>OY856316.1:12500-10012500 GCA_963693445.1 Agonopterix heracliana | reverse complement strand
TCTTAGTGTAGTGACACATCTGCGGAACGTACGGCGCCGAACATTCGGTTGAATACGCGTCTACTGGGGTGCGTTCAGAACCTACACCCAGAGTGCGCCCAGTGTGCACTCCGGGTGCAACTTTTCGCCCTAACGCCGTTCCGAGGCTCGGTGAAAAGTGTGTTACCCATAAGAGCGAGCGAGAAGAACAACCGCACCCAAAGGTTCTGAACGCAGCCCTGTGTCAATAGGGGAAAGCATTGCAATGCAAGCGTATTCAACCGAACGTTCGGCGCCTTACGTTCTGCAGATGTGTCACAACACTTAGGGTAATGGCGTATTCCTGTCTCGCTCGGTCACTCACTCTGTATCGCACAATGCTTACCTCTCCTTGTAATTTTTTCCCCTTTGTATGAAAAAGTGTCCAAGGTGTGTCGAAAGTGTTCGTAAAGCATTAGCATATAATAGCATACTACAAAAACTAGCTTGATAAAGTGACCAACTTACATTAGTCCACTCCACTTCTAGTCGAATGATAATTCTACCTTGTACTTCTTGGAATAAATTACGCCTTACCCAAAGACCAAATCCATCGTATGCTGTTTGCACAAATCGCTAGAGGACTGGAGGAAACTAATTATGTTGTGTCTGTACAAACTACGTACATACGAACGCAGTAGTGCGATTTGTTAACGAAGTGCTCTGTACCGTAGTTTGTCTTTTTGCTCTATTTGCATAATTTATGTCGTTGTGTGTGCTTTAAAAAGGTTGTTAAATAGTGGGTTTTTTGTTAACCTAATTAACTTCCTCAGGCTCATTGCTACAAAGAACAGTGGCGAATTGGACCCAGTCTTTTGACTAAAAGTTGTACCGTATCGATATAGTTAGACTCTAATCTATATCTAATCATAAGAATATGGGGGTGATTGGGGATCTACCACCTAGCGGTCCACCACGGGCAACGGCATCATAAGCTACCAAGTTTGTGGTGGCAGCTGAACGAACCCCCACAGCGGTGTGGTAGGCTCCGCAAGGAGCCCCTGGCTCGCGAGCACCCTCCTGCCAAAGTCTGGCGCCAAGCAGCTTGCTGCGTTCCGTCAGTGTGCAGGAGTGTCAGTGCACTTCTGGGTAAGCTCGCTACATCTTCGACCTCATCTTTGTCCTGAGGACTAGATAGAGATCAAGAGCAAACCCATCAATAATAAATAAAATAAAAAAGTTTAGAGGCAGAAAATAATGTACTTAAGCAAATATTACAATGAGATGAGGTTCAGATAGCTACTTTAATTAAAAAATTTAAACAGAAAAATTACAAAACATGTTGCGAATTATTGACTGTATCGTTAGTTTCTTTCGACATGGATATTTTACTGCTTCATGTAACCATCTGGTTTTTCTTTCACTGTTGTGTTTTTCTTGTATTTTGTTTTTTTCTTTATCAGTTAGGTAACAACCAATTAACTTTGTTGATAGTTTTATTTTTCTCTTCACGTTTTGCTAAATTTCATTTCTATTAAGACAGGCATGTCAAACTTGCGGCCCGATCGAATTTCAAGAACAGCTTCCCGATGCGGCCCGCGACCGTGCTGATCTTACAAAGTACTTAGGTACCTACTCATATTTTATGTACCACCGCCATTTTGAGTCATGGTGTAAAAATTTCGAGCTCGCTACGCTCGCTTAATTCTTTGGGACTTGTGTGTTTTTTTTTCTACAAAAGTCAAAAAAATATATATATTTTAAATTCGAAGTCCTAACAACTGTAGCCTTTTGCTTTCGCCCTACATCTATTAATCTTTCCATAGCATATGCTCACGACTATATTCCCCGAGGGGGTAGTCAGAGATATTCTGAAACCTCAGAACATCCACGTTTCACCAGTAGTACCGAAACTCTGTCCAGTGTGACGGGGGGTGAGCCCGTCGCCAAAATTACCCCCCAAAAAATAAACAATATCGTTTAAGACACATTCTTGTGAAGTTATTGTATTTTTTTGTAGGTCAGCAGCAGCAGCAGTCTTCGATCTATGCAATGAGTTTCATTTTCCAAGCTCTTTGCGGCCCACTGGTTGTACTATCATTATGCATTTGGCCCATGAATGACTTTTGAGTTTGACATGCCTGCTCTAAGACTAGGACTCAAGCATCCGCCATTCACCGTTCACAGACAAGACATACAAGTATCAGTAATTTAATAAATATCGACCAGATCACAATAAACGCACTCAGAGCGTTGAGATTCAGTCGAGGGTGCTTTTTACACAATTTTCCCGGCGCGTACCCTTTTCTCTCCGCACTCCACCTTTTTGCCCCTTGGCACTTTGGCACCTACCTCTTCACCTTTTTCATAATCAAAGAGGCCAAGTGCTTGCATTTATTGAACGCGTTCTTTAAGAAGTTCGATTCATATTTTATTCAGTTACACCGTAGAAAGAGAAGGAACTAGAAGGAAGCACGTGTCTTGTCATATCACCCAGTAAGATATGCACATAGCAAATTCGCTCTAGTTAAAAAAGGAGATCGCTACTTATTGATGTCCTTATCGACGTAGCCACTTTTTTGTTCTACGACGGCTGTCTGACTCCGGAGTCATCATACAAATAGTATAGGATTTTATGACTATCGCTGTCTCATACGCGGTTACACTGATGTTCCGTCTATCAGCGTAAGCGAAAAATACTTCGCCTATGAGTTACACCTACCGTACCTATAGATTCAATTTGGAAGTAGAACTCGCATTAGGCTGGAAACTGTTTATGTAAACGTATTTGTAACGAGTTTCAGACTGCCACCAATTTATTCAAGACTTATTATTTTGTCTACCTTACAAAACACAGCTATTTACAAATAACAATTTACTATAATGTCGGAACATTAGGTAAGTATACAACATTTCCAAATAACAAAAATGTCACAAAGTGGCCACTTTTGGCGGGTTTAACTTTTAACGATAATAACTACCCAGCATTAAAAATAATAATCCGTAATGTATCGATACATTGACAACCAATGACTACAATGATATTCTTGTTTTTTTAAGAAATAAAAAAACCGGCCAAGTGCGAGTCGGACTCTTGCTCGGATGGTTCCGTACCACCATACAATATTACCAAAAAAAAAATTTTGTTTTCTCCGGGATGTTTAGCGCAACACACTTGACCAGTTTTTATTATTTTGTTGGTAGGTATGATGTAGAGTTTGCACTATAAGTAATTATATCAAGTTTGACGCATTGAGTAATTATGTATAGAGCAGACAACGCGAAGTAGCTTCTCTAGTTAACATAGTACCTCAATGGGTTGACGCACGGACCTGAAAAAAAGACGGACGTAATGTGACACTAAAAAGATGTGAAGCATGCAAGGTCCAACATTTTCGTTTGTTCTACAAGGGACCTACACTCACACAGATGCACTACCTCTAGGCGCAGGGTCCTACATCCGTCACCATTATGTACCGCGTGACAGCACGCACACAAAAGAAATGGGTGCTTCACTCGTGATTAGACGAGATTACGTCCGTCTTTTTTTCAGGTCTGTGGTTTGACGTTTTTACGATAGAGCGAGAAGTAGAAAACCCCCCATAATTTTTTTCCTTTTTTTTTGTCATCAAATTCAATAATTTCAATTCAATAAATAATTTGTGAAAAGTGACAACTGGCTACCTATTACGGTTCAGAAGATACAGCCCTCTGAAGCTAGGACAGACGGAGGCTTATGAAAAGGGTCCCGTTTTCACCCTTTGGGTACGGAACCCTAAAAAACGGCTGAGGACCGCAATGGAGGCTCGTTGCCCCCTTAAATTTAAGGCAAACATGTATTAATTCTGGACTTACATTGTTTGTGAATAGAATCTACAATCGTGAACATTTTACGTACCTGAACGCGTCACATGTGTAACCGATAAGCGTAACGACAGTTTTCGATTTACTGATTCGACAATCGTTTCGGTACGTGACCTCGTTATCTAACTGTTATTCCAATCCTTTATAATATATGCGATGGATTGTTTTTGTTATTTTAGGACTTCCCAAGCTGACATATCGAGAGGATTGTCCTTTTTCACTTCCACCTTTTTCTATAGTAAAAAAAAGTAAGGTATAGCCTGTAGAATCCCACTGCAGGGCAAAGGCCTCCTCCCACGAATAAGGGTAGAGGGAGTGGACCATACTCCACCCAGTGCGAGTTGGTGGAGGCAAGTTGGTGGTCAACTTGCTGTCAGAGAATTTTCAAGCCGCCGCCTTAATAGGCCTCTGATCTGGCTTAACGAATAGTTACAAACGCCATCTGACGGAACTATCCAAGACCAACTGCTTAACGTGTCTCCCGAAGCACGGAAACGATCGAGATGAAATACCACTAAACGGTCACCCATCCAAAGACTGACCGGGCCTGACGTTGCTTAACTTCGGTGATCGTTTCTAATACCGAAGCTCCACTACGCCAACGAGCGCTTCTTTCTTATAAGAAATATTGTCTCCCAATAAACATAATTTAAATTTTATACAGGGTCCAATTTAATATGCTGGCGGTTTTTTAAGAGGATTATCAGATTAAATTTGGTTTGCCATTAATACAAACATCTATTTACCTAATCATATTTTTTTGTTTTAGACTTCGGACAACTCAAATTTATATTGATGGATGTGCGGATTTCCTCATTACGTTTTCTTTCACCGTATAGACGCTAGAGAGCGATTAAAGTCAGGTCAATTTGACATTTGACATCTATTGATATTTCATCAAACGTAACCTTGTAACGGCGCGGCGGGCATAGAATATTGTAAATTGTATCGAAGTTAGAACTGCACATTTACTTTACTTTTTTAAATTACGATTACATATTTATTGCAATAATAGCCAAATAAGGTAATTTTACGATTTACTTTCACTAATAAACCATTTTAAACATAATAAACATTTTCTGTTCTAAAGAAACTGAACGTCGTTACAATGTTGCGTCAGTGAACCCTTTTTCTTTTTTAACACTAGGGTTGAAAGTTAAAAGTTGTTCAGATCACGGTACGAATACACGCTTAAGAGGCCATGGGTTCCGACGAAGATTTTCTATCGAGTGAAGTAATTCCAATCGTGTATTCAGTTTAATGATTTCACTAGATAAACTATCCAAAAATACTGAGGTATGTCTTTAGTTTCGGTAAATGGTATAAATCTAGTCGTAAAATTAAAAATAAAAGACGCCTCCAAGGTATTTCGTCCTACCATTGGGCCTTAAAGTTTTGTTACTTATAAAAAATTTGTGGTGTATTTTCCAATACCTCACAACTTAAGGGTATATTTTCTAAAACCCCTACTTTTAGGAACATTGTTTTCAGTGATATGCTATTGCATATACAGTGTTTTAAATTTATTATGAAAGAACTGCCTTTACTTAAAAATGTAATGAATCGTTTTTTTGTATGTTTCATATAATTTATTTTAGTAATCGCATAAAATCCGGACACTGTTCGTCGAAATATTGCTAAAAATGGGGTTACTTTAGGAACATTTTTAGAAGGGTTACGTTACACGGTTGAATTTACAGTTTACGTAAAAAGAAAGTTTATATAAATTTAAAAAACATAATGAATCGATTTTTTGAAATACCAGTCTGAAACACTAATATTTTTGAAAACATATTATTTAAAATCAAATATTGTGATTACCATACAAAATGGCGAACAAATTCAAGCTTTTGACATCCTGTGACAACTGCAAAATTATCCTTGTTTCTGATTTTTTTCATTGTACGGCGAAATGCCGTTACTGGAGCATGTCCGCGTCAAATGTTTTAAAAATAATTTTCGACAATTTTTTTCTCGATCCGTCTGTGGATGACTGAAACACAAAGGTAATTGAATGGAATAATTCATTATTTGTATTTTTCTAAAGCTAAAATTATGTTGTATTCCAAAAAATTTTAACGAATTCTAGGATAATTTTTGTCATATTGTTCAATCAAATTGAAATGACTTCAATTATGTCAGTGTCGTCTAAGTAGCGTATACCAAATCTATGACCATTCTCTTTGGTCGGCTTTTCAATATACAATTACCAATACAGTCGCGCACAGTTTCAAATAAATTCTAAGCAAGAAGATTAAATTACCTACGTAGTATAAAATTCTTGATAAGAAAATCATGCAATTTTTATTTACTTCTGAAATTAAATCACTGCAAATAATATCAAAACAACTAAAAACTTGCTTCCTACCAATTTCAATGAATAATTGAACAGAAAAGATTTTATTACTTAGGTAGGTACTAGTTTGATGCCAATCCAAACTAAGCCCTATGCTTTCGTGAAATCCAAATCTGTTCAGTAGTTTTAAAATAACGTGTGCACAAACAAACAGACCAAAATTCTAAAAATGGTCTCAATGTATTCCATTACTTAGGTACCTATTCCAAACACCGCCAATTAACATTTTTATAAATATCTTCAATGTACATCCACGTCATGTTTGCAATAATTATGACTCAATCACAGACTTACATTGCAGTCGAATGACATATCAACCATCAAAATCGGTTCAGTGGTTTAGGCACGTCTGCCAAAACAATGGGAATATTTAAATTCCACGGCTAATTTTTCTCCACTAGTCATAAAAGCAATATTTTTAAAATTTTGTTAAGTAAACTACTATATTTAAAGAAAACCGGCCAAATGTGAGTCGGACTCACGTACGGAGGGTCCCTTAGCACCATACCATAGCGTAAATTCACTTTGACTATACCATACAATACAATAGTAGTAATATAATTATTGTCTTGAGATATATTTCTCTCGAGATTTTTTGCCCAACCACCATTTCTTGTGGGGCTAGACAGAAGAATATACAGATTATGGGAGATAGTTATAAAATAAGTATTTTTTATGAAAGATAGTTTGTTGCAATGAAAGCGAACCGTAAAAGCTAGCTAGTTTATCAATACAAATACATTTTTAAATGAATTTGAACGGTAATCTCTAAATGCAAAAGTGGTCACAAGAAAATCATTCGAACTCATGTAGAAAGAACTTTGCTAATCTAAAAAAGACACCTTCCTTCTTTTTCTACTTCGATGCTGGAAACAGAAACGGCAACATAAAATGTCAAATTCTGACATTATAATTTTGTTTTTCTTATCGGCCAGTTATTTTATGTACTTTTCAAATTTACCGAGGAGTTTACAGGGCCCGGTTTAATAAACGTGACAATAAGCGTGACCATTACAGGTGGAAAATCTGATAATTTCGTCAAAATGTCATGGTGGAAAATTATAGTACATTACTGCAGTGGCCAGCAAAAGACGCATCGATGGACGAACGTGTAAATGCGGGTCGAGGCGAAGCCAAGGCACACATACGTAAGTCCATCAATGCCTAGTTGTGGCCAAGGCTTGTATAGTGCTTTTCTCAAACAATGCTATTATGTTATTATTATGATTATGCAATAAATATTATGAATTATGAATTATGAATGCGCGGAAATGAAAATTAATCAACTTTTCAAAATCAATGACGAACAACAATAATTTTTCCTGCGATAAAGCTAGTACCTAACTTATAACTTATCTGTGGTTAAAGTGTCCATTCGTTTTTTTTTCATTATAAAGCTTTTTATTTGCAAGCCAGTTCAAAATTTAAACCAAACCTTTGATAAGTTACCTCCTTGGTTGCCATGTTTCGGAGTAAAAGATCGTTCCATTTTTAAATTACACGACATAATATAAGTTTACTATGTAATTTATTTGGCCGCTAAACTACGACAGATATAGATTTTCATACAACTATTTGCCGGCCACTGCTCGCATAGTACAGCAATTTCGATTTATTTCAAAGAAGGTTGTCAACATAATGCTCAAATTTCCAAGCATGTTTGAGAAAAGAAATTTGTCGGATAGTAGCGACAATTTGACATATTTCTGTTCAATAATTTTTCTTCTGACAGGTGACATGTGACAGAGGAGTCGCGTGGCTAAGGAGGTAACAAGTAGACGTGTCTTCGGCTTGCGATTTGATTGCCCAAGTGGCTCCGCCGTTTTATGGTGGTTTCAAGTGTGTGTTTTTGTTTAAAAACGGGGTTTTGAGATCGCCATATCCTATTACCTTACAGTATCTAATAAATATATCTTCAACACTTGACACTGGCGAAATCTAACAAGGAAACGCCATTTAATAAATATAGAATAGACATAATGACAATTTGTCCTGAAAAAATTGACATAAGTATTTGTTTTATTAAACACTTCTTCTTATCGTGTGGGCAGCAAGCCCTGGTATCCGAGTTTTTTTCAGACTGTCTTACGGGCCTCTGACGTGGTTTTTATGTACCTAACCAAAGATAGTAGCCGGGATCAACGGCCTAACGTGCCATCCGAAGCATGGAATCATGTGATTCAGCCTGTAATATCCTAACAAACTGGGGAAAAATGCACAAAGTGACATGTCGCTAGGTGTCCCCCGTGGGAATCGAACCCACGACCTACGTAAGCAGAACTCAATGCTCTTGACAATTTTGTCAATGTACATTTTTATTGAACTGTAAATAATTGTCTACTTTTCGCATGTCGCCTTTCACCTGTAATTGTCGCGTTTATTGAATAGGGCCCTGGAGTGCGATTTTTGAATCTCATTCGCTGAGCTCAGCAGTTGAAAATGTCAAAATTACTATGGAGATTACTATGGAGATATGCATCTTCCTACTGCTGATTTGACTTTCAAAAATAGCACTGCTGAAGTATGATTTTTGAAAGTCTCATCAGCAGTAGGAAGATGCAAATCTCCATAGTAATTTTGACATTTTCAACTGCTGAGCTCACCGAATGAGATTCAAAAATCGCACTCCTGGTCGAAATCGACCTTATATTTTTTAAAAAATATCCGTAATCCTTTCATTTTAAAATCTCTAACATAGAAAATGTTGTTTTCTCCCCTCCGGACGAAAAGCGTAAATTTTCTTCCCGCTGCGCTAAACGAAGTTGCCGCTTTCCACCTCCGTCGAGGAGAAAAATAGTAAACTAACCTCGGGCAGTAAATAAGAAAGCCTCAGATCACATGTTTGTTGACCTCGGCTTCACCTCGGTCAGCAATCAAATGACATCTGACCTTTCTTACTTTTCTGCCCTCGGTGTGTAATCTACTATATTATTCACACAATTATTCGGTATGTCAAGCATTTTTTTGTCTTTATTTTATATTTTTTACGGATAGAAGATATCATTTTACGAAACATTTTTTTTTTCAATTCATGAAGTTTATCTGTAAATGGCAAAAGTGGGCTCGAAAAAATTATTCGAACTCCACGTTGTTAATTTTGTTGTTTAAAATTTAATTAAAAAAATAAAAATTACCTGCCTTCTCTTTCTTCCTCCATGTTGGAAACAGAAACGGCAACATGAAATGTCAAATTCTGACACATTGAACATATTTTTTCTGAATGACCAGTTATTTTAAGTTGATATTTAGTTTAATCCTTTCATTTTAAATATTCTGACATAAAATATTGTTATTGAGACAATTATCTCGAAATGGTTTTCCATTTTGTCCTCCCAAAAAAAAACTTGACATACCGAATTGACGAAAATGTCGGTGATTTTTTTTTTCAGTATGTTCAAAATTAGAATACCGGCGGTATATATATCATAGAATCTCCTCCTTGTCGGTTAGTAAAAAATATCACATGTGTAATTTTGAAACTACAGAAATATTTAAAAAAATTAGTGTTTAATAAATTTAATTAGTTATGTAGGCATATTCCGTTACTCTACATATTGTGAAATCATAATTTTTGTATCTCTATACAAAATTTTTTTGTCCACAGTGATGATCGTATTTAGTTTGAAAAAAGTGGTATGTATGTAGGTTACACTTTAAATTAACCGAAACTTCCCACTTTGGTTAATTTAAAATGTTTTAGTTAAGTAATGAATTTCTTATTGGATTTTGATTGGATTAATGTGGATCTTTTGAAGCCAGAAAGCTCCTGTGCAAAAGAGTTGCACTTATTATGTACGCAGTTAAACCTGCATCAGCTGGTTCAAGAACCCACTAGAATTACTGATGAAACTGAAACCTTGATAGATATAGTTATGTCAGACGTTCCCCAGAAATGTAAACGAATTACAGTCGTACACAATAGAAGTTTGAGTGATCACGGTTTGGTACTCGCAGAATTTAAATTAAAAAGTCCGAAACCAGTAAAGCAGCATATCACTAGTCGGTCGCTAACCAGCATTAACGAAGAAATCTTTTTACATGACTTAAAGTCTACGCCATGGGAGGATATTATGCATATTGAGGATGTCAATGTCATGGTGGAAAGGTTTAATGAGCTGTTCTTAAATTTGTTTAATAAACATGCTCCGGTACGTCAGCTAGTAGTAAAAAATAAACCGAAACCTTGGATTACAGACATGGTCAAATACATGATGTCGCTTCGAGATGAGGCATTAATTCAGGCGCAAAAGACCAAGGCTGAATCAAAAAGGGAATATTATCGAACCTTAAAAAACTATGTTACGTCAACTATAGAGAGAGAAAAGGCAGCATACTTTCAACATTATATAAACAATAATAGGAGAAATCCAAAGGAAATGTGGAAACATATAAAGAACACATCAGTGTATGAGAATGCATGTGAGTCAGAAATACCGGAAGAACTCAACGATCCTCAAATAATAAATGAACACTTTCTGAAATTACCTGGCGATGGTCAAATAGATCCAGGGCTTCTTGTTTTTTTCAAAGCCAAAACTGTGACATCTGAAATTTTTGATCTACAACCGACATTGGAACATGAGGTCATCAAGATCATATCGAAAATGAAATCAAAAGCTGCGGGGCATGACTCTATCAACGTTGAAATGTTGAAACTAACTCTCCCAGAGACAATACCGGTGATCACGAGTATTATAAACAAATCTATAGAAACGTGTAAATTTCCCGACAGCTGGAAGATGGCCATTGTGAGACCTATACCAAAAGCAGCCTTAGTTGAACAGCTTAAAGACCTAAGACCAGTCTCGTTACTTCCAATTTTGTCAAAAATTATAGAGAAGGTGATATTGAAACAAATGGAAAAATTCATAGACGACAACAAAATTTTGCCTAAGTATCAGTCGGGATTTCGCAAGGGACATGGGACAGAAACGGCATTGGCTCAGGTGACCGATGATGTTATCGCGGCTGCAGATGCAGGACACAGTAGTGTACTTGTACTCTTAGACTTCTCCCGCGCGTTCGACTGCCTGAACCCAGAGCTACTCATAGCGAAGTTATCACACTACGGGTTTTCGAGCAGGGTTTGCAGCTGGTTTAACTCGTATCTGAATAGTCGGAAACAGCAAGTGGCTACCCGGAATAATGATGGAAGTCAAAAGTACTCTCGAATAGCAGACATTGATAGGGGGGTACCACAGGGGTCAATTTTGAGTCCCATCTTATTTGCGGTCTTTACTGCTGATATGCCATCAGTTATTAAGTGGTGCAACTATCACTTATACGCAGACGATACGCAAGTATATTACTCATTTGATCATGTCAACACTGGTGAAGCATTCTCTAGGATCAATGAGGACTTGAAGAGAATCTATGATTGGTCTAATAGGAACTCTCTTGTTTTGAACCCATCCAAGTCAAAGGTATTGGTGATGGGAACACCATCTCAGATTGGTAAAGCTGTGGAATACAACCTGAAACTATCCATAAACGGCATTACGATTCCTAGGGTAGAGGAGGCAAGGAATTTGGGACTGGTACTGGATGGTGAAATGAGATACATCAAGCATATTAATGAGAAGATAAGATCAGCATTCTATAAGTTAAAAGTTTTGTACGGCATTAGGAACTACTTATCTGAAGAGTTGCGAGCCATGTTGACTGAGTCATTGGTACTATCGCCTTTCACATATTGCAGTGTAGTATATGGGCCTAGAATCCATGCTAATACGGCACAAGCAATTCAAAGGGTGCAAAACGCTTGTGTCAGGTTCTGTTATAGAATTCCAAAACGCGAATATATAACACCCTACATTAATAGGCATGGAATCCTTAACATGAGTGCACGTCGCGATCTGAAATTTGCTTGTACAACTCAGAAGGTTATCTGGAATAAAAATCCTGTGTATCTTTTTGAGAAACTTACTTTTGTGAAGGATATACATACACGAAACACTCGTTCAGCTGTAAATAACATGATGATTATCCCCAGGCACCGAACTGCAGGATTCAGAGGTTGCTTCAAATACAGAGCTTCAAAAATATGGAATGATTTACCTCCACCGATGCATAAAAAAATTAGCGTTGTGTCATTCAAGGCAAAATACCGTTCAGGATTATTTTTAAAGCAGAAAATGACGGAACAATTGAAGCACGCTTACAAAAATCAGGTGGAGCTAAAGACCATACTACTAGCAAACTCGCTATCGAATACATCTTTGGGGTAGACAAAATGCTCAGCTGCTCACACGCACTCAAATTACACTTATCTCACAGTTCGTAGTCTAGGTTGCCATCTCACACATAACCTCTTTACACTCCTACACAACATCTCTAGGAGCAAGGGCAGGGCTGAAAAACAGCGCTGCTTACTGTCAGTTGCACTGACTGTAGCCAGCTTAGCTGAGTCCCTGTCCTATTGCCAGTAATTACATGTCTATTCTATTTGTTTTAATTGTACCTATAATTTTGTATTTTTAGCATGTAAAATTTTTTGTTAGTTTCTTTTTTTTTGTGTTCGTGATTGGCAATAAAGCATTTTTCATTCATTCATTCATTCATTTATTGTGTGAAAAAAAACCTACCTACTAACTAGGTATTCTTCACAAAAAATACTTAACACTTTTCTTATCGATAGTGGGAGCTCAAACAAAAGGTCACGGAAAACTTACAAAACATTATCAACATTTTTTATTGAAAATTGACAGCAAGTGATGACGTCACAAACGAAAATATACCCTTAATAACGAATTCCTCCCAACTGTTCTTATCGGTATGAAGGCATTTTCTATCCCAATATTATCTATTGAGTTTTAATAATTGATTCAGGGACAAGATAATCAAATATCGTTACGGATGGAATGTTGATGTTTCATTTCGGTTTCAGTTATGCAATCTAATAAGACTGCCTAACTGAAACGTAAAAAACCGGCTAAGTGCGAGTTGACGCACACTGAGAGTTCCGTACCATACAAACGAAGTTTGATCTTATTTAAATAAAAACAATTAACAGCAATGAAATTAAACGACCGATAAAGAAGGTAGTGGGAAGCGACTGGATGACGGAGTTTTTTGGCGCGCCTTGGGAGAGGCCTACCTATGTTCAGCATTGGACGATGATAGGCTGATGATGATGACAAAAATACAAATAAAAAAAGGCAACTGACGTGAATGATTGACGACGACCCAGTTGGTGTGATGGTTGTACCACGCCGGACTGCAAAACCAGGTCCTGGGTTCGAATACCGGTTCGGTCATGGATGTTATATACATGTGTGTGCCGTAGTTGTGTGGTTCCCATAACAAAAACCCTGAGGCTTACTTGGGATCACTACAATGTATGTGCCTGTGAGCGTTATTTTTTTATTTTAATGATCATCTGAAATAAAGCACTTGGTCCAAAACGCATTTCATTCAATATACTTAGTTAGTCCATACGCATTTCTTCAAGCAAGCATTTCGTCAAAGTACAAGTGGAAAAAAAACACGATCTCTGGATTGAAAACGAAACTGCACCACTTTGTACAAAATAGTGGTGGTAGTTGAACCACCCCTAAAGAACTACCCCATACTTTCACCTTGTCGAACCTGTCCTGTGTCACAGATGTTTTTGTTATTGATATTAAAAAGCTTTTTATTAATTAGTAACTTGACTCTCTATTACAAGGTTCAAAGTCAGTCTATTTATATAAATACAATCAATTTTGACACAATACAATAACTCTAATAATATCTGACATTTACCTCATACCTACTTAAATATAAAATGAGGCGTTTTCATTTTCAAAAAAATTCAATGGCAGGATGGCGTTACAATCGTGCCAATTTAGCTTTCTGGAGAGCGATTTTTGAATCTCATTCGGTGAGCTCAGCTGTTGAAAATGTCAAAATTAATATGGTCAAACGCATTTTTCTGCTGCGGATTTGACTCTCAAAAATCTCTCTCCTGTAGTATGATTTTTGAAAGTCAACTCAGCAGTAGAAATATGCATAATATCTCCATACTTATTTTGACATTTTTAACTGCTGAGCTCGTCGAATGAGATTCTAAAATCGCACTCCTGATCGAAAGTTTTACTCCGGTTTTACATGTTTTTTTCGGATTCCCTAATTTTAGGGAGCAATTTGTTAATTCGTTAATATGATTGAAGGTTATAATATGACAGACGTTTTGATACTTTGAATTAATAGACTTTTTGTGCAGTTAATGTTCATTTCACATACTAATAAAACGATCATTTTCGTTGCTTTTGCGTAAAAATTTATCCATTGGCAATACCAACTGACAGACTTTATGCAAACCATAGACAAACAGCACTTTTACTGTCAATGTGCCAGGTTTATGAGTAATTTTAACAATGCCATCTAGTAGGTACCTAATAGTTCGATTTTTTTGTTTTGGAAAACGCTTCATTGTTGTTTTTTCGTTATGATTGAGTAAGAACCTATGGGTATCCTAATTGTCTACTGCTAGAAAACGCTTAATTAAACTGTGAATTAAACTAATTATTATTAGTGACAGATATCACATTAGGTGGCCATGGCGTATCTTTAGGACATCTGCCTTGTTTGGCGATGAACACATCTGAAACAAACGATATCATCTTTTATAGTTAATTATTAAGTCATCATTTTCCTTTTATTAACTACTTAATAATTATACAGGGTGTAAGGAAAAGTATCATTAACCTTTAAACCACATACTCTATCCATCAAACTGTCAACTTTCCTGTCAGAACAAAAATAAAATCAGCTGTTCCATACGTTTGAGTCGAGTAGGTATTGCAGTTTAGTATGGAACAGCAGATTTTTATTGTTTTGACAGGTCTGCTCCCTAGGTAAAAGTTGTTCATTTTGATGGGTAAAGAATGTTGATTTAAGGTTAATGATACTTTCCTATACACCCTGTATACGAACTACTGGTCTACGTATACAATAAAGTTATTAAGTATTAACAATTATTTTATTATAAAAGCATTTTTTGGGAAAATCGGCCCATTCGTTTTTGTGTGGTGCTCGAACAAACAAACATACAGATAAAATTGGTAATTTGTGTACACCATACCTACCTATTATTATTATTATTATTTAAGCCATTTATTTCCTTAATAACTATTATTACAACATTATTTATATAATGTACATGCATACTACAATATTTTCACATACAAACAAATTAATTAAGTATACCATTTCAATACCTAATTTAAAAAAGATAAAAAATTTGTTTGTGACACATTAATTTAAATTATTATAGTTGATTATCAATTTTTACATGCAATACAATTTATAATATGTTTATGTATATATAATATGTTTATATTTTAAATATCTGTTATACAATTTTCAATATACAAATTGATTTATTTATTTCTTTCTATCTATATTTGTTTTTATATATATATTTTTTTTTTCTTGTTATTAAGGACCTCTTCAAGAGTATAGGCCTCCTCCAATTCATTCCAAGTCATTCCAAGTTTCTCTGCTTTGATCCAGTTTTTCAGTAAACATTTTTTTTCTTCCTGACGGTTTTTTATTTTATTATTTTTCTCTTTGTACTTTATTCTACTTTTCTTGGTGTTTGCTAATAGAACGGTACTTCTCACAAATCTATGATCGATTGTAGCCAGTTCTTCTTACTTGTTTGCTTCGGATAGTAGAGATATAGCGTTATATGTACATATATGTAGAGTGGTTGAAGTGGAGGGTTTCGGTCTTTATCTCCCGCGGTGACCGGCCGTGTTGGGAGATTTGGAGAGGTCACTGCATCCTATAGGCGTAAATTATTCTTCTCTTGTGTTGGTATGGCGGGCTTATGTCCTTTTTTTCAGGAAATTTGTAATAGGGATGTCTCCAGTTCTGTTTTTCTTGTGTAGCTGTCTATTATTATCTTGATTTGGTTTATTTTCGGTTTCTCGGTGTTTTGGGGATTCGGATAAATTTCTTTTGTTATTTTTGCGCGTTCCTATCTTTTGCCTGTCTGGTAAGATTATTATTTTATCGTATCTTAAAACTGCTCGTTTTCCGTCTTCACGGTGTTTCTGTAGCTCTTCCTGAAGTTCTCTCCTTTTTGTGAGAATTTTTGGAGAAAAGTCTTCTTTGATATAGTAGGTAGAATCAGCTAAACATTTTTTCTTTTTCAAAATATCCAGTTTCATTCCCATTGAGTTTAGTGTTACCGAAACTGGTCTAGTTTTTCCTCCTGTCTTTCCCATTCTGCGTACGCTACATATATCTTGACTATAGCAAGTTATGTCCATTGCTTCGTTTATTATTTGTAGTATTATATTTTCTAGATTTTTATAGCCTTTTTCAGTTTCTTCTATGCCGAAAAATATCAGGTTTCTCTGTCTCAATTGTCTGTCCAATTGGTCTAAACGCATCTCTTGTTCTTCTAGTTGTAACTGAAGTTCCCGGTTTTTTAATTCCATGTATTCAAATTTTTCGTTTAGATTGTTGTTAATTGTTTTAGTGATATTTTCCTCCATTTTTTTCATTTCGTTCTTTTGATCTACAATATCACCCTGAATTTTCATTAATAATCTTGTGATTTCTTCCATATTTATAATATTTCCACAATTTTTCTACGTTTTGGTACATACCTACCTATATCGTAACCATTTTATTTGTAAATATCTTCAATGTAGGTACAGAGTACAGACACACTTCTATATTTTTCTTCTTCTTTCTTAGATTTCATTCGTTCACTAAAGTAACAGTGTACTAGATTAGATTAGAAAACAAATAGTAAATAAGCAACTTACTTATGCCACAGTTGCGAGCGCATACAAATTTCCCAGGGTTAATATAAGTCACATTATTGGTGCCACACACGGGGCTGTATTCAGATGTTGACTGACAATCCTGCACGCATTGCTTCTGAGATGGATTGTCCGTACTGCGAATTAAAAGCCAACAATTTATTATAGCCCTACGAGCATAAACCACGCGACTAAACTTTCTCGATCGAGATGTCTCTATTTACCTTTTTTTTACTTATATTAGGTCTAACAAAATTAGCTGAAACTATTTTAAGGGGATGATCAGACCATCAAACTGAACAACTTTCTCTATGGGACCAATATAGAAATCGCGAAAAAAAAAATAGCTGTTCCATACAAACCTACTCGACCTCGATGTATGGGACCGCAGATTGTTTTGTCACGATTTAGATATTGGTCCCATAGAGAAAGTTGTTCAGTTTGATGGTCTGATCATCCCCTTAAAATAGTTTCACCTAATTTTGTTAGACCTAATGTCCTAGAATATCTGAAATCCGAAATACCCTAGTCCCAAATTCATTGAATGTTGATGATGATAATGTGGAGTGGAGTGGCTTTTGGGAATTTCGTAATTTCAAAGATTATTAAATGTACAAAAACAAATTTAAGCTAATACAATACGGCAGACCTAGAATAAGGTGGCGAAATCGATAGCTTCTTGAAGAGCTGGCCTAAGAGCAAAACCGGGACGCATGGAGAGAAGGAGGGGGACTTTTGCCCAACAATGGGACCGCGACGCCACGCCACGTGCCAGCCGGAGAGAACACGCGACCGCCCAATAACTAAGACTAAAGACTTGCAACGCGATTGTTTTCTTTATCTATTTATAACATTAGTGTCGCCATCCTGTCTAACACACAGCCTTACTTCAATCGCAGAAGTGACAGTGACTCCTACCTCTCCCGCACACTCTCACCTGTACATTGTGCTTCTCTTAAATATTCCGTGGTAGTACTGTTTGACTTAGGCTGAGATTCAGAGACGATTTTTTCCGTCTTAGCTCGAGCTAAGTAGGGTCGAAATGTATGGATTTTGACATACGGGAGTTCGAACTATGACTTAAGAATCGTCTCTGAATCTCGGCCTTAGAGTAAGCCTAAAGAAGGAAAATCACAATTTTCCTGTCATTTCTATCAGTTTGCTTATGCCCGAGTGAGCGCATAGCAACGGCGAAGTGACATACACTTCTAACAACTAAAATAGGATTTTAGAGGAAATGAAAACCTTTTCCTAAATTGTTTCGAGTTTTTTAAATTTGTTTGCAGTAAATGAACGTATAGAAGATAAAATAAATGATGAGTATACACGGGTTAGTATAAAGAATACTGCATACTGCGAGTGCATACACAATTTTTTACGCAGTAATCTATTCTATTCTATTTATATTTAATGGCGTTTCCTTGTTAGATTTCGCCAGTGTCAAGTAGTTTGAGGGAGTTCTATCCAATCTCGATGATTGTTTTTGAGTAAGAACAACTGAGAAGGATTTTGGAGCCTCGTGGCAGGCTGAGACGCGAACCGCGCGAACACCACGCGAGAGAAAAGTGTTCGAGGCAAACCCTGCAACGTGACTCTACGCAGTAATCTCCAAAACGTTAAAATGTTAGATGTTGATGACAGGGACACAGAACAGATATCCAACCAGAAAAATACCTTCATACAAGTTCGCGGCGCGGCGACCGGTTCACACCTACAAGCACGTATCCAGACTTTGGGTTCGGGGGGGACATTCAATTTCGGGGGGGGATTTTCAATGAAAAATTACGAGAAAGGTATAGGTGTGATCACTGTTCCATACAAATATTAGGATTTCGGGGGGGGATAAATCCCACCTATCCCCCCCCCCTGGATACGTGCTTGCACACCTACATGTGCAGTGCGAGGCAATACGTGAACTTTCACGTACAAGAATGAGCAGTAGTTTGGTAAAAACATCGCTGTGCATGTACGGGTGTACTGGCGTCTGGCCGCCCGCGGCGAGCTTGTATGAAGCTGTTTTTTCTGTTCGGGCACGGGCCCTGACCCTTGGATATATATTCTGTGCTATGGGTATTTGCTTAGCCAGCGTGTAGAAGCGAGAAGAGCTTGACCAAGAAACATTTCGGACAACACCTTTATCTCTCATGTTAAGGTAATGAATGATGCTCTATTATAGGTATCTATATGCTATTTGTCTTTGTCTATCTTATCTTAATAGCTAACCATTAATGACCAATGAAGATTGGAACAGGTATTTAATAAATCAATTACCTATGTGCACAGATCTATCTAAATATTTGCATTAAACTGGCGTGAATATAGTTAATCAACTCTGTCTAACCACGTAACGTAATTCATAGTTAGGTCGCTCTATGTTATATCAGTCACACCCTGTCTGCGGTTTCCATTACAATACTAGTATTTAATAATAACCGTTAATTATCAATAACATAGTGTTTGAATATGCTATCAATTATGCCGATAAAGTCAACGTATTCTAAGGACTTGAAAGTGTTTTGATTGAGAATAATTAAAACCAATTTTTCTCAGAAGTAATGCCTATTTATTTATTTGGGTTGGTAGAGAGCGTCGGTAGCGCGTGGCGGAAAGAGATATGGAAACTCAATTTTGAGGTCCGGGTTCGAATCCGCACGGACGACATACCATGTACCAATTAGTTTTACTCTTTACCCTTATTCGTGAGAGGAGGCCTTTGCCCTGCAGTGGGATTCTATAGGCTATAACTTATATAGGTCCTTCTTAATATGCTGACACTTTTTTAAGGAGATTTTCAGACCATCAAACTGAGCAACTTTCTCTGGGACCAATATCGAAACCGCGAAAAACAAACAGCTGTCCCATACATTTGGCTCGAGTAGGTTTGCAGTTTTGTATGGAAGAGCTGTTTTTTTTCGCGATTTCGATATTGGTCCCATAGAGAAAGTTGTTCAGTTTAACGGTCTGATCATCCTCTTACAAAAGTGTCAGCATATTAAGTTGGACCCTGTATAATACCGACTGCTCTCAAACGGGAAAGGAAAACAACGTGAGGAAACCTGGCTGGAGAAATTCCGATGCGTATGTGAAGTCTACCAAACCACATTGGGCACAGGTGGTGGACTAACGCCTATACGCCCTCCCTGAGGGTAGGCATGCGCAGTGGAACTTATTAATGATGATTTATTTGTTTATAGTTGCATTAGTTAAACTGTGGTTAAACCTTACATTATTCGATTAGATAATTATATCGTTAAACTACAATCTTTATCATTAAGCGATTATTTATTAATAGTCAGTCGTTTACAAATTTATACAAAAACATCATCCAGATCACGCTACAGACCTCGTAGGGAAAAATATTTGATCAGCAGGTGCCGTTGTCTGCGGTACTTTAACTGGTCTTCCCAAAATTGCTGTAACATCCTCAGGGTTGTTATCAAATTCATTGCCTTCTCCAGGGTTTTGTATCGTCGGTCGATTTTGAGTATTTCCAGGGCTCATCGATTGTTGAGGTGGTATCACACCATCTATCGTTCCATCGGCAGATTGACCAGAACCTGGTCTATTGTTATTCTGGTTTCCTTGGTTGGTAAAGCCTCCTTGATTGGGATATTGTGACCCACCGAAATTACCGCCGTTCTGTGAACCACCAAAATTACCGCCACTTGGGTACTGCGTTGGCCGTGAACCACCAAAATCCCCGCCATTTGGGAACTGAGTTGGCTGTGCACCTCCAAAATTACCGCCATTCGGGTACTGAGTTGGCTGTGAACCACCGAAATTACCGCCATTTGGGTACTGAGTTGGCTGTGAACCACCAAAATTACCGCCATTTTGGTACTGCATTGGTTGTGAACCACCAACATTACCGCCATTTGGGTACTGAGTAGGTTGTGAACCACCGAAATTACCGCCATTTGGGTACTGAGTAGGCTGTGAACCACCAAAATTACCGCCATTTGGGTACTGCATTGGCTGTGAACCACCAAGATTACCGCCATTTGGGTACTGCGTAGGCTGACCACCAGAGTTTCCATTGCTCGGATATTGATTTTGTTGTCCACCACCAATTGGTCTTTGATTGGGGTATAGTTTCGCATCATCAATAATAGGCCATGTGTTACCTTGTCCTACAGGAGGCTCTGGCTTTTGTTCCTAAAAAGGAATTAATTGTTAAAGTTGAATTTCAAACGTCTTAACCAAATAAAAAATACTACTTTTGTGTTACTTAACTACAAGTTATTAAGACAGTAATGAGTAAATATTAGATACCATTACTCACATTTTGGTTCAATAAAAGATTTTTTATTAAAAAAACTAAGTACCTAGTAGGCAAGATAAAACAAAGAACTAAACTATGTTCCTATCACAAAGCGAACTGATAAAAATAGAGAGAAAATTAATTACTTACCTGAGTAACGGGAGGATAAATCTGTGAATTCGTCGGGAAATCCATTTCGTTCGGATTACGTCCGTACCCTCCCTGACTTCCCTGAAAGCCTCCCTGGCTTCCCTGATTAAGGTCTGGGAATAGATGACTGAAAATTCCGCCAAGATCAAAAAATCTTGAGTTAAGTGCGACTGTAGCAGAGTCTTCTTTTTTCTTAACTTCTGTACTATTTGCTAAATTTGATACAGTGCATGCTGAAATTATACGAAAATAGGTAAGTAGGTATTGATTCAATTCTAACTTATAGTCAATTTATAAGTGCACCCAACATAGGTAACGTCATAAGAATAATAATAAATACAGTTATTCTATGGTAACGTTCTGTTATACAGGGTGTAAGAAAAAGTATCATTAACCTTTAAACCACAGACTCTACCCATCAAACTAAACAACTTTTACTATGGGAGCAAAGCGATCAGAGCAAAAAAAAATCTACTGTCCCATACGATCGCGTCGAGTAGGTACCAGCTATTACAGTTTAGTATGGGACAGCTGACTTTTTTTTTGCTCTGATCGTTTTGCTCCCATAGTAAAAGTTGTTCAGTTTGATGGGTAGAGTAGTATACTTTTCCTAACACCCTGTATATGCATTTTATAGAGTTTCAATAGCAGATAATATATCGACGCTTAAGAATCAAATCCTTCTATCTTCAAAAATGATGCACGTAGCAAATTCGCTCTAGTTAAAAAAGGAGATCGCTAATTATTACTGTCCTTATCGACGTAGCCACTTTTTTGTTCTACGACGGCTGTCTTTTTTTTTACTATCTGACTTTGTTGTTGTTTCACTATCTGACTCCGGAGTCGGACATCTATTTTCATACAAATTGTATAGGATTTTATGACTATCGCTGGTTCATACGCGGTTACACTGATGTTACGTCTATTCTATTCTATTTTTATTTAATGGCGTTTCCTTGTTAGATTTCGCCAGTGTCAAGTAATTTGAGGGAGTGTCTATCCAATCTCGAGGATTGTTTTTGAGTAAGACAAACAGCTGAGAAGGATTTTAGAGCTTCGTGGCAGGCTGAGACGCGAACCGCGCGAACACCACGCGAGAGACAAGTGTTCGAGGCAAACCCTGCAACGTGACTCATGTTACGTCTATCAGCGTAAGCGAAAAATACTTCGCCTATGACGTAGCCACTTTTTTGTTTTACGACGCGACGGCTGTCTGACTCCGGAGTCATCATACAAATAGTATAGGATTTTATGACTATCGTTGTCTCATACGCGGTTACACTGATGTTCCGTCTATCAGCGTAAGCGAAAAATACTTCACCTATGAAAAGCATACAAAGATTTTTATGCAAGAGAGAGTCCCAGAGTGCTTTCTATACGTACGATACGGCTGTATCACGTCTTTTAACTCGTTCGTTCGCACGCAGACGCAAATATATAGAGAGCTAAGGTGTGATAGCGCTGTATCACTGCGGCATGCTAGCTATGCTAGCACATGGCAACACTGATCAGTAAAAGGTTGCTGAGCTTGAATCCCGAGCCGTAAAATTAAAAAAAAAACAGAACTGTCAATGTCATTGAAAAAAATCGACATCATTGTCCATTCGCAGCATTGAAAAAGAATTTTTCTTTAATTTCTTGAAAAGTAAGATTATTTTCATAGAATCCGCATCAAATAACATTTTCGCTTTCCTAAATACCTTCGCTTTCTAAAAGTTTAAACGGTTAAAATAAACGTGTTTTTTTTTTGTTAACGAATTGTTTTGCCGGCAGCTTATCACTTTCTAGATAAAGATGAGCTGTCCGTTCGGCGAGAAACAACTGACTGAGCTGAAGGCTTTTGTAGAGCTGTGCAAAGCCCAGCCCCAGATCCTCCATCAGCCGCAGTTGGCCTTCTTCAAAGACTACCTTCAATCTCTCGGAGTTACCCTACCTGCTGCGGAATTCGGCACTAGAAACTTCACACCTTCCGGAGATAGGTAAATACGTTTTTAATACACTTTACGGCGTTATTATTCGAAAAAAAATGGACTCTGTGATGCACTACTGACGATTACAGTTGAAAATGATATTGTGAAGTCTCATCGAAACAAGTAAGACCTGTTTTGTAATTATGGGTTAACAATGTTCAATAGTATTGACATTTAGTATGATGGTGTTGATTCATCTCATATTGCTCAAGTACCTACTTTTATGTAATGCAGGTAATTAGTAAGTCTTTTTTAAATGTATTAAGGCTGATCATCTGATCAATGATTTCAAATCTTTGCATTATACAGGGTGAAATTGATTTCATTGTCATTCTTTTAAACTAAGCTAGTCTACCCATCAAACTGAACAACTTTTAGTATAGGAGCAAATAAATCGTAGCAAAAAAAAATCTGGCAGTTGGAACTCAGTTTGTCTCTAAGCCTTGGCCTTAGGCCTCGTCCAGAGCGATGCGGTGTATTGGGCGGTGCAGCCAAATGGAACATGTGCTGATATATGAGTGTTTATACATTCACCTTTATATGCATACAGTGCATACAGTACGCATACAGTGTTTATACATACAGAAGTGTTGCACATTGTCACATACATCATGTTGACATTGATTCATTTGGCCGTAATACTGACTGCTCTGAAACGGTGAAGGCAGATTTTTAGGAAACCTGCATACACTCAGTTGCAGAAACGCACATTAGAGTTAATCCTCCATTAAAGTTCTTGCTAGCTTTTACTATGTCAACAAGACAAAAAGTGACAGCAAGAGATTTAATGGAGGATTAACTCTAATGAGAGTTTCTGCAACTGACGGTAAGACTAGTCAGCCAGTTCCAAATAAAAACTGTCTAAGAAAGTTAATACATAACATAGTAACTGCAGTCTCCGATATTCACAGGAGTTGGTAGAACATGGATATTTGACATGACCCTTGTCTTGTCATGTTTATTTTCAGACCAATTCATTTGGAAACTGCTTAAGGCATCAAACATCGTACTGAGGTCCTCTTTGGTCTCAAACTCTCAACCAAGACCAGTCATATTAAAACTATTTTTATGTTTTAGCAATGTTGGTGGCAATGCAGAGGAAAAGGCCCAATCATCAGATGACGATGAAGATGTTGAGTCCGATGTGGAGCTGGACATGGAAGGTATTTATAGTTTTTGAACCTTTTGAACATGACTAGACTATGTACTCCAAAGTGGTAGTCAGAGATATCCTCCGTATTCCAGATATATTCAGAATATTCATATTTCACTAGAAAAGCCTTGCTCTGGCCTTGAAACTTTTTTTGTTGTTTCACTAATGTCATCTGCAATCGGCCAACGATGGCCATCATCAAATTATAGCCTCGAAACTAAAGCACATAATATATTCCAGCAGGAATCTGGAAGGGATTTTAGTGAACTAAAAACCCACAAAAATACAAATTGATCCTAAAAATTCCTTAAAATCAATCAGCACTAGCATTTATACCATGTCCAAAATTTGGTAGAAATCAAAAATAAATCATGAATTTTTATTGTGAAACAAAATCATTTCAGTTGAATAAAATTTGTATGTGGCATTCAACTTTGCATAAAATCAACAGTCCAATATGTCTTTAAGCATGTCATTTAAATCCATTATCCGTTAATGATATGAACTTATTAAGACAAAGGCTGTTTTGTTTATGCATGTTAAAGTTTTAACTTTACATTTTGATCATGTTCCTGATGCTCAGCTTGATATATGCGGCTGCTTATTTTTTGGTGTAAAATAAAGTACATGTGATGATATTTCAAATCCATAATAATAGCACCACTAACTGGTAATATTACATGTATAACATTTAAAGCCATTATGCTTTGGAAGGGATGTTATGTGAACGCTCACCTATCCCCCCTGAACACAGAATTTGTATGAAATAACAGATGCAGGTGCAGCGCCTGACAGCAAGTTGTCCTTCAATTATTTTCCTGTCCCATTAAATGTGAGGAAGGCCTATGTCCTTCAATTATTTTCCTGTCCCATTAAATGTGAGGAAGGCCTATGTCCTTCAATTATTTTCATGTCCCATTAAATGTGAGAAAGGCCTATGTCCTTCAATTATTTTCCTGTCCCATTAAATGTGAGGAAGGCCTATGTCCTTCAATTATTTTCCTGTCCCATTAAATGTGAGGAAGGCATATGTCCTTCAATTATTTTCCTGTCCCATTAAATGTGAGGAAGGCCTATGTCCTTCAATTATTTTCCTGTCCCATTAAATGTGAGGTAGGCCTATGTCCTTCAATTATTTTCCTGTCCCATTAAAGTGAGGAAGGCCTATGACCAGTAGTGGGTGCATGTGGGCTGATTTAATTCCAGTCGATCTTCCGATTGACCAAAGGAAGTTTAAACCAAATCCTCTCTATTCTATTTTTGTTCAATGGCTTTCCTTGTTAGATTTCGCCAGTGTCAAGTGTTGAGGATATATTTATTAGGTAGGATTGTACGTTAATAGGATATGGCGATCTCAAAGCCCTGTTTTTAAACAAAAACACACACATGAAACCGCCATAAAATGGCGGAGCCGCGTGGCCACTTAAATCGAGAGCCGAACGAATTGACGTCCACTCTAGACCCCTTTAGCCACGCGACTCCAAATCCTCTCAACTGATTTAATCAGTTTTTGCTTGTGCAATAACAAACAGTGTTTACCCTTTTTGTGCAGATAAAGAATATTGTATTGTATCTCAGGTGTCATTGAACCCGATGCAGAGGATAGCGCGCTAGTAATGGGTGACCTCTCGAAGGAAGTGACAGATGAAGAACGCGACCAGTCCGATGAGAAGCGGTCAGAGGCCATGAAAGCTTTCTCGGAGCAACAGTACGATGAAGCCATCAAGCATTACAACGAGGCTATCCTGCTGAATCCACAAAGTGCTTTATTATTCGCTAAGAGGGGGCAGGCAAGTGTCAATTTCCAGTGGCAGGTTCATAACAGTTATACAGGTAGCGCAATGGTTTATGAGGGCTCAGCGAAAGTAGTAGCGATGCTCGCGCATGTGTTTGGGATAAAAGGCGACTCATCGACACATAGCGCTTGCGTGACGTTCGTCTCCCGCTTCCCCCCGCCAAATAGACCCAACATTTGATTTATGCGCATTCAAGGTCATTTGTTGCGCAACTAATAGTCTTTGTTATTTAGTTGAAGTTTTTCTCGTTTTGTCTTAGGTGGCATGCTAGCCGTGCTGTGACTACAAAAAATATCTTCCACACCAAACGTGCAGCCTCGCGCGAGGCCCGCCGCGCGCGGCAAACGTCCTGCCGCTCGGTCGGTGAGGACGCTCGCCCGAGGCTGAGCATGCGCCTGCCGCGCGTGCACGTCCTAAACGACCGCGCGGCAGGGCCTCGCGCGAGGCTGCTCGCTTGGTGTGGTGCCTTTTGGTGAATGAATGGTGTCAGAGGCCAAGATAAACTTTGTGTCACTGTTGGATAACAGTTTGTCAAATCATGTTTTTTTAAGGAATGCGAGTTTAAAATAACATTGATGCATATGAAAACTTTGTGCAATAGTATTGCTTTTTTTTTCTTGTTTTATGCGTTCTCTGTGCAATAATAATAATAGTCTGAAAATTTATTATAAAACTCAAGTACACTTCCTTTTATAAAATTATCCTGGTTTATGGAGCTAGCAAGAAAACCCATTGCATAAAATGAAACATAACAAAACATTAAGTACCTATTAAAAATTCCTCAATTAGTTTCAATGAGAAGTAATTATCACTTATTTCAACTAATTTATATTACAGGTGTATCTGAAAATGAACAAACCAAATGCCTGCATCAAGGACTGCACTTACGCGCTCGAGTTGAACTGTGATAGTGCAGCGGCCTACAAGTTCCGTGGACGTGCCTTCAGGTATCTTTGACAGTAGTTCATAATGTAATACTAAAATAAAGATTTCAAAGTCAATAAATTACATTCCACGAGTAATTTTTATCACACTCTCTTGCAATGCAATGCAAATATGAATTTTAATATCAGCCTACTTTTTGATATGAACACACAATACAATATCGCTGCCACATTAAAATTCGCGGTTGTGGTTTGCGAGACCGATCCTTATCGTATATGGAATTCACAATTCATGAAATAGATTTCTTATTACTATTACAAATAAGAATTAACATATTTATACAAATTTTAAACACCTAGGGTGCGATTTTTGAATGTCATCGGTGAGCTTGAATGGTTTTTAAATCTCATACAAAAGCGTTCTCATGCATCTTTCTACTACTTTTTTTTTTTTTACGTAGCCTCTTCAATGTCATAGCCTCCTACTACTTATGTGACTTTAAAAAATCGCACTCCTGAATTATGATTTTTGGCAGTCAAATAAGTAGAAAGATGCATATCTCTATAGAAATTTTGACATTTTCAACTGGTTAATTCATCGAATAAGATTCAAAAAAATCGCATAAAAACGAGAAAATCCGTTTTCATTGAAGAATTTTTTTGTCTAAAAACAGATCTTCTTTTATGAAACCGGTGTAGATTCAATTGGAAAGTAAACATTAATCTAAATACAACATTTTGTCTAAATCGTAAAAGTAGTTTCCGAGAAAACTCTTTAGCTGGCTCACTTAAGTATTAGATAGATAAGTAGATAGATTTGGGAATTGGAATCTCTTAAGGTTGTCACCAAACTTATGTTCTAATAATTATCTTTTCAAGTTAAATGTTTCTTATATGCAATAATAGAGTCAGTCTGAACCATTCACACGGATTTATTTTTAATTCACAGGCTGTTGGGAAAATTCGAGGAGGCGTCTCATGACCTCTGCGAGTCTCTGAAGATAGACTACGACGATCAGACCAACGAGTGGCTGTCTGAAGTAAAGCCGAACGCGGAGAAACTGCGCCAGCACAAGCTTAGTGCTCAACGGAAGAAGGAGGAGAAAGAAGTTCGTATACTTATTTATATTTTAGACAGCTTGGCACTGGGCCAATCCACTGAAAATGCTAAACTATTTCATGTCACTGGCCAGAACGAAAAAAAAAGTTTGTAAAATGTTCTTTTTAGCATTTCCCTTTTTTTCCTCGTTGTTGTGAGGTGAAAAGTTTGTGTTTCGCTCGGCTGCAAAGTTATTCTGCGTCTCGTACCTTTGAAACCTTCGCTGAGCTCAGGTTTCAATACAAGTACTCGCGCCAAAAAGCATAAAAAATAACAATTTTTACTGAGTGCACAAATAGTAAAAATGAATGAACATTATCGTTTCAGTAATTTTAATTCAAATAAACCACAATTCCAGCACCGTGAGAAATTGCGTCGGGCTCGCAAGGCGCAAGAAGCGCGCTCACGAGCCGCTCAGGCGCAGGCCGAGGCCGCGGCGGCGGGCGGCGGCGGCGGCGGCGGCATGCCGGGCGCCGGCGGCTTCCCGGGCGCCGGTGCCGGCGGCTTCCCTGGCAACTTCAACACCAATGACTTTACCAGTCTCCTTCTGGATCCAGAGGTCGTGGCTGCTTTCCAGGTACCTACGTTTTGTTACAAATTGTATTTTAATCTGCGCGGATTAAGATGATTGTGAAGCTAGCAGTCTCCATACAAGAAGCGAAACGTTTTTACAATCCTTAAGGTTGCACCGAGCCTATTGTGCTGCCGGCAATCGTATTTATTTTATTTCTTAACAATTAAACAATATTTACAAAAAACAAGAATGTCACATTGTAGTCATAGCCTATTTTCAATTTATCGGGACACTGTGGATTTGTTTTTTTAAATGTTTGTAGTTATTATCTTTAAAACCGCCAAAAGTGGCCACTTTTGGCGGTTTTAACGATAATAGCTACAAGCATAAAACATAATAATCCGTAATGTTTCGATAAATTGAAAGCCAATCAGGACTACAATGTGACATTCTTGTTTTTTGGAAATGTTTTTTAATTGTATAGAAATAAAAAAAATACGATTGAGGGCAGCACAATAGGCTCGGTAGGCTCTTAACGTATTTGTATTTCAAAGATTTTTATTAAAATTTTTCGTATGATAAATAATCAAGATTGCTGTTGTATGCTTAATTTTTTCGATGTTTATTATAGGTTTATCCTGCCTCCGTGGTCTAATGGTTAAGAGCATTTGGCTCTTGACACGGAGGTTGTGGGTTCGATTCCTACACCTAGTGATATTTCACTTTGTGCGTTTTTCCCCAATATCCTAATATTGCAGGCTGAATGAATCCACCTGATTGTCTGAAAAGAAAGATGATTACGTGCTTCGGATGGCACGCTAAGCCGTTGATCCCGGCTACTATCTCTGGTAGTAGTCGTTACACGACGTTACCACGTCAGAGGCCGTAAGGCGGTATGAATAAATCCTTTCGGCTCATAAGGACCACTTCCCATAAGGACTACTTCCCAAACGACCACTTCCCAAAGCGACCACTTCCCAAAAGGACCGTTTCCCAAAAGCCCTCCGGAACCATACTCTGACACCAGGGCTTGGCGACACGACGAATGAATGAATGAATGAATATTTTATTGTATGAATTGCAGGTTTACATGTGCAGAATTTATATACACAGCTAACAAACAATTAGATCCAATGCAACCCTACCTTTCCAGGCATTTACAATTGTCCAGTGGAAGTTATTTAAACAAAAACAAAAAATCTACTTATTGCCATTATAAACATTTAGGTTCCATAAAATAAATAATAATTAATTGAACATATGTCAGTTAAACCTACAATAGTGTCATAAAAAATAATTATTATAATCATAACATCTTAACTATTATAAAACTGTAACTGAACTGTGTCTGTAGGTACATTGAAGATATTTACAAAAAAAAGATTACGATATGGTTTTTAAATATCCCCGACTCGAAATCAACCTTTTTTAGAAATTTTGTCTGTGTGTTTGTTTGTTTGTTCGCGCATCACGCAAAAACTACTGAACCGATCTTGATGAAACTTTTTTTGTTTGATAGCTTATGATCTGACTTAAAATCTGGTATATAATTTGTGCGGACGAAGTCGCGGGAAAACACTAGTTTATATATAAAATCAATATTAAGTCAGTTAAAATTAAAATATTCTGGAACACTGTAAAAACATCTTTCAGCGAGCCAATTTCTTATCATTCTTTTAAACTTGTCAAACTTGAGTTCTTTTAACTCGTCTGGAAGTTTATTATATCGACATTTTAACGACATTTTAGTAATGTCATAATTCATTTATTTCACAAAAATTCTGTAACTTTAAAGTAAAATCGAAACCTAGTTTATAATGAGACAAAAATTATATTGGGTCCTTAATATGCTGACACTTTTATAAGGGGATGATCAGGCCGTCAAACTGAACAACTTTCTCTATGGCATCATCATCGAAATCGCGAAAAAATATCTGCTGTTCCATACAAAACTGCAAACCAACTCTAGCCAAATGTATGGGACAGCAGATGTTTTTTTTCGCGATTTCGATGTTGCTTTTGTCCCATAGAGAAAGTTCTTCAGTTTGATGGTCTGGAGTGCGATTTTTGAATCTCATTCCGTGAGCTCAGCAGTTGAAAATGTCAAAATTACTGTGGAGATACGCATCGTTCTACTGCTGATTAGCCTTTAAAAAATCATACTCAAGGATAGCTGTTTTTGAAAGTCAAAACAGCAGTAGAAAGATGCGTATCTCCATAGTAATTTTGAAATTTTCAACTGCTGAGCTCACCGAATGAGATTCAAAAATCGCACTCCTGGTCTTGCCCTTAAAAAAAAGTCAGTATTTTAAGAAGGACCGCGACCGCGTCAAATTGAACAACTTTGTCAATGGACCAACATCGACATCGCGAAAAAAATATCAGCTGTCCCAAGGTACATTGGGCTCGAGTAGGTTTTGCAGTTTAGTATGGAACAGCTGATTTTTATTTCGTAATTTAGATGTTGCTGCCGTAGAGAAAGTAGTTCAGTTCGACGGTTTGATCATCCCCTTAAAATATTGTCAGTAGTAACACACGCTCGAACTTGGTACGAACTGACCACGGATTTGGTTCGCTTCCGTAATGATTATGTTCGCCGGACTACGCTACAGACGGTAAGATATGGTTCGGAAGCGAACCAAATCCGTGGTCCGTTCGTACCAAGTTCGAGCGTGTGTTACTACTATTAGAAGGACCCTATATTTCTGAAAGGGTTTAGTGGAATAAAAAAGCTTCTTGATTGAATAGCATTTTTTCCTTGCTTCATGATCCTCTTAAAGTGTCATGCATTTTAAAATTTCCGCTTCCAATCTTATGCGATTTGTTTCTGCTGTTTTCCTTGCCAGAAATAATGTTCATTTCTTTATGTTCAATTTCATCCAGCTCGATAAATATTACCTACAACTTCCTGAAAGGTGATAAAATTTATATAATTATGGATCTGACATTGCCAATTGTTAATCACAGGACCCAGAAGTGGCGATGGCTTTCCAAGACGTGTCGTCCAACCCGGCCAACTTCGTGAAGTACCAGAACAATCCTAAGATCGCCGCCGTCATAGAGAAGCTGCAGGGCAAGCTTGGCAAGGGAGGAGGCTTCCCAGGCGGATTCCCAGGTAAGTGTTGCTTTTATTCCTTGGGTATATCCTAGTGTTTATCAATAGTCATCAGCAGCCCTTCCCCCTGCTTAGGCACAGTCATACCTAGGGCACTTAAAGAGGACGCATATTTATCCGCGGCGAACGAGCCTAAGGACGCGAAAGAATAGAATCTTAGAACTCTTTGTATGAAATTCTATGACACCTTACTGCAGTGGCCAGCAAAAGAAGCATTGATGGACGAACGTGTAAATATGGGCCGAGGCGAAGCCGAGGCACACACACGTAAGTCCATCAATGCCTAGTTGTGGCCAAGGCTTGTATAGTGCTTTTCTCAAACAATGCGCGGAAATGAAAATCAATCAGCTTTTCAAAATCTATGACGAACAACAATAATTTTTCCTTCGAATTTTTCCTGCGTTAAAGCTAGTAACTTATTATCAATCTGTGGTTAAAGCATAAAGTTATTATACCTTACAGGAATAGAGTCAGTGACATGAGTTGTCAAATGAAACAGTTTTTGGATGTTTTTTGGAGACTATTCGCAGGCAAAAATTCTAATACTGTCTATAATTCCGAGTCTAACGTAAAATCGTGGATAAATTAATGAAGTAGTGTCAGTATATTTCACAAAATTATCTAAGATTTCACTTTAGATTCCCAATTATTCACGAAAACCGAATTGTAAAAATTGATTAGTGACTAAAAAACGGGTTCTATTGATTCGCGTCACGTATCTCTTTCTATTATACAGTGGTGCCGCTAGGTACATCTCGCTCTCTCAGCTGTATGTTCCTCTATTCCTACCTCTATGGATTAAAGTGTTCAATCTTTTTTTTTTTCATTATAAAGCTTTCTTTTTTCAAGCCAGTTCGAAATTTAAATAAAACCTTTGATAAGTTACCTCCTTGGTCGCCATGTTTCAGAGTAAAAGATCGTTCCATTTTTAAATTACACGACAGATATATAAGTTTACTATGTAATTTATTTGGCCGCTAAACCGCAACAGATATGGATTTTCATACAACTTGCCGGCCACTGCTCGCATGTATTTAGCCAGTACAGCAATTTGGATTTATCTAGAAGAAGGTTGTCAAAATAATGTTCAAATTTCCAAGCATGTTTGAGAGAAGGATATTTACGGCACTGAAAACAATGAACATGATCCTTCGAGTCGGATGTAACATACAATTTGTGTTTTATGTATTTGACAGGTTTCGGAGGACCAGGAGCTGGTGCAGGTGCGGGACCAAAGCCACCTTCAGCAGACGACGACGTCGGTCTCGACTAAAATACCATTATTATTATGCTTTAATAAAATACCTACTCTATGATAATAACATTGTTAATGATATCCAAATACGATTCTAGTAATTTCACGAATAGCTTTTAGAATGAATTCGAGTGGCATTTATGAGGTGTGGTTATATTTTATGATTAGATTGATTTTATGTATAACTAATGTATTTACACATTTAACGTTCTCGTTTCGTTTTTGAGTCGCTCTTGTCTAAGTTATATCAACCAGAAGACAAGCTTCATACACGCGCGCGCAAATACAGTAATCCCTCAAAAAAATCTTATTCGATTGCGATAAGAATCAAAATGGCGTATATACGGGTCTAGCGGCGGTGCGAGATTTAGGGTGCCCGTCCACTGATGCGGAGCTAGCTGGCGGAGCAGGGAAACGGAGTTTTATTAACCAACTAGTGTTTTCCCGCGACTTCGTCCGCACAAATTATATACCAGATTTTAAGTCAGATCATAAGCTATCAAACAAAAAAGTTTCGTCTAAATCGGTTCAGTAGTTTTTGCGTGATGCGCGAACAAACAAACAAACACACTATTTTGTCAATAGATGGCGCTGCACGTCATTTAAATCGCGATATCGAGTGTCATTTGAATTTATATGAAGTGAACCGCTACTTTTTTGTTCCTTATGGTTTTACGGTTTTATAATATTTAAGATAAGATAAGATTGCATAAAATCTCAGATAAGATTGCATAAAATCTCAGCTCCGAGATAAAACTCCGTTTCCCCGCTCAGCTAGCTCCGTATCAGTGGACAGGCACCCTTACTCCGGCGTGGCGCTTGTATGAAGATTGTTTTTTTGTGCGGCCTCGCCGATATATAAAGGTTGTAAAATTAAATGCGTTACTTAAGTAGGTGATTCGGATCATCAATCTGAATAACTTTTATTAACAGACCAATACTAAAATCGCAAAAAACAAGTCTGCTGCTCCATGCAATGTTGATTCCACAGTGAAAGTGGTTCAGTTTTGTAACTCATTTAACTTTACACCTTGTATATTCATTTGGTAATGTTTTCTTGTATATTCACCCATCACTGCAACCTTGAGGGTGCCGAGCCTCCAGTGCCACCCTCAATTTTTTTCTAAACAATTATTTTCCAAAAAACAATGTCACATTGTATAGTCTTTGTTGTTTTTTCAATTTATCGAAACACCGCTAAAAGTGGGCACTTTTGACTGTTTTAACCCTTAATCAGGCATAGTACGATTTATCGACCACATAAAAGTAACTGACAATGTACCTACTAAAAACTTACAATAAGGTTCATTATTGAATTTAAATATGGTGGCCAAGGCCTGATAAAGGGTTAAAGATAGTACCACAAAACGTTATACATACAAACGAATAGGTAACCCGATAAATTTAAAATCATCAATGACCCTACGAATGAAGTAGCAATGACTACCATTCTTGTTGTTTTAGGAAATGTTTTATTATTAGTTTTTGTTTTATTTTTGTTTAGAAATAAAAAAGCTACTATTGACGGCGGCAGCGGAAGCTCTTTGCCTCATTATATCATTAATCATCAATCAATAGGCATTAATTACACTCGTCGAGGATAAGCTCACAGTGGCTTTTTATTAAATAAAAGTACACAGCCTTTGAGCATATTTTGAGCTATATTATATGGTGCTCAACTTTCATAGTTATCTGTTGAGCACGGATAAATTAATTATACGAAGACGAATAACAATATTCGTCCTCGTATAATTATTTTATCCTTTGAATTACTAATTAAGGGTTGAACTACACATGGCCGCACGCGATCGCACGTGCGATCGCATGCGATCGCGTTCCGTCTATCTTATATGCTCTAGCAAATGACGTTCCTGAGTGACAGAAAAGGATGGAGCGACGGAAAAGTGCGATCGCGTGCGGCCATGTGTAGTTCAACCCTAAAGAGTTTCAATTGCTTTGGTTTTGTCTTACTATTCTCAAAATTTTTCACTAGTCTAACAGAATATACTTAGATAAGTCCTAGTTTATCTGATTTTTCTTACGATTATAAAACTAAGTAGCACTATAATGGAATCTAAGGGCCTTCGACTAAAGTAATTATAATGGCATACTGTAGATTTCGAAGCAAGAATAAAGTTCTCTTACGTTATAATTGTTGGAAATTTTGTCTGATTTATGCTAGTTATTTTTGTATCTAAAGGTTAATAAAATTGTGTAAGTAAGCAATTTTTTTTATTTATTATCACGTCCACTGAAAATGCCTTGGGAAGAAACAAGGGGAACTATTTTCCCCGTTTGATATACGAGAGATTTCCGTAAATGGTTTGAGCATTGTGCCAATAAGATAGGCATGTAGGCAATTCAGATGGACCATGTTATGCAAAGCGGCGATCAGGAAATAGAATAAAAAAACAGCTCAGGTTATAACACTACTACAAAACACTTTATTATCTTAACTACATAATCATGCTTTAAACATCATTGACTCTGCCCCACTTCAACCTGATCTTCTTCTCGTGAAGTTTCAGCCAAGATGGCATGCTATGAGGCAATGCGTGTGCATTCGGGAACCGCAACGGAGCAGGTGGCCTTTTAAATGGATCTTCATTCTCAAGTTTCCGCAACAAGTATTCCTTCTTTATCTGTTTTGGGTCCCGGTATTTATCCATGTATAGGTTGAAAGGTTTTCTATGTGGGAACCACTCCTGAGGCCTGACGTATGGCTTTGGGAAATCATATTCATAGACTGAAAATTACAGAAACATTTTAGGTTAAAAGTAAGCTTTAATCTAGGATTTGACTAAAGGGTAAAAAAAAGGTATTACTAGTTACTTCGTAACAGATACGTCACTTCTTTAGTAAACAATAAAGTGTCACATATGTAACAATAAAGTGTTTTAATTACCTATGTGCAAAAATGTACCTAGTGAAGCTTGCCACAGCGCCACCATTACTTCGTAGAGCGCGCGACGTTGCCGTCTGGAGCGAGTGGTAGAAATCAAGCAAGCGCATGAGATGCGCCAAAGCGCAGCTACTTATCTCGGTACCTACCTACAGCAGAGTGATGGGGGCCTGATAAATATAAGATGAAGTGGGCCATACTCCAACACGCAGACCCGTGGATTGATGGAAGACAGAATTTACACATCTATCTACTTTTAGAGATGAGGTAAGAGCCAAGCCATAAGATGCGGTGTGGCGCGGCGCCTAGCCTTCGTTCTATAAAAATATAATTCAGGGAGCCACACAATGCGTTACTGTGCCGCGCGGACTCCGCAAGACGAGGATGAAAAGAAATGCGACGCCGGCCGGAGCGTCTGAAAAGATATGAGGCATGCCGTTGCAATACCGCACCGCGTATGGTACACTTTTGCGGCGAAATCATTGCGGTGCGGCGACACAACGCATCATGCGGCCTGGCTCTAAAGGTTCAGAATTTACTATTGCATCTGCTATTATTCTAACTAAATCTTACCAGGTTCTTTTGTCTTCTGCACATCAAGGAAGAAGTCTTTAACAGTATTATCCCAGTCGCTTTGGAAGAATGCTAGTCCCGAGGGAGTGATATCGTCTTGATATTTCTTGTACCAATCACGAGTCACAAATGTCCTGTCCTCTAATGGAGATGATGCAGTTACTGAAATAGCAATTCATAATAAATATTACATCATCTAAACTATTATAAAACTGTAACTGAAGTGTGTCTGTACAATGTAGATATTTACAAAAAAAGATTATGATATGGTTTTTAGGTATCCCTGACTCGAAATCAACCTTTTTTAGAAATTTTGTCTATCTGTTTGTTTGTTTGTTTGTTCGCGCATCATGCAAAAACTACTGAACCGATTTTGATGAATCTTTTTTTGTTTGATAGCTTATGATCTGACTTAAAATCTGGTATATAATTTGTGAGGACGAAGTCGCGGGTAAACACTAGTAAATTAATAAAGACGTACTCAATCCACGGACCTGTAAAAAAAAAGACGGACGTAATGTGATACTAAAAAGATGTGAAGCATGCAAGGTCCTACATTTTCGTTTGTTCTACAAGGTACCTACACTCACACAGATGCCTAATGCATCTCTAGGCGCAGGTCCGACACCCGTCACCATTATGTACCGCGTGACAGCACGCAAACAAAAAAAATGGGTGCTTCACTCGTGATTAGACGAGATTACGTCCGTCTTTTTTTCAGGTCCGTGACTCAATCTTAGAAACAATAATAAGTTGCTTAAGTGGTGAGTGGGCATGAGCCATTGGAAACTCATGTCACGGTTGTTTAAACCCAGCAACACCTCTCCACCCTAGCCACTCCGTAGATTGTGCCCCCTTGTCGCACCTAACATGGTTTGTCTGAGAGTCCACTTACATAATGCATTCAGAGATGGACCACGATTGGTATATCCCATCGCATTTAGATAAAAGGTCTCAAAAAGTGAGATCTGTGTCCCCATGTAAGCTCCAATGGTCTGGTCTGTAGCCTATGAAATACTTTCTGAGATACAATAATAATATATCATCATTGTTTTTATAAAACACTAGTGTTTACCCGCGACTTCGTCCGCACAATTATATACCAGATTTTAAGTATCTGACTTATATTACATAAGCTATAAAACAAAAAAAGTTTCATCAAAATCGGTTCAGTAGTTTTTGCGTGATGCGACAACAAACAAGTACAGACACACTTCAGTTACAGTTTTATAATAGTTTAGATTAGGAATTTCATACATGAAAATGATCCCGACATTTCACGCAGACATCTGCAGCAGTATACTCGACAGGGTAAGATCATAATATATGAATGAAACTAACTACTCAAAGCGTTTCCCCTAAATCAATTATATTTGTTGTGGAACTATCCCAGTGGCTTTGGTTGTGCAGCTGCTGCAGCGAAAATGCATAAATTATCCCTAACACTCAATTAATAAACATTTTATAAGATCCAACTTACATTTTGGCAAATCATAAGAAACTTTCCCATTCTGCTTGTAAAGAACAAACACATATCTATGATACCCTGTTCCTTTTAAAGGAAACGGACGTAAATACTCCACGATGGTGTCTCCCTTCTCTACGAAGTCACCAGGGATGTTAGCGACAAGCCAATGTACATACTCCTTGTCATTATCAGTTAGATGTCCATCTAGGTTTGTCAAAGCAAGAGTCCACAAGGTGTTGGCATCTGATTCGTAAGATACCGATGGACTCTCAAGCGCTTCTACCGGTTTAATAACATTTCCAGTAACAACTGGTAATAGTGAATCATTTTTCAAATTGTACATTATTTCTATATTTTGGAACGGGATGAAATACCCTTCCCCGTAAAGATGCTGATAAATGCCGTAATGCTCAGCTATTTTCTTCTTATGATAAGGTCCTAAGGTGTTCTGCCATTCTTTTCTGACATCTTCTAAATCGATTTGTAGCTTATGGCTTCGTGCCAACTGTTCCAAATTTTTATCGTTTTTAAGTTTTTTTATGTGATCCGTCCTTTGGATACGCAGATCTTCAGATTTTCTGAAACATTTATGAATGTATGAATGAAAGTCGACTTATGAAACAAATATACTGTAGGGCATGTGTGGAAGGAAATGTTGGTTTTCTCCTTTTTTGTTTTTTATGTTTCCGCACCCAAAGGGTGAAAACTAAGCCTACGTTGTCCGTCCGTCCGTCCTACCTATTTAGGGCTGTATCTTTTGAACCGTAATAGCTAGATATTTGAAATTTTCACAGAATATGCATCGTAACGGCGGATTTGTTAACAAATAATAAAATTGTCAAAAAGATAAAAGTTAAGGCGGGTTCTCAACAAGAAACTAGTTTTTATCAACGTTTTTTCTTCTTGCTCTATCGTAAAAACGGTAATACATACAAATATCTTGACCGATTTTTCTGTAATGTTATGTGTACAATAAATTGTTAAATAAATAATAGAGGCAGACCTAGGAGGACGTACCTCGACCAGATCAAGGATATCATTAAAAAATGCCAAGTTAAAAGTAGCCGAATGCCAAATTCGAAGGGAATGTATGACAAGATGTATGGGACCTAGAGGAATCAAGAGAGAGGTGTGTCAGAACCACCCAAAAAATTGAAATCCATAGTCTCTGCCTACCAGTCTGGGAAAAAGGCGTGAGTATAATATGTATGTATGTTGGAATTATTTAGATAAACAGTTATATCATTTAGATAATTAGTTATAGCCTGCAGGATCCGCAAAGGCCTCGAACCAAAAATCTGGATATGTGCTTGGCGGCATTGTTGCATGCAGGCGCTAAAGCAGCAAACCCCTTGTATATGTTGTACAGGCAAACTGTATAAGGCAATGTATGAATACTGGAGCGTCCAGGCAATGTGTGGAACATTATGAATATTATTGCCCATTTCACACATTCAATGCTTAGCGGAGAGAGTGAAGTTACACATTACATGCTTGCTTGCATGCTTGGTTGCCTGCTTGTTGCTTGCTCTCGTCTTTTACACATATTACCGGCTGTGCATTCGGTATATAGTGTAACATAAAAAATATTTCATACATTACCTATACGTTTTAGGTATTTTATTAATTGTCCAGGTATTGTATAGAATACTGGATTATACACATTGCCTGTAACATATTCTTCTTCTTATCGTGTGGGCAAGCCCTGGTGTCAGATTTTTTCCAGACTGCCTTACGGCCTCAGACGTGGGTTTTTATGTAACAACAAATACCACCAGAGATAGTAGCTGGGACTAATGGCTTAACGTGTCATCCGAAGCACGGAACTTTCGTCGTAAATGCATGGCATACAGGAGTCGATGCGCGGACGTGCGCCTTTGCTACCTTGACATACGGTCGGTAATTGTATATCATACCAAACCGAGCGGCGCATTCATGGTAACAAGTATCGACTGTTAGTCTGTCTATAATGTCTTCGCAAAAAATGAGGGCGCTGTCTCCACGCAAGAACGTCAAAATCAAGCATAACCTGGCAACACCACCATACTAAAATGATTAGTTCCTCAAACATTCATGCCCGTAGAAAGAGAAGGAACTAGAAGCAAGCATGTGTCTTGTCATATCACTCAGTAAGAGATGCACATAGCAAATTCGCTCTAGTTAAAAAAGGAGATCGCTACTTATTGCTTTCCTTATCGACGTAGCCACTTTTTTGTTCTACAACGGCTGTCTGACTCCAGAGTCAGACATCTAATTTCATACAAATTGTATAGGATTTTTTGACTATCGCTGTCTCATTCGCGGTTACACTGATGTTCAGTCTATCAGCGAAAGCGAAAAATACTTCGCCTATGTTCATGCCACGACTTTATAGACAGACTTTATGTCAAGGTCGCCAAGGCGCGCCCGCGACTCTTTCTGTATGCGTACTTTTTAGGCAAACACTACCTTACAACATAACCTAAAAACGGTTTCTGTAATTAACTGAAATCAGCCTCCTTTTAACGACACTTTACGCAATAAATATAATAATAACTTACTTAGGTGTAGGAAATCCAATATCTATCGTCGTTGTATACAATTCATCTTTGTAATTTAATTCATCTATACGCTCCTTTATAGTTCGGCAAAAAATAGGCGCTTTACCCCTCACTCTATGTCCTAATCGTATTTGCTGGAATTGTACATTTGTTATAATAGCTCCACGAAACGAATTTAACATTTTTAAATGCTCTGAATTAACTTAATAATAAAGAAATCAACTATTTCAATTCAACTTTCCGAAGATTATGTATTATTTTTGATTTGATTGATTGACACATGAATGAAATAACATTTGACTGACAACGAACGAAACAAACGAACGATTTGAACGAATGACCACGGCACGGGCATAGTGTAATAAATACGCACAGTGGTGACGCTCAAAGGTCGGTGCAACATGATTAAATATTCCTTTTCTACAGATCGGAAGCTTCATACTAAGCGGAAACTATAAGTATAACCACACCAAAGTGAATATAATAATTCTATTTTATATTTAAAAAAAATGGCTGCCATCTTGGGTATGTGATGATTAGCTCGCGATCCGACTACCCTATAGCAGACCTACAACGCGACTCAACGAATATAATAATTGTGATTGTGAGGGTGCTCGACGGTCCAGACAGGTCTATCGTGCGCGGGGTGCGGGGCGCGGGAGGAGCGCGTCTCTGTCTGCGGGCGGTTCCCTAAGTCAACAGAGACTTGGGGTACACGCGCACGTACCGCAATGGTTCGAACTAGTTGTATTGTGTACCGCTGTGATTCCATATTGAATCGAAATAAATATTTGTTGTAAATAAAGTGGTTTGAAACATTTTTAACGCGATTTGAAACATAGTTGTTTTTACTGGAGATAATACCGTTTAAAACTGCAGGTAATACTATAAATAGGTAAGTTTCGCTGCTACATAATTGTTTTTGTACATAATCAGTGATCGGAATGTCGGGGCATTTTTGAGCATTGTCAAATAACATGGACATGCATCGGGATTCCCGGAATCGCAATATTATAGTCCCGGGATTATTTAAATGTAGAATGAGTCTGACCAACACTTTTTGTTTTTAGCATTAAATTAATCTATGACAAAACCACGAGAAAAATTGTGTTTTTATTTTTTTCCCTTTAAAAAGGGCTAAGATATTGAACACCAAAATGTTCATTCCCACTAAAAAAAAACTCCTCTTGACATTATAAATATGAGGAAAGAAACACTTTTTGCAAAACTCCGTTTATTGAAAAGACAAAACTTCATCATAGAAACTAAACATTCCTTCAGAATTTCTAGAGGTTACTACAAACATCACAGACATCTAAATAGGTAATCCCAGTAATCCCGTAAAATTTTTATCCATATTTATTAAATCCCGGGAATTTCAAGGCTTATCCATACTTTTGACTATGTTTGCCCCCGTCATTCCGATCATTGTACATACCTAATACATGTTATTAATTGAACAAAATGTGAAACAACAAACTTACAAAACGTTGAATTAAAAACGTAAATAATAGTTCATAACAAAAATAAATACCTAGGTAGGTATTATGATCACTACAAATTAACAAAATATTAAACGATTAGACTTATATCATATTGATTATCTTATATTTATTTCATATCCCCTAAACATGATTGTAACAACCCTTAGCCTGGCCGCCATCTTGCCGCGTCGCCGGCGTGTCGCGTGGTTTCTTAGAAGCGCCCCTACTATTATCTTTATATTTACTTTGACCAAGCTAAGCACCGAGCGCACTATTCACACGCCCGCGCTTGTGCATGCGCCCGTGAATGTCACTTTGAAAGCGTGCATGTGAACGCGAGATATTCACCGAGCCATGGTGTCCCATCCCATACAAATTAAATTTTAGTTTAAAAATTGCAATATATGGCGTTATGGTATTGATTTGTAATTAATGTTTACGTAAACGTGTAAATTGTTACTAAAAGTACATGATCTGACAACAAAAAAATCTCATCAGCATCGGAAAATCAAGCAATTTACTTTGCCCGAAGACTGCCCGAGTTACGGCAGTCGCGTTTCATTGTATAGTATAGTATTATACTGTATAGTATTATATAATCTGTGACCGAGCCAAGCACCGAGTGCACTGTTCACACGTCAGTGCACGTGCACGTGCTCGTTGAATGTCGCTTTGAACGCGAGCATGTGAACGCGAAAGTCCGTGCTTGTTCGACTGAAATTGTTCATTCATTCATTCTCATTCATTCCTTAGTTTTTTTAGTGTTGTTACGATTCGATAATTGTACTTATCGATGTATCGATTATAAAAATAATCGTAATAGATTTTACCCCATTATTGAAATAGGAATAAAAACATACTTAGTAAAAAAAACTATAATATAATCGACACTATTTTCAGCTATCCTGAATATGAACATTAAGGTACAGATACACATGTGATGCTCATTAGTAGCACGAGAGCATGCTTATTTCGAGCACGTGCTACCTAGTAGCATGTGTGAACAGACGTGCTAGAAATTAGCATGCTAACGTCAAACTCGATCAGCTGTTGATTTTCGGGCATGCTACCTGAGGTGTGACGCAGTCTTTTAGCAAGTGTAGACTTATATAAGTAAAGCCTGACCAGAAACATAAAAAACCTCGCCATGTTGCGGAAAATTATTAGAACTAATTTTTGTACTTGGAAGTCTTGGAACACTGTCATTAAAGGTTAATGTCAATTGCAGCGCCCCCAATCCAATTTAACTCGAGTAGATTTGTAGTTTTGTTGGAACATCCGATTTTTTTATCGCGATTTCGGTGTTGGTCTCTTAGTGAAATTTTTTCAGTTTGATGGTCTAAACCGCCCCCTTTTAAATGTTTATTTGTATTTTTGGAACATCTTGTATAGTAGATTCCGAATCGATCATAATCGATCTATTACGAATGATAATAGATTGCAACCGTAGAAAGAGAAGGAACTAGAAGCAAGCACGAGTCTTGTCATATCACTCAGTAAGAGATGCACATAGCAAATTCGCTCTAGTTAAAAAAGGAGATCGCTACTTATTGCCGTCCTTATCGACGTAGCCACTTTTTTGTTCTACGACGGCTGTCTGACTCCGGAGTCAGACATCTATTTTCATACAAATTGTATAGGATTTTATGACTATCGCTGTCTCATACGCGGTTACACTGATGTTTCGTCTATCAGCGTAAGCGAAAAATACTTCGCCTATGATTGCAACCGATTATCTTTACCTTAGATTTTTGATTATCGATAACGCACATCACTAGGTACCTTTTTTTGTCACCTCACTTGTCTTGCTTGTATTGCCTTGCCTTGCTTGCCTCTTGCCTTGTTGCGTTGCGTTGCGTGCGACTAGACTAGACTCGCGGAGTTAGTTGCGTTTGTCGCTGCGTTTGAGCGAGGAAATTGCGATGAAAAGTTATATCAAGTTACGGCTGTTTCTACACCGTGTTTGGAGTTAATCAATATTTTATTAACAAAATTGAAGAAAAAACGATTCAGTTAAGGCTCGGTTCCCACGGCCTGTATATACGCAAATCGCGCCAAGCCACACGCCGTGGGAACGGTCTCGCCTGTCTTGGCCTGTAGACGCCTGTGGACGCCTGTGGTGTGTATTGTGTCCGGATCGCTGTCGGTAACTTCAAAGGGGCGCCTGTCGCCGCGCCTGTGCAAGCGCGTGGATTGCCGAGCCATTGACATAGTACTGTAGCCAGGGGACTTATTAATTACCAAAAAGATTACCAATTGCCGTTTAGAAATTGTTGTAAGGTACTAAATGGATCACAACCCGCCGTAGAAAAAAGTCTGAAACGTTTCAAATTTCGAGGCTATTTTCTATACTGCCATGTTCTTCGCCTTAGTTTGAAAATGTCAGTATAGAAATAAAAGAAAACCTCGAAATTTAAAAATTTAAGACTAAATGTTTTTATTTTTTTTCTACGCCGGGTTGTGATCTGTAAGACTTAGGTTTTAATATTAGTCATTTAGTACCATACAATAATTTGTAAACAGCAATCGGTAATCTTTTTTGTAATTAAAAAGTCCCCCGGCTACAGTACTACCCTGTCAGTGTCAAGGTTAAAACTATGACTATATTTATAGATATACCCCCCCCCCCCCCCCCCTTGCTACGCCTATGTTAAGATTTTTGCATTTTTAATCGAAATGAAAATGCAGAAACGCTCGTTAAAGTTAATCCTCCATTAAATCTCTTGCTATTTTACTACGTCAACAAGACAAAAAGTGACAGCAAGAGCAACTGAGTTTTAGTTGCAGGAACGGTCATTAAAGTTAATCCTCCATTAAATCTCTTCTGTAACTTTTTTGTCTTGTGGACGTAGTAAAACCTAGCAAGAGATTTAATGGAGGATTAACTTTAATGAGCGTTTCTGCAACTGAGTTAGTTGCAGAAACGGTCATTAAAGTTAATCCTCCATTAAATCTCTTGCTGTAATTTTTCTTGTGGACGTAGTAAATCTAGCAAGAGATTTAATTGAGGATTAACTTTAATGAGCCTTTCTGCAACTGAGTTTTAGTTGCAGGAACGGTCATTAAAGTTAATCCTCCATTAAATCTCTTCTGTAATTTTTTGTCTTGTGGACGTAGTAAAACCTAGCAAGAGATTTAATGGAGGATTAACTTTAATGAGCGTTTCTGCAACTGAGTGTTAATTGCAGGAACAGTCATTAAAGTTAATCCTCCATTAAATCTCTTGCTGTAATATTGTCTTGTGGACGTAGTAAAAGCTAGCAAGAGATTTAATTGAGGATTAACTTTAATGAGCCTTTCTGCAACTGAGTTTTAGTTGCAGGAACGGTCATTAAAGTTAATCCTCCATTAAATCTCTTCTGTAACTTTTTGTCTTGTGGACGTAGTAAAACCTAGCAAGAGATTTAATGGAGGATTAACTTTAATGAGCGTTTCTGCAACTGAGTTAGTTGCAGGAACGGTCATTAAAGTTAATCCTCCATTAAATCTCTTGCTGTAATTTTTCTTGTGGACGTAGTAAAACCTAGCAAGAGATTTAATGGAGGATCAACTTTAATGAGCGTTTCTGCAACTGAGTGTTAATTGCAGGAACAGTCATTAAAGTTAATCCTCCATTAAATCTCTTGCTGTAATATTGTCTTGTGGATGTAGTAAAAGCTAGCAAGAGATTTAATTGAGGATTAACTTTAATGAGCGTTTCTGCAACGGAGTGTTAGTTACAGGAACGGTCATTAAAGTTAATTTAATTGAGGATTAACTAAAATGAGTGTTTCTGCAACTAAGTGTTAGTTGCAGGAACAGTCATTATTCATGAAAGTTAATCCTCCATTAAATCTCTTGCTGTAATATTGTCTTGTGGAAGTTGTAAAAGCTAGCAAGAGATTTAATTGAGGATTAACTTTAATGAGCGTTTCTGCAACTGAGTGTAAGATTAGTTCATTTTTAATAAACTTTTTAGATTAAAATAGTTAATTTTTATTATTAATTTTAATCAAAATTAACTTTGGGCCCGCACTGCTTTAAACCACATACTCGACTCATCAAACTGAACAACTTTAACCTGTCAGAACAAAAAAAATAGAACAACTCTGATAGCATGGTCAACTTGGACAACATGAACAAATCGGATAACATGGTCAACTCGGACAACATGGTCAACTCGGACTACATGGTCAACTCTGACAACATGGTCAACTCGGACAACATGGTCAACTCGGACAACGTGGTCAACTCTGACAACATGGTCAACAAAGTCAACTCTGACAACATGGCAAACTTGGTCAACATGGTTAACTTGAACAACGTGAATAACCTTAATATCATTGTCAGCTCAGTCAACATGATCAACGGTGGATTTTGTTAAAGTTAATTGAGTTGTCAAGAGTTGTTCATGTTGTCCATGTTGACTGAGTTGACCATGTTGTCCGAGTTGACCATGTTGTCAGAGTTGTCCGAGTTGTTCATGTTGTCGGAGTTGTTCTCCTCCATCTGGCGTCAACGCCATCTATCGCGGTTTGTTGGAACTATGTTTTACTAGCTGTCAGAAAACTCCCCATCGGGTACATTTATTCCTGACTGGCTCGGCAATCCACGCGCTTGTCCAGGCGGCGACAGGCGTTTCCTTTGAAGTTACCGACTTTCGATGGATAGCAATACGCACCGCAGGCCGCGACAGGCGCTCTGTTCCCACGGCGTGGCGCGTGGCGTGTGGATTGACAACACACATGCCGTGGGACCCTATCTACAAGCTAGCTACAGTTGGTGCGTGGATTGTAGCGACAGTGTTGCCAAGTTCGGCTTTTCGGAACTAGATTAGCTCTTTTTTTCTCTCGACTAGCGCTGCGCCATATTTAATAACTTAGTAGTTTATATTTCAGTTGTGTTTATATAAATTAGCCGAAATTTTACATTTTCTTATTACGGACAAATTACAGAGCACGGTTTGTCGTGAAAGTTCGTTTTGTTTCTATACATTACATGCAAATCTTTTCCAATGCAGTTTTCGTGTGCCGCGGTGATTACGTAAAACGCAACAATTATCGTATTTCTTTTTTTTTTACTTATTCCGGTCTCCTTATAATCTATGTTCTTGCAGAATAATTCAGAAAAGATAGATTGTTTTTCAGTTATTAAAACAACAAGAAATGAAATATGTAACAATTTAGATATTATAATATTAATTATAATAATTTGGCTTTGAAATAAAAGAAATAAATGGCTCATTCCCTTGCGTAGCAATGGTAACACTGAATGGCATGGCGAGCCACAGGCGCCGTGGGAATGGGTCGGCGCGTGGTGTTACAGGCGAGTACAGGCGAGGCGCGTCGTGGCGCGGCTTGTCTATACACAGGCCGTGGGACCCGAGCCTAAGATAGAAAGTGTTGTTAATTCATTTCATAAATTAAAATGTCTGCCGACGATGATACTGTGAACGTTTTATAAGCCTATCAGCAGATATTTAGGAGCCATTTACACATGGCGAGAAGTCACGTACACTTTTGTGTTTTATTCTCAGTTTTCACTTTCTTGTGAAGTTGTATAAATCCGACCGTTTCGTATTGATTTTTTGTGTTTACGGAAATGGATAGCAAGAATATTCAGAAAAATGCCATGCAGAAGAGCGCAGAGTTTACTTTCACCCCACCACCGGAGGCTCCTGTGTTCGAGCCTACGCCCGAAGAGTTCATGGATCCCTTAGGATACATCGCCAAAATAAGGCCCGTCGCAGAAAAAACAGGAATATGCAGAATAAAGCCTCCGTCGCGATGGCAGCCACCATTTTCATTAGATGTGGATAAATTAAAATTTGTACCACGAATACAAAAGGTAAATGAATTGGAAGCCATAACACGACTGAAGCTATTGTTTTTGGAAAAGATTCTGAAATTTTGGGAACTCCAAGGCTCTCCCTTGAAGATTCCTATGATAGAAAACAAAACACTGGATTTGTACTGTCTCAAATTTTGGGTAGATGAAGAGGGTGGTTTTGAGAACTGTAAGACTCCTAAAAAATGGCGTAAGATCGCGCATGCCATGGGATATACTCAAAATGCCCATGCAATGAATTTTCTCAATAGCAATTATGAAAAAATATTGCTTCCATATGAAATATTTGAGAAAAGCAAAGCGGACATACTCAAAACTGTAAAAAAGACTGAAACAAAATCTGAAGTAAAAGATGAATCCAATGATAAACCATTATTTACTGAAATCCCAGTTGAATCGATCACAAAAATCAAAGATGAAAATGATTATTTAGATATCAAGCCTCATACAAGTATTAAAAAAGCTAAAACCGGGTCCGACATAAAAACTGAGATCGATAGTTCTAAGACTAAAATAGATTTTGAAGAAATTAAACGAAACAGAGAACTGAGGCGTCTAGCTTGCTACGGACCAGGACCTAAAATGCCGGGGCTAAATGATGAAGAGTTTGACATCACAAAATCTAGGAAGCGTCCCAGATATGAACTTGATCCTTTAGCTATTTACACATGTGCTATTTGCCAAAAAGATCACAGAGATGACCTCCTTCTGATTTGCAATGGTTGTTCAGACACTTATCATACATTTTGCTTGAAACCCCCGCTCACAGCAGTGCCAGATGGTGACTGGCGTTGTCCTTGTTGTATAGCGGAGGAAGTGCACAAGCCGGCCGAGGCCTTCGGCTTTGCTCAAGCTGAAAGAGAATACACTCTTCAACAATTTGGGGAGATGGCAGATAAATTCAAGTCTGATTACTTTAACATGTCCGGACATTTAGTTCCGACAACAGTCGCAGAAAAAGAATTTTGGAGGATCATATCATCCGTGGAAGAAGATGTTACAGTAGAATATGGTGCTGACTTGCACTCTATGGACCACGGCTCTGGCTTTCCTACAAAGTCTTCCTTGAACCTTTATCCAGGTGATCAGGAGTATGTAGATTCCGGATGGAATCTGAACAATCTTCCAGTACTAGAGGGCTCCGTTTTGAGATTTATAAATGCAGACATATCCGGCATGACTGTACCTTGGATGTATGTGGGTATGTGCTTTGCTGCTTTTTGTTGGCACAATGAAGATCATTGGAGTTACTCTATTAACTACTTGCATTGGGGTGAAGCTAAGACTTGGTATGGAGTTCCAGGAAGCGGGGCTGAAAAATTAGAAAAAGCTATGAAGGCAGCAGCACCTGATCTCTTTAAATCTCAACCTGACTTACTACATCAGCTCGTTACAATCATGAACCCAAACATTCTAATGGCAGCAGGTGTACCCATATACAGAACAGATCAGCAAGCAGGAGAGTTTGTTGTCACTTTCCCCAGAGCATATCATGCCGGGTTTAACCAAGGATATAACTTTGCTGAAGCTGTTAATTTTGCACCTCCAGACTGGCTTCACATTGGGAGAGATTGTATAACACACTATAAGAACCTGAAAAGATTTTGTGTATTTTCACATGATGAACTCATCTGCAAAATGGCATTGGAAGGTGACCGACTGGATTTAGAGACAGCTTTGGAAACACAGAAAGAGCTTGTGCATGCGACTGAAGAGGAAGGCTCCTTAAGAGCATTGATTGCAAAGAAGGGCTTGAAGAATGTTCGCAGAACTGCATTTGAGTTACTTGGTGACGATGAGCGTCTATGTGAAGTTTGTAAAACAACATGCTTCTTGTCCTCAGTTTCTTGTGCAGATTGCAAACATATGGCGTGTCTACAACATGCCACAAACTTCTGTCAGTGTCCCTTGGAGAAAAAGACTCTTAATTATCGGTATGATATGGATGAATTGCATATAATGTTGCAAACCATCGATTTCAGAGTGAACAGCTTTGATAAGTGGATGACAGAAACAAAGAATATACTACTTCCAACGGCCCCAGATATAGGAAGACTTCAAAAGTTAAAAGCATTAGTAGATGAGGCAGATGAACTCAAAATACCAAAGTGTGTGTTACTAACACAGTTGAAAGAGGAATACACAAAGGCCACTGAAAATGTTGAACCTATTGTAATAGAATTAGATGATGATTGAGCGTCTGACTCTGGTTTAGTACAAAGCATAGTTTCTTATTTTATCCTAAGATATTTTTAGTTCTGAGCACAGTAGGAGTAATACTAAGAAGGTAGATTTATTTACGTTATGAAATAGGTAAGGTCTACTTAATTCTGTTCAAATTAGGCAGCTTGATATGGTTTCATGATTAACAATGCATCAGAAACACATCTTACCTTTGTATTGTTTGACTATCTTCATTCTTCAGTTATAAAAACAATTGTAAGAATCTTGTTAACATTTTCCAGTGAATGTAAATATTAAATGATGTATATTTAGGTAATAAAGTATAAGCTATTTAGTGAGTTGTGAATTTTAAATTAAATTTTTGATTGGATGGTAGATAAGTATCCCACCGTAAAATGATAATTAGTAAGATTTTGTATAATTTCGTATTATGTTATTTGAATATAATTGTTTGAGCCTAGCGTTTGAATTAAAGTAACGTGAAACATTATTCTTAACACTGATAAGACATTTGTGGAGCTAGCCTTATTGCTAAAGGCTTTATTGATCTCATTACTAAAGGTTCTGTAGTCTGTACTGAACCATCTATTCCGATTATGTGTGTCTGGTAAAGGAATGTTGTTTCAAAACTGGCAAGATTTTGTGGAGTAGGATCTCAGAAGGAAAATTGCCACTGAATGTGACTTGAGAAAACATCACCCATCATCATCATCTCTTTTTGGCTTTGCCATTGGCGGGTAAAAATACATAGTTTAACTGAAGGCCTAGGTTCAAGCAAGGTACAAAGAGATCTTTGGACCTTATTAATAAGAACAATGTATCATTCCCAAGCTGCACATTGATAAATGGTAAAAACCAAATTTTTATTTACATTTTTTCTGTATCCCCACTTTTTTAGTTATTCATTCTTTTAGTTTAACAAAGCAAAATGGATCTTTATATGTGTGTTAGTTAAACTGCTTTGTACGTTTTCTTTAAACCAGTTGCACATTCTCTGTTAAGTTGCCAAGCTAGTATACCTAATAATTTAAAACATGTTGAAGAGATTTAGTAATAAGCTATTTTTAGATGTCAGTTGGAGATGGATGGCTATGGAACACAATTAAAACATTGTCTTAATTTCACAAGAGTTTAGTCAGTATTGCTCTAATTTATATCTAGTTTAAAAATAGTTTAACGCTATAATAATATTGTATTCTAATTCATAAATGTATATCTGTAATAATTCTGTTAGGAATTACTATAATAATGCCATTGTTTGACTGAAGAACGCATGTTTTGTATTTTAGTTAAAGACCTGTAGCCCTAGCATGCCGCGCACGTCGAAGCGACAAAACGATAAAACCGACATATGCGCTCGATTTCGCATACGCTAAGTGACAAACACTCAGTTGCAGAAACGCTCATTAAAGTTAATCTCTTGCTGTCACTTTTTGACGTAGTGAAAGCTAGCAAGAGATTTAATGGAGGATTAACTTTAATGAGCGTTTCTGTAACCGAGTGAAAGACACTTATGCGTCGTTGATTTTTGTCCTTTTCTCGGGGGTGGCATGCTAGTTCTATAGTAATTCAGTAGTGAAAAGTTTAATTTCTTTAAAAAATTTAATACCGTGATTTGTACTGTGATTGAGTGATTTTATTTTTATTCCAACCGACAGAATTATGTAGACGATAAAAATGAAGTGAACTTTAATGAGTATTATTTAAGAAAATGCGTGTTCTATGTAATTAAAGCGTATTAAATAATATTTTACTGTAGTTTTATTTCAAATTAGGTACTTATGCTTTTAGTAGATTTTTCGGGCAACAGAATAAATAGGCTTAAGCATATGCTCACGACTATATTCCCCGAGGGGGTAGTTAGAGATATTCTGAAACCTCAGAATATCCACGTTTCACCAGTAGTACCGTAAATAGGTACTTATAATATTTCGTACAGTCAGCATCACAAAGAAATAAGCAATTCTGATACCCAAATATGAAATACTGATACACAATTAAAGTTATCATCTAACTATTATAAAACTGTTAATAAACCATTTTTAGATTTTTTGTGTCTGTTTGAGCATCGCGCCAAAAACTACTGACAAACCGATTTTGATGAAATTCTTTTTGTTTCAAATCTTATGATTTGACTTAAACTCTGGCAACTATACAGGGTCCTTCTTAATATGCTGACACTGTTTAAGGGGATGATCAGACCATCAAACTGAACAACTTTTTCTATTGCACCAACATCGAAATCGCGAAAAAATAAATCTGCTCTTCCATACAAGACTGCAAACCTACTCGATTTTTTTTCGCTATTTTGATGTTGGTCCCATAGAGAAAGTTGTTCAGTTTAATGGTGATCATCCCTTTAAAAAGCTGTCAGCAAATTAAGTTGGACCCTGTATAATTTGTGCGGAGGAAGTCGCGGGTAAACTCTAGTAATTATTATACAGGGTGAAATTGATATCATTAGCATCCTTACCATCAAACTGAACAACTTTTACTATGAGAGCAAACCAATCGGAGCTAAAAAAAAAGCAGCTGTCCCATACTAACCTGCACCCGCCGCCCCTGCCTACACGACTCAAATGTATGGGACAGCAGATTTTTTTTGCTCCGATTGGTTTGCTCCCAAAGTAAAAGTTGTTCAGTTTGACCCTGTATTTGGTTGTCGGGCATCATGTTTAGAGTCAATTCCTACTGGCAGAGAAGCGGCCGGAAGATCTAGCGGCGTTTCTATAGCTACAAATCAATTTGAACTTTATTCACAAGCAGCAAGATTCAAAATGCTAGGTATATGCTACGCTATAACATATTGCATCGAAAATACTTCTCCGGCAGCTGCTCTTTCAGTGTTAATTGACCCTTAGGCATTAATTGACCAGACAAAAGTATTAATTTAACGTATGCAAACTCTTGCACTTGACTCTGAATTTATATTGTGGTGCAAACAATAAAACAACAGACAATTTTATTCTGTGCATTTAATTGAATAAAAATGTGTAAAACTTAACAATTAGTTAAAAATATTCGTAAATATTTGGTGCAGCACATGTGATTGAATCACATGTCTTATCATTATCAGATATTATGTCATATAACGTCAGTAATTATTGTTAATTATCACATGCGTTAAGTCTCGTACTCATAAAGGGACTCGAAATACGTTAAGTGTATCTTAAATGCAATTACTATAAACTTTAACCACCCAGCTGGGTAATAAAAACGCGTACTTTATCTCGCACGTAAATACAAAAACTCGATCTTTGCAACGTATCCTCCTATGCGATTATGGGTTTTATCGAGGTTTATTTTTGCTTATCGCATTATCAGATATAAAAATATTTCACATCGGTACACACAGATTCACATTTATTTCTGGGTGACCAGGACCATTGCTGTAAAGAAGCATTAAAAAAATTAGTGGCACTTGAAAAATGACGTTACTTTTTTTGTCAGATCGATACCTAGTAACTATTTCGTGTTATTTTATTTTTCCTGCTTTTTGAAAATCTCTGACTACCAACTACTTTTTTTTCAAGCGTGCAGTTGTAGCAAAGGTCTCCGTTTGGAATTGATTAAACTATTTTTACAAGATCGTGCAGATCATTAGTAAACACTGACATATACTCTAGCGATAGACAAGCTAGTTCGAACAAACAACATGTCACACAAAACAGCACAAAATGACACATTGCGGTCTGTCATTGCCATAGTGACGAAGTGAACTCGGGAACATCAATGCGGTGCGGCACCGCATTCCAGTGGAACATGTTGCTTCTATGAAAGGGCCTGTCTATCGCCAGAGGTAAGTCAATGGTAATAAACTAAGAAAATTTAAACATTTCCCTTAAAAAATACGTGCAACACAATAACTTAGCTCAGCAGATGTAGATTAACAAAATAATACAGTTTGTATAGTAAAATAACATTAATTCCGCGTAGAAATCAACTACGATATCATGGCCTGCGGTCATACTTTATTATAATGATGAGCCAATCAGTTACACCAGTTGTTAGTCGAGCAACAAACCCGTGTATGTTTTTTGCATAACATCCGTCTCAGTACACAAGCATGCATTGTGACTGGTAAACACTTTGGAAACAATTGTAAACACTTGTTAACACTTTGGAGGCCCGGATCATGTTATCGGAGTAGATCTCTACATCATACTATAAGAAAGCAATGAAAGTTCAAATAATTCGGTATGTCAAGTTTTTTTTTGGGGGGCTGAATCGAAAACCATTTCGAGATAATTGTCTGAATAATCATATTTTCTATGTCAGAGATTTTGAAATGATAGGATTTTTGATTTTTAATAAAATAACGTAGTTTTTCCGTCCACGAGTGACGTCATTCGCTGCCCCTGCAAACTCCTTGGTAAACATAAAATCAACTTAAAATAACCGGCCATTAAGAAAAAAAATACATTCACAATGTCAGAATTTGACATTTGATGATGCCGTATCTGTTTCCAGCATAGAGTTAGAAAGAGGAGGCAGGTTTTCATTTTTTTTAATATAGCAGTAGGTCGTTTTTCTCCATGGAGTTCGAATTATTTTTTCTCCACCATTTTTGCACTTTGACATTAGGTAGAGATAAAAATAATTTAAAAATTAAATGTATATTGATAAACTCGATGAATCGCAATAAAAATGAAATAGGTGTCTTAAAATTATGTCTTCTAACCGTAAAAAATATAAAAATGAAGACCAAAAAAAACTTGACATACCGAATTATGATGTTATTATTAAGATTGAGCCTCAGCTGGCAGCAAGGAATCGTATTTTTTCACGCTTTATTTTTTGCTGTCGCTTCGGAACGTCATTGGCAAGAGCGAGAAAGGAAGCAACACTGCTGGGGCTGTCGCATTCCCGCCGTCTTTCTCACTCTAGCAAATGACTTTCCTGAGCGACACAAAAGGATGGAGCGTCAATAAGAGCGATTCCGTGCTGCAATCAGAAATTGCTTGTGTTATTATCGCTCGCTCTTATATTTCGTAAAATACACTAGAAAATATTATGTTTAAAATATTTTAGCGAGTAACTTGAGTATATAAAGATGTGTCAACAAATATTATACTACAATTGCATTAATTAGACAAGAACATTATTAGTTTATTAAGTACTTAATATCACAACCATAAAAGTTGACGGACATTTAGAGGCTATGCCACAGATCACCTCCAATAGATACCGCATACAGGGCCGCCGACGCGCACCACACATCTATTATTTTCCACTGAGCAACGGGATAGAGCGAGATCGGAATAGTGCGACCTTGAAATGGCCAATCATGTTGCATTATTTCGTGCCCCGCTACCCGCACCTACCGCCAAAAATTGTGACTTCGGGCCTGTACGAAATTTTCATCATGCGGTATCTATTGGGGGTAATCTGTGGGCTATGCTAATATTGGAAGACAATTTATTAGTGCGTCCAAGTACCAATGTGCATCAAACTTTACAAAGAAAACATTTTGACTGAAATAAAGCACATATCGATGCTAGGACGCTTATTATTTGTGACTTGCACATCTAGATCGAAATAAAACAATAGTTTTATTTATAGTAGCAAAGATTACTAAAAACGTATAAAAGTATTTTCAAAACAATTACTTATGATAAGTAATTTAGTCAACATTTTAATCTTATTATAATAATAAATAAATAATATATCAAAGCTTATCAATTATTGCTTATACTTATAATGTAAATATTTAAAAAATAAGTAAGATCCTTTTCAGGTACTTATAATAAATGCTTATTAGAAAAAGCAGTCTTCGAGATATAGCTTAGTTTATAAAATAATAAGTCAGCTAAACGTTGTTATACAACCAACTATGTCCGATATATGAGATTCATAAAAAAAAAAAAAAAAGCACATACAAGTTATACAAATAATACTTTTAAGGTAAGCGAATATTAGGGCGGGCCGTATCGCAGCGGAGAATGCGTAGATACTTCGCGCACTTGAGTGGGCCGAGCCGCAACGCATTGACGGATTTGATCTAAGGGCAGACATAGTAAAAGTTCCGCTTGGTACAGCACACTACGATGGGCCGCGGACACGGACGGAAATCCGCCGCGCAAAATTATGTTCCTGTCCGTCACGGCGCAGTATACGATAGTTCATATAAATTCTAGAAGCGATTTGGAGCGATTTATTGCGCTGCGGCCAGTCGTATTATGTGCTTACCTTTACAGTCAGTGTTTCAGAGATCTGTCAAAATAATGTCAGTAATTTTGAGTCCAGAATGTTTTAGAAACAAAATGGTTGTTTTTAAAGTTTTTATCGGTTTTTTCGATAATCTTTCGCTATGAAACCATCTTAGCCGCCACGTTTAATTCTGCGAGTTGTATATTAGTATAAGATTGACTATATCAAAGAATAACTACAAGTTTCACGTATCAAGTTTGATCCAACCTATTTATGCCAAAAAGACCTAACTCGTACTACTAATATATAGGGTCATTTTTAATTAGTTGGCGAAACTGAACCAGGGCACTTGTTCATGATAACAAATTGCATTATCAATGCTTTGATAAAGTATATGTCAAGATTGACAGTCAAAGCTACGAAAGCGTCGAAAAAAATTGGAACCAGTACTGGTTCCAAAACCCTATACATATACACGCACACATACATAATTTGTATGGCGCCTCACGCACACCAACCTGAGAAAGTTAGGCCGTTTTTGTTTTATACGGAACAAGTGTGAGGCTCATTCTAGACATATACTTTTTCTAAGTATCAATGTTTATAATTGGTATTGATGATTAACAAAATTATTATTATCGTGCGTAAGGTACGTGCAGTGCATACAATACAGTATGCGGGCGCGGGCGGACATTGACCTCAGAATCATATGATCGAGCGGTCGGTCTTTACCGCGCAATTGTACTCAGTAACAGATACCAAATGCGTTTCATAAGTTTCACTAACTAATTAAATTTAACCTTATAGTTATAGCTCGTTTTTGGCATAACTAGGTCCAATTTACACCTCTTACATATTTAGCAACCCCATCGATCGTAAGTGTGACTTTAATCTCCATAGTATTATGTATTAGTATCTAAGACGTGGTAAGATAGTTCTAAGTAGTTCCTGTAACAGTATCTCGCATCTCCCTCCCTTTAGTCTCAATAGGTAACGCAAGACACGCTATCGCCGCTAGTAAGGCGGCCAGCGAATACACGCCTGTCGCGATTGCTATGGAATTCTTCAATAACACCTGAAATGTACAAGGAAATAAATGGTAATATTAGTAACTGTGAATAAATAAATAAAATGTATTACATTTTTTGAGAGTTACGCGGTTAAACACTTTCGCTGCTAAGCTCAAAATCATCATCCTCGCGCAGTGCTAAAGCTGACGCCCCACGTAGGTCGTGCGCACAGTCGTAACGTAAAACGACCAAAGCGGCTCACCTCTCGGGTCGGCTAGCACAGGCGTAAGGTTTGGGTGACACACGCTGTAGGTCATGAACACAGTCGAAACTTGACCCCCCTCGTAGATTGTGCGCACAATCGTAACCGTGAAACGATAAACTGGCTCGTCTCGTGGGTCACCCGCGCAGGCGTAAGGTTGTCGGTGACTCGCGCGGTAAGTCATAAGCACAGCCGAAATGCAATATAACTGACTCGTTACGTGGGTTCTTTAGCACTGCGGCCCATTTGTCGCCGACCTACGCCGTAGGTGGTCAGCAGTGAAAGTGTTAATACTAGATTAAAATGAAATACTTACACTCTATACATCCCTATGTTTTAATTATTAGAAAAGAGAATTGCACTCCTGTGCTTAAAGATAGCAGCGATTCAGTTGCGGCCTCGTTACGACATCGCATACTCAAAAATAGCTTGTGATAGGTAGCGCTCATAGACATATTACTCTAGCGACAGACAAGTTCGTTCAAACAAACAACATGCCACACAAAACAACACAAAATAACACATTGAGGTCTGTCATTGCCATAGTGACGAAGTGAATTCGGGAACATCAATCAGGTGCGGACACCTCATTCAAGTGGAACATGTTGCTTTCTATGCAAGGGCAAGTCTATCGCTAGAGTTTAAGTCTATGGTAGCGCTGCATTCCGAGCGGGCCATATATCCTTTTCCACTTAATATTTATATGCTTTATGTTGGCATTACTACACGATTTTACTAAACATAACACATGTATAATAAAACAGGTCAAATGCACCAAGGGTTCCGTACAATACCACCACAGAACACAACATATTAACTTGGAAAAAAACTGCGCGATACCAACTCACACTTGGCCGGTTTTTATTATTTGTTGTTATACTGTAGAGCTTGCTCTATAATCACACCAAGTTTGACGCTTGTATGTATTAACGTTTTTACAATAGAGCGGGGAGAAAAAACATCGATAAAATCTAGTTTCTGGAACCCCCCTTAATTTTACTGTGAAAATTTCAACTATCTAGCTATTACGGTTCAAAAGTTACAGCCCTAAATAGGTAGGACGGTCGGACGGACGGACGGACAACGCAGGCATAGTAATAGGGTCCCGTTTTCACCCTTTGGGTACGGAACCCTAAAAAGGGAAATTGTTAATAGGTAGGTACTTACTTGAGCGACATAGGGTGTTATCATAGCGCCAAGTCTCGCAACTCCGCTGCACGCTCCCACGGCGGTAGACCTCAACGCCGTCGGGTACACCTGGTGTTTTTAACGGATTAGTATGTGGATAAAGAATATTCTGTATGTCCAGTGTGACCGGTAGTGAACCCGTCGCAACATTTAATAGACAGTGGACACAGATACAAGTCTTGAAATTAATGCATGTAATTGTTTATCGCAAAGCGAATGTTACAAATCAATTACAAAACATTAAAATATATAGAAAAACGGAGTCACGTTGCAGGGTTTGCCCCGAACACTCGTCTTCTTCGTGGTGTTCGCGCGGTTCGCGTTTTAGCCTGCCACGAGGCTCCACAATCCATCTCAGTTGTGTTCTTACTCAAAAACAATCCTCGAGATTGGATACTTGATAGATAGATACTCCCTCAAACCACTTGACATTGTGGAAATGCGGTGCTAACGCACAAGCAAGAAGTCCATTAATAAAAATAAATAATATAGAAAAACAATAAACTAAAAATAAATAAATAAATATCTTGGACATTGTCACACAAATTATCTAGTCACATTTAAAGTTCCAGAATCTAGCCTGGACTTGTATTATGATAACTGGACAACGATATAGAATACATATATAGATACAAACATCCATGACTCGGGTACAAATATTCATAAAAAAAAGCGGTATTATAGCTAAAAAGCTATTTCTTTATCAGTTTTAGTCTCATCCCCCCGTGGTAGGCGTTTGGAAGACGACAGTAGACAATGACGTTGTCCACTATCACTATCAGTCTAGCATTCAGTATGTCACTTGCTTACCTCTTCTTGTCAGTGCGAGCCCATTTCCATGTTTTGCTTATAGAAACACATTTGTATTTCAGTGCTAGGATAATTAGACAGGTTGCATAATGGTCGTCCTAAGGGTGCTTCCACATCTGACGAACGCGCCGCGAATGCGCAGCTCGCGAGCCGCTTGCGAACGGCGGAGAGTTGCAACGCCTGTGCCATGCAGTGGGACCTATAATAGGCTGATTATTATTGTATAATGGTCTTACCTCGGGCGTATACACGTATGCAGCTTGGAAGAGTCCAGCGATAATGCCTCGCGCCAGAAACAGTACGCATGTCAGGAATGTACGACTGAAAATAATTGGAATTTACGATTAAACAGCCTTCTAAATTAACCTTGAAGTGATATCAAAAGTATAAACATATGCTCACGACTTATTCCCATAGTCAGCAAAACTCAGAACTTCCACGTTTCACTAGTAGTAGCGAAACTCTGTCAAGTGTGCCGGGGAGTGAGCCCGTCGCCAGTTATAATGAAATACGCCACAGTATTAAAAATAAGTTTCAAATCGTTCTGGTTTTGTTGTTATTCCTTTAAATAAGAGATAATTGAATGCAGTACTTACTTTCCATTGTAAATAAGAACACAAACGCAGATCGCGAAAATTACGAACTGTGAGGCCATCGTTTTTTTTCGTCCAAACTTCTCAATAATGAAAATCGTTGCGAAGATCCCTGGAAATAAGAAACAATGGTTTTCAAATCAAGTATTAACAGGATAGAACAGATTTTAGTTTAGGTAATAATAAATAAGTGTTTAATTATCATAATAATTCATCATCTCTATACAGGGTGTTAGGAAAAGTATCATTAATTTTTAAACCGATCAAACTGAACAACTTATACTATGGGAGCAATAACGATCTGAGCAAGAAGGCTGATGATGATAAAAATAGCTGAAAACAGTTTGAATAAATTACAATATTTTCTAGATTTCAGTTATGTAATTGGGTTATTAATTAGGCGTTTTACAAGACTAGTAAATCGAAAAAACTGTAGATGCAAATATTTAAATTACTAATAAACCAGTCACATTCGACGGCGCATGAGTCGCCCGACCCGTCGGGCTCCGTCTCGAACAACTCGGTCGTCATGAGCACGAGCCCGAAGTAGCAGCTTAGTATAAATACCTGGGAATTCAGCGAGGGTCGTCCACAGCAGGTCCATGTAGTCGGTGGTCTGCAGCGGTCGACAGTCGGCCGCGCACGAGTCGCCCGACCCGTCGGGCTCCGTCTCGAACAACTCGGTCGTCATGAGCACGAGCCCGAAGTAGCAGCTTAGTATAAATACCTGGGAATTCAGCGAGGGTCGTCCACAGCAGGTCCATGTAGTCGGTGGTCTGCAGCGGTCGACAGTCGGCCGCGCACGAGTCGCCCGACCCGTCGGGCTCCGTCTCGAACAACTCGGTCGTCATGAGCACGAGGCCGTAGTAGCAGAACGCGCAGGACATCCTGTCGAATACAATTTATTAACATAAATGTTTAAAAACAATTGAGCATGATGCGCGCTATAAGGCTATATTCCGCCTTTTATCACGTTCGGTCGCGCTAATAGAAAGAGAGCTTAGGCGAGATACGATTATCACGCTGTGTGGGGATACCCACATGTACTTTTACTCGGCGGTTTACTAACGAATATGGAGCCACCGATTTGTATACAACAATGGGCAAATCCCCGAATAAATCAGTTCACACTGAGACTCAAAAGCTTTCACTTCCCTACCCTAACCAACCACCACTGCAACGTTCCACTCTCCGCACGTGAGAGATCTCCAAACTGGTGACACCGAAGACTGCCGACTGCCACGGCCACGCGGCGCGGCGCGGCGGCTGCTGGCGACTACCATACTGCGGCCGCTGCTAGACGCTTTAGTAATGTAGCCTAACTTGGCAAAAAATATGTTGACGTGGTAACAGGCGGAACTAATATTTTATTACGGTTATGCTGATTTTATCGTTCTTGCGTAGAAAGTCCATTCCCTTCCCTTTCCCTTTGGCATCTTTTTTGCCAAACAGAACATGTTTTTTTTTTTCAAATACTTACATCAATTTCGCGCCTTCTTAAATTTCCGCCTGAGGCAGGTGCCCCGGTTTATCTCCCCCTAGATCCGGGGCTGGTGACAATATACGCCAAAACCTCTTGTTTTACTTGCCGTCACGAGCGTAAGTGCTGCCAAGAAGCTCTCATCCTTTTATAGATGGAAAGGCCGATGATGATGATCTTTCTGGAAAATTTATAGATACCAACAACGTTAAAGGGAACATACCAAATAAACCACAGCAGCAGGCTGGTGTTCCTCAGATGCGGTATCAGGAGGTGCTTCAGCCGGCCTCGCTGCCCGATGCCCACGGAGTCGTCACACACTAGCCGGCCCAGCAACATCGGACGACCGTTGTCTTGCGCTATCTGTTATGTATGGTAATATGTAACAAAAAATACTCTCTCACTGTAGTACGTAAACACACAATAATAGTACATTATGGTCGGTATAAAAACACATCTGCTAAAGCTACATATCGCATTGCATGCCCAAATTCATGCTTTCTGCAGGATGAGACCAAAAACACGATTTTTTGCGCTTCGAGGCTGCACTAGTTGAACTAACACACGTCTAACTTTAGCTTGATTCTGTTACGCAGTACTGTGCTTAAATTAATCAGCTATAAAGTGTCACAAATTAGTGGAAAGCGAACAAGACAATACAATTTATTATACCAGTTCACTAACCAATGTAATGTTAATATACCTGTTCGAGTGTAGCCAAGGCTTTATCTGGTTGACCGCTTGCTACATGGAACCTCGCTGATTCTGGTAACCACTGAAATCAGCAAAGGGATTAGTTAAAATACAAACTAAACAATACACATGCTTAGATGCAACCAAAAATGAGAATATGCGGCATGTTCGTACATTGCGTTGAGTAAAATCATCAGTCGCTACGGCTTTAAAACAGCTTCACATAACAGCGTTGCTAATAAATTACAAATAGAAATGGCGAAAAAAAATCAGCTGTCCTCATGCATCTTACAACCTACTCGACGTTTGCAGTTTTGTATGGAACAGCAGATTATTTATCTCAGGCGATTTCCAGGTCCCATAGAGAAAGTTGTTCAGTTTGATAGTCTGATCACCCCCTTTAAAACCGTCAGCATATTAGAAGGACTCTATTCTAAAGCTATGGTGGTTTGTGGAACAAATGCTTTTCTCTTACAATAAACTCAGAGCTCGTACTTTTTCAGATAGAACCTTTTCAACATGCTTTCTTACAGCCACGCCACACGGTACGGCATTGCACCGCTATAATTACGCCGCAGAGCAACCCACACCGTCGGTTCGGCGTGTGTCATATATTAAGTTCGTATCGTGTCGTGTCTCAGGTGGCAAGTCCAGTGTACGTAAGGCGCAACGACGCAACGCACCATGTGGCATACCACAAATTTTCGTAAGTAGAACACCGCAGCGCCACAACGCATCGTGTGGCTTGGCACTTAGCTTGTAGTATCCACCGCAGAGAAACAGCTTTCTAATGAAGGTGAAAGAGCATTGTCTTATCGTAAACAAATTAAAACCAACTTACAGGGCATATAATTGCGAACAGAAGTAGTGGAATGGTAGAGAGCGCGAGAAGCCAGTGAACTCCGAGTGTCGGCATCACGACCAGCGCAAGCGCCACCTCCAAACATGCGCCTAGCGCCCAGAAACACTGTAATATTATTAAAACTTTTTATTTGTCTTTTTAAGAGTAAGAATGAAAGTGGGAAAAGTAATCTACATCATCAAGTTAGTCCACATCCACCAATTGCTGGGTAAGTGCCCAGCAAAACTTGATATTGTCACAGATATTATAAAAGAAATTGTTTAATTTAATTAACTAATGAAACCTCCTAACACACCTAATATAACTAAAATGCTCAAAATATATTATTAAAATCTGTTCGTCCTTTTTAATTTATAAATTAATGGTGTTTAAAGTTGTTTGAGTCTTGTTTTTCTAGCATAAAATTTATGAATGTGACTCCTCAATTGTTCCAAGTTTACACAAAAGACGAAGTTAAGGATTGCATATGCGGTATTTCTGCTTTATCATTTGAAAAAACTAATCAAATTAAAAGATAGAAAGCTAAAGGTTACTTACATCAAGCAGAACAACACACTTTGCTCTTTGTTTTGTCGGTAAAAACTCTGCATATAAAGTGACCCTGGAAAATAACAACGCAACTACATTGGCCTGTAAAACGATTATTCATTCATTCTCCATATTTTTCTGACATGGTATCTGAGAAAAAATAATGCATACTTACGATTGCGGGACACATCCTATAGCAAATCCTACGAGGCTCCTCAAAAACAGTAGCCAAAGGAAATTTGGTGCTATGGCACTTAACAGACCATAGTAAAACAGTAGCACTCCACACATGCTCAGAGCCTGTTAATCAAATAAAATGTAATTAAGTATTGAATAGAATAGAACGGGTTGAGATACATTTACCGACGGCGACCGACAGCCGTCGTCACCGCGTCGACGGCAGACAGCTTCCCATACTAAATAACATTTTTGTATGGGCCGGCCATCGGTCGCCGTCGGTAAATGATGAATCCCTGTTAGTTGTGTCTCAACCCTTACAAACACAAAGTCATGACCGTAAAACCTTTTGGGGTAGTCAAAGAAGTGCTACAAACTACCAACATTCTGTTTAAGAATGTAGTTGTAGCTATGCTCACATTTAGCAATATAAATTTTTGATTGGTGAGAGGTAGCTATCCTTTCGCCCCATTGATTTAAATAAAAGGGAAGATATGGTACTAGCCTCTAGCGCATGGACCGTATAAAGGGAGTCCCCGGTGACCTACTCGACTCAGTCGCAATCCGAGCGGCATTTGGATGACACGCGTGCGTGAGTGAACACTTTTTTATTTTTCGATGGAGTAAAGGTACCACAATGCCTTCGTGTGCATTTAATCGTTGCACAAATCATTCAAAAAGAAAAAACAAATCACACGGCATTACTTTTGACTCGTAAGTAAATGAAAACTTAAAATTTCTTATTAATAAATGTCTCGATTCGATTTATTTCATCGCCATTTTGCAGAACGGGACAGAGATATACGATACGTAAGTGTGCGACAAGTTAAGCTACACGGCCACGTGCTGGCGCTACCCGCGTACCTGGCCATATTATATCGTCCTGCTCGCACGCCATCTGTTTACGTCATACCGTCTCTTTCATTATTGATGTATACTATTTAGCTTAGTTTGTGTGGATACATGTATCTGTGTTAGAACGAGATCCGTTTTTCGAGTACGTAATATTAGAACGTACCGCTTCTTCCTCTATATTTATTCAAAGTTTCGCCCACATAAACACTGCATAAGAAATTTTAAATCCCTTAGTCGCCTCATACAACACCCATGGGAAGAATGGAGGTGGTTCATTCTAAGCCAGAACCAGACAGCTCTAGCAAATACGGCATAGAATAGAACTTTAAATAAAATATTAAATCTGATTTTGTCATATTATATGATTTATAGAACATTTTTAAGAAATGAATCTTACAGTTTTTCTTCCATAGCGATCACTGATATTTCCCCAAAATGTGGAGCTCAACATCATTCCCAAAAATACTATTGTCGTTGTCAGTGCTTGCTGGTATCTGAAAAAAGGATTGTTCTTTAATACAAGCCATATACAAGCATAATAAATATGCTATGGGTATGGGACCATAACAGAAAAACATGGTCCAAAACTAAGGTAGTAATAATTTTCGTGCCATATTCTGTGCCAAAATCATTAATTAATATAGGAAACTTAAATCAAAATTTTCTAATGTGGTATAATATGCTAATATGGATATTGTTATGAATAATTTTTATGGTACAATAATGTTACCTTCTAACATTTGTACAACCACTGGTTCTAAACAATATACATTCAAGTTTTTCAGTGAAGGAAAATATTGAGAGGAGGTTACAAGCTTCAATGCTGGCTGTATTGTGACCACTGTCCTGTCCATTAAAAGTGGTGACGGCCTCACTATTGGTCACTGCTAGTGAAATGTTGCTGTTAAGAATATTGTATATTTCAATACCTCTCAGTACAGTAGTACCAGGTTAATAAGGCTTACCGATGTACCTGCGCACTTGACAAATTTTAATAGCGCGCGAAATTATATCGACCAATCAGGATGTGCCACCTTCAATCCGTTTACGCTATTGGCTAATTTGTTTTCGCGCCTTTTTCGCTGCTATCCGACTTTGCACTCTTTGATTACTAAACGACTTCGGGTTTCGTCGGGGACACGGGCCTGCTCTGCGCAAATGAAGATTAATGAACGGCCATATTTTCCTGGTCGTACTGTACTCAATCGGGGAACTTAGTAGTGAACATAGTCAGGCCCTGGCAACAGAAATGGAGTCAAATGGTACGTCCGGTTGTCACTGTGCCTGAACATAATGCCATGCTATGCTATAGCTATTCATTTTGGCCCCGCCGAAACGTGCCAAACGAGCAGGTAAATCTTACTTGCTAATATTCCATTCGCAATGCAATGCCGGTGACAGAATGCTAAGTATAGTCATCTCCATGGAGTCGGCCATCCAGCAGAGTCCGGTGCACAGGGAGAGCTTCACCTGGAACCATCCGAAGCCGAGGGCATTCACCGCCTGCGTTACTGTGAATGTGTCTGGAATATACAACATTTTATTTGAACACTATTGTATAGTAGTATAATATAGTATATGCTCATGACTATATTCCTCGAGGGGGTAGTCAGAGATATTCTAAACCTTCAGAACCTCCATGTTTCACTAGTAGTACCGAAACTCTTTCCTGTGAGACGGGGTAACACTACTATTGTTAGCATGGAAATATTATATTATAAGTATAAAATTTTGTGAGGATGTTTAAAATTTAAATGTTTTGTTAGATTCTTTAAACTCAATCATGCCTTCATGGCTAGACAGATTTGGATAATATTTGTGCATCCTAGTTACTACTAATAATATTATAATGTAAAAGTTGGTGATGATGCTTAGATATTTGCATGTTTCTGACTCAATGATGCTGAACGGCTGAACTGATTTGGATGAAATTTAATGCACAACAGATAGAATACATTTTGCATAAAAATTTGAAATTCAACGCAGTCGAAGTCACGGGCGACAGCTAGATAAAATATAAATCAACGATCGAAAAATTTGTCTCAGGCAGGACTTGATCCCGCACTCTTCCAAACCGGGGAAGTGCGTTATACAATTTCGCTACCGAGCGCATCGTTCGCTCGATGTCGAAATTGGAGAACGCACTTCCCCGTTTTGGAAGAGTGCGGGTTCAAGTCCCGCCCCAGACAAATATTTCAATCTTTGATTTGATTCGAAATAGCACAACATGTGGCTGTAATGTAACATGGTTATAATCAATAATAGTTTACAAAGATAAAATGTCGTACTAAAAATTGCCATGAAAAGAAACATAGAAACATACATACATACATTAATGAATTAATTATTAAATAAAGAATATAAGTTTTTATGAAAAGAAACTAAGTACAGCATTTTATTACTTTTTCTAGCAAATTAGAATATGCTAGGGGAAAATGTGTCCATCAGACTTGGGTCTATGTCAACGTTTAGATAGAAAATCAAAGTTATAATTCAATCATTGGTATAATCATGAATAGATGTTGACCAGGAAAAAACAACACAAACAAGGCTTGGAATTCAAATAAAAAAGTTAGAAATCGACATACCATCAGGGACGACAGATACCGATGCCATTTCTATTTCCTGTGGCGGAGGCATAGGCGGAGCCGGCGGTCGAGGACCCACGGCACTATCGTCCAGATCCTGGTACCCTTTACCACGCCGCATCTTGCTCAAATATCAAATTTTATTCATAAAAGAACTGACGTGGTGTAACGGGAGTATTGTAGCGGTAGATTTCTATTTGACCGATATGTATTAGAAGCTTTCGTGAACACTTTGTATGTACGCACAGAGTTTTATCCACTCTAAAAATAAATAGATTTTAATTTAGGATTTTATTTACATTAGAAAACTATTTTCCAATTTTCCAAACACAAACGAACGCAACACTGAACAAGTAATCACTATGGAACGCAACGCAAACTTTTTTTTTTTTTTTGAAAGAGTTTTACTTTACGGCTCTGACGCAACGCAAACGACGGATCAGTATTGCCAACAGACTTTTTGAATTCGGTATGTCAAGTTTTTTTTTGTCTTCATTTTTATATTTTTTACAGACAGAAGACATAATTTTAAGATACCTATTTCATTCTTATTGCGATTCATCGAGTTTATCAATATGAATTTAATTTTTAAATTATTTTGATTTGTAATCTCTAAGTGCAAAAATGGTGGAGAGAAAATAATTCGAACTCCATGGAGAAAAACTACATACAGCTGTATTTAAAAAAATTAAAACCTGCCTCTCTTTCTAACTCTATGCTGGAAAAAGATACGGCAACATCAAATGTCAAATTCTGACATTGTGAAAGTATTTTTTTTTTTCTTAATGGCCGGTTATTTTAAGTTGATTTTATGTTTACCAAGGAGTTCAGAGGTATGCCAGTGACGTCACTGCACGGACCGAAAAACGACGTTATTTTAGTAAAAAAATCTGTAATCCTTTCATTTTAAAATCTCTGACATAGAAAATATGATTATTGAGACAATTATCTCGAAATGGTTTTCAATTCAGCCCTCCAAAAAAAAACTTGACATACCGAATTAGAGCTAGTTTCTAAGCTGTGCTCTACATTCGTGTTCTGAACTCTTCTTGGCCCCACATTCGAATTGTTATGTGTTATAACTCTGTTGTGTGGTACGCAGCTTTCGCTCATTCGCAGGCTCTTTAATGTGGGCCAAAAGCCGGTAAAAAGTGGTTAAGAAGGCACGCACCGGTGAAAAATTTGTATTAACGCTTTCACGTGTTCGCACACCTGCATGAATGTGGAGCGGCCTTAAAGTGCTATGCTATAGCTGTTGTACTTCTTGGTCTTGAAAAAATGCTGGCAGCACGACACTAAAGTGATTGTTCCAACTTCCACCTGTCACCACCACCAAGACTTTTTTGCCAAGATGTGTTGCGAGGCAAGCCGAGGCTGTTACAAACCGCCGGCCGTCGCCGAGTTTACCTACAGCCTACGAACAAATAATAAGTAAGGAAGCGTAACTGTTCATAAAAAATGACGCCACGAAAAGTAAGCCGGAGAGGGCGGGGCTTAAAAAGGTGGCCGGGACGCGTTGTTAGTGTCAATTTTGCTTTGTGGCGAGCGCACGTGAGACATTTGCTTACAAATATTCAATTTTACCGGCCCAAAACATTATGCCCTCGTGTGTAGTGAAGTGGTGCAGAAGCCACACTAGTATTATATGCCTAGGGATCAGTTTTCACCCGTAAGTATTAATTTATTAATATTAAAAACAAATTTATTCTAAATTCATAGTGGTCAATATTATGCAACATGAACTCAAGCAGCTTACTTACGTGTCGGGTAATTCCGACATGATGAATATAAAGTGGCAATAATCTATAGTACACTAATATTACAAAAAAGAGAGATTTGATTTTTTTGATTGATTTTAATCCTTATAAGATCACTTCGTTGTTCGTTTGTCTGTGTCTGGCAGTTTGTCTGTGTTTAGGTACAGCAGTTGACCTACAATAATAAAAATCTAAGGTCTCGCAGATCAAGTAAAGTAAAAAATCTGATTTTTTTTTTTTTATTTATATCATCATCACCATCACGCACAGCCTATAATATACGGCCGACTACAGGACACAGGCTTACCTAAGGGAGTGTGTAATGTGTATGGGGTTAGTCCACGCGAGCCCAATACGGATTGGTAACCTATATACATTTGAGTTAGAGAATTAACTATGACGTATGTCTATGTATGGGAGATTTAACTTTTAAAATACTTACATAAGTTTGAGTTTCAATCCGATTTATATTTTCGTTAGAGCAATGGGACTGATTTTGGAAGAAAACTAAAGACAAGTACCCAAAAAAAAAAGGACAAATCTTGGAAACTAGATCCTGTGTTGGAAGAAATATCTAATCTACACACAAGTTTGTACAGAACCCTTAAATGTGTAGTTAGAACATTTAGAACCTAGATTGGAATCGAATTTGATTATAAATCTTAATTTATGATACGACACAATACTACAACATATTAGTAAAATTGTAACTTTCTTATTCAACTATTAAAGTAAAGTGCAAAAATACAATATTTCTAAAATGACTTGTCCTCTCTCACTTAATGCATAAAATCGTCCACGCATTTGACACAGCAGTTGACTGCAGCAGGCGCGCGGACCAATAGCCGCTATCGGTTACGCCCGAAACCAATCACCGCGCTTTCCGGTGTACAGCGCATCACACAAGCGCAGCTTGATTGGCCGGTTTGCATGTATGAGTCTTTCGTTCGAATACTCGAGATAATTTGTCAATGTAGTGAATTGTAGGGTCGAATTTCTCACGCATTTTGTTCACGTTTACGCTTCCTGACTTATTATTTGTTCGTAGCCTACAGCCGGTAATAAAGTTTGTAAATTTTTATTATAAGTAGTTACACAAAAAAAAAAAAAACTAGTTTTTAATTAGTAGGTAACGAAACTTTAAGGGTGTGATCAGACCGTGAATTTGAACAACTTTCCCAAAGGAACATGGGTCGAAAAACGAAAAATCTTTTAGGACTTCCCATACAAAAGTGAGGATCGGCCGATCGATTTTCTATGGAAGGTCCAAAAAGAATCTCGTTTTTCGATCCATGTTCCTTAGGGATAGTTGTTTGGATTCACGGTCTAAATACACCCTTAAAGTTTCGTTACTAATTAAAAATTAGTGGCGTATACAAGGTGTTTCATAAGTAAAAATAAATATTTAAAACTCTTAGGGGGTTGTTAAGACCGTCAAACTGAACAACTTTCTCTATGGGACCAACATCGAAATCGCGAAAAAAAAAATCGGATATCCCATACATATTTTAGCTCTAGTCGATTTGTAGAGTATAGAACATCATTTTTTTTTTCGCGATTTCGATATTGGTCCCATAGTGAAACTAAACCACCACTTTAAATGTTTATTTGTATTTTTGTAACACCTTGTATACCTACCTACGACAGCAGGAGACGGACGGAGTGATGCGTACGAAATAAGAGCGACAAAATGTACGTGTATTATAATGTGACAAAAAAAAATTAAACATAATAATAATAACCCCGCGGGGGCAGCTTGTGGCGAGCTGACGGTGAGTGGCGACACCGTGGACCCCTATCCAGGGGGACCATACAGACATGCGCTCACACACACACCCCCAAAGACAGTAACACACCCCCCTACCTCTGGCTTGCCTTCATTGGCCGTCCAGAGTGGAATCGCAAGAGCAGAACCTTGCTCCAGGTTGGAAGTGTATTGCACGTAATGGCGTAATAACGGGGAAACCCGCTCACGGGGGTAAACCCCGCGATGGTGAAACCGGTGCCGCACCTCTCGACAACCTTTAGCCGCTCAATGGGATGTTGTATTACACGTTGTATACGTTTTATGGGGCCCACTCGACGAGTCGGCGAGTCACCGCCTGCCCTATTTACAATTTTGAGACTAGTTGTCATGGCAGGCGTCCGTTAGTCTCCCCCCATAGCCCAGTATCCATCCATCCAACTTTCACCTCCATAGCCCAAGACCTCATTTTTCCATCACGGCCATAGCGCCGGACTCCAATAGTCTTTGCACCTGGCGGGGACCATCCCCGTGTGTATCATGTTGTACGCTCGGAGATGGTATCCGCAATGTGTATCCCTTACATTTAGATTAACTTGTCTTTTGAACGGGCCTCTACATGTTGGCTTCGGCTCCATGCACGCCTTCCAAAGGTCCGGGACTTAATTGCCCGTGATTACGGAACGTAAGATAATAATAATAAAATGTTTAATGATATCACTGAAATAAATGGTTGGTCGGTGTTTATTTTTGCTGTAATCTTCGTGTTAATCTGCCTTTTATCAAAAAGGGCTAGATCGTCCCTTTTCAGGGAAAAACGAGTACAGCTTCATATAAAAGTGCTACATCTTGCCGCAAACGGGCTAAGGTGGCAACACTGCATTGAGTGACGCCCGATGGGATTTTTTGGCGGGCTTTGGTAGCTGACGTTTGGAGTCCTTATATTTCATCGAATTTTTATTGTTTATAGTGAGTTTTGGTTCGTAAAATTGGTGTTGTTTTGCGTAACAAAGTGTCGTGCAAGTGAACAATATACAGTTCAGTGAAATATGATGGTGCATGGGTCGTAAACAGGAAAAGTGTTCCGTGATTTTAGCGCGGCAAAACGGTCGGTTCACCTCTTTCCTGTGGACTTCTCTGCTTTTCCTGCGTCTTTCGATTGTCTCCAAAAACTCCAAAGAACCATCAAAACGTCGAATACCAACGTTTTAATGTGAAAACAGAAGAAATATAAAAATAAAATAAGATTTAGCCAAAAGGTCTAGTAACCAGGCTAGTCAATAAATTGAAAAAAAAAAAAAAAAAAAAAAAAATGACGCCCGATTACGTTTTTTTTTAATCTTACTTTTAGTGGCTCTGGCTGGATACAAGTCCTTTTTAAGTCTTTCTTAATGACGTAAATCCATTCACAGTAAGAAACAGGAAACAGCATTGTATTTATACAGGCTGTCTATAAAGTCAAATATAAGTTTAATTAAATTAAAGATTGAAAAAAATTTCTCGGGCGGGATTTGAACCCGCACTCTTCCAAACCGGGGAAACGTGCTAACTAAACGTGTTTATAATCAAATTAATCAATAATATTAAGTTAGTTCCAATAAACCTCATCATTTGAAGGCCAGGCCACACAGAGGCTGGGACTGCGGAAAAGCGGTCCGGGGCGGGGGCGGACCTGCGGGAAGCGAATATCTCCGGACCGGAGATATTCTATATATACTAGTAGGTATGATTTTTGAAAGTCAAATCAGCAGTAGGAAGATGCAAAGCTCCATAGTAATTTTGACATTTGCTACTGCTGAGTCCAACGTATGACTTTCAAAAATCGCAGTCCCTGTCGAAATTGGGTTCGGATTCGAACACCCCACCTGCATGGAAGGAAATGCTAAATCTTTGACGATGGTTGGTGTAAAATAGTTCACTATTACGTCAACCGGATCATCAAAGTTACCACGCGCCGGACTGCCAAACCAAGGTCCTAGGTTCGAATCCAGCACTCGTAGTATGCTACACGTGATACGGCTGTATCACGTCTTTTATCTCGTTCGTTCGCACGCAAATAGAAAGAGAGCGAAGGTGTGATAGCGCTGTATCACTGCGGCATGCTAGCTATGCTGGTTTGATTATAGGATGTTATAAGGTACATGATACAAATAAGGCCTATGCTTTAATAAAGCCTAATACACCTAAAACTTGAATAAATCAAGTTATGACTTGAATATTTCACTCACACATACCTACAAGTCCTATATAATAGGGAGGGATGCGCGGGCGGCTCTATCTCGCTCTCTGCGGTCGTGCGGGCAAATTCATTGCTGGAGGAGGACTTTTCGCGCTGTGAGCTAAAAATCTCGTGACTTCGCAGTAACTTTACAGTTATTTTTTTAATTGATATGTTAATGTAGGTAACGCAGTATACACTTTACCATTTTTGTTATAAATTTAATGGCTTTAAACTTTTCATGAATGAATACTTGTAATTCATTTTATTTTTTATCCCAGGCACCCAGAGATCCACAAATAAGGCCTAGGTTGGAATAAGTAATTTTAATAAGTAATTGTAATTCTAATAAGTAATTTTAGTATGGATAGTTCCAGAATTCTTTGGTTTCTATGAGAAAATATGTCGATTTTACTTCGTTTTTTACATTTGTCTTGACAATTATGTGATATTATGTTTTTCTTGCTTCATATAAAACATTATGTTTGAGTTATAGTTTAAGTACCTCATTTTACATTAATTGTGTAAAAGATTCTGTTATCTTATAAATAAATGCCACTGCTCACGATTTTTAAGCATATATATTTTCAAATATCTTCCATTTCGGAGATTTTTTAGGCGGAATGCTATAGGCCTTGTTAAATAGTGGTGATTTATTATGACCAATGGAAGAGGTTTACGATTTGTTTCCTTGTGCCTATTTTTTCTTAAAAGTTATATTGTTTTGTCAAAATATCTTGTTAAACACAATATAATTATGGTGATTAACCATGTTTGTGTTTGTTTTAGTTTATATTTATTACGCGAGAAGGACTTGAAATAAGGTAGGCCTTATTTGTATCATGTACCTTATTATGTTTAAGTCGTTGCGTTGTTGTAGGTATGGTTTCCATAATAAAAAGTACCTACTTTAGGTACCTACACACGGCGATTGGCGACACATCAAACTATACCTAGGTAGGGGAAAGGTGTACCTACAAAATGATCCCCTTAAGTGTCTAAACACACTATACCGAAAGTACGCGACCGAAGATCCGCGGCTGAGTTTACGTTCCGACCATGTTCCGACGTATTCGGGTAATATGACACACCATAAGCGCCGAACTTACGCGGCAGAAATTCAGTTGCGTAAACTTGCGTAACTTTGTTCAGTCCCCGCCCCCGGATTTTCGTCGGCAATCGAACCGAACTTCGGTCGCGTAAACTCGCGTATAATGTGTGCACTACAGACTAAGTTGCCGCTGAACTTACGCCCGACCGAAGTTCGGCTGTACGCTATAACGCAACGTAATTTCGGCATAATGTGTCGTCGTTCATTCAAATAGCATTGCTGGCGTAATCGTGCCGAACTTCGGTCGCGTACTTTCGGCATAATGTGTTTAGACACTAAGGGTATATTTTCGTTTGTGACGTCATCACTTGCTGTCAATTTTCAATAAAAAATGTTGATAATGTTTTGTAAGTTTTCCGTGACCTTTTGTTTGAGCTCCCACCATCGATAAGAAAAGTGTTAAGTATTTTTTGTGAAGAATACCTAGTTAGTAGGTAGGTTTTTTTTCACACCATAAGAAATTCATTACTTAACTAAAACATTTTAAATTAACCAAAGTGGGAAGTTTCGGTTAATTTAAAGTGTAACCTACATACATACCACTTTTTTCAAACTAAATACGATCATCACTGTGGGCAAAAAAATTGTGTATAGAGATACAAAAATTATGATTTCACAATATGTAGAGTAACGGAATATGCCTACATAACTAATTAAATTTATTAAACACTTATTTTTTTTAATATTTTTATAGTTTCAAAATTACACATGTGATATTTTTTACTAACCGACAAGGAGGAGATTCTATGATATATATACCGCCGGTATTCTAATTTTGAACATACTGAAAAAAAAAATCACCGACATTTTCGTCAATTCGGTATGTCAAGTTTTTTTTTGGGAGGACAAAATGGAAAACCATTTCGAGATAATTGTCTCAATAACAATATTTTATATGTCAAAATATTTAAAATGAAAGGATTAAACTAAATATCAACTTAAAATACGAACGATACGACGACGATACGATTGTTGACGAAGCATGTAGCGGATAAGGAGTGTATAGGTTTAAGTATTGACGAAGCATGTTGCTGATTGTGATCCTGTTTATAAATTATTATATGTTTAACTTTTGACGAAGCGTGTTGCAGATGCAGATTGTTATGTCGCCATTTTTGACAAAGCGTGTTGCAGATTTGAAGTATGTATATTCTTTTAAATTAATTATAATAATTTTAACTTAAAATAACTGGTCATTCAGAAAAAATATGTTCAATGTGTCAGAATTTGACATTTCATGTTGCCGTTTCTGTTTCCAACATGGAGTAAGAAAGAGAAGGCAGGTAATTTTTATTTTTTAAATTAAATTTTTAAACAACAAAATTAACAACGTGAAGTTCGAATAATTTTTTCGAGCCCACTTTTGCCATTTACAGATAAACTTCATGAATTAAAAAAAAAAATGTTTCTTATAATGATATCTTCTATCCGTAAAAAATATAAAATAAAGACAAAAAAATGCTTGACATACCGAATAATTGTGTGAATAATATAGTAGATTACACACCGAGGGCAGGAAAATAAGAAAGGTCTCAGATGTAATTTGATTGCTGACCGAGGTGAAGCCGAGGTCAACAAACATGTGATCTGAGGCTTTCTTATTTACTGCCCGAGGTTAGTTTACTATTTTTCTCCTCGCGGAGGTGGAAAGCGGCAACTTCGTTTAGCGCAGCGGGAAGAAAATTTACGCTTTTCGTCCGGAGGGGAGAAAACAACATTTTCTATGTTAGAGATTTTAGAATGAACGGATTACGGATATTTAAAAAAAAATATAAGGTCGTTTTCGACCAGGAGTGCGATTTTTGAATCTCATTCGGTGAGCTCAGCAGTTGAAAATGTCAAAATTACTATGGAGATTTGCATCTTCCTACTGCTGATGCGACTTTCAAAAATCATACTTCAGCAGTGCTATTTTTGAAAGTCAAATCAGCAGTAGGAAGATGCATATCTCCATAGTAATCTCCATAGTAATTTTGACATTTTCAACTGCTGAGCTCAGCGAATGAGATTCAAAAATCGCACTCCAGGGCCCTATTCAATAAACGCGACAATTACAGGTGAAAGGCGACAGGCGAAAATTCGACAATTATTTACAGTTCAATAAAAATGTACATTGACAAAATTGTCAAGAGCATTGAGTTCTGCTTACGTAGGTCGTGGGTTCGATTCCCACGGGGGACACCTAGTGACATGTCACTTTGTGCATTTTTCCCCAGTTTGTTAGGATATTACAGGCTTTCACATGATTCCATGCTTCGGATGGCACGTTAGGCCGTTGATCCCGGCTACTATCTTTGGTTAGGTACATAAAAACCACGTCAGAGGCCCGTAAGGCGGTCTTAAAAAAACTCTGATACCAGGGCTTGCTGCCCACACGATAAGAAGAAGTGTTTAATAAAACAATTACTTATGTCAAGTTTTTCAGGACAAATTGTCATTATGTCTATTCTATTTTTATTAAATGGCGTTTCCTTGTTAGATTTCGCCAGTGTCAAGTGTTGAAGATATATTTATTAGATATTGTACGGTAATAGGATATGGCGATCTCAAAACCCCGTTTTTAAACAAAAACACACACTTGAAACCACTATAAAACGGCGGAGCCACTTGGGCAATCAAATCGCAAGCCGACGACACGTCTACTTGTTACCTCCTTAGCCACGCGACTCCTCTGTCACATGTCACCTGTCAGGAGAAAAATTATTGAACAGAAATATGTCAAATTGTCGCTACAATCCGAAAAATTTCTTTTCTCAAACATGCTTGGAAATTCGAGCATTATGTTGACAACCTTCTTTGAAATAAATCGAAATTGCTGTACTATGCGAGCAGTGGCAGGCAATAGTTGTATGAAAATCTATATCTGTCGTAGTTTAGCGGCCAAATAAATTACATAGTAAACTTATATTATGTCGTGTAATTTAAAAATGGAACGATCTTTTACTCCGAAACATGGCAACCAAAGAGGTAACTTATCAAAGGTTTTGTTTAAATTTTTTTTTTATTTAAAAAAAAAAAAAAAAAAAAAATGTTTTTATTTTTCCCAAATAAATAAAAATAAAATAAAAATTAAATAATAAATTTTGAACTGGCTTGCAAATAAAAAGCTTTATAATGAAAAAAAAAAACGAATGGACACTTTAACCACAGATAAGTTATAAGTTACTAGCTTTATCGCAGGAAAAATTATTGTTGTTCGTCATTGATTTTGAAAAGTTGATTAATTTTCATTTCCGCGCATTCATAATTCATAATATTTATTGCATAATCATAATAATAACATAATAGCATTGTTTGAGAAAAGCACTATACAAGCCTTGGCCACAACTAGGCATTGATGGACTTACGTATGTGTGCCTTGGCTTCGCCTCGGCCCACATTTACACGTTCGTCCATCGATGCGTCTTTTGCTGGCCACTGCAGTAATGTACTATAATTTTCCACCATGACATTTTGACGAAATTATCAGATTTTCTACCTGTAATTGTCACGCTTATTGTCACGTTTATTAAACCGGGCCCTGTAAACTCCTCGGTAAATTTGAAAAGTACATAAAATAACTGGCCGATAAGAAAAACAAAATTATAATGTCAGAATTTGACATTTTATGTTGCCGTTTCTGTTTCCAGCATCGAAGTAGAAAAAGAAGGAAGGTGTCTTTTTTAGATTAGCAAAATGTATTTGTATTGATAAACTAGCTAGCTTTTACGGTTCGCTTTCATTGCAACAAACTATCTTTCATAAAAAATACTTATTATATAACTATCTCCCATAATCTGTATATTCTTCTGTCTAGCCCCACACCAAGAAATGGTGGTTGGGCAAAAAATCTCGAGAGAAATATATCTCAAGACAATAATTATATTACTACTATTGTATTGTATGGTATAGTCAAAGTGAATTTACGCTATGGTATGGTGCTAACGTAATAGTGCCGTACGTGAGTCCGACTCACATTAGACCGGTTTTCTTTAAATAATATAGTAGTTTACTTAACAAAATTTTAAAAATATTGCTTTTATGACTAGTGGAGAAAAATTAGCCGTGGAATTTAAATATTCCCATTGTTTTGGCAGACGTGCCTAAACCACTGAACCGATTTTGATGGTTGAGATGTCATTCGACTGCAATTTAAGTCTGTGATTGAGTCATAATTGCAAACATGACGTGGATGTACATTGAAGATATTTATAAAAATCTTAATTGGCGGTGTTTGGAATAGGTACCTACGTAATGGAATACATTGAGACCATTTTTAGAATTTTTGTCTGTTTGTTTGTGCACACGTTATTTTAAAACTACTGAACAGATTTGCATTTCACGAAAGCATAGGGCTTAGTTTGGATTGGCATCAAACTAGTACCTACCTAAGTAATAAAATCTTTTCTGTTCAATTATTCATTGAAATTGGTAGGAAGCAAGTTTTTAGTTGTTTTGATATTATTTGCAGTGATTTAATTTCAGAAGTAAATAAAAATTGCATGATTTTCTTATCAAGAATTTTATACTACGTAGGTAATTTAATCTTCTTGCTTAGAATTTATTTGAAACTGTGCGCGACTGTATTGGTAATTGTATATTGAAAAGCCGACCAAAGAGAATGGTCATAGATTTGGTATACGCTACTTAGACGACACTGACATAATTGAAGTCATTTCAATTTCATTGAACAATATGACAAAAATTATCCTAGAATTCGTTAATTTTTTTTGGAATACAACATAATTTTAGCTTTAGAAAAATACAAATAATGAATGATTCCATTCAATTACCTTTGTGTTTCAGTCATCCACAGACGGATCGAGAAAAAAATTGTCGCAAATTATTTTTAAAACATTTGACGCGGACGTGCTCCAGTAACGGCATTTCGCCGTACAATGAAAAAAATCAGAAACAAGGATAATTTTGCAGTTGTCACAGGATGTCAAAAGCTTGAATTTGTTCGCCATTTTGTATGGTAATCACAATATTTGATTTTAAATAATATGTTTTCAAAAATATTAGTGTTTCAGACTGGTATTTCAAAAAATCGATTCATTATGTTTTTTAAATTTATATAAACTTTCTTTTTACGTAAACTGTAAATTCAACCGTGTAACGTAACCCTTCTAAAAATGTTCCTAAAGTAACCCCATTTTTAGCAATATTTCGACGAACAGTGTCCGGATTTTATGCGATTACTAAAATAAATTATATGAAATATACAAAAAAACGATTCATTACATTTTTACGTAAAGGCAGTTCTTTCATAATAAATATAAAACACTGGATATTCAATAGCATATCACTGAAAACAATGTTCCTAAAAGTAGGGGTTTTAGAAAATATACCCTTAAGGGAAAATGCTCGTAGTTTAAAAAATATTCGGTTTAATTCTGACGTTTAAGCGATTAATGATAGCCAGTTTATCTGTCTACCTGTTGTCATACTCAAAATGTTTAATTTAGTGATCTTTCATTATTATATTTAAATTTTTCTAAAACCCTACGAAAGGATCATCATGGACACCCCGGTGTCCAAGATGATCCCTAGGGTATGGGCAAGATGATCATGCCCCCTTTTTAAGGAAAATTATATGTTTTCGTGGAATTAAATGTTATCTCAAAGAACTAGTCTCAAGCTGAGCCAGCTTTCTTAATACTCACAAAATAAGTAATAACAACCATTATTATAATAAAATCAATCGTATAGTGTATAATTTTAGCAAGATTATAATATAATCTTCTAAAATACCGTACTTAATCTCATACACCCGAGAACAGGATCATCTTGCCCCAACTTCAACTTTTTTAGTCTTTGTTCGATAACATAATATTTATGCTTTCTGTTGTTGCCATACCATTCAAAATACTAAATAGGGGCATTATATAAAGCCACTTACACAACAATCTTTGTAATTGACTGCCTAGATCAAAAGTTACCTAAGCTTAAAATCAACCCTACCTTAGATCAAAGTCACAAAATTTATGTTTTCTTCCATAAAAATTTTCTCGTCTGTCACATCGCCATGACGAATTCACTGATGCGAGGGGGTATCGGGGGCTACGTTTTACCAAACAAAACAACCAGATAGGGTTTATAGTTTCGCTGCAATTGAGAGGGATCATCTTACCTCAAGGGATCATCTCGTACACCTTTCCCCTACTGGTAACTACCTACGAAACAAAAATAAGCTGGCCGCGCGAAGGCACGGATTATATAAGAGTCGTAGGTCGAGTAACGTTGGTTTCTTATAGCTTGATGTGTCGCCGTGTGTACGTTTGGAATCATTACAATGTAGGTAGTTATGTGCCTGTAAGTGTTATTTATTTATTATTTTACCTAGTTATTGTATTAGAATTGAATTAGTGGCAATGGGCGAGGCACATTGCTTGCAGAACCGATGGCCGGTGGGCCGAAGAGTTCTTGAGTGGCGACCGCGGAGAGACAAGGTTGAACGAGATGTCGTTGTGGCGATCTTTGTGGGAGGCCTATGTCCAGCAGTGGACATCTATAGGCTAATATTTTATTATACAGGGTCCTTCTTAATATGCTGACACTTTTTTAAGGGGATGTTCAGACCATCAAACTGAACAACTTTCTCTATGGGACCAACATCGAAATCGCGAAAAAAATATCAGCTGTCCCATACATTTGGCTCGAATAGGTTTGCAGTTTTGTATGGAAGAGCAGACTTTTTTGGGATGAAGGATTTGCTCCCATTGTAAAAGTTGTTCAGTTTGGTTTAAACCGTTTAAAGGATAATTATACTTTTCCTTACACCCTATAGGTATCTGTTGATGCAGATTGTCTTAAGATAGTTGCATGCAAACCTACATAGCCTAGATACATTGCATTACCTACTTACCTAGCCTGGGTACTTACATAAAGTCTTGGTCATGTTCTACAGCTGCACCTAGGCTTGCCTCTACGTATAGAGGCGGTGTTTGAACTGGTGACCGGGTCATCATTGTGCCTTGGTGCCGCGTCCTAGATCCCGGACGACAGCTATACCTACCAACATTCCTTTGATGCACCTGTTTCTGATAGGTACCTACCGATTTAGATAGCTGAGAAATACCTGAGCCCGGGGAAGCTTGAACTCGTTTTATTTCTTTTTTAAATGAAAGAGCAAACGCTGCATAGATTGGTTCTAATAGGATTATTCTTAACTAGTGTTTTCCTGCGACTTCGTCCGCACAAATTATACACCAGATTTTAAGTCAGATCATAAGCTATTAAACAAAAAAAGTTTCATCAAAATCGGTTCAGTAGTTTTTGCGTGATGCGCGAACAAACAAACAAACAAACAAACAGACAGACAGACCGACACAATTTCTAAAAAAGGTTGATTTCGAGTCAGGGATACCTAAAAACCATATTGTAATCTTTTTTTTGTAAAAATCGTAAATGTACAGACACACTTCAGTTACAGTTTTATAATACCTAGTTTAGATTAGATTAGATTAGATATGCTGTCGGCATTTTAAGGCGATCACAGTGAACGATTTTCTCTAAAGATCAACCTCGAAATAAAAAGCTTGAAATTGCGGAAAAAATACGGTTCCACACTAAATTGTAATTCTACTCGACACAAATGTATGGGACAGCAGATTGGCTTCACCCGATTTAGATTTTGGTCTCATAGAGAATGTTGTTCAGTTTGGTGATCTGATCATCCCCCTAAAAACCGTCAGCATATTTACAAGGGGTGAGAATCCAGGGGGGGGGGGGGAAGGTGGGATTAACCCCCCCCCCCCCTCCGAAATCCGAACATTTGTATGGAACAGTGATTACAGCTATACATTTTTCATCGTTTTTCGTTAAAAATCCCCCCCGAAGTCTGGATACGTGCTTGGTCACCACACCCCGTATACAGCAATTAAAAAAGATGGACTTAAAATTATTAAGTATTATATTTGCTCCGAAATAGCACAACTACCTACCTAACCTACTGGATTATCTGTCTAACAAATTGAAGAGGAATAAATGAATGTGGGCGTAGTTCCAGTGCTCATTTTTCTGAGAAAAGGTTAAAGGTTACGCGGGGGAGTTGAGTTTTGTATCCGACGGTACGTACAGTACAGTTTCCAACTAATGAACCGACCTGTTCGGAAAGCTAACTAGACAAGAAAATAATTGCTAGGTACGTACGTAGTAGAAATACACTAATTTGGATTACGATTCTGCGAAACATTTTCATAGGTAGGTGTAGATAATGTTGTACCTATGTCGGTGGGTACACAGAAAAACGCGTTCCATAAAAACGAAGTTTGATTCTATTTTGAATATTTATCAACCAATTAAATGATGATTCTTTTGATTATTTTTCTGGTAACACCGCCTACCTTTTTTCGTTAAGTCGATATAACCGTTTGTTGGTGCGCTCCATACAAACGAAGTTTAATTTTATTTTAAATATTAATCAATTAAAGTCAATTAAGAAATCTAGAAATCAATATCTGTGCTTTGCATTCGTCAGATTTTCATTAAAATATATAAGTAGTTTCAAAGTTATCGTGGCTCAAAGTTTTACCAATAAGTGTTGACAACAAGAACGAAAAATTACGGCTAAAAACTGGCAGCTGTTAGTCAAATAAAAATTATGCTATGCATAAAAATAAGAAAAACAATGTATTCTTTCTAAATCTTTAATGGCTTTTTAATTTTTTTTCGTGTTTTAAATCTGCCAGCGCTTCATCATAGCACCAATGAGACTTTAGAGTTTTAGACATTATTTTATTGAAGTTCATTATAAAGAAATCTTATGGGTAAGAAAAGTTTCGATTGGATAAAAAATACGATACAATGTAAAATTTCTACTCGTCTACATCTTTCTTGCTACAGCAAAATCTTGGGTTTGGTTTATGTAATTATTTCGTTTTAGCCACAGACTTTAAAGAAGAATCAGACGTAATGTCATCTAATCATGAGTGAAGCAGCTATTTCTTTTTCACCTCACAAGCTCGGAAAGATTCTGTTTATCATTCGAAATCTGAGTGCAAAAGTGCATTTTATCCGCTAGCGTGGAAAGAGTTTTTGAAATTCGAATTTGTCTATTCAATATTTTTGTATACCGCCAATGCACTGAAAATGCTCAATAACTATTTCATGACACTGGCCAGCACGAAAATAAAAACTTGTTGAAATGTTTTTTTTAGCAATTCACTTTTTTTCCTCGCTGTTGTGAGGTGAAAAATTGTGTGTTTCGCTCGGCTGCAAAGTTATTCTGCGTCTCGTACCTTTGAAACCTTCGCTAGACGCTCAGGATTCTATTATTTGAACCACTCGCTTCGCTCGTGGTTCAATCCTAGATTCCTTCGCTTGCTCAGGTTTCAATAAAAGTACTCGCGCCAAAAAGCAACTTTGCAGCGTAGCATAACAAATAACTATTGTGTGCGTGCTGTCACGCGGTTGTAGATGTAGGACCTGCGCCTAGAGCTAGTGCATCTGTGTGAGTGTAGGTCCCTTGTAGAACAAACGAGATTGTATTACCTTGCATGCTTCACATCTTTTTAGTGCAATACTCGGTCCTTATTTCTTTCAGGTCCGTGGTTTTAGCATGAATCCCTCATGCTAAAACGAAAGAAGAAATTGGTCTAATGCTTTCTTTTAGCATAAGCCATATAAAATGATAATCACTGGACTTAGTAAGGCCTACTCCCTTTCACCCTTATTTGTGAGACGAAGTCTTTGCCCTTTAAGTATACAAGCTATAGTAATGAGTGGGATACATGCTATAACTTACTTCTAAAAGTAAATAATTCTCACTCTAATGTTTATTCATGAGACCTTTATCCTGCAAAGGGACGTATATCTGTAGGCTGATAATTAGGTAAGAATAATGGCAACCAATCAGCATTGAGCACGTGTGGTGGACTAATGCCCATACAATACACCCTCCCTTAGGGTAGGCCTGTGCCCTGCAGAGGGTCGTTGATGTTGAAAAATTGTAAATATCTTGGACATTGTTACACAAATTATCTAGTCACATTTAAAGTGATTTAAAGTGTCTACCAGAATCTAGTATGGGCTTGTATTATGATGACTATACCATAGACGGCCCGGCAGCACAGTCTGTAGTGAACCTGCCTGCTGTGTCGAGGGTCGCGGGTTCGAATCCCGTAAGGGACAAATATTTGTATGATCAGTATGAATATTTGTACCCGAGTCATGGATGTTTGTATCTATGTATGTATTCTATATCGTTGTCTAGTTATCATAATACAAGTCCAGGCTAGATTCTGGAACTTTAAATGTTACTAGATAATTTGTGTGACACTGTTCAAGATATTTATTTATAGAATAACTTAATCATTATTCTTATGACTAGACAAAGATATCGAATACAATACATATATACAGGGTGTAAGGAAAAGTATCATTAACCTTTAAACTACATACTCTACCCATCAAACTGATCAACTTTTACTATGGGAGCAAACCTGTCAGAACAAAAAAAATCAGCTGTTCCATACTAAACTCTAAACTGCAGCGCCTACTCGACTCAAATGAAACAACAGATTTTTTTTGCTCTGACAGTTTTGCTCCCATAGTAAAAGTTGTTCAATTTGACAGGTAGAGTATGTGGTTTAAAAGTTAATGATACTTTATTCCTTACACTCTGTATAGAACCAAACATCCATGATTCGGGTCCAAATATTCATATTCATCATACAAATACATATTTGTCCCTTACGGTATTCGAACCCCTCGCCACAGCAGGCAGGTTCACTGCTGATTGAGCTGCCGGGCCATCACGAAGAATGGCAACATTGTCGAAGATGCGGATTTTTTTAGAATATTGTCTCAGCATTAAGATAAGATAAGATGCGTTGATATCGTTGTATAATAATATATTCTTTTGGAGTTAGCGTCAAGCATCCTTCCTTGACATTATTGCACTTCATTCCAAATAAGAACGACGAGATTTTGCGATTCCTGTTTTGCTTTCTGACCAATTCTGATAAGCAAATATAATTTATTAATCAGAAAGATGTAGGTACTACCCGACATATCTTGGACGTTACTAAAGCTGTTCTAAGAATGAGTGAGAGGACCAAATCCAAAACAATCCAATCCAAAAAAAAAAAATGCCTTAAATTTTCGTTGCTATTTGGAATGGAGTATAGTTTTTCTGTGATCAAATTTAAAGGTGGCCTACATACATTTTGAATGGGTCGACTGTACGTACGTGTAGAGTTTACAAATACAAAACGGTTTTAAATCTATAATGAAGTACGAGGGAAACGGTCTGAAACATATTGTTTCGTTAAATAAACATTTCAGACAGAAAATCTATAGTTGCTAGCCTGGTGGCGCATATTCGTATGAAAAGACGAATTTTTTATTCGCTTATTTCCCTTATGTTATTTAGGGAAAGTTGTTCAGTATCGTCAGTTTAATTACCTATTAAAGTAATGCAAACGTCTACCCTAACACCCTGTATGTTTTTGTTTATGTTTTTCTGTCCCATGTAAGGTCAGGTGGGGTAAGACAAACACTTTTACTAGCTCTGTAAATACCCTACATATAGGAGTGTTATGGGGACAGTTATAAAAGAAACAATTTGATAATTCAATATGAGTCTGATTTAGTTAATTCTTCCTGTTTTTGATCAAACCATAAGGTTTGAGTCAGTATTTGACTAGAGTTATGTTAGTGTGTTTGCCTTACCCCGGTGTTTGCCTTAGGTACCCCACCTGACCTTATGTTTATGTTTTTATAACACATTTGCTCGTAAATGGTCTCTTATTTGACCAATTTCACTAACGTAATGTATCTCATTACGACCTAGTGCGGTAATGTAAAGTAAAACGGACGGTTGCGTCTAAAACGAACGGTACTTTTTTAAATCTTAGCAAAGAGTTTTTATGTCAGAAAAGTGGTCAACATTTTATGAATAAAATTAACTTTGGGAGATAAAATATAATAAAGTAAACATTTAATTCTTTAATTTAATTAATTTTGACAATAAATTACACCCATTTATGTGAAACCAAAACAAACAATATTAATTTACTTTATTAGTAATACTGGATGTTTTTGTGCCTTTGCCTTTTTTCTTTTTTCTTAAAATAAGAAAAAAGAAAGCGCTAATGCGCGCGCATCGCTAATTTGTGAAGTTCTCTTATTAGTTTGTGTTTGTTTTGTGAACAAGTAAAAATTATTCCGCACGCTTTTTAATCGCTATTTTTTGTTACGTTTTTTTGTTTTGATTTGAAAATGTCGTTAGTAGTGATGAATTTATTAATTCGACGCCGCCAGAAGTCTCAGAGGCAGCGGAAAAGGTTAGTCTAATTTATTAGTTTATGAATGTCCGAGTTTTATTTATTTCCTTGTTTCCTCGCAAATATGTTATAAAACGTCGTATGACACACGTTCGGTTTGATAATTACAGCCTAGGCTATCTTGTAGACCTCGCCTACGGCTCGGTCTAGCAATAACGCCTCGGCTGTAATTATCAACTTACCGAACTTGTATCATAATGTACTATTACAGGAAAGGGTTCATACTAAAATAAAATGCATCATATTTTAAGTAATGATTTAATTTCCTTTCGTCATATATGGTTAGATATAACGTCGTCATAGCTCTAGTTTCGGCCTGTTTCCGTTAAGTAGGTACATTGTCGGTTATTTAAATTATAATAGTACCTAGTTATTAAAATACAGTTCTATGTTTTCTATATAAAATATAAATTGATAGCCACGTTTGTCTATACATGCATCTATACATTTTTAATGGACATTGTTTGCTACGTTTTTATTATGGTAACGAAATATTCCATTTTATAATAATTTATAGTGAAATAATACAGGGTGTAACAAAACCCTAGTGATATTTAAAGGGATTGATTTGACCATCAAAATTAACAACTTTGACTGCGGAGCCAACGTCGAGAAAAAAATCAGCTGTTTTATACAAAATTGTGTACTTATCTCAAATGTGTATGTGACAACAGTTTTTGAAATATTTTTTCTACGTTGTATCCATAGTGAAAGTGGTTCAGTTTGATGGTTTAAACCACCCTTTTAAATATTACTATGGTGTTTTGTTACACCTTTTATACACAGGAGGAAATAAATAAACCCAGATAAAACATGAAGGCTTAAAATGTACAATTGATTTTCTTATCGACAAAACATTAACATCAACTAGTAATAATACTTTACAGGTCATTTTAATCGTATTTTTAATTTTATAAACTAATTTAAACTTTGGGTAGATTTTATACAAACACAGAAGTAGGTAGGTCAGTAATTTGACATTATTATAAATAGATATGTACTTTAGAAAGATAATTTACCCACTAGTTTGATGGGTGTTTGGGGTTTAGATAGAAAAAGTTATTCTTTATAATTAGGAAATTTGACTAGGTTCAGGTTTACCAAGTTTTACGATTATACGGATAAAGCCGAAATCGTTTTCATACAGTTTTCAGTAGCAGAATTCTCTATGAAAACGAAAACTACATTATCGAAGTTCGTAAGTGAGAGTTACCCCTCATTTAAAGATTTATAAGCAGATAAAAAAGCTAAATTACGTTTTCAAAAACGTGGAATGGAAACAATAAGGACGCAATATTTTAAAAGTAATTTTCGATGGTCTTTTAGACCGATTGCGTTATACAAACGTTTTAGTAACGAAGCTGTAAAGCTAGATAATATCACCTAATTCTCTACTCTGAGAGAATCACTTTAGTTCTTAATAGATAATATAGGTAGGTAATGGACTATTACATACTTTTGCTTTGCAAAAAGACTGTCGTATTGTCTGATTAGACCGTAAATAAGTCATGTTAAGTAGTAAATTAGCTCTTAGCACCTGATTAAAAAAATATGTACAATTTATTCCAATAAGCCAAGGAAGATTAAGATAATCCTTACTAGATCTGTGTACAATTAGTCTGACCGAAAGAAAAGATGTTCTTGTCTCAGTTAAATTTAATTTAACTTTAGTCATATGCAGGCACTACGCTCTAGCGAGAACTTCTCGGCAAGAACTATAAGGAAAATTACTAAGGCTCACGATGCCACGAGAACAATAAAGTCCATCCACAATCTAGTTCTCGACCCTTCATCCTCGGCGAGATAGTAGTGCCTGCTTCACAATTATTGACAGAGAGATCAGATTGAAGTAGATTTTTACCTATAACTTTCTCATTTAGGTCGGATCACTTTTGTAATGAACAGATAATGTTATATTTTAGAATAGTACCTTATCAATTTATATAAAATAATTTTTGATGTACATATTTATTTCTATCTAAATAATAGTTAGTCTTAGACAATCAGTACCTAAAAATATTTACAATTGCACGCGTATTGTGCGATATAGTAGCTGCCACATGAAGGAGCATGTTCAATAATTAAACTATCATGCATATCAATCAACAATCCATCCGTTTAATGGAGATTATAGTCACATTTTGTACGATCATTACACCCATAACCTGTACGTGGATACAATACACATATTATATATCTAAGTTCTGCATTGAAGTTACTTTAACAGTAAAGATTCAAAAAGATCTCGATATACATAATTTACTATACTTTATGGGTACTGTAGCTAATTATATATCATTGAGATTTATTAGTGGCAAGAATCGGTCTAAACGGGCGACAGAACTTCTAATTCTCGAAATACTAATAGGAGGTATTAAGTACTTGTTCTATTTTGAACGAGACATTATTATAGTAAAGTTTTTTTTTGTTTTGATCGGTTGAATCACGACCATTTCACCGTGTCTCCGTTGCCAATGATTATCTTATTAGTCTACATAATACTCAGTCTCATGTTTGTTGGCGGTGATCAGATACATCTGTTTAAGTTGGGATGCGATGCTTTAGACCTCGAAGTTCAACGACGAGATCTGAGTCTCCCGCCACAAAACGCTTGTCGATCCTTCGCGCTTTCGTCGGTTCCTGTGAACAAATGTATTTCTGTTAATTTGTGTTTAAAAATAGTCGAAAGTGAACGTACTGAGCGGAAAGTGGTATATTTAAGCCGATATCAGTTCCTTGAGCGCCCCCTACTTCGATTGACCCGGCCTCCAGCGCACCGTGTCACCCACCACCCCCGGCCCGGACGCGCTATTTTTAGACATGGACTTCTACAAGCCGAGTGAGCTTCAAAACAACTGTCGATAATTGTGTAATACCTCTAGAGTAATTTCATTGAATAATTTATGTAAGGGAAAATTATTTGTTGAATAAATAATTAGAGTAGCTTAACTGTACTTACTTGTACTCGATGTGTGCTCTTCGATTTATTCGCCAGTAGTTGCGCAATGGTGTCGTAGAACGTGGAGCTTCTTTTGTTTTGTTTGTCTTGACGCCCTTGTCTCGAAGTTGAGGTTTGAGCCATACCAGGCATCACAGTCTCTATCTGTCCAGGCTTTGGTTTCGTTGTGATTAATACTGGCGCAGCGGTAGTGATGCTTCTTTTGTTACCGTTCCAGTTAATAAAGCCATCATCTGACGCGTAATCGTACTCCTCGATTTTAGGGACAGTCTTCGGTACGTGGTAGAGAGGCTTGCCCGCTAAAGCTTTCAGTTCCCGGACGTCTTCGTCTTCGGTATCCCGTTCTTCGTAATCAACAGGCGGGAACGCTGCGCGGGCATTTTCGCGCCGTCTCTGTGCGTCTTGAGCCATTTGAGTAAGGATTAAATTGTCAAGGAAAGCGGCGCTGACGTCATCAACGTCGTTGTCTCGCCAGCGTGGCGTGGAGTCGCTCTCGAACCATGTCTCCTGTCCTATTGGGAGTGCCGCGAGCCTTTCTTCTTGCCTTTTTGGTGCTTCGTTAGCGAAATGGCCATAAGGGTCGTAGAAGTAAGGGTACGGGACCTGGCCGTATGATTCTGGTGCATTCATAGCCGGAGCATCATAGTAATATTGCACTTTTGGGGCATAGAAGTAATCATCGTCTTGGTATTCTCTCGGTGTTTGTGGATATACTGGCCATCCTTGCATCGGGTAAGCCTTAGCTTGTGCTAATAAATAGCCAAGTAATACTGCTATAATCCTAGGGTTAAATAAAACAAAGTTAATTTTATAACAAGACGATGTAGAAAATAGGATGGCTATTTTCAAAGAGAAAAGCTTCTATCGGGATAAAATTTTCCGGTACGTAGCATTAAATATTTTGGGCCTTGAAAATGTTTAGTTGAAAAGACTTTTGCTTAAATATTTACGACTATTGTTCAAATATTAATAGAATTTTTAATTAAAATGAAAATAGATGAAACCACCCACCTTGAGCCGGATAGCTGCATGTTGCACATTTTCACACAATTCGATGTTAGTTTAGTCACGATCGGAGCAAGACTACGTGGGAGGAAGGGCCGGAGCGGCTTTATAAGCGGGTCGCCCACGCTTGCCGCCCACACGTTCTGAATGAACCACCCCCCTCCCCTTCAACCCCCACTAGCCCCCTATAACCACCCCCTGTAGACCTCAACCCAGCGGTTCTCCGCTATCGATCGCGCCTGCAGATTATTCATCTCCAAAATTTGACAGTCTTGACTTGTGACACTGTTTTTGGAAAAATTTAGGCAGTTATAGATTATGTGTTATTTGTTACCTAGTTTACTTTGTTCTTACTGATTATGCATGATTATGAACATTAAATTTATTACAATTGGTTTTTAAATTATAAAAGTACCTAATGGTCCATATCTGAAACAGCGGTAAAGAAACTACTTGAGATAATTGGAGAGTAAACTCAATTAGTTAAAGTGGATCTGCTTATTCGTCTGATCTCTGTTGAAATGTAAATAATAAAATCAGAAATTATGATTTGTTAAGTAGGTATTATCTGATGTTTTCAGCAATTTTTGCCTCGCGCGGCAGCGTTGCCGCGCTCGGTACTGCCGCGGGCCGAGCCGATCTTTGTCGTTTTTTTAGCGCGCTGCAAAGGCATTGCCGCGGTCGGACATGCCGGTCGAACATGCCGCGCGTAATGGAGACACAGCTTTATGCGGTTTTGTACAATAGGTATTGCTTGTGTGCATGTGGGCTGCAAATATACTACGTTCTTCTCATAGATTCAAAACTTTTCGCTTACGTGTTCTTCTACTACGCAACATAGACCCAAAATTAAATCGAATCTCCTCCAGTACCTACCTACTATCCTCTCCAGTAATTTTTCAGGATGTTCGATCCACATTAAAATGTACCGATTTTCACTATAGCTAGGACTCAGCGTGTTTTAACTTAGAATACCTAATTAATAACCAACTAGTGTTTTCCCGCGACTTCGTCCGCACAAATTATATACCAGATTTTAAGTCAGATCATAAGCTATCAAACCAAAAAAGTTTGATCAAAATCGGTTAAGTAGTTTTTCCGTGATGCGCGAACAAACAAACAAACAAACACTCAAACAAACAGACAGACAAAATTTCTAAAAAAGGTTGATTTCGATTCAGGGATACCTAAAAACCATATCGTAATCTTTTTTTTGTAAATATCTTCAATGTAAAGACACACTTCAGTAGTTACAGTTTTATAATAGTTTAGATTAGATAAGCATACTATAAATGCTCACGATTATATTCCCCGATGATATTTTAAAATACAGCATATTTTGGAATAAGTATACTTACATATTACGAGTTTTGGCTGAGGTGATGAACCCCTCGCCACTTTTGATAGAGAATGGACAGAAACGCATCGAAATAAAAAAAAGTAAGATTTCTGACATAATAAACTTAAATGTGTGACATGCTTTAAGGGATGCTGAACAATGCTTGAACAACTTTCACTATAGCAAACATAGAAATCGCGAAATAATTAATGTTCCATAGAAAACGTCATTGACCATTATTTCCTGCAATTTCAATGCTGGTCCGATAGCTATAAGTTATTCAGTTTGATAGTCTGAAGATGAAAAGGATGCTGTTTCAAAATACGGGTACCTAACTATCTAATACCTAAGTGGATAATTATTAGTAAAAGAACTCATAAAATGAATAAATAATATTCAGGTATCGGTAGTAAGTAATGTGATAATGTAACAAGAAAAAAGAAACAGAATCATTTATTGTAAATAACGTTTATTTATGTAAGACTAAGTTATGCAAGAGACATTGAAGGCACGATTACCTGGCATGTTGTAGAAGTATCCTTATTATATCAATAATAAATAGGAACGTAGAAGCTTTCCCTGTCAGAAACAGGAAGTCCAGCGTGTTCCCAAGGCTGGCATAAAGGTATATATAAGTACCTACCCACCTAAAGACTTCCCTACCCACTTTCAATGAAGAGCTTATCTTCTAATTCCTTTTATCCGGAAATTCTGTTGGTCAATATTAATGTTTAAATAACCATAAATTATCATAAACTATGCTCATGAGTACATCACAGTGCATAAAACATATAGTAAGGAATCTGCTAATAAGTCAATAAGCAGTATGGCAGATAATCTTAGGAATTGTCAATACGATTAACTCATTGTAGTTAGGTCTCGTGTAGGTATTGGTAGTTAGGTAACCTAGAGCAGCGGTTCCCGAATTCTTTTGGCTACGGAACCCTTTTTGGTTCACCGTTTTTGGGCGGAACCCTATTAGCTCAAGTAAGAAGTAAACTAACTGTAACATTGTTTTTTTTACGTGAAATCACACCATACTGAGGCTTTTTGGCTTGGTGTTCGCGTTTTGTAAGTATAGTTTGACTGTAAAAGGACTTTTTAAGATAAAATATTTATTTAGTTAGAATCGAACAAAAAGTCGTGATGAATGAAATCTTTTCATAGTTTTCCTGAAGTTTTAAGTCGGAACATTGGATGCGGAGTCTGGTTCAGCATTCAGCCTACTCCTAAACTAATTTTACGTGTAAAACATCGTAATCTTGAATTTTTGCGGAACCCTGAAAACCTCTTACGGAACCCTATAGGGTTCCGCGGAACACCATTCGGGAACCGCTGACCTAGAGTTTGAAAACTGTGACTATTATTCCCCGAGGGCATAGTCGGATATTCAGAATGTCCACATTTCACTAGCATTGCTACCCTACTCACCGTTTGAGAGCAGTCGGTATTACGTACATAAGTTAGATAAACTCATTGGTGCATGGCAGGTTGTCCGTGCGGATTCGAACCCGGACCTCAAGTTTTAGTTTCCATACGTCTCCGCAACACGCCACCGACGCTGTTGGATTGGAAGAAACTAAGTGGATAACGCAGCAATCAAGCAGTCAGCTTAATGCTTTGTTAAACAAGCTTATATAAAGCTTTTAAAGTCAACGCAGATGAAGTTGCGGGCAACCGCCTATGTATAAAATAAAAATCGTAAAAGGTCTACTGCATGAATATAATTTGAAAAACTGGACTAATGGTTAAGAGCATTGGGCTCTTGACACGGAGGTCATGGGTTCGATGGTGTGGTATCAGGTGTCCCCACACTTAGTGATTTGTCACTTTGTGCGTTTTTCCCCAGTTGGTTAGGACATTGCAGGCTGAATCCACTTGATTGTCTGAAAAGAAAGATGATTCCGTGCTTCGGATGGCACGCTAAGCCGTTTATCCCGGCTACTATCTCTGGTAGTAGTTAATTGCTACATAACAACCACTTATACGGATATTTTTAATCTGGCGTGTATGATTGCGAAATATTACTACTTTAATGAACTTGGCTTCTTGTATTGTTACTCTCGTGCCAAAGTTTACTCTCAGATGAAGTTAAATGGAATGGAGAAGTTAAGTGGACTGGAATTGAACACGCTGCAATATGAATATTTTAGTTGAAAGACCCATTGAATATGCTTTATACATTTTTTATCTAATTTAATAGCATACCATGCACAAAATAAAAGTAGCACAGATAGCCATGGAGCGTACTATGCTAGCTATATGCTAGGCATATCACTAATGGACAGGGTACCTAACGTCAAAATTCAACGAAGAACCAAGGTCGAAGACGTGGGTAAGCGGATCACAAAGTTGAAGTGGAGATGGGCAGGACACTTGGCTAAACGGGAAGACGGCCGGTGGACCGAGGCAATATCAGAGTAGTGGTCAAGAGAGGGACGGAGGTCAGTAGGCAGACCACCGGCACGTTGGTATGACAACATTGTGAGAGTGACGTGTTCACATTGGATCAGATTAGCACAGGACCGTGAAGAGTGGCGCAATAAAAGGGAGGCCTGTGCCCAGCAGTGGGTTGATGTGGGCTGATTTGATTGATTGATCGAATTTAATAGCTGTTTAGAATAAAGAATGGTAAGAGGAAACTTGTGTGAGTTTTTGACATTTGAAGAATGGCCGGCCGGAAAATCGGCCAATGGAGTGCTTCAATTTCCCAATGACGTGATCGAGCGAGCGCGCTATTGGCGGATTGTTACCTCGCTCACCGCCTCGCTACCTCGCACATCTCTGGTGGAAACGCAGCCTTACACCATTTGACGCGGTGGTAGCAACGATATATTTGTAACAATCGGTGGTATAGTGAAAAAACTACGTCAGAAAGTATTGTCAAGCACTTCGAAAAATCGGTTATTCGATGTGATATTATCTGAGATTAACTTAGAATAAAAAAAATCAGTTTGAGTTGAGTTTTGTTTGTTTGAGTTTGTGTTGCCAAAGTCAAAACGCAACTAGAAACTAGAACCAAATACTTCATTTTTAATTAATTACGGCTCTATTTTTTAAGACTGTTACTTTGACACAAATATAAGTATTTTGCTGTAACCCAAAACATATTTGTGTCAACCACAATTTTCACTGTATTCTAAATTTCTATCTACGTTCGCGGGATGTAACTTTTCACAACTTAAATCCCGCAAACGTTGAGAGAAATTTGAATTTCTGAGCTGATCAAAAGCGCTACAAATTTTCTACACTTAGGAAATCCCACTAAGCGTAGCATTTTCATTTTTATGACTTGGGCATAAGCATTAGATGACGGGACTTCTTATATGAAATGAACTATGTATTTGCAAGGTGCTTCCCGGTTCCCAGTGTTCCCTCGGGCGGTGCTCCTCATAGTTCCATGGGGTAGGTCGGGAGAGGGGAATGAGGCGCAGGGTGCAGGGTGCTTGCATTCGAAGTGCATCGCCAGGTTCTGCGGAAGTCGCAAACATGGGGTTAACGACCGAATGGCGCCCCCATGTCGAACTCACGAAAATAGTGGGAAAAATCACAGGTTGTGGATGCTGACGTAGGTACCTATTCGTTATTGCGATATGGAGGATGTAAAGATTAGCGATATGGGTTTATTTATACATGAACATGACGTAACTTTTTAATTAACTATGAATGAATCGATTATAAAGGGAGATTGATGTTGATATACGGGGTCCAACTTAATATGCTGATGGTTTTTTAAGAGGATGATCAGACCAGCAAATTGAACAACTTTCTCCACAGGACCAAAAACGAAATCGCGAAAAAAACAGCAATCCCATACATTTGGCTCAAGTAGGTTTGCAGTTTTGTGTGGAACAACCGTTTTTTTTTTTTGCGATTTCAATGTTGGTGCCATAAAGAAAGTTGTTCAGTTCAACGGTCTATTCATCCCCTTAAAAAAGTGTCAGCATATTAAGAAGGACCCTATATTGACGTAAGGAGAGTGTCACACTGGCTTTAATCTACTTCAATCCAAATAACAATTAAATTTTAAAGCTCTTTTAAATAACAGAAACAGAGATTTGAAAGGGTCCGTTACGGAAAACACTTAGGGCCTGTTTCACCACTTCTGGTCGCGAGAAGAAGTGGGGAGAAAGACAAAAATTTTGGAAAATTATCCAAGAACAGAAAAACATAGAAAGAGCCCCTATATCCTTATACCATGTATGTAACAACTCTAGCCAATTATATGATAATGCCGTAGAATTAAATATTCAACATCTAAAGTGCCTAGAAGATACGAAAATTTTAGTCCAAGTTCTCTCGAATTTCCTCTGGCTTTTTTACCCGATTTTAGGGAAAACATTGATATTGCTCAGCTATAGTTCTAAGTTCGCAACACAACACAATATTGTACCTACTAGCACGTAAGAAATTGGAAATTAACGTTGTTTCTCATATAAGTGAAATGTACATTTCTTTTGAGAAAATAAATATTCTTTAAACCCATAGAAAGGTATTCTGTAACTTTTACTACTTGCCATATGAGACAATGAAATACTTAATACGATAAAAATGCTTCTAAAACTGTACTACTTATATTTTTTGAGAAAATTTAATGACAGTTTCAGAAGAAAGTTAACTAATATCTAAAGAAAGTTTACTATATTATTATTATTGATTATAAACATGTTACAGCCATGTTGTGCTATTTCGAATCAAATTAAAGATTGAAAAATTTGTCTCGGGCGGGACTTGAACCCACGCTCTTCCAAACCGGGGAAACGTGCTAACCAATTACACCACCGAGCCCACAACCCAGAGAACGAAATTTTCAATCTGTTACGTCTTAAGGGGACGTGCGCGCCATCTACTATAAACAAATTTTCAATCTTTAATTTGAAGTTTACTATAATTCAAAACCAACTTGTCTGCTTGCTGCCGTTTTTTGACGATATAATTTAATAAATGTATATCTTTATTCTTATAAAGTTTATTAAATTTGATAAATAGAGAAATTCGTAAAATCATAAATGATAAATGATAACAATTATTTTTATTTTTATACGAATCATCATCATCTGTTTTTTTCAGGTTTAGTGTTCATTCCTAACTGATACCTATTTCACTTATCATAATATAATTAATTCGTGCGTTCGTACGTTCGTTTCGTGTGTTGCTGATTTTGACATTTTGTAAATTTAGTCGTGTTTTTTTTTATATTTTTTGATTTAATAAACGATTTTATCATTTTTGTAGTGAAAAAAAAAATCGTTAATTAGTAGGTCCCCATGATCCATTTATAGCATATGCTCACGACTATATTCCCCGAGGGGGTAGTCAGAGATATCCTGAAACCTCAGAAAATCCACGTTTCACCAGTAGTACCGAAACTCTGTCCAGTGTGACAGGGGGTGAGCCCGTCGCCACTTATAATGGATAGTGGGTACAATACATGCCTCGAAATTGAAGCATGTAGGTTTTCTCACGATGTTTTCCTTCACCGAAAAGCCAGTGGTGTTACAAATCGTACATAAATTCCGAAAAACTTAGTGGTACGAGTCGGCCTGGACGGGGATCGAACCATCGCCTCCTGCACGGCAGGCAAGGCCTCCTGCACCACGGCTTGATCCATTTATGTTTGCAGAAAATGAAATAAAATCGGCAACGTTGTCATTCTCTGTCCCGGCAAATGTAGTTCATGTTTGAATAATTAATATCCTACACGATTCAGATTCAGAACATCTGTGACCGTTTCTTTTAGGGGTTCCATATTCAAACAAGGAACCATTATACTATCAACCAACCATTGTACTTATTTTATTATACTTTCGTCCATTCTGTCTGTCTATCTGTATACCCCGCCTCAATTACTCCCTCATTGTTTAACCTGTTGTATAGAAATTTGGCAAGAAGTCCGACAATAGAAACCCGAAGAAAAAAATTAAAAAACAAAAAGCCTTCGAAAGTTGGTTGACCACGCATTGTTGCTGAAGTTTTCAATTTTAAATTTTACTTCATAAACTACTAGTGTTTTCCCGCAACTTCGTCCGCACAAATTATATGTGGTATACCAGATTACAAGATAAGCTAAGATAAATATTCTTTATATTAATTTAATATCCTTTGAAACAGAAACGCTGAAACATTGCAACCCACACACTGCCCACATCAGTTTCTACTCTGTTTTTCTTTAGATGAAAGTACCTACTTGGTAACAAGTAACAACATAGAAGAATATATAATTATATAATGCCTCATATATAAAAAAGCTTTATTAATCTGAGAAATAATTAGTGACTATACCTGTTTTTTTGCTCATTTGTAAGCTTTGAAGATAATTTGCCTTTGGAAAGCAAATTCATACCTACATCAAGCACGAATTTCGAATTTTTCTCATGAAAAATCTCGTTAAACTAACTTACAATCAGTTGCAGAAACGCTCATTAGAAGTTAATCCTCCATTAAATCTCTTGCTATCTTTTACTACGTCAACAAGACAAAAAGTGACAGCAAGAGATTTAATGGAGGATTATTTTAATGTGCATTTCTGAGTGTTACTCTCACTTATTCTTAGATCTATCTATAACGTCACGCGAGACCAGAGCGCGCCATCTACTACGATCCTTACAAATCTCTTTTGCCTCATTCACATACATACATCTATTCATACATGTCCGTCGGTTTCGAGTAGGTACTCTGCACCTCTCCTTTTTGTAGGTTGCAACAGATTTGATCAGAATACGTCCTACGGGGGCGCCCTCTGCCGACACATTCACTCACTTTAGCTCCATATTTATCTTCGTACATCTGCTATCACTCATCCTCTCCACATGACCAAAGCAACGAAGCATACTTCTCCTTACACCCTGTATACGTCCCACTGAAAAATATGAGATATCGAATTCTATTACCAACGTAATGTTCGGATAGCAACAGTGTATTCAAAAGATAAGCTGGATAATCGTAACATGATATGAAGTAAGACTTGATATAAAGGGATACTCGTACATACGTAGATATATGGATACTTACATAGATAGATTAGATATGTAGATAACACGTTTATCCCATACAATAAAAAGTAAATCATCATCATCACAGCCTATCATAGGGTCCTTCTTAATATGCTGACACTTTTTTAAGGGGATGATCAGACCATCAAACTGAACAACATTCATTAAGGGACCAACATCGAAATCGCGAAAAAAAATCAGCTGTCCCATACATTTGGCTCAAGTTGGTTTGCAATTTAGTATGGAACAGCAGATTTTTTTTTGGTACTATAGAGAAACTTGTTCAGTTTCATGGTCTGATCATCCCTGTAAAAAAGTGTCAGCATATTAAGTTGGACCCTGTATACGTCCCGCTGCAGGGCACCGGGCGTATGGACGTTAGTCCACTACGCGTGCTCAATGCGGATTGGTAGACTTCACATACGCATCGGAATTTCTTCATCGGCGTATGCAGGTTTCCTCACTATGTTTTCCTTCACCGTTTGAGAGCAGTCGGTACTACGTACCTACATAAATTAGAAAAACTCATTTGTACATGGTATGTGGTCCGTGCGGATTCAAACCCGAACCTCAAGATTGAGTTTCCATAGCTCTCCGAAACACACCACCGACGCTCTCATGATAAACTGAATGAAAACAATAAAAGCTAAAACATCATAAAAATACATGGAAAAAACCTCCAGAAACATTTTAATAAAACATTGTTTCTACATTCCTTCCTCTTTAATGAATAATTTTACCACAGGGTAGGGGTTTTTTACATGCTAAATTCTTTTTCTCGTACGTACCTATAGTACGTAGGTCAATTTTAAATTACTGTACTGTTAAACAATAAATGCGGGGAAAAGGCACTAAACAGTAAATAAGTGAGAAACATTGTCGTACGAAAGAGTATGGAACATAACATATAGGTCCCATGTTAATTATAAACAACACTTTAGGTCCAGGATGGCGCTTTCCTCGCTGAACGGATCAGCATAGCCATTCAGCGAGGAAATCACAAGGACCGAACCTGTACCACATCCTCGGTAGTTTAGTTTTAAGTTTCTTTATATGTAATTTTATGTCACTATTCTATGTATCTGTTGAAATAAAAAGTTTAAAATATGTATTCTAGGAAAAACGTCCCTGTAAGTATTAAACAATCATATTTGAAATGTCATTTATTTAATTAAAAACTTGCGCTCTGCTGGCGCTTTTATTTTAAAACCAGGAAGACAATCCCATTATACGACGCCCATGGTGACATAGAATATGCCGATCTACATGTATCCAATCATCCATCGGCTAAATATTATTGTGGGAGAATTAAAACAAGATCGAAATACCTTCATTCGTAAGGAAACAATTGAATAGGTACCTACTGCAAAAAAAAAACATTTTTATAAAAAGCTGCATGCGAAAACAATGGTACAATAATATTGTTTTTTAAAATATTTATAAAATCTAATAATAAACTAGTTTAATAATTTTCTTCTTGATGTAGGTATGATTATTTTATAGTGATATGCATTTTCTTAGTTTTTCAGAACTTCTTCTTTTTCTTTTATCGTGTCTATGGTATGTCATTTTAAGGGCGTGTTTCACTTCCGAATAAGTTCCAAATAAGTTCTTGTTAGCTTATCCGACAACTCATTTGAAATAATAATATAAAATATGTGAAATGAGCTGTCGGATAAGCAACAAGAAATTATCCAAAGTGAAACAGGCCCTAAATCTTTCCAGTCCAGAATTTCACCACACGGATATCACTACTGTCAGAGTTCGTAATCTCCATTCACGTGCAGGTGTCCGGAATCCGGACATGAAAGGCGGGATACAAGATGGGCCATAGTATGAGGAATAACACCGCATTCAAACCTGAGGTCCGATCCGTCTATGTAGCCCCACTTGAACAGATTGTCTTGTTTTTCCTACGAATAAGAATGTATAGAAGTGTAAATGAAGCTCAAAAAGTGGCACCAAAAAAAGTGTACCGTATTCTATTCGTCACATGGTTTTCAGTTTAGATTAGGCCACTATAGGTGTTTGTTCCCAGGGCTGTCGTTTAAAGTTTCTTGCGGTATGTTTTTCTGGACGAAAGGAGTAACTTGATACTTACGTCATTTTCTCCTGAAACCTATTCTAAAAGGGAATCTTGCTTATAAGGACAGGTAGTCCTAGGTTTGTGTCTATCTGGAAACATACAGACGTGTGTGTGTGTTAGTAAAAAACCGGCCAAGTATCGGGGACGGGACGGAAAATTTTGCTAAACAATGTGTCAATAAAAAATATTTTTAGACTCCTATTTTCATAAGCTTTCAATTGATACCCCACACCATAGGGTAGAAAAAAGCATATTTTTATTTGCCCTTTCTACCTCCCCAAATTGCCCCCCGATATAAAAAGTAAGCTTTTTTTACTTCATTTACGACATTGGACCAACAATTGCTATATCTGTAAAAATTTTCAGCTTCCTATGTCTTACGGTCTCTGAAAAAATTCCTGTGACAGACGGAAGGACGGACAGACACCGAGCTGATTCCATAAGTGTTCCGTTTTGCCAATTTTGGCACGGAACACTAAAAATGCTGTTTATTTATTTATTTATCACTTTTTGTACACATAGAAATACAGATGATAACGGCATAGTAAACAAGTAGAGAGAGAGATTATCTCCGAAAAGGTTTATTACAGTAGTAGACCCGAGACAGAGGGAGAGAGTTTATATCTAGAATCTGTCTGAAGTAAAATTTTCCATGCTGTTACTTATTTTGCATTCAGTACCATAAAGAGGATTAAACTAAAAAAAGGTACGACTCCAAATTAAATTAATCAACGAGAGACGAGGCGTTGAAAACAAAAGAGGTGCGCAATTGGAAATGTCGCGTCCTCTTTTCACATTGCCAGTCTATGCTTTTCCATCCCTATTCAACTCGAGCGTAGGGGGTAGCTGATTCTATTTTTAGACTGGGTAGATGTCAACACCTATACATGTAGGTAATATAGGAAACCTAAGTCAATACTTAGAAACGAGCAGTTTCTTCAAAGCTATGTATATTTACGAAACACTTTTATCAACCTACGTAGTTTTGAAAAGTTAAAATTTTTTTTAGATCAACATATTTCTAGGGGTAATGCTTGTTTGTGCTTATTATAGACATGCTATTGATGGAATATAATAATTTGCATGTCAACTTGTTATTAAAAGTACGTAAATGTATATAGATAATTATAGGATAGGTACATATCGGCCTTCGTTATACTAAATTAGATGTTCTAAACATAATCAATATTACTTACGTCAAATTTTACCTAAGTGTAGGTATGCCTCATTTATTAACGGTTAGGTCAGTGTCGAAAATTATAATGTGACCTACAAACAAAAGACACATATATACTAAAGGACAGAGTTTGAAAGCGTGGGTGTTAGAAGTGCTAAAATTAACAAGGGGGTCAAACGATTTGAGGTCCGTAACTTAGGATTATCAGAAGTTGGGAAAATTAAGACTGGGTACCCTTTGAAAAGTTTTTAACTGTAGCACCAATCAAATTTCCACTTATGTCAAATAGGTATAAGTACTCTTTTTTATTTTATAATGGGCTTAATTATGTTGTTGTTTTCGTAAACTTAGATAACAGAATACCATATTCAATTTGATACATTGTAGTGAAATTTCCTTCTGTCCAAGAGAAAGAGTTTTCACAAGAACAGGCTAGCATGCCACGCACGACAAAGCAGAAAAACGAGAGAATCGTCATGCTCGCTCTTTTTGGCATACGTAAAGTAACAGGGATGGAAGCACGTCTCGATTTTTATCGTCTCAGCGTTGGCATGCTACAGGTAAGTTTCCGATTATATCGATACAAAATCTATACCTAATGTATGTGACTTTAGTGGAAAAAAAAAAGGTTGGTACATTGTGTTTTTCCGATCATCATACCCATTGTTTAAAATTGATTACTTACCTAACATAATATTGAGAAACAGAATAGCCAAGACCTGTCAAAACGCCATGTCGATTGGATTCCAACCGAAACGGATAGTATACGACACGGGTTGAACACAATAGCACCCCAATACACAAGCATCGTTAAATGACCTACAATCCAGACCTATTGAAAAACCATAGTATATTCGTACACGCAACGGGAATAGTGGCGATAATGCGCTATGGGTATATCATGTCACTTTTGGGATTCATTTCATTCATGAATGTTCTTACGTCAGTAGCCAACCCACACAGGAGGCGCGGTACTCCCCTCCTTTTCCCCCTTAACGGAATCAGTACCTAGACACTGGAAAGGGGAGATGACGTCAAAGCTCCATGCAACAAGTGTTCCAATAGAAATGTAATATCTAGGTAGGTACGAAGCACGACTACAATGGCTATTTTTAACCAGACGAAAGGAGAGCCGATATTATTAATACTTTTAGGCTAAAGCCCTTTTTGGGTCAATTTGGGTCGTGCTCATTGTAAAGCGTTCGTTTTATGTTATGTTGCCTTTGAGTATTAGGGATTTTTGTTGTTTAGTAGGAGGGGAAATATACTGTATTTAAATGCCATTCTAAAATATATTATTATAGAATGGGACATTATGACACAAGCTTGGTAAATGTATTTCTGTAGACCTAAACATAATCTCTTTTGATATAATTGATAGTACTCTGGTATATATATGTATATTTTGTTTCTAGGCAAATAAAAGCAATTGCTATATTTATTAAACTTTCTTGATTCGTATTAAGCTTCTGGATAGAAGACGTTCCAAAAAACTACATTCTCTAGATTTACTTTTACTATGTTTTACCATGAGTGTAGTTATAAGCAATATTGATTTTAAGCTCAGCTAAAAGCTATGTGTTGAACGTGGCGCCATCTGTGGATGCAGGTCTGACTCACGATGTACGATGCCTTTCGTTTAACATAGTTTCCTTGGGGTCCGTAACACAAGTCCGATTTACACAATAAGGGGTTTCTGGGTTACAAAATGAATCAGTTCTTAGTTTGGATCCTATTGGATAGATGGCATTTAATATGTTTCAAGTTTCAAGCAACTGTTATTCAGGACGTATGAAAAGTTGTGACCACCTTGAAATGTAGTGATTCCGTAGCCCTTAATGGAGAGTTGACACTGGTGGACACAATTTACAATACAATGCCTCAACATCATGAATTAATTTAAGCATTTAAGTTTGTTCACGACGATGTTTTCAGCCTGGCTTTCAGCCAACAGTGTCTAGTACTAAATCTTACATAAGCTCCAAGGTCCAAACTCATTGGTACGTATATATGAGTTTTTATGAGCTTTGTACTAGTCTAAGTGCGTTCACACACGATGACGCACTGACGGAGCGGCAAATGTCAGTCCATAGAACCACACCCGGTGCGTCAATGCGTCACCATGTGCTTCTACGTGCGGTTTCATACAACTCCTGGCTTCACAAATGACGGACTGACGTCTGCCGCTGCGTCAATGCGTCATCGTGTGTGAACGCACTTACTTGGGCTGGGATTGAACGGCCGCCCACTGAAAACATGGGAGATACCTATGTCGTTATTGTAAATTCAATAGAGTCTTAATAATGTCGCCAGCTGTTCTGTTAATATATTAAAATAACAATAGCAATATTATAACACAAAGCTCACGAAAAAGATAAATTATAACTATACTCAAGCTTTGTCCTCGAGATAAGCATTAGGCACACAATATGTACTACAAGTATGTAGTGCATATTTTGGTAAGCCACTTATTTAATGAAAATAGAGAAGGCCATATAAAAACAAAAAATATATTTCCTATCCGTCCTTTATATTATAGTAGCTGACCCGGCGAACTTCGTACGGCCTGAGAATTAGTTTTCCCGACACACACTTTGCCATTTTATATAGCCTATGTTACTCAGGGATACGTTTAATAAGTGTGCTTCAGGCTCCTATATTGAATAAATGATTTGAATTGAATTGAATTGAATTGAATTGAATTGAAATTGATAATATAGCATTCTAATGATGAAATAATTTTTAAAATCGGTTATGTAGTTATTGCGTGAAAGCGTAACAAACAAACTTACATTCGCATTTACAATATTAGGGATTGTGATCATTTATAAAAAAAAAAGTGTTTATTTTATTTATTTATTTTTATTGTGATCATTTTGCGCGAATCAAAGCATCTCGCGTTGTACCTCTATGACATAATCTTTATTGTTTTTATCATCCGATACCGATGCCGAGGTCACGGTACTTGCCAGCCTTCTTATTACATGAAGCTTTAAACTGATTGAATATATTTTAAAACACTATTTAGTTTCCGTTTGATTCAATCTTCACATCTTCTGCCGAGTCGAGGCATGTAATTAAGTAAGGTAACAATTTCAGGGACGTGCTGAAATGAATAACGATTATTTTTTTCATTATAAAACACTTTCTAAACAGTTTGTACATTTCAACGTAGAATTATATTAGTAGATTATTAACCAAGGGGATAAAGCAGTGTCTTCTGTCGCGGGTGGGGTTTTAAATCGCGAGCGTGATGAAGGACTCGAGGTTTACTCCCGAGCGCAGCGAGGGTGTTAAAAACTTAAATCACGAGCGAAGCGAGGGATTTAAGACGAGTCCTGAGTTTAGCGAGGGATTTAAACTCACCCAAGACTAAGACAGCTTTATCACCGAGGAAAATACTCTACTTTTCGTACCATTTGCGAAAAAATTAACACAATAATAATATGAGATAAGCATTTATTAAAAATAATGACAATTAAAAGTAAAAGTTAACATTCGAAACATTGGTCCAATTATTGATAGAGAGAGTTACATTTTTGTTTGCAAAGGTATCAAGCTCATACGGCCTCGTCGGTTTTCGCAATTTTATGTTTTTTTTTGACATAAATGATTTTTTTTTTATTTTTGCATGCGGAAGGGTCGGTTTATGGATAACCTAGGGGTTCGAAAAAATTGTTATTTTTTCGCTAGGATTCACCGTTATCGAGATATTTCATAAAAATAAATGCGTATTCCTTTTACAAAAGAAGTATAATGCTTTATATACAAACTCAATGGTGTAAACACAGATGTAGTTCAGTTCCAAATTTAAATCACATTCTCTCCCTAGGGGATGAATGAAATTCAGTACAACTTTCTTTCCCTGTTTTTAACAGGTTAATAATGACTATTGTTATGTTCGCTTTTTGTGGCATAGAATGTCACTTTTTTGAGCAAGTGGTACGAAAAGTAATATTATTATACGTTATGTTGTTTGATAAAACAAAGACGTAAATTAATGAAAATTCGGCGTGGCGCTAAATAACTACAATTTAAAGTTATCACAAATAGTCATCAATGTTAATCATTTTGCATTGTTGCCTGGCGTATAGGTAATTCGATGTAGTGTATTAACTGACTACGGAAAACTTTAGTTCTGTATTTTGTTTAAGGGACGATAAGCATCGAAATAATCCTAGAAACTAAGTATGAACATTAATGAAATTATGATTATTAGCTTTACTTTTCAGGTAAAATAGGACTTCAGAGTTTTATAAAACGACTTATTTATGACATTTAATATTGTACACCTAAGTGAATATCACCTATATCATTCACAATATCTCATCCATTCGTTTTCGTAGTTAATAGAGACGCATGCGCACGCCCATACAAAAGACATCAACGTGACATGTTTTTCTTACGATAATGTTGCACAGTTCGCAGTAAACTATATTATGAGACAATATTGTAAATTAATCATCGTTGTTTTATATTTTAATTCCAAAACTTTTGTGTTATGAAAATTTATTATAATTATCTTAAAACTTCATAAGTAGGCACCTAATTTAACCCAAAACTTACTACTAACCGAAACTTATTTACGAATTATGAGTTTTTAAATCTACCTGTGCACCCGGGAGTTTTTCTCAGAATAGTAGTGACTCCGATCGAACAATAAATAGTAGAATCCTTCGGCGGCCATTATCTTGGCATCATCATCACGCAGTACACAGTCGGAGCTTTCAAAGCTGCGGGGGAGGAGCGCGCGGCGCGGGGAGGGGCGCGGGGCGGCGTGAAAGCCTCCGCCTGCCAGTGCCGTGTCGACCGCGACGCAACCCGCTTGCTACATCCGCCGCGCGACCCATCTGTCAAACGGACAAAAACATAACTGAAAAGTGCTTTCAAATTGTGATACATTCCATCGGATGTTCGTGACATAAAGCTTATTGTTGAGTGTTTGCATTGTTGTAGTACAGACGTAACATTGATCGGACTAGTGGATAGTGTGTGTGTCACGTGTGTTTACGAATGAATGTGACGGCGTAGGCGCAGCGGCGGGTCGCACTCTCCGTGAGATATTCGTGCGCGCGCAGGTCGTCGCGGCCATGTTGCATACCTGAGGCGAGCGAGCGCGCGACTCTGCGCGAACGGGACACAGTGAGCGCTCCCGGCGCACGTCGACTTTTCCTGGCGAGGAAGCAACCCTGCGATGGTGCCGTCGATGTCATGACGAGGATGGGGCGATGGCACGTGGCGCTGGTCGCGCTGGCGGTGCTCACCGGCGCGGGAGCCGCCGCCGCCGAGCAGATGCAGTCCCGTGCCGTCGACACCGGCGTCGATCTTCGGGTGCCCGAAGACCAGCCCATCGGCACCATAGTCGGACGGATTCCCACCAAACCTGGTTTCACTTATCGTTTTAATGAACCTCCCAAAGAGTTTGTTCTCGACCCGGTGTCAGGGGAGATCAGGACAAACATGGTCCTCGATAGAGAGAGCTTTGATCGCTATGCATTTGTAGTGCTATCGAGTCAACCTACTTATCCTATTGAGGTGCGGTTACGAGTGACTGATGTGAATGATAACTATCCAGAATTCCCCGAGCCAAGTATTGCAGTTGCATTCTCTGAGAGTGCAGCAGCTGGGACGAAGTTACTCCTTGATGCCGCAACTGATATGGATTTGGGGGAAAATGGTATCACCAATGACTACAGAATTGTGGACGGCGATAGTGATGGGAAATTTCGTCTAAATGTCACCGTGAACCCGAGCGGCCAGACGTCCTATTTACATCTGGAAACTACGGGAAAGCTAGATAGGGAAACAAACGATTTTTACGTTCTAAACATATCGGCACGTGATGGAGGTAACCCTCCCAAATACGGATATCTTCAAGTGAACGTGACCATTTTAGATGTAAACGACAATCCACCAATTTTCGATCAAAGTGACTTTTCAGTGTCTTTGAATGAAAGTGTCCCGCCCGGTACGACTGTTCTCAAAGTAACAGCCACGGACAGTGATTTAGGAGACAATAGCAAAATAACATACGAAGTGACAGACACGGAAAAACAATTCGCAGTGGATCCCGAATCTGGAGTAATAACAACAATGAAGAAACTGAATTGTCCAAAGTATTGTAGCAATACGACCTGCAACATGACGTGCGTGTTGACCGTGATAGCGAAGGACCATGGTGTTCCGCGACAAGATGCTCGAACTTATGTCACAGTTAACCTCATAGACGCTAATGACCACGATCCTGTCATTACATTTACGTATGTTCCCCCAACTGCAAACTTTGCCACAGTCGATGAAAATGCTAAGAATGGTTCCCTTGTAGCTGCAATTACTGTGACTGACTTAGATGCTGGATTGAATGGTATCACTAGCATTAATATTGTATCTGGGAATGAACTGAACCATTTTCGCTTGGAGAATTCCTCAAGTGTTTACATAGTTTATGTCAATGGCATTTTAGACAGAGAAGAAATCAGTAAGTACAATTTGACTGTAGTAGCTACAGATAAAGGTACACCTGCACGCACAGCTACCTCATTTTTAGTAATTCACGTCAATGATGTTAATGACCATGAGCCAGTATTCGAAAAATCAGAGTATTCAGCTATCTTGAGTGAGCTTGCTCCTTCCGGAACCTATATAGCAAGCATCACAGCCACTGATGAAGATACAGGAGTAAATGCAGAAATTTTCTACGACTTTTATGATGGTAATCAACAACAATGGTTCCTTATTGACCATTTTACAGGACTAGTAACAACAAAGTCGATGTTGGATCGTGAAATCCAAGGTACTGTTGAACTCAACGTTTCGGCAAGAGACGGTGGTCCAAATCCAAAATGGGCTTACACTAGATTAAAAATTACAATCTTAGATGAAAACGATGAAGCACCTACATTTCCCCAATCACAAATAAATGCTACTCTTCATGAAAACATAAAGCCCCCTAAAGAAATTCTAATCCTTACTGCGTCCGACTACGATCAGGGTACTAATGGATCTGTCTCATATTATCTACCGTCAAGTATAGAAAAACGATATCCTTATACGTTTTCACTCGACCCAATTACTGGTCAGCTAAGTACAGTCATAGAATTGGACAGGGAAAGAATTCCTCTATATGAGTTACAAGTTTTAGCAAAAGACCAAGGATTTCCGCCTCAGTCCTCTACTGCCACGATATTTCTAAAAGTTTTAGATGTCAATGACAATGATCCCGTATTTTATCCACAAAGGTATATCGAAAGTATCAGTGAAGAACACCCTGTAGGTACAAATATTCTTCAAGTACGTGCATTTGACGAAGACGAAGGTGAAAATGCAAGAATTATGTACAAGCTTGAAAGCGGGGGTGACGGATATTTTGATGTTGAACCTTGGACTGGAAATATAGTTTTACAAAAAGATTTTCGTAAAGCATCGAAAACTATATACTCTCTTAAAATATCGTGCAAAGATAAAGGTAACAGAAAAGCTTTTGAGGATGCAGTAGTAGAAATTGTTAAGATGTCGCAGCGAAAAAATCTTGAATTCGATGGATATAGCGGTTATACCTTTAAAATTGTTGAAGATGAAGGTACATCGAAACCTCAGATTGGTCGATATGTAGGTAAAGTCACTGCCAGAATATCAAGTGATATTTTATCTTATTATATCTTAGAAGGAGATCCTAAACACGTGTTTAAAATGAATGAAAAAAGTGGAATCATTACAACAGAAGCCAACATCGACCGCGAAGACAAAATGACATATCATCTCAAAATTATGGCTAAAAGTGGTGTAGCTTTTGGTTTTACTACGGTCAATATTTCTGTTTTGGACATCAACGATAATTATCCAATATTCATTGAAGATAAAGATGAAATACACATACCTGAAAACATGGCTGTTGGACAAGAAGTTTACTTTGCAAGAGCGACGGATCGTGATTCTGGTTCGAACAGAACAGTTTTCTATACTTTGAGTTACAATCCTGATAATAGTTTCCGTATATCCGATACTACTGGTGTGATTTATTTGAATAAACCAATATCAAGTGAGCCCCTTAGTGTTATATCAATGGAAGTTACAGCTACTGATAATGGAAATCCTGCTCTAGCTACGAAGCACATTATAGCAGCAATCATAGACGACGTTAATGATCATACTCCTGTCTTCGATCATACATCTTATGAGACCTCTTTACTTGAATCTACAGTTGTCAATACACGGTTCTTTGCTATCGCAGCTTCTGATGCAGATTTAGGTGCCAGTGGCAGAATATCATATACTATAGCAGAGGGAAATACTGACGGAAAGTTTGGTGTTTTCCCAGATGGGTTCCTTTATGTGAAGAGTCCACTGGATAGAGAAGAAAAAGATTATTACTCTTTGACAATAGTAGCGTCAGACCACGGAAAGCCACCAAGATCATCTCAGGTTCCAGTAGTAATTCATGTTCTTGATGAAAATGACAACAGTCCACAGTTCACAAACACTACTTTCATCTTCAAAATTAAAGAAAATGAGCCTCCAGATACATTTGTAGGAAAACTTACAGCAACCGATAGAGATATTGGGCGAAACGCTGAATTGACTTTTAGCTTGCCTATTGCACAAAACGATTTTAGAATAGATTCAAGAAATGGTTTTATAAAAACACTGAAGTCCTTTGATAGAGAAAGCTTAGCACACCACACAGGTCAAAACTATATCACTTTGACAGTAACAGTAAGTGATAATGGTAAAACTAAACTATCCGATTCTGTAAGAGTTACAATTTATGTAACAGATGTTAATGACAATGCTCCTATTTTCACAAGAACTCCATATAAGGTGGAAGTTTCAGAAGGAGCTGCGGTTGGGGCTTCCATCATGAGAGTCTACTCAACTGATGCTGATGAAGGTTTAAATGGTGACATATATTACAAGCTTGTTTCTGGAGACAGTATGGAGAAATTCTCACTAGACGAGGCAACAGGTCAGCTGACTATTAATAAACCATTAGATCGTGAGACCATGGACAGGTATCATCTAACCGTCCTGGCGCACGACTCCGGTCAAACTATTCATCTCACTGCTACAACAAAGATAACAGTTGATGTTTTGGATGAAAACGACAATGCGCCAGTATTCACACAAACGCACCTGAACGTTTCCGTCTTAGAAACGGAACCAATAAACAAGAAGATAATTCAGTTTCACGCAAAGGATGCCGACTTGGGAATTAATAGGGAGTTACAGTTCTCTATTACATCGGGTAACAGGAAGGAAGCATTTTTCATTGATAGTTATTCAGGAGAGTTGTTTTTACACAAACAATTGGATTATGAAGACCTGACAACGTATATTTTGAACATTACAGCAACAGATAACGGTAGTCCAAGTCTGTCCTCTAGTATCTCGTTTACTGTAAACGTTATCGATGCTAACGACAATGCACCCGTCTTCACTAACACTGCTATTGTGCGCCAAATTAGAGAAGGTATTCCTAAGCACACTCCCATAGTAACAGTGACCGCAGAGGACCCCGATTCTGGCTTGAACGGTAAAGTTTATTACTCGATCACACATCAAGACCCGAACGATGGCAGGCGGCACTTTGCTATAAATAATGTTACGGGGGTCATACATACTTTATTGCCTATTGATAGAGAAAGCATCGACACTTTCAGGATAACTGTGGTCGCTTACGATAGAGCAGAGCCCCCTTCAGTGAGACTATCTGCTGAGAAGCTTGTTACCGTAATCGTCGAGGATATAAACGATAATGCTCCAGTCTTTGTTTCTATGAATGCTGCTGTGATTAATCACGACAGAATGGGCAGAAGTGCAGGTCGGGGAATATTTATTATGACCGTTCTGGCACGTGATTTGGATTCAGGAACGAATGGACTAGTCACGTATAAACTTATTTCTGGTGGAAACGACCTATTCGATTTGCATAGAAGCAACGGTGCTCTTACATTGCGGAACCCTCCGGCAATGCCCGAGGCGAGATGGAATCTAGTCATAAAAGCTACAGACGAAGCTGTGTTGAGTGAACAAAGAAGTACGGAGACTTATCTCACAGTCATCATGGGTGGATCTGAATTGAATGGTGTCACTTGGACTAATGTAGGAAGCGTAACCGTGGCTGAGAACGAACCGGCGGGCACGGCTGTGTTAAATCTAACGAATAATTACAAATCAGAACTAGCGTATTACATAGTGAATGTGACTGGTGATGGTAGGCAAGTGGACAAGCTATTTGACATAGATTCCTCTGTAGGAATCTTATCTACTGCTGTCTCTTTGGACCGGGAGGCTGGTGTGGACAGATACGAGGTTGAAATCTGCGCTGTTTCGTCAGGAACGCCGCTGAAAACAACCAGGACTAAGGTAAACATACCTTTTTATATTAAACAAAACATACAAATAATTTTAATTTGTAAACAACCTTTTAAAAGTTGAGAGAAAAAAATTGCATACGATCGTCTAATTTTAATTTGTTTATGATTAGAACAGCAGACTAAGATTACGTCAATGCGATAATACCGATGTAGTGATGGTAGAACAGTTCAAAGCGAACAATCCAATTAACTTAGCACAACGCAAAATCGTCGGCTCGACAAACATCCGCACCGTACTGTTAAAATAAGAATAAATATATCGAATGCTCGTTAGCGTATGTCGGCCGGGCACTCTAATCGGGGGCTCTAAATTATCGATAAGTCGGTCCCGCAACGATATCTCAACATTCATTCTGAAGCCTTCCAAAGATTACATGTGAAACATGACTTTCATTTGTAATTTCTTACACCTCATTACTAAAATTTTATTTGTTTGAATTTTGTTGTTTCAAAATATGAATAAGTACTAACACGAGAGCAAAATATTTCATTATTTCTTGAAAAATATTTCAGAATGCTCACAAAACTCGAAACAGTTTAACCTTTGACCCGAAATACCCATTACATGTCACAATTCCGAAGCGAAATTTACTTGTTTGGTGCAGGAAAAGGTATAAAAAGTAACACTGTTCGTTTGGTCGTAAAAGTTCTCGTCGCATCACGATTACGATACTGTCCCTCACCTTTCAGCACTTAAATGTTGAACCTGACGTGCCACCATACGGGTCTGAACCAAACCTCTGAGTTAGTAATGAGCTCAGTAATCCAAGAAATAACCATTCAGAAAATTATGTTTGCTCTCCCATTATAATTAAATTTCATTTTCTCAACGACATGTTTTAACAATAACTGAGATAATTGGATCGACATGGTTAGTTTCAATAAGCAAAATTCGAGACCACGATACGTTATCAAAGGCTTGATTTGATTACATTTAATAAAGAGGTAAAGCAGTTAATTAGTATTTCAGTAGAGGGCATTTTTATTGTTATATTTCTTGGTTAGTCAGATGGGCGCAGGCGGTAGATGTTCTAATGCAATAAACTAATCCACCATAAACGTGCATCATAGGGTTCTGACTTCTATAAACCGATAATAATTAAAGTGAATGTTAACGTAGCTTCTACATGTGCCTATAATGGTATTGGGATTCTTTTTTTATTTTATTGGTAGCGAATTTTGTGCTAAAATATTCCACTTTCATAAAATTGCTAAAGATACTGGATAAACCGTTACATTTAAATTGAATGATGCAAATGACCCTCATTCCTGCCGTATAGGCTTTAAAATTTGTTTAAAGTACATGAGTGTCTAATAAAAAAACTCGCTTGTTTGGAGATCGAAATACTAATCGAAATATTATAACCGACGAGGGTGATTGGCCAACGCGGCGTAAGTGAGAAGTGTCACTTTACTCCAAATATTTTATGATTAAACAGTGTTTTCTTAAAAACTCGTATTTTCATTGCAAAGGAATGTTAGTCAGGTTCATTGACTTGCATATAGGATCGATCAGCACAGAACAAAATGTTAGAATATTTTCCTCGATACTTTGTCAAAGTTTTTTCTTTTTAAATGTCTTTTCTATGATAAATATTTTCGACGTTTTGGTCCATTTTTTATTCATAGTTTGTAACCATTAATTCGTTTGTAATTGGATTGTTGGAATGACAAAAAAATATTTTTTTATAAGTAATGTTTTTTTATTTATAAATTAACAACTAATTGAGTAATTTCGACAAATTACAATAAAAATAAATAATAAAATAAATAAATAAAAAGAACTTTATTCATCCACATATTTTGCAGAATAATTTAAATATAAATTGTTATAGTATAACATTACTCAAAGTCAAAGTCAAAGTCAAAATTTTTATTCAAAATAATATCACATAGATAACTTTTTGACGTCATTTTTGATTCTACCACCGCTTCGGAAGGTGTTCCGTTGTAGAGAAGATGCGGCCAGAAACTCTACAACACACTTTTTTTAAACAAAACAAAATATACAAAGTACAAATATTGAATTACATAGTGTAACATTGTCAAAAACAGGTGAAGAGTATACTCTCAGGTAGGTATTATGTATTTATTTCTTTTGGTCTTAAGCTTTTGTGTTCGTACGTTATGTATTTAACGGACGTCAAGAAGCTTTTAGGCCGGCAACACAATATCAGAATAATCCCAAATAAAGAGAAGTACTAAACCAAAGGCTTTGTTCACGCTTCAATCATTTCCTTCCGTACAAAATTTTTTCAAACCCTTCGACAGACTTCTAGCGAGCTGTTAGATTTCTAAAAAGCAACGTACTTTATACATATTTGTAATTAATTATCCTGACGCGCGATCGTGACATCGACATGAGAAATTGTTTGTAATTGACGCAATTTTAAGCGAAAACCATTTTTTTTTTCCCAAAAAGCACAATTGCCATCATGAGTCATTCCATTCTTCTGTTCTTAGCAGAACCCCATCATGGTTATCGCACATTGTAGACCAATCTCTCTGCAAGTTTTTCCCAGCGCATTTACTTCAGAGCTTCGAAATGTCATGGCATTTATCGGACTGCCAGAAAAAAATCATCGATGATTGTGAAGAGCGTTTAAAGGGGGTCAGGGGGAGGGGGGTGAGCTATCAACCGACACCGAAAGCGCATTAGGGCGCCGGGCTGCATTCCCCCGCCTGATTTATGCAACTTGCACCCGCGGCGCGGCCATCGACACCCGCACCCGCCTTAATGAACGTACAAGTTACGTTACTGTGAAATAGCTTTCATTATTTCACGCCAATACTAATAGTCTACCTAGCCTACACGAGCGATACGTGTGTGTGAAGTCTTTAGTTCTGTTTAACAGGTGAGGGTAATTGTGTTTGCGTTTTGTTTCACTTTAGAACGTAGTTACAACGTTGATGGAGGTTGGCTGAGAAAAGTTATATTCAGAGAAAATATACAGGGTCCTTCTTAATATGCTGACACTTTTTTAAGGGGATGATCAGACCGTCAAACTGAACAACTTTGTCTATGGCACCAACATCAAAATCGCTAAAAAAATCAGCTCTTCACCTGTTTTTTCTTCGATTTCGACCCGAGTCCCATAGAGAAAGTTGTTCAGTATGATGGTCTGGTCTGATCATCTCCTTAAAAAAGTGTCAGCATATTAAAAAGGACCCTGTATAATTCGGCATCTGCATCTTTGTTCCATATTAGGAATATCTGTAAAAAAGGTATTATATTTACTTGATGATGATAATGAATGCCTGGTTTTTACAATGTTACGTAGCATGTAATTTAATGTTGTATTTTATTTCATAGTTTTACTTATTTTTTGAACACAATTCGGCACTACTAGTGACACGTATGTACCGAGTTTTCACAATATCTCTGACTACCTCCTAGGGGAACATAGTCGTGAGCATAATTATGCTTATACATTTGCTTGTGTAGAGTTTCTGGCCGTATCTAACGTAAGTTGCAAAAACTGACTACTAACAAAATGTTAATCAGTTAATATTTCTTTAACTAAAAGTATTTGATTTGACTAATACGGTAGCCGTTCATTTACGACAGTGACGAAATTGAAGACAGACCAAGTCAACGTTGTCAGTTGCTTAAAATGTAACTAATTTATTGTTTTTCTGCGGAATGCTTCTTGAGATATGGTGCGAAGTGGTTTTTGTCTCTTAGAGTCACTTTAAAATATCTTTGCCTAAATGGAGTTTGAAAAGACACAAAAATCGATAATTTCCATCGTCGAGGAGCGTCAGCTGGAATTGCCGATTTACCGTCGGCAGTTTTTAACTTATTAGCGTTTCGCTTTTTTATCAATGAATTTATTGGTGGCCGAATCGACGTGCCGATTGGAAGAAAACTTTAAATGTTGAATCAACGTTTATTTAACCTGTTACTCTCCTAAATGCGTTCTGAGCCGAAATGATAACGAGTTTGGGTGGCGCGTCCCCCTAAAAGCCTTATCGTTGGAAAAAAATCACTTACCTCGCCTTTTCTGAGTCGGATAACAAGAAATGTAGTTGTATCTTTAAAACGCATTAAGTAATTTCCGTTCTTCTGTCTAAATGTATACACCAACAATATATTTTAGAAAATAGTTATTCATTATGTGATACAAATTGAGCTGGAGATATATGGTAATAAATAGACTTGACGTAAATTGTTAGAATCTATCTAATTGACAGTTTGACTATTAAACATTATAAGAAACTATGCACACCAACATTTTTATACGAGCAGATAACGCACAGACAATTCCGAGATTCATGCGCATCCATAGTAAACCTTTGCACACTTTCACAATTTCAGCGACGCGTTTGCATTGATAGAAACGCGCGTAAAACGCAATACAGACGCACTTCAAACGCGTTTACGCAGCACGTTGTTCGCATGTTTGTATCGATACAAATCGCAACAATCTGCTTTTTGAACCTCTACGACCGACGCGCATACGCAAGTTTGCATCGATACAAATGCGTTACAGCAGAATTGAGCTCATCAAAGTTTTGGTATTTCCGTTTCACAATGCCCCAAGATCGTTTATCGGGATTGGCAATATTATCTACTGAAGCGAGATAAAGTCGAGGAAAATAAACCTTCAGAATTTGATAACTTGATTACTTTAATACTAAAATAGTAAACAATTTTGTAAAAGTATTATAGTATTTAATTTGTTTAAAAATATTGCCTAGATGGTGGCAAATGGGTATTCTGCACCCCCCTTTTAAAAATCGGGACTGACGCGTCAAACGCATATAATATGCATCGCACGTTCGTGAAACACGCGTAGTCTAATCGTATAGAAACTGTGGTGTGCATAGGCCCTTAGTCGTGACTAGATGAAGGTTTAGATCACCTAAAAAGCTGGCGTAAGCTCTAGTCTAGGCGCGCTTGATGTCCTAAGTGAAAACCATTAGACGGTTGCGTAAATATGTCAAACTGTAGACGTTTCCCTTTCAATTAAAAGTAACTGTGTATGTGTTTGAGTCTTTACATAACATTTCGCAATGTTTTTAACTGATCTCAGAACATAAATTGATCCCTTATTTTATAACACTGACACTCAGTTGCAGAAACGTTCATTAGAGTTAATCCTCCATTAAATCTCTTTATGTCACTTTTTGTCTTGTTGACGTAGTGAAAGCTAGCATGAGAGATTTAATGGAGGATTAACTCTAATGAGCATTTCTGCAACTGAGTCTTAATGTCGGTTTTTTTACTTAGGACTTTTTCCATCTCATGGTTATCTGGAAGTTATCGCTTTTACCCTTATGTTATGTTTCTGTTTTTGTTGCTGTATGTTTTTGGCGTTTGACTTACTCTGTTATTTTTATTTTCTCTAAATTTTAATAAGTATACTTGCACTTTAATAAATATACTTGCTGTACACATACATTTTCTCATTTGTCTTACTTTGACAGTGCAGATTAAGCCTGCAATTAAGAATCTGTCTAATTAAAACAAAATAAAAGTGTAGACAAAAGCACAACTATTATGAAAGACCCAGAATAAACAACTCTACCTACAAAAAGATTTAGATCAAAAAAGTATTACTACTTAAGTAGGAACGTCATGCATTAATCGCAAGCTAACGAGAAAATAGCATCTAAAGTGTAACTAATTACTACCCGATTGCTTAGAAAGTAGACATAGCCAAGAAGTTTAATGACTATAAAAGTACAGCTGGTACCAGTATGGTATAAGGGCATGGTTCTAGAGTCATCCTTATCATACATAAAATACGTATTTCGTTTTTTTTTAAAAAGGGGTAAGTACCTACTTTTCCAATGAAAAGTTTCAATAGACTATAAGATATCATACATACAAAACTCTTAAAAGTCAGTAAGTTTTAGCCTATAGGATCCTACTGCAGGGCAAAGATCTCAGGGCATAAGGGTGAGATGGGGTGGGTCATTCTCTAACACGCGGGCCCAGTGTGGATTGGTGGAGACATGCTGTCAGGGAATTATCAAGCCGCCTTAAATAGACCAATACTATTAGTCCTTTTTATTGTTACGTATACTGTATACCTAGTATGTTATAGTCTGTTTATCTGAAATTCAGCTGATACTTAATTGGAACCTATACCTTTGCCAAAGATTATCAATGGAGACCGAAAACAGATAATTTATGGGTGCATGTTATTGGATTTATTATTGTTTATTTGTAGTTTTTAAATATTGTTTGATTGATTGTAAATATTGTAATACACTTTACAAACTTTTAACCGCAGTTTTTACCACGCATGGATGTATAGAAAGTATATTATGTTACTCTTCGTTTATTTTAGTTCACTCTATATCCATGAAATCACGTAAGACATCTGTGTTGTTGCTATTGTGGTGCTGTTCGATACGAGAAAATACACAACTTTTAGACAAAATTACATAAGCCTAAAGGGGTATCAACTCTCTTAAAGAAAACAAAACATTGGTGTAGTTTATGATTAAGTAATTCATTATTTAAAAAAAAAAAGTTTTTTTTAGATAGGTTTGAGAAAATATGTACAGCTATGTAAATAAATATTGTGTTTTCCTTGCGAATTCATTTTGCTCAAACGAATAGCTGACCGCTATGTTTATGGACCGCTTATGGAAGCCATATTATAGCAAAGAATTTAGGTTGACTTTATTTTATAACTTTCACGTAAAATGGTACCGGTATTTAAATAAATTTTTTTTATTGTAAAATAAAATTTCAAATGCTATGCATTATGCCCATTACCACATTTCTGTTAGACTACTAGTGAAATGTGGTTATTTTGAATAGGTACTCTATATATTTTGATCTCTGACTACGATCATCTCGGGGAATTATAAGTATTATTATGCTTACGACTATATTATTATACAAATATATTTTATTTTAGTTATTCTGAGATCTATCATTGTAATAGTTTAATAGTTTATTAGGTACACCAAGGACACATTCACAAATTTGATTAAAGGTTTAAAAATACACGAGCATCAGGTCTTATGAATACATCACTTAAAGGTATACACAGCTTTCGTATGCATCAACAGTTAGCCAAATGAAATAAGGTATGCAATATAAATTTAAAAAAAGAAGGATTAAGTATGGTACAATATTAGATTAAATTACTTATTTGAACATCACTTTATCAATTTCATTTCACAACCTACATAATATTTAAACATTCCAAACAAAATTAACGTGATATAAATTAGTCAAATAACAATTCAAACATAATAAAAACTCAAATCAATTTCAATTTAAAATACTGGTAAAAATATATCAGTTATAATATCAAAATAAAATAAAATGTATCACATTGTAACATTATATTAGATTAAAATGTAGGTAAATAATAATGATAAATTTATTAAATCTTAGACACTTAAATTTTTAAATTTGAACTAAATTAAATTAAATTAAATAAATTAAATTAAATTATTCTAATGGAAGAGGACATTATATATATTATTATCTATTAAAATATCAGAAGTGTTTGTTGAAAATATGGAAAATAATCTAGAAACAAACATTAAACTTTGGCTTTAAAAACTAAACAGGTTGAAAGTTACTAAGAAATTAATAAAATTGTCACGCGTTGTTTTAATTCTCAATTTTTGTACTTATCAGTTAAATGGCATTATTTGAAGTGTTAATGTCAATTAAAATGTTGCCAGCCGGGTTTGTAAAATAATAAAATACACAAAATATGTGTAGAGGTTGACAGAAATAGCTGTATTGTAACGGTTTCATGCGAACACTCACACCTAAGGCCGCGATCGTTTTCGTTTATTTTATGTTAATTGGAATAATGTTTCGTATTTTAAAATGTATAAGCCTCCTAAGGCTTTTATTTATTTCCGATTCAAGAATTAGCTTAGTGAAATATCTTACGCGGCTACACTGAAAAAAAAAATGTTTTGTTAAAAATAAGCAAACTTTAGTACCTACCTACCGTAGTAAAATGTTATTCGAAGTAAAGTTAACTAATGTTTGGATATATGTAACAAAACATTTTTTTCAGTGTAGGTAGGTAAGTACTGTATAGCTCCCAAATCACGAGCCAAAAGTATTAAAAAATTACTAATCGTTGTATAATAAGCCAAAAACGGTTGTGAACTAATATTGTTTTATGTTATCAAAGTTATTCTAGAAATATTGATGCATATTGTCCGCAGTCAGAATGTTGTCCTTCAATTTAGTTCTTAAACTATATGTACTTATATAAAAACTCATTCCAAAATACGCTTTCAAGCGTTACAGATAAAAAAGATGCGAGAACTAACCAGTCTGTATGATATCTCTAGGCGTGGGATCAAGGTATGAAGATCGGGCCGTACGTCACGGAGAGAGTTGAGTCTGTGAGATCGCTACCATTCATCTATCATTCGATTCTAGGGGACTGTTTTTACCTAAGATGGAAATAGCTTCTCAACAAGGAAATATAGCTTAAATTTTTATAACTGAGACTAAAGCAAAAAAGAAAAGAATCAATGAATCTTTTAAATCAGTTTTATATGCATTTTTTTTGGTCCGAAGACAAAAAAAATCGTTGATTCTGTCTTAGGTGTTGCGTTAGATTTGTGAACAAATTTAGATGAAAATAAAAACCTGTGAGATTTTTATTTTTGATAAAGGCAGAAAACATTAATTGTATATAAAATACGTAGAAGGTAAATTGGTTTACAAAAAAACACTAAATATGTTTATAATTTATAGATTACAAATATTGCAATCGTATTTTAGGCAGTTCACGTATAAAACTAATATAATAGCTGGCAAACATCTTGAGCAAGATCTTGACTTTTTTATGTTGTTAGTATGTAATCTGTACATTATATAAATTCGATAAGTATAAATAAGTCAGTACGAAGACACGCGGGAGTACATACTACAAAATAAACTCAAAAAATTCTCTTTGAAAATTGATAAACGTTATTAAACAAACCCATAAATTTTCCTCTAACAGTACAGATAAATTTGAAATAACATATTTCCGAATTCTATTACTTTATATTAGAGGTACATTATTATCAAAAGCTTTTAAACATTGACTAATTGTATGGGATGTGGAAAAAATATCGAATTCCTCGTTCGGATAGTGATTAATTTGTCAAATTTTATGGACCTACGCTTGTTTGAGAATGAATCCATAATGAGTTTCAAATCAGAGATGCCATGTTTCGATGGCGAAATGTGCAGTTTCGATTTATTTATTGATTCGTTGAATTCAACCGTTATGATTATAGGTTTCTAGAAAATATTTTATTTACCTACGTATTCTAGATAATAGAGAAATGCATAAAGTTAGATGTGATAATATTCGTGAACTGTATAGTTTTATTTTCGTTACTTGTCACTTTATCGACTGGAAATCCATCACAGATTTTGTAACTACTGCAAATATTATTTTAACTAGCAATTTTAACGACAAGGATCGCTAACCTTATGAGAAGGTAAGATTTATTTTATTAACTTGTGTCTTGGAGTTAACGTCTTGGATTTTGCTTTAGTCTTACACTTTTCTTTCTTTTGCATTCCTAGTATGGAAAATAAACTTATCAACAGACCAACAAAAAGTTTACTGCTTGAGATCTTCAAATCTGCCACAGTCAATATCAAACAGGCATTTTTGGGCAAATGAACGATATCTTCGGCATTGTGCTTTCCATCAGGTGATATAAGCAAGCCTTCAAACTATTTGGAATGAAAAAATTGATAAGTAATCCATTGTTTGTATATTTTACGACTTTTGAATCTTTGTTGTCCATTAACTATCCGTACCTACCTACTAGACATTCTTAAAAAGCTTCTTATCTGGTTCAAAAGGAGACATATTTTTCCAACGAAGTGCAGTGAATGGGTCTACGATATCCATATCTATTTTAGCATGGAGACAATTTTTCAAATCTGTCCGTAATCGTACAGATTGTTACTTGACAGTCTCTTGCCTGTGCTCGCTTTCTTATCGTTGTTGACTGTAAGAACCATTTAAGCGTGACCTGCCCTGCCCCCTCGGCCACTCAGACGTAGAGACTGCAGTGGGAACATGCATCAGACTGTGACAGACCACGTTTAATTGGACAGTTTGTCTGTGTGCATTTAAGTGAAGTCAGACCGGTTCTATTGGGTTTGCTTTCTACGTCATACATTGATGTTTATGTTGGAATAGTTTGAGTTCTGTTGCGTGAGACTCATAATTTTTAGCTTCTACAATATTCAGTATGATTTGTTTATTTGCCGTGGTTTTAGCAACCGTTCCATTACTTAACTAACCATCTGTGCGCGACGAATATACATTATCGGTCCCGAAACATGTTTAATTTTTCGATGATCAAAAAGATTTAATATGAGCGTATAAAGTAATAGTGTAACCCATACAAAAAAATTGGTTAATAAAGCCGAAGCTAGGTCGCATAATTTTTAAAATTATTAGGTTGTTATTTTATTTTTGAAGCTACATGTAAGTAAATTAACAGAAAATAATACAAAATGCTAATCCAATGATAAAAATTAACACTAAACGCATATAAATGACATCAAGAATATACAACTTTTAATCAACTATTGAAAACATAGAACGCGTAACTATAAAATATATAAAAAATATTATATTATAATCTTAAGAAAAAAAGATAAATATTATTAAACACGTCAATTGTATTTCGAAATTTCACCAAAATTCTGTAAAAACGGTAATGTAGTACACAATTATAGTAAAAAGAAATAGGTACCTACTTTTATTAACAAATTGTATGCTAATTGCAGTTTATTTTATCAGTCAATAGGTAATATTAATATTGAACTGATTAAAAATCAAATCGATAGTATTCAATTGAAGAGTATCGCTAATATTTTGCCTTATGACATTAAATATGTAGCCACCGATGCAACCAGAGGACATCATTTATGTATTTTCGAACTTTAATAGCTTATAAATCGACATAACACAGGCACCTGTAACTTAAAGGCTGCAAACCTTACGCCTCCACGACGTTTCGTTGCAAAATTGATTTCCTGATGCAATCTAACCTCCCGAGGGAACGTTGGATAAATAAATACTTTACGATAATCTTCCGAGATCTGAGACAGGCCAGAATTACAGCACGCCGGAGATATTATTGCATTTTAATTCCGCGTCCGACACACCTCCGTCGCATTATGGTTTGATATGATTTAGTGCGTTATTGTATATGCCACAAAGTATTCAACCCTCGCATCGCATAACTCAGATACATTTCGGCAACGGCGAAATGAGCGTGGCGGTTTGATCTCGATCTTCTGAGTGTATTACCTACTAAATTACAATTAAAGGTTACGCTTTTGACATGTCGCGTTATATTTTAAAGGTTTGTTCTTTATTTTGTTGGACTCTTATTTTCAATGTTTTGGCGTGTTGTTGGTCTTTAATTCTTATTAAAGCGAGATACGCTGACAATGCCGTTGGATACGCTAGTTAATACAGTATACATTTTAATGTACCTACCTACTAACAATATTGATCTTCTTATTCTATTCTATTTTTATTTTTATTTATATTTAATGGCGTTTCCTTGTTAGATTTCGCCAATGTCAAGTTATTTGAGGGAGTGTCTATCCAATCTTGAGGATTGTTTTTGAGTAAGAATAACTGAGAAGGATTTAGGAGCCTCGTGGCAGGCTGAGACGCGAACCGCGCGAACACCACGCGAGAGACAAGTGTTCGAGGCAAACCCTGCAACGCGACTCGATCTTCTTATTACTGACATAATAAAAATACATATAAATATCGTTTTGACGTGTGACTGAAATACCTATACCTTATTCTTGCATTGACGTGAACCGACCTATATTTCTTTTATATTTCATAAATTCGTTACATCGGTCACAATCATAATACAGGGTGTAAGGGACAGCCCTCCGCAAACTGAAACAGTGAACTCAGACCATCAAACTTTCACTATGGAGCCTACCTCAGGAAACGCGAAAAAAAATCAACTGTCCCATACATTTGAGTCTGGTGTACCTACCAGAAGGAAGGAAGGAAGGAAGGAAGGAAGTAGACTTTGATCAAAGGGTAGTACAGTCTTTTCTGCACTTGATTTTTTAACATTAATATTATTGCTCTCGCTCTTTTTCTATTTTCGTTAGTATAAGATATTATGCATTTTTCTTTCATTGGCTGAAACGTTCTTTTTTCTATTTCTTTTGTGACTGTTAAAATTACGCATGTGGTGTTCACTTTTAAGTGGTTATGCATTTAGCTTAAGACATAGTTAAGTATCATAATGATTGTATTAGTGTAATAACTGTAAGTGAATCAAATAAATAAAAATAAAATAAAATAAAATGCTTATCAATGTAGTACACTTTCATTTGATTTACTAAACTCGATGCATTCGTAGATAACTTCATCATTCTATAACTATGCTAACTCTGGAGTCATTGTTCTATCCCGTTTAGTAAATTCAATACAATGTTACATAGGAAACATATTTTAACCTGGAGGGTCGTTTGTAACAGCGTGTTGTGTTACAAACTAACAATTATAGTATCAATTGTGTTTACTGTTTATTGCACTAAGCTTTTACTTAGTTAACTATCTATTAGTAACTACGCAGGATGCAGCTTAGCTTAGAATATTGCTGATAGTCCATTATGACCTACGTAGGTTGTGTTATGGTTTTAGGTATGCTATACAGGGTGAAGGAAAGTATCATTAACCTTTAAACCACATTCTGTTAGCTGTGGTAGCCTGTAAGTAGATGAACACAATGTTTGCCTAATTGTATGTAGTCTCTTGAGTTTGTAATGTGATTCATCTGTTGGTTACCGAAATAAATAAATAAACAACTCTCTACCCATCAAACTGAACAACTTTTACTATTGGAGTAAACCTGTCAGCGCAAAAAAAACAGTTGTTCCATACTTGAGCATTTTTTTTCAAACAGCTACCTTGTTCAAAATGTTAACTTTTTTAAAAATATCATTAAATGAATGATTTAAAGCTATAATATGTTTCGTAATATAATTAGGTATCTAATATTAGCACTCAAATGGTAAAATATTAGCTATTTTCGCTTACAGATCGATTTTAACGAGACCTGGCGGAGATTTTCTTTCCCTTCCGTTACCATAGAATTTAGTGAATAAATCCTAAAAGAAGCATTATAGAAGGATAAAAAACCGTTTAGTATGATATTTTATACATGACGTATTGGAAAACGACACCGTTTTTAACGAAAAAATTACAATTGTTTAGTTTTAGGCATTTCTTTGTACTATCCGTTACCACATGGTCAAGATGGCAGTGTATTTTTCTCTTTAACGATCAGATCGGTAGGAATATCTATGAGTTTTGTATATGAAATGGAAGTCCTCTTTTGATTTTATATTATTATTCACTAAAATAATAGAATAATCGAATAATTATGTACTTTTTCACATAATTTATAGTGTTTCAAAAACGGACAGTAACGGAAAAGACGGTAACGGAATCATAAGGCTGGTGGCATAAAGGTACGAAAATATAGAATAATTAAAAATTAATTCAAATTCATAATAAAGAAAAAGGGAAGAATACGAAATCAAAATACAAGAACAAACTCGTTCAGACCATCAAACTAATCAACTTTCTCTATGGGACCACTGTCGAAATCGCGAAAAACAAAATAAACTGTTCCATACAAAACAGCAATCCTACTCAACCCATATGTATGGGACAGATAAGAAAACACGTTTCTTGTATGGTGACCCCTCGTAAATTGTAACCTTTTGTTTTTTTTTATTATTTATTAAAAGATCTGCTACACTAACTTCTGTGTATAATAAATATATAATCAATTCAGTGAAAATTTCAACCATCTACCCATTACGGTTCAAAAGATACAGGTATCATACATAATAACGAAGCGCTTCCAACTCTTCGCGCTCTATCTCAAGAACGGTCAGTTATACAAAATATTACAAAAGATCGCATTTATAGACAATTTTAAGCTCTAACATTTTTACTTAACCTTAATAAATAAGTTGATGTCATTTAAAGCATAGGAAAGAGGATATTTTCAAAAAACCTGTTTTTTGACATTAGTCCTTGAATATCTTGATTTGAGTAGTCGATATTTATTGTGCCTTTTGACATAACATAAAAATTGTCATAACAATTATTTTTACAAGTTTGTAGCTTATTATCTCTCATAATTAAATTGAATTAAAAAAAAATATTAATAAAATTATTATTGTAATGTTCTCATTGTGCCCAATACTTTATGCTTATCTTCCGTTACTTTTCGGGGTCCCCATAATACATTACCGCCAAGATGGCAACGGAGGGGAAGTAACGGTCCTAAAGCTAGAAAATCTTTAAAAAAATAATTTAAATGTTTTCGCTATCAATTAAGGTTATATTTTGCTCAATAAGTCTTGGTTATGAACCAATAAACATTTAAAATGTAATTTCAAAGCAAAAAAGTAGCAACTTAGTCGAAAATTTACCTTGATTTGTCCTGGTAACGTATCTGGGGGACAATTTACGGACCCGACGTAAACCACGCGCCCGGTTCACTTTACTGGCAATTTCTGCCAAAACTGAAGAATGTAGGGCAAGTTTTGAGGTTTCCATATAAAATTAAATGTTGCGTGATGTAAAAAAACACCTTATTTGTTCGAAATTTTAATCGGATCAGGGTAAAATCGTGGTAACGGAATATGGGATGTCCCTTTTTTCAAATTTCTCGGACACAATTCAAACATGTTTATTTCTTATTTTTTGTACTACGCAGTGCCTGATAACGATATTTTATACAAGTTAATGCATATATTGATCTAGAACAAGTGTTTCCAATTCAGAAAAACATATATAATAACATGAAAAAGACCAATGTTTTTTCATTTTCTTGCCTGGACGCTAGGAAATGTGGGTATCCCGCATGACAAAAGTTAGCTTTCTGATTGATTTTACTATTAATCAATATACTTTTAAAAATTATTTTATATAAAATATAAAATTTGTCACCACCTCAATACATTAAAACGATGTTTGCTGAGTAATTAATTGAGATATGAATTTTTAAAGTGTCCGGACATGCCAAAAACACAAGGTAGCTGTTTGAAAAAAAATGCTCACTTAACTAAAATGCCTACTCGACTAAAATGTATGAGATTTTTTTGTTGTTACTCTACCCAGAGTATGAGATTTAAAGGTTAATGATACTTCCTTATACCCTGTATGCTTAGTAAACCCACGGTGCATATTCTGATGCGCTCTTCGAAACACAAAAGTACAATATAAAAAAAAATGTGGGTCGTTCGTGTCTGTCGGATGCATCCTGAAAAATGGGCAAAAACCATCACGTCCTGGATCCCCGAAAACGGTCGTCGGTGGCGTCTAGATCGACCCAGGGAGAGGTGGCGGGATGACCTGGATACATCTCGTCGTATCCTAAGAATAAAGGCGCAACTGCAAACTGACAACTTTTCAGGAGGAAGTTTTTTGTATTTTATTTCAATACTAACAGATATTTTTGAGATGTTAGCTTTTAAAACAATGTTAAACTACTCTGGGATTCTAACGAAACTGTAACTAAGACTATTATTTCATGATTTCTGGTAAATTTGTCCCTTATGTCCTTATTCGCTGGAGTAAAATGTGTTCTCTTAGACATAAGTAACGTTATGCCTTTCTTCTCCGGAATATGCCAGGTCGTAAGAGCATTAGGGGCTATTTATCGTTTCCATCTGAAAAATATGTTAATGAATCTTTATTTTTTGCGTATCTACAACCACATGGCAATTAGTCAAGAAATGAAAAATAGTGAAGAAAAAAATAAAAAACACTTTAATATCAATTAAATCACAGACATATTATTATAAATTAGTACAATACCTTAAACTAAAACAACTAGAATCCATAATCATATTCAGAATTACCCTTGACCGATATAATTTTAAATAGAAATCATTGTTCATCTATTATCGGTAGAACTAAAAATTTCTTAACCGATACATTTTTATATAGACAGCACGGTTCGCCGAAAGATCTTTAGAAATTGTACATACTTGACCGATACTATTATGTATAGATAATTTAGTTCGCCGGAAGTTTGGTTAATCAAATTAGCCTTTCAGCGAAAGGTGGTATCGCAGATAGGGGTGCGTGCACAACTCATATGACAAAGAAGCTAAAATAAATTGCCGCTAGACTACAGTTGCGAAATTAGGCTGTACTATCTTGGTAAACATAAAAATACTAACTACCTACCTCATGAGTCATGACACAACATTCATTTTATAATTTGAAAATATCTGCTATACATACAGGGTGTAAGTGACAGCCTAGCAAATACTGAAACGGTGAACTCAGACCATCAAACTGAACAACTATCACTATGGAGCCTACCTCAGGAAAAGCGAAAAAAAACCTGCTGTCCCATACAAAACTGCTGTACCTACCCGACTCAAATGTATGGGACAGCTGATTTTTTTTCGCGTCTCCTGAGGAAAGCCCATAGTGGAAGTCGTTCAGTTTGATGGTCTCAGTTCACCGTTTTAGTATTTGCTAGGCTGTCACTTACACCCTGTATACTAATAGTAAAAATAAAAATGATGAAAGACGCTAATTTATAGTTGCAGGAGTTTTAAGTCGTTAATGAAGGCAAGCAGCTTGCTTCTAAAAAACTTTTATTTTTGTAATGTTGTAATGATATCTTAACAAGATAATACCTAAACATTTCGAGAGTCAATACAATTTTGTTGCCTTTGCTGGGTTACAAAATAAACAAAAAAAATAAACAGAATAGGAACATAAACAAACGTTCTGTTTGATTTCATACACATAACATTTTTGACAGACTACAAAAATCTACAAAAAACATAAAAAAGAACAATCACTTTGGTTGTTTATTTTGTAACCCAGCAAAGGGATTTTGTTGTTTTTTTTTTAAATAAAAAACTCGCTAACAATTTATGTACCTCATAATTATATTTGTTGATTGTTGTATTTTTGTTGATTGAGTGGGTTTCATACAATTCTTATTTTGTAATTGGGAAACCAAAATGATTGTTCTTTTTTATGTTTTTTGTTGATTTTTGTAGTCTGTCAAAAATGTCATGTTATTTTCTTTTATTTGAAAACCAATCTTTTTATTAGAAAATCAACCAAATTGTATTGACTCTCGAAGTGTTTAGGTATTATCTTATTAAGATATCATTACAAAATTACAAAAATAAAGGTTTTTAGAAGCAAGCTGCTTGCCTTCATTAACGACTTAAAACTCCTGCAACTATAAATCAGCGTCTTTCATCATTTTTATTTTTACTATTATTATATTATGTAGGTATAGCAGATATTTTCAAATTATAAAATGAATGTTGTGTCATGACTCATGAGGTAGGTAGTTAGTATTTTTATGTTTACCAAGATAGTACAGCCTAATTTCGCAACTGTAGTCTAGCGGCAATTTATTTTAGCTTCTTTGTCATATGAGTTGTGCACGCACCCCTATCTGCGATACCACCTTTCGCTGAAAGGCTAATTTGATTAACCAAACTTCCGGCGAACTAAATTATCTATACATAATAGTATCGGTCAAGTATGTACAATTTCTAAAGATCTTTCGGCGAACCGTGCTGTCTATATAAAAATGTATCGGTTAAGAAATTTTTAGTTCTACCGATAATATATGATCAATGATTTCTATTTAAAATTATATCGGTCAAGGGTAATTCTGAATATGATTATGGACCGAACCGATTATACCTTTGGTAACGGGGACTTTTTTCGCATGCGAGTATCTAAAATAAAAAAAAAATGCATTCAAATTTGTTAGTAAAGCTAAAAGAAAAATATGCAGAACACACAATTCCTAATGGTAAAAAGCCCCAACCACCACAAAGGCTTCTCAAAAAAATCATTAACAAAGCTATAAAATATGTGTTATCTTGTATTTTACATTATTTTCAATTGTAAAATGTTAGTTAAACTAGTAATTTCATACATACAAACTGCATAATGTGCAAAAAACATACAAAATAAAATTAGTACGTAGAATAAGGCCACAAAAGCGATTAGGGCTGAAAACTCTTCATACTAATTATTTTACCACTTTATTAGACAATTCCGTGGAATAAAACCACTGATGCAATTGCGCCTTTTTTCTACGGAGTTCCTAAAATTACATTGAAAACGATGAATACATTTCTTAACATCAAGCGAGCTCAAAATAAATCACTATACAGCCTAATACCCTTAAAATGTTTCGGTTATCATTTAGGTATCGCGAAGTAATTATTGTTACAAAACAACAGCGACGACAACGCAAACGCGCGGGAAACCAGCCAGGGAGTGAGTGCGCGGAGAAATGGCGGAGTGGCACGTGCGTCCGCCCCGCCCCCCGCACGTCGTCAGGCTCCCGGGAAGAAAAAAGTCACTAGCACTGTTGTGGCCATTTTCGTCGGATAATTCCAGAGATAGCAATAGTGGCTTTTTTTAAACCTTGATTTTCTTGTTGTTAAATTTGATTTTTAGGTGATTTATTGAATGAAGTTGATATAAAAAGGGTAGCTGATTTTAAATAAGCAATAAAAATAAAAAGCCACAACGGCAAGAGTGCCTTTATTCGTAGGATACGACGCTGACGACCAGTGGTTATTGGGTGCCCAAAACAGGAATGAGTGCAGGAGTAAAAGGGAGTCCAGAGGGGAATGATTTAAGAATAATAGTTTTATAAGTTCTTTTATTTGAGATATATTGTTAAAATCAAGATGAAACCGACCCCAGGACGTTGTGTATTTCACAACTCGAAACGCTTACAGAGCAAAAGCGATGGATAACGTCCAAAAATAAAGCTCCATATTTATTTGATGCCAACTTAGTACCTAGCCATTGCAACTATGTATCTTAAAATAAATTTGTCTCTCGTTATAACCAACCTGTCATATCCAAAGTTCAGAACAGACCGCCTGTGTGGCTTAGAAACAAAACCACCAAGGTTTTTGGAGTTGAGTCATTTACTTTAAAGTATTTCACGGTTGTCAATGTAACTAACGTATGTCAGTTCCTAGAAGGGTCCGTATTTCGACATTATCAACATTGTCTGCACCACTGACAGTTTAGATAAAATATGTAGGTTTTTAACTTACTTTTATGTAGGTGTGAGTCGTACTTTATACGGTTAACCTGAGCTAATAATTACAAATGTTAAAAGAATGTGTTGTTGGGCGGAACTCCTGTCTAAGAATCATTTAAATATCTTTAGTTTTCTCTTTTAAAAAAACAGTCTGTAGATGCATTCCTGGCATCCCATTCATGTCTATCTTATTATTGTAATATACAGGGTTTTTCCTAATATGGAAACGGTTTTCTGAGAGGATGAACAGATGTTCAAACTAAACTTCTTTCTCCATGGGACTAACAAGTTTCATAAACAGATTATTTCCTTAAAATACCATTAACATTAAATATTTCTTCGCAAGCGTAATCTAATCAATCAAAAGTTATGCGCATTTAAAGTTTTCAAAAATACTGTGTGCCTAGGTAATCTATTGAAGATCACAGTGATCTGCATTATTGCCATTTTTTTCGGGTCACAAGTTTGAAAATATTTGCCACCTGAAGTGCGATTTTTGAAAATCATACGAGCGGTTCGGCAGTAGAAAATGTCAAAATTACTATGGAGATTATGCATCTTTCTACTGCCGAACCACTAGTATGATTTTCAAAAATCGCACTTCAGATAGAAACATTGTTATCTCACAATTACTGATTTCTTAATTCCGAACACGGCACTCGACTCTCTTCAATGCTTCTTTCAACAGCCGTGATAAATTTAAGTCTTAAAGAAGGTAAATATTTATAACGGTACACATCCGCTGACCCTTATATCCCACACTACCTTTTTAACACCTTAGTCGATAAAATGTAACCAATATCGATGCAGTAGTGATTCGCGCCGTCGCGTCCACGGCGGAATCTCGTTTGGTAAGAACGATAAAAGTTGTAAAATGCAAATTGTGCTAGTGAAATGTAAAAGGGATTATGTCCGTAGGCGCGAGGTGCTCTGTTGTTAAGTATGTGTTACTGAAATTAAAATAGATACTGTTTTATCGGTTTAGTCTATATCTATACTAGGTACTTCTTATAAAATGGTAATATACGCAGTGTCCAACTTAATATCATGACGGTTTTTTAAGAGGATTATTATTAGAACTGCCTCCGTGGTCTAATGGTTAAGAGCATTAGGCTCTTGACACGGAGGTCGTGGGTTCGATTCCCACGGGGGACACCTAGTGATATGTCACTTTGTGCGTTTTTCCCCAGTTGGTTAGGACATTGCAGGCTGAATCACCTGATTGTCTGAAAAGAATGACGATTCCGTGCTTCGGATGGCACGTTAAGCCGTTGGTCCCGGCTACTGTCTCTGGTGGTAGTAGTCGTTACATAAAAAACCACGTCAGAGGCCGTAAGGCGGTTTGAATAAACTCTGACACAGGGCTTGCCCACACGATAAGAAGAAGAAGAGGATTTTCAAACCTACAACTTTCTCTATGGGACCAACATGAAATAGCAGATTTTTTTCGCGATTCCGATGTTGGTCCCATAGAAAAAGATGTTTAGTTTTATGGTCTGATCATCCTCGTGATAAACCGTCAGCATTATTATGTTGGACTCTGAATAGCTTTCCGGAAAAAAATCGTATAAATAAGCATAAGCAGCATAAGCATATTATGCTCACGACTATATTCCCCGAGGGGGTAGTCAGAGATATTCTAACACCTCAGAACATCCACGTTTCACCAGTAGTACCGAAACGAAATCGAAAAAAAAAAACGATATCGTATAAATGTATGTTCAAATATGAATGGCACAATAATTCATTAATAGGCATTCGATCAATATAGTTTCTACGAGAATTCATTTAAAAGCGAGATGAAGATTTGGAGTAGGTAGGTTAAATGTCCACACGTTTTTAAGAACCCACACCCACGTCATGGGTTGCACCGTTACAGAATTCCGTTTTATTCTCGTTTAATAACTTTACTCTTTTAGAATGTTATATCAGAGTCACGTCGCAGGTTCTGATCCGAGCATTTGTCTCGCGTGGTTTACGCGCGTCGCGTTTTTGCTTGCCACGAGGCTCCGCCATCCTCAATCTCTTCTTGTTCTTGACCAAAAACAATTGGTTAAGGCCATTAAACTGGATAACGTTTATGGATACAACATCGAAAAAAAAAATTTTTTTTTTAAATAATAATAATGATGACGATAATTTTTTCACACCAATTGCACGCCAAAAAAAAACTAAAGACATCAACAATATACACGAAAGAGAAGGATACAAAAGGCGGTTTTATCACTAAAAGTGATTTCTTCCAAAGAAACTGTGGATGGAAGAAGTCTTACAAATGTACTAATGGACGGCAGATTTTTTTTCGACGTTTTCATTTGACAGTTGTTCAATTTGATGGTCTAAATCACACCCCATGGTCCCATTCTGACTCTTTCTTATACTTTAGAGTGATTTGTTAAACTAGCATTAAACCAATCTAATTACCGAGTCTAATAGCAAAAGACAAAGTAACTAACATAATTATATCCATGTTTGTATAAAAAGCGTTCACACATAAAGAGACCACAATAACATAAATATTTCTCTTGGACTGGAATTCGGAAATGCTACAAATAGTGTTGTAGCAAACGAGTTCAAAGATATGTAGACAATAGACGGTGTAGGACTACATTTCATCCAATAATTGTAGAGGGCGCGAAGCCGCCGATGACCAAGAGGCGCGGGCGCACGGCAGCTAAACGCCATTTTGTTGCTAGGGACGACGTTATACAATAAGATGCGAGTTATCGATATCGATAGTTGATATAATTAAATCAATAGTTAGGTTACAATACTATGACTAACCAAAATAATACTTTGAACAAAAACAGACAGTTTATAGTTGTACTTTTGTACAGTCCTTTTTAATCAGTACAAGCTGTATTTCCCTTTTAGTAGTTGTATTACATTATTTATTATTTCGAATAAAGGTTTCTTAAGACTGTTGTATTCGTATTAGCGTAAGTGAAATAACTGTTAGGAAATAAATAAAGAAAATAGTAATATACTTAATTGGAAAAAATTATATCTAGTCGTTGTTTTAAGTTCGTCAGGTTTTTTATTGTTTTGCATGTACCTACCTATTGTATGCCTTTTGGCGGATCGCAGTGAACATTATATAAAAAACCATGTCAACCCATTAACCTGTGTATCACAATAAAGAATTTATGATTTATGTAAATATTATGTTCTTTCTTAAATGTTGTCCGACTCATTACGCTGACTATTGCAATATTTTTCGAAAAACGATAAAATAGTGATGTGTATTCTTTTATGAAAGAAATTTGTCATGAGTTTATGACTGTATTATTTATATGATAATTAATATATCCTTCAAAAGTTTTGAATGTAAATGATTTTTTCATATAAAAGACTTCAACGATCCATCATGTTTTTTATCTTTATGGGGATAAAACAATTATTTTTTCATATAAAAGACATCAACGATCCATCATGTTTTTTATCTTTATGGGGATAAAACGTTTTCTCAAATTTCATGAAATTGTCAACCAACATCCTACAAAAAGTAACCATTACCAGTCCCATAGAGTCTATAAATCCAACATTGACACATCACTAAGCCCAGCCCGGGGAAACGGACCGTTCAAAATATTTAATTTGGTTGGTGCATAACCTATAATTACATGTTACGTACTATTCAACATCTACGGCTACGGGTTGAACGTAAATCTGTCCAGTATGAGACCTTGTTGATATTAAACGCTTGTTTCTAGTTATTTATTGTACATCTATTTTTGTTATGTAAATTATTTGATGGGCCGCTTGGTGTTGGTTAGTCTAGACTATAAATTTAGTTCTTTTACAGTTTTTTTTTTTAATTTATATGTATATTTAGTTTTCGCAATTAGGTAGTTATTTCCGCTATGTAACTCCTCAAGCATAGGTAATCATTTAAACTTATATAGCTGTGGGAAATACTTATTATACGGGGTGTAAACTTAAATGCGTTAAATATTTTAAGGGGTGCTTCAGGCCATCAAACTAAATAACTTTTACTATGGGACCAACTTTGAAATCGCGAAAAAAGACCAGTAGTTTCATACAATTTGGTCGAGAAACTACAGTTTTTTTTTATTAATCAGGTGATTTAATTTTTTCCGATTTCACTGTTGGCCCTCAGTTGGCCACCCTGTTCGATATGTACCTAACGCATTTTAATTATTATTGTGTATAATATTTTAAGGCTTTCAGGCTCGATTCGACCAAACGCGATTACTTATTATTCGTAGACCTTGTCATGTAATTTGATTGTAAACACACAAGTGACGTATATAAACCTAACAAATTAAAAATGTGGTTATACATTGCAATAAGTACGGATACAATGAACTCTTTCTTTAGGTATTATTCCTTGTATAGTAACACTTGGATAAATCAAAGTTTGGTCAAATCCGGCCTTAGTAATATAATGTAAGCCTAAACTACTCGAATTGATCAATATAAATGCAAAGGCAGCGCACTAATACGTAGACAGTATTTAAACTAAATATTTATACATAGCATATGCTCACGACTACATTCCCCGAGGGGGTAGTCAGAGATATCCTGAAACCTCAGAACATCCACGTTTCAACAGTAGTACCGAAATAAAAAAGATAAAAGATTAGTGATTTAATTAAAGGCCATTATGATATTGAACTTACTATTCTAAAGGAGATGCGGCCCCAGCCATAGAAAAAATGCCAACGGTTGTATACAGCTGTATATTATTTTATAATATAGGTAATATTACATTTATCATGTATGGACCCATCAATAATTTTTATGATGCTTAATTTTGTAAAAAAAAAACACATTTAAATATCTGAATTGTGGAAACACCGGTCACCGGTAATTTTGTCAGATCTTTTTTTTTATTGCCTTGGTATTGCCGCTTTTTCATTTTTCTTTTTGAAGTATACAATATTTGACATTTATCGCCGCATGTCCTTTTTCTCACGTTTATCTTATTGTTAAATGTAAAAACTAAACCACAATTGAGTTATTGTATAAAAAAGATGCAGGGCATCAATGGGGATGATTTCCTTTGATTTAGGACTATAAATTGAATGGATCGGTTTGTTTCTAAGTATAACCTTCGAAGGTAGCAATTTGAACGATAAATTTTGGAGCTGCCGTATAATTAGGATCTATAGTTTTTACATTCGTTTGCACATTATTATAAATATCCTGAATAACGTTAGTCTTCGTGCCTCTGCACAAAGTAAAAGAAAAACTGGAGAAATTATTAATAGAATTTACAATTCAGCAAAAGAAAATAAGAATCAACCGTTCTACGATGATAGTAAAATATTAAAATTAAACACCATAAAACATACGCTCATAAAAATGTTTAAATTTTAGATTTTTAAATTAAATAATGTAAAATTCTGCTTTTTTTGGAACCCCAATATGTATTTGAATTCTAAGAAAATTCTTAGTATTTATTTTATTTTAGGAGCATTTTTAGAAGAAAAAAAATATTTTTCTATTTTCCCCGGGGCATCGGAATAATTGGAATAATCCACTGAAACAATAGCATACATTCGCAATAAGGAAATCAATCAAAGACCTAGAACTCATATATAACCATAATATGATACAGGTGTCATATTAGAAATACACAATGATAGTAAAAAATTAATTAACAACCGACGCTACATTTCCCCGGCAACTAGCGCCATTTGCGTCATTTCATACAAACTCTTCATTGTTTTTTTTTATTTCATTGTCCCATTTTTACATTCCAGTGTGAGAACTTGAAAACACAATCTTTTACAATCCTTCCAACCACTTTTAGTAATAAGCCTATTCAATGATGTTAATTCATTTAGCTGAGGGTAGAGTCCCTTTTATTGAGCTCTTTGAAAAGGACCTGCTTTAGATCTGTTGGACAAGTTGTATAGAGCATTAAGCCTTAGGTATTATTAAGATGTTCATGTAATGAGGTCTGCTTGGAAACGTCTCGTCCGCCTGTATAGGGTTTAAAGCGTAGGGGCCAGTAAAATTATTGTTGTACTTTTAAAACTTGTTGACAAAATGCAAAACCTAACGTAGCTCCCGGTACCGAGCTGTTAAAGACTTATTTCATCCAAAATCAACAGTTTCATTTCGTCCAAAAGCAAAAGTTTCATTTCGTCCTCAAATAACTTCGTCAAAGTTTCATTTCGGCCTAGTTTCATTTTGTCAAAATTTTATTTCGTCAAAGTTTCCTTGCGTCCATGTTTCTTTTCGTTCATTCATTTCACTTCAGCCAAGTTTCATTTCGTCCAAGATTCAGGAATCTTGACACAGGCAAGACGACATTTTCTTGTCATTAATTGGATTTGGGGTATATATGTGTATGCAGAAGGGAAGAATGAATGACAATAATATTTGATTATGTGTTTATTATTCTGGGGTAGCTTGGAGCATTCAACCATTTGGCTAATCTATTGGATTTGACCATATTTGAACACAACAGATTTATATTTAGATTCCGGCAAATATAACCGTACGGTATATGAGTATTTATCAGGTTTCATTATCATTTATTAACACGTTATAATATTATACCTAGAATAACATCGATCTCTAAAGCAACCCGGTGAAACACAGTCATGTGTAGCATTTTGATCTTTACTAATCGATGATAGAGTACATTTCGATTGGTAGACGTTGTCTAGGAGAGGTTCAACGGGTATTCAGAATTTCTTTGTCAAAACTCTTACCTGTTGCCTGTTGCAGGTAGAAAACCTTCGATGTTATCGCACATTCCACTTTTTTATATTTCATTATAATTTTTACCGTAGACCTTTTGATCTTATATTGTATTTCGTACGGAAAAGAAGAAGGAATATGCTACTGTAGTTAGTTATACAAGGTGTTACAAAAATACAAATAAACCTTTAAGGGGGTGGTGTAGACCATCAAACTGAACAACTTTCACTATGGGACCAATATCGCGAAAAAAAAAAATGTTCTATACTCTACAAATCGACTAGAGCTATGCTAGAGCTAGACTAAATATGTATGGGATATCAAATATATTTTTTCGCGATTTCGATGTTGGTCCCATAGAGAAAGTTGTTCAGTTTGACGGTCTAAACTTATGAAATACCTTGTATATCTGTATTCCTTCGCCAAATGTTCGTAGGTAAACAAGAGAATTATAATTAGCGAGATTGTTGGATGTTACATAATTATAATTGTTATTTATTTACCCATATGACTAAGTGCTCTTAGTTCGTGCATAGAAACTGCACGTGAATTAGGCCGAGTTTAATAACTCCGGCTTCGTAAATAAATCAGGGGCGACGTTTACGACATAGCTTCATTTAAACTATAAATAATTACGAGCTCAAGTGCCCTGGCAGATACTAAATCAAAACAATTTATGTATGAAAATGTCTCTAAAATTTAGCGAAACAATACCATTTTATTACGACTTAAAACAACCGCTGTCAGGTGTCGAATGAGTATTAACAGAGTTATCATAACAATTAGTATATGTTTCCGTTGCTATTTTATTGCTTTACAATGCTCATGTTTCATTCATTTACTATTTTTGATGGCTTTGGTAACAAATAAAGCGCCATGTCCATGCAATAGAAGAAAAATAGTTATTCTTTATGTATAAAATTGGTTATAACGAAATCGTATAAAAATACAACATATTTTAAAGTGCGCTTCTTTCGAACGAAGTCACACATTTTTTTAATACTAACCATTTAAAGTAAATGAATATTTTTAGAGACACGATCTAGAAACCACTATCTTTACATTTGTCAGACTTCCGTTAAATACCTAAATATATAGTTTCAAAGTTATCATGGCTCAAAGTTTTCCATACAATTCTTAAAGTAATCCTAGCATTGAAACGATATATTTTATCGGAAATCTGACAAATGTAAAGCAAAGATATCGGTTTCTAGATCGTGTCTAAAAAAAAATATTGACTTTAATTGAAAATATAATCAGACTTCGTTTGTATGGAGCGCGCAGCGTATGCGAAAGCCTAGCCTAGCCACCTCTCACTACATGACACGTCATTCCATCCATACAAACGAAGTCTGGTGATATTTTCAATACAAACCAATTAAAGTCAGTGAAATTTTTCAGAAACATTTAAGAAACTAATCTCTATGCTTGAATGAAGTCAGATTTTCGTTAAAATGAATAGTTTTAAAGTTACCTCAAATATTTACATACAAATCTTAAATTAATCCTAGCATTAAATTGTATATTTTAACGCAAATCTGACTTCATACAAGCATAGAGATTAGTTTCTAGATTGTTTTTGAAAAATTTCATTAACTTTGATTGTTTAGTATGGAAAATATCACCAGAGTTCGTTTGTATGCAGCGCGCATTAGTGCTTTCGGATAAACGTCTCTTAAAATAGCTAAATGTGAGCATTGCTACAAATACAATTCTTAAACAGAAAGTTTGTTGTAAACAGTTGTACCAATGCTTTTGACCATCCCGTAAGGTTACGGTCGCGAGCTTATTTACGTGTGTATGTAAATAAAAGATCCGAATCAACCCATATAAAATCACGTATATATCACACCCGGTTTTTACGACTATCGGCTTTTACGACCTAATATGACTGGTCCCCTCGATGTCGTTATAACTATAACCGATTACGAATATTTATACAATTTAAGGCCTCCGCTCATTGCAGCGATTTTATCGAGTGATAATATCGCTGCGATTTTGCGATAATTGTTTCCAGTACATTTTGTATGGGGACGCGCTCGATCCCACACACTGCCGCGATATTATCGCAACTCTTTGGACTACATTCAGTGGTGGGGCGCATGCGTGACGCGAATCGCGGAATCGCTGCAGTGTGTAAGGTGTCGCGATATCGCTGTCGATAATATCGCTTCAATGTGCGGAGGCCTTAAAGTTTCTTGGCCTTACTTTTTGCAAAAACTTAGATACCTACGTTAAATTTTTAATTGGACACGGTTTACAATATTATTATAGTTTCCCTTATCTCTTGGCCTTAATAGGAACATCACTATATAAAACTTTTAAGAAATAGAAATAATAAATAACTGTAATAAATCACTTTATGCAAATTGTGATTTAATAAGACAGCATAAGGTGTAGTATGCAGTAGAGTGGTGTCAGTGTAATTCTCATTTCCTTCAGCCATCGACATGAGAGGAGCTCGGGGCACTTGCATGACGGTTCGTCAATATCAGCTGTCCAATAAATATAATACGGCCTTTGTCTTGAGGCACTCATTAGACTGAGCTTCCTATTAGAAGTTATGCAACCCTTAGCTTGGTTAAATATCATTCGAGATTCTTTAGCGACTTTCCAAGCTGATATTTATTGATTTTTGAATTGAGAGGTTTGCTATACTTACGATTACAAACCGACGAATTCTTTACGTTATTCGTAGTGCGTAGAAGCTTTCGCAAAAGAAAATGCAGCTTCGAAATTACTTTTAACTAGTTTTCATGCAAGTGGTGTTGCATGCATATATGCTGGGTCCAACATTGGGACCAACAGTGCCGTGGCATCCGCTCATCCTTACGCAGCCCGAGGCTATAAAGGTGCGCCATAAAACGGGTCTCATTTTATGACCATTTGACGAAGTTATATACGTTTTTGAAGCCATTTCTTAGCCGGCTCGCTCGACTATTGTGGCTGCGTGACCACTTCGCCGCGTCTTTGCGCCATTCTTATTACTCTGTCTGACTAAAGGTATTTTCGCTTCGCTGGGGAATGGATTTTTGTTGAAATATATTTTATTCCACTTGCAACACCTACGACTTTCCGTATAGACTTTAAATGTGTCTATTCCTTGTCATGTCGCAATCTTAGTCAATTATTGTTCTCGATCTAGAAGCCTAGTCAGATAATCAGTTCGATTTAATTCGTTTAGGAATCGTGCTCATAGAAAGTAGAGACCCGGGCTATCGCGGGGGAAATCTGCAATCTCGACAATGCTGTATCAATATTCATGCATTCGGTCGCGACCCCTACTATTTGCATAACTGCACATTGCATTCTCTCGGTTGCAACTGTTCTATTGTTTTATGATCTAAATGACCACGCGATATGGGGCCAGTCACGATAAGCTTGTAAACATGTTTATGTGTGTGTTTACGATTTTCATAACAAATATTGTGTAGTCATCGAGAGCATTGTACAGTAATAATTGTATAGTTGTTGAGTCGATATAATTGAATAATTCTATAGAAGCAACAATTTTTATCTAACCTAAAACAGCATTATACCAACGGTAAATATAGTAGTATTAATGTCCATGTAACGCATGCTTAATTTACCTGTGCTGAATCGATTCCCTCAAATATCAAAATTTCACCAGATAAAAGTAAAAATAAGAGTCGATTAAAAATGTGAAATTGTTATTGTCTCAGAACAATGTAAAGTTTACAATAACCAGTTTTGGATTAAATACGGCTCGTTGGGGCGATTAGTGCTGGGCGCTGGCCACTGTAGGTACCTACTATCCTATACTAAATAGAGCAAGAACAGAAGGAACACTACGGTTGTCTGGAAGAAATCGCTTCTTAGCGATAAGACCGCGTTATTTTGTGCCTACTGTTTTTTCTTTCTGTATTTTACTGTTTATATTTTGGTGTAAAATAAAGTATATTTGATTGATTGATTGAACACTACAACTGATGCCATGAATGCGATGGCATGAGAATTTAACTACAAAAGTTCAAATATGAATTTTATATCCCAAAAATTTTGGAAATACTTTGTGTAGAAGCTGTAGCTAATAATAATATCTAGTAATTTCAAAATGTATAGTTCATCATAAAGTTTTATTAATGAATTCTACGTATGCACAATAAATGATAGCGACTGACAAGGCTATTCCATTTAAGTGTATGTCACGGTTACATTGCTGTGCTTTACCACTACAATTTAAGTTTCATATTCTTGAAGCACTTTTAGGGCGTTTTTAGAAACGCTAAAATTCAAAAATTCAAAATTAGTTTTGAATAGATAAAGTGGAACCTTTATACTCTACCTATTTTGTGACGGACGTGCGTTCACCTGCAACTATTAGTGGCAAGATTTGTCAAAATAGTTCGTGTTTTTGGTAATACCTTTTATACATATGTGTTTAATTGATTGAAACTTGATATTTATTAACCAATTTTTATTCTTATTTTTTCAGGTAAGCTTTATAAAAAAGAGGAAACTTCAATAATTATCTATCCATCTTAGGTAAGTTCATACTCTCAAGAGTTTTAAAATGCAAATCGTGTGGAATTCGACTAACAATTATTTTTTTATTTTCTAGTTAATTATTCGCGTTGTTGATAATTCTTATTATTATTATGTCAAAAAGGGTTATCTTGAAATAATAAAAATGATACTTAGAAGCGAAATTTGATATTTATAACTTCTACTAAGCTCTTTAATGGTTCGATGTCATAATAAATTAACTTTAATGTGCAATAATGTAGAATATAATCGAAAATAAAACGCTAGCAGTTCCCCTTCTGCTTTCATCTATTACATCTTTATTATCGTTACTCAAGGCTTCAGCAAATTTCAAAGTATGATTCAGCTGACCTGGTCTTCTCAAGTCTCTTAAATTTAAAGTTCACTTTGGTAATAACGCGGCGGAAAATATCAAGATTGGAAAATAAATGTAAATTTTAGTTAGGTAACACCACAGAGGACGTAACACTCAGTTGCAGAAACGCTCATTAAAGTTAATCCTCAATTAAATCTCTTGCTGTCACTTTTTGTCTTGTTGACGTAGAAAAAGCTAGCAAGAGATTTAAAGAGGATTAACTGGAGGTTTCTGCAACTGAGTAAAAGTTAAAATTAGTAGTTGTGACATTTAGGTAGGTACTACCATCGAGATAGATTTTTTTTAGGGGCTCCCATACAATGATATTATAATGTTACTAAAGCTCACTGCTCCCATAGTAAAAGTTGTCCAGTTTGATGGTCTTCAATGGAACTACCACAAAAAAAAATGTCGACTCATTTCAATGTCACCCTGTAGATATTTTTCTCCATGAATGGGAAGCGTTTTCTCCAAAATAATACCTTGTTTTTGTAGCCTGCTCAGTATTCCACAGCTGGGAATAGGCCTCAACTCTGTTTCTCTAAAACTCTCTGTTAAGTCTGCTAAGACCAATTATCCAAAAAGGCATATCTACGAGACAAAATTGTGATCTTTTCAGTCAATTATTGAAAGATCTTTCGCGAAACGGTAATGTCACACTTTATAAATAAGGTAACAAGAAAATTCATTGAATAACTAACTCATTTCTGACTAAAACGATTAAAACTTATAAACAAATAAGTCTATCTTTAACCATTAAGATTGCGATAGTGAAACTTTGGTCAACATCAGATATTTCAGTTTCAGCTTAAATAGAAGTTCTGAGAATTTAACTTTAGTTAATTTACTTGTACGCACGGACAGAGACACGCGTAAGCTGAGAGTTCTCAAACTTTTATTCCGACTTGTCATGTGAACAGTCAATCAAGACAATAAATATTGCCAATTGTAATTTTTTTACGCCGTAAGGCAAGGCATGAAGGACCCTTTTAAAAACTACTGACACCTGCATGTAATTGATACTCATATTATACAAATAAATAGGCCACCGTTGAACTTTATGACAGCAAAATATTTCCAGTTAATGTTTAAGAGAAGCATAATGACGTTAATAATAGGTGATAGTAACAAGGTTCTAAGGTGGCCCACATTTAAAATTGGTTGACTATACGTTACGTTTTTTTTGGCTATAGATCATAATTATCAAGATTGCTTCAAATCAGTAACAAAACAGCCAGATTCACTGAGCTGAGATACACTACAATACTCTTTATTTACACCACAATGCCTGCCTGCCAATAACTGCCTCCGTGGTCAAATGAGCTTGGGTTCTTGACCCGGAGGTCGTGGGTTCGATTCCCACGGGGGACACCTAGTGATATGTCACTTTGTGCGTTTTTCCCCAGTTGGTTAGGACATTGCAGGCTGAATCACCTGATTGGCTGAAAAAGCAAGATGATTCCGTGCTTCGGATGGCACATTAAACCGTCCCAGCTACTATCTCTGGTGGTATTAGTCGTTACATAAATACCACGTCAGAGGCCGTAAGGCAGTTTGAAAAAACTCTGACACCAGCGTAACACAAGGGTTGCCCACACGATAAGAAGAAGATTTGGACCCCAAACATTTACATTATTATAAAATAAACAAAAAGGGATAAAAGGAGACAGAAGAATGGAGATAGTGTGATCAGTGAATAAATTATTTTTGAAAATACGCTCGCGGTCGCCGTAACTCCATAAACCTTTATCAATTTTCATAGAACTGCTCCACGTTTATTCTCTTCTTTACTAGAAAAAGGTCGCGTCGAAATATTTGAGAACCTTTGGCGTAAGGCGATCCTAAGTTAAGGGCCGGTATAGACTAGGTAAGTAAGTACTTATGAGGACATTGACAAGGATCTTAGGCGTAACCGCGTGGATAACCCCCGACCCTAGTCAACAACTCGTAATGAAATTGTAGGCCCAAAGCTGAGAATATCTTTGTTGCGTAGGTCGTTCTTATGAGTATTGATGTAGAGGATGTTTTGAGTTGTTTGACTTAATAATAAAATAAAATAAAAATAAAAATAATTTATTTCGAGAAACTCATACGTGACTCAGACTCATAGCGTGTTAGTATCAGGAGTGCGATTTTTGAATCTCATTCGGCGAGCTCAGCAGTTGAAAATGTCAAAATTACTATGGAGCTATGCATCTTTCTACGGCTGATTTGACTTTCAAAAATCATACGTCAGGAGTGCGATTTTTGAAAGTCAAATCAGCAGTAGAAAGATCCATAGCCTCATAGTAATTTTGACATTTTCAACTGCTGAGCTCACCGAATAAGATTCAAAAATCGCTCTCCAGTTTCTTAAAGCTATGTGTTATTTTAGTATTAAAATGAAGGTTGTTAATTACTGTGCATAATGTAGGGACAGTCTAGTCTGTCTGCTATCATGTTCTTGCGAAGATTGACGTTTTTTTTTTTAAATTGGCTTACTTGCGTTCCTGTCATAGACTAAGAACATAACTTCAGAATAATACAAAATATTTTATTTTTCAAAAAAATATTCCTTAGATAGCTTTCTGTCGTCATTTCCGGGTCAGGTGTTTAGTTGTAGAGAAGATATGGCCAGAATTTTACAACACACATCTGTACTAAAACAAAATTTATGTACTAAGGAAGTATTACAAATTCAGTATTGAATTACATAGCGTAACATTGTCAAGACCATGACCAGGCTTTTGGTCATTCACAGGTTTAGCTAGTGGAAATTGTTAAGAAGCACGTCATCTACTTATATGAAAAATTGGTAAAACTGTCATCTAGGTTATATAAAGTTAGAATATGCAAAAAGAACAAGTACTTAGATGACTCTTACGTCTATGAAATTAACTTATTTTCTAACTAAAATTACTAAAAGTATTAAGAAGATTTTATTAGAAAGAACGGTAAGCAGTTTGCAACTTTGTGATCTTATTGAACATAAAATAAGAGCGGTGGCGTCTTTTGTACTTATTATAGTTATAAAAACATGTCTGAACACGACTTTACCGTGTTCTACGAATACATGGGCATAATTTTTAATTTTTCAAGACATTATCGAGAGCTAAGCCTGTTATTAAACTTGAAACTATAAATTAATAACTGACGTATCCCATCAAGTCGCCCATTTATGTGTCATCGTGGCCTTTAGATGTTTGAGCACATAATTTTTGTGAGTACAAATTTATCACGGCTTAATTCACTTAGTTATAAACTACGGATATTTTTGTGATAATAAGCCCCACTTGCGCCAACCACGGGTTAGCAATTAACTCCGGATAAAATAGCTCTTTCAGTTGTTTTTCTATACAAAAAATCATGGGTTACCAACTTAACCTAGAGTTTATTGCTAACCCAGGTTGGCGCAAGTGGGGCTATGAGTGTTAAAAACAAATTCGTTCCTCTACGGTTATTAACATTATCGTAGCTCTAAAAATACAAGTGTCAGCCAAAGTAAAAAATGCTATATTCTGTTAGTACTTGTCCGTCTAAACATTTATTATAGCACCAAAGGTGTAGAGCCATTGTCCTGAGATTTATTTGGATTGAAAAAAGCATTTTTTCATACATTTTCGATGAAATGAACTAATGAAAACAAATGAAATATCCTGCCATAAATTAAATTAGGGAAATAATATTGGTTCCGACAAATAAATAAATCTCCAGCTATCTCTGTCCGACTTTTATTCTAATTTACCAGCGTTATAATAATATACCGACAAAAAAATTCAAAGCATACCGAATAAAATACCTAAATTTTGCTGACACCTATGAACACAATCAAATTACATTTCTACTTATAAATATATTAAACTTTGAATAACAAAACTAAACTTCTGAATAAAATACTGAACCTCCGACGAGATTACTGGGTTACTGACAACAGAGGTCATGTCAAAATAATCATTCTTTTACGAATTTTATGAGTTATTTAATTTTCTAGTGTTGGTTACCAAATATATTTTTTAACTCTCAACATTGATGAAAATACCGAAACTGGTCGGACCGCGCGAACGGCGTTTGAGCAAAATGCATTCGGTTGGGTTAGCGAGGAGCGAAGCGACGAGCGGGTTAGGTTTCTTGCGACCAGCCCCACGAGCCGAGCGAGCGCAGCGAGCGTGCCGCGGCAGCGGCCGGCGAGTGGCAGAACCGAATCGCTACTGTTTTAAATAGTAGACTAAAAAAAATGTTTACAAAAAAAAAACTTAGGTTAGGTTAGGTTAGGTTAGGTTTGGTTAAGGAAAAAAAAAAAAAAAAAACTTTTTTTTTTTAAAGTTGAGATTTTTTTTTAAAAGTTATAGGTTAGGTTAGGTTAGATAGATTAGATTAGTAGTAACTAGAATTCATGATTATAGTAAGTACATTTTTGTATTTTTAATAACTTTCTGGACAAGCGCCAACAATAGAAATTTAAGTATAACATTGTAGTAAAAATAGCACAGAGTTTATGAAAAATTAAATGTAATTGATGAATTTCTAGTTGGCAAGTAAAGGTAATAATTACAAAGCATTGTTATCAGTAGAACATAATTTTATATGGTAAAAAAGTATTACAGCAATTAATAGTCATAAGATTTTTTCTGAGATTTAAGTATATCATTCGGTCGTTTCGTCATTTTTAGTCGGACAGAAGTAGTCGGAGATTTAGTATTTCGGGCAGTAAATATTATATTTTTAGTAAGGACATTTTTAAATTTATTATCGGAGCTTTTATTACTACCCATTAAATTATATACATCTTTTATTTAGACACCGCTTCTAAGCCCAGTTTTAACATGGACAGGTTTCATACATTATTGGTCCAAATGTGAAATGGCCTACAGTTATGATGCTGTAATAATAAAGGCCTAACAAAATATGACAAACATATTTTCAAGTAAGCATATGGTCAAGCGTAACCTCGTCGGTTAAGATCATTACAATAAATACATTAACACCACACGTTACAGTTGACTGAAAAATAAACGGTCTCTAGACTTATATGAAGGTACTGAATATGTTTAATAACATTGTCGTTGTAAATCTCTATAAGATATTGATCGTAAATAATGTTAGGATTTATGACAAAACAGAGATATCTCGCGGCGTTAGGCGCGTGGTACCTACGCAGGTATGGGGCGATAGCCTTTGCTCCCTGCTGATGGAAATGTCAGCTTTCAAGTAAATAATCGCATAATAATGTTGCCTCTACACTGACGGAGTGACGTAACTTACTGCTATCAAGTCGAGTGCTAAACAAAGCCTGTTTGTAATCTATAGCTTACGCTTAGATACTAACGTCACTTCGCGCATGCATCCATCACTCCTACATTATTTATTTTTGTATTTGCACAAATTCGAAGTAGACTTTCACTGCATTAATTATGACACAGTACCTACAGGGTGTAAACTTAAATGCGATACATACTAAAAGAACCTTCAAACTGAAAAACGACCAACATGGACTCCAGGAAAAAAAAAACAACTGTTCTATACATTTGGGTCAAGTTGACACTTTTTTTCGCGATATTAATATTGGTCCGGTGGTAAAAGTTTTTCTATGGTCTCAGACTCTTCTAAAGTGTGCATTTAAAATTATACCCTATATATTTAGGATATGTTTTATTAGTTCCGCGGAATTGCTGGACAAAAAAGACTCTAGTTCGGAATTTCCACCAAGGATCGACTGGGAATATTATAGTACGGATATGACTCACAATCCAGGGGCAAGTTAGGTATCTGAATGGAGAAGGCGCATTAAATTATATGTCACTCCTTTACCACTCATGAAGTTAGAAACAGCAACTGTGATCTCAAACTGAAACGTTATACGGTTGTGTTCCAAGGAATGCACCGCGACTTTATGATGATAAATGCCGTATTTCGCCAATTATTTACAAAGGAAATAGGAAGCTGATACGTATGCGTGTGTGGTCAATTATGAGCAGTCCTATCTCATCAGACGTCCAAATGAAACTAGCATTATTTTATTGTACGACCGTAAGTGTAATAAATGCGATCTTAATTTATTATTGCGATCGCTACAGTCCCATAACGTCTGCAATGCGGATGGTGCGCCTATTAAATACAGAATATCACGGTATACTGGTGCGATATGTTGCTGTAACATTATTATTTACTAAAATTTAACTGTATTTTATACTTAAGCAATAATAGTATACAAGAATGTAAAACTTAATGCGCTACATATCAAAGGGGGTGCTTCAGACCATGAAACTGAAACACTTTTACTATCAAGCCAAAATAGAAATTTTTTTAAAAAGTTCCATAGAAAACGTCAATGGCTACACCCAAAATGTATGGGACAGCGAGTTTTTTTTAAAGCTATTTCATTGTTTGGTCCAAAATAAAATTGTTCAGTTGATGGTCTGGAGCATCCTGTTTAATATACATGTAACGCATTTAATTTTACATCCTGTATTTAGATTTTTGACTATTTGAGAAAGAAACACGAAACATTAATTTTTTAGTTTTAATTTTTAAAAACAATATTACATTGCATTATAGCTAACACCTTTTCAAAATGTAACGTATTAAAAAAACAAAAGGAGGTAACAATAACACGCAGTCATACTCCTCGATGTCCCGTTATAGAGCTAACTTCGTAACTCATTCATAATACATGTAAGTAGATCACGCTATCTTAGAGTTAAAAGATGCTATTTCAAATTTAGTGTCACAGTTCACCTCTCTATCGAAGCCGGTTAGAAATCGAAAACCGATAGAAAGTCAAAGTGAACAAAAATGTCTTCGAGTCGACATATAAAATGTATTGAATTGTTTTAGCACTCAAGCAACAAGTTTGTAATGAACATATTTTATTCGCATTTAAATCATGACACTCTGTGTATGGGACGAGGACGTTTAATACACCCTTTAATTGATATGTAGCGTGTTGAGTTATAGTATCTGATCTCCGACCGGGCGTGTACCTCGGGCGATTCTATTGGCCAATTTATTTATATTGATTCTCATACCATTTCCTATCTATCTATAGATAACTCTCCACTACTTTATGTATGAGATCTAAAACCTAATGATATCGTAAAACTTTTAATGAATGACCAATTTTATAATCTATTCGTGCATTACGCAGACGTAGAATGTTACCGTGACGAATTACGATTTGCACAATTATTAATGTTCAAAATAGTTAAGCAATTAAATATTTTAGTTTTTATACTTATTTATAACTTAGTCTATTTAAAATTACTCGTAGGTACGATAGATTCATTAAAATTCAAGACTGAATTGATAGGTTAACTACGATCCTTATCAAATTTAATTTGAATACGAGTTCATGGAAATAAACCGTGTTAGAATGTTGGGTAATTGTTTGGCTGTTTCCAGTAATTTTTATCTATGATAATAGAATGAATTAGTGGGCCGACTAGTAACTATGTCAATTAATCTTAATTTAGGAACTGAAATCGGAAAAAGCTAATATGATGCAACGTTTGGTCATTTGGTCGTAATAAAATTACGTAATAAAAAAGTAAATATTTTGATTTGATTATTTTTAAATCTTCTTTTGCATGATGCGAGATAAAGCCGGTGCTTTCGTATTTGTGCATTAAAATATCAAAAATAGTATAAGAAATAAAAAATCATTGAATTGTCTTTTAGATGAAACTTATTACGTTTATATAGGTACAGTAAATAAATCACATCTCCAAGATAATTAAATGCGTGCATTTATTGAAAATTATAGTGATTATACCTTTTATAAACCATTTTAGGACATCCTGTATAACCAGTCATTAGAAGAGCTAGGCTACGATTGTACCTCCGTTTGAATAAAGCAACAAGGGGACAAGTTTTTTCCCAAAGCTCGTAGCTAATTTATTCGGAGCTGCGCGCGCGCCGACCAAAGCGTCCAATTTGTCATGGATAAATTCTCTATTAGTTCTACTAACTGCGGCCTTGTATGTGCATGTTTCTAATTTCTGACAAGGATAATTCAGTTTGTGATAATGTATTGTAGAGTAGGGAAGCTTTTTTAAATTCGTTCTACTTCCATAAACTGCATTTTTGCTTGCACATTCATCATAGTCATGACAGCAGGTTTTTAGAAGCGTAATAGAATACTGATTAATCGTTTATTTTTATAACCACAGTTGGCATTAAACAAAAGGTAATATTTCCTTCCCGGGTAATACACTCGACAACAATAAAAACGGGTCACCAACATACCTGAATATCTCGGAAAGTAAGAACGATAGCTTATTCACTTAATAAGTATTGATAACATTTTTAGTTTTCATTTGTTTGACTTAATTAAAATACATAAATATAAATGCATCAATTCTATCGCAGACCAAAAATTTAAAATTACCATTTTTTGTCACAGATATAACATTTCCCCATATTTTACTGTATGTGAGTGATAAAATTACCACATTAATAATAAATGTTGGATACTAAAAATTTCATTTTCTAAAAATTATTTACTTAAGTTTTAGCCTTTTTTATTGGCATTACTTTATAGCAACCAGAAATTTTATTAATTTAAGAAGTAGTTTTAAATTGTCTATAAAATACTTTTTATTTAAATAAGCTACCATTCTTAGTTTCCGAGATATTAAGGTTTATGTTGTGGTGCTACAACTATACAAACTGCGTGCAAATTTTTAGAATTTCAGTAAGTATATAATTAATACCCATGCATTCCTAAAGTAACTCTGATATTATTTGTTTCTTTTGATTAGATTTATTTCGATATTTTACTTTTTTACCCTTTTAACTACATTTTGTCAAGATATCATGGAACCACGCAATAAACTATAATGATAATGATACCCTATTCATTGTTTCATTTTCAACTAACCTATTTTATAACAATTATTTAATTCCAAAAAAATCAAGTAAAGTGGAACGTTTCGTAACAAAGTTAATATTTCTATAAATTCCGTAAGAAGTTTTCCACCCCGTGGCGTCGCCTCGGTATTTTCTGTGGTTCACTGCTCAGCCCCCTGTCGCGATAACGTAATGACGTACTGCTTTACATTCCTACAGTAGACGTCAATAGCTACATTTCCTTTTAATTTGTGAGAAAATAATACAACATTTACTAAGATTTGTAGATAGTGAGAGTTTAGAAACGAGGCTATGTTTGAGTCAGTGCTTCAATACTTAGGTTTAAATTTAATGTTTACCTTTAGACGACTTGATTGCCCCATAGAATACTGGTCTCAGATTTTTTTGTGAGATTCTGAATCCTTAGTGAAATTTAATAGCTCCGCAGTCTTCAAATAGGGTCCTGTTTAATATGCTGGCGGTATTTCAAGAGGATGATCAGACCAACAAACTGAATAACTTTCTATAATATGGGATCAATGCCGAAATATAAAAAAAAGTCATCTGTTTCATGCAAAACTGTTAATTATGTGATAGCCGATTTTTAATGTTGCGATTTCAACGTTGGTCTCATGATGAAAATTGTTCAGTTTGATGGTCTGATCATCTTAAAAAACCGTCATCTGTATATTTTCTTAAACACAAAACAATATTTTATTTAGACCTTCCATTTGTTATCAGAGGTCTGTGAAAACGCGTTAACATTATTCAGAGCTTTGATGAGTTATAATATTATTTTAAGAGACTCATTGTCACAAAACAAGTTACGAACAATAACGTCTACGTATGCAAAACGAGTGAAAATGCCAATAGCGTGAGAACAGGCCATGTCCACTTCCAAATTATGCAGGATACGTTCGAACCACGTCCTTGGTGCGTGACTCGACCCCAAACCACCGCAAACGCTCAAATTACTTCACTTCGCACGTAATCGAATTGTCATAAATATGCCCGTTTGAGACTAACATAGATAAACGGTATGCTGTGCTGGAGGCACTTACTATCTTGCTTGTAATTGCCCATATTTGGTATGACAGTTACAGTTAGAGAGAAATATGGCTGAACTTAGCCTAGATATAGATTTTGGATGAGATCGTTTAAACGGTTTAGGGCACACGATATAAATTTAGTACCGAACGGTTTTGTTAAGAAATATTGATAAACAAAATACAATGTACAGGGTGTAAATTTAAATGCGTTACTCAGTTCAGAACATCAAACTGAACAATTTGTGACCAATATCGGAAATATGAAAGTTGTTCAGTTTGTTGGTCTGTAGCCCCTTGAGAATGTAACGAATTTTATTTTTATATTTGAAGCATAAGCGTTAAGCCAGGTCAGAGGCCTATTGAGGCGGCTTGAAAATTCTCTGACAGCAAGTTGACCACTAACTTGCCTCCACCAACACGCACTGGGCCCGCGTGGTGGAGTATGGCCCACTCCATCTCACCCTTATTCGTGAGAGGAGGCCTTTGCCCTGCAGTGGGATTCTATAGGCTATTACTTACTTTTTTTTTATTTTTTTATTTGAAGCATAATTTTATAAGCCATTTTCCTTGTTTTTTCTTGAATTGGGGACTAAAATGTGGACTTTATCATTCGAAACCATAGATTCGAAACAAAATATGGTTTTGCTCATTTACCGAATAATAACAGTTGGGAGCCATGTAAGCATAATCTCTCATGGCATAATACGATATAGCAATAAGTTGAACTAAGTCATTGTCAGTACCATGTATTAATCAGAACCTACTATTATGACATAAGAAACCTCATTTCTTTGGAATGCTAACTAAATATTACACTATTTAACGGGGTACAAGGAAACGTCTTTCTCGAATCGTAAACTTTTATGCTTGGTTAATTGAATGCAAGCACTAAACAAATAATTATACGGTATCCTATGAACCTTCTGAAATAATTACTGCTCCTAAGAGCTCTTAATCAAAACTCTTAATAAACACTAAAAATATGCTAGAGCCGTTTAAGCTTTATCGTTTTCAGCTGTGCCAAACAATATTTTAACACCGTTATACGACGGTTCTGGGGGTTTTGTTAACTATATTTGCGTCAGTCCTAAACACGTTTCGTCTACGTACACTTCATCGATCATTTATTTAGCCTACGTTTCTATTAAGCAATAGCTAAACTTAAAAAACCCTTTGAAATTTTACTAAACTAATTATAAGTAATCAAAACTCTTGCTTACCGACGTAATTTTTAATCATATAACTTTAAAGGTTTGTTAAAAAAAATATCGGTCTAGGATAAGTAGGTACTTCGGCGACCCCTGGCAGACCCGTGAAATATATATATACTATTAGTAACCGATTGCCCCTTGTGCTCATACCGTGGCATAAATAAAAATACAATAAAAATATACTTCTATGATTTATTGTTAGCTGTAGTGTTTAGATGAAATGTAGTTAGGATGTATCAAACTTTGTGCAAATTGTAGTATTGGTGTTACAAAACTACAAATTAACATTTAAGGGGGTGGTGTAGACCATCAAACTGAACAACTTTCACTATGGGACCAATATCGAAATCGCGAAAAAAAAAAAAATGTTCTATACTCTACAAATCGACTAGAGCTAAAATATGTATGGGATATACAATTATTTTTTTCGCGATTTCGATGTTGGTCCCATAGAGAAAGTTGTTCAGTTTGACGGTCTAACCCACCCCATTATGAGTTTTAAAAATTTATTGTTACTTATGAAACATCCTGTATAGAGTAAATTAATAGTTAGTGGATGAGTCTTCACAGATGACGTGTAATTAGACGAAACGTGTTTCGGAATTACGTACACGTACCCGTGAAGGCGGCCGGCGCCGGCGTCTCTTTTTCGAATTACGGCGTATTATTAGAACTACGAAAAACTTTGCAATTCAAAGATTATCGAAACATACACCATATGCTCACGACTATATACCCCAAGGGGATAGTCAGAGAGATTCTGAAACCTCAGAATATCCACGTCCATTCTCAGATTATGTGTCTATGTTATCTAGGCTTAAATTTAATTGGCATGCTCATGTGCGTTAGACATTTAGCAAGTTCCCAATCACCTGATGAGCGGCCAAACCATTTATGATGACTGAGCCCTTTATGGAACGATAAAAAAAAACAAAATACAATTCCACATCATAAAACCGGATATAGAATCAATTAAATGGTTAAGTCGAATATGCCGTATCGAATCGAATTGCGGTGTCGATTCGAGCTCCCGATGACAATCGAGAACGTTTAAAATTTTGTGAGGAGGCGATGTGTAGTAATTGTATAGAGGTATAAATAATTAGCCGAAACGGTAGCCGGGTAGTTAGCGAGGGGCGGGTTGTCGTCGTTACGATAAATCATAAGTGCGCAAGAGTTGCTGGGCGGACTGTGGGCGGGGCAAGTGATTTTTAAACGGTTTTTTGAGTTTCTCGTCGGCCAATGCGCGGGTATTTTCGGACATCCTTTTCTGGCGCCTCGCAGAGCGACAATTTTTCGTTAATTACGGGAGCCATGATTAGCGCAGATTTTCCGGACAAATTCGATAGAGAAGGTGAGTTAAATCTCCTTTTACACACTCAAAAAGGCATTTATTGTAGACATGATGTCAATTGGATGCTGAATTCTTGTTTAGCTTATTACAAAACAGAATCAAAACTTGTTCAAAAAGACAAAAGACATCAAAAACCATCGTTAAAATCCAGGGAATTAACTGTAATCTATGGCATAACTTATGAAGAGGCTTTATGATTCGGTAATTTGCGGTCCTTTCGAACTTTTTCCCGAATATTGTCGCCCTACGGTCGCTAATTAATACCCCCGTCTGCGGGCGCGCTCTCCGGCATGTTTGTTTCGGGCTGTATTTGCTTGCATGCTTGTTTTTGTGTCGTACCGTCTCTATTGTTCTCTCTCCGATCACAACATGTTGCCCTTAATTCGTTCTCACTGCCAGATGAGCTCTGAATACTGATTCATTTTGAGGATTAGTGAAAACATGCTATGATTTTGCGAAACGAGTTCTAGTGGTAGGTACTATTGGTTGTCTCGGTGAGCGCAATTAATTACAACAACAGTTGCGTTTCCTTTCTTTTGATATTGCTATGAAAAAAAAGGGTAGGGTGTATCAGGGACTCAGTCGCCTTGGATTACGTGAATCGTAATGGCTTCTATATACTCTAAATAATGGTAATAAATTTAAGGCTTCCGCACATTGCAGCGATATTATCGAGCGATATTATCGACAGCGATATCGCGACACTTTACACACTGCAGCGATTCCGCGATTCGCGTCACGCATGCGCACACCACTGAATGTATTAGAAAGAGATTGCGTCAGGTTGCGATAATATCGCGGCAGTGTGTGGGATCGAGCGCGTCCCCATACAAAATGTACTGAGAACAATTATCGCAAAATCGCAGCGATATTATCGCTCGATAATATCGCGGCAGTGTGTAGGATCGAGCGCGTCCCCATACAAAATGTACTGAGAACAATTATCGCAAAATCGCAGCGATAATATCGCTCGATAATATCGCTGCAATGAGCAGAGGCCTTAATGGTACCATACTTCCGAAGTATGTCATAATCATAATATTTCACTATATTATAATAGTTCACTATTATTTGCAAAGTTTAGTCTGTTTCTTGTTTTGAAAATGTATACTATGTATTTTATAATACCTACCTACCTACCTAACAAGACGTGGGTTGTTAAGTTGCTTAATAAATATATATTCTAGCTTCTCACAGTCTATTATAATGTTCTTACTGTTATTGTAAATCACAACACGGCTTTTGTGTAATTTATACAGTAGTTATAATTATAATGTAACTTTCCGAGAAATGATGAATCTTGTTATACACCTAGCTTTTTGGTAGAAACTGTTATTTGTATAATCTCATAGTTTGATCGTATATATGATATGCAATAAATATCTTGGACATTGTCTCACAAATTATCACATTTCAAGTACCAGAATCTAGCCTGGACTTGCATTATTATGATTAGACAATTACATACATACAAATATAGAATAATTACATATAAAGATACAAACATTCATGACTCGGGTACATATATTTAATATTCATCACTAGTGTTTTCCCGCGACTTCGTCCGCACAAATTATATACCAAATTTTAAGTCAGATCATAAGCTATCAAACAAAAAAAGTTTCATCGAAATCGGTTCAGTAGTTTTTGCGTGATGCGCGAACAAACAAACAAACAAACAAACACACAAACAAACAGACAAACAGACGGACAAAATTTCTAAAAATGGTTGATTTCGAGTCAGGGATACCTAAAAACCATATCGTAATCTTTTTTTTGTAAATATCTTCAATGTACAGACACACTTCAGTTACAGTTTTATAATAGTTTAGATACATGTTCCAGAGAATTTTCGGAATTTATGTATGATTTGTAACACCACTGGCTTTTCGGTGAAGGAAAACATCGTGAGGAAACCTGCATGCTTCAATATCGAGGTATGTATTGTACCCACTGTCCATTATAAGTGGCGACAGGCTCACCCCTGTCACACTAGACAGAGTTTCGGTACTACTGGTAAAACGTGGATGTTCTGAGAATTCAGAATATCTCTGACTACCCCCTCGGGGAATATAGTCGTGAGCATATGCTTATGCTATGCTTAGGCTTATCATACATATTGTCCCTTACGGGATTCGAAACCGCAACCCTTGGCACAGCAGGCAGGCAGACTGAGCTATCGGGCCGTCTTATATCTTAGACTTATTAAAACTAACATTCTCGTTGATAGAGATACAAAATATAATATTATTGGGATCGCGAGGTAATATTCAAAACTCTTCATAACAACTAGCGATCACCTCGGGGGCTTCGTCGCTATCTACATATTTATACGAGATACAATTCTAAACCTGTTTTTTCTCACCACTCGATTCTAACAAGAATTTGGACTCACACAAAAATAAATACTGTCCACGAAACATGAGAAAGGTAACATCGTCATAATAAAACTTTTGCTAACTCAATTTTGATCCGAAATTAAATATTGTTAAGACTTGTTTTTGGATAAACGATGCTACGGTAGTGAATTCTGAATAAAGTTGGAAATGAAAGCTATATAACAGTATTTATTATGACATTGGACAGTAAAGTACAAAATTGATTTTATCGCGGCTCTCACACATGCATAGTTAGAATATTATCTTGCTCTGTTGGGCAGTTGAGGCGCGTTGTCTAAGGGTAATTACTTCCACACTGTTAATTAATATAACAGTATTTGGATACTAGTTTATACGATCTTTATAATAGTAAAATGCTTATATTACATGGGTAATCGAATCGAAAATATAATGAGATGTGAGTAAATACCGTTTAAGTTTAATTTGAGAATTTCAATGTTAATAAACATCCCACTCCCACGTGACTAGAATATTACAGCTTAGCTATAGTAGGTAGAAAAATAACTTGTCGTCTTAAAAGTGATAAGAAGAAGAAAAAATGTATAATGTAAAGTTAGTTAATGTCTAACTATCTAATATAATTGTATTAGCTGCTACAGACCATCACAACACTACTGACCACCGTTTACTGGGACTGTAATTTTGAAATCGGGAATAAATATTGTTGTTCCATAGAAAATGTCAATGGCTTTCAAAATGTCACTTTATGGAACAGCAGATTTTTTTTTTGTATCCTAATACACAAATTCACTGAAAAAAATAATTTCGGTATTACTCTTTGTATAAGTAAAACTGTGTAATTTTTAATAATATATCTGTAATTTTTTAAACCATGTCTAAGTAACACAGTTTTGTTTTAGGGGCCATCTTAATATAGTGACGGGTTTTGAAAGGGATGATGAGACCATCAAACTGAACAATTTTCTCTATGGGACCATAAAGTAATTTCTGAAACAAAAAAAACTGCTGTCTCATACAACTGGTTCGGGTAGGATTGCTGTTTTGTATGGAACAGCTTTTAGATCTTTTGTGATCACCATCACTGCCAATTCCCACATCCTTTAGGAATGATAGGATTTCTTTAGATTCTAACGTTGGTCCGAAAGAGAAAGTTGTTCAGTTTGATGGTCTGATAATGTATGTATGAGAGAAATAAATAAGCTCAGCGTGTCATGTCTCTTTGAAAATAACTGTTTACATTGTTTTCTGTTCAAAACGTGCATTATTAACTTTACTAATCATGGCTCAAACTCAAAGAGCAGTAAGTTTACGTCAAAAGCGTATACCTAAGTTAGATAAGGGGGCGCTTTATTCGTCCAGTGTCGTCCTGAGTAATCGACCAGATATACTGTTATCTCATGGTGTGCACTCCGAGTGATTTTTACGGCGTGCACAACACATTACCGACGACCGACTCTCTTTATTGTTGACGCAAAACAATTCCGTGAATTATGTCACATTCATATAGGTTTTAACTTTAAAGCTTAGGTATACAGGGTCCTTCTTAATATGCTGACAATTTTTTAAGGGGATGTTCAGACCATCAAAATGAACAACTTTCACTATGGGACAAAAGTCGAAATCGCGAAAAAAAAATTTGCTGTCCCATACATTTGGCTCGAGTAGGTTTGCAGTTTTGTATGGAAGAGCCGATTTCTTTTTCGCGATTTCGATGGTGGTCCCATAGACAAAGTGGTTCAGTTTGATGGTCTGATCATCCCCTTAAAAAAGTGTCAGCATATTAAGTTGGACCCTGTATAAGACTGTACATTATGTACGGTTTACGGTTGTAAGTAACTACTTACATTTAAAACTCTTTGAGTTTTAATCACTCAAAGACTTTAATGTTTCCCAACAGAAACGGAAAACAAAGAAAGTAATTATTTGTGCTGCGTCAATCACACTAAAATACAATGAAAATAGAGTCTCAATAAATCATTTAACTTACGCCATACGAGCTATAACTCAAACGTCATTTTATTCCAACATTTTGCTTGGGTACTAAACTGCGGGCTATTTTAGTGGATGGTGGACAATGCATAGCCTCGGTGCGGCGAGGGGGGCCGCGGGGGGCGCGGGGCCACGCTGCGCGTACGCAGAAAAAAAGAGAAAAGCCTCAATAGTCCTCGACGGCCCACACGCCAGCCTATGGCCACTCAATCGTTTGTATTCCCCATGGCAGCCCACAAAAAGTTGTAGAAACGAATGTACCTAGAAATAGTAAATATCTACTTTTTAACGTTTGTGTGACTGAGGAGAATAGGGTATGGAGCATAGCATAGGGTAGATTTTTTAATAGTATTAATAAAAGGACGGAAATTAGTAATTGGAAAGTAGGTAGTAGGTATACCATCTCTATCTTTCCTACTTCTATATTCTTTGATTAAATTAGTTGCGTTCTGCGGGTTCCAAAACAGATTAGGTCATCGGACTTTACTATATGCAGGTATTAGGTTGAATACTTGCACTACTTTAAGGGGTGATTGTACCCATAATTAACAAAAAAAAAATCCATACTGATCAAACTTTTGTATGAAAAGTCGATTTTTTTCCTATAGATCTCTTAAGGAAAGTTTATCTGTATCATCAATCACTCCTTAAAATAATGCAAATTTTTACCCTAACACCCAGTAGTTTCGTTGATCCTATTTTTACAGGATTTATAGTGGTGGACTATGAAAAACTTCTGCATATATATTGAAAATAAATAAAAAATCGTTCTTATCGTGAAAGCGCTCTCGCTACCTAAATTTTCAAAAGCTATTGTAATAACTTTTTGACTTAAAGTCATTTATACCAAATATTTATCATAGAAATAAATGCAACTTTATACTTGAACGTATCCACAGATTTTCTGTTCCGTTAAGTTGGAGCAATGACACAGCATTAACTCTCGAGAGATACTTCGATTCTTTAGAAGTTAACGTTTGAGCCCAGCTAACGAGTAACGATTGACTCAAGCATTTTCAAGTATATAAATATTGTATTGATTCGGCATTAATCAAATTTATATAGCCTTACAATTTGAGAACGTAAGAGCAATCTTTATTTTTTTAAATCAACAAACTCTCGGTGATATGTGGTCAGCTATCAAAATATGTGTTGAAAAAAGTATGCTATGAGAAAATGTTGTCAGTGTCTCGAGTATAGCAACGAACATTGAAGACCGTCTTTTAAAATTATGTATTTTGTTGATCAATGAACATATTGATATGACAATGAGGCGATTTCATAAAAAAATAGTTTAGTGAAACTGGGACTTCGATCAACAATATCCAACTAGATAACGCGTCAGCGCTCAAAACATGTCCCGGCAAATAACGCCTCACTATTGGAGTGAGGTCTTATTTTGAATTAGTTGCGTTCGAACAAAGCTAACGTAAGCACGTCTCGCAATGCCGCAGTGTTCCTTTTTTAAATTACTAGGAATTATGGTTGCTTTGAGGTCGCAATTATAATGTATTCGGACTGTTTTCTCGGTTCGTTAACAAAAAATGTTGTATATTCACGAGGACAGAATTTCTCTTTGACTTCTTTTTTCTATGCGACCCGTTATCTAGTTCTATATTGTTGATCGAAGAACTGGGACGATATTTTGATGTCAGATCAATAGTAGCATAAGCATATGCTCACGACTATTATTCCCCGAGGGAGTAGTCAGAGATATTCTGAAACCACAGAACATCCAAGATCGATAGTGTTCCGTGTTTTTGTAGATTTCCCAATTTTAGGGAACAATTTGTTAATTTATTAAAATGATTATGATTGCAACAATGTGATAGGCGTTTTGATACTTTGAATTGATCTACTTTGTGTGAAGTCAATGTTCGTTCATGAACAACAAACTAACATTTTTGTGTTATTGCGTATTTATACTTATAGGTAGTGATATGTCGATTGAGTGAAACGCAACACAAAGCTATCAAGGTGATGATGATAGCATAAACTATAGTCAAAAAGCCCTTTTTTCCTTCACTGTGACAGATTTTTGTGTTTTTCTGTGTCTTAGAACACGCTTCATTTTAACATTAAACAATAATCGAATAAATAACTCATTATTGAACCCAACGCATTGGTACAGTTATGAATTCAAAACATTCATAGAAAATGTGAAAAGACAAACATTTAAATTTGGAACAAGTATCGGTGGGAACGCCTACGCAGGTTGGAGCTAACGTTTTCCACATTCAATTCAAATAAGGTCCAAAGGGTCGGATATGGTCGCTTTGTTACATAATGTTCCAAAAAGTTTACAGTAACGTGGAATTTTGTATTGTATAATTTTTGTTGATGTCTTTACTACTGAATGACGTCTTATTGCATATTAAGCAGAGATTTTCTTAAAAAAAACTAAATAGTTACAAATAAATTCCATAGATAGTATATTCCTTACTACACATTATTTCATTGGTTATTATTTAAGTAACAATAGCATACAAAATTGACATAGGTAAATGAAACGAATTTTTCTTTCCAGAATGGACAAAAAACTACCAACATGATATATTATTTTAAAACTGGTTGTATTTTGTCAGAAACATATTTCATCCATCACATATTAAGAAAAAAGTTTACTTATAATTCTAGGCATATATGGCTAGCAAGCGTTTTTATCTTATTACAGGATGAACGGAAAAGAATCATTAACCTTTAAACCAAACCAAACCTCTACCAATCAAACTGAACAACTTTTAATATGGGAGCAAAACGATCAAAACAAAAAAAATACAGTTGTTTCATACGTTTGCGTGGAGTAGGCATTGCAGTTTAGTATGGGACAGCAAACTTTTTTTTTCGCTGATATGTTTGCTCCCATAGTAAACGTTGTTCAGTTTTATGGGTAGAGTATGTGATTTAGAGGTTAATTATACTTTTCCTAACACCCTGTATATTTCCATATTACACTATAATATGATAGATCCTATGCTATATGTCATTGTTTTATATCATGTGAATAAAATTACCTACCCATACTTTTCATTTCACTTCGTGAACCATCAGTAATTAGAAATTACGCATGTATATCATTATTTTCATACACCTTTGTCTCAATTTTTACTTATTAACTAATCGCTTTAGTTTATAAACATTTACAAATCCCAGTTTAAGCTGGTCGTATCTGCGGCGGTGTATATGCGTACAATCTCGAGTAGAGTATTCCATTAGCTGTCCGAACAATGCATTGCCTACACGACGTGCGACTCAATGCCTTTCAAGTCAGATTAAGTTAGGAAAGGCTCGTTATTAATAACAGCCAATAACTTAACCGCAGCTTGAAATATCGAACCTACTTTTGCTTAAGCGACAGTCATGCATTATGTGAACTAAGAATGTGTTTCCGGATCGGAAAGGTTTTGTCGCATCTCAAGCATGGCTTATTATATGTACATATTTTTTTCCCAACTGTACATCTATGATACATATGTATGCATTTAGTTATTGTGATTGTTCGCGTTCCCATAAAAGTCAATGGATGTTTGCTCGAACTAAATAGATTTGAAAAAGATAAATGTGCCCCGAGGCTAAAGAGAAGAATACCTGATATTTACGTCAATATTTTTTCATTTTATTTCTAGAACACTTCATGCACTTTTGAAACTACATTCTTTAATAATGCCATTCTTTAATAATATTATGATAATTTATAAACGATCAAAAATTGCATTTGAACAAATGCGTGGGACGGACGCGTGACAAGGGTCGGTGCTTTTAAAATATTTTGTGAAACAACACTAAACAAGCACCCAAATTATGTTTTAATGTAGGACTAAGACTTTAACATTACTTTTTGTGCATAATTTTTACGAATTAGACAGAAACGAGTCAAAAATGCAGTGAAATAAGTTTTTCAAGTTATTTTAATTGTAATGAGACATAATGTAGCAAATTATGGAAGAAAGCATTCACGTTTTAATCGGCTTGAAACGAAAATGGAGATTATTAGTGTATTGGATTTTTAAATATGAGATATTAACGGCTTCTTTAAAGAGGTACCTTTGACCGAAGAACCACTTTGTGGCGTTAAATGATGGTTTATTCGAAACTCGCCGAGAAGTTGTTTGATCAATCGGCAACGAGTCAAGCAACTCTGTTTATCAGAGCAACAAAAGCAAAATAGATAAATGTATTTATGGTGCTGGCAACATATCGTCCTGAGGTTGTTACAAGTTTTATCTCCACTTTGCCTTAATGCTCCGGACCACTACGGAAAAGCTTTTAAAAGGTTCGCTCATCCCTCGAGCGACGAAAGCTCATGTTGTGGTCTTCGGTTCACTTTTATATTTTACTTATTATTCTGTTAATAATTTTAATGAAATTGCCAATCGAATAACCTACCTGCTTTAACATTTTGTGTACTCGTATGTTAATTCAGGTGCAAGATTTTTTTTTCTTTAATGGTTGAATTCGGTACATCAAGTTTTTTTTTGTATTCATTTTGAATTTTTTACGTCGTTACGTAGTAGCAGTAGTAGTCATCGTTTTAAGAAGCAATTTTTGTTTCTATTCTATTACCAATATCAATTTGGAGACCCTAACTCGGATAATCAAATAAAGGTAGGCATGCTTTAATGAGATACCACGATATTAGTAGTTATAGAACTAATCACATGTGAAAACTTTGTTTCGTTCTCAGTAAATCTACCTAGATATTTACTATCAATATCATACTAGGTAAAATTAAGGAAAACATACATACAAAACAAACAAAAATATTACCAGTAAGCGAGTACCACTATCATTTTCAATATCCAGCAAATTTTTTTGCAAGTATAGAATGTGTTTGAATCAAGCTTCTAAGACCAAACCTTTTGTAGCTTTTACGACGGTTTAAAAGCTATGGGGTGAGATGTAACGTTTCGCTCTGGCCGACAAAGGGTGTTCGACAGAAACGGTTCTCATGTTCGGACCTGGGACGAGACTAGCCGGACCTTAAACTTTTTAACAGCTCCTAAGATTTATCGAGGCTATAGTACTCGCCCGGAAACATGGTGCTTACAAGTTGATAGAAACAGGCACGTTGTTAAACGGTCACTCTCCTTTTTTAAACCTTTAACATTGGTAGGTTTGATTGGTTTTGGTCGGATTTCTCGATTTCATTAAATAATTAGGTATAACGATCATCAGCTAGAGGGCCTAGTATGCCATCTCCAAAAACGAGAAATCGACTCGATCGATGTGGTTTCTTTGCGTGTGCGAAAACGTTTGAAAATTTTCACTTTTTCCCGCTTTGTCATGCTAGCTACAAGAAGCATGCATATTTCAGCCTACTGCAATCACAGGTTGACAAAATTGGAAAATTTTTTAATTTTTAAGTGAAAACGAATTTGTTCAGGAATTAAACCTATCCAGATTTACATGGAAAGTAAAACATTATCTAAGAGCGTTCACACACGATGACGCACTGACGGAGCAGCAAACGTCAGTCCGTCATTTGTGAAGCAAGGAGTTGTATGAAACCGCACGTAGAAGCACACACGGTGACGCATTCACGCACCGGGTGTAGTTCTATGGACTGACATCTGCCGCTCCGGCAGTGCGTCATCGTGTGTGAACGCACTTAATACAAAATTTTAGTCCTTGAGATTATACAGTGTTGCTGTAATTAGCTACAACTAATTATGTTGTTCCTAAACACATTAACTTTTACTGCTGAGATATTTAATTTCAATGCTTCGCTCGTATCGTATCCACTCATTAAATGATTCTCATAATCATCTTACCGGTTGCTTATCTTTTAATCATATCGCAGTGACAGTTGGGTATCAAATAAGGCAATAAGGCGCCATAGCAAGGTTAACCCTACCCACTGTCTAGAAATAGTTAAGCTAATAGCGGTCGGTAGCTATAATTCAAAGGGCATTTGCTAATATTATTTAATAGCATGCTTACCTATAATTCGCGTAGTATCTCCGTGTGGATTTATAGATGCTAGGATCGGCGCCGGCTCATGATTTGAATGGCGGCGTGTGATTGGCGGGCGCCGGGTGCACACTGCGCAGGCGCTCATGTATTTAGGTCACCGCGTGGGTCGGATCTAGCAACAGCTTTTATAGCTTTATACTGTTTGTTATTATTATGTTATGACCCTTAGAAAATTATTAATTTCCTAGATTAATTAATTATCTTATATCTACCTATTACTACATTAACCAATTACATACCTACAGCACACCTACAGTACCTCCTACTTAGATTAGAATCTTATTTTATTATCATCATTTATCGATAGATATACAGGGTGTTTCATAAGTAACAATAAATATTTGAAACTCTTAAGGGAGTTGTTTAGACCGTTAAACTGAACAACTTTCTCTATGGGACCAACATCGAAATCGCAAAAAAAATATTTCATATCCCATACATATTATAGCTCTAGTCGATTTGTAGAGTATGGAACATCAGTTTTTTTTTTCGCGATTTCGATGTTGGTCCCATAGTGAAAGTTGTTCAGTTTGATGGTCTATACCACCCCCTTAAAGGTTTATTTGTATTTTTGTAACACCTTGTATATAATAAGTAGAGAGCGTCGGTGGCGTGTTGCGGAGAGCTATGGAAACTCAATCTTGAGGTCCGGGTTCGAATCCGCACGGACCACATGCCATGTACCAATGACTTTTTCTAACTTAAGTACGTAATACCGACTACTCTCAAACGGTGAAACTGCATACGCTGAAGAAGAAATTCCGATGCGTATGTGAAGTCTACCAATCCGCATTGGGCACGCGTGGTGGACTAACGCCCATACACCCTCCCTGAGGGTAGGCCTGTGCCTGCAGTGGGATGTATAACGATGGCTGTGATGATGATGATGATATAGAATGAAGTTAGCATGGTGTACAGTCGGATAGTCGCTAATTGAATAATCAAATCATCCTGACACTTATTATACTAATATGTAGATACCTAATCCATATCTTCCGGTGGGTACACTTAGGGTTGAACTACACCACGCAGCACAGCATCGCATTTTTCCGTCGCTCCATCGTTTTCTGTCACTCAGGAACGTCATTTGTTAGAGCATATAAGATAGACGGAACGCGATCGCACGCGGCGTGCTGTTCCGTGCTGTTCCGTTCCGTCTATCTTATATGCTCTAGCAAATGACGTTCCTGAGTGACAGACAAGGATGGAGCGACAGAAAAATGCGATGCCGTGCTTCCTGATGTAGTTCAACCCTTAACAATGATTCTATTAATACGTTTTCGCAATACCTACCTTATGTACGTCTAGGGAGACCTCTTTCAACATGTATGTATCATGTGAAAGAATACGATTGATCAGGGAAAGGTGGTCTCTTCAACCCTGCCAACTTCGATTCAAAATGATTTTGATTCTACGTATTTTGCACGAACGAATTCGAATCCTTGTACGTACCTTCGGCCTAAGGAAGATATATAGTGACAAGAATAGAAAGAGGAGTACAGCGATAGTTTGGTCGTGTGGAAAGTATGATTTAAAGCAAAAGTTAAAAGTAGAAGTCAACGACCAAAAATCACATTAAAATTAACATAAGTTTAAGACCATTGTTTAGCATGTACTGTTTCGGTAAATCGTAAATTATATTTACGCGAATACCTGATTCATTTCATCTAGGGGGTCGTAAAACCTAAACCTTAAAAAGGGGATTTGTGGAAAAGTGCAAGCGAGTGAAATAATCATAGGAGGTCTGGGCACAATAGGGCTGGCTCGTCTCAGCTCCGAGGGCACGTATGCTCGTAAATACGACGTCCCTTATTATTAGCGGCCATTGTTCGGGATTGCACCGGTACAGTCAGCAAGCTCACGCTTCAGGCGCATTACTTTGGCGATAGACAATTATCTTGTGGACGCTTTGTCATGTATAAACGTGATGCTTTTGATTTTTGTCGATTTTTTACGTATTTTTGATTTTACAATAGTTTATGAAACGGTTACATTTTTAGTGTGCTTATGTTTGCATTTCAAGATTTCACAAAAGTTTTCACAAAAATTATTCACGTCATTGAAGAATGTGGTTATTGTGCTGACTGTACTTCTAGCTCGACGTCGGATATCCGACACTCGTAGCTTTAATATGCAGCCCTGGAACCCGACCATTGCACAATTCAATCCTAAATAAACCCAATCCCGCCATAATTAGCTATGGCATTGATGAATTCACGATCCGCCATTTAAATTTCTGAACACAGCTTAATTAAAAATTGTGTTTATTAAAACGCATTCTTTATTCCATTTCTGACGTTTTCATATCGAACGTTTTGATATTTAAAACCTTTTTAAAACCCGAGGCATTCAAGCTGTTCTTCCATTGAAAACGATGCTGAGAAATTAGCACTGTCTGTGTTATAATAATGTTTCCTTGCTTACGTGTAGCGTTTTGACCATGTAAAATGTTTTAATTTGTTAAACAATATTTCAACCAACCTGTATTAATAGTAATTTTAATTAAAAACTTGACCATTATGATTTAAAATAACAATAAGATGCATTTTGTACTCAAATCTGTTTTAAGTGCATAAAATAATCGTTATTATCAAAACTCACTCGACATTGGCACAAATGCAGTGCAAAAGGCCAACCAACAATAAAAAAACAAAATAGGTACTTATAGTAGCATTCGATAAGCATCGAGTGGAAGGACGACCTAACCAGATATAATGTATTTTTCATCCCATCTATTCAAAAAGTGTCACTTTAGTCCTCTTTAAGTGCGCCTAAAGTTGCACTTTTTGTTAAGAGACTTTTACAGCGGGCAATGATGAGTTTTGAATTTGGAACATGTATTTTTGCTACATAGGTCCGCGACCAAAGAGACCGAACGCAAATATTAAACTAGAAGCGCCTTTTATTTATTTTCCTCATAGAGGGGGATGAAAAGTAGAGTGTATCACTCGGCCGCAAAATTATTTTTTCCTCGGGCGGCATACTTTGAATCCCTCGCTGCGCTCAGGATTCTACTTTAGAATCCCTCGCTGCGCTCGGGATTCTACTCAAGAATCCTTCGCTATGCTCTGGATTCAAAATAGCGCCCTCGCCTTAAAAATATTATTTTACGCCCTTGTGATACAATCTACTATTATCTCAGGTAGAGGCAATCGGCCAATATTCAGATCATTCATCTTACCCGTAATCTGACATATATTCTATTGTGACCGACCCAGTGTTTAGTTTAGTTGCACGATTTTGTATCTGTCGATCTATTCGAAGACGTAGGTACAAAAATGTATTAACATGTTTAATCATTTTGTTTAAAAGTTTCGGTACTTCGAACCTTAGGTCAAAGTCTGAGCTTTTAGGCATTTTTACTGTTTACAAGTTCGGCCTCGAGCGGTTGTGTCATTCGTGCAGTGTTCGCGCGGTTCACGTTTGAGATTGCCACGAAGCTCCGCTATCTATTTTCTTAAATGTTTTTGCTCAAAAAACAATACTTGAGATTGTGATAGATGTACCACACAAACTACTTGACATATGCAGAAATGCGGTGCTAAAACAGGAAAAACGTCCTCACTCACCTGTCATTACAATTAGCAGAATCAATATCTTATTTTCTGATAAATATTGTAGCAAGCAATGTACCTCCAACATTATTATGTTCTTTTTATCTTGAGATAGATTAAGTGATTTAAGACCACCACCAAAGAAGGGAGGCAAAATCTACTAATGCAGGATATTATATTGGGAACAAATATGAAACATGTAAACACACATGAATACAAATTCTAAAAGGCTTTGCGGCTCCCATTAAAGGTGGGTCGATTAGAACGCGCATACGTGCAATAAGAGTGGGCTTTTTAACATCGATCCATCAGACGCTGGACACAGATAAGGGCATATACCTGTCACAGTAATAAGTATTAAAGCGAGAATCATACAAAAAAGTTTTAATGGGTTGGGTTCCGTAGTCCAAACTATCAAGGAGGTTGCGCGTGAAGTAATTAAGAAAAGCGATGCCGTTTTATGGAATGAAGATATAAAAATAATCGTTGATTAAGCTGAGGCGTAATGAACAATTTTATTTCTTCATTCGTTTGCCGACTACGTGGCGCTGAAACTAGCCGTGACGGTTTTTATTTGTAAATAAATGTAAAGGGGCTTGTAAATTTAAGGTGTTTTCCGTCCATACAAAACTTTGTCGCAGAACACTCGTAGACGGTATTAATAAAAGCAATGTTTTATGTATGGAAAAATAGCTTATAGCTTATATTATTTGCGCGTCTCAAATAATATTTAAAATTTATAATATAATTACGAAGATTTGAAATTATTCATACAAAAATTCATACATACCTTTGAAATTATTCATACATACATTCGTAATTATATTATAAATAGTAAATGTTATTTAATACGCTCAATCATGATTTTCTAAGCTATTTTTCCATATAAAAACATTACTTTTATTAATACCGTCTACGAGTGTTCTACGACAAAGTTTTGTATGAAATTGACAACTCTGCAACCACCTACCTACCGATTTAAAAAAAAACTATCTGGACAAGGGCTATGCCATAAGTGTACAAATCCATTTGAGGTACGATTGTTGTTGATATTTTAGGACTGTCCGGATATAAAATAAAGATATTAATTAATTTCAACTCAAAATGTGTGAGGATTAAAATAAAAAAACATGACACCGCCAATGGTGTAATGGATACTGCGGTGGACTGCCATACCGAGGCCCTGGGTTCGAATCCAAGTTCAATCATGGATGTTATATAATTATGCTTGTGCCGTTGATATATGATTTCCATAACAAAAAGCTTAGTAGTTTACTGGAGATCATTACAACGTATGAGAGCGTTATTCATTTATTTTAAATTATTTAAACAGTTAAATAACAGAGATTAGGTTATAAAATAAAATGGTTTTCTTATTAAATAAAGTGTCATATGAACTGGTTTCGCAGCGCCTTGACTACACGTACAATCATGCTTTAAATTGTAAAATTACGCTTTATTCTATTTTTATTTTGATATCTACCAGTCGATTACTTATCTAAAATATACCTTCAATACAGGCACGTATCCAGGGGGGGGGGATAGGTGGGATTTATCCGGCATATTACAGCACTTACTTTTTCATTGTTTTTATATGAATATCCCCCCCCGAAATTTAAATGTCCCCCCCCGAAACAAAAGTCTGGATACGTGCTTGATCCAATATTGAGAAATATAATATTATTTTTAAATATATATTTATCTTGAGAACTTTGTGATGAAATTCATCTTTATTCCATAAACATAATTACAAATTATTCTATTCTATTCTATTTTCATTTAATGGCGTCTCTTTGTTAGATTTCGCCAGTGTCAAGTAGTTTGAGGGAGTGTCTATCCAATCTCGAGGATTGTTTTTGAGTAAGAACAACTAAGAAGGATTTTAGAGCCTCGTGGCAGGCTGAGACGCGAACCGCGCGAACACCACGCGAGAGACAAGTGTTCGAGGCAAACCCTGCAACGTGACTCTACAAATTATTAATTATTAAAATTGGCAACATGCCTCGTCCAAAAGGATGTCATTTATTTCATGATTAAAATGTAGCTAAAACATATTGGAAATCCTAAAAAAACGAAACGGAACGTAAAAATAAGATGAAAGATTGAAATGCCTCAGTCTGTTTGTACGTGACAGTCCTTAATTCCCATGTGTTCGAGATAGGATCTTAAGTAAACTTGTGTAGACGACTAATGCTTAGCTGATGTATGTGTAAGATAAATGTCCTAAGTGACAAGTGGGAGCGACTACCTCAATGAGGTAATGCGTCTGTTCTTGTTAGTGTAGTGGTGACTCATAACTTGTATTACATAGTTCTATACCTGCATTTAATTATTTTCCTAAATAGTTAATTCTAATTTCAACCTTGTACCATCATTACTAAGCTTTTTTTTAATTCTTAGAAGCAATAGCTGCAGCCTACGGGATGTTAGGGTAAACGTCATTCGTCGTCGTTGTCTCCATAATTAAATTTGTTTAGTTTAAAGGGGGACCCCCTTTACGTTGCATAACTCTTTAATAATTTTTTTTCCCTAACCTATAGTATAGGAAATGAAGAAAAATAAAATTGGGACTTTCCATAGTAAATACAATCAGCTGACTTTGTTAATTTTTTTTTGCGAGTTTCCCTTTTTCCTTTGGGAAAGGTTGTTTAGTATCATGGGTACAATCACCCCTTAAAGAAATGCAACTGTTTACCCTAACACCATGTATAAAGGCCACGTTTTCTTCAAAAGTGTAGATCGTCAAAACAAAAATTTTCGTTGAAAAAGTACGATAGTGATGTTACCAAGTAAATTAAAAATTTCTGATCCAAAACCTTTAGAAGAACCTTAGCGAATTTAATCGCTCGATTACTTGTAAGTAATTTCATGCAAATATCTTAACATACGCTGAACCAGTTTCTTTATACGTTAAAATGGCAATAGAAAATTCCTTTATTGTTTTAAATAAAATGTCTTATTAACGCGCGTTTGTCTAACCCAGGGATAGAGTATAACTAGTTCTTCAGATAATTGGTCCCAAGACATCTGTTACTAAACTATGTGTAATTTATTAACGCTATCAAAATAATAATATATTTTCACGACCCTCTTTACGTGGGATCGTGAAGACTATTCAGTTATTTTATAGTCGTAAAATTGAAATTACCTAATGAATAATACGGGATTCAGTTTAATGGCTTTATGCAACCTCACTTTTGTTATTTTATTTGGTTTACTTGTAAACTACATGCTTTCTATATCATATTACACCGTAAAAAATGTGTTGGTAGACACCCACAACTTTTATTGACAAAAATAATATTAAATACTTATTTGATGAATTGAACATGTTTAAGTAGATATCTGAATTACAGTTTTTATTTATTTGTTGTTTAAATTTTCCAGAATACAAATTTTATATAAGAAAGATCTGGGTTTCAGAAACCCACCTTTTATAATTTTACTTTGATTTTTAAGCCTTTTATAAGTTTTGACGGAGTATTAGAGATTACATTTCTGTTTGCCATTTAAATAGGTATATTATTTAGAATAGTTTGATGTTAGTTTTATTAGGAAAGGTAATTACGTTTGCTTTGTTTTGTTGTTTTTGTCTGCACTGTTATAAAACTATATCAAAAGTAATTCCATTACTAAGCAAGGTTCATTTTGATGGTTGTAAAATAATGTGGTTGACCAAATGAATATGTTCTCACTGTTTACTTAATTATAACCAATGTTTATTGATTGGAACCTGTTTATACGATGGGACAACGGCGCGGTATCGATTGCAATCGCAATTTCCTCAAATCGTTTTGTATATCGAGTAGATACGGACATATGTTACGTGTTTATTTTCCTTTTTTGTCGGTAATTACGAACGCTGAACATTAAAGTTTTGCTGGACCGCGGCAGCGCATATAAATCGGGTGTTTCATGAAATATCGAGTCGCAGCCGTGGGCTACGCGGCACGAAGCGTCGCCGCCCTTATCTCTGCCGATACGATTTTATACGATATTCGATTTTTCTTTTTCTGACTTTTATGGATCGGTTGTTCGCGGTGTATCGATAATTCGAGATCGGCCTTTTATGTTATAATTTCTATACTTACAGGTATTCTACTCGGTGCTTGCGGGCTCCTAAATCTAAAAGTATCTTTAACAGTGACAAGTTACTGACACTATTTTATAGCAGCGAGACGGAGGTATTTTAAAAATTGCTTGAGTTACGATGGATCCTTTTTCCGACAAAAAGCGTTAAGCTCGTAAACCGGTTGCAAGTCGGGTTCTCACAACATACGGCCGCTTCATAACTGGCTACTTTATGCTATTGTAATGATCTAGGAGTTGCTACTGCCAACAAAAACACTAGCATTGTCTCTAGACTAGTTACCGTATTCAGCCCGGTATTTATCACTTCGCGCGTCCACTTCGACACTTCCGAGGAAAAAGTGAAAAGTCTTCGAGCTTTTTTGTTCTTTTTGTTGGAGTAATAAAAACTGAGACAGCTGAATCTTTTTATCGTGATAATGCTATTGAAGAAAATACTTTAAACAGAAATGAAGCGATTCAATAAATGCTAGGCTTCATCTTTTCTCTTTGAATCAAACATTTCGTAGGGGTGGTCCATGAACGTAGACTAACGAAAGATGTGCTTTATTAATAATGCTATGCCTAATAATTATTATGCATTTTCATTGTATTGTATACGTATTGTATAAGTAAGAATAAATTTTTAAAACTCTTAAGGGGGTTGTTTAGACTGTCAAACTGAACAACTTTATCTATGGGACCAACATCAAAATCGCGAAAAAAAAATCTGATATCCCATACATATTTTAGCTCGAGTCGATTTGTAGAGTATAGAAAATAATTTTTTTTTTGCGATTTCGATATTGGTCCCATAGTGAAAGTTGTTGAGTTTGATGGTCTAAACCACCCCCTTAAATGTTTATTTGTATTTTTGTAACACCTTGTATACTAATGTTATAAATGCGGAAGGTTTGATAGTGTGATGAAAAGTTGGTTATCAATTATCATGCTGAAACGGCAGTGGCAGATTCTATAAAACTTGATCATACAGATATGTCTGGTCCATTTACGCGTATAGAAGAGTATGTAGTATAAAAGCTAGTTCATTATAAATTACAATGCAAATTTCCAGAATGCATATTTCCGGTAAAATTAAAAACTGACACTTGCGACGAAGTAAGTTAATGAGAATAAAAATGTAGATGCTGTTTAAGCATTCTTGTTGTGTACACAGTTTTCGAAAAAGTTTCGCAAGCGAATTATTCATAATGAGTATCAGAGGATAACATTATTTCGTCGAACTTTATGACTTATGGCTATGTTATTACGACACTTTTTTGGTTGAGGATTGTCGCACCCATGTTCGGAATTTATGTAACGTATCGCTTTTAAATTTTAAAAAATACCGTGTTTGTTGCTCGAGGGTTGAGGGTACGATCGATTCAGTTTATGATGGGTATTTTTTATTATTTTATGTTAATGCACTAAATATACGTAGTTACAAGGTTATGATTGCATGTATCATGTTAATATGCGTATGCGCAACTCAAAATAGCTAGGTAGACAGTAGTTATATCGTCGTTTACTTTTTTTCAGGCCTCACAGTGAGAATTTGAAAATTGGTGATGATTTTATCTTTATGAATCTTCTGTCGTAACTCGTGCTCTTCGAAGGAAACGAAGATTTACACCGGCGGCTGTAAACTTTGCGGATTTTGTTAAAAGTGAACGTATACAGGGGTATAGTGCTATCAATCTCGGTATACCGAGATCCCGAAATACCGAGATCTCGCTCGATTTTTCAATCCCGCTCAATGCGGATCTCGCATGCGGAATCCCGCGGGATTTGCGGGATTGAAAACAGTTACGGGCACAGCCTTTTCTGAAAATTTTTCGGCTCGACTGCGTTGCGCCTGGTCACCATTGTTTGTTTTGATTTGATTTTTCGTTCTTCTCGACTTCGTTTATTTTGTTCGCAAAGTTATTCTAAACTTAAGCATTCGATATTTTATTTACAAGTTACTTTTAACCACTTTTATCATTAAATGCGATATCCCGTTATACCGAGATCCCGCACCATTACAAATTATTGATCTCGCTTATACCGAGATCCCGCAAGGGTATGCGGGATTGGAAGCTCTACAGGGGTACGTATCAAAAATGAATAAAAAGGCTTTTATCACGGGTAGTGTCGGCGTTTGTTGTCGTGTCATAACTTGTCTGAACGAGGTTCGTTACACGCCGGTAACGTTGCACGACAAGCAACCGGACACCGTCGCGTGTGGCGTGCGTGTGGCTGCGACCGAACGCTGCTGCGGTGCCGGCCGGTGTGAGGGCACCTTAACAGTCGAAAAACCTGCTGAAAATTTAGTGGTTTAAAGTAATGGCTAGACAGAAACTATAAATTGTTGGTTTTTATAGCGGTAAATTAGAGCAAAGCAAAATGTTAAAGTTGAAAGCCCGCTTCCTACTGAAAGATCTTTTACCCTCTATTATATATTTCTACAACAGGTTTTTGTTAAATAATTGTTGTCTTATCTTGTAAATCGAAATGTTTATTTTTAGACCTCATGTTTTACAACCTGACGAGTATTTGAATCTTCAAACATAAAATATAGTTTTATGAACAATGAAAATAACGTTTGGTAGGTTTTCGTCAAACTTTACGTTTTTTAAAGTATCTCTACGCCTTTTGTATTTTTTTATACATCTACATTATTAGTCATTGATTTTGTTGGACGTTCATTTTCATTAGATTCCTGCTCTCATTTAAAACTGAAACATTAAGAGAAATAGCATTAGCACTTCGAAGCTCGAAGACATAATTTATTTATAATTACAACTTCCATTGAATATTTAAATATACAGGGTGTAAGGAAAAGTATAATTAACCTTTAAACCACATACTCTACCCATCAAACTGAACAACTTTTAATATGGGGGCAAACCTGTCAGAACAAAAATCTGCTGTCTCATACATTTTAGTCAGTAGGCATTGCAGTTTAGTATGGAACAGCAGATTTTTTCTTGCGCTGACAGTTTTGCTCCCATGGTAAAAAATGTTCAGATTGATGGGTAGAGTATGTGGTTTAAACGGTAACCTATCTTACTTTCGAAATTTCACTGACCGAATTTCAGTTGTTCGAAAACGGTTTATAGAATTTTCTAGTGACAGATATTTTGTTACACATACATTTGTTACTCCTTATAAAGACTTGACAGAAGTATCATTTTCCAGAAAATTTAAAATCAGAATTTCATAATCATTTTTTTTTCTTTTGACAACGGTCTTCTGGGTTCGAAGTTTTAAAATGTAGAAGCAACTTCTTCCAAAGTATTACTAGGACACTGACACAACACAGTAAAGTTTTCTGTAATAATTACCTAGTAGATACATGATACCAGGATTATAGCACCAACATGCTTGCTAGCATGCTGCTTGCTTGCTTGCTTGCTTGTTGCTTGCTTGTATGCATGTTAGGGGGGCCGGTGCGGGGGGAAGCCCCCTGCCTGAGAAAAACAAACCGGTGGTTTTACAAAAGGTAGGTAGGTAGAACATGTAAAACACTTAGCGGAGCGAGCAGAGCATCAAAATGCTTGCTGCATGCTTGCTTGCTTGCTGCATGCATGCTGCATGCTTGCTGCATGTTTGCTTGCATGTTGCTTGCTTGCTTGTATGCATGTTGGGGGGTGCAGGGGGGCTGCGCCCCCCGCTAGGGGGGTGCGGGGGGCGTAAGCCCCCTGCCTGAGAAAAACAACCTGGTGGTTTTAAAATTGTAGGTTAGGTTAGGTTAGAACATGTAAAACACTTAGCGGAGCGAGCGAAGCGAGCGGAGCATCAAAATGCTTGCTGCATGCTTGCTTGCTTGCTGCATGTTTGCTTGCTTGCTGCATGCTAGCTTGCTTGCTGCATGCTTGCTTGTTTGCTTATAATGTATGTTGAAGGTGCGAGAGGTGGACGCCCCCTGCCTGAAAAAAACCATAAGGTGTTTTTAAAATTCTAGGATAGGTTAGGTTAAATATTTCTGCGGAAATGTGACTGCACGGAAAAACAAATATTCGAAAAAGTAAATTATCTGACTTACATTACTTCGGAAAACTGTGTTACAGAATTTTGATCCATTGGTTAAAAGAAAAAAAGGACAATAAAAAATATGGCTTTTTAAAATATGGCGAATAATATTTCGGGGAAACAAAAAAAAAGGGAAACAATAAAAAGTATAACGATTTCGGAGAACTAAAATTCGGAAAACTATTTTTCGAAAGTACGATAGGTAACCGGTTTAAACACTCTCTTTAAATTTTTAACTTTGTAATGTTGTATACAGGGTGTTAGGGTAAACAGTTGCATTACTCTAAGAGGTGATTGTACCCATGATACTGAACAATAGGAAATTAGAAAAAAAAGGACTTTTCATACAAAAGTTCAATCAGCTGATTGCATTTAGTATGGGAATAAAAAAAAATACGTTTTTCCTATAGGTTTCTTAGGGAACGTTGTTCTGTATCATGGGTTCAATCGCCTGTTAAAGTAATGCAACTGTTAACCCTAACACCCTGTATAACATTAGCCGTAGTTGGTTTTTGGGTCCTCTTTTATTGTATTAGAAAAATTACATGATTCCATATATAATTTCGTAGGAACAGTAAACGTTTAATAAAAAGCGTTAAAATGTTGTAAAAAATGTATTAATCAATCGTTTTAAAGTACAAAGAACAGGAAGTCATTGGAACTAAGAGTTGATCAGACTTTAGCGTGAGTGTATTTAAAACGTTTCAGAACGGCATAGGTAATGTTTCTTTTATTATAATGAAATCACTTTATTTAAAATAACAAATGAAGAACAATGTTAATAGTAAATAATTAAACATATATTGCTTAATTTACTTGCTTATGGGTTTTAATTAAAATGTAAAAGGCTTTGTTGCTTTTATACAACATTTTCGCATTGTTTTTAATGTCATTTAAAGCGAGACGGGCGTCCAATTGTTTTTAAATGTTGTTTCATTCATCATCCACTTAGCAAGACCTAGGTATATTAAGGACCTAAGATTTAAAATATAAATAGGCACATATTCGGTTTATACAGGGTGTTAGGAAAAGTATCATTAACCTTTAAACCACATACTCTACCCATCAAACTGAACAACTTTTACTATGGGAGCAAACCTGTCAGCGCAATAAAAAAGTCAGCTGTCTCATACTAAACTGCAATACCTACTATATGCAATACATATGGGACAGCTGTTTTTTTTGCTCAGGAGTGCGATTTTTGAATCTCATTCGGTGAGCTCAGAAAATCATACTTCATGAGTTCACTTTTTGAAAGTCAAATCAGCAATAGAAATATGCGTATCTCCATAGTAATTTTGACATTTTCAACTGCAGAGCTCACCGAATCAGATTCAAAAATCGCTCTCCTGATCGCTTTGCTCCGATAGTAAAAGTTGTTCTGTTTGATGGGTAGAGTCTGTGGTTTAAAGGTTAATGATACTTTTCCTTACACCCTGTATAATATGTAGGGTCCTTCTAAACATGCTGACGGTTTTTAAGGGGATGTCCGTCTGGTTTCTAAGGGACCAACCCGAAATCGCGAAAAAGTCTGCTAACCTATTCATTTGGGTTCAGTCTGTTTGCAGTTTTTTATGAAACAGCTGATTTATTTTCGTGGTCTCGATGTTGGTTCCATAAAAAAAGTTGTTCAGTTTTCTAATCTGATCAACACCTAAAAAAACTGTCAAGATATTAAGAAGGTCTTGTACGTGTATAGTGACTATAAAACTGTCTTGATCTTCCAAAATATATTAGACGAATCATAATTAATGGGAAACCTGTTTATTATTTTTTGCAACCTACTGAACTATTATATTAATGTAAAGGCCTGCCCATGACTTAAAGTTCAATAAACCGTTCCGCTACCAACTTTGCACCCCAATTTAATAATTACTCATTGATATTTAGTCAGAGAAACTTAAAAATAACACAGCATAACCTCCTAATCGTATCGTGCTGCCCCTGTTCCTAAATCCACCACGCGGCGGAATGCCGGAGAACGAGTTCTCTATCCGTCCCACTCTTCTCTACGGTGTATCTGTGCCTGTCCTTGTCAGCTGCTTGTCATTTTCTATAAGTTTTTCTAACATTCTCCGGCCGCGCCGCCCCCTCCGTTTCGGCCAAACGCCTGACTCTCGACCGATAACCTGTGTTTGTTCAACAGTTATGACTATTGTTTGAGACACTGATGTTTGTTACGCTTGGTTAAGGACGAGTGTTTACTCACATTTAATGAAGCTCTATTACTTCACCCTTTTTAATGAAGCTTTATTTGCTTTGCTCTCATTGTAGATGCCTTCGACTCTACGACGCGTAAACTTATGTTGACATTTTCACACCAACCTACATTACAATGTTGACTTTTGCGATGCGTACTTTTGAATTGCTCTTCTTTACTTGCATATTGTGCAGGTGATGTCTACATTATATTTTAAAGTCGAAGTATACCTGTCTTGGTATAGTGCGAAACGTTATTTTGCATAAATTATAAAGTAATCTTATACATTTAGATGAAAATGATAGTTCTAGCCTTTTTAATAGTAATAAAATAGTGTTCAAGAGCAGATCTCACTGGTACTAAAATAGAGAATGCACTTAGTAATTAGCAAAGTGTTGGTCAACGTAAATTCTCAACACGCTTCCCAGATAATACAGCGGGGGCCAATAAAACACGACAATGTTGAAATGCTCATCGGATAGAGGTAAAATCTTAATTTAAACTTGCTTCTTACGCTGGCTGCTTAATGCTAACGAGTTACAAATTAAAAGAGACCGAGACGTGTGGCAAAGGTAACTTTATGGGCTTCGCATGTCTTATATCAATAAATTATTAACTACGCTCCTTGTTTGATTTCACATTCGTACTTGGTATTTGTCACTTTAAAAAGGACTTTACTCCTCTTCTTTATAGTCTTAAACTCTTTACAGAGCTTTAAGAAATCGAGTTAGTTAACTCTAATCCTTAGTACTCGGGTATAATGCTTAATTTATGTTGTAGAAGGTAGAAATAAGCGGTTACAAATAGTAGCAAGTAAGCAGGTATTTGAACGTAAGCAAGAGAGGCGAGAATCTTTAGTTTTAATTAATACGCTGAATCTAGGCAGTGGATATTCGCTATTTTCAATTAGGGCTCGGCGCCGGTAGCATGTTTTGAGTTGTGTGATTTAATGGGATCCTGTACAGTTTCCCATACAATTAATTTTATAATTTGACTCGAGCGTGGGTCAGCTCATGATAGCTACCGTTGTTACAGGGACGAGCTACATCTAATAATATATAAATCAGCTGTTTTGACGTAGGTCTAGTTCTATTAACATGAACTGTTGTTCATACAATAGAACTAGTTAATATTTTTCTTGTTTCCATTATACTTATAGGTTGTGGATGTGAGTGTAGTGATGGACCTTTGATGAAACCTGTCGTGGATACGCACTTTGTATTTTATGAAATAAATTAATTTCTTATTCGGGTGTAAGGAAAGTATCATTAACCCTTAAACCACAAACTCTACCCATCAAACTGAAGAACTTTTACTATTGGAGCAAATTTGACAGAACAAAAAAATAGCTGTCTCATACATTTGAGTCTTTTGTATTGTAGGTACTGCAGTTTAATATGGATCATCCGATTTTTTTTTGCTGTCAGTTTTGCTCCCATAGTCAAAGTTCAGTTTCATGGGTAGAGAATGTGGTTTAAAGGTTAATGATCCGTAATTTTACATTATAATAATATATGTTAGTTAAGTACATATTTCTATGGTCATTGAGCGTTACATATTTACGTAGGTGTTAAAAGATACAAAACGAACACATTTTGCGAAGTCAGTCAAAAAACAGTTCCTGAGTACTAAAACATATTGCATTGAAACTTTTGCACAAAGGAATGTAGGTATATACAACAAATTGCAAGTCACGTTTGTTAATGGTTCAATCAACATACATAATATGTGTATGTATACTTTTAAAAACGTATGAAATCTTATTTTAATAATTTTTCTTAATGTATCCGTGATTTTAATTACTACATCATTATTGGTTACGTTTTCCTCTCATGTTTTCCTATATAAAAAGTATTTCAAAGATACTAGTGTTACAATATTAAATATGTAGGTAGGTAGGTACCTATCAAACCTATAGTTTTCATTCTTCATTCCCTAATTTTATCTGAGAAAGTTAATTTGTAAATAAAATTATAAATCCTGATGGTTATAAGATGAAATACATTGTGATACTTTGAACTTTTTAGTACAATAGACTAACATTTTCGGTGTTATTGCGTATTTATTTGTAGTAAACAGTTTACTCACTGGCAACACCAGAGATTGTCCAAGGCAATCAATAGACAAACAGCCCGTTCAATGCGACTTTTTTATCGAATTAAATATTGCCATCAACAGTGTTTTCGTTTTACTAACTTCAAAAACGCCTTAATGTACAGCTTGGCCAAAAAGAGTAGAAATTAATTGAGGGCGCTGCCTCCACGCATGAACGTCAAAATCACGCATAACCTGGCAACACCACCATACTCAAATTTTAGTTCCACCTGTCACCACGTTCATGACTTTATGGCCAAGCTATAGAGCAATGGAGAGTCGTGTGGTTTCGCCTTAGAATTGATCTCCAAATTTTTTACCGTAGGTGTCGTATGTGGCGACTAAGGGACAAAGATTCTTATTTAGTGTTTCTATGATATAACGGATAGCCCCCTATCACAACTTAAGATTTTTATTCCAGTCTTAAACCTTAAATACGCTAATTAATAGTAGCTAAGCATTTCTGCAACTGCATCATCATTCCCTTGCCCATTTCCCATTATCTGGGGTCGGCGCAGTATGTCATCCTCTTCCATTCATCTCTCCTAGCCGTCACTTCAGCAGTCACTCCTTTCTTACACATATCATCCTTCACACAATTCATCCATCTTTTCTTCGGCCTTCCTCTTCTACCACAGCCATCCACATTCATACTTAACACTCGTCTGGTAACATGACACTCGTCTCTTCGCATCACATGCCCGTACCACGATAATCTATTACCCTGTAATTTTTCTGTCATAGGTGCTACTTTCAAACTTCCTCTAATATACTCATTCCTTATCTTGTCCATTCTAGTTACACCACACATCCATCTCAACATTCGCATCTCAGCTGCATGTAGTCGTTTCTCATCCGTCCCTTTTGTGGCCCAACACTCTGAACCGTACATGACAACAGGTCTTACTATGGTTCTGTATATTTTGCCCTTCAATTTGAGGGGGATTCGGGGATCGCAGATCGTTCCCGTAACCTGACTGCATGCTTCAAAATAAGACAGATGGTTGTTGTATCAATTATTCTTACCACGATATCGGTTATGGTCATGGGTTTATGAATGTTGAAGATACATCTATCTATCCGTAGATCTACTTTTATACACAAGACCAGCAACGGGCGGTGTGCTTAGTTTTTGAATGGGTGAACAGTAACGTCTTAGTTTCGATTCGATTCTAGACACGTAGAGCTATTGGTCCCTTTACCACTGCTGTATATGGTAGTCGTTTTAAAACAGAGACTTTGCGGGTTGTTGATTACGAAGAGAACAAAAACTGGACGTAAAAGGTTTGTCCTCTTCCGCCACAACGCATAAAAATCTCTGCCACAAATGCATAGGCTAGTAATGAGATACATATTATTATATTGTCCTGGAAAAGTGAGATAAATGCTTGGTTGGAATCCATAGCTTAATTCAAACTTCATATATAATTTAGAATTTGGACTGAATGAGATGTACACCCGATTTAAATAGTGAATTCAGGATCGGATAAACAAGATATTAAACACCATTATAAATAAACTGAATTTTGACCTAAATTAAATCTAACTTCAGAATCGAGCTAACTAAGTAACTACTAATCTAATCATCAAATTGTGGCTCCACCGTGATGAACTGACGATTCTCCCAATATCTAGTTTCAATAGCAAACTGCCTGACGTTATAATACATGATTAAATATTCCTTGTTATACTGTCATAACAAATTGGTGACCTCAAGGCACAGACTTAGGTAATGTGCCTCAAGGATTGTTTTATAAAAAAAAACACACTTGAGCTACCATAAACTGGCGAAATCCTGTATGTGGCAAACCGGAGAGCAAGCGTTCGCCCAGTAGGCCTCGCATGCCACCCCCGAGAAAACGATAAAAATCGAGATGTGCCTCCATCCTTATTATTTTACGTAAGCGAAAAAGAGCGCGAATGACGTTTTTCTCGTTTAAACTCTTTGTCGTGGGTGGCATGCTAGCCGTGCAGGAACATATATTTTCAACGTTAATACAAGTCTTCCGATCTAGAATCGGAATCGGATCTATTTGAAATTACTACAGCAATTGACTGATCAGAAAAAACAACTTCATGAACATCTAAATAAACTAGATATATATTATCTAATACATAACTAGGTATATAAAAGTAGGTGGTCAGTACCTTGTACTTGTGAGTTGTAATAGAAACCGTCACGAGTTCAAGTTCACGCTCTTAGATGTCATTCTCACGACTTTTCTCACTATTCACACCAAATAATGTTTACAACACGTACTGGTTTACTTGCTACGAAATATTTAGAACATAATGTACTTTACATTTTTGAACTAGATACATAGTAGTGACAAATGAACCCATATTATTATATACCATCATAATTAAATTGATGCCATAAACAATCACTCGATGGTTAGTAGTAAACAAAAGTTGAACTCAAATTACTTGTATGAAAAATCACTCATAAATGTCATGTTAAATTTTTTTGAATGCTACACTCTTTGAAACTTTTCTGCATTGTTATTCAACGATTTTGATTTAAAACTTGGTATTACATGAAAAGGAACTAAAGTGTCGATGTTTTAATTGAAAATATAGTTGTTATAATCTTGAAAGTATCTGAATCAATGCATGATCCATCTAATTTTCGGCAAAAGGCTTAGGTAATTTATTCTTAAACAAATTCAGGAAAAAATGTTCGCTATAGCTTTAAATTTGTATATGCGAGGATATAGATATCCATTGATTAATTGATGATAATAATATGTGCATATTTAGTTGTATTGTAAATTCAAACTAAAATATATGAGGTCAACGAACTGGTGCTCAAGTGGGAAGAAAAGCAATAAACATTTTTATTACTCTACTAGCTTTTTCCTGTGGCTCCGGCTTACCTATTATTGCTTAAAACTTGAATGTCATAGCACGAGCTATTTATTACATCTCTTGTGGGAATCCTCTTTATTTATTGTAATAATTGACAAAGTAACACCATGGAAAATATGGTAAATTAATCTTCTTATCGGCTTTAGGAATGCCTTTTTATAACTAGAAAGTTTTATATGTATTTAGTTGTTAAGTTGCCAACACTGCGAAGTCTTTATACGTTAGGTGATTTCCATAAATAAAACGTAAAAAATGGCATTGATGCGTGGTTTTATTTTAAAAGTGTTAAATCCAACAAATGGACACAAAAAGAAATCAATATTTATTTATAATATTATGACATTACAAACCTGTACAGCGTTATTTATTCGTTGAACGTATTTTATTGGTGAATAATAATGATGTAAGTTAATTTGCTGATTAGGTTTAAGATTATAATGCAGTTAAACTTTATTTTACATATGTGTAAAGTTTTCGTTTTGCCTTCAAAATAATGATAGTTTGTATCTTAATATAATATAGTAAACAACTGTGAATCCGGAGCCTCAGGAATTTTGTGTGATTTATGTTGTGGAAATACAACATTTCTCGCTATTATAGAAGCTAACAAAATGGCTGGTTGAGAGGTTTGCGGCTAGAAAACCGAGCTAGTGGTCGCTTAACCTCGATACATACGGGCCTGACGCCTTTACCCACCAATCAGAGGCATAATCACCGTCTAATCAAAAGTAAGCCATTACTTAACCCGAGTAAACCAGTAGTTAAACTCGAGTTAGCGCAGTACGTCGCAGATTCACGGTAGGTGCTCGGAGAGAGCTTCCGGCGCCCGCCTGCGCTTTCTCGACCAAAGTCTACCAGACCCCCTAGTGTATTACCTTTTACAAGTCCACATAAATTACAGAAAAGTAATTTTATTTATGCTTTTACCATATTATATTGTGTTAACTCTGGCAAAATGAGTTAGTTATATGACATCGTTAAATACAACTCCCATAGATACGGATTATTATTATTGGTTGTGTTGTATTTATTTATTCAGTAGTATTTATTCATATAATAACATTTTAAACTTGGCGTGAATGTTAAAGATAATTTGCAAAAATATTACAATTTATAATTTTTACAATTTCTATTTGTCTGTTTGTTTGTGCACGCATCACTTAAAAACTCTTGACCAGATTTGGACGGGGTTTTCAAAAAATCATAGGATAGTCTTAGTTTAGATTGACATTTAGGTTTAATTCCAATCGTTTAATTCAATCAAAAGTTATGAGTATTTAAAGTCAAGTGGTCTGCGCGTATGAAATCGCGGGTGCCAATACTAAAAATTATAATAATTTTTATAGTTTTTGTTTCGAGAGTGTCCATTTTTATATCACGTAGCGCCGCCTTCTATTAGTTTAAATAAAATATATTATACAGCATTTTCTTAACGAGAGTCGTTTTCTACTGATATTAATGATTCTTCTTATGTATTGATTTTAATAAAAATATACTCATACGGAAACATAAAATTGTGTAAAATATTCCACACCAACTCTATGTCGTCGAGATGCAGCTAATTATTCGTGAGCTATAAAGTTATGTTTAACATATTTCTATGTGGGCACGGTTTTCGTTCCAATGTAGAAAAATGTATGAAGTGAGTCTTAGACAGGGTGTAAGGAAAAGTATAATTAACCTTTAAACCACATACTCTACCCATCAAACTGAACAACTTTTACTATGGGAGCAAATCGATCTGAGCAAAGAAAAATCTGCTGTTGCATACATTTGAGTCGAGTAGGCGTTGCAGTTTAGTAAGGAACAGCTGTTTTTTTGTTCCTCCGATCGGTTTGCTCCCGTAGTAAAAATTGATTAGTTTGATGGGTAAAGTATGTGGTTTAAAGGTTACTGATACTTTTCCTTTTACCCCGTATAGTTTAGTATTATAGATTTTCGAAAATACCTCTTACGAAACACCAAATAAGTAGGTAAATAAGATAAATAATTAAATAAATCAAAAGAGTGTGAAATTCACATCTTGGTAAATTTTCGGACCATGATCTTCATAAGCAGTAAATCATAGATTTACGAGATAAAAACATTTCTATATCATAAACTGCACCTGACGTTCACAAATTAACAAATACTGTCAAAATAACTGGTTTCTAATCTAAAGTACGAATTGATACCATAAGAGATGTTTTTCTGTGGCCGACAGCCGACAATAAACAATATTAATAGGTCTTCTTCAATCTAACCACAGAATTTGATGCAGCTGAAATCTGAGACGAATAAAAATCTTACTTTACAGTATCAAGTGTGATTGTTAATGATCAATATTATAACAATAAATAAAGGATCGAATAAAAGTAAATAAAAGCCAAAACGTTCTTTTATAAAATAGTCGATGTCCGAGCCCCGAAATTGGTATTTTAATCAGAATGCAGGGTCATTTTTGAAATTTATAGCCTCGTCAATACCTTAGTGTTTGTTTCCTCCATTGGGCGGCAGGTAACATATTTCTTGTGGCAGCGGGGGGTGTCTGGGGCAAAGTTAAAGGATGCGCGGGAGTGCCTCTAGTTGTAGCCTTTATACTTATAAGCTTTTTTATGTTATTCGAGCAGGAGCATTGTTCGTTAAAATTTGAATTGATTGTCTAATAAAAACAATTAATATAACGGAAATAATATTAGTCTATATTTTAAAAACAAACATTTAAACAGCAACTTTTCTTGTAACTTCTTAAGAGGATAGACGAGTACAGTTTTCTCCATACAAACGTATTCCCCTGTTTTCTCCCTGGATAATAACACTAGAGCAAATATTTTTTTACCATACAATCTATGTCACCTCTGCCATGTCCCTATGTTTTGCTTTTTTGCATTAATTAATTACTGTAAAAACTAGGTACCTACGAAAATTACCTATTTTACCGCTCGTTTTCAGACACCCAGTTATCAAATTTGACGAACATAAACAAAAAAAGCAAAACGTACAGACATAGCCAAAGTCTTTCTCATATTATTTTTGAAAGAATTATTAAAATCGGTTTAGTTTTGGAGGAGAAAATTACGTAATGCAGATTTCGTCGATTTTTTGTATCTAAAATCGGTCTGAGCTGCAGTTATCTCTTTCGCACTCTAGTCGGCGGGGTGAATGGGTGGGGCGGATCTGATAAATACGTATACAGTCGGAAAAGTGACCTATTCTCCAAATTAGCATTTCAGCCCGCCTATCCTCTTAACACAATATTTGTACGCCATCACGGCAGATTTTAGTTGTCTCTGTGAGAACTTATTACCTACATCCTAAGTACCACCAAAAGTCTTACAAATAAGTGATTTCATTCATTCATTCATTCAACAGTTACAGTTAATAAACTTGTTTTCTCACAAATACTTATGTTATGATACTTATGATACAGCAATATGTATAAGTATCTTGTTTGCGATACATATTGCTGAATATAGCATTTCTAAGATCATTAACATTATACTGAGTTGGCAAATATACATGCGGTTAATCACATAAATAAATGTATTTTATTGTTGTTAATAAAATTGTATACCGGCTCCTGGTGCCCCATCTTTTTATAGAGCACGTCCGTAAATTATGTTAAGGCAGGTCTTACCTGTGCCCTCGCTGTGGAATCGATTAGGAGCGTTTCAAAGATATTTCCTTTGGAGTCCCTTTCGATGACTCGCTCTAACTTTTGTCGCTTGATTGCTTTTTGATGTGGCGATAAATGTGACTTATGTGGTTTTGGGTTAACGGCGAATACATTTGTGTAATGATGGGTTGTGTGCAGTTTAGGCGGGGTCCGTTTAATGTGTGAACGTTATTATTATGTTTTTTAGCGTTCTGTGCCGCTGCGCCCGCGCCGCTGCGACGTTGGATGAGGAGTGAACTTTATAGCTTCATGTTATTGTTGTTTATGGTTTTTATCGCAGGAACCATATTTAATTTGACAGCTTAAGTTTTTTGTTAAATGCTTATAAACACAATATTTAACAACTAATGAATTAATTTGTTTTTTGCAGGTACGTGAATCCTTTAAGCTACAGTCTATCTATCGGATGGTGAGTAATACATAACCATTCACGTTTTAATGAAACATCCACGGTTTCATTATGCATTCAGCACACTGGATAATCACGGAACACTTATCAAACAAAAAGTATTTTAATTTACTGAGGGCAAGAGCATCATTCCTACATGCCAGCATGCCCTCGGATAGATCTACTCAACCTAGATCGCCGTTGGCAAAGAAGCATTCAGCTACTAGTCAATCTTGGGCAGGCATGCGGCGGCCATCTTTTATCCGCGGACGGACAGACGGACGGACGAGGAGAGACGCTCCGGCTGTAATTGCAACGCTATTCGCCTCTAGCTGTTTTTCTAAAATAGTGAGATCCTGCACACACGCGCAAATAAGCCAATGTAGTTTATTTAGTAATAATGTATGATATACAGGTTGTAAAATTTAATAAGTTACATATTAAATGGGGTACTTCAGACCATCAAACTGAACAACTTTCACTATGAAACCAAAATATAAATCTGTTTTGCCATAGGAAGCGTCAATAGCTACTCGACTCAAATTGTATGGAATAGCAGATTTTTTCTGTGATTTCAATGTTGGTCATCAGTCATCAAACTAAACATAAAATTAACACGTTTAACGCATTTAAGTTTACACGTTGTATAAGTTGAGTGTGGAAGGAAATATTGGTAAACCTACCCCAGACGCATTAGTCATTCATTAAAAATGACAGATTTACACTCGCTAATTAAACGCTAATTAAAGTTAATCTCGTTTCTGTATCCGAGTGTAAATGTAGCCGAAATCGACGGGAATGTATAACATGACGTACACACGGCGTCAGCTCAGGCTACCCTGTTTGGACTTTGAACTATTAGATGTTGAACGGTGCGAATCGTGCGAGAGGGTGCGGTATGTTATTGTTGTTTCGTCTCACGGCACGCTGCGCCCGCGCCGGCAGCCGCGTCTATGCAGGCTCTCTACCGCACTATTTTGTGTTTTGCACGTAGCGTAGTTATGGGTATATTAAGGTACGTAACCTGATGTGTCGCCGTGTGTACCTATGGACCTAGAGGAGAAGAAGCAAAAGAGGTGTGTCAGTACTGCCCACATTGGAGATCCATAGTCTCTGCCTACCCCTCTGGGAAAAAGGCGTGAGTTTATGTATGTAATGTTATGTATGTATAACTACATAACTATTAGCTATTAATATTAATCTGCGTAAAACTAAGTATAATCATTACCCATTGAAGAAGGATAGGTATCATTAGGCACTCATTTAGACTAGTAATTTGAGTTGGTTACCCTTTTTACGGTTTAAAAATTAGCTTCATAATAACTCGGTCATAATTTTTTACTACTAAGAGCAAATAATTTACTCTTAAATGTTCTATGACTTGGTTAAATGGATGAAATTACGAAGTTTTATTTTTACTCTACTTTCGCTTTTCGCTTATATGGTGTGTTATTGTCATTAAAAAAAAGCTTGTACTCGTATACACTCACTTGTAAAGTTTGTTATAATATGTACTCGTAAGTGCAGTATTGTGTATAGGAAAGAAAATGTTAGGTGAGTGAGTGCTTAAAGTTTCAATATAAAACAGCCTTTGTGCAGTGTGGTAAGTCTATAGATGCAAACAGTAGGTAGAGTACAGTGACAAATACACGTGTGACGTATTCAATACTTCGACGCTAGTCTAGAAAACTCGTATCATACAGTACTTGCAGATCATACGCGAGCTATTTTCTATTAATAAAATATTATAATGGATAGAAGACTATTTTTTTGGGATGATTAAGAATTATTGATTTAAGTAAAAGTAAATAGTACAACTTTATTTTGGTAATGTGGAAAGGAAAGAGTATGTTATTACACACATCAAGCTACACAAAACAACCATAAGCTGGCCCGCGACACTATACGTTATTAACTAAGCGGGGCCAGCTTATTTTGGTTTTGTATAGCTTGATATGTCGCCGTGTGTGTACCCTATAGGAGTGTATTTGTATTTTGACAATCACACACTCTAATTTGCATAAGAATAATGCAATAAATTTCGAATACAAAACTGGTAAATTTGAATTTTATAAGAAATCCCACTGCAGAAAAGGATTATTTCCATTTATTTGGGAAATATGATATTCCTCCTGTTTTGTGTATAATTTTAGCTATCATACTCTTTGTATTTGTTCTTTGATTATTATACTCATTCGTTAGTTGCGCAACTATTTGACGTTTCAAGTGCAGTTCGTCACGTGGGCAATGTCTTTTTATATGTAGAGTTTAATTGGCATCACTTATACAAATTTTTCGTAAACGAACCAGGACTTCTTAAAAATACAACTCTTGGTATTCTTCCTAAAAAATAAGTAAGTTATAGCCTATAGAATCCCATTGCAGGGCAAAGGCCTCTCATTCTTCCTAAACAGCTACTTAATTTTCTTACGACAATTTTCTTTACGCAACGTTGCAACTGTATTTTGAACCAGGGTGTGCCGAACGCAGCTCTCTTAGAATTTCCACCGTCTACATAAAAATGTTAGATTTGAACCATTATGTAAGGCACGTAGACACCCATAAATGGTTTGTAATTGGAGGTACATGCGAGGCAGTTTTTGCTCCTGTGATTACTGTCGCCTACTACGATCCGACACTGCTTTTTGTTACTTCCGATTGATATATTATAGGCCTTAGACGAGAGCGGTTTTGAGAAGAGACCGACTAATAAAAAATAACCAGCGATTATGAAAATAGTTATTAATTTTAAGCCTCAACGAGTTATTGATTTAAAACTAGTACAAAAGTAAAATTGACCTTGTTTCATTGCAATAATTAATAACTACAATTAGGAGATTTAGGAAGCAGTAACTTATAAAAAGGTATCGCGTGTCTCTAGAAATAAATCATCTAAACTAGTTATCAGCTCCAATTATTTTGCTGGAATATAAACGTTTGTCAATTAACGCAATTCCAATATCGGGCTACTACCAAATATGGCTTTGTAACTTTCAAGCTTTCCCAATGTGGACTGGTGCAGTCTACTTTTACCAATAGCAAACTCTAAATTAAGATCACAAATACATTTATCATGTAACCTTTCGGAACAATGAGACTCATAATTTATGTCGCAGACTAGTTAGAGATATACTGCCGTGATTTCCTAGCCCACACGACACTCATGTTCGTAATGTGAGATGTGGATTTTACATCTATGACATTATTTATGATTGCTATCTTATTCTCTGATTTTATAGGTCTCTCAGGTGCCTTATTACCTCAATATTGGAGTCTAGATGGCATATCTTTGGAAATTGAGTCATTAATGTTGTAAATGTGGTCTATTCTTGTTTATATTTCTTCGTCGTCCTTATTTGGTTTTTATGATCTTTTATTGAAAAAGTGTCCTAATAGCTGCTAAATCTTATACAGGGTGTGCGGAAAAGTATCATTAACCTGTAAACCACATATTCTACCCATCAAACTGAACAACTGTTACTACAAGGGAGCAAAACTCAAAAAAAAATCTGCTGTCCACGTTTGAACTTTGAATCGAGTAGGTATTGCAGTTTAGTATGGGACAGCTGATTTTATTTCTGTTCTGACAGGTTTGCTCCTATAGTAAAAGTTATTCAGTTTGATTGGTAGAATATGTGGTTTAAAGGTTAATGGGACTTTTCTGCACATCCTGAATATGATTTAGCAGCTATTAGGACAAATCAAATACTCTATTTGATTTAAAGGTTAATGATATTTTTCCTTACACCCTGTATTTCCCGTCGCGCCGTGTCTATTGAAGAGTAATGATAATGACAGTCTCTACCGAAAGTGATTGTCACTACGGTTTGCAAACTTTCTTTTGCGTCGACACATCACTTTAATTTAGCCTTTTACTTTCAATATTGTCATTTGTGTGAAGTTTTTTTGTTATTGTTTGAGGTTTGCATTATTCACATCCATTTTACGATGGAAAAGCAAAAGTTCCTTACGTTTTTTAGAGTGAAATGAAATCTTACGGAAGCATTCATAATTAAGGGGCCATGGGTTCCGACGAAGATTTTCTATGAGAAACGCGATTGCCCAGCCCTCCAAAAAGTGCGTGCGTGTGCCGTATTTTCGATTAAAAAGAATAACAATAATAAACAAAAGCACTTTTTATAAAAAAAAAATATGATTTCACTGGATCAATTAATGGTAAATATGTGAGTATAAATACCAACAATCTGAAACTATTTTAAGTTCTTCTAAAACGAGAAAAATGTTTAAAAATGCATGAAAATACGTCATCTTTGTGACGATTTTCTATCGAGTGAAGTAATTTCAATCGTGTATTCAGTTTATGATTTCACTAGATAAACTATCCAAAAATACTGAGGTATGACTTTAGTTTCGGTAAATGGTATAAATCTAGTCGTAAAATGAAAAATAAAAGACACCTCCAAGGTATTTCGTCCTACCATTGGGCCGTAATGAGGGATTTTCAGAAAGACATTAAAAAAGAAAAAGTAGTTTCTAATGGCTCGATTGATTGCATTGACCAGACAGGGGTGAGCGACCTTGCAGATAATAAAATACAAATAAAATACCTAGTAAGAACTTTTGTTTTTATGTAAGCAGCAAAATATGAGCATATATTTCGTCAACGGATGCGTCTGACTCAGTGAAATGCGTTTTTGTTTACTTTTTAGCCTAAAATTTTCGTTTCCGGACCTCTCTCTGGTCATCGCCATCTATCGCCGGTATGATGAACTGATGAGTAGCTGTCAGAAAACTCCTCATTATGAGCATTCGAAACCAAGAGCCAAGGGTCAAAAACGAGCTATAAGCACAGATTATTTAACAATAAGTTCGTTTCTTGAACGGAATACAATAAGTATTATAGAAAAATAATTCTAGAGGGTTTTCAGTAAATCAACATTTTCTCAAAGATTCGGAATCTCTTAATGATAGAATTTTGACCAAAGATAGCTCTTGGAAATAAATCCCATTGCAATATACAGGGTCCAACTTAATATGCTGATACTTTTTTAAGAGGATGATCAGACCATCAAACTGAATAACTTTCTCTATTTGACCAATATCGAAAGCCCGAAAAAAAAAATCTGCTCTTCCATACAAAACTGCAAACCTACTCGAGCCAAATGAACGGGACAGCTGATTTTTTTTCGCGATTTCGATGTTGGTGCCATATAGAAAGTTGTTCAGTTTGATGGTCTGATCATCCCCTTAAAAAAGTGTCAGCATATTAAGTTGGACCCTGTATAAGTTCGTCTAAAAATTTAATGTTGTTGTTGTGTGAAGTAGGTAGGTAAGTAGGTAAATGCACAGGTAAATGTTTATGTCTCTTTCTTGTAAGTTACGAATATTACGTCCGGTGTTTATTTTATTTTCACCGACATCGGCATCACAAGGAAATCATTCATCCAATTAACGAAAGCGAAATTCTACTATTTTGAATTGTTCAAAGGAAGTAAGTAGTTTTTATTATTGGTCTTAATCAAAGAACTTTCGTTTTTGTCGTTCTTAATTAAGCAGGTGGTCAAGTATACCGCCTCGGATATAATAAGATAGATATATATGTTCTTCTGTCTTTGTCACATTGCGTACACTAGAGCGAGAGCAAGACGTATTTCGACTATTACCAATTTGTCGCGGGCCGTATGCTTGGCCTGCAGCGACCTTCTAATTGTGTTTGTTTAGAGCGGGTCCAATGTCTTTCTTCTTGCGGAAACGATGTCCCAGTTTTAGTTTAAGTAAAAGTAATGCGATTAGACTGTGAGAATAAGTGGCTGTTACACTTTATATGGGTGGTCCGTCTGTTCCACTTGATTATGATGTCACTTTGATCAAGCTTTTAATTTCATTTATCGATAAATCAATCTGCGATTTTATAATAGCGGAACGAATTGATAATTAATCAACTATTAACTACTTTGTAATATGCAAATTATTTTCTCTTCCCTGTTAATTGATATGGTAATAATTTCAATGATTATCAATTTCAACCGTCCTCATCTATGACATTTGTAAATTTTTAAATACCTACGAATTTAATTGACCTTGCATTTTAAATTTAAGATAATAATTTTCGTCTATAGGGACTATTCGGGACACACTGTTCCATACCGGTGCGCAAGTGCGACTAGAGATATGTATTGTGTCACTATACAAAAGCAACTACGTTTTTACTTTTTTCGATGAATGACAGAGCACTTGCTAACGAGCGACATGGAGTGCGATTTTTGAAAATCATACGAGCGGTTCGGCAGTAGAAAGATGCATAATCTCCATAGTAATTCTGACATTTTCTACTGTCGAACCGCTCGTATGATTTTCAAAAATCGCACTGCTGGACATGATCATGCTAATCATGCTCGTGTTTTGTTATCTTTGCCTCGATATGCGAACCACTCGAATTTTCATTTGCTCCCAATGTAAGTAGAAATACTAACTTATCTTGCCTACAAAACTTAATTTCAATGTTTATACATAACTCCGAAATATTTTGTTTCGCGGAAAGCACCTTAATGACTCATCGTATTTTGTAAAGGCATTCAAAAGAAATATTTGAGGCTGTAACCTGAAACTGTTTTGTATATTTAACGCAGAGCTCTCGGGCGATAATTTCGATACGAAGCCGAAACCCGGCCGTCTGCCGGCTAACGTGGCATTTATGATTTATAATCCGGCCCCCGACGAGTCCCCTTTTCCGAGAGACAGCGAACTTAAAAATAATTTTGATTTTAAATTGGAAGCAACTTATTAAACTTCGGTTTTATGCGATGAGGACATAAAAATATTGCTCCAGCAACTTGAGGCTACTTTAACATTTATAGCTAGAAATACCTAGGACATAAGTATGTAAAATGCTAATAGAGGCGTCAACAGGTTTACCTGACATTTATACTAACACACGTTTAAAATAACGAGTAAAATTGTTAAGACTAAGATAATCTTTATGTATCCATACGGTAAGGTGACAATGGGAATGGGAATGACAAATTGATGATGATGTAGTGCATTACAAAACTGCGTTAACACGACGAGCAGCTTTCTCGCCACTTAATTACGACAGTCACGCTTCAACTAAGAAAATCTTTTGTGCTCTTTTCCCGAGCGTAAAGAAATGTAACGAAACGGGTTGGGGTATTTTTTTGTCGAAATGAGTTTTAGTGTCACGGCTTCGGCCGGTGACGGTTTAATGAGAAAGCTTTGTGATCGCTGAGCCACTCGGCTCTGTGTCGAATTGTCAGCGATGCTTTTATACAGTCTTATTTTACAAGGACTCTCTTCGAGCGTTTCGTATCCTTGTCCCTACCAACTGCGTTCACGCACGATGACGCATTGACGGAGCGGCAGGCCAGGCCATCATTTGTGAAGCAAGGAGGTTATATGAAACTGCACGTAGAAGCACGCACGGTGCGTCAATCCGTCACCGTGTGTGCTTCTACGTGCGGTTTCTTACAACGACTTGCTTTACAAATGACGGACTGACGTCTGCAGCTCCGTCAATGCGTCATCGTATAATGCTGATAAAAATAAGTCTTATTGAAACCTAAATCACTTAGATATCATATCTATAAAGGTGAGTTTTTCTAGGCTGTTATTACGATCTTATTATACCTGCCATTAAACGATGACGAAGTGAACGGAATGATAATTAATGCTTCACCAGTCTTGTGCTACATTGTTGAGACTAATTCTTCTTTTTCTGACTCTACTAAGTATGTAAAAAAACACCTAGATAGTTGTCTACCCAGACCATAGCAAGTTTCTATTGTTTTCCCAACCCTATTGAAGGTTATTGAACTCGTTTAAGAAACATAATGTTCCGAAAAGGAGGTGAATTCAATAATTTATCTGGAATGCTTTAGTGCCGGTCCAGGCGAGCGGTCGTGACGCCGGCACGTCGACGTCGCCCGTGTCAAATCCGTCTGAGAAGCGTCCTCAGACTTTATAGCTATTTCATCATCACTGACCACTTGAAGACACTTCGATACAACACGAATCTATAAACTAAAACATGGCCGCAGAAACTTCGACTAAAATATTAACCTTCAATTTATATCAAACTTAAATGTGGTCGCAATATTGTCTGAAATTTAAAACGGTCACTCTATACTTTACTTTGAAATCAATACGTTTAACAGGCAACATTTACAAACCGATAAAGTCCTATCGCTATGCAATTATATCGATCAAGGTTGCCGGGGCTGGTTTCAAAACTATTCGTAATCCCGTTAACTGTTTCACGTTAACTCGAATCCATCAAAGGAAAATTCCTTGAAATTGGCCATTGTATCGGTTGAGCTCATAACTTGAACTGGCTTAGAAGGATCGCTCTTTAACCCTGGGCCCGCTTCGTGATGTCGCTGCGACCCCAGGCGAATCTATTTTGCCCATCATAATCGCTGCTTTCAATTTACGGTGGCTATTCTATTGCTTGATGTATGGTGCTGTAAGCTTACTTGTAACCGTTGTTTGTTATTTTACATTTATCCATTATATTTTGTGAGTTATACTCGTCAATTTAAAATAAATTATCTAGCAAATAAAAGTTACTGTTAGCATGTAAGCACACACTCATAAAATTTTGCTAAATCTTTTTTACAAAAAGTAGTTTTAGTAAAAGTATATTATTATTAAAGAATATACATACTTCAAATCTGCAACAAGCTTTATCAAAAATGGTGACATAATTATCTGCATCTGCAACACGCTTCGTCAAAAGTTGAACATATAATAATTAATAGACAGGATCGCAATCAGCAACATGTTTCGTCAAAACTTAAACCTATACACTCCTTATCCGCCACATGCTTCGTCAACATACAGACTAATTTCACACTCCTAGGCCCAGCCCCACGCCACAGATTTTACAAATACTGAACTATTGTTTTTTTTTAAATCACTCGATGAGTTACTAAATATATGTAGAGTTCTTCTCAATATGCGTCACGGTCCAACGAACATCGAAAAAAATTGCTTTTCTATACAAACCTGAACTCCTACTCGACCGAAATGAATGTGATACCTGATTTGTTGGACCCTGTATGTATATTTCATGATTTTATTCAAATATGGTTATAAACAATCTTAAAGTATATTGGATATCACATAGAAAGTAAACATGTATAAAATAAAGCTCAGAAGCATTCCTCTGCACGGTAAGTATGGAAAGCTTATCAATAAGTCGGCGGGGAGTCCGATCGTATCGGTTGGTGAGCCGGGCTTCATTGGGAAGGGTTGTGTTGTGAGACAGAGCTAACAATACCCTTGAATATGACGTCATATTCCGAGAACGTACGTACGTGGATGCTCTGAGTTTTTAGAATGTCTCTGACTACCCCATCGGGGAATATACTCGTGAGCATTATGCTTATGCTATGCTCATTCCAAGAACATTTTATTTTATCCCGCCGTCGCTAAATATCGCAAAACACCACATTCACAAAACATCATGATGTTCACAAAATATCATATTCTCAAAAATCACAAAATACCACATTCTCAAGACAGCATATTTTTTATTTATTTAAGCTTACCAAATTCTCAAAACACCATATTAGCAGAATAGGACTAACATCTAATACCTAATCTATTATAAGCTGCATCGACGATATGTTTGACGAAAAAAATTCTTCACAAAAAAATATATTGTGTACATTGAGATGCCTACCTGCAAAATAGAACACATTTTTGGTTCCCATTATAATTCTTACCTTTCTCCGTCAGTCTAACTCGGAGATCGTAAAAACAAATCTTTAAAAATTATAAAATCTTTACAATTACTTCATACAAACAAGCGATTAGGCTACTGAACAATTATGAACAAAATTCCCAAGAGTCAATCTCCAATATCCTGTGTAAACAGTAAAGTTTTATGGTTCTGTGTATTACACTGAATCACGAACAAAGACGCGGCGCATCGAGAGTCCGGAAATTGTTATGAGCAATGTTGTATAGACCAGGGGTTCTAAAACTGTGGCACGGTACGAGGCGGTACGCAAACAGACATGACAACACCATGACATAAAGACTCGCATACATTATAAACTCACGACCATTATCCCTTGCGGGTCAGTCAAAACCATTGCTACAACTACACATCCTGCTCACAAGACGTGTTTTTCAATATTTGATAGTTAAAAAGATATACTTTTTGTACAAAAAGTTGTGAAAGAAAATAAACATTGAGTCGTTTGGCAAACAACACGACGACAAAATTTTAGATTTTAGTTATAAATTGCTTGTATTACATATTACTTATAAGTAAATATTACAAATATTTTATTACCTTAGTGCGTTCACACACGATGACGCACTGACGGAGCAGCAAACGTCAGTCCGTCATTTGTGAAGCAAGGACTTGTATGAAACCGCACGTAGAAGCATACACGGTGACGCATTGACGCACCGGGTGTGGTTCTATGGACTGACATCTGCCGCATGCGTCAGTGCGTCATCGTGTGTGAACGCACAGTGGCACTTTTATAAATGGTGAGTCGTCTATATAAATAGGACTATTCATATAATGACCATTTACTGGTTCGGGTGTGATAAATATTTCCATTATACTATCATAATTATTGCCATCGCCTTGGTTTAAACTCAAAATTCAGAACTAAAACGTCAAAGTCTCTCGAGATAGCAGGCTTTTTTAATTATATATAAATAATAACATCGAAACGGTGTTGTTCTACTTCTCCGTTTTCATTTTATTTTAATTAAGACTTTATTGTAACTACACACACTACACAGACGCAACGCATAGTTGAGAAAATGTGTATAAAGAGCTAGCTTATACCTGAATAGATTTCTTCCAGCAGACCCTCAAAAGTGACAGTTAATGGTACCTACGCAATTTCAATTTTATAATTCAATGGTACGCAACTGATTTATAACTCATAAAAGTGGTACGTGAAATGATGTTTGAGAACCTCTTGGCTAGGACTACTGCCTACTGCTGTGCCAAGTTGCGATGCGATTCATCAATTTTTGTTAGTTTGCCGTCTTCTAAGATATAATCGTCGGCTTGAGCTATGATATTGCGGGATTCAATACATTACATGTTCGGATCGTTCGTTGTTTATGTGAGCCGCATGATCTTATTGATTATTCGATATGAAATGTGTTTGAAGACCATCAGCGAATTGTTTGGCATATTTATAATGATCATTATTGTAAAGCATGATTTACAATAGGTGTATGGGTGGGTATATTGTAACAGAGGACTAATTTTAAAATTAAAATAAATAGCAAAAATACTTAAAAACATTTGTGTTTTCTTCAAAATCTATAAATTATTCCCCTGTCACAAAACATGTACAAAAACATAAAAACTCACGACCGTATTCCATTTGGGAGTGATTAGAAACCAAGCTATCTGACAACTATCTTACGTAATTCTGTTAGTGATATAAGAAGTGTTTTGTATGTGCCTTATTGGACCGAGGGGTGATTGGGGATCTACCTCCTAGCGGTCCACCCCGGGCAACGGCATCACAAGCTACCAAGTTTGTGGTGGCGGCTGAACGATCCCCCACGCGGTGTGGTAGGCTCCGCAAGGAGCCGCCTGGCTCGCGACCACCCTCCTGCCGGAGTCTGGCGCAGCAGCTTGCTGCGTTCCGTCAGTGTGCAGGAGTGCCAGTGCACTTCTGGGTAAGCTCGCTACATCTTCGGCCCCATCTTTGTCCTGAGGACTAGATTGGGGTCAAGAGCAAACCCATCAATAATAAAAAAAAAAAAAAAAAAAAAACACGATTCTTTATACTAATCGATGCGAACGAGTCCGGTCAGAATTTAGCGTTTTCTTTGAAAAATGAGATGATTTTTTATTAATTTCGAAAAAATAAGAAAACCACATCATTCTAAATTCTCTTGTGAACAATACTGTAAATTTTCATTTTCTTCCGATAAAAAATGTAAGAGTAAAATGGTTACAACTGGAAAAAAGGTGTGACTTTAGATTCCCTTTTTTCGGTTTTATTAGAATTCTAGAAAAACCACATCACTTCTCATATCGTGTAGATGGTTCAGTTTATTGCTCAAAAAGTGCCATAGTTAATTAATAAAATGGTTACAAAGTTACACAATTTCATGGTAAAACCAGGAGGTACCTAGCCCCTTAATAAGAAAATACAAAATAAATAAACTATAATAAGTTCACTGATTGACTATTGAATGATCCAGGATAACACTCTGTATAAGCCATGTAAAACAGTTACTGTAGTCGAACAAGTAGAAAATTAATAAGTGTTAGAAATAACATGCACTAGATCCTAGGTCACTCGGAGCAGTACGGCCCGGTTTTGTTTAAACGGTACATAATCATCTAATTCACCTATCGGGTAACATGGCGAAGAATAGTAAAGCATTTCTCTCGTGTGTTGTTCGGATAACAGTTGCAAGGCATAAGCTAATAGCGATCGACTCGAGGCTTTGGCTACGAATAAGAATAACTATAGAAGAGTAACTCTAAACAAAATCGAAATAATTTTTGGCACCCAATGAAAAATGACATTTTGTATGAGTTTTGGCGGCTAGGTACAGTTTTTAAAGAACAAATTTAGAACACGGTACACTTTTTGAGCCTCATTTACACTTCTATACATTCTTATTCGTAGGGCTTTGGCCATTATCACACCTTTTCAGTATTATCGAGTTGATTACACGAAAATCCTAAATTTTTACGTCTTACTTTATACAGAAATCGTATTATCCTAAAGTTCCCAATGCTTTACTATCTTATTATGTAATAGGATAACATATAGGGTCCAACTTAATATGCTGACACTTTTTTAAGAGGATGATCAGACCGTCAAACTGAACAACTTTCTCTATGGGACCAACATCAAATCGCGAAAAAAAAAATCAGCTCTTCCATACAAAACTGCAAACCTACTCGAGCCAAGTGTATGGGACAGCTGATTTTTTTTTCGCGATTTCGAAGTTGGTCCCATAGAGAAAGTTGTTCAGTTTGATGGTCTGAACATCCCCTTAAAAAAGTGTCAGCAAATTAAGAAGGACCCTGTATAATTATTACTAAGATCAATTGATGCAGCGGTTAAATTAAGGCAAGACCACGCAAGACTTTTTTATTTTGAGTGCTGTACAGTAACGAATTCATTTTAAAATGTTACCTAAATACAAAATGAATGCGCAAATTTAAATTTTGGGGGTAAATTAATATTGTGAAAATCCGGAAAATTGTTTTATTAATGCAAAAGTGATTTGATTACAGTTAATTTATTTAGAAAACCCCGCTGCATATTCATATTTTTTTTATTGGCTTTAAAATAGAGAAAAAAAAATGATTTTTAATGTTATGGTTTTGGTTACTATTTTATCCAGTGATTCCGATTTAAACTTAGAGAATTTAGGATTTCAAATAGGTATTATAATCTCTTTGCTTGCTTTCATTCTAAAATCATAGAGATTTAATTCCATTTTTAGTTTCCTAGCCCAGTCGGTTAAAAAGCTAAGACGTTGGTTGCCACTAGAACAGAAAAAAAAGTATAGCTTTTTCTTAAAAAAAAAGGCTGTGACGAATTTCTTACAGGCTTATTCCTGTAAGTGTTTGCCAGTGTTTCAAATTTTAAGTAGGTATGTAATACAGTCTCTTTTCAGATTTTTTATAATTTACTTTGATAACACAGACTTAAATAACAGACTTAGCATTTGATCAACTACTGCGTGGCAAGTTTGCACACATTCATATTTCATGCACACATTAAAAAATACAGGGTCGTATCAAGTCAAAGCATTCGAAATTTTCCAACTTTAGGTAGGTACCTACATATTGAAATAGTGACAAATTATGTAGGTAATGCAGTTTTAAAAACACTCAGCTCGAGGGAAACATTTTATGTACTATTCCAGAACATTGTTAAGTACAGTTTTGGAAATGATAGATTTGCATTGCACCGACACGATTCCCTCAAATTAAGAAAAATAAATCGCTGCCAACATACTCGTATATACATTCTTATTTACTGCCCAAGGTGTGTCTACTATTTTTCCCCTCGACAGAGGCGGAAAGCAGCAACTTCGTTTAGCGCAGCGGGACGAAAGTTGACGCTTTCCACCCGGAGGGAGCTAAATTATTTGTTAATGCAAATGTCTAAGAGTTCACTATTTCCTATATGATTTATCCTGAACCGATGCTATGTGTTCAAGTATACTACACCTAATGAAAGGTTCTTCAATAATATACACTCAGTTTCAGAAACGCTCATGAAAGTTAATCCTTCATTTAATCTCTGCTGACACTTTTTGTCTTGTTGATGTAAAAAAGCTAGCAAGATATTTATTGGAGAAATTAACTTAAATGAGCGTTTCTGCAAATTAGTGATAATCAAATTAACTGGTGCATAATATAAATACTTACTAAGCAGAGGGTCAAAAGAAAATAGATAACAAAGTTATTAATACTGAAACTATTTATTTTCAAACAAGACTATTTTGTTCATTTGATTTCTTGACAAATTGCCATCAATGTTTCAATCTCTCCGTCGATAATTTCTTTATTCTCATTGATATGATAATTATATCATAGTTATCTATACAACTTAGTTTTTTAGTTTTGGCTGGTATGTTGGTGAATCTGAAACGATTGAAATACTTAATATTAATCTTCATAAAATTTAAACTCCTCTTTTACCTACAATAATTCATACCTATACCTTATATATTATTTATATAATATATTAATTATTTATAATGTCACTATTGAGATTATATTTTGACTAATACAGGGTGTAAGGAAAATTATAATTATCCTTTAAGTTTAAACTACACACTCTACCCATCAAACTGAACAACTTTTACTATGGGAGCAAACCTGTCAGCGCAAAAAAATCAGCTGTTCCATACTAAACTGCCGCACTCAACTCAAGTATATGAGATAGCTGATTTTTTTTTGTTCTGACATGATTACTCTTATAGTAAAAGTGGTTCAGTTTGATGGATAGTAGTAGGTATGTGGTTTAAAGATTAATGATTCTTAATGATAATTTTCCTTACACCGTGTATATTACCCACATGGCACATAATATCTAGTAGATGTTGAATATTGGTCTACCATGATCTACGATATCAACATTATGTCTAATAGATATCTAAAGCTGACCTTGAAATCTTATCCTTAAAAGATATTACTATATTATGTTACTCGATGTCTAGAGCTGATATTAAAACAATATCTACATGAGATATTGAAAAATAATATTTTCTTAGCCATAAACCGCATGCATATATCGTAATTAATGTTGTTTCATATAATGTTGTTGAGTATGTATTTAAATTAATTCATACTTCATTGCTTAATGAAATACAAGGCAATAATGCAATCGTGCAAACAAGCATGCATACAAGCTAACACGCAAGAAGGCAAGCAAGTATGCAATCTAGCATGCAAACAAGCAAGCAAATCCGCAAAAAAGCATGCTAGCAAGCGATAAGTGAACCGTACAGTACATATAGGTACTCTAGAATTCAATGTATGCTGTTTTATGAGATACTAACGTTTTAAGGAGCATTCGAGGTACTGGGCTGAGCAATATCAGCCTCCGATGATGCCTTAGATTTTTCTCTATCTTCACATCTATTTCTAGCAACACAAATGATCTCCACTCCATTTCTTTTTATTCAAGGAACAATCCTAAATTTTATTGATAGACGCATCTTCTTTATTCTGTAAATAACAATGAACACAATATATTAACTTACACTCAAATTAATTTGCCGTGAAAAGCCGTGGTGGTCCAGTGGCGGGTAACCTTGCCTGCCGTGCAGGAGGCGATGGTTCGATCCCCGTCCAGGCCGACTCCTACCAATGAGTTTTTCGGAATTTATGTACGATTTGTAACACCACTGGCTTTTCGGTGAAGGAAAACATCGTGAGGAAACCTGCATGCTTTAATTTCGAGGCATGTATTGTACCCAATGTCCATTTTATAAGTGGCGACGGGCTCACCCCCCGTCACACTGGACAGAGTTCCGGTACAACTGGTGAAACGTGGATGTTCTGAGGTTTCAGAATATCTCTGACACCCCCTCGGGGAATATAGTCGTGAGCAGATGCTTATGCTATGCAAATTAATTTAAGGCTAACAAATGAGTCACATTTTTAGTAAAAAAATCTTTGCTAACGTGAATACATCTCTGGAATTTTGCAACAATCCTAAATCTATGAAAATCTATGAAATGTCAAACAAGGATTCTAACAATAGATATTTAACGAATTAACAACATAATGACTTTACTTATTGGTTTTATGCAATTAAAACAATGCAAACATAGATTTTCTCCTAAAATATAGTGAATATGTGCTTCTGTAGCACATAATATGTAATGAAAAACAGATTAAACAATTTGTGTCCCAACACGAGATTTACTTACCTATGAAACGATAATCCAGGTGTCTTCCGATCGGATGCACTGTCACACTTATGCGCACTGCATTTCACCATAATTTAACAAAAACTTCCGCTCCTTTGGTGATACTTTCAACAATATTTTTTTCAAAACTCAACACGGCGTTTTGACAATATTTCACTGAAGGGCACTGACGGCCATATCGTTAGCTATCAAGATGGCAACCTGGCACGATGGTTGCATTGTTTATGGGTGCGTGTGGTGTAGCAACAATAGATAAACAGGGATAGTGCTATATGAGTTCTCTCAGACCTATTAGAGATAGAAATAATAAACTAGTGTGTGTAAAAAGTGCTAAGTCTGCTACTGTAATACCTAAGTCTGTGTTTGATAACTAAAGATTACTATTAAAGACAATACGTCTTTTTATCATCTTTTCTCTCATTTTGAGAGTTTCATAATTGATTGGAACCGTAGAAAGAGAAGGCACTAGAAGGAAGCACGTGTCTTGTAGTAAGAGATGCACATAACAAATTTGCTCTAGTTAAAAAAAAAGGAGACCGCTACTTGTTGCTGTCCTTATCGACGTATCCACTTTTTTGTACTTCGGCCATCTGACTCCAAAATGTCACTTCATATAAATTGTATGGGACAACCACCTGACTCCGAGATGTCACTTCATATAATTCGCTATCTCATACCCGGTTACACTGATATTCGGTCTACTAGCGCAAGCGAAAAATTTTGCGTCTATGATTGGAACTGAGCTGTGGAGTCACCTAGCTGTCCCCAAGAAAATTACTGGAAAACGCCCATGTAATACTGTACTGTTATAATTAGAATTATTCTATTCTATTTTTAAAAATATGGCTGCCATCTTTGGTTAATGATGATTTTGCCAATGTCGAGTTTTTATAGCAAAAGTGCTTGACGTTGTACGGTTATATTGATATTTTGGTGACTTCAAGGGTTGTTCTTATAAAAGAACAATATCCTGAGCCACCACTGGAGTTCCACTGTAGGCCGGGGATGGGGCAACCGACGCGCACGTGACCGCCCAATAGCAGACCCACAAAGCAACTCCATTAGAATTATTCTTATGACCATTACTCTGAAACTTTGTTTATGTCAGCTTTTGCGACACGCTGTGGGTAGGTAGGTTCGCAATGCATTACTAAATTGATTTTATCAAAAATTATTTCAAACTCGTTTCATTTATTTGTTTAGGACAGGTTTTAAAGGCCGTCATGTAATTTATCTCGGTGCCATAATTCTTAAAACCTAAGACACGTAATTATTTAAACGGTTGCATATGTAAGTGTTTGGCTTATTTATGTCGTGTTTTAAATATTGTTGTTTGCTCTCAAAATAAAACGAAATGAATTAATTTTAATGTAAAGCCTGACCAGAAATATAAAAAAACCTCGCCATGTTGCGGAAAATTTTTGTACTTGGAACACTAAAATTAAAGGTGACAGTCGATTGCAGCGCCCCCAAACCAGGTTTTTTATATACCTACCTTACTACCTTACCCTTAGAAAAAGTATATGTCTAGAATGAACCTCACTGTTTTACCATATAAAACAAAAGGGGCCAAGTTTCATAGGTTGGTGTGCGTGAGGCGCCATACAAATTATGTTTTCGACGCTTTCGTATCTTCGACTGTCAATCTTGACATAATATAACTTTATCAAAGACCTTACCCCTATTTTTTATTTTTGTTAGTACTTAAAGAAAAAAGGTTACAAAAATGTCAAGTTTGATGTTTGAAAATTATTTGAACTAAGTATTTAATTGAGCGAAAGAAGGTTGCCTAGAAGTTGACGCAAACAATTTATAAGCAAGCGTGAATGGAATAGTTAAAATTGATCGCCCTAGACGCACGTACGCTGATCAAATACTCTTTAGTAGGTACCTACGCAAAGGATCAAGTAAAATGTACCCGGAACCTTAGATCAATCGAAGCCCGGAACGTATATATGCTGATGATGAAGGGTAACTGTTACGAAGTAACTATACTTCATTCCAAATAAGGGCGAAAAGACTTTCTGATTCCTATACTTATAGCTTTCTGACCAAGTCTGATTAGCAAATATAATTTTGTTTATCAGAAATATAATATACTATCTTAACTATTATAAAACCGTAAAATCGTGAGGATAAAAAAGTAGCGGTTCACTTCAATAAACTCAAATAACACTCGATAGCGCGATTTAAATGACGTGTAGCGCCATCTTTTGACAAGTTTGTTTGTTTGTTCGCGCATCACGCAAAAACTACTGAACCGATTTTGATGAAACTTTTTTTGTTTGATAGCTTATGATATGACTTAAAACCTGGTATATAATTTGTGCGGACTACGGAACACTAGTCCGACATATTTTGGACGTTTTTTAAGAGAGGAAGTGTTTCAAATCTCTATTTCTGTAATTAAAAATATCCTGAAAATTTCATTGCTATTTGGAATGGAGTAAAGTAGTCTGTGACCAAAGTATGGCTGGATAATCGCGAGTCTCCTTTAAGTTGGATCATCAAAAGTCAACAGTTGTTGTTGTGTCGGGGTTCGCACGCTACTTCGCCATCACGGCGCGCTATTACTGTCGACACACTTCTGTCCATCTGAGCACTAAGCTTAGCAATTATTTTATTTGAATTATTTACCTTGAAACATTTTACGATGCTGGTTAAACTTTTAGAAATACAAGTGAAATTTGTTATGGTTTCTCTTGATTTTGATTTTCTAACATAGGCATTAAAAGAATATGATAGATTTGAAAGTGTCTTATCTTATTTGGAAGGATTTCCATTGTGTTTTTATTTTAATAAGATACTTTATAAGAATATAGGAAAATGGGAAAGTACGTGTTGACTATATCCTTATAGTACCAGGTAAATAGCTAACATGATAATTTTATATAGGTAACTTTTTATTATATTTATAATTTATACTAAAAAAGTCAGAAGACTTCACTTGAGTCAAATTCAATCTATAACAAATGAAGACGGGGAACGAAAAATCGTTAGTAGCTTGCTTGACTGGCCCCCACTTTGAACTTTATTTATTACTAGCTGTTGCCCGCGACTTCGTCTGCGTGGACCTTAAAAAAATATCCTATGTGTTAATCCAGAACATCTTCTATCTGTGTGCCAAATTTCATCTAAATCCGTTCAGCCGTTTATGCGTGGTTGAGTCACCAGTTAACATCGTCACAAACTTTCGCATATATAATATTAGTGAGATTATATTTTAGCATATGGTCGTTCCCCAACAGCGTTCGTCAATGAAACTTATAATTTTGCTTCAAATACTTAAACTTTACTTTTTTTCCCATTAAATGTTACAATTTTATCAACGTCTCCACAGTAGTTTCATTCTATTTTTACCAAGAACATCTAATGTAAACTATTATAAAACTTTAACTGAAGTGTGTCTGTACGTTGAAGATATTTACAAAAAAAAAATTATACTTATATGGTTTTTAGGTTTTGAGGTAAAATTTTTTCTGTCTGTCTGTTTGTTTGTGTGTTTGTTTGTTTGTTCGTTCGCGCATCACGCAAAAACTACTCAACCGATTTTGATGAAACTTTTTTTTATGCTCTGACTTAAAATCTGGTATATAATTAGTGCGGACGAAGTTGCGGGAAAACACTAGTTATATATATTTTTACTAATCTCCCATCTTATCAGTATTACATCGAATAAAGTCAAAACCAATTTAATTCACAGTATAAACTTTACTGTACCATTTCCAAGTGGTTAGTCAGTGGTCTCTCTCGTCCAGAACGCCTAGGTAGCCTACAGGCAGTACCTAACGCAACCCGTCCGAGCACAGCCCCTCCAGGCTAAACTCTGGAATTAATCACGCATTATTAAGGCTTCCTTATGTGGCAATGTTATTTAGATGTACTTAATTATAAATATCTTATCTTCCGCCCTGCGATTTTGTTCGGTTACGTAGAATTTATTATCGTTAACGTTAAGATGTTTCCTAATATAACGTTTATTTACCTACAAACATAATTTTATGACCGCATTCTGTTTACGGGTTGATCATTCGTAATTTTAATTTTAAAATCACGGTCAAAAGAGATAAATGGAGGAAGACGAATTTTTTTACCTCTTAGCATAGCATAGCATAGCATATGCTCATGACTATATTCTCCGAGGGGGTAGTCAGAGATATTCTGAAACCTCAGAACATCCACGTTTCACCAGTAGTACCGAAACTCTGTCCAGTGTGACGGGGGGTGAGCCCGTCGCCACTTATAATGGACAGTTGGTACAATACATGCCTCGAAATTGAAGCATGCAGGTTTCCTTACGATGCCTTCCTTCACCGAAAAGCCAGTGGTGTTACAAATCGTACATAAATTCCGAAAAACTCATTGGTACGAGTCGACCTGGACGGGGATCGAACCATCGCCTCCTGCACGGCAGGCAAGGATACTCGCCACTCGACCACCACAGCTTTTTTTATGATGATCAACTATCCTATAAACGGAGCGTGTAATTTCTCTATGATTTAAACCGAGCAATTGCAATGTTTACTATTATCATATTGAAGGTTTCTGGAATCTCTATCGAATTGTATAAAACTACAGGATTATATATCTAAATACAAACTGTGGAAATGTAATGGACCGGCACAAATAAAATATTAATGAACTTTTAAAATTCTCCTCGTAATCAGAATTAACAGTAATAGAAAATTACTGCATATTGAAAAATTTATTGCTCATAAAAAATGCTCATATTTTATGTAGATTTGAGGTATATCTATCAAACAATGTATGAGAATGGAGTTTAGCGCATACTGCGTTGTTATATGATAATGATTATAAAATTGCTAACCGCAGGCCTTGTTGCGGAAACTTTTTTGTTTTTGTTTTGGCGCCATTGCGTGTGCAGCATTTATTGGGAACATTGAAATGACGCCATAAATCCTGTCGTGTTTAAAAATATGACTAGCCGTGCCCGCGGCCCTGCCTCCCGTCCCATCAAGTGACCTCGCTACATCAAGTATGCATAATTATAAATAAATATCGAAATCAATTTCATTCTCTCTTGTCGATAAATTATAGTTTTTCACTGAATAACTTAAATATCTTCCGTTAAAAGGGTTTAATACCGTTCAGTGGCAGTTTCGTCACAAATTTTTAGATTTATCAATCAATAAAACCTATAATAAAGTGTTTCTTACATACATTATCCAAAGGCATAAAAGCTATCTAAACTATTATAAAACGGTAACAGAAGTGTGCTGTATATTGAAGATATTTCCATGAAAAAGATTACGATATGGTTTTTAGGCATGGACATATTACTCTAGCGATAGACAAGCTCGTTCAAACAAACAACATGTCACACAAAACAACACAAAATGACACATTGCGGTCTGTCATTGCCATAGTGACGAAGTAAACTCGGGAACAGCAATCAGGTGCGTACACCTCATTCAAGTGGAACATGTTGCTTCTATGGAAGGGCAAGTCTATCGCTAGAGTTTAAGTCTATGTTTTTAGGTATCCCTGACTCCAAACCTTTATTAGAATTTTTGTCTGTCTGTTTGTTTGTTTGTATGTTTGTAACAGCATCACGCAAAAACTACTGAACCGATTTTGATGAAACTTTTTGATAGCTTATGATCTATCTTAAAATCTGGTGTATAATTTGTGCGGACGAAGTCGCCGGTTAACTCAAATTTTTATATAAAACAGGTAATTTTAGGGGTTCGAGATACTTATTTCACTTTTAAGAAAATCGTAATAAGTAATATTTCGTTTTAACTTCAAACTCGTATTCAAGATATCAAGCTTTGAAATTATTCATACAAAATTTCAAAGCCTTATATCTTTGTAATTATAATATAAATTGTAAATGTCATTTGATACGCGCAATCTAGATTTATATATAAAACATTACTTTTATTAATACCGTCTACGTGTGTTCTACGACAAGGTTTTGTATGAAATAGAGAACTCTGCAACCATACCTTAAGTTATTTAAAAAAGTAACAAGTAGTCCACATGGAAGCAATATTGTTAATTAAATGACAGAATCAGCGTTCAATTGAGATTTTAAAAGGCGAGAATTTAAAAGCCAAAAAAGTCGACAGTTGGGAAGAAAAGAAGTTCTTTTACATGGAAATAACCGTACTTTCGGTATTTTAAGTAGCTTACTGGAGAAACAGAGTGCGGGCTACTGGTTCAGCCGTCTTTCTTTAGTTTTATATACCTATACGTACCTATAAAGAATATTTATCTTATCTTATCTTATCTTATCTATCCTCTTATTTTAATGAGGTTACATTTTTCGCTTTAATCGCAAACATCTCAACTCCCCCACGTGGTGGAGTATGGCCTATTCCCTCCCGACTACATTCGTGAGAGGAGGTGATTTTTCATTGAAGCGGAACGGAGCTGAGTTGTGTAAAATGAACGAATAAAATAGCTTGATTCTGACAAGCGAGGAAAATAGAGCAATTCGATTGGTTGGTTTAACACAGCACGCTCCACTTCAGTGGAAACGCACCCTTACTTTAAAATACATACAAACGTAATAATATGTAAAATTTTATCATGTATGTCGTAAGATACAATTCGATTATAATAAAGAAAAATGATTTAAATTCTAATCAGAAACGAAGAAAATAAAATATTTGCTCCATCTTTGTACATCAAAGACATTTTAATTTTAATCTTATCTTAACTATTATAAAACCGTAAAATCATGAGGAACAAAAAAGTAGCGGTTTACTTCATATAAATCAAATAACATTCGATAGCGCGATTTAAAAACGTGCAGCGCCATCTATTGACAAAATTGTTAGTTTGTTTGTTTGTTCGCACATCACGCAAAAACTACTGAACCGATTTAGATGAAACTTTTTTTGTTTGATAGCTTATGATCTTTGTGCGGACGAAGTCGCGGGAAAACACTATTGTATTTAAAATCATTAAAACGGTCTATGTCACCTTAATGTAGATAACGCATATGATTAAATTCGAATTAAAACAATTGGACAACATATTTTAACTAAAATGAAAAGAAACAGCATCCGTTGCTTTTCATATGATTTCCAAATATTAAGTCACTTCAATCAAGTTATTTTCGTTCTTATCACTTGAACTCAAGAGCTATATCGAGGGATTCACACGAGAAATCTATTTCAACAAGTTTGTTAACACGAACGTTACTTGACCCGATTAAAAAGTCACTTATCTCTGATTTAGATTGAGATTTCTGGCAACTTTAGGATTTTGTACCAAATGTATTGATTGTATTGATTGGAAATAACATGGACATTCTTTCAAAAGTACAATCAACTCTCAGGACGGTACCTTAAATAAAGATATACCTAAAACGCGAATTGACTAAGAAGCAGATTGCCTAACCGTCAATGCCTACTTTGTAATTGCAATTGACTGAATGTTATTTCGTCTAAAAATCGAAGTAATATTATTAAATTGAAAACAAAGCTGACTGCCAAAGGCTTTTGTGCTTTGAGGAAACTTTTGCGCAAAATTCTTCATAGTACAGTCAAGAGCACATCAGCCTTGACAATCGAAGTGCTATAACGCCATAAGAATAGTACGAAGTCCAAGGTGTCTAGCTTGACGTGCTCTTGACTGTACCATATAGTATCTAAGAAGTGGACTGCATTCTGAAATAATAATAATAATCATCAGCTCAATAATCAATCCACCCACTGCAGAATATCAGCCTCCTCCCCATTTGGCCATCCTTCTCTCGGTCCTGCACCAATCTCATCCAGGTCTTACTGAGATTGTTTTCCAGATGTCGTCAGCCCACCTGACTGCCGGAGTTGACAGTCTGTTGTTATTTGTTTCTGCGATCCACATTGACCTCTTTTTCTTTTAATAAGACAACAATGGCGATCCATTATGATAACTGAATAAATTTAACCTACGTGTAAACTTACTGACAACAAAACAACTTTCGCTATGGAGTCGACATCAAAATAGCGAAAAAAATTACGCTATTTCAAAGTTGGCTGGTATTAAAAGTTGTTCAGTTTGATGCTCCAAAGTGACGCACTCTGATCGATATGTAACGCATTTTATTTTACACCCTTTACTCCTATAATGTAAAAAAAAATTTTGATTTCGTTCATATTACTTGGCAGCTCGTATCCACCCACTGCAGAGCATCAGCCTTCTCCCTATTTGGCCATCCTTCTCGGTCCTGCACCAATCTCATCCAGGTCTTACTGAGATTGGTCAACGCTCAAACAAAAGATATCAACGCGACCAACAAATTTTCCAAAAAAGTTGCATTGAAGATTTTATACAACAACACTATTCACAATTTGATAAAAATATCCCCATGGAACGAAAAGCTAGAAACTCAATTCGTAACAAGTTTAGGTATGAAACCAGTTAGATAGGTGCACTATAAGTCGACTGAGACAGCGAGCTCACGTCTCTATCTCCTAGGCACAGATAGGTGTGCCTAGGCCGGTAATTAACGTTCTGCCTTGATTTGTAGCGTTATCACGATGTCTTACAGACGCCAATTTATAGCAGCATTTAAATGGGGACTGTTAGCGGTCATTGTCAAACATTAGACGCAACAATCTAAGCGCTCGAAGCGATGTGCCTGTTGCAGTCAACTGTAATTTAATTCATAAAGTTTCATAATGTAAAGGCTACTATTTATTGACATGATGTGGCATGTGTTACTTGATTATCGTTATAGGTAAATCATAAGTGGTTTCGAATTTAGGATGAGTGTTAATATTTGTGTTCACTCAATAATTAAACTGTCAATGTCTTGTTAAGTACATTCGAGAAATTGCAAACACTGTTAAGATTAAACGAGGTATTTAACATGACGGCGATACGATAGTAAAGTTATATTCTTAACGTAGGTACGTTATTATAAGACTAATACTTAGGTAAGATAATTTAGTGCCAGACTTTAATATTTACACTCATTCACGGTTGATAATAGTGCTATTTTTAGACAAGCTTCGAGTTTATTACTTTAATTCTGTGAGAGCATCTTGTATGTCAGTGAATATTGTTTCGATTGTTAACTAAACAGTATATTGAAGATATCGTTATTCAATATCTCTTCTTCAAACTCTGAAACGACTCTTATCAACATGTTTATCAATTCTCGATTCTATAGAAACGTTTTAATGGTTTTGCGTTCATTTTCCAACACATAAGATGTTGAAGAAAATACTTGGATTTGAAATACATCGAAAACATCTTAAATAATTAAATTTATACTTAGCCTCGTGCATGTACATATCCAATTATACAAAACATTCAACGTCTTTACGTATAATCAAATCAAATAAATTGGAACCTAAGAATTGTTCCTTAAACGTTCTCAGGTCAAAACAAATAGCGGCAAAGCAGATGATATCTAGCCAGATTCCAGGCAATCTGTGAGAGTCTGAATGCCTAACGGACGTGTCTAAGGTTGGCAGGGTTGGCAGTACACCGTCCCGTGTGACAGTCGGTGCCGGGACTGTGCTGTCAGTCAATCTTTCAGGCGATTATAGCCCTCAACAAATAACCGTACTTTTACATTGACACTGAACAAATTTTATGTTAGCGCTCAATCAAGTGTAACAGCGCTTTTCATTTGAGCGTCTTGTTGGTTTTTTGTTTTAAACTTAGCTTAGATTTAATGTTAGAGATGTGCGACTTTCCGCACATTGCTTTGCACCAGCTTTTTACTTATGAATATTATCTTTTATCATTTTTAAACTATGTTATGTAACAACAATTTTGTATGAAAATGAATGGAAAGAAAAGATACAAGATTTAAAAAACAACAACTATGAATTACGATGTAGATATACGAAGACTCATTAAGTTATTGAAATGTATTTCCTTATCATCATAATTATAATTTGTGACTTGGTCTACTGCTGGACATTATGCCTCTCCAGTATGCTCGATCCTGTGTCTCTCATTAGTTGGTAATAGTTCATAGTGCAAATCGCAGTGAAGTTTTTTATGTAAAACGTAATTTGTTTTTGGGATTTATTCAGTATATTAGTTAATTTAGTAAAATTGGTTTTTCACACCACTCGCTCGACAATGGCCAATAATTATTATGTCATGTAACTCTAACCTAAAGTAGTCCTGATTCATTTAACTTTGGTGCAACCGGGAAATTATTGTAATTTGGAACCGCAACACAAAAGTATGAAAACTTCTGCAGTGCGATTTTTGAAACTCATTCGGTGAGCTCAGCAGTTGAAAATGTCAAAATTACTATGGAGATATGCATCTTTCTGCTGCTGATTTGACTCTCAAAAATCACACTTCAGGAGTCCGATTTTGGAAAGTCAAATCAGCAGTAGTCAGAAGCGTATCAACATAGTAATTTTGTCATTTTCAACTGCTGAATTCAGCAAATGAGATTCAAAAATCGCACTCTAGCACCAAAAAGAACTCATTCCAAAATCTAACTGGCCACCATGAAGAGAACACAAAAAAGAAAAAAAAGGCGCGAATATTGCAAATTGTCTATGCTGCAAAACGCACCAAACTACGAAATTCTCACAAAAATGTCGAGTGACCACAGTGATTTGACTCCGGAAACCATTCAATCCTAAGCCAGACATAAAGGTAGGTACTTTGTTTCTAACAGTACTGTTTATTGTCTCGCAGAAGGTGTGAAAAGTAGAATATTCACCTCGAGGATAAAGGTGTTTTCACTTTGGACGAGCTGGAACTCCTCGCTGCACTCAGGATTCTAGTCTTAACACCTCGCGGATTCAATCATTGAATTTCAATGACGCCCTTTGGTGCATAATCTACTATTTTGTGTCTTATTTAAGATATACTCAAGCATGATTTCAAAGCAGTGATACACAGATACGAGTAACATTGTCCTATATCGTAATCAAAAATGATGAATGCGGAAGATTTTGCTAAACTAAATCAACGAAAATTGTAACGTGAGCAATATCTCGTATTAAAAGTAATACCCCAAGATGTACTTAGTAGATTTATGTGAATCGCTTTACCCAATAAAGTAAGAGGTGTCTCGTAAATTGTAGGTACAGGGGGACGGATGGCCGGCGCGGCGCGGGCGCACTGGCACGGGCGACACCTAGAGTGGGCGCGTGCACCGTTAGTAAGGCCCCAGGCACACTGGCCCACGGGATTAAAGGGATCTTTACTACCTTAAAGCCATCACTTTACTATACATTGGATTTACAATAATCAAAATATCAGGGTGACATAGGTTAATAAAAAAGATAACCCTCCTCCTGAGGCAGTCGGGTAAAAAGCTCTGTCGACGCTGAAATTTTCAACTTGATTTAGTGCTGAGACTGGCTTTGATAGGTATATTAACCACAAATACCAACTCTCTATGGGCCAGTGTAGTGGAATATGACTCATTCCTGTTCATCCTCTGTGAGAATCGTATTCTATAATCTATAAAATTCCTCCTTATTTTATAGGCGGCGGTACGACTGCCTATAGTTATCAATAATGACACAATACCCTGTCTAAACAAAGACGACGACGAATAGAATTTTACATCATTAGTAACTTAATCAAATGAATGACATAGACATAGACATAGACATATATTTATTAATAATTTATTAAAAAAAAATTAATTAATTAATAATTAATAATAATAATTAATAAATATATTATTATATTATTTATTTATTTATTTATTATTTTTTTTTTTATTAATTTATTATTTATTAATTTATTTATTTATTTATAATTTTTTTTTTTTTTTTTTATTTTTTTTATTTATTTATTTTTTTTTTTTTTTTTATATTTATTAATGATTCCCCTAAAAACGAAACTCGATTTGGAAGAGCCGATACGGATCTCCAAACAAGTAAGGAAGTATATCTTTTTGACCCATTATAACCCTAAAAGGCTATAAATTTTGAATATTGTTTCCATGTCCGAGAAATGCACCAAGAAGGCATTTCCTCTAATCCAATCCTTGAAAGAAGTAAATAGGTCTTGATAGACAGTGAACGCAGGCGCAGTTAGTGAACCGCGAGATCACCTAAATTGTTCGAAGTCTCGTTTAGTCGGTCGCGTTCTCATGTCTCTTATTTGCTCATGAGACTAAATACAATCGTCCTACATACAAGAATATCATTTATCAGGTATGGAATAGCACGCGGGTAACCTTAACTGCGGGTTTGAACGGTACAAATAGTTGGCACCGCGAACGAGCATCCGTGTCGACCTAGTGAAGCGGTGTCTGGTGCGGACGTGGTTCAGTAAGGTCGGGATAAATCTGAAGATTAATCGTTTAAAACAACACGATTAATTGATAAGGAATCTCAAGTTGCTAGGTCAAAAACTGCAAAGCTATAAAATGAAAATCTATTAACCTTCGATAAGGTTAGCTTACCGATAACAATCTTCTACAGATTCCAGTTAACAATCAGAGTAAAGATAATTATCAAGGTAAAAGAGATAGCGAATGGACAAGGCGTGAGTTAGTTAACATATGTAAACGAAATAGGCAAATATTTTCTTCTGGCTGTACTTACAAACCAGTCGAGTACATTTACGACACGAGGCCTGCGCCTGGGCCGATAGTGACACCCGGTTTCGATCGTCATGACCTGATAATGTTGTACATTGTTGCAAGCTCTCATAGAGGTCCTATTGCAGATATTTGACTCGCAGAGAACAAGATTTACTATCTATAAAGCGTACTTTTATTTTCATGCCCGGCTTCCGTTTAAAGACAAAGTAATGTTCTGTTTATTGTTTGACGCCTTTTTAACACCTTTGCTGGGAATTTACATGGTAAAATGTTGAGATTATAAATAATAATATACCTAACATAAAACAGCGTCTGTATATCGAGCTTAGGTATTCGATTTATTAGCTAATATAGTAGTATTAGTTGGGTAATATTCTCTAAGGCGCCAGATTCTGCGCGAAGCTCACTAAAGTAAATCCGTCCCACACAAAATCTATCCAATAAATATCCAAAAAGCTTGTTCTGCTAGCATTCCTCGGCCATTGTGTTCCTTTCAGATATATCTTGCGTAAGGAGCTTGCGATTCTTGAGTTGTGCCTGCACTCCTACTCACGTTCCGAGATCTGCGTTACTATTGACGGACAAATTATCCATTACCGCATTGAAGTCGACATTAGTTGGAAACAATGTAACGTAAGCGGGAGTGGACGAGTAGTTCACGGAGGCTGTCGGCGAGTGGTTGTCGCGCTGACCGCTGTGACCGGTTACCTAATGCAATAGTTGACAAATCGCTCAATTGTCCCAGCCTGCTAGATTGCGGGTCCCAACTAGTTGGGTGGCGGGTTGCGCAAGTAGCGGTGACTTCAGCCGCTTGACGAATGCCGGAAGACGTCCAACTTTATTGTGCTTTATGGCGATTGGCGGGTGGTAAATAAAGGTTGACAAAACGTGTTTATGAAAATGTTATTCCATAAATTGTTTTCAATTTTCACTGCGTAATTTAATTTCCGTTGTGCTGTTTAAAATGTTTTATTCGATTCTTTTATTTACGTATAAGGTGCTTATGGATTTTGCGACGTTGCGTTTTAAATTTATATTCTGGTTCTATAAATATGTCTCGGTAGTCACAGCAGGGTGTGATTCGTAATTTTTGTTGCTTCTGATACATTTGCATAAAAATCAGTCACCTCGTCTTATACCTACGCATGATCAGAACGTTATTTAACATACATATTAGATTGGTCCAGTTTATGATGAGCAATAATATTCATACCAACGGCAAGGTATAAAAATCTAACACATCTTTATTTAATTTTATTAGTAAGATGACGAAACTCAATTAACTGAAACTATTTTGAGAAGTGCCATAAGACCATCCCGTCGTTTGCATAAGATGCGTTCGCGCGGTTCGCGTCTCAGCCTGCCACGAGGCTCCAAAATCCAAAAGTTCTTACTCAAAAACAATCCTCGAGATTGGATAGACACTCCCTCAAATAACTTGACACTGGCAAAATCTAACAAGGAAACGCCATTAAACAAATAAAAATAGAATAGAATATATTTTGCGGCCCATTGCTTCTAAATAACGTAATCTACTTCCCTACTTAGGTATATTTCCTCTCAAAAACCATAACAATATTTAACGAAGACACTCGATAACTTAACCATGGTAAAAAGAAGTAACGTTTAGCAGAACGCAAAGTAAATACAGATAAACTGAGATTTATCCTCCCTCGTCCCGTGGCTAGATAGTCCCGGGTACTTTGTATGAAATGTGTGCTTATGCGGTATTTATTCGCATTACCCCTGTATCATCCGCTGGCCACTAACTAAAGCGAAATGCTAATGAAGTGGTGGTTATCTCAGCGTCGACTTTTTATTTGTCGGATAAGCCGTAATGTGTTTTAAAGATATGTCCACCTTCAAGTTTTAAAGTTGCTTCTGTACCTACCTACTGCTTCGAATTGATGTTAATGCGCAGTTACCGACGCTTGATCATAATTGCTTTATATTTCTGTTAAAGAAATCTGTAGGTAAATTGTACGGTTTGCATCTTATGGCTGCATATGATAACTCTTTAGATGAATGCCTAGGAAGAAGTCAAACATTTATGTTAAGTAGATAGATACATTGCAGGTAGGTTGTAATTTAGCAACATCATTAGTTCTGTATGAGGGGAAAGGTCAAATGTCGTCGCATTCAAACAACATAGGTACCCTTAAAATGTAATGAGTTCAATATTTCCATACAATAATACATTGTAACGTCTAATGCTAATTGAAATAAGCTCCAATCTGAAAGGTCTATGGACACATATTTAATCAACGATCCGAATTCGGTTTAATTTACTCGTAGATGTCGTGGGCAACGTAATTTGTTTCTATTTGAATAAAATTGACCTGCATGCATATGAACATATTGGTTTCTGTGAGAATGTAAGCTATGGCGTTTGTTATCTTATGCCAGCTCGTTAGAAAGTATAATAAAATACAAACTACCACAAAAAGGAAATACGATATTTGAAATAATCGATTTCTATTACAAAAACGGAATGAATCGTGTGAAACACAAAGAAATCTTCAAATCTCGGTCCGAATGGCCGGCAGGGAGGCTATACACCGCGAAATATTTCCCAAGATACATCGGCACGAGTGCGATGTGCTGATATCTTCGGAGCGCGAGTCGGAATCGTCTATCGAGTCTATGATCGGCTCCGACGAGGGGTCACGCGCGTTAAACGTAAATCAACATATCTCGCGACGGGAGATCTAGCCGAGCATGCGCCCGACCAACAAAAACTGCATTTTATGGCCGTAACACTACACCCCGGGAAAAAAGTAAATAAATTGGACGAGATCGAGTGAACGACCGGGCTCCTGCGACGCCTGTCCGACAAACGCTGAAGGTGGCTATCGAAAGCATATAAATCTAGCATAAGACTTCTTATGGGCCCCTCACAAAAACGACTAATTCAACGTTTTATATGGACAGAGGCAGGTGTGCCCCTCGATCTGTCTCAATATCTGATAGTTCTTTGTAAAATAACTGAATATTTTATAACTTCACAGCTGAATACATTAAATTAAATACCGACGTTGGCTTTAAACTAAAATGAGTCGTCCATGAGACGGATATAAACTTAAAAGTGACCTGAGTGAGTGACACTTTAATTTATTCTACTTACACGTCGTTCCACGAATCCGAAGTAAGACTTGAACAAGAACAACTTCTTTTCTCGTTACCCGTAAACATTTGCAATTGGTAATAGATTTCTAATTTCCCACAAGAGGCAGTGCGCTCTCTACCACACCTTTCTGATTATTATTGGACTAGTAAGAGTTGTACAATCGGGTTATACTTAGCAGATATGTATTGCTCTCTATATCTATAATAAAAACCGGCTCAATATAGGTTACCTATCTGACCTCATAGCTTTTAGCAAATAACAAATCCACGCAATCCTGCAACCATCGTTTATAGTTACAGTTTAGTCTAGAATCGATTTAATTTCTATCATTATATTTTATCATTGGTTCGGAATAGGTTATATTTTTAATGAACTACAAAGATAAACTGAAAATATGTTATTCTATCTATGGAATGATCTGATTGAAAGATTCAAGTCACAAATTAATGAGCATGTTTACAAAACCAGAGAATGACGTTATTACGAGTAGCGATTAACGGTTTAATTACCGAAGTATAAATACAAGTACTTGGTACAAATTTCCGCTTTATATCGTGTTCATTAAGGTTGCAGTAGCTAGACGGGGAGCTTTCTCTGGAATGTCGGGCAGCTGTCGTACGGATCGGAGCCCGGGTTCGGCCGGGCTTGGAGCCGGGGCGAGGGCCGATCGAGAGATCTGTATCTTCCCAATCGATTCCTATCGCGACAGTTTTACGCGTCGTGTCGCGATCACACTACCGATTCATCCAACCGACTTATTTCTCAAATGCCATCTTCCAATTCATAATTAATATTAATCTCGACCGGTATGTTCTTATTAACCTCATTTTTTGCCACGATCACAATTTGAATAATTACAAGTTAGATTGATGGCATGGAGGCTACTGCATTTAGTTTAGTACTCGTTTAAACTTTTGCATTAGTGTGGCCCAATGAGGCATATAATTACGTTCATATGATGTTTGAATTAATTTACCAGTTACCAAATTCGTGTTGCATCTCTTGTCGGAGGTCGCAACTTGTCTACAAGTTGTCAACGGCTCGTGTTTTGGCTTATATTTGAATAACAAATTACGTGCCCAAAGCTGTATTACGAGCGCCTACGGCTGAGATAATACTGGACGCACCATTTGATCATGTTTAAACGCACTCCAAGACAAACTTACTTATGAGAATGTACTTACTTGGTGATTTATTAGGAACTTTAGGTAATATTGTTAAAGTTAGAGGTTTGTACTAGAAAAGCTTTGTACTATAATTTAAAATGCAAGAGACTAAACTTGAAGACTAAATGGCTTTAAGTTTAATGAGTTTTCGTGAAGCATCCGTCCCTACGTACCTTATTAACATTATGGTTTAGTTTTACAACTGTCTCGACAAGATTTACTTATCCTAACTTACACAATAATTACTGTCCGTTCCTACTAGACAAACGGATAATAAATACTGGTACTAGTTGATTACTGGATAGTTTCGAGTCGAGTTAAAGAATCTGAAACAGAAATCGCAGTGCTAAAAGCATCAGAAGATAACGTACGCTCACATCCTCACAATCTCGGGTCCCGAGTGATAGCGCTAATGAACCCATGTTGCTGTCCGAGAAGTAGCACGGTTTGAACGATGGCGCGGCCATTAGAGGGAAACCCAAGGCCGACTGAGGGCGGACAGCATGGCGTAATTATCTAAAACAAACTAACGCTTCGCTGGATAAATCGCCTGCTTCAAGCCGAGCTTCGCTTCTTGCACAGAGTTGACCTCTATGCAATTGCAGTGACTTCCTCTATAAAGTACACATTTTGTTAGGGCAGTAGTTAGATAGGTACGCTATATTTTGTTCACACTCTCTCTTATTTATTGACTCATGTATGTTTGTTAATGTTACTAATTGTGAAGATTAAGTTTTATTAAATACGTTATTTTGAAAATTCATTAAATTTTTTCTCGGATCTGCTGAAGAAATCTATTCAGAATTAAGTTCGCTCTTCATACTTTGTCTATAAACAATAAATTGTTTGTAAAAATATGTGAAGTTTATAAGTATTTGGACGGCGTAGCGCTATGTAGACAGAGTGGCCAGAGCAACGTGCATGCTAAATGCTCAAGAACAATGGAGGGTGGCATAAACAAATTGAGGCATATACGCAGCAGTGGATATTTTCAGGCTGTTGATGATGATGTGTTTATAAGTAATACAAATAACTAAGCATATATTTTGTCGTTACATCTAAATGGAAAACGAACAGCGGCGAGTTATAACTTATAAGTGCAATGCAATACGCAAACCTGCCAATATAAACGATCGTAACACTTTTGCAGCGATCTTGATCCATGATGATAAACTTGTATCTCGATAACCCTGTTTGAAGACCCGCTAGATTGATAGATTGAAAATTGAGAAAGGGCTTCATCTAGCAAGTAATTGCAAGGTGAATTAACTTGTCGCTTAATTGAACTTGTCCTAAATGCTGACACTTTCTAGAGATGAAAGATGTAAATGAATCTGTGTAATTAGCTGTTTTCATTCATCTTTAAATTTCTTTGAAAATATTTCATTTTTGATTTTTATTGATACCTAGGTATTTAACCATATGATATACATACTGATATAGCCTTATGGTTAAAAGACCCATACAAAATGTGAAAAAAAAAACCTTGTTTCGTATGGACAGTTGCCAATGTCCGAAGATATTGGTTGAAATTATATTAACGTGGACATTTATAGATATTGATATTGATTACAGTATTCCTAATTAAATTTCTTATAACTGTTATATCTATAATAGACCGAGATGGCACTGTTGGTAACCCTACGTCATCGAGTTGGTACAGTCAAGAGCACATCAAACTTGACAATCGATGTGCGATATTATTTCTTAAGGCCCGGTTATTCGAGTGCAAGCGTCTCTTTCTTACAAGCATAAGTTTGCAATTAGCCATCCTGCTTCAATTGAAGGCAGGTCCGCAAAAAAACGTATTTTTCATCAATATCTTTTCTCTCTGGTGGTTGGGGAAAAAACTAGCCTGAGAATAATTTAGACAATGTCATTTCCTATTTTTCAGTGTATTTTTTTTATTTGTAGTGTCTTTAAGTAAAACTTGAAAAATAGTAATATACTACCTATCTTTGCATGTATTCATGATCGAGAGAAGTAATAACTATCGTGTTTTGAGCCACAAAATGATCAAGAACAGATCATGAACAACAACATATATTTTTTCTGGATTAAAACAACGACTATTTCATGCCTTAAAACTCAACCAAAAACAGGCGATTTGGAAGATCCTGCCCTTAATACAAACGCCATATTATAATAACAGTACGAAGTCCAAGGCGTCTAGCTTGACGTGCGGTGCTCTTGACTGTACCAGCATGAAATCTTCTTGGTGAAAGAGAAAATAAACATTACTTAACTAAAAGTAGGTCTGCTTGCTAGTGCTTAAGTTGACAGGTTTTGTACCGGACTGAGCAGAGTGAGGACTATATAGTAGACCAAGTGATTTGTTAGGTTGATTGGGGCTAGACCTTGGTTTCATGTTGGTACTCGATGAAGTAAACTCGAAATCCAACATACTAGTTGTTATTTAGGAGTGGATTTTACGTCATCGAGTTTCATACTAGTACTTAATGACGTAGGGTTACCGACGGGTTCATAAGAGTTCACTAAATTATCGTTAATGAATCGAAAATCTCGCAACTTTTTGTCCATCCACAAATAGTCGATTGTTTTGTGAATTACATAATAAATTAAAGAAAACGTATCCAGCAACAGTTATTTATAGAAAATGTTCGGTAAATCAACTCAATTTTCTATGGTAAAATTGTTTGAGAGCAACTTCCTTGAAGCGATTACTATCAGATTAATTTATAATGATTAGTCGATACTTATCTGTCAGAAGTAGAGCGCACGCGTCGCGGTTCATTATAATGTGTATGGACAGCCTTACTCCACTTCTGTGCGCCTGCGCCTGTGCCAGCCCTGACGTGACGGCTCGTGAGAACGCGCCCAGTATACTTACTTTGAGCTATTTACTTCTATAGCATAGTTCTTACTTTATGAATGGAATGTTTTTATTTCATGTTTATTTACATAGATATGATGTGTGACGGTTATGTAATTTTCAGTTACATTGTTCCCGCAAATTATCGCCGTCACAGTATAAGAAAGAGTATGTAGTATTTCAAAAGATTTTCTATTTTTAAGGTTATGGCATCCATCTTGGTGTAGATGATTTTGCCAATGTCGAGTTTTTGTAGCAAAAGTGCTTGATGTTGTACGGTTATATTGATATTTTGGTGACTTCAAAGATTGATCTTATAAAAGAACAATATCCTGAGCCACCACTGGAATTCCGCTGTTGGTCGGGAATGGGACAACCGACAAGCGACCGCCCAATAGCAGACCCACAACGCAACTCCAAAAGATTTTATTGCAAAGGGGTTGTAAAATCTTTTTTTTTTTTTTATTTAAAGTGTAAAGATTGACTAAAATTTCTAATCGAATATAAATTCGGTTTGGTGAAAGTTTTGACAGATTTAGTAAAGTAGATGCCCTGAAGGCAACTTTGACGGGTTGTAAACCAATCCATATTGTGTTTTAGAATGTACTCCTTTACTTTCATCTCATCTGATGCACGTATCACGCCAAAATATGTAATGTAATATGTGTTACCTCGATTTAAGGACAAGTTCGTCGAATTTTACTAGCTGCGAAGTAAATATTTTAGTAAGTATTTAAATAGGACCTTTTTGAAGTATTGATGTAAATTTTTATCGTGTGAAGTGAAGATCCTAAGTTAATCCTAAGTTTCATATTCCATTCTTTTTGGAATGCCGGCGCGGCGTCCTTCTATAACGCATCGTTTTACGTCTAAAACGATGCGTTCTACTAAACTCTAGTAGAACTCATTTTGTATCCGCCCTGGCATATAATCTCTTGAGAAAAATATGACAATCAAACTCGCACAAAAATATAATTGATTGGGTTCAAACTTTGCTACAACCACCAATATATTTTTAGGTGTACATTTGTAGCCATATTTACTCTTACCATACTAGAGTTTCATAATGTACCTAACGACGTTTTAATTGGTAAAAAAGGGGTGACATTTTCCGCACAAAAATACTGCTATAGAAACAATTTCCCTTAGTCACCCTGTACATAATACCGACAGGAACAAATGGGTTATAAGTCTATTCTAAGCTTGAAATCACAATGATAATGTTATTTAAACATAAAAATTACAAGTGCAATACTTAATAACCCCAAACCTCCCCTTAAAGAATGATTGAACGATCCTTAATGAACTGCCTTAGCCCTTAGGTAATATAATACTAAGAATTAAGCCCTGTTCAGACGTATCGAGTCGAACGGTGTAATCTTTCAATAAGAATAGCTTCTTCGTGATCGGCGTAGTTGTAAATAAACATGCATAGGAATAATCTTACTTTATAGGTATATTGATTGCGTGAAGACTGCTTAGCGTTTGAAGTTTTTATTTTGATCTATGAACTAGCTTTGAATTTGAAACGAATTGAATAAATTTTATGTCCTAGTGGCCGGAGGTTTCCCAAAATAGGACTGAGTGAGTAAAAGGGGTACCTTTGACCAGCAGTGGGATGATATAGGTTGAATAAACGATTGTATTTGTGACATTAAACGGGAAAAAAAAATAAAACCTTCACTTGAACCTACTCCCAGAATCACGTAATATGTTATACTTATGTATTTAACCAATATATTAAAAGCTTTTTAATTGTTTAAGTACATTAACTTTTCTCCTGGCTGTTAATTTTCAAGATGTACTACTTTCTAAAACAACAGGTTACATCTGTGTAAAATTTCATCGAAATGCGTTGTATAGTTTAGACATAAAGATGTATTAAACAGACCGACAGACAAACACTTTCAGATGAATTATATTAGTAAGGAATCCTGCAACAGTGTGAGTGCACCTTTACGCGGCGGTTGAAATGAGTGTGAATTATTCTTGCAGTGACGTCTCATCAATTTTTAGCTTTTCGATTAAAGTTTAAGGCACGCAATAAACTTTGGATCCGCAAACATTTTTAAACATTCATTTTAGTATCAATTTCGTGAGTAATGAAATAATTTGTTGTTCTAATAAATTCTTCTCTGGAAATGTAAAAAATTCAGAACATTTTATTTGCTAGTTACATCTAAATATGTTATTGTATCTATCAGCGGAGACCTGTAATTGGCTTTCTGTTAGCCATCCATACTTGTATTGTGTCAACAGCTGTTGGTTTTCCAAATAAAATAAAATTAACTATTAGGTTTTCAGGAGCCTGAAGGAAAAAAAAATACTAAAAAAAGTAATTCGATAATAGCTTATTATTTGATAATCGTGATATTGGCAGTAAGCTATAAAATTTACGAATGCATTTTTATACCTAATAGATAAATTGATTTTTAACCCACTTATCATCAATCTAAAAATAACATCACCTAGGTGTATTAGGTACTTCGGTGGAAAGACAGTATTAAGTTAACATTAGAATCGTAGGCGTAAGAACAGCTTAATAAAGTAGCAGACATCTCTCACTATCTCAGTGTAAATAAGCAGTTGCCAGTTACCTATCTTGTTAGCAGATACTATTAAGTTTTAACAAATCTTCTTCCTTGGTGCTAAAACTTATGTTGCGTATAAATCTGTAGGTGTTTCAGTCAATATATTATAACGTTAAAGTTAGAAATATATTTATTAAGCCTCAGTCAACAAAAAAATTTCGTCTTTTATTTTTTGTATGACAAGATATATGGACTTAGAGGAAGCAAGAGAGGTGTGTTAAAACCACCCAAAGTGGAGATCCATAGTCTCTGCCTACCCATCTCTTAAAAAGGCGTGAGTTTATGTATGTATATGTGTATGTTTTTTTTTTTTTTTTTTTAAATGATTACTAACACAAAATTCGGTTGTTATTATTGAAGTCATAAGAAATAGGTGGCATCTGAATTGACCAAAATTATTACGAGAGAAGGTGGCGCGTTGCGGAGAGTTATTATGAGGTACTCTACGAATAAGAGAATGTATAGAAGTATAAATGAAGCTCAAAAAGTGGCACCAAAATAATTGTAACGCGTTCTAAATTTGTTCTTTAAAAATTGTAACTCGCCGCCAAAACTCATACAAAATGTCATTTTTCATGGGGTGCCAAAAATGATTTCGATTTTGTTTGGAGTTATTCTTCCATATTTATTCTCTTATTCGTAGGAGGTACTCAATCATGAGGGTACGGGTTAGAATCTGCAAGGATAACATGCCATGTGCCAATGATTTGTTTCTAACTTATAGGTTTGTAATACCGACTGCATTCAAACGGTGAAGGAAAACATCGTGAAGAAACCTGCGTACGCTGAAGAAAAAATGCAGATGCCTGCAAAGACCAGTCATTCAGGGAAGGCCTGTGCCCTGCAGTGGGACGTTTATAGGCTGATAATGATGATGATGATACAGACAGGCCGTAATCGCCTTTCGGGTGACCAGAAACTATGCTACAATAACCATTTTTTCAAGCATGCTGTTGGAAAAGGCTCACTTACAGCAAATAGTGGTGGAAAAAATTTTGACCACCCAGAATAAGATTATGGTCGTTTAAGTTGTTATGCTGTTTGTGTTTGAATATTAAAAGTTTTGTCAACTTTAAAAGTTTTATCAGATTTAAAAGTTATATCAGCTTTAAAAGTTTTATCAGTTTTAAAAGTGTTATCAGCTTTAAAAGTTTCACGATCAAATGCCATCCAACATCCTCACACCAAAGTTCATTTATCTGCTATTGACATTTACTTACCTGTACCTACATCGCCAAACAGATAAGTACGAGCAACCAATTTATAACTTCCAATTAGAAAAAGTAAAGATTTATCTATAACGGAACCTGTACCTCGTTAAAAACTAGTCGTCCGTCGGTTACGAACAAAAGAATAGTGTTAAAAAACGGTATTTAGGTAACAAGAGTATCGGAGGGCCGTTCGTTAGCCTGAATTTTGTCGAACGGGAATCGAACCCGGGCCCGCGGCCGTCGTGGCTGGTCCAAAGACAACGATCTCGCTCCCATTGTGTGCTTTGGTCCCGTTGATAACATTCTACTCTGCTGTTTCCAGGTAGAATTTTAAAGTTACCATAAAATCTAGGTGCGCGGTATACTCGCCAAGTTTTGAGAATGAAAAGACTCTATTAAAAGCGGAATATGGGCTAAGATAGGTCAAATATAGACAGCTAGATGGCGAGAAAATAATATAAACATGCAGTGCAAAAATAAACACAAATAGACCCTTTGAACATATCTCAATGGCAATTACAACTGCCAACCGTTAGCTCCTCATTCCACCTCCTTAGTTTGTTACTAAATTTTATAAGGACATATCTAAATAGGCCTCTAACAAGCGTAAAAATATGCTTACTACTATATATATTTCCTAAGGGAGTAGTCAGAGATATTAAGAAAACCTCGAACATCTACATTTCACTAGAGATGGGCCTCTAAGAAGGCTTGAAGAATAACACCATCTGGCGGTCACAATCCAACAACAAACTACAGACTTTTTTTTAAAAACCTACAAATATTCTTCTATATCATACATATCGACAGAATTTATTGCATGCCAACTCATGCTAAAGTTATTTGAGTAGGTGGAATGTATATAATTTCGCATAACCAAACAATCGATCAAGCTGACAAACTCAGATAGAACTATATAGATAGATTAGTATTTGATTTCACATAAGAAATATTCATTACACTAATGGGATTGTATGGTCGACCGATAACTGTTTTTTTTATCATACAACAATACAAGGCTTTGGAACATCCATTAGCAACTGTCCAAATGGTCGATGACTCTACGCGTCTGACTAAATGCTTAACCATATTATGTTAATGTGGGTTATATTTTGGATAAAGTACATAAAGAAATCTGGTTTTCAAAATGTCAATAAATTAAAACCGGCCAAGTGCGAGTGAGACTCGCGCACAGAGGGTTCTGTACCACCGTACAATATTACAATATTACCAAACAATTTGGTTATCTCCGGGACCCTTTGCGCGAGCCCGACTCACGCTTGGCCGGTTTTATTTATTGGTTGTTATACTGTAGAGTTTACACTACTATAATCACACCAAGTTCGACCCTTATATAGGGTCCTTCTTAATATGCTGACACTTTTTTAAGGGGATGATCAGACCATTAAACTGAACAACTTTCTCTATGGAACCAACATCGAAATCGCGAAAAAAAAATGTGCCCCTCCATACAAAACTGCAAACCTACTCGAGCCAAATGTATGGGACAGCTGATTTTTTTTTCGCGATTTCGATGTTGGTTCCATAGAGAAAGTTGTTCAGTTTGATGGTCCGATCATCCCCTTAAAAAAGTGTCAGCATATTAAGTTGGACCCTGTATGTATAACCGTGTTTACGATAGAAGAAGAACCGTGAAAAAATCTAGCTTCTAAGTCAAAGTCAAAGTCAAAATTTTTATTCAAAATAATATCACATACTTAGATAACTTTTTGACGTTATTCTTGTTAGGGATAACCCCTAATTCTTTTACTTTTTTTTATTTTTCATATAATCCAATATACATATTCTATCCAAGGTACGGTACATATTCTGGGAAAATTTCAACCGGCTACGGCTATCGGCTACCTTTACGGTTCAGAAGATGCAGGACCTTTGAAGCTAGGACGGACGGAGGCACGGATGTACGGACGGACAACCTAGGTTCCGTTTTCACTCTTTGGGTATGGAACCATAAAAACGTTAATCATTTTGAGTTACAAATATTTAAGACCTCTGTGAGCATGTTAAAGGTATAAGCGATTAACGAACATGTTTATCGAGTGATAAGATATAAAAATCAATGTCACTGTCAATCTTTAGCAATTATTGTGAGACAATCAGTGACAGAACACTTACTATTATCACTAAATACAAGGTTTAATTGTAATCAGTAGTTTTCATTAAGGTTTAATCAATTTGCAAAAAGTCTTCCATCACTAGATCACAGATAAAACTATATACATGGTATTAAATTTACCTGTTTGTATGTCAAGTTGTAGATAAAAGACGATTCTAAATTATTTTTTATTCGAGTTTAATGACAATGTCGATCTCTTCAATTAAGTCGAACCATAAATAATACGCCGTAAACGTCTCACAATTTACAACCAATTCTATTTTTAAAATAAAGTTATAACAATAAAAATAAACTGTCCTGGAGCATGGCATCAGAACCACTAACATAAGTTTTAAAAATCATATAATTATAACGCCAAGGTACACATTAATGTGAGGTCCATGGATATCAAAAGAGACATTTATTTAAATTATTGTCTGTTATAAATGTTAACTGTGTAATGAGCATTTTTTTTCAAACAGCTACCTTGTTCAAAATGTTAACTTTTTAAAAAATATCATTAAATGAATGATTTATAGCTATAATATGTTTCGTAATATAATTAGGTATCTAATATTAGCACTCAAATGGTAAAATATTAGCTATTTTCGCTTACAGATCGATTTTAACGAGACCTGGCGGAGATTTTCTTTCCCTTCCGTTACCATAGAATTTAGTGAATAAATCCTAAAAGAAGCATTATAGAAGAATAAAAAACCGTTTAGTATGATATTTTATACATGACGTATTGGAAAACGACACCGTTTTTAACGAAAACATTACAATTGTTTAGTTTTAGGCATTTCTTTGTACTATCCGTTACCACATGGTCAAGATGGCAGTATATTTTTCTCTTTAACGATCAGATCGGTAGGAATATCTATGAGTTTTGTATATGAAATGGAAGTCCTCTTTTGATTTTATTTTATTATTCACAAAAATAATAGAATAATCGAATAATTATGTACTTTTTCACATAATTTATAGTGTTTCAAAAACGGACAGTAACGGAAAAGACGGTAACGGAATCATAAGGCTGGTGGCATAAAGGTACGAAAATATCAAATAAAAAAATTAATTCAAATTCATAATAAAGAAAAAGGGAAGAATACGAAATCAAAATACAAGAACAAACTCGTTCAGGCCATCAAACTAATCAACTTTCTCTATGGGACCACTGTCGAAATCGCGAAAAACAAAATAAACTGTTCCATACAAAACAGCAATCCTACTCAACCCATATGTATGGGACAGATAAGAAAACACGTTTCTTGTATGGTGACCCCTCATAAATTGTAACCTTTCGTTTTTTTTTTATTATTTATTAAAAGATCTGCTACACTAACACTACAGTGAAAATGTCAACCATCTACCCATTACGGTTCAAAAGATACAGGTATCATACATAATAACGAAGAGCTTCCAACTCTTCGCGCTCTATCTCAAGAACGGTCAGTTATACAAAATATTACAAAAGATCGCATTTTTAGACAATTTTAAGCTCTAAAATTTTTACTTAACCTTAAATGTCATTTAAAGCATAGGAAAGAAGATATTTTCAAAAAACCTGTTTTTTGACATTAGTCCTTGAATATCTTGATTTGCGTAGTCGATATTTAATGTGCCTTTTGACATAACATAAAAATTGTCATAACGGTTGTTATTTTTACAAGTTTGTAGCTTATTATCTCTCATAATTAAATTGAATTAAAAAATATATATTAATAAAATTATTATTGTAATGTTCTCATTGTGCCCAATACTTTATGCTTATCTTCCGTTACTTTTCGGGGTCCCCATAATACATTACCGCCAAGATGGCAACGGAGGGGAAGTAACGGTCCTAACGCTAGAAAATCTTTAAAAAAATAATTTAAATGTTTTCGCTATCAATTAAGGTTATATTTTGCTCAATGAGTCTTGGTTATGAACCAATAAACATTTAAAATGTAATTTCAAAGCAAAAAAGTAGCAATTTAGTCGAAAATTACCTTGATTTGTCCTGGTAACGTATCTGGGGGACAATTTACGGACTCGACGTAAACCACGCGCCCGGTTCACTTTACTGGCAATTTCTGCCAAAACTGAAGAATGTAGGGCAAGTTTTGAGGTTTCCATATAAAATTAAATGTTGCTTGATGTAAAAAAACACCTTATTTGTTCGAAATTTTAATCGGATCAGGGTAAAATCGTGGTAACGGAATATGGGATGTCCCTTTTTTCAAATTTCTCGGACACAATTAAAACATGTTTATTTCTTATTTTTTGTACTACGCAGTGCCTGATAAGGATATTTAATACAAGTTAATGCATATATTGATCTAGAACAAGTGTTTCCAATTCAGAAAAACATATATTATAACATGAAAAAGACCAATGTTTTTTCATTTTCTTGCCTGGACGCTAGGAAATGTGGGTATCCCGCAAGACAAAAGTTAGCTTTCTGATTGATTTTGCTATCAATCAATATACTTTTAAAAATTATTTTATATAAAATATTAAATTTGTCACCACCTCAATACATTAAAACGATGTTTTCTGAGTAATTAATTGAGATATGAATTTTTAAAGTGTCCGGACATGCCAAAAACACAAGGTAGCTGTTTGAAAAAAAATGCTCTAATAAAACAGTTGTCATGTTCAACTATAAACCTGAAATACTTTAAAGTGTCAACCGAATACCTAAATGTGTTCTTACGAACATTTTCAAGTTCGTATCTCACGGTACGGTTAACGAAGTGGTAGAGTTTGAAGTATGGTGCAGTAAATGTGTCCAAGAAGCTCCAGACGACTTCAAGTATCTTATTACACGTCTTTACAATATTACTTTAAAGTTGTAAAAGTGTATTAAATACAAAATTCAATCGCTGACGCGCGCAGATGCAGAATTACTTTAAGGTACTATAATTTCATTTCGAATAGCTCACGAGGCGATTATTGTGAAGGTACTATCTATTTACTCTATTCAAACAAATGTTAGAGGCCATTAAAAGGCAATAGCAAACGTAAAAGAGCGAGATGAGTTGTATCCGAGCTCAGATCGCGGCAGTAACTTGCGACGGAGATTATCATAAAGCAATACTGCGAGCAGTGTCGCTCGCGATGCCGGATAAACGGCACAGCAATACTCTAAGTGCTGGCTTACAACAATAACCAACCTATTATATTTAACAGCAATATTTAAAGACGCTCTGGGACTGCACTAAGAACATTAAGGTACCTATCCGTTTAAACAATTTCCCGAGGCGTAATTGTCATCAACGTGAAAAATACAATTGTGAGACAATGAAAATAAAAAGACGTCCAAGCCTAAGCCTAGATAAAGCAGACCTTACAAATCGACCGTGCAAGCTCTAGCTAAACTAAACACGGGTAAGAGCAACAATAGTCTTGCCCGACATGGAAAAAGTCGTGACCGACTCGCGGTCGGGTCAGGCAGGATGCTGCGGGCGTAAATAATGCCGACGTCCGATCTTAATTATCGCTCCATCGTTAGAGATGACCGACGGCCGACGGGCACAAGCGGGCACGCCGAAATCGGCGAAAGAGTTGCGACATCAATTCTCTGTCGGCGATGTGGCCCAGTCATTATCGAACGGTTATATCGCCCACCGATAAATCGCTAGAAGTCTCGCAGGTGGCTCTACGGCCCCTGCCCCGGCCGGGCCCGGCCGATGTGATTGTGCCGTTTTGGCACCGGACATTATAATTCTTTTGTTGCTATTGCTATTATTTTCATCGTGATGACTTTTGATTTGTACTTCGGTTAGAAGATAAATCTGGGGATACAAAAAATATGAGATGTTATGATTTTGTTTTGTAATTTGACCGTCGTCGTATCGACGTGAGTGCGATGGATCGAGATGAGAGACGCGATTATGTTTTCTTGACGACTTTGTGATGCAGAATCTAATGGAATTTCTCTCATAGGATGTAAAATAATGGAGAAAGGTGAAAGCTTCTCTATCGAAAAGGGACATCTTCAACCTGAGTAGCACGGACAACAACTTTGCATGTCGTGTCGTCGCGTTGCAAATTATTCACAATTTAAAACAACACTTAATTCCTAAAGTGAATAAAATAAACATTGCTAAAATAAAAATGATATGCTCTGATTTGGTTTCTGTTCGTTAATCGTTAGCCCTCTTTGTGCTCGCCGCTGCGCAAGAGTTGATCTCGATCCGAGAGCGACGTTGAAAAATTCAGAGCTCGTGATTTTTGTTCGTGTACTTCATTTATTTGCTGGGAGACGGCGAATATTGTTTACGGCAATACTGTTAGTTAAAGGTTTCCGGCTTTCACTTCGACTTTATGGAAATTAACTTTTGCTATTACAAGCTACATGATGTTTATGTTATTCGTGTGGTCACTCACAATACCAATTATTGCTAAACTGAATTATTGATGCCTTTCACTATAGTTTTGCTGCAACTGCGACGTGATGAATAGCAATTCGACAGACGTAAATAAGGGTGAAAATACATAAGCAAAATGCAATCATTTGTCGAATGAAAAAGAGTAGATAATATTTCAAAAATAACCTACATAATTAATTATTTGGCTGAGCCGAGCATCGAACCCTGACTCGCGGCGGGCGCTAACGAGCGAGGTGCGTTTGCGCATATTTATTGTTGCTATATATGCAATAATCAAATGTAGTCAGATTCTCATCGTAAAATTATGCCGCCAAAAATCGCTGATATCCGGTTTATTTTCATAATTATATAGACATTCTTAGAAAAAAGGGAGGGTTTATAAATCTTAACATATTTATAAACATGCAATGTGGACCATCGAATTAAAGAACCACCTTTTGGTTTCCAATTTATTTGATTCAAAAATTTTGTTTTCTCCTAATTTAGGTTCGTTATTATCACTTCATGACTGAAATCACAAATTATATAGGGTCCTTCTTAATACGCTTAATTGCATGTTCCATACAAAACTGCAAACACTACTCTTCCCAAATGTATGGGACGGTAGATTTTTGTTTCTCGCGCTATTGACATTGGTCTTATAGAGAAAATTGTTCAGTTTGATGGTCCTAACTCCTAATCGTTCTCTTAAAAAACCGTCTGCAAATTAAGTTGGACCCAGTAGGCACTTATACATTTTCAACGTTAAATACTCAAGTTAGCGCTAATCTTCACAACGCATCCTACCTAACAGTTCCTCGAAAAATAAAATATGCAAGATCAAGACGCCATAAACTGCGATTCCTGCAGTTTCCAAAAATATGTGAGATGCGCGTAGTTATTACGAAATTATACTATCGATCAGGCAATAATACCGAGGATAGCGCCCTCGGGTGGCGAATTTAGGTGAAATTGAGCCTTGCGTGCCTCCCCGCGAGCCGTAAGCCCTGCATGCATACTAATCAATGTTATTCCAGCTGAGATCATATAGCACTGCAAAACGCTTTACCTGTATCCAAATATTTCACATAATTAACCGGATAAGCTAAAATATTGGCAGTTTGTTAGTAGATGTTATCGAATCAAATGTTATATTTACTGCAATGGAAATTATTATCTTTTAGATATGGCTTGTATTTGATTCTGTAACTATATTCTCGTAGATTATCTAATCTCTATTAATAAATTAAAACATTTATAGTACTAAAATACATAGAAATATGTATGCTTGATGCAATAATTTCATCCGGAGTGATCAGATGCTCTGTTACAACACACTACCAATTCAAGCATGTAGTTTCCACTTTTAGAATGTTTATCGGGTTGGAATTTTCTTCAAGTGGTAAGTAAGTATACAGGGTGTTTCATAAGTAAGAATAATTTTTTAAAACTCTTAAGGCGGTGGTTTAGACCGTCAAACTGAACAACTTTCTCTATGGGACCAACATCGAAATCGCAAAAAAAATAATTGATATCCCATACATTGTAGATAGTCGATTTGTAGAGTATGAAACATCATTTTTTTTTTCGCGATTTCGATATTGGTCCCATAGTGAAAGTTGTTCAGTTTGATGGTCTACACCACCCCCTTAAAGGTTTATTTGTATTTTTGTAACACCCTGTATAGGTGGTTTTCAATGTATAAAAACTGTAAAAACTTGAACAAAAACCTTATTTTAAGTTGCACCCTACCACACCCCACACGGTACAAAACATAATATTCTAAGTCGGAATCTAACTGTAGAAATACATATAATTATAAATGGTGTTTAATTATGTTGAATAATAAATTCATTGGTCAAAGAAAAATGTGACAGACAGATGCTCATCATCTCAGATTAGGTAAAAAAAGGGTGACGCTAACATTTTCCGTATATTCGGTAAACACAGGGCCAAATATTTCGAGGGACTCGCCCGGGGCGATGCAAATTGCGTCGCCTCTTATCGGTGCACTTTATCCGGGGTACTTTTGTGCATATTTTACATATATTTGCGGGGATGCGGCCGATAGCCGGTGTGGGCGGACCCCGCGCCCGCATGCTAATGCCCCGGCAAACTTGCGCGCACGCAGACGTGCACTTAGGTAATACTAAGTTTTATATGCAGTTATCCAATCGTCGGTGTTTACATTGTTACTCTCGCCGTTAATTGGATAGGACTGCTAATTATGTTCTCATCGATAGGCCATTTAGCGCCAATCAGGATCTTCACTGAATAAAAATATGCATACCATTTCGTTATAGTTCAATATTGTGATTTAAATAGTAAAGTAGAAATACTAAGTGGGTATTAATAGAAAGTCAAATAGCTGCGTGAAGCCTCAACACTATATTTTCAATCCAGGATCATTTGACAGTTCCAAGTTTATATTATATCGAATACCAAACCAATAATGGGTATATATGAATTTGCTATTATAATTCCAATTTCAAATAGATACCTCTACTTCAGATAGGTAACTAACGAGGCAGCTCAGATTTGTATCACGTCTGTTCTCATCTAATCTTTGGCACCATAACATAATTGTGCAGAGTCCCGAGGGTATAGCGGCGCGGACGCAGCCGCTCTGCGGTCACGAACCGCTCTAAACATAGACTCTAGCCCTAAACGATGCCACCATATCCGTCGGCCGACAACATCCACTCATAAGTTCGTGTAGCCCTCGCCTCGCTCTCGGCACCGATTTACTACAAATACCTACACAGCACTAGGAAATATCTAGGCGATGCTATTCAATAACTTATAAGGTCATACGTTTGGTCTGATCTGAGTGAGACAACGGAATGGAGAAGGCAGGTAGTTAAAAAGCAACGGAAGCCATAACATTTTACTATCGGAATTACAAGTAATGTGCCATTTATGCTAAACCCTATAATAACGCTGGAAAATAGATAAGTCCGTGAAAAATTGCCGACCAGCTAACTGAATCTAACCGGCCGACTGGCATCTTAATACCGAAACTATCAATTTTATTGCACTTCACTCGATGCGACAGACATTTCTAATCAAGTTACCAAAATGATGTTCCATTGTAAGGAGGTGCAAGCCAAAATTACATTAAAAAATGAAATGAGGCAATAAAAGGAGCCACGTCAAAATTTTTGAGGTAAATGACTTGAGTTGATTGATGTTCGTGAAATTACACTGTTTCAAAAACGACAATATTGTGTGGTCATTTTTCAGAGCCAGAGCTCGAGAGGTGCGCGAATTTGGCCAGCTACGTAGACGTACAGTCACCGGGAAAAAATGTGAAAACATTAATAAAAAAACACAGACAGGAAATATTTCGAATAAAATCTAAGTGAGAAGTTAACTAAGTTGCAAACGCCGTAGTTTTACAAAGCTTGAACTAGACAAATGGCTGCCATTTATCGCGACCAACACATAATTTCCATTTCAATAATCTGTGTAAGTTATCGCTAGAATAAATCTTGGGAATTAGCGGTGTCGAGTGACCTCGTAGACGTCGGTAGATGACGCCTTGCGCCGTGACTTATGACAGAAAATGACTGATAAACTGGTGACTGTCTACATAGCACAGCTTGCTTATATACGTACAACAATGACTAGACAAATAAACAAACCCGATTCCGAACCATACAACAATTTACACCAAGCATTTAAAGAAAAGAAATAATTACAACATCGTGTAACTAAGTATTGAAGCAGCTATTTAATAATTGTATCTTACGACATAGCATCTAAACTATTAGACGTTTATTATTAAAAGTGATGGTAGTTTGATAGCGTATCTAACGCTAATCGTCTTGTAGGACTAGAGCGAGGACAGGTACCCCATGCGTCAAGGTGCGCAGGCGCAGGCGCAGGCGACTGGTTCTGGGCCACTACTGGGTAGTGCACCCTCCGCGGCAAGTTGCTTCTAATCGCTCCCGGATCTTAAGCATAATCCACGTTAAACAGCGGGACATCTTCAAATAACTTTTCTTAGTAATTAACTTTCCAGTCTTTTAAAATGTCTAAGGTTGTCTCATAAAATAAATAAAATCCAATCACTTAACGAATAAAGTCAAAACGCTGGACAGATTTGGACTTAAATCCATTTAAATAAAAGTTTAGTTAATTAATATGGTTTACCGACCGACATGACGTTAAGCTTTGATGTTGACGATTTTTTAGATACAATGTTGGCTTAGATAAGGATCATTATTCAAGCGAGTTACAAGAAATAGCTGAATATTTCTTATTAATCTAGTAGCGGAGCACAATCAATTATCGAAACTTGACTAATCGACGATCCCACTAAACCGACGCTCTGTCATTTCTCTTCCCTTAATCGATTACTTCAAACATGAACTCTAGGGGGTCTCTAGCGCACCGACCACTATGCGTCTGCTTTTTGTTCATAATAAATCTTATTTATTTTTTGTCCAGATATTGTACTCGGTTACATTGTTTTCTTTGTTAATAATAAAGATTATTACACGCGCTACAATAAGGCAGGGCGTGGCTAGGTATCAAATAACAACAAAATGATGTTGTCATTCGGCCATTATGGAATATGTAGATGAGGTAGCGAAGGATAATACGGCGTCTTGTATATGGACGCTAAATAGTAACCGGTGAATCGAAGTTTGTACAACCGGTCAGACAAACAATCTAAGTTACGGTTAGACAATTAGGAATACAAACTTTGTCATTTCCGTATTATACGACTACCATTCTCGGACGTTAATAAATCTATACTGGGAATTTGTATACTGACAACAGACCTTTACAATCAATCCCAAATTTTCTCATGCTTTCTCTTTTTGTGAACAATAAATTTTATTAACACATTTCAATTTATTTGTGTAGAGGCGCGATCGTACAATCGCCGTTAATTGCTGCTTCTCTTACGTAGAGTACTGTGGGCGTCTCGAGTGTTCTCGTGTACTCCTCTCGGCAGTCGGCACCCTCGCGCCTCGCTCGTCCGTGCACAAAGAAAAGATAGAGTCATCATAACAAATGCTGCTCTCCGAGGGCAGGGAACTCTCTACAATCGGGCTCTTATCTGTGACGGCTCCGATCATTGTGCCCCGAATTCTTCGAGCTTCGAAGTCCGGATGACGAAACGGTGTTGCGTTTTAGTCTTTTACTCGTCTGTCCCTTTGTTGACTTGTCGAGTTCCTTTCGAATGGCTTTTTGTAAACGTCCACCGACTACGTTTGTTAAGCTCGACTCTGCCTTCATAAATCTTATCTAACATATCTGATCAGGCGAGAATTAAACAAAATACGTAGGTACTTGTGTTAAGACAATTAAAAAACAATACCTAAGTAGGTACACCTACTGTATTAAAGTATTCAATGCCTACACAAATAAATGAAAAACAGTACCTAATTAGGTACTTGTTTTACGTTCCATAAGTATTATACGTTTTTCTTCCATAAATCACGTGATATTATGATTTAATATCTTGATTAACATCGATAAGTAACTATAATTTGACCACAATCAATCTTTGCAGAAAAAATAAATAAAAAACTCGCCATTATTAAGTACATAATAAAAAATAAAAGATGTAACATGAAAAAAAACAACGTATGTTACGAGAAACGAAAAAACGCTTCATTAATCATATTGATGAATGCACTTAGTATAACCGATAGGAGAGTCAATGCGACGTGGCTCCAATTACTTACATTATTCCTGAGTTTCATTCAATTCAATCCTTTTAGGACACCCAAAATCATTAAATAATGCAATTCGCCCCGGGCCTTGAGCCGAGTTGATACGAGTAAAAAACGCACTCATAATTTAGGCGCGTTTGCAAGATCTCAAAGTATGATACATTAATCCAGTTGTTATAATGAAAATTGGATGCCATTGATAGATTAGTTAGAGATTTTTTTGTTTCGTTTCACAAGTATCAATACTTAGAAGCATTCACAATACACAGACATTAAATTATATGTTTTAATGGTGTTAGTTTTTCACAATATCATCATTCAAATATTTAATTGAAAAATCTGAACTAACATTTACTTACCAAATGGCTACAATAAATAACAACGTATTTAATATCCCAAAGTCACGCATTGGTTCCTATAACTAAGCTTGCATCAGACATACATCAGACATCAGGCATCAAGGCTCAAATAAAAGGCCTTCGGGTGCATTTTGTCATGCCGTCGGTCAGTGGAGTCACACATTTGTCGAGGTAGCCACTCGCTGGCTGCATTTTTAGAATTATTAATTTGGATCGTGTTCTTATACTGTGTTAAAGTGGGCGATTTTGAGGCAACCTTATAAATAAAACATCACAACGTCTTCTGCAGACTGTTTTGCAGGACTCGACGCTTGTTAAATACTTTATTATGAAGTTACGAGTACTTTGTTCTACTCCAAATGGCATTGTTTTGGGTAAAATATTTGAGTCATTTGGTGTTTGACGTTTTTACGATTTTATGAACGAAAGAATTAGGAATAAATTTTAAAAGGATGTCATCAGATGTATTTGGCTATTAAAGTTTAAGCCACTATTCATACTGTGGTTCAGGTACAGAAATTTAATAAAATAACGATTTACTTATATTTCCCATTTTGTTTCAGGTTGAAGTTGTAATCCTGGACAAGAACGACAGTCCACCAGAGTTCAAAAACATCCCTCCAGCATACATGGCTTCCGAAGATCTTGCACCAGGCCAGCTCATCGCAACGATCACAGCTGAGGACCCTGACACCATCGGAAGCATAACCTACAGCATCCAATCTAAAGATCTGACGCCTTTTACCCTGGATTCTCATACTGGAGCCCTGACTTTGAAGGACCCTTTGGACAGAGAAACAATTGCAGAGTACCAGGTTATCATAAGAGCTGATGATAGTGTCCAGTTTACTGATATCACTGTGGTTGTGCAGGTAGGTCTCTTTCTTAATTAAATATTTTAACTTATCACGTTATCCCACTTTTTATATTCGTACGCAATGAGATACAGTTAAGGCCTCCGCACATTGCAGCGATATTATCGAGCGATATTATCGACAGCGATATCGCGACACCTTACACACTGCAGCGATTCCGCGATTCGCGTCACGCATGCGCCCCGCCACTGAATGTAGTCGAAAGAGTTGCGATAATATCGCGGCAGTGTTTAGAATCGCGCGCGTCCCCATACAAAATGTACTGGAAACAATTATCGCAAAATCGCAGCGATATTATCGCTCGATAAAATTGCTGCAATTAGCGGAGGCACTTATAATCAAAGAGCAAAAGACGTCATGACACGAGACATAAAATGTATGGGATGGTAACATTTATTACACCACCCATGCACCACCCAGAGACAAATATCTAGTAGTATGGTGAGAACTATTTACGAGTATTTTAGCAGACTACTAAACAATTTGTTGTATAAGTAGAGTTTAGTAAAATCTTATTACTAAATATTTCAAAGTTCGCCGTCTATAAATCACATTGCACTTTATTGTTGGTTGTATACAAAGAAGAATAAGTATAATAATGCGTAGGTACCGAGCTACCTAGTCTTCATCTCATTACTAGAACAAAACAGCACTCCGGTAACGTTATACAAAAAATTAACAGTAGACAGCAACACGGGTACCTAAATCCAGATTCGTCTCTCGCGCCGTCGCTTCCAATCAGTCTGATACTTATCGTGGCGTCTACCTTCACCTGTCCGTTCGCTCGATTCACTGACTTCTTTACACGTGTCCTTGAAGTTTGGTATAGTTTGGATTAGATATCATATGCGTGTGTAAAATACAATCAAAGAATCAGTTCGAAAATACCTTGTTTTAAAATGCATAACTAAGCGCAATTTATTCTTAGTAAGGCAAATACTGGGCAATTTTTCAAACACTTTCCTAATTTTCAAGAGTGGTTCAATTCAAACCATAAAACTGAAAAAAAGTTTAGTATTAACCTGAAATCGCAAAAAAACAATCAGCTGTTTCATGCATTCATTTAAGTCGACTTGGTAGGTGATGCAGTTTAGTATGGAACAACAGATTTGTTTTTAGATTTCAGCTTTGCTCCTTTGGTAAAAAAAAAACAATTTGATGGTCTGAACCACTCCTGAAATTAAGGAAAGTGATTAAACAATCGCCCAGTACTTGGCATGACATGCATGACACTCAAAGGTGATAAAAGTCGTAAGAACAATGTATAATAGTTTTATAAGGGTGTTTAGGACGTGTGGTTATTTTCCTTTATAATTTGGAATCAAGAGAACAACGCAGTGAGGTAATTATTAATATCAGAGGAATATGACAACCATAATGTCTATGCATCAGCATACTTTCTCATCAGGTTTCTCAGCAGTCTGGATAAAAACCTGGCCCAAGAGCCTTATGTGGATAGCGGGTACCGCATGACTTGTCCATCTTGCCTGGTACCTTCGTTAATTAGGCTCTAATTCTATTAAGTGTAAAAACATTAACGTTTTTCTTCGGCACTTATAAAGTGACAGTTTTTAACGCCCGTCGTCTAGTTAGCAGTTCTGTTATTTCCGAAAGGAATTTAGATAGTTGACTTGTTTTATTTATATCGTTGGTTGTTCCAGGTGACGGACACGAACGATAATCCGCCAGTGTTCAAGGAGAGCGCTTACTCCTTCGACATACCAGAAAACGCGGCGAGGGGTTCCGTAGTCGGCACCGTGGCGGCCGTCGACCTGGACTCAGGGTCCAACGCTCAGCTGACCTACACCGTCATCTCTGACTGGGCCAACGATGTCTTCTCCCTCAATCCCCAGACTGGGGTATTCACACTTACGGCGAGACTTGACTACGAAGAGGTAACATTGACAGTGATTTAACTACGAGTATCTTGACTTCAACAATGTTTTTTAAAAGGATACACTTGAACATAAGTCACCGTTCAACCTCCAAGAAACCGAAGAATGAAATTACAATAACTTTAAACGTGAAGTGGGCTTTTAAAGCGAATTGAGCAGTTAATGCACTTGACGACGTATCTCGCCGCGCCTATTTTATGCAGAGAGTTTAAAAACCCTCGTAAAGCGGCGCGACATTGCCATAAAAATGCAATTAAAAACACTTAAAAATAGATGAAGTGATTACCGTGCAAATATTTGCAAACCGATTAAATATCGAACCGATGCGTCTTTACGGGCCTTGACATATTCAGTTCGGATGAGGCAAAAAGTAGGACTTAAATAGTTCATTTGCAAAAAGTTGGTACATGCACGGAACTGCCCTTGCATGCCTCGAAGTAGCCTGATTGATTCCACTCCAACTTTCGATTATTCGTCGGCAATAAATAACCGTATCGCATGTAGTAGACGTTCCTGTTTTTTTTTGTAAGTAGTTCTTCTACTTGTAATTAACAGAACGCCTCACCTCTGATGGTATCTTGAATGGCAAATAGTGAACATGCAAATGTGGAAAACAATGGTACTCTGTTAATGTTGAAACTATTTATACAAATCGGTTTACACTCCTCTATTTTTTGCATTAAGTAAGTAGGTACCTGTATACCTAGATTTATTTAATATAGTTCTAATTAAAATAGCTTTGAAGATCCTTAGCCTGTTGTGGTCTAGTGCGATAGTAAAACCGATTAATTTACGATCTCCAGTTCTCGTAGTGTGCTTTAGTTTACGATGTGAGCGAGATGAGTGAAAATCTCTTCCTTATTGCTTGCCTGGGCCCAAATGAAATTTTCCGGAGCTATGGCGACGTAAGACGGCTAAGACACAAGTGATATTTATGATAGAAATAAAAGTTGCTTACGTTGAAAGGTCCATGCGAGAATGGTACCTACACGTTCGAAGTTTCTCAGCGAGATGCTTGTTTTTGTACCACATTATTAAAGCTTCCAATTAATAGGGGTGTAATCTGCGGTTAGTGCAAAAATGGTTATGTGATTTTGGTATGCGTCTACGCTGGACAAGTGAATGTTATTTTTAGAGTGGTCGCAGGTCCACTTCGCAGTGCCCCGAGTGCTTCGGGCCATACATTGCGGTTGAAAGAATTATCTTAACATAGATCTAAAGGCGGTGGGTCGTTGACCGTTAACTCTTCTAGTAAAAACGTCGTTACGTTTTAAGTACCTTTAGCTATAAGTAGATACCTACAAATATATCTACTTAATGTTATTAAACATTGTTAGAATTGTTCTTTTTAATTTTATGTTTGGTTTTCAACGACCTGAAATGTCTTGGATTTTCAGGTATACTTAAATTTGTAGTTTAATTATTCAATTGGTCTTCTATTGCAAGAGTACCTACGTACCAGCCTAACTATATTGTGGCTTGCACCAAAAACTATTTTAGCTTAAACGTATTTAGTGATCGCTCTGTCTCTCACACTGCTCACACGGATGACAGTGATAGCATCATATTTAAACAGGTTTAAGGATAGTTTCGCTCGTTGGCGTAGTGGAGCTTCGGGATTGGAAACGATCACCGAAGTTAAGCAACGTCAGGTTCGGTCAGTCTTTGGATGGGTGACCGTTTTAGTGGTATTTCATCTCGAGCGTTTCCGTGCTTCAGAAGGCACGTTAAGCAGTTGGTCTCGGATAGTTCCGTCAGATGGCGTTGTAACTATTCGTTAAGCCAGGTCAGGGGCCTATTGAGGCGGCTTGAAAATTCTCTGACAGCAAGTTGACCACTACCTTGCCTCCACCAACACGCACTGGGCCCGCGTGGTGGAGTATCGCCCACTCCCTCTCACCCTTAATCCGTGAGAGGAGGCCTTTGCCCTGCAATGGGATTCTATAGGCTATACAAGTTGTTTCATCAGTAAGAATAAATTTTTAAAACTCTTAAGGGGGTTGTTTAGACCGTCAAACTGAACAACTTTCTCTATGGGACCAACATCGAAATCGCAAAAAAAATAATTTGATATCCCATACATATTTTAGCTCTAGTCGATTTGTAGAGTATGGAACATAATTTTTCATAAGTCTTTTGAAACAAAAGATTCGTGGGTAGACCACGGATGCGTTAGTCAGACGACATTTTGTAAGGGTTAAGGGTTGCTGGTCAGACATGGATCAGACTGGAACAAAACCGTAAGGAGTTGCGCATTAAAAAGGAGGCCTATGTCCAGCAGTGGATTGATTTGGGCTGATTTGATTGTGTTGAGTGCGGCGACGTGGTCAACAGGCCCCAAATTTAAATACCTTGGATATTCTTATATTTTATATTATTATTCTTATTATAACAAACCATTTTTTCATCTTCAAAAAACAAAAACTAATCAAACCAAAATTATGACATTTTACATTACTTCATTTCAGAAAACTAAATATTGGTAACAAAGGAGATTGTTATACTTCATTCCACCCACCAAGGACATTATTTGTCCTTCTCAAATACCACCCACCATGAGAATACATCACTAACAAAAAATAACTCTAATCAATTGGGATGATGAAATCATTTTTAATACCCTTTTTTTAAACTGTTTGAACATTTTGTTATTAACTTTAGCCTTATTTTTAATCCGTTAAAAGAAATTCCAGGATCTCTCATCATCCCTATTGTAGCATAAAAAAAAAACAACAAAAAATATATTACGTATCTACTGGTAACAAACAAATTTTTGTAATTGGTCGCTTTGTTATAGAATTCTTAAGCTTCAATGTGACAACTCGGATCAGACCATCATTTCCTGGATGTATGTCTAAAATTCTAGCAAGCGACCATTTACCTGGTGGTAGATTGTCATCCTTGACTAAAACTAACATACCAATTTTTATATCATTATTGACCCTGGCTACCCATTTAGGCCTTTGTTGAAGTCTGCTTAAATATTCCTTGCTCCACCTATCCCAAAAATGTTGAGTCATTCTTTGAACCAGTTGCCAACGATTTAGTCTATTCATATTTGCATCCAAATAAGACCTTTCCGGTACAATGATTGGTGGTTCTCCAATCAAGAAATGACCTGGAGTTAATGGTAACAAATCATCAACATTGTCACTTATTTGAGAAATAGGACGAGAATTTAAGCAGGCTTCAATTTGACTAGTAGCTGTTGACAGTTCTTCATAGTTTAACATTGAATTCCCTAACGTTCTTTTCAAATGATGTTTAATGGACCGAACCCCAGCTTCCCAAAGGCCCCCGAAGTGGGGTGCTGCAGCTGGAATATAATGCCAAGTGGTTCCGTCTCGCGCAAGCTGATCTAATATTTCAGTATTCACTGTGTTCAGCTGTCCCTTGTACATCTCCTTTAATAATTTATTACCAGCAGTAAAATTTGTCGCATTATCGCTCCAGATATCACTACAGTGTCCGCGCCTGGCTGTGAAACGTTTAAATGCCGCTACAAAACTCTCACTCTCCAGACTGCTGACAATTTCAATGTGTATGGCACGGGTTGCCATACAAATAAAAATACAGATGTAGCCCTTGTAGGTTTTGCAACCTCGACCCTTGGACATTTTAATATCTATAGGTCCCGCAAAATCTATTCCTGTATTCAAAAAGGGTCTTGTAGGTGACACTCTTTGTTTTGGAAGATCTGCCATCAATTGCGTTCTAGTAGCGGCTCTATGACGAACACAAATAACGCACCTGTGGACTACTTGTTTGATCATTGTTTTTCCACCAAGTATCCAAAATCGCTGCCTAATGTAATTCAACATGAGAGTAGGACCTCCATGTAGTGTTTTCTTGTGGGCTTGTGCAACTATTAAACTCGAAAGTGCGTGATTATTGGGTAACACTATTTGATGTTTAGCGTCCTCCGGGATATTTGCATAACGTAGACGACCCCCGACTCGTAATATGCCTCGATCATCCATGTAGGGAGTCAGTGAACAAAGTTTACTTCTCTTCTTAAGCGCTTGTTTCCCACTTATGCACACAATATCTTCTGCGAATTCTTCCCTTTGGCATAGTTTTATACATGTGAATAATGCATCTTCTAATTCTTCGGACGTCAAATAGTCTGGCAAGCACTGTTTGTTTGTATATCTGAATCGTTTACATCTTGCAATAACCCTCAATAATTTTTCCAATGTCGAAAACCTTGCAAAGATCTGAGTAAAATTATCATTAACGTCTTTAATCATTATGGTATTTAATACATTGATCGCACGTTTTTCTTCTAATGGAGCATCGATTATTAAATCAGTAGGGACCTCATGTATTATCTCAACGTCCCTCAACCACGCTGGGCCCGTCCACCACAGTGTTTCGTGTTTAAGCTGTGAAGCTTTTACTCCTCTCGAAGCTATGTCAGCGGGGTTTTCCTTAGATGGAACGTGGTTCCAATGGTGACTAGGCAACGTAGTGATGATCTCAGATGTGCGATTAGCAACGAATGTTTTCCATTTGCTTGGATGTTGCTGCAACCATGCTAAAACCACCTTCGAATCTGTATATGCATAAATATTGGTTCTAGCAACATTTAATTGTTCCGCAACTTCATTGATCAAACGTGTAAGCAATACAGCTCCGCACAATTCTAAACGTGGGATTGATACAGTTTTTACTGGAGCTACCTTTGTTTTAGCGGATATCAGTTGAACATGCACATTGCCTTTATCGTCAGTTACACGGGAATAAACCACTGCAGCATATGCAATATTCGATGCATCAGCAAAACCATAAATCTCTAATTTATCACTATTAGCAGTAGTCGTATTCATCCATCGTTCGACAGTAATATCTGATAAGTTTGTTAAATCTGAGCGGAATTTGAGCCAATCAGTTTTAATTTCAGTAGGAACCTGTTGATCCCAAGCTACTCCAGCAAGCCACAGTTTCTGCAAAAAGACCTTTCCGATAATAATTGTTGGAGCTAGCCAACCCATTGGATCGAACAACTTGGAAACATCACTTGCAATGGTTCTTTTCGTTATAACGTCTTCATTGTCAGGCAAGTTGATAGAATATTGAAATTGATCTTTTAAATTATTCCAAGCTATCCCGAGTGTTTTGATTGTCATATCTAGGTTGAGTTCCTTTTCAACATTGCTATTTTCATTGTCATGCATACATTTTAGCAGATTAGGATCATTGCTATTCCATTTTTGGAGTTGAAACCCTCCCGACTCCAGTTGTTTAGACATTTGTGTATAAATTTCGATTCCATCTTCATAACTATCCCCCCCAGTTAAAAGATCATCTACGTAGAAATCTTTTAGAGTGATGTTTGAAGCTATAGGATATCGTTCAGACTCATCGACAGCCAGTTGTTGAAGAACTTTCGTCGCTAAATATGGCGCACTCGCAGTTCCGAAGGTTACTCGTGTAATTCTGAAGTCTTGCATTTGTTCTGTCGGAGGATTGTCTCGCCATAATATCCTGTGATAATCTGATTCGCACACCTTGATTTGTCGGTACATTTTAACAACATCCGCAACCAAACAAACTCTATGTTGTCGCCATCTCATAATTATCTGTCTTAAATCTTGTTGTAGTCTGGGTCCAACCATAAGATTGTCATTCAGAGATACGTTATTCTTGTATTTACAGGACGCATCAAAAACTACTCTTACTTTTGTTGTTGATCTGTCGTTCTTCACGACGGCATGATGAGGTAGGTATACTGCTGTCGGTTTGTACCTATCCTTTGTGTCCTTGAGTTCTTCCATATGACCAAGTTCTAGGTATTCATGCAAAACCTTGGTGTACTCTTTCTTTAAATGTTCATCCTTAGCAAGTTTTCTCTCAAGTTGCAATAATCGCCTTCCTGCCACTTCTCGAGATGAACCATACTGACATGACGGATTTATTTCTTTAAATGGTAGACATACTACATAGCGTCCATCTTTATCCCTAGTGTGGGTTTTTGAGAAATGCTGTTCACATAGGATTTCTTCCTCTGTCAAAACCTTTTCGTTAGACACGTCTGATTCTAATTCCCAGAATTTTTGAAGAACATCGTTATCCTCAATGGATGCATGCATGCTTAGTGTGATTGTATAGTTTTGTGGACTTTCATTGTTATATAATTGGCCCGATAAAATCCAGCCAATTCGGGTATTTTGAGCTATAGGTGATCCATGAGGACCCTTCTTAAAACCTTCTTGAATTATGTCGCTATATACGTCCGCACCTAATAGCAGATCCACTCTTCCTGGTTTGTGATAGTTTGGATCAGCTAATTCCAATTGGTGTAAATGTGACCAGTTCTCACTATATTCTACTTCACGCGGTGGTAACATTCGGGTGAGTGATCTTAAAACATAAGCATTCACAGGAGTACAGGAGTGTCCGTTATGGATCGAATAAGCACAAAAGAAGACTGTACTCTTTGATGATAGACTTCCACTCTCACCCAAACCATTGATCGTACAGTTAGATGGAAATTTCTTCAACCCAAGAGCCTGAACTGCAGACTCCGTGATAAATGATCCTTGCGAACCTTGGTCAATCAGCGCTCTCAAATAAGTAGGCGGTCCATTCTTTGAATTTACTTTCACCACCGCTGTTGCTAACAATACGTTTGTACGAGTACGTTTCTTGTCGGTATAATGCGAAGCTATATAATTATTGTCACCATTTTCAGCTTTTTTGACCTCTTCTTGTTCTAGTATTTCCCGGTCATCAGTATTTCCAGAACCATCTTTGGGAATCTTCTTTTGTGGGTCTTCTTCCGGGTGCAATAGTGAGTGGTGCTTTCTCCCACATATTTGACATAATGGTCGTTTTCTACATCTAACAGCAAGGTGAAAGGGGATCAAGCAGTTGAAGCAGATGCCATTCTTTTCTATGAAACTCTTCCGTTCAGCAAAAACTAATTGTGCGAAGTCCTTACAGGAATCAATACTATGGCTCCCGTTACAAAATTTACAAAGCGTGTTGAAAACAGCATGAACTGAAGTTTGTCGTGCATTGTATCTGGGCGTTTGTTTTGATGACTCCAAAACTTCTAGTGTTCTAAAACGAGACTCAAGAAAGGAGCAGAGTTGCTTATATGTTGGGATTTCGTCTCCATTATTACCACTTGCGCTTACATGTTGTTCCCATAGTTTTACTGACTCTGCATCCAATTTCTCAACTGTAAGATGCACCAATAACGTGTCCCATTCAAATGCTGCAATGCCCATGTTCTTTAGCGTGCTCAAACATTCATTTGTCGTATCTAATAACAACTTGATGGCATGGGATCCCACGGTAGATATCACCCTTTGCGATGTCAGTCTCTTTAGCATGGAGTTAACAAGAAATCGTTTATTGTTATAACGCTTATTTAGTACGGCCCAAGCATCATTGTAGTTAACATCAGTCACCGGTATATGACGCAAAAGAGCTTCGGCTTCACCAGTTAGGCTTGATTTTAGATAATGTAGTTTTTGCACGTCCTTCAGGGATTGGTTTTGATGAATGAGGGAGTAGAACATATCATGAAAGGGCAACCAGTCTGAATAATTTCCCGAAAAGTTTGGAAGACTGATTCCAGGTAACTTTATATCAATAGACATAGGTTGCTGCAAAAATTGTGTTGATGGGCTTGCATTCGGTGTAGAATACTCAAATGAGCTCAATTTCTCTTGTTTTTCTAACATTTCACATTTTGCTAGTGAGTACATTTCTTCTCACTTTGAATAGTAGTCTTTCTTAGTATAGTCATCATCTTCTATGCCCTCCTCATTAATAAGAGTCATGTGGTTCTCAACGAATTTTGTCCATTTCTCATCTAATAACTTCAACTTAACTTGTACATAAACCTTACTCCATCTATCTTTGGGTGTTTTCTTGAAATTTGTGAGCGAATTTTCTAGTTGTTTCAGTAACTCATCTTGCTGCCCTAGAAGATCGGCTGCCATGATGATGTTGTATTTGGATAAATTTGACGGAAATCTTAGTACTCTTCCGCTCTATTTGTCTTCCAACCTAATTTTCTAGGTTACTTCTTGTTTGCTTGACTCACGAGAAAAAAACATAGACGAAGTCTCAAGACACTGTATTTTTACGGTCACTGTACTTTACCACGGTATTCTACTTACTACTGTACTTTGCTTTACTCACTGTTACCACGTCCAATCCAATACAAAGTTAATCACTGCAATCCATGGTTTGTCACTATTCACTAATTATGCACATGGCTATTGGTAACACGCACGCACTTCGCGATTGCCGGAATCAATTTATGCTCGCGACGCGACGCGACTACCGGAATCACTTACGACCGCGACGCGAACTTTTCAGTATTTGGCTCGGAGGACCATGTTGAGTGCGGCGACGTGGTCAACAGGCCCCAAATTTAAATACCTTGGATATTCTTATATTTTATATTATTATTCTTATTATAACAAACCATTTTTTCATCTTCAAAAAACAAAAACTAATCAAACCAAAGTTATGACATTTTACATTACTTCATTTCAGAAAACTAAATATTGGTAACAAAGGAGATTGTTATACTTCAGATTGATTGAACCATAGTTTTAGGTGCTAGCCAGCCTTAGTTATCATTTCACACACGGATAGTTTTAAATGCGTTCACACACGATGACGCACTGACGGAGCAGCAAATGTCAGTCCATAGAACCACACCCGGTGCGTCAATGCGTCACCATGTGTGCTTCTACGTGCGGTTTCATACAACTCCTTGCTTCACAAATGACGGACTGACGTCTGCCGCTGCGTCAATGCGTTATCGTGTGTGAACGCACTAAGAGTACAGAAGTCTTGGTAGGTACCACAAAGATATGGATAGAGTCGACACGTTTTTTTAATTTGTCCAAAGTGGGTATACCATTCATAAATGATAGGCGCCAGCAGGCATATTGACCGTCTCGTTCTTAACAACAGGAAAGAAGAATTTCCGCACCACTTGCACATTATTTTTTATATTCTACATCGTAATGGACGCGTCTTATACAACAACAGTACCCATTTATAGGATAGGGAACATCATACGTGCATATAAAACATACTATTAACCAGTAAGATTATGTTAATTTCACAAAAGAAGTTAAGGACATCGGCACAATTACCGCTCTTATAAAACATAATTCGAGTCACTTACCTGAATGCCTTTTGGGCGTAAAAATAAGATAAGGATAAGTAAAATTTATTACAGAGCGTGTAAAATATTGCATGTTGTAGGTAAGACGCGCAATTCCGAGGCGAAGGACGATGGTGCCCCAGAGCGAGTGCCTTTTAATTCAAGTGCGGGCGAGATGACCAGTATCTGACTGACTCTACGTCCGCGTCCGTCCGTCCCATCTGTTACCTAAATGAATCCGACCTTAATTCGTTCTTGATTATTTTATTGTAAAGTCGGTTTACGGACGATAGTTTTACGTGATAACGTCATAAAGAAACATTGATGAGAACTGCTAGCTCTGACGTCACGCGGAACGTGACACTTTTTCGTGCGTGCAGCCGGTGTTCATCAATTGCGTCAGGCAGGCGACAATATTGACACTATATTGCGCCGACACCAAATAATGGGATAAACGCAGGAGGATGATGATGATGAAAACGTTATACCTACCTACGTCTCAATAAACAAAATTTTATTATGGTTTACTCTTTAGTTTCTCTGCATGCCAAGCCAGAAATTTTAAAGAATCGTTTCTGCAATGTTGTAAAATGCTTGATACACTTACTGTTAACTTAGTTAATGCTTACCTATCATCAGAAGAATTTCCTGAGAGTAAATGTTTACGGAAATAGCAGACGATAAAATAAATCGCACAACAACTTTAAGGCTCATAATATATCCAGTTTTTGTGAACGAGCATTGTACATTGTAATAGCCACTCATCAATGCTGCAGTAAATGACAAGTCGTTAAATTGTCTATGGGCATAAATCAGGGTCCGTTTTGCGCTTGTATTTACTTTACTTTGTCGTAGGTACTTATGAGTATGTTCATAATAAGTTCAAAAAACTGCCCACCTAGTATGAACAGTGAAAAACGTAGTCCATCATTAGACTGATAGGTACTAAGTTAATTGTTACACATGTACTCAAAGTAACTTTGCACAGTTTTGTTGTCATAAAAAGCGTTCCATTGTTTTAAAAATTATCATCTCGTTTCGTTAGTTCATTCTCGGTGCAACATATTCCATAGGTTGTAGGGCATAAGGGCGTGGTTAGCGTACTAACGACATGGTTCTGTCTGGTCGCCAACGTCTCATCAAGTCGGCCAGTCCTGTTAATTAGTAAAAACAATTCGCAGTACATTCGTTCTCTCGACCGCCCGCCAATTCTGCGTACCCCGCTAGAGAGTTCTGCTGCTAATTTCATCCCGGTACGGTTTTTTCGCGTCGCGCATCATATTCGGCATTTGCCCGCTCGATCCACCATCGAAATTAAGGCTCGAACAATGTCTGACAAAGCGGCCGTCTGCAAAACATACGCGAGCCGGATTCCGCAACCACTGCTTGTTTTTTAAATCGCCATCTCGCTTCACGATCCGCGAATGAGGGAGCTTGTCATAGCTGGGAAGCTTCGGTGTCCTATTATATGGAAAATCTGAATGCCGACGCGGTCTTTCGTGAAATGTGGCCTCAACATTTTGTGTATGCTATGTTTTAGTGTATTTATGTTGTTAATGTTAATTACAGTTTATAATTTTGATGATGTTATAGTTTATCAAAGAGAAACACTACAGGGTGTAATTGAAATGAATCGACAAATATTTCGAGGTGGATTTTTTTTAAATTCTGGTTTGCTCCCATATAAAAAGTTGTTCAGTTTGAGTGCCTGAACTCTATCCCTGATTTGTCGACTCATTTCAATGACACCCTGTAGATACACTTACTTTTATCTTGAATTACTATCCAAATGCTAATGCAATTGTAAAATGTGTAATTGCAGACACAGCACTACATTCTGGTTGCGCAAGCGCACGACAGCGGGCACCCCTCCCTCTCCGGCACGGTCACGGTCTACGTGAACGTGATCGACCTCAACGACAACGCGCCCATCTTCGACCCCATGAGCTTCTCCAACGAGATCCTGGAGGATGTTCCCATCGGATCATCTGTCGTCACCATTAGTGCTACTGACATGGATTCAGGTAACCATTTTGGTCCTTTTCGAGACTTGATTTAACTTTTCAGTGCAATAATTTGTATACCTAAAATCTGAATAATGAATAACTAAATGTCTTTATGCTGCACAGGATTTCTGATGTAAGTTATTCTTAATAAAAAGAAAAATGTAAAAAATATAAACAATATGAAAAGGTAGAGAGCAAGGGAGGTTTCCTTATAAGGAAAAAGAAGAAGAACAAACGAACGGACTTTAAAGAAGTGAAACGTGGATGTTCTTAGTTTTCATATGTCTAGGGATAGTCTATAGATAGGGATTATAGTCGTAAGCATATTCATGCATGTATGGGTACAATAATTAAAATGTTTAATTTAAAAATATATATATTCCAGGTTTAAACGGAAAGTTGAAGTACAGTATCACATCGGGGGATGATGCTCAAGACTTTCAGATTGCTGACAATGGAACCGTTTATACAGCTAAATTGCTGGACAGAGAGTCACTGCCTATTTACAACCTGATCGTCACTGCAAGGGATTCTGCTAAACCTCCAGAGCCACAGCTCTCTTCTACTGTTCAGGTAAATTGTTTTCCTATTTTTATGATGATTTCGTATAGAAACTATCCCGGCCTACATTAATACTTAATATTATGTGACTATGTTTCCACGCTGAGTGTCCACTCAGCGTGGAAACATAGTTTCTTATACTCCTTCTTCTTTCGTATCAGCATGATCTATATCGTATGACAATCACTCATGCATCATGCAGTTGCATTTGCATTGCATCGTATGCTGTAATGTGTATACTAAATTATGATCGTTCAATAAACATTTGTCGTTTCTAACGGTTACTACAGATAACAAACAAACACGTAAACATTTATATTTGATGAGGATTCGGTAAGGTCTTCGCCGAATACTTGACTTAACTTGGCCGTTCAACCGTGGGATATGTTGACTTTTACGGGTCAGTGTCACTTTTGGAGATCTCCTACTAACTAGTTATCACCATGCCGATACTAAGAATCTAACGACTGTTTTTATGTCGTTCTTGCAACAAAAATTTAGTATCTACCTGTACCTGTGTAACGGTTCTTCTAAAAGCTCGACTTAAAAAAATGCTCTATGTTTTTATCATCTTACCTAATTCAATTCTAAACATAAGTGTTCTGTCGTATTTATGAATTTAAATTAAAGAAGTCAACACTTTTATCTGAATGTTCATTAGCAGTCTATTGTTAAATTTGTCCATTGTTGGTTTCCACAATGTGCCTCTGATGAGGTGTTATAGTATTACGACGGGTTTGTGGTTTTGAATTTTACTTTGTTATTTCTTAGAATTGACACTTTAATGTTTTATAAATAAATGCATCCTATTTATAAAACATTACAGTGTCTAATTTATTTATTATTACCAATTTGTTTTAAACCGATTAAGGCCGGATTCTACCAAACTTTGATTTATAGAAGAGTAACTATACAAGGAATAATTTTACTCTTAGCGTTTGTTCCGAAATAACTTCATTCATACTAAAAAAACGAATGTATAATCCACCTAAAGAAAGAGGTCTTTATATCCGTACTTTTTGCAATGTGTCTATACAGTTTTAATTTGTTATAGGTTCCTTTTTATTACATTTTTTTAGTTACGTGACAATCGTGACATTGACATTTCCTTAGTCTCATAGATTAGGGTTGGTAAAACGCAAAATCAGTTTACTCTAGAGTAACCGGTGACTTAATCTAAGAATACAATTTACTCGCGTTTGGTCGAATCGGGCCTTAGCCAGGTTAGTACCTACTTTGAAATGCTTTGATTTCGTTTAAATTTGTTCGTGTTATTTAATACTAAATTATAACCATTATTAGAACCATTTGCCATTATTCCGATAATGTTGGCCACTTGGCAACGTAACTGTTATATAACATATAAACTCACGACCATAATCCCTTTCGGGGTGATCAGAAACACTGCTACAACTACCAGCATTCTTGAAAACAGTTAAAGAATCAATTTATAAAAATAGTACATGGTGTAGGTATGCACTTTATTAATAGAATTTAATTTATTTAACAAGCCAAAGGTAAAAAAACAAGTAAAATGTATGCTCCTCAGGTGAACTCTAGGCCCTATAAGCATAACTATTCTTTTGCTATAAGTGGAAGTTGTTCAGTTTGATAGCCATAGCTAGTTGCAGAAACGCGCATTAGAGTTATTCCTTCCTTAAATCTCTTGCTAGCTTTTACTACGTCAACGAGACAAAAAGTGACAGCAAGAGATTTAATGGAAAAAAAACTAACTTAACTTTAATGAGCGTTTAGAGCACCTTCTAAAGTATTTAACGCATTTAAGTTTACACCCCCTTGAAATTTTATGTTTTATTTTACAGGTAACCATCCAACTGAAGGATGTTAACGATATGGCGCCAGAGTTTGTTACACCAAACATCACTACTGTATCTGAAAATATTCCTCTCAACACCGTAGTAATGACTATAAAAGCCGTAGATAAAGATGAAGGAAGAAATGGATACGTTGAATATTTCATGACTCCAGACCCAGATATAAATGGTTATTTCTCTCTTGGAAATGTTGACGGTATTCTAAGAGCTACAGGAAAACTGGATAGAGAACTTAAATCAAGTTACACTATTACTGTTACGGCTAAAGACAGAGGAGACCCTCCGAATGTGACTCAAACAAAAGTAAAGATCAACATCATGGATGAGAATGATAACAGTCCAGTCTTCGATCCAAAACAATACAGTGCTTCTGTACCGGAAAATGCTAGTATTGGAGCCAGTGTTTTACAAGTAAGTGTACTGATTTGATAATCTATAAAAGTCCTGTGTAAAGTTCCCGAGAATTTTTAACTATTATTCACGATGTCTTAAAATATTATTCATTTTAACAATTGAAATAAAATTAGAGCGTCACTCTGCACAGAGTTTCGGTAATATTCTATTATAATTTTAAAATTGTGGCTCCATCGTAGTGTTGATAATTTTGCTATAGTTTAAAGACTAGTAGTGCTTGACACTGTACGGCAGTCTCAAAGCCCTATTTTATACAATAACACACACCCGAAACCGCCATAAAATGGTGGAGCCGCGTGGCCACTTAAATCGTGAGCCGAACGAAAGACGTCTACCCGAGAACCCTCAAGACACGTTCGGTACTATTAGTGAAACGTGGATGTTCTGACGTTTCAGATATCTCTTTAATTGTGAGCATATTCATGCATAGGTACGTGCAAATAAAAGCTTTTTTTTTCAGGTTTCAGCTACAGATATTGATGAAGGAGCGAATGGCAGAGTAAGATATTCAATAGCCTCGGGAGATGAAAATAGAGATTTCAGTATAAGTGAAGATACGGGTGTCGTCAGAGTAGCTAAAAATCTAAATTTCGAGAGAAAATCCCGTTACGTGCTGACCATCAGAGCTGAAGATTGTGCTAAAGACGATGTCCGATTCGATACGGCTGAGTTATCCATTTCAATTCAAGATATAAACGATAACCCACCCACGTTCCTGGATTCGCCGTACTTAGCGTACGTAATGGAAAATGTAATCCCACCTAACGGCGGGTATATAATAACGATCCATGCTTATGACGCTGATTCACCACCATTCAACAATCAAGTACGCTATTTCATAAAGGAAGGCGATGCAGATCTTTTTAAAATAAACGCCTCGTCCGGGCAAATTTCCTTATTAAGAACATTAGACCGTGAAGCACAAGATGAATATACCCTAGCCCTCGTGGCCATGGATACCGGTAAGCATACCCATTACTTCAATACAATTCACATTGACGCAGCGTGTAGAGTATTTCAACACGCAATACTTCAATTTAGTCATGAACAAAATGTCTGTTTTTTAAAACGATATTTTAAACTAAGTGTTTTTTGTATTTCAGGGTCTCCACCTCTCACGGGATCTGGCACTGTTAAAATAATTGTACAAGATATCAATGATAATAGCCCAGAGTTTGAAAGGCAGAGTTACAAGACCACAGTGAGAGAAAACTTGGCACCTGGAACAATAATTTTACATCCGAAAGCTACAGATAAAGATGTTGGAAATAACGCAAAGATCAGATACAGCCTCCTTGGTGATAAATCTGAGAGATTTAAAATAGATTCTACCACTGGCATGATTTCAACTAATTCTACATTAGATAGAGAAGAATGGAATGTATATTATTTGATTATTATGGCCCAAGATTCGTCAACAACAGATCCACGAACTGCTACCGCTAACCTAACAATAGTTGTTGAAGATGAAAATGATAACACACCCACGTTTGCTCAACCTGTTTACGAAGCGTATATTTCTGAACGCACTGTGATGGGAGATTTCGTATTCGGGGCTAGGGCTAAAGACAACGACATCGGCCCTAATCAAAAAATCGCATATGACTTAAAAGGTGAACATCAAGAACTATTCAGTATAAACAGAGAAACAGGGGTTATTAAAGCTAAGGAAAACCTGATAAAGTACAAGATAATAAGTGGAGCTTCATTCAATTTGATAATTGTCGCAACTGACTCTGGTGAAACCCCACGGCAAAGTACTTCAGAATTAATTCTTATACCGAAATCTGTGAAAAACTTTCCGAAGTTTACTGTAACAAACAAGTTGACATTCACTTTTTCGGAAAATACACCGGAAGGTGTATTAGTAACAAGACTTTCTGCAAATTCTCCAAAGAAAGGCCCCACCGGCCTATTGCAATACGCGATAGCAGGAGGGAACGTCGGAGACGCGTTGAGGATCGAATCAATGAGCGGTGAAATTTTTGTTACTGGAAAAGGACTTGACTATGAAACGATGCCTCTGTATGAAGTATGGTTTGAAGTTAGAGATTCTGACAATCCACCTCTTAAATCCTTTATTGAAATAGAAATTAAAGTCACAGATGCAAATGATAATGCTCCTAGTATCGAAAACGCTCTTTATAATGCCACAGTGATGGAAGAAGAATCTCCACCTCAACTTGTGATCAAGATAGACGCTCATGATGAAGATTCAAATGAAAATGGAAGAATATCTTACAAACTTGTAAACGACTATGAGGAAACGTTTGTAATTGATACTGAAAGTGGAGAAATCTTCACTAACATCGCTCTTGATAGAGAATCGATACCGTTCTATGAAATATTAGTAGAGGCTGTTGATCATGGTGTACCTCAATTAGTAGGAACTTCTACAGTGATTGTTACAGTATTGGACAAAAACGATAACCCGCCCAGATTCACGAGACTTTTCAGTGTGAATGTAACAGAGAATGCAGAAATTGGTTCATTTGTAATAAAAGTCACCAGTTCAGATTTAGACTCGGGACCAAATGCAAATGCTACTTATAGTTTTGTTGAAAATCCTGGCGAGAAATTCGTGATTGATCCAGTAAGTGGTAATGTAACGGTAGCGAGACCTTTAGATAGAGAACTGCAAGATGAATACATTTTGAAAGTAGCTGCAATCGACGGAGCATGGCGATCGGAAACACCTTTGACGATCACGATACAAGACCAAAATGACAATGCTCCTGAATTTGAATACTCGTATTATAGTTTCAATTTCCCGGAACTTCAAAAGAAAAACAGTTTCGTGGGCCAAGTCATTGCTACTGACAGAGATAAACAAGGACCTAATTCAATAATTTCTTACTCTTTACAACAGTCCTCAGACTTGTTTTCCATCGATCCAGCGACAGGAGAAATTCTTAGTAAATTTATGATGAATTATAAGAGAACGTCGGTCAATTCATCACCGGAAAATACATACTCTGTTATTGTTGTAGCAACTGATAATGGTAAACCACCAATGTCTTCAGAATGCTTGGTTACAATAAACGTAGTTGATGCAAACAATAACGCACCTAAATTCAAAGATCATGAAAAATTCGTACCTGTACCAAAGGATGCTACGCTTGGAGAAAAAATAATAAAACTAGTAGCTGAAGATAGTATGGATTTCGGTATCAACGCAGAAATTGAGTATTATGTTTCGGGTAGCAATGGCACAGCATACTTTACAGTAGACAAAAATAATGGATGGGTAGTTGTGAACAAACAATTTTACTACATTGGACAATATTACGAATTGAAAATCAAAGCGATAGATCGAGGAGTTCCACCTCAATCAGATGAAACAAAACTGACATTTGTTGTAACTGGTGAAAATATGTATAGTCCAAAGTTTACTGCTCTAAGCTACCAAGTAATAGTACCAGAGAATGAGCCAATAGGATCCTCTATACTGACTGTAAAGGCAAGTGATGAAGATGTTGGTCCAAATGGAATAATTCGATATGAAATTTCATCTGGAAATATTGGCAAAGAATTTAAAATTCATCCAATATCGGGAACCATTAGTATTTTACGATCTCTAGATTTTGACACAATTCAAGAATATCGACTGAACATCACTGCGAAGGATCTTGGATTCAAATCCAAAGAAACTACTGCAACTCTAACAATTATTTTGACAGACATAAATGACAACGCCCCAGTATTCAATCAAACGCATTATGTTGCATATTTATCTGAAAACTCTCCCGTTAACAGTTTCATTTACAAAGTAAAAGCAATTGACATCGATTCACCAAAAAATGCTATTATCAAGTACAATATAAATAACAAGGAAATGTTGTCTTTGTTCCACATAGACAGAAATACGGGAGACATTTTTTCAAGAGATGTTTTTGATTATGAAGAAAATACCGTTTATAAATTAGAAGTTGTAGCTGAGAATCCAGGATCTACTATGAGAAACATGACTGAAGTCATTGTACATATAACTGGTGTCAATGAATATTATCCGAAGTTTATACAGCCTGTTTTCCATTTCGATGTATCAGAGTCGGCTGAAGTTGGAACAAACGTCGGTGTTATTCAAGCATCTGACCAAGATAATGGAGACGATGGCATCATTTATTATCTTTTTGTGGGTTCAAGTAATGACAAGGGCTTTAGTATTAACTCTCAAACAGGTGTCATACGAGTTGCTCGATATTTAGATAGAGAAACACAGAACAGAGTTGTACTTACTGTTTTAGCGAAGAACTCTGGTGGTATTCATGGCAATGACACCGATGAAGCTCAAGTTATTATATCCATACAAGATGGTAACGACCCACCAGAATTCTTGCGACACTTTTACGAGGCTGTTATTTCTGAAGGTGCCAGAATTGGCCAAGAAGTTATACAAGTGAAAGCTGTAGATAAAGATGTTCGTCCACAAAATAACCAGTTTAGTTTCTCGATTATTGGAGGGAACATAAATCAAGACTTTAAAATAGAACCTCAATCAGGTGAAATAGAAGTTGCACGGCAATTGGACAGAGAAACGTTGCCAGTATATTCATTAATTGTAGGCGCAATCGACACAGGAACACCTCCACAAACTGGAACAGCCACTGTTAAAATTTCTGTAACGGACATCAATGATAACGGTCCTATATTCGATGCTGCAAACTTTGACGGTGCCGTATATGAAAACGAGCCTCCCAATACTAGTATTACTACATTATCAGCAAAAGATCCAGATTTACCACCTAACGGAGCACCATTCGCGTATGCGATAGTAGGAGGAAAACATCAAAGCTATGTGAAAGTTCATCGACACACTGGTGTACTTTTGACTACTAAGAAAATAGACAGAGAGTTAACACCTAATTTGGAAGTTGTAATCCAAATTGAAGATAGTGGTATTCCGGTTATGAAATCGAACTACACCGTATTCGTAAAAGTATTGGATAGAAATGACAACCCCCCAACATCAAGGTCTGTTCATGTTCTTGTTTATGCTTTCAATAACAAGGTTCCAGTTGGGAAAATTGCTGTAGTGAAACCAAACGACCCAGATATTACCGGTGATTACAAATGCAGGATTGTAAAAGAATCCACATCCGAAAGTACACTTGCACTGCTAAACATTAGAAAAGGATGTGATCTTTACACTAATGCTGTTAGACCTGGACAAGGATATTCGTTTTCAGTATCAGGTAATGACGGTATACACAGAGATGTTTTATCGTCGATAAGCGTTGAATTCTTTTCATTCGATAACAATACCGTTGAACAATCTATAACTATGAGAATAATAAATATGTCAGCATCGGACTTTCTTACACATCATTACCGTAGTTTACTTGAGTTGTTGAAAGTTGGACTTGGAAACCAAGAAAGTGTATATTTATATAGTTTGAACGAAGCAGAAAAAAATTTAGATTTAACAATTGCTACAAAAGGACATAATTCAGTATGGAAAAGAGAAAAGACAGAAAAACATATGAAATCCAAGGAATCAGAAATTCAAAAGTTGCTTAGAAGCCTAATCACCGTACCGTTCTATCCATGTGTTTCCCATAAATGTCAAAACAAGGGTCATTGCACAGATTCAATAAGAGTTTTGGAAGACACCAAAATAACAGAAAGTTCAGCACTTATCCTTTCTTCACCTCTGGTTCGACATGAATATACATGTCACTGTGCAGATGGATTTATGGGAAGCAATTGTGAAAAACCACAAGATCCGTGTTCGCCTAACCCTTGTCGCTTTGGTGGCCAATGCCGAAAGCAAGGTCATGATTTTACCTGTACTTGTCCAGCACGCAGAGAGGGTAAAACCTGTGAATTAGAAAGAGATGATATATGCAGCAGTAATCCTTGCAAGAATGGTGGTTCATGTAAGGAAAGTTCTGATAGGAACTCATTTTTCTGCTTATGTCGTCCTGGTTATCGCGGAAATCATTGCGAAACATTAGTAGATTCATGCAGACCTAATCCTTGCTTGTTTGGAGGAATTTGCATCAGCCTCAAGCCTGGTTACAAATGCAGCTGCACAAATGGTCGGTACGGTACACATTGTGAAAGTTCAACATTTGGTTTCAACCTGCTATCATATATGCAATTTCCACCATTGGATGCATCAACTAATGATATCACCATTATATTTGCAACAACGAAACCTGATGCGTTATTATTATACAACTATGGTGTACAAACAGGGGGAAGATCAGACTTTATAGCCATCGAACTACTTGGCGGAAAACCAGTATTTTCTTTTGGAGGAGCTAGAACATCCATTACATCCGTGGCTATAACTGACCCTAAAAAGAATCTTGCAGATGGGGATTGGTATAAGCTTACCGCTACTAGAAATGGACGAGTTATTTCACTGAGCGTTACATCTTGTACAGACCATGGTGACATTTGCAGTGAATGTGATCCTGGAGATAGTTCTTGTTACGGCGATGACACTGGACAGGCTGGGTATGTACCTATAACATTTTATACCAACAAAACATAATTGTAATAACAGCCTGCTTTTAATAGGTATCTAAATCAAACGTTTCTTTTCAGGACGCTAAACTTCAACAACGAGCCGTTACTCATCGGTGGACTACATAAAGCTGATCCAGTTTTAGAAAGACCGGGACAGATACACTCTGACGACTTCGTCGGATGTATGCACAGTATCTCCATCAATGGTCGGTTATTGAACCTAACTAACCCACTACATGCCCGCGGGGTCGAACCCAACTGTCAACGATCTGAAAAAGGAGCGTGTTACAAGAAAGATACTTGTGGTTCTGGTGAATGTTTAGACCGATGGAATTCAAATTACTGTAAATGCGACGGTAACTTGATTGCTCCAGATTGCAGCCATTCTCTTCAGTCGATCTCAGTCAGTGAAAATGGTTTCATATTATTTACCATCTCGGAAAAGCACAGGAGAATGCAACTATTAGAAACATTTTATGGTGGCAGCTCGGGATGGGATAAGAAGCTCAATAAATCACCAGGAAAGACAATTCTAAAATCAAACAACCCGGCAAAGAGCTTGTCTTTCGTTTTTAGGACTCATCGAAAAGATGGAGTTCTTTTTTATGCAGCAACCGATAAATACTACACATTGATCGAATTATTGGGCGGAAAAATTAGCTATACGTCCAAACAAAATACAATGGTTAACATGACTCAACCCGAACAAGATGATGTCTCTGATGGAAGCTGGCACAACATTACTCTATTCTCACTCGGTAGAAGCATTCGTCTGATAATAGACGGTAAAAATATTGGAGAAGAGCTTGATGCAGCTGGAGTTCATGACTTCTTGGATCCATACTTAACTGTAATATCTTTGGGAGGCGTGAAAACTGAATGGCTGTATGGATCAAGCTATAACAAGTTTGAAGGGTGTATGGCCAACTTTTCGATTAATAACGAGATTCAACCGTTTAGTGGCAATGGAAGCATTTTCAAGGAAACCGTACGGCAAGGAAAGATTTTATCTGGCTGTCACAGTGCTTTTGGAGTCGGGCTAGCACAAAACCCAGATCCACTGAGCATTGGAATTACCCTTGTCATCGTTTTCTTTATAATCTTAATAGTAGCAATATTAGTCTCATTTGTAGTTTTTCGACTTCGAAAGCAAAAGAAAGAAAAGGGTAATGTTTCGATGAACAAGAGCAATATGGTACATTCAAAACAGAACGGAGGACCTGCTATGTTGAATGCACCAAATCTAATAGCTGGTACTAATGATAGCATAATGAGCCGTAATCTACACAATAATGAGACTAATCTAAACAGTTATATGTCCGACAATGCCGATATTATGCGTAACGTGGGCCATATCGTTGGCCCTGAACTTTTATCTAAAAAATACAAAGATCGTGAAATTATGAACATAGACCTTCCAAGACCTCAACGTCCGGATATCATAGAACGTGAAGTAGTAGGGAAAAGTCCAGCACTTAGAGAAGATCACCATCCTCCACCGCCTCCTTCGACAAACACTTCACACCATACCCACGACCATCCGAGTGGTATGGATTTAAATTCAGAAGTTCCTGAACATTATGATCTTGAAAATGCGAGTTCTATTGCACCATCAGATATAGATATTGTGTATCATTACAAAGGATTCCGTGAAGCTGCAGGGGTAAGAAAGTATAAAGCGACACCACCGCCAATAGCTGGCTATCACCATAAACACCAAACTCCTCAGCACAGACACTCGCCACACCACTCAAGCGGGTACCCACCGAGAGTGCTGCCTCAAGCCTCACAGCCGCCGCCGCAGCCAAGACAACATCAAACTACCCCACTTGCACGGTTATCACCCAGCAGTGAACTAAGTCAGCAGCCAAGGATTCTGACTCTGCATGATATTTCCGGAAAACCATTGCAAAGTGCCCTATTGGCTACTACTTCCAGTTCCGGCGGCGTTGGTAAAGATGCTTTGCATAGTAACAGCGAACGCAGCTTAAATAGTCCCGTGATGTCACAACTTAGCGGGCAGAGCTCCTCAGCAGGAAGGAAGACACCCAGCGCTCCACCTCAAGTACCTCAGGTAGTTTCTGTAGGGTCTGGTGCAGTTGGGTTAACTGCAGAAGAAATAGAAAGAATGAATGCTAGACAACGAACATCAAGTCTAGTATCAACATTAGATGCCGTGTCAAGCTCGAGTGAGGCACCTCGAGGTGGAGGCGTCAGTCATCACATGTCACACAGGCACCATTCACCTCCCGTTGACAATAGGAGTTCGACAGGTTCTGATGACGAAAGTGGAAACGACAGCTTTACTTGTTCAGAGATAGAGTACGATAACAATAGTATAAACGCAGATAAACCAGAAGATGTGAGAAGACAAAATGTCAGTAGTGGGAGTAATCCTAAGAAACCAATTTTACCACCACCGTATGAAAGCTTCGACTCCTCATTTCGGGGCTCCCTGAGTACTCTAGTCGCGTCAGACGATGATCTGGCTCCACACGTGGGGTCTGCTCTGTACAGGCAAGCTAACGGCTCCCCGGCACCTGCAACACTAGGATGGGATTATCTACTGAACTGGGGACCTAATTTTGAGAGCATGATCGGAGTTTTCAAAGACATTGCAGAACTACCAGACTCTGTAAATGGCAGAATGTCTTCCTCGTTACGACTTCCTAATGGTACGCCGAAGCCATCGGAAGAATATGTTTAATTTAAGGAATTGAACAGGTTGTAAATATTTTATAGTATTAAGATTTTGTACAAAATGTAATTGTTGCGATCTTGTATCAAGGTCCGTCTAGATCCTTATACTCTTGCCATATCTTGTTGATTGTATTAAATTTCTTTTACGTCTTTAAAATTTCTTAGTATTTAATAATAATCATTTATGTATAATATAACTTTCGTGAACCTCATGTAAATAAAATGTAAGTGAAACTGTAGATACATAAACATATAAACTAAGTATTTCCTAGATACTAATGTTATTCGATTATGTACAGCGTCGGTAATAGTCTCATTTTCATAGAAATCAAAATGTTCAATAAATACTTACACAAATTAAAATTGTATTCACAAGAGCTCCGTTCTATTAAATGTTTCTTTGTAAATATTTTTAACTATACCTAAATACATTTTTACGCTTATTTATAAGTACCTACTTACTGACTGGGGTATTGTGATTGTTAATTTAAAGTAAGTACCTACCCTATATTTTGACTTCACTTTGGAGTCAAATACATGTTTTAAATTTATTTGTTCAGAGCTCTCAGAGTGTTTTTTCATATCAACTTGTATGAGCCATATTATTTAGTGAACAAAGTGCCAAATGTGTCTTCTGTTCAAAAGAACTGACTGATTTTAAGTTTACGTGAACAATAAATGAAAATTGAAATATATTTCTGTAGTTTTTCTTTCTTCAATGTTATGCTATATTACCAGCTATTTCATGGTAAGTTAGAACATGAAATGAAATCGCCAAAGATTATGTTTTCGCTCCTTAGGAAATATCATAAAAAACTGTTTTCTATACAAAATGACAGGCCGTTTGCGTTGTAACGAACACGAAACGTAATAAGTAGGTAAAGCCTGACCAGGAATATAAAAAACCTGGTTTGGGGGCGCTGCGCTGCAATCGACAGTCACCTTTACCGCCTGGCCACGGGACAGGGCGACCGGCGGCGCGTCTTGCGATTTTAGAATACACTGCGTACGCGCCGCTGCGTGCTTGCGTTATAGTAGGGACGCAACGCTCAGTGTGTTCTAAAATCGCAATTCGTGCCGCCGGTCGCCCTGTCCCGTGGCCAGGCGGTTAATGTTAGTGTTCCAAGTAAAAAAAATAGTTCCAATGATTTTCCGCAACATGGCGAGGTTTTTTATATTTCTGGTCGGGCTTTATAAGAACAGTTAATTAACTAAAATAACATTTTGGGTTCCGTAGGTAGTACCAAATTCCAATCCTTTCGGGTTGGCAGTGCCCCTATATTATTCTCAATACTGATATTAACTATTGTACAAGGTGGTACAAAAGTACAAATAAACATTCGATGGGGTAGTTTAGACCATCAAACTGAACAACTTTCATTATAGGACCAACATCGAAATCGCGAAAAAAAAATAGGATGTTCCATACTAAACTAAAATCCACTCGAACTAAATGTATGGGACAGCATATTTATTTTCGCGATTTAATCTTTAAAAAAATTTCATCAAAATCAGTTTAGCCATGAAAAGGTAACAGACAAACAGACAGAGTCACCTTCGTATTTATAATATTATTATGTAAGTATGGACATCGGCTTTAACGAAGAAATGTAATTTACTATCTCCAACTAGGTACACTACTTATACTAGGTCGTCGTTAATAACATTTAATTAAGAAATTATAATGTATTTTAGAACTCAATAGAGTGACAGTTTATCTTTTATTTTCTATGTAACTACTTAGTAACAATTTCACTATCAACGATGCCCTTAACAGTAATTGTAGAAAAAAAATACAATATTTACAGGTGTTTGGGTTCCGTAGGTTTTTAATTCCGATAAGTCGTTTTTGTATTGCTGTGTTCTGTAGGTTTACATTTTCATCAATCTATTATCAAGAATACACTATTAGCAACATTTTATTACACCATATATTTTGATTTCACTACAACCTTCTCACTCAGACAAAAGGTGAATATATATGCAAATTTAAAAGTATTTCAATAATTACTAACGAAACCAATGTAAGTAGTAGAGTCAAATTGGACAGTTAACGAGATACAATACGGTACCGTGTTTCATAAGTAAAAATAAATATTTATAACTATCTTATTGTTTAGACCGTCAAAATGAACAACTTTCTCTATGGGACCAACATCGAAATCGCGAAAAAAAAAAACGTATATTCCATACGTATTTTAGCTCTAGTCGATTTGTAGAGTATGGAACATAATTTTTTTTTCGCGATTTCGATATTGGTCCCATAGTGAAAGTTGTTCAGTTTGATGGTCTAAACCACCCCCTTAAAGGTTTATTTGTATTTTTGTAACCCCTTGTATACCTAACTTTTATATACCACTTCTATAGCCGTTCATTGTCCACTAAAGTTGTTCTATGGCAACCTCTTCAAAAGATGTGTTACATATCGTACGGAACTCTAGAACCAAAAAAACACCAAAAAAGTCGTAACATGATAACAGAACTCCACGGGCTTGTTCGTAACGACAATTTTACATCATTTACATAACAATTTGAAACTACCCATATGTAAGGAGAAGATGCACGTTTTTAGCTATTTTATACAAAGCGTATTCATTGAAATTCATTATAAGACGCTATCCAAAGTACAATGTACTTGAAATACATTTTAGCATAGCGTAGCATGTAAGACAATGGGTTTTTCTAAATTAAGTACGTAATAACGACTGCTCTCAAACGGTGAAGGAAAACCTGCTTGTATACGCTGAAGAAGAAATTCTGATTGCGTCTACTAATCCGCATTGGGCACGTGTTGTGGATTAACTGCAGTGCCTGCCTGTGCCCTGCAGTGGAACGTATACAGGGTGTAAGGAAAAGTATAATTAACCTTTAAACCACATACTCAAGCTGAACAACTTTTACTATGGGAGCAAACCTGTCAGAACAAAAAAATATCTGCTGTCTGTATTTTGCGTCGATCGAGTAGGTATTGCAGTTTAGTATGGCACAGCAGATTTTTATTTTTCGTTCTGACAGATTTGCTCCCATATTAAAATTTGTTCAGTTTGATGGGTAGAGTATGTGGTTTAAAGGTTAATGATACTTTTCCATTCACCCTGTATAGGCTGTGATGATGATGATAGCGTATGCACACAACACAACTATATTCCCCATGGGCCAGACTGATATATTCTGAAAACACCGTAGCGAATTTCTGTCCATAGTGTTACCACAGAGTAGTGTTACGGAGAGTGAGAGCCTGTCGCCACTTATAATGGACAGTGGGTACAATAAATGCCACGGAAATAAAGGAGGCAGGTGCCCACACGATTTTTTCCTTCACCGAAAACCCAGTGGTATTACAAATCGTACATAAGTTCCGAAAAACTCATCGGTTAGGGTCGGCCTGGATGGGGACGGGGATCGAACCATCGCCTCCTGCACGGCAGACAATTGGTTTTTACCACGACCACAGATTTGACTAAACTAACTAAAACTAACATTTAAAATAGCTCATGCTAAATCATTTTAATATTCGATACGATGACGACACGCTAGTATAGAGTCGTGTTCAAGCTACTGGATAAGACGTGAGTTATATGAACGCTTGTAAAGATCATTAAAGTCGAGTACTTACTGCATGATTGCTACATTCGCCACAGACACGATTAAATACGACATTTTGATCGATTAACTCATAAACAACATTTTCGATAGGGTAAACTCCTCACATGACTCATAGGCCTCCTCATGGCTGAAAGTCACCCAAAGGGCAATGGAGAGGGCATGCTCGGAGTTTCCCTGCGAGATCGAATCAGAAATGAAGAGATCCGTAGAAGAACCAGAGTAGCAGATATAGCCCAAAGAATTGCTAAACTAAAGCAGAGCACATTGCTCGTAGAACCGATGGCCGATGGGGCCGAAAGGTTCTCGAGTGGCGGCCGCGTACCGGAAAGCGCAGATTGGGTAGGCTCCCCATACGGTGGACCGACGACCTGGTGAAGGCGGCTGGAAACCGATGGATGACTGTCGTTATGGCGATCCTTGGGGGAGGCATATGTCCAGCAGTGGACGTCCATCGGCAGAGATGATGAAACTCCTCATATAGGTATCACGTATTTTAACACTTGAGTTTGCAATAAAGGACAGACTACATTTTACTCCTTAATCGCCTCCAACGTTCACGAGGAATCAATAGGTGAAAATACAAAAAGTCATCGATTTCGACCGTATCAAACAACAAAATCTCGATAAAATCAACTGCTGATGCAGTTGATTTTATCAAGATTTTGTTGTTGATCTTGATATCCATTGTAGAAAGTTGTTCAGGATGACGGTTTTGTCCTATTATTATTTACATTCGATTGTCGACAATCTTTTTTTTTGTTTTTGATATTGTTACCATTGGTGAGAGCCATAAATTTAGATGAGGCTAATAATAGAACTATCTGTTGCCCCCGACTTCATCTGCATTGACTTTAAAAGTGCCCTATACTTATGTTAATCCAGAATATATTCTATTGGTATGTCAAATTGCTCAATACGAGTCACAAACATACAAACGTCGTCACCAACTTTCACTCATATTTTAGTATAAAAAATATTTACGACTGGGTAGTTGTAAATAGGGTTATTGGCAAGCCTTGTTTCAGAAACACGCTGCGCCTTAAGAAATACTCTTATCACTGATACGGCGAATTATTGAAACTGGTAGTCTACCATTTACTTTGTAAGACTTCACTTGCAATTTCTTTTCCTATTAGCTTCTGTAATGTTTCTATTTTTAACTACGTAAAGAGTAGAGTCGTAAATATATCTTTCCAATGCATCAATGCAAAAAGATAGTTCAGGAAATTTCAAGAGAACTGAATACTAGCACCTTTGACAATGTTTTTTGTAATCTTAGTAGTTTATTTATTTTACGCGCGTAAGTATTTATTTCTGTTTTCAGCGTCACGTTAGTTGCAATTCTTTACAGTTCACAAATTAGAGTGAGAATTTAATTTGAGCATTATTTCATGAGGAATTTAAGAACTATTACGAGTGTGCCTTAGTTTTACATGACGAAGCGTGTAGCAGATTTAGAGTGTATCAGGTTTAAGATTTTGATGAAGTGAGTTGCTAATTGGAATCCAGTTTTTTGTTTGTTTATCTTTTGACGAAGCATGTTGCAGATTTAGAGCTTGTTCTTTCTTATACACAAATTTTTGTATTAATTACTGTTAGAACTATTATGTTATTCCAATATCAATTGTACTTAGATTAACAACGTTTTGTCCATGACTAATCCGGCTTTTACTAATGATATAAAAAAGTAGCATACGTTTGTTTTTACTCTACGTGCTTCTCTAGTTCTATCAAAACAAACAGAAAGACCGACAAAAACACTGTAAAGGGCTAAATTATTGTTGATTGGTAGAGTTTTAAAGCTATAAAAATTTAATTCACGACTTAAAGCTTAATGTTTCCAACATTCACAATAGTTTTATCTATTCACATGACAAAAACTAGCATTCACTAATTCACTAATCAGCATTTCTGTAACTGTTTGACAATATTACTACTAGCTAGCTCTCCATATCTAAATTGTATTAGGTACTTAGTAATTTTAAATATTCCGTTTCTTACATATTAGATGGAAAGAAATATAATTTAAATTAAAAGTGTTATACTTAGATGTTTTTTTACTTTTTAGCTTTCAGTCCTACTTTATCAAAGTTAAGTGATTGTGTATCTCCACCAATGGAGTGTCCAAACGAAAACATCACATTTTGGTTATACACTAGGTAAGTCAGTGGTTTTAGAAGTTAAAGGTGTCGTCATTGTACCCGATTAAAAAACAGCGTAATAAGTAAGTATGACCATCATTCAATAATTTCGCAGTTCGGATTATAAACTCGCCTGTGCGCGCCGCATACAAATGAAGTTTGATCCTATTTTCAATGCTAACCAATGAATTACAACAAATTTTTTAAACATTATCTATATAATAATCTCTGTGCTTTGTCAGATTTCCGTTAAAATATATTTAGGCAACAGGTATGATACGTGGTAATGATTTCAAATGAAAGGTAAGAATCGGATTATCATTATCTTTTATTTCCATCATGATCATCATCTTTTATGACTTTCACTGACTCTACATTTACCACCGTTTCACAAGTAAACACCATGGAGAAGAAACGGCAAGAAACTCCATAGTGTCCTAGAATATGACTTAGTATTGAGTTAAGTCCGAGAGCGTGTGCACCCGGCGACGTTCCCGAGCAGACTGTCCAGTGCCTCGCTCGACCCTGTTATTTATAGTGCACGACCGATGGTAGGGGCCACGTGAACACGCTCGGCAACTTCAGTGCACGTGCGCGCACCTGCGTACCTCGTAAGACCGTCCGTTCTTATGACTATCTCCGACACGGCCATCCTGCAAGACACACGTCCTCGTGTGTAGCTCTGGAACAATGAAAACAAAGCAAAGTACATCGTTCGGTCTATCCTGTCTACTTCAATACTCAGAAAATGATTTTCTGCTACACACTACGTAGTATATCTCTGACTACCCCCTCGGGGAATATAGTCGTGAGCATATGCCTTGACTACGTAGTATAATATAGTACTCTGTGACACTACTGTATTTTTATAGTCAGTGTGTGACTATGAATGGAATGTTACATGTTACGGATCTTTACAGTAATAACGCATCAAATTATGACTTGTTTAGGCAAAAGATTAATTACAACAGCAGAAAGCGTTTCAGTGGCAAGCTGAAAACGGATCGGCGAGTATCAGGTCCTTTTCATGGATAAGCCAAAAACCAAAAGGGTCATATAATGCCAGTCGTTTTATACAGTACGACGACAGCGACGATCCTCACCCAAGCCGTTTATGTTAGACTTAGCCTGATGCACAAATTAATACTAATGTTCGTTGCAGGTGCAACTCGATAGAAAGTAACACGCGTCGCCATTTTTACATTTTAATGACTGAAATGCTGTGTAATGTCGTCGTGCATTCCTCGGCCTACCTGACGTCGAACACGTCCTCGTGTGATGGATGTTTTTGGGTCTTCATCTGTGAATATTGAAATATAAGTTTATATTACCGTTCGGCCAGACCTGATAGGTGTCTTTGCTGCTTAGGACTACCTCTGCTGCATGGAGCTACCTCTGTTCTGCCACAAAGAGCAGCCTTCGACGCACATGTATAGCAGTCTTCATTGCATGGAGCAGCTTTACAATGTTGGATCTGTAAATAATAATTATAGTTGTGGTCCTTCAGACTCTTTTTTCTTTCCATTCTTTTTTTTTTTTTTTTTTCTTTTTTTTTTTTTCATTCTTTTTCTCTTTTCTTTCTTTTTTTCTTTCTTTCTTTTTTTTCTTTTTTTTTCTTTCTTTTTTTTCTCTCTTTTTTTTGTCATCGTTTTTTTTTTTTTTTTTTTTTCATCCCTTCAGATTAAATCTGGCCTGGATTTACTTGGTCCTTCAGTTACCATACTGGACTGACCGTATGTCTCTGTAGTTACTAAGACTAGACTAGACTCATCTCCCTGTAGCTTGTTTCGCTAGACTGGAGGAACGGGGATAGCCCCGTACGTCCCTTTAGTTACTAAGACTAGACTGGACTCTGTCCCTGTAGTTTATGAAAACTAGTCTGGACTCATCTCCCTGTAGCTGTTGTTACACTAGACTGGAGGAACGGGGATGACCCCGTATGTCCCTGTAGTCACTAAGACTAGACTGGACTTTGTCCCTGTAGTTTATGAAAACTAGTCTGGACTCATCTCCCTGTAGCTTGTTAAACTAGACTGGAGGAAACACTATTCATATAATATGAAACAAAATAATTATTATTTCATTACAGTACAATATACTAATAATACAAGAAATATTGTGGTGCAAGAAATCATGAAAAATCATTGGTAGTCACATTCATCTGAATCAGAGCTGAATGTTTACTCGGTCATGTCGAGCACTTTCCGCGGCGGGAGGGCGGGTTAAACGGGCGGGAAGGCGGGTTTAAATCCTCATTCTACAGAATATAAAGGAAACCACTCACAGAGAACACCTGGATGACGCCACATCATTCAGCCAAAGTCCTGTCGAAACCCAAAAGTTTCACCGTCTCATCATTGTCACCTTTCTGCAGCGCCCTTCTCGAAAAACGGTGTCCTTTGTTTATGTATGGTGTGTGTCTGCAGTACGCGCCATTGCATTGAATAAAATAAAAATTAGCTTAATAACGTACCGTACGCGCGGCTGGCAACCATCTGGTGAGCGCATAAAGTTCAGGTTTCCATCTCGGCACCCACAGCCGAGTGACAAAGGCTTGCACTGCAGTGCGGCACAACAGCACGGAGCACGGCTAACAAAAACAGTCAAAAAGAAAAACCTCCCTCAACTGGGTATTTGGGATCCCTGCCATCAGCTGGTAGAAGCGCCAAGTTACTAAAGTTGTATTTTCTTCCTTCATGAACCGAAACCTAATAATCTTTGCAAAACGGTACATATCCACTGGGTTCTATAATTTTTAATTACAATCACCTCTTTAATGTGAGCAGCAAGCCAGACTTGTCAGAGCATTGTTCAAAGCCACCAGCAAGTTCAGCTCTTTTAAACTCCAGTCCTTAACGGATGAAGTTGGTTAATTAAATCAGTTTCTTCATAAAAAAAAAAAGTTAGGTATAGCCTGCAGAATCCCACCGCAGGGCAAAGGCCTCCTCTCACAAATAATGGTGAGAGGGTTTGGGCCATACTCAACCACGCGAGCCCAGTGCGTGTTGGTGTGTGGCGAGTTTCTTAATGTCACGTTTTATTCCGGGTGGGTGGGCGGATATTCTATGTGAGAATGGGCGGGTTTTTCTCTATTTGTTTGAGCTTAAAGAGTCCATAAGCATTCAGTCATCATTGTTATCATCACCATTGGAGTATGAGATACACAGTTTACAACCGAAAACAAAAGCAAGATATAAGTTGGATAGACTTGACCACTAATCTCCACTATAAATTCATAATCAATATCACAAATTGTAATCAACTAAACTAGCTACGACTCACCGAGCATAGTCACATGATGGAAGCTCAGATTTTGCTCAGCAGTTTTACATCTATGCCAGGCTGCATCATCCAGCATTGGCATTGCGCTGGCTTGGTCACGATCCAGTACCTCATAGGACATGAATCGATTACCATCGAATTGGGGCGAGTTGTTCGTTCATGAATCATAATCGAAACGATTCTACATTCTAAAATACTCAAAATTTGAAATGACTATAGGTATTGGATGTAACTCTACATTCGATATGACTCTACATTCGAAATGACTCTACATTCGATATGACTCTACATTCGATATGATTCTACATTCGATATGACTACATTCGATATGACTCTACATTCGATATGACTCTACATTCGATATGACTCTACATTGGTATTGGTAGAGACTATGAAATCACAATGACATAAGACAAGATAAAGTAACGTTACCAAATCCGGATGTACATCACTTCTGTATCGTATCACTCGAATTTCTACCTGGTAATGATGATGATGATGAAACAAAAGGTGGTTCCGTGAATCCTTGGCCACTTCTGATTTAGGCAACAGGTATGATACGTGGTAATGATTTCAAATGAAAGGTAAGAATCGGATTATCATTATCTTTTATTTCCATCATGATCATCATCTTTTATGACTTTCACTGACTCTACATTTACCACCGTTTCACAAGTAAACACCATGGAGAAGAAACGGCAAGAAACTCCATAGTGTCCTAGAATATGACTTAGTATTGAGTTAAGTCCGAGAGCGTGTGCACACGGCGACGTTCCCGAGCAGACTGTCCAGTGCCTCGCTCGACCCTGTTATTTATAGTGCACGACCGATGGTAGGGGCCACGTGAACACGCTCGGCAACTTCAGTGCACGTGCGCGCACCTGCGTACCTCGTAAGACCGTCCGTTCTTATGACTATCTCCGACATATACAATTTCAATTAATTGCTAGGATTAATTTAATATTTGTATGGAAATCTTTGAGCCACAGGCACTGAGATTAGTTTCCAGGTCGTATTTAAAAAAAGATTATTGACTTTAATTGGTTAATTAACCAATTAAATTCAAGTTAATTTTTTTTTTTTCAAAAACATAACTTAAATTTGATTGTATGGAGCATTATATCTCCTTGAACTATGTCATAGTTTAGGCATATGAATAGATAATAATAGGTATACTGGAAGACTACACTAGAAAAGCAAAACTATGGTTAAACCAACACGAGATTGGTAGGAATTAGGAATATATTGACATTTTGTAGGCGTATCTTGACATTTACCGCCGGAGTTTCATTTATACAGGGTGGATTTTTGAGACGGGGCAGTAAGGGCAGGTACCTTAACCGTTGTAGCTACAGCGAAACGTTCTTAGGAGACTATCCTTAACTTTTTGAAAAATTTCGAACTGCATTCACAGATTTCGAAAAAAATGTACAGTCAGCAAGAAAATTGACAATTTACACAAAAACTTTTTTTGATGCCAATCGATCCTGTTTCTTATAAGGATCAATAGACTCTATGGGACCAACCGAGGTTTGAGTACTAGAAATGTCAGAAATCGCAAAAAACGTTTCCCATACATTTGGTAGGAAATGAGACTCCAAATTTACTTTTATACATAACAAAACTTTTTAATAAGGACAGATTTGCCGCTAAGAAGACTTTGATAATAAAAACATACTGAAACCGTATTAGAAAGAAATGTATTTTTAAAATCATACAATTTACAACACGTTTTGAAGATTTTCTAATATTATTAATATTTTGATCCTTTTTGTTTATTTTCGAACAAACTTCTTTTTAGCGGCCAGTCTATCCATAATAAAAAAGTTTTGTTATGTATAAAAGTAAATTTGGAGTCTCATTTCCTACCAAATGTATGGGAAACGTTTTTTGCGATTTCTGACATTTCTAGTACTCAAACCTCGGTTGGTCCCATAGAGTCTATTGATCCTTATAAGAAACAGGATCGATTGACATCAAAAAAAGTTTTTGTGTAAATTGACAATTTTCTTGCTGACTGTACATTTTTTTCAAAATCTGTGAATGCAGTTCGAAATTTTTCAAAAAGTTAAGGATAGTCTCCTAAGAACGTTTCGCTGTAGCTACAACGGTTAAGGTACTTGCCCTTACTGCCCCGTCTCAAAAATCCACCCTGTATAGTGTACTCAAAGAATGTACTATTATTACCTCTATTGTTACCTAGACTAGAGTGTAGTTACTATTATTATCTATTCATATGGTTTAGGTAAGTAAGTATAACTAAATAATATTAACATCCCTTATACCTATGTAATTTTGTAAAATAATTTTTAAACGCTTGACGATTCACCTAGGTAAAAATTATAGACGGCTTTTATCTCCAGAGCAAATCAAGACGAACCACATCAGCTGAAGGTGGACGATACCCACTCTCTCGAAAGTGCTCCTTGGGTCAAAGATGCCCCCGTTAAGATCCTCATACATGGGTATACCGGGCACAAGGATTTTTCACCCAATACTGAAATAAGACCGGGTAAGTTGAATTTTCAGTGTTAGTATAGTGTTTATAAATCATTGCAATAACACTAAAAGTGTCCCAAACAGGAAACGAACTCATTCACATTCATTCACGGTTTAAAGACTATCACGACAAATATACAGCTATACCTACAGGGTCCAACAGTTGGACTCCAGCTTAATATGCTGACAGTTTTTTAATAGGATGATCAGACCATAAAACTGAACAACTTTCTCGATGGGACCAACAACGTAATCGCGAATAAAAATCGGCTGTCCCATACATTTGATTCGAATAGATTTGCAGTTTTGTATGGATCAGCAGTCGCATTATTTTAATCGGTAATTGTACCCATGATACTGATCAACTTTCCCTGAGAAGCCTATAGTAAATTCTAAAAAAAAAATTGGACTCTCAATACTAAATCCAATCAGCTGATCAAACGTTTAATAAAAACATGATTTATTTTTTTGAGAATTTTGTTGTTGTTTTTTTGGCGATGTAACTATTATATGATTTTTTTGGTACATACAGGGTCCTTCTTAATATGCTGACATTTTTTAAGAGAATGATCAGACCGTCAAACTGAACAACTTTCTCTAAGGGACCAACATCGAAAAAAAATCTGTTCTCTCATACATACATTTGGCAGGTTTGCAGTTATTTATAGAACAGCAGATTTTTTTATATAGAGAAAATTGTTTAGTTTGACGGTCTGATCATCACCTTAAAAAGTATCAGCATATTAAGAAGAACCCTACATCATTTTCTTCGCATTCTTCACATAAATATTGGCACTCATTAGATTAGAACACATTTAATATCAGTTTCACTGGCAGGCTCACACAAATGGAGTGCGATTTTTTAAACTCACACGTTCAGAATCAAGAATGATCAACTTACCACAATCCATCTGATTATTTCAATCTTCCTGTTTTCAGCCTACATGCAATGCTGTGACTATAACATAATATCAGTGGATTACAACCCTATAGCCCGAGAGCCTTGTTACATCCAGGCCGCTCGCAACACTGAGCTCGTCGGCAAGTGTACAGCACAGCTGGTCGACGAGCTGGTCAACCACCACGGCTTCAAGCTTAGCAGTATCCACCCCGTTGGGTTCAGTCTTGGAGGACAGATTGTTGGGTTTCTGGCCAACTATGTGAAGTGTGGACGCTTTGATAGGATCACTGGTAAGGTGTTTTTTGACTGACTTGTATTCTGCAATGTTTAAATACCTATAGGCCATCAAACTGAACAACTTTCATTATGGAGCCAACATCGTTTTTTTTTTTGAAAAATCGACTGTTTCATACAAAACTGCACTACCGACTCAAATGTATGGGCATCAGCTGATATGCGTTTCACAAAGCATTCGAACAAACTGCGTCCATCAAACTGAACAACTTTTATATCTGGGACCAACTTTGAAATCACGAATAAAAAATCTGCTGTTTCATACATATCGAGATTGATATTATTTTCTATGAAACAACTGTTTTTTTTCACGATTTCCCATTAGTGAAAGATATTTAGTTTGATGGTTTAAACCACCCCTTTAAATATTAATAGAGTGTTTTGTTACACTTAACTTGTACCTATTAGAATAAAAGAATAAAAAAACCGGCCAAGTGCGAGTCGGGACTCAGGCAATTAGTGTTCCGTACCACCAATTATTTAACATGGATCGTTGATAACCACTATAACGAGAAAACGTTATTTAAGGAGTATCAGCCGTGGACCACTGTCCTCTGGCTCACACTCCATACTAATCGATGAGAAAGAGCGCGTGGCTCCGGTCAGAATTTTGCTGTTTTCTTTGAAAAATTCGATGATTTTTTATTAATTTCGAAAAAGTAAAAAAACCACATCATTCTAAATTGTATTGTGAACAATATAGTAAATTTTCATTTTGTTCCGATTAAAAATGTAAGAGTAAAATGGTTACAACTGGAAAAAAGGGGTGACTTTAGAGTCCCTTTTCTTCGGTTTTATTCATTAAAATCGATTTCTAGAAAAACCACATCACTTCTCATATTCTGTAGATGGTTCAGTTTAAATTTCAGCTCAAAAAGTGCCATAGTTAATGAATAAAATGGTTACAAAATTACCCAAAACCAGCAGGTAGCCCCTTAAAACGTTTTATTGTATTCTAGCTCTAGACCCAGCATTGCCCTTATTCGTGACGTCATCGAACGACAAGAAGGTGGATCAAAGCGACGCCAACTACGTGGACGTGCTGCACACCAACGCGCTGGAGAAGGGCAAGCTGGAGGCGTGTGGCCACGTGGACTTCTATGCCAATGGGGGCATCACGCAGCCTGGGTGCAAGACTACCGCTGAACAGAGTACGAGGCCGTATCCATTATTATACCTAATAACCATATGAATAGATAATAATAGTTACACTATAGGAACGAAACTCCCGCGTTTAATGTCAAAAAACGATATTTTTTGACGGCCCGACAGCAGAGTCTGTAGTGAACCTGCCTGCTGTGCCGAGGGTCGCGGGTTCGAATCCCGTAAAGGACAAATATTTGTATGATGAATATGAATATTTGTACCCAAGTCATGGATGTTTGTATCTATATATGTATTATATATCGTTGTCTAGTTACCATAATACAAGTCCAGGCTAGATTCTTGAACTTGAAATGTGACTAGATAATTTGTGTGACAATGTCCAAGATTTTTTTTTTTTAATGTACCTATTGACGGTTTTTAAAGGGATGATCAGACCACAGACTTAAATAACAGACTTAGCATTTGATCAACAACTGCGTGGCAAGTTTGCACACATTCATATTTCATGCACACATTAAAAAATACAGGGTTGTATCAAGTCAAAGCATTCGAAATTTTCCAACTTTAGGTAGGTACCTACATATTGAAATAGTGACAAAATTTATGTAATGCAGTTTTAAAAACACTCAGCTCGAGGGAAACATTTTATATACTACTAGTGTTTTCCCGCGACTTCGTCCGCACAAATTATATACCAGATTTTAAGTCAGATCATAAGCTATCAAACAAAAAAAGTTTCATCAAAATCGGTTCAGTAGTTTTTGCGTGATGCGCGATCAAACAAACAAACAAACAAACACACAAACAAACACACAAACAAACAGACAAACAGACAGACAAAATTTCTAAGAAAAGGTTGATTTCGAGTCGGGGATATTTAAAAACCATATCGTAATCTTTTTTTTTGTAAATATCTTCAATGTACAGACACAGTTCAGTTACAGTTTTATAATAGTTAAGATTCCAGAACATTGTTATAGTTTTGGAAATGATAGATTTGCATTGCACCGACACGACTCCCTCAAATTAAGAATAATAAATCGCTGCCAACATACTCGTATATAGGCCTCCGCTCATTGCAGCGATATTATCGAGCGATATTATCGCTGCGATTTTGCGATAATTGTTCCGAGTAAATTTTACGTATGGGGACGCGCTCGATCCCACACACTGCCGCGATATTATCGCAACCTGACGCAATCTCTTTCTACTACATTCAGTGAAGGGCGCATGCGTGACGCGAATCGCGGAATCGCTGCAGTGTGTAAGGTGTCGGGATATCGCTGTCGATAATATCGCTCGATAAAATCGCTCGATAATATTGCTACAAGGTGCGGAAGCCTTATACATTCTTATTTACTGCCCAAGGTGTGTCTACTATTTTTCCCCTCAACAGAGGCGGAAAGCAGCAACTTCGTTTAGCGCAGCGGGACGAAAGTTGACGCTTTCCACCCGGAGGGAGCTAAATTATTTGTTTATGCAAATATCTAAGAGTTTACTATTTCCTATATGATTTATCCTGAACCGATGCTATGTGTTTAAGTATACCACACCTAATGAAAGGTTCTTCAATAATATACACTCAGTTTCATAATTTAAAAGAGTTTCATAAAACTCAATAATAAACGCTCATGAAAGTTAATCCTTCATTTAATCTCTGCTGACACTTTTTGTCTTGTTGATGTAGAAAAGCTAGCAAGAGATTTATTGGAGAAATTAACTTGAATGAGCGTTTCTGCAAATTAGTGATAATCAAATTAACTGGTGCATAATATAAATACTTATTAAGCAGAGGGTCAAAAGAAAATAGATAACAAAGTTAATACTGAAACTATTTATTTTCAAACAAGACTATTTTGTTAATATGATTTCTTGACAAATTGCCATCAATGTTTCAATGTCTCCGTCGATAATTTCTTCATTCTCATTGATATGATAATTATATCATAGTTATCTATACAACTTAGTTTTTTAGTTTTGGCTGGTAAGTATGTTGGTTTCTTGAATCTGAAACGATTGAAATACTTAATATTAATCTTCATAAAATTTAAACTCCTTTTACCTACAATAATTCATACTTACCTACCATTCTTGGAGATGTCTAGCAGATGTGTGTCTAGAAGACATTTAGTAGGCGGACATAGAGGCATCTTCTAGATATCTTTTGTACTACTTATAATAAGACATACTAGATATTTGAGCAAATATTTACAAGATATTTATTAGATATTCTGTAGACATTTTGTGCTGTGTGGGATATATTCTTCAATATTTTCTTAGCCATAAACCGCATGCATGTATCGTAATTAATGTTGTTTCATATAATGCTGTTGAGTATGTATTTAAATTAATTCATTCTTCATTGCTTAATAAAATACAAGGCAATAATGCAATCGTGCAAACAAGCATGCATACAAGCTAACATGCAAGAAGGCAAGCATGCAAGCAAGTATGCAATCTAGCATATGCAAACAAGCAAGCAAATCCGCAAAAAAGCATGCTTGCAAGCGATAAGTGAACCGTAAAGTACATACTCTAGAATTCAATGTATGCTGTTTTATTAGATACTTACTAACGTTTTAAGGAGCATTCGAGGTACTGGGCTGAGCAATATCAGCCTCCGATGATGCTTTAGATTTTTCTCTATCTTCACATCTATTTCTAGCAACACATGACCTCCACTCCACTTCTTTTTATTCAAGGAACAATCCTAAATTTTATTGATAGACGCATCTTCTTTATTCTGTAAATAACAATGAACACAATATATTAACTTACACTCAAATTAATTTGCCGTGAAAAGCCGTGGTGGTCCAGTGGCGAGTAACCTTGCCTGCCGTGCAGGAGGCGATGGTTCGATCCCCGTCCAGGCCGACTCCTACCAATGAGTTTTTCGGAATTTATGTACGATTTGTAACACCACTGGCTTTTCGGTGAAGGAAAACATCGTGAGGAAACCTGCATGCTTCAATTTCGAGGCATGTATTGTAGCCACTGTCCATTTTATAAGTGGCCACGGGCTCACCCCCCGTCACACTGGACAGAGTCCGGTACAACTGGTGAAACGTGGATGTTCTGAGGTTTCAGAATATCTCTGACTACCCCCTCGGGGAATATAGTCGTGAGCATATGCTTATGCTATGCAAATTAATTTAAGGCTAAAAAATGAGTCACATTTTTAGTAAAAAAATCTTTGCTAACGTGAATACATCTCTGGAATTTTGCACTAGTACATGAAATGTCAAACAAGGATTCTAACAATAGATATTTAACGAATTAACAAAATAATGACTTTACTTATTGGTTTTATGCAATTAAAACAATGCAAACATAGATTTTCTCCTAAAATATAGTGAATATGTGCTTCCGTAGCACATAATATGTAATGAAAAACAGATTAAACAATTTGTGTCCCAACACGAGATTTACTTACCTATGAAACGATAATCCGGGTGTCTTCCGATCGGATGCACTGTCACACTTATGCGCACTGCATTTCACCATAATTTAACAAAAACTTCCGCTCCTTTGGTGATACTTTCAACAATATTTTTTTCAAAACTCAACACGGCGTTTTGACAATATTTCACTGAAGGGCACTGACGGCCATATCGTTAGCTATCAAGATGGCAACCTGGCACGATGGTTGCATTGTTTATGGGTGCGTGTGGTGTAGCAACAATAGATAAACAGGGATAGTGCTATATGAGTTCTCTCAGACCTATTAGAGATAGAAATAATAAACTAGTGTGTGAAAAAAGTGCTAAGTCTGCTACTGTAATACCTAAGTCTGTGGATCAGACCATCAAACTGAAAAACGTTTTCTATGGGACCAATATCAATCTCCTCCAATATCTCCTGGAGCATGATTTTTGAGAGTCAAATCAACAGTAGAAAGATGCATATCTCCATAGTAATTTTGACATTTTCAACTGCTGAGCTCACCGAATGAGATTCAAAAATCGCTCGCCAGTTCGATGGTCTGAAGTATATGTATGTAATGTAACACATTTAAGGCCTGTTTCACCACTTCTGGGTAAGTTCTTGTTAGCTTATCCGACAGATAGCTAACAAGAACATATTCAGAAGTGGTGAAACAGGCCCTTAATATTTTTTTATTTTATTTGTAATTAATGGACATGTGCGTCAGCACTGCATTTCCGACAGTGTATAGTTGTGTGTGTTTATGTGTGTTTAGTTTATGGGAGTATCTAACCCAATCTCAGGGATTGGTTTTGATCAAGAACAAGAAGAGATTGAGGATTGTGAAGCCTCGTGGCAGGCAAAAACGCGATACGCTATAACCACGCGAGACAAGTGGTCGCGTCAGAACTGCAACGTGACTCGACATTTAATGTTACACCGTGACTTACATCCTGCATTTATGTTCATGTTTTCTAATAAAGTGTTAAGGGTATATTACCGTTTTGGCGCGCTCCATACAAACGTAGTCTGGTGGTATTTTTAATACTATCCAATTAAAGGCAATGAAATTTTTCTGAAACAATCTAGAAACTAATCTCTATGTTCGTATGAAGTCAGATTTTCGTTAAAATATACAGTTTTAATGCTAAGATTAATTTAAAAATTGTATGGAAATCTTTGAGGCACCGTAACTTTTAATCTATACATTTTAGCGAAAATCTGACTTCATACGAAAATAGAGATTAGTTTCTAGATTGTTTCTGAAAAATTTCATTGACTTTAATTGGATAGTATTGAAAATATCACCAGACTACGTTTGTATAGAGCGCGCCAACGGTAATATACCCTTAACTGCACTTTTCAGTTAGAAAAACAAAACAGGTAAAACATGACTAATAACAATACAATTAGCAATGCGACGGTACTGCCTCCGCCCTCCTTACAACGGCCATAGTCGAGAGTTGCGTGTGCGCAACGCCTTAGTTACAATCGTAAACTCATCTTTATTCATTTCATTTGGTAAATGTTTCTTTTTTCAGTCATTACCTCTATGTTATCTCATACTAGTAATTACGTTAAAATTATCATGCAACGTAATAGAGCTATTGTATGAAAGAAGTTTATACCTGATAGCAGTGTAGTTCCAACTTAGAATGTGTCACCCCATTTCTTCGCATGGGTACAGTACCAGGCTAACATCTTGAAAAATCGGCGGGGGTGAGGGCCTGGGTCTGCGCAGTAGCGGTTTCACGTACAAATTTAATTCTGCGCTGTTAAGGTCGTGCTCAAGAAGTTTACCGGCCGGCCACTATAGTTATTTAAGGGATATGGTTTCATAAGCACTGTTTTTGTGGGCTATTTACCTATCAGAACCATTATATCCAGAAACATTTAATTTTTTCGCGATTTCGATGTTGGTCCCATAGAGAAAGTTGTTCAGTTTGACGGTCTAAACAACCCCCTTAAGAGTTTTAAAAATTTATTCTTACTTATGAAACACCTTGTATAACACAAAATATAATACTAGTATGTGGTATATACAAAATGCTGAATAAAACATGACATAATGATAAAAATTCAGCAAATGTTAAGCAATTGGTAAATAATGTACTTAAACGAGCTTGAAGACATTTCGTAATCAATAATTACACTTATTACCGCTTGATACAGTTCCCTTTTCTTTATCTTTAAACACGCCAACAATTCTTCTACTAATGACCATATAAAACTCGTAATGTAATTGTAATGACTGTGGTAGATAGTTACCACAACATTCTAATGATTGTTAGGATGACTAAATTAAGAAGTCAAAAGCCTTAGATTCTGCATAACTCTCACTTATAGAGTACCTATGTACCAGTCTGAAAACAGTAATATACATTAATGTACCTTATGCAATTTTACATAGAGATGAAAGTAGTATGGAAATAGCATTCAAGCGTTTATAAAATATACCTGTATTTACTGGACTACAACGGATATTATCACCATATTCTATGAATCGAACTTCAGAATACTTTGCTGCATTTAACATAAACTCTATCATGTTATTCATAAGAGCGATATTTTAGAACATAATAACATAATAATATTGCTTGAGGCATTGTAGGTACGTAGGCATGTTAACAGATTTTGTTACTCTACCATACCTTTATCAATTACAACTTTTATGCAGAACTACCCAAAAATACTCAAACCCTTAATTAACATTTTCCTCAGTACCACACAAGTAACTGCCTCCGTGGTCTAATGGTTAGAGCATTGGGCTCTTGGCACGGAGGTCGTGGGTTCGATTCCCACGGGGGGCACCTAGTGAAATGTCACTTTGTGCGTGTTTCCCCAGTTGGTTAGGACATTGCAGGCTGAGTCACCTGATTGTCTGAAAGAAAGACGATTCCGTGCTTCGGATGGCACGTTAAGCTGTTGGTCCCGGCTACTATCACTGGTGTTAGTAGTCGTTACATAAAAACCACGTCAGAGGCGGTAAGGCGGTTTGAATAAACTCTGACACCAGGGCTTGCAGCCCACTCGATAAGAAGAAGTACCTACCACAGTGCTACATTTCAACTCATCCATGTTTATCATAGAAATAAATATTCAATAAGCTATACAACGTGTTAATGATTTAACGCAAAACTAGAAAGAACTTTGCTTAGAATCGAGAGCAGAATCGAATTATCATGATGGTGTCAACATTGTTTTTTTTTTTTAATTTAATATTTACTGAACCCGATGTCAACCCATAGCACGGACAGTGCACGGGCAGGGCACCCTACTAACTACCAAAACAAGATTCTTAAAATGTATCCTTGAGTTCGATAGCACTTTCATTCATTGCTGAAATGATAACAAATTATTTTTGCCTCAAAACTTAAAATGTACCTTTAAATTTAATGTAATGTATCAAAATAATGAAATTATTAAATTAAAGATTGAAAAAGTCGGGCGGCGAGCGGGATTCGAACACACGACCTGCCTATCCGGGGCATGCTCTACTCCAACAGAGCTGTCGTCGCCCCGCAAGCCACGGCGAAATTGCGGAGTAGAGCATGCCCCGGATAGGCAGGTCGTGGGTTCGAATCCCGCTCGCCGCCCGACTTTTTCAATCTTTAATTTGATTAAGCCAACATGGCATACATGTAAAATAATAACATTCGAATGAAATTATTGTTTCAAACTTGTCTTTTTATAAATCAGTTGGGGTGTATGAGGTTTTGCACTTATTTATTAACACGTTGTATAACGGTTGCTGTCTTCCTCACTGGGCTGCGGCCTAATTATTAATTAAAAAAATTATTCATTAAAAATATTTTCTCCAGCAAAATCCGGATGTGATCACGCTAGAGCGCCGGCGTACTATGCCGAGTCTATAACCAGCAACGTTGGCTTCTACGCCACCAAGTGTCACTCGTGGATCACCTACATGATCGGCTGGTGCGAGCTCGTCGGCTCCACTGAAGACATACTCTTCGGAGAATATCTGTCTCTCAAGTAAGTTGTAACCTCTAGTATTTGTTGTGTGACTGTGAATGACAGAATACGGAACAGTATATAATTAGGAGAAAGATGTGGACGACAGAATACGGAACAGTGTAATTAGGAGAAAGATGTGGACTGGAAGAGGATGTAGTGACAATTGACAAGTAGACTGACAAAGATTGAAAAGAGAATACTGAGATGATTTTGTTATATAGAAAGGAGTGTGAGTGGAACATTCGAAGGGGTCGCCCTAAATGTACATATGGGGACCAAATTGGCAGCGTACTTATAAGAAGGGCCAGATAAAATGTACCCAAAACCATCGAGCGTGTATGTAATGAATGACTTTGAAAGACGCAAAAGAGGTGTGTCAGTATCGTAGCCGATGGCGATCAATTGTCTCTGCCTACCCCAATGGGACCCAGGCATGAGTATAATTAATGTATGCACATATTATATTGATATGTAGAGTCCAAAATGATATCGCAAATTTTATTCCTGTAAAACATCTATCTTTTAAGTACATAAGCTATTGTTTCTTTTGCATAGTATAGTCAAAGAATATACAGGGTCCTTCTTTCGAGATTTCAATGTTGATTACATGGAGTAAGTTGTTCAATTTGACGGATTGATCATCCCTTTACAAAAGTGTCAGCAAATTATTAAGAAGTACCCTATACAGGGTGTAAGGAAAAGTACCATTAACCTTTAAACCACATACTCTACCCATCAAACTGAACAACTTTTAATATGGGAGCAAACCGATCGGGGTCAAAGAAAATCTGCTGTTTCATACTAAACTGCAACGCCTACTCGACTCAAATGTATGCAACAGCAGAATTTTTTTGCTCCGTTCGGTTTGCTCCCATAGTAATAAAAGTTGTTCTCAGGGTAGAGTATGTGGTTTAAAGGTTAATGATACTTATCTTTACACCCTGTATAGTCCACAATCGTATCACAAAAAGTGACTCACGGATAACTTACATCATTCGATCGGGTAGTGCGAACTCTCTAGGTGATCAACCTAGTAATAGTATAATTAAATAATGGTTATTTTATTAAGGATTTCTGTAGGTACTATCTTGCAAAAGTTAACATAAACATGAAAATTTTAATTTACAATGGCAATACAGGGTACATTGCTGGTTACTCGTTAGCGTTAAACCACAAGACATGTGATGTGTCCTAACATTTTTAATAATGTAATTTACAATGAGAATTTGAATAGTCATTGTAAATTACAAAAAAAACGTAGGGGTGTGTGTATGTGTGTGTGTGTGTATGTTATTGTAAATTACAATACATGCAAAATACGCGCCTTGGACGTCGAGTTGTATAAAACGAGCCCACTATAATTTCCAATACTTGAGTCAAATTAATATAGGGTCCTTTAGGGCTGACGGTTTTTAAGGGGATGATTAGACCATCAAACTGAACAACTTTCTTTACGGAACTAAAGTCGAAATCGCGATGAAAAAATAAACTGTTCCATACAAAACTACAATCCTACTTGACCCAAATGTATGGACAACAGATTCCTTTTTCGCGGTTTCGATGTTGGTCCCATTGAGAAAAATGTTTAGTTTCATGGTCAGGAGTGCGATTTTAAAATCTCATTCGCTGAGCTCAGCAGTTGAAAATGTCAAAATTACTATAGGGATATGCAGTAGTAAGGTCTCCATAGTAATTTTGATATTTTCAAATGCTGAGCTCAGCGAATGAGATTCAAAAATCTCACTCCTGATCATTCTCTTAAAAATCGTCAGCAAGTTGGACCATTTAAAAGACCATGCAATGGAAGAGCGAAATTTACGAAGTTACATCTACTTAGGTAGTAGGTTTTCTGTTCTATCTTGCAATAAGTAATGACCTAACTACATATTAATAATTCTAATCCTTTACCATCTGGTCACACGAGCTATGACAAAATTACTTAATTTGTTGAGAACGCATTCGGCAACTATATAACAAAACACAATCGAAGTCTGGTTGCAAAAACTTTAGTCATGTATTCTCGTGTGACCGTCTCCTTAGAAGTCTCATGAATGACAATGATTAGTCCATACAAAGAATGCTCGGGCAAGACGCAGGACATACGCAAATTTTACTTTATAGTTCGGTCGTCAGGTAGCATCAGATAGAAAAAGTTCGGAAGTTAATGAAACTTATCTCTGCAGAGATGGTTAATTATCATTTTCTCAAGTTTTGGACCTCGAGGACCCGGTGCGCAAAAACAAATCTTCTCTAACTAAATGTAAGGGACAGCAGATTTTTTTTTTGTGATTTCGATGTTGGTCCTTAGTGAAAGTTGTTCAGTTTGATATCTTTAAAAACCCCTTTAAAAATTTTAAATGTTTATTCTTCCTTTTGTAACACCTTGTATGTTCTTTGTTTGATTGAAATTTTTCCGAAGCGCCACATCTTGGTAACTAATTGACATACACAAACACGTTTGAATAATAACTGTTAAAAAGTAGCAAATTTTACGGGAAAAAGTTATTAAGGAAAAACCGGGGGAAGGTCGACAATTTGGCATCCCCCCCACCCCCGAGGTGGGCTTTCCACGAGGTCCAAAACTTGAGAAAATGTTAATTAACCATCCCTGTACAACATCCCAGAGCCAAACTTAATTATTGTTAGAATATTTATGTTGTTATATTATATTGCGCTCGTTTCATAATAGGCAAATTAAAATTTACATTATTTTTTTCTATTCGAGCGCTAGTAACTTCTGTACAGTAGTTACTCTATGCCTTCTGCTGCTCTAACGCAATGACGTCACTATAGCAGAGATTACTGTTGCAGTTTGCACTGACTTGCAGGCGAGTGCACACACCGAAACACTTCCACACTTTCACTCCACTAGCTTCCTACTCAGGTCAACTGTAGAATTATATTTGCAGTGAACCACTTTTCTTAAAAGTAGAAACAGTTCCAAATAGTTCGATAGACTCACTTCACTGAAGGAAAAATGTTTATGTCAACGTTAGCCTGAAAATGTACACCTTTGTTATTTATAAATTGAATGACCTTTTGCTTGTGTCCAAACACTGGATTACTGCCAATAATAAGTATGTTCTGGGAGTATCAAGTATGAACAAAAACACATTTGAGCTGATGCAAAATGATGCGAACCTCGTGGCCAGCCAGAATACGCACGATCTACACTCCCGTCCGCAGACACACTTGCCACACGACTCCCAAAACCTACCTACTAAAATGCGTATCGTTTACATGCTACCGATCGACGTCAACAAAAGTTTTTTTTTTAAATCATCGACTCCGTTTCTTTGATGAAAATGTTACGTCTATTATATCAGTATTACGGTATTACTTAAATATAAGTACCAAATAAAAATGGAAAGTGAAAGATATGTTGTAGTCGAACAGATTATGATGATAGTTATGAAACGGTCAATGTCTTCTGATTGTTTTCTTAATTTGAAAATGATAGTATACAACTTGTGATGCCGACAATACAAAGAGTGTAAATAGGCACAGTATAAGAAAGATAAGGCTCTATTCACCACTATTTAAAAATACTAGAAAAAGACAATGCCAGGTTTTCATAGAAACTTAGGCCACCAGTAAACATAAATGGAAATAACAGTAAACAATGCCTTTTATTAAAATGGCAAAGGTTTATATAAGGTCCGTAGTTTGCAATTCTACTATGCGCAATTTCCTAAACTTTATTTGTAGTTTTACCTGTTTTCAGAATCCGTATATTATAAATGTAATCAGGCACGTATCCAGGGGGGATAGGTGGGATTTTACTACGTGGGCGCAACTATTTGAAACGAATACAGTTCGTCACGTGGGCAATGTCTTTTTGGTTCCTTCTATAAAAGCGTAGATACTAACTTCACTTATGTAATAACTTACTAGAGATTGATTAATAACATTTTCTGATGTCTTTTAGACATCCTTTTAGCTCCAATATATGTGTATTTAAGGTTTGTCTCTGTATTTTTGCTGCTTATGTTTTGGTGTACCTAAATGAAGTATATTTGACATGACGTAATTTAAACAAAAATTTAATCTAAATTTTTAACACACGTGTTAAAATTTTTGCATCCCAAAGGTTGCTTGTAACATACACAAACCATTTTCAGAACATTTTCTACTACTTATATCTGGAAAAATAGGTACAATCTCATTTTAAAAGCAGAAAAGACAAGCTATTACGAATATTCGAAAATAATCTTATACCTATGCCATCTTCCTTTATAAACCTATTATCATAAGTTTTCATCATAATCTCCTTGTACTTATCAATTCCAATTAACATCATGTTTTATTTCAGTGCATCAGGTCTCTACTTCTTCCGGACCAACGCGGAATCACCATACGCCCGTGGACCAAGCAAAAACCCTACCAATGACTAAAACAATAAGATAGATAATTGCATTTCAATACCAATAACTTGATTACGGATGGCGACTACCAACGTCAAAAATACATCCATCTAAACTCTGTGAGTTAGTACAAATTAAAATTATGTTAATAAGATTCTATCCAAACGTGCAGTATACGAAAATAAATTGTAATTTCCTACTTCCTTGTTTTTTTCAAGTCCAATAAACTAGTTAACCTTTATTATATCTATTAAGAGCATAAAAAATGTATGTACCTATATGTAGGAAAGCGTGATTAGTAAAATCTGCAGGATTTCAATATTTTAGTAACCAGCGGGTTTTGAAAAATAAGTAGATGGCAATAATGCTTATAAATGTATACTAAGGCAGCCCATGATAACTTGACTACACTGACATATACTCTAGCGATAGACAAGCTCGTTCAAACAAACAACATGTCACACAAATCAACACAAAATGACATATTCCGGTCTGTCATTGCCATAGTGAGTGTGAGTTCACTTCGAACTCGGGAACATCAGTGAGGTGCGCCCACCGCATTCAAGTGGAACATACTCGTATTAATTCTATGAAAGGGCCTGTGTCTATCGCTAGAGTGTAAGTCAATGCTTGAATATAACTTTTTCAAGCCGGTACGATTTGCAATTGGGCTTGCAGTATTTTATTGACTAGGCTTGGCGTCGACTTCAATAAAACAAATTAATGTTCTATATAGGAGCAAACGTAATAGTAGTAGGCTGCAATACAATTTTTTACTTTTTATAGTCAGTTTTAATTTTTTAAGAGTTATTCTCACTTCATAATTTTCAGTGCAGAAATATACAAGGTGTTTCATAAGTAACAATAAATAAAATTTTTGAAACTCTTAAGGGGGTTGTTAAGACCGTCAAACTGAACAACTTTCTCTATGGGACCAACATCGAAATCGCGAAAAAAATAATTTCATATCCCATACATATTTTAGCTCTAGTCGATTTGTAGAGTAGGTATAGAACATAATTTTTTTTTCTCGATTTCGATATTGGTCCCATAGTGAAAGTTGTTCAGTTTGATGGTCCACACCACCCCCTTAAAGGTTTATTTGTAGTTTTGTAACACCTTGTACATTAGTTCGACTCAGATATCTCAGTTACTAGTTATACCTACACACAAAAGGTACGCCGATGATTTGCTGTTCTTTTTTGAAGAGTTCTATTGTGTAGCTCCGAAGCGCATCATCAGATCTTCACATTAATGGGATTCAATTTAAATGGTACTACCTATCTCGAAATTATAAACTTTCAAACAAAACATTTTTTTTACAGTAGGTCCAGAATTGAAGAAAATATCGGTGAATAAAAAATTAAAAAAATTTTAACAAAAAATTAAAACCGACTTCAAAACTAAAAAGGTAAAAATAATAATATTGCAGTCGTTGACTTTTCCATTCGAATCTACAAGAACATTAATTTGTCTTATCGGACTCGGTGTCAAGCCGGTACGTTTCGCAACTGGGCTTGCAGTAATTTTTTGGCTTGGCTTGGCTTGACACCGACTCCAATAAAACAAATTAATGTTCTTTTAGATTCGAATGGAAAAGTTAACGACTGCAATATTATTATTTTTACCTTTTTAGTTTTGAAGTCGGTTTTAATTTTTTGTTAAAAAAATTTTATTTCAAACTTTTCAGTGTTGAAATCTAGGTGAAATACATTAGTTCTACTAAGCAGTTATAAGTACTTCAATGCAAAGGATACGGTGTACGCTCTACACCTCACTCTATTTAAAAAAATCCAACCCATGTTTCGTACAACATTTCTGTTTTTGGGTTACTGTTATCTGTCTTTATGCCATATTTCGATTCAATAGATGCAAAAATGAGCGAGTTATTGAGGCGGGGCATACAGACAGACAGACAGAATGGACGAAAGTATAAGGGTTCCTTGTTTGACTACGGAACCCTTAAAACGACGAACATTTCCGACCGCCATGATCAATTAAATCTATGTGTTTCGGTCCCTATATCCATGAAGTTTAAACCATAAAGTTATTATACGTTTAAACACAACAGTATTACCAAGAAGTTTTAAATAATATAGGCATATAAAGATTCTTGGTTATGACAGTAAAAAAAACATAGTTTGACAGTCCCCATCAAAACATTGCTGGAGTGCGATTTTTGAACATCACACGTTCGAATTAGCAGTAGAAAGACGAAATATGCATAATCTCCATAGTAATTTTGACATTTTCTACCGCTGACTTGAACGTGTGATGTTTAAAAATCACACTCTTGAAGAGAATCGACAAACAAAAACGTCATCTGTGTCACGGACCTGAAAAAAAGACGGACGTAATATCCTTTTATTATATAAGTGAAGCACCCATGTATTATATTGTGTTTGCGTCGTAGAAAGAGAAGGTAAGTACTAGAAAGAAGCACGTGTCGTGTCATACTCACTCAGTAAGAGATGCACATAGCAAATTCGCTCTAGTTAAAAAGGAGATCGCTACTTATTGCTGTCCTTATCGACGTAACCACTTTTTTGTTTGACGACGGCTCTCTGACTCCGGAGGCAGACATCTAGCTTCATACAAATTGTATAGGATTTTATGACTATCGCTATCTCATACGCGTTTATACTTCACATCTTTCTAGTGTAACATTACGGCCCGATAGCACAGTCTGTAGTGAACCTACCTACTGTGCCGAGGGTTGCGGGTTCGAATCCCGTAAGGGACAAATGTTTGTACGATGAATATGAATATTTGTACACGAGTCATGGATGTTTGTATCTATATATGTATGCTATATCGTTGTCTAGTTATCATAATACAAGTCCAGGCTATATTCTGGATGTTTAAAATGTGACTAGATAATTTGTGTGACAATGTCCAAGATATTTATTATTATATTACGTCCGTATTTTTTTCAAGTCCATGATCTGTGTACATATTTGTTATTTTGTAGATTTTTTCAACAAGCGCTGAATCAATTTCGTGGGACCACCTCGGAATTATGACCTACCAAACAAAATAAGAATCATCAAAAGCAATTCACAATTGGCGGTGCAATCGCGTAACAAACATACAAAAAAAAAAAAACATACGGGTCGAATTGAGAACCTCCTCCTTTTGTTGAAGTCGGTTAAAAAATACACACACAGCCGAACATAGAACCTCCTCCTTTTTGGAGTCGGTTAATGAGAAAAAAACCCGTCACATATTGACAATAAAAAAGGGTTGTGTCCATAAAGGAACACTGACTGCACAAAAATTAAGTCAATTTAAAATAACAAAATGTCTTTCACATTATAACCATTACGATCCTTTTTATGAATGAACTAGTGTTTTCCCGCGACTTCGTCGGGACAAATTATATACCTACCAGATTTTAAGCCAGATCATAAGCTATCAAACAAAAAAAGTTTCATCAAAATCGGTTCAGTAGTTTTTGCATGATGCGTGAACAAACAAACAAACAAACAAACAGACAAACAGACAGACACAATTTCTAAAAAAGATTGATTTCGAGTAAGGGATACCTAAAAACCATATCGTAATCTTTTTTTTGTAAATATCTTCAATGTACAGACACACTTTAGTTACAGTTTTATAATAGTTTAGATTAGATTAGATTAGATAAATTGCTCCATGAATAACACGGAACACCGTTTAAAAATTGTTCGTCTATGCGGAACACTTTTGATCTGACAGCTATGTTTTATAGCTGAAATGTAACTAGGAATGTAACGCCATCCTTGCAGTGTCTTTGAACAATTTACATTTTAATAAAAACGCCTCGTAGCTTAATTAAAATTCAATTGCGCAATTACTTTACTGGTTAGCCATGAAAAATTGAATACGCCTTAATATTTAAAAATCCTTTCGCGAAACAAGTGTCTCAAAAAACGCAAAATGGAACACTTTAGTGTTACGACACCGAAAATTCCACGAGCAATTCTATTTTCCCATTGTTCTCTCAAATTTGAACAATTTACTTGTAACATTAAAGAAGCGGTAACTGTGCTGTGACAGAAAAACGGACACACCGACTTTCCCAACATCCTTGTAGCTATCCTCAATTACGTTACGAAATGTTATCACAACATTGGAATTGCAGTTTTATGGGTGTCATTGGTTAACATCCATAAATTGAGCAACTTCATACCAAACTATTATTTTCGCACACCTCTTTATTGTATGATCAAGGATATCAGTGGTTGTTCGAATTGTTTTTCATACAAATTGATCGAATACCTATGATAAAGAGGGATGAATAAAGAATATATTTTATTTATTTGGGAAGATATTTCGATTTCGAAGCTAAATATTGAGGCCGTCAAACTTTTTTTTACGAGTCTTATTATCATTCTTATCACGTTGCAAAATGGAACGCGTACATGTGACCGTTTAGGCCTCACTCATTGACCAAGAATTTTTCGCGCACACTACTATTTTTTATAGGTACCAACAACATTTTAAGGGTGTATTCAGATAACGAAAAGTGCGGATCAGCCCATAGGACGTCCAACTAAATTTTTCCTTTTTCGAACTAATGTAGAAACGGAAAGTTGTTTATACTCATTATCTGAATCCACCCTTAGGAATTTTCTAGGATATAAAAAAAGGGTGCCCTCTGCGTCGCATAAAGACTTCAGTCATAATTTTGTAAGTCATAAAATGTTCAGCATAAAGTTTTTACGCATAAAAGTATCTTCCCATTGTTGTTTCTGGGCATACTTCTTTGATTGGCATAACTGTTATCTGCTCTAATGTTAACCAGAATAATTTAAGTACCCATAAGTTGTCAAGTCATATTATTCAAACTCATAAATAACATTAAATCTAATTTATTAATCGCATAATAAGACGTTTAAATTAATATTAATAATAAAAATATAGTGATATAAATTTTATTACAAACAATTAATTAACTACTCAACTGTAGGTTAGGTTACGTATTGTGACCACTTATAGAGCGAGTGAAATCAAGCGAAGCTTGAGAAAAACAGACTATTTTTTTTTAAATTTATGTTTAGGTTAGGTTAGAACATGTATTACGTTTAGCAGAGCGTGCAAAGCGAGCGGAGCATCAACATGCAAGCTTGTATGCTGCATGCTTGCTTGTTTACTGCATGCTTGCATGTTGGGGGGTGGGGGGCTGCGCCCCACAAAACAAACTGGTGTTTATAAAATTGTAGGTTAGGTTAGGTTAGAACATGTATACGCTTAGCGGAGCGACCGCAGCATCAACATGCTTGCTTATATGCTGCATGCTTGCTGAATGCTTGCTTGCTTGCTGCATGCTTTGCTTGCTTGCTGCATGATTGCTTGCTTGCTGCATGCTTGCTTGCTTGCTGCATGCTTGCATGTTGGGGGGTGCAGGGGGGCTGCGCCCCCCGCTCGGGGGGTGCGGGGGGCGGAAGCCCCCTGCCTGAGAAAAACAAACTGATGTTTATAAAATTGTAGGTTAGGTAAGGTTAGAACATGTATACGCTTAGCGGAGCGAGCGAAGCGAGCGAAGCATCACCATGCATGCTGCTTGCTTGCATGCTTGCTTGCTTGCTGCATGGTTGCTTGTATGCTGCATGCTTGCTTGCTTGCTGCATGTTTGCTTACTTGCTGCATGTTTGCTGCATGCTTGCTTGCTTGCTGCATGCTTGTTTGCTTGTTGCTTGGTTCGCCAAGCCAAGGAGACCTTACTCAGTCCTTCGCTTACCACTTCCGACTCAGTAGGTTAGGTTATCGAGGAGTGACCGAAAATATTTTATTTAATTTCCATTTTTAGGGCACACAGTGTATCAACAGATAAACTAATTAAATAAAACGACTAGGTACGAAATAATTAATTTGAATTATTATTATAATAAAATATAATAAAATATCACGCAAAATTAATGAGCGTTAGTTACAATAAAAAATAAAATAAAAATAACGCTCACAGGCACATACATTGTAATGATCCCAAACTAGCACTAAAGGCTTTTATTATGGAAACCATACAACAACGGCACGAACATATAACATCCATGACCGAACCGGGATTGGAACCCAGGACCCTGGATTGGCAGTCCGGCGTGGTAACCATTACACCAACCGGGTCGACAATGTCGCTTAGAATCAGTTATTTAGTTTAACTATTAAACCAATATTATAAAATTATAATAATCATGTAAAATCTATAAGTTCATTACATTTAACATACATAATATGTTTTAATTAGTTACTTGTATGAATTAATTATGACGTTTTAGGTTTATGTCAACAAATGTTATGCCTTAATATAATAATGCGTAAAACGTTTATGCGTTTAAGACTTATGGGAACTGACAATTATAACTTCAGAAATTAGTAAAACAGAAATTATGCCTAACAATTTAGTTCCAGTTAACGTTATGCGAAATGATGAATATGTCTAATTTAGTTATGCGACATTAAATTATGTCTTTGAATTTTATACGACTCAATATAGACCCATAAAAAAAAGTGGTGAATAGCAGCGGAGCGTCCTTCTAGAAGCCTTTATTTTTGACAGATTTTCTGATCGACCTTCAGTCATAATCATAACCATCCAACCAACTCCTAAGATTATTTGGTCTTTCCCGTCTTATTCTGGACACGCAAAATGTAATGTAATATAATAAACTAATCCCATTTTTATTTGCGAGTTCTTAGGCGTTTAAGGTGACATAAGAACTTGCGATTCTTGGAGTTTGGTTTAAATAAACGGGCCTATGATTGCTAAAGAAGTGATTTTACCTTAGCAGAGTTTTTATGCTGACATCATCGACGTCAGATGGATGCAATCGCAACGTGTGTGTGAAAGGTAGGTTTGTATCGATGTCGATCGAAATCCGTCTCCTTTACAGAATAGTTTGGTAATTCACGCCACAAGGATATACTGATCCAATGAGGAAAAAGTTTAAATTGATTATATTCTGCCTTGAACGATGCAACAAAGAGTTTGGTCGAGTGAATTAAAGATCATATCCTCAATCCATCAACAAAATTTGTTCGTGTGAAGCAATTTATCTAAAACTATACTTTGTACGGGAATGAGACTGACTGAATTGATAACACCTATTGTTTGTTTCTTTTGCAGCACCTTTCTATGCTCTCATGGAGAACCACTTATTTGTTCGTTCTTGTAGACAATAACATAACAATATTATATCGATTTATCTATAGTAATTTACCAATGTCGTGATATAGTAAAACCATAATTACCAGCAGTACCGAAACTCTGTACAGTGTAACGAGGGGTGAGCCCGTCGCAACTTATAATTAACAATGGGTCATCAATACATGCCTCCAAATTGAAACATGCATGTTCCCGCACGATGTTTTCCTTCACCTAAAAGCCAGTGGTGTTACAAATCGATCATAAATTCCGTAAAACTCATTGGTACGAGTCGGCCTGGACGGGGATCGGGGGATCGAACCCTCGCCTCCTGCACGGCAGGCAAGGTTGCTCGCTACTGGACCACCATGGCTTTTCACAGTAGATATACAAAATAGAGATACATCCGCGAATCATGGACATTGGAAAAAAGAAACAGATAGTCCATGCATTTGAGTCGAATATTTTGTGTGGAACAGCTGATTTTATTTCGAGATTTCGTTGTTGGCTCCATAGTGAAGCAAAGCAAAGGTACATTTTAATACGACCACCTGTAGCACCCTTATAGCCACAACAATAATACTAAATTTAACTTACACGTTCCAAATATTAATATGAAATACAAACTTTAAAATCGTAGCATTATATATTTTCATGTGTTGGGTTAAGGTAAGGTTTTTCTTGTCGGAACTTGGTCATCAGCATGTAAACAAGGTCAAACTTTAAAATTGATTGCAATCAAAAGCAGGTGTCTAAAAGCAAACTGCCTTTACGCCATTGATTATTTATTCGCCATACATAGTTATGAGGCGCATAATTACTGGTTAAGTAATCATCGAGTCTGACTTAAGTCATTATGCGAAGGATGACCGAATTCGCGATGTATTTTTATTCGAGAGGGGAAGCCAGCAGCCTGCAGCCTGCCTGCTTGACGAGGGTCAACATAATACAAGACACTTTCGCCGTCAGTTCCCACATGGTGTACGCACGCGCTGCACGCGCTTAAGGGTTCCTCAGACCTAAGAAAAAAGCCTTATGATTTTTCCTTACAGTTGACGAAAAATGCGGTAGCAGCTTTATTTTAAAAAATCTAATGTGATACTTTTCTGTGATCGAAAAAAAATAATATAAATTAGTGTAAATACTTAGCTGGTTTTGTTATATTAACGCTGGCGAAATAGTTTTATATTTTTAAACTGATTCGTTTAAAAACATGATAACTAGTGTAAAGTGCTTGTTTTTGATTGGAATTGTTGTATTGAAAATCACTGGTAAGTAAACAAATATTTTGTATCAACAAAACAAACGTTTGTGTGTTTTTGTGTTTTTGTAAGACATTCACGATCGTGTACAGCAATAAAGAAATAACAAAACAACAAGTAGGTAAGGTGGATTAAGTAACAAATATTTTTTAAAAACAATAAAAATTGTATTCCAAAAGTTGTATTATACTGTCACCAAATAACGTATAATCACGTATAATGTTCAAAATTGTATGCAACTTTTTTGTTTCCTAATTCAGACCATTGACTTCTTAAGATACCAATGCTCCAGACAGACGATTGCGCAGACGCAGACGTTTATAGAATACGTTTCGAATAATTATTCAAATAAACTTCAGTATTGTCCTTCTGTCAACGCTCTATTTATTAGAAGTGCCGATCTTTATGAGAATAAGCCAACATACATTAAACTAACATGCTGGTCTAAATGTGAGACGTCAGAAAGCTATAGATCTATGTGATATTATTTTGAATAAATAATTTTGAGATAAGTTGAGTTGAGCTGCAACATTAGCTGCACACCATTGTTACACTAATATGTATTGATCACCACATTGAAAATTAAAAAAATATACATTCTCTTATTAGAGAAATATAACGTACTCTACACCTTAACTAGATAATTAATGTACATAATATTTAGCACTGATCTAATTATTGTATCGAATGGTATTATTTAGACAGGAAATCGTATTAAAAACAACTAAGTGTAATGTATGGATGTTGGATGGGTATAGTTCCTTAACTTGTAGATGTTTGTAACAGTTTTTGTAAACTCACATAATACAAGAAGGACATAAGGAATCACTTATTATTGAATGAAATACGACGTATTGTAACGAGTTTTTCAAAGTTCTATCGTTTAAAGCCGTCCAAAGCACGGAATTAATGAAATTACATCATGAAACATGTAGTATATTAGCTGCCCCATGAACCTTTATAAAATTATCTGTTGACCCAAAGGCTACGATCTTGACATAGGCACTCGTTCTTCTCGTGGTTCTCCGCCATTCATACCTATAATATAATAGGGCTTTGCGTGTACCTACGCTATTCGACTTCGGATGTATTTGACCTCATAGTGGTTCATGATCATCATTAATACACGCTAGCACATTAAAAATACAATATTCCGGCAAATTTGTCCTTCTTACGATAGTTTATTATAAATTTTATAAAACACTTTCGTCGAAACGTATTATTTGTACTTATTCAATTTAAATACGACCTTCCCGTTCACTTGCGACAAAACGAGCTGCCAACTTACCTAATTAGAGTTAAATATGCGGTCAGTAATGACGCAAATAAAAATAAACTTGATTAACCAAAAATTACTTAAAGTCGAACGAAAAATGTTCAAAATAATGTTGCGGTCGCAGATATAGTTAATACTTTACGATACATCTCAAACCAATAAAAAACAAAAAGCTATTTATTTCGGGAACCATATTGTAACAAATACTAAGGCATTTTAATGACTTCAAGGATGTTCGTGGATCGACGACACACATCGTTTTTGTTCGAAAAAGTTGTTTACCTATCGATCGTTATCAACTGAAAAATTCGTATTTAGGTATAAGCATATGCTCATGACTATATTCCCCGAGGGGGTAGACAGAGATATTCTGAAACCTCAGAACATCCACGTTTCTCCAGTAGTACCGAAACTCTATCCAGTGTGACGGGGGTGAGCCCGTCGCCACGCCAGTAGTGTAGACCCATATCTAATTGGTTTACAGAGCTGTCAATTTCTTTGTACGAATAATTTCAAAGCTTGATATCTTCGTAATTATATTATAAATTGTAAATTTTATTTGATACGCGCAATCTAGATTTTCTAAGGTATTTTGCCAGATATAAAACATTACTTTTATTAATGCCGTCTATAATAATATAATAATAATAATATAGCCATTTATTCCCAAAACAGTTACATGCAATACATTATCTTAATTTTAAACAATATTGGATTACTTATAAAATTCACATCAATTAAATTACACATTAATTAATAATTAGTTACCTACATTTCAACAAAAGTATTTACTCGTATAATAATAATTCAGTTCAGTCTGAATGCAGGTAATTTTATTGTTGGGATGCCCGTTGCCGAGCGTAGGCCTCCTCCATCTCGCGCCACTTTTCCCTGTCTGCGGCCAGTCTCGTCCAGGTGCCGTCTACGAGTGTTCTACGTCAAAGTTTTGTATGAAATTAAAAACTCTGCAACCACCTTTAATAAATTAAGAGCCTAATTTAGACGTAGTTATAGTAACTACGTCTACTGGTTCGTTTTGGCATAGTGCCAAAACGAACCAATCGACATCGTAGTGATTTCGAGTTGTACAATGTTCAGACCGAATTTTCTTATAAGTATAATGAAAAGGCTTGATGAACAATTATAAATATTATAATGTTATTACTCGTTATAAACCACTGGATTCATGAATTCCGTCCATGTATACAGGATACTTCTTAGTGTGGTGACACTTTTTTAAGGCGATGATCATACCGTCAAACTGAACTCCTTTTTCTGGTGCACCAACCAACATCGAAATCGCGAAAAAAATATCAGCTGTCCCATACATTAGGCTCAAGTTCGTTTGCAGTTTTGTATATAGAACAGCTGACTTTTATTTCGCGATTTAGATTTTGGTGCCATAGAGAAAGTTGTTCAGTTTGACGGTCTGATCAACTCCTTAAAAAGAGTCAGCATATGAAGAAGGACCTACGAACAAATAATTTGTTCGTAGAGAAGGACACTATAATTTCACTATTTAAAAATGCATCCCTAAAACAATAAAGGAAGGAATGCAAATTGAGGTGAAATATTATACAGAGTGTTAGGGTTGCATTATTTTAATGGATGATTGTACTCAGATACTGAAAAACAGACCCATCCAGCTTAAAAACACGATCAAATACAGTTCACGTTTAAAGATTGCGTAAGACATTATTTAGCTTTACTTAACACTAGGTAAGCTGTGCGTTTTCCTCGTTCAAATTACAAATGTAATGTGGTACGCAAATTGTGGAATTCATACAATTCAGAGTAAAATTTCAACGACTGGTAAAATTTAAGGGGTAGTTCAGGTCAGGAGTCAGTGCAATAATAAGCAACTGTTCTATGAAATTGCGAATAAACTGATACTTTTTTCATGTCATCGGGTACAATTGCACATGAAGTCGATACTGTACCACGCACGCTCGCCCAGAAAATGCCAAGTTTCTGCTAGAGAGTGGAAGTAACTGCAGTATACAAAGTACAAGAAAAAGTATCATTAACAAATCGCACTCCTGGAGTATTATTTTTGAAAGTCAAATCAGCAGTAGAAAGATGCATATCTCCATGGTAATTTTGACATTTTCAACTGCTGAGCTCAGCAAATGAGTTTCAAAAATCGCACTCCTGGTTTTTAACAGAATTTGGTTAATGAAAAATTCTAAAATCGCCAAATGTCACGTGACTTTTGTTCAGTTCAATCATTACTTTATGTAATTTATAGACGCCACCCTATAGATAAATAGGTTAATATTAAATTAAGAATACTCTACATAGGTATGCTGCGGCATGCCTATTTATCGGAATGACTAAAATCAGGGGCCAGGATTGCGATTTTTTAATCTCATTCGGTGAGCTCAGTTTATGAAAATGTCAAAATTACTACGGAGATACGCATCTTTTTACTGCTGATTTGACTTTCAAAAATCGCTCTCCGGTAGTATGATTTTTGAAAGTCAACTCAGCAGTAGAAATTTTTATTCCGTAGTAATTTTGACATTTTCAGAAGCTGAGCTCACCGAATGAGATTCAAAAATCGCTCTCCTGGCTAGGAGGTTTTGCCCCATTCATAAATAATAAACAAAATAGACTTTTTAAGACTTGTATTGTTTTCCTCCCAAAAAGTTACTCTAATCGTGAGCCGAGTTATGTTAGGTTCCGCAAATGCTGCGCGCGCGCATACTTCCGACCAGCGACCACCTTCGCTTGGCTAAAGTGTGGCGACCGACTTATTATTGCGCAACTCTCCGTTAGGTACCGGTTATGTCTCATGCCTAATATATTATATTATTGCTTACATTTTTTAGCCTTTGTTACGTTGGTTTTGTAACTTTTTTAGTTGTAAAATAAATCTTAAACATCGGAGAGAGGTTGTGTAGAGATGTTTGCGGAAATGTTTTGTTTACATAAACAGGTTTCCTTCATACGCTTCAAAAAGGTATACATAAAATAACAATGCTTTTCCTATTATTGCTCAGGATATTGAATAAAGTTATTATAAATCACTCTACAGCTTTTTTTTTAAGCCATAACCTTTTTTAGGCCGCAGAATCGTTGCATAATTATACACATTGGCAGTCGTTTAATTAATTACATTTAAGGACAATAAATTATTTTAAACTTAAACTGCTGTGTACAAGTAGGTAGCTTACAATCAACATGACTCTACATGCCATGCCAGGTGGTTCCGGTTTCGAATCGACCACCCCTATTCTTACCGTCGTGTCGTGTCGTATGAGGCGACTAAGGGATTAAAGGTTTCTTATACAGGGTGAAATTGATATCATTAGCATCCTTTTAAACTAAGAGTCTACCCATCAAACTGAACAACTTTTACTATGGGAGCAAACCAATCGGAGCAAAAAAGAAATCAGCTGTCCCATACATTTGAGTCACGTAGGCAGCGGGCGGGTGCAGTTTAGTATGGGACAGCTGATTTTTTTTTTGTTCCGATTGGTTTGCTCCCATAGTAAAAGTTGTTCAGTTTAATGGGTAGACTCTAGTTTTAGTCTAGACTCTTAGTTTAAAGGGATGCTAATACCAAACAAAATAATACCCATACCCATCAAACTGAACAACTTTTACTATGGGAGCAAACCCATCAGAATAAAATAAAAAAAATCAGCTGTTGCATACATTTGAGTCGAGTAGGCCTTGCAGTTTAGTATGCAACAGCGGATTTGTTGTTGCTCCGATCGGTTTGCTCACAATAGTAAAAGTTGTTCAGTTCGATGGGTAGACTCTTTAGTTTAAAAGGATGCTAATGATATCAATTTCACCCTGTATACCTTCTTATTTCTTTTTAGCGCCAACTCATATCATGTCCATAATGAGTGCGTTCACACACAATGACGCACTGACGGAGCAGCAAACGTCAGTCCGTCATTTGTGAAGCAAGGAGTTGTATGAAACCGCACGTAGAAGCACACACGGTGACGCATTGACGCACCGGGTGTGGTTTTATGGACTGACATATGCCGCTCCGTCAGTGCGTCATCGTGTGTGAACGCACTGACCCAAAGCTAAATGTAAAAACCCCATCAAAATCCGCTTCATCGTTATCGTGTTATTTGCGGTTAGAAAGACGGACGTGCATTTTATAGGTATACAGATTACGTTAAACGTATATTAGATTAACAAAAAAGATGCGCTTTCATACAAACCCGTTTAGTACTTTACGCAATTACGAACCGGACTATAACAAGTATTGCAACATCAACAACAAAGTAGCCGACTAAGTGACAGCTGTTGCTCATTATATACTTACTTTAGGGTGTAATTACTATTTACTTAGCATAGCTATTACAGAAGTCACTTCGGAATTCATTTATTTGAGGTAAATATTAATTTAGGTACTGAAAGAATAACATAAATGAGAATAATTTATTTGGATGAATAGATGAATCAATGTTTTTTAATCACGATAAAAAGGGCTTTATAGTTAATTAAATTTGGCCTATAATAATATTATTTTATTAAATTGTACAAAATCTTGATTATTAACGCCGAAAAATTACTTAATCGCAGTAATAAATGGTTCGAAAGAAGTTTAGCGGACGGTTATGTAATTTGAGACCCAGACTTAGAGATACAGGACATGAATGAAACATAGTAACACATGTAGAGTGAAACAAAACTAACAAAAAAGAGAAGTTGGTACGTACCTATATAGTTACGTTGGTACGATTATTATTCCTCGATAAATTCTAACTTCTGCTGGCTAGCATACATTTTTTTTTTATTTTTATTAAAAAATGGGTTTCCTCTTGACCTCAATCCAGTCCTGAGGACAGGACATATTCGAAGAATTACTTAAAATTCGCATTCGCTACTATGTCCTGCAGTTTGCCAATGCAAATAAGTAACATCCTCGACATATGTTGCATTCTTCAAACAGCACAATCCATTAATTCATGTGATTATAAAAGTCCTCAACGTCCCGCTAAATAACTGAAGGTCAAAAGATGTAGCAAGTGACCTTTGCTTGAAAAATGTTGGATATGATATTTCAAAACGTCCGATTTGACAAACCGTGATTGCAGCAGTAAATAACTCTATTAAGTATACCCTACGGTTATTATGTTACCCGACCACGCGTGCCGGTGCCGGTTTGCGTAATTTTCATCAATATCGGAATGCCTGATGAATTATGATTTGGATATCTAGATAAGTAGGTATCAATTGAACTGTAGTGAGCTGGATTATGGTTGACCTGTAGTATTGTGTAACTTTCATAGATTATGTCGTTTACAAGATCAGGAGTGCGATTTTTGAATCTCATTCGCTGAGCTCAGCAGTCGGAAATTTCCGACATTTATGTCAAAATGACTATGGAGAAATGTATCTTTCTACTGTGGATTATTTTTTTTTATTTTTATTTTTATTTATTCAGATTTAGGATATTCAAGTAACCATAATCTAAACAAAACAATACTATAAAATTGGATTATACTGTGGATTTGACTTTCAAAAATCGTACTTCAGGAGTGCGTTTTTTTTAAAGTCAAATAAGCAGTAGAAATATGCATGAGAACGCTTTTGTATGAGATTTAAAAACCGTTCAAGCTCACCGATGACTTTAAAAAATAGCACCCCTGGAGTGCGATTTTTGAATCTCATTCGGTGAGCTCAGCAGTGTTTAATATCAAAATTACTATGGAGATGTGCATCTTTCTACTGCTGATTTGACATTCAAAAATTGCACTCCTGAAGTATGATTTTTGAGAGCCAAATCAGCAGTAGAAAGATGTTTATCTCCATAGTAATTTTGACATTAAACACTGCTGAACTCACCGAATGAGTTTCAAAAATCGCACTCCTGGGGTGCGATTTTTGAAACTCATTCGCTGAGCTCAGCAGTCGAAACTGTCAAAATTACTATTGAGATATATGCATCTTTATACTGCTGATATGACTTCCAAAAATCACACTGCTGAAGTATGATTTTTGGAAGTCAAATCAGCAGTAGAAAGATGCATGTCTCCATAGTAATTTTGACATTTTCAAGTGCTGAATTCAGCGAATGAGATTCAAAAATTGCACTCCTGTGACGTATAATGGCTGTAGGTAGGCAATGAGCGTTTTTCTTTTCTTTTTTAAATTTAGTTCCTAAAAAACTCGACAGATGACATGTTTATCGCCCCATAGAGCCGTAAGCGAGATCCTGTCAAAATCTGGTCAAGTCTGTGCCTGCCTTTTTTTTTTAATGCCAAGGGATCGAGCCCATACAGCCATGTCAGGCGTAAAAGTTTAGAATTTTCGATTAAAATTATTAGTAAATAATGAAATATGTCATTAAAAGATGCGTTGGCATCTTCTTGATTATCTTTTCACTCTTTACTATTTTAAAGAAACACTTTTTGAAATGTTGACGTTTCTTCGTACAGACCGTAGCGCCATCTATCGATCCCCTAGAAAACAAAAAGAAAAACGCTCATTTTAAAGAAATATTTTGCTTCTGAGACTATATCCATTGTCAGAAATTAATTAACTAAATGTTAAGATCTGCCAACAACTACCATGTTGATTTGATACCGTTTGGATCGGATAGTAACACAATAAGACCCGTTCTGTTGTTATAATCACAGAGTACTATAAACTTATAATGTACACACTCAATAACGCTGAACTGTCACTGCATAATTCATGAATGTCATTCACTATAATGAGTTATTTAACTTTTACCAACATTCTATTTCTCCCCTCCGGACGGAAAGCTTTAATTTTCGTCCCGCTGCGCTGCGCTAAACGAAGTTGCCCCTTTCCACCTCCGTCAAGGAGAAAAATAGTAGGCTTCGACTCGGTCAACAATTAAGTACATGAAATCTGAGACCTTTCTTACTTTCCTGCCCTCGTTGTGTAATTTACTATAGAGATGTTATTTAAACAAAACAGAGCACATATGAGTTAACATTGTGACTGTAAATCTTTTCGGGAGTAGATAATATTAGCAAACGTGTTATCTTGTCAAAATGAGGACAAGCTTAGCTTCATTTGCTTAGGTACTAATTAAGTACGACGCATGGTAAAGCACCATTTTTCTTTTATCTCAGGTTTGAGAAAAAGTAACATGGAGAGAGAGAGAGCATTGTTTTTGTAATCATTAATAAACATTTTTTCTAAGATAAGTATATGCTCACGACTATATTGCCCGAGAGGGTAGTCAGATATATTCTAAGAACACATCTCTACATTAATTAACGAAGTATCTTCCTGCGCTGTCTTCTCTACCAAGATACTTCCTCACTCTAAACGTACCCTAACTTAACCTTTAAATCGTTCTTTGCACTTCTTTAACAACTAACAAGCATTTATTAACTAGATTACATGTTAACCTGCAATGGAAAGTACATACATTCTTTACTTCATTGATCAGTGAAAGCGCTGTGACCTATCACAATTTGTCACTACTTCGTGCTACTTCGTTTACAATACAGCCTGTTAAAGTTGACCTCTGTTAACAATAGCTCACTACTTGTTAAAGGATCAGCATATATTGGTTAGTGTATAATGTTATAAAAGAAACATTTAACATGTAGTGTTACATAAAAGATGCTTACGTTGTATGCAGTTGGCTGAGTTAATGATGGGAATGCCTACGCGCTGTCGGTTTTTATTGTAATTTTAAAATGAAGCCAGATCTATGTTATGTGCAGTGGTAGGAATTCTATGAGAATGAGATATATTGTTTTAGACTGTGAGAATTGGGTTCCTTATCTTATCACATTTGCTATTTTGGGATGTGAGTCGGTCTCCAGTATGTATTATACCTGGTTGTATAATAATAATGTAGGAAAACACTGCTACCGTTGTGGGTTCGCTAGTATGACAGGACATAATTATTTTTCACCTCACAAGCTCGGAAAGATTCTGTTTATCATTCGAAATCTGAGTCTAAAAGTGAATTTTATCCGCTAGCGTGGAAAGAGTTTTTAAAATTCGAATCCATTCCAGTCCAGATAAAAAGATAGTAAAACTTTTTTATTTTGATCGAAGAGTAAAACCATACGTGCGAGAAAGACAAAAAGATTATGTTGCTCACATAACGAACTATGCATATATTCGTGCATATTATTGTCTTCTCTTTTTCGCGTATAAGTTTGTCCTTCACTAAAATTTTTTTTAAATAGTCTTTGGATTAAACAATGAAAGTCATTTGATAATTCAATGAATTACTCGTTTAATTTGCTTCGACGGAACGGTTCTTGGGTAATCGGAAGCAGACACAGACGCAGTAAATCGGTAACCTTCTGTTTTTTAACGTGAATTAACTAAAAAAAAGACTTCAATTGTAACTTTTCTATACATTTGTAAATATAAGATCCGGTATGTTTCTTTTTACGATGTTAAAATTGAACCTCAGTATTTAATTTAATAAACAGTTTTTAGATAGCTTCTGGAGCACCAAAAGCTCTGGTATTTTTGATCGTACAGTCAACATCAAAGTTAAATGATGAGGTTAGATAGAGTTTACCTACTACAAAGTTCCATTTTGTCAACTCAGGTACTTTTACCACAATGTCAATTAAAAATGGATATTAAACTATACAAAAATATAGAAAAGGCAACACTATTCCACAAAATCTTAAAAGTCTTTTTAATAGTTGAATGTTTTTATAATTTTAGAGGAATACTTTGAATTTAAAAAATAAGATAATTTAAAAGATTCAGCATAATTTTAATTCATTCATTAATTTTAAGTTTCATTTATATTCGTTTTGATGTGCCCTTACAGGGTTTATGTGTGTGCTTATAAGATCTCATGTAACCACATAATGCAATACATTAGAAATAGAATGAATTTTAAAACTGCGAGTGTACAAATTTTTTAATTTGCATAATCATCAAATAAATGATTAAATACTAACAGAAGGTCAAAAACGCAATTATACATTCAACCTTAGTTTTAAGCCTTCGGCTAATTTTGTATGTGTTATTGAGGTAAGTGTTTTTTTGGAACGCTAACCTTCATTAACATTAAAAATGTACTCTTTTCTTTCCAGTGTCAGAGAGCCAGCAGGAACCAAGTGGTCGAGCGAAGCCTCAGTCGGTGAAAGATATCTTGAACACAACGTCATGCATCCCCCCACCTTACCGATGTCCACATCCAAGAATGCAGTTTTATCTTTACACCAGGTTGGTAAATTAGTACAATAATAATAACATCTATTTGCTCATCGCCATAATATGGAGTGCAACGAGCGGTTTGCAACAATTGGTCAATACAGCACATTAAACGTAAGAACTCCCTTAGCATCAATCTTATTTCTTTAACATAAGTACGAGAGTGGTTTGATTAGGGGGACTTCGTAGGTATTTAGATTTATAGTGAGACACAGAACACGAAATGGGACCGGATTGCGGAAATGACAAAGCTTGCATATTTTAATAAAGTGTTTCATAAGACATGCGTAGAGTAAGCCTAACTTTATGACGAATTCGTGTCATTGGGCCGCGCCATGAAAGAGAGATTTCCATATTATTTCTGGAAAGATGCATAATCTGGTGGGTGAATCTTAAATAACATCTTATTTAGATGTTCATCTAATAACGAAATAAATTAAAAAGTACCTTGTAAAATGTTTTGTTAAATTGCTTCCTCGAACTCGAGACCTCATTAATATCCCTCGGGAACCTGATTCGATGCGGTAGTAAAAAGAGTCCTCTAATGTGACCCTAGTTTGGGAGCTTATTTATTAAAGCCAAGTTTTGAAGGTCACATACGTAAAGTAGGTAAGTATGTATAGTTGCACGCGGTATTAGATCAAGTAACAAGAAATTATTCACATCTACTGTCCAATTTAGTTATGAACTAAACAGAAAAAAAACTGAACTAATACGAATACTTATGTGAAAAAAAAAATTGGAAAATAATCGCAAAAATAATCACAAGAATATAATAAATAAACCACTGATTTGAGTTCTTGACAAACTAATATTCCATTATCAATTCTGTACAATAAGTTTTCTGGTTTTGCGTTCATTTTTTAGTCATCATCATCACATCACTCATCCATCAGCCATTATACAGGGTGTAAAATTAAACACACATCGAAAAAACAACTCTACTGTTCCGTACATTGGAGTCGAGTAGTCATTAACATTTTCTATCGAACAAACCATTTTTTTCACGATTTTCATGTTTTTTAATTTGGTGGTCTGAAATTCCTTCTAAACTATTAAACTCATTTAAGTTTATATCCTGTATGTATAGAATACAATGGCGCTGATCATTTTATCAACCTGATCGTTAGCCTGTGATTTTCCAGGTCGACCCAAGAGAAAGGAGAACTTCTAAACACCCTCGACAACGATTCACTGACTTACTCCAAGTTCAACACGAAGCACCCCACCAAGGTCGTGGTCCACGGCTTCGGGGGCGGCAGGAACCTGTCCCCAAGCACTGATATGAGGAAGGCCTACTTCACCAGGGGGAACTATAACATCATTATTGTGGACTACGGGTCGCTGGTCAAGGAACCTTGTCTTAGCCAGGTATCTGTCAAATTATTTCTAAGTTCTGTTTTGTAGAGTCAAATAATTTGAACCTGTTTTCATCGTAGGGTTCATTTGCTGTCTGAAATTGTCAAAGCAATTAAATGTTGTTTAAAACTTAATGTAATTGCCAAGTTAATTATGGAAAATTTTGCTTAATTATGTCAAATGTCAATAGAACTTTTAGGTACCAACTGTTTCATTACAACGAATCCGACTGGTTTTTCAAAACATGTTTGCAACTAGTTGCAGTAAGTGTTTACTTAGAAATTAATTTATACTTAATTAAAAATTACCTAGGTAATCTTCGTTGAACCTACTTTAACTACTTACTTAGTACATAAGAGGTTCCAGTTGTTTTTATTTACTACTCATACTAAAGCTAAGATTTGTAAGGATTATACGGCGTAGATTCTACGCTGGTGCGTAATCGAACGTATATTGTATTGTGACTTTATCTATCTTCTATACTTATACTAATATTATAAAGAGGAAAAAGTATTGAATAGGCTCCGAAACTACTATACCGATCTAAATAATTCTTTCACTTTTAGAATGCCACATTATTCGTGATGAGCATAGGCTAAAAAAACGGCCAAGTGTGTGTCGGGAAGATTCTAAGGCGGTACGAAGTTCGCCGTGGTCATCTAGTATTTACACATTCACCTATCTATCAAGGACCCGTATCTAATTTACATCGTCCATCAGCTATTCACGAGCGTCCGTCCCGTTATGCCATCATTCCCGTTACAAAGGATCTAAAGCATGAATTAAACATTTTGTAGATAGAGTGGGCGCCGCGGTTCGCAGGCCTGTGTATTGCGCAGCTCGTCGAGTACCTTCAGTTCCACCCGGTGAAGTCAGTGCGGCCTGAGAAGGTGCACACCATCGGGTACAGTGTCGGAGCCCACATCCTTGGGCTCGTCGCCAACCATCTGTCCGATGGCAAGCTTGGAAGGATTACTGGTAATTTACTTAATTCTGAGAAATTACAATGGCCTAGCTGTGTGCTGAAGATTGTATGGTATAAACCTTTGTATAAAAGTGAATCTTATATGGTTATAAATGTACATTTTAGGAGCATTAGAATAGTACCTAAACAAAACAATAGGTATTCCATAGTCACAAAAAAGAGAAAGGGGTGAAGACGAGGAATATTTAGTTCGAGAACAAGCGTGATCAAAAAACTAAAATACTTATTCAAATTAAATACAACATCTTCATGAGACTTATGACTGAATCTTCATAAAAAAACGTTAATTCTTAAATCTATCATACCTAAATTCATTTTTTTAACTCTACCACCGCGTTCGGAAGATGTTCCGTTGCAGAGAAGATGCGGCCAGAAACTCTTCACTACAGCATAGGTACATCTTTTTCTTATTACGATTTATTTTATGACACCTTTTTCAGAACGAACTGTATGAACAGATATGTCATTATAGACCATATCACGCGGGCTGCACCTGCATAGGTACTTACTTCTATTAACATGAGTAGATAACTGAAAAGTATTAAAACTATTATACAGGGTGTAAGTGACAGCCTAGCAAATACTGAAACGGTGAACTCAGACTATCAAAATGAACAACTTTCACTATGGAGCCTAGCCTACCTCAAGAAACGCGAAAAAAAATCAGCTGTCCCATACAAAACTGCTGTACCTACCCGACTAAAATGTATGGGACTGACTGAGGTAGGCTCCTAAGTGAATGTTGTTCAGTTTGATGGTCTGAGTTCACCGTTTCAGTATTTGCTAGGCTGTAATTTTCACCCTGTATCGGTAGCAAATGCTAACATTGATTAAACCGTGACGTCAATAACATTACAACCCTATCTCTGCACAGGACTGGACCCGACTATCCTCTTCTACATGGGCACTAATCGATCCCGGGACCTGGACCAAACGGACGCCCTCTTCGTGGACATCCTACACACGGGCGCTGGCATCCTTGGGCAGTGGGGGCCCAACGGCCACGCAGATTTCTACGTCAACGGTGGCTCCAGCCAGCCTGGATGCGCTCATGATACTATTTTCCGTAAGTCTGTAGCTCACGGCACCCGACAAGGCTCTGTATTACCTTTTATTACTCTTATTTATCATGTTCAGTAAGAGAAAGGGAGTTAGGTACGGTGCGACAGCGCTATTTCGCGCTGCCCCATATGCCATGGGTCCAATGTGACTCAAGTTGAGGTACCTACTTATACAGGGTGTTACATAAGTAATTGTTTAGACCGTCAAACTGAACAACTTTCTCTACGGGACCAACATTGAAATCGCGAAAAAAAATATCTGATATCCCATACATATTTGAGCTCTAGTCGATTTTTAAAGTATAGAACATAATTTTTTTTTCGCGATTTCGATATTTGTCCCATAGTAAAAGTTGTTCAGTTTGATGGTCTAAACCACCCCCTTAAATGTTTATTTGTATTTTTGTAACACCTTGTAGAGGGTTGCATTACTTTACTTTAATGGGAGATTATACACACGATACAGAACAACTTTCCCAAAGGAAAATAAGGGAAATGCGCAAAAAAATTACAGCTTTTCATACAAACAATAGTTAGATCACCTGATTGCATTTAGTATGGAAAGGCAAAGGTTTTTATCTGATTCCTTAATAACATTTTAGGGAAAGTGGTTAAAGTAATGCAAATATTTACCCTAACAACGCCCTCTATAACCTTAGAACCTTGTCACATTCACCTGTATTAACATAATTAAGATTTATTCTCTTATTCGTAGTAATTAAGCTTCTGTGAAACACGTAACTTTAAAGAGTTTACTATGACAAGGTTCTATGGTTGCCTGCTTGCAGGGCAAGTGTTACCTATACACTCTACGAACTACACTGCTATAGTTCCACACACTTAGCTCCACCTAGTAATATAATTTGGTACTATGAACTTTACATGTTTTTTAACATGAAAATGAAACGCTCTACAACACGATATCTCTTCTAGATGTAGTGTAATGTTGGCTGGTCCCTCTGATAGTACCGATTCTATTTTAGTTCCATTGTCCACCGGTAGATGGTGCTCCAACTAGACTGTTAATAGGTAGTAACGTTAACAGATGGCGCTATCATCTGAATATTATACTTAAATTATATTTTATACCAGTAGTCCTTGAAAATGCTTGAACATACTAAAACCCTTAGATCAAAGTAAAATTAATAAAACCTTGTATCTTTTACAGAAACCTTGTCATGCGACCACACAAAAGTAACTCCATATTTCATAGAATCTATCAACAGCCGAGCAGGATTTTGGGCGGGACCTTGTCCAAGCCTGTTCTCGTATCTCATCGGATGGTGCGAGCCCAAGGATACCGAATACGTACTCATGGGTGAACATGTGGCGATGAAGTAAGTTATTATATGATTGGGAAATCACATTTATTTTTCGAAAAATATCCGAGGACACAATTATTTAAGTAGAAATTTGGGCTAATCTCTGAATGTTAATCATATACCTACAAATGCATTCTAATTTTGAAATTTTCTTTTTTATCTTTCTTTATACAAGGTGTAAACTCAAATGCGTTACATACTTAGGGATGCTACAGATCATCAGACTGAACAACTTTCACTACAGGAGAGCGATTTTTAATCTCATTCGGTGAGCTCAGCTGTTGAAAATGTCAAAATTACTGTGGAGATCTTCGATCAAAATAAAACATTGTTCTACTGCGGATTTGACTCTCAAAAATCTCTCTCCTGTAGTATGATTTTTGAATGTCAAATCAGCAGTAGAAAGATGCTTATCTCCAGAGTAATTTTGACATTTTCAACTGCTGAGCTCACCGAATGAGATTCAAAAATCGCACTCCAGGACCAATATTGAAATCGTGAAAAATATCTGCTGTTTCATACATATTGGGTCGAGTAACTGTTGACATTTTCTATGGGACAAACAATTATCTTTTCGCGATTTGAATATTGGTCCCATAAGTTTAAACGTTGTGGTCTAAATCACTTCTGCATAACATGAAATGCATTAAATTTTACACCCTGTATCCTAATTCATCATCGTCGTCATCGACGCATTCGCTAATCCCCATTATATTAGACGCTGAAGCTGCACCAATGGATATTTATCCATCAACCATGTTGTTGTAAACCATCAACAACATTCTAATCTTTGCTAGTTAAAATGAATACCAGTTTTACGCTTTCGATACGTTGATGATTCACAAGTTAGCATACATCATAGGTGCACAACAGGAGTGCGATTTTTGAAAGTAGATACACATCTTTCTACTGCTGATTTGATTTTCAAAAATCATACTCTAGGAGTGCGAATTTTTAAAGCCAAATCAGCAGTAGAAAGACGCGTATCTCCATAGTAATTTTGACAGAAGAGATTCAAAAATCGCACTCCAGTTCATCGAATTCGAATCACTAACATAAAATAACGTTTATACTAATGAAATCTATCTTTCCAGTGCTCGTGGTGTGTACTACGTGACCACAAACGCGAAGCCTCCGTACGCCAGAGGTTTCCCCGGCAAGTCGAGACGACTCAGATCCGTCACCCCTTACAGTTGATTGTAGGGAAACTTAGGAATAATATTTAAATGCTCATTATTTATAAACTTCTTTAAAATATGGTACCTACTGGTTTACAGTTTTGAATAAAATTAATTAGCCGGTCAAGTAGGAGGTTTTATGTACCTAGGTCCTCTAGGTCTTGATCACTGCCGTTTATCCTAGGCAGAATGAAGTAACTAGGTACCTTTGGTAGAATCATGAAGGGTTGAATAGACGGCAGAAACGTATCGTCAAGCTATGTCCACTGTCACAATTTAGACGTGTTATCGTCATAGGTTACCCCCTTAGACCATCATACCCCTATTATTATTACCTACTTAAAGATTATTGATGTTTGTGATATCACAATATAAATTTTCAAATGACCAAATAATGATTTTACAAAATTATCTGTATAATCAAGTCAACATGGAAACAACAAAGCAAATTATCAACAAACAGACAATCAGGTAGCAAAGTTAATCGTAGTAAGTATTCAAGGAAGATAGATTATGATGTCTTCCTTCCAGGAAGCTGGAAAATGTATTATCTACTTCCTTCTTTATTTCAAATTCAACCATTTTGAGACATGTGAATTGTAAAAATCCCGCCCGAAACAAATTTTTCAATCTTTAATTTGATTCGGAATAGAACAACATGGCTGTAACATGTATAAATCAATAATATTTAAAATTTTTTTTTTAATATATTATTATTTACTAGCCTGGTTACTAGACCTTTTGGCTAAATCTTATTTTATTTTTAATTTTCTTCTGTTTTCACATTAAAACGTTGGTATTCGACGTTTTGATGGTTCTTTGGAGTTTTTGGAGGCAATCGAAAGACGCAGGAAAAGCAGAGAAGTCCACAGGAAAGAGGTGAACCGACCGCTTTGCCGCGCTAAAATCACGGAACACTTTTCCTGTTTACGACCCATGCACCATCATATTTCACTGAACTATATATTGTTCACTTGCACGACACTTTGTTACGCAAAACAACACCAATTTTACGAATCAAAACTCACTATAAACAATAAAAATTCGATGAAATATGAGGACTCCAAACGTCAGCTACCAAAGCCCGCCAAAAACTCATAATATTTAAATTTTTTTTTTTTTTTTTTTTTTAATATATTTACTAGCCTGGTTACTAGACCTTTTGGCTAAATCTTATTTTATTTTTAACTTTCTTCTGTTTTCACATTAAAACGTTGGTATTCGACGTTTTGATGGTTCTTTGGAGTTTTTGGAGGCAATCGAAAGACGCAGGAAAAGCAGAGAAGTCCACAGGAAAGAGGTGAACCGACCGCTTTGCCGCGCTAAAATCACGGAACACTTTTCCTGTTTACGACCCATGCACCATCATATTTCACTGAACTATATATTGTTCACTTGCACGACACTTTGTTACGCAAAACAACACCAATTTTACGAACCAAAACTCACTATAAACAATAAAAATTCGATGAAATATGAGGACTCCAAACGTCAGCTACCAAAGCCCGCCAAAAACTCTAATATTTAAATTGTGAATTGTAATGTTGCCAATTTCTAAAAGAATTTAATTTTGAACGAAAGTTTAAGAAGTGCTACGAATTATTTATGCTGATAATACTTCATAGGTACGTTATATTTACCTTACCTTTATCAAAGGCTAAAGTAATTATGTAAATTAACATTTCACTTTTTTCTATTTAAAGTAAAGTTGATGTACCATATTTTTGTTATTTAATTTCGGTTGAGGATTGGAGATAGGATAAATATAGAGATTATAATGTGTCTGTGTTACCTAATTTAAGATTTTAGTCTTGTGTCCATAATTTTAAATACATTCCTATTTATACTTTATTCTTTTATTGATTACTACAAGTTGTGTTACAATTCCAACCCTTCATACTATGAAAGACGAGTTTTAATTTAACGTTTTGTTAGGACGATATTCTTCTTCAAGTGAAATAATCCAAAGTCGAATATGTTTAATGCATTTGTTATGCATCGGTTTTTAGGATATAACTAATATTGAAACAAGATAATATTTTTTCAACATATATTTAGGGAAGTTAATGTCACCATTTCAAAGATACATGGTATTTAAACAACAGCAAAGACATATATAAGTACTAACACCGAGAAACAATAAAAGATATTACATATAATTTATAAGGAAGCTTTCAACTATTTGAGATCATTTTTACGTCAACAATAGATATGAGACAGGGCCAAATATTTCTTCGGTGACATTGATCATATTAATTCTAATAATCATTGTGAAACACAGATTTCCATCAAATTGAAAACTGATCAATGCCAGTCAAGAAACAAAGGCCGTATTCTCATTGGTTTCTATACTAAATAGAGTATCTACATTGTCAATAGATAACGAAAACACCATTCAACAAGAGTTTTTAAATAGTTTTAAAATATGCCGGGAATTTATACGAACATAAAATAAATATGAAATAGCATGTTATACAAGAGTCCCTTTTTATTACATAGTGTTTACCAGCGATTTCGTCCGCACAAATTATATACCAGATTTTAAGTCGGATCAAAATAGGATCAGTAGTTTCTGCGTGATGCGCGAACAAACTTTCTAAAAAAAATCCAGACAAAATTTCTAAAAAAGGTTGATTTCGAGTCAGGGATACTGAAAAACCATATCGTAATCTTTATTTTTGTAAACATCTTCAATGTAAGTACAGACACACTTCAGTTACAGTTTTATAAAAGTTTAGATGAATGTTACAAGAAAAAGAGATTTCAAGGATTATTTACACGTGATGAAAACAACAGATTTTTATCTAAATATATAGGTACTTATCACCTAAAAAGATCCATAGTTAATATTATTTTATTCTAGGTTTTTGGTAGTAGGTAGGTATGCAAGATTTTTCTAGACATAGAAATAATATATCATTAAAAATTAATATCGCATAATGTTTTCATTGTTACCATTAGGTAAGCCCATTTTGAAGCCATAGTAACTCTTTGATCTACAAATAAAATTATTTTTCCATAAAATTTCAATCAAAAAACTATAAATAGATAAAACTGTAGGTTGTTTTTACTTAAAATAATTTAAATATTAACTTTCTAGTATTAAAATCGGAGTCTGACTTTGAAGTCTTTATTTTTCTTTTGAAACTACATGCTAGAACGTAATATACCTAATAATAATAAAAATTTACAAGTGAAGTACTTATATACAAAAGCTTATTTATTATAATTATTGTTAAGTGTATTGTATGTCGAATTCGTTACATTTAATGTAGGTACCTACCCAATATATTATTATGTCTTATTCTTTTTACACTAATTTAAACATACAATACATGATGCAAAAACAATAAAATACATAAAAACGAATAATAAAACAACAAATAACATAATTTCCTTGTCTTATATTAAAGTTCTTTGAGTTACTTCTAATGACAGTATAAATAATATATTTTATATAAATATTATTTGCCTCATAAGTCATTACCGTAATGTATGTGTTTAGGACGCCATATTTACAATTATCTTATGTCCATTATGAATTTATATTAATTATACCTAACAATTTTTACCATAAATTTTCACTGGAGTAAAACATTATTTGCTGGTTTTTTTGCTTTCGCTGTTTATATAGCAACTAATAATATCCATTTCAAAACGATTGTTTGCAATATACTTGTTTGGTTACTTATTGTATACATTACAACATTTAGATACAATCTATTTAAGGTGTAGGCCCGAGCGAAACTGAACTTAACAAGTATGGTTGATATTTTGCTATAATATTATGTAGATCCTACATATTATTGTTATAACTATATAGATAGATATAGGTACAACGTTGAATTTAAACATGACTATTACTAAAATAAGATTTGAGACTTGCACAGACTGTCTCTTTTTTGCGTACCTTATAACATTATAATAATTATAGTTATTAAAATGTAATATAAACATCAACAAACAAACACAGACTACAAACTATGTCTATGAGATTGATGAAATCTAAGACTATCCGAATGATGTTATTGGTATTTATTGTTTTATTAAGGCTGAGTTTTTGTGTATTTTGAAGTACTTTTTGTTTAACTAAGCTTGTTCCGATAGAATTGGGATTACAAAATCACCATATAAATTACTTTTTCTCCCCTCCGGACGGAAAGCGTAAATGTTCGTCCCGCTACGCTAAACGAAGTTGCCGCTTTCCACCTCCGTCGAGGAGAAAAATAGTATACTAACCTCGGGCAGTAAATAAAAAAGCCTCAGATCACATGTTTCGCCTCGGTCAACAATTACATGAAGTCTGAGACTTTTCTTACTTTCCTGCCCTCGGTGTGTAATCAACTAATATAATAGTCGTGATACAATCGAAAAGTCTACATTGATTAGGTAGTTAACATATCCATTTACAACACAATAATAAGAAGATGTACGTTGTTTCGTACCTACCTGAATAAAAAATAGGTAAAATGAAATTATGAAGTAATTGATGCCTACTACCTATTTGAAATGTGCTTATCAAGATAAATTCTTCGACTAATTTTCATGACAAGATATAGTAAATATCGTGTATTTGTGTGTGTATTTATCGTGAGATTTTACGATAAGAATTTCAGAGATAAATAAGACAAGTCGAAATAATAATCTGTAATCAACAGAACATTATGTAATACTCTAATAACTAGCTGATGCCCGCGATTTTGTTCGCGTAGACTTGTAATTCTTGACATTATTAGTGAAGTCTTAAACCTCTAACTGCATAGAGGATGTAGAAGCCTTAAACCTCTGTCGAGATGAATGCAGAGGTCAAACAATTGTTTGTAAAGGCTGAAACTGACCACAAGAGGAGTCGCCACTAAACGAGAGTAATATCCCTGAGCCTTCCATGAGTTTACACTGTGGAATCCAACTTTAAAAACATATTTAATAACATCAAGAAAAAATTGAATAAATACAAAGACATAAATTATGTACAGCTTCGATAATCAGGACTTTCAAAGCAAATCCCTAAACATGAGTCTAATCAGTAATTGACAAATCAGTGCCTTCGTGCAAGTAATACTTATTACCTATTTATATACACAAGTATTGTCTTTATACTACTACTACTATACTATATTTTAAAAATTATTATCTTTGAGTTTATTTACATTATTACATTATTAACACTTAGCGATTATCATCCTTAAGTAACTAATAGTTGTGAAAATGAGAAATGTGAAGAACGCATCCATTAAAATGTTTACTTATACACTATAAGTACCTAAAATTAAAAAATCCTTTATCGAAATAAACAACTTATTTCGATGTAGGATTTTTTTATGTTAATGTGATGAGTTTGGTAAGCTAGAACATAAAATAAAATGTCTCCTGGCTCCAGTTCCTACCCACTCTTATTAACAGTATTAAAATTATATACAAATAATGGTTTTCAATACTAAAATGGCATAAATAAATATCAGTCAGCTATATTATTCACGTTCTTTCTATATTGAGTATTTTACAAGAATTCAAAAATTAGACAAAGAACGAAATGTACTTTTTTATTGAAGATTTAATGAAATTAATTTATCACAAATCATACATTATTATTGTTTCACCAAAAAAAATTATAGGGGTCATACTTTTATCATAATTTAACTCAAAATAGATAGATATGGTAAGTACTTGCATGTTACAACATTCTAAATATATAATTTTTTTTTTTGAACTCTCAGATATAATAACAGGGAAAATGCAACAATTTTTTTTCGTACGTTGTTGTGTATTTTTTTTTTAAAGCGGTTTTCGTTAAAACGTATCTTAGTTAAAAAAAAGGCGTAGCAGGACTTCCAAGCAGGACGATTTTCGAATCCGCACGCACATTATAGGTACATCGCGAGGAAGAAAATGAATGATTTATAGTACGGTATTAAAAAATACACATGCATAATTCCCTATTAATATTTTGTGAATCAAAATCAACTGTACTTAGGTATAGCTAATTTATGGTGTTTTATTAGGAGTGCTGGGAGGGAAGTACCTAGTTATGTATGGGACTTTTAAACTGTAACCGGCAACATTTAGTGACGAAAAGACTACTTATCTGAAAATAAATTCAAAAACAACTTTTGTCTCCCCAATTATTATGATTATTAAAGGCCTTTAACTTAACAACAATAATAATACAGATGCACTAATTTTAATTAGATTTAAGAATATAAATGTCCTTTGAGCATTCAAATAGTCATTGAAAATTTAAAAAAAAAGTTATTCATTAGAAAATACAGATGTATTTTTCCGTGATTTAGACCTAAAAATGTGGCAATAAAATTACAATCCGGTTTTTTTGTAACTAAATAAATGCAAAATTTTAGGTTTGGGTCTGTTGCTGACGTGATTTCATTCTTTATTTTTTTATATTTCTAGACAAAAATTGTCTCTCAAATGAAATCCCGTAAAAAAATCATATTAATTAAACCCGGGTCAAACCGTAAAATGACTGGGCTATTCTATTATTTTCAAAATCTTTTGGATTTAGTTTAATTAATAGGATAATTAATAGGTATGAGATTATGTTAACCAAAATAATATTTTTTCACAAATTACTGAGCAATGCTCATTTGTTGCCGAATGCATCCGAAATTAACTCAAATGGTTTTCGTAAAATGCTTATTATATATATATTTTTATAATCTATCGTAAATAAGCTTATTGTCCCTCATTCTAAATACGTTATAGCTTATAATGTAATTTTTTACATACTAGAGTCGCTCCATTATTATGAAAGCTTTATTGTCGACACAGCCTTATAGAGTGAGATCACCCCGTTTTAATTATATTTATTGTCTTATTGTTATTTTATTTACCTTACGTACTAGATATAATACGAATAGCGAAACGAGTATACTTGATAAACAATACTGATTTAAGGTAGGTTACAAAATGAAACTTTTGGAATCAATCCCGAAAATTAGTTTAAATTGATTGAAATTAAAATATTTTGAAAACGATTTATTATACATATTTTGTAAATTGTCACATAGATAATCTAGTCCCAAATGGACTAGACTTGTAATATAAGGAATTAATAACGATATTGAATACATAATATTATTGCATAGGTACAAACTTTAATGTCTTGACAAATATTCGTATACCTACATCACACAAATATTTGCTCTTTGCGGGATTTGAACCCGCAACTCTCGGTTTCTCAGGCATTTTGTATACCAAATAGGCTATTATTTACTGTCAAGCCTAATTAATGTTTAAGACAGGTTCGCAAATACGTACTAAATCTAGTTTATATAATTATGTACCTATTTTATACTATTATATATTATATCAAACGGTGCACATTAACGAGTGCTCGGGGGATATTTACCCTTTCCGCCATAATTTTGGACATCGTGAAAATTATCATTAACATGTAAATTTTACTGTTACTCTTTGTAATATCTATGTAGGTATTAAATAAGTATATTGCGCATTGCCCGGCCATTATTATTAACATATACCTATATTAACTTTGATACATGGATAAGTATAATAATTATAGTTATACATGAATGTTTTGGCTAACTATGCAGACGCTTCTTTCGCTTGAATTCATTAGAGTTTAAAAACTAAGTTGCACAGTTGATTATTGTAGGTTATCGATATGTTAAAAGAACATTTCTGTTAAAAATGCTTGTTTTAGTTGTGCTACAACTCAACTTGCTTGATATTTTTTAAGTATAGTACAGAAACAAATTCATGTAAGTACGTGTTTTCTTCAAACTTCGAAGCCTTCAAGACGAATATGTTTGATTATGGGTTATTAAACGCTAATGTCTACAAATATTTGATTCTTAATAAAATTGCTCCAAAAAATATATAAACCTGAATCGAAGAAATTCTTCTTTTCAACCAATTTAAAAGTGAAATCTTTAATTGATAATTACAAAATACTACACACACAAGTAATATTTTTAAAGTATTTTACAGCACAGAATTGACGGCGTAGAGATTCATTTAACACAACAATATTGCTTTATTCTATAATTAGTTCTACAAATCTAATGATTTCAATCTAAAAGAAATTTTAGGCCAGACATAAATAATGTTGATACATTTGAATACTATGAAAGATTATTATGTTTAAAATGTTTGATTTTATTGTAATCTATGATCTGAGGTGGATCATGAAAATAAATGTATAATTTAAAAGTAATTTAGCTTGACAATTTTATTTTTATGCGATGATAATTCTCACCCATGTCCAACTCTGCTGTTTTGTTTTATCCTACTTTATTAACAAAAAATATACCTACTGTTTACAAAATAATGAGTACTTAATACTTATTTGGCTTTTGTCCTTAAATAATAATAATTTTTATGCGTCGCGTCGAAAAGCAAACTTTATCAACCAGCAAACACGATTTTATTTAAGATTAAAATGAACTACAAGTATTAAATAAAACAAATCGAATATACAAATTAATTATATCTATAGCGTTAAAGTAAAATATATAATAGCTGAATAAAATAACAAAACACAGTGCCATAGCACTAACACTGTAACGACTACTACATAGCATAGTATTATTATATTATAATATATGGCATATCATAATATAATATACAAATTGTATATTATAAATATATTTTACTAAATCATAATAATATAATATTCGTATTTCAAATATAGATAAAATTATCATGACTCATTTTGTTGTGCACTGTATAACGAGTGAAGACGTTGGTCTCATAATGCTTTTCAGTCGGGTGTTATTGTCATTATTATTTCGCTCTTCATATTTATATATTTATTCATAATATATCCAAATATTTGTATCTAAATCTACATATTCATTCAAACAAAGAGCGTTATTATTGTCCTTAAAATATATTACGTTAAAACAAAATTTATATTATGAGTTATGAACATTATAAGCAATTGTGCAAGTGCCTCTAAAACTCAGGAAAGTGTTTTTAAATAATGCTTGTGCTGATTTACTAAATACTGTAGATAGGTACTATACATTTAAGAACTTAAAGCGATAAAATATCAAACAGTGCATTAATTTAAAGTGCGCATAAACAAGAAGCAAAGATATAACACATTTTTGTGTCTAATAACTAGCATATGTATTTATAATGTACATTAAATCTATTTTTTTATTCATTCATACTTTAAATATTGATAGAAAAGAAGTATCCTATATTATTATCACATACGCATCATGTGGGAATGTGCTTATTGGCCACAAATTAGACCATTGGCGAATCTGAAAACATGTTAACATAACGTTAAATAACGAAATATAGTATACCTACCTAGGTACTACCCAGTACCTATACTTAGTTACAAAAGTAAAAATTAACATTTAAAACTTTTAAGGGGGTTGTTTAGACCATCAAACTGAAAAAATTTCACTATTAGACCAACATCGAAATATCGAAAAAAAACAGCTGCCCCATACCTACATTTAGCTCGAGAAGATTTGTAGTTTAGTATGGAACATCAGATTCTTTTTTCCCGATTTCGATGTTAGTCCCATAGTGAAAGTTGTTTAGTTTGATGGTCTAAACCACCCTCTTAAATGTTTATTTTAATTTGTATGTTTGTAACACCTTGTGAAGAGAAGAGTATACATGCTACAAGAAATACATGCTAAAATAAGTTTAAAAACAATTGTGCACAAGAATGAGTAAATTACAAGAACAAAGTTCCAAAAAAGCAATGTCAGTATTTCTAATTTTGTAATGTTATTGCTATTAGAGCTAAATGTTCAGTACCTATATTAAATTTGATTAATATTGTCAAGAACATGACGTTACATTTAGCTATAATTAGTTTCTTTTTCTTTACATTGAATGTATATTCAATATTATTATTTATTGGAATAATTATCAACAAGTAAAGAATTCTAATATTATGTTGTTTATGTTTCATACATCTAAATTGTCATATATTATATTGAATTTTTAACATAAGACAAGGAAATTTATTTAAACAAAATAATGACATAGATATGGTTCATTTAAAAATTTACTTACCTTAAAATCAATATTAATAAAGACTGATAAAGACAATTGCTACTGTTGATTCATTTTATAAAATAATAGATATTGGCAATAGTTTTAAATAGAAACCATAAATATAATTACAGGCAAATATTAACTAGAATGACATTACTTCCCTTTATTTAACATTTTATTATTATCTACTCCTATACATTTGTTTCGAAGTAAGTTCATTTCTAAATTTGAACGATTCATTATTTCATAAATATATAAACATTTTACAACAATTTTATACGAAACTTAGCAACAAGAACTAGCAAAATAACTAAGTGTAAAATACGAGAAATACTAAACTTTAAATGAAAGTATTACCTACTCCTTTTACAAAAATATGAATTCACGATGACAAGAAAACAATCAACGTAACACAAACATAACACAAACGCAAAAATCTGATGCTTAAACGTTACTGATTTGATGATATGCCTGATTAATTATATATTAATGTATGTACAATACTGTACAATTGATAATTAAAAACAACAATTGGAATCACAGTTAATTATAAAACAAATTTAGTACTACAGTAATGAAACCCTTTTTTAACAAGCCATTAAGTGAGAGCATCAAGGAAACAAATGTCGACTTTCTTTATAATTATAACGCTAACCAAATAAACAAAGAGGTACTGAAAGTGCTCCTCGTAGATACTAGCAAAATTAATATTATTACCTTTACCAATTTCACGTTTCATATTAAGCTAATGATTGTAAGAACAATTATATATAAATGCAATTTTTCTACCTATCTATAAAAATATTGGAGTCACACCAAGCCAACGAGGAAACAGGATAGATAATTAGATAATTGAAGGCAATATTTTTACGCTATATTGAGACTTGTACTTAGATATCATGTTCTAAATATCTATAAAACTTATAAACAGGAAGAATTTTATAACAAAAATATCAAAAAATATGTATCTGGGATTACAATATTATTTGCAAGATGTAAATTCATAACAACAGATTCGATAAATAAAAATATTGCCGCCAGTTAATTTATATACAGCCTGCACAAGCAGGTATTATGAGGTCTAATAAGTGCCATCGTCGGTGAGGTCCTGGTAAGGCTGGGCGGGGGGCTGGATCGGCTCCGCTTGGTATAAAGCCCCTGACACAAACGGGTTGTTCGGCACGTGCTGCTGCTGGCCGGGCCCTGGAGGACGGGGGGGTGCTATGGCCCCGTATGCGGGGGGCTCCACTCCCCTGAGCGGCGCTGACGGCTTCTCCATCTATTTAACGTATAACCAGAGAATAGATAACGGTGTACTGATTGATTTTTAAACACTTTCTAAATGTTCAGGGGTGGTTCGGAGTTCGGACCATCAAACTGAACTTTTACTATAGGAGCAAACCTGAAATCGTAAAAATCTGCTGTTTTATAGAGTTTAATATGGAACAGCAGATTTTTTTGCGATTTCAGGTTTGCTGCCATAGTTTAGTTTGATGGTTTGAACCACCCTCCTAAAAACCCCTATATTTAGAAAATGATTACAAAATCGCCTAACATAGTCCCAGAAGGCCACTCCTTTCCGCTCTCTAGCTTTAGATACCCCACCTCACCCCGCACTATCTAGATTCTAGAGACACTTTAGGAGACGAGCAAGAAGCACATACGGCAGGCTCGCGCGTACGAGCGGGACGGCGCGTGTACTGACGCCGTCTTGTTTCTGCAGCAGTACTGGGCAGTACTAGCCCTAGACAAAAGTGACATTCTATTGGCGTTGATGCTAGTAGAAAATGACAAAATGTATGGATTTGACATTAGCGATCGAAACATTTTGACGTTTGCTTTCTTCACCATACGTGAAGTCCATACAATTTTATGTTTTCTACTGTCGTTAACGCGAATCGAAAGATACTTTGTCTGGGGGCCCTGGTCAAGCAACGTGACGTGAGACCGTTATATGAAAAGCCTGACACCAGAGAATATTCAAAACAACTGACGAAGAACATGCCAATGATTGGTTCGTCTTTTATTATTTCATAGTTACAGTACAACTAGGACTATGCGAATTTTTTGGGAGTGTTCGCTCAATAAGGTTTTATTTGATTAACGTCGATTACATTGAGCCAAAATGAAATCGCATGATATTATATTGAATTATAATAATTACACTTCTTATTTAGAATACTTACAAAAGTAGTCTCATGATCCAGCGACTTGGCAGGTTCATCGAATTCGGGAGTAGGTTCGGCCCAAGGCTGCAACTCTCCCGACGCAAAGATACCATATATTGTGATACCGATGAAATGCACCGTGGCCCCCATGAGAAACACTGCCCGCCACTCTGTTATCGCTTTTTCATGTATGTTCTGGATAGAGGATATTTCTGAGGTTAGCAAAAACTATAGGTAACACAATTTATGTCTATTACAAAGTCCCATATTCACAAGCATTACAATACAATGTTAATACAAATTATAAGATATCACATTAAAATGTTCGTCAAAAATATAAAAGTTGTCATAAATCGTTCTTATTAAAGAATTCGGAGACGCAAACGACAGTAATGAGGAATTTATGTACCTATCTATGTACCTATAATCTAACCGAAATGAAGCACCTCCTAGTATGTAACGCATTTATTATCCTGTATTATGTTTAATACCTATTAAGTACGTCTTGAATGCAGATTTCATGTCTACCAAAGAGTTCACAATTTAACGCGATCAGATAAAGGCTTCAACGCAATCGCAAACAATGCAACACAGAAGTTATCCGTGCGCATTCTGCATTCAGTACCAGGATAATAAAGTGCTCGGCTAGTAATGTACTCGGTGTAACGCATCGCCGCGCACCCACAAAGCTATTCATTTAATATTCCGAACGCATTCGCACCGAGCTCGATTTCCTTTTTTAAATTAGCCACGGCCGAATGTCTTTTTTGTTTCGCGGGTCTAGTGAAGAAAAGCGATACCTCGAGCTGTAGGGGAGTGTCACTTCAAAGTTTTCAATGAAACGCACGAATTGAAATTCGAGGACTTTCGAAAAGCGTATTCTCGAAGTTAATATTGTTTATTGCTTTTTTATACAACACCATAGAAATTGTTATGATTGGATTTTATACTCATTCTAAACTCAAAAAAAAATTACCTTTACAACAAAATTTGCCAAACCGATTTTAAGGGGATCATCAGAACGTCAACCTGAACAACTATAATGTCGAAATCGCGAAATAACATCTGCGGTTCCATGCAAAACTGCAAACATATAGGTTCGCCCCGAATGTATAAAAAGTTGATAATTTTTTCCGCAATTCAGTATAAAGTTAAGTTATAGCCTGTAGAATCCCACTGCAGGGCAAAGGCCTCCTCTCACGAATAAGGGTGAGAGGGAGTGGGCCATACTCCACCACGCGGGCCCAGTGCGTGTTGGTGGAGGCAAGTTAGTGGTCACCTTGCAATTCAGTATGTCAAGTTTTTTTTTGTCGTCATTTTTATATTTTTTACGGATAGAAGACATAATTTTAAGACACCTATTTCATTTTTATTGCGATTCATCGAGTTTATCAATATAAATTTAATTTTTAAATTATTTTGATCTGTAATCTTTAAGTGCAAAAATGGTGGAGAAAAAATAATTCAAACTCCATGGAGAAACACTACCTACTGCTATATTTAAAAAAAATAAAACGTGCCTCCTCTTTCTAACTCTATGCTGGAAACAGATACGGCAACATCAAATGTCAAATTCTGACATTGTGAATGTATTTTTTTTCTTAATGGCCGGGTATTTCAAGTTGATTTTATGTTTAACAAGGAGTTCACAGGTATGCCCGTGACGTCACTGAGCGTACCGAAAAACGACGTTATTTTATTTAAAATATTTGTAATCCTTTCATTTTAAAATCTTTGACGTAGAAAATATGATTATTGAGACAATTATCTCGAAATGGTTTTCGATTCAGCCCTCCAAAAAAAACTTGACATACCGAATTTAGATGTTGGTCCCATAGACAAATTGGTTCAGTTTGATGTTTTAATCATCCCGTTAAAATAGTTTCAGCTAATTTTGTTAGACCTTACATGGCCCATTTATCACTTCGATCAACAAGAGAAGTTCTCTGAATATTTCTTTCCCAAAAAGTGTATCAAAATCAAATAAAACAAGTCGGTGCAACTGAACTTAATATTATAGTAACTGAAACTTACCTTATCCCGCGTGATGTAATCAATAACAATGGGCACAATGAATCCAGCAATAGTGCCTATGCCGTTAGACAGACCCATAAGGATAGATGCGTATCTTGGAGCGATATCCAGGTGGTTGACATTGTATCCAGATATAGCGAATCCACTGCATGCCACACCAAGCGTTAGCTCTATTGTTGCGACATACTAGAAAACAAAGTCCATTATTAGATTCATCTTCACTATAACTGTAACAAAAGTGTATGTGTACACCATTGACGTAGAATACTATGGACGCTGGGTCTAGTACGAAATTCTCGAAAAAAGTGTCCGAGACTAACCTATATAAACCTAATAAGTAGTACGTGTATAGTATTATAATCATTCTTCTTCTTATCGAGTGGGCTGCAAAGCCCTGGTGTCAGAGTTTATTCAAACAATTATAATAATTGAAAATGCTGAAATTCTTTTCATTTTGCTTGCGTAGTTTTTACCCCATTGCGGCAAGATCGCCGCGCGCACTCACATGCGCGTCGTCGACCGTTCAAACAAACACTGTCACGTAATTAGGTCTCTTTATACGTTTTAAGTCTCTTTCGGTTCGGACCCTTCGTCCAGTAGAAGTCTATGGTGTAGGTACACTGAAGATATTTTCAATAAAATTTACGATACGGTTTTGGTGCCCCAACCGCCTCCAAAGCATAGATACCTATTTACCTGCCTGTTTGTTTATTTTATTTGTTTGTATCACCAAAAAACAACGGTACCGACTTTGATGAAATTTATAGTGTTTAAAAGCTTATGATTAGACTTAATAACGGTACATTATGAATATATATCATATCTCGCTACGATAACGATAGCCAATGTGTACGAAGCTTTAATGAAATAAAGATTCAAAAATATTAAAAATATCATCGCAATGTTACCTTATTATTAGCATAAGCAACGAGCACAAAGAAGAACGCCTCAAGGCCAAATCCCCCGCAGTTGAATAGTTTCCTCACGTTGGTAGTCGTCATCATGTTGCTCTTACGAAGGTAATCAGCCAGCATGCCTCCGATTGGCACCAGTGACGTCATGATTAGGTGAGGTATGGCACCCACGAACCCAGACTGATGGAAGAGAGAACCAATAAATACACAATATATAGATGTAGGGGAAAAACCGCCAGATTAAAGTGGGATTGGGCCGGTCATGTCTGTCGGATGCATTAGGAAAGGTGGGCAAGAATTGTAACGCCCTGGATCCCAGAAAACGGTCATCGGCGTCCAGGTCGTCCTAGGAAGAGGTGGCGGGACGATCTGGATGCTTTCGATGACGCGTGGCCAGAGCATGCCCAGGACAGAGATGGTTGGAAGATTGAAGAGGAGGCCTTTGCCCAGCAGTGGGATGAAAAGGCTAGTAAAAAAAAAAAAATTAGATATATCAAGTAGAAGTGATAGAAGATAAATAAATTACCTCAGTGATCTGCATATTGAACCTCGTATTGAAATATGCAGATTGAAATATAACTAACAAACAGAAGTTCCACGTTCTACAGAAATTAGCTACGATAATAGCATATACCTGAAACAAACGACAAACGTCATATTATTTTATATTCATAAAACACAAACAAAAGAAAACCATATGAACTACAGATACTAAAACAAAAAAGAGTGTAAGTAAAGCCTGACCAGAAAAATAAAAAACCTCGCCATGTTGCGGAAAATCATTAGAACTAAGTTTTGTACTTGGAACACTGTCATTAAAGGTTGATTGCAGCGCACCCAAACCAGGTTTTTTATATTTCTGGTCAGGCTTTTTTTAAATAAACTATTAAATACACTTACAGGTGCCGAGGTAGCGAACTCTTTCCAGGGTGTGTTCCAGAAGCTAGGCATCGCAGCTTGGGAGGCCGTTCCTAATGATTGCTCAATATAAGCCAACTCCTTGCCAGTGATTGATGGATGTTTACTTGGCTTTTCGAATACCAGCCACAACCAACAAACATACCTTCAAAAGAGAGAACATATTAGTGGAAATACGTTTTAAAAAAAAATAATCAAATTGTCTTTTACATACCATATGACTCCGCTGACCCCATAGAAATAGAAAGGTGCTTCCCAAGACATGTAATCAGTGAGGACACCAGACAACGGCATGCCAATTACTATGCCAGCGTAGGTGCCACAAAATGCTAAGGTGGCCAATCTCGATCGCTCTAGGGGTGGCGCCCAATTCCTCCAGATGCCATGGCAAGATGGATAAGTAACCCCCTACAAACATAAATAATACTATTAACATGATATAAAAAATGTCATCAGATAATATCAAACACAATATCTTTTTTTTTTCAATGGGTCGGTCTAAAGGGCCAGAAAAAGTATTTTATATAATCTCATATTTCGTACGATCGACTAGATTTAATAGGATAGCGTTTTGGCATTGAAGAATCAACTAAGCTGGGATATACAGAGACGAGCAAATGCGTAACCATGGCAACCGAGGGCTCGGTAATCCTAAAGAGGCTTTGTATACTGGGAAGCGATGTTCTCAAGTACGATTGAGGATAGATATCTGAGGATCGATGTGTAATTGAAAATCACGCTTTGATACGAAAATCTTAACATTCAAGAAACCTGAGATTCCGAGAAGTTTTTTAAAGCAAGATTTATAATTTACATCACATTAAATAAGATACATCTAACTTCAAAGAAAAGATAAAATAAGTAACAATACAAAATATTTCATCGCATTGGAACTTGGAATACTTTAGAATTATGCAAAATTCCGTTTTCCAAAAGTACAAAAGGAAGGGTGAGTTAAATCCAAACGTGACGAGTCGTACATTCGACACGGACTCGGCTCAAAATTTTGAAGCATCGATAATAAGCTTGATCATGCGTCGTCACGCACTGAATGCCAAATGTTACAAATTTTCAACGTATGACATTTTACTTGTTACATGTTCATTTTCGAACCCTCTTCCTAAGCCCTAGTTTAAACTTTGTTTTAACTCCCTTGTCTCTAGCACGATTCGTATACATAATCCTAGCTTTTGTCCGAGACTATCATTCTCCCTTAGGGTTTAGATTATATTCTAGTATCTATTTGCTGTTCCAGAGTAGTTTCATCTTCGTCATAACATTTATCAATGTTAAAAAACCAGCCTTCAATATTAAAAAAACATTCAACAGTGGCATTAAATTAGACTAATATGATTATTTATAATACCTCAACAAAACCTTGGGCAACTTTCAGCATTACAACTGCAACTGGACCAACAGACATTGCTCCAGGTATAGCCATGTTGAAAAGAGCTGACATCGCAATTGCAGCCCCGAAGATCTTGTTCGCAGGGTACATGGACGCGAGGAACCCGCCTGGTACTTGCGTAATGAGGTACCCGGCGAAGTATGAGGCATCGATTGACGACTCCACTTCTACCGTCCAGTTGAATGGAGTGTCTTCTGCCACGCCGCTTGAAGTCTGTAAATATGTTGCTTACTTATAATATATCTCCCTAATACCGGAACAAAAATCACAAAGTCTTTATCAATGTCATATAGTACGTACGTTGTGTTTTTCCATCATTTTCAGCTTGGCCATACTCATATTGCACCTCATGCCGAACATTATGCTGAACCCGAAGCAGGCAAAGAGCGCCACCGTGTACCTGGCGCTTAGGCATGGACATTCTGCTTTGATGTATTTATCTAGTACAAAATATTACGACATAAGTACATAACAAATTTTATGAACAAGATACCTATAGGGTGTAAAATAAAATACATTACATATCGAACAGGGTGAATCAGAACATCCAACTAAACAACTTTCACTTAAGAGTTAACATCGAAATCGTCAAAAATCTACTGTTCCATACAAATATGGGTCGATATGCCTTTTTTTATGAAACAGCAGATTTTTTCGCGTTTTAGATACTTGCTCTATAGTGACAGTTGTTCAGTTTGATGGTCTGAACCACCCCCTTTGATATGTAACGTATTTAATTTTACACCCTGTATAGTTTGTTTCCCCTTCCAAGTCCCAGTAATCAATTATTCATATATCATACATAATTATAATATTAGTATAAGAGTTTCATAATACATTAATTACATTACGATAATCATAATTATATGATACATAAATTTTGTACGTGGCGTATAGATTTTAATTATAAAAAATTGTGTTCCATACCTATAGCTCGAGGTGGGGGCCTGTTTGGTGATGGTGGTGTTTCCAGATCTTCGCCATCGTACATCTGGTCATAGCCCTTCTGCTCCACATGGAAGTTCTCATGTGCATTTCTGTAACAATAAAAACATCATTTGAATAAAAGCCAGATGATAACGACAAAAGGGATTCAGTGTTTTTGTGGGCGAGAGACCACCTGACATGTCATTTCATCGATAAACCTTCAATATACTAAAAGTGAGCTTGGCTACAATTGCATGCTTAAACATTTTGTTGGTAAAGCTAAAGTTAATCATTATAAAAGGTTCTTACCGCGTTTTTATTTATTTGGAGTTCCCGATAATTCGGCAGTGTTACAACTGCCATGATAACGGGATGGCACTGCCGAAATATCGGGAACTCCAAATAAATAAAAACGCGGTAAGAACCCGTTATAATGATTAACTTTAGCTTAATTAATAACCGTGTAACTCTCAAAATTTTCGTTGGTAGTTGTAGCAAACCTTCTGACCACCCCGAAAGGGATTATGGTCGTGAGTTTATGTACGAGTATGTAGAAGATAATTATTATTCAGGCAGTGGTAAAGATTCACTTCACAGACGTAGACCGAAAACTTTCTCGTCTAATAATAAGATGAAACGATAGTTTTGTTCCACTCGACTGTAGCGGAAGCCTTATTTCCGTCAAGTTGCGAATTAGTTTCTTGATGACATTGCCTCTTATTTTGCTCGTATTTTCCCTATAATTAAAGTGGATTGGAAGCGAGAGCAACGCACCTCGCACGAGAAAATAGAATTAAAATGCGCCGTTTGGGATCACATATTGGATCGCACCTGTGCCTGCTCTATTCTATAGATGTGTGTGCAACATAATTGAGAGAGATAATTGAAAGTGAGACTTATAGAATAGGAAAGGCTATTCATATTTTTATAATAAGTTTGCAAGATTGCATATTTGATATAAAAACACTACTCAAACTTAGTCCTATTATAACTGTTCGAGTAATTTTGATACACAGCATAGCATAGGATAATGCAAATTTGAAATATTGCGCCTTTAATATCTTGCATCGAACTCCAATTAATTTGTAAGATCAAGTTATCTATAGCTTTTCATTTGTTTGCGAACTAATAGTCGACAGCGAAGGGATGAAATCCGCTTTTATTAATTTATTTCCAACTACGTATTATAATATCTGTGCAACTACACAACATTTTGTACTTGTTCATTCTAAGCTGCATGAGCTGTTTGATTAATGATGTATACCTAGAGTTATAAGTTATTAAAAATATAAAAAGTTTACTTCTTACTATCGCGTGGGCAAGCCCTGATGTCAGAGTTTTTTCAAACCGCCTTACGGCCTCTAACGTGGATTTTATGGACTAATTATTACAAAAAACAAATTTTCACGGATTCGTAGAAACCAAAACTTTCTTTTGAAAATTAAACTATTCGAAACAGGGTAGTGGACACGAAATTAACTTGTTATTGTTTTTAATCATTTTGAAAATTTTGTGAAAGGGACTGAAAACGTAGCTTACACTAATGAAGGAGTAGGCCATACTCCACCAAGAGGCTATCGTGGCGGAATATGACACACTACTTCTCTTCCTTATTAGTAAGACGAGACCTGAAGTGCGATTTTTGAACATCATACGAGCGGTTCGGCAGTACAAAGATGCATAATCTCCATAGTAATTTTGACACTTTCTACTGCCGATGCGCTCGTATGATGTTCAAAAATTGCACTTCAGTGCCCTGCATTGAGACGTATATAAGCTGGTGATGGTGATGTGAACACATTCACAAAATTAATCAAGTTTTAATACTATACAGTAGAGCGAACCAAAACATTTCAAATCCCGAAGCAATGCGTGTGACGCGACGGGCATCCAGTAGTATTATATAGGGTCCTTCTTAATATGCTGACACTTTTTAAGGGGATGATCAGACCATCAAACTGAACAACTTTCTCTATGGGACTAACATCTAAATCACAAAAAAACAGCTGTTCCTTGCAAAACTGCAAATCTACTCGAGCCAAACGCATGGGACAGCAGATTTTTTTTGGGATTTCGATGTTAGTCATATAGAGAAAGTTGTTCAGTTTGACGGTCTGATCATCCCCTTCAAAAAGTTTCAGTATACTTAGAAGAACCCTGTATTTAATCTTACCAGTAAAACTCAGATTGAGTCTTCCGCCTTAAATTCCCCACCTCCAAATATCCATCAAGAAGTCATCGACGTGTGAATTCATTTTACGCTGACAAAAGTAATAAATGTGACTATCTGTTCCCGTCCCCTTTAAACGCCGGTTGTAGGTAATGAATCATCACATAAAGGGCATAACCAAGTGGAAACTCGGCATGGCGCCCCTATAGCAACGCTACGGAGGACGCACGGGCTGCGTCACGGATATCGCTCGCTTCCATCGCAACCCGTCGCTAATGCATTTAGCTGTGACTGGCTGACTGGACGATAGCACGTCAACAGTCACCAGCCCCTGGTCGGAGGGATGTGCTAATTATACGTTGATGTGATTATACGGGAATGTGGAAGGCATAGAGACGTTTAGATGTAACAATAGGAAAATATAAAACAGATAAAAGTGTTCAAATAGATTGGTTGATAGATATACAGGGTCCTTCTTAATATGCTGACACTTTTTTAAGGGGATACTCAGACCATCAAACTGAACAACTTTCTCTATGGGACCAATATCGAAATCGCGAAAAAAATCAGCTGTCCCATACATGCAAAGTTGGTCAGAAAACTAAATCAGCCTACTCTAAACTTTTTCTTCTTTTCGTGTCAATTGTTCTGTTCTACTATTGTGTTTCTTTATTTTATTGGCCAGATATTTGGCGAGTATGGCAGCGTCCAGCTTAACTTTATTGAGATCCTCTCTCGTGCAGATGTACTAACAACAACTTTTTAGATAGATATAAAACATAAGATAACTTATTTGCATGTTAAGTTTAACAAACTGAGAAGAGTATAAAAGCTAGTAATTTATCAGTTAAGCTGGCGTCGGCCCCCTAGCTCCACGAAATTGTACCGCTAATGCACGGAGACCTGCGCCTATCATTATGTGAGGCAACCTAAATGCTGTAATTACTGTTTTGTTCACGTCTATACACGCCCCGTTAATGGATATAGTCATTTAAATCTATATCGACATAGTTAAATGTTTTTTTTTACTGAAGGCACCAATATAGGGACACTGTTGTCAACGCGACTGTCGGCCGGTTTAACTAGGCACCTGTGCGGAAACAATTGCTGGTTTATCAGGTGTCATGTAAAGCAAGACGGGGTCGCGATTACCTATAAAAGTTTACAGGTTTTGCCAGTGACGTTTTACAAAAAGACCCAACATGCGCCAGCCAAAATTATTGCACTTTAGAATGGCTTGCGAAAAAATTGTCTTGGGCGCGATATAATGTCGTATCTAGACGGCGCTTGACTGTGTGAAAGCCGGGCAATTACCATGCTTTTTTAATGCCATTTTGGAGCACGGGCAACGCATCTACGTATAAAAACATCTTAGAGTTTTGCATAAAATTATCAGAAGCTTTGTTTTTGGACGCTTTTCTATTTAGATGATCCACAAAATTGTAACGGTCAATACTAAAAGTTGAAAGTTTATATTTAAGTATAATTAACGTGACATCTTTTTGAATTGGCCTGGCATCTTCAGGGTCCAACTTAATATGCAGATTTTTTTGAATTTTTATTATTGATCGGTTTGCTCTTGACCTCTTGATTGTTTTTAAAGGGGATGATCATACCATCAAACTGAACAAGTTTCTCTAAGGGACATCAAAATCGCGAAAAATGTTGTCAATAGGTATACAAGAAGGACCCCTATATATAAGAACGTCAATTTGTAGTAGTAGGGTATTATATTTTTATGTCATTTTTTTTTTACCTTGGCTTACTTGCGATCAATCACAAACGGCGGTTCTATTTGGTGCGGTTGAATTTTCCATTACTAGCTCGGCGGTGAACAAAAACATAGTGAGGAAACCTGCATGGAGAAGAAAAGTTTCAAAGTCTCAAAGTTTATTATAAAATTTACTTGTGAATACTCAGTGCCTTTACCTAAACTGACAATGAATTTCGGTTATTATATTAGAGAGCTCTTGTCCGTGCTCTATTTCCTAGCTAACTTCTCAACTGGCAACTTTGTTAAACTGCATTCCGTAGGAATGTACTCGACACTTACATCTGCTGAACTAAAATAGTTGCTTAGCACTTTAAAAGCCATTGCATTTCTTTTAAAAAAAAAATATGTGACAATTGTAAGCAAAATATGTTCAATACAATTTCCTTTTTTTAGATAATCCAACGACACATTGATCAAAATAACATGAAATTACTGATAATCGTAAAGCTATCACAACATTATGAGTATTTTATGAAGTATTTCATTTGAGAGTTACGCGGTTATTAATTAAGCTAAAGTTAATCATTATAACGGGTTAATCATTATAATAAATAAAAACGCGGTAAGAACGCGTTATAATGATTAACTTTAGCTTAAAATATTTCATTCATTCATTATAACAAAAATTATAAGCTAGATCTTTTTCTTTAGACAAGCAACATTTAGCAATGTGCAAAAGGCGAGTTTCTTTACCAAAAACGCATCTCAGAGAGTAAATAAAATTACCTACTATTAATAGTAGATTACACACCGAGGACAGGAAAGTAAGATAGGTCTCAGATCTCATGTAATTGTTGACCGAGGCGAAGTCAACAAACATGTTATCTGAGGCTTTCTTATTTACTGTCCGAGGTTAGTATACTATTTTTCTCCTCGACGGAGGTGGAAAGCGACAATTTCGTTCAGCGCAGCGGGACGAAAATTATTGACGCTTTCCGTCCGGAGGGGAGAAAATTATTTAAAGCTAAATCTTTTTCTTTAGACAAGCAACATTTAGCAATGTGCAAAAGGCGAGTTTCTTTATCTACTAAATCAAATTACTATTCAATATCTTAAAAATCCCTTATTTAAAAGGAAATGTGTAAAGTAGGCTATAAAATACAATTAGCACACTTTCGCATGCAGGTCTCAAGGCTCCTCGAAGACAAGTTCCTGGCTCAGACATGAAGAGCAGGGGTTGCCGAGGCGGGGGTGTTGCGTAGATCACAATATGCACTTGAACATTCCCTACTATGAATACCTATAGAGGCCAGGGTGGAACTCCACGACTTCATTAATTAAGTCGTGGACGAGTGGTTTAATTAACTTGTTGAATGTTAGAGTTTTTTGCATAGTTAGAATGAGAATTAAGAATTTCTGTTTGAAGGTTGAAGCCTGGCATTGTGAACTTTGAGCAGAAAAAGCTATCAGTTTCAAGCTTGACCTTCTGATTAAATATGGATTCATTTTTTTACTGTTGTATCCTTACTACACCAGTAAAACCACCTCACCATCTTCCTACTTCCTACTCCTTACTTTTTATTACATTGCATATTACACAGGTGTAATTATGTTTCGGTAAAATTTGCCTTTAGATATATTTATCGTTACAGAAACCCATATACAGGGTGTAAACCTTAATAAATTATTTAATTTAGGGCTGCTTTATACAATCAAACTGAACACCTTTTACTAGTGAGCAACATTTCTCTCTCTCTCTCTCTCTTCCTGGCTTTTAATCCCATATGTTTGTGGGGTCAGTTGTTGTCTCTGTTCTCTCCACCTTGCCCTATTTCTGACGTTGTCTTCGGAGACATTGCACTTAGTCATATCACTGCGAACTGTGTTCATCCATCTAGTCTTCGGACGTCCTCTTGGTCTCTGTCCTGCAATCGACAGTTGCAGTGCCATATTTCCTACATAGTAGGGTGGTTTTCGTTTTACGTGTCCAAACCACCTAAGCTTATGCTCCTGAAGCTTATCTGCAATGTCACGTACATCCAGGCTACCTCGCACATACTCTTTGCGGATCCTATAGCGCCTCGTTACACCGCACATCTGTTTGTACGGTTCGGACATGACTTATCGTTGTGGCCCAAGTCTCACTACCGTACATGAGGACTGGTCTTATTATGGAATTATAGACCAGGCCCTTCATTAAGACCGGCAGTTTCTTATCACCGGTTACACCAGTGACTTCTCGCCACATCAACCACGCGGCTGCTATTCGGTGTTGAATATCGTACTCAATGTTGCCAGATTTGTGCATCATGCCTCCCAGGTATCTGTACTGTACTAGCAAGTATTTAAAGAATCATCATTATCATCATCATCAGCAGCAGCAGCTTTTCTCCACCCATTGCCATTTAATCAATATTTTCTTGTAATTCAGCAATAATATTAACATTGAAGTGTTATTCACAAAAGTTTAATATTTTCGATTCCGGCCCTGAAGGAGAACGTGGGAGAGTGGGGGGCTATTACACCCCATAAATCCACCCTCTCTAATTGATTTACAATTGTCGGTTAAATTTGTTTCCCGACCGCCCTCCGCGATCGCCGATCGCAAATGCAGTCGGGTACGATAGATGAATTAATCAAATAAAATATAAATTGTTGTTGATCCTCGTCCTTGTACTCATTTAAATACAAGGTCTAACTTAATACAGTGATGGTTTTTCAAGGGGATGATCACCATCAAACTGGACAACTTTCTCTATGGGACCAAACGAAATCGCGAAAAAAAAAATCTGCTGTCCCATGTAAGTATTTGGGTTCAGTAGGATTGCTGGTTTAGTATGGAACGACAGTTTATTTTTTTCGAGATTTCTGCTTGGGATTGAGAAAATTTTTCAGGTTTATGGTCTGATGATCCCCTTAAAAAACCGTTAGCATATTACGAAGGACCCTATGAATGGTAAAAGTATTAATTCTTGTTTAAAAATTCTGAGGTTCAGAATATCTCTGACTACCCCCTCGGGGAATATAGTCGTGAGCATATGCTTATGTAAAAATTCTGTCAACGTATCGACACGACACGGTCTTTTAAAAGTGTTATGATAATAGGAGATTAATTACACAGGGAGTAAAACTCAAATGTGTTCTTAAGGGTATATTACCGTTGGCTCGCTACGTACAAACGTAGCCTGGTGATATTTTCAATACTATCTAATTAAAGTCAATGAAAATTTTCAGAAACAATCTAGAAACTAATCTCTATGTTCGTGTGAAGTCAGATTTTCGATAAAATATACAGTTTTAATGCGAGGACTTCATACATAAAAACACAGAGATTAGTGTCTACATTGTTTCTGAAAAATTTCATTTACTTTAATTGGATAGTATTGAAAATATCACCAGACTACGTTTGTATGGAGCGTGCCAACGGTAATACCATCAAACTGAACAAATTTTAATATGGGACCAACATCGAAATTGGGAAAAAAAGAACTGCTATTCTATAGAAAACATCAGTGACTACTCAACCCAAATTATAGAACAGCTGATATCTTTTAGCGATTTCAATATTGGTCCCATAGTAACAATTCTTCTTTTTACCTGAAGCACCACCAAATTTCAACAATTTAAGTTTGCACCTTGCATATGACCTTTTAATTTAGTTAAAATCATGTTTTTTTTTTGCTTTTTATATACAGGGTGTAAGGGACAGCCCTGCGAAAACTGAAACGGTGAACTCAGACCACCAAACTGAACAACTATCACTATGGAGCCTACCTCAAGAAACGCGAAAAAAAATCAGCTGTCCCATACAAAACTGCCGTACCTATCCCACTCAAATGTATGGGACAGCTAATTTTTTTCGCGTATCCTGAGGTAGGCTCCATAGTGAAAGTTGTTCAGTTTGATGGTCTGAGTTCACCATTTAAGTTTGCGGAGTGCTGTCCATTACACCCTGTATTTATATGGGGGATTTTATATAACAGCCCAAATGCATGTTTCTAACAAGTATTGCATGCATCTAACTAAGTAAGATACCAATATCGGTTCAAATCAATTAACACTAACTAGGAGGATATTTGAGTAAACGACACTGTAACAGAGCCTACTTGCGAAGCCACGTCTACGGTGTGAATAAAACATGTAATAAATAAATGTAACGACCTATTATGTGTACGGCTGTTTTCTTGCGCCCCACGTCTTATGGTGTATCTCTGGACCAACTTTAATTTACTATCATGAACAGTTATTTAATATCAGTAGCTACAAGTGATATTGTTACTACATCACTTTAACATTATTAAATATTAAATTAAATTAAACAGGCTATTGAAAAACTATACAGAGTGTAAGTGACAGCTTAGCAAATACTGAAGCGGTGAACTCAGAGCATCAAACTGAACAACTTTCACCCTACCTTGGAGCCTACTTCAGGAAACGCGACAGAAAATCAGCTGTTCCATACAAAACTGCCTATCATCATATCGTATGGCATTTTTGTCTTCCTGCTTGGATCCGAGGGGGGGGGGGGGGGTTAAATTTCGAGGTCGAGGTGTTTCAGCCAGTCTTCCGCTGCCAGGGTTAGCCTGTGGAGTTCTTCGATTCCACCGGGGAAACGGCGCAGAGTGCACTCGTTTACCACATGGGAGAGGGTCTGGTCAGGTGCCCCGCATTCGCAGGTTGGAGACTCCCTCAAACCCCACTTGTGGAGGTGATAGTTAGTCCTTCCGTGGTTGGTTCTGAACCGGTTAAGCTTAACCCAGGTCTTACGGTCCTTTTCAAAACCAGCCGGTTTGACAGTCGGGTCTCGCACGAGGCTTGCATGCGGATGGTCAAAAAGGCCCCAATCTGCCCGCCATGCGCTATTTACATCGTACTGGGACTGAATTCGGTCGTCGGTCCAGATAGGTGATCTGGATGGAAGACGGTATGTAGGAATCGAGTCCAGCGTTTTCCTGATAGGCATGGGGGCTGCATAATTCTGTTGGAAGCACTTTTTCCATTCGTTGGCAGCTGATTTATTCCTGCGGAGCTCCGGTGGAGGGATGTGCGAAAGAACAGGAAGCCATGGCAGTTGGGTTGACTTGATTACGCAAGCAGCTAGTAGTGGTATCAATGATTCTGTCCACCCCGAAAGGGAGGGATTCATTGACTTTAAGCAGGTAGCAGGTAATTTAATGTATTGGTGGAATTCACATCACTCAACAATATGAACAGCATGAAAAATATGTAGAGCCGTGTAAAGAAATGCCATAAATAAATCAGCGGAATGATCTCGCATTTCGACACTCGCAAGCATAATAGAGTTATGACAAAAATGGCGAGGCGAGCCAAGAAATATCACTTGGCGAACCCGAGACGCTTGTTAGCGCCTCACGACTTTATTTATGGCTGGATTTATTTTATGACCGTTCCTAGATACAGACAGAATCGAATGGGGAGCGGGTCCGGGTGGAAAATAAAAACACTTTCATTTATTTCAGAAGAGAAACATTGTTAATTTTGCTTCCTTACAGATCGGTCGGTATTATAATACATAAAATACTGATATGCAGTGATTGATGACTCCCTGTTGATGACTAATCGTAATTTTTGATATATCATCATCATCATCATCAGCCTATATGCGTCCCACCTCAGGGCACAGGCAAACCCTCTAGGAGGGTGTTTGGGCGTTAGTCCACCACGCTTGCCCAATGCGGATTGGTAGACTTCACATACGCATCAGAATTTCTTCTTCTGCATATGCAGATGTTTTCCTTCACCGTTTGAGAGCAGTCGGTAATACGTACATAAGTTAGAAAAACTAATTGTAAAACGTGCGGATTCGAACCCGGACCACATGATTTTATTAATATATTATTATTTAAAAATAATAATCGGAATAAGTTTTTTTAAAATTGTATTTCATAATTCCATGGATAACTCTTTATGGATAGCACGAAGTTTACTTGCACATTGTCATCTTAATATGAATTATTATGATTAAACGTCGTGTTAAAAAAATCTTTAAATATTGTTTATTAATAATAATATAGTAACAATAATATAAATAACTAAATATACAAATTGATTTGGCATTTTTTGGTACCAAGAAACGTAGATATTATGACGAAACGTAAGCAAGTATTAAAGATGTATTATACTTCGGACTATAATCGTTAATAAAACTATATGTAAATTACATTTTCTTCTTATTTATACATAAGTAAAGCATATTGATTTCATTTGATATTAAATTTCTTTGATGCTTTTAACAAAACATAAAAAAATGTGTGTAGAACGCACAACAAAAAAAGGAAAAACGTGCCTTCTACCAATATTTCTATTTCAAATAGTAATTTTCATTTTTCCGCAGCGCTCGGCGAGTTTGTCAAATATCATAAAAATGGAAAGCAAACAAGTCTGCGTTGTATTTGGCCGTAGATTCTTACTCTCTTTGTGCCCCTAATCTGTCGGGAGGTGCGGACCTCACGCGCGGGATCTAACTGTTGTTTCTTGCTTTTCGTTTGTGGATATTTCTGTTTTACACAAATTGTTTTGCAATGTTTTCAAATAGATGCATGGGTTTGAAACGGAAATGTAACTATTGAGTCCCTATGAATACGTTACGGTGCGTTTTGAAGGCATACTTTATATTTTGACAAAGAATATACAGAGTGTTACAGAAGTAAAAATAAACATTAAACCAAACCATTAAACATTAGTTTAAAACTTTTAAGGGGGTTGTTTAGACCATCAAACTGAACAACTTTCACTATGGGACCAACATCAAAATCGCGAAAAAAAATCAGCTATCCTATACATTTAGCTCGAGTAGATTTAGTATGGACCATCAGATTTTTTTATCGCGATTTCGATATTGGTCCCACAGTGAAAGTTGTCAGTTTGATGGTCTACCACCCCCTTAAATGTTTATTTGTATTTTTGTAACACCTTGTTTATTATTTAACTACAGGGTGCGATTGAAATGATTCAACAAATTATTCGGGGTGATTCAGACCCTCAAACTAAACAACTTTTACTAAGGGAGCCAACCAGAAATTGCAGACAAAAAATTTTAAAAATTTCACATTAGGTCATTTTCATCAGATCAGTCATTGACTTCTACTGGACGAAGGGTCCGCGCTTAAAAGTGTCCGAACCAAAAGAGACTTAAAACGTATAATGAGACTTAATTACGCAACAGACTTTGTTTGAACGGCACGCACCGTGCCGCGATGGGGTAAAAACTACGCAAACAAAAGAAAAATAATTTCAGCATTTTCAATGATTATATTACTATACACGTACATAGGTTTGTATAGATTATTCTCGGACACTTTTTTCGAGAATTGTGTACTAGACCCAGCGTCCATAGTATTCTACGTCAATGAGATCAGTGACTAAATTTTTCGCCAACCCTAGCTCAAGAAACTGAGTCAATAAGACACGACCCTATCCATTCTCGTCTTTACAACGCAACAGTAAATGTTATCGGCGAGCTTACTACGACTTGCTGTAAATAAATTGAAGTGAATTCGAAGACGGGAATCCAAACAAATCCCAGTTTAATCCCGGGAAGAGCGTTTGAATCCAGGTTAGTAGTAAATATCAATTACGCAAATTCGGGGCTTAGATTGTAATGCTTTCGAGAATCGAGTGCGAAATGTATTAAAGAGTCGAATGAAATAAATACACGGGGGTTGGATGTACTATGAGAAAATGGGATTTTAAATCTGTTGTGTTTTTAGTTATAAATGATTAAAATATAAGAACTTAATGTTCATTTGATAATTAAAGAAAGTGGGCAATAAATTATAATTGGCAAAAGCTAGGTAAGTATATATAATTAAACAGTTGGATGGCTTATTGTTTAAACAAACAATTGGACAGAACAAATTTCATACATTTAGTCTATATTGATGAGTAATGAATAATGATATTCATAATGAGGCGCTTAAATAATACACTCGTGACCTAGTAAAGTCAGTCGTTTTACAACATTCAACTAAGCGGCTCAGGCAACCGAACTCACTTACTTTTGACTATAAACTTACGTAAACTAGTAACGGTGTCTTTACCTACAACTTTTACATCATACTTACAACTCAACTACGAGGCCTACGTGAACCACGGAAAGCCCCTACAACAATAACCCTGTTAAATATAGTGCGATAATTAGGTATAATTATAATTATTTATAAAGTACAAAACAGTACATAGAAAAAGTTGTGATTAATATAGATAGGAAAGTCAATCGGACAAAGAAACTTTTCAGGAAAGTACTTTATAACATACAAACCTATATAAGTCTCGATTTTACTTTGCGAACATTAAATGATCTTTACCAAGTACCAATACAATCTACAGGAACGGGCAAGTGGATAAGAGTCCCACGGGTATATTTTTTTCAAATGTACTCCCGTTCAAGACAGGGACTGTTGTAGATTTTAATATTCGTTGCGGAGCCCCGAGAGGCCCGTATCGATCTCACACCAATTTATGGAACCATTATTAGGTCAGGGTACATTTCATAATTGCGAAGTCCTAAACACTGTTATATTTGGAAAATTCAATACAATAGTTGCTAGTTAGCTAGTAAGTAACTAGCAAGTTCTATTGTATTTAATTTTCCAAAACTTCTTTAAAAACATTGATTTTAGAAAACGTTTGACTTTGGGAAGAATTCGGTACCTACCTACACAATTTAAGCAAAATACATCGCATGTGCTAGTTAGTGACTTGACTTTGCTTTCGGAAAACTTCGCGACTTTGGGAAGAATTGGGTAGGTACCCACATAATTTAAGCAAAATACATCAGAATTTCTTAGTCAATAATTGTAGTAGGCGTTTGGTAGTGTGTGATATGCATCTAACAGTCAAACAGGCTACCTTTTTATAAAAAAAGCACATCCTTGTAATCTGGAAAGACTTAGTTAATAAAATTCAAATAAGGCTCATATTACGAATAAAAATGTCAAAAAGAGAAATAATAAAAAAAGGTCACCACAGATCCTCGCAAGTAGTTCAATCATAAAAAGAAATTGGCGTACCTGTGACATCGTAATACAGTCCTGAGGGACCGCCGCGAAGGGCCATAATGACATGTGAAGACATAAAACATAACTATGACGCAATGTAGCGAGGACAGAAGTGATTTGGCTGAACCCAAAAATTCCCTCAAGGGAATTCAGACCTTATCACTTTATCTTGTGAAACGGAAATTGAGTCTTCTAAGAAGAAAATTATTGGAAATTTATAAAGATTTCATGCACTTATTTTGATTGTTATGTTAACGTTTTTTGAACGACATACTTAAAATACCTACTTCAGATTTTCATTATTTTCATAAGATTTATTTCAAAATATTCATACAACAGAATCGAAGAGTCAGACACTCAGTAGGTGGCAGTAAAAGACAAAATCAAGAAATATATCATCGGAACTACACAAGAATAAAAACCCGCCCAAATACTTACAGTAACCATCGCCAGAACATGTTCCCTGAGGATTTCTTCACGCCGAATCAACAGGTGTTACCAGTTATATTCTCACCCTCTTCTCTTACTAAACAATTTACCACCTTATCCCCCACAGGCAGGGTCTAAATTTCAATTACGAGTCCCAAGAGAGATAAGCTCCACCGACGGAATAGCCACCTGTGGATTTCCTCAACGTGTAACCACGGATTTTTGTAAATATGACAGCTTATTCAACAAAATAGTGAACACAGCGCGAATTGTTCTGTGATCAGTGTTTTCTTTACAAGGGAAATATTAGTTAACTCCTTTAACAGTCACTTTACACGTCACAGATAAAATGCAATTCATTTATTTGATTGTGAGTCGTCGTACATAAGATAGCGGACGAAGGAACGAACCGACGTCACGGGCGCTGATATCTAACTACCCAGAAATGCGTGCCACGCTCCCTCTGTCCTTACCCTGAGAGATATTCTGCAATCTTTTTTTGATTTGTCAATCTTTTGTAAAAAATTATGTTCTGTATCTTTTTAATTGACAATTACTCTGTTAATGTAGCGGTGATGTCAAATTATAATAATTGAACTTCAAAAACTATAATTATCTATAAGACATCTGCGAATGCGTCAAATTACATAATAATTCCATAATTGACAAGCATGGTGTTTGATTCTATTTGAAAAATCAACAGCCAACAACTACTCCCTTTCTTACAAATATTAACTGCATATAATAGTATGAAATATAAATAACAGGCCAATTACAGTTTACAGGTCCTGATTGATTGATTTAAGATTATGGTAGATAGTTTTCATGCATAAAATACGAATACAATACTCGAAAAAGTCAGCCGTAACTACTTATATTAAGTTTTTTTAGTCAGTACTGCCTTTCATAGTACCTACATAAATGCATGTTCAATTTTGAGGTTGATAGAGAAGTCTCAGAAAAAAAGAAACAAAAGTAGCTTTTTCTTTTGTGATCGCTGAATCACACTGCAGATTGATCCTGTACTATGGTGACAGGAGGCATGTAGCGCTCACTGTGCGCTAGAGCGAAACGACAACACCGGCAGAGTGAGAAAACAAAGGGATTCATTCAAGATCAGCAATCTTATTCTGCAAGAATTCCGTAACGATTTCATAATCAATCCTCATCCGTCCCTATCTTATCTCTGTTCCAGCCAATTGATTGGAAAGTGACGGAATAAGTTGGTGTGATAACGTTTTAACAGCTGTTGCAGAATAACGTACAAAGTCTTGCGAATGCTCTAGATTCACAGACAATGCCCCAATTTATATCCAACTCACTTACTAGAGTCAGAGGAGACGGGGTAGTTAGAATAGGACGAATATATAGTATGTGTGTCTGACCTATAAAATGTTATTACATCAGAATGAGAGTGCAATATTATTAACTATACGACTAGTGTTGTAAACTTTGAAAAAAAAAAGAATAGATTGTTATTAAAGTTCATCATTTAAAAAACTTATAACAACCACAGCTTTTTATTACTTTCAGTAAGTTTTTCAACGATCTTAGACAATTAACTATCTTTGTAAAATTCAAATCACACTATCATCCAGCAATGTCTTTGATCAACTCATTTGTAGATACTATCTTTCAGTTACATAGCATTTCATCATCATCATCATTTAAGCCTTACGACATCTATTGCTGCACCACCCTAATTCAGAGGGCTTATCATAAGTAATCAAAACTAGTTACAATACATCCACTGACTGCTTACAAAAAGTAAGGTTGGTAAAAAAGCTCACAAAGCCAATTACATTAAAACATTCGGCTCGGGACAAAGGGCGAGAGAACAATGAGCGAAGGAACCCGCGATATGTCTTTCAATGCTTTTAACTTTCCACTGATGGTCGCAGCGAGGGAAAAATGGTGACGTCCCGCGACAAATGCCCGTGAAATAGGGGTGGGATCGTTATTTATCGATATATTGTTATGTTTTGATTAAACAATTTTATTGTGAGAACAGGAATTCAAATAATATTTCGAATCTTTTGATACCATAATACAAGGTCAATAAACAAAAAAATCAGCATCGGATAAAAACACAACAGAGCAATAACCGAATGAACCCGCGTAATCTGTCAATGTCAATGATTTATACTTTTTACTGACAAATTATTATAATCACATAGATAAATATTTAGGAAAATAGGTACAACCCTAGTTAACGTAATTCGCATGTTTGGTTATCATAGAATCACCCATGTAATTAAAGTAGAATAAACCGTCTTGTCGATAAGATTCTTTCTTCGCTGATTTGATTTTAAATCATAATCTAGTTGCTTGGTGTAATGATTATATATTCACGAGAAATGTCAACAAAAACAAAAAAAACAAAAAACACAAATAAAAACAAAAGACGATTAAACAACAATAACAAAATAAGGACAGCGACGATGATGATGACAATATTCAAAAGAATAAATGTTATTGGTTACACTAAAAAAAAATTATCGATACTACGCACACGAGTACATCACTAGCAAAGAAGTGAGACGTAACCAATGGGGTATCACGGCTTGGTTGCACCGCAAACTCATTTTATAAATCGTCCGTCCGCTCGCCCGGAACCACGCTCCTACCCACCCCTACTTCTAATACACTCTTGTTTATATGAGCTCCCTTAAAAAACTACATTGATGAGTTGCAGTTGATCGCATCATGATATTTTTCAAAGTTACAGCGAAAACTAGAATGTAAAACTAAATTAGACGCTTGCTACGAGTATGTGAGCGTAGCAAGAGCTACGTCGTCTTCGTAGCAGCTGCGTATGCCTTTTAAAGCTTGGTACTTATTATACTGGGTCACAGATTATATAATACTATACAGTACAGATGCCCAACGTCAAACAATGGAACGCGACTGCCGTAACGCGGGCAGTCTTCGGGCAAAGTAAATTGCTTGATTTTCCGAGGCTCACGAGATTTTGTTGTAGTCAGATCATGTATTTTTAGTAACAATTTACACTTTTACGCAAACATTAATTACAAATCGATACCATAACGCCATATATTGCCATTTATTTAACAAAAATTTCATTTGTATGAGATGGGACACCATGACTGGGTATAAACTTATGCGTTACATATGCTTAAAACGTGCTAAAGAACATCAAACTTTCACTAAGGAACCAACATTGAAATCGCAAAAAAAAAAGTTTCATACATTTTGGCCAAGTCACCATTATTGATATCTTCTATGGAACAGCATTTTTTATTACCCCCTTGGGGAATATAGTCGTGAGCATTATGCCATGCAGCATTTTTTTTTTGCGATTTCAATGTTGGTCCCTTAGTGAAAGTTGTTCAGTTTGATGGTCTGAAGTGTATAACGCATTACACCCTGTAGTCAAAAAAAAAAAGTTGCCATCGAAACTCTTAGCTCAAAGCATCAGTTAAGAAAGCGACCCCTCTCATAATATGTATTGTATAAAATAATCCTTCTCAAAGAATAAACCCGAGCTTATTCAGTAGACAGTGGCATCGCATTATTCGTTTTTATATAAACGAGCGTCCTCTCTCGTGAAGCACTCGCTTAATAGACAGTATCAAGCCGAAGATCTTAAGTAAATCAAATCACCCCATGAATGCCGAATGAACCCGGAGCTTTTCACTGAGTTTTCTGCAGATGGCTATCACAATGGACGGGATCAAGAGAAACTTATCTCGGGAGGTCGCCAAAATGTTTCTTAATGCTTATTTAAGTTCGCCCATTTGATGGTATCGCTGAACAGATTTCAGGGTGATGGCCGTGATGTTTCGTGCCATATTCACACAAGCGATTTGAAGGCGCAGGCGTTGACGGAACGATTTTGCTGCGATATCGCCACCACATCGCCACGATTTCGCCGTGACATCGCCGCGACACCGCCACAATATGTCTAAGGTCAATCAGTGTCAGGTGGAATTACGGCGATATCGCGCTGGAATCGCTACGATAGCATATGCTCACGACTATATTCCCCAAGGGGGTAAAGTCAGAGATATTCTGAAACCTCAGAACATCCACGTTTCACCAGTAGTACCGAAAAATCTGTCCAGTGTGACGGGGGGTGAGCCCGTCGCCACTTATAATGGACAGTGGACACAATACATGCCTCGAAATTGAAGCATGCAGGTTTCCTCACGATGTTTTCCTTCAACAAAAAGCCAGTGGTGTTACAAATCGTACATAAATTCCGAAAAACTCATTGGTACGAGTCGGCCTGGACGGGGATCGAACCATCGCCTCCTGTACGGCAGGCAAGGTTACTCGCCACTGGACCACCACGGCTTTATTACGCTACGAATCGCATCGCTACGATGTCGCATCGATAAGTTATGTAAATATCGCGGCGATTCAGTTGCAATGTGCAGTGCAGTTGTGAAACTGCTTGTATGATATGGCTCTTACGACTCTTATTATCACAGTAAAATACATCCACCGTCAAGTCTAGACTAAGAAAATCCACTTGAGTAAGTAAGCAGTTTAATACTTTCCATGAAAGATTTATCTGCTAACTTTAAACACATCGTAACTTTGACTTAATGTGGTCTCAACGTTGTTGATAATAAAACTTGGGATTAATCACTGAAGCGAACTCTTATTGTCAAACAGTGGTTGCAAAAAGAAAATTTTATTTTAAATTCATTCAAATTTACATTTTTATGGTCCCTAAACAGTCAATAAAGCGACCGCGGTTATAAATCCCGCCGACATGGTGCAGATTTGCAACGCGCACACAAATCTGTTAGAGGCGAAATGAAAGAACCCCTTTCCGTTAGACGAAACGTTTCCACCGTCACTGTGGGCTTTGAAAAACAACAATAACCCTCTCCATACGTATGTATGAGGATACGCAATATACTTTAAAAGTACGCCTACTGTAGAGCTAAGAGATGGATAGAGGAGACGGCACTAAAGGCTAGATTCTAGTTTTGTTGTTGTTGATAATTTCTAAATAATACCTATGTGCAAACTACGTAGCTTCTGGAAACGCTTAAGGGGGTTGCAGAGGGAGTTGCACTACACTAGATGGCACTCGGGCGCATTATTCCTGATTTTATCACATTTTATTTTATATCTCGTAATTGTGATGATTTCAATCAAAATTTTCAATTATGCGGGCACTTGTGTTTATGTTTTAGTGATCTAGCTACTAGTTATAGTAATTTTATTGTTCATACGAATTTGATATACATTTTAATTTTAATCAATTTCATACAAAACTTTGACGTAAGTATAACATTCGTAGACGGTATTAACAAAAGTAATATTTTATATATGGAAAAATAGTTAAGAAAATCAAGATTACGCATCTCAAATAACATTTGCAATTTATAACATAATTACGAAGATATAAAATAAAATGTGATAAAATCAGGAATGATGCTCCCGAGCGCCATCTAGTGTAGTGCAACTCCCTCTGCAACCCCCTTAAGAGTTCTAATATGATAGGTGTAAAGTTCACACTTAAGGGGATATAATTCCGAGACGACTAATATAATTTGACGTTTAATAAGTGTGCTTCAAGCTCCTTATTGAATAAATTATATTGACTTTGACTTTGAGCGTGCTCCATACAAACGAAGTCTGGTTATATTTTCAATCCTAAGCAATTAAAGTCAGACATAGGGATGGGTAATATCGAATTTTCGTAATATCAAATCGAAACTATATATTGATATTGAATATCTGATTCTGAAACTATATATTGGATATCGGTCGATATCCAGTAACGCTATATCAGTCAGTATACACTTAAGGTTTGATATTGTACGAATGCATAATTATTGCTATTTCACTCTCTAGCAGGGTGTTGGTATACTTTTTTCACTCGGCTTTCCTCGGTTCAGATCGGCATATTTTTTTATGTGTTATTGGATAAAGATAACAGATTTAAAAACATAATTTATAAAATATCTCGATAACGGTGAATCCTAGCGAAAAAATAGCTAATTTTTCGAACCCCTGGGGTACCCAGAAACCCACCCTTCCGCATGCAAAAATAAAAAAAAAATTTGATATTTGGAAATTTTACAAGTCAGCCCCCATACAAATTTCACCCGAAAAATCGTCTAAGTCGATGGCTCATACGAAATCGTTAAAAAATTTTCTAAGTCCAGCAGCTCCATATAAAATTAGCGTTAAATTTTTTTAAGTGTGGGACCCTCGATGCGACACCCTAACCGGTAGCCGCTAGCCCGTATAGCGATGCGATACGGTTTGATATCCTATATCTATGAATCTCAGATATCTTGAAATCGAGGCGAATCGAGTTTGTGCGGCAATATAGTGTTTCACCAAATATATAGTTTCTGTACGCATCAATATCTGATTTTAAGATATTCATGTGATATACGTTTCAATAACTATATACGATATATATCGCCCATCCCTAGTCAGACAATTTTTCAGAAACAATCTAAAAAGTAATCTCTATGCTTGCATCTTGTCAGATTTTCGTTAAAATATATGGTTTTAAAGTTAAAATGCCTCAAAGAATTCCGTAAAAATCAAATTATCTAGTCAAATCAGTAACTTTTTATCTAATTTCAAAACGCGATATTGTACTAGAATCTCTGATATGACGTCATCTTACTCATCATACTTTTTATAGTTTTCCTGTTAATAAAGAATAGTTTCAAGCTTTAAAATTACTTAATATTACTGAGTGTTATTTCAAAACCTTTTTTTTTTTTTTTTTTGTAATGGGAATATACAAATTAAATATATTTCATGTACTTCATCTTTTGATGTGCCAAAATTCTCAAGGATATAAATTACGTGCGACGGACGCTTTCTCCACAGTGTTAACTCTACGCTGGCCCCTCTCTGTTTAAGAGCCACGCTATTTTCATGTTTCGGGACTACAAATGGGAATCCATTTAAATACTAAGCCAACGTTTCAATACGTCGTATAAAGTGTTTCCACGAGAACATTGAAAGCAAGGATTGACTTTACCCTAAACGTATTTTTTACATTGTCGAAGAATTTTCTCCTTTACAAGCGTATAATAACGGGTTTAGACGTTTTACAGTAGGTACTTATTATAGTTAACAATAATGGTATCAAATATGTGTGAGAAAATACGAGTAGTAAATATTTTCAGTAATATGGCACCCTTTGTTCATAATAATTATGTGTACATATTACTAGGCTCAGACACAAGAGTGTAAAGTTTACCATTCTTTTGAAATTTTCCAAATATGATTGGTTATTATTATGTTATAGCCATGATTGCGTTATATCAATTTAAATTAAACTTATGTGGCACCTAACCTCCAAACATTTAGCAACTTTTTATCTGACGATGACGTCAAAACGCGCACTTTGAATATAATGAATAGTGGAATCAGCGAAAAAGGGCTTTGAACTTTTTGGCATAGTGGTAACCATAATTTTGCAGGAATTTCGGAAATTTTTCAAAAATGCGGCGCATCCTGAAACCTATGTATATCGATAGAGTATGTATAGACGAACAAAAAATGTCCTATAAACTATAGTCCTAAAGTGCATCGTTTTCGAGATAATGCATGTTAAAGATGTTGTGTATACAGGGTAAAAATAAATACTTAAAACTCTTAAGGGGGTTGTTTAGACCATGAAACTGAACAACTTTCACTATGGGACCAACATCGAAATCGCGAAAAAAAAAATCTGATATCTCATACAATATATATATTTTTTTTCCCGATTTCGATATTGGTCCCATAGTGAAAGTTGTTCAGTATGATGGTCTAAACCACCCCCTTGAATGTTTATTTGTATTCTTGTAACACCTTGTACCTACCTAAAGGGTGTAAGTGACAGCCTAGCAAATACTGAAACGGTGAACTCAAACCATCAAATAGAACAATTTTCACTATGGAGGCTACCTCAGGAAACGCGAAAAAAAATCTGCGGTCCCATACAAAACTGTTATACCTACCTGACTAAAATGTATGGGACACCAGATTTTTTTCTTGCGTTTCCTGAGGTAGGCTCCATAGTGAAAGTTGTTCAGTTTGATGGTCTGAGTTTACCGTTTCAGTATTTGCTAGGCTGTCACTTACTAAACATACCCGTCGGTAGCGAGTTGCAGAGAGCTATGGAATTCAATCTTGAGGTCCAGGTCTGAATCCGCACGGATGACGTCATATGCCATCTACCAATGAGTTTTTTCTGACTTATGTACCTACGTAGCACCAACTGCTCTCAAACGGCATAGGAAAACATTTTGAGGAAACCGGCATACGATGAAAAAGAAATTCCGATGCGTATATGAGGTCTACCGCACCGCATTGTGCACGCGTGGTGGACTAACGTACATACACCTTCCATGAGGGTAGGCCTGTGCCCTGCAGTGGGACGTAGGTGGTGGACGTTTAGGGTGGTTAAGGATCTACCTCCTCCACCCCGGACAACGCCGCCACCACAGACTACCAAGTTTGTGGTGACGGCCGAACGATCCCCCACAGCGGTACTAGGCTCCGCAAGGAGCCGCCTGGCTTGCGCCCACCCTCCTGCTGGAGTCTTGCGCCAAGCAGCTTGCTGCATTCCGTCGGTGTGCAGGAGTGCCAGTGCTATTGGGGAATGGGAGAAAATCAGCTGTGCTGTTCGGAACCGGTCTTGGCCTCTGAGCAACACTGCACCGGGAAACTCATTCTGGAGGGTAGCGGGATCCGAAGCACGGTGACAGTCGTGGGTCGGTACCGCAGTTAGTAGGGGGCCCAAGTAGTGCGCTCGCCACGTGTGAAAGGCTGCCCCACTGCAGCCTTGGCGACTGGAAGGGAGGTCCCGGTGGCCATTGCAGGGGGGATCGGGCGTCCCCGCAGTCTACAAGTGAGTTTCCCATCAGTCAGTCGAGCCCAAGAGGTCCATCAGGGTAACTGAGGAGCGTATCTCGACGGAGCGGAGCTTGTTTTTCTGGGGGACTTAAATGCCCACCACAGCGAGTGGCTGTTCCTGTTCCAGAAAACTAACCATGCTGGCAGAGAGACGCGTAAGTTTGCGTTATCGCTAGATATCACAGCTGGTGAATCAAGCAACGCGGGTAACGGATGTCGATGGCCATACGCCCAATCGTTTAGACTTTCTGCTGACATCAGATCCAGACAAGCACTCAGTGTCGGTCTTTGCACAGACTGGCATCCTACCCTTCTGGTAGTAAACAGTTCTGGTCCCTTTCAAAATCGGTCGAATCCAATTTCTACCGTCCCCCTTTGCCTCCCATGCAGAAACCTGGTGGGTCACTGACTGAGAAAGCGAATTTATATGCTTCTCTGTTTAGGAGCAATTCACGTCTGGACGCTCGTGCCAAACAGCCACACATGCCGGAGATGACAATACACACGAAAGAGGTCCGCAGAGCATTGCGTAGTCTGCATGTGAGGCCAGGTCCTGATGGAATACCTGCAAGAGTGCTGAGATATTATGCGCCTGAGTTGTCTCCTGTTTTAACACGCCTGTGTCGCCTCTCTGTCAGAACAAGAACGATTCCCAAGAAGGGCATTCGTTCCGACCCCTGCAACTACCGACCTATAGCCATCACTTCCATTCTCTGTAAAGTCATGGAAAGAGTACTTAACAGTAAGTTGCGGACATACCTAGAAGATAATGATCTACACAGTGATCGTCAATATGGCTTTCGCCGGGGGCGATCGACTGGGGATCTTCTTATGTCAAACTCAAACTCAAAATAATTTATTCAATATAGGAGCCTGAAGCACACTTATTAAACGTTAATTCTTTTTTAAGTTACCACCGCTTCGGAACGTGTTGTCGCTGTAGAGAAGATGTGGCCAGAAACTCGCGGCGTGCTGTAGACAGCATAACACGACTTAATACTATTGCAATATAAATTCTTACGCTAAGGTTATTTAAACAGTAATACATAGTCTATTTAATTAAATTAATAATTGATGTATGTCACGCACTGGTGGGGCGAGGCCATCGAGAAACACAGCGAAGCACTAGTTGTGTAATTTGACATCTCGAAGGCCTTTGTCAGGGTATGGCACGCTAGATTGCTGAGCAAGCTTCCTGCTTATGGCATCCCTGCTGATCTCTGCAGCTGGATATCTGATTTCTTGAGTGAACGGTCGATTAGAGTTGTCATTGACAGCTGCTCAGAGGTCGGAAGACCTCATGGCAATTGATGCTGGGGTTCTTCAGGGGTCTGTTCTCTCTGCGAGACTTTTCCTGCTACACATCACTGACCTCTTTGTGTCAGGTATTATTGGGTATGCAGATGACAGTACTGTCACAGAGAGATATCTATCCGGCGCTTGGGGCGGGGATGAAATACGTTCGCAGAGGGAAGCCATGGTGGAGCGGACAAACTTGACTTTGAGGCCGAGATTCAGAGACGATTCTTAAGTCATAGTTCGAACTCCCGTATGTCAAAATCCATACATTTCTACCCTACTTAGCTCGAGCTAAGACGGAAAAAATCGTCTCTGAATCTCAGCCTAAGTCTTGTCTCCCAATGGGGTGACAATAATCTAGTCAACTTCAACGCCACCAAAACACAGGCTTGTCTGTTCAACGCCAAAAGGAGTTCGTTTATTCTGGTTCCTACTTTCCGGGGAAGATAAATCTGTCCCTGTTTCCGACAGTCTTGAGCTTCTGAGCATGGGTTGACTACGAAACTCAACTTCGGCGCTGACATCGAGTCTAAGGCTCAAAGTGCAGCCAAAAAGCTGGGCATCTTAAACAAGGTACTTCACTCCTGGACAGCTCTTAATGTTGCATAAGGCTCAGGTCCGATCGTGTATGAAGTATTGCTGCCACATGTGAGATGGCTCAGCTAATTATCAACTAGAGGCTCATTGGCGACAGTAATCTGGTTGGTGGAAACCAAGCTTCATAGCCTAGCCCACCGCCGCAGAGTAGCCTGCTTGTCGGTCTTCTACAGATTGTACTTCGGTGAGTGTGCACCAGAGCTGCATGAGCTCATCCCGCCTTCCCCTTTCTACTATCATCGGACTTCCAGACGCACCGCGGGATACCACCCCTTCTTGGTTGATGTTTATGATACCTACCTAGGTACACGGACCTGAAAAAAAACCTGACGTAATCTTGTCTAATCACGAGTGAAGCACCCATTTATTTTTGTGTGTGTGCTGACGCGGTACAAAATGGTGGCGGGTTGTAGGTCCTAAGCCTAGAACTGGTGCATCTGTGTGAGTGTAGGTCCCTTGTAGAACAAACGAATATGTAGGACCTTGCATGCTCATGCTTCACATCTTTTTAGTGTCACATTACGTCCGCCTTTTTTTCAAGTCCGTGCTTAGGTATAAACGTTTTCTATTACACCTTTCTCTTTTTGGTGAAAAAATACAGCGGTAGGTACTTTATTTCGAAAAAAGTTCTCATTCGATTTTTTGTTATTTCAATTAAATTGTAATTGCAATTAAGAAAAACATAGACATAGCACATGATTAAAATATATTCCATGTGGACATAGCCCAGACAAACATTTATTTCATCTGTTGAGGTACAATAGCAAATACAACCTGCACGACGACGCACTACACACTGCCAGTATTTATTTTTTATTTTTTTTTGCTTCTTACACTGCCAGTATAAGTTGACCGCGAAGTATGCAGCGCGTCGTGAGGCGTATTTGTACTTACACACGGCGACACATCAAGCTGTTCATAACCAAAATAAGCTGGCCGCGAGTAGGTTTTAGACTAAGAGATAAGTGTACTTTTTGCAACCATCAGCAGCAAGGCTGATTCAGTGTTTATGTGGTGTAGAGCATCTCTGTGATGGGGATGGACCAGGTCTGCCTGCATAACTTCAGTCGGTTTAGGAGTTACAGACGTTTAAAGGTCTGGAAAAAAATTACGAACAGCTGCAGGGCTGATCGTATGATATTATTGTAGTATGCACTGTAGCCATGTGAACACTACAAAAACTGACATGGTTCATCAGTCGGTTTCGGAGTTGCTGACGTTCAAAGGTCTGACCTTTGAACGGCTGTATCTCCTAAACCGACTGGCAGTTCATGTCAGTTTTTGTACTTTTCGCATAGCTACAGTGCATACTACAATAATATCATACGATCAGCCTTGCTGTGGATCGTAATTTTTTTCCAGACCTTTAAACGTCTGTAACTCCTAAACCGACTGAAGTTATGCAGGCAGACCTGGTCCATCCCCATCACAGAGATGCTCTACACCACATAAACACGAAATCAGCCTTGCTGCTGATGGTTGCAAAAAGTACACTTATCTCTTATAATATTTAGGTTGCATGACATTTATGAGTCGTCGCGCGGCCAGCTTATTATTTTGGTTTTGTATAGGTTGATGTGTCACCGTGTGTACGTGTATACCTGCACAGATGAAATAAATGTTTGCCATTCTCATTTTCATTTAATAAATATTCAATTAAATTGCCTCTGTAATACACCCAACGCCTTTGTAACTTGTTAGAGCTTGTCGCAAAGGAAGGAGCGCATAGGACAGGCTTCTCTTTGAGAGCGTTTGAGGGGCTTGCATGAAATAGACTCGATTTTGCGAGCAATACAACTTATTTGTTTGCTGTTGATCGACTCGATGCGAAGGGTGACATGTACCAGGAATGTATTTTGTCTGGGGAACTTATTAGTTGTTGTGTGAAATAGTTAATTAGAATTTGGAAATGAAATACATATGGTTCTTCTTTATTATGCTGACGGTTTTTAAGGGGATGATCAAGACATCATACTAATAACTTTTTCTATGGGATCAACACTAACTGCCTCCGTGGTCTAATGGTTAGAGCATTGGGCTCTTGACACGGAGGTCGTGGGTTCGATTCCCACGGGGGGCACCTAGTGAAATGTCACTTTGTGCGTTTTTCCCCAGTTGGTTAGGACATTGCAGGCTGAGTCACCTGATTGTCTGAAAATAATGATGATTCCGTGCTTCGGATGGCACGTTAACCTGTTGGTCCCGGCTACTATCACTGGTGGTAGTAGTCGTTACATAAAAACCACGTCAGAGGCCGTAAGGCGGTTTGAATAAACTCTGACGCTTTGCAGCCCACTCGATAAGAAGAAGAACACTAAAACCGTGAAAAAAAGACGGATGTTTCATACAAAACTGTAAACTTTCTCAACCCAAAATGTATGGGATACTTATCAGATTTTTTTCCCGATTTCGATTTTGGTCTCATAGAGAAAGTTTTTCAGTTTGATGGTAATCATAAATACAAGCATTAACTTAATAGCCTCTATAAAAAACTCGGTGTCTTTAATATCGTATGAATAGATGGGACCAACTTACCAGGATAACTAGAAGTCAATTATCATTATTAGGGACCTCTAAGGAATAAGAATGTTGATAACAAGTTTAAGACTATTTAGGAGCTACAAAAAGAAGCATAAGAATAAACTGCAGCACCGCTAAAAAAGAATACAATTACGGTGCTGGAATCCCACTGAGCAAAATCAAGACAAACGACAAAAATAAAAGAAGATAAACAACAAGGTTTCTAAAATCGCAAAGTTGCACTTCCGCGGCTATTAGAGCCCGTCTCCCTTGTCTCTGTCAATTACATCAACAACTTTACTTTCCAGCGAGTTGTCCTCGTCGCCCCTGAGATTATATTTTAGATAATGGCTCGGTAATCACGCTGGTGATTTATCACGCCGCTATCTCAGTCTTCACTGTCCATTAAGCAATCCGTGAGTGCAACCCTTTGTGTTCTGTACCTATACGGTAAGTGTGGGGAAGTCTACGGGATGGGTGGCGAGTTGGTGACAAGTGGAGAGTGAACAGCGGTGACGATTTGTGATAGACAAGGCAAAGTGTATAAAAATGTACCTACCTACCTATTTTTATTTATAGATAGTATGTTTCTTTGTTAAAATCATTTATCCATACTCCATAGTCATTGGTAGGTATTATAGATGCGAAAGTGTCTCTGTCTATCTGGCTGTTAAGTTTTGACGGCAAAACTGCTAAACCAATTTTGATGAAATTTGGTATACCTAGAGATAACTTGATCCTGATAAAGGAAATATGCATAAAAATTCCTCAGGTTACCATAAAATAAAACCAAGAATTGGGTAGGTGACTGACTGATATAAAAAATTCTAATTTTCAATACGTTCTTGGGTAGTTTTATAGCTCCGTATTTTTAAGTGAAATATTTCTTCTTCATCTAAGTCTTAGTCTAAGTCTTGATCACGTATCAGCTGAAATGCAAGTTTGTTAGTGAATTACACTAATAAATGTGTCTTTCTCCAAGTCTTTTTCTCACAAACTTGTCCCTACCATAAACTCCAGAAACGTTTCAATAATAACTGACTAATATAATTTAAAGACAGAATTATAACGTTAAAAGCTAAGCATGGCTGAGAGCAGGCAGCTAACAAAGTTAGGGGCACAACAATTGACATGCATTAGCGGTATTTCCGGTGGCGTTTGGCCCGCAATGTCGTTACCGACCGGAAATTCAATCGACTTTCCCAACGTCGCGTCTCCCGTAATACGGACACTTGCGATAAATTTATAGAAAGGCAAAGTGTTGTAAGCAAATTTGTTTCTCATTAATCGGAAGTTTTCGACTAATTAATATAAAATTATGATTATGAAGTTCTAGAATACACCTAGTCATATTATCAAAGTCAAAGATTTTATTAATTTCAAGAGTATCAAACCAAACTCTGTTTTTGCGTGCTTTCCCGTGTGGAGGACTGGCAATTTATTTTCTTGAATGACTTCTTTATTTTCAGCAGTTTGTCCATGCATTTTCATTTCTTTTAAAAGTAATATTACAATCAACATTCAAACTATCATCGTTATATGTATTACTAGTGTTTTCCCGCGACTTCGTCCGCACAAATTATATATGCAGATTTTAAGTCAGATCATCATCAGTTTCATCAAAATCGGTTCAGTAGTTTTTGCGTGATGCGCGAACAAACAAACAAACTAACAATTTTGTCAATAGATGGCGCTGCACGTCATTTAAATCGTGTTATCGAGTGTTATTTGAGTTTATATGAAGTGAACCGCTACTTTTATATTCCTCATGATTTTACGGTTCTACAATAGTTAAGATACGTATGAATAGACATATTTCCTTCTTCTCAAGTTTTGTCCTCATTTATATCATTTTCCAAAGTTTCTAAAGTATCTTTTTCCAAAGAGCTCAAAATTAGTCAAATAATCAAAGAAACAAACACAGATCTAAAGAAAAAAAGTGATATTACTAGGAAACTATCATAGGTATTGTGGTTTTAAATCCATGGATATTGCAAACTATCTCAAGAACCGTGTAAGCTGTTTTCTAAAAGACGTCAAACTATGCATTGACTGAATGAGCTAGCAGCAAGAATGCACACACGCGAGCTGAGTGTTCACAAGTACTCGAGACGTGACGGAAGCGTGAGGCGCAAGCCGTCAAGATCTCGCTCCTGATCAATAAGTCTTGCCGAACTCAAATATTTGCACACGACGAACATTAGTGGAGATGGCTGCGCGCTCAATACGACCAATGTGTTGGCTAAGAGGGTGTAGAGTAGAGACGAATTCAGAGATTTGGTTTAAAAATATTGATGGTACTTAATAAATAGGTAAAGAAATATATAGGGTTCAACTTAATATGCTGACACTTTTTTAAGAGGGTGATCAGACCGTCAAACTGAACAACTTTCTCTATGGGACCAACATCGAAGTCGCCAAAAAAAAATCAGCTCTTCCATACAAAACTGCAAACCTACTCGAACCAAATGTATGGGACAGCAGATTTTTTTTTCGCGATTTCGATGTTGGTCCCATAGAAAAATTTGTTCAGTTTGATGGTCTGAACATCCCCTTACAAAAGTGTCAGCATATTGAGAAGGACCCTGTATACTTAGGCTATGTTTGGGTATTGTCACACGACTAATACAGTCTCAATTGATGTCAGATAGTTTTAAAATTGAACTTCGAAAATATCCGAAGAAGCGTTTTGTTAAATATTGGGCAAAGGTCCGAATTAATAAAACTGGACCGTTGTCTGTAATCATTATTATTATTCACATGGCAGTTATTATATGCATAAAAAGTCTTTTAAATCCCTAGAAATTAAGATTACGATCGGCAGAAATCAACTACGCGGGAAATATTTTTTTCGGATTCCTGATTTCCGTGTTTTATTTTATAAGTGAAAACACTATATATGAACAAAACTTACAATACTAATGAGATCTAAATGTACCATTAATTGCAGGAACCTACAGCATGAATAAACTACTATTAAGTAAAATCTTTGTTAATCTTTTGTAGGGTAAGTGTGCCAGTGAATGAACGATTAAGCGGATTGCAAACTTAGATTTTTTTTCAAAAAGTTTGGAATATTGTGACAACCATTTTAGTTACTTTGTTGGATTCTCAGATACTGTAAGTTTCAATCGGTCAAAAAAGAAAACAAGTTTTCTTACTACAAGATATTAAAAAGTCCGTTTGAAGTTCAAAATAGGGTGTTGTACCGGTGAATGAACGACCTGCACCAATAAATGAAAAACGAGCTCCAGTGAACGAACGGTACAGGATGGGTTTTATTTGGAAGAGATAATTAGGAAAATATGTACTATTTTCCACATAATTTTCTTTAAAAACAATCTATAAATTATTTTCCACGTTATAACACATAAAACACAAGACTTTTTAGTCCCCTACTCAAATAGAAGGCATTATAAGTTTTACATGTCTGACTGTCTCCGTGTGTGTCTGTCGGTGGCCACCTAGCTGCTAAACGGGTGGACCGATTTCGATGCGGTTCTTTGTGATCGAAAGCCAATTGTTGCAAAAGTGTTCTTTCCTATGTTTCGTGGAAATTACTTTTACAGTTTTCAAGATAATCAGTTTTAATTGAGAGTTTTGAAGGAATTTCAACAAATTTCAATCAATAGCACAGCATCGAATTCATATTCAAATGTAGTACCTACAATGCAAGGATTAAATATTCACGATTATGCAGGGACTGATGATTAACAGCTCAATAATTATAGGTAGGTACCTTGTTTCAAAGGGATATCAGCAACTAGCACAATTAGATTATGTAGGGAACAAATCTAGTTTGGGCTAAAATGTTTTGTAGCTTTGTGGAAATTCCATAAATCCTCAATCTTAAGAATATGTTGACAAGGTCAAAAAAGATGGCTCCGAACTTCTGAAGGCATCAGTGTATATTTTTAAGACAATTAAAAACTTGAAAAAATGAAATTACATAATTATTTAGAAAGTAATCCTACGCTAAAAAACAATGAGTTAAGTACATGGATCGGGTTTTCCCTATATGGTGCATTACATAAATCATAAAACGACGTTCATGAATTTCATGATCTAGTGAACAGGATTGAATTGTGGTTCATACTGTATGATGACCGACAGTTCAGAGTAGGCTCTGTAATCTCTTTATGAGGGCTTAAAACCTGTATGTTGTAACAGAGGAGGCTTCGGGTTGTTGTTTGTTATTGATATTTAAATGGAGACAAAGATGATCAGGTAAATGAACTGTGTATTTAGAAAATTTGTAGAGTAGACAGTGACGGCGGTAAATAAACTAAAATGGTATGGTACTTACACGCCAACGTGGTGAGTAGCCGGCCTGTTAAAAAAAAAGTAACATCTGGTCCGGCTATTTACAATTGCGCATATTGCCTTCCTTCGTGTATATGAGTGAATATTTAGAATGTAATATGATAAGGAACGAAAGTCGAGTGAATGCAGTTGAAAATACGTTTTTTGTAAAGTGTGTGTGGTGTTAGAATGACTGACCGAAACAAGAACAACGAGTAAAGTTTAGTCTAAATTGTAAGATAATGTGGTAAATAGAATTAATAAAGGTATACTTGGATGGTTCTATCATTTGTTAAACTATTTGAAACGAATTGTCGGAAGAGGTGGTTAAAATAATCCATGATCATAACACATTATCGATAATCTCTTCCAAAAACGACAACGGAATCAACGGAAGTGCATGAAAAGATATATATTGAATATTATGGTCCCTCCAAAAGAATCACCAGAACGCCCTGTTCTGCACTACCTTATCCAACGGATAACTACCATTTTCACCAACCGCCTACTCATGCTGAATGGACTTTTCGGTACGTGGTCGCCATTTGAGAACTCTATGGTCCTAATATTTTGTTTCTTGTTCCTTAGGGAGTTGCCATGTCTCAGTTTCGTACCCGCATGTCTTCAATATGTCTTCACTGTACCTACACACTAGTCAAAGGCTTTCGTCTTGAGATGATGCGGTATTTGGGGCGAAAAGATATTAATAAATTTCTATTTTTTTTTTAAGTAGATTTTACTAGTTTTATGGGAGTTTGTAGAACATGGACATTCGAAATAATCGTTATTTTGCCCACGTGCATTATCAAACCAACTCGTTTGGAAGCTCTTTTAACGTTATCAAGCTTTTGTTAGTGAGGTCCTCTATGATCTCAGGAATGACCATTATGCCATTGGCAATGGCAAACCAAAGGTGAGTGATGGGCTTGGCGTTTATTTTTATGCTTAAACTTTTCAAGCCCAGAACTTTGAAGGAATCTTCCAAATTAATTGAAAGTGAATAATTCAAAACTGCCCGTTCTCCCTTCTTCTGTAATGTAGGAGTAGCATTTGTTGCTGAATCAAAGTACAGCCCTAGTAACCGACATGTTTTTCCACCTATAGTTACAATGCGGCCAGAAATCGTAGTAGGTTTTTGATCGGGACGGTTTGTATCTCATCTGGCATCAATGCCTGTCCACCTAAATGAACACTGCGTTTGTACATCAGGGGGCCACAGTCACATAGAAGGTGCAGAAGAATTTACATCTCCTCCTTGAAGAATCTGCAGCCGGTCGTATCACTTAATGTCAGTGTGTGCATGTGCTTGTTGTATTTGCAGTGACCTTGCTATTATACAAATTTGATTCTTGCTGAGGGCAAAGAGACTATTCGCAAGTTTGCGATTGTAGCTTTTGATAGGAGCTTCGGAGTGACACATGCCTGCGGTGTTGCACCATAGCTTTATTGCCTCTCCAAAGCTGGTCCTATTCAAAGAATCACGCGTTAGACCACTAGGGATTCCGAGAAATGGTTCTGGGCCTATGAAGTGGTTTTCAGTGCCCCATCTGGCCAGTACGTCTGCAATTTCGATCCCTTCTATGTCTTAGTGTCCTGGCACCCATTACAGCACGAGCTGATTGTTGTTGCCTAAGGTGTTCAGCTCTGACACGCAGTACTGTACTAGTTTGGACTTTATGATCGGAGAGTCCATTGGATAGCAAGGCTGCTAGCTATCTGAATTGATTGTAATAAATGTCGGTTGACGTAGCTCTTGCTTAAGTTTATTTCAATGCAGACTGAGATAGCGTAGACCTCAGCCTAGAATATGAAGGTATATAATTTCCATGATTTTGGGTCTGCCTTAATCTTGGTTAGCTAGAAGACTAAGATCAGGAATACGATTCTCTCCCCTAGAATCGGGCACCCAGGTGTCGTACACTTCTTGCAAAGTCGTGTAGTACTTCTCCAGATTAAAACCTTCAGCTATCCAAAAATATGATCATTTGTGAATCATCCGATAATGCTTCAGTTTAAAAACCATTATAAGTACAACCTAGAGTGTAAACAAAGTGCAAAGGCAAAGAGTGTAACAATTAACGGTTAGTTTATCATCACTCATGAGGGATTCATCATCAGCCTATATACGTCCCACTGCAGGGCACAGGCCTACCCTCTAGGAGGGTGTTTGGGTGTTAGTCCACCACGCGTGCCCAATACGGATTGGTAGACTTCACATATGCATCAGAATTTCTTCTTCTGCATATGCAGGTTTCCTCACGATGTTTTCCTTCACCGTTTGAGAGCAGTCGGTAATACGTACATAAGTTAGAAAAACTCATTGGTACGTGGCCTGTTGTCCGTGCGGATTCGAACCCGGACCTCATGATTGAGAGTCCATACCTCTCCGCAACGCGCCACCGAGCTCTCGGGAGGGAATGAGGGATTATAATGATGTTATTAAAACCTTATGTTACTTTCTATAAAAATGCATCATGCTGTAGATAACATTTCTGGTAAATTATTTTGATGATTCCTTATATTTGCAAAAGTTTAAGAAAACGTGATGTTCTTTTACTGGCTCTTGAACACCAATGAATGAACGGGCGATGAACGGGCGTTTATTCACTGGAGCATTTTCACCAGTAAATGGACACGAAATAAAACTGCGTTCCTTTACTGGACAGAGACCTTAAAATTATAAAAGGTATGTATTTCTAAGATCAGTATGACATATTCTATCTAAAAAACTTATATCATTATTAAAATAAGAAATCATGCAACTCACCAGTAAACGAACACCCGTTCGTTCACTAGCACACAAGTAAACTTCAAACACCAGTCCTGGAATTGTGAATTATTCAATAACTAAACAATTTTTCACCGTTAAATATACGTCATACGACTAAATAACTCATGTTCCATCCATTAATATCACTGATTCAAACGAATGTCCAAAAAAAACGACACACTGGTCAAAATACGGTGACAAGTATTTCCATTTCCTTATAAGGACGTCATACAACGGCTTTTAGCCAACGACACGGCCATCTTCGACGATGATTTCGCGGACACTAAGCATCACAGCCCCTCAAGGTAACTGCCAAGTATAGATAGTGTTGCCAGCAAGGTACAAAAAAATCACGAAACACCTAACTCTGTTATTTTTCTTAATAATCTTTAAAAACCACGATTTGTTCATTCACTGGGGTGCGTTCAGCCACTGGTGCACTTACCCTACCTACAAAAGGAACAATAAAAGGTTAAACAATTATTAATTAATTACAAAATCGTTTATCTCTTCTAATGTAATTAGTATTTATTACTATAAATATTTAATATAATGCCCAGATGTATTAGGTGGATTATAATCAAGCAAAAGTTTACTCTCTGAACAAATGTTCTTACTCTGTAGAGTAACAGAACATAGTGTGTTTTGTAAGCCCACTGGCGAAATGAGTGGGCGCCTCGGTGTCTACTCGGCGTATTCAACCCGCTAGGCGAGTGGCGCCAGGCTTACAGCTTACAGAGATAAATTAGTTGGAATGTTTCATCTACCTCGAATTTTAATATACTGTCCCTAATTTTATTCTAAATCAGCCAACTTTCCCGTAATGTTCTTATATGCATGTTTGTTAAAGATCATATTATTTATAGCCGTGGTGGTCCAGTGGCGAGAAACCTTGCCTGCCGTGCAGGAGGCGATGGTTCGATCCCCGTCCATGCCGACTCGTACTAATTATGAGTTTTTCGGAATTTATGTACGATTTGAAACACCACGGGCTTTACGGTGAAGGAAAACATCGTGAGGAAACCTGCATGCTTCAATTTCGAGGCATGTATTGTACCCACTGTCCATTATAATGGACAGAGTTTCGGTACTATTGGTGAAACGTGGATGTTCTGAGGTTTCAGAATATCTCTGGCTACCCCGTCGGGGAATATAGTCGTGAGCATATGCTATGCTATGCTATGCTATGCTATGCATATTATTTTCGAAAACGTTTAGAAATTATACTAGGGTTTCTGTATAGACTGTAATGATTATAAAATAATAGCCTAGTGATAATTTGATAATCTTAAAAACCGAGGAGCTTCTTAAGGCTAGGTTATCCCAGTGCAAGAGTCTCTTTCTTGCAAGTATAAGTTTACAATTAGCCATCCCGCTCCAATTGAAAGCAGGATCGCAAAACAACATGTTTTTCGTCAATATCTTTGCTCATGGGAGTTTCTAAGCTAAAAATTCTTCTGAGTTCACTAGAAATATTTAATGTATTTAGTTAAGTACAAGAATAAAAAGTTAAATATCAGCAGTTTAATCATAGTATTGAAAAAACATATTAAAAAGGGGTAACTTTGGGATGTTTTTCTATCTAGTAAACTTAATCTAATCGTGTAATTGAGAACAGTCGCCCATCCGCCCGATCCTTTAATAAGACATAATTGAATTTCAGACTTTAAAACACAGTTTAAAACACTTTCGTTCGTGTTCAAAAAACGGCCTCGACGGGATAACAGTGTCTTAATATGCTGACGGTTTTCTAAGGGGATGATCAGACCATTAGATCAAACTGAGCTTTCTCTATGGGAACAACATCAAATTCGCGGGAAAAAGCGCAGTCGTATACATTTTGGTCGAGCAGGTTTGCAGTTTTGGAACAGCAGATTTTTTTTTGTGATTTCGATGTTAGTCCCGGAATAAAAAACGTTCAGTTTGGTTATCTGATCATGCCATATGAAAACGGTCAGCATAATTATTAAGAATGACCCTGTACAGAGTGCAAGTGACAGCCTAGCAAATACTGAAACGGTGAACTCAGACCATCAAACTGAACAACTTTCACTATGGAGCCTACCTCAGGAAACGCGAAAAAAAATCAGCTGTCCCATACATTTGACTCGGGTAGGTACGGCAGTTTTGTATGGGACAGCTGATTTTTTTTCGCGTTTCCTGAGGTAGGCTCCATAGTGAGAGTTGTTCAGTTTGATGGTCTGAGTTCACCGTTTCAGTATTTACTAGGCTGTCTCTTACACCTTGTATATTTTACGTCTAATTAAAAAGTTACTACCAAAAAATAATTAATCGCCTCAAGTCAGTATTCATTTGCATATAACATCCTATACAGGTTAGTTATAAATGAGACTGTAATTTCAGAGTGTCCTTTGAAGTGAGATTAAAGCCGACAGCGACTGGCACGCCCTCTGGATGCGGTCGGGATGGCCACAGTAAATTAAATCCCTCGTCCTTTCACTGGATTCTCATTAACAATTTTAGTCAGTGTAATGAGGACGTTTGATTCAAGGAATTAGTGAGCCATTGTGAGGTGAGTATCAGGTTTCAATTTACAATAGAGATGGAAGTCTATCGTTTCTAATTAGTGTGCGTAGCACTTCGTAGCGATGCTACGCTAAGTGCACGCTACGAGATGACTACGAACTGAACTATGAGTCGGTAACATAAATTATAGAGTGTAACAAAAATACAAATAAACATTTAAGGGGGTGGTGTAGACCATCAAACCGAACAACTTTCACTATGGGACCAATATCGAAATCGCGAAAAAAAAAAATTATGTTCTATACTCTACAAATCGACTAGAGCTAACATAATTATGTATGGGATATCCGATTTTTTTTTCGCGATTTCGATGTTGGTCCCGTAGAGAAAGATGTTCAGTTTGACGGTCTAAACAACCCCCTTAAGAGTTTTAAAAATTTATTCTTACTTATGTAACACCTTGTATATGTCGATACTGCAGTTTTGTAGGAGCATATGATTTTTTTCGCGTTTTCGAAGTTGGCTCCATAGTAAAGATTGTTTAGTTTGAAGGTGTGAAGCACCTCCATGAGTATTATTATTAGGGTGTTTTGTTACATCCTGTACACGGTATCCTTTCCAGCCCCTCTAGCATGCCACCGCCGAGAAAACGACAAAAATCGAGACGTGCCTCCATCTTTATTATTTTACGTACGCCAAAAAGAGCGCGCATGACGTTTTTCTCGTTTAAACGCTTTGTCGTGGGTGGCATGCTAGCCGTGCTGAATAAGGTTATAGCTATTACAACGAATATTGCTATAGTAGATTACACACCATCTGCCTCCGTGGTCTAATGGTTAAGAGCACGCCGGGCATAGCCGTTGAAATAGGAAGAGTTTGGTAAGATTTACTGAGAGTCGTCGTCCGTAATTCAAACTACACAAATTGTAATCATATGTGGAAGATGATCTAGGTATAATTTGAACAAAACGAGAATTTGAACCAAATGATAATTTGCACAAATTGCGAATTGCACGAATCGCGAATTGTACGAACAGCGAAAGTGAACGAACTGAGAACTTTACAAACTGAGAAATTGTACCAACTGCTCGTAATTCTCACCTACAATAGGATGACAAAAATGTTACATCATTGAAAAGACATAATAACAGAAAAAGTCAAAAGATCATGCCCAAAATTCTATGAAAGTTAGGCTGAACTTGCATCTGGTGAAATTGTCCCCTAAAGATAGGACATGTACTAAGCATTATCATAGCAAGAAAATAGCTAAATAATTGATCGGAAATATTTAAAAATCAAAAGTAAAAAAATAGATAGGTTATAAAAACAAAAGCATTCGTTCCTTACAAAAAATTACTATAAAATTGCATTTTATTTTTAAACCCCCATTCCCATAGAGCGAAATATACATTTAAGGGATTCATAACACAGACCAAATATTTTTGTTAAAAAAATGATGATGACGCATTGATGACGCATCTTTAGCCTGGTTTCGGGCATAATTCTTGATCCGTTTCCAAGCTTTATCTATTTGAAGCTGTTTCATTTTTATTACAGGCGCCAGCTAGCTACCTCAGCAAAGCAACAAAGTACCCGACCCCTATGAGATAATATTTATAGAATTAGGATTGGTAAGATTTATTGCGTTTTGCCGCTGCGCCGCCCCCCTGGCGCCGACGTCGGAGACGCCGCGCCGTCCCGCCGGCCAGACCGTCCGGCGCCGGCGTCCATTGATCTCCGGCGTTACATCTGTGTAGATGACGCGGTTGTCTCCCAGCGATAGTTGGCACTTGAACCAGTGACACAGTTTAAATAGAAAACGCGAGTAATCGATTCACGAGCTACTCGTTGAAATCGTATTTAAATGTATAGTTCCCAAAACAGGCGATACGTACGACGAATTTCTGTCGAGAATCAGTCCATAACCATTATTTTGCTTTTAATTCAATTCAATTATACTTTATTGCACACCAAAACAGAACATACATTTGAATCCAGATAAAGAATTACAAGTAGGTACAAATAAGGCGGTATTATCGCTATAAAGCGATTTCTTCCAGACAACCTTAGGGTAGAGGAAATCTCTTCCTTAGGGTGGAGGATGTCTTTCTTGTGTCACTAAACTAATCTAGTGAATTTTAATATCTACTACTGGTATTCAATCAATCAATCAAATCTGTATTTCGCACTGAAACACAATATACCTAGGTAGGCTACTTAGATTTCAGAAATCAGTCAGAGATCATTTTTTTGTCCGATTTCTGACAAATTGCGTAAAATACATTAAAACAATGTATTAAACCAGGAATTAATATAATTAGAAATAAATGGAACTCTCAGCTTACCTACTTCACTTTGTTTGGACAAAAATGTTGAAAAAGTGTATAATAGTTATTTGTTATGCTAGGCTGCAAAGTTGCTTTTTGGCGCGAGTACTTTTATTGAAACCTGAGCAAGCGAAGGATTCAAAGGTACGAGACGCAGAATAACTTTGCAGCCGAGCGAAACACACAATTTTTCACCTCACAACAGCGAGGAAAAAAAGTTAATTGCTAAAAAGAACATTTCAAAAAGTTTTTATTTTTGTGCTGGCCAGTGTCATGAAATAGTTACTAAGCATTTTCAGTGGATTGGCGGTATATAAAAATATTGAATTGACAGATTCGAATTGCAAAAACTCTTGCCACGCTAGCGGATAAAATGCACTTTTGCACTCAGATTTCGAATGATAAACAGAACCTTTCCGAGCTTGTGAGGTGAAAAATTGTTTTTATCCGTAAAAACGTCCCATCTTTAACATAAAATATTGTCAGTAACTATACTAATAGGTACACGTAAAATGCAAGATCGTAACTAATTGGGCATCTCGCCGCCCTCAGTGAGACCACAAAACAGCTCATTAAAATTGCATCCCGGCTGATTCCCTCCGGCAAATGTCTCTAGGTACTCAATAGCCTATTTGTTATCGTGTAATTCGACACAAGTCTAGTCACCTGCCAATCCTTCGTGGTTTGATAATAAACTCCGTTTTGAACGGAGTTTTCATTAATTATAATATTGAAGCAATAGTTTTCGTGACAGAAGGTATGGGATTTGACATTGTCCAGTTTTGTAGGTAGTACCACGTACCTAGTACCTATTGTATGAAGAAAGATTAATTTTCAATTTCATTCTTTACCCAACGTTCATCGTCCCTTTCGGGGCTACAGGGTGTCCCATATGGTAAATTCAGGATAAATAATAAATAGCAAAAAAATATCGATAGATACAAAAACAAAACAACAAAATTCAATTTCTTCCAAACAAATGTTTCATCTAGCTAGTTTCAGTTTTAAATTTTAACTATAAAATCTGTATCTGTATAGAATTTCTATTCGTATTCTTCTACTTTTTCATAAGCTTGAATAACCTTTGCATTCAACATACATAAGGACGGGAAAGTGGTGTTACTTTGGTGACGGCTAAGAAAAACCGTAGCCATGCAACGTTGAGTGGAGCGCGTTTTTAGATGGATGACTGCTTTAGTGGCGTTTCGTGTTTAGCACATTAGCACATCGGAAGGTAGGTTAAGTAAATAAATAAAAATAAATCTTTGTACACACGGTGGCACATCAAGCTACGCAAAACAAATATAAGTTGAACGCGCGACGTTATACATTACTCTACCTACGCGCGGCCAGTTAATTTTGGTTTTGCGTAGCTTGCTGTTTCGCCGTGAGTAAAAAACTTATGAAACTATATGGTTAGTACACAATTACAGAACTGGTGATTGGGGTAAGCAGTATGTCCCAAAATAATGCCGATAAATGGCAGTGTTAGGTAAACAAATCTCGAAGCCTTGTTACAACTTTAAAATACTCTGAGTGGGCTTGCAGCCTCCAGCGCGTGATGTGGGCCCGTGTTGTGAAGCCCACTTAATTTATCCTTCATTTGACCTGTAGTGTGATCTCAAAGGTTCTAGTTTTTTAATCATACACTGTTGGAAAAAATATATAGAAAAATGACGAAAGCCAAATTATGAAATTTAAAAAACAATCTACACAAAATTGTCTACTTTGCAAAAGGAAAAATCAAGTTACCTGTAGAAACGTATTGATCATGACTGGCTTCCGGGAAACGTATACAAATTGGGGAATTGTAATATTTTAGTTACTTTCAGTATTATTTAATGGTCAGATAGGTTCTCAGATAGTCGTGGTTTGATGAGTTCTTTTAACATTAATAATATTTTTGATTATAAACATGTTACAGCCATGTCGAGCTATTTCGAATCAAATTAAAGATTGAAAAATTTGTGTTTGTGTTTTTTTTTTTATTTCCCGCCCGAGACAAATTTTTCAATCTTTAATTTAATAATATTTATTTAAAAATAAAACAATCGTATAACTTTCGTTGACGTCCGATTGATTTCCAAGTAGGACACTATAACTACGTAAATGTTTCAATTAAATTAAATATATAAATTATTTATTGTAAATTAGTACATATTATTTAATTTTTAATTATAATATAATTTATTAATTTTATTTCCTTATAATACTGACCATATGCATCTTACAGTACGGTCTGATGCATAACCCAGTTAGAGGTGGGTATTCCAAACAAAACATGAGAAGCAAAGCAATGCTCAAATCAGGGGTCGCAGACTCGAAATAAGCGTCCAATTGTTTTAGTAAGAACAAAATTTTAATCTAGCCTAACACATTAACGGCTTATTGTTCTTATCCCGACACCCGTAGACAAAATAAAACAAAGTGGCAGGGAGCAATTAATTTAGGGTTCCGCGTGCACCGGGGCCTCGGGCGATGGGCGATGGACCAATCGGGTAATTGTTGCGGCAATATTCAAATGGCGGAAACAATTAGCGTGAGTGCTGTATACGTTTAGCTGTCTGCTCTTTATGAAGCACTGAAAGTAGGAATATTGGGGAAAATGGAGAAGAAAACAAAAGAGAAACGATGTAGATTTTTACTAAATACAGTTGGATTAGCGCCACTGGCGTCAACCTGGGTTAATAATAAAGTCCAGGTTTACTCGGTACCTAACCCGCGATTTTTAGCATATTAAAACAAACAGAGAGAACAATTTTAACCGGAGTTCATTACTAACACAGGTGCTCTGACGTAGTGTCAAATAATAATACGCATCGAGTGTCGAAACAATTACCTGAGGGTCTACCATGAGTTTTCACCGTACTTTACTACTGTAGTTACGTCACCAATTTTGTACTGAATTTCGTACAGCGCTCGCCAATTCGTATGATAGAAATTAGTTCTCAACGTAACCACTAGGAGCGCTGTACGCGATTCAATACAAAAATTGCTGACTTATTTACAGTAGTAAAGTACTGTGAAAAGTCGTGGTAAGCTGCTGCTTGCATATAACCTTGAGTTCTATTTACGGAACAATGGAAACGCTGCTCAAAATACGTTGACGTCACAATCTTATAAACGTGCTCTACCAACGAAGTAAATAAATTACCTAACTCTACTTTAGAACTGGATGGTTTTCCCTTTATTTTTTATTTCTGTTATAATGTTTATAAATGTTTAGGGTTCCGTTACCCAAAGGGTGAAAACTGGACCCTATTACTAAGCCTACGTTGTCCGTCCGTACGTCCGTCCTACCTTTTTAGGGCTGTAACTTTTGAACCGTTATAGCTAGACAATTGAAATTTTCACAGAATATGCGTTATTACGGCGGATTTGTTAACAAATAATAAAAATGTCTAAAAGTTAAAAATTAAGGGGGGTTCTCAACAAGAAACTAGTTTTTATCGACGTTTTTTCTTCTCGCTCTAATGTATAAACGGTAATTCAAAGAAGCGTCAAACTTGGTGTGATTATAGAGAAAACTCTACAGTTTAACAACAAATAATAAAAACCGGCCAAGTGTGAGTTGGTCTCACGCTTAAGGTCCCGGAGAAAAAAAGTTTTTTCCCAAGTTAATGTGTTGTCTTCGGTGTTGGTGTGGTATGGAACCCTCGATGCGCGAGTAGCCCGACTCGCACTTGACCGATTTTATTAAGGCGTAGCCTGCTATTTTAAGGACCAGAATTCTAGATAATTAGATTGTCACAAAACGTAAGAGCATCTAAAATCTAATTAAAACGTACAGTAAGCTAAACATCACGAGTTATAATTGACGGGATCCTCCCCTGCAGCTCGTTCCAAATCTCTTTTGTGTTCCGCGATAACGCTACAAAGCTTGCTAATGTCTTTTAAGGACTTAGTGATTTAAACGGACTAAATAATGAAGCGGCTACCCTTCCTCTCTACTCCGCTCGCAACGCAATTTATGAGCTTAAAACATTAGGGCTACCTCACATGAGTTTGATACTAGAATATGCCAGACAAAAGTTCCATACAAATTACGATTAACATTTGTTTTTTTTACACAAAATGTCTCGTCTAGAAGAAACAATTTCGTCGTTTTTTTCGCTGTAACATTCGGATATTGCACTAAATGTTAATAAATTTTCAAATAAAATTAAAATATTTGCTGTTGAAAAATGATTGAAATGTTACCTTAAAGTTAGTTAAAGAGTACCTAATTAAATAAAAAATAAGGATTAAAAGGCGTGACAACCTCCTTTTTTTGAAGTCGGTAAAAAATGGACAAAACATATACAGATACTTATACAGATTCAGACTATTCAGTACTATTAGCTCTTTTCTTTGCCTCGGCTTCACTCACGTATAAATTATAATTGTTTCATTATAAACGTTTTGTTTGAATTAATTACCTATAGAATTAAAATCTGTTTATGTCTACGAGAAATGGAATCGTGGACGTGGACGTGGACGCGAATTAAACAATTAAACTATGAAATGTAGTTCTTTCTCTTATTTCGTGACAGCATGAGCTGAGCTATATCCTAGAACTATATCGCATGACACTATCTCGTCTCTCTTAATTTAGTAATAACTAACATCAAAACAACAAGAGGATTATTTAAAGAATTATCGGCGCGCCTAATCGAGGCCTCGGGTGACCAGAGGGCTGGCAGTTACCTCGGCCAGCAAATCAGTCTGGCCATACAAAGAGGCAACGCTGCCAGTCTTCTGGGCACCCTGCCGGCAAGCGGCGGTAATTTAGAGGATGTTTTTTATTTATAGTATGTATAAGTTTTGTTTTTCTTTTCTTTAGGTTATGTGTTATTATAATTTCTGATGTTAATAAATTACCATTTCTACCATAAATAAATAACAATGCATTATAATCGTTTTGGTCATTATTGTTACAGTAATAGGCATAGGCAATATGGCAATGCTTCTAAGTATCATGACGTTGCAACTAGTTTTTCACAGTCAAATAAACGTAACATTTTCACAAAATCGATCAGCTTAACGTATTCCCACATCGCAAATATCAACGGTTCCGGTTACTATTTTACCACAAATATTTCTCAGAACACGGCGACTACAAATCGCAATGGGGCAGATTCGGTACCAGCTACCAAAGCGGTCACAAATCTCGCGTGATAAGTCTTATGTCTATGGTATAGGTATGAAAGTAGGTCGATCTGGGGGTCTTCGTGGAGAGTAGTACAGTCAATTCGCATGACGACACAAATCCGGATGATGTTCTGTTTGTTATCAGCGCTGCGCACTCCACTGCGTTGCCAAGCCAGGGACGCCATCCAGTAATAATCGTATTATTTATCGAGACCCGACCATTTAAGGAAATCAGTGGTTGTAAGAATAGGAATGATCATTTCAATAAGTAATTTAATACATTACAAACGAGAATTTGAACCAAATGATCATTTGCACAAATTGCGAATTGTACGAATCGCGAATTGTACGAACAGCGAAAGTTCACGAATTGAGAACTTTACAAACTGAGAAATTGTACCAACTGCTCATGATTCACTTAATCATTCTTTGGCAAATGTCTAGATAATTCTAAGTTAAACAAATATACAATTTTTCCACCAAATCGGGATTATGTGTGTATTTTTACACAATTTTTATTCGTTTAATTGAATGAAAATATATATAAAAAATGATCAATGATTACCAACAAGCAACGAAGCATGTTGCTGATTACTGACTGTAGTATTTGTCTAATTACATACTCTAATTTCACGCGGACGAAGTCGCGGGTAAAAGCTAGTCGGTATAATGAAGCTAAGCTAGAAAACATAAAAGGAGAAGCAAAACTTCTTAGTCAACGCCAGAAAAGATCGCGAATTATCCAAGTAATTTGTGATCAGTATCATTTTTTAAAGGTATATTACCGTTGGCGCTCTCCATACAATTGAAGTCTGGTGATATTTTCAATACTATTATCGAATTAAAGACAATGAACTAATTAAACACAATGAAATTTTTCAGAAACAATCTAGTTAAATCTAGTCTCTTTGTTTGTATGAAGTCAGATTTTCGAAGATTTCCATACAAATCTTAAATTAATCCTAGCATTAAAACTGTTTATTTTATCTAAAATCTGACTTCATACAAACATAGAGATTAGTTTATAGATTGTTTCTGAAAAATTTCATTGACTTTAATTGGATAGTATCTAAAATATCACCAGAATTCGTTTGTATGCAGCGCGCATTTGCTCTCTCGGAATAAACTTCTCTTAAAAAAGATGAATGAAGAAACATTATAATAAACACTTATGTTATAATGATAGTAGTAAATCCGGTCGTCCCTGGCAGCAAGTGCTCGTTATAAGTCCGAGACGAGACCACCCCACTGTTTCAGCACGGTATTATAGCCCTGTCAATATTATCGGCGATCACGGCTCCGCACTCGGCTCGGAGCTGCTTCCCGCTAAATTGCTTCCAATCCCCAACGTTTTCAAGACACACCAATTGTTTCTTTTCTGTTTGTTCCGTTTCTATTTTATGAGAATTCATAGTTTTGTATTAGAAGATTATTGGTTTTTGTTATGAGTTTCAAAATATTTTAGATAACTTTTCCACAGAGGACTTACGGATTTTATATGATTAGATTTTTTATATGCATTTCCTAAACCACACCCCTATAAAGGGTGTAATCACTTTAGACAGTTTCTGAATGAACAATAATAAAATAACATACGGATATAAGAAACAAAACAAAAAAACTAACCTAAATAGGTAAAAATGTCCTATTCGGGGTAGAGTGTCTAGGAGGCTGGTAGCGCAGCGTTGCCTCTTTGGATCGCTGGCCTGATCTTCTACGCAAAAGTTTCTCATTTCAAATCAAATTAATTTGGCCTCGAAGTATGTTCGACAAATTACGACTATTGACAGCTTAGTCAAAAGAGGTATGCAAGTATCGTAGTCAAAATAATTATGCAACGATCGTAGTATTTGGCGCACCCTGGAGTGAAATTTTTCAATCTCATTCAGTGAGCTCAGCTGTTGAAAATGTTAAAATTACTATGGAGATACGCATCTTTCTACTGTTGATTTGACTTTCAAAAATCATACTTCAGGAGTGCGATTTTTTGAAGTCAAATAAGCAGTTAGAAAGATGCATGAGAACGCTTTTGTATGAGATTTAAAAACCGTTCAAACTCACCGATGACATTCAAAAATCGCACCCCTGGTCTCTGCCTACCCCACTGGGAAAGAGGCGTGACGTTGTAGATAGCTTAGTCGATAGTGAACCTGCCTGAAAAAGAATAATTTTCGTACCCAAATAAAACCAATGCCACTGCTTTGTGGCTGATTATAATTAATGCCTAGACGGACGAGTTACTCGTATCTTTTTTTGACCGGTACTTTAACATTTACTAAAATAGATTGTCTGTACGATATTCGAATATACTGGACTAGATCTGTGTGACAAAGTCAACGATATTTATTTCGATCCGCGGTTGCATCACATTAAAATCAAAACAATTTATTCTACATTTGTTAACGTCCATACGTCCCGGATTCACCTGGTACATAATTATGATAGTTTGTGGGAAGGGGTCTCTTATTTTTCGTTTTTCAACAAGATTTATACAAGTTACCGAAACAAAACAATACACAGTATTTCTGTATAGTTTATCTATTGAAATAGTGAAATCATAAATTGATTACACGATTGAAACTACTTCCCTCAATAGAATTTCTTTTCGAAAATTTAAGAAAAAAATGAATTTTGAAAAAAAAATCTCAAACTAGAATAACTTGCAACACTTTCTAATTACTGGAATTTCACTCAAATCTACACCATTAGTTTTATCTAGTGATCTCATTAAAAAAAATCTATAATAGTACTTTTATTCATTCTTTTCAATCGAAAAATATGGCACACGCACGCACTTTTCTGGGCTTCAGTCGCGTTTCTCATTGAAAACATTGGCCTGAACCTATGGCCTCTTAACATCATCACCGGGATAGTTTAGGGTAGCTCATACGCAGTTTTATTTGACATCCTGTCGACTCAAGCACCACCTCTTTGGTCCATAGATTCAAGCAATAAATTAATAAGCAATAAAGCAATAAAAAATATACAAAGAAAATGAATATTAGAGTACTTGAACTACTGAACAGAGGAAAGTTCGATCCCTTGAAAATTGTATTGATTTGTTTATTTATTGAGTCAAAGTATATTTTTCTTTTTTTCATAATTAGCAAACAGCTTCAATTTATTCACCCATGGTTAGGACAAATAATATTCCTTTTTTTTTTTTAGTGAATAGCTCATAGGTACCTAATGAAAAATTCATAACTCAGGGTACCAAAACATAATACAGTCCTCATCAAACGCAACAGAACAATGGCGAGTTTGTTAGTAAAATTGGTAAAATCCAAAATAAAACTGTTATCGGTAGCATCCGAATAAGAAACAGAAAATAAGTAGGTAGAAAGGTTCCTTCTATCCTTTTACTTTTTCTTCAACAACCCATGCGGGTCCAAGGGTTCCAGGGTACACAATGCATGGCTACGAGTATGTTTTTTGGGCAGGCAACTTGTTAACAGTGCTAGAAACATGATCGACTTACTTGAAAAGAAGGGGTTTGTTGGCGAAAAGGCCAGAGGCCTTCTCCTTCGCGGCTTGGAGCCCTTGCATGCCTGTCGCCGGACGTCCCACATGTAATAACACTCACACTCTACACACACCTGCGGACAACATTACAAAACTTATAGCATGTGTTTTTTTTTTATTTATAATTAATGGACTTCTTGCTTGTGCGTTAGCACCGCATTTCCGCCAATGTCAAGTGTTTTGAGGGAGTATCTATCCAATCTCGAGGATTGTTTTTGAGTAAGAACAACTGAGAAGGATTGTGGAGCCTCGTGGCAGGCTGAAACGCTAACAGAGACAAGTGACAATGACAAGTGTTCGGGGCAAACCCTGCAACGTGACTCCATATAGAATGTTATAGCAGATTACACACCGAGAGCAGGAAAGTAAGAAAGGTCTCACATCTCATGCAATTGCGAAGCCGAGGTCAACAAACATGTGATCTGAGGCTTTCTTATTTACTGTCCGAGGTTAGTACACTATTTTTCTCCTCGACGGAGGTGGAAAGTGACAGCTTCGTTTAGCGCAGCGGGACGAAAATTGACGCTTTCTGTCCGGAGGGGAGAAAAAATAGAAAATTTTAATTAGGAACTAACCTAATCGCATTGAAACAAGAAAACATCAGCCCGATGCTGATGTGATATGGCTCGGTGACTGGAGGCTAATTACCTACGTTGTTGTATACCCTATAGGTATTATATCATCATTATATAGAAAAACAAACACATTATTCAAATATTGATGCATATTATAAAGAATCTTTAGTGAAATCAAAAATATTTTTTTCTAGAACCTTTCTTTAAAAATTGATATTTTAAAATTACCCTCAAACTATAAACTGAAAGGTTTCAGAACCTTTTCCCACGCACGCATGCACGGCATACGCAGCGCCGCGCTTTGTCATTCCATGCTTCGATCAAAATAAAATGAATGGATAGGCCTTAAGCGAACATTTCAAACCAGAAAAATGAGGCAAAACAAATGAAATTTTTACTTGTCACTTGTATGAAAGTGCCCTAGATTTGACAGATAATGGCGCTAGTTTGTATCTACCAAGTGCACCAGTAGTTTGCTTCAACTTACCGCGCTTTAGGCCTATCCATTCATTTTATTTTGATCGAAGATTCCATGCAAGCCCGGCTTGCACCAACAAGTATTTACGCGCTTAATAGTGATAGTTCTGTCTTTCACACTACTCATACAAAATGACAGTGACAGCATTAACTTTTTGGTGCAAGCCAGCCTATGTATGAAATCACTCAAAACCTTTCCCATTCATTACGTCAGTTACGTGTATATACTATTACCTATTCTCTGGTTACGTATCAACGTCACGAGGGAAAGTTTTTAAGGCGTATCAGCCGTGGACCACTCTCCTCTCACTCACACTCCATACTAATCGATGAGAAAGAGCGCGTGGCTCCGGTCAGAATTTTGCTGTTTTCTTTGAAAAATTCAATGATTTTTTATTAATTTCGAAAAAGTAAAAAAACCACATCATTCTAAATTGTATTGTGAACAATATAGTAAATTTTCATTTTGTTCCGATTAAAAATGTAAGAGTAAAATGGTTACAACTGGAAAAAAAGGGGTGACTTTAGAGTCCCTTTTCTTCGGTTTTATTCATTAAAATCGATTTCTAGAAAAACCACATCACTTCTCATATCCTGTAGATGGTTCAGTTTAAATTTCAGCTCAAAAGGTGCCATAGTTAATGAATAAAATGGTTACAAAATTACCCAAAACCGGCAGGTAGCCCCTTAAGTGATTTCATATATATTAGTATGAAATGACACAGCGCTGCGTTACTGCCAAGCTGCACGATGCGCAGCGGCGGATTATTTTAAATAGAACCATGCCGCAGCAGGATGTATAAGTAGTATTTAATATATTATAATGAAACTAAAAAACATTCCCATGGGACCATGGATTGACCTTCCGTGTAAGTGCGTTCACACACGATGACGCACTGACGGAGCGGCAGACGTCAGTCCGTCATATGTGAAACAAGGAGTTTTATGAAACCGCACGTAGAAGCACACATGGTGACGGATTGACGCACCTGTGTGGTTCTATGGACTGACATCTGCCGCTCCGTCAATGCGTCATCGTGTGTGAACGCACTAAGAATCAGCCAAGGAAGGCTTCCGCACATTGCAGCGATATTATCGAGCGATTTTATCGCAGCAACACTGCAGCGATTCCGCGATTCGCCTGAATTTTTGAGAATGTAGTAGAAAGAGATTGCGTCAGGTTGCGTAATATCACGGCAGTGTGTGGGATCGAGCGCGTCCCCATACAAAATGTACTGAGAACAATTATCGCAAAATCGCAGCAATATTATCGCTCGATAATATCGCGGCAGTGCGTAGGATCGCGCGCGTCCCCATACAAAATGTACAGAGAACAATTATCGCAAAATCGCAGCGATAATATCGCTCGATAATATCGCTGCAATGAGCGGATGCCTTTAATTTTCTATGAATGGTCCAAAAAAAAACATTTGTAGAGCAACAAGCAACGGAAATAATTCAAATGTGCCTTTAGGAGTAGATTTTCGAAAAATCCATTCTTAGTGCATCTCTACCTACATCCTCTGTAGAATTTGTATCACAAACATGTTTCTATTTTCAGCGGTTCAGACTGTGCGTTGTCTGTCAGTCAGTCATTCACTGAACTTTTTATAAGTATGTAGTAGATTGCACACCGAAACAATCTTAACTATAATATACAATCGTAAAATCATGAGGAACAAAAAAGTAGCGGTTTACTTCATATAAAATCAAATAACACTCGATAGCGCGATTTAAATGACGTGCAGCGCCATCTATTGACAAAATTGTTAGTTTGTTTGTTTGTTCGCACATCACGCAAAAACTACTGAACCGATTTTGATGAAACTTTTTATGTTTATTAGCTTATGATCTGACTTAAAATCGGGTATATCGGGGTCGCGGGTTCGAATCCCGTAAGGGACAAATATTTGTATGACGAATATGAATATTTGTACCCGAGTCATGGATGTTTGTATCTATATATGTATTCTATATCGTTGTCTAGTTATCATAATACAAGTCCAGGCTAGATTCTGGAACTTTAAATGTGACTAGATAATTTGAGTGACACTGTCCAAGATATTTATTTATTTATTTTTATTTTATATAATTTGTACGGACGAAGTCGCGGGAAAACACTAGTAATTAATAAAACAAATCTTCCTCCATGGTCCAATGCTCTTAGCATTGGGCTCTTGATACGGAGGTCGTGGGTTCGATTTCCACGGGGGACACCTATTATATGTCGCTTTGTGCGTATTTCCCCAGTTGGTTAGGACATTACAGGCTGAATCACCTGATTGTCTGAAAAGAAAGATGATTCTGTGCTTCGGATGGCACTTTAAGCCGTTGTTCCCGGCTACTATCTCTGGTGGTAGAAGTCGTTACATAAAACCACGTCAGAGGCCGTAAGGCGGCCTGAAAAAACTCTGACACCAGGGCTTGCACACACGATAAGCAGAAGAATTAAACACAGTAATGTATAAACGTTCGTCTAATTTGTAGGTAAAACTGGAATATATTTATTTTTTATTGATATGGGTAAAGCAAAAAAAAATAATTTTTATTGTCTTTCATCGACCTAAAGATGATAATGATTTGAAGTAGTTCAATTCGTCCAGATTAAAATAGAATCCGTTATTTAGTTATATAAGTAGCAGCCATTCTGATTCGCTGTTACATAATCGATAGTACATACACAGGTATATAAGTATCTACATGATGTATGTAAAATAAAATGGATATACATGTCTGAATAGCAAACAGATTTTCGCAAATACACTGTAACTAAGTTAATTACTTATTATGTACTAATAAAAAAGAGAATAAACTTACATTTTTTCGGTTCCTTGGCGTAGCAGGATCGTAGCAGCGCGTCTGTCGATCGTAGCACCCCGCGCGCCGCTAGCTCGCAGCGCTACGGCTGCGCGTAGCCTCTGCCGCCATTGGCCAGTACCTCGACGAACGTAGACAATCTCCAACCAATCACAGGCAGTTCTGTAAAGGGGCGTGGATTTACAGATTTCAGAAAATTTTCAGGAGCCACCAAAGTACATACAGTTTGCGTCAACCCCATCAATGTTTCCACACAAATGTGCAAGGAATGCAGACGGGGAATTCGAGAGAGGTTTTAATGGGAAACTGAAGTGATCATCCGCACTTCATCTATATTTTTTTGATTAATTTTGTCAAATACGATTTCATAGCCTCAAAACTGGTAAATTTTAATTTTATAAGAAATGCCACGATAGAAAAGGATAATTTCCATTTCCTTGGGAAAGACGATATTCCTCCTACCCTGTGTATAATTTCAGCTATCATACTATTTTATGTGTTCTTTGATCAAACAAATTCACCAGCTGCGAAACGACCCTAAACGAATACAATTCGTCACGTGGGCAATGTCTTTAAAAAAAAGACGATATTTTAAGTAAGAAATGTATTCCATTTTATATTAACTTTGTTTAAAATGGTCTTTAATTATCTTGATAAACAATACAACATCGCATCATGTCGTCATGTTATCTTTCTTATCTATAATCTTTTGAATTAAATACACCTATAAAATCTTACAAACAAAAAAATAGGATGTAACAAAACACCGCACCATAGTAATTTTTAAAGATGTGATTTAGATCAAATCAAACTGAACAACTTTCACTACGGAGACAAAATGGAGAAAGAATAAAAAAGTCAGCTGTTTCATACAAAACTGCAGTACATACTCGACTCAAATGTAAAACACTTTGTGATGGAAGACTATAACGACCTATTTAGAATTAAACATTTCTAAAGCAACTAAATCACGAACAAACGTTTTATGCAAAACATCTCAACCTCCCCTTCTGCCGGACCCCTCTGAAACAAACGCAGGATCAGCATTTAGGCTAAACAGCCCTAGCTATCGATATCGATATAATATCGCAGGGACGAGTTCATTTCACGGGCAGAGGAGCTCGCAAATGAAGTTTCCGCGGTCCACCGAACAGGCAGAGCCACCGTCGGGTTTACTGAGCTCTTTATCTGCAGTATTCAAAATGGATACGGCACTCAAAAGCGGGTACTAGATTCCGGTAGCTTCATAAAGGTATTATACCAGGAATAGAGGAACTGACAGCTGAGAGAGCGAGATGTACCTAGCGGCACCAGTGTATAATAGACGCGAGACAATAAAACCATTTTCTAATCTCATACCAATTTTTACAATTAGGTTTCCGTGAATAATTGCGAATCTAAAGTGAAAAAGTAAATAATTTTGTGAAATATACTGACACTACTTCTTAATTTATCCAAAATTTCAAGTTAGACTCACGGACCTGAAAGAAATACGGACCAAGTATTGCACTAAAAAGATGTGAAGCATGCAACGTAATACAATCTCGTTTGTTCTACAAGGGACCTACACTCACACAGATGCACTAGCTCTAGGCGCAGGTCCGACAACCCGTCACCTTATGTACCCTGACAGCACGCACACAAAAGAAATGGGTGCTTCACTCATGATTAGATGACATTCCGTCTAGTTCTTCTTTTAAGTCTGTGGTTAGACTCAGAATTATAGACAGTATTCGAATTTTTGCCTGAGAATAGTCTCTTGAAAACATCCAAAAATGGTTTCATTTGACAACTAATGTCACTGCCTCTATTCCTGTAAGGTATAATAACTTTATGGGTAGGTTAGTGCATCTCTTCCAAAACTGTATTTTGTTTTGTACGCGGCTAGTTCGGAATTAACATTATAATTATTGGATGGATAACATCACCCGCGTTCAATGCAGCCTCTGAAAACGCCCGATGTCCGCCATTTATTTATTTATAGCCTGTTTTCTATCGTATTCAGGAAGCTGGCATAGGTATTGTCTAATCATATTTAAATGTTTGGTGAACATTTAGGTGGAAATATTAATCCGCTAGTTGACATTGGTTGACTACTGGCACAGCATATGAAAGAGTACGAGTATGTATCTATCTATAAGCGAAAAAATGTTCGTCTATGCTACTGGTCAAATCAACAAGTCTTTATCGGATATCAAAACGCGTACTTTGAATATTAAAATGATGACCTAAACAGAAAAAGAACGTTTTTTTTTTAACGGTTCGTGTTTCAGCCTGCCACGAGGCTCGAAAATCCTTCTCAGTTGTTCTTACTCAAAAACAATCCTCGAGATTGGATAGAACTCCCTCAAACCACTTGACATTGGCGGAAATGCTGTGCTAGCGCACAGCAAGAAGTCCAAAAGAAATAAAAAAGTTATTTTTGTTTCCTCTTTTATGAAACGGCATTTACGCTTTTTTTCATTTGGTTATCTTGCCAGAAAATAAAATTGATGATAAATATTAACAATATAAACACGATAATATAAACAATCGATTAATGTCGACCAAGATATCTTTCTACCTTGGTACCAAGTAATTGCGGTTACTGGTCAAGATTAGACAATTCGTTTTATTTCCATGTCTCTAATTAGGACATCATGCCATCCGATCCTGAAACATTCAACCAACATTCTTACAACTATACGATTACGGTTGATACGAGTAAGTAGGTAAAGCCTGACCAGAAATATAAAAAACATGGTCAGTGTTCCAAGTACAAAAGTTAGTTCCAATGATTTTCCGCAGCATGGCGAGGTTTTTTATATTTCTGGTCAGGCTTTACTAAAGTTCCTCACCACCCGGAGTGGAATTACGGTTCAAAGTTTATATAAAATAAATAATTAACGCTCACAGGCACATACATTGTAATGACAAGGCTTTTTATTATGGAAACCATACAACAAGGCACAAACTTATTAAAATAATAAAAAATACTGATAATAATAATAAATAAGAGAAGATGTGCTCGATGAAGACACATTTTGCCTTTTTGTTTAATTTTATTTTTAAGTGATCTCTCTCATAAAATAAAATAAACTGTTTCACCCATAGGCGAAGTATTTTTCGCTTACGCTGATAGACGTAACATCAGTGTAACCGCGTATGAGACAGCGATAGTCATAAAATCCTATACAATTTGTATGAAAATAGATGTCTGACTCCGGAGTCAGACAGCCGTCTTAGAACAAAAAAGTGGCTACGTCGATAAGGACAGCAATAAGTAGCGATCTTCTTTTTTAACGAGAGCGAATCTGCTATGTGCATCTCTTACTGAGTGATATGACAAGACACGTGCTTTCTTCTAGTTCCTGCTCTTTTTACGGTTTCACCACTCTTAATCTTTATAATTTCTTATTAGTTAGCTTATCTGACAGCTCATTTGACATATTATTTTGTATTAAAAAGGCACTAATTCTACTAGCAAGCTGTATTCGTTGCTCCTGGTTGGTCGTAGGTGCTCATAATTCACAGCGCTACGCTTGCTGAATACTATTCGTTTGACTCTGAATATCTCTGCCCATCAAACATGAACGTCAGACCGTTTTTATTCACATTTATTTTCCAAGAATAATCCTTAGAAAAAGTATATGTCTAGAATGAGCCTCACACTTTTTCCGTATAAAACAAAAGGGGCTAACTTTCTTAGGTTGGTGTGCGTAAGGCGCCATACAAATTATGTATGTGTGCGTGTATGTGTATAGGGTTTTGGAACCAGTACTGGTTCCTATTTTTTTCGACGCTTTCGTAGCTTTGACTGTCTATAATCCTTGTCAGGTTTTTGCGCAAGGCATATACAGGGTCCAACTTAATATGCTGACACTTTTTTAAGGGGATGATCAGACCATCAAACTGAACAACTTTCTGCATGGGACCAACACCAAAATCGCGAAAAAAAAATCAGCTTCTCCATACAAAACTGCAAACCTACTCGAGCAAAATGTATGGGACAGCTGATTTTTTTTTCGCGATTTCGATGTTGGTGCCATAGAGAAAGTTGTTCAGTTTGATGGTCTAATCATTCCCTTAAAAAAGTGTCAGCATATTAAGAAGGACCCTATATAAATAAGGTACCTATACCTATAAGGTACTTGCACCCATTAAGGAGCACAAGTGAAAACTCGTACTTGTCATTTTCAAAACTGCTTTAAATTTCGCGAACAATATCCTAAACCACCCATAGACAAAATGCACTCGCGCCATCTTGCTTGAGCGCCGCCGTTTTGACAGCAGCCTTAAGTTCTAGAACTTACAGCTTGGTCAAAAAGAGTAGAAATTAAATGAGGGCACTGCCTCCACGCAAGAACGTCAAAATCACGCACAAAATGGCAACACCACCATACTCAAATTTTAGTTCCACCTGTCACCACGTTCATGACTTTATGGCCAAGCTATAGTTCCTGTAAAACAGCGAAAGCGAGAGCGTGTTTATAAAATTGATGAGACTTATTTTGTTTATTTTGAACGTGTTTTTGCGATTGTTTTGAAAAAAGAACTTACTTTTATGTTCGACGAAGAAATTGCAAAAGGCATTACGCTGTTTTAATCTAAGTTAACTGCAGTATATTATTTAAAAAAAATGATGTCAAAGAAATCTTTTCCCAACATAAAAATGGCACTGAATGGAATTTTATCACGGCCTAGTTATTTTAAATAAAAGTACAAGATTATATTTTTCATTGCGTCTAACAACTAACTTGGCTTGACAAAGTGCGACCACCCCCGGCATGATTAATGCATTCTTTTATGAGCTGAAACGTCAGATTGGGGTGGCGAGGAAAGCAATCCAGTTAAACAACTCTAAAACCGCTGATAGAACAACTTTGTTATTACAAATTGCGTAATGGAATGCCGTTAGTTAATAATAAGTCAAGTGAGAATCGGGCTCATGTATAACTAGGGTTTCGTACCTTAATTTTCACCGTATCGAATGTTAATGGTTTGTGGAGGGATCACTCTTTAAAGAGCCACTCTTTATGACTGTACCTAAATGCCAACAATTTTAGTACAAGCAACATGGTCTTGGGTTCCAATCCTAGAAGTTCTATTTGTTTCCAAAGAATTACTTTCTTAATGACTAAATAAAAGACGGAGTAGCAAACTGTAAATAGGTATGGTATATTTCTACCTAAGAATTTAATAAAATTAAGAGTCCGAATAATTCAAACTCAACCTCAAAAATAATTTATTCAATATAGGAGCTTGAAGCACACTCATTATTAAACATAAATTCTTTTTTTAAGCTACCACCGCGTCGGAACGTGTTGTCGCTGTAGAGAAGATGCGGCCAGAAGCTCTACAGCATAACACGACTTAATGACTATTACAATATAAATTCTTAAGGCTGCACCGAGCCTATTGTGCTGCCCCCAATCGTTTTGTTTTTATTTAACAATATAATAACAATTAAACAATATTTCCAAAAAACAAGAATGTCACACTGTAGTCATTGCTGATTTTCAATTTATCGGGTCACAGTGGGTTTGTCAAAGTGGCCATTTTTGGCGGTTTTAACGATAATAGCTACAAGCATAAAACATAATAATCCGTAATGTTTCGATAAATTGAAAGCAAATCAGGACTACAATGTGACATTCTTGTTTTTTGAAAATGTTGTTTAATTGTATAGAAATGAAAATAATACGTTTGAGGGCAGCACAATAGGCTCGGTAGGCTCTTAAGCTAAGGTTATGTATACAGTAATACAATAGTCTATTTAATTAAATATTTGATACTATACAGTAAACTATAAAGTAGTGACTCTCAGACCCAAACATTTTGATCATTTAAATAATCATCCAGTTTATATGCTTTTTTACGAGGACTTTTTTATACTTTTCTATGTCGGGTTCTTCGGAACCATACAATTAATAAATAAACCATATTACTTATATCGACTGTTTAAATAGTCCTAACAAATCTGTAACTACGAGTATATAGGATCATTCTTAATATGCTGACACTTTTTAATGGGATGATCAGACCGTCAAACTGAACCACTTTCTTTATGGCACCAAAAACGAAATGAAATGGAATTTTGTCTAGAATAGTACATTGTGATACAAGTTTGGTGAGTTGATAATTACAGCCGAGGCGTTATTACTAGACCGAGAACCGCGCGCATCAGCTCTTTCTTTTTTCTTATTTCTTAAGGCAAAGGCACAAAAGCAGCCAGTATTACTATTAAAGTAAATTAATATTGTTTGTTTTGGTTTCACATAAATGTTTGTAATTTATTGTCAAAATTTATTGAATTAAATGTTTATTTTATTATATTTTATCTCCCAACGTTTATTTTATTCATAAAATGTTGACCACTTTTCTGACATAAAAACTCTTTGCTAAGATTTAAAAAAGTACCGTTCGTTTTAGACGCAACCGTCCGTTTTACCTTACATTACCGAACTTGGTCGTAATGATCTCATTACGTTACTGAAATTGGTCAAATAAGAGACCCTTTACGAGCAAATGTGTTATAATAGTACATTATGATACAAGTTCGGTAAGTTGATAATTACAGCCGAGGCGTTATTGCTAGACCGAGCCGTAGGCGAGGTCTAAAAGAAAGCCTAGGCTGTAATTATCAAACCGAACGTGTGTCATACGACGTTTTATAACATATTTGCGAGGAAACAAGGAAATAAATAAAACTCGGACATTCATAAACTAATAAATTAGACTAACCTTTTCCGCTGCCTCTGAGACTTTTGGCGGCGTCGAATTAATAAATTCATCACAACTAACGGCATTTTCAAATCAAAACAAAAAAACGTTACAAAAAATAGCGATAAAAAAGCGTGCGGAATAATTTTTACTTGTTCACAAACACAAACTAATAAGAGAACTTCACAAATTAGCGATGCGCGCGCATCAGCGCTTTCTTTTTTCTTATTTTAAAAAATAAGAAAAAAGGCAAAGGCACAAAATCAGACAGTATTACTAATAAAGTAAATTAATATTGTTTGTTTTGGTTTCACATAAATGGTTGTAATTTATTGTCAAAATTAATTAAATTAAAGAATTTAATGTTTACTTTATTATATTTTATCTCCCAAAGTTAATTTTATTCATAAAATGTTGACCACTTTTCTGACATAAAAACTCTTTGCTAAGATTTAAAAAAGTACCGTTCGTTTTAGACGCAACCGTCCGTTTTACTTTACATTACCGAACTAGTCCGTAATGAGATACATTACGTTAGTGAAATTGGTCAAATAAGAGACCATTTACGAGCAAATGTGTTATAAAAACATTTTACGAAAGTTCTAACTGAAAGATGGAAATTAAGATGGGAATATTAAATAAAACCGGTCAATTGCGAATCGGGCTACTAACGTAGGCTTAGTAATAGGGTCCCGTTTTCAACCGTTGAGTACGGAACCCTAAAAAGGTAAAAAAGGCAAAGTTCTGTTCCGATATCAATACCTACTTCGAATTAAGTCATTGCATATGGACTAAATATTTTCTTCTAGGAGAAGACATCAACGCGCCTTTTATCTTGTGATTTTTTAAATGTAAACTGTTTACAAAACCTAACTGTCTTAGAATAGCATCAAACCAGACGGATGTCATAGAATAGGCGAATTATCCCTCCAGGTATCGTTCATATATCTTATGCCTACACAGTATGGCTACAGGCTACACTCAAAGAAATCTTTAACTAAATGTTTGTTAAATGTAACTGAACTTTAGTGACTACCGAACTGTTTTATAATAGTACATTATGATACAAGTTCGGTAAGTTGATAATTACAGCCGAGGCGTTATTGCTAGACCGAGCCGTAGCTCGCCTAAGCCTAGGCTGTAATTATCAAACCGAACGTGTGTCATACGACGTTTTATAACATATTTGCGAGGAAACAAGGAAATAAATAAAACTCGGACATTCATAAACTAATAAATTAGACTAACCTTTTCCGCTGCCTCTGAGACTTCTGGCGGCGTCGAATTAATAAATGCATCACTACTAACGACATTTTCAAATCAAAACAAAAAAACGTAACAAAAAATAGCGATTATAAAGCGTGCGGAATAATTTTTACTTGTTCACAAAACAAACACAAACTAATAAGAGAACTTCACAAATTAGCGATGCGCGCGCATTAGCGCTTTCTTTTTTCTTATTTTAAGAAAAAAGAAAAAAGGCAAAGGCACAAAAACATCCAGTATTACTAATAAAGTAAATTAATATTGTTTGTTTTGGTTTCACATAAATGGGTGTAATTTATTGTCAAAATTAATTAAATTAAAGAATTAAATGTTTACTTTATTATATTTTATCTCCCAAAGCTAATTTTATTCATAAAATGTTGACCTCTTTTCTGACATAAAAACTCTTTGCTAAGATTTAAAAAAGTACCGTTCGTTTTAGACGCAACCGTTCGTTTTACTTTACATTACCGCACTAGGTCGTAATGAGATACATTACGTTAGTGAAATTGGTCAAATAAGAGACCATTTACGAGCAAATGTGTTATAAAACATAATTAAACATTTGGTTATAAATAGCTAATTGTTTAGCTGTTTTAACCAAATGTTTGATTATGTTTTACAAAACAGTTCGGTAGTCACTAAAGTTTGGTTGTATTTAACAAAACATTTTTTTCAGTGTAGATTCTGAAAATATTCTCTATGTCAGTGCATCCCACCTCTGATCGTAGAGGTTGCCCGATCAACTGACTGGTTTGAAGATGGAGCCAGGAGGTAAATAGTGGAACTCTTCAATGGCTGCTAGTAAACCCGTCGTGTTTGGAATCGTTTGGTTTGTTTTAACCAGCCTTTAGTACTTCTTACTGAAAAAAAAACGTGATTTTAGTTTTTTTAACTAAGAATAGACTATGTACGGAATGCTGCAGGTGAATCATATTCATAGGTACCTGCATGTCTGGTATTTTATTTAGGTAAGTATATCTCGCTTAAATCGGGAAAACGAACTTTTCGTTTATGAAGCTATCGAAACCTTATCCATCTTCAGGTTAAATACCACTGACCTAAATCATAGGTACTGAAAACATTTTGTTAAAAATGAAACGCTCTTACAAATACGTAGGCTTGTAGGTATATCTATTAAACACCCGTCTGTCAACCAAGAACAGAACCCCTAGACAAAGTGTCTTTCGATTACCGTTAACGACAATAGAAAACATAAAATTTATGGACTTGTATGGTGACGAAAGCAAACGTCAAAATGTTTCGATCGCCAATGTCAAATCCATAGGAGTTGCTTTGTGGGTCTGCTATTGGGCGGTCACGTGCGCGTCGGTTGCCCCATTCCCGGCCTACAGTGGAACTCCAGTGGTGGCTCAGGATATTGTTGTTTTATAAGAACAACCCTTGAAGTCACCAAAATATCAATATAACCGTACAACGTCAAGCACTTTTGCTATAAAAACTCGACATTGGCAAAATCATCAAATACCCAAGATGGCAGCCATATTTTTAAAAATAGAATAGAATAGTCAAATCCATACATTCAGAGGGCCTACCATGGGTTTTCCCTGTACTATCCCTGTAGTTACGTCGCCAATTCGTATGGCAGAAATTAGTTCTCAACGTAATCACTAGGAGCAATGATAGCCCATACGGAAGCGAGCTAGCGCCTCAATCATGAGGCCGCGGTTTGATTCCTGGCCTGTACCATTTAGTTCTTCGGAATTTATGTACGGTTGTATTTATCATTTACTAGCTCGGCGGTGAAGGAAAACATCGTGAGGAAACCTGCATTCCCGAGAATGAAAAGAAAATACCATAAGTTCGGAGGTATGCGTAAATATGGGTGAGCTTGGGTCGAATACAATAGACCAGCGATGGTCGCAGTGTTACATAACGACCCTTGCTTGCAATAGCCCAACCACAAATAATAAATAATCACTAGGAGTGCTGTACGAAATTCTATACAAAATTGGTGACGTAACGACAGTAGTAAAGGACAGTGAAAACTCATGGTAGGCCTACTGTCATTTTCTACTATCGTAAACGCCAATAGAATGTCACTTTGTCTAGGGCCCCAGAAACCTGACCGATCGTAATGGTAACGCTCGAGGTTCATAAAGAGGCATCGCATCGCCTGCGACCACTTAGCCGTGATCGACCACTTCGATACAGCGCACTCAGCTCTTATCGGCTTTTGTCGCCACTTGGCTACCACTTCACCTTCAAAGGGTGCTTTCTGGTGAAACAATACATTTTGCATCACGGTTTTTTAGAAAAACGGGTGATAACTACGGGTATTGCAGTATCACCGACGATTTATATTTGTCCTGGATGCAATATGGCTAACACAAACAGTCTAAGAAAATTACTCGTGTTGTCTTTTTGGCCTTTTAGGGCCTTATAGCAAATCAGAGCAATCTGACTACCTACCTATTAGAAAAACCTGGTTTGGGGGCACTGCAATCGACTTAAACCTTGTGTGTTAATACAGGATATAAAATAAATGCGTTACATGACATAGGATGCTTCAAAAAATCAAACTAAACAATTTATGGAGCCGATATCTAAATTGCATAAAAAGTATTGTTTTTCCAAGGAAATCGTCAATGGCACCTAGGCCCAAATGTCACGGAACATCACTGCCATGCAATGGAATAGGTGTCCCTCTTTTTTCGCACTTTCGATTTTGGCTCACTAGTGAAAATTGTTCAGTTTGCTGTTTATGTAATGCATTTAAATTTATACCCTGTATAATGTTGAGAACGAAACATTAGTTTCGTATTAATTTAATTTTCCTCAACATGAGGAGGTAAAATTATCGTTATGCATCATCATCATCATCTCAGCCTTTCTATTCTATTTTTAAAAATATGGCTGCCATCTTTGGTCAATGATGATTTTGCCAATGTCGAGTTTTTATAGCAAAAGTGAGTGACGTTGTACGGTTATATTGATATTTTGGTGACTTCAAGGGTTGTTCTTATAAAAGAACAATATCCTGAGCCACCACTGGAGTTCCACTGTAGGCCGGGGATAGGGCAACCGACGCGCACGTGACCGCCCAATAGCAGACCCACAAAGCAACTCCATCATCTCAGCCTTTATACGTCCCGCTGCAAGGGCATAGGCCTACCCTCAGGGAGGGTGTATGGGCTGTGGTATGGGTTAGTCCACCACGCGTGCCCAATGCGTACCTACGTACAATGTTTACATAATACCGACTGCTCTCTAACGGTGAAAGAAAAACATCGTGAGGAAACCTGCACACGCTGAAGAAAAAATTCCGATCCGTTTGAAGTCTACCTACAAATCGATAGGTATCAAAAATCGTATATGTAAGCAGGCGACACCTCATAGCACCTCCAAAGTTACCTTTTTCCACACGATTGCGTATCACCACCAACCTGGGAGTGGTTCAGTTTGTACCTCTCTTTCTATCCAATAGGATCTCCCATCGCCCAGTCTCGCTCCCCCTCGCTATTTATGACTTATTAACTTCTCTAAGGTATCATAGCAACCTCTCCCGCTCCTGCGATTTAATATAGAAAATTGTGAACTCAACCGAAAATAAGTTAGAGACAGTTTATTAAATTCTCCAAGCGTGTCCCATTCAATTTAAATAGTTCTTCATTAGTCTTGATAAGTTTAATATTAAAGTGCTTCACAACCTTCGTTTTATTTTGATCGAAGTTCACAACTGATTAAATCGGATTTAAGCTAATGCTAGAGAGCTCATTTAGGCTAGAGAATCTGGTCGAATAGAAATATAAATCTAATCTAAATTAAAAAAAAATATATGTTGGCATAATTACATACAGGATATTTGGTAGTTAGATGTGTTTCTTTTAAGGTGATGATAAGATGAGAAATAGATATTCATTTTGATGGTCTGCAAATTAAATAAATATTTCTCTATGGGACAAACATCAAAATCGCAAAAAAAACTGATATCCCATACAAAGCTATCAAAGTCCTAGTCGACCCTTTGCGGGGCTAATTAATTTTTCGCGATTTCGATGTTTTTTCCATAGAGAACGTTGTTCAGTTTGATGGACTGAGTATCCTTTTAAAAACCGTCAGGTTAATAAATTGGACCCTGTATACCTGAGATTAAAAGACTTCTACACGGTTTGACCGATTGCGATGAAACTTTGGTGGGTTGTTGTGCTCATGCTTAGCAGTGCGATTTTTGAAAATCATACGAGCGGTTCGGCAGTAGAAAATGTCAGAATCACTATGGAGATTATGCATCTTTCTACTGCCGAACCGCTCGTATGATTTTCAAAAATCGCACTGCAGGAAGGCTATGATAAAAAAAAGATGCTGGGCATAGGTAGTATATAATAAAATCTCAACGTCAGCATATTTCAGAACTGCGCTATACTTTGAAACAGAAAAACGAATAAAAATCTAAAACAGAAATACAATTTAAAATCCGTATTGCTACAACATCGCGTCGAGTGGCGGATCGCGGTGTTTGCCAACCGATCGCTCCTTGGGGACGCGACTCAACCTGTTTTCGCTCACAATGCAATAAAATGTTCCCATCTTTAGGATATTGATACGGGACAGATATCTGGATCAGGGAAGATTTTATTTTCATGTGAAAATGCATTATTTTTGTATAAATTGTATGTTCCAATAAGAATCGGAGTTGGGAAACCATTTTGATAATTTTTTAGGGTCCCGTACCTTAAAAGGAAAGAACAGAATCCTTATAGATCACTTTGTTGTCCATCTGTCCGTCTGTTAAGAGTGAATACAATTTTTCTCAGGAACGATTTACGGGTAAAGGTTTCAAGTTGACATGAATTAAAAAGAATATAATACCTACTAAGGTCGCTTGGAGGTGAAATAAATCATGTTTCCAAGTCAACGTAATCAAAAGATACTGTCATTTATATCACATATTTTAACAGGTACTCGCAAACAAATCAAATCTGATATTTTATCTTTCTTGTTCTCGTTGACCTAGCTAGAATCATGAATGACATAAAGCAAGGTCTCACAAGACAATCTGATGCCTGCGTGCTGTGTTTGGTGTAAATAAATGTATATTTCATTCATTCATTCACAAGTAAAGGAATAAATCCCAAATTCGAGAATTTGTAGTTGTATCACATAAAAAATGTATTCGATTACAAACTTACTTTTTCATTTGGAGCATCAAACGTGATGTAAACCGAAGTATGGCAGAATTGTTTTTTTTTCTACTGCAAAGTTAAGTTTGTCCTTCATAATTTCGTTTGTACGGACCCCTAAGCGAATCCGACTTGCTCTTGGTCGGTTTTTTAAATATGGTGTTGCAAGATAATATCTGAATCAACTTTATTAAAAATATGTTATCGTACATTACTTTTCGATTCGAAAGTTTCCCAAAGAATCCTTGTATTTTACGTGGGTTTGAAACACAAAGGACAACATTCAAAATGGAATCAGCGTCAGTAATAAATAGCTATGTTAAACAGAATCCATTTCAGGTGAGCGTCGGTCGGCGGCGGCGGGCGGTGCCACGCAGGGCTCCGCCCCCGCCAGCCATTGTCTCTAACAGCCAAATTGAATAAATTAACGCTAAATTTAATAACTTTATTAACGTTCTGCCGACACAAACAACTCTTGACGTATACTAGTCGACATTTTGGGGGTGGATGCTTTATTGAATTAGTTTCTTTCTGTTTAGGGGGGCGTAAAAGCTTTTTGTTCTGATATTGTTATTATGACAAATCATGTGTAAACTGTAGCCCATGCTCGAGTGAGAAAACTTATCGAATACGACAATTTTATGATATTCGTAGTTCCTAGCTGAGAGCTGAAGTTGAGCTACACCATATAAATTATTTTGTAGTATAATCTGTAACCCTAGGAAGAGTTTTCTAGCTTATCACCATAAAATATCGAATGTTTGTTATGAAAATGCGTTTAGTTTCATTTATTAACGAAAGTTTAGTAAACTTCTCCTGACTAATGCTTGATTACGATCCCTTTGTTATTTATTATAAATAAATTCTTTTTATATGCATTCTCTAACCAATTTACTCTTCTGAGCTTCTGATAAATCCTATATTCGTTTATCATCATCATCTCAGCCGATAGACGTCCACTAATGGTCATCGTAATTATAAGTATAATGTATGTAATTATATTTATAAACACTCCTTTCAATTTAATATCCCACTAAAATATGTTCTTCTTTCGCTAGCTTTTCGGCAGGTCCTTTCTACGCATGTCCCAAAAATTTCGATGTATTAGTAGTTGATCATCAATTCTAACATCAGTAGGCCTCGCATGCCACCCCCGAGAAAACGATAAAAATCGAGATGTGCCTCTATCCTTATTATTTTACGTATGACAGAAAGAGCGCGCATGACGTTTTTCTCGTTTAAACGCTTTGTCGTGGGTGGAATGCTAGCTGTGCAGGCAGACAGAAAACTAGATGCCATAGAGATGTGGCTATACCGCGGAATATTGAAAATCTGTTGAGTTCAGCAAGTCACAAATGTAGAGATGCTACGACGAGTTATAAGATTCAAGAACTGCTGCAAACCATCTTAAAGATGAAAGTGGCTTATCATAATTATGTATGAGGAAAGTTGAGAGCAAATAGGCGTCGGCAGACCCAAGATGAACTGGTGAAGATAAAAGACTAGACGGGTGACGCCTCGCTTGAAGAACTGTTCCGTTTGGCAATAGATAGAGTATAGGAAGCTGACTGCCAACCTCTAGAAGTGGAATGGAACTAGAAGAAGAAGAAATCGGTAAAAAAAATATCCATAAATTAGTCTCCCCAAAAATAAGCGGTTTTAAAAGAAGCATAATTGCTCAGCATAATATTGTCAGGTCACTAATATCTTCTTTACGTGTTAGAATACCTTTAAGTAATACTTCATTACGTTCATACTGAAACGTTATTAACAAATTAATTTGTATTTATTTATAGTGTTTATCTAGAATGAATTCCTACATGATTAAATTTTAAAACTAAAACCATAATTTAGACATCTTAAGACTTGTTAGAAAACTGGTCTTTTGTATTTACAAAGTTGCAGCTGTAGGTCACGGTGGTCTTAATTAGATTAATATCTAAAGTGTCGTAAATGTGCGTTTTTTTTAATAGTTATTTTTATAACACATTTGCTCGTAAATGGTCTCTTATTTGACCAATTTCACTAACGTAATGTATCTCATTACGACCTAGTGCGGTAATGTAAAGTAAAACGGACGGTTGCGTCTAAAACGAACGGTACTTTTTTAAATCTTAGCAAAGAGTTTTTATGTCAGAAAAGTGGTCAACATTTTATGAATAAAATTAACTTTGGGAGATAAAATATAATAAAGTAAACATTTAATTATTTAATTTAATTAATTTTGACAATAAATTACACCCATTTATGTGAAACCAAAACAAACAATATTAATTTACTTTATTAGTAATACTGGATGTTTTTGTGCCTTTGCCTTTTTTCTTTTTTCTTAAAATAAGAAAAAAGAAAGCGCTAATGCGCGCGCATCGCAAATTTGTGAAGTTCTCTTATTAGTTTGTGTTTGTTTTGTGAACAAGTAAAAATTATTCCGCACGCTTTTTAATCGCTATTTTTTGTTACGTTTTTTTGTTTTGATTTGAAAATGTCGTTAGTAGTGATGCATTTATTAATTCGACGCCGCCAGAAGTCTCAGAGGCAGCGGAAAAGGTTAGTCTAATTTATTAGTTTATGAATGTCCGAGTTTTATTTATTTCCTTGTTTCCTCGCAAATATGTTATAAAACGTCGTATGACACACGTTCGGTTTGATAATTACAGCCTAGGCTATCTTGTAGACCTCGCCTACGGCTCGGTCTAGCAATAACGCCTCGGCTGTAATTATCAACTTACCGAACTTGTATCATAATGTACTATTACGATCTTTTAAGGATTAGTGTAAAATGATTAGACACGCTTACGTGACCGAAGCAACACGAATATATTCTTGAGCTGCGTTTCGACAAGCATTCGATCTTAGGCACTTGACCGCCGCGTACTGAGCCGGTTCAGTCTTCTCGGTTTTGTACTTACTAATTTGTATCCATCTTATCCTCCTTGTGAAAGTCGGAATATAATCTAATATAAAGTACCGAATCGATTAATTTCTCCAACAGTATGTGGGATCACACACGGTGACGCATTGACGGAGCGGCAGACGTCAGTCCGTTATTTGTGAAGCAAGCGTTGTAAGAAACCGCACGTAGACGGATTGACGCACCGTGTGTGCTTCTACGTGCGGTTTCATACAACTCCTTGCTTCACAAATGACGGACTGACGTCTGCCGCTCCGTCATTGCGTCATCATGTGTGATCGCACGAACCCAGTGACCGAAAGAGACTTGTTCGTGGTCAACCCGGTGGAGACGAGCGAGTGCAGCAGCGGGGCAGGAGGTGTCGCCATCCACGAGTCTTCGAGTCACACGGACACCCTCAACCCGCACACGCTACGACCACAACAAACCACAAAACCAATCTAAGCAGGTATGTTGCTATGTAAATAGATACACACATACAGTATTATTTATTACCAAAAATAAAGTAAGCAATGTATTTTTTTTATTATGATTAAATGTTACAAAATAGAAATAGCTCTGGAATTTTACTTAAGTATTTCATACTAATAGCTTTATTACTTAACTAGCTGCTGCCCGCGACTCCGTCGGCGTGGACCTTAAAAAAGTATCCTATGTGTTAATCCAGAACATATTCTATCTGTGTGCCAAATTTCATCCAAATTCGTTCAGCCGTTTATGCGTGATTGAGTCACAAACATCTAAACATCGTCACAAACTTTCGCATTTATAATATTAGTGAGATTTGTATTTATTTCTGATTAATGAATACTATAATATTAGTAAACGCTTAACTTTTTATATAGGTATGTTATAGGAAAGACATTTTAACATTTTCTGTTTTGGACGTTAGCGGTGTTCACATTTGAAACCTTGTTCTTTGTTGATATTGTTAAATAATAAAAAATAGATAAATTATATCCCGCTACTTTAATCAAAATCACTAGGTAATAAACGTACCTAACTACAACTTTAAATATACTGTGATTTTGATATGTTTACACTGCTAGGAAAAAATTCTTACTCGAGCTACAGAAAGACTTAAGTAGGTACTACCTAAGGTAGGTCGGTATTAAGTGGGTATATTATTTAAAGAGTTAAGTAAATTGTCACTTACCTTCTGATGAGTTTATGTACTACTAGAAGAAACAGTCTCTATTCACTAGACGATACAATACACTTAATATAATTTAATTTTTCAAGTTAGATAGTTACAAACTACATAGTTAAGTATATTTTATACTAAATAGTTTTTTACTTAAGTGAGATATGATAATATTGTTTTGATATGTTTTGTATTGATATTCGTATGAGTGGTTGTTGTATTATATACAATTACTCTATTTCAATACGTAAACATTTGGTTTTAATAACTATGAATATGTCAAATAGAAATGTTTTGTTTCTAGAAGAATTAAGTCCGGAGCGCATCACTCTTAAGGTTCATTTTGCTTTAAACTTTTCATATATTTTCAAACTAACAAACTTCACAGTGGTATATTGTTTCTAAATATTCCGATAAGTAGCAGTTCAGTGTTGTTGTTTTCCCATAGCAGCGAATTCCCACCCTTAAGAGTGATGCGCCCCCGGCGGGCGCCACGTGACTGCCGGCTTTCCAGAGCCTTTGTGTTTACATCCACCAGCTCCCCACACCCCGCAGCTACCCCTGCAACATCCTATCCCCACTTACATTTCACATTTTCAGATTTCCGTTCGAAAATTTCCTCAATAGCGTATTGGATAACATTTATATCAACTGTCCGAAAAGAAATTCAAGCAGTGAAATTATTCCCTGAATTTTGTATAATTTAAGACTCGTTCATTATTTGGTATTAAATAAACTTCACGAAGCATTTTCATATAACTTTTAAACATGACTTTATTTAGTGCTACCAAACTGCGAAACTGAGATAAAGAGCTTTAAGTCATAAAAGTCGACTTTGTTTGGTGGGGAAAATCTGGGAAAATAGTACCAGTGCGAGGAAAACTAGTGATAGCTTTATCAATAATATTTTCCTTTTTCCTTCTCTTACAGGATTTCTTTTAACTACTTACCTATTGTTCAGAAAACTGTTGGTTTGCCATATTAAAGAAAATAAAATAACAGAACGTTATAGTTTTCCATATACTTAATTTCGCTAAGGAAGTTTTTATTGGCAGTTTAATTCACTAGGAAAAATAATGCTTCAGCTGTTACCCGATTATAGATCGTTGATCGTTAAGAAGAAATAGAATCATTTTATTGTTAGAACTGGTACATAAAGGTCTTAACTCGTATGGTATTTTCACGAACAAGCAGATCTTACCCATTTTAGGCATACAATAAGTTTCGTTCGTTCAAGAAGATAGAAAAAGAAAATCTTTCGAGAAGCTTGAGCCTTCCTCATATAACAGACGAATTTAATTAAAATCGAATCGATTATTTAGACGTAACGTATAGTTTGGCCATAAAGTCATGACCGTGGTGACAGGTGGAACTAAAATTTGAGTATGGAGGTGTTGCCAGGTTATGCGTGATTTTGACGTTCTTGCGTGGAGGCAGCGCCCTCATTTAATTTCTACTCTTTGTGGTCAAGCTGTACAAGTTTGATTAACTAAAGCTGGCGCGTTCACAGACACACACAAATGCGTTTTTCCTGTCACCGCGTGGTGTCACCTTTTCATTATGCGTGCAGTGAGAGTGAGACAAAGGCATTGCGTCAATGTGTGGCACGCGTAGGGCTGTAAATAAAAAAAAACGTAATTTCTTTTTTCAAATTTATAAAAAAAACATGAAAAAAACTTGTCACCTATGTTTTTTTTCTAAATATGTTTTTTTTCAGGGTATTATCTTGCTAATAATGTTGTTTTTCATACAATCAAAACTGCCAAAACAGCAGAATCTTGAAAATAGTGGTTGATCGAACCTAACAACGAAAAAGGGAATTTCCTCTTGCGTAACTCAGCTTTTTTGGGAAATCTTCGTGCGCAAACGAAAACTTTTAGTTCTATTTATCCAGAAAAATATAATAGTTTTAAAAATTTCGTTTAATATTAAAATATAAACTCTAAAACAAACATATTAAATCGTTAACTGCCTTGAAAATTCACATTCTGTATTTATGAAAGAAAACATGTTCCAGAAAAAAAAAGTGTTTTTTTTCACGGTTTTTTTCATGTTTTTTTTTCAAGATAGAAAATATACCGTTTTTTTGCAACACAGGCACGCGCCAGCTTTAGTTAACCGATCTTACAGGCAGACTAATATACTTACTTCCTTATATTTATAGCACATTGACCAAGAAGTGACTTCCCCTCTACGTATAATGAAAACCATTAATATAGTGGTAGAAGTGTGTAAAAGTATTAGTATAATCATCATCATCATCATCAGCCTATCATCGTCCACTGCTGAACATAGGCCTCTCCCAAGGCGCGCCACAAAACTCTGTCCTCGGCCTTCCTCATCCAGTCGCTCCCCGCTACTTTTTTTAGGTCGTCTGTCCAGCGGGCAGCAGGGCGTCCCACACTACGCCTACCAGTTCGCGGATTAGTATAATACTTACTATGAAGTTATTAACATACATTTCAAACAATGACAAATGTACGAGTTGGTATGTTGAGTTGTAGACGAAGTAAATTTCAATTTTCTTTGCACAGAGATAACAAAAGCTGTCTCATAATAATAATATATTATAGGAATATAATGCAGGCAGGACATAAACAGGGACACTAAACAAAGGTTTTGTTTTAAAATAAAGAACTGATTGCAGATAGTGCACAATTACGCGGCTGACTAATGGATTCCTTCCATTTACATTTGTGGACCTGTTATTAATGACATGCAACGTGAAATCAATGTTTTTGACAAATCAGTACAGTTTACAGTGTGATAGATAGAAGACAATGTGATTAGAACTGAAATGGGATTAGGATTGAACTTGGACGTTTTAAATTAGCAGAATCGTGCGTGTAGAGTATACGAATAAAGACCAACATTGAATAATCTGTTAATAATAAACATCAAGCATAAACACATAAATAATAAAGTGCATTTAGATAATGTTATGTATGCTGTAATTTCCGCCTAACATTAAATATTGATTTTGTTTGAAATTAATTTTATAAGATTTTAATCGTATAAAATTTAATGGTTTGGTATAAAAGTAATAAGTAGGTAAAATTGTATTAAAATCATAATTACTACCTAACTTAATTTTTACAAACGTACAAAAATGCAAAAAGCATTTCCGTGATTAAATTTCAGTCGGTACAATAGACAAGCCCGAATTTGTTCCAATTTGATTAACGCGACGATGCCGCAACCCTTTTTGCTGCATGCTGGGCCTAAAAGATTAAACATTGCCGTTAAATCATTTTCGGACAAAGAAATATGGTCTATATTTTGTGCTTTTCGGAATTAATGTTCAATTTGTCACCGGGTTTTCGGTTTCCAACGAAACAAAACAAAAACATCCTGAAGAAACCTACATTTATGATGTAATTCAGATGCGTATGTGATGCCCGCCAGCACCGATCAGCAATGAACACCCACCGTAGAATCTAGGGTAGCCAAATGGCTGGGAAATCCGGGAAAATACCGAAAGGACACTGGGCAAAAATGTATGGCCACTGGTCCAAGACCCCCGCGCTATGGCACAGGTAGGGACAGATAGAGGATACCCTAACGTATATTCTTTACAAAGGGTATCAAAATATTTTCTAGAAAAAAAAAAAGATACATGATGGTTTATTTTTACGTGGTCGCTTTAGGAATACATTATTTTGATATTATGACCCTAATAACCCGTGTAATCTCCTTTGGTTTAGTTGTAGGTAAGTGTCTGAACACTTACCTACAACTACGAGTACTAAAAGTTATTAGTAATCGTGCAAAAGTAAGAATGCTCACATTTACTATAAATGCCAATTTCAGGATGGAATAACGATTTTCTCGTTTTATGTTTACGAGATTATAAAAAACAAATAATACTATCCATATATTACACAAGGAATTCAAGCAGCAGATCAAAATAGCTGTGAATGCGGTGGTGTAGCAGTAATTAGTACCTATGAAAAGCCACTAAAAAAACACCCTCCTTTTTTTCTCTCGAAAACACATTGGTGCCGCATATAAAAAAAATATATATTAAACTCCTTTTCGAACGTAGTATGCTACTTATGGGGGCTCTTGGACCACTCCTGCCCACTGTCATTTAGCGTCTGATCCCGTGTCCAGAAATAAACTTTAAAAAAATTCGTAATCCAAAAAGTTTTTATTTCTCGTGTACCTGTACATATTTTTTACTCCCATGTGCCGCGTGCTCCCCTCCTTAAGGGTAGGCCTGTGCCCTGCAGTGGGACTTAGGTATACTATACATGATGATGATGATACATATTTTTCATACAACCAAAGAGTTTTCATTTCATCTAAGAAATCCAGATCAGGAGTGCGATTTTTGAATGTCATCTGTGAGTTTGAACGGTTTTTATATCTCATACAAAAGCCTTCTCCTGCATCTTTCTACTGCTGATTTGACTTTCAAAAATCACACTCCTAAAGTATGATTTTTGAAAGAGGAAACAGAAGTAGAAAGATGCATATCCCCATAGTAATTTTGACATTTTCAACTGCTGAGCTTCTTCTTATCGAGTGGGCTGCAAGCCCTGGTGTCAGAGTTTATTCAAACCGCCTTACGGCCTCTGACGTGGTTTCTATGTAACGACTACTACCACCAGAGATAGTAGCCCGGACCAACAGCTTAACGTGCCATCCGAAGCACGGAATCATCTTTCTTTTCAGACAATCAGGTGACTCGGCCTGCAATGTCCTAACCAACTGGGGAAAAACGCACAAAGTGACATTTCACTAGGTGCCCCCCGTGGGAATCGAACCCACGACCTCCGTGTCAAGAGCCCAATGCTCTTAACCATTAGACCACGGAGGCAGTTAGAACTGCTGAGCTTACCGAATGAGATTCAAAAATCGCACTCCTGGTAGCTATCTGTCAGAAAAATATTAGGTTAAGCCAAATGCTTCAATTAAAAAAAAAACGTTTTATTTCTTTTTTAGTCTGTATGTTGCCAGTACACATAAAACAATTTTTAACCCAATAAGAAGTTTTTATTCCCAAATCCCAAATAATCCCAATAATGTCTCCCTATATGTGCCAAATTTTTTCCAAACTGTTTTTTTTTTTAAAACAACGAGTGTTTTTCCATAAATTTTCCTGGATCTCTGGTATGTGGTTAATGCAGAGGGTTAATGTAATATCGAGTCCTATTGCAACTGCATCTTGTTTCACTCAACAAACAAGTAATGCCATAATAATTTGTTCCATCACTTTTGCCTTCGCAATTGTACAGTCGCTGGAACGCTATAACTAAAAAACCAGTAGGTACCTCTCTTATCTAGGTACCTAGAATAGCTAAATATTCCTTCTTAAAAGAATAAGAAGACAAAAATAAACATAATAGGTACTTAATATTTTCTCTACAATTTCACGTAGGTTTTCGCTAACGAGGCAATCACGAGAGGTATTAGGTAGTCTCTCGTCAAAGGTACCAATTAGACCAGCTTAACAGTTAAGAGGCTTTTGCACAGTGCTCCAAACATCAGGAGTTGACTGTGCTGTTCAACGTCAGTTGTTTCTTATATATTTTATGTTTTATAGAAACTTGAATCATATTGGAAGCTTTCACTCGTATCGAAGAAGACCGAGGCCCGATTTACTGGGTATTTCATGTCTACATGGTGTACCTACACTTAATGGCGTAACATACTTCAGGGGGTGATGAGACCATCAAACTAACCAACTTTCACTATTGGATCAACAGTGAAATCGCGAAAAAAACAGCCGTTTGTTCCTTTATTGTCGATTAGCTATTCACATTTTCTATATGAAACAGCAGATTTTTTGTTCGCTCCACCTAGAATATGAAATGCATTTAAATGTACACCCTGACTTCTTCTTCTTGTAGTGCCATCTCCCATCGGAGGTTAGCTATCATTAGGGCTATTCGGACTCTAGAGACGGTTGCCCTAAATAGGTCGAGATCATATCTAACCATTCACACAAGGTTCGTCATTCTTCTACCAGGCATTCGTTTTTCAAAAAATTTCTCTGCATAAGGGTTAGTATATATTTTCATAACGGTGAAATTGAAATTATTGACACTTAAAATACCGATCGAACAGAACAATCTTTTAATATGGGAACAAACCTGTAAAGTAAAGTAAAGTAAAGTAATCTTTATTTGCTATTAATCAGGGTACACAAAAATTACAGGTGGTCAGTACAGTAGAGGATCTCCTAAATCAGCCATTAACAATGGCACGCAAATATTTATACATTAATACATTAGACTAATGCTAATTTTCATTGAGATTCATAAAATTACAATTAAACATTATTACATATTAATTACATTTAAAAATGTCATAATTTTATAATAAGTCAATACAGTCTGAGTCTTATTATAATAGTAGGTACATTATATTAGTCATGGTGCTCGTTAAACTCTTTGATGGAATAGAACATGTTCTGGAGAAGCCAGTTTAGTAAAACAGTCTTAAATTTATTGAGTGGCAGTTCTTTCATATGCTGCGGTAGTTTATTATAAATTGTTTTGCACATGCAGTAACAGTTTTTTTGGAAACGTGTGGTGTTTGGTACTTCATTAAGGACTAGGTCGTTAGGGTACCTAGTATTAGGACGGATATCAGCGCTGCGTAAGAAGAACTTATGCTGGTATTGTTTGACAAACTTTGCTGTCTCAAAAATATACAAACATGGAAGGGGGAGTATTCGGAGATTCCTAAATAGTGGCCTGCATGAGACATCCGGAGCAACACCAGATATTGCCCGAACACATTTTTTTTGGGCGACAAATACCTTTTGAACGTCCGTACTAATTATATGTATCACAATAGGGGATCGGACAACTAGTCAAATTAGCAACTCTTAATCTAATGTCAAAACGTGCGCTTTGTATGAAAAATACAAGTGATGTCATCAACATTTCATTACTTTTTTACTTCATCCCCTATGATTAAAAAAATAGTATTCAAGCTAAAGAATTACAGAAAATGAAAGATTAGCGTTATTTTCTAACGTTACTAAGAAGATAAAACTAAAATATATTTGATGCAGTCCGATGCATTATATCGTTTACATGATCGGTAATGTATTATGATTATGACTGTACTAGGCAATTAATAAGTAATATTTTGTGTCTGTGATCAATCATATCCATTGACTGGAATTAACGAACTAAATATTAAGAAGCAGAATCACTAAGAACTGCCAAAAAACACCATGTTGATTTGATTTGTTACGATATAATAATGTTTTTATTACGATTGAATAGGGTAACACAATAAGACCCCCCGAAATATTAAAAGGATGCCAATGATTTCAATTTCAATCTTTAGAATTCAAAACAGACGTGCGGAGATGCGAAAAAACCTTTTAAAGTTTTCTCTTCATAGATAAGATTGTACCTAGCTATAATAATTATATGACATGAAAAGATTAATCAAGCAACCATTACAAACCTTTGAAACATCCATCGTTAAGAGTCATTACTGTCATATTTCGTAACGAGTATCAACATCCATAAACAGCCTCCGGACAAATTGTTAATACGAGCCGGCATTCATCACCATGGCATTGAGATCGAATGAATGCTGCCCGAAATAATCTCCATGGGGTCCGGGAAAATAGTCCGGGGTTCGGTGCGGGGCAGGGGGGCGGAACAACGGCCTCGTTACGCCACTTCCGCCGGATGTCGCCTCGTGATGCATTGTCGTCGCCTTCGGGGGGTGGACACCGGTGTTTTTATTTTCATCGCAAACATTAATATATTCATTCGGACCATATTTCATAGATGAGGAGTGAGTGAGTTATTAATTTACCGAGTAAAAGTATATTCGAAGAGATAAATATCGATATCGTTGTGGAATACAGGGTCATACAGTTGCATTACTTTATTGGGTGATTGTACTCATTAAACTGAAAAAAATTCCCGTAGGAACAAAGGGAAATTCGCAAAAAAAACATCTTTTCAAATAAACGTTTTATCAGCAGCAATTTAGAATGAACAGTCCATTTTTGTTGTTGACATTTTGCTATAAGTTTCGTATGGAAAGTTGTTCAGTAGGTATCATGGGTACAATCACACTCTTTCAGTCATGCAACTGTTTACTCTAACACTCTGTATTATTGTAAATGATTAACTTAGGTTCCCAAAAAGTGATACCACACTATTTTCTATTAATTTACGATTAGGTAAATTCCTTACCATTTTACACCAAAGCCACCTAAAACAAAATCAATTAACACGCACCTAGCAGGAAGTCCTCAAAATCAATCCTCACCCGCAAGTAATAATTACGACAAAATAATTACCGCGTCCCAAGAGCAAGCAGCAGCTGTCGTAGTATGGGAAAGTAATAATGTGGATGCAACCGAGGTGTCTTTTCGGTCCGAGACCCCCGGGAAATCACGGTAATCCGCTACGTCGACAACGCGTCGGCTAAATCTCCGTCGAACGCGACTAGTGAGGGGGAAATGTCGAAATCTGCGATATCGACGTGTTGCGATATTATGTACCAAGTCGTATCAGACCACTTCACACAGTCTTTTAAGGTTAGTTAAGACATTTTACCGAGTTTAATTTGTTTTTATTTCACGATATTTCAGAAGTGTTGCAACTGCCAATGATAAGTAGTTTAATAATAGTTTAATAGTTTATTAGGCATACCAACGACACATTCACAAATTTGATTTAAAGGTCACAAGGAGATCACAGCAGGATGACTGAGTATTGGGAACTTAAGTAAATAATTGCAAACGAAGTAAGAACCCTGTAAAGGGTACTTCTAAATATGCTAACGATTTTTAAGGAGATGATCAGACCATCAAACTGAACCAAACATTTTTCTCTCGGGATTAGCATCAAACTAGAAATGTCCAGCATTGACTTATTTTGGTGATGGATCAAATCAAATTTACAAACATTTAAACAAAGAATATCGATAAGCCTACCACTAATGTAGTCTCAGCACATCCTTACTTAAACCGCGACTGAATCCAGAGATCGCCGTGAATGGGACCTGATGAATCATGCCCGTTCACGTGGAACGATGTACGACGCATTAGAGCCCTCCCAACTCTCTATAAACTGCTCAAAAGAGGGTTTAAACATGTAAGGAGTATATCAAGCCCCTAAATAAAAATAGAGAGCATCGTTTTTATTAAAAGAGGACCTTGCTTATAATTGCACCTTGCATCCTTGAAAGCTGGTTGATAGTTGTATCAAAGTTTTTTTAAATGGTTGTAGTGTAAGTAGGCACCTATTTATTTATTTTATTGGCACATTTACTTATTTCTATTATTTTATTTTATTACATGATAGTAAAATTCATAGGTTTAGGGCCTGTTTCACAACTTATGAGTAAGTTCTTGTCAGCTTATCCGACAGATATTTTGACATATTTTCATACAAAATACGTCAAACTATCTATCGGATAAGCTAGCAAGAACTTACTCAGAAGTGGTGAAACAGGCCCTTAGGGTGATAAAATCGATAAAATGCTAAGGCATTTGGCAAATAATGACGCACTGTAAACCATAATTGACACAACCACATAAACAGATAAATTGATAAATAATAACTGAATAGAATATAAAAAGAGGCTACCTATTATCCAAAATGTTGTGCACAGTACAAATTTTACAATTAGAATTTGTTAAAAATCTAAAACAATTAATTTATCCAACGGCTTCCACCTTATTTTTCTACTTGTCCTTTATCAATTAACGTTAAATATTGCTCCGCAATCAGTCCCTTTACCGTGATAGAGGGACACGAACATCAAAACTTTTACATCTCTAAGTTTTTCCCAAAAGTTAAAAGAAAAAGTTAATTAAAAACTGCGTCGTCACTCCAAAATGTGTCACCGTCACTTGACGTCGAGGTATTAGCTGATAACGAGGGCTCAGACTCCCTAATAACTGAGATGACAATTACGAGAGACAGCCAGACTCATAAGTCTTCATTACTGCAAGTTGCGGGCTCCGCAAAACTTTGATGAGCCGATACTGAACCGGCTTAGAGATGATCCTTTAATAATGTCCTTCCGCCAGTTGCCACTTTCTTTATCGGACTTAAAAACTGCAACTCATTCTCCGTCATTGTGCATTATATTAACTAGGCACGTGCGGCTATCTCAAACACTAGCCATATAAAGTTCGTGTCCAGTGGCGAGTAACCTTGCCTGCCGTGCAGGAGGCGATGGTTCGATCCCCGTCCAAGCCGACTCGTACCAATGAGTTTTTCGGAATTTATGTACGATTTGTTACACCACTGGCTTTTCGGTGAAGGAAAACATCGTGAGGAAACCTGCATGCTTCCATTTCGAGGCGTGTATTGTACCCAATGTCCATTATAAGTGGCGACGGGCTCACCCCCCGTCACACTGGACAGTGTTTCGGTACTTCTGGTGAAACGTGGATGTTCTGAGGTTTCAAAATATCTCTGACTACCCCCTCGGGGAATATAGTCGTGAGCATATGCTTATGCTTATGCAAAGTTCGTGTCGGATTACTCATAGTTTAGAGTTCCATTAGTCGCACTTATCCTGACGCCACACAGTCTTGTACCTTCGTTTTTGATTTCATCTCACGATGTTAATCAATCCAATTCGTATAATGGCTGTATAATAAAGAAGATAATTATATGTAAAATTCTTTGACTATTTATTATAAGGACGCGCCTTGCGGTACCATTTCCCCTCTGCCACGGTATAAAGATCAATTGATCATGTGCATTTACATAAAATTGTATACCTTATCACTAAACGAGACAGCCTATAATTGCGAAACAATAATTTCGAACTTAGAACGTTTGGGGCTCACACGAAACTACTTTTCATGATTTTTAACATTCAAAATCAGAATCTAAAGTTATGGGGAATAAAATCCAAAGTTGCGGATTGCATGTTACCTCGCTCCCCGCAAAAAGTGGCAGAAATGTTTGTTAGTGGAATTACACGCGTTACCAGTCCTCATATAAGTAGTCAAAGTCGAGCAAACCCTTAACAGATTGGTTGCCCAGGCTAAAGAGGAGTGGTAGGGTCGTCCCGCAGCCAGGTGGGTTGACGACATCTGGAAAAGCATCGGTAAGACCTGGATGCGACTGGCACAGGACCGAGTAGGATGGGGAGAAAGCTTATGCCCTGCAGTGAGTACATACAGGTTGATGCCCTGCACTGGGTAGATACAGGCTGACTATGATGATGATGATGATGTGAAATAAGTCGATAAAATTCGAATGCATATTTTTTGTTATTCTCGGTACCAACTTATACTATTTTGTAGAGTAATAGCCGTAAATAAGTACCAATACTTGCCGTACGAAGTCCACTGAAGTAAGTATACGATTTTTTTTCGAAACTGCTCGCATTAGGCATTACAGCATAGTGACCGTAGACATTTTGAATCAAGGAACATGATCTTGATTCCTCGAGATGGACCAATCCATTTAGAATCTGTGCAAATTCGATCGTAACAAAGCTGTCAACTAAAAGTGTAAAGTTAAAATGTAACAGTATCACAGAAAACAAATTAGAGAACTCTCATTAAGGGGAACTCAGCTGACAATGGGATAACGTTACCCATCATAATTATTAAACATCAATCTTATTTTAGATGGATCAAATAATTAAAATGTAGTGGTAGTCTTTACAAAATCTTCTACATTATTTACAAACTAAGAGCACAAAATAAAGGTCTCATAGCTTTCACATTACATTTCACATTGTCCTAGTCTTGATATGCAAATTGGATAGTTATCCTACCATTCTTTCTTTGATTAAGACCTAAGTTAAGACCTAGGTCTGATATAAAGTAACAAGTTGCCTAGAGTTACATAGATAGTAGAGTTATAGCCTAGTCTGTTGGATCCTACTGCAGGGAAAGTCCTACTCTAACTAGTACTGAGGTTTTTTTTTACTGTAAATGGGTTTGCTCTTGACCTCAATCTAGTCCTCAGGACAAAGATGGGGTCGAAGATGAAACGAGCTTACCCAGAATGGCACTGACACTCCTTCCGGCAGGAGGGTGGTCGCGAGCCAGGCGGCTCCTTGCGGAGCCTACCACACCGCTGTGGTGGATCGTTCAGCCGCCACCACAAACTTGGTAGCTTGTGATGCCGTTGCCCGCGGTGGACCGCTAGGAGGTAGATCCCCAAACACCCCAAGTTATGTGAAGTAGGTGAAGAAGTCCATAGTCCACCACGCGAGTTGAGTTGTACGTGTTAATGAGGCAACCGAAACATGTATGAAATACCACTAAAACGGGATAAAAGACGATAAACGACGGTGACGACGAGGACACCACGGATAATATGCCTTGCCTCTGAATAGCTGGCGTAGCGACGGAAATATTTTCTCGTCTGATTTATAATTCTTAACTATTCTTAAAATTAAATGCGTCTAAGTGATTAAAGATAAGAAAAAAAAAGTTACGATAAGGTTTTAGGTGTCCCCGATTCAAAATCACAAATGTTTGGATTTTTTGTATGTCTATTTGTTTGTTCAAGCATCACGCAAAAACTACTGAACCGATTTTGATGAAACTTTTTTGTTTGAAAGCTTATAATTTGACTTAAAATCTGCTGTACAAGGTGCAATGATAAGAACAATTAACCACATACCTACCTACTCTACCCAAACTGAACAACTTTTACTATTGGAAGCAAACCTGTCAGAGTAAATACAAATCTGCTGTGTCATACCACGTCATACTAAAGTGCAATACCTAATGACTAAAATGTATGAGACAGCTGATTTTTTTTTGCTCTGACAGTGGAGTAAAAGTTGTTTAGTTTGATGGGTAGAGTCATGGTAGAGTATGTGGTTTAAAGGATAATGATACTTTTCCTTACACCCTGTATAATTTGTGCGGACGAAGTCGAGGATAAAAGCTAGTACTTCTAAAGTTCACCAGTGATATTTTCTAGTTAAAAATTCGAGGTATCAGAGGTAGACATAGAATAAAATGAAAACAGCACCGCTCTTTATTAGACGGGAAAGTTAAACACGAATTTCAATAAACTCTGCTAAGCCGAACGTTAGACGAGTAGGTAGGTACATCAACAATCGCTTCGCGTATCCATCATTATCATTTTGAGGGAGCGATTGTGTGCACTACGCTAGCCGGCCGATGTTGCCAAGTCTTCAGGGGCATTTGGCGCAGGTATGGACAAAAAAGGCGCTAAATTACGTGCTAAATATTATGTTAAGGTTTGATTTGCTTTATTTAAACTTTTTCTTTACGGTTCTTCTGTCCTCCGGTATTAAAATAAGTAGGAGACATCGTTAAGAGAAGTTTATTCCGAGAGCGCAAATGCGCGCTGCATACAAACGTAGTCTGGTGATATTTTCAATATTATCCAATTAAAGACATTTAATTTTTTCAGAAACAATCTAAAAACGAATCTCTATGTTCTTATGAAGTTAGATTTTCGTTAAATTAAAATATTATACAGTTTTAATGCTTGGATTAATTTAAGATTTGTATGGAAATATTTGAGGCACTGTAACTTTATAACTATACCTACATTTTAACGAAAATCAGATTTCATACAGACATAGAGATTTAGTTTCTAGATTGTTTCTGTTCATTGACTTTAATTGGTTAGTATTGAAAATATAACCAGACTACGTTTGTATGGAGCGCGCCAACGGTAATATGCCCTTAAAAAGCGCTAGATGCAACTCATAAAGCGCTAAAATGGCAACACAGGAGTGCGTCAGTCAGCCAGTGAATCCGGAATGGCCTAGAGGCGCAACGATATTGCTGTTTGCCTTGCACAAATATTTGGGCGGACCTCCCGCCCCGCTACTTACTGGAGTTAAATCAATATTTAAATAATTTTAAACTTTGATTAATTTGTAGATTATTGTTTACAGTGATGTCGTTTGGATTATTTACTTCATGGAGTTATTAAAGAAATCTGTTGTTCCTATATAGGATTCTTCTTAATATGCTGACACAATGAGGGGATGATCAGACCGTCAAACTGAACCACTTGAAATGGCGAAAAAAAATCTGCTGTTCCAAAGAAAACTAAAAACCTACTCGAGCCAAATGTTTAGGACAGCTGATATTTTTTCGCGATTTCATTGTTGCAGTTGGTCCCATAACTGCCATAGAGAAAGTTATTCAGTTTGTCGATCTGATCGTCCCAATAAAAAAATTTCTGCATATTAAGAAGGACCCTGTATAAATGAGAGTAGGTAACTATTTCGAACCATTGACGATTTCTTCATTTGACGACGACGAAACACAGAAAAAAAATCGCAATTTCGATGTTGGATCCATAGTGAAAGATGTTCAGTTTTATTTTCCGAAGCACACCCTAAAATATGAATCGCGCTTTGATTTACCCCTATACAGGGTCCAACTTAATATGCTGAATACGTAAATTGCAGAGCTGCTGGCCACAATCAAAAATGTAGTTAGGGCTATTTAGGGTCCTTCTTAATATGCCGACACTTTTTTAAGGGGATGATCAGACCATCAAACTGAACCACTTTCTCTATGGGACCAACATCGAAATAGCAAAAAAAATCTGCCCCTCCATACAAAACTGCAAACCTACTCGAGCCAAATGTATGGGACAGCTGAGTCTTTTTCGCGATTTCGATGTTGGTCCCATAGTGAAAGTTGTTCAGTTTGAAGGTCTACTCTACACCACCCCCTTAAAGGTTTATTTGTATTTTTGTAACACCTTGTATAGCCCTAACTACATTTTTGGCCAGCAGCTCAGCACTTTACGTAACGTATACATAATGACATGCATGATACATAAACGCTAAAGAGAGTAGCGAGCTCGATCTAAACTGCGGCTATTAAACGGGTTTAGGGCGTGAATGTTTTATGTGTCCCGGTGTCACCCGGCCCGCCGCTCCCCCGGGGACACCACACAAAACTCTACTAGCACTTAATTAAGGGGAAGCGACGACTAACGGAATACATTTTAATTAATATTACGCACTGATTCGCTCCGTCTCCTTGTTGTAGTTAGTAAGTTAAACGCTCAGTTGCAGAAACGCTCATTAGAGTTAATCCTGCATTAAATCTCTTGCTAGCTTTTACTACGAAAGACAAAGTGACAGCTAGAGATTTAATGGAGAATTAACTCTAATGAGCTTTTCTGCAACGGAACGTTAGACTGTAGGATCCCACTGCAGGGCAAAGGCATCCTCTCACGAATAATGTTGAGAGTTATAAGGAGTTCAAATTAAACAGACCGTGATTTTTAAAAATGTTACACTGGGCCATGACTTTGTACGGCTTATCATTTATTCCGAAAGGTCTCGAGCGCTCCTATTCCCTCCTATTCTCTATGTCAACCAGTGGCGGATACAGGGGGGGGGGGGGGGGGGGCAGGGGGCCATGGCCCCCCCCACGAACCTCTGAATTTTGAGGCCGAGTAAAGAAATGAGCTCTCTTAATTTCTTTTAATCTTAATACGTGGCCCGAGTTGGCAGATGGGCCCCCCCCAACATGAGATCCTGGATCCGCCCCTGATGTCAACCAATTAAAAGGAAATCTGACAATGCAAAACATACATATTGGTTTCTAGATTGGATGTGTGGTGTAAGTGGATTGAACTTCGTTTTGTATGGAGCGCCGCCAAAACGTACGTACTATACAGGGTGTAAGAGAGAGCCTAGCAAATAATGAAACGGTGAGAATACGGACCATCAAACTGAACAACTTTCACTATGGAACTTCAGGAATCACGAAAATAAATCCGCTGTTTCATACATTTGAATCAGGTAGGTAGGTACAGCAGTTTTGTATGGAACAGATGATTTATTTACACGTTTCCTGAGGTTGGCTCACTATGGAGTGAAAGTGTTCGTTTGATGGTCTGAACTCACAGATTTAGTATTTGCTAGACTGTCCCTTACACCCTGTATAGGTAGGTACCTACTCCTAAAATAAAATTTCTCACTGTTTCAGGCTAAGTGCCTATTTACAGGTACAGAATAATCTAAATTATTGTACTACCCTTTTTCTTATCCGTCTTAATTGGCTTCAGTCAAACATCAAAATTATTTTAATACCGTCTTGTATCGCCAAACTTATTGCCGTATTATGTGCCGTGGTGATCCAGAGGCGATGGTTCGATCCCCGTCCAAGCCGACTCGTACCAATGAGTTTTTCGGAATTTATGTACTATTTGTTACACCACTGGCTTTTTTGGTGAAGGAAATCATCGTAAGGAAACCTGCATGCTTCAATTTCGAGGCGTGTATTGTACCCACTGCCCATTATAAGTGGCGACAGGCTCACCCCCCGTCACACTGGACAGAGTTTCGGTACTACTGGTGAAACGTCGATGTTCTGAGGGTTCAGAATATCTCTGACTATATAGCATATGCTTGTATCGCCAAACTAAAGAAAATTTTTAGCATTGTGTTCGTTTTTGTCTCGATTTTTCTGAATAATGTACAAAGTATACTGTACTGTACAAAAAAAAAGAAACAAGCATCCAATGCGCTTCCAGAAAAATTGTTTAACTAACAAACGGTATTAAGTAACTGTAACCAACTCACTTAAGACTTCCCAAACTGAGAGAAAGGAGGAAACCATCAAAGAAAGGGGGAATATTCTTTTAAGAATTTAAATAAATTTCCACTAAACAGAGCGAGCTCCCGTTACAAAAAGGAAAACGGCAGCTAATAAAAATGCCAGAGTTAAAACGCGCAATTTTGAAGCAGTGTCAAATGGATATAAAATCCCTGTTTTAAATTCAGTTCCGGTTAACAAATATGCGCAGATAAAAAGCTTTAGGAAAACAAAAGCCTGTTTTAATGTTTATCGCATTTAAGAGGTATAATTCGTAGATATGGCGCTGTATACAAACGAAGTTCCGTGTTATTTTAACCAATTAAAGTAAAGTACCTACTTGATTACATTTTTAAAACACGATCTAGAAATCAATGTCTATGTTGGTCCCCTTTCAGATTTCCGTTAAAATACATACAGGGTGAATGGAAAAGTATCATTGTCCTTTAAACCACATACTCTACCCATCAAACTGAACATCTTTTACTATGGGAGCAAATATGTCAGAGCAAAAAAAAATCTGCTGTCCCATACACGATTGCATCGAGTAGGTATTGCAGTTTAGTATGTGACAGCAGATTTTTTTTTTTTTTCTGACAGATTTGCTCCCATGGTGAAAGTTGTTCAGTTGGTGGGTAGGTTAATGATAGGTACTTTTCCTTACACCCTGTATTTAGCACTTGTCTCTCGTGATTTCCGGTCACATAGAAAAATTAACCGGAAAAATTTACGCAAAACCCCTGTAACGTGGCATCATCGAGTAGATATTTTCTTAATTAAAGAAAATAAAAAATAGAAATTTGTATCCTGTATTAATAAGTATAACAATTTATTTTTTAAATTATAGTAATTCCATTAAACTTCAAACTCCAAAGATCCAGTTTACATGCATTGATAAGGTTAGATTATTATGGTACTACATTGAGCTTAGTGAAAAGTATTTAAGGGGATATAATTCGGAGCACGCTCCATACAAACGTAGGTACTATGGTGATATTTTCGATACTATCCAATTAAAGTCAATTAAATTTTGCAAAAACAATCTAGAAACAAATTGCTGTGATTTTCGTTAAAATGTATACTTAGTTTTAAAGTTACAGTGCCTCAAAGATTTCCATACAAATCTTAAATTAATCCTAGCATTGAAACTGTATATTTCAACAAAATCTGACTAAGTACATAAAAAAAAACGCATACAAAAATAAAGTGTTACTTACTAGGCTATACAATACTTAAAAGAAGTTTATTCCGTGAGCGAAAATGCTTGTGCATAGACATTTGTTCCTAGATTGTTTCTGCAAAATTTCAATGACTTTAATTGGTTAGCATTGAAAATATCAAGATAGTACGTTTGTATGCAGCGCGCATTTTCGCTCTCGGAATAAACTTCTCTTAAGTATGGTATAGCCTACTACTAGGTAAGTAACACTTTATTTTTTAATTTATCAAAACTGATGTTTCAGAATAAGTTAATTTTGCCCTGAACACTTAGCACGCCTTCTGAATAGACAAACTGCAATACTTAGATAGATGGACGATGGACCGGCAATATTGGCATTCGCTTCCCCTCTCCCGAGACTATAGCAAACAACACTTAAAGCCCACTTATCTCCTCGTATTTAGTAACATTGCGTGCATATTGATCCGCTCTTTAGACCCAGTAAATTCCCTGTTATTGTTAAAACCCTACCATGAACGTGAGCTCAATACACTTCTGGGGTACCTCTATAGCGAATATAGTAGACCGGTGGCCAGCTACAGTCAACTATACCTTATAAAATTAGCGAACTAACGCATTATGCACCTAAAGTAGACTAAAAATAAGTCATAAAAAACTTGGTCTGCCAGGGCGCAGCTTGGCACGTTTTCCGGTGTGATGAAAAACGTGGACCCCAAAAACACCCCATTTTACCTCATCGAATTAAAGGATGGAACTTGTCTGTTGGTCTGGAGGCCGATTAGTAAAGCCTAAAAAACCTGGTCTGCCGCCGCCTATCCTGGCACGTTCATGGGTCCGACTGAATTTAGGGTGCCCCTCGGAGGGTGGATTTTACCTCATCGAATTAATGAATGAAATCAATGCCAATTTATAGTCCTATCAACTATGTTTACATATGCCTTGGTTTGCCTAGGCTCAGCCTGGCAGGTTTCCGGGTGCGACTGATTTTACTTTCAAAAAATTGTTTAGCCAAACTTTAAAAACCGGTATAAATCTACAGATTCTGCGGAAAATTTTACTGAAATTCGCTTGTATAAATTAACCAAGATATATGTACTCATACAAATATCCCTGAAGGTGGAATTTTAATAGAAAAGGTTAACGGCCCGCGGAAACTAAAAGAGATAGGTATGTGGTCCCGAAGGAAAAAATGACAAAAACCCTGGGCAATTTGACGTCCCGATGAAAAAATCCAAAATAGGAGATCAAAGATGGTCGTCTTACATTTTCAAAGTCCTCATAACTTTGTAACCATTGACGGTCGGCGCGCTGTGTGAGTACAAATCGAATTAGTAGCAAAGCCTGGCTTACGATGTTTACCTTTCGGTTCTCTCAGAAGGCATATTTTAGTGTCGAAAAAAATGGTGGCCCAGAATCGTTAATCTATGTAACAAATAAATAGATAGATAGATAGATAACTCATTTATTATTTCACCTGAACAATACAGGAAAAAACAGTGACTGACAAAGGTAGACAATTACCTACCTACACGATAAATTAAAATGCCTAATTAGGACATCGTAAGTTTTTTTTTTATTAAGGGCTCTTTCCTGATGTTTTACACTGCAATTCTGCTAATATCATGATGACTGGAAGTATCGAAATCTCAATCTCCAGGATTGTTTTATTGACAAAAACATATTTGAGGACACCAAATAGCGGAACTGCGTGGCAAGTCCAGAGACAACAACCGAGACGACCGCCCGTCAATAGACCCGCCAAGCGACTAAGCTAGTTTAAATAGTAAAAAACGATTAAAACACTTAGTTCAACATATTGTCTCGATATAATATGGCGTTGACATGAAATGGCTTCGAAACCGGTGATTAGGCCAAAATAGTAAAAAAATACGTGTCAAGTACCATCAAACTAGCGTACACATGACGGGAATCAAGATTAATCATTTAGTGCCATTAATAATAGTGCCTCTGTAGTTTGCTAAATATTCACACATATTTTTCCCTGTTAGTGCTTTTGTGTTTATTATTCTCTGACATCCAAAATCTCATAATGACAGGCCTTCAAGAAAATGACATAGAAACATGGATCTAAATCATAAAGGATACCACTCCTCCTTACAAGCATTAATACAAGAAAATTGGCGATGGCGTCGTCGATATTTCCAATTTTAGGTGTGTCCCTTTCTATCCAATGACGAACAGTTACGAAATGACAGGAGAGGAGCTACAATTTTGTACGTTGGATTAGAAAGGGACAAAGTTAACGTCACAAAAAACAACGACGCGATGGAAAAGAACGATCATTACCGACCACAAACGAGTATTATCATGTTTCACGTCTTGTTAGGCATTCTGCACTCCACTATAGAGGATTCCAAACTTCTTGCATGGAAATAAACAAGTTTTTTTCGTCTTTCATATATTAGAATATAGAGCTAGAGTATAGGCGTACACACGAATTCACACGATAGTTCAAACCTCTAGTATAAAAATAAATTGTTCCTGAAATAGAGACTCTGGAATTATGAAATTTTGAATTTCAGAGAGTAATAAACACAAAAGCACTAACAGGGAAAAATATACACTTATATGTTTCGCAAACTACAGAGGCACTATTTAGGAACTACTTATTTAATGGCACTAAATGATTAATCTTGATTCCCGTCATGTGTACGGAGGCTTGATTGGACACGACGTATTCTTACTATTAAATAAAATAAGGAGATTGAGATTTCGATACTTCCAGTCATCATGATATTAGCAGAATAATTGCAGTGTAAAACATCAGGAATGAACCCTTATTAAAAAAAAATACCTACGATGTCCGAATATCTTAATTAAGCATTTTAATTTATCGTGTAGGTAGGTAATTGTCTTCCTTTGTCAGACACTGTTTTTCCTGTATTTTTCAAGTGAAATAAATGAGTTATCTATCTATCTATCAATTTTATTTGTTACATAGATTAACGATTCTGTGCCACCATTTTTTTCGACACTAAAATATGCCTTCTGATTCTGATAGAACCGAAAGGTAAACATCGTAAGCCGGGCTTTGCTACTAATTTTGTACTCACACAGCGCGCCGACCGTCAATGGTTACAAAGTTATGAGGACTTTGAAAATGTAAGACGACCATCTTGGATCTCCTATTTTGGATTTTTTCATCGGGACGTCAAATTGCCCAGGGTTTTTGACATTTTTTCCTTCGGGACCACATACCTATCTCTTTTAGTTTCCGCGGGCCGTTAACCTTTTCTACTAAAATTCCACCTTCAGGGATATTTGTATGAGTACATATATCTTGGTTAATTTATACAAGTGAATTTCAGTAAAATTTTCCGCAGAATCTGTAGATTTATACCGGTTTTTAAAGTTTGGCTAAACAATTTTTTGAAAGTAAAATCAGTCGCACCCGGAAACCTGCCAGGCTGAGCCTAGGCAAACCAAGGCATATGTAAACATAGTTGATAAGACTATAAATTGGCATTGATTTCATTCATTAATTCGATGAGGTAAAATCCACCCTCCGAGGGGCACCCTAAATTCAGTCGGACCCATGAACGTGCCAGGATAGGCGGCGGCAGACCAGGTTTTTTAGGCTTTACTAATCGGCCTCCAGACCAACAGACAAGTTCCATCCTTTAATTCGATGAGGTAAAATGGGGTGTTTTTGGGGTCCACGTTTTTCATCACACCGGAAAACGTGCCAAGCTGCGCCCTGGCAGACCAAGTTTTTTATTACTTATTTTTAGTCTACTTTAGGTGCATAATGCGTTAGTTCGTTAATTTTATAAGGTATAGTTGACTGTAGCTGGCCACCGGTCTATAGGGTCCTTCTTAATGCTGTCACTTTTTTAAGGGGATGATTGGAGCGTCAAACTGAACAACTTTCCCTATGGCACCAACATCGAAATCGCGAAAAGAAAATCTGCTGTTCCATACAAAACTGCAAACCTAATTGAGCAAAACTATGGGACACCTGATTTTTTTTCGCGATTTCGCTGTTAATCCCATAGAGAAAGTTGTTCAGTTTGATGGTCTGATCAAAAAAAGTGTCAGCATATTAAGAAGGACCCTGTATACTAAGAATTGCACACATTATAAATTAAAATTTTTGCACCTTCCATACAAAAATGAGGATTAAGAGAGATGCAGAGCGATCGATCGATTAAGAGAGGTCCAAAAAGTTTTCTTCTTTTCGACCCATGTTCCAAGGAATGTTTAGTTTCATTTACTTCGGTAGTAGGTATTAAGTATTCTATTTCAACTGATTTTCCACAGTTAAAAATTGTGCAGTCAACCAATTTTAAATGTAGGCCAACTAGGCCATCATCGTACATTGTCAGTTACTAATGTTTTACTGTTCATAGAAGCTTGTATTCACGGACCTGAAAAAAAGACGGACGTAATGTGACACTAAAAAGATGTGAAGCATGCATGGTCCTACATTTTCGTTTGTTCTACAAAGGACCTACACTCACACAGATGTACTAGCTCTAGGCGCAGGTCCGACACCCGTCACCATTATGTACCGCGTGACAGCACGCACACAAAAGAAATGGGTGCTTCACTCGTGATTAGACGCGATTACGCCCGTCTTTTTTTCAGGTCCGTGCTCGTATTATACTGCTTTTACAGGGTGTAAGGAAAAGTATCATTAATGTTTAAACCACATACTGTACCCATCAAACTATGATACTACAGGGTAGGTACAGGTAACTAATTGTGACAAGGTTCCAAGGCAGCCTTTTCAAATTGGTTGAATAAAACCCTACATAAAAAAATCAAAAATTGTATTGCGTAAGTATAAGTAGGTAAGTACATAACTAAACTTTTTCTTATCTCACTCAGCCCTCTGAATCCAGGGTAGCCCGTGAGGCGATTCGTCACCGGTCACAAAACCATTAATTTCTATAGAAAAATACAGTGGACCTTTCACAGCACTTTCGATAACATCAAAACGACATTAGACCGGTATTTTTCATGTGTTTCATTGGCGCAATATTAAAGCACCATTGTAGATGAGTGTTACCTAACTGTAGGTATAGGATCTTGGTCTATACCAAGATCGTCCTTATGGACTAAGGTAGTTAGGTACTTTGATATTTTTATTTTGATTAAGTAGGTAAGTAAATCCACCAACCATCCCATTTCCTCCCGTGGGTGTCGTAAAAGGCGACTAAGGGATCTACCGGAAGATGGGCAGCAGCATCCTCTGAGTACACACATTCAATCCAACTGCGATCGCCAACCCGCCTGCCAAGCGTGGCGATTATGGCAAATCCCCCCATTTTTGGGGAGGTCTATGTCCAGCAGTGGACGTTTATCGGCTGACATGATGATGATGATGATGAGGTAAGTAAATAAATGTAAATGACAAACTATCCAGTTATGCACCCATTAGACGGGCAACTGATGGGGTCCCTTAAGTTGCATAGGTACATTTAAAAATCATATTTTGAAAACAAAATTTCAAAGCCTCTATCCTTAGAAAAAGTATATGTCTAGAATGAGCCTCACGAATATCCCGTATAAAACAAAAGGGGCCAGGTTTCATAGGTTGGTGTGCGTGAGTCGCCATACAAATTATGTATGTGTGCGTGTATATGTATAGGGTTTAGGAACCAGTACTGGTTCCAACTTTTTTCGACGCTTTCGTATCTTCGACTGTCAATCTTGACATATAACTTAATCAAAGCCTCTATCTTCGTAATTATATTATAAATTGTAAATATTATTTGATACGCGCAATCTAGATTTTCTAAGATATTTTTCCATATTTAAAACATTACTTCTATTAATACCGTCTACGAGTGTTCTAACTACGTCAAAGTTTTGTATGAAATTGACAACTCTGCAACCACCTTAATTCATATAGGTACAGGGTGAAATTGATATCATTGTGCTAATGTGGTGGAATTCGTTTAATAATGTGCCATTAATGGAGAACAATAGTAAAAGTGAGAAACAAAGAAAGGCGTAAAACTCCATTGGACATTGGAATGTGTTCCATCCTTGCATTTCAATGTGTTAGGGTTTGGTTAAGTTAGGCTAGAATGGACTTTAGGTACATTTGAATTATATGCAATGCAAGTGGAAAATAAAAAGACTATGAATAACTGAAGACTTGGCTTCGGCCTGAAGAAAATTATCCTCGGCCCGATTCGACCAAACGCGAGTTAATTTTATTCTTAAACTGATTTTGCTTTTTTTACCAACCCTAACTAAATATCAATGTCACATAATGAGCGTTTTTCTTTTGGTTTTCTAGGGGATCGATAGATGGCGCTACGGTCTGTGCGAATAAACGTCAGATCGCATCTTTTGATGGCGTATTTCATTATTTACTAATCATTTTAATCGAAAATTCGAAACGTTTACGCGTGACATGGCTGTATGGGCTCGATCCCTTGGCGTTCCAAAAAAAAAGTCTTGACAAGATTTTGACAGTAGGTATCTCGCGAACGGCTCCATGGAGCGACAAACATACCATCTGTTGAGTTTTTTAAGAACTAAATTTAAAAAAGAAAAGAAAAACGCTCCTTAAAAAAATGTTATAAAAAGAAACCTAACAAATTAAAACTGTATAACTTTGGTATAACCCATAGAGAAATTACACGCTCCCCTTGGTAGAGATGGTGTAACAAAGTGTGCACAGTAACCACCAATTGTGCACTAGTTTGTACTGCGACCATAGAGAAATGACACGCTCCCCTAAGCTTTTTGTCTCCCCTCGCCCGTCCCTCACCCCCTTTGTCGGCGACATAATTTTCTATAGAAACAAGCCGATATGCCATCTCCTCTTACTCCATGGTATAACCTCACATTTCAATAAGTACGGATACGACGACCTCTTTCTTTGGGTGAATTATACATTCGTTCTTTTAGTACGGGGTGTGTATTGTTCCTTGTATAGTTACTCTTCTATAAATCTAAATTTGGTCAAATCCGGCTTTAGACATTGAAAAACTGAAGACTTGGCTTCGGCATAAATATATAGAAGAAAATGTACATAATGACCAGGCTGTATTGGCTCGTTCCCCTTGCCTTAAAAAAATAATGAGGAGTTTTCTGACAGCTACTCAAACGTAGTTCATCATTCCGGCGATAGATGGCGTTGACCAGAGAGGAGTCTTCTAATATACTTATATTACTCTTTGGAGGAGTCCGAAGACCAAAATTTCAAAAATGCATATCACCGAGTCAGACGGGTCAGACGCATCCGTTGACGAAATACAGGGTCCAACTTACTGACACTTTTTTAAGGGGATGCACAGACCATCAAACTAAACAACTTTCTCTTTTCTTTTTTTCGCGACTTCGATGTTGGTCCCATAGAGAAAGTTGTTCAGTTTGACCGTCTGATCGACCCCTTAAAAAAGTCTCAGCATTTTAAGAAGGACCCTATATATAATGTTCATAGGTATTTTGCTGCTTACTTAAAAACACAAATTCTTACTATTTTATTTGTATTTTATTATCTGCAGGGTCGCTCGCCCCTGTCTGGTCAACGCCATTAGGAACTACTTTTTCTTTTTTAATGGATTTCGTAAAATCTCTCATTCCTTTGCCTTGGTGAGATAATGAGAAATGGTGAGATAGAATCAATATAGAATGCTTGGCAAATCTCCCGCTAATCGTCTCAAGAAGCCCATTCGCAGTAGTCCTACATGTAGGACTACGAGCCCACACCAAAGAATGCATCTTTCTACTGCCGAACCGCTCGTATGATTTTCAAAAATCGCACTGCAATATTGGTGTAGGACTGCTATGCAAGACGGACTACTGTCACTGAACAAGTAATCACTACGTTTTAACTACTGTGAACTGGGAAGACGCTATGCACGGCCGGTTTACCCGCATCCAAAATTTTGTACAGACAAATAACGTCCGACCGGTGCAAAGGAATCCACTGTCAAGCTCATTAAGCTGGTTTCGAAAAACTGGTCGTACGTGCTTGGTCCGAACAAATTATGCCCGACCCGTTCATAGGAATCCATTTTCGTACTCGAGTGAATGGACGCGAAAAACCAGCTGCACAACGATTGATCGTGCATAAACATTGCGAACAAGTTATGTACGGCCAAGTTATTGACGTACCTTCCATAAGAATCCCTTCGGATTCGTATGAACGAAGCGTACAAAACGTGGACGTGCGTTACACCCCGAATATTTCATGTCCAGCCAGTTTTTCGCGGTTGATTTATGCCCGGCCCATTCATTGGAATCCCTTCCGGTTTAAAAGTTGCGGGAATTTCAAACTGGAAAATGACCATAGACAAAGTAAAGTCCAATGTAGACTACCGCAAAACGTGAATCGATCTTTTTTTTTTTAATAATTTATACTTTCGGAAAGGCAATGGGAACTAGCCCTTACATCCTGGTCTTTAGTGATAGATATTGTTACCCGCGACGGAACGGAGATCGTTTATGCGTTTAGGGTGAGAGGTTGTTTGTTTTGTTTGTTTGTTTGTGCAAAACCAATGTTCCCATTTATCTCCAAAACGGCTAAACCGATTTAGATTCGGTTTTCTGTAAAGGGTTTTTGATTAATCAGCGATAGTTCTAAGATAGGTGATGCAGTGCTATCTTGCCAGAAGGCGCTGCAGTAAACATTTTTCTAACGTCAAAATGAGTTTTTGCGCCTTTACGCCGAAACGGCTTGACCGATTTGGATGCGGTTTTTTCTTCAGTGCTTGAGGTTTACTTGCAATGATAGGTTTGATTGTGTGACAAACTACCAGGGAACGCTGATCCGGTTTTTTATTCAAGTGCTTGCTAGTAGACCGTGTTTGGGCTCTTTTGATAGCATTTGGTGAGTTGCTTCTGTACATGAACGTTTGAGGGTCTAATGATACAAAAGAACAACATAGTGGGTAGCTCTGTGAAGGCACATAGCTAGGAAACCATGTTCGGGCTCTTTTGATAGCATTTGGTGAGTAGCTTCTGTATATAAACTGCTGATGGTCTGATGATGGATCAGAAGAACATCGTTGGAAACTATGTGGAGGCACGTAGTAAGTAGGTAAACCATGTTGGTTGGTTGGAGAAGGTATATGCGTTCCGGGTAAGAGGTTGTTTTTTTGTGTGTTTGCCTGTGTAACGAATGTTCCTATTTATCTCAAAAACGGTAAGACCGATTTAGAAACTATTTTCTGTAAAGGGTTTGTGATTAATCGGAAATGGTTCTTGGATAGATATAAAATAAAAAATAAAAATAAAATAGATATGTGTTATGGTGTTAACTCGCCAGAGGATGCTGCAGTAAAATCATAATGTACGCTTTGAGTAAAATGTCACTATTGTCAATAATTTTTGTTTGAGTAAAATGTTACTTCCAAGAATATCATATACTCCATAGGTGGATAGAAGACTCGAATTTCGTCGAGAATGCAAAATAAAGGCTATTTTCTATGCAACAAGAATTATTTTTCTTCAATGTTGTTGTGAGCTGACAACCAAGCCACTGTGAGATAACCGAAACCCTCGTGTGTCCCTTTCTAACATGTTGCCAACTTTTTAAACTACCACTTTAGAATTTACTGGAAATACAAAAGATGTAAATTAAAAATATTTTTTGTTTTTAAAAATGTATAATTTTAATTATTTTGTGCAAAATCTGAAAACAAGTATTGATAATTGTTGATAGTTTTACACGATGATTATTCAGTTTATCACAAAACAAATAAGGTACAATTTGAAAACTTTTTAATGGCAACTCTTTGGCCTTATGAAAAAATATGGCGGTCATAATGTCAAAAATCATAAAATTACAAATTCAAAATTGTTGTAATAAAATTGTAAATCGTCGAAATGGTGAACTTTTGCTGTGTAGTTGGATGCAAAAATGAATACTACCCCGGCTGTGGCTTTTCTTTCCACAGGTTAGCTATTTTATTGTTCGGAAAACTTTTCTTAACTAGGGTGACCAATTGGCCATTCTAGCGACCTATGCATGACCTATGTATAAACGCAAAATGAATTATCATTGGTAGACGAGATGTTTTATTACCTTTACTAGCTGTGCCCCTGACTTTGTTAGCGTCGTGATCTTAGATTAAAACAATTTCACAGGTTGGAACCTTCGATCAAAGTAAAATTAATGGATAGGCCCGAAGCGCGTTAAGTTGAAGCACACTAAAGCACTCGTAGCATGTCACACGTGATACGGCTCCATCACGCCTTTTATCTCGTTCGTTCACGTGAAAATAGAAAGAGAGCGAAGGCGTGATAGCGCCCTATCACGGTGTTATGCTACCCATGCAGGTGCATGTGGTTCATACAATATGGCACACTTGTCTGTCATCTCGGTACATATATTTTTCTGGTTTGAAATGTTCGCGTAAGGGCCTATCCATTAATTTTACTTTGATCGATGGTTGGAACAGCATACCTATTTAAATTAAAATCTGAACTATTATAAAACTGTACCTACCTTACAGAAGTGTCTGTACGTATTGAAGATATTTACATGAAAAAAATAACGATATGGTTTTTAGGTATCCCTGACTCCAAATCAACCTTTTTTAGAATTTTTGTCCGTCTGTTTGTTTGTAACAGCATCATGCAAAAACTACTGAACCGATTTTAATGAAACTTTTTTCTTTGATAGCTTATGATTGACTTAAAATCTGGTGTACCTACAGGGTGTAAGGAAAAGTATCATTTACCTTTAAACCACAACTCTACCCATGAAACTTTTACTATGGATTAGCAAACCTGTCAGAACAAAAAAACTGTTGTCCCATACGTTTGAATCGAGTAGGTATTGCAGTTTGGTATAGGACAGCGGACATATTTTTTTGTTCTGCCTGGTTTGTTGGTTTGCTCCCATAGTAAAAGTTGTTCTGTTTGATGGGTAGAGTAGGTATAAACCAATTATACCCTTCCTTACACCTTATCTTCTTCTTCTATTTTAAAAATATGGCTGCCATCTTTGGTTAATGATGATTTTGCCAATGTCGAGTTTTTATAGCAAAAGTGCTTGACGTTGTACGGTTATATTGATAATTTGGTGACTTCAAGGGTTGTTCTTATAAAGGAACAATATCCTGAGCCACCACAGGAGTTCCGCTGTAGGCCGGGGATGAGGCAACCGACGCGCACGTGACCACCCAATAGCAGACCCACAACGCAACCCTACCCTTACACCTTATATAATTTGTGCGGAAGAAGTCGCGGGTAGCTCTAGTTAGGTACTTTTATATTTTTTTTATTCTGAGTTTACCCCCAAAAACATTTTCTAGGATAAAAAGATAATTTTAAACCCTCAACAAGATGGTAAGAAACAGGCTTGAATAAATGCATATTAGGTATCCCGTCAAATCTGAGAATGAATGGACACCCTAGTTAGAAAGGGACACACGAGGGTTTCGGTAATCTCACTTGTCCCGTTGCCAGCACCGTAGTGCGCAATCTAGCTAGTATACAAAATCTTTGGTTACTTCTGACAATATTTTTTTTCTCCAAGACGGCTTGACTGATTTATGTAAGACTTCAAACGTACAGAAAGACCAAGAAGATTAAATGCCTACAGAAAGACAAACAAACAGACATTATAATTATTTTGACGGTTATTTAGGAATTCTTAAAAAGTTTAAAATAAAAAGAAAATTTAAAATTAAAAAAAAACCCGCTACGGCTGTAAACGTTAATTGAAAAAGGATTATGTAAAAATTTTGAAAAACCCTCGACTTAAAGAACGTAGGTAGGGTAAGGGTAACGAAAGATAATAAACCAAAATCTAGAAAATCCGTCGATGGCTGCCTGTTCGCGACAGTTATTATTATGTATAGATTTATAGACATAAGATAGTCGTAAGCATTTTTACTTAGCATTGTATTTTATATTTTGTTGTTATGTTTGTACATGTAATTAGCATAAGTTCGTAAATAAAAACCAAAAAGATTACTAGTTTAATTTCGGGACTGATCGAGTAGCACTCTCTCGCTCCCCAGCTCAGGTCGTCTCACTCACACGCACGCGCGCCCCACCCGCACACGATTGGTGCAAGCGGGACTCGCGACTCGCGGAACGCACCCGGAGTGGAGACACCCTAGCGGGGCAGATAAGAAGCGATAGAATCGGAGATCGACACGAACCAAAAGCATTCTGACTACAGACTCCGAAAAAACAAGAGCTCCGATCACTCCTGCAAGGCAACAAACAAAAAACAGAAGAGTTTCATTTCTTCAACAATCCAGCACCCAGTACACAAGGGACGAAATATTCGAACCCGCCGTCCCGTACACTGCCATTGCCACCTGTTCACGATTTCAATGAGGGATTTTCAGAAAGTCATTAAAAAAGGAAAAGTAGTTCCTAATGGCTCGATAGATGGCGTTGACGAGACAGGGGCGAGCGACCTTGCACACTTTCCTTCATCACCATCCGGATCACCCCTTACAGTAGGAAAATATACTGTAATGTTATTGTAATCTATATATTTTATGTCTTATTACACCGCCATAGCAAGTTTTTTTTACATATGAGTTCTTCCATCCTCCATCCATCCATTATTGATAAGACCGCCATTTGTACCCTTCCTTACCTTCTTTTTATTCTGTTTTTGTTGCTGTATGTTTTTGGTGTGCAAATAAAGAATATTTATGTTATGTTATGTTTATGTAGGTATTCTATAAAAAAATATTATTTTCTCAATTTCTTTAAAGTTTTCAATAGGTAGTACCTATTACCTAAAAATCTAAACAAAAGGACGAGAGTTTTAACAAAATCCCCACCAACTCAACTATCAAGGCCAGCAAGTCCTCTCTTCTCCTCGCCTCTTTTTTTAGAAAAATTTAAAAACAATAAACGAAAAAGTTAGCTTTTACGAAAATTATTTACTTGAAAAAGAAGTTAAAGTATGCGTCCGATCGAAAAGCTAATTGAATGTATACAATAACTATTGAAAACTTAAAAGAAATAGGAATGAAAAAAAACCGACTGCATAAAAAACTACGAACTGAAAATATAAAAACAAGCTCCTTTAATCAGCTATAATAACTTTGTTTGAGCAAATTAATACAATTTGAATGTTATTAGGTACTTATTAGGTAGGTATCGCAAACGGGGACAAAGAAAAATTACAAAACATATCTACCTATTTGATGGTTACCTATTGCTTTGTCCCCGCCTGCAATACCTACCTAATAAGTACCTAATAACATTCAAATTGTATTAATTTGCTCAAACAAAGTTATTATAGCTGATTAAAGGAGCTTATTTTTATCTTTTCAGTTAGTAGTTTTTTATGCAGTCAAGTTTTTTGTTTTTCTTAATAATTTACTTTATTTCATACTTTTTAGTCTAGTGTCAAAATGGTAGCATAAAAGTAATATAATATATATATATTTGGAATTTTCTCTTCACCAGCTTTCATTTGATACCCATATTGTAATTTTTTACGAAAAAAAAAGATTCTCCCCCCTCTCTTTTTTATTTCGCTGACGCCATATTAAAATAATGTACCCTATGTCACTCTCACGATTTTTACAAATCTAACGAGACCTCATACGTTAAAATCCATTAAGCCGTTTAGGCTGTAGGGAGTGCCAAAGAAATAGACATACAAACATACATACATACATACATACATACTTACATACATACATACATACATACGCTCGAAAAACATAACCCTCCTTCTGTCGCAGTCGGGTAAAAATTAGAATATTTTCAGAATAAAATGAGAGGCAACCCTGAAGGTTTTTCTGTTTTTTGCAACAAATTTCTGAAGATGGGCCAAAAGGGATCTTATAAAATACTACATGAATCAAAACATGAAATATATTTTTTCAGATTTTTCTGGGACTTATAAGAGAAGTTGCAGCGAAAAAACATGAAAACAGAATATAGTCTATAAAAGCTGAACCAATGTGTGTAGGAATACAAATCTTTTGCAGACCTTATTTTTGAACTCGTATCTACACAATAGAATGGCTAAAAAAGTTTAAAACTTACAGACAAAAAAGCGAACTTTGCAAATATAATTACGTAAAATTTCACGGAAATTTGACACTTTTTTAATAAAAATGAGTCTATATTAAGCGCGCAACACACGGCCGCTATAATATGTTGCTGTACTCTTCTAACGCATGCAAGTTGCTAATCGCTTTCTCTCACTCGCACGCGGGAAAGAGACGTGCTTATGTAATTTTGCGTGCGTAAGAAGAGTACAGCAACATATTATAGCGCATGTCTGTGACGCCCTTTAACTATTCTTATGTCTATATCTCGGAAACTAGGCTCGTTTGGCGGTTCACGAGGGTGTGTTGGCACCAACTTTAATATATGGCAGTGAGAGTTGGGTATGGCAGAAGAAGCATGAATCTAGAATAAATGCTGTTGAAATGCGCTCCCTGCGCAGTAAGTGTGGTGTGACTTTAAAGGACTGGTTACGGAATATTGTGATTAGAGAAACATGTGGTCTGAAAGAAGATGTAGTGACAAGGATTGAAAAAGGCATGTTGAGGTGGTTTGGCCATGTGGAAAGAATGAGCCAAAGTAGGTTGACGTATGAAATTTACAAGGCAAGTGTGAATGGAATGGTCTAAGGGGTCGCCCTAGGCGCACGTACGCTGACCAAATCGGATGCGTACTGAAGAAGGGCCAAATAAAATGTACCCGGAACCGACGAGCTTGTATGAAGAGACTTATGAATGTTGAGGAGGCGAAAGATGTGTGTCAGAATCGTAGCATGTGGCGATCTATTGTCTCTGCCTACCCCAGTAGTGGGACATAGGCGTGTTATGTATGTATGTATGTGTAGAATTACGAAATAAAAAAGTGGTTTCTTCGATCTACCTGAGGAGATATCCAGGGGCAAAGCGGGGAGAATATTTTCCGTCCGTCCTTCAGCACCAGATCTTGGTTAAAATGTGTTTTGCTATCAAAACTGAACATTTACAAACAAATTGCAAGCCAAGATGTTAACCGTTGAGGAGATCCCTCGTACGGAGACATTCCTAGCTTCAGTATCAGATCTTGGTTATATATGTGTTTTGCTATCAAACAAAACTGATCGTTTACAAACAAATTGCAAGGCAATGATGTTAACCGTTGAGGACATCCTCTCGTACGGAGACATTCCTAGCTTCAGTACCAGATCTTGGTTAAATATGTGTTTGGCTATCAAAACAGAACAAATGGGAAGGAAGAGGAGTTTCCTTTTACGGAGACGATTCTGGCAGCAGCTCCAGGTTGCTGTCACCATATTATTGCATTCATCATCATCATCTAGATGCAGACGGAAGTCGCGGGAAATAAATAAACTACTTTTGTATCATTTATAATACAATTCCTGACCACCCCGCAAGGGATTATGGTCGTGAGTTTAAATTATGTGACTAGAAAATTAATAAGAATAGGTATGACGTCAACAAACTTAGGTAAAAACATTCCTGCAAGCGAGACACGTGTGCTCTCATCGACAGTTGACGGGGAACTACTAGCTAGAGAGTGCGGACTGCGGTCAGAGGTGAGTGACCAAGTTTGCGATTTTTTTCCGGCAGTGCGGCTAGGCTATATTCTGGCTCCGGAAAAAAATTCGCGCGAATTTATTTCGCGCGATTAAAAATCGCTGTGCGGACAAGCCCTAAATGTTTATTTGTAGTTTTGTAACACCTTGTATACGACATAATGGCATACTGGACACTTGCACGACACTTTGTTACGCAAAACAACACCAATTTTACGAACCAAAACTCACTATAAACAATAAAAATTCGATGAAAAATGAGGACTCCAAACGTCAGCTACCAAATCCCGCCAAAAACTCCACCACCAAAAACTAAAATATCTGATTGTTGCCAGACCACGAAATAGAATATTTATAGTCATACTTTCTTTGAATCTAAAATAAATTATAACATGCGTATTTTTTTCTTATTTTCCATACAAAATTAACATATCATTTGTCGTAATCCTTTGCGGGTGAATAGATAATTTACTGTTATTCAATCCAGAGATAAGTTTTCTACCGTCTCGAGATGGTATTTTCTACACTGGTATCACCGTTGTTTACATTTTCTCGCTCTAAAGGCCTCCGCACATTGCAGTGATTTTATCGAGCGATATTATCGCTGCGATTTTGAAATATTTATTTCTAGTACATTTTGTATGGGGACGCGCGCGATCCTACACACTGCCGCGATATATCGAGCGATAATGTCGCTGCGATTTTGCGATATATAAGAATAAATGAAAGAAGACGAACGAATGAAATTTATCAAGCAAAGGTGAGCGGAAGTGTTGGGAGAGGCCGTCCGAGGAAAACATACCATGATCAAATCAATGATCTTTTCCGAAAAGGACAAGTGCGTAGTACTCAATCGACGGAAGTGCATGAAGAGATGTATGAATGTGAATGAGGCTAAAGAGGTGTGTCAGAGTCGTAGCGTGTGGCGGTCCGTGGTCTCTGCCTACCCCCATGGGACAATGGCGTGAGCTTATGTATGTATGTATTTTGCGATATTTGTTCTCAATACATTTTGTATTGGGACGCGCTCTATCCCACACACTGCCGCGATATTATCGCAACCTGACGCAATCTCTTTCGACTAAATACAGTGGTGGGGCGCATGCGCGACGCAAATCGCGTTATCGCTGCAGTGTGTAAGGTGTCGCGATATCGCTGTCGTTAATATCGCTCGATAAAATCGCTGCAGTGTGCGGAGGCTTTAATTCCTGAATGGAGTATTGATCATCATATCTGTCATTGTATGTTGAATGAGGGATTTTCAGAAAGCCATTAAAAAGAAAATGTTGTTCCTAATTACTCGATAGATGGCGTTGATGAGACAGGGGTGAGTGACCTTGCAGATGATAAAATACAAATAAAATAGTAAGAATTTGTGTTTTTAAGAAAGCAGCAAAATATGAGCATATACAGGGTGGATTTTTGAGACGGGGCAGTAAGGGCAAGTACCTTAACCGTTGTAGCTACAGCGAAACGTTCTTAGGAGACTATCCTTAACTTTTTGAAAAATTTCGAACTGCATTCACAGATTTTGAAAAAAATGTACAGTCAGCAAGAAAATTGTCAATTTACACAAAAACTTTTTTTGATGTCAATCGATCCTGTTTCTTATAAGGATCAATAGACTCTATGGGACCAACCGAGGTTTGAGTACTAGAAATGTCAGAAATCGCAAAAAACGTTTCCCATACATTTGGTAGGAAATGAGACTCCAAATTTACTTTTATACATAACAAAACTTTTTTATTATGGATAGACTGGCCGCTAAAAAGAAGTTTGTTCGAAAATAAACAAAAAGGATCAAAATATTAATAATATTAGAAAATCTTCAAAACGTGTTGTAAATTGTATGATTTTAAAAATACATTTCTTTCTAATACGGTTTCAGTATGTTTTTATTATCAAAGTCTTCTTAGCGGCAAATCTGTCCTTAATAAAAAGTTTTGTTATGTATAAAAGTAAATTTGGAGTCTCATTTCCTACCAAATGTATGGGAAACGTTTTTTGCGATTTCTGACATTTCTAGTACTCAAACCTCGGTTGGTCCCATAGAGTCTATTGATCCTTATAAGAAACAGGATCGATTGGCATCAAAAAAAGTTTTTGTGTAAATTGTCAATTTTCTTGCTGACTGTACATTTTTTTCGAAATCTGTGAATGCAGTTCGAAATTTTTCAAAAAGTTAAGGATAGTCTCCTAAGAACGTTTCGCTGTAGCTACAACGGTTAAGGTACCTGCCCTTACTGCCCCGTCTCAAAAATCCACCCTGTATTTCGTCAACGGATGCGTCTAACTCAGAGAAATGCATTTTTGTTTACTTTTTAGCCTAAAATTTTCGTCTTCGGACCCCTCTCTGGCCACGCCATCTATCACCGGTATGATGAACTACATTTCAGTAGCTGTCAGAAAACTCCTCATTTACTAATAATCAGAAACATGCCCATGCCATGAATTCGGTATGTAATGTTTTTTTTAAAGAACTAATTGCGTTGTTGTTCATGCATTGTTAGTGTTCTTAAATAAATAAAATAAAATAAACTACCTTTTTCGTAATAGCTGTCAGTAAATCCCCCATTTAAATTAAACTAAAATAAAGCAACAAAAACGATCTAGCGAATGAGATTGCGTTAATTGGTACAGGCCTTAAAACCATAACCAATACACACGGCGGAAGTGAAAAAATTAAAAAGAAATCAGTGTCCAATCAGAACTAGGCAATCGTTCTACCAATAGGAATCCAGCAATTCCACCAATTAGGCGAGTTGGGATTCGGATGGACGGGATGGACAAAACTTGGTCGTGCATGATTTGTGCGTTACAAAACAGAACGGGCATGCTTGGTCCAGACTGATCATGCACGTCCCGTCTATCCATGTACATTAAGGATTCGTATGCTTGGTTGCCAATAACAGGACGCGAATAACATATCCGTACATAGTTGACCTGGACATGGAATGCACGGCACGAGCAACCGCGACCGAATATTTTAAATACATGTACATCGATAACTGGCCGTCTAAAACTCTCTGTACGAAACAGGATGGCAATGGCTGGATGGGAATAAACAATCCGCGCCAATTATACGCGTAGGAATACGTACGCAGAGTTTTGTCCGACCCATCCATTCAAGTACAAACAGTACTTCAAAAACGTGTACTTGGATAACTGGCCGGGCAAAACTGGCTGGCCAATGACCTCACCCCTGTGAACTTAGGTACTGTGAATGGGCTCCTTTACTGTGTTTCCATTCATTTCATTCGTTCTATTCCGCCCCAAAGGCCGGATCCGGAAATACTGGCTGACAGACTACTTGTCTAATCAGTGCTGCCGATTCCGGGGAATTTCCCCGATTTTCGGGGAATAAGGGGTGCGTGAGAGCGCGGGGAATGATTCGAATCAGGGAATTTCGGGGTATAGTTGGAAAACTCCGGAATTATTCGCAATTATTCCGGAATACTTCTTTGAATATTTCGATTCCTCGGAAGTATTCAATGGAATAAAAATAGTAATAAAATATTATCTTCTTAGTTTCAAAACACCCTATTAATAAATATTTCTCAAAAGCAAAGCTAAGAAAAGAACTTAATACAAAGCGCGCGAAGCGTCACGCGCGGAAAGAATCAAATCTTTCTTCCCTCCCCCCAGAATAATTCCACCTCACACCGCACCCTGCAGCGAAACATTCAATACCCCTCCCGGAATTATTCCACCTCACACCGCACCCCGCAGCGAAAGATTCTATACCCCTCCCGGAAAGTTTCTACCTCGTACCGCACCCCGCGAAAGGAAACATTCAATTGTAAAGCAGCGAGTACATTACCCAACATGCAGGGCTGATTTCGGCATACATTGCTTGCTTTGATCGCTTCACTTTATAACAGAGAGAACAAAGCAAGAAACGTATGCATTATGGGTAATGTAATCGCTGCTTAAGGTTATTAGTGAATAGTGTAACAGCTTGCGACACAGATGGCACCACATGTCACACTACAATATTCGAGAGAGTTGCAAGCGGCAGTTATAGTCGCAAACCAACAGATGGCGCTGCCAGTCACGGCGCGGCGCGCGGCCGCCTCGGAATCTTTCTTCCCTCCCCCCGGAATAATTCCACCTCACACCGCACCCCGCAGCGAAACATTCAAATCTTCTTTTTATCATGTGGGCAAGGGTGTCAGAGTTTATTAAACCCGCCTGTTTATTCAACATTCAAATGAAAGTTTATAAATAAATCGTGAACGTTTCTCGTAATTTTGTATTAATGATATTACAATAAGCTTTTATTTACTTGTTAGTTTGTTTGGTAGAAATCTTGCAAGTGATTTTACCCCACTTCTAGGTGCAACCGAGCTACAACTTGGTATAGGTACACATAATATGATATGGTGACAGCGGCCTGATTCCTGAGGCCTGAGTCCTGAAGTCAGGATCGTCTCCGTACGAGGGAACTTCTCGTACGGTTCATAGCATTGCCTTGCAATTTGGAAAGCTCCATTAATTTTTATTAAAAACCAAATAGGTACTTAATTATAAATATCTGGTGCTGCAGACAGGATCCATGCGTGGGAATTCTTCAACGGTTAATACCAATCACCTATCATTTATTTTTGATGTTTCGATCACCGTCTAGGTAGACTCGTACCAATGGGTTTTTTAAAATTTACATATGATTTGTAACACCACTGGCCTCGGTGAAGGAAAACGTCATGAGAAACCTGCATGCTTCGATTTCGAGGCACATCCACTGTCAAGTGTAAGTGGCGATGGGCTCACTACCCGTCACACTGTAAAAAATTTCAGTAGGTATTAGTGAAACGTCGATATTCTGAATTTTCAAAACATCTCTGACTACCCCCTCGGGGATTATAGTCGTGAGCATATGCTATGGGAAATATTCCGAAAGTTTCGGAATTTTTCCGAATATTTCGGAAGTATTCCGTGGGAATAATTCGGAAACTTTCCTGCCCGCATCTATATTTCGGGGAATCGACTATTAGTAATAAATTTCGAACAAAGGATGTCTAAAGAAGAGGAATAGTAAAAATTCGAACCGAATTGAATTATCCTTAGATCGGAAGTGTGGGAGAAATATAAATAATAAATAAAACTCATTATAGTCTAAATTTTTAAGTAGATTTTTGGTAAAATGTCATGATTTAACAAATTTTTTGAAACATTAAACTACATTTTGCATGAAAATATGCTTTATTTCTTTAATATTACGGTGTCGGGGAATTTACGGGAAATACATGATTGGAAATCAGGGAATTGGGCCTACTAAAGCGGGGGATCAAGAAATGTACATTGGCAGCACTGCTTGTCTTGTCTCTGGCCGATCGGACGTACCGACCGAGTCGAGTAGGCACAAACTAATAAGGGTGCGCACAAACTAATAAGAGAACTACCGTTCAGACCGCCATGTCAAGTACATTGTATTTGGACCGTATAGGACCGTGTTCGAAATTTGAGAAATTGAAATAGACATACCATTTTTGCTGTTGTTGTTCGATTTTTTCATTTTTACAGCGTGTAGGGAAGGCAATGGAACGAAAGCCATAAAGCCAAAAAAAAAATTTTTATTGCGTTCATTACAGTCCTTTTATTAAGGGCCGATTTTTCCAATCGCCAGATAAATTTACCCATAGGAATAAACTATTCATACCACAAGTGAAACCAATATTTAGTAAAATTTGTATTTTTAATAATAGTTTATCCATAGAAAGAAATTTTTTCTGGTGATTGAAAAATGGACCCTTCCTCGTTTTAATTTTGATTTTAATGATGATTTTTAATTAATTAATTAATAGGTAGGTAGGTATTAAAACAACTTTGTTGTTATTTATTCACGTTTTTATTTTTTTCTTATATTTTTCAAGAACATGCATTTCGAGGGATGTAGGTATTGTACCACTGTCCATTGTAAGTGGCGACACGGGCTCACCCCCCGTCACACTGGACAGAGTTTCGGTAGGTACTACTGGTGATACGTGGATGTTCTGAGGTTTCAGAATATCTTTGACTACCCCCTCGGGGAATATAGACGTGAGCATATGCTAAGAAGAGCCGTTTTTTGCATTATTGACTGCAGGTTACATTTCTCGGCCCTCATGATGTCAGTCCCATATAGGTAGTAGTTTGTGGATAATGCGGTGTTTTCCAGGTCCACGTTTTTCATCCACACCGGAAAACGTGCCAAGCTGCGCCCTGGCAGACAAAATTTTTATGAGTTACTTTTAGTCACGGACCTGAAAAAAGACGGTCGTAATGTGACACAAAAAAGATGTGAAGCATGCAAGGTCCTGCATTTTCGTTTGTTCTACAATGGACCTACACTCACACAGATGCACTAGCTCTAGGCGCAGGTCCTACAACCCACCACCATTAGATAATCGGCAATGTAATATTCTATATTACTAATTAATAGTACGACTAGAGCTATCAAATCGCATAAGTTTCATTTTGTTACAAGAGGGGTAATTTTTTGAATTTTTAGCCACTATAAAATCAGGCCGACTCAAGAAAGTCACAGGACTAGGCGGTCACGGTACCAAATAGTCCAAGTCTCATTGCGTCCAACCGTGAAAAACAATTAAACTTGCATTCTGTCCAAGTGCAATTGGGTCCAAGTATCATTCCGTCAAGTGAAATTTAGTCCAAGTATCATTCTGTCCAAGTATCATTCAGTCCAAGTATCATTCGGTCCAAGTATCATGATTCTGACACATTTCTTTGACAGTCGATTCTCCGTCGCATGGTTTGCCTAAAGTACGATTCGCTATCGAATGTTTCAACAACAGAATCTTTCGCCTGTGAACGATTCGCCGACAGAACGGTTCGCTTCTGAATGTTTCGACGGCAGAACCTGCTAAGCTAAGCTGGTAGAAACCAAGCTTCATAGCCTAGCCCACCGCCGCAGAGTAGCCTGCTTGTCGGTCTTCTACAGATTGTACTTCGGTGAGTGTGCACAAGAGCTGCATGAGCTCATCCCGCCTTCCCCTTTCTACTTTCGGACTTCCAGACGCACCGCGGGATACCACCCCTTCTTGGTTCATATCCCACGTATCCGCACTAAGCGCCTTTCTGATTCTTTTATAATGCGCACAGACTAGGAGTGGAATGCCCTTCCTGCGTCAGTATTTCCGAGCACTTACAACCCGAATTACTTCAAAGTAAGAGTGAATAGGCTTCTTCTGGGTAAGCTCGCTACATCTTCGACCCCATCTTTGTCCTCAGGACAAGATTGAGGTCAAGAGCAAACCCATTTTTAAATAAAAAAAAAAAAAAAGAAAAAAAAAAGAACCTTTCGACAACGAACGATTCGTCGACAGATATATTAGTAGGTACCTACTTCAAGCTATAATAACGTTTATTTCTAAATACAGATTGGATATGCCTATTTCCTACCACATGGTTCAAGCTAAGTAATCACCAATACACAATTTACCTTCACTGTATCATCATCATCAGCCTATCATCGTCCACTGCTGAACATAGGCCTCTCCCAAGGCGCGCCACAAAACTCTGTCCTTGGCCTTCCTCATCCATCCATGTTTCAACAACAGAATCTTTCGCCTGTGAACGATTCGCCGACAGAACGGTTCGCTTCTGAATGTTTCGACGGCAGAACCTTTCGACAACGAACGATTCGTCGACAGATATATGAGTAGGTACCTACCTCAAGCTATAATAACGTTTATTTCTAAATACAGATTGGATATGCCTATGTCCTACCCATTGTGTTACTATGGTCCTACCACAGGGTTCAAGCTAAGTAATCACCAATACACAATTTACCTTCACTGTAACATCATCATCAGCCTATCATCGTCCACTGCTGAACATAGGCCTCTCCCAAGGCGCGCCACAAAACTCTGTCCTTGGCCTTCCTCATCCAGTCGCTCCCCGCTACTTTTTTTAGGTCGTCTGTCCAGCGGGCAGCAGGGCGTCTCACGCTACGCCTACCAGTTCGCGGTGTCCACTCTAGAACTCTGACACCCCGCCGGTTGTCAGTTCTTCGGCAGATATGACCAGCCCATTGCCACTTCAGCTTGCTAATTTTCTGAGCTATATCAGCCACTTTAGTTCTCTGACGTATCACTTCATTTCTGATGTGATCCCTCAGAGAAACACCGAGCATAACTTTCTCCACAGCTTGCTGATCGACCTTGAATTGATGAACTAGTCCTATCGTCAGGGTCCACGTTTCCGCACCATAGGTCATCACTGGCAGAACGCACTGATTGAACACCTTCGTTTTGAGGCATTGTGGTAGGGCCGAGGAACTTCACTGTATACAATGCATATAATCAAAAGTAGGAACTTAAATATATATTTACATATAGATTCATGAAAAAAAAATAGTATAGGTACCTAAGTATCAAAATCGGTTCAGCGTTCGTAGCGGTTCAGTCGGAAAAGAAATTGCTAAGATTTTATATCTTGAACCCCTGTGGTAGGACCATAGTAACACAATGGGTAGGACATAGGCATATCCAATCTGTATTTAGAAATAAACGTTATTATAGCTTGAGGTAGGTACCTACTCATATATCTGTCGACGAATCGTTCGTTGTCGAAAGGTTCTGCCGTCGAAACATTCAGAAGCGAACCGTTCTGTCGGCGAATCGTTCACAGGCGAAAGATTCTGTTGTTGAAACATTCGATAGCGAAACGTAGGTACTTTAGGCAAACCATGCGACGGAGAATCGACTGTCGGAGAAATGTGTCAGAATCAAGTATCATACGGTCCAAGTATCATTCGGTCCAAGTATCATACGGTCCAGTTTTACTTTGCCTAAATAAAAAAACCTGCCAAGTGCTAGTCAGACTTGTGCCCTGAGGGTTCCGTACATACTTGAGTCACGGACGATTTTCACTGTGTTTTCAACGGATTTCATTGAATTTGTGCTCTTTTTGTTAGAAAACACGGTTGGGTTTCACGTAAGGGTGAGTCCCCGGAAGCGAAGCGAATTCGCGGCGAATGCACTTACCTTTTAAGAAAGACCCTAAACTATCCTACTAGCGGCGCCCGCGACTTTGTATGCGCTGCGTATTTATGAATATTATATTACTGGTAACACCACTGGCTTTTCGGTGAAGGAAACCTGCATGCATCAATTTCGAAGCATGTATTGTACCCACTGTGCATTATAAGTGGCGACGGGCTCACCCCCCGTCACACTGGACAGAGTTTCGGTACTACTGGTGAAACGAATTACGAATTTAGGTACGATTTGTAACACCACTGGCTTTTCGGTGAAGGAAAACATCGTGAGGAAACCTGCATACTTCACGTGCAAATCATTTTGAGGCATGTATGTATCCACTGCCCATTATAAGCGGCGACGGGCTCACCCCCCGTCACACTGGACAGAGTTTTGGTACTACCTACTGGTGAAACGTGGATGTTCTTAGGTTTCAGAATATCTGACTACCCCCTCGGGGAATATAGTCGTGAGCATATGCTTATGCTTATACTTGGTCGAAGTTGGCACAGGGAGCAGAGTTAAGTCCGCATTTGCAATGTGGCCCTAGCGTATCGAGGCCCGAAGTGACCGGTCCTAATATGCGCTTACCTTTAATATGCTGACAGTTTTTATAGGGTACTGTGTTTTCTAACAAAAAGAGCACAAATTCAATGAAATCCGTTCCGTTCAAAGCACAGAGAAAATCGTCCGGGACTCAAGTATGTACGGAACCCTCAGGGCACAAGTCTGACTAGCACTTGGCAGGTTTTTTTTAGGCAAAGTAAAACTGGACCGTATGATACTTGGACCGAATGATACTTGGACCGTATGATACTTGGACCGAATGATACTTGGACCGAATGATACTTGGACTAAATTTCACTTGGACGGAATGATAATTGGACCAAATTGCACTTGGACAGAATGCAAGTTTAATTGTTTTTCACGGTTGGACGCAATGAGACTTGGACTATTTGGTACCGTGACCGACTAGGCTAGGCAACTTTATATATTATGGCACTTCTTGATGAGCTCTATCGACTGTACTACATACCGCCTTGTTACTCGATGAGGTAATTTACACCACACTTGTACTTGCTCACTGTACAGAACCCTCCAGGTTACACCCAGGCAACCCTGTTCTTTTAGACTTACCTTTCTCAGGTGCTACACCCTAGGTCGGTAGGTCGCATCATTTACTCGATGAGGTAGGATTGCCAATGGTCCGATCTTCGGCTATAATGAACAAACTCATTATGCACCTAAATTTATCTGACTGTCGGCGGCCACCGGTCTAATAGTGTACCTAATAAAAACTAAGAGTGATAGGTACGCGCGTCAGCGGTCGCGACAGGTCAATCGAGCGCGGTGTGCGGAAGCCGGGAGGAGCGCGTCCTGGACGGGGGACGGGACGGGGAACAGGCGTACCCTTCGCGCGCAGGCAGAGGGCCCGTCTCCCGTACACCGCGTGAACATAGATCCGCTACGAATGCTGAGCTTCGCCACTATTTGTTTTTACTACACGATGCTATTGTAAAACCATGGTAACTACCTATAGTCTACCAGTTTCAAGAATCCTGTTGGACGGGTTTCCTGAAGGAATCTCCAAGTCGGTAAATAAACTTGGATAGGCATCACACTTTAGACGATTCGATTTTTGGTTTACAAATTTTGTGGCATACAAACATGTGCGTGGTCATGAACCTCATGTGCGTGGTGAATGAACTCACAAAAATTTTCATATCCCAAGCGTATCTATGCATTTTAACCACCGGGATCTATTTTCTTCAGCTGCGGGTAATTTATGCAATTTAGAATCCCGTCGTAAACTACTGCACAGGGCACACAACACTTTAGAAACATTGTTAAAATGTTAAAATGTTAAAGTCTCACACGATGTTTGAAAAATTTCGCAAACACTTTTAAGGTACTAGTTATACAAAGCGTCCGAGGCGCGCGCAATGGGCGCTGCATATCGGACGCGCGCCTAGAGCGCCTTGGCCGCTGGTCATAGAGATAATTGTTTCATGCAAAATGTAGCTACTCACCTACTTAGTTCAATGTTTAGATAAATTAGCTTTAGCAAAACAATATATTTTCTTATAACTTTTATCCAAAAATCAACTGCAATATTTGGTTTGCTCCCATAGTAAAAGTTGTTCAGTATGGGTAGAGTATGTGGTCTAAAGGTTAATGATATTTTTCCTAGCACCCTGTATAGACATTCATTGAATTTCACAGAGCGTCCGATAAGCAGTGCCCCGCACGCGCGTCTCGGACGCCTTCTATAACTAGTCCCTTATTGTGTTTATTTTTTCAATGACACAATGACATAAAATAAACGTTTTCTAAAAATTAAAAGGCTTTTAAGCCGGGTCTTCTGCTACCAAAAAATCAAGCAACTTGCAAAAAATATGAGCAGTAGACCCGGTTTTATTCTGACGACAGAATGTCAAAATACAATTTAACAATTCTTGCAAAAGAGATAGTTCGTATAGCACTGTCATTCTATACGGACCATCTCTTTTGTTCGCACACTACCAGCAGGGGTGCGTTCAGAACCTACGCCCAGAGTGCACTCCGAGTGCAACTTTTCGCCCTAACGCCGTTCAGAGGCTCGGTGAAAAGCGTATTACCCATAAGAGCGAGCGAGAAGAACAACCGCACCCAAAGGTTCTGAACGCAGCCCAGTGCGAGTAGGTAGGTACGTAGAGTGTACCTATACCTACGACCTACGCCATTTTGTTTGAGTTTTATTTCACCGAGCGAAGCTGCAAAACGAGAGATATTCAATGTAAGTAAAAAAATTAAATAAAAACTGTATAGTTCTTTATTACCAATTTACCATTACGTAAGGTAATGTTATGTTATGATAAGTAATCAAAACGAAAACAAACAGTGTTATTATTATCCATTTGTTTGTTTTCGTTTTTTTATAACAATTCAGTCGCTATTGAAAACTTATTTCTAGCAATTTTGCAAATTCTTTAGATGCATAAGTACCTAGTGGACTTGTTAAATATTGTTTATCATAATCTGCAATATCCCGCCTCGTGTAGGCAGCCATTGTAAAATTATAAATATGAAAATATTTGCGTTAGTTTGCATTTTTGTTTTGCCGTATACCATGCATATTTAGAACTCAATTCGAAAAGAAGAGCCTGAGCCTCTGACCAAGAGATGCACTTCAATGAAAACTATAAGTAGGTATGATATGGGAATCACATTCGCAGCGTTTTTGTAGTAGGTAGGTACCTAGGGATGTCTATATAAACTTCCTTTTTCACTACTTTAAGTTTGATTTGATTGAAGCTAAAAGCTAAGCTAAGCTGGTTCGCTTCGGAAGGTGAGAAAATCGTGAGGGGGTGCCAAAACGAATGAGAAAATGCATACTAAAATATATATGCTAGAGTGAGATAGAAAGTTGTTTTAAACTGACTCCAATATGTCGTTGATATTTCGAGCCTTCGCCGTTATTTTTAAAGTTGGTCAAAGTTATGATTACGTTGTAGACCCGCAAGATGGCTGATCGCGAACGCGGAAGAGGAAGGGCAAGGGGCCGCGCGGGTCGCGGCGGTGAAAGCGCGGGCCCTCCGCCTCGCCGCCCCGGGGAACAACCACAGGGGCCACCACAGCAGCAGGGGCCGCCGCAACAACAGGGGCCGCCAAAGGCGATGCAACCGGGGCCTCGTCCCCAGCCTCCGTCCGCTTGGGGCCCGCCCGCTGCAGCAGCACCCCCAGTCCGCGCCGGCGTGCCCAACCCCTCTGTTCAGGCAGGCCGTGCCTCCCACCGCACTACACCGTCCACCCACGATCATCCCGGAGATGTCGATATTCAACAGCGTATGCAGAGAGTAGACCTAGGTAAGAAGCCAAAATTTGTCAACGCTTGGAATTGTGAGGACAATTCCAAGCGTATGCAGCATCGTTACCCGTGTGAGTAAGCGATGATATTCCATATCGTGAATGTCGGCATACTATGAATGAAAACCTTTCAAGTTCCAAAAATTCTCTTTAGTCATAACTTTACACTTTTAGGTAAGTAATACTCTAATATTTTAGAGCTCTGCTTTAAAGAATCATTCCGAAATGATACTTGTCGAAATACAATTAAGTGCTTCATACGAAAAAAATACCACAGGTTTCTGGCTTCACCTGCAAAATTTGGTCCCATTCACATACAAGGTTTCAACAGTACGTCAATGAAATGGGAGACAGCTACCAACTCGGTCACGAGGCGTTTGATTCCTGGCCACTAAGTTCTATTATGGAATTTAGCAGAACAGGTAGCTTTTTGTTGCCATACCAGTTTGTTGGGCTGTCCAATGCTCTAGAGAAATAAGAACAACTGTATAAACCTATGAGGCTGACATGAATATGCATAGTTTTAAGGACTGTATTCAAACCAAGTCACAAATGATGATGGCAATGTCGTTGGGTACAGTACAGTGTCGAGGGGTATGCGCAGTAGCGCTTACACCTACAAATTTAGTTCAGCATAGTCAAAGCCATGCTCCAGATATTAACCAGCCATTATACCAGTACTTTCTTGGCTTTGATACAACAAACCATGCTTTAATTCCAAAGGGTTAAAGCAGAACTTGCAATATCTCATTAGTTGGTACCAAAGTTGTCAATAATTGTTTATAGGTCAAGGAGTGGGTGCTGGAGATCCAAGTGGTTCGGTTGTCGGTCGTGGATCTCGTCGTGGCGGAGGCAGAGTGCTCCCCGAACAGAGCGCTATACTGCGTACTCGTCCAGTTGCAGTACAATCAAAGAAAGGTACAACAATTCACATTATTATTTGTTTCCACACAAGCCACTGTTGTGTTATATTTGAAATATAAATTAACAAAAGTTTTTCAGTTCTATTACTATTCAAACTATGACTCCTATGTCACCTAGTGCTGTGAGAAAGACATGATAATAATTTTGTTTATTACAATCACAAATGTCCAGTGTCAAGTTTCTTGGCGACGACACACAATATTATCATATAACATTCTGACCTGAATCACTTGCAGTCTTGTCAGAGTAGATAGATACCTATAGCAATGTTGATACGTACAGGATCGTATGGAACTCAGCTCGACTTGTGCGCGAACTACTTCGTCATCCAGACCACACCGCAGTGGTGCTTGTATCAGTACCGTGTAGACGTTCAACCGGAAGAAGACAGCACCGGTGTACGCAAGGCACTGCTGCGTGTTCACGCCAACACTCTAGGAGGGTAAGTTCATGCTATGCGACACTTAATGTAAAGCTGACCACACCGCAGTGGTGTCTGTATCAGTACCGCGTAGGTGTTAAATCGGAAGAATATATAACAGCACGTCTAGTATGATTTCTCTAAACGCGTGCGACGCGCGTTCGCTGCAAGCAAAATAACCCGTTCCGGCGCTTATCGGAGAGCGCGAGCCGCGCTTGCCGCGACCCTCTGTGAAAACAAAGTCGCGCGCGTGTAGAGAAATCATGCTAGAAGTGCTGGTGTACAAGGCGCTGCTGCGTGTTCACGCCAACACTCTTGGAGGGTAAGTTAAGTTCATGCTATGCGACACTTGAAAGGATTGATACATATTGTTTCCAAATGATGAATGAAACAATAAAGTTTATGATTTAAATATATCCCTAAGGATCCATTATTGCAAAAGGCCAGGCATGACAGAACCAAAGCTGTGTTTAATTTAAAATTTATATAATAGCCCAGCTGCAAATGTTTTCTACATAAACATAACTATCTGGTTCTTTATTCGTGTCAGCATGAGTCATATTAAGTGACAATTACGCATGCTGTAGTCATGTAGTGCAAAGATCAGACAGCAATAGAGGTGTCTCACGGCTGACTGCCCAGGGTGCGAACTCGGTTTACTCCCTGATAATTTATCAATCTAAGGCCCGATTCGACCAAACGCGAGTAAATTTTATTCTTAGATTAAGTCGCCGGTTACTTTAGAGTTGATTTTGCGTTTTACCAACCCTAATCTAATGTAGCGTCACACTTGCTGAACGTTTCGCGGCTGAACCTTCAGCGGCTGAACTTTCGGTCGTAGTATTCGGTTGGAATGACACACTAGGCGTCGCGTTACGCGACAGAGGTTGCGTCGCGTTACGCGACAGAGGTTGCGTCGCGTTACGCGACGGAAGGTTACGTCGCGTTTAGTTCGGTCGGTATTGCCATCATGGAGTTGTAGCTTCCTGTGAAAAGTATCTAGTCTAGCTATCTATACAGGGTGTAAGGAAAAGTATCATTAACCTTTAGAGCAACTAGTGGTTACATTGAGAACTAATTCTGTCATACAAAATTAGCGCCGCAACTATAGTAGTAACGTACAGCGAATACTAATGGTAGGCCTACTTATACCTGTACACGCTGTGATATGAAAAGCCCTGCTCTTAATTTACATAGACACAAACTCACAATCATATTTTTACACAAATTATTGTATGTTTTAACTCAGGTACTTATTTGATGGAACTGTACTGTACACTGTGAAGAAACTTCACCCGGATCCATTGGAACTGTATTCTGATCGCAGGACTGATAACGAACGCATGAGGTTGTTAATCAGAGTAAGTCATTCCTTTAAATATATTTTTTGTGCGCTAGCTTTGAACTCACTGATTTCAACAATCAAGATCTTTTAAAGTAATAAAATTGAATTGAATAAATATCAAGGATTGTAGTGATTAATATTCTCAAATTCTGTATTTCATTGACCACTACCTATTTTTGGAATGATAAATCTTTATGCTAGTGGTATTTAGATTCTACATGGCGGTTACATTTGCAAATTACTATTACGTCTCACCTCTTTCCCACTGGGGTACGCAGAGACTAGAGCGCGCCACTTCCTACTATCCTTACATAACTCTTTTTATGCCCGCTGAGTCGAGCTGAGTACTTGAAACCAGCCTGTAAACCTTTCTGTAAGATGTAACCGATTTCCTCCATCCTCTCCAAACTGACGAAGCATACCTTTCACAATTCTTGTCAACTCAGCGTATCAACACACATTGACCGCCTTATTTGTACCATAATCTGTTTAGTTTCCTGTGCAATGTATGTATTGTATGTTTGGTGTAAATCTTAAACCGTAAAATCATGAGGAACAAAAAGTAGCGGTTTACTTCATATAAAATCAAATAACACACGATAGCGCGATTTAAATGACGTGCAGAGCCATCTATTGACAAAATTGTTAGTTTGTTTGTTTGCACATCACGCAAAAACTACTGAACCGATTGTGATGAAACTTTTTTTGTTTGATAGCTTATGATCTGGCTTAAAATCTGGTATATAATGTGTGCGGACGAAGTCGCGGGAAAACACTAGTAAAGTATATTTCATTCATTCATTCATTATTATTGTATGTGTTATTAAAACAAAATTAGAATGGATGTAAAGAACTTAGGATGTACATTATTTTACAGCTGACTGGAGCTGTGAGCCCTGGAGACTACGCTTACATCCAGATATTTAATATTATCATCCGCAAGTGCTTCAACTTGCTACAACTTCAACTGATGGGGAGGGATTTCTTCGACCCAGAAGCAAAGGTGCGTATTGTATTTATTATTACGTTATAAGGAAAATTGTAATTTACCAAAACATTACACGGTTAAAACACTGCAATACTTCGAGTCTGATCTGTTTGATCGAACTTTATGCCATTTTCCATATAAGTTCATCATAGTTCTTTTTGTAGTTAGTATTTAACAAGTGAGAGATATTTTTAAGTTGATCATGCAAATCTAACACAACAGCATACACACTACATTCGACAAGACCTTTTTAATACAACTTTCATCAAAATAATCAAATATTTGTATGATCATCATTTAACGGCCTGAGCTTGGTCAGTAGTGAACGTGCCTGCTCAGCCAAATGTCATGGCAAGGCGAAAATATTTGTATGCTGAATACGAATATTCGTACCCAAGTCATGGATGTTTGCATTTATACTGTCATATCACTGTTTGGTTATTATACTTAGGGCCTGTTTCACCACTTCTGAATAAGTTCTTGTTAGCTTATCCGACAGATATTTTGACATAATTTCATACAAAATATGCCACACTATGTGTCGGATAAGCTAACAAGAACTTGCCCAGAAGTGGTGAAACAGGGCCTTAAAGTCTGTACTAGATTCTGGTAATTTAAATGGGACCAGATAATTTGTGTGACAATTTTAAATACTATTGACGAAACTGACTTTATTGAGACTTAATTTTTCAATATTTAATTTGATTTATGTGACAATGTCGGAGATTTTATATCTCTTATTTATCCTAGTTTATTCAAACCGAAATTGATCAATTTAAATGCCTTTACTTTATTAGTGTTCTATCTAATAATGTTCCATTTATTTCCACAACAGATAACCATTTCCTGCTCTAGGTTGTGGTTGATAAGAATAAGTAATAACATAAAAAAACCCACACGTTTTGTTAAAAATAAGCGATTCCATACAAAACCGTAGTACCTATTCGACAATTTTTTTTTCTTTCGCGATTTCGATATTAGAGAGAAAGTTGTTCAGTCTAATCATTCCACTAAAATGAACGAATGGAATAACGAAACACCATGTTTATAGTGCAAAAAATCAGCTGTCCCATACATTTAGGATGAGTAGGTTTGAATGGGACAGCAGTTTTTTTTTCGCGATTTCGATATTGGTTTCATAGAGAAAGTTGTTCAGTTTGATGGTTCGATCATCCCCTTAAGGGTTGAACTACATCACGTAGCACAGCATCGCATTTTTCCGTCGCTCCATCCTTTTCTGTGACGCAGGAACGTCATTAGAAAGATAGACGGAACGCGATCGCGCGTGATAGGAGCGACGGAAAAATGCGATGCTGTGCTATGTGATGTAGTTCAACCCTAAAATAGTTTCAGCTAATTTTGTTAGAGCTTATATATTTTAGGTTTCTGTAGTCAATGAGGAACCCTTATACCACGCTACGCTAGTAAATATAATAAAGTGGGTGCGCTTAGTGGTCGCGGCGAGTTTATGCTCGCGCGGAGTGCGGGGGGGCTCGCGCGGTGTGCGGAGGAGTGAGGCACCGGCAGTTGGGATACAGCGCGTAGGTGATAGGGTACTGGGACCGCTTCCCCCGCCACCCTCACCCCCCGCACGATAGGCCTGTCGCGACCCGAGAGCGCCCTCACTATTATTATTATATTCACTTTGCTTATACGTAGTTTGTATGTCTGTCTGTATACCTCAATTACTCTCATTTTTGCTCCTATTATAATAAAATCTTAATGTCTATGGTACCCTTATCATAGTAGGCGTGACTGCAACACTCCACTCCACTGCCACTCACTATTATTTAGTAAACTCGAATTATTTTATTTTCAGGTCGACATTCCAGAGTACAAATTACAAATATGGCCGGGATACAAAACAACCATCAACCAATACGAAAATCAGCTGTTGATGGTCACCGAAATCGCTCACAAAGTAGGCTTGTTTTCTATCGTGATCTCGTTAGAAACAAGGCTAATGGTCACTTTATAATTATGTTTTATTATTTAGGTTCTACGCATCGACAATGTCCTACAAATGCTGAAGGAATATGCCAGCACCAAGGGCCAGAACTACAGGAGAATTTTCACTGAAGATGTCGTCGGTAAGTAGACAATAATTTGAAATCTTTAGATTGGTGTTATTTTAATCAAGCACTTGTATTAAAACGAGGCGTTCGTTGGCGTAGTCGAGCTTCCGTATTGGAAACGATCGCTGAATTAAGCAATGTTCGTTCCCCTTACTCTATGGATGTTTTTTAAGTGGTTGGTCCCGGATAGTTCTGTCAGGTGACGGTGTAACCAACTGTTCGTTAAGCCAGGTCAGAGGTATATTAAGGTGGCTTGAAAATTAACTGATAGCAAGTTGACCACTATCTTGCCTTCCACTAATCCACACTGGGCTCGCGTGGTGGAGTATTGCCCACTCCCTCTCACCCTTATTCGTGAGAGGAGGCCATTGCCCTGCAGTGGGATCCTACAGGCTATAACTATTTTGACGTATTGCCGGTAGGGAGAGACTGCCATGTACGACATAAAGAGAAAACCGGCATGCGCGCTCATTTCGTCATGCGCAAACTAAAAAAGACAGGCTCATCTCGACTTTTCTCATTCTGTCGGGGATGGCATGCTAGGCCTAGGTTATCCTTTCTCTCAAGTGTAAGATTACATGTGGAGAATAATGTATTTTCGATGGACAGGTAAAATAGTGATGACGGATTACAACAAGCGCACGTACAGAGTGGACGACGTGCACTGGGAGGCCTCCCCGCTCTCCACCTTCAAAATGAAGGAGGAGAATGTCTCTTACATGGATTACTACCACAAAGTAAGACAATTCGAATATCTGATATTATTGTTTATTCCTTTAGGTATAGCACGCGGCCTGCGAGAAGGATGCGTCGCGCGCTCTCTCTGGGGCTTAGAGAGTCGAGGCTCGATATGAATGAATGGAATAAAATAGCTTGATTCTGACAAGCGAGGAAAATTGAGCAATTCAATGTTTTGCATAGTTCTGCTCTGCATTGGTAGATTCTGGGCCTAGAGGTTGATTCAGTGTCGGTTTTGACTCAAACCCACGGCCTGCCTATTTAAAAATGTTTTGATTAACACTTTAAATGCTGATGACCTACGACTCAAACGTTGAGTCAGAATTGTATAGCATTCCACAGTGCGCGAGTATCGTCGTTTTGAGCTTAGCCTTACTCTTTTTTTTAACTTCAATTTGTGACTAGTTAGGGACCACCAGTGATACAATGTACCTACCTACACATTTAATATTTTAACTCTTATCTTGATAGTTTCTCAAGCCTATTCTTTGATCCAATTTCTGACTAAACTAAAATTATTCACAGAAATACAATATAAGGATCCAGGATCCGAAGCAGCCCCTGCTAGTGTACCGGTCGAAGCCGCGTGAGATTCGCTCCGGCATGCCCGAGCTGGTGTACCTGATCCCCGAGCTGTGCCGGCAGACCGGCCTGTCCGACGAGATGCTCGCCAACTTCAACCTCATGAAGTCACTGGCCGCTCACACTAAGATTGGCCCTGACCGACGCATGCAGAAGCTGCGTCAGTTTAACCAACGGTTCACGCAGAATCAAGACATTAAAAAGGTATGTTTGTGTTCAGTTTAGTTAGGTAATGGTAAAAATCGTGTTAACCTTCGCCTTGGCAGGTTCTCTCTTGATTTGACTGATTTACACTCAGTTGCAGAAACGCTCGTTAAAGTTAATCCTCCATTAAATCTCTTGCTAGCTTTTACTACATCAACAAGACAAAAAGTGACAGCAAGAGATTTAATTGTGGATTAACTTTAATGAGCGTTTCTGCAAATGAGTGACTGTTGACAATTTCGTGCAAACTTAAAGCCTGAACAGAAAAATTAAAACCTGATTCCGAGGCGCTACGATCAATTATACAAGGTGTTACAAAACTACAAATAAACCTTTAAGGGGGTGGTGTAGACCATAAAACTGAACAACTTTCACTATGGGACCAATATCGAAATCGGGAAAAAAAAATTTTATGATCTATACTCTACAAATCGACTAGAGCTAAAATATGTATGGGATATGAAATTATTTTTTTCGCGATTTCGATGTTGGTCCCATAGAGAAAGTTGTTCAGTTTGACGGTCTTAACAACCCCCTTAAGAGTTTCAAAAATTTATTGTTACTTATGAAACACCTTGTATAACCTTTAATGACAATGTTTAAAGTACAAAAATTATTAACAATGATTTTCCACAACATTGTGTGGTGTTTTATTTTTCAGGTCAGGTTTTACGTAACATTACAATAACAGTATAATATAGAAATGTACATATAAGATATTTAAAAAAAAATGTCTTTGGTGTCCCCAACTCCTAATCACAGATTTTTTATATTTAGTCTGTTTGAATGTTCGAGCATCAGCATCACACAATACTCCAGGACAGATTTTCCACTTTTTTCATTTGAAATCTGATGATTCGACTAAAAAAATGGTATATTAATTTTATCTCGCGACGACGGGCACCGGTGCGCAAGAAGTGTCTGGCAAACTCTAATAAATCATTTAATGATGAGGTTTGATATTGAACGTTAACTGTATTGAGTGTTGCCTATTGCCTATTTTATTTTACAGGAGCTCGAGACCTGGTCGATGAAGTTGTCCAATGAGCTCGTCAAGATCAAGGGCCGTCAGTTGCCCCCTGAACTTATCGTGCAAGCTAACAATGTCAAGTACCCAGCTGGCGACACCACCGAGGGTTGGACTCGGGATATGAGGTAACCCTATCTTACATTACACTATTTGCATGCAATTTGCTATCAGTGTGGTTACTGTTCCTACACAGTTGGTTAAGTAAACTTAATTCGAATTTTTCTGGAGTGCCTAGGTACCTAGGTGCATTTTTAAGTCACCAGCCCAAAAATAATGTTGTCAATGCGAAATATTTTAAATTTTCTAGATCTAAAGCACTACTGACGATCGCGCAAATACCATCGTGGGTCGTGATAACGCCGGAACGTCAACGCCGCGACGCCGAAAGCTTTGTAGAGCTCATCATGAAGACCGGCAGCGGCGTAGGTTTCAGAATGCCTAGGCCAGAAATTGGTACGTATTTACACAAGAAAATTTGATTACGCAACATTAGCAGCCCGTCCATCCGATTTAAACTGTTTTCTATTTTGATCGCAAATCAAAAATGCTTTTAAATTTATAAATTTTCAGTACCCATCCAGCGCGACGGTCAAATGGATTACGCTAACATGTGCGAGAATGTGATCGCTCGTAAAAACCCTGCCATGATCATGTGTGTGCTGGCGAGGAACTTCGCTGACAGGTACGTTTGTTGTTACTTTAACCACAGATTATTTATTAGTTACTATGTGACAGATACTGCTAAACACAGGCAACCCATGGTCGATGTCAGGTCGAAGTGATCTCGAGAGGCGACCGCGTAACGAAAAGCGCAGCGTGGGTAGTCCCCCACAAGGTAGACACAAACGACCTGGTGAAGGCGGCGCGGCGGGAATGTGGACAGCACAGGACCGGTCGTTGTGGCGATCCTTTGGGGAGGCCTATGTCCAGCAGTGGACGTCTATCAGCGTAGATGATGATGATAAACAGATACTACACTATCCCGATTTCGCGCGCTTTTACAGCTAACCGCGTAAACGAACTAAAACACTCCTTATGTGCCTAATGCGCCATCATAATGTCACTAACATTCATTAATACTTTTCTGTATTGTAAGTCATATATCGTCGCTTTTAAATGCATTTTGTACTAAAACTAGCATAACCGTACGTCATGCTTGCGCATTGTCAGGTACGAAGCCATCAAGAAGAAGTGCACCGTGGACCGAGCCGTGCCGACTCAGGTAGTGGTCGCGCGGAACATGACCAGCAAGTCCGCCATGTCGATCGCTACGAAAGTTGCTATACAGATCAACTGCAAGGTTAGTTTCACCGATATTCCTGTGCGCATCACCCTCGCCCAAGATCATTTTGAGAATCGAATGCCAAGTAGACAGGCAGCCAATGCTAATTTCCATTATTTTCCCTTTCGCTTGTTTTGTGTTCATTTGTAGTGTCCGGCATTATTATGCAAGATTTAAGAAAACACCCAAATTTTAAGGAGTGGTTTAGACCATCAATCCACGGTAAAAGAAAGATAATTTATTGCTACTCCCCTGCCCCTCACCAATTTGAATCTCACTCTGGCAGGTAGCGTGGCGGAAAATGTAGGCAATGGCGTATTCCTGTCTCGCTCGCCCTCAGTATCGCATAATATGCTTACCTCATGTAAATTTTTCCCATTTGTATCAAATGACAGATAAGTGTCCAAGGTGTGATCAAACTGAACAACTTTCACTATGAAACCAACGTCGAGAAAAACTTTAATCTGCTGTTCCATACAATTCGAGTCGAGTAGATATACTAAATTTTGTGTGAAACAAGATTTTTTTTAAATTTTCTCGATTTTAGCTACAATGTGAAAGTTGTTCTAGTCTAGTTCCCTGAAAGTTGACATATTTGTCCATCTTCGAAGGTGCTGTGGACAGGTTTAATAAAAAAAAAGATGTTTTAACCTTTTCCGAAAATATATGTGAACAACTGAAAATACATACAGGCAACCATAGAACCTCCTCCTTTTTTGAAGTATGTTAAAAAAATGTAGATTTTGATAACACATGCACTAATCCACTCGAACAGTTGGGCGGTGCGCCGTGGTCGGTAGAAGTGCCGCTGAACAACCTGATGGTAATCGGCTACGACGTGTGCCACGACACGCGCTCCAAGGAGAAGAGCTTCGGCGCGTTCGTGGCGACCCTCGACCGCCAGATGACGCAGTACTACTCGACCGTGAACGCGCACACCTCCGGCGAGGAGCTCAGCTCCCACATGGCGTTCAATGTCGCCTCGGCCGTCAACAAGTTCCGCGAACGAAACGGTATGCTACTTCGGATCATCCTCAAGTTAGGGCACGAATAATTTATAATTAGGAAATATGTATAATCTAACTAAAATCCTTCTTTCCTCCCATTTTTTTTTGTTTTGTGAAGTTGTACTTTATTGTTTGAATATCCATTGATAATATGATTCTATTACCTGCAGGTGTTTTCCCAAGCCGCATCTTTATATACCGGGATGGCGTCGGAGATGGGCAAATCCCTTACGTCCACGGCCATGAGGTATAGTTTAATATCTTTATTATTACAACCTACTTTCTATATTATTGTATCATGCCCATTTGACGCATATTTTTGTGTCGTAGGTCGGTGAAATAAAATCGAAGCTGGCTGAAATGTACGCCGGAATGGAGGTGAAGATGGCATTTATAATAGTGTCGAAGCGCATCAACACGCGCATCTTCCTGGACCGCGGACGAGGCGAGAACCCGCGCCCCGGCACCGTTATCGACGATGTGGTCACCTTGCCAGAGCGGTCAGTACATTTATTTAACACTGGAGTTAACCCGCGACTTCGTCCGCGCAAATTATATACTACATTTTAAGTCAGATCATAAGCTATTAAATAAAAAAAGTTTCATCAAAACCGGTTCAGTAGTTTTTGCGTGATGCTCGCATAAACAAACAAACAGATTGACAAAATTTCTAAAAAAGGTTGATTTGGAGACGGGGACACCTAAAAACCATATCGTAATCTTATATCTCCAATGTACAGACACACTTCTGTTACAGTTTTATAATAGTTTAGATTGTCTACTCGGAGCCTCCCCGAGTGATTTACTAAACCCCCGATACGTAAGGTGCACCGTGCTAATGCTGATTGGGAAATATCTTCATCATGATGCCGATGGTAACTCAAACTCGACATGCCTTTGACTCTACAAAAGATCTACCGTACAGGGTCCTTCTTAAAATGCTGTTGGTTTTTTAAGGGGATGATCAGACCATCGAACTGAACAACTTTCTCTATTGGACCAACGTCGAAATGTCAAAAAAACTGCCGTCATCAACATTTGGGTCAATTAAGCCAGTGTTTGTTGTATGGAAGAGAAGATTTTTGTCCCATAAAGTTTTCCAATTGGATAGTCTGTTCATCCCCTTAAAAACCGTCAGAATACTAAGCAGACAACCTATAGATATGTGTAATAAATGTGCTAATTTTGAAGTTAATTAAAAATGTTTTATTTATTTATAATGTGCTATTGTTTCAGCTACGACTTCTACCTGGTGTCGCAGAACGTGCGCGAGGGCACGATCGCGCCGACCTCGTACAACGTGATAGAAGACACAACAGGATTGGACCCCGACAGAGTTAGTTATTCTTCTTTATTATTATTGTTGAGTGGGCATGCAATAGCAGATAAGGTTTGTTACGTAACACTGCGACCATTGCTGGTCTATTGTGTTCGCCCCAAACTCACTCACACTTTACACATACCTCCGAACTTATGGTATTTTCTTTTCATTCTCGGGTATGCAGGTTTACTCACGATGTTTTCCTTCACCGCCACTTTGCAGTGTGATAAAGTGAAGTATACAGATTACGGTTGACAAATAATCTACGACCGGAAAAAATATAACTTAGATTATTTTTCAACAGTAATCTGTATACTTTACTTTATTACACTGCAAAGTTTCAGCGATAGATGAATTATTGTTAGGGTCAAACCCTGAAACGATTGGACTAATCTGCAATCAGTAACAGTTGGGAGTACGTGCACATTAGTAGACCGACCCTAACGTGTGTAAATGTTTGCAGATCCAGCGGCTGACGTACAAGCTGACGCACATGTACTTCAATTGCTCGAGCCAGGTGCGCGTGCCCTCCGTGTGCCAGTACGCGCACAAGCTCGCCTTCCTCGCCGGCAACAGCCTGCACACCACGCCGCATCAATCCCTCGTCGACACTCTGTACTTCCTTTAAGTGATGTACCTTTTTTATTACTTTTTTCGTTATTTTTTTATGTCTTTTAATAAGACCAGCCATTGTTTAATTGCACTTAAGTCAATGTTGTTAAACATATTGTTGTAGTAGTTATAGTTAGTGGTAATGTTAGATAACTGTCCAGTCATTGTCCACTATAGCATTTATTTCATCAGTGTTTTACAGTGATCTGTAAACGAATCCTAACGAACTACCTCTTAATGTTTATTTTTATTACTCATAGGTATCCTTTGAGAACCAAATTAGAGCTTGAGCATTTAGCTCTTTAGATTTAAATTGTATGAGAGTTTTAGGTCATTGCGACTAACGATGGGCATATCATTGTCATTTTCGGGAACGCTTGTCGTTAGCGTACGCAATGTGTTCATATTATTATGATTAACGAAACAAATTAACTATAATAAGAGTCTGTGATAATTGTTATAGTTGATCTATGATTGTGATTATGGTGCAAAGGATTTTGGAATGACTGTATTTTTATACTGATTGTGATATTAAGAAAGGTTCTGATTGTATTGTGAAGGATAAATGTACCTTCAGATTTAAATGGCCTCGTGACGCCATTCCACCGCTATTTTGTGCCAACCGGTTATAATTAGGCGACAAGCGATCTACAGGCCTAGCGCTTAACTGAGAAGGCTAAAACAGCAATTTCGTGCTAAAGTGATACACAGACTATCATATTTTGTCTATAATATTTCACCCCCTACCGCACCGCTCTGCTACCGCAGGGACCTACTCAGTTAGGCGCTAACCTGTAGTTAAATGTGAAAGAATATTTCTCATGGAGATCTGATGACAAGAAATGTAGTGTTAAGAGTAAAAACAAATAATTATTTTTAAGAATCAATGGCGGATTGTACCTTAACAGATTTTTTTTTTCGAAAAAACAATTCAGAAGCTGCTATGCTATTACCATTTAATGTCTACCAGACTTCAGGATACTATTGCCAAGTTTATTTTTATTTCCAAACGATACGTTTTTTTTTTCTTTGTGGGCATTCGTTTCCATTGTTTATCTGTTGGGTAGCTGTTGGGGTACACTCACCCGTCTATCTGATTCGCTAATTTTTGTTAAACAAATTAAAGCTTTATAATTTCTGTATTCTTTTGTTTTATTTTTATTTTGTACTCTTTTCGTCTTGAATAGATAATGCACTATAGAAACGAAACTCCCGCGTTAAATGTCAAGAAACGCCTACCAAACTCGTGTAGGTTTAACTTTTGACGTCCCGGTCACCCAAAATGTTAAACTGCTCTGCATCCCGAAGTCCGCCCGCCGGCGAAACCGGTTTGCACAAGGACGAATGATTTCAACTGCTAATATCTTTGAACTTAGACCAATCAGTGATGAGTATTGTACACCAATGGAAAGCTTATATCCTTACCTGATCACTTACCGGTCTATAAAAGTGAAAATAATCCCTAGAATAAAGAAATAAAGTACAGAATGGCTTAGAGTCGGGACGTAGAGGATGAAATCAGCTGACCGGATATCGCGACTTCGGGACGTCAAAGGTTAACCATAGTTTCGCTTCTATACGGTACGGTATTATCTATTCATATCTAGAACGATAAGTCGTTCTAGATTCATATGCTTTAGTCTTGTTGATCTTTAATTAACAAGCCATTTCACGTTTTTTTTTTTTAATTACTATTATACTTTTGCGAAACTTAAACGGTAACAGTGTCAACCAAATTCAAGAAAATTACCTGAGCAATGGAACGTAAAAGCGCAATCGATTTTCTGTGTTTACACGAAAAGCTGCATAGCAACGCTGTAACTGAAGTAATTCGTGAAGAAGTGAAATAAAGTATATTTAGTGATTTTTAGTGCATAATGGAAGATGAGAAAGGAAAAGACGAGTTAGAAGATTGGAAGGTTTACGAAGCATTGTGCAGCAAAAGTCCGACAGAGGTGAGCTTGCAACATTTTAGTTTTTGTTATATTATTATTTTTACAATACGGAAAAGTGTATAGGAGACAGCATGTTTAAAACGTAGTGAGAGATTTGCTATAAGCACAACAATTATCTATCAACTATTATCTATTATGAAAAATTTTACTCAAGGCTCAAATAAATTTAATCAAAACCTAATGTACAAAACAAATCACACCGTACCAAAACTTTAAATCTATGTCCGTACATACCACCGAGGGTATGCTCAGTAGCAGATAGTAAATAGTCCTCTGTGGTAGTACGGTAGGTCCGGCAAGAAATGAATAATACGTCTATATAGATAAGGTATTATATTATTTTGTAGCCCTACGATCATTTTTAGCTAAAGCTAGGATCAAAGGAACTGAACATAAACTTAATAACTAACAACATAAGGGTGTATTCAGACATTGAAACTAGAGAGCTGATACCTTTGCATTGATTTATAACTACAAAGAATTCTCTTTGCAGAGAGGTCTGCAGTAACTTTTTCTTTTGCCCTACCCTGTGTTTAGCCTCAGTAGGCCTCGCATGCCACCCCCGAGAAAACGATAAAAATCGAGATGTGCCTCCATCTTTATTATTTTGCATATGCCAGAAAGAGCGCGCATGACGTTTTTCTCGTTTAAATGCTTTGTCGTGGGTGGCATGCCAGCCGTGCAGTAGGTCTACCATGAGTTTTCACCGTACTTTACTACTGTAGTTACGTCACCAATTTTGTATAGAATTTCGTACAGCGCTCGTAGTGGTTACGTTGAGAACTAATTTCTGTCATACGAATTGGCGACGTAACTACAGTAGTAAATTACAGGAAAAACTCATGGTAGGTCCTCTGGTATAGTCAGAACAACTTTCCCTAAGGAATATGGATTGAAAAACGAGAATTTTTTTGGTGCTCCCATACAAAATTGTGGATCAACCGATCGATCGAAAATTTTTGGTTGTTCGATCCATGTTCATTAGGGAAAGTTGTTTAGTTTCATTGTACACCCTAAACATTTTGCTAGTAATTAAAACCAAGTGGTTTATTACTAGCGAGCGTCTTCTGATTTCTGAAGAACAAGATGAATTTACTATCATTGATATGAAATGGAAGTCTATTTGACAATAATGATCTACTTATGTAAGTGCCAATTGAATTATATTTAATTTTACGTGAAACACGTACGAATGTGCGGTTTCGGACACTGATATCAGATATACTTAATTCAAACAATAGTTTATAAACTTATTGTTTTAACAGTCATAATTAACCCTAACGTTTTTTGGGACAAATTAGTATTTTATGTTATAGTTATAGGTGTTTACCCTATAGAATATATTCAATGTTCTTGGTGTTTACTGTAAATTCAAGTGTTCATGATCTCATCTGGGTGGACCATAGAGAAATTACATGCTCTAGGGGATGACCAAAATAAATATAAAATTATCAATACAGAACAAAATAATGGTTTCCAGGATCAGTAAAATGAATGATAGAATATCCTCTAAGGATAGAATACATGATAATTTTCACTTTATTAGTTAGGTATATCAAATCCTAATAATATAAATGTGAATGTAAGTGACTTGAAATTCCGCACACATACACAATATAAACAACATAATGAACAGGGGTGCGATTTTTGAATGTCATCGGTGAGTTTGAACGGTTTTTAAATCTCATACAAAAGCGTTCTCATGCATCTTTCTACTGCCTATTTGACTTTAAAAAATCGCACTCCTGAATTATGATTTTTGGAAGTCAAATCAGCAGTAGAAAGATTCATATCTCCATAGAAATTTTGATATTTTCAACTGCTGACGACACCGAATGAGACTCAAGAATCGCACTCCAGAAACATTAATTTGGGCGCATCAATACCCATTCCAACTTCCTGGTTGGGCGTTTGAACGCTGTCATCCTCACCAAATTTTTTCGCCGGGAAAGTTAGGTAATTAGGTATACCTACTTAATTTATTTTAGAGCTATTTAAACGGTCCAGCGAGCTTTCTAACTGCGTTATAAAATGTTACATTATTTTTCAACATACTTGCTCGTAAAGTGGCTCTTATTGCACCGCTTTTAGGTACACAATGCAGCTTATAGAACACGCGTGCAAAAAAGATTATATTCCCGCACTAGTGCGGTAATGTTACTTTTTTTTCTATAGTTTGTTTTTAAATCTCAGCAAAGAGTTTTTTTACGAAAAAAAAAACTGTTTTCTGAATAAATTATTCTGTTTTAGTTAAAATATGAAGCTTCATTTCATCAAACTATTTATTTCAGTTAACAAATTAACATTAATTTGTGTTATAAATACATAAATATTAAGTTTATAACGTTTTTAATATTAGGTTGATGCAACAAAATGTCGTTGGTTGAATGTTGCTAAAGTCATCGCCTCTCAACAAAAAAAAAAGCCCCGCCCCGCGCCATTTTCCACAAATATTGGTCTAAAATTGTTGTTTTTTAAGAAATTTTATATCTTTTTCCTCGCAAGTATGTTGAAAAACGTCGTATGAAACGCGTGAGCATTGGTCATTACAGCCTCTGCTAACTAGCATCACTCGCCTGGCGGCTCGTGATCAACTCGTGATGCAATCCCGCCTCGGCTGTAATGACCAACTTTGCTCACTTGTATCATAATGTACTATTAGTAAACAAGGCGAAAATATTTGGTAACGCTCAGCGGACAGCGTTCAAACGCCCAGGAAAAACATCGTCTACTCTAAAGTAAACGCAGACGTAGTCGCGTGCAACAGCTACCTACAGGGTGTTAGGGTAAACAGTTTAAGGGGTGATTGTACACATGATACTGAACAACTTTCTCTAAGAAAACTCTTAGAAAAAGTATATGTCTAGAATGAGCCTCACACTTGTTCCGTATAAAACAAAAGGGGCTAACTTTCTTAGGTTGGAGTGCGTGAGGCGCCATACAAAATATGTATGTGTGCGTGTATATGTATAGGGTTTTGGAACCAGTACTGGTTCCTATTTTTTTCGACGCTTTCGTAGCTTTGACTGTCTATCTTGATAATCTAAGAGAAAACTATATAAATTCGCAAACTTCGGACTTTTCATACTAAATGCTAAATCGAAAGTTTGTATCATGAAAAGTCGATTTTTTTTTTGCTAATATCCTGCAGGTTTCTCAGAGAAAGTTGTTTAGTATGTAGTATGGACCACGGGAAAGCACTGCAAATGTTTACCCTAACACCGTGTATAATACACCCCCTATTTAGAGAACAATATTTATGGGACGACCCGACAGCACAGTCTGTAGTGAACCTGCCTGCTGTGTCGAGGGCCGCGGGTTCGAATCCCGTAAGGGACAAATATTTGTATGGTGAATATGAATATTTGTATCAGAGTCATGGATGTTTGTATCTATATATGTATTCTATATCGTTGTCTAGCTATCACAATACAAGTCCAGGCTAGATTCTGGAACTTTAAATGTGACTAGATAATTTGTGTGACAATGTCCAAGATATTTACGTATTTATTTTAAAGATGCATGTTCTGAGGTTTCAGAATATCTCTGACTACCCCCTCGGGGAATATAGTCGTGAGCATATGCTTATGCTTTTAAGGATGTATTCAGATAATGGACTTATACATAAGGAACATGGTTCGAAGCGGTTCGAAATACTTACAAGAAAAAATGTTGGCCTATGAGGCCAGTAAATCGATAGGCTGATCCGCACTTTTGTATGGAAGGTTCAAAAATGTTTCTCGTTTTTCGACCCATGCTCCTAAGGAAGTTGTTCGTTACAGTTTCATCGTAATTACCCTCGTTAGTTTCAATATCGAATACATCCTTATTTATAATTAGTGGTGTATAAATTGCCAAAGTATGTCTGTCTTTCTGTGAATGATTATTACCTTTTAAACTTGTTCAAAATAACAAGACTGTGACTCCAGTGTTTAGGGATAATGTGAATATGTGTCCTAAGTAGGTATAAGCACATTACCTATCCTATACTATACCAACACGTCTAGTATGATGTCTTTAGACGAGCTCGACGCGCCTTCGCTGCATACAAAAATAACCTCCCGGTTTTAGGAGAGCGCAAGCCGCGCTTTCCGCGACTTTTAGTATGGAAAAAAGCCGAGTCGCGCGCGTGTAGAGAAATCATGCTAGGTTGGTATTAGAGATAGAAACTACAGTCAGCTAGTCGAATATCGGGCTGTTAACGTGCTCAAATAGGTATAATAAAATGATATAAAAGAAGCTGCTTAAAACTATCTGTTCCGTACCTACAAAGTTAATTGATTATCTATCTGGAGTGCGATTTTTGAATCTCATTCGGTGAGCTCAGCATTTGTAAATGTCAAAATTACTATAGAGATACGCATCTTTCTACTGCTGATTTTACTTTCAAAAATCGAACTCCTGAAGTACGATTTTTTAGAGTCAAATCAGCAGTAGAAAGATGCATATCTCCATAGCAATTTTGACATTTACAACTGCTGAGCTCACCGAATGAGATTCAAAAATCGCACTCCTGATCATGATCCCACAAGGCATGATTTTTTTAGCGGAATTCCAAAATATTGGATCGTCCATGAAATCTTATCTCACAATAATATAACTTTGGTATTCCAAGGTTAGATAACTACTGAGTTCGGACGTTAAACTTTGCTTGCATCCTTATTATTATATATAACGTAGGTAGGTACTTAGTATTAAAACTTTAGTCCTTGCAGGGCCCCTGAGCGTGCTGCATACAAACGAAGTTAATCATATTATCAATAAAGAAAAATTTAAAACACGATCTGGAGTGCGATTTTTGAATCTCATTCAGTGAGCTCAGCAGTTGAAAATGTCAAAATTACTATGGAGATACGCATCTTTCTGCTGCTGTTTTGTAGTCTTTCAAAAATCGCTCTCCTTGAGTATGATTTTTGAAAGGCAAATCAGCAGTAGAAAGATGCGTATTTCCGTAGTAATTTTGACATTTTCAACTGCTTAGCTCACCGAATGAGATTCAAAAATCGCACTCCAGAATATTAATTGCCTGTAAGGCACGGATTTTTGTTAAAATAGATATACACAGTAACAATGCTAGGATTAATTATAAGAATTGATGGAACATCTTTGAACCACTGTAACTTTGAAAGTAGGTATAGGTAGGTAGGTACCTACATTTTAAAATGGGACACCCAAACCACCTAGAACTATCAAACCACAGATTAGTTTTTAGATTATAAGCATAGCATAGCATAAGCATATGCTCACGATGTTTATATGTTTTTAGATTATGTATGTTTTAAAAATATTACTGAACTTTAATTGGTATCTTGAATATCCAAAATATATTTAAATTTCGTTTTTATGGCGCGCTAACCCTATCAACTCTAGTTAAATAGGGTACTGTGCTGATGTTCGGAATTCATATAGTTTTGAGACTAACAGGACTTTTACATTATACTTACCTAATATACTTAGTAGTATTCGATGTTAAATGTACTAGACTGAAAAGATTCAATATAAGTAAAGTAGGTAGTTATAAATGTATATAAATTTATTATGTGTATGGTAAACCTGCGGGCCATAATTTTAATTGTAAGTATTGACAAAATACCTATAACTGCAGTATTACAGTATTACGCAAATGACGTTATATTTTGAATCTTGTCCGTCTGAAATAGGAGTGTATGCGTCTGAGACGGTAACATATCAAAATATGTTTAAAATTAATGCCTGCATTATACTTTCTAAGATGATCGATGTTGATTCACCTATTGATGTTCAATCCTATTGTTAAGGTAAATAAAAGACTAACCTAATTTTAATTCAATCTATTTTGGTTAACCCTGTCGAGTACCTACCACTGCACTATCATTAAATCATTACTTTATTACTCCATTTAGCTTCGTGTAGCGTGCTGTAGTCCCGTACCTCGCACGGACTTCTCTGGTTGTCTACACATCGCTATACATAACTTCCAGCTCCATTACATGACTCTTACGAAGTTTTTTCAATGACAACTCCGTGAAACAGACACGACAACCCCGTTATCTAAAAAGTTCGAACAAACAAAATAATAACTGGTACCTATAGGCCTCGTATTCACGCAAACCACCTACTTAGATATCTAGTTCAGTGTAGTCGGTATATTTAGAGGGTATCGTGACTCTTGGCTGTCTGAAACAGCGACCCCTCTCACGCTACGATTCGTATACGAAGTACTTTACGTTCACTAGTCGTCTTTTGCACGCCACGTTAAACTGTCTTCTTCGTAACTGAACTAAATAGCATCGACATGGAATTTCGTAAGTTATTGAAGTTTTTACAGCAGGTATCTACTGTAATTAATTGAGACCACACCATTCTGCTCTTGCTTTGAATATACAGTATTGGTTACTCCGGCAGATGGAAGCAGACGTCGGGAATGACGTTGTCACCGCATTGAGAAGTGATTTAGCTGGTCTCCAATACAAACGAGATAAATTATTATCTGAAGTGAGTATGAACAACATTAAAGTAGTACTACGAATCATTTAATTTATTATTCCATCAATACATTTAATGAATTTTGCAGAACAGTGACTTGAAGAACCAAATGCTTTCCCGAGACCAAAGGATTTTAGAGCAGCAAGTCGAGATAGATCACCTCCGCGAGCAGAATGCGCGCCAAAATGCAATCATATCATCTCTCAGGAAGAAGATTCAGGATCTCGAGGAGATGCAACGCAATCTACAAGCATCACTCGGACGAACTGAGTTAACAGTACAGACGCTGCAGAGGGACAATCGCTACTGTGACGAAAAGAACAAAGATTTGGAGAAAAAACTCCGCTCTCTCGAACTGGAATGTCACAATGAAGAACAGCAAAAAGAGAACGCACGTTGTCAATTCCATGATCTGATCCGGCGACTTTCTGCTGCTTTAGAGTCAGATTTTTGCGACTCTACTCACACCCACTCACCTGAAAGCTTAATCATCAAAGCAGCAGAACTTGTACAAGAAATCACCAGACTCAAAAACAGATGCATGAATACAACAGAAAACCTGTCAACAGTAGAACAAGATTACAGAAGTTGCCGAGACGCGTTGGAGAGAACGAACAATGATAAGGACATACTGCAACGCCAGCTGTCGTCGCAACTCCTCGACATTGAGAGGCTGAAGCAGGAGAAAGAGTCGCTGGCGGTTAATAACAGAGTGCTCGAGCGGGAGTTACATGAGGCTAGAGAAAAATTGTCTCATTGCAGTAAGAATTTGAACGTCGTAACAGATAATGTCAATCAGAACGAAAGCCTGATTGTACAGCTGAAAGGTACTTACTTCATAAGACAGTATCCGCTTAATTCTCATGAATATTAAGTAGATCTTAACTGTAATAGATACTCTAAGAAGTAGATGCTTTCCATCAAGAATAAAAACTAGACACACAATCAACGCTTTAAAAATGGCAGATTCATAAGTCTCCAGCGAATATATCCGAGAGTAATTTAGTTGCTCCATCTGTCTGAAAGTAAACATGTTGTAGGTACATCTAGTTCTTATATTTGATCGATAACATAATATACCTATGGATATTTTCCAGAGGACCTTCGACATCGAGATGAGAAGTATCAGAGACTTCAAACAGAGTTTCGCAATACTATGGAGTCCATAGCAATCCTTCTAAGTTTACCGACACGATTCGTTGAAGCACACGAAACTACTATCAAAGATAGAATCCGCGAAATTTTAAGTGATAATAAAGACAAATCTGTTGTAAGTATTCTAGTAGGTATATAGGCACGCACATTGTTCATAATTCCAAGAAGTCGAAACCAGTAAAAACACATCGAGGTGATTCTATAAGCACAGTGACGGATTTTGGCTAGATCTTAGGGGCGGCCAATCGTGACGAAAAATTAACTGATGATAACAAGACATAAAAGTAGTTAACTACCTAAATATTCTAAAGGTTCGCGCACATTATTTAAATTTCTGAATCGATTTTGATAAAAGTTGGCAATAAAGTACATTCATTATGTAGTCTATAAAACGGCCAAGAGTGCAAATACGCCACGGTATAAGCACCTTAATTGTAAATATTCTATTTTCATCTTTTGAAGTGGGGTGCTAGTATAATAGCATAGCTGACGATTCTCGACTTGTCACCACTAATCCAAATTATCTCATCGTACCTACATATTCGTAATTGATAATGAGTCAAGTGTCTACGTAAGATTGTTCGTAATTTAACGTTCTTGCCAGCAATTAGATGCACTACGGGATAAGCTAGGCATGGAGTCGCAGCAACTGAGCCGCACGGCGCACTTGCACGACCAGGCGACTACCCGCGTGCGCATCTTGGAGGACGAGAGGAACATGCTCGAAGCTAAGCTGCACAAGCTCGAGTCCGAGCTCAACGCTGTCGAGCTATCCAGAGACAGCTTGAGGAAAGATAAAGCTAATGTAAGTAAGTTATTTTAGGCCTTGCAAGCGCACCGCATAATGGGACGCTGTACAGGGTGTAAACTTAAATACGTTACATACTTCTTGGGGTGCGTCAGACCATCAAACTGAACAACTTTTAGTATGAGACCAACTTTGAAATCGGGAACAAAACTCTGCTGCTTTATACCTAGGGTAAAGTATCATTAACCTTTAAACCACTCTACCCATCAAACTGAACAACTTTGACTGTGGGAGCAAACCTGTCAGAGCAAAAAATAAATCAGCTGTTCCATACTTACCTGAAATACCTACGCGACTAAAATGTATCAGACAGCTGTTTTCTCTCATAGTAAAACTTGTCCCATTTAATGAGCAGACTGAGTGGTTTAAAGGTTAATGATACTTTTCCTTCCTTCCTTTCTTGCTATACATTTTGATCGTGTAGCTATTGGCATTTTCTAAGGAATAGCAGATTTTTTTCACGAATTTATGTTGGCTCCATAGTGAAAGTTGTTCAGTGGGATGGTCTGAAACATCCTGTTTAATATGTAATGTATTTCATACCCTGTAGAATGAGCTTGAGGCACTAAGTTTATTTAACACTCTCTTAACTTAACTTATTTGAGCGATAAAAGCTTAGTCATGGTGATCATACTAAAAGGTTGGACCAATGATCTCAGGACCACAGTCAGTACCTACTTGTAATGGTCAAACTAACCGACCATTATGTAGGCCAATTGTTTCGTAGCGTCGTACTGTTTGATTAAAATGTTTTATTATAAAGTTCTTCGTATAATAATCCAGTTATGATAATGTTGACCACGGAAATCCACCGGGCGTTTATATTTTCGCATATAAAACTGCTTTATTGTTACAGTTTGTAGCATTCCTTGAGCGTCTGAGCAGAACGCTTAATATGGATGAGTTGACCCAGGACGTCGGCATAGAGCTGCACACAGAGTCTATAATGCACCGCGCCGAACAACTGGCCAGGCTTGAGAGCGATAAAATTGTGGACAAGGTCAGTCACACTAGGTACTTTTATGCGAGGCTTTAACTAAGAATCCGGTGATGATTTAAAACGTTGCAGGAGCCAGAATTATACAAAAATCTTTAATTTTTCTTAACGCGTATAACGTCTTTAAATTTCATATTTTATCAGTGTTAGCACTGAATACATTTTCACACAAACACTCAAAGTGCAGGAAAAGTAACATATTTTGTAGGCAAAATTTGTACATCAATGAAACTTTGTTTTTTTAACTTAACTTATCTTAATTGGCACTAGAAATGTGGATCAGCAGAGTACACCTAAAATTTAGGAGTCCTACCCGTTCCAGAGTGTATGGGTAGGGGGGACAGTACCTTGTCTCGAAGAGATTCGGCGTATTTTTGAGCGCTAATAACTTCTTTCAGGATAGTACCAGTGCTGACCTCAAATTTTCAGGACAGCATGTGGTTGTACTCTAATAAAATTTACCCAATTTCAGCTTTCTAGGACTTCGAGAAGTACCAGAGAGTGAGTGAGTGAATGACGAAATCAACGAAGTTTGCGTATTCTACGAACAAACTTATTATTTTTTCGTAATCTAAAGTTTATAAGAGTGATAACCACATGCTGCTCTGAAAATTTGAGCTCACAGCTACTATCCAGACCGAAGTTATGAGATGATGAATAAGTACTTAAATCTTTTAGAGAAAAGGTACTATGGTGGTACGCCGGAACAACGTCCTATAAGCATGGGAATGGTCTCATTCGATTCAGCGCAAAAAAATACATGGCAAATGATACCTCACTCGCCTAGTTCGTAAAATGTAAATTTTCCAAAATCCCTCTCCTACCCCTTGGAAGGGGGTAAATAAACCCCTAAATTTTGGGTGGACTCGAAATATCCGCATTTCGAATGCCTCGATAAAGTTAAAAAACAAAGTTTCATTGATGCAAAATTTTTGCCTCCAAACGGAATTTATTTAGCTTACTTTACCTGCACTATCATAAAATATGAGGTATCTGTTAATTCCGTTTTAAATCAACAGAGGACTCCTAAACGTTTTTATATTAATTGCCTCGATGAGTGTACAGTAAGTGTTGTATTAGTAGGTATTGTGAGCCTGTGTGTTAATAATTAAGTGTGTGTTTTGTATAGCTGCTATATTACGGATACTATGGCACGCTGCCGAGACTTCGGAGAGAACGATCTTTCCATGATTTGCCTTATCTTAAAGAAGTAAGACATCATTCGAAATTGGCATGACATTCAATGTAGGACGTATTTAAATAGCAATTAATATTTCCCGCAAATTAGTAATATAACTGACACCTTAATGATCTTCATTAAATTTATCATCCGCACAGTAGGTATTACATTCAGCACTGCTAAGTAACCACACCATTAACTAACAATTAATTTTGATTTTTATAACTGTCTATTCTATCATTAGTAGAGGTACTTAACTACATAAGTAGGTACTGTAATGAATAGTAACAAAAAATTCGAAAACAGATCATAATATGAGTTATCCATTTGGCGTAGATAGTCTGCAATTTTACAAATGTTTTTAGTTAACATAACATTAACATGATAATTTCTATGAATAGTACATAATTATTGTCTTTCAATGACCTAGTTTAATATACAACGTGTTAATGAATAAGCGCAAAACCTCATACACCCCAACTGATTTACAACAAAATTATTTAGATTGAAACAATAATTTCATTAATATTTTGATAGTTAAAATATGAAGTTATTCGCATTTTAAGTTTTGAGGCAAATATGATTGATTTGTTGTCATTTCAGCAATGAATGAAAGCGCTAAAGTGTTCATGGATACATTTTAGGAATCTTGTTTTGGTAGTAAGTAGGGTGAGTGGGCCTCGCGGTGGGTTGTAGTAAATTTTAAATTTTACTATCAAATTAATTAATATTTTGAAAAAAATATACCTATGTTGAAACCATGACAGATTCTGCTCTCGACTCTAAACAAACTACTTTCTAGTTTTGAGTTAATTCATTAACACGTTGTATAAGTACTGGAATATATTTTAATTCTTTTTCCGTGCCAGCGTGAGTAATGTTGTATGACTATCATTCTCATCCCTCATCACTCATGCTGTAGTGGAAAGATTAGCCAGTCGGCAATGTTCGTATCAAGGATTGCTGTCCAGGATGCTCCAGACGAACTCGGCCTCCCCGAGTGACGAATCCATCCATTGCACCCGATGTTTTAATCAGTACACGCCTTCAGCTTGACGTCAAAAAAATGTGCCCTACGGAAAATGTACTTAAAGTATAGGTACCTACTAAGAGTTTACGAGAAATCAACGACCGAAGTGTCACCGCTAGGACGCATACTTTCTAGAGGGTGCTACGGTTTCATGCTGTGCAGAACCGTTGGAGTACTTACAACAAATCACGTATCGTTTTGGACTCATTATATTTGCAGACTGCAGTGGTATACCAGCTACAGAGACGCATAAGAATATTAAGAGAACAGCTCCAAAGGAAAGACTTGCATCTGGATCTATTACGACGCAAGCTCAGCGTTCAGGTAAATTCCTCTAAAAATCCTTGTGATACATCATCATCAGCCTATATACGTCCCACTGCAGGGCAAAGGCCTACCTTCAGATAGGGTGTATATGGGCGGATTGCGGATTGGTAAACTACACATACGCTACGCGTCAGAATTTCTTCTTCAGCGTATGCATATGCCGGTTTCCTCACGATCGATGTTTTCCTTCAAAGTTTGAGAGCAGTCGGTATTAATCATTCATACATGTCGTCCGTGCTGATTCGAACCCGGATCCTTATGATTGAGTAATGCATAATACCTACATATTACATAAATCTTAAATTACCTATTCAAAATCTAAATAAAATTGTGTACTTAGGAGGAGAGTTCCCGGGTCCGTGCAGTGTTGCAAGCGGAGCGGGACGAGGCCGTGGCGCGCAGTAAGAAGCTAGCGCGGCAATGCGACAAGCTCTCCGCGCAGCTGAGCGATGCGCGCGCGCAGATCAGGGACCTCAACGCGCAGCTCGCTGATGCCGCCGACTATAAGGTTAGGTACCCAGTGCCGGATAAGCTATAGGCACTGGTACATTTTTAAACACTATACATTTTTTCAGGAGCTGTTCAGACCATCAAACTGAACGACTTTCAGTATGGAGACAATGTCGAAAAAAAAATTTAAAAGATTAGCTGTCTCATACATTTGAGTCGAGTCGGCACTGCAGTTATGTACGATTTTTTTTTTCGTTTTCATGTTGGCTTCACAGTGAATGTAGGTCACTTTGATCATTTTCTACTGCAGATTTTGAACGATTCTTTATTTTACATGACTTTTAAAAATCGCACTACTGGGGAAGACAACACGCCTAGCCGTAAAAAAATGGTTCTATAATTAGATAGATATGGTACATGGTACGTACGTCCAATGGACAAAATATGATGATGTGAAATTATGTGAAGAAATGCTGGTATACCTATGTCTGGTTAGTTCTATGTGGTGAGAAATACGATCAAAATAGATTTAGATACAGACAATGTATTGTGATATACCTACCTATGCCACCTTCTCGATTGTGATGGACAAATTGCCAGGAAAACATGCTTCACTTTGCAATATACTTTTTGGTCCTACTAACATAGATAATGATAACCAATGTGGTACTTTTACCGATGGTTTTTTGTGCTGCTCGCTTCGCATTATGCTGACAAATTGCCACCTAAATGCAAAGTAATCTCACCCTAAACGCCCTTAAATGCAAATTGTGCCTGTTCATTGAAAGTTCATTTAGTTACATCCCTCAATAAACAAAATAGCTTAGTCATGCAACTTGCTTCCTTGTATTTTGTTCCACTCAAACAATCTGTGCCATGAGAATTTAGGTCATTTTTTTTATACCTATTACTCGTAGTTACTTTATCAGTGTATTTTAATCATAATATGATTCTGCTCTTTTCTCAAACTTATGTAGATAATTAATTGATTACCGACTTCTATAAGTCTATAACGCGATTGTGGAAAATTAACGTCTTGAGTATATAGGTATTATAGCTGACACCAGTGATCTGAAATAGGTAAGTACCTAACTAGAAGTGAAACACGATGAAGTCAAATAGGAAATACCAGTCAATAACTCTGACGTTTTCTTTATTTTACATGATGTGATCACAGACTTAAAAGAAGAACCATACGTAATGTCATCTAATCATGAGTGAAGCACCCATTTCTTTTGTGTGCGTGCGGTCACGCGGTACATAAGGTGACGGGTTGTCGGACCTGCGCCTAGAGCTAGTGCATCTGTGTGAGTGTAGGTCCCTTGTAGAACAAACGAGATTGTATTACCTTGCCTGCTTTACATCTTTTTAGTGTAATACTCGGTCCGTATTTCTTTCAGGTCCGTGGATGTGATGATGATTTTTTATAGTTTGTAGGTATCTAAGTATACATGTTAGAATCGGGGTCGTTTTGAAGCCCAAACAATCTGCTTCAGACCAAGGTCCAAATCGCGTAAAGACAATCGACCAAAATGTATAGGACAGCAGATTTTTTTCGGAATTTCGATGTTTGCAGAGAAAGTTGTTCTTGTCTGATCATCCTCTTAAAAAACCGTCAGCATATTAAGTTGGTCGTCAGAAAGCTATCTATGTACCTAATATTATTAAGATGTTTTCCTTCACCGGAAAGTTTGTGTTACGAATCGTTCATAAGTTTCTTCAAAGGCATTGGATCAGGGCGGGGATCGAACTGTCACCTACAGCACGGAAGGCGAGGCTTCTCGCCACTAGACCACCAGGAATCTTTACATTTTGTAAAATTTCAAAAGTTTTTTATGTGAAAATATCGGTAATTGTTCCATTGATACGTAAGCATTCCAATGGCAATATTAGATTTATAAGTGTCAATTTACTTATACTGCGGCGCAATGTAGATTTACTGGAATAATTTACATGCAAGGCTAAAGCGATTTACTCTAATACTCACAACACAACCGTGATCTCATTGAATGAACTTGTTCACAATTCTATAAGCTTAAAATTGACTTTTTGTATCGTCAAAACAAGCATAGTAAAATAGTTAATAATTCAATATTGTATAAATTAAGTTGTAGTGAATTAAACATAATAAGCACTTGCAAAGGTTAGGAGGAACAAACTGGTTACTACTGAATTGGATATAATAATAATTATGCCTACCGTGCTTCCCAAAGAACGTTACAAGTATCTATAGAATATATTAAATTAACAGATAATTATAACGTTGAAGGCATCTACGAAATTAAATTTAGTTATTGATTGAGGATATGATATGCCTCTATAAGTCTATACTTAGGTACTTACATTTATTTACTTACCAACCTCTGATGTTTCGCTTGTACCTCCTACCTACATACCTGTTACATACATATATTCTCAAGTCTGTCTCCCACTGGGGTAGGCAGCGACAACGGAACGCCACCTGCTAACAATTCTGTCAGATGTCTTTCGCTTCCTCTACACTCATTAGCTGTTGCATGCTCGTCGATTTGACGGCCCTTTTTTAACACGTCACCAATTTGGTTAGTGTGAGTTTCCCTTTCAACGCTTCCATGATTCTTACGCTTGCCTTATAAATTGCACTTGCCAATCTGCTCTCATCCATTTTCTTCATATGACCAAACCATCACAACATACCTTTCTCTATCTTTATCACTACATCCAGATTCAGACCACAACGTTCTCTAATTAAACTATTTTTAATTTGTCCATCACAGTTAATCTTCTGCGTTAATTCTACTTTCCGTCTTTTCTGATTCACTTCCGTACGTCAAACACACCATTATGACCTGTGATTTTTTCCTTTTTAGACCCGTATTGACTTATCACAAAAGAATGCAAAGCTCCATTTACCCTATTTACCTCCTACTTAACTATAATCATGTATCACAACAAAAACACAAGCTACAAATACTTTTTAACAGATAACATCTTTAGAACGAGCACGCAAGGTCGAAGAGCTACAAAAGAAATTAGAGGAGGCGGATCTTCTTCGAGCGCGATACAATCGCAAAGTGCACGTGCTGAAGGACCAGGTGCGCGCCACCGGGGAGACGTTTGAGCACGAGCGCACCTCCAGCGACCACCAGATCACGATCCTGAGGGACGACCTGGCGAGGACCAAGGAGGCGCTCGCCGAGTGCCAAAGAAGGGAGGCACAGTTGCTGAGCTTCAGGTGAGATTACTATAGGATCTTTACAATCATATAATTTTAGGTACACACTTAATGGTCATGCACCGTCAAAGCATTTTGCTTTATGTACCTACAGTACACACGGCGACACATTAAGCTATACAATACCAACATAAACTGGCCGCGCGTATGTCGAGTAACGTATAACGTCGCGCGGCCAGCTTATATTGTTTTTGTATAGCTCGATGTGTCGCCGTGTGTACATTGCAGTTGGAATGACAACGGAAGTTAATAATTTTCCTGTGAAATGTAGAAGTACCTCTTAGTTGTAACAAAGTTTGTAATCACCCCGTGATGATCAGAACGTACGACGCGACGTTCTGTGTAGATATGTAGTTCACTTGAAAGTTCATACTAAATTATAGACGTGATTTTAAACGATTCTTCGCTTCTGGGCGCGCTTTTGTTAAGTTTTGCAGCAAAGCCTTTATTTTATCTGATATCTAAATCAGACAGACAGACAGGCGAAAGATCTCTGCAATCAGATGCAGATAGGTGTTCGGACAATGGGTTGTTCGACGCAGATCCATTCTCGTCGACACGGTAGATCGATGGTCATCGCGCCCCAATCCATCGGATACGATCAATTTATTTGCATTCATTCTTTCCATCGTCTCTTATTGTTTGCACTTTACACTCTTGACATAACTGGCAGGTCTTTATAATGCAGTTGTTTGTTTTCTTTATAATGAAAGTAAAATTATCGCCAATACGATGTTATTCCTTAGCATTACTATAAAGGGCATAAAACTGAAAAACGTTCCCCCAGTAACAAAAGGTAAATCCGAAAAAATACTTTTTCTCCCCTCCGGACGGAAAGCGTCGATTGTCGTCCCGCTACGCTAAACAAAGTTGTCGCTTTCCACCTCCATCGAGAAAAAAAAATAGTATCCTAACCTCGGACAGTAGGTAAATAAGAAAGCCTCAGATCCCATGTTTGTTAACCGAGGCGAAGCCGATCTGCCGATCTGAGACCTTTCTTACTTTCCTGTCCTCTATCCTGTTCATTTAGACGATTTAATATGACAAGTCCAAGTTTTTCTTTCTAATTTGCACATCAGAAAGTAATCGTCAGTTCCCTCTGTCATACAGGCATTCGATAGCTAAACTACTCGGCATACTGGTGCCGGCGTCGGTGTCCGACTTCGAGATGGTGTCGCGGCTGCAGAAGCTGATCGACGCGCACCACGACTTCACCATCGTGTCGCGGCGGTACGACGACCCCACGCTGCTGCGAGCCTCCTCCAGGTCCCCGCCACCCTCGAGGTGCAGGACTAGGACTCCTGATAGGTATTTGATATATTATTCTGGCACTTTAGGTTTTATTTTGTCGAATAATTGTTTCTTTAAAAATTTCTGAGGTGATCGCAGCAAAAAAGTTTGCTGTTTCATGCATTTGAGTCGAGTAGGCATTGCAGTTGAGTAAGGAACGGCAATTTATTTTTATTTCCGTTTGGTAAAAGCAGTTGAAAATGTCAAAATTACTATGGAGATATGCATCTTTCTACTGCTGATTCGACTTTAAAAAATCGCACTCCTGAAGTATGATTTTTGAGAGTCAAATAAACAGTAGAAAGATGCATGAGAACGCTTTTGTAAGAGATTTAAAAACCGTTCAAGCTCACCGATGACATTCAAAAATCGCACCCCAGCGTAATAGTCTTAGGTATTTGTTTGTAAACTTTCATTAACTGCTTTTAATTCAAAGGAAAATTGTTAAAGTCAATAACGCTTAGCATCGTGAGACCTCCATTTAAATCCATGGATGTTATATAGGTTACTGTTCGTGAACTTGGACATGTCCTCTGGCAATGTAAAGTAGATGATACAAGAACATAATTATCATTCTCTTGCTCTTATCCCATTGATTTTATTATATAACCCAGTTGCGCCCGCGACTTCGTTAGCGTAGACCACTGAAATATACTTGAAAACTTTAAATAACTACACATAACTTTTGATTTAAACCCTTATTGTTTATACAGTTTTCTTGAAAACCGCATCCAAGATGGTTCAGCAGTTTTTAAGTGATGCCGGCACTAACACACATTCTAAAAATGAACCTAATGCGTTCTATTACGCACTCAATTACGCACCTTAACCACCTTTTATTTTGTTATTTTTTGTGTACACGCCAAAACAATTTAACTATGTGTATATGGTATATGGTATTGTTACGTTTGTCCACAGATCCCTCCGCTACGACGACTCCGGCTACGCGGACCCTGCCTTCGACCTCGAGGAAGACTTGTACAAGCCTCGGACGGGCTTGTGACAGTCGAGGCGACGCGCCCGCTTCTAGTCGCCTCTACCCTACCCAACCTACATACATCCAATATCGCATTTATTTATAACTAGTGTTTACCCGCGACTTCGTCCGCACAAATTATATACCAGATTTTAAGTCAGATCATAAGCTATCAAACAAAAAAAGTTTCATCAAAATCGGTTCAGGCGTTTTTGCGTAATGCGCGAACAAACAAACAAACAGAGAAACAGACAGACAAAATTTCTAAAAAAGGTTGATTTCGAGTCATCCTACCTAAAAACCATATCGTAATATTTTTTTTGTAAATATCTTCTATGTACAGACACACTTCCGTTACAGTTTTATAATAGTTAGTTTAGATTAGACTACATCATAATATTCATAAAAGATTACCTTAACTGGTTTTGCATCTTATAAAATATTGATATGTTCTGACCAAGAACCAAACAGCATCAGGGCTTTGATTAGATATACTTACGCACTATATTTATAAAGCGATCGTTATACAGGGTGTAAGTGCAGATAGTTACATTATGTAGGTACTCTTAGATATTCCGTGGCATTACTTTCTAGGGTGATTGTACTCATGATACTGAACAATTTTCCCCAAAGAATACAAAATAAAAAAAAAATTCCTTCTCATACTAAATGCAATCAGCTGATCAAACGTTCGTTTGTATGAAAAGTTTTTTTAAATGCTTTTTTCCCTTAGGTAGGGGAAAGTTGTTCTGTATTATTATGAGAAGTACAATCACCCTTTAAAATAATGTACTATGTACCCTAACACCCTGTATAGCATTCAGAATATCGTTTTAGTCGCACATGTGCCTAGGTATTGAACCAGTCGTCTTTTAACGGTAGAAATGTAAGGAACTGAAATAATCATACATTAGTTTAACTTTTCTTTTGTTTGTTTTCCGAATATTGAATCTGATTGATGCTACTGGAGTGCGATTTTTGAAACTCATTCGGTGAGCTCAGCAGTTGAAAATGTCAAAATTACTATGAAGATACGCATCTTTTTACTGCTGATTTGACTCTCAAAAATCATGCTTCAGGAGTGCGATTTTTGAAAGTCAAATCAGCAGAAGAAAGATGCGTATCTCCGTAGTAATTTTGAAATTTACAACTGCTGAGCTCACCGAATGAGATTAAAAAATCGCACTCCAGAACCATATTTTATTATTGAAATCTGTAGAAATATGATTATTTCGCGAATGCTTCCGGATTATAAGCAGTGAAGGCAAAACTATGCTGATATACTTAAAGCTTATTTATTCTCATACATAATGTTAACTTATTGGTTCATAAAGCTTTTCACATGTCACGAATCAGACATTTTTATAAACGTAATTTGTCGCATTAACTCAAATTCATTAATGGTTCAGAAATCGAACTGAACCTATGGGACCAACATTGAAATCGTGAAAATTAAATCCGCTAAGTTTCATTTCATACAAAACTACACTTACTGAGCAGGAGAGCTAATTACTTTTCGCAATTTCAATGCTAGTCCCATAGAGAAAATTGTTCAGTTTGATGGTGTTATCATCCCTTTAATTAAAAAAACGCATCGAAATCGGTCCACCCGTTTGGGAGCTACGATGCCAGAGATAGACAGACAGACAGACCGACATAGGCGTCAAACTTATAACACCCCTCTTTTTGCGTCGGGGGTTAAAAATCATCAGCATGATAAAGTGTAGGTAATTCGGGCGCATTGATCCCTGACTCTACCTGATATAGGTACAATACTATGATATACGTAAATTTTCCGTCCGAGAATTAATTAACTTTCAATCATGTCATGTTCTAAATTTTGCATGGGGCTAGGGTATATACCTACCTACACGGAATTTATGACTTAAAATAATTGTTTGGTACCTAGGTACTTTAGTAAATATCCCGAAAGGGTAGCCACTCACACGTAATACCTACCATTCGTGCGGGTTTTAAATATTATTGTTTCGAATCAAACTTCCCCGGATTGGAAGAGTGTGGGTTCAAGTCCCGCCCGAGACAAATTTTTCAATCTTTAATTTCGTTCGTACTTACTTGATTTCGGTTCGTGTTGTTGTTTATAAGTACATACAATTTTAAAAACAACGTTTCCGATTTGTATGCAAAGTTCTTTTTTAATTCTTATTTTAATAAAATATTCGCATCGAATGTTGTTCAAGTTGTACTTATGCCGAATGCTGGAGAATCGGGTTTTCAGTTCCTATTTGTTAACACCTTGTATATAACTTATTCGTTCTTTTTATTATAAGAGATATAGCTAAGAAGTTAATCTGATCTCTGTAGATAAAAATCATTCATTTGCGCATAGACTATAATAATATAGGGTTAAGTTTTTGTTTTAATTGTCTTCCGTTTTGTGCGAGAGATAAAAGTAACTTGTACCATTATACATATCAGATTTTATTGTAGTACCTATGCATTTAACTTAAATGTTAACGTGTTAAATATTTCTGTTAATCTCTGAACTAAGTTAGAAAAACTTTGTTATAATAATTATTTAGCAGAAGTCGATTTTAAATAAGTTATACCTACTTACATATTAAGTATCAATGAAATCTAGTATTTCTTTATTTATCTTGTACGTACCTACTACCTACCTACGAAGTAATTAATTAATTCAATGTCGTGTTCTATCAGTATAACAAATAAAAGTAACTAGGTACTCTAAAATGAGATTGAAGACGTAATTAGTAGCTACTAAACATAAAATAGAACGTAATACAATAACTAATAAAATACGTAGCTAAAACTACATATTTAATTCATTTACAAGCCTAGATACACCAGGAACAATCAAGGTAAGTTCCGGCTCACACTCGCTTGTAGTCCCATACGGCACACCTTGCACACTTAGCTATCATTTCATACAAATGGGAAAAGAAGAGGTAAGCGATACCTACTGAGTTAGTGCGAGCGAGACGGGAATCCGCTATTGCCTACATTTTACACCACGCTTTCTGCCAGAGTACGTGAGGTTAAAATTGGAGCGGGGGCAGGGGTCTGTACTATATGTAGTACTAGATGTAACGAACCTTAATTCGCAGTTCGTTCAGGTTCACAAATATAACATCAGTTAGTTATAATCTCTAAGTACTTCATTCTAATAGAAGAAATTAACTTTAACAAAAAAAATCTTTAAATAAATAAAATAAGAGGGAAAGCCGTATGGTCAAAGCCTTATGCCTTTTAGTTCAAATTACTTTCAATATTTTCAATCTAGCAAGGAAAATCCGAACGACTTTAATCCTATAAAAATAGAGCTCATTTATCTTTGACTAAGTTAGCACCTTCGGATTTAACTGGACACAACCTTATTTCCATAGAGTTAGAGCTCAATTTCGTGTGTTCTAATTTCAGAAACATTGAGTACTTTACAACATTCTAGTTGTATAGGCACCCATCAACCAATGAGAGCATTTCAGAGACATCCTGTACTTTGCGAAGATTGGTTAGATTCGAAACTTTAGCATCAGCGGGGAATTTGAATAAATAGGGAGGTTCGATGGCAATCGGGAGCATTCAACATTATTTTTTCTTTGAGCTCACACGCTGCCGGTTTGTGATTTGATATTATTTTTACTTTAAAGTTCTTTTGGGGAGTTTATTTGATTTAGAGTCATTAGTAAAGGGTTTGCATTGGAATTTAAATCTAATATCATTTTCAATAACTTATTAAGGGGTAAATTTTGGGATTTTCATATTTTTGCTATTTAATTTTAAATGAGGGGTCATTGTTCGGTTGTGAGGTTGAAGTTGAATAATCATGTGGTACACAAACGAGGTTTTGTGGGTTATGGACTGACTGTCGATAACTTCCAACGTCTTTTCGGAGACGGGCTCGGTTTTGGGGCGTGCCAGCAATCGTTCTTTGCCAACATAACGATTTATAGCCTCCTAAGTTTCGTAATCTGGATGTAATTGTTTTCCGGTAGCTTTCCGTGAGAAGTGGAATGGCGTCCTTTAGGGGGCTGGGAACCTTGCATCTGGAGTGCGAAATTTAGTCCCTGTAATTTAACACTTGCCAATAGGGACCCGTTCATATTACAACTTATGGCTTTGCTGCCGTAATATGAACATCACACCTGGAATAGATTTAGGTACTCTAGAGGCTCCATCCTCGCTTCGCTTTCCAGTTTAGTTCGAAGATTTCCATTGCACCTCGGAAATCTTACATAACACACCTACACGTTTAAATGTAAATGTGAGGCCTACCTCTAGTCTTGCGGAATTTCTCTTACACCGGAGAGTTTCAAACCTTAGGGAACATCTTTAGAATAGGAATATTTTAGACATTGGTTAGATTGTAGGAATCGCGTTTTATTGTAAAAATAGAACTAGGATAGGATAGGTAACTTACTAGATTGTAAAGGGAAAAATATTGTAGGTTTTCATAAGAAATTCATAATTTCTTATTCTTATTAAAGATAGGAAGAAAAGATTTATTTTATCTAAAGAACATCTTATCTACAGAACTAGTTTCCTAATAGAATTGTGCTTTGGTTAGATTATATACAGAGAATTGACATCAGTCTAGGTTTCTACTGTATCACAAGTTGATAGAGAATTATAAGCATAAAGAGAGTAAATTCTAATTTGTTAGTTGTAAAATCATAATTTATTGATGGTTATCTTCTAATTTTATTTACCTTAACTGTTTAAATGACATTGACTAACTGACTAAGACCAATAAGTTAAATATTGCCCTCTTACATAGTAATTAATACTTACTTATACTTACTGAATAAAGTTGACAAATAGTTGAATATCACTGTAGAGTTTCTGGCCACATCTTCTCTGCAGATAGGTCCTTGCGAAGTGGTGGTAGAATCATTGCTTAATATAATAAAATAATGAGCCATTCCTCATCCAAAGAAAGTATTTGAGAAGGATTTTTATTTACAAACTTTACATAAAATGTTCTAATCCACGAAGTAAAAATACTAACATAACATAATAATAATCCTCTTGGAAAGTTAACTCGAGGTTCTGATGATTTTAGTTGTCTTAAGGTGAGCAAGACGCAGCCTTGTAGCCAATTTCTGTACCAAAAAGGATCGGATACGCTACTCTACAAAAGATAATGCTGGAAATATCAGTAATCCTATCTTCATGTCTACTATATACCTAATAACATTCAAAACATAAGTGTTTAAGTAATATTCTTCTCAGATAATTTCTGTACCCGGCTTCTGGTAGAGGTTCCCCATAAAAAACAATCACATTGTTGTCTAAAACAGTTATGCTTACCATTTTCTTACATACCTACTTAATTGATTCAGTTCTATTTATCTATATTGATAGAGTTAATCTGGTTAGGTTTATTTTTGGTTCATTGCTGATAAGGTCTAGGTTACTAAGTTCTTCTAAAAGAAACTGAGTTACTACCACATAATGTAGGGTCATAGACGATCACATAGGTATTCTGGCCAATTCTTAGGTTTAAGTATGTTCTAAGTTTAGGTTTAGGTTTAAGAAATTTTAAAGTCTGATATCATGAAGTAGTGTTTTAGTTAATAGTTCTAAATAGATTAGTATAAGTAGTACAAGTGGGTTCCGTAAGCCCAAGATAGGTTAGTTACAATTTGGTCCTCGGGTGACCAGTATAGTATAAGTTAGTTAGCTAGGGATTGTTACAATTTGTTGGCCGTGACCATGATTAGATAGGATAGCAAACGTTACATAGACTTCTTATACTATGCCTATGGCATGGTCAAAATGGCTTTCAACATGGATTCTAGAAGATAACTTTTATAACTTTAATATTTGTTACAAAAATGCGGGTAAATAAATAATATTTTATAGTAGTTTGTGAGTCAACTAATCTTCTGTCGAACTGCAGCCGGCCATCAGTAGCCATTTTTAATTCGGAGCTGCCTCCGGCGTGATTACTTTACTTTAAGATTTTCAATTTATTCAGAAATGGCTGTTTATTTAATTTATTTTATGCTACTTCTTAGTCCTGGTAAGTTGCGTTTACTTTTATTTTGAATGGTGATGACTTGATTAAAAAAAAGGTTAAATCTTATTTTCATGCAATGTGGTTTCGATAGGTAAGACCACTTTGGAGTTTTAAACTAATTTGTCTTGATCTTGAACTGAACTTGATTAATTTAAAATAATGAATATTTCTATGCGAATAATATCACATTCAACAAATGATTTTTGTACTTAATCTAGCAAATAATTTAACAAATGGTTTTGATAATCTAGCAAAATAAAAATAGTAGATAATTACACTCAAGTACCTACAATACAAGGTAAGGTAGGTAAAATGCATTAAATGCCACCTTTAATTTCAACCCATTTTGCATGACATCATGAATTGACATTTAACAGTTTATGTAGTTCCCTAATCTGGCTATAATTATAATAGCCAGTGTTTAAAATAATAAGTAGAACTGTTTGATTATTATTTTAGTTTATTCATCTGAAGCAAATATTTCAACTCTCAAAACTAACCTTCACAGCCCTGTCATAGATACCTTGTTTTAAAAAGGAAGTGAAAGTAAAATAACTTGTACATTAGCAGTATTGTCAAGAAATGTGCCGCGTTACAACGACCTCGAAGAAGAGGATCAGCACCTCTTCCGAGCTGCCTACGACTCCCCATCCTACGACCACGAGGAGTACGAGGAAGATGACCTGCCTCTCGGCAAGTTAGACCTGGTCAAAGACGGCCTGTGGGCTATAAAAGCTAAGCTGAAGGAGCTAAAAGCGTTCGACAAGACCCTCGCCGCTCATCTGCTGTCAACGAAGCTGAGACTTAAGGATTTATTGAAGAACCATCTTCAACCGATCAAGAAGCATCATCACACGGAATATGTAGACAAGAAGCCGAGCTACAGTTATCAGGCACCCAGTTATCAGGTCAGTACATTTAAGCCCTACAGTTGTACCGACTTTAGGCTCTGAACTTGACTTAAAATATTCCCAAGGGATTAGAAATTTAAATCAATTAAGTATCTCGTCAAATTAGACAACATTTTCTGAACTTAAGAGGATAGGCGGGCTGAAATGATAATTTGGAAAATAGGTCACTGTTCCGACTATATCAACAACACACATACAACTGCAGCTTGGACCAATTTTATCTACATAAAATCGACGAAAACTGCATTTTGTATTCCCCTATGTTTCCTCCTCCAAAACAAAACCGATTAGAAAAATTATTTCTAGAATAATATGAGAAAGACTTTGGCTATGTCTGTATGATTTGCTTTTTTTGTTTATATTTATATTCATATTTATATGTATATTCGTCAAATTTGTTTGCTGCATGTCTGAAAACGGGCGGTAAAATTGGTCATTTTCGAAGGTCCCTAGTTCATACAGTAATTAATTACTTAATGCAAAAAAGCAAAACATAGGGACATAGCAGAGGTAACATAGATTGTGTGGTAAAATTGTTTTGCTCTAGTATCATTATCCAGGGAGAAAACAGGGGAATACGTTTGTATGAAAAAAACGGTATAGGTACTTGCATAGGTATCCTCTTATGTAGGTATCTTGTATACCTTTCTTACAAATGTATTAAAGGGGCAGGTACCGAGCCTTTGGTGCTAACGTCAATATTTTTTCTTAGGTTTATTAAATAATGAAGTAAGTATACAACATTTCTAAAAAACAATAATTTCCTATTGTAGTCATAGCTAATTTTCAGTTTATCGCGACAATTAGTACCTATTTGTTTTTATAACGTTTGTAATTACTTAGAACATAGTCATCCCTAATGTTTCGATAATTGAAAAACAACGATGACTACAATACGACATTCTTGTTTTTTGGAAGCTTATAATTGTTTAGAAATAAAAAATACGATTGAGGGCATCACTCGAGGCTCGGTACCCTCTTAAGTAAAAATCAATCGCTAGGTAGAACATTAAAGCATAAAAATGAGTATAAACTAGTTTATTATCTTCCAGGCGCCTTCATACCAATACGACAACCAGTACGCACCGCCCCAGTACGAGCCCCAGCCCCAGTATGCGCCCCAGCCCCAGTACGTAGCCCCACAACACGCACACGACCCCTACTACGGACACTGATCAAACAAAAAATGTATATTTTTATCAATTCAATAATCAATACGCAGGACGTCTTATAAAATAACAGTTCTCTCTAAATTCTTTTCTGTTAAAAGAAAAACAGCAGAATTAAATACTTAATTACTTAACAATTTGTACTCAATAAATCAATTTTGTTTTAATGTGTTTGTTTAAACTTGTCCTAGACGATAGAAATAAGAATCGATTCTCTTTTGTCTCGTGGCTTTGTTAATGTCATAAGAAAGTGCATTAATATAATAAATAGTTAATTGGGAAGGTCACTATAAACTGTTGAGTGGCGTAGTTGACCGCGGCGCGCGCGCACTCCACACGTGTACTAGAAGCGAATTGCTTTACAATTCGAAATACGAAGGAATATTTCGCTTAGTTTTACACTGTGATAAGAGTTGCTACAAACATTAAATAACAAAACAATGTTCTCAAAATTATAACTAAAATCTATTTTAAACTTTTCCAAAAACATGTTTTTACTAATAATTCCTGAAAGAGTGGACATGTCTTTATCAATACAGTAGTAAAATCTAAAGTGTAACAAGGCGCACCGTTATCCTGCTACGAGATGTGGAACGACCTTACATGGTATCTCTTTCTGGTAAATGCTCTATTTTATTAAGTATTACAAAAGTTTCTGTAGTTTGATAACATTTTAATACATAGGCATCAACGACAGTCGTATGGTTACACTTAAACGATGTTATAAATTTATACTTACTTAAGGTATTTTCTATTCATTAATCTCTTTTTCATAAAGATACCTAATACTGATGGAAAACCTTTTTTTTTATTTAAAAGTTTTTATATTAAAGTGTCAGTTGCAGAAACGCTCATTAAAATTAATCCCCCATTAAATCTCTTGTTATCTCTTTTTGTCTTGTTGACGTAGTAAAGGCTAGCAAGAGATTCAATGGTGGATTAACTTTAATGAGTGTTTCTGCACCTGAATGTAAGTCTCATAAATGTACCCCAGATATCAAATACAGTTTCACATGAATTGTTTTATTACAATTATTAGCTTTTTTACTGCACATAGTTTTATTGTCGCTGCGAGTTTGATATGTTGCATTTTGGTTTAGATAATTCGCCAAAAACTTTCGATCAAGCAACGCCATACTTTTGTACCAACCTAGCTATAATATTTACAATCAAACAAATGGCCTCGTTAATCAGCCTCTTATAACATTCATTGTAACAAGTTTTTATTGACTGCCGTAAAATTATAATAAAAATTCCTTAGGTCATGAAGGACAACATTTTCGAACGTGTTAACTATTCAGCAGACTATTCAATAAAACTAAATGCACTTGCCAGTAAATAGTGAAACTACTTTTTGTGAAGCCTGCGCAAAAGCAGAACTATAAAGTACGGTAGCATAATGACTATTCGTTTAAATTAAAAAGTAAACATGGATGAATACCTAACTACCTACTGATCCGTCCGTAATAAATGTCAGAGTGATCTTTAGCAAACTGGATCGAAGCGTAGACGCATTTTGCTTTGCTCCAGAAACAGGTCTAATTTACTTCCTGATGGTTTTTATGAAAAGGTCCCTAGTACCTACCTACATGTACATACCAAAGATAAGTTGGTTTCTACCTAAGGTAGATATCTGCTTGATTCTTTTTTTAAATTAAACTAGGTACTTACTTGGAATCATGCATAGGTAAATGTTATGCAACTGCATAACAGGTAGCAGTCATAGTCAAAAGTATGAGACAGTGGCGGATAAAGGGGGGGGGGGGGGCCCAGGGGGCCATGGCCCCCTCTACGAACCTCTGAATTTTGAGGCCGAGTAAAGAAATGAGCTCTCTTAATTTTTTGTATCTTAATATGTGGCCCGAATCGGCCGATGGGCCCCCCCAACATGAAATCCTGGATCCGCCCCTGGTATGAGATCACTTAGTTAAACAATGTTAACAACGTCTATTTTCTAATTCATGATGTTTATTAAGTATTTAAACTTTTATGAAAATGTATCATCTTCAATTGCGCTACATATAAAGAAGTGAGATAAGTGCCTATGTACCTATTTACCTTACCTAGGAAACAAATGTTTTTATAAATCACTCAAAGTCGTGGTGATACAGTGGCAAGTAGCATTGTCTTCCTTGAAACAGGCAACGGTTCGATCCCCGCCTATCAAATCGTAACAAAGAGTTTTTTTAAACTGGAGTGTGATTTTTGAAAGTCTGTTTAGACTAGCAGAGCAACAAGCAGTAGAAAGATGCATATCTCCATATTAATTTAGACATTTTCAACTGCTGAGTTCAACGTATGGTTTTCAACAAATCGCACTCCTGCAGTTGAACATGTCTTAATTACTCTGGAGATACGCATCTTTTTACTGCTGATTTGACTCTCAAAAACCTCTCTCCTGTAGTATGATTTTTGAACTTGCTTCAAACCATCAAACTGAACAACATTCTCGTGGCACCAATATCGAAATCCCGAAAAAAAACTGATGTTCCATACAAAACTGCAAACCTACTTGAGCCAAATGTATGGGACAGCTGTTTTTTTTTTTCACGATGTTGGTCCCATAGAGAAAGTTGTTCAGTTTAATGGTCTTATACTAGAATAGTCTTATATCATCCCCTTAAAAAGTGTCAGCATATTAAAAAGGATCCTGTATAATCTTACATCTAAAGTGTTTTTCTATACTTTATTATAGGATATTGATAATACGATAATGTTCATGAATTTTGGGTTAATGCTAGTTGGCAAAACTCTTCACCACGATGTTGGCATGTTAAACTTATGTTCAAGGGTCAAATCAGGCTTTGTCTGACTAAGGCATCGTCATTCCAGAACTAGGGTCTTTATGTGTATCTACCTGATTCAATCAGTATCAATTTGACATGGCATTTTTTTAGCATTTCCTTGAGATTCTTTTTCAGACTATGATCACAGAAACAAGTACTTAGGTACTTAAAAATTGCCTAGTAAATGAAAAGAAATGAAAATGAACAAAAACCTATTTTTTTATAGTCGTAAACTCGTAATACGTTATCGAGCTTTTAAACGGAAACTTACTACACTTACACAATAGCTCAACGGATCAATCAAATATTATATAGGTACCTTCATTATTTACAGACAAATGTTGTGCTGTTTCATTTCAACTAAAAGATTGAAAAATTTAGTCTGGACAGGACGTCATGCTTTAAATTAAAGACTCAAAGACTTTCGGTATACTCGTACGAAACGGTAGATTGGATGAAATGGACTGTGCGCCCCGGATAGATAGGTTATTGGTCTCGTCCAGTATTTATTTTAATCTTTAATATTATCTGATCAATCAATTTCTCTTCAATTTTAATTAAATATGTTTACACCAAGTGGTCCTCCCCTTAGTGGTGGGTTTTGGCATCCATGATGTCACCGATTGATTACTTTATCAGTTAATTATCATTTTATCATTATCAGTTTATCGCTAACATTTTAAGCTTCTTTTTAACATCAGATCATGAAAATAGCTTTTACAGTGAAAGGATTGGATATTATGACATTTTAATTTGTGCATATAAGTAAACATACGATTAACATAATAATTGTCATCAAATCTAGGAAAGATTCACTAGGTACCCGCCTTCCCTTTGTGGTTTCAAGTTCTTTATCATGGGTCACAATATATTTGCATTCAAGTTTAAAATACCGCACGATCTGGTAAATCAGAACTGGTTTGCTCGCCTCACCCTACACTTACTTCCAATGCAGACCTTATAGAGGTAATAAAGACAAAGAACGGATGACTAAATCATCCACGATACGGTTCAGTCGGACCTAGATTCTCAGCGTCGAAAGTATTATGGATGATATCGTCGTATCCTAAGAATAAAGGCGCAACTGCAAACTGACAACTTTTCAGGAGGAAGTTTTTTGTATTTTATTTCAACACTAACAGATATTTTTGAGATGTTAGCTTTTAAAACAATGTTAAACTACTCTGGGATTCTAACGAAACTGTAACTAAGACTATTATTTCATGATTTCTGGTAAATTTGTCCCTTATGTCCTTATTCGCTGGAGTAAAATGTGTTCTCTTAGACATAAGTAACGTTATGCCTTTCTTCTCCGGAATATGCCAGGTCGTAAGAGCATTAGGGGCTATTTATCGTTTTCATCTGAAAAATATGTTAATGAATCTTTATTTTTTGCGTATCTACAACCACATGGCAATTAGTCAAGAAATGAAAAATAGTGAAGAAAAAAATAAAAAGCACTTTAATATCAATTAAATCACAGACATATTATTATAAATTAGTACAATACCTTAAACGAAAACAACTAGAATCCATAATCATATTCAGAATTACCCTTGACCGATATAATTTTAAATAGAAATCATTGTTCATCTATTATCGGTAGAACTAAAAATTTCTTAACCGATACATTTTTATATAGACAGCACGGTTCGCCGAAAGATCTTTAGAAATTGTACACACTTGACCGATACTAGTATGTATAGATAATTTAGTTCGCCGAAAGTTTGGTTAATGAAATTAGCCTTTCAGCGAAAGGTGGTATCGCAGATAGGGGTGCGTGCACAACTCATATGACAAAGAAGCTAAAATAAATTGCCGCTAGACTACAGTTGCGAAATTAGGCTGTACTATCTTAGTAAACATAAAAATACTAACACAACATTCATTTTATACTTTGAAAATATCTGCTATACCTACATATAATAATAGTAAAAATAAAAATTATGAAAGACGCTGATTTATAGTTGCAGGAGTTTTAAGTCGTTAATGAAGGCAAGCGGCTTGCTTCTAAAAACCTTTATTTTTGTAATTTTGTAATGATATCTTAATAAGATAATACCTAAACACTTCGAGAGTCAATACAATTTGGTTGATTTTCTAATAAAAAGATTGGTTTTCTAATAAAAGAAAATAACATAAAATTTTTTACAGACTAAAAAAATCAACAAAAAACATAAAAAAGAACAATCATTTTGGTTTCCCAATTACAAAATAGGAATTGTATGAAACCCACTCAATCAACAAAAATACAACAATCAACAAATATATTATGAGGTAGGTACATAAATTGTTAGCGAGTTTTTATTTAAAAAAAAAAAAAACAAAATCCCTTTGCTGGGTTACAAAATAAACAACCAAAGTGATTGTTCTTTTTTATGTTTTTTGTAGATTTTTGTAGTCTGTCAAAAATGTTATGTGTATGAAATCAAACAGAACGTTTGTTTATGTTCCTATTCTGTTTATTTTTTTTGTTTATTTTGTAACCCAGCAAAGGCAACAAAATTGTATTGACTCTCGAAATGTTTAGGTACTATCTTGTTAAGATATCATTACAACATTACAAAAATAAATTTTTTTTAGAAGCAAGCTTCTTGCCTTCATTAACGACTTAAAACTCCTGCAACTATAAATCAGCGTCTTTCATCATTTTTATTTTTACTATTATTATACAGGGTGTAAGTGACAGCCTAGCAAATACTGAAACGGTGAACTGAGACCATCAAACTGAACGACTTCCACTATGGGCTTTCCTCAGGAGACGCGAAAAAAATCAGCAGTCCCATACATTTGAGTCGGGTAGGTACCAGTTTTGTATGGGACAGCAGATTTTTTTTCACGTTTCTCGAGGTAGGCTCCATAGTTGTTCAGTTTGATGGTCTGAGTTCACCGTTTCAGTATTTGCTAGGCTGTCACTTACACCCTGTATGTATAGCAGATATTTTCAAATTATAAAATTAATGTTGTGTCATGACTCATGAGGTAGGTAGTTAGTATTTTTATGTTTACCAAGATAGTACAGCCTAATTTCGCAACTGTAGTCTAGCGGCAATTTTGGACCGGGGACTTTTTTCGCATGCGAGTATCTAAAATCCAAAAAAATGCATTCGAATTTGTAAGTAAAGCTAAAAGAAAAATATGCAGCACACACTATTCCTAATGGTAAAAAGCCCCAACCACCACAAAGGCTTCTCAAAAAAATCATTAACAAAGCTATAAAATATGTGTTATCTTGTATTTTATATTATTTTCAATTGTAAAATGTTAGTTAAACTAGTAAATTCATACATACAAACTGCATAATGTGCAAAAAACATACAAAATAAAATTAGTACGTAGAATAAGGCCACAAAAGCGATTAGGGCTGAAAACTCTTCATACTAATTATTTAACCACTTTATTAGACAATTCCGTGGAATAAAACCACTGATGCAATAGCGCCTTTTTTCTACGGAGTTCCTAAAATTACATTGAAAACGATGAATACATTTCTTAACATCAAGCGAGCTCAAAATAAATTACTATACAACCTAATAAATACCCTTAAAATGTTTCGGTTATCATTTAGGTATCGCGAAGTAATTATTGTTATAAAACAACAGCGACGACAACGCAAACGCGCGGGAAACCAGCCAGGGAGTGAGTGCGCGGAGAAATGGCGGAGTGGCACGTGCGTCCGCCCCGCCCCCCGCACGTCGTCATGCTCCCGGGAAGAAAAAAGTCACTAGCACTGTTGTGGCCATTTTCGTCGGATAATTCCAGAGATAGCAATAGTGGCTTTTTTTAAACCTTGATTTTCTTGTTGATAAATTTGATTTTTAGGTGATTTATTGAATGAAGTTGATATAAAAAGGGTAGCTGATTTTAAATAAGCAATAAAAATAAAAAGGCACAACGGCGAGAGTGCCTTTATTCGTAGGATACGACGATATATGGATGCTTGGGTAATTCGAGAGGTCAACATTAATGTTCATAAATATGGGGTCTTTCTTAATTAATAAGCTGACAGTTTTTTGGGGATCATCAGACTATCACACTGAATAAAATTAACTGGGACTAATGGGGCTGGGAGAGCGATGATAGCCCTTACGGAAGAGAGCTTGCGCCTCAATCATGAGGCGGCGGTTCGATTCCTGGCCTGTACCACTAAGTTCCTCGGAAATTATGTACGGTTGTATTTATCATTTACTAGCTCGGCGGTGAAGGAAAACATCGTGAGGAAACCTGCATTCCCGAGAATGAAAAGAAAATACCACAAGTTCGGAGGTATGCGTAAAATATGGGTGAGCTTGGGGCGAACACAAAGGACCCGCGATGGTCCAAGTGTTACATTAACGACCCTTGCTTGCAATAGCCCAACACAAATAATAAAAAAAAAAATGGGGCTGGGACTAATATTGAAATCGAAAATTTTAGAAATTATGTTCCTATCAAAACTGCAAATCTGCTCGATTCAAATGTATGGGACAGTAGTATTTTTTCTCGCGACTTAGATGTTAGTCCTATTGATGAAATCGTTCTGTTTGGTGGTCTGATAATCCCCATTAAAACCGTCAGCATAAGTATTAAGAAGACTAACTACCATTATATAAGGTCTAACAAAATAAGGTGAAACTATTTTAAGGGGATGATCAGACCATCAAACTGAACAACTTTCTCTATGGGACCAATGTCGAAATCAAATTTTTTATAAATAATATTTACACTGATCTACTAAATATTTTGCTATTATCCCTGAATAGGGACCTGTGTTTTGTTTACTTTGCACGCCGCACGCACGCGGCGGCTTCCTTTGAACTCAACGCGCCCGGCCCCCACTCCCGCCCTTGCTTGCGTTGCGTTGCGACCTTTCGCCTTGCTTTGACGTCTTCAGTAGCGAGCGAGCGCTCGCGCACGCCGACCGGTCGATACGTTTTGCGCGCGCCTCACTCGACCTCTTGCAAGGTTACGTCATTACGTGATATGCTTTACCATCATGAACGTGACAACTAGTGACAAGTGTACGGACCTAGCTACTTGCTGGACGATACATACGGATTTCGGTGAATAGGCAGAGGTATTGAGTGACCTGGAGAGCGATTTTTGAATCTCATTCGGTGAGCTCAGCAGTTGAAAATGTCAAAATACCTAACTATGGAGATACGCATCTTTCTGCTGCTGATTTGATTTTAAAAAATCTCACTCCTGAAGTATGATTTTTGAACTATGGAGATACGCATCTTTCTGCTGCTGATTTGATTTTAAAAAATCTCACTCCTGAAGTATGATTTTTGAAAGTCAAATCAGCAGTAGAAAGATGCGTATCTCCATAGTTATTTTGACATTTTCAACTGCTGAGCTCACCGAATGAGATTCAAAAATCGCTCTCCAGACCTGTCCTTACGCTACTTGATTTCCATGTATGCCAAAACAGAACCACAAGTGAGCTCCGACAACGGATAGTGACCGCACACGTGATGTTATTAATACGATTGAGACGTTTTAATCAATAAGTGCAAAGACACATCCAAAGACGTGCAATAAAGTTCATTGAGAAAGGTGTGGGATATGTACAAAATTGAATGTAAGTAAAAGGACCTACTTACATACCATTTGGATTACATTTTTTAAGCAAAATGCTACGTTCATTATCTACCTAAACATCTGAACTTAGACGTCCCCAACTGCATAGTCAAATTAGTCAACCCAGCTCGCGGGGCCCCGGCGCGTAGGTAGGTTCAGTGACCTCGCCTCGCACGCCCGCTTCGCCACACTCGTTCACAGCAGAACAGGGCCAAATCCAGTGGTAGATATTATTATTTTTTACTTTTAAACAGCAGATTTTTTTTCTGTTGATTTCGGTATTGGTCCCATAGAGAAAGTTGTTCAGTTTGATGGTCTGATCATCCCCTTAAAATAGTTTCACCTTATTTTGTTAGACCTTATATTATGTTAACTGACTGCAATCTTTTTGCGAATAAATTCATCAAATAGGTAGGACACCTAGGTCAACCTGGTAAGTACCTACTTGAAAAGCTTCACTACATATTGAAAGATATAAAATACTTAACTACTAATCGTTAAAATATGTGCGACTACCATCGTAGTAATGACATCGTAAAATTTTAAAATCCATAAAGTCATTTTAAGAAGTAGGTACCCAGGTACCTAGTGGTACCTATAAGCACAGAGTACTATATATAATATACAACCCTATAAGTAAAGGCTACAGAGACGCCGTAAATTCACTTTACACACATAATCGTCCTCATCGTAGGTATTAAAGAAAATATAAATGTCAAATTGTCAATGCTCCTTATTTACTACGTATTAAAACAATTCTACTTTCGCTTTATAAACGCACAAAGAATTCAATCTTCTCCCTTTATTAAATCGTATAGTGCAACCTGCCTGTACATTTTACATTCAGATTCATTCTTTAAATCCCTTTTAAAGTTAAATACATTCACAACGTTGTTGGTTAAACATAACTCGACCCACTATTCATTAATGTCTCGGCTTGCAGCAGTGATTTAAATAAGATCTTCTAATTGAGTGGGCAACTTTATACCGATAACTGACCATTCACCATATCATAAAACTGAAACAAAGGTGATCTACTTTTTTTTTTAATTCGTTAAATGATCTAAACCAGTGAGTAGTTTGTTTATTTCTTTCCACGCCAGATTTTTTTTTAGATTTAGAAAGAAGAAATCTACTTTGCCACACAAAACTGCAAACCTACTAATACCAAATGTATGGGACAGCAGATTTTTTTTTCGCGATTTCGATTTTGGTCCTACATGGTGTTAGGAAAAGTATAACTAACTAAGTAATGATACAACTTTTACTATGGGAGACACCATGTCAGAACAAAAAAAAAATCATCTGTTGCATACATTTGTGTCAAGTAGGTATTGTAGTTTAGTATAGCAGCTGATTTTTTTGCACTGTCAGGTTTACTCCCATAGTAAAAGTTGTTCAGTTTGATGGGTAGAGTATGTGGTTTAAAGGTTAATGACACTTTTCCTTATACCCTGCATAGAGAATGTTGTTCAGTTTGATGGTCAGATCATCCCCTTCAAAAAGTGTCAGCATTTATTAAGACGTACCCTGCATACGGGGTCTCATTGTGAACTATACATACAGAGTGTAACAAAACTCCCTAGTAATAATAAGAGGAGTGATTTAGACCAGCTAGCTGAACTATCACTATGGAGCCAACATAAAAAAAAAACTGTTTCATACAAAACTTCAGCACCGACTCGACTCAAATGTTCCCATACATTTGAGTCGAGTCGGTGCTGAAGTTTTGTATGAAACAGTTTTTTTTTAGCAGATTCTTTTCGCGATTTCGCTGATGTTAGAGAGAGTTGTTCAGTTTGATGGTTTTGTAACACCTGTATATTCGATTCAATCTGTATCAAATCGGCGTGGTGTTATCGGGCAGTTCTTAGAGATTCTGCTTCTTATTAATTTCAGAGAATGGATATACAGGGTCCAACTTAATATGCTGACACTTTTTTAAGGGGATGATCAGATCATCAAACTGAACAACTTTCTCTACGACACCAACATCGAAATCGCGAAAAAAAAAAAACAGCTGTCCCAGACATTTGGCTCGAGTAGGTATGCAGTTTTGTATGGGAAGGTTGTTTTTTTTTTAGCGATTTCGATGTTGGTCCTATAGAAAAAGTTGTTCAGTTTGATGGTCTGATCATCCTCCTAAAAAAGTGTCAGCATATTAAGAAGGACCCTATATGAGGATCACAGAAAGAAAATGTTAAAATAAAAAAGAATAAAAAATAAAAAAATTACTTGGTTTTAATGCGTTACCTATATTTTAAATGATATAATCGGAAAAATACACAATAGTCCACTGGTATATCGGAATAAACGAGACTTAGATGAAACTCGACATAACGGCTCTATTAGTTAGAAAGGAAATGTTAAATTAACACAGGAAGATTGTATTTAAGGTAACGCGAAACTACAAACAGTTACTTGGACCTAATTGAATGGTTCATAATGGGAATGATTAGATTAGAAACATTATTTGTATTCCAAGGTTTAAACATTTTCCATTCTATGCTTCGTAAGACTTATGTTTCTTCTTGTACTGCCCTCTCCTAAAGGAAGTGGGCTATTAGGGCTATTCGGACCCTGGAGAGTGCAGCCCTGGAGTGCGATTTTTGAATCTCATTCGGTGAGCTCAGCTGTTGAAAATGTCAGAATTACGACGGAGATAGGTACGCATCTTTTTACTGCTGATTTGACTTTCAAAAATCATACTACAGGAGAGCGATTTTTGAAAGTCAAATCAGCAGTAAAAAGATGCGTATCACCGTAGTAATTTTGACATTTTCAACAGCTGAGCTCACCGAATGAGATTCAAAAATCGCACTCCTGAACATTAAGGTGGTGTTCATATCGAACCATTCACATGGGTTTTTAAGCCAGGAACTCCTTCCAACATGCATGCATTCTCTCCAAAATTTACCTCTGCAGAATATTCTGGAGAAGTTGGTATATTTGTCACTTCTCATAATGTGACCGAGGTACTGTAATTTCCGAGTTTTTATAGTTTTAGGATTTCTACTCTCTTATTTATCCTCTGTGAGACCGCCTCGTCTTCGTCTAGCTTTCTGATTCTGTCTGTCCATGATATCTTCAAATAAATAAAAGTTTCAGTGTTCAAAATAATCATGGGACGTTTAAGGCTTCCGCACATTGCAGCGATATCATCGAGCGATATTATCGACAGCGATATCGCGAAACCTTACACACTGCAGCGATTCCGCGATTCGCGTCACGCATGCGCCCTTCACTGAATGTAGTAGAAAGAGATTGCGTCAGGTCCATAATATCGCGGCAGTGTGTGGGATCGAGCGCGTCCCCATACAAAATGTACTGAGAACAATTATCGCAAAATCGCAGCGATATTATCGCTCGATAATATCGCGGCAGTGTGTAGGATCGCGCGCGTCCCCATACAAAATGTACTGAGAACAATTATCGCAAAATCGCTCGATAATATCGCTGCAATGAGCGGAGGCCTTTATACTAAATGAACTCCCAAACGATTAAGTTGGTACGTACTCTTTTGCTTCACTTATTATCACTTTACTAATAAAAAAGCAAAAGTAATCTTAAACCACTCTCGCATATTTCTCCCACTGATTAAAAAATCGTTAAGGTCAAATATTACAGTAGTTATGTCACTGCAGGTGTGACAGTCGAGCAATTGTTCAATTTAGCTGTTAATATCAGTCATTGTGCACAGTGGGCGGCCTTCGCAGCCTTTTATCAAACGGAACGCCCTTACTGTACCACTATTGATACATGCCCGAATTTCCTGCACGAGATATTAAAATCCGGTTGTCGAGAGATGTTTAAGAGGAAAGGCGGGTTCCGTTTAGTCCATACAAACGTATACCCAGTTGATAACTGGAGTAAATATTTTTTTACAATACAATCTATGTTACCTGTGCCATGTCTCTTTGTTATTTTTTGTCATAAATTAATTACAAGCAGACATAAATACAGGGTGTAACAAAACACCAGGGTGGTTTAGGCTAGAACGATTTAAGGTTTAGGCCATCGAACTGAACAACTTTCTCTATGGAGCCAAAATCAAGAAAAAATAAAAAAATCTGCTGCCCCATACATTTTAGTAGAGTTGGTAGATAGGTACCGAAGTTTGGTATGGAACAGCAGATTTTTTTCGCGATTTCGAAGTTAGCTCCATAATGAAAGTTGTTCAGTTTGATAGTCTGAAGCATCCCCTTAAGTATTACTAGGGTGTTTTGTTACACCCTGCATAGACAATAAAAGGAAAACATACAGACAGACATAGCCAAAATCTTTCTTATATAATTCTTAAAAGAATTATTCAAATCGGTTTAGTTTTAGAGGAGGAAATAGGGGAATACGAAATCGTGATGACACTTTCGCACTGATAGCTCGGTTGCACGGGAACAGCGCGACAGCAATAGGTCTATTAAAAACCTATTCTTCAAATTCCTTGCAGACCGCCTTTCCTCTTAAGAGGAACCTTTCTTGGTTTACAAGTCAAGTTCGCAAGTATTCCAGTTTTTTCGCCGTGCGTTTAACATGCCACCCTATATAATTTAACCGATACAAGAGCAGTAATTATAGGAGCCGGATCTAGCAGGATAAGGCGATAACAGCCTTCATCCTACGCTCAACTTATCAGTTATATTACCTATAAGTATATTACTTATGTTATTTTGTCAAGGATACTGACTGTTACTTATTGTTAATTGTGTTACATTTGTAATGTTAATGATTTTCTCTAACGTGTCACTTTATAAGCCTTTGTGTTAGTTTTGTGTCATTCATACAGCGCTCCATAAAAACGAAGTTATGTCCTAGTTTGAACATTTCGTAACAGTAAAATTTGTAAACACCTTCTAAAAACTAATGTCTGTGCCGTTACCTGTCAGATTTACTTTAACATCATATTATTTCAAAATTAACGTGGCTCAAAGATATCCATACAAGCATTAAAACTACATATATTATTTTAACGGAAATCTGAAAAAAACTGTGTTGGTAACACAGAGATTGGATTCTAGATCATGTTCAAAAATTTCCATTGACTTTAATTGGTTCATATTGGAAATAGGACAACACTTCGTTTGTATGCAGCGCGCTCGGGTGCTGTCGCAGCTACAGTCTCTAACGTTTCTCACTTCAAGATTATCTTAGCACAGACAAGGAAAAAAAAATCGTTTTTTTTTTTTCGCTTACTCTATGTGACTAGTAATAGATACCTACTCTTTCTTATGCTGTGTCTATCGGTAATCAACTAATAAAACAAAGATACATATATAAATACTGATGCTATTTGAATATTGCATAGCATAGCATAGCATATGCTCACGACTATATTCCCCGAGGGGGTAGTCAGAGATATTCTGAAACCTCAGAACATCCGCGTTTCAGCAGTAGTACTGAAACTCTGTCCAGTGTGACAGGGGGTGAGCCCGTTTGAATATTGACCCAACATTATTTGCAGCTAGCGAGTTATTTTGGGTCAATATTTATGTAGCGTGAATTCGGCGTTAAATTCTGTGACTACGGTTATCTTATCGCTACAAAAACAACCTCAGTGCGCGGCCTTCGTGATTTCACTGTCACGGCGCGAGCGCATGGCGCCCACTGGTTTATGCCCACTGCTCAAAACTCTCATGTTCATAGACCTCAGCTTGAATAGTAAAAATTCGCAGTTTGTAAGAGGTATTTTTGATTGTTTGTACACATTATGTCTGCCTCTCATTTAATATTTGTCACTGTTGCGGGTCTGCTGGAAGAAATATCTTATATACTTACGTAATAGGTAGTACACTTAAATACTAATCTATCTTCACTAATAAGTAGGTATTATAAAGGGAAATATTCGATTTTTTGTTTGTTTGTTTGTATTGAATAAGCTCCAAAACTAATGGACCAAGAATGCTACATTGAATGATGAACGTGATACACTTGATGAACATAAGCTATGAAAAAAACGGCCAAGTGTGCGTCGGGAAAAAGGGGCATTGCAACGCATGCCAGGCACAGCTATTTTATATGCTTAGGTCTAGAACGATCATCTCCCAAAATCTCGGGTGACTATGTTCTAAAAACACGATACGAGTAAGACTAAGAACACTAAATAAATATAAATGTGATGATGATGATGATGATAAAATGTAGTTTTATTACAATCTAAACTATTATAAAACTGTAACTGAAGTGTGTCTGTACATTGAAGATATTTACAAAAAAAAGATTATGATAATTATGGTTTTTAGGTATCCCTGACTCGAAATCAACCTTTTTTAGAAATTTTGTTTTGTCTGTTTGTTTGTGTGTTTGTTTGTTTGTTTGTTTGTTTGTTTGTTCGCGCATCACGCAAAACCTACTGAACCGATTTTGATGAATTTTTTTTTGTTTGATAGCTTATGATCTGACTTAAAATCTGGTATATAATTTGTGCGGACGAAGTCGCGGGAAAACACTAGTACATAATATATGTTTTGAATATAGTCTCTCGCAGAAGGCTACGTTAGGCATATGGCTCTGCGCAGAAGCACGTTTCAATAGATAGAACGTCAGTACAAAAGACATCAACGTGTGCGCATAACTACTACGAATAAAAATGTGTAGGTATAAGCAGGTAGTCTGTAGCTTTATACAGGGTACCGGGTACAGTGTGTGTGGTGATTGTACCTACTCATGAAACTGAACAACTTTCCCTAAGAAACAAAGGGAAATTTGCAAAAAAAAAATTGAACTTTTTATACAAACGTTCGATCAGCTGATTGCATTTAGTATGGAAAGTCCAAATTTTTGTTTGCTAATTTCCTATTGGTTTCTTAGGGAAAGCTGTTCAGTTTCATGGGTACAATCACCCCTTAAAGTAATGCAACTGTTTACCCTAACACTCTGTATATACGCGTTTAATAAATTACAAACTAAATATCCATGAATGCCTTTATAGTACTTTTTTATTATTATTACTTACGGGTTTGCTGTTTAGAACTTAAAGCTGCAGACGACGGAACTAACTAACTAAACTTAGGTACTAACTAAAAATATACTTAGAAAAGTGTTAGTAAGATGCTACTGTAATAAGTAGGTATATTTATTTCTACACAGCGGAATTTGTCTGCTTCCGTAGTTACACCGCCCACTAGGTTAACACATAAATATTTGCTATTCATATGTAGGTACCTACATAACTACTCGACTCACCCACGTTTTTGTTCAAAGATGCCGAACATATCTGGTCTAGTTTTTATTAATAAACGTAGGTACCTGCATTCAAGACAAAAAAGGAGATAAATCATTTAACATTGACGCACTAACATAATTATAGTAATTATTCAATACCAGCAACGAAAAATAGAATTCTGGCTCCAACTTTCAATTCAAAGAATTCTGCCTCTCAATTTGTATCAATTAATTAATTATTATTTACTTTGGCATGTAGTCGTTTTTATCAAATACACGAGCAACGATACACAAAACTATTTGAAACCTAACTAAGAGTAAGTAATTTGATTTGTGTTGTGTGACAACCGAAATTGTTGTTAACTACCTACACTGCATTCCAAATAAGGACGATGAGATTTTCCGATTCCTATTTAGCTTTCTAGCCAACTCTGATAAGCAAATACTTATAATTTATTTATCAGAAAGATGTAATATCCGACATATCTTGGACGTTACTAAAGCTGTTCTAAGAATAAGTGAGAGAAAGTGTTTTAAATCTCTGTTTCTGTAATTATAAATGGCCTTAAATTTTCGTTGCTATTTGGAATGGAGTATAGTTTGTAGTTTTTTGTAAGATTTTTTTTATTGGCGATATTTAGGTAAACCTTAATTACTAAGTACATAGGTAACTTATACTGTCTACCTCTTGATCTCGAATCTACCGCATTTATTTGAGGCACATTTCTCAACAATACCTAACGAACCACTGAAGAGCTTGAACTAAACAAAGCTTAGACCGGAAGCTGCACCTATATCGTGCTAAATACGTATATCCTTCAATCTAAAGTGTTTATCTTCTTATTATTAAACCTTTAATAACACTTAACAATAGCATTCTAAAAGCAGGTAGTTAGACCGAAGTTTTGCTTGAGATCTTATTGGGTTATTGGTATTCCGAGTATAGAACTCACTCAGAATATACAGGGTGTTAGAAAAAGTATCATTAACCTTTAAACCACATACATAACCCATCAAACTAAACAACTTTTACTATGGGAGCAAAACGATCAGGAGTGCGATTTTTGAATCTCATTCGGTGAGCTCAGCAGTTGATAAAGTCAAAATTACTATGGAGATACGCATCTTTTTACTGTTGATTTGACTTTCAAAAATCATACTTCAGGAGTGCAATTTTTTAATGTCAAATCAGCAGTAGAAAGATGCATATCTCCATAGTAATTTTGACATTTTCAAATGCTGAATTCAGCAAATGAGATTCAAAAATCGCACTCCAGAACAAAAAAAACTGCTGTTGCATATGGTTGCGTCGAGTAGGTGCAGTTTAGTATGGAACAGCTGACTTTTTTTTACGTTAGTGATACTTTTCCTTACACCTGTATAGGTAGATCTAAGTAGTACAGTTGCATTACTTTAAGGGGTAATTGACCCCATGATGATACTGAACAACTTTCCCAAAGAAACTTAAGAATAGAATATTCGCAAAAAAAAATTGGTCTACCCATACTAAATGCAATCAGATGATGGAACGTTTGTACGAAAAGATGAAAAAAACGAATTTCCTATAGGTTTCTTAGGGAAAGTTGTTCAGTATCATGGGTACATTGTACAATCACCCCTTAAAGTAATGCAATTGTTTACCCTAACATCCTGTATATCTATTCAGCTGCCTTTCCACATACTCACCTACTAAATAAAAAACAGTAAGAAGTAGGTATTATGTTGGATCGCAAGGCCGACGCACCGGCACCGGCCCGGTCACTGACAGACAGACATAAGACAAGCTGACGAAGTAACCGCTCTGTATACGCCGCCGGCCCTGCCATATCATATCGACTATATATGCTGACAGGTCCGGAGTCAGTTAGAGAAGCAGCCCAGAAAATGTATTTGAAAAATTTCGATGACTCCATTTCATATTGACTAGAATGAAAGTGAATAAAATATTGTAAAGTGTACTAGAGTTGAGATTTGTGCAAAAATTACCATTTTATCAACCTACCTATATTTCAATTTATTTATTTGTGAATCACAGGTTAAAAAGATGTTACAAAATTTTTGATTCCTTTGTGTTCCGTCAGAAGGCAAACAAAAGTTTTACAAGTAGAGACATTTACAATGAGGTACAAGTATCATATATACTTAGGTAGTTACTTACATACAAAATACAAAACTTATAAAATGCGACTTTTTTATTGAATGGGCCACTTATACCTAGAATCTAGATGTCAAGTGATTTTTTTAAGCTATCACACCGCGTCGGAACGTTTTGTCGCTGTAGGAAAGATGCGGCCAGCAACTCTAATATAACAATTCCTGTAAACTATTAGGTATATAGGTACAACAATGATCTCTTAGCTTTTAAGTTTACCATCTCATGTAATGAATGCTGTACCTAATTATGGAAAGCAATATATATATATATATTGAGTACCTACCTATAAAAGGTATAAATAAGATTAAATAGGCACGTCATTGTCATACGCGCTTATAGAATCCGGGTATCTGGGTACAATTTATCTGGTTATTTTATATGAATTTCTGACATAGAAACAACATAGCCAACCCTTTTCGACCTTTTCACTTGTTTGTAAGCATCACAAACTCATTGCAATTAACATAACGTCACCAATGCCAATGTCACACTAGAAGTGGACCTGTGCTCGATATAAACCAATTCCACTACAAAACTGTTTCCGCTCCGTTTGTGAACGCTCCGTCGCACCTCAATGTTACTCGTATTCATATGTTCTCTACTATTACAATAGTTATTTCTTAAATGTCAATCAATCTTTTGCTACAAATAGGCCGTATAATTAACAAAACATGTTAGACTTGAAAGTTATTTGAATAAAAATGCCCGGAACATAGTTACCCGGAAGCCCTTTGCTCAGGATAGGGATACAAACCATCCTCGTAAAACCATATCAAAATCCTTACCTACTAGTACAATTTTCGTTTATCATTTTGTTTCTGATGACGAGAGCCTATACGTCTTATCTCCGGCTTGAAGGAATCTCTGCCTTAATTCGTCGAAATCGATTCAAGCACTCAATCGTATTTTTTGTTTCTAAACAATTAATACATAATTATCAAACAAACAAGAATGACACATTGTTGTTTTTAATTTATCGGGCCATTACGAATTTGGTATATAATAAATAAATAAATAACGTTCACAGGTGCATTACATTGTAATGATCTCAAGCAAGCACTAAAGGCTTTTTATTATGGAAACCATACAACAATGGCACGAACATATAACATTCATGAACGAACCGGATTCGAACCCAGGACCCTGGTTTGACAGTCCGGCGTGGTAACCATTACACCAACCGGGTCGTCAACCCCCAAAACTGTCAAATTGACGGTTTTAACGATAATGATTACAAGCCTATAACGCAATAATCCCGTAATGTTTACGATTACAACAACACACAATCACAATACAATACCACTACGAGGTGTCAACGTGTCCGCTAAGTGCGAGGATCTTCTCGAAGAAGATTGGCTATGTTAGCCACAATTTTGATCTAAGTTAGCCACATGAGAGCTCATCTATACCAACAACGGAGTTGAAGCAGTCGCCGTGACCAAAATTGGTCAGGAACAATACATGGACGGATAATGGATATATCGCTACATATCCGAGTATAGTAGGTCAATCTATACATATAATAAAATTCTAAACTTGGCGATGATGTACATTGAAGATATTTACAAAAAAAAAATTGGGGGTGTTTAGGATACGTAATGGAATACATTTAGACCATTTTTAGAATTTTTGTCTGTTTGTCTGTTTGTCTGTTTGTCTGTTTGTCTGTTTGTCTGTTTGTTTGTTCGCGCATCACTTAAAAACTACTGAACCGATTTGGATGGGGTTTTCACTGAAGTGTAGGGCATGGCTTAGATTAAAATATAGGCTATGTTTCATCGCAATCGGTTTATTCAATCAAAAGTTATGAGTAATTAAAGAAAAAGTCGCGAGCCCCACTGAATTTAATTCACGCATAACTTAAAAACTACTGAGCCGATTTAGATGGCGTTTTCACAAAAATATAGGGCTTAGTTTGGATTAACGTGTAGGCTTTATTTCATTGTAATCGGTTAATTCAATCAGAAGTTATGAGTATTTAAAGTCAGTGGTCTGCGCGTTTATGCATTTGCGAAGATTCAGTATGGTAAATACTAATTGCTTTTTTCAACGCTTTCTTCAGAAAGCTCAGTAGCGTAATTGGTATATGGTCAGACTTTCAAACACGAGTTGATGGTTTCGAATCTTGGTGCAGAACTTTTTGTTTTTATTTTTTTAATGATAATATCACATTTTCATCAGCAAGTATATAGGTACATAGGAGAATCTGATTTATGGATGAAGATTTATTTATTTGTTTATTTATTTATTTTAAAATTTACTCACAGAGGTTGAGTAAATGAAAGTTAGTACTCCAACTGCTCCAAGTGTACAAATTACACAAATCTAATTGTACTTATCAAACTTTATGTACCTATTCTGTGTATGTGTATTTCAAAAGACCGACGGCCTACGGCCTAGCTTTGGTGTCCTGGCAGAAAAGCAAGTGCCTCCTGTGGCACACTACATGCGTAAGCACCTTCCCCGCCAGACCTCAGTCGCACGTCGCGGACACCTGGAGCAGCTGCAGAACTTACTGCCACAAAAAAAAGAGTTCGGTACTCAGCTTTGAAGCGTCAATATCTCTTAGTTCCTGTCACCGTCAAGACCACCGGGGCATGGAGAGCCGAAGCTAAAAGCTTCATTGCTGAAATTGCGCGTCGACTTTGGGAGAGGAAATGTGACCCTCTTTGGGTCGTTCCGGGCTAGGGTTGCCACTGCCAAATCGCCGTTGCCGGACAAATACGTCAAAAACCCCGGACATTTCAGTCAAATCTGAAATTTTCCCCGGACAACCACGATAAATTGTATTTTGACAGTAAAATTCAGCTTTGGTCGTTATTGCACAATCTAAAATCTTCTTTTAAATTTACATCGATACGAATAGGTTGTTGAAATACGAGCTGAAACCTGACTGGAGCGAGTGTAACATGGTCTAAAAAAATTGAGCAAGCGAAGCGAGCTCGAGATTTTGCAATATACGACTAACTTGATTCAAAAACCAGGAGCGAGCTCGAGATTTTCATAACATATCGAGATTTTGCAATACGACTCAATCGATTCAATATGTACGAATAAAACTAGGAGTGAGCGAAGCGAGCTTGAGATTTTGCCAAATATTATAGCGCATTTCCAGGTCATGCCAAAATCGAGGCCTTCTATGTATGAAATAAGAGCTGAAGCGAGTGAAGCGAACTCACGATTTTGCTACATAACAACTCGATTGTTACGCTTATGCCGAAATCGAGTTTATTTTTGTTGATGAATCAAACTTTTGTGACGACCCCGCCTGGACGCCCCCGGACGCCCGTCAAACTAGGACAAATCCGGGGAAACCCGGACGGATGGCAGCCCTATTTCGGGCTGGTCATAATGTCTTCCGAAGAACTGACGCCCAATAATTTAGACCACTAACTGGTTAGGTGTGGGACGCCATCCGGCCTAGCATCCGGCGCTGTATCGACGGCCTGGCGACGGGACAGGGCGAACTGCAGCGCAAAAAGCGATTTTTCGATTCACCTACGCGACGGACACAACACTCAGTGTATTGAAAAATCGGTTTTCGCGCCGCAGTTCGCCCTGTCCCATGGCCATTGGCCAGTCCGTAAGGCGTGGAGTACTATATACCATGGTAGTGTGGAATACTATGTACCGTGGTAGCTCGGAGCGACTGGACGAGGAAGGCCGAGGATAGTATCGTGACGCGCCTTGGGAGAGTCCTATGCTCAACAGTGGACAATGACAGGTTGATGATACTTGACACTGTTTTTGTAAAACATGCAGTTACAGTATCCTTTTTTATGTACCTACACTACCTAATTACATATAGATAGATACATAAACTCACGACCATATTTCCCTTCTCAGGGGGGGTCAGAAACAAAGCAATTTTTGTTAACACTAATAAACATTAAAAAAATAACATTGGGTTCCAACTCTTCAGTGTTGATGCTGCAGGGGTCCTGACTGTCTAAGCCATGATACTTGAGGATTTTCCGATTTTGAATTAGATTATTAGGATCAAGCAGAGTTCTCTTCACGGCTACTTACTCTGTAGGGTATTGTCAACATAAACGAAGAATGAGTAACTGTGTAGGGGTGTGTGTGTGCTTTAATAATCTACAGATTTCTAATAGTTGTTAATTTGTTGGGTTAAGAAAAAACATTGCTTTTTCGGGTTCCTATTACTCAGTCCTGATGCTGCAGGTGTACTGCCTGCATGTTCTGATTTAAAATTAGTGTTTGTAAGTACTTATCAAACAATTTAGATGTAGTTTTAAAAAATGTATGGAGATTCTACTTTATGTTTTAATTTGATGGCAATGATGGCAATATAATGCGATATTTTTTTTCTTTATTTCTTTCTTTACTTTTTTTCAAAATGTCTATTTATTACTCTTTCTTTGCATTTCTTATTCTTTTTTTCTTTCTATTTATTTTATTTTATTTATTAATGACAACCAACAAGTTAAACACTAATACAATTTTATGATACATAGTGTTCACAGTAGGTGTATAGACTAAGTGCTAACTTAATTATAGGCTGCCACGTCATTCAAAATGCGGAAATGGACAACATTACTTATTAAGTGTGCGTTATACTGCTATACATGAAATTGACTTATTTAATTTATTGCCAAAAGTTTTATTCGTATGTAGGAAAAATAACCTTTTTGAATTTGTTGAGGCTTTTTTCGAAGATATCTACATTTGCTTTTTTTAATTTCTCTTAATATTATTAAGAACTTCTCTGCGCGTACGAAGTCGCGGGCACAGCTAGTTAAGTATTATAAAACAATAAAGAACCGGTCGTAGTTATTTTTTCTTTAACAGGTCAATTCCAAAAAAAGAACTTATTGATTGTAATTAGTCAGTTCGAAAATGAAAACCGCAGAATGTATCTAAACGTCGCGATATTAAGTGTTAAAACTATTAGTAAAAAATTAACAGGGCGACCTTGTACTAAGTATTTATTTAGATAATTACTTTTATAACAAAGTGAAGTAGACTATGAGTCGACTACTCAAATATTAGTTTAATTATTTTCTTAATGTTCCGCAAAATGCTGTAATTTAGCTTAATAGCATTAGGTAGGTACTTAAGTACTTATAACAATTTACCGAGTCGCAAAAAAATGAATAGTACTTTATGTAGTTACTTATTTTATAACAAATAGAGGTACCTACCCGCGACTTTGTAAGCTCAACCAAATAGTACTAGCTTAGAAAAAGAATATGTCTAGAATGAGCCTCACACTTGTTCCGTATAAAACAAAAGGGGCTAACTTTCTTAGGTTGGTGTGCGTGAGGCGCCATACTAATCATGTATGTGTGCGTGTATATGTATAGGGTTTTGGAACCAGTACTGGTTCTTATTTTTTTCGACGCTTTCGTAGCTTTGACTGTCTATCTTGATAATCTAAGAGTACTAGTATATGCTCATACATAGAGATGAAAACTTTAAAGTTAAACTCGCATATTTACTCATTGAATAATGTAAGTATTACAAAAAGGTAGATACTTTATGGTAGGTCCAATGTTTTTAGGGTTCCGTACCCAAAGGGTGAAAACGGGACCCTATTACTAAGCCTACGTTCCGTCCTACATATTTAGGGCTGTAAGTTTTAAACCGTAATAGCTAGACAGTTGAAATTTTCACAGAGTATGCGTTATTACGACGGATTTGTTAACAAACAATAAAAATGCCAGAAAATAATTAAGGGGGTCCTCACCTCATACAAGGATCTAGTTTTTATCAACTTTTTTTCTTCCTCGCTCTATCTTAAAAACGGTAATACGTAAAAGCGTCAAACTTGGTGTGATTATAAAGCAAACTGTAAAGTATAACAACAAATAATAAAAACCGGCCAAGGGTGAGTCGATCTAGCTAAAGGTCCCGGAGAAAACCTTTTTTTTTTTCAGTTAGTATGTTGTGTGATGGTGTGGTACAGAACCCTCGATGCGCGAGTACCGACTCGCACTTGACCGGTTTTTATTTATAATACGATTAGTTACTGAACTTATCAAAAATATTTTTTTAATAAGTAGTTAACTAGGTATTCCGACGCACCCTGTACCTACCTAATTTATTTTTGTCTTATCTGACACACACAGAAGTGTCTTAGTTAATATCACATCGAACAACTTCGATGTGATATTACCATAAAGTTATTTATTATAGATATTTACCTTATAGGTAAAACTTTTCAAGTTGTCTTGAAATTCACAGATGAGGCATTGTCCTCTGCATTAAGATGCACTTCTTTTCTGGTTCACCTAAAGACCAGTTCCACATATTTCGTAGGTCAAATGGGGCGCATTAACTTTTTACACTGACAGTTAACACGAGTCCGAGCGCTCGACGACACGCCGCGACGCAAGACGCGACAATATCCGGAACGCGTCATGAAGGCACCTATAAATTGTACTGGTACTTACTGACAACAACATTTAACATAGGTACCTACACGCATTGATCATGTAAAGCAGACAAAATTGCACGAAACAAACACAAAGTACTTAATTACACGAATTCGAATAAATTGCATGACATTTACCTACTTAGTTGTGACAAGAATAGAGAAGGGTATGCTTCGTTCGTTTGTTCATGTGGAGAGGATGAGTGATAGCAGATGTACGAAAGAGATATATGGAGCTAAAAACAGTGGACGTATTCTGTTCAAATCGGTGGTACCTAAATACTACAAAAAGGCGAGGTGCGGAGTACTCGAAACTGACGGGCACGTATGAAGAGATGTATGGATGTGAATGAGGCAAAAGATGGTAGGTGTGAAAGGATCGTAGTAATCGGTGCGCACTGGTCTCTGCCTACCCCACTGGGAAAGAGGCGTGACGTTATAGATAGATTTAAGACTCGTTCATCATCCTTTGTTCTATAGCTCTCTATAGAAAATCGTCTTAACTATTATAAAACCGTAAAAACATGAAGAATAAAAAAGTTACGGTTCACTTAATATAAACTCAAATAACACTCGATAGCGCGATTTAAATGACGTGCAGCGCCATCTATTGACAAAATTGTAAGTTTGTTTGTTTGTTCGCACATCACGCCAAAACTACTGAACCGATTTTGATGAAACTTTTTTTGTTTGATAGCTTATGATCTGACTTAAAATCTGGTACCATATAATTTGAGCGGACGAAGTCGCGGGAAAACACTAGTATTCTAAGTATATTAGTAACTACTATTCAAAAGTCGTATTTTGCTATCTCATACCAATAAAATATGAACATCATTTTCTTAAAGGCAATAATGAGATAGATCAGTGCGGACAAGTAGGTACTTAAAAAACTTATAACACCTCTCTTTTTCCGTCGGGGGTTAAAAAATACGAATAAAAGTACCCAGTAAGGGTTTAGTCTACAAAGAACCGATTATAGAAATGACATGACCGATTCGTACGGTCTTTTTCCGTAATAGGAAATCCCCACTCGGACGAGTTTATTTGACCGGTGGGAATATCGAAAAACAAACAATTCCCACCAGGAATTTCTCAGGGGAAATTCCGGTGCACTAGATTGCTTTTTGTAAATGCATTTGCTGTAGCAGATATCGGTTATGAAAAATCACTCACACAATTAATCACTCCAGAAGAAACAATGAAATATCCCACTTATTGATAAGATGTGTGTAAATGCCGCGACCTATTCTCTGCCTACCCCACTGAGAAAGAGGCGTGACGTTATTCAAGGAAAATTTGAAATCATTGGCATTCATTTAAACTAAGACTACAAATCAAACTAAGTGAAATTGAAATCTCAAAATTAAAATCTGCTGCTCCATACATTTCAGACGAGTGGAATTGCAGTTTTGTATGATCCTGCCTAGAAACACAGCAGATTTTTATGCCGCTTAAAAATTTGCTCTCATAGTAAAAGTTGTTCAGTTTGATATGATTATATTCTCTTTGAGTTTGATGTGCGTAGTCTTAGTTTGAATGGATGATAATTACTTCAATTCCGGCCTACAGTTGCTATGGGCCCTCGTAGGACGTATTCTGATCAAATCGGTAATCGGTTGCGTCCAGCGTAAGCGAAAAAAATTTCGTCTATGGTTGCGTCCTACAAAAAGGCGAGGTGCGGAGTATTCGAAACCGACGGGCATGTATGAAGAGATGTATGGATGTAAATGAGGCAAAAGAGGCGATCCTATGCAAGGATCGTAGTAGGTACGAGTAGTTGGCGCGCCCTGGTCTCTGACTACCCCACTGGGAAAGAGGCGTGATGATATAGATAGACATTTACTTATAATGATGATATTGTTGTTTGCAGATCTTGCCATGTGTGTTGGTGACGTCGCGGCCGGTGCACGATGACCACGATGCGAGCCGCGCCGGCTCCGCTCCGCTCTACGACTACGATGCTCACAACATGCCAAAGCAGGGGGACACTAACCCCAACGATGAACAAGTCATATCCGTTAGAATAACATCCTCCGTCAACATAGGACGAGGGAAAGGAAAACTAAGCAAGATAAGTCACGAATCAACGGCTACCGAACCTCCTCCAACAACACCTGTCACGGAAATCACATCCACTACGACACTAACAGAGAGGAACGTTGAGACATCTGAAACATTCCAGAATTATGACCCTCCAGAACTTGCAGGTGCTAACATTGAATTCATTAAACAGCTCCATTCGAAAAAGGAGGCCAGAGGTCTTCATAACTTAGAAAAAGTTCATACATTCCCGTCAGATATACGATCCGAATACTTTAACGAAACCGACGACTCGATAGCCGAATCTTCTATAAAGTCGCTCTTGGAAATAAATAGTGATAATGATAACGATGAAGAGAATATCGAAAACGTACCACTAGGTCGGTCAGTGGCACTGTCACCGACCTCTAAAAATTATATCCAAGGTTTAGAGCATAAACCGCTAAGAGAAAGGGGGAACGGTCCAAGACTAACTACCGTCAGTTTTAACATAGTGCATGACACGCCCAAAGTAACTAGTAATTACAATGAGCCTAGTGATGTGTACGTGCAGCCGACGCAAGCGGTGCCAGGACCGCCGAAATACTACGACGAACCTGCCAAGTTCTACAACGAACTACCCAAAGTGTACAGCCAGCCGGCTCAAGTGTACAGCGAACCCGCTAAGTTTTACAGCGAACCAGCTAAAATTTACAGCGAACCAGCCAAGATTTACAGCGAGCCGGCTAAGATATACAGCGAACCTGCGAAAATTTACAGCGAACCAGCAAAATTTTACAGTCAGCCAGCTTCGTTACATCTGGCACCCAACGCTCCTCATTACACACCCTGGCAGCAACAACCGGGTCCAGCCGTGAGCAGTACAATCAGTACAACTCCCATAGCAACTATAACGAATCCATCAGCTGATGCCAGCACGAAACGTGTTGATCATCAACCGGAAAAGAACTACGAAGTGGACGAGAAAGTAAGCGTTTTGACCGACGGGCGAAGCCACGGCGTCCAAGAGACGACCACGGAGAGTTGCAAGCAGGAGAACTGTAAGGTGGGCTACGTCGTGGAGGGCCGGCAGTACCGCAAGTACAGGGTGGAGGAGCGGACCTCGGACGGGTTCATCGTGGGGGAGTACGGCGTGGTGCGGAACGAGGACGGGGCGCTGCGCGGCGTGCGCTACACCGCCGACAGCGACGCCAGCCCGCGGCTCATATACGACGCCCTCATGAAGTTCCTACAGCTCAAATAACAGACAACTTGCTCATTTAATTATAAGTAGGTCTACCAAGGAATTCAAATGACAATTAATTGTTTATTAATTACTTATTTATAAAGACTGATGTGATGATAATTTTGCTTCCAAGCTATTAATACTCGAAATGCTTACTCGCAAAACAAATTTTTGTTTGGCTTTTTATTTCTCGTGATATGTAGTTTTTCTTTTTTAATAGGTATCAAGCAATCCTGTAATTATATTATACGAATTATGATAATAGTTATCAAGTTGTCATTATTTTACGCCGATCTGAATGGCTAAAATGTGAATAGGATAATATGATATTCTTACGGATAATTAAACATTTATCCTGAAAGAGTATAGTGCCATGTGTCGCTGTAATAATTCAATACTCGCCCTAAGTAAGTAGCAGTCATTAATTAAATATTGAGAACATCATTCATCTTTCATTTCCATTAAAAAACCCTTGACTTCTATACTGCATTCCAAATAAGGACGGCGAGATTTTCCGATTCCTATTTAGCTTTCTGGCCAACTCTGATAAGCAAATATAATTATTTTATTTTTCAGAAAGATGTCCTATCCGACATATCTTGGACGTTACTAAAGCTGTTCTAAGAATAAGTGAGAGTAAGTGTTTCAAATCTCTGTTTCTGTAATTAAAAATAGCCTTTAATTTTCGTTGCTATTTGGAATGGAGTATAGTGATCATGAAATGAATGTACAATAAAAGAAAATATTCATTGCAGAAAGAAAATGCATTTAATCAATCAGACGGTTTGATTTAACCTTCTGTAACATGTTTATTTACATCTAGGTTCAATTCAGCGTTATTTCTAGACAACAATTGGTAAATATGCAATAATTTTTGCTCAACTTTCATGTTCATTACATTAATCGTTCAATACTCAACATTAACATCAAATAAGAATATAGTTAGATACCTATCTTATGCTCATAATATCATAAAATAAGTTACGTCTATAACGGAGCTACGATATAGTAATTTAATCATTTACCTACATAATATTTTGAACTATTATCGATTGTCCCTCAATGTGATATAAATCAGTAGGTACCCGAGCGCAGTTCGACAATTTTCCGCCACCACCAGATAGCAATTTTTAATTAAATTGTTCCTGAAACATTTAGCAAAATTATATTTAAATAGTTCAATAAAATATGGTTCAAAACATTATGCACGTCTAGCGACTTTATTAATCTTAATATTGGTGCCATGAAAATAGTCACAAGTTAAGTACTTATTTTAAGATTACTTACACATACGTACACTCTTTTCTGCCTTTCACATTATTGAAACATAAAACATTAGCATCAATTTATGACAAAGTAATTTTGTCCAAGTTTTGAATTAGTACCGATAATATGCTTAAATTAATTCATGTTGCAATGAACGTCACTACAGCCTAGTTCGGACTACGCGAGTATTTTAGCCGAGTAAAAAGTATTTTAGCATTTAAACATGTCTGAACCACAATAATTTAGTCGAGTAGTTTAGCGAGTGCTTTAATTTTTTTACTAAATCAGTCACACTCGACTAAAATACTCGCGTAGTCCGAACTAGGCTTACGAGACGATGCAACTAGTTGCATGAAAAACACAATAAATACCAATACATAACATGAACCGTTCAGACAAAAACTCAATACAATTACAAATATTTCGACCATTTTACCATTTAGTAAACAATGAAGAATAAATATCCCAAGTTTAACATTCAAAGCATTTATCTGACAACACTTTGTGCATCAATCAACAACAATTTAATCACTCGTGGAAGCACATTAAATCAATATTGTAAACGACCAACTTTTCTTTTGACAGCTCTTTAAATGTTAATTACACTCAATGAAATACGCTTGTTTCTGTTTTTTTTACACCTAACATTTAACGATGATGATAAACCTGTAAATTAGTAAGTTAACCTTTTAAGAGCTTGTATTTCGCACGTGGAATCATAAATTTACCATAATAAAAAGTCGGTCGTTTATCATGTTCCTTATAACTATGAACTACTGCCTTTATCACAAGTTTCGCTAAGTTTTAGTTCCCGTAACTTGTAAACACGTTTCAATATATTAACTTAAAACTACATTCTCAATTCTTGTACATAACAATGCATCGTTGCACTTACAAGTGATTGTTAGAATATCTACTACAATTAATAATATAGGAATTATAAATTATAATATTATTATAGGTAATACCATCGAACATTAGGAATTAGGAGTAAATATTATAGCGGATTAATAATTTCCAAAAGGTGACCATTTAACCATAACCATATAGTCCACTGACTATTACCCGCGGCTTCGTCTGCATAGAATTATTATGCATATTTTCTTCCTCAGGGTTCAAGCTTTATCTGTTAAGCGATTTAGCCATGAAAACAGAGAGACAGACATATGGCGCATAGATTTACGCATTTACATTATTTGTAAGGATGCTCAAAAAACCAGGCTCTGGATATACTCAGTGCCAAAAAAGTTACTACAATTTATATTGATGAGTACCTATATGATACAAAGGATATGTCCATCCATAGACGACATCAGTGAAATGTTTTGGTGGTAGTATGAAGATATGTATGTCAATAATATGTGGTTCGTACATTATGATGTAATTGTATTAGAAACAGGATTTACGCGCAATTTCTCGTAACACCATCCTTGAAGTTTTAGTAAAAGTTGGTCGTTGATTCGACTGATAACACGTGCTAATTAATAATACACTTCAGCTAATATAATGTAATATTTTATACTAAATATAACAGATTTCGTCGTAATATTATAGGGCCTGATTCACGCAGACCGTGACGTCATCGTCTAAAAGTCGATACCGCAAATGGAATGCAGTTTACACGTAAAGAGGCAGCGCGGACAACGCTAGTTGCAAATTTCCTGATACATATTTTACAACAGAATGAGGAATTTTCCGAGAGCCATTAAAAAATAAAAATTAGTTCCAAATAGCTCGATAGATGACGTGGACGAAAGATGGATGAGCGACCTTGCATATCATAAAATACAAATAAATTCGTATTGTTACGTAAGCAGCAATAGATGAAAAGGTGCTTCGTTAACGGATGCGTACATGCATTTTTTTGTTTGGGTACTTTTAGCCTAAATGTCTGTTTTCGCATCCAACTCGAGTCAACGCCATCTATCGCGGTATGTTGAGCTACGATTTACTAGCTATCAAAAAACTCCTCATTCTCAAATTATATTTCGAACATGTAAATATGGCAGTGAGATAACATTCAATTTCATATTTTTGTCTGGAATTATACTAATTTCACTGGTATCTCATTAATAGTTAACAAAATTAAAGCTAGCCGTCTACCTCTAGTCGCCACCGGTTGGTACGAGTGATGCGGAGGTGGCACGTTGAGCGGAAGATTGCGCGACTACGCACGACCCCTCTGTGAACTACCTTCAGATCCCGGAGCTGGCAAGTTAGTCATAGTTCTCGGACTCTTGCTGCACTAGCTTGAACCGGCGAGGACTCTTGACGGCGACTGAACCGTGCCCGTCCAGGGAGAGGCGCCCCTTCATCTGCAGATATCTGTTAACATTTCACGAAGGTTTACATACAAATAATTTATAAGATGCAAGTAAAAGCTTTGACTGTATCGATGTATTCGATGTCCGGCTCTCTTCCATAATCATCAGTTTACGTACGTCCTACTACAGGCCTACGCCTCAGGAAGGGTGTACGGGAATTAGTACACCACGCGTGCATAATGCGAATTGGTAGATTTCACATACGCATAATACACATAAAGCAAAACGTCGTGAGGAAACATGCATACGAAGCCTAAGTTCTTCTTCAGCGTATCCTCACGACGTTTTGCTTTACCGTTTAAGAACAGTCTGTATTATGTACAGAAGTTATAAAACATTGGTGCTTGGCATGTCGTCCGTGCGGATTCGAACCCGGACTCTCGTGATAGTGTCCATAACTCTCCGCAACACCGGCGATCTCTTATAACATTTGAATGATTCATGGTAACTATGACGCCCACCAAAATAGTTTTTAGACAAGTTGTAAATATGCTGCAGTACACATGACTATTACACGAGTAAAGAAAATAATGGAAAGTAGGAAGGTAATACAAACAAATACAAATAAATTACAAACGAAATGCTACTAAAGTGTGGACATACTGAACATTCAGCATCAAGAATATCTCCGAGGGAAATAAGTGATCCGGGGTATAATTAGGTATACGTGTGTGCGTTTGTGTGTGTGTGTGTGTGTAACAAAGTAAGAAATTCAATACAATATTACCTCTTAATGTATCGACAGACGAGTGTCGTGGGGCGCTGCTGCCACTCGTCCAAGACCTCCTTAGGAGCCAAGACCTGGTGACAAGACAATTTTCAGTTATGACTCGTTCATCATCCTCTGTTCTATAGAAATCGTATTTTGCTATCTCATACCAATAAATTATGAACTTCATTTTCTTTGAGGCAATAATGAGATACGTCAGTGCGGACATGTAACTTAAAATTTGAATAAAAGTACCCAGTCAAGGTTTAGGTTTAGTCTACAAAGAACCGATTATAGAAATGACTACATACTCTATAAATGACCGATTCGTGTCGTCGTTTTCCGTAATAGGAAATCCCCAGTAGGACGAGTTTATTTGACCGGTGGGAAATATCGGAAAAACAAACAACCAGGGATTTCTCAGGGGTAATTCCGGTGCACTAGATTGCTTTTTGTAAATAAGCAATCCCTGTAGTAGATCTACCGAACTTAGAAAGAGGCGTGACGTTATTTATACAAGGAAACATTTAAATCATTGGCATTCATATAAACTAAGACTACACATCAAACTGAACAAATTTTACTGTGGGGGCAAAATTTGAATCTCAAAAAAAACTGCTGTTCCATACATTTCAGACGAGTGGGACTGCAGTTTTGTATGAACCTGTCTAGAAACAGCTGATGTTTTTTTGGCGCTTATAAATTTGCTCTCATAGTAAAAGTTGTTCAGTTTGATGTATGTAGTCTTAGTTTGAATGGATGCCCAATTCCGCCCTGTAGATAGCAACATCAGCAGGGGGCATCGTAGGACGTATTCTTATCAAATCGGTTGCGTCCTACAACAAGGGGAGGTGCGGAGTACTCGAAACCGACGGGCATGTATGGATGTGTATGCGGCAAAAGACATTATGTAAGGATCGTAGTAGATGACACGCCCTAGTCCTTGACTACTTCACAGGGAAAGAGGCGTTACGTTATAGATAGATAGATAGCAACATTACGCCGTCCAGGTATAGCAACTATAGCAACATTACCTGATCCCCCTTCAGGCGATCGAGCAGAGTGACGCAAATGACGGCCGCCTTGATGCCGGCGTGGTGGGTGAGCGCGGCGAACGCCAGCGACTCCATCTCAATGTTGATCACGCCCGCCTTGTGGATGCCCTCCAAATACTCCATCTTGTCAGCCTCCGTGAAGTCGCAGAAGGCTCCGTCTAGACGACCCTGACCTGCAATATACATACACGAATTGATATTGGTAATTTCTAGTACCCGTGGGTTTGTGAAGGTGTCGGTAGGCATGTGGTGTGGAAGCTGCTAAGTCACGGGCGATACTGACGGGGAAACACTATGGCAGATAATTTGTGAGCCTGACCAGAAAAATAAAACACCTCGCCATGTTAAAGATAATCATTGGAACTTGTAATATTTTCATTATGAGGTTATTACCGTTGGCGCGCTTCATCCGAACGAACAGGGTTAGGCCTTTGGTGTGGGCTACGAATAAGAGAATAAATATGGAAGAATAACTCCAAACAAAATCGAAATCATTTTTGGCACCCCATGAAAAATGACATTTTGTATGAGTTTTGGCGGCGAGTTACAATTTTTAAAGAACAAATTTAGAACGCGTTAAAATTTTTTTGGTGCCACTTTTTGAGCTTCATTTATACTTCTATACATTCTCTTATTCGTAGGGTGTAGGCGTGTGCCCCTAGATCAGAAAGGCCAATCCGCAGAGGAGATACCGTGACCGGCAAGATGTGAACCTTATACCTGTGGTCTACTACATCTGGGGCACATAAAGGCATTAGAAACGTGAACGTTCACATACAGCCGAATGCTGCGCATGTGGGACTGCACCCGTCGCATCGAGCTTGTACGCAGCAATTTATCTGGTAGGATGGTGGTAGTATCGCTAATTTAGCATACCTTCATAAAAGTCATAAGTGCACATGGTCCTCCCGGTGACGGTGTCGTAGGGGTCCTCGGGGTCGGCCAGGCCCTTCAGCTCGCGCACCAGGCGCCGGTCCAGCTTGGCGGGGCGCTGGATGTTCTTGCCCAGCACCGTCTGTTACATACACAAGTAATACTTTATATTAATCAATTTATTTGATTTGATTTGATATTCAGGTATGTTAGGAACACTAAGGCCTCGTTCAAGGAGTCGATATCCCTATGATACTACAACTCCAAACATCTCTGTTCTGGGTAAGCTCTTGCCACTTGCCATCGATAGCATCCAGTGCGCAATATACAGGTTGTAAACTTAAATGCGTTACATACTTTAGTTTAGGAGGAGCTTCAAACCATCAAACTTTTACTATGGGCCCATTATCTAAATTACGGAAAACAAAATTATTTGTTCCATAGAGAATGTCAATGGCTACTCAACCCAAATGAAACACCTTATATTTTAACGCAATTTCCATATTGTGGTCTCACAGTCTTCTTCTTACGAAGATCTCTTTCATTATGTAACGTATTTAAGTTTACTCCCTGTATTCTGCGTACCAACTGCAGTTGATATAACTCGAAATCGACTATACTGATATAATCGACTATACTATACCGCATAGTATCATAATTCATAATCATAGGCAGAGAAACTATCGATCACCACCTGCTACGATATAAGAGAAAATAAATAAATTCGAATTAATTTTATTGGGTATTAGACGTAAAACGATTTCTATTAATAAGCTTGAACTTCAATGCTAAGTAAATAGATAATGATGTAAGTAGGATGTAAGGAAGTATGTCTACAGCTACCGTCATAAAGTGAGTGGTCGTAACACTAGTTAACAAATATACAAGGTGTTACAAAAGTAATAATAAACATTTAAAACTTTTACGTTTGTTTAGACCATCAAACTGAACAACTTTCACTATGGGACCAACATCGAAATCTGCTAAAATCTGCTATCCCATACATTGAGCTCGAGTAGATTTGTAGTTTAGTATGGAACAACAGATTTTTTTTGCACGATTTCGATATTGGTCCCATAGTGAAAGTTTTTCAGATTGATGGTCTAACCACCCCCTTAAAAGATTATTTGTATTTTTGTAACACCTTGTAGAGCGAACCAGGAAAGCAAAGGGCCTCGCTTTTATTACGGAAAAAAAGTTGATCTGGAATCTGGATGCAATTAAAGGTTAAGTTACAAATACATAAGTAATCAGTCAGTGGTAATAAATCTATCAATACCTTATTGTGAGTACTTATTTTTTCTGTTCTCAGGTGCTTTATTTTTTTCTTAGTCCATATATTATGTCAAACACAGCACAAATTATGCGATCACTTCTAATGTACTTCGATAGCAAATGGGTATCTTAATAATAATATCTCAGTAAAAAGTGAATACTATTATTTCAAAGTGGCCCCGAAAAACATAAGGACTGGACAACATACGACATTATACTCGAATCGAAACCACGTTACAGGCCGTAAGGCGGTCTGAAAAAACTCTACACCGCCCACACGATAAGAAGAAGAATATACTTGAATGGGACGACGTATATACAGGGTGAAATTGATATCATTAGAATCCTTTAAAACTAAAAGTCTACCCATCAAACTGAACAACTTTTACTATGGAAGCAAACCAATCGGAGCAAAAAAAAAATCTGCTGTTCCATACTAAACTGCACCCGCCGCCGCTGCCTACACGACTCAAATGTATGGGACAGCAGATCTTTTTTTTCGCGAGTTCGATGATGGTTCTATAGAGAAAGTAGTTCAGTTTGATGGTCTGATCATCCCCTTAAAAAAGTGACAGCATGTTAAGAAGGGTCCTGTATAATATTTCGAACGCCAAAAATAATGTCATGTAAGTATTCATTTTAAATCATATCGTTTAATGCATTGGATTCTTTCTCTGTGGCAGTCAGCCTCGATACGATCAAGACCATTGCTTTCTAGCTAATCTTTCCACTACAGCACGAGTGATTGTTAATCAATCAATCAAATACTTATAGGGTCTTTCTACACAAAAACACAAGCAGTGAAATACACAGAAAAGATACAGAGGTAGAAAATAAGGAGGTCTTATCTCTAAGAAGCGATTTCTTCCATACAACCGCGGTTGATTATCATGCGATATAATTCAAGCTTGATTAATTAGCAATTATGAATCAATCAATTATACTTTATTTTACACAAAAAAAACTAATATACAGAGTACCTAAACAAATAGGAAATACAGAAGGTACAAAAATAGGCGGTCTTATCGCTAAAAAGCGATTTCTTCCAGACAACCTTTGGGTAGTGGGAAAGGTAAAAGAATATTGGTAGGCGATGTAGATTACAATAACAATATTCATAAACATACACAAAAAAATTTATACAAACATACTGCAATTATGCAGCTTTGCATCACTTACCAATTCGAGAGCACTCTTCAGTGCGCCGTCGACCGCCTCCTCGGAGATGATGACGGTGCCTCCCTCGTAGCCGATACCGCCGCAGGTGCCGATCCTGAAGAACACCGGGTCCCGCACCTTGGCGTGGTACATCAGCTTTATCACCTCGTGCAGCAGGATGCCCACCGATGGAATACCCATGCCGTGCTGTAATGTTGGGGGTTAGGTTAGAGAAAATGTTGATTACAACTATTTAAAAAATATTATTATTGTAAATTGTAATGCAGCACTTTTATGAAAAGTTTACAAAATAGCCTCTTTGTCGATTTTAAAGTTATATAGGGTCCTTCTATCTTTTTAGCGGATGATCATACCGTAAAACTGAACAACTTTCTCTATTCGGAGATTCGGTACTGCTAGTGAAGCATGGATGGTCCAAGTTTTCGGAATATCTCTGACTACCTCGGGAAATATAACTGTGTGTATATGCATGCATGCAATAACATCTGAAGATAGCAACAAACTTTAAAAGAGTAAGGACCTTGAACCCGCTCGAAGATGATAGTGACTTTTCTTGATTTCTAGAAATTTTATCTAATCGCTTCTACCGTGAAAATAACTCGGGGTAGCCTATCTTCGTTCGTTCTAATATCTTCGTTTACTTTTTTCTTTCGTATTCTCACCCCGAGTAATTTCCACACTTTATGAACCTTATCCCTATGTGTAATAATTAATTTTCTAAAGAATTCATAAAATAGGTCTTTTAATCTAGATATCAAACAAACGGTCAGTTCAAACAAGCCGACATCATCCATATTCCGACGATCAATCGGTGTGTTTTGATTGGACCGCAATCGATCACGCAATTCACGCGCACTGACCGTGTAACGAATGTACCTAGGTATACATCCATCAACGTCCGAACAACTCTAGGAATCAGTGTTGCATATCGATATAGTACAACCTTTCAAAATAGTAACAATATCGATAGTGCTTTCGATGATGTCGATATTTTCGATTGTATCGGTAGTATTGTTGATGCATACATACATACATAAGCTCACGCCATTAAGATGCAATATTATTGATATTGTTACAATGTGTCTTCTCGTATAAAATTTGTAAAATGTTATGATAAAATTAAATAAAGGCTTATAATAAAATCCAGTTGATTAGAAGCCCAAACAAAAAAGTTTTGGATTTGTTTGAATTTAATACCTACATAGATGTGCGAGATATAAACCGGTTAGATCCGATGAACACGTGCGGAAGCATATCTACTACCATGCGAGTGGAGAATTGTTCTTCAATTAATGTCAATTGTAACCGACCGACTGCCAACGTGACCGGAGAAACAATTTCAACCGTAGACTGAAAATTATCCAGACAAGCTGAGCGTGTAGAGTGGAAAGGGATGAGGATATGGCAAAAATGCATGCAAAATCTAGCCTTTGTCTGACGAAGTTGGAAGATTTGTAAGCACTTTCAACTTAGTCAATCAAAAATACCGCATACGCAGACAGGGACAGGCAACATAGATGTTATCTTGCTCACTCTGTGCAAATGGAGTATAACTATTATTATAAAACTGTAACAGAAGTGTGTCTGTACATTGAAGATATTTAGAAGAAAAAGATTACGATATGGTTTTTAGGTATCCCTGACTCCAAATCAACCTTTTTTAGAATGTTTGGCCGTCTGTTTGTTTGTTTGAAACAGCATCAATTAAAAACTATTGATTTTGATGTAGCTTTTTTGGTTTGATAGCTTTCGATTTGACTTATAATTTGTGCGGACGAAGTCGCGGGTAAACTCTAGCAGCGTATAAAGAGATGTGTCAGAGTCTAAGCGTGTGGCGGTCTGTGGTCTCTGCCTACCCCCATGGGACAATGGCTTAGGTAAGCCAGTCCCACTTCCGAGATTATTATTATTTTAATGCCGGTTCTAGATATTCTCTTTCTACGATTTCAACTCCCAACTTTTTGATAAACGAGCTGGAATCGGATTGTGAAGCTGATCACGCAGCGACAGCTTGATTGGAAACGGAAACTAATTATCACACTGACTGTATTATCTGAGTTCATGGATTATCTGTTACAGAGTTTATCGGTAGGGTTTCTGATCTGTAAAAGGTGTTAGATACATTACAGCCTATTTCACTAATATTGTAAATGTGAAAGTTTGGATGTTTGGCACTCAATTGGGCTTAAACGGCTGAACGGATGTGGGTGAAATTTGGCACGCAGATAGAATATGTTCTGCATTAACACAATAAGATACTTTTTTAGGTTCCACGCAGACGGAGTCCCGGGCAACAGCTAGTAAATCTAAACTATTATAAAACTGTAACTGAAGTGTGTCTGTACATTGAAGACATTTACAAAAAAAAGAGTAAGATATGGTTTTTAGGTAACCCTGACTCCAAATCAACCTTGTTTTTCAAAATTTTGTCTGTCTGTTTGTTTGTTTGTTCGCGCATCACAAACTACTGAACCGATTTTGATGAAACTTTTTTTGTTTGATAGCTTATGATCTGACTTAAAATCTGGTATATAATTTGTGCGGATGAAGTCGCGGGTAAACACATGTAATAATTAACATTGTACTTATTCATACAACTTGAGTTGTCATGCGGAAAGAAGAAGATTATAATTAGAAACATGTAAATAATTGCATTTTCGTAAAAAACTGTTTGAGGCCTATAAACAAATTGGATTTATTAAAAAATTATCATCTACTATATTATCAGTCGTCAGTCGTTATCGTCGTCGTATTGTCAGTTATTATTCTCATTAGAGACAGTTTATTGAGTTTAGTGAGATATAAAGATTAGGTAATGATATCATTAAGATGAATATTTGATAGATGTTCGGTTCTGTTGGTTCGTAGTCACACAGAAGTTACTCGCTCCCCTAATGGTCCGTTATTACTACAATTTCAATTTACCACATTGCGTACAAAAACGTTGCTTTCATTATAGTAGCATTTAGGTCAGAGCAAATAAAACATGTTTAGAATGATTTAACTCGCGTTCTTCAATTTGAAAAGAAGATAAATGATTATACTTAATTAAACTAAGACCGAGTCGTATTAATCAATGTTGAATACAGCAGACAGATTGATAAGATTATATTTAATCGTAATATAAAAATCCCTAATCGACGAAAGAATATTATATTGATAATATAATTTTGGATGCTAGACTTTGCGTCTCTTTAGATTTAAAATTTTTCCTATTCTATGGCAGAGCTCTTTTACTAAATATGTACCTAAGTATAGTTGGCAGTATTGTTAGCTTTTATTGTATAAGATAAAACTCACACTGATGCAGAGCACGGGGCCGACTTTGTACATGGAGTAGCGGTAGGAGAACTGGCTGATGTCCTGGAGGGTGGTGCCGCAGGGCAGCTTGTGCCCTATCTCCTCCATGATATTGTACGCGAACTGCTCCATACGCTTCGGAGTCCCGCCCATGCATACGAACTGTAATGGAACATTGAATTAGAGGTACATTTTTAAATAACGGTAAACTATCATCAGTATGGGGACTACTACACTAACAGACTGCGAAAAACCGCGGGGCGCTCTAGCAAGGATCAACACTGAGTCCTGCGTCTCTGGAAAGCTCAACTGCGTTACTGGAGCCCTGACTGGTCAAGGTCTTTTTAACAAACACCTTTTTAACATTGGTGTTACTAACAGTCCTCTGTCCTGTGTGCATGGAGGTTGAGGAAACGACTGCGCACGTGCTACTGGAATGCATCGGGCTACACTATCGGACACAACACCTCGGATCGCCGGGGTCTTCGGCAATATTAACAAGCTGGTGAGCTTTCTGCTGGAGTTGGGATGTCATTTCTACATCACACAAAATAGGCGTCTAGACGTCGAGTTGCGGAAAACGACCACGCTCAAGCAATTACCAATACCAAGTATGGGTATGTAGAACTATGTACTATTCTGTGGTATGGGGATTTTAATCGCTGCACCATAATATTAAAAATTAAAAGTGCTATTGATACAGTAAGGTACTCCCTATCCCTCGTTGTCAGCTCAATCCGCATCGCCGATTCTGTACAATGTTTTTCAGGCTTTGAAAAGGTACGAGAATAAAGAGCTAGTGGTTTTACAAGAGGTGATTTTTGCACCCTATTCTACGTGAGTTTCGTGTAGTTTGTGTAATATATTGTGTCGGTATACAAACTAGGTACACGCAAATCACTTAGTGTATGAAAGCGAGCTATGAACAAGCATACCTTAACGTCGCCGAGCATCTCGACGAGGTCGTGGGACCCGCAGCCGAGCGCCAGGTGGTACAAGATGTCCTGGTCCATCAGCTCGATGTTAGGGTTGCGTCTGGATAACATACCTTAACGTCGCCGAGCATCTCGACGAGGTCGTGGGACCCGCAGCCAAGCGCCAGGTGGTACAAGATGTCCTGGTCCATCAGCTCGATGTTAGGGTTGCGTCTGGATAACATACCTTAACGTCGCCGAGCATCTCGACGAGGTCGTGGGACCCGCTGCCGAGCGCCAGATGGTACAGGATGTCCTGGTCTATCAGCTCGATGTTAGGGTTGCGTCTGGATAACATACCTTAACGTCGCCAAACATCTCGACGAGGTCGTGGGACCCGCTGCCGAGCGCCAGATGGTACAGGATGTCCTGGTCTATCAGCTCGATGTTAGGGTTGCATCTGGATAACATACCTTAACGTCGCCGAACATCTCGATGAGGTCGTGGGACCCGCTGCCGAGCGCCAGCTGGTACAGGATGCCCTGGTCTATCAGCTCGATGTTAGGGTTGCGTCTGGATAACATACCTTAACGTAGCCGAACATCTCGACGAGATCTTGGGACCCACTGCTGAGCGCCAGGTGGTACAGGATGTTCTGGTCACTCCTGGTCTATCAGCTCGATGTTAGGGTTGCGTCTGGATAACATACCTTAACGTAGCCGAACATCTCGACGAGATCTTGGGACCCACTGCTGAGCGCCAGGTGGTACAGGATGTTCTGGTCACTCCTGGTCTATCAGATCGATGTTAGGGTTGCGTCTGGATAACATACCTTAACGTAGCCGAACATCTCGACGAGATCTTGGGACCCACTGCTGAGCGCCAGGTGGTACAGGATGTTCTGGTCACTCCTGGTCTATCAGCTCGATGTTAGGGTTGCGTCTGGATAACATACCTTAACGTAGCCGAACATCTCGACGAGATCTTGGGACCCACTGCTGAGCGCCAGGTGGTACAGGATGTTCTGGTCACTCCTGGTCTATCAGATCGATGTTAGGGTTGCGTCTGGATAACATACCTTAACGTCGTCGAACATCTCGACGAGGTCGTGGGACCCGCTGCCGAGCGCCAGATGGTACAGGATGTCCTGGTCTATCAGCTCGATGTTAGGGTTGCATCTGGATAACATACCTTAACGTCGCCGAACATCTCGATGAGGTCGTGGGACCCGCTGCCGAGCGCCAGCTGGTACAGGATGTCCTGGTCTATCAGCTCGATGTTAGGGTTGCGTCTGGATAACATACCTTAACGTAGCCGAACATCTCGACGAGATCTTGGGACCCACTGCTGAGCGCCAGGTGGTACAGGATGTTCTGGTCACTCCTGGTCTATCAGCTCGATGTTAGGGTTGCGTCTGGATAACATACCTTAACGTAGCCGAACATCTCGACGAGATCTTGGGACCCACTGCTGAGCGCCAGGTGGTACAGGATGTTCTGGTCACTCCTGGTCTATCAGATCGATGTTAGGGTTGCGTCTGGATAACATACCTTAACGTCGTCGAACATCTCGACGAGGTCGTGGGACCCGCTGCCGAGCGCCAGGTGTTAATACAGGATGTCCTGGTCTATCAGCTCGATGGTAGGGTTGCGTCTGGATAACATACCTTAACGTCGCCGAACATCTCGACGAGGTCGTGGGACCCGCTGCCGAGCGCCAGATGGTACAAGATGTCCTGGTCCATCAGCTCGATGTTAGGGTTCCGCAAGCGCACCGTCCCATCTGGATACCTGTTAGTCAAACAGCAACCATGAACTATACAACCAGAAAATAATTGTCTGCCTACAATATAAAGCGTGTAAACTTAAATACCAATTTTCTATGTATGTAATTAACATACCTAAGGGGGTGCTTCAAACAATCGAACTGAACAACTTTCATTATTGGACCAAATGGCGAAAAGAATTCAGCTGTTCCATAGAAAACGTCAATGTCTACTCGACCCAAATTCATGGAACAGCAGTTTTTTTTTCGCTATTTCAATGTTGGTCCCACATTTTTCAATGTGGGTTGTTGTGCAGTTTGATGGTGAAAGCGCCTGTTTAATATGTAACGTATTTAATTTATACCCTTAATTTCTAAACACAATTCTGCACAAAATTCGATCAAATCCGGTACCTAATCCTTTCTTCCGTGTTCCTTCGACCGACCGTTCAAACGCGCAGCGCAGTTTCAAATGGAATACAATAAAATAAATAACAAAAAATGTTGGTGACCCTATTACGATACCGGTCGTACTCTAGTTATCCGCTCGCTACACACGAGATCGGATTTGGTTACTATGGCTTCTCCCGATATTTGTATAAATCTAACAACGCTACGTTCACACTTTGTAGTGTAGGTAGGTATATTTCTGTACAGTCACAGAATAAATACTGGTACCTACTACCCAGTACCCAAAAATGAATCATCATCAGCCTATAAAGGGTGAAATTTATATCATTAGCATCCTTTTAAACTAAGGCCGAGATTCAGAGACGATTTGTAAGTCATAGTTCGAACTCCCGTATGTCAAAATCCATACATTCTACCCTACTTAGCTCGAACTAAGCCAAAAAATCGTCTCTGAATCGAGATTCAGATATTCTCAGGCCGAGGCCTGAGAGTCTACCCATCAAACTAAACAGTTTTTACTATGGGAGCAAACCAATCGGAGCAGAAAAAAAAATCTGCTGCCCCATACTAAACTGCAATGCCTACTCGACTTAAATGTATGCAACAGCTGATTTTTATTTTGCTCCGATCGGTTTGCTCCCATACTAAAAGATGCGTTCAGTTTGATGGGTATAGACTTTCAGTTTAAAAGGATACTAACTAATGATATCAAATTCACCCTGTATACGTCCCTCTAGCTAGGAGGATGTTTGGGCGTTAGTCCACCACGCGTGCCCAATGCGGATTGGTAGATTTCACATACGCATCAGAATTTCTTCTGCATACAGGGTGAAATTGATAAAAAATCTGCTGACCCATACATTTGAGTCGTGAAGGCAGCGGCGGCGGGTGCAGTTTAGTATGGGACAGCAGATTTTTTCTTTGCTCCGATTGGTTTGCTCCCATGGTAAAAGTTGTTCAGTTTGATGGGTAGACTCTTAGTTTAAAAGGATGCTAATGATATCAATTTCATTTTTTCAGGTTTCCTCACGATGTTTTCCTTCACCGTTTGATTTTGATGTAAGGAAGCAAAGAAAAGAAAATTATATCGGAAATTAAATGTAATTTCCGATAGTATTTTCTTTACCCAGTAGTGGGACGAAAAAGTTCGGAAAAAAAGAATAAAATACTTTCTTTGTATTGCCTAGCTCAACATTTACACAAAAAAATTAGAAGAAGGAATTCAGAAGGCTTAAGAGGCAGGTCGCCCGCAAAAAATGTGCTCCCGGACGAGATTACATACTACTTACTTATCTGTTTATCTATGCATATATTACCTATATAAAACAGTTCCATAAAAACAGAGGTGCACTAAAAATCAGTTGCAGAAACATTAATTAAAGTTAATCCTCCATTGAATCGCTTGTGTGTCACTTTTTGTCTTGTTGACGTATTAAAAGCTAGCAAGAGATTTAATGGAGGATTAACTTTAATGAGCGTTTCTGCAACCAAGTTTGTAACAGGATTTTTCGAAAATCTACCCCTAAAAGGGTAACGGGTATTGAAATTTTCCGAAATCCACGCGAACGGGAAAAAGTTATTATTTATTATATACTTACACTGGTAATTCCCATTTTACATACCTATATACGTACCTACACTGTATTCTGGATAAATACACAAAGAGAATTCTTGGTACAGATATCCTATCTAACGAATATTATTATCATTGTCCTGTGATACAAAACTTTTAGCTAAGACAATCATTATACCGAACAAACGTTTATGTTGAAAGTTTTCTGAGCACAGCAACTATAGCTACTAAATAGAACAGATATAGATAGACATACTCGTACATACAAGTAGATTAGTGGAGTACAATTGCTTGTAGGTACCTAATGTGTAGCAGATGTCTTACGTATGTATAGGTACTACATCGTAATGTACAGGCTGCACGTAAGCACGTAGCACCAATGTGTAAAATATTTCAACTAAAATAAAAAGAAAGGACGTGAAATGTGGGCTTGTTCAACACATACAGGGTAAATTTAATATCACTGCGGATAACTTCAGCATGTATTCTACACATCAAACTGAACAAATTTCACTATGGAGCCAAATTCGAAATCGTGAAAAAAAAACAGCTGTCCCATACATTTGAGTCGAATATGTACTGCAGTTTTGTATGGGACAGCTGATTTTTTTTCACGATTTCGATGTTGGCTCCATAGTAAACGTTGTTCAGTTTGATGAGTAGATACATGCTGAAGTTATCCGCAGTGATATAAAATTTACCCTGTATAAAATACTCCAGCTAGTAACCGCGACTTCGTCTGCGTGTAATATTTATACTTATGTCTCAGGGTTCAAGCTATCAATAAATTTCAACAAAATCGGTTCAGCGGTTTAGACGTGAAAAAGTAACAGACAGTCACTTTCGCATTTACAATATTAGTGTGGATGCTGGCCTAATAAAAGTCGACACAACGAGACCTCGTTAGAGTTACGCTACACGAAAAGAGAACACCCCATTCTTCAACACGCCGCTGCCGCTGGGATCAAAACGACCAATCAAATATCTTACTTTGTATGTATAAGATACAAATATAATAAAAATAAAAATATCTTAATCAGCACCCTCCATAACGCTTTAATCAAGTTAGAACAATGCAGCACAATTTACTACGGTGATTAAAAAAGTTATTACAGACTGTGTTCTGTAGACGTGTGTAGACTATTGGATTCTCACATAGGTAGCTAACTACGTACGAGTATACCTAACTATAATGCAATTAAATAGCGAAGCTCCGACTCCCCGGGTCCCCAGTGACTAATTCGTCACGATCCAGCTCGGATCCTTGGACCCAGAAACGTGATATTTTTCAAATAGCTCTCATTTAATATGTTAACATCACAAAGAAGGGATTATCTAAATTCTACATCAAAGAGAGCACAAAAGATTTTTAACATAATACAACACGGTATAGGCACTTTACTGTAGGGCAGCGATTCCTAAAGTGAAATCTGCGGAACCAGAGGGTTCCGTGGAAATGTCAGCAGGGTACCGCGTATCAGTGGAAATGAAAAATCGTTATTTAGCAAAAACCTTATGGCAATGTCAATAAGTGCGACAGAATGAACCACTTGAAAATTTTCGGCGAAAGTTTTTACTCTTATTTCAAATCCAAGTATCTTTATTCATTTTCATTTATTATTGTAGCATTCCATAAAATAAAATAGATTTATATAAAATAGATAGGTAGATTAGAGAAAGAGTCAGTGTTCCTTGGCCTTAAAAGTTTAGGAACCGCTGTTATAAAGCATTAATTGTAAACAAAGTTTTTGTAACTGAATTCCCCCTCACTACGGTTGAACTAGCACGTACAGATGATGATTAATTTACTGGGATTTTTAGTTTGACTAATTATATTCATAATTGAAACAGGACAAATTTAAAACAATTGTAACCTTGTTCGTAATCAGAATAAATAAAATAAAAACAAAAATGAATACAGTTTCTACTGGACTGAAAAAAGGATGTAGATTAAAAAAATTATTTTCTCGCAAATCAGCTTAGATCTTGTCACACTTACGACGCATAATAATGTCATGACACCTCCTGGCTGAAATCATTATGTCATCTGCTTTCATTTCGTGGCGATCGATGCCATGAATGTTAAACTATTATCATATAATATACCGTATGTAGCCTATCATATCGGTACTATAAACCGCCTATGATAAATTCAATTCAATTATACTTTATTGCACACCAAAACAGAACATACATACATATGATCCTGTTTGATAAAAGCATCTTGCTTGTTCAACATTCATAAACTGCTTTAGCTTTACCAGTGTTAAAGCTCGTATGTTTCGGGTACCTAACAGAATCCGATTCAGCTCCAGAATCATTATCCTGTTGGTCTTCATCATCGTGGACTTTCCTGTGAGGGTGGTGCCCGTTCTGGTGCTCTTGAGAACTCAGCTCACACCCATTTACGTGTCCTTTGGTTGCTTCGTGACTTTGATCGACATCTACTTCGCAGTTACACGGCATCGCAGATACTGGACGATGATGAAAAAAAACAAAAGAAAAAATAATAAGAATAAAGTCATGGTAATAAGCAGATTGAATTACGGAAATGAACTTTAAGATTATTTATTAACGTTATCAGCAGAGATGAGATGACGTCGTTTCATGTTTTGTTATTTATTTTCGTAGTTTTATGTTATCAATACGTTTTTTATTATATCTAATTGTTATTATATTGAAAGCGTCTGAAAAAAAGTATTGTATTGAATCATTACTTTGTTTTGTTTTAGGTACCGTACTTGTTCTTGCTAGGATTCGGTGGTGTCATTATATTTTTGTATGTTCCTAGGCTATATTTAAATAAAATTGCAGAATAACATATTATCTATCTAATTGTAAGGGACCCCGATTGTTTGTGCAAAAAAATTTAATCATAGAAAAATATTATTATTTTTGAATCGACATTATTGAAGCTGATCCAGATTGAAACTACATGTAATATAATTTACCGAAAATATTCAGCTGGTTCGGTTGTAGATACAGCGTATCAAAGGTTATTGCAGAGTTATCAAGTTTGATTTAACAACAAGTTTGTTTGTAAACTTGGCCAAGTTCAAACATTTATCTGTTGGCAAACTATTGCTTCAAGGTCGCAATTTGCCAACGAAACATAAAACGTTTAATAAGTACACTTCATACATAAATCAATAACAATAGAGTAAGTGTTTATTGAGAAAAATGACGAAGTTTAGAATGCAGTTTTATGCACATAGTAGGTAAAAAGGTATTAGGTAAATTTGAAATTCATGGATTAAGATCAAATAAGAGAATTCATTATATTTAAGAATCCAACAAGATTGTACCTACTATTTGAAATATTGTATTAAAACTTGTTTCGCCAAATTATTTTGGTTCATTCTAATATCAAAGAAGGACACCAAACTTGTTTCTAATTTTAAAGTTTTATACTTTTTTTTATCTAGGTACTCACTCACACCTCACAAAATGTTAACTTTTTAAGTTATGTTAAAATTATGTTATAGATACGTAGGTATTAATAATTATATTTTTTAGGATTTGTCGTGTATTTATTGTTTACATCTTAGTATAACTATTTAGTTAGTTGCCTACGGTCTTTATAATTCACAAAAACAGTAATTATGTAAAAGCAAGACTAATTCTTACCTTAAAAGTTTTCCTTACGTTTGATTCACAATTTCTCTTATCTCTAGTTTAAACTGAAACACAGCGAACAGAACTATGGTCACAAACGTTGTGCTAGGTCAACTATCCGAAGCCGAATAGTCACTCAACTTCACTCAAGCACGGTCGGCTTGGCTTCGCTAGCTAACAATCACTGAAACCTTCACCCGAGTATTTTACTCTCAAATGCCGCTGTAATTATATATGAGGAACATTTTTATTATTCGCACTCCATTGGTTGTTCCATCTTGTATTTAACAGTACTTTAAGGATATTTATTATTTGGTCATGGGGGTTATAATGGTAAACTAAAATATAGGTACGAAACTCTTAAGATGTAAGAAAAAAAACTAACCCATAGTACAAGATTAAACCATCAATCAATTATACTTTATTGCTCACCAAAACAAAACATACATACATTTGAATTTAGATACAGAGTTTCTAGATTAATGAATGAAATATTCTTTATTTACACCAAAAATAAATACAATGCACAAAAGGAAATAAACTGATTAATGTTGGCTCCTATATTATATCACGCCTCTGTCTCAGTGAGAGAATAGAGCACAACATTTACACGCCTTTTTCGCCCCATTCATGTCCATACATATTATCATACATGCCAGCCGTTTTCGGTAATCTGTTAGTTTAAATAATGAATATAGATGTGTGGCTTGTTTTATAAAAAATGCCATCCAGATAAAGGATTATTTTTAGTTAGCTAATATACTCTCGTGAAATGTTTATTCCATAGATATGCCATCCAGTTTAGATCATAGGTGTTATGGTACCATATCCAAGAAAATAAGGTACCTACTCAGTGAGAAAGAGATGTAGAATTAACAAATAACGCCGTTTGCGTCCTAATGCCTATAAAATATGTTATCAGTATTAAGTATCAAGAAATAATAGTAAATATCAAGAAAATTACTATCAAAAACGGGGTAAAATTCTCTCTTCAACTCCCACGGACGCAATATTATTGTACCCGCCGTTATTTATCTATTGTTATCTTAAATTCAGGTTGCGAGCTCGGTACAATACTTATAATGTGATTGCATGTTCCATGGATTGTACATAACGAAAAAACAAATTAAGGATGGCGCGGCGGACAGAAAGCTGTTCAACCTTAGAGTATCTATAGTACTGTATACTCTAACTAAGTGTTCAACCCTGTTAACAATAGACATGCGGCAGTGTATGAGGAAGTTGATGTGTGATCGTTATTTGTCTCTGTTTACGTCTGTCTGTGGTACAGAGGAAGTTTTGTGTCGATCATACTTAAAAAGTGCCCTTAAAGACAACTATGAACTGCACGCAGACATAGCTGGTAGTGGTAGCATCGTTGTCAACTAGTCCGTATTATGGTTTTCAATTTATGTATATTTATGTAAAGCCCGACCAGAAATATAAAAAACCTCGCCATGTTGCGGAAAATCGTTGGAACTAATTTTTGTACCTGGAACACTGACATTAAAGGTTATAGTCGATTGCAGCGCCCCTAAACCAGGTTTTTTATATTTCTGGTCAGGCTTTAATTCATTTATAACGTAGGTAGCTTTTAAACTTCTTCGTATTCTTTTAATTAGTTAAACTCTAATTGGACGACAAAAACGCATAAGTTCGGGATATAAACCTACCTATGAAGAGGAGATTCTCTTGTATTTTGATCTGAGCAGATTCTGAAATAAGACTTTGATTTCGATTGAATATCAAGTTAACTTCGATTCGATTAGACTTTAATGGTTGAATCACTGACATGAAATAAAAAGAGGTCCGAGGGTTGTATCTACAATGAAAGAATGTCGCAATTCAATCAAATATTAAATAGCTCCCTCCCTGTGTGCGTGCAAGTGCAACATTTGACCACCACAAACTATAAAGCTCGAGTCACGTTGCAAGTTTGGCTGCGAGCGGTTGTATCATTCGCATCGTGGTGTTCGTTGACGCAGTTTGCGTTTGAGCTTACGAGACTCCGCCATCTCTTCTCAACTGTGTTTTTGCTCAAAAAACAATCCTTGACATTGTGATAGATACTTCCACAAACTACTTGACATCGGCAGAAAGGCAGCAAAACGCAATTAGGTGCTTAATCGATAAATTAAAAAAACAGTACCTACTTAAAGCTGCAAGGTTATCTTATGGGAACCAGACCAACCAGACGAAGGCGGCACATTAATTTAGAACCGGAATGGAACCTAGGACTGTTAAATTGGGAGTAACAATAAGCTAAAGATAATCACACCATCCCGAGCCATTACTCTAACTCAACTGACATCTTTTCCGCTATTATTTTCGTTGATGGGTGTAATGTTTTATTACAGAATTTTTACGAAAAACGTTAAACTCGTTGAGAATTATTTAAGGTCACAAAGCGTCTTTGTGCAACTTTTGTACGAAGAAAATAAAAATGTAAACTCACTCAAGTTTTCAGTTTACGCGTTAATGTAGGTATGTTTCTTTATTTGTTCTGTTAAAATATATGTTTATACAACGTGTTAATGAATTAACGCAAAACTAGAAAGTAGTTTGTTTAGAATCGACAGCAGAATCAAATTATCACGGTTTCAACATAAGGTTTTTTTTTTTCAAAATATGAAATTATGTGTTTTTAAAAACTGAACTCGATCACAAACCACTGCACGATCTGAATGAAACTTTTGTTGTCATGTCAGAACTGGAAGATTGATAGTAAACAATAGAAAAACTGTGCCTCTTTTTTATATTTCTGATAGTAGCTAGCTACAATAATAAAGGCGCAACTGCTGTAATTGTAACCGTCACTTAATCTTATACTCCACCACCCCTCTGGTCACTTCATAATGCAAGAAGTGCTGCGATAAATAAATACGAATTCCTGGACTGTGTTACAGAACTAGGTTAACATGACGCTAAAGAGGTCGTGTCAAGTTCACCCACCCACCCGGCACCCCCTTGCAAAGGCTCCTGTTTACTGAAGCAACAATGTCTTTCATCTACGTGCAACTTTCAACAACCCCAACGTTGTTTATTTATTAGGTACTAGATTTCAGCCGCGTGGACTTCGGGTACAAACAGGGAATATTATTTTCCATACTATCTACCCATTGCCCCCCTTTAGGGGTTGATTTGCGAAAAAACTTTTCTTAGTGCACCCCTACATGCTCTGTAGAATCTTATGTATTCCATATTTTATGTTTCATCTTCAGCGGTTTAGGCTGTGGTTGTCCATCAGTCACAGAACTGTTTTATAAGTAAGAAGATAGATAGTGTTAGACATGTTCACATTGATCAATTGCGAAGTTAGTCAAAATGAGAAATTGGCCATTTGCGAAGTAGTCACTTTGAGAAGTGGTCCAACTGCATAATATACTCTAGGCGCCTAAAGGAACTTATGTTACACACTTGGTTACCAATATAATAAACATCTACTGATTCAAAGATTGTTCAGTATCCATGCAGGTATGTAATCATCTAAACTTATTTACAAATTATAGTACACAAAGGAGTTCAATTATAACTTCTCACAAGTTTATCCTTCTGATTTCACGTTCCAACTCTTTATACCTACACACGTCATGAAGGTACGTATACCGTATACCATATACTCACCTAAATCTAGTATAGTACCACTACAGGGAAATGCAACCATTTCAGTAACTAGTAACTACCCAAACATGTATCGTTTAAATTAGTATCTACGTATATCTGACTTGACACAATAGTAGGTAAATTTCTACAAACAGATAATGAGTAATAAATCGCAAATTTGCCTTAATTGGCTATCGAGCGTCCTCAATTCAAACCTATTTTTATAGTACAACAGTGTACTTACTCGTCACGAAGCTCGTCTGTATCGAAGGACATCATGACTGTAGCTGGCACTTGTCACTAAATTATGAGTGGAGCTTGTCGGACAGGGCCCAGGAACGGATCGATGGGTGCTGCGGAGGAAGCGAGCGCTGTGCGACTGCCTAATGTAATTTGCAGAGTGAGCTCTTCCGCCCTCGGGCAAGGCGCGGCGCGGGCGGGCGGCGGAAAGCTTGCGCGGCGGCTTGCGCGGTGGCTGCCAGTGCCATGTACTATATCCTTGTGGTATAACTGTATAGTATAATCATAAATAATGAATCGCTTTTGTGTAGAGATTTGAGCACCTGCGGTCTTGTGTTTTATCGTCACAGTACTTATCGAATCGTTATAACCACGTTTTATCACCAGTAATACTTATAGTACTCTATACTAACCTTTTATTTGATTAGTGTGGACATTACACGTCCAATGGAAGATAAGACATCTTATCTAAAGCCAAATAGTTTTGGCAAGGTTAAGAATAGTGCATATTATATCTACACCGACATTCAGTTCACGTAATCGATAGTACACACGGCGACACATCAAGCTATACAAAAAAGACATAAGCTGGCTGCGCGACGTTATTAGTTACTCTACCTACGCGCGGTCAGCTTATTTTGGTTTTGTATAACTTGATGTGTCGCCATGTGTACTACTGAAGGCAATCACCTCGCCGCGTATAAACTATAAAGAATATCCTAGAATCTAGATCTTTGGTAAAACTACGTTACCTACATTAGACACAACGTTGAAGCAATAGGTTACAATAATGTTACCTTTCTACGCTTTCTGCGTAAAACATATACTGCTTACGTGCATACGTACGACCCGTTGTCTTTATTACATCATTGTTTATACACATCAATCAAAATAAATATAGTAATCACATTAATAATATGCGCAATAAAACAAAACATATAATTTGCTCAACACACTTTATTTCAGAGTAATTTTAAAGGTACAATGATAAAATACTATTTCCTTTTTTTTTAACTTTATGTATATTCTCTACGGATACATAGACAACTTCAAGGAACAATAATTGGTAAGTAGTCAGGTAGGTACACATACCGTGGTTGCGACATAATAATATGGAATTATTAAAAATAAACGTTCAAAATGCAACCCTGAATATACATCACCTATGTAGGTCTATGTTAAAAACGTCATAGCACTAACTAAAATCAATCTAAAATCAATTGCTGTGATAAAATACCAAAAAATAAATGTATATTAGAATAAAATATTTTTCTACGACAGTGGCACTAGCAAACTAATTAAAGCTTTGTACAGATAAAGGGGCAAGTATAAAAGGTTTGTTTAAAGAACATTTTAAGGGATACACTAAATGGGAACACTCGGTACAAACATGGTTCACATCGACTAGAGTACCTATACACACTAAAATGAATGCAGTTGGAAAAATAAGCATTTGCATAGTCAGCCGACGTGATTTAAGTTTATTTGATATATAAAATGTAGGTTAAACAGTCGCCCATGACATGCCATCGACTCGATAGAAGATGATAGTCACCCGGGGCATTTGCAAGTAATTGTTAATTCTGGATTATTCCAGTCACAGTCAAGTGTCCAAGTTGTGACTGAACCACAGAATAAGAAAGAGTATCTGAACTCCATTCCAAATAGCAACGAAATTTTAAGGCCATTTTGAATTACAGAAACAGATTTTAAAGACTTCCTCTCACTTATTCTTAGAACAGCTTTAGTAGCGTCTAAGATATATCGGATAGTATATCTTTCTCATCAATAAATCATATTTGCTAATCAGAATTGTCTAGACAGCTATACAGGAATCGGAAAATCTATTCGACCTTACTTGGAATGAAGTATACTACAGATCTAGTAATACATACAGTATGGACATTCCATGTCTCCCACCAACTTCTTCTTTTTAATTTTTTCCATTTGTATGAAATGACAGCTGACAGTGTCTAGGGTGTGGATTAACCCAGAATATACACTATGTTGCAATTGAAATACACAATATTAATGAAAACTGTAAGCCTAGTAGACTCAAGAAGGCTGAAATAAGATTATGCTAAAATAACACTATTGACTAGTACCTACAAAATGTACAAATTAATTACCATGTATTGGAAACCTATAACCAGCGACCCATTATACTTCAAACATTCAATTATAACCTACATAACGCAATGAGATCGTATGACCTAGTACATCACGTTTCAAATCCTATCCATTTCCAACCATCAAAAATGCTTTTTTCATGTAGGGTTTGCCCGGTATAATTTAAGTATAAAGTAGGAAAATTGTTATTTTAGCTACTCTAAAGCTTCGGTCACACAGAGGCGGTTCTGCGGGATGCGGTCCGGGCGGAACTGCGGGAAGCCAATATTTCCGAACCCACGCTTATTTCTCTGAGGAAGAGACATACTCTGACATGAACATGACCACCATACCACACCATACACTACAAAACACACTAAAATCTTCGCGGGTTCGAAGATATTAGTTTCCCGCAGGTCCACCCCCGGACCGCTTTCCCGCAGAACCGCCTCTGTATGACCGAAGCTTAAAGCATTTCAAAGAAAAGAATGAGTAGGTACTACGAACTGTACGGACACTTACTAACCCCCCACCAGATTGGACGCCACCTCTCCCAGTGGACCGCTACCTAGACGACAAGCTAATTGGAAGAATTATATCTTAATAACAAATTTAGTTAATTCCGGCTTTCCCTACTTAAAACGGAATCCCAAAAGAGCAGAAATCTTAAATCCCCTCCAATAAGGTATCTGCGGGTACCGTAAACCCTTTTATGTAAAGAGATACCAATTTGAACATGGTTTCATTATAGTAAACACCTGCACAATCACATTAGTTGTTAAAATAATAAGCGAAACATTATACATACAACTAAATTACGTAAATAATTATTATGACTTTCCTTATTTAAAATTCCAGCCTCATTGAAAAATTAATCATCTATAATATGGAATGAAACTATAAGGTTGCTATTGTGTAAAATGCCAATCATCGGACTATTGAGATTTCTTGGCGAATCTGGTTCTAAATATCCTGGTCGGCGGCATTTTCAGTCAGTTCTGATCGAAAATTCAATAATCACCTAAGAATTGCCTAGAACAGTTATAAACAAATGATCTGATATCGACGATCGGTAATTTACACAATGCACAATCTTAAGAAAACGTCATTCATCACATTTTTTGGTCTTTTAAAAATAATTATGCACCTAAAAATATACAAAAGTCTATGTTAAACTAAACACTGAAATTGAACTAGCTCAGCCCTCGTAATATGGGATCTGATACATTACTGGTCAGACAAGTATGCATTTGATATCAAAGTGTGAAAAAAATAATATTTTATATCTGTTGTAAGCAGCACAGCTAGCATGCCACCCACATCAAACCGAGAAAACAAGAAATACGTCATGCGCGCTCTTTTTGGCATACGTAAAATAACAAAGATGGAGGTAAATCTCGATTTTTATTGTTTTATTGGGGGTCGGGTGTCATGCGAGGCCTACAGGCGCGGATCCAGAGGTGGCCGTGTGGACAGTGGTGGCCGTGCCAACAATAAACTTCATATTTACGCCAGATGTTATATTAAGTTTTAGGTCCACCCGAAAATCGGCCAAGTGCGAGTACAACTACGAACTCGCTCTCGATCAATAACCTTGTATTGATTGTAAGGAAAAATATCATTAACCTTTAAACCACATACTCTACCCATCAAACTGAACAACTTTTACTTATTGTATGCTTTTTTTTGTTCTGACAGGTTTAGTTTACACTAGTAAATTAATAAACCTGTAAAATGTTTACCTTATTGCTCACGAAAATTACAAAAGTAATGTGTTTTTGTTTGGGCATCACAATAACATCAGCATATCGACCTTGAAGGCATGCCCACAGTGCCCAAAACAGTGGACCCGCGCTTGATTGTAATTGTAAGACTCTGTTTACAGTTCGTAAAACAGAGAGAACTTCATTAAAAGAGCCGATTGACGTACGCACTCATTATTAACAATGATCTAATCTGGTATTTGTAGTATTGTCACTGACGTATTAATTCATTATTGTACTGGCGAGTGCCTCAACCGTGCTTATAAATGTACTCGGTTAAAGTATTGTTGTGTTCGTGTTTATAACTGGGATGAGTATTAATTGCTCACTGTTAAACGTACATGGAGATTACTCATATTCTGATGTGTTGTAGCTATTTGTTAAATGTTGACTAGATGTAAGATTAAATGATAAAATAGGTTACGAAAACGAATCCCCATGTACGCTCTCAATATAAATGGAACTATGAAACTTATAATTAAACTCAGTAAAGGTAGTTTTTCCTTGGGAAAATAGCATGAGGTTCTTTGTAGTTGGGGTCGGGCTGGTTGCGGTAGCGGCGGGCGAGCCAAACGGCGAACAACTGCAAATTAAACATTTTAACTTTATCTCTTCCCATTGCGACGATTTAGTCAACATTGACATTTTCATACATAGCATAAATACACTTTGTGTCAATACAAAAATAGTAATTAAATTATAACAAAGATGACAACAGTTTACCATTATAAACAGTATGAAAATGTCATGTTGATATTCCATTAGTACAAGTCCGTTAAAATATAGCATTCAATTTATTAACAAATCATGCATTTATGTGCAAACATACTATCTATGTAAAGGTGGTAACAATATAGGCATGCTAAATAAATAATAAGATCCACTCACGATTGTGTTAATACCTACTTCAGGCAAACATTTGAATGAAAATTGTACATATACTCAATCCCAAATTTCCTGCTAGACATACTGTCCACTACCCGAGTTCGGAAAGTAGGTCATACTATACTCGATTGTAATAAAGTTTAACATTGAAATATTGAGTCAATTAATGGCCGTACATGTAGGCAGGCAAAACACGCGGCCTGCTAAATAAGCCAAGCTTTCCGAAACACGTTTTGTTTTATTAATATTTAAACGTCTACTGTGAGCTTGTGCAAGTAAGTGCAAGCAAGTTTTTATTCAACATTTTGGATCGATACGTACTCCTAAGTGGCTGAATTCTGCCAGCAAATCAGCGACAATAGGCTATTTGACAACTAGTCAAATCACCAACTCTGTATCGGACGACAAAACGCGCGCTTTGTATGAAAACTTTTACTAAATACAAACTCGTGATCGATGTGATCGTACGTTTCTTTAATTTTCCTAGTTTACCCAGTGATTAAAAATAGTTACGTTCACGATTAAAAACTCAAAATGTGAGTTTAGCGCTATTTTCAAGCGTTCATTGTACTGAGAAAATTGTTTAATATATTTATTGCTGTCAAATACACAATTCGGTGCACACAAGCTACAATAACTAACCTGGGTTGGCTTTTAATTAAATTTGTTAATACTATCTGATAGATTAGTAACTGGAGCTTCAATGATGTTATCACAAAGAGAAAAAAGAACCTTCATACAATTAAAGGATATTTTTAGAATCAACAATTTTATAAATATGCCACAGGACTAGATTAAATTGCAAAAATTGTTCGGACTGAATAGTAATGTAGCCTTTTTAACAACCAAAAAGATTACCGATTGCCGTTTAGAAATTGTTATAAGGTACTAAATGACTAATATAAAAACCTAAGTCTTACAGATCACAATCCGCAGTAGAAAAAATTTAAATTATTATTTTTTTATTTCGAGTTTACCGTTTGCCGGGGGGGCTACAGTACTAGAATATAGAAGTATGTGAAACCGCCTTCACGGATCAAAATCTACACACGCATAATGACATCTAATTGACTGACGATACAAGAAAAGCTTGACTAAACTAGAAAAAACGCGTAGATAATTTTTTTTATATTTTTTTAATTCATCGTTTTTGTTATACTATCACATATAGTTTGATGAAACGGCAACTCATAGACGATACTGCACAAAACGTCGCTTCATTATGTAGCCCCGCTATCCGACAAATCAGGTCATTGCCGTTTTACCAATGAAATTGAGGAGGGCAAGAGATGATGTGTATTTCCCACTCTATTTTATTTCATAGTTAAATCAGCTTGACCTTGATTAACCGAACCGTGTCTACTGGATAGCGGGCTATTCACCCATAACATTCTACGACGTGATGTGGTAAGGCTTTCTATTATTTATCAATTCTCTACCCGACTTTTTAAGTTACGGTTATGTTTTTAAAGCGTGTTTAAACATTTTTAAGCATGCGTAAGCACAACACAATATTTTTACACATGAGTGTGCGGTTGGGGCTACATTGTTGGTGAGAACTACACACTGACTACACGCAATCTGGTGCAAAAGAATCGTGGTGAAGCTGCAGTGCAGTGTAGCCCCAGCCTAAGCTCGGCACATGCGCGTAACACCAAACCACCTCAAGAGATAAATGCCGTGAGTCCGTATCGTCAGATCATTCACAGAAATGCACTGGGGTTAGCACGCGGGTCCTTTTGGTTACGATATCTTACGGTCAACCATACACCCAGAAACTGCAAAGTAATTGTCCATTTGTTAGTCACAACCACAAACATGTCCAGGAAAATGTTAAGGTTACAAGATAATAGTTAAAACACAAACTTAAACATAGGACGAACACGAGTTTAGTGAATGAACTGAAGACTAGCAAACTATTTGTGAGATTGTGACAAAAGTTGCGATCGTCAATTATTTATAAGTATTAAAATAAAATGCTACTATTCAAATGTTCCAGTATGACTCGAGTACAGCCTCGAATAAACAAATGAGGTCTAGATAGATGACCTAACGAGATCAAAAAGGTAAATGCAATAAAGATAGTTCAATATAAGAATAAAAAAATACTTGCCAAAAGAGAACAGGTATAACACGAAAGTGCTACTTTTCTACATGTTATATGTGTATTGCATGTTTATTAAAGAAAAAGAACGCAAAGAATGCAGCGACCTTTCTATTTCAAATAAGTTCACCATTTTAGAATGTTAAGTGACCTTACACAACAACGTACTAAGGTTGATGTAGTAACGGTAACAAAAATGGACAAGCCATTATGTGTAATATTTATATGGTCTTATTTTCTATGCGTATAAAATTATTAACTTTTTCTACATGAGTGCAAACAAAGAATTATCAAACATTTGACTTATCTTTTATCTGTTCGCACTTAACTATACATTGATAGCGATAAAAAGATAGCGGGATTCATAAAATAAATACAAGATCATGCAAAACGTGTACATACCTCAGTAAAGCTGAAAAATAGTCCTATACCGCCGCATAGTTTGAAAGCATAATCAATGCTCTCCTTCAGTTTTTCCATGCAAGGCTGACATTGGCAATCCTGGTTGACATCCATACTCCCGCAGCAGAGTTTCTGTGGCGATATTATTAAAATATGATAAGCTTATAAGTTGAATTTACAGAGTCAACATATTCTAAAAGGCCTCCGCACATTGCAGCGATATTATCGAGCGATATTATCGACAGCGATATCGCGACCTCTTACACACTGCAGCGATTCCGCGATTCGCGTCACGCATGCGCCCCACCACTGAATGTAGTCGAAAGAGTTGCGATAATATCGCGGCAGTGTGTGGGATCTAGCGCGTCCCCATACAAAATGTACTGAGAACAATTATCGCAAAATCGCAGCGATATTATCGCTCGATAAAATCGCAGCAATGAGCGGAGGCCTTAAGGCTCCTTTTACCGTTCAGTGGCGTCCTATCATGATATCAAATGGTCGAAGTGCTCGAACTGACGAACGCACACAGACTAGGGCCACGAACACGGCCCGCTAAGTTACTTCGGGGCGTAACAGTACTGAAGTACACACGGCGACACATCAAGCTATAGAAACCAAAATAAGCTGGCCTCGCGTAGGTAGAATAACGTATAGTGTCGCGGGGCCAGCTTATGTTTGTTTTGTGTAGCTTGATATGTCGCCGTGTGTACCTTAGCGGGCCGAGTACGTGAACGCTAGTGTGCGTCGATTCGAGCGCTTGCATGAAGTTATTACGGTATAACTCTTTTCTATAGCGCGGGCGAAGGAGAGGTCGAGTGCGAGGTTATTAGCAACTAGACCACCACACCTATTTTGTTGGAATATTTAAAAGTATTTACTGTCCTTGACTATACAAGGTGTTACAAAACTACAAATAAACATTTAAGGGAGTGGTGTAGACCATCAAACTGAACAACTTTCACTATGGGACCAATATCGAAATCGCGAAAAAAATAAATTATGTTCTATACTCTACAAATCGACTAGAGCTAAAATATGTATGGGATACAAAATTATTTTTTTCGCGATTTCGATGTTGGTCCCATAGAGAAAGTTGTTCAGTTTGACGGTCTAAACAACCCCCTTATAAGTTTTAAAAATTTATTGTTACTTATGAAACACCCTGTATAGCTAGAAACTCATAGACGATTTTTTTTTCGCTTACGCTAGTAGATCGAATATCAGTGTAACCGGGTATGAGATAGCGAATTATATGAAGCTACATCTCGGAGTCAGGTGGTTGTCCCATACAATTTATATGAAGTGACATTTTGGAGTCAGATGGCCGAAGGCCGAAGTACAAAAAAGTGGATACGTCGATAAGGACAGCAATAAGTAGCGGTCTCCTTTTTTAACTAGAGCGAATTTGCTATGTGCATCTCTTACTGACAAGTTATGACAAGACACGTGCTTCCTTCTAGTGCCTTCTCTTTCTACGTAGAAACTGCTGTCGAATTTAGAATAGGATAAAAGATCGTTTCTCATTCAAGATCAATAGATCTTCGATTCGATTAATAAATCGAAAATTTTATAAACTACTAATATTTGATTACTAACATAACTTTAAGGGTGTGTTCAGACCATGAATCTTAACAACTTTCGCTAAGGAACATGGGTCGAAAACCGAGAAAAATTGTTGGACCTCCTATAGAAAATCGATCGGCCGATCCACACTTTTGTATAGAAGCTCCAAAAAAAACTCGTTTTTCAGCTCATGTTCCTTGGGGAAAGTTGTTTACATTGATGGTCTGAATACACTCTTAAAGTTACGTTAGTAATTAAAACTAGTGGTGTGTACGTGTAAGATGATTATAGTTATGATAGCCTTTCAGTTTTGTGTTAGTTCTTTGCTGTATCTTTTCTTTTAGTCATTTAAATCTCATATTCCTGCGAAATTATTGTGCTTCGACATACAGCTGCAGCAAATGTTATAAAGAATTATTTTCAAGCAAATCCCGACTTTAAACAAAACACAAATTCCACATGATTATTTTGAAATATTAGCATTAACTCACATCAACTGTATCACATTTAGGATAGTCGGCAGTCCCATTGATGGGTACCAATCTGTCCTGAAATCCGCAGCAGAAGAACCTTGATTGCACCTGCGCCTTTACATCCATGTCCACTTTGTGCCAGCCCTGCAAAAGATTCCTCATTTAGTACCTAGTTCAAACTATAAGATGCTTTATTGCGCAGCGAAAAGTTTCATAAAGAACTTGTAATGTGAACTGAACTCCGTGTAGTATATACATCTTTATACTACGACGTAGTAAAAGTGCATACATCTTTTTGCTGCTGACTGTACCTACTTGAAGGACTACTCAGACATCTTTTCCTTGAAGAAAAACTTACAACAAGTTCTTTATGAAACTTTTCGCTGCGCATCAATAAAATGTGTGATTTATAATAGGTATTGTCTTTCTAATGACAAGTTTTAACATTAAATTAAATACCGCAAACTATTTCTTTGAATTAAAACAGTTCAATGTTTTGAAATACACATTACTGGGAAAATTTTGTTTTATATACCATAAATTTTCTAGCCATCTGTAACATGACGCCTGTTTCCCAGTCGGTGAGAACTACGTCCAGCAGTGGACGTCCATCGGCTGAATGATGATGATCTCTTTTTGTCAGTAGAAATATAGGTATTTGCCATGTGTTTTTGATAATTACCTGTTTAGCTAACATTTCCTGCTGGTCGGAGTTGACTGCGAGACAAGCGCACGCTACAGAAAACTGTACCAGGAACAGTAGGAACAGAATCACCATGTACTGTTTATAAAATTAAGGAAAACATTTCATTGTAAACATCATTACAAACAATAGCCTACTATCAAATCATTCGCCATTGACACACATATTCAAATATTTATACTGTGTATACACTCTTTGTACATGTCTCCTCAATTATTGTTATCAATGAGTTTCTGTGCATAGAGTAATTATAATAATAGTGGGTGCGCTCAGTCTATGCTCGCGCGTTTTGGGGGATGGGGCACAAAGTGGGTACCCGCGCGTAGGTAAGTCGATACGGGCACGTACGCTCCCCCCAGCCCACCGTAAACCACGCACGATAGGCCTGTCGCGACTACCGATCGTAACCACTACCACTACACTATGACAATACAGTGTTTTCTTTTTTTAATTTATCACCCATAATGACAATATACAGTTGTGTTGTTATTCTTATCACTCTAGGACAATGGACAGAACAAACTGGTATAATCTTACTAAGATAGAAAGCATAATTTCCGTTGATTGGTCAGACCTGTCAATGCATATGGTCAGTGCAGCTCTAAAACCGGCCTAACATCTACAATATCATCATCATCAATCATCTGAAAGATAGAACTTAAACCCAGAGCATGCGGTTTGGCTGATGTGTTAATAACTCTACTGGGGTATGATTATGACGTATCATGTAAAATTCACAGAAAAGGATACAAAGAACAGCATGACTTGATGATGTTTCACAGCCCCCGCCATGCCGAGCATGGAGATCAGTATGAGGAACACTCCGCAGGCGAGGATACCCCCAACGATGGGCAGGTTGGTCACCAGCGACGATGCTTGCCCGTACACCGCCACTGATATCAGGATAGACGCTACAACCTAGACAAAACATCATCATAGTTATAGCTGATCATATAGATACATCTTATTTTAATTTTTTCATATGGTTTGTGAAAAGGAAATGAAAAACAAATGGCTAGCCTAAAGAAAACAAAGAGGAACAAAAAAAGAAAGGCTTAAACTAATTTTCCATCGGAGATGGATAACCAAAACCGAGAAATCTTAGGTTTCTTCCCCTAAATGGTATTTCCTCCTTATTGACCATGTATTTGAAGGGTGAAGAAAGCAAAAGTATTGGGGCTATAACACAAAAGATCCCAATGGGTCGAAGTGTTGCTGGCATGCCAGCCCCCACAACACAACAAGATAAAATAAGAAACTAATTTTAAGAGAACTAATTATTATTTGTTCTATTAAGTAATTTTATCTAAAAACTCCCTATAAACCTGTCATTACGCAAGTTTAGATCTAATTCTTTAAGTTGGTTAAAAACATGACATTGAAGATATTTATTTATATTAGATGTCTCTGACTCCAAACTACAAATTTTTTAATTTTTTGTCCGTCTGTTTGTTTGTTTTTTGCATCACACGAAAACTACTGGGCCAATTTTGATGAAACTTTTCGTGTTTGATTGAAAGCCTATGATTATACTTAAAATTATTGGCGAGGTGCTATGTTTTAATAAAAACATTTTATCAATTTAATCTTTTATTTCTTCGTTTCTACATTTTACATGAAAACAAAACCATCTTCCTATTTTCAGACACAACAACCACACATAAAAAAGGAACAAATCATAGACTTAAACTTAACATACTATTCAGCCAGTAAGATGAGACATTGGTTCTCCATCAAAAATCTGGTATATTATTATTTATAAAATAAATAAAAATAAAAATAAAATAAACTTTATTGAGTTACTAAATGATACAATTTGGTGTAGCCTTGATTCCTAAACTAGTAAACTGTGTGTCCGGAATCAGTCTTATCTTGCTACATTGACAGAAACCTGTGGGGACAAAGTCGCGGGTAAACTCTAGTAGTTTTATAATATTGGATAGATTGAATCCTATTGTTTTTAATTTCGGAAGGACTGTACAATGAGAACCGTCGAATTTGGGGTCGGGGATGGGTGGGGGGGATATAGGGGGGGGGTCCCCACATGCCCCCCCTAGATTGAAAAAGTACGGGGCATGTGGGTCCCCCCCACCCATCGCCAACCCCAAATTCGACGGTACTCATTGTACAGTTCAGCCTTAATTTCACTTCCGCTGTTTACCTAAACAATTAGAAATGCAAGATTGTTATTGCTAATCAGTGAAAGAAACAGTACACAATACAGGCATTCTCATCACTGTTAAGTGTTGAAGTTGAATTCTTCCCGAATATTCCAGCGTCACACCACCTACGCGTTTTATCATAAGTTAAAAAGTGAAATAGGTCAGAGGTTAGACAATGTCCTTTGTTCTGGATAGGCAAAAGAAATTTTGGATATGATAGAATTACTTACCACGTAGAGAATATTTAATGCAATTAACGCATGTTTAGAACAAGTAAATCCTCCACACATCTTGATAACACAACTATTAACGATTATTCACAGACGCTCTTGAAACGGAAACAAGGAACTAAAAGCAACAGCTGTCTTTCTCACTTCGCAATTGCACAACAATGCTCCACGGTTTTATATTTGCGTTCAATTCAATTCATAACGCAATCCGAGTTATTCAGGGAGCCAAAATAAGATTCAGAAACAGGAATTATCGTAGAAATTTGCTGAAAAACGCAGCGAACACAGCTTTTGGTATAATTACTATACTCTTTGGAACACAGCTGCTTATCAAATCACAATTTGACAATAAATGACAGTATTTTTTTAAATTATTTCTTTCGTTCGGAAAGGTAAATGAATTACGAGATTTAGCCATTCGTCTGTTTCAAAACGTGTAAAAATCCATCTTGGTCTATCTATCTCACTCTAGCATACATATCTTCAACGTGTCTTCATATGCTCTTGCTCTTTCGTTTTTTTAGGAACCCCGAGCTTACCCCGAGTGATTTTCACAGGCTATGAAACGTACTACGTTTTTTTCTTAGTTTGTGGCTTGGTTCCTGAGGGGTAGTAATAAAAGCTCCGATAATAAATTTAAAAATGTCCTTACTAAAAATATAATATTTACTGCCCGAAATACTAAATCTCCGACTACTTCTGTCCGACTAAAAATGACGAAACGACCGAATGATATACTTAAATCTCAGAAAAAATCTTATGACTATTAATTGCTGTAATACTTTTTTACCATATAAAATTATGTTCTACTGATAACAATGCTTTGTAATTATTACCTTTACTTGCCAACTAGAAATTCATCAATTACATTTAATTTTTCATAAACTCTGTGCTATTTTTACTACAATGTTATACTTAAATTTCTATTGTTGGCGCTTGTCCAGAAAGTTATTAAAAATACAAAAATGTACTTACTATAATCATGAATTCTAGTTACTACTAATCTAATCTATCTAACCTAACCTAACCTATAACTTTTAAAAAAAAATCTCAACTTTAAAAAAAAAAAGTTTTTTTTTTTTTTTTTTCCTTAACCAAACCTAACCTAACCTAACCTAACCTAAGTTTTTTTTTTGTAAACATTTTTTTTAGTCTACTATTTAAAACAGTAGCGATTCGGTTCTGCCACTCGCCGGCCGCTGCCGCGGCACGCTCGCTGCGCTCGCTCGGCTCGTGGGGCTGGTCGCAAGAAACCTAACCCGCTCGTCGCTTCGCTCCTCGCTAACCCAACCGAATGCATTTTGCTCAAACGCCGTTCGCGCGGTCCGACCAGTTTCGGTATTTTCATCAATGTTGAGAGTTAAAAAATATATTTGGTAACCAACACTAGAAAATTAAATAACTCATAAAATTCGTAAAAGAATGATTATTTTGACATGACCTCTGTTGTCAGTAACCCAGTAATCTCGTCGGAGGTTCAGTATTTTATTCAGAAGTTTAGTTTTGTTATTCAAAGTTTAATATATTTATAAGTAGAAATGTAATTTGATTGTGTTCATAGGTGTCAGCAAAATTTAGGTATTTTATTCGGTATGCTTTGAATTTTTTTGTCGGTATATTATTATAACGCTGGTAAATTAGAATAAAAGTCGGACAGAGATAGCTGGAGATTTATTTATTTGTCGGAACCAATATTATTTCCCGTTCCTGAGACCTTTGAGCCCAGAAATCTTGGAAGTGACATCAGAAGATATTCTGAAGCTTTAGCACGCGTGATGGATTGTAGCGTAGCGTAGCGTGGGTTTCTGCCGCCCAGGGCACCGCCCACTTATCTTACCAACACAAAAAATTACGGAGCGAGCGAAGCGAGCTCGAAATTTTTTGCACATCGATTCGGGTTGTAGTCAGATCGAAAAACGATGCAAAAATAGAAACTATACTCCTCATTAAAAAAAAATTACGTCTTTAAATTTTTTTATCCATATCACGCCATCTAAGTTGAGATTTCAGAAGCCAGGCAGCATGGACACAGAGGATTATATTGTAGCCTTTGGATATAATGTACTCTTTGCTTTGGATAGGCCTTACGCGAACGCGAACATTTCAAACCAGAAAAAAATGAGGCAAAACAAATTAAAGGTTTACTTCAAATTTGTATGCAAGTGCCCTAGATTTGACAGATAATGGCGCTAGTTTGTATGGACCAAGTGCACCAGTAGTTTGCTTCAACTTACCGCGCTTTAGGCCTATCCATTAATTTTATTTTGATCTAAGATTGTAGCATGCTTCGATCAAAATAAAATGAATGGATAGGCCTTAAGGGTCGGCACTACCCTAATCGGGCAAAACAGGGTTCGGCGTTCCGACTTTTGAGGATAGTAAATAGCTATATTTCGAAACAAAATTAATACCATCGCTTCTTTAAAAGATGAAGTACAACATGAACAAAAAAAATTTCAGTAAAATGTTATAGTTACATCAGAAAGTAATCGAGAATTTCATGAAAAACTCTAGAATAGCACTGCCGCGTTCCGAGTCCTGTGATTTAGTTAAACAAAATGAAACAACAAAACATATTTCAAATCAATGGCAAAACATCAAAGAACACTTTAAACAAATCAGTTTTTCGATATGACTTCTAGTTTTTTTGCAATTTGTTACCAAAAATCACATATTTTTTTGGACGTTTTCTTCATACAAATTACTATGGGCCGTCAATCGTTCGAAATCATTGCGGATAGACCGGTGACCGGCAACACCCGACCCTGTCTTAGAAGATTAATGAACATATCCATTTTGTAGCTAAGGAAGCAAAGTAACTTATAAAAAACCGGGCAAGTGGGTGTCGGGCCAAACGCAGTGTAAGGTTCCGTAGTTGCCCGTCACGATTTATTTGGACTTAGAAGTACATTTTATACATTGGTCGACTATTACTCGTTAATTTTTGTCCCCATTATTATAACATAATAATTATAAGTTTATTATTATTGGTAGGTTCTAGCAAACTTACGATTGATAATCTGTTATCATCATCATCATCGTCAGATATGTTATACGGGGTGAATTTGATATCATTAGCATCCTTTTAAACTAAGAGTCTACCAATCAAACTGGACAACTTTTACTATGGGAGCAAACCGATCGGAGCAATAAAAAAATGCTGTTCCATAGTAAACTGTACTGTAACTGAGTAGGCACTCTACTCGATTCAAATGTATGCAACAGCATATTTTTTTTGGTCCGATCGGTTTGCTCCCGTAGTAAAAGTTGTTCAGTTTGATGGGTAGACTTTTAGTTTAAAAGGATGCTAATAATATCAATTTCACCCTGTACATAAGTATGGAATAAGAGTGAATTCTGTGCCGTAGTAGTAACTCAAACGATTGCCTTCAAAAAACATTTGCACGACAGAATTTTGCGCGAAAGGACATTACGATTTACGCGACACAAGACAACACAAAGGAATTTCACAAAAGTTACTTTCCGGGCACTGTTTGGTAGTTTTTGGTTATTTTGGTAATTAATGGTAGTTTTTGGTTCTTTCAGTAATTTTTGGTAAATTTTCGTAGTTTTTGGATATTTTGGTAGATTTTTGTACTTTTTGGTAGATTATTGTTATTTCGGAAATTTTTCGTACTTTTTGGTAGTTTATGGTTATTTTGGTACTTTTTCGTACTTTTTGGTAGTTTATGGTTATTTTGGTAGGTACTTTTTGTTTTGGTTCCTTTCATTTCATTTACTTACCTATAGCTTGGCAAAAAAGTCCTGATCGTGGTGACAGGTGGAACTAAAATTTTAGTATGGTGGTGTTGCCAGGCTATACGTGATTTTGACGTTCTTGCGTGGAGGCAGCGCCCTCATTTTTTATCATGACTTTTTTGCCAAGCTGTACCTTAAATTGTAGGTAGGTACATAAGTTACAGATGGTAAGTACAGAGTATTAGTCACACTGCAATATAATTTATAAACATAAAGAAAAAACAGATTTAAACAATAGGTGCCAGACAATAACTACCACCTTTCACTACAACAATCAAATTAAACTTCGCATAAAATCAGTTAAATGTTATTAAAACACTGTTCGATTAATTATTCCTTCTTCAGAAATCTCTTGTCGGGTAGGGCTTTAATGTCATCTGGTATTTTATTATACACAAAAACAGCATTCAACTTTGTAGTTCTTTGCATCGATGCTAGTCGGTAATTTGGTACCTATAGCTCATTTTTGCGAGTTAAATTTAGTCTTTTGCTACGGAACGGGTTTACTTGGGAATTTGTCGGGGTATCGTCTCACGATTTTGCACAGCTCGAAGATAATTATACAAAGCTGTCACAGTGAGCAATTTAAAGTCGGTGAACAAGGATCGGCATGACACCCTGTTGGACTGAATTCCGCTTACGATTAGAATGCACCTCTTTTGCAAAACAAATATTTTATATTTTATGTCAACAGACTCACCCCGTAGCCAAGCCGTAAAGAACTCTTTTCTTTATTATGGTAATTTTTGGTAATTTTCATATATAAAAATCTACCAAAATAACCAAAAACAACGAAAAACTAAGAAAATCTACCAAAAACTACTTAAATAACCAGAAACAACGGAAAACTACCAAAATCTACCAAAATAATCAAAAACTACGAATAATACTAAACTCTACCAAAAACTACCAATATCACCAAAACCTACCAAAAGAACCAAAAACTACCAAAAGAACCTAACTATTGACATTGTGATAATTATTTTCTTATCTTTAAAATACTTCTTGTTAATATTGCTGTGACCTTTCAGGGTTCATGGGTACATGACTTTAGCTACTAAGTAACACCTATGCTGTAACTGTACATGAATGCGAATAAATTAATATGAATATGAACCAAAAACTACCAAACAGTGCCCTTTGTAAGTAACTTTTTAGTTTTTTAAATAACTTTGTGCATTTCTTTTGTGTGTTCTTTTGTCGCGCAATGTCCTTCAGCTTGACCACTTTTTTCAGAGAATCTACCAAAATCTAAGTACCAAGTCCTGTTTCAAATTCTACCAAATAGTATTTATGTCGTTCCAGATGGTTAAAATTTAATATAAAACACGTTTTTGAACAACATTTATATTATAAATTTTATTGAACGCTCATCATGTTATTTTCGCATTTTTGTATAATTTTTATTGGTTTTCACATAGACATATTACTCTAGCGATAGACAAGCTCGTTCAAACAAACAACATGTCACACAAAACAACACAAAATGACACATTGCGGTCTGTCATTGCCATAGTGACGAAGTGAACTCGGGAACATCAATCAGGTGCGTACACCTCATTCAAGTGGAACATGTTGCTTCTATGGAAGGGCAAGTCTATCGCTAGAGTTTAAGTCTATGGGTTTTCATCACTTTGTAACATGGATGCTTCAATTTTCAAATAAATCTGAATAAATATTAAATTGGGTTGTCCCTATGCAAGTTTAAATTTAGTACTGTTTTCTGTGTTAGTCTGGTTCACTTTTCTCTAAAATTGCTATTTTAATCATTTTAGCGGCATTTTGCACGAATTTCGATGTTGGTACTCCCGAATTTGCAAGCTCGAGGAAGGGGAGGGGGGAGAGGGCTCTAAAGGTGACTTTTTTCAGTTTTTTACGTTTTATCGAAAAGCTTTGCAGAGCCAAATTAAATCGGATAAAATTTTCAACAAAACCAGTTCTTTGCACTTTTGTCATAACCTTTGAGGGCTACAGGGCCGAGAAAGTAACAGCATTACAAAAATTATGAAATTTGTATGTATGAATGTTGAAAATCAAAACAAAATGATTTCATATTCTTAATCAGCGACCCCTAAAACCGCCGGATACAATTTTTTTTGTCGGTTCGAAAGCTGCTTTGGCGTTTGAAATTTCCATGGCAGCCATCTTGGATTTCGATATTTTGGATTTTTTTTACCGCCAACCAAATCTGACTAGGGTCCTCTATGTTATTTGTTTTAGGTCCATAACCATATCTGTCATAGTTTACGCGGGCCGTTGAATCCGTCATGAGTCGATCTTCTGAGCAAGTCCAAATATTCTTTTTACCACCCGGGCATCCTTATTACGATCCACAGATCTCAGATCATAATTTTTGAAATGCCTTAAGTCCTATGACAAAAGTGCACAGAACTTGTCGATAAAACTTATAAATTCTGAGAAATACGCGAAAAACTGAAAAAGTCACTTTTAGGCCCGATTCGACCAAACGCGAGTAAATTTAATTCTTAGATTAAGTCGCTTGTGACTATAGAGTAAACTGATTTTGCGTTTTGCCAACCAACAAATGAAATGTCGATATCAAATAATTAAAAAAATTATAATAAAAAGAAACCTAACAAATTAAAACTGTATAACCTCACATTGCAATAAGTACGGATACAGCGACCTCTTTCTTTAGGTGAATTATACATTCGTTCTTTTAGTACGGGGTGTGTAAACACCAAAAGTAAAATTGTTCCTTGTATAGTTACTCTTCTATAAATCTAAGTTTGGTCGAATACGGCCTTATAATAATAAAATTATTGCGTTATAAGTTTTAGTTTGCTCTGTTATAATAATTTAAGTTTTTTTAAGCCTTAGTAATACCTACTGTATGCAAGGTGTTAGAAAAATACAAATAAACCTTTAAGGGGGTTGTATAGAACAACTTTCAATATGGGACCAATATCGAAATCGCGAAAAAAAAAAATATGTTCCATACTCTACAAATCGACTAGAGCTAAAATATGTATGGGATATGAAATTTTTTTTTGTGATATCGATTTTGGTCCAATAGAGAAAGTTGTTCAGTTTGACGGTCTAAACAACCCCCTTAAGAGTGTTACTTATGAAACACCCTGTATATGGTTGGGACCCACCAGGGGTGATCTTTGATCAGTCACATTTTGGGTCTATCACGGTACTATACTGTTACTGTAAATGTCATTTTCGACCTACGGCCCTCAAATCCAGATGCTGCATGTGCAGGAGTATTGCCACGTACGACCAAACATTCCACATTAATTTAATGAGGTAAAATCTTCCTTCCGGGTAGTAGGTACCCTAAATTTGGTCGGACCTATGAACCTGCCAGGATAGGGTGCGGCCTACCAGATTTTTTAGGCCTTACTAATTGGTCTCTAGACCAACAGACTAGATCCGTCCTTTAATTCAACGAGGTAAAATGTTGTGTCACCAGGGTTCACTTTTTCCTTCACACCAGTAAACGTGCCATGTCAGCCAAGCTGCGCCGCGGCCGACCAAGTTTTTTGCAAGTAACTTATTGCCAAATTTAGCTATAAAATTTATTTGTTCATTAATCTTATAAGATAGGGTTGAGTGTTGTCGGTCACCGGACTTTTTCTTTTGACAGATATGTCAAACGGGCCGTAGGTAGTGCCGACCCTTAAGCGAACATTTCAAACCAGAAAAATGAGGCAAAACAAATGAAATTTTTACTTGTCACTTGTATGCAAGTGCCCTAGATTTGACAGATAATGGCGCTAGTTTGTATGTACCAAGTGCACCAGTAGTTTGCTTCAACTTACCGCGCTTTAGGCCTATCCATTAATTTTATTTTGATCGAAGGTAGCATGGATACTCCTTCAGCCCATCGCTATCTCACGATAGATGGCGTTGAAAAAAAAAACTAATTTCACCTCACAAGCTCGGAAAGATTCTGTTTATCATTCGAAATCTGAGTGCAAAAGTGCATTTTATCCGCTAGCGTGGAAAGAGTTTTTGAAATTCGAATCTGTCTATTCAATATTTTTATATACCGTCAATCCACTGAAAATGCTTAATAACCATTTCACGGCACTGGCCAGCACGAAAATAAAAACTTTTTGAAATGTTCTTTTTAGCTATTCACTTTTTTCCTCGCTGTTGTGAGGTGAAAAATTGTGTTTTGCTCGGCTGCAAAGTTATTCTGCGTCTCGTACCTTTGAAACCTTCGCTTGCTCAGGTTTCAATAAAAGTACTCGCGCCAAAAAGCAACTTTGCAGCCTAGCATAACAAATAACTATTGCAGCGTGAAAATCTGGAACGATAATCGTTCTAGGTGAAAATGGATTTTGTCAGGGATGAAACCTACAGAGAAAATCTTGATCCGCCCAGGTACTGTCAATTAAACAATTACAAATCAAAAATTATACGTCTTTAATAACTAATCAAGTAACTAGATGAGTATATTATACTGATAATGATAAGATAAGTGATAAACTGATAACAGAACAAGATTAGTAATTTTATAAAAATTCCCACCGCATAAGACCCTGCCACCTATTAGGCCTCTTCAAACTTTATCAGTAGCCCCTCCATGTCATCAGTCGTCCAAAGCTCGCATAACATTAACAGTCCTATCATATAATAATCTCTTCGCTTCTGTACCCCACATGAAGTCTAAATGGCTGAAGGTTGCAAGCGGCACCCTGAGCTTTTCTATAGGTCTTCCCAGTTTACTCCACAATCTATCCATATCATTAAGATGTGCAAACACATCATTATCAACGTAGTGGAAGTATACAGGTGATGTGATTCTGTTCAGGGGGTAGTCAGGTGGTGTGAAGGTACGGTACAACCGCCAATTAGCCAGGGGCCCATGGTCGTAGCGACGGAAGAACCTCTTGCGGATGTGCTGGCCGTAATGCACGATCTGCCTCACGGCGGAACCTGCGGGTGTGTGCGCCAGTTTCACGGGGAACATTGTCTGAAAAATAAAACGACTTAATTATGGTCTAGGTCTATTCACATTAGGAGGGGCGGGCATGAGCGTTCGCAGCAGCAACAATGCAAAATAATACATATTTCAAATATAGTTGAAGAGAACAGAGATGTTCCATCCTTGTCGCACAGTTGGACTCTGTAGTTGGACGGAGCTTTCTGTGACAACGTATTTTATTCTCTACCTATATTAAAATAGAGTCCATTTTACCGTACCCGGTGTATCCAGGTAACCGGTTCAAATTTTCACAGAATATGTTAAATTCATCATTATTATGAATATGCTGACAAAAAATAAAAAGTAAAACGTTAAGGGGTGCCATACTCACAGCATTATGCATATCTTCACTTCGGCCAGCGATAAGGAACAACATATTGGAGCACGCTGACTGCGTTAGGGCTGCATCAGAGCAGAAATTCCTTCCAACCCACGAGAAGAATTCAACGTTGGGCAACAGTTCCCCAATACCAAGCCTTCTCGCTACAATCTGAAAAAGAAATGCCAACATTCTTCAAACCCCCATTTAGGTACTTTGTATAAAATAATGGAAAATATTTTCAATAAAGTAACGTACACTAAAGTAACGCAAAGTTGTACTCTAATATATCATCATCATCACAGCCTATATAAGTCCCACTGCAGGCCTGACATGCCTACCCTAAGGGAGGGTGTATGGGCATTAGTCCACCACGCGTGCCCAATGCGGATTGGTAGACTTCACATACACATCGGATTGACCACTAAGTTTGACCACGAGGAAGGAAGGGAATTTCTTCTTCAGCGTATGCGGTTTCCTCACTACGTTTTCCTTCACCGTTTGAGAGCAGTCGGTATTACGTACATAAATAAATATCTTGGACATTGTCACACAAATTATCTAGTCACATTTAAAGTTCCAGAATCTAGCCTGGACTTGTATTATGATAACTAGACAACGATATAGAATACATATATAGATACAAACACCCATGACTCGGGTACAAATATTCATATTCACCATACAAATATTTGTCCCTTACAGGATTCGAACCCGCGACCCCCGGCACAGCAGGCAGGTTCACTACAGACTGTCGGGCCGTACATAAGTTCGAAAAACTCATTGGTACGTGGCATGTGGTCCGATTCGAACCCGAACCTCAAGATTGAGTTTCCATAGCTCTCCGCAATGCGCCACCGACACTTTAACGACGACACTACTCGCGGCATAATACCAATCCCTTTCAACTTGGTTAGAAACTTTGCATTGCTTCAACAAACCAATAAACCTAGCAAGGGATGGAAATTATGTAAGAGGCTAGCCTTTCGCTAGAGAATACTGCATAAGAAACCCTATTCCTTAGTCGTCTTATTAGACACCGGAAGATATTTATATTTTACTTCTTCTACTTTGTATTTTTCTTCTTCAAGCAATCTTCTATTCTATAGATGGATTGATACTTTTGTTTTCGAAAATTGTTTGAATTTGAAGCAATACTCTAGTACATATTGTGGCTATAACCATAAGGATAAATAACCTACCTCAATATTATTAGCAAATAGCGCGAGCACTCGGAACACAGGATTCGCATTGAACTCCATGAAGGCCACTGGTGCATACGCTTGCATAGAGATTATCTTATTGTTGTAAGTCGGCCGCAGAGAGCCCATCACCCAGAACGCGGTAGTCCCCTGCGAGTGGCCGATGTAATGCAGCTGAGATTTGCCAGTGGCCGCCAGCGCATAATCTATCATGGCTGGCAAGTCATATAGACCTATTTCCTCCCAGCTGAAGAGCCAGAAATCATCATCCGTGTCGGGGTTTAAGCTGACGTGGTTCCTTGAGTAGTACGTCCCACGGGCGTTGCCGAGCCACACGTCGTATCCAGCTTCCGCCAAAGTGTATGCTATAAAATACAATATATTTTTTAGATGTGTATCTTGTATACACAGCGACTCATCAATGTATAATAAACCAACATATAAGCTGGCTGCGCGACTTTTTACTCTACCCTACGCGCGGCCAGATTATTTTCGTTTGTATAGCTCGATAGCACATCAAACTACGCAAAACCAAAATAAGCTGGCCGCGCGTAGTAATGCATAAGGTCGCGCAACCAGCTTATGTCTGTTTTGCGTAGCCTAATGTGTCGCCGTGTGTACCTACACACGCGCCAGATTATGTCAGTTAGGTATTATGTCAAGATACCCTCTAGCACGCTCCATACAACAAAGTTTGATTATATTTTGGAGTAATTGACATTTTTAAACAAAATCGAATTTATGTACTTATGGTTTAACAGATTTTTGTTGAAATGTATAATTTCAAAATAACAGTAGTGGCTCAAAGATTTCCATACGAATCTTAAATTAATCCTAGCATTGAAACTGTGTATTTGAACTGAAATCTTACAAACCACTGGCACAGAAATTAGTTTCTAGATCGTGTTCAAAAAATTGCACTGACCTTATTGAAAATAGGATCAAACTTCGTTTGTATACAGCGCGCTCGGGCACGCTGCAAGGACTATCCTTCTTAACAGTGACGAACCTAGAGCAGTCCCTGGTCCCATGAGGACCCAGTCAGCGGCGGACGCCATCAGTCCGTGCATGACGAACACAACGGGCTTCAGAGGGTCACGCCAGTTGTTCTGATCGCGCCCGTGGGGAATGCGCTGCACTTCCAAAATGTACCCATCTTCCGTCGTCACATTGTGCACTTCTACTGGATACCCGTATTTATTTATTAAGCCTGGCTGAAAAATTCAAAATCTCGCTATGAACAGGTAAGTCTGAAAGAGGCGGCGCAAGTCCTAAATTGTATGTGGGCAAGATGAGGTTTGCGAGGCCCCATGGCCGGGGATAGAACTTGATTTCAGATCACAATTTATGAAGGTAGCATTAAAAAACTGCGAGCTCGACATCAAGCATTTCGAATCTGTATTCTACTAATCTAAATAAAACCGATTAGTTGTTTGTTTGTCTCAGAGCTATCTGTCGGTTCCTGTATAAAACATAATCACAAACCCTTTACAGAAAACCGTATCTAAATCGGTCTAGCCGTTTTGGAGATATGGGAACATTGGTTTTAAGAACGTTGGAAAAAAGATGCTTAAACCTTTCGAGGAGCGAGGCTCCTCGGACTGCGTGGTCGTAGGCGGTCGCCCATACCGTCCACACGTTTTCCGCCGCTTCTGAGTCGTCATAATTTTTAATAATCAATTTGATTATACGTACCACGTCAAGTAAGGCATCTTCAATTAAGTTGTCGGAGAACCGGCCGGCTTCGGGGCCCGTTTTGTAATATTGTTCAATGAGATCAGCGTGCGGTGAACGCCGCGCGGACCCCAAGCATGCGTAGGCGCAGATCAGGAACGCTATTAACGTGGTACTCCACATTGTAATCAAATTTCAGTAGCATACTTTAAGGCTGTCATATTTATACTATTTGCGATATCGACAACGGATAATAAGGTATTTTGAATCATCTATGCGCTAATCGAACACACGTAATTAATCAGTTAATCATTGATGGTGATCAATTAAATATATTGATAGTACCGTTGTCATTTTTAGGGTTCCGTATCCAAAGGGTGCCAGCCAACGACCCTATTAGGTAGGTACTAAACCTATGTATTCTTCTCATCAAATTGAATAACTTTTACTATGGAGCCAATATCGAAATTGCGAGAAAAAAAACAGCTGCCCCATACATTTGAGTCGAAAAGGTAGGTGAGGTAACATACTGTAGTTTTGTATGAGACAGCTGATATTTTATTCGCGATTTCGAAATTGGCTCCATAGTGAAAGTTGTTCAGTTTGAGGAGTATGAGACGAAAATTTACCATGTATATTGTTAGCAGAACTCGCACGAAGGTTCGTGGTAAAAGCACAATGTTTTTGGTTTATTGTGTGGTGGTTTGGAACACGACTCGCACTTGGCCGGTTTTTTATACGATGTCATTTTACACGTGTTCAAACATTCACTCATTATTTATTTGCTTGACGTAACATTCGTTCACAACAAATAAGTAGATAGATAGACAACTCGTATAAATAGGTCTATAGGTAGGTGATATATGGAGCATAAATGAAGGGTTCATAACAAAATATACCAAGGAGCATATTCTGCGTGTATATTCGCTATTTCGTCCACATTATGAAGATATCCTGTGGGCCCTGTGCGTGACGGACCCACCATACCCCTGGTGGTAGGGTGGGATCCAACCATACCCCTATAGTAGTGATGTGACTATCATTATGTACCTACATGCACACTTCTGCAAATCATTAATCAAAACATTACCACTATAGCAGGAAAGCAGAAGTGTTCAAGATGTAATTATGGGCTGTGGCTCATCATCATCATCACAGCCTATATTAAACGTCCCACTGCAAGGCACAGGCCTACCCTCAGGGAGAGTGTATGGGCGTTAGTCCACCACGCGTGCCCAATGCGGATTATCACATACACATCGAAATTTATTCTTCAGCGTATGCAGGTTTCCTCGCGATGTTTTCCTTCACCGTTTGAGAGCAGTCGGTATTACGAGTACGTACATCTTAATAACTATTATAAAACTGTAACTGAACTGTGTCTGTACATTGAAGATATTTACAAAAAAAAGATTACGATATGGGTTTTAGGTATCCCCGACTCGAAATCAACCTTTTTTAGAAATTTTGTCTGTCTGTTTGTTTGTTTGTTCGCGCATCACGCAAAAACTACTGAACCGATTTTGATGAAATTTTTTTTGTTTGATCGCTTATGATCTGACTTAAAATCTGGTAAGTATATAATTTATGCGGACGAAGTCGCGGGAAAACACTAGTAAGTTATATAAACTCATTGGTACATGGCATGTGGTCCTTGCGGATTCGAACCTGGTCCTCAAGATTAAGTTTCCATAGCTCTCCGCAACGCGCCACTGTGGCTCAATATCACAGAGTAAATAATAGAACTATGTGCTATGTAAGTCTTTAGATCATATGGTAGACTACTGTACACAAAAATGCTGCAGCTATTCAGAAGATGCGAAGAGCTATAGAGCTTACCTACCTACCATTTAAACCCCCAAACCAATTACGGATTACCTTCTTTGCCCTACATTCGTGTACGCAAACTATACAAGATACGCAAACACGATAATAATCAGCAACATAATTAAGTCGATAATGTTTGATAGTAAATTGTCTGGTTGATTGTTAGTATTTCTGTGCCGCGCACGAAGTGAAATGAAAGTTTCTGATGCGATGCAAATTATCCTTATCAATTAAACGAGAAGGGGGCACCTTTGTAAATTCTTGAAAATTGTTTTTTGTTAGTTATTACCATTGAACTATTATGTACTACGTACCTACTAGAAATAACACTCCACGTCACAACGCTATCCCTTTATTTGTGGCGATGTCGCCGCACTCATCATCTCAGCCGATGGACGTCCACTGCTGGACATAGGCCTCCCCCAAGGATCGCCGCAACGACCGGTCCTGCGCTATCCACATCCAACGGGTTCCCGCCGCCTTCACCAGGTCGTCGGTCCACCGTGTCGGGGGCCTACCCACGCTGCGCTTTCCGGTACGCAGTCGCCACTCGAGAACTTTTTGGCCCCAACGGCTATCGGTCGCCACACTATCTTAGTAAATTGCAATCGCTATCTTTTTCACCCGCCTACGCTCGTCGCACTCTCATGTGGTGCAACACGTCTGTTTGTCGTGATAGTTCTAGTAGTAGGTACATAATAGTTCAATGGTTACAGCTTATAATATTCTGTTGTAGCCACTCCTTTTACCCTGAATAGCGGAGGGGTGTTTTAGGCATCCATATCACAATCCATATCCAGATCACGTTTCGCGGATCGCGATCTATGATGTTGGTCTATTGCGCTTCATGTATATTCCCTGCTATTGTTGTGATTTTTTAGACAGACACATTGAAACTTGGCAATGGGCTCACTGGACAGAGTTTCGATACTACTGGTGAAACATAGATGTTCCAAGGTTTCAGGATATCTCTGACTACCCCCTCGGGTAATATAGTCGTGAGCATATTGAAACTTTTAAAAATACTCAAGAATATTTTGGTAGACTAGTATAATGTTTTAAATCTTACTGTTTGTAACACAAATTATGAAGAGTCTTCTAAATCTTCTTTGTTTTCACCCGTGGCTTCTTTCCATCGCTGTTCAAAGTATTGTTTCCTGTGAACTAGAGCTAAACGAGGCTGTCGTATGAAAAAGTTTTCATTTCCCATCTTGCTATATTTACTTTCTCCTTCGCTCCCCATAAGTTCTCTTAAAGCTTGATTTCTTTTTAAAATCTTGTCATAAAATATGACTCCACTCTCAATATAATCAGGGCCGAGCTCACACAGTTTCTTATCAACTTGTGTCTCATAATGCACTTCAGTCATGTCCTTTAAAAGGAAATATGTTCCGGCACCAAATAGTCCCACTATAGTATATAAAGTGCCCCTAAGTGCAGGTGCTGCTGCATACAAATTAAGCCTTTTGTTCAGATATTGAGACAGATTGTAAACAAAAAAGACACAAGTAAATGGATAAATAGATTCTAGAATAACTTTGTAGTTTTGTGTCATTAGTATTTCTCTACTAATTGCGAACCGTTGTACTTTCTCTGGTAATATTAGAGCATCTGCTAACTTCTTGCCCGTTTCTGACTCCCAGTCAACTTTTTTGTGGTTCACCTGAAATTTAATACATTAAATTATATAGCATAAGTTTTAGTAAGTAATATTCTTATCTGTAAATCTACTTTGTATGTTTTCACAAAATTATTATAAGTAAGTACTTTTGTTTAAATAGGGAATCTTGATATAATATGTATAGAGTTTGACAACCTAATTTATAAAATGCATTTGTGCAAATAAGTTAAAACGAATATTTGTTTTCATAAATGATAGATAAACCAACTTATTTAACACTTTCTACAGTGGGCCACAATGGGCCACAGTGCTAAAGAACCCACGTAACTAGTCAGTTATATTGCATTTTGCCTGTGTGGGTGACCCACGAGACTAGCCGACGACCTACGAGGGTCGTCAATTTTAGCACTGCGCGACGATCATGATTTTCACCTTAGCAGCGAAAGTGTTAACCATGCAGTATAACTCACAAGTTGCAATTTTTTTTTAAATAAATCTATCAATCTTAGATGAAACCAAAGACGGAAGATGTGCTAGTACTCACTACATGAGTGTAGGTACCTAATAAATTGAGGAACTTACATTGTTTACTCATTACAAAAGACTTTATTATCTTAACTATTATAAAACCGTAAAAATCGTGAGGAATAAAAAAGTTGCGGTTCACTTCATATAAACTCAAATAAGTGTTATTTGAGTTATTATCTATTTGAGTATTATCATAAAAATAATACAGTCATAAACTCATGACAAATTTCTTTCATAAAAGAATACACATCACAATTATATCGTTTTTGGAAAAATATTGCAATAGTCAGCGTAATGAGTCGGACAACATTTAAGAAAGAACATACATATTTACATGCAAAACAATAAAAATCCTGAAATTTTTTCCAATCTGAACTATTATAAAACCGTAAAAATCGTGAAGAATAAAAAAGTTGCGGTTCACTTCATATAAACTCAAATAACACTCGATAGCGCGATTTAAATGACGTGCAGCGCCATCTATTGAAAAAATTGTGTGTTTGTTTGTTTGTTCACGCATCACGCAAAAACTACTGAACCGATTTTGATAAAACTGTTTTTGTTTGATAGCTTATGATCTGACTTAAAATCTGGTATATAATTTGTGCGGACGAAGTCGCGGGAAAACACTAGTTCTATATTATAATGACTGACACACACAGAACAGAGGCACTTCCGCAGAGAGCCATCCCTGTATTTTGTATGTTAAATTAGTGACTTTATGCATTTAGTTAGTTTGTCAAACATTTCATTTTATTATAATAGCAAGAAACAAAAAATATAGAACTACAACCATTTAATAAAGGACTTTCAACAACTTACTAATACAATTTAGGATGCACACATCAAACGAAGAAGTCTGTGCAACTTAATAAAAAAAGGTCTTTATTCAAAGGTGCTATACTAATTACAAAGTAAAATGCTCTTCTAATGCGCAAAAGGTAAATAAGGTAATGCTACACATATTCCCCTTTTTGGTTTCATTCAAGTCAATATTTAGTAAAGCATACCTGAATATCATCCTTTTCTATGTCCGCTAGTGATTTATAGGTAAAATTCACAGGAATCCCAACAGCCACACCAAACTTTGAAGTAGAACTACCTGTAAATTATTTTAAAAGAATAAAACACCTAAATAGTTATATCAAAACACTCAGACTGTCTTTTAGGCCCGTCATATCGAACATTTAAATCGCAAACTAACGTCTAGTTCTGATTTTTTAATATGTTGTTAGGTCCACTACCAGTAGCGTATATCCAAGTTTGCAGCTTCTTAAGACCTGTGCTAACTTTGCAGCACTCGAAAAACCATCCCGTTTTTTGGTTTTTTGCTTACATCTCGAAGTCTATAAGTCGTATAGAAAAGGTTACTAGGTACAAATTAAACCTGATAAAATTTCCTACAAAACCAGTAGTATGTACTTGTCTCATAGGACTTATCCTTTTAGAGCTACAGGGCCAAGAAAGAAACAGCATTTTAAAAATTATGAAATTAGTATCGCAACCCTCATGAAAGTTGAAGATAAAAAGAAAATGATTTCATATTCTTAATCAGCAACCCCGAAAATCCCCGGATACAAATTTTCAGCTGATTCGGTGAACCTTTAAAAGCTGCTTTGGCGTTTGAAATTTCCATGGCAGCCATCTTGGATTTTGCAATTTTTGATTTTTTTTACCGCCAACCAAATTTGACCAAGGTCCTCTATGCATTTGTTCAAGGTCCACAACCCTATCTGTCGTAGTTTTCACGGGCCGTTGACATCATCCGTCAGGAATCGATCTTCCGAAGAAGTCAAAGTTTTCCCTATATCACCAGAGCATCCATATGATGATCCCTAAATGTCATCCTTGTACCGTAGGGGGAACCCGCAGACCAATAGGAGGTATCTGGTCGATCCCCACTTTGCATAGATAAGTAGATAGATAACCGGATAATTGTTCGCCGAGTTCCCCCCAACCAACGCATAGTAAAATAATTTTGGAGATCATAATAAGGATGCCCTGGTGATAAAAGGAATTTTTCGACTTCCTCAGAAGGTCGACTCCTGATGGATAAGGTCAACAGCCCGCGGAAACTATGAAAGATAAGGCTATGGATCTTGAAGAAATGTATTGAAGACCTTGGTCAGATTTGGATGGCGGTAAAAAAAATCCAAAATTGCGAAATACATAATGTCTGCCATGGAAATTTAAAACGCCAAAGCAGCTGTTAAAGGTTCACCGAATCAGCTGCAAATTTGTATCCGGGGATTTTCGGGGTCGTTGATTAAGAATATGAAATCATTTTCTTTTTATCTTCAACTTTCATGAGGGTTGCCATACTAATTTCATAATTTTTAAAATGATATTTCTTTCTTGGCCCTATAGCTATCAAAGGATAAGTCCTATGAGACAAGTACATACTACTCGTTTTGTAGGAAATTTTATCAGGTTTAATTTGTACCTAGAAAACTTTTCTATACGACTTATAGACTTAGAGATGTAAGCAAAAAACCAAAAAACGGGATGGTTTTTCGAGTGCTGCAAAGTTAGCACAGGTCTTTCGAAGCTGCAAACTTGGATATACGCTACTGGTAGTGGTCCTAGCAACATATTAAAAACTCAGAACTAGACGTTAGTTTGTTATTTTAGCTATTTTTTGTGTAAGATATGACCGGCCTATTTTGTAATTTAACAGTTTTAATTTGTTTTTGTTAATTTCAAGTTTGAGGTGAGAAAAAATAAAGAACAGAAGAACTTGTATATTATTCTAAACTACACCCAATACCCCAGTTAAATTTGTTGTGTCAATACAAAGGGACTAAGAGGTGTTACTTTTATTTTTGAAGTAAAATTATTTGTTTGTAGCGCAAAATTAGGAAATATTATATACATAAGTACCTACAAGTAATCTTGGCCATCATCACACAAATTATATAGTCACATTTAGAGTACCAGAATCTAGCCTAGACTCTACAGATACAAAAATACATGATTTGGGTATTTGTACCCAACAAAACACAATAAATACAAAGTGTAAATACACAAATAAACAAAACAAACAAACATAAAAACAACAAATACAAATACACAACAAATAAAACAAAAACACAAATATCATATTCATAATTCAAATATTTGTCCCATATGGGATTCGAACCCACAACCAGGTAAAAAGGCAGGTTCACTACCAATCGTCTTAATACTGTGCTGTATGGCTCCATGAATAGCTAAATACTTACTAACCTGCGTGGAACAAATCATATCCAAACACTCTGAAAGGTGTTACTAATTTCCTATGGACGTCTGATATTTTGAGTAGGTCCAGACACTCTTGACATCTATCCTGAAGCTCCTTCGGCAAATCAACTGGCTTGCCATTGCTGTAGAGTTAAATATTTGGTCAGAGTCATCATCTTATTTAACTTTTGACGTCCCGGTCACCCAAAATGTTAAACTGCTCTGCATCCCGAAGTCCGCCCGCCGGCGAAACCGGTTTGCACAAGAACAACTGATTTCAACTGCTAATACCTTTGAACTTAGACCAATCAGTGATGAGTATTGTACACCAATGGAAAGCTTATATCCTTACCTGATCACTTATCGGTCTATACAAGTGAAAATAATCCCTAGAATAAAGAAATAAAGTACAGAATGGCTTAGAGTCATAGGTCGCGATATCGCGACTTCGGGACGTAGAGGATCGAAATCAGCTGACCGGATATCGCGACTTCGGGACGTCAAAGGTTAACCCCCTAAATCTGAGCTCACGAAGTTTATCAATTGAATAATAAAATAGTACGTACTCGTAATAGTGTACGAATTCCTTATATTTGTCCAGAAGAAATGTGTGAGGTGCAAACTTAGCCAATGTAAACGCAATTCCAGAACTGGTGAGGAGAGCGAAGGAAAACTTGCGTCCCTGATCTGTTATAAACCAGGATACTGGTTTCCTTGTTACCATTTTGTTGTTTTTGTGCACTAAGTTAACCACAAAAATCACTAAATTGACTTTTTTATTTCTTATCCGTAGCTTATTATTAACTAAAAGTACTAAAACCAAAAAGCATCTCAGAATCTGAGACTGAGTATTTTATTTTTAGGTTATGTTAAACGAAACGTCAAAAACAGGTGATGTTTTTTTTTAATTATTCCTCATTTCGGAAAGGCCTAGGAAAAATACCAAGGGCAATACAATCTATCCCTGGTACAGCATTTTTTTTCAGACAAGCAAGATCATCGTCAAACTCAAGAAGTTTAAAGTAGGTATTTTAAACCTTAGATCAAATCAAAATAAAATTAATGGATAGGCCTAAAGCGCGGTTAGTTGAAGCGTCAAATCTTTAAACATCTTGGTCGAACTTAAATCTCTCGTCATCATCGTAGCGGCTACATGCTTTGCTTGCTGTACCGTTCTGAAAAATACTAGTATAGTTTCTGGCTTTGCGCGGGAACTGTTAAGGAAAGGACGGGCTTTGTTTCTTAATTTTCTAAATTAACTGCGAAATAAAGATAGGCGTTTCTGTTTGATTTGGATTGATCCTCTCTTGAACATTGGAATGTGTGAACCACCCTCGCATTTCAGTAAGTTACTTTAAAAAAAATATAGACAACGGCTGTAAGGGCTAGTTTTCATTGCCTTTCCGAAAGGATAAAAAAAACCATTTCAGCATAGCTAGCATGCCGCAGTGATACAGCGCTATCACACCTTCGCTCCCTTTCTATTTGCGTGCGAACGAACGAGATAAAAGGCGTGATACAGCCGTATCACGTGTTGCATACTACCAGTGCTGGGCTGCGTTCAGAACCTTTGGATGCGGTTGTTCTTCTCGCTCGCTCTTATGGGTAATACGCTTTTCACCGAGCCTCGGAACGGCGTTAGTGCGAAAAGTTGCACTCGGAGTGCACTCTGGGCGTAGGTTCTGAACGCACCCCTGTGCCACAGATTATTGATAAGTCGCAAGCTACAGATGTTACAGTAAAATTTGCAGTAAGTTCCAACATCTCCGTTGTGGTGCTGGTGTCGTCAAGCTAATTTGTATAAAACTTGTAGTCATAGCACAGGGGTGCGTTCAGAACCTACGCCCAGAGTGCTCCCCAAAGAGTAATATAAGTATATTAGAAAAGAGAACCCACTCGTGGCAACATTATGCATCCACCTTATGTCAAATTGAAAGCTACCTAACTCCATCTATGTTCCCGTTCTGTTATTAAACATATACTATACATACCTACTTATATATACTCATACAGATAAATATTATTGCTTTGAATGCTAGTTTTCGTTCAATCCTGCACCGATCCTGTTAAATTTCAGTCGTTAAGTAAAAATACCAGTAAAAACACAAGATATGAGCTTCTGACGCAACAACACGTAACACAGCATAACGCTGCTGTTGCTGTCTGTGCAGTTAGTTCAATACCTATGGCGTTATTCTATCCACAGAACATTATAAGAGGGGTTAGAAATGCAAAGTAGCGCTTTTGCTTCAGAGACGGCTGTCACCACGTGTCTTTCCGCTCACGCTGCTACAATTCCACATGCCCTCTCGCTCGCACCACGCCGCGCGCCTTATGGTGTTATGCAAATCATTGCATAACCTGTGGCGACACGTTCCACGCCTACTTTGCACTTCTAACCCCTCTTATAATGTTCTGTGATTCTATCATCATCCAATGATGAGGGATTCATGAGGGAAAATGTGACTTCAGCGCCACAACGGCTCTATCGGAACTAAAGCTATCATTGGCCCTGCCTGCCAAACAAATGTCAAACTGAATGAATGGTGGTGGCGTGGGTTTTGACTTTTGATTTGAATGGTTTGTTTACAAATTGCATTGTAATAATTTGTAATTTAAACAAGACAAATAATGATTTTATATTCACTTCTAACGTGTACATTGCAACTCTAACTCCATAGTAAAAGATAACAAAATCTCATCATGCAGAGAGTTATAAAAGAAATTGGAAATTTACGTTTAGATGTGCTTGACGAAGCTTGGGTTCAAGGCATTTACTATTCAGAGTTCCTGGAGTTCGGTGAGTTTCCTTCTGAATATGACGGCATATTGGATTCCTTGGATATTAAGTCTGTATTCCAGAGTATTATGAAATCAATAGATAGATGGCTCAACGAAGAAACTGACGAAGATAAGTCTTGGGCAGCTTTATCCCAATTCGTTGAGCATCAGAAGCTGTTGGCTATTTTAGCGTATTACATAGACCATGGCACTAAGAACGTACTTACTAAGGAGTACCGGAACAATGCGCTGCTGGCGTCGCGAGTTTACTACAAGTTCCTGTCTATTTCTGGATACAAAGCCTACCATATTTACCACTCGCAATTATTTGCCCACTCCCTGGCTTGCCTCGGCTTCCCTAAGCTCATGTGTGATAAGGAAGCTAACTATTATAACACCAAGGAGCTGACAAGAGAAGTGAACTCTGTTATAAAGGAGCTAAGGTACTTTGTTCTGGATCTAAGAGCCATCATAGAGAGTCTGCAACTGAATCCCACTGACATGAACTTTGAAGATATTCTGAGTAACTTGGTTGATATAACTGGAGGTGCAATCGTCAATAAACTTAATGTTGGTAAGTTATTTTCTTTAAAACTATTTTTTTTTTCATTTTATTAACATTATTATCTGTCTAAAAGTTAAAACAATCGAAATTGAATCTATGGCATAAGAAAATAAGATCTTAAAAAACACCACCTTCCTTCTGGCGCAGTCGGGTAAAAACTAAAAAGATCTGGAGAGCTATTTTTGAATGTCACAAGTCCTAATTCATATTTGAAAGTGACAAACAGTCATGCAATATTCAATCATAATTTTTAAAGTGGTAGTTAAAGAAATATGCTTTCTCACCTGAGACAAGCATGCATGCATACATATGCTCACGACTATAGTCCCCGAGGGAAGAGATATTCTGAAACCTCAGAACATCCACGTTTCACTAGTAGTACCGAAACCAATAAACCTGAGACAAGCATGGGGGTAGATTTTTGTCTTTGCTGCATGGTTAGCATGCCACGGACGACAAAACATGAAAATTGTCATGAGCATTCATTTTGGCACCCGCAAAGTAACAGAGATTGAGGCGAATCTTGATCTTTCTCTTTTACTCTGTGGCGGCATGCCACTACACTGTTGCCGCTATTGTGTATAAAAAACTATGTTGACAAAGATATAATAATTATGTATAATGCTGTTATTTCAGATACATTAGAACTAGCGAACATATCAAGAGTGATCTATGAGATCATAGACATTCTGATCTGGGAGTCGAACGGGGATCCCAATCCTGTGGCAATACGACTCCTCTTCAAATGTATTCTACCGAAGCTTGTAGCGGCATCTGTTGATAGTAAGAATGCTAATGTTAGTATTCATTCATTATGATAATTATGTATTTCTTCCAAGGTGGTTAGTATGTTCAATCAATGAGTAGTTTGTGTACCTTATAAGCTATTAAACTATCAAGCTGTACGATCAGGGGCCTATTTCATTAACATGATAATTGTAATTTACAACGATAATTTGAGATACATTACTGAGAATATTAGAGTGCATGCTATTTAAAGCTATAAGTAACCAGCAATATACACATGGCGACAGATCAACCTACCCATAGCTCAACTCTTATGTTCATGGACATTGAGTTGTTGATCTGTTACTTGCTGTGTTTAACCTGAATTGTCATTGTTGATTATAATTTGAGTTATCCTACTGAGAATATTAAGACCTTAGACTTAAACTCTAGCGATAGACTTGCCCTTTCATAGAAGCAACATGTTCCACTTGAATGAGGTGTCCGCACCTGATTGATGTTCCCGAGTTCACTTCATCACTATAGCAATGACAGACCGCAATGTGTCATTATGTGTTGTTTTGTGTGACATATTGTTTGTTTGAATGTGCTTGTCTGTCGCTAGAGTAATATGTCTATGATTAAGACACATGTTGTTTAATGCTAAAAGAAACCAGAAATGTACCTTGATATTTCATTTTAAATGACAATTAGCATGTTTATGAATTAGGCCCCTGGTCTATACAACTGTAGAATGTTTCCCCGGCTCAGCATTTCTATTTTGTCACTTTATATAAATCTGATATCAATCAGGGCATAGTATATATGAATTCATTTATGAATTTAAATAATTACATTGCATGTGTAAAGCAGTATCATAACTATCATCTCTATCGAAAATGAGCAGTTTGTGACATCAATCTTATAAGCAAAGGCAGTCTATCCATTTGTCTTGCATTGATAATGCTCCTGCCGCCATTATACAATAAAATTAAATTACAGAACCTCGTCAGAGCGTCATATGTGACATACTCTGGACTGCTGCTCAGCAGATATGGCAAAGCAGCCCTATCTGGCTACACTGTCCTTCTGCAACACCTTTGCTACACTCAAGATGGTTTAGTAAGTAGTAAAATGTACTCTCCTAGTTTATGTAAGATAAAATGGAAATTTTAATTTCGTAAAACGATTCTATTGGTTTCCCTTTCAAGTAGGAATGTCTTAAAAGTCTGGATTATGTCTTGCACGGAGTGGAATTTTCAACTTTAATTGTTGATATTGAGAGAAAATAAAAATATTGTAATCACCTATTTTAATACATGCCTCAAAATTCAAGCACATAGGTTACCTCACGAAGATTGAAATGCTAAGGGTCTAAATACCTGTACAGAACAAATTCCATACATTTCGTCTATATCGATGAATAATGATATTCATAATGAGGCGCTTAAATAATACACTCGTGACCTAGTAAAGTCAGTCGTTTTACAACATTCAACTAAGCGGCTCAGGCAATCGAACTCACTTACTTTTGACAATAAACTTACGTCAACTAGTTACGGTGTCTTTACCTACAACTTCTACATCATACTTACAACTCAACTACGAGGCCTACGTGAACCACGGAAAGCCCCTACAATACCTAAAAACTTACTTTACATTAGACTCAACAAACTGCCCCCTGCACGGAAGGCCAGGCTACCAGCAACTAAACTACCACAACTTGATAATTAATATTGAATTTAAAAATCTGTACCTATAGGTTCAAAGTGTAACCCATTCAATTTCTTTGCTAACCTAATTATTACAGGAGCGTAGTGAAGTGCGGCAAGCTCGCGTTTCTCTAGTGGTGGGGATGATGAGCCTGTTGCCGCGCAAGTCCTATCGCAGCATCGTCAAGTGGCTCCTGAAACTGACGACTACGGCCAAAATAACTCATCGACATATTGCACTTGTATGTTACACTCAGTTATACTATCTTTATACATGAAAATTAAAGTCAAATCTTGAAATTACATAAAGAAAACATATGAAATAAAACATTCAATTCTATCTCTTGTAAACTCTATAATTAAAATATTGATTCACAGGAAATACTATCAAAGTTGCTGTGTAATGACCCGGAAGAAGTAAAACCAACTGAGAACATACAACCTGTTGAACCTACTGGTAAGAAGACTTGTGTTGAATAATTGTGGATCCACCTCACATTACATTTATTATGCCTTTCATCTTATAACTTTAACCATTTTAACCATCTTTTTAGTACCTGCGAATACACAGCAAAATGAACAATCGGGCGAACAAACAGAAGATCAATCAGGCAATCATCCAAATAATCAATTAAAAGAACAGTCAGGTGATCAACTGACTGACAAAACAAATGAACAATCTGGTGATCAACCAACCGGTCAAACAAATGAACATCCGGATGATCAACCATTTGACCAAACAAATGAACAATCTGTAGATCAACCAACCGATCAAACAAATGAACATCCGGATGATCAACCAACTGATCAAATAAATGAACAATCTGGCGATCAAACAACCGACCAAACAAATGAACAATTAGGTGATCAAGCATTTGACGAAACTACTGGAAAACCTGAATCGAAGGGAGACACACCCATGGATGAAGATGATCCTAAAGCAGGAGCAAATCCTAAAATAGGTCAGGCAACAGATGATGAGAGCAGCCAAGATAGTCAAGTGCTACCTCTACCGAAAGATGTAAGCTTAAATCTGCAGATTTTTGTTTGTACTATTGAATAACTCATCATTAAAATGATCAAAACTCATTGGTACGTTTGAATGGACAGCTCGACCACGAAGTGACGGAGGAGGACATAGCGGGCTTGCTGCGGCAGCGGCCGCACACGGTGCCGCACGCGGAGATCCTGCGCGCCGTGTATGAGCGCGTGCACGACGTGTCCAGCACGCTGCGCACGCGCGCGCTCGCCATCCTCACCGACTGCCTGGCCAGCGACCGCGCGCCCATGAGGGACGCTATCCATGTACGTACTGTCGGCCATCATCGAGATCCCAGCCGATGGACGTCTACTGCTGGACATAGGCCTCCCCAAGGATCGCCGCAACGACCGGTCCTGCGCTGCCCTCATCCAAAGTATTCCCGCCGCCTTTAATTGGTCGTATTGTCTGGCCTACCTACGCTTCGTTTTACGGTACGAGTTAGCCACTCGAGAACTATTCGGTCCCAACGGTCATCGGTTCTGCGAGCAATGTGCCCTGCCCACTGCCACTTCTACTTTCAATTACCAACTTAACCTGGAGTTAAATGCTAACCCAGCCAGGTTGACACAAGTGGGGCTAAGACGCTGTGCAGTAAAAGATCGGTCAATCACCTGATTGTTTTCTTATATTTGAAAAGCGGTTCGTTCGCTTGATTATGCTTTTGTTTGTTCTGCACTTGTCCAGATTGTTAATAAAGGTGTGTATTTGTTTAGGAGCTGAACGGGGACGGTTGTGTGTCGCGGCTGATGGTGGTGGCGGCGCGTGGCGTGTGCGACGAGCGCGCGGCGGTGCGCAAGGCCGCGCTGGCGCTCGTGCACCGCTCCCTCGTGGCGCCGCGCGCGCCAGACCCCCAGCCGACCGACCTCGGGGTAACTACTACTATAGTAGATTACACACCGAGGACAGGAAAGTAAGAAAGGTCTCAGATCTCATAAAACAAACATGTGATCTGAGGCTGATCTGTGATTTACTGTCCGAGGTTAGTATACTATTTTTCTCCTCGACGGAGGTGGAAAGTGACAACTTCGTTTAGCGCAGCGGGACGACAATTGACGCTTTCCGTCCGGAGGTGAGAAATAATATGTAACGATCCCAATGAAACCGCGAGTCGTTTAGGTTATGACGTTTTTCGGCTACTCTTTATGAGATTTACATACACTCAGTTGCAGAAACGCTCATTAAAGTTAATACTCCATTAAATCTCTTGCTAGCTTATACTACGTCAACAAAATAAAAAGTGACAGCAAGAGATTTAATGGAGGATTAACTTTAATTAGTGTTTCTGCATCTGAGTGTTAGTGATTCAAATGTTAACGCCGTATGCGACGGCCGCTATGAGAAATTGGCCATTTGCGAACGTCACTTTGAGAAGATCTCGAATGACTAAAATCGGACTTGAAGTTTTGTTAAATGTCTGAATTTAAAAGTAGTTTTCTGCCCATCTTCGTCTTTTTAAGTTTGCGTCACTAAGTTATGTTGTACTTAACAGATCCTGGTGGGTCTCTGTCGTGACGCGAGCATCCTGGTGCGGTCGTCGGCGATAGGGACGCTCGGCGAGCTGGTGACGCAGCGGCCCTGCGACGCCGTGTTCGACGCCTTCCTCTCCGGGCCCATGCACCAGCTCTCCGACCCCGAGACCAAGGTACGCTGACCACATACTTACACAGTCGACCCCCGCTTTCTCCCGCCAAATAGACCCGAATTAGATTTCTGCGCATTCAAAGTCATCGCTCATGACTCGTTGCGCGATCTGCACCCCAGGCTTGACGTTTCATTAATTGTACCGACCACTGAGGTCTGAAACTTGATACAGAGCACGAGCATCTCATTTTTCCCCATCAAACCATTAAAACAACAGTTAATTGTCTTAGATACAAGAGCAAGTAGTCACCCTGATCCAGCAGCTGCTCATAGACCGTCTGCAGAAGTACTCGGCGGGGGCGTGCGAGGACCTGCTGCCCTGGATGTTCCTCGCCGGAGTCACGCGGCACAACATGCGGCGGCATCTGCAGAAGGCCTGCGCTTTGCTCGCTAAGAGCGGCAGCTGTGTCAGGTAAGACTATTTATTAACTCAGAATATTGTTAAAACTATGATATGTTCTTGTTAAATGTTCGTATGTTTTCGTTTTGATATAATTTAAGTAGAAGAAAGAAATGAATTATTACTTCACACAGACAGTTTCAATCGACGACATGGATAGCATAACACTTATAGGTGGCAAATCAGAGAGTGTCGCAATAAAACAAAACGCGCCAGTACTAGTAGTCAGTATATCGGTCGGGATTTGGATAAAACAAAAAACGACAGCACATCAGTAAGCAAATCGAGGCGCAACGGAAGTTCATAAACCTTGACTTTGCAAGATAAAACTTGATTTTGTAACTTGACGATTATTCGTAACTGTAATAGGTTGTGCTGTATTTTCACGATCATCTCCATTACGTAAATTCCAACGAAATTTTAAGTACACGTCAATGACTAGTAAAAAAGCTCCTCGATTCTGTATCAATCTTCATCAGCATGTTATACAATACCAATTCCTAAATAGGTTCCTAATCTCAGGTTTTGTACCTTTATCTGTTGCATTCAGCCATCGCCTCGTGGACATAATGAGCACGCACCTCGGCGTGCTCGACGACGAGCGCGACCTGCAGTGCCTCGTGCTGCTGACGAGCGCCGCGCGACACGTCGACTGCAACGACGTCAGCTTCGTGCTCGAGTTCTACTACCGGCTCGCCGACGACACTAAGGTCTCTTGCTACTTTTTGTACCTATATTGTACCCTAGTTTTTAAATATTCTTCACTACACGTACACAATACTGCAATGGATCAAGGACCCGAAGTGGATCTTGGTTTCCGATAAGAAAGTACGCCTTTCATCTGGTCTATCCAGAAATACCTGGGGTTACGCAACTGGGCGACGCATACCCATGTCACTACCCAGTCCCAAATACGCACACAATAAAATACTTTTTTATTCATTTTATTTCAGAACCTGTCCATAAATATGATACCTAATCATAGATACAAAGTAATATCTAGCATGTATGTTACCGCAGATGCGCGACGTGAGGCTGATGCCGCTCATACTGGAGCTGATGTCGTCGTGGTCGCGCTGGGTGGGTCCGAGCGAGCGCACTACTCTACGCGACCACCTCGTGCGACGACTCGCAGCCGCACACGACGACGGTATTACAACCATTCTACATTATAAGGTTGCAACCATTGACCTCTTATATTAGACTCACACAACGTTCGAAAAATGGCACAACCAAAAGAGCTCGGATGAGCTCTTTTTTGTACTAGCTGACAGTTAACAAGCGAAATACGACTATGTTTATGAATCAAATACAACGTATTAGTGACAACCAGTAGCATGCATACTTAATTTGTGCGGTTTTTTCCGTCAATGTGCACAAAAATTTGCTAAGATTTTATATGACACTGTGGGTCTATAGTATTTCTGGTCAATGGTTGCAACACAATTAGCTGAAACTATTTTAAAGAGATGATCAGACGATGGTCTGGTTATGATGGTCCCATCGAAAAAGTTGTTTATGTTTGATGAAACAATCACTTTTTCTGTGGGACCAATGCCGCGAAAAAATTTAACCTGAAGTTCCATAAAAAACTGCAAACCTGCTACTACTCTGAAATAGTTTCAAAAAAATTTGTTGGACCTTATGCAAGGTGGATTTTGGAGATGGGGCAGTAAGGACAGTTGGTACGGCCCGGTGTCATAAATCCGCTCTGTATAGCGCCCTTCAAAAACTGTCAGCATTATTAGCAGCAGACATAATGATTTTTTCCCCTAAAAACTCAGCATATTAAGAAACACCCTTCGTATATCGTCCTTCGTTAAACGTCACACTGCAGAGCACAGACCTCAAGGAGGGTTGGCAGCAGCGTGCACACAGGGTAGGCACAAATACAGTAAAACCCAAATATTTTCTAAACTAAAAGCATTTTGTTTACTAAATGACTTTTAAATGTTAACTACCTGTATTTAAACATTTAAAAGTCATTTAGTAAACAAAATGCTTCTTAGTTTAGTAATTATTAGGGTTTTACTGTTTTTTTCCTACCCAGAGAGCAAAACACTAATAATTACTAAACTAAAAAGTATTTTATATGTTTAAATACAGGTAATTAAACAATTAAAAGTAATATAGTAAACAAAATGCTTTTAGTTTAGTAATTATTTAGGTTTTACTGTATTTGTGCCTACCCTGAGTGCACGCCACTGGGTTGGTGTATGGGCATTAGTTCACCACGCGTGCCCAATTCAACAATTCCGGATTGGTGGGTTACCTGTGAGAAAATTTTCACGTTCGTTTCATATTAATGAGTAGAGACAAGCTATTATGTGATACTATCATGGTACGATGTTCTCAATTCCGTCTAAACTTGTTTATTCCGCAGGCAACAGGCTCGCGTGCACCACTCTGGCCGGTCAGCTAGACCCTGACAACTTACAGTGGGCTACAGAACTGATGCAGTTATGTAAGTCTATTATCATTCTACCCTCATAGGTGCTTTGGAGGAAAAGGGAAGATCTTCCACGGGCTAGTTGGAATGCCCGGGACCGCGGTCCAACAGTTCTTAGTTGGATGTTGTATATATGCAAAGTCTCTTGATAACTTCGATAGTGCGATTCAGGACTCGCCATGTGATTGGTTGTTATTCGTAATGAGCTGTGATGCGTTTGGACAGATCCATATTGTGATTGGCCGTCTTCTGTGTGACGTGCTAGGTCGCATGCGCTGACCTAGATAGATCTCTGTTTGTTTACATGGACTCGATCGATGTGTTCGGCATTGTTGCTTAGTCAGCTCTCTCGTAGCTCAGCTACAATACTCCCCCCCCCCCCCCCTCCAGACGGAGTGTCGAAACTTGTCTTCAGCTTGCTTGGTACGCATTCAGTCCAGGCATGGCAATTCTTCATGAAGGCTTGTGTACGGCGTGTGACGGTGTGACCCCAATGGTTGCTGTACCGTTGCGCAGGCCGGTAACCTCTGATGCGGAGATGCGGGACCTTGGTGCTTTTTGTAGGCTAGTTCAGGACCTCGTTGCTGCTCCGTGTTGCTGTCATCTTCAGTGACTGCTACGTACCAGAAGGTTGATTGTTCAATTGTCGGTGGTCACCAGTTTGGGGCAAAAGGGAAGATCTTCCACGGGCTAGTTGGAATGCCCAGGACCGCGGTCCAACAGTTCTTAGTTGGATGTTGTATATATGCAAAGTCTCTTGATAACTTCGATAGTGCGATTCAGGACTCGCCATGTGATTGGTTGTTATTCGTAATGAGCTGTGATGCGTTTGGACAGATCCATATTGTGATTGGCCGTCTTCTGTGTGACGTGCTAGGTCGCATGCGCTGACCTAGATAGATCTCTGTTTGTTTACATGGACTCGATCGATGTGTTCGGCATTGTTGCTTAGTCAGCTCTCTCGTAGCTCCGCTACAATACTCCCCCCCCCCCTCCAGACGGAGTGTCGAAACTTGTCTTCAGCTTGCTTGGTACGCATTCAGTCCAGGCATGGCAATTCTTCATGAAGGCTTGTGTACGGCGTGTGACGGTGTGACCCCAATGGTTGCTGTACCGTTGCGCAGGCCGGTAACCTCTGATGCGGAGATGCGGGACCTTGGTGCTTTTTGTAGGCTAGTTCAGGACCTCGTTGCTGCTCCGTGTTGCTGCCATCTTCAGTGACTGCTACGTACCAGAAGGTTGATTGTTCACTTGTCGGTGGTCACCAGTTTGGGGGAAAAGGGAAGATCTTCCACGGGCTAGTTGGAATGCCCAGGACCGCGGTCCAACAGTTCTTAGTTGGATGTTGTATATATGCAAAGTCTCTTGATAACTTCGATAGTGCGATTCAGGGCTCGCCATGTGATTGGTTGTTATTCGTAATGAGCTGCGTGATGCGTTGGACAGATCCATATTGTGATTGGCCGTCTTCTGTGTGACGTGCTAGGTCGCATGCGCTGACCTAGATAGATCTCTGTTTGTTTACATCGACTCGATCGATGTGTTTGGCATTGTTGCTTAGTCATTTCTCTCGTAGCTCCGCTACAGGTGCCATTCTCACGTGTACATTATATAATTGTGGTGAAAATACTAGTTAATATAAAATAATAATCTACTTTTCTGAAAACCACGTGAAAGTCGAAAGAATAAATATGTATTATTGTTCATTCTCGTACTGTGCATTATAATGCCTATTTACTAAAAGAAAGCCTCCCTTCCGAACGCGTGTGAGCGTGGAGAGGCAATTAAATTAAATTATAATTTTAATTAAATGTTAATCTTTATAACAATAAAATTAAAGAGGAAAAGTCTATATGCTGTAGAGTTTCTGGCCGCATCTTCTCTACAGCGACAACACGTTCCGACGCGGTGTGCTTCAGGCTCCTATACCTATTGAATAAATTATTTTGAATTGAATTGAATATAACTATTATAGGAAATTGTGTAATTTACATTAAAGAGTTTTGTCGTATCATATAAATATTACTTAATTCAAAATTTCTTCATAAGTTACGTCAAAAATGTCGCCGAATTGTAAATCAGAGTTTAGTGCTGTACTACAGTATATTTCATATTATACTAAAGACACGTGTGTTTGTTTGACAGCGGAGCGGCGAGCTGTCTCTGGCACGGACGTGGACGAGTGGGTGCGCGCCGCAGACCTGTCGCTCGTAGCCCCCGCCCCGCCCTCCCCCGCGCTCCTGCGAGCATTCCTCGCCGCCCTACAGGACCCCCCGCCCGGTAACACTCACTACATTACACTCGGACGTTGACGCAACGTGGACCTGTCGCGATACGAAATGTAACGTGTAAATAATAAAGATCGCTATAAAGTGCAATGCTCTTTGTTCTGTGCAGACTGGTCGGACGCGGCGCGCGGCGCGAGCGTGGCGGGCTGCGGGCGGCTGTGCGTGCGGTCACGCGACGCTGCTGCTGCCGCCGCGCCGCCCCTCGCCGCGCTGCTGAGCGACCCCGCCGCGCCCCCGGCGCCCCGCCTCAACGCGCTGCTCGCGCTCACCGACATATGCACCAGGTACACACACCTACATAGTGTATCCTACTAGACGCGCCGCCCCTCGCCGCGCTGCTGAGCGACCCCGCCGCGCCCCCGGCGCCCCGCCTCAACGCGCTGCTCGCGCTCACCGACATATGCACCAGGTACACACACCTACATAGTGTATCCTACTAGACGCGCCGCCCCTCGCCGCGCTGCTGAGCGACCCCGCCGCGCCCCCGGCGCCCCGCCTCAACGCGCTGCTCGCGCTCACCGACATATGCACCAGGTACACACACCTACATAGTGTATCCTACTAGACGCGCCGCCCCTCGCCGCGCTGCTGAGCGACCCCGCCGCGCCCCCGGCGCCCCGCCTCAACGCGCTGCTCGCGCTCACCGACATATGCACCAGGTACACCGGATATATATAGCCTGTGTATAGCTCCGTTGAAGAAACGAGTCGTGAACAAGTTATTACAGCGACTCAACATAAATTCTCGACTCGATATTATGCAACCGAATTTCCAGCAATTTTTTTTGGATTAAGCTTAACACCCATTTATATTTTTACAGTAAAATAAGTATGTCGATGTTGTGACCGTCCCCGTACATCCGCAGGTACACGTGCATAGTGGAGCCGCTGCTGGGCTGCGTGTGCGGCTGCCTGTCCGCGGGCACGTCCGCGCCGCTGCGCCGCGCCGCCGCGCGCGCCCTCACGCGCCTGCTGCTCGCCGGCTACCTGCGTCTGCGCACACCGCTCTACTACACGTATGTATCACACATGCATCGTATGCTGCCTGTCCGCGGTATTGTCACAGCATAACTAGGGTAAACTATACTATTGTTGGCACACTACTAGTCATTGGCACTTTGCGTTTTCAACACAAATATTAAGAATTGTTATATCAGAAAATACATTTTGGTATTTTTCTTGGGTTCTTTCAAATGTCTACATTCATAAATTTCAATGGTAATAGTTGTAACATATAACCTGACAACGCTGTATAAAAAACAAATTCCGTGACGGGAGAAAGAACCATTATGGTGCCATTTTTAATAAATTTACTAGCTTTGGGTAAGTTTGAACGACAATTATTTACGTATAAATATATAAACATAAGATATTAAGTGTGTTATTTTGCTTTGTTTTACGACAAATAATAGATTTCAATGGGTTTTACGACAATTTTTCTAACAAAATCTTAAATTAATAGAGTGCCAATCAATAGTTTTAATTTTGTACTAAAGTATAATTCATTGGCACCTATGCCAATCACTAAAAATCAATCCGGGAGTATCCAACTTTTGGAAAAATTATTTAAACTCTTTATCTGTTTAAAATAATGCAAATTAAATAACATTTAATCAAAATTACGCCTTTAAATACAATAAAAATATATTTTTCTGTTTAAATAAAAAATATGCCACAAAAACGCGCCATTATGGTCACGTGACCACGTATGACGTCACTGTTCTAAAACAGAGCTAAGTTTACTAAGTGCAGAGTTGATTTTGCTCGAATTATATGTAAAATGAATGTGAAAAACTACTATCAAAGCTGTGCCGTGCCTTGTTGCTGGAACACTACTTTCAAAACACCGACAAAACTGTTTATTCATGTCCCGGCTAAAACAGATATATTCGAAACAAGTGGTTGGAACTTGCTCGAATGAATGTAAGAGATGTATCACCGAAATCAAATGTATTCTTTTGTGAAGATCATTTCGATGTAAGTATCAAGCCAATGCAATATTATTCCCAGGTCAAAATTTCCACTAAATAAACCTAACCTTTTTGAGGTTAAGTATGAATGTTATGCGAGGAAATTTAACTACATACTTTACCTATGTCTATGTACTTTACTGAATGAATGCTACAATATCTATCTATGTTTCAGCTCCCCAATGACACGGAGAACTACATGAACCTACCATTTGTTGGGTTATGTTAAGAGGATATCAATGAAACCCATGTTTGCCTTCAAAATTTGCATGTCAACCAGTTTGAAAAAGGAGAACCAGAAATACTCCCTGAGATGCATATTTAAAAAGACAACGAAAGGAACTTGTTGAACAAGAACAACTATTACTGGATGAAAAACAGAATGAAACGGAAGAAGTCGGTATGAACCATTGAGGTACCTACTAGAGGTGACATAGGCAGTGGGACATAGGTAGTAAGTAGGTTCCCTACATTACTGTGAAAGTCAACACTGATTGTCGTTTCATCGAACACTGTTCATTGAATGTCTGTTAATCGATGGTACGCTACATCACATGTCTTGAAATTGATTACAGCATGGACAGGGTTACATTATCGATAGTTAGTTTATTGAAAGGTTGTTATTACTGGTAAGCAGCTAATTTGTAGGTTTGATAACTTAATCAAATTACATTTTTAAACAGATCACCAAAATTAGAATCATTACGATGGTGTCGAAGCAACAACTAATCTACAAAGTAGGTATCCTTTCGATGGCAAGACATTCATTGTGTTGACTGATCGATACACAGGCTGTAAGAAAAAGTATCTTTAATCTTTAAACCACATACGCTCAGTTGCAGAAACGCTAATTAGAGTTAATCCTTCATTAAATTTCTTGTTGTCACTTTTTGTCTTGTTGATGTAGAAAAAGTTATCAAGGGATTTAATGGAGGTTTAACTCTAATGAGTGTTTCTGCAACAGAGCGCTAGGTACTCTACCCATCAAACTGAACAACTTTTACTATGGCAGCAAACCTGTCAGCGCAAAAAAAAGTCAGCTGTTCCATACTAAACTGCAAGACCTAGTTATTCTACTCAAAAAGACTCAAATGTATGGAAAGGCAGATATACTTATATTTTTTTGCGTTGTCACATTTGCTCCCATAGTAAAAGTTGTTCGGTTTGATGGGTAGAGTGTGTGGTTTAAAGGTTAATGGTACTTTTCCTTACACCCTGTATAAACCATTTGATATCGACACTTTGGATGTAGCGTACCATGGATGTAGTGTTCCACCGATGAAGTGTACCATCAATGAACAGTGTTCGATGAAATGACAATATGTATGTTGACTTTGTAACATAGTAGTAGTAACATAGGGAACCCAGTACCTATATGGATAGGCTACTGATGATGATCATATTTAAGACAGGCCATTAATTCCAAGAAAAATGTATCTAATAAAAAAGGTACAGCGCAGATTTTTATGTAAATTATTAGACCGTACGCTGTCTCTAGACCGTTCTCTATGTGCCAAGTTTTGGGGAAATCTTGTTGTGTAACGGGGACCAGCCTGATGCAGCGTACGGCCTAATATAAATATTTTTATGATTGATTTTTTTTTATTAAACAAATAAAACGAACATTGAAATGATTATATGGTTTTATTGACTTATATAACACATTTAAGCAGGGTGGACCTTACTAACGACAAAAGTTTTCTCTGCATTATCTTATATTACATACATAAATGAGAACAGCTATCCAGAGTTGGAAATTAATATGGAAATCGTTTTTATCAGAAGCAAGGCAACGAATCCTCGATAACTGCCAACTTATTAATTAAGCACCCCGGGTATGAATGAGCCAACTGGAGCTAAAATGTTCTCTCTGCATGATCTTTTCATAACATATTATGACAATATGTTTTGTTTGTTTTGTAAGGTCTTTGGTTTTAATCTTCTTCAAAGTACCTACTGCCTGCCTGCAATAAAGAACACAAAATTTACAAATGCAGTGTAATTTGACAACTGGGTTAGTAAATAGTTTGAGTAGATAGACGACGGGGAGCTCTAACCTGCAACTTGGGTTTTTTCCAGTAGCACTCTGGACGTTGATGAAGGCTCTTCGCTTCTATGAAGCCACCATGAGAAGCTACACAATCGTGGCACCGGATATCCGTGACTTTGCCTTCATCTTTGTTATAAACCAAACTAACATTACAAGGCATGGCGTGCACTTTGTGTTCAGGACTTATACTTGATTTTACTATACAAGAACCAGCGTTCTGAACATAACCATTTGCGTCATCGCCATGGGCTTCTCTTGAAGATCTGATAACAAAAGGATAGTTTTGTATTTAGTATTTACTAAACCATCGTAAATAACATTTTGTAAGTTCAAAATAAATAAGCTAAGTATACTCACGCAGAAGTTTTAACATGCCTGTATTCAGACGAACAAAAATCCGAGTTGGTGGCAAAATAGTCAGCTATCATAAGGGCATCTATTTTGGGCAAATTCGTACTGTCGCCCTTCTGAAAACCTTGCTCCATTTTTATTAAACAGGTTTATTTTCAATATTTATTTGCACAAAGTAATCTAAAACCACTGACAAAATGCTATTGTTTTTTGAACGATGACGTCACGTTTCCTGATTGGCGTTTAAAGTCACGTGACTCACAGATAAAAAATCGTGATTTTTAAAATTGAAAATAAAATAAATTAATAAATATTTTTTTCTAATTTGTATTGTTTTACGCTTTTTATCAATAAATCTATGAAATTAAATAATTAACTTTTATTTTTTATCACACTGTCAACTCCCGGATTCTAATGTTTAGCCTTCAATATTAGACCAAAAGATGTATTGCAAGTTTACATATTTTAGAAAACAATGTTAGAATTTTGTTTAACTACCTTGCTATCAATATCTGGCACTGCCAATCATTATACTCAGGTACAGTGCCAATCACTGTAATTGTATTAGTGCCAATCGTTGCAATTCGGTATGTCAAGTTTTTTTTGGTCTTCATTTTTATATTTTTTACGGATAGAAGACATGATTTTAAGATACCTATTTCATTCTTATTGCGATTCATCGAGTTTATCAATATAAATTTAATTTTTAAATTATTTTGATCTGTAATCTCTAAGTGCAAAAATGGTGGAGAGAAAATAATTCGAACTCCATGGAGAAAAACTATCTACAGCATTATTAAAAAAATTAAAACCTGCCTCCTCTTTCTAACTCTATGCTGGAAAAAGATACGGCAACATCAAATGTCAAATTCTGACATTGTGAAAGCATTTTTTTTTCTTAATGGCCGGTTATTTTAAGTTGATTTTATGTTTACCAAGGAGTTCACAGGTATGCCAGTGACGTCACTGCACGGACCGTAAAACGACGTTATTTTATTAAAAATATCTGTAATCCTTTCATTTTAAAATCTCTGACATAGAAAATATGATTATTGAGACAATTATCTCGAAATGGTTTTCGATTAAGCCCACCAAAAAAAAACTTGACATACCGAATTGAAGGCATGGTATTAAGGGATGATGACTTACCGATAAATATTTTTAAAACACCTACAAAATGTCTAGAAGAAATATTTTTTTTTATTATTTATTATTAATGGACTTCTTGCTTGTGCGTTAGCACCGCATTTCCGCCAGTGTCAAGTGGTTTGGTGGAGTATCTATCCAATCTCGAGGATCGTTTTTGAGGAAGAACACAACTGAGATAGATTGCGGAGCCTCGTGACAGGCTGAACCGCGCGAACACGACGTGAAAGACAAGTGTTCGGGGCAAACCCTGAATCGTGACTCCAGTCTTCTTCTTATCGTGTGGGCATGCCCTGGTATCAGAGTTTATTCAAACTGCCTTACGGCCTCTGAAGTGGTTTTTATGCAACGACTACTACTACCAGAGATAGTAGCCAGGACCAACGGGTTAACGTGCTATCCGAAGCACGGAATCATCTTTCTTTTCAAACAATCAGGTGATTCAGCTGCAATATCCTACCAACTGGGGAAAAACGCACCAAGTGACATGTCACTAGGTGTCCCCCGTGGGAATCGAACCCATGACCTCCGTGTCAAGAGCCCAATGCTCTTAACCATTAGACCACGGAGGCAGACGGAGGTAGGCGGACGACACGGAGGAAGAAATTAAGATTACTTTTGATCAACCACTTACAAAAGACAATAAGGAAGATATCAGCGCGACTACACAAACTCCTGGGATTAAAGATTCTGCAAACCTTATATCTAAAATTACCTCTAATATTAAGATTAAATCAGAGAAAGGTACAGGACAGGAATATCTTAACTTAGATACATACGAACTTAGATAGATTCTCTAATTATATCACGAATTACAGTGATTGGCACTGTACCTGAGTATAATGATTGGCAGTGGCAGAAATTGATAGAAAGGTAATTGAATGAAATTTTAACATTATTTCCTAAAAAATGTTTAAACCAAAACTACTTTACAGGGAAAATCACCACAGAATTTTGTGCTTCCTAAAGCGATGAAAAAAAATATTTGGAAGGAACAAACCTTTCCGTAATGAAGATGAACTATCTAATTTTTTGATACAATTTCAAGACTCAGATAATTAAAGAAATCTACTAAAATTTTAAAGCTGCTAAATAGAGGCATGAGTAGTATTCAGTAAAATTATAATTTTGTTGGTTTGTACTCATTGATTTGTACAAAATTGTAAAAATAAAAGATATTTATGTTTAGTGCCAATGACTGATACATAGTGCCAATGTTTGTACCTGAGGTGCCAATGACTATACATTCGGGTATATATTTATTAATTCACAATTTTTTTATTAAAGCTCTGATAATATATACTAGAATACTCTTTTATTTAATAACCTATACCCCAATCAATAATTAGAAATTGGTTAATTATGTCTAAACATAAAATTTAATTAGTTATAAGGAAGTTAAGTCTGGCTAAGCCTTAAGGTGCCAATCATTGTATAGTTTACCCTATATCAGTTCCCGTAGTACGCCGCGCCGGTACTTTACTTAGTCATGCGCAGTCGATCCCAAAATCTTCATACAGATCTTGGGAAAAACCGCGCCGCCCGCTTCCCCGCAAGCCCCCCACCGGTGCTCTGCGCAAGTTCATCCGTTGCCGTACTGTGAGGACCAATAAATATCTATCAGCTAAAAAAAAAAAAAAAAAAAAAGGTGTTTCATAAGTAACAATAAATTTTTGAAACTCTTAAGGGGGTTGTTAAGACCGTCAAACTGAACAACTTTCTCTATGGGACCAACATCGAAATTGCGAAAAAAATAATTTCATATCCCATACATATTTTAGCTCTAGTCGATTTGTAGAGTATAGAACATAAATTTTTTTTTTCGCGATTTCGATTTTGGTCCCATAGTGAAAGTTGTTCAGTTTGATGGTCTACACCACCCCCTTAAAGGTTTATTTGTAGTTTTGTAACACCTTGTATAGTTATGCTGTGGTATTGTTTAATATGCTACACACTCGCCAGACATAGGCTTTTTGCCAAGTATCCGTCAGTGTGCTAATCACAAGTTTGTGGTCAGGTACTGCGCGCTGCTGGCGGACGAGGACCACGACGTGCGCGAGCCGGCCGAGTACTACGTGACCTGCTGCCTCACCGCCGACGCCATCTACCACCACTTCGTGGACTGTGTGATGCACTACAACAACGACGACTCCGGTACACACTCATACTTCCCTTCTGATGGAGCAAGATTATTATGGTCCTGTTCACCAGAGATGAGATGCTTCTCAATCTCACCTAGCTCTGGTGAACACAGCTTAATTTAGTCGTCCGTACCAAAATTCTAAAGAGCACAACATTTATAGAATTACTTCGGTTTTCATCCATCAGCACACCTTGGACACTTGGGTGTTACTTCATACAAAAACTGACAAGAGGTAAGGATGTGCGATACTGAGTAAGTGCGAACGAGACAAACACACAATTGCCTACTATTTTCACTCACACTTCCTTCCAGACCCTTGCCGTCCACCAAAAATGAATAGGGGTCCAATCATTTCTATACTGTGTGTAGCGGAGCTACGAGAGCTGACTAAGCAACAATGCCGAACACATCGATCGAGTCGATGTAAACAGAGATCTATCTAGGTCAGCGCATGCGACCTAGCACGTCACACAGAAGACGGCCAATCACAATATGGATCTGTCCAACGCATCACAGCTCATTACGAATAACAACCAATCATATGGCGAGTCCTGAATCGCACTATCGAAGTTATCAAGAGACTTTGCATATATACAACATCCAACTAAGAACTGTTGGACCGCGGTCCCGGGCATTCCAACTAGCCCGTGGAAGATCTTCCCTTTTCCTCCAAACTGGTGACCGCCGACAATTGAGCAATCAAACTTCTGGTACGTAGCAGTCACTGAAGATGGCAGCAACTCGGAGCAGCAACGAGGTCCTGAACTAGCCTACAAAGCATAAAGGTCCCGCATCTCCGCAGCAGAGGTTATCGGCCAGCGCAACGGTACAGCAACCATTGGGGTCACACCGTCACACGCCGTACACAAGCCTTCATGAAGAATTGCCATGCCTGGACTGAATGCGTACCAAGCAAGCTGAAGACAAGTTTCGACACTCCGTCTGGAGGGGGAGTACTGTAGCGGAGCTACGAGAGCTGACTAAGCAACAATGCCGAACACATCGATCGAGTCGATGTAAACAGAGATCTATCTAGGTCAGCGCATGCGACCTAGCACGTCACACAGAAGACGGCCAATCACAATATGGATCTGTCCAACGCATCACAGCTCATTACGAATAACAACCAATCATATGGCGAGTCCTGAATCGCACTATCGAAGTTATCAAGAGACTTTGCATATATACAACATCCAACTAAGAACTGTTGGACCGCGGTCCCGGGCATTCCAACTAGCCCGTGGAAGATCTTCCCTTTTCCTCCAAACTGGTGACCGCCGACAATTGAGCAATCAACCTTCTGGTACGTAGCAGTCACTGAAGATGGCAGCAACTCGGAGCAGCAACGAGGTCCTGAACTAGCCTACAAAGCATAAAGGTCCCGCATCTCCGCAGCAGAGGTTATCGGCCAGCGCAACGGTACAGCAACCATTGGGGTCACACCGTCACACGCCGTACACAAGCCTTCATGAAGAATTGCCATGCCTGGACTGAATGCGTACCAAGCAAGCTGAAGACAAGTTTCGACACTCCGTCTGGAGGGGGAGTACTGTAGCGGAGCTACGAGAGCTGACTAAGCAACAATGCCGAACACATCGATCGAGTCGATGTAAACAGAGATCTATCTAGGTCAGCGCATGCGACCTAGCACGTCACACAGAAGACGGCCAATCACAATATGGATCTGTCCAACGCATCACAGCTCATTACGAATAACAACCAATCATATGGCGAGTCCTGAATCGCACTATCGAAGTTATCAAGAGACTTTGCATATATATAACATCCAACTAAGAACTGTTGGACCGCGGTCCCGGGCATTCCAACTAGCCCGTGGAAGATCTTCCCTTTTCCTCCAAACTGTGCTATCAGTTTCCGAAACTTTGTCGTATGTAAAAAAACGTATTTTCAACATCATGTCAAATAATGTTGGATAGGGCAGGTGCCCCTCCCTGTCCATATGTGTTCCTAAGTAGATTTTTCACTCAGAAAAAACTTTACATTTTATTGCTTTATGTCATAGCATCAAACCTATCACATTACCATTCGAAACCGTCCACAGAGAACATATCGTTCGACGCCCGTCAGCTGATCTACGACGTGATGCTGCAGCGGCTGTCCATCGTGCAGAAGCTCAACCTGCAGTGCAGGCTGGCGCGCGAGATCCTCGAGCACGCCGCCGACGTCACGGACGAGGGAGACGGAGAGATACCGCCCGCTCTGAACGCCGCTCTGCTCGATACTATCACGTTACTGTGCGGACCCAGGATGAAGTTACCCAGTAAGTATAGCCCTGCCCTGTAAATTGTCTGATTATACGCTACAAAAATCGTTAACAAGCTTAGTGGTTACACAAGTGCACACTGCGTACCGGTTGGCTGTAACAATATAATTAAATACGCATGTTATCCCACAGGGAAACCGCAGCGGGAAGGAGAAACAGCCGACATAGATGACCTTCAGGAACGAGTCACTACCAACATCGTATCCCATGTAAGTAGACATGCATGTTTTGAAGGGGCCATAACCATAAGTATGTTTAATGTTTCAAATATCCATATTTCAGCGGGTAGTGATCGAGCCCGTCGTCAAACGCCTCGAAATTGAATCATGCCGGTTTCTTTACGATAGTAGCCTAGTAGGTATATATTTTTCACCTCACAAGCTCGGAAAGATTCTGTTTATCATTCGAAATCTGAGTGCAAAAGTGCATTTTATCCGCTAGCGTGGAAAGAGTTTTTGAAATTCGAATCTGTCAATTCAATATTTTTCTATACCGCCAATCCACTGAAAATGCTTATTAACTATTTCATGTCACTGGCCAGCACGAAAAAAAAACTTTAAAATTGACTTTTTTTCCTCGCTGTTGTGAGGTGAAAAGTTGTGTGTTTCCCTCGGCTGCAAAGTTATTCTGCGTCTTGTACCTTTGAAACCTTCGCTACGCTCGGAATTCTATTATTTGAACACGAGCGAACTTTGCAGCCTAGCATAACAAATAACTATTATCTATTATGGGAGCAGAGCGGGCAAAAGCTCGTATTGGATAACTTGCAAACAATTTTTTGAACACCGCAATTTTTTGCCGCTTTTGAAAATTTCCCGTTGTTATACTGGAAAGAGTTTAGGCACTGCTAGTGAATTGATATTATGAACATGGTATATTAAGAATATCGCTAACTTCTCCCAGGAATATAGTGGTGAGCATATGCTTACGCAGTGCTAAACTTGCAGAAAATGAAGCGGACAGTAGCGGAGGTGCTGGTGCCGGCGGTGCTGCGGCTGTACTCGCGCGTGGGGTCGCGCGGCGGTCAGGTGGCCGCCTACCTCGTGCGCATCGCCAACGACCTGCTCAACGACTACCGGCAGGAGGTACGCACATATCACTATCGATAGCGACCTATCACACAAGCGATTTTTGAGCGTAGGCGACCTCGCAACTCAACTGCGACCACGGCGCAACTGTATTGCAGCAATTCCGCCGTGACACTGATTGATATTAAAAAAATCGCAGCGACGTCGGTCCGTCAACGCCTACGTTCAAAAATCGCTTGAGATACGGCCCTTAGTTATTCGACCGAAGAGGAGATGCTTGGATTATGTGATAGATAACATTAGTGTACGACAAGAGTAGGCCCGAATTCACCAAAGCTGAGCGGAGTGGAGATGTCTAAAATCAACTAGGTAAATCATCAGTTATTGGTGGATGAGGCTGATGAGATGAGTGACCACAAAAGTCTCAAAAGATTATTCGCAATAGCTTCGCAGACAGCACATCAAAAAAAATCTACATTATGTATTACATTTGTCATTTTCCAACAGATCGAGGAGCTAATAGAAAACGACGAGGAACTAGTCGAGCGCGTGCGTCAATTCCAAGAGACGATCGGCTTGGAGCCTTCATTCGGGAACGCGCGAAACCTCGTGACGTCATCCACTACCCACGAACCAGAGACACCGAAAGCTCCCCGTAAGCGTGCGCAGCGTCACGCGCGGTCCCCGCCGCGGAAACGCGCGTTGAGGATATGACGCGGGGCTGTGCGGGAGAGGGGGGCACGGTGACACTCACAGTACGGTCAGAGGTCTACGGGTGACGAGGTTACTGGGCCTGTGAATGTCCAATCGGAGCAGACTCATGCCGTTGACAGACAGAAGATAAATCGAACGTATGGACAGAAAAACAGCGGAGCTAATAATAGTGCTAGCACTAGTCCTGCAAGCGCCACTACTAGCTTTGATAGACCGAGTACTAGTTCTGATGGGCGAAGTACTAGTTTTGATGGACCAAGTACTAGTTTTGACGGATAGATATGGATGCATTAATTAGATACTTATTGTATTTTTATAGGTACTATTTTTGTAAGAATCATATTTATATAAGGAAATAAATGTTAAGTGTAATGTATTTCTCAGGCTATTGATATAAGTAAGTATAAAAATCATTAATTTAATTATGTTAATAAAAGTTGACAATTTTAAATTTTATATTCCATAAATGAAACTGTTTTATCAAATCTATAGTTCGTAGATTATGTATTTTATACACTTACGAAATAAACAACAAAATTTAAAAATAATTATATTGTTTTATTTCATAACAAAGCAAACAAACACATTTAAATTGCCATTTATTAAACTGTGTATAAGAATAATATTATAGGCGTTTAAACTTGCCAAACAACAATAATTATAAATAACAATAAATTACATATTATTGCTTAGATTTAGTTTAACTACTAAGTCACTCTCATTTTCAATCTTAACTTCTTTACTGAAGGCTTTCTTCAAAAGTACGTTTATTGCTGCCTCCTCTGAAAAAATAACAAACATTTGATAAACCTCATTATACAGGGTGTAAAACACGCTATTAATATTTAAGGGGGTGCTTCAGACCATCAAACTGAACAACTTTCATAATTAGCAACAAAAAAAATCTGTCAAATATTTGTGATTCAAATCAAATTAAAGATTGGAAAATATAAATTGTGTCGTCTATATCGTATGAAGTTGTAATTCTAGACTTGCGATTTGGTTAGATTGTAAAAACTCCAGTATGGCGCTAGGTCCCATAAAAGACAAATAGGTTGACTAATTTCGTTCTCTGGCATATTGGGCTCGGTACTTAAATTGGAAAAAGTAACTCTCCGGTTTGGAAGATTGCGGGAACAAATTAGGTACTCTCTCAAACATTGCTTTGCCCAACCGGGTTCATATGTCTTACCTAATATATTTTAAATGTTACACCTTTTATCTTTATGTACTCATATGAAATGCAATGAATAAATGAATTTTTACTCAAAGCCTGAGACACATTAATCTTTAATTTGAATAAAAAATCTTTGTCAAACAATTCATTGTTACTTATAGAATCTTCATATACAGTTTTTAGTTTTTATTAACCCTAGGCACAGTAAGAAAGGGTATCTAGTATTACATACAGTACGGCACTCCCTGCCACCCAACAATTTTACCTCACCCCTAATTAGGTAAATTTTTGGTAGGAAGCGTGGCGAAAAATTTAATTTAAGCAATGGCTACCTAGCGTAGCAATGGCGTATTCTTGTCTCGCTCGCCCTCACTTAGTATCTATCGCACAAGCTTACATCTTATAAATTTTACCCATTTGTATGGAATGACAGTTAAGTGTTAAAGATTTGTAAAATTCCACAGTACAACCAGAATGACAACTTACCAGTAACTTGGATGGCCAGTAGCTGGTGAACGATGTGCCGCGCCGTAATTTTGAACAGGTCTCTACTGCTAATCTGCTTGCTCTTGTAATAAGGCATCAGCGACTTCACCACTAGTCCCGCTACATCTACTTTCTCTGTTTTCTTTGCCACCACCTCTTCTTTTACTTTCTTCTTATCATCTTTGAGCTTGTCTGATTTCTTAGTTTTATCCTTATCCTTACTATTATGTTTTTCCTTAGATTTATTTTTCAAACTTAACTTACTTTTTTTATCGACTTTTGATTTGTGTTTACTTGGTGATTGTGATGTAACCGTAGGCACATGCAGTGGTGGTTTGGCTTCATCTGGTGGTTTTTCTACCACTACAGGTTCAGGCGGCATTTCCGCGAATTGTTTTAATGCCTGCAAAACTTTATCTGCTTCTCTACTCAGCCTATGTGCTTTGTCCAATTTAGACTCATCTACTTCGGGTAGGGGAGCGCCGTTTATTTCATTTGAAACATTATGTTCGGCATCATCTGTATCGATATCCACAGCAGAAATGTTTACGTCGTTAGAACTATGAGAAGTATTATTTGAAACAGTCCCTTCTGGTTCGTTGTTATTTGTGTGAGATTCAGTACCATCATCTATAACAAGCTCCTTTTCAGAATCACTGTCTGTTAATGCACCAAAAACGGATTCTTTTGTTAAATCTTTTTTCTTTTTACTGTGATCAGATGAAACTTTGTGAGCATCCTTCTCGCGACTCTTTTTACTACTATTTTTACTTTCAATTGACTTTCTTCGTTTTGTTTCGTGTTCTTTTTTCTCCTTTCTCTTTTCTTCTGTGTCGGTTTTATGTTTTTTCGATTCTTCGTATTCTTTTTTATGCTTTTTGGTATCATGTCGTTCCGTTTTGCTCTTTTTTGAGTCTGGGGATTCTTTTTTAATTTTGTCTGTATCTTTATGTTCAGATTTAGCCCTTTTTGGTTCTTTTCGCTCTATTTTAATACTCTTTGATTCTTGTGATGACATTCTATCTTTACTATCCTTTCTTGAATGTTTATCTGCTTTGGCTTTCTTCGATTCTGTTACCTCCTCTTCGCTATCTGATTCACCAAAAAGGTCATGCAATTTTCTTTTTGCTGTCGGTTTGATTTTATCAGGGGACAAGATCTCTTTTTTTATGTCAACAGTTTCTTCACTTTTATCTTTATTTTTATTGGGTACGCCTTGTAAAGTTATATTAATAACGAAGGTGTTTTTATTACCGTCACCTTTTCTATCGTCATTATCAGATTCTTCTTCTATTTTTAAAGTAGTGTCGTCATGATTGTTGTTGTCCAAATTGTCCTGTTCTTCTAACTTTAAAGTTGTGTCGTCATAGTTGTCTTTACCGTTTTCGTCAACGACAAGAGCGTCGTCGTCTTCGCTCTGGCCGGGCGTAGAACCCGGGGATTTATCTGAAGCTTTCTTAAAGAAACACTGAAGTTTTGTTTGCATGAGGGGATCTCTCTTGAAAGAATTTGCTTTTCTTTTAGTTTCTTTATCGGCTTTAGAAAGCGGTCTCTCTTCGTTTTTACTTTCGATTTCTCCTATAAAACGAAAAATCACGTTAAAACATCAGACAACTTAATTCCTCGAAAGCGATAGGCGAATCATGCAGCTTAAGAATTAATGAAACTTACCTCTTTCTAATTCGGAAGCAGTAATAAAACCGTGATGTTTTTGCGATTTCTCTTGTTGTTTTTGTGATTCGAAGTCTTTAACGAATTCGCTAAGCGTATTACGTTTCTTTGGCTCAAACGACTTCAATTGAGGATAGAGGCCGTCTCTACACGCCTTCACTGCAGATATCTGGAACCAAGTTTAATTTAAACAATACTGTGATATACCATCATACTGAATAACTTTCACTATGGGACCAACATTGATGGCGTATTCCTCTCGCTCGCTCGCACACAGTATTGCACATGCTTACCTCTTGTCAATTTTCCCCATTTGTATGAAATGACAGCTAAGCGTCCTAGATGTGACTACGTGACGCCGTAATATTCCTAACTACAGGGGTGGTAGCCGTGTTAGGGTAAACAGCATTACTTTAAGGTGTGATTTTACCCATTATACTGAACCACATTCCCTAAGAAAGCTATGGGAAATTCGAAAAAAATGTTTAGTTTCCATACTAAATGCAATCAGCTGATCTGAATTTTGTGTTTCTTAGGGAAAGTTGTACAGTATCATTGGTTCATTTACCCTAACACCCTGTATTTACATTAAGTCCCAATAAACGAAATACCAAACAAAATTACCATTTTAGTCATAGCCCGCCTGTACAGACTGATGACGGTGCTCCTAGAGAAGCCCTCGTACTCCATCTCGACGGCGCACAGCTCCACGTCGTGCTTCGACAGCGGCCTGTCCGGCTCCTCCACGCCCCTCATGTTGGCGAGGTTGTTCGTGAGCGCGTCCTTCAGCAGGGACATGTAGCCCTCTCGGCTCGCTACTGTTAGACCGTTTACCTAGAAACAATGTTGTGATTTGTCTAAAAAATAAAAGTTGAGTTGTCCTGTTATGGTATCCCAAGTTTTATTAATTACTAGAGTTTACCCGCGACTTCGTCCGCTCAAATTCATCATCATCACAGCCTATAATACGTCCCACTGCAGGGCACAAGTATACTCTCAGGGAGGGTGGTATGGGCGTTAGTCCACCACGCGTGCCCAATGCGGATTGGTAGACTTCACATACGCATCGGAATTTCTTCTTCAGCGTATGCAGGTTTCCTCACGATGTTTTCCTTCACCGTTTGAGAGCAGTCGGTATTACGTACATAAGTTAGAAAAACTCATACATGGCATGTGGTCCGTGGTGATTCGAACCCGGACCTCAAGATTGAGTTTCCATAGATCTCCGCAACACGCCACCGACGGTTTCACAAATTATATACCAGATTTTAAGTTAAATCATAATTAAGCTTTCCAACAAAACAAGCTTCATCAAAATCGGTTCAGTAGTTTTTGCGTGATGCTCGAACAAACAAACAGATAAAAAATCCAAAAATTGGTGATTTGGAAGCCTAAAAATCACCTAAAAATCATATCTCAACTTTTTTTTATATCTTTAATGTACAGCACACTTCTGTTACATTTTTATAACAGTTAAGATGTACACACACACGGTGACAGATCAACCTACCTATGATGTGATGTAGCTATGATCTGTCGCACGATAACCTTATGAAATGAGGTTTATTTTGCTAGAGCATGGTGTTAGTTATTATTAGTTAGGTCGTCGATAGTTACGCGGTAACTATTTAAATTAAAATGCAACAGTTTCTTACTGATTTCTTCTGAGAAAATCAAATATTTCCAATAACGCGGTAAGAACCCGTTAATGTTAAACCGTTTTAAAATGTTATAATATTAATTCGCTATTAGATAGTATACGAACGAACCTTTGTCCCAGTGCTATCAGCCGCCTTGCACTTGGAGTGTTTGGCGGACTCTGCGTCGTTGTTCCGCGCCCTGTCCTTCTCGATGTTCTTCTTCCTGTTGGCGAACTCCTGCATGATCAACGTCTTGGTCTCCGCGGCGATGCGCCGGCGACTGCTCTCCCCGTCTGAACCGTCGCTGTCGTCCTTTTCGTACCCTCCCGCTTCCCTACACAGTTATAATGAAATGAGAACAACATATTTTCTATTTGGGTTTTACCAGGGGATCACTAGATAGCACTATGGTGTGTCAGAGTAAATGTCAAACTTCCTAATGTTTCTTAAAATAAAAAAGAAGGAAAATATTATTAAAATACTGAAACTTAAATAAAATATGTATAATTATGTTCCACTTCTCACCAATACCTTATCAGTCTTATTACCCAATCTGCCACGTAGGCCCAGCAACGCCCTATGCCGAGGTCCGTACGACCTCTGGGCGCCCTAAGCTTATGTTTTTTCATTGGTACCGTTGGATAGTTGACCTACCAGTGTGCTTAGTCGTCACTGGTGGACCACATCAGTCCGCAGCGCTTAAGTAGTATCGTAATCCGAATATTTGTATGGAAAAGTGATTTCAGCACTTATTTTTTCTATGAATATCCCCCAATTAAATGTCCGTCCCCCCAAACAAAAGTCTGGATACGTGCTTACCTAAAGTCCACAGTTATAAGCAGTAGCTCCCTGAGCAATGATTTATTTGTCACTTCCGAACGTTTAAAGAAAAAATGACGACGTTCCTAGCTAGCGCCCGGCGCACGGCCATATAGTATGATCATTTATGCTTACTTCTTCTGTCCACACCGGCCCTCGCCGTACAGGTCGGACACGTCGTCGTGCGAGAGGAACCCTCCGCGGTCGAGCCTGGCGCTCATGGCGCGGCGCTGGTGCTGGTCGAGAGCCCGGCGCACGGCGCGCTCGTCCGCGCACGCGTCGCACCGCGTCTGGCACACCGGCGGCTCCTCACCGAAGTACTCCGCGAACGTCTTGTGGCGACATCTGCAACAATTCACAATTCAGTTATAACACTGAATAGATACAAAATCTCCATGCCTACTCCTCACTAAGTTCAGATACTACACCCACAGAGGACTATAATTACTACCTACATCTCACCCCACACTGGCCCTACTTCAGAGTACAGTTGGCTTATCTTGAAACAATACGAACTAGCGGTGGGTGCCGGCTATCGCCTTTATAAATATGACTGCAGACCTGCCTGCAGATGCTGTTAGGGGGTTTGAAAAATCTGTCACCAGGGCTTGGTGCCCACACGACAAGAAGAAGAATAAGACTTAGATATTTTTTTACCGGTTTTTTGTGTCCCTTTTTATTTTATTTTGGTTACTACACATATGTCACACATACTAAGTTTACTGTACATTATATCATTCATTAAATTAAAGTCCATAAAACTCCAGACAAATATATTGCCACTTATTTAAAAGTAGACTGATTAGACCAGACCAGGTTACTTTGCATATTAAATATACCAGCCAGCACCTCACCTAACATCCTCGCAGTATTTGACCATGATCTCGAAGCTCTTGTAGGAGTTCTTGCACCTCTGCTTCTGCTCGGGTGTGCGCGCCATCGCCAGCTCCTTCTTCAGCAGGAAGTCGACGGCGTTGCGCTCCGAGCGGCAGTAGTAGATGCGACAGAATGCCGGCTTACCATCGCGCCCCGCTCTGCCAGACTCCTGTCGGACGATATACGTGTTTTCAATTTGTATCACAATTAACTTAATAGAAAGAAGACTGCACTTGTGTTTTGAATGCTTTCATAGTAGGGGAAGACGACAGAATTGTCTCTTTCTATCGAAGGTTTACCTGAGTGAATGAGACACTATTCTCTGGTTTGTTCATTAGGTCTCTACATAAAGCAACGCGCGCTCCTGACAAGACTCCCCCTGCCAAAGTCCTACCTCCGCGACGGCCCCGACCTAGCCCAGATGGGCTCATCTGGGTCATAGCAACGGTACCTCCTGCCCCCCGCAAAAATGGCAGAAAAATGTTCTATGGAGAAATAAACAATACTTACTCCTCTCCGGGCGTTGACAGGAGACACCCGGAGACACGTTTTTCTCTATGGGTCTCTTGTATGTCCAGTCAGCAAACTTAAAGTTTTATTTTCATGTAGGTAACACAGTGTCAATACTTCCTCCAGTCTTGCTTCTAAGCTTCATGCGTATTACTTTCGTAATTATATATTTTCGCTGTATTGTTATGTCGATGCCTAATAATAATAACAACTAAATAAACACTATTTATTTAAGACCAATAGGTCTGATAGTACAATAGTACCTGATAATACGCGGCGACGTTCTGCGCAAGCCCCCAGTGCGCGACGGCGCGCACGGTCGCCTTGTCGACGCCCATGCCGAACGACACGGTGGCGCAGACGCACGGGCACTCGCCGCGCGACCACTGCTCCTGTATCGATATCCTGTCCGACGCCTTTAGACCTGAAACGTAAAAGTTCGGTTGCAAAGTGTGACCTGTGTGTCCTGGTTCGAATCTGCATGGAAACATACCCTTTGTAATACCGATTGCTCTTAAACATTGAAGGAAAACAGTGAGGAAACCTGCATACATTGAAGAAGAAACTCCAATGCGTATGTGAAATCTACCAATCCGCATTGAGCGGGTAAATCTGGGCCCTGCAGTGGGATGAATATAGCCTGATCAAGATGACATAAGATTTAATGTACGAGACGATTATATTGCAATAGTAACATCATTTCAGACCAGATTTCGAAATCAAAATAGATTAATAAAAATCTCTAGTAAAAACTAGTTTGATAAGGATAATTTTCACATTGTAATAAACATTCATTCAGTCTGCATACCATATCAAAAACACCTTGCCTTCTATTTATTCCCATAGAGACTAGAGATTCAACTAGAGACGAGTCTCTAGTTAAGAAAAATAAAATTATACATTACCTCCATGATATGCAAGTGACTTTAGACCTTTCTTAGTGAGCATGTTGGCTACATCCTCAGTGTGTTCTCGCGTGCGACAGTACACTATTACCGCATTTTTCTCTTTCTGAAAATAACATAATACCTATCAAATTCAAGAAGTTTTAAAGTAAATAGCATAGACGGAGATATTCTGAAACCCCAGAACATCCATGTGTGTGTTTCACCAGTGGTACCGAAACTCTGTCCAGTGTGGGGGGTGAGCCCGTCGCTACTTATGGACAGTGGTGGTGGAGATGGTATAAAAGTAAATAGTATAAATTAAAATTGTCATGTAACGACTCTGATATTATAAATGTGAGAGTTGTGTGAAAAGTTGGATCAAGTGCATGAATGTGCCTGAATTAACTGGCCACGAGGCTCCACCATTTTGTATTAACTCAAATGTTTTTGAAATAAAAACAATCCTTGAGATTACGACCGCGATTGCACCGGCCGCGACTTCATATGTGCCAACCACTGATATCAAATACTCATAACTTTAGATTGAATGAACCAATTGCGCTTTGATAAAGTATATGTCAAGATTGACAGTCGAAGATACGAAAGCGTCGAAAAAAATTGGAACCAGGACTGGTTCCTAAACCCTATACATATACACGCACACATACAGAATTTGTATGGCGCCTCACGCACACCAACCTATGAAACTTAGCCCCTTTTGTTTTATACGGTAAAGTGGTAAAACAGTGAGGCTCATTCTAGACATAAATACTTTTTCTAAGCAATTGCGATAAAATAAGCCTGTCAATCCAAACTAATCCAATATGCATGAAAACCCCATCCACATAGGTTCAGTAGTTTAAAGTGCGTAAACGAACAAACGGACAAAAATTATATAATTTAATGGCTTTAATGCATTCCATTACATATCCTAAATGCCTCTAATTAATATTTTTGCAAATAGCTTCAATATACATCCATGGCAAGTTTGAAACTTAAAAAAAAAAACGAAATTCAAGGCAATAAAAGATACTAACCGGTTTAACATTTTCATCTTCCTTCAAAGATTTCTGCAAAAATTCCAACAAATGTCCGACTTCATCCTCTATGCAATTCTGGTAGACCACGTCATAGTACAGATTCTTTCTGAAGCTCGGCGTCTTGAACTGAGCTACGGGCTGTCTCAGTTTCAGATTCTCCTGTATATCTTTAGCAACTTCTGTACTTGCCGTTGCCGTGAGCGCCACCCAAGTAACACCTTTATATCTCTCTCTCAATTCACCCAATTTCAAATAGTCGGGCCGAAAATCGTGTCCCCACTCACTTACACAATGAGCTTCATCTACAACTATGTAAGAAACCTTCCTGTATTTAACAAGGTGCTCTAAGAGAGATCTAAATGTACTTGTAGCCGCTTGTTCGGGAGTTACGTACAGGAACCTTGTCGCAGGTTTCATACTGCGTAAATCATTGAGCACCCGTTCCCTGTCTTTTGTCGTCATTTTAGAGTTTATCGATTCAGCTGCAATTTTTAACTTCATAAGGTGGTCTATTTGGTCTTTTATGAGGGCCAGCAATGGTGAAAAGACAATAGCAACCTTATTGTCATGTAACATGGCTGGTAATTGAAAGCACAGGGACTTTCCCGAACCCGTTGGCATAGAAACATAGACATCATGCACGTCTGTGAAAAGAGTAAAATTTTACATAAAAATTAATTTCTCTCATGATTAGTAAATAATGGACTGATCAGAAATTTTCGCTTCGTTAAAAACAGTTAGTTAATTACGGCAGTAAAGCAAGTGTGAAAGTGTGAAACTTTCTTTAGGGTGTCCACACACTTGCTACTGTGCAACATTAAGTGGCCAATAGAGTAAGCGGAGTAAGCCCAATCAAGCCAGAGCGTGATTAGCATTGATCTTTATTATTTACAAAATAGCAGTTACTGTTAAATTAGTACCTAAATAAACTATAAATTTATGTAACATTGGGTACAATACTTTAAAAAAAAGAAAAAAAAAACAATTTTAGTTTTCAAATGTAAAAAAAAATATATTTTTAGTCCAAAAATCACCACCACCACCGACAGATATTTAGACATAATTTCATACAAAATATGTCAAACTATCTGTCGGATAAGCTAACAAGAACTTACCCAGAAGTGGTGAAACAGGCCCTAAAGTTTATTTTATTTATTTTCTATCGTGTGAGAGTAGCCTGCCAGATATTTACACCTCTTATTTTGGTACCCCTGACTTAATGCGACTCATTTCGATACGTCACATTGCAAGTAAAATTTCGATCTAACCTTAACAAACTCCATTTAGCAGTGTAAAGTTATTGCGTGTGATTAAAATATTTTAATTTAGTCTTAGTGTGTACTCGAATCTCAATTTCTTACCTCTAGCAATAGCTCTAACAGCACGTTCTTGCAATTCACTCTTGAACTTTCTGTGTCCGAAACATTCCAATAGTTTTTCCGTTACGTTATCCATATCGAGGACTTTATTTCATCCGCACAGTTACCACAGGTATTACACTTACATTATAACATAACACTGCACGAATTAAACATAAATCAACAATCATATTTTATCACAAATCACTCCTAAAATAATAAAATCCAAAACCAATCCAAAACATAAATAACAGCAGTGACAGACGAGCTTTTGGCGGCTAGGCTAGCTGGGCTGGCAATCGCAAACACTACGTCATGCACTTATTCCGTCTTTTGCTTCCGACATGCACTAGAAGAAGACAAAACATAACCTATTGGAATAATTGTGGATTGTGCGCATGATAGCTATCACCATAAACGCAACTTTGACAATTTTGACATTTGTTATTTGCAACCGCTTCTTTTCATGCAGTAGGCGTGTCGATGAATGTTGAAAAATATTCGTAAACATACTTTCCCCGGCAATAATAATTTGTAAAAAATTTTACAGTCCCTAATTTATTTTATTTTTAGTTATTGATAGCTATTAAACGGCAATAAGATAGTAGAAAGCCACGAACTACCTAAATTTTCCTCACTGGACATAAAATCGAAAACGATAAACGGAGTGTTATTTCACCTTGTACCCTTGAGCTTTCGATCATGTGTACCAACATGAAAACAACTCACGCGCTACTTTTTGAAATCGTCTACAGAAAAGATACTGGTTCTAAGACTGGTACTGGTTCTTTGCTAAGAAAACATTTAATTTCATATTCTTCCTTGCGGCACAGATTATTCTTGAGCAAAGAACACAATATCAGACGGATTTCTTCTCCTACATTTGTTTAGGGTCCGCTGCTGCTATCCAATTTTTTACTTTTAGTAGATTACACACAGCGGACAGGAAAGTAAGAAAGGTCTCAGATCTCCGAGGCTTTTTTATTTACTGTCCAAGGTTAGTATACTATTTTTCTCCTCGACAGAGGTGGAAAGCGCCAACTTCGTGTGCGCAGCGGGACGACAATTGACGCTTTCCGTCCGAAGGGGAGAAATTTTTTCGATATAAGTTTTGTTTTTTAGTGTCCATTAAATGTGTTTAAATGACCTTCCAATAAAAAATGTATCTTTAACAGATTACCGTACAATGAGCAAACGCAAAAACCCTTCAGGATCAGACAACCTCAATGCAGACTTCTGCGACTTTCTAATTGAACTAGCTGATTACGAAAAGAACGTAACCCGCAACATTCATAAGTATAACGCCTACAGAAAAGCGGCTAGTGTTCTAGCTTCACATGGTACAAGAATCCAGTCCGGTGAAGAAGCCAAGAAGCTGAGTGGGATAGGCGACAAAATTTCCAAGAAGATTGACGAGTTCCTACAGACGGGTAAATTGAGGAAACTAGAAAATATTCATCAAGATAAAGACGCGCAAGCCATTAGTCTGCTGACCCGGGTCTCAGGTATAGGACCGGTTAAAGCGGCTGAACTGGTTAAATCTGGAATAAAAACTATAGAAGACCTAAGAAAGAATGAAAGCAAATTAACTCATCATCAAATTCTTGGTTTGAAGTAAGTGTATGGCATTGCAGAGTAATATATACTCTAGTTGTGTAGCAATACAGTTCAATTTTGCACCAACAAATATTTTACATTTTTTTCTAGCTTATCCTTTGTCTACCAAAAACACCTTGTAACCTACCTACGTATGGGCGTTAGTCCACCACACGTGCTTAATGCGTATTAGTAGATTTCAAAATACGTATCAGAATTTGACCCATTATTGAGAGCAGGCAATATTACAAACATAAGTTAGAAAAACTCAACCATTTGTAGCCACAAGCTACTACACTACATTATATCAAAAAATTAAAATAAAATAACGTATTAATACCATTGAGGTACTACGTTAACTAGAGAAGCTACCGAGAAGTAATGTCTTGTAACACGCGTTAGGGTGCACGCGCTCTAACCCACTTAGCCTGTGCCAGGCGCTCGTCGCAGCGTGACGCTCCCAGCACGCGCCCCACACTGCTGATCATGGTGCACAGATTTTGTTCTCGTTGTCTGCTCTATACATAATTACTCAATGATTAATACCTACCTACATTGTTTTAGGTATTTCGAGGATTTTGAAAAGAAGATACCCCGAGCTGAAATACAAGACATTGAAAAGATATTGAATAAGTTGGTCAAAGATTTAGATGCCGAGTTCACTGTTACTATTTGTGGCAGTTACAGGTTCACATTTTACTATTATACCTAGGTACAGTCAGCAGCAATAAGTTATATACACTTTAGTATTACGACATAGAACAAAAGTGTTTATAACATATTGCTGCTGACTGTACTTCGTAAGTAACGGAAACGTCCTATTTATTATAATCTCAACTGTAACTGAAGTATAACTATAACTGTACATTGAAGATATTTACAAAAAAAAGGTTTCTGTTTTCGAAACTTTGAAAAAGAAAGTCTGTTTGTGTGTTTGTTTGTTTGTTCGCGCATCACGCAAAAACTACTGAACCGATTTTGATGAAACTTTTTTGTTTGATAGTTTATGATCGGACTTAAAATCTGGTTACATAATTTGTGCGGACGAAGTCGCGGGTAAACACTAGTAAGAAATATATTTGTATGTTATTTTATAATAATGCTGCCTCCAAACGATCGCGCGAGCTTAGGCGAGCCCGCTGTACATCGACTCTTCTGTAAACTTGTAAAAATTACTTTATCGAAGAGTCTATGTACAGCGGTCTCACCTAAGCTCGCGCAAGCGTGTAGCCTAAGACACTCACTTATAAACCAAACATTGTATAAAAGCGCGTTCAGTGGCGCCATCATCACATATCTATTTCACAGATTATTTCGTTACTACCGTAACAGATACGGCACTCCAGATTTCGCTTTTTTTTCGAATTTCGAATGATGAACTAAAATGCGCCTTATGTCAATGCGCGACAGCCTGTATCACATGTGATACGCGGCGCCGTTGGTTCTCATCGCAGCTGTCAAACGTGAGTGACGGTGCACTGCCCTCTGATGAGGGCAGAATTCAATTTTTTGCTAATTTTTTGTGATCAAAGTTTTAGATTTCCCCGGACTCAACTGAAACACGTGAATTCTCCAGTCACGCAACTCCCTTTTCTTGATGAAAAAAAATGTATATTTTGTGATGAGGGCGTCACTGAACGGCGTAAACTCTCGTATATTTTCAACGGTTGTAAATAATGTTAAAAGGCGCGGTAAGACAGAGAGCGGTGATATAGACGTCCTAGTCACGCACCCCTCGCTGAAAGTAGCGGAGGGGAAGAAGAAACACGGAGAACAACTCTGCCCTCCAAATCATAAACGCAGTGGGGCACTTTTTTTCAAAAATGAGTTTAATATATATTCTGAATCAGCGCGGGAAGATCTACCAGGGAATAAAACCCGTTTTTAGCTAGCTACACTAATGTAGCTACACTAATGTAGCTAGCTAAAAACGGGTTTTATTCCCTGGTAGATCTTCCCGCACTGATTCAGAATATAGGTATATTAAACTCATTTTTGAAAAAAAGTGCCCCACTGCGTTTATGATTTGGAGGGCAGAACTGCTGAAGAACTTGGTAGCTGGGCTGGACCGCCTCGTCACCGATACCATTTCCATCGGTGATACAAAGTTTATGGTAGGTATTACTATAACATATCTTTTATGTAGCTAGGTATTGTAATAATGTGATTCTAATACATTTGTTAGAGGGTTAACAAATGTATTAGAATCATATTACCATATTAAAATAGTTACCTATACCAACGCTAGTTACTAGTTATTATTCTGTGCCTATACCCAGTGCTGCCAACTGGTATGCTAGGGCTGTAGGTAGGTAGTTCACGAAAAGTTGCTAGATTGCCCAATTTAATTTTCTTTCCTTTAAAAGTTGCTAGAAGTAGCTAAACATCAAAATCGATTAAAACAACGCCAAACTTTGGAATTTCTCAAAATATTATGGGTTATTAATGTTATTATCATGTTATAGCCATGTTTGTAGATAGATTGGACATTCTATAATGTATGTATCGGAACTATCGGACGTAAAAACGTATGTAAAGACAAAATGACAGTGTTTCCGACTGCTTTCAGAACAAAAAAACAAGTAAGAACGAAAGTGAAATATAGTATAGCCTGACCAGGAATATAAAAAACCTGATTTGGGGGCGCTGCAATCGACTGTCACCTTTAATGTTAGTGTTCCAATACAAAAATTAGTTCCAATGATTTTCCGCAACATGGCGAGGTTTTTTATATTTCTGGTCAGGCTTTACAAAGGAAAAGAAAATCAAATATTTAGCTATTTTCATGGTTTGCCCTTATTTCTCGCTCCATTTTCATTCATTTTATGGCTCTGGCTTTGAAAATCTCTCAATCCCAATAGTTGCTAGAAAAAGTAGCCAAAAAGTCTAGCTACAAGATTTACAAATTTGTAGCTGCCAGACCTCCGAAAATTGCTAGATACTGCCTATACCCATACCCATATAATTACAGTCAGCTATTTTGGGAGAAATTAGTTAAAAATTTTGCCGCTTTTTTCTTTTCTACCCAGAAGTCCATATAAATAATTATAATTTAGATGTGCGTTTCTAACATACTGGTTGATCAATGATCAGAGACTTGACTCCAACAGGGTCCTTCTGCTGCAGGCTTCATATGCGGACTGTTTATTCAGTTTGATCTGTGGTTTGATGGTCTGATCATCCCCTGGACGACAAGATACTCGAGATACCAATAATAATGCGACAGCATTCTACAATAGGGTGTATGCAGACTGTCCAGCGACCTTCCTTCGCGCCGGCTCGACATTAGGCTGATCCCGTGCGAGCAGTACTTTTGCGCGGTGCTGTACTTCACGGGGAGCGACGTGTTCAACAAGACGATGCGCGCGCACGCTCTCGAGCACGGCTTCACCCTGAACGAGTACTCTTTGAGACCAGTCGGCGTGACGGGTAAGATACGATAGATACATTACATTACATAAAGCATAGACATATTACTCTAGCGATAGACAAGCTCGTTCAAACAAACAAAATGTCACACAAAACAACACAAAATAACACATTGCGGTCTGTCATTGCCATAGTGACGAAGTGAACTCTGGAACATCAATCAGATGCGGACACCTCATTCAAGTGGAACATGTTGCTTCTATGAAAGGGCAAGTCTATCGCTAGAGTTTAAGTCTATGACATAAAGTCTGACCAGAAAAATAAATAAAACCGGTCAAATGCGAGTCGGGCTACTCGCGCACCGAGGGTTCCGTACCACACCACCACACAACACACATATAGGGTCCAACTTAATATGCTGACACTTTTTTAAGAGGATGATAAGACTGTCAAACTGAACAACTTTCTCTATGGGACCAACATCGAAATCGCGAAAAAAAATCAGCCCTTCCATACAAAACTGCAAACCTACTCGAGCCAAATGTATGAGACAGCAGATTTTGTTTTCGCGATTTCGATGTTGGTCCCATAGAGAAAGTTGTACGAGACCGACTCACACTTGGCCGGTTTTTATTATTTGTTGTTATACAGTAGAGTTTGCTCTATAATCAGTAATCACACCAAGTTTGTGGCTTGTACGTAGAACTGTTTTTACGATAGAGCGAGAAAAAAAAACATTGATAAAACTAGTTTCTTGTATGAGGACCCCTTAATTTTTCGACTGCGCTAAGGATCCAAGAAAAATCATTTTTGTGTGTAAAATCGAATATAATATTGTGTAGTCGTACGGAACCCTCAGTGCGCGAGTCAGACTAGCACTGTTTAAAAGGCTTGTTCATTCAATGATGAAGGTGGCGCCACCCGTGCAAAGCTGGGGCGAGTTGCTATCGCTAGTGTTCTTTAAATTAAAACTGTTCTTTCTAGGTGTACCGGGTGAGCCGGTGCCTATTTCGTCTGAAGAAGACATTTTTGACTACATCGATTATCCTTACAAGAAACCGGAAGAAAGAAACATGTGAATTTCAGTCCAAGAAATAACGAATAAAGACACGCATTGATTTTCTGATTTGTTTATTACAGCCAAAATAAAAAACATAAGAATATCACATGGTTTCGATAAACTCCAATATACTTACACAGAAATATGAACAAGGGATAAACGACAATTAAATTATTTCTATTAACGTTCATACAACTAGGAAATAATGACTAAATTATTATTTAAACGACAATTCATATAAAATACTATGCAATTGACTTTAATCATATTTTTATCCGACTTTTATTTACGACTAGTCGCATCGAATACTCAGTTAACAAAATATCTTAACTATAAACAATAGATACCTATTTCGTTTTGAAATAAACTATAAATAACAGGAAGGAACGATTTCAACATTACTTAATAATTAATCAATGGAATCTGTGGTTCAAGAGACTGGAGATCAAGAGAGTTTAAATTAATTAGAAGCGTCATTAATTATCTATCGACCAATCAGTCTCATCATATCACCAAAATTTTTGTTTTCTTTTATTGCTAATAATCACTCTGTAAACATTATGCTTCGTCATTTATTCTATCATAAGAACTCCTTAGGGTCAATTCCCACTGAAAGAGCAACGGCCTGCAGCGCGCGGCATTTTGCCTAGCATACATCTAGCATATTTAACTTTGTCTTAGTTTGTCATAAGACGCCGCGGCGGTTGAACTGTCATTATATCCCGTCAATTGGAATTGTATCTTGTCTCACTAGATAAAGTTCAATATGCCAGGAAACCCCGCGCGCAGCCGAAAGCTGCTTTTGACCCTTAGAATAAGCAATCATGTCCAGAGATGTGACATTTTGAAAATAACACTATTTAAAATGCAAAATACAAAATACAAAATACCTATTTCCATTTTGTATTTAAATACTTTTTTTTAATAAGCATTTAGTATTTTATTTGAAATACCTTTTACGATATATTTTGTATTTGCAAAATGCAAAATACTTTTTGATATGTTTTGTCAACATCAATGAAAACAAATGCTAAAGATAACGGCAGTAAGGGTTAGAACCCATTGCCTTTCCGAATGGAACTACAAACAACAACTGAACAGGTCTACCATGAGTTTTCACCGTACTTTACTACTGTAGTTACGTCACCAATTTTGTACTGAATGTCGTACAGCGCTCCTAGTGGTTACGTTGAGAACTAATTTCTGTCATACGAATTGGCGAGTTAACTACAGTAGTAAAGTACAGGGAAAAGTCATGTTTACATGAACTAACAAGTTTGACGTGCGGTGCGTGACATAATATGTAGTTTTAGATTCCTCACTAGCTAGTGATAATGCAAGTGTAAACGCCACTATTGACCTGGAATCACTTCAATATTTGAAGGATGATGATGTCTGCCTGCAATCGTTAAATAAATACCCTAAAGTAAAGAACCTTGTGAAATGTCACTTTGTGCGTTTTTCCCCAGTTGGTTAGGACATTTCAGGCTGAGTCACCTGATTGTCTGAAAAGAAAGATGATTCCGTGCTTCGGATGGCACGTTAAGCTGTTGGTCCCGGCTACTGTCTCTGGTGGTAGTAGTCGTTACATAAAAACCACGTCAGAGGCCGTAAGGCGGTTTGAATAAACACTGACACCAGGGCTGCCCACTCGATAAGAAGAATGCTAAAATGATGGCTTGTTTGAATAACAAAAACGTACAAATAAAATAAAGGAAGTTAAAAACTATAAACGGCCCATATAGACGGCCCGACAGCACAGTCTGTAGTGAACCTGCCTGCTGTGCCGGGGGTCGCGGGTTCGAATCCCGTAAGGGACAAATATTTGTATGACGAATATGAATATTTGTACCCGAGTCATGGATGTTTGTATCTATATATGTATACTATATCGTTGTCTAGTTATCATAATACAAGTCCAGGCTAGATCCTGGAACTTTAAATGTGACTAGATAATTTGTGTGACACTGTCCAAGATATTTATTTATTTATTTATTTATAAAAGTATTTTTATTTTAAAAAAGTATTTTGGAAATACGTATTTTGCATTTAGTATTTTAAATACAAAATGAAAAACTATTTTGTATTTTGCATTTGAAATACAAAATTCATAAAGTATTTGCATTTTGTATTTAAATACATTTTATAAACTATTTTGCACATCTCTGATCATGTCATCACTAAATCGAATTTTAAAATCTCTTTGTCATCCCTTTTCATATAAATTGGCCAATACATTCACATCGCACACTTTTTGTCAATACTGAGCTCTTATTTATAAATATTATAAAAGGGATATCCGAGGTTAGCGACTGAAGAATTAAAGCAAGGGTACGCAAAAGGGAGAAAATAGTAAGGCTGTTTCTTGAATACGCTTACGCTGCAGATCGTATTGCGGATCAAACGGTCTCATTCAATTTCATGATTGATTCCCATAGTTTCATGTTTTTAATTTTCTACGGAATCGGGTTTTCTTTTTTTTCTTACTCCAAGACAATACCTCCCAATCCACAAGAGAGGAGCGGAAATTGACCACATTTTGCCAAAGCGGATTGGTTGTCACATGCTTAAAAATAAATGCGTAGCGCCAATACAGTTCTTACGTTCTTATTCCTCCCAATATCTGTTTTATTTTTACTGTACTTGTTGATGTAACTAAAGTGCATTTCATTCGTTCATTTATTTACTTATTGACATCCACGAAAACGATTTCGAGCATCGATTAGGACATTCAATAGTGATAAGTACGTTTAAACGCATGGTCGTGCGAGCTGTGTGATGGTCGCATCGCACGCTCGCTCGAGCAATGCCCAATTCGGTATGTCAAGTTTTTTTTTGTCTTCATTTTTATATTTTTTACGGACAGAAGACATAATTTTAAGATATCTATTTCATTCTTATTGCGATTCATCGAGTTTATCAATATAAATTTAATTTTTAAATTATTTTGATCTGTAATCTCTAAGTGCAAAAATGGTGGAGAGAAAATAATTCGAACTTCATGGAGAAAAACTACATACAGCTGTATTTAAAAAAATTAAAACCTGCCTCCTCTTTCTAACTCTATGCTGGAAAAAGATACGGCAACATCAAATGTCAAATTCTGACATTGTGAAAGTATTTTTTTTTCTTAATGGCCGGTTATTTTAAGTTGATTTTATGTTTACCAAGGAGTTCAGAGGTATGCCAGTGACGTCACTGCACGGACCGAAAAACGACGTTATTTTATTAAAAATATCTGTAATCCTTTCATTTTAAAATCTCTGACATAGAAAATATAATTATTGAGACAATTATCTCGAAATGGTTTTCAATTCAGCCCTCCAAAAAAAAAACTTGACATACCGAATTAGGACGACGCCTTATTATTACAGAAAATATAATGATTTGCTTATAACTCACTGACATATTTAAATCCTTTGCCCACTGGATATTTCAACAACCACACACTAACTAAACCAATTCTTTTAATTCTTCGTCTACTATAAACTCAGTCAACTCACTAAATCACCCGGAGCTGTCAAAACTAGCATCAGGATGTACTAGTTTATACAAGTGCGAGGTGGGGTCCCCGAGCGCGTCGTCGGGCGCCCTTAGCTCCAGCACCCTGCCCTTGCCCAGGACGAGCACGCGCGCGCACTCGAGCACGCCGGCCACGCGGTGCGCCACGAACACCACGCTCGCGCCCCCGAACACGCTGCGGATAGTGTCCAGGATCGACCGCTCCGTTTCTTGATCGAGGTTCGCAGTCGCCTCGTCTACTAGGAGTATCTGTGAATGGTTTGTGAGAGTTTGTAATTTGTATTGTGGGCATTCAATTGTTTTTAAAATCGGCTTTGAAATTTCTACTCACGGTAGTAGGATTCTTGATGTGGAAAGTGGTAATGATAGTATAATAAATTATAGTATAGTATAATTAACAAGACAACGCTACTTCCACATTGTGTAAGCCACTTCATCTATTTCGAATATATCATAGACTAAAATCGACAAGAAACACTTCAAATGAATAATTACGTCAAAGATCGAAATGTCAAGGTACTGTTGTCGCAGATATTGCCCCTGAGTATGAAGCTGTTACAACTTGACGCGCTAAATAATGAATAAGCCAGAATGGGCTCTGAAAACCACTTCGTAGGCCCTGGATCCTTCCTTGGCATCCCTAAAAGTCTATCCCTAGAAAACTTTTGTTTTTTTGTGTACAATAAAGAATCTAAGAATAAAATGTGCATAATAGTGAGATCTCTCACGGGCCACTGCAAATTGAACAAACATAATATGCACATGCTGAAACTAAATGACTCAACCGGCTGCAGATTTTGCAAGGAGATAGAAACTATTTTGGGTATGCTATGGGAATGTGGCCCACTCTTGTACAGACCAAGTGTCCACCAGATACAAGTATTAGCCCCAGATGAGATACAAACTCCCACTGTTAGAAATCTACTGCAGTTCTTGACAGCTGTGCAGTAGGGAACTGTAAAAGGGGTATTCACAAGAGACCAGCGATGATCGAAGAGGCACAAGCGCATGTCTGTTAAGTCCCTCAACAAACAATAATAATACCCTGGCGCACGGTACCCGCACGCCTCCACCGCGCGCCACACCTCCGCGTCCAGGTGCTGCTGCCCGTGAGTATGAAGCTACTCACCCTGGCGCGCTGCAGCACGGCGCGGGTCAGGCACAGCAGCTGCGCGTTGCCGCGGCACAGGCCGGCGGCGGGGCCGGGCAGCCCCCCGCGCGCGCGCACCTCCCCGCGCAGCCCGCACGCCTCCACCGCGCGCCACACCTCCGCGTCCAGGTACTGCTTCAGCGGGTCTATGTTGTCCCGGATGCTGCCCGTGAATATGAACGGCTCCTGCGGTATCATGCCGATACGTGTCCTGCAATTAACGATACTTTATAAAATCACGTTTCAAATGCGTAAACTGATATAGAAAAAAAAATGATTAAACTCTTGCCGACGGCGCCCAGCTTATCATTATCAGTCGGTGCACTCACCTGAGCGACCTCAGGTACACCGTGGAGAGGTCGACGCCGTCGATCAGCACGCGGCCGCCGCACGCCGGCGCGAGCCGCAGCAGCGCGTGCAATATGGAACTCTTGCCGGCGCCCGTGCGCCCCACCACGCCCAGCTTCTCGCCGGGGAACGTTGAGAACGACACGCCGTCGAGAGCCATTGAACCATTTTCTCTACCACTGTAAAAATTTCATAGTGTGAAATTTCTATACTCCTATTCTATAGAGGAAAAGAGGCTGAGGAAGACCAACACAGAGTTATCTAGCCCGAGTGAAGGAAAAGGTTGATGTCGTGTCGTATCAAGAACTCTAGACACTAGCGGAAAAGAGACAGGATTGGCGAATACTCCACCGACAAGAGCGTACCTCTTAAATAAAATTATGATGTAAAAATATAGCCTCCTGGCGATCATATCCGCTTCTGATCCTTTCGGTTTCGCTGAGGCCTGTGCCCAGACAGCAATGAGTGGGATATATAGGCTGACGATGGTGATTATAGTTATTAGATTGTTATAAGATTTTAAAGCGGAGACAAACCTGTATTTGAGATATACATTCTCGAAGGTAATAACGCCTTGTGATGGCCATCCGTAAGGCGGAGTCTCTCCATCAAACTTCTCACTTTCTACCTGTAATATAAATTCAACAAATAAAATTAAAATACAACATCAGTGAGCTAAAAACTGGTTGGTATTTTTTTCGACTTATAAGTTCACCTACGTACTGAGCGACCTGGAGTGCGATTTTTGAATCTCATTCGGTGAGCTCAGCAGTTGAAAATTTCAAAATTACTATGGAGATACGCATCTTTCTACAGCTGATTTGACTTTCAAAAATCGCACTATTGAAGTATGATTTTCGAAAGTCAAATCATCAGTAGAAAGATGCGTATCTCCATAGTAATTTTGACATTTTCAACTGCCGAGCTCACCGAATGAGATTCAAAAATCGCACTCCAGGCCGACAAGACTAATGACTTCTGGGATTTGAACACTAATAAATCCCACCTAACGCCCTGAATTACGAAGCGGTGACAGCGGCCGTTTTCATATAGGGATATTTATTCACGTGCAAGCGGGACACCATCACGCGTGTGCCGCTTAAGGCAGCGGATGGCCTAATTTATTGACAAGTCTGGATAAAAGTGGTGCACAAACCTGATTAATGTACTCGCCGACTCGCTCGACGGCGATCATCTCCCTCTCGGTCTCTGTGAAGGAGCTGAGCACGCTGCTCAGCATCGACGTCATGGACAACGCGTACGATATCGCGAGACCCACCAGACCTGTTCATACCAAACCATTTTAAAACATTTTAGAGAAGACGAAAAGAATATGGAAGTTACGGCGGACGGCAAACAACGCGGCGGTGGCACAGAATAGATATCCTACCACAAAAACAGCTTCATACAAGCTCGCGGCGGCCGGTATACCCCTACATGCGCGGCAATGTTTCTACCAAACTGCCTACCATTCTCGTACGTGAACACTGAACGTTCACATATGCCGAACGCTGCGCATGTAGTGGTGTACCGGCCACCGCGAGCTTGTATGAAGCTGTTTTTCTATTCGCCGGCGGCGGCCTGCAGGCGCAGCGCGAGCCACACGCCCTTACACTGGCACTGTACAGTACAGTACAGTACAGTACAGTACACTAGTGTAGTGATAGTTACCGGGGTCGGTGGCGTGCAGGCTGCGCTGGAGCACGGCGAGCAGCGCGGCGGCGGCGACGACCGCGCCGGCGGCGGCCTGCAGGCGCAGCGCGAGCCACACGCCCTTACACTGGCACTGTACAGTACAGTACAGTACAGTACACTAGTGTAGTGATAGTTACCGGGGTCGGTGGCGTGCAGGCTGCGCTGGAGCACGGCGAGCAGCGCGGCGGCGGCGACGACCGCGCCGGCGGCGGCCTGCAGGCGCAGCGCGAGCCACACGCCCTTACACTGGCACTGTACAGTACAGTACAGTACAGTACACTAGTGTAGTGATAGTTACCGGGGTCGGTGGCGTGCAGGCTGCGCTGGAGCACGGCGAGCAGCGCGGCGGCGGCGACGACCGCGCCGGCGGCGGCCTGCAGGCGCAGCGCGAGCCACACGCCCTTACACTGGCACTGTACAGTACAGTACAGTACAGTACACTAGTGTAGTGATAGTTACCGGGGTCGGTGGCGTGCAGGCTGCGCTGGAGCACGGCGAGCAGCGCGGCGGCGGCGACGACCGCGCCGGCGGCGGCCTGCAGGCGCAGCGCGAGCCACACGCCCTTACACTGGCACTGTACAGTACAGTACAGTACAGTACACTAGTGTAGTGATAGTTACCGGGGTCGGTGGCGTGCAGGCTGCGCTGGAGCACGGCGAGCAGCGCGGCGGCGGCGACGATCGCGCCGGCGGCGGCCTGCAGGCGCAGCGCGAGCCACACGCCCTTGCACTGGCACTGTACAGTACAGTACACTAGTGTAGTGATAGTTACCGGGGTCGGTGGCGTGCAGGCTGCGCTGGAGCACGGCGAGCAGCGCGGCGGCGGCGACGACCGCGCCGGCGGCGGCCTGCAGGCGCAGCGCGAGCCACACGCCGGCGGCGGCGGCGCAGAGGGCGGCGCGCTGCCACGCCTCCACCAGCTCGTCGCCGCGCTCCGCCCAGCGCGCGCCCGCGCCCAGCCCCCGCACCGTCGTCAGACCTGACGGACGTCACTGATCGTTAGTACCATACACAATACAATACGATATGCATCGATACACTAAGGCGTCGCGAAACGTTTGGGGAAAGTAGGTATCAGTCAGATCGTCTCAGTCAGGCCTACATTGTTTGTGTGATAACACTGATAACCTAGACCTACATTGTTTACCTGTGACTTCGTCCGCACAATTTATGTACCAGATTTTAAGACAAATTATAAGCTTTCAAACAAAAAACGTTTCTTCAAAATCGATTCAGTAGTTTTTGCGTGATGCACCAACAAACAAAAAAAGAGACAAAAAATTTAAATTTGATTGTTTTGGAGTCACGAGAGAGACACCTAAAAACCATATCATAATTTTTTCCTTGTAAATATCTTCAATGTACAGACACACTTTTATAATAGTTCAATTTCATTCACATCACGTCATAGCTCAAAGAAGTGAATTAACTAAGCAGTCATCCCATTAAACAAATGTAAAACAAGCGAACCCTCGAGCGTGTCGTTGAAGTGCGCGTACACCGGGGAGAGCGTGACGCTCTGCAGCCGCTTCAGCTGGCGCGAGGTGACGCGGTAGAGGCGCTGCAGCCGGTAGTAGACGAGGCAGTCCGTACACCGTCAGTTAACTAACCCTCGAGCGTGTCGTTGAAGTGCGCGTACACCGGGGAGAGCGTGACGCTCTGCAGCCGCTTCAGCTGGCGCGAGGTGACGCGGTAGAGGCGCTGCAGCCGGTAGTAGACGAGGCAGTCCGTACACCGTCAGTTAACTAACCCTCGAGCGTGTCGTTGAAGTGCGCGTACACCGGGGAGAGCGTGACGCTCTGCAGCCGCTTCAGCTGGCGCGAGGTGACGCGGTAGAGGCGCTGCAGCCGGTAGTAGACGAGGCAGTCCGTACACCGTCAGTTAACTAACCCTCGAGCGTGTCGTTGAAGTGCGCGTACACCGGGGAGAGCGTGACGCTCTGCAGCCGCTTCAGCTGGCGCGAGGTGACGCGGTAGAGGCGCTGCAGCCGGTAGTAGACGAGGCAGTCCGTACACCGTCAGTTAACTAACCCTCGAGCGTGTCGTTGAAGTGCGCGTACACCGGGGAGAGCGTGACGCTCTGCAGCCGCTTCAGCTGGCGCGAGGTGACGCGGTAGAGGCGCTGCAGCCGGTAGTAGACGAGGCAGTCCGTACACCGTCAGTTAACTAACCCTCGAGCGTGTCGTTGAAGTGCGCGTACACCGGGGAGAGCGTGACGCTCTGCAGCCGCTTCAGCTGGCGCGAGGTGACGCGGTAGAGGCGCTGCAGCCGGTAGTAGACGAGGCAGTCCGTACACCGTCAGTTAACTAACCCTCGAGCGTGTCGTTGAAGTGCGCGTACACCGGGGAGAGCGTGACGCTCTGCAGCCGCTTCAGCTGGCGCGAGGTGACGCGGTAGAGGCGCTGCAGCCGGTAGTAGACGAGGCAGTCCGTACACCGTCAGTTAACTAACCCTCGAGCGTGTCGTTGAAGTGCGCGTACACCGGGGAGAGCGTGACGCTCTGCAGCCGCTTCAGCTGGCGCGAGGTGACGCGGTAGAGGCGCTGCAGCCGGTAGTAGACGAGGCAGTCCGTACACCGTCAGTTAACTAACCCTCGAGCGTGTCGTTGAAGTGCGCGTACACCGGGGAGAGCGTGACGCTCTGCAGCCGCTTCAGCTGGCGCGAGGTGACGCGGTAGAGGCGCTGCAGCCGGTAGTAGACGAGGCAGTCCGTACACCGTCAGTTAACTAACCCTCGAGCGTGTCGTTGAAGTGCGCGTACACCGGGGAGAGCGTGACGCTCTGCAGCCGCTTCAGCTGGCGCGAGGTGACGCGGTAGAGGCGCTGCAGCCGGTAGTAGACGAGCCCCAGCGGCAGCACCGCGACCAGCAGCCACGGCAGTCCGTACACCGTCACTACTATCGCACCTGCCACAATCGATACAATATATTAGCACTAGCACACCTTGGACACATATAACTGTCATTTCATACAAATGGGAAAAATTTACAACAGTACAGAATACAGTTGTGAGCATATACTATGCTTATGTATTATTTAGAAGGAATCTTTAGATAGCAATAGTTATTTGTTATGCTAGGCTGCAAAGTTGTTTTTTGGTGCGAGTACTTGTATTGAAACCTGAACAAGCGAAGGATTCTAAGATTGAACCACGAGCGAAGCGGTTCAAATGTAGAATCCTGAGCGCATCGAAGGTTTCAAAGGTACGAGACGCAGAATAACTTTGCTGCCTAGCGCAACACACAACTTTTCACCTCACAAAAGCGAGGAAAACAAGTGAATTGCTAAAAAGAACATTTTAAAAAGTTTTTATTTCGTGCTGGCCAGTGACATGAAATTGATTGATGGATTGGCGGTATAGGAATAGGTATATTGAATAGACAGATTCGAATTTCAAAAACTCTTTCCACGCTAGCGGATAAAATACGCTTTTGCACTCAGATTTCGAGTGATAAACAGAATCTTTCCGAGCTTGTGAGGTGAAAAATACAATACAAAGACATGCATGATAAAAAAAAATGCATTCTGTTATTGAGTAAAGTGGGCAATAATTGAGATTATACTTGGTTCTATGTATACAATTTATTACAAGCCACTTACCAATTAATCCGAAAAATTGTGCAAGTAATATGTTCAATATGAAAGGCAACGAGTCATCGACTGTGTACGTGTCGGACGAGAACCTGTTGAGAATACGACCCGTCGGAGTTACGTCGAAAAATTTCACCTTCGCCTGAAACCAAGTCGTTGCGAAATTAGAAAATACACAGTAATTTAGACGTCACATCCACACAACTAAGGTAACAATGCGACACCGGTAGATGCACTAGATTGTGAGGTAGCTATTATTTCTGATCATTATCATCTCAACCGATAGATGTCCACTGCTGGACCCAAGGATCGCCACATCGACCAGTCCTGTCCTCATCCAACGTATTCCCATCGCATTTTACAGATTATTTCTGATCGAAGAGACTAAAAAGTGTTATTTCTTGAAGAATCAAACTAAGTATATAAAAACGCTAAATACTGTCCAGAATGTCTTATCGCTTTCTAGCAAATCTCAGATTATCAAAACAATTTTGCGTAGCATAAGCATCGTATAAGTAATAACCTAGCAGTCTGTCATCAATTAACAAAATAGCTTACCGTCACGATAACTTTCAGCAGAATCTTGTGTATTTTTGCAGCAGCTTTAACTCCGCCATAAGCGAAGAGAAAAGCTCTCATTATCGTAAACACCAGGTTCAATGCGGCCAGAGCGAAGTATATCTCCAAATAGTAATTGTCATTGATTACTGCTGGATCCTCCAAAGACACTAAATTCGGCTTAGCGTTTTCTGTTACATTTTTGTTTCCAAACAATGACATCGTACCATTGATAATTGAATGTATAGCACTATCGACAGCATTAAATCCGTGATCCATAAAAGAAGTTGTTTCATGAGTATCTTCAGTGACGGTAGTGGAGTTTTTGGTTCTGTTTTTGAGCCAGAACGTTAGCCAGAGGAATGTGAAGTTCTGCGACAGCTGCATGAGGACTAGAGAGAGGAGGATCGCGAGGGTCATGAACCCTCCTACAGCTCGGAGGTACAACCCGATCACCCACCAGCCGACGGTACCTTGCGACATCGCTTCCTGCAATGATTAACTACTGTTAAAGTGGGAAGTTAAAAGGATGTAACAAAATATGCTTGTAATATTTAACACTTCCGTTGCTAAGCTCAAAACAATGATACTCGCGCAGTGCTAAAACTGTGGAACCCTATAAAATTCTGACTCAAGGTTTGAGTCGTGCGCACTGCGGCCCATTTGTCGCTGACCTACGACGTAGGTCGTCAGCAGTTAAAGTGTTAAAGGGGTGGTTCAGATCATCAAACTGAACACCTTTCACCATGGAGACAACATGCTAATCACCAATCGTGGCAAGTGATTGAAGGTGGCACATCCTGATTGGTCACTATAATTTTGCACGTTATTAATATTTTTCAACTGCGCAGGTACACACGGCGACACATCATGTTACGCACCCTATATACCCATAACTACACTACGTACAAAACACAAAATAGTGCTGTAGAGAGCTGTAGACGCGGCTGCTGGCGCGAGCGCAGCGTGCTGTGAGACGAAACAACAACAACATACCGCACCCTCTCGCACGATTCGCAGCGTTCAATTTCTAATAGTTCAAAATCCAAACAGGGTAACCTGACCTGTCGCCGTGTGTACATCAGGGGAACTTATAAATCTGGTACTAGTAAGAACTACAGTTTTGTATGAAGCAGCAGATTTGTTTTTTTTGTTAGAAGATGATTGAGATATAGGGTAAACTATACTATTGTTGGCACACCACTAGTCATTGGCACTTTGCGTTTTCAACACAAATATTAAGAATTGTTATATCAGAAAATACATTTTGGTATTTTTCTTGGGTTCTTTCAAATGTCTACATTCATAAATTTTAATGGTAATAGTTGTAACATATAACCTGACAACGCTGTATAAAAAACAAATTCCGTGACGGGAGAAAGAACCATTATGGTGCAATTTTTAATAAATTTACTAGCTTTGGGTAAGTTTGAACGACAATTATTTACGTATAAATATATAAACATAAGATATTAAGTGTGTTATTTTGCTTTGTTTTACGACAAATAATAGATTTCAATGGGTTTTACGACAATTTTTCTAACAAAATCTTAAATTAATAGAGTGCCAATCAATAGTTTTAATTTTGTACTAAAGTATAATTCATTGGCACCTATGCCAATCACTAAAAATCAATTCTAATGTTTAGCCTTCAATATTAGACCAAAAGATGTATTGCAAGTTTACATATTTTAGAAAACAATGTTAGAATTTTGTTTAACTACCTTGCTATCAATATCTGGCACTGCCAATCATTATACTCAGGTACAGTGCCAATCACTGTAATTGTATTAGTGCCAATCGTTGCAATTGAAGGCATGGTATTAAGGGATGATGACTTACCGATAAATATTTTTAAAACACCTACAAAATGTCTAGAAGAAATATTTTTTTTTATTATTTATTATTAATGGACTTCTTGCTTGTGCGTTAGCACCGCATTTCCGCCAGTGTCAAGTGGTTTGGTGGAGTATCTATCCAATCTCGAGGATCGTTTTTGAGGAAGAACACAACTGAGATAGATTGCGGAGCCTCGTGACAGGCTGAACCGCGCGAACACGACGTGAAAGACAAGTGTTCGGGGCAAACCCTGAATCGTGACTCCAGTCTTCTTCTTATCGTGTGGGCATGCCCTGGTATCAGAGTTTATTCAAACTGCCTTACGGCCTCTGAAGTGGTTTTTATGCAACGACTACTACTACCAGAGATAGTAGCCAGGACCAACGGGTTAACGTGCTATCCGAAGCACGGAATCATCTTTCTTTTCAAACAATCAGGTGATTCAGCTGCAATATCCTACCAACTGGGGAAAAACGCACCAAGTGACATGTCACTAGGTGTCCCCCGTGGGAATCGAACCCATGACCTCCGTGTCAAGAGCCCAATGCTCTTAACCATTAGACCACGGAGGCAGACGGAGGTAGGCGGACGACACGGAGGAAGAAATTAAGATTACTTTTGATCAACCACTTACAAAAGACAATAAGAAAGATATCAGCGCGACTACACAAACTCCTGGGATTAAAGATTCTGCAAACCTTATATCTAAAATTACCTCTAATATTAAGATTAAATCAGAGAAAGGTACAGGACAGGAATATCTTAACTTAGATACATACGAACTTAGATAGATTCTCTAATTATATCACGAATTACAGTGATTGGCACTGTACCTGAGTATAATGATTGGCAGTGGCAGAAATTGATAGAAAGGTAATTGAATGAAATTTTAACATTATTTCCTAAAAAATGTTTAAACCAAAACTACTTTACAGGGAAAATCACCACAGAATTTTGTGCTTCCTAAAGCGATGAAAAAAAATATTTGGAAGGAACAAACCTTTCCGTAATGAAGATGAACTATCTAATTTTTTGATACAATTTCAAGACTCAGATAATTAAAGAAATCTACTAAAATTTTAAAGCTGCTAAATAGAGGCATGAGTAGTATTCAGTAAAATTATAATTTTGTTGGTTTGTACTCATTGATTTGTACAAAATTGTAAAAATAAAAGATATTTATGTTTAGTGCCAATGACTGATACATAGTGCCAATGTTTGTACCCGAGGTGCCAATGACTATACATTCGGGTATATATTTATTAATTCACAATTTTTTTATTAAAGCTCTGATAATATATACTAGAATACTCTTTTATTTAATAACCTATACCCCAATCAATAATTAGAAATTGGTTAATTATGTCTAAACATAAAATTTAATTAGTTATAAGGAAGTTAAGTCTGGCTAAGCCTTAAGGTGCCAATCATTGTATAGTACCTACTAATATTTCAGTGATATGCTCGTAGTTGATTTTGATAATTTTAGTGAATAAGACCACAAAACATAGATGCACTCTCTTGTTCTTTTAACTTACTAAATCTGATGGAACAGAACACCTCTACGATCAGTGAAGGGGTCGGATCCAGTGACTAGTCGTTAACCACACGGGGTTAGGGTTTTGGTAGGGGGTAATTAACGATTTTCTGTGGTAAGGGAGTGACGTAAAGATGGGAAAGCGAGTTCTGAACAAATGTCACGTGCCCCGATTCTGATAAAAACAAGACTTAAAAATGTATTCTGAAATACCACCATAATGAAGGTGAAAGAGTCTCCGTAGTCCAGGAATGTAAACCTGAATACCACTGCTCACCTCGTCCTCCAAACTACTCCTGCTGACATTGTCCTGCGCGTGCGCATCGTCTAGCGGCTCGGCGGGTCGCGCCGGCTCCTCGCCTATAGACTCCGACTCGCTGGGCAGGTACTCGTCTATGTCGTTCAGTACAATCTCAGGGGCTCCTGGTCAAAAATGAATATCCTCATCATCATCATCAGCCTAACAAAATTAGGTGAAACTATTTTAAGGGGATGATCAAACCATCAAACTGAACAACTTTCTCTATGGGACCAATATAAAAATCGCGAAAAAAAAATTTGCTATTCCATTCAAACCTACTCGACCTAAATGTATGGGACCGCAGATTTTTTTTTCCGCGATTGCGATATTGGTCCCATAGAGAAAGTTGTTCAGTTTGATGGTTTGATCATGCCCTTAAAATGGTTTCACCTAATTTTGTTAGGCTGATGAGGATATATATTTTTGACCGAGCCGACGAGTGACGTCACTCGTTGGACCGAAAAACTACGATATTTTATATAAAATAACTGTAATCCTTTCATTTTAAAATGTCTGACATAGAAAATATTGTAAGTGAGACAATTATCTCGAAACGGTTTTCGATTTAGCCCTCCCAAAAAAAACTTGACATACCGAATTTTAACCCCACTTCCTCTGGCAGGAAGCGTGGCATAAAATGTAGACAATAGCGTATTCCTGTCTCGCTCGTGATTGAAAATTTTGTTTCAATGCCAAAAAAAAATTTTTAATCCAGTGCAAAAAAAAAAATTAGTCTGCCTTTTGGTAAAAAGAAAGACATTATACACGATTACAGAAAGTCGACATATTTATGAACCCTTGAACTTTTACTACATCTTACCTTGCTTGATAATTCGCCCGTCTTGCAGCAGTATAACGGTGTTAGCCCTCGCGAGATATCTCGGCGAGTGCGCGACTAGCACGCGCGTCGTGTCGCGCAGCAAGCCTAGCACGCACCGCTGCATTATGTGCTGAGCGACCACGCCGTCCAGTCCCGAGAATATATCGTCCAGTAAGTACACTGCCAACAATTTAATAAAACTTACATATCGTGGATATAGAGTTGATCATTGACATGCCTCCAACAATCCGCATTTGGCTCTTGGTGGATCCAACCATAACCGTGATAGGTTAATTGCCTGTGCCCCCACAGGACCCCCCGCGTCTTCATCCGCACAAATTATACAGGGTGTCAGAGACAGCACTTCCCGCAGACTGAAACGGTGAACTCAGACCATCAAACTGAACAACTTTCACTATGAAGCCTACTTCAAGAAACGTGAAAAAAAATCTGCTGTCCCATACATTTCAGTCGGGTAGGTACAGCAGTTTTGTATGAAATAACCATTGAATTACAACACTATGGAAGATGGGTCGACGCTCAAAAGTGTCCGAACCAAAAGAAGTTTACAATTCGAAAAGACACTGACGTCTCTTGCCAGTCTTTGTTTGATCGTCCGAGCACGCGCGAGTTCATGATGGCGTAATGTGTTGTAAAAACATGTAAAAACTACCAAATAAATGTGAAAAAATGTGATGGTGTATCCTATTTTCAGTAAGCAAACTATTATTTTATCATTTAGAAGCATTTAGAAGTATCATTTTGTTTACGAACATAATATTTAATTTTTATTTTATTTATTGATTATCTGTCATCGCGTCCGCCATTACGTCTGTCATGTTTGATGTTCATTTTCACCTCCAGTCGAAGCTGCATATGGTGTTAAGTAGGTGCAAGCAAAATTAACCCTTGTGACTAGTTTCATACGATTTCAATTGCAATGTTTTCAGTTTGTTTACATTACTATGCATACCTACATTTTTATAAGGTTAGTTTGGGACACTTTTATCGAGAATTTTGTACCAGACCCAGTGTCCATGGTTCTAGGTCGATGGAAATAACAGTTTTTTTTCAAGTTTCTTGAGGTAGGCTCCATAGTGAAAGTTTTATGGTCTGATTTCACCGTTTCAGTCTGCGGAGGACTGTCCCTTACACCCTGTATGCCAGATATTAAGTCAAATCATAAGTTTTCATCAAAATAGGTTCTCAGTAGTTTTTGCGCGATGCCCGAACAAACAGACAGACAAAAAAATCCTAAAACTAGTGATTTGGAGTCAGGTACAACTAAAAACAATATCGTAATCTTTTTCTTGTAAATATACACTTCTTTTACAGTTTTATAATAGTTAAGATTAAGATGATTGGATGAGTGACTGCAAGCGTGTTGATGCAGAGTTACGCAACTGTTATGATAGGACACAGTACCCGGTTCTCTCCCATCTCCCATGCTAGGGCTGGCAAGCCATGCACGAAAAAGCGAGAAAACCGTCATGCGCGCACATGTAGATTTTTCTCGTTTTGTCAGGGGTGACATGCTACGCCCATAGAACATAACAACAGTACCTTGCTTGTCCTGGTAGACGGCGCGCGCGAGGGCGATGCGTGCACGTTGGCCGCCGCTCAGCGTGCACCCTCCTTCACCCGCGTACGCGTTCCAGCCGAGCGTGTTCAAGTCCTCTACGAAATAAATCAATTAATATTCACGACTAAAAACTCACATCCTTAATTCAAAATTAATTGTTTGTCACGGTACATGGTACACTAAACTTCCCATCCACACTTTGTTTGTCCGTTTTATATCTCGAAGTCTGTTGGTATTGAACCGATTCTCTATTTATTGTATTATGCCGTTTACTTAAATGTATAAACGATTATTCGAATGTTAATTCCTCTATCCTAAGGTTGCCTGGAAGAAATCGCTCTTTAGCGATAAAACCGCCTTTTTGAACCTAGTCGTAATTCTTTTTTTTTCAAATGTATGTTCTGTTTTGATGTGCAATAAAATATGATTGAATTGAATTGTGTAAACATTTTTTTTAAATAACGAGTATTGAGTATTTTTATTTCCAAAACCATGTCATGTATTAGGCACAATGATGCGAGTTGCTTACTGAATTGTTCTGTTGTATAAAACAAGACATATAGGTAGAACATTAAAATACATACCAGTAAGAGCGCATGCTTCGACCACATTTCGAAATTTAGTCTCATCGTACGGCTTTCCAAACAGTATATTGTCGCGAATTGTACCGCGAACCAACCACGGTTTCTGGGACACGTAGCCGAAGCCTAGAAACAGGAATACAAATCATATTTTTATGGCAGAGTCCACTGGGTGTAATGTTAGAGCTTTTATAATAAATTATTATAAAAATAAAGTAATACCGTTCAAATTATCAGGTATCTGGATGTCACCATCTTTCTTCACCATATCCCCAATGATAGCCAGTAATAGCGAGGTTTTTCCACTGCCTACCGCTCCGGCTATACCAAGCAGCTCGCCTTTACCGATCTCAAGAGAAATATCTTTCAGTGTGAAAGGTACAGTCTGTGTGAGCGCTTCAGTCGAAGAATCTGAATCGCGTCTTTGTACAGACAACCTCTTTTTAGACTTTCCTTTGTTTTTCTTGGATTTCTGCTTAGATTTCCGTCTTGTACCGGGTTTAGCCCACGCGAAGGATGCTTGCTTGAATATAATTATCTTGTCTTCGTCACGATTAGTGTTTACTCGGTCGTAATAATTATCTGAATCCATATCTGGAAGCTACATAAATATTATTTTTGTATTCTTTAGAGAACATTAAAATCTAACAGTTTTAAACACGGAAATTATTGGAGCCTAATTTTCTACCTAGGATACGTAGCAAATTTGGCTAACTTTCACACTGCTGAGACAAAATGAGAGAAAATTAGTTTTAATTATTATCCGCAACATGGCGAGGTTTTTTATTTTTCTGGTCAGGCTTTATAATATGATTAGCATTATCTAGGTAGTTCATATTAACTACCCCTGAAAATCACTAGCTAATAATTAAGAACATCGATTTTGCTATAAATTGTAGCTGCCCATAGTGACCGAACGTAACCATAACAGACAAGTTATATACTTACGTCTAACAGTTTCTGAATGCGCTTGATGGACACCCAGGCCTCCGTCAGTCCATTCAGTACCCAAGGGAAGGCGTTCAGCGGCGCTATTAGCATGTTTATTAAAGCCACTGTGGTGAAGACCTGCAAACATTGTTCATTGACGGATACGTTCTAATTCCGGTCTTGAATGTTTTGGAATTGGATTTCGTTCTTACGCCCAGAATCCACGAGTCGTTTAAAATCTACCAATAAACAGCTTTATTCTGTTAAGCGAGGAAAATTTTGCAATTCGATTGGTTGATTTTACACAATACCGTTCCGAAGCTTATTTTGCTTGCTCCAACATCGATGTCGACGTAAGCGAAATAAGCTTTTAAATAATGATAATGAGAAAATAAAAAGCAATTAGGTATTTTACATGTTGCCCATGATTCCATTCAAAATATAAATGTAAGCAGTCAGTGCGGCGACGAGGACCGGCGTGGTCGCCCACAGCACGACGCAGATGGCATCCAGGTACTTCCTGCCGCGCAAGTAACGCAACTCCTCCACGCGACTCACGTTACATTATATTGAGATGATAATAATACTCACAGTAGGTGCATCTAGCGGCTGCCTGCGTGCCGAGAGTCAGTGCGGCGACGAGGACCGGCGTGGTCGCCCACAGCACGACGCAGATGGCATCCAGGTACTTCCTGCCGCGCAAGTAACGCAACTCCTCCACGCGACTCACGTTACATTATATTGAGATGATAATAATACTCACAGTAGGTGCATCTAGCGGCTGCCTGCGTGCCGAGAGTCAGTGCGGCGACGAGGACCGGCGTGGTCGCCCACAGCACGACGCAGATGGCGTCCAGGTACTTCCTGCCGCGCAAGTAACGCAAATCCTCCACGCGACTCACGTTACATTATATTGAGATGATAATAATACTCACAGTAGGTGCATCTAGCGGCTGCCTGCGTAGCGCATGCGTGCCGAGAGTCAGTGCGGCGACGAGGACCGACGTGGTCGCCCACAGCACGACGCAGATGGCGTCCAGGTAATTCCTGCCGCGCAAGTAGCGCAACTCCTCCACGCGACTCACGTTACATTATATTGAGATGATAATAATACTCACAGTAGGTGCATCTAGCGGCTGCCTGCGTAGCGCATGCGTGCCGAGAGTCAGTGCGGCGACGAGGACCGACGTGGTCGCCCACAGCACGACGCAGATGGCGTCCAGGTAATTCCTGCCGCGCAAGTAGCGCAACTCCTCCACGCGACTCACGTTACATTATATTGAGATGATAATAATACTCACAGTAGGTGCATCTAGCGGCTGCCTGCGTAGCGCATGCGTGCCGAGAGTCAGTGCGGTGACGAGGACCGGCGTGGTCGCCCACAGCACGACGCAGATGGCGTCCAGGTACTTCCTGCCGCGCAAGTAGCGCAACTCCTCCACGCGACTCACGTTACATTATATTGAGATGATAATAATACTCACAGTAGGTGCATCTAGCGGCTGCCTGCGTAGCGCATGCGTGCCGAGAGTCAGTGCGGCGACGAGGACCGGCGTGGTCGCCCACAGCACGACGCAGATGGCGTCCAGGTACTTCCTGCCGCGCAAGTAGCGCAACTCCTCCACGCGAGACTCTGCAAGATTCACGTTACATTATAAAAGGTCCTATTTAATATGCTGACGGTTTTTAAGGGAATGATGAGACCATCATGAATGTGTTAGAAATAAACTACTAGTGTTAAGTGATCAAGTGTGTACTTCCACTTGGACGTTGAAGAATTAAAAGTAATTTTTAGCCTTAGGATCCTACTACAGGGCAAAGGGCCAAAGGCTTCCTTTCACGATTTATAGTTATAGGGAGATGGCCATACTCCAACACGCGGGCCCTGCGCGGATTGCTGGAGGCAAGTTAGTGATCAACTAGTTGGCAGATAATTTTCGGGTGCAGACTCGTGGTCACACCATTTTGTCACACTGGTGTGACCACGAGGAATGATCAGATTAGAGCCAGATACAGCTACAGACAATCCTCGGCTCATTTAATTACTTAATTCGTTTAATCAGCCTTAGGGTTTAAGGCCGACTACACATAATCCTCGGCAATTTTGTTACGTCAAGAAAGACTGAAGTATGATATGATGACCCTAACTAAAACAATTATTTGCAATCAAAGAAGCTCACCAGTCACTCTCTTTATAAAATAGTCCTCCCAAACATGCACCTTCACAGTCCTGATTCCCCTCAGCATGTCGCTGATCAGGCTGACCCTCGAGTCCTTGTGTCGCATCAACTCGGTGCTCAGTTTGCCTATCTTGTTCGCGATCACTTTGTTTATCGGTATCAGGACGATGGAGAACGCCAGCCCAGCGAGGAATGATATACCCACTTGTTGGTAGAGCAGGAATAGTGTGATGAATAGCTGTAAAAAAGTTATGTTGCATAAATCTTTGTGATTTTATAGATGTTTCTAATTATCTGAATAATTATTTCACCATTAGAATGCTACATTATCAGTGATTAACATAGGCTATAAAAAACGGCCAAGTGTGTGTCGGGAAGATTCTAAGGCGGTACGAAGTTCGCCGCGGTCCTCTAGTTCACCTGTAGCCAGAGACAAACAGTTTACACGCTTTTTCATACATTTTGGAGGTACACGGAACAAGTGTGGCCGGTTTGCCACTCGCTAAAGCAGATTCTACCACCGCGACAGCCACCGGTGGACGTGGCGCCGAGCCTAATCTAGATAGCTATCACCATCTGGTTTCTATCATTATTATAGAATCTAGAAAGGAAAACAACATATTTCTCCTATGAGCATAAACCTGGAGAAATTAAAACCATAAAGAAATCAGATAGATGTAATTATTCAATCACTCCAAAAGGCTATTTCGATTATTCTGGGCATTGAAATAGTGTATTACCTACGAATAATCTTTATTCGTAGTGTATTACCTAGATTTACATATAGGAACTGAGGCGGTCTTACACATAGGTAAAAAAAGAAAGAAAAAGTACTTAAACAAAAGGCCTATACATAAAAACCCTATACCATAGTACTCATCAAACCCCTCATCAAAGGTCTCGCCTTGATGTACCGCACCCAGGAGGCTGGCAGCATTCCTCCTTAGGATTGTCTAGCTTATCCGCTCTCTTCTCGCCTGTGCGACCAGGCGAGCGGACAGGATAAGATAACTAACAAAATATTACAAACCTGCAAAGGAATACTCCACAATGCATGAAAACTGGGACACGAATTAACTATCCTATCTGTATCGGTAGACATAAAGTTGGTTATCTCCCCGACGGAGAATGATTTAGTCAGCTCGGTGGAGGTAACGCTGAGCGTCTTCCTCAGGATGGTCGCGACTATGGCGCCTCGCATCTTGAGCCCGATGAGGGACATCAGCCAGTTGAAGTGCACGTTGAATAGAGCAACAACTAGGGTTGACGTCAGAAGGCCCGCCGCGTATGAGTACCTGTAATGTTCAGTTGAGGTCATTAAATATTGGTTATCTATAAATAGAAGGAGTAACAAAACACCGTAGTACCTAATATTCAAAAGGGTGGTTAAGATCTTCAAACTGAACACCTTTCACCACGGAGCGAATCAGCTGTTCCATACATTTGAATAGATTATACAAGCTGCAGTTTTGTATTAAACAGCTTATTTTTCCAAAGGAATAGTGGAATATCTTTTCATATGAATGTTCCATCAGCTTATTGCATTTAGTACACTTTTTTTAAGGGAATATAATAATTAATACAGGTTTCTTGGGGAAAGTTGTTTAGTGTTATGGGTACAATCACCTCTTGAAGTAATGTTGCATTAATTATTATGTTATGTTTACCCTAATACCCTATATAGCAGAGGATTCATTTTCTTCACAAAGATCAAAATGTGTATGAGTACTGGAGTGCGATTTTTGAAACTCATTTAATGAGCTCAGCAGTTGAAAATGTCAAAATGAGTATGGAGATATGCATCTTTCTACTGCTGATTTGACTTTCAAAAATCATACTTCAGGAGTGCGATTTTTGAAAGTCAAATCAGCAGTAGAAAGATGCATATCTATAAAGTAATTCTGACATTTTCAACTGCTGAATTCAGCGAAAGATATTAAAAAATCGCACTCCTGATCTTATGGCTTTATCGCTAGTCGCTGTGAGAGTAAATGCCCCCAAGATGCTGCCTAAATAATTCATCGTCATTATTCTTTTCATCTCTAAGGTACAGATGATGATTTTATTTCATCCTCAACCCTAGCACACTCCCTATTAACTAGTCAGACAACAAGTGCCGAATTTACTTAAAGAACTTAAGTAAAACATCTACAAACTAGGTGAAATATCCAAACATACCCTAGATGTTGATCAATGGTTTCATCTTGCACAAAAGAGACTAGCTTATTGAGCAGCAAAGGGCCCGCGAAGCCTGCCATGTCTGCTACAAATTTCAATATTCCTATGCTATAGAACTGAGCAGCAAAACAGTAGTGTAAGGCTCGGAGTAGAGAGACGTTCTGTCGCCGCGGCGTGCGGACCCGCACTCGAGACGTTGGCGTCACCGGGGTTGATGCTTGGGGAACGCTCTCACCCACGGCACCGTAACCTGCAATTTACATTAATTTAAGACATAATAGTAGGTGGAAATACCTCGGAGGCATCTTTTATTTTTCAGTATTTTTGGGTAGTTTATCTAGTGCAATCATAAACTGAATACACTATTAGAATTACTTCACTCGATAGAAAATCGTCACAAAGATTACGTATTTTCATGCATTTTTTAACATTTTTCTCGTTTTAGAAGAACTTAAAATAGTTTCCGATTTTTTACATTTATACTCACATATTCACCATTAGTTTAACTAGTGAAATCATAAAAAAAATTTAGAAAAAGTACTTTGCTTAGTTCTTTTTAATCGAAAATACGGCTCACGCACACACTTTTCGGAGGGCTGAGCAGTCGCGTTTCTCATAGAAAATATTCGTCTGGACCTATATGGCCCCTTAAATAGAATTCGATGTTTAAGGGGCCATAGGTCCTGACGAATATTTTCTATGAGAAACGCGATTTTCGATTAAAAAGAATTTAAAACAGTACTTTTATAGATTTTGTTTTCTAGTACTTACCAGAACTAATAAATGGTTCATGAGGTACTTCTTCAAACTGTTGGTAATGGTCAATGTTGCCGATCAGGGCACGGTCCATCCTGGCACCGATGTAAGAACATCTGTATTTTGTTGGCAGATCAAACAGCTCCTCTGGATCATGCAACTTATTTTCTAATCCTAAAATGTTTTAAATCTGTTTTAACTGGTTTTCTGTTTACTGAGGAGAATTGTTTTTCTTATTATTATTAATAAATAGAAACTGAACGAGACATTGAATTTAATGTTAAATTCTAAAGGTTTATATTATAGACCGGTGGCCAGCTACAGTCAACTATACCTTATAAAATTAACGAACTAACGCATTATGTACCTAAAGTAGACTAAAAATAAGTCATAAAAAACTTGGTCTGCCAGGGCGCAGCTTGGCACGTTTTCCGGTGTGATGAAAAACGTGGACCCCAAAAACACCCCATTTTACCTCATCGAATTAAAGGATGGAACTTGTCTGTTGGTCTAGAGGCCGATTAGTAAAACCTAAAAAACCTGGTCTGCCGCCGCCTATCCTGGCACGTTCATGGGTCCGACTGAATTTAGGGTGCCCCTCGGAGGGTGGATTTTACCTCATCGAATTAATGAATGAAATCAATGCCAATTTATAGTCCTATCAACTATGTTTACATATGCCTTGGTTTGCCTAGGCTCAGCCTGGCAGGTTTCCGGGTCCGACTGATTTTACTTTCAAAAAATTGTTTAGCCAAACTTTAAAAACCGTTATAAATCTACAGAATCTGCGGAAAATTTTACTGAAATTCGCTTGTATAAATTAACCAAGAAATATGTACTCATACAAATATCCCTGAAGGTGGAATTTTAATAGAAAAGGTCAACGGCCCGCGGAAACTAAAAGAGATAGGTATGTGGTCCCGAAGGAAAAAATGTCAAAGACCCTGGGCAATTTGACGTCCCGATGAAAAAATCCAAAATAAGAGATCCAAGATGGTAGTCTTACATTTTCAAAGTCCTCATAACTTTGTAACCATTGACAGTCGGCGCGCTGTGTGTGAACAAATCAAATTAGTAGCAAAGCCCGGCTTACGATGTTTACCTTTCGGTTCTATCAGAAGTCATATTTTAGTGTCGAAAAAAATGGTGGCCCAGAATCGTTAATCTATGTAACAAATAAATTGATAGATAGATAGATAACTCATTTATTTAACTTGAACAATACAGGAAAAACTGTGTCTGACAAAGGTAGACAATTACCTACCTATATGATAAATTAAAATGCTTAATTAAGATATTCGGACATCTTAGGTTTTTTTTTTATTAAGGGCTCATTCCTGATGTTTTACACTGCAATTCTGCCAATATCATGATGACTGGAAGTATCGAAATCTCAATCTCCTTATTTTATTTTTGATTAACAAAAACACATTTGAGGACACCAAATAGCGGAACTGCGTGGCAAGTCCAGAGACACCAACCGAGACGAGCGCCCGTCAATAGACTCGCCACGCGACTTAAACTTAAAGCGACACGTAAAACACTAAGTTCAACATGTCTCGATATAATATATTATAACGCCATATATGGCGTTGACAAGACATGGCTTCGAAACCGGTGATTAGGCCAAAATAGTAAAAATACGTGTCCAATCAAGCTACCGTACACATGACGGGAATCAAGATTAATCATTTAGTGCCATTAAATAAGTAGTTCCTAAATAGTGCCTCTGTAGTTTGCGAAACATATAAGTGTATATTTTTCCCTGTTAATGCTTTTGTGTTTATTACTCTCTGAAATTCAAAATGTCATAATTCCAGAGTCTCTATTTCAGGAACAATTTATTTTGATACTAAAGTTTTGAAATATCGTGTGAATTCGTGTGTACGCCTACACTGTAGCTCGATATTCTAATATAATATGAAAGACGATTAAAACTTGTTTATTTCTATGTCATTTTCTTGAAGGCCTGCCATTATGAGATTTTGGATGTCAGAGAGTAATAAACACAAAAGCACTAACAGGGAAAAATATGTATAAATATTTAGCAAACTACAGAGGCACTATCATTAAATGGCACTAAATGATTAATCTTGATTCCCGTCATGTGTACGCTAGCTTGATGGACACGTATTTTTTTTACTATTTTCGCCTAATCACCGGTTTCGAAGCCATTTCATGTCAACGCCATTATATCGAGACATGTTGAACTAAGTGTTTTACTCGTTTTTTACTATTTAAACTAGCTTAGTCGCTTGGCGAGTCTATTGACGGGCGGTCGTCTCGGTTGGTGTCTCTGGCTGGACTTGCCACACAGTTCCGCTATTTGGTGTCCTCAAATATGTTTTTGTTAATAAAACAATCCTGGAGATTGAGATTTCGATACTTCCAGTCATCATGATATTGGCAGAATTGCAGTGTAAAACATCAGGAAAGAGCCCTTAATAAAAAAAAATACCTACGAAGACCGAATATCCTAATTAGGCATTTTAATTTATCGTGTAGGTAGGTAGGTAATTGTCTACCTTTGTCAGTCACTGTTTTTTCCTGTATTGTTCAGGTGAAATAATATATGAGTTATTTATCTATCTATCAATTTATTTGTTACATAGATTAACAATTCTGCGCCACCATTTTTTTCGATACTAAAATATGCCTTCTGATAGAACCGAAAGGTAAACATCGTAAGCCGGGCTTTCCTACTAATTTGATTTGTACACACACAGCGCGCCGACCGTCAATGGTTACAAAGTTATGAGGACTTTGAAAATGTAAGACGACCATCTTGGATCTCCTATTTTGGATTTTTTCATCGGGACGTCAAATTGCCCAGGGTTATTGACATTTTTTCCTTCGGGACCACATACCTATCTCTTTTAGTTTCCGCGGGCCGTTGACCTTTTCTATTAAAATTCCACCTTCAGGGATATTTGTATGAGTACATATTTCTTGGTTAATTTATACAAGCGAATTTCAGTAAAATTTTCCGCAGATTCTGTAGATTTATAACGGTTTTTAAAGTTTGGCTAAACAATTTTTTGAAAGTAAAATCAGTCGGACCCGGAAACCTGCCAGGCTGAGCCTAGGCAAACCAAGGCATATGTAAACATAGTTGATAGGACTATAAATTGGCATTGATTTCATTCATTAATTCGATGAGGTAAAATCCACCCTCCGAGGGGCACCCTAAATTCAGTCGGACCCATGAACGTGCCAGGATAGGCGGCGGCAGACCAGGTTTTTTAGGTTTTACTAATCGGCCTCTAGACCAACAGACAAGTTCCATCCTTTAATTCGATGAGGTAAAATGGGGTGTTTTTGGGGTCCACGTTTTTCATCACACCGGAAAACGTGCCAAGCTGCGCCCTGGCAGACCAAGTTTTTTATGACTTATTTTTAGTCTACTTTAGGTGCATAATGCGTTAGTTCGTTAATTTTATAAGGTATAGTTGACTGTAGCTGGCCACCGGTCTATTAGTCTTACAATTTTCCAATTATGAATTATTATGAACATGCACATTCACAAATCCAGTTTAACATAAAGAAAAGAAATTAAAGTTTGTAATTAAGTATTTCCTAGTTCAATTTAGGTAGTGGAGAAGACACCAAAACTTCTCTTAATATCTGATCATGGTATCATTTCAGAACTGACCAGACAACAAGGCTGAATTTATTGTGTTTTCTCTCTACACAACCTGTCAACTGGTAGGGATCATACAATTCTTATAATTGCCTGGTTATTTGATGGTTGTGTTTCTAATTATGTCTATTGTGTACACATTTGTTTCAAAATATTAGAAGATTAGCCGAGAAGATCCACGCTGCTTCAACATTAGTAGATATTTCATTTTCATTTGGCAAACGGAAATATTTTTAAGATGCTCTTTAGTCTTGATGATGTTACCATATAAAGAAGCATGAATCACCTACAAGCAAACCATTTACATAATGTTATATACCTCTTTGCAGAAGTGGATTGACCCATGAAAACATCAACTTAGAAAAACAGTTAGTGCCTTGCATTGCTGTACCCAGTATGCCTTCATCCATATGAGGAAGTAATGGAGTATATTCATTCTGAAAAACAACACCATTTATTAGTTCATAAGTAGTTTTACTTACTTATTTATAAGTTAGTAATGTTCAAGATATGTTGAAAAGGATAAGTAAGTATTCTCAGATATTAATTGGATCTAGACAAAAACGAAATAGTGATCAGAATATGTTTCTGTTCTTGTATGGAACAGAGTATGGAAGAAGATACAATTTTCTCACTCAACTGTCTGTTATGCTACATATATTTATAAATATCAGAATAGAGTAAGCAGATTGTGTATTTTTATGATATTTAGATTAAGCTACCTTTTGTCACGCTGGACAGAGTTTCGGTACTACTAATAAAAACATGGATTATCTGAGGTTTCAGAATATCTCTGACTACTCTACTACTACTATATGCATGCATGTACACATGCCTTTTGTAATTGCTTAACAATAAAGATAATGTATAATTAAAAGAACAAAACTTACATGAGAATGCTGAGATCCCACAAGACACGGAGAATAATAAGTTGGTCTTGAATTACTCGATGGTATGAGAGTGAGGAGGTACACCGCATCGCAGCACAGTACAGCAATCTCAAACCCTATCGCCCCTCCGGTCCTTACACTCGTGCGAAGTGCCACCATGTTTAGGAACACAGCCGCTCCCCAGAGCAACAGCTGCAGCAGTGGTCCTCTCGAGCTCGGCCCCAGCCGGTGCTTCAGCGCCAGCACGTACCCAAAGTGCACCAACCACGATAAACATGACGCACCCGCCGCAAAGTAATTAACCGGATACAAAACAAATTTACCGTTCGTTATGAAAATATACAACTCAATAATAGGAATAAATACTAGCGCTAGCACAACAAAGCTACGGACAACTATCGCCCGCTCTTGCGTCTTCTCCCTTATCACCCAGTCTTTTCTGTATCCTACGTAATAACCAGATACTATTGCTATTATGAAATACACTGGTATTTGGAGGAATAACTCTTGGAAGCACTGCCCGAAGTCTTTCGTCGAATCGTCCCATGGTTGCAGGCCGCCTGGCCCGCACATGTCCTCCCATTTCCATGTTATGTTGATCAAGTATTCCATAACCAATGTGAACTTTGTGTTTACAAACAAAGCATTACACAAATACTATTGCGATGTTTGCTTCGTTATCATCTTCCTATTATCTTCACGATTAGCCTAGTTTGATAGATTTTAAATTGTGTAACGAAAGTCAGGATATGTTTGAAATATTATAAATGCACTATCACTGATTACCGGGCTATTCGCGATACCTATTTTGTATTGTATTGTTGCACAGAGTTGCACTATTATAGTACGTTGAGCAACACAAAATAGTAAACGAATCAATCAATCAATTATTCCATTGTGCAGGATCTACATTTACAAAAATATTTGATCATGATTGATTCACAACAAATCGCAAATTAGAATTACTGCAATTTTCGCATTTTTCGCAACGTCAATCAAACGTCGTTATTTTTTTTTTTTTTTTTTTTTTTTTCCTTACGGAAAGGCAAAGGGATCGAGCCCATACAGCCTTGTCATATGTTAGATTTCTTCTGTGTCAATGTAGATTTAAGGCCGAAGCCAAGTCTTCAGTTCCGTGTCTTGTTACGATAGAATATATTTTCCATTCCAGCAGTGCTAGCATGATACCCCGCGACTTCGAGTCTCTCTATACCATATCTCTATTTCAGCGCGTCTTCACCTCTGTCTCTACAGTAGCTAACATGATGCCCGCGACTTACGATGACGCGAGCTCTCAACTGTCATTCGTAGACTCTAGTCTACAAATGCGAGCATGATCACCGTTCGGTAGAGTTTGTGGCTCTACGTTTACGCAACGAAATACGTAAAAGAACGAATGATTTTGGGGCAGCTCTAATCACCGATTCGGTGATACCCTATTCAAATTGATCGATTTAACCGTATGATAACCCAGCGAACCCGGGCCGCGACTTTGCTTTCTCTTGGTAGAGTGGCTGACGAGCTGTCAAATCATGCTCACCATCGCGGGATAAATGACAGGCGCGGGTATGGATTTCAAACCCGCAGGCGCGCGTCATGCGACTAATCATGCTAGCACTGCAGGTTTGCTTTTTCATAACTTATGCAAGATGTTTCTGTCTTCCGTAGATATATCTTCTTTAGTAAAATCCGTTACGTTATGTCATATGTGTAATATAAACTTAGTCAAGTCCATGAAATATATGTCTTTAGTATTTAAAATAAGTCAAATATTCATAAATAAATGTTCCATTCCGTTTTCTGTTCATATCCGAGTGTTTTTTTTTTGTCGGTCAAGTTGAAATGTCAATCCATGTCAATGTCACGCATTGATGTCAATCAAGTAATATTTTTTCTATGCGGTTTAGACCTTAAAACCACCTAAATTTCAGTAACCGTTGAAATCACAAATTTGTACAAACTAAAATAAGTCGAGACATTATTAAGCAACTCCTTAATGCAACGCGGGACCAAATCAGACGACCCATAAGTTTCAATGAGCTCATCCATCAGCACAAGGCGCTGAATGCCGAAAGATGGGCATTCGAAGAAAATATGATTTAGCGATTGTATTTCCTGAGTACGACATTTATCGCACGCAGGAGAGTTTACCAGTTTTAAACGATGAAGATGATAATTTAGACGACAATGACCAAATCGCAGACGACAAATTATGCAGTAAAACTTCCTATTTAAGTATGAAGAATTCCTACAGAACCAAGGTAAAGAGTTAACCTGAATATCTAACGAAGCATACCAAGTGCCTTTATTTTCTATTTGCGTGAAGTCATACCAATGTCTTCCCCATCTCTTACACATTCGTTGTTTTAAAATATTTACAATATCAGTATATGGTAAGAGAACATTATCATCACTGACATTAGAAGCAACAGCTGAAAAATTCGCAACCAATTTAGCCAAATAATCTGCCATTTCATTGCCTGTTACACCAATATGAGACGGAACCCACATAAAGTCAACCTGTATACCTTTCTTGGATAATTCGACCCATAAATTTTTGATAGAATGTATGAGATAATTAGTGTTAGCATGCAATTTATTATTAATCATATTTTTCAAGACACTCATGCTATCACTAATTATAACCCAAGCGTTGTGCCCTTGGTTGCTTCGTTTAATTTCTTGTAATGCAAACAAAATAGCTATTGCTTCAGCTGTAAATATACTGGCATTTTTATCGATTTTATGACCAACACCCATTTTTCTAAAAGAGTCATAAACAGCAAATGATACCGCATCAATTTGTTTAGAACCATCAGTATAAACAAATCTGAATCCATTCCATTCTGACAATTTATGATTTACCTCCTCTTTATTAGATAAACTATGATCAATTACTATTTTAATTGCAGGAAATTTACTGTCAAAAGAATCCTTGTAACAAGGCAATATTTGAGATTGATAAATATTCAAACTCTGAAGAAACTGTAAGAATTCATAAAACCCTTCAAGAATATACAAGGACTTACGATCTATTGTTAATGGCAAATTGGATAAATTGGATAAGAGGTAATTATTTGAATTACTAAAAAGCTTAAGAATGAATCTTTCTTTTAAATATTGAAACCGAATATGAAGTGGTGAAAGTCTGCATTCAATCTGCATTGCACCGATAGGAGTGCTCCTAAAAGCCCCTGTAACTAATCGAAGGCACTTGTTTTGAATTTTATTCATCCTATCTACAATATTTTTATGTGCTGCAAAACAGAAAAAACCATATTCAAAATGACTTCTTACTAAAGACTTATACATTAATAATAATATTTTGGGATCAGCACCCCAAGTGGTTGAACATAAAGATTTTAAAATGTTAAAAGCATTATTGGCTTTACCTATAATGCGATCAATATAATTTTTCCAGGAAAGATTATGTGTGAAATTTATACCCAGAAATTTAGCTTCATAACATACAGGCAACTGAATGTTGTTGTAGTACACAACAGGCATATTATTACGGTTATTACCAAAAAAAAGAACTTTTGATTTTGATGGATTAACTCTCAGATTAAGATAAGAAAAATAGCTGTAAAGATTTGCCAATGCATCATTGACCGATGCAACAACTTGTGTTAAATCAGTCCCCGATGCATAGACTACTAAATCATCAGCATACTGTAAGTTTTTAACTTTGGAACCAAGAATAAGATTTAATCTGCGTATATATAACAGAAAAATTAGTGGAGAGAGGATTCCACCTTGACAGACTCCGACTGATGAATTCCTAGGACCATATAAGTGTCCATTGAACTTTACAAAAACCTCTCTATCAATCAAAAAGGATTTTAACCAATTAATAATCTTTGCAGGAACCCCCACAGACAATAGTTCAATACCAAGAACATCCACATTTACATTATTGAATGCACCAGCAATATCAAAAAAAACAGCGACTACATTTTGTTTCATGGCCAATGAACTTTTAACATCAAGATGCAATTGACATATACTTTCACGTGCTGAACGACCTCGCCGGAAACCAAATTGATTAGAAGGTATTATACAATTCTGTTCTACATAGAACTCAAGACGTTGTTTTAAAAGTTGTTCAAATAACTTTCCAACACATGATGTTAGAGCAATTGGCCGATAGGAGTCTGGACATAATTTTGGTTGGTCATGTTTTAGAATTGGTACCAAACAATCTATTTTCCAATCTTTTGGGATTTCTTTGTTTTCCCACAGGTTATTCAAAATAGTTAAAAATGTTTTTAAAGCATTTATACTTAATTTCTTAAAAAGTATGTAAGGCATACCATCCAAACCGAAAGCTGTATCTCTTCTAGATGATATAGCAGAAATCAATTCTTGAATAGTAAATGGTTGAATTAGAAAACTATTGCTTGAGTTGATATTGTCATTACAAATATTATTTATGTTACATGCAAAATCTGGTGTATATTTCTGCAAAAAATCCAATACCCAAGAATCATTGTCAATGGTATTATTTGACGAGGTCTTATTAAATTTTCGCATATATTTCCAGACTATGGACAGAGGAGTGCAGCGATTGAAAGAATTACACAAGGCGACCCAACTATTTCTTCTCTCTATATTTAAGGTGAGTTTTTTAACAGCTCGAAGTCTTTTAAACTCCAAATAGTTTTCCTCTGTAGAATCATTTTTAAATTTGAGATAAGCTTGTTTGAAGTTTAAAACTGCTTCAGAACATTTTTCGTTCCACCAAGGGAGATGTAACTTTTTGCTAGACTTCCTATTAGTACATTGACTATTGGTACTACTACTACTAGAAGTAAACGACCTTTTATTAAAAGGATTTGTAATCGATTTTTCAGCTGCTGTTTGAAGAATTTTGCAATATTGTAAATACTCATCAATGGGGAGAGATGATCCAAAATGGAACTGAGCCAGTAATGTTTCAACATGTTTTTCATACATTTTCCAATCTACTCCTTTATAATTAGGGTAGATGGGCAAATGCATGTTTGTAGGACAATTAGTTTCTACATCACCATCATTTATACCAGTCACTACTTTTATTATTACAGGAAAGTGATAACTATTACCTAGAGGAGTGTCATGGACAGACCACTCACAGGACAAAGACAATGACAAGGAAACCAGTGACAAGTCTAACGCATTAGGACGCCATGTTAAAGAACCAATAGTAGTTTTGGTACCATCATTGAGAAGAACAAGATCGTTGTCATCGATCACCTCCAAGACATCCCTACCACGAGGCAAATTAAAACAACAACCCCAAGACGTATGATGAGCATTAAAATCTCCTGCAAATATCAAAGGTTCTGGAATTGATTTTATTAAGGAATCAAACTTAATCTTATCAAAAATTGGATTACAATTAAAAGGACTGTAAAAACTGACAATACTTATTTCTTTTTTATTAATAGTAACTCTAATGCAAATATTCTGTAATGAATTATCAAAAAATGTATTTAATTTATTATATATTATGCTTTTATGAATTAGAATGGCGACGCCGTTGTGATCATTTCCACAATCATTACGTTCCACATTATAACCCCTGACTTTAAATTGTTGACTAGGTTTTAACCATGTTTCACTAATAATAGCTATATGTATGTTATGTTCATAGAGAAAATTTGTAAAAATATGCCTGTTACTACTTATACTTTGAGCGTTCCATTGAATGATATTTAAAATATCCATTATGTTATTTATTAGAAGCAAATTTCTTACTGTGGGTTTGTTTCATAATTTCTCTAATAGATTCGTGATTAATTGGCACCTTTTTTTCTTTATTAGCAGTAAATAAACTAGTAAATGTTTCAGTTATCAGACTCATGAATATATCAGATTTAATCAAATTACTTATTTGTATATCAATGGACTTTGCAGCCAAATGAGGAAAAGCCTGTTCATTGAATAAATCATTATAATGCACTGATCGAGATTTTACCTTATTTTCCTCAATTTTTTGTTTTTTTAAAGGACACTGACTGGAAATGGCGAGATGTTTGCCCTGACAATTTGCACATTTTGGTTGTGACTGATCCGCTTCACATTTTTTGAAATTATGTTCACCGGAACATATGGAACACACTTCTTTGTTGCGGCAGAACTTAGCTATGTGCCCAAAACGTAAGCACTGCAAACACTGCTTAACTGGCGGAACGTATAGACTGACCTCGTGTCTCCATGAATCCAAGTATACATACTCCGGAAGTTGGGTGGAGGCGAATGTGACTGCTACCGTCTGCATGGGTGAATAAGAGACGGACCCATCCTGCTCTCGCACTCGCTTCATGAACCGTCTGACCTGAATAATATTGCGTGAGCTGCCAATTAGAGCAAAAATACTTTTATTTGATAAATCCAGAGGTACCGAAGTAAGAACTCCGGTTATTTCTGTATCTCCAGCTGGAATTGATGCTTTTAATGATAGTTCATTTAGTAGTTTTTTGTTCTGTAAAAACACATTAGCGTTATTTGACAAATCGAATGTAATGCCCACTTTAAATCGATTAATGGATCTTAGGTGCATGACGCCTGATACGCCATGCTCTCTAAGTCCCTTCGATAAAGCCATGCGATCTTTATCTGTAAATGCCCTGTTTTCATCTTCATGTGTCAAGAAAACTATATACTCTGTCTTGTTTGAATTTTCCGGATACTTTCTTGTATATCCCGGCACTTTGTAAATTTTGTATTTTTCTTCAGGAGACTCAAAGACACGTTTCACTTTAGGGGTGCCTTTAGCGTGCCCCTCTTGCGTCGAATTTTCGGAGTCTGATGACTCTGTACCTCCTCCTGGATCCGGTGGATCCTCCATCCGCGATCGCTTCAGTCGCGATCGCCTCCCCATAGTAGAGAAATTACCTAAAAACTATTCCTACAATATATACACTTAGCAACTACAAAAATATACAAATTTACACAGGTTTTTACAAAATTACGAAGAATTTTCAAAAAAATTGCGCCTTTTCACATTCAAGGTTCCCGCCCTTTCCTCAAACGTCGTTACCAGATGACAGTTGTTGTTGTTGTTCATTTTTAAAGTTTTCCTTGCGGAAAGGCAAGGTACAAGGCCCATGAAGCAACATTCTGAGGGATTTTCTGACAGCTAATTCCAAAGTTAAAATTTTTTTTTTACATGCATTGATAGATGGCGTTGGTGTAACATGGTTGTAAAGATGGTGGTAACTTCGCCGTTGATAATACTAAGGCCGAGATTCGGAGACGATTTTTTTAGTCTTAGGCCGAGATTCAGAGACGATTTTTTTTTCAGTCTTAACTCGAGCTAAGTAGGGTCGAAATCAAGAAGTTTGGAATCCTCTATAGTGGAGCACAGACTACCTAACAAGAGGGAAAACATGATAATACTCCTTGATGGTCGGTAATGATCGTTCTTCTCCGTAGTGGTTTTTAGTGACGTTAACTTTGTCCCTTTCTAATGTATGTCTAGGCATGACGTCACTCAATTGTCGTTCATGTAATTGTGACGTCATTGGAATAGAAAGGGACGCACGTAAAATTGGAAATATCGACGACGGAGACGAACGTCAAATTTTCATGTATCAATGCTTGTAAGGAGGAGTGCTATCCTTTATGATTTAGATCCATGGGTCGAAATGTATGGATTTTGACATACGGGAGCTCGAACTATGACTTACAAATCGTCTCTGAATCTCGGCCTTAGTTCGAGCTAAGTAAGGTAGAAATGTATGGATTTTGACATACGGGAGTTCGAACTAAGACTAAAAAAGAATAAGAAATGCACGTTAACGTGAAATGCTGGCTTTACATGAAGCAACCGATCGCGTCCAATTTGAAGTACCTATATCGACTGCATAGTCCATACTGCATAACACGCTCACACAGCAATATACTTCAAATCGCTTGCCCTTTCCTTTTTTTGCTTTTTACAAAATCCATCTCTCGGAAACGTCTGTCGATGAAATGAGGAGGCCTGAACCAACTTATCGCAACCAAACTTTGAATTTAGGAACTTCTTTATTTTAATCGGTGGTCAGAAAATCCTCCATTAAACAAAAAGAAATTGGTTGAATGGTCATGGTACCCGGTACCCATGTACCTTTTTCCTTTCCGCAAATATACTACAGGGAGTTTTTGGCGGGATTTGGTAGCTGACGTTTGGAGTCCTCATATTTCATCGATTTTTTATTGTTTATAGTGAGTTTTGGTTCGTAAAATTGGTGTTGTTTTGCGTAACAAAGTATCGTGCAAGTGAATAATATACAGTTCTGTGAAATATGATGGTGTATGGGTCGTAAATAGGAAAAGTGTTCCGTCATTTGTAGCGCGGCACAGCGGTCGGTTCACCTCTTTCCTGTGGACTTTTCTGCGTTTCCTTCGTCTGTCGATTGTCTCTAAGGCCGAGATTCAGAGACGATTTTTTCCGTCTTAGCTCGAGCTAAGTAGGGTAGAAATGTATGGATTTCGGGAGTTCGAACTATGACTTACAAATCGTCTCTGAATCTCAGCCTAAAAACTCCAAAAAAAAAGCGTCAACACGTTAAATGCTAACGTTTTAATTGCTATAAATAAGATAATTTTATCAAAGACATCGGCTGTATGGGAAATATAACCCTTAGCCTTGAACAGAACAAAAAAAAAAAAAAACATTGAATAACATCAACAAAATTTTTTTGAAAAAAAGAAAAGACAATAGTATTTTAATTTTTGTAAATAAATTGAAAATTACTATAGGTGATTACTAGAAATAGCATACAGAATGATATCGTAACAGTAAATTGAAAATAATCCCTATTTACATAAACAAATAGAAATTACTGTTTTTCGATTAGACTACTAACCTCACCTTACAAAGATCCTTGGTTCACATTGGAGACATTCATCTTTCTCAGGACTGTCTGCCATGGAAACCGCTACGGACGAAGGTAAATCTGTAGATATTATACAAAATTCAGAGCAAGAAATCGAGGAACACGTAGACCCAATAAACGACATCATCGACTACTTGGTGCGCTGCGCCAAAATCTCCTTCAAAAACGCACACATGGACGAAAGAGAGTTACGAACCAAAGAAAAAATCCAAATGGCCTGTGATCTTTTCAATAGATCTCCCACAGACTTCCTCATGCAATTTGGAAAGTATTTGGCTCCATATCACATGGAATACTTTGGAAAGCTTCAACCTGAAAGTGACGAAATAGTTTCTTATCAGGAATGTGTTGCCAAGTTAAAGACGTACCACTCGGACGACTGCAGACATAAGCGGGTTAGAAACAGACGGTACAAAGCTCTGCAGAAATTACAAGAAGAAGGTGACTACTTTTCTGAAAAACAAATGATGTTTAGAAACCCTCTCCTTTACGAACAGCTGGTCGGACAATATCTAACAGACGATGAGATTAGACAACGAGACGGAGTTGACAACGAGAACCTTACATTCCTCAATATGATCCTAGAAACCGTGGATAGAAACCAAATGAGAGAGACGAAGAACGTACAAATGGTCCAAGAGGATGAAGAAACAAACTTGTCTGACGAAGACAGCACAAGTGATGACAATGGTAGATTCAAAACCAAAAAGCGATGGGGTGATTTTGATACCCCAGACACAGTACCCAGTTTTACACCTGAAAAACGAAAGCAGGCAATGATAAATGGTCCGGAAAGGGAACTATTGCGAAAGGAGTTCCTTCAAGAGATGTACAGTAGTTTCATAGACGGTAGAGACATAGAAGTGGATTATAATGGTATTGATAATGATGAACAGTATGATGATTTGCAGCAAGTGTGTCAGGATGCAGAGGATAGGTATTTCGACTCAGAAACAAATGATGTGGAGAACTTGGAGGAGCACATGGACCTCAGGGAAGAATACGGACGGAAATCTTGTACCTATAATGCGGATGATGACCCGTTGGATGTTTTTATGAAACATGTTACAATAAAAAAAAATCATTAATAGTTATGTTTTATTTGCTAGAGAGGATAGTTTTTGCTGCGTGCTCCATACAAATGACGTCTGGTTATATTTTCAATACTACCTGGTATCAAAAGTATCCGGATTTTTGTAATTTTTTAAATTTGGGTTCCTATTAAAGTCAATGTAATTTTTCGAGACATAATCTAGAAGTAGAAACCAATATCTGCACTTTGTTGCATAATTTTTTTTTTTATTTCTTGCGCTTGGATCAATCGAAAGACTATAATGAGATGTGTTGATTGGAGATTGAGTGACAAGGCCAGTGCCCCTATACATTTGATTTGGGTCATTCTAGTTTTCTATGGAACAGCAGATTTTTCATTCTCGATTTCAATTTTAGTCCCATAGCGAAAGTTGTTCAGTTTGATTGCCTATAGAGCACCCTCTTAAGTGTGTAGCGCATTACGCATTTAATCTTAAAATCCATAACAGCATATCCACTCCCGAAAAGGCGAGAAAAATCGAGATGTGCCTTTCATGCCTCTTTGTCAAAATGCATGAACATTTTCCCGTTATGTCGCTATGTCGTGCCCGGCATGCTAGCCCTTCAGGGAACTACAACTAACTACCTACCTGCTAATATACAGACAAAAGTTAAATTGAACGTAAGTATAAAAGTATTTCAGCGCCTTACATAACTTTCTATACGTTGGTAACATTTTACGTAACTATTACATGCAGTTATAAAACAATTAGGAGCCCTAAGCTACGACGTTGCACAACATAACTTCTGCATTAACCCTATCTATATGGTATCTAATCGCTCATAAGTATACCACTAGCGTTTCACAGCCGCTGTTGTTGTTTGTCGCCTCTAAAGGCAATGTCATACATACGTGGTGCGCATACGAGCGCAGAGCGAAATTTCACATAGCTGCATAACTATCTTTAGTACGATTCCGATGTGGCTAGGTGTTTCGGTCGTATACTTACAGCTTTATTTAATACCTAGTTTCTACTTATTCAAAGGCTTTTTTGAAATGAATAAAAGGAATGAAAGTCGAGTAATGCAGTTGAAATGCGCTCCTTACGAAGTATGTGTGGTATTACTTTGGTTGATCGAATCAAGAACAGTGTGATAAGGGATTGGTGTAAGTTGAAGGATAAGTAACACAAGAATTGAAAGGGGTATGCTAAGATGGTTCGGTCACGTAGAGAGAATGAATGAAAGAAGACTAACGAATGAAATTTATCAAGCAAAGGTTAGCGGAAGTGTGGGGAGAGGCCGTCCGAGGAAAACATAACATGATCAAATCAATGATCTTTTCCGAAAAGGACGTAGTGTGCGTAGCACCTCAATCGACGGAATTGCATGAAGAGATGTGTGGCGGTCGCGCCACGAATTCAAATCTTGCCGCCCGCGGCCCTATTGGAGCGGCTATAAGATTCTGCGGACCAATGGGAACGCGGGCGGAAAGAGGAGATTCAAAAAACGGTTTCGGGAGAAAAGGTTCTGTAATGTGATGTAAAAGATTTACGTGGTGATTAAACTGATCTTGCATATAACCTACGTGTATCATTATTTACTGGAGAGCCTTCGAGACCCCAAAGTGGTGACCCCGAGAAACCGTGTCATCGAAACATTGAGTGACACGGAGCAGCTCCAGCGCGTACCGCGGAGCTCGAACACATCTGCAAAGAGCAAACCCAGCCGATCAGCGTGCGGGCATTCCGTGCTTCAGTTCCAGCACCTGCCCAAAACACATTCCACATCGCCGGGCTGCCTATTCTGCAGCTTAAATGCGAGGTCTCGCTCTTCACGACACCCATCAGCACTAGACAACAATCAGCACCTAACCTCAACATCATAAAAACAGCAACCAACCCCAGCGAATCCGACTGCAGCATTTCATCCGGATTTTCACAACGTCAGTCCCCGACCAGCGCGGCATTATACCTACTCAGTCGAAAATAGGTAGACCGGTTACGTGTGTGGTTAAATAGGCTACCGACTTGTTTACGAAACTGTGACGAAGAAAAACTTTATCCAAGTGTTCACATAACAAGAAACTCTGTGTCCTGGACGGCTGTTGTTAGATTAAAGTGAAGTCAGTGCAGTGTTAACCTACCTACCTATTCTAAAAGAAACTATAGGAAACATATTATGGTCAGTACCTACTAGTCTAGGTTAAGATTTAAATTAAGTTTAAGATATTATTTTAGTTCCTTAGGCTTGTGTGTAGGTAAAAGGTAATTATTATAACCATTTGTACCTAACTAGGTAAATACCTACAGTTTAAAATATCATTTGCAACATCTAAATCACATAACTTTTAAAAAGCCCTGTTTTTACAAGATAGAAGCCGGACTGTGGGATACTAAATCCCCATCTACCGGCCTAACTAATAACATTCTACTTTCTCATTTTGTGGACTTTGAGCTAAATAATAAATAAGTATAAAAAAACAAGTTACTTACCTATTTCAACTTTCTTATGTTCTTATAATAATTTCAACTGTTTTCAACTTAATTTGTCATACTCAGGTAAACATTACTTAAGACAGGTATTATTACCTACCTACTAAGTAATCTTTCTTATTAAGTACCTAATGGAGATGTTATAAGAGAACTGAATACTAAACCGTTGTAAATTGACTCCGAAAACTCTTACTAAACTACGAGTATTATACTGATTTCTATTTCTGTTGTGTGGGTTTATTGTGTGTTATCATTAAGGTGCTATTGCTATTTAATAATAATTTTTAAGATTCCTCTCTTATTGATGATAATCTGATAAGTAATAAATGATCCATGGTATGTTTTAAATTTAGGCACTTACATTTTGGGTTAGGTATTTACCTATAACTTTAATGAAAAGGCTATTCAGTTTATTGTCAATTATGTGTAATTTCATACAAACTTTTGCATAGTTAAAGTAATATTGCAGTAGATATTTTATTGTGTTCTTTTATTTTTATATTCCGAGACAGATTTTGAGCTATCATAGTTGAGCATTTCATTCATTTTGAGCTTTCATAGTTGAGCATTTATGTTTTATTAATTTCATTAAGTATTATTATATTTTCACTTTTTCTTTTATCTCAACATGTCGTTGGAGGAGGAATTACAAAAACAAGTTGAGGAATTACAAAGGCAACTCGCACAACTATCTCAGGCAGACCCTAGTGTATGTGGTGTGTCTGTGAAATTGGCCACATTTTGGCATGACAAGCCTGTGTTATGGTTCGCTCAAGCAGAAGCGCAATTTGAATTAGCGGGCATAACACAGGACTCAACTAAATATGGCCACCTCTTATCTGTACTAGATTCTCGATTAGCAGACGAGGTAGAAGATATCATAACTCACCCTCCCAAGGAAAACAAGTATGACAATTTAAAATCCGAACTAATAAAACGTTTTTCCACATCAAAAAAAGAGCGTGTCCGTCAGTTGCTATGTCAAGAAGTAATCGGTGACCGTAAACCTTCATCATTTTTACGGCATCTACGGGCCCTGGCTGGCAAGACGGATGGAGACGACAGCATCGTCCGCGAATTGTGGACGCGCAGCTTGCCCCCTGAGGTACAACGCATACTCATTGCACAATTAGATTTACCTCTCGATAAAGTAGCAGAGATCGCTGACGCCATGGTCGACGTGCCTCCCGCACCTCCGGCTCCCCCCACCTTAAGTGTAAATGCTGCAACTTCTGTTGATCTTGAAAAAATTATGCGCAGTGTAGACGAGCTTGCAAAAAAGGTTGAGGCTCTCTCAAATGACCGCTCAAGGTCAAGGTCAACATCGCGATCACGTTCACGTTCCCGAACTTCTTCAAGATCACCGCCGAACTCTGGCCCGCGTATGTGCTGGTATCACAAGAGGTGGGGCAAGGACGCGAACAGGTGTCTCACCCCTTGCACGTGGAAGTCGGATCAACAGGGAAACCCTACGAGCAATCAGAAGTAGGTGCGGCATCTGATTGCGAGTTTCCTGGCCGCCGTTTGTTTATAAGAGATTCCGAATCACGGATCAGATTTTTAATCGATACAGGTTCGGACATCTGCTGTTTTCCGCGTTGTGAACTTAAGGGTCGTTACAGCCCAACAAACTTCGATGTCCGCGCGGCCAACGGAAGCACCATCAAGACGTACGGCAACATTGCGCTCCGACTGAACCTAGGCCTACGACGCGATTTCCGATGGAATTTCGTAATCGCTGATGTAGGAACGGCCATAATAGGATCCGATTTTTTAGCGTTCTACCACTTACTACCTGACTGTCGTAATTTACGTCTCATAGATGGCACCACACGTCTATCCACACCTGCCGCCATCGCTCAAGTTGACCAAGCCAGCGTCAAAACGATTTCCACAGACTCTCCCTACGCTGAGATCTTGCAAGAATTTCCAGACATTACCCGACCACCTGGTCTTCCAAGGACGGTTAAGCACTCCACGGTTCATCACATCGTGACTACCGATGGTCCACCTGTATGCTGCCGCCCCCGACGTCTTGCACCACAGAAACTAGCTATTGCAAAAAAGGAATTTGAAGAGATGGTCAGGTGTGGAACAGCCCGCCCGTCAAATAGCCCGTGGTCTTCTGCGTTACACTTGGCTAAGAAAGGAGAAAACGGTTGGCGTCCATGCGGCGATTACCGCGCCCTTAACGCCCGCACCGTGCCTGACCGCTACCCCGTGCGCCATATAGGGGACTTTAGTCAAAATTTAGCGGGGTGCACAATTTTTAGCACAATTGATTTGGTGAAGGCCTACCAACAGATTCCGGTGGCGCCTGACGACATCGGAAAAACGGCGATAATAACACCCTTCGGCCTTTTTGAATTCCCTTATATGGCGTTCGGGCTGCGAAACGCGGGACAAACGTTTCAACGTTTTATTGATGAGGTCGTGCGTGGCCTTGATTTTTGTTTCGCCTACGTTGACGATATCCTCGTTTTCTCCAAAAGTCCTGAAGAGCATGCTGAACATCTTCGTATTCTATTTAAGCGTCTGTCGGAATACGGGGTCGTAGTAAACCCTTCGAAGTGTATTCTAGCAGCTGATGAAGTCACTTTCTTGGGTTACAGGATTTCTAAGGACGGTTCACGTCCACCAGAGGAAAGAATTGAAGCACTGCGGAGTTTTCCTTTGCCCAAATCTGTAGAAGGTCTTCGCAGGTTTTTGGGCATGGTGAATTTTTACCGTCGCTTCCTACCAAAAGCGGCAAAACTACAAGCTCCACTCATAAATATTTTAGCTTCAAGCCAACTTAAAGGTGCTAAGCCTGTTCCATGGACGCCTGAGCTCGAACGTGCTTTTCAGGACTGCAAGGAGCATCTCGCAGAGGCGACCCTCCTAGCTCACCCTGTATCCGACGCTCCTCTTGGACTCTTTACAGATGCATCTTCCAGCCACATCGGCGCTTGCCTGCAGCAGCAGGTAGACAACCATTGGCAGCCACTCGCTTTCTTCAGCAAAAAGTTAACACCTCGTGAAGCTGCTTGGCCGGCGTATTATAGAGAGCTGTTAGCGGTATATGAGTCGGTGCAACATTTCCGTTACATAATGGAGGCCCAACATGTTACTGTTTTCACCGACCACAAACCGTTGATTTTTGCATTTTCCCAGCGCCGAGAGAAGCTACCTCCTGTGCAGCAAAACCATCTTTCTTTCATATCCCAGTTCACTACGGACATAGTCCATGTCCAAGGTAAGGACAACGTCGTGGCGGACACTATGTCTCGCGTCGAGACCATCCACCTGGAAGACGACTATGCCGCACTGGCTAAAGAGCAAACGACTGACACGGAACTTTTGAGAATGCTTTCAGATTCTTCACTAAAATTAGAAAAGCTCATCATTCCTGGTACCGCGGTGGCGATCTTTTGCGACACGTCCACAGGAAAACCACGCCCGTTTTTAACACCAAGTTTTCGAAAGGTATACTTCGACAAATTACACAACCTCAGCCATCCCGGCGTGCGGACGACCACGCGTCTAATTGCTGACCGTTTTGTGTGGCCCAGCATGCGAAAAGATTGCAAACTTTGGGCTCGAGGTTGTATTCCATGTCAGCGCAGCAAAATTTCTCGTCACGTAATCTCTCCGTTATCAAACTTTAACGATCCATCCGGCAGGTTCCGCCATATACACCTGGACATCATAGGACCACTTCCATCCTCCAATAGTTATACCTATTGTTTGACAGCGGTGGATAGGTTTACAAGGTGGCCCGAGGTGTGGCCCATGTGTACCATCACAGCCGAAGAAGTAGCCGACAAATTAGTGAACGGTTGGATTGCTCGTTTTGGTGTGCCATCGATCATTACTACCGACCAGGGCAGGCAATTTGAATCCGCGCTCTTTCAACGCCTCATGAATATCTGCGGCACTCATCGCATCCGAACAACAAGTTATCATCCATGTGCTAATGGTATGGTTGAAAGGTTCCACCGGCAACTAAAAGCCGCTCTCATGTGCCATGCCGGGAGTTGGTCGAACGCCTTGCCCCTTGTCCTTCTGGGAATACGCTCCGCACTCAAAGAGGACTTGATGGTCTCATCAGCTGAATTAGTGTATGGAGAACCGCTTCGGCTACCTGGAGAACTGATTGCACCTCCGCAACAGGCATCAAGCCCAGTCGACACCATTGACTTTGTAAACCAACTGAGAACCCGAATGGGTGCTCTCAGACCTATTCCATCCTCCCGGCACTCAAAGCAATCACCATTCGTCTTTAGAGACTTGGCGACTGCTTCTCATGTATTTCTGCGGGATGACACCGTTAGGCGTTCCTTACAACCTCCATATACAGGCCCATATAAAGTGGTAAAGCGCCAGGATAAGACTCTAACACTGGATATGGGTGCGAAAGAAATCACAGTGAGCATAGATCGCGTCAAACCCGCCCATATTATGTCGGATCCTGAAGGTGACCAACACCCAAATCCGATTCCAAGAACTCGGACTCCACCGGTTGAGCCTGTGGTGCCTGCTGGCCCCGTTAGTTCAGATCCCGATCCTGCAGCTAAGAGATTGCCGCAAAAGCCGGAATACACCACGCGTTCGGGTCGTAGCGTACGTTTTAAGACACCTATTGACGTATAGTTGCTAATTCCTTCTTCAACTCAACATGCTTCCTTCCTATTATACCTATTTTATGTTTCATAATTCACTATTTTCAATTTTGTTTGTATTTACTTGTGTTTTTCCCCTCCTTGTTGGGGTTATCATTCTCCGTAGGGGGGTGGTGTGGCGGTCGCGCCACGAATTCAAATCTTGCCGCCCGCGGCCCTATTGGAGCGGCTATAAGATTCTGCGGACCAATGGGAACGCGGGCGGAAAGAGGAGATTCAAAAAACGGTTTCGGGAGAAAAGGTTCTGTAATGTGATGTAAAAGATTTACGTGGTGATTAAACTGATCTTGCATATAACCTACGTGTATCATTATTTACTGGAGAGCCTTCGAGACCCCAAAGATGTATGAATGTCAGAGTCGTAGCGTGTGGCGGTCCGTGGTGTCTGCATACCCCCATGGGACAATGGCGTGAGCTTATGTATGTATGTTCTTGTTATTTGATTTTTTCACTGTTTCAGTACTTATTATTTTCTTCGTAAAAGTTGTTTCACCTCTGAAAAAGTGGCTGTCTCCCAAAAACGTACTCGTTTCAAAATAATGTAGGCGCGTTTCTCTAGCTAGACTTTATGCTGAGATATAGAGACGCTTCTTATCTCCCGTATGTCAAAATCTACATTTTTAACCCTCAAACAAGTTTAGACTCTCACGCTCGAAAGACGTATCTCAATCTTGGCCTTGATCGACCCTATATAGATAGAGCTTTTATCAATAACGTTTTCAGGGCAAAGGGACCTTTTTGTCGATATGGAGTTATTAATGAATCAAAAAATCAGCATTTTCTCTAAATAAATGAACAACCGACAACAAGGTCCCTTTTCCCAGAGAACGTCACAAATATGTGCTACTCTACCAAACTGTTACCATAATCCTTTGCAACGAATGATAGATCGATCGTAATTGGCAACTAGCGTACCTACCTAAACTGTAAGTAAGAGATATGATCAAAAAACAACAGAGCTTTAGGTTAGGTATCTACCTACCCTCGGCGCGGGGTCAACGGAGGCCCATACTTATTACGGATTCTAGTGGAGTCTCCACCGCAAAATTAACATACAATGCCTGCTAAACTAGCGCCCGCGAAATCATAACCAAAAACCCCAAAACACTAACAACAATTTATCGAAATCCATCAAAGTAGGCCACGTGTGATGTAAATTAAATTAACGTCTCTTTCTTTTCAATAGTATTAGCCGCTTCCTGTCTGCTTTACAAATTAATATTGTTGTGTAGAGATGACGTTGATCAATGTGGCGAATTTACAAAAACTGGAAATCATACAAATTATGTGTCTATTCTATAAAATTAGATATCTTCTCATAGTATAGTAGGTTAGGTATTCTACAAGATTTACGTGTCTAGAACATAATTTATCTATCTCTTTACACCTACGCTCTTTCTGTCTCGCTATTATCATTCATTCTGAGCTTTAACACTTCTACGTTTTTCTTTTAACTTGGGACATGCTTTTAATAAAATAATGTTCACTTTAAGAGTTTCTGGCCGCATCTTCTCTACACCGGAACACCTCCGACGACGCGGTGGTACCTAGAATCATGACGTCAGAAAGCTACTCGTATCTACTCGTATGTGATATTAATTTGAATAAAAAATTTTGAGTTTGAATCTATAAACTTATTACGCTGCTGGGAGTCGATTAATTAATCGTCCAATATCGTACCACAGAATAGTACCTACTCCGAAAATAAATTGACCTAGCAAGAGTCATATATTCTCCTCCTAATTATAATCATCCTATAGTCCAGCATTTCTGCGTCTGATCAGCTACGAGTACTGTGTGCCTCAAGTAGCTCCTGCCGATGCCGCTTGAAAAGTGTTTTAAGATCATCGTATAGGCTTCAATCTACAAATTTTATGAGAGTTTGAATTTTGAAGATGATCCAAAGTCAATGGTCGTGGATATGAGAAAGGATAGCATAGCAAAGCATAGCATAGGCTAAGGATTATATTCCCCGAGGGGGTAGTCAAGAGGGATATTTTGAAACATCAGAATAGCAAACGTTTCATTAGTAGTACCGAAACTCTGTCCAGTGACGGGGAGTGAGCCCGTCGCCACTAAACTTGTAATGGACAGTCACAACTCACAAATTGGTATACTCACGCCACTATCCCACTAGGGAAGGCAGAGACTACGGCTCGCCACACACTACGATTCTGACACACCTACTTCTCTCGCCTCATCCAATTTCATGCACTTCCGTCGGTTGAGGGTGCTACTCATTTGTCCTATTCGGAGAAGATCATAGAGGTACATCGAGGTACATGCCTCGAAATAAGCATGTAGATCACGAAGTTTTCCTTTTCGAAAAGCCAAGCCAGTGTTACAAATCTTACATAAATTCCGAAAAAACTCATAGTACGAGTCAGCCTGTACGGGGCTCGAACCATCGCCCCCTGCATGGCAGGCAAGGTTACCCTCCACTGGACCACCACGGCTTAAAGAAAGCACTCACTGGAAAAGTATGATAGGTAGTTATACGAATGAATGGGTTAGCAAGTGTAAAGACTTCACGGGTGGCATGCGCGGTGCGTGCGCTATGGCAGCCCGGCCCGGCAGGCCAGACGCGGCGCAGACACCGCGCGCACCACGCGTTCCGCTCCGCCGCACCGCACCGCACCGCACCGCACTCGCGCTCGTGACTTACCGTGCTTTTAGTGCTTTACGCCTATGCTGGAAATATGTATCTGGTATGTTATACAACTGTGTTTTTTTTACTTATAGTTTTACGAATAATGTATGATCAATGAAGTAAAGTCACCTAAATTATTGATTGTTCTTTTCAAATTTCCCATTTACCAATTTGTCAATCCTTGAAAGATAATGTCTAATTCGTCCATTTACCTTTTGAAATTATCATCATTTATTTATCACTTATGGAATGTGAGGAGCACAACGAACAAATTGTCATTCAATCCATGTTAAAAACTTAATTCAATTCAATTCAATTCAATACATTTATTTCGGAAAACAAGTAATGAAAATGTTAAATACTTAAGCGATAGTTTTTCTGAATGTTATAATATAACACTAACAAATAAACCTTAAATAAACAATAAAATTAATTGCATACCTACCGAAAATCACAATATAACAGATCTTTAACTTTTTATTCTTGTACTGACAAAATTAAATTAATTATTTAAACTTATAACAGATCACTTTCTTAATTACCATCATTCATTAGGTGTTATCAAAACCATCATTGTGTAGTATTCGTAGCAAGAGTCGTAGACGTCTTGTGTTCATACAAAAGACTTAAACGCGAGTTACAAGTGTTGCTGAAATTGTTTTTTGTTGATTTTAATAAAGAGATGATAATTCTGATTGCTTGCCGTTTCAAAACATAATTTACCGAAGAATAATTGTTGATTATCAGCGCCCTCAGAAATATAGCTTCGCCTTCGTAGTACCGTTTTTGAATGTACTTAATCGGCTCATTTTGTTATGTTCTGTTTTGTTGTTTGGTGTCAATCAAACTCAATCAATTAGTTTACACGTCTCAAAACATTATCATTTTTATTTAAATTATTATGACTCTACCGCTTTGACTACTTATTGTGGACTAGTTACGCGTGTAATTCTACTAACAAACATTTCTGCCACTCTTTACGGGGTATCATGAAATCCGCAACTATGGATTTTATTCCCCAAACTTTAGATTCTAATTTTGAATGTTAAAAATAATGAAAATTAGTCTCGTGTGAACCCCAAACGTTCTAAGTTCGAATTTATTGTTTTGCAATTATAGGCTGTCTCGTTTAGTGATAAGGTATAAAATTGAATGTAAATGCACATGATCAATTGTTCTTATACCGTGGCAGAGGGGAAATGCTACCGCAAGGCTAGTCCTTAAAAAATAGTCAAAGCTCTACCGCGATCGCCCGCACCGCGCTGGTTTTAAAGGTTGGGTTGTAGAAAAGATCGATGCAACTCTTTGACTACTTATATGAGGACCATTTCTGCCACTTTTTGCAGGGGGCGAGGTAACATGCAATCCGCAACTTTGGATTTTATTCCCAATAACTTTAGATTATACCTAATTTTGAATGTTAAAAATGATGAAAAGTAGTCTCGTGTGAACCCCGCAAACGTTCTAAGTTCGAAATTATTGTTTCGTGATAGGTATAACATTTTATGTAAATGCACATGATCAATTGATCTTATACCGTGGCAGAGGAGAAATGCTACCGTAAAGCGAGTCCTTATAATAAATAGTCAAAGGATGTTGAAGATCATTGCTATATTTTCCATTAATTTGTGTGTCTTTCGAATAACGAGACGATAGCTTCTAAAACAAACAAAATATGACCTGGCCCAGCGTTTACCTATGGGGAGCGTATTTCAACCTAATCTTGATAGTGACCGTCGATCGAACGTCCGATGGGTGCGTGGGCTCATCCTCAGGTCGGTGGCGATGGCGGTGCGCCTGCGCCGGGTCATCGACACATAAACCATGTGAAAGTGTTAATATTTCTTTCCTTACACCCACATGGTCTCATCGCTGGCCTCAGTTAGGTAAATCCATGGACACTGTCACCCCTTTAAGATGCATGAAATTGTGTCAAGTGTCAAAGTATAATTACACTTTGCAAGTGTCAAGCAAAACATTATTCTGTAGGCGTTATACTTATGAACCTATACAGGGTGTAAGGAAAAGTATCAATTACCTTTAAACCACAATCACCCCATCAAAATGAATAACTTTTACACCTATTAGGGTCCTTCTTAATTTGCCGACGGTTTTTTACACCCGCCGCCGGTACGCCGTTTTCTCGCCTATTTTGTCCTACTAGTAGGTCCACCAGGGAAAAGTATTTCTGTTGGTCCTACCTACTCATGTGCTGAAGCAATAATGTACCTCCTGTGTAAAGATAATCGGCCAAGCGTGATTTGCAATATATCACCAATGCAAACTTCTTTATTCTATCGTGTCTTAAACATGAGATAAAAGGCTAGTTAACATTGAGAAGTACCAGGACAGCAGAAGAGTACAAACAAAACCTCTTTCTTATACACTTCTGCTCTCCTGGTAGGTACTTCTCAATGTTCATTAGCCGTTTATCTTATGTTAGGACATGTTAAAATAATAAAGTTTGCATTGGTGATATATTGCACTCGCACTTGGCCCTATTTTCTTTACACAGGGGGTACATTGTTGATTCAGCACATCAGTAGGATAAACAGAAATAGGTTTCCCTGGTGGACCAACTAATAGGTCCACGAGAAAAAGGCGATTGGTGGCAGGCGAAGGCAGAGCGCGACACTCGGCGACATCGACTGACAGTGGCGCGGGCGCGTTGCCATCGGCACCGCCTGTGGCGCCAATCGGTCTGCGCGCGAGTCGTTCCCACGCCTCCGCCCCGCACCACCCCACCCCACACCTCACTCCTATCAATACGAACTTTTATAAATAAATGCCCAAAAACTTTCACTGCCAAATAAATACAAGTTTTACGGAAGTGCGTGAATAATTATTCATACTTGCAAAAAACCTGTTCATGTATCAGACGGAGATAAATCTAAGGTACATTGCTAGCATTGTCATTAACCGCACCCACTACCAACACAAGGTGCACTTTATACTTTTTTATTAATCTCTTTTAAAACTATTTTTGACACGTGGAGAAGATGGAGAACATTGCTGTTCTATTTTTTATTACTTAACCATAATCCTAAATCGGTATAAAACATGTAGGTAGGTAATTTGCTGTATCGAAAATTCGAAAGTCACTAAAGCTTCAGATTTGTGAGAGTAATGGCATAATAGAAATAAAATACAGGGTGTAAAGAAAAGTGGTGTGTCCATGTGGTGGTCCAGTGGCGAGTAACCTTTCCTGCTGTGCAGGAGGCGATGGTTCGATCCCCGTCCAAGCCGACTCGTACCAATGAGTTTTTCGGAATTTATGTACGATTTGTAACACCACTGGCTTTTCGGTGAAGGAAAACATCGTGAGGAAACCTGCATGCTTCAATTTCGAGGCATGTATTGTACCCACTGTCCATTATAAGTGGCGACGGGCTCACCCCCCGTCACACTGGACAGAGTTTCGGTACTACTGGTGAAACGTGGATGTTCTGAGGTTTCAGAATATCTCTGACTACCCCCTCGGGGGATATAGTCGTGAGCATATGCCTATGCCATGTAAAGAAAAGTGTCATTAACTTTTATTATGGGAGCAAACCTGTCAGAACAAAAAATAATCTATATATATATCCTCAGTGACAGCCAAGCAGCTCTCAAAACCTTGAACTCCTATTATGTAAATTCCAAGCTACCTAATTCTAAACGGAGTGAAGACCCTTAACAGACTTGGTCTTCACAATAGTGTAAGATTGGTCTGGGTCCCGGGGCATACCGGGGTCCAGGGTAATGAGAATGCTGACGAGCTGGCGAGGGATGGGTCAGAACGGAAGATGGTTGGTCCAGAACCAAGTGTGGGAATCCCGGCATGCAGCATAAGAATGGCCATTAAGGAATGGGCTGATAAAACACACAGGCTGGAGTGTGCTGGTCTTTAATTAGAAATTTATCAGCAATGTGACAACTCTCGTTTCAAAGTTCATACTGAACAACAGGAGCAAGGCTCGTGATAGCACGAGTCGGAGCCCTCACCGGGCACTTTGCCACAGGCACGATGATGCATAAGATGAAGCTCACCCTAGACTCTAGCTGTCGAGAGTGCGGAGAAGAGGAATAGACCATGGAACACATCCTTTGTGACTGCGATGTCTTGGCGGTAAAACGCATGTGCCTCCTCGGAGATGGATATCCAAAACCGGGAGATCTCAGATTACTTCCCCTCAATGGTATTGCCTCCTTCATTGACCATGTATTTGAAGGGTGAAGAAAGCAAAGGTATAGGGGCTAACACAAAAGATCCCATTAGGTCGAAGTGTTGCTGGCTTGCCAGCCCCCGCAGCAAGATAAGATAAGATACTATTACCATTCTGTGACTAAACTGCAGCGCCTACTGGACTCAAACGTCAGAAAAGCTGTATTTTTTGTTATGACCGGTTTGCTCCCATAGTAAAAGTTGTTCAGTTTGATGGGTAGAGTATGTGGTTTAAAGGTTAATGATACTTTTCCTTACACCCTGTATAGTCCTTAGAAAATACATCGCCAATAACATTTGTTGCCGAATAAAACTTTTAAGTGACTTCGTCGTCGTAGCACGAAAATGATGTCTTCTTTTTAAAGAAAATGTACGTTTTTAGGGTTCCGTATTACCGTTTTTACAATAGAGCGAGAAGAAAAACTATCTAAGCTATTACGGTTCAAAAGTTACAGCCCTAAAAAGGTAGGACGGACGAACCGACGCGACGTACGTACCTACGGGTGGACGGACAACGTAGGCTTAGTAATAGGGTCCCGTTTTCACCCCGTGGGTACGTAAAAACACGGTACGGAAAAAAAGGCCAAGTGTGTCTCGGTCTCACGCTAAAGGTCACGGAGAAAATAAAAATGTTTGTAAGTTAATAATAATATGTTGGTTGTGTGGTATGGAACCACAGATTATGGAACCCTCGGTGCGCGAGTAGCCCGACTCGCACTTGACCGGTTTCAATAATAAGAAAAGATAGATTTCGAAAAGAAAAGATGATGAAAAGTTTATCATCAGCTCTCAGACAACATTCGGTACATTTCAGTCCATAAACTTTGACGCAGAACGGACGGGACGGGATTAATAAAAGTAATATTTCATATATATGGAAAAATAGTTTAGAAAATCTAGATTGCGCGTCTCAAATAACATTTACAATTTACACACATACATTTGAGTCGAGTTAGTACGGGACAGCAGATTTTTTTTGTTGCTCTGATCGGTTTGCTCCCATAGTAAAAGTTGTTCATAGTTTGATGGGTAAAGTAGGTATGTGGTTAATGATGATGAAAGTTAATGATAATTTTCCTTACACCCTGCATAATTACGAAGATATAAAGCTTTGAAATTTTGTATGAATAATAATTATATCTTCGTAATTAAGTACCTAAGTAAGATATTATAAATTGTAAATGATATTTGAGAAGCGCAATCAAGATTTTCTTAACTATTTTTTCCATGTAAGTATTTTCATTAATTAATACCGTCTTCGGGTGTTCTCCGTCAAAGTTTTGTATGACATTGACTACTCTGAAACCACTTTAAAAAAAGATTTAGAATATTAAATAGAAGTGTTCCGTATCTAGTTCCGTATCTGTTCGTTACTAGTAGGTAGGTATGCATTGTTGGACACTAAACTGAAAATCTTTTCGTACCAAATGAATGGGACAGTTGATTTATTTCGCTATTTCGCTGCTAGCTCCATGGAGAAAGTTGTTTAATTTTGATTGTCTAATCATCCCCATAGAAAACTTAGCATAAGCATAAGCATATGCTCACGACTATATTCCCCGAGGGGGTAGTCAGAGATATTCTGAAACCTCAGAACATCCACGTTTCACCAGTAGTACCGAAACTCTGTCCAGTGTGACGGGGGGTGAGCCCCATAGAAAACTTAAAAATAATAATTATCGAGAAATTTATATCTCAAAACCTTCACAGTAATCGCAGTTTGAACTAATTAGGTTCATACAACACACTTCATCATTTTACAAAGGTCCAACATTAAAACAAAGTTGTACGCTAAATATTAATGACCAAGCTAAGTGTTATTCTGCTACATTCTATGGTTACATTTCACCTCTGTAAGACCTAACGGAATTTACGGAATTACCGCCGGAGCTGGTTCGGAAGCTTGCGTATTGTCATGCCCATGCTACTTTAGCGTGTTACTTGTGTTGTGTTGGGTGCCTATAAACACACATAGCAAGCATTCGTATACCTAGCATTGTTCTCCGTTTAAGTATGTTATAGAATTGCAGTTATAGTATACCTTCTTGAGTCTCAGAACCGCAGAATAAATTAGTGTAAGTACCTATAGAAAAACATAAAACTTTCAGATTTTTTTACCCCCGGACCACTAAATGAGAGATGAAATTAAAAAAAAAGTAAAGGTAAGAAATCTTCTAAAACAAACAAAATTAGGGAAGGAATAACTTGTTGCTAGTTTCCTTCTAGAGAGGAATTTTCATCTGTTTGTTGAAATTGTGCATGTATACAGGTTGTACATTACACTTAAATAATTAAAGGCGTGCTTGAGACCATCAAACTGAACCACGTTTAGGTACTGTAGAGCCAACATTGAAATTGCGAAAAAAATATCAGATGTCCCATTGGCAACGACAGGCGGCTACTCGGCCCAAATGTATGGAACAGGCATGGAACAAGTGATATTTTTACGCGATTCGGATTTTGACTTCATAGCGAAAGTTGTTAAGTCTGATGGTCTGAAGCATCCCACAAGATAGGTATGCTGATGCACCTAACGTTTTATACCCAGTATCTGTATACCTACCTATATTAGCCCAGTCATTTTACGGAGTTTTGTTAGAAGGGGTGGGGAGTAATTAAGAAGGGTACTTTTAATCTGTAACCGGTACCATTTAGCAGGGTTTGAAGTGATAATTATCATTAATAATTATCTTGATAATTGTACGTTGATAATTATAAAATTGTTTGGAAACACAAAAAGCTTGCGCTAGCAATGTCACACCATGTATTTCGGATCATGTACGCGAAAAAATAAGCTCACAAACAAGAACTCGTTTTTCTCACTGTTTTCTCTTGTTTTTCTCAATTATTTTTTATTCATTGTGATGAGAAACTATACTGCCAAAGACTAGGTGCTGCTTGTATTAAAGCAAAAACAGCAACTTTAGAACTTTTTGTTAGAAATTTCTCTCACATCTAAGAATCAGCTTGGGTAATTATCGGATAATTATCCGATAATTATGGCAGGGTTCGAAATTATCAAGATAATTATTTTCTTCGATAATTATCATGATAATTATCAAAGAAATTATCAAAATAATTATCTTGATAATTATCATGATAATTATCAAAGAAAATAATTATCTTGATATTTTCGAACCCTGCCATTTAGTGACAAAAAGACTATCTGAAAACTTATTTTAAAAAAAATTACTACGCAACATCAAAATCCAAATTGTAGGTACTTAACTCATTTTTATTACACTCAACAATATAAATGAGTATTGATTTATAAAAAATGAGTTGTTCATTAGAAAATACAAATGTATTTTTCATAGCTTTCTAAGTAGACGAAAATATTTACACGGTGTTTGAAGTGTGTATACTGGTAAAGCCTTTAAAATGTGAAAAAAAAAAATACCTACAGTCAGTTTAGAACGAGATAAATACAAATTTTTAAAGGGGCTGTTGCTGACGTGATTTTTATTTTATTTTGGTATATTTCTAGGCTCAAATTGGCGCTTAAATGAAATAAGTACAGAAAAAAATATCAATTCTTAATTAGTCCCGACTCAAACCGTAAAATGACTGGGCTATATTTCCCGGACGTACATTTTTGAGAGAGTAGGTATATCCTAATACCCCATCCACCTAGTAAACGTCGTTCGTGTTGTTTGAATGGTCCAGTATGTAAAGGGTAATGGCTTATAATATCACTTCATGGTCGTGTTCAAAATTATTATGCTTCATAAAAATTATAATATTATCGCTTCTTACCTAGAAATATCCGCCGTATACGTGTTTTGATTCCAAAGAATGCACTTTTTTACTTTCTGTGGGTTCATTTTGGGTGCGTTACTTTTTAATTAAGTACCTACTACCTACTTAAAATATTTAGTTATTCTATATGATAGGTAAGTTACCTATTTAGGCATTACAAAAATTAGAAAAAAGTCGTTAGCATATTAAGATGGACCCTGTATACATGCGAGACAATTTTTTTTATATCTTGGACATTGTCACACAAATTATCTAGTCACATTTAAAGTTCCAGAATCTAGCCTGGACTTGTATTATGATAACTAGACAACGATATAGAATACATATTATATAGATACAACACAATGAGCGAACAGTAGGTTATAGGGTCCAACTTAATTTGCTGACACTTTTTTAAGAGGATGATCAGACCATTAAACTAAATACTTTCTCTATGGGAGCAACATCGAAATCGAGAAAAAAAATCAGCTGTGTCATACAAAACTGCAAACCGACTCGAGCCAAATGTATGGGACTGCTGTTTTTTTCGCGATTTCGATGTTGGTCCCATAAAGAAAGTTTTTCAATTTGATGGTCTGATCATTCCCTTAAAAAGTGTCAGCATATTAAGAAGGACCCTATATATTTTGTATTCGAGACACATAATTCAATTTTAGCATAAATTTTACAAGAAACCGACTAAATGAATGGCCAGCAATTTATTATATCACAACAACAAATCGGCGTGCAGCGTGGACTCAATTCGGTCAAGTCTGACGCACGAACGTAAAGTTGTAACGTTGTAGACCGCCTGTTAGGAATTGTACGACTTGCCAGTTTTTGCAAGAATTAAATCAATTTTTCCGCGGTTTGACATGCCTAAATAAATCCACATAGAAATACATAGGTACAATACCTAGGTACTTATATTCTTATCGGTGATCATCGTAAAGTTTTCGTACGTGTAAATCTCTACCTAACAACAACGTCCTGTTTCGCACTCACCACAGCCATAGTTTTCACTGTCTAGCGCACGTGGTCAGTAAATACGTATAAGTTTCATTCAGTTAGTAAAACTAGAGGATTGGGTTAACCACAATGGCTGATAAAATTAGAAATGGAAAGTCGAGGCGGCGTCGGCAAGAGCAAATGTTTGCGGAACGTGCTGACGAGAAGGGGCCTGTTGGAGGCTTTAGGCCTGCACTGCAGGTGCAGTACCCGACCCCTTGGCTCATCATGTGCATCGCGTGCAATGCACCTTGAAATAACTTTCAAACCTATTATTAGGTATATGAGAATGTAGAGAAAGGGGATTAAGATATTGGTTCTAAGGGTCAACATATTTGTCTGACTAATTCGTCAGTCAGTTCTTTTTACAACTTGTGTGAATGCATTTTTTTTGTGGCGACAAATCACTTAACTCACATACGTTGCCTACTTGGTTATTAATGATACTTATTATATTTAGACAATTTAAAAAAACAACGTCCAGATTGTAATAATTAGTCGGGCAAATATTGACCCCAAAAGTATTGTGGTATGAACTTCAATGTTTTGCAGATGACGGCAAGCATCCTCGTTCTTCGAGATCAAACAATGTAACGTAGAAAGAACCAATCAAGTTTTCTGTGTAAGTTAGGTATAGGCAAGGCACTATGCAATTTATATACGTAAAACACATTTAATAGTTAGACGTGCACAAAACACGAAAGACGTTTATGTACAGTTACATCTTTACGTAACTTTAGGTAATCGTTGCATGTTTCAGTGCAATAGTTAACAAAAACCGTTGTTAAAAACAGTTGCTCTTTATAATCCAATTTCTCTATATGATATAAGAGAGTGAAAGGACGATCGGAAGAGGGTAAATCAGATGCAAAACACCTCAGTCCGATTCCCGACGTGTAATGGTGGAGTTAGTGATTCCGCGCACGGCGCACGCGACGCTTTCACTGCGGCGTCCATCGTATCCTGGTACCGTGTTCTCATCTAGCCACCAATGTCGTATCAGTCCAAATGACCCCTCTAACTTAATCATACACTCATAAAAGCACTCTTAATTAAGATAACTAGAAGTATCCTGTCATTGGTCGAACGGTTCATGAATATGCGATGCGAATAAAAACTTTAACATTTAAAAATAAATTGCAGTTGTTAAATTTCACTGATAATAGCATCGGAATCAAGGTGGGCGTTACAATTTATGGACTCTACTTCCTAAAATCGGTAGTGTTGATTTTAGGATCGATAATTAAGCATTCGAACAGAAACTGCTTCTATACATACCTACTGCCTATTAGTTTTCTAAAAATCTTTATAATGATCACGATCTCCTCAATCTGAGTCAATAAAAGTTTTATTGTACTTGACATACCTACCTAACCTACCTATACTAATCTTATTAAAATTCAAAACCTAGACGTGAATATTAGTCACTTCTTAATTTGGAAATATGTTGTACCTACTTATTAATATTTTAGTTTGTTTCGTACTTCTACTTACGCCCATTACTAAATCTTCGCGAACATGTCGTTAGACGTAAAGAAAGGCGCAAACTCAGCTAGCACTGCGAACTGAATGCCATGGCTTTTTCTCTTTGAAATAAATTCCAAACTTTACGGACGTTGAGGTATGTAGCACGTTGTTTAGGTACTTTAAATACTAAACTTCATGTTCGCATCAGAATCAGCAATAAACCATACATTTAAACCTGTACCAAACAACTTTGTTAACGATGTTAACTCACATGACGGTCGCGTCGTAGGAGTGTTTATCTTTAATTAATTAATTTAGCGTAGGAAGGGACACATAATTATGTCTGGCCCACTTTGTGCCGCTGTAGTGCCGACATTTTATAACAATAACTATAAGCACCAATATTAATAACAAGTGCTCGTTAACACACATTTCCAACCATTTTTCCAAAACGAGCGATCGGGGTCAAGCATTTCATGGTACCTACATAAATAAGGAGGATGGTTAAAATATTAAATTAGCTCGTCTTTCTTCCCGCCGCGCCCGCGCCGCCTGGCATTTTAACGAGCTACTCTCGCGCAGAAAACCAACCAAAAAACGGACAATCCACCACCGCTCTAATTGCATGGAAACCGTCTTGTGGATAAGTTAACACGTGCTGATTATTTACGAAGCAATTAGGGGCTTTGGGGACTGATTTGATTGAATACCATCTTTATATGGAAACAAAACATTAATCATAATTAAATTCGTTGCATATCGTTCATTTGTGACACACTTAACCAACTCTAAAAAATATGAAAAGAGAGATATAAAATAAAACTAGTCTAAGGGCCTGTTTCACCACTTCTGAGTAAGTTCTTGTTAGCTTATCCGACAGATAGTTTGACATAATTTGTATGAAATTATGTCAAAATATCTGTCGGATAAGCTAACAAGGACTTACTCTGAAGTGGTGAAACAGGCCCTAATAAATGTTTATTAATTATAAGCTAAAATAAATGTTTAATATTAACAGGGGGCAATTGGAACGATACCTGTGGTGTTAACATGGCTGCTCGCCTCAGCTGCTCCGGAGCCTGGGTTTGTGGATACCACATCACTTAAACAGATCGCTAATGTTACGTGTGAGTATTTAATACTATTATTAAATTAAGCTATTAAATTTTAATAGGTACTTAGCTAATTAATTTTACGTTAAACCTTAATCAATCCTAGTGACATTCAGGGTCCAATTAAATTTGCTGACACTTTTTTAAGGGGAGACAATCAAACTGAACAACTTTCTTCATGGGACCAACATTGAAATCGCGAAAAATTAATCAGCTGTGCAACCATACATTTTGCTCGAGTTGGTTTGCAGTTTCGATTTTGGTCCCATAGAGAAAGTTGTTCAGTTTGATGGTCTGATCATCCCCTTAGTGTGGCAGCATATTAAGAAGGACCCTGTATATTTAGAATCCCATCCTGCCCCTTTACAATTTTGTAAACCGAATACTTCCAGATGCAGCAGAGAACTCAAATCTGAGCGGGCTTGCGTCAATATTCTCTCCGCGCATGGACTTTGAACAATGGAAGCCGCTGACGGGACGTGGGGACCCGCTCCGCAACGACCCCACGTACGACTACGAGCCCCCCGTGCTCGAGCGCGTCCACTACTGGGCCGACGACACGCGCCTCGAGCATGACCACTACCCCGAGAGGAAGTCTGAGGTCCTCATGCTGGGAGTCTCCTCCCGCAAACCGAGCGTCGCCCCCCGACAGCCCCTACCGCCACGGAGGCACCACAGACCCGCACCCTCAAAGTACGAAGACTATTCTTACAAACTCAGCGAACATTATCCTATGACCATACTTGTGCCGCCACCACCACCTCCCCCAGGGCATAAGCCTTCGCTGTATCTTCTCACAGACGAAAAACAACCGTCAACCAATCCTGAAATAAAAATCACCGAGCCCCCGAAGATTATTAGAGATACTACTAGTGCTCCAGAACATCTTACTTCCTTGTATGCTCTACAGGAAGCCAACTTAATTTACCAGTCATCGACTACCAGCCAAAATTGGAATCTAGATTTGAATCAGACAAAAACTTTACCGAACAACGCTGTGAGTAGTGACTATGCAGGATGGGGTCCCACGACACCTTTAGATGACGTCGCTAATGACACCCATAATTTAATTTCCAACGACCATATGGAATTTCATAACCACCCATACTCGTTCTACAAACCGATGCTATCAGAAGCACCCCCTCCACCTAAAAATACGCCAAATCCATTGATGCTGCCGACGTTTGTACCTACTGCTCTACCACCCTTACCGTCGGCCCAACAGAATACTGTAAGCTTCACTCAAGTGACGTGGCCTCCAGAACGAACTACTACAGAAGCATACACCGATAGTCAGGATTATAATGAAGAAACAACAACAGAGAAGAACTTTATCAACACATTCCATTCCATCCAAAGTTCATCTCATTCAAGACCAATTCCAGAAAAAACTATATTTGATATGTTAAATCCCATGATGACCATGCCCTTAGTTAACGGTCCAGAGAGACTGGAAGACAATCTTTACGCTCATGCATCAGAAAACCAACAAGTTTATAAAGAACATCCAACTGAGGACTCTAAGCAACTTGAGACGATGCAAACTATGCAGCCCCCGCCCGTCACAGAAACTGAGAGTACAACAACATCTCATAAACAACCTTTTCATGTAAATTCACCTTTCCACAAAAACTTCCTGCATAAAAAACCATCTTTACATACTCACGATCCCTATCTTCACATGCGTTTTACAACGCCGATGCCGACAATAGCTTCATCGGTCGACCCTGTTGAAAACACCAAATCTAACACAGAAGGTGCCACAGCACCCATGTACCTGATCATACAAGGCCATTCAAAAGTTAAAACTTACGGTTCCAAACCTAAAATTACGGATGACAATGATACCATTAACAATGAAATTCCAAAACCAAACGAAACTAATGAAGTTAAACATTTGCATCCGATAAAAGACAAATATTCACAGAAAATTGAAAAAAAAGAGTCGATTAGAAGAAGCAGAGCCCAGAATTTAAAATCGTTGATAAACGAAGGCCACGGATCGATCGAAATTCTAGAAACAGATATTGGAATTAAATATGACGTAAGTGACGGTAGTAATGTACCAGTAGAAATTTATAGAAAAGGTATTGTAGATAACGATGAAAATGACTATACATCTTCAAAGAAAACCATTAAAAGGGATAATCGAACGAAGAGGCAAATTGGTCTAGAAGATCTTATTCCATTCGACGAGGACACATTAGAGGAGTACGTCTTTGATTTCCTCAAAGGACAACAGAACGAGACGGGTATTACTGGTCTGATAGCGCAGGCGGTGACCGGCAACGCAGCCAACGCAGTCATCGGGGATCTTGACGATGACGATGATGATGAAGGAGAAGACAGATGATGTGATAATCAACGTGACAGTTGTTTCAGAGACTTTAGTATAATTTGCGTAGCAAAATACCAAAACCCGGTTTTTTGTGCAGGTTCGTAGTTACCTTAAAGATGTCTTAATTCGTTATCATGATCTTGGTTTGGACGCAGCAGTCGAAAATAACCGGTGGTGTTTAGACCACTAATACTATAGTACTTCTTTAGACTACCATTATATTCAAGAACAATTGCATAAGTATTATAATTTCTGAATAATAATGTTCTCTCGACTGGTCCTAATTTTCCCGTTCGTCATATTATATTTATTGCTTACATGGACATTCCCGTATTTCACTAAAACTGTAACGTTATTTACGTAGGAGTGTGTTATAGAAGAGGCAATAATGATACTATAGTACAATAGGTACATTACTGTGTCAACAAAGCAATAAGGCATTATAATATGAGCAATCAAAAAGCTTGCATTTCGTCTACGAATTATCGTAGTATGTTATTTATTACATGTATAAGTAAACGTGAAACAAAAAACTTATTTATTTTAGGATAAGTTTGGAAATAAATATTTTTTGTAAATTATAAAGTGATCATGTTTTTATAATTTAATGTAGTATGTAATGTAGTTAGGTACCTAGATTTAACCTACTACCTAACCGTACATTGGTGGCTGTCGATCATGGGTAAGTAAGTACAAAGTGCATAAGTAATAAAATAAGTGTCAAATTTTAGACAGAAAAATTATTCTGAAACATGGTCCAATCCAGTGCTGATAAGGATTAAATAAGTTATCTCACAATTTCTTTTGGTCGGTTGTCGGTTACTGTATGTAAATGCATAACTATTATTCTGTTCACCTTTTCGAGATTGAGAACCGATTGTCGTAAATCTAAAAGGACGAATAGTCTCTTAAAAAAGCCGATATATTAAAAAACGGCCAAGAGCATGTCGGACACACCCATGATAGAGTTCCGTAGACTACGATGACGACGACGGGTTGACCGACGCAGCAATGCAATTTTTCAAAATGAAATTCCAAAATTTTAAGGTTGTATTCAGATAATGAAACTAAACAACTTTGCCTGAGATGAGTTGAAAAACGACAAAAATTTCTGGACCTCCCATAGAAAATCGATCGACTGATCTGCAGTTTTGTATATAATATACTGACACTTTTTTAAGGGGATGATCAGACCAATATACTTTATATTACTCTTTGGTCAGACCGTCAAACTGAACAGCTCTCTCTATAGCACCAACATCGAAATATCGAAAAAAAAAATCTGCTGCTCCATACAAAACTGCAAACCTCGCAGTACTCGAGCCAAATGTATGGGGCAGCTGATTTTTTTTTCGCGATTTCGATGTTGGTTCCACAGAGAAAGTTGTTCAGTTTGAATGTCTGATCATCCCCTTAAAAAAGTGTCAGCAAAAATTTTTGGATGTGGCTACGGAACCCTATCATGGGATTCATGGGCGGGTCCAACACGCTCTTGGCTTTTTGAAATTGAAATTTGTTTTATTGTGTAGGTTTTTTTATAGGTAGTAAAGTAAAACCCATGACATGACATCGACTGTACAAAGTTGGTACCAACGTACATTTATAAAATTTTCCTTCGCTCCTTACGAGAAAATATTATGGTAAAGGGAAAATTTTCTATTTTTCTAATTATGTAGGTTTAGATTGAAGCATGTCTACAAAAAAGACGCGATCGAGGCAGCGGACGCGGCCCACTGACATACACATTTCTTACCATCCTTTTCGTAGAAATAGACACAGGCACCTTAGACAAAGTGAAAGCTGCTTATAAACCGATAAAGTAACATTTATTGAGATCCACCGCAGCTTATAGGGAAACATGATAATGAAGGGTCGATGTCAAAAATACAAGTATAGTGAGTAAAGATGAAAATATATAAACTGGTTACAAAATATGACTGTACGTATTGAGCGAGTAAACCAGCATTACTATGGCACTGTATACGAGGAACTGTGTGAGGGAAATAATGTTTAGGTATGCAGAGTTACACCAGTCTGCTTGACAGAGGCACACCTTATACTCCGCTTCAATAAACCTGAAATAAAATATACAGGGTCCAACTTAATATGCTGACTGTTTGTTAATACGATGATCAGGCCATCAAACTGAACAACTTTCTCAATAGGACTAACATCGAAATAGCGAAGAAAAATTAGCTCTCTCATACATTTGGGTCGAGTAGGAGTGAGTTTTATATGGTACTAGTGTTTTCAGATCATAGGCTATCCAACAAAAAAACTTTCATCAAGATCGGTTCAGTAGTTTTTGCGTGATGCGCGAACAAACAAACAAACACACAAACAAACAGACAAAAAGACAGACAAAATTTCTAAAAAAGGTTGACTTCGAGTCAGGGATACCTAAAAACAATATCGTAATCTTTTTTTTGTAAATATCTTCAATGTACAGACACACTTCAGTTACAGTTTTATAATAGTTAAGACTTACAGCAGATATTTTTTTCGCTATTTCGACCTTGGACCAAAAGATAAAGTTGTTCAGTTTGATTGTCTGATCATCTCCTTAAAAACCGTCAGCACATTAAGAAGGACCCAATACAGGGTGTAGCAAAACAGCCTTGTAATATTTAAGGGGGAGCTTCCGACCTTGAACTGAACAACTTTCACTATGGAGCTATAGGAACTACGAAATCGCGATAAAAAAATCCGCTGTCACATACATTTTAGTTGAATCTTAACTATTATAAAACCGTAAATTCATGAGGAATAAAAAAGTAGCGATTCTCTTCATATAAATTCAAATAACATTCGATAGCGCCATTTAAAAACGTGCAGCGCCATCTATTGACAAAATTCTTAGTTTGTTTGTTTGTTCGCACATCACGCAAAAACTACTGAACCGATTTTGATGAAACTTTTTTTGTTTGATAGCTTATGATCTGACTTAAAATCTGGTATATAATTTGTGCGGACGAAGTCGCGGGAAAACACTAGTCCTTAGATAAAAGTAAAATTATGGATAGGCCTTAAGCGAACATTTCAAACCAGAAAAATGAGACAAAACAAATGAAAAGTATACTTCAAATTTGTATGCAAGTGCCCTAGATTTGACAGATAATGGCGCTAGTTTGTATGGACCAAGTGCACCAGTAGTGTGCTTCAACTTAACGCGCTTTAGGCTTATCCATTAATTTTATTTTGATCTAAGGCTGAATCGGTAGATAGGTACTGCAGTTTTTTATGGAACAGCTGATTTATTTTTCGCCTTTTCGATGTTGGCTCCATAGTGAAAGTTGTTCAGTTTGATGGGCTAAAGCACCCTCTTAAGTATTACTAGTGAGTTTTGTTACACTCTGTATAGTTTCCCTAAAATAATAAAATTTACTAATAAGGTAGTGATCGTAAGTCTTACCTTTGCGATTTACAAGTCATGGCTCTGGTGGGGTTGTTCATACTGCGAGGAATGGGGTCGTCTTTGTCCGCGTGGTAGCACCCTCGCTGCACGATCCAGGCGTGCTTGGCACGCGCCCTCCACGACCGCACGAAACACATCGCATTCTCTGAAACATGGCAGGGTGATTGAACAAAGTTGCTGAGGGTTCAAATAGTTCAACATATCCAAACTCAAAATAATTTATACAATACAAGGTGTTACAAAACTACAAATAAACATTTAAGGGGGTGGTGTAGACCATCAAACTGAACAACTTTCACTATGGGACCAATATCGAAATCGCGAAAAAAAAAATGTTCTATACTCTACAAATCGACTAGAGCTAAAATATGTATGGGATATAAAATTTTTTTTTTTCGATTTCGATGTTGGTCCCATAGCAGGCCTGTGTCACTCCGCGTGTAGGTACCTACAGGCGGCGGCCATTGCGCAAGGGCCAATCTAGTAGGCTGCCGCAATAAACTCTTTCAATACGTATAACCACGTATAACTTATTATGAACCGTAGTCCAGTAAATTAAGGCCCATATCCCCTCAAAAAAATTTGGTAGGTATGTAAATGAACACGTGCTCGGCTGGAACGCGAGCTAAATTAAATCATATTGTTTATCAGATTGAGTATATATTTCTTTGAAAACCATTGCGAAGTAAAGCTTCTGTAACGCTAGTTACTAGTTATTATTCTGTGCCCATAGAGAAAGTTGTTCATTTTGACGGTCTAAACAACCCCTGGATGAATTTTAAAAATTTATTGTTACTTATGAAACACCCTGTATAGGAGCCTGAAGCACACTTATTATTAAACGTACTTAAATTCATTTTTAAGCTACCTCCGCGTCGGAACGTGTTGTCGCTGTAGAGAAGATGCGGCCAGAAACTCTACAGCATAACAATATAAATACCTAATCCTCGGTTCACCCAAGGTAAGAAGCCAATTTTGTTATGAAACTTTTAAAAATTCGTGAAAAACATCTTCAAACATCTCGTCTCGCGATCAGACAATTAGGTAAGTCCCTACTTAGTTTGGAGAAGCGTAAGCATAATGCTCACGACTATGAACCACTATATTTTATTATGGGGGCTAGCATAAGTCAGCCACACTTCGACCAAATGGAATATTTTGTGTTGCATAATTATTTATTTCTTCACTCTCCAAAAACGTTGTTCAGGGGCAGAAGCCTGTAATCTCTAGGTTTTGAATAACCAATAACCATCTTAACCCTTAGGCACACTATTAACCACTAGGGAGTAGTCGGAGGTGTTCTAAATAATACCAAATTCTGAATATCCACACCAAGGACGTACTCTGAACAAATTGGTTACGTCGTAGAGAAAAGTGGGGTGCGGACTGCGGAGAACTCGAAACCAGCGGGCATATCATGAAAAGATGGGTGTGAACGAGGCGAAAGAGGTATGTAAGGATCGTTGGCGCGCCAAGTCTCAGCCTACCCCAATGGGAAAGATGCGTGACGTTATTAAGATAGGTACATAAAGTGTACCATCATAGTTACTTATAGTTACTATAAAAGTATGATAAACTTGTATGTCTTTAAATCTATTTAAACTCACGACCATCACTTTGCTGCGGTAACCTATCTTACTTTCGAAATTTCACTGACCGAATTTCAGTTGTTCGAAAACGGTTTATAGAATTTTCTAGTGACAGATATTTTGTTACACATACATTTGTTACTCCACTTGACAGAAGTATCATTTTCCAGAAAATTTAAAATCAGAATTTCATAGTCATTTTTTTTCATTTGACAACGGTCTTCTGGGTTCGAAGTTTTAAAATGTAGAAGCAACTTCTTCCAAAGTATGACTAGGACACAACACAGTAAAGTTTTCTGTAATAATTACCTAGTAGATACATGATACCAGGATTATAGCACCAACATGCTTGCTAGCATGCTGCTTGCTTGCTTGTATTCATGTTAGGGGGGCCGGCCTGAGTAAAACAACCTGGTGGTTTTAAAATTGTAGGTTAGGTTAGGTTAGAACATGTAAAACACTTAGCGGAGCGAGCGAAGCGAGCGGAGCATCAAAATGCTTGCTGCATGCTTGCTTGCTTCCTGCATGTTTGCTTGCTTGCTGCATGCTTGCTTGCTTGCTGCACTTGCTTGCTTGTTGGCTTATACATATTATGTATGTTGAAGGTGCGGGAGGTGGACGCCCCCTGCCTGAAAAAAACCATCTGGTGTTTTTAAAATTCTAGGATAGGTTAGGTTAAATATTTCTGCGGAAATGTGACTGTACGGAAAAACAAATATTCGAAAAAGTAAATTATCTGACTTACATTACTTCGGAAAACTGTGTTACAGAATTTTGATCCATTGGTTAAAAGAAAAAAAGGACAATAAAAAATCTGGCTTTTTAAAATATGGCGAATAATATTTCGGGGAAACAAAAAAAAAGGGAAACAATAAAAAGTATAACGATTTCGGAGAACTAAAATTCGGAAAACTATTTTTCGAAAGTACGATAGGTAACCCTTTGCTGCAAATACAAACAATATTTTTTTAAACATGTAGTAGGTATACCTACCTATAAGGACCACCTTTAGCATTTTTCAGGTTTCAGGATGGAATGACGTAACAAGCAAAAAAAAAACACTGCAAAAGAAATCTAGCTTATCCCTTAGTCGCCTCGTAAGACAACCACCCACAGGAAGAAATGCTGGTCCATTCTTAAGCCTACCTATCTAAACTCATCAACATGAAAACACATGATAGGGAGATAAACAGGTAGGTATTATTTCTACTAAACTAAACAGATATAGGTATTAATATTATTGATTATAAACATGTTACAGCCATGTTGGCATTGGTTAGCACGTTTCCCCGGTTTGGAAGAGCGTGGGTTCAAGTCCCGCCCGAGACAAATTTTTCAATCTTTAATTTGATTAGATATAGGTATTATTTCTACTAAACTAAACAGATATTTTAACCCAACTTATTAAAAAAATTTGTACATTTGTAGTACTTTTGCTAAACTCTATTCTTAAGGCGTTTTAATGCACATTTTGAGAGATTTACTTGGGTCTCATTTATTGATATCAGTTATCTATCTACTATAACTGAGGCATATGTTAAGTAGTTACCTACGTGCATATTAATATCTACTGAATGTAATAATAAGGGTGTCATGTCACTATGAGTTTGCTGCAGCACTCAAATGTATGTATCATCATCATCATCAGCCTATCATCGTCCACTGCTGAACATAGGCCTCTCCCAAGGCGCGCCACAAAACTCTGTCCTCGGCCTTCCTCATCCAGTCGCTCCCCGCTACTCTGTCCAGCGGGCAGCAGGGCGTCCCACACTACGCCTACCAGTTCGCGGTCTCTACTCTAGAACTCATCGGTTGTCAGTTCTTCGGCAGATATGACCAGCCCACTGCCACTTAAGCTTGCTAATTTTCTGAGCTATGTCAGCCACTTTAGTTCTGTGACGAATCACTTCATTTCTGATGTGATCCCTCAGAGAAACACCTGTGTGTATACCTATACCTAAATGTATTATAATTGTATGTAAATGAGTACAAACGAGCAACTCCAGTACAATTGACTAGGAAATTCCTGGTATTATTGAAAGGGAGATAAGGAGGAGCGAAATCTCCGGCGCAATGCTGCTTGAGTGTCTGCGTCGATGAGCAGTTATAGCAGAACAGACCCAACGCTGAATCAACGCAATAAATTAACATAATCCATTGCAATTTCCAAGACATTTGTGTCTGTATTCATACTGTACCGTCTGCAATAATGGTACTGGTTTGTTTTATGCATATAATTTTTACCACAATTACTGTACAGTTAAGAATTGAGATATGATCGAAATTGGCAATCGACTGTCAAATGTCATAGAAAATAATCAAGTCGTCGATCAAGAAATCTATTTGCGACTAGATATAGAACCTTTATTTACTGATAGCCATGGAGTCGCGATAATAGTTTGTGGTCGCGTCGCAAGTTTGGTCTCGAGCGGATGTTCGCGTTCGCGTCAGCTTGCAACGAAGCTTCGATCAACAATATCCAACTAGATAACGCGTCAGCGCTCAAAACATGTCCCGGCAAATAACGTCTCACTATTGGAGTGAGGTCTTATTTTGAATAAGTTGCGTTCGAACAAAGCCAACGTAAGCACGTCTCGCAATGCCGCAGTGTTCCATTTTTAAATTACTAGGAATTATGGTTGCTTTGAGGTCGAAATTATCCTTACGGACTGTTGGCCCTACCGCTTAGTCCCCCTAGTAGGTCCAACAGGATTTTAAAATCCTCATGGCCCCCCGAAAATTCGGACTGTTTTCTCGGTTCGTTAACAAAAAATGTTGTATATTCACGAGGACAGAATTTCTCTTTGATTTTATATGCGACCCGTTATCTAGTTGTATATTGTTGATCGAAGCAACGAAGCTTAGCCATGTTTTATCCATAGAAAAATCCTTGGGATTCTCCAAAGAACAAGAACCGGTTCAATTTCTCTGGGATTCTCTCACAAACTACTTGGCATGGGCAGAATTTGCCATTATTGTTAAATAAGTAGAACTAACAATGCGATATGCATGCAGTCCATAGGTCCAATGAGAAAAAATTAAAAAATCTGCTGTTTCATACAAAACTGTCCTACTCGACTCAAATGTAGGTAAGGGGCGGCAAATCTTTTTCGACGTTGTGTCTCCACCCTTTTAAATACTTATTATAGCCTGACCAGAAATATAAAAAACCCCGCCATGTTGCGGAAAATCATTGGAACTAATTTTTGTACTTGGAACACTAACATTAAAGGTGACAGTCGATTGCAGCGCCCCCAATCCAGGTTTTTTATTTTCTTTGTTACACCTTGTATAAAAAAACGGGTATTATAGATGCGAATGTGTGTCTGTGTGTATGTTTGTCAATCTTTTCACGGCTTAACCGTAAAATCTTTATGGAGGGCAGGGAGATTGCATTCTGAAGACGTAAATTCTACCCAGAAGTCGCGGGTAAAGCTAGGCTAGTAGCAAGTAAACTAACCTGGACAAAGAATCGTCAGAGCGCAGCGCATCCTCGAGATCGTTCTACGACTTGGAGCGAACCACCCCCTGGTCGTCACCGGGTCATCCCCTACGTCCTTGTAGGAGAACGTGCCGTTGTAGCAGAGCAAGGCGTCTATTGTTGTCACGTATACAAATATTAAAACAATTTGTACGAGAGACATGTCGCTGTGACAGATTCATGACCTACTAGCACCGAGATAAGTACTAAAATACAGGGTGTTAGAGTAAACAGAGTTGCATTACTTTAAGGGTTGAACTACACATGGCCGCACGCGATCGCACTTTTCCGTCGCTCCATCCTCTTCTGTCACTCAAGAACGTCATTTGCTAGAGCATATAAGCTGGACGGAACGCGATCGCCGGCAGCGTGCGATCGCACGCGATCGCGTTCCGTCTATCTTATATGCTCTAGCAAATGACGTTCCTAAGTGACAGGAAAGGATGGAGCGACGGAAAAGTGCGATCGCGTGCGGCCATGTGTAGTTCAACCCTAAGAGGGATTTTACATATGATACTGAACAACTTTCCGTAAGGGTTGAACTACACCACGTAGCACCGCATCGCATTTTTCACGGAACGGAACAGCATGCCGCGTGCGATCGCGTTCCGTCTATCTTATATGCTCTAGCAAATGACGTTCCTGAGTGACAGAAAAGGATGAAGCGACGGGAAAATGCGATGCTGTGCTGCCTGGTGTAGTTCAACTCTAAGAAACCAATTGGAAATTAGAAAAAAAAATTCGGAACGTCCATACTACCTAAATGCAATCAGCTGATCGAACGTTTGTATAAATAGTCGAACAAAAAAATCGCGATTTTCCTATAGGTTTCTTAGGGAAAGTTGTTCAGTATCATGGGTAGAATGAGTAGAATCACCCCTTAAAATAATCCAACTGTTTACCCTAACACCCTGTAGTTGTTCAGAAATGGTGTGATCTCGACACTTAGGCTCGGCGCAAACGAGCCACCGGCCACAGCCACCGGTAGCCAGCAACAAGCATTTCACACGCTTTTCATACATTTTGTGGGACTCGCCGCACACGTGTGGCCGGTGGCCACCACTCGCTACAGCAGAGTCCGCTACAATACGACAGCCGGTGCCTCGTTTGGGCCGAGCCTTATTTACTCATACTACTAATATAGAATCAGTATATTCACTTTACTATTTTTAGGGACTTTCGACGGTTTTTTAAATGGATGATCAGACCATCAACTTATTCTTTTTGACTAACATAGATATCGCTTAAACATTATTCGGTGTCCCATAAATTTAGGTCGAGAATGTTTGCAGTGTGGAACAGTAGATTTTTTGTTCGTAATTTCCACGTAAGTCCCATAGAGAAAGTTGTTCAGTTTGAAGGTCTACTCATCGCCTTAATAAACCGTCAGTTTATTAAGAACCTTGTATATGAGTTGAAGAGTAGCACAGTGAAATAAAGAAAGAGTACCTACCACAGGTACCTACCCTACTACAATACTACCAGGCACGTATCCAGACAAAATCCGAATATTTGTATGGAAAAGTGATTACAGCACTTACTTTTTCATCGTTTTTCTATGAATAACCCCCCGAAAATTAAATGTCCCCAAACAAAAGTCTGGATACGTGCTTGAGTACTAAAGCCTGACCAGGAAAATAAAAAACCTCGCCATGTTGCGGAAAATCATTGGAACTAATTTTTGTACTGGGAACACTAACATTAAAGATGACAGTCGATTGCAGCGCCCCCAATCCAGGTTTTTTATATTCCTGGTCAGGCTTTACATAATTGTACTCGTAGTATACGGGTTGAACTACACCAGGCAGCACAGGATCGCATTTTTCCGTCGCTCCATCCTTTTCTGTCACTCAGGAACGTCATTTGCTAGAGCATATTAGATAGATAGACGGAACGGAACAGCACGCCGCGTGCGATCGCGTTGCTGCTGCGTGTTACGTGGTGTAGTTCAACCCTAAGATTATTATATGATTATTATCCAATTTGTTCATATATCTACCATACACAGCACAACGAAAGTGACTCATCTTATGCTACATACATTACCATAGCTTTTTGTATTATTTTCAGAGAAATATAATTCAGAATTGATCAGGATCAGGTACATTCAGATGCACATTGCAGCGCTTTAGAGTTAAATTAAAAATGTAATACGTTCAATAATGTATTTAGTAGTTTTCATAAATTGATAACTATCCACTATCGGTGAGGTAACAACTCTTGCAGAACCGTCTCGGCGAGCTATATTTCTAATTCACAATCTATAACTGATAATTTTGGGTGCATCCAAAACGTAATTCGGAGGCATTGAACATGAAACATCTGCGCTAGGTTAAAATTCTAAAACTAAAATGCCAGAGCGGAGACTTAAATTACATTTACGCTCGCTAAATTGATTAAAAGCCTGTATGTATTGGATGCACCCTGCGCGCGCGCATTGCCGCCGCAGACTCAGGCGCACACTTCGTATATAAACAAATAACATCTACAATAGTAAACGTTCCCATTTTTGGACCCAAAAATATAACATAAGAAAAATCTTACTTAGCAGACACATCAAAGCTCCACAAAAATTATTAAAGTACGCAATTATTTTGCGGCAATGTAAAATACACAATCATGACTCTTACGTCTTTTGAATAAGCATAAAATCAACATGTTATACAAAACGAATGCATTTTTTTGTCGTTTTCTGTTCACATTATATCAACGACATTTAGTCAAGTTCCTCGAGCCGCTTCTCTAAAACATTTCGTCTACATACACCCAATAGTGGATCGCCGACGCCACTAAACAAACATAATTAATTAATTATATTACCTACCTACCGTAGAAAGATGATAACAACATATTAATTTTATAATGTCAAGTAAATTGTGAAAAATTAATTTCTGAATAAAGATATGCAGCGGCTGACTGAGCGATACATATAATTTCTCCAAGATACTTTAGTGTTTCGAATAACTATTATAGCCCATTTGTAGTGTGTTGCCCGTGTTTACAAATAGCAAAGCCTTACTAATAGCAAATGATGTATTCAGTTAATATTAAACTTTTCTTATCAAGGCATGGACAAGATAAATGGCAGTGTTTAATAAATACATTATACATGAAAACAATATAGTACGGTCCCCAATAGACATCAAGACAACTTCCGTGGGACTCAGCTCCGCCATACAGACTACTGGTATGTACTTGTTGGGTATGTTTTCCTGAACACAAAAAGTGCGGTAGTCACTTCCTAAGGGTATGGAGGGGGGAGCTGTGACGTAGTAAAGATGGCGGCCGACCCATTCTATTAATCGGTAATTTCTAGATAACTACTAAACCGATTTACTTAAATAAGGTGTCAAATGAAAGGTCATGTAATGTACATTATTTGATTTCATACATGCGTTCATGTAAAGCTAATATCAAATGAAATAACTTAAAAAAACATCTTTTTTTTTTTAAATCCAAATTATATTATGTAAATAGCTCGGTAACCGTTAGGATTGTGGAAATTTAACTAATTGTAAAACGTTTTGCTACTTTTATCAGGTTTTTAATCAACTTTAAATCATTACAATCGAGTAATAAATGACGAAGTTACAGTCGTTTTAGTGAGCGGAGTCCCTGTATGAAGAATCTCAAATTGATGTAACTGGACTGGTTTTCTATTAAATTACTAGTAAAAAGTATGATAATTATACGTACACGAATATGAAATTGTAATAGTAGTGTTTTATAAGAATTAAGGTAAGTACTAGGGTATCATCATCATCATCATTTCAGCCTTTTTATACGTCCATCATGAACATGGGGCCCTAGTGGGGGACTAGGGCATGCTCCCGGGAAATCCTGGTACCGAAAATACCGGATAATAATTAATTAAATTGCTTTCTAAAATCTTCAGTAGTAGAATTAATTATACTTTAAATGGTTTAAAATAATCCAATGTAATGATAATTCTCTCTTATAATTTTTATAATTTTCATATCATGTCGATCTTGTGAGGGACTGCGCTTTCCGGTACGCGGTCGCCATTCAAGAAGTGTTAGGCCCCATCGGCCACCTGTTTTGCTTGCCATCTGCCCAGTCCATTCCCACTTGAGTTTAGCAATTTTTCTAGTTATATCGGCTACCTTGGTTCTTCTGCGAAGCTCATTTCTGATTTGGTCTCGCAGGGAAACTGTGAGCATAGCCGTCATAATTGCCCTTTGAGTGAATTTTTGCCTTTTCATGAGGCCTTTAGTGAGCGATCACGTCTTAGTTTCATATGTCATCACTGGCAGTAAGTACTGGTCAAAAACTTTCTTTTTCAGACAGAGAATGCGGTATTTGGGACTACAAGATATTAAGTATCTTTCCGAACGCTGCCCAGTCGTGTTCAATTTGAGGCTTAGACCTGCGGACCTACTAACTGGACAGTTTATCCCAGTTATACATAATCGTCAACAACCTTGAGCACTAAGTTTCCAATCTTCACAGGAGTGGGTATAACTCAATGTTCTACCTTTTACGTTCTACATTAGACATGATTTTCGTCTTGTCCATGTTCATTTTTAAACCAACTAGTTTGGACGCTCTGCTTAGGTCATCGAGCATTCTACTGAGGTCTTCCACAGTCTCAGCATTGGGCAATGACAACTAAATTTGCGGCAAACCAAAGGTTAGTTATGTTCTAGCCGTTTGTTGATGTCCAGCGCTTTCCAGAACATAATCTAGAAAACGTCTCTTAGTGCAACGATGAGTGAACCGTATTGGAGAAATTGCATCTCCCTGTCCTACATCTGGCTGCGGAAGGATAGGTTTCGAGTTCTGGTCTTATATTTAAACTGACATAGAGGCGCACTTCAATGAACCGGTCAACTAAGCGTCACTGGAGAGGCTGCAGTACAGCCCAGGTCTCCTTTGAATCAAAGGATTTCTACGAGAAAGTTTTCGATTCCATCGAGTCCACAAACGCTAAGAAAAGAGGTAAGTTATACTCTTCGGTCTTTTGTATAATATGCTAGAGCGTGTGTATGTGGTCTACGGTGCTAAAGCCTTTTTGGAAGTCGTCGAACCTGCGCGCTAGACAGTTCGCAACGACTCTCGACAGCTCATGGCTTAAAAGCGAAATCAACAGCATAGTGCTTCAGGAGGGCATTCTTGCCTTGTTTAAACCGTGGAACAGTCACGGAATAGAACATAACTAACCTTTGGTTGCCAAAAATTTTGTTGTCATGGCCCAATGCTGAGACCGTAGGACCTCAGTAGAATGCCTTGACCTTGCAGAGCGTCCAAACTAGTCGGTTTAAAAATGAACATGGAAAAGACGAAAATCATGTCTTATGTAGAACGTATAAGGAAAACATTGAGTTCTACCCACTCCTGTGAAGATTAGAGACTCTGTGCTCAAAGTTGTTGACGATTATGTATAACTGGGATAAACTGTCCAGTTATTAGATCCGTAGGTCTAACCTTCAAATTCACCACGACTGGGCAGCGTTCGAGAAGATACGTAATATCTTGTAGTCCCAAATACCGCATTCTCTGTCTCAAAAAGAAAGTCTTTGACCAGTGCTTACTGCCAATGATGCCATACCGGACTTAGACGTGATACTCTTGAAAAGGGTGAAATTCCTTCCAAGGGCAATTATGACGGCTATGGTCACAGTTTCCCTGCGAGACCAAATCAGAAATGAGCTTCGCAGAAGAACCAAGGTAGCCGATATAGCAAGAACAATTGCTAAACTCAAGTGGTAATGGACTGGGCACATGGATAGCAAAACAGGTGGCCGATGGGGCCGAATAGTTCTTGAATGGCAACCGCGTACCGCACAGTCCCTCACAAGATCAACCGACTACCAGGTGAAGGTGGCGGGATCCCATTATTGGATAAGGGCAGTGCTGGACCGGTCGTTGTGGCGATCCTTGGGGGAGGCCTTTGTCCAGCAATCGACATATTTTGGTTGTGATGATGATGATCAATATGAAAATTGTAAAAGTTACAAGAGATAATCATTATTTCATTAGATTAATTAAAAATTTCCATAGTATAATTAAATCTACTTACTGAGGATTTTAGAAAGCATTTTAATTATTTATTAATTAAATTGTTGAGTACCGAAAGTATCGAAAGAACCGGGATTTATTTCCTGAAGTACCGGTGCTAGATAGCCTCAGAAATCCCGGGAATTCTCGTTATTTTTGGTACCAGGATTTCCCGGGAGCATGCCCTAGTCCCCCACTAGGGCCCATGTTCATCATTGGACGTATAAAAAAGGCTGAAATGATGATGATGATGATGCCCTAGTACTTACCTAAATTCTTATAAAACATTATTATTACAATTTCATATTCGTGTACGTATAATTATCATACTTTTTACTAGTAATTTAATAGAAAACCAGTCCAGTTACATCAATTTGAGAATCTTCGTACCAGGACTCCGCTCACTAAAACGACTGTAACTTCATCATTTATTACCCGATTGTAATGATTTAAGGCTTATTAAAAAGTTAATAAAAGTGGCAAAACGTTTTATAATTAACTAAGTTTCCACAATCCTAACGGTTACCGAGCTATTTACATAATAAAATTTAGATTAAAAAAAAAATGATGTTTTTTTAAGTTATTTCATTTGATATTAGCTTTACATGAACGCATGTATGAAATCAAATAATTAACATTACATGGCCTTTCATTTGACACCTTATTTAAGTAAATCGGTTTAGTAGTTATCTAGAAATACCGCTTAATAGAATGGGTCGGCCGCCATCTTTACTACGTCACAGCTCCCCCCTCCATACCCTTAGGAAGTGACTACCGCACTTTTTGTGTTCAGGAAAACATACCCAACAACTACATACCAGTTGTCTGTATGGCGGAGCTGAGTCCCACCAAAATCGTTATTTGAAGACTTTTGGACAAATGGGGACTGTACTAATAGTACAAGTGCGATACTTTACATATGTAATCCAAAACATGTAATTCCACTAATAACTCATTTATTTCTACTCTCCAAAATTATACTTCGCTCAGTCTCTAATTATTACATTTATAATATTTCAGTTGACCATTTTACTATAACGGTTGTCAACCATCAAAGCTTCAAATTTAGCAACAAAACAATTTCTTTGTTGGTTTTAAATGCAAAAATACAAATAAATAAATTTTTAAGCTGGAATTTTAACAGACAAGCCAAACTTCAATATGAAGTAGTCATCTACTCAATGTAGATCAATTTTAATGCAAACAACTTAGTTTTTGAATCTTCTAAATAATATTTTGTTCTGAAAATATTAAGAAGAATTATTTACAACAGGCTAAATTTTGAACTAACAACATTCTTTGTAATTTTCTGTTAAAAATTCAAAGACAGAGAATGTATTTAGTTAGATACAGAACAGTCTAGTTAAGCTTTGTGTGTATTATCTGAAGTGTGATTTACGTTTGTATTTACATTTGGTGCACCTAAAGTTGCATGTTATATGCAAACAAGTTTATAATCCACAAAGTTGGATGCCGCAGCAGCTAAACATTACAGGAATAATAAAGCAATAGAGTCGGCGGCGGCTGGATGCCGTTCATTCACATCGAGAATAGTATCTGGAGCTAATTTACAGGGTAGTTTTATTCCTAAAATGGACATAATCTATTAATAGCCCAGATGTTAAAAACAGTAACAACACATTTAATTTGTGACTTCACAAGACGTTTACAATGAATTTAGAAAAAGATGGAATATGCCTTGTGTTTGTTTATGTGGACATGCTACAAGTAAGTGCCAGGTGCTATTCTCGTTGCATGTTGGTGAGGCGAGCGGCGGATACCGGGATCACCTAGCTTACGGTCCAGTCGAGCCCCCAGCGCTCTGACACCTTCAGTTGGGCGGCCGCTGCGTCCTTCAGCGAGAATAAGTGTGTCATCTCTAGTTCCGTCTTGGCTAGTGCTATGGCCTTTTCAAACAGCTCTAATGAACGCCTCAGGTTACCTCTGAAAATGATAATAATACAAATCAGGCATTGACAGAGGAGTTTCGCTAACGCACACTAGTCGACAGAATGTCAGTGTAATCGCATAATGATAGCGACATAGAGTTGTAGATATAGAATTTACATTATATTTGAGCTTCTTATACTTATTGCATTGATGAGGACAGCAATAAGGTAGCATTCTCCTTTTTCAACTAAGAAAATCTCTTTTTGAGTGAGTAGGCAAAACACATACAGGCCTCTACATCATCTCCCTCTATGAAATCATACAAAAATAGTAAACATTAACCACGGCAAAACCAGAGGCTAGTTTTGAACCATTCTAGTGTTATTATGTAATGGTTTTTCATGAAATTGAATAAGATCAAAAAGATAAGATAAATCTGAAGAGCATTGATTGATACTAGTACTAGTAGGCAAACATAGTTATGATAAATGAAACTCTGCTGATAAATACAGTTAAATGACTCAAATGTAAAGACAAACACTGATTAACTAATGTTGTCAGTCAAGTCTTAAATTAAGATTGGCTCAGGGCCACAACAGCTAGTGTATAGTAGAAAACACAAGTAACATGTTTAATTCAAGACAAAGAGATAGCCTAATTAGCAGGGCCCTAACCACTAACTTGCCTCCACCAATCTGGGTATCTATGGTGGAGTATGGCCTACTCCCTCTCATCCTTAGTTGTGACTGGAGGTCTTTGCCCTGTAGTAGGATCCTGCAGGCTATCACTTACTTTATTAAAAAGCCTAATAATAAATATTTCAAATATCTTGGCCATTGTCACACAGTTGACTAGACGTTGTCCTAGTTCTATTAAAAGTACTAGAATCTAGCCTGGACAAGTATTATAATGACCAGACAACAATATAGAATATATGTATAGATCTATAGATACAAACATCTATGACTTAGGTACAAAAATATTCACATTCATTTTATAAATTGCTTCCCCTTTTAATAGATTAGAAATCACAACCCTTGCCACAGCTGACAGGTTAACTACCAAATGAGCTATTGAGCCAAATAGGTGATAAAGTATGAACTAAATAATATCTCACCTTTGCACTTCAATGGTTCCAAGAGTTTCATAGGCAAAGTCACACTTTTCATCCATATCAATAGCTTTGTTTATCAGTTTCACAGCTTTTTCAAAGTCTGTGCTCTTTTGCAGCTGTACCAGGCCTTTGTGAACATAAAGCGTTGCATTGTTGGGGTCCACGGACAGAGCGGAGTCGAACAGAGACTCGGCACGGCCCCACTCTTGCTGATCTGATAGGACTTGAGCGAATAGAATGTATGCCTCCGCGCATCTAGGGAACCTCTCCAACGCACGCTCAAAGTCAGCTCGCACCTGAGCCAAAGCACCTACATTCTTATTTATCTGTGCATGCCTGTAGTCCGCATAACATTTCTGGATGTAAGCAATAGAGAAGTCTGGGTTAAGTTCCACGGCCTTGGCAAACTCGGTAGTAGCAGCATCCATGCGCTCCAACAGTAAATAAACTTGTCCACGGTGGTGATAGATGTCTGAATTGTTAGGGTCCAACTCTGCGGCACGTGCAAAGTCCTCCAGGCAGAGTCCGGTCTCCTCCAGCTGTGTGTAGAGCGATGCACGCTTTATCAGAGCGTTAACCTTTACTTTACTAGAGGCATCACTGTCAATCGCATTTCCAAGGTCAGCCTGGGCTTCCTCGTGTCGGCCGAGAAGCAAGTAGAACGTTGCACGCAGTAGAAGGGCCTCATTCTTATACTTACCATTAGCTTCCAGCTCCTCGGTGCAAAAGGTTACAATGGATTCATAATCTTGAGTATCGAGAGCTCGCTTAGCTTTAGCAAAGCCGCCGGTAGCTGTGTCTTCAAGTTGAATCTTGCCTATGGGATCTTCGGAGAAAGCAGAGAAGTAAGTTCTGATGAAGTGCTTAGAAGGCATAACTGGACACCTCTTGGCGAGGGCCTCGCGGGCGTGCTGCCTGCCGAGCGCCTTCAAGATACGATCAGCGTTGACTAGAGAACTCTGTACTTGGAATCTTTCGAGAATACATGCAGAAGTAACGTCTTCGAGAGCCAGTACAAGGTCACCACTTTTTTCAGCCGCACGAGAGCGCCTCAGGAAGGCTTTCACGTACTTTTCGTTCAGTTTGAGCGCAAAAGTACAATCTTCTTTCACCTGGTCCCACATCTCGCGTTTTTCATAGCAGGCAGACCGGTTCTGGTAGAAAGTGGCGAGGTCGATGGAGCGATCCGCGGGGCAGGCCTCGATCGCCTCGTTATACAGGGTGATCGCCTTGTCGTACTCGCCTGCATGGAACGCACGGTTCCCGGCTCCCTTCAACTTCATGGCGCGGTCGATAGCGCTTTCGGTGGCCTTGGCATTATTTTCTTCGTTGTCCAAAGAAATGGTTGTTTTCGCCTTCAACTCGGCTACTTTCTTCTTCTCGGGATCTTCTAATCTGTTCCTTAGATAAAGGTAACCTAAACCGATGGCCAAAGGCGCCCCGAGGAGGATGGCCAGTTGCCATTTAGGAAAAGGTGTGCTGCCCGTCGATGCCATGTCATCAAAGATATTTCTTAGCGGATTAAGTATTCAAAACACTTCACCATTTACCAAATTCACCAAAATATTAGCAAAAATCCCTAATTTTTGTGAATAAAATCCGCTCCATCCATTGATATGCACCTGAAACGGGCAATAAAAGTCATCACTGACAATGCAATGAATAGACAAAAACGTTGACAGTTCACTTTTTGTACCCGCGCGTTGTCTTTGGTCGATGCGCAACGATGCGCGATGTTGGCTTTGTTTGGCAACACGTTGGCAACCAATCGCGTGTTCAAAAAGTCTAAAAAGCAGCGATTACACTTGCAAGTAGTCGGGCTCGATTTCGGAATACATTGACGGATTTGTTCTCTCTATTTCAAAGTGTAGCGATTGAAGCAAGCAATGTATATTGGCCCTATATGTTGGGTAATGTAAGCGCTGCTTTTAACTCCACTCGGGATTGTGAGACGATTTGTAAGTCATAGTTCGAACTCCCGTATGTCAAAATCCATACATTTCGACCCTACTTAGCTCGAGCTAAGACTGAAAAAATCGTCTCTGAATCTCGGCCTTAGTTCGAGCTAAGTAGGGTCAAAATGTATGGATATTGGCAAACGGGAGTTCAAACTATGACTTAGAAATAGTCTCTGAATCTCGGCCTAAGACTAAAAAAATCGTCTCTGAATCTCAGCCCTAGCGTGCGCTTAAGCACCCAGTAGACGGGCAATCGATTGTGTGCTTCCTGCCAAGGCCGAATCGCGCAGCAGCGAAATTGCTCGTCTAAAGGCTGATCGCACAATCGCAAATCCAGTCTCAGCCGATGGTGAGCGCGCGCTGCTCCCCTCCAAAAAAAATTAATTTATTCGGCCTTGGCAGGAAGCAGCGATCAGTTCCCCGTCTAAAGGGCACTTTAGCATAATCTTCGTATGCTTTTTCTCTTTCGTTTTCACTCCTCGACTGATTTCTACACTTGGTAGCTTAGCGATTGGTATAATTACTGGGCTGCGTTCAGAACCTTTGGGTGCGGTTGTTCTTCTCGCTCGCTCTTATGGGTAGAACGCTTTTCACCGAGCCTCGGAACGGCGTTAGGGCGAAAAGTTGCACTCGGAGTGCACTCTGGGCGCACTCTGGGCGTAGGTTCTGAACGCACCCCTATACTCTTTGCTTAAGGAGCCCATTCACAGTAGTCCGTCTTGCAGTCCTACAGCAATATTGGACAGTGAATGGTGTTGTAGTCCTACAAGGCATCCGATGACCTTGAGCAAAATGTATGAGTAGTCCTACTTGCAGGATAGTGAATGGTGTTGTAGTCCTACATGTAGGACTACTGTGAATGGGCTACTTTAAGGAGCCCATTCACAGTAGTCCGTCTTGCAGTCCTACAGCAATATTGGACAGTGAATGGTGTTGTAGTCCTACAAGGCGTCCGACGACCTTGAGCAAAATGTATGAGTAGTCCTACTAGCAGGATAGTGAATGGTGTTGTAGTCCTACATAGTACGTAGTACTCACTGCTGGTAGTGTGCGAACAAAAGAGATGGTCCGTATAGAATGACAGTGCTATACGAACTATCTCTTTTGCAAGAATTGTTAAATTGTATTTTGACATTCTGTCGTCAGAATAAAACCGGGTCTACTGCTCATATTTTTTGCAAGTTGCTTGATTTTTTGGTAGCAGAAGACCCGGCTTAAAAGCCTTTTAATTTTTAGAAAACGTTTATTTTATGTCATTGTGTCATTGAAAAAATAAACACAATAAGGGACTAGTTATAGAAGGCGTCCGAGACGCGCGTGCGGGGCACTGCTTATCGGACGCTCTGTGAAATTCAATGAATGTCTATACAGGATGCTAGGAAAAATATCATTAACCTTTAGACCACATACTCTACCCATACTGAACAACTTTTACTATGGGAGCAAACCAAATATTGCAGTTGATTTTTGGATAAAAGTTATAAGAAAATATATTGTTTTGCTAAAGCTAATTTATCTAAACATTGAACTAAGTAGGTGAGTAGCTACATTTTGCATGAAACAATTATCTCTATGACCAGCGGCCAAGGCGCTCTAGGCGCGCGTCCGATATGCAGCGCCCATTGCGCGCGCCTCGGACGCTTTGTATAACTAGTACCTTAAAAGTGTTTGCGAAATTTTTCAAACATCGTGTGAGACTTTAACATTTTAACAATGTTTCGAAAGTGTTGTGTGCCCTGTGCAGTAGTTTACGACGGGATTCTAAATTGCATAAATTACCCGCAGCTGAAGAAAATAGATCCCGGTGGTTAAAATGCATAGATACGCTTGGGATATGAAAATTTTTGTGAGTTCATTCACCACGCACATGATGTTCATGACCACGCACATGTTTGTATGCCACAAAATTTGTAAACCAAAAGTCGAATCGTCTAAAGTGTGATGCCTATCCAAGTTTATTTACCGACTTGGAGATTCCTTCAGGAAACCCGTCCAACAGGATTCTTGAAACTGGTAGACTATAGGTAGTTACCATGGTTTTACAATAGCATCGTGTAGTAAAAACAAATAGTGGCGAAGCTCAGCATTCGTAGCGGATCTATGTTCACGCGGTGTACGGGAGACGGGCCCTCTGCCTGCGCGCGAAGGGTACGCCTGTTCCCCGTCCCGTCCCCCGTCCAGGACGCGCTCCTCCCGGCTTCCGCACACCGCGCTCGATTGACCTGTCGCGACCGCTGACGCGCGTACCTATCACTCTTAGTTTTTATTAGGTACACTATTAGACCGGTGGCCGCCGACAGTCAGATAAATTTAGGTGCATAATGAGTTTGTTCATTATAGCCGAAGATCGGACCATTGGCAATCCTACCTCATCGAGTAAATGATGCGACCTACCGACCTAGGGTGTAGCACCTGAGAAAGGTAAGTCTAAAAGAACAGGGTTGCCTGGGTGTAACCTGGAGGGTTTTGTACAGTGAGCAAGTACAAGTGTGGTGTAAATTACCTCATCGAGTAACAAGGCGGTATGTAGTACAGTCGATAGAGCTCATCAAGAAGTGCCATAATATATAAAGTTGCCTAGCCTAGTCGGTCACGGTACCAAATAGTCCAAGTCTCATTGCGTCCAACCGTGAAAAACAATTAAACTTGCATTCTGTCCAAGTGCAATTTGGTCCAATTATCATTCCGTCCAAGTGAAATTTAGTCCAAGTATCATTCGGTCCAAGTATCATTCGGTCCAAGTATCATACGGTCCAAGTATCATTCGGTCCAAGTATCATACGGTCCAGTTTTACTTTGCCTAAAAAAAACCTGCTTTGAACGGAACGGATTTCATTGAATTTGTGCTCTTTTTGTTAGAAAACACAGTACCCTATAAAAACTGTCAGCATATTAAAGGTAAGCGCATATTAGGACCGGTCACTTCGGGCCTCGCTACGCTAGGGCCACATTGCAAATGCGGACTTAACTCTGCTCCCTGTGCCAACTTCGACCAAGTATAAGCATAAGCATATGCTCACGACTATATTCCCCGAGGGGGTAGTCAGATATTCTGAAACCTAAGAACATCCACGTTTCACCAGTAGGTAGTACCAAAACTCTGTCCAGTGTGACGGGGGGTGAGCCCGTCGCCGCTTATAATGGGCAGTGGATACATACATGCCTCAAAATGATTTGCACGTGAAGTATGCAGGTTTCCTCACGATGTTTTCCTTCACCGAAAAGCCAGTGGTGTTACAAATCGTACCTAAATTCGTAATTCGTTTCACCAGTAGTACCGAAACTCTGTCCAGTGTGACGGGGGGTGAGCCCGTCGCCACTTATAATGCACAGTGGGTACAATACATGCTTCGAAATTGATGCATGCAGGTTTCCTTCACCGAAAAGCCAGTGGTGTTACCAGTAATATAATATTCATAAATACGCAGCGCATACAAAGTCGCGGGCGCCGCTAGTAGGATAGTTTAGGGTCTTTCTTAAAAGGTAAGTGCATTCGCCGCGAATTCGCCAGATGGGGACTCACCCTTACGTGAAACCCAACCGTGTTTTCTAACAAAAAGAGCACAAATTCAATGAAATCCGTTGAAAACACAGTGAAAATCGTCCGGGACTCAAGTATGTACGGAACCCTCAGGGCACAAGTCTGACTAGCACTTGGCAGGTTTTTTTATTTAGGCAAAGTAAAACTGGACCGTATGATACTTGGACCGAATGATACTTGGACCGTATGATACTTGATTCTGACACATTGTCGATTCTCCGTCGCATGGTTTGCCTAAAGTACCTACGTTTCGCTATCGAATGTTTCAACAACAGAATCTTTCGCCTGTGAACGATTCGCCGACAGAACGGTTCGCTTCTGAATGTTTCGACGGCAGAACCTTTCGACAACGAACGATTCGTCGACAGATATATGAGTAGGTACCTACTTCAAGCTATAATAACGTTTATTTCTAAATACAGATTGGATATGCCTATGTCCTACCCATTGTGTTACTATGGTCCTACCACAGGGGTTCAAGATATAAAAAGTTAGCAATTTCTTTTCCGACTGAACCGCTACGAACGCTGAACCGATTTTGATACTTAGGTACCTATACTATTTTTTTTTCATGAATCTATATGTAAATATATATTTAAGTTCCTACTTTTGATTATATGCATTGTATACAGTGAGGTTCCTCGGCCCTACCACAATGCCTCAAAACGAAGGTGTTCAATCAGTGCGTTCTGCCAGTGATGACCTATGGTGCGGAAACGTGGACCCTGACGATAGGACTAGTTCATCAATTCAAGGTCGATCAGCGAGCTGTGGAGAAAGTTATGCTCGGTGTTTCTCTGAGGGATCACATCAGAAATGAAGTGATACGTCAGAGAACTAAAGTGGCTGATATAGCTCAGAAAATTAGCAAGCTGAAGTGGCAATGGGCTGGTCATATCTGCCGAAGAACTGACAACCGGCGGGGTGTCAGAGTTCTAGAGTGGACACCGCGAACTGGTAGGCGTAGCGTGAGACGCCCTGCTGCCCGCTGGACAGACGACCTAAAAAAAGTAGCGGGGAGCGACTGGATGAGGAAGGCCAAGGACAGAGTTTTGTGGTGCGCCTTGGGAGAGGCCTATGTTCAGCAGTGGACGATGATAGGCTGATGATGATGATACAGTGAAGGTTATACAGATAAATATAAATTTTTGGTAATTATTTATTGTTCTTGATTTTGTCGAAATTGTGTATGGTGATTACTTAGCTTGAACCCTGTGGTAGGAAATAGGCATATCCAATCTGTATTTAGAAATAAACGTTATTATAGCTTGAAGTAGGTACCTACTCATATATCTGTCGACGAATCGTTCGTTGTCGAAAGGTTCTTTTTTTTTTTTTTTTTTTTTTTATTTAAAAATGGGTTTGCTCTTGACCTCAATCTTGTCCTGAGGACAAAGATGGGGTCGAAGATGTAGCGAGCTTACCCAGAAGAAGCCTATTCACTCTTACTTTGAAGTAATTCGGGTTGTAAGTGCTCGGAAATACTGACGCAGGCAGGGCATTCCACTCCTTGGCTGTGCGCATTATAAAAGAATCAGAAAGGCGCTTAGTGCGGATACGTGGGATATCAACCAAGAAGGGGTGGTATCCCGCGGTGCGTCTGGAAGTCCGAAAGTAGAAAGGGGAAGGCGGGATGAGCTCATGCAGCTCTTGTGCACACTCACCGAAGTACAATCTGTAGAAGACCGACAAGCAGGCTACTCTGCGGCGGTGGGCTAGGCTATGAAGCTTGGTTTCTACCAGCTTAGCTTAGCAGGTTCTGCCGTCGAAACATTCAGAAGCGAACCGTTCTGTCGGCGAATCGTTCACAGGCGAAAGATTCTGTTGTTGAAACATTCGATAGCGAATCGTACTTTAGGCAAACCATGCGACGGAGAATCGACTGTCAAAGAAATGTGTCAGAATCATGATACTTGGACCGAATGATACTTGGACTGAATGATACTTGGACAGAATGATACTTGGACTAAATTTCAAATGACGGAATGATACTTGGACCCAATTGCACTTGGACAGAATGCAAGTTTAATTGTTTTTCACGGTTGGACGCAATGAGACTTGGACTATTTGGTACCGTGACCGCCTAGTCCTGTGACTTTCTTGAGTCGGCCTGATTTTATAGTGGCTAAAAATTCAAAAAATTACCCCTCTAGTAACAAAATGAAACTTATGCCATTTGATAGCTCTAGTCGTACTATTAATTAGTAATATAGATTATTAGATTGCCGATTATCTAATGGTGGTGGGTTGTAGGACCTGCGCCTAGAGCTAGTGCATCTGTGTGAGTGTAGGTCCCTTGTAGAACAAACGAAAATGCAGGACCTTGCATGCTTCACATCTTTTTTGTGTCACATTACGACCGTCTTTTTTCAGGTCCGTGACTAAAAGTAACTCATAAAAATTTTTTCTGCCAGGGCGCAGCTTGGCACGTTTTCCGGTGTGGATGAAAGACGTGGACCTGGAAAACACCGCATTATCCACAAACTACTACCTATATGGGACTGACATCATGAGGGCCGAGAAATGTAACCTGCAGTCAATAATGCAAAAAACGGCTCTTCTTAGCATATGCTCACGTCTATATTCCCCGAGGGGGTAGTCAAAGATATTCTGAAACCTCAGAACATCCACGTTTCACCAGTAGTACCTACCGAAACTCTGTCCAGTGTGACGGGGGGTGAGCCCGTGTCGCCACTTACAATGGACAGTGGTACAATACCTACATCCCTCGAAATGCATGTTCTTGAAAAATATAAGAAAAAAATAAAAACGTGAATAAATAACAACAAAGTTGTTTTAATACCTATTAATTAATTAATTAAAAATCATCATTTAAATCAAAATTAAAACGAGGAAGGGTCCATTTTTCAATCACCAGAAAAAATGTCTTTCTATGGATAAACTATTATTAAAAATACAAATTTTACTAAATATTGGTTTCACTTTTTGTATGAATAGTTTATTCCTATGGGTAAATTTATCTGGCGATTGGAAAAATCGGCCCTTAATAAAAGGACTGTAATGAACGCAATAAAAATTTTTTTTTTGGCTTTATGGCTTTCGTTCCATTGCCTTCCCTACACGCTGTAAAAATGAAAAAATCGAACAACAACAGCAAAAATGGTATGTCTATTTCAATTTCGGGTTTTGCGCGGGAAACATGACGGAACGGACGGGCTTTGTTTCTTAATTTTCTAAATTAGTTTTTTCGTGGCTATTATTGTGTTAATGTGGTGGAGTTAGTGTAATAATGTGCTATTAATGGAGAACAATATAGTAAAAGTGAGAAATAAAGAAAGGCGCTCCCGTTTGATTCAGATTGTATCCCCGTGTAAAACTCTATTGAACATTGGAATGCGTCCATCCTCGCATTTCAATGTGTTAGGCTAAGGTGTTAGGGTTAGGTTAAGTTAGGGGAGTTTTGCATGGGAACCGTGAAGAAAAGGACGGGCTTTGTTTCTTAATTTTCTAAATTACTTTTTCGTGGCTATTATTGTGTTAATGTGGTGGAATTAGTTTAATAATGTGTCATTAATGGAGAACGATATAGTAAAAGTGAGAAATAAAGAAGGCGCTCCCGTTTGATTCGGATTGATCCTCGCGTAAAACTCCCTTGAACATTGGAATGCGTGTTCCACCCGCGCATTTCAAGAGTTAGGTATTAAGGTTAGGTTTAAGTACAAAGAAAAAAGACACTAATGACCAGGCAGTAAGGGCTAGTTCCCATAGCCTTTCCGAAAGGATAAACTAATAAAAAAAAAAAAAACTATTTCAATTTCTCAAATTTCGAACACGGTCCTACACGGTCCATGTACTTGACATGGCGGTCTGAACGGTAGTTCTCTTATTAGTTTGTGGTAGTACTCTCTATTAAGTCTGTGTCCTACATGTAGGACTACTGTGAATGGGCTAATTTAGCGAACAAAGCCGACTAGTGTCAGTGTCAACTGTCAGTCAGTCGGAAAAAAAGAAAATATTTTGAGAAAATTTTAGGTTATAAAGATAATCCCCTAAAAATATTTAGAATTCATCAATCCATAAAAAGTGTAACCTAAATAATCACATAATTTGTTGCTTAGTGAAGCATCATATATAAAAAAAATTACAAACCCGGGTTATGTCGCAAAGAATATAATTATTGGGAGAATACAGCTGATAATTTATTAAAATGTTTGGGACTAGGCTCATAAAACTAGTGAGTACCGTAGTTATTCGATTTTTTCTAAACCTTATAACATATCCCTAATTAGTTTTATTAAAATCGTGTCATTGTTTTAGGCAAGAGTTAACAAATTCTTTGGGAAAAATGTGGTGAATCAGCTTGGCTCAACCACGGGCACACAATGGCAACAAAACAGGCTGAGAAGTGATCTGTACGAACCGGATTATCTTATTGTAAGTACTTGACTTTGATGTTTTCTAATAACTTGGTTGGGGGTGGCTTAGTAGGTCTGTTACTGGGCGGTCGCGTTTGCTGAGTGCCTGCTCTCCGGCCTGCCATTAGATTAGATGATATAATATTTTGAGGAGTCACGTTGCAGGGTTTGCCCCGAACACTCGTCTTCGCGTGGTGTTCGCGCGGTTCGTGTTTCAGCCTGCCACGAGGCTCCACAATCCATCTCAGTTGTGTTCTTACTCAAAAACAATCCTCGAGATTGGATAGATACTCCCTCAAACCACTTGACATTGGCGGAAATGTGGTGCTAAGGCACTAGCCATTAATTATAAATAAAAAAAAAAAAAAGATATTTTGAGCTTTTTCCGATGTATGCTCTTTATATGACCTATAGCATTCTGTATAGGGTAGTCTGTGCCCCTACATATTTTTAATCTGTCGTTTGTCGTGATTTCAGACACAATAGAAAATGTATTCAGATTGTGATAATGACAGTTGATTGTTTCAGAGCATGGAGCCCGACGAGCCGGTGTACGACTGCCTGAACCTACAACTGACGGGATATGACTTTGCTCTGCTCGAGGCCTGTCAGAGTCAGATACACAAATATGCTGAAATCATGGGCCTTCAGGTTGATGAATGGTATACTTTGGTTTTTTAATATGAACAGCTTGTGCTTAGCACTGCAGTTCTGCCAATATTAAGTAAAGAGTTGGAGTATCTATCTAAAAGACCCCCCCACACTAGCGTCTTTCTAGCGTCGATCGGCGTCGACGCTACGCCGGGCTTTCACAGCGCTGTCAGCGCGTGACCGCGTCTCGTCAGCCAAAATAGAGAATTCGCTGATCAGCTACGTAAGCCCGGCATTCGGCAGCCGGCCACGCTCGAAAGACGCTAGTGTGGGGGGCCTCTTAATCTCAAGGTTTATTTAAGATCAAAAAAGGTATCTGAGAAAAATATTGTGGAGGTAGAGAAAAAAATGGTGGACAACGGAACCCCTCGTGACGAAGCTTGCGACCTGAGACTCATGTGTGGTATTAAATGTTAAATAGTTTAATGACTTGGTTGGTCTATACAGGGTGTTAGGGTAGACTGTTGCAACTTTAATGTGTGATTTGAGATGATGAGGTTTGAGTGAATTAGAATTTACCTGCGACGTCAAATCATAAGCTTTTAATAAAAAATGTTTCATCAAAATTAGTTTAGCAGTTTTTGAGTTATGCCCGAACAAACAAACAGACCGACAAAAAATCTAAAAATTTGTGATTCAAGGTCACCTAAAAACCATATCATAATCTTGTTCTTGTAAATATCTTCAATGTACTGTACAGACACACTTCTATTTCAGATTTCACTAAATGTAATTTATTAAGCAAGTAACATGTTTGTCTATTGTGTTCAGTTGGGCGACCCCAGCTCACCAGATGAAGGTGCAGAGGTTCAAGCCCGGCGGCACGGCAGTCGACGCTGAGTACCATCTCAACGTCTACGAGCGAAATGTTCAGGTACATTCATCAATAATCATTCACTACACTAGGATTATTGACAGACATTAATTCAGTATTGATACAAAACCGAACGCTTCTATGTGATTTTTTGATACATCTGTGTTGACATGAATGAAAAAATTAAACTACACTTTGAAACTAGCCTTCAGCGAAGCCAGCAAGACTAGTGTTATTTGGTTTTGAAATAAAACACTTTTTTTAATTAGATACAAATATTTTATTTTTAAAAGTACCTTGTTATGTCTTTCTTTGCTTACTTCCTATAAATTTACTTTGGTCGAAGTAAGTACTGGTGCAATAACAAATACCTATATTTACTGTATACAAAATATTTTTAAAAGGTCTCGTGTACTAATGCTTGTATAGGTAGTTCATATCGATATTTTGTTCCGGGTCAAGACAGACTCATAGACGGTTCTTCCGTACAAAAAGCGGCATCCCTTTTATAATTTGATATCTCGTGTTTTTGAGTTCACGTCTCGGGTCTCCACTCTGGAGCCGCCAAAACACAAATTACAGGCATATAATCTACCCGCAGGTGACGGACGTGCCCGCATGGGCTCTCGGCACGTTGTTGCGCATGTCGCGCGCGGCGCTACCCGAGGGCTGCTCGCTGCGCGTGGTCGAACACACCGCCGACCACGAGGAGGTGCGCTACGTGCCCGACAACCAGCTGATCGACCTCAAGCAACAACTGCAAGACATGGGCGGCAGTCGCGCTGAGAAGAGGAAACGGAAATAGACTTTGTTATTCATTTATTTGATATAGGTAACTACCATAATATGCTGTTACATTGAATTGTTGCCACACTAAGGCCTTGCACCACACCATATTTTAACTCTGTATCTCTCACACATCTCTGACAGTGACAGCATCATATTTAAGCATGTTTATGAAGTGTTTAAGCCCAAATTGTGTTTAGTATGGTTTGGTGCAAGTCGGCCTTAGGGTTGAGACACATTGACCGACGGCGAACGACGGATGGTCTATACAAAAAGCACGTTTAGTGTCGTCCTCCGTCGACGCGGCGAACGGCGCCAAACGCGCTTCCATACTAATCGTGTTTTTTTTATATGGGCCCGCCGTTATTCGCTGTCGATCAATGTGTCTTAACCCTTAGGCTCGTATTAATTAGCAGATCTTATAGCGCGCGAGAACTTGAGATCTGTTTATTAACATGGGCCTAAATGTATGTACACTAAGGGCCTGTTTCACCCCGGAAGTGGTAACCCCTAAGATCTACATAAGTAGAATTAATGCTTATCTGACAGATCAACGAAAAGAAAGACTGAAAGAAATGAAAGAAAGAAGATATGTCATCTTTCATACGAAAAATGCCAGATCTGTCAGATAAGCATTAAGAACTTATTCAGTGAAATTGGGCCCTTATTAGTGCACACAAAAAGTGACCTGACATAATTATATTATAACACCAATGCCGTAGTTTGAAAATATAAAAATTAGCAAAACTTGCATGTGGAATGAATTATAATTGTTTACTACTTCGTTTATGCCTAAATGGTAAATTCATTAAATGGTTAGTAAACGTATTTATGGTGTTTACTTATAAGTAGTTTGGTAGACGTTTGTTAAGTAGTTATAATAAATAATAGTTGTATTGCAAGTATTTCTTGAGTTTAATTATATTTGGGCCCTTCTATTGAACTGAGTATTAGCCAATAGCGGTTGTAATTGTATGCATAACTTATTCATAAATGCTGATAATGTACACAATTTATGGAACTCATAAATTGATGCTAGTAAATTTAATTAATTGTGGTACTTAAAACTATAGACTCATGCTTATTTCTCTGCTTAGTCTTCCTACCTACCTACTCCCCCACTACCATTAGAAGTAGTACCATTGCCGTAATTTTACCAGCGGCAGAAATTATGTAAAATACAGTTTCATGGCTAGGTGTACACATGTTTTAATGAGCTTAGCTTCTTCATTAAGTATGTAGATTTTACTAATGAGCGTTAAGGGTCGGCACTACCTACGGCCCGTTTGACATATCTGTCAAAAGAAAAAGACCGGTGGCCGACAACACTCAACCCTATCTTATAAGATTAATGAACAAATCAATTTGATAGCTTTTGGTAATACTTTTCTTGCAAAAAACTTGGTCGGCTGCAGCGCGCGGCAGCTTGCCTGACGTGTTTACTGGTGTAAAGGAAAAAGTGAACCCTACCTGGTGACACAACATTTTACCTCGTTGAATTAAAGGACGTAACTAGTCTGTTGGTCTAGAGTCCAATTAGTAAGGACTAAAAAGTCTGGTCGGCCGACCCTATCCTGGCAGGGTCGTAGGTCCGACCGAATTTAGGGTACCTACTACTCGGAAGGCAGATTTTACCACATTAAATTAATGTTGAATGTTTGGTTGTGCGTGGCAATCATCCTGCAGCATCTGGATTTGAGAGCCGTAGGTCGAAATTGACATTTACAGCAACAGTACAGTACCGTGATGGACCTATAATGTGACTGATCAAAGATCACCCCTGGTGGTAGGATAGGATGGGTTCTAGCTAATTAGATCACAGTATTACTAAGGCTTAAAAAAACTTAAAATTATTTTAACAGAACAAATTAAAACTTTTAACAGAATAATGAAATTATTATAAGTTTAATATTATTGGTATTAGCAAACTAAGGGTTTGTAATCTTTTATCATCATAATCATCGTCAGATATAATATTTTAAGCACGGAATAAAAGTTAGTTTTGCAGTAACTGGAACGATTGCCTTCAAAAACATTTGCGCAAAAGGACATCATCAGTGTGACGACTTTTAGTAGATTTCTTCTTTATTGGTATATTTAGGGCAAAATTGTTTAGTAGATTTTAGTAGAAATTGGGAATTCGAAAATTTTAATGTAGGTATTTAAAAATGCAAGGATTCAGGCTAATAAAATCTAAGCTGGCAATACTCTAACTGGCTGAGAAAACGATTGCAGGGTTTGCAAGTTTTCCGGAACTTCTAGTACATCATCATCATAATCATCAGCCTATACAAGGTGTTACAAAAATACAAATAAACATTTAAGGGGGTGGTTAAGACCATCAAACTCAACAACTTTCACTATGGGACCAATATCGAAATCGCGAAAAATATAATTTATGTTCTATACTCTACAAATCGACTCGAGCTAAAAATCTATGGGATATCAGATTTTTTTTCGCGATTTCGATGTTGGTCCCATAGAGAAAGTTGTTCAGTTTGACGGTCTAAACAACCCACTTAAGAGTTTTAAAAATTTATTCTTACTTTTGTAACACCCTGTATACGTCCCACTGCAGGGCACAGGGCACCTTCTAGGAGGGTGTTTGGGCGTAAGTCCACCACGCATGCCCAAAGCGGATTGGTAGACTTCACATATACATCAGAATTTCTTCTCCTGCATTATGCAGGTTTCCTCGCGATGTTTTCGTTCACCCTTTGAGAGCAGTCGGTAATACGTACATAAAAAAAAAAAAAAAACGTACATAAGTTAGAAAAACTCATTGGTTCGTGGCATGTTGTCCGTGCGGATTCGAACGCGGACCTCTTGATTGAGAGTCCATACCTCTCCGCAATGCGCCACCGAACTCACTTCTAGTACAGCAAATATTCGTCATATCGCCTAATGTTATTTTTTTTACAAAAGAGGGCTTCTAAACAGAGTTGGAATTTTGGTACCTAGCACTTTTAATATGTCAAAGAGATTACATGTTTATCGACTTCCAATAATGTCGATATACGGGTATATTTTATATCACTGCGGATAACTTCAGCATGTATCGAACTTCAAAATAGCGAAAATAAATCAGCTGTTCCATACATTTGAGTCGAATATGTAGGTACTGCAGTTTTGTATAGGACAGCTGATTTTTTTTTCGCTCTTTTGTAGTTGGCTCCATAGTGAAAGTTGTTCAGTTTGATGAGTAGAATACATGCTGGTGTTATCCGCAGTGATAAAAAATTACCCGTATATGGACACAATCGGAAGTCGATAAACGTGCAATCCCTTTGACATAATTAAAAGTGCTACCAAAATTTCTGACTCTGCTTATGAGACACAGAAAACTGTACTAAATTTAAACTTGCGTAGGGACGACCAAATTTAATATTTATTTGAAAATTGAAGCATCCATGTTACAAAGTGATGAAAACCAATAAAAATTATACAAAAATGCGAAAATAACATGTGTAATGATGAGCGTTTAGATAAAATTGATAATATTTTGTTCAAAAACGTGTTTTATATTAAATTTTAACCATCTGTAACGACATTAATATTATTTGGTAGAATTTAAGTAGAATTTGAAACAGGGCTGGTAGATTATGGTAAATTTCAGCAGTAATTTTCGTCACGCTGAAGGACATTGTGCGACACAAGAACATATAAGTAGGTGTTACTTAGTAGCTAAAGTGGGTACATGAATCCTGAAAGGGCACAGCAATATTAACAAGAAGTAATTTTAAAGAAAAAAATTAGTATAATGTCAATAGTTCTTTTGGTAGTTTTTGGTTCTTTTGGTAGGTTTTGGTAATTTTTGGTAGTTTAGTAATTATTTTTTTGTTGTTTCTGGTTATTTTGGTAGATTTTCGTAGTTTTTGGTTATTTTGGTAGATTTTTATACTTTTTGGAAATATTTGATAGAAGAATGAAAATTACCAAAAACTACCATAAAAACAAAAGAGTTCTTGACGGCTTGGCTACGGGGTGGGTTTGTTGACATAAATAAAATATATGTTTTGCAAAAGAGGTACCTACATTCGAATCGTAAGCGGAATTCAGTCAATAAGGGTGTCATGCCGATCCTTGTTTACCGACTTTAAATTACTCACTGTGACAGCTTCGTATATCCTCGATCTGTGCGAAATCGTGAGATGACACCCCGTAGTATTCCGTAGCAAGAGATTAAATTTAACTCGCAAAAATGAGCTACTGGTACCAAATTACCGACTAGCATCGATGCTAAGGACTACAAAATAAAGTCGAATACTGTTCTTGTGTATAGTAAAATACCAGATGACATTAAAGCCGACAAGAAATTTCTGAAGAAGGTTAAAGAATTATTAATCGAACAGTGTCCCTATGACTTTAATTAGTTTCTTCAGTATAAGTAAACAAACAGGCATCAATCTGAGTAGAAAAAAATGTGTTGCGGACCGATTATTTGTACCTCAATAGGTTATTATAATTTTTAACTAATCACATTTAACTGATTTTATAACATTTAACTAATTTAATTGTAGTAAGTGAAAGGTGGTAGTTAAGTTATTGTCTGGCACCTATTGTTTAAATCTGTTTTTTTCTTAATGTTTATAAATTATATTGTAGTGTGACTAATAGGTACTCTGTACTTACCATCTGTAACTTATGTACCTACCTACAATTTAAGGTAAATAAATAAAATGAAATGAGATGAACCAAAAGTAACAAATTAACCATAAACTACCAAAAAGTACGAAAAATTACCAAAATAACAATAATCTACCAAAAAGTACGAAAATATACCAAAAAAAACAGAAACTACCAAAATAACCAAAAACTACTACCGAAAAGTACGAAAATCTACCAAAATAACTTTTTGGTTACTTTTGTACGAAAATTTACCAAAAACTACCGAAAGACTCAAAACTACCATAAATTACCAAAATAACCAAAAACTACCAAACAGTGCCCGGAAAGTAACTTTTGTGAAATTCCTTTGTGTTGTCTTGTGTCGCGCAATGTCTTTTCGCGCAAAATTCTGTCGTGCAAATGACTTACAAAGTCAATCGTTTGAGTTACCTACTGCGGTACAGAATTCACTCTTATTCCATTCTTATTTAAAACATATCTGACGATGATGATGATGATTTCAGATTATCAATCCTTAGTTTGCTAGTAACAATAGTAATAAACTTACAGTTATTCTGTTATAATAACGAGTAATAGTCGACCAATTTATAAAATGTACTTCTAAGTCCACATACGTGACGGGCAACTACGGAACCCTACACTGCATGTGGCCCGACACCCACTTGCCCGGTTTTTTATAAGTTACTTTGCCTACTTTAGCTAAAAATGGATTTGTTCATTAATCTTCTAAGACAGGGTTGGGTGTTGCCGGTCACCGGTCTATTTGCAATGATTTCGAACGATTGACGGCCCATAGTAATTTGTATGAAGAAAACGTCCAAAAAAATATGTGATTTTTGGTAACAAATTGCAAAAAAACTAGAAGTCGTATCGAAAAACTGATTTGTTTAAAGTGTTCTTTGATGTTTTGCCATTGATTAGAAATATATTTTGTTGTTTTATTTTGTTTCACTAAATCACAGGACTCGGAACGCGGCAGTGCTATTCTGGAGTTTTTCATGAAATTCTCGATTACTTTCTCATGTAACTACACAATTTTACTGAAATTTTTTTTGTTCATCTTGTACTTCATCTTTTAAAGAAGCGATGGTATTAATTTTGTTTCTAAATATAGCTATTTACTATCCTCAATAGTCGGAACGCCGAACCCTGTTTTGCCCGATTAGGGTAGTGCCGACCCTTAAGTGTACCTACTCAAATCTGAATTACCAAACAATTTTCGTGTTAACAAATACAATATTTATCTCGGTACTACAATGACTCGCATTTCGCATACGAATTTAGCGCGGCACGTGTGTTGTATTGTGATTTATGTACCTAGTACATATACCGTAGTGGAAGCATCGCAAAATTATCTCGCGTGATCTCCTACAGTACCTAACAGCGCGTTCTTGATCAGACAATCTCCGTTGAAGGATTCTTAGGTGGTCTCTTTATTTACTAGCAATTGTAATTATTAGGTAGGCCATCACATCAGCATTGCGTAAGTCGTGTACGTTTTATGAAGTTCGAACAGACATGGTGGATGGCGCGGCCTTCGCTCGCCTCTCGCATTATAATTATTGTTATTCTGTTTGTCGGTGCTTCCATAAACATTTATTTCAGTCGATGTTATCAGTAGTACTTAGACTTACCACGTATTACGTACTAAGTCCGAAACTGACGAAACTGTTGACTGAAATGAGTATTTTTTTTACATTATGATTGAACAGGAGTGCGATTTTTGAATCTCATTTGGTGAGCTCAGCAGTTGTAAACGTCAAAATTACTATGGAGATACGCATCTTTCTACTGATTTGACTTTCAAAAATCGCTCTACCGAAGTATGATTTTTTAAAGTCAAATCAGCAGTAGAAAGATACGTAGGTCCATAGTAATTTTGACATTTTCAACTGCTCAGCTCACTGAATGAGATTCAAAAATCGCACTCCAGTTCTTTCTCGAATTCACAAAAATAAAGGATTGGATTGCCAATCATTGCGCATATAAGTACCTACTTACCTGTTTTTATTGATATTTTACAACATTATTCTTTTAAATAATATGTAGTTAGATAGGTACGCTACACAGCACGGTCATACATACAGAAGTGCTATTTTTGAATCTCACACTTATACAAATTCTAAACTCCATATTTATTTAGACATTTTCGTACACGAATTGGAATGTGTGACATTCAGAAATAGCACTCCTGCGCCCGCGGCATGATCCCGCGATAAAGTGCTATCGCGCTAGCTACCTTTACTTTTGCGCGCGACCGAACGAGTTAGCAGGCGCGATAAAACGCGCGGCCGTAAAGTCTATGGGCGCAACTGTCGAGCGTCGATGAAGTGTCGCTGATCTGTAAGAGCGCTAAAGCACTCACTAAAATATGTAACCCATTTAAGTTTACACCCTGTATACTTTAAACTGGTCTGTGACTTAAAGCATTTAGATATCATACCTGCCTACATCATCCACCTGTCATTGTCCACTGCTGAACGCATCCACGCGCCACAAAACTCTATCATCGGCCTTCCTCATCCAGTCGCCACCGTACGAAGGCTGATGATGATACCCTTTCTCTTGGAGCAAGTAGAGGTACTAGGTATACCTATATGATCTATCCCCTCGAGATTTCGCATTTTCGATGGAGATCTATTACCATCGGAATCGATCGGTCAGCGTCCTGTAGGCAGGCCCAGGGATGTATTTACAAATATTGCGCCCCTGGGCAAATATATTTGGCAGCCCCCCTGGGCATATATTGGCCCCTATAATTGCACTTTGCCGGCGGGCGGCGGTCCCTTATCCAAGAAAGTGGATTGAAGAGGGTGATTTTGTGCCAGCAAAAGTTGAAAGGTTTTGAGATATTTATGAATTGACCGACAAAAGTTGTCGGTTATTTTACTGACACGTCCAAATAGTATTTTGAGAAAGCAACAGCAAAATTTAAAATATGGAGCGAGCGAAGCGAGCTCGAGTTTTTTCCGTTACACGAAGAGTTCTATTCTAGCACAGCAAAGGCTGTGCGAACTTGAAATTTTTCCGCAATATGGTTTGGCTGTGATTGTAACTCTGTTGGTCTATGCGTACATTAATAAACAGAAAAAGCAGAGCGAGCTCGAAATTTTTCCGCACTTTTGAATACCTACTGTATTTCTTTGGGCAACAATTTCTTCCCCCATGTGTATGGCCCTACGGGCCGCCCCCCTTGAGCCGGCCGCCCTTAGCACTTGCCCATTTTGCCCTTAGGAGAATACGCCCCTGGGCAGGCCTATCATTTGGGCAGGGTAGCAGTTTGCAGTTTTGTATGGCACAGCAGGTTGTTGATTTCGAGGATGGTCTTATAGAGAAAGTTGTTCAGTTTGATGATCTGATCATTGCCTAAAAAAACCTTCAGCATCTTTTATTAAGAAATATTTTCAGTCGTCATAAAGAAGTTCTTTATTTTATGGAGTATTTTAAAGTAGGTTAGGTACTTAGGTAAACGATGATTTTCGGAATGCTGAATCCTTAAAAATATTTGCGACATTGATCGACTCCGTTTAAATTTTTATGCTCTCTTTGTTTTGCTTATATTTCTCGACGACAAAATAAGTACCGAAATAGATTATCTCTATTTCGTAATGTACGTCGTTAAAAATAGGTAAGGCTAGACGAATTTTAGTTTGTGCAATGTAATATAAGTAGATACCACATCGGGCTATGCGATCAATCGGTAGTCAATCCATTCTCTGGGCAGTAAAATGATCGCCTGACTTTTCGGTTGCAACACCGTTCAGTAAATAGGCTAGAATTTCGATCTACATTGGGTCAGATTTAATTTCAATACGCTATCAAAGTAAGATGGCGATTTACTTTTACTCCATGGGTAATTGACAGGGTGTGGCAAATGGGGCACTTATGCATAAGTGCGAATGTAACAGTGCAGGAGCCATGAAATGAGATGTCCGAATGTATTAAAAAAATCTTGGTATGTTCATAAAATACCCAATGAGTGTATTAATTATTCTTATGGTATGCTGCTTATACCCGACGGCTGCTTATTGACGACCCGGTTGGTGTAATGGTTACCACGCCGGACTGCCAAACCAGGGTCCTGGGTTCGAATCCCGGTTCGGACATGGATGTTATGTTCGTGCCGTTGTTGTATGGTTTCCATAATAAAAGCCTTTAGTGCTAGTTTGGGATCATTACAATGTATGTGCCTGTGAGCGTTATTTATTTATTTATTATTTATTTATTTATATCGTGGGACAACATCTAGGCGTACTTTTATTCCGGGAAATTAAAGGGTTCCCAGGAAAAAAAGTATACAGGGTGTACGGAAAAGTATCATTAACCTTTAAACAACATACTCGACCCATCAAACTGAACAACTTTTACTATGGGAGCAAACAGATGAAAAAGTAGTAAAAACAATTGAAAAGTAGGTGTTGTAATCACTTTTCCATACAAATATTCGGATTTCGGGGGGGTTAAATCCCACCTTTCCCCCCCTGGATACGTGCCTGAACTAGCACATTAATTGTTTGTCATCTCGGTACATATTGATACCTGTCATTTGTTTTGCCTCATTTTTTTGGTTTGAAATGTTCGCATAAGGCCCATCCCTTAATTTTACTTTGATGTAAGGGTACCACTTTATTACCTAATACATATAATAGTTAGGTACTTGGTACAGTACGTACAGTACGTACGTAGTATGACTATACCTAAGTAGGTATTACATCTTATTGCTTGCGACTATAATTTTCGATGATAAAACTTCATAATGGAAGTTTAGATTATCATGAGTCTTTTGTTCTGGGTCTTTTCTTTAGGTTGTGATTTTGATCAAAATTAAGTTGAAGCACGTTGAAGCAAACTGCATAAATCGCGCAATATGTGATTAACATAAAAGAAACAGCATTTGAATGTTAAAGTAAAGCTTAATTAATGACTCTTGTGAAATGTAGTTTGCGGTACAAGGTAAGTAATATGATATTTCTGTAGTTGAACCAAGCTCTTACAATTTGATTGCAATCGGTAGAGAAGCTTACGTTATCGTTTACTGCGATAACATGATAAAATTAATAAAATAAAAACGAAACGACTCGCGCATGGCGATGACGAGGCATACTTGTGATATTAGGTACCTATTAAACTGCAATGCCTACTCGACTCAAATGTATGCAACAGCAGATGTTTTTTTCTCGATCGGTTTGCTCCCAAAGTAAACGTTGTTCAGTTATTAAACTGAACCCATCACCATCAGGGTAGACTCTTAGTTTAAAAGGATGATGCTAATGATCTATCGATCTATCAATTTCACTCTGTAGGTATATCTAGACGTCTTCTTACTATAGTCCAGCCATGTAGGTCAACATTTGGATCAGGTGAATCAAGCTGAAGTGGCAATGGGCTGATCATATCGCTCTGCGGCCCGCTGGATTGACGACCTAAAAAAGGTAGCGGGAGCGTCTAGGTAAGGCCGAGGATAGACGAGTTATGTGGCGCGCCTATGTTCAGTGGACGATGATAGGCTGATGATGATAATGCACGGTCCATATAGCTAATGATAGCTGCCTTATTCTTGTCATATTTAGTTTATGACCGGCTATGATACCTTCTTGAGTCGTAGGAAATACCGTATCTGATACAGGGACATAAGAACAATAAAACAAATAATAAAGTGTTTCTATTCACCGTGTTTGCTCTTCTGTAATGTAGGTATGTTGTGAAACGGAATACCTAAATGCGGTGTTACAGCTCGTAAGTAAAGCGTCGTAAGTAAGCGTGAGTTTGTTCGTAGGCGTGAGTAAAATGTAATTTTGGCTAGGAGTCCGTTTTTGAATTACACTTACACACTGACATACTTATAGGTACTGTACCTTTTATTATACTGGGATGCGATTTTTGAATCTCATTCGGTGAGCTCAGCAGTTGTAATTGTCACAATTACAATGGGGATATGCATCTTTCAACTGCTGATTTGACTCTCAAAAATCATACTTCAGGAGTGCGAATTTTGAAAGTCAAATCAGCAGTAGAAAGATGCATATCTCCATGGTAATTTTGACATTTTTAACTGCTGAGCTCACACCGAATGAGATTCAAAAATCGCACCGCTGGGTGAAATTGATATCATTAGCATTCTTTTAAACTACGAGTCTACCCATCAAACTGAACAACTTTTACAATGGGAGCAAACCGATAAAGGCAAAAAAAATCGCTGTTCTGTAGCAAATTGCAATGGCTACTCGACTCAAATGTAGATATGCAACAGCTGATTGTTGTTTTGCTCCGATCGGTTTGCTCTCACAGTAAAAGTTGTTCAGTTTAAGTAAAGGATGCTAATAATAATCAATTTCACCAGTTAGTTAGTGAAATTAAAAAATCTGCACTCCATATGCAATTTCGTCCGTTATCATCATAAGTAACTAGGTACAATAACGCAGGTTGTCTAGAAATATTTTACCACCAGCTGAATAGGTAGCAAGCATGGCACCGTGATACAGCACTATCACACCTTCGCTCTCTTTCTATTTGCGCGCGAACGAACGAAATAAAAGACGTGATACAGCCGTATCACGAGTGCAGTACCTGCACGGCTAGCATTCCACCCACGACAAAGCGTTTAAACGAGAAAAACGTCATGCGCGCTCTTTTTGGCGTACATAAAATAATAAAGATGGAGGCACGTCTCGATTTTTGTCGTTTTCTCGGCGGTGGCATGCTAGAGGGGCTGGTCTGAAATTTGCGCGCGAACGAACGAAATAAAAGACGTGATATTTTATCTCGTTCGTTTGCGCCAGGCTCCATCTATGATTTTTCCAATCCAGTATAAATAGCAACGTTGTTCGGTACTAAATTTGGATGTTATCAAGGATAGTTTTTTTTTATACAAAAACACACTTGAGCCACCACAAAATGGTATCTTCGTGGCAGGCCGGAGAGCAGGCGACCGTCCAGTACAAGACTTGCAACGAGACTCCTGTAAGTCTCCAGTGAGCTATGGATTAGAATAGAATAGATATATTGTAATAACTATGAAATACAGGGAGTGTCTATCCAATCTTGAGGATTGTTTTTGAGTAAGAACAACTGAGAAGGATTGTGGAGCCTCGTGGCAAGCTGAAACGCGAACCGCGCGAACACCACGCGGAAGACGAGTGATCGGGGCAAACCCTGCAACGTGACTCCAATACCTAATATAGCTAGCACCTGCAGTTAGTTTATTTACCAAACGAATTACGATGACAAACAAAACATTTTGAAAATTCGAGCCCGCTTGATTAAGTTTGACCTACTTAAAGTAAGTAAACAGCTCGTTCGTTCACAACGCCAATGAGTTTGCCTTACAATTTAGAACAAAGCTCAAAAGGATAAGAAGCTGCTTATCTCAATCATGTGTCATCAACTCATCAGTCATCATCATCAAGCGGTGTCCGATTGCCCATGACCTGTGCTCCTGCGTCCGTTGCACCCACTGTTTAGTCACAGTAGCCATGTTCACGTATTCAGGACGCACCTGCTTGTACGGCACTCCCTATACAAGGTGTTTCATAAGTAAAAATCAATATTTTTGTTACAAAAATACAAATAAACATTTAAGGGGGTGGTTTAGACCATCAAACTGAACAACTTTCTCTATGGGACCAACATCGAAATGGCGAAAAAATAAATCTGATATCCATTTTAGCTCTAGTCGATATGTAGAGTATGGAAATGGAACATCATTTTTTTTTTTTCGCGATTTCGATATTGGTCCCATAGTGAAAGTTGTTCAGTTTGATGGTCTAAACCAATCCCTTAAATGTTTATTTGTATTTTTGTAACACCTTGTAAGTATATCCGAAATAAATCGTCTATTATGTTTTTGACTATGCTCAAACAATTATTTAAAAACCTTTGACTAAACGCAAACGGTTTCAAATAATTGGCTAGTGCGTAACTAATATACCTTTATTGCCACACAATTTTCAACGACGCGGACGATAGGTGACAAACAAAAGAAGAGGGAGAGGGGAGGGAGGGAAGATAATACAGGATTTTTTGTTTATCATAGGGGTGATTAGAGTTGCTAATACGACCTCCTACTCGAAGTAGTCCCTTTGAATCAAGGAACAGACTGAGGAAAGATAGAGACGCTTTAGCTAGTAGGGGTTTATTGTTTTTTATTCGGCTTATTTCTTTGGGAAAGGACTCTTTTTGACCATCTCTATGGTCCCGAGTCTCGGTGCGCCAGCAATCCTGTAACTATTAAAAAAAATCTCTTCGCCTCGGTCAACAAACATGTGATCTGAGGCTTTCTTATTTACCTACTGTCCGAGGTTAGTATACTATTTTTCTTCTCGACAGAGGTGGAAAGCGACAACTTCGTTTAGCGCAGCGGGACGAGAATTGACGCTTTCTGTCCGGAGGGAAGAAAAATAATTATAAGAATTGTTAAAATTTTTATGTAAGTAGGTACCTACTTAAAAGCAAGGTTTTTGTTTTTTTTATTTTATGTTTTTTTATTTTACTTAAGTTTTTTTGTTAATTGTGTAATGTGTTGAGAAGTTTATTCCGAGAGCGCAAAAGCGCGCTGCATACAAACAAAGTCATGGTTATATTTTCAATACTATCCAATTAAAGTCAATGAACATTTTTAGGAAACAATCTAGAAACTAATCTCTATGTACAGTAGTACAGAGAGACATTAGTATGAAGTCGGAAGTTGTATGGAAATCTTTGAAACTTTACATTTTAACGAAAATCCGATTTCATACAGATTAGTTTATAGCTACGAATAAGAATAACTATAGAAGAGTAACTCTAAACAAAATCGAAATAATTTTTGACACCCAATGAAAAATTACATGTTGTATGAGTTTTGGCGGTTAGGTACAGTTTTTAAAGAACAAATTTAGAACACGGTAAGGTACACCCGGGTAAGACCGGATGGTTTTTTGGTGGGTTGGAAGAAGGTTGCCAATATTTTTTTTTCTCCTAAATCACAATAGTTTTTCTGAAGAACTATAGTTTATATAATTGACAATAAAACAAAGTTTATCTAAGATTTTTCTTGCTTTCCTAACTACAACAGTTTCGGCCTGGCACGTGTTCAAAGTGACAGAATTTTTTTTTCGCATACACTAACGAAAGGACCCTCTTGGACTAAGATCGGACTAGTTTCTAATGTAGCTCCTATTGCTTGGAGAATAGAGTCTATAATAAGAAAATATCCGGTCTTTCATTACGAAAAACATATCATCTACTTATCTTCATATTCTTGAAAAAATGGCGGGAACAAGGTTTTTTTTTAAATATGCCTTCTTATAGTCCGGTCTTCCTCCTCGCAATTCTTTGAAGAGATTTTGTGGTTCTCAAACTCCCACCGGTCTCCAAGGGTAAGACCGGACAGATTTTTTTGCTTAAAATATGTATCGCCGTATCCTTACGCATTAGAAGCTCTCATTCTCAAGCATATAATTACAGTACCGTGGTCTCATGGCCTCCGTGGTCTAATGGTTAAGAGCATTGGGCTCTTGACACGGAGGTCGTGGGTTCGATTCCCACGGGGGACACCAAGTGATATGTCACTTTGTGCGTTTTGCCCCAGTTGGTTAGGACATTGCAGGCATTCAGCATGATTGTATGAAAAGAAAGATGATTCCGTGCTTCGGATGGCACGTTAAGCCGTTGGTCCCGGCTACTGGTAATAGTCGTTACATAAAAACCACGTAGGCCGTAAGGCGGTTTGAATAAACTCTGACACCAGGGCATGCCCACAATATAAGAAGACTAGATTACAGTACCTACAACAAAAAAGAGTAGAAAAAGTAGCAGGAAATAAATATTTTAGTACAAATTGTAGGTCAGTCTTGCCAGCTTGATTTTGACGTTCTTACAAAGGAAGTAGCGCCCTAAATTTTTTTCTACTCTTTTATGTCGCATAGTAGATCGCAGGTTAGAAATAAAATTCTTTAAATCAATCAAATTCTTTTTTATTTTAGGAACGTTGGTAACTACCATAAAATTACAATTGGCAAAAAAATTAGAAACAACAAACAATTATCTCAAAATGTACGAAGTTAGCAATAATAAACTTTTATAAATGTGGTTAAATTAGCGAAGATTAAACCATTGAAAAAAGTTTGAGCACCACATGCACTTTATAAGTAGACAAAGATCGGATGAATCAAATCCGAACTTCATCCTTGTGGACTAAGACCGGATCTCCGTCTACATCCATCCTAGGCATATTTTAAATATTCAAATCTATTAATCACTTGCCGCCAACGCGAAATATTCAATCAAAAAGGGAAAACAATAATAAATACTCACCAAAATTGACGACAAAGTTTTTGGGTAAAGACCGGATCCTTCGAAAATTTCCAAAAATTGCACTTTTTTTTTCGGCGAGCCGTAACAGACATCCAACACATCAAAACGATAGCCGTGGTCTTGTGAGAGGGGCGGAAAAAAATGGCGTCTTGCGCTATGTTGGCTGTATTGCAAAATATCGTCGCGTTCGCGGGAAATTTGATTTATCCGGACTTACTACCGATCCGATCTTACCCGAGTATACCTTACTTACACTTTTTTTGGTGCCACTTTTAGAGCTTCATTTACACTTCTCTTCTATACATTCTTATTCGTAGGTTTATAGATTGTTACTGAAAAATTTTATTGACTTTAATTGGTTAATATTGAAAATATAACCAGGAGTGCGATTTTTGAATCTCATTCGGTGAGCTCAGCAGTTGAAAATGTCAAAATTACTTCTATAGGCCAGTCATTTTAGGGTTTGACCCGGGAGTAATTAAGAATTGAATTTTTTTTTCTGTATCTTAGCTTAGAACAAACCTCTCCAAGAAATGGAACAAAATTAAAAAAAAATTACGTCGGCAACAGCCCTAAATTTGAAATTTTGCGTTTAATTGCAGCAATCCCGATGCATAATATTTATGGCACTGTTGTTTTGCACAGTTCATTAAATTAATTGGTATTAATTATGTATCTAAATATTAAAAGCCTAGATCAATTGCATGTGCTTAAAGTCACAACTGCAGCGTCAAAACTAGTAAATGTTGTATGGTGCTTAAACCTCTATATTTAAGAGAAATGTTTCTCGAGATTTACTTAATATATTACGTTATAAACAAAATATATTAAATATTAGAATGAAGTTCCCAAGGCAGTACCTCAATATGTAATTTACATGATTTATGGTTCGAGATGGATTATTAAGCGGAAAATTTTATTTTAATAATTGCATTTAGTATAATACACAATAGTAAATATTAATATTAGAAATAAATTCTCAGAGATAATAATTTTAAAAGAATATAATAAAAGTACGCACCGCAATATCATCTTTACGCGGGTAGCATTAGAGTATAGTTTCAAAAGAAGCGGGCGGAGCGGTGTCGAGCGAAGACGTGAACCGTCACTTGACCCGTGCCAATCCGTTTGGAAAAGGAGGTAGATAGCCCGAATATGTTCCTTTTATTAAGTATAGGTACCTATACTGAAATTTGATTTCACGTGGCTAGTTCTTACGCCTGTCACACACATACGAAATCCCGAATCAGGTTACGATTTCGTATGGATTTCCCCCTACAGAATTCTGTTCGGAATTACGGAGGCATCAAATCCTATAGAAAATAACAAGTCTGATTTTAAATTCCATATGTACTTACGTATGTAGGAGTATGTTGCGGACCTTAATGACTAATGATAGAGTCTGATATAGGTAAATTGTACGCGTCGTAGGGTAATAGGGCCCCTTTAGTACACATTGGTTAAGAGGTTTGGTTAGGGTGTCGCAAAGAGGGTCCCTCAACTTCGAAAAATTTTACGCTAATTTTATATGGACCTGGGACTTAAAAAATTTTGAACGATTTTGTATGAGCCATCGACTTAGTCGAATTTTCGAGTGAAATTAGTATGGGGGCTGGACTTGTAAAATTTTTAAAACTTGATCCGGGCTATCTATCGTAGTTTCTGCGGGCACTATATTTTGACTTTATTAGGTATACCTACTCTGAATTTATTATATTTTGACATTATTATACTTGAACTATATTTTGACATTATTATACTCCGACTTTATTACACTTCGACATTATTATATTTTGACATTATTATACTTGAACTATATTTTGACATTATTATACTCCGACTTTATTACACTTCGACATTATTATATTTTGACATTATTATACTTCGACATTATTAAATGTTGACTTTATTATACTTCGTCATTATTACACTTCGACTTTATTAGACTTCGACATTTGATATTTTTATACCTTGTCATTATTCATTTTAGACATTAGTCGACTAAATCGTTTTTTGTAGTGTCGGAAGAAGGGTCCGAGACTTAGAAAAATTTTGAACGATTTTGTATGAGCCATCGACTTTTTCAAAATTATTTTATTTTTTATTTTCGCATGCGGAAGGGTAGGTTTAGGGGTGCCCCAGGGTTCGAAAAATTAACTATTTTTTCGCTAGGATGCACCGTTATCGAGATATTTAATAAATTATGTTTTTTAATAATTTTAGGATTTTTTTCTATGGATTCGCGAAATGGCTACAGAGTCGTGAAAGGCCTAATTCTTGAAATGCCTAATGCAATTGGCCATTTCGCGAACTCAGTCGGTTAGGTTAGCGAGGAGCGAAGCGACGAGCATGTTAGGTTTCTTGCGACCACAGCGCACGAGCCGAGCGAGCGGAGCGAGCGGTGCCGCGGCAGCGGCCGGCGAGTGCCAGAACCGAATTGCTACTGTTTAACCAGTCTACCCAAAAACATTCCCTTTAATTAGACCCTTCATTTCATGTTCAAGGTCAAGGTCATTGACCTTGAGGGTCAGCAGAGGTCACGCGTGGTGACAATTGAAACCTGTAAACAAAGCAACCATTTCATGTTCAAGGTCAAGGTCAATGACCTTGAAGGTCACCAGAGGTCACGCGTGGTGACAATTGAAACCTGTAAACAAAAGCAACCATTTCATTTTTAAGGGTCAAAGTCAAAGTCATTGGCCTTGAAGGTCACCAGGTGTTCCCCCACCCTAATACTCCCACATCCCCCGGATCCCGAATGTTACTTTTGGCGATTGTTTTTTGTTGAAAATTTTCTAAGTCCTATTTTTGTATGGGACCCTCTTTGCGACACCCCGACCAGAGGTTTCCCTGAGCGAACGACCAGTCAAGGTCATCAGAGCCGCCTCATCTCTACTAAACTACGTCATTTTAGTAGGTATACCTATTTTTGACTGGCTTGTGCACACGGCGTCAGCTCAGGCTACCCTGTTTAGACTTTGAACTATTAGAAGTTGAACGCTGCGAATCGTGCGAAAGGGTGCGGTATAAATAAATAAAATAAATGTATGTAAGTAATGTATGTATGTATGTATGTAATGTATGTATGTTGTTGTTGTTGTTTCGTCTCACGGCAGGCTGCGCCCGCGCCGGCTGCCGCGTCTATGCAGGCTCTCTACCGCACTATTATGTGTTTTGTACGTAGTGTAGTTATGGGTATTAGGTGCGTAACATGATGTGTCGCCGTGTGTACTTCATTATGTCACTGTGGTGCCTTCTAATCCAAGGAAATCACATTCTAAAATCATAAGAATTCGTACCAAATTTAACAATTATCTAATTAACTCATTAAATATTGGTATTTTTGTTTTATTTAAATAGCTATTTTAGATCTTAGTATTGTCTACACAAAAGAGTGTGTCTCAACCTCAAGTAAAAGTGACTTCAACTTAAAAAGTAGATGCACATGAAACATATTTTTTTACAATATTTAGACTTTCCTTTGAACACAGGTTTTATATGTATTTTATTTATAGAAAAATAAGAAATATGATCTATAGCAAATAAAACCGAGATGTTGAACATCATTGCTACACTTGATTTAGTCGACTAATGTCTAAAATGAATAATGACAAGGTATAAAAATTTCAAATGTCGAAGTCTAATAAAGTCGAAGTGTAATAATGACGAAGTATAATAAAGTCAACATTTAATAATGTCGAAGTATAATAATGTCAAAATATGTCGAAGTGTAATAAAGTCGGAGTATAATAATGTCAAAATATAGTTCAAGTATAATAATGTCAAAATATAATAAAGTCAGAGTAGGTATACCTAATATAGTCAAAATATAGTGCCCACAGAAACTACGATAGATAGGGCTATGGGCCCGGATCTAATATTGAACAGAACACTGGTCAGATTTTCGAGGCGGTGAATAAAATTCAAAATGGCGGAATTCAAGATGGCCGCCGTACAAATTGCAAACGACTAACACCAAGAGCAAGCGAAGCGAGCTCGAGATTGAAATACAATATCTATTATAAAATCGTTGCACTATGCGATCTAAACCTTGGACTCCTTGGAGCGAGCGAAGCGAGCTCGAGATTTTACTGCAATTATTGCAGTGAAATTTCCAGCTCACTTCGCTTTTATGAAGAATAAGAGACAACTGAAGTTGTCACATATTTTTCATAATTCCTTTTAAGTCTGCTGGGGTGGGCCTAAATCTTTGAGTTTTCACTTATTTTTCTCCCGAGCCGCGCGCCCCTTGGTGGCGCTGGGCCCATAGGCAGGTGCCTACTTTGCCTCTATGGTTAATCCGGCACTGGGCAGTTGACCCCGGAGACCAGGTCCACCAGGCTTCCAAGCGATACGGCCCGCCCCTAAGGCCGCGTTCAAGGAGACGCAGGGCGTCAGGCGCCGCGGTGTGCTGGCAGGCTGTCGGAAACACAAAGCGGACGGAGTGTTCAAGGAGAAGCGTTTTTGCATGAGTTTGCTTGATTTGTAGCGTCGCATGTGGCGGATGAAGCGACGGGAGACGACGCCGCGAAGGACGCGGCGGTGATGCAGCAGCTATGAGCTTGTCCAGATGAGGCATTTTACGCGCGTAACCACACGCGCGACTGCATACCTACACACTAAATACACACGTTTGTCCATTGCTACTATTCGAATAAAACTGAGAGGATGCAAGAAAGCTGCGGTAGCCGCAGCGGACGACGCTGTTCGCCCGCCGACGACTCGTTCAATATGCGGTCAAGCGGACGACGCTTTCCGCCGCCGTTCGACTCTTGTCATCATTGAAATTTGCTGTCATTTTGACACCGCCTGTCATCTTTGACATCTGTCATTTTGGCATTTTAGGTACATTTGTAAGAAACAGTCCGGATCCAAACTGAAATAATACTCCCGCCATACTGACACACATGTTGTGTTAATAACTTTACTTAGATTTGATTTCTTCTCTCCTGGTACTTATAAATTTTTATTGTAATGGTGATATACTATATCTTAATTTAATAATTTTGACATTTTTATACCTAGAAAAATTATTAATCTGTGTAGGTTGTCTTTTTTATACTTTGTCAATTTTATTGTTGACTTTTTTATATCATGACAATTTTCAATGTTGACATTTTTATACCTTGACAAATTTCTTTTTCGTCATTTTTATATTATGCCAATTTTCATTTTCGTCATTTTTATACTAATGGACATTTTTATACCTTGTCATTATTCATTTTAGACATTAGTCGACTAAATCTACACTTTTCAATCATTTTTATGTCTTTCAAATAACGAGAAGATAGCTTCTCAAAACCAGCAAAATATGGCCCAGCCCTGCGTTTACCTATGAGAAGCGTCTTAATAGGCTCCCCATAGGTAATAACTTGGTCAACCCGGACAACATAAACAACTCTTAACTTGGTCAACTTGGACAACTCAGACAACATGAACAACTTGGTCAACTCGGGCAACATGAACAACTTGGTTGACTCGGACAACATAAACAACATGAATAACTTGGTCAACTCAAACAACTTGGTCAACAACTTGGTCAAATAAGGTGGTCTTATCGCTAAGAAGCTATTTCTTCCAGACAACCTTAGGGTAGAGGACATTTAAAAAAATGGTTGAATTCTTGAAACTTGTCCGAGTTGACCAAGAAGTTCGAGTTGTTTATGTTGTCTGAGTTGTTGACCTGATTTCTTCGAGTTGTTCAATCAAGTTGTCAAATGTGTTTGTTGAGTTGTTTATGTTGTCCGGGTTGACCAAGTTTTTTGATTTGACCAAGTTGTTTGAGTTGACAAAGTTGTTCGAGTTGACCAAGTTGTTCGTGTTGTCCGGGTTGACCAAATTGTTCATGTTTTCTGAGTTGTCCAAGTTGTTTGAGCTAAGCAAGTTGTCCATGTTGTTCGAGTTGGTCAAGTTGACCAAGTTAGAGTTGTTTATGTTGTCCGGGTTGACCAAGTTTTTTGATTTGACCAAGTTGTTTGAGTTGACAAAGTTGTTCGAGTTGACCAAGTTGTTCGTGTTGTTTGCGTTGGTTAAGTTGACCAAGTTGTTCGTGTTGTCTGGGTTGACCAAGTTGTTCATGTTGTCTGAGTTGTCCAAGTTGTCCGAGTTGTTTCAGTTAACCAAGTTGTTCATGTTGTCCGAGTTGACCAAGTTGTTTATGTTGTCCGAGTTGACCAAGTTACCTGAGTGGTTCGAGTTAACCAAGTTGTTCTAGTTGTTTATATTGACTGAGTTGACCAAGTTGTTAATGTTGTTCGAGTTTGCCAAGTTGTTCATGTTACTGCATACATAACATACACACAACTGAATACATACCTAAAAAAAACACTTATCTATAATGTATATTTGATTGACATACTTACAAACCTACGTACCCCCCTTCATAATTTGCCCTATTCACCAATCCGGGCGTGTAGACCACTCCCATTTTTCTGAACACCCAACTCGCCCTGTGTTGAAGGCGACATGACCCCTACCGACTCGAAAGAGTGGCAACTCGCCTTGAGGCGAGATTTTTTACTGGCAAGATGTCGCCTAAGTCTGGATTGGCAGTCCGGCGTGGTAATCATTGGGCCAACCGAGTCGTGGTAACCTTCATTGATATTATTATAAATCTCATAATAGTGATAGTATTCGAACAAGATTTAGGGCCTGTTTCACCACTTCGGAATAAGTTCTTGTTAGCTTATCCGACAGCTCATTTGACATATCCTTCATACAAAATGTGTCAAATGAGATTTCTGATAAACTAACATGAACATATCAAAAAGTGGCGAAACAGGCCCTCAGCCAATCTTTTTATCAATAGGTCCTTTAAAAGCAAAACGCCGCTAAAAACACAGTATGATTGCATTGGGTTGCAGTGCCTTTGTAGTGCCGACGCGAGCGCACAAGGGCACCGGCCGGCCGCGCAGGCCGCGCTAAGGTCACGTCGTCGCCCGTCCCACCCCGCCTGCACCCCCGAGAGCACCTTGCGAGCCATCGTCGATATTCGATCCTTTTAACACTACATACATACACTTTATGTTTTTAATATGTATGCAAAATAATTAGTATAAATATACTACGTGTTATTAAAAAGAAAAATATACATTTAAATTCTTATCTACAAAATGATTTCGGTTATTTTAATCACGGCTGAATATATCGTTATATCGTTTTAATAATGATAAAATAGAATAAAACTATTATTTATAAGGCTATACACGCTTTACACTTGGAATTTATATTTGTATCTACTTAGAAAAAAAATAAAATGACAAAATATTTTTTAACGAATAATCCACTTACAACACATTTCTAATTTTGATGTAAATTTTAATGTTCAAAAATCACAATTAAGTCTCATTAAAATAAGCGTTATAGGTTTATTATTGAATGAGTTACAAGCCTTCCGGGAGTTTTAATTTTTTTTTCTATGTTCCATACAAATATTTTGTCTAATTTTTTTTCAGGCTTTACTTTCTTCACTAAATGATGCCAATTACGGTTTAAAAGTAAACATAAAGATTACTTCGACCTCCTCCAAACTGAACATGCTAAAATGACTGGCCTACTACTGCTGATTTGACTCTCAAAAATCGCAATTTGTAATAGGTATGTTGGCTTTGCTGTTCATTACATGTTTGGCAGATGGGGCTGCGCGATGGTGCGGTGATTTTCGTAGTAATAAAAGGTTACTAAACCAAAATGGGATCAAACCGCTGTCCACAATAAAATCAAAAGCGGTGACCTCATATTAGGTGCAGAAGAGTCTTGCCACACTTTTATTTGGGAACCTCGCGTAATAGGTAATTAGTATTTACCCGCCTCCGTGGCCTTCTTTCTAGATTCATCTTGTACGGTCAGCCACAAAGGCAATGAATGGTGCACTTTATGTTGTTGCAATAAAGATCATATCTGTGAAAAGCAGTAGGTAATCTGATGGACTTTCGGTAGGTACATTTTGTTTATGTTCAAATTGTTCAATACCGTTTCCGATTACTCATCATTATCTCAGATTTGACTGCCGTTCTCCTGCATTAAATTATTTCGATAACAGAATTAATGAAGTCTATTTGAACGAATCGAAAGGTACCTACTCGAATATGGATATTTAAAATCGATCTTTTATACCTTATCGTGACAATCAGTAGTCGTGATCGGATAACTAATGGTCGAAGACCGGTAATTACTTCATCATCATCAGCCATCTCATCTCACATTATTGTCGATTTATGAACCGAGTGTAATGTTTCGTGTTTGGTATAAATTAGGTATCCTACTCATTGGTGCAATGTCTCGCGATTAGATGTAATATTTTCATCACACAATATTTGTCAGTATTGTCGGTTATATGTGCAATAGTACATTAATATACTTACTTATACGACGATGCCAAAAACTCTTTCGATTGTACCTAGTCTATTTTAAAAAATAATAGGCATCTAACCATAGCACCGCGAGAGCTCGGTGGCGCGTTGCGGAATATCAAAGGGTATGGACTCTCAATCATGAGGTCCGGGTTCGAATCCGCACGGACAACATGCCACGTACCAATGAGTTTTTCTAACTTATGTACGTATTACCGACTACTCTCAAACGGTGAAGGAAAACATCGTGAGGAAACCTGCATATGCAGGAGAAGACATTCTGATGCATATGTGAAGTCTACCAATCCGCATCGGGCACGCGTGGTGGACTTACTCCCAAACATCCTCCTAGAGGGTAGGCCTGTGCCCTGCAGTGGGACGTGTATAGGCTGATGATGATGAACCGTAGCTAAGTAAATTAAGAAGCAAAAGGTAGCTTAGGTAAGCCAAAACTGAACATGTCTGATCATGAAAAAAAATTGTCTCATTCTGCAACTAGGATACCTAGAATACCTACACCAGCTTAGGGAATAGGTTATACCATCAAAGCTTGACCAAAGCTCACAATACCACAGGCCAAACTTGACATTTCACAAAAATAATGACCTTTTACTTCCGTTTTTAGAGAGTTTATCTCAATACCTGTGCCAGCTTCCTGATCTCCATGGATAAACCAAATACCTATGCCAGCTCTAAGAGTACCTACCTATGACATAAGCTATAATTATTTTAGTTTATCTTTTTTCCTAAAGGTGAACGCACAACACCTATCAACAAAATCCTGCCTACTAAAATTCCAATGTTTACTACAAGATAGAAACAATTTTTAGTCAATGTTATAGGTACAGGGTCCTTCTTAATATGCTGACACTTTTTAAAGGGGATGATCAGATCGTCAAACTGAACAACTTTCTCTATGGGACTAACATCGAAATTGCGAAAAAAAAAACAGCTGTTCCATACAAAGCTGCAAACCTACTCGAGTCAAATGTATGGGACAGCAAATTTTTTTTCGCGATTTCGATGATTGTCCCAAAGAGAAAGTTGTTCAGCTTGATGATCTGATCACTCCCTTAAAAAAGTGTCAGCATATTAAAAAGGACCCTGTATATATAAAGTTAAGTATAAAAATTTATTTCCATGGTACCTACGTGGGTACATACACGTATAAATATAAAATAAATTCATCAGTCATCTCATCACGATACCTTGTTTGAGAACTATAAAAACGAATGTGTAATATTTCATGCTCTAAAACAGAGGTTAAAGTTAACCAAGCGATCGTCAGTTAACCTTGCATTGACAAGTTAGTACCTCCTCCTACTGACCCCTGCCTAAGCCCCTGCGCCGTAACATGAATCATCTGTTAAAATGTACATATTTAATAAAAATTAATACCTACTCTACCTAACAATATAGGTACATTTGAATGCAATATCCTTATTGACGTACTTTCCAATAGTTAATGTGATGGATGGATGATGAAACGAATTGGTATAATGCCTCAATTCAAAACTGTTCTGACTAAACCATCACAGAAATAAGTACCTATAGCAAAAACAAAGAAGATCAATAAGTTTTTCCCAATGATGCCCTCAATTGGGAGCAGCACTGCACAGGAGGCTTCTTCTTATCGTGTGGGCAAGCTCTGGTGTCGGAGTTTATTCAAACCGCCTTACGGCCTCTGGCGTAGTTTTTATGTAACGACTACTACTACCAGAGATAGTAGCCGGGACCAACGGCTTAACGTGCCATCCGAAGCACGGAATCATCTTTCTTTTCAGACAATTAGGTGAATCAGCCTGCGATGTCCTAAACAACTTTGGAAAAACGCACAAAGTGACATATCACTAGGTGTCAGGAGGCTCAAACACTCTCTTATAAGGGTTATAAGGTACTAATTACTTAGTACTCTTTTACGAAAATAAACATTTGCACCAATAACAATTTTTATAATATGACATTGCGTCCTACGCGAGGGTACCTACATAGGTAGTTATTTAGTGTACAATAGTAAAATTATACCGACGACGATTGTCTACTAAGATGCAGGTACCTACTTAACAAGTTTAGCAAACTGTGGCGGTGGTGAAACCAAATCGTTACCCAACGCTACACACTCCGAATCTCCTATGTATCCTGCAGCCAAACACTTCATTATAATTAGGCTAAGTATACAGTAAAGTGTGCCTAAGAAATGGACATAATGTATGTCTACATTATATATTTGAAAAATAGAATCTATTGCCATATCCTGATCTCAGCTTCAAGAACGACGAGTTAAATATACGTGTCCCACTACCGACAGTAGCCTGGAGAGCGATTTTTGAATCTCATTCGCTGAGCTCAGCAGTTGAAAATGTCAAAATTACAACGGAGGTACGCATCTTTCTACTGCTGATTTGACTTTCAAAAATCGCACTCCTGGAGTTTTATTTTTGAAACTTGAAAGTTAAATCAGTAGTTTAAATATGCGTATCTTCGTAGTAATTTTGACATTTTCAACTGCTGAGCTCAGCGAATGAGATTCAAAAATAGCACCCCAGGTAGAGAGAGATAATTGATCACCATCGGCTACAATCCTGAATGAAGATAGGAAAGAACATTTCATTTTCTGGTGGTGGTGTTTTTTGTGGTGGTTCGTATTGTATCGTACTCACTACCAACGAAAAATTCTACCTAATTACAAATATTAAAACAACCGGCAGAATAAAAGATAAGTACCTAAATCTAACAAAATTGGTGCCGGTTCTAAGACAATGTAGCTAAAGTGCTACAAATTCAACCTTAGATGTGCCTACAGGTTTACATTGTGTGTGCTTATCGGACCTGTCGGTATGCTAAAACTCTAAATAGGTGACGGTAGGAGTCCTACCAAATAAATGGTAGTCCTACCGAAGGACCACCATTCATTAAACACAGGCTAATGACGTAAATAAACAAGTGATGGTTAGAGTCTTCACTCACCCGAATCGTCCTTTGATCCTGTTTTCGTAAGCATGCCGGCCGTTGAGATGCGGTGATCACAGACCAGCGCGCGCAGGGACAAAGAGTTGCGCCAGCGCAGCCGCGGAACCGCTTCCGCTCGCCTCTTCACGGCCCTCGGAGCACCCGAGTGGGAGATGCCTTTTCACATATATAACGCGAGACCGCAGACCCCTCAGCAAGCAGTTACCACAGCTTCAGCATGAAGGTAACAATCTCACATTTACTGACAAGTACCATACGTCATACCTACCTATACAATTTGAAAACAACATTTCATAACCGCATTAATCTTCAATCTGAAAGATTCAAAAGACTATCAAGTTATCAACGCAATGAGTTATTAAACTAAATTGTACCTATTCAGATTTTGTTTCAAAAAGTTGTTTATGTAACACGTAAAAAATTTGCAGAAAAAGCTTTCGGTGTATTCGGTCTCGTCATTAATTGCCATTAACTTCTTCCTCCTTTCATTTGTTCATTGTACTCGTATTCTCCTACAAACATTTTATTTTTATTGAACTCTCATAAACACGTTGAAGTACTTTTTAAATTACTTATAAATACCTAAGTCTTATTACGTCTCTGGGTACATCCAAGATTCTGATAACGAGTGTTGAGTTATAATATAATCAATATTATAATGGACTCAATAGTACAATACAAACGTAAAAAAGCATGCTTAGGTACCTACTCATTGAAAAAACTAGACCTAATTGTATTACTCTTTCACAGGTATTCGTGTGCCTGTTAGCGTTCGCCGTAGCCACCCAAGCCGGATTTATCGGCGGTGGCGGCGGTGGTTGGTCCGGCGGTGGCGGCGGCGGCTACGGCGGTGGCGGTGGTGGCTGGAAGAGCGGCGGGGGCAGCAGTGGCTGGTCCAGCGGAGGCGGCGGTGGCGGCTGGCCCAGCGGTGGCGGAGGCGGCTGGTCCAGCGGCGGCGGCGGTGGCGGCTGGAAGAGCGGCGGGGGCAGCAGTGGCTGGTCCAGCGGCAGCGGTGGCGGATACGGCGGCGGCGGCAGTGGTGGACGTGCGTATTTGTTTTAATTATTTCACGGCACCATCGATCGTGTTTCTCAATTGGACAATCTATAAACCATTTTATATTTTTTTATGCATGCTCTGGACGGCTTTAATTATATCAATTGCGAATGCATTGACATCCTTCTCCGTCTCCCATCTTTTTTACCTAAGTACCTAATATATAAACCTAAATATACCTACTTCTTACAAAACAAAGCCTTGTCGACTGTTTCTTTATTGATTAGCATAAACATTTTCTGAGCTAATTAAGTAGGTACTTAATCTAGAATTAAACATTTTAACGGGTTCTCGGGTTCGGGTTAAGTACTTACCCTAAATATTTTTTTCTTACATTACAGAGGTGAAGATCATCAAGATCATCTCTTCTGGCGGCGGCGGTAAGTCAATTGATTTATTATTTCGTCAGTTTAGTCAGTAGGTAGGGACAGTAGTCACTAGTAACCTAACATTCACACGAAAATCGTATTAATCCTCACTATTCATACTTAGGTACATTACATGATCACTATAAGAAAATAAGTAGAATCATAACGCTGCTCTCAAGATGCACACGTTCTTATTGTTAGGAAGCAAGAAGTGGTTGCATGATCTAATCAAGTCACCTAGATGCAGTATTTACTCAAGTTCTGAACAATGGAGCGATGGCGGTCACTAAATAAGAGGCAGATAATTGCGCAAAATTCTCGGAATTATACTATTTTACCATGTAGATAAATCATTGCAGCACAGACGTTGATGGCGCTTAGGAGGTCGTCTGTTTGTCTAAAGTGAAGAAAGGCCTGTATTGGGTCCATTTTAGGACTGAAAGGCCATTAAGTGACATCAGGGATGCGATTTTGGAATCTCATTCGCTGAGCTCAGCCGTTGAAAATGTCCAAATTACTGTGGAGATATGCATCTTTCTACTGCTGATTTGACTTTCAAAATCGCACTCCTGAAGTATGACTTTTTTTTTAAAAGTTAAATCAGCAGTAGAAAGATGCATACCTATCTCCAAAGTATTTTTTTCATTTTCAACTGTTGAATCTCTCTAGCTCAGCAGTTGATAAAGTCAAAATTACTATGGAGATACATGGGAGATACGCATCTTTTTACTGTTGATTTGACTTTCAAAAATCATAACTACTTCAGGAGTGCTATTTTTGAAAGTCGAATCAGGAGTGCGATTTTTGAATCTCATTCGGTGAGCTCAGCAGTTGAAAATGTCAAAATTACTATGGAAATATGCATCTTTCTACTGCTGATTTGACTCTCAAAAATCATACTTCAGGAGTGCGATTTTTGAAAGACAAATCCGCAGTAGAAAGATGCGTATCTCCTTAGTAATTTTGACATTTTCTACTGCTGAGCTCACCGAATGAGATTGAAAAATCGCACTCCAGCACCCGAATGCTGATTCGAAAATCACCGAATGAGATTCAAAAATCGCACTCCAGAACAATTATTATGGTACTAAATGAGTAGATACAGAGAAATTGTCACAAAAGGTCGTACCGGCGGCATGCGGCATGGGGTCAAACAATTCGCACGACCGGACGATCAAGATGCGTTTCGCAATGTTAACGTTCAAAGTCTTAGTCAAGTCATGTCGTGCCTTGTGTCGGCTAATCTTTTATATGATAGAAATAATAATCGCTACGACTATTATACGATAATTATTTCTATGCAGTGTCTGGCACATTACCGGTTCAAGGTCTACATCTAATATAAGTTCAGTGGACTTGTTAAGTTAATTTTAAAGCATTTTGGGAAGACACTTAAGATAATAGGATTTTTTTTAAATACAATACTTACCTAAATTTTTAACTCCTTTAATCAAATCAAGCAAATATTATAGGGTGTGACAGAAAGGTCATTTATTATATTATACAGCGAAAATGTATAAATGCTGTTCCATAACTTCCATATATTTGAGTCTGGTACAGGTAGGTATATATGTATTTCAGTTTTATCTTCTTAGTAAAAAAACGATTGAAAATAACGCTCAACTCTCATTTTCTGTAATTCTTTAGCTTGATTACTATTTAGGATGAAGTTTAAAAAGAAATGAAATGTTTGTGACGTCACTTGTGGGTATCTAGTAAACATTGTCATACAAAGCGCACGTTTTGAGATTGGATTAAGAGCTAATTTGACTAGTTGTCCGCTCACCTATTCGACATTAACCTAATTTTCTGTACTTACAGGCGGCGGTCACGGCGGTTGGTCCGGCGGCGGCGGCGGCGGATACGGCGGTGGAAGCAGCGGCTGGTCCAGCGGCGGCAGCGGCGGTGGCTGGAAACTAGGCGGCGGCGGCGGCAGCAGTGGATGGTCTAGCGGAGGCAGTGGTGGCGGCTGGAAACTGGGCGGCGGCGGTGGCAGCAGCGGGTGGTCTAGCGGTGGTGGAGGCGGCGGCTGGAAGTCCGGCGGCGGCGGTGGCGGCTGGTCCGGCGGCGGCGGTGGTTCCTCCGGCTGGTGGTGATCGTGTCATGTGATATTATACTAGTACAAATTTTTCCACAATACAGAGATACCTCTTTATGTCTGACGTTTTTATTTTAGTCACTACCTATACGGGGTGTAAGGAAAAGTATCATTAATCTTTAACCCGTCAAGTCCCGCGGTCGCAATATCGCCCGATATCAATTGTTTAATCAATTGTTATCTTAAGCCGGGATGCGAGCGGTTGAACCACATATTCTACTCATTAAACTGAACAACTTTAACTATGGGAGCAAATCTGTCAGAACAAAAAAAACGGCCATTTCATCTTCCGTTTGAGTAGAGTTATCGAGTAGGCATGGCATTGCAGTTATGTATGAAACAGCATACATACATACGTACATATTAAAAGTAAGTGGGTCCCAGTTTGATAGGTAGAGTATGTTCACACCCTGTATTTTAATAGGATATGTACCACAAGTTATTATACAGGGTTAAAATACAGGGTGTAAACATACTCTACCCATCAAACTGGGACCCACTAACTTTTATTTTAACATGCGAAATGAAAAAAAAAATAGCATCCTAAAAGAAAGCTACCCCTGTTCTTATTTTTGATCTATCTAACTTTGGTCATTGGAATATTTTGATACATATTTCCATACAACTAAAAAAAAATAGCAATTAGGTACTATTACCTAACTACCTAAATTAGCGCTGCGTCCCGCTCCAAACCACAGTATAAGTATAAGTTGTCACAGGATAATAAGTATTATCGTTTACCTATGTTGTTAGATTTTTCTTGGGGCAAGGTAACGTTTTACATAGAATATGGCTGTTAAAAAATTATAACTTTACTATTCACCCCATTATTACTCCGAGATGAGCAGACTACCATTTTGACCAAAGAAAACTAGGAAATCAGCATATGCTCACAACTATATTCCCCAAGGGGGTAGTCAGACATATTCTGAAACCTCAGAACATCCACGTTTCACCAGTAGTACAATATAGGTACTTACTTATTTTAGTGTATTCCATGACTATCTACGCTGAGTTCAGCAGCGCGGCGGGTCCGTTTTCGGAAAAACTCATAAGTCCTTTATAGATAGCAATACCTTCAGACCATCAAACTGAACACTTTCACTATTCAACTACGAATCGCGAAAAAAAAATTTGCTGTCCCATACTTTGAGTCGAGTCGGTAGTTTCGTATGAAAGAGCGATTTTTTCTGTTCTGTTCTGTTATGATGGCTCTATGGTGAAAGTTGTTCAGTTTGATGGTCTGAAGCACCCCCTTAAGAATTACTATGGTGTTTTGTTACATTGCGTACATGAAATAAAACAGTATAACAGATCTAAAAATTATTATTCCTTATTAAAAAGTTTTCAATATTGATCTTTAATCATGCAAATTATATAAATCAACACTAAAATAAAATAATTAAAGTTATAATCGTATTGGATCCTTTTCTTCCAGAAAGTGACCCAGCATAATAAACCTAAATAAGTTAGAGGTATAACGGTAACAACAGTACGAATAAAAATTACACTTCAACGTTCATAATAAAATTATATCAAACAATAAATGAAATCACATCATGCTTCTTTTTGTTTTTCTTTCCAGCGCCTTTTTTACCATGTTTGATCCTTTTAGCTCTATTGGGGTCATAATTTTCTTTATCAGACGAATCGGTGCTAATGGGTGTGACGCCGCGTCCCGCGCGTTTTGATCTCTGACGAATTTCGCTTTGATCAATCTCAGTAAGGATGTTACAATCACTGCAAATCAAAATTTAATCTAAAATTATTATACAAACTTACTAATGAGTTATTGAAATAATGTTTTTTTTCTGTTGTGTCAAAACTTTTCGTACAATTTGTTTCTATGTAGGTACATTATGTAAGGAAAAGTATCATCAACCACATACTCTACCCATCAAACTGAACAACTTTTATTATGGGAGCAAACCTGTCATGTCAGCGCAAAAAAAATATCTGCTGTTCCATATTAAACTGCAATGCCTATGGGAGTCAAACATGAAGCACCAGATTTTTTGTTGTGCTGACAGGTTTGCTCCTATATTAAACGTTGTTCAGTTTGATGGGTAGCGTATGTGGTTTATAGGTTAATGATACTTTTCCGAACACCCTGTATAAACTTACAACTGATCACTGGACCTGTGAACGTCTGCGGTCACTTGTATTGTGCTGGATAGGTTCACATCATCGTCACTGTCTGAGTCAGCAATAACTACATTCTTAGCCTCTTTTGTGTCGTTATTTTCATTTTGGATCTCTCTTTTGGATTCTTTAGCGAGGGCTTTATCAAAAATGTTTTCGGGAAATTCTTTTCCTTCAGCAGTAAATAAATCTTGACTGTTTTGCACATCAGTTTGATGATTTTTGCTTTCACCTAATAAGTCATTGGAATGTTTTTGCTCAACAGCTCCCAGATTTTCCACCGAAACTTCCTTAATTTGCTCCACTCCTTGTATATCGGTTTGAACGGGAATGGATAGTGTAAAACCTTTTGAATGACTCTGGGCAGAATTTGACATTGTGATAATAGTTGTAAAACTTTTACTTTCAATAGTTATTGAAACATCTTTACATTTGCTATTAGGCCTTTTTGTGTTCAATTCGTTTTTATCTCCCCCATTACAAGATTTGCATGTTTCTGAAAGGAAACCCTTTTTGAAAAATGGTACTTTATTGAATCCAGATTCATCATTTTCAATTTCATATCTGATAGATTTTGGTAACGTTTTTTCTTTATCTTTAGAGTATTTTTCAATCAGACCGCATTCTAATCTTTCTGAAGGTGTGGAATGAAATGTTTCATTTTCATTCGCTCTCAGAACAGCCAACCAAGCAAGTTTATCTTTATCAATTATTTGACTTTGAGAATCATCTATAACAATAGGTTCATCATCAATTACAATTCCACTTTCATCTTTGTCAGTTATATTTAGGACACTCTGAACTTTACTAGTTTTAGTGTCTGTTTCAAGTTTAAATTTTTTAGGAGTGTATTCCAATGGCTTCTTTTTTTCTACAGGCTTCATATAATGATCTAGCAGCGATTGACTGTCAACTATAGAACGAGTACTTTTGAAATGAGTCCTCTTTCTATTTGTTTCCCTTTTTGTAATGTTTTCACTATTTTCTTGAACATTGTCCAGTATACGATCAACTCTTTTCTTTATCGGTGTAGTCCGTTTTCTGGGCAGACTATGATTATTAACTTTTAAATCAGAAAATGGTTTTCTAGATTTATTACTTTTGTCATTACGATCAAGCCATTGTTGGACATAATTAGAATTTTCCATTTTAGTGTTTTTAAGAGGTGATATTTGTTCACCAGGTAAACATGAATATCGGTTTTCTTTATTTTTCTCTGAGATGTTCAAACTTTTCCTTTTATTGAAGTATTTTACTGGAGCTTGAATACATTTTGGAAACAAATCTTTTTCGATTTTCAATTGTTCAGAAACTCGGTGCCTTTTGAACACTGTAAAAGAAAGATATTTTTAAATAAAACCAGGGTTCAATCACGGACCTGAAAAAAAGACGGACGTAATCTCGTCTAATCTCGAGTGAAGCACCCATTTCTTTTGTGTGCATGCTGTCACACGGTACATAATGGTGACGGATGTAGGACCTGCGCCCAGAGCTAGTGCATCTGTGTGAGTGTAGGTCCCTTGTAGAACAAACGAAAATGTTGGACCTTGCATGCTTCACATCTTTTTAGTCGCATTACATCCATCTTTTTTTTCAGGTCCGTGGGTTCAATGATATATGTATATCAATGACATATATATCATGATATATATTGTGATATTTATTGTATATCAACGATATATATCAATCATTTATTTTACAAACGCATAGGTAAAACACACATAAAATGTTTATTTTCACTTTAACTTACGATCCCCTTGCAAAATCTTGATGCTAGTTGTGTGATTGAAATCTTGATGCTAGTTGTGGGGAATGTGAGTAAAATGGACATTAAAACTGAATATGGGCTGATGAAAATATTTGCAGAAAAATAAAAAAGATAAAAAACGTAAAATTCTGGCATTGACAATAGATGACGCTATGAGTAATGGAAGGGAGGGCTATGCCTAGCAGTGGGTTGATTTGCGCTGATTTGATTGATTGAAGAGTTATGAGCCTTATTCATGGTTATTAAGGATTATCTGCCTCTGTGGTCTAATGGTTAAGAGCATTGGGCTCTTGACACGGAGGTTGTGGGTTTGATTCCCATGGGGGACACCCAGTGATATATCACTTTGTGCGTTTTCCCCCAGTTGGTTAGGACATTGCAGGCTGAATCACCTGATTGTCTGAATAGAAAGATGATTCTGTGCTTTGGATGGCCGTTAAGCCGTTGGTCCCGGCTACTATCTCTTTAGGTAGCTTGATAGTAGTTGTAACATAAAAACCATGTCATAGGCCATAAGGCGGTCTGATAAAACCCCGACACCTGGGGTCTACCCACACGATAAGGATTAACTTAGAAATGATATTTGGAAACATCAACTGGTAACTATTTTACCTATGCCAAGACGGTTAAATTCTAAAATACTCACCATCAACTTTGAAAGAATCTTGGCAAGCCTTCAATAGTTTCGAAGCATTTGATATTCTTCTACTCAGAGGATCATCAAGAGCTGGTTCATGAAATGCCGACGCATTTGGAGGAGTTAGACACTGTGAGCATTCTGTTTTTATGCAGTCCTCGCATGCAGTGTGTCCACAAGCATATCTCCAGCGTTGACCATCAAATTTATCACTGTTTAGAAAAATTCACGATTAATAACCACGATTTAGGTAAGCAGTAGCAATTCGGTTCTGGCGCTCCCCGGCCGCTGCCGCGGCACCGCCGCTCGGCTCGTGCGCTGTGGTCGCAAGATACCTAACATGATCTGGGGTCCCTCCCACGCCTTCTACCAGCTATTTCTGGACTGCAGGGGGGCAAAAAAAAAAGGGGGGGGGGGGTCAGAATTTTTCCCTTTAGGGGGCATGTGGGCACCCCCCCTATCCCCCAACCCATCACCACCCCCAAATTAGACGGTACTCATTGTACAGTTGAGCCACGATCATCCTTTTTGAAACAATCCGGAGAAAGTTCTAGGTTACTAACAACAAGTGGATAGAATAAACTTTACGAAGAATCATTTGAAGTTTGAAGCTAACATTTCTATTCGAAACGAGGGTGAATTTCTACTTACCAAATTAGACAACGGTTGCAATCCACAAGGTTTTTTACAAGTTCAACTACTATATCTTTGTTGAAGGAGTTAGACATCACACTATTATCATGTTTTGCTGAAAAAACGAAGCTTTATTATTGAAAAATATAAACTTTACGAAAGTTAACACGGTAAGTACTTTACGCTACGCAAGCAAACTTTTTTTTTTTTTTTTTTTATTAGTTTATCCTTTCGGATAGGCTATGGGAACTAGCCCTTACTGCCTGGTCATTAGTGTCTTTTTTCTTTGTACTTAAACCTAACCTAACCTAACCTTAATACCTAACTCTTGAAATGCGAGGGTGGTACACACATTCCAATGGTCAGGGGAGTTTCACGCGAGAATCAATCCGAATCAAACGGGAGCGCCTTCTTTATTTCTCACTTTTACTATATTGCTCTCCATTAATGGCACATTATCAAACTAATTCCACCACATTAACACAATAATAGCCACGAAAAACGAATTTAGAAAATTAAGAAACAAAGCCCGTCTGTTTCTTCACAATTCCCGTACAAAACTCTCCAGCCCTCGTAGTATGCTACACGTGATACGGCTGTATCACGTCTTTTATCTCGTTCGTTCGCACACAAATAGAAAGAGAGCGAAGGTGTGATAGCGCTGTATCACTGCGGCATGCTAGCTATGCTGATGACGATGGGATGATAGATGACTGATGAGGATGAAATTTTGGTCGATTTTGTAAGCACGCGCGTTGCCGCCAAAATCACCAGTACGATTTAACTTGCACCAAAACTTTTGTTCTTTCTTCGTATGTATTTGAGATTCCTGTTATGTTGGTCGATTTACGCAACTTTTTGGCACACAATCCGCACGAAATTATGTCACAAATATCACTAAAACCAATTTTTCACGAATATCAAATACAACTTTGACCGAACAAATTTAATGGCGGGAAGCCAATCCTACGCAAGCAAACAAGCAAGCAGTGTTGCCAGCGGATAAATAAAAAAACGCCCTAACAAATCTAAAACCGAAAGCTCTGTTGGAAAAGGGTCAGCGTGCACACGTAGCGAAGGGCTGTTCGAGCATTTTCATATTGAAATAGAGACATGCAAGAGATTCCTGTCACTGTGACGTATTTCCATTATTTCTTGCACGCTATTTTCAAATCTATTTCAATTGAAAACTGCTAGAACAGTTCTCCGCTAGGTCTGCACCGACCCTAAAACGCCTTATTCACGGTCCAGCCCCGCTGTACGTCCTGCAAAGGTCATAATGCACGATGCACGATGCAAAAGCATTGTGAGTAGGCATGGAGTAGGCTTGACGTACGTCGATTGAGCTGACGTACACACGGCGACACATCAGGTTACGCACCCTATATACCCATAACTACGCTACGAACAAAACACAAAATAGTGCGGTAGAGAGCCTGCATAGACGCGGCTGCCGGCGCGGGCGCAGCGTGCCGTGACGTGAGACGAAACAACAACAACATACCGCACCCTCTCGCTGACTCTCGCACGATTCGCAGCGTTCAACTTCTAATAGTTCAAAGTCCAAACAGGGTAGTCTGAGCAGACGCCGTGTGTACAGCGGGGATGAACGCGCTTTCGCATCGTGCATGACCTTGGCGGGAGGTACAGTGAACCGTGAATAAGGTGCTAAAGGTCAAATTTTTGGCAGGATAGACCAAGGAAGTATTGACAGAATGTCGTCTATTAATTGACCTTTATTTTGTTCACGATAAAACCTAAAGTTCGCTATCGTAACAAACTAGAAAACTATTGAACATAACATGCAGATAATTCCTTCACGTCGTACTTAGAGCATAATAGGTAGCATGTCGTAATAACAGTTACCACTTAGGTACCAATCTTTCTGGATAAGATCATTGTTTTAACTACTTATTATAAATCTTTTAAATGGCTGTTGCTAGACCATTTTAACTAGGAACCAGCCTCGCGTTTCAGCCAAGGTAGCCAACCTGATGAAGTGCATTCATATACAATTTTATGCCTTATCATTAACAAGAAGCCCATAATTGCTTTTCGTCTTTAAATTTTCCCAAAGAAAACATTTCCCCAAAAGCAAATTTTTTCCCTCGAAATAGCGAAACAGCCCTTAATTTGGCTACCCTAAAAATGTTGCTCTTTGCTTTGAAATTTTTTTTTTAATTTGAGGTTGCCCTTTTTTTAAAATAATTATACTTTCGGAAAGGCAATGGGAGCTAGCCCTTACAGCCTGGTCTTTAGTGATATTTTTCTTTGTGCTCAAACCTAACCTACCTAACTCTTGAAATGCGAGGGTGGTACACACCATAAAGGTATTATACCTTACAATGGAATATATAAAATTCTTGACCTTACAGGAGGAATAGCAGCAACTTACATGAGTTGTCAAATGAAACCGTTTTTGGATGTTTTCAGGAGACTATTCGCAGGCAAAAATTCGAGTACTGTCTATAATTCTGAGTCTAACGAGAAATCGTGGATAAATTAATGAAGTAGTGTGAGTATATTTCACAAAATTATATATGATTTCACTTTAGATTCGCAATTATTAACGGAAACCGAATTGTAAAAATTGGTAAGAGATTAGAAAACGGTTCTATTGCCTCGCGTCACTTATCTCTTTCTATGTCCCTGTCTCTTAGGGCCGGCGCACACCTGGCGAAGCGCTGCGTAGAGTTTCACTGCCAAACTATTATCGACTTTGCAAATGTTGAAATAACATCGAAAATCAATTAACACAACTTTCGTCTCAGTCGCTTTTATGCTCTCGGGGGCTGTGTAGCTGTTTCTCTTTCGCTTCGCCAAGAGTGGAGTGGTCCCATAAACTTAGTAATATTAAGTTAATGGGTGGTCCATTATTACGCGGCCACGGGCAAACTTATTAATAAAACCAAAACAATACAATTCGAAGATTTTTATTGGAAGGAAACAAATGCATATTGTAGTTTTTATAGGTACATAAATAAAATTATAAATTTTTAAATGTAAATAGTTAATTTTTAAACAAAAATATTTATATCCAATTATTATTGTCCATAGTTATGGATTCTCACAATGATTCTTTAATTTCTTTTTCTGTGTTTTTCAGGCAATATACCTAGGTACCAATAATCCAGATATTAGATTTCACGATGATAATAGATTTCACGATAGTATAACATAATAGCATAGCATATGCTCACTATATTCCCCGAGGGGGTAGTCAAGATATACAGGTGTAAGGGACAGCCCTCCGCAAACTGAAAAGGTGAACTCAGACCATCAAACTGAACAACTTTCACTATGGAGCCTACCTCAGGAAACGCGAAAAAAAATCAGCTGTCCCATACATTTGACTCAGGTAGGTGCGGCAGTTTTGTATGGGACAGCTGATTTTTTTTGACGTTTCCTGAGGTAGGCTCCATAGTGAAAGTTGTTCAGTTTGATGGTCTGAGTTCACCGTTTCAGTTTGCGGAGGGCTGTCCCTTACACCCTGTATTCTGAAACCTCAGAATATCCACGTTTCACTAGTAGTACCGGAACTCTGTCCAGTGTGACAGGGAGTGAGCCCATCGCCACTTGTAGTGAACAGTGGGTTGTATTGTATAGTTTGATATTGCAATTGGGTGAGGAATATCCCACAACACCCATCTTAAATAATTGTATTTCGATTGTGCATTGCTTACAGGCAATTAAACAAAGTTTAAAAACTGATAAATTAATTACCATTTTGTCACAGTGACTGTCACAAATATTACGAATAATTTAATTGTAATCATTACACTATGTATATAGTATAGACAAACATCACAATAAATATAATATTTTGCTCTTATTGATCAATTTCAATTTACTCAAACTCAAGATTACTTTCAAATATTGCTAAGTTGATAAGTGAAGACGGTCAGGAAAGCAGTTGATCGCTTTTGAATGTCCTACAGTTTGTAAAATATAGTTAGCTTGAAGCATTATCCACATTATAACGGAACGTCTCGACAGACGGGCGCACCGAGAGCAATATAAAATGGACTCTATTTTAATACTGGTTAAGCAATAGAGTCAAACTGCTTTAAACTTTATTTCTGTTAAAATAGGTATTATTTTGCATTGATGCTTATGCGCCCCTGGATGGAATGCGGAGTCTCGAGGCAGGCTCAAACGTAAACCGCGCGAAAACGAAGCGAAATACAACTGCTCGCAGCAAAACCTGCAACGTGACTCGCATACATTTTAAGGTAAGTCTCAGTCGCTCTTATTTCTTACGCATAGCCCCGTCTTGCTGTTACAGGTATCAAGGCTAGATATTTTACAAACTGTAATAAACTATTACGGTTTTGCAACATTCTTTATAGGTAGGTATTAAAAAACATTTTTGAGAATACTGTAAACGCGGCGCAAGCTGTATTTATCAGAGCAGACCCGTACTTTCAACTTTAAGGTGCTAAGTAATATCTTAGTAGTAGTTATAATAAAAAACGTCCTTATTTACTTTATAAAATAATCGTAAACCAATCATTAACCATTAAAAAGAGAAAGTGATGTGCACACTTGTAACGAATATCCTTATCATTTATAGAACAATGCAACATTTGCTTAAGTTTGAGTTAAATTAAAATTTACCTAATTTATAATACCTTCAGTATTAATACAATTCTAATAAATACTAAATTGTAATGTACAGAGGATTCTAAATTTCTCACTTTAAAATTGCTACGGAATGTAGACAGGTATCTTGGGTTTTACAAAATAATAAGAAATAAGATGTGTACTTATAACTTCGTTTTACGAAGATAATTAAATACGTTAAAATGCAATAACCATGTTCGTGGACAGTGAACGAAATGCAATAGAACTTTTGTTGTTTTCACTGCTACGAAAATGTAAAGGAACAAGTAAGTAGTGTAATTAATGTTTTGAACTAGGCATTTGGGTAAACGACAATATTGGTTTTACCAATAGCCTTTACGGCCAAGTAAAGGGTGATAAAAAACATCAATCCCCCAATAAAAAAATATTTAGTGGCTTTAGAAGCATCCGATTGGTTCAATATATAATTAGTAACATGAATTTAGGTACAATAGCCCAAGGTTATTTGTTAGAGCAGCAATTACTCTTGTTTGATTACCGATCATATTCTCTTAATGGTTAACCAAATAAACGGTTAATCATAATCACTCTTCAGAAAATAATGTGATTGGTGGTTAAAGGGAAAATGTGTGATGCGTTGTACTACCTCAAGTTGTGATATACCTAGTTATAAAACTTAAAGAAATTGACATAACAAACATAATTATGTTGCAATAAAATACATAAATTAGATCACAAACATTTCAGCGGAATACTAAGGGGCGCTGAGAAATCACAATTGATTTAAATTCTAGTCCTCTAAGAGTACATGCCTACGGTTGACGTAGAACTAATATTAGTTTTAACATTATAAATGCAATATAATTAATCACATAAAAGCAGTTCACACGAACGCGATATTTATGAAATTGCTACAGAATGCCAGCTAACACTCAGACACAAAATATGTTTTGACATTATCATTATCACATTGTTTAAAATAGTCGACGAAGTACTTATAACCGTTTAGGTTCATATAGGGCCTTTCCCAAAATATCCTTTTCCCAAAATGTCACGTTCCAGAAATGTCACTTTCCCAAAATGTCCCTCTTAAGCGTGAAACACACTGAAGAGGCACGGTGCAAGGGTAAGGGAAGGGTACAGCACGGGCGTGGAACGGATAAGGCACCGACGCGATACAGAAGAGGCAAATATACGGTAAGGTGCGTCATTAATCATTATACAGGCAGATTCCGGTTATGACTGAGGCGAGACGTTAAGGGTAAGTGTACGGCACGGGCATCGAAGCGGCATGCCTGTTCCATGCCGCTTGAGTATTCACGACGCGTGTCGCTTGCATACATATCGTATGAAAAAGTTTTGAAGCGGCATCAAGCGGCACGATGCCCGCGCCTTGCCCATCCCTTACCCTTGCCCCGTGCCTCTTCAGTGTGTTTCACGCTTTAGGTAATCATACACACGTTTTTCTAGTTTTGGTTTTTGTTGCAAAATGATTAAATTAAATAACTATCCCATAACCATAAATTTCACGACCATGACTAAAGGGTGAAGACTTAATCTAAGAATCATTTTGGGAGAGGGAAATTTCGGGTAAGAGACACTTATGAAGCTAAATGCTTATTATAACATTTGTCCGTATCTATTTATATCCATATCATATTTTATTGCATTTATTTGGAAATTTGATTTGACTGCAACAAAACGATACGAGCTGTAAGTTTACAGTTTAAAAACCTCGTATTGACTTAGTTTGGCTAAACCCAGAACCATTATAATATACTGAGCTATAGTCAGCGCAGGGAGATGTGGCAAAGTGGGCTATTTATTTAAGCGTTTAGTCAAGTTACATCCGTGACCGGCTCCTTTACTAACTAACTGAGTGTGACTAACTGAGAGTCTACTTACAGTTAGGTATCACTAATCCCCTAAAGTATAGTTTTTTCAAATTAAAAATAATAGTTTAGTTATCAAGGGTCTCAAGTGATGCCCTTAATGTTTCGTAAACTTAACATTTAACGATGAATAAGAAGGCAGTCTATATCAATTTGTCAACTTTGGATCTTGTGTTAATAAGCAACAAAAAGATTGCGCCTTATGTCAATGCGCGACAGCCTGTATCACATGCGATACGCGGCGCCGTTGGTTCTCATCGCAGCTGTCAAACGTGAGTGACGGTGCACTGCCACAGAGGATTATATCGGCACTGCCCTCTGATGAGGGCAAATAGTAGATTATTAACCAAGGGGATAAAGCAGTGTCTTCTGTCGCGGGTGAAGATTTAAATCGCGAGCGTGATGAAGGACTCGAGGTTTACTCCCGAGCGTAGCGAGGGTGTTAAATCTTATATCACGAGCGAAGCGAGGGATTTAAGACGAGTCCTGAGTGTAGCGAGGGATTTAAGTTCACCCAAGACTAATACAGCTTTATCACCGAGGAAAATACTCGACTTTTCGTACCATTTGCGAAAAAATTAACACAATAATAAGTTGATTGGCAATCAGTGATAAAATGTGATTACATTAGTTTTATTGAAATGTGTTTTAAATGTCACGATAATAGCCTCTCATTACCAATATAAACAAGAATAATGCAGTCTTTTCACATTTGAACACTATGTACAAAATGTACTTGTACTCTACATTTTAGAAGGTTTAATATCACGTAATACTACTATTGAAACAACTTTGCTTCCATAAATGGTGCTGTCAGACACTCTGTTCAACATAATCGATTTGTAAATGGCATAGATTGAAGCTTGGAAAGTAATATATTCTACCTTAGTAGAGAAACAACATTATAATAAGTATTGTTCGAACTCTTCAGTTCTGGTTAAGACAAAGTAACTATTTGTGATATTCAACAATTTTAAATTTATTTCAACATTTTAATTTTGCACTTTTTGTAACAATTAACATCTCAAACATATATTATAAGTAGGTACTAACTATTACCTATTTGTACATTTCAACATCAGTCAAGGGATTGATCAAGAAATGAGAATTACTTATCAACCTCCATGATAATTGTTTTCTTTAGGCAAAATTATATAGTTCAGAGAGTGATCCCTCCCGTCTAAGAAGCCTAAGAAAAATAGCATTAAATGGAAAGGCATACATGTAGACGTTCATGTGCTAATCCTATCGAGTTTTTTATATTCTTACATCCTAAAAACGAAAGTAACACCCAAGTGCAAATTGTTCTTTTTGACCAGATGCAATCTTAAACATTATCTTACTTATGCCACACCTGACACTAATTAGGGTTCTGTACCGCATAGCTCAAACGCTACAAACATAACCTTTGTATGAGACTGTTAATCACAGAAAAATTACAACATATTAAAAATACTTGTATAACTGTTTAAGATAAACTTTAAATAAAATAAAAGGATCGGTACAGAGCCCTCAACATTTTATATCCAACATTTAGGCATATCAAGTACCAGTCTGAGAAAGCGTATATGAGGTTGTTTTAAGGTAGTTTTAGCGTTCCCTGCGGGCGCGCTTGGCCCGCGCGGTGGGCATCGACGAGTTCTGATCGTCGTCGTCTCGCCTCTTCGCCGGCGCCTGTGGCCGCTGCAACTGACTCTGTGCCGTCAGCTGCAGCTGCAACGCATGTGTGTTTAGTCGTTCCGCTAGAAGCAGCGGTTTCAACGCAGCCATTTTATGACTATAGAGAGTAACGCGCGGCCGGCTGTTTACCGCCGCAGTCAACTGCTCCCTAACACTCATCTCTGCATTATCAGAATTGTTGTTCCACTTATCTTTATTAACACCTTCGCCTTCTTCACTTTTGTCGGTTTTCGGAGATTCTTTCAGATCTTCTGTGTGGTCGTCTGTGTCGGGGCTGCATATTATGTGCACCTGAGCTCTGACTTCTGCATCAAATTTCGAAATCGTGCTCACAAGAGGCTTTGCCCACCCAATGTGCAGGATGGGGGTCTGACTGCCTTCTTCCCATTTACAAATTCCATCATAAAACCTGCAATATACATTTAAATATTTAAGTAGGTAAGTTATATTATACAGGTCCTTCTTAATATACTCACGGTTTTTTAAGGGGATGTTCAGACCATCAAACTGAACAACTTTCTCTATTGGACCAACACCGAAATCGCGAAAAGTCAGCTGTTTCATACAAAACTGCAATACTACTCGACCCAAATGTATGGGACAGCAGTTTTTTTTTCGCAATTTCGATGTTGGTGCCATAGAGATCGTTGATCCTATCAAAGAACCATCAGCATATAAAGTTTAATTAAGTTAAATTACTGCACTGAGAAAGTTTATAATCTGGTAATTTTATTTAACATCTCATTTTAAATTAAACTAGCCTTAGTAATGAAGCAAAACACTCGGGGTCCTTCAAAATAGATCTTGCTGAATGTCCAGAACTTTCCACTTTCATTAATTGAGGTATTAATTCATTTGCAATTTCGGAAAACTCTTTGTATATTTCCTCATCATCTCTAGAGTAGTTGTAGCTGAAAAATAATATTATTAGTGTTACAGTACAGTACACATATATCCAATTTAAAATATTATAGTGTTTTCCCGCGACTTCGTCCGCACAAATTATATACCAGATTTTAAGTCAGATCATAAGTCATAAGCTATCAAACAAAAGTTTCATCAAAATCGGTTTAGTAGTTTTTGCGTGATGCGCGAACAAACAAACTTGTCAATAGATGGCGCTACACTCATTACAAAAGTCTTTATTATTATATATATTATAGTGTTTTCCCGCGACTTCGTCCGCACAAATTATATACCAGATTTTAAGTCAGATCATAAGATATCAAACAAAAAAAGTTTCATCAAACCGGTTCAGGGTTCAGTAGTTTTTGCGTGATGCGCGAACAAATAAACAAACTAACAATTTTGTCAATAGAATAGGCACTGTACGTCATTTAAATCGCGCTATCGAGTGTTATTTGAGTTTATATGAAGTGAACCGCGACTTTTTTATTCCTCACGATTTTTACGGTTTTATAATAGTTAAACACCTCTATTCATCATCATTACAGCCTATACAGGGCGTAAGGAAAAGTATCATTAACCTTTAAACCACATACTCTACCCATCAAACTGATCAACTTTTACTATGGGAGCAAACCTGTCAGCACAAAAAAAATCTGCTGTTCTATAGTAAAGAAAACTGCAATACCTACTCGACTCAAAAGTATGGAACATCAGATTTTTTTGTGCTGTCAGATTTGCTCCCACAGTAAAAGTTGTTCAGTTGTATCTCATGAGATACAGGCGCGCATTGACACAGGACGCATTTAAGTTCATCGTAAAGTTCGTAAAAGCGCGCGAAATCGGGAGAGTGCGGTATCTGTTACAGTAGTAACTATTGAATGATTTGTGGTGACATATTAGGCATAGAAAAGGTACATACTGTCGTATAACGTCACCAGCACATGCCCAAGCATTGAATGCTTCTTTGTACATCTTGTGGCGGTGATAATAGCCTCCTTGGAAAGTATATGGATACACATGTCTGTCCTCGTAGTTTGTCCGTGACGACCTAATGGCTTGTGTATAGAGAGCTGCTGAGTCTGGTCTGGGAGTCCCATCAGTTTTTGCGCTGATCTCCTCACTTAAGGTCTCTTTGGAATCTTCCGAGCAGTTTGATATCCTCATGTATTCATCCAGGTCTCCCAAGTTTCCTAATGCCATTGGATATGCATCTAAGTGTCCTGGAAATAGTTTATTTGTCATATAAAAATTTGGTATAGGACAATACATAGTCAGCCTCCACATACCTTGGTTTACCCAAATTAAGGCCGGTAGAAAAACATAGTTATGGCACTAGGCTTCGTAGTGGACACATTCCACTAAATAAATTCAGCATCATTATGAAAAAGACTAGTTCACCTGATTGTGATGAGTGTGGAGCAGTAGAGGACGTTCATCACCTGTTAGTGGAGTATGTCCGGTACAACAAAGCTTGAATGACACTGATGAGGGAGCTTGGAGTGAATAGACTTGATGTGGGCATATTTCACGAGATCCTAGCATCACCAAGTTCTGATGCTGCTAGAAAAGTGTTCGCCTTTGCAAACTCATCAGTGTCTCATTAAGAAAATAGTTAACTAAGTTAGAGTAGGTAAAATATAGATATAAGGTACGATGGGACTGACATGTACATAATATTATTGTATAAAAGTCCCATAAAAAAATGATAAAAAAAAAACTATTGAATAAACTAAGTTTGACAAAGTTGGTGTGGGGATCACAAAGTTAATGTAGAGATGGGCAGGATTTGGGCAGAAGGAAAGGCCAGTTGACCAAGACATTATCAGAATAGTGGCTAATGGAGGGAAGTTCAGTGGGCAGACCATCAACACGTTAGATGGCATTGTAAGGGTTGTGGGCCAGAAATTGATCAGATTAGCACAGGACTGCATAGTCTACAATGAGACGGGCGACCTCATACATATTAAGCTGGTATATGTCTGGAATGCAGATCTAAGACCTAGATTTATCAAACATGCTAATTGTCACAACCAGGGACCGAAAACCGATATAAATTACGGTACAGGTATCGGCATAATTTCGGTAACCTTTACAGTAAATGTTACCTCTATCTCGGTAACCGAGCAAAAAAAAAGTGTTACCTATATCTCGGTTACAGGTATTAATACCGGTAACCTAAATTCCTATGACCTTCAATAGAACAGAATGTGAGTGCCGCCGCGTGCGGCCGCGCGAGTGCGGGGAAGGGGTAAAAATAAATATTTCTTACTTGTTGGCGGGCGATGAGGCCGCCGGTGTAAGTTCTTACGCTGTGTGTGATATGCAGATATGCAAGGATTGACAAAAGATTGAAATGTACCTAATTAATTCTAATCTGTGTATTAAGATTTTGGTAGTTTCTGATTCTTTTGGTTCTTTTGATAGTTTTAGGTTTTTTTGGTAGATTTTCGTAGTTTTTGGTTCTTTTGGTAGAATTCAGTCGATTTTGATAGTTTTGGTGGAATTTAGTCAATTTTGGTAGATTTTGATAGTTTTGGGTAGAATTTGATACGTTTTGGTTCTTTTGGTAGAATTTGGTAGTTTTAGGTCAATTTTGGTATTTTTAACATAATTTTTTAGATTTTTATACTTTTTGATAGTTTTTGGTACATTTTAGTAGTTTTTGCTTCTTTTGGTAGTTTTTGCTAATTTTTGATAGAATTTAAGAGTTTTTGGTATAATTTGATAGATTTTCGTACTTTTTGGTACATTTTGGTGGTTTTGGGTTCTTTTGTGTGACGGAGATCCAAATAAATAATTTTTCTTTTCTCTTCTTTGTAGCTTTTAGTAGTTTTGCTTCTATTGGTAGTTTTTGGTATAATTTGATAGATTTTCATACTTTTTGGTAGATTTTGGTTCTTTTTGTAGTGTTAGGTAGATTTTGGTAGTTTGTGCTTCTTTTGGTAGTTTTTGGTATAATTTGATAGATTTCCATACTTTTTGGTAGATTTTGGTAATTTTTGGTTCTTTTGGAAGTTTTTGGTAGATTCTATCAAATTTGGTAGATTTTGATACTATTGGTAGAATTTTGTAGTTTTTGGTATAATTTGGTAGATTTTCGGACTTTTTGGTAGATTTTGGTTCTTTTTGTAGAGTTAGGTAGTTTTTGGTACTTTTTGGATCTTTTGGTAGTTTCTGCTATAATTTGATACATTTTCGTACTTTTTGGTAGTTTTTGGTACCTACATTTTAATAGTTTTGGGTTCTTTTTGTACATTTTAGTAGTTTTGGGTTCTTTTGGTAGTTTTTGGTACAATTTGATAGATTTTCATACTTTTTGGTGGATTTTGGTAGAGTTTGGTTGATTTTGGTCGTTTTTGGTAGATTTTCGTGCTTTTTGGTATAATTTTGGTTCTTTTGGAAGTTTTTGGTAGATTCTACCAAATTTGGTAGATTTTGGTACTTTTGGTAGAATTTGGTAGTTTTTGATATAATTTGATAGATTTTCATACTTGTTGGTATATTTTGGTTCTTTTGGTAGTTTGGTAGATTTTGGTAGGTTTTGGTATAATTTGATAAATTTTCTTACTTTTTGGTAGAATTTGGTCTATGATTTGGTTCTTTTGGAATTTTTTGGTACTTACCAAAAAGTATGAAAATCTATCAAATTATACCAAAAACAACCAAAAGAAGCAAAAACTACTAAAATCTACCAAAATAACCCAAAACTACAAAATGTCCCAAAATCTACCAAAAAGTACGAAAATCTATCAAAAACTACCAAATTCTACCAAAAACTACCAAACCCTACCAAAAACTACCAAATTCTACCAAAAAAACCAAAAACTACCAAAATCTACCAAAAAAATCAAAAACTACCATAATTTAACAATTTCTACCAAATTCTACCAAGAGAACCAAAAACTACCAAAAGAACCAAAAACTTCACAAAACTACCAAAATCTACCAAAAACTACCAAAAGAACAAAAAACTACCAAAAACTACCAAATTCTACCAAAAACTACCAAAAGAACCAAAAACTACAAAATTCTACTGCAAGAACCAGTAAGTACACAAATCTACCAAATTCTACCAAAACTACCAAAAACTACCAAAATAACCCAAAACTACAAAATGTCCCAAAATCTACCAAAAAGTACGAAAATCTATCAAAAACTACCAAATTCTACCAAAAACTACCAAACCCTACCAAAAACTACCAAATTCTACCAAAAAAACCAAATTCTACCAAAAAAAACCAAAAACTACCAAAATCTACCAAAAAAATCAAAAACTACCATAATTTAACAATTTCTACCAAATTCTACCAAGAGAACCAAAAACTACCAAAAGAACCAAAAACTTCACAAAACTACCAAAATCTACCAAAAACTACCAAAAGAACAAAAAACTACCAAAAACTACCAAATTCTACCAAAAACTACCAAAAGAACCAAAAACTACAAAATTCTACTGAAAGAACCAGTAAGTACACAAATCTACCAAATTCTACCAAAACTACCAAATTCTACCAAAAACTACCAAAAACTACCAAATTCTACCAAAAGAACTAAAAACTACCACTATCCAAAAACTACCGATCTACAAAATTTTTCCAAAAACTGCCAAAAGGACCAAAAACTACACCAAACTACCAAAATCTACCAAAAACAACCAAAACAAGCAAAACTACTCAAATCCACCAAAATAACCAAAATGTCCCAAAAGCTACCAAAAAAGTACGTAAATCTAACAAATTCTACCAAAACCTACCAAAAGAACCAAAAACGACTAAAATCTACCAAAAATATAAAAAACGACACAAAACTACCGAATACTACCAAAAACTGCCAAATTCTACCAAAAACTACACAAAACTACCAAAATCTACCAAATTCTCACCAAAAACTACCAAATTCTACCAAAAACTACCAAAAGAACCAAAAACTACACAAAACTACCAAACTCACCAAATTCTACCAAAAACTATCAAAAGAACCAAAAAGTACCAAATTCTACCCTATTCTACCAAAAGAACCAAAAACTTAAAAAATCTACCAAATTCTACCAAAAAAGAACGAAAAACTACCAAATTCTACCATAAATAACCAAAAGAACCAAAAACTACCAAATTCTACCAAAAGAACCAAAAGAACGAAAACCTACCAAAATATATATTTTTATCATATTTTTTTAATAATCAGGATGTTACGTTTACCTAAAATATTATTGTAAATAATGATATAGGTAAATTACAAAACAAGATCTTAATTAAATTTCATTCATTGATCTACATTATAAAGCCGGCTTTGGGTATTTTACCCTACCGACCGACCACCACCCGCCATTCGCCCGCGCGGCCTGCGCGCGGCACCCTTTGAGGCTTTGATATTATGCCGACCGCGATGCCGCCGCGCCGAGCGACGACGACGGCACGTGTAATGGTCGTAGTATATCGTAAGCTCGAGGTTGTACTCTTCTAACGCACGCAAAATTACACCGCACGTCTCGTTCCTGTATAGGTAATTTTTATTTCGGTTACCGGTAATATAATGGTTGTTTTTTGTATGTTAATTTAGGTTACCTTTAAAAGTACCGGTAAAAATAATAGCGGTTGTAACCAAAAAGTACTGGTATTATCTATACCGGTTTCGGTGCCTGGTCACAACAGGCAGCTCAACTGCTGGTTGGCTGACCCTCTGTAATAATTAATATTATCTAAACCCATTGTCACTGCAGGTGACAGAAGCCTTGAGAAAAATTTAAAGAATAAAATTAATATTCAATTTAATTTACCACTTTCATATAACAGCCAGAGTAGTCTATGTTGCATCTGAGCCACTTCATGCACATCGATAGTAGGTGTCAGCGTGGGATTGATGGATGACACCAGGGCAGCCAGCTCCATGACCCTCGAGCAAACTACCGGTTTACCAGCCACGTACAGCCAGGAGCGAGCCAGCACTCCGTCGCCTACGGAACGGCCTCTCTTGTCCTCATTGCCTTTGCCATGCCATGTTACCTGTGAAAAAATTTATATTTGCATTTTGCAGACAATTTTGATGATTACAGATAACAATAAATACTTTATTGCTATATGCTCATGGCTATATTCCCCAAGGGGTAGTCAGTCAGTGGAAGCATGCATGTTTCCTCACAATGTTTTCTTTTGCTGAAAAGCCAGTGTTACAAAATTATACATAAATTCCAAAAACTCATTGGTATGAGTTGGCCTGGGCTGCGGGGATCGAACCATCGTCACCTGCACGGCAGGCATGGTTACACGCTACTGGACCACCACAGCACCTCTGGCACTGGCAATATCTTTATTGCATAGGATAAAACATTTTAATGTACTTCTGTGGTATATCGATAGTATATCGTTGAGTTTGACTCGCTTTCGTTGTGATGAGATTGGCGACCAATAAAAACTAAAAAATTTATGCAAATAAAAATAATGTTTTGGATACATTTTAATTTCTAGATACATACTTCTGCTGTATCAGTTCCCTCTTTTCCAAATACGACCCAAGCGTGATCCTCTGATAAGGCGAGGTGAACATCTCGCTTGTCCAACACCTGGCATCCTGCGGTAACCGCGAAGGCGACACCAAAACAATCCAACTTGTTTCCCGTAAGGAAACTGTAGATAGACTGCAGGTGCGCCCGATCTTTGTAGTAGCTTCGCGTCAAGGAGTTCCACACCACGTCAGCGACCCGCTTCACCAGTTCCCGCGTAGCATATTCACCGCTCAACAACTTGGCATCGACTCCTCCACGCATCAGAGAAACGAAACGCTCGTGCAACGACTTCACTTCGTCCCACTCTACAGAAGGAAACTTCACCTTCACAAACTTGTTTGTCGCCAAGTTAACATCCCTGTCGCTATTCTTAACGTTTGTGAGGTTATTTTCCACCGCTCCTACGATTATTGAAAACAAAGCCAAATCCGGCTCTTTCTCGCTGCGTAGTTGTTCCTCGAATAGACCACATACTTTCTGGATGCTATCTATAGGAAACAAATGTTTGTACTCAGTAATACCGGTCATTATTCAGTTTTTCACATAATTTCCAGTTTCAACAAATGAAATAAAAATAAATAAAGCCCCGTCGCCGGTTGCAAAATATTTTTTTATTGCCGATTTTTTTTTTTTTTTCAATATATTTACTAGCCTGGCTACTAGACCTTTTGGCTAAATCTTAATTTATTTTTAATTTTCTTCTGTTTTCACATTAAAACGTTGGTATTCGACGTTTTGATGGTTCTTTGGAGTTTTTGGAGGCAATCGAAAGACGCAGGAAAAGCAGAGAAGTCCACAGGAAAGAGGTGAACCGACCGCTTTGCCGCGCTAAAATCACGGAACACTTTTCCTGTTTACGACCCATGCACCATCATATTTCACTGAACTATGTATTGTTCACTTGCACGACACTTTGTTACGCAAAACAACACCAATTTTACGAACCAAAACTCACTATAAACAATAAAAATTCGATGAAATATAAGGACTCCAAACGTCAGCTACCAAAGCCCGCCAAAAACTCCTTTATTGCCGATCGTCGCACAGGGTTACCAGGTGATATTTCTGAAATTTCCCATTCGTGGCTACACAAACAAAAGGAGTGCGGTTTTCGAAAGAATGCACGCAGCAATGTACTTCAGATTGCATGCGATCGGTTGCATGTTGTAAAGGGTTATTACGCCACACGGCTCTATGGTCTATGGGTTCGATCGATCCCTTTGCCTTTCCGCAAGGATAATTTTAAATTTTGAACAACAACAACAATAAAAATAATCAAAACGAAATGTCAATTTAATTATTTACAATTTTATTTCAATTTTATTTTTGCCAAAAGTTATTACCTTAATATTACCTACCATCGTACTATCCTTTCTCATCTGTGAAGAATTTAGAAGGAAACTTAGTGAAGGAAATAATTTTTATTCAACCACTTGCTAGTATTTGGTGAATCTCCTAAAATGAATCAAATCCCAAATGAAAATCAAAATAAGCGATATCGAAAAAAGTACAAATATATGAAAATAAGAATTAAGAGCCTTATTTTGGTAAGTTTTCAAAGTACTTAAATATTGGCCCTTTGTGTTAGGGCTGCCTTATCAGGCCCTCGATAAAATCGTTGTGAAAAGCTTTTAAAACCAGCAGTTTCTCTAAACTTAAAACTAGCTTTGGTCAGTGTCATCTTAGGTGCTTTTGTATCTAGTAGGTTGTTTCATGAAAATATATAAGATATAAGTTATGAAGAATTAATTATATCTAAGCATTATACCTTGGTTAGTCTTTAAGTAAGTATTAGATTGCCACTGAAACTAATCTTTTATTGTGTAGTCGCATTGCAAAATGTAACTGGTCGCTCGCCTGCTCTCCGACGTGCTATGAACCTCAACCATTTTGTGCATAAAACAATCCCAGGTCACAAAATATTCATAAATTATTACCGAACTCTAAAGCATGTTTGCTATTTATACGGGATATTGGCAAAATCATCAATGATGGAGCCATAATTTTAATTAAATTAACATTTACTAGCATTGTAAGATTTTCATGATTTCTCACATTCACATTTAAAAAAAAATAGGGTCCTTGTCAACATAACAATGCGGCCCTGGAATCACCCACAGAATCCGACCTCTGATCATCACATCAGTAAAATATACCACAGATCAACATGATGTTGATTACAATTAACTCTTTCAGTCTCGTCCCATGCATAAGGGTGCCTGTCGACTGAAGCGTAGCGAGGCTGCGGAGCGGAGAAATATTAACCAATACAATTGCATAAAATCTCCGCTCTGAGATTTATGAAATCCCATTGGTTAATATTTCTCCACTCTGCTTCAGTAGACAGGCACTCTTGGGGATTTATAGGTACATGCAGGGTGAGGATTGCAGTAATAGTGGAGTTTGAAATGATTTTGCAAGATTTGACTATATTAGTTGTTAAGGATTAAAACCAATTTTTTAATTACAATTAATTTTATTACTTAGCTTTTGCTAGTTAAGTTTAAACTAAGGCGCGAGATTCAAAGACGTCTTTTGAGCATGAGCCAAGTAGGGTCGAAAATGTATGGATATTTATTTTTGACATACAAGTTTGAACTAAGACTTAAAAAATATCTCTGAATCTCATTTTTAATGTGTATTATACCTAACAACATTAGTTTGATGCAGAATACACTCTATCTGTTTACAGGAGAATGCAGCACTATGTGATGAAGTTGCCAAAATTCAAGAAAGTATTCAAATTGTGAAGGATGAACGTAAGTTTTTACTTCGCAAACTATTGGAATATGAGAATGATGCTGATATGTCACAAATTTACTACAGGAATGATTCTATTGCATCAAATGGTCCCAGAGTCAAACTAAAGAAAAAGTTTAACAGCGAAGACAACGGAAGAACTATATCAATGTCTTAGAGGCGAGGTGACGAGCCTCCAATACTGCCCTCAATCATATTTTTTCATTTCTTAACAATTACACATTTCCACAAAACAAGAATGTCATATTTTAGTCATTGCAGATTTTCCATTTATCTGGACGTCACATTGCAGTCATTGCTGAATATCAATTAATCGGGACATTGCAGGCTTAATTTAATGAGATGCGGTTAAGAAATAAAAAAAAATATATGATTGAGGGCACCATTAAAGGCTCATTACGCTCCTAATGTGATTATTAATAAATGTAACTTATTTAAATACATGATTTCGTACAAGAAGCGTCTTTTATTTAAATTATTCTTATAATTAACTTTGTATCTATAATAGGTACACAATCTAACCAGAAACTACCGAGATGTCAATCTTCATCATGATCTTCGTCTCCAAAAGATAGCAATTGACGGCTCTTCTTTTCCCTACTCGATGTGCTTCTTGGATTTCTCAGTTTGCGTTTGTTCTTTACTGGATCTGTTATCTTCGATTTAGATTGGAAGATTATCTTCTGAGTGAGATCTGCTTTTGCTTCCGATTCTTCTTTTTCGATCCTTATCTTTTCTGTTTCTGCCTGTTCTGCGGTGAGGTCCCCTTCCTTGAGCACCACTACTTGTGGCTGTTCGCTGTCCTCGTTCTCCACAAAGTCTTCAGCAGCATTTTGAAGTTCGTCAAATTTGTGATTTTTATCGTCATAGCCAGCCTGCCTTTTTAACACTTTCAGAAACTCTGGATCTTCCGGTTTTATGTAGCTGATATTCCGTTTTTTGTTCATGATTACAGAAGCACTTGCTTTTATTTATTTTTATTATTGTTAACAAAAATAAACTAACCTACAATGTAAACAATTTTTCATCGAATCGATCGATGCAACGAATGAAATGAACGAATCAAAGACAAAGACAAGGAATAATGAATGAACGAAATATTAGTTGTTATTCTAGAGCGGGAATTCATCTACTCACCATTAAAAGATTTGACTCGACTCACTCGTTTTTAGGACATACTCAGCGTAAGCGAAAAATTCTCTTGGTCAATGGGACATACATTTTTTTAGGCTAGATGAGTAAAATCACGAAGTAAATTAATATTTCTATGCTGATTCTACGTCATTTTATTGAAAGCGTATAAGAATAAGAATAAGAATAAGAATATTTTATTGTTCAAACTGTGTACAAAAAAAGATGTTACAATAAGATAGAATCAACAGTTTGGTCCGCAGCACGGACGTACAATATAGGTGGCTTACGTTATAAACCAAAATAAAATATTTAAAATCAACGAATAAGCTAAATAACAAATTAACAATACAATTTATTTAAACTACGATCTATTAAAACTTTTACAACTACTAACAATAATCTTATTATTCATCAAAATACTCATTTAACTTGTAATAGCACTTCGAAGTTAGCCATATTTTGAGTTTGTTTGAAAATTGCTTGCCATTGTATGCTTTAATATTGTGAGGTAATTTATTATAAATTTTTATAAACATATGGTAACAATTATTTCTGTACAAACTAGTATTGGGGCAGTGGTCAAATACAATTCTTTCGGGGTCTCTTATAGCTCTTTTGCAAACATTTCGATTGAATCTGAAAAACTGCTGGTGTTTCTTCACAAACTTACATACTTCCCATATGTACATGCAAGGCAGCGTTAGTAGACCTAGTTTTGGAAACAACGGTTTACAGGATTCATATGGGCAAATACCACACACGGCTCTTACACATTTTTTTTGTGTTATAAAGACTTTATTGATATATGAACCGTTGCCCCCGTAGAAAGAGAAGGAACTAGAAGAAAGTACGTGTCTTGTCATATCACTCAGTAAGAGATGCACATAGCAAATTCGCTCTAGTTAAAAAAGGAGATCGCTACTTATTGCTGTCCTTATCGACGTAGCCACTTTTTTGTTCTACGGCGGCTGTCTGACTCCGGAGTCAGACATCTATTTTCATACAAATTGTATAGGATTTTATGACTATCGCTGTCTCATACGCGGTTACACTGATGTTACGTCTATTAGCGTAAGCGAAAAATACTTAGCCTATGGTTGCCCCAGATAATCAAACCATACCTTAGAACAGAGGCCACAAAGCCGTGATATGCAGTTAAAGCTACTTTTTGAGATACTACCTGCCTGAGTCTGCGCAGGACATAGGTACACAAATCGATTTAGTTTGCTACACACATTTTCGATGTGACTTACAAAGCTTAAGTTTCTGTCGAGTACTAACCCTAGAAATGTTACATTATTTGCTTCTATTAAATCCTGTCTATTATAATTTATTTTTAGATCAATGTGCTTACGTCCCTTTACAGTGAATTGTACATATTTAGATTTTGTCAGATTGACGCGAAGATTATTAGTACTAAGCCAATTTATAACAGAGCAAACAGTATCGTTAATATCAGATTCGTAGGTATTTAAGGAATTTTCATCAGATGTTACAATAATTGATAAATCGTCGGCAAACAAGACGCACTGCTTAGATGTTATATCAGCAGTGCTAGCATGATTAGTCGCCTGACGCGCGCCTGCGGGTTTGAAAACCATACCCGCACCTGTCATTTATCCCGCGATGGTGAGCATGATTTGACAGCTCGTCAGCCACTCTACCAAGAGAAAGCAAAGTCGCGGCCCGGGTTCGCTGGGTTACCATACGGTTAAATCGATCAATTTGAATAGGGTATCGCCGATTCGGTGATTAGAGCTGCCCCAAAATCATTCGTTCTTTTACCTATTTCGTTGCGTAAACGTAGAGCCACAAACTCTACCGAACGGTGATCATGCTCGCATTTGTAGACTAGAGTCTACGAATGACAGTTGGGCGCTCGCGTCATCGTAAGTCGCGCGCATCATGTTAGCTACTGTAGAGACAGAGGCGAAGCCGCGCCAAAATAGAGATATGGTATAGAGAGACTCGAAGTCGCGGGGTATCATGCTAGCCCTGCAGGTAAGTCGTTGATATAAAACAGAAACAACAAAGGGCCTAGGACGCTCCCCTGTGGGACACCGTACTTATTAATTTTGTAGGGTGAGCGATACGACTTTAGGATATTATCAGTATCTAATTTATTTATTTCTATACATTGTTCTCGATCTTGTAAATATGACTTAATCCAGGACAGTGCGGGTCCTCTTATTCCATATTTCTCCAGTTTATACAGTAATATATCATGAGACACAAAGTCAAAGGCTTTTGTCATATCAAAGAAGAGGACGCTAACAAACTTTTTACAGTCGAGATTTTGTAGTACACTGTTTAATAAGGTTAAAACCGGCTAAAGTAGTGCATTTGCCTTTTTGGAACCCATTTTGTTCTGTTTTTATAATATTATATTTTGTTGTGAATTCTATCAGTCTGTGTTGCATACACTTTTCGAATACCTTGGATAGAATAGGAATCAATGCAATGGGACGGTAATTATTGAGGTCATTTCTGTCTCCCTTCTTGAATAGTGGTTTCACAATTGATAATTTTAAACGTTTTGGAAAACGTCCTGTTTGTAGTGAAAGGTTTATAAGGTAAGTTAAGATAGGTGCTAAAATCTCATTGCATTGTTTTAATATTTTTGTTGAAATTTCGTCATAACCATAAGCATTCGAATTATTGAGTGAGTTAATAATTTTTATTATTTCAGGTTCATTAAAGGGTTTCAAGAAAATAGAATTTATCATAGGTTCGATGGTAGATGCTTGATTTTTTGTACTGTAGGTAGTATTTCTAGAAGTGACATTGGGTTGATTTGTAGAATCAATGTAGTAATTGTTAAAAGTGGTTGCGACGTCAGCTGGATCTGATATTAGCTCGCCATTTAAGTTTATTACATCTATACTTTGGTTTGAATGTTTACTACATGTTTCGTCATTTATGACTCTCCATGACGCTTTACATACATTTTTACTGTTAACTATAAAATGATTATAAGACTTTTTTTGGGCAATATGAGTGCATTTTTTTAAAATTTTTGAGTAAGTTAAATATGTTTCCCTGTTTTGTTGAGTCTTATTTGCATAAAAATTGAAACGTAGCGACCTTTTAATTTTGCAACATACTCGCAGACATAGAATACTCGCGTAGGTTGAGTATTCTATAGATTTCCTGACAGCGTATACTCGAAAGGGACAGAGATATGACAAAAATGTATGAGAAATCGTGCCTTTGTTTGCCATAGTTGCAAGATTTTGTATGCAATTTCAACTGTGGCAAACAAAAATATCGCATACGCAGAAAGGGACAAACAACATGGATTTTGTCGCATTCACTCTGTCTAATTAGCGTATAAGGCTGTCTCGTTTTCGTGACTATTATTATTTTTAATGCCTTTTCTAGTTGATTCTCTTTCTACGATTGAAAGATATACGAGTTTTCTGACAGCTAGTCAAACGTAGTTCAACATACTGGCGATAGATGGCGTTGATGGTCCAAAGAGTCCGAAGCCGACACATTTTTTTTGATCACTGAATCAGACGCATCCGTTGAAATGTATGTTCATGTTTTGCTGCTTACTTAAAAATACAAATTCTTACTATTTGTATTTTATTATCTGCAAGGTCACTCACCACTGTCTGGTCAACGCCATCTATCGAGACATTAGGAACTACTTTTTCTTTTTTAATGGCTTTCTGAAAAACTCTAATTGCAGAGACATAGGACAATGGCGCGGCGCGTGAGCATCATGCTGGGTTTACATGCACGCCGTGCAGCCCGGCAAGCTTTGGCAATTCGCAGTACATCGACTCTTTTGTAAAGTGATTGTTACTATTAAATTTTACAGAAGCCTAGCGAATGAGCGTTTTTCTTTTCTTTTTTAAAGTTCTCAAAAAACTCGACAGATAACATGTTTATCGCCCGTAGAAAGAGAATCAACTAGAAAAGGCATTAAAATAATAATAGTCACGAACGAGACAGCCTTATACGCTAATTACACAGAGTGAACGCGACAAAATCCATGTCGTTTGTCCCTTTCTGCGTATGAGATATTTTCGTTTGCCACAGTTGAAATTGCATACAAAATCTTGCAACTGTGGCAAACAAAGGCGCGATTTCTCATACATTTTTGTCATATCTCTGTCCCTTTCGAGTATACGCTGTCAGGAAATCTATAGAATACTCAACCTACGTTATCGCCCCATAGAGCCGTAAGCGAGATCCTGTCAAAATCTGCACTGGTAGCATGCAGCACGTGATACGGCTGTATCACGACTTTTATTTCGTTCGTTCGCACGCAAATAGAAAGAGAGCGAAGGTGTGATAGCGCTGTATCACTGCGGCATGCTAGCTATGCAGGTCAAGTCTGTGCCTGCCTTTTTTTTTAATGCCAAGGGATTGAGCCCATTCAGCCATGTCAGGCGTAAAAGTTTAGAATTTTCGATTAAAATTATTAGTCAATAATGATATTTATGTCAATAAAAGATGCGTTGGCATCTTCTTGATCATCTTTTCACTCTTTACTATTTTTTTTAATTTTAAAGAAACACTTTTTAAAATATTGACGTTTCTTCGCACAGACCGTAGCGCCATCTATCGATCCCCTAGAAAACAAAAAGAAAAACGCTCATTGCTTAAGCTTGCCGGGCTGCGGCACGCGTATGAACGCACTTTTATATAGGTTGTAGGTACCTATCGAGGCGCCACCACCGGGTGGATGAACAAGGTGTTAGGTGGCCAGGCTCGCGCAACTCTCTAACAAAAAAATGTTATACGAAACGTGCACTGATTTGAACGTTTGCGCACGTTTCAAACCACAGTTTCAAACATTCCTAATATCGTTCACGACAGGTAGCATGCTACACGTGATACGATACGGCTGTATCACGTGTTTTATCTCGTTCGTTCGCGCGCAAATAGAAAAAGAACGAAGGTGTGATAGCGCTATATCACGGTGCCATGCTACCTATTAGGCCAGTCATTTTAGGGTTTGACCCGGGAGTAATTAAGAATTGAATTTTTTTTTCTGTATCTTAGCTTAGAACAAACCTCTCCAAGAAATGGAACAAAATTAAAAAAAAATTACGTCGGCAACAGCCCTAAATTTGAAATTTTGCGTTTAATTGCAGCAATCCCGATGCATAATATTTATGGCACTGTTGTTTTGCACAGTTCATTAAATTAATTGGTATTAATTATGTATCTAAATATTAAAAGCCTAGATCAATTGCATGTGCTTAAAGTCACAACTGCAGCGTCAAAACTAGTAAATGTTGTATGGTGCTTAAACCTCTATATTTAAGAGAAATGTTTCTCGAGATTTACTTAATATATTACGTTATAAACAAAATATATTAAATATTAGAATGAAGTTCCCAAGGCAGTACCTCAATATGTAATTTACATGATTTATGGTTCGAGATGGATTATTAAGCGGAAAATTTTATTTTAATAATTGCATTTAGTATAATACACAATAGTAAATATTAATATTAGAAATAAATTCTCAGAGATAATAATTTTAAAAGAATATAATAAAAGTACGCACCGCAATATCATCTTTACGCGGGTAGCATTAGAGTATAGTTTCAAAAGAAGCGGGCGGAGCGGTGTCGAGCGAAGACGTGAACCGTCACTTGACCCGTGCCAATCCGTTTGGAAAAGGAGGTAGATAGCCCGAATATGTTCCTTTTATTAAGTATAGGTACCTATACTGAAATTTGATTTCACGTGGCTAGTTCTTACGCCTGTCACACACATACGAAATCCCGAATCAGGTTACGATTTCGTATGGATTTCCCCCTACAGAATTCTGTTCGGAATTACGGAGGCATCAAATCCTATAGAAAATAACAAGTCTGATTTTAAATTCCATATGTACTTACGTATGTAGGAGTATGTTGCGGACCTTAATGACTAATGATAGAGTCTGATATAGGTAAATTGTACGCGTCGTAGGGTAATAGGGCCCCTTTAGTACACATTGGTTAAGAGGTTTGGTTAGGGTGTCGCAAAGAGGGTCCCTCAACTTCGAAAAATTTTACGCTAATTTTATATGGACCTGGGACTTAAAAAATTTTGAACGATTTTGTATGAGCCATCGACTTAGTCGAATTTTCGAGTGAAATTAGTATGGGGGCTGGACTTGTAAAATTTTTAAAACTTGATCCGGGCTATCTATCGTAGTTTCTGCGGGCACTATATTTTGACTTTATTAGGTATACCTACTCTGAATTTATTATATTTTGACATTATTATACTTGAACTATATTTTGACATTATTATACTCCGACTTTATTACACTTCGACATTATTATATTTTGACATTATTATACTTGAACTATATTTTGACATTATTATACTCCGACTTTATTACACTTCGACATTATTATATTTTGACATTATTATACTTCGACATTATTAAATGTTGACTTTATTATACTTCGTCATTATTACACTTCGACTTTATTAGACTTCGACATTTGATATTTTTATACCTTGTCATTATTCATTTTAGACATTAGTCGACTAAATCGTTTTTTGTAGTGTCGGAAGAAGGGTCCGAGACTTAGAAAAATTTTGAACGATTTTGTATGAGCCATCGACTTTTTCAAAATTATTTTATTTTTTATTTTCGCATGCGGAAGGGTAGGTTTAGGGGTGCCCCAGGGTTCGAAAAATTAACTATTTTTTCGCTAGGATGCACCGTTATCGAGATATTTAATAAATTATGTTTTTTAATAATTTTAGGATTTTTTTCTATGGATTCGCGAAATGGCTACAGAGTCGTGAAAGGCCTAATTCTTGAAATGCCTAATGCAATTGGCCATTTCGCGAACTCAGTCGGTTAGGTTAGCGAGGAGCGAAGCGACGAGCATGTTAGGTTTCTTGCGACCACAGCGCACGAGCCGAGCGAGCGGAGCGAGCGGTGCCGCGGCAGCGGCCGGCGAGTGCCAGAACCGAATTGCTACTGTTTAACCAGTCTACCCAAAAACATTCCCTTTAATTAGACCCTTCATTTCATGTTCAAGGTCAAGGTCATTGACCTTGAGGGTCAGCAGAGGTCACGCGTGGTGACAATTGAAACCTGTAAACAAAGCAACCATTTCATGTTCAAGGTCAAGGTCAATGACCTTGAAGGTCACCAGAGGTCACGCGTGGTGACAATTGAAACCTGTAAACAAAAGCAACCATTTCATTTTTAAGGGTCAAAGTCAAAGTCATTGGCCTTGAAGGTCACCAGGTGTTCCCCCACCCTAATACTCCCACATCCCCCGGATCCCGAATGTTACTTTTGGCGATTGTTTTTTGTTGAAAATTTTCTAAGTCCTATTTTTGTATGGGACCCTCTTTGCGACACCCCGACCAGAGGTTTCCCTGAGCGAACGACCAGTCAAGGTCATCAGAGCCGCCTCATCTCTACTAAACTACGTCATTTTAGTAGGTATACCTATTTTTGACTGGCTTGTGCACACGGCGTCAGCTCAGGCTACCCTGTTTAGACTTTGAACTATTAGAAGTTGAACGCTGCGAATCGTGCGAAAGGGTGCGGTATAAATAAATAAAATAAATGTATGTAAGTAATGTATGTATGTATGTATGTAATGTATGTATGTTGTTGTTGTTGTTTCGTCTCACGGCAGGCTGCGCCCGCGCCGGCTGCCGCGTCTATGCAGGCTCTCTACCGCACTATTATGTGTTTTGTACGTAGTGTAGTTATGGGTATTAGGTGCGTAACATGATGTGTCGCCGTGTGTACTTCATTATGTCACTGTGGTGCCTTCTAATCCAAGGAAATCACATTCTAAAATCATAAGAATTCGTACCAAATTTAACAATTATCTAATTAACTCATTAAATATTGGTATTTTTGTTTTATTTAAATAGCTATTTTAGATCTTAGTATTGTCTACACAAAAGAGTGTGTCTCAACCTCAAGTAAAAGTGACTTCAACTTAAAAAGTAGATGCACATGAAACATATTTTTTTACAATATTTAGACTTTCCTTTGAACACAGGTTTTATATGTATTTTATTTATAGAAAAATAAGAAATATGATCTATAGCAAATAAAACCGAGATGTTGAACATCATTGCTACACTTGATTTAGTCGACTAATGTCTAAAATGAATAATGACAAGGTATAAAAATTTCAAATGTCGAAGTCTAATAAAGTCGAAGTGTAATAATGACGAAGTATAATAAAGTCAACATTTAATAATGTCGAAGTATAATAATGTCAAAATATGTCGAAGTGTAATAAAGTCGGAGTATAATAATGTCAAAATATAGTTCAAGTATAATAATGTCAAAATATAATAAAGTCAGAGTAGGTATACCTAATATAGTCAAAATATAGTGCCCACAGAAACTACGATAGATAGGGCTATGGGCCCGGATCTAATATTGAACAGAACACTGGTCAGATTTTCGAGGCGGTGAATAAAATTCAAAATGGCGGAATTCAAGATGGCCGCCGTACAAATTGCAAACGACTAACACCAAGAGCAAGCGAAGCGAGCTCGAGATTGAAATACAATATCTATTATAAAATCGTTGCACTATGCGATCTAAACCTTGGACTCCTTGGAGCGAGCGAAGCGAGCTCGAGATTTTACTGCAATTATTGCAGTGAAATTTCCAGCTCACTTCGCTTTTATGAAGAATAAGAGACAACTGAAGTTGTCACATATTTTTCATAATTCCTTTTAAGTCTGCTGGGGTGGGCCTAAATCTTTGAGTTTTCACTTATTTTTCTCCCGAGCCGCGCGCCCCTTGGTGGCGCTGGGCCCATAGGCAGGTGCCTACTTTGCCTCTATGGTTAATCCGGCACTGGGCAGTTGACCCCGGAGACCAGGTCCACCAGGCTTCCAAGCGATACGGCCCGCCCCTAAGGCCGCGTTCAAGGAGACGCAGGGCGTCAGGCGCCGCGGTGTGCTGGCAGGCTGTCGGAAACACAAAGCGGACGGAGTGTTCAAGGAGAAGCGTTTTTGCATGAGTTTGCTTGATTTGTAGCGTCGCATGTGGCGGATGAAGCGACGGGAGACGACGCCGCGAAGGACGCGGCGGTGATGCAGCAGCTATGAGCTTGTCCAGATGAGGCATTTTACGCGCGTAACCACACGCGCGACTGCATACCTACACACTAAATACACACGTTTGTCCATTGCTACTATTCGAATAAAACTGAGAGGATGCAAGAAAGCTGCGGTAGCCGCAGCGGACGACGCTGTTCGCCCGCCGACGACTCGTTCAATATGCGGTCAAGCGGACGACGCTTTCCGCCGCCGTTCGACTCTTGTCATCATTGAAATTTGCTGTCATTTTGACACCGCCTGTCATCTTTGACATCTGTCATTTTGGCATTTTAGGTACATTTGTAAGAAACAGTCCGGATCCAAACTGAAATAATACTCCCGCCATACTGACACACATGTTGTGTTAATAACTTTACTTAGATTTGATTTCTTCTCTCCTGGTACTTATAAATTTTTATTGTAATGGTGATATACTATATCTTAATTTAATAATTTTGACATTTTTATACCTAGAAAAATTATTAATCTGTGTAGGTTGTCTTTTTTATACTTTGTCAATTTTATTGTTGACTTTTTTATATCATGACAATTTTCAATGTTGACATTTTTATACCTTGACAAATTTCTTTTTCGTCATTTTTATATTATGCCAATTTTCATTTTCGTCATTTTTATACTAATGGACATTTTTATACCTTGTCATTATTCATTTTAGACATTAGTCGACTAAATCTACACTTTTCAATCATTTTTATGTCTTTCAAATAACGAGAAGATAGCTTCTCAAAACCAGCAAAATATGGCCCAGCCCTGCGTTTACCTATGAGAAGCGTCTTAATAGGCTCCCCATAGGTAATAACTTGGTCAACCCGGACAACATAAACAACTCTTAACTTGGTCAACTTGGACAACTCAGACAACATGAACAACTTGGTCAACTCGGGCAACATGAACAACTTGGTTGACTCGGACAACATAAACAACATGAATAACTTGGTCAACTCAAACAACTTGGTCAACAACTTGGTCAAATAAGGTGGTCTTATCGCTAAGAAGCTATTTCTTCCAGACAACCTTAGGGTAGAGGACATTTAAAAAAATGGTTGAATTCTTGAAACTTGTCCGAGTTGACCAAGAAGTTCGAGTTGTTTATGTTGTCTGAGTTGTTGACCTGATTTCTTCGAGTTGTTCAATCAAGTTGTCAAATGTGTTTGTTGAGTTGTTTATGTTGTCCGGGTTGACCAAGTTTTTTGATTTGACCAAGTTGTTTGAGTTGACAAAGTTGTTCGAGTTGACCAAGTTGTTCGTGTTGTCCGGGTTGACCAAATTGTTCATGTTTTCTGAGTTGTCCAAGTTGTTTGAGCTAAGCAAGTTGTCCATGTTGTTCGAGTTGGTCAAGTTGACCAAGTTAGAGTTGTTTATGTTGTCCGGGTTGACCAAGTTTTTTGATTTGACCAAGTTGTTTGAGTTGACAAAGTTGTTCGAGTTGACCAAGTTGTTCGTGTTGTTTGCGTTGGTTAAGTTGACCAAGTTGTTCGTGTTGTCTGGGTTGACCAAGTTGTTCATGTTGTCTGAGTTGTCCAAGTTGTCCGAGTTGTTTCAGTTAACCAAGTTGTTCATGTTGTCCGAGTTGACCAAGTTGTTTATGTTGTCCGAGTTGACCAAGTTACCTGAGTGGTTCGAGTTAACCAAGTTGTTCTAGTTGTTTATATTGACTGAGTTGACCAAGTTGTTAATGTTGTTCGAGTTTGCCAAGTTGTTCATGTTACTGCATACATAACATACACACAACTGAATACATACCTAAAAAAAACACTTATCTATAATGTATATTTGATTGACATACTTACAAACCTACGTACCCCCCTTCATAATTTGCCCTATTCACCAATCCGGGCGTGTAGACCACTCCCATTTTTCTGAACACCCAACTCGCCCTGTGTTGAAGGCGACATGACCCCTACCGACTCGAAAGAGTGGCAACTCGCCTTGAGGCGAGATTTTTTACTGGCAAGATGTCGCCTAAGTCTGGATTGGCAGTCCGGCGTGGTAATCATTGGGCCAACCGAGTCGTGGTAACCTTCATTGATATTATTATAAATCTCATAATAGTGATAGTATTCGAACAAGATTTAGGGCCTGTTTCACCACTTCGGAATAAGTTCTTGTTAGCTTATCCGACAGCTCATTTGACATATCCTTCATACAAAATGTGTCAAATGAGATTTCTGATAAACTAACATGAACATATCAAAAAGTGGCGAAACAGGCCCTCAGCCAATCTTTTTATCAATAGGTCCTTTAAAAGCAAAACGCCGCTAAAAACACAGTATGATTGCATTGGGTTGCAGTGCCTTTGTAGTGCCGACGCGAGCGCACAAGGGCACCGGCCGGCCGCGCAGGCCGCGCTAAGGTCACGTCGTCGCCCGTCCCACCCCGCCTGCACCCCCGAGAGCACCTTGCGAGCCATCGTCGATATTCGATCCTTTTAACACTACATACATACACTTTATGTTTTTAATATGTATGCAAAATAATTAGTATAAATATACTACGTGTTATTAAAAAGAAAAATATACATTTAAATTCTTATCTACAAAATGATTTCGGTTATTTTAATCACGGCTGAATATATCGTTATATCGTTTTAATAATGATAAAATAGAATAAAACTATTATTTATAAGGCTATACACGCTTTACACTTGGAATTTATATTTGTATCTACTTAGAAAAAAAATAAAATGACAAAATATTTTTTAACGAATAATCCACTTACAACACATTTCTAATTTTGATGTAAATTTTAATGTTCAAAAATCACAATTAAGTCTCATTAAAATAAGCGTTATAGGTTTATTATTGAATGAGTTACAAGCCTTCCGGGAGTTTTAATTTTTTTTTCTATGTTCCATACAAATATTTTGTCTAATTTTTTTTCAGGCTTTACTTTCTTCACTAAATGATGCCAATTACGGTTTAAAAGTAAACATAAAGATTACTTCGACCTCCTCCAAACTGAACATGCTAAAATGACTGGCCTATATGCAGTTTTTACATAGTATGGAAGTCCCGACTCTTATAACGTAGTGAGTTGCATTCTCTTTGGTAGGTTCTATAGGTAGGTATTTTTACTTCGTGTCACAGAATATGTACCTACATAATACCAGTCTTGTCCACCCAGTCTGTCCATTATACAGGGTCCAACTTAATTGCTGACACTTTTTAAGGGGATGATCAGACCATCAAACTGAACAACTTTCTCTATGGGACCAACATCGAAATCACGAAAAAAAAATCTGCTTTCCCGCACATTTTGCTCCAATGGGATTGCAGTTTTGTATGGAGCAGCAGATATTTTTTTTTCGATTTCAATGTTGGTCCCATAGAGAAAGTTGTTCAGTTTGATGGTCTGATCATCCCCTTAAAAAAGTGTCAGCATATTAAGAAGGACCCTATACAAGGTGTTTCATAAGTAAGAATAAATTTTTGAAACTCTTAAGGGGGTTGTTAAGACCGTCAAACTGAACAACTTTCTCTAAGGGACCAACATCGAAATCGCGAAAAAAATAATTTCATATCCCATACATATTTTAGCTCTATACTTCGTTCTATTCTATTCTATATTTTAAAAAATGGCTGCCATCTTGGGTATGTGATGATTTTGCCAATGTCGAGTTTTTATAGCAAAAGTGCTTGACGTTGTACGGTTATATTGATATTTTGGTGACTTCAAGGGTTGTTCTTATAAAAGAACAATATCCTGAGCCACCACTGGAGTTCCACTGTGGACCGGGGATGGGGCAACCGACACGACCACCCAATAGCAGAGCCACAGAGCAACTCCTATACTTCGTTCAGGAATTAGAGCGACAAAATGTAAACAAAGAAACGTCACTGTCAAAGTGACATTACGTGGTCAGAAACCTTTGGTACATTTTTTAAGAAAACATTTATATCAGCACGGCATTTAATAAATTGCGTTGGCATTAAAAATTTATCGTCTATCTATTAATAATAAAAACAATCGTGACAATTTGAATGATATTTTTAAATTATGTTATGTAGCCCGCTACTCTGTCTGTGTGGGCTTTTTGTGCTATGCGTAGCATCCGCGCATAGCGTTCCGACTCAGACGAAGGTAATAAACAATCAAGAGATGCGTTTACAAAATAAAAAATCTTTTTCTTTAAGAACTTTGTTAAAACGAACCAAAGGTCTCAAATATCTGATTGTTGCCAGACCACGAAATAAAATATTTACAGTCACGCTTTCTTTTAATCTAAAATAAATTATAGCTTGCGTATTTTTTAATTATATTCCATACAAAATTAACATATCATTTGTCGTAATCCTTGGCGAGTAGAGTACATAATTTACTGTTATTCATTGCGGAGATAAGTTTTCTTCCATCTCGAGATGGTATTTTCTACACTGGTATCACCGTTGTTTACATTTTGTCGCTCTAATTCCTGATTATAGTCGATTTGTAGAGTATGGAACATAAATTATTTTTTTCGCGATTTCGATATTGGTCCGATAGTGAAAGTTGTTCAGTTTGATGGTCTACACCACCCCCTTAAATGTTTATTTGTACTTTTGTAACACCTTGTATAAGTGGCGACGGGCTCACCCCCCGTCACACTCGACAGAGTTTCGGTACTACTAACTAGTGAAACGTGGATGTTCTGAGGTTTTAGAATATCTCTGATTACCCCCTCGGGGAATATAGTCGTGAGCATATGCTATGCTATGCATATAGTCTTGTGTATAGGTAAGGTACAATACTCTTACATATATTTAAGTAGGTACGTAAGTAGGTAATAATTCAGCTTCATACATCGGTATAAGTAATAAAATATTTCAAAAAATAGCCATACCCATTGAGAAAAAACATCTCCCTCTCGAAAGGGATCTATCGACAATGAACGATTTATGTACAATCAGCCTCAAAAAGAAGTAAGTAAGTACTTAAGTACTTAACTATAACTAGACACCTACGTAGGTACAATTTAATTAAACAATTTAGTCATTCTTGACTACAGTAGGTACTGCATTAATAATCCAGACCTCGCCCATATGGGAATTCTTTATTAGTCTCCAAGTAAAAAGTCCCATTTTCATTATAATTAACCCCTTCACCCATGAAAGCGTTATGGCTACATCTGTTATTTAAATAATCAGACCAACTGCCGCACTGAAACGCACGAAAAGCTTTCGGCCTTAAGATGGATTCGGCGAAGTAAAAATGTGATCTGCTGTGACTGCAGGCTTCTGCAACAAAAACAATTGTTTAATTATTTATCGTCCTTACTGCGGGGCACATAAGCAGTAGTCCACGTGCCTAATGCGGATAGGATTGCTGGACTGTCCAGTAAAACTAATCAGAATTTTTCGCTCAACGTTTGAGAACTGTCGCTATTAGGTACGTAGGTGCCATAATTATTAAATAGATACGTACAGTCAGCAGCAATAAGTTGTATACACTTTTGTTCTATGTCGTAGTACTAAAGTATCTATATCTTATTGCTGCTCACTGTACTTAGCGAAAGGTTCTGCCTACTATAACCAACCATGTTAATTAAGAATTGAACCTCATCTGCCAGCACCGCATCGCATTTTTCCATCGCTCCATCATTTTCTGTCGCTCAGGAACGTCATTTGATAGGGCGAGAAAGATAGAGGCAATGCGATCGCACGCGGCAGCACGGTAGTGCTGGGACCTTTCTCACTTAGTTTTTTCAACAATACAATTAGCTATGATCAGCTCGCTCTGTAAATAGAAACATGTATTTTCGCAATACGGTTTGACTGTATGGTAACTCTGTTGCTCTATGCATGCAGAACTTAACTACCATAGATAAGCCAGAGCGAGCGAAGCGAGTTCGAAATTTTTTAACAATGTCTGGGCTGTAGCTAGAAAACTGTTATTCTGTAGACTCAGTGTGTGTAACAATTTCCCTCCCCATGTGTATGGCTCTACGGGCCTCCCCCTTTGACTGAACCTTAGTACTTGCCCATTTTGCCCTAAGGAGAATACGTACCTGGATATAGGCCGAAATTGAGGACGTGTCGTTAGAAAACGCCAGGTCAAAAAGTAGCCTAAACCGACGAGAATGTATGAGGTACATTAATACCTATAGAAGAACTTTTAAATAAATGAATTACTTACCATTGAGGTACTATGTTAACTAGAGAAGCTACCGAGAAGTAATGTTTTGTAACACGCGTTAGGGTGCACGCGCTCTAACCCACTTAGCCTGTGCCAGGCGCTCGTCGCAGCGTGACGCTCCCAGCACGCGCCCCACACTGCTGATCATGGTGCACAGATTTTGTTCGCGTTGTCTGCTCTATACATAATTACTCAATGTTACTTACCCATTAAATGTTGCAAATCGCCGCAGCCAGGCTGCGGTGCAGCCCCACTATTTGGGAAGAAATCCGCATGCCCAATTGATTCCTCGACCCCCAGCACGCCGCCACAGGTATGGATAACATCAACAAAGTTTGCGTCGGAAGCGTCAAGTTTTACTGAATTTGTCCTCTTTGGAAATTCGAAAAGTGGTCGAGCGGGATCTAAACCTGCCATATAGGAAAAGAAATTGAGTTAATTTACGAATGCACGTACGAGTAACGTACACACGGCGACACATCAAGCTATACAAATCCAACATAAGCTGGCCGCGCGTATGTCGAGTAACGTATAACGTCGAGCGGCCAGCTTATGTTGGTTTTGTAAAGCTTGATGTGTCACCGTGTGTACACTACACACTACTACTTTCTTCTTCTATAATACTTTCAAAAGATAACAGTAAGCAGTACGGTCGGCAACGAATGTTGACCAACATTCTGAACCTTATATAGTCGTAGAAATAAAGGACACAAATGTTAATAAATTGTCGTTGCCGACTGTCCTAATACTTCAATGATTAAAACTTCTGTCTCAGCCTGACACCCTGAGAGATAAGATGCTTTGCTGTAAAATATGGGTTGCATATGCCTAGTTACTCTATGTTCTCCTTGCCTTGGTCACTTATATTATATCATCATCAGCCTATACCTAGAACGATTTAACCAGTTCTAGGCCTATACGTATAGGTACTATACAAGGTGTTTCATAAGTAAAAATAAATATTTAAAACTCTTAAGGGGGTTGTTTAGACCGTCAAACTGAACAACTTTCTCTATGGGACCAACATCGAAATCGCGAAAAAAAATATCTGATATCTATTTTAGCTCTAGTCGATTTGTAGAGTATGGAACATCATTTTCTTTTTTCGCGATTTCGATATTGGTCCCATAGTGAAAGTTGTTCAGTTGGATAGTCTAAACCACCCCCTTAAATGTTTATTTGTATTTTTGTATCACCTTGTATACGTCCCACCCGCAGGGCACAAGCCTACTCTCAAGGAGGGTGTATGGGCGTTAGTCCACCACGTGTGCCAAATGCGGATTGGTGGATTAAACACGCATCGGAGTTTCTTCTTCAGCATATGCAGGTTTCCTCACGATGTTTTCCATCGCACTTAGAAAAACATTACTTATTGGTAGGACATGGCATGTCATAGGTGTGGATTCGAACCCGGATCTCAAGATTAAGTTTTCGTACCTCTGCGCAAAGCGCCAATATACAGTGCGACATAAGAGTAGAAAACGGTGACAAATATTTTAGTACAAATTGTAGGTCGGTCTTGCCAGCTTATGCGTGATTTTGACGTTCTTGCGTGGAGGCAGCGCCCTCATTTATTTTCTACTCTTTTATGTCGCACTGTACGCCAGTTATATTATGCAGGGTGGAGAGTTAAGATGGGGCACAAAGGGCAGCTACCAGAAGCACTATAGCTACAAGAAAACGTACTTAGGAGAACCCTAACTTTTGGAGTATTTTACTTTTGCATTCACAATTTTTGAAAAAGAATGTTACAGTCATCGAGAAAAACTAAAATTTTCACAAACCTTTTTTTTTCCATCCCATTCGGTCCTCAATTAAAATTTTGTGGTGTTACGAGTACGACAGAAGAAATGAAGCAGAATAAATGTAGGAATCTGATGCTGCAAATTTCTTTAGCTGGAATAATGAGTATTTGTCGCAGGCACTTACCGGTAATCCGGTCCACTTTGAGCTTAGTTTCATATCCAGCAATCCCCATGACATGAGCTCCTAAACTGTGACCAATGAGATGTAGCCGACTGCCGAGCACATTATAACGTTTATTCAGGGCATTTATGAACTTTGCGACGTGTGATCCAACCATTTTAGTTTCGTAAGCCACGACAGGGTACCATACAGAGTTAGCAATGCTGCTCCAGTCCACGGCGATAACCGCAACGTCTTGTGTCTTTAAATAAGCGTTTTTGATGTTGATGACAGCATTTTTATCAGCCGATGACTCCCAACCGTGCGTGACTAACTTGATTGGTGCCCTTGATAACTTCTGCACAATACTGGTAACAGTCGCGTTGTACGAATATTGTGTTGCTGATTTATCGAGAAGTATATAGTCCTTAAAATTTTCTCTGCGGGATAACATAAAATAATAGGTAGTTAGTATACTTCATAAGCATATGCTCACGACTATATTCCCCGAGGGGGTAGTCAGAGATATACCTACTGAAACTTCAGAACATCCAGTATACTTACTTGTTTAGTATACTTAAGTATCATAAATTACTTTCTGAAAGGTAATTACCATGGAAAAGTAGTATTCTTACCTAGTGTAGAGTCTAAATTCAATGTCTTCAAACCCAAACGTGGAGCCACCTCGTTGGAACGGAGCTGGGGGTATTTCCAAGGATATGGGACGCGGAATGCCGTCCCCGTCCGGGAAATACATCCATTTAGCGCCGTATTCATTGTCACTATAATTATCGTGAGATCCTTCTTCGTCAGACGAATGACCTGTTACAGTTACAATTAAAGGTACTTAAGTGTTTTCTTTCTTGGAATAATTATTACCAAATTAAATACTTAGCTTATTGATGAGTATTGGTAATTATAATACACGTTGTATAAACATTATAATTAGGCTGGTAGGTGATATTTATAGGTAGGTACTTAGATACTGTTAATCGAAACTTATTAATCAATTAAACTTACCTGTTACAAAAAGCTGTATCAAAACTATGCAGAGAAAATAAATGCGACCCATGTTTTCAGATAGGCGGCTTTCGTCAACTGCAGGGTTTTCTTTCTTTTATACATTTGGCTGAAAAACAATTTGAGTAAATTACCTACTTTACCAATACATAATATTACCATTATTCACGTAAATGGTGATGGGGTAAAAGAATATATATTTTAATTAGGTATCTAGTAGGTATGTAATGTGATTGTTCTATTTTAAAGAACTTAGATAAAAGTGTTAGTTTAATGTAAAAGGTAGTCATCTAATATGGAGATATTATAATAATACCTACCTACTACTTATAGAGTTATAGGTGTAGGTATAGGAAACAAAGTAAAATAAGTACTTACAAATTAAAAAGACATCCCTTTCTGTAGTAGGTATGTGTACAGCATATTTATTTCCGCAACAAAGTGAAAACCCAACCAGTTTTCCTTATCACGTACCTTTGGTACAATACCTATGAAACTTTTTTGAAGCCGCTTAACTTTTACCAGAATCTCATCAAATTCGGGAAATTAACTTAGATAGATACCTACGCACATTATAACTTATAAGTACACAACATACACATACACAACAACATATAATTATTGTAATACCTACTGTTAGGATGGGCTTTCACGTTAAAGTAGGTACTAGTACAATAACACCATAACTCCACAGTGACCAACTAAAATACATAGGCACCTTTTGTGATGTTTTGTACAACGTGTGATCACCATATCGAACAAACGCTGTCATAATTACCTTATTACAAATGGCTTCGAATTGATCAAGTGTTAATTAATACTTGAATTGTTTCCTTTCAATGAATGTCGTCCCAATTTAGGAATACGTAACGCATATTTATCTTTTGGATAACTGGAATTGCGCTGATGAAGCTTGTTTTTTGTGAATTTATTTGCGTAATATGTAGGTGCTATTGATAACGCAGGTAGTAGGTACGTTAATTTTAAATTGCGGAAAAAACAAAAAATGCTACAACTTTACTTACACAACATAAAGATAACAATTTTAGTGAAGACTTTTTCGTCAAATTGTGATCGAGACTTCATGAAAATGTTTGTGGGTTAGACCAATTAACTAGGGGCCAGGCTCGCGTAACCATTTCCCTCCGCCAAGGTACAAGATTAACTGATCAAGTGCATTTACATACAATTTTATACCTTAACACTAAACGAGACAGTTTATAATTGCGGAAAAATAGTTTCAAACTAGTCTCGTGTGGGAGTCAACACACGAGACTATTTTTATTAGATTCTGAAGTTCATGCTGCCTCGTCCCCGCAAAGTTACAGAAAAGTTTCTATGGTCTAATCTTTGAGGAGACCAGTAGGTATTATTATTGTTAGGTATTTTTGTAAGTTACATGTGCATTTTATTTTGCTGGGAGTGGAATGTGCGTACTAAAATAAAGAAAACACTTTTCTACCTTTATTGGTTTATTCAAACACAAATTGAAAGACTTGACAGTTAATCGGTTCCAAATGCTTTCGGAAACCCACCGTGAATGTTAAGATTCCCAAACCATCATGAAATTAGTGTTGACAACATTTAAACAAAACATAAAAAATATTACTAACAGCGATTCAGTTTATAAAGTTTTCCTAGAATCTACTCAGTAATACTCAGATTCCGTAGCGCACATGTTCAACATCCGACACTGGTTTCCATCACAGAGATTTCATCACCTACACTTGAAGATTACTTAAAAACATAGAAATATTCTATTTCCTCTCTAGCAATGTAAATTGATGCATGATTTGCTGCCTATAATTAATAAAGGCCCAATGCTATGCCTTGTGAGTGCAAAATATACCTTTATCATAAAAGGTTTGAGCTGTAAAACCTTTACCACTTGCATTCATCACCTTGCATTTTCCATGCGGTCTACTGTACAAACTGACATTATAAGGTATATTTTATAGGCACAAGAACAATCCTAAACTAATGGTAACAGTCCATTGTAGTCATTCATTATCGATGCAACCAACCAAGTCAATTCGATACTAAATTGATGAGAAAACTGTACAGTTGATAATTTTTAGCAACATACGAAAAATGGATTTAATTCTATTTCATTTCCTTATTTTATTCAGAATCAAAGTCGATTTTGTACATTAGAATTAATGCAAACTTATAGATGTATAGCAATTACAACATCTATGTAGGGTCCTTCTTAATATGCTGACACTTTTTTAAGGGGATGATCAGATCGTCTGGACATCTTTCTCTATCGCACCAACATCGAAATCGCGAAAAAAAAATCTGCTATTCCATACAAAACTGCAAGCTTAAGGTTCTCTTCCGATACCAGCGGCCGATGCGACTGACGCGTGGTTCTGTCATGTTTACATAGTAACTATGGGCCGTCGGCCGCGAGCTTTCTATGAAAACGAATGGCATATAATTATGACAGAACCACGCGTCAGTCGCATCGGCCGCTGAGATCGGAAGTGTACCTTTACTCGAGCCAAGTGTATGGGACAGTAGATTTTTTTTTCGCGATTTCAATGTTGGGCCCCTTAGTGCAGTAGAATTAGCACGAAATAAAGCATCATTACACATTAATTGTGCCACTAATGATAATTATCCAATCAACAGAGTTGTGTATGGATATGATAACCTTAAATTCGCAACCGATTTGGAATTACGGAAAATGGTGAAAATTGGGAAAATCCTAAATTATTAAATAACTCCAAAACAAAAATTGTGGTACCTTCTCAGGAAATTTGGAGCGGTTGCGACATACGGAACATACCTAAACTTGTAAAACAGATTTTTCGTCTTTAACTCCTAGGCATAATTTGTGGTACTAGTTGCGAACTCTTTGGTAACTTGTATTAGCCTTCTACATTTAGTTTTAAGTTCGCAACCGGTTGCGGCCTACGGAACCCTAAAAAAATACTTTTTTCGATTTTCTACTTCGGGCAAAATTTGCGTAGTCTGAATTATTGCTTCTATCATATTTATAAGTAGAATTATATCTACCTTGTGATCGCAACTTAAAAAAACATTACGGAACATTGTCTATTTCATATATTTTCATATATTACTAAAACCTGCCTCCCGCGCGTCTCACAACACCCGCGTACACGCACAAGCTGCGACCTGCCCCCGCGCGCCGCACGCATTCCCCTCGCAACTCCCGCAATTTTTATTTATGAAATAGACAATGTTCCGTAATGTTTTTTTAAGTTGCGATCACAAGGTAGATATAATTCTACTTATAAATATGATAGAAGCAATAATTCAGACTACGCAAATTTTGCCCGAAGTAGAAAATCGAAAAAAGTATTTTTTTAGGGTTCCGTAGGCCGCAACCGGTTGCGAACTTAAAACTAAATGTAGAAGGCTAATACAAGTTACCAAAGAGTTCGCAACTAGTACCACAAATTATGCCTAGGAGTTAAAGACGAAAAATCTGTTTTACAAGTTTAGGTATGTTCCGTATGTCGCAACCGCTCCAAATTTCCTGAGAAGGTAGGTACTGGTTCTCTAAAGACATGGTATACTCGCAACCAGTACCACAATTTTTGTTTTGGAGTTATTTAATAATTTAGGATTTTCCAAATTTTCACCATTTTCCGTAATTCCAAATCGGTTGCGAATTTAAGGTAATCATATCCATACATAACTCTATTTATGGGGAAATTATCATTAGTACCACAATTTATGCTAATTGATAATTTAATTCTACTGCACTACCTAGACAAAGTGACATTCTACTGGCGTTGACGCTAGTAGAAAATGACAGAGTGTATGAATTTGACATCATGATCACGATCATGATCGCGTTTGATGATCTGATAATCCTCTTAAAAAACTGTCAGCATATTATGTTGGACCCTGTATAATAAAACACATTTAAATTAGTACAAAATGGCAGTCCTGCGTACAGCCCGGAAGCCCACGACCTACAAGACCGTCCGCGAACCAACTCACATCGTGGCTCCTTCAATAATGTTTAATGGAGAAATGTGTGTAGGGGTTGAGCCTCATCTGGCAGCACCGCGTCGCATTTTTTCACGATATCTAATCGCTCTATCCTTTTCCGTCGCTCAGGAACGTCATTTGCTAGAGCGAGAAAGGTTGCAGCACTGGCGGTGTTGCCGCGTGCGGTCGCGTTCCCGCTATCTTATTTGATCTAGCAAATGACGTGCCTGAGCGACAGAAAAGGATGGAGCAACGGATAAATTCAATGCGGTGCTGGCAGATAAGGTTCAATCCTAACGCAGTTCCATGGTAAGGCATTTAGGAAACACTTTTATTTTTGCACTTTGCATAAGGAAAACATACGTTTTTGTTTCGGAGATCCAAGTGTTGTTTGCAATTTATTTAGCAGAATAGAAATAGAGTTGGAAATTTGAGATGGGGGTAAGGGCAGCTACCTAAACTGTTTTATTTCCAGGGAAAATTTCTTAGGTGACTACGTTTAACATGAAGTATTTCAACCTACTTACATTTGCATATTAAAAAAGGAATGTATGCACTGACATTCATACAGGTCAGTGAATGTATGCGTGTGTTCTATTACTTATCTTATCTTACTTATCCAGGGTTTCTCAAAGTGGGGTACGCGTACCGCTTGGGGTACACGCCGGTTAATCGTAGGGGGTACGCGAAAAAATTAACGTAATGGCGGCCAAAACGAATCATTGCTAGAAATTTGTCTACAGATCAATCTTTTCAAGCTGATTTTAAAAATATCTCTTATTGATTTTTGCCTAGCAAGACAAGAAGAATATCCGGAGCTTTCGCGTAAAACGGTGAAATTCCTTTTGCCCTTCGTGACAACTTATTTCTGTGAAAGTGGGTTTTCACACCTGAAGCCGTAGCATGCTACACGTGATACGGCTGTATCAAATGAAATATGCTGCGCAAATAGAAAGAGAGCGAAGGTGTGATACCGCTGTATCACGGTGGTATATGTTACCCATTCTGCGGGGCTAGTACGCCAACCCGCGATAGCGTGATATAGCGCTATCACGCTTCTGCTCTCTTTCTATTTGCACGCGACAGAACGAGACAAAAGACTAAATTTGACAGATGGATGTGTTAAATGTGGTTGGCGTACTAGCCCCGCTGGTGATGATAAAGACAATACACAGAAATCGACTGTACGCTGAAACTGAACTAAGATTGAAATTTAGCAAAATTGGTAAGAAAATAACATTCTTTATTTGTTTTATCAAGAGTCCGTTTTCTTAGAGGGGTTCGTCATTGGCTTGAAAGTCTAACGTGGAGCTATAAGTTTGAGAAACCCTGCTCTAATTCGTTTAGTCCGATAGTCTTTTGATTCTTATAGTACTGTTAGCCCAGGGACTTTTTCATTAACAAAAAAAGATTACCGATTGACGTTTAGAAATTGTTATAAGGTACAAAATGCAAATATAAAAACCCAAGTTTTACAACCCACTGTAACATAAAAAAAATAGTCAGCTTTTTTTAATTTCGAAGTTGTCGTGTTCTTCACCTTAGTTCTTTATACGTAATAGTAAATCTGCCTAAAGTTGCCATACAAAGCTATAAGACCAGATGAAAAAGTCAACTTTGATTGGTCTTATAGCTTTGTATGGCAACTTTAGACTGTCTTTCTATTATGTATGGGTATAGGTGAAGAACATGACAGTATAGATAGATCGATCGAAGTCGATAACGGTTTGGCATAAATACTCTGAACTGCGCTTCGCCGGGTGTGCGCCGGCTCTTAGTCTGTGAATGTAGGTCGAAATATGTAAAAAAATTAGGACAGTCACCTGAGAACGTTTTCCTGTAGCAATTACGGTTTATGTGCCTGCCCAAACTCCCACGCAAATTTGCCACCTTGTATAAATAAGCGAAACTATTAAAAACATTACGTTAATAAATTGCCAGGACTCTATTTACTTCGTTTTAACTTTAACTGTGCTGTCTTTGTATAAACAAATTAAGAAATTTATCAATTTTAAAATATTCTTAGTTCTCATGTAAAACAAATCTTTAATTCTACCGTGTCGAAAGTTGTGTTCCCTAAAAGATACTTTTTCCTATCAAAAACGTTTATTTCTGTTGCATAAAAGTTAAAACTATGAAGCACATTATTTATAATAACATGTACTTTAATATTATAATAAGAACAGCCGCTTCTGTGTTGTGTAAAAATAATTAACAACTTTACCAAGCAGGTATATTAATTTACAAACTAAATGTTCACCTACAGGATGTTAGGGTAGACAGTCGCATTTCTTTAATGGGTGATTGTACTCATAATACTGATCAACTTTCCCAAAGGAACATAAAGGAAATTAGAAAAAAAAATCTTTTTTTCATACAAACATTCAATCTGATTGCATTTAGTATGAAAAGTAAACCTTTTTTTTTTCTAATTACCTGTAGGTTTCTTAGGGAAAGTTGTTCAGTATTATGGGTACAATCACCCCTTAACCCGTCCCATGTCTGAGGGTCCGACGTCGGACCCAAAAAATTTTCATACGTAGAGTGTTTGTGGGTCCTACGTCGGACCCGTAAGCATAGTGCCGCCATTGGCTGGCTTGTGGTGCCGGTGCGTTCCGTTCTACCTCTATTTATATTTTTTATTAGATTTATTGGTTTTCATTGGTTCGTTTGAATACAATTCTGTGAAAAACGGAACAAGTTTCATCTCAAACAAAGAAGAACTAGTGAACCATAGTGAATTCACGGACCAAGATGGCGGAAGTCATGTCGGAACTATTTCAATGTTTACCAAGTTATTCAATTGTTTTTAAACAAAGTGTTGTTCATAAATACCTCGTAATATTGTCAGCTTTTAGATTATTATATTGGTTTTGTGCTTTGTGAAGTGTAACAATGTGTAAAACGGTAATATCATGCAGACGGATTCCAGTTTTTTTCCGAAAGGTAGGTAATTAACATAACACGGAATATTTTTGTTATTGTTTAATAATGTAAATAATGTCAATTGTAAGATGTATTTAGAATGATAGGAAATTTTATTTACTTCACGTAGATATATAATTTATTGCCATAATTTCATAGCATAATATCGATAAATATTTTTTTCTAAAAGGTGGTAAAAAAAAATTTCATTGTATAAAACACAGCGACACGCGAGCCATTTTTGTTTGGCAGAGCCTCGACACGGGATGGGTTAAAGTAATGCAACTGTATACCCTAACACCCTGTATAATGGATCGTATTATTATCGTTTTGATTATGAATAACTGGAGTGCACAATAGCTCAATAAAAATATTTAGAAGCTAGACATATAAGTTAAAAACCACATTTTTGAGGAAGCATTGTCCCTAACATTGTTTATGTATTTATTTACATACAAATTAGTGTGGAATATTCCTAAGAAATATGTAAGTATGTTACATTTAGGGCCGTATCACACAAGCTTTTTTTTGAGCGTAGGCGTTGACAGAACAAAACCGCCGCCGCCGCGATATTTTCTGAGATCAATCAGTGTCGAGGCGACATCGCATACCCTCAAAAATCGCTTGTGCGATAGGTCTCTAAAACCGTATACTGAGCGCAACGAATGTGTAACAAGTAAATAAATTAAGTACTTTAACATTTTGCCCTTGATTATGCAAACGCTAAGTACATTGACTTCTTATTATAAAAGTCAACGGCTAAGTATGAATAGACTGGTTATATGACATCGTATGACTGGACCGTTACCATGCAGAGAAGCAGTTTAGTCCTGCATCTCCTCGGGGAGCTCGTGGGGGTTGAGGATGCCCGGCACGGAGAGCTGCACCCGCCGCTTCTCCTCCTGCGCCTGGCGGAGCGCGAACAGACGCTCTTCCAGATAGAGGTCGCTGTCGTCTTCTCCTGTGTACTCCTGCAATTTTACGTTATTCGGAATTAGATCGGTCAGGCAGGCTACAGAGCGTCGAGTCGGTGGCGCATTGCGAAGGTATGGGCAGTCAATCAAGAGGATCTGGGGTTCGAATCCGCAGATGACATGCCATGTACACACGACGACGATAGCATAGCATATGCTCACGACTAGATTCCCCGAAGGGGTTGTCAGAGATATTTTTAACCCTCAGAACATCCACGTTTCACCATTTGTACCGAAACTCTGTCCAGTGTGTCGGGGGGTGAGCCCGTCGGCACTTATAATGGACAGTGGGTATAATACATGCCTCGAAATTGAATCATGCAGGTTTCCTTCACCGAAAAGCCAGTGGTGTTACAAACGACGATAGGTGTATGGGCATATCTCCACCATGCATGTATATCGCGAATTAGTGAACTACGACGCATTTACAAAAGAATTTCTTCTTGAGCGTATGGAATTGAGATATTTTGGTTTGAATATTTTTGAAACACTTATTTTTTTAAGTATACATTTTGCATGACAGAGGTACTCTTTGTTTAGTTTAGTACAAATTATACTATAAAAATATACTTACTCTTATCTGTACTAAGAAATCTCTGAGATGATCCTTGAACGCCGGAATATCTTGATCCAAATTAAACAACCCCTGAACAGTTATCTTGATCTGATTGTCCGTCAAATGTGGGAATGCAGTTTTAAGAAGGTTCGCCACATATTCCTGAAATAGGCAGCTACAATTAATTACCAACTTCAATATTCAAAAATAAAATAATTATTTTGATATTTATTTTTGAATATTGATAATATAAATCTTCATTGGAATTTGTAAGTTGTATACACGGTCTTTCTTAATATACTGAAACTTTTTAAGGCGATGACCAGACCATCAAACTGAACAACTTTCTCTATGGGACCAACATCGAAATCGCGAAAAAAAAAACAACTGTCCCATAATTTGGCTCAAGTAGGTTAACATATTAAGAAGGACCCTATATAAAACTTCAAGGGCCGGCGCACACCTGGCGAAGCGTAGTTTAGAGCATTTTGCACTGCCAAACAATTATTGACATTGCATGCATTGAAATAACATCGGAAATCAACAACTAGTCCTCGAGGGCATTGAAGTGAATTGATGTGAAAGGTAGGTAATCGATTTTCGATGTTATTTCAAAATATGCAAGGTCAATAATCTTTTGGCAGCGAAAGCTACCCTGCATTTTGTCAAAGGGTAAAATAACTTCTCCAAAGTGTACTCACAAAAAAAGTGAAGAGAAGTGAAGTCACAAAAATGTCATTAGAATAAAGAAAAATATATATATATAAATCTGTTAATTACCTGTATGTAGAGGATATTGTCACAGAGAACGTTATCAGGTGTAGGCCCAAGAGGAACTGTGACCCTGCCAGCTTCCACCAACGAGAAGATATACGCCAGAATAGTAGCATGCATCGTGAGTCCAGCTCCGTGAGATGTATCCGTAACCACACTGAACACATGCTCTAGAATGTCGCACAGGTACGTCTGGTAGAAGCTCTGCGCTGCCTGCGGATGCTGCTCTACATTTTGTAGCAATCGGTAAAGAATCTGAAGGCCGGTATCAGCCACATTTCTCATTGTATGCTTAAATGCCCATATTATGGAATCCAAAACCAACTTGAACTGAGCTGGGGGTATACTTAGGAATGCCTTGAAACAGTGTGTGTTGACGGCTTGTAACAACAAGAAAAACTCTGTCCGGTGCTCCGGGTATTCTTCAAAATCTTTGTTGATCATCTCGAGCGTACATTCAAATACAGCATCAAAGATCTTTGGCACTTCAGATGTTATATGCCCTCCGAGTTTGTACACAATTGCAGCCATACAAGATAACACTTCGGGTTCTCGTGCATCTGGCACAGTAGTCCTTTGATAATCAAGAAGAACTGCATCGAGTAGAGGCGGAATAAAGTTTTCCAACACCATACTGTTGTCTGTGGAACGTGACACCCAGCTCGCAATCAATTTCAGAGTTTCTTTCTTTATTATTCTCATGTTCTTGATGAGTGGTTGCTTGGTGACAACAACCCCATTCAAGGCGATTGCTTGACTGATGTTTTCTGACATCACTTTGTACACGTTAAGCATATCCAAGTATATTCTGCCAAGTTGCACAACATAGGGATGTCCCAGGGCTCGGCACGCTCGCACATTGGTTTTCAGGATGCTCACAAGCTGTTTAACAGCTTCTGGATCTTTGAGAATGTCCACATTGTGCGATGCTTGTGATATTATATCGTCCCAAACTTGATTGGGTAGCAGCATATACTTTTCAATGAGCTGCTCCTGTGCCACCTGATCAACTTGTGCACTGATCATGTATCCTACAGCTTCATAGAATGTGTGCACTTGAAGTGTTTGCAGATCACAGATAATGGAACTGATTGTGCTCAGAATTTCTTCAATGAAAGCGCACGCCTCTCCGACTTGCGTCGTTACAAAGTGTCGACGACATTTAAGCGCAATTTTGATGAATGTGTCACAAGCCATGTCCTGAACACCGTCATGAGTTTCGTGCATAAATTCAAAAAGTTTGTTCACAACAGTTTTTAGAAACTTCCAATGAGCTCGTAGGAAACGTGGATATTGTCCGACAACATACATAATGTTACTGGCAATAATCGCTTTATTGTCTTTTCCTTTCTTCTGTTCACATAAACCCAAAAGTTCTTTTATTACGACAACCAGAAAACGTTTCTCGTCTTCCTCCATCATCGCACCTGAAATGGATCCAATGGCCCAACACAAAGTGTTGAGGTTCTTCCATGACCACTCAGTGCCGTTCACTTGATTCTGAAGTTTTTCTGTCATGATTTTTTCAGTATCCTGGTAATCCAAATGAGTGAGGTATACCAATGTTTCTCTCATATTTTTATACAAATTAATTGAATCTGTATCTTTCATAAACTCTCTTACAACTTCCCCATTCTCATTCTCAACGACCAGTACTTCCTCTGGTTTTGCCATCCTCGAGATCATGATGTATCGCACACTATTCAGTACATCAGCATACAAAGCTTTCCTGCTAGCGACCTTACCAAGGCTCATCAAGCTCGCTGAATGTGAACATGGGGCAATTTTGTATAAATCAGCAGCTAATGCATTCCAGAATTCCAAACAAATTTTGAATATTTCCACGTCTTCCACTTCAGATATAAGAACAAGGTAGCGGAGTGCATTCATCAAAGTGTTAGTCAGTCCTCTTCTTTCAATGAGCTCACCGTGTTCCTTCAGATAGGTGCACAGGAATAGAGCAAGATTTTGTATGAACACTTGCTCTTGGTCTCGGCCGGCTGCGTACGCTTCACGAATGTTAGTAGTGAGGGGAAGCATCGCCTCCAGCTGCTCCATCGTCTGCACGAGCAGCGCCACAAACTGCTCCTCGTAGTTGCTCACCGTCACGCCGGCAATCTCTGTCAAACAGCTCAAGGTCACGTTACGAAACATGGGGACATTCAAAAACTTGAAAATAAGTGTGCTTATCAGCTTCATTTCAAAAATGTAGCCGAGTGGGATCCAATTCAGAAATCTCAAGAGAGTGTGAAGCGTAGCATCCACTAGTGGAGCGTTTTGTGAATTTTCAAGGACAAATTGGCAAAGCTGAAATATTTGGCTGAATTCTGAACACATGGTGTCTTTCAGATGTTTTGCCTTGGTCTGCGTCAGTTGTCCCGTGCTGAAGACAAACACCTCCTCACTCAGCAGCTTCAGAATGACCATATTGTTCTGACAGAGGCTCTCATTTGTTTTAGAAGCGCCCACAATGTCACTGATAAAACTCTCCCAATTATGAGGCCATTCCCTTTTTAACACCTGAATTAGGATCATGTTCAGCTTCTTCAAGTATACTTTGTTGTTCTCCATAGAGACGGGGTCTGATGAATTCTTTATAATGAGACCGACGATGTACTTCTTTATACCTTCGCACTGATTTCTCGGTAACACTTTCCATCTTGTCTGTATCACTTGTTCTAATATTTGTAATGCATAATACTTGGTTTCCTGGTTTTGGGAGAACTCTAATATAGTATCGACTCGGGTCCAGGCGTCGGGGTGTTCCTTGAGCGCCGTGAGGATGTCCTGGGCGATGCGCTGCTGCTCCCCGACGGTCGAGTACAGACACCCGACGATATTATCCAGCAAGTTGATGTCTAACTTCTGATTGAAATCCAAAAGTTTGGAAGCTTGCTGCTCCAAAGTTGCCATTCTGATTTTGATACAAACTTATGTAAATTTGTTCCCCTTGTATAAAATCAGGCTTAGATTGATATTTTCACATTCATTCCTCACCATATGCAACACTGGAAAAAATAAAGGTGAATTTAGGGAAGACGCAACTCTAACCTCTTTCAAGTACGTAGTAGGTAATGCAGTGTTTTTGTAGTCATGAACAATATTTAAATAAAAATGTATGTACTGACCTGTGAACTACAATATGAATAGAAATGCAAAACTGAACCGAATTGATATTATTTGTTGGAAGAGAAAATATAGAGCACACACCCCGTAAGATTACCGCCGACGTTTTTGGGGGTTGTGATGGTATCGACTCATATTAGACATACAAATGGTTTTCTTGAAGATACAATATTCTGTTCTAATCACAAATTCAAAGAAATACTCACCCGAGTAAATAATTTGCGGCGCAATCAATCTAACGCACTTCCATACACACTATCCGTTGTTTTCGTCGTTTTCTTCGTGAAGCTTGAAAAAGCATACAGAAATGTTTTATTTATTGTCTATGGTCCATTATGGCGGCAGGCAGGTGAAGACGCAAAAGTTAATGGGCGCTGTACATAATGCAACCAATCGCATGCAACATGAAGTACATTGCTGCGTGAGCGTTTATAGTCTGTCTCAAAGTATTAGGTCTGTCTATAAAGTCGTGGCATTAATGTTTGAGGCAGTGTTGCCAGATCCAATTTTTAGAAATCCGTAGGTTAAGGTTGGAAAATCCGTAGAAATCCGTAGATGACGTCTTGAAAAATCCGTAGATCTACAGACTTTTTTTTAATGCTTTATCTGACTGTTTTGAAGTGCACTGACCCAAAAAGTCGCTCTAATTTTGCGAAGAAAATGGAAACTTAGACAAGTTTGAGCGAGAACAATGCCCAAACCACGTGAAAATCAATCAGTGTCATCTTTTTGTCATACATGTCACAATGAAAATATTTCTGTCTTGTATGTATAGTTACAGAAAGTAGAAGGAAGGAGATGGAAATGAGTAGGGAAAGCAATATTTTACGAAATACTGTCAAATACACAAAAAAAGTAAACATTAATTCGATTTATTTGAAGCTGGGTATCATTTTATGCAGCAAATTGACACTTTAGGGAGGAATTCTGAAGATTTCTAAAAATCCGTAGATTTGCCATTGAAATCCGTAGATCCGTAGGCCAGGCCAAAAATCCGTAGATCTACGGATAAATCCGTAGGTCTGGCAACACTGGTTTGAGGAACTAATCCAAAGAGTAATATATGGGTAGGTACAGTAAGTCTATAAAGTCTTGGCAAAAAATGAGGGCGCTGTCTCCACGCAAGAACGTCAAAATCAAGAATAACCTGGTAACACCACCATAATAAAATGATTAGTTCCTCAAACATTCATGCTACGACTTTTTAGACAGACTATACATCGACTCGTCTGTAAAGTGAATGTTACTTTTTAACTTTATAGAAGCCTCAATGTACAGCGAATTAATAAATAAATAAATATCTTGGACACTGTCACACAAATTATCTAGTCACATTGAGGCCGAGATTCAGAGACGATTTTTTTTGGCTTAGTTCGAGCTAAGTAGGGTTGAAATGTATGGATTTTGACATACGGGAGTTCGAACTATGACTTACAAATCGTCTCGGCCTTAAAGTTCCAGCGGGGCTAGTACGCCAACCACATTTAAAACATCTATCTGTCAAATTTAGTCTTCTGGCTCGTTCTGTCGCGTGCAAATAGAAAGAGAGCGGAAGCGTGATAGCGCTATATCACGCTATCGCGGGTTGGCGTACTAGCCCCGCAGCACTCGTAGTATGCTACACGTGATACGGCTGTATCACATCTTTTATCTCGTTCGTTTGCACGGCACGCAAATAGAAAGAGCGCTAAGGTGTGATAGCGCTTTATCACTGCGGCATGCTAGCTATGCTGCAGAAGTAGCATGCCGCCATGATACAGCGCTATCATATCCATAAAAAATTGCGATTTTTATTTATTTGCGAATTAAATTTTAATTTGTACCTTATTTGTTGGTCCATTCTTTTTTTGCTCTAATGTAGCGACATTCAAAAAACTGAAGTAGCAAGCAAAAAAAAATAAAAATTGTTCTGTCAAAGAGGGAGGACCGAGCAACTTGTCTATTTTATCTCTCGGTTTTCAGCAAAATTTGTTGAAAATCCAAGATAAATTTTCTGTAAAGAAATAAGAGCAATATACCAATGGTTTGATACGTTATTCTCCGACAAGCAATAATTTCAAACTCAAAATGGCTAACGAGAAGGAAGAACAAGCAACCAGTGATACTGCAGAAGATAGATTGGTTCCTTCTGAAAATGCAATTCAAGCAAGTGGCGTAGAAGCTGAAGGCGAAGTAGACGTAAGTAAATCATTGGATAAAATAATCTCCACCTATTAAATTTCACTGTTTAAAATCTGTGACTTCGTCATGTAAAAATCGTCTTGCTTGGAAATGTTGAATCAATAATTTCATTCTAAAAACGAACATAACCTAAACAGTAAATTTTTATATGTATTTTGCAGTCTTTACTTTCGTTTATTAAATTGCTTTGTCTGCATAATTTATCTACATCTAAAAGTCTTGACCTACTTCCATATAAACTGTCATCATGACAATTGTTTTAGGATTGAGGCACATTGACCCACGGCGAACGACGGCAGGTCTATACAAAAAAGCACGTTTTTGTATGGGACACCATCCTCATCGTCCGTCGACGCGGCGGACGGCGCCAAATGCGCTCCCATATTAATTGTGTTTTTTTTGTATGGGCCTTTCGTCGTTCAATGTGTCTCAACCCTTAACACTTTCGCTGCTAAGCTCATCATGATCCTCGCGCAGTGCTAAAACTGACGCCCCTCGTAGGTCGTGAGCACAGTTTTAATGTAAAATGGCCAAAGCGGCTCACCTCGTGGGTCGTGCGCACAGTCGTAAACGATAAACTGGCTCGTCTCGTGGGTCACCCGGCACCCGCGCAGGCGAAAGATTGTCGGTGACTCGCGCGGTAAGTCATAAGCACAGCCGAAATGCAATATAACTGACTCGTTACGTGGGTTCTTTAGCACTGCAGCCCATTAGTTACTGACCTACGCCGTAGGTCGTCAGCACCTAAAGTGTTAATCGTGTTTTAACCAACAAATTTTTCAGATCAATGCACAGATAGACGCAGAACGAGCAAGAATGCAGCCAACTAAACTGGAATCCTTTTTTGCAATAACCAAGTCGCTCATTATCAGAGCGTTAGTGGTGTACTTTATAACATCTATGTTCCGTCAACCCGCTGCACCAAAACCCGATATTAATAATGCTACTGGAGCTCCACGCATTCCAGCTGTCAATATGTTCTCTAACGGTACCGTTTTGGACATGTATTCATATGTATCAGAAAAGGAAATGTTTGGAAATTTTGAAGATGCTAACTTGATTTGGAAGCTTACTGGAATAATTTACGGCGATTGGAACGGAGGGCCAAACGGAGATGGAACATTTTCACATTCAGCAAGCATTGTTCCCTCACAATCGTTAAAAAACAATGGCTCCGTATATCTTCATGTGTTCATAGTGCCAACTGATAAATCACCAGATCCCAAAGATAAAGAAAATTATGCTGGACCTTATGTTACATACGGCAAGAAAATGCTGAATAAGTACAAAAAATTAAAATACCAAAAAACTCATAACTTGTTAACGGGACAGACGGAAAAGTCTGCTGAAGAAGTTAAGAAAGCAGAGACAATGACTGAGGAAATTGTTTCACACTGGCATCCGAATTTGACGGTCAACTTGGTGACGGACCAAACAAATTGGTTGCAGGGCAGTGTGCCACCACCACTTGACGAGTTCATATTCTTTGTGCCCGATGGCAAGCAGTACAAACCGGCTGTATTCGCGAATGACTACTGGAACATGATGCGCGAATACGTTCCCATCAATAAGACTACTACAACTCTAGAGTTGCTATTAACCTACCAACCGTTAAGTCTGTTCAAGTGGCAATTGTACACAGCTCAAGCTATGAGAGACAAGCTGAGCATGTTCTCTGCTCTCGGAGCCGAAGAGCAGGATGAGGAACAAGATACTGTTAAAGAATTACTCTTGGATACTTCACCATACCTGTTGGGTCTCACCATATCAGTTTCCATACTTCATTCAATATTTGAGCTTCTTGCTTTCAAAAATGATATACAATTCTGGAATAACAGGCAGTCGTTAGAAGGTCTTTCTGTGAGATCTGTATTCTTCAATGTCTTTCAGTCTACTGTAGTGCTTCTGTACGTCCTTGACAATGAAACTAATGTCATGGTTAGAATTTCATGCTTCATCGGGTTGATAATAGAGATTTGGAAGATCAACAAAGTTATGGATGTGAAGATAAACAGGGAGGACCGTATCTTTGGAATACCGAAGTTGAGTTTTACTGATAAAGGATCTTATGTGCAGTCCAGCACTAGGCAATATGACATCCTGGCTTTCCGCTACCTAAGCTGGGCATGCTTCCCTCTCCTGGTTGGATATGGTATTTACTCGCTGTTATACCAGGAACACAAGGGATGGTATTCGTTTATTCTCAACATGATGTATGGGTACCTGTTGACGTTTGGTTTTATTATGATGACACCTCAACTGTTCATAAACTATAAGCTGAAATCTGTTGCTCATCTACCATGGCGTATGATGACGTATAAGTTCCTGAACACATTCATTGATGACATCTTTGCATTTGTCATCAAGATGCCCACTATGTATCGTATAGGATGCTTCAGAGATGGTAAGTAAAAATAATTATTGTAGGTACATTTGTAGGTAGGATTTAATAATTATTGTAGGAACTACTTATAATGAGCTTTTACCCGTGATTTCTGCACCAGCTCCCATCGTCACCAACCATCATAGTGAGATAAAATATCTACCTATATTATATTGCATAAGTAGTAGAGTTTAGCCGTAACTTCTAGTATATTATTTGTGCGAACTAAATGCGACATCATAAGCTATCAAACAAAAAAGTTTCATCAAAATCGGTTCAGTAGTTTTTGCGTGATGCTCGAACAAACAGACAAAAATTATAAAAATGGTTGATTTGCAGTCAGGGACACCTATAATATAAACCATATAATAATCTTTTTCTTGTAAATATCTTCAATGTACAGACCTACGAATAAAGGTACAGACACACTTCTGTTACAGTTTTATAATAGTTTAGAATATCTTGGAGTCAGGAATATATAAGGGATGCAATGCAATGATTCGGCCAGTATGATTACGATTACGAGTAATCCCTACCTATTTTTCTATTGGTTCCTTGGGCTTTCTGCAAGTGTTCAGTATCATGTGTTAATCACCCTTTACAGGCCAATATGATTACGATTAATCGTAATGATAAACCACCGAATCATTGCATTCCTAATAAACACCCATCCTTTGTCGTTTTTCCGTGTATGTGTAGATAGCTGTATTACTTTACAGGGTGATTAATACATGATACTGGAGACTTGAATATCGTAATCGTAATCATACTGGCCGAATCGTTGCATCCCTAGAATATATCTAAATATCCTCAATTTACAGACAGTCTTCTTCTGATACATTTTTATAAGTTAGTTTTATGTTATAAACGAAATTTGAGTTTTCTAATTATTGTTCTTTGTTACAGACATTGTGTTCTTCATATTCTTGTACCAGCGCTGGATCTACAAGGTTGACCACAAGAGATTCAATGAGTTTGGCTTCTCCGGAGAGATGGAGGAGCAGCAGAAACAAGTGAAGAATGGTGACCCTGCCCCTACCCCTGCCATCACAGAGGGAGAACAACCAGCTGACAAGAAGAACGATTAGATAAATAATGTTCATTTAAATGTACCTTCTTCATTATAAATGCCTCTTCCTGGGTACATTCTATGTTGTGAACGGTATGTATTTATTAGTACTTGAATTCAGTTTGTGTAGTTAGTTAAATTAATTAAAGCTATGTGGAATAGTACAGAGTTTTTGTCATCATAATTTATTCAAAGATAATGTAAGCATAAAATAAAAACAAAGGATTTTTAATTTTATACCTATCTAATAACAAAGCTATTATCGTTTTTTTGAGTTGCTTTTTCTTGAGTACTTATAGCAACGGAATTTAAGTCAGAGTAAGTATTTTAGCTTGATTTTAGATTAATTTCCGAATCTATAATTTTATAGTAGTCTTCTTAGGTATAATTCTATAATCATACAAAACAAAACATTCGATAGAATAAACGATTTTATTGTTTTTATTTCTTAAGAGACCACCAGAAGTGAGGAATTGCTGTTGATAATTTAATTTTGAAATGTTGTTAAGATTACTTCATGTTATTAATATATAAATTGGTAGTGTGTCAATGGATCTTTGAAAATAAAGACATGTATGCGGGCGCGTAAGCACAATTAGAGAAATATACCGCTTTATGAAACAACACATTTTTAGCACTTCACTATTTACCCATAGTTGAATAGTATTATTGTACGTATATTATAGTATTGTACATGTATGCGATGTATGTATTATGTATGACGAAATATGTATCCTTTTCAAATCTCTTATATTTATTCACTGATGATTTTTTTATATTATTTTGAACACCCTTTATATGTTTATAATACTTGATATAATTTTAACTTTAAAATGTATTGTATCTAAGGTATATTTAATAATTCGTTGTTTCGAATATCATCATCTTATATAAGAGCTACGCTCTTGTCGGTGAAGTATTGGAGTTTCAAATATGTATATTGTATACTGTGTGTAATTTGATATTAACATTGAGAAGGTATGTATTATTATTACAATAAAAAGTTATTTAAAATAAAAACATTTTTATTATGTTCAATTGGTTTAAATCAACATTACAATTCGTAATTAAAATTAACTTAAAATAATATGTAAAAATCTAAAGTAATCAATAACTATTCACAAATGAATTAAGTATTTGTATAGGTAAATTAAAACGGATTTTGACATCCTTAACTAATTGTCATAAAAAATTGGAGTTCAAATATGACGATTTCTTGCTTGTAATTAATTTTGTAAAGCAGTAATTACTACAACCTAAATACAATGTTAAAAATAGATTTTGAAGTAATTGTATACCATACGTTGCTTGAGTAATTATTTATCACAGAAATGTTACTGAGAGTTGAGTCGAACTGTCTAGGCGGCGACAATGGCGAATGCTTGGCGCAGGCCTGAAATGTCAGTTTTCCTAAAATATAATTTTTACAAAATGTCTGCTTTTCCTTATATCTGCACGTCACGTCAAGCTGACATTATGCTAAGACATTATGGAAAAGCAGACATTCTGGGAAAAATACATTTTAGGAACACTATTTCAGACCTGGGGTGCGATTTTTGAATCTTATTCGATGAATTCAGCAGTTGAAAATGTCAAAATTTCTATGGAGATATGCATCTTTCTAATGCTGATTTGACTTCCAAAAATCATAATTCAGGAGTGCGATTTTTTGAAGTCAAATAAGCAATAGAAAGATGTATGAGAACGCTTTTGTATGAGATTTAAAAACTGTTCAAGCTCACCGATGACATTAAAAAATCGCACCCCTGAGCCGGTTTGCTTTATTTTTGTATATCCTACTAATATTATAAATGTGAAAGTTTGGATGTTAGTGACTCATCACGACCGACAGGCTGAACTGATCTGGATGAAATTTGGCACACAGATAGAATCCAACCAAAGGATACTTTTTTAGACGGCAGAAGGTATTAATAGTTTTATGGACATTCTGCCATAATGTTACGGCGCAAATAGATTCTTTGTTCATATAATATTTAACATTCATAACATTTGCCGACTGTAGGCACTATTTAATTCGAAAGCAAATAGATAGTGTCTACTCATGTGTGGCGAGATTCCTTTTATTTGTTATTTATATCGCGAAGGAAGGTCTCATCGAGATAAAACATTTTGCGTCCATCTAAAATGATTCAATAAGACTGGGTTTAGAACTGCTTTTACGTATACCCGTACAGTCACCATCAGATATATCGTAGCATACAAGGTGTTCAGATTTCTGAGTAGTGATTATTTTCAATATTTTTTTTTACGCATTACTTATACAGGCCAGGAATCGAACCGCGCCGCCTCATGATTGAGGCGCAAGCTCTCTTCCGTATGGGCTATCATCGCTCTAGATATAATTGGTAACATTTACTGTAAAGAATTTATTGAAAATAAGCACTAAGTCAAAATAATTTGAATACCTTATATGCTACGATATATCTGATGGTGACTGTACCAATAATGTCACCAATCAATAAACATAAAATCTTCTAAAATATTAGCTCGGCGGGATATTTAAAAAAGGTGTCGTAAAGCTAATATTTCACAACACTGGCTAATCTCTGAGCCTAAGAGCGTTTGTCCACCGCCCAGCCGTCATCGAGAAATGAGATCAAGGAATATACAACTCTCTACCGAGAGAATGATAGTGACGGTGGAAAATCGGACATAGTAGACCGGCCGTACATTACAAGAATTTGTCTATCGGAAAATCCCGGGCACAAATCAGAAAATTGTTCGCCTCCGCCAAATTTTTGTTAGTTTGCGGGGTCTAGTACAAAAAATGTATGCACGCACGGAGTGCTTTCCTGCAAGCGGTAGGGCTCATTTTCATTGGTCGTTCTGGCCCGTATGCGGGGTGCGGGAGACGCATGCCATAGACCCCGCATTAGGGGAACTATTTTTACTGGTCGATATAGCCCGCATTCGACTGAAATCTGTCCGTAAGGAATATCGATGAACGATAGAACGACCAAAGAAAATGAGCCCTTAGGGGAACTATTTTCACTGGTCGACTGAAATCTCCCGCACCCCGCATGCGGGCCAGAACGACCAATGAAAATGAGCCCTTAGAATTTTCCTGTCGGAAAATGTATCTTTATGAGCGGCCGGTTTTATTGGATGTAATCGTTACTTTTGCAACGTCATCTCGCTTTCAGTGACGGCGGCGCGGTGGTAGACAAACGCTCTAAATAGCAATAAAAACGTAAAATTAAAAGAGTTCATATAAAAACAACATCACAGTAGATGGGGCCCGTTATCTGTTTGGACAGCCGGGCGCCCAGTGGCCGCGTGCGCCGCAGCTGAAGCAGCGTCCGTAGCCGCCGTAGTAGACGCCCGGGAGCCCCGGGACGTTCCCCCGACGCCTTCTTCTACTACCAGTATCGTTTGACCGTTCTGTAACATTTTACCAATATGAGAAACAAATGGGGAGAAACAAACGGGTTTTACGGGTTTTTACCGCAATTACTACAAGACAACATTTGTAAGGCAAGCATAAATGGGAATGTTGCAAGGGGATGACCTAGGCCCGTCATGTCCTATACCAAACACTTTGGACTGGTAACGCGTGTAATTTCTACTAACAAACATTTCTGCCACTTTTTGCGGGGGGCGAGGTAACATGCAATCCGCAACTTTGGATTTTATTCCCCATAACTTTAGATTCTAATTTTGAATGTTAAAAATCATGAAAAGTAGTCTCGTGTGAACCCCAAACGTTCTAAGTTCGAAATTATTGTTTCGCAATTATAGGCTGTCTTGTTTAATGATAAGGTATAAAATTTAATGTAAATACACATGATCAATTTATCTTATATCGTGGCAGAGGGGAAATGCTACCGCAAGGCGAGTCCTTATAATAAATAGTCAAAGACCAAACACAATGCATAAACAGTTGTGATGACACCAGTCCCGCTGAGGTCTGACTAATAGAGAGTCCTATTGTAAAATCATTCCAGGAGTCTATATCATTCTAGCATAAATATTATTCGTATGCTTTTTCTCTCGTATTCACTCCCCAAATGATTTTTACTTTTTGAAACGCTCTAGACTTACGCAGACTCATTAAATTGTAGATTTGCTTAAAATTTATTAATTTTTATAAAATGATTAGACCATAAAACCACAGACAAACACATACTCCTGTCAACGCCAGCACTCGTAGTATGCTACACGTGATACGGCTGTATCACGTCTTTTATCTCGTTCGTTCGCACGCAAATAGAAAGAGAGCTAAGGTGTGATAGCGCTGCATCACTGCGGCATGCTAGCTATGCTGGAGAGAAGTGGGCTTTCGCGTACTTTCCCCTCTGCTAAAGTTCAATCCCCGCGACGACGGCCCCGAGCTAGCCCCGACGGTATACCGCTCATAGATTAATTCGATGCGTTTTACTCATAGAGAAAAACGTTTCTCCTGTCAAAGCCCGGAGAGGAGTAAGTATTGTTTATTTCTCCATATAACATTTTTCTGTCATTTTTTGCGGGGGGGAGGGACCGTTGCTATGACGATAGCAGTAAAACGCATCGAATTTATAGCCCATCTGGGCTAGGTCGAGGCCGTCGCGGGGGTGGGACTTTGGCAGAGGGGAAAGTACGCGTATGCGTACTCCCCTCCGTCAGGAGCGCGCGTTGCTTTATGGTTTTACTATTTTTGTCATAGAATAGAATATAATTTCTTTATTTGTCTTTAAAAACACATTACAAAAACAATAATGCCAGCAACGGTTCGTCCCCCGAAAAATGTTCTATGGAGAAATAAACAATACTTACTCCTCTCCAGGCGTTGACAGGAGACATGTCTTTCTCTGCATGCATAAAATTGAACAACTTTTTCGGTGGGACCAAAGTCTAAAGCGCGAAAAACAAATCCGGGTGTCCCACACAAATCAACCGAAATGTATGGAGAAGCTTTTTCATTTCCACCTTTGTCCCTTAAAGAATGTTGTTCAGTGTGGTGGTCTAATCATGGCCATAAAAGCAGTCAGCATATAAAGAAGAACCTTTAACTTTACTCACGTGCTGTATTATTCGGTACACCTGCGGCAGTTCCCGTATTACTATCGGCGCCGGAAGCCGTGCCGCTGCCGCTAACGGACGCGCCGCTGCTGCCGGCGCTCGTGCTAATGCCGCTGCCGCTAGTGGTCGCGCCGGTGCCGGTGGCGGTCCCGGTAGTCGTGTCAGCATTATCGGTCGAGCCGGAGTCGGAGGCGTCGCCGGAATCCCCGTCAGATCCACTGTCGGTATACCGGTCGTAACGCCTGCCACGGTGCCAGGGAAGATAGTCGTCCTCGTCCTCGCTGTTCACGAAAATAGTTGGTTAATGAAGGGCACTAACTCTTGAAAGATATTTCGATATTATTATTGCGGTACTATACCATTACTACGATAAAAAATTAGTTTGATTGAAGAAAACGGTAGTGTCCGTCCGGAAGTCATGTGCTCGATTACACTGCTCGGACTTTATTGTCAAAATTTGTTGATATGTTAAATATTGTGCACGCTCTTCCATAGCCTCCTTATTCATAGTTTAGGAGCGGATTACTATAATATTTTAGAGCCTGAGCAGACGATGAACTTTATGTCAAGCCAGTATAAAATTTACCACAGATGTTATCGTTACCTACTCACAAGTGACCGTTGTTAATATATAAGGTCTAACAAAATTAGCTGAAACTATTATAAGGGGATGATCAGACCATCAAACTGAACAACTTTCTCTATGGGACCAATATCAAAATAGCGAAAAAGAAATCTGCTGTCCCATACATTTGGGTACAGTAACTAGGTTTGTATGAAACAGCTGATAATTTTTTGTGCGATTTCGAAGTAGGTCCCATACAGAAAGTTGTTCGGTTTGATGGTCTGATCATCCCCTTAACATAGTTTCTCCTAATTTTGTTAGACCTTGTATAGGGCCTTATTTATTATTATTTATTATTTGTGTTAGGCTATTGCAAGCAAGGTTCGTTAATGTAAAACTTGGACCATCGCTGGTCCTTTGTGTTCGCCCCAAGCTCACCTATATTTTACGCATACCATCCGAACTTGTGGTATTTTCTTTTCAGGATGCAGGTTTCCTTACGATGTTTTCCTTCACCGCCGAGCTAGTAAATGATAAAGACAACCGTACATAATTTCCTAAGAACTTACGGTGCGTTCCGAATTACGGCGATATCGCTGTGAGCGCGATAAATGTCGTCCCGATTTGACGTGAGCGCGTCCACAATCGAAAACGTGACGTCATTCATGACGTCACTACCGACGCCATCTTGCAATAACAGTACTCACGGCTCGGGGCGTTATAACTGTGAGCGAGTTGTCAAAAGTGACGTTTGTTGTAGTAAATTTTTGAGCGAATTTTCAAAAGTGGCGTTTAACAGTTTTGCTGTCGTACATTTTTGGTTTGTTTAGGTCTCGATTTAGGTTTCTTTAGAAGTATTGGGTTTGATTATGTTCTAAAAAAGACGAATAAAAGTTTAATAACGGTTAGTGATGAAGAAAATAATAGAAACATTTGAATGTTGTGATGTGAACGGTGTGAGCGCGATATCTAGCGTTCCGATTGGTAGAACGATATCAGCGCTGTCGGCGCGCTGACGCAAATGAAACGGGTGTTAGCGATGTAATCGCTCACATCGCTCACAGGGCTAGCATCGCTCTATATAGGGCCTTAGAGGTGTGTGCTATGTTTTGAAAGTAAGCTCACTATCCGAAGTAGTCCTGCTCGTCGTAGTCGAGATCGTCGTAGAGGTGGTGCCTGTGGTAGTCCGGCTCGTCTGATTCCTCCTCCTCGACGTCCGAGCCGCTGTTGTAGGAGTCGGTTTCGTTAAAGCTGCGACTTCTCCTGTAAACGACAACAACCATCATTCCCTTGTCAATTATCTGGGGACGATTATCTGTAAACGACAACAATAAGGTTCAAATGTTAGAATCGTGGTTCAGGAAATAATACTTAACGCATCTAATGGATCTCAATAATTATTAGAAGAAACGTGAACAGAATCAGTTGATTCATTTTAATCTATCATAACTCAGATGCTACAATTGATTAAAAATTTAAGATACCTACTACTCATTTGTGGACCTGGAGAGCGATTTTTGAATCTCATTCGGTGAGCTCAGCCGTTGAAAATGTCACAATTACTATGGAGATACGCGTCTTTCTTCTGCTGATTTGACTCTCAAAAATCGCACTCCTGAAGCATGATTTTTGAGAGTCAAATCAGCAGTAGAAAGATGCGTATCTCCATAGTAATTTTGACATTGACAACTGCTGAATTCAGCGAATGAGATTCGAAAATCGCACTCCAGAATCTCATGAGAATAATTAACAGGAAATTTTTGAATAGAAATAATTTGTAATCAGTGCATAAATTTCTCTGTAGACTGTAGTTCACCGATGCTTATTAGCGGACACTGTAAAAATAGAAATTCAGGTACTTCGAAGATTTCTTCGAAAATCAATTATGAAGTTCAAAAGACCCCTTCGCAGTAGCGATTTATCCGCGACGCGAGAGCTTAGCGTGTTCGCAGCGATTTCAAAGCAATAATGTTCCGATTTGTCGCCGCGATCTGCATATAGTGTCTATAGCATTCGATTTTAAATTGCAGCGATGTAAAAGAAAAGGCTTTAAGGCCATCAAACAACCTTTTCCAGGGACAAACTTCGAAATAGGGAAAAAAAATTTGCCATACAAAACGACAAAACTCAACCCAAATGTATAGGACAGTTAATTTCGATGTTAGTCCCACTATCCCACAAAGAAAGTTGTTCAGTTTGATGGTCTTATCATCCTCTATGCGCCACCGCTACGTTTAGTGGACATCCGCGCGGGTTAGTTTGTAAAATCTCATACTGCATACCTATACCTAAATCGGGCAGTGTCCCCAAATCAGACTTCTAACAGCTGGAGAGAGCGTAGACGGCGATCTTTAAAGTGATGACATTCACTTTCAATCCTATACAACTCAACTGTACATATTTTGATTGTAACGTCCTTACTGTGCGAAAACCCTTCCCATTCACCCACACGCCATCAGTTACCTTACCTACGAGGCAATTGAAAGTTAATCAGGGAATGGGCTGCAGCATTGTGTACTATAGTGTGTCCACAAGGATTAGCTGCGCGACGGTCAGACCATATAACTATTTTATAGCTTATCACTAAACGACAGCCTATAATTGCGGAACAATCACTTCAAACTACTCTCGGTTGGGGCACGATCGACGAAGACGCGCGTGTGCATTGCGACAAAGGCTGTCGACGAATAACTGATCAAAAATTACGAACGCTTTGATTCGTGGCTGTATCGCGACTGAAACGATGCAGAAGCACTGCAAAAATTCGCAGTGTCTACAGGGCCCTAATCCAATTACCCCAGTTTTGCTAACTCTAACATTGTATTTCCTTATTTGCCATCAGATTCTGGTAGACCTATAGTTAACCTATATGGTCTAAGGCGCGGCGAGATGCTGGGGCAGAGAAGCCCGCTCCGCTCTGATATTCCGTCGCAAACTTACCGCCTGGCCACGGGACAGGGCGACCGGCGGCGCGTCTTGCGATTTTTGAATACACTGCCTACGCGCCGCTGCGTGCTTGCGTAATTGTAGGGACACAACGCTCAGTGTATTCTAAAATCGCAATTCGCGCCGCCGGTCGCCCTGTCCCGTGGCCAGGCGGTTACGTGGTGTCTACTCGATTAAGTGTAGCGACACATTTGCCGAATTCGACGGTAATTACGCGTGCAATGCTTTTCCCTATACCGGGCGACACACCAGTACGCGCTATTTTTTCTAGCCAATTACGCCGCGTAAATTCGGCAGAAATATAGCTACATTTATATGTGCCCTACTGTGTACGTCATTCGCACATGAGATAAAATATCCAGATCTCTGTCGCACCCAATGAGCGGTACATTCGTCGTGGGCAGACTAAACCGTATTATAAGGAATTTAAACTCTGCTTTGAGGTGCCTGACCTCAAAGCATCATCATCATCATCATTGGTACCACAAGTGGCGCGCATAACCGGTAGAATCGTTAGTTAGTAATATATAATAAGGCAAGCATACCGACTGGTCTCCGCGCTGAGCTGTCGCGCTAGTTCTGACTCGAGTTCTGTAAACAACACAGCTTCATAAGGCCATTTATTTACTTTATTATATCTTGGGCCATACTTTTACTATAGTAATTCTGATTCACTATAATAATTTAGTATTTAATACTTTGTGGTGAAGTGTAATCGCAAATAGACAGATGTGACTTTATATCGCTTCAGGTGTTAAAAATGGTACCTAATAAACATAATATAATAAAAACAGGGATACAAAAGATATACAAAATTTATAAATAAACTAAATGGTAATAATTAAAAGAAACTACAATTAATTATTTTAAAGATACATAAAACTTTATTTGTCGTCATTTTTAACACAATCTTTAATGACCATAAATATTCTAGTGATTTCGCTACATAATATAATCGACATATTTACATACTTAATTCAAATCTTGGTATAAAAACATTACAGCAACAACGATTTTTTGGTGGTAAGTAACGTTGCTGTAACCACAGAATAAATAGTACTATAACTTAGTGTAACCAACTATATAAAATAACGTACTTCCTAAAAATATAAGTAAAATAATAATTACCTATGTTAAAATATATAAATCCATTTTCGAATTAATACAAAATGTATTTTAATCGCTTCATTTATTACACAAAATAATTAGTAGGTAAGAATTTTAATGACATTAATATTAAGTATATTAATGTACTAATCGAATAGTATAAAATATTATGTAATTTAAGAATAAAATAATTCATAATCAGTCAAAGGAATATCTGTCTTAAAAATTTTACTTCTTTGGTTGTTCGTCCATAACGTATGCCACAATCAATAGATTAATTTACTATTATTGTTTGTACAAACGAATATTACACACACAAACACACACGGAAAAACGCGTGAATGAATGGACTAGCCTGCTTTATTGAACATTAACTATTTTGCATAACAGGGCTGGCGTGAAGCTGCATTGTTTACAAATTATTCTGTTTTACAGTGAGATTAGAAAGTTTCGTAACTATGAATGAATTAAAATATATTCATGCACTTAATTTTTCCAACACCTTGACATCCCTTGACTTAAGGGTTGAGCCTCATCTGCCAGCACCGCATCGCCTTTTTCCGTCGCTCCATCCTTTACAGTCACTCAGGAACGTCATTTGCTAGAGCAAATAAGATAGTGGGAACGCGACCGCACGCGGCATCACCGGCAGTGCTGCGACCTTTCTTGCTCTAGCAAATGACGTTCCTGAGCGACAGAAAATGCGATGCGGTGCTGCCAGATGAGGCTTAACCCTAAAAATTTGCATAAGGAGCGTCCATAAATAACTTTAAGCTAATTAGGGTTGTCGTCCAGTGTCACCTAAGATCAGGTAGAGTGGGGTTTTGAACAAATGTCACGTGACATTTTGCGATTAAAAAATTATACATGAAATTAATTCTGTTAAAAAGAAGACCTAAAAAAGGTAATCTGAACTTCCTACTTTATGACGGTGCTAGTCTTCCTCGAAGCCCCTCTTGCTTCAACCTGGGTTAGCAATTAATTCCGGGTAAAATATCACTCTTCATTTTTTTCTATACTTACAAAAAATCATTGGTTATTTATCATCTTAACCTGGACTTTATTGCTAAAACAGATTTACGCAAGTGAGGGTAAGTTCGATTTCTTTCTACATTAATAAAATAAATTAATCAATATTTTAAATAACTAATTGATAAATTTATTTGCCATTAGGGAAGGGGGTCAACAAGAACCTATAATTTTCTATCTGTCTAACTTCTAACTATAATATTGTATTGCAGTCGGTTTTCCAATAAAATAAAATAAAATAAAAATAATGTCACCGAGATGTCACTAGGGAGGGAAGTATGGGATCAAAATTCAACAATATATAGGTCACGTGATTTATGGACGCCCCCTAATGTATTTATTTATTTTTCAATACCATACCTTCTCTAAATTTCAATAATTCCTTCCTCTTCGCTTTCATTTCTTCAGTAAGATTTTGCACCATTTTTTCAATGAACGAGTCTAGCACCAAACTTTTGCACTCGGACGTTATGCTTGCTCTGAAATATTATATTTATAATTAAAATATCAGTGACTGGTTAGACTGGTCATTTAGTAGACGAGAGATATTCTGAAAACTCGGAACATTCACGTTTCACTATTAGTACTGAAACTCTGTCCAGTGTGACGGGGAGTGAGACCGTCGGGGTTATTTTTTTACGACAAGTGGTCAGAGCTTGCACGGGATAGATATGGTTGGAAGATTAAAGGGGAGGCCTTTGCCCGGCAGTGGGATGAGACATGCTAAAAAGAAAAAAAAAACATTTGACGCAGACAGAACGTGCAATTCCGTCGCGAGTTGCATTTATCATTTGCACTGGCGTTCGATTTTCATTTAAAACCTCTCCAAAACTCACCTACAGATGGGGCAATCTTTTTTCTTCTTTTTCCACATAGTGATGCAGTATTTACAGAATGTGTGTGAGCAGTTGAGGGTAGTGGCGGCCACAAAGAGCTCGGCGCAGATGCTGCACTGCAGTTCACTCTCCATGAGCTCGCCTACTTCTGCCAGGGTGGTCTGTTTCGAGGTTCCTTCTTCAACTGAGCCGGATAGGCAGAGACTCTCTAACAGTGTGTTCTTCTCTGTTTCTACGGACTGCAGCTGATTTTTTACCTGAGACAAACATTTATTGGTATTGCACATATAGAATATGCTGTGATAGATAGTCTGGAAGATGTGTGATGATAAATGTCGTGTAACAAACATGTAAATCTTTATAACGGCTATAATAGAAAAGTTAAACATTGTTGTCCAGAAAAAGCGATTTAGTTGGAAGAAAGTTTTAACTGTAATGCAATTGCAGCACCGACTGGACTCAAATGTATGGGACAGCAGATTTTTTTTGCGATTTCGAAGTTACTTCCATAGTGAAAGTTGTAGCACCCCCTTAAGTATTACTAGGGTGTTTTGTTACACCCTGTATATTCTACAGAGGATGTAGGGGTGATCTAAGGACTTTTCTAAAATCGACCCTTAGGTAAAAGGGTTATCCACTCAAAAGCTAGTCACGACGAGAGTCATCGCTGCCACGAAAGAAGAAATAAAACAGTGTTACGTACGTTCTCAAGTTGTTGTTGTAAGGAGCTGATGACTTCGCTGGACTGCTCCGCTTGTTTCTGAATCCTGTCAGCAGCCAGAGCTGCTAGCTCCGTCTCCCTCTGCCTTACGCGCTCCTGTCATTTAACAAATACATTTATTAATACAGCATTTTGTTTTTGGTTCACTTGTAATTAAACCACGCATTGTAGGCTGAAAAGCTAAAGATTTTAGTGAAAGGCTGCCTGTAGTTTTCTTCTCGTTTACCTACAACTTCATTCTCATTGTATGTTTTACAAAATAAAAAAAAAAGAAATATGCAGGGTGTAAGGAAAAGTATCATAAGGGTTGAACTACACCACGTAGCACAGCATCGCATTTTTCCGTCGCTCCATCCTTTTCTGTCACTCAGGAACGTCATTTGCTAGAGCATATAAGATAGACGGAACGGAACAGCACGCCGCGTGCGATCGCGTTCCGTCTATCTACTGAAGTACGCATCCGATTTGGTCAGCGTACGTTCGCCTAGGGAGAACCCTTTCAACTATTCCATTCACATTTGCATTATTATGTCAGTGTAAAAAAAACACTAACACAGTATAAGAAAGAGTATATACAGTATGGACACTCCCTACCCGTTCCCAAATGTTGACCTCACCCCCTGTCGATGATATTGGAGGAACACAATAAGTAGTGGTGTAGTCCTCTCTCGCTCATTACTCCTCGCAGTACGACCTCGTTTGTATGAAGTGTCCAGCCAGGGTGTAGCACAAAGCAATAAATAATGAATGATAACAATACCCTTTGTTCTTCTAGCGACTTTTCAGCATTTGTTTGTGCTTCAGTCAGCTTCTTCTGTATTTCTTCTCTCTCTTGTATCTGGAAAGAATAAAGTACTATTAGTTACTAGAGTATACCTTCACAGTGTGATCCCCACTTTGAGTCTATTCATGTAAATATTTTATTTTCGTACATTAACATAAAAATAATAATTTTTGAATTCCTATATACATTTGGTTTCACTCTAAAGAGAGAATAGTATAGAAGAGTAGTAATAGTAGAGCGCCGGTGGCGCGTTGCGTAGAGCTAAGGAACTCAATGTTGAGGTCCACGTTCGAATCCGCATGATATCAAGGAATTTTTCTAACTTAAGTATATATTCTGAAGAAGAAATTCCGATGCGTATGTGAAACCTACCAATCCGCATTGGGCACGCGAGGTGGACTAACGCCCATACACCCTGAGAATAGGCCTGTGCCCTGCAGTGGGACGTATAGATAGGCTGTGATGATGACAAGAATAGTAATTAGGGCCTGCACCGGTCTGCCTGGTGCTGACAGTAACAGCATATAGACAGGCCATAAACTTGTACTTTAGAGTTTCGATATATCGTGATCGATTTTGTCGTAATTGATATTTGAAAGAAAACTTTTACGATGTATCAAAAGTCCGAGTCGAGTCGACACCCACAATAAAGTCAAGACTGATCATTCAAACAGAGACTGTAGCCTAGAATGATGCCCGCGACAAGGCTCTGTCGCGCCTTTTATCTCATTCGGCGTGCGCACACTGAAGGAGCTAAGGTGCTACAGTACTTTCGCATGGAAGTGCTTGTCCGTGTGAGAGTGGTGATAGCCTATATGGAATAGAGCTTGTGACGATTTCGTAGTGGGATGCCTGGACGTGGCGGTGTTTCTATTCCTGGCCTGCCCCCCTAGACAAAGTGACATTCTACTGGCGTTGACGCTAGCAGAAAATGTCAAAATGTATGGATTGGAGTCACGATACGGATCTTCCGGAGTACGGACGTGAGTGAGTGAGTTGCGTTAGGTCCGCACGTGGCTCCGCGATTTTGTGAACTCTTTTGTGTTTTAACCTTAAAACAATCACTTGAGACTCTAAACTACTTACATTGGCAAAACTGCCACTCTAGACTTAATTAATACTACTGATCATTTTCCTACGTATAATCTTCACATAACGAGACGTTGGCTGAATTGTATAACACATCGGATGCCATTAAACAAAAATTGAATTGAATTGAAATGTATGGATTTGACATTAGCGATCGAAACATTTTGACTTTTGTTTTCGTCACCATACGTCAAGTGCATACATTTTTATATTTTCTACTGTCCTTAACGCTAATCAAAAGATACTTTGTCTAGAGGCTCTGTATTACAAAGTTATATTGAATTTATGTACGGTTGCATTTGATGTTCGGAAAAAGAGTCTGTTGAATCAGGAGTCAAATCAAAACCTACAGGAAATGTATTCTTTCCGCGTATATATAATACTATATTTCCATTTCCATGCTTGAATAACTTTGAAATAACTCACCACCAGTTCCATTTTAGCCTTTTCTTCATCGCTGAGCTTCTTCAGCTGTTCCATTTGTTCGTTCAGTTGTTGTTCAGCCTTGGCTCTCTGTTGTTCAGTTTGCTGAACCTGCTCCTCAAGGTTCTTCTTCATATCATCGAGTTCCTTTATTAATTCTTGCTCCCGAAGTTTCTTTTGCTCTTCTAACTCTTTCAGCTCCTGTAGTTCAAAGTTTTTAGACCACATTCTGATAAATCAAACTGTAAGTTATCTGGAACTGAAACATGCTCAGCCGTGACCAATATATCTTGGGATATACATAGACAAAAGATATTTTAGCCACTTGTCACTACATAATATGTCATAATTACAACAAACCTTTAAGAGTCCTTGTACACAGGCGTTTTGATCGGCGATTTCTCGGCGGAGCGACACCGCGGGCGTGCAATCTGAATGAAATCGCCAACCAAAACACCAGTGTGGAAGAGTTCTTTTATGCAAAAGATGATACCTTGCTTAGAACTGCACGTTTAAACATATATTTATATATTTGGTGGTTGTAGTCTTAGGATAAAACTAAAATTAATGGATATTTCCGGCCCAATGCGCGTTTAGCACACAAGGGGCGCTTCATATTTTTATGTCCAAAGCAAGTCTCATTATTGCTTTTTGTTTGCAATTTTGGTACAATGCATGACAAATAGATGTTATAGAAATAGAACAAAATTATAATATACCATTTCTTTATCTAACTTCAACTGCTCCGTCTCTTTTCTCAGCATATCTTCCAGCTCCTGCTTTTCTTTCAGCCTTATTTCTTCCTGCTCCTTTATCCTACTTTCCAGCTTGTCCAGCAAGTCTTGCTTCGATGAGCTCTCTCGGCTCAGTTCAGCAAGAAACTCTTCTCTGTCTTTCAACAACTTGTCTTTGAGCAAGTTGTTCTCGTTTAATAGCACGGATTCTGTTTCATTGTGTTTCTTTATTTGTTCCTGTAAAAAATGTATTGTTTATAATTTGAAATTAATATAGGGAACAGGGCTGATATGATAAGGTGAGGTTTAGAATGTAATAATAGTGAACTTACAGTGTGACAGTAAATAAATAGTTTGACATATTATTCATAAAAAATAAGTATAATGAGCTGTCGGATAAGCTAACAACAAGAACTTATTGGGAAGTGGTGAAACAGGCCCTAAGTATATATTTACTGGGCTGTCAGTCTCGATACAACTATTGCTGACTGGCTAATCATTGCACGAATTCATTGAAGCGCTCGTTGGCGTAGTGGAGCTTCGGTATTGGAAACGATTATCGAAGTTAAGCAACGTCAGGTCCGGTCAGTCTTTGGATGGGTGACCGTTTAGTGGTATTTCATCTCGAGCGTTTCCGTGCTTCAGAAGGCACGTTAAGCAGTTGGTCTCGGATAGTTCCGCTAAATGGCGTTTGTAACTATTGGTTAAGGTCAGAGGCCTATTAAGGCGGATTGAAAATTCTCTGACTGCAAGTTGTCCACTAACTTGCCTCCATCAACACGCACTGGGCCCGCGTGGTGGAGTATGGCCTACTCCCTCTCACCATTATTCGTGAGAGGAGGCCTTTGCCCTGCAGTGGGATTCTACAGGCTATAACTTACATACGTACTTAATCATTCCACTACAGGATGAGTAATTGCCATCCCATATGGCTCATGCTCACATGAAAGAAGAAGAAGTATTTTTCTGTCATATTTATGTGAAACCACAGATAACAAGAAAGAGATAGGTACAATTTAGCATATTAATCAGTTATCAACTTGGAAAAAGATGTAGGGACATAACTGTACATTCTAGATTATTGGTTGATCTCCTTTAAAAAATGTCAAGCAAAGCATTTTCTTGTTTTTGTGGTTATACATAAAACATATTTTATTTATTGGTTCAGTCTGTATTATTTCAGTCTATAAATTATAGTTAACTTGTGAATGAGAAAACTATGCAATGCTAGGCATAAGGCAGTATTGATACGCATATAACTTGTTTTAAATGTAAAAGTAACAGATTTTTTTTAAAAGTAATAACTTTTTTGACTCTAGCGTCTAGCGCCGCGTCGGAAGGTGTTCCGTTGTCGAGAATATCCGGCTAGAAACTCTACAGTAAATACAAAATAAATACAACAATGAATAACATAGCTTAATGTTTTGTCTGTCTCACTGGATGGTACAGGTCGCGTAATGGTTTATGAGTGCTTGACAAAAGTGGTAGGGATTCTTGCAAATGTTGATGACGTAAAATGTAGCTGATCACCAGTGATCAGAATAGGCAGTGCAATTTAGGGTAAAGGAGCTAATATTTTTGTGATGAATATGAATATTTGTAAGTATTCAATTCATGGGTGTTTATATCTACAGGGTGAAATCGATATCATTAGCATCCTTTTAAACTGAGAGTCTAACCATCAAACTGAACAACTTTTACTATGGGAGCAAACCGATCGGAGCAAAATAAAAATCTGCTGTTGCATACATTTGAGTCGAGTAGGCGCGCGCTACTTTAGTATGGTACAGCAGATTTTTTTTTGCTCCGATCGTTTTGCTCCCATAGTAAAAGTTGTTCAGTTTGATGGGTAGACATTTATTTTAAAAGGATGCCAACGATATCAATTTCATCCTGTATACAGGGCGTGCACCCCGTTTAATATGTAACACAAAAAATTTTACACCCTGTATAGATACAAACACCCATGAATTGAATATAAATATTAATATTCATCACACAAATATTTGCTTCTATGGAGGTGGTACTTGGGAATGTTCCTCCATTGAAAAGGGAAGATCTTCCACCAGGCTTAGTGTGAAGCCTGGTGGAAGATCTTCCCTTTTCAATGGAGGAACATTCCCAAGTACCACCTCCATATTGGTGACCCTCGACAAAAGAACACCGCAACCTGAACACCGCAGAGCAGCACCAACACAGAGCAGCAACCAACCCTTCACACCCCTCGACCAGGCCAAACAAGCAGCAGTCACACGCCGTCAACCCGAAGCCGCACCAGGTCCATCGCAGCTGTCTTCACACCGCTTCCTGGGCCTGCAGCTTCCTCAACGACAGTCAGCGTCTGCATAGAAGGATCTTCCGCAGCCCACGTGTCTGAGCTCACCTCCACGTGGCAGTTCTGCTCGCCTTCTCCACGCCTGTCACTCACCCGCATCACATCAGGACTCGTCTCCCTGACAGATGCACACACTCGCAGCACATCGCTCGTCAGACTCACTTGACTGGAGCCCTGCACCTACATGGATACAGACTGCACACTTCGAACAAACTCAACGACCTCCGGTCTGAGGGGGGAGTACTGTGGGGACTTGCCATAGATGTCAACACCCACAAGTTATAGCAAAGAAGCTAACAGATGGCGATACCGTCGCACTCAGAAATATGCTCCATACAAAGACAACGTTCACCGTAAATACGTAACTCGTAACCTACTACAAATAAGGTTCACAATCGAATGCGAGACATAAATCGCGCAAGAGAAATAATCACAGAGATTCGATATATATACAAGGTCCAACTAAGAACTGTTGGACCACGGCCGGTCCCCAGGCTTCACACTAAGCCTGGTGGAAGATCTTCCCTTTTCAATGGAGGAACATTCCCAAGTAGCACCTCCATACTTCTTTTACCTAAATTGCACTGCCTATTCCGATCACTGGTGATCAGCCAATGATGCTTGCGCTATGACCACCTCCCACTTCTCTCAACCAAATAGACCCAAAATAACATTGCCCACGTGAAGAACTGTATTTGTTTCAAATCGTTGCGCAACTAAAAATTATTATAATCAAAGAACAAAATACAAAGAGTATGATAGCTAAAATTATACACAAAACAGGAGGTATATCATACTTCCCAAAGAAATGGAAATGATCCTTTTCTGCAGTGGGATTTCTTATAAAATTCAAATTTACCAGTTTTGTATGCAAAACGGGATTGGGCAATTTTTTCAGCGCTCATAAATCATTGCGTAACCTGTACGTGCACAACATACTTCAACATGCACAAATTCTTACCTTTAACTCTGCTATTTTCCCTTCCATGTTATGTTTGATATCAGCCAATTTTGCATCTCTTTCATCTAAGAGCCAAACCTTTTGTTGTTCTACTTCATTTTTCTCTCCTTTCAAGTTTTCAATTTGTATTGCGAAAAAGCTTTCCAATTGTTGCATCTTTCTGTCCATATCTAGTTGTAACTTGTCCTTTAATATCTTAGATGTATTCTGCATTTGTTTTGCATTTTGAATTTTGTCTGCAATGTGTTTTATTTCATGACTTTGAGATTCTTCAAACTTGCACATAATTGATTCCTTTGGAATAGCCTCACAGTCGGATGTTGTGTTCTCTTCCAACTTAATTCGTTTTCTAGGTATTTCAAATGTGTCTTCAGAAGGATCTTTGAACTCGTAAACAAATTCTTTTGAAGGTTCCAGACTGATGATGTCTCCGTGTGAAAGTTTTCTGGTCTCACCCTTTCCTATCCTATCCCCATTGACTGTAATCCCGTAGGAGCTATAATCTTCAATGAACCACTCATCTTTGTTTGTTTTTTTAAATTTGCAATGGTTTCTGGATATAGCTAGGAATGGTATGAGTGCTGAGTTATGAAGTCCTCGGCCTATTGTAAACTGGAAAAACGATTATTGATTACATTTGTATCAAGATGATAAAGCCAAAGTCATTGAAAATTGACATAGAGGTATTATTATAAAACTTAGTAGAAGATACAAATCATACAATACTAGATGACCGCGGCGAACTTTGTACCGCCTTAGAATCTTCCCGACACACACTTGGCCGTTTTTTTAGCCTATGTTAATCACGGATAATGTAGCATTCTAATGGTGAAAGAATTATTCACATTGGTCCAGTAGTTTTGGAGCCTATTCAATACAATTAAACAAAAAAATAAAATCTTCCTCTTGATAATATTAGTTTTAGTAGAGAAGTATAGATATATAGATTAACGGTTTAGGCTGTGCATTGTCTGTCAGTCAGTCACGGAACTGCTACACTTTCGCTGCTGACGACCTATGACGTAGGTCGGCGACAGATGGGCCGCAGTGCTAAAGAACCCACGAAACGAGTCAGTTATATTGCATGGCGGCTTATGACTTACCGCGCGAGCCATCGACAACCATACGCCTGTGCGGGTAACCCACGAGACGAGCCAGTTTATCGTTTCATGGTTTCGCTTGTGGTGCGGGCCGACCCACGAGGTGAGCCGCTTTGGTCGTTTTACGTTACGACTGTGCGCACAACCTACGAGGGGCGTCAGTTTTAGCACTGCGCGAGTATGATTTTGAGCTTAGCAGCGAAAGTGTTAAGCCGTTGGTCCTGGCTACTATCCTATCTCTGGTGGTTAGTAGTTGTTATATAAAAACCACGTCATAGGACGTAAGGGCTAAGGCTCTGAAAAAACTCTTGTCACCAGGGCTTGCGCTCATGATAAGAAGAAGAATTTATGTTTGTAGAACATAGACATCTTATATACAAACTAGACGCACAATCAACGTTCGAAAAATGGCACAACCAAAAGAGCTCTGATTTTTTTTTTTTGTACTAGCTGACAGTTAACAAGCGAAATATGACTATGTTTATCATAGATTTAAAACTTTTCGCTTACGCTGAAAGATGGAGCCAAGAAAATGAGAGTGAGATAGCCAGTTGTGAAACCTTATATAAACAAAAAAGACAAAACTTTATTTTTTGTTTCGGTCACCATGGCCGGTTTTAGTGTTTGGCAAGATGAAAATCCCATAGAATATTTGCCAAACAAACCGTCTTTTAATATGCAAAAGTCAAACTATTGCTGTTCCATGTGTGACCACGATATGGCTTAATCTAGACTGTAAATCTAAGATGTTTATGAATCAAATACAACATATTAGTGACAACCAGCAGCATGCATGCACAGACTTGAAAGAAATACGGACCGAATATTCCACTAAAAAGATTTGAAGTATGCAAGGTAATACAATCTCGTTTGTTCTACAAGGGACCTACACTCACACAGATGCACTAGTTCTAGGCGCAGGTCCTACAACCCGTCATCTGATGTACCGCGTGACAGGACGCACACAAAAGAAATGGGTGCTTCACTCATGATTAGACGAGAATACGTCTGGTTCTTCTTTTAAGTCTGTGCATGCATGCATGTTTTTGCGTCAATGTGGACAAAAATTTGCTAAGATTTTATATGACACTGTGGGTCTAGTCTAAGAGGTCAATGTTGTAGAAAGACATTTCGCGGGGCATGATACGAGGCCAAATGTAGATCAGAAAAAACAAATTCCAACAAAACAAAATTGTTTTTTTATAAACCACAAAACATTTACCATTAATTTGCGGAATTAGATTTTATCTTTCAACCCAAATAAAATAGCCCTCCTGGACAAAGAATTACTTATTTCAAATAAAATATCTATTTAAATGTTTTATAAACTTACATCAGACGTTATTTTTATCTGCTTAAAACGTTCATACTCAGGTTTCAAAGATTTACATGAAATCAAGACGGGATCTTGCATTTTGGCAAGATTAAATTACAAACAGTCTATCAACATCAAAACAAGTAACAACGACATTTATGAAGGAGTCAAATGAGTGAATGAATGAATTGAATCATGCTATGATATCTTAGGCATACATTACACGGTAGGTTTTGCGTCAGTCAAAACCATCAGTCATGAATGACGTTTGACTGATGGTGACTGATGGTGACTGATGGGGCTGAACTGTACAATGAGTACCGTCGAATTTGGGGTTGGGGATGGGTGGGGGGGGATAGGGGGGCGTCCCCACATGCCCCCCCTAGAGGGAAAAAGTACGGAAACCCCCCCTTTTTTTTGCCCCCCTTCAGTCCAAAAATAGCTGGTAGAAGGCGTGGGAGGGACCCCAGATCTTGTTGGTTAGGTTAGCGAGGAGCGAAGCGACGAGCATGTTAGGTTTCTTGCGACCACAGCGCACGAGCCGAGCGAGCGGAGCGAGCGGTGCCGCGGCAGCGGCCGGCGAGTGCCAGAACCGAATTGCTACTGTTTACCTAGTCGCCTCGAATCCCCTCCCCCCCTGTGGGGTGGTAAGGGGATTTTCCCCCTCCACCCCCTCAAATTCATGCAGCAGGATACTTAAAATTTCACTTTTTATAAAAAAGGGGGGGGGGGGGGGGGGTTCCGTACTTTTTCCCTCTAGGGGGGGCATGTGGGGACCCCCCCCTATCCCCCCCACCCATCCCCGACCCCAAATTCGACGGTACTCATTGTACAGTCCTTCCACTGATGGAATTAGTAGCCACATTACACAGTCATTCTGACTGACCGTCAGTCATGCTCAAAATTTCACAAAGGATACACGTGTTCACGCAAGACAGTATGGATATGAATGAATGAATGAATGAAATATACTTTTAATTACACCAAAACACAAATACAGCATAGAAAAGGAAACAAAGAAACGATAATGGTACAAATAAGGCGGTCTTATCGCTAAAAAGTGATTTCTTCCAGACAGACAGATATTCATAAAAGAAAAGCCTGTATTGGAATTTTGATTGCGTTATTGAGTAAAAAACGTGTTAAAATAAATGCTACCAACATACTAATAAGGTGTTAGTTGGGGGTGCAACCCGTGCAACCCTTAATAACCCCCTACGAGCTAGGGGTTGCACCCCCTAATAACCCCTTCGTCCTAGGGGGTTCACCCCCACAAGCTAGGGTGCAAATTCGAATCACCCCCTACGAGCTAGGGGGTGCACCCCGAAATAACCCCTACCTCCTAGAGGGTGCACCCCCTAATCACCCCCACGAGCTAGGGTTCACCCCCTAATAAGCTCTACGCCCTAAGGGGGTACACCCTCTAATCACCCCTACACAACCCCTTAATCACCCCTACGAACCCCCTACACAGTAGGGGTGCACCCCCTAATCACCCCCACGAGCTAGGGGGCGCACCTCCTATGCACTACGGGGAGCATCTATCATGTCCGACTCCATCGCTGTCCGCGCGCTGACTGACGGTGATTGACGAAATGCGATTACACGTTCACTCAAAAGTCATGACTGATGGTTGCATGATGAAAATCTAGATTTTCGTCATGCAACCATCAGTCACCATCAGTCAACGCATTACACGGTAGGTTATTCATCAGTCACAGCCGTGACTGTGGCAAAACTGACAGCAAAACCTACCGTGTAATGTATGCCTTAGGCTCGGGTCCCACGGCCTGTATATACGCAAATCGCGCCAAGCCACACGCCGTGGGAACGGTGTCGCCTGTCTTGGCCAGTAGACGCCTGTGGACGCCTGTGGTGTGTATTGTGTCCGGATCGCTGTCGGTAACTTCAAAGGGGCGCGTGGATTGCCGAGCCATTGAAATAGTACTGTAGCCAGGGAACTTATTAATTACCAAAAAGATTACCGATTGCCGTTTAGAAATTGTTGTAAGGTACTAAATGACTAATATAATAAAAACCTAAGTCTTACAGATCACAACCCGCCGTAGAAAAAAAAAATAAAAATAAGTCTGAAATGTTTCAAATTTCGAGGCTATTTTCTATACTGCCATGTTCTTCACCTTAGTTTGAAAATGTCAGTATAAAAATAAAAGAAAACCTCGAAATTTAAAAATTTAAGACTAAATCTTTTTATTTTTTTTCTACGCCGGGTTGGGATCTGTAAGATTTAGGTTTTAATATTAGTCATTTAGTACCATACAATAATTTGTAAACGGCAATCGGTAATCTTTTTTGTAATTAAAAAGTCCCCCGGCTACAGTATCAGTGTCAGTGTCAAGGTTAAAACTATGACTAGATTTATAGATATACCCCCCCCTTGCTACGCCTATGTTAAGATTTTTGCATTTTTAATTGAATTGATTAACACTCACTCTCAGTTGCAGAAACGCTCGTTAAAGTTAATCCTCCATTAAATCTCTTGCTAGCTTTTACTACGTCAACAAGACAAAAAGTGACAGCAAGATAATTAATGGAGGATTAACTTTAATGAGCGTTTCTGCAACTGAGTTTTAGTTTCTCCAACCACTGCTTATGGTTCGAGCCTCGTGTCGGCCGGCCGTCTTTTTCTATTTATTTATCACTGTGGCTCCCCCATCCGCTTATAAGGGGCAACGACAACAATTAAGCCGTTCAAAAATCCCAGGCGACTTACCTATCTATACCCAATATACATATTCTATGGAATGAATGAATGACCGAATGAACGTTTTTCTTTTAATTTTTAAATTTAGTTCCTAAAAATCTCGACAGATGGACTGTTGATCGCTCCATAAAGCCGTTCGCGAGATCCTGTCAAAATCTTGTCAAGACTGTGCCTGTCTTTTTTTGGAAGGCCAAGGGATCGAGCCCATACAACCATGTCAGGCGCGTAAAAGTTTCGAATTTCCGGTTAAAATGATGAGTAAATAATGAAATATGCCATCATAAGATGCATTGGCGTCTTCTTGATCATCTTCCCCCTCTTTATTATTTTAATGAAACACTTTTGAAATTTTTACAATTATTCGCACAGACCGTAGCGCCATCTTTCGATCCCCTAGAAAACAAAAAGAAAAACGCTCATGGAGCGTTTTTCTTTTCTTTTTTAAATTTAGTTCCTAAAAAACTCGACAGATGACATGTTTATCGCCCCATAGAGCCGTAAGCGTGGGAAGACACTATGCACGTCCGGTCCACGCGCATCCAAAATTTCGTACAGACAATAATGTCCAACCGGTGCAAAGGAATCCACTGTCAAACTCATTTAGCTGGGTTTTGAAAAACTGGTCGTACGTGTTTGCTCCGAACAAATTATGCCCGACCCGTTCATAGGAATCCATTTTCGTACTCGAGTGAATGGACGCGAAAACCCAGCTGTACAACGATTGATCGTGCATAAACATTGCGAACAAGTTATGCACGGCCAAGTTATTGACGTACGTTCCATAAGAATCCCTTTGGATTCGTATGAACGGAGCGTACAAAATGTGGACGTGCGTTACACCCCGAACATTTCATGCCCAGCCAGTTTTTCGCGGTTGATTTATGCCCGGCCCATTCATTGGAATCCCTTCCGGTTTAAAAGTTGCGGGAATTTCAAACTGGAAAATGACCATAGACAAAGTAAAGTCCAATGTAGACTACCGCAACGTGAATCGATCTTTTTTTTTAAATAATGTATGCTTTCGGAAAGGCAATGGCCCTACTAGCCCTTACATCCTGGTCTTTAGTGATAGATATTGTTACCCGCGACGGAACGGAGATCGTGTATGCGTTTAGGGTGAGAGGTTGTTTGTTTTTTTTGTTTGTTTGTGCAAAACCAATGTTCCCATTTATCTCCAAAACGGCTAGACTGATTTAGATTCGGTTTTCTGTAAAGGGTTTGTGATTAATCAGCGATAGTTCTAAGATAGGTGATGCAGTGCTATCTTGCCAGAAGGCGCTGCAGTAAACATTTTTCTAACGTCAAAATGAGTTTTTGCGCCTTTACGCCGAAACGGCTTGACCGATTTGGATGCGGTTTTTTCTTCAGTGCTTGAGGTTTACTTGAAATGATAGGTTTGATGGTGACAAACTACCAGGGAACGCTGATCCGGTTTTTTGTCAAATGCTTGCTAGTAGACCTTGTTTGGGCTCTTTTGATAGCGTTTGGTGAGTTGCTTCTGTACATGAACGTCTGAGGGTCTGATGATACAAAAGAACAACATAGTGGGTAGCTCTGTGAAGGCACATAGCTAGGAAACCATGTTCGGGCTCTTTTGATAGCATTTGGTGAGTAGCTTCTGTATATAAACCAATCAATCAATCAATCAATATTTATTGCTTTTTCGTGTGGTTTACAAGATGTTCTTATAAATATTTTACAAGTTCCTGACATGAACCCTGTGAGGGCACAGCAAATAAAACAAAAAAACTGCTGATGGTCTGATGATGGATCAGAAGAACATCGTTGGAAACTATGTGGAGGCACGTAGTAAGTAGGTAAACCATGTTGGTTGGTTGGAGAAGGCTGCCTGTTCGCGACAGTTATTATTATGTATAGATTTATAGACATAAGTTAGTCGTAAGCATTTTTACTTAGCATTGTATTTTATATTTTGTTGTTATGTTTGTACATGTAATTAGCATAAGTTCGTAAATAAAAACCAAAAAGATTACTAGTTTAATTTCGGGACTGATCGAGTAGCAATCTCTCGCTCCCCAGCTCAGGTTGTCTCACTCACACGCACACGCGCCCCGCCCGCACACGATTGGTGCAAGCGGGACTCGCGAATCGCGGAACGTACCCGGAGTTGAGACACCCTAGCGGGGCAGATAAGAAGCGATAGAATCGGAGATCGACACAGTCTGCCACGAGGACAGTCTGCCACGTCCGAGTGCACACGCGGTCGCAACCCCCGCGCGTCTCCGCGCCCCCCAGTGCATCCAGCGCGGCGCCGGCTGCCCGACCGCAGTTTAAACCGGCGCCGCGCTTTCGCGACCGAGCCACCGTGGCACCCCAGTGCGTCCCAACGCCCTTCGCAGGGCTCCTCTTTGATTCCCCCTGCCCCGTACGAGGAGTCCCTCGTACCGGTGCGCAGGGCTCCGCGCAGTCCGACGCTGCGCCCGCGAACGCGAAAGCGCTAGTGTAAGCGTACCGGACTGCGCCCGCGACTGCCCCTATGTCGCCAACCCGCGACGAAGCCCGACGGAAGATCGTCGCCCAGCTGTGAAGCCCACCCACGTCCACGCCTCCTCGTCGAGCCGTCAGGACTGTGGGCCCCTTCACAAACCTTCCCCGGACGACGACACTGCCGGTTAGAAGCTCGCTCACCGGGCCTCCCCCAACGGGGTCCCACCCGATGGGTTCGAACTCGCCGGCAGCTCCTCGCGACCTCCAAACAGCCCTTTTCAGGGCTAAACCTAGCTTTTCTCAACGTACCCTCCGGTACGTTGATTATTTTGCTACCCGCGGAATGCTCAGCGTACCCTGCGGTACGTTGAGTATTCAGCTACCAGCAAAATAACGTCGACGCCACATCTCATTTTATTTTTATCGGGGTACCCTCCCGATAAAAATAAAAAAGAGATGTCCCCCCGTTCGTGCGGACGGTCTCAACGGCCGGCGAAAGAAACCACAGGCAAGAGGCCAACGCCTCGGTACTGTCTCCCCGCGACCCCCCTTCGGGGGGCCGCGAGAAGAATACCTCAAGCAAGATCGACACGAACCAAAAGCATTCTGACTACAGACTCCGAAAAAACAAGAGCTCCGATCACTCCTGAAAAAACTGCAAGGCAACAAACAGAAAACAGAAGAGTTTCATTTCTTCAACAATCCAGCACCCAGTACACAAGGGAGGAAATATTTAAAAAGTAGTTCCTAATGGCTTAATAGATGGCGTTGACGAGACAGGGGCGAACGACCTTGCAGATAATAAAATACAAATAAAATCGTAAGAATTTGTGTATGTAAGTAAGCAGCAAAATATGAGCATATAGGGTCCTTCTTAATATGCTGACACTTTTTTAAGAGGATGATCAGACCACAAAATTGAACAACTTTTTCTACGGGACCAACATCGAAATCGCGAAAAAAAAATCAGCTGTCCCATACATTTGGCTCGAGTCTGTTTGCAGTTTTGTATGGGACAGTAGATTTTTTTTTCTCGATTTCGATGTTGGTCCCATAGAGAAAGTTGTTCAGTTTGATGGTCTGATCATCCCCTTAAAAAAGTGTCAGCATATTTAGTTGGACCCTGTATATTTCGTCAGCGGACGCGTCTGACTCAGTGACATGCATTTTTGTTTACTTTTAGCCTAAAATTTTCGCCTTCAGACCCCCTCTCTCGTCAACGCCATCTATCGCCGTTATGATGAACTACGTTTTAGTAGCTGTCAGAAAACTCCTCATTAGACACAAACTCATAAAACTGAAAAAAGATTGTTCATTACAGCAGGGCATGAAATGGCAGCCCCGACGGATTTTCTAGATTTTGTTCTAATATACTTATTTCTCTTTGATTTTGGTTTATTATCTTTCGTTACCTACTTTCTTTAAGTCGAGGGTTTTTCAAAAACTTTATTTAATCCTTTTTCGAATAACGTTTACATCCGTGAAAATGCGAGGGTGGGGTGGTACACATATTCCAATTTTCAGGGGAGTTTCACGCAAAAATCAATCCGAATCAAACGGGAGCGCCTTCTTTATTTCTCACTTTTACTATATTGTTCTCCATTAACCCATCCCGTGTCGAGGCTCTGCCAAACAAAAAACGCTCGCGTGTCGCTGTGTTTTATACAATGAAATTTTTTTTTACCACCTTTTAGAAAAAAATATTTTTCGATGTTATGATGTTATAAAGATAATAAATAATAATTTACATATGAATATTTTTTGTTTATCTTGTACTCAAGCACGTATCCAGACTTTTGTTTCGGAAGGGGGGAGGGGGGTATTCATTGAAAAACAATGAAAAGCTTCCAAGCTGGAATCACTTTTTCATACAATTATTCGGATACGTGCTTGCTCGTACTTTTTTAGAGATCAAATTTAATATGTTTGGCGACTTCTAGTGGATTTTTATGAACCGTTTTCATAAAATCTAGCGACTTTTTGATTTGATTCTAATTAAGGCTTGGCTCAAAGGTCAATGTATTCAGGCTATAAACATAAAAAAATAAATTGTGGAGTTTCCACCACGTTTCCACGGAGTTTCTTTTTCTCTATGCGGCAATACTGCGGGGCTAGTACGCCAACCCGCGATAGCGTGATATAGCGCTATCACGCTTCCGCTCTCTTTCTATTTGCACGCGATAGAACGAGACAGAAGACTAAATTTGACAGATGCATAGCTAGCATGCCGCAGTGATACAGCGCTATCACATCTTAGCTCTCTTTCTATTTGCGTGCGAACGAACGAGATAAAAGACGTGATACAGCCGTATCACGTGTAGCATACTACGAGTTTTGGATGTGTTAAATGTGGTTGGCGTACTAGCCCCGCTGCACTCGTAGTATGCTACACGTGATACGGCTGTATCACGTCTTTTATCTCGTTCGTTCGCACGCAAATAGAAAGAGAGCTAAGATGTGATAGCGCTGTATCACTGCGGCATGCTAGCTATGCTGGTCGACGGCCCGTTTTCATTCTTAAGGAGCCCATTCACAGTAGTCCGTCTTGCAGTCCTACAGCAATATTGGACAGTGAATGGTGTTGTAGTCCTACAAGGCGTCCGATGACCTTGACCAAAATGTATGAGTAGTCCTACTTGCAGGATGGTGAATGGTGTTGTAGTCCTACATGTAGGACTACTGTGAATGGGCTACTTTACCGCGTTCTTAACGGAACTGACCGGGTGAAAACGGGAGTGTGTAAGGCGATATATGACGTTTGCATAGCCGTTGGACCTTCCGTTTTCCATTCTGTTCTTACCGGAACGGGTGAAAACGGTATATGTATGGCCAGCCTTAAGAACTTTGTTAATACGAACCAAAAAGAGTTTTGCGCGGGAAACAAGACGAAACGGGCGGACTTGGTTTCTTAATTTTCTAAATTAGTTTTTCGAGACTATTGTTGTGATAATGTGGTGGAATTAGTATAATAATGTGCCTTTAATGGAGAACAATATAGTAAAAGTGAGAAATAAAGTAAGGCGCGACCGTTCGATTCGGATTGATATCCCCGCGTAAAACTTCCTTAAACATTGCAATGTGTGAACCACCCTCGCATTTAAGTTACGATTAACGAAAAACTGCCAAAGACTACGGATTCCTGTCAATATTGAAAACTTATTGAAGACATCGGCAAATACAGACTTGATCTCGGAAATGACACAAGGAAATGACGAAAACCACAGAAATGACATTATTACGGAAAAACGAAAATTACTTGGAATATGAAGTCTTGGGAATTTTTTAAATTTTAACACAGATCAGGCACATTATTTATATTTTATAATGAATTTATAAGAAAAAGACAAAATCAGACTTGGCTGCATGGGCTATGTTCCCTTTGCCTTTCCGCAAGGATAAATGCAACAACAACAACAACCAAAAAAAAATTTTTTTCTTATTTATTTACTAGCCTGGTTACTAAACCTTTTGGCTAAATCTTATATTATTTTTAATTTTCTTCTGCTTTCACATTAACCCGTTGGTATTCGACGTTTTGATGGTTCTTTGGAGTTTTGGAGACAATCGAAAGACGCAGGAAAAGCAGAGAAGTCCACAGGAAAGAGGTAAACCGACCGCTTTGCCGCGCTAAAATTACGGTACGCTTTTCCTGTTTACGACCCATGCACCATCATATTTCACTGAACTATATACGACATAATGTCATACTGGACACTTGCCACCAATTTTACGAACCAAAAGTCACTATAAACAATAAAAATTCGATTAAATATGAGGACTCCAAACGTCAGCTACCAAATCCCGCCAAAAACTCCACCACCAAAAACTAAAATATCTGATTGTTGCCAGACCACGAAATATAATATTTACAGTCATACTTTCTTTGAATCTAAAATAAATTATAACATGCGTATTTTTTTATTATTTTCCATACAAAATTAACATATCATTTGTCGTAATCCTTTGCGGGTAGAATAGATAATTTACTGTTATTCATTCCAGAGATAAGTTTTCTACCGTCTCGAGATGGTATTTTCTACACTGGTATCACCGTTGTTTACATTTTGTCGCTCTAAAGGAGCCCATTCACAGTAGTCCGTCTTGCAGTCCAACAGCAATATTGGACAGTGAATGGTGTTGTAGTCCTACAAGGCGTCCGACGACCTTGAGCAAAATGTATGAGTAGTCCTACTTGCAGGATAGTGAATGGTGTTGTAGTCCTACATGTAGGACTACTGTGAATGGGCTACTTAAGGCTGAGATTCAGGCCGAGATTCAGGCCGAGATTCAGAGACGATTTGTAAGTCATAGTTCGAACTCCCGTATGTCAAAATCCATACATTTCGACCCTACTTAGCTCGAGCTAAGACCAAAAAAATCGTCTCTGAATCTCGGCCTCAGAGACGATTTGTAAGTCATAGTTCGAACTCCCGTATGTCAAAATCCAATCATTTCGACCCTACTTAGCTCGAGCTAAGACGGAAAAGATCGTCTCTGAGGCCGAGATTCAGAGACGATTTTTTCCGTCTTAGCTCGAGCTAAGTAGGGTCGAAATGTATGGATTTTGACATACGGGAGTTCGAACTATGACTTAAGAATCGTCTCTGAATCTCGGCCTGAATCTCAGCCTAAAGGCCTCCGCACATTGCAGCGATTTTATCGAGCGATATTATCGCTGCGATTTTGCGATATTTATTTCTAGTACATTTTGTATGGGGACCCGCGCGATCCTACACGCTCCCGCGATATATCGAGCGATAATGTCGCTGCGATTTTGCGATACATAAGAATAAATGAAAGAAGACTAAGAATGAAATTTATCAAGCAAAGGTGAGCGGAAGTGTTGGGAGAGGCCGTCCGAGGAAAACATACCATGATCAAATCAATGATCTTTTCCGAAAAGGACAAGTGCGTAGTACTCAATCGACGGAAGTGCATGAAGAGATGTATGAATGTGAATGAGGCTAAAGAGGTGTGTCAGAGTCGTAGCGTGTGGCGGTCCGTGGTCTCTGCCTACCCCCTTGGGACAATGGCGTGAGCTTATGTATGTATGTATTTTGTGATATTGGTTCTCAATCGCAACCTGACGCAATCTCTTTCGACTACATTCAGTGGTGGGGCGCATGCGCGACGCGAATCGCGTTATCGCTGCAGTGTGTAAGGTGTCGCGATATCGCTGTCGTTAATATCGCTCGATAAAATCGCTGCAGTGTGCGGAGGCTTTAATTCCTGAATGGAGTATTGATCATCCTATCTGTCATTGTATGTTGAATGAGGGATATTCAGAAAGCCATTAAAAAGAATATGTAGTTCCTAATGGCTCGATAGATGGCGTTGATGAGACAGGGGTGAGTGACCTTGCAGATGATAAAATACAAATAAAATAGTAAGAATTTGTGTTTTTAAGAAAGCAGCAAAATATGAGCATATATTTCGTCAACGGATGCGTCTAACTCAGAGAAATGCATTTTTGTTTACTTTTTAGCCTAAAATTTTCGTCTTCGGACCCCTCTCTGGTCAACGCCATCTATCACCGGTATGATGAACTACGTTTCAGTAGCTGTCAGAAAACTCCTCATTAACTAAATCAGAAACATGCCCATGCCATGAATTCGGTATGTAATGTTTTTTTTAAACAACTAATTGCGTTGTTGTTCATGTATTGTTAGTGTGCTTAAATAAATAAAATAAAATACACTACCTTTTTTGTAATAGCTGTCAGTAAATCCCCCATTTATATTAAACTAAAATAAAGCAACAAAAACGATCTAGCGAATGAGATTGCGTTAATTGGTACAGGCCTTAAAACCATAACCAATACACACGGCGGAAGTGAAAAAATTAAAAAGAAAACAGTGTCCAATCAGAACTAGGCAATCGTTCTACCAATAGGAATCCAGCAATTCCACCAATTAGGCGAGTTGGGATTCGGATGGACGGGATGGACAAAACTTGGTCGTGCATGATTTGTGCGTTACAAAACAGAACGGGCATGCTTGGTCCAGGCTGATCATGCACGTCCCGTCTATCCATGTACATTAAGGATTCGTATGCTTGGTTGCCAATAACAGCAGGGCTAGCATGATACCCCGCGACTTCGAGTCTCTCTATACCATATCTCTATTTTGGCGCGGCTTCGCCTCTGTCTCTACAGTAGCTAACATGATGCGCGCGACTTACGATGACGCGAGCGCCCAACTGTCATTCGTAGACTCTAGTCTACAAATGCGAGCATGATCACCGTTCGGTAGAGTTTGTGGCTCTACGTTTGACGTTTGTCTTTAGAGATATATGTCTTGCACCGATGGGGTCCGCGACTGTGGCTTTATGTGGACTTTTCAGTAATAATTCATGAAATTTGGCAGTGTAAATAATATTTTTATGGTATTCATTCACTGTAGCGGCTCAAATGACTTGAAAAACACATTAAATATAAAACATTGCATTAATTAAAACAATGATAAAATCCGCAAGTAAACCTAAGTTTTGAAATGAAAACACACAAACAAAAAACATCTCTCCCTCAAAGCGTATTACTCCATTCCGTCGTGAAAAAAAAGAGCCCAAGCATGTTCTACTAGCCATGTGCCTTCGCAGAGTCCCCCACGATTTTGTTCTGCTCCAACATCAGGCCCTCAGCAGTTCATGTACAGAACGCATGTATGAAGCTACTCACCGTCTCACCGAACACTATCAAAAGAGTCCAAGCACGGTCAACTAGCTATGTGCCTTCGCAGAGTTCCCCACGATACCTATTGTTCTGCTCCATCATCGGGCCCGCAGCAGTTCATGTACAAAAGCTACTCATCGTCTCACTGAAAACTATCAAAAGAGCCCAAGCACGGTTAACTAGCTATGTGTGTGCCTTCACAGAGTTCCCCACGATTTTGTTCTGCTCCAACATCAGGCCCTCAGCAGTTCATGTATAGAAGCTACTCACCATCTCACCGAACACTATCAAAAGAGCCCAAGCACGGTCAACTAGCTATGTGCCTTCGCATAACTAGTTCCCCACAATATTGTTCTGCTCCAACATCAGGCCCTCAGCAGTTCATGTACAGAAGCAACTCACCGTCTCACCGAACACTGTCAAAAGAGCCCAAGCACGGTCAACTAGCTATGTGCCTTCAAAGAGTTCCCCACGGTGTTGTTCTGCTCCATCATCAGGCCCTCAGCAGTTCATGTACAGAAGCTATTCACCGTCTCACCGAACACAATCAAAAGAGCCCAAGCACGGTTAACTAGCTATGTGCCTTCGCAGATTTCCCCACAATGTTGTCCTGCTCCATCAGAAGGCCCTTCAGCAGTTCATGTACAGAAGCTATTCACCGTCTCACCGAACACTATCAAAAGAGCCCAAGCATGGTTAACTAACTATTTGCCTCCAGAGAATTCCTCACAATGTTGTTCTACTCCATCATCAGTAGACAAGTGACAGTGAAGGAGTTGGTTCTTCACGGTTGTACAATAATAAAGCGATTACTATTGTCAAAGAAAAACTCATATTTTATTAAAACAACAGATTTTATTAAAATTTTTAATATCCCGGACCCAAAAAAAATAAAAAATAAACTTCAAATTAGTATCTTTATTGCTAAGTTAGGTACAGATAGGTACATAATATACTTTGAAAAATCTATGCAGTTTCATTGTCACGTACGACAGCTAGAAATTTTACAATAATAGTAGATTACACACCGAGGACAGGAAAGTAAGAAAGGTCTCAGATCTCATGTAATTGTTGACCGAGGCGAAGCCGAGGAAGAACATGTGATCTGAGGCTTTCTTATTTACTGTCCGAGGTTAGTATACTATTTTTCTTCTCGACGGAGGTGAAAGCGACAACTTCGTTTACCGCAGCGGGACGATAATTGACGCTTTACGTCCGGAGGGATGAAAAGAACATTAAATACATTCAATAAATCTAATAAGTACAATTTAGTTGATATCCTTAAGTCAATAAAGTAAAGTAATTACTTACAACTACAGGGTGAAATTGATTAGCATACTATTAAACTAAGAGTCTACCCATCACACTGAACAACTTTTACTATGGGAGCAAACCGATTGGAGCAAAAAAAATCTGCTGTCCCATACTAAACTGCAAACTGCTAAAATGCCTACTCAACTCAAATGCAACAGCAGATTTTTATTTTGCTGTGATCGGTTTGTTCGTCAATGGTTTGTTCCCATAGTAAAAGTGGTTCAGTTTAAGCTAATGATATCAATTTCAATAATAAACTCCAAAAATTAACTTGCATTACACACAAAGAAAAAAATAGTTATGACCACTTATAAATGATGAAAAACTAGTTACAACATAACAATAATTAATAACTAAATGCACTGATGAACAATGATGATCAACAACATTGCAAAAAATGAAAGATTATAATTATTACAAATAAATACAAGATTATAACTTATAAGGTATTACCTAAAAATAATAAGGTTGGGAGTCAATAATATAAGTAAATATACGTACTATGAGAGCTCAGTGGCCCGTTGCGGACAGGTACGGACTCTCAATCACGAGTTCCGGATTCGAATCCGCACGGACAACATGCCACGTACCAATGAGTTTTTCTAACTTATGTTCGTATTACTGACTGCTCTCAAACGGTGAAGGAAAACATCGTGAGGAAACCTGCATATGCGGAAGAAGAAATTCTGATGAGTATGTGAAGTCTACCAATCCGCATTGGACACGCGTGGTGGACTAACGCCCAAACACCCTCCTAGAGGGTAGGCCTGTGCCCTGCAGTGGGACGTATATAGGCTGATGATGATGATGATACCTACTATACACATAAACATTTCAGAAGAAATTCTCTGACAACTGTCTCCACTGCTGTAGCAGTTCTGTCATATTGCATCCTCAGCGCATGGTAATATGTGAGAGTGATTGCTGTGGCATTATTAATGCGTCCGTCTATACAACGCTGCCGTTGTTCTGGAAGGTCTCCTTGTCATCATGCCCTTAACGACATCATCCAAAGGGCTCTAATTTCTGCCAAGATATCATGCGTGCCTTCAGGCCTCAACCGCACCAACGGTAACAGGCTTGACGGCCTAACTTTGATGCCCTGGCAGAAGGGCAAGTGCCTCCCGTGGGATCCTACATGTATCAGCACCATCGCCGCCAGCTACCTTAGCCGCACCTCACGGACCCCTGGAGCAGCTGCAGAGAGTCTGGTAGTCAAGACTTGAAGCGCCAATATCTGTTTGTTCCGGTCACAGAAGTGTGGGGAGCCTGAAATCGGGCATAAGACTTAGGGAGAGACCATGGCCATAGCAATACAACGCGGCAGCGGTGCTAGCGTTATGGGCACTTTTGCACCTGGATCAATACAGGGCGGGCTATTCGATTAAGTTTAGCTGTGAGTTTCTTTTATTTTGTTTCTCTTCATTTGTTTTGTTTATTATGTTGTATATAAAGGATTTAACACATTATACCTTCATTTAGTATCTCCTAAACTTTGTTCAAAAGACTAAGGGCCTGTTTCACCACTTCTGGGTAAGTTCTTGTTAGCTTATCCGACAGATAGTTTGACATTTATCGTTGTTGGAACATGGATACACGAAAAGCTTTTTATAACTGCCTCAGTATCTTCTCGTGCCTTCAGTTAAAGACAAGTAATCCCGTATATCCGCCAATGGTGAAGTCTTCAAATTGTCAGAAAGTTTATTTGCTCTCACTGTGCTTAGATTTCTGAAAATTAAATGTAAAATTACGTTATAACGTGAAATACAAGTAGGTAGAAAGTCGGAAGAAAAATGTATATTTGACATCCAATAATACTTACATAACATTGTTTTCTTTAGCAAACATGCTGACGCGACGATTATTTACTGAAAAACAGCTTTATTTCGCTATTTTAGTTGTGTAAAACTGTTTATTCTTTAATTTTCCAAAATAAAATTTTAGTTTTCAAATGTCAAACATATGTCAAGTGAAAAAAACCAATAGCTTTAATTTAAGAATAAAACATAACGAGTAAGCGAGACGTCGCTATACCAACAGTATCTCCTTACTCTTTACTCGAAACATAAGCACTCAAAGCACGCAACGAAATAGGCAAAAGAACGAATGATATTGGGGCAGCTCTAATTACCGATTCGGTGATACCATATTTAAAAAAGATAGTTTTAACCGTATGGTATCCCAGCGAACCCGCGCCGCGACTCTGCTTTCTCTCGGTAGAGTGGCTGCCGAGCTGTCAAATCATGCTCACCATCGCGGGATAAATGACAGGCGCGGGTATGGATTTCAAACCCGCAGGCGCGCGTCATGCGACTAATCATGCTAGCACTGCAGGACGCGAATAACGCATCCGTACATAGTTGACCTGGACATGGAATGCACGGCACGAGCAACCGCGACCGAATATTTTAAATACATGTACATCGGTAACTGGCCGTCTAAAACTCTCTGTACGAAACGGGATGGCAATGGCTGGATGGGAATAAACAATCCGCGCCAATTATACGCGTAGGAATACGTACGCAGAGTTTTGTCCGACCCATCCATTCAAGTACAAACAGTACTTCAAAAACGTGTACTTGGATAACTGGCCGGGCAAAACTGGCTGGCCAATGACCTCACCCAAGCGAGATCCTGTCAAAATCTGGTCAAGTCTGTGCCTGCCTTTTTTTTTAATACCAAGTGATCGAACCCATACAGCCATGTCAGGCGTAAAAGTTTAGAGTTTTCGATTAAAATGATTAGTAAATAATGATGTCATTAAAAGATGCGTTGGCATCTTCTTGATCATCTTTTCACTCTTTATTATTATAAAGAAACACTTTTTGAAATGTTGACGTTTCTTCGCACAGACCGTAGCGCCATCGATCGATCCCCTAGGAAATAAAAAGAAAAACGCTCATTGTCATCTCTTTAGGAGTGCGATTTTTTAAAGTCAAATCAGCAGTAGAAAGATGCGTATCTTAATAGTAATTTTTACATTTTCAACTGCTGAGCTCACTGAATGAGATTCAAAAATAGCATAGCAATCCAGTTAGTTAGACATTTTTTATGGTGTGACGAGTAGTTGCCGAAATCAAAAAATGTATGAAATGAAACAGCAGATTTTTTTCATGTTTTATGAGAGTTGCTTATGTGAATAAAATAAATAACTGAAATGTTTCAAAATTCTGCTGGTTATGGAACCAATAGGTACTTCATTCCAAATAAGGACACCGAGAATTTCCGATTCCTATTTAGCTTTCTAGCCAATTCTGATAAGCAAATACAATTTATTCATCAGAAAGATGTACTATCCGACATATCTTGGACGTTACTAAAGCTGTTCTAAGAATAAGTGAGAGGTGTTTCAAATCTCTGTTTCTGTAATTAAATAAAATAGCCTTAAATTTTCGTTGCTATTTGGAATGGAGTATAGGTATCTGTAAGTAAATGTACTTAAGTAAGTATATCATTCTTTTGAGAAACAAATATTCTTTAATCGTATTTGCCAATTTTGGGTAGGTAGTCAAATGGCCAATATGAGCTATGTTTTTAAAGTGATCTCAAAATCCGTTAGATGTTGTAGGGGTGCTAGTAGTCCTCGTCTGATTCCTCGTCGTATTCGTCCGAGCTTTCGTCGTAGGTGACGGTGCGATTTCTGGAAACGACGATGATAAGGATGAAATGTAAGGAAGCTAAATTAAGAGGATAGGCGGTCTAAAATGCGAATTTGGAGAATAGGTCGCCGTCCAGTCCGACTGTAGGTATACATATTTGTCCGATCCGGCCCACCCCGCCGATTAGAGTGCGAAAGAGACAACTGCAGCTCGGACCAATTGTATCTATATAAAATAGACGAAAACAGCATTTCGTATTTTCTCATCCAAAACTAAACCGATTTTAAAATCATTCTGTCAAGAATAATATGAGAAAGACTTTGGCTATGTCTGTACGTTTTGCTTTTTTGTTTATACTTATTCGTCAAAATTGTTTACTGGATGTCTGAAAACGGGCGGTAAAATTGGTCATTTTCGAAGGTCCTAGTTCTTAAAATAATAACGTGACATAGCAATTGTATGGTAAAAAAATATTTGGTCTAGTGTTATTATCCAGGGGGAAAACAGGGGAATACGTTTGGAGGAGGAGTGGAGTTTTCTGACAGCTACTCACAAACGTAGTTCATCATACCGGAGATAGATGGCGTTGACCAGAGAGGGGACCGAAGACGAAAAATTTAGGCTAAAAAGTAAACAAATATGCATGTCACTGAGTTTGACGCATCCGTTGACGAAATATACGCCCATATTTTGCTGCTTGCTAAAAAACACAAATTCTTCCTATTTTATTTGTATTTTATTGTCTGCAAGGTCGCTGGCCCCCGTCTCGGCAACGCCATCTATTGAGCCATTCGGAACTACTTTTTCTTTTTTAATGGCTCTCTGAAAATCCCTCATTAGAGTCGTGATCTACAGTTATCTATCTGTTATAGTCCAATATCCCTAGCAACTGTAATCGCTAAGCTGCTGGATAGGCTGCTTGAGATAATTACAACTAAATAAATAAGTCTCACATTGCAACGACCAGGGTTGTCTACAGAAAGTGCAATTTTGGGTCTCAAGCAGACTATCAGCACAGCTATCAGTTACTATACCGATCGTAGTACACAAGTTTATGTCTTGTCTGTTTCCTCGATTTTTCTAAGGCTTTTGACTTGGTTTCCTACGATATACTATGGAAGAAACTTAGGGCTATAAATTTGGCGTGTGATTTCATTATATCTTCAAGTATGGTATGGAACTATCGCTGGGTGAATACAATAACGGCACAAGTCGAAATTTGGCAAATTCGAGTTAGATGCGGATTCATGCTCTGCGCCAACTGCTCTATTTATGCAATAATGACTCAACTTGCTACTTCACAGGGTTTCCCGATAGATGGCACTAGTGTCACTTAAATCTGTTCGCGCGTAGTACATTCGACGCAACTTTAAACGCAGTTTTCTCGAAATAGTTTTTTTTTAATTGTGCCGTTATTGCATTCACCCAGCGCTATGTCGGAGGCGTACAGGCTGCAATGCGGGGTGTGTGTGGTACATCTTTGACGACAGAACCGTGTGGCTGCCGGTTATAGCCACTGCATCTGACGCCACCTCTGATCGTATTGGTCTCCCGTTCCATCAGACGTAGGAGGGTAAGAAGAAGAGATTGCATCTGTGTTTAGCGCGAACATTTCAAAATATCGTGCGTACCGGTTTTCCATAAAGATTTAGCAGTCGCCGTAGTCCAAATTTACTAGAAATCCATCGTAGACGAGTCGATCGATGAAGGTAGGTACAGCGGGCGTATACTGCCGCGCTAGCAATAACAGCAGTAAGTACGATTTTTGACGAAATTGAGTTACATATAGATTCGGAATCAGCAAAATTAGCTCTATATTATGTTGTGACTCTTATTTTGATAGCTTAACGGGAACCTGTATTTTACAGTAAGCATAAGAGCAGTATCTCTTAATAATGGGAAAAATTACTTAGAATGATAGCAGTAAGTATACTTACTGCTGGTTTTTTAGTAATGCGCCAACATTAACATTTGACCACTACTTAGAATAAGGGCAGTAACTAAAAGTACTGCTCTTATATTAAGCAAATTGATTTAACTTTTAGTACTAACTACGTAGAATATGAGCAGTAACTAGAAGTACTGCTATTATATTAAGCAAAGTGAAATTTACATATATTGGTACCATACTAAGAATATTAGCAGTAACTCAAAGTACTGCGGTTATAGTAAGTAAAGTTCAATTTACTCAGAGTATTAATTGCTTAATGCATCAGCAGTAACTTTCGAGAAATTTAAGAAAATAGTACTTATTTTTTGAAGTACTTAAGAATTGTTAACAACTTGAGAATTGGCAAAAACTTCCACTTTCTCCGACTCGCTTGATCCAGCCTATGATATTATGCGCATAGGTAGGCCAATGGAACTCATACCAACACCGTTTTGCATTTTGGAGTGTGAAATTTCGAGCTCACTTCGTTCGCTCCAGCCTTTATGAATTGTGTTTTATGTGAACTCGGACTTACACCGTTTTTAGATTTGGTGTGTGAAATTTCGAGCTCGCTTCGCTCGCCCCAGCCCATGATATTATGAGCGTAGGTAGGCTAATGGAACTAATACGAACACCGTTTTGGAGTGTATTGGAGTGTGAAATTTCGAGCTCGCTTCGTTCGCTCCAGCCTTTGAATTGTGTTTTATGTGAACTCGGACTGACACCGTTTTTTGATTTGGTTTGTGAAATTTTGAGCTCGCTTCGCTCGCTCCAGCCCATGATATTATGAGCGTAGGTAGTAGGCTAATGGAACTAATACGAACACCGTTTTGGAGTGTATTGGAGTGTGAAATTTCGAGCTCACTTCGTTCGCTCCAGCCTTGGAATTTTGTTTTATGTGAAGTCGAACTGACACCGTTTTTAGATTTGGTGTGTGAAATTTCGAGCTCGCTTCACTCGCTCCAGCCTTTGAATTGAGTTTTGGGTATGGCTTAGGACCTAAGCTTGATGGAACTCGGACCGACACCGTTTTGAGACTTAATGTGTAAAATTTCGAGGTCACTTCGCTCGCTCCAGCCTATGATTTTATAAGCATGGGTAGCTAATGGAACTCATACCAAAACCGTATTTAGAGTCTTTGAGTGTGAAATTTCGAGCACGCTCCGCTCGCTCCAGCCTATGATATTATGCGCATAGGTAGGCCAATGGAACTTATACCAACACCGTTTTGAGTCTTGGTGTGTGCAATTTCGAGCTCGCTTCGCTCGCTCCAGCCTATGATATTATTTGCATAGATAGGCCCATGGAACTCATACCCATGCAAATGCCGTTTTAATTCTTGGAGTGTCAATTTTTTAGTTCGCTCCAGCCTATCATATGAGCGTAGGGTAGGCTAATGGAACTCATACCAACAACATTTTAAATGTTGGAGTGTGAAATTTTGAGCTTGCTTCATTCGCCAGCTCGAGATATTATGAGCGTAGGTAGTCTAATGGAACTCATACCAACACCGTTTTGAGTCTTGAAGAGTGAAATTTCAAGTTCGCTTCGCTCGCTCCAGCCAATGGTGTTTTGAGCATATATAGGTAGGCTCAAAGAGGTATAGTTTTGAGACTTGGTGTGTTCTTCTAATTTCTGGAGAGAAGATTTCACAGACACTGAATTATGTTACTCATCCAAAAAACTTGCTTTTCGCTTCTGCCCTACCTTAAACCTCCTATGCCCTACCTTCAATCCAGTTCTAGCTACAGCCCTGGTCCCAGATTCCAAATATGAAAACATTTTTTTTCTATCTTCAACTTTCGATGGGGTCGCCACACAAATGTTCAAATTTTCCCCGCATAATTTTTGCGAGGCCGAAGGTCGAGCTATGCATAGGAGCGAAGCTCCGAAGCGTACCCCCTGGAAACTGGTGGACCTGGTCTCCGAGAGGTCTCCTGGTCTAGATTTTATGTTTTACTAGTTTTGGAAAACGGCTGACTGTTTTCTCATTGTGAGAAATGTTAATTTAGTAAACCTAAGCGATTAATCTCAAGTGAAATATATGTGCCATATAATACTAAATTTAGTTTTGTAAAAGGTTTTGATTATTTTTATGCAGATTTTTAATAGACACAAGATTTCTATAAATTTACATCTTTTTTTTCCCTACCCCATACTATGATTTGTATGAACTGCTTACGATAACGGCAGTAAGTCGGTACTTGCTGCCGTTATTCTAAGCAAACTGTTAGTAAGTATCTAACTTTTACTTAGTATAAACGGTTTTCCATTATTTACTATTATCCTAATATAAATACAAACTTTTCGATTACTATATATCAAATTACATGATTTCAGCTATATATAAAAAAATAAATCAATTAAAATAAGTGTATAAATAAGTCAGGAAAATTAAAAATGTTTCGAAAACTTTACGCGCCGTTTTCTCGAAATCAAGTCGAACGTACTTACTGCTGTTATTGCTAGCGCGGCAGTATAAATGCGGTACTAATAAGAGTTAGTAAAATAATATAATAAGGAAAGCATACCGATTGGTCCGCGAGCTGTGCTGTCGCGCTAGTTCTGACTCGAGTTCTGTAAACAACATAGCGTCATAATAGTACACCTACAGTATGGTCACGGATTATACAGGGTGTCCCGTAAACCGACGTCAACCCCGTGGATGCTGATAGGTTAGTTCATGCCTAAAAAAAACCTGTCAATCAATCAGTCAACATTTTACTATAGGAAAAGGTTCTTAGTATTCGAGATAAGGACAGCTTTATGAAATTCGTGAAACTCTTTACCTTAGTCACTATTTTGAGTGCAACTAAAAGCGCTAGATTTTCCACATACCCATTCTTGATATTATCTCCCGTCTTGTGTTCTTACCATAGGTACCCCGAAAGCGTGTCATTTGAAGTACAGTCTGCCTATAAAGTCTTGGCAAAAAATGAGGGCGCTGTCTCCACGCAAGAACGTCAAAATCAAGAATAACCTGGCAACACCACCATACTAAAATGATTAGTTCCTCAAACATTCATGCCACGACTTTATAGACAGACCATTTACGGCTTAGTCTACCTATACCCGCGGGCCGCATGTTTGAAATGCCTGCTAACATACCTTCTCTAGAAGTCAATAATTCCCTTCTCTTAACTTTCATATCTTCGTTAAGATTTTGCACCATTTTTTCAATAAACGAGTCTACCACGAGGCTTTTGCACTTTGACGTTATCCTTGCTCTGAAATATATAATTTATAATTAAATAATTAAATATCAGTGACGTGTACGCACGGCGACGATCAACCTCCTACCCATTAGTGAACACCCGAACCCTCACACCCGAACTGAATAAACGTAGTCTGCTCAATATGGAATCTCGAAGGTCTCTCCATATGGCTGGTTTGATTCATACCATTATCAGATATAAACACCCGAAGTATCTGTACGATAAGCTCCAGTGGTCCACTTTTCATAAATCCTACAATTCCAGACGATATGACTGCTACCTGCTGGCAACGCCGTTTCACAAAACTAGAACATTTGAGGGAAGCTTCCGGTACCAAGCGACAAAGTGCTGGAACAATCTTCCACCACCACTTAGGCGACCTCTTTCTAAGCCAACGGTTAAAACACATTTCAAGAAGTGGTTGCTCGAAAAACAAGCACAGCCAGGTGCTTGATGCGGAGGCTAGGGTTTGGCGTGTGTCAGTAGGTATAAATGCGCGTACGCGTTTAGAGGTGGGTCTTATTATTGGGTAGGTATAATATCATACACACACTATATACTATATACACACACTATATACTATTTACATACATTATATTTATTGTAAATTATTTATTACACTACATACTTATAATATTCTTAGCACACAATTGGTTTTCGGAGAGCAACACAGCACAGGAGTGGTATTTTTGAGTCACACGTTTAATTAGTAGTGTGAAAGTGTCATATACTACTATGGAAATTATGCATCATTCGACTATGATTTTGAAAGTGTGAGATTCGGAAATTGCACTCCTGCTCTGTCAGGCACGGCAGAAAATCAACGCCTTGCTTACCAAGTAAGGCACTATGTTGAGTCGTGTTCTTTTTACCATCGCGGCACACACCGCTACCACCTACTATTTCTTTTACTGTACTGTGTTTGTTTCGTGTGTGCCTTTAATGGTGAATAAAGTTTTTTTCTTTCTTTCTTTCTTTCTTTCTTTTCTCATAGTTGGACCTTATGACTATGAACATAGAGTTCAACTATGGGTAGGTTGATCTGTCGCAGTGTGTACCTACGTGTGGGAGATACGAGTACCTACTGACTGCACAAATAATTCAAGAGAAGATTAATTAATTTTTAAAAAGCATTTGCATTACTATTTTAAACAATATTTTTTTCCTGCCCTCAAAAAACATATGTTGTTATTAAGCTAATGCAAACAAGGACAAACCCAGCGACCACACAGCCTCGCTAGACAAACCTAAACGTGAAAAAGAGATGACAAGCAACCCTCAAATAGATTATTTTATTTTATTTTATTTTATGGAAAACATAAAAAAATAGTTTCTCGCGCGTATAGTCTTTTTTTTTTATATATCTCTCTCTCTTTCTTTGTGATCTTCTTGCACACGCAAGGCAACACAAGTTGCGTTTAAAATTTGCACTTAATCTAATCTAAACTCTAACAGAAGTGTGTCTGTACATTGAAGATATTTACAAATAAAATCGGTCAAGTGCGAGTCGGGCTACTCGCGCACCGAGGGTACCGTACCAAAAACTTTTTTCTACGGGACCTTAAGCGTGAGACCGACTCGTACTTGGCCGGTTTTTATTTTTTGTTGTTACACTGTAGAGTTTGCTCTATAATCACACCAAGTTTGACGTTTGTATGTATTACCGTTTTTACTGTAGAGCGAGAAGAAAATACGTCGATAAAAACTAGTTTCTTGTTGAGAACCCCCCTTAATTTTTAACTTTTTGACATTTTTATTATTCGTCTACAAATCCGCCGTAATAACGCATATTCTGTGAAAATTTCAACTATCTAGCTATTACGGTTCAAAAGTTACAGCCCTAAATAGGTAGGACGGACGGACGGACGGACGGACAACGTAGGCTTAGTAATAGGGTCCCGTTTTCACCTATTGGGTACGGAACTCTAAAAAGATTACTTACGATATGGTTTTTAGGTATCCCTGACTCTCAACCTTTTTAGAAATTTTGTCTGTCTGTTTGTTTGTGTGTTTGTTTGTTTGTTCGCGCATCACGCAAAAACTACTGAACTGATTTTGATGAAACTTTTTTGTTTGATAGCTTCAGATCTGACTTAAAATCTGGTATATAATTTGTGCGGACGAAGTCGCGGGTAAACACTAGTTATGGTATTTAAAAACCTTAAAACTCACCTACAGATGGGGCAATCGTATTTATCCCTTTGCCACATAGTGATGCAGTATTTACAGAATGTGTGTGAGCAGTTGAGGGTAGTGGCGGCCACAAAGAGCTCGGCGCAGATGCTGCACTGCAGTTCACTCTCCATGAGCGTACTTACTTCTGCCCATGGGTCGGATTGGCAGACACTCTCTAACAGTGTGTTCCTATCTGCTTCTATGGACTGTAGCTCATTTCTTACCTGATACAAAAAAATATGGAATGAGTGGTTTTCAAAAATCCATTAAAAAAGAAAAAGTAGTTCCAAATGGCTCGATAGATGGCGTTGACGCAACAGGGGCGAGCGACCTTGCAGATAATAAAATACAAATAAAATAGTAAACATTTGAGTTTTTAAGTAAGATGAAAAATCTGAGCACATGCTTCGTCCACGGTTACGCCTGACTTAGTGACATGCATTTTTTTGCAAAATTTTTAGTCTTAATTTCCGTCTCGGTCCCCTCTCTGGTCAACGCCATCTATCGCGGTTTGTTGGAACTACGTTTTACTAGCTGTCAGAAAACTCCCCATTGCACAAGTCGAATATGTTGTGATAGAGTTTAGAAGATGTGTGAAAACAATTAATGCAATATAGTAAACATATCTCTTTATAATAAAAAAAAACGTTGTCCAGAGAAAACTACTTTGAAGTAAAAAACCGGTCAAGTGCGAGTCGGGATACTCGCGCACACAAGCTTCCGTACCACACACCACCACACAATAACACCACAAATTTTTAGGGTTCCGTACCCAAAGGGTGAAAACGCGACCCTATTACCTACCACAGATTATACAGGGTCCAACTTAATATGCTGACACTTTTTTAAGGAGATGATCAGACCATCAAACTGAACAACTTTCTTTAAGGGGCAAACATCGAAATCGCGAAAAAAAATCAGCTGTCCCATACAAAACTGCAGACCTACATGAGCGTAATGTATGGGACAGTTGATTGTTTTTCGCGATTTCGATGTTGGTCCCATAGACAAAGTTGTTTAGTTTGATGGTCTGATCATCCCCTTAAAAAAGTGTCAGCATATTAAGAAGGACCCTATATAATACCTATTACTAAGCCTACGTCGTCCGTCCGTCCGTCCTACCTATTTAGGGTTGTACATTTTGAACCGGCGTAATAGCTAGATGATTGAAATTTTCACAGAATATGCATTATTACGGCGGATTCGTTAACAAAATAATAAAAATGACAAAAAGTTAAAAACTAAGGGGGGTTCTAAACAAGAAACTAGTTTTTATCGACGTTTTTTCTCTTCGCTCTAATGTAAAAACGGTAATTCATACAAGCGTCAAACTTGGTGTGATTATACTTAGAGAAAACTTTACAGTATAAAAACCAATAATAAAAACCGGCCAAGTGTGAGTCGTTCTCACGCTTAAGGTCCCGGAGAAAAAAAAATGTTTTCCAAGTTAATTATGTTGTGTTCTGTGGTGGTGTGGTACGGAATCCTCGATGCGCGAGTAGCCCGACTCGCACTTGACCCATTTTATTAATTAGTAACGAAACTTCAAGGGTGTATTCAGACCGTGAATCTGAATAACTTTCTACAGGGAACATGGGTCGAAAAACGAAAAATTGTTTTTGACCTAACCATACAAATAACAAAAATCAATTCACAATTATTGGCGGTGCAATCGCGTAACAAACATAAAAAAAAAAAAAAAAAAAAAAAAAAAAAAAAACATACGGGTCGAATTGAGAACCTCCTCCTTTTGTTGAAGTCGGTTAAAAAGTGCTGATCGGAGGATAGATTTTCCATACACATTCGTTTTTCCATTATTTTTTTTTACACTTATGTATAGAGAGATTGACGAAGCTTGTTGCAGACATATTTAATGGGGTGCGTTCAGAACCTACGCCCAGAGTGCGCCCAGAGTGCACCCCGAGTGCAACTTTTCGCACTAACCCCGTTCCGAGGCTCGCGGTGAAAAGCGTTCTACCCATAAGAGTGAGCGAGAAAAACAACCACACCCAAAGGTTCTGAACGCAGCCATGTATTTATTGACGAAACGAGTTGTGGATTAGAGTGATATATTTTCTTTGACGAAGCCTGTTGTGGATACGCACTTTGTATTTCTTTTTTTTTCGAATAAACATTATTTAGTACATTTTCAATGGGAAGTCCAAAACAAAATTCGTTTTAAGACCCATGTTCCTTAGGGAAAGTTGTTCATATTCACGGTCTCAATACACCCTTATAGTTTCGTTACTAATTCAAAATTATTGGTGTATTCGTATTGTTTTCTTAGGGACCTTTAGTTTAGTGCGAGAGTGACTCACACTTGGCCGGTTTTTTTATTTGTTTTTAAATGTAGAGTTTGCTTTACACGGTGTTACAAAAATACAAATAAACCTTTAAGGGGGTGGTGTAGACCATGAAACTGAACAACTTTCACTATGGGACCAATATCGAAATCGCGAAAAAAAAAAATTGATGTTCTATACTCTACAAATCGACTAGAGCTAAAATTGTATGGGATATCAAAATTTTTTTTTGCGATTTCGATGTTGGTCCTATAGAGAAAGTTGTTCAGTTTGACGGTCTAAACAACCCCCTTAAGAGTTTTACAAATTTATTCTTACTTATGAAACACCTTGTAGGTATACAAGGTGTTACAAAACTACAAATAAACATTTAAGGGGGTGGTGTAGACCATCAAACTGAACAACGTTCACTATGGGACCAATATCGAAATCGCGAAAAAAAAAAAATGTTCTATACTCTACAAATCGACTAGAGCTAAAATATGTATGGGATATAAAATTTTTTTTTTCGCGATTTCGATTTTGGTTCCATAGAGAAAGTTGTTCAGTTTGACGGTCTAAACAACCCCCTTAAGAGTTTAAAAAAATTTTTGTTACTTATGAAACACCCTGTATACTTACACCAAGTTTGGCGCTTGTATTACTACCGTTTTTCAGATAGAGCGAGAAGAAAAAACGTTGATAAAAACTAGTTTCTTGTATGAGGACCCCCCTTGATTTAAATTTTTTGTAATTTTTATTATTTGTTAGCAAATTCGCCACAATAACACACATTCTGTGAGAATTTCAACTGTCTAGCTATTAAATTTCAAAAGTTATAGCCCTAAATAGGTAGGACAGACAGACAGACGTAGACGTACGGACGTACGGACGGACAGCGTAGGCTTATGAATAGGGTCCCGTTTTCACCCTTTAAGTACGGAACCCTAAATATAAATAAAGATAATAATGTTATAAAATAGGTAATAATGTAAAAATACATAAATACATATAAATACATTCAAACTATGTGTCATGGCGGACATGAATAATTTTTTTTTTTAAATACTAAGATTTTTAAAAGTGACTAAAGTGAAATCATTTTAACGGGTTCTTAGTTCTTACCACTGCTTGGGTTCCTCAGGTTCTTATGACTGACGTCATCCCGTGATCCATGATCACTCGGGAACTAGCTCGGGAAATATCGGGAACTCCAAAACGCGGTAGGAACCCATAACTTTAGCTTATCTATCCGCGACGAAGGAGCACGAAGGAGGCGATCGAAACGAATTTCCTTTTAATTCCTCTGACGATTCGTCCGATTCGCCGCGGAGAAGTGTGCGAGGTGTCATAGAATTTCGTTCAAAGAATTCTAAAATTAGATTCTTTCGCCTCCTTCGGCTCGTTGGCCGAGGATACATAAACGTCCTCCTTCATGTAGGTACATACACTCTGAAGTTGTAGTTGTACGGAGCTGATGACTTCGCTGGACTGTTCCGCTTGTTGCTGAATCCTGTCAGCAGCCAGTAGTGCTTCTCTCTCCGTCTCCCTCTGCATTACGAGCTCGTGTTATTGAACAAATACTACATTTATCAATTCATTTAATACAGCCAATGACGTTTTACAAATAGACGCGTCATACGCTAACATCACTGTACTTTAAAATGGAGCGATATAGTGACGTGTAGCCCGTACACTAGACGGCGCGAGACTATGTGAAAGCCGGGCAATTACCTTGCTTTTTTGTTGCCATTTTGGAGCCCGAGCAACGCATCTACATATAAAAACATCTTAGAATACAGCATTTAGTTAACTGCCTCCGTGGTCTAATGGTTAAGAGCATTGGGCTCTTGACAAGGAGGTCGTGGGTTCGATTCCCACGGGGGGCACTTAGTGAAATGTCACTTTGTGCGTTTTTCCCCAGTTGGTTAGGACATTGCAGGCTGAATCACCTGATTGTCTGAAAAGAAAGATGATTTCGTGCTTCGGATGGCACGTTAAGCTGTTGATCCCGGCTACTACCTCTGGTGGTAGTAGTCGTTACACAAAAACCACGTCAGAGGCCGTAAGGCGGTTTGAATAAACTCTGACACCAGGGCTTGCTGCCCACTCGATAAGATTTAGTTGTTGGTTCGCTACTGATTAAATCTGGCATTGTATAAAGGCAGAAATCTCGAAGCTGAAATAGCTTTTACAGGAACAAATAAAGATACACAATGAAACAGAATCAAAGCTATTGAACGAGAACAACTTGCTCAAAGAGAAGTTGATGAAAGACAGAGAAGAGTTTCTTGCTGAACTGAGTCGAGAGAGTTCATCGAAGCAAGACTTGCTGGAAAGTAGGATAAAGGAGCAGGAAGAAATAGGGCTGAAAGAAAAGCAGGAGCTGGAAGATATGCTGAGAAAAGAGACGGAGCAGCTGAAATTAGATAAAGAAATGGTAAAATACATTTTTGTTTTATTTCTGAAACATTTCTTTACCATAGTAAAATCACGGCCATAATTTCTTTACCCTGCACCCTGCTTACAACTGCATGCTTAAAAAGATCCCTAGGTAGGTACATCTTTTGTATAAAAGAGGCACATCCACACTGTCGTTTTTATAGACGATTTCTCAGCTATTCGTGTCGTCGCCCCTTCGCACCGAATAATCGCAATTAACTTAAATAACGCAATTTAGGATGTAATAATCACATGTTACATAAGTAGTTTCTTTTCTTTTGTCTATGACGTATATTCCAAAATATCTTGGTCACTGTTGAGCATGTTTCAGTTCCAGATAAGATTATATTATAACTACATACAGTACCATGGATACTCCCTGCTCCCCTAAAATTTAACCTCACCCCCTCGATGATATCGCAGGAACACAATAAGTAGTGGTGTATTCCTCTCTCGCTCATTACTCCTCGCAGTACGGCCTCGTTTGTATGAAATGTCCAGCCAGGGTGTAGCACAAAGCGATAAATAATGAATGATAACAATACCCTTTGTTCTTCTAGCGACTTTTCAGCATTTATTTGTGCTTCAGTCAGCTTCTTCTGTATTTCTTCTCTCTCTTGTATCTGGAAAGAATAAAGTACCTACTGATACCGTGAAAATAACAAAAGAGCATATACAGGGTGGTCTAAACAGAGGCGTCCAAAATTTTTTTTTAGGTTCCTCATACCTAGGTGTATCAGTAAATCATTTTTATTAGTGACTAACTAGCGGGATTTTTGTTTTGTCTTAAAATGATTTACTGGTCGTTCAATTTCAGTTTATTTATATGTTTTTGATGATATTTGACTAATGTTAGTCATAGGAATAAAAAATATAAAAAAGCAATTTTTTGAACCAAATTTTTGCTTAGCGGATTTTCCACCTAACTAACTTTGGAAGCCGATTCTAGCGTAAAATGGCCTATTAAGAACCACTTTTTGTTCCTTATTTGGTAAGTTGAATAATCACTGAAGTTTTTAAAATTACTTTCAAACTATGAAACATCCATTTTGTATTTATAAGATAATTTTTTAAATTTTGCTTCGTCCAACTCAAACCAAAAATTTTCACTTTCGACCCTTTTTTCGGTAACTTGTATGGATGTTGTGTTTCTGATTATTTTACGTATGGAAGAGTGTTTTCAGACGATCATGTTGCAAAATCAAAATGTAAACAAATCTTACTATGAAAAAAGTTATGACAGTTTTAAGCCGCTCAGGTAGAAAATTCTCAAATATTCATTCAAAAAATCATAACTTCTAAACTACAAAAAATCGCGGAACATACATGGGGTATTTTCGGATACACCTAGATGTGAGGAATCTAAAAAAAAATTGTAGACGTCTCCGTTTGGACCACCCTGTATGTACAGACTAAGTACCACAGAATACCAAGTTTAAAGTCTTACCGATGAGCATTTGATAAATTTTAATAGCGCACGAAATTTATATTGACCAATCAGGATGTGACACGTTCGTTCCTAAAATCCCTTGCCACTATTTACTAGTGTTCTAGTGAAAGATTTAGTTGCACCCGATTTTGCACTTTTTGACTAGGTACCGCGCATGATCGATTTTTTAATTAATAAATGACTTTGGGTTTTGACGGGGTCTCAGGTCTGGTCGGCGCAAACGAAGATTGACGAGCGGAATAATTTTCCTGGTCGTACTGTACACAGTTTGGTTTTTACTTTGAGTCTAATCATTTAATAATGTTAATATTAAATTTTATTGACAATATTTTTTATTAATTTCTTATCATAATACAAGGTGTTTCATTAGTAAAAATAAATATTTAAAACTCTTAAGGAGGTTGTTTAGACCGTCAAACTGAACAACTTTCTCTATGGGACCAACATCGACATCGCGAAAAAACAAATCGGATTTCCCATAGGTACATATTATTTTAGCTCTAGTCGAGTTCCAATTAATTGTTCCATACTCTATGGAACAATTGGAACATCTTTTTTTTTTTCGCGATTTCGATATTGGTCCTATAGTGAAAGTTGTTCAGTTTGATGGTCTAAACCACCCCCTTAAATGTTTATTTGTATTTTTGAAACACCTTGTATACAGAATGTAAACTTAAATGTTTAACACACTTTCAAGCGGTGTTTCAGACCATCAAACTGCACAACTTTCACTATGGGACCAACTATGAAATCTGGAAAAAATTTGATTTATAAATGTTGGTTGGTATGGTAGAGCGAGTTGGTTGGAATTATCTCTGGAACAGTTTACTTTTTCGCTATTTCAAACTAGACTATCAAACTGAGCAACTTTTAATATGGGGCCAATATTAAAAGTGGCTTAGTTTGATGGTCTAGGAGAGCGTGTTATTCTTGTGTTATTTCTCTGTGGTCTGAAGCACCCCCTAAAGTACATACGAGTATGTAATGCATTGCAGCCGCCCGCTTACTAAAAGAGCTATGTCGAGACAAACGCGCGACGTCACTATCACTATGTCCCACGGCCACGCTAGATCTTCTAGACAAGTTACGATATAACCTTGAGTTGGTGGAATCAGAAGCCAAACCTAACAGGAAAGAATAACTTTGTCGTATCAAATTACAGATTGAAAAATTTGTCTCGGGTGGGACTTGAACCCGCACTCTTCCAAACCGGGGAAGTGCGTTATCCAATTTCGCTACCGACTCAACTAACCAGAGAACGAAGTTTTCAATCTATTGCGTCTTAAGGGGAAGTGAGCGCCATCTACTGTAAGCTATTACAAACTAACCAATTCGCAAGTCAAGCATTAGGTACAACTTGAATTCTAGATGACGCAGCCTGTTCCAAATTACAGTTTTTCAATCTTTAATTTGATTCGAAATAGCACAACATGGCTGTAACATGTTTATAATCAATAATAGTTGAAACTTGGACGTAACTAACCACCAGTTCCATTTTAGCCTTTTCTTCATCGCTGAGCTTCTTCAGCTGTTCCATTTGTTCGTTCAGTTGTTGTTCAGCCTTGGCTCTCTGTTGTTCAGTTTGCTGAGCCTGCTCCTCAAGGTTCCTCTTCACGTCATCGAGTTCCTGTATTAATTCTTGCTCCCGAAGCTTCTTTTGCTCTTCTAACTCTTTCAGCTCCTGTAATTTGTAGTTTTTAGATATCATGCTGATAAATTGAACTGTAAGTTATCTGGAACTAAAACATGCTCAGCAGTGACCAAGATATTTTGGAATATACATATACAAAAGAAATATTACCAACTTATAAGTATGTAACATGTCATTATTACATCCTAAATTGCGTTATGATCGGCGATTATTCGGCTGGGCGACGTCACCGGACGTGCAATCTGCATGAAATCGCTGAGAAATCGTCTATAAAAACATCAGTGTGGAAGTGCCTCTTTTATGCAAAAGATGTACCTAGGGATCTTTTGAAGCATGCAGTTGTAAGCAGGGTAAAGAAATTATTGCCGTGATTTATGTGTATATGTATGACAATGAAATGTTTTAGAAATAGAATAAAAATATATGATACCATTTCTTTATCTAATTTCAGCTGCTCCGTCTCTTTTCTCAGCTCCTTTATCCTACTTTCCAGCTTGTCCAGCAAGTCTTGCTTCGATGAACTCTCTCGGCTCAGTTCATCAAGAAACTCTTCTCTATCGTTCATCAACTTCTCTTTGAGTAAGTTGTTCTCGTTCAATAACTCGGATTGTGTTTCATTGTGTTTCTTTATTTGTTCCTGTAACAAATGGCCGATGAGTTAAAGAATTGTTGGATTGACAGTGGGACAGTCTTTGTCTGTCATACATATTATGTGAAACCACAAACATAACAAGAACGAGATATCAATGTTGCATATTAATCAGTTATTAAGTTGGAAAATGATGTAGGGTACCTACAGAGCATATAAAGAGAGGTTAGAACATTGAGTAATTATGTATCTAGAGCAGACAACGCGAACAAAATCTGTGCACCATGATCAGCAGTGTGGGGCGCGTGCTGGGCGACGAGCGCCTGGCACAGGCTAAGTGAGTTAGGGCGCGTGCACCCTAACTCGTGTTACAAAAACTTACTTCTCGGTAGCTTTTCTAGTTAACATATTACCTCAATGGGTTAGAAATGCAAAGGGTAGCGCTTGTGCTTTGGAGAAGGCTGTCGCCACTTCTTCCCGCTCACGCTTCTAAAACTACTCATGCCCTCTTGCTTGCATCACGCCGCGCACCATACAACATATAAGAGCGTTGCTCATATCCTTGGCGCGCCTGCCCCACCCACAACCGCTTTCTAACCTCTCTTTATATGTTCTGTGGTACCTACATAACAATTTCCAAGTAAAATATTTATTTTTAGTTTTTGTGGCAATAAAACTTATTTCATTGATTTGTTCAGTCTATTTAAATTCTTTTGAATGATAAAATACGAGAGGCATGAAAACTCAATCTTGAGGTCCGGGTTCTAATCCTCACGAATTGCAAACCATGTACCTATAAGTTTCTCTAATATACTGCTCTCAAACAGTGATTGAACACATCGTAAGGAAACCCTCATTAGCAGAAGAAGAAATTCCGATGCGTATGTGAAGTCTACCAATCCGCATTGGGCACGCATGGTGGACTAACGCCCATACACTTAGGGTAGGCCTGTGCCCTGCAGTGGGTGGGACGTATATAGGGTCCTTTTTAAATGCTGACACTTTTTAAGGAGATGATCAGACCGTCAAACTGATCAACTTTCTCTAAGGCACCCACATCGGAATCGCGAAAAAATCTGCTGTTCCATACAAAGCTGAAACCATACTCGAGCGAAATGTATGGGACAGCAAATTTTTTTTCGCGATTTCGCAGTTATTCCTATAGAGAAAGTTGTTCAGTTTGATTGTCTGATCTGATCACCCCCATAAAAAAGTGTCAGCATATTAAGTCATCCAATGATATTTGAATGCCCCTGATTCATTCAGAATGAAAATATCTATGGATGACGTGTCAGTACAGCAGGTCTCCATTCTAGATGGGCTATTTGGTAGTTTGGTAGCCTAGAGGCTCATCGGTACAATATCAAATCTAGTTACTAAGTACAATATACATAAAGAGAGAAAAATATATAGCTAATAATGCTATGGCACGGATGTCACAGAAAGTAGCGGTTTTGGGATGCTATGGAATTCTCACTGGCGAACGTGTTTTAGTGCTTAAGTTTTGAAAAAATCTTACCATTAACTCAGCTATTTTCCCTTCCATGTCCCGTTTGATAGCAGCCAATTGTGCATATCTTTCTTCTAAGAGCAGAACCTTCTCTTGCTCTAATTCATTTGCGTCACCTTTCAAGTTTTCAATTTGTATTGCAAAATAGCTTTCCAATTGTTGCATCTTTCTGTCCATATCTAGTTGTAGCTGCTGCTTTAATATCTTAAATGTGTTCTGCATTTGTTTTGCATTTAGAATTTTGTCTTCGCCGTTTTTTATTTCATTACTTTGAGATTCTTCAAACTCGTAAATAATTGACTCTTTTGGAATAGTCTCGCAGTCTGATGTTGTGTTCTCTTCTAACTTAATTCGCTTTTTAGGTATTTCAAACGAGTCTTCGGAAGGATCTATGAACCTGTAGATGAACTCTTGCGAAGGTTCCAGACTAATGATGTCTCCGTGTGAAAGTTTTTTGATCTCACCTTTTTTTATCCTATCCCCATTGACTGTAATCCCGAAGGTGTAATCTTCAATGAACCACTCATCTTTATTTGTTTTTATAAACTTGCAATGGTTTTCAGATATAGATAAGGTAGGTATGGCTACCGAGTTATCAAGTCCTCGGCCTATTGTGAACTGGGAAAAATATTATGTTTCGTAACAAGATGATAAAGCCAAAGTCATTGAAACTTGAAATAGAGACTTAATAATAGAAAGCGGACGGGGTATGCGTCCAGGGTACGCAGGGTAATGAATGAATTCTGTGGAATTTTTTGCGTCATGGCTGTATCGCGTTTGCATCGATGTTGCTTCGCAACTGAATCGATGCAGAAGCGCTGGAATTCATTACCCCAATATTGCTTGCTAAAAATAAGATTTTCTGTACTTGCCATCAGATTCTGGTACAAGACTACATTCTCTTTGCACGGAGCGGCTAACTTCATAATTCAATAACTTTTGAATTACTGGACCGATTTTCAAAATTCAAAAAGGAATGACAAAGAATAATATAAAGAATAGTTTTAACGAATTACAGATTCTCAAGTCCTGGACAAAGAAGTCGATTTATCGAGTTCAAATACTTACCTAACAACTTTATAAACATACCTCAGACGTAGGCGTTATATTTATCTTCTTAAAACTCTCATATTCAGGCTTCAGAGATTTACATGCAATCAAAACCGGATCTTGCATTTTAGCAAGAATGGGCAAAAATACGGTAGTTCTCTTATTAGTTTGTGGCAAAAATGAATAAATTGTGGAATAAGGTAGGTATGCATAGGTATGTAAATATATCAAAACCAAAGAGTACATTATTAATCAAAACAAGATAAAACAACCATAAAAAAAAATAGAAAAGTTTGAAATCTATGAAAAAAATGTACCTACTCCTTGAAAATTTGGTCTAGAAAATATAGAAAAAAACATATACTAGCGGAGAAGAATTATAAGAATCCACTTACGCCATCTACATTTACCCCAATGTAATTAAGTACTTGTCAATATCGGTTAAGATTAACAATTTTAAAAATTTAAGGAGTAGTTCACCTCCCACCCCCCAAAAATCTGCCCCTGAGGGGCGAATCAAAATTCACTACGGGTCAAATCATTCCAAATGGTCCTAACTACAGTAGTAAAGCCTGACCAGAAATATAAAAAACCTGGTTTGGGGGCGTTGCAATCGACTATAACCCTTAATGTCAGTGTTCCAAGTACAAATATTAGTTCCAATGATTTTCCGCAACATTTTTGAGGTGAGAGTTTTTGAGAGGTTTTTTATTTTTCTGGTCGGGCTTTACCAGGTTTATAAGGCTTACTGATGTACCTGCGCGTTGACAAATTTTAATAGCGTTCGAAATTATATTGACCAATCAGAATGTGTCACCTTCAATCCGTGTACGCTATTGGCTAATTGGTTTTCGCGCCCTTTTCGCTGCTATTCGACTTTGCACTCTCTGTTTACTAAATGACTTCGGGTTTTGTCGGGGACTCGGGCCTGCTCTTAACGAACGGCCATATTTCCATGGTCGTACTGTACTGCTTATACTATTACGTCATATCTAATATAGCGGGAAAGGGAGATGACAGGATTAGAAGCAACATCAAATTCGATTTAGTAAGAATCGATGAAATATTCATCCTTAATTACTCGCACTATTTAATAATCACTAGAACTAAAACTAGGTTTTACAAAATTATAAAACAACTAGTGTTTTCCCGCGACTTCGTCCGCACAAATTATATACCAGATTTTAAGTCAGATCATAAGCTATCAAACAAAAAAAGTTTCATCAAAATCGGCTCAGTAGTTTTTGCGTGATGTGCGAACAAACAAACTAACTAACAATTTTGTCAATAGATGGCGCTGCACGTCATTTAAATCGCGCTATCGAGTGTTATTTGAATTTATATGAAGTAAACCGCAACTTTTTTGTTCCTCATGATTTTACGGTTTTATAATAGTTATTAAGATCTCCCTATCAGCACCTATCAGTCTAGCATACGTTAGGGATGGGTAATATCGAATTTTCGTAATATCAAATCGAAACTATATATTGATATTGAATATCTGATTCTGAAACTATATATTGGATATAGGTCGATATCCAGTAACGCTATATCAGTCAGTATACACTTAAGGTTTGATATTGTACGAATGCATAATTATTGCTATTTCACTCTCTAGCAGGGTGTTGGTATACTTTTTTCACTCGGTTTTCCTCGGTTCAGATCGGCATAGTTTTTTATGTGTTATTGGATAAAGATAACACAATACTAAGATATTCTAAGATAACACAGTTAGATCGCACCCCCTTCCCTTTCTAAAAACACAATTTATAAAATATCTAGATAACGGTGAATCCTAGCTAAAAAATAGCGAATTTTTCGAACCCCTGGGGTACTCAGAAACCCACCCTTCCGCAGGCAAAAAAAAAAAAAAAAATATTTTTTGAAAATTTTACAAGTCCAGCCCCCATACAAACACCCGAAAAATCGTCTAAGTCGATGGCTCATACGAAATCGTTCAAAAATTTTCTAAGTCCAGCTCCATATAAAATTAGCGTAAAATGTTTCTAAGTGTGGGACCCTCGTTGCGACACCCTAACCGGTAGCCGCTAACCCGTATAGCGATGCGATACGGTTTGATATCCTATATCTATGAATCTCAGATATCTTGAAATCGAGGCGAATCGAGTTTGTGCGGCAATATAGTGTTTCACCAAATATATAGTTTCTGTACGCATCAATATCTGATTTTAAGATATTCATGTGACATACGTTTCAATAACTATATACGATATATATCGCCCATCCCTAGCATACGTAATAAATAAATAAATAACGCTCACAGGCATATACATTGTAATGATCCCAAACTAGCACTAAAGGCTTTTATTATGGAAACCATACAATAACGGCACGAACATATAACATCCATGACCGAACCGGGATTCGAACCCAGGACCCTGGTTTGGCAGTCCGGCGTGGTAACCATTACACCAACCGGGTCGTCAATAATATATAATATATACGTCAATAATATATACCTACCTACTGTTTAAATTTTGGTTTTAATCTTTCATATTCATACATACAAGCTTAGATCAAAATCATACAAGGAGCTCTCAAGTACCTACTCTGCCGAAGAGATTTCTTTTTAGACAGACCATAGACAGACCTCAGTTTAAATCTAAGAACAAGAACCTAATGCGTAAGCTACGAATAGGAGAATAAATATGGAAGAATAACTCCAAACAAAATCGAAATCATTTTTGGCACCCCATGAAAAATGACATTTTGTATGAGTTTTGGCGGCGAGTTACAATTTTTAAAGAACAAATTTAGAACGCGTTAAAATTTTTTTGGTGCCACTTTTTGAGCTTCATTTATACTTCTATACATTCTCTTATTCGTAGTGCGTAAGCGAAAAATACTTCGCCTATGAACAAAAAGTTTGGAATCCTCTATAGTGGAGTGCAGACTGCCTAACAAGACGGGAAACATGATAATACTCCTTTGTGGTCGGTAAGGATCGTTCTTCTCCGTAGTTTTTTTTTAGTGACGTTTTTTACGAACTTTGTCCCAGCTCTGTCCCTTTCTAATCCAACGTCAAAAATTGACGTCATTCAATTTTCGTTGTGACGTCATTGGATAGAAAGGGACACACGTAAAATTGGAAATATCGATGACGGAGTCGAACGTCAATTTTCTTGTATCAATGCTTCTAAGGAAGAGTGGGATCCTTTATGATTCTAGATCCACGCCTATGAACATAATTCAATTTCTCTGGTTTGTTGGCTTGTTGTTTGTCACTCCCTTCTTCCTCCCTTCTGTCATAAATATGATTTTTTTGGTTTGTCCCTTTGGCGAATGCTACACGCTCGATATTTATCGCGAGATATTTATCGAATCACATTCTGCACAGCTAGCATGCCGCAGTGATACAGCGCTATCACACCTCAGCTCACTTTCTATTTGCGTGCGAACGAACGAGATAAAAGACGTGATACAGCCATATCACGTGCAGCATACTACGAGTGCTGGAACGGCAAGTCTATACAACACGAACACGATCCGTGATACGCTATGCTACACACTCGAAATATCGCGATAAATAGGTATCGAGTAGGTATCGAGCGTGTAGCATTCGCCTTTCTGTCCGAACAAAAAGTTTTTATATTCATGTTTAACGCGTAAGCGAAAAATACTTTGCCTATGTGTTTTACCCATAAAGTTATTATACCTTGTTTTACCTTCTCTTTCTACGGTTAGGCTTTTTCACCAATTTTTCACTGACTTTTTGGCAGCTTGAACTGAACTCCAAGTATAGACAACCTATGCCACCTACTTGTTCCTGCACTACAATCACAGAAATAATATTTCAAACGCAAAGGAGATGAAAAAAGAAAATTCCTTCCAAGAAAAGTTTCAGATGCGTTATTTTTCTTTGAAACTACGCTAAGGTAAGCAGGAAGGTAGTGGGATGAAGATGCTACGAGAGTGAAAGCATATTTCGTGGCGGATAAAACGAATAGATAGAGGTCTTTAATATAAACGAAGCAGACTTTAGTACTCTCGAAAAATGCAGGCGCGGCGGTTGGGTACACACTGAATTATTAAAGCGAAGGCACGGTTCCTACTTTGTTGGCTAGAGTCTGAAACTTCGCGGCTGGTGGCTGCTTTTTATGTATTTTTTGTTGATACCAAGCCACTGACTGATGTATATTTAATTTCGGGCTTAGTCGATCTTGTTTTATATCCCTATGTGCCGCATTGTAGGCGCTTACTGAATCAAGACGATACAAACTTGACCTTTGTCTTAACCTAACATACTTTACAATATGTGTAGTAAAGTAAATGCGACATAAAAGAGTAGAAAATAAATGAGGGCGCTGCCTCCACGCAAGAACGTCAAGATCACGCATAAGCTGGCAAGACCGACCTACAATTTGTACTAAAATATTTAGTTCCTGCTGTCACCGTTTTCTACTCTTTTATGTCGCACTGTATGTTATATCAATACAATGTATAGTGGGCAAAAATATATATAATATTCTTGATAGTGGGTTAGTCTGCTCCAAAGAGATTTAAACTTATTACTTAATAATTAAATCTCTGGTCTGCTCTGATCATGTAGATTTTTTACGGATAGAAGACATCTCCACCACTGGCTTTACGTTGTAGGAAAACATCGTAAGGAAACCTGCATGCTTCAATTTCGACTGGAATAGATGAAGTATCATGAAATGATATAAAATTTGGGATTTTCATGATTGGTATGGGCACAGAGGATATGGGTGCCCATTGGACATTCGAACGGGATTCGAACACCTTAACCTGCCAATGCAGTGCCAGGTCAACAACGGGTAAAATATCTGCCCATGCCATGGTCCACCAGGTGGATTAAATTGGTGGACCACGATAAATCCGTTTGGATCAACCTTTGTAGAGTTTTTGGCCGTATCTTCTCTACAATACGGGTTTAAGGGAATTGCTTCCGAATACGCAAAGGGCTAAAAGTAACCATATGAACAACTATTACTATGGGAACCAATGACCCAACTAAAAGTAAAGAAAAAAAAAAGATGTGAAGCATGCAAGGTCCTACGATAAAGTATTATCTTATCTTACCTTATCTTAACTATGTGATCTCAAAAAAAAAATCTGTTGTCTCATACTAAACATTAAATTCATACTGCGCAAAATGTATGGAGGAGGGAGGAGCAGATTTTTTTTGAGATCTCAGTTGGTCCCGTCGTAAAAGTTGTTCATATTGATGGGTACTTTCACCCCTTTGAGTTTTCGGAAGCAATTACCTTACACCCTGTATTTAAACCTTCCGACGACGCCTCGGGACAACAACGGGACTACGGGCAGTAGACTCATCACAAAACATTTCTATGGACCGAATACTTTATATTTGCAAGATTTGGTGGTTTATGCTTCAAGATTTGCAAGTATTTGGCATTTGGCAAAAGTACATTCTGACTACATTGACTTTGCAAGAAAAGAAAGTGGACATGAGAAACGAAACAAGAAAATAATATCGTGTTATTATTACCTATTTATATGTCTTATTTTTAGTAAGTGATTCATTTGATTTCTGGGGTGGGCCAGAAGGATACTGGGGTGGGCCGGGCCCACCCGGCCCCCCACCTTGCTACGCCTAATGGAAGAGTATGTGGTTAACAATACTTTTCCTTACACCCTGTAAATTACCTATTTTTAATACCTACTTAAGTGATTTCGAAACAAAAATCGTCTTCGGTTGCCCTAAAGTTTTTCTTTTCTTACCCTGCCTGTTTGCGAAACTCAGTTGCCATCGCAGCCCCGGAGCAAATTGCTCATTTAATTAAACCTTCTAGCCCTCACCTAGGATTTACTTACCTACACTTTTAAAGCGAAGTTGCATGAAATTGATTAAAAAAAAAGTAAAATTACTAAAAGCTAAAGATCGAGATTATAGTGTCTGATGTTTAAGAGCTCTCAAGCGAAAAGAGTAAAAAAAAGTAAATGAGTTGTGTCGTCGGTCGGGGGCCGTCCGCCGCCCTGCCGCGCCCGGACGGCAGTGCTGCCACCTTACTGGTTTCGACGCTAGATCTAGCGCTATGTTTTATTTTTTGGTACCTATGTTTAGCGCCGGATCAGAAAATTTTGCGGGACATCTGGCGCTTTTGACGTGATAACGTCTTATAAATTGATGAACGCCGGCTGCACGCACGAAAAAGTGTCACGTTCCGCGTGACGACAGAGCTGTTTTCATCAATGTTTCTTTATGACGTTATCACGTAAAACTATCGTCCGTAAACCGACTTTACAGATACCCCTTTTTTTCACTTCTAATAAAACAACAGTTGTAGTGTTTTGTTACTAAAATAATGATACTTTAGTACATTATGATACAAGTTTGGTAAGTTGATAATTACAGCCGAGGCGTTATTGCTAGACCGAGCCGTAGGCGAGGTCTACAAGAAAGCCTAGGCTGTAATTATCAAACCGAACGTGTGTCATACGAAGTTTTATACCATATTTGCGAGGAAACAAGGAAATAAATAAAACTCGGACATTCATAAACTAATAAATTAGACTAACCTTTTCCGCTGCCTCTGAGACTTCTGGCGGCGTCGAATTAATAAATTCATCACAACTAACGGCATTTTCAAATCAAAACAAAAAAACGTAACAAAAAATAGTGATAAAAAAGCGTGCGGAATAATTTTTACTTGTTCACAAACACAAACTAATATGAGAACTTCACAAATTAGCGATGCGCGCGCATCAGCGCTTTCTTTTTTTAAGAAATGAGAAAAAAGGCAAAGGTACAAAAACAGCCAGTATTACTAATAAAGTAAATTTATATTGTTTGTTTTGGTTTCACATAAATGGTTGTAATTTATTGTCAAAATTAATTAAATTAAAGAATTAAATGTTTACTTTATTATATTTTATCTCCCAAAGTTAATTTTATTCATAAAATGTTGACCACTTTTCTGACATAAAAACTCTTTGCTAAGATTTAAAAAAGTACCGTTCGTTTTAGACTCAACCGTCCGTTTTACTTTACATTACCGGACTTGTCCGTAATGAGATAGTACATTACGTTAGTGAAATTGGTCAAATAAGAGACCATTTACGAGCAAATGTGTTATAAAAACATTTTATAGCTTATTACTACTTACTAGTCAAAACATATCCATTATAAAGCTTGACCATAAAAATAAAACACCTCGCACATGTTGCGGATATTTTTGTACTTGAAATAATTATTGTTTAAAATTTTTTCTGGTCAGGGTATGGTGTGCATGTGCAGGAGACCAATAGCGCTAAATAAATCTTCACTGAACCGTGATTGGACTGCGTGCGAACTACAACTTACAACATATTCGGTATCGCGCTAATCATTTGACAGCCGTTAGAGCCGTTTTGACAGCTGTCAGTCGCATTCACATAAGTAGTAGGTACCTAAATAATTCAAGTTCAGCGCGTTACGGAATTTAGCACAGTTGAATAGTTTGGATTACAATTTGTTTTGAACTACAATTAGATTAGGATTGAAAATCGATGTTTTAAATTAACACGATCGGGGCCCAGTATTCGGGAGATTCGGGAATAGCGTTGTACTATAGGTACGACTTGACTGACTTATACAGGGTCCAACTTAATATGCTGACGGTTTTTTAAGAGGGTGATATTAGACCATCAAATTGAACTACTTTCTGTATGGGACGAACATAGGAATCGTGAAAAAACATCGGCTGTCCCATACATCTGGGCAAAGTGAATACAATAATAGTGAGGGCGCTCTCGGGTCGCGACATGCCTATCGTGCGGGGGTGCGGGTGGCGGGGGGAGCGGTCCCAGTACCCCATCACCTGCGCACTGTACCCCAACAGCCAGTGTCTCACCCCTCCGCACACCGCGCGAGCCCCCGCCGCACTCCGCGCGAGCATAGACTCGCCGTGACCACTAAGCGCACCCACTTTATTATATTTACGCTATGATCTGGGTCGAGTAAGTTTGCATTTTTGTTTGGAACAGCAGATTTTTTTTTACGATTTCAACTTTGCGGTCCCTTAAAGAAAGCTGTCCAGTTTGATGTTCTGACTATCCCCTTAAAACACCGTCAGCATAATTATTAAGAAGGACCCTACAATGGCTACAATTATAGATACAGATGGGTTTCGGATAAGATCTATTTAGAGGCGGTCAATTTTGCGCTAATTGTAGCGCTTTTTTCAGTTTTAGCGCCCAATAAATTTTATGAGGTGGCAGCCCTGCCAGCCGGCCGGCGCATCGGTCCTCAATATATCAACGTGGACAGGACGAAAATTGGACCGGACCCTTGTTAATGTCCCGCACTTAGGCCCTCCGCCCTTGTTTCTGATTATTTATTTAAGACCTATTGATACCTATGCCCGCAGAAGGGTAAGCAACCCACAAACCCATAATAAACATCTTTGCCTGCTTACCTACTGAATTTTCTACTTACGCTATTAATATTTACAAGAAGAAATCATCGTGAAGCAAGGATGAAAATGCAATCTATAGGTAGCCCCTCCATACAAAACTGCAAACCTACTCGAGCCAAATGTATGGGACAGCAGATTTTTTTTCGCGAATTCGATGTTGGTGCCATAGAGAAAGTTGTTCAGTTTGACGGTCTGAAAGTGGTAACTAACTAACTTTCTTATAACGTGACTGACTGCCATAGGTACATACAACGCACCACCTAGACCACTGAAAACATGAAATTTGGAATACATAATATTCTACAGAGACAGAGTACTGGGTGCACTAAGAAAGGATTTCTCTAAAATAAACCCCAAAAGGGGTGCAACGGGGTGTTGAAGTATCCTAAATCCAGGCGGATGAAGTCCCGGGCAAACGCTTTTCTTCATACAAAAAGTACAATTAAGTATTACTATTTTTAGGGCCTGTTTCACCACTTCTGAATAAGTTCTTGTTAGCTTATCCGACAGATATTTTGACATAATTTCATACAAAATATGTCAAACTATCTGTCGGATAAGCTAACAAGAACTTACCCAGAAGTGGTGAAACAGGCCCTAACTCTATTAAAACCTTACAGAAATATATGATTTTGGCAGACAGAAATATATGACTTTCTTCTACGTTTTTGGTCTGTGGGTTTTGGTGGGGACGAAGAAAGTAAAATCGAGACGTAGATCGTAATCGTAGGTTTTATTTATATTCGATTTTACTTTGAAGTTAGGTGTAGGTAGGTAGGTACTAAAATTACTATTAGGAAAATTTTAGAAAATGAAAAAAAAAGAATTAGGTACCTACTTATACGATAAGGTTTAGGAGTGTTAAGACCTTTTCGCTTTTTGTATGGAGACTGCTGGCTTCACTATCCTCTTAAGAGTTTAAAAAAGCTTAGCCCGGGTAAAATCACTACACCACGTTTAATAACTACAAAGTGTAACTCAAATCTCGTGGGCATATTCATTTTGTAGCAAGTAGGTCAACCAAGCGGTATGTACAATAGTTATAAACCAGTGAGAGACAGATGAACGGTCCGGCTGACATTATGAGGGTTCTGTATATCAGCTTTTTATGTAGCCTGCCACGGAAGCCTGAAAACGCACATTTGTAATGTTTGGACCCTTCGCTTCGTCTCATGTGGAAATAATATTTCTAACGAAAATGTTTCTTTCAACAAAAATGTCATATACGTTTTTTTATTTCTTTGATCTTCGGACTTATTTATGATTCGGAGAGATATCGTAGGATTAACATTCTCACTTAAAAAGCAACATAATATTTCGTCCGTTTCTTTTATAAAGGTTTTAGAGAGCCTTTTTGAAAATTCAAAGGACCATTTATTAAAATACTTTTGGGTATTATTAAAATTATATTAAAACTAAACTGTAAATGAAAGTCAACGGGCCAACGTTCTAGTTTAATAGTTCTGCAAAGTAAACCGCAGTATGTAAAATAATTTGTTTGCAGATTGACCACAATCGGTTGCAAAGCTTCGGCATTATTAGTTTCAGAACAGAAGGTCGTCGGCTTCTGTAACCCGCACCCCTTACCCCCGTAGTACAATAGTACAGTAGTTCGACAAACAACAATAAACATGCGTTTATTGAGATTCGAATCAAATAACAAAGCTAAAATACAAAAAATATACAAAAAGAAAGCTGGAGAGTAGAGCTAAGCTATCTATAAATAACATAGGTACTGCAGGTAATAGGTACCTATTGTATTGTATTGTTGTACAGTATACAATGATAGCACTCTCTCTCTCTCTTTCTTAGACTGTGCTATTGACGTGTACTTAAATCACTTATCATTGTATACTGTACTCTACGAATAACTGTACTACAGTACGACTGCCTGAGAAAATGACAGAGAAATCATGTAGGACCTCTTTGCCTCTTTGTCCTATGAATAGAATAGAATTTCTTATTTGTCTTAAGAAAAACACATTACAAAATCAATATAATTACACAGTCAGTACTTACAAAAACATAAAAAACACAAAAAAAAATTACATTATTAAGACAAAATGGTCTGTGACATCAGTATACGGTAGTTGGTCAGACCAACAACCACTGTTATTATGTCCGCTTTGAGATGTGGGAGGTCATCTCTATACAGGTATCAATAATGATATACAAGGTGTTTCATAAGTAACAATAAATTTTTGAAACTCTTAAGGGGGTTGTTAAGACCGTCAAACTGAACAACTTTCTCTATGGGACCAACATCGAAATCGCGAAAAAAATAATTTCATATCCCATACATATTTTAGCTCTAGACGATTTGTAGAGTATAGAACATAAATTTTTTTTTTTCCGATTTCGATATTGGTCCCATAGTGAAAGTTGTTCAGTTTGATGGTCTACACCACCCCCTTAAAGGTTTATTTGTAGTTTTGTAACACCTTGTATGCCTACCTACCTAGTATACATTATACAGGGCTGTCTTATTTTATCAAGGTATATGATCAGACCATCAAACTGAACAACTTTCTTTATGGGACCACCATCGAAATCAGTGTGATCCGATCATTTATACACTGAAAAAACCGTAAGCATATAGGAAAGAAACTAATGTAGCTAAGTTCTTATATTGAATAGAAGAATCCAAACAACGATACCTTTTTACAGGGGGTTATTGATTAAAACTGTACTTTAATCCTACAGTTATCTCATATAGACGATTCAAATGTTGATTACTAAGCCAACTAGGCAAATACTTTCAGTGGAAACATACATTTTCAATGAGATTTGCTTGCACCTGCCCAGCGTGAGGTCTTTATCAGATCTTATTGAAGGCGGCAGGAAGCCTCCATTCCGATCACGTAGACAATTATTCGACTAAAGTGTGCGGGCTTGAATCACTAACCTCACTGAACGGCAAACTTTTACAATAAATCCATCCTGGCCTCGACACTTAATCAGTCCTCCGATAAAAGCTTTAATCGGGGAGTTAGAGTACCTACCTACCGCGCAGCTGAATTTTATTACAACGTTATTGAACTAAATTAAATGAAACCTTAGTACCTCGAGAAGGGGTGCGGTAGGATTTGTGGACAAACTCTCACTTGGGCGATCGCGGATTGGTTTCAGCCCTGCAGATCATTTATTATTTCTTGGCTTTCCTCCAATTCTGAAATCGGTTCAAGCATCAACTTCTTTTATATAAGGGCTTGAGTTAGGTGGGTTTTGAAGTTAATATTATCAATTTGTGAAGAGGATCCGCTTTGTAAGTTCGGACACATGGGATCTGTTTTCGAATCGAATATCTGCCGGCGCGGGAAATTGATGGTCTGACCAAGGCTCAGACGTTTCTTAAGCCGATTTCTCGCAGTTAATTTCACTTAGCTGAGATCATTTGTTCTCGCTCCTTGATTTTATTTATCCCTTAGGGCTTGGGAAATTAATTGTATTTTTCTTCGGTCGCAGTTTATGTATTTTTCATTCAAAAATATTTAGTATAGGAAAGCAAAAACATAAATACTTATAGCCATATTATGCAATGTATACACAATGTAGGTTACGTACCTACCTACCTATAATTCGCATATCTACCTTCTTGTATTTCACATCTGAGTAGCCTGACCTCCCCATCCGTGCTTGGAATTTACATACCAATATAGGGTAGTTATGTATTGGAGTCACGGAGGCGACCGACTGAAATAGCCCATTGCAGCTTTTATTTGCGTGAAAAGCTCTAATTCTGGTTCATTACGACACTGAGCAGCCCAGTAGTTGCCTATTGAATATCTGCATCGTTGCCAGCACTGCGTGGTTGACATTTTATAAAATAAACTAACTATCTACGGCTTGAAAGTTGTACAAATGATGGCTGATTTATAATTATAAGTGGTGTAATGTTATTTACGAGCAGCTCAGAATTCAGATATCTTAATTGAAGAATTCATCTGAGGGTTAGTTAGCGGGGCGTGCAATTGACTGAGTAACTAATTGTATAACTAGATGTACTAACCCAGATGTTAGCGGTGTATCAGTGAGTGGATATACCTTATCTGCTAAGCATTTCATCTCGTCTCTTCTCATCTCCGCTTTGTGAACACGGGACTGTTATCACAAACTAACTGTATACAAGGTGTAAGGAAAAGTATCATGAACCACATACTCTACCCATCAAACTGAACAACTTTTACAATGACATCAAACCTGCCTGAAAAAAAACTGCTGTTCCTTACTAAACTGCAATGCCTAACGACTCAAATTGTATGTATGAAAAGGCTGTTTTTTGTTCTGACATTTGTTTGCTCCCATAGTAAAAGTTGTTCAGTTTGATGGGTAGAGTATGTGGTTTAAAGGTTAATGATACTTTTTCTTACACCCTGTATAGGTAGGTACACATAGGGTGTCATTAAAAACATTCGGCAAACTATTAGGTATACTGGTTGGCGCTTTCATTCATTGCTGAAATGATAACAAATTATTTTTGCCTCAAAACTTTTAAAATGCGAATAAATTTAACTTTTAAATAAATTTTTTTTTTAACTGTCAATATAATGAAATTATGGTTTCAATCTATTTTGTTATAAATCAGTTGGGGTGTATGAGGTTTTGCGCTTATTCATTAACACGTTGTATAATTTATTTATCAGAAAGATAGACTATCCTACGTTTCTCTGACGTTATAAATCTGTTCTAAATATAAGTGAGAGTAAAGTGCTTCAAATCTCTGTTTTACAACAAAATAGCCTTATCGTTGCTATTTGGAATAGAGTATAGAAAGGATTCTGTTATCAAAGATAGAAGCCTAGTACCGTACATGTGGCCAATCAAACATAATGCTTATTAATAATAGCGCAATAACGGAACTGTGCCGTTCGATAATATCGTAAGAGTACAGACAGGACACATAAAGTTTCATCAGGCATCAATAGTTGGTGGAACAAAGAGGGATAAGTTGGGGCGAATGGCGGACTCGATCCGCGCCCGTACCGGATCGGAAACTGAACAAGATCCCGCTTTGTTCGTAAACAATGTGCAACGGACGAGATTCTCCATAAAACTTATTTCAGAATGGACTCCGATCCGAACGGTTTGTGCGATGCGGATTCTGAGCTCATTCTTATTAGTTTATGGATTATTAATTTTTGTTTTGTTAAAAACATCAGACGGTATTTTAGTCTACCAATTTGAAACTTAGGCCACTCTAGAACTTTGTCACAACGCTCTAACGCTCAGTTGCAGAAATGCTCATTATAGTTAATCCTCCAAATCTCTTGCTGTCACTTTTTGTCTTGTTGACGTAGTTAAAGCTAGCAAGAGATTTAATGGAGGATTAACTTTAATGAGCTTTTCTGCAACTGAGTGTAAGCCGTAACGTGCAAGTTAAATAATAACTAAAAACATTTTTTTTAAACAGCACCGTATCTATACAGGGTGTTAGAGTAAACAGTTGCATTCAAATTAAAGATTGAAAAATTTGTCTCGGGCGGGACTTGAACCCACGCTCTTCCAAACCGGGGAAACGTGCTAACCAATTACACCACCGAGCCCACTACCGAGAGAACGAAATTTTCAAACGTGCGCGCCATCTACTGGCAGTATTACAACCAACCAACTTGCAAGTCAAATATTACAACTTGAATTCATACAATATAATCAATCAATCAATCTCAATCTTTAATTTGATTCGAAATAGCACAACATGGCTGTAACATGTTTATAAACAATAATATTGGAACAGTTGCATTACTTTAAGGTGGTGATTGTACCCATGATACTGAACAACTTTCCCTAAGAAACCTATAGGAAATTCGAAAAAAAATTTCAACTTTTCATACAAACGTTCGATCAGGTGATTGCATTTAGTATGGAAAGTCAAAATAATTATTACGAATGTTTCTTAGGGAAAGTGGTTCAGTATCATGGGTACAATCACCAATTAAATTATTGCAACTGTATACCCTAAGACCCTGTAGATGTAGAATATACAGGGTGTATACATAAGTAACAATAAATATTGAAAACTCTTAAGGGGGTTGTTTAGACCATCAAACTTTCACTATGGGACCAACATCGAAATCGCGAAAAAAAAACCGATATCCCATACATATTTTAGCTCGAGTCGATTTGTAGAGTATGGAACATCATTTTTTTTTCGCGCTTTCGATATTGGTCCCATAGTGAAAGTCGTTCAGTTTGATGGTCTAAACCACATTTGTATTTTTGTAACACCTTGTATTTAGAAAATCATAACCTCGTTATGAATATGCTCAAGCATCAGTTACTATTTGATATCGATTAACAAAACTTTTCAATATCGTATAAACTGGAAGAAAAGCAGGCGAACTTTTCCGAATACAATCGAGATCTAACATGCTTAATGGAACAACTTTTACTGCTGTTAAGCTTTTCATGGGCTACGACTCTCAATGAGTGGAGGGTTCCGTAAGTTATTATAAACCTACTTTTCTTAATTGTAAAATTGAGTTTTATATCAGGATTAGAATGTCCTAGGTCAGAGTTCTGGAGTGCGATTTTTCAATCTCAACTCATTTCTGCTGAGCTCCAGCAGTTGAAAATGTCTTAATTACTATGGAGATACGCATCTTTCTAATTCTGATTTGACTTTCAAAAATCGCACTCCTGAAACATGATTTTTGAGAGTCAAATCAGCATTAGAAAGATGCATATCTCCATAGTAATTTTGTCATTTTCAACTGCTGAGCTCACCGAATGAGATTCAAAAATCGCACTCCTGTGCAACGCCATCCTTCCAGTGTCTTTGAACCAATTTTTATGTCAAATGAAAATGCCTCATTGTAATAAGATTTTGCCCTTTGATTACCTACCTCGTTCATTAATGCCAACTAATGAAGATTTTCTCAAGATTTTAATAACGTTCGCCAGCAGAATATAGTTGCTAAGCAACGATCTGGCGCTCCTAATACAAATGCAGGTAGTTATACAATTTTTGTGCTATAAAGGCGTAAAATAAAGCGGATTTCTCTGGAGCGACGTTTTCGCAAAGAGAAAGACACTCATGTGCTCAGATGAGAGACGTGATTCAATTTGCATGGCATGATGGACGGATTACACGCCCGTGAGCACTCGTCGTTCCTTTGCCGGGACGTACGGGCGGCGCATAGCGACGGGAACAGAGTGCCTGTTATAACACTTTTGAATTAGACGTTTTAGGCAACGACGTAGGTATTATAAATGTGGTACAGGTGCCTAGGTGTGGGTTGATTTCTTCGTGGAGTTGATTTCTTTGTAGGCAGTAATTGTCGTCTTCTCGCAGTTTATACAGGGTGTAAGGGACAGCCCTCCGCAAACTGAAACGGTGAACTCAGACCATCAAACTGAATAACTTTCACTATGGAGCCTACCTCAGGAAACGCGAAATAAAATCAGCTGTCCCATACGTTTGAGTCGGGTAGGTACTGCAGTTTTGTATGGGACAGCTTGTTTTTTTTCGCGTTTTTTGAGGTAGACTCCATAGTGAAAGTTGTTCAGTTTGATGGTCTGAGTTCACCGTTTCAATTTGCGGAGGGCTGTCCCTTACACCCTGTATATGCTGCTTTTTAAGATGATAAGACCATCAAACTGAACAATTATCTCTATGGGATCAACATAGAAATAGCGGAAAAAAATCAACTGTCCTACTCAGCAGTCGAAAATGTCAAAATTATTCCAGGAGTGCAATTTTTGAGAGTCAAATCAGCAGTAGAAAGATGCGTATCTCCATAGATACGCATCTTTCTACTGCTGATTTGACTCTCAAAAATTGCACTCCTGGATTGTGATTTTTGAAAGTCAAATCAGCAGTAGAAAGACGCATATCTCCACAGTAATTTTGTTATTTTCAACTGCTGAGTTCAACGTAGGTACTCGTATGAGTTTCAAAAATAGCACTCCAGACCATCGAGTGCCATCGAACTGAATAACAACTACGTTTCTCATCACACATTTCTCTATGAGACTAACATCGAAATCGCGAAAAATATCAGCTGTTTGACAGAGCTATCACTAAACACATTTAAGCTTAAACACATTTTGGTGCAAGCCAGCCAGTGTAATGTTTACTAAAAAATAAGTGCAGGAGAGATGGCTTGTTACACAAATCTTGAAGTTCGTTACCCTCCCATTTATGTGAAGACTGTTTTACCAACACTGAAAGTGGTGGGCACACCTGAAAACTATTTTTTGTAAATGATTAATCTTTAGACTTTTTTCTTTATGATGAAAAAATATCAAATATCTTATAAAGTGAAGGTTGAGTTAAAAGTTAATTAGTTATTCAACTCTATTCAAGGGCTTTCATAAAGCGATATTTCAACAAAATGTTTTTGTTCTCTGTAATTGATCTCAATCTTCAGCTTTATGCAACCTAGGTACAACAAATTTTAATTTAATATACTTACCCTACATTTCAATTAAATTGGATTGTCTTTGAAAAACAATCTTGTTTCTACGCAATTTAAAATTCATCGTAAAAATCTAACATAAAAATTTCAAATTAAGTTATGCCTTTAGGTCAAAAGGCGGCCAAGTCACTAGATTTTCCTTCGCCCTTGTGAAGAAAATTAATTCTCACTGATAATTCCTTTTGGGAGGATAAAAAATGTACTCCATAGTGTGGGACAGTGGGACACCCCCCCATACCAGCTCTCTAATGAAGGAGCTACTCTAGCCGATTGGTTTGGTTTCCATGACGCTCATTTGTCCAATTATTTCTACACTTCGGCCTTTCATTTTTCTATTATAGGTACAAAGAATATGTTTCTTCATGATATTTTAGGTCTCACGTCTATCGTATAATTTGGGCAATGGTTGTTAGTTGTTATAGTAGATACAGATATTCTATCTCCATAGTGAGCCATAAGTGTAGCATCAGCGAACTACATACAAACTAATTTTAAGTGTGCAGGGTTAAAAGGGTGGGTGGTCCAAACGGTGAAGTCCAAACATTTTTTTTAGATTCCTTACACCTATAGGTGTAATATGCTGACACTTTTTTAAGGGGATGATCAGACCATCAAACTGAACAACTTTCTCTAAAGCAAAAATCTGCTGCTCCTTACAAAACTTCAAACCTACTCGAGCAAAATGTATGGGACGGATGATTTTTTTTTCGCGATTTCGTTGTTGGTCCCATAGAGAAACTTGTTCAGTTTAATGGTTTGATCATCCTCTTGAAAAAGTGTCAGCATATTTAGTTGGACCACGTATACCTACTTCATTCCAGATAAGGATGAAAAGATTGGCCAATTCTGATTAGCACATAATATAATCTATTTATTAGACGGATAATTTATACCTGTGATTATACTATACGACACTTCGATCAAAATAAAATAAAGAGAGCTTCTCTCGTCTCTGTTTTTATTTCTAAAAATAGCCTTAACACTTCGTTGGTATTTGGAATGTAGTACAGTGGCATGTGAACCCCGCAGGAACCCGGGGCGCTAATGAACCGCGCGATGAACATCGTACTAAAGACTTTGGAGTGATCTTGGGGTGGATTTTTTTGAGCGCACCTTCTTTCCTTGTTCATTAGTGTAATTAACTTATGCCGTACTCTCCACAATTCGTCCCGGATCCCGACCTTTATTAAATTGCTCTGACTCTCAGACATAAGGGAGAATTTTATATTATTATTTTCGTCTCGAGATCCGTACAGCTATCGATTTAGCGTTCAACGATTACAATTTAAGAGAAGTTTATTCCAGAAGCTCTCGAGCGCGCTGAATATAAACGAAATTTCGTCCTATTTTCATAGTTATATTGTTTTGTGTACAATAAAGAGTCTAAGAATCTAAGAATAACCTATTAAAGTAAGTACCAAAATGAAATTTTATAAACACGATATTAAACCAAGTCGAAACCTTAGGGGAGCCGGGGAGTGTGTAATTTCTCTATGGTCAATACCGAGTTAGATTTCCGTTAAAATATATTATAGTTTCAATGCTAGGATTAATTTAAAGATTTGTATGGAAAACTTTGAGCCACGATCAATTTGAAACTAAGTATGTAATTTTATTATTTATCCTTTATAATTGTTCGCGTAATAGTTGCCGATTTTATCAAATTAAATACCGATATTCAGAGTAACTGTTTATTAAAGACAAATTTAACAATAAAAAAAGAAATCTTATATCTAAAACAAGGGCGACTAAACGTTAGCGCGTTTTATCTTGACTGCAGCGCCATCTATTGAGATTTTGCGCCAACTATCGGACATTCCGCCCACCAAGAACCTTGTTCTTCCTCCATCCGCCCACCATGCGGAACTAACCTTCTACTGGTAAATCTCAGTCGTTGGTAGGCAGTGGTATAAGTTTCGACAAGGGACGTTTAAGTATAGAGTTTTTACATTTTAGTGTCACCACTCTAACTTCATTATCAGGTCCAGCGTGTACATCTATGATTCGTGCTACCAACCATTTCGTCGGAGGTAAATCAGTATCTTTGACTATAACTAGATCACCCGTTTTTGGGGTCTTTGATTTGGATTGCCACTTTTGACGCTGTTGCATAGTGTGAAGAAACTCCCTGGACCATCTATCCCAAAAATGCGTCATCATCTTTTGGACTAATCTCCATCTGTTCAAAGGACTTATTACTACGTTAGTCTCATATTTATTATCTGGTATGATCATTGTGGATTCTCCTACTAAAAAGTGTGCAGGTGTCAATGGAGTTAAGTCATCCGGATGGTCATTGATTGGGCCAATAGGCCTCGAATTAAGACAGGCCTCTATTTGGCAAAGTAGTGTGGTCATTTCTTCAAAAGTTAGAGTTGAAGCTCCAATTGTCTTTATCAAATGAGTCTTGACAGATTTGATGCCAGCCTCCCAAATACCACCAAAATTAGGGGCTCGTGGAGGAATGAAATGCCAAGTGGTTCCATCATTGGAGAGCAATTCAACTACTTCTTTCATTACATTTGTCATGCTCTGATTTAACATTTGTGTCAATTCTCGCGCAGCCCCAACAAAATTTAATCCGTTGTCACTCCATAAGTTTGAGCAGTGTCCACGTCGTGAAACGAATCTACGGAAGGCTGCCAAAAAACCCTGAGTGGTTAAGTCACTTACAGCTTCAAGGTGAATGGCTCGGGTTTTCATACAGACGAAAAGAGAAATATATCCCTTATATGACCTTTGACCTCTGCCTTTTGACACGCGCATTTGTATGGGCCCGGCAAAATCTACTCCACTGGCCTCAAAAGGTCTGCCTGGATTGACACGGACAGTTGGAAGTTCGCCCATTATTGGTTGAACTGGTTTCGCTCGGAATCTGAGACAAACGACGCATTCTCGGCAAACCCTTTTAACGAGTATTTTTAAGCCAATAATCCAATAGCGCGTCCTCAGGTAGCTCATCATCATAGCCATACCACCATGAAGCAGTTTCATGTGAGCGTCTCGAACTATCAACGTTGCTATATGTGTTTTATTTGCAATTATGATGGGATGCTTACGTTCTTGCGATAGTTTTGCTGCTTGTAATCTCCCGCCCACACGAAGAAGACCATCCTCGTCTAGATAGGGTGACAACGATATGATTTTACTCTTCATTTTAATCTTCTGCTTCTCTCTCAAGTCTGTTATTTCTTCTTTAAATTCTAGTTCCTGACTGATTTTGATGCATGTGTTTAATGTTTTATTTAGTTCTGTACTAGTCAGGTAGGAAAGTTCCTTTCTTCTTTTTTTTTTTTTTTTGTTTTTTTTTTTTTTTTTTTTTTTTTTTTCAAGTCTGTTTTGCACTGTTTTTTTCTATGTCCAATTTAAACACAAATTTTTTCAAAGTCTTTTTTATTCGTAGATTTTCTAAGTCTTTTAATTTACTTACGATTTTTACAAGTCCTCGTCACACACAACACAAACACTCGCGATTTATTTACGAATCCGCTCGAAGGACCATATGTTCGCGTAATAGTTGCCGATTTTATCAAATTAAATACCGATATTCAGAGTAACTGTTTATTAAAGACAAATTTAACAATAAAAAAAGAAATCTTATATCTAAAACAAGGGCGACTAAACGTTAGCGCGTTTTATCTTGACTGCAGCGCCATCTATTGAGATTTTGCGCCAACTATCGGACAATAATAATTGCCGACGCAGGTCCAGTAATAATATTGAAGCGACTTTCACAGTCGGAACCCATTATTCGGAAAATTATATCCGGTCTAGAATTTTTAATGGGATCCAACTAAATTTCGCATTTCTAGTTCGTCGTATGGAGCGACCCTCTTAATGGTTTATGTTGATGTACTTTCTTTGTACTTTATGTAGATGCGTAAAAGTGATCGTGACAATATCACGTCACGAAATGTGACAAGCAAGGGGCGTTGTTGCTTTGGTGACAATGCTCTCCAAAAATCATGACTCGCCATAATTTGTGAACCGTTGAACCGTCTGTTTAGGGGGGCGAAGTTTGTTCCCCTCCGGACCCTTCGGTTCGAATTTGAAACGTTCTAGCATTACGACTAAGATTGAAGAAAAACCCTCGGTAATAAACTTTTTTCGACAGCTTGGCTTTACTTTACTTTTAAGTTAGGTTTTATTGGGCATTCTTTGTTCAGAATACGTTTGTTTTAAACTTGACTTGAAATAAGCGTAGCAAGAATAGAGAAGAAGCATGAATCTAGAATAAATGCTGTTGAAATGCGCTCCCTGCGTAGTATGTGTGGTGTGACTTTAAAGGACCGGTTACGGAATAGTGTGATTAGAGAAAGATGTGGTCTGAAAGAAGATGTAGTGACAAGGATTGAAAAAGGAATGTTGAGGTGGTTTGGCCATGTGGAAAGAATGAGCCAAAGTAGGCTGACGTATGAAATCTACAATGAAAGTGTGAATGGAATGGTTGAAAGGGGTCGCCCTAGGCGCACGTACGCTGACCAAATAGGATGCGTACTGAAGAAGGGCCAAATGAAATGTACCCGGAACCGACGAGCATATATGAAGAGACTTATGAATGTTGAGGAGGCGAAAGATGTGTGTCAGAATCGTAGCATGTGGCGATCTATTGTCTCTGCCTACCCCAGTAGTGGGACATAGGCGTGAGCATATGTATGTATGTATGTATGTATGTAAGAATAGAGAACGATCTGCCACTCTGCTTCTAAAAAGCTCTTACCTACTTAAATTTGTTGTTAGCATATCTATCTGAATAATTCCTTGGAAAAATTGTGGTTGTTCAATATAAAAATTCGTAGTTACATTAATGGACCAATGTTGAGACGTTCACTTTTTCATTTTAATTAAAAGTGTAAATTGTCTATTCCTTACACCCTGATAGTCAAGGGTCTATTACTACATACAAAGAAAAATAATTTGACCGGCTGAAATCTAGAAAACAATTGCTCAAATGTTCTCTTTCAAACAATCACGATAACTCTAGTTTTCATGGATTCAGTCACTAGGGTTGCCAGGTCCGATTTGTTTTAAATCGGAGCAGAAGGTAAAAAAAATCGGGATTTAGGGTTGTAGATCGGGACACAGAAAAAAACTAATATTTAAATTCAAGCACGCACTTATATTCATATCAATAAACCAACAAAAACCAACTCACTAACATAACCGAAAATCTTAGACAATTAATCTTAATTGTCTAAAAAATAACGGTGCGAGCGAAGCGAGCTCGAAATTTTTTTGCACATCTTATCGCGTTGTGGTCAGACATCTTTTGATCTATTCATGCAAAAATAGAAACGTACAGCGAGCGAAGCGAGCTCGACTTTTCATCTTAATACAAATCGGTTAGAGCCAGAGCTTTTTACGTACAAAACATGTTCAAAGTAACCTAAGTAATAGCTATAGATTGAGCGACACATGCAAGAAAACGTTAGCACCACCACATCTTTTAGCGGTGGTCAGAACTATTTAGGATTATGTGTATAGGCACAGTCATTAGAGCGAGCGAAGCGAGCTCTACTTTTCTCCGCTCTACGAATTGAGATAAACATAGAGATATATCAATCGATATTTTTCACGAATTTGCCGCCAGTATTAAAGTGTCGCCTGGGACATTTGATTTATCGGGACATTTAGTGTCCCGATCAGGTGCAAATCGGGACGCGTCCCCTACCCCCTGAAAATCGGGACGTCCCGCGCAAATCGGGACACCTGGCAACTCTATCAGTCACTCCCATTCTCTACACGGATTGAGAGTACTAAAGTTTTAGAAACAACTGGAAGGCTGTAAGTGAGAATGCCGCACCCCACTAAGGTAAGCACTTTATGAAGATAATAACGGCAGTTTCTTACAGAAACTAGTAACATAATGTAGTAATTACTAGACTAGACTGTTTCGTCTTGACGACGCCCGCACAAGTTGAATTAGTTTTTGTTAGTGGACGCGGGTGTGGAGGTGTCGTTGACGGGAGGGTATACGAGTGCATGGCTATGTTACATTGGTGTGCTGAGCGGAGATACAGGTTGTAAGGGACAGCCCTCCGCGAACTGAAACGGTGAATTCAGACCATCAAACTGAACAACTTTCACTATGAAGCCTACCTCAGGAAACGCGAAAAAAAATCAGTTGTCCCTGGATACAAAATTGCCGTAGCTACCCGACTCAAATTTATTGGACAGCTGATTTGTTTTCGCGTTTCCTGAGATAGGCTCCATAATGAAAGTTGTTCAGTTTGATAGTCTGAGTTCACCGTTTCAGTTTGCGGAGGGCTGTCCCATATTTTTTTATGTCGGGCACACTATCAAGGTACAGGGTGTAAAATTGCGGAAAGGGTGCTTCACAACGAGAGAAACGCTCATTGAAGTTAATCCTCCATTAAATATCTTGCTAGCTTTTACTACTTCAACAAGACAAAAAGTGTTCTTTCATAGAAAAGTTTTCGATCAAAATGTATGAAGCAACTAATATTTTTTTTTTTCGCGATTTCACAGTTAGTATATTAAAAGTTGTTCAGTTTGATAGTCTGTAGAACCCTGTTCGATGTATTACCTGTAAATCGAAAACACCAAGAACCTGCTTTGAACCGAACAATAATACCTAACTAACCCATAAGTACACCTGTAACCCATATTGTAACTTTATTTAGGGCCTGTTTCACCACTTCTGAATAAGTTCTTGTTAGCTTATCCGACAGATATTTAGACATAATTTCATACAAAATATGTCAAACTATCTGTCGGATAAGCTAACAAGAACTTACCCAGAAGTGGTGAAACAGGCCCTTAGTGTAAATAAATACCGGTCAAGTGCGAGTCGGGTTACTCGCACAACGAGGGTTCCTAACCACATCACATAATACAGTTTTGTCTTCTCCGGGAACTTTAGCACGAGACCGACTCACACTTGGCCGGTTTTTATTATTTGTTGAGATTGGCAGTCAAGGTATTTTTAATCGTAGATACTCGTACATTCAAACCCAAATTGCTATAAACTGACAAATCTATAAAGACGGTTGCTGTATTTATAATACCCCTTCGTCTCCAGGCCAAGAGCTGCCCAGGCCAATTTGGAGGTGCTTAAATAGACTCCGAACTCAGGTCGGCCGGAGTAAAGACAACCTGTTCAAGTGGGGTTACATAGACGGGTCTGATCTCCAGTGTGAATGCGGTGTTGCCCCACAGACTATGGCCCACCTCATATCCTGCCCTTCCTGCCCTGACACCTGCACGCGAACGGAGCTTATGGACGCTGCCGCCAGTGCTATCCGTGTGGCGAAATACTGGGCTGGAAAGATTTAAAATGACTTGTCATCGACTCGATAGAAGAATACCCCTTCATTAGAAGTGAGTATATTATGTACCTACTTATACTCGCATAACTAACTTGGGAGAGGCCTATGTTCAGCAGTGGACGATGATAGGCTAATGATGATGATGACTCACATAACACACTTCGTTTTTCACTCCCCAAAACACATTATTTGTCAATTTTAATTCACACACAGCTTCAGAGGCAACAGGCAAGGCATGGCACCGCCGGGGGCCACAAGCGCGCCACCCTCGCCTTTCCTCAAATTAATTAAAATAATTCGCTGCAAGCGTCACGACACGAATCCACCAACATCCGTACCTTGTTAGCATGCTCTTGTTGATTTGAAAACATTAAATCCGAGTGCGAAATTCATTTGGTAAATAGCCAACGTAAATAGCATTTGTAAAACACTCGTATGACAAATGAAAACACGTTGTAGATTCTTCACAAACGTTTGTATAAACTTTACAGTATTGTTTTAAAAAGATGCAATTTGTTTTTATTTAGGATGAGAACGTTATTGGAATATTAAATTAATAGGAAGTGCTGGAGTGACATCATTATAATTTTCACGTAATAATTCGCATCACGTTCGTCTTGTTTTGTTTGCAATTGTGAAAAAGGTCGCAGTCGCTTTTGTATTAAGCTTGAAACAATTAATCAATTACTGTCTTTTTACTTTATGTCCATTATGTCCAAAAACCAGCCTTATACAGTTGGAAAGAGCGCAAAGGGCGGTGTTGAAGGTTATGACGCGTAAACCCTTCAGATACCCCACCACACAACTGTATCTTGACACTAACGTCCTCACCGTGAGAAAGCTTTTTATTCTTAGAACGACCCTTAGAAAGCACTCCTCCACGGACTGCATCACTGGGACGAATCAAAATCGAAGACGGAAAGAGCCCGCCTGCCGTACCGAGATATCTAGAACAGCTTTTGCAGACCGGCACTATCATCTTATGGCACCTTACCTATACAATAAAATAAATAACACCTTAAATATTCAACAGTTAAATAAATTCGAAGTTAAGAAAAAAACTAGGAAATGGTTATTAAAAATGGACTATGATGAGACTGAAACACTATTAAACAGACTTAACATATGAAATAAAACACGATCATACATATGCAGGCACACACACACGCACTCACAAACCCATCTACACAGCATACGTATACACAGGCATACAAGCGCTCACTTCCCTTGAATTATTTTTTAATTAATTTGCATTGTTTACCTTTGTTAATTTTACCTTGGAACTTGTAATGCTGTAAGTAAAGGTATAGCATAAATAAGTAAGAGTGACGGACCACTGACTGACATCCAGGTTGCAGGACTACCTATTCCTGGAAGTCAGGACCAATATCCTTACCCTTAACTTAAAGATAACTTCTCTACATTGTATTTGTACTGTTTTGGTTACCTATACTGTACTACATTGTTGTCTTGTAAAAATAAACAATATATATATATATATTTAAATCGGGAATAAAACAATATCATTTCAACACATTATCGAAAAATTTCTGTTGAATAAACAGTTAATTTGTTTTGATGCATTGATACAAAGACAAGCCTAGCAGCACCTGGTTCAATAGGTATAGCCTTTCGTCCTAATCCTTAATATACAATCATTAAACAATACAGTTAATAGATAATACAATACAAAAGCATAATTCGTCACAAATTAATTTTTTATTAATTTATCATAATTAATAATTAAAAATAATTAAAAATTAATTTTTTATTAATTTGTCACAAAACATAATTCGTCAAAGTACAGCCGAGTCTGTAGACATAATGAAAAGAATATTAACATTTGCTACGTAACGAGCTATTCACATTTTTCGTATTTTTAACTCAGAATTGATAAATACTACCACATTTTTCATGTTTTACTCATATTTCATGTTTATTTATTGTTTTCGTTTAATAAGTGCACTTTTTATATCCATAGCCAACAAGACTTATTAAAAGTGTCACGTGCTTTTCCTTTTTATAATCTGTTCCATAATTCAAGAATGTTAAGAGGTGAATCTTGGCACAGCCCGCTGGCAAGGCCCCTGCCTACGAGGACGAGTGTCCTGGTGCAAACGACACGAGACGCCCTCGGACTGCACTCGATGTACTATTACGTCCACTCGCCACTTATCGTGTCATTTTACACTGCATTCTTTTTAAAAACACAATAAATATTACGTTCTGTTGGGCTAAAGGGTAAGTTAAATAAACTCAAATTCAATGATTAAGTAATAGTAACATGCCACGTTTTTTAAATGTAAAGAAGATGAGATAAGAGGAACCCTGCATGATACACGTGTTAGAATATTCGACTTTATGTAACCGAAAACTGGATGTACATTGATATTTTTCAGAAAACTTAGAAACAGAAGTTCTCATCATGGTGAATTAATCATAATGAGAACTTCTGTGTCTAAGTTTTCTGAAAAATATCAATTTACATACAGTTTTCGGTTACATAAAGTCGAATATTCTAACACACGCAAAAAAGCTCTGTCGCATATCTTATCGCGCTCGGATGTGCTCAAAAAGATAGATAGCTACCTACTAAGACGACAATTCTCTATCGTCTCCTGCCTTGTTAGGCCATCAGAAAAACTTCTTCTGTAAATAGAAAATTTACATATAATTATTATTGGGAGTTGGGGCCTTGAAATGCGACCATCACTGCATCAGTAGGAACCGCCGACGGTTTCTAACAGGGAAAGTTTGTGTTTCGATCAACAATATCCAACTAGATAACGCGTCAGCGCTCAAAACATGTCCCGGCAAATAACGCCTCACTATTGGAGTGAGGTCTTATTCTGAATTAGTTCCGTTCGAACAAAGCCAACGTAAGCACGTCTCGCAATGCCGCAGTGTTCCTTCAAAAATTACTAGGAATTATGGTTGTTTTGAGGTCGAAATTATAATGCATTCGGACTGTTTTCTCGGTTCGTTAACAAAAAATGTTGTATAATCACGAGGACAGAATTTCTCTTTGATTTTGTATGCGACCCGTTATCTAGTTCTATATTGTTGATCGAAGACCTCATCACAAAAGATTTCTCAAGCAAGAGAAACTAAAATAAAAATGTTTCTAAGTAAATAACTTTAATCAAAACGCTATTTTTATACAAATAGCTTTTAGGCTTTTGCTTAGGAAAATGTTTATTTTAGGTTTTCTTGATTGAGAAGTCTTAAATTTAGTGATGAGGGCGCCACTGGATGGCGTAAACCCCCTAATCTATGTAAAGTCACGGGCCGGTCGTCGTTCACAACAAACAAGCTTTCAGTGAACGGGTTTCGCGTCTTTGTTTCACCGAAGCGAAGGTCTCACGTTTGTCGGCAATTCGGAGCTCAACTCGGAACAATGTATTGGAGGTATTGTATGAAATGCTAGCCAAGTGCATCTTGAAACTTTATAAAAGAAGGGGCCCGTAGTTAATACAAATAGGTACTCCAATATTATGTTAAAATTGTAAAACTATAGACTTAAAACCAAGTTATTCTAGATTCTGTCAGATTTTCTCAGTTTTTAAGGATTAACAAATTTTGATTCTGTCTGTTTATCACAGTTTTTAGGGATTACATTTTTAATAGTGGATCGTTTTGTTCTACCAAATATACGCTGAACGCAAAACCATTTCTATGTAATCGATCTTTGAACAACATTTTTAAAAACTTCATACAATTCGTTTGTATCGATTTTCAAGTTTGTATATGAAAATTAAAAATAAAGTTTGGCGTTGTAGGTGTTTTTTCATTTCGTTTATTAGAGGAGGCCATGTGGACGTCCATCGGCTGAGATGATGATGATGATGATTCAATAGTGGGTAATTAAAAGAGTTGGACTTTGACCAAGGAATCCTAAATGTACCGGTCAATACGCGATCCGACTACAATCGGCTTGACGCTGAAAGGCGGGGACTCAAAACTACGCTTCAACTCACAAGCTACGCCGTAGCTCGTAGCACACTTGCGTAGCTGGAGTATTTGTAGCATTGTTTGAGCATTTGAAGAGTTATTTACTGTTTTGTTCACAACAATTATTGTCTGTAAAATATTACAATGACGAGATACTTCTTTTAAATGCGTTAAATAAGGGGGTGCTTCAGACCATCCAATTGAACAACTTTCAATATCAAACATCAAAATCGCAACAAAAAAAAATGGTTCCATAGAAACTGGCAATATCCATTCGACCCAAATGTATGAAACAGCTGATTTTTTTTGCCATTTCGTTGGTCTCATAAAGAGACAGTTAAGGTCAGAGAATAAGGTCTAAGTCTGACGTACACCAGTAAATACAGTATGTAAGTGACAGCCTAGCAAATAATGAAACGGTAAACTCAGACCATCAAACTGAACAACTTTCACTATTGAGCCTACCTCGAGAACCCCAAAATAAAAATCAGCTGTCCCATACAAAATTCATAATTCGCCATACAAATTTCATAATTTTTGAAATGCTGTTACTTTCTCGGCCCTGTAGTTCTCAAAGTTTAAGTCCCATGACAAAAGTGCGTGTAACAAGTTTTTAGGAAATTTTGTTAGGTTTAATTGGTACCTATGAAACTTTTCGATACGATTTATAGATTTAGAGAAATAAGCGATAAGCTGAAAAAAATCACCTTTAGACTCCAGCTCACCCTCCCATTTCAAGGACTTTTTCTTTCTTCAACCTTATGTAAGTAAGTACTAAAGGGGACGTTTAAACCAAGTTCCAATACTCGGGTATGACTTCGCCTGAATGCATCTGAATGGCATTTCGGCTTAATTTTACTGGGTTACGGTGCGATTCTAGAAGTCTGTCAAAATGAATATAAACTAAGTCACAGGTCTAGTTTTAGGGTTTCATACCCAAAGGGTGAAAATGGGTATAGCTAGACAGTTGTCACAGAATATGCGTTCTTACGGCGGATTGTTAACAAATAATAAAAATGACAAAAAGTTAAAAATGAACGGGGTCTTCACCTCGTATCATACAAGAAACTAGTTTTTATTAAAGTTTTTCTTCTCGCTCTATCGTAAAAACGGTATTACATACTAGCGTCAAACTTAGTGTTATTATAGATCAAACTCTACAGTATAACAACCATAAAGTTATTATACCTTACAGGAATAGAGTCAGTGACATGAGTTGTCAAATGACACAGTTTTTGGATTTTTTTTGGAGACTATTCGCAGGCAAAAATTCTAATACTGTCTATAATTCTGAGTCTAACGTAAAATCGTGGATAAATTAATGAAGTAGTGTCAGTATATTTCAGAAAATTATCTACGATTTCACTTTAGATTCCCAATTATTCACGAAAACCGAATTGTAAAAATTTATTGGTGACTAAAAAACGGTCCTATTGATTCGCGTCACGTATCTAGCTTTCTATTATATAGTGGTGCCGCTAGGTAGTAGGTACATCTCGCTCTCTCAGCTGTATGTTCCTCTATTCCTACCTCTATGATAACAACAAATAATAAAAACCGGCCAAGTGTGAGTCGATCTCACGCTAAAGGTGCCGGAGAAAACAAAACTTCTTTCTAAGTTAATATTTTATGGTGGTGTGGTACGGAACCCTCGGTGCTCGAGTAGCCCGACTCGCACTTGACCAGTTTTATTTTAAAATTAGTACAGTACACGTAGCTTCAATTTCATATCTCGTTTTTATTTCTGAAAACATGCAACCTTTAGCTGCTGGTGTCTAGCCGGAATAATAAGAGAATTTTTACAATTTTCAAAAGCACTTGACAGAATGTAGATGCGAGGTCACGCATGACGGGGCGAAGTGCTATAAGACTGTTCCATGTAAGAAGTCCCATTCCATCATTCTTATACTTATGTGATAAAAACTATAATGGCTTGATTTAAAGGACTTGTAGGATGTACCGGACAATAGTGCGCCTTCCGAGTGAGTGAGTCTCCCCCGAGCGTGGGATGCTAGCCGTGCTTATTACGTGCAGTGTTGCCAAGTTATGTTAAGAATTATCCCAGATTTTGTTTTTTTCTTTCTCTCATTTTGATCTGTAATCTTCCAACGATGACCATAATCATATTTTTATCTATCGTTTGCAAGTTTTTACTACGGGTGATTCTTCACTAAACTTTATACCCATTTTTTTCACTACTCGATTCGAGCAGATTTAGTGTCTTCTGATTGAAATTGCCCAGATTTCTGGCCAATTTGTACCTTTGATTTCCCAGATTGACAGCAAAATTATCGGGTTTATATCGCATGTCAAAGTCCCAGAATTCTTGTACGATTATAGGACCTACCTATTCTATGGTATTTAAACCGTAAAAAAGAGCTGTTCTGTTTTTGTGCTTTATTTCTGTTAGTCTAAAAGAGAACCAAATTATGCATGAAATTAAATCAATATTAGCTACATTAACATGTCAGTAATAATCCTAACTGTTTATACATAGATAATGAAACAGGCTTAGGGACTCTTAATAAAAACTCTTGATTGGAAACGACTCCTAGATTTGAACATTTAAAAATTGTCTTACTCAATACTAAACGCCAAATATGACGTATCGTTTGAATTAAACGGAAAATATTGTTGATCATTGTGATTGGATATACTGATTTCATTAGGTGTTATCGTGGAATTTTTATGAATTATCGTGCGATACCCGACTTTTATATTCTATCGCATCATTGCACAGGCCTACCTTCAGGGATGGTGTATGTGCGTTAGTCTACCACGCCCAATGCCCAATGCGGATTGGTAGACTTCACATACGCATCGGAATTTCTATCGCATGCCAATCAAAAATATCGTTGGATCTAGGATAATTATCTCATTTCTGGCAACACTGATTACGTGTTCCTCTCAACGTAGTTTATCTAGGTAGGTGTGTTACTCACAAGGTGTTTACATTCGTTATTTTGGGGATCGCATACATTCTCATGCTTGCTTGTTTGTTTTGTGTTAGAATAGTTTACGCTTACTTAGCTGTGTTTATTTATGCAGATAATTTGATAGGGTAGAATAGACACCTAAAATGTAAATGGTCACTGAAATCGACGGAGAAAAAACGTCGGAAAGATAATAAAACGATACCGGGATTAGTTTATAAGAGGATACTTTTTGCTGCGCGCTTCATACAAACGAAGTCTGGTTATATTTTCATTACTAACCAATTAAAGACAATGAAACTTTGTAGAAATGATCTAGAAACCAATATATGAGCTTTAAATTTGTCAGATTTCCGTTAAACTATACAGGGTGTGTCATAATCATAAGTACAAATAAATTTTTGAAACTCTTAAGGGGGTTGTTTAGACCGTCAAACTGAACAACTTTCTCTATGGGACCAACATCGAAATCGCGAAAAAAAAAATCTGATATCCCATACCTACATATTTTAGCTCTAGTCAATTTGTAGAGTATAGAACATCTTTTTTTTTTCGCAATTTAGAAGTTGGTGCCATAGTGAAAGTTGTTCAGTTTGATGGTCTAAACTCCTTAAATGTTTATTTGTAGTTTTGTAACATAGGTATACAAGATACCTAGTTTCAAAGTTATCGTGGTTCAAAGTTTTCAATACAATTCTTAAATTAATCCTAGCATTGGATCTATAATATATTTTAACGGAAATCTGAAAAATGTGAAGCACAGATATTGGTTTCTAGATTTTCATTGGCTATTAAAGTCAAAGTGGTTAGTATTGACAATATAATCAGACTTCGTTTGTATGGAGCGCGCAGCAAAAAATATCCTCTAAAAATGTTTAGTTTTTCTTAGATAGGTATACCTACCTTCCTAGAGTAGTGTTTCGACATTTTGTACCCCAGAGATACCGATAAAAATCGAGACGTGCTTCTGTAATGCGAAAGCGAGCGCACATGACGGTTTTCTCATTTTGTCGCTTTGTCGTGCGTGGCATGCTAGCCCTACAGGATGAGAAAAACAAACACTATTTGAGGACTGTACATAACCCCAAACTTTATTTTAACCAAATCAATTTGAGTTTCGTTTCGACCAAACAAAACCATTTAGCTGAGCTTTTAGTAAACATCTTTTATGTAACATCGAATCGAAACATGCACACAATCTGAAACTTTTGTCGTGCAATATTTTTCGTGTTACAATTTTTCCGGTCGATACGTTGCTTAGTAAGCTAGGATCGGGTTGGAAACACTTGAAAGCGGGGCGAAACGGGTAGTCTCGGAAACAAGCAGGCTGTAAATAAAGGGGCGTACACACGGAGCCGCTATCGCGTCGCGAGCGCTGTCCGACTGCTGTCGTTTTTACGCCGGAAAAGTGTATGAGTTACCGAGCCCGCCGTGTCCGGTCGCAGCGCGCAACATGAAGCTACGAGCTTTAGGAGACGTTTTCAGTTGTCTGTGGAATAGAAACAAGAATCCAAATTAAAAATCTGCTAGGTAGGTATACCTTCTGGCTTTAAGACCCTACCGCCAGATTTTACCGTAAAATTGGGTTATTTTGTAAACATTTTATACATTAACTTTGGCACGCGCACGAAGTCGCGGGTAAACACTAGTCTACCATAAAATAACTCTTCAGAGAATCCGTCGCGGTTCGTTTCTGGTCTAAACGAGCCCATGACGCTTGCGGTATTTCCCTTTCGGATGGTTAGAGCAATGCGTTGGACCAGAAACGAATCTGTTCAAAAACTATTGTCGAAAGAAAATTGTTACCGTTCCATTTTCCTTTTTTTTTTCAAACCCATTTATTCATAACTGTGTCTGAACTGAAACCGGCAATAATGGGTGGTCTAGATTGACTTTTAGACTGGATTCATAATTCATAATTCATTAATAATTTATTACTTCATGTGGATGGTGTTCATTACGATCGTAACCGTATTCATTACTAAATGTGTCTGAACGTAACATTTATAAAATGCGATAAAGATAAAGAAAGGTGACCATTTTCGTTGATAATAGTTTCCGAACGGCAGCGGCACTGGATCCAATCAATGATTTAATTTAGGCAAGCCCTAAGACCCGTGGGTTTTAATAGTCTCAGGCCTTAGATTGGTTTCTGGACGGGTAATCTCAGCAGCTCAAATATTTTTATCCGTACCAACATGAGTTGCGTGCGGTGTGTCGTGCCAGTGGCGGATACAGAAAAAACTCAAGGGGGTCGCTAAAGATATCTAGAGCTTGATTTTATTGTAAACTAGCTGTGCCCGCGACTTCGTACGCACAGAGAAGTTCTTAATAATATTAAGAGAAAGAAAAAAATAATGAGAAATGCAAAGAAAGAGAAATAAACAGAAATTTTGAAAAAATGGTAAGAAAGAAATGAAGAAAAAAAATTACGCATTATATTGCAATCATTGCCATCAAATTAGAACATTTATAAAGTAGAATCTCCAAACATTTCTCAAAACTATAATTTTAAATCAGAACATGCAGGCAGTACCTACATCTGCAGCATCAGGACTGAGTAATAGGAACCCGAAAAGCAATGTTTCTTCTTAACCCAACAAATTAACAATTATTAGAAATCTGTTGATTATTAAAGCACACACACACCCCTACACAGTTACTCACTCTTAGTTTATGTTGACAACACCCTACGGAGTAAGTAGCCGTGAAGAGAACTCTGCTTGATCCTAATAATCTAATTCAAAATCGGCAAATCCTCAAGTCTCATGGCTTAGACAGTCAAGACCCCTGCAGCATCAACACTGAAGAGTTACCAATGCTATTTTCTTTGTCATGTTAATTAGTGTTTACAAAAAAGTATTTTCGGTACCTATATATCATGTAGATTGTAGGTACATTACCAGACAGTATTCTCAGTTATTGCTTTGTTTCTGACCCTCCCTGAAAAGGGAAATATGGTCGTGAGTTTATGTATCTATCTATATGTAATTAGGTAGTGTAGTACATAAAAAAGGTTACTGTAACTGCATGTTTTACAAAAACAGTGTCAAGTATCATCAACCTGTCATTGTCCACTGTTGAGCATAGGACTCTCCCAAGGCGCGTCACAATACTATCCTCGGCCTTCCTCCTCCAGATGCTCCGAGTTACCACGGTACATAGTACTCCACACTACCATGGTATATAGTACTCCACGCCTGACGGACTGGCCAATGGCCATGGGACAGGGCGAACTGCAGCGCGAAAACCGATTTTTCAATACACTGAGTGTTGTGTCCGTCGCGTAGGCGAATTGAAAAATCGCTTTTTGCGCTGCAGTTCGCCCTGTCCCGTCGCCAGGCCGTCGATACAGTGCCCGATGCTAGGCCGGATCGCGTCCCACACCTAACCAGTTAGTGGTCTAAATTGTTGGTCGTCAGTTCTTCGGAAGACATTATGACCAGCCCGAAATAGGGCTGCCATCCGTCCGGGTTTCCCTGGATTTGTCCGAGTTTGAAGGGCGTCCGGGGGCGTCCCGGCGGGGCCGTCACAAAAGTTTGATTCATCCACATAAATAATCTCGATTTCGGCATAAGCATAACAATCGAATTGTTATGTAAGTAGCAAAATCGTGAGTTCGTTTCACTCGCTTCAGCTCTTATTTCATACATAGAAGGCCTCGATTTTGGCATGACCTGGAAATGCGCTATAATATTTGGCAAAATCTCGAGCTCTCTTCGCTCACTCCTAGTTTTATTCGTACATATTAAATCGATTGAGTCGTCGTATTGCAAAATCTCGATATGTTATGAAAATCTCGAGCTCGCTCCTGGTTTATGAATCAATTTAGTCGTATATAGCAAAATCTCGATCTCGAATCGCTTGCTCAATTTTTTTAGACCATGTTACACTCGCTCCAGTCAGGTTTCAGCTCGTATTTCAACAACCTATTCGTATCGATGAAGATTTTAGATTGTGCAGTAACGACCTAAGCTGAATTTTACTGTCAAAATACAATTTGTCGTGGTTGTCCGGGGAAATTTTCAGATTTTACTGAAATGTCCGGGGTTTTTGACGTATTTATCCGGCAACGGCGATTTGGCGGTGGCAACCCTAGCCCGGAACGACCCAAAGCGGGGTCACATTTCCTCTCCCAAAGTCGACGCGCAATTTCAACAATGAAGCTTTTAGCTTCGGCTCCCCATGCCCCTGTGATCTTGACGGTGACAGGAACTAAGAGATATTGACGCTCCAAAGCTGAGTACCGGACTCTCTTTTTTGTGGCAGTAAGTTCTGCGGCTGCTCCAGGTGTCCGCGACCTGCGTCTGAGGTCTGGCGGGGAAGGTGCTTACGCATGTAGTGTGCCATAGGAGGCACTTGCTTTTCTGCCAGGTCACCAAAGCTAGGCCGTAGGCCGTCGGTCTTTTGAAATGCACATACACAGAATAGGCACATAAAGTGAGTGAAATAATTATTTTTTTTTATAAAGTAGATAAGTACAATTAGATTTGTGTAATTTGTACTTTTGGAGCAGTTGGAGTACTAACTTTCATTTACTCAACCACTGTGAGTAAATTTTTAAATATACTTTTGATTGTGTAAACCGATTCCGATGAAATAAAGCCTATACTTATATGTTAATCCAAACTTCATCCATAAATCAGATTCTCCTATGTATGCACTTGCTGATGAAAATGTGATATTTTCATATTTATAATGAGTAAAACGTGGATGTTGTGAGGTTTCAGAATATCTCTGACTACCCCCTCGGGGAATATAGTCGTAAGCATATGCTATGCTATGCTAATGAGTAAAAAATAAAAACAAAAAGTTCTGCACCAAGATTCGAACCGTCAACTCGTGTTTGAAAGTCTGACCATTTACCAATTACGCTATAGAGCTTTCTGAAGAAAGCGTAGAAATAACCCTCCTTCTGTCGCAGTCGGGTAAAAAGCAATTAGTATTTACCATACTGAATCTTCGCAAATGCATAAACGCGCAGACCACTGACTTTAAATACTCATAACTTCTGATTGAATTAACTGATTTCGATGAAATAAAGCACTAATGTGAATCCAAATAAAGCCCTATTCTTTTGTGAAAACCGCATTTAAATCGGTTGAGTTGATTTTGTGTGATGCGTGCATTAAATTCAGTCTAATAACTTTTGATTGAATTAAACGATTGCGATGAAATAAAGCCTACACGTTAATCCAAACTAAGCCCTAAATTTTCGTGAAAACCCAATTTAAATAGGTTCGTTAGTTTTAAAGTAATGCGTGCATTAAATTCCGTGGCGCTCGCGACTTTTTCTTTAATTACTCATAACTTTTGATTGAATAAACCGATTGCGATGAAACATAGACTATATTTTAATCGAATCCATGCACTATACATTAGTGAAAACCCCATCCAAATCGGTTCAGTAGTTTTTAAGTGATGCTGATTGAATAAACCGATTGCGATGAAACATAGCCTATATTTTAATCGAATCCATGCACTATACATTAGTGAAAACCCCATCCAAATCGGTTCAGTAGTTTTTAAGTGATGCTGATTGAATAAACCGATTGCGATGAAACATAGCCTATATTTTAATCTAATCCATGCACTATACATTAGTGAAAACCCCATCCAAATCGGTTCAGTAGTTTTTAAGTGATGCGCGAACAAACAAACAGACAAACAGACAAACAGACAAACAGACAAACAGACAAACAGACAAAAATTCTAAAAATGGTCTTAATGTATTCCATTACGTATCCTAAACGCCCCCAATTAATTTTTTTGCAAATATCTTCAATGTACATCATCGCCAAGTTTAGAATTTTATTATATGTATAGATAAAACAAAAGTCACAGAAGAAGCATGATAATTAACTCGTAATTAGAGGGCTCGAAGGAGAATGTTGTCTTTGGCAGCCGTTGTTCTATCCCGTGCGAATACATTATGCATCGATGTAATGATATTTTATAATTAAGCCTATATGGCATTTTTCTCAGTGTGGGGGGCGGCGCGGGCGTCACTACGGGCGGCCCCACATGGGGGGGGGGGGGGGCGCCCCCCATCTGTATCCGCCACTGTGTCGTGCTAATCCAAATCGTGTACCATTTGGCCTGGCTCGTGCTCGACCACCTGCACGAGAGGACTAACGAGTATGTAAGGTGGTACTTTGGTACATCTGAAAGCATTATTATAGGTATATAGCTGTTTCTGGGTTGCTTACCCAAACATGAAGGGATTCAGCAAGAGCAAAGGAAGAAGATTTGAAACACATTCAGTTTTGTGTATCAAATTAATGGAAAAATCATCGGCAGGGTGAGTGCGATTTTTGAATGTCATTCGGTGAGCTCAGCAGTTGTAAATGTCAAAATTACTATGGAGATATGCATCTTTCTACTGCTGATTTGACTCTCAAAAATCATGCTTCAGGAGTGCGATTTATGAAGGTCAAATCAACAGTAGAAAAATGCATACGTCCATAGTAATTTTGACATTTCCAACTGCTGAGCTCACCGAATGAGATTCAAAAATCGCACTCCAGATTTATGACAATTAAATAAAAAATAAAAAAACATTACGGTGAAGCCCTGATTCCTAACCTAAACAAGTAAACTAGGTTTGTGTCCGTAATCAGTTTCTTCCCGTATTTACATTCCATTAGTAAGAACGACATAAAAATTTGTATTGAAATCATCCAAGCTATTAATCTCTAATCCAGCTGACATGAACTATATCCAAGCTGTGTGATTATAAATTATATAGTCCCAGTTTATATAGTCTAGATTTCGTGTTCGTCTAAAGTTTTATTATAAATGTAAACCCGTTTTACAATATCTTTATGTTTAATATTATGAAGCTATGATTACAATTCTAGATAGGTATCTACTTATTTATATCTCGATGTTAATTATCTGGTATAAACCGCCCCTTTAAAATATTACAACTTGTTTATTGTAACACCTTGTGTATGTGGATTATAATGAACTCTATAATTATATTTTCACCTCACAAGCTCGGAAAGATTCTGTTTATCAATCGAAATCTGAGTGCAAAAGTGCATTTTATCCGCTAGCGTGCAAAGAGTTTTTAAAATTCGAATCCATTCGAGTCCAGATAAAGATAGTAAAACCATACGTGCGAGAAAGACAAAAAGATTATGTTGCTAACATAACGAACTATGCATATATTCGTGCATATTATTGTCTTCTCTTTTTCGCGTATAAGTTTGTCCTTCACTATAATTTATTTGAGTGTCAACAAAGAGATTATAACTAAATATAATCCCTTTGAGTAGCAATATCTCTTGTCTTCTCTTTTTCACGTATAGATTTGTCCTTATTTGCATTTGCATATAATTATTTTTCCAGTGTGGGATAAAAACATCATTTAAAATAATACTTATTTAAAATGCATTTTAATAATTAATTCATCTTGTTTACCTATGAGAAGTTATTCCTTTACATTTCCTGAATTATTTGCGCAGTGTCTCAGTACACACTACACACCAGGACATTTTTTATGCTGATCAAACAAACAATTTCAATCAAACTGCTACACGTGACCGCAGTGAGACAGTGACTAAATGCAAGAGTAATATAGCCGCAATAGAATGGGACAACGTCATAAAGCGCGATGTTCGCTCTATACATCTAAACTCAGTGCTTGCACCTAACATTTTCCTCGCTGTTGTGAGGTGAAAAGTTGTGTGTTTCGCTCGGCTGCAAAATTATTCCGCGTCTCGTACCTTTGAAACCTTCGCTACGCTCCGGATTCTATATTTGAACCACTCGCTTCGCTCGTGGTTCAATCCTAGAATCCTTCGCTTGCTCAGGTTTCAATATAAGTACTCGCGGCAAAAAACAACTTTGCAGCCTAGCATAACAAATAACTATTTCGATGAAGGTAAATTATTTTCAATCATTTCTCCCCTCCGGACGGAAAGCGTTAATTTTCGTCCCGCTGTGCTAAACGAATTTGCCGCTTTCCACCTCCGTCGAGGAGAAAAATAGTATACTAACCACGGGCTTTAAAAAGAAAGCCTCAGATCACATGTTTGTTGACCGAGGCGAATGAGATCTGAGCCCTTTACTTTCCTGCCCTCGGTGTGCAATCTACTATAACTGCTACTCGCGTTGAAATTCATTTTCTATGGTCAATGGCAACACCATATCATAGGACACATGACAAAGAGCAAAGCAAAAAAATCGGCCGGCACTGGCAAGTGATGCAATAGTTTATAAGCAACGTTGGTTAGACAGTTTTCAATGATATACGAACGACAAACTTCGGGGCAGACATTGTGCGGCACAATTTACTACAGCACCTCACATACTGCTCGTATATCTTACGATGAATATTGCCTTAAGTTTGTCTGTTAGTTTGTTCGTGATTAAAGAAAGAACTTCCTTTGATCAAACTAGTTTATTCTTTTAGTTTTAGCACTTAACGAACAAAATACCTGGGTGGATCGGGTCTTCCAAATTAATCTAGATAGGTCCATGGGGAAATCTATTTTCACACAGAAAACTATCTAGATTACTTGTAAAGTAAAACATTATCTAAATAAGCTCCGAATTTCATTCAAATCGTTTGCCGTTTCTGAAAAACCAATGCTATACAATAATAGGGCTATGCTGACAGATTCTAAGAGGATCATCAGATCATCAAACTGAACAACTTCCTCTACATTTCCAACTGTTAAATGACATCCACACATTTAGGTCGAGTAGGATTGCAGTTTTGAACGGAACAGCAATTTTTTTTAGTCATTTCTATGTTGGTCCTGTACAGAAAGTTGTTCAGTTTGATGGTTAATGATCAACCCCTAAAAATACCATCATCATATTAAGAAGGATATGTAGGTATACAGGTGTAAGGCAAAGTATCAACCCATTAAACTGAACAACTTTTACTATGGGAGCAAAACTGTCAAAACAAAATCAGCTGTATGTAGCTGTCTATAAAGTCAAAGTTAACATAGTTTATTCAATAATAGGAGCTTGAACTAAGCTTGAAGCACACTAGTAAAATATAAGATTAACTCACTTGAAGTTAATTTATTAGAGAATAAATATAGCAAGTAATGTCGAGTTCAAAAGCTTGTTTGATAATAAAGCAAAAAGATAATCGAGTTAAGAAGTGTTTCATGCGTTACAGATTTATGAGGATCTTTATTGGCCCGGCAAATACGCGTCCCGGCACAATTAGCAGAACAAACAGTTGCGAACAAAGACTCCGAGGAGACGGCACAAAATCATCTTATTACCAATGTATTCTGTTAAGCCCTCCGTCATAGAATAGAGATATACAGTACAGCAACTTCATGCAAGCGCTCGAATCGACGCCAACGCACGCACGCAAACGAGCGCCACGAACATGGCCCGCTAAAGGTACTGCGGGGCGCAACAGTACGTGACAGTACTGCACGTCTAGTATTTACATTACCCTATATGTAGGACTTATTTCGACATACATTGCTTGCTTTGATCGCTACACTTTAAAATAAAGAGAACAAATCAGGCAATGTATGCAGAAATTGGCCCAGCACGTAGAGTAATCTAATAGCTGCGTTATTCCATGCTACAACATGTTGCGGCAAGCGCGGCTTTTCTCTCAATAGCGCGGGAACAGGTTATTTTCTATGGAGTAATGGCGCGTCACGTAGAGAAATCATACTAGGCGTGCCGCCCCTGTAGCATGGCTGCGTGATATAGCGCTGTCACGCTTTAGCTCTCTTCACTTTCTATTAGCGGGCGATCGAACGGGGGCTGGAGTACCTGAGCGGGCACTGTACATCAGCGTTCGTCTGTGAGTGTGCGTGTGTCGATTCGAGCGCTTGCATGAAGTTGCTTTACTGTATATCTCTATTCTGTGCCTACGTCTCCGCTCCGCCTAAAGGGTTTTATAAAGAAAGACAATGACATTGTAAACGAAATCCGAATCCGAATTCTTAATTAAATTCGGCGTTTAAAATATCTGTAGATTTTTATCTGATCGCCTTTTATTACAATTCGTTCAATAAGTTGATATCTACCCAATTGTAAAAGAAAACCAGTCTTTTGTGTAGAAAATTATCAGATAAAAATTAATAGGTTGTGATTAGGTACCTACTTCCATTATGCTGTGTCTTAGTCGTAGCCTTAAATCAAAATATTATTTTACTTTGATCTAAGGTAATAGCAGAGGAGCGTGTAATTTCTCTATATTCATAGCCGTAGAAAGAGAAGGAACTAGAAGGAAGCACGTGTCTTGTCATATCAGTAAGAGATGCACATAGCAAATTCGCTCTAGTTAAAAAAGGAGATCGCTTCTTATAGTACTTATTGCTGTCCTTATCGACATAGCCACTTTTTTGTACGACGGCTGTCTGGCTCCGGAGTCATCATACAAATTGTATAGGATTTTATGACTATCGTTGTCACATACGCGGTTACACTGATGTTCCGTCTATCAGCGTAAGCGAAAAATACTTCGCCTATGGTTCATATCTGTCTCTAATCATTTAGTAGTGCTACATTGTGCTACATTTCTTGTGTCATTAGTGTATTGCTGTTTTGAGAGAAATAAAAATCGTTCATTTATTTATTACTCAGAAATTCAGAATGAACACAAGTTATTGTAAATAACTGTATTTATATCACAGTGTTTGCCAAATAAACATTTTCATTTCGTAATGAAAATGACAAGAACGCTTTATTCGAGACTTCGAGTATCGATGTAAAAAGTCGATATAACATTTTCAGTACCAGTACAATGTAGGTATACAATACGAGTACCTATAGCTCAGTCCAGTCAATAAGTCGATAGCAGTGCCGCCGTCAAACGAGCCTTTCTTTGCGACAAGTAGAGCGACATGAGTTTTGCAACTTTCTACAGCAGCCATGCAAAGCAATTTCTGCGTTCATTGTGTTTTGAACTTTGTGCTCTGTAAGCAGTGACTATAATACGTTACACAGTTTCTTCTCTGGAAGTAACTAGTGTCAAGAGTTATGAAATTGTCGATCGAACGTGATTTTGCTGTGATCTTAGATATTTTCCGAGATACTTATTTGTTGAATAAAAGTTTAACTTTTTGCTACTGACTAAGATTGTTTTATTGAATTTATTTAGCGGATACAAATCATCATCATCACAGCCGATAGACGTCCACTGTTGGACAGAGGTTTTCCCCAAGGATCGCCATAATAACCAGATTGAGCGGATGCAAATACCTATCTAGATATAAGTTTAATTAAAGTTTTATTTCCTTTACTTAATTTTAATACTTATCTAAACCGGATAAACATAGTTTATTTAGTTAAGATTAAAATTCGCAGTAGATAATATTTTTTTTGTGATACTTATGGCTACTTTTTTTAGGTCGTCTGTCCAGCGGGCAGCAGGGCGTCCCACACTACGCCTACCAGTTCGCGGTCTCCACTCTAGAACTCTGACACCCCATCGGTTGTCAGTTCTTCGGCAGATATGACCAGCCCACTGCCACTTCAGCTTGCTAATTTTCTAAGCTATGTCAGCCACTTTAGTTCTGTGACGAATCACTTCATTTCTGATGTGATCCCTCAGCGACTGGATGAGGAAGGCCAAGGACAGAGTTTTGTGGCGCGCCTTGGGAGAGGCGTATGTTCAGCAGTGGACGATGATAGGCTGATGATGATGATGATGATACTTATGGCAGATACCTACTTCTTCTTTCGTGTCAGCAAGAGGCATATCATCACCCTGAATGCTGTAGTGTAAAGATTAGCCAGTTAGCAATGGTCGTATCGAGGCTGACTGCCCAGGGTGCGCCAGACGAACTCAGGGTTTTTCACTCGGAGAGACTCTTTCCTTGCTCCAAAGGGTATATTATTCGGAGCGCGCTCCATACAAACGTACTATGGTGATAATTTCAATACTAACCAATTAAAGTCAATGAAATTTTGCAGAAACAATCTAGAAACAAATTTCTATGCTTGTATGTAGTCAGATTTTCGTTAAAATGTATAGTTTTCAAGTTACAGTGCCTCAAAGATTTCCATACAAATCTTAAATTAATCCTAGCATTGAAACTGTATATTTTAACGAAAATCTGACTCTATAGAAGCATAGAAATTTGTTTCTAGATTGTTTCTGCAAAATTTCATTGACTTTAATTGGTTAGTATTGAAAATATCACCATAGTACGTTTGTATGCAGCGCGCATTTTCGCTCTCGGAATAATATTCTCTTAAGAAGTGTCGAGCCCTGAGCAATCTAATGAAAAATCAATCATGAAAAATCCAAGTTTTGCACATAATTCTGTAGTCTCGATAAAATATGGCCACTGTTGGTAATTTTGTTTTCTTTTGATTTGGATATGTCTAACACTCAGTTACAAAAACGCTCATTAAAGTTAATCCTTCATTAAATCTCTTGCTGTCACTTTTTGTCTCGTTGACGTAGTTAAAGCTAGCAAGACATTTAAAGGAGAGAGGAGATGGAGGAGAGACAGTGCGGAAGTGCGATTTTTAAAACTCACACGTTCAAAATCATGATCGAATAACGCATAATCTCCATTGTAACTTTCAAATTTTGAAACTCATACTCGTACGTTGAACTCAGCAATAGAAAATGTCAAAATTACTATGGAGATATATGCATTTTTCTATTGCTGATTAGACCTTAAAAAATCGCACTCCTGGAGTACCTACCTATGACTTTTGAAAGTCAAATCGGCAGTAGAAAGATGCATATGTCCATATTAATTTTGACATTTTCTACTGCTGAGTTCAACGTATTAATATAAAAAAATCGCACTCCAGCCAGCTATTACCTGATGCAACTCAAAACTCTTCAGACCTACGCCCAAAGTTGTGTATCTTAAGCAACACAAGAGGATTGTTGAGGACAATAGAGCAATCTGAATTGAGCAATCAATTTGGTTTTTGTAATAACTCCAAACCTGGAGCAGGAATAACCGAACTGTTAGTTGATATAAAATGCAAAGTACAAAACTACACAAAAAATGACTTATGCATTATTTACATAGGCGATAATGACTTTACTGCTTCACAAGACTATACGAAATTGGTGCATAAAATTAAAGAATCTCTCACAGAAATTACAAACACAAATATAGTTCTTTGTGCACCTACATATAGATGCGGATCTGTGTTGTTTAACTCTAGGATAGAAGCTTTCAATACTATTTTACACAAGGACATTCTTCGGCATCGATATGCGTATTTCTTTGATTCCAACTTAGACCTATCTCTGGACATGTTTTCCATAAGAACAGGAAGAATTAAGGATAATGGATTGAGTAACATATTCGAGCACCTAAGAAACCTGATTGCAATCATGCCGCTTGATGAATCACATAACAAGCGTGATGAAACCAAACAAGACCATAGAGATTTGCAACAAACAGAGGAATTTTTTCGTTGCTAACAACGAATACAGTATAGGAATATTTCACCAAAACATAGCGGGAGCTTTAAACAAATGTGATGAACTACTTTGTACAGTCACCTCGCGTGAAAGAGAGGGAACACAAATTGACGTGATATGTCTTTGCGAAACCAATATGGAAAAGGGCACAGAATCAAATTTAAAATTACCAAACTTTAATACAGCGGCCTATTTTTCTAGGAGGAAAAAAAAAGGGGGAGTGGCCATTTTGGTAAGAGACGACTTACTTTTTAAAGTAGTTGAAAATCTGCAAGACATAACTCAACCGTATGTCTTCGAAGCATGTGGTGTGGAACTTACCCAATATAATACCACTGTGTTATGCGTATATACAAACAAAACACCATCATCAGCGAATTCCACATTCTTTCACAAACTTAATGATCTCCTGGAGTCAAAGAGCAAGAATAGCCGCCGGAAATTAGTAATTTGTGGTGATACAAATATAGATACTCTGAGAGAGACTAATGTGTCTAAGGAGTTGAAGCGAACTATGGAAATCCATGGACTTCAAATGGTAATTCACGAACCCACACGTATTACAGCCACATCCAAAACATGTATCGACCACATCGCTACGAATACTGAAGGAGGCATTGCTAAAGTCCACGATTTAGGCTTGTCAGATCACACCGCACAGAGCTACCAAATACCATTGAAAAAGCGTCGTGTTAGAGCAGTGAAATGGTGGCATGAATACAAGCGAGATTACTCTATAGAAAACTGTAAAAAATATCTTGAATGCTTGTCGAGTATATCTTTTGGTGAGGTTTTTGAATCAAAAACGGCTACTGACGCATTCCAAACATTTTATCATTGTGTTACACTATTTTATTATCTTTGCTTTCCGATTGTAAAAGTAAAAATATTGGATCAGAACAATAAGTTAAAATGGCTATCAAAAGGACTCAAAATGTTGTAATAAAAAAAGACGATTGTATTTAAACTATAGACATAAAAAAATCAATAAGGACATTTATTACAATTACTCGCGTTTACTAAAACAGTGTATGGTCACTGCTCAAAAAATTTGTAATTTGAAATATATAAATAAATCTAATAATACATGTAAGGCTGTGTGGAAAGTTGTAAAGCAATATACTACCTCTAGTGTTTCTAATAGGTCAATTGCGAAAGTCAATGTAAATAACAGTGAGATTGGTGACCCCTTAGCTATCGCGGAATCTTTTAATGACTATTTTATTAATACTATTGCTGACAATTGTTCATTGGAGAATGTATCCAGCACATCCAACATAGATTCAATCGAAAAAAGTATATTTGTTGGTCCAGTAGACAGAGACGAAGTAATAAAAACTGTAATGTCACTGAATAATTCCAAAGCTGTCGGCTATGACGAGATGAGTACTGAGATGATTAAGATGAGCATTAACGAAATTGTTGATCCATTAACTTATGCTATTAATTTGTCATTGTCTGAAGGCGTTTTTCCACAGCCATTAAAAAAGAGTATTGTTAAACCGTTGTACAAAAAAGGAGATAAATTGTTATTAGAAAATTATAGACCGGTGACGCTTATTCCAATTTTCTCAAAATTATATGAAAAAATTATGTATAAACGTTTAGTTTGCTTTCTAAATGCCAACAATATTTTAAAAGAAGAACAGCATGGGTTTAGAAAGAATAAAAGCACTTCTATGGCGACTTTTAAGTTAATGAAAAGCGTTACCGATTGTCTTGACAAAAAAATACCAGTATCAGTACTTTTTATGGACATGAGTAAAGCCTTCGATTTTGTATGCCACAAGCAATTGTCGAATAAATTAAATAAATATGGTATCAGAGGACAGGCCTACGACTGGATAAAATCATACTTAGGTGACAGAGAGCAATGTGTAGAAGTCATGAAGTATTGTCCAAACTCAAAAACCGTAGAGACACATAGATCTTCATTTAAGTATAATAAATATGGTGTTCCACAGGGTAGCATTTTGGGCCCGTTGCTGTTCCTGTTATACATCAATGACTTACCTAAGGCTGTACCACACGATTGTATTTTGTTTGCTGATGATACTTCTATTATTATAAAAGGAGAGAATCTATGTTCGTATGAAGAAGACATAAACGAGATTCTAAAAAAAATAGTGAATTGGCTTAGTCATAACAACTTAAAAGTTAATATTAATAAGACGAAATTTTTGCAATTTCAAACTTACCAAGGCGGGTCTCATACATTGAATATACAATTTAATGGAGAACAAATAGAAGAGGTCTCCCATATTCGATTTCTAGGAATAGAGATAGATAAATTTTGTAACTGGAAAAACCATATAAACAACATTTGCACGAAAGTTAATAAGTTTGTATATGCCTTAAGGCGAATAAGTCAAATTTTGTCCAGAAAAGCAGCTATTACAGCTTATTACGGGTACATTCATTCGGTGTTGAGTTACGGAATCTTGATATGGGGCAACTCAACGGATTTAGATAAGGCTTTCTTAAAACAAAAGCGTTGCATCAGGGCAATTTTTGGACTCCCCCGAATTGAATCCTGTCGGCCCATTTTCAAACAACATAAAATACTCACTCTGCCAAGCATTTATATAATGAATGTTTGTTTGTTTGTTTATAAATACGGGGATCTATTTGAGCAAGTCAAGGACCGTTTTCGTAGGAATCCTGTTCGAGCCCAATACGAACATAAACTATATCAGCCACCTAAGAAACTGACAATTGTGAGAAAAAATTGTTACTTTATGTGTATAAAAATATTTAATAATCTTCCTGACACATTCAAGACATACAATTTTAACAAGTTTAAAAGGACATTAAGAGCATGGCTGTCTGAAAAATGTTTTTATAGCATTAATGAATACATGGGCTATAAGTAATTCTAATATTGTTGACATTTAAAAAAAAATTAATTTATTTCTGTATTTTTTGTGACTTTTTTGACATTGTCGTTTTAGTTAAATTTTACTTTGTTTTATATTAATTTTATTAAATTTTTTGAAATTGTTTAGTTTTAATTAAGCAGTAGGTATAACATTCTCTGACATCGTTTACTTCTTTAAGGGTCGGCACTACCTACGGCCCGTTTGACATATCTGTCAAAAGAAATAGACCGGTGGCCGACAACACTCAACCCTATCTTATAAGATTAATGAACAAATCAATTTGATAGCTTTTGGTAATAAATTTCTTGCAAAAAACTTGGTCGGCTGCAGCGCGCGGCGCAGCTTGGCTGGCATGTTTACTGGTGTGAAGGAAAAAGTGAACCCTACCTGGTGACACAACATTTTACCTCGTTGAATTAAAGGACGTAACTAGTCTGTTGGTCTAGAGGCCAATTAGTAAGGACTAAAAAGTCTGGTCGGCCGACCCTATCCTGGCAGGTTCGTAGGTCCGACCGAATTTAGGACCGAACCTACTAACCGGAAGGCAGATTTTACCACATTAAATTAATGTTGAATGTTTGGTTGTGCGTGGCAATACTCCTGCAGCATCTGGATTTGAGAGCCGTAGGTCGAAATTGACATTTACAGCAACAGTACAGTACCGTGCGTGATGGACCTATAATGTGACTGATCAAAGATCACCCCTGGTGGTAGGATAGGATGGGTTCCAACTAATTAGATCACAGTATTACTAAGGCTTAAAAAAAACTTAAAATTATTATAACAGAACAAATTAAAACTTTTAACAAAATAAAGAAATTGTTATAAGTTTAGGTATTAGCAAACTAAGGGTTTGTAATCTTTTATCATCATAATCATCGTCAGATATAATATTTTAAGCACGGAATAAAAGTAAATTTTGCAGTAACTGGAACGATTGCCTTCAAAAACATTTGCGCAAAAGGACATCAGTGTGACCACTTTTAGTAGATTTCTTCTTTATTGGTAGATTTAGGGCAAAATTATTGTTTAGTAGATTTTAGTAGAGAAATTGAGTATTCGAAAATTTTTAGGTATCTAAAAATGCAAGGATTCAGGCTAATAAAATCTAAGCTGGCAATACAAATGGCTGAGAAAACGATTGCAGTGTTTGCAAGTTTTCCGGAACTTCAAGTACATCATCATCATAATCATCTGCCTATATACGTCCCACTGCAGGGCACAGGCCTACCTTCTAGGAGGGTGTTTGGGCGTTAGTCCACCACGCGTGCCCAATGCGGATTGGTAGACTTCACATATACATCAGAATTTCTTCGTCTGCATATGCAGGTTTCCTCACGATGTTTTCGTTCACCATTTGAGAGCAGTCGGTAATACGTACATAAGTTACAAAAACTCATTGGTACGTGGCATGTTGTCCGTGCGGATTCGAACTCGGACCTCTTGATTGAGAGTCCATACCTCTCCGCAACGCGCCACCGAACTCACTTCTAGTACAGCAAATATTAATAATATCGCCTAATGTTGTTTTTTTACAAAAGTGGGCTTCTAAGCAGAGTCGGAATTTTGGTACCTACTTTTAATATGTCAAAGGCATTGCATGTTTATCGACTTCCAATAATGTCGATATACGGGTATATTTTATATCACTGCGGATAACTTCAGCATGTATCGAACTTCTTCTTAAGCTGTTATTTATTTTTAATCTTTAAAGTCTACTTATTTTGGGAACCTAATTAAGAAAATTTATGTTTGTTTGAAATTTTGAAACTTGTTTGTTATGGAAGAGCAAGGCGTCCTGTTACAGGTATTTTATATAAATATCTACCAGGAGGTCTTTACCTTGTATGTATTTAGTTCTAGGAAGAAAATGAATAAAGAATTTTTTTTTTTTTTTTTTATGTATCGAACTTCAAAATAGCGAAAATAAATCAGCTGTCCCATACATTTGAGTCGAATATGTAGGTACTGCAGTTTTGTATAAGACAGCAGATATTTTTTTTTGCTCTTTTGAAGTTGGCTCCATAGTGAAAGTTGTTCAGTTTGATGAGAAGAATACATGCTGGAGTTATCCGCAGTGGTAAAAAATTACCCGTATATCGACACAGTGTCCCTATGACTTTAATTAGTTTCTTCAGTATAAGTAACTAAACAGGCATCAATCCATAGACGTAGGCTCTAGCGATAGACTTGCTCGTTTAAACAAACAACATTGTTCAAAAACTTTTCGGGAACATTAGTGCCATCTAGTTTATATAAACAGAAACTACTATAATTTGGTCAAAGAGCACTGACCAAGACAGATGCGACAGTTCATATGTATGTTAGGTATTATACATACTATCTGTGAAACAATAATGTTAGTATGAATTTGTACAAAGTTGTTTAAATACTAGTGGTGCCTTCGACTACCTACGCGCAGACTACTGAAATAAGTACACACGGCGACACATCAAGCTACGCAAAACCAATATTAAGCTGGCCGCGCGACGTTATACATTACTCTACCTACGCGCGGTCAGCTTATTTTGGTTTTGCGTAACTTGATGTGTCGCCGTGTGTACCTGAAACTTTAGAATTAAATACTTACTCATAACTTTTGATTGTGTGAACTGTGAACAGATTGCTATGAAACAAACATTAAAATGTTTCCCAAGCAAAGCCTTATACAGGGTGTAAAATTAAATGCGACACATACTTAAACTGGTGTATACATTTGAGTCAAGTTATGTTTGCAGTTTTGTATGAGAGTAGTAGTAATAGTGGTTCAGTTTGATGGTCTGACTGAAGCACCCCTTTAACTAAGTGTCGCATTTAATTTTACACCCTGTATACCTTCTTAAATGCTGACACTTTTTTAAGCGGATGATCAGATCGTCAAACTGAACTACTTTCTCTATGGCACCAACATCGAAATCCCCAAAAAAATATCGGCTGTGCCGAAATGAGACAAAATGTAATGGACTTACCCAATCTTGAGGAAATTAATAGACTTTCCTATTTTCGCAAAATTAAATTAATAATTACATCTCCTTATAATTTTACATACTGAACTTATATTAGATTAGTAGTTTACCTTACAAAAGATTACAGGTGGTTTTTATTTATTAAAAATATTGAAATAAATTGTTATAAATTATTGTAAAAAATGACAGATTGTCAAACAGATGGTCTGCCATTCTCATTAGTGCAAAGGAGACTAACATCAATCAGGTGCACGCACCCCATTCAAGAGTAACATGCAGTTCCTACTGATCACCGTATCAAGTACTTTAGTACATTGATATCGTTGCATCAATCTGAGTAGAAAAAAATGTGTTGCAGGTTGCAGATCGATTATTTGTACCTCAATAAGGTTATTATAATTTTTAACTAATCACATTGAACTGACTTTATAACATTTAACTAATTTAATTGTAGTAGTGAAAGGTGGTAGTTAAGTTATTGTCTGGCACCTATTGTTTAAATCTGTTTTTTTCTTAATGTTTATAAATTATGTTGTAGTGTGACTAATAGGTACTCTGTACTACTTACCATCTGTAACTTATGTACCTACCTACAATTTAAGGTAAATAAATGAAATGAAATGACTACCAAAAAGTACGAAAAATTACTAAAATAACAATAATCTACCAAAAAGTACGAAAATCTACCAAAATAACAATAATCTACCAAAAAGTACGAAAATCTACCAAAATAACTTTTTGGTTACTTTTGTACGAAAATTTACCAAAAACTACCAAACAGTGACCGGAGAGTAACTTTTGTGAAATTCCTTTGTGTTTTCTTGTGTCGCGCAATGTCTTTTTGCGCAAAATTCTGTCGTGCAAATGACTTTCGAAGTCAATCGTTTGAGTCACCTACTACGGTACAGAATTCACTCTTATTCCATTCTTATTTAAAACATATCTGACGATGATGATGATGATTTCAGATTATCAATCCTTAGTTTGCTAGTAACAATAGTAATAAACTTACAGTTATTCTAATATAATAAAGGGGACAAAAATTTACGAGTAATAGTCGTCCAATTTATAAAATGCACTTCTAAGTCCACATATCGTGACGGGCAACTACGGAACCCTACACTGCATGTGGCCCGACACCCACTTGCCCGGTTTTTTATAAGTTACTTTGCCTACTTTAGCTAAAAATGGAATTGTTCATTAATCTTCTAAGACAGGGTTGGGTGTTGCCGGTCACCGGTCTATTCGCAATGATTTCGAACGATTGACGGCCCATAGTAATTTGTATGAAGAAAACGTCCAAAAAAATATGTGATTTTTGGTAACAAATTGCAAAAAAACTAGAAGTCGTATCGAAAAACTGATTTGTTTAAAGTGTTCTTTGATGTTTTGCCATTCATTAGAAACATATTTTGTTGTTTTATTTTGTTTCTCTAAATCACAGGACTCGGAACGCGGCAGTGCTATTCTTGAGTTTTTCATGAAATTCTCGATTACTTTCTGATGTAACTACACAATTTTACTGAATTTTTTTTTGTTCATCTTGTACTTCATCTTTTAAAGAAGCGATGGTATTAATTTTGTTTCTAAATATAGCTATTTACTATCCTCAAAAGTCGGAACGCCGAACCCTGTTTTGCCCGATTAGGGTAGTGCCGACCCTTAAATTATTAATTTGTGACTTTTAATTACTATTTTATTCGAATATTGTGTACGCCTGTCTAAGGTAGGGTTACAGTAGAGCACCAATTGATTGTAGCTGAACACCTGCTTTCTACAGTTATATTTTATGTATAATTCACCTGTAATTCATGCAATAAATTATATTGATATTGATAAAATTATATTGATATTGATATTGATATTAAAAGAACTTTACAAACTGAGAAATTGTACCAACTGCTCATGATTCTAAAACATAATCAAACTAAGTCACAATTTTTACAAACAATAGATAAATGAAATAGGTACACGAGTAGAACTATAATATTTGTTTTCAGTAAGCTTTTCAGAATCAAAGCCTTTAAAGCCCTGTTTTAGCCAAAGTGACAAAAACGGCCGGTCCGGGGCGCCCGGCGGCGGCGGCCGGGCCTTCTACAGAGATCGTACCGTACCGTGTAGCCGCCGCCGCCGGCCATTTGTATAAATATCTGTGGCGGAAAAAGTCGCGGCCGGATTAAGTTGCGCGTCGTACATTATGAGAACATCCGCATTATATTTCACTGAGTGGCATGAATTATGTGCCGCTGGACCGCAGTCTAAAGTTACTTTGAATCATGCGATGGGAAATTCCTTTCCTAGGCGCTAGCGAATGTTTTCAAAACCATAATAATTAAAATGGTTCGGTTTTTTGTCAAAGCTTTTTATTACGACTTTTCTCGCTTTTCCATTTCCAAGCTTGTTTTTGCTTCGTCGTTTTTTAAGATGTTTGTTTTTCAATTTAATGAGGTGTTTTGTTTGTTACCATGAGTTTAGCTTGCTCATAATGCTCATAATAATATACCTAAAGGTATATGCATCATTATAACTAGCATATGCATATGCTCACGACTATATTCCCCGAGGGGGTAGTCAGAGATATTCTGTAAACTCAAAGCATCCACGTTTCACCAGTAGTACCGAAACTCTGTCCAATTATAACTAGTCAGTACGAAAAGAGCTTTTTGAGATTTGTAATGAATATAGTCATATCAGGAGTGCGATTTTTGAATCTCATTCGGTGAGCTCAGCAGTTGAAAATGTCAAAATTACTATGGAGATATGCATCTTTCTACTGCTGACTTAAATTTCAAAAATCATACTTCAGGAGTGCTATTTTTGAAAGTCAAATCAGCAGTAGAAAGATGCGTATCTCCATAGTAATTTTGACATTTTCAACTGCGGAGCTCACCGAATGAGATTCAAAAATCGCACTCCTGGTGGGAAAATCAATGAAACGGATGTCGTAGTAAACCATGGTTTATCCAAATTAGGTTAAGAAAGCATGACATTTTAAAATGCGATAATTATTATTTTTTTGCTTTTAACTTTATTATGTACCTAACTTAATTTCTTTCAAATATATTTTACCTCGCTGAGGTCCTTTTCAGAACTAGATAATCGTACAGAATGATTTGCTATTGAATGGTCTGCCACTCAATTGGGCATTGTGTGGTGTGGGGTTCGTGATGGTAAAGGTAATCTGTTGAAAATTAGAAATGAACGCGTGTTATCTTGTTATAACTGTTTAATCCAATTTTAGCTTTTCCCACGCGGCGATTTCATTGCTGCGTTGCCAACGTGACACGCTGAAAGCCTCTGTTAATAACGATTTTCATACCTACTTGTATTAATGATTACTATCCAACTTAACATTTTACGTAATAAAATAAACCAGAGAATAATCGAACACGAGCTGCCGCATGCACCACAATCTGATTCAATTTACTCCGACGAATTATGTGAGAACTAAATGGATATTACACGTAGGTATGTATAGCAAACTTTGACTACTTATATGTGGACTAGTTACGCGTGTAATTCTACTAACAAACATTTTTGTAACTTTGGTCACATGAAATCCGCAACTTTGGATTTTATTCCCCATAACCTTAGAAAAAGTATATGTCTAGAATGAGCCTCACACTTGTTCCGTATAAAACAAAAGGGGCTAACTTTCTTAGGTTGGTGTGCGTGAGGCGCCATACAAATTATGTATGTGTGTGTGTATATGTATAGGGTTTTGGAACCAGTACTGGTTCCTATTTTTTTCGACGCTTTCGTAGCTTTGACTGTCCATCTTGATAATCTAAGCCCATAACAATAGATTTTAATTTTGAATGTTAAAAATCATGAAAAGTAGTCTCATGTGAACCCCAAACGTTCTAAGTAGGGTTCCGCAAATTTTTAAAAGTATCGATACCTACTCGAAACCAAGTATCGAATAAAAAGTATCGATACCGATAAAAGTATCGACTCGAAAGTATCGATACTACTTGGTATCGAGTAATATTTTTAAAATATTAGAAATCACAAGAAAATACAATTTTCCTTCAAAATTAAACTGCAAAGTATAGGAACTAACAACTAATTACTGAACCCCCAATTACGAGATTCCTAAAACTTGATAATTGCTACTAAATGTATTTACCTGCTCATAGTCACACATGCATTATTCAAACTTTAATAGTGTTTTCCCCCGAAATCCTGACTCCATCGAGAGGGGCGACGACGTACATCGAAGAAGGAAGTACTGTCTACTGACTTTTATCTGACAGTTTAGTGAGGAGACAAAAGTATCGAGTATCTCAGAAAGTATCGATACTTAGTAAAATACTCGAATAAAAGAATCGAGTACAAAAATACTAGGTATCGAAATAAAAGTATCGATACTACTCAGGTATCGATACTTTTTGCGGATCCCTAGTTCTAAGTTCGAAATTATTGTTTCGCAATTATAGGATGTCTCGTTTAGTGATAAGGTATACAATTGAATGTCAATGCACATGATCAATTGTTCTTATACCGTGGCATTAGGGGAAATGCTACCGCAAGGCTAGTCCTTATAATTAATAGTCAAAGAAAGCAAACAATGAGAGCTTCTAAAACTACTGTCGCAGCTAAAACCCAACTCATACTTAGTGATCTAAACTCTAGGAGTGGAGTGAGTAATCCTGGCGAACCGTTTGCTACAAGCTCATTTTGTCCAAACCAGTGCACTCGTGTTCTCGATTGCAACAATCGCATTTTCTCGTTCTGGCGTACGGCCAATTGTTGATATTTTCCAGAGCCCGTTGATAAGTTAATATCGCTTGTGCACTTCAACCCTTTGTCGACGGGAACATGAGAACATTCACCGGTATTATACAATCTATTGCTATCTCATTTTGTTGGTATTAAATCGTATTATGAACGTAATTGGACTGTGCTACGTAGGAGTCTATACAACTAGAGTATGTACCTAACCTATTCTGACGTACTTAACAAGACAAAATTGAGGCACTAATACTTGTGATGAGCTCTACAGGGTGTACCAAAAGACCCTAGTACCTAATACTCAAAGGGGTGCTCAAACCATCAAACTGAACAACTTTCGCTATGGAGCCAACTTCGATTAGCGAAAATAAAATCAGCTGTTCCATACAAAACTGCAGAACCGACTCGATTTGGCTCCGTAGTGAAAGTTGTTTAGTTTGATGGTCTGAAGCACACCCTTAAGTGTTACTAGGAATTCTAATTTTATGAAAGTACCCAATTAAAAGTTTACAAAAAGTATAGGTAGTTACTTAGATTAAGGGCCTGTTTCACCACTTCTGGGTAAGTTCTTGTTAACTTATCCGACAAATATTGTGGCATATTTTGTATGAAATTATGTCAAAATATCTGTCGGATAAGCCAACCAGAACTTATTCAGAAGTGGTGAAACAGGCCCTTAGGAAAATTATTGAAACCAAAATTTTCAAGTACTTAAGTATAATGTTTTCATGCATGAAACGCTTTATCAAAGTAAAATGTAGATTGGATGAATATGCCGTTATAATATCGTAATGTATCGAACACATACCTACACGTAGGTACCTATGGTAAACCTTTCAGATGATGCAAACTGAAAAGTCATCTACATTAAAATATAGCTTTTATTTTATGTACTTATAATATCGTAATGTATCGAACACATACACGTAGGTACCTATGGTAAACCTTTCAGATGATGCAAACTGAAAAGTCATCTACATTAAAATATAGCTTTTATTTTATGTACTTATAATATCGTAATGTATCGAACACATACACGTAGGTACCTATGGTAAACCTTTCAGATGATGCAAACTGAAAAGTCATCTACATTAAAATATAGCTTTTATTTTATGTACTTATAGGTAGGTACTTCATTATTATTGTTCAATGTTGTTCCTTTATAGAAGCAAACTATTCCTAAGTAATTTAATACTCTACCAATAAATGTCTAGACTATTGATGAAGGTACCTACATCAATGATCAACAAAAAGAACAGAATGCTTTTGCTTATCGATATCCAAGTAATCAACAGAAAGTTGTACGTAGATATACCTACCTACTGTTTCATAGGTGTAATATTAGCGGTAGCCATGACATTCGTCAATTCTTGTTTCGTCAAATTCTTATTTCGTCAAATACTACATTCGTCAAGTCCTTGTTTTGTCAAATTCGCTTTTCGTCAAATCTAAGTACAGTTATGTAGAATAGATTATCGTGGCGAACTTCCTACCGCATTATAATCTTGCCGACACACACTTGGCCGTTTTTTTAGCCTATGTATATCACGGATAATGTAGCATTCGAAGGGACGATTCAGACCTTCCGACTCGCATTGCGCGCCGCGTCGGAATGGAGCGTACGGCTCCGACGGACGCAAAGGCAGCCGATCGCATGTCGACGGAGCTGGCTATATGTCGCGGAATCCTTCGGCAGCCGTTCGGAGCCGTACGGCGGTCGCCGTGACGGACCCATACCCCTGGTGGTAGGGTGGGACCCAACCATACCACTATTTATATAGTACCTAGTGATGTGACCATCATGTGTACCTGCTTGTACCTACACGTTTGAGCATTGAGATGTACCAGGAGCAGGAGAGCAGAAGTGTACAAGAGGTAATTAGGCACCGACCTTATCTTTTAAGGAAGTTCGACCTATTGTTTCACGTCTGCTCTCCTGGTACCTACATCTGAATATTTTATTTTACATTTGTTTCGTAACGATTTACGCTTTGCGTGTATAAGTGATAGCTGAGTCGAATTTATTAATTCATGAATAAAAATTATGAAATAAACATAATAAAACAAAAAAAAATAAAAACCGCCTTAAAAAAAACTTAAAACTTAAAAAATAATATTGCAGCTGATGACTTTCATTCGCACCATAAGAACACAATGATTTGTTTTATTGGAAACAGTGTCAAGCCAAGCCAAAAAAAAAACCTTTTTTGTTGTTGATTGTCCATAAGCTTTACTCAAGCGGAAGTGACGAAAAGCGAATTTGACGAAATAATGACTTGACGAATGTAGTATTTGACAAAATAAGAATTTGACGAAACAAGAATTTGACGAATGTCGTGGCTACCATATTTAGCGAGTTCATGTTTGTGTCTATAGCGCACGGATCTCGCTAGCTACTTATTCATATAACATAAACATAATATCGGTCATAATGATGGCGTTTTCACAAAAGCATAGGGCTTAGTTTGAAGTAAAATTTAGTTTTAAGTAAGTATTTAAATTAGTTTTAAGTAAGTAGTTAATTTTAGTGGTCTGCGTATACGAAGTCGTGGTCGCGTAGTCTTCCCCTCAAAATTGGACTCACCGGCTACGGCTTCCAGGTATTCCATTACTGTGGACTCATCGGGAGCCGGTATATTCAAAGGGCCGGTTTCTTTCCTTAGAAAAGCTACGACCGATTTTCTATGGGAGGTCCAAAAAAAATTGACCGTGTGGGAAAGTTGTTTAATTTGAAATTTCATCTGACTACAAGCACCCTTAAAGTTGTTCTAGTAATTTAAAACATATATAGGTGTGTGTAATGTGTATACAAGGAAAACATACATTAGACAACATACTTAGCCTTAGCTTAAAACCAGCCCCTTCAGTCGGTTTCACGACGCCCGCACCGAGCTATGATACAATCTCGAGAGGTATCATTTACTCAGAATAATACAGGTACTATTTCTTGGAGATAAGGATTCAGAATTATTTAATTTAGAAATGTAGCCTCAAGAGATCTTTATGAATAAGAAAGATATTGTTACGGATTTATTTGATCATGACATTATTTCTTCCTTTTAAATCCTTTATCAATAATCCGTTAAGGAAAATGAATTGAATTTGGCAAGATTTGAGCGAGCGTTTCCTTGTTTCCAAAGGTAGGTTTAAAATTAGTTTGTCTTGGATACCTTTTCAGATTACGGTTTTTGTTAAGACTGTAGAGATGGCTTGAAAATACTCTTACCAAAAGGCATAAGTTGACCATTAACTTGCCTTCATCAACCTGCCCTGGGTTCGCTTTGTGGATAGTATGGCCCATTCCTTTAGCTCAAAGCTCCAATTCCTTTAGGAATTATCAGTGAAAGGACCTGTGCTGTGCAGTGTTGCAACTTCAATAGTACATACATACATATACTCACGCCTGTGTCCCATTGGGGTAGGCAGAGACAATTGATCGCCATCGGCTACGATCCTGACATACCTCTTTTGCCTCTTCCACAGTCATAAGTCGTTTCATACACGCTCGTCGGTTTCGGGTACATTTGATCTGGCCCTTCTTAAGTATGCTGCCAATTTGGTCTGCATACGTACGTCTAGGGCGACCCCTTTCGACTTTTCCATTCACACTTGCTTTATATATTTCATACGTTATTCTACTATCACTCATCCTTTCCACATGACCAAACCATCTCAGCATTCCCTTTTCAATCCTTGTCACTATATCCTCTTTCAGTCCACATTTTTCTCTAATTACACTGTTTCGTATTCTATCATTCAAAGTCAAACCACACATACTGCGCAATGAACGCATTTCGACAGCATTTATCCTTGATTCATTCCTCTTCTGCCATACCCAACATTCGCTGCCATACATCAAAGTTGGTGCCAGCACACCGTCGTGAACTGCCAAACGTGCCTTTTTGGACACATTATGACTTTTCATGAATGTGTGCATCGCTCCATTAATCCTATTTCCCGCTTTCACTCTCCTCTCTATGTCCCCATCACACGTACCATCTCTGGTAAACATACATCCCAAATATACAAATTCTTCTACCTGTTCCACTTTATCATCTCCTATCATAATTTTACATTCAGTCACTATTTCATCCCGTTCGAGAACCATAACTTTCGTCTTATTTACATTCACTTTCATTCCTTTCTTCATAAATGACTCATTCATGCATGTTACCATCTCCTGTAAGTAATAATAGTGAAGCTATCAATAGTATATCGATACCTACTATCGTGACCTCGAAAAATATCTCTAGTGTTTAGTATAAATCAAATTTTTACTATAAAACAAAGGGGTGTCCTACCATCCAAAATATCAATACTATCGATATAGCACTAAGTACCTATCCATATTACCTATTACAATTTTCAAGGTGAGCTACCGATAGTTAGGCAAAACTAAACTGCAATGGGTACATCCCTGCAAGTATAATAATTCGTAGGTATATTAGTCTCCTAGTCGAAAGATGGTGGTTTCATATCAAATAGGGTTTCTGATTTCTCTACCTTTTTTATTTCTCGAGGCACGAGAATTTCCGACCAGGATTTCTCGAGTTTTCGAGAATTTTTAAAATTTTATAAAAAATATAGAGTCAATATAAAACTTTGACGCAGAACTTTTTTATTTAGACTTTTTTGTATGGAAAAATAGCCTAGATTGCGTGTCTCAAATTGCATTTACAATTTATAATAATAATTACGGAGATATAAGACTTGACATTTTGTATGAATAATTTCAAAGCTTTATGTCTTCGTAATTACATTTTAATTTTTTAGACGCGCAGTGTAGATATTCTAAGCTATTTTTCCATATTATATAAAATATTACTTTTATTAATACTGTCTACGCGTGTTCTGCGTCAAAGTTTTGTATGAAATTCAATACTCTGCAAACACAAAAGGGGTTATGCTTAGATGGTTCGATCCTTAGGTTCGATCACGTAGAGAGAATGAATGAAAGAAGACTAACGAATGAAATTTATCAAGAAAAGGTGAGCGGAAGTGTTGGGAGAGGTCGTCCGAGGAAAACATACAATGATCAAATCAATGATCTTTTCCGAAAAGGACAATAGTGCGTCCCTCAATCGACGGAAGTGCATGAAGAGATGTATGAATGTGAATGAGGCTAAAGAGGTGTGTCAGAGTCGTAGCGTGTGGCGGTCCGTGGTCTCTGCCTATGCCCACATGGGACAATGGCGTGAGCTTATGTATGTATATATGTACAATGAAATCTTGTTTCAATGAAAAACGGTAGTTTCGCTAGCCAATGAGATCAATTACATCAAAGTGGACTATATAGCTTTTAACCATTGAAGCTTTTAACCATAAATTAGTAGGTACCTTCGAAGCATGTATTGCACCCACTATCCATTATAAGTGGCGACGGGCTCACCCCCCGTCACACACTGGACAGAGTATCGGTACTACGGTGAAACGTGGATGTTCTGAGGTTACAGAATATTTCTGACTACCCCCTCGGGAAATATAGTCGTGAGCATATGCTATGCATGCTATGCTCTAAAAAAATTTACATAAACATATCCATAACGAATAATTATGATACGTCCTTTTGATAAAAAATAATTTTACTTGCGCTGCGTCGTAGAATTGTTCTATAATCTGAGATGGAATGGAACCAAGTTGTTTATAACTATATGATTCAGGATAAGGAAGTGTGATAGTGTCGAGAACTGTCACAAGGAACGGGCGACGCGCCAGACTCCCTGTACAATCCACCTGCACCTTTACTCCTTTGAGATATAGTTTACATTTGAACCTGGGTTTATAACGTAGTCAATATTCGTATTAAACTTCCACGTTCTCAATCAAATTCTGAATACGATTCGGTATGTGTTCAGTTGATTCGACTTATGCTTGTTTATACCTATATTACTTCATTGATCATTGATAAGGTTATAACGATATTACGGTTTCTATTTAGCTTTCTGGACAGTTCTGGTTAGGAAATATAATTTGGGTCGCGCCACCCATCGTGTCCAAATCTATTTAAGCTGGAACCAACCATACAGGGGACCGTGTAATTTGTCTGTAGAAACAACCATGCATATTCACATTTCATTGAAATCGGTTGTGTGGTTTCAGAGATTAGCGTGTACGAACATAGTGACTTTTTATAAAGTATGTTAAGATTTATCAGGAGTGCGATTTTTGAATCTCATTCGGTGAGCTCAGCAGTTGAAAATGTCAAAATTACTATAAAGATATGCATCTTTCTACTGCTGATTTGACGTTCAAAAATCGCACTCCTAACGTATGATTTTTGAAAGTCAAATCAGCAGTAGAAAGATGCATATCTCCATAGTAATTTTCACATTTTCAACTGCTGAGCTCAGCGAATGAGTTTCAAAAATCGCACTCCAGAAGGCAGAAAGAAATACTATCCAACATAATTATCTTGGTCGTTACTAAAGCTGTTCTAAGAATAAGTAAGAGTAATTAAGGGTTTCAAATATCTGTTTCTGTAATTCAAAATTGCCTTAAAATTTCGTTCATATTTGGAATGCGTTAATTGCAACTCGCACTTGGCCAATTTTCATTACAAAGGAGGAACATTTTTGATTCAGCACACCCGTGGGACAAACCAAATATTTTGTTCCTACTAGAGAGTTCCACGAGAAAACGGCAGTAAAGTATTATTGCACTTCATAAACTCACGACCAAAATCCCTTTCAGGGAGTGAAGAAACAATGCTTGTGCACTTTTGCGGCCAGCTTGTCTTTTCAACACGAGTGGGTCCAGTAGGATTCACAAATCCTGATAGTCCCTTCATGTTAAGCAGTGGGACCATGAGTAGGTATTTGAAAAACTTACTGGACCCACTAGGGGAACTAAGCAGTAGGACCAACAGTCTGTAAGGTAATTTTTTGACTCTCGCTCAATGTATCTGGATTCGAATTATCCATATTGTGGAATAAAATCTATAATATAATATAATTATAATAAACTAGTGTTTTCCCGCGACTTCGTCCGCACAAATTATATAAGTACCAGATTTTAAGTCAGATCATAAGCTATCAAACAAAAAAAGTTTCATCAAAATCGGTTCAGTAGTTTTTGCGTGATGCGCGAACAAACAAACAAACACACAATTTTGTCAATAGGTGGCGCTGCACGTGATTTAAATCGCGCTATCGAGTGTCATTTGAGTTGATATGAAGTGAACCGCTACTTTTTTATTCCTCATGATTTTACGGTTTTATAATAGTTATTAAGATCTACAGCCTACGCAACAATTCAAAAGGCTTCTGACTTCTACGTATTTACTAAACAAACTGTTCCCTAAAATGTAAATAATATATGGCACTACGTATGAGCTTGGAATAACAAAAAAAAGGAAATTCTGTTTTTTAAAAGCAACTCCGCAGACAGCAATCTCAGCTGGGCGATTCTGCCAACATTTATTGCCTGTTTGCGCGACAAACCCCCGCAATTGCAACGAAGATTTTAGGGTTCCGTAGAATGGATTCTTTATCCTACCGATGTTACACAGCTCTCGGTACAAAGAGGCGAATAGATAATGCAAAGTAAACACTGATATAAGACATGGGGACTTTATACTGTAAAATTGTCTGAATAGAGAAATGAGATTGAACGTTGCTCATGTAGTAGTTCCCAAGGGATATAACCAAGCAAGACTGTAAGCTTAAAATAGGCTTTATCGATGGTTTAATATCTGAGCTTTTATGTGAAGCTTTTTACATATTGGTAAAGATTTGATTTAGTGCACGACCGACGGTCAGCGCTGACGGCGGATTAACCAATAAAGGGACACGGTTTAGTGCGGCGCTGACGAATTGCACGCCGCTAATTGGTTAATCCGCCGTCAGCGCTGACCGTCGGTCGTGCACTAAATCCAGCCTTATTGTCGATATAATATCGGGCCAGTTAGTACAAAATTGTAGGAAAACAAGAGGTCAAAAGCATTTATCTTCGATTGATATAAAAAAGCAAGGTCTTATGTTTCGTCACGTAAAACGTAGAGAATTTTATCGCATGTAAATAAAATCACAAGTAAATTGTGTAAAGGAAGATGAAGAGAATTCGAGAAGCTATTTGTTTCTGAAGCACACCACAGCCACAGAGAAAAAGTTTAATTTCAATTTGAAACAAAGAAAACCATTGTTTAAGTTTGAACAAAATAGATGCTTAATACGTTTGGTTAATTTTCGCAATGCGGAAAACTCCGTCTGGTTCTTGGGCTGATTTTATTGAATTCATTTCAATTAATTATTCAAATTTAATTTGGCTTGTTGTATATTTCCTTAGCATTAGTCATCCTATACCTAGTCCTATACTTACCTATTATCATCAATATGTCAATATGTGTCATCATCGTCCACTGCAAAATACAGGCCTCTCCCAAATATAAATGAAATATCTAATTATACCTGACACATCCAGGGTGTAACAAAACACCCTGTAATATTTAAAGGGGTGATTTAGACTATGGAGACAACATGGAGATAAAAATAAAAAATCAGCTCTCCCATACATTTGAGTCGAGTCGATACAGCAGTTTTGTTTCAAATAGCTGATAATTTTTTGCGAGATCGTAGTTGGCTCACAGTGAAAGTTATTTAGTTTGATGTCGAATCTAAACCATTTCGTAAAACAGTTATGGATTCGTTTTGTATCTGTGTAGTAAAATTGTATAAGGCCCTCTTATTCGAGTGCAAGCGTCTCTTTCTTGCAAGCATAAGTTAGCAATTAGCCATCCCGCTCCAATTGAAAGCAGGATCACAAAAAAACGTGTTTTCATCAATATATTTGCTCGGTGTTTCTAAGCTCCAAATTCAGCGAATTTCACTAGAAGTATTTATGTTTTTAGTTAAGTAGGTACAAGAATAAAAAGATAAATATCAGCAGTTTAATCATAGTATTGATAAAACATAACAAAAAGGGGTAACTTTGGGATGTTTTTCTATCTAGTAAACTTAATTTAATCGCGTTATTGAGAGCGATCGGCTGTCCGCCAGATCCTTAAATAAGACATAATTTCATTTTAGACTTTAAAACACTGTTTTTCATGTTTCGTTCGTGTTCAAAAAACGGCCTCGACCGGATCATAGCGCCTAAAAAATTTATTGGGGGATGAAAGAAAAGTGGTAAGTATTTGTATTTGGTTGGTTCATCGCGAAAAACCAAGCCATTTAAAAATAAATCACGTCTAATTGAAATAAAGATTATCATACTGATGAGTGTAAACGGATTACATTAACGGATTAAATATGTACAGATTTACTGAATTTAAATAAAACCTGCATTTTAAGTAAATATTGAAATAATTAATAAATAATTTTGCTATTCGAATGTTTACCACAGAGTTCATTAACTAATCATATTTACGTGGGATGTACCTACAAACGTTTACATTAAATATCACCTTTTATCATGGCTGACGTCAAAAACATTGAAATAAGCTTTCATCATCATCAGCCTACATACGTCCCACTGTAGGGCACAACCCTACCCCTCAGGGAGATATTATGGGCGTTTTTCCACCACGCTTGTCCAATGCGGATTGATAGACTTCACGTACGCATCAGATTTCTTCTTCACCGTATGCAGTTTGCCTCACGATGTTTTCCTTCACCGTTTGAGAGCAGTCGGTATTATACAGGGTGTTTCATAAGTAACAATAAATATTTGAAAGTCTTAAGGGGGTTGTTTAGACCGTTAAACTGAACAACTTTCTCTATGGGACCAACATCGAAATCGCAAAAAAAAATATTTCATATCCCATACATATTTTAGCTCTAGTCGATTTGTAGAGTATGGAACATCAATTTTTTTGCTACCCTGATTTCCTTAGCATTAGTCATCCTATACCTAGTCCTATACTTGCCTATTATCATCAATATGTCAATATGTGTCATCATCGTCCACTGCAAAATACAGGCCTCTCCCAAATATAAATGAAATATCTAATTATACCTGACACATCCAGGGTGTAACAAAACACCCTGTAATATTCAAAGGGGCGATTTAGACTATAGAGACAACATGGAGATAAAAATCAAAAATCAGCTGTCCCATACATTTGAGTTGAGTCGATACAGCAGTTATGTTTGAAATAGCTGATAATTTTTTGCGAGATCGTAGTTGGCTCTACAGGGAAAGTTATTCAGTTTGATGTCGAATCTAAACCATTTCGTAAAACAGTTATGGATTCGTTTTGTATCTGTGTAGTAAAATTGTATAAGGTCCTCTTATTCGAGTGCAAGCGTCTCTTTCTTGCAAGCATAAGTTAGCAATTAGCCATCCCGCTCCAATTGAAAGCAGGATCGCAAAAAACGTGTTTTCATCAATATATTTGCTCATGGGTGTTTCTAAGCTCCAAATTCAGCGAATTTCACTAGAAGTATTTAAGTATTTAGTTAAGTAGGTACAAGAATAAAAAGATAAATATCAGCAGTTGATAAAACATAACAAAAAGGGGTAACTTTGGGATGTTGAACAACTTTCTCTATGGGACCAACATCGAAATCGCAAAAAAATATATTTCATATCCCATACATATTTTAGCTCTAGTCGATTTGTAGAGTATGGAAAATCAATTTTTTTTCGAGATTTCGATTTTGGTCCCATAGTGAAAGTTGTTCAGTTTGATGGTCTATAACCCCTTAAAGGTTTATTTGTATTTTAGTAACACCTTGAATACATAAGTTAAAAAAACTCATTGGTACACGACAACGTGGCATGACATCTTGGCAACCTGGACCCCCATGGTTGAGTGTCCATATCCCCCCGCAACGCGCAGCCGCACCCAAGCTCTCGCTCTAAAAAAGCTTTGTTTAAGGATAAACATGACCTGTAAACCCGTGGGATTGTAGGGAGCTTGCTCAGATAATTAGGAAGAGCGCTAAAGACGACGTTAATAGATCTCTAAGATTGATGGTGTGTGCACAAAGAAAAACACAAACTCATGCATCAATCTGACACCGAACGTTTTCGCAGAATTTTGCTTCGTTTTCCGTTTTCCTGATAAAAATTAAAACTACCTATAGGTACTTGAGGACCGGTACCGGTAGGTAATAGAGTATACTCCATTCCAAATAGCAACGAAATTTTAAGGCCATTTTGAATTACAGAAACAGAGATTTGAAACACTTCCTCTCACTTATTCTTTAGTAACATCCAAGATACGTCGGATAGTATATCTTTTTGATAAATAAACTATTTATTTTCCAATCAGAATTGGCCAGAAAGTTAAACAGAAATTCGAAAATGTTTTCGTCTTTATTTGGAATGAAGTATAGGTAAGTTTATCATTTTGATGATTTGGTAAAATCCTTTAACTGTGGAACCAACGTTGTAATCGCGAATAAAAATCAGCTGTTCCATACATTTGGGTCGAGTATTTTCTTTGGAACAGCCAATTAAATATATTTTCGACGTTTTGTCTCCATAGTGTTGTAGATCGTCATCTACAATTCTAAATCACCCCTTTAAATATGACTAGGGTGCTACACCTTGTATAACCACTGCAATTCGAAACAGTATTTTATACAGGTTGAAATTTATATCATTAGCATTTGCTCCGATCGGTTTGCTCCCATAGTAAAAGTTGTTCAGTTTGATGGGTATACTCTTAGTTTAAAAGGATGCTAATGATATCAATTTCACGAACCTTTAAGGGTGTATTCAGACCGTGAATCTGAACAACTTTTCCTAAGAAACATGGGTCGAAAAACAAGAAATGTTTTTGGACCTCCCATAGAAAAGTGCGGATCGTCCGATAAATTTTCTATGGGAGGTTCAAAAATTTTCATCGTTTTTCAACCCATGTTCCTTAGGGAAAGCTGTTCATATTCACGGTCTGAATACACCCTTAAAGTTTCGTTACTAACTAGTGGTGTATAAGCTAAAGACAGAAACAGAGTTTGCAGCTTTTGATTGAAAATTAAAATATTAGAATTTTACGATTTGCAGATTAAAATCAGCACAACGTGTAATGGAAATGGAATTAATTTCTTCATAACGTCGGGCGGACCGCAGCTATTTGTGGGGATCGATCACGTTCATATCTGAGCATTTGATCATGAATTTAGTGTAACGAACTCGTTGAGGTTTAACTAAGCCTTGTTAGTTTAGTTTTGCGGTCTATTTGAACTTTATTTAATAGGATTTCGTTCAGTGTCTACGTATTTGAGAATTCATTCTGTCAAAGAGAAGAAATTAAAACAAGTTTTTGATATTAAAATGTAATAAAGTAAATTAATTATAATAAGGTACGTGAATGACAGTTAAGAGAGATGGATGCCTATTTCTGAGAGTGTTATCAATCAGATAGGAAAACGCCTATCGAATCGGAGGAAGTATCGGCGACATTAATTGAGACGAAGATGATTTATTTGGGCCAACATAAAAACCGGGGGCCTCTATCAATCATCGAACACGATCTCGTATTGTCTATTGTGCAGAAAATATTAGGACTTGCGGAAAAGTGTCGAGTCTATTTATTCCAGGTTTGTTTTGAGGAAAATGTTATTTAACATAAAGAATCGTGGTGACGAGTTTCTTCTTTTTGTGGTGCGATCTCCTAAGGTTGGGGCCATTCGGATCTTGGAGTCTGCAGCCCTGAGCAGTGATATATATATGTTTTATAAATGATACAGGTGTTAGGTAATAAATGTAAATAACACTTACAGACAACATACAATATTTACAACAAAGCCAACGTTACAAACTGTAACATCCATAACCGAACCGAAACTCGAATCCGGTAAGTGATACCGTACCCCAAATAAGACATAACTGGTATTAAATATATTGAAAGAAAGAAAATATTGACATATTTTTTTAATACAGGAACCGTTATTTCAAATATTTACTCAGTGAATAGCGAATTTGCTTTGAATACTACCTACTGTAATGTGTGTACGTAATGAAATGAGCTGTAAATAACGTTATACACGTTTAGGGATGTTTGCTAGCTTTACACAAAGTGGAAAAAACCAGGTCAATAACCCTCGAGTTTGAGAGTGTAAGAACTGGGCAATGAAACTTAATATTTGAATAAGTGTTGCCTAACAATAGTGAAACTATCGATAAGTCTATCGATACTGTCGTGACCTCGAAAAATAGTCAGTAGGTAAGTTCTGGAGTGCGATTTTTGAATCTCATTCTGTGAGCTCAGCTGTTGAAAATGTCAAAATTACTACGGAGATACGCAGCTTTTTACTGCTGATTTGACTTTGAAAAATCGCTCTCCTGTAGCAAGATTTTTTAAAGTCAACTCAGCAGTAGAAAGATGCATATCTCCATAGATATTTTGACATTTGCTACTGCTGAGTTCGACGTATGACATTCAAAAATCGCACTCCAGATGGGGTAAGACAAACATACTTTATTTTATATTGAATATAACGCCATAACTCGGGATATAACAAACACTTTTACTAGTTCTGTAAATGCCTTACATATAGGAGTGTTATGGGGACAGTTATAAAAGAAACAATTTGTTTAATTTAATATGAGTCTGATTTAGTTAATTCTTCCTGTTTTTGATCAAACCATAGAGTTTGAGCTAGTATTTTACTAGAGTTATGTTAGTGTGTTTGCCTTACCCCACCTGACCTTATCGATAGTTTTTTACTTTAGGACAATATTATACTATCGATAGTATTCATCACAGCCTATATACGTCACTGCACATGCCTATCCTCAGGGAGAGTGTATGGGCGTTAGTCCACCACGCGTGCCCAATGCGGATTGGTAGACTTCACATACCGCACCAGAATAACTTCTTCAGCGTATGCAGGTTTCCTCACGATAGTCGGGGAAATCTACGGATTCTTTGGGAATGTCGTAGATATACATACATGAAAAAAAAAAAACTTAATAATCCCCGGTTTTTTATTGTGTATTGTTGAATAATTAAGACATTTACAAAACATTAAATTTAGGTATGAACAAAAAATGGAAAACTGGTGATTTTGTACAGGACGGCTTCGCTCAATACGTTTTACTTATAACAGTAATAATCCCCGGTTAATATCGTAAATTTGAGTAGATATTTAATATTTTGTAAGTCTTAAAAAATTCTAACCTCAAAACTTAATTATTTAAGGTTTGTTTGTACACATTAAATTTGCCTTGTGATAATTAACTGTCTCTTTTGCTGGTATGATGGAAGAAATATCTTTAGAAATAAGGATGTCCTTTGTACATTTAATTCGATTTTTAGGTATTTCTCAGGTTCCTGAGCCTGTATAACCACGAAATCTGGAAAAAAGTGTTATAAACTAATACAGATATACGTTCAAACACAATTTACTAAGGTGTCTTTAATGCAATCTCAAACCGTATTTTCCCCGACTACGATGTTTTCCTTCACCGTTTAAGAGCAGTCGGTATTATGTACATAAGTTAGAAAAACTCATTGATAGTAAAGAGATGTAATAATAGTATCAATAGTCAAACTATCGGATACTTAGGCAAGACTCATTTGAATTGTAACCTGAAGTTCCTATGCTGCAATTATACCTGAAGCTTCAGAGTTCACAAAAATGCTGATATTTTTCCATCGGCTGGACCAATTTTCATGAAAGATGTTAAAAACCGTTTCGAAACCGGCTTTCAATCACAAAAAGGTATTGAAATTCGTACACCCATTTGGAGGTACCTACGACGCCATAGATACAAACAGATGATAAAGTAAACCTTTTTACACTCCTGTTTCTGAGTCGGGGACTAAATAACTGAATTACAGACCGCGTTGCGTATAGGCGTACTGTCAATCATGAAAAGATCATGAGGGACAGGGTTCGAATTCGCACGTACAATGACGTGCCATGCATGCATGCGTCTAGTTTATGAAACTTATTTACGTAAATGGCGAAGGAAACCATGCCGAAATGCGTTAAATCATCATCATCATTTCATATCCGATAGACGTCCACTGCTGGACATAGGCCTCCCCCAAGGATCGCCACAACGACCGATCCTAGCTTGCCCATATGAAATGCGTTACATCCGCCTTCATCGATTCTAAACAAACTACTTTCTAGTTTTGCGTTGTATAAGGTCTAACAAAAATTAGGTGAAACTATTTTTAGGGGATTATAAGACCATCAAACTGAACAACTTTCTCTATGGGACCAATATCGAAATCGCGAAAAAAATATCAGCTGTTCCATACAAACCTCGTCGGTGTGTTAAATGATAAAGATTAATGGCTGAACCACCTTATTAAATTTACGAAAAAATACAAACAATGTACTTATAACAAATGGTAATCTCACTGAATAAGCAATTACAAACTGTTCAGAATCAGAGGACGAATGTATCGCGATTATTATGACGTAACAAATCCGAGGCGTATCTATTACACGCTTCGTTATTTCCACAAATGAGAACTATCTCATGTTTCTATCGCCGGGGTCATTAGTATCGCATGACGTAGAAAAACTTTCACATGTAACGAAATCCGACTTGTAATTATTTGACGAATTTTCTCAAGACAATGGAGTTCATATTTCGTTCTTTCTTTTTAAAAATTTCAATCGTTAGTTCTTAAAATAACACCGAATTCCATTCCGGTGTTTAATTAACTTTTACCCTTTTTGTTATGAAACAATCTTCAGTCGGTAACGGGCTCGTATACATGGTGTAAGGGTAGACGTTGCATACTCATGATAATAAACAACGTGCCCAAATATTTGCCTTCCGCAAATAAAAAAAATGGTTTTTTCATACAAACGTTCGATCAGCGAACGAGCGAGCGTTGTAACGTGGATGTTCTGAGGTTTCAGAATATGCTTACGTTCGATCAGCTGATTGCATTTAGTATGGAAAGTCTATAATTAGTTTTTTTGCGAATTTCCTATATTATGTTTCTTCGGGAAAGTTATTTAGTATAATGGGTAAAGTCACCCCTTAAAGTAATGCAACTGAACACCCTGTATATCAATCGGCATTCCGTCAACTCATTTCTAAAAACGTGATTAATATATAAATCTTACGTCATGAATTTAACAAAGTATCATAGTCATAGTTGTAGCTTTTGAGATGGGTAAGGAGGTAGTGATTTTTTACGGAAAACCGTAATCTAAATTTAAGTTATACGAATCGCTAGAATCATAGGACATCGGAAGCGATTTGTCAAAATTTGTCTGCGTAATAAATTCTGCGGCTCTCCAATTATTTATATCGTGACGGGTAACTGAGACTGCTCCGCAGAACGCTTTAATTTATGGACACTTTCGTTCCAGGAAATGTTCTTTACATCTTAAAAAATGAATTTCTTGCGAATGCGGGTGTAAAGAATAATTCAATTACATTTATAATTTCCAGGGAATTACATTTTCTTCGAATGTGATTGGAAGACGATGTTGTTTTCTGTTAGGACCTTTGAAGCATTTCAAACTATTTTTTAAATTAAAATGTGGGGTTCAAAACTGGTTTAGTCCTCGGGGTTATATTTAGGTAGAATCTTGAGTATACATATTATGTAGACAGAGCCTATGCATCTCTACTTTGGGCGGTTCTGATATACCTCTCTCGCTTCCAACGATATCAATGTACCTACGTCTATGCTCGCTTCCTTAGACTTTAGATTCATACATCTTGTTTACATTCTCGTCGATACAGGCTTTTTTTAACTTTGAATTTTTTAATGACACTCCTAATTTGGTCGAGTTATCTAAGTCTGCCTCTACCAATACTTCCGCGGCACTCGGGTTATACAAGTGAGGTAAACGAGCCACCCTGTATATCCTCAGTTCCACACTTGTGTATCATCCTTTTGATATGTCCTGTATGGTCTTCCAAAGAAAATAAAATAAAATATCATATCAAGCATTCCCTTCTCAGTTCATTCAAACCACATTCCCTCTTCACAATATCCTTCATTCTATCCCTTATAGTCACACCACACGTCCTCCCTCATTTCCACTGCATTGATTCTGCTTTCATTTCTTTGCTTGCTTATGCTACCACAACTAACTATCACCTTACATATAGGGGAGGGGGGCCCAAAGGGGGCACCTTACCGGAAAATTAAAAAAAATATAGTTTGTAAATAAGTTACACCATTAATTTTTTTACCATAAGGTCCATTAATTAATACTTTTGAATGGTGAATGGTTGAATTTATCAAAATTTTGATCATATAATAATTGTAAACAAATTACTAAACGTCAACGATTGCCCGCTTTGCCCGAAGGGGAGGCCTAAAGCGGGCACTTGTTTAGGGCAAAACGGGCAGGGGTTTAGGTACAGCGGGCATGCCTTAATTTTATCAGTAGATTACAAAATTATCAGAAATATAATAGCCATATACTGACTTGAATATATGTAGAGTAAAAGAAACACAAAATGTTGATCAAATTATGTATTTTAATCACATAATAGTCATACAATTATAAAATTTGAATAACAAAACAAAACTTCTTAGGAACTTTTTACTTTTAGGTACAATATATCCAGATATATCTGAAATAATATTGTTAAATTAAAAAAAAAACAGTAGGTATTCACATTTAGTTAATATAATCAGACTTTCTAGGTACTTAGTAACAATTTTTCTTCATTAATTTATAACGACACTAGCAAAAAAAAAATTATCAGTCTCTCCTGAAATAATCTATAAGAAATAACAACTGTTAACTAACTAAACATTATATAAATCTTCTACTCTGTAATGAAATGTGAACGATATTTTAGTATATCTACAAAATAAAACTTTGTTTACTATTTTAACAATAATCAGTCATTATTTTAAAAGTTATTCTTCTTGTAAGTACCAATTTATCGGTTATGCATAGTTGAGGGTTGCCATGAGGCCTGCACGTTTTCCGTTTATATTTGTTAACCATCTGAAAAGAAAAAGCATGTGATTTGTAGTTTATGTTAACTAAAGGATATTACATTTTAGCCGACAGGGCAAAGCGGGCACGTGCCCGCTTTACCCTGCCCGCTTTGCCTTTTTCGACATTTCAAAAATTCGGACGAAATCTATCCTCAAAATTTTGAGACATGAGGTTTTTAATGCAACCAAAATACAGCCAGATAAACACTTAATAACCAACAAGTTTTGATTAAAGGATAGTAAACACTAAAACAAAGAGAACTTTTGTAACATACCTTGCAATATTTTTCAAAAATCCACGAAAAACATTTATTTGTTGCAGCTTGTACATGCGTTCTCGCAGGCGAATCGAGCGACTGACGCGAGGTGGGAGGGGCGCGGGGCGGGCGCTCACGCGACGAGAGCGCGCCATTACTTGAAATGGCAAAACTGTTTAGAGTGCCTGCTTTAGGCTCTGTGCCCACTTTAGGCCCATCTCCCCTAAGTAGTATAATTTGGAAAAATTCAGGGTGTAACGCAACAGCAACACTCTTGTAATATTAAAAGAGGTGGGTGGTTTAGTTTTAAATTAGACCATCATCTTGAAAAGAGCGATGATAGCCCATACGGAAGAGAACTAGCGCCTCAATCATGAGGCGTCGGTTCGATTCCTGGCCTGTAAAACTAAGTTCTACGGAATTTATATACGGTGGTATTATCATTTACTAGCTAGGCGGTGAAGGAAAATATCGTGAGGAAACCTGCATACCTGAGAATGAAGAGAAAAATACCATAAGCTCGGAGGTATGCGTGAGTTTGGGGCGAACACAAAGGACCAGCGATGATCTCAGTGTTAAATAACGACCCATTTGCTTGCAATAACCCAACAAATCAATCAACCTGAACAACTGAGAACGTCGAAAAACTGCAGTTTTGTATGCAACAGCAGATTTTGTTTTCGCGATTTCAAAATTGGCACATTTGTGAAAGTTGTTCAGTTTGATAGTCTGAACCACTCCTTTAACTATTACTAGGGTATTAGGGGGTGTTTTGTTACACCGTATACATATAATTTTCTCATCAGCCCAAAACTTTGTTAAGTAAATAAATTACCTACATAATATTGTTGGACATGTAATAAAAATACACTCTTGTAACCTACAATCGGGCATGAAGGTACGTGTGAATCCACGTTTTTCTTTTAATGAGTGTTGTGAAGCAGGATCGTTCTAATGGCCTTTTTGTTCCTCGTTTCGGTTCAGGTGGTTCTTTTCATTGTATTCTGGAGAAAAAACGCGGCAGTTTGCAGGCAGCATGCGGGTAATCGTAACAGTGAATCACCACTGCAAAGGGCGCTCTCTCCCTGCCCATGCGGTACTTCATCGTGAAATTATGACTTTGGTACGTGCCCGATATTCCGGATGAGATAAGAATGCCGGTTTATGTGTATCCGCGTCACACAGCCCAAATTAAAGAGAATGGAATTTCTTATTATGTTGAATTGGACGAAGGTCCATCAATAAGCTTTTTGGTTTCTTCGTTATGTTTTGTTACTACTATTTCTTTTTTATAAAGAACTAGCGACCCGCCCCGGCTTCGCACGGGTGCAATGCACATTTATAAACCTTCCCGTTGAATCAGACTATCTATTAAAAAAAACCGCATCAAAATCCGTTTCGTAGTTTTAAAGATCTAAGCATACATAGGGACAGACAGACAGTGGGAAGCGACTTTGTTTTATACTATGTAATGATGACCTATTTGTTTTTTGCTAAATGTCCTAAGATTAACCTAAGGTTGGTTGGCAGAAATAGCCGTTTTGCGCAGCGGGACGACAATTGATGCTTTCCGTCCGGAGGGGAGCAAAAGATTATTTCTGCCCAGATTTTTCGTTAAACCAGATGGTAAAATAAAAATAACGTTTTACGTGGTTTAACTTTGATAGTTATGATCGTCTTAATAATACGTCACATATGTAGAAACGAGTAACACGAAATTATGAAGTAGTTTGTTAGTACCTGTAATAAATTTAGTCGGGACTCCGGCAAATTTTAATGAGGATCACACGTATCTCGCAATTTTTATTTGGTTTCTGAACAGGCAACGCTGCCTCAATGAAATATTAATTCGAGAGCTAGAGCTCCGCTTTCGAGCGTTACTTGATTTTGTAAAAGCAACATAATGATGTGTTTTTTTTCTTTTAAGGAAAGCAACATCACAAAGTAGGAAATTCCTTTCGGTTGATGTCGAAGGAAAATTGAAGAAACCTAAGGCCACACTGCACCCAGAAATTTGAAATTTGGAAAATCATGTCTCTACTAAACAAAAAACCAACAACCGGTCAAGTGTGTGTTGGATCATGTATACAGGGTGTTTCATAAGTAAAAATAAATATTTAAAACTCTTAAGGGGGTTGTTTAGACCGTCAAACTGAACCACTTTCTCTATGGGACCAACACCGAAATCGCGAAAAAAAAATCGGATATCCCATACATATTTTAGCTCTAGTCGATTTGTAGAGTAAAATAGAAATAGAAATAGAAATAGAAATATTCTTTATTGTGAATCATAGGTATACATAATTGATGACATTATTACTTTAGGTACAGTTCAGCTATGTTCCGCCACATGGGCATACAACATAACATTAACACAACATTGAACATAAATTTTTTTTTCGCGTTTTCGATATTGGTCCCAAAGTGAATGTTGTTCAGTTTGATGGTCTAAACCACCCCCTTAAAGGTTTATTTGTATTTTTGTAACACCTTGTACAGTGTTCTATTTTGTTTAAAAGATGTGCTGTTTCTGTTCGCATCTTTTCTACAGTCATAAGAATCATAAAATAACCATTGAGTAACATATTCTCTGTGATCATAACTGTACCTTACGACCCTGGCGGTTTGTTGTAGAACCACAAAAACATACTTAAAAGAGATATTATAAAATACTATTATGATTAAGGTCATTTTGGGTAAGTGAAACACCGGGGCAAGTGGGACACATTCAAATATCTTCAATAATTAGAGCTTTTACTTAGTTCTGTAGGTGTCGGTAAGGTGTTTTTGTTATTATAGTTCCGGGTATAAAACAGAGATGTCGCTACTATGCTTGAGTGAAGAGATAAAGCATTGCAAAATATCAGTCTGTAAAAAACAATATTTGCGAGTGCGAGTGAGTAACGGAAAATATTCATAATTCTTTTAAAAACCGACGTATCGTCTTTGTAAAATGAAAGTTACATATAAAATTAATTTGTCTTCCCCCTACGAATATTTATTTTACGTAAATGTAACAGGTTTCGTCATAATTTGATGATGAAAAACGTAACTTCAAAATTACGTAGTGGGGCAAGAGAAACAGTGCAGTATGGGGTAAGTGAAACGTATGTTTCAGAGGTTCTAAACCTTTTTAATAACCTAATATTTTTAGAAACTTGATTTGCTCATTCAGTGTTTTTGAAGTGAAACACTATTTATGGGAGGGCCTTGAAATCCGCAACGTTTTCATGTAACGGAAGTTCGAAATTTTAATTTGACAGCTGCGGAATTTCTATAAAAATCTATGAGTCTTTACTTATACGGAAACGGATAACATTCATTGTTTTGTTATGATTCCAATTGATTCAATTGGTACTTTTTCTAAGAAATTGTTTATAGTTTTATTCATAGTCATCTACAAGTTTTCAAATTAAAAGAATGTTGAGAACCTCTGATTTCTGATATATGTTTCACTTGCCCCAAATTACTTTTTTTGCTTTTCCAAGCCAAAATAAACATTATTTCCACGCATTCTAAACTTGCACTAAAAAAACAAGTAACTAAATTATTATGGGAACGACAATAATTCTATATTAGACAACACACACACACACACACACCCCTCACGTTATACATTATTTATTTAGCTACCATAATTACCTATGTATAATATTTACTACCAACTATAATATAGTTATTATCTAGATATTATCTACATTCATGTACCTACCTATCTATTATATTTCTATTTGTGTATCCATTTTACTTTATCTATCACTGCTTATTCGTAATACTTACTATAATTATCTACCTATATTAAGACTAATGCTGCTTTGTAACTTTTCATTTGCATCACTCTGCCACCAATCACCTTTATATAAAAAAAGGGAAACCTGTCATTGGCCTTGCCAGTTATTTTAAGCAAGAATTTATGTAACTATATTTAATACGCTGTTGGTTTTCTAAATAAAAAAAAAATAAAATAAATAAATGTGGAAAGGACTAAAATTGCTTGAATCGCTATTGCATATACTACCCTTTGTATCAAAAGCTCACTTATTGCTAGTTATGAACAAAAAACATAGACTGTTTCACTTGCCTCTTGCAAGAGGCAAGTGAAACAGTTTCTGTCCGTGGACTTTATTTTGGATTTTTTATCTATTTTTAATGCACCTATGGTAATAGTTTATTAAATTTTTAAATCTCAATACTTTTCATGACGTAAGTGACATATTGTCACTGTTATAAGACTAATAGTTTAGTCAGGCCAATCGATTTTCCTTAGAAAAAAATAAAGTATGTTTCACTTACCCAACCTGACCTTAAAGGGTTTCATTTTTAGGGTTCCGTACCCAAGGGGTGAAAACCCAAAAACATGTACTAAGCCTACGTCTTCTGTCTGTCCGTACGACCTATTTAGGACTGTAACTTTTGAACCGTAATAACTATAGACCTAGATGTATAGACAGTTGAAATTTTTACAGAATATGCGTTATTACGGCGGATTTGTCAACAAATAATAAAAATGACAAAAAGTTATTACGTCAAACTTGGTGTCATTCAGAGCAAACTCGACAGTAAAAAAAAAACTGGCCAAGTGTGAGTCGGTCTCGCGCTCAAAGGTCCCGGAGAAAACAAAACTTTTTTCTAAATTAATATATCGCACACCTAGATCTAAAGAGGTATTAACTCAAAAAAGTACTTTTTTCAGAAAAGGCGAAAAACTGATTACCGTATCCCTGTGTACTGCACACAGACCAGTAAGTACTGCAGGAGTTTTTAGTATAGATCCAAGCTTTTTAAATGCGGCTAGAAGAAAGATTTTGTTGAAATGTTTTGTTTAAAGACGATATTCATTGAGAAAATTGGATTTTGCCAGCAATACTGGTTCAACTCAAAATGTTATATTAATTTACTCAACACCAACCATAAAAACGGCGACAACTCGAAGTAATATGGTTTTAATTTTGAACAAGACGGATGCAACTCAAAATATTACGGGAGGAGCGAGGCTCGCTCGTTCAACAAAAGGGGCTTCTAGCGCCATCTAGCGTCAAGTAGAAGAAATATTTTTAAATCTGTTTTGTTGGTCGTTAGGTTATGAAACAAAGAATTCGATGGTGTGCATAACTCAAAACTTAAGATTTTTGAGTTAGCTCCCTTTAAATCTAGGTGTGCGATATTGTGTGGTGGTGTGGTACGGATCCCTCGGTGCGAGAGTAGCCCGACTCGCACTTGACCGGTTTTATTTAAACATTTTATAGTCCCCGCACAAACTTATAAGGATTACCCAAACGAAGTTTTATTCTTGTCAATAATGTGGTCTGTCCGATTTTCGTTAAAATGTAGTTTCTTTCAAAGTTACAGTGGCTCGAAGATTTCCATAAGTACTAATTTTATTTTTTAGTTCTTCTATTGTTTCATCTCATCTTAATCTTAATCTTAACTATCTTAACTATTATAAAACCGTAAAACCATAAGGAACAAAAAAGTAGCGGTTCACTTCATATAAATTCAAATGACACTCGATAGTGCGATTTAAATGACGTGCAGCGCCATCTATTGACAAAATAGTGTGTTTGTATGTTTGTTCGCGCATCACGCAAAAACTACTGAACCGATTTAGATGAAACTTTTTTTGTTTGATAGCTTATGATCTGACTTAAAATCTGGTATATAATTTGTGCGGACGAAGTCGCGGGAAAACACTAGTTATTCATAATTTTGAAACTAAGTAAGGGTACTTACTCGTATATATTTTTAAGGAAATCTGACAACCCACAGACACGGACATTTCTAGATCGTGTTTAGTGTTATATACAAGGTATTTAATAACTTTATGGTTTATTTAAAACAATTCACTACAATTGAAAAAGGATCAAACTTCGTTTTATATGCAGCGCGCTCGGGCACCCTCGCAGGTATATTCTCTTAATTAAACAGAAACACAATGCTACTTATTACATAAGTTATTCAGCTCCGTTTTCGGAATGTGCTTGGCACTAAAAACTTTTGTATTGCTGAAAAGTCATTTTTGCAGTTGATTTCAGTCACTTTTAGTGCAGTTTGCAGTAGAAGTCAGGGTGGGGTCAACTACACGACTACTCTGTGAACTGTAGCTCGTAAATTTGTGGACACTAAGTAGATTTTTAAAATAAAAAACGGCCAAGTGCAAGTCGGCTTCGCGCATGCAGGGAACATTTTTTTTCGGAATATTGTAGGTATGGAACCACCATACCTACAATATTACGAAAAAAAATGTTTATCCCGGGATCCTTAGCGCAAGCCCGACATCCACTTGACCAGTTTTGTATTTGTTGTTTTATCTATTATAACGTATTACAGTTTTTACGATAGATCAAAAACAAAAATAAACACCTTTCTTGTATGCTTAATTCTTAATTTTTGTTTTTTTAGCAAATGCGCCTTAATAACGCATATTCTGTGAATATTTCAACCTGTGATATTAACACTCGCGAGCAAAACTATGGAATCACCTACTTGTGATTCGCTACAAGCGATTTTAAGAACTAAATGACCGCAGTGAAGTACATCATCCCTTTATACAGGGTAAATTTTATATAACTTCGGATAGCTTCAGCTGTATTCTACTCATCGAACTGAACAACTTTCACTACAGAGCCAACTTCGAAAACTTTTTTTTATCGTGATTTCGATGTTGGGTCCATAGTAAAAGTTGTTCAGTTTGATGAATATAATACACGCTGAAGTTATACGCAGATATAAAATTGACCCTGTATATGCCAGAAGGACCGACTTATAATAGGGATCTATTGGCACCCTTTGAGCATGGAACCCTAAAAGAGATATGGGTTGAGGAGTCGCAACTCACACAAAAACTAAATCACCAGTTTAAAGCATATGCTCAAGACTATATTCCCCGAGGGGGTAGTCAGAGATATTCTGAAACCTCAGAATATCCACGTTTCTCCAGTAGTACCGTAAGTCTGTCCAGTGTGACGGGGGGTGAGCCCGTCGCACAGTGTGGGTACAATACACATGCCTCGAAATTGAAGTATGCAGGTTTCCTCACGATGTTTTCCTTCACCGAAAAGCCAGTGGTGTTACAAATCGTACATAAATTCCGAAAAACTCATTGGTACGAGTCGGCCTGGACGGGGATCGAACCATCACCAGCACGGCAGGCAAGGTTACTCGCCACTGGACCACCACGGCTTTTTTAGTTTAAAACTTAATGTAATTTCATAAAGAGGAGCTACCTAAATGAAACTGTTAACAGTAATTCATAATTATTGTGCAAAGTATACCTACATGGATTAATTACGTTTTGACAGTCAAATTCAATTTGTTACGAGTTTTTCGCAAATACCAACTCTTCTCTTCAATCCGAAATCAATTCAGACATGAACTACGTTATGTAGTCCGCACCAACCCATCAATTACAATAAAACAAATTAACTGCGAATGTAAAAGATATATTGTTTTATACTTTTTAGTTGCTACTTTTATATGCTGACAACATTTGAGGAATTCCATCGCCTGCGAAACATTGCATCAGTTCTTCACTTGACTAAGATATTATCAACATGGGGGGGGGGGGGGTTAAATCAAAATCTGTCCTAGTAATTATTAATGGGGTGGTTATGCCATGGAGTAAGGTTTACCCATCAAACTGAACAACTTTCGCAATGGATACGGGAAAAAATCTGCACATTTGAGTCGAGTAGTTTTGTGTGAAACATCTGTTTTTTTTTCGCGATTTCGGACTGGGTTCCATAGTAAAAGTTGTTCAGTTTGATGGTCTAAACCGCCCCATTAAATATTAATAGGGTGTTTTGTTACAACCTGTACCTACTAATGTGGTTGGCAACCCTAGTGGTGACAAAATAAAATAGCATACTTAACAGGGGAGTTGACTACATAAAACATAGTTTTAGTATTAATTGCTCATTAAATAAACCGTTTGAAAATAACGCTAAACTGTGAATTTTCAGTAATTCTGTTGCTTGAATACAATTTTTAATAACTGGATAAATCATAAAAGTCTCAAAACGACAACGAAAAACAATGACGTGTTACTATTAAATTTTTAGTACCTACAACTTCGATCAACAATATCCAACTAGATAACGCGTCAGCGTCAAAACATGTCCCGGCAAATAACGCCTCACTATTAGAGTGAGGTCTTATTTTGAATTAGTTGCGTTCGAACAAAGCCAACGTAAGCACGTCTCGCAATGCCGCAGTGTTCCTTTTTTAAATTACTAGGAATTATGGTTGCTTTGAGGTCGAAATTATAATGTATTCGGACTGTGTTCTCGGTTCGTTAACAAAAAATGTTGTATACCTATTCACGAGGACAGAATTTCTCTTTGATTTTGTATGCGACCCGTTATCTAGTTGTATATTGTTGATCGAAGACCTACAATATTTCATACAAAGCACGCTTTTTGACGTTTGATAAAGAATTGTTAATTTGACTATAGGTACTCATAGATGAAAACTCGCGGATTATGATGAGATATGACGACGGCGGCGGGGCCATGTAGTGGTCGAAAGTAAGCCTCGTTTACTCAGCCTTTGCCCTTTAATGCTTAGAGTATTATTATTATACATTCATCATCGTCACAGCCTTTATACATCCCACTGTAGGGCACAGGCCTACCCTCAGGGAGGGTGTATGGGCAGTCCACCACGCGAGTCCAATGCGGTTTGGTAGACTTCACATAGGTACGCATTGAAATTGCTTCTTCAGCGTATTCAGATTTCCTCACGATGTTTTCCTTCATCGTTTGAAAGCAAGTCGGTATTATGCACTTAAGTTAGAAAAACTCTTTGGTAAGTTACATGGTGAGTCATCCGTGCGGATTCGAACCTGTGGACCTCAAGATTGAGTTTCCGTAGCTCTCCGCGACGCGCCACTGACCGAACACTCTGACTGTTATTATACTCGTAGGCTTAGATCAAAATAAAATGAATGGATAGGCCTTACGCGAACATTTCAAACCAGAAAAATGAGGCAAAACAAATGAAAGGTTTACTTAAAATTTGTATGCAAGTGCCCTAGATTTGACAGATAATGGCGCTAGTTTGTATGGACCAAGTGCACCAGTAGTTTGCTTCAACTTACCGCGCTTTAGGCCTATCCATTAATTTTATTTATTATCTAAGATTATAGGTACACATTACTTTAATTTAAAACAATACAAAGATAAATTAAGTTGTACTTTATCTTTGCAGGCGAGTAAAATATCCCTATTCCAAAGCAAAACATAAACAGGTTCGAAAAGCGAAAGTAGGTTTGTTTTCGTGCCCTCGAATTTGAATATTTAATTTACATTGGACTTAAAATTCGCCCTCGCAATATAAAATTGTGTTTGGAATGATTCCACGAAATTGTTTCATTGTTTAGTTTGCTCTGTTTGTGAATAAGTTAGATGGGCAGCAGTCAGGACCTTTAGCACCGACGAGGAGTACTAAACAAGTGGATTTAATGGTAACGGAGCAGTCGGTAGCTGTAAGTGAAAATGAAAGTGATTCTCCGGGGACCGTTAACTCCTCGGAATTATGAAGAGAATTCTCACGTGTCTGCCACGTTTATGACCTGACGATATCGCCTCACGATATTATTATTACTATTGCCTTTTACATTGTGAGAATGGGTACTATCGAACTTTATGTACCCATGATCTTGAGAGTGCTTCGGTGAATATTTATTTAATCAAGTACTTAAAGATTTCTATGAAGAATTGTTTTTGCGTCTTGACAGTTTATAAAGTACGAAACTGCTGAATGTTTTAAGGGGATGATCAGACCATCAAACTAAACAACCTATATTGAAATCGCAAAAAAAAAATTGCAAGCTTTTCCATAGAAAATGGTAACTTGACCCAAATGTAAAAGCAGACTTTTTTCTTGATTTCATTGTGGGTCCCAAAAAGTAAGGTTGTTCAGTTCGATCCGAAGCACCACTTATCAATCAATCAATCAATCAATCAAATTATTTATTTCAGAACATAAATTCCATATTGTAGGTATGTCACAAGTTACAGTTAATTTCATTGTTAGTATTGCTTACTCACTAAGTTAGTATATCAAAATTCAATTCATAATATTGTAATAATGCAAAATGTCAAAAACTAGTGGTCAAAACTGTAAACAATGTCAAAATTTGATAAAGAAATAAGTAGTCTCACCTCATTAAGAATTATTAAGAATTATTACTTAAAGCATGTAACGCAGTTAAGTTACACCCAGTAGAGTACAAAACTTTCAAATATTTAATGTAGAAATTAGGTAAAGTTAATTTGATTCTGATAATGATTAATTGGCAAAAATACCAGACTTGTTAAGTAACTATGGAAACCTTGTTCTAGCCCTCACTTTAGCGATTTTAACAGTTTATTATTAGATTTCCTAATATACTAAAGCTTTATCAGTTATCAGGTTATCACGCACTAGAAAATCGATAGATGGTACGATAAAGTCCTAATACGATGTATTCACGGAAAGAACCTTCTGTTACACCTACTGAAAACTTTTTAAACCGCGCAGTCAGTTGTAGCAGAGTTCAGGATCTTACAATATCTAAATCTATGTCAAGAGGCTTTTAGCCCGTAAAAATCTGCAATAGAAACCATACTTACATCCCTTAAATGCCTCGTACGTGACTTACGAAATGAAATGGAGTGGTCCATAAGTAAAATTGTTTCTTCAATTTTTTAAGGTTCAAACTAGATGGTGTTGCACGAAAATAAATCGCACTATCATTGTTTCTATTCTATTCTATATTTTAAAAAATGGCTGCCATGTTGGGTAGGTATGTGATGATTTTGCCAATGTCGAGTTTTTATAGCAAAAGTGCTTGACGTTGTACGGTTATATTGATATTTTGGTGACTTCAAGGGTTGTTCTTATAAAAGAACAATATCCTGAGCCACCACTGGAGTTCCACTGTGGACCGGGGATGGGGCAACCGACGCGCACGTGACCACCCAATAGCAGAGCCACAGAGCAACTCCATCATTGTTTCAAAATTTTATGTAAGATGAACAGGTTAGAAAAATTTTCTTCTACTTATACAGTGGCTACGGAACCTTATCATGGGCGAGTCTGATACGCTCTTGGCCGGTTTTTAAATTAAAATTTTCATTATCATCAAAATGATACTTGATAACTAAATTTGTACAAGTTGTACTCCAAGATGTCTTCTATTCGTGTATTTGAAAGTTACAGGGGATAACAAAGCAGTGCTGGTAATGGTATTTGCGAACAGAGATTGTTGCAAATAAGTCCCTCGGGTAGCTCCGGGTCTGCGTTGCTCGCTGCTCGACATTATGTAAGTAGTTTCGATTTTAAAAGCATTCCGCTTTGAAAATGTTTGCAACAATGTTTCCACACAGGATAGAGCTCTTCCTTTCCTCAAGTTTAGAATTTAATAATAAAATTCCTTGGTTCACTTTACCCCACAATACTCACATGCGCCTCAAAATAACCCACCTGGAGTGCGATTTTTGAATGTCATAACGTCGAACTCAGCAGTAGCAAATGTCAAAATTACTGTGGAGATACGCATCTTTCTACTGCTGACTTGACATTCAAATAAAAAAAAAAAAAAAAAAAACATACGGGTCGAATTGAGAACCTCCTCCTTTTGTTGAAGTCGGTTAAAAATCGCACTCCTGAAGTATGATTTTTGAAAGTCAAATCCGCAGTAGAAAGATGCGTAGGTCCATAGTAATTTAGACATTATCAACTGCTGAGCTCACCGAATGATTCTCATTCGGTGAGCTCAGCTGTTGAAAACGTCAAAATTACTATGGAGATACGCATCTTTCTACTCCTGATTTCAATTTCAAAAATTGCACTCCTGAAAAATGATATTTGAAAGTCAAATCAGCAGTAGAAAGATGCATATCTCCAGTAGTAAGTATGACATTTTCTACTGCTTAGTTCAAAGTATGACTTTCAAAAATCGCTCTCCTTAAGACAAAAGAATGAGGAATTGTCATATTTCAATAAAATTATATTAAGGTTCCTATTTAGTTAGTACTCAACGCTTTATCGAATAAATATTCAGGAGATCGTGTTGACAACCCTGATCAATTTCAAACATCAGTTTTAAATTAAAATATCGAAAGCCAAAGTTATGAAGTTAGTTTTTTAATAAAGCTCTATTAATTGATTTGCGATCTTGTGCAGATCAATCCGATTGCGATTTACTTTGGTCAATTATCTCATAAAGTGCGGTGGAATATTTGAAGTAAAAAAAAAGTGTTTTTTATTACTTTGCTCTATTATACAGGGTGTAAGGAAAGGTATCATTAACCTTTAAAGCACATACTCCACCCATCAAACTGAACAAATTTTAGCTATGTATTAGCAATTAGTATATGGAAACTTTGTTTGAAATGTGAAATACGTTATGCTGTTGGTGTACCTATTAAAAAAATAACAAAATAAATAAATAAATGAATGAACGAACGAACGAACAAACAAACAAACAAACAAACAAACAAACAAATAAATAAATAAACTTTTTCTATGGGAGCAAACCGATGAGAGCAAAAATAAAATCAGCTGAAAATGACTGATGACTTTTGAGCAATAAAAAAGCCATCGAAATTTTAAAAAATGAGGAAATTAGAAAATACTAAAAATGTATTTCTCATAGCTTACTTATTAATTCATTTGAATTATTTTTCGGTATTTCATTTGACAAACCGTAAAATGACTGGAATACTCAATTATGATGTGAATGTGAACCCAAATATATTTGAAGAAATTTTGAAAATGCAATGAATTTAGACACTCAAATTATAATTCCAATAATAAATAGATTGTAGAGGCGAGTGGGGACGAATTTGCATAAACATGCAATTAAAGATGGGACGGCGATGTCCCGGTCCCGATAATATTGAGGAAGACTGCTCGTTCTTCACATTTACATTTATACAGGGTGCGTCAAAGATCAACGTTTTGTGAAAGAATTCTATTTTTTCAATTAAAAAAAAGTTTTTTATTACTTTTCTCTGTATGAGACAGCTGATTTTTGTTTTGTTCTGATAGGTTTGCTCCCATAGTAAAAGTTGTTCCCATAGTAAGAGCATGTGGTTTAAAGGTTAATGATACTTATCTTTACACCCAGTTTTTCAAATTTCAGCTTTAAGTACGAAATGAAGTATAATCCTAGTTTAACAGAGTTAAATATTATTGCAGGTGCATACTTTTTTCCAGTAACGTTCCATTTTAAACCGAGCTTTTACATTGCAAGAGTTAACTTATAACGCAAAACGTTGCATGCTGCATATTTTGGTACTTTAACCCCCACTTGCGCCAACCTGGGTTAGCAATAAACTCCAGGTTAAGTTGGTAACCCATGATTTTTTGTATAGAAAAACAACTGAAAGAGCCATTTTATCCGGAGTTAATTGCTAACCCGTGGTTGACGCAAGTGGGGCTTAAAGTGTTACACGCTACGAATAAAGAAATAAATATTGAAATATAATTCACGTCAAAAAATGACCCCACGAACTTTGGTGTACACCACGCAAGCGCGCAAGACTCAATCATTATGGCGACTCCAATTACGGCGTTTGCCGCCAAAACTAATGGTGCCAAAAATTAAGGAGATTTTGTTCGGAGTTATCGTTCCATATTTATTTCTTTATTCGTAGGTTACACGACGCAATTCTACTATTTACATAGACATCTTATATACAAACTAGACTCACAATCAACGTTCGGAAAATCGCAAAACCAAAAGAGCTCGGATGATCTCTTTTTTGTACTAGCTGACAGTTAACAAGCGAAATACGACTATGTTTATGAACCAAATACAACGTATTAGTGACAACCACCAGCATGCATACTTAATTTGTGCGGGTTTTTGCGTCAATGTGGACAAAAATTTGCTAAGATTTTATATGACACTGTGGGTCTAGTCAATGACTATTTAGTATGATTTTTATGGTTCCGTCTCCAAAGGGTACCAATAAAGAAGCCTACGCTGTCCGTCTGGCCATCTAACCTACCTATAAAGAGCATCAGTATCTTTTGAACCACAATAGCTAGACGGTTGAAATTTTCAGAGAATCTGCGTTATTGCTAGGCGCATTTGCGAAAAAATGGGGTCTCCATCTAGGTGGTACGGAACCCTCAGTGTCCGACTCGCACTTGACCAGTTTTATTTACAACCTCTACGAAAACAGCAAAATTTTCTAACAATATCAATTAGTATAATTAATCTAGATAAGTATACCTACACAATAAAGTTTTAAAGAACAAAAGTGTAAACATACCTTGAACGATTTCAATAAATCGAGTACGAAATCAATTCAATTCAATTATACTTTATTGCACACCAAAACAGAACATACATTTGAATACAGATAAAGAAATACAAGTACGTACAAATAAGGCGGTCTTATCGCTAAAAAGCAAATTTTCCATAAAGGATGGCATGGCGTAGAGTCAATTCATTCTGGTACGACAACCGTACAAATCCGTTTCACCGTACACGTATCGATCCAAGTGGTTGGGTAGGTACTTGTATTTATAATACGTACCCTCGTCGTCAAGTCGATAGTACCAATAATAAGTATGACATTTGGGTGTTAAACATAAAGGAAATACCTACTCAAAAAAAATGTTGCACTCGGTACTAAATGCAGAGCTAGGCTTCGAACGTTTGTACAAAAAATCTAACATTTTTTTGCGTATTTCCTATAGGTTTCTTTGGGAAAGTTGTTCAGTATCGTGGGTACAACCACCCCTTAAAGTAATGCAACTGTTTACCCTAACACCCTGTACTAAAACTATCGATAGCAAAATAATATATCTTGGGACGCTAATGTTCTTTAAGAGTAAACTCATTTCGATCCTAAAGATAAAAAAAAAAACCCAGAGCTCTTCAGACAGACATAATCTAGACAACAAGTTTACAAACTCAAATTTTATTCAAATTTCGCTGTATAATTCAAACTTATTTATTAAAGAAGGCACTACAAAATAAATCTGCTTAAAATGAGTGTAGGTTTCGGTAAACTTTTGAATTAATTAAATTAACTTGTACAGTATGCAAAAAGTTACTTTAGGGTCCTCTGTATAACTTTTATTACGGGACCCTCGTTACTTGGCAGCCGTTCACGCTTGACTGATTTTTCAATAAGCACACGAGTGTTTACGAAGCGCTCGCTGGCTCACACGAAGCCCTTTTAAAGTTTCAGGACTCATCAGCATAGGTGTTTCATTACATCCATGACATTAGTTGTCCCTTTTTAACTAACCTTGGGAACAGGAGGTTTCTGTACGTGATTTACATTTCAAACAATTTTATGAATATTCGGATAAGTAGGTACTTGTTAAAACACAAAAAAAGAGAACATACTCTCAAAACTCTTTGTGTAGCGACAATATTAGATTCTTACCTAACTGAAACACTTTATTACAATAATTAAGTATTTTCTATCTTTTTTTCGATATATTAAAAATGTAGATTTTGTACAAGTAACGGTTTTCAGTTTTTGCGTCCATTTGTTGCAATGCAAGGTAGATTGGGGGCTTGTTGTAACAGTTTTTGGGAAAACACTTGTAGTTTCAAATTCATGGACATTTTTAGAATTCTAAATTAATGTGTATTAATGAGCCCTTTTTTCTATCGTTACCTACTTGAAAGAAACCCAAAGTTTTTAAGAATTTTTATAAAGATTCTATTATTATAAATACCATTGCCTTAATTATAAAAATTAAATATCAGTCACATTATACTTTTGCTAATTATTCATATTATAATTATTAATTTCAACAAGTTCGTTATGTAGTTATGAAAATAATTGTCGATTATTATAAATACCATTGCCTTAATTATAAAAATTAATTATCAGTCACATTATACTTTTGCTAATTATTCATATTACAATTTATTAATTTCAACAAGTTCGTTATGTAGTTATGAAAATAATTGTGTTTCTCAGTGACATAGAAACACAAAAATGCTCGGTGACCGTCGTCGTGTCGTTTGTTCAGCTCAAAGAGATTATACCTAAAGGCATAGAGGGAGCAACACCTATTGCAAGGACGTCAACTTTTTTTTAAATGCTAGGTGAGGTGCAGTCATGTATGAATATGACAAGGTCCTAGATTGGTCCTTTTGGACAAACAATGCCCATTTTGAAAATTTGGGAACGTGCATCATTTTTTGAGCATAAACAAAATCCAGGAAGGTGGCATAGGTATTATCTATACCAGCACTGGTAGCATGCAGCACGTGATACGGCTGTATCACGTCTTTTATCTCGTTCGTTCGCACGCAAATAGAATGAGAGCGAAGGTGTGATAGCGCTGTATCACTGCAGCATGCTAGCTATGCTGGAGAGCACACTGCCTTACAAGCGGTGAAACATGAAAATACTCGCATTAAATACTCCTTGGCGGTCGGCGATGTTCAACCTTCTTTCGTACGTTTTCATCGTCGTTGTTGGTTTGTCCCTTTGTAATCCAACAACGAAAATAAAAAAAAAGAGTTTTTAGCTATTTAATTCTTTTTCTGACAGAAAGGGAAATACCTAAAATTTGAAACATAGACGCGACGTACGAAACAAGGTTGAACATTACCGACCGCCAAGGCCAATTTTCATGTTTCCATGCTTGTAAGGAAGATCCTCCTTGGTTTTCCTTGGTATCCTTTATCATAGAAATCCATGACAAATATCTATAGTTCCATCTCCTTTTACTATTAAAGGTTAACTCATGAGACAAAAGTGAACAACCACATCGTAAATTGATGCGGACTCTATGATTTAGAACAAAGAATCTCCTTCCTCTTAGGTCCAGCTCAAGAATATTCTTGGTCCAGCTACACAACCAATATACATATTAATCTACTTGTGTTTTCCCGCGACTTCATCCGCACAAATTATATACCAGATTTTAAGTCAGATCATAAATCATAAGCTATCAAACAAAAAAGTTTCATCAAAATCGGTTCAGTAGTTTTTGCGTGATGCGCGAACAAACAAACAAACTAACAATTTTGTCAATAGATGGCGCTGCACGTTTTTAAATCGCGCTATCGAATGTTATTTTAATTTATACTAGTGTTTTCCCGCGACTTCGTCCGCACAAATTATATACCAGATTACGGTTTTATAATAGTTAAGATTTTAAGTCAGATCATAAGCTATCAAACAAAAAAAGTTTCATCAAAATCGGTTCAGTAGTTTTTGCGTGATGCGCGAACAAACAAACAAACTAACAATTTTGTCAATAGATGGCGCTGCACGTTTTTAAATCGCGCTATCGAATGTTATTTGAATTTATATGAAGAGAACCGCTACTTCTTTATTCCTTCCTGATGATTTTACGGTTTTATAATAGTTAAGATGAAGAGAACCGCTACTTTTTTATTCCTCATGATTTTACGGTTTTATAATAGTTAAGATGAGCTACACGGAAAGGAATGCTTTTACATCTTATTTTGTCTCATTACATTTACTAATTAAGCTTCTCGCTCTGACATTGGAAGACGGAGATTTGCCCCATCTATTTGTTAGTAATCTGAGGATTTCCTTCTAATTACCGCCCGTGAAATTAGACGCACATAAAGGAAAATGCTTTTTAAATGTTTTATTTCTCAATTAATTTAATGCATTACGACGCCATTAATTCTTGGGAAATAATTTCCATTTCATTCTACTCTGTTAGGGTTAATTACTGTAAGTTAAATGGAAGTTCTCTTAGTTAAAGCTTAACAACTTTTATATACTCTTTCTCATAACGAGGAGCAGAAATGGGTTTATTTAAGCACATGGTGAGCATTTTAAGTAAAAGATTGTAAAGTTTCTAGAAAAAGTTAAAAATATGTAAGTATAAACGGTAGGTAAGTCTGATATGAAATTAGATGTTTTATAAATAAAATACAATAATATTTGCTTGCATGCGCTGCGTTGAACTTTTATATTCTTCCCTTATCAAATTTTAAGTACTATCATACATTACCTCTAGAACTAAATTATTAGTTTTTGGTATAATAAAGTAGTCATATCTGTCTCACAAGTAAATGGAATCAACAAAATAGGTACCTACCCATAAATATAAATTTCATTGAAATTGTTCCGTATTTTAAGCGAAGTCGGTTCTATAGAGATAGGTATCTACCCAAATCCTGGATTGAAAATTAAAAAGAGCCTCGATTATCCTGGTTATGTTGTATTCTTATTTATATGTATAGGGTGTTAGGATAAACAGTTGCATTACTTTAAGGGGTGACTGTGCCCATGATACTGAACAACTTTCCCTAAGAAACCTATAGGAAGTTAGCAAGACAAATTTTGGCCTTTCCATGCTGAATTCAATCAGCTTTTGTATGAAAAGTTTTTTTTTGCCAATTTTCTTTTGGGAAAGTTGTTCAGGTACAATCACCTCTTAAAAAGTTATGCAACTGTTTAACCTAACACTCTTTATTCTGTGTTTTAGACGAGAAGAGAAGATACTAGGTACGTAGCTTCCCAATTCTGGCAAAATTTAGCGACATTGTTCAAAATTTGAAGTCGAGACGATAAGAAGAAGAAGAAGCTTCCCGAACTCTGCCCAGCCGAGTTGGAAGCCTCTAATGCTGCGTGGTGCCGAACACATCGATCGAATCGATGTAAACAAACAGATCTAGGTCATCGCATGCGACCTAGCACGTCACACAGAATATGATGGCCAATCACAAGATGGATCTATCCAACGCATCATGGCACATCATAATTCATAGCATATTTCAAGTAATAAGCCAATAAGATGGCGGAGACAACACAGCTCATTAGGAATAACAACCAATCATATGGCGAGTCGTAAATCGCACTATCAAAGTTGTCAAGAGACTTTGCTGTACAACATTCGACTAAGAACTGTCGGACCGTGGTCCCGGGCATTCCAACTAGCCCGTGGAAGATCTTCTCTTTTCCTCCAAACTTGCGGTTGAAAAATCTCTACCACAATGGCAAATGGAACTAAATGACATATTATGCCATGGTCACGACAGAATAAAATTAAAAGTAGCGACTTTGTCACTAGTGATAGAACCTTAACGAATAAATCAAAAGTGTTCAAATTGAACCTTTGCCAAACCTGGAAAGTTGGAAACGAATAAAAAACCAATTTGTAGAACAGTGCACCCAAATCAATTATTTTACAAAACGGTAGCTCTCAAAAACAATTATATTCCCCGTTTCATTTTAAATTCTCATTAAACAGCATGAAAAGAAAAACGTATTCATGAAACTTTGTACACCTATTTTGTTAGTCGTTTGGAGCGAGCGAAGCATCGCGCTGATATTGCAATACCCTTCGGTACCCTACCGGAGTGTCAATATTCCATATTACCTTTTTGTTTGTGCCAACAGAGTGTGTTTAACTTAACAGGTCGACGACGTAACAGAAATTAAATTACAGTTTAATACGAACAGCAAAATAGAATTTGGTTTTTTAGGGCTCCGTACCCGAAGGGTACTAACGGGACCCGCGAAGCCTACGCTATCCGTCCGTCCGTCTGTCTGTCCTACCTATAAAGGGCTGTGGGCTACCCGATTGACATTTTCACAGAAAATGTTTTTCACCTCACAAGCTCGGAAAGATTCTGTTTATCATTCGAAATCTGAGTGCAAAAGTGCATTTTATCCGCTAGCGTGGAAAGAGTTTTTGAAATTAGAATCTGTCTACCGCCAGTCCACTGAAAATGCATTAATAACTATTTCATGTCACTGGTCAGCACGAAAAAAAATACTTTTTAAAATATTGTTCTCTTTAGCAATTCATTTTTTTCCTCGATGTTGTGAGGTGAAAAGTTGTGTGTTTCGCTCGGCTGCAAAGTTATTCTGCATCTCGTACCTTTGAAACCTTCGCTATAAGCTCAGGATTCTATCATTTGAACCACTCGCTTCGCTCGTGGTTCAATCCTAGAATCCTTCGCTTGCTCAGGTTTCAATACAAGTACTCGCGCCAAAAAGCAACTTTGCAGCCTAGCATAACAAATAACTATTATTATGGCGGATTTGCTAACAAACGATAAAAGAGTGTAAAACATTTTGGCCAAGCAACTTGTTTTTGATGTGAAACATCTATTGGCGCGCCTAGGCAGTAAAACCGACTTGTATGTCGTGACGGAAATGGATCTCACGGCGGAAGTTCGAAATTTAAATCGGGAGAGTAACGTATTGACAGCTGCGATTTAGTTTTCGGAAAAAGCGTGCGAAATCGGGAGATTAGAAGACTTTATTTAAAGGCCATCTCAAAGAAGACTTTATTTAAAGTTCCTCGCACACATTAGATTGAAAAACATTCTTTCCTGGGTCAAGTTGTTTTGTAAATCTAAATCAAAGCTGCAGTCTCTAAAACTAGATTAAAATCTCCCAGCACCTCGAGCTGGGAATATCCGTATCATCTTTTATGCCGAGTTTACACTAAATCGAATCAAGTGACCAAGATTAGTCTGATGTCTGCAAAATGACATTATAATTGTTATTGCATTGGGTAGGTGCCACAAACGGCTATTTACCAAGGCATTTTTTGGCTTGCTCTATCGTAAAAACGGTAATAGACGTACAAGCAAGCGTCAAACTTGGTATGATTCTAATGCATCAACAAATAATAAAAACTGGCCAAGTCTGTTTTTTAAGTTAAGGCTAGGTTATCCCACAGCAAGCGTCTCTTTCTTGCAAGCATAAGTTTACAATTAGCCATCCCGCTCCAATTGAAAGCAAGATCGCAAAAAAACGTGTTTTTCGTCAATATCTTTGGTCATGGGAGTTTCTAAGCTAAAACTTCTCCTGAGTTCACTAGAAATATTTAATGTATTTAGTTAAGTACAAGAATAAAAAGTTAAATATCAGCAGTTTAATCATAGTATTGAAAAAACATAACAAAAAGGGGTAACTTTGGGATTTTTTTCTATCGAGTAAACTTAATCTAATCGTGTTTTTGAGATCAGTCGCCCATCCGCCCGATCCTTAAATAAGACATAATTTAATTTCAGACTTTAAAACACAGTTTAAAACACTTTCGTTCTTGTTCAAAAAACGGCCTCGACGGGATAAGAGCGTCTTAATATTGTGTGGCGTGGTGGTACGGAACTCTCGCGCGATAGTCCGACTCACACTTGGCTGGTTTTTTACAGAGTTCAGGCTCTTGTGTTCTAGTTTGTAATCAAATGTTTTCTCGTCTTTTTCTCGCTCGTTGCGCTATCATTGTTCTTTGAATGCCGTTTTCTTAGTGCTCTTTATAAAACCATTTCTTTGCGGTACGTTTTTTAACGTTTTGCATACGGATACGGTGTTTCTTAATGTTTTTGGTAAAATTCTATTGCTGCACGAGTGTTTGTTCTCGTAGCATTGTGTTCGGTGCTTGGACTTTGAAACGATCATTTAAGATAAGAGTACTTACAATATTTAAGAAAATTTCTTAAAACTATAACACTTAATATTGTCTATCGATTTTCGGTCTAAATGGGCACAGAGGGTGGACACCCTAACAATGCACTCGTACAGGGTGAAATGGATATCATTAGCATCCGTAAACGGATCTGAACAACAACAAAAAACAGCTGTTGCATATATTTCAGTCGAGTAGTCATTGCAGTTGGGAGTCATATGCAGTTTCGAAAAACGTCATAGCGAAGCACGCTGCTTCGAAAAACTTTTTGACTGCCTCTTACGTTCGAAAACTTGTGCGTTCGACATTTTCTCCAGTTCATTTCAAAAATCTTACTCCGACTGTCATTCAATAAGTCGTCGCCGCATATCATATTCGTATCCCAGAGTAGTATGAGAATTTAAAACTAAACGAATTTTACAAAAAAAAATACAATACTCTGCGTACACGCTTCGATAACTTAGGTACCTACATACATACATACATATTCTCACGCCTGTCTCCCACTGGGGTAGGCAGAAACAACGGAACGCCACTTGCTACGACCCTAGCTTCCTCCACATTCATTAGTCCTTTCATGCATGCTCGTCGGTTTCGGGTAGATCTGACCTGGCCCTTCTTAAGCACGTCGCCAATTTGGTCCGAATATGTTCGTCTAGGCCGTCCCCTTCCAACATTTCCACTTACGCTTGCCTTATAGGTTGCACTCGTCAATCTGCACTCATCCATTCTTTCCATATGACCAAACCATCGCAACATACCTTTCTCTATCTTTGTCACTACATCCTCTTTCAGACCACAACGTTCTCTGATTAAACTATTTTTCAATTTGTCCATAACAGTTACACCACACATACTTCTCAATGAGCGCATTTCCACAGCGTTAATCCTACTTTCGTGCGTCTTCTGCCATACCCAAGAACTTAGGTACCTACTCGACCGAAATTGCTTCGACAAACAAAACATATTTTGGTTTTTCAATATGGGTATAGTATAAAAATCGTATACTAAATAGTATACTAAATAGTATTTAGTATGGAATAGCAGTTTTTTTTTCTCCGATCGGTTACTTAATTTGCTCCCATTGTAAAAGTTGTTCAGTTTGATGGGTAGACTCTTAGTTTAAAAGGATGCTAATGATATCAATTTCACCCTGTATACGTCATAAGTAAACAAATAATTTCTTCCCCTTAGTTCATCTTTGACCTTCGCAGGACAAAATAAGTAAGAATTAAATTGATCCGCCAAAAAAATAAGTCACCCTGTAAAGAGTTAAGCGTTTTAATGGTACCTTATCCAGGTATTTCATTTCAAGCACGAAGCCGCCGACGTTAGTAGTAGGGATTCGCCGGTTCTGGACCACTTGCTCTGGGCCAATCAGAGGGCTCGTTTGGGTCGGCCGTTTTTGCACCACGCGAATTACATTAATTGGACCGCTATAAAGTTTATCCGCGGTTGATATCAAAGTAATTCGCGGTATCGATTAAATTGATTCGCGTTTTCAATTAAATTGCTCTATTAATGTAGTAGTAGGGATTCGCCGGTTCTGGACCACTTTTTCTGGGCCAAACAGAGGACTCCTCGTGTCGTTGCTGTTTTTATTACTCTTTTTATATCACATTTATTCGAGCTGCCTTTTTATACCCTTTTTGTTCTCACAACGGTAATGCTGTCTTGGCCCCTTCTTTTGTTTACAGTGGTCATTGTTACATTGCCTCTACCTGGCCTGCTTTGAGTTTGGGTTTTGCATCGTTGTTTTTGTACCATTCCTTTTGATAGCACTGTATGGGCATGTACGCTGGAGGTGCGCGGAGTGTGCGGGGTTACGACGTATGCGTTCCACATTGTTGTGTTTGTAGTGCTTTGGTGGAGGCGAATGGTCACCACGCTCTGAGTTGAAGGTGTACCGAAAGGTTGGCTCGCCTCAATGCGCTTAATGATGTTGTTCGTAGGCCTCTTGTTGCGACCAGTATTCTGTGTGTTGGAGGTACCTGGTTTAAGCCGCGCTGACGGAAAAAGGCCTAATGGGCTCACTCGGATACCGTCGCAGTTGTCTTTTATGGGAACGCTTAACGCTACGTGCGTGTGTACTTACGCGGCATCGCACTTAGTAGGTACAATGTGCGAGGTAAGGTTAGCGGTTGAGAAGGCGGCTTCGCACAAGCATGTCGGGTACTCATAGTTGGAGTCCCTTTACATTTTATAATTTGTTCCGTTAGGTAGTGGTGGAAATGTCTGGTGCTTTGATATGAGAGAACGGCAACGATCCCCGCTCGGTTTCGTATCTGGTCTAAAGGATTTCTCTAACCAATTCTAGGGAATCTCTAGGGAATGCTGCTAGTGTGATGGGTTCCTTTGAGCCAGTTGCGTTCCGTGTTGCGGAGGGGGTTTAAGTTAGTTTTGACTTTGTTACTCACGAAGCGTGTGGTGCATTTTAGTTTGATAAGTTTACAAAGCATGTTGCGTATCTCTAGCTGTTTATCTAAGGTTTAGATGAAGCATGTTGCTGATGACTGGCTTTTGTGTTATGATTGGTGGGGCGTGTGCTGACTGCTTGGTTTGTGACGACTTTATCGAATTATTTGTATTATCAATAAATCATATTTCTTGTTTAATGTAAGTAGTTATTGTTTGATAATTATAAATAAAAATTTTAAAAATGATGATTACTTTTATTTGTTCAAGTACGTACTCTTTGCTGTCGATTTTTTAATTGCGGTAGGAGTGTACATTACGGTATAATAATAGGTATATTTGAGAGTAAAATCGGAATGAACTTTGAAATTATACATATAATGTATACAGGGTGTAAGTGACAGCCTAGCAAATACTGAAACGGTGAACTCGGACCATCAAACTGAACAACTTTTACTATGGGTTTTTCTTAGGAAACACAAAAAAAAAAAACCGCCGTCCTATACATTTGAGTCGGGTAGGTACAGCAATTTTGTATGGGACAGCGGATTTTTTTTTTTGCTTTCCTTAGGTGATAGTGAAAGTTGTTCAGTTTGACGGTCTGAGTTCACCGCTTCAGTGTTTGCTAGGCTGTCACTTACACCCTCTATACTGTAATCAGGATGGATGTAAATCCAAGATTGTTGGCTGGTTGTTGATTCTATATTTGATAGTAAAATTTAGAACGCCTACAATTTGTCTACTTGTAATTTTTTTTCTAGTCAGTTTTGCTTTGATGGTGGATTGATGACGAAGATTACAAAATAAAAATAATGTTATCAGTTGAAGTGTTTTAACATGATCCCTGAGCTACCTACATAGTTTTTATGCTTTGTTGTGTAAATATTAAAGTGATAACAAAATATAATTGTCTTGATTAGAATAACAGATACCTAATAATTAATTATTATACTCTTGTAAAGACATCATCCGCGTTTCATACATTTTTGATCCAAATGTGAAAGTGCAGGCCAACAACAACTAATGCTATATTCTGTTAGAACTTGTGTGTCTAAGCATTTGTTATAACGTCTTGAGACGGTACCTGTAAGTTTTATAACATCAAAAATATAAGAAGAGGCAGATTTTTAAAACCTTATTAAAATCAAGTATAAAATCGACGGTCCCTACGTACATATTCCTAAGTGGTAGATACGTGATTTGCCTTTTATTGTTCCATGTCCTTCAGGTCACTCTATACTATCGATTAGTCAAAAAAAATTTAAACATTTTATGCAAATTGAACCTTAAATCCACACACACATTTCCCGTAACTACAAAATTAAGAAAAATTTCCGAAGTAAACTAACATCAGTGGTAATTCAGTGATTCTACATTGGAACGCAATCCACGCCTGCCGCGTAACTGCAACGCACTATGTTAGTTACGTTGTTTTACGTGAACAACTTTACATGCCTAAGCCAGGCCATGCCATGCAAGTGGTAGATAAGTTTTCTTACGTCGGAACATAAAAGTACTTTTTATCAATAACTACCATTTAAGGCTTTTTATGTCGGAAATATTTTGTAAATATGATAAGAAAGTTGTATTTATGTTATTAAACTTCTGTAACTTCGTCTGGTTTTGGAAAAAAATATTGATTAGCCAGCTAAATTAACATCTTACAACCATCATGTCAATTCCAAATTGACATATTAGATGAAAGTTGTTTATGACCAGGAAGCTGGCATACGTTTATGACTGTGCGCGTTTGTCATTATTTATAATAATTATAATGCTTTATGCAGAAAATAGTTTAAAAAAATTATGCGATGTAAAGAGGTCTATTAAAACCTCTTTATTTATTTATTTATTTCATTAATTGTAGAAATTAAAACCATTTACCATGAGTTAACTAACGTGGCAATGTTTTTTAAGGCAATATGAACTAGAAAATTGGTTACGCCGATCACATGAGCGCTGATGTTTGTCGGGAAAGAGAGTAACAGTAGCTATAAGTAATATATGGGATGTTCAGATGGGAAAATGAATACCCCTCCATAATAGCCCTCTCCATTGCCCTTTGTGTGACTTTCAGGCTTTTTATGAGGCCAGGAGTGACCTACCAAGTCTCAATTTCGTATGTTAAGTACTATTATTCTATCCTATTCTGTGTCGTCACTGGCAACACACACTAGTCAATGACTTTCGTTTTGAGACACTGCAGTGTTTGGCCGAGAAGATACTACGCAGTCCATACGTCCTGAACGATGTCCAGCCCAGTTAGATTCGTCTATTGACCTCTATCTCGAAGTGGGACCATCTAACTGGATGGTTTGTCCCTGGTTAACATAATCGTAGTAACTTCGAACTCAGAGTCTACGATCTTTACAGGAGTGGGTAGAACATGGACATTTGACATGATCTTCGTCTTGTCCATGGTAATTTTCAAAACAACTCGTTCGAAGGCTCTGCTAAGGTCATCAAGCATTCTACTGAGATCCTCCATGCTCACCGTCATAATGACTTTGATTCTTATGACTATCTTCGGCAAACTAAAACAGACTCAGCCCTTTCCAATCCAAAACCTTGAAAACATCTTCCAGTGCCACGGTGAACAGTTTCAGAGAAATTACGTCTCCATGTCTCACACCTCGCTGCGGTAGGATAGGTTTCTATCGGACTGACATAGTGGCAGTAGCATTTGAGCACTTCCAAGTACCAGTAGTCAACTTTTCATCGCTGGAGAGACTGCAGTACAGCCCAAATCCCATTCAAATCAAAAGCTTTTTCGTAGTCCACGAACGCCAAGCAAAGAGGCAGAGCGTATGTATGTGGTACGCGGTGCTAAAGTTTTTTCGGAACCCAGGTTCCTCGGGATGTTGGAATGAGCGCGACACGGTTCGTTTCAACTCTCAAAAACAGCTTATAGACATGACTAAGAAGTGAGATGGGCTTATAGTTCTTCAGTAGGGCATTATCGTCCTTTTTAAATAAGAGAACCATCAAATTGTTGTCCATTTGTTCCATGTCTGCGGCGTTTTCCCCTCAAGTATGACGAAGTCAAACAGCTTCTGAAGGGCTTAAGGACCGGTTTCGATAGTGACACCCACCACACCAATTACTCGTTTTGAATTAGGTTGGTACTCATATCGTATGGTTTAACAAGTCGCCATATAATATTGTCAGTTTATCAAAATAGTAAAGTCTACTACTAGAGCACCGCCATAACATTTATCGCTCTATTCCATCAAATTAATTTCTGGAAAATAGCTTAACGAGATAATGCCGCCTTTGATACCCTTCTCGTCTATGTTGTAAATTGTATTTGTCTGTTTCTGACGTGTAAATACATTAATGATTTTATGTTATCAATATTGTTAAGTCTCAAATTACTTAATAATTAACAACTGATAATAAAGTATGTAATTTCTTAAACCTTTGTAGGTCAACGTTTCACTAGCAGTACCGAAACTCTGTCCAGTGTGACGGGTACACACGAGGTATGAGGGACGGGGTTAAAATTTATTAATAATACTAAAAAAAGTTTACTTTTTGTTGTAACAATACACTTCGCCCTTACCTACAAACCCCGTATCTCCATAATGTTTCCCATGTACAATGATCTATGTGACAGTTAAGATTTGGATCTTTCGTGAGACTACCGCGTAATAATCAATATGTACCACATACGTTATTTGTAATTGGAGCGTTTCCGATGTAGAACTAAGTAAGTGACTAATAACACACTTCCAATGAACTTTTTGAGTTTTTTCTTTATGTTTCATATAGTTTACCGTATATTAAACCTATATTCCAAATTTCGTAACTGTGCTACAAATAGGACGTGAAATACACATGTTTGAAACTTAAAAGTGCTCTCCTGTAAAATTTGACTTTTGCACTTACGGGAATGTACGTAGGGACCGTCGAAATATATATATATTTTTTTGGTCGGCACTTTCACGTTTTGGATCGAAGATCTATTTCGTTTTTTAATAAAAAAAATACATTTGAGTAATAAACATTATTCCTATCGTTCGATAGATACCTTAATGAATTATGTTTATGACGGATTTCAGCTCAAAATAGTTATTAGTTTGATCACAGTAACCAGTTTAGTGAGAAAACGTAGCAGCAGATCGATGAAAAACCACAAAAAGTTGAATAACTTTGAAACATTTTTTTATCATCTGTCTGTATACAATCAGAAAGTTTAATAATGATTTGAAATGCAGGTCCGGAAAGCAGTTTCACTAAAACCTTTTGTTGAACAATGTTTTATTAAAAAAATTATACTTATAATGTGTAGTCTCACTTTTCAAACAATTGTTTTTGATTACTCTTCCTGCCCTAACATGTATTCGATTTAATAAATATATAAATATAAAAGAAAAATGCTTATTCTTAAATTGATATTTAATAAACGCTCAACGTTTGATTTGATTTGTATGGAAATATTTTATAATGAATCTAAAAACAAACAAAAAAAGTAAAAACAACAGTAGTGAAAAGTTAAAAATTGCAAGAGTTTATTAATTTTATTATATTTAATAACGATAAACGTTTTTTGCATTCAAAATAATAGTTACAGTTACTTACATCAATACAGATTTTTATTCATTGATAAAAAAATTGAACAATAAAAAAAAATTACACTGATGTATTTTACTAAATTAAAAATCCAGTGACGTAATAAAGATATAAAAAAGGAAGTTCAAAATTAAAACAGTTCATTGAAAATTTAGAAAAAAAATTAAAGAATATCTATTCTGGTTAGAAATTAAATTTGTTTAGTATAGTTTTGTAAACATTAATTACACAAAATAACAAATATTAAAACTAAAAAATTGCAACAGCTTACTTTTATCATAATGATAAAAATTTTGTTTGCATTAAAAATACATTACAACTTCATCAATACAGATTTATACTCATTGATACAAAAATTTAAACAACAAAATATTTTTACACATGAAATTTTACTTAATTAAAAATCCAATGAAATAATGAAGATTTAAAAAAGGACATTCAAAATATAGAAAAAAAAAAAAAAAAAAAAAAAAAAAAAAAAAAAAAAAAAAAGAAGAATATCTGGTTAGAAATGAAATTTGTTTATTAAAGTTTTGTAAACATTGTTACGCAAAATAAGAACATATTAAAATTTAAAAATTGCAACAGTTACTTTTATCACAATGATAAAAATTTTTTTTGCATTAAAAATAAATTACAACTTCATCAATACAGATTTTTATTCATTGATACAAAAATTTAACACCGATAATATTTTTTTGGTTAAATTCATTGATACAAAAATTTAAAACAACGAAATATTTTTACACACAAAAATTTTACTTAATTAAAAATCCAATGAAGTAACGAAGATTTAAAAAAGGAAGTTCAAAATTCCAACAGTTCATTCAAAATATAAACAATAAAAGGTTCTCATTTTCTTTAACATAATTAATAGCTTTTGAAACTGGAAAGTCAGTAAGATTTTCGAGTCAAATCAATGATCAAACAACAATAAAAATGTCTGGGTAGAAATTAAATATGTTTATTACCGTTTTGTAAACATTATTACACTAAATAACAAAATTTAAAATAAGAAAATTGCAACAGCTTATTTTTATCATAATGTTAAATTAAAAATTGTTTTGCATTAAAAATAAATTACAACTACATCAATACAGATTTTTATTCATTGATACAAAAATTTAACACCAAAAATATTTTTACACAAATATTTTACAAAATCGTGTGAAGTAATTAAAAATTACGATAAAAATTAAAGGTTCAGACTTTCTTTAACCTAACTAGCTTTTAAAACCGGACTAAAAAATTGAAATTGCAACAGTCTATTTTTATCGTTGTTTAAAAACAAGAAACATTTTTTGTAGTAAAATATGTTACAGCTACATCAATATGTACCTACACATTTTTCGGGTGAAATCGATGATCAAAATAATCTTAAACGTTCAACACATAAAACATCTGGTTAGAAATATTTTTCTTTTATAGTTTTGTAAACATTATTTAACAAAATAACAAAATTGAAAATTTTAAAAATTTCAAGTTTTTTTTTTAATCATAATGTAAAAAAAAAAAAGATTTTTTGCATTAAAAATAATTTGCAACTACATCAATACAGATTTTTATTCATTTATACAAAAATTTTACACAAGAAAATATTTTTCCACAAACATTTTACTAAATTAAAAATCGTGTTAAGTGATAAAGATTTAAAAAGGAAGTTAAAAATGCCAACAGTTTAGGTATTCAAAAAACTACAAAAGAATCAGAGAACAAAAAGTTTCTCACTTTCTTTAACATTATTAGCTTTTAAAGCCTGAATAAAAATTTTTAATTGCAACAGTTAATTTTTATATCACTGTTAAAAAACAAGAAACTTTTTTTGCACTAAAAATAGGTTACAGCTACATCAATACAGATTTTTCGGGGTAAATCGATGATCAAAATAATCTTAAACGTTAAACACATAAAACATCTGGTTAGAGATGATTTTTTTTATAGTTTTGTAAACATTATTTAACAAAATAACAAAATCAAAAGTTTAAAAACTTCAAGTTTTTTTTTATCATAGGTAACGTAAAAAAATATTTTTTGCATTAAAAATAATTTACAAGTACGTTAATACAGATTTTTTTTAATTTATACAAAAATTTTACACAATAAAATATTTTTCCACATAAACATTGTACTAAATTAAAAATCTTGTTAAGTAATAAAGATTTAAAAAGGACGTTAAAAATGCCAACAGTTTAGGTATTAAAAAAAACTAAAAAGGAATCTGAGAATAAAAAGTTTCTCACTTTCTTTAACATTATTAGCATTTAAAGCCTGAATAAAAAATTGAAATTGCAACAGTTTATTTTTATCTTTGTTTAAAAACAAAAATTTTTTTTGTACTAAAAATATTTTACAGCTACGTCAATAATACTGATTTTCTTTCATTGATACAAAAATTAAACACAACAAAATATTGTTATAGCTACAAAATAATCTTAAACGTTCAACACATAAAACATCTGGTTAGAAATAATTGTTTTTTTATAATTTTGTAAACATTATTTAACAAAATAACAAAATCAAAAATTTAAAAATTTCAAGTTTTTTTTATCATAACGTAAAAAAAATATTTTTTGCATTAAAAATAATTTACAACTACATCAATACAGATTTTTTTTTCATTTATACAAAAATTTTACACGAGAAAATATTTTTCCACATAAACATTTTACTAAATTAAAATTTGTGTTAAGTGATAAAGATTTAAAAAGGAAGTTAAAATCCTAATCGTTATTATGATATGGGTAAAATTGAAGTTATTAATAAGGAGTTTAGTGATTTGCGCGTTGATCCATTGTTTAATCAAGATACTTTTATGTTAAATTTTTATAATGTTAATAATCATTCATCTTTTGGTATTCCTGTATTGCAAACGTCATATGAAAATATGAAACGTTACAGATTGCGTAATGGTATGCAGATTAAGTGGACTTATTATCCTCGTAACAAAAAACGTGTCGAGACTAGTACAATGAATAGCGTTTATCGTATTGGTGAATTATGTAAGGAGATGGGTAGTCCAGATATTGTTAATAACGCTCATGCTGCTCGTGCGTATTTAGGATTTGATGTATTGGGTTTACCTCTTAAGGATAATAATATAAATAATAAGCTGTTGCAATTTTCTTATTTTAAATTTTGTTATTTAGTGTAATAATGTTTACAAAACGGTAATAAACATATTTAATTTCTACCCAGACATTTTTATTGTTGTTTGATCATTGATTTGACTCGAAAATCTTACTGACTTTCCAGTTTCAAAAGCTATTAATTATGTTAAAGAAAATGAGAACCTTTTATTGTTTATATTTTGAATGAACTGTTGGAATTTTGAACTTCCTTTTTAAATCTTCGTTACTTCATTGGATTTTTAATTAAGTAAAATTTTTGTGTGTAAAAATATTTCGTTGTTTTAAATTTTTGTATCAATGATTTTAACCAAAAAAATATTATCGGTGTTAAATTTTTGTATCAATGAATAAAAATCTGTATTGATGAAGTTGTAATTTATTTTTAATGCAAAAAAAATTTTTATCATTGTGATAAAAGTAACTGTTGCAATTTTTAAATTTTAATATGTTCTTATTTTGCGTAACAATGTTTACAAAACTTTAATAAACAAATTTCATTTCTAACCAGATATTCTTCTTTTTTTTTTTTTTTTTTTTTTTTTTTTTTTTTTTTTTTTTTTTTCTATATTTTGAATGTCCTTTTTTAAATCTTCATTATTTCATTGGATTTTTAATTAAGTAAAATTTCATGTGTAAAAATATTTTGTTGTTTAAATTTTTGTATCAATGAGTATAAATCTGTATTGATGAAGTTGTAATGTATTTTTAATGCAAACAAAATTTTTATCATTATGATAAAAGTAAGCTGTTGCAATTTTTTAGTTTTAATATTTGTTATTTTGTGTAATTAATGTTTACAAAACTATACTAAACAAATTTAATTTCTAACCAGAATAGATATTCTTTAATTTTTTTTCTAAATTTTCAATGAACTGTTTTAATTTTGAACTTCCTTTTTTATATCTTTATTACGTCACTGGATTTTTAATTTAGTAAAATACATCAGTGTAAATTTTTTTTATTGTTCAATTTTTTTATCAATGAATAAAAATCTGTATTGATGTAAGTAACTGTAACTATTATTTTGAATGCAAAAAACGTTTATCGTTATTAAATATAATAAAATTAATAAACTCTTGCAATTTTTAACTTTTCACTACTGTTGTTTTTACTTTTTTTGTTTGTTTTTAGATTCATTATAAAATATTTCCATACAAATCAAATCAAACGTTGAGCGTTTATTAAATATCAATTTAAGAATAAGCATTTTTCTTTTATATTTATATATTTATTAAATCGAATACATGTTAGGGCAGGAAGAGTAATCAAAAACAATTGTTTGAAAAGTGAGACTACACATTATAAGTATAATTTTTTTAATAAAACATTGTTCAACAAAAGGTTTTAGTGAAACTGCTTTCCGGACCTGCATTTCAAATCATTATTAAACTTTCTGATTGTATACAGACAGATGATAAAAAAATGTTTCAAAGTTATTCAACTTTTTGTGGTTTTTCATCGATCTGCTGCTACGTTTTCTCACTAAACTGGTTACTGTGATCAAACTAATAACTATTTTGAGCTGAAATCCGTCATAAACATAATTCATTAAGGTATCTATCGAACGATAGGAATAATGTTTATTACTCAAATGTATTTTTTTTATTAAAAAACGAAATAGATCTTCGATCCAAAACGTGAAAGTGCCGACCAAAAAAATATATATATATTTCGACGGTCCCTACGTACATTCCCGTAAGTGCAAAAGTCAAATTTTACAGGAGAGCACTTTTAAGTTTCAAACATGTGTATTTCACGTCCTATTTGTAGCACAGTTACGAAATTTGGAATATAGGTTTAATATACGGTAAACTATATGAAACATAAAGAAAAAACTCAAAAAGTTCATTGGAAGTGTGTTATTAGTCACTTACTTAGTTCTACATCGGAAACGCTCCAATTACAAATAACGTATGTGGTACATATTGATTATTACGCGGTAGTCTCACGAAAGATCCAAATCTTAACTGTCACATAGATCATTGTACATGGGAAACATTATGGAGATACGGGGTTTGTAGGTAAGGGCGAAGTGTATTGTTACAACAAAAAGTAAACTTTTTTTAGTATTATTAATAAATTTTAACCCCGTCCCTCATACCTCGTGTGTACCCGTCACACTGGACAGAGTTTCGGTACTGCTAGTGAAACGTTGACCTACAAAGGTTTAAGAAATTACATACTTTATTATCAGTTGTTAATTATTAAGTAATTTGAGACTTAACAATATTGATAACATAAAATCATTAATGTATTTACACGTCAGAAACAGACAAATACAATTTACAACATAGACGAGAAGGGTATCAAAGGCGGCATTATCTCGTTAAGCTATTTTCCAGAAATTAATTTGATGGAATAGAGCGATAAATGTTATGGCGGTGCTCTAGTAGTAGACTTTACTATTTTGATAAACTGACAATATTATATGGCGACTTGTTAAACCATACGATATGAGTACCAACCTAATTCAAAACGAGTAATTGGTGTGGTGGGTGTCACTATCGAAACCGGTCCTTAAGCCCTTCAGAAGCTGTTTGACTTCGTCATACTTGAGGGGAAAACGCCGCAGACATGGAACAAATGGACAACAATTTGATGGTTCTCTTATTTAAAAAGGACGATAATGCCCTACTGAAGAACTATAAGCCCATCTCACTTCTTAGTCATGTCTATAAGCTGTTTTTGAGAGTTGAAACGAACCGTGTCGCGCTCATTCCAACATCCCGAGGAACCTGGGTTCCGAAAAAACTTTAGCACCGCGTACCACATACATACGCTCTGCCTCTTTGCTTGGCGTTCGTGGACTACGAAAAAGCTTTTGATTTGAATGGGATTTGGGCTGTACTGCAGTCTCTCCAGCGATGAAAAGTTGACTACTGGTACTTGGAAGTGCTCAAATGCTACTGCCACTATGTCAGTCCGATAGAAACCTATCCTACCGCAGCGAGGTGTGAGACATGGAGACGTAATTTCTCTGAAACTGTTCACCGTGGCACTGGAAGATGTTTTCAAGGTTTTGGATTGGAAAGGGCTGAGTCTGTTTTAGTTTGCCGAAGATAGTCATAAGAATCAAAGTCATTATGACGGTGAGCATGGAGGATCTCAGTAGAATGCTTGATGACCTTAGCAGAGCCTTCGAACGAGTTGTTTTGAAAATTACCATGGACAAGACGAAGATCATGTCAAATGTCCATGTTCTACCCACTCCTGTAAAGATCGTAGACTCTGAGTTCGAAGTTACTACGATTATGTTAACCAGGGACAAACCATCCAGTTAGATGGTCCCACTTCGAGATAGAGGTCAATAGACGAATCTAACTGGGCTGGACATCGTTCAGGACGTATGGACTGCGTAGTATCTTCTCGGCCAAACACTGCAGTGTCTCAAAACGAAAGTCATTGACTAGTGTGTGTTGCCAGTGACGACACAGAATAGGATAGAATAATAGTACTTAACATACGAAATTGAGACTTGGTAGGTCACTCCTGGCCTCATAAAAAGCCTGAAAGTCACACAAAGGGCAATGGAGAGGGCTATTATGGAGGGGTATTCATTTTCCCATCTGAACATCCCATATATTACTTATAGCTACTGTTACTCTCTTTCCCGACAAACATCAGCGCTCATGTGATCGGCGTAACCAATTTTCTAGTTCATATTGCCTTAAAAAACATTGCCACGTTAGTTAACTCATGGTAAATGGTTTTAATTTCTACAATTAATGAAATAAATAAATAAATAAAGAGGTTTTAATAGACCTCTTTACATCGCATAATTTTTTTAAACTATTTTCTGCATAAAGCATTATAATTATTATAAATAATGACAAACGCGCACAGTCATAAACGTATGCCAGCTTCCTGGTCATAAACAACTTTCATCTAATATGTCAATTTGGAATTGACATGATGGTTGTAAGATGTTAATTTAGCTGGCTAATCAATATTTTTTTCCAAAACCAGACGAAGTTACAGAAGTTTAATAACATAAATACAACTTTCTTATCATATTTACAAAATATTTCCGACATAAAAAGCCTTAAATGGTAGTTATTGATAAAAAGTACTTTTATGTTCCGACGTAAGAAAACTTATCTACCACTTGCATGGCATGGCCTGGCTTAGGCATGTAAAGTTGTTCACGTAAAACAACGTAACTAACATAGTGCGTTGCAGTTACGCGGCAGGCGTGGATTGCGTTCCAATGTAGAATCACTGAATTACCACTGATGTTAGTTTACTTCGGAAATTTTTCTTAATTTTGTAGTTACGGGAAATGTGTGTGTGGATTTAAGGTTCAATTTGCATAAAATGTTTAAATTTTTTTTGACTAATCGATAGTATAGAGTGACCTGAAGGACATGGAACAATAAAAGGCAAATCACGTATCTACCACTTAGGAATATGTACGTAGGGACCGTCGATTTTATACTTGATTTTAATAAGGTTTTAAAAATCTGCCTCTTCTTATATTTTTGATGTTATAAAACTTACAGGTACCGTCTCAAGACGTTATAACAAATGCTTAGACACACAAGTTCTAACAGAATATAGCATTAGTTGTTGTTGGCCTGCACTTTCACATTTGGATCAAAAATGTATGAAACGCGGATGATGTCTTTACAAGAGTATAATAATTAATTATTAGGTATCTGTTATTCTAATCAAGACAATTATATTTTGTTATCACTTTAATATTTACACAACAAAGCATAAAAACTATGTAGGTAGCTCAGGGATCATGTTAAAACACTTCAACTGATAACATTATTTTTATTTTGTAATCTTCGTCATCAATCCACCATCAAAGCAAAACTGACTAGAAAAAAAATTACAAGTAGACAAATTGTAGGCGTTCTAAATTTTACTATCAAATATAGAATCAACAACCAGCCAACAATCTTGGATTTACATCCATCCTGATTACAGTATAGAGGGTGTAAGTGACAGCCTAGCAAACACTGAAGCGGTGAACTCAGACCGTCAAACTGAACAACTTTCACTATCACCTAAGGAAAGCAAAAAAAAAAATCCGCTGTCCCATACAAAATTGCTGTACCTACCCGACTCAAATGTATAGGACGGCGGTTTTTTTTTTTTGTGTTTCCTAAGAAAAACCCATAGTAAAAGTTGTTCAGTTTGATGGTCCGAGTTCACCGTTTCAGTATTTGCTAGGCTGTCACTTACACCCTGTATACATTATATGTATAATTTCAAAGTTCATTCCGATTTTACTCTCAAATATACCTATTATTATACCGTAATGTACACTCCTACCGCAATTAAAAAATCGACAGCAAAGAGTACGTACTTGAACAAATAAAAGTAATCATCATTTTTAAAATTTTTATTTATAATTATCAAACAATAACTACTTACATTAAACAAGAAATATGATTTATTGATAATACAAATAATTCGATAAAGTCGTCACAAACCAAGCAGTCAGCACACGCCCCACCAATCATAACACAAAAGCCAGTCATCAGCAACATGCTTCATCTAAACCTTAGATAAACAGCTAGAGATACGCAACATGCTTTGTAAACTTATCAAACTAAAATGCACCACACGCTTCGTGAGTAACAAAGTCAAAACTAACTTAAACCCCCTCCGCAACACGGAACGCAACTGGCTCAAAGGAACCCATCACACTAGCAGCATTCCCTAGAGATTCCCTAGAATTGGTTAGAGAAATCCTTTAGACCAGATACGAAACCGAGCGGGGATCGTTGCCGTTCTCTCATATCAAAGCACCAGACATTTCCACCACTACCTAACGGAACAAATTATAAAATGTAAAGGGACTCCAACTATGAGTACCCGACATGCTTGTGCGAAGCCGCCTTCTCAACCGCTAACCTTACCTCGCACATTGTACCTACTAAGTGCGATGCCGCGTAAGTACACACGCACGTAGCGTTAAGCGTTCCCATAAAAGACAACTGCGACGGTATCCGAGTGAGCCCATTAGGCCTTTTTCCGTCAGCGCGGCTTAAACCAGGTACCTCCAACACACAGAATACTGGTCGCAACAAGAGGCCTACGAACAACATCATTAAGCGCATTGAGGCGAGCCAACCTTTCGGTACACCTTCAACTCAGAGCGTGGTGACCATTCGCCTCCACCAAAGCACTACAAACACAACAATGTGGAACGCATACGTCGTAACCCCGCACACTCCGCGCACCTCCAGCGTACATGCCCATACAGTGCTATCAAAAGGAATGGTACAAAAACAACGATGCAAAACCCAAACTCAAAGCAGGCCAGGTAGAGGCAATGTAACAATGACCACTGTAAACAAAAGAAGGGGCCAAGACAGCATTACCGTTGTGAGAACAAAAAGGGTATAAAAAGGCAGCTCGAATAAATGTGATATAAAAAGAGTAATAAAAACAGCAACGACACGAGGAGTCCTCTGTTTGGCCCAGAAAAAGTGGTCCAGAACCGGCGAATCCCTACTACTACATTAATAGAGCAATTTAATTGAAAACGCGAATCAATTTAATCGATACCGCGAATTACTTTGATATCAACCGCGGATAAACTTTATAGCGGTCCAATTAATGTAATTCGCGTGGTGCAAAAACGGCCGACCCAAACGAGCCCTCTGATTGGCCCAGAGCAAGTGGTCCAGAACCGGCGAATCCCTACTACTGACGTTTCGACTCCTATTCCTATCCCACGGCTTGAAAAGGCTGATACTGAATGAACTGAACTCTGAATCTGAAATTGAGTTTTGACACGCAATAGCAAGGCAAAAATGGTTGCCACCGTTGCCACATGTTAATGTACAGACTGTTAAATTAAAAGCATAAGCATAAGCATATGCTCACGACTATATTCCCTTAGGGGGTAGTCAGAGATATTCCACGTTTCACCAGTAATACCGAAACTCTGTCCAGTGTGACGGGGGGGGCGAGCCCGTTGCCACTTATAATGGACAGTGGGTACAAATATGCCTCAAAATTGAAGCATGCAGGTTTCCTCACGGTGTTTTCCTTCACCGAAAAGCCAGTAGTGTTACAAATCGTACATAACTTCCGAAAAACTCATTGGTACGAGTCGGCTTGGACGGGGATCGAACCACCGCCTCCTGCACGGCAGGCAAGGTTACTCGCCACTGGACCACCACGGTTTTTTGTTTAAATTACATACCTATTAAAGGGATGCTCCTGGCCATTAAACTGAACAACGTGCCAATAATCGAAATCGCGAAAAACATTGTGTTGTTCCATAGAAAACGTTAATTTAATCTAATCGACCCAGATGTGTGGAACAGGAGATTATTTTTCGTGATTTAGATGTTGGCTCCATAGTAAAAGTTGTTCAGTTTGATGGTCTGTAGCACCCCCTTTAAAATGTAATGCATTTAAATGTACCCTATTTACAAATAACAACATTTTTCCGTTTGAACTCCAACGACCAATGCGGGTAACAATAATTCACTCGTACGTGTTATATCAAAACATACCTATTACAGATTCGTTAGATTTAGCGATTGAAAAGATAAACCCGCTGCAATCGGTGGAATTTAAAACACCGGCCAAGTCTGTGTCAAAAGCCCCAATAGAGAGTTCCGTAGCTGAAGTGCTGAAATTAGCCGAGTCATCTATACTTCATTCCATGTTAGGATGAATAGATGTTCCGATTCCTATTTAGCTTTCTGACCAATTCTGCTCAGCAAAGATAATTTATTTATCAGAAAGATACTGACTAATCCGACCTAATTATCTTGGACGTTACTAAAGCTGTTCTTAGAATAAGTGAGAGTTAAGACGCTGTTATCCCGTCGAGGCCGTTTTTTGAACACGAACGAAAGTGTTTTAAACTGTGTTTTAAAGTCTGAAATTAAATTATGTTTTATTTAAGGATCGGGCGGATGGGCGACTGTTCTCAATTACACGATTAGATTAAGTTTACTAGATATAAAAACATCAAAAAGCTACCCCTTTTTGTTATGTTTTTTCAATACTATGATTAAACTGCTGATATTTAACTTTTTATTCTTGTACTTAACTAAATACATTAAATATTTCTAGTGAACTCAGAAGAATTTTTAGCTTAGAAACTCCCATGAGCAAAGATATTGACGAAAAACACGTTTTTTTGCGATCCTGCTTTCAATTGGAGCGGGATGGCTAATTGTAAACTTATGCTTGCAAGAAAGAGACGCTTGCACTGGGATAACCTAGCCTTAAGTGTTTAAAATCTCTGTTTCTGTGATTCGATACCTTAAAATTTTATTGTGTATTTGGAATGGAGTAGGTAGTTTGATTTACCAAAACTAAAAATTTTCATTTCATTTTGAAAATTGTGCCGAACACATCGATCGAATCGATGTAAACAAACAGATCTAGGTCATCGCATGCGACCTAGCACGTCACACAGAATATGATGGCCAATCACAAGATGGATCTATCCAACGCATCATGGCACATCATAATTCATAGCATATTTCAAGTAATAAGCCAATAAGATGGCGGAGACAACACAGCTCATTAGGAATAACAACCAATCATATGGCGAGTCGTAAATCGCACTATCAAAGTTGTCAAGAGACTTTGCTGTACAACATTCGACTAAGAACTGTCGGACCGTGGTCCCGGGCATTCCAACTAGCCCGTGGAAGATCTTCTCTTTTCCTCCAAACTTGCGGTTGAAAAATCTCTACCACAATGGCAAATGGAACTAAATGACATATTATGCCATGGTCACGACAGAATAAAATTAAAAGTAGCGACTTTGTCACTAGTGATAGAACCTTAACGAATAAATCAAAAGTGTTCAAATTGAACCTTTGCCAAACCTGGAAAGTTGGAAACGAATAAAAAACCAATTTGTAGAACAGTGCACCCAAATCAATTATTTTACAAAACGGTAGCTCTCAAAAACAATTATATTCCCCGTTTCATTTTAAATTCTCATTAAACAGCATGAAAAGAAAAACGTATTCATGAAACTTTGTACACCTATTTTGTTAGTCGTTTGGAGCGAGCGAAGCATCGCGCTGATATTGCAATACCCTTCGGTACCCTACCGGAGTGTCAATATTCCATATTACCTTTTTGTTTGTGCCAACAGAGTGTGTTTAACTTAACAGGTCGACGACGTAACAGAAATTAAATTACAGTTTAATACGAACAGCAAAATAGAATTTGGTTTTTTAGGGCTCCGTACCCGAAGGGTACTAACGGGACCCGCGAAGCCTACGCTATCCGTCCGTCCGTCTGTCTGTCCTACCTATAAAGGGCTGTGGGCTACCCGATTGACATTTTCACAGAAAATGTTTTTCACCTCACAAGCTCGGAAAGATTCTGTTTATCATTCGAAATCTGAGTGCAAAAGTGCATTTTATCCGCTAGCGTGGAAAGAGTTTTTGAAATTAGAATCTGTCTACCGCCAGTCCACTGAAAATGCATTAATAACTATTTCATGTCACTGGTCAGCACGAAAAAAAATACTTTTTAAAATATTGTTCTCTTTAGCAATTCATTTTTTTCCTCGCTGTTGTGAGGTGAAAAGTTGTGTGTTTCGCTCGGCTGCAAAGTTATTCTGCATCTCGTACCTTTGAAACCTTCGCTATAAGCTCAGGATTCTATCATTTGAACCACTCGCTTCGCTCGTGGTTCAATCCTAGAATCCTTCGCTTGCTCAGGTTTCAATACAAGTACTCGCGCCAAAAAGCAACTTTGCAGCCTAGCATAACAAATAACTATTATTATGGCGGATTTGCTAACAAACGATAAAAGAGTGTAAAACATTTTGGCCAAGCAACTTGTTTTTGATGTGAAACATCTATTGGCGCGCCTAGGCAGTAAAACCGACTTGTATGTCGTGACGGAAATGGATCTCACGGCGGAAGTTCGAAATTTAAATCGGGAGAGTAACGTATTGACAGCTGCGATTTAGTTTTCGGAAAAAGCGTGCGAAATCGGGAGATTAGAAGACTTTATTTAAAGGCCATCTCAAAGAAGACTTTATTTAAAGTTCCTCGCACACATTAGATTGAAAAACATTCTTTCCTGGGTCAAGTTGTTTTGTAAATCTAAATCAAAGCTGCAGTCTCTAAAACTAGATTAAAATCTCCCAGCACCTCGAGCTGGGAATATCCGTATCATCTTTTATGCCGAGTTTACACTAAATCGAATCAAGTGACCAAGATTAGTCTGATGTCTGCAAAATGACATTATAATTGTTATTGCATTGGGTAGGTGCCACAAACGGCTATTTACCAAGGCATTTTTTGGCTTGCTCTATCGTAAAAACGGTAATAGACGTACAAGCAAGCGTCAAACTTGGTATGATTCTAATGCATCAACAAATAATAAAAACTGGCCAAGTCTGTTTTTTAAGTTAAGGCTAGGTTATCCCACAGCAAGCGTCTCTTTCTTGCAAGCATAAGTTTACAATTAGCCATCCCGCTCCAATTGAAAGCAAGATCGCAAAAAAACGTGTTTTTCGTCAATATCTTTGGTCATGGGAGTTTCTAAGCTAAAACTTCTCCTGAGTTCACTAGAAATATTTAATGTATTTAGTTAAGTACAAGAATAAAAAGTTAAATATCAGCAGTTTAATCATAGTATTGAAAAAACATAACAAAAAGGGGTAACTTTGGGATTTTTTTCTATCGAGTAAACTTAATCTAATCGTGTTTTTGAGATCAGTCGCCCATCCGCCCGATCCTTAAATAAGACATAATTTAATTTCAGACTTTAAAACACAGTTTAAAACACTTTCGTTCTTGTTCAAAAAACGGCCTCGACGGGATAAGAGCGTCTTAATATTGTGTGGCGTGGTGGTACGGAACTCTCGCGCGATAGTCCGACTCACACTTGGCTGGTTTTTTACAGAGTTCAGGCTCTTGTGTTCTAGTTTGTAATCAAATGTTTTCTCGTCTTTTTCTCGCTCGTTGCGCTATCATTGTTCTTTGAATGCCGTTTTCTTAGTGCTCTTTATAAAACCATTTCTTTGCGGTACGTTTTTTAACGTTTTGCATACGGATACGGTGTTTCTTAATGTTTTTGGTAAAATTCTATTGCTGCACGAGTGTTTGTTCTCGTAGCATTGTGTTCGGTGCTTGGACTTTGAAACGATCATTTAAGATAAGAGTACTTACAATATTTAAGAAAATTTCTTAAAACTATAACACTTAATATTGTCTATCGATTTTCGGTCTAAATGGGCACAGAGGGTGGACACCCTAACAATGCACTCGTACAGGGTGAAATGGATATCATTAGCATCCGTAAACGGATCTGAACAACAACAAAAAACAGCTGTTGCATATATTTCAGTCGAGTAGTCATTGCAGTTGGGAGTCATATGCAGTTTCGAAAAACGTCATAGCGAAGCACGCTGCTTCGAAAAACTTTTTGACTGCCTCTTACGTTCGAAAACTTGTGCGTTCGACATTTTCTCCAGTTCATTTCAAAAATCTTACTCCGACTGTCATTCAATAAGTCGTCGCCGCATATCATATTCGTATCCCAGAGTAGTATGAGAATTTAAAACTAAACGAATTTTACAAAAAAAAATACAATACTCTGCGTACACGCTTCGATAACTTAGGTACCTACATACATACATACATATTCTCACGCCTGTCTCCCACTGGGGTAGGCAGAAACAACGGAACGCCACTTGCTACGACCCTAGCTTCCTCCACATTCATTAGTCCTTTCATGCATGCTCGTCGGTTTCGGGTAGATCTGACCTGGCCCTTCTTAAGCACGTCGCCAATTTGGTCCGAATATGTTCGTCTAGGCCGTCCCCTTCCAACATTTCCACTTACGCTTGCCTTATAGGTTGCACTCGTCAATCTGCACTCATCCATTCTTTCCATATGACCAAACCATCGCAACATACCTTTCTCTATCTTTGTCACTACATCCTCTTTCAGACCACAACGTTCTCTGATTAAACTATTTTTCAATTTGTCCATAACAGTTACACCACACATACTTCTCAATGAGCGCATTTCCACAGCGTTAATCCTACTTTCGTGCGTCTTCTGCCATACCCAAGAACTTAGGTACCTACTCGACCGAAATTGCTTCGACAAACAAAACATATTTTGGTTTTTCAATATGGGTATAGTATAAAAATCGTATACTAAATAGTATACTAAATAGTATTTAGTATGGAATAGCAGTTTTTTTTTCTCCGATCGGTTACTTAATTTGCTCCCATTGTAAAAGTTGTTCAGTTTGATGGGTAGACTCTTAGTTTAAAAGGATGCTAATGATATCAATTTCACCCTGTATACGTCATAAGTAAACAAATAATTTCTTCCCCTTAGTTCATCTTTGACCTTCGCAGGACAAAATAAGTAAGAATTAAATTGATCCGCCAAAAAAATAAGTCACCCTGTAAAGAGTTAAGCGTTTTAATGGTACCTTATCTAGGTATTTCATTTCAAGCACGAAGCCGCCGACGTTTCGACTCCTATTCCTATCCCACGGCTTGAAAAGGCTGATACTGAATGAACTGAACTCTGAATCTGAAATTGAGTTTTGACACGCAATAGCAAGGCAAAAATGGTTGCCACCGTTGCCACATGTTAATGTACAGACTGTTAAATTAAAAGCATAAGCATAAGCATATGCTCACGACTATATTCCCTTAGGGGGTAGTCAGAGATATTCCACGTTTCACCAGTAATACCGAAACTCTGTCCAGTGTGACGGGGGGGCGAGCCCGTTGCCACTTATAATGGACAGTGGGTACAAATATGCCTCAAAATTGAAGCATGCAGGTTTCCTCACGGTGTTTTCCTTCACCGAAAAGCCAGTAGTGTTACAAATCGTACATAACTTCCGAAAAACTCATTGGTACGAGTCGGCTTGGACGGGGATCGAACCACCGCCTCCTGCACGGCAGGCAAGGTTACTCGCCACTGGACCACCACGGTTTTTTGTTTAAATTACATACCTATTAAAGGGATGCTCCTGGCCATTAAACTGAACAACGTGCCAATAATCGAAATCGCGAAAAACATTGTGTTGTTCCATAGAAAACGTTAATTTAATCTAATCGACCCAGATGTGTGGAACAGGAGATTATTTTTCGTGATTTAGATGTTGGCTCCATAGTAAAAGTTGTTCAGTTTGATGGTCTGTAGCACCCCCTTTAAAATGTAATGCATTTAAATGTACCCTATTTACAAATAACAACATTTTTCCGTTTGAACTCCAACGACCAATGCGGGTAACAATAATTCACTCGTACGTGTTATATCAAAACATACCTATTACAGATTCGTTAGATTTAGCGATTGAAAAGATAAACCCGCTGCAATCGGTGGAATTTAAAACACCGGCCAAGTCTGTGTCAAAAGCCCCAATAGAGAGTTCCGTAGCTGAAGTGCTGAAATTAGCCGAGTCATCTATACTTCATTCCATGTTAGGATGAATAGATGTTCCGATTCCTATTTAGCTTTCTGACCAATTCTGCTCAGCAAAGATAATTTATTTATCAGAAAGATACTGACTAATCCGACCTAATTATCTTGGACGTTACTAAAGCTGTTCTTAGAATAAGTGAGAGTTAAGACGCTGTTATCCCGTCGAGGCCGTTTTTTGAACACGAACGAAAGTGTTTTAAACTGTGTTTTAAAGTCTGAAATTAAATTATGTTTTATTTAAGGATCGGGCGGATGGGCGACTGTTCTCAATTACACGATTAGATTAAGTTTACTAGATATAAAAACATCAAAAAGCTACCCCTTTTTGTTATGTTTTTTCAATACTATGATTAAACTGCTGATATTTAACTTTTTATTCTTGTACTTAACTAAATACATTAAATATTTCTAGTGAACTCAGAAGAATTTTTAGCTTAGAAACTCCCATGAGCAAAGATATTGACGAAAAACACGTTTTTTTGCGATCCTGCTTTCAATTGGAGCGGGATGGCTAATTGTAAACTTATGCTTGCAAGAAAGAGACGCTTGCACTGGGATAACCTAGCCTTAAGTGTTTAAAATCTCTGTTTCTGTGATTCGATACCTTAAAATTTTATTGTGTATTTGGAATGGAGTAGGTAGTTTGATTTACCAAAACTAAAAATTTTCATTTCATTTTCATTTATTCGAGAGTAAGAAAAATAATTTACGAAACTGTTATCGTTGAAACTTCCTAATGTACCTACTAACAACATTTTTATAATTTCTTATCATTTAGCATCTTAGAATTGGTAAACATTTACAGTTATTTCTGATATGTTTCGCACAACCGACTGGACGAAGAGCCAAGACGAAATGAAGAAGTTTCAGTTTTTGCTATTTGAAATCGAACCCTAAAAATGGGGAGTAACTGAGAAAATTCGAAGAGTAGAATTTCACCGGAAGGCCGGAAGCGGCAGCAATCGAGGGTAAAAGTAGCTCGCTCCGCGGGGAGGCTTTGACTGGTCACTCGTGCGATTGCCGCTTCTTCACATTTTCTGTTCAAAACTTTCCTTCGTCTGAAAGTTTTGATAGACACCTTGCTGCGCAGACTTTTAATTTGTACACTGAGAGAGATTAGGGCAAGTGTATTGATTAGAGGGCTTTTGTGTTTTGCTGTTCTTGGATTTTGTACCTACGGGATAATTAGCTGTGTTATATTGTTTTCTCCCCTCCGGACGGAAAGCGTCAATTGTCGTCCCGCTGCGCTAAACGAAGTTGCCGCTTTCCACCTCAGTCGAGGAGAAAAATAGTATACTAACCTAGAACAGTAAATAAGAAAGCCCTTCTTTTTCCTTCTCTACCTTTCTTACTTTCCTGTCCTCGGTGTGTAATCTACTATATGAGTCTTATGACATAGACAGAACATCACCGAGGACAGGAAAGTAAGAAAGGTCTCAGATCTCACGTAATTGTGATCTGAGGCTTTCTTACTTACTCCTCGATGGAGGTGGAAAGCGATAACTTCGTTTAGCGCAGCGGGAAGAAAATTGACGCTTTCCGTCCGGAGGGGAGAAAATGCATTTAATGTTGCAACTTTGTCTTTGTTTACGATTGTTCAGATAGGAGTGAGATATTAGGAAGGCCCTATACAGATTAAAGGGTCCTTCTTAATATGCTGATGGTTTTTAAGGGGATGATCAGATCATCAAACTGACCAACTTTCTCTATCGGACCAACATCGAAATCACGAAATAACAGCTGTTTCATACAAAACTGCAATCCTATTCGACCTAAAAATGTATGGGACAGCTGATTATTTTCTCGCGGTTTCGATGTCGTCCCATGGAGAAAGTTTTTCATTTTGATGTCTGTTATAAAACATATCTTATAAAACTATCAGCGTATTAAGTTGGATCCTGTATACACGGTGAAATTGATATCTTTAGCATCCTATTGCAGCACAGCACAGCTCGAGTCGGTTTTGAGTTTTGTATGGCGATTTCGATGTTGGTGCCATAGAGAAAGTTGTTCAGTTTGACGGTCAGATCGTCCCCTTAAAAAAGTGTCGGCATATTAAGAAAGACCCTATACTATACAGGGTGAAATTTATATCATTATTGCATCCTTTTAAACTCTTCAAACTGAACAACTTTTCCCATCAAACTGAACAACTTTTACTATGAGAGCAAACCGATCGGAGCAACAAAAAATCTGCTGTTCCATATTAAACTGCAATGCCTACTCAACTCAAATGTAACAGCAGATTTTTTTTGCTCCGATCGGTTTGCAAAAGTTGTTCAGTTTGAAGAGTTTAAAAGGATGCAATAATGATATAAATTTCACCCTGTATAGTATAGGGTCTTTCTTAATATGCTGACACTTTTTTAAGGGGACGATCTGACCGTCAAACTGAACAACTTTCTCTATGGCACCAACATCGAAATCGCCATACAAAACTCAAAACCGACTCGAGCCAAATGTATAGATAGGACAGCAGATTTTTGTTTCGCAATTTCGTTAGGTATTGGTCTCATAGAGAAAGTTGTTCAGTTTGACGGTCAGATCGTCCCCTTAAAAAAGTGTCAGCGTAATATTAAGTTGGACCCTGTATATAATATAATATGGTCTCGTCCTTCATCTTAGAGACTGCATGGCAATATAATAAAGTATCGATCGAGGTGACGACCTCAGTAAGAGTAGATGTACCTAGTTTTTCATTCAAAGAAAATAATTCTTGCTTTGGATTCTTAAAATGTTGCCTTTTCATTCGTAAACGGTTTTTACTATCTCACAGCGGGTCTTTTCATCAATTTAAACATCAATTTTTTGTGCTTTGAGCTTTGAAATCGTAGAAAGGATCGCTGATATTTGAAGTTTAAGTATATGAACCTAAAAAAATTGGTTTCATATTTTGGCTATCTACAAAATCTTTACACTATATTTAAACTTAGGTACGTATAGGGTATATCTTAATATGCTGATACTTTTTTAAGGGGATGATCAGACCGTCAAACTGAACAACTTTCTCTATACAAGGTATTACAAAAATACAAATAAACATTTAAGGTGGTTGTTTTTAGACCATCAAACTCAACAACTTTCACTACGGGACCAATATAGAAATCGCGAAAAAAAAAATGTTCTATACCTACTCTACAAATCGACTCGAGCTAAAATATCAGATTTTTTTTTCGCGATTTCGTTGTTGGTCCCATAGAGAAAGTTGTTCAGTTTGACGGTCTAAACAACCCCCTTAAGAGTTTTAAAAATTTATTCTTACTTATATAACACCCTGTATATAGGCCTATAGTCCAGTAAAAATACGCGTCGAAAGGAAATAATTTATAATAAGCAATTTTTTTGAAAAAGGAGTGTGGTATAGAACCATTCAGTGCGAGCCGTGGAAAACGCCATGGTTCGATGATTGTAGACTAAGTAGACCTTTTCTAGTTACAGCATTAAGACTTCGTTCCGGACACATCCCACTTAACAAGTTTGCATTTTTGATGAAAAAGGTCCCTTCACCAAATTGTGTAGAATGTGGTGTAATCGAAGATAGTTTTCATATTATGATGGAGTGTGTACGGAACGAGGACCTGAGAATGGAGGTTGTAGCCCGTGATCCGAGGTTAAGAGAAGTGGGAGGATGTAATGTTGTCTTGGCGTTCCCACTGTCGGAGATCGCTCAGGCACTGTATAAAGTTGTGATGGTGGGCATAAGTAGAAGATAAAAACTACTGGTTATGGCCACCAATAATCATAGTCGTGTCTGTATAGATATGTAGTTAGTATAGAGTGACATTGTCGTCTATTGACAAAACACTTTAAATAAATAATAAAAAAAAAAGCAATTTTTTTTGCTAGATCTTTTATACAAATGATATTAAGATACTTTATTAATGAATCCCACTAAATTTCGTATTTTTTGTTTTTAATACTAAAATGTAATTTTTTTTATTTATAGTGTCAGATTTCTTACTTTTTTCATTTTTATTGTTTGTTTTAGGTTATGAGTTTACATACACTGTGTAAATTTTGTACTAAAATTGATTTTTTCGAAATTTCTACTTATTTAAAAACAAAGGTTCCGTGGTGATTTTTCGTTGGATTTACTTCTAATATAAAAGAATACAAATAAATTTAGCAAATGGAATAAAAAAATTGCATATACTATTTTTTTCCAATTTTACATTAATTTTTTTTATTTGTTTAATTATTTAATAAAAATTTTAGGGGGATTTTCAATCTAAATGATAACTAGAATTATAATCTAAAATATGAAAGAAAAAAACCGGCTATTATAAATTATTTACATTCGCCATACAAGCGACCCGTAACTTTACTGGAGTACTATATTCACTTTGATTAGTGCGAGTGCAGGTGATTTGTAATTGCGGGTCATTAGCACAGAGGATTATATTGTACAGAGTGACAGCTTCATACAAGCTCGCAAAAGCGGCGCATCACTACAAGCGCAGCGCGTTTGTGTGCGCGCATTCACCTACGAGGTTCACCAACGAGACCGAGGGTGACTTCGGGTGAAACGAAGGTGTGACTGTGAGGGGTGACACATCGTTGATTTTACCCGCGCGCCCGTCACCGCTCCGTGTTGTACGCTCGATATTTTTATTTTATTAGTTTATAGGTAGTAGAAGTCGAATAAAAAAATGGTAAATCATTTTGAACTGTGTGCATGAACGATTGGAAGAGTAATGTCAACATTTATAAAAAATACTACATTGAAATAAAACTTGGCATAATTTTAACAATGTTTTCATTATTTTTTATTTTTATTTTAATGAAATACCTCGTTTTAACTACAACTAAATATGTCTAAGAACTACAAAAGATAAGTCAATTGTTTTAATATTTTCATGCCTAAAATGAATTAATTACAAATAATAACTAACAAAATAATCAAAAACAATTTACAATTGAGTCATAAAACATTTACCTACGCTTCATACTTACTCCAATTAAATTTATTTCCTTTAAGGCAGCCCTACAAGAATAGGCTAATAAAATTGACGCTCCTTAGTAGCTGTTACTCTGTACAATCCTCTGTGTCATTAGGTAGGTACTACAAACCTTGAAAGTATATGGGGTTCATATGTCTTACCTACTTATATTTTAAATGTTACACCTTTTGTCTTTATGTACTCATATGAACAGCAATGAATAAATGAATTATGAATTATGAAAGTAAATCAAAGATACCTAACTAAAATTCGTAAAAATTGTGATCCCTCAAAATTTTTGAATAACCCGCAAGTACTAGTCACCTGCACTCGCACTAATCAAAGTGAATACAGGCCTTATGGCACCAAAATCAAAATCGCGAAATAAAACCAGCTGTCCCATACAAAACTGCAAACCTAGCTACTTGATCCAAATGTATGGGACAGCCCTTTTATTATGGGGACAGCAGATTTTTTTTTCGCGATTTCGATGTTGGTCCCATAGAAATGTTTTTCAGTTTAACGGTCTGTTCATCCCCTTAAAAAAGTTTCAGCATATTAAGAAGGGCCCTGTATGACAATTGTAATATTGACGAGTACTGAAGCATGAAGATATTTGCGTTTAGATTTAGAATAACGCAAATGAAACCAATTTAAGATTTTTTTGATGTTTGTTTGCGCATGCATTACTTGAAAACTACCGAATCGATTTAGATGGGGTTTTTACAATAACATAGGGGTTTGGATTAAAACTTAGTTTGGATTTATAATCTAAAGTTATAGGGTAAGTAGGGTATTTAATGTCAGTGTTCTAGCGTACGAAATCGCGGACGCCGCTAGTGTTAAAATATTTGTAAAAAATGTTTCTTAGAATTTAAATTATGACATCATCTTCAAATCCATGAAAAGAAATGAATGTTCAGATTCTTCGGATTCAGTTTATTTATAAAATCAATTTAAATATTTTTTTTTTATTAATATATTTTTTTATTATATTGGGGCTTTTAACCCCGAGGTTATGTCAGCCCAATTTAAATCTTAATAGCCCTAGTAAAATGATAGTTTCAAATTGCTCCTTCAACAGACCCTTTTGAAACAAGCGATGTGCCGAAATCCTTCGGATGTTGAGGGATTTGGTGGCAGAAGGCGCTGGCTCGTGCGGATTGCAATCTAGCCTCAAACGGGACGAGACGCTGCTGTGAGCTCTCTAGGGTTGCCTACTCGTGGATTTATACACCACTATTTTTTTATTACTAGACAAATTTTAATGGTGTATTCAGATGAACAACTAGGTCGAAAAAAAAGAAAAGTTCTTGTGTTTCGACCCATGTTTTTTTAGTTTCAGTGGTATCGATTCGGTATTGACACGACTTAACTTAACTAAATTTATTCCTGTCATTTTCTAACATTCGACTAAGAAAAGAGACAGAAAACCAAGAACTGACTTTAGTGCTGTCTAAGTGACGCTACACGCCCAAAATAAGATGGCATCATAATGCACGCCATCTTATTTAAGTCGTTTTTGGGCGTGTATCGTACTGATTCTGAATCTGTTTTTTTTAAGTGGTGTATTAAAATCATCATACCTAGATAGTAAACCGATATTTCCTAGTAGTAAAATTTGTTTGTACGTTTACAAAATTTTACGCAAGGTTTTAGAGTAGGCCTACCTACTCAAATCGTTTGCTTATTCTGGCAAATTTCTATCTAACTATCGCGGACTTTTTCGCCTGACCACTTAAACATTTTTTCGCATAATTTCGCTTTTATTTTTTCCAAGCAAAAATGGGCCTAGTGGGTCAGGCGGAAAAGTCCGCGATAGTACCTACAAAAAAAAATCTTTATTTCATTTCAATTTAGAGTTGATATGTTCTTCTATATTTCAGCAATATTAATATTATGTTCATAATCATAACATATACCTACGTTCATAAAACTATATTTTATCCTAGAGTTTACCCGCGGTTTCGTCTGCATAAATTATACCAATATACCAGATTCATAAGCTATCAAACAAAAAAAGTTTCATCAAAATCAGTTCAGTAGTTTGCGTGATACTTGAAAAAAAAAAAACAAACAAACAGATGTGAAATGCAAGGGGATGTTGTGACAAGAATAGAGAAAGGTATGCTTCATTGGTTTGGTCATTGGAGAGGATGAGCATCAGCAGATTTACGAAAGAGATTACTATGGTGCTAATGTGAGTGGAAGTGTCGGCAGATGGTCTATTTCTATTTCTATCAAATCGGCTGCGTCGCACAAAAAGGGCATGTGCGGTGTACTCGAAACCGACGGGCATGTATAAAGCCTATTGATGTGAATGAGGAAAAAGAGGTATGTACAAGGATCGTAGTATTTGGCGCGCCCTGGTCTCTGTCTACCCCACTCGGAAAGAGGCGTGACGTTATAGATAGATAGACAGTTCGTAGAAAAACCTCTATGTCGTGAAATTTTATATGGGTATTTTGGGACCGCGAGTTTTTTCTAGTCTGAGCGAGCGGAGTTATGATAGATCAAAGTGTCATTTAACTGGTTAATTAGCGGCAGCAGGTCTTCCAGGTGACATCCCTAGCCCCCACCTGCCCCCACTCTCCGTCGGTTCATTATGCAGCCCACCACGCGCCAATCACATAGCAGCGCTGCGATATTGCTGCCTGTCTAGAGATTCCAATGATGTTTGTCGACAATTCTCGACGACTGCACTCGCTGTGATATGCATCGTAGTAGAGCTAATTGATTCTCCACCTAACTAACAGATGGGTGTTCGAATGTGATTTGTGAAATTTAGATTACTAGATCGTCGATTTTTTTAAATGACCAAAACTACAAAATTGTTCTTCAACTACGGTGTGTAGGAAGACTAAGATTTACTTACTGGATATTTGAATAAATCTGAGTCGAAGTGTAAACTAGTTTTTAATAAATTCCAGCAAAGTTGGAGGAAATGCAAATGAATATGAAATTTGTTGGTTTAAAAACTACCGCCAATTCACGTAGGTAATTTGTTTTTGAATGCAAAGTCTAGAAACTTGTACAGAATTGATAAACGAACAACAAGTTTGTTAAAGTATTTAAAATTCGCTAAGGTATTTAGACTTTTCATCGGCCTCGTCGGTTACGAGTGCTTATTTTAGTAAAAATAAATATGTTGTTCAACAATAGATTATGTAAAATGAATGTCTTGCAGGATTCGCGCTCATTTTAACACCTTGTATAGTTCCATGGAGTAAACAAAACTTTAGTGAAGTATATAATATTCTGAACTTTAAACATTAACTTGAAGATCAACATAATGTTGACGGTTTTAAAGATGAACTTGTTGTGCGCGGCAAGCTTGGTGATTTTACTACTAAAAAGTCTTCATTGTGTAAGTAAACTGTAATAAAATTAAGAATTAACTCCAAAAGATAACTTTTTAATTTCCTTTCGTTCTAAAATTTTGCTTTAGCACTGTCTGCGGGTTATCAAGTTCTAATAAAGTTTGTCTATGTCAAATGGTTCTAAAGTTATGAGCCGTGACAAGCTGCGAGTCACAACTTCTGAAGTTGAGTTTATACAAACTCCTACCATTAAGCTTAGTTAATTATTTGACTTTTTGAGTATGATCATTAATTTAATGAATTACCTTGCTGCAGTCTTTTGTGACTCTACAACTTTGTGTCCACGATGGAGTAAAAAACTCAAATAAAAATAAATGTCGATAGAATATAAGTAAAGGAGCGCACCACTATCAATACTACCTGTTCCCGACATAAAGAATAATCCGGGTCTGTCATTGTATGGTGCACGGACGACAGAGGCTCATAGCTCGTGTAACGTCTTGCTGGCATACCTAGTTGGTCGAGTCGCTGTATAGTCCATTCCACAGGTATATATTCGAAGTCCTCTGACATAGCCCTTATGCCCGCGGCATAAATTTCATATTTGTTTATTTTGTGGAACTTCTCACGTGAAAACTTTAAAGTGTTTTTATTACCCGTCACAGACACACGGCTGAATGTATAATGCATTTCTGTGTGCGTCGCGGCGTATCTGATAAGTTATTTCCGCTATAGTCAGAGACGGTCGGTCGGCCGTGTACCTCTATCGGCCGGATGCATGAGTTTGATTATAGAAGTTAAGTATGTTGTAAAAGTAGATATAGTTATCACATTAGATTAGAAAGCGAGTCCTTGATTATTATACATGGCGTAAGTGACAGCCTAGCAAATACTGAAACGAATCAGACCATCAAATTGAACAACTTTCACATGGAGCCTACCTCAGGAAATGCGAAAAAAAATCAGCTGTCCCATACAAAACTGCTGTACCTACCCGACTCAAATGTATGGGAGAGCTGATTTTTTTTCGCTTTTGCTGAGGAAAGCCCATAGTGAAAGTTGTTCAGTTTGATGGTCTGATTTCACCGTTTCAGTATTTTGCTAGGCTGTCACTTACACCCTGTATAGGGTCCAACTTAATATGCTGACACTTTTTTAAGGGGATAATCAGACCATCAAACTGAACAACATTCTCTATGGCAGCAACATTGAAATCGCGAAAAAAACTGCTCTTCAATACAAAACTGCAAACCTAAGAATTATTTTTTTGCGATTTCGATATTGGTCTCATAGAGAAAGTGTTCAATTTGATGGTCTGACCATCCCCTAAAAAAGTGTCAGCATATTAAGAGCGTTCACACACGATGACGCACTGACGGAGCGGCAGATGACAGTTCATTGAAACACACCCGTTGCGTCAATGCGTCACCGTGTGTGCTTCTACGTGCGGTTTCATACAACTCCTTGCTTCACAAATGACGGACTGACGTTTGCTGCTCCGTTAGTGCGTTATCGTGTGTGAACGCACTAAGAAGGACCCTGTATTATATAGGTATATCATTCATATTGTTATATTATGCTAAAGTCCCACCTAAATGTAAAGAGCGCTGACTCACATAGCCCAGGCTATCCATGTTTGGGAGTCAGAGGTCCCATTTTGATAAATCAAAGCCCCATTTAAGGCTTCCGCACATTGCAGCGATATTATCGAGCGATTTTATCGAGCGATATTATCGACAGCGATATCGCGAAACCTTACAAACTGCAGCGATTCCGCGATTCGCGTCACGCATGCGCCCTTCACTGAATGTAGTAGAAAGAGATTGCGTCAGGTTGCGATAATATCGCGGCAGTGTGTGGGATCGAGCGCGTCCCCATACAAAATGTACTGAGAACAATTATCGCAAAATCGCAGCGATATTATCGCTCGATAATATCGCGGCAGTGTGTAGGATCGCGCGCGTCCCCATACAAAATGTACTGAGAACAATTATCGCAAAATCGCAGCGGTAATATCGCTCGATATTATCGCTGCAATGAGCGGAGGCCTTTACTTACTTATGTTTATACCTGCATGGGTAGCATGCCACCGTAATGCAAGCGCTATCACACCTTCGCTCTCTTTCTATTTGAACGAACGAGATAAAAGACGTACGTCTTTAAGCCAAAATAGATACGGCTGTATCACGTGATACAGCCGTATCTATTTTGGCTCCAATTTGATGATATGAACCCCTAAAATATGTAAGTAAGTTATTTAGGTATACATCCTCGCCTTTAAGCTTACATAACACCTGTATAATAATACAGTATTACGATTATTAATTTATTAGGCAGGTAACGATATTTATAACCAAACGTTTACTGCCACAATAGCGTGATACTTAGAAATACATAATGTACCGTGTTTATAATGGTACCGTACTAACAAGTAACTTAATGCTTTATACGGTATGATTTATTTCAAAGGTTAAGCTCACTCTTTTCTGTAACGTGGGTTAAGGTCAACGCCACGCCGATTACGTATTTGTACAGGGTGAAAATTTAAGAGAATTTTATTCCGAGAGCGCAAATGCGCGCTGCATACAAACGTACTATGGTGATATTTTCAATATTAACCAATTAAAGTCAATGACATTTTTCAGAAACAATCTAGAATCGAATTTCTATGCTTGTATGAAGTCAGATTTTCGTTAAAATATATTATAGTTTTAATACTAGGATGAATTTAAGATTTGTATGGAAATCTTTGAGGCACTGTAACTTTAAAACTATACATTTTAACGAAAATCTGACTCTATACAAGCATAGAGATTTGTTTCTAGATAGTTTCTGCAAAATTTCATTGACTTCAATTGGCTAGTATTGATAATATCAACATAGTACGTTTGTATGGAGCGCGCCAACGGTAATATACGCTTAAGAGGATATAATTCAGAGCGCGCTGAGCGCGCTCCATACAAACGGAGTCTGGTTATACAGGGTAAAAAGTTGCATTACTTGAAAGGGTGATTGTAACCATGATACTGATCAACTTCTAAGAAACCTGTAATAGAAATTAGTGGACTTTCCATACTAAAGACAAAGAGGCGTTTTCAATAAAAAAAAAATTGGTTCAAAGACACTGGAAGGATGGCGTTCACAAATTACGTAACGCATAAGTATCATGGGTATGATAACCTCTTAAAGTTATGCATCAGCACTCGTAGCCATGAAACTAATATAGTAGATTACACACCGAGGACAGGAAAGTAAGAAAGGTCTCAGATCACATGTAAACAAACATGTTATCTGAGGCTTTCTTATTTACTGTCCGAGGTTAGTATACTATTTTTCTCCTCGACGGAGGTGGAAATCGACAACTTCGTTTAGCGCAGCGGGACGACAATTGACGCTTTCCGTCTGGAGGTGAGAAAAGTATATATGATACGGCTGTATCACGACGTCTTTTATCTCGTTCTTTCGCGCGCAAATAGAAAGAGAGCGAATCACGGTGTCATTCTACCTATGCTGTTTACCCTAACACCCAGGAGGTATACATACAGGGTCCAACTTAATATGCTTACACTTTTTTAAGGAGATGATCAGACCATCAAACTGAACAACTTTCTCTATGGCACCAACATCGAAATCTCGAGAAAAAAAAACAGCTGTCCCATACATTTGGCACGAGTAGGTTAGCAGTTTTGTATGGGACAGCTGATTTTTTTTCGCGATTTCGATGTTTGTGTCATAGAGAAAGTTGTTCAGTTTGACGGTCGAATCACCCCCTTAAAAAAGTGTCAGCATATTAAGAAGGACCCTGTATAGCTGACTTTTTTTCGTTATTTCAATGTTGATCCCATAACGCAAGCTGTTCTATAGTGACACATTTAAGGTTACACACTGTATACACCTGCATAATGTTGTCTTGAATCAATTATTTATTCATATAAGTACTCCAGTAGAACTAACTTTCCCACTAAGGCCCAATTACTCGTAGAGCGGTCAGGTTCAAATGAACGTTATTTAGTTAAAGTTTAAACTAAACACTGGTTGAACACAAAATGCATAGTTTGGATGTGTTTACTTATTCTGACGTTTGCGTTTTCGTGTTTACGCTACCTCGTTTAGTTAACTAAATATTTCATACTAAAAGCTTGCCTAGGATTTTGCAGGCGTAATTTTGTATGCTATGCTCATCTAGGGTTACCATATCTCAGGATTTGTCCTGAGATTACAGGATTTTTACTTTTTAGGCTCCTGATAAGATTGCGGCTGAATTTTGCTAATCGTAAGATTTTACGATTTTTCAATAAAATATAATAGAAATTTCAGATTTTTTAACTTTAACAATGTCAGAATATTTGTAAAGATTCATACCATTTTCAATAAAGCCATTGTTGGATTGAATGTTTTTAAAAACTATAAACGTGTTTCCTGTGAACGTTATTTAAAAATGCGGGCTCTCCATCGACGATGTTCAGGATAGAGCGAAGTGGAAGAAACAGACTAGGAAAGCAGACAGCTAGGAAGATGATGATGAATGCGTTTCCTGTAAAATTGCGATTTTGCATTTTTTTGGTAATTTTTTCTGCGGATAATCGATATTATATATTTAAAAACATATTGTAATTTACCTTCTTTGGTGTTTAAAATCAACTTCTGCATAAATAATCAAAATTTTATTAACCTGTGAAACTAATCAGTTTTATCGGACTTTGCTTTCAGCTTAGTCCTTAGATGGATCGCGACTGATGGCGGTACGTCTTTAATTATTGTTTTTTAAATCCACATACTTTTAAATTACGTTTGCGACAAAATCTCAGGAGTTTTCCATGGAAATCAGGCTTTTCCATCTGGTAACCCTACTGCTCCCTCTTGTTAAACTGTAATGATTTATAATGTCGTCGGTGCTTTCTAAAGCAAAGCCTGCATAGTTTTCCTATCGTACAGTCAGCTACCGAGAAACCCTGACCTGACCCCTCTATCTAAAATTCTAAATTATTTAAGGACGCAAGGATTATTAAAATTATTAAGTTTATATCCTTCTGGGAGGTACAATTTAGATTTATGATATGTTGCGTATTGATTTTTTTTTAAATAAGTTTTCAGGTAGTCTTTTTGCCACTAAATGGTACCTGTAACAGTTTTAAAGTACAATTTATATCTCCTCCTAACAAAACTCCGTAAAATGACTGGTCTAAATATGCATGTTTACATTAAGGCTGTCTTCTCACTGTCAATCACGGGCTTAAAAATTAAAAACCGATTACATTACATTAAAGTTTTTTGGCATGTCTTTGTGCCAGTTTAACGTAGTTTTGTTTTTTCAATACCTACATAAAAACACAAATTGTGGTCTATCCCGAGTTTTTGCCAACTGCTTAAGGCTAACTTGAACTTGAATGTGGTTGGCGTACTAGCCCCGTACGCCAACCACATTTAACACATCCATCTGTCAAATTTAGTCTTCTGTCTCGTTCTGTCGCGTGCAAATAGAAAGAGAGCGGAAGCGTGATAGCGCTATATCACGCTATCGCGGGTTGGCGTACTAGCCCCGCTGCACTCGTAGTATGCTACACGTGATACGGCTGTATCACGTCTTTTATCTCGTTCGTTCGCACGCAAATAGAAAGAGAGCTAAGGTGTGATAGCGCTGTATCACTGCGGCATGCTAGCTATGCTGCTCACGGTAAAAAAAGTAGTTTTAGAAAAGAAAAAGATTGTGAGGGTAAGGCAGTCATTACACGATCAAACCAGATTACGATCCGCGGATCTATGCGATCCACGATGTTGATCCAGTGCTGGGTCTTATTGTGACTACTTGGATCGACATGGTGGTTTTTGACAGCACTTGGCGATTCTCCTTCTTAATATTTAGTTAAATAATTTCAGACAATAGATTATGATGATCGGAGAAACAAAATATTACTTCAAAATTGTTTACAACGGTCATTTATGTATTCGATGTAATCGGAAACGTACAGCCTACTAATTGATCATGTAGTTGGATTGATGCATATATACATCGAATCACTAATAAGTACTTAATTTTTTTTTTGAAATCCATCAATAGACAGATCGCAATCCGCGGATCGTTATCCGGATTGATCGAGTAATGGCTGCATATCACGTTCGTTGTACGTCGTTTATACAATAGCTAATAGGATAGAGCCGGGCGGTGGTGAGAGGACGACTGTTTCTGTTTCGAGTGGGTCTGGGATGGGACGTTCACAGTTCACACCGCAGCCGACATTCCATCGCTCCGTTCCAACACAATTTCCCTTTTAGCTCGGACTCTTTGCGGCCAGTTTTATCAATGGAATGATCTCACGGTCTCGTATAGGAACCCACACGTTCCATGTTGTTTATTTATCCTTATTCGGAGTTGTCTTTTTGGGAATACGACTTCCTTTTCAATACATGGTATTGGTGTCGTAATAACGGTTGCTTTTAATGGATTTTCATTTGTTTTGGTAAAGAAACATTTTAAGTTTATACAAAACCAAACCGATAAATTATAGTACCTACTCCCGTCTGTGCCTATAATGACATAATGCTATCGACGCGATAGAAGAAGTTTAGGTACCTATACGAAACTAGAAAATAGATCTGTAATATACTAGGGCGGGTTTACCCGCGACTTTGTCCGCACAAATTATATCCTACCTACCAGATTTAAGACAAATCATAAGCTATCAAACTAAAAAAGTTTCATTGATATCGGTTCAGTAGTTTTTGCATGATGCTCAAACAAACAAACAAACAGATGAACAAAAATTCTAAGAAATTGATTGATTGATTGGAGTCGGGGACACCTAAAAGAACATAATATCGTAATCTTTTTCTTATAAATATCTTCAATGTACGGAGTACGGACACACTTCTGTTACAGTTTGTTTAGAATTGATGCCAATTTAGTGACAAATTTATAAATTTTAATACATATTGGATGTAATATTCAAATCTGTAGTATTCAAACATGGAATGGGAGGAAAACAACACTGTACCTATAGTTGACAGCCACAGATTACCCCCAATAGATACCGCACGTTGAAAATTTCGTACAGGCCCGAAGTCACCATTTTTGGCGGTAGGTGCAGGTAGCGGGGCACGAATATCTCGCTCTATCCCGTTTCTTATATCAGTGCAAAATCATAGATGTAGGTGCGCGTCGGCGGCCCTGTATGCGGTATCTATTGGGGGTGATCTATGTTGACAGCACATGAAGTTTGATACTCTGGACTTTGCACCCTTATTATAAGATAGATTATTTCGTGTGCCATAAGAGTAGAAATTGAACTACTAATGTAGAAGGTACCTTCATCTCAAAACATTCATGAAAAAAGTAAAGCACCCCGAGCTTAAAGCAGTCTGCACACGATACGAGCTCTTAATGAACATAACCTCATTTTTAGCAGACAGCGAAGCTAATGCGAGAATTTTTGTAGCGCTTATATCCCTTGTTTCAGTAGGTAGGTACTACATGGTGAATAGTTCATTCATTTGTAACAATATTAGGTGAAGCTGAACTGCTGTTCAGACACGATCACGATTGAATGAACAATGCACACAGACAGACAGAGCCCAGCACGGACGGAAGGACTCGGAAGATCGCTGCGTGAGGCATCCAATGTTGCCATATTGCCACCTTACCTTCGGAACGAGTAGCTAAGCCGTAGGTACCCATAAAGTGGGTAGTACTGAACATTGTCGCTTAAGTGGCTAAAATGGCTGAACAAAATAAAGTAAAGAAAAACATACTTATGTAAGGTAGATTTTCAATCATATATTCCATAAAATTTTGCTCTTTTATGTACTTAATTTAAATAATACCTAAATAAAATATGGAATTTAGAGTGAGTTATTTTACCCATTCTATTTCTATTTTTTACAATGTAGGTAAGTACTAATGTTATGTATAAATAATACTTTTATTTATTTAGCTGTGCTGTACCTACCTAAGGCCAAGCTCCAAAAAAGGAATTAATGTTCATTGTAGAAAATAGCCTCTCGACTACGCGTTTGGGTGAGAAAATGCCATAAATTGGCATTTGTTAGGTAGGTATTAAATAAATAAATGTGTGGATGTTCTGAGGTTTCAGAATATCTCTAACTACCCCCTCGGGGAATATAGTCGTTAGTCGTGCTTATGCTAAATAAATAAAAAAAGTGACTCGTAAAATTGGCTAAATATTTAGCCACCGATTTTTTTTGTAGCCAACGAGTGAAAATGTTGCTAGATCTAGCCAAGGAGTGGCTAAAGTGGCAACACTGGAGGCATCCTGCTTGTATTCAATTGTCTCTGTGTGTGCAATACAACAGACTACCTACCACACCAGATAATGAAAATGAGAATACAGTGTTTTGGACGTAAAAATACAGTGTTTACGACAAAATTACAGGGAATTTTACACAAAAATACAGTGTGTTTTACAGTGCAATTGAAAGACATTTATGTTGTTGAATTCACTTGTTTTTACTTTTATTTTACAAAATTAAACATTATAGCTAATCACTGTCACTATCATTCAGTCCGATTGCTCTCTCTTTATTATAAATACCTGAATTAAATAGTGACCACGGTGTGGGTCTTTAGGATCACGTTGGAGCCAATTTTTGAAGTTGCTCTCGTTCAGCCATTCATCTCTGAATTTTTGTTTATAGTGACGTTTTTTTGTTTTCTTAGGGGTTGAAGGTCCACTTTTATATTCTTCAGAATCAGAAGTCATTCCAGAAGAAGACATGTTTTATAATAGGTTAACTAGCACGTAAACTCACTAGCGGGACAACTAAATTATCGTAAGATATTAAAACTTTACTTTACGTTTTCATCCAAGTTTAGAATGAATGTTTGAATGAATGAATTGAATTTTCCGGTTAGTGTAACCAACCAACCAATTTAAATAATACCATATAACACAAGAATACTCTGCTCTATGATTAGAACTATATTTAGTCGTATAATACCTGCCCATCCAACGTGCAATGCACGGGGAATCCCCTAGGTAGGAAGGAGTCAGAAGGTATTCGCGTAAAGTCGCGTTCATAATTTTCAAACCCATCCATACTTATGTTGCGTTCATTTTTATTAAAATTTCATGGCTCAATAAAAATTACAGTGCTCTCCATACACTGTAATTTTCTTAATACAGTGTACAGTAGATGACGCAAAAATACAGTAAATCTACTGTAATTACAGTGCATCTGGCAACACTGTACCACACGCACAAAAATAAGTATCTAGACGTGTATTAACCTGTCGATTCCACCTCGTTCCTTTGTCGCGTGGTTTATCGCTATGCAAACGAGCTTTTGTGCTGATATCACTGAGTCATAGCAATATGTAAATAGGACGTGTTTAAAATGTTGTAGGTACAATCTCCATTCAAAAGGTCGACAGTTACATTATATATGTTTCTCTTTGATTAAACATTTCAAAGTCTTGAACAAAGAGTTTACAAAATTATAATTAGGTACTTACCTACCTATAGTGTAGTTCTTGGGTAGGTACCTACTAAGCGAATGTAATTATAATGTTATTTTATAAATAATTATTCTTAGTGAAGTAGATTTGTTTTATCAAAAAGCCTTGGTTTTGCTATTCAGACTTCAGACCTCGCCTTTGAGAACTATCAACGTCAAACTTATCAAAAATTCATGTGAAATAAATTAATTTCTCAATTTCTAATACAAAGCTCAAAGTTTTAATGAAATTTACTACAAGCTAAGTGTAAATTTTGTTATTATTAAGGTAGCTATAGGAGGTAGGGACACGGAATAAATTCTACTGCTACTAGGTAGGTACTACCTACATTTATTATAGTAGAATAGGTAGGTTATCGACTCGACAGAAGAAGAGTTGACTATAGTTTATTTTAGACCAGTCAAAGTAGAAGTACCAACAACAATAAAACCCACAGCCGATATTTATTAACTGTTCTGTGGTAAAACCAATGCGATCTGTCTGTGGTCATAGGTCAATTCGCACGTGGTCTCTTTCAGGATCTGAAATATAACTATTGATAAATTTAGTAATATGAATTCTTGTAAACAGTTCTTCCATTCAATGGTTGTCTGGAAGAAATCGCTTTTAGTGATAAGACCGCCCTTTGTACCCTTCTCATTCTTGTTTTAAATTGTATTTTTTTCTATTCTTGGTGTGCAAATAAAGAATATTTATTTTATCTTATCTTATCTTGACCAAGATTCTTCGAATTTCGTCTTGGTAAATTAGAACTCCGAATACTGAATGTTTTTACTGGCGAATAAAAGTATGAGGAAACAAAACTGTGACGAAAACGGAATAGCTCAAAGCAAATTCGGTTTGACCGTACAATTATGAGTTTTCTACTAACATACTTAACTATATGAAAACGTTTTAGTTCCCATTTAGGTATGGGTATGGGCAACATATCTTATAAATTCTAGCATTCGATGTTTATTGACCAAACAATTTAAACATTTTGCTTCCTCTACATAACACTAGAGTAGATATACAGGGTCCAACTTAATATGCTGTAAGTTTTTTAAGGGGATGATCAGACCGTCGCGTCGAACTGAACAACTTTCTTTATGGCACCAACATCGAAATCGCGGAAAAAAATCAGCTCTTCCATACAAAACTGCAAACTTACTCGAGGATAGCTGATTTTGTTTGCGAATTCGATGTTGGTCCTATAGAGAAAGCTGTTCAGTTTGATGGTCTGATCATCCCCTTAAAAAAGTGTCAGCATATTAAGAAAGACCCTGACATGTATGTAGGTACACATCAAGAACAACCTTTAAATAGGTAGTCTATATCCACGTCCTTATCGTCTCGAAACGAGGTCACACAGTCGACATGTTAGGACTTGATCAAGCCTTCTGCCACACAGGTAGGAGACGGACATTAGGTTATTAACAAAACTTCTTGTTAACGTCAATAAGAACATGAGGTGTGCAAGCAAAACACATAATCCCTATTTACGTCTTTGATAAGTCTGCTTGGGCGTTAAACAAACATCACCTGGGGCCTGGAGGTAACAATCAAGAACCACTTTTAATGTTACTGTAAAATAAACCATAACTCCACAAGCCTAAAGTTCTATGTAATACGCACACAAAGTATCCGAGAGATTTCCAGTCTTATAGAGTCGGGATTCGCGATATCATTTGTGCCAGAAACTTGGTGCAGACTAATTTACTGGAGAAGCCAGCACGGTAAACTTGCTGACTTCAAGGAATTAGAGATTCAATTTGATTGACCTATGGCGTGAGAATTAGGTATTAACTGAAATAGCAACGTGAGCGAAAATGGAAATTGATGTAGGTAGGTAGCTTAGCGTCAAATTAAACTTCAAAGCACTTCCATTTTAGTTTTAAAGGCTAATCGAATGAGCGCCTGAAAAGCTAATAAACCCATCGAGGTACTTTCATTATTAATTAATTCAATTTTCAGCTAAACTTTAGCTGTAGGTATCGTTGTGTGTTATTCTTTGAATTGCTGGAAAGCAAAAGTTTAACTGGAATTCATTAGGGAACACAAAAATTGGGCGGGATAGAGGAACAGCCACCGGGAAGGCAGATGTAGCTAGTAAAAAATGTTTTTGCCTAGGAATGTGCAGTATTTCCAACGTACATTAGTTCGCGCGGAGCGGGCTGGCCGTTGGAAGTTCACTTTCGCGAAATTTGTGAACTATCCGACACTGGCCACGCGTGAAGTATTTGCTAAAAATGCACTCCATTCCAACTCTCTAAACTCTGGGTACGAAGGTAGGTTCACAGTGTACTTACATAATTAATTTCACTGGTTGCTCTGAAACTTTTTTAAAAATGTTATGCATACTGCCTTTTTCAGATTTTATTGTTATGACTTCTACTATGATTCGTGAGTTATGTGCCCGGCAGTGGGCTGATAGTGATAATGTGGTAATGTTTTTGATGATTGTGAAGTGGAAATTCTTTTTCGATGAGCCTTCCCTAATTTGTTAGCGGTGCTGAAAAGTTTCTAGGTAGGTAATGTTGTAGAGTAGCATAATGAATTTACATAGTACATTTTAGCTTGCAATCATATTGTGAAATCTGCTACGTGTTGTTATGAATTTGAATCTATAACAGTTCCAATCTCATCCTTAGTAATGTTTATTTTCATTAGCTACAAAGTTTTATCCAGAAAGACTATATTTTAATAAATTTTGTATTTATTAAATAGATTAGGTACAATGAACGCTTTTATAATAATTAATCACGCAAAACGAATTGCTCGGTTTGTCCGTGGGAGCTAGAATCATGCTCAAACTACAGGCTGTTAGGGTAAACAGTTGCATTACTTTAAGGGATGATTGTACCCATGATACTGATCAACTTTCCCTAAGAAACTTATAGAAAATTAGCAAAATTTTATGTAACTTACTTATAGGTAATATTAAAACCCTTGCCTTGGCCGACTGTACCTTTACAAATATTTTGCATAATGTTTGTGGAATGCAAAACGTTAAGCTTTCTGAATGAATAGTTCAACGTCAGTTACAAGCTTGGATGGGAATGTTAATTGCTTATTAATTAACGCGTGTCCCATAATAATACAAGTACTGTACATGTTCAAATAGGAAATGCTGGTTAAAAGTAGCCTAAACCAACGAAAATGCTATAGGTAGGCACAACAGAGTGTATGAATCGAGAGGAAGTTTGAGATGTTACCTAGGTATACTTATGTCCAAAACGGAGATCCCAAAGCTTATGCAAACCTTTTCTGAGAAAAAAGCGTGCCTTCATGTGTGTTTTGCTCAAATCCTTAACAGAAAACCAGATTCACTTGATTTCTTTTTCACTTTGCCATCATTTGTTCAGAAATCTTTCACTTAGATATAACAATTTTAAAGAAAGAAATACAATACAAATGTATAATTACAAAGGACTAAAGAATACAATAATAAGACAGTAAGTTTTGTTCGTAAGTGAAACCGAAATTTAGAAAAGAACGTAATGATAAAAATGTCTTAGGAGCGATGTAGCTTAGGAGGAGATATTTACGAACATAAAAGAGCATTAGATTTGCATCAAGATTGCATAATACTTTTTCATAAAATGTAATTAGATAGTGAGTCGTTGTTAGGTAATGCTTTAAGTTGATATTGTGTAGATTGTTGTTTTTGTGTTATTATAACATTCACGATATCTGTATTTATTAATGATCATAATTATGTAAACTATCGTTCTTCCGTGCTCGACGTACCTAAACAATTATCTTAAACTTAACCGAACGTAGGTACCTAATTAGGCGTAAAATAAATGTAACTATCAACTAATTTAATTTGTGTAGGTACCCACATTTTCTATAGCGGTAAGACTTAACATTGTATAATTTTAATTTTCGTATTGTATACTTAAGCTACAATGTATGCTGTGACAGCCTGTAAGGGAAGTAGCACTTTATTATTAAGTTAAAATGTATCCAAAATGTAATAGTGTATACTTTGTTGGCAGTCCTTAAATAAATAAATAAATAAATAAAGTTTAATAGACAAACACGAGCGTGTGAATGTGGGGAGAGTGGAAACATTTGTAGTTCAGACTTTTAATTATTGCAATTCATATAAAGCGCCAACTCCGCTTATGAAACCAGATGCAATATCCGTCATTTTTGCTTAAGCCGACAAAGGAGTCCTTTGCGAATGTTAAATTCCTTTTATTAACATTCGCTAGTAAAACCAACAAAAAGCCGGAAGCTGGTGCGGGATTAAAGTACGTGATGTAGGAGTGGGATGTTGATTTTGTTCGCAGCGGTTCCCCAACCGGCTTTGTTCCCAACACACTGAGAATAGCAAACATTCGTGACATATTGGGTGTCTCATGCTTCTAAATAACCTTGCATTTATTTTAATTCGAAATATGACTTACTGTTGGCTGTTTGAGCGGTTTATGTCCCGTATTTGTCACGTTTTTGCGTCTTGAAGACGTTAAATGGATGTTCTAGAAAAACCAAGCGTTAAATTCTTTCTACTTCCTAGTAGAAAGGTCTGCCTAGACCTTCTGGCAGACCTTGATATTTTATGTTACTTACGTTTAGCAAGAAACTTTTATTTTTCTTACATACTCGAAGAAATTGTTTTTTTTTGGGTTATACAAGACAACACGACACGCTACTGTATCATAGGTTTAGAAGCCTATAATATATGGAAACTATTATTTACTAAAATGTGGGTATCATGTCTGTATTAGTATACTTTTTTTTAAGAGGATGATCAGACCATCAAACTGAACAACTTTCTCTATGGGACCAACATCGAAATCGCGAAAATAAAATCAGATGTTGCATACTAAACTGCAAACCTACTTGAGTCAAAATGTATGGGACAGCTGATTTTTTTTTGCGTTTTCTATGTTGGTCCCATAGAGAAAGTTATTTAGTTTGACGGTCTGATTATCGTCTTAAAAAAGTGTCAGCATATTAAGAGAAGGACCCTTTATTGTTTAATACAGGGTGTAACCAAACCCTAGTACTTATACTTAAGCGGGTGCTTCAGAGCATGAAACTGCACAACTTTCACTATGGAGCAAACTTCTAAATAGCGAAAAAAATATCAGCTGTTTCATACAAAACTGTAGCACCGACTCGAGTGAAATGTGTGGGACATCTGTTTTTTTTGCGTTTTCGTAGTTGGCTCTATAGTGAAAGTTGTTCAGTTTCATGGTCTGAAGCACCCCCAGGTGTTTTGTTACACCTTGTATACACTTAACTATATTAAACTGCTTATACATATATAGAAATATAGAGAGATATGAAAACAATTAAAACTTATTTCAACTCTACAGAGTAGAAACGGATATTACTAGTACTTCGTGGAAGTAAAATGAAAACTACTTCGCTAATATTCAACATAACACTCATACTAATGTTAGCTGCATTTCAGATGTAAATTGAAAAGTCGTAACATAACATAAAACATTATAATACACGGCTACTATGCTTTCATATCCGTAAACAGGGTGTTTCATAAGTAACAATAAATTTTTAAAACTCATAAGGGGGTTGTTTAGACCATCAAAGTGAACAACTTTCTCTATGGGACCAACATCGAAATCGCGAAAAAAAAAATTTTTATATCCCATACATATTTTAGCTCGAGTCGATTTGTAGAGTATAGAACATAATTTTTTTTTTTCGCTTTCGATGTTGGTCCCATAGAGAAAGTTGTTCAGTTTGATGGTCTGATCATCCCCTTAAAAAAGTGTCAGCATATTAAGTTGGACCCTGTATACAGATAACTATATGTATTATTCTAAATTTTTTTTTTCGCGATATGGATGTTGGTCTCATAGATGTAGAGCCTATAATATATTCTGTGTCATAGTGAATGTTGTTCAGTTTGATATGTTATAAGAGATAAGTGTACTTTTTGCAACCATCAGCAGCAAGGCTGATTCAGTGTTTATGGGGTGTAGAACGTCTCTTTGATGGGGATGGACTAGGTCTGCCTGGATAACGTCAGTCGGTTTAGGAGTTACACACGTTTAAAGGTCAGTAAAAAATTAACAATCAGCTGCAAGGCTGATCGTATGATATTATTGTAGTATACTCTGTAGTAGCTATGTGAACAGTACAAAAACTGACATGGTTCATCAGTCTGTTTAGAAGTTACATTCGCTCAAAGGTCGGACCTTTGAACGGCTGTATCTCCTAAACCGACTTGCAGTTCATATCAGTTTTGGTACTGTTCACATAGCTACAGTGCATACTACAATAATATCATACGATCAGCCTTGCAGCTGATCGTTAATATTTTACTGACCTTTAAACGTCTGTAACTCCTAAACAGACTGAAGTTATGCAGGCAGACCTGGTCCATCCCCATCACAGAAATGCTCTACACCCCATAAACACTGAATCAGCCTTGCTGCTGATGGTTGCAAAAAGTACACTTATCTCTTATACTGAAAAACCCGCATAAGTATACTAGGGTGTTTTGTTACACCCTTGTGGTAAACAATATGTTACGCATTTAAGTTACCACCACAGGGTGCAAAAATCAGCTGTTCCATAGAAAATAGCAGTTTAACCCAAATGTATGTGACAGCAGTTTTTTTTACGGTGCCAGTGTTGGTCCCACAGTGAAAGTTGTTCAGTTTGATGGTCTGAAAGCACGATTCCGTGTATTAAATAAAATCTGTCACTCTTTTTGAAATTTATATTGTAGGTACTTTTAAGAGGTTACAGAAAAAAAAACTATCTGAAATAAATTATTATTTAAATAAAATGACTTTTTATTATAGGTTCGTTTTTTTTATGTTCATTATTATCATCATCAACAGCATATTTATTATACGTCCCAATGCAGTAGGTATAGTCCATCACGCATGCCCAATGCGGATTGAATTTTTTCTTCAGCGTATGCAGGTTTCCTCATGATGTTTCCCGTCGTTTGATTTAAGTTAATTGTTACTTAGATGTAAGTAACTGAATCGTTTTGAGGTCATCAGAATGCAGAAATACTTGCGTTAGCTCGAAGCCGTCTGGCACAAAAGACATCAACGAGATCCTGTTTCGGTATCAACATACCAAACGGTGCGTGGGCGAGTGAATCACTGTTGTGTTACTATACTTAGCTTATATTTATTTAAACTTATACATTGTGGTTTAGTTGATTTTATAAAGTGTTTGTGAGATTGTTGTAGGTTTCACAGGAAAGGTTGAAAAACGTCTAAGAAAAACTTGAATACGTATTTGTTATTTTACAACTAAATGCGTTACATACCTACTTAATGGGGTGCTTCAGAGTTCAGACCATCAAATTATAAATTTACTCTAATAAAAATTTTCACATATTTTTAAAAGACCTCTCAAACGATACCCCACAGCATGGGAATGGGATAGACGAGAAAAAAAATGTCATCCTTAGTTCACGATTCACGTCGCGTCACGAGTAGACCTAAAAAAAAATTTTTATTTTACCACTTTGTCGGCGTGATTAATATGTATACCTACTCATGCCCAATTATAGCTTTCTAGTACTAAGCGTCTCTGAGCTAAGCCGCGGACAGACGGACGGACATGGCGAAACTATAAGGGTTCCTTGATGACTGACCCCTAAAAAGTAGAATTCTACTAAGTGGTCACACTGCCAAGCGTTCACAAAATTCAGTCGTTTTATTTGGAGCAGCTAAGCTTCATGGACCAGTTTCATTCATCTATATTGCGAGGAAGCGTTATATTTCACTATCTAGGTCGAATGAGTAATAAACTTATAATTGAAGTGTCATACTAATACAGTCGGCGTCACTGTTTCAGTGGAAGGTGCATTCGCAAAGTAAATTGGAAGTTAGACACATGTACACACTTATATCTAGTATAAACAGTTCTCTGTGATTGCAAACTTAGAAATTGGTTGTAGCTTGATAGTTAACTTTGCCAAGTTTCTATCGTAAGACAAGTTTACTAAATGTCTCTTAGTGTTATACGTCATAATGTTAATTGCTGGTTTACCTCCGCTCTTGTTAGTCTCGGTGGTGCGTTGTTGAAAAGCGCAGATCGGTAATCGTGAAGACCAGGGTTCGAGTAAACCTGTCTTTAATAATTGCACTGACAAAACGTAAATTATGTAACAAAATCGTGTAGGCAGTATCAGGGACGCAGCCGCAGTGAGTACGTGAATCGTCTTATACAAGGTGTTTCATAAGTAAAAATAAATATTTAAAACTCTTAGCCCCACTTGCGCCAACCTGGGTTAGCAATAAACTCCAGGTTAAGTTGGTAATCTGTGATTTTTTGTATAGAAAAACAACTGAAAGAGCCATTTTATCCGGAGTTAATTGCTAACCCGTGGTTGGCGCAAGTGGGCCTTAAGGGGGTTGTTTAGACCGTCAAACTGAACAACTTTCTCTATAGGACCAACATCGAAATCTCGAAAAAAAAAATCTGATATCCCATACATATTTTAGCTCTAGTCGATTTGTAGAGTATGGAACATCATTATTTTTTTCGCGATTTCGATATTGGTCTAAATCACCCCCTTAAATGTTTATTTGTATTTTTGTAATACCTTGTAAGTTGTATAATAAGTGATCTTGTCATAGCATTTTTCGTTATCAAAGATTTTTATTCATCGCGCTCCTACAAAAATATTTGTTCGTTACATATGAAGTGAAACCTACCTACTGACCGAAATGAAAGACGTTACACGTCAAAAGTGAAGACATTTGTGATGCCGGTCTTTAGTTGATAAGTCAATGGCTACTTCAATTAAATTGTTTATGTCTTTATGTCCCATCCAATTACAGGTCACACAACTCCTCTCAAAAATATGCAATAATATAAATCATTCCATGAAAAAAGTTAAAGAAGTTTACTCAAAGTGTAGGGAGAGACAAAGACTAGACTTAATAACTACAACGAAACAAAGCTTCGCAATAAAATGTCACTGGTGTTACATAATACACTAATTTAGCGAATATGTAACATTTACGAGTGCTAATATGTAATAAAATGCCCGCACATACGAGTAGGTACACCAACAAATTAAAAATACCACCGGAGATTGTATTACGTACGCACAATCCCTGAAAAAGGTCTGAGTAAGTAAATGTTTTCCACAGGCGACATACATTTTTCTGTAAAAAGGTTTTGATGTGACACAAATTTAATATATGTTACACAAGCTACATTGTTATTCTTAGACACGTAGACCGACGTCAAAGAGCTTGATGATGATATATGAGCTAACATATCTATATTATTTAGCAAGAATTCACCTCTCTATGGTCGTATTGTATTCTTTTAAATTGTATTCCAACTTTAACTACGTTCTTTATAACACTTGACTCGATATAAAAAGGGTAAAGTAAATGTCATTGGTCGGCAATGTGCCGGTTTTGGTCACTTTGGCTTCTTTTATTTTATCTCCTTGGTTATTTTATTACATTCTGTCCCAAAGCCGATTTTGTGTAGAAATTTTAATATAAAACAAAATACAAGTGGTTTCGTCAGTTGTACATGGTTCCATTTATATTATTTACATAATCTCGTGAGAATCGTAAAGGCAGATTAACAAGAAGTAACTGATGCAACTCAATGTAAACTGACAAAAGAGACGGGCCGAATGACCCAGAAAGACTGATTCATTTTTCTATTTCACAATAAGCGCTACTTTCAATATGTGCAGAACAATCTTCTATCTACATACTACATAATATATGATTTGATATTCTTCCATGATTTAAAGATCAACCACATGAAGTCACGTTGGCAAAATATTATATTTTAGTTCCAGTAAACTATTAAAGTGCAGTTAAAGAAAAATAAGGCTAATTCACGAACATTTTCAAAATATTCACGTGCATTGAAAGGAATATTATACCACTTTCATACAGGAAAATGCAAATGGGCGTCGGAATATCTCTGGCGATGGCAGCGAGCGAAGCTAAAGTTGGTCCATGCTTTTTAATTTACCAAGTGCCACCATTACCGACCTTATCAGGCCGGTTGCCCTCAGATCTAAAATAGGGTGTTTCTTAAATTGCCTCCTTATTCAGATTATCCTAAGGATGCTCCAATGTTAAAATTTAGAATGTTGCGCGTCGAACGGCCATTATTGAGCCTTAATGGGACGAGACTCGGTCTATCAGACACCATTCGCCCGGTCGCTGTCGTTAAAAACAATGAAATGAATTTAGATGCCTATAATTTAACATAAATTGGAATAGAATAGGTATAGGTACCTAACTCGACGAGGAACTGACGAGCATATAATAGGCGAAGATATTTGAATCTTTGATGGGTTTGTGGCATGCATGGAAACTTGTGATTTAGTTGGTTCCTGTGTGGTAAGTAAAGTAAGATATTACACGGTGAAATAACACATTAATTGTGTAGAATGTTCAGTAAAACTCCAGGGAAAGTAACAATAACTTTTCTTTGTTAACTTTAAGATTATTTAATTATTGAGAACTTCTCGGAAGTTAGTAAAGTTCATAAATTAAATAGATTTAACAGTAGGTATCTCTATGTATTATGTTCATGAAGTAACAGGAAGTAGGTCGAGTTAAAATTTTAAGTAATTTTAAGGGCCAGACAGATAGTTTGACACATTTTGTATGAAAGATATGGCAAAAAATCTGTCAGATAAGCTAAAAAGAACTCACTAAGAAGTGGTGAAACAGGCCCTAAGTATAATAAATCATTTCATTATTATTATATCTTATACCTGGGACCGTAACGGAAGTCCGATTTACACACTACCTATGTACAATTCGTAATATAACAAATTAATTAGAATTGAACTGCACTGTAGGTACTGCAGACATAACTCATATACACGTCACATCGTTTACTCGTATTTGATATGATAGCCGCTTACTCCATGCTGCTATCTAAGAAACCTACACAACATTTCAATTTCGGTACAATTACTAAAAAGAATAAGAAAAGGAGACTATCTTTACTATTTTCGACTGTATTTTTTGTTGCGATAATGGGTTTGATTTCAAGTATATTATACGAGTAGTAGGTACCTACATTATGACTATGGAATTACAACAAGCAAATTATCTATTTACCTAAATTACAAACTTATTACTGACGTATTGGTTTAGTTTAGATAGAATATTCTGTTGTTGAACTTTGAGGATACGCAGAAATATTAGCATTATTAATATGCTCATATAAAGTGTTACCCAGGTTAAAAAAATATGACTAAGTGTGTATACTTTATAAATTTTTATTACACTTTAAATTTTATTCTCCCAGAAGAGCTATTACAGATCTTAATAGAAGTTTTGCACACACAAGTATAGCGTTTGTTCACTGACCGGAACTAGCTCATAACCATTAAATTGGGACGGTCGTTTAACTGTTAATTATTACCCACCAACGCCACGGTCATTAAGGAGCTTGAGAAAAAATATATATAAATTTATATACGCATGGGAGAATTAAACGATATTTTAACGCAATCCATCTAAGCGGTTTTAACTCAGCGAAATTAAAACAGGCTTTGTTGACTTGACATAAAAAACCGGACAAATCCGAGTCGAACTCGCATACCGAGGGTTCCGTACCACTATACAGGGTGAAATTGATATCATTAGCATCCTTTTAAACTAAGAGTCTACCCATCAAACTGAACAACTTATACTATGGGAGCAAATCGATCGGAGCAAAAAAGAAATAAATAATAAAGTACCGAAACTCTGCCCAGTACTCTCCAGTAGTGTGACGGGGGGTGAGCCCGTCGCCACTTATAATGGACAGTGGGTACAATACTTGCCTCGAAATTGAAGCATGCAGGTTTCCTCACGATGTTTTCCTATTTATTATTTAAATATTGTGAAGAGCAAATTCATTGATTCATTTACTTACATTGAGTACCCAAAATAAGTTTAAGTTAAGGAAAACAATTTCTGGTAGGTAGGTATTAAGTCCGAACGTTTAATGGATGATTGATTGGTATACATTATCTTTCACTTCCGTTCAAAATTTCTTAACCATTCATTAGATGTTATCATAACAAGTTTCGAAACAGTTTTGAGATCGTCCGAATGTTCAATGTATGTTTTTAAAGATGTTTCTTTTCCCGTGGTCTTTAAACAAGGATCGAGAAGCTAACAGGTGCCATTCATTTTCAATAACGGTTTGTTTGAACGCTTTTTGTTATTTTAATCGCCAGAGAAGTAAAATTATTTTCAAAGTTATTGAATTTCAATTACTTACCTACCTACAATACAGGGTGTTGTATCATAAATTGTCGTGATTCGCTTCGCGAAATCTTTAAGGAAATTAATATTTTAACCGTTTATGGACAGTTTATTTATGAAAACATTTTATATGTAAGAAAAAATTTGTCTTTGTTTCCACGAAATTGTGATGTTCATAATTATAACACACGAAATAAAAATAAACTGATATTTCCACACTTTCGGCTTAGTAGGGTCAACACGTCTTTCATGGGTCACTGTCTACGCTGTTATTATAATAAAATCCCCGAGACCATTTTGAATCTTTCCGAAAACATGTTTAAAACTCAGATCAAAAAAGTCCTCTGTAAAAAAGCATACTATAAACTGGATGATTATTTAAATGATCAAAATGCTTGGGTCTGAGTGTCGCTAACATATAGTTTACTGTATCTATAGTATCAATTATTTAATTAAATAGACTATGTATTACTGTATACATAACCATAGCATAAGAATTTATATTGTAATAGTCATTAAGTCGTGTTATGCTGTAGAGTTTCTGGCCGCATCTTCTCTACAGCGACAACACGTTCCGACGCGGTGGTAGCTTAAAAAAGAATTGACGTTTAATAAGTGTGCTTCAGGCTCCTACATTGAATAAATGATTTTGAATTGAATTGAATTGAATCGAATAACCCTTGTAATATTTAAAGGGGTCGTTTAGACCATCAATCCGAACAACTGTCACTATAGATCAAAAGCGTCGAGAATAAATAAAAACATCTGCTGTTTCATACAAAACTGCAGTACCGACTCAATTTGTATGGGACAGCAGATTTATTTTTTATTTTTATTTTTATAACGCTCACAGGCACATACATTGTAAAGATCCCAAACTAAGCACTAAAGGCTTTTATTATGGAAACCAGATTGTTTTTATTTTTTCTCGACGTTGGCTCCATAGTAAATGGTGTTCAGTTTGATGGTCTAATTCAATTATACTAGTAACAGTAGGTCTTATACAGGGTGTAAGGAAATGCATCATTAACCACTGGCTCTACCCATCAAACTGAACAACTTTTTCTATGGGAGCAAAGCGATCAGAGCAAAAAAAAATCATACGATTGCGTCGAGTAGGTATTGCAGTTTAGTATGGGACAGTGACTTTTTTTTGCTCTGATCCTTTTGCTCCGTAAAAGTTGTTCAGTTTGATGGGTAGAGTATGTGGTATAAAGGTTAATGATACTTTTCCTAACACTCTGTATAATCTAAACCACACTTTCAAATATTACTGTGGTGTTTTGTTACACCTGGAATAGGATTAAGTAAAATGACACACTTTCGGCTTCATTCTAAGTTTGATAACTAATAAACTAACTCTAACTAACTTTGGTTCTTAAAGACCAAACAGGCTAAAATTGTGTACTCAAGCAAAATTACCTTCAAAGGGTTTCATGGCATAATGCTTTTAAGCCTCCTTAAGTTTATAATAAAGCTGGGAAGCCTTATTAGTGAGGCGTGTAGGCAGCCGGCAGCGCACACGTCGTGCCGGGTGCCCTCCAGGTGTCGAACCAGCTGACTATGTCTCAACATCAACAGACGACACATGGCGGAGCGTGCCAGCCGCCGCGTGCCGCGTGTCAGCTTACTAAGCGCCATCATAACTTTTATTATAAGGAAACTCTTATCAGCGCTCGTTAATTGATTAAAAATAAACAAAGTGCTGATAATATAGGGTCCTTCTTAATAATGCGGACACTTTTTGTGCGGATGATCAGACCGTCAAACTCAACAACTTCTCTATGGCACCAACATCGAAGTCGCGAAAAAAATCTGCTGTTCCATACAAAACTGCAAACCGCGACTCGAGCCAAATATATGGGAGAGCTGGTATTTTTTCCGCAATTTTGATGTTGGTCCCATAGAGAACGTTTTTCAGTTTGACGGTCTGATCATTCTGTTAAAAAAGTGTAAGCATTTTTCCATCTAAGTCCTGATATCGACTTCGACAAATCTATTACTTTAATTTAGATTTCACAATACATAATGATGTTTGATCGAAGCTTTCAAACTCTTGCAGTAATTCTTAATTACTAACATGACTGGTAAAATTTCTACGAATTTAAACGACAGTTAAAACATCAATTACTATTTCAATTCATAGAACGAAATTGTGAATGAAAATGTCGTGTTCTTTGTACGACACATCCTGTGTTATTGTTGTCGTATACCTGCCTTCCTTTTCGATCCTGCTATTTATAATTAGTCCTCTACCTGACGCCATGCCCGACGTGATCGCAACAAAAAGATGTGTATTTCTATTAACAAACGGAGCGGTTTGCATGCCGCAGCCTAGCGGAGGTATTGTTGCATTTTGGGCCGGCATTCAGGCCTGCGTCTCTCAGCCCCTCCGCCACCGGCTCAGGTATTTTATGAATGAACGTGACGGGCTGGCGAGCGCGCTGTGCCGCCACGTCGACAAGCCAGGTAGAAAATTACACTTTTGGAATTCTTTCAACAGTTCATGTCGAGAAGGGCTACTCAACTCGACCGCCGCCGCCGCCGAGGAGAAGCCGCAAAGCGGGGCGAGGGGGGCCACTAACGCGCATGCGTTGAGCTCTTTTTACTGAGACGATCCCTCCCTCTCAGTTGATTTACAGCCGTCGCGAGTGCGCAACGTGCCGTCATGCATCGTTCGCCAACTTTCTCGAGTAGTGATGTGATACGATATAGTAATATAGAGACACTATATCATTAGACATTTTTTGGATTTCGACTATTTGTGAAATCGTGTATAAACAAATGTGGAACAGTGAAGGAAATGAGTTATAGTGAATGTTGTATTTGAACATAAATTGGATTCGAATCAAAATGAAGTGGTTAATAGTGACAGTGAGTGTGATGGCATGGGAAACGATTTTGGCTGGAATTGCGCCTCCCGGATCATGCCCAGCGGTGTGTGCGTGTAAATGGAAAGGTGGCAAACAGACCGTGGAGTGCGTGGACCGTGCCCTCATCACCGTGCCCGAGCCGGTGGATCCTGCGACCCAAGTGCTCGATCTCTCGGGCAACAACCTGCAAATTCTACCACAGGAAGCCTTCGCCAGGACGGGCCTCGTCAACCTGCAGAGAGTGTATTTGCGCAGCTGTAATATTGGCCAAATTCATGACCGTGCTTTCAAGGGTCTAACTAATTTAGTAGAGTTAGATTTATCTCATAACTTACTGACTCAAATACCATCTAATAGTTTCAAGGATGCTCCCTTTCTAAGAGACCTTACATTGGCTCATAATCCAATATTAAAAGTACATTCAGATGCTTTGAATAATCTTGGGAGCATAGTCAAACTAGATTTATCTAGATGTGACATCAGAGACATTGCAGCTGATGCATTTAGGAATTTGAGATCTCTAGAATCTTTAAAGCTTACTCACAATAAACTCAGAGATTTGCCTCTTAGTTCTTTGGAAAGATTGGAAAAACTAAGAGCCATAGATTTGTCCGAAAATCCTTGGACATGTGATTGTCGTCTTCGTGACCTGAAGCTCTGGTTAGAAAAACATAAATTGCTTTCTACTCCAGCCTGTTCTGCGCCGTCGCGACTCGCCAACCGACCATTTGCAGAGCTACCCATCGAGGAGTTTGCATGCAAACCTGAAATTTTGCCAGTCAGCAGACACGTTGAAGCCGGAGTGGGGGAAAATGCTACGATTACGTGCAGAACTGAGGCGGTACCGAGCGCTAATGTTAACTGGTACTGGAACGGCCGATTGCTTCAAAACGGAACTAATTTCAATTCTCATCAAAAGATATACATTTTCGAAGAAGGTGAAGCAAAAAAGAAATCTTCTTTAATACTGACTAATACACAGGAATCAGATACGACCGAATTCTATTGCGTGGCAGACAACAAAGGTGGAAATGCTGAAGCCAATTTTACTGTACACGTTACACAAATAGCAGCGGGAATGGCGTCTTTGGGGAGCGCACAAATAGCGAGTCTGGGAGCCGCATTGTTCTTAGTTATTGTTGTAATTTCCCTGGCTTTACTCATTACTTTCGTCCGATTTCGCCCCGCACCGGCTTGCGAAAGCAAGACACCTAATACTATAGACAGAGTCGTATCTGGAAATGAAGTACACCCTGCGGCTACAGATAGACCACATGTTGCAGTTATGGCTAACAGGCAGGAGACACAGAATTATAATGACTCTAAATGTAATCCTGTATTGAAACCACCGCGCGTCAATGACATACCGTATACAACAAATCACTACGAAGGAAGAGGAAGTGTTGTCACCGCCGGCGGTCCAGTCGTCGTGTCTCCGACAGTATCGACCGGGATTGACCCGGATCTTATTAACGATACAAGGCCCGAAAGCGCACTTCGTCCGGGTAGCGGTGAATACGCCCGCGAGGCTTCGGATTCACTATATCCATCTGGCCTCTGGGACCAAATGAAAATGAGTCAGGCTAGTAACTTGGCAAGGGCTGTCAGTTCTGCTATTCCCGCGTACTACAATGACCGAACGCCAATCATAGAGAACTGTAGCGTGGATGGTTCGCAAGAGGAATTGGGTTACATGAGTCGTACGTTTCCGCGGTCGCATGCGGTGGCGTCGGCTTTGGCGGCACCGCCGGCCCCGGCTCCGGCACCGGCGCCGGCGACAGGCGACGCACCGTACCCGGCGGACTACGGGCTGCCGGTGAGCGGGGCGCGCACGCTGCGCGTGTGGCAGCGTGCCCCGCCCGTGCTGCCGCCGGTCTCCGCACTAAAGCGCGTGCTCACCATCACCAGGCCCTCCACGGAGGAGGGCTTCCATGACGGCTGTGCAACTGACGTGTAGAATAATATACCTTGTTACATATCTAGATGACATGTCAAAATTGTAAATATTGTAAGCTAGGAATCATCTATATACGTATGGTATGTGTATCTATACCTACACAGGTTGTTAGTGTAATATTTTTTGTATCATATAATTTATTTAGGCATTAAGGGAAAGTTAAATTGGATCCGATTGTGAAGGGTCCACGACTGATTAGTTGAAAGATGTAAGTGTAAATTATTACGTGATATGGAATGGTATTGTCTATGATCGCCAAATAATAATTAATTATACTGACTATAAATTATATCTTGATTGTTGAAATGAAACTCAGTTAAGATGTTACATGACTAATAATTAATCAATAATACAATACGTGTGTCATACACGAATTAATTATCCAAAGATATTAAAATCCCTTCAGAGAAATATGAAGTAAATATTACTATTGTTGTACGATCGGCAACACAGCTGTAGCCCTGAAGCAGTTGGTATAACCTGATTATTTTTTCAAGTCATGCATTTCAAACTGTTAATATAATAAATAGCACAAACGATTTGAGACAGATTGTGAGGAGAAAGCATTGGCCGTGTTGCTGAGTGTACATTTAAATGCACGGTGAATGTTATACATTGTATGATAATGTATGTGTATATTTTATGTTGGTGAAAATAAGAGATTTAGAGTAAAAAGAAAAAATAATAAACAAGGCGATTATGAAATGTGTACTTTTTGTTTAATTGTTTTCACCTAAAATTATCTAATGATGTAGGAAAACTCAAGTAGGATCCGCTATACTATAACGGTTATATAGTAAGCATACAATTCACGGAAACATCAATGGAAAAATACTTCTTAATTATTTATTAAATAAGACTATGTATTCGTTGTTTATAATGTAGGTATTACCATTGAGTAATTATGTTAAAATAGTACCTCAATGGGTATTACACCTTAAATTACGTACTACATCCAGCAAATTCTTGGTAAGTTGAATAACAAAGTTTAATATCCAACAATTCGGTATGTCAAGTTTTTTTTGGTCTCCATTTTTATATTTTTTACGGATAGAAGACATAATTTTAAGACTTCTATTTCATTCTTATTGCGATTAATTGAGTTTATCAATATAAATCTAATTTTTAAATTATTTTGATCTGTAATCTTTAAGTGCAAAAATGGTGGAGAGAAAATAATTCGAACTCCATGGAGAAAAACTACATGCTGCTATATTTAAAAAAATTAAACCTGCCTCCTCTTTCTAACTCTATGCTGGAAACAGCTACGGCAAGAACAAATGTCAAATTCTGACATTGTGAATGTTTTTTTTTTCTTAAGTGCCGGTTATTTTAAGTTGATTTTATGTTTACCAAGGAGTTCACAGGTATTCCAGTGACGTCACTGGACGGACCGAAAAACGACGTTATTTTATTAAAAATATCTGTAATCCTTTCATTTTAAAATCTCTGACATAGAAAATATGATTATTGAGACAATTATCTCGAAATGGTTTTCGATTCAGCCCTCCAAAAAAAAACTTTACATACCGAATTGACAGGCGATAGATGAGAAAAACTTGCCTCTTTGATTCCATTACTTCCAATTCCATTACAAAAAATTAACGTTCTCCTTTATCATCATCGAAAAAAAAATATCAATGGACGACGCGTCATTTCTTTAACCACTTATTATGATTGAAAACTATAAAAATAAGTTGGTTAGAAAATAAGAGATACCTACGGATTTCTGTTTTAATTTTATTTCGATTTTTAAAATCCTTTTTTTTTCATGGTTGTACCTTGGCCATACAAAGCTATAAGGCTAATCAAAGTTGACTTTTTCATCTGGTTTTATAGCTTTGTATGGCAACTTTAGACAGTCTAACAATGTAATGGGTATTGAAGAAAGATGAAGAACATGACAGTATAGAAAAAAAACGGTAACCTCTAAATTTTAAAATTTCAGACACATTTTTTTATTTTGTTTTTGTTTCGGCGGGTTGTTGTGATCTGTAAGACTTAAGGTGGTTGCAGAGTTGTCAATTGCATACAAAACTTTGTCGTAGAACACTCGTAGACGGTATTAATAAAATTAATATTTTATATATGGAAAACTAGCTTGGAAAATCTAGATTGCGCGTCTCAAACATTTACACTCTGTATACTCAAACTTATAAATAATAATGACTATTCTATTCAAAAACCCAAGATACCTACGATTATTTATTTACTAAGCGGACCAGGAATTTCTGTAAATTCAACAATGCGTCATGAATAAAAGTCGTCCTAATCCATTGTCGGAGCAGCCGATGGCTTAGCGACGAAAAAAAAAAGACGAGCTTACCCGACCGAGCAGACTCTGTAGAAAAACCGGTTAGCATTATTTCATTTCCGTTCAATTCAGTTTTTTTATTGAACCAGACCCTAAACGGGTTTAATGGAGAATGCTGAGGTGTGTTGAATGTAAATACTAAGATGAAGCCTCGCGTTCTGACCGGAAGCATTCGAAAGCGAGCAAAGCGTTCATTTGCGAGCACAGGAGTTCTATTTTTGTATCGTCAAATACAATTGAAACAAAAAACTTCATACTGTTTAAATCATTTTCTACTGCTGTTTTCAACGTGTGTCGCTCGTTCAAAAATCGCAATCCATTTAACTTCGAACATTATATTATTGTCCTGCGCCAAGCGAAGCGCAAGGGCACTACCTACCTTTTCTCGAAGTGTTTCGTCGTTTTTTTGAACCTTCATCACTTGGGTTAAGGCGTATCGCCTCTCACTCACACTCCATACTAATCGATGAGAAAGAGCGCGTGGCTCCGGTCAGAATTTTGCTGTTTTCTTTGAAAAATTCGATGATTTTTTATTAATTTCGAAAAAGTAAAAAAACCACATCATTCTAAATTGTATTGTGAACAATATAGTAAATTTTCATTTTGTTCCGATTAAAAATGTAAGAGTAAAATGGTTACAACTGGAAAAAAAGGGGTGACTTTAGAGTTCCTTTTCTTCGGTTTTATTCATTAAAATCGATTTATAGAAAAACCACATCACTTCTCATATCCTGTAGATGGTTCAGTTTAAATTTCAGCTCAAAAAGTGCCATAGTTAATGAATAAAATGGTTACAAAATTACCCAAAACCGGCAGGTAGCCCCTTAAGATTATACGAGATAAACAAAATTATGTCAATGTTTCAATTTGATAGCTGTATGCTTTAGATTTTATTGATACAGTATATCACTCTCACTCGCTGATGATCATCAACATTCTTAGGGTACTTCCTGAAGTCCTAGAAAGCTGAAATTTGGTATGTAAGCTAGTGTTAATACACAAAGAACAACAACAAATAGGTATTGTCATAAGCAACATAAAATAAGATGTGAAATCCCACAAAAACATTTTCTTGCAAAATGTTGACAAGACGAAACCATGGCTCGCACTGACAACAAGTTATCAGATCTCATGTAGTGCCAAGTTTCTCTTCACAAACACTCCGACACAGACACCTTAGTCAAAATACCTATGTGGCTTGGCTATAACGAAACATTATTAAAAGAACTATTGTACAGGGCGCAAGGTGAATAATTTATTCACTGCTGTTCATTACTTTTCTATTTTAAGGGGATGATCAGACCATCAAACTGAACAATGGTATGGGACATTTGCTGTTTTGTATGGAAGAGCTGATTTTATTTCGCAATTTCGATGTTGCTGCCATAGAGAAAGTTTTTCAGTATGATGGTCTGATCATCCCCTTAAAAAGTGTCAGCATATTAAGTTGGAGCCTATATAATAGAAAAGCAATGATAGTGCGAGCCATATGGTCTCATCATGGCAACATTTTACATTGAAAATGTTTTTAGAGGGATCATATTGTAGGTCTCCAATGGTTCGACATGAAAGATAGTTTTACATTCTTTCCTTTCAATGCGTCAAGAGTAACACTCAAAACTGGCCTGAAATGTTCATTGTTCAAACAAAATGTTATGTCATGCATCGTTTAATAAAAAACTGGTTAAGAGCGAGTCGGACTACTCGCGCACCGAGGATTCCCAACCACACCACAACATGTTAACTTGCAAAAAAGTTTTGTTTTCTCCGGGAAATTTAGCGCGAGACATTTTTATTATTTGTTGTTGTAAAGTTTTCTCTATAATCACTCCAAGTTTGACGCTTGCGTGTATTACCATTTTTACTATAGAGCGAGAAGAAAAAACGTCGATAAAAACTATGAGGAGTCCTCATACAAGAAGTCCTCATTGAGGACCCCCTTTAATTTTGAAATTTTTGTCATTTTTATTATTTTTAGAAATCCAATATTATTGATTATAAACATGTTACAGCCATGTTGTGCTATTTCGAATCAAATTAAAGATTGATTATTTGATTTTTTTAAGAAATCCGCTATAATAGTTCTGTGAAAATTTCAACTGTCTAGCTATTACGATTCAAAAGTTACAGCCCTAAATAGTAGGACAGACCTTCACCCTTTGGGTACGGAAACCTAAAAATGTTACTACTAGATGGAGGTAGATATACACGCAAGAGGCACATATAGGAGTTACTTGTCATCCTTTGAAGAGTCCAATCGTCCATCTCCGACACACTTCATCAGGTTAAAAAGAACCAACTCGGTGGTATTTCCTTCTGAACAGAAATCGTAACATCAAATCCAAATCGGTTTAGAAATGCTGTATAATCGGCTTAAAAATCCCAGAGCTACCCGAAGACAGGTGAACAAGGGGGTCTGTAATGTATGTGTATAGCTAGTATTAAATATGTATGGAATTTACAGGCTTTATAGAGATATCAAAAACTGTTTGGAAGTCGAGTCGACTTATACAGGGTGTTAGGAAAAGTATCATTTTCCTTTAACCTCTCGTATGTGGTCATTCCAGACACAAAAGAATTGTTATTGTCTCTGTCACAGATCCGTCACAAACACAGAGGAAGGCTTCAAACTGAACAACCAGCGCAAAAAAAGTTAGCTGTCCCTTACTAAACTGCAGTACACCTACTCGATAAATCGACGCAAACATACTGGAACAGCAGATTTTTTTTTCTCCGATCGTTTTGCTTCCACAGTAAAATAGTTGTTCAGTTTGATATGTAGAGTCTGTGGTTTAAATTTTAATGATACTTTTCCTGACACCCTGTATAACCTGATTGAATATCTCCATTTGATCAATTGGATCCGAAGATTGAGTAAAAGTGGTGATGATGATGTGTCAAATACGTCTTCAGTTAGATGATGATGATCTATGATGATGATGCCTTCGGTCTCGCAGCCATTGTGTATAGTTGGGTAATTTAATCATAATCTATCCACCTTGAAAACAATCCTTCCATTAAAAATGTCCGTACAAGGAAATTGACATTTGAGGAAATGCGCGTAAAAGTAAATGTCCGTTCAGGGAAGTGGTCGTACAAGGAATTCGGGAGATGAACGTTCAGGGAAAAGGACGTAACTGACCTGATCCATTGGATCATAGACTACTGTGTGAATCATAGTGGCATATCAAAGTGGCCTCAACTGTACGTGTGGCTCCGTGCTTCACTAGTGGCAGTGACAATGAAAATATAATTTCATTTCATAGGCACCTTTTTCACACACAGGGCAGTAGAATTTTGGTTTAATTTCGAGGTTTCCTAGAGAGCATCAGCAGTTCAAGTTCTTTATACTTACTTCCAGTTTTTAGGATTGAGAATTTGAGATGTAAGTTCCGGAGATTTCGTGATGTGATGGATGCATCGAATAGGAAGTCATTCCGTTAGTTTACGTATATACTTATTTGGTTGTAGGTTCATGCCGTACGTATGGCTTACATTTTCATGTCATACACACTACTAATTTTTTATTAGTAACTAAAAGGGTGTATTCAGACCGTGAATATGAACAACTTTCCCTAAGGAACATGGGTCGAAAACCGTGAAAAATGTTTGGACCTATGGGAGGACCAAAAATTTTTTAATTTTTCGACCCATGTTCCTTGGGGAAACTTGTTCAGATTCGCGGTCTGAATACACCCTTTAAGTTTCGTTACTAATTAAAAACTAGTTGTGTAGTTCTTAAAATAAAATTTTCACATTCCAGTACAGTGTCGAAACAAAATTGAATTAGACCAAGACTAATTGGAATATGTTTCGATCAGAAGTCTTTTTTTAAAGATAGGTAGGGGTAGGTAGGTATGTGATACTATACTATGATAAATACTATACCTACAATATAATAATAATTGATCAGAAGTAAAGTGCTTTCTAACAAAAGACCCCATTGTTATGGTGACTCCAATAGTCATATCTCTGAAAATAATTAGTTTAATTGGATCGTACAATCTTGTCCCAAAATTCGATTCAGTTCACAAAATACAACAAATGACGCACAACCCACAACCTTTTGTAATCAAAAATTAACTAAAAATACAATTTAGTATTCATGTAAACTTAAGTTATATTTATTTAATTCATTTCAAAACAAACCAAGAACGAGTGGAAGAGTAAGGTAGCCTTTTCCCAGCAGTGGGATGATATAGGATAATAAAAACTTTTGTTTTCAACGTCATTACGATACCTAAACCGTCACGATAGAGATAGACCCAGAACTTCGCCTAGTAATCGCCATGTCGTACTATTTCTAGGAAATTACCTCCTACCAGCGCAGCGATCAAACAAATATGTTAACAATCAAGTAAGTAAAGTAAGTTTATAGCATGTAGAATCCCACTGCAGAGCAAAGGCCTCCTCTCACGAATAAGGGGGGAAATGGGAGCGGACCATACTCTACCACGCCGGCCTAGTGCGGGATGGTGGAGGCAAGTTAGTGGTTAACTTGCTGTCAGAGAATTTTCAAGCCGCCAGCCGCAAGCGAAGGCCTCTGACCTGGCTTAACGAATAGTTACAAGTCATCTGACGAAACTATCCGAGACCAACTGCTTCACGTGCCATCCGAAGCACGGAAACGCTCGAGATGAAATACCACTAAACGGTCACCCATCCAAAGACTCACCGGACCTGACGTTGCTTAACTTCGGTGATCGTTTCCAATACCAAAAAGTGCTTCAAAAATCAAGTAACTAAAAATAAACCTACATGTACTTATAAGAACACTACCATAGCCACATAGAAGGGGATGATCAGACCATCAAACTGAACAACTTTCTCTAACGGACCATCGAAATCGCGGAAAAAACATTTGGTTCAAGTAAGGTTTGCAGTTTTGTATGGAACAGCTGATATTTTTTTCGATCTTGGTGCCATAGAGAAAGTTATTCAATTTGACGTTCTGATCATTCCCTCATTGGTTCTGATGACCCCATAGATAGTTTACATTAGCCGGCCGCAGTATCATAAGATGATTGAAATACAATTACTTAAGGTGGTTGGAGAGCTGTCAATTTCATACAAAACTTTCCTGCTCTGTCCTGAAAAGCTCATTTTCAAAATCAGACTACCCTAGATATAAGATACAATGTGAAAGTGACTTTGTCAGCTATCTCTGCTAAAGAAATCGCTTTGCGCTTTCTTCTCGTAAACGGGAGACTTTCGCTGACAATAATAAAATGTTTTGGCGCAACAATAGGAGCCCCAGCCGAGCGATCTTGATTGTTAGACTAAATTTTCAACTGCTTTTGACTCCCAAGCTGTGTTTTCTGTCATAATATTTTTCATTATGCTGTTATTTCTTTTTTAGACATTCATTATTCAAGATGCTCATAATATTATTCGCTGCTGCGCGCGTGGTACTCGAATTACATATTTATTTGTTTTGCTTCTATGAATACCTAACTATTTTAGGCAATTTTTTAATTAACTCGAAGTCGAATTAGCTCAGGCTTATGAAATTAACATGCTCTGGTAAAAACGTTGTGATGATGTAAATAATTCGAATTTGCAAATGAAAATAGGCAATAATAATATTTTTTAGTAAGCCACACAAGGTGCTTTTCATTATGCAGATGGATTTTAAGGGGATGATCATGACCTAGTGATCTAGACTCTAGCTCGACCACCACACAAACTGAACAACTTTCTCTATATATGGGAACTACATCGAAACCGTAAAAAAATAAAATCTTTTCTCCCAGAAATTTATTGGATAGGAGATATTGGAGTAGGCAAGCAATATTTTTTTCGCGGTATCGATTTTGGTCATAAAGAAAAAATTATTCAGTTAGTACCACTACTTAACTTCATGTGATTTTTGGATGCCCCCTAATAGCAAAATCTCAAAATCGACATTCAAACTGACCAATTACATAAACATACTGATCGAAAGTCGCAACAACGTTGATGATAAAATTCGATTGTAATGCATTCATTTTTATTACGGCATGGTTCACCAATATTGGAGCATGAATTATTTTCATGGAAATTGTGAATTGATAAATATATTTGGATGGTTTCCCGCGGTGTAGCAACCGGCGCATGAAGTTCGAGTTGCCAATGAAAATTGAATTTATTTTCTCGCTATTGACAAGTTCCGACACAATTTAATATCGCGCGTTCGGATCTTAAACGTCTGTGCACATAGCGCTGCTGATTGCAATCAATTCGAAATATATTTTTTACAATTTGCTTCAGTATTTTTCGGTAAAATACGAAACAAAATGGAAATTGTCTGATATTCAGGCAGCTTTTGTCTGATTAATTAATCATAGACCTGTTTACAACAATTGCTGTTATGTATAAAAGTTAAAATATGAGTTTGTAAATCACTTACTTGGATTGTAAGTAAATGTTTCAGTAAAGCTATCAGATAGTAATGTTCGATTATAAAAGTTATTTATTGATTTTTTTTAAGCTGACTTTACATAATCTAACATTAGTACTTGATATTAGTGATATTATGCATTAGGATACCTACCATAGTAATTGCCTCCGCGGATAAAAGATAAACGCGAAAGAATTAACTGAGCTAGGCACTCACATAGAATATGAATGCAATAATGTGGCCATTGTCGGGCGTGTGATTGATAATTGGATTAATGGTTAATTTGAGCGGGCATGAATCGTTGGCCGAGTAATTTAGCAAATCGACCGGCGGCTACCCTAAACTGATGAGTGATCTTGCGCACTCATATATTTTGCTTTGTGCGTTGCTGGAACCAGCGAAATGTGTAATCTGAACATACGAATTCAATAGTTCAATTAAGGAACGGTTTGGTAATTTACCATTTAGTGCATAGGTGTAAATAATAATAGCTTACATAATTATAGAGTCCTTCTTAATAAGCTGACTCTTTTTTAATGGGATGATCAGACCGTCAAACTGAACAACTTTTACAATACCAACTTTGACATCGCAAAACTCGATCAAAACATACAATATTTTCGCGTACTTAAGTATATTTCGTTAGGTAAAATATTGTACTGGTCAAAAAAATAGATTTTTTAAAATAAATATGTACCTACAGGGCGTGTTCACTATCAACGTGTGAACTAGAACAGTCAAGATAATGCATACGGCCATTGCCTTTTTAGTCAGCGTATGAACTATCTTGAGTGAAATAGGACAAACTTACCTACTATTGTGTTGTGTGGTAGTCAAGTCCATATGGAAGAAACCTTGTAAAGTTGAGACTCAATCACTTAAGCACAGTTTAGGTCTAAGATGTTTTTATATGTAGATGCGTTGTCTGCGCACCAAAATGGCAACAAAAAAGCAAGGTAATTGCCCGGCTTTCACATAGTCTAGTGCCGTCTAGTGTTCAGGCTACACGTCACTATCTCGCGCCATTTTAAAGTGCAGTGATGTTACTGTATGACGCGTCTATTTGTAAAACGTCATTGGTTTAGGTCGGTAAATTTTTCACAATGTCACAAGCCATGGCTTTCATTGCACGCCCTCCTCACATATAATATAAATCACCATATAAAACGCTATCGGTTAATCCATGTATCACTGTAAGTTGTAACACTATTCAATAATATATCCGAAACGGATGTGCTGTTCACACCCTCTGAAATGATATGTTAATGCCGAACCAAGAGAATGTGATCTATGCTTTAAATACAGGTCGATTCTTTTGCAGTAATTGGATAAACTGCAACCACATTATCTTGCTGTCTTCTTGGCATGTGTTGTACTTACCGCTAAGCCCCTGGAGTAAACCTAAACATCTTAAGGCTAATACCGGGATCTTCTTATCCCGCCGGCCTGCGGTCAGCTCGGAGCCTTAGCATCAATTAACACCGAGTTGTATCTTCTCCTCACCCTACCCCAATTAAGATTGTCTAAATCTTTACCAACTATCGGATTTCTCTTTCGAAAGATTTTCCAAGCAAAATATCTACAAATTGAATCAACGAATTCCACAAAATGTTTGTTCGAAGTTGGTAATCAGCAATAAAGAGTCGATGGGTTGTAAAGTGCGTACTTATTCGATTTTCACAGCAACATACTCAACGGAATTACAATTTAAATGCTTGTTAAACCATGATTTCCCACTATCGTCCTACGTGACAATTTTCAACATTTCGTTCGGTTGTCGACACGAATGTATTTACGGAGAGACCTACTTTATATTTTTCCAACATAAATGATTGGAAATTCAAACATGTCGTCGTATGTAATGAGAGGGAACCAGAATCACGACACCTCATTACATTACGTTTCTGCACCTACTACCTACTACACGCTTCTGTGAAGGATTGACAAACATATACATCTACTATTATTATTATAAATGCACATTCTTATTTATAATACATAACACATTGAACACTGCACGAGGTTCAGATAATGAATGGTAATGATTAATCTGATTAACGCCGGATTCGACCAAACTTAGATTTATCTAGAAGAGTATACAAGGAACAATTTTACTCTTGGTGTTTATTCCGAAACAACATCATTTATTTGTCTTCCCGTACTAAAAGAACGAATGTATAATCCACCTAAAGAAAGAGGTCGTTGTATCCGTATTTATTGCAATGTGAGGTTATACAGTTTTAATTTGTTAGGTTTCTTTTTATTGTTATTATTTTTTTAATTATGTGACATTGACATTTCATTAGTCTCGGTCTCGGTCTCTCAACTTATTCATAGATTAGGGTTGGTAAAACACAAAATCAGTTTACTCTAGAGCACAGAGTACTAATCTAGAGTAACCGGCGACTAAATCTAAGTATAAAATTTACTCGCGTTTGGTCGAATCGGGCCTAAGAATGTTTTTGTTTTTATCAAATGTCACATAATTAAATCTTTTCAAATAATCATTGACGCAAACAATACATTAAAATGTAGAAGCGAAGAATGAGGAAGTCTAGAATGAGATTCGTTCGTCGTTTGATATTCGTGTCGGAGCTGTCAACTTCGATTGCCGTTTGATTTGCCAGCGCATAGGTACTTTACGTGCCTACTTCCTGAGCCACCGCCGAACGCCACTTTCGTGTTTTCTTTGATATTCTTATGGAGGCGAACTCTATTTTATTTATTCACGGAATGCTCTCGTATTCTTCGCATTCACGATATTTTTTTTGATTGATTCTTGAGAGATTGTGCCGTTGTTTGCTTCAAAATATGTATTTTATAAGCTCCTTTGATATCTTAATATTTTGTAATATTTTTTGGTTTTTAGTTTTAGCCAGTAGGCTAAAATAGAATTTACGTTTCATAGTTTTAACAAAAATTTCGTTACCAAGATTAGATTCGAGGCAGATGTCAAGACAAAATGGGTTACGAAATGAAGCCAAGTGTGAATTTGATTACCAGTGGGTGAACATAGTTAATATTAACAAACGACCTGAATAATGAGCAATGAAGGATTATTTATAGCTTTACAAGGGTGATTATACATGCTAACGACCCACCACACGCCAACTGAAGGATCTTTTAAAAGTATCCCGTAGACGCATAAAAATTACTTTTTGATTCTTTCAGCCGCGGAAATTTTTCAGTGTGTAGAGAAATGTTTTGTTTCGATTCGCATGAATTCTGAAAATATCTTGCGAACCTAGTTAATGCGTTCACACACGATGACGCACTGACGGAGCGGCAGATGTCAGTCCATAGAACGTCAGTGCGTCACCGTGTGTGCTTCTACGTGCGGTTTCATACTACTCCTTGCTTCACAAATGACGGACTGATGTTTGCTGCTCCGTCATTGCGTCATCGTGTGTGAACGCACCTAGGTGATACCTATATAGTTAGTTTGCAAGACAGATAAAATATTTGGGACCTACCTATCGGTAGAAGTCCCGGTAGCTCGTTTGGACGAAAGCAGCTGATACTGGCTATAGAATTTTAATAATCAATAGAGAATATTTGGAAATTATTATTTCTAAATATTTACATTAGAAAAACGAAATACCTACCTACCTACCTACTTCGTGGTAGAAATATAATCATGTTGACATTCGTTTTGACAAATGAAGTTAAAATCAACATTTGAGCTTTCCTTTGAGTAAAAAAGGCATAAAAAAGGTGACTTCAGGAAAGTGATGTTTGTAATTTACCTCGAAGCCAAAGATTTTTGATTCGAATCAATGTGCGCTGGGGCATATTCATTCCAATCAAAAATCTTTAGTTTCAATATTCAGGTTCTTAGTTCAACATCTCCAAGAATAACTGTTAAATTAGGAGACATATGCCCTTAATTATCGGTAGAGTACAGGCCATCAAACTGAAAAACGTTCTCTATGGGACCAACATCAAAATCCCGAAAAAAAAACTGCTGTCCCATACTTTTGGGTAGAGTAGAATTGCAGTTTTGTATGAAACAGCTGTTTTTTTCGCGATTTCTATGTTGTTCCCACTTCCCATAGAGAAATTTGATGGTCAGTTTGAGGGTCTGATCATGATCATCCCCTTAAAAACCCTCGGCATAAAGAGAAGGACCCTACCTCGAACCCGCAACCCTCGGATCAGCAGGCAGGTTTACTACCATCAAATAAGCTGTCGAGCCGTCTATACAGGGTGTTAGGAAAAGTATCACTAACCTTTAACCACATACCTACTCTACCCATCAAAACTGAACAAATTTTACTTTGGGAGCTAACCTGTGGAATGAGACCGCTGATTTTTTTTTGTTCTGATTTTTTTTTCAGATTTACTCCCATACTAAAAGTTGTTCAGTTTTTGGATAGAGAAAGAGGTTTAAAAGGTTTAATGATAACTTTCCTTACGCCCTGTATAATTGTTAGTAAATCACGGAGCTTCATAAAATTCAAAAGATGCCTTCTCGACTCGTCTATAAATTAAAATTTTTCTCAGCTTCCCAAGCTAAAGAAAAACTCATTACCTACGATTACGTTAGCCTCGCTATTAGTCTTATTTTATTATGAGCTTGTGTAAACGGTTCTTAAACTGGTGTTCCTAACCGAATTATGTGCTTTTTGAATTAAAATACGAATTTCTATCTTCTGTATTAACATCTAGGTTAGCTCGAAAAACAAATTAAATTTGCCCAAAGTAAATGATGTACCTACGTTTTAATTTTATGATACCTCGGGGCGTCTTAAACAAATTTATTCAATCTAGTATTCTCTCTTTTATCCTAGTGCTTCTTTGAAATTTATATCTTTATTAAGATAACCATAATGCTTATGATAGAAATTACGTAGAAAAATATAATTAAGCGCCGGTCAAATAGACGCAGCATCCAGCAGGAGCGGGTTGTATTGGATCGGGACTTGATATTTTATGATACAGTTCCGCTCCCGTCTTCCTGGAGTGCGATTTTGGAATCTCATTCGCTGAGCTCAGTAGTTGAAAATGTCAAAATAACTGTGGAGATATGCATCTTCCTACTACTGATCTAACTTAAAAAAATAGCACTCTTGAAGTATGATTTTTGAAAGTCAAATCAGCAGTAGAAAGATGTATTATCTCCATTGTAATTTTTACATTTTCAACTGCTGAGCTCACCGAATGAGATTCAAAAATCGCACTCCTGATCGTGCTTTACGCAATCAGTAATCATCACCATCATCATAAGTCTATCATCATTACTGCTAAGTATAGTAATATTTAGGTTAGAAATATGGATGAAAAAAAAAACATTAAGCCTACTAAGGTCCAAGATGTCGGTAACAGTCATGGATGGAGCTCAAATGGAAATGGGCAGGACACATGGCAAGGCGAGGTGTCGACAGATGGAGCAAAGCATTGTCCGAGTGGTAGCTGAGCGAAGGGAAGCAAAGTGTGGGTCGTCCGTCGGCAAGATGGGTCGAGGATACAAAGAGAGTCGTGGGAGCTACGTGGATGCGAGATATGCTCGGGACAGAGAAAGGTCGCATAAACAAATGGATACCCAGCAGTAAGTGAAGGTCGTGGGTTCGATTGCCACACCTAGTTATATTATTATGTCAATTTGTGCGTTTTTCCCCAGTTGGTTAAAACATTGCAGGATGAATCACCTGACTGTCTGAAATAAAAGATGATTCTGTGCTCTGGATGGCACGTTGACCGTTGGTACCGGCTACTATCTTTGGTGGTAGTAGTCGTTATATAAAAACCACGTCAGAGGCCGTAAGACGGTCTGAAAAAACTCTGACACCAAGGTTTGCTGCCCACACGATAAGAAGAAGTGGATTCAGGCTGTGGATGAATGAATGTTGAAATATAACATGATACCTAAACCACTAGTTTTTAATGACTAACAACAAATTTATCGGACTTTCCATAGAAAATCGACCGTCTGATCTCCGCTCTTTTGAGTGGAAGGCCAAAAAAAAACTCGTTTTCCGACTCATGTTCCTTAGGGAAAGTTGTTGTTGAAGTACTATGCCGGCTCAGGGACCCTAATTGGGTCTTGGCCTCCGACAACAAAACACGTTATTCATCTCTTTTCTGTGCCATCTCAGTCCAGTTGGGCACCTCCAACTCCTCGAGATCCTTGGTGATCTGGTCTATCCAGCGATATCTCGGCCTTCCCACCGGGCGACGCCCAGAGGGTCGCCCCAGATACGCTCTCTTCACCGCACGATCTTCCCCCATCCGTTCTATGTGTCCGAGCCAGCGTAGTCGAGCAGATTTTATCTCTCCTAGTATGTTAGGAGTGGAAACTAGGTCTGAATACACTATGTTAATAATTAAAAACTAGTGTTATATTAATGTCAATTGAAAATGATAGAAGATAGGTATAATCTACTGATTAATAAAACTAAAATGGTAAAAATATAATATAGCCTCCACATTTAATCAAATGGAACTGAAATACGACTAAATATTGAAAATTCAAGGCTTATATCGGTTTATACGGTCAATTCACAATTCAGCAATAAATTTGAGCTCGCTGGACGCCCGGTAGGTTAACTGATGGGACTGTGATTTACCGGTTAACCAAGTCCATCATTGGCATGTCGAGATGGACTAAAATTTATTTTAAACCTTTTTAAATCATGTTAGCAGAGTTTAGGTTATTTATAATGTTTGATTGTGCTGAATCCTATGATATTGGTATTTGATGTTTTCGGTATGTTAATAAAGAGTATTGGATTATAAATATCAATTTTTAACGTCAAGCTTCTTTCTCAGCGGGGTAGACATAGACTAGAGCGGAACCTACGATCGCTACATACATCTTTCGCTTCATTCACACCCATACGTATTCTCATACATGCCCGCCGGTTAAGAGCTAACTACGCTAGAGGTACTATTACTTATTCTGTGAGTAAGGTAAGGAAGTACTTACATCTTACGAGAGCGGTCTCTATCCTCTGTCTCTACCCTCTATCGACACTTCGATTCAAATTGGCACTAGGTATAGATATCTTTTGTACTTCTGCTGTAATTTTATCCTCTTTACATGACTGTACATGTAGGTACATAGTCCCTAGCATATGAACCTTCTACGACTCTATACAAGGTGTAAGTAACAGCCTGGCAAATACTGAAAGGGTGAACTCAGACCATCAAACTGAACAACTTTCAATATGAAGCCAACTAAAAGAAACCTGCAAAAAATCAGATGTTCCATACATTTGCGTCGAATGGGTGCAGCTGTTTTGTAAGGAGCAGCAGATTTTTTATTTGCGTTTCCTGAGTGTGGCTCCTTTTAGAGAAAATTGTTTAGTTTAATGGTCTGAATTCACCGTTTATCACTTACACCCAGTATAGGGCCTTTCTTAATGTGCTGACGTGACGGTTTTTGAGACAGTGATCAGACCATCAAACTGAACAATGTCTCTATGGGACAAACATCGAAATCGTTTGAGGCCGACTAAGATTGTAGTTTTCTATGGGACATCAGGTTTTTTTCGCAGTTTCGACTTCGGTCCCATATAAGTTGTTTAGTTTGATGGTTTGGAGTGCGATTTTTGAAATCACACGTTGAACTCAGCAGTAGAAAATGTCAAAAATACGATGGAGATTTGTATCTTTCTACTGCTGATTTGACTTTAAAAAAAATATGCAAATGTCCATAGTATTTTTGTCATTTTCTACTGCTGAGTTCAACGTGTGAGTTTCAAAAATCGCACTTCTGAAAATTCTCTAAAAAAAAAACCGACAGCATTTTAAGTTGAACCCTCTATATTGAGACTAATATTTATAACGAGTTAAAACTACAGATTCTACACAGTTCTGTATATTGTTACTAGTAGGAAATCCTGCTCCAAATATATTGATTTTATAACAAAAACGAGGGGTTGGTTGCAAGCGGGGTGAATGCCCCTGTCACTGCAGATTCGCCCCGCCATATTGGTTGGGGTTCCGACGTCACTAATGGAGTAGCGGCGGCTAAAATATGAGCCCATTCTATACTCCATACGTTGAAAAACAGCCGGATCTCCAGAAATCATTCCCGAAGTTAAATCTAGCGTACATTTTGTGTAGATAGTGTGTTTCAAATGGGTTCACAAATGCGGGTATATATTTTGAAGCGAGCGGCGTATTAATACTGACAGATGCTAGAGTGGATGAGATAGTATATTAGGCTTTCATCAAATATCTTAATGATTGTCTAAAATCAGCTATTCAATATTTGTAGGCAAATGTCTTTAACGAGATAAAGTTTGTTTAATTTGAGATGAGCTGTGCCTATGTATATTAATAAGTCTAACCATAATTTACATCTCAACTGTAATCACTATAATAACTTCATTTTATAGGTAATGAACTACATACTTTCTGATACATAATATACATACACCTTTAAATAACGTTATGTACCTAGGTTCATTAATAGGTATCACCATAATTTACATCTCAACTGAAAGTACGTTAATATTAATATGTTGGATATTGTCACCCAGATTATCTAGTCCCATTTAAAATACCAGAAACTAGCCTGGACTTATATGACTTAGTATACAACGATATAGAAAACATAAATAGATACAAACATCCATGACTAAGGTACAAATATTCATATTCATCATACAAATATTTGCCCCTACAGGAGTGCGATTTTCGAATCTCATTCGGTGAGCTCAGCAGTTGAAAATATCAAAATTACTATGGAGATATGCATCTTTTTACCCGACTGCGACAGAAGGAGGGTTATGTTTTTCGAGCGTATGTATGTATGTATGTATGTATGTATGTATGTATGTTTGTATGTCTATTTCTTTGGCACGCCCTACAGCCTAAACGGCTTGATGGATTTTAACATAGGAGGTGTCGTTAGATTCGTAAAAATCGTGAGAGTGACATAGGGTACATTATTTTAATGTGGCGTATGCGAATTAAAAAAGAGAGGGGGGAGAATAAAATTTTTATCATGAAAAAATACAATATGGGTATCAAATGAAAGCTGGTGAAGAGCAGATTCCAATTATATATATATTATAGTATTTTTATGCAACCATTTTGACACAAGACTAAAAAGTATGAAATAAACTAAATTATTTAGAAAAACAAAAAACCCGACTGCATAAAAAACTATTAACTGAAAAGATAAAAACAAGCTCCTTAAATCAGCTATAATAACTTTGCTTGAGCAAATTAATACAATTTGAATGTTATTACTTATTAGGTAGGTATTGCAGGCGGGGACAAACCAATAACCAACAAATAGGTCATTTTTCTTTGTCCCCGTTTGCGATACCTACCTAATCTATTCTATCTATTCTATACATATAATAAAATTCTAAACTTGGCGATGATGTACATTGAAGATATTTACAAAAAAAATAATTGGGGGTGTTTAGGATACGTAATGGAATACATTTAGACCATTTTTAGAATTTTTGTCTGTTTGTCTGTTTGTCTGTTTGTCTGTTTGTCTGTTTGTCTGTTTGTTTGTTCGCGCATCACTTAAAAACTACTGAACCGATTTGGATGGGGTTTTCACTGAAGTGTAGGGCATGGCTTAGATTAAAATATAGGCTATGTTTCATCGCAATCGGTTTATTCAATCAAAAGTTATGAGTAATTAAAGAAAAAGTCGCGAGCCCCACTGAATTTAATTCACGCATAACTTAAAAACTACTGAGCCGATTTAGATGGCGTTTTCACAAAAATATAGGGCTTAGTTTGGATTAACGTGTAGGCTTTATTTCATTGTAATCGGTTAATTCAATCAGAAGTTATGAGTATTTAAAGTCAGTGGTCTGCGCGTTTATGCATTTGCGAAGATTCAGTATGGTAAATACTAATTGCTTTTTTCAACGCTTTCTTCAGAAAGCTCAGTAGCGTAATTGGTATACGGTCAGACTTTCAAACACGAGTTGATGGTTTCGAATCTTGGTGCAGAACTTTTTGTTTTTATTTTTTTAATGATAATATCAAATTTTCATCAGCAAGTATATACATAGGAGAATCTGATTTATGGATGAAGATTTATTTATTTGTTTATTTATTTATTTAAAAATTTACTCACAGAGGTTGAGTAAATGAAAGTTAGTACTCCAACTGCTCCAAGTGTACAAATTACACAAATCTAATTGTACTTATCATACTTTATGTGCCTATTCTGTGTATGTGTATTTCAAAAGACCGACGGCCTACGGCCTAGCTTTGGTGTCCTGGCAGAAAAGCAAGTGCCTCCTGTGGCACACTACATGCGTAAGCACCTTCCCCGCCAGACCTCAGTCGCACGTCGCGTACACCTGGAGCAGCTGCAGAACTTACTGCCACAAAAAAGAGAGTTCGGTACTCAGCTTTGAAGCGTCAATATCTCTTAGTTCCTGTCACCGTCAACACCGTCAAGGCATGGGGAGCCGAAGCTAAAAGCTTCATTGCTGAAATTGCGCGTCGACTTTGGGAGAGGAAATGTGACCCTCTTTGGGTCGTTCCGGGCTAGGGTTGCCACTGCCAAATCGCCGTTGCCGGACAAATACGTCAAAAACCCCGGACATTTCAGTCAAATCTGAAATTTTCCCCGGACAACCACGATAAATTGTATTTTGACAGTAAAATTCAGCTTTGGTCGTTATTGCACCATCTAAAATCTTCTTTTAAATTTACATCGATACGAATAGGTTGTTGAAATACGAGCTGAAACCTGACTGGAGTGAGTGTAACATGGTCAAAAAAATTGAGCAAGCGAAGCGAGCTCGAGATTTTGCAACATACGACTAACTTGATTCAAAAACCAGGAGCGAGCTCGAGATTTTCATAACATATCGAGATTTTGCAATACGACTCAATCGATTCAATATGTACGAATAAAACTAGGAGTGAGCGAAGCGAGCTTGAGATTTTGCCAAATATTATAGCGCATTTCCAGGTCATGCCAAAATCGAGGCCTTCTATGTATGAAATAAGAGCTGATGCGAGTGAAATCGAGTTTATTTTTGTTGATGAATCAAACTTTTGTGACGACCCCGCCTGGACGCCCCCGGACGCCCGTCAAACTAGGACAAATCCGGGGAAACCCGGATGGATGGCAGCCCTATTTCGGGCTGCTCATAATGTCTTCCAAAGAACTGACGCCCAATAATTTAGACCACTAACTGGTTAGGTGTGGGACGCCATCCGGCCTAGCATCCGGCGCTGTATCGACGGCCTGGCGACGGGACAGGGCGAACTGCAGCGCAAAAAGCGATTTTTCAATTCGCCTACGCGACGGACACAACACTCAGTGTATTGAAAAATCGGTTTTCGCGCCGCAGTTCGCCCTGTCCCATGGCCATTGGCCAGTCCGTAAGGCGTGGAGTACTATATACCATGGTAGTGTGGAGTACTATGTACCGTGGTAGCTCGGAGCGACTGGACGAGGAAGGCCGAGGATAGTATCGTGACGCGCCTTGGGAGAGTCCTATGCTCAACAGTGGACAATGACAGTTTGATGATACTTGACACTGTTTTTGTAAAACATGCAGTTACAGTATCCTTTTTTATGTACCTACACTACCTAATTACATATAGATAGATACATAAACTCACGACCATATTTCCCTTCTCAGGGGGGGTCAGAAACAAAGCAATTTTTGTTAACACTAATAAACATTAAAAAAATAACATTGGGTTCCAACTCTTCAGTGTTGATGCTGCAGGGGTCCTGACTGTCTAAGCCATGATACTTGAGGATTTGCCGATTTTGAATTAGATTATTAGGATAAAGCAGAGTTCTCTTCACGGCTACTTACTCTGTAGGGTATTGTCAACATAAACGAAGAATGAGTAACTGTGTAGGGGTGTGTGTGTGCTTTACTAATCTACAGATTTCTAATAGTTGTTAATTTGTTGGGTCAAGGAGAAACATTGCTTTTTCGGGTTCCTATTACTCAGTCCTGATGCTGCAGGTGTACTGCCTGCATGTTCTGATTTAAAATTAGTGTTTGTAAGTACTTATCAAACAATTTAGATGTAGTTTTGAGAAATGTATGGAGATTCTACTTTATGTTTTAATTTGATGGCAATAATGGCAATATAATGCGATATTTTTTTTCTTTATTTCTTTGTTTACTTTTTTTCAAAATGTCTATTTATTACTCTTTCTTTGCATTTCTTATTCTTTTTTTCTTTCTCTTAATATTATTAAGAACTTCTCTGCGCGTACGAAGTCGCGAGCACAGCTAGTAAGGAATAACATTCAAATTGTATTAATTTGCTCAAGCAAAGTTATTATAGCTGATTTAAGGAGCTTGTTTTTATCTTTTCAGTTAATAGTTTTTTATGCAGTCGGGTTTTTTGTTTTTCTAAATAATTACTGCTGATTTGACTTTCAAAAATCATACTTCAGAAGTGCGATTTTTTATTTAATACGTATTAAGTACAATCATTTTTGTTAACCAAATGATCAGATAACTGTTTTTATTTTACATTCAGCCGGCTCTGTCAGTCATATTGTTAATTCTACAGTCTTCACTTAATTAGCTTTACTCACGCCAAAATAATATATCTCAAAAATTTTAAGTCCAATTATAATAGCTGTCTTTCGCTGAGTGCATTAATGGATTCCTTTTCCATGTCATTATAATTCCATTTAACTTAACTCAATTTGAAATTGAGAACTGAAAGCCTTTAAGAACGTGTGAAGCCAAGAGACGAACGATTTCTTAATAAGTTTCTCAAAATTTGTATTACATTTTACTATGGGCTTTTCTGCCTCCGTGGTATAATGGTTAAGAGCATTGGGCTCTTGAGTCTTGATACTGAGGTCGTGGGTTCGATTCCCACGGGGGACACCTAGTGCTGATATGTCACTTTGTGCGTTTTTCTCCAGATAGTTATGACATTGCAGGTTGAATCACCTGATTGTCTGAAAAGAAAGATGATTCCGTGCTTCGGATGGCACGTTAAGCTGTTGGTCCCGGCTAATATCTCTAGTGATAGTAGTCGTTACATAAAAACACTACGTCAGAGGCCGTAAGGCGGTCTGAAAAAACTCTGACACCAGGGCTTGCCCACACGATAAGAAGAAGATAGACTTTTAAGATTTCTTAAGATAATAAGAATGGGCTTAGCTATACAGGCATGGTGTAATAAATCACCCTTACCATCGAACTGAACAACCTATCGCTATGGAACCAACGTCAGCGTCGAGGTTGTTCAGTTTGATGGCTGGTCATCCCCTTAAAAATGATATGCTCTACCCTAAGATCGTCATCTAGGGTAGACGCATATCAGACCACAAAATTTCATTCTTTCGCCTCCTTCGGCACTTTCGCCGCGGATAAATATGCGTCCTCCTTTATAAAGAGTAGCTTTGATATCAAAAACCGCAAAAAAGGCCGTCTTCATAAGTTTGCCGCGCCACCTATATGGCACCATCGTGGAAGGATTCGATACCGCAACTAAGGTTCTCAATTTACCGATACCGTTAATGCCTGTTATACCGAAATAAAAAATAAAACATATATTTGATAGCGCAAAGTTTTCACATTGCTAATAAATGAAATCATAATCTGAAAAAAAACTACATGGTCCAATTTTAATTCTATTACATACATACGTATACTTACGCTCAGTTGCAGAAACACTCATTAGAGTTAATCCTCCATTAAATCTCTTGCTAGCTTTTTCTACGTCAACAAGACAAAAAGTGTCAGCAAGAGATTTAATGGAGGGTTAACTCTAATGAGCGTTTCTGAAACTGAGTGATAATCTATCAATTTAGACATGACATAGATTTTTGAGAAACAGACTTTTTGTTTGGAATTGACATACAAATTAATTATTAACAACTGGTAACAAGCAAGCTCAAATATTCAGAAACAAGGTAGGTAAATCTCTAAAACCTTAGAGAATAAAATCAAAACATCTCAGAAACCAAATCTTTTGACTATCTACAATTCGTTTTACATAAGTCGAATTTAGTAGAATAAGGATACTCTCGGATAAGAGTACAAGTCGAGTGCAAGCGTTCACTGAAACGTTTCACATGTAAATGTGCCCGTAATCTGTAGGAGCTTCAGCGAGCAGACATCGATCGTCGATGGATCCCGACTCCACTCAAACTTTTCCGCTCTAAACTCCTTTATGCGTCCAAAGTCCCCCGCATCAACCCTTTATCGTCTTTATACCGTAGACATACGATTCCCGTCAAGGGTTTTTACGTGGAAAGGCCTAAAATACCAATAGAGAGTTGTACTTTGTGCTTTTATTCACACTACTAGAATTGTATCGAATCGGTTCTATTATTGATGTTTCTTTTGGGGAATTGGTTTATAGATACGTGAACATTGGTCTGAAATGTCTAGGAATCCGCATCGAATTGTATCAAAATATTCATATGCAACCTGTATAAAATTATTACTATCCAAAGCAATTTTTATGCTTGTAGTTAGAGCTGTCACACACGATGACGCACTGATGGAGAAGCAGATGTCAGTCCGTCATTTGCAAGGAGTTGAATGAAACCGCAACGTAGAAACACACACGGTGTGTGTGTGATCCCACTTAAGACGCTGTTATACCGTCGAGGCCGTTTTTTGAAAAAGAACGAAAGTGTTTTAAACTGTGTTTTAAAGTCTGAAATTAAATTATGTCTTATTTAAGGATCTGGCGGATAGGCGATAGTTCTCAATAACACGATTAGATTAAGTTTACTCGATAGAAAAAAATCCCAAAGTTACCCCTTTTTGTTATGTTTTTTCAATACTATGATTAAACTGCTGATATCCCAAGCAGCAAAACAGATCGTGACTAAATCAATTTTGCCTTAAATATACCTAAACTTCGCATTAACCAAGGCAAGCTTTACTGAAGTCTGTATTAATAAATTCAAGTTGTCTTAGTTTTCAGAAATACCGACTTAAGGATTAGTTAAGTTAAGTAGTATTAACTTTGCCTTAAGTATGTCCACGCGAAATGCATACTTAAGCATAAAGTTACTGAAAACAGTATTAACGGAGATATAGTTAAATTTAATAGTGTTTAGAAGTATTACTTAAGTTCTACTTAAGGCAAAATTACCTAAAGTTTGCCTTTAGTCTTCCTAAGGTTATCCAGGTCAAACGGTTGCTTTAAGTCGTTCCTTTGAAATTGCAATTTAAGTGGTTGTTTACTTAGCTAATGCTTGTGTCAGTACTATCAGCCTTAAAGGGACGTTTTTAATAAAAAGTAACAAGTTAGTGCTACAATTTGTGTTTATAAAAGTAACATGAGCATAATTAAAGTTAAGAAAATTAAGATAGCAGGAAATTTTCTACGTCGTGTAAGAAAATATGTGACCGCAAATTCTATTCATGCCAAAGATTGTGCAGTGAATGTTAATCCGAGTAGTCCGAGTACAGCCGGAGCCAGTGACTCCTTGTTAGATCCTTGTTAACAACGTTCAAAGTTTACAGTCTGTCTATAAAGTCGTGACCTAATAATTGTAGTAGCTTGATTTTGACGTTCTTGCGTGGAGACAGCGCCCAAATTTTTGTCAAGACTTTTTAGACAGACTGTATCATGTTTGCCAGCACATCCACCAGGCCCGCATCGGTTGATGAAATCATAGAAGACACGAACAGCAAACTTAAATACGTAACTTCAACAAAAGAAGAGCGTGATTCTAATTATAGATTTTTTTTAAAGTGTGGTCTATCTCCCATAATATACCACAACGTACACATCAGGAATATGAAACAAAAATAATCACAAAAAAACCAACAGAATAATACGCAAAATAGTAGATTCATATTCTGTATAAAAGATAAGATAAGATAAGATAAATATTCTTTATTTGCACACCAAAAATACAAAAAAACAACAACAATATACACGAACAAGAAGGGTAAAAAAGGCGGCCTTATTACTAAAAGTGATTTCTTCCAGACAACCAGTCAACTGTTCAACTGTCTAAAAATGTCAACTGTTTCCTGTTACGGTTCAAAAGACACATTTCTTCAAAAGTAGGAAAGCCATAACCGGAACGGAACCTTTGCGTACGGAACCCTAAAAAATACAACTCGTTACATGTTTATGTTGTGACTGAGATACATAAAGTAGATACAAATACGACGCGTTACGTCAAAAGATTCAAGATTTAGAGTGTAGACCTGAGGTTACCTCAGTTTACAATTATTTATGTACATAAATGTCAAATTATAATTATCATTTTCCATAAGTAATACGTAAGTAGTACTCACTTACTTTGAATCACATGTTTTTCTTTAAACACAAAAACGAATTGTTCAATCTTGCATTGGCCTTTTGTTTGCAGAAATCACAACAACAATGACAGATGAGAAGAAAATAAAATATCCGTCGAATCAGTATTTATCAAGTACGAGTTAAGGATGACTTAAATCGACACGGTATTTACTTGTATTATTTGAAGTCACACTTCGGTATTAGTTAAGTATAACATTACTTGAGTAAGTAAGCAATAATTATAAACACATTTAACTGATCCTTTACTATGATTTACCAATACTGTATTGCTTTTATTCGTACTTAGCACATGCAATATGGATTTAACGCCATTTTGAATGATCTGCAAATTTGAACATGTTTTTTATTAAGTTCTGTCTTTGTTATTTTAGGCACTCTCTTAATTTTACACAATTTTACATAGTTTTGCGTAGCGAAATCAACATTGATATTTAATATTTAATTAAATTTCGAAGAAAAAAGAAAAAAAAACAGTTTTTGTGGTTGAATTTTTTGAATTTTAAATACAATTACTTTGTAATTTTTGAAGCCCGCCTGTTTTCTAAGAATATTTGTCCATTTCACACGATAAACGAATGTGCGTTTAAATTTTTACTTTACTTGTCGACGAAATAATGCAATATAAAATAATAATAACTATCAGAGCCATTTTGTTTATCATTCATCATAGAATATTAAGTTGGAAAATGTTACCACCATAATTTATCTTTACTGTATCTACGTAAAGTATAATAATATATTATGAAGGTAGGATGAAATTTCAAACTAAAAATTTTTACTTAAGTTTATCTACGAGAAGTCAACTTTCCTTAAGTCGTACCTAAGTTTATCTTAGTTTATCTGTAAAGTAGTATGAAGTCTATCTTAACTCATTCAGTACTCCATATGCCCACTTTTGCCTAACTCTGCCTTCTAGTGTATCTACAAGATATCTTGAGGGACGGATGGTATTACCTAAGTCAATAACCGAGAATTTGGTTATTGAATGAGAGATATCTACAATTCAGACTTAAGGAAAGATTTTGCCGCTTGGGATTTAACTTTTTATTCTTGTATTTAACTAAATACATTAAATATTTCTAGTGAACTCAGGAGAAGTTTTAGCTTAGAAACTCCCATGAGCAAAGATATTGACGAAAAACACGTTTTTTTGCGATCCTGCTTTCAATTGGAGCGGGATGGCTGATTGTAAACTTATGCTTGCAAGAAAGAGATGCTTGCACTGGGATAACCTAGCCTTAAGGTACGCTTCCAGTTTTTCACTCAAGCAGAAACGAGATAAGACCAAACCCTATCAGGTTTATTAAAGTAAATACACAATTTCCCTTTGAATACTATAATAACCACAGAAAGGAGTACCAGCAGAATAGCATGAAAGAGGACTATTTAGTTCGAGAATTAAGCGTGACCACAAATAGAAACCTACTGATTAAATTAAATTCAACCTTATCCAAGTCATATGACTAAATGCTCATAAAATTTTTATAGTAACTGATGAGCATATATGCACTTTTTCTTGCCTTTTTCTGAACGAAATATATGAACGGATTTGCCATATCGACCGTATGATTGGCACAGAGGCTGCACCTGTATGCTACTTCTATTGAGGCAAAGCCACATCTCTTCTGTCGTAATACCTAATAGGTAAGCCAATTCACAGGTCAATGAACTTAGTATCTAATAAAGATTAACCTAAAGACCGAATGACAAAAGTAACAAAAATATCGCTAGAAGGAGTCTACCATCAGCCTATATACCTACGTACCACTGCAGGGCACAGGCCTACCCTCTAGGAGGGCGTTTGGGCGTTAGTCCACCACGCGTGCCCAATGCGGATTGATAGACTTTACATACGCATCAGAATGTCTATTTCTTAGCTTTTTCTGCATATGCAGGTTTCCTCACGATGTTTTCCTTTACCGTTTGAGAGCAGTCGGTAATACGTACACAAGTTAGAAAACTCATTGGTACGTGGCATGTTGTCCGTGCGAATTCGAACCCGGACCTCATGATTGAGAGTCCATATCTCTCCGCAACGCGCCACCGAGCTCTTTTTACCAATAGCATTATTTATATCCATATTGCTTCCAATAATAAGTATGGCAAAACAACGATTTATGCTGGAAACAGTTTCGCTTGTGTGAATTAGGTCCATGAATGGGTGTACGTGAACTATAAATAAGAAATCCGGACAAGTGCGTGTCGGGCACGCATTACGTCCTAAAATCCGTATCCATTTCTTCGCGTCGACATTTATTTCTCTTGTACATTTCCGGAACTAGTAGGAGATTTAGCGAGGAGCCATCGATCGCATATGGATTCAGTTTCAGGCTTTTCTCAAACGCAAACTCTCTAATTCTAACCGAGGGGTGTAATACAGGGTGAGATTGAAAACATCCGACAAAGTTTTAAATATTATTATGCGTATCTTATAATCTTATAACTATTATAAAATCGTAAAAATCGTGAGGAATAAAAAATAAGAATCATCAAAATCGATTCACAATTGGCGGAGTAATCGCGTAACAAACATACAGAAAAAAAAACATACGGGTCGAATTGAGAACGTCCTCCTTTTGTTGAAGTCGGTTAAAAAGTAGCGGTTCACTTCATATTAAACTCAAATAACACTCCATAGCTCGATTTAAATGACGTGTGGCGCTTTGTTTGTTCGCGCATCACGCAAAAACTACTAAATTGATTTTGATGAAACTTTTTTTGTTTGATAGCTTATGATCTGACTTAAAATCTGGTATATAATTTATACGGAAGAAGTCGCGGGTTAACTCTAGTAGGTTCTAAATTACTGTTGTCCCAGGGAATTTTTGAATATTGTTTTGAAAAAGTGGTCTTTTCGGTCCAGTTTCCATAGATACACAATTTTTTAACCAACCCAATTATATTTTAAACCGTCATGCTTCATACATACATCATTCATAGTGCTGTACTCATCTTCAAGATTAGTAGATCAATTCCTAAAAGTTTGTCGAATAACTTCGATTTCACCCTGTATACGGGGTCAGGGTGTAACAGAAGTGGTTAAAACGGGTGGTTTAGTTAGTTAGACCATCAAACTGGATAGCTTAGTTAGTACTACGACTTCGAACAAAAGTGTAAGTAAGTATAGTAAGACTACGACTTAGAACAAAAGTGTAACATCTTTTCGAGGCAAGCTGAACAACTGATATACGGATTAATTATATTCTATTTTTATAAGTCGCTGACACATTAATACAAGGTGTCACAAATATACAAATAAACATTTAAGTCGGTTTTAGCCTCAGATAAATTAACAGGAATGGATCTTCGATCAAAATAAAATGAATGGATAGGCCTTACGCGAACATTTCAAACCAGAAAAGTGAAGCAAAACAAATGAAATTTTTACTTGTCACTTGTATGAAAGTGCCCTAGATTTGACAGATAATGGCGCTAGTTTGTATGTACCAAGTGCACCAGTAGTTTGCTTCAACTTACCGCGCTTTAGGCCTATCCATTCATTTTATTTTGATCGAAGGAATGGATGCGATATTACGCGCGTACCCCTCTGCCAAAGGCGCATGCTCAGTGAGCATACCCGTCATATAAAAATAGTTGACGCGCGTCCCGCGCCAGTATATAAAACTCCCCCCTCACCCCCGCAAAATTGACAGACTTTTTTGCGTAGAAATGAGAGATCATTTCCAATCCATTCCTGTTAATTTATCTGAGGTTTTAGCCCATCAAACTGAACAACTTTCACTATAGGACCAATATCGAAATCGCGAAAAAAAAAATTGATGTTCCATACTCTACAAATCGACTCGAGCTAAAATATGTATGGGATATCTGATATTTTACCCATAGTGAAAGTTGTTCAGTTTGATGGTCTGAACAACCCCCTTAAGAGTTTTAAATATTTATTTTTACTTATGTAACACCCTGAACATCGTCGGTTGCACTTCCAACCTACTGCTATCTTCTTTGATTAAATTCGCTAGGAGTCATCAGATTAGAGTTAGTTACTCCTCGGCTCTTTCTACTTCATTCTTTAATACAATTTTCTACTGTATAAACCACCAATTTCTTATACCAGATGTGTAAGAAATATGATAGATTTGTTATTCTAAAAACACAAAATACAGAACACCAGTGCAAACGTAATCAATCCTACAAACTACAAATAAAAGATATCCTCCAAAGCACCCACCCGAGGCAGAGTATCAAGGAGGCTGGCCGCATTGCCTCTTTGGATAGCCAAACTTATCCTCTGGGCAAAATAGCTGCCAGCCCTCCTGTCCCCCGTGGCCTCAAACAAGCGCCTCGAGAGGCCCTTTAGAAAAAGTTTCGCCGCGGGACCCCAACAGCCCATGGTCTCCACAGCGAAAGGCAGAAACTCAAAGCCCTCTCCCAAACCGTGATACGTCCTTCTCTTTTCTGACTCTGCATTGATTTGATAGATTTGAGGTCGAACCTCATTTGCTGAAACTACGAGTATGTTCGCCACTTTTACCAATAAAAATTTAGTTTTTTTGTAATTATACAAAAATGTTTAACACATTGCTACATCTTCTCCAGACTGATTTACTTGGCTTGTCTGGCTTCGTGAACGAAGACTGGCATCTCAATAAATCTCATTGTGTACAAACGAAATTACTCGTGGAAAAATCCATTCGAAGCGCATCTCTAAACACGATTCACTACTTTGAACAACACACTGGGAACTGCAAACTTTGAGATGAACTGTTTTATGTTTATTTACAACTCTGTCAATTGTTTTTTCACCTCATAAGCTCGGAAAGATTCTGTTTATCATTCAAAATCTGAGTGCAAAAGTGCATTTTATCAGCTAGCGTGGAAAGAGTGTTTGAAATTCGAATCTGTCTATTCAATATTTTTCTATACCGCAAATCCACTGAAAATGCTTAATAACTATGTCATGTCACTGGCCAGCCAAAAAAAAACTTTTTAAAATGTACTTTTTAGCAGTTAACTTTTTTTCCTCGCTGTTGTGATGTGAAAAGTTGTGTGTTTCGCTCGGCTGCAAAGGTATTCTGCGTCTCGTACCTTTGAAACCTTCGCTGAGCTCAGGATTCTATTATTTGAACCACTCGCTTCGTTTGTGGTTCAATCCTAGAATCCTTCGCTTGCTCAGGTTTCAATACAAGTACTCGCGCCAAAAAGCAACTTTGCAGCCTAGCATAACAAATAACTATTGTTTTCAAATGGCCTAGTCAGTACCAGTCACTATTGAATAATCTGTAGTGAAAACTTGCCACTGTCTTTAGGCCTCCATTTGGTGTTCGGCGTTGAACTCAGTAGTTTTTTGAATGAAAGACTAGGATAATAGTTTATATTTTCAGGTTTTTAATCTTCAAATAACACTTTGAAAAACTCTTTCGCAGTCGCGCGCGCAGAAGTGTCACAATCAGTTCAATTGACATCTCACGTCACCCGTAATTGCCACCTTTTCTAAAATATGTGTTGCCATAAATAGCATATTCTAACAGTAGCATACAGTTTTTAAGTTGTCTAAGTTGCCAAAAATGTGTACACATCAAGCTAGGCAAAACAAACATAAGCTGGCCGCGCGACGTTATTACATTACTCTACCTAGGCGCGGCCAGCTTATTTTGGTTTTGCGTAGCTTGATCTTAGTCTAAAAGCTTGATGTGTCGCTGTGTGTACTCTGTGTTTGAAGTGTGTATTATATAGGTATGGTAAAGCATTAAAAACGAGAAAAATAATTTTACCTTCAGGTTTTTTAGAACGAGAAAATGCAAAATTTTACATTTGTGTATTCATTCGTCCATCGAATCTCACTATTCAAAAATAGCACTATTTCATGATACATACTTATTGATTTCATTAATTCAGTTCCTATGTCAGTGGTTCTTATGATAGACAAGAAAAAAATACGAAAATATACCTTATTTATAACCTACTTTAACGGTAATGTACGACCAACCGTTCCGAAAACCATGACGTGATTTATTTTTCCTGAAAATATATTTCGTTTGGACGTTGAGTCTGATAAATAACAGGTGAAACATGTGACCTGTCTAAACGCGTATTCATTGCTCTTCACGTTCGGTTCAATTGTGAGGTTTTTCCGTCCGGTTCGGCTAGGGCTATTTTCCGTACCCGAATAGAAAATAGTCTCGTATTATGTCAAGATGTTTTTTTTTAATATTCGAAATGCATATGCTGACGACTATATTCCCTTAGAACATTCACGTTTCACTAGTAGTACCGAAGCTCTGTCCAGTGTGATGGGGAGTGAGCCCGTCGCAACTTATAATGGACAGTGGGTACAATACATGCATCAACATTGAAGCACATTGAAGCATGCAGGTTTCCTCACGATGTTTTCCTTCAACGAAAAGCCAGTGGTGTTACAGATCGTACATAAATTCCGAAAAACTCATTGGTACGAGTCGGCCTGGATGGGGGTCGATCGAAATATAGTACATAAATGCTTATTCCTTTAGTGCTCGAATGATGATAAAGTGAGACGTTACAAATAGACGGTTTGTATTAAATCTTTTACGGACAAAAGAAGCAATTCAAAACATAGGTACTATCGCGGTCTTTTCCGCCTGACCACAACTAGACTCATTTTTGCTTGCATACTAAAAAATAAAGGCGCTGTCTAGCCCCGCCCTATTGATGAATAGACCAATGAATGAATAGTTTCCAAACAATAAATTAAGCGCGAAATTATGCGAAAGGAATTTTAAGTGATCAGACGGAAAAGTCCGCGATAGTACCTAGGAAATGTACAAATTATGTTCTTAATATATTTTGCACTGCATGTCAAACTTATCCACCTTTTACCTTATTGCAAACGAAATTACATAAAGAGGACAGATTCCAGCAAAAAAAAAACAACAATAAATGTCTTGGGCATTGTCACACAGATTATTTAGTCACATGTCTAGAGTCTAAGTCCCATCAATAAAATAATAGGTGGTACCTATACTTCAAATAACCCTCCTTATTTCATATTTTGTGCTATTACTGTTGTCGGTTTATTAACCCCAACTAGTACTATTACAGTAAATCATAATTATTAGCGTCATAATTTCGTTAAGTAGACAAGTAGACAACTACAAATTCTTATAAGAAAAGAAACATTTTAGTTTCGGAGCAAACAAACTGAATAAAACATTAAATTAGCCGTATGATTTATTTTAAAAAGTTTTTATACTTATTCGAGATCTGAGAGAAGCGTTTTGAATTTTATTTGAATATCATTAACGGAACACAAGATTTGCAGCCATTTCGAAAATTGTTTTGTCTAAATATTTCGTACAGAACAAAAAAGTTTTATGTCCTTTTTGCCTGAACCGGAGATCTAATTAGTTGAAATAAAGAGCTCCCAGTGACAGCCAGTGTAAATTAAACTGAATAAAATAACAAAATACTCTAATGTCCTACAGAATTAGATAATTCGCAAAACGAAACTACACAAAATAGTACTAAAAAGGAAATTAGTAATTTTGGAATAGAATATAAAGCGAGTCTTTTATTTGATTTGGGTTAGAATAAACAGGGTTAGACAGTTGCATTATTTTAATGGGTGATTTAACGCATGACACTTATCCACTTGCCCCAAAGGTAAGCAAAAAAATCACAAATTTTCATTCAAACGTCAGCGAACGATCAGCTGGGGATCTACCCGGACATTCGAACTTCGCAGTTGCATGAACATTTTCGTTCCAAATAAAGTAATAAATAAAGTTCAGACCAAAACGGTCGCGATATATCGAAAATAGAAAGTCTGGGTACAGGGCCTGATTGCATTTCGATGGAAAGTCATATATTTTTTTGCTAATTTAGTAGGTAGGTAAAGGTTCATTAGGGAAAGTTGTTCAGTATTATGGGTATTTTACCCTTACACCCTTTAGAGCTTTTTTGTTTGAAAAATGTATCTCTAGCAGGGTGTTATTGTTGTGTTACGTAAGTTGGTGCCAGTTTTTGGCACGAGTTTTTATCATCGTACCGTAGGTCAAAACGTATACAGGATGCAAGGAAAATTATAATTAAGCTTTAAACCACATACTCTACCCATCAAACTAAACAACTTTTAATATGGGAGAGAGAATGTCAGAACAAAAACAAAAAGCTGTTCCGTACGTTCCAGTCGAGTAAGTGCTGCAGATTTTTTTTTCACTCACAGGTTTGTTCCCATAGTAAAAGTTGTTCATTTTGATGGGTAGAGTATGTAGTTTAAAGGGTAATGATACTTTTCCTTACACCCTGTATGTTTACGACTATTATTCTATGATAATTCTAAAAGCGTTATTGCTGTTTAAGTTTTCATACTCACAGTAATTAACAAACAATCAAAGACTTTGATTTATTCAATACGTTGGAGGCTTTGCCAGAAAATAGATATACACGCCTAGAATTAATTCTACTACATACACGAAACGTTTATTAAATACAACAAATACAATACCTGCTCAGTTAATCTCGTTTATTTGTTCTTTTAGTCTATTAATCAATAAATAGTATTTTGCGATAAAACTACTGTTTGAGAGAAAACGAGAAAATTTGTCGTGTCTTAACTTTTCGTTACGGTACTTTTCAGCGATTTCTCGCGGCGACATTGTCGAAATATCGCTGCGACTATCTATCGCCTCGCTGGGAATTATAGCTCTCAGTCACATGTGAAAGGGGTCTCTGGTTCGGTCGACTTCACATAGCTCCAATTAGAGATTAATTACATTGCACAGAATTGCATTAATTATACGTTAAGCAGTACGACGATGCCCTTTAATCTGTGTATTACGTTCTGTATCTGTGTATTTTTTTTTATGTTTAGTCAAATCATTGGTTCAGATATAAATGAATGGTCCATAGCTGATATCGACATGTTCTATGGAACATAATTTTTTGAACCGAATAAACAGAGGAGTTAATTGTAAACACGGTCTTTCTAATTAATATTGTTCCTTTTAGGATGCTACTTTAGGTAAAGCACTATTTTTTTTATTTGTTACAACTGACTGACTGACTGACTTTCTTTTGAGATCAGATCAGAGCTCAGAATCAGTTAGTCAGGGACACGGTTCTTCTTTTAAGTATATGTGGTCAGGGATAAGCGGAAAATTACTCATATCTTTCTTTGTAGCTTAGCTAGTCTTAGATATCCAGGGTGTACACTTAAACACGGTACCTACATACTTTATAAGGTGCTTCAGACAATCAAACTGAACAACTTTTACTATAGGACCAATATCGATGTCCCGAAAAAAAAATCTGCGGTCCCACATATTTAGGTCGAGTAGGTTTGCATGAAACAGCTGATTTTTTTTCGCGATTTAGATATCTTTATTACGATTTCAATGTTGGTTCCATAGTTCAGTTTGTACTTACTTGTTGTTATGAAGTTTTTTTATTTTTTTTAATAATATTTTTTTTTATTAAGGGTGTGCATTTTAGGTACTTCGCTCAAAAGGGTTTCGAAATACATTTTTTTTTACATAAAGTCAAGAAACAGAAAATTACAGTCTCGCATTACATAGGCGCAATTATAATAGTCTATTTTTTACACGTTACATGACTGGTGTACAAAGTATGTACTAGCTAATCACTGATAACATTTGATAGTAACAGTTCCTTCAACAATTTACAAAATCTCGGCTTCTTTACCTCATTTCGAATATCTGCTGGTAGCTCGTTGAACAGCTTTGGAACACACCTACTTAGGGTCCTATACCCGAAATAGTTTGTTCGCCCGCGGTACTTCGAACTTACCAGTCGATATTGCTCTCGTTTCGTAGTAATGTTTCAAAAGTGACCTGTAGTGTGAATTGCCATGGTTATTAGCAGCCAGTAAGTATTTATGCTTTAATGATGCATTACATTCTGTATAATATTGGAAACACACGCACATCTAGAGAACTAAACCAAGTTTAGACTTGGCGAAGTCAAGCTCGCTTAAGCTTGAACAATAGCTTCACATCATCATACACAATGTAGGCTCAACAAGTATAAAGACGAATAGCAGGATTTAAGCGGCATCAATACACATTATATTATTATATTAATAAACGTGTGGTTACGGTAGGTGGTGTGCCGATTTCTCTTGAGCCATTATCTTACTTTTTAAAGAACGGTACAATACATATTAAGAAAGATAAGGTAAGGTAGATTACTATTAGCATTTACAGCACCGAATATTTTAGGATATTTTGTGGCAGAAGCTAATGGAACCACATCGGTTGTATATATATTTGAAATCGCGTAAATTTTCGCGTTATTGGGCAACATTAGTAGGAACCTATACCCACGACATACGAAACAAAATAGTATAGGATGTTTGGATAAATGTCTCTAGTTCATGAATATACAGTGTGTAAGGAAAAGTATCAACTTTTACTACGGGAGCAAACGGATTAGAGCAAAAAAAAATCAGCTGTCCCAACCCATACTTCTCGACTCAAATGTATACCTATAGCAGATTTTTTTTTACTCCGGTCGGTTTGCTCCCATAGTAAAAGTTGTCCAGTTTGATGGGTAGAGTATGTGGTTTAAAGGTTAATAATACTTTTCCTCGCTGATGCGATGCGATGATGAAGCGCTCGTTTGCGTAGTGGAGCTTTGGTATTGGAAACGATCACCGAAGTTAAGCAACGTCAGGTCCGGTCAGTCTTTGGATGGGTGACCGTTTAGTGGTATTTCATCTCGAGCGTTTCCGTGCTTCAGAAGGCACGTTAAGCAGTTGGTCTCGGATAGTTCCATCAGATGGCGTTGTAACTATTCGTTAAGCCAGGTCAGAGGCCTATTGAGGCGGCTTGAAAATTCTCTGACAGCAAGTTGACCACTACCTTGCCTCCACCAACACGCACTGGGCCCGCGTGGTGGAGTATGGCCCACTCCCTCTCATCCTTATTCGTGAGAGGAGGCCTTTGCCCTGCAGTGGGATTCTATAGGCTATAACTTACTTAATACTTTTCCTTACACCCTGTATAATTATGTCACATTAATGTAGACCATGAGATTCAGGCCGAAAACTAATTTTTATTTATTTATTTATTTGCATCAGGCAACAGTAAAATGTAACATTATCACGGGCCCATATTATAAATACCTTAACCTAAAATACATAAAAATATATCTTAACTAACTATCTTAAAACTTAACATTTAACACTCCCTAGGGTTTATTGTCCTCGCTTCCCTAAAGCGTCTAAACACGACTCCGGTAGGCCACACTTCGGGGAGCAGGAACGTCTTCAGGTGAGAGACGGGGACTCGGAGCTTGAAGGCCTTGAAAAATGTAATATTAGTAAAATATTAAGGTTTATTATAAGCTTTAAGACATTTTTATCGGTTTCTTCTTATCATAGCCATTAGTGTCCCACTGCTGGGCAAAAGCCTCCCCTTCTTTTCTCCATTCTTCCCAACCACCAATCAGCAATCTAGTTCGCCTCGCCATCTTTTCCAGGGTTGGCCCCGACGACTCTCTTTCTCTCGACCCAAATTGATAACTGATTGATTGATTGTATAAATGAATACTTAAATTATATTATTATAATACAAAAAATGGTCCTCCTCTCTCCTAATTTGCCATACCCTACAAACAGGGTTCATAATGAACTGTTAGCTTTCCACTATAACACCTTTATGATGTGCAATAAATAAATTGAAATTGAAATTGATTGATAATTATTTAGAAATGTTGATGGTGATTGAACGAAGATTGACTGCCCAAAATAAAATGATGAAAGATTGATGAATTATGACAATATAAAATCATCAAATCATCATCATCATCTTAACATTTTATTCCCCTCGTTTAACATTTAATATGGGTATTAACCCAAAGTAGTTAGTATAGGTAGTGTAGTAGTTTAGTATTAACTAAACATTTTAAAACCAACGGTACTACTGGTGAAACGTGGATGTTCTGAGGTTTCAGAATATCTCTGACTACCCCTCGGGGAATATAGCGTGAGCATATGCTTATGCTTATGCTTTAAAACCAATTTGGCTTTTGTAGGAAAAAAATTAGTTAGCTGGGTCAGATTTCGCCCAATGATCTTTGTTTGTTCCATAGAGAAAGTTTTTCAGTTTGATGGTCTGAAAAACATTTCATGTGACTCCCTGTCTGTGTGTGCTTTCCAACTATTAACTTCAACCAGACTGCTAATCTGCTAATGACATAATAACGCAGTACAGTGCATTCACATTTTAATGGTACCAGTTAACAAATTTCATTGACCTAGTAAATGTGGTAACACTTTATAGGTATACCGCGTATTATACAGTATGTAAATTTTAATGCATTACATATTAAACAGTTGCTTCAGAACATAAAACTGAAAAAAAAAATATCTATGGGACCGAGTGACCAAAATAGATAGCGAAAATAAAATCTGCTGTTCTATATGAAACTGAAATCCTATACTCGACCACAATGAGTCGTTTTTTTTTGTCGCAATTTCGATGTTGGTCTCATAGATAAAGTCGTTCAATTTGATGGTCTGATCATCTTCTTAAAAAAACATCAGCATATTATTAAGAGAAGTTTATTCCGAAGGCTCCCCGGCGCGCCTGCATGCAAACGAACTTTCGCCCTATGAAATTTTTTAACACGATCTAGAATCCAATATCTGTATTTTAAACGTTTAAATGTATAGTTTCAATGCTAGGATCAATTTAAGATTTGTATGTATATCTTTGAGCCACGATAACTTTGAAACATCTGACAAATGTAGAGCACAGATGTTTTCTAGATAATGTTAACACTTTTATTATATTTTTATTACTAAACTAGTGTTTACCCGCGAATTCGTCCGCACAAATTATATACCAGATTTTAAGTCAGGTCATAAGCTATCAAACAAAAATGTTTCATCAAAATCGGTTCATTAGTTTTTGCGTGATGCGCGAACAAACAAACAAACAAACAGACAAAATTTCTAAAAAAGGTTGATTTCGAGTCAGGGATACCTAAAAACCATATCGTAAACTTTTTTTGTAAATATCTTTAATGTACAGACACAGACAGACACACTTCAGTTAGGTACAGTTTTATAATAGTTTAGATGTTCAAACTAGTCCTTTTAAGTGTAAGTTTACCATAATATTCATCTACAATCACAGGGTAGGTAGGTATAACCTTCCAAAAAAGGCTCAACAAGTATAGGTACTATAGATAAGTCTTCCTATTTTTGCGTCCGCGTCATAAGTAAACGTTGTGCGTGTAGTTAGGCAGGTGTTGTTTTATCAGCGGGCGGGAACGTTGGCCTCACTTCCGCCCTTATCTAAGTTTACTTACCTCTGCCCAGTGTTGCCAACTCAGTAGATTTTACACTAAAACTGGTTGTTTCTACCCCTATTTTAGTTGAGAAATATTGCTTTTAGTGGCTGGTGGATTTTTTAGTGGTTCAGTTGAAGATATATTTCATAGAATATAGTTACAAGAGAACTACTTTTTTTTTTTTTTTTTTTGAATGAAATTCTATGATACTTCGCACACTTAAATCCACGGCGAATCCAACGAATCGTCAGAAGAATTAAAAGGAAATTCGTTTCGTTCGTCTCCTTCGCGGAGGATCTAGCCGAGGATAGATATGCGTCCACCCTAATTCATACTCGAAAGTATCTTAAACTTATGGATTTGTGCATTCTTCGATCGTGATTTTGAAAGTGTTAGACCCACAAATAGCACTCCAATTAGTAGAACGATCACTTAACCACTAAGCCGATTTACTGATTATTTACATAGAAATGTAATATTTTGTTACACAATATGACTGTAATAACAAAGGTAACAAATTACCAATAACGCCCATTGTTTTCCTGTTTACTGGGAAATTTTGTGATTATGAGAGCAGAGTACTTTTCTGTTAGTGGCTTACTTTAAATATAAACAATTATTTGTGTGAAAATGTCCAAGGTATTTATTATTTAAAGCCTGACCAGGAATATAAAAAACTTGGTTTGGGGGCGCTGCAATGTTCTAAATACAAAAATTTTTTCCAAAGATTTTCCGCAACATGGCGAGGTTTTTTATATTTCTGGTCGGGCTATAGTGTTATTTTTATTTGTTTATTATTGATTCATTAGCTGATGAAAGGGGTGGACTATTCAAAATAAGTTCTTCTTAGCTTTTTTAGGTTTTAGAAGTTGAATCTGGGAGAGCTAATTTGACTGTTGGCAACACTGACTCTGCCTGGGAACCTGCGCGGGGTACCTCAGCTGTTCTTCCTACCTACTCTCACCCAAACACGCGATATCAACACAATTTTTGTAACGTTTATTTTGCTTGTTATATGAGCGGAAGAACAATAAAGATGCTATTATTCTTTCTATGTTGTAGGTAAGTCTATTCGTGTGTGATTGAATAATGGTAACATTGATTTAGGTTATCTTTGGTGTAATATGTATCCGATATCTAAATAATATAGAAACAACAGAACTCATTATGTTTTTGTTTTGAATAGCCCTCCCCTCTCATCAGCTGATGAATCAATAATACATACATACATACCTACATACATATTCTCACGCCTGTCTCCTACTGGGGTAGGCAGATACAACGAAACGCCACCGATCCTGAAAAACCTCTATCAATCATTAATAATGAATCATCAAATATCACTATCATCACTTCATAATCACTACATAGTATAAAACAAAGCCACTTCCCGCGGTCTGTCTGTCTGTCCCTATGTAGGTATGCTTAGAGATCTTTAAAGGCGCACATTGCAGCGATATTATCGAGCGATATTATCGACAGCGATATCGCGACACCTTACACACTGCAGCGATTCCGCGATTCGCGTCACGCATGCGCCTTTCACTGAATGTAGTAGAAAGAGATTGCGTCAGGTTGCGATAATATCGCGGCAGTGTGTGGGATCGAGCGCGTCCCCATACAAAATGTACTGAGAACAATTATCGCAAAATCGCAGCGATATTATCGCTAGATAATATCACGGCAGTGTGTAGGATCGCGCGCGTCCCCATACAAAATGTACTGAGAACAATTATCGCAAAATCGCAGCGATAATATAGCTCGATAATATCGCTGCAATGAGCGGAGGCCTTAAAACTACGCAACGGATTTTGATTCGGAATTTTTTTATTGGATTTGTTTAAATAGATAGAGTGATTCAAGAGGAAGGTTTATATTAGTGCATTGCACCCTTGGCGAAGCCGGCGCGGGTCGCTCTACAAGGTGAAATTGATATCATTAAAGAGTCTACCCATCAAACTGAACAACTTTTACTATGGGAGCAAACCAATCGGAGCAAAAAAAAAATCTGCTGTCCCATACTAAACTGCACCCGCCGCCGTTGCCGACACGACTCAAATGTATGGGTCAGCAGTTTTTTTTTTTGCTCCGATTGGTTTGCTCCCATAGTAAAAGTTGTTCAGTTTGATGGATAGACTCTTAGTTTAAAAGGATGCTAATGATATCGATTTCACCCTGTATTATAAACAAATAAAAATAATAAATGCCTGTGACATTGTCACAGAAATAATCAGAATTTAGCTTTGGAATTGTATTATGATTACTATATATATGAGACACATATAGATTCAAAATTACATTATAAATGCAAATATTTTTCGTGGGGGCATATTAAGTAGTTACCTACCTATTCATTTGCAATGGATGACGTTGATTGAATAAACAGTTAATAGATATAAATTAGAAAACTACCGGAAATGACTAACGGTACCCGAAGATTAATAGTACAAAAACTCAGGTCAAAGACCAGGAGAGCAATCGCGCTAAATAAATCTCAACTAAACCATGATTGGACTGCGTGCGAACCACAACTTTTAACACATTCGGTATCGCGCTAATCATTTGACAGCCGTTTGTGCCATTTTGACAGATCGCTCAGACGTTTAACGTAATAAATAAGTCAAGTTTAGCGTGATACAAAATTCATCACAGTTGAATAGTAATTGGATTGCAATGTGATTAGAACTAAAATCGGATTAGGATTGAACGTCGATGTTTTAAATGAGCGTGACAATTTTTAAAGTCATTTTATCATATACAAGCTATTCTTGTCTATACTCGTTCATAACATTTGTATTTAGGTGTCTATGTTTTATCTTAAAAATATGAATTTTAGTGGTACAAAGTGAAACCCACTAGGTACTATAAACACGTTGTGAGTCGCCCGCCACTGACTCATCATGCGGCACACCTTTGTCTGCCCATCCATACAAATACATTCGGATTTGATTTATTTCAAGATTTATGCAATTTATTTAACAATCAACAGCATATTCTTATGAGATACCTTTTGAACTCGAATTCACCAGATCACGACGTTAAAAGAAATGATGAGTTTTGATAAACCTTTCCTATCTATCATCAAAAACATCAATATTATATACCTATCTATGAAAAGACTTGTTAGTGCGTTCACACACGATGACGCACTGACGGAGCAGCAAACGTCAGTCCGTCATTTGTGAAGCAAGGAGTTGTATGAAACCGCACGTAGAAGCACACACGGTGACGCATTGACGCACCAGGTGTGGTTTTATGGACTGACATCTGCCTCTCCGTCAGTGCGTCATCGTGTGTGAACGCACTTAGCGTAGTCACTGCTAGGCAAACAAATTTTACTAATGTCATTGCTGCTAGTGCCAATTCAGATTGTAATAAAAGGGAAGATAAGTTATACTTGGGTAAGCACAACTTAAACCCAAACTTGTTTTAAGACACGATTATTTAATACCTAGTTATGAGTTGGTAACAAATAAGTCGGTAGTTAAAGCACCCGATCTACGGTTTCTGATTTCTCGACCTTTTTTTATTTTTCGAGGCACGAGTATTCTCGACCAGATTTCTCGAGTAAAAATAACATTTTAGCAAAAAGTTAAAATTAAATAAATTATTTACATATTTTTTATACAGCAAAAGAGTTTTCATAACACCCAATAAATATATAACTGGCAGCTATCTGCCAGGAAAAAAAAGACGTTAGCCAAATATTACAATAAACAAGAAAAAAGAATTCTTCCTTTTTAGTTTTATGGCTTGTGTTTTTTTTCCAAGTCATCTTGCCAGTTTACATCAAAAAATTTTAGAATCAATAAAAAGTTTTTATTCCGAAATCCCGAATAATCCCAATAACGTATCTTTGGTGCTCAGATCAATTAACAGCTTTGGTGCCTATTTTACAAACTTTGATTTAATATCTAATCTAAACTATTATAAAATCGTAAAAATCGTGAGTAATAATAAAGTAGCGGTTCACTTCATATAAAAACTCAAATAACACTCAATAGCGCGATTTAAATGACGTGTGGAGCCATCTATTGACAAGTTTGTTTGTTCGTGCATCACGCAAAGACTACTGAACCGATTTTGATGAAACTTTTTTTGTTTGATAGCTTATGATTTGACTCAAAATCTGGTTTATAATTCATGCGGACGAAGTCGCGGGATAACTCTAGTACCTAATATTTAAAAACAACGACATAGTTTTCCAGCAATTTTCCTGGATCGCTGGTGTATAGAAATTATATCTGTTTCAACAAAAATTATCGGTCATTTGAAAAATCGGCCCTAAATTAAACAAAAAACACTAACTTACTCTACTAACTGATCTGATCGTTTCATAAAGCAAAGCTCGACTTAATATTTTTTGTGGATTTTTTCACATATTGCGTTTTTATTCAACAATTTTACAAGAACATCCTGACAATTAGAGTCAGGATACACTTATTAAAACCACTTCTAGCCCCTTCTCTACAAGAAAACTTTAAGAATTTACCAAGAAGTCACATCCGATGAAATCTATGTGGAGGAGCTACGTAAAGCTATTACAATCTTCAATGGAAATACTCGTAGATAAGAGTGGACTTCGAGGACAGTTGCTAAGTGAAATAAATGTTAGTGGATTGAAATCCCTCAGGTTCTGGAGAAGGCTCAGACTCGAGAGCCGTCCATTGATGTCGCCGCTACGGAAACCCATCCAAATGAGCCGACGCCGCTATTTTACATACATACCTACTGGGGGTTATTCACGTTTAAATATTTATTCAGAATTCAGGGCTTTTCACACGTCAACAAATATGTTTGGTATTTGGAAACTTACATGTGAAAGGTAATTTTTGACTTATATTATTTATTGCACGTTTTTTAACCTGAATGTATGGATGCTGACTGTGACTAACCAGTCTTGGTAGCGTTTAACGTGATAAAAAAAATAAGTTTGTCTTTAAATTATGACCGCGAGTGTCACAGCGGCAAGATAGCAGATTTTCTTAAAACCTGTCTCAATCGAAACTATTATAAAACTGTAACTGAAGTGTGTCTGTCTATACATTAAAGATATTTACAAAAAAATGATTACGATATGGTTTTTAGGTACCTATCCCTGACTCGAAATCAACCTTTTTTAGAAATGTCTGTCTGTTTGTCTGTTTATTTGTTTGTTTGATTTTTGTTCGCGCATCATGCAAAATCTACTGAACCGATTTTGATGAAACTTTTTTGTTTGATATCTGACTTTAAATCTGGTAGGTATATAATTTGTGTGGACTCTAGTATAATTATATAATTTGGGGTTACAAAATAGGTTTTACAGGTTTTTATCTAGGCAATTATGATATTTTTTAGAATAAAATTCAAACTTTCATTCATCATTGAGCCTATCTCCCCGGTGTAGGTAGAGACAACGGAACGCCAGTTGCTACAATCCTGACAAATCTCTAGCTTCCTCCACATTCCTTTCAATCATGCTCATTTATAAAAATTGTTCGTCTTATCCTGATTTTCAGATCATTAGAAATATATTTATTTCCTTAAATATCGTTGTTTCCCTTACGCCTTTTTCCCACTGGGAACAGCCTGCTGCTCGCAAAATATCTACTCGTAAAGTGTATTTCAGAAGAGGCGATGAAAAGGTTTATCAAACCTAAACCTTACACCCTTTCAACAATGTTCTATTTTGAATGTTACTGACAGTAAAAGCGTTGTTTTTCGCCAGTTCGAAAGCAACTCTGTTTGAATGTGTTACATACTAAATTGCGATATATCGAGGAGGACTTGACTTTCTTTTGCATTGGAACAAAGTTTAGTCGCCTAACTAGACGATCGAGGCGTGGACCGACACTCGATGAAAATGTCTGTACCTTTTGGAGTCAATAAGAATCCCTTCATCTGCATGGTAATAGCAGGAACCTCGATGTTTCATGTTGAACATTTGAAGTATATTTCGGAGTTGGTTGAGTCGGAGCGGAAGAGGCGCGATAAAAAACGTATAAAAATTCTTATGAATCACATTCGTAAGGGATCTCCATTGCCTCGAGGAAGGTGCCTTTGCTTTACTGCTCACAGGTTTAATATTATATGAAAATCTATTTACGTTACGCTAGGCATGTCACGTGCTGAAATTTAAATGGAGTTTTCGTCAGACTGTACCTAAATAGTATGCAGGAGTAGTCTGAGATCTTCTATAAATATACCATGTTTAGAATGTAACTACGAGTATATGGATATGCATAGACCAGTGGTTCCTAACCTTTTTTCGACCAAGGACCACTTTGATTGTTTTGTTGTTAACAGGGACCACAAAGTTCAAGAATCTTAAAGTTTTAAAGAAATTTCATTTGCCATGTCATATAGGTAGTAAACAAAAACGTTTACTTTAACGGATATAGTCATCGGCGTGTATGTATTCATGCCACACGCCACAAATTGCTTTCAAAACATCGGCGTAGCATTTGTTTCAACAATTCTTTCATACGTGCTGGTACACAGAACCCTCCCGCGGATTTCCGAGGCTCTCACAGACCACCCGTGGTCCGCGGACCATCGGTTGGGAACCACTGGCATAGACGACATTATATTTTATTCTTACATTCATACCTAAGGTTAAGTAGCCAGTGAAAAAAATACATGCGTTTTACTTTACTATACCTATTTAGATTATGTAATGAAGTTTTAATGGCAGTGCTTGCATGCTAGGAGAGTAAATGATAAACAATACTACTTATAGGATCAATTCAAATAAATAATTCAAAGTGGCCAAGTGCGAGTTGTTCCACAAAACTTAAAATGCTATAACTTTAAATTTTAAGTATCAAAATAATGAAGTTACTGTTTCAATCTAATTATTTTGTTATAAATCAGTTGGGTTGTATGACGTTTTGAGCTTATTCATTAACACGTTGCATAGGCTTATTAAGAGGGTCACGTTTTCACACTTTGGGTACGGAACCCTAAAAATTCTGTAAGAGCTGAGAAGCGTAGAAGAAATGGTAAATAGGTACTGTTCCCATTTCAATAACTTACCATTTCAGTATGTACTTAACCTCGTGAAACTATAATTCTGAAGCCTTATAAATAAAAAAAAACAAAGAGCTTTTCCTTAATTTACGGTTCAAATTGTATTCGTTTTGTAAAATAAGCCGTATTATTATAACAAGCACACAAAATTAAAATAATTACAGTTTCATGTGGAATGGAGGGTAAGCCTGGGTAAACAGGAAACTCAGCCGGTCTCTAAACAAAAGAAACTTTTACGGCCCTGAATACGAGAAGGATTTCTAATTTATCGAACAACAAAAGCAATTTTGCAACAGTTGTAACAACGGCCGCGATTGTGACTGAGCATGCTGTGTTCGTGTAGATGTCTAATCTTGAACCGACTTACACATAAAACTAAGTTTAACCCAGTTCGTGGATACCTTTTGAACATTTCCTAACTAAACAAATTCGTGCTAGTGCATTTTGCTTGGAGCCGCGACAAGTGGGGGTTAAATTCAACAGTGTATATCGGAGTCTATCCTCCACGTTCCGTTCGATTTACTTTGCTAGGCTGATTGTGAAAATAGGGGCTTTATTTGTGTACCTACAACCTTTTACGATATCCCCAGATTTGCTGTAGAGTTAGGCTACTCTTTGGATTGTAGTAATAAAATGTGTTTCTTTTAAAGATATGTTTACATGTTTTATCACTTTCCCCTTCTTTATATTCACTATCACTTATGGGATCACCTCGGTTTCTGTCAGTCTGTCTACCCCAAGCATTTTTCTCAGAGACCATCCGAAGCACGAGCGGAAACTAAAAATTAGGTGACTACTGGTTCTTAACACAATGTTAATCTCCTACATGTTTTTAAATATTATTGTTATTATTTGACATCAGCTTCGTATGAATTGCTTTCGAAAACGCACTCCTTGTGATGATCGCAGGGGCTACCTTCTGGTTTTGGGTAACTATGTAACAATTTTATGCATTAACTGTGGCACTTTTTGAGCTGAACAATAAACTGAACCATCTACACGATATGAGAAGTGATGTGGTTTTTCTATAAATCGATTTTAATTAATAAAACATCACAATTTTTTTTAGAATGATGTGGTTTTCTTAATTTTTTGAAATTAATCAAAAATCATCAAATTTTTCAAAGAAAACGGCTGAATTCTGACCGGAGCCACGCGCTCGTTCGTATCGATTAAGTATGGAGAGTCGTGGTCCAGGGATAATAAGCCTTAACCAAACCAATCACTGTGGAAATCATCTACTCGTATAGAAAAGTGTAAATATAAGACAAAGCAACGCTGGAAAACTGCTTGTAAGAATGTTGAGATACAGCCGAGGCGATGCGGAAGTAAAAATGATAATAAGAAGAAATAAAACACGATAAAAACATTGAATGCCAAGAACACTTGATCGGTGGAGCGCCGCCGGCCGATTTAGATTGATGTATAGTGAGATAAACTATCCAATGTGAGTTCGATCACTCAATATGAAATCGTGAAGGAAACGTAGTCAAATCGACACCGGCACGGGCATACAGCTTGCCGGGATTCGCACGATTTATGAGGCAATATGTTTAACGTCGACTACGGGAACCCTCTCCTAACATAACGGGGGCTGTTACGTAAACAGATTGCTCGCGAGTGGTGGGCTGACGCTCCTGATATCGGCCTACGAACAAGCCTTCGGGCCTCCAGAGACGAAACGACTTTACTCACAGTTTACCCTATGCGTCAATCTGCTCGATTGACTGCTTCATTTCTCTCTTTGTATCATGATGTTTTTCGCAGGCCCATGCATAAGCGGCAATGGATGTTTAGTCAGAAAAAATTCAGATATTCTAGGAAAGTCTTTACGCTCACAACTTTTGTACCAAATCGACGGCGACGTTTCGCTCTCCGTAAAGCTCGTCGTACGAATAGAAACGACGACAATTTTATTCGAGGACGATATTTAAATCTATGTAGATTTTACGTACTTCAATACTGCGCTTTGTAGAGTCTTTATTATTTCATTTAGCATACCTTTCTCTTCGGAAAAACTGATAGTACAAAAAGGGCGTAATTTGATGGAAGGAAAGAAAGTATCAAAAATATAGCGCACTCAGGTGCACTTGTGATAGTTTCCATCCAAGAGACATCATCATCTTATTTAAGAGTTACGCTCTTGTCTATCTGTGGAGTATTCTCCAATCTTGTTTCTTTTCCGCTAGTGTCTTGAGTTCTTGATACGACACGACATCAACCTTTTCCTTCACTTGGGCTAGATAACTCTGTCTGGGGGATAAATGGGAAAAGAGGCAGAGGAAGATCCAAGAGACAATATCACACAATATCCCATATTTTTTGTCAAGCTTTAGAAAAACCTCTCAGTAAGTTTTGTCCGATTTAATAAAAGAAATTATGTTTAGTCAAAGTCAATGGTCAAAGTAGAAGTTCTAGTGTCCAATTTTGTTACGGAATAAGTAAGTAACCTATCATTTGTGTTTTTATTTTGAACTTGGTGCGTCTAATAAATAAAAATAAAACGCTTATTATATATTACTACGTAGGTCTGACTAAAAATGTTAGGGCAGCTTAAGTACCTACAAAATATGAGTGATGAAAACAATATTAAAATATTGTTTTTTTAACGTAGATCAACTAGAACGAGTCTAGTAAAAGAGAGTTTATTAAAAACTGAAGGCAACGTTTTTATAAGCTCAATTTTTCTTGTTTATGTAGCTTAGTAGGTAAGAGTTTAAATTAGATTAAGGATGGTCATCGAATCGAATGCATTATATAATAATATTTTAAGGGCTGTTTCAGACGATCAAACTGAACAACATTTAAAACTCAAACTGAAAAAAATCTGGTATCCACCTACTTTGTCGACTGTTGTTTGGTGTGACTGTGTTTCGATGTTGACACCGTAATGAAAGTTGTTCAGTTTGATTGTCTGCAGCACCCCCTGAAATGAGGAGTGCCTCTTTCGTCTTCAAATGGAACTTAAAATGTTTATATTCAATACGAGACGCTACCTACAAAACTTTGTTGGTACCTACCCAAGACGAGATACTTCGTATCAATTTTCCTTCGCAACCACCGCTTTTATTTACAAAACCAACAAAACTAACTTAAGGTAAACTACCCTAACTTAAATAAGTTACGTTACGAAACGTACCTAACTTAGACGTTTGAGTAATTGATCGCCTTAATATACTTTTCACAAATTAACTTACGGAAAAGTGATCAAAGCTCAAAAGGTCCTTTGAAAGTATTATCTACTAGAGATGTAAAGGAAAGTTTAACCTATCTCGAATAATTTTGGTTTGATCTATTTAGGTTTCTATGAAATATGTAGGTACAATGTTAGTTATGTAAACAGTTGGTATATTATTTTCAGTTTGGATTTAATTACATAATAGTTCTGGTGTATATTCAACATAATATGCTGACGTTTTCTTTTTCCAAAAATAATAGAAAGAAGCTTCCGTAATTTAATAGCCATAAATTAACTTTGGGTAAGTACCTAAACATGCATCCGAATATCCGATCTCTGACACATCATCCTGATCATCATTTATTATATCCAGATTTAGTTTTTTTAAATGACGAAAATCTATACCAGTAGGGTCAGCATGTCACGCACAACAAAGCGAAAAAACGAGAAAAAAGTAATTCGTGCTCTTTTTGGCGTACGTAAAATAACAAATATCGACGCACATCTCGATTTTTTTGTGCCAATGTTAGGCCTACAGGTTATGACGGAAATGACAGCTATGAGTAAAGTTTTCTTGGGAAATTTTTATTGAAATCGATCCATCATTGCATGTGGCATTGGGCTCAGTGGTATGCATAAGTAAACCGTTATCGATCCAGAAACCTTTGGAGGACTTCGTCGAAAGCGGTGGCGGTGGCTGGCTAGCGTGGCCTATTAGGAACCCTGCGGTGTAGGGGCATAACTCTAAAATTTTTTTTTTTAATTTTCTAAGGAAGTGTGAAAAGGCATTCCCTGGACGATATCGTTACGCCTTCAGCTTCATGGAAACTTTTCAATATGTGATTTGAAGTCAAGCGTTAGGTTATGGCACATATATAAACTTGAAGTAACTGCTTTCTAGGTTTACAGGATACTGTATTGGACTATTAGAAAGAAGATGATTTCTTTGAATCTGAGCGCTTCGAAAATTTAACCTGTAAATAGCCTATACAAAAGTTAACATGTATAGGTAACTGGTAGGTGTACTGTTTATACATCTTGGAATCGGGTTCGTTTTGAAGCCGAAACTGGGTGCTTCAAGCCATCAAACTGAAGAAATTTTAATATGGGACCAACGTTAAAATCGCAAAAAAATGGGTCGAGAAGCCATTAACATTTCCAATGGAACAGCAGATTTTTATTCGCGATTTCGATGTTGGCTCCATAGTGAATGGTTGTTAGTTTGATGGTCTGAAACACCCTGTTCTGGCTTCAAAACTACCCCAATTACACGATGTATACAAGTGTAAATTAATTGTATTTCATTGTAATCGTAATAACTTAAAATTATTATATTATAATAAAATATTGATACTGCGGTAGTAGAAATAAATTGAGTTGTGGTTAAATAGCACAATATTTTATCATTTCCATATATTTCACAACATTTTGTTCTCTGTTATTAAGGTAGAAGCAGGAGGTGTGAGTTTTCACGTGCACCAGCTGTTTCGACTTTGCAACATTTCAACTCTTGATACTTTTGTGTTTGGAGATAACTTTTTTGAAACATATCTTTGCATTTGTAAATGTTTAGCCATGTTTCAACTATAAATTAAAGATTTAATAATTTAATTGTTGCTAGTAATTGCCTAAAGTAATGTATGTATGTAAGTAATGTATGTATGTATGTTTGGATAAGTAATTGCTCTAATAGTTTTAATAATTCCTCTAGAGGTCTAAACTCTTAACATTTCTATGCTTTTACTTATAATAAGTCCATTTGAACAACCAACATATCAGGGCATCTTTCTTTACATGTCTTCAATATTTCACATTTACATAAAACATTCAAATATTTAGTTACTCCACTTTGCTTCAAGTAGTACTATTGCAAGCCTTATAGGCAATCGCGTGACGTTGGGAGATTCTTAGTTTTGATTAGACTGTTGCGTGGGCACTACGCCTACGACGTCATTCATCAAACTACGCTGTTGATGCTAACGTTACTCCTTGCTTTCATTCCTTCACATTATCTATTATGGAAGAAAATAGTACATTATGATACAAGTTCGGTAAGTTGTTAATTACAGCCGAGGCGTTATTGCTAGACCGAGCCGTAGGCGAGGTCTACAAGAAAGCTAAGGCTGTAATTATCAAAGCGCACGTGTGTCATACGACGTTTTATAACATATTTGCGAGGAAACAATGAAATAAATAAAACTCGGACATTCCTAAACTAATAAATCTTAAAAAAAATAGCGATAAAAAAGCGCGCGGAATAATTTTAACTTGTTCACAAATTAGAGATGCGCGCGCATCAGCGCTTTCTTTTTTCTTATTTCTTAAGGCAGAGGCACAAAAACAGCCAGTATTACTAATAAAGTTAATTAATATTGTTTTCACCTCACAAGCTCGGAAAGATTCTGTTTATCATTCGAAATCTGAGTGCAAAAGTGCATTTTATCCGCTAGCGTGGAAAGAGTTATTGAAATTCGAATCCGTCTATTCAATATTTTTCTATACCGCCAGTCCACTGAAAATGCAGTAATAACTATTTCATGTCACTTGTCACTGGCCACCACGAAAAAAAAAATTTTTTAAATGTGTAACTCTGTTTCGCAATTCACTTTTTTTCCTCGCTGTTGTGAGGTGAAAAGTTGTGTGTTTCGCTCGGCTGCAAAGATATTCTGCGTCTCGTACCTTTGAAACCTTCGCTATAAGCTCAGGATTCCATAATTTGAACCACTCGCTTCGCTCGTGGTTCAATCCTAGAATCCTTCGCTTGCTCAGGTTTCAATACAAGTACTCGCGCCAAAAAACAACTTTGTAGCCTAGCATAACAAATAACTATTGTTTTGGTTTCACATAAATGGTTGTAGTTTATTGTCAAAATTAATTAAATTAAAGAATTAAATGTTTATTTTATTATATTTTATCTCCCAAAGTAAATTTTATTCATAAAATGTTGACCACTTTTCTGACATAAAAACTCTTTGTTAAGATTTTAAAAAGTACCGTTAGTTTTAGACGCCACCGTCCGTTTTACTTTACATTACCGGACTTGGTCGTAATGAGATACATTACGTTAGTGAAATTGGTCAAATAAGAGACCGTTTGCGAGCAAATGTGTTATAAATTACTTTATGGACAACAGATTACAATTTTAATACGATAATTTGAGCAGAGCTTCTGTTGTTGTATATTGTGAACTGTTCGAGGACACATTTGAAATACAAGGATCTTTTTAGGGTTCCATAGTTATATCAGTATATATGTGCCTTTAATATGGTTAGAAATGGGCTTGAACAGATAGTGGTTTAGCAGGATACCGTGGTTACCAAACATCCGGCCATGGCCGGACGGCGGAATACCCAAATAGCCACCCGACTATCCGAAGTTTGAAAGTTTTCCGTGCATCCACTAAACCTTAGCATGATACTTATTGGAAACTAAAGCTAGATCTAGGGGATCATATTTGTCAACTGCATAAAAACAACGTCATCGTAAGCTGGAGTCGGAAAATCATGAGGGAACAACTTAAAATACGGTTTTTCATCAACATTTCCAATGTAATATTCCTGGCTATTATTTGGTTGAAAGGGCTTGGTCAATGACCAATAGCTGCCGGGAGCTGGATACGTCTGGCTAACGAGCAGGTTTGGTTTATTCTCGTATCATCAGAGCCACACTTGAAGAATGAATCTAATTATTACTATTGCTACTTGTAATGACTGTTAAATTTAATGTGTTTTGTTAATATTCATACAGCTATTGTTGTCTTCGAATAAATAAATTGAATTGAACACCATAGTCACATTTTGAAGTTCTTGAATTGTGTATTGAGAGATTTCTTTGACTACTCCGGAGGTGGTTCCAAGACAGATTATTGTCATCCCATGGGCTCGCTGGACTTTATTGTATGGTGTTGAAAGTGGTCGTCGCTATTGATCCTGGTTAACAGGAGTTATAGCGGTGGAAATGTTTGGTGGATCTACGCTCTATAAAAATACTCAGGGGGTAACCGGAAGAAAGAATAGAAGAGTATTGGCTTCACAACACGTCTAAGAAAATCGTTTGACCAATATGTATAGCTAGGCTCGATTTCTACACATTAACATACTGTTTGTATAGTTAGGTCGGTGTCGTATATCAATACAATGTTGTATTAGGGATAACACCCTGATTTGAATAATGCTGCGCTGGATTAATGAACCAGATAGTCGACTAGGGAAAATATATTGGTTATTATAGTTAGATATATATGTATTATAGGCACTACATTAGTTGAAAGAGTAGTAAGTATTGCCTACGTATTGATTAACCTAATTAAGTACCTAAGGTACGTACCATCAAGGACTTTTCCGCCTGATCACTTAAGGGTATATACCGTTGGCGCGCTCCATACAAACGTAGTCTGATTTTATTTTCAATACTAACCAATTAAAGTTAATGAATTTTTTCCGAAACATTCTAGAAACAAATCTCTATGTTTGTATGAAGTCAGATTTTCGTTAAAATGTATAGTTTTAAAGCTACAGTGAGTGCCTCAAATATTTCCATACAAATCTAAAATTAATCCTAGCATTAAAACATATTTTAACGACAATCTGACTTCATATGAACATAGAGATTAGTTTCTAGATTGTTTCTGAAAAATGTCATTGACTTTATTAAAGTCACTAACGTCACATCCAATTGGATGGTATTGAAAATATCACCAGACTACGTTTGTATGGAGCGCGAGAACGGTAATGTACTCTTAAATTTTTTTTCGCATTTTTTCGCGCATAATATAATATGGTCTATTCATCAATATGGCGGGGCTAGACAGCGCTTTTATTTTTTACTATGCAAGCAAAAATGAGCCTAGTGGTGGTCATCAGGCGGAACAGTCCGCGATAAGTAGTGCGAAGTTAGCGTTAACGTAGGTTTATGATTTTCACATGATATTATTATACAGGATGTGTAATGCGTTACATATTGAATGAACAGTATGTGTAGAGTCTATACTTTTAAATATTAAACGCATTAAATTTTTACAACTATCACGTTGAGACCAACATTGAAATAGCGAAAAAAACCTGTTGTTACATTTTGGGCCATTGAAATTTTTTGTAGAACAGCCGACCTTTTGCGATTTCTGTTGGTTAGCGTAGTGAACGATGTTCAGATTGGTGAGCCTCCTTTACGTCCTGTATAACGTGTTCGTAACCAAAGCTCATTCATTATTCTGTTCAAAAACTTCCTTTCGTTACGAAACACCGGCTGTGTTTATTATTCCATAAACATGGGAGAAATATTGAAAAATGTTAAAACCAGTTTCTGTGAATGAAAAAACCTGTGTAAATAAATCATGATTGTAAGCTCGATTTCAGCGAAAGGTAAATGTTCAAATTTCAAAATGATTCGAATTCACAAATATTATTGAGTAGGTACTTTTTCGTAAAATCCCTTTTGTTATGGCTCATGGCAAAGGTCGTATAGGTACAGGGCCGTAGTTAGGAGGGGGCAATGCCTTACATTAAAATACCAATGCCCTAACTTCAAAATTACCAAATCAACTTATTAGCAAGTGAGGCACAAGACAAGCCATAAATTTAAATTTTTCTAGCCGCAATCACGTTGCAGGCCTGGGAAGTTTCGAGCTCGCTTCGTCCGCTCAAGCTTTTGAATGGTGTTTCAAGCGTACACATATCAGGGGGCTACCAGGCTACCAGGCTACGTATCACCAACGTTTTGAGTCTTGGTGTATGAAATTACAAGGACGCTTCGCTCGCTCCGTTTTTTTGCCCTTATCTTTCCTGGAGGAACAATACCACATAATTATTTAGTCTCTTCGATCAACATGATGATTGAAGTTTAGTCCACTCAAAAAACTATAGGTATTCTTTTACTCTTCCGCCATACATTAAATATCTTACGCCCTACCCTAAGTTAGCTTCTAGCTACGGCCCTGTATAGGTACCTATTTTGACTTTATTATTTCGTGCGCACCGCTGCATTAGAAACAATTGTCTTTGATTTATAAGATTTATTACTTGGACCACTTTAGCTTTGAGAGAAGAGAGTTTTTTATCGGAATCGCTTTGAATAAATAAACAAAATATTCGTCTAAGTATTAGGTTCGTTTCATTTAAATCAAATTAGCAATACAAATGATATAATCTGCTTTACTTAAAACAGTAAAAAAATTAACATTTTAGCATTATTCAAATCAGTTTGGTAACCTGACAGACAGATGTTATTTTTCAAAACAATACGAATCGCGAGCCCGTGTAGGGAGGACCCCCCCCCCCCCCCCCGTCGCTCCCCCTTTCCTCTTCCTTCTCGTTGCCTTGCAATATCGTTTATTCTATACAAGTCTATCGTTGTAATACAAGTCTAGTGCTAGATTCTGGTACTTTAAATGGGACTATACTTCATTCCAAATAAGGACGACGAAATTTTCCGATTCCTATTTAGCTTTCTGGCCAATCCTGATAAGCAAATACAGGGTGTAAGGAAAAGTATCACTAACCTTCAAACCAAACACCATCAAACTGAACAACTTTTACTATGGGAGCAAAACTGTCAGAACAAAGAAAAAATTTCCCATACTTTTGAATCGAGTAGGTATTGCAGTTTAGTATGGGACAGCTATTTTTTTTTGTTCTGACAGGTTATTACCTTAGCATGATACTCATTGGAAACTAATAGGCTGGAGCTATATGATCATATTCGTCAACTGCATAAAAACACGTCATCGCAAGTCGGAGTCGAAAAATCATGAGGAAACAACTTAAAATACGGCTTTTCATCAACATTTCAAAAGTAATATTCCTGGCTATTATTTGGTTGTAAGGGCTTGGTCAATGACCAATAGCTAAACAGACCTGGCTACGGAACCCGAAACTCACCATTGATTGAAAGTATTGGGACCTTACCTCTACCGTCGGAGATGGTCCTACATAAAATGTCATGTTATCGTGTTCACTTACTTACACCAATCAACTGAAAAAATTATCACCCCCTTAAAAAAATTCTGCATATTGTAGGACCCCCCCCAATAGTAGTAGATGTTCTTTCTTCTGAAGGTTTGCCTGCAAATAATACTTAGGTACCAACCTTGAAATACGTAATAGAGCCGCATCTATAACGCACATCTCGCGGGAAAACCATAAAGAGGGTAGTTAGATAAATAGATTGCCAGGCGTTGGGAGGGCGGGCGCCTCTAAACTACCGTTTAATAGAGAAAGATGTTCTTAGGAATCAACAGTTACTTTTATAGTCCCCATCGTGACTGGGTTACAAAGTAACAATGTCTCAAACATAACGTTTGGCAAACGGCAAAAACAGGGTTCCGTTTCTCGTTTTGCCATAGTTCTTTCTTGTATAGTCTGAAGCGTGAAGTCCTGCTGACTGCAAAAGTAGATGAAATCAAAGTATCAGATTGTCGAATTGTTTACAAAACTATGCCGTGTGGGTGCTTGTATAGGTGCAGCACGCGCACATCGATATAGTACCAATATTAAGTAACACCCAACTATATGATATCTTCACGCTTCAGACTAGCATGATGATACATAATATGTTTGTTTAAATATTCATAGTTTAATTATTCATTGTGGAATTACATTAATATAATTCGGAGGAGATTATAGGTTGTAGGTCTCCTTTTTAGATTTTTATATAGAACTAGAGTTAACCCGCGAATTCGTCCGCACAAATTATTTACCAGATTTTAAGTCAGATTATAAGCTATCAAACAAAAAAAACTTTCATCAAAATCGGTTCAGTAGTTTTTGAGTGATGCGCGAACAAACAAGCAAACAAACAAACAAACACACAAACAAACAGCAGACAAAATTCTAAAAAAGGTTGATTTCGAGTCAGGGATACCTAAAAACCATATACTTAGTAATCTTTTTTTGTAAATATCTTCAATGTACAGACACACTTCAGTTACAGTTTTATAATAGAAAAAAAAGAATAGAAGATAGAAAATTAGATTATATTAGATTTGACGAAGCTTGCTGAGATATACGGGATGTATTTATTGACGAAACGGGCTGTGGATCTGAGTGGTTGACCTTTGACGAAGCCTGTCTATGCACTTTGTTTTTTTTTAATCATTTTCAAGTTTCTGATAAATAAACTACATTCTACTTTACCACTTCTGAATGGCCTGTTTCACCCATAAAGGTATCTATGGTTTCACCACTTCTGAATAAGTTCTTGTTAGCTTATCCGATCCGACAGATATTTTGACATAGTTTCATACAAAATATGTCACACTATCTGTCGGATAAGCTAACAAGAACTTACCCAGAAGTGGTGAAACAGGCCCTAAGAATTATATTAATATAATTCTACTAGGTATGAATAATTCGCGGCAACAAAGGACAAACAAATATGACTACTACGCCTACGCTACGGTGAACTAGATTCTCTCATATCTAATTTACTTAATTAAACAGCTAATTAAAAGCCCATTTAATTGATGTCTTCCGTTTTGCTAGAGGAGGGGCGAATATTTGTATTTCATACGTACTTCTTTTGTTCGCAATTTCTCTGAAAAAATAGGGCTCGCTTTTTAATTTTATTTTTGTTCTGTTGGTTTTCATGAATGTCGAAAAGTCCGCTATTTGTTCCACATCAAAAAGGTTCTGTGCTTTTCCTCTCCAAGTGCTGTCTAACCAATATACAGGCTAGAAGGAAAAGTATAACCTTTAAACCACTTAGTCTACCCATCAAACTGAACAACTCTTACTATCAAATCAAATCTGTCAGCGCAAAAAAAAAGTCTACTGTTCCCTGAACCTACTCGACTCAAACGTATGGAGCAGCTGTTTTTTTGTTCCGATCAGTTTACTCCCATCTTAACTATTATAAAACCGTAAAATCATGAGGAATAAAAACGTAGCGGTTCTCTTCATTATAAATTCAAATAACATTCGATAGCGCGATTTAAAAAAGTGCAGCGCCATCTATTGACAAAATTGTTAGTTTGTTTGTTTGTTCGCGCATCACGCAAAAACTACTGAACCGATTTTGATGAAACTTTTTTTGTTTGATAGCTTATGATCTGACTTAAAATCTGGTATATAATTTGTGCGGACGAAGTCGCGGGAAAACACTAGTAGTACCTATATATAGTTGTTCAGTTTCATGGGTAGAGTATGTAGGTATGTGGTTGAAAGGTTATTGATACTTTTCCTTACACCCTGTAGTCTACAGATTCTCGTTTACCTACTGAGAATTTGAATAAAATTCTTATAAGAAAGTTCAATAAATACCAAATTAACTTAATTCTTAGTTGGTAACGTTTATTTGTAAATATTGTAATTATCTTGCATTGCCTGGAAGAGCGATCTGTTTTAGTACTAATAATATAAGTACCTTCAGTACAAAATTAGTAAAGTGGCATAATCGTCAATCTATTTGTTTCGCTAATCTCTGCTGGACATGGTCAGCCATCAAAGTAATTATCCACCACGTTTTACTGCAGGGGGTTATCCATTAGGGTGAGTGGAAGCAAGCCATATTATATGATTCCAACACACGGGTCCTGCACTACAATGCCTTGAGTATTTTCAAGCTTTTTTTATCGTGTGGGGCAGCAAGCCCTGGTGTCAGAGTTTTATCAGACCGTGGTTTTATTTAACGACTACTACCACCAAAGATATAGTAGCCGGGACCCGCGCCTTAACGTGCCAACCGAAGCACGAAATCATCTTTCTTTTCAGACAATCAGGCGATTCAGCCTGTAACCAATTGGGGAAAAACGCACAAAGTGACATCAATAAGTATCTCCCATGGGAATCGAACCCACGACCTCCGTGTCAAGAGTTACCATGGAGGTAGTTCAAGCTGTCTCATTGGACATACCTCTGGGGTGCAATTCTCTAAGCGCAAACATCGGTTGAAACAACAACGCGGCGAGATGTCAATTCGGTATGCGTTGTATCAAACTTAATATGAAAGCCAATGATCGTAGTAAATTAATAAATTTCTATGATGAAAGCTTCAACGATCTGAAGGATGCAACATATCGAATACCGTCATATGATGGCAGTATCCATGCACAACATTGGACGAAAGTGCTAAGTACATGAGAAAGTAATTGAATTAATGGATGATTCGTATGTAGCTTTGGGAGCTATTTGAATCTGTTGACCCAGACGGCCTACTCCGATTTACGTGGTCACTATGTATTTTTTCCGTAGATCTTGTTTTGTACTGTTTCGCTCAACTTGAAGAAGAATGTAAAGTCGCTTAGGTATCCCTCTAATGCCGTCCATTATGGAATCCATTGGAATTTATTCATAGGTAGAAACTTTATAGTTTTAATAACAGAATGAGAGCATAGTTATGTTTACTAGACTATCGTAATAATAGCGAATGCATCAAAATATTTATCTTTTGTTAATAATACAGAACATGCATTACAAAACTTCTCAAATATAATATAATCTCAAATACTTGTCGCATCATAAGCTTTTATAAACTGTACTTGAGTCACGGTACCCTAAAAATAAAGCGGAAATAAGGTAACAACCTATAAAAGATATATTTACCGCACATTTATTTGATAAAAGGGGTCCAACGAACAGCGCCATAACGAGAAAGCTGTAGTACATAATGTATATCGGTATTGTGAACTGTATAACGTAGGTAGTTCATTGCATTGTTAAACTATTATTATTTCAACTTGCCCCACAGTAATCTCTTCTGCTGCCACTGCATTACGTTTCATCTTATACCAATTCACTCTCATCTTTATCACTACCTACTGTAATTTAATAAACTGCACTTTTTTAGTTAAAGTAGGTATAGGTACATAATTATAATACCCTTCAGCATGATTCTGAAAGGCCTATAACTCTTTAATGTGTTTTTTCTCGGAAAAGCACCCACACAACTACAAAAAGGGGAGGCGCGGAGTACTCGAAACCGACGGGCATGTATGAAGAGATGTATGTATGTATGAAGAGATGTATGTATGTATGATGTGAATGAGGCAAAAGATGTATGTAAGGATCGTAGTAGATGGCGCGCTCTGGTCTCTGCCTACCCCATTGGGAAAGAGGCGTGACGTTATAGATAGATAAATAGACAACTCCAGATTCTTATCAAATTTCTTTGTAGATTTTTAGAGCATAGTGTTACTCCCTTTTGTTTGTGCACTTTATGATAATATGTGTTAACAGGAATTATGCAGGGCATCCTGCATACCATACCATACCATACCATACCATTAAAAACTAATTGTAACGAAAAATAATACAGGGTGTTTGGTAGGGAGGTGTACATACACATAGGGTAGAAACTAGGGAGGGTCTGCTACCTTCCCCCACCCATTATATTGACCTTGGCCTCAAGGTATTATTTTAATGATTTTTTTTTATTTTTAGAAAAAAAAACGATTTTTAAACTAAAACTACCTCTAGCTCAAAATCTATCCATAGGACAGGTCTGCTAATGGTCTTGTTTTAATTGTTAGAGTCTTAGTGTACTGTAAAAATTGATTTCACACCCGAAAATTGTAGAGAAGAAAAGTTATGGGGCCTGAAGTACCGTAGTAAGGTAAAAAAATAATTTTAAGGGCAATTTTCTAAGGGGTTTAAAAAAAAAAAAACAGGGTTGGAGTTCTTCTGATTTTTTAAAAACATCCCCAGTCCATACCCTTTCTAACGATATGCTTAAAGTGTTATTATCACTTGTAGTTTCGAAGTTATTAATTAATATCCGCAACTAGGGCACTTTAATAAAAAATTTCAACTAATGAAAATTAAATGTGTCCGATCGTAAAAGGATAGCAAATGAAACGCAAATTGGTTTAATGACTAATTGAATTACAAAATTTGTTCAAATTGGTGACCATTAACTTGTAAACAAGCTCGGCACCTCTTCCTCATCTCCACGGTCACCGTGGCAAACAGCATTTCATCACGCATCGTATTGAAAGCGGCGTGGATCTTGCTTATCAAAACCTCCCTTGTTGGTACTTCCTCTGCGTACACCAACTCTTTCGCCCTTCTCCAGACGTAGAAGTCAAGCGGGGTAAGGTCAGGCGACCTTGGAGGCCAGGGAATTGGCCCGCCCCGACCAATCCAAGCATCAGAAGAAGAGGAGAGAAGCACCCAGAGAGCAAAACCCAAGAGTGAAGAGGCACAGAGGATTCCAAAGAAGGTTCTCCGTGAACGTATGGGCAGGCGTCATTGGCAATCGCTTGATAGGGCCGCACTTCTTGCCAGACAACTTAAACGGGCAAAACTACCTACATTTCCTCGAAAACGAATTGCCCGTTTTAGTGGAAGATGTGTTTGACGAAGATCGGCCCATAGTCTTTCAGCACGACGGCTGTCCTGCCCATTGGAGCCTAGCAGTGACGGAGTTTTTAAACAACTCCTTCCCTGATGCTTGGATTGGTCGGGGCGGGCCAATTCCCTGGCCTCCAAGGTCGCCTGACCTTACCCCGCTTGACTTCTACGTCTGGGGAAGGGCGAAAGAGTTGGTGTACGCAGAGGAAGTACCAACAAGGGAGGTTTTGATAAGCAAGATCCACGCCGCTTTCAATACGATGCGTGATGAAATGCTGTTTGCCACGGTGACCGTGGAGATGAGGAAGAGGTGCCGAGCTTGTTTACAAGTTAATGGTCACCAATTTGAACAAATTTTGTAATTAAATTAGTCATTAAACCAATTTGCGTTTCATTTGCTATCCTTTTACGATCGGACACATTTAATTTTCATTAGTTGAAATTTTTGATTAAAGTGCCCTAGTTGCGGATATTAATTAATAACTTCGAAACTACAAGTGATAATAACACTTTAAGCATATCGTTAGAAAGGGTATGGACTGGGGATGTTTTTAAAAAATCAGAAGAACTCCAACCCTGTTTTTTTTTTTTTAAACCCCTTAGAAAGTTGCCCTTAAAATTATTTTTTTACCTTACTACGGTACTTCAGGCCCCATAACTTTTCTTCTCTACAATTTTCGGGTGTGAAATCAATTTTTACAGTACACTAAGACTCTAACAATTAAAACAAGACCATTAGCAGACCTGTCCTATGGATAGATTTTGAGCTAGAGGTAGTTTTAGTTTAAAATCGTTTTTTTTTCTAAAAATAAAAAAAAAATCATTAAAATAATACCTTGAGGCCAAGGTCAATATAATGGGTGGGGGAAGGTAGCAGACCCTCCCTAGTTTCTACCCTATGTGTATGTACACCTCCCTACCAAACACCCTGTATATACTAAATCAAATTTTTGTTTGTTTGTGTTGAATAGGCACCGAATCTCCGAAACGATTGGCCCGATCTGCATAATTATTTCACCATTTGAATGCTACATTATCCGTAATGAACATAAGTTATATTCTACCGGTGTGAAGCTGGGGTGAACGTAACACGATATTGAACTCGTGCTTTTCCAAGTTTTCATTGATTTTGCACCCCACACTAATAACCTTAAGTCTGATCTTCCAAACATTTCGCCGTTATACTGCAAAAATCAATTATCTGATCAAAATGTCGAAATGAAATCATCATTTCAATCATTTCATTCATTTCATTCATTTCATTCATTTCATTCATTTCATTCATTTCATTCATTTCATTCATTTCATTCATTTCATTCATTTCATTCATTTCATTCATTTCATTCATTTCATTCATTTCATTCATTTCATTCATTTCATTCATTTCATTCATTTCATTCATTTCATTCATTTCATTCATTTCATTCATAATTCATTCATGAAATGATGAACATCATTTTAAATGATTGAACGACATGAATGAAATGAACGACATGAATGAAATGAACGAAATGTACGAAATAAAAGATTGACGACATGAAACGAACAACATTGAATAATTAGTTTAATGACAGATGATAATTTTTGATGTTTAGTTTATATGGATAGTATATACTATCATTCATTTCATTCATTTCATTCATTTCATTCATTTCATTCATTTCATTCATTTCATTCATTTCGTTCATTTCATTCATTTCGTTCATTTCATTCATTTCGTTCATTTCATTCATTTCGTTCATTTCATTCATTTCGTTCATTTCATTCATTTCGTTCATTTCATTCATTTCATTCATTTCGTTCATTTCATTCATTTCATTCATTTCATTCATTTCATTCATTTCGTTCATTTCATTAATTTCGTTCATTTCATTCATATCGTTCATTTCATTAATTTCGTTCATTTCGTTCATTTCGTTCATTTCGTTCATTTCGTTCATTTCGTTCATTTCGTTCATTTCGTTCATTTCGTTCATTTCATTCATTTCATTCATTTCATTCATTTCATTCATTTCGTCAATTTCATTCATTTCGTTCATTTCATTCATTTCGTTCATTTCATTCATTTCGTTCATTTCATTCATTTCGTTCATTTCATTCATTTCGTTCATTTCATTCATTACATTCATTTCGTTCATGTCGGTCCAATCATTTATTTCGTTAATTTCATTCATTTCGTTCATTTCATTCATTTCATTCATTTCGTTCATTACATTCATTTCGTTCATTTCATTCATTTCGTTCATTTCGTTCATTTCGTGTATTTCGTTCATTTAGTTCATTTCGTTCATTTCATTCATTACATTCATTTCGTTCATTTCATTCATTTCGTTCATTTCGTTCATTTCGTTCATTTCGTGTATTTCGTTCATTTAGTTCATTTCGTTCATTTCATTCATTTCGTTCATTTCATTCATTTCATTCATTTCATTCATTTCGTTCATTTCATTCATTTCGTTCATTTCGTTCATTTCGTTCATTTCGTTCATTTCGTTCATTTCGTTCATTTCGTTCATTTCGTGTATTTCGTTCATTTAGTTCATTTCGTTCATTTCATTCATTTCGTTCATTTCATTCATTTCGTTCATTTCATTCATTTCGTTCATTTCGTTCATTTCGTTCACTTCGTTCATTTCGTTCATTTCGTTCATTTCATTCATTTCCTTCATGTCGGTCCAATCATTTATTTCGTACATTCATTTCGAACGAACGAAAATGATGAAAAATGAACGAAAGTTCATTTCATTCATTTCGTTCATTTCGTTCATCTCGTTCATTTCATTCATTTCGTTCATTTCGTTCATTTCATTCATTTCGTTCATTTCGTTCATTTCGTTCATTTCGTTCACTTCGTTCATTTCGTTCATTACATTCATTTCGTTCATTTCATTCATTTCGTTCATTTCATTCATTTCGTTCATTTCGTTCATTTCATTCATTCATTCATAATTCATTCATGAAATGATGAACATCGTTTTAAATGATTGAACGACATGAATGAAATGAACGACATGAATGAAATGAACGAAATGTACGAAATGAACTTTCGTTCATTTTTCATCATTTTCGTTCATTCGAAATGAATGAAATTAACGAAATAAATGATTGGACCGACACGAACGAAATGAATGAAATGAACGAAATGAACGAAATGAACGAAATGAACGAAATGAATGAAATGAACGAAATGAATGAAATGAACGAAATGAATGAAATGAACGAAATGAATGAAATGAACGAAATGAATGAAATGAACGAAATGAATGAAATGAACGAAATGAATGAAATGAACGAAATGAATGAAATGAACGAAATGAACGAAATGAACGAAATGAACGAAATGAACGAAATGAACGAAATGAACGAAATGAACGAAATGAACGAAATGAACGAAATGAACGAAATGAACGTAATGAACGAAATGAACGAAATGAACGAAATGAACGAAATGAACGAAATGAACGAAATGAACGAAATGAACGATATAAATGTAATGAATGAAATGAACGAAATGTACGAAATGTAAGATTGACGACATTCATGTCGACTGTCAACTTTCTCTATGGGACCAACATCGAAATCGAGAAAAAAAAACATCTTATATCCCGTATGGGCCGTGACTAGGGGTCACAAAACCGGAGTAATATTTGAAAACCGGTTTTTCGGTTTTCATTTTATGACAAAACCGGTTTTCCGGTTTTTCGGTTTTGTTTTCGGTTTTCATTTTGTTTTTTAAATAAATAAATAAATAAATATTTTGGACAGTGTCACACAAATTATCTAGTCACATTTAAAGTTCCAGAATCTAGCCTGGACTTGTATTATGATAACTAGACAACGATATAGAATACATATTATATAGATACAAACATCCATGACTCGGGTACAAATATTCATATTCGTCATACAAATATTTGTCCCTTACGGGATTCGAACCCGCGACCCCCGGCACAGCAGGCAGGTTCACTACAGACGAAATAAAACGATGTTTTTAAACAATTGAATCATTTTTGACAAATTTGTATCACTTTTATTGCAAATAATATACTTAATGAGTTTTAAATACAACAAATCTTACCTATTTAGTCGGCGTATGACAGGTATAACTACGAAAGTGCGAAATGTTAGTTTATTCGATTGAACTAACAATCCATACCACCATCAAAATTAATCAGTCGAATCAGCACACATCAGCCCACTGCTGGGCGGGCATACCTGTGCTGTGTATCCTTCTTATTGCACCATTCTTCAAAGATCTGTGCTAATCTGATCCAATGTAAACTTTTCACCTTCACAATGCTATCAGACCAACGTGGTGGTCGGCCACCTTATTGACATCCTTCGTTCTCTTGGCTTCCACATAGATAATGTCTTAGACCATGCTTTCGGCCGCCTTCCCATCTCCCAAGTATCCTGCCTATCTCTTCTTCAAATTTGTGATCCGCTTACCCGCCTTCATATCCAACTCCACCAGTCATTTATGCCTAGTATAGTACCTAGGCGCCATATCTCTTTGTTCTTGACTTGTAAGCGGTAACCCTTATGATCCAGATATGGTATCACCTCGTCACATTCTTCGGTTAATGGGAACGAGTCAGGTTAACTCATGTTATACATCTGCATAACTTTACAACTCCTGCAGGATATCCACGTATCTCTTGTCAATATTTTATGGAGAGAATGAAACATGACCAAGTGCTCAACACTTTCGGTGTCAAACAAGGTAGTGGAAATCTTTGCATCTTTCTCTCAGCTGCTTGACTGCATGGTTGTCTGCCTGTTCCACAGGCTGATACTCACCCAAGAGAAGGGTAATTTCACAGTGCCTTGGCGAACAGTTTGTAGACTTGAGAGAGTAGACTGATTGGGCGGCGGTGAAGGTGCTTAAGCAAGATCGTGACCACTGCTTTCTTTTGTCAACCTGAAGTCGTCTTAATTTCTGCACTATGTTGAGCAGTTAATACGAGAACTTGGCAATTAGTTGCCACATTTTAATTTTGCTCAAAGCAAAAAGACTTCATTTTCAAATATCGGCTCGTCGTCCAGGAGCTCCAAAAGTCCAAACGTTTACTAATAGCGTTTCGCTTGTTTCTAGCTTTGAATTTCTGCCAATGTCGAGTGAGTTCAGGGAATATGTATGACAAAACCGAAAAATCGAAAACCGCGGTTTTGGCTAAACTGAAACCCGGTTTTGGAAATTGTAGTCAAAACCGGTTTACCCGGTTTTTCGGGTTTCGGTGAAACCGGTTTTGTGACCCCTAGCCGTGACTGTAGTCATATTTCGAGTCGATTTGTAGAGTATAGAACAAATTTTTTTTTTCGCGATTTCGATATTGGTCTCATAGTGAAAGTTGTTGAGTTTGATGGTCTAAACCACCCCCTTAAATGTTTATTTGTATTTTTGTAACACCTTGTATAGATCAGATTTGCTCACTGTCAATAATTAGTTCGCGTCTATTCGTAAAATGTCATTGGGTATACCTACGAAAATGACGTAGCTTAGTAGAGGTGAGGCGGTTCTGAAAGAGTCAAGGTCGTTCGGTCAGGGAAACCTAAATTATTTGCTTGATACCTATTAGGTATGCTTATTTAAATTCAATAGATTCTCAAGCCTCACGGTTTTGGTAGTTCCCCTGCAGATTGAGGAGTTGGATCCTAAATTCTAACGCAAAAGTAATTGCCAGATACACACACCATGCTATTTAAAATTAACAGTCTGACTCACGCTCATTCCCACGGATAGTGAGATCAAAAAGTTTTTTTGAGAACTTTAAGCGTCTGTAAGGTAATATTGCACACAGGGTGTATCTGGGAGTATTGATATTTTTACGATATTGTATAATTATAAAACGTAAAAATCAGCCAACAGAATTTAAGTGAGATTCGTAGCATTTTTGCGTACCTACCTTGATTACTTGATACCTGGAAAATCTCTGTCTGGCCAAGCTAGCGGGTAGGCACACGAGCATAAGTACCTACTAACATAGAATCTTACAACTTCTGTTCATCAGAAAGTAGTGACGTCTGGCAGACTGACACTAGAGCGCCACCATGCAGAACTAAACAAGTTTAATTGTTTTTCGCTGTACTAGTGATTTGAATGATATTATAATACAAAATAGTCAGAGAAAACCAATTATCTGTTCATACAATATTTTCTTAGATGATTTGATTGTATTGAGTGTAGTAAAGAATCCGTCAGGGAAAACAAATTAAACTGTGGTAATAGCTTGTACTAGGCAGTTTTAATTGAATATGAACACTTAAATCTCAAAAAGTGGTTGTTCTTGAGAAAAAAATAAAATACTTCCTGAGCTCTCATACGGGTAAAACAAATTAAATCAGTTTAAATGGTAATCACGGGAGATGGATAAGGTGGCAGTCAAGTTAAATCAGCTTAATGCTTTGTATTAGACGGCAAAGCTCGATACTGCATGATATAATTGATTACCTATCACATTAGCTAGAATCAAAACTATACGTCATAGCGTATAATGGGTTTTCGCAGACGAAAGACCGCAAAATTTTAAGTACTTTAGCATTGTTAAGTCATCTTCGGCAGAATTTCGAAATAATTGGTTTTCGCAGTATAACGGCGATTTATGACTTAAAAAAAAATTGTTTTTAGTGTTTTTATACTTTTTTCCCGGTCCCACGGTGAGTAACTCCCGTATCGAAGAAACAACGTATATAGCCGTGTCGTTTGATTTCGTCATATCCACGCTCATTATCGGAGCTCTACCACGAGGCGACGACAAAACCGTTCAACCGTGTCACCCGAATTCCCCTTGACGACTCGTGATTCACGATTGAAATCCCATTGCGCATGATTTGTTATTATTTTTCGACTCGATCGTAGGTGTATGTAGGTAGAGGATCATTCTGTTACAAAGGTCATGTGACGATGAAGTTTGTGTTTTCGGAATCCTGAAAAGAAAGTACCTACGTAACGTACCTAATGGTTTTCCAGAAATAATATTTTTACGAACAATGTTGCGGTGCTCGAATTGTCATAAAATTTTTATGCATTTATCAAGATTGTCAGGTATTAAATTGTGTTGCTGTATAGTTGCAACTTATAAACATGGTCTGTAACTAAGCCCCTAACCCTTATGTATATTTAGTATGTGGGGATATATCCCCACATATATATGAGCTATAGCTCAGAAAATTTGCGAGCTAAACTGTCAATGGGCTGGCCATATCTGAACAAGAACTGACTACCGATGAGGAGTTAGAGTTCTAGGGTGGAGACCACGAACTGCGGCGGCCCACTGGACCGACGACCTTAGTAAAGTAGCGAGTAGTGACTGGATGGAAAGACCGAGGGTAAGTGATAAGTGTGGTTCAAGCTCTTATATTGATTAAATTATATTGACTTCGGTAGAGTTTTGTGGCGTGCCTTGGGGGATGCCTATGTTCAGCAGGAGACGATGATAGGCTGAAGATGATGATGATATTTAACATTATTCAATCGACAAATCGTTTAAACGTAATTCTTCCAAGCTATAATCCGTTATCGCAAGAGATAATAGATGTAAGCTTCATAAGTATCTAAATAAGTATGTGTTATACGATCTGAGGTAAGTACATTAATACCCCTACGTTACAACCCACTTACAGAGATTTTGCATAATCACTTATATCCCCCAGAGATATTTGCCAATTTCTGAATTTCGGAGCACCCTTATCGTATCAGAGCATAGCGTAGTATAGGCATACGTACACGTGTTAGTATGTACGTCAAGTAAAAGCGTCAATTTAGGTAACGGGGACGTAGTCTGAGTTCACGGTTCAAGTCTCGCTTATTACAGGTTGCGAGAGCCGAGCAGCATTACATTAATCGTCAGTATATAGCGGACGTACGTCACGTCGTAGAGCAAATGTGACACATCACACTCCAGTTAACGTAAATCACTCATTAGAAGCCATAGTTAATGGCGCATCGAGCGACTGCCTTTCTAATGATAATTTAATACCGTTCAACCCATAATTTCGCCAGTTAATCAAACTTTCAAGCAACGTGCCTCGAAGGTAAGCTGAGGATAATAGACAGAACCTTAAGGATCTGAATACATTAAGCTGATGTTGCGTCATTCATTTATTATTTAGCAATTTGAAAGGTTTGGTTTTACGTCGCGTTGGTTATTATTTTGTTCGATGGGACATTAATATTTAATTAAGTTTGAGAGAGTTTGTAAAGAATAGCCTAGAATCTAGGCTGCCGTTTTATACATTTTATCGCGAACATCTAACTTGAAACGGCAGAAAAGGAATCCAGTCCGTACACGGGTGTATACATATTGTAAACGAAGCTGTTGTAGAAAAGTGTGTTTAAAAACCGGTCAAACGCGAGTAGAGCTACTCGGGCACCGAGGGTTCCGTACTACCACACCACAACACAACATTAACCTAAAAAAAATGTGTACAAATCCGCCAGAATAACAACGTTCTCTTAAAATTTCAACTATCTAGCTATTACGGTTCAAAAGTTAAAGCCCTAAATAGGTAGGACGGACGGACAATGTAGGCTTAGTAATAGGGTCCCGTTTTCACCTTTTGGGTACGGAACCTTAAAAATCAGGCAGATGAAAATCTAACTAGTGTTCGTTTTACCAATTCTTCCATCCTAAGATTAAAAGAATCCGATTTTAAGCAATACCCTCCTATTTCGTACCTTTTTTCCCACATTTAGATACCTGTATCAAGTTTATCTAGATAGGATTTTACCCCTGAGAAAATATACTTTACACCAAAATAGAAAGTTTATTTACAATAATATACAAAAATATTATTGCATAAACATAATAAACAAAACTAATTAAGAGAAACAAAAGAAAAAAAACCTAAAGAAATCCATCCAGAGAAAATCCTTTTTCAGACAATAAAATATTTTCTCCCAATTTTTTTCCAACTCCATCTATAGGTAGGATATTGAGATTGCAGTAAGCTGAAATGTCAGATTGTTAGACTTCACATACGGGAGTCACGTTGCAGGGTTTGCCTCGAACACTTGTCTCTCGCGTGGTGTTCGCGCGGTTCGCGTCTCAGCCTGCCACGAGGCTCCAAAATCCTTCTCAGTTGTTCTTACTCAAAAACAATCCTCGAGATTGGATAGACACTCCCTCAAACTACTTGACATTGGCGAAATCTAACAAGGAAACGCCATTAAATAAAAATAGAATAGACTTCACATACCTACACCATACCTTCTACTATAATTATCTACGCTTACGCTACAAACATGTTATTTCTGTAAGTAGTTTGAATCTAGACTGTTCAAACAATTTCGTCTTAAAGGTCAAATTTTTCCAATCGATAGCCAACAGTTATGTTTCTTTATGCCTCTGGATGTGCTTCCTTCACCTGTCAACGGCTATAGACATCTTGACATGCAATGTACACACGCAACCGTAAATTAATTACAGCATCTGATAAAGTGGAGCATTATTAATATTATAATAACTTGTATGGAAGGCATGTGTTTTGTGAGAATAACCTTTAGATAATTAACTTGGCTAGACTAACTTCGTCTTACAGATGGCATTTCAATACTCACAAGTTCACCTTTTAGTAAATTATACAGAGGGTGTGTAAAATTTTATGCCTTACGTATCGAACGGGGTGCTTCAGACCATCAAAATATATTTTACTATGGAGCTAATATCGAAACCGCGATAAAATTCCGCTGTTCCCTAAGATGTTTTTATATGTAGATGCGGTGCCCGCGCTCCAAAATGGCAACAAAAAGCAAGGTAGGTAATTACCCGGCTTTCGCATAGTCACGCCCCGTCTAGTGTACGGGCTACACGTCACTAAGCTACATCGCGCCATTTTAAAGTGCAGTGATGTTAGCGTATGACGCGTCTATTTGTAAAATGTAATTGGCTGTTCCATAGAAAATTACAATAGAAAATTACTCGACCAAAATGAGTAAAATAGCAGATTTTTTTTGCGAGTTTCAAGTTGGCCTCACGTTGAATGTTGTTCAGTTTGTCGGTTTGGAGCACCCTGTTCGATATGCCTTTAAGTTAAAGTTTAAGTTATAAACCCTGTACCTATATTTAAATTATAAACACATATTTGGTGTAACAAAACTTCCTGAAAAAAAAATTTAATCAAGTTTGAATCAAGTTGCCAAATTGTAAAAATTTCTCGTTATAAAGAAAGTTTGCCAGTTCGAAGGTTTAAAACACCCATTTAAATATTCCGAGGATGATTTGTTATATTTAATACATAATGTACTCTGCACAAAGGCGCTTTTTTGTCTTATTTTCTTTTTGTATCGTTATACCTTCACGACCCGTGATAAATGCCTTACACTTCACTGAATACAGCAGCAAAAACGGTTAAATGGCTCCTGAATTTATCGAATTCATAAATATACGGTTGTAAGTATAACACAATTTTGGGTAAAATGAAGATAAGTACACCTAAGTAAATTTCCATAGATATAACTTAGTCGGTTTTTGTTTGGCAATAAATACAGGTTGTAAGGGACAGCCCTCCGCAAACTAAAACGGTTAACTCAGACCATCAAACTGAACAACTGTCACTATGGAGCCTACCTCAGGAAACGCGAAAAAAAGTCTGCTGTCCCATACATTTGAGTCGGGTGCCTATGTACTATTTATAGGTACAGCAGTTTTGTATGAAACAGTTGATTTGTTTTCGCGTTTCTCAGGAAACGCAGGCTCCATACACGGGCTCCATAGTGAAAGTTATTCAGTTTGATGGTCTGTGTTCTCCGTTTCAGTCTACGGACGGCTGTCCCTTACACCCTGTATAAACTTGTAGTGTTTATCGACTTTTGTTATTATAGCACTGTAGCCCCGGGACTATTAAATTACCAAAAAGGTTACCGATTGCCGTTATGACATTACTGATATAAAAACCCAAGTTTTATACCTAGATCATAACTCGACGTAACTACAATAATAATAACAAAGAAGATTAAAAAAACGTTTTTACCCCTTTATTTCTCTCCTGCACTGTTCTACGCCTTGTTTATACCCATACGTAATAGTAAGACTGTCTAAAGTTGCCATACATATACCAGATGAAAAAGTCTACTTTGATTGATCTTATAGCTTTGTATGGCAACTTTAGATTGTCTTACTATAAGGTATGGGTAAATTTTGTACCTTACAATAATATCTAAACGGCAATCGGTAATCTTTTTGGTAAATAAAATGTCCTGTGGCTGTACAAGTACTATTACAGTACTATTACTAAGGTGTAGAAAGAACTTGAGTTAACATCACAGTAGAGAAATACAGCGGTAACCTAAAATTTAAAATTCACAGACATATTTGCCTAGAGTTGTAATGTGATCTAAGACATAGGTTTTTATATCATCAGTAAGTACCTATGTCGTGCCTTACAACAATTTCAAAACGGCAATCGGTAACCTTTTTGTTAATTTAATAGTCCCGAGGCTACAGTACTATGTATATGTTGTCACAACACGGTTATAGATCATGATAACGATAACGTGGTTTATAATAATAGCTGTCACAGCTTTTAGTTATTTATTAATAGACGGCTCGATAAGCTCAGTCGGTAGTGAACCTGTCTGCAAAAATTAAGGGTTCGAATATCGCAAGGGAGAAATAAATGGTAAATACGGATAATATCTGGTAAACATGAATGTTTTGTACCTAAGTCATGAGTGTCATGACTGTAACTAAACATAATGATAAGTAAAATGAATTCTACAGGGTAACCAGGGTACAGTGGTGCTTCAAACGATCAAACTGAACAACTTTTACCATGATCCCATATTGAAACTGCGAAAAACAAAATCGGCTGTTCTATAGGGATTAGGGTCCTTCTTAATATGCTGAGACTTTTTTAAGGGGATGACCAGACCATCAAATTGAACAACTTTCTCTATGGGACTAACATCGAAATCAGCCCCTGCATACAAGACTGCAAACCTACTCGAGCCAAATGTTTGGGAAAGCTGATTTTTTTTTTCGCGAATTTGATGTTGGCCCCATAGAGAAAGTTGTTCATTTTGATAGTCTGATCATCCCCGTTTCAGAATACTGTACATTTGAACGGAATAGTCACCGTTTTCTCGGGGGTGCAATAGCATGGTTTAGTAAAGACGGGTGACAGGACTTTCAAGAAAAAGGCAGCAACGTTTGGGATATACCTACAGGGTAAAATTGATATCATTAGCATTCTTTTAACCTAAGAGTCCACGATCAAACTGAACAACTTTTACTAAGGAAGCAAACCGATCCGAGCAAAAAAAAATCGGCTGTTCCATACTAAACCGCAATGCCACGTATGCAACAGCAGATTTTTTTTAACTGCGGTTTTTTGCTCCCATAGTATAAGTTGTTCAGTTTGATGGGTCTTGACCTAGAACCTAGAACGATTTAATGGTTCTAGCCTAGAACGATAGGTCTTGACTCTTAGTTTAAAGGGATGCTAATTGATGTCATGTTCACCCTGCATATCTAATCACAGCAAATTAATACTTAGAGCAAATGAAGTTTCACACTACTTCCAGCAAATTAAGTTTCTATTCTACGAGTATTCTATTATTCTATTTTCTAAACGGAATAGTTGTTTATTTGTCAGTTGGCCACCTAAAAGTTGCACCTAAATTCTCACTGAACATTTAAATAACTTCCAAACGTAAATTCATCTTAAATTTTCACTTCATTATCATAATGTTAGGCACCAAATAATTTGGCTTTGCATTAGCACTTATACGGCTCGTTTCGCCGACCGCTGTCCAAGTATAATTAATTTCTCTAACAATGAACAGCCAACGTTTAGAACGCGCCCTCTCTACTATCGGACCCTTTTGTGACTCACTGCAAAATTAAGTTTCATTAAGGTCTTTGCAGTCTCAAATAATATACCTTTCACTCAATATTTATGTTTGGTTTGCTTAAGAATACATTTTGCGAATTGGACGTTGAACGAATTGGTTATTTTGAGCCCGCTAGACAATTTACGAATTTGACACAATGCAATGCGCCCAAACGAAATTTTGTGAAGGTTATTGTGAAATTAACAAAATTCAATGAAAAACTGGTTTGAAAAATAAGGTTGTCTGGAAGAAATCGCTTCTTAGCGATAAGACCGCCTTATTTTTGTGCCTACTGTTTTTTCTTTCTGTATTTTACTGTTTGTATTTTGGTGTAAAATAAAGTATATTTGATTTGATTTGATTGATTTGGCCAGAAGATTATTTTTGTAACCTTTTAGGTGATTTTTACCTCCCGGTTACTTTTAGGTTACACGATTCAAAAGGTTACTTATAATAGGTGATTTTTCGGAATTCGTATAATCAATTTTAAATTCAGATTTTTCTATGAAACGGAATGCTTTTTCATATTTTTTGCAATGATTTATAACGCAAAACGTTCGTAACGAAGTGAGTGTAACTCGTAAAAACATTTTTCTCTCTCGCACTAAAGGTACCTAACAAATCTGAGGCTAAATCACGAATGACTATAAATGGTCATTCATCTAACTAAGTAGGTAGTCTCACTTACTCGCTCTATCAATCGATCGGATGAAAAATGCTATTAATACAACCTAATTTCTGTAGTTAATACAACCAACATCTGTCCAATGTCCATAAACTTGAAATACCTTATTACTGGAAAAAAATATGAATGGTTTTTACCTTTCGCACCAAAAGGTTACTTTTTTATCTATTTCCGTTAACTTTTGACAAGATCCGGCTGGCAACACTGATAAAAACTTATATTTCGGTACATGAAAATGCATATTGTTTTGTACGAGTATTACATCAATTATGTAAATAAAATAAAAATAATAATAAAGTACTAGAATCTAGCTCGATCTGTATTATGATAACAATAGTTATTTGTTATGCTAGGCTGCAAAGTTGTTTTTTGGCGCGAGTACTTATATTGAAACCTGAGCAAGCGAAGGATTCTAGGATTGAACCACGAGCGAAGCGAGTGGTTCAAATATAGAATCCGGAGCGTAGCGAAGGTTTCAAAGGTACGAGACGCAGAATAATTTTGCAGCCGAGCGAAACACACAACTTTTCACCTCACAACAGCGAGGAAAATGTTAGGTGCAAGCACTGAGTTTAGATGTATAGAGCGAACATCGCGCTTCATGACGTTGTCCCATTCTATTGCGGCTATATAACTCTTGCATTTAGCCACTGTCTCACTGCGGTCACGTGTAGCAGTTTGATTGAAAACCAATTGATCAGCATAAAAAATGTCCTGGTGTGTAGTGTGTACTGAGACACTGCGCAAATAATTCAGGAAATGTAAAGGAATAACTTCTCATAGGTAAACAAGATGAATTATTTATTAAAATGCATTTTAAATAAGTATTATTTTAAATGATATTTTTATCCCACACTGGAAAAATAATTATATGCAAATGCAAATAAGGACAAATCTATACGTGAAAAAGAGAATACAAGAGATATTGCTACTCAAAGGGATTATATTTAGTTATAATCTCTTTGTTGACACTCAAATAAATTATAGTGAAGGACAAACCTATACGCGAAAAAGAGAAGACAATAATATGCACGAATATATGCATAGCTCGTTATGTTAGCAACATTATCTTTTTGTCTTTCTCGCACGTATGGTTTTACTATCTTTTTATCTGGACTCGAATGGATTCGAATTTTAAAAACTCTTTCCACGCTAGCGGATAAAATGCACTTTTGCACTCAGATTTCGAATGATAAACAGAATCTTTCCGAGCTTGTGAGGTGAAAACATCCTTTTACTAAAAAGTATATTTGAAGATTTTAAGTAAATAAAATAAGTACTCGGGAATTTAAATTGTTGTAGGTACCTATCATTTGTTGCTGCTTAAACGTCGTCGTCGCGTTGACTCAATGGCGATAAAAAAAGTGATACGTATAGGTATTTTAAAGTAAAAGTTGTTCCTCGAATTACCTACCCTACTCCATATACTTACATGGTCTTCGAAACACTTTGAAGGCAACAATATCCCCTTAATAAGTTAAACTTGATATCTTTTGTTTGCATTCACCCCGCAAAGTTTCTTCGCTCACACTGATTATTTATGTAGACTCTAAAACCCACCAAATTAATGTTAATTGAAGTCCATTGTTTATCATGGCGTGGCAGACTCTGACGAAATAAACACATTTAACAAAATTGAATCATCTTATCTCCAAGTTTCCTATTAATGTTGTTTTCGTGTTCATTTTGTGATTTTCAAATTGAAAATAATTATAGGGTTATAAATACTCACCTACAGTGTGTCATTGAAATGAGACAGAGGTGGTTCAAACCATCAAACTGAACAACTTTTTCTATAGGAACAAACCTGAAATCACAAAAAAAAACGTTATTATACAGGGTCCTTCTTAATATGCTGACACTTTTTTAAGGGGATGTTCAGACCATCAAACTGAACAACTTTCTCTATGGGACCAAAATCGAAATCTCGAAAAAAAATCAGCCGCCCCATACATTTGGCTCGAGTAGGTTTGCAGTTTTGTATGGAAGACCTGATTTTTTTTTCGCGTTTTCGATAGTGGTCCCATAGAGAAAGTTGTTCAGTTTGACGGTCTGATCATCCTCTTAAAAAAGTGTGGACCCTATATGTATTCTAAACTCCAATGTTTTCTCAACTCAAATGTGGGAAAAGCAGATTTTTAATTTGCTAAGGTTTCCATAGTAATTTGTCGACTAATTTAAATTACACCCTGTATTAGTACTTTTAAATGAAAAACATGATAAGAACTATGGGAGTTGAGGGCAACAGACATGTGCCTGTCCTGTGCCATTGCAATCATTACTGGTCCTTTGTGAATTCCCTTTAACAGGTCCCTACTGATCCCCACTGCAGTCAGGAACCGCAGTAGGTCTCTTACAGGGTTTGTATCTCATGTAGCGCTAATACCTGCCTACCTAGAATCTAGATCCTAGATGGATACTTCGTTTGTACATCAATATGGGCTCCATTCATAAAGAAGATGCAAAAGAGTTTCCATCTCCTCTTTGCAAAATCTGCAGCTGGTCGATTCATTTAGTTTCACTTTGTCCATAATTATAAAGATAATATAGCTTATAATAATATATAGTAGGTAGAGCAAACGAGCGAAATAGTTTGAATTAAAATTTTCAATTCAACCTTTCAATACTCCATAGAATAATTATAACAGGAAACTAAAACAGTTTTGGTTATGTAATGGATTTACAGCTCGTAGATACAACATCGTATGTATATTGTAAACTTTAACCTCGGAATATTGAGACAAGTCTCTGGAGGACTATAAGTACTTCCACGCTCTCTACATCTCTCGCAAATATTCGCAATTCGCATGTTATCGCTTTGGGTGTAATCTCCTTATTATATAATTATTAGATGGGGAAATCGGACATGTATACAGGGTCCAACTTAATATGCTGACACTTTTTTAATGGGATGATCAGACCATTAAACTGAACATCTTTCTCAATGGGACCAACATTGAAATCGCGAAAAAAAAAATTGCTGACCCATACATTTTGCAGTTTTTTATGGAGCAGTTTTTTTTTTTCGCGATTTCGATTTTGGTGCCATAGAAAAAGTTGTGGAAAAATTATTGTCGTTCGTCATTGATTTTGAAGAGTTGACGGTTCTTAATTTCCGCGCATTGTTTGAGAAAAGCACTATACAAGCCTTGGCCACAACTAGGCATTGATGGACTTACGTATGTGTGCCTCGGCTTCGCCTCGGCCCACATTTACACGTTCGTCCATCAAATGCCTCTTTTGCTGGCCACTGCAGTAATGTACTATATCTGTAATTTTGTCACGAAATAATAGATTGTTTCAGCTATTTTCTGTAGTTTTGTCAAGCAAGTACCTACTTACTTAAGCCTAAATTACAAAGCATTATGTTTTGTGAGAACTGACGAAACTAATAGAGTATTTTATGTAATTTTGTCACGGAAAAAATAGATTGTTTCAGCTATTTTTGGTAGTTTTGTCAAGCAAGTACTTACTTAAGCCTAAAGGTATTTATTACAAAGCATTTTGTGATTATAATATTTTGTGAAGAAAGCTACATATTATTTTGTTTTCATCTAAAAACAGAGCCACTGAAAAATGTGTGAAATCACGTGTTTACAGGAGACGTATAATTAAATTGGGTCCTTCTAAAAATATTAATTTTTAAGGACCCTATGTAGGCTGACGATGACGATGATGATGATGATGTCCGTTTCTTTACAGTATTCAGGTTCGTTTGCCAACACTTTGTATTCCACCATAACCAGCAAATGTCTAAAACCACAAGTTGTTAGAGCTTTGGAAAGCTGTACAAACCAAAAAATCGATGATACCTTTTCTGCGGCGAGATGAGCTTGCGTGATTAATCAAAAACAATGGGATGTTGGTCCGGGTAGTCGGCAGGCGCGACGAGGCCACTGCTCCGACGCCATTGTCGCTGGGCAGCGGCGTGTGGCGAGCAGCGGACCACGAAATCGCTCCCAGCTGCGAGCTTCCCGATGTCATACACCACTCTTTTAAATCTTGCATTCAAGGTTTTTGTTCACAGATCACGATTTACGATAAAACACTTTTTCTTTTTGACTCGTTGCACTTTCTTCTTGGTATACCTATGACATGAATTTTATATGTGTTTTGACTTACAATTTAGACACAGTATACGATAGAGTATCTAGTAAGACTTAGGGCCTGTTTCACCACTTCTGGGTATGTTCTTGTTAGCTTATCCGACAGATAGTTTGACATATTTTGTATTAAATTATGTCAAAATATCTGTCGGATAAGCTAACAAGAACTTATTCAGAAGTGGTGAAACAGGCCCTTAGAGTAACTATGTTGATGTGTACAGGATGCTACTTAAGAGGGTGCTTAAGAGCATCAAATTGAGCAACTTTTACTATGGACACTTATTATTAATCTGTGCTATGGGACCAATACGGAAATCGCTAAAAAAGTTGGTTGTTCCGTTGTTCCATACAAATTGCAGTGGCTTATTCGCGAACCAAAATGTATGGGACAGCTGATTTTTTTCGTGATATAAATGTTGATCCCATTGTGAAAGTTGATCATTTTGATAGTCTGACTGAAACATGTAACACATTTAAGTTTACACCCTGTATAAGACGCAAAGTAAATAATTTGGTAAAACTAACTACGTACTATATAGTATTAACATATACTTCTTATATCAAATACCTACTTTATGACCTCCACTCGAATAGAACTAGCTCAAAAACAAGTCTGTAATTAAAAAGATAAAGTGGTATTGTTATAGTTGGATCCAACTTATTTTAATTGGTTAATTGCGTGGCTAATGGTAGAAATCATTCCGATGAGAATCTCCTACGCAAGAGAGTGCGTGGAAAAACTAATTTCCTTTTCCCATCTATTTAACAACCTTTTATTTCGTTGATAGAATTACACTGATGATATTCACATACATGCGAAATGCCATATCATCCAAATTTATAGCGTAGCATAACAATAAATATTCAGTCATATATATACAGGAATATTCCACGGCAACGTCTCGTAGAGAACTGTTTTGAAAATATAGGTGGATACGTTCAAAGGGACGACTTATTGAAGCATTCATTCACGGATCATCCTATTATTACTCCTTCTGAGAGCTCTCTCGTCCCGCTTTCAGTAAAAAGTAAAAGGGATCATAACAGAATTTATTTCAGAAGTAGGTATATAAGTAGAATTTATTTTATCGTCAGTAACTTACGAAGTGATCGGAAAGCAGGGAGGGCTGAGAAAATTATTTTTAAGGGTGACCATCAAACAACTAACCGTTCGGTACAGAAAGTTCGCGTAACATAAAAGAAGTTTTATGGGACGATAAAGACCTTTTGAAGGGTCCCCGGAAGGTACCTAGATGAACGTATTCGTGCTTTTCTGTGGCGCTTCGCAAATTACTCTGAAATCTGACGTTGCCGTTTTCAGACCAACTATACGAATATATTTTGAGTGTGGGTGGCGCGCCGCGTTGCGGAGAGGAATGGAAACTAAAGTGCGTTTACACACGATGACGCACTGATGGAGCGGCAGATGTCAGTCAGAACTACACCCGGTGCGTCAATGCGTCACCGTGTGTGCATCTACGTGCAGTTTCATACAACTCCTTGCTTCACAAATGACGGACTGACGTCTGCCGCTGCGTCAATGTGTCATCGTGTGTGAACGCACTAAATCTTCAGCTCCGGTTTCGAATCCGTACAGACAAAATGCCTTGTACCAATGTGTTTTTCTAACTTACCTACGTGCCTACGTAATACCGACTGCTCTCAAACGGTGAAGGAAGACCTGCATACGCGAAGAAGAAATTCCGATGCGTACGTGAAGTCTAACAATCCGCATTGGGCACGCGTGGTGGACTAACGCCCATACATTCCTTGAGGGCAAGCCTGTGCCTTGCAGCTGGACGTAAATAAATAAATAAATAAAATAAATGTCTTGGAAATTGTCACACAAATTATCTTAGTCACATTTAAAGTGTCAGAATCTAGCCTGGACTTGTATTATGATAACTAGACAACGATATAGAATACATATACAGGGTGAAATTGATATCATTAGCATCCTTTTAAAGTAAGAGTCTACCCATCGATCTGAATAACTTTTACTATGGGAGCAAACCTGTATGGATACAAACATCCATGACTAGGGTACAAATATTCATATTCATCATACAAATACGGGATTCGAACAGGCACGTTCACTACCGACTGAACTACCGGGCCGTCCGTTCATTCCCAGTCGTTCTACTGAACAGTTCTTCATTTCATATTAGACAAAAATAATCTAAATGTCAAAAAAATAATATGTTTTTTTGACATTTAGATTATTTTTGTCTAATATGAAATGTAGTAGAACTACTGAGAAGTAATGTTCCCACTAGTTCCACTATTCGGTGGTGCATTTAAAAGTAGAACTAGTGGGGAAAAAAAGTCCCATTAGTTCAACGGTAGAACTGTTCAGTAGAACTACTGGGAATGAACGTCCAAAGGCTGATAATGATGATGATGATACAAATATTTGAGGAACCCTAAAGTTTTTGTAGGTACGATCATTGTTAAAGGCTTAAAGGTTAAAGTCTTGGCGCCTTGATAGACAAGCTAGACGTGAACAATACCCTTTTATTTGTTGCTATTTATTATTAACAGGCGTTTAATACAATTTAGTTCAAAGGGACGTCAAGAAGACCCGTCAGTACAATTTCTATCTTCAGTGTTTATAAATTCAATATTATTTTGTTTCGGGATATATTTTGACGATAAGGAGAATTAAGATATTGAAGCCTAATTAATCCAACAAAATAACAATGTCTGGTCGTCGGGCGGGTGGCAAAGAAATGAGAATGTTGGGGGGAAGTTTTACAAACTTAATGTAAGATTTAAACAGAATTTCTGTGTAATTTAAAATGAATCTTTTAAACCTCTACTTGCAAATGCTGCCAGCTTTTCAATTGGTAACAAACTCGTCTGAAGAAACCTTTTTCATTTTGCAATTTCTCCGAAACTCGAATTTCCTTTGTAACGATTTTGTAGCTATCGATTTTCATTTAACTCTTCTTAAGCAGGTCATTAAGGCGATGTGTTTATGAGTAAAGTAAAGCGGTGTTGACGGCCGAAGGGCAATATTGCTTTGTGCCACCACGTACAATAATAGGGTGATTAATGGCTTTGGCGATATACGAAGTTCTTTGTTGTTTGGCAAATATTTGATCCGACGGTGCCGACATCGCAATCCGTTCCTTTGATATCAGTTAGGTGTAGGGGCGATATCGATACCGTCAGCTCGCTTCTAAAATGTTGGGGATGTGTGGAGGGTTAATGGTCTTTGGGTTTTCACAAGCCTGCCCACGCAAAACTCGATATTTGTCTTGGTGTGTCTATTACGCAAAGGCGGAAATTTTGTTTTTAGTTCGTCGCTGTTGGTGGAATGCGAAGATTAAACCGAAGGGCTTGCTCAAGAATGCCTTTTGACTCTTCTCTCCTATTATCCTAGATTGGACTCATTAAGGAAAACAGACGAATGAAAGCGAATATAGAGCTTTGGCGTTCACCTACTTAAGGGGCTACCTGCCGGTTTTGGGTAACTTTGTAACCATTTTATTCATTAACTATGGCACTTTTTGAGCTGAAAAATAAACTGAACCATCTACAGGATATGAGAAGTGATGTGGTTTTTCTAGAAATCGATTTTAATTAATAAAACCGAAGAAAAGGGACTCTAAAGTCACCCCTTTTTTTCCAGTTTTAACCATTTTACTCTTACATTTTGAATCGGAAGAAAATGAAAATTTACAGTATTGTTCACAATACAATTTAGAATGATGAGGTTTTCTTACTTTTTAGAAATTAATAAAATCATCTAATTTTTCAAAGAAAACAGCTAAATTCTGACCGGAGCCACGCGCTCGTTCGCATCGATTAGATTAGTCGTGGTCCAGGGCAGATACGCCTTAATGAATGAAAACATAGATTAATAATTATGTGTGTGCCCGGCATTCAATCCCTTTTTTCCCGGGACACATTTGGCTGTTTTCTCTTTCCCTTAAAAGGAAAGGTAAGGTTAAGGTTTATAATATAAACCTTATTCCGACTATTACGAACAATTTAAAACAAATTTTGCCAAATCGGCCCAAAACAGAATTTCATTTTTAGGGTTCCGCAGTCAAACAAGTGACCCTTATACTTTCGTCCATTCTGTAGTGTCTGTATGAAAATGAGGTCAGAATTTTTTTAAATATTTCCAACGTTTCTCTGCTTCACATTATGAAATAAACAAAATCCGTTAAATTAAATTATCGCTGAAGCTTAACCAAATTGTGGTCACAAAGAATGTTTATTTTACACATGGCAAAACACACGTTGCTGATGAAAATCGAGAGAGAAAACAGTAAAATGTGTTTATTAATCTGTGCTTTTAGCAGCCCTTTCTATGTTTTTATTTTAACCAATTTTGAGGATATCGGTTCAATGCTTCAAAAAGACGTCGTACGGTAGTATCTACCTAGTACGGACGTAGATGTAGGTATGGTATACTACAGCCATAGTTATAGGTGTAGTATAAGCAAATAGAGGTGAGAAAGTTGAAAATTCAGTGTAGCTTTGAACCGTTCATTTTCAGTGTTTAGGGTTAAAATTGTTGGAAATGATCGACACTTACCCCCTCGTCCATTTTAGACCACCACTTCTGGGACACCCTATAATTTGTAATGTATACGAGACCGTATGTAGACCTACGTCGTTTTTGTCATTAACTTTCGGGAAGGAACATTTTTAACAATTCAATTCATTTATTTATCCAAAAGACATTACAAAAATGTTTCTTTTCAATTAAATCTGCCAAACTGTCATGACAGTTTGTTGGCAGATTTATGCTCTCATTTTTTAACAGTTTTATTCTAATACAATACAATACTAATGCCAACTTATGCATAAGTCAGTATCAGTGATATGCTATTGCATATCCAGTATAGGTATAACATTTTATTATAAAAGACCAGCCTTAAAATTTCAACGCATGGTTTTCATATAATTTATAACACATTTGCTCGTAAAGGGTCTCTTATTTGACCAAGTCCGATAATGTAAAGTAAAACGGAAAAAAGAAAGCGCTGATGCGCGCGCATCGCTAATTTGTGAACAAATTAAAATTATTCCGCGCGCTTTTTTATCGCTATTTTTTTTTTATTAGTTTATGAATGTCCAAGTTTTATTTATTTCATTGTTTCCTCGCAAATATGTTATAGAACGTCGTATGACAGACGTGCGCTTTGATAATTACAGCCTCAGCTTTCTTGTAGACCTCGCCTACGGCTCGGTCTAGCAATAACGCCTCGGCTGTAATTATCAACTCACCGAACTTGTATCATAATGTACTATTATTTTAGTAATCGCGTAAAATCCGGACACTTGTTTGTCGAAAAAGTGCTAAAAATGGGGTTACCTTAGGAAAATTTTTAGAAGGTTACGTCAGTCGGTTGAATTTATACTTTACGTAAAAATAAAGTTTATATAAATGTTACAAAAACAACGAATCGACTTTTTGAAATACGAGTATGAAACACACAATATTTTTGCAAAAATGAAACAGTCTGATTAGGTACCACACAAAATGGCGAACAAATTCAATCTCTTGACAACCTCTGACAACTGCAAAACTATACTTGTTTCTGATTTCTTCCATTCTACGTCAAGTGATGACGTCACGAACGAAAACATAGCCTTAAGTATAATTAAGGCGCAATCAAAACTTTACCTTCTTCGTTCCCTAAAACTGTACATAGAATGCAAAGCGGAGAGTGCTAGTCGTAATAGTATTGCATTTAAAACTTTAGTCAAGGTCAGATCCCGGGCCATTACACAGGTCCTCGCTGGCTAATAGCTGCCCCTAACTTTTGGTCGAATAAATCAGGTTAATGGCCTTAACTTACGAACACAATTCAATATCCTGCTAGTAACTAATTTGTGTGATAACATTGCAATTAATACTTTTTGTGCGTTCAAAGTTTCACTAAACAACGATGAAATTGGATTTATTCTGTTTTTATATTAGGCATTACGAGTTCAGAAAAGAAATATTTCAGAATGCTAATGTAATGCATTATGTCAGAATTCGTTCTCGATTGGATTTGTAACGAAACCGAATTACTTATTAATTGACTGCTTATGTAGAGTGACGAAACCGATGCAAATAATTAGGTAATTTAAGGTCAAGGTCACCACTTCATTAACTTAAGAGGGTACCAAGTCTACAGGGTGATAGGGTAAACAGTTGCATTACTTTTAAGGGGTGTTTGTACCCATGATGCTGATCAACTTGACAAGAAACCTATAGGAAATTCTCAAAAAAAATAGTTATTTGTTATGCTAGGCTGCAAAGTTGTTTTTTGTACGAGTACTTGTATTGAAACCTGAGCAAGCGAAGGATTCTAAGATTGAACCACGAGCGAAGCGAGTGTGTTCAAATATAGAATCCTGAGCGCAGCGAAAGTTTCAAAGGTACGAAACGCAGAATAATTTGCTGCCGAGCGCAACACACAACTTTTCACCTCACAATGGCGAGGAAAATGCTGGCTGGATGAAAGAAAAAAAAAGAAAAAAAAACATTTTGGTTTATTCAATACTTAGAGATTCGAATTTTAAAAACTCTTTCCACGCTAGCGGATAAAATGCACTTTCGCACACAGATTTCGAATGATAAACAGATTTTTTCCGAGCTTGTGAGGTGAAAAAATTATTTTCCCTATGGTACTAAACTAAATGCAATCAGCTGATCGAACGCATGTATGAAAAGTAGATTTTTTTAGGGTTTTCTCTAGTTTTCTTAGGGAAAGATGATCAGTATCATGGGTACAATCACGTGATTGTCTTTTTTCGGGATTGAAAAAATCTACTTTTCATACAAACGTTCGATCAGCTGATTGCATTTAGTACCTATGGAAAATACCCCTTAAAGTAATGGAACTGTTTACCCTAACACACTGTATAGTGCTGGTTATGCAAATGTTACCTCCACGTCCACGTGGTGTCAACAAAAATTACTAAGTACGTGTTATACAACCCATTCTAAACATGAGAACAGTATACCATTTGGCAAGATACAATTTAGGTTGTTTGTTATTTTATTGCTATTTTAGCTTTGATTTTGTGAAAGAAAATCGGATTTTACGGGAATTATGTAGACTTGAGCCTCAATCCAGCATCAGAATTGTAGCTCATTATATTTGCGCCAATGATAGCTTTATTAAGCCAACTGAGTACCTCTTGTGTTGTTAAGGCACGTAGAGGGTAGGGTTCAATACGCCCCTTGCCCTCTCTAAGACCTTTTGTTTATGGAACCTTTACTTTGCTGACTTGCAATTGAGCATTCTGCAAGACTCTTCTGAGCTTTTAAAAGGATCGATCGTAAAGAAAGATGATAGAGAGGTAGAAGTCAAACTAACTACACATGTTGTGTTTATGGACACTACTTATATAATTTCCATTTTGTCTTTTTTCTGTAGGTAGCTATTTGAATTTTAGTGTTAGTAAACCATGTGGTACCTAAATGAGAGTGCACTAGACACTTTCCCCGGTGGAATTGAAGAACTCTATAGGTCCCAGGCAGCGGAAGACTGGCTAAAATATCTTAACCTCGAAATTTAAACCTCTCGGAAGACAAAAAAATCCTCACGATATGATGATGCTCTCAAGTGGTGAAGGAAAGCATCGTGAAGACACTTGCTTACGGTTTGGGCACGCGTGGTGGACTAACGCATATATATACTCTCTCCCTGGGGGTAGGGCCCTGCATTGGTACAGTCAGCTTCAGAGAAACCTGACCCCCCCATCTAAACCTTTTGAGCGCCATCTGTGACAAATTGTAAAACTAAAATCAAATGGTTTTAAGTTCCTCGAAGCAGATGTGAACCATAAAAACTGCTATCTTTATTGATTTACAATAAGCGACATCTCTAGAAACTTAACCATAATAAACTAAACCAAATTCTCATCGTGACGGAGGATATGCCTATTTACGTCGGTAATTATATGGCAGTCGTAGCTCAGTTGTTAAAGGTGCTTGATAAGAGAACAGTTTGACGTGAGTTCAAAACCTGTGAAGAGAATTTTATTTTTAAATTTGTGAAAATACTAAACTTGACTTTTCATACCATTTGGCTAAGAACAAATTAAACTAAAAAGGGATAACAACGAAATAGAAAACAATTATAAGTTTTAAAACATTTATTAAAAGTATTTTTGAGAAAATAAACAAAAGCATATAATTTGTGACAGCTAAATGATGTTGTTTAGATTTTGGCGAGAGAACCAACATGTTAACTGTAGTCAAAATAACTAACATGATAACAATTTACATCTCTCGCACGCAATCTGATATACCTAACAGAAACATTAAGGAAAAAGATATACCTAAATTACACAATTAGCCCTTTATAATTGAGGAGTCAAACGATTCTAAAAAGCTAAATAAGGGATAGGGTGATCTTCAAATCCTAATATCTGATCGAGTCGACCTTTTATATTCGAAACCATAGTGAAACAAATATCATATCGCATTAACTCTCAGATTCTTGTAACTTTTTGATCTAAATTTGGCTTGGACCTCACTTCACTAGGATCGCAACTCAGAACCATTTGACCCCACACATTTTCGATTGGGTTCAAATCGGGGCTTTTGGATGGCCAATTTTATTTACAATAGTTATATAAGCAAGCGACTGCGTGACGCGTCGTGAAGGTTAAACAGAGCAATTATCTTGAACGAAATATATCTGGCCCTCAGCTTATCCTGGTATTATCAAATCTTTCAATATCTCCCTATTGTAGCTGGTTCATACTTCAATAAGCTCTCAAGCTGGACCTATGTAGAAAATCTGAAAAATAAATCATGTTATGTAAATAAAATAACGTCCACAAAACAAGTAGTATATAATATGCTATAAGTATTAAATAATTATATATATATATATATATATATATACACTTTTATATATAAGTATATAATATAAGTAAGTATATAAATTTTATAAATATATAATGTTATGTTATAAGTTATATAAATTTATGTTATTTATCTAAATAATGCTATGTTACCTATGTTATGTGAATGCCTGAATGCCTGTATGCAAGTGTCTTCTAAGCAAAATTCCATACAATTCTGCAGTTGAGCGAGTGATTGATTGATTACTTTTGGTGGCGTTCGAATCTGTCCGAACGACTGGCCGTGGTCCTTGGCGGTTACACTTTACAATCGCTTATTTCCTGATGTATTTGTATCCATACGCGAACAGTATTTGTCTGTAAACGTTTAATAAACAGTAAATAAAAATTAAATTAGCAAACAATAGATTTTCTGCGTCGGTTATATGTAATTCAGATTTACTTACCGTCACGCCCAATTTTCGTGAAATTCCTTAATACTTTCGTATTGCTCCCAAAGAACAATCATTTTAGCCTTTAAGAATCCACTTAATCGCAACAATAATTAATCAATATTTAAAAATCTAAAAACTAAACATGATTCCTCCGATACGTCATGTGAAAGTATGCACTGGATTGCAACAACTTGGATCGAGCCATATTGAATTACCCTCAAACATATTTAATAAAATTATAACGATTATCGTAGTTTGATACCAAGCAGTTCACAATTTCACATGGTTGAGTAAGTAACCGCTTGGCTCAGTGGTAAGATCGCTTGAATTAATGGAGTTGAATTTTGCGAGTGCTGAGTTCAAATCTCTGTCATGGATGGAAAGATATATTTTATAAATTTTTCACTGTGTTTGTAAAATTTAGAATTGGCAGAATGATTCTCTATAGTATCTAAAGTGCAAAGGAAGTGCGAGAACAGGTTTATCGCTTGGAAACGTCTACCAATAGATGGCACTTGATTCACCTAACGTGAAGCTTGTGCCTCAAATTCTTAATACTTAGGGGGTCAGATTTCTCTGACGCTGACTGTACGTATACAGGGTGTAACAAAACACCCTAATAATACTTAAGGGGGTGCTTCAAACCATCAAACTGAATAACTTTCACTACGGAGCCAACTTCGAAATCGCGAAATCAGCTGTTTTATACAAAACTATGGGTCAGTAGTTTTTTCGTGATTTCGACGTTGGCTCCATAGTGAAAGTTGTTCTTCTTTCTGAAGTCTGAAGCACTTCCTTAAGGGGGTTTTTGTTACACCCTGTATAAGGCTGTGATGATGATGAGTAAGCAAATGCGGAAACGGGCATGAAACATTTTCTAATATTCAAAGCTGTTGAAAATTTTATAAAACCTAATAACGAAACAAATTGTTCTGTCTTACCCCAAACTGAGGTAATATGGCTTTTATATCATGGACCCACACAAAGGCACTATAATTCCTACAGATAACATTCATGACCGCACCGGGATTTAAACAAACAGCCTGAAATATGATAGTAATTTGTATAATTAATAATCGTTATTTAAATTTATACATAATACTAACAGATGGCCGGTGTAATTAGTTCTCCAACAGAAAGTTCCACAAATTATATCGTTTTAGCAAAAGTCTTAAAGAAATTTAAAAGTTCGAACAATGAATGCTATTGTAACAGATTTCATTTCACAGAAAGCACGCAACAATAGCTAAGATTTTCTTTAAAAGTTTACCCATAGGGCAAAAGAAACGAAACGTAAGCGCTTTATTCTTGAAAATCTTGAAATGAGAAAAGCCCTCAAAAGAATTAGCTCGTTCAAAATGTACATTTTCGGCCGTGATTTATCCACCCGAACATTGGGAGGGCACTTGTTGCTGCAAATTAATTAGGAAACAAGTTAACAAAAAGTGCAATAAACTTCGTTAAGGAAGCTTAATTTCCGCCAGGGCTCGAAGGAGTCTGACATTAATCAAGCGAAATCGCTCTCAACTGCCGCGAATTTCATTACAGATCCTGAACACTCAAGAATTACCATTTACCATTAGAATGAAACGATAGGCGAAGTCTTAACCCGCTGGCTGCGTAAAGGATGTAGTTTCACAGAGTTAAGAGTGCCTTCTTTAGTTAGTGCTTGTTACTTTGCGAACCGTATAAACGACTTGTTGAATACGAGCTACATAAGAGGGAATTTTTATCTTTAAAAGATACAAGTATGGCTAAACGTGGTAACGCGTATATATGTAGTGTTTTTATTTGTATTTTACCTTTGATACAAAATATTCTTGAAACCGCACAAAAGTTTCTTTCTCCAGTAAAGCTGAAAATGATTTATCCTGCGATAATCTGTCAAATATTGAAGCCTTAGCACAATATAAAAGTAAATAAATAACAATATACTTAGCTAACGTTAACTTTGAAGACAATTTACTAGGTATTCTAGAATTTACATTTGCGTTTCTTTCGTCTATTTACTAACATGACAATGTTACATAAAATATTGTAATTTGTGTTTGTAATTAATATGATTTGTTTTTAAAAGATGTGTGTTGTAGAGTTTCTGGCCGCATCTTCTCTACAGCGGAATAATTTCTGACGCGGTGTGGTATAGAGTCGAAATTAGAAATAGGGAACCGATTTCACCCTTTGGATACGGAACCCTAAAATATGACGCTAGAAAGCTAAGCCAATCTATACAGGGTGAAATTGATATCTTTAGCATCCTTTTAAACTAAGAGTCTACCCATCAAACTGAACAACTTTTACTATGGGAGCAAACCAATCGGAGCAAAAAAAAATTTGTTTAGAAGGATGCTAATGATATCAATTTCACCCTGTATATGTAATTTTGTTTATTTTTTATAATTAATGGACTTCTTGCTTGTGCGTTAGCACCGCAATTGTCAAGTTGTTTGAGGGAATATCTATCCAATCTCGAGGATTGTTTTTGAGTAAAAACACAACTGAGAAGGATTGCGGAACCTGGTGGCAGGCTGAAACGCGAACCGCGCGAACACCACGCGAAAGACAAGTGTTCGGGGCGAACCCAGCAACGTGACTCCCTATGTGATTTTAAAAATAAGCAAAAAATTGAGTTTAAGTTTGAATAATATTTTTTTTAATGAAACGAAATCTGTAACTATTATAAGTATGTTCTGATGTAGCTAACTGGCCCCAAATAATTATTAGTATGTGGGGTTTTATTACGTGTTAAAGCCCGACCAGAAAAATAAAAAACCTCGCCATGATGCGGAAAATCATTGGAACTAATATTTGTACTTGGAACACAGACATTAAGGGTTATAGTCGATTGCAGTGCCCCCAAACCAGGTTTTTTATATTTCTGGTCAGGCTTTAAATTCATGATGGTAGGTATTCTAGTGGCCAATTTGCAGTCATTCAGTGTACCTACCCTTAATACGAATTTTTGTATTTTACTTTTACAGCTTTCAGGCTGTTGCAAAATTCAAACATAACCATTTTTCTTTGAGTTTAGAGTTAAGATTCATCTCATCAGATATTAGTTGTTATGCCCTTTCTTTGTATGTAAATAAATGTTTTAATCGCCTTTTGGCTGGATCTCTAAACAGATATCTTGGTTTATTTACTTGAAATGAATAAATGAATTAGGTATTTGAAATCAACTCTTTTTTCTAGTTTGTTATGGAGCTCCATAGCGGCGGAATTGCGGCGATAGCAAAATCAACTAAGCTCAAAAATCGCTTATGTGTTAAATGTTCTAACAACACGACATTATGAACTAACCTAACCTATTTAGTACACTATACCCACTAAAATACTAGGCTAAAACCTATGTTAAAACTTTGGCTTACATAAACTTATATGAACGTCAAGTATATTATTCCCCAATCCATTAACCTGTATGGCACTTTGAAGTGTCGATCAAAGTCGTTGGATAAAGTCAAAGCCCGTTTGCGATCCCAAAGTTTCCTCATTTACATCACTTAAGACGAGGAGAGGCTTTCCTTGGTGGCGTGATTAGCTTCCTTCTCTATAATAGTTATCTTTACCGCTCCCTGATTACAATGAATCCTTTTATTGCACCCGTTCCTTTCTGGCTCACAATAATACAGGTACAATTCTTGTTAGGGGCCATCCATTAATAGCGATGAGAATTCTTTTTTACTTTTGACCTCCTTATTCACAGTTTTGTGATCGATAAATATTTGAATGACCATATCTTCCCTGGTGTGATGTCTGTATTTTATTACTGTCAAAATTATAATTAACGAGGACTTAGTCCGAATGCATAAATGAATGAATTTTACTAATTACCTATGTGCCAGATTTTAAGTCAAATCATATAGATATGAAACAAAAAAACTTTCATTAAAAGCGTTTCAGCAGTTTTTGCATGATGCTCGGACAAACAAACAAATAAAAAGACCGACGAAAATTCTAAATTAAAAAAAAAGTTGATTTGGAGTTCGGGACACATACAAACCATAATATCTTAATATCATAATCTTTTTATTGTCTTGCATTGAATATCTTCAATCTTCAAGCTCCTCTCCTGTCAAGGAGTACGTGTTTCTTTATGGATCCAAATATTTTATTTATTTCGCGATTTTGATGTTGGTCCTAAATAGAAAGTTGTTCAGTTTGATGACCTCATCATCCTCTTTCAGCTAATTTTGTTAGACCTTATAATATTAGGTTGTATTCAGGAGTTCAGTTACGTTACCGGTAACCTATCTTACTTTCGAAATTTCACTGACCGAATTTCAGTTGTTCGAAAACGGTTTATAGAATTTTCTAGTGACAGATATTTTGTTACACATACATTTGTTACTCCTTATAAAGACTTGACAGAAGTATCATTTACCAGAAAATTTTAAATCAGAATTTCATAATCATTTTTTTTCTTTTGACAACGGTCTTCTGGGTTCGAAGTTTTAAAATGTAGAAGCAACTTCTTCCAAAGTATGACTAGGACACTGACACAACACAGTAAAGTTTTCTGTAATAATTACCTAGTAGATACATGATACCAGGATTATAGCACCAACATGCTTGCTAGCATGCTGCTTGCTTGCTTGCTTGCTGCTAGCTTGCTTGCTTGTTGCTTGCTTGTATGCATGTTGGGGGGGCCGGTGCGGGGGGAAGCTCCCTGCCTGAGAAAAACAAACCGGTGATTTTAAAAATGTAGGTTAGGTTAGAACATGTAAAACACTTAGCGGAGCGAGCGAAGCGAGCAGAGCATCAAAATGCTTGCTGCATGCTTGCTTGCTTGCTGCATGCATGCTGCATGCCTGCAGCATGTTTGCTTGCATGTTGCTTGCTTGTATGCATGTTGGGGGGTGCAGGGGGGCTGGGCCCCCGCTAGGGGGGTGCGGGGGGCGTAAGCCCCCTGCCTGAGAAAAACAACCTGGTTGTTTTAAAATTGTAGGTTAGGTTAGGTTAGAACATATAAAACACTTAGCGGAGCGAGCGAAGCGAGCGGAGCATCAAAATGCTTGCTGCATGCTTGCTTGCTTGCTGCATGTTTGCTTGCTTGCTTATATGTATGTTGAAGGTGCGGTTGAGGTGGACGCCCCCTGCCTGAAAAAAGACCATCTGGTGTTTTTAAAATTCTAGGATAGGTTAGGTTAAATATTTCTGCGGAAATGTGACTGTACGGAAAAACAAATATTCGAAAAAGTAAATTATCTGACTTACATTACTTCGGAAAACAGTGTTACAGAATTGTGATCCATTGGTTAAAAGAAAAAAAGGACAATAAAAAATCAGGCTTTTTAAAATATGGCGAATAATATTTCGGGGAAACAAAAAAAAAGGGAAACAATAAAAAGTATAACGATTTCGGAGAACTAAAATTCGGAAAACTATTTTTCGAAAGTACGATAGGTAACCTACGTTACCTGACTGCGGCAACAAATAAGGGTCTTACATTATATTATCGGCGATGGCTAGCGTATTGAAATTTGTAGGTATATAAAAGCAAGTTATGTTGGCAGGGAGTAGAATATTTGCCAAGAAGGAATACTTCCTACTTGACTCGCCAAAAAAAGAACGCGTGGTTGCCCCCATGTTTGAAGTATTGCCCGCTCTCCCTATAAGTAGGATATAAACAGGGTGATGAAAAAGATTAATGGTATCGATGGCTGTCAAATCGATTAGATAACATACCATAGCCTTTAGATGTGATATCACAAAATAATCGACACCCTTCCTCCTAATGTCACACTTTGTCACTCTTTTTGAAAACCTTTGCCAGTCCTCGCGTATTCTCTTATTCGTAGCCTCGCGTCAATTAAGTGTGCCCCTGTCTCATGACGGACCCCTCATTTGTACTTGTAGCTCGTTTCAACGTCTTTTAGTATGCAAGTCCTTGTTCGTTGTTTTACAGGTCTATTTTCCCAGGTAGTTAATTGTGTAGGAATACCGCACCGCATTGATTTGGTTTGAAAAAGCTTTCAAGTTTTGGTTCAATGGTTTACTGTGGTTCCAGTATTGCTATGAATTTTACTAGATTTTATTCAAAAATTCAAATTCCTGAAACACAAAGCCCAGTTTTATTTTTATGAAAAAAACTTAGCTATTTTAAAGGTACCTATTTCCACAAATTGTTTTGCGTTTTCCACAATATTTCTGAGTTTCCTGGAAATTCAATTTCTTGAAAAAAAGCCCTGTTTTATTTTATTAAACAAAATACTAGCTGCGCTGTGAAGCGCATGCAATGCTGTTTTTTTTGTCAGAAACTTTACGGGCATGCGCAGAACAAACCACCAAAATCGGACGAATAGTAACACAATAAGGGACACATTTTTTTTTAATGTACCTACTTATTTCCGTTCATTACGTAACGCATTTAATTTACAACAGGTGCTTCAGGCAATCAAATTGAACAACTTTTACTATAGGACCAATAATAAATTCGCGAAAAAAAACAGCTTTTCCATACGTTTGGATATATCGACGTTTTCTATGGAACAGCTAATTTTTCTTACGTTACGTTTAGTTTTATGGTTTGATCATCCCCTTAAAAAATCTGCAGCATATCAAGGACTCTATACTTACACATAGATTTACAACAAAGAATTTACAATAATAATTTGAACTAGTTATACCTACGCTGATATTATAGGGTTACCTACGTTACAGCTGAACATGTTTTGATGAAACCATACCTGAAATTCATGGACCTATATCAAAACTGAAAAACAAAACAATTTAGTTTTATGTAGAGTTTATAAACATTGTTTGCCTACACTGTTTCCGTAAAAGAAAAAGTAAGTTATACCCTGTAGAATCCCACTGCAGGGCAAGGCCTCCTCTCACGAATAAAGGTGAGAGGGAGTGGGCCATACTCCACCACGCGGGCCCAGTGCGTGTTGGTTGGTGGACGCATTTAGTGGTCAACTTGCTGTCAGAGAAGCAAGCAACGTCAGGTCCGGTCAGTCTTTGGTTGGGTGACCGTTTAGTGGTATTTCATCTAGAGCGTTTCCGTACTTCGGAATGCACATTAACCAGTTGGTCTCGGATAGTTCCGTCAGTGTGTGTAACCATTCGTTAAGCCAAGTCAGAGGCCTTTAAGGCGGCTTGAAATTCTCTATCACTGTATTCGTAAAATTAAAAAAAAGCTCGCGGCTCACACGTTGACAAACTACGTTGAAAATGTGAGTGCAGTTTAAATCAACTGGAGTGTTAAATGGATCGGCTTGATGCACTTTGCTGTTTTTATATTTATTATGCAGAGAGAAAATAATCCCCAGGCTGCATTAATCATCGCTGGGTGCTTGCCATATTTTGTAGGTGTATAGGTATTTATACGAACATGTTCAGACTTTTGCATTGTAAGTGAATTTGATATGCCATCCATTTATTATCGGAAACAAAATTACAACATGTTAAACAATTACTAAATAATTAATTATGATATTAGCAACATGCCTCTTCCAAAGGGATAAATTTTGTACATTTTGACACTTACACAACTGAACCCTTTGGACGTTCAAACACGTTGAGCAGACATAACCAGGAACGATGTAAGTACAGTCAAAAATCCACGACAAACTTCGTCACAGAAGGTAAAAATCCACAACGTTTCGTTGTTGCTTTTTAGTTGCTTTGTAAATAAATGAATTAAATAAGTATACCTACTTTATTTGCACAAAACACAAAAAATGCATGGAGACAAAACTGATTACGGTAAAAATATGGCGGTCTGGTATTGTATTTGTCGAACGTAATAGGCGGGTGTTGGATGTAGCTGTAGAGCAGCACTCGTATTGTATCTAGTATTTAAATGTATTGTGGAATGTAATAGGCGGGTGTTGGATGTAGATCATTGGATCATCATCATCAGAACGTATTTACCTATCTAGGATTTCGATTCAACTACAGCTGCAGTGCAGGTCGATGCCAACGCTAACAACGATATCGTACGTAAGGAATATTCACACCTTTATTGACATTTTAATTGAACCTTTTTAATTCCTAACATCAGCTACATAGGTACGACAGAAAAAAAAACAGATTACTTACACCCTTTTTTGTCTAAAAAGGGTGTAATGTTGTTTGTTATTTATTCAGGGTATAAAATTAAATCAGGTTCGAATCCGCACGGACCACATGCCATGTACCACATGTACTTACGAATGAATTTTTGTAACGTGTGTACGTAATACCGACCAAATAATAAAAAAGAACATATTTCGGTCATTTCAGAACAGCTCTAACTATGGTGAGAGCATTGATTAGGAATTATCGCTTACGCGGTGAGAGTTTTGATTTATTCGGCACTTATTATTTGACGCTTTGCATGTCACGTAGGTACCAATGAGTGATTAAAACCTAAGTAATACCGACTGCTCTCAAACGGTAAAGAAAAACTTGCTGAGGAAACCTGTATACGCTGCAGAAGAAATTCCGATGCGTATGTGAAGTCTACCAGTCCGCATTGGGCACGCGTGTTGGCGTAATGCCCGTACACCCTCCCTGAGGGTAAGGGTTGAACCTCATCTAACAGCAGCGTGCGATCGCGTTCCGTCTATCTAATTTGCTCTAGCAAATGACGTTCCTGAGTGACAGAAAAGGATGGAGCGACGGAAAAATGCGACGCGGTGCTGTTAGATGCCTGCCTGTGCTCTGCAGTGGGATGTATGTAATGCAACTGTTTACCTTTTACTTTTTAAACTCGACCCGACATGGACCAGCTGATTTATATTCGAGATTTCGACTATGGCTCCATTTTTAAAGCACTTCGGTCGTCTGAATCACCCCTTTCAATATGTAACGCATTAAATTTTACACCATGTACTTATTTAATATTATTATGTAAAAAAAATTATATTATATTTCCTTAGTAGTACCTAGTAACTTTTACGCCGTATCTTAGGTACTTTTTCTTTTATAAACTACTTAGGTATTATCTGATTACCGGGCAGACATTCACACAGGAAGTATGCAATTCAATATTAGATTGTAGCCGCCTAAAAATAGACGAATATAAAACAGACTACCTAGACCGTTATTAATTTTGTCTTTCGATCTATGATATTTTTAGTACATCCAATTTATCTAGACACACGGCAGTGTATCAGCGGTATTGGATAGACACTCCCTCAAACTACTTGACACTGGCGAAATCTAACAAGGAAACGCCATCAAATTAAAATAGAATAGAATAGAATATCCACATTTCACTAGTAGACCCATTAATTTAAAAAAATGTTATGGAGTTTGGCTTGCGTCTAGCAGCCACTGTATTATCTGCTAATGTCGAGTGAGTTTTGGGTAACGTAATTTAGACTCTAAATTAAATGAATAAAACACATTTGAGCTAATACAAAACCCGATACGCGACCGCCCCCTATCAGAATTACGAAGTTAGACGCATCTCCGTTCTTACCCTACTCTCTCCCAATTTTCCATAGAATCCGTCAAAATAATGCAACTTTTGATACTATTAACCAAAGACCATTTTCACTTGACTTAGAAACTTGAATTTGCTATGGAGTTCGGTCATTGGGCACGTATTGGGAATAAAGGAAATAACCAGAAAATTCTTGTTCGAGAATTTTCGAAACGATTTGTGAACCGAAAGGATTAGATGTTATGTGAACCAAGGGGATAACTTAAAGATTTTAGTATTAACAATAGTAAGTAATCAATAATTTATTTTATTAAACATTGATTTATTAAATTGTGTCGGTCGGAAGGATCTTTTGCATATTTTCAGGACATGAGACGAAAAAAAAAACTCCGACAATTCATTCTAGAATCCAGATTTTTAAGGGGATGATAAGACTATCAAATTGAACAACATTATCTATTAGGACCGATAAAAAGAAATCTCCTGTTTCATACAAAACTGTAATCCTGCACGACACAATAATGTACTGTATCGCGGACTTTTCCGCCTGATCACTTAACATTTTATTCGCATAATTTTTTGTTTGGAAACCATTCATTCATTGGTCTATTTATCAATAGGGCGGGGCTAGACAGCGCTTTTAATTTTTAGTATTCAAGCCAAAATTACCCTAGTGGTGGTCAGGCGGAAAAGTCCGCGATAGTACCTATAGGACCGCTGAATTTTTTCGTTATATCACTGTTGGTTTTGTTTGATGTTCTGAGAAGCATATTAAGTTGTATCCTGAATAGGAAATCGATGACGTCGACTAACTTACTTCTTTGTACAAAACCAGGCCCCATTTAAAATTGTCACATATTTGGTGAAAACATCGTGAGGAAACCTGCATGCTTCAATTTCGATTACCCTAGTGTATTGTACGTAGGTACCTACCCACTGTCCATTATAAGTGGCGATGGGCTCACCCCCCGTCACACTGGACAGAGTTTCGGTACTACTGGTGAAACGTGGATGTTCTGAGGTTACAGAATATCTCTGACTACCCCCTTGGGGAATATAGTCGTGAGCATATGCTTATGCCGATGCTGTCATATTTGGTGTGTTAAAATTATAATTGAATAAGATAATAAGTAGCATTCTGGGTCCCCTAGCCTAGGTAACGAGTAAATAGGTTACACGGTCGTTTCATGTTTCGGCTTTTAGAGAGAAAAACACTATGTTATTGAGCGAGCTTAAAGTTTACTAGCTTTCACGTTACATAAAAGGTTATTATTATTGTTAGCGCCTGGCTTTTTAATACCACTTGTTATTATTTCTAGGTAAGTAAATAGTGATTTCAGCTACATTAAAATGAAACAAAGTGGAAACATTGGCGTAGATAGTTATACCTTTTCACGAGTCTCTGAAAATATCAATTCTGAAGTGTTTTTGAACACGTTAAGAGCCCTATTCGTGGCCTGTAACATAATAATTCACATCCTCTTAAATAAATACAATCAACAACCATAGATTTTAAGGGTAGTTCCGAGGTTACCATCGTCATCAATACGTCCCACTGAGGGCATAGGCTACCTTCGAGGAGGGTGTGCGGGAGTTCGCCATTGCGTGTCCATTGCGGATCAGTAGACTTCACATACGCTTCAGAATTTCATCTTCAGCGTATGCCGGTTTCCTCACGATGTTTTCCTTCACCGTTTGAAAGCAGTCGGTACTACGTGCATAAGTTAGAAAAACTCATTGGTATATACATGGCGATTCCGGAACCACATGAAGGGTGTCCATACCTCTCTACAACGCGCCACCGCCGCTTTTTGCAAAGCTTATTTACTACGTTTATATTTATGTGTCTGCGAATATTCTGAATGCTAAGGACGATGGGGAGGAGGGCGTTGTATATCGGTCGCGGCGGGAGGGTGGAAATTCATGTCACTGGCACAATAAACTATGTGAAACCGCGGGCACGAGCTAGTATAATATAATTTAACTGCAGTCAGGAACAGACACAAAGACAGTGCTAAATTGTACTCCAGTAGTTTCTGTATTAGCAATGGCAGAAGTTTAGTTAGATCGTAACAATAATTGAAGTTAAACAATATGGAATAGGTGGCCTGTAGCCGACCGATGCTCATCCAGCTCGATTAGTAATAGCACAGTAAAATACGCTGTTGAGACACGCGTGATCAAATGATGAATCGTGATCATGAACGTGAAATGATGATTACGAGGCGGCAATATAGTCATTCATGCATGGGCTGTCAAAGAAATACAGGAGAACAGGAGTGACATTTTTTTTAGAGTCACACATCGAACTCTGTAGAATTAAAGTAGGTAGCTTTGTAGTTTCGAGTGCAAAGGTTTATGAGTGCTCGGTGAAAATGGTAGGGATAGGTTGGCAATAGACGTCAGACATTACATCCGATTGTCTGTTCCAATAGTATTAAGTCCCTCTCCCTCCCATCACGAAGGAGAGGGATGGAAGCATCAGACAATTGGACGCAGTTCTGCAAAAAAGATCCAACCCGCTATATAGACTACATAGTGGGTTGGATCTTTTTTGCAGAACTGAGTCCAATTAGTATAATGTCTGAAGCTTCAGTCCCTCTCCTACCTGAAGGAAGGGAGAAGGACTTATACACTATCGGATCGGACAATCGGATGGATAATCTGATGTGTATTGCCAGGTTTAGAGATGCTATTGCGCATGTTAATAACGTAAAAAACGACTTATCTGAAAATGGTGCTGCTTCCCCCGCAAAAAGGATCCGAACTTTGATTTTTAAGTATTAAAGGCGTCAGAGCTATGGATGCTTCCTTTGGCTTCAGAAATATGACAGAATAGTTACTTAGTTAATGGCCTATATTGACCCAAGCCATTTAGCACGGATGGAGTATGACCGCTCTTCATCATTGACCATGAAGTGAGACTGTGTTTTTTGGTTTCGGATAGGTACTTAAATAAAATAAAATTTGCTTAAATAATATTCTTTTTATCTGCAAATGCTTTATATTATAGACTACTTACTAACCAGCTTACTAACTAAGCAAGTTAAATAATAGTTGGAAAAGTAAATAACGTAATGACTGGATAAGAGGGAATATTATACCCAAAAGCTGTTCAGAAATATGGCTTTCTCGCGAACATTACTCTCTTTCATGTTCTATCTTTAGCCGAAAGGGAACCTCAAATAATACGCCTCTGTTTTATTTCCCCACATTTTATGATTTGGTCTATTCAATTAATATCAGCCGTAGGCGTAAGTAAAAGCTATCGAATCAGTTAAGTCGAACAATAAGATATTGTAGAAGGTCATCATCATAAACGACACGAAGTCCACTGCTGGACTATCGATAGTAGCAAAATTACATCAGGTAATTGGTGCTTGAGTATATTGGTGCTGAATGAAAATAGTTCCGTGACACTGGGTCGACTTCGTTACAATATCAAAAATTTTGCTGTCGAATCTAAAGTGTTTAGGTTTTTCTCAATTCCCGAATTTTGGTTTAAAAAATGTTCAGATTTTGATGGTTACAATGTTATTAAGACGTATGATAGGTACTTTGAATTCGTAATTTTTTTTTGCAGTTGATATTCGTTTAATGTACAAAAGACTAACATTTTGGAAACTATTGCGTAGGTATTTATTGGTAGCATAGCATAGCATAGCATACAGGGTCCTTCTTAATATGTTGACACTTTTTAAGGGGATGCTCAGACCATCAAACTGAACAACTTTCTCTGTGGGACCAACAACGAAAAAAAAAAAATCAGCCGTCCCACACATTTGGCTCTAGTAGGTTTGCAGTTTCGTATCGAAGAGCTGATTTTTTTTCGCGATTTCGATGTTGGTCCCATAAAGAAAGTTGTTCAGTTTGACGGTCTGATCATCATCTTAAAAAAGTGTCAGCATATTAAGTTGTACCCTATATGCTCACGACTATATTCCCCGAGAGGGTAGTAAGAGATGTTCTGAAACCTCAGACAACCCTCTGGCGTATTTATTGGTAATGAGCAGTTTATCTACTGTAACATCATGAAATTTAAATTGTAGCCAATAAACAAACCTACTCATTTAACCTTCAAATTGAGAGTATATTAGACGTGATACTAGAATGTGACCAGAGACCAGGATGCTCAGTCTAATTCTACGTGTTTCAATGCTTGGTTGCATTAGGTACACAGACATGCACAGCGTTCCCAAGCAGTAGTAAACATTAGGTACCAACAGACTCGATTTAACTTTTAATTTCCTTTCCCCTCCTCCGTAAGGAACGAAACACAATGAATTTTTAACATCATTCCTCTTCCGTTAAAACGATTTCGAGTTCTTAATCTACATTTATCTTCTATTTATAAGTCGGAATCCACTGAACAATTCCGTTGAAGGGATTTGCAAATCATGAAACAAAAGGGTGAGATAAATAGGCGCATTGCCGGTGCTTCCCTTTCACAAAGTCGATTTTAAAATAGGCCAATTACGGGCTTAAACAGAGATACATGCTGTATTATTACGGTGTTACGTTCTGAAATTTCAGCAACGAAATAACCTTTTAAAATAACGGACGTTTGTTTATGTTATTTAAAAAAGGTTTGGTACGAAGTTAGATGTGTCAAACCGGTTTTCTGAATTGAATTAACTCAATAAAAATTACTTATTACTTCCTCTTCTTTCATAGATCAGATGTGCTATAATATATCGCATGACAATCACTCTACTTATAGTACATAAGTAGTACTGATATTTTAGTCACTTTAAGTAGATCGAAGTTATAAAGTCCGATATTATTATCGGGACTTATAAGTCCAAAAAAACTAGCTGAAACCATAATCAGACGATCCATCAAACTGACCAACTTTCCTTTCCCTTTCTTTACTTTTCCTTTTCCTAAAACAATGAGATAATAATAATACATTATACAGAATGCAAGCAATTTATGTATTGTACGCTTTAAGGCAATTTACAGTATACGCTCAGAATATAATATAGTTTCTAACACCTTTATGAATTTATCTTTAATTCTAAATAAATCTTTGACTTTGGAAAAATGTCGAAATCGCGAATAAAAATTAAGATTAGTCCTTACTTTATAACCAGTTGTTTGTCGGAAATTTAGAATACTTACACAGTTCAAGTAAGTATTATTACCCTAATAGAAGTAAACGAAGCAGTATCTAAAGCACTAAGTACTATTTATGGAACGATGCAAATCCGTTGTCCAATGATACTTTATAAGTCCGATGTTTATAATTCTTGTTGCGAACCGCTTTAAAGTGTTGCTATAAGCCGCCAGACTGGGTAATACCCTTTGTAATCTAGAAGTTTCCCCATTGGGGTATCTCGGGCGTAGAAAGGTTAAGAACCGCCCGGGGTTTCTCGTGTGAGATTAACTCTACGGCTCTTTGCCTGCAATGGAACTCGTAATGTTATTAATAAAAAGTACCCGAGACTTTACTAAGTTAGTTTATTTCTTATATTCCAGTAATCTTTAAAACGTAGTTCCTAAGCATGCAATTTATAAAGGCTACATTTTCTTTTAAAGGCTGGGTAAAGTTATGAAACCGAGAGAACACTTCAGTCGCGTAGTAAGTACTTATAAAAGAATATCGGTTAATTTTAGTTTCTATTCATCGTATAAACTGTTCGCAAAAGAGTTTTATGAAGAAAAAGAAAGAGTGGAAAATGTTCTTGGTACCTTATAGAGACCGTAAAAGAAGAGTTTGAATCTTTCATTATGTCAAGATAGAGCCTCACGCTTCTAACGTTCTAAAACAAACGGGCTAACTTTCTTGGTGTGCGTGAGGCGTACATACTACTTGAGTGCGTGCATAGTGATAGGATCAGCCTAGACTGGTTCTTATTTTTTTCTACACGTTCGTGCTTCGACTGTCTACTTCGACATAATTATAACTTATCAAAGGTTTGAAATAAGGGCCAAATTGAATGTTTGACTGGAATAGTACCTACCTACATCATCATCATCATCTACAGCTTAAATCCAGCTACTACTAGATATAGGCTTCCATTATTTGTTTATGCCACCTTCCTTTGTCCTGAGCATCTCGCATCCACGTAGCTTCCGCGACTCTCTTTATATCCTCGACCCATCCCATACTTCGCTTCCCTTCCCTCGGCCATCACTCGGACAATGCTTTGCTCCATCTGCCGAACCTCGCCTTGCCATGTGTCCTGCCCGTTTCCATTTATGCTCCATAACTCTCTTATACCAGACATCTTGGTCCTTAGTACAGTGTCGGATTTCCGTATTCGGAACTTTGTCTAGGAACTTTATGAAATAGAATCTACAGTAAGAATTATTTGATTGTGTGAAAACATGCATTCGAATATTTGGCATTAAGTAAAAAGAAAACATTATAAACATGATATTTAAATTATACCTACTGAGTTTCCATTTTTTACAAAGTAAACTTGAAAGATTGACAGTGAGTGCATACTTACGCTTTAGTCCCATGGGAGTAGGCAGAGATAATAAATCACCTGCTACGATCCTGACACATCTCTTTTATGTCTTCAAAATCCATAAGCCACATCGTACTTGAATGCTTGTCTATTTAAAGTAGGTACAATTTATTTGGCCCGCGTATGAAAGTCTTGGGCAGCTCTATTCAACATACCTCACACACTTTCTTGTAGATTTCACACGTCAAACTGCTCGCATTCATCCTTTCCACATGACCATAACACAACAGCATTCCTGTTAAATCCTTGTCACTATATCTTCGTGGTTCGAAACCACATGTTCATAGTCTGCAATTATGCTAACCAAGGAAACCATTTCAACAGAGTAAACGCCGTTTCGTTACAGTTTCGGAGAATAGTTATTTGTTATGCTAGACTGCAAAGTTACTTTTTGGCGCGAGTACTTTTATTGAAACCTGAGCAAGTGAAGGATTCTAGGATTGAACCACGAGCGAAGCGAGTGGTTCAAATAATAGAATCCTGAGCGCTCAGCGAAGGTTTCAAAGGTACGAGACGCAGAATAACTTTGCAGCCGAGCGAAACACACAATTTTTCACCTCACAACAGCGAGGAAAAAAAGTGAATTGCTAAAAAGAACATTTCAAAAAGTTTTTATTTTCGTGCTGGCCAGTGTCATGAAATAGTTATTAAGCATTTTCTGTGGATTGGCGGTATATAAAAATATTGAATAGACAGATTCGAATTTCAAAAACTCTTTCCACGCTAGCGGATAAAATACACTTTTGCACTCAGATTTCGAATGATAAACAGAATCTTTCCGAGCTTGTGAGGTGAAAAATAAATTACTCTGAAAGTATCGGCTTTTCCGTTGGACACTTGCTTTTGTACTGGCAATTACTTAATAGGTGTCATATCATGTTAATGAAATGTAAAGATTTGCTATACAGGGTGTAAAATTAAATGCTTCACATATCGAACTGGGTGCCACCAAACCAAACCAAACTAAACTTCAGACCAAACTGAACAATTCACTAAGGAACCACGCGGACAAAAGACAAGTTTTTCATAGAAAACGTCAATGGCTACTCGACCCAAATGTATGGAACAGCTGAGTTTTCTTCGTGGTTTCGATATTGGCTCCATAGTAAAATTGTTCAGTTTGATGGTCCAAAGCACCCTGATCAATATTTTACGCATTCAATTCTGGCTCACGACTATATTCTCCGAAGGGGTAGTCAGAGATATTCTGAAACCTCTGAACATCCACGTTTCACTAGTAGCACCGACCGTGACGGGGAGTGAGTGAGCCCGTCGCCACTTGTAATGGACAGTAGGCATGACATTTAATTTTACACTCTGTATAATAGCAAATCTTTCTATAAGGAAATTATTATGCTCATAAACAACATTAGATGTATCAAATAATAATTATCATGCATAACACACGATACATATCACTGGTTTCAAAAAGTCAGAAGACGACCTCTAAATCAAACATTAAAGTTTGCAAGAGAGTTACTGAACAAAGAACATCCAGCAGATAGCTGCTGAAGTCTCGGCCATTTCAGCAGCCGAGTCGTCGTTTCAGAAAAGCGCTTTTTCGGCCGTAGATGCCGATTGTTGCGCTTGCAATGATTCAAACGCGCGTAAAATGCTATACGCGCGTTATAACGCGCGCGTGAAGCGCGTTCGAAACTCGTTTGAATCTCGTGTACGCGCGTTTGAATCGATACAAACGCGCGCACAAACCAACAACCGACGCCATTGTACAACTAACGAGGAATCTCTGATCAAAACGCGGAAGCTACGAGCGACTGCAGCGCGTCTGTATCGCTGTATCTGCGCGTATACGCGCAGTAGACGCGCGTTTCACGATCGCCCTTTGTGCTTAGGTGCCAAGGTTGCGTTCGAATCTCGATTGAAGCGCGTATACGCGTGTCATCTGCGTGTTTAAAAATACGCCATGCTGCTTAGGCTCGGTCGTATTTGAATTTTTCGCTGATTTATTTCGATAGGCTACTATTATGGTTACCAATTGGAATTGACATGAATATTGTATTCATGTGAATTACTGGATAAATATTATTTACGGTTATAAAAGGGGGTTCAATTCAATACGATTCCATTACCTATACTTTATTGCACACCAAAAGAAACATTGCGGGGTTCTGTATTGTCAAACAAAAATTGTGGCATTCAATACGATACATAAGTAAAGCAGTGAAGTGATTGAATCTTTGATGTAGTTTAAGAATATCTAAGTACTATTACATGTAAGAATATATAATATAACTAATAAGAAAATATTTACAATATGGTACATAAACAAAAACGGTATAAAATTAGGCTAAATAAGTACCTAGGTATATAACCTAATCAAACTAGAGAAAATGAAAACATTAAAACATTTAAAAAATAAAATTGCAGAAAAGATATTTTTTTTAATAATAATTAATTTTCATCGGAATTATGATATGCATTGAAAATACTGATTTGTCTAGGTAGGTAGGTAGATACTTTATAACATATCTCCGAGCTAAGTTTGCCCATCTTTTAGCAAATGGTTTGTATTTTCCACCATTTTCTAAAGTCTGTTAACAGCTTTGATTTTCTGAAACATTTTTCTTCCATTATTTTTCTTCGTATGTGAATCACGTTTTACAGATGATACGTACATCAGACTTAAATAAAATATAGACAGAATTTGTTGGAGAAAAGTGTTAACAGTCTCATTATTTAAAAAGTATATAGCATCAAAACAAAAGTCTATAATTATTGTATTTTTTGATCATAATTATGCACTTCAACTTCAAGGGGGTAGATAGTTATGTTAAATAGATATACTTAGATCTTTCTTAACATGCTGACATTTTTTAGGGGATGATCAGACCTTCAAACTGAACAACTTTCAGTATGAGACCCACGGACCTGAAAAAAAGACGGACGTAATCTCGTCTAATCACGAGTGAAGCACCCATTTCTTTTGTGTGCGTGCTGTCGCGTACATAATGGTGACGGGTGTCGTGTCGGACCTGCGCCTAGAGCTAGTGCATCTGTGTGAGTGTAGGTCGCTTGTAGAACAAACGAAAATGTAAGACCTTGCATGCTTCACATATTTTTAGTGTCACATTACGTCCGTCCGTCCGTGATGAGACCTATTATTATAGGTCGAAATCGCGAGAAAAAAAGTCAGCTGTTCTAAAATTTGACCGTTCAATCCCAGTAGTTCTACTGAACAGTTGTACCGTGTAGGACTACCTAATTATTGTCAAACACTGTGATAGGTACTATTTTCCATCACCGTAAAACACAGCTTCATCATCAGCTCTCATCAGAGACCATCGAAAACCCGAGGTGTTACAAATCGTACATAATAATAAGTAAGTAAATTATAGCCTGTAGAATCCCACTGCAGTAGGGCAAGGGCAAGGGCCTCTTCTCACGAATAAGGGTGAGAGGGAGTGGGACATACTCCACCACTTGGGCCCAGTGCGTCTTTGTGGAGGCAAATTAGTGCTCAACTTGCTGTAGGTATGTACCTACATTTGTATTTTAAAAATTCATTGATTGTGATACCTATCAGTCTGAATCAGGCTGGGATCGAATCACCGCCTTATGCTCGGTAGGTCAGGCTACTATTATAGCCACTAGACTCCGTGGCTTCTATTTAGTAAAAATTTGCATACCTACATACATACATACATATACTCACGCCTGTGTCCCATTGGGGTAGGTAGAGACAATTGATCGCCATCGGCTACGATCCTGGGTAACATTATTCTATAATTTTATAATAAATAGTTGTTGCCCGTAACTTCGTCTGCGTGGACCTTAACAAATATCATATGTGTTAATCCAGAATATATTCTATCTGTTTGCCAAATTTCATCCTAATCCGTTTATGCGTGATTGAGTCACAAACATCTAAACATCGTCACAAACTTTCGCATTTATAATATTAGTGAGATAATTTGTTTTTCTCTAATCATCATCATCATCATCAGCCTATATACGTCCCACTGCAGCGCACAGGCCTGGGTTCTAGGAGGGTGATTGGGCGTTAGTCCACCACGGGGCACGCGTGCGGATTGGTAGACTTCACATATATGCATCAGAATTTCTTCTTCTGCATATGCAGGTTTCCTCACGATGTTTTCCTTCACCTTTTGAGAGCAGTCGGTAATACGTAGGTACATAAGTTAGAAAAACTCATTGTTACGTGGCATGTTGTCGGATTCGAACCCGGACCTCATGATTGAGAGTCCATACCTCTCCGCTACGCGCCACTGAGCTCCATATGATGATGATAATAGATAATTATCATATTATAGATAACATAATCCGACACATCGAATGAAATTAAAATAGATTATGTGGTTAGATCTAATAGTTACATCTACCCGTACAATTATTACAAAAGTCTTAAGTAATGATGGAGCAAACGCCTGGCAGAAACGTTTTATAGACGTAAAAACCGCTAAAGAAATTCAAAATGGCTTTATAACTTCGACCATTCAAAGATTTCGCTGTAACTTTTCTATAGCCGAACATAAATACGTCGTGCTCCATGAAAAATATCTAATTGCTATAACCTAACCGTCTTTTACTACCTACACCTCGTAAATTCCCCAATAAAAACTTAATTTAACATAGTAAAAATGCAATTTTTATTCTCCAATCGTCCGCCTTAAACTTTCCAGCGAGAGCCGTTTCTTACGAGAGTTATGAGAGCAACGAGGGGAATATTGGAATTTATTTTTATGAAGCGGGAGCCCCGACCGAGTTAATCTGTTAATATTGAACATTCTCTCCACAAGAGCAAACCGACCCATGGCTTAGAGAGGGAGAAATAAGGATATTAATACCACTTATGTACATTCATATTACTTTACAACGACCTCATTTACAGTATAGCCAAGTAGGACTCTAGTAAAGCCTGACCAGAAATATAAAAAACCTGGATTGGGGGCGCTGCAATCGAATATAGCCTTTAATGTCAGTGTTCCAAGTACAAAAATTAGTTCCATTGAATTTCCGCAACATGGCGAGGTTTTTTATTTTCCTGGTCGGGCTTTAACGTAGCGTACAGCTGTACAATAAATAGGACTGGCTTGCACTAAAAAGTAGGCTTAAACTTGGGCTTAAACATGTTTAAATATGAAGCTATCCCTATATGTCATTAGAATGAACAGTGTGAGAGACAGGGCGATCACTAAATAACTCTTTTTATGCAAGCCAGTCTAGCACTCTGTTGCAGAAACGCTCATTAAAGTGAATCCTCCACTAAATCTCTTGCTGTCACTTTTTTTCTTGTTGACGTAGTATAAGCTAGCAACAGATTTAATGGAGGATTCTGTCCATCTTACCCAGGAACCTGGAATAGTTATTATCTTCCCCAATGAGACCAGTTTTGTAGTGTCACCTTTGTTTATAAAAAGAGCTTATAAATATTTTTCTAGCAGTCAAACAGACAAAAATCTTCGCGGATTCGGAGATATTAGCGTCCGCACCTGGACTGCTTTCCCGCAGTCCCGCCTGTGTGTGACCTGGTCCTAAGATCGATACCGCAAAAATAGGTACTTTGTTTTTGCGATTTCCACGTTGCACGTTGGTCCCATAGAGAAACTTGTAAAACTGAACAAATTTTGGATTGACCTATAAACCCATCGTTCAAATAACTAAAGAAAGAAATAGAAAAAAAACATATTTATTACATTTTTTATTTTTTTCCAACACTCATAGAAACATATAATTGTAAAAACCAGAAAGATAATAAACGAGATGGTTTGTGCGCCGCCTGAGTATTTAGGTAGGTAGGTCATATAGTATGGAAGCGACTTCTTAAATTAAACAAAAGTGTATTCCATTATAATAGGTAGTCAACAACTTAACTTCTTCTTCCTGCCCTTTCCCATTACTTGGGGTCGGCGCAATATGTAGTCTTTCTCCATTCATCTCTTTAAGCATTTCAGCGTTCACTCCTTTTCTACACATGTCATCTTTCACACAAATCATCCATCATTTTTGGTCGTCCTCTCTTCATGCAGCCATCCACATTCATATTTAACACTCGTCTTGTAATACGAGTATTACACTCATCTCTCCGCATCACATGCCAATATCACGATATTCTATTACTGTGCAGTTTTTCGGTTACTTACTACATAGTGCTACTTTCAAGCTACGTTACCAACAGTTCAACTTAAGTTTAGGTACCTAAATATGCATCCGATTTTTCACATTGCACTTCAAGCCGTAACAGTTTTTGGCTACCCATTATCTGTTTTGGTCGCCGCTACAAAAATGTTTCGAGAATAAAGGGCGTAACAAACGGACGCTATAATATACAGCGCAGTACAGCGCAGTATAGCGCTATACTGCGCTCTAGAGTACGGTATAGCGCAGTATAGCGCTATACTGCGCTATAGAGCGCAGTATAGCGCGATACCGCCGAGGTTGAACTCTTCTAACGCACGAAACATTGCATGAGCACGTCCCGTTCTTGTGCGAGTGAGAGGAGGCTATTGCCATCTGAAAGATACCGGGCAGTATAGCGCAGTATAGCGCTATACTGCGCTGTACTGCTTGGTATATTACGTCGCATAGATACAGGATGTTTTACAACCGTCCTGATTTATTTAATTAATCAACTTATTTATTGAATAGGCGGACTAATATTACTTACCAGTTTATTATTATAATGTTAAACAACAAATTTTATATGAGTAATAGTGTCTCAACAACCAAATTAAGCAAAAAAAATCGCCTGTCTCATACATTTGAGTTTAGGAGTGAACAGCCGATTTTTTTCTTTGCGATTGCAGGTTTGATCGCATAGTAAAAGTTGTTCAGTTTGATGGTCTGAACCACCCCTTAAAGTTTCGGAACACAAAAAAAAAATCTTCCGGTAGGTAGGTATATTTTTTTAATTTTGGTCTTTATTAGGAAAATCAAATCAAACAACTAAGTATGATCTACTTTATCATTGTAATTTTTTAAGATAGGTAGACCTTTCACGCGAACCAGTTAAGGCGCGGGCACCTTTGCGTTCATTGGCGGCATACGATCAGATAAAAGGAATCAATCAAACCACCTGGTTTGATTTTCATCCCATCCCATGAACCCATATAACTCATTTAATTGAACAGCCTGTATAAAATTGTATTCCTACACGCGCAAGCTGCCACCGCACTCACGCACACAGACGCAAACGGCAAATTATCGATCTTGATACTTGTAATTTTTTGTAAGTATTTTGTTTGGCAAAGTAAATTGTTTATTATTTGATACTTATGTATTAAAATTTAACTTTGAAAAACATAATACGTTAACTTTTAATTAAAAATCCCTGATTGTTGCTGATAAATCAATGGATATTTTTTGTCTGTTGTTTGTACTCGAGCGTCACGCAAAATTAACTGGACCAACGTTATACAATTAAAAAATGTTCACCATAGTGAACCATAGGACCCCATAGGACCAAACTAGTGAAAGTTGTTCAGTTTGATGGTCTGAGGCACGACCATCTGATAAATATAAAGCATTTAAATTTACATCGTGAATAATATTGGTCCAGTTGTTTTTGCGTGACGCTCGAGCACAAACAACAGACTTAAATAAAATCAATGATTTACGAATTAAAATAAGATGTTTTATGTTAATTTAAGTTACATTTTAATACCTATCTAAAATGATAAATAAACTACGTTGCTAAACAAAGTACTTGCTCAAGAAAAAAAAATTAAAAGTATCAAGAAGTGGTCTTCCACGTGGAGTTGACTCTACGGTGGCGTGTGTGCGTGCGGCGGACTGCGGCGTGGCCGAGCCCTTTGTGCTCGCCGCCATTCTCGCCGCCATTGTAGTACTAGTGATGTGCCGAGACGACTATTTTTAGTATTCGGATATTAATATTAATTTATTCGATAACAATTTTCTTATTTCTTTGGTAACCTCATTGAAAGAAGAATCAAATTGGTACCTACTCGAGTATTCAAGTCCATTCTGAGCAACCATCAAACTGAGAAACTTTTTCTATTGAGCCAATAAAGAAATCACGAAAAACAGCAAATGTCATTCATAGAAAATGTCAATAGCTACTCGACCAAAATGTAGGATTTTTTTCGCGATTTTTTCTATGGAGCCAACAAAGAAATCGCGAAAAACAGCAAATGTCATTCATAGAAAATGACAATAGCTACTCTACCAAAATGTACGAAATAGATTTTTTTCTCGCGATTTCAAAGTTGGTACCATAGTAAAAGTTGTTAAGTTTTATGGTCTGAAACACCCCATCAAGTATGTAGGTAACACACTCAACCATACAGCCTGTATAAACCTACTCTTACTCAATATAGTCGTTTTTCGACAAGAGATAAGAAATTAAAGTTGCAATTTATGTAAGTGCTAACTGTTAGTACCTACTCGATTATTTTGAATCCGAATATTTATTTTGCATATAGTGTACTCGCATTATTACGAAAGCGCATTATTGCAAAGGTATTCGAATCCGAACTCAAGTCCAACCTGTCTCGGCACATCACTAGGGAGTACTATGTCAGTCATTCCATTGATAAATTGTGAGCATCGAGGCGGCAGGATCAAAATCTTTGATTCAAAATGTATCTTTTCAGTAACATAGTACCTACCAGTGTTGGGCAAATTGTAATTAACTACTAATAAAATTGAAAGATGTAATTAATTACTCGTAATTCATCATCATCATCATCATCATCATCATATACTCGTAATTATTGAAAGGTAATTAAATTAACAAATACAATTTTTATTAGTAGCTAGAGTTAACCCGCGACTTCGTCCGCACAAATTATATACCAGATTTTAAGTCAGATCATAAGCTATCATTCAAGTTTAGATTGTAATTATTGTTAATTCAAATTGTTTGCTCATTTACTATTTTGGCTAACATTGTAAGGTTTGCGGGTCAGCCATGGATCAGATTGGCACAGGACCGTGAGGAGTGGCACAGTAAAAAAAGGAGGCCTTTTCTCAGCAGTGGTTTGATATGGGCTGATTTGATTGACTGATTGATTACTTTTTTGGTTCCGATTATGAATGCTTTTTGAAAGTAAATAATGATTGCATTAGCCATTTGATGTTTGAAGGTGGATGATGGATGTTCGGTATTTAATTGTGTAATTTTAATTATACTAAAAAAAAATTTATTAACAATACAACTACTTAGGTAATTCCAATTACTTAATTGAAATTACAAGTAATGAAATTACTTTTGTTCAATTATTAATTCAATTACAAAATGCTGTTTCATACTCTTGTAAATTCTGTAATATACTGTTGTTGGTTTTCCAATATAATCAAAATAAATAATAATTAATTACGCCTAACTCTCTCAGACGGATTTTAAGGGGTTGATCGGACCATCGAACTGAAAAACTTTATGGGACTAACATCAAAATTACAAAAAAACAAATCAGCTGTTCCATACAAAGCTCCGTCGTTCAATGGTTAAGAGCTTAGGCTCTTGACACGGAGGTCGTGGGTTCGATTCCCACAGGAGGCACCTAGTGATTTTTCACTTTGTTCGTTTTTCCCCAGTTTGTTAGGACATTGCAGTCTGAATTCACCTGATTGTCTGAAAAAAAAGATGATTCCATGCTTCGGGTGGCACGTTAAGCCTTTGGTCCCAGCTAGTATCTCTGGTGGTAGTAGTCGTTACATAAAAACTACGTCACGAGGCCGTAAGACGGTTATGAATAAACTCTGACACCAGGGCTTGTCCACAAGATAAGAAGAAGAAGACAAAGCTGGAATCCTACTCGACCCAAATGTATGGGACAGCTGAATGGAGTACTATGTTACCGATAGGCCAAATTTTGAAACGAATATTTGATCCCGCCATCTCGATGCACACGCGTTATAGCGCTATACTGCGCTCTATAGCGCAGTACTGCGCTATAGAGCGCAGTATAGCGCTATACCGTACTCTAGAGCGCAGTATAGCGCTATACTGCGCTGTACTGCGCTGTATATTATAGCGTCCGTTTGTTACGCCCTTAAATTAGAGTCCTCTATTTTGTTCTCGCAAATATTTTTGGCTCGACACGATAAGACTAAAAATGGCGATGATTCGAAGTAGAAAAATTTTGTTGCACAGTAACACTACCGTGTGGCAACATTGTAACCAGTTATCAAAAAATTACATAACTTGTGGACACAACGACAACACACAGTTACTGAAACTCTTTCGGTCGGATTGTGAGTGAACCGTTACCACACATAGAAACCTTCATTGTAACGCAGCAGTTACATACTGCGACAGTTGTAAATTGGCGATATGGGTAATACTGTCCTAAATAAAACGGAGTCTAGACTACCCTCTGGGTAAACTTAAGTCTTATTATTTGCATAGTTAACTAACATTGCTAGTAGGTAAGTAAGAAATCTTGTCTACTGTCATTCTAATCCCAGAGGGCTGTACAGAAATGTATTGGGAAGGAAATGGCGTAATCACTCGATCGAGATAGGGCAAATCCTATTAGTATGAACCTTTTTACCCTTTTACCTGTTTAGTCCATCGACCAGTGAATTTTCCGGATATGGATCGGCATAGGATTGATAAAAAAAAATACGTTTTTGACAAGACTACCGGAACGAACGTTTTTTTTTTTAAAACCAAATAAAATCTTTGACCAGAACTATGATTACTGCAATACAATATACAAATATTATCTTTCTTAACAAAAAATGAAGTCAGTGTTGTGGCTTTACTTTGATATTATTATTCATTGACAATGTGGTTCGGATGAATCATAGGTACTATTTCTTCCCGTGGATGTCTTACGAGACGACTAAGGGATGTAGTTTCTTATGTAGTGTTTCGTGGCAAAAGGCTTGCCTCCTTCCACAACTTGGCACTTCATTCCATTCTAAGACCTTTATACAAGGTGTTACAAAACACCCTGCTGTATAAGGCTAAAATTTAATAATATATAGGGTCCAACTTAATATGCTGACACTTTTTTAAGAGGATGATCAGACCGTCGAATTGAACAACTTTCTCTATGGCACCAACATCGAAAACGCGAAAAAAAAATCAGCCGTTCCATACTAATCTGTAAACCTACTTGAGCGAAATGGGACAGCTGATTTTTTTTTCGCGATTTCGACATTGGTCCCATAGAGAAAGTTGTTCAGTTTGATGGTCTGATCATCCTCTTAAAAAAGTGTCAGCATATTAAAAAGGACCATTTATATTGCGACCATCTGCACCATCTGCATAGTAGTAGCAAAGCTTCTGACCACCCCGAAAGGGATCAAGGTCTTGATTACTAGTGTTTACCCGCGACTTCGTCCGCACAAATTATATACCAGATTTTAAGTCAGATCATAAACTATCAAACAAAAAAGTTTCATCAAAATCGGTTCAGTAGTTTTTGCGTGATGCGCGAACAAACAAACAAACAAACACACAAACAGACAGACAACATTTCTGAAAAAAGGTTGATTTCTAGTCAGGGATACCTAAAAACCATATCGTAATCTTTTTTTGTAAATATCTTCAATGTACAGACACACTTCAGTTACAGTTTTATAATAGTTTAGATTAGATAATGATGACCATTACAAGGCAGAGGTTCTAAGCCTATATTAAATTTCAAATTGGTTAACTAAACGAACGCAGTTAATCTTACTGAGTTCCGCTCACTCGCTATTTTTAGCAGAACACAATCCATCTTTGTCTAATAAGCTGGTACAGCGACACAGTTTGTTTCTATATCACCAAAAAACACAAATAAAAATAAGTTTTCAAACACATTCAGTTACAGCATAAACCGAAAATAGAATAAAGTCGAGATAGAATTGTATTGTCTGTAAAATAGTGACCGTTAACCGCATTGCAGTGGCGTTCGAACTTTTTACTCCAAAAGTTCCTTCGTATTAACCGACTAGAATAAACTTTTGAATATGCTCATTTTGCTGGTAGCTAATTTCTTTTTTTGTTCGTAATCGTAGCACTTGCTAGAGGAAGCGGATATACTGGCAGCTTGGTGGGTTACGTCCGCTAGTCTACTAGTAGCGGACAGTGGCTAAGTGGTCTGTCCGGGCTCGCTTACGGGTGATGGATTGCACAGCCGTTTCTATAACACTGTCCATTTAGTCCTGGCTTTAATTAACTAGGCACAGTACTGTCGCACCCAAATGGATTGTGTCACGACTTGTTATTTGAACTGGTTTCGTGAGACTTCGGCCTGTAACAGGATGGACATGTTTATTAGAGGACGCAACGATATCTTTGTCAATGAAGCGGTTTATAAGGCTAGTAAAGCCCGACCAGAAAAATAAAAACCTCGCCATGTTGCGGAAATTCATTGGAACTAAGTTTTGTACTTGGAACACTGACAATAAAGGTTATAGTCGATTGCAGCGCCCCTAAACCAGGTTTTTTATATTTCTGGTCAGGCTTTAATAATGAAAATCTGCAGATGGCGTTTGTAAAGACAAGAAGAAGGTTAAAAAGGTTAGTTGTCTATGGTTTGTTTATTGACTGAGTGTTGCCAGAAGATAAACTGCGGATTGCCAATAAAAACACACTAACATCGAAAATACTTAACGAACATTACTGTAAAAAAGTAAATCAATTCGAAGTATCAAAACGTCTTTCACCTCAACGTGTTTCATCAAAAACCTATTGACGAATTAACAAATTGCTCCCTTTAGTAACGGAATCTAAAAAACACGTAACACTTTCAATCCGACAGCAATATTTTCAAGACAGCAACGCCATGACTAATGAACTATCACTATCAACCATGACTATGCGTCATCCCTTCAGTGTCTTTGGCATAGACTTAAACTCTAGCGATAGACTTGCCCTATCGCTAGAGTAATATGTCTATGGTCTTTGGTCAATTTTTTTTTTCAATGAAAACGCCTCATTTTAATTGGAAATGCAAATTTAAGTATTGTGAAAGATCACAATAGGTACTAGAAACCAAATGTTCATAACAGCAGCAGCAGTTAAATTTTTCACGTTTTTGAAATGCCAGTAAAATTGCATTTGAGCTACAAGTCGAATTGAAATGTTTTACCTCCAAAACAAAATAATTGTTCGTTTTTCATTCAATCTCGTTTGATCTGTGTGTTTAGTTACAAAAGGGAACAGAATTCGGTATGCCAAGTTTTTTTTGTCTTTATTTTGATAATTTTTAGGGATAGAAGACATCATTCTAAGAAAAGAATTTAATGTTTTTCGCAAAAATCGAGTTTATCAATACGAATTTAATTTATAACTGTAAATTTTTTAAAAGGAAAAAGTGGTCTCAAAAAAAATCATTTAAACTCCATGAAGATAAATCTTGGCTTGATTAAAAAATAAAAATTACCTGCCTTCTCTTTCTAACTCAACTGGAAACAGAAACGGCAACATCAAATGTCAAATTCTGACAATACATTAATTTTTTTTTCTTAATTGCCTATTAATTTAAGTTGATTTTTAGTTACAACGTCACTGGTTGCACTGAACTACGATATTTTATTAAAAATAAATAACTGTAAGGGTTGAACTACATCACATAGCACAGCATCGCATTTTTCCGTCGCTCCATCCTTTTCTGTCACTCAGGAACGTCATTTGCTAGAGCATATAAGATAAACGGAACGCGACCGCACGCGGCCGTGCTGTCTGCAAATGCTCTAGAATGACTTTCCTGAGCGACAGAAAAGGATGGAGCGACGGAAAAATGCGGTTCCCTGCTGTCTGGTGTAGTTCAACCCTAATCCTTTCATTTTAAAATGTCTAACATAGAAAATATTGTTAGTGAGACAATTATATACAATTAAATAAACTTGACATCATCTTTATCATATAAGCCGATAAACGTCCACTGCTGGACATAGGCCTCCCCAAAAATGGGGGGGATTTGCCATAATCGCCACGGTTGGCATGCGGGTTGGCGATCGCAGTTGGATTGTAGTGTGTACTCAGAGGATGCTGCTGCCCATCCTCCGGTAGATCCCTTAGTCGCCTTTTACGACACCCACGGGGGGAAACGGGATGGTGCTACACTTAGCCGACACCACAAGGACTAAACTTGACATACTGAACAGAAATTAAGCTACTTTTGTTTTTTGAGTGATTTCAACTATAATATTTTCTTTGACGAATAAGTTTTATTAGATATGAATTCTGAATGAAAACTTTAGAAATTAAAGTTTACCTATTTTACTTTACAGAAGTTGAGTACTTTTACTTTATTGGCGCACACACAAAAGGGATTACTGCCATCAAAAAAGTTGCAGCTAAATATACGACTAGCGGGAGGAAATAATGTTTAGGTAAGGTTTCTGAACAATATTCCTGGGGTTTCGTTGTTTTACTCTCACAATGCTTGATGCTAGTTTCATGTTTATTAATAGAAGCTATTATTTTCACTTGACATACTCGTATTATAGCCGTGGTGTTCCAGTGGCGAGTAACCTTGCCTGCCGTGCAGGAGGCGATTGTTCGATCCCCATCTAAGCCGACTCGTACCAATGAGTTTTTCTAACTTATGTACGTATTACCACTGCTCTCAAACGGTGAAGGGAAACATCGTGAGGAAACCTCATGAAGAAATTCTGATGCATATGTGAATTCTACCAATCCGCATTGGGCACGCGTGGTGGACAAACCCAAACACCCTCCTAGAGGGTAGGCCTGTGCCCTGCAGTGGGACGTATATAGGCTTATGATGATGAATAGATATCTTACCAGAAAAACAGCTTTATACAGGGTGTAACAAAACACCCTAGTAATAATTAAGGCGGTGGTCGAGACCATCAAACTGAACAACTTTCACTATTGAGCCATCATCGAGAAAACATTTAAAAAATCAGCTGTCCCATACATTTTAGTCGAGTCGAGTCGGTTGTATGGCACAGTTGATTTTTTTTCGCGATTTCGTATGTTAGGTATGAATTCAACACAGTAGCAGTAGATAATCATATTTATTTATGATAACTGCATTTGCCTTGTTAAACAGGTTTAAGGCCTCCGCACATCGCAGCGATATTATCGAGCGATTTTATCGAGCGATATTATCGACACCGATATCGCGACACCTTACACACTGCAGCGATTCCGCGATTCGCGTCACGCATGCGCCCCACCACTGAATGTAGTCGAAAGAGTTGCGATAATATCGCGGCAGTGTGTGGGATCGAGCGCGTTCCCATACAAAATGTACTGAGAACAATTATCGCAAAATCGCAGCGATATTATCGCTCGATAAAATCGCTGCAATGAGCGGAGGCCTTTATGTGTTTATCACACCAATTTTCGCCCACTGCTACATTATAACGTAATCAGTCAGTGTCAGTCAGCTATCCAGTTATTAAAAACGAGAAATGTAGATAACAATATTATGCAGCTATTTTTGGCATTCTGCCTATACTAAAAACATTTTTATATTCGAAAAAGAAAACAGGCTTATCGAAAGAAATTAATTCTATGAAACAACGGATTATTCCATTCATCCTACCCGGGAGAATCCCCCAGGGGAAACTGGACTCAAATGTTAATTATGTCCACAAAATACACCTTGATCTACGTCCCGTAGAATGAAACAACATTGTTAACCTGCTTGAATATTTTTAGGTCAAAAATTTGTTTTATATCTGTCCTTTTGTCAAGACATTGCCAATTTTTACCCGACTGCGTGACGCAAAGGAAGGGTAATGTTGGTTCTATTGAAGAAGAAACTTATGGCAAGAAATTACAGTTCAACAGAGTCTAATGGAAGCACACCATTTCTCTTTTCCTCAAAACTGTTGTTCAGTTTGATGGCATAAACCACCCCTTCAAATTACTAGAGTGTTTTGTTTCATCCTGTATTTGGAAGTTTGTGGAGAAAAATGATTTTATGTGAGTCTCTGATTTAACAGCATACCTATGAACTGACATGAGTACATAATTACAGTGAGGTATGGTAACACGTAACGAATTAAATAATAATATCTATAGCTGCTTAAACCGAATGTATGTTAAACTGTGTGAAGCTATAATTTTCCTGTAATTAGGCTCTTAAATATTCATGACCGAGACGACTGAACACGTCGAAAATAATACATTCACGCGAAAATGTTAGAAATACATGAAACCTTAAACAAATTTGTAAGGTCAGTAACCCTGGGCCTGGGCCTGGGTCAGGACCCTAGGCCTGGGCCATATGCTGACACTTTTTTTAAAGGGGATGACCAGAGCATCAAACTGAACAACTTTTCCTATGGGACCAACATCGAAAACGCGAAAATAAAATCAGCTGTTCAATACAAAACTGCAAACCTTCTCGAGCCAAATGTATGGGACCGCTTTTTTTTGCGATTTCGATGTTGGTTCCATAGAGTTAGTTGTTCAGTTTGCCGGTCTGATCTTCCCCTTAAAAAGTGTCCGCATATTAAGATGGACCCCGTACAAAAAAATTACAAGTCGGTATAATTCCGGCTTAGAGTGGACCATTTCATCCCGTGGGTGTCGGACCTATGGGAAAAGGGTTCAAGTTAAGAATCCTCCGATGTAAGTATCTCTTCTTTCGTGTGGCTGTTGAATGTTTAATTTGATTCTAAGGCTAGGCACAGACAAGCCACCGTCGACAAACAGTTCAGCACACGTGTGGTTGGTGGCCGCCATTCACTAAAGCAGTGCCAGTGATAGCCACCGTTGGCTGTAACCTGAACCTCGTTTGCACCGATTCAAATAAATTAAAAATCCATACTGGAAAGGGAAAAAAGTGAGAAACATAAATGTCTTAATTAATACTCTATTATTATTTTTAATTTAATGAACGAAATTAAAAAATGTGTTCGTCTAGGTTCAGGCACGGACCTGAAAGAAATACGGACCGAGTATTGCACTAAAAAGATGTGAAGCATGCAAGGTAATAATACAATCTCGTTTGTTCTCCAAGGGACCTACACTCACACAGATGCACTAGCTCTAGGCGCAGGTCCTACAACCCGTCACCTTATGTACCGCATGACAGCACGCACACAAAAGAAATGGGTGCTTCACTCATGATAGATGACATTCCGTCTGTTCTTCTTTTAAGTCTGTGGGTTCAGGGATAAGACAGGACAGCGAAGTGTTGAGAGGAAGGTACCTAAATTTTGATAACAAGTAATAGTGAAAATCCAACCTCACTGGTTAAATGGATTTAGTTACATTGTTTTGAAATGAGAATTAAGTGAACTAACAAGATAACATGCATGAGTCGTATTTTAGCTTAAAGTAATCTTCATGGTATTCTATTCTATTCTTAATTAATGGCGTTTCCTTGTTAGATTTCGCCAGTGTCAAGTGTTGAGGATATACTCATTAGATATTGTACGGTACAATAGGATATGGCGATCTCAAAGCCCCGTTTTTAAACAAAAACACACTAGAAACCGCCATAAAACGGCGGAGCCACGTGGCTGTCAAAATCGCAAGCCGACGCACGAGACGTCCTCTTGCCACCCCCTCAGTCACGTCACTCATCTTCATGGTAGGATAAATGTAGATATTAAGTACAATATCCAATGTCATTCCGAGTTCAAAATTAAAACACATTTAGTTGAGCTTTATAAGTGTATTTGTTCAGTCTACAGCAGTATTATTATTTATGTTTTCTTGAACGTGTTTTATTGTATTATTTTTCTCTCTAATCAAACATTTTATGTCAATGTTGTGAAAGTAAAAATGTTAGGTAAGTAATATCAAAATACAATGTCAGTAGGTACGATCAAAAATACGGGTATAAATTCGGTTCAGTAGTTTTCATATGTAACTTTAAAAATTATGAAATAACATTAAATTACATATTTTAAAAATCCCCAAGGCCGCTATTAAATGACCATTGATTTTTTACAATCACTTGCGGTCCCCCCCGACACATATATTGAACTAAAATAGTGAATTATTAAGTATGTGACCGAATTATTTTTACTTTTTAAATGTTGGTTTTTGGCGTTGGGGTTTTTTTAATTTGTAATTTAATGTTATTACATAATGTTTAAAGTTACATGAAAACTAGTGACCCGACTTTTATGAAACAAAGCTAAGAACACTCCCGCAAAAATTAGCTTTCTATTAAAAAACCTCATCAAAATCGATCCACCCGTTTGGGAGCTAAGATGCCACAGACAGACAACAGACAGATAGACCGACATAGGCGTCAAACTTATAACACCCCTCTTTTTGCGTCGGGGGTTAAAACTAACTTAAAATTAAAAAAGGTCGTCTGGCGTGTCGCCATAACGCGACAGACAGACAGCACAGCTCAGCTGAAGTGGGACTGGGCCGGACATGTCTGTCGCATGCAGCCCGAAAGATGGGCCAAAATCACCACAGACTCGGTTCCCCAGGATGGTCACCGGCGTCGAGGTAGACCGAGAAAAAGGTGGAGAGATAACATGGATGCCTTCTTGGAGAGTTGGCCAGAAGTTGCACACAACAGAGAGGATTGGAGAGTAAAAGGGGAGGCCTTTGCCCAGCAGTGGGACATTGAAGAGGCTACGTAAAAAATCGGCAGAGTTAAAATTCGAGCTCTGTGTCTAACATGCGTGACCGTGAATAATGCTGAATCTTACGTGAAATCGCGGATAATTTATATATTAGATTTTTAAATATTGTTAATATGTTTCATAAATTATCTACGATTCTACGACTTTAGATCTTATTCACAGAGCTCGAATTTTTACTCTGCCATAAGTTCCAAAAAACGGTTTTATTACCTCTCGTCACGTATCTCTTTCTATTAGGTCTAGTAGTTCAGTTAGGTAAATCTCGCTCACTCAGCTGTCAGTCTCTGTATTCCTGGCATAGATGATTTTTTTTTCGCTTACGCTCTTCGATCAACAATATCCAACTAGATAACGCGTCAGCGCTCAAAACATGTCCCGGCAAATAACGCCTCACTATTGGAGTGAGGTCTTATTCTGAATTAGTTCCGTTCGAACAAAGCCAACGTAAGCACGTCTCGCAATGCCGCAGTGTTCCTTCAAAAATTACTAGGAATTATGGTTGTTTTGAGGTCGAAATTATAATGCATTCGGACATAATATGTTGCATAATCACGAGGACAGAATTTCTCTTTGATTTTGTATGCGACCCGTTATCTAGTTCTATATTGTTGATCGAAGCTTACGCTGGTATAGTGTAACCGTGTATGAGATAGCGATAGTCAAAAAATACTCTACAATTTATATAAATCTAGATGACTGACTCCGGAGTCAGACAGCCGTCGTAGTACAAAAAAGCGGTTACGTCGATAAGGACAGCAATAATAAGTAGCGATCTCCTTTTTAACCATAGAGCGAATTTGCTATGTCCATCTCATATTAAAATTATATGACAAGACACGTGCTTCCTCCTATTAGCTTCTCTTTCTACGATTCCTGGTATAAGTAGTAACTTTAAGGTGTAAACTTAATTTACTATGGCACGAACTTTCAAATCGCGGATAATTGTTCAGCTGTTTCATGGAAAATGTCAATCGTTTTTTTTTCAATGGGTATTACCTACTACCCAAATACAGGTAATAAGTAGGGTACTTACTCTCTTTAATTCCAAATAAAAACAATTATATATATTTTTAATTCCAAAAGGTATAGATCTCCTCGATCACGTATGAAGGTACCTTAGATATAGCTGTAGATAGGTTTAGGAGTTCGATCGAGAGCGACGTGTGAATTCATCACGTGGCATTAGTTTGAGAAATTGCAGGGTGGTGACACCCTCCAAGACGAGGGGGTAGGATGAATATTATGTTTTATGCAAAAACTTTCCGTCTCCTTTATATTAGTAGCGGTGTTCTTAACGTTTTCGTAGAAATAGTTGGCGAACTGTTTTTCGTTTATAGAAGGTTATTTGCTAGGTATTTAAAGACTTAATTAACTTCAAAACTGTTCTTCCGAACTTCAGATACTAATTAAGCCAGTGAATGTATACCTAAAGAGTGAATAGATATTTTATGGTAACCTATCTTACTTTCGAAATTTCACTGACCGAATTTCAGTTGTTCGAAAACGGTTTATAGAATTTTCTAGTGACAGATATTTTGTTACACATACATTTGTTACTCCTTATAAAGACTTGACAGAAGTATCATTTTCCAGAAAATTTAAAATCAGAATTTCATAATCATTTTTTTTCTTTTGACAACGGTCTTCTGGGTTCGAAGTTTTAAAATGTAGAAGCAACTTCTTCCAAAGTATGACTAGGACACTGACACAACACAGTAAAGTTTTCTGTAATAATTACCTAGTAGATACATGATACCAGGATTATAGCACCAACATGCTTGCTAGCATGCTGCTTGCTTGCTTGCTTGCTTGCTTGCTGCATGCTTGCTTGCTTGTTGCTTGCTTGTATGCATGTTAGGGGGGCCGGTGCGGGGGGAAGCCCCCTGCCTGAGAAAAACAAACCGGTGGTTTTAAAAATGTAGGTTAGGTTAGGTTAGAACATGTAAAACACTTAGCGGAGCGAGCGAAGCTAGCAGAGCATCAAAATGCTTGCTGCATGCTTGCTTGCTTGCTGCATGCATGCTGCATGCTTGCTGCATGTTTGCTTGCATGTTGCTTGCTTGCTTGTATGCATGTTGGGGGGTGCAGGGGGGCTGCGCCCCCCGCTAGGGGGGTGCGGGGGGCGTAAGCCCCCTGCCTGAGAAAAACAACCTGGTGGTTTTAAAATTGTAGGTTAGGTTAGGTTAGAACATGTAAAACACTTAGCGGAGCGAGCGAAGCGAGCGGAGCATCAAAATGCTTGCTGCATGCTTGCTTGCTTGCTGCATGTTTGCTTGCTTGCTGCATGCTTGCTTGCTTGCTGCATGCTTGCTTGTTTGCTTATATGTATGTTGAAGGTGCGGGAGGTGGACGCCCCCTGCCTGAAAAAACCATCTGGTGTTTTTAAAATTCTGGGATAGATTAGGTTAAATATTTCTGCGGAAATGTGACTTTACGGAAAAACAAATATTCGAAAAAGTAAATTATCTGACTTACATTACTTCGGAAAACTGTGTTACAGAATTTTGATCCATTGGTTAAAAGAAAAAAAGGACAATAAAAAATCTGGCTTTTTAAAATATGGCGAATAATATTTCGGGGAAACAAAAAAAAAGGGAAACAATAAAAAGTATAACGATTTCGGAGAACTAAAATTCGGAAAACTATTTTTCGAAAGTACGATAGGTAACCATATTTTATTCATTTGGTTCGTCTTACAAAATCGATTTAATTCTAATAAGAATTTCAAGAATAGTTGAGGTGTTCCAAATATGTGCGTATTGGACCGAAAGATATTGAGATATTGACCACATTAAGGTTCCTTGACTGTCCAAAAGGTAAACACCATGTATTTGATTTATTTTAAGATAAAAATATTGTAGTTTTATACAGGGTTCTTCCAACACTTTTTTAAAGGGGATGACCAGACCGTCAAACTGAACAACTTTCTTTATGGCACCAACCAACATCGCGAGAAAAAATCTGTTGTCCCTACATTTGGCTCGAGTATTGTATGGAACAACAGATTTTTTTCAAAATTTCGATGTGGTGCTGAAGTGAAAGTTGTTCAGTTTGACGGTCTGATCGTCCCCTTAAAAAAGTATCAGCTAATTAAGAAGGACCCAATACAGGGTGTAAGGAAAAGTATCATTAACCTTTAAACCACATACTCTACCATCAAAGTTTACAATGGGAGCAAACCTGTCTGAACAAAAAAATCACGTTCGAGTCAAGTAGGTATTGCAGTTTAGTATGGAACAGCTGACCTTTTTTTAAAACCCGACGCAAAAAGAGGGGTGTTATAAGTTTGACGCCTATGTCGGTCTGTCTGTCTGTCTGTCTGTCGGTCTGTCTGTCTGTGGCATCGTAGCTCCCGCGCGTGGACAGATTTCGATGCGGTTTTTTTTAATAGAAAGCTCATTTTTGCGGGAGTGTTCTTAGCTTTGTTTCATGAAAATCGGTTCAGCCGTTTTCAAGTAACTATAAAAATTGCGACAAAAGAAAAGAGGGGTGTTAAAAGTTTCTGTCTGTCTGTGGCATCGTAGCTCCCAAACGAGTAGACCGATTTCGATGCGGTTCTTTTTAATAGAAAGCTAATTTATGCGAGAGTGTTCTTAGCTTTGTTTCATGAAAATCGGTTAAGCAGTTTTGAAGTAACTTTATAAATTGCGACAAAATAAGAGGGGTGTTATAAGTTTTTTGTCCGTTCGTAGCATCGTAGCTCCCAAACGGGTAGACCGATTTCGATTCAGTTTTTTTTATTGGAAAGCTAAATTTTGCGAGAGTGTTCTTAGCTTTGTCTCATGAAAATCGGTTCAGTAGTTTTCATGTAACTATAAAAATTATGAAATAACATTAAATTACAAATTTAAAAAACCCCCAACGCCAAAAACGAACATTTAAAAAGTAAGTAGCTCTACAATTTATGTATTTTTAGAATAGATTTTTAGGTTTTGCATTAATTTGTAAACTTGCGATTCTGCAATTAAAGTGAAATACCTTTTGTATGATGACACCAAAAGTTTTATGTAATTGTTAATTATAATTCATTACTATATAATTCATTGCTATAGATATGTGATTAAGGTTTGACGAAGCCTGCATTGCGGATTCGATTTAATTTGAATTTCTGATATTTAACTTTTTATTCTTGTGCTTGTCTAAATAAATTTATTAATACTAATATTCATTACCACTTCAAATTAGATGCCTTTAGAGTAGACGTACACACGGCGACACATCAGGTTACGCACCCTATATTTAGGTACAAAACACAAAATAGTGAGGTAGAGAGCCTGCATAGACGCGGCCGCCGGCGCGGGCGCAGCGTGACGTGAGACGAAACAACAACAACATACCGCACCCTCTCGCACGATTCGCAGCGTTCAACTTCTAATAGTTCAAAGTTCAAACAGGGTAGCCGGAGCTGACGCCGTGTGTACATTCAATCGCGCGGGATTGCACGCGGTAAAGAGCGCGAGTAATCACAAATGCCTGGCTTTTCTACCTCGATCTTCTTATGTTCATATTTTCAAAGGTTATATTCTAGTCCAAAAATCAAATTAAGAGAAGTTCATTCCGAGAGCGCAAATGCGGGCTGCATACAAACGTACTATGGTGATATTTACAATATTAACCAATAAAAATCAATGAAATTTTTCAGAAACAATCTAGAAACGAATCTCTATGGTTGCATGAAGTCAGATTTCTAGGATTAATTTAAGATTTGTATGGAAATCTTTGAGGCACTGTAACTTTAAAACTATACATTTTAACGAAAATAGGACTCCATACAAGCATAGATATTTGTTTCTAGATTGTTTATGCAAAATTTAATTGACTTTACTTGGTTTATTGAAAATATCACCATAGTACGATTGTATGGAGCGCGCCAACGGTAAAATGCGATCCTTAATCACGCGCGATTGACATACCTCAGTGATCGCGCGCGAGATAGAAGGACTGCTCGCTCTTTCGCGCATGCCTAATCCCGCGCGATTGAATGTAAGTACTACGTCTAGAGGTATTTCGAATTTCAGAATTTCAAATATAGTCGATTACACACCGAAGGCAGGAAAGTAAGAAAGGTCTCAGATCATGTTGTAATCTGAGGCTTTCTTATTTACTGCCCGAGGTTAGTAATACTATTTTTGTCCTCGACGGAGGTGGAAAGCGGCAACTTCGTATAGCGCAGCGGGACGAAAATTGAGGCTTTCCGTCCGGAGGGGAGAAATAGAATTTTAAATAACAATAATTTAGTTACCTATTTGTTATGCTAGGCTGCACAGTTTTTTTTGGCGCGAGTACTTGTATTGAAACCTGAGCAAGCGAAGGGTTCTAGGATTGAACTACGAGCGAAGCGAGTGGGTTCAAATATAGAATAATTTTGCAGCCGAGCGAAACACACAACTTTTCTCCTCACAACAGCGAGGAATATGTATTGGCACTTACTTACTGGCAGTATAGACAAATATTGAATAGAAAGATTCGAGTTTTAAAAACTCTTTCCACGCTAGCGGATAAAATGCACTTTTGCACTCAGATTTCGAATGATAAACAGAATCTTTCCGAGCTTGTGAGGTGAAAATGTTTTTATTCATCTGATATCTATGCTTATCCCTCTGGATTAAGATAAAATATGGACTGCGGATGGTTAAAACTGTTTACAATATATGGCTCGAATGAATAATGGAATCAGTGGGTTAATGCCGTATCCGACCAATAATTTGCAAAACAGGTTAAATATTGATAAAACCCCAGAAGATCGAGATTACTATTTAGCAAAGAATTTTAATTCATGGATGTATTTTTAATTCGAGCCTCTTTCGTTTCGACCATTGCATCAGGCTGATGAAAAAAAAAGTTACAAGGTAATACATTTTTATCTATTTATGTGAAAAATCTATCAAATTGTGGTTACAGTTTTCAGAGTTCAGTCTTTTATTAGATGGGCTGAATAGAAGTGACAAGGATGCTGTAAAAATTCAATTTGTTCGGAAAATGCAATTTCTTTGGAATCCTTACTAGTTGCGCTTTGCATGTTGATATCGTTACCACAATATTTGCATAAAGGTTTCTCATAATATTATCTAACTAAACTATATTACAAGTTAAATTAAAACGGGAGTCGAAAAATTATATTAAAAAGACATTTACTTGACAAAAAAAATAATTTAATTTAGACTTGTATTATGATGACTATACTTCATTTATAAGACGAAAAGTTTTTCCGATTCCTATTTAGCTTTCTGTCCAATTCTGATTAGCAAATAGTTTTTATTTTTAGTGTTTATCAGAAAGATATACTATCCGACATAACTTGGACGGTAATAATTATTTGATAAATATGTACTAAGAATAAGGGTTGAACTACATCACATAGTACAGCATCGCATTTTTCCGTCGCTCCATAAGATAGACGAAACGCGACCGCGCGCGATAGCACGGCCGCGTGCAAAAAGAAAAAAAAATTTAAATATGGCGAATCATATTTCGGGGAAACAAATAAAAAGCGTAACGATTTCGGAGAACTAAAATTTGGAAACCTCGAAAGTACGATAACTAATCAACTAATCGGAAATTTTCGAATAAGTTCTTTTTGGTGCAGGTCTCTATGATAAGTTTTCGTACGAATTTAAATAATCTGTGGATGTGGTTCCAAATTCAAATCACATTAAGCGCGCAACACACGGCCGCTATAATATGTTGCTGTACTCTTCTAACGCATGCAAGTTTCTAATCGCTTCCTCTCACTCGCACGCAGGAAAGAGACGTGCTTATGTAATTTTGCGTGCGTAAGCAGAGTACAGCAACATATTATAGCGCGTGTCTGTGACGGGCCTTAAGGGCGTAACAAACGGACGCTATAATATACAGCGCAGTACAGCGCAGTATAGCGCTATACTGCGCTCTAGAGTACGGTATAGCGCAGTATAGCGCTATACTGCGCTATAGAGCGCAGTATAGCGCTATAACGCGTGTGCATCGAGATGGCGGGATCAAATCTTCGTTTCAAAATTTGGCCTATCGGTAACATAGTACTCCATTCAGCTGTCCCATACATTTGGGTCGAGTAGGATTCCAGCTTTGTCTTCTTCTTCTTATCTTGTGGACAAGCCCTGGTGTCAGAGTTTATGCATAACCATCTTACGGCCTCGCGACGTAGTTTTTATGTAACGACTACTACCACCAGAGATAGTAGCTGGGACCAAAGGCTTAACGTGCCACCCGAAGCATGGAATCATATTTTTTTCAGACAATCAGGTGAATTCAGACTGCAATGTCCTAACAAACTGGGGAAAAACGCACAAAGTGAAAAATCACTAGGTGCCTCCTGTGGGAATCGAACCCACGACCTCCGTGTCAAGAGCCTAAGCTCTTAACCATTGCACGACGGAGCTTTGTATGGAACAGCTGATTTGTTTTTTTGTAATTTTGATGTTAGTCCCATAAAGTTTTTCAGTTCGATGGTCCGATCAACCCCTTAAAATCCGTCTAAAAGAGTTGGGCGTAAATAATTATTATTTATTTTGATTATATTGAAAAACCAACAACAGTATATTACAGAATTTACAAGAGTATGAAACTGCATTTTGTAATTGAATTAATAATTGAACAAAAGTAATTTCATTACTTGTAATTTCAATTAAGTAATTGGAATGACCTAAGTAGTTTTATTGTTAATACAATAACATTTACTTTAGTATAATTAAAATTACACAATTAAATACCGAACATCCATCATCCACCTTCAAACATCAAATGGCTAATGCAATCATTATTTACTTTCAAAAAGCATTCATTTATAATCGGAACCAAAAAAGTAATCAATCAGTCAATCAAATCAGCCCATATCAAACCACTGCTCACGGTCCTGTGCCAATCTGATCCATGGCTGACCCGCAAACCTTACAATGTCAGCCAAAATAGTAAATGAGCAAACAATTTGAATTAACAATAATTACAATCTAAACTTGAATGATAGCTTATGATCTGAATTAAAATCTGGTATATAATTTGTGCGGACGAAGTCGCGGGTTTACTCTAGCTGCTAATAAAAATTGTATTTGTTAATTTAATTACCTTTCAATAATTACGAGTATATGATGATGATGATGATGATGATGAATTACGAGTAATTAATTACGTCTTACAATTTTATTAGTAGTTAATTACAATTTTCCCAACACTGGTAGGTACTATGTTACTGAAAAGATACATTTAGAATCAAAGATTTTGATCCTGCCGCCTCGATGCTCACAATTTATCAATGGAATGACTGACATAGTACTCCCTAGTGATGTGCCGAGACAGGTTGGACTTGAGTTCGGATTCGAATACCTTTACAATAATGCGCTTTCGTAATAATGCGAGTACACTATATGCGAAATAAATATTCGGATTCACAATAATCGAGTAGGTACTAACAGTTAGCACTTACATAAATTGCAACTTTAATTTCTTATCTCTTGTCGTAAAACGACTATATTGAGTAAGAGTAGGTTTATACAGGCTGTATGGTTGAGTGTGTTACCTACATACTTGATGGGGTGTTTCAGACCATAAAACTTAACAACTTTTACTATGGTACCAACTTTGAAATCGCGAGAAAAAAATCTATTTCGTACATTTTGGTAGAGCAGCTATTGTCATTTTCTATGAATGACATTTGCTGTTTTTCGCGATTTCTTTGTTGGCTCCATAGAAAAAATCGCGAAAAAAAATCCTACATTTTGGTCGAGTAGGTAGCTATTGACATTTTCTATGAATGACATTTGCTGTTTTTCGCGATTTCTTTATTGGCTCCATAGAAAAAGTTTCTCAGTTTGATGGTTGCTCAGAATGGACTTGAGTACTCGAGTAGGTACCAATTTGATTCTTCTTTCAATGAGGTTACCAAAGAAATAAGAAAATTGTTATCGAATAAATTAATATTAATATCCGAATACTAAAAATAGTCGTCTCGGCACATCACTAGTACTACAATGGCGGCGAGAATGGCGGCGAGCACAAAGGGCTCGGCCACGCCGCAGTCCGCCGCACGCACACACGCCACCGTAGAGTCAACTCCACGTGGAAGACCACTTCTTGATACTTTTAAATTTTTTTTCTTGAGCAAGTACTTTGTTTAGCAACGTAGTTTATTTATCATTTTAGATAGGTATTAAAATGTAACTTAAATTAACATAAAACATCTTATTTTAATTCGTAAATCATTGATTTTATTTAAGTCTGTTGTTTGTGCTCGAGCGTCACGCAAAAACAACTGGACCAATATTATTCACGATGTAAATTTAAATGCTTTACATTTATCAGATGGTCGTGCCTCAGACCATCAAACTGAACAACTTTCACTAGTTTGGTCCTATGAGGTCCAATGGTTCACTATGGTGAACATTGTTTAATTGTATAACGTTGGTCCAGTTGATTTTGCGTGACGCTCGAGTACAAACAACAGACAAAAAATATCAATTGATTTATCAGCAACAATCAGGGATTTTTAATTAAAAGTTAACGTATTATGTTTTTCAAAGTTAAATTTTAATACATAAGTATCAAATAATAAACAATTTACTTTGCCAAACAAAATACTTACAAAAAATTACAAGTATCAAGATCGATAATTTGCCGTTTGCGTCTGTATGCGTGAGGGCGGTCGCAGCTTGCGCGTGTAGGAATACAATTTTATACAGGCTGTTCAATTAAATGAGTTATATGATTTCATGGGATGGGATGAAAATCAAACCAGGTGGTTTGATTGATTCCTTTTATCTGATCGTATGCCGCCAATGAACGCAAAGGTGCCCGCGCCTTAACGTGAAAGGTCTACCTATCTTAAAAAATTACAATGATAAAGTAGATCCTACGTACTTAGTTGTTTGATTTGATTTTCCTAATAAAGACCAAAATTAAAAAAATATACCTACCTACCGGAAGATTTTTTTTTTGTGTTCCGAAACTTTAAGGGGTGGTTCAGACCATCAAACTGAACAACTTTTACTATGGGATGAAACCTGCAATCGCAAAGAAAAAAATCGGCTGTTCCATACTAAACTGCAAAGCCTCCTAAACTCAAAATAATGTATAAGACAGGCGATTTTTTTTGCTTAATTTGGTTGTTGAGACACTATTACTCATACGAAATTTGTTGTTTAACATTATAATAATAAACTGGTAAGTAATATTAGTCCGCCTATTCAATAAATAAGTTGATTAATTAAATAAATCAGGACGGTTGTAAAACATCCTGTATCTATGCGACGTAATATACCAAGCAGTATAGCGCAGTATAGCGCTATACTGCGCTATACTGCCCGGTATCTTTCAGATGGCAATAGCCCCCTCTCACTCGCACAAGAACGGGACGTGCTCATGCAATGTTTCGTGCGTTAGAAGAGTTCAACCTCGGCGGTATCGCGCTATACTGCGCTCTATAGCGCAGTATAGCGCTATACTGCGCTGTACCGTACTCTAGAGCGCAGTATAGCGCTATACTGCGCTGTACTGCGCTGTATATTATAGCGTCCGTTTGTTACGCCCTTATTGACCAGCGGCCATAGGCGAAGTATTTTTCGCTTACGCTGATAGACGGAACATCAGTGGAACCGCGTATGAGACAGCGATAGTCATAAAATCCTATACAATTTGTATGAAAATAGATGTCTAACTCCGGAGTCAGACAACCGTCTTAGAACAAAAAAGTGGCTAGTTACGTCGATAAGGACAGCAATAAGTAGCGATCTCCTATTTTAACTAGAGCGAATTTGCTATGTGCATCTGATATGTATTAGTACCGATCTCCTTGCGAGAAGCATAGAGTTACGACGATGTATCAATGACTTTGTCTGTCAAGCAATAAAAACCAACTATAATGGTTCTGTGTTTATTTTCCTCGTAAAATACTTCAGCATCTCTTACTGAGTGATATGACGTGCTTCCTTCTAGTTCCTTCTCTTTCTACGCCAGCGGCAAAGATTTAAAACTTTTCGCTTACGCAGAAAGATGGAGCTTTTTTGTTTCGGTCACCATGGCCGGTTTTTGTGTTTGGCAAGATGTCAATCCTATAGAATGTTTGCCAAACAAATCGCTTTTTAGTATGCAAAAGTCAAACTATTGCTGTTCCATGCACGGCCATGTAAATCTATGACCAGCGGATTTATGAGTGATTCCATTATCTTTGGGCCTTATGGCTATATGACTTATTTTAACCTCTGAAATGGAATCCGAGACCAAAAATTTCAAACCAAAAGTTAGATTTATATTATTATCGTTAAGACATCTTCTAATAAATGTAGCTAGGTACTTGGAATGCATGGAGATGTAGCGGACATCCTTCAGATGCTGCTTCTATCTAGCCACAGCCGCTGTCCGTGCGCTGACCCTAGATCTAGATTCCAATCACGTGTGACCGACATTCGTTTCACTATCTCCTTGAGAATTTTCCTAGCTTAACGATAAGCTAAATGATTCTTTGAATACATTATTGTGACATTGTACTTACATGTTACAAGGGCTTTAATTACTAAATGACTTTTAATAGGTAGTTTAATAGCCCACCTGTATAAAGTCATCTATCTAATAACTAAAATGCGTTAAATGCTGGAATTTATCAGGATAACTCCTTTGATAAGTTATATGTCTATTCAGTTTGATGGTCTGATCATCCTACCCTGACATTATAAATCAATAATTGTTATTTAGATTCATTGAGGTACTATGTTAACTAGAGAAGCTACCGAGAAGTAATGTTTTGTAACACGCGTTAGGGTGCACGCGCTCTAACCCACTTAGCCTGTGCCAGGCGCTCGTCGCAGCCTGACGCTCCCAGCACGGGCCCCACACTGCTGATCATAGTGCACAGATTTTGTTCGCGTTGTCTGCTCTATACATAATTACTCAATGTTTAGATTTCAGTTTTTCAAAAAGGAAATAAATACATACAATCATAACAAAATAATTAAAGTATGCTGTCCAATGAAAATAAATGTGTTCTTTTTTAATTACGTTCATCTTTAGGACTCATTTTAAAAGAATTACTATTTATTTGGCCTAAATGATTCCAATTGACCTTAATGAATATCCCCTTCAGTTTTAAATGTAGTCAAAACAATAGTAATATCCCTAGATAAAGTATATGTCTAGATTGAGCCTCACGCTTCACCGTATAAAACAAAAGAGGCCAACTTCCTTAGGTTGGTGTGCGTGAGGCGTCATACAACGTATATCTGTGTGCGTGTATAGCGAGACACGGTTTAACACCTTGGGTGTTATTTTTTCGACGCGTTCGTAGCTTCGACTGTCTATATGAAGACATATCACTTATCTGTTTCTGCACACAAGTCAGCTGGTAGTTGTAGTAATGTGTCAGACCATCCCAAAAGCAATTATGGTCGTAAGTGTATGCATGTAATGTACCTACAACTAACTATGCATCCCTTAACAGTCAGAGCAACACGAAATTCGTGCACTCTCGAAGTCCTAATCACATTCATCATTCAGGAAATTGTATAATTACCTACCACGGAGGCGTACCTACTGACCTCCCCCCCCCCCCCCCCTCCCTCGCTTCACAGTCTACTTAGTTTGAAGGTCAGTACATTCATTAGTACATCAGAAATGCCTTTATGTTACTTAATTTTGTTGGCCTTGGTAGTTAATATATTAGTTTGCCTAGTTGCTAAGAGTGGAATGTAATCCTTTCATGAGTGTATTTCATAAGCTTGAGATTAGTGTTTTATCGTCAATGCATCGACGCGAAAAATGTTCATGTTTTGAATGATCGGAAAAAGAATGGTCGGAAATAAAATATACGATACATGGACATTGTGATAATTAGTAGGCTTAATAGGAAGTACTAGAGTTTACCCGCGACTTTTATGCAATAATGATATTTTAGATTTTAAGTCAAATCATAATGCTATCGATCAAAAAAAGTTTCGTCAGAATCGGTTCAGTAGTTTTTGCGTGATACTATTTTTTACTATTGATTACAAACAAACAAGCAAACATTGAAAGTTTTATAATAGTACCTATGGATAGATAGATCATTTTTTATCTACATGTTATCTTAAAGATAGATTGAACAGAAAATTATTTATTTTACCTGATGTTGCTGTTTGGTACGGAACACTAATTAGTCATTCCGAGACTAATCAATTCAATAGGTATGCAACTAAAATCCATAAATGTGTCCATGAATTTCTAAATGAGTGCGTGCTATGTAGATACTTGTATGGCCTTATTGGGACTGTTGGAGTTGTCGTTATTCTAATACTTTTACAAAACGAATAAATAACTTTATTTATAAGAGAGAACAAGTTTCAAATCTGCACCATTCTTCGTAAAAAGTTAAACAAAAAATAAATTAACAGAAAAAATATATAAGACCGCCTATTTTTGTACCTGTCTGTATTTCCTGTTTGTTTACTCTCTGTATATTATGTTTTTTTGTTGTAAAATAAAGTATAATTGATTGATTGATTGATTGAAATATGTTAAACAAAAACCAATCAGCAACAGGCTTCGTCAAAAACTATTACACTTACCATTCCATTAAAATTATTAATTAATGTGGACATGAAATGTTGTTTTAACTAATTCATTTACAAAGTTTTGTATTTTTTTATTGTTTTTTGTTTAAGTGTGTATTTCATATACATTGTAAATGTATTGTTGATATTTAAGTTACATCTCTAGTAAAATAATTGTTTTAGAACCCAATTAAAATAATGTAATACCACACCTTTGTACATCCATGCAATTTGAGGCTGAAAACGAAATAAAATGAAAGAAGTTATTGGTTTTTATATGACTAACGTCTCTCTTGTATACAACGAACAATCACAATATAATATATCTATCGACTACCTCCCCTCTATGAAAAGATTTGGATAGGGTGGCGTGAATCCTCCAGGGCCAGAGGGGCCATCCCCATGACTTTATTAAATTTAATCAGGGTGATTCTCTATACATCTTTATTTTTATTTACTTTCAGTCGATGGGTTTGTTTACCTTTCTTATAATTTGAGCGATACATACACTAGATTTTAATTATGTGCTATATTAATCAAAATCAAGTTATAAATAGCAAAACTCTTTTGCTTTATACCTATTAGATTTGAACACTAGATAAAGAACGCTAATGTTTGGTTATATTTAAGACGCTGTTATACCGTCGAGGCCGTTTTTTGAACAAGAACGAAAGTGTTTTAAACTGTGTTTTAAAGTCTGAAATTAAATTATGTCTTATTTAAGGATCGGGCGGATGGGCGACTGTTCTCAATTACACGATTAGATTAAGTTTACTAGATAGAAAAAAATCCCAAAGTTACCCCTTTTTGTTATGTTTTTTCAATACTATGATTAAACTGCTGATATTTAACTTTTTATTCTTGTACTTAACTAAATACATTAAATATTTCTTTCTAGTGAACTCAGGAGAAGTTTTAGCTTAGAAACTCCCATGAGCAAAGATATTGACGAAAAACACGTTTTTTTGCGATCCTGCTTTCAATTGTAAACTTAGCTAATTGTAAAAGCTAATTGTAAACTTATGCTTGCAAGAAAGAGACGCTTGCACTGGGATAACCTAGCCTTAACATAAAAAATGTTCAGTGTAAAGAGAAACATTTCTAAAAATCTTACTGCGCCTACATTTGAAAAACAAATATAATTCCAAAATATACCCAACGACATCTTATCACAAAAGTTTGATTAAGTAAGGATAACAATTATTTTTTAACTAACATTTATTTTAGTTTTAAGTATAATATCTCAATATCTTGGACATTGTAAATATTCCATTATGTCTACAGTTACGAGTATATTGTCATATACTGCAAGAGCGGTTTCGCACTACATCCGATCCGAATCAGATCCGAACCCGTGAAAATAATGTTGTATGTAAAATTGGACGACGGAAGCCGGATCTAAGTGCTTAAGCTACCATAGAAATAGTTATACGACTACTCCGGACCCTATTTTCACGGTTTCGGATCTGATTCGGATCGGACGTGTGCGAAACTGCTCTAATGCTATTTTTAATGTCAAAGTGATATAAATTCCGTGTAGAGTTTGGCATTACTTTCGTAATCGAAATGTGTACTCTAGGCAACGACCTAGAACTATGGACACAGGGTCTGGTACAAAATTCTCGATAAAAGTGTCCCGAAATAACCTTATAAAAAAGTAGGTATGCATAGTAATGTAAACAAACTGAAAATATTGCAATTGAAAGCGTATAAAGCTAGTCACAAGGGTTAATTTTGCTTGCACCTACTTAAGGTGATTTCCGTCCATACAAAACGTTGTCGTATAACACTCGTAGACGGTGTTAATAAAAGTATTGTTTTATATATGGAAAAATAGCTTAGAAAATCTAGTTTGCGCATATCAAATAATATTTATAATTTATAATATTATTACGTTATTACGCGCGTGTTCGGACGATCAAACAAAGACTGGCAAGCATTTAAGTCTCTGTTTGAATTTTTAAATGTCTTTTGGTTCGGACACTTTTGAGCGTGGACCCATCTTCCATAGTGTTCTAATTCAATGACTCTAGGAGAGATTTTTGGCGCTGAGAAATGTCGATATTGTGTATCTATATACTATATTTAGAATAGGTACCCCTGACTACCCTATCAGGGAAAATAGTCGTGAATATTTGCGATGCCATATTCCATACATTTCGTTTCTAAAAATTACGTCCGATATCAGACATTTGAAATCAGGCACGTTTGAACTCTCACGGTTCTTCCCAACAGGGAATTCATATCGCGTGTGAACTTTTTCGAATCTTTCCTCTTATTCCGCGGAACAAATACAATTCTAAGTCGTACAAAGAACAAACATAAACCCACAAGTGTTCCGAAAGTAACTTGTTATATTACAATAACATGTGTTTCATTAGTTATCTCAAGATTTAACAACGGCGTATTACGATACGAATTAGAATAATACAATATTATTGATTATAAACATGTTACAGCCATGTTGTGCTATTTCGAATCAAATTAAAGATTGAAAAATTTGTCTCGGGCGGGACTTGAACCCACGCTCTTCCAAACGGCGGTGGCGGTGGCGGCTCGGTGGTGTAATTGGTTAGTACGTTTCCCCGGTTTGGAAGAGCGTGGGTTCAAGTCCCGCCCGAGACAAATTTTTCAATCTTTAATTTGATAAGAATAATACAGGCGGATTTTTTAAATACTTTCCAATTTTCAGGGGTGGTTCAGACCATCAAACTGAACAACTTTTGCTATGGGAGCATAACTCCAATCGCAAAAACATTTGCTGTTTTATACTAAACTCCAATGCCTAGCCTGCTCGACTCAAGTTTGTGTATAAAATATGAGATTTTTTTTGCGATTTCAGCTTTACTTCCATAATAAAAATATTTTGTAATGATGGTCTGAACCACCCCTGAAAGTTCGTTTAAAAAATCACCTTGTATACAACAGGGTGTAACAAGACACACTAGTAATATTTAAAGGGGTGTTTAAACCATCAAACGGAGCAACTTTCACTATGGAGCCAATATCGAGAAAACATTTAAAAATATGCTGTTTCATACAATACTACAGTACCTACCTAACCTACTCGAGTATGGGACAGTTTCTTTTTCGAATTCTTCTCCACCCACACTGAAAAAAATGTTTTGTTAAATACAACCACACTTTAGTGACTACCGAACTGTTTTGTAAAACATAATCAAACATTTAACAGCTAAACAATTGGCTATTTATAACCAAATGTTTGATTATGTTTTACAAAACAGTTCAGTAGTCACTAAAGTTCAGTTACATTTAACAAACATTTAGTTCGAAGCATGTTGCTGATTGTGATCCTGTTTATAAATTATTATATGTTTAACTTTTGACGAAGCGTGTTGCAGATGCAGATAATTATGTCGCTATTTTTGACGAAGCGTGTTGCAGATTTGAAGTATGTATATTCTTATAAATTTTATTTTTAATTTCTAATAAACAATCATATACCATTTGACAATCAAATCTCGTTGTTTGATGGTCTCAACTACCCCTTTAAAAAGGGTGTTTTGTTACACTCTATATTCGGAACTGAATATTATTTTACATAATTATCTTTTCAGATGTACCTACCGTTCAAGAGAAATTGGTATCTAAGTAGACATTTGCAAAGTTTGCATTAACGCAGATTAGCTTCGTGAGATTTCAGTAAATATTTGGTACAAAATAGTCCAACAATAAGAAAGTTACGTAACCATGAAATGTCAAAAACAAGAAGATCCTCGGCGGCAAAACCCTGGGGTTTAAACCGTTACGTGATCCGGGTACGACGGACATTATAACCGGTTTAGGAGTCCCAACTTGAAGATCCATGCTGAATCGCAATTAGCGGCTTGATTCGTTTCGTTGAGACTTCAAGAAAACAACACCCTCTATTAAATTTTTTAGATCGAGACCTAAAGTAATCTTTAAGTTTTTAACAGTGTCAATCAAGTAATAAAACATCGGAGATGCATTTAAAAATTACGAATAACATTTTTTTTTTGAAATACAGGGTCCTTAATATTATGTTGACATTTTTTTAAGGGGATGATCAAACCGTCAAACTAAACAACTTTCTATATGGGACCAATATCGAAATCGCAAAAAAAAATCTGCTGTCCCATACATTTGGCTCGAGTACCTATGTTTGCAGTTTTGTGTGGAACATCAGATTTTTTTTCGCGATTTCGATGTTGGTGTCTTTGATAAAGTTATATGTCAAGATTGGCTTAAGAAGTGAGGCTCATTCTAGACATAATATACTTTTTCTAAGGTTGGTGTCATAGAGAAAGATTTTCAGTTTGACGGTCTGATCATCCCCTTAAAAATGAAGGACCCTATATGTCAAATATTATTTATCAAAGCTTTATCATTTGAAATGTTTGATGTTAGTGAATAAATCACAGAAGGCCAATAAATTGTCCCGCAATATATTTTTATGCGGGACATTCACACGTTTTTAGGATCCGTAGTCCGACGAGGAACCCTTTTCTATTCTATTCTAATTTTTAAATTGTGGTGTACACCTTGGTGTACATTACTGCAGCGGCCAGCAAAAGAGGCATTGATGGACGAACGTGTAAATGTGGGCCGAGGCGAAGCCGAGGCACACATACGTAAGTCCATCAATGCCTTGATATGGGCCTGTGACTTTTTATATTTGTTTAACACTCAGTTGCAGAAACGCTCATAAGAGTTAATCTTCCATTAAATCTCTTGCTATCACTTTTTTTTTGTTGACGTAGTAAAAGCTAGCAAGATATTTAATGGAGGATTAACTCTAATAAGCGTTTCTGCAACTGAGTGTTAATCAAATATAAAAATTCGCAGGTCCATTTCAAAATGACAAATATATTTTTGTCAATCTAAGGCCGGATTCGACCAAACTTTGATATATAGAAGTGTAACTATACAAGGAACAATTTTACTCTTAGCGTTTATTCCGAAATATCTTCAGTCATACTAAAAAAACGAATGTATAATCCAACTAAAGAAAGAGGTCGTTGTATCCGTACTTTTTGCATACATATACATACATACATTATACTTACACTTTTTGCAATGTATCTATACTGTATAGATACTAAATTAATTTGTTAGGTTCCTTTTTTTATAATTTTTTTTTTAGTTACGTTTACGTGACATTGACATTTCCTTATTTTTTTTTTTTTTTTTTTAAGTTTATCCTTTCGGAAAGGCTATGGGAACTAGCCCTTACTGCCTGGTCATTAGTGTCTTTTTTCTTTGTACTTAAACCTAACCTTAATACCTAACTCTTGAAATGCGCGGGTGGAACACGCATTCCAATGTTCAAGGGAGTTTTACGCGAGGATCAATCCGAATCAAACGGGAGCGCCTTCTTTATTTCTCACTTTTACTATATCGTTCTCCATTAATGACACATTATTAAACTAATTCCACCACATTAACACAATAATAGCCACGAAAAAGTAATTTAGCAAATTAAGAAACAAAGCCCGTCCTTTTCTTCACGGTTCCCATGCAAAACTCCCCTAACTTAACCTAACCCTAACACCTTAGCCTAACACATTGAAATGCGAGGATGGACGCATTCCAATGTTCAATAGAGTTTTACACGGGGATACAATCTGAATCAAACGGGAGCGCCTTTCTTTATTTCTCACTTTTACTATATTGTTCTCCATTAATAGCACATTATTACACTAACTCCACCACATTAACACAATAATAGCCACGAAAAAACTAATTTAGAAAATTAAGAAACAAAGCCCGTCCATTCCGTCATGTTTCCCGCGCAAAAAAACCTGACATTTCCTTAGTCTCATAGATTAGTATTGATAGATTAGGGTTGGTAAAACGCAAAATCTGTTATCTCTAGAGTAACCGGCGACTTAATCTTTGAATAAAATTTACTCGCGTTTGGTTGAATCGGGCCTTAGAATACCTATTTTGTATGTTTTTTTCCGTGTTTACGAAACATGTCAAATGTTTTATCCTAAGCGTTTTGTTGAATAAATCACAGAAATCTGATAATTTGTCGCGAGTCCCAAAATAAAAAAAAAATTTATTTCTGTCAATCACACATTTTTTGGTATCTATACTCTGGGAAAACATCGGAAATGCACCTTCTAAGGGCTTTAAAAAAACTGTTTTACTCATAAGAGCAGGGCAGCATTTTTTTCAGCGCTTCTGTGGTATGTCACGTTACAGAATGTTTTTTCAGTCGTACCCTGTTGCGCATAATCAATACATAGTATAAATAAAATAAAGTCGCTTCCCGCTGTCTGTCTGTCCCTATGTATGCTTAGATCTTTAAAAATACGCAACGTATTTTGATGCGGTTTTTTTTAATAGATAGATAGATTCAAGAGGAAGGTTTTAATGTGCATTGCACACGTGCGAAGCCGGGGCAGGTCGCTAGTTTCTAATAATTAGATGTAAAAGGTTTTAAACACCTATATTAGTGTCATAGTAGGACTCTCAATGAAAATTATTATTGGCATTCCGTGGAAAAAACGGAAAGCTAAAACTCTTTAATATTTTGTTTTGCGGCACATTTTCGACGTGACAGTAACGAGCGTCATAAATTCATAATACATTATAACGGGTTTTATGTTATCTTAATTACCTATACATGCTATATCAATAATTCAAGTTACTCAGTGTACGTGTGATGTACGCTAACATATTATAATAATCATATTGTACTCACTTCATTAAATTTTGCTCGTATCTATAATTAAATTATACTAAGACTAAGTCCCAAGATACCATTATCTGCAGCACAATTCAAACTGAAAACAGAATGTTAGATTTATGTTTGGTAAGTTTTGTTTCTTCTAGTGTTTTTAATATTTTATTACGGTTTGTTCATTATTGTATTGGATAATCGTAAATATTTGTTATCTGCACACTAAATCCGATCCAATATTTAAAATGTTACTGTGAGTTTCCGTTCAAATAACTGCAATCAAAATTCATAGTTTCTACTAAAGAGAAATACTTGTATCCAGATAACGATCTTTATCGTTAGATTTAGAAAAATATATGTTACAACTAGATGACCGTGGTGAACTTCGTGCCGCCTTAGAATCCTCCCGAAACACACTTGGCCGTTTTTTATAGCCTAAGTTCATCACGAATAATGTAGCATTCGAATGCTGAAAGAATTATTCAGATCGGTCCTGTAGTTTCGGAGCCTATTCAATACAAACAAACAAAAAATCAAATCTTTCCTGTTTTTAATTAATATTAGTGCATCGTAACTCTGCGTAGCAAAACTCGTAGCAAAAAGCGTAGCAAAACAAAGACATTCGAAGCACTTGCCTTGCCGGGCGTAGCAATAACAAATTTTGAATCGCCAATGGATGTAACACCATAAACCAGTGTCATCCAACAAAGACTGTTTTAATTAACAGTTTTAAGCGACAATCGAACCGATATAATGAAAACCTTTACGCACGTAATCGCTAAAGCCCCGTTATAGCCGTTTTGAGCGGTTGTGTGCTGGAGCTGGGATTACCGCCGGTGATGGATGCACTACTGGATTATCAAACTGTTGTGCGGGATGACCGGCACTATACTATATGTGTGTTACAAAGGGTGGTCAAGGTAATAAATCAAACCAGGGACCGAATGCGGTTACGGTACACGGTACCAGTACCGTAAAAATGTAACGGTACCGTAATGCTATAAAGGTTAGGCATAACGGTACCGTTATCTTACACTTTGACCGTACCCTAAAAACGTAACGGTACCGTAATGCTATAAAGGTACTGTACCCTTATCTTATAAAGGTATACGTACGTTATGAAAAACGCGGCTGGCCATTATTGCTGCCACGTAGCGAATGAAACGAATTGAAGCACTGAAGCATGATAGAAGCGCAGCGTGGCAATTTATCAAAGAAAACCTTTATTCATAATAGTTAGGTTCCGGTATTTGAGAATACCGTTTATTTTCCGGTACCGTAATTTATTTCGGTATTGAAATTTTTCTTTAACTAGAATTTATCGGTATGACGTCATACCGTTAGATAAATATACCTACCTTAATTTTTCGGTATCTCAGCCCCTGAATCAAACACATAATAACTGCCTAGGACTCACCCCCTGTACGTTCCGCATAGCATATGCTCACGACTATATTTCCCGAGGTAGTCAGAGATATTATTAAACTTCAGAGCATCCACGTTTCACTAGTAGTACCGAAACTCTGTCCAGTATGACAGGGAGTGAGCCCGTCGCCACTTATAATGGACAAGTGAGTACAATATACGAACAACAACACAACACAACGGGTAGGTACAATGAACATATCTTGTATGTAGATACCACAGAACAGGAAACCCGGCTCCTGTGGTAGATACCAACTGTGTAATGTTAAGTTTGTAATAGGAAATAGGAAACACATTTTCTTGTTGTCATATACTACAAACTAACGATTTTCGGATTCATTCCATATATGAATAGATAGTACGAGTAATAGTGTACTATTATTATCTATTCATAATGTTCATGTTTTTATGGGCCTGTTTCACCACTTCTGGGTAAGTTCTTGTTAGCTTATCCGACAGATATTTTGACATAATTTCATACAAAATATGTCAAGTGGTGAAACAGGCTCTAAGTCAACGTGAAGTAAATGGCAGGATTTGATGAGTGAATTCGCGTGTAGGTATAAAAATGTATTGTAATGACTGTATCTTTTGTTTGCGTTGACTTAGAGACTTGCATTTTATACACCTCCAAAGGAACCGTAGAAGATGTCTTTTGATAGAACATCGTATGCGTCAAAATAATGAGTAGTTGTTAGTATGAATATTAAACATACTATTTATTATCTTAGACACTGTCAAACAAATTATCTAGTCACAATCTCACTAATATTTTTTCTCCCCTCCGGACGGAAAGCGTAAATTTTCGTCCCACTGCGCTAAACGAAATTGTCGCTTTCCACCTCCGTCGAGGAAAAAAATAGTATACTAACCTCGGGCAGTGAATAAGAAAGCCTCAAATTCGCCTAGGTCTCGCCTCGGTCAACAATTACATGAGATCTGAGACCTTTCTTACATTCCTGCCCTCGGTTTGTAATCTACTATAATATAAATGTCGTTAGAATAGAGTAGTATATTTTATTTTCCAGAATGTGGTACAAACATAGATATAACAGTCTTAAAAATCCAGGATATTCTGTCATTAATGACGTGAAAGTATTAATTTAAGTCAATGTTTGGATGTTTGTCACTCAATCACGCATAAACAGCTAAACGGATTTGAATAAAATTTGGCACGCAGATAGAATTATGTTCTGGATTAACTCATATTATGATACTTTGTAAGGTCCACGTAAAAGAAGTCGCGGGCAAAAACTAGTTTACAATAAATACCAGAATCTAGCACGGACACAAATTAAAATTAGAACCAGCGTAAGAAAGGAGAGACTCAATTAGTATAATTTAATAATGGTTTTAGAAAGAGAGTCATTGCTCGATTTTCATCTATAAATATATGAAATGTCAAATGGTAACCTTATTACATTAAGTAATTATCAAGAAAGTGTTCTCTAGAAGACGTACTACAAGGGGCTTATAAGAACTTTATCCGAGCTTAAAACATTGTTGTGTTAAATGTTGTTCAGAGCCTCTAATGGAAATAGTAAAGCTTTGTACTTTAATGTGCAAACTTATCTGTATAGTGATGCCTAACAATTGTGAATCTATCGATAGTCTATCCATACTATCATGACCTCGAAAAATAGTAACAATATCGTTACTATATATCTATATTTTTGATAGTAGGTAGGTATCGTTAGATTTTTTTCACTTGCTAATTGTATTTATTACAATAATATAGTTATAAAACACATAACGTGTTAATGAATTAACGCAAAACTAGGAAGCAGTTTGTTTAGAGTCGAGAGCAGAATCGATTTATCATGGTTTCAACAGTTTTTTTTTTCGAAATATTAAATAATTTCTTTGTACAATTTAAAGTTTACTGAACTCGATCTCCATGAGCACCATAGCGCTTTCATTCATTGCTGAAATGATAACAAATCTGTTTTGCCTCATAATTTAAAATGCGAATAACTTTAAATTAAAACTACTTATCAAAATAATTAAGTATTCTTTCAATCTAACATTTTGTTATAAATCAGTTGGGGTGTATGAAGTGTTGCGCTTATTCATTAACAAGTTGTATAGTAGACAAAATGAAACTAGGTACCGATACTATCAAAAGTATCGATACTAAATAATTTGTTTTAAAATTTAAAATTTACTAAACTCGATTTTAAGCCACCGCACGGGCACACTCACCCTACTAAGACCAAAAAAGGATTCTTAACATGTATCTATAAGCACGTTAGCGCGTTCATTAATTGCTGAAATGATAACAAATCATTTTTGCCTCAAAACTTAAAATGGGAATAACTTTAAATTTTAACTCTAAAAATAATGTAATTATTGTTTCAATCTAATTATTTTGTTATAAATCAGTTGGGGTGTATGAGGTTTTGCGCTTATTCATTAACACGTTGTATAACTATGTATAAAGTTGGTATGATAGTTTTACTTTAAAAGAAATTGATACTATTGCATTGCAAATTGTATCAATTGTTTTTAAGGCAATAGGTAAGTACTATCTTGTTTTAACTCAATAGGTTCCTAATATCGAAAATATCAATACTATATAATGATAGCACTATCGATATTGTTATTATTTTTCTAGGCTAACTATATCGATAGTTAGGCAACACTGATCTGTATAAAGCCAAAGTAATCTTATTTTAAGTGGGTACCTAAATACAATTTTATTAAAACAATACATCATGGTCTATTGCAAACTTTGACTATAAATAAACGAATGCAGCACGTTTTAAAAAAAAGTCTGCCTGCAATTTGACTGGAAAGAGAATCTAAATTTGATATTCAGCTCGCGTGCGAAGCGTATCGAGTGAAAATTACGTAAAACTTTGCATCGATACGACGCAGCAGGTGAGCATGATACAGATCATAAAATAGCAATATCACCCGAGAGACTGGTAATTTTGACTCTACATTGAACGATATAAAGTGGGTACGATAACATACTTATCACAAGTACGAGTTTTTATCTTCATCGTATAGAATGTGTCAAAATAAGTGACAGTTCAGAGTACGTTACGAATATCATGCGACTTCTAATGGATCGCGATGGTTCGCTTATTTATACCTCTGCCATTACATACTAATAGTTACCACCGTAACAGATAGTTCGCTCAACCCTATTTTTTCTAATTTCGAACATTCTTCTTCTTGTGGTGCCATCTCCTATCGGAGGTTGGCTATCATTAGTGCTATTCGGACCCTGGAGACTGCACCCCTGTACAGTGAGGTGGTGTTCATATCGAATCATTCACATATGTTTTTAAGCCAGGACGTCCTTCTTATATCTTATAGAATAATCTGCAGATTATTCTGCAGGGGAAAATTTTGGGAAGACGAAGCCTGGTAGAAGAAGGACGTCCTGGCTTAAAAACCTATGTGAATGATTCGATATGAACACCACCTCACTGTTCAGGGGTGCAGTCTCCAGGGTCCGAGTTGGTATTTATCACTTCTCATAATGTGACCGAGGTACTGTTCGAACATTGCGCTTCAGGAAAGGAAAAATAAAATGCGCCTTAGAATTTGTCAATGAGCGACGATTCACCTCCTCGATAGGAATCGGCTGTCAAGTGTACCTGAGAGTGGAATGAGACAGGCCTGCCTCTGCTATGATATTTATACGTACTTAACGACGTAATTCAGACCATAAAACTGAACAACTTTTAAAACAGGACCAATATTGAAATCGCAAAAAAAGATCTGCTGTTCCAAAACATCAATGTATGTAATATTTTGTATACAGGGTGTTTCATAAGTAACGACAAATTTTTGAAACTCTTAAGGGGGTTGTTAAGACCGTCAAACTGAACAACTTTCTCTATGAGACCAACATCGAAATCGCGAAAAAAAAAAATCATATCCCGTCGTAGAAAGAGAATCAACTAGAAAAGGCATTAAAATAATAATAGTCACGAAAACGAGACAGCCTTATACGCTAATTACACAGAGTGAATGCGACAAAATCCATGTCGTTTGTCCCTTTCTGCGTATGCGATATTTTTGTTTGCCACAGTTGAAATTGCATACAAAATCTTGCAACTATGGCAAACAAAGGCACGATTTCTCATACATTTTTGTCATATCTCTGTCCCTTTCGAGTATACGCTGTCAGGAAATCTATAGAATACTCAACCTACGTATCCCGTACATATTTTAGCTCTAGTCGATTTGTAGAGTATAGAACACACATTTTTTTTTCGCGATTTCGTTATTGGTCCCATAGTGAAAGTTGTTCAGTTTGATGGTCTACACCACCCCATTTAAGGTTTATTTGTATTTTTGTAACACCTTGTATAAATAAACGGCGCATAATACACATAACAGACATGTACATAATCAACGCAGGCAAATAAAAAATCTTTATAGATCTTTTGAATTTAATCGTATGTCGATTACGACAACATGCTAAGCTTTACCATAGAGGAAAATTTCTTCGCTTACGCTAATAGACTGAACCTGGACACTGCCTACAAAAAACTTACTTTGACAAGATGACATCATGACGTCAGTACATGCGAAAATCGTACTTATTAGTTTCATGCATGTAACTGCCGAGGTAGCCAGATGGCAATAGAGGTCAGGTAAAAAGTTGGTGGGAGGAAGGGAGTGTCCATACAGTATGTAGTAATAGGTATGTAATAGATACTCTTTCTTGTGCTGTGGCATTACTAATCTTCGTTCACCCCTCCTGCCTTGCTAACTAAACTCATTTCACGCATGTTAAATTACTGTAATGACTCTTCTGAGAGAAAATTGTTATTAATACACCTCACACAAACGTGCAATGTTGTCGGCTAAATCATAGCTTGATATCAGGAGTATAACTAAGCTAATATCCGGGCGACATAATGGTACTAATGGTTCAGGATAACCGAGGGGACGATCATAATTTTGGAGAACAATACGGCAACATGAACGACGCATGCCGAGTTCCGAGAAACAATGAGATAATGATTCGTGAGCTCGTAAAGTCTACACTTGTAACTATGGAGTTGTCAAAGTTTTGTCTGGAACGTTATGTCTCAGGATTTGATGAGGGCCAGATCTTTGTCTCGCACGCGAGTGCGAGCGCTTTACCCTGAAAACAATGATAGGCAACTTCTTAGGAAGTTTAACAAGATTATTGATCCAATTTCTCACTATTCCAGCTGCTACCTCGTTTAAGGTTTACTATTATAAGACAAATATTGATGTTTAACATTGTATACGTAATGAGCTTATTGAAGATACCGTTTAAATACCTAGTTTACCTACTGTAGCTACAGACAAACAACAAACTTAACTCAGAAAAACAACCCAATAAGATGATTTCGAAAGAAGGAAGAACGTCGTTGGCCTTCGCAAACGTGACGTGATTATGTGGTCATAAATCTTTATAGATCTTGAGCCTGAGAGACGCGACGTTCCGCGACAAATTACGAGAAAAATAAATTTCCGGATAGCAAGCAAAGCTCTTGTTAAAAGAGGAAGGTGGCAGCTGGACAAACAGATTGGTGGAGGCACCGGTCGCGCCGCCTCGCTGCCGCCTTGACAAACGACCTCAGACGCGACGCCAAATATGTTTTTGCCAAAACGTGTCTCCCCTACCTCGGCCATACTTCGATATAGTTAGTTTCAATAACAGTATTGTTATAGTAGATTACACACCGAGGACAGGAAAGTAAGAAATGTCTCAGATCTCATGTAATTGTTGACCGAGGCGAAACCGAGGTCAAAAAACATATTGTGATCTGAGGCTTTGTTATTTACTGTTCAGGATGGATTTCAGCAGTGGACTGTATTTAAAGACGATTTTTCAGTTTTCAATTCTCCTAGTTTATTCAGCTCTTTCGCTCTTGCTTCTTGTTCGGAGTGTGTACAAATTTATCGTTTCTATCGGTTGATACAGCCGCGAGCGTCAATACCGTAGGGACGCCCGCGCCTGCATTCACATTTCTCATTTGAATTTACTTCAATTTTCACTATCGAGATCTCAGTTTTCTAGCTATTCTGCTTATGTATTACATAATATCCTATGTAAACATAGTACATAAAATTCCCCAATTTTTATCCTATTAGGAAATAAAACACCCCAGTGTATCGGTTTGTATTTTACAAAGTTATAACGAAATTAGTCTTAAAATTATTACATTTTCCATCTTATCATATGGGATAAAAACCAAACGGTGGTTGTTAGGATATAATTATTACATGGAAACCTTATCTCTAATATCACATTATCAAAATATAAACTTACATTAAAGGAAAAATAAAGCAAAATGGTAAAAATCATATAATGTCAAAAGGTACAAATCAAAAACTATCACTACTTATCGTCTATTACAATTTGCCTTATTTATCTAAGTACGTGGCCGGCTGGCCGTCCGTAACATTCTCCCCTCAGTGCAGCTTCAGCGGAGCGGTAACTTGAAGGACGGCTAGCTTACTCGACGGTCTGCGGTAGAGGCCCCTCTGCGTGCGATGCCAGCGCTGCGTCGTTCGGCGATGTACTTCTCTCCCGTTATCAATGGGCTTGCAGATGACCACACTATGTTGTCGGATGCGGTCATTGCTCTCTTATCGCCGGGGTCAAAGGGCACGTGTGTGAGTGTCGGTGCTTTCGTGTCGTAACCATACTTATCAGGTGGCGTGACCCATACTTCTTTCGTCGGAGACGTCTGTACAACTTTCATCTTTGCAGTGTTTGAGCGTGTTGAGTTTCTTATTACGCTCTCTACTGCGGGTACCCGGCGCCTTTCTGGCGCTGCTATGCGTGTATCTTTATCGCTTGGGCGACGTGCTACGAGAGGAGGGAGGTAGCACTTCGCACCGTTTCGTGTCGGCTGGACGGCCATTTGTGAATCAGTCCAGCCCACGGTTCTCATGGGTACTTTTTTCGTCGTGTCCTCGATATTGCCAATATCATCTGCCGTTTGCCGTTCCGTACCAACTACTTTGCCCGCCAAAACCACGTTCACGTGTTCGTCGCACTGTTCACTAAGCCAGTAGGCCGCTACGCCGTAGTCGTTCGCGCCTACGCCGTAGGCTTGTCTGCTTCCGTCGCGAAGTAATTTCGCATGTTCGCGACCGGTCGCTGCTGTCTTTTCGCTGTCGTGTGTGACGTTGTTCTGTCGGCGGGTGCAATCAATGTCGTCAGATGCTTTTTCAGTTGTCGAGTAGCATGTCGATGTGACGGCTGGCAACGCTTTTCTCGAGGCGGGTGCTCGTCGGAGGGTACGTGCGGGGGGCGGTACTCGGTTCGTAGAGTCTAAACCGAACTCGTTCCCCGTCGTGTCCCTTAGCAAACCCAGCGTGTTTTCTTTCAGACTTGAATCGTTCGAGACGGCCGGATCGTCGTCTTCGTAGCGTTCTCGCTCAGACTTGTTCTTCATAACCGTCGGTTTTTCCGTCGCGTCGATATCGTAACGCGCTTGATCGTATCTTATTTCGTTACTGCACCATTCGCAGTCGTCGGGTTCTCCCGTGGACAAATAAAGAACCGTTGAATCGCTCTGTACAACTCGTGGCAGAGAGCCGTATATGACCCAACCTAGGGTCGTTCGGGAGGCGACGGGTTCATCTTTGTTTCCTGTTCTCATTTCTCTGGACGCTATTAGGTGCCACTGGTCGGCGCCCAATAGTAACCGCGGCCGCGCGCTGTCGTAGCAAACATCTGACGCTTTCATGTGCTCTAGATGTTTAGCCACTAGCGCTCGCGCAGGTACCGTTTGTCGGTGCAAGATAAGGTTCTTTATCGTCCTTGCTTCGACGTTGAAAGTCTCCGAAAGTTTTCCCTTGACTTGTAGAGTGACTCTTCTGCTCTGTTCTTTCCTTTCGCTCGAGTTCACGGAGTTTATTCGTAGCGGTTGCACCGGGCCGTCGGCGCCTATCTCTTGTGCTAGTTCGTTGTCGATCAGCGAAACGGTAGAGCCTTCATCCAGTAGTGCATACGTTTCTACGGTACCGGTCGGTCCGGATACCGTTACTGGACATATTTTCAACAGGATAGTACGGTCTCCTTTCAGCGTTGTATTCGAAACACTTTCCGGGTTCGGCTCAGACTCAGACTCCGGGGGCGTTTCGGTCTCTGGGGGCGACTCGTCTTCATGTCGTTTGATGTGCAGCATGGCGTGGTGGGGTCGACCACACCTGTCGATACTGCAATCTTTCTGTTTGCATTTGTTTGCCCAATGCTTTTGTTTCAGGCACTTAAAGCAGTAGCCGGTGCCTCGTACGGTCTCCCATCGCGCCTCTGTGTTCATCTTCGAGAACTTTGGGCACTTGGGCAAGTAGTGAGCGCCCTTGCATATCAGGCACGCTCTCTTTTCTTCATCTTCATCACTTGTTCCATAGACACCGCGTTGATCTTCATATCGTCGCTCATCGGAGCGTCGCGGGGTTACTTTTGGTTTCATCTGAGGCGGAGCGGCCGAGTGCGCCGTCGCGGTCGGTGCGGCGTACGCGTGTTTCAGAGCGCGGTCCGCTTCCCTCATTAAGAATTTAGATAACGTAGCTATCTCGGGTTCGCCGTAATCTTCCGTTTCTTCCGCGAAGTCGCACCATTTAGATCGGAGGTGCGGGCTCAGCTTTTCCGTTATGTCTCTCATCAACATAGGGTTCTGTAGGTACCTTCTCATGTTGATACCCGACAGAACGCTGATAACGTTTTGTAGCTTGATAGCGAAAGTATTCAGTTCTGTCGCGGACGATCCAAGCTTCGGCAGGCGCTTTAAGTCAAGAAGTGCTTTGTCTACTAACACCTCTGGTCGACCGAAGCATTGTTCCAATGTTCTCATTATCTGCGACGGGTCGCTTTCTGTATACAGCAAAGCTGAGACGGCCTCTCTCGCGTTTCCTGTTAGACTGTTTCTAAGTCTGGCGATGTTTTCAGTTGACGAGTATCCGTATAGCTGTGTAGAGTCGCGCATGGCCGCCTTGAAGGCCAACCATTCGTTCGGCGCGCCGCTAAAGCTGGGTAACTCTTGAGCTTGGCGTGGCGGGGGTCGAGAGCGCGTTGTCAACTTCTCTAGCGCTTCCGCCAGCCTATCAGTCGAATCCCTTTGTCGCGGGGATGTCGGCGAGCGATCGCGATATAGCTCTCTATGTCGCGGCTCTTCTTTCTGTCGTTCTTCTCTGTGTCGGTATCTATCTGTCGGGTCCCTTTCTCGCGGGGGTGTGGGCGAGCGATCGCGACATAGTTCTCTATATCGCGGCTCTTTTCTGTTTCTGAATATGTCTGTGGGGTCCTCCTTATCTCGCGGAGGCGTGGGCGAGCGATCGCGATATAGTTCTCTATGTCGCGGCTCTTCTCGGTGTCCGAACTTATCCGTCGGTTCCCTTTCTCGTGGGATTGTGGGCGAGCGATCGCGACATAGTTCTCTATATCGCGGCTCTTCTCTCTGTCCGTATCTTTCAGTGGGGTTCCCCTTTTCTCGCGGGGGTGAGGGCGAGCGATCGTGACATAGTTCTCTATGTCGCGGCTCTTCTCTGTGTCGCGGCTCTTCTCTATGCCGCTCTTCAGTTTCTAAGATCGGCTCCTCCCGTCGCTGGTACTTTCGGACGACGAGCGGTGGCGGCTTAGCACTATCAGTTTCTTCTGTCGTTGTTGCGGGGAGCTCCCCCCGTATTCGTACGGGGTCCGCGACGGCGCGTCGAAGCCATTCGTCGACACGTTCATCGCGGTTGGTGGGCTCGTCTTGCAAACTTTCTCTATCTGTCTCTTCTTGCAGTGTCGCGATATCCAAGGCGAGCTTCTTCTTTATCAGCGAGGCTTCGAGCTCTAGTTCGCGTTTCTTGATCGCAGCTAATCTTTCTTCGGCTTCGTACTCGGCTTGCTTGATACGGGCAGTGGTACTCGCATTCGATCGTACAGAGGGCGCTCTTGACGCGCGACGACTCTGTTGGCGCTGTCCCGTAGCTAGCTGGCTTGAGTAGGCGTTAGTTGCGGTAGTCAAGGTGTCGGTGGTGAGGGCGGGGTAGGCAGTGGTAGGATTGGCAGTCGGTATGGCAGTGGCAGGATTGGCAGTGGTAGGAGGGTTCGTCTCCGTTGGCTGCGATCTTGAGTCTTGACTAGTCAGCATGGAGGGCGACGCAGGGGGGCGCTCGAAGACTATTCGTCGGATCTCCGTGTCGTCCAGGCTGCGTCCCTCTTGTGACTGGCTTCTTGTCTGCGGCATCTTCCCGTTGTTCTATCTTCTTTCTTCTCTCTTGCCTAATTCCCTAACGTCCCTAACGGTCCCTAACACTAACAGTACCTCGGGAGGTGACGCTATTCGCCGTTCGCTCCCTTGGCGATGGAAAGGTAGGGTAAGGTAGGGAGGCACTAACCCAGCAGAGGGCACGCACAGTTACGAGTTTGCTCAGAGATTGAGAGGAACGCTCAACCTCCTCGACAGTGCCTACAGTCCGGCCCCGTCTGTGCGCACCTTACCGGCGATAGTCGAACTGTACGACCAGTCTTGAAAAAGACTGACCGGCAGCCGCGTTCGAACGGCTGCTCCCGCCTTGAACGGCGTTGAACTCTGTCCCCACGGTTATAACACCGCAAGGTAGTGAGAACAGAGCACACGGTACACCCGTGTTAGAAACAAGAATGATTTTATTGTCAGGTTCTTCTCTCTTCATACACGGAGCCGGCTGCTTCGACGTAACCTTCGGGTTCGGCGGTTCGGCAGCAGACTCTTCTCAGCACTGGATTCTTCTCTCTTCGGATCCGGCGCTCGATGGACCAAACTGTTCAGGATGGATTTCAGCAGTGGACTGTATTTAAAGACGATTTTTCAGTTTTCAATTCTCCTAGTTTATTCAGCTCTTTCGCTCTTGCTTCTTGTTCGGAGTGTGTACAAATTTATCGTTTCTATCGGTTGATACAGCCGCGAGCGTCAATACCGTAGGGACGCCCGCGCCTGCATTCACATTTCTCATTTGAATTTACTTCAATTTTCACTATCGAGATCTCAGTTTTCTAGCTATTCTGCTTATGTATTACATAATATCCTATGTAAACATAGTACATAAAATTCCCCAATTTTTATCCTATTAGGAAATAAAACACCCCAGTGTATCGGTTTGTATTTTACAAAGTTATAACGAAATTAGTCTTAAAATTATTACATTTTCCATCTTATCATATGGGATAAAAACCAAACGGTGGTTGTTAGGATATAATTATTACATGGAAACCTTATCTCTAATATCACATTATCAAAATATAAACTTACATTAAAGGAAAAATAAAGCAAAATGGTAAAAATCATATAATGTCAAAAGGTACAAATCAAAAACTATCACTACTTATCGTCTATTACAATTTGCCTTATTTATCTAAGTACGTGGCCGGCTGGCCGTCCGTAACATTTACTGTCCGAGGTTAGTTTAATATTTTTCTCCTCTACGGAGGTGGAAAGCGATAACTTTGTTTAGCGCAGCGGGACGACAATTGACGCTTTCCGTCCGGAGGGGAGAAAAAACACAAATTGTATCAGTTTTTATACAAAGACTATTCATTCATCTACTCGTTTCATGTTGTTTTTCTATAGTATATCGTTTAGTATCATTATTCATACATATGAATAATATTTTCATTAGTAAAATATTATGAGTTTATGATCTAGGACGTCACTTGATCATTTTTCACGATTTCAAAATCCATAGTTGACGTTTTATAAATCTATAACTTTGCGTTCAAAACTATTAAACATTATACTTATATTGGGGCAGGGCAAACATTTAGTGCAAAATCTTATACCTAATTAAGTTGATCCCTGTTGACAAAACTCATTTTCCCGCTATGTCTACGCCTGACATAATTTCAACCAAACACATAGAGTTGGAGATAAATTGTATTATATACCTACATTTTAAGCTTCTTGGGTGTACACTGCTACTTAGACTGTATAGTTAACAGTGTAGTACATATGTACCTATAGTTAGTTCGTTCATAATTGATGTCTTTGAACTAATTTCTTACATAGATATAGATAGATAAACAATTTATACATAGAAACTAAATCACATTATTTTCGTCATAGAAATATGTGGATACCAGTAGATAGTATATAGCTTCTTAAATAACATCGAATCATTGCACACCGCTATCGTCTCTATATCCAAGTGACAAAGGGTTTTTATTAGCATGAATTCAATAACAATACCAGAAGATGGCGTGTCTACGAATTTAATATTCTGCTATAAAATATGTATGATACAATAGACTTTGACATTTGGTTAACTTTATAGGCTTTCAAAGGAAGCTAAGAACATTTCAAACCCTTTTAACGATGAAACAATAAACTAGCATTATGTAAAAAATAAATCTAAACTATTATAAAACTGTAACAGAAGTATGTCTGTACATTGAAGATGTACAAGGTGTTACAAAATACAAATAAACATTTAAGGCGGTGATTTAGACCATCAAACTGAACAACTTTCACTATGGGACTAGTATCGAAATCGCGAATAAAAAAATTGATGTTCCATACTCTACAAATCGACTCGAGCTGAAATATGTATGGGATATCAGTTTTTTTTTCGCGATCTCGATGTTGGTCCCATAGAGAAAGTTGTTCAGTTTGACGGTCTAAACAACCCCCGTAAGAGTTTTAAAAATTTATTTTTACTTACTTATGTAACACCCTGTATTATTTACAAAAAAAGATTACGATATGGTTTTTAGGTGTCCCTTACAGATCACAGATTTTTTATTTTTTATTTGTCTGTTTGTTCGAGCATCACGCGAAAACTACCGAACCGATTTCGATGAAACTTTTTTTGTTTGAAAGCTTATGATTTAATATAAATTCTGGTAACAACTGTTTTTTTTTCACGATTTCGATGTTGGTCCCATAGTGAAAGTTGTTCAGTTTGATGGTCTAAAAAACCCCCTTATAAGTTTTTAATGTTTATTTTTACTTTTGTAACACCCATAAAGGTATTATACCTTACAGGAATAGAGCAACTGACATGAGTTGTCAAATGAAACCGTTTTTTGATGTTTTCAGGAGACTATTCGCAGGCAAAAATTCGAATACTGTCTATAATTCTGAGTCTAACGTGAAATCGTGGATAAATTAATGATGTAGTGTCAGTATATTTCACAAAATTATCTTCGATTTCACTTTAGATTCGCAATTATTCACGGAAATCGAATTGTAAAAATTGGTAAGAGATTTGAAAACGGTTCTATTGCCTCGCGTCACGTATCTCTTTCAGTGGTGCCGCTAATAGGTACATCTCGCTCTCTCAGCTATCAGTTCCTCTATTCCTGGTATAATACCTTTATGGTAAAACCCATATAATTTGTGCGGAAGATGTCGCGGGTAAACTCTAGTAAAACATAAATATAATATATTTTGCAAGGTGAAGAAGGTCGGGCGGGTATATTTTTCGTCAGGCAGGCACGCGTCTAGCGCAGCAGCTGGCTGCGATCGCTAAACCTTAATATTTCTCATATGAGCTGCCTTGTGCCTTAGAAGGTTAAAATAGGATCTTAGGTACCTAGTGAGAGTTCTATAAAACAGTTTTACTATGTTTAATGCGCATTTGAGGAGCAAAGTACGATAATATACATCACAAGTACCTAAATTATGACGAAAGGACCATTCATTTCAAATAGTAGATTACACACCGAGGGCAGATAAGAAAGACCTCAGATCACATGTAATTGTTTAACAAAAATGTGATCTGAGGCTTTCTTATTTACTGCCCGAGGTAAGTATACTATTTTTCTCCTCAACGGAGGTGGAAAGCGGCAACTTCGTTTAGTGCAGCAGAACGAAAATTGACGCTTTCCGTCCGGAGGGGAGAAAATATTAGTATGTACCTATCTGATTTAGTGCGTTCACACACGATGACGCACTGACGGAGTGGCAGATCCGGTGCGTCAATGCGTCACCGTGTGTGCTTCTATGTGCGGTTTCACACAACTCCTTGCTTCACAAATGACGGACTGACGTTTGCTGCTCCGTCAGTGCGTCATCGTGTGTCTGTGCTACTGGTTTTATTGTCAGCTTAGAGTAAAATTAATTTTAAGCTCGTAACATCTACAGGGTGTAACGAAACCCAAGTAGTATTTCAAAGAGTGATTTAGACATCGAAAAAAAAATCAAAATTTCTTAGTAGGTAGGTACTTCCACTGAAATGTGTGGGACAGCAAATTTTTTAATTCTTCTTCGACGGTGTCTTTATAGTGAAAGTTGATCAGTTTGTCGGTCTAGACCACCTCTTTAATTAAATTAGGGTGTTTTTTTACACCTTGTATAGTAAAATGTCGGTTTGTTTGAGAATAATTTCATTTTGATGAAGTTCTGACTTTTGCTGTTGACTATACAAGCATGAGTTTATCGTATTGTTACCAACTAGCCAGAACAGAACCACACGGCTTTTGTTATACAAGGTGTAATGGACAGCCCTCCGCAGACTGAAACGGTGAACTCAGACCACTCAGACCATCAAACTGAACAACTTTCACTATGGAGCCTACCTCAGGAAACGCGAAATAAAATCTTCTGTTTCTTACAAACTGCTGTTACCCGACTCAAATGTATGGGACAGCAGATTTTTTTTCGCGTTTCCTGAAGTAGGCTCCATTGTGAAAGTTGTTCAGTTTGATGGTCTAACACCCGTAGGTATTCTTAGTTGTTTTCTTGACATTTTCTCACTCGAGTGGAGGACGTTTTGACATAATTTGTATGACATAAATGTAAAAAACGTCCTCAACTCGAGTTAGGAAGCCTCAAGGAAACAACTAAGAATACGGGCGAGTCTCAGTTCACCGTTTCAGTTTGTGGAGGGCTATCCCTTACACCCTGTATAATGTATATACCGGGTGTAAGTAACGTAGACCATCATTACTTTAACGGGTTATGTACTCATACAACTTACAGAGATTAGCAAACAAATTATTTTAGGTATGGAATCGCACTTTCGCTAATTTCTTTCGTTTTCCTAATCTACACCAGATTATAATTATAAGTAAGTAATCCAAATTCACCTCACCTGCCTCATCACGAAATCTCTTAAACTATAAAGCCGACAAACTTGAAAGTATGCTTCTCTTAGCTTTTAGGTAAGTATGAAAATTTCGTAACAAAGCCGAAGAGCAAAGCAAGGACCGGTATCGAGCTAGAATAAATAAAGACTACTCTCAAACTTTTATTAAACAGTTACTTTTAAATTAAAAGAAGCATCTAATTAGCTTTACTTATCTCTTTTTCAAAAGCTAAACTTCAAAGTGTTTTTTTCACAGATTTAATTAATTAATAAATCGGTCAAGTGCGAGTCGGGTTACTCGCGCATCGAGGGTTCCGCACCACACCACCACAGAACACAACATAACTTTTTTCTTCGGGACCTTAAGCGTGAGACCAACTCGCACTTGGCCGGTTTTTATTATTTGTTGTTATACTGTAGAGTTTGCTCTATAATCACACCAAGTTTGACGCTTGCATGTATTACCGTTTTTACTATAGAGCGAGAAGAAAAAACGTCAATTAAAACTAGGTTCTTGTTGAGAACCCCCCCTTAATTTATCCGCCGTAATAACGCATATTCTGTGAAAATTTCAATTATCTAGCTATTACGGTTCAAAAGTTACAGCCCTAAATAGGTAGGACGGACGGAGGGACAACGTAGGCTTAGTAATAGGGTTTCACCATTTGGGTGCGGAACCCTAAAAAGCAATAATATAAGAATAAAATAAACTTTTGAATGAAAGTTATTTCTAGCGTCATAATAGAAGCAACTAGATTAAATTTTATACTCACATTTTAAGTTATTCTTTTCTCTGCAAAATGTGCTTTGAGCTTCGCCATGAAATTTCAATTTCGTTTTAGACTTTGATAAAACACTAGTCTAGGTTTTTCTGTCATCGGAAATAATCGATTTTAGATAGCGTGTTAGTTTTTGCAACGGGTTTTTTGCCAATTATTTAGTATTGTTGACAAAAATCGCAAGCTGGTTTATTTTAGGATTTTTCAGTGTGTTTGTTTTGGGAAATAAGTTTAAAAACTTCGACTTTAGATTTCAATCATAAGACAGTTCGTGAGTCAGTCTGTGTTTAGAAATATAAGTATATTTCATTTTCATTTTTCATTTCAGTTCATTGTAAAAGAATATACGTTCTATCCTTGAATTAACGGCAAAGTTTTGTACGACCTTGTAAGTCTGGTATTTACCAAAAGCGAGCTAGCTGTCGGGACTACGAACCACGTTATTTGAATTAAAATTCTTGCACCGTCCTCACTTGGAAAAAATCTTGGAAATAACGTACCTAATATACTGAGTGTAAGGGTAAACGACAACATTTCGGGAGTGGATACAATTTCGAACGCAACTGCGACCTTGCTCCCAAGTTTAATTCACTGGTTTGTGAAGTATAATTTAATACCGCTGATATTTCAGACTTTTAGATCAAATCAAACAAAATAATTTTCATCCCATCTATTCAAAAAGTGTCACTTTAGTCCTCTTTAAGTGCGCCTAAAGTTGCACTTTTTGTTAAGAGACTTTTACAGCGGGCAATGATGAGTTTTGAATTTGGAACATGTATTTTTGCTACATAGGTCCGCGACCAAAGAGACCGAACGCAAATATTAAACTAGAAGCGCCTTTTATTTATTTTCCTCATAGAGGGGGATGAAAAGTAGAGTGTATCACTCGGCCGCAATATTATTTTTTCCTCGGGCGGCATACTTTGAATCCCTCGCTGCGCTCAGGATTCTACTTTAGAATCCCTCGCTGCGCTCGGGATTCTACTCAAGAATCCTTCGCTATGCTCTGGATTCAAAATAGCGCCCTCGCCTTAAAAATATTATTTTACGCCCTTGTGATACAATCTACTATTAATACTAATTCAATTTGCTGCAACGCTGGTAAACAATGACGTTCATACAACAAAATAACATATTGCTCGTAATCAAATCAAATCAAACAGCCAATATTCTATTTTATTACACCGTCCAACCAAAATCGTAAACCATAAACTCGATCGGTAGTTTTATCAATTGACATAAACCTCACAACAAAAGGGCACGTAACACGTGGTACCGAAATGCCCTAACAAGAACATAAAGTTGGCGGAGCTATCTACAGCGAACTAACATTACGGAAATCTCTATCCACTGCGGGGTCAGGTATTGTGAAAAAACCAGCGTTCGATATCACAACAAACCTCTAGGTGCTCAGCATCGTTGCCGTTGTTACCCCTACGTGACCTGAATGCCCACGCCCCAATGTTCAGGGATACTTTCTGAAATGTTTCCGTTACGATACGCGATCTTTTCCTTACCGAATGCGCACTAAACACGTATAAATCTATACGAGCTAAAGTCTCGTTCGTATGTTACTTTGCTACTTCTTATGCTGTTTCTTTTGAATTTTTATTACCTTCAATTAAAGCCTCCCTGAAAACAGGATAGTATAGGAAATGATACACCCTCTCAAAAAAAATATAAGGATCAAGCATATGCTCACGACTATATTCCCCGAGGGGGTAGTCAGAGATATTCTGAAACCTCAGAACATCCACGTTTCACCAGTAGTACCGAAACTCTGTCCAGTGTGACGGGGGGTGAGCCCGTCGCCACTTATAATGGACAGTGGGTACAATACATGCCTCGAAATTGAAACATGCAGGTTTCCTCACGATGTTTTCCTTCACCGAAAAGCCAGTGGTGTTACAAATCGTACATAAATTCCGAAAAACTCATTGGTACGAGTCGGCTTGGACGGGGATCGAACCATCGCCTCCTGCACGGCAGGCAAGGTTACTCGCCACTGGACCACCACGGCTTCTTAAGGCTTCTTAAGGATCAAGTAGGTACTAAATCACGTATGAAAATTAATGATTGACTATTTATTTAGATACGTTGGTAATTAATATTAAAAACCAAATAAAATTATAAAATTAGGTCACACACAGCTAAATATTTACCAAATTACCTACATGAAGCCCAAATTCGAAGAAAACCGTTTAGAATCAAAAGTTGTTTTGCAGTATTTCCATTCTTGATGTTATGTAATGCAATGTCATTGTTGTGGTATTTCAAAGGGCAATAGCTGGAGCTAGATATACGAAAATTTAATTAAAAAGCTGCCTGTCCTGTAGTCCACATAAAAAGTGAGTAATTTTTGTTGGTACATGAGTAACAATCCGCTTTATAGCAATACATATGTTATTCAGGACCGCATGCGAAGGGTACCGCAAAACGGACGCCTTATCACATTTATTATGTATAATGAAAGGTCTTAAAAAGTAGGTAGACGCACATATAGTGGTAGGTTAGTAGTATATGGTCTTCCCTTCCAAATCATCTGTCATTTATTTTATATAGAACGGTACTATATTATGTACAAGTCTGTATGATATCGTCTTAAGACGCTGTTATTCGGTCGAGGCCGTTTTTTGAACACGAACGAAAGTGTTTTAAAGTCTGAAAACCAATTATGTCTTATTTAAGGATCTGGCTGATAGGCGACCGTGCTCAATAACACAATTAGATTGATTTTAATAGATAGAAAAAAATCCCAAAGTTACCCCTTTTTGTTATGTTTTTTCAATGCTATGATTAAACTGCTGATATTTAACTTTTTATTCTTGTACTTAACTAAATACATTAAATATTTCTAGTGAACTCCGTAGAATTTTGAGCTTAGAAACACCCATGAGTAAAGATATTGATGAAAAACACGTTTTTTTGCGATCCTGCTTTCAATTAATAATAATAATAATAACCCCGCGGGGGCAGCTTGTGGCGAGCTGACGGTGATTGGCGACACCGCGGACCCCTATCCAGGGGGACCATACAGACATGCGCTCACACACACACATACAGACAGTAACACACCCCCCTACCTCTGGCTTGCCTTCATTGGCCGTCCAGAGTGGAATCGCAAGAGCAGAACCTATGCTCCAGGTTGGAAGTGTATTGCACGTAATGGCGTAATAACGGGGAAACCCGCTCACGGGGGTAAACCCCGCGATGGTGAAACCGGTGCCGCACCTCTCGACAACCTTTAGCCGCTCAATGGGATGTTGCCCCATTGTCGCACTTTGTGCGTGCGGCCGTTTTATGGGGCCCACTCGACGAGTTGGCGAGTCACCGCCTGCCCTATTTACAATTTTGAGACTAGTTGTCATGGCAGGCGTCCGTTAGTCTCCTCCCATAGCCCAGTATCCATCCATCCAACTTTCACCTCTATAGCCCAAGACCTTATTTTTCCATCACGGCCATAGCGCCGGACTCCAATAGTCTTTGCACCTGGCGGGGACCATCCCCGTGTGTATCATGTTGTGCGCTCGGAGATGGTATCCGCCATGTGTATCCCTTACATTTAGATTAACTTGTCTTTTGAACGGGCCTCTACATGTTGGCTTCGGCTCCATGCACGCCTTCCAAAGGTCCGGGACTTAATTGCCCGTGATTACGGATCGTAAGACACATAATAATAATAAATAATCTTTTATTCATAATAAAAACTTAAAACACAAGAAAATACAAATTGGGAACTTATTATAATAGATTTATTGAATTGGAGCGGGATGGCTAATTGCAAACTTATGCTTGCAAGAAAGAGACGCTTGCACTGGGATAACCTAGCCTTAACTTTGAGTCTAAACGTTCGTAGTTACAAGTACTTTCTAAAGTAGGTTTTGTGAAATGAGAAACTTCACGTCCGTCTATACGGTGCCAAATAGGCGTTGGCAGTCACGCTTCTTTTTCATGAGTATCACTTGTTTACCAGTCTATTGGCTGAGGTATTTTGTAAATGACAGTTTTTTGAGTGGGTTTTTACATGCAAGATTAGATAACACTGCGAGGGGTCACCACTGTAGGGGTGACGAACGTTGATGATTTAGGATATATTAAGTGCACTTAAGTGCGTGCACACACGATGACGCATTGAAGCAGCGCAGACGTCAGTCCGTCACTTGTGAAGCAAAGAGTTGTATGAAACCGCACGTAGAAGCACACACGGTGACGCATTGACGCACCGGCTGTGGTTCTCTGGACAAACATCTGCCGCTCCGTCAGTGCGTCATCGTGTGTGAACGCACTACATTATTGACCTATTGGAACCTATTGGAACGACTGCCGAACATTCCGGTCGCTCCGTTAGGACTAATGTAAAACTGCATTTTGACAGATTACGAAATACAATTGTGTCGCTACAATTAACCTTTAAAGCACATACTCTACCCATCAAACTGAACTACTTTTACTATGGGATCAAATAAAAAAGCTACAACTGAAAAGTTCCCTTGTCGCATTACGACGACATCTGATAAGAAATGAGGCAATATCTCGTAAGCCACCCATTTCCACGCCACAACCACATACCACATGGAGGCACATTTTAAATATACTGTATATATTTTTTACATTACAAACTAATTGAGGTAGATTTAGTTAAGGTTTAGTCATTAGTTTGAATAATTAGCTGAATTTTGTCATAACTCATAACATAATTTATCTGTACCTACCCAATAAAGATATGAAATACTTTAAATTTATCAAAAAAAAAATTATCATGTTCTTTCTGCGCCGTTTCCCCGGTGGAATCGAAGAACTCCACAGGCTAACCCCGGCAGCGGAAGACTGGCTGAAACACCTCGACCTCGAAATTTTACCCCCCCTCGGATCCAAGCAGGAAGACAAAAATGCCATACGATAATGATGATCATGTTCTGAAAAATTATCGTGATATGAGAGCTCTAACACATTGTTGAATTAATTAAAATAAATTATATTTTATACCCGGGGAGGGCTTTTTGACTGAGTGTACATATATTTTTTGTAAATATTTTATTAAGCTAGTTTTATTTTAGTTAGTTATATTTTAGTCAGTTGTATTTTAGTGTTATTTAAGTTTAGTTAGTTATATTTTATTGTTAGTTATCCTGTATATTTTATCTTAATAAATTTGTATCATAAATAAAAAAAAAAAAAAAAAAAAAAAAAAAAAAAAAAATTATATTTTGAACAATTTAATTCAAAATCATTTGCATATTAAACGAATTTCCTCATTTGGCGATCAAATCATTTTATCGTAACTAATAATTCCATTTTAATGAAATGTTTACTTTTGTTTATATGGAAATACAGGTTTAACACGAATTGTTAATGCGGCAAGCCTTCTCAAAGCTCACATTTTGTTATATTTTTTTAATATGAAACGGTATAAAGATATATCGTACCACATTCAACGTTTCCAAGAACTGTGAGAGCGTATTATTTTGCACTCGTTTTTCGCCACAAGCATTATTTTTCCAACACAACAGATATTGGTCTGGTGGAGCAAAGATATTGCCTGTAGCTGTCACCGGCAGTGCATTCAACTAGCTTATACACTTGTGTCGTCCCGCATTGCACTCGTGGTCCAAGCGCTAAAATATCCGCCTTGCTTCTACTTACTATGTTTATACGTTTACTAACCTTTTAGCATACATAAGGTACTTTGCATTATCATTATTTATTCTGTTTTGTTCTTGTTTTGTAAAGTACGTGAAGAGAATTTAGGGATTGAAGAGATTACTAAACTTACTTCCATTAAATATTATGCTGTTACAATTTCTGACGTTTTTCTTGTAACGTATGGTTACCTAACTATACTTAAGGGTCGGCACTACCTACGGCCCGTTTGACATATCTGTCAAAAGAAAAAGACCGGTGGCCGACAACACTCAACCCTATCTTATAAGATTAATGAACAAATCATTTTATAGCTAAATTTGGCAATAAGTTAAATGCAAATCAACTTGGTCGGCCGCGGCGCAGCTTGGCTGGCATGGCACGTTTACTGGTGTGAAGGAAAAAGTGAACCCTGGTGACACAACATTTTACCTCGTTGAATTAAAGGACGGACTAGTCTGTTGGTCTAGAGGCCAATTAGTAAGGCCTAAAAAGTCTGGTAGGCCGCACCCTATCCTGGCAGGTTCATAGGTCCGACCGAATTTAGGGTACCTACCTACTACCCGGAAGGCAGATTTTACCTCATTAAATTAATGTTGAATGTTTGGTCGTACGTGGCAATACTCCTGCACCTGCAGCATCTGGATTTGAGGGCCGTAGGTCGAAATCGACATTTACAGTAACCGTACAGTAGGTACCGTGATGGACCCAAAATGTGACTGATCAAAGATCACCCCTGGTGGGTCCCAACCATATGTACAGTATTACTAAGGCTTAAAAAAACTTAAAATTATTATAACAGACCAAACTAAAACTTATAACAGAATAATTTTATTATTATAAGGCCGGATTCGACCAAACTTAGATTTATAGAAGAGTAACTAAACAAGGAGCAATTTTACTTTTGTTGTTTACACACCCCGTACTAAAAGAACGAATGTACAAGGTGTTACAAAACTACAAATAAACATTTGAGGGGGTGGTGTAGACCATCAAACTGAACAACTTTCACTATGGGACCAATATCGAAATCGCGAAAAAAAAAAAATTATGTTCTATACTCTACAAATCGACTAGAGCTAAAATATGTATGGGATTTAAAATTATTTTTTTCTCGATTTCGATGTTGGTCCCATAGAGAAAGTTGTTCACTTTGACGGTCCCTTATGAGTTGAAACACCCTGTATAATTAACCTAAAGAAAGAGGTCGTTGTATCCGTACTTATTGCAATGTGAGGTTATACAGTTTTAATTCGGTATGTCAAGTTTTTTTTTGGAGGGCTGAATCGAAAACCATTTCGAGATAATTGTCTCAATAATCATATTTTCTATGTCAGAGATTTTAAAATGAAAGGATTACAGATATTTTTAATAAAATGACGTCGTTTTTCGGTCCGTCCAGTGACGTCACTGGAATACCTGTGAACTCCTTGGTAAACATAAAATCAACTTTATATAACCGGTCATTATGAAAAAAAATACATTCACAATGTCAGAATTTGACATTTGATGTTGCCGTATCTGTTTCCAGCATAGAGTTAGAAAGAGAAGGCAGGTTTTAATTTTTTTAAATATAGCTGTAGGTAGTTTTTCTCCATGGAGTTAGAATTATTTTCTCTCCGCCATTTTGGCACTTAGAGATTACAGATCAAAATAACTTAAAAATTAATTTTATATTGATAAACTCGATAAATCGCAATAAGAATGAAATAGGTGTCTTAAAATTATGTCTTCTATCCGTAAAAAATATAAAAATGAAGACCAAAAAAAACTTGTCATACCGAATTATGTGACATTGACATTTCATTTAGATTAGGGTGGGCAAAACGCAAAATCAGTTTAACAAGCGACTTAATCTAAGAATTAAATTTAGTCGCCTTTGGTCGAATCGGGCTTAGGTTTAATATTATTGGTATTAGCAAACTAAGGGTTTGTAATCATTTATCATCATCATCATCGTCAGATATTTTTTTAGCACGGAATAAAAGTTAATTTTGCAGCAGTATCTGGAGCGATTGCCTTCAAAAACATTGTGTTTTTTTTACTAATTCGGACCTGCTGAACACGAATTTCGATGTTGGAACTCCCGATTTTGCGAGTTCAAGGAAGGACTAAGGGGGACTAAGGGGGGCTCTAAAGGTGACTTTTTCAGTTTTTCGCGTATTTCTCGGAATTTATAAGTTTTATCGACAAGTTCTGTGCACTTTTGTCAGAAAGTAACGGCATTACAAAAATTATGATCTGAGATCTGTCATCTGTGGATCGTTAATGAGGATCCTCACTTCCTCAGAAGATCGGCTCCTGACGGATTCAACGGCCCGCGTAAACTATGACAGATATGGTTATGGACCTCAAACAAATAACATAGAGGACCCTAGTCAGAATTGGTTGGCGGTAAAAAAATTCCAAAATATCGAAATCCAAAATGGCTGCCATGGAAATTTCAAACGCCAAAGCAGCTTTTAATGGTTCACCGAACCGACAAAAAAATTTGTATCCGGCGGTTTTAGGGGTCGCTGATTAAGAATATGAAATCATTTTGTTTTGATTTACAACATTCATACATACAAAATTCATAATTTTTGAAATGCTCTTACTTTCTCGGCCCTGTAGCCCTCAAAGGTAAGTCCTATGACAAAAGTGCAAAGAACTTGTTTTGTAGAAAATTTTATCCAATTTAATTTGTCTCTACAAAACTGCGATAAAACGTAAACATCTGAAAAAAGTCACCTTTACAGCCCCCCCCCCCCCCTCTACCCCCTCCCCTTCCTCGAGCTTGTAAATTCGGGAGTGCCAACATTGAAATTCGTGCAAAATGCCGCTAAAATGATTAAAATAGCAATTTTAGAGAAAAGTGAACCAGACTAACACAGAAAACAGTACTAAATTTTAACTTGCATAGGGACAACCCAATTAAATATTTATTCGGATTTATTTGAAAATTGAAGCATCCATGTTACAAAGTGATGAAAACCAATAAAAATTATACAAAAATGCGGAAATAACATCATGACATGAGCGTTCAATAAAATTTATAATAAAATGTTGTTCGGAGTCACGTTGCAGGAATTGACCCGAGCCGAGCACACGTCTCGCGTGGTTTTCGCGCGTCGCGTTTTTGCCTGCCACGAGGCTCCGCAATCCTCAATCTCTTCTTGTTCTTGAACAAAAACAATCCCTGAGATTGGGATAGATACTCCCATAAATTACACTTGACACTGGCGGAAATGCGGTGCTACGCAAACGGAACACCTTCCGAAGCGGTGGTAGAATCAAAAATGACGTCAAAAAGTTATCTATGTGATATTATTTTGAATAAAAATTTTGACTTTGACTTTGACTTTATTAAATTTTAACCATCTGGAATGACATAAATATTATTTAGTAGAATTTGAAACAGGACTTGGTAGATTTTGGTAGATTCTCTGAAAAAAGTGGTCAAGCTGAAGGACATTGCGCGACAAAAGAAAACACAAAAGAATTGCACAAAGTTATTTTAAAAACTAAAATGTTACTTACAAAGGGCACTGTTAGTTAGTAGTACTTGGTTCATAGGGCGGTATGAACTAGGGCGGTAGTTTTTGGTTCATATTCATATTAATTTATTCGCATTCATGTACAGTTGCAGCATAGGTGTTACTTAGTAGCTAAAGTGGGTACATGAACCCTGAAAGGGCACAGCAATGTCAGCAATATTAACAAGAAGAATTTTAAAGATAAGAAAATAATTATTACAATGTCAATAGTTAGGTTCTTGTGGTAGATTTTGGTAGTTTTTGGTTCTTTTGGTAGGTTTTGGTGCTATTGGTAGTTTTTGGTAGAGTTTAGTATTATTCGTAGTATATGAATATTTTGGTAGTTTTTCGTTGTTTCTGGTTATTTTGGTAGATATTTATACTTTTTGTTATTATTTGATAGAAGTATGAAAATTACCAAAAACTACCATAATAAACAAAAGAGTTCTTTACGGCTTGGCTACGGGGTGAGTCTGTTGACATAAAATATAAAATATTTGTTTTGCAAAAGAGGTGCATTTGAATCGTAAGCGGAATTCAGTCCAACATGGTGTCATGCCGATCCTTGTTCACTGACTTTAAATTGCTCACTGTGACAGCTTTGTATATTTTCGAGCTGTGCAAAATCGTGAGACGATACCCCGCGACAAATTCCCAAGTAAACCCCCATTCCGTAGCAAAAGACTAAATTTAACTCGCAAAAATGAGCTACTGGTACCAAATTACCGACTAGCATCGATGCAAAGAACTACAAAGTCGAATACTGTTTTTGTGTAGGTATAATAAAATACCAGATGACATTAAAGCCCTACCCGACAAGAGATTTCTGAAGAAGGAATAATTATTCGAACAGTGTTTTAATAACATTAAACTGATTTTATGCGACATTTAATTTGATTGAAGTAGTGAAAGGTTGTAGTAATTGTCTAGCACCTATTGTTTAAATCTGTTTTTTTTTCTTGATGTTTATAAATTATATTGTAGTGTGACTAATACTCTGTACTTACCATCTGAAACTTATAAACCTACCTACAATTTAAGGTAAATAAATGAAATGAAATGAACCAAAACAAAAAGTACCGAAATAACCATAAACTACCAAAAAGTACGAAAAAGTACCAAAATAACAATAATCAACCAAAAAGTACGAAAATCTACCAAATTAACCAAAAACTACGAAAATTACCAAAAATTACTGAAAGAACCAAAAACTACCATTAATTACCAAAACTACCAAAATAACCAAAAACTACCAAACAGTGCACGGAAAAATACTTTTGTGAAATACCTTTGTGTTGTCTTGTGTCGCGGAAAATTCTGTCGTGCAAATGTCTTTTGAAGGCAATCGTTTGAGTTACTGCTACGGCACAGAATTCACTCTTATTCCATACTTATGCAAAGCAATAAAGCAATAAAGTTTATGATTTATGTACAGGGTGAAATTGATATTATTAGCATCCTTTTAAACTAAAAGTCTACCCATCAAACTGAACAACTTTTACTACGGGAGCAAACCGATCGGATCAAAAAAAATCTGCTGTTGCATACATTTGAATCGAGTAGGCACCACAGTTTACTATGGAACATCATTTTTTTATTGCTCCGATCGGTTTGCTCCCATATTAAAAGTTGTTCAGTTTGATGGGTAGACTCTTAGTTTAAAAGGATGCTAATGATATCAAATTCATCCTGTATAACATATCTGACGATGATGATGATGATAACAGATTATGAATCGTATGTTTGCTAGTACCTACCAATAATAATAAACTTATAATTATTATGTTATAATAATGGGGACAAAAATTTACGTGTAATAGTCGACCAATTTATAAAATGTACTTCTAAGTCCACATATAGTGACGGGCAACTACGGAACCTTACACTGCGTGTGGCCCGACACCCACTTGCCCGGTTTTTTATAAGTTACTTTGCGACCTTAGCTACAAAATGGATCTGTTCATTTATCTTCTAAGACAGGGTTGGGTGTTGCCGGTCACCGGTCTATTCGCAATGATTTCGAACGATTGACGGCCCATAGTAATTTGTATGAAGAAAACGTCCAAAAAAATATGTGATTTTTGGTAACAAATTGCAAAAAAACTAGAAGTCGTATCGAAAAACTGATTTGTTTAAAGTGTTCTTTGATGTTTTGCCATTGATTTGAAATATATTTTGTTGTTTTATTTTGTTTAACTAAATCACAGGACTCGGAACGCGGCAGTGCTATTCTAGAGTTTTTCATGAAATTCTCGATTACTTTCTGATGTAACTATGAACTTTTACTGAAATTTTTTTTGTTCATCTTTTACTTCATCTTTTAAAGAAGCGATGGTATTAATTTCGTTTCGAAATATAGCTATTTACTATCCTTAAAAGTCGGAACGCCGAACCCTGTTTGGCCCGATCAGGGTAGTGCCGACCCTTAAGTGGTTATTTTTTAAGCTGTTTTTACAAAACTGTAAACTTAACATTTTAAGTCATTACGTAATTGGATGGGATGCAGTATTAGTAATAGACTATAATAAGACTATTAGTAAGATCATTTTTGGTAACCACAAGTATGTATAACCACAGAGTACTTAAGGTGGTTGCAGAGTTGTCAATTTCATACAAAAGCGATAGACTTGCCCTTCCAAAGAAGCAACATGTTCCACTTGAATGAGGTGTACGCACCTGATTGATGTTCCCGAGTTCACTTCGTCACTATGGCAATGACAGACCGCAATGTGTCATTTTGTGTTGTTTTGTGTGACATGTTGTTTGTTTGAACGAGCTTGTCTATCGCTAGAGTAATATGTCTATGCGTAGAACACTCGTAGACGGTATTAATAAAAGTAGTGTTTTATGTATTGAAAAAAAACTTAAAAATTTAGATTGCGCGTATCAAATAACATTTACAATTTATAATACAATTACGAAGATATAAGGCTTTGAAATTTAGTATGAATATTTGCAAAGCTTGATATCATAGGAGGAGCGATATATAGTCGTGAGCATGCTTGTGCTTATTTAAACAGATTTTACTACGTGTTTGTCAATAATACATCAGAACCTATTTCAGTGGTGTACCTATATATACTCGTACGAAGACACACGCACAGCTTATAGTTTTTAATAGAAATATATACCTAATTCTATGCGAACCACTGAATTTAATGACACGTTCCACTTTAAGCTACCTCATCCTTTGATCCTCTTTCTGTGAAACAAAACAGACAGGCGCCGTAACAAAATCTACCCAGATACAATTTAAAATTTTGAGTGAAAACAGATTTGGGCTTTATGTTAAAATCGTGACGAATTAGTTAGTCAGGTCAGTACCTACTTCACTTCTCAACCCTTACCACAGAATAGGTTTGGTATATAGTTTACACAAAAATACCTCAGCTAGCTACCCTTCTCGTTTTTAGTTGTGGAAAGTTGATTCGGTACAACTAGGGGTTTTATTGTCTAACTACCCGATTCAATCGATATCAAATTGACATCGTGTTTTTTTTAGTTCTTGTAGCGATTCTGCTTCTTAATATTTTAGTTAAGTAATTCATTTCAGACAATGGTTTATGATGATCATCACAGAAACAAAATATTTCTTAAACCTACATGTCATCATCTTTTAGACCATGTAACTATGGACGAGATAAACGTGTACCACAACGTATGTTTTATGGTGTCGTGTGTTCTACTAACAAAATGACACTTTTTACGGGAGACGAGGGAGCATTAAATCCGCAACTTGTGTTAACCTTAAAACAATCACTTGAGTGAGACTTTAAACTACGTATATTGGCAAAACTGCCACTCTAGACTTAATTAATACTACTGATCATTTTCATACGTATACTCTCCACATAACGAGACGTTGGCTGAATTGTGATAACACATCGGATGCCATTAAACAAAAATTTAAATTGATTTTATTCCTACACCTATCCCCTTCTCCTATATTTCATTCCTTGGTACTTTAGAATCTACGAGACTACTTTGAAGTTATTGTTCCGCAATTATAGGCTGTCTCGTTTTGTAATAACGTATTTAAAATTGTATATGCTCATGGTCAATTGACTATGTAGAGGGTAATGCTAACGCAACTCTGGTCCCTAGTTATGTGGTCTAGGGTCAGTCCGTTATCGATCTTGTAAACGATGTTATCGGAAACGTATACAATAGCCCGCCCTACAGAACAATAAAAGAAACACAATACATTCTGCTTCAAAAGTATCTATGTAGTAGGGTTGGTGACATCATTCAGGTACATGGGCGTAAAAGAGTTATTCTCGCAAATTTCCCCAACTAGTGATAGCCCACCGCGCGACGTGTCCGGTGAATCAACGAGCATCGCTCCGCTTGGTCGGGCAAAAACGGAAAACCATTTTACGGTCCATTGTGAAAGAGGATTGGCAATTTCGTTCCGAGCTTACTCGACCATCGGCCGGGCAAGTTTTACAACATCTCTGATGTAACGTGAATGCTCTGACAGTACTGTCTTTAATCCATGCGACCTGAACCGCTGACTCACCTCTACGATTCTAAGGAAAAGTCGTGATCATAGACTATGGATTCAAACAAAATTTTGATTATTTATTTTTATTTTATTTCAATAAATAACACAATAATTTAGCCGTGTGTTCGCTTATCTTTCTTTTAAATCCTTGTGACGAGCTCTATTATGAAACGTTGATCCTTATTATAACATCTCATGCAGAGTAGTCGATCCTCGAGTTTCGAAAATGAATGTGACTGAATTTGGCCAAAAAAAAAACTTACTACAGTTTTGATTAGCACAGCAGAATAGTTTTAAAAATTTTTTGTACATCTTACCAATAATTTATGTGAATGTGACACAATCCTCTTATTATTAACGCGTAACCATATAGTAAGGACAACTTTCTCTATGGCTTATCGTAGGGTTATGGTATGCGTGCTATATTTGAATATTTAGAACCCAAGTTGGTTAATATATTAATTATACTATTAAGGCCTCCGCACATCGCAGCGATATTATCGAGCGATATTATCGACAGTGATATCGCGACACCTTACACACTGCAGCGATTCTGCGATTCGCGTCACGCATGCGCCCCACCACTAAATGTAGTCGAAAGAGATTGCTTCAGGTTGCGATAATATCGCGGCAGTGTGTGGGATCGAGCGCGTCCCCATACAAAATGTACCTACTGAGAACAATTATCGCAAAATCGCAGCGATATTATCGCTCGATAATATCGCGGCAGTGTGTAGGATCGCGCGCGTCCCCATACAAAATGAACTGGAAACAATTATCGCAAAATCGCAGCGATATTATCGCTCGATAAAATCGCTGCAATGTGCGGAAGCCTTTATTTATTCTGTGTCCAAATAGAATAACTCGTTTTCGGTACTAATTTGTGAAAAGTAATTTAGGGAATAATCCTAAAGCCTTATCTTGTAATTAAACGAAAACAATCTTGGAATCCATTATTTTTCCAAATAAAATTACAAATGATAAATTATAATGAACAACGTTGTTATTATACCAAATCCTTAACATGAAGATAAAATTGTTAAGTATAAAGTATTTGTGTTAGTGGCAAATGAACCTATAACCATATCCCCTCGGAACAAGAAAACAAGTAATGAAAAAGTATATGGTTACCGTAGATAAGAAGAATTTAATCAGTTAATATCAGAATTTTGGTGTAAAGTAAAAATGTAGAATGAAATCAGTGAAATTTCGGAGATCGGTTTATTAATCTTACTTGAAGACTTGTGCTTGAAGTAGGTAAGTATAGTTATACCTACAGGCGCTACTTTACATCTTTTGTAGTATTAAAATGATAACCATAGTGGAAAGTTTCATAAAATTATGAAGTAGGGTATCGTAGAGAAAATCTTGGAGTAAAATTATGAAGTCTCTAAAATAGTTATCTTGGCAAATTCCGCAGCTGTACAAAACAACAACTTCTTGTGACATAGTGGTGCTTCTTATAATTATTAATTATCTAGATAACGACATTCATCTCTAGATGATGATGCACATTCGAGTTTCGGTAACAGTTTTTTCCTCGGTGACGGTGATACTGAAAGAGGGTAACATCAGAGTCCTTTTAGACGTCTCCAAAAAGTCTCACAGTGGGTTGACCACTAAGCCTTTTCACTGACTGGTCTCGCGTAGGGAAGTCTTACTTTTTTTGGTCTTACCTTCCTTAGTTAAGAGTCCTTTTACAGTTCAGCATTTTTAAATAGGTAATGAAAACCCAAAATGAAAAAGTTCTAAACTCCAACCAAAGACTCCGTTCTTTTTTTTCATCCTTCAAGTGTTGTGTTTGAACCTATAAAAGTTTGTATTAAGTTGGAGTAGCTCTTTTTTAAATTAGGTTTTCATTACTGAGAATGTTGGTTTGTGCTCACGACTATATTTCCCGAAGGGGAAGTTAGAGATATTCTGAAATCTCAGAACATCCACGTTTCACTAGTAGTACCGAAACTCTGTCCAGGGGAGTGAGCCCGTCGCCACTTGCAATTGACAGTGGGTAAAATCTAGGGTGCAATATATGCCTCGAAGGAAACTGAAGCATGCCGGTTTCCTCACAATGTTTTCCTTCACCGAAAAGCCTAAGTGTTACAAATCGTTCATAAATTCCGAAAAACTCATTGGTACGAGTCGGCTTGGACGGGGATCGAACCATCGCCTCCTGCACGGCAGGCAAGGTTACTCGCCACTGGACCAACACGGCTATAACTTCTTTAAAGATAAATGTATATTAAAAACAAGTAGGTGCCATTATATCTACATCTAGCTATAGTAGCCACAAAGGTAGATCAATTACAAAATCCGAGAACGTATTATAATGCAGGCCAGCATGTTGGCGTCGAATCGCGAACAGTTCTCGTCTGGATAAACGGGAGCCTATTTGAAATTCCAATTAGAAAGTTTTCTCATTTACTTGATTCAGGGCGTGGATAGCGGAAGGGCAACAATCCGCGCTGATTAGTACTGGTCTACTCCGCCCAGCACCAGATTTAAGGGGTACACGGCTCGCCGCATAAACTAACCCTTCATTGGGGTCTAACCAATTTAAATTATTTTTGTCCTTATTAGGGCGTGGGTATTCACGACTCTCCGTTTTCCATCATTCGCAGTGTTCAATTTAAATTGCTGGAATAGCTGAATTTTGTGGAGCGATTTATACAGGCGATGATTTTATGCTAAATTGCTATTTTCGAGAACAAATTTGTACACTTGGTAAATATTAGCTATGTAATATGTAACTAATAATAATGAAAATGTATTGTAATAATTATTTGTACAGGGTGTAAACTTAAAAAAATGCGTTACATATTTAAGAGGATACTTCAGACCATCAAACTGAACAACTTTCACTATGGGACCAACATTGAAATCGCGACAAAATAATCAGCTGCTCCCTGCTCCACCATACATTTGGGTCGCTATTAACGCTTTCCATAGAGCAGTTTTTTTTCGCGAGTTCAATGTTGGTTTTGTATCTCATTCGGTGAGCTCAGCAGTTGTAAATGTCAAAATTACTATGGAGATATGCATCTTTCTACTGCTGATTTGACTTTCGAAAAATCGCACTCCTGAATTATGATTTTTGGAAGTCAAATCAGCAGTAGAAAGATGCGAATCTCCAGAGTAATTCTGACATTTTCAACTGCTGAGCTCACCGAATGAGATTCAAAAAACACACTCCTGGTCTGAATCTGTAGGTATAAATGTAGTAGTATAGTTCTGAATTTTATAAGTAGGTACCAAATAGTTTCAAATGGTACTAACACATCATGACATCACTCAAAATTACACGTATGTAAGCAATAGCACTAACTTTCACTCTTCAAACTAATAAAATTCCAACACCAAGGGAAATAGCGTCCCTTCCCACGATAAAAATAATATCAATAAATAATAATTTCTTGATTCATGTGACGCCCCCTCCACAAACAACTACTAAGGCCTCGAAATGCGGATATTGCCAAATCAATATGCCTCGGGAAAATATTTATATTATATTTCTTTCCTGAGTTTTCTATAACTATCGATTCGGTGCGAAACCAATTTATTCAAAAAGTATCAAGCGCGCACCGAACCGCCCAGACACCAAAGTTACCCAGTTGAAAATTGAATTTATCAAACTTTTCGCGGGACAAACAGATACTTTATAGACTGTGAAAAGCAATTTGCTTTCAATTGGTATCATTCGGGTGAATTGAAGCTTGTAATAACTAAATGCTTTTCATTGCAACTAATAATGTTGAAAAACGCAAAATTTTCCATTTCCTTTTACGGTGATTTAAAAAGTAATTTTTGTACTTCGCTGCATAGTCTCTTGAATGATAAAGTAGACAGAATAGTATTCCTAATACGCCAGTCTTAGTCCACGAATTTTAGAGCCAATAGAATACGACACATTTACCGACGGCGACCGACGGTTCGACAAACAAAAATATGATAAGAGATAAGTGTACTTTTTGCAACCATCAGCAGCAAAGCTGATTCAGTGTTTATAGGGTGAAGAGCATCTCTGTGACGGGGATGGACCATGTCTGCCTGCATAACGTCAGTCGGTTTAGGAGTTACAGACGTTTAAAGGTCCGTAAAAAATTTACGATCGTGTGATATTATTCTAGTATGCACTGTAGCTATGTGAACAGTACAAAAACTGACATGAACTGCCAGTCAGTTTAGGAGATACAGCCGTTCAAAGGTCGGACCTTTAAACGTCTGTAACTCCTAAACCGACTGACGTTATGCAGGCAGACCTGGTCCATCCCCATCACAGAAATGCTCTTCACCCCATAAACACTGAATCAGCCTTGCTGCTGATGGTTGCAAAAAGTACACTTATCTCTAAAAGCTCGATTAGTATCGTATGCGACGCCGCCGTACCACAGATATAATCCTCTGTGGCCGTACCGTAGGCATCCTTTCACATCGAGACGTTTTACATAAATAGATATGCTCTGTTATGCTATAAAATAACTTAGCTGTAGAAATATTGATCAAACAAAACTTAACACCGACCGGCAGCCTTGTCTCGGCAAGTTGATGTAACCGGGGCGGCGTGCAGCAAAACTTTCAGCTATTCACATATTTCTAGTGTACGAATATATTTCGAGTTTACTGTAATGACTCTTAGATACAACTGTTGACCTATATCATACGCCAGTTGGATTCCTTTCTATTTGCGAATGCACAAAATTAAACAAAAAGGGTGGAAAAATTAATGGCTCCACGTCAAAATGGAGAAAATGCTTCCCATCCGTCAAAAGACTGTCTGATACAATTTATTGTGATGGACATGTTTTTGTAGCGGAAAAGCGTGTAAACGGTGGTATCAAGTATGCGAGAAATATACCATAAATATACTTTATTTAAATACTTACGAGAAAAATTTCTGACGTTAAGACTCTTCAGACGACGCGCTAGCAAAAATACATAGTGAGTTCACACACGATGACGCACTGACGGAGCAGCAGATGTCAGTTCTATAGAACCACACCCGGTGCGTCAATGCGTCACCGTGTGTGCTTCTACGTGCGGTTTCATACAACTCCTTGCTTCACAAATGACGGACTGACGTCTGCCGCTGCGTCAATGCGTCATCGTGTGTGAACGCACTTAGGTCACAAGAGTCTAAAATAGGTGGCAATGTGCTAAGGTAACATCTAATAATACGTAAAATAAAGCTTTACTTAGCACAGCATATTCAACCTCAAATGCAAACACTCGAACAAGGTCCGATCAGGCGTGATGACGCTTTAATGGAGTGGAACCTCTCATACCGGGCCCGGCCACTAGACGTCACTCTATTTCTGCTGGTGATTGCGATGTCGGTAATTACTACGCCGTATGTGACATATATGATGCCGCATGCCAACTCGAGCAAAATGCGTCCGTTTCAATTAAATCCGGACATGAGCGCAGGCCGTTTGCGAGAGGGCCTTTATTCATTGAACATGGTTAGGACGGCGGAATCGAATCAATGCGCATTTTACATTTAAATTTGCCTTTAACAAAGGTATTATTAAATCGTCTACATTAGAGGATTGTTTGTGTCTAAAGTAAAATATAGTAATAGGAGAAGGTTTTTTCTTGGAGTGGAGATGGGTGAGTTTAGGAGATATACTACCTACAACTATATTTTACATAAATCGATAAGTGTGACTTGTTCGCAAACGTACCAGACCACAGACTGATTGTTATTAAAATATTTTTTCCAACAACGACTTGAAATGGCACTGTGTAGGTTGGGGTAAGTACTGAAATGTAGGGAGATACCTAGCGGTAGCTAAAAAAAATTGTGGTCAATGGGATATACAGATGAGGTAGCTAATGGAAAGAGATAAACATATATATCGCCGACCTCAAATAATGTGGCATAAGGGCAGAACGCTGGCAATTGATAGATTATAATGATGATAATGACGACGCACTCTACCTTTCTGCACTGCACACGTAATTGAAACATTAGATAGATGCTTAATTAATTTTGTAAGCTTGTAGTTTACAAATTTTCATTTTAAAGTGGAAAAACACCGAGTAATGTAACACATTTTTCTTGTATAGTTATCGCCTACAAGTGTCGCGGGCGATTCCATTTGTCTCCGGCATACTCTAGCAAGTGTATTCCCAGTAGAGTTTTCAACGCAAGTTTACTGGGCCCGCGATAAGATAGAATAAGCCCTTTGCGCTCGTATGTCATTCATGAAGTGCCTTGAAAGTGTAGCCAACCTTAAATTAATTCAAATTATTGTTACAACCTACACTTTTAATAGTATCTGAATATTTTTCACGTAATATTATCTGATTTACTTAAAGTAGTAGAAAGGTTATGGTACCTACCCACGCATATAACTTTTGTTAGTTTTAGTAAAAGTTATGTGCGTGACTAGAATTTAAAAGTATGGTTTATTAATTTGAAGTTTTTTTGCAAAGTTAGAAGATAAAGTAAATTTAATGCAAAATCGATAACACATCACGTTAGTTCACGACCGTTATACCTTTTGAGGTTGTCAGAAATATTGCTACAGCTGCCAAATATTTTCTAAAGCATGCAGTTGTAAATTCACTCAGCACGTCGTCAACACTAGCATATTTAAGGTTTCAGGAGGAAATTACGTAATTACGTTGTAAAGTAAATCAGGTTATTACCCGCGATGTTTTCATTTAATTATATCGATTTTGTGGCTCCTTAGTGAAAGTTATTCAGATTGATGGTCTGCATCCAAAAGCGCAGGATGTAAGGAAAAATATCATTAACCTTTACTACATAGGTAGGTACTCTACCCATCAAATTGAACAACTTTTACTAAATGGGAAGCAAACATCAAAATCAGCTGTTCCATACTAAACTGCAATAGGAACCTAACTATATGACTCAAATGTATGAGACAGCTGATTTTTTTTTGACAGGTTGTCTAACTACCATAGTTAAAGTAGTTTAGTTAAAGTGGTTTAAAGATTCCTTACACCCTGTATTGTGTGGCACGAAAGCCTCGTTGCGCAAGTCTTACTAGCACTTGGCCAATTTTTCACTTTGATTTCGTATAGTCGAGTCGCTACGAGCTATCTAGTGCAGCAACGGGTAACAATGCGCCAATACAACATAGGTTCAGGCGAATATTTTCTATGACAAACGCGATTTGCCTAGCCCTCCGAAAAGTGAAAAATTTTTTTCAATTAAAACGAATTGTACTTTTAATATGTTTTTTATGATTTCACTTAGAATAAAGTAAATAATATTTTTTTTTTACTTCACTAGAATAAACCTAATGATGAATATGTGAGTAAAATACTTATTATTTGTTCGTAGGTGAAATGCCAGTTATTTTAAACGGTTGGAAGTTATTCCAGTTTGAGAAAATAATGCTAACAATGCGATATTTTCTTAACGTTTCCAATACAAATTCTACCGTTTGATGTAATTTCAATCGTGTATTCAATTTATGATTTCTCTATATAAAACTATCCAAGAAGTCTTTGTATTTTTTTCGTTTCGGTAACTTGTAAAAATCTTGTAGAAAAACAAAAAATAAGACCCCTGCCCAAGTAATTCTGGGACGTTATATTTTAAGACATAGGAATAGGAAACGCAGTGCTCAGGGCAGTCTTGAAAACAACGTTTTTAGGCACAAGGGTCCCGAAAACCCCATGGTTTTACCAACTATACTCCATTCCAAATAGCAACGAAAATTTAAGGCCCTTTTGAATTACAGAAACAGAGATTTGAAACACTTCCTCTCACTTATTCTTAGAACAGCTTTAGCAACGTCCAAGATACGTTCGATAGTATATTTTTCTCTTAAATAAATCATATTTGCTAATCAGAATTGGCCAGAAAGCTATACAGGAATCGGAATATCTTTTCGTCCTTATTTGGAATGCACCAACTACAAGTAAGTACCAACTACATTATGAAGCGTGCACTAGCAAGGCTCACTTTTAGCATTTTCATGTTTCACGATCGATGGAATGACGTGTCAAGTGCTGAGGACTAGACTAGACATGGAGGGGACAAACTTTCGCCCACAAAAACACTGTACAAAAAACCCTTATCCCTCAGTCGCTTCGTACGACACCCAAGGGAAGAAATGGGGTGGTCCATTCTCAGCCGGAGCTACATGGCTTCGGGTTTTATATCGTATTGTTTTTGTCGTTGGATTATTGTCAAACCCGTTAAATTATTATCTTCTTATTAAAATTATAATCACATGAGTAAAAATCTCTACGGAAAACATAGCATATGCTCACGACTATATTCCCCGAGGGGGTAGTCAGAGATATTCTGAAACCTCAGAACATCCACGTTTCACCGGGAGTACCGAAACTCTGTCCAGTGTGACAGGGAGTGAGCCCGTCGCCACTTATAATGGACAGTGGGTACAATACATGCCACGAAATTGAAGCATGCAGGTTTCCTCACGATGTTTTCTTTCACCGAAAAGCCAGTGGTGTTACAAATCGTACATAAATTCCGAAAAGTTCATTGGCACGAGTCGGCTTGGACGGGGATCGAACCATCGCCTCCTGCACGGCAGGCAAGGTTACTCGCCACTTGGACCACCACGGAGTCGGAAAACATGCTCTCTAATAAAGTGCAAAATGTATTCCTATTGAGTTGACATCTGCTGCAAGTATAAAAATTTGGTAAAAAATAAAATGCCAAAGGTCCTCAAACTCATGTGTCCAGAAGTTGTGATTAAGTGCGTTCACACACGATGACGCACTGACGGAGCGGCAGATGTCATTTCATAGAACCACACCCGGTGCGTCAATGCGTCACCGTGTGTGCTTCTACGTGCGGTTTCATACAACTCCTTGCTTCAAAAATGACGGACTGACGTTTGCTGCTCCATCAGTGCGTCATCGTGTGTGAACGCGCTTAGCATTAATTACAAAATTGGTGGTTAAAATTAAAATAACAAAATGCAACAAATTGTGTCTCAAACGGCCCAGGTTACGCCAATTAAATACATGACAAAAATTTACTGAGCTTGGAATTTCAACCAAGAATTAATCTTAGACCGGATAAGATAGATGTCCAGTATAATAAAGACTTAGACGAGACGTGGAATAAGCGACGACCTAGAATAGAGCACTCTAGAAATGTTTAAAGTCTCACCGATCCCCGCTACTCAATCCGCCGCGTAGTCCCAGCATGCCCAACCCGTACTCGGGGTGCCCTTGGGCAGGTTGCTTATTCTCTGGTTCGGTTGACCTACCAGGGCCCTTTATCGTCACTGGTGTGGTCCTTAGTCCAATAATCTTGTAGTTTTAGACTTAAGATTCGACTTTACAACGTCATTATGCCCATTATGGTCGTATGCCCGTTACGGTCTTTAGGCCCTTTATCGTCTCTGGTGTGGTCCTTAGTCCAATCATTTTGTAGAATTTCATGAAATAAAAGAATGTGTCTTTAGACTTTCATGAAATAAAAGGATGTATCTTTTATTTCATGAAAGTCTACAAGATTATTGGACTAAGGACCACACCAGTGACGATAAAGGGCCTAAAAACGTAATGACGCTGTAAAGTGGAATCTAAAATTGGGTGACATATTGCACCGACCTCAAATAATGGGTAATAGGCAAGAGAATGATGAGAGCCGTACTATTCAAGTGAAGATACTCGTCGCTAGCCTTACTAAACGACGTATCTGACATTTTTGGCGTAACTGACTTATTATGTGTAGGCGAATCCATTTTCCAAGATGCATCGATCGGTCTAATTGACGTATCTGTATCTTCGAGCGTTACCGAGAAAACACATTTTTGAAAGGTGACGTAACTGACAATTTTGTACGTAGCGCTCAACTACAATATAATCCTCTGTGGCTCAACCGAAAAAAGCTTGTCCTGTTAAATCACCTCGATGTTAGTTACGTCGTTTAGGAAGGCCAGCGATGTACTGTTTACAATCGCTATTTACAGTGCATCGTACCATATGCCTTTTAAATATCTCATTATAAAAACACAAACGTAAAAAAAAATGTTCCCATCGTAAATCAGTTTATATGCAGTATGTACAGGAAAAGGCGGGAATTTTCAAAGTCGACTCGACGTGTCGACACAAATGTATGAGACAAATCATATTTAAATGTTTGATGACTTTGTCTCCATAGCGAAAGTTGTTATGTTTGATCGTAATATTTAAAGGAGTGGTTGTAGTAATGTTCAAGGGGACCACCGCCTTTTGAACATTACTATACTAAACGCCAACTCTCCTGGCCCGCGCAGTAATAAAACGTGCGAGCAGTATTGCCGATGTTGCGCGCTCACTCGCACTTAGGAGCCTTACGGGAGACCGTAGTGATGCATCGTGTTATTGTCGATTACTTGAATAAAACGTTTGTTTTTCAAAACATATTTTTTTATTTAAAAAAAGCAAGTTGTACGCTTAATCTATAATACTTTAATACATAGGTATATTAATATGGGATGTCAATAATTGCAAGTCATTATACCCTGACTAATGATTTTTTTAAATTCCCTACCCACTTATTGACCCTATAATTAGATAAAGGTTTCTAATATTTTTGATTATCTACCCACTATTCTACCATTTGTAAATAGTTCAACGAATTTGATATTTTGCTCATTAGACAGGGCAAGACAACAACCTATTCTTCGAAATCTAATCAGAGTATCGAAAATGCGTGCCGAACACGCGCAGCCCTAGCGCTTAATTGTTTTATGACTGCGCGGGCCAGGAGAGTTGGCGTTTAGTATAGGATTTTACAAAAATGTGTATGAATAGGATCCTCACCGCTAGCCCAACTCACACTTTTATTATTAGAGATTTTTATTATTTGTCGTTTTATTTAAAGTCCTGCGGACGGAAAGCGTCAATTGTCGTCCCGCTGCGCTAAACGAAGTTTCCACTTTCCACCTCCGTCGAGGAGAAAAATAGTATACCTACTAACCTCGGGCAATAAAGAAGAAAGCCTCTGATCGTGTTTTACTTTCCTGCCCTCGGTGTGTAATCTACACACCAAGTTTGACGGCATATAATATTTAAACTTTTTACGATAGAACAAAAACAAAAAAAACTGAAGTTTTTATTTTTGTTTTTTAAATGCTATAAAATATGTGTAAACACTGTCCTCCCACTTTCATATTGCTCATCTCCTCTGTTACATTACGCTAAAATTTTCAAGGATTTTGATAGACTAGGTTGTGTCAAAAATGCGCTACATAGGCTGCTACAGACCATAAACCAAACTACTTTCACTACATTCGAATCGCGAAATAAATCTGGTGTTCATTCCATTTGGGTCCAGTTACCTTTGACACCCTGCATAGGATCTAAGACATTTTGAAGTTATACTAATATTCGTATAGACTCAATGCATTGGTAACAGTATTGAATGGTCTACCGTTGTTCAGAGTAACTTTAGTGAATAAGTTTTCAGAGCGCTGCGGAAATGTACCTATTCCCAGCTTGTGGCAAATGAACATTTGTTTCCTTGAGAAGAATGATGATAATGATGTTCACTTACAGCTAGCTGTGCTGTAAAACGTAATATTTATGGCACAGTTTTACCTCGACAATTTGTTTGTAATGAATAAAGCTGCATTTTCACAACGTTACCACAACGTTACCATTCGTTTTATGAGCGAGTAACTAAAGTAACTACAATCATATTTTTTTATGTTATAGTCCTAGTTATTATGGAGACATTTTAAGGAAAAGCTGCACTTTGTGATGGAAGCAAGCCGCTTTGCATAGTGATAGAAGGGATCAAAATAAGCGATTTGACCCGCAGCAGCGCTACTTTCATCCCTTAGGAACACAGATGGCGCCACTTCTTTACATGAAACTTCAAAAAATTCTACAAGCCTGACGGCTTCACCGATTTCATTCATTAAGGTGTCTATCGAAAGAACATTTATTAATAAATGATAAAAAAAAATTAAAAGTAAAAAATCCATAATGGCTGTAAAAAGCCATGCATTTTTGTAAATTTTTCAAAGTTATTTTTCAGTTTTTTCTTCATAATATTTAAAAAATGTATAAATTGGGTATATTTTTAATTATTCACATTGTCAATAAATCAATAACACGTTTAATGAAAAAAACTGCATGTCAATATCTTTAATAGTTAGAAAAATATTTAAGATTTCATAAGCAGGCACGGTGCGCCCCAGTCATAGTAATTATGAAAAAAATACAGAATTTTGTGATGGAAGCAAGCCGTTTTGCACAGTGATAGAACGGAATAAAATAAGCAATTTTATCCGTGGCAGTGAAACATTCATTCTTTAGGATCACAGATGGCGCCACATATTTTAACAATCTTCTAAAAGTTTCAGAAACTAAACGGCTACGCCGATTTTAATTATTTAAGTGTCAAACGGTTCGTGTTATTAAGTTTCAACTTAAAAAAATAATACGTCAAATATTTTTAAAAATTAAGTACAAAAAAAAGATTTGTACGAAAAATTAAAAATTACTTACAAGTTTTCACTAAACTACGTTGAATAATGTATGAAGTTTGTATTTTTTATTTTAGACATCTATTTCGAATCTAAAAATGAAAACTGCATCGAAATCGGTTTAGTAGCTTTGTAGATATTTGTAATGTCTGCCGATAAACGTCCGCTGCTAGAGATAGGCCTCCTGCAAGGATCGCCACAACAGGGCTGGTTCTGCACTACCCTCATCCAACGAGTGTCCTCTAACTTCACCGGATCGTCTGTCTAGCTTTTGGAGGCCTACCCACGATACGCTTTCCGGTACGCGGCTGCGCGGTCGCCACTCGTGAACTTTTCAGCCCCATCGCCCATCCGTACTGCGAGTAATGTGGCCCAGCCCATTGCTACTTTAGTTAGCAATTCTCCGGGTTGTGTTGGGCTGTCGGCTACTCGGGTTACCTTGCGGATCTCTTTATTTCTTATTCGATCACGCAGGGACAATCTAGCTCTGTGCATTGCCCTCTAAGTGACTTACAGCATTTTTACTTGGCCTTAATTTTGTTAGCGACGACGTAACAGCATAATTTATTGTATTAAGTATATTAGTATAGCATTTCAAAACATATCTATTTACTTACGTATAATTTCCACAGCCACCTTTGCAGGATTTTTTTACACTACAGGGCGGAAGCTATGTCGACGCGTCGGCAACCACAGCGCATTGTATCCGTCACAGCTTGATGTATAAACGCATTGGTTGAAGAATGTTTTCTATTTAATAGTTCCCATAATATGTCTATCTTTTTATTTTAGGGATGTAACAAGACCTCCTAAGATGTATGGACTCCACAATAGTCAAAATATACAATGGTCGTCGCAGCCTGATTTACCTTTTTTTTTTTTTTTTTTTATTTTATATAAAGGAAAATACAGTCACAATAATACTTGGTGTCATTAAGACATTACAATGTTTGTATTGACACTGCACACTCGTCTTAATAAAAATACATTATAAAGTAGTTGGTACACTTACTTATTCTACAGTTACACCGTAATACATAGTAGTACTTATCATATTTATTATTTTTACATGGTTACGTGATACTTGCTAGGCACACTAGCCGGCTGTGTCGTCGTCAGGTTGTCCAGAAGTGCTATTTTTGAATCGTGAGAAGTGTATTAGTCGAAGAGGGATAATTCTGACCAAATCGCAGTAACTTTTGGCCATTGTGGAGTCCATCAACCTTAGGAGGTCTTGTTACAACATCGTAAAAAGATAGACATGGGATGGGAACTATTATATTGCAAAAATTCTTCGACCAATGCGCTCGTAAATCAGGCTGCGGTGGACACGATGCGCTGTAGTTGCCGAAACGTCGACCTGCCTTGCACCCTGCAGTTCAAAATATTCTGTAAAACCGGCTGTGGGAATCAAACGTAAGTACCTAGATATATTTTGAAATGCTATACTAATGTATTATAATAAATTATGCTGTTACGTGGTCTATCACTAAATGAAGTCATAGTTTAAAGGCTGAAAGTCAACCAAAGGGCAAACCTCCGAAATCGAATCAGAAATTAAGTCGACACAATCAAGAATTGCTAACTAGAGTGGTAATGGGCTGGGCATATTGCTTGCAGAACGGCTGGCTGGCAGATGGGACCGAAGAATTCTTGAGTGGCAACCGCGCAGCCGCGTACCGGAAAGTGCATCGTGCGGCCTCCACAAGGTGGACCGACGATCCGGTGAAGGTAGTGGACACTCGTTGGATGAGGGTAGAGCAGAACCGGCTCTGTTGTGGCGATCTTTGCAGGAGGCCTATGTCTAGCAGCGGACGTTTATCGACAGAAATACCTAATATCCTTAGATCAAAATAAAATTAATGGATAGGCCTAAAGCGCGGTAAGTTGAAGCAAACTACTGGTGCACTTGGTCCATACAAACTAGCGCCATTATCTGTCAAATCTAGGGCACTTGCATACAAATTTGAAGTATACATTTCATTTGTTTTGCCTCATTTTTCAGGTTTGAAATGTTCGCATAAGGCCTATCCATTAACTTTATTTGATCTAAGCTAATATCTACAAAACTACTAAACCGATTTCAATGCAGTTTTAATTTTAGATTCGAAATAGATCAGTCTCAAATAAAAAATACACACATACATTGTTCAACGTAGTTTATACTTTATTGAAAACTTGTAAGTAATTAATTTTTTGTACATATTTTTTTTATTTTTGCACTTCATTTTTAAAAGTATATGACTTATTATTTTTTTAAGTTGAAACTTAATAATACGAACCGTTTGACACTGAAATAATTAAAATCGGCGTAGCCGTTTAGTTTCTGTAACTTTTAGAAGATTGTTAAAATATGTGGCGCCATCTGTGATCCTAAAGAATGAATGTTTCACTGCCACGGGTAAAATTGCTTATTTTGGTCCGTTCTATCTGTATTTTTTCATAATTACTATGACTGGGGCGCACCGTGCCTGCTTATGAAATCTTAAATATTTTCCTAACTATTAAAGATATTGACATGCAGTTTTTTTCATTAAACGTGTTATTGATTTATTGACAATGTGAATAATTAAAAATATACCCAATTTATACATTTTTTAAATATTATGAAGAAAAAACTGAAAAATAACTTTGAAAAATTTACAAAAATGCATGGCTTTTTACAGCCATTATGGATTTTTTACTTTTAATTTTTTTTTATCATTTATTAATAAATGTTCTTTCGATAGACACCTTAATGAATGAAATCGGTGAAGCCATCAGGCTTGTAGAATTTTTTGAAGTTTCATGTAAAGAAGTGGCGCCATCTGTGTTCCTAAGGGATGAAAGTTGCACTGCTGCGGGTCAAATCGCTTATTTTGATCCCTTCTATCACTATGCAAAGCGGCTTGCTTCCATCACAAAGTGCAGCTTTTTTTTCATAATTACTATAGCTATTAATGGTTACAGCAAATTGAGACAATAAGCGAATAAAATTGCAAAGAGGAAATCAATCAAACATTCGTAAAGTACGTATTCGTAAGTAGTAGTATAAGTATTCGTGACCTAGCTAACAAAAAAAAACCAAAAACACGGTATATTATTATAATTGTGCTTATTTTGTTTATACAGAGCGTTAAGGTAAAGGTATCATTAACCTTTAAACCACATACTCTACCCATCAAACTGAACAACTTTTAATATGGTAGCAAACCAATCGGAGATTAAAAAAAATCTGCTGATGCATATATTTGCGTTGAGTAGGTATTGGAGTTCAGTATGGGACAGCTGATTTTTTTATGCTCTGATAGGTTTGCGCCCATAGTAAAAGTTGGTCCGTTTGATGGGTAGAGTATGTGGTTTAAAGGTTAATTATACTTTTCCTTACACCCTGTATAGTAGATTACACACCGAGGGCAGGAAAGTAAAGGGCGTAACAAACGGACGCTATAATATACAGCGCAGTACAGCGCAGTATAGCGCTATACTGCGCTCTAGAGTACGGTATAGCGCTATACTGCGCTCTATAGCGCAGTACTGCGCTATAGAGCGCAGTATAGCGCTATAACGCGTGTGCATCGAGATGGCGGGATCAAATATTCGTTTCAAAATTTGGCCTATCGGTAACATAGTACTCCATTCAGCTGTCCCATACATTTGGGTCGAGTAGGATTCCAGCTTTGTCTTCTTCTTCTTATCTTGTGGACAAGCCCTGGTGTCAGAGTTTATTCATAACCGTCTTACGGCCTCGTGACGTAGTTTTTATGTAACGACTACTACCACCAGAGATACTAGCTGGGACCAAAGGCTTAACGTGCCACCCGAAGCATGGAATCATCTTTTTTTTCAGACAATCAGGTGAATTCAGACTGCAATGTCCTAACAAACTGGGGAAAAACGAACAAAGTGAAAAATCACTAGGTGCCTCCTGTGGGAATCGAACCCACGACCTCCGTGTCAAGAGCCTAAGCTCTTAACCATTGAACGACGGAGCTTTGTATGGAACAGCTGATTTGTTTTTTTGTAATTTTGATGTTAGTCCCATAAAGTTTTTCAGTTCGATGGTCCGATCAACCCCTTAAAATCCGTCTGAGAGAGTTAGGCGTAATTAATTATTATTTATTTTGATTATATTGGAAAACCAACAACAGTATATTACAGAATTTACAAGAGTATGAAACAGCATTTTGTAATTGAATTAATAATTGAACAAAAGTAATTTCATTACTTGTAATTTCAATTAAGTAATTGGAATTACCTAAGTAGTTGTATTGTTAATAAATTTTTTTTTAGTATAATTAAAATTACACAATTAAATACCGAACATCCATCATCCACCTTCAAACATCAAATGGCTAATGCAATCATTATTTACTTTCAAAAAGCATTCATAATCGGAACCAAAAAAGTAATCAATCAGTCAATCAAATCAGCCCATATCAAACCACTGCTGAGAAAAGGCCTCCTTTTTTTACTGTGCCACTCCTCACGGTCCTGTGCCAATCTGATCCATGGCTGACCCGCAAACCTTACAATGTTAGCCAAAATAGTAAATGAGCAAACAATTTGAATTAACAATAATTACAATCTAAACTTGAATGATAGCTTATGATCTGACTTAAAATCTGGTATATAATTTGTGCGGACGAAGTCGCGGGTTAACTCTAGCTACTAATAAAAATTGTATTTGTTAATTTAATTACCTTTCAATAATTACGAGTATATGATGATGATGATGATGATGATGATGAATTACGAGTAATTAATTACATCTTTCAATTTTATTAGTAGTTAATTACAATTTGCCCAACACTGGTAGGTACTATGTTACTGAAAAGATACATTTTGAATCAAAGATTTTGATCCTGCCGCCTCGATGCTCACAATTTATCAATGGAATGACTGACATAGTACTCCCTAGTGATGTGCCGAGACAGGTTGGACTTGAGTTCGGATTCGAATACCTTTGCAATAATGCGCTTTCGTAATAATGCGAGTACACTATATGCAAAATAAATATTCGGATTCAAAATAATCGAGTAGGTACTAACAGTTAGCACTTACATAAATTGCAACTTTAATTTCTTATCTCTTGTCGAAAAACGACTATATTGAGTAAGAGTAGGTTTATACAGGCTGTATGGTTGAGTGTGTTACCTACATACTTGATGGGGTGTTTCAGACCATAAAACTTAACAACTTTTACTATGGTACCAACTTTGAAATCGCGAGAAAAAAATCTATTTCGTACATTTTGGTAGAGTAGCTATTGTCATTTTCTATGAATGACATTTGCTGTTTTTCGCGATTTCTTTGTTGGCTCCATAGAAAAAATCGCGAAAAAAATCCTACATTTTGGTCGAGTAGCTATTGACATTTTCTATGAATGACATTTGCTGTTTTTCGTGATTTCTTTATTGGCTCAATAGAAAAAGTTTCTCAGTTTGATGGTTGCTCAGAATGGACTTGAATACTCGAGTAGGTACCAATTTGATTCTTCTTTCAATGAGGTTACCAAAGAAATAAGAAAATTGTTATCGAATAAATTAATATTAATATCCGAATACTAAAAATAGTCGTCTCGGCACATCACTAGTACTACAATGGCGGCGAGAATGGCGGCGAGCACAAAGGGCTCGGCCACGCCGCAGTCCGCCGCACGCACACACGCCACCGTAGAGTCAACTCCACGTGGAAGACCACTTCTTGATACTTTTAATTTTTTTTTCTTGAGCAAGTACTTTGTTTAGCAACGTAGTTTATTTATCATTTTAGATAGGTATTAAAATGTAACTTAAATTAACATAAAACATCTTATTTTAATTCGTAAATCATTGATTTTATTTAAGTCTGTTGTTTGTGCTCGAGCGTCACGCAAAAACAACTGGACCAATATTATTCACGATGTAAATTTAAATGCTTTATATTTATCAGATGGTCGTGCCTCAGACCATCAAACTGAACAACTTTCACTAGTTTGGTCCTATGGGGTCCTATGGTTCACTATGGTGAACATTTTTTAATTGTATAACGTTGGTCCAGTTAATTTTGCGTGACGCTCGAGTACAAACAACAGACAAAAAATATCCATTGATTTATCAGCAACAATCAGGGATTTTTAATTAAAAGTTAACGTATTATGTTTTTCAAAGTTAAATTTTAATACATAAGTATCAAATAATAAACAATTTACTTTGCCAAACAAAATACTTACAAAAAATTACAAGTATCAAGATCGATAATTTGCCGTTTGCGTCTGTGTGCGTGAGTGCGGTGGCAGCTTGCGCGTGTAGGAATACAATTTTATACAGGCTGTTCAATTAAATGAGTTATATGGGTTCATGGGATGGGATGAAAATCAAACCAGGTGGTTTGATTGATTCCTTTTATCTGATCGTATGCCGCCAATGAACGCAAAGGTGCCCGCGCCTTAACTGGTTCGCGTGAAAGGTCTACCTATCTTAAAAAATTACAATGATAAAGTAGATCATACTTAGTTGTTTGATTTGATTTTCCTAATAAAGACCAAAATTAAAAAAATATACCTACCTACCGGAAGATTTTTTTTTTGTGTTCCGAAACTTTAAGGGGTGGTTCAGACCATCAAACTGAACAACTTTTACTATGCGATCAAACCTGCAATCGCAAAGAAAAAAATCGGCTGTTCACTCCTAAACTCAAATGTATGAGACAGGCGATTTTTTTTGCTTAATTTGGTTGTTGAGACACTATTACTCATATAAAATTTGTTGTTTAACATTATAATAATAAACTGGTAAGTAATATTAGTCCGCCTATTCAATAAATAAGTTGATTAATTAAATAAATCAGGACGGTTGTAAAACATCCTGTATCTATGCGACGTAATATACCAAGCAGTACAGCGCAGTATAGCGCTATACTGCGCTATACTGCCCGGTATCTTTCAGATGGCAATAGCCTCCTCTCACTCGCACAAGAACGGGACGTGCTCATGCAATGTTTCGTGCGTTAGAAGAGTTCAACCTCGGCGGTATCGCGCTATACTGCGCTCTATAGCGCAGTATAGCGCTATACTGCGCTATACCGTACTCTAGAGCGCAGTATAGCGCTATACTGCGCTGTACTGCGCTGTATATTATAGCGTCCGTTTGTTACGCCCTTAAGAAAGGCCTCCGATCTCATGTAATTCGGTATGTCATGTTTTTTTTTTGTCTTCATTTTATATTTTTTACGGATAGAAGACATACTTTTAAGACACCCATTTCATTTTTATTGTGATTCATCGAGTTTATCGATATAAATTTAATTTTTAAATTATTTTGATCTGTAATCTCTAAGTGCAAAAACGGTGGAGAAATAATAATTCGAACTCCATGGAGTAAAACTACCTACTGGTATATTTAAAAAAATTAAAACGTGCCTCCTCTTTCTAACTCTATGCTGAAAACAGATACGGCAACATCAAATGTCAAATTCTGTCATTGTGAAAGTATTTTTTTTTCTTAATGGCTAGTTACTTTAAGATCATTTTATGTTTACCAAGGAGTATACAGGGGCAGCGAGTGACGTCACTCGTGGACCGAAAAACGACATTATTTTATTAAAAATATCTGTAATCCTTTCATTTTAAAATCTCTGACATAGAAAATATGATTATTGAGACAATTATCTCGAAATGGTTTTCGATTTAGACCTCCAAAAAAAAACTTGACATACCGAATTGTTGACCTCGGCTTCGCCTCGTCAACAAAGTCAAAGTCAATTTATCATTTATTCAATATGAAGCACTAAACGTCAAATCTTTTTTAAAGCTACCACCGTGTCGGAACGTGTTATTCCGAACAAACATATCTGAGGCTTTCTTATTGGGAGGAGCAGTAGCCCGAGGTTAGTATACTATTTTTCTCCTCGATGGAGGTGGAAAGCGGCAACTTCGTTTAGCGCAGCGAGACGCAAATTGACGCTGTCCGTACGGAGGGGAGAAAATAATATTTTTGAATTGTGGTGGTCTTTGTTATTTCTTTATTCTTATTCATATGTCTCGTGTGATAAATATAACATTTATGGATCCTCATTTATGGATTCATTATGGATTTTGTGTTTTGTAGTCTAGGGTAACTAACTATAAAACTTTATACCTAAAGTTAATAAAGTTAAAAAGATAGTTAGATAAAGTTTTATCTTATCTTATCTTACAGGGTTTAAACTTAAATACTTTACATACTTTAGACCATCAAACTGTACAACTGGTGGTTCCATATGGCTACCCGATCAAAATGTGTGAACAAGCTAATTTTATTTTCGTGATTACAGTTATTGGTTAGGAATCGGTCCCATAAGTAAATTGTTTTCAGTTTTATGGTCTGATGCGCCCCTTAAAGTAGTATATACCGCATTTAAAACAGTATGTTAGCTGCCTACCTAATAGAACGAAACAGGATTCTATATAGACCATTCACTACCTCTACCAATCACTGACAGTTAACTAATAGTTTCCCAAATCTTAACAGTTGTAATCGACAGCTTTTTCCCAGAAAATCTCAAAGGGAACGTTTCAAAGAAAATATATTACAGGATTAAGGGGTTTGGTACCTGCCTAAAACATAATTCCAGAGAGCTCGCTTCGTCAAGGATATTCGAGCAATAAATCAAGCCACTTTTGGGATTTTGCCTAGTGCGCGATAATACGATCCTTGTCATCATATCTTATTACCTGTTGAACACCGATCCGATGTTATTCTGTATAGGAGCTCCCTTTAGTGTATACCTACTTATGTAGTAATGTAATGTAAACCTTTTCCAATCACCTATTATATTAAATAATGTTAGCCAGAATCGCTTTATCTGAACATTTTTTATCGATTTGTGAGATTTTGATAATCAATTGCACGACTATCCGATTGGTGTAATGGTTATCCACGTCGTACGGCCAAACTAGGGTCCAGGGTTCGAATCCCAGTTTGGTCAAGGATTGATACAGTTTGTGCCCTTGTTATATGGTATGGTTTCCATAAAAAGCCTAGTATCTTACGTTTAGGATCATTTCAATGTACTTATGTTTTTTATTTATTTCATATTCTGTTTAAAATGTTCATCATCATCAGCTTTGGTCTACTCACTGCAGTACCCTGCAGGGTATAGTGGGTGCGCTTAGTGGTCGCGGCGGGTCTTTGCTCGCGCGGAGTGCGGGGGGGCTCGCGCGGTGTGCGGAGGGGTGAGGCACCGGCCGCCCGCCATTGAGGTACAGCGCTCAGGTGAATCGGTACTGGGACCGCTCCCCCCTCTACCCGCACCGCCCGCACGATTGGCCTGTCGCGACCCAAGCGCCCCCTTACTATTATTATATTCACTTTGGTACAGTCTCCTCTCCATATGTGACTCTCACCTGTTTTGTTGCCAGTTGCATCAAAGTCTTTCTAGCCACATCATAATATCATCAGCCCACCTGGCTGCTGGAAACCTCTTACCTAAAATTAAAAATTTGTTTGATATCCTAAACGTTAAAGAGAATTTTTTTTTTAGTTCTTAAAAATAGCCGAAACATATTGTGTGTAGGCTTAGGTGGTTTGGACACGTGAAACGGAAGCCACCCGATTACGTAGGAAATATGGCACTGCAACTGTCGATTCCAGGACAGAGACCAAGGGGACGTCCGAAAACTAGATGGATGAACACAGTTCGCAGTGATATGACCGAGTGCAATGTCTCCGAAGACGACGTCAGAAATAGGGCAAGGTGGAGAGAACAGACACGGAAGGCTGACCCCACCACCATATGGGATTAAAAGCCAGGAAGAGAGAGAGAGAGAACAAAGTGATAAAAAACAAGAATACTTGATAAAAAACGAAATTTCAATCGCTTATAACTTTCTTTGTTTTCTATTCGATTGTAATTTCGTGTAATTAACATTTTGTTATAAATTTGGCCTTTTGGCCTTTTAGCCTGTCTATTATAAGTGGCGACGGGCTCACCCCCCGTCACATTGGACAGAGTCTCGGTACTACTGGTGAAACGTGGATTTTCTGAGGTTTCAGAATATCTCTGACTACCCCCTCGGGGAATATAGTCGTGAGCATATGCTTATGCTGCTTTAGCCTTTTCCAGGATTTCCATCATCCCATATTATAAAAATTTTCAGGCTTAAAATAGTAGGTACATTACTGCAATGGCCAGCAAAAGAGGCATTGATGGACAAACGAGTAACTCCATCAATGCCTAGTTGATGTCCCATGTCGATGATGTTGCCTTTTCTCAAACAATGCGCCGAAATTAAAATCAATCAACTTTTCAAAATCAATGACGAACAACAATAATTTTTATTCACTTTGGTTAAAGCTAGTAACTTATTATCAATCTGTAGTTAAGTGTTCATTAGTTTTTTTTTTTTCATTAAAAAGCTTTCTATTTGCAAGCCAGTTCGAAATTTAAATAAAACCTTTGTTAAGTTACCTCCTTGGTTGCCATGTTTCGAAGTAAAAGATCGTTCCATTTTTAAATTACACGACAGTTATGAGTTTACTATGTAATTTATTTGGCCGCTAAACCATGACAGATATGGATTTTCATACAACTTTTGCCGGTCGCTGCTCGCACGGTACGTATTTGGCCAGTACAGCAATTTAGATTTATCTCGAAGAAGGTTGTCAAAATAATGCTCAAATTTCCAAGCATGTTTGAGAAAAAATAATAATCTTGCCTGTGAAATGAGTAATATTCTTCTTTTGCCTACGCTGCACTGCAACCGAGGGAGGCAGCTAACAAAAGAAAATCAACCAAAGGATTAACTTTTTACTGCTTATAAGATAAATAAGATAAGATAAATATTCTTTATTTGCACACCAAGAATAGAAAAAAATACAATTTAAAACAAGAATAAGAAGGGTACAAAGGGCGGTCTTATCACTAAAAGCGATTTCTTCCAGACAACCATTGAATGGAAGAACTGTTTACAGAGACAAATGCTGCGGCGGTGCACTAGTAGGTATCTAATATACCCATCTACATATATAGAGTAAATATAATGTATACATACATAAATACATATATAAATACATAAATATATACATACAAATATAATTATGCTGTTAATATAAAAATAAGAATATCATAGTCAAAAGGACAAATTCTTGTCAAAGAGAGAGATAGTGTTCTTTGAGCAATCTTTTAAATACAGGTAGGGAAGGAGCTTTTCTAATAGACAGAGGTAGTTCACTCCATAAGCGTACAGACTGAACTGTAAAGGACTTGTCATAGAAGGAAGATGTGTGTGAAGGCATAGCTAGTTGTAGATTCTGGGCTGATCGCAATACCCGATCATGGGTGGCGTGGAGAAAAGTGAACCGGTCCTTGAGATATGATGGGGTTAAGGGAAGGAATAGTACAGAGTAGAGAAGAGAAAGTATGTGGAAATTTCTACGAGAACGAATAGGCAACCACTTGAGCTTGATACGAAATTCGGAAACATGATCGTATTTTCGGAGACCAAATATGAATCTGATAGCGAAATTTTGGAGACGCTCTAGTTTGTTTAGTTGCTCCTCATTGAGATCAATAAAAGCAACATCAGCATAGTCGAGGACCGGCAACAAGAGAGTCTGGGCAAGCGCGGTTTTGGTGGCAGTAGGGAGAAAATTACGGAGCCTTCTCAACGCTCCCCCCGACGCAAACATTTTCCTGTTTATGATTTCTAATTGCGGTACCCAGGACAGTGTGGAGTCAATATATATACCAAGGTTTTTCACTTTGCTACTGAATGGGACGTGAGTCCCATTAAATGTAACTTGTGGCAGCGACGACCATTCAACTCTGGATATATACCAAGCGCTACCGACGATGATTACTTGGGTCTTGTCCGGGTTAACTGTAAGTCCATAATTACTACTCCACTCCAGAATATGTGCAAGATCATTGTTGGTCGTGGCAATAGCTTGTGGAAGGTTATCTAAGGACGACTGAGTGTAGATTTGGAGATCATCTGCGTAAAGGTGGTAGGAAGAAGAAATATTCCTGGAAATACCATTTATAAATATCGCAAAGAGGAGAGGAGATAATACGCCACCTTGAGGAACACCGGCAGTAGTGTCAGACCAGTTGGAGAATGTTTCTTCTATACGTATACGTTGCCGGCGTCCTTGTAGGTAACTACTGAACCAGTCAACCACCGTTGGAGATATGTTAAGAGAACGAAGGACCCCTAGTAGTAGTTCGAAATTAACAGTGTTAAAAGCATTGCTGAAGTCCAGCAGGGTTAGAACGGTAAGCAGACCATTCTCCATACCTAAGCGGATGTCATCGGTTATCTTTACTAGAGCCGTAACTGTACTGTGACCTGGGCGAAACCCAGACTGAAACGGATTTAGGAGATTATTTCTAGTTAGGTAATTGGTTAATTGAGAATGTACGGCGCGTTCAAGGACTTTGGATAGGAATGGGAGTATTGAAATGGGGCGGTATTCGGAAAACAAGGAGGGATTAGGTTTCTTGGGTAATGGTATAATGTGTGCATTTTTCCATTCAGATGGAAATATACCAGAGGACAAGGAGACGTTAAGGAGATTGCAAATAACAGGGGTGAGGATGTCTAGGATGGGAATTATCATTTTGCGGCTAATACTGTCGTTCCCTACGGCATTCGAAGTTATGGAGAGAATATGTTTCTTAACATCACAAGCGGTGAGTTGACTAAAGACGAAAGGAAGTTGGGCGTTGGTAATGAAGAGAGATAATTAAGCGTACTAGTTTTCGTTGCACCATTAATGATGGACGACGAAGAAAAGTGGTTATTAAGATGGTTCAAGTTTAAATTATTCGGAATTGTGTTAGAGCGTGATTTACCAACTCCCAGTGACTTGAGAAATTTCCACACTTTAGCAGGATCATCATTCTCCACAGACTCATGGATATGGCGTCGTTGAGCGTCCCTACACACCTTGTTGCAGTGATTTCGAATGAGAGTGTATCTTTCCTTATTAAGCTCAGTAGGACGACGTTTGAATTTTGACTTCGCGAGCACTTTCTTCTCCATCAACTTTTTTATATCATCTGTAAGCCAGGGAGCAGGAAAGTGTTTTATCTTAACGGCACGTATCGGAGCGTGCTTATCAAATAGTTCAACTAGGAGTGAATTAAATAATACTAATTGATCATCAATAGTGCTACCATGCGAAATTGAAGTCCAGTCTATGTCTTGCTTATTCACATTATCATGATCTCTTTCGCTTTAAATCATATTTTCCTTATAAATAAATTAACGTTTTTCCCCTTAAACTTTTTCCGAGTGTCATAAATATAGCAATTTGTTACTCGAAAATATGAATTCAAGTTTGAAGAGAAAAATGTTTCACGCGAGATGAGACGACGGCCGCACCTGCGGTCGCTAACAACTTTTCACAGGATCTACGAATATTTAAACAACACTCTTTACCATAAAATTATTGTCTTTCACATCAAATCTAATAAGATATTTAAATAAAAAGTAATTTTACTGCAGTAATTAAGATATGAAAGCTCCATAAACTCACTTTCAGATTTTTTTTCTTCTTTGTGTACTATAAAAAAGTTCAGAAAAAAAACAAATGTTTTTCATAATGTAAAACCGATTTTGTAGTTGTCATTTCCTATCCTCGTTTTGTAATTAGTAATTACACAGACGGTTAAGCAAAAGCCTTTCAAGAGACATAAAAATCGAATAGAAAAACCAGCAGCCTACCACGCGTTGTGCTGGCATAGCGTATTTAATTACACTATGGTGCAGGGTTAGTAGGTACCTAATGGAATTTCATAATGAAGTACTGAATCCTACTTTATGTAACTTTAGAATCAATTTTCTGATTCTGATCCTGAGTGTTTTCATTCTGGACATAGTGCTAAATTGTAGAGGGAGCAACATAGAAACCGCGAATTATTGCCCTGCTTAGAAAAAAGGCATAAATAAATGCATATGGATTCCCTAACCTACAGGATGTTCGCAACATTTGTTTTCAACTTTTCTTAAGGAAAGTTGTTTAGTATGATGGGTAAAATCACCCCTTAAAGTAATGCAACTGTTTACCCGTTACACCCTGTACAGGGTCCTTCTTAATATGCTGACACTGTTTTAAGGGGATGATCAGACCGTCATACTGAACAACTTTCTCCATGGCAAAGGCTCCATCAAAAAATCTCCTGCTCCACACAAAATGGGACGGCTGTTTTTTTTTTCGCGATTTCGATATTGGTCCCATAAAGAAAGTTGTTCAGTTTGATGGTCTGGTTATCCCCTTAAAAATCTGTCAGCATATAAAAACCTGTATAATTAATAATTATGAACTTATGCTTTTATTTCAAAGGAGAGCATTATCAATATTCTAACTGTTGCGCATAGTTATAAGCATACTCGTATAAAGAACAAGTTTGGTACCACTACCAGCATAAACAATATACCTATGCTCACGACTATATTCCCCGAGGGGATAGTCAGAGTTATTCTGAAACCTAAGAACATCCACGTTTCAATAAGAGTACCGAAACTCTGATGTAATGAGACCATCGCTACTTATAACAGCATTAAAAATGTACCTACAAAATACCTACAATTATGTTTTATCAGCTCATGTCGATCAGAAAAACAGAACGTAAAATTTTTGCCCATATTCCACATCATAAAATACAATTCGTAAATATCAACACACTTAGCCAACACAAAGGTCGCTATTCGATTCAAACTATTTCTGACTGTAACCGGATTTCAGCATAACAATGTGTAGGTAAATGTTATAATTCCGTCGTATTTGTTGTGGATACAAGATATTGTAGCTTTGAATTTGGTTGATATCAAGTTCGTTTATTTGTTTTATCTTTTTACTTCTACATTATTAGTTCCGATGTTAATTAATATGTATATATGATATCGATGACATGTCTTCCTAATACGCGTAGTTGCGTAGGTTGTATAGTATAATTCTATAGGTACTCGTACGTCTACTATTATTATTATGTACTTGCAGCTAATTTCATTTCTGTCTTGTCCGTGCTGGGTTTCAAACTACGGAATAGATTTTGAATTTCTTCCGATAGGTTTATACGTGTTTCATACATTTACGGGGCGGTTCCTAAATAAATTCAAGAAGAAACTGATTCTTTTATACGAAATACATGCCTAGATATTCTATTATATTTTTATTCAATGGCGTTTCCTTGTTAGATTACGGGAGTGTCAAGTAGTTTGAGGGAGTGTCTATCCAATCTCGAGGATTGTTTTTGGGTAAGAACAACTGAGAAGGATTTTGGAGCCTCGTGGCAGGCTGAGACGCGAACCGCGCGAACACCACGCGAGAGACAACCCCTGCAACGTGACTCCCATGCCTAGATACGAATACCTAGGAGTTACTCTCGCAACATAATTAAACCCGATTCTTCTCTGAATTATAAAGCTTAGATTCTAATAATATTCAAATTTGTTGGATCTTACAAAAAGCCTCACGGCTGAAGCCTTTCGATTGTAAACTGAACATAAAAGAAAATTTATAGTCCGATTAAGGTCTTCGGTACGGAACCCGCAAACAGCTACACTGTCCGTCGTTCTGTAAACCACCGATCCACCAAAATTGAACAACATTTATGTACCACTAACTGTGGGATAAATCCTATTTATAGTCGACATTCTAATAATTCTAAATAACTACTGACGTTTTGTAAATTGTTATAGAACTAGAAATTTAGAAACATTAATATTCTATTAGGGGTCGTGCTGAATGACAGATACCGTGGAATCGGGGTCGTTTTAAAGCAAGAACAGGCTGCTTCAGACCATCAAACTGAACAACTTTTAATATGGGACCAACATTGAAATCGCGGAAAAAAAAACAGCTGTTTTTCACATATTTTTGTCGAGAAGCTATGAGTTGCTCTGTGGCTCTGCTATTGGGTGGTCACGTGCGCGTCGGTTGCCCCATCCCCGGTCCACAGTGGAACTCCAGTGGTGGCTCAGGATATTGTTCTTTTATAATAACAACCCTTGAAGTCACCAAAATATCAATATAACCGTACAACGTCAAGCACTTTTGCTATAAAAACTCGACATTGGCAAAATCAAAACATACCCAAGATGGCAGCTATTTTTTTTAAATATAGAATGGAATAGTCGAGAAGTTATTGACTTCATTTCGCTATTGGCTCCATATAGTGAAAGTTGTTCAGTTTGATGGTCGGAAGCACCTCCTAAAGTATGCAAAGTAAAGTACTTGTTTAAGTTCAAAAGAAAGAAATTATGTCCCATACATTTGCTTTGCAGCAGACATCTTGTTTTTCGATCTTGTCCCGTAGTGAATGTTGTTCAGTTTGATAGTCTAAAAACGACCTCTTTATATTTACTAGGGTCTTCCGTTACACCCTGTGTATTAGTATGATACAGCGACACGGTTGTTAATATTTGCAGCACTATCGAATCTTTGTTAGTTCAGTAAGTTAAATTGAATGTCTAAGCTCGCAATCGTGGATTCAGCAAATACGAGTATCTATTGGAAGCGAACTGAGTCTTTAAGAAAATCCCGTAGCTTCTCCCGTCTGCTGTGATTTCATTTCAGAGCATGGCTGAGGCGATATCTTAGAATATACTTGGAAAACCTTTTATCCTTCTACGTAGTAATTATTACTTTTGGTTTGAGACTTTTCCTTGTACAGACCTTTGTTGCTGCGAATATTCGGAAAATTCTCATTCATATTTTTTATTATAAGTATTATCTTTACAATAGTAGGAAAATTCCGTACCCGGTGATGGCTGTGTGGTTCCAGCTTAGAATAGACCACCCTAACTCTTCCCGTGGGCGCCGTACGAGGCGACTAAGGGATAAGGGTTTCTATGTACAGTGTTTGATTGGGCGAAAGGCTAGCCACCTCTCACCACTTAACACGTCATTCTATTAAATAAATAAATGTAAGTACATTCTTAAACAGAAAGTTGGCTATTGTAGCAATGTTCCTGACCACCCTGTAAGGGATTACGGCCGTGAGTTTATGTGTGTATGTATGTATGAGGTAGGAAAATAATTAAGGGTATAAATTCGGAGCGCGCTCCATACAAACTAAGTCTTGTGATATTATCAATACTAACCAATAAAAGTCAATGAAATTTTTCGGAATTATAGAAACTAATCTCTATGTTTGTATGAAGTAAGATTTTCCTTAAAATGTATAGTTTTAAAGTTACAGTGCCTCAAAGATTTGTCGCATTGGCGCTTTCAGAACTCGGAATAAACCAATGTTAATACAAAAACATGCCTGTAGTGAAAACATATAGGTACATAGGTAAAAAAGAACAATAGAAAAGAACAATGTTCCTATAAAATTTAATGTTCTTTGTTTTATTTGTATAACTATTAGCATGGCGTATTTCTTGTAATAGGTACTGTGCTATTGTTTAGTTAGTCAATAAAAATAAATGCATCCAAAACTTTTCGTTGTGTACCTACCTATTTATAATATTATAATTTTACATATTATTATTCTCCATTAAAGTTCCTCTATAACCATAAAACCTTATAATTTTTTCAGTTCTATAGATAAGAATACCGTGAACCTATGTATGTGTTTTCACCATGATTGGTAGACTTCAAAATAACAATAGGCATCTGCTAGGCATCTGCTCGTACTCGTGTGAACCTACATGTATTGTGAATGTTCGGATGGCATAATCTCGCACACAAATTACAATCAAATCAATATACTGATTACACCGATCGATCCATAGCCGTGTGGTTGCCGGGTTAGAATAGATCACCCCATTTGTTCTTTTTTTTTAAACATTATTAGTATTATTACGACGTATGTTGTCAACTCGGATTTCGAAATGGAAGTGTTTTTATTTATTAGAAAATGTATTGCAATGGAATTATTTGTAAATTCCTCCAGGTATTTGGAATTTATAAATAATTACTACATTTTTTTTTAATCTGACGCTCGCAAACATGACATCAAAACTTCTTCTTTGATTATCTGGCCTCTTAACTTATTCATTTCAGTCAGATATAATGTAATTTTGCTAATTTGAATATTTGGAAGAAAGTACGTAGATTCAGGGACTAAAAGGATCGTGGGAAAGGCCTCGTAGATTTTCGCAAAAAGACGTAGTAGGGCTGGCAGGCAACGCTGCTTGTTGTTGTCGAAACCGGCTACAGGAAAGGTTTTTCTGCTGAACGTTTTTGTTTTTGTAGTGCACATTGGTGTAGCCGTGTAGGCGTGTCATTTCTCTGTGGTTGTAGAACAGCGACGTTGTTGTAGAAGAACATTTAATCATGTGGTAGTAGCCGGCTATCGTCACTTACCAAAAGAGAACGTAACTCCTTAGATTATCAAGATAGACAGTCAAAGCTACGAAAGCGTCGAAAAAAATAGGAACCAGTACTAGTTCCAAAACCCTATACATATACACGCCCACACACATAATTTGTATGGCACCTACCAACCTAAGAAAGTTAGCCCCTTTTGTTTTATACGGAACAAGTGTGAGGCTCATTCTAGACATATACTTTTTCTAAGCGTAACTCTAAAGTTTCTGGCCCAATCTTCTCTACAATGACCACTTCGGCTTTCAGACGCGGTGGAAGAGATACAAAAAAAAACTTCAGAAAGTTGTCTATTCTGAATAAAATGATTTGATTACATTTGTTTCACCTGCTAAAAGTAGTTGGTATTAATGTACAAGTTTCTGAATCACAGTCGAGCGTGTATGATACAGACCGATCTAGATAAGAGATCGGTTAAAATTAGAATATGTTGTGACAAGAATAGAGAAAAGTATGCTTCGTTGGTTTGGTCATATGGGGAGGATGAGTGACAGGAGATGCACAAAATAGATATAATGGTTATGGTGCTCATGTGAGTGGAAGTGTCGGCAGAGGGCGCCCTCATAGGATGTAATCTGATCAAATCGGTACTCGAAACCGACGGGCATATATGAAGAGATGAATGGAAGTGAATGAAGCCATAGAGATATGTAAGGATCGTAGTAGATGGCACGCTCTGGTCTCTGCCTACCCCACTGGGAAAGAGGTGTGACGCTATAGATAGATAGTGACCTATCTCAGTAGATATAGCAAAGGATATTGCTATGAATGTCTTGAGGGCGCAATGAGCAAAGGTCTCTCTGATTTGTTACTTTTACAGGACAAAAGTAAATGAGAATTGTCCTTAATTGGAATTGTAAATGAGTCTTGAGGCGTTTTCTTGTCGGTTGAACGCCCGTTCCGCCATCTCAGTAGAATAAACTGTGATGATTTCATTTAAATTAATTCTACTCAGAGCGGGAGGACCGCGGACGGGAACTTTAAATTGAGACATCTCTAGACAGTTTGCAATAACAATGCAATACTCGTTTACGACGTCTGATACTTACTCCATTATACACTCGTAATGTCCTTATTTCTAGGTAGTTCCTTTTGTAGAAATTGTGCAAAGGATTCTCCAAATGATATCATCATTATCATTGAACTACGCTCTTGTCGGTGGGGTTTCGCCAATACTGTCTCTTTTCCGCAAAATGCCTTGAATTCCTACTTTTTATTTCACCTAGCTGCGCTAGATAAATCTGTATTAGTCTTTCTCTGTCTCTCTTGTATTTATTCCCTTCCATAGTTCGTATATGAAGTGTCCGATCATTTTTCTCTGCGGTTTGAGAATATTTATCTTTTCTTTAACCATTCTCAAATGATAAATTGATAACAAAATAAATCAGAAAGTTTTATTCATAGAAATGGGTATTTTAAGTTCGCACATTATAATAAAAATAAAGTCGTTCCAAATCTTGCCCGAAGGCGTACAAATATTAATCGTTACATCTTAATTGTTATGTCAGAAATAAAACAAGATATCTTAGATAGCAATTTATCTTTCTAGGAGCACAAAATTATAACATTGTAGAAGTAATTTTACTAAACCTTCTGATCGAATGGTTCACGGAAAAATTTTGGCGCCTACATCGAAAAAAGGTCGCGTATTCACGTATTCAATGTCGACTTTACATAGGTTTGTAAAGGGGTTTGGGTAATATTGGCGTCTTTTTTTTTTAAGCGGCCACTTACCAAATGTGGTGGGTATTTTAGGGCTAATATTACCTTACATTATTATGCAAAACAAAATTCCTACGGTGTAACGTTTCAGAGATATTTAATTTTAAAGTTTAAAAAAAATACTATACAAAGCTCATTAAAATCAGTTTTTATAGCCCAAATATGCGAGATGATATCACAAATAATTAAAACTTACTAATTCTGGGCTATAGAAACAAAAAAATTTGTAAGTAATTTTTTTAAAACTTTGAACCTAAATATCTACGAAACACCATAGGACAAATCAAATTAAAGATTGAAAAATTTGACCATAGGACAATTTTTTTTTATAAAAATGTAAGGTAATATTAGCCCTAAAATACCCACAACATTTGGTACATGGCCGCTAAAAAAAGAAGACGCCACCCTCCATACAAAAATTACTCATAGGCCTTTATAAGGATTTAATTTGCTGCAGGAGTGTCAATAGTAAATCCAGTGCGATTATACCAGGTACCGAGGCTACTTAGTACTTACCTTCGTCAGGGTTGACGCGGGTCAGATACATTAGTCGCTCAACTGCGCAAGACATGTATAACATACAAGGTGTAGGTATAATACGCTGCTACTGGACAATTTGCCCACTTATTTGATGAACCGTTTATCTACCGTTTATGTGCCGTGGTGGTCCAGTGGCGAGTAACCTTGCCTGCCGTGCAGGAGGCGATGGTTCGATCCCCGTCCAAGCCGACTCGTACCAATGAGTTTTTCGGAATTTATGTATGATTTGTTAGACCACTTGCTTTTTGGTGAAGGAAAACATCGTGAGGAAACCTGCATGCTTCAATATCGAGGCGTGTATTGTTCCCACTGTCCATTATAAGTGGCGACGGGCTCACCCCCCGTCACACTGGACAGAGTTTCGGTACTACTGGTGAAACGTGGATGTTCTGAGGTTTCAGAATATCTCTGACTACCCCCTCGGGGAATACAGTCGTGAGCATATGCTTATGCTTATGCGTTTATCTTGTTGCATACAAACGTACTATGGTGATATTTTCAATACTAACCAATTAAAGTCAATGAAATTTTGCAGAAACAATCTAGAAACAAATTTCTATGCTTGTATGGAGTCCGATTTTCGTTAAAATGTATAGTTTTCATGTTGAGGTGCCTCAAAGATTTCCATACTAAACTTAAATTAATCCTAGCATTGAAACTGTATATTTTAACGAAAATCTGAAACCATACAAGCATAGAGATTTGTTTCTAGATTGTTTCTGCAAAATTTCATTGACTTTAATTGGTTAGTATTGAAAATATCACCATAGTACGTTTGTATGCAGCGCGCATTTTCGCTCTCGGAATAAAAGAAACTATAGTTTTTATCAAATTTTTTTCTTCTCGGTCTATCGTAAAAACGGTAATACCTAAAAGCGCCAAACTTGGTGCGATTATAGAGATTAGAGATTAAACTCACTGTAGAGTTTGACTGTAGAGAAAAAATATATATAACCCATAAACTTAATATTTTATGATAAACCCGCCAAGTGTGTGTCGGTCTCGCGCTACAGGTCACAGAGAAAATAATTAATGTTTAAGTGCTTTTTATGTTGTGTGGTGGTGTGGTACGGAACCCTCAGTGCGCGAGTAGCCCGACTCGCACTTGACCGTTTTTATTTAGATACCTGACTTGGAGATCTACCAGGTCCGGCCAGGAAAAAAAAAACGTTTTCCACCCGATTACAAGAAAAGTTTTTTGTTTTTGGTGAAGAAAATTTTTATGCAGGTATTTTTAATGAAAATTTTTGAATTTTTTTTTACGCCGTTTGTTTACTTATTTACTGTACTCACTCAACAAAAAAACAGTTTTATCAGTGTCCGATTGGTAGATTTTAAGTGCACATTTTTCCTGGCTGGTCCAGGGAAGTCCCCAAGTCAGCAATCTAAAAAAATATTATATCTATCTAGTCTGACTGGACCAACCTTTATAACCTATACCAATATAAAACGTAAGAATCCTGTGGTTACTAATTTTGCAACAGTCATCTTTCAGATTCACAGCGAGTCTTTCAAATTGTAAGCTTTATTGAAGTGGCAAATGGGCCGGCCACACCCATATAACCTGCCTACAGAACTAATGCCCGATGGTTCTGAAGTGAAGTCCTCACTTGAACCGAAATTCGTGGAATGATGTAGGTATTCGATGAAAGTAAGTAGTGTTTTTTTTTTATTCTCTGTACATTTTGTTTAAAAGGTAGGTACGATGTCATAGACTTTCTTGCTGCATCTTTTTTACAGGCTGTAAAATTTAATGCGTTACATATCAAAGGATAAAAACCACCAGATTTCACTATGGAACCAAAACCGAAATCGCAAACATAATATCAGCTGTTCCAAAAAAATAAAAAAAATACAAGTATGGAATAACAAATTTTTTCGCGATTTGGATGTTGGCTCTTTAGTAAAAGTTGTTCAGTTTGATCACAGAGTACTATACAGGGTGTTTCATAAGTAACAATAAATATTTAAAAATCTTAAGGGGGTTGTTTAGATCGTCAAACTGAACAACTTTCTCTATGGGACCAACATCGAAATCGCAAAAAAAAAAATTTCATATCCCATACATTATAGTCGATTTGTAGAGTATGGAACATCATTTTTTTTTTCGCGATTTCAATATTGGTCCCATAGTGACAGTTGTTCAGTTTGATGGTCTATACCACCCTTAAAGGTTTATTTGTATTTTTGTAACACCTTGTATACTGTTTGATGGTCTGAAACACCCCGTTCAAAATGTAACGCGTTTAATTTGTACTTATAATTCACCGTTTTTTGAACACCTTCCGACGACGCCGTGGTAGAGTCACAAATAACGCTCCGGCCAAACTATTTTTTATGATACTATTTTGAATATAAGTACCTAATCATTTGAATGAAATCGAATCACCACCCCCAATTGTACTCAAAGAGGAAGTCAAACCGCACCAAATTGAAATATTAATGCTCAACTCCAATTATTGGTTGCTTTATAGGATTCAACTAGTGACAAAAGCTAGCAACTAAGCAGTTACAGTTTAGATTTGTGCCCGAATGCCGGGGCGAGCGTGCCTAACCACGTCTCTGTATGTAAGTACTTACACATTCCACTCACATGTGAAGTACCGATCGCGCGAGTAAATTTTACCAAAACCCACTTTGTCCCGGCCCAGCTAAGTGCCCTGTCAAAACTTGTTCTCTTATGGTATTCCCTTTTGATTTATGACTTCGATATGTCAATTTAACGTCACTCGGTATGATTTATATGGTCATTTGCATAACCTAACGTAAAATATATAGCAAACACATCACACTAGATTTTCTTTGGTTTCAAACCCCTTTTTTCTTGTTTATTTAAATGTACCGTACCGTGATTGAATGATCCTATTTCTTTTGGTTGTAGGGAGAACCTATTAGTCTTACAAGTCTATTTATTTACCCATCCGTCCGTCTGTCAAGGGGTTATCCTTTAAACCAGTGTTTTTCAAAGTGTAGGTCGCGTCCGTCCCTCCGATGTTCATGAAAAAGGTAGGGTAGGCAGAAAAGGTAAACTGTAGGTACCTAATCTTTAAAGCAGTCTTTAAGAGTCTCCCTGAGTGACGAAACCTGGGTTCATCTTGTGCCTGGGCAGTCAGCGGCGATACTACCATTGGTGACCAAATCTTTCCATTACTATGAGACATGTGATATAGCTCATGCCGACACGAAAGAAGAAGAAACAAACAGCAATATTTTTGTGATTAATGACAAAGAAGATCGAGAGACTGCAGGAGAAATTATTTAGACCCCTTATACATGGTTAATTTTATATCATTGCGTATAACTTCAGCATGTATTCTACTCATCAAACCGAACAACTTTCACTCTGGAGCCAACTTCGAAATCGTGAAAAAAAAAATCTGGTGTCCCATACAAAACTGCAGTACCTATTCGACTCAAATATATGGGACAGCAGATTTTTTTTCGCGATATCCTGTAGTAAGTAGGTACAATAAGTAGGTAGTACTGAAGCTAAATCAGTGTTTGTCTTGTTTTTTTTTATTAACCTTTCAAGTTGTAGTTCCAAATGTAAAAAGACCTTAATTATTAAATACAATACCATTAAAATGGAGTAGAAGGCTTCAGGGAGTCGCGTGAATGTTTTAGTCTTTTAGTTGTAGTTTACTGGGTAGGTAGGTTTGAAAAACACTGCTCCAAACCATCCATCGTTTAACCTACTTTCTTGTTTTCCAGAATTTAACTAAACATCTTAGTGGAAACGCAGACAGAGACAGACTAACAGTACAACAACAATGAGCAGGTACAATATTACAACAACAGATAAATATTGGACATAATAAGTCTCTAGTGACAAAGTAACTCTTGAAGACATAATCATTACATAAAATCAGTCAGTATAACGAAAAACATGAATTCCACAAATAAATATAACTCCAATTTGCGAAAAATGGACTGGCGAGCATGTTAGAGTGCGTAAAGAAACACGACTCCGAAGCTAAAACAGTATTTTCCATTAGTGTCATAAAAAGGTAACGTTTCGAAATAACCGCGAGGCCGAAGCCATATCCACGTGTGATAATGCGCAGTAACATTTTATAAGGGATCTAAATGTGAGCAGATGGCACAATGCGAATCGCTGGTAGTACTTCCCCGCGCGGCCGCAATCTGCCATTACATTTTATGCAAACAGTGTCGGAATCATTTCACTCCTACAAAATCCAAAATAGAATGCCTTTACATTGTCGACCGAATAGTTTTATGTCGGGGTTTACACGCGCTGATCAATTTATTGTTATCAGAACAGAGACCTACAACAATTTACACGAATTCCCACTTTACATGACAAAGTAAACCAATGTCACTCTTTGTGCCTTTGCAATGGAATTTCAATTCAACCAAAGCTTTTTGTTTGTATATTTTGGTACGTAAATTCGTCACAAAATTGCATGGGACTGGACTGCGAATAAAACAGTTTTGAATAATAAAGTAATCAAGTCAATATGAGGTATTCATTTCGCTTCGCCAGAAGTAGGTATTGAGATAACATCACAATTCAATAAAGGCTGTCAGCTTTTGGAAAGTCTTATTATTTGTGATCGTGGGTAGCAGTAGCGCAGTGTGGACACATTTTTCTCTTGGCACAAGGGTAATCGAATGTCATACGCGGTCGCTAGCCGACAGAACTATTCACGGGCTGCCAGCTGCCGCACTCCCACTGCCTGATTTATGTCCCTGTGCTGTCCAAGTTTCTGCACCTTGTTTCTGCAACACTTGTACATGACGTCTTAAATATACGGATACCAAGAACCCGGGAAACTCGCGTAGAGGTTTGCGCTACGGACGTGTTCATCGACATTTAAATTATGCTTTTAATTGAGTTCTATTTCTGTGTTTCAATTCTGTCAAGTTTCATTTCTACTTTTTGAGACACGGACATAGTAAAAATATAATTCCTTTATCATTTTCACGCCTAAGCAATCAATTTTGGCATGTAGCTAACTTTATGGCATTTATGGAAATGAACGGAGTGTTAGGTATTTCTGATCCAAGAAAATAAACTAATGGATAAAGGTTTAGTTTATGTAAATTAATTAATCCACAAAGGTTTAAAACGTATTTTATTCGTAACAATTACTACATACGCTAAAAGCTAGGGTCTATAACTCTTATTTGCTTAACCCTCTCACGAATAACTTTACATGTAGAACTAATAAGCTTAAAATATGACGTCTGGGAATAACTTTCATCAGCTGGTTCGTAGGTAGGAGGTAGCTCACACACCACCGCACCGGCATCGGCATGGCAGGGCGGTACTCCTGGGGCACTCGTAAACTCATTAAAAGTTGACTTCACATACTAAAACGACTGGCCTTATCCATATAGACGGCAGTTTTAATCGAGACCGCTTTACGGACCATTAAATTCCATGGCGAGGTTATTGTCGAGCTGGGATCGTTAAATGAAATTCTAGACTCAGTGGCCAGTACCTCTTCAGTGTAATTACATTCTGATTTGCACAATTTAACTGCCATAAACTTATTATTTGGTCCCGTTGAAGTTAGAGACTTTAGCAACAGCCTAGCTGAAAATCACGCAAAAATCTCTTTCTCTGTACCTACAATAATGTCATGCTACAATTATATAGTATAAGGAGAACATGGAAAGTGAATAAAACTACCCTTATCTAAGATGTTGGATTTTCCGACAGTCTAACAGTATGTGCGAGAAGAAAATTATGTTTGAAAACGGGATAAGTGAAAAGGATTGCTGAAAAGTAAATGGAGCGGCGGGCTTACTCTTGACGTCAATTTCTCGGTTCAAAGGTGCGCCGTCGACTAAATGGTACTGTATAAACTCATCACCTTCTCAGCGCCGCCTATTCCATGTAGAGGGATTTCGCTCGTTCATTCACCTTAAATCGACGTCATTCCGAGAGGCAAAATAGAGCACTTCTGAAAAAGTGTTTCCGATAAAACGGTCCCATCAAATTTTTTCAATATCCATTTAGGGAGGAATAAGAACGGATTATGCGCAAACCGAACCCTTTAATCCGGGTTAAGGGTTATTTAAACATTGCAGGGCGTGGACGAATTAGAGATCAGCTTTTACATACTATACGTATCTTGGTAGCCCCTTTTCCAATAATTGAGCTTTGGGTTTGAAAGTTATTTTCAGAGGTTTGTTTTTACCTTTTGACATTGAATCATCACAAGTGCTACTTGAGCTAGAACTGCTACCCTGTTTGTCCATATCCCATATTTAGTTTTCTACAAAATTAATAATTATTTAAAAATACATGGTGTTAATTCAAAAACCGGTGCATTTATGAAAGGGACCACAAAACTGACAAAATTTTTACTATGGTGACCACATCGAAATAGCTAAAAAAAAGTCAGCTGTTCCATACATTTGGGTCGAGTAGCTACTGACGTGTTCTATGGAACAATAAGTAATGTTGGTTCCATATAGTTTGATTGTCTAAAGCACCCTGTTTAATATGTAAGACTTTTTTAACACCCTGTATACAGGGTGAAATTGATATCATTAGCATCATTTTAAACTAAGAGTCTACCCATCAAACTGAACAACTTTTACTATGGGAGCAAATCAATCGGAGCAAAAAACAAATCTGCTGTCCCATACATTTGAGTCGTGTAGGGTAGGTTGTTTGTTTTGCTCCGATTGGTTTGCTCCCATAGTAAAAGTTGTTCAGTTTGATGGTTAGACTCTTAGTTTAAAAGGATGCTAATGATATCAATTTCACCCTGTATGCTTTATCATCATTATTGAGCCTCTGTAATTGCTTTTCTTCTTTGAATCGCTACTTTTCTAGAATTATTTTATCGTCGGATAGAATTTTTGTTGTTACTAAAAAGAACAAATAATTTAAGTTAGGAGCGCTGCCCCAGAGCGCAGTTTTCATTTGTTTCACAAAAGCGGTTAATGTAAACGGTTGCTCTTTAACATTTAGCTCGATTACATCTCGCGTCTCAGCCCGCTGTTTTTGTTTTGCTGAATTATAAAAAGCAAGGGCCAACTTTTTCGTTTGTAAAATATTACGTCAATACAAATTATACTCTGCTCTTTTATATAGGAAATGTATGTATGCGCTCTACTTTATTCTCCACTAAGCCAGTGCAATACATATGTAGTGTGTAATCGTACCTACCTACGTCCTATTCGAATTCAATCGATCAATCTGTGGAGGAACTAAGTGGAAGGTTCCTTCATTGAAAAGGGAAGATCTTCCGCCAGGCTAGATGTGTTGCCTGGGGACCGGCCGTGGTCCAACGGGTCTTAGATCAACGGGTCGTAGCTATGTGAACAGTACAAAAACTGACATGGTTTATCAGTCTGTGACTGGCAGTTTACAGAGATGCTCTACACCCCATAAACACTGAATCAGCCTTGCTTCTGATGGTTGCAAAAAGTACACTTATCTCTTATACTATTTGGCAGAGGGGAAAGTATGCGTACTCCCCTCCGTCCATCAGGAGCGCGCGTTGCTTTATGCCACGGAATATCTAAGAGTACATTAAGGTTGAACTACACATGGTCGCACGCGATCGCATTTTTCCGTCGCTCCATCCTTTTCTGTGACTCAGGAACGTCATTTGCTAGAGCATATAAGATAGACGGAACGGAACAGCACGGAACAGCACGCCGCGTGCGATCGAGTTCCGTCTATCTTATATGCTCTAGCAAATGACGTTCCTGAGTGACAGAAAAGGATGGAGCGACGGAAAAATGCGATCGCGTGCGGCCATGTGTAGTTCAACCCTTATGCTTGCCTTCTGTTCATTGTTTTTACATATTCCTTGTGCTAATCTGATTCAATGCAACCTGTCACTCTCGCAATGTCATATGGTGGTCTGCGTAATAATGTTCTTGAACTCTGTTAGCCAGTTAGTAGAATTAGTTGGCGAAACTGAACTGGGTCATTATCACGCACTATACATAGTAGCAGATACCAAATGCGTTTTTTAAGTTTCGCCAACTAATTAGATTTAAGGGGCTACCTGCCGGTTTTGGGTAATTTTGTAACCATTTTATTCAATAACTATGGCACTTTTTGAGCTGAAATTTAAACTGAACCATCTACAGGATATGAGAAGTGATGTGGTTTTTCTAGAAATCGATTTTAATGAATAAAACCGAAGAAAAGGGACTCTAAAGTCACCCCTTTTTTTCCAGTTGTAACCATTTTACTCTTACATTTTTAATCGGAACAAAATGAAAATTTACTGTATTGTTCACAATACAATTTAGAATGATGTGGTTTTTTTACTTTTTCGAAATTAATAAAAAATCATCGAATTTTTCAAAGAAAACAGCAAAATTCTGACCGGAGCCACGCGCTCTTTCTCATCGATTAGTATGGAGTGTGAGTGAGAGGAGAGTGGTCCACGGCTGATACGCCTTAACCTTATTATAGGTACCTATTATTTTGATCAGATTGTCAAAAAAGTAACTTTAAAGAAACAATCATAAAATTTTATATGAAGGGCATTTGCGTTTTACCTATGTTTATATTTACATAATAATTTACAGACTGGAAAGTGTATTTCCTTGTTGATTGTAAGTAGGAGTAGGTACGTACGCATTTCTCCGAGAATCGCAAATTTGACGTCAAAATGACATATAAAATTGCTCATCGCAACATGTTGCCGTCAAATCACAAGGTTAAGCAAGAGTAAGAATTTTAAATCAAATTGTTTTCGCAGGTATCAAATCGTCGATGTTTAAGTAGGAATTTAGGTCACGTCTCCTGGATTACGGCTTATTTCCCGCGTCTTTTTCTTCGTTTGACGCTAATCCCGATGGGGTTCGCAGAGATTCCGCCTCCCTTGCCTTCCTAAGGTCTCTAAGTACATCCATCCGAAGGTCGAAGTTGAAGCGACAAACTTTTTGTGTTCTAAAACCTTTAGACACAGGTTTAGATAGGTACCTCCTATAGATACTACTTATTATTAGAAAATTCCAAGAAAAATAATACTATTAATATTTAAAGGGGTGGTTTATAGAAGTCATCAAACAGAAAAATTTTCACTATGGACTCTATGGATGGAGCCAACATAGAGAAAAAATAAAAAAATCTACTGCATCATACAAAAAACAGCAGCACACAGTATTTTTCATTATTTTACTGTGCGGGAGCGGTGTCACAGACTATTTAATAGTGCGGTATCGTGTATTGTGATGAGCTATGGACGGCCCCCAATTCAAGTTTCGCGAGTTTTAACCCCACTCTAACATATACGAAATTGGCTTGAGACCCCGAGAGTTGTATTAGGTATGTACATTCTATACACATGGACTCACCACGTCATACATTAACACAACCAAGAAGTTTGGAATCCTCTATAGTGGAGCACAGACTGCCTAACAAGAGGGAAAACATGATAATACTCCTTGATGGTCGGTAATGATCGTTCTTCTCCGTAGTGGTTTTTAGTGACGTTAACTTTGTCCCTTTCTAATGTATGTCTAGGCATGACGTCACTCAATTGTCGTTCATGTAATTTTGACGTCATTGGAATAGAAAGGGACGCACGTAAAATTGGAAATATCGACGACGGAGACGAACGTCAAATTTTCTTGTATCAATGCTTGTAAGGAAGAGTGCTATCCTTTATGATTTAGATCCATGAACACAACCAAAAAATTTCACATGTCTCTAATGTCACAATTGTATGCACCAGTTATGCTCGGCTGTCATACATTGGCGCTGACATCAAAGACTACAGTGCTGACATTCCAGTCATTTCAAATCTTTAAAATATGTATTCGTTTAGAAAACAGCAATGTAAAACAATAGCGCACTGATGGGAAATCCTTGTGTAAAGAATGTCATTGGGTATGTTGAATATTAGATAGAATAGATCCCAGCTGCCGAGCAGGCGGAGAGGATGAGGAGACCATGGAACATATTATTTGTGACTGTGATGTCTTGGCGCCAAAACTCATGTGTCTCCTCGGAAATGGACACCCAAAACCGGGAGATCATAGGTTTCTTCCCCTCAATGATATTGCCTCCTTCATTGACCATGTATTTGAAGGGTGAAGAAAGCAAAAAGTATTGGGGATAACACAAAAGATACCACTGGTTCGAAGTGTTGCTGGCTTGCCAGCCCCCACAACAAGATAAGATGTTGAATGTTTTTATATCAAATTTGATGATTACTCTAAAATTATAAGCTAAGATATTCAGATAACTGATTCAGAGGAGCAAAGGTTGCTAGTTAATATCTCGAAGGACGCTCCACGACCCGCGGTAAATCTGATTATTCCTGACGTCACAGCACCGACCGAATATTAATCGTGCCCTCTCACTTCTACCCTAATAATCATTGGAACTATCAAAGGCCTTACTGATTTTAATTTGACGGTGAGTTGAAGGAGGAGGAGCAGGGGGAAGGGAATCGTTTTACTTGCAAAATTATACAAATTTAGTAACATTAACTCTACGAAAATGTCGTCGTATATCATCGCGACCGAGGCCAGTTAACCGCTACAAAAAGGGTCCGATTTGCATTAGAAAATAGCAAATTAAAAGAGCACCCAACCTTACATCTGTGAATAAGTTAAGGACGACCTTTGTGTTTCGAAATAGTTTATAAATGACGACGACTTACAAAAACTAATGATATCGTTACGTGTTTTCTTTGTTAGATAGAAAACATGGTATCGTTTCTCTACAAAGATATACATAGTTTTATGTTTTCTTCTTATCATCAGTCAGTCAGGAGGCGATCGTTAGCGTAGTGGAACTTTGGTATTGAAAACGATCACCGTAGTTAAGCAACGTCAGGCCTGGTCAGTCTTTGGATGGGTGACCGTTTAGTGGATTTCATGTAGAGCGTCTCCATGCTTCTGAAGGCGCATTAGGCAATTGGTCCCGGATAGTTTCGTCAGATGACGATGTAACTATTCATTGAGCCAGGTCAGAGACTTATTAAGGCAGCTTGAAATCTTCTGACAGCAAGTTGACCAATAACGTGCCCACCGGAGTGGGCCATACACCATACGGGCCCAGTGCGGATTGGTCTTTTTTCATCCGTCTCTGGTGTCGACCTAAAGTAAGGCTCCGCAAGCTAAATGCGGTCTGGCAGGAAAGCACCCCACTTCCTGACCCGTTTGTCCCTCTTGCGGAAAGCCTTCCTCCAGGAAAGGAGCCTGCCAGGCCACCTGTTCAAGAGGGGTTACATAGACTGTTCGGACCTCAGTTGTCAATGCGGTGTTGCTCCTCATACTATGGCCCATCCTGCCCTTCCTGCACCTTCCTTATGCTGCCGGTAGTGCTATCCGTGTAGCAACATACTGGTCTGGAAAAATTTGAATGGCAGCGCCACCGACTCGATAGAAGATCAGCCTACTAGGCACCACGGCAGCCGGTAGGTATGTGTGTATTCTCACGAATAAACGTTTTTTTATTGTATATTTACACAATTTATTGGAAAAACATTATTTAATGTGTGAACAAATAGGTTAGGAAAATCGTTTCCAAGAAATTTCACATCAGAACCCAATTGGAGTGTTCAACGTTATCTCAATATTAAAATCTGTTTGATGGAGCCGATTGATTTTCTCTTTATTCGTTGGCATTTTACAGACGAATTTAATGTTTGCACCTAAAATAAAAAATATAGACTTGTAAAAAAGATGAATATGTTTGATTTCGGCGATGTAATTAATTATTCTCCAATTTATGTTGTTATTAGAGCTTGCAAATTCAATATTTTTCAATTTCTATGGTTACACTATTATGAACCTGTAATAAATATTTTCAAAAAAGGGTTAGGATATCGTGTTTCTACGTGTCCCTAAATCTTTTTTTTTCTGTCTGTTTGTTTTTTTATTTGTTCTAGCATCACGCAAAAACTTCTGGACTAGTTTTGATGAAACTTTTTGCGTTTAAATCTGGTCTTTACTTTCTTTATCCTCGCTACGATGAGGGGAGCTGGTGCAGGTGAAGTCAGGGCCAAAATCTAGTCAATAATAAAGCAAACAAAAACATAAAACTGCACTAAGATAAGAATTCAATTAAAAGTATCTACTTTCTAATTATAAATCAATTAGTTACATATTCGAAATCAGTAACACAGAAAATACAGTTGTTAAAAGCCTATTAAACTCATGCGAATACAGCCTTTGTAATTTAATGTTCCGGCAATCTATAATAGTGGTAGTGACCACTTAGATTAATGTGTTAACCGATTATTACAGGTTGTATTTTAGTGGTAACGCTCTGGATAGAGCAGTAACATTCCACTAGTTCCAACCAAAACGCAATTAAAGCTCGAGCCACTGTACCCGGCTGTTATGTGACAAGATAAAGCATTATGCAAATTCGGGTTAAATCTGGGCTACAGTTGTGCATATCGTGAGCAATTGTTGATTTGGCGCTTTGGCGGTTTTGGTTTGAGTGTATTTTCGATTTTGTACTATTGAATTGTAACATTACGGCGATAAAGCATTGTTAAATTCTTTATGAATTCGCCACAAATTATAAAAAAATTATTGCACGTTGATTGAATCCGAACCTCAAGGTATCAAAACAATATTTAATTCCCCTCCACAATATTTAGATATCAATGAAAGTTGTACTAAATCGTTTAGATAGCCCTAACGCCTAGTTCGGACTACGCGAGTATTTTAGTCGAGTAGGGAGTGTTGTCGTGTAGTTAAACATGTCTGAACCACAATAATTTAGTCGAGTAATTTAGCGAGTGCTTTAATTTTGTTACAAAATCACTCGCACTCGACTAAAATACTCGCGTAGTCCGAACTAGGCTTAAAACGGCCCATTGTGAAAAGTCGGTGAGGCAAGTTATACCTATTGTCGTTTTTTTGTATTGTAAGTAATACCTTAAAATTGATTATAGTTATCTTAAAGTCATTGTTCCGTCGCGGAATCTAGTATCATTAGTGGTTCAGCCGTAGGTAACTAAATTCTTAATACATTTACGACTAAAACTGATGGGTGGTTGGGTTCCGCAAATATAGGTTTGTTTGTACCATTTGTAGCGTTTACTTATTTGTTAATGTTATCAAGAGCTAATTGCATGCCGACAAACTGTTATTACAGTTTGGTATAAAATGTGTCTGTGTAATGTTACTATATTTTTTTTAAACTGATAAGAAAAAAACGAGTCCAGTAATCTAGAATTCTGTTATGTAATATTGAAACGACATTCACAGTCGGGACCCATTATTCGGAAAATTTGATGTTAAAGTCGCTTCAATATTACATAACAGAATTATAGACTACTAGACATGTTTTTTCTTTTCAGTTTTTATCCAAAGTTAACTTTTCACGAAGACGGGATTTTTGATTTCTTAAATTTACTTTTTTATTTTATACTTTTTAGTTTGTTCAACTTTAAATCGGTATAGAATATAGATCTTAAATGGTCTTTCGAAATGAAAAATGATAAGGGAAACCTAAAGATGATTTTCAAATACCTATTCAATAATATCCCACTCGACGTAGTTCGTCAACTTTCATTTTTTATTTTTCACAATATGGCGTCTGGCAGTCGCCATATTGATTTTGATTACTGTCGTGTCTTTAGTGATACTCGCAAGATTAAGACAAATCGATTGACGTAAGAATCATCCAAATCGGCCCACGCGTTTGGTCTCTAGTGTGCCACAAAGTTAAAACATACATACATACATAGATACATACATTGGCTGTTAAACACATTATACCCTTCCTATGCGTCGCGCACTCGGGAAACACGCTGTTGACCTCTTTCGGAATCCGCTACGCAAATTGGGAAGAGCTCGCAGAAAATAGAGGAGAGTGGAGATGAAAAACAATAGATGGTCGAACTACTCGTGACGAAGCCTGGTTCGCACACCTGGCAGATAAACGAGACAGAAGGCATAATGCTGTCACAAGACCGTCGTCATCCACCAGCGTACAATTCTGTTGTAGAGGCAGTGGACGTGTATTGTATGCGGCTCTCGTATAGGACTGTACAGCCATGAGAAAAAGTGCTTCTCTAAATACACTGCTTACATCATCTGCAACAGATGTTAAGGTAGGTATAATGATGGTGATGAAATAAAAAATAAACGTATCTGTCTTCGGCGGTCGAGACGAGCGACATCGAGAAGATATTATCCTTGGACGAGATACTTTGGAATGAATGTCATTGGACGAGTGTTATCGCTTTTAGTGATTTTTCATCTCAATTCCGTCCTCGCTTCAGCAACTTACACTTGTAATGATCTGGAGAATGACGCTAATAGATGCCGTTATTAGTTAAGGGGAGCCAATCAGATTTTATCACATTATAGGACTGCAAGTTGGCCGCTAACTTGCCTGCACCCATGAAGCTTACAGTGTGATCCCGTACATAAAATAAACTTATCTTTATACCTATCGTTTCCAAAAGGTAGGTGCTGAATCTCGAATAGGCGGAAAAGCGTTTGTGCAGAACTCAGATCAATCCGTAGTGTATATGTATTTTTGAAACTCATACTTCTAATTCGTAAACTATCATTTATTTTTATTTTTACGTAGTTGTGATGGACGCTCCGTATTCCGTGATTCAATGTGAAAAAAATCAAAAATAGCACTCGTATAAAAAATAACTCCGCCCGTAACTTACGAAATTCTGTGTACTTAACGAAAAGCAAACACACGAACAGGGAAACTTAGGAAGTTTAGTGTCCCGGCAAGATGTGACAAGGGTAAGTTATTCTGTATTTACATCCATATTACACTCGCTCTTTTTTCTCTTATGTAGTAGGTAGGTACCATGTGTTCATCCGATTACAGCGAAGTAAAAAAGAGAGAGTAATGTTTTTTCGCGTCTATAATAATTTTCTCTCTTTTTGATATAGTTTTTATAAGAATTTGTGTCCTGTCCTGTTTCCAACAATTCGAATTACGGAGGTGTCTATTAGAAGGGTTTTATTATTAGCACGGCCAGTGTTTTGCTGGAGAAATGTGTAAAATACGGTCACGGTACCAAATAGTCCAAGTCTTATTTCGTCCAACCGTGAAAAATAATTAAACTTGCATTCTGTCCAAGTGCAATTTGGTCCAATCAGAAAAAAAAAGATGGGAAAAAAACTGACACTAAAAGTAAGACTAAGATAAATGGTACCTATGTCAAAGGCGGAGTTCTCTCTCACACATAAGCGAATCTTCGAAACAATAATGTTTTTCAAGAGTATTGCTATGACGATAACGTCTGAACTAACGTCATCATCGCTATCGCATGAAAATGATCGCCGGAATCGTCGTTCTGAGGCAGAGCAGAAATATCAAAATCACTTAGTCCCAAAGATGTTCTATTTCATATTACATGACCTATTCAAGGACACCGAAAATGTATGTTCTGTTTCGGTGTGCAATAAAGTGGGTAGGTACTTATAATCTACTCAGGTATAATTGAATTGACAACTAATTTGATTAAAAGCTTGTTTTTTCCCATTTCGTTGCATGGAACGAGACAAAGTTGTTTTACTTCATTATGATCACGTTTTTGTTTTTGGGTTATTATTATAACTATATTCGTGCCAAATGTCATTATAGTAAGTGTTAAATAAGGAAATAATTGAGGCGGGCATAACAGACAGAATGGATGAAAGTATATAGGGTCCTTTTTAGTATGCTGACACTTTTTTAAGAGGATGATCAGATCGTCAAACTGAACAACTTTCTGTATGGGACCAACATCGAAAACGCAAAAAAAATTTCAGCTGTCCCATACATTTGGCTCGAGTAGGTTTGCAGTTTTGTATGGAAGAGCAGATTTCTTTTTTCGCGATTTCGATGTTGCTCCCATAGAGAAAGTAGTTCAGTTTGACAGTCTGATCATCCCCTAAAAAAAGTGTCAGCATATTAAGAAGGTCCCTGTATAATAATGTTTGACTACGGAACCCTACAAAGGGTTTTCAGGTTTTGCATTTATTTTTTAAATGTTAGTACACAAATGTTCACCTCTCTCACAAGTGTATGATGCTGCAACAGCAATCACTATTTACATTAGAATGCAACGCCATTCAATGTCAGAATTTTTGTTTCCAGTAAAATAGGGGAAAGGTGTACCTACGAGAAAATGATATTTAAAGTTAATGCAGATGTAAAAGCGTTTAATGATAGCTAATTTATGTGTCTACCTGTTGTCATACTCAAAATTGTTTATTGTTGATCTTTCATTATTATATTTAACTTTTTTTTACTCTATCGAAGGATCATCTTTGAAATGGCAAGATGCGATTTCACCCCTAATTTGGGAAAGTTTTGGTTTTTGGTATAATTAAATGAAAAGAACAACTCTTTTAAAGATTTTTTCTTATTTATGTAACCTTAGGTATAAAAAAACAGCAGTTAGCTTTAAACTTTACCTTAGCTGAAGATCGACCATTGCTTAAGTCAAAATAACCTATTTTTAAACGATTTTATTGTTTTTATCATCACAATTTACCAGCGTTTCACACCGCCATCACAAATTGACTAAAGCGAGGTGGTATCGAGGGTTATGTTTTAGCAAAGAAAACAACTAGGTGGTGCAAATAGTTTAGCTGCAATTTAAAAGGACCAACTCGTAGGTACACCTTTCCTCTAATTCCATAAAAAAAGCTGACTAGGCTGATTTACATGCAACCGTATACTCCTGCCACATAACGTATTTATTTGAATGTGGATCAAAATTGTGGGCAAAAGATAGTCATACATAATACATCCAAACTAAAACGGTTCCAAAGTGTGGAAAATCATGCAATATTAAATGGGACACCAGTCTGGCTGTCGACGCATGTGATAAATTATTTATTCATATGTAAAGCTATTCATGGACATATAATATTTGGCAGATCTAGTTCTAACAGTAAATGTTTACATTTGTGGGTTATTAAGGGGGCACCGAGCCTATTGTGCTGCCCTCAATGGTATTTCTTTTATTTCGAAACAATAAACAACATTTCCATAAAACAGGAATGTCACATGGTAGTAATTGCAGATTTTCAATTCATCGGGTCACTGAGGATTTGTTTTTATAATGTTTGGTGGTTTTTACGATAATAGCAGCTATAAGCATGAAACATAATAATCCGTAATGTTTTGAGAAATTGAAAGCTAATCAGTGAGTACGATGTGGCATTATTTGTTTTTAATAATAATAATAATAATATTTATTCATAAAAAGATAACAAAGATCCATGTGTTAGTAACAGTGTTTGACTTATGAACTATGTTAGTAAGTACACACATCAAATAAAATACAACACAAACAGAATATATAAGTTAAATCATCACTTTCACGCAGTGTGTGATGATGGGGCAGTCAAACCTGCCTGCTATCATCTCCAGAATGCTGTAACGTGTAACGTGCTGTAATGCTGTAATGTGTTTTTGCGTTGTAACTAGGTAAAAAGATATTTCTAGCCAGACAAAATATTTAAAATAGGACGAAATCAGAAAACAGAAACAAAAAAATTAAAAATAAATGAAGAACGTATTTATTACCCACAGAACATTATAAGATGGGTTAGAAGTGCAAAGTAGGCGTGGAACGTGTCGCCACAGGTTATGCAATGATTTGCATAACACCATAAGGCGCGCGGCGTGGTGCGAGCGAGAGGGCATGGGTAATTGTAGCAGCGTGAGCGGGAAGACAAGTGGCGACAGAAGTCTCCGAAGCAAAAGCACTACTTTGCATTTCTAGCCCCTCTTATAATGTTCTGTGGTATTACCTCATCAGAGTTATGGACTCCGCAATTTGTGAAACAAGTAATATTTCTTTTTTTTCTCATTTTCGTTTTGCACTATGTAGTAATAAAGTTACTAAAATTATCATATGTGAACAAACAAAAAAAAATATCATAAGTAAGTACCTATATGAATTGAAAAGGAAAGACTGTAATACAAAATGTTGAAGGATCAATCTGCAGATGGAACCCTCCTGATCAAATATTGATCAGCAAACCCACTGCAGGGTAGAACACCCCATACAAATTGTTTGGCCATAAAAAGATTCTTAATGTTTATTTATTGAGGTATGTATGACCCAGCGTTGTGGTCACTTGTAACTGTAACGTCTGTCAAATTGGAACATACATTTTAATGTGCAAGCTGCACTAGTGTTGCCGATCTATCGATAGTTTTCATCTGAAAAAAGCCTTCGTATCCATTAATCCGCATATCGATAGTATCGATAGCTCGTAACGTTTTAGCAATACTTAAATCAAATCATTTACGATTGACGGAGTTGAGTTGTTTGTTTGTATGTTGTGTTTTGTGCAATAGTATTGTTACGATTAATCAAGATCCTAGCTAAAGATAGTATCCATTAAAGGTTGTCTGGAAGAAATCGCTTTTTAGCGATAAGACCGCCTATTTTTGTACCTTCTGTATTTCTTGTTTGTTTACGCTATGTTGTGTGCTCTGTACGCTTTGTTTTTTGGTGTAAAATAAAGTATAATTGATTGATTGATTAAACTGTAGATATTCTTAGCATCGGTCGGCTATCGAAAGACTATTCGATGTGGGCAGCAAAGCCTGGTGTCAGATTTTATTCAGACCACCTCATGGCCTCTGACGTGGCATCACTATGCACGCTCGTCGGTTGAATGTACTCGGTTCAGTCGTATATGTAACTGACATGGACATTTGAAATCAATGTCTTGCACTCAACAAGTTTTAATTGTAATGGTAGGTTCCATTCGAATAACGAGTAAAAATATAGTTTCAGTTAAACGTATTAGACACCAATGAGCTTAACCGCAATCGTAAAAATGTTAGAGCATGCAAACACGACAAACATGGCGGCAAAACTGCTCAGATTTGAATCAGGTATTTACATTCCTGCCGTGGCATGCGGAATACTCGGTAATGGCTCGAAACAATGACAATAGCCTTGGATCTCCACAAATAAGGCTCATAATATGTTACAAATAATATGTAGTTTACCTGCATCTTTCAGTTATTAATAATTAATCTACTGCACTCATTGCCGATTTTAAGTGCAGCTGAAGCACGCTTCTGACTAATCCGAAAGGAAATAAGATCGTGAGATTATGTTTGTATACAGGGTGTTTCATAATAAGTAAGAATAAATTTTCAAAACTCTTAAGGGGGTTGTTAAGACCGTCAAACTGAACAACTTTCTCTATGGGACCAACATCGAAATCGCGAAAAAAAAATTTTGAAATCCCATACATATTTTAGCTCTAGTCGATTTGTAGAGAATGGAACATCAAATTTTTTTTCGCGATTTCTATATTGGTCCCATAGTGAAAGTTGTTCAGTTTGATGGTCTACACCACCCCCTTAAAGGTTTATTTGTACTTTTGTAACACCTTGTATAACTGCTAGAGTTGCCTAACAATAGTGAAACTATCAATAACACAATTTTTGAGAGTTACGCGGCTACAGTCATCCCGTGATCATGGCAGTGTCATCCCGTGATCATGGCAGTTGTAACACTGCCGAAATATCGGGAACTCCAAAATAAATAAAAACGCGGTAAGAACCCGTTATAATGATTAACTTTAGCTTAAACTATCAATAGTCTATACTTGGAAAATATTAACAATATCGATAATTTTACTATTTATCGAGGTCAGCATAGTCGATAGTAGGATCGATATTTCCTCGATACAATCGAGTGTACATATTGCATCTCAATACTATCAATGGTATCTACAGGGTGACATCGATATCATTAGCATCCTTTTAAACTAAGAGTCTACCCATGAAACTGAACAACTTTTACTATCGGAGCAAACCAATCGGAGCAAAAAAAAAATCTGCTGTATGGGACATTTAAGTCGTGTCGGCAGCGGCGGCGGTTTAGTATGGGACAGCAGATTTTTTTTTGCTCCGATTGGTTTGCTCCCATAGTAAAAGTTGTTCAGTATGATGGGTAGACTCTTAGTTTAAAAGGATGCTAATGATATCGATTTCACCCTGTATAGTTTAAATTGTTTTAAAGCAAAGAAAATATCGATGCTCTCCATAGCAGTATCAATATTTTACAAATTTTCAAGGTCCAAATATCGATAGACAAACCAGGCAAGACCTTTAGTAATATTTATCATAGAATAAATAAATATAAGTAGCGGGGAGCGACTGGATGAGGAAGGCCGAGGACAGAGTTTTGTGGCGCGCCTTAGGAGAGGCCTATGTCCAGCAGTGGACGATGATAGGCTGATGATGATGATGATGATGAAATAAAAATACTAAGTGATCTGCATGGATGGTGATAACAATAGATTTGCATTTATTATTCAAACATAGAATGTGGGAAGTGGATTATTCTGTGATGAGATCATACAAAACAATGACAATAACGTAGATTTACATTGAAACTGAACATCATGAACATGGTCCACGCACGAATGTAATCTGATTTAGTAACATAGTGACAACCTTAGAGTGACATCATGCTGCGTATTAGGAAGTCAGACCACAGACCGTGACACGAGGAATACCTAGAGAATACATACATCAATTTATTGTGTTGTGTTTACAGGATATACGCGGATACTTTAACACTAACTTTAACCATGCATTCTACTCATATAATATTCTTTCGTGATTTCGAAGCTGGCGCCGTATCGTAGTGAAAGTTGTGGTCTGAGTTCACCGGTTCAGTCTGCGGAGGGCTGTATCTTAGCTCCTGTATACCAACTTATTATGTGTTCCGTTTGACGTCCGAAGTCCATTATGAGAGAGTACCTCGTATTCGTTCCGTTTGCTTCCGCTAGATGGCGTGGTTATCCGTCACGTGACCCGCGCTTGCAACGCCCCCTGCTGGAATTACCAGAGAACTACTCTTGTCTCATACAAGCCGCCATGATAGATTTTTGTCATTGTTGCGTCGTTTTCGATCCGTGCAAAGATCCGTTAGATTGCAAAATTTTGAAACTTTTGAAAAGTTTATTGACTGGTCTGCGAGCTCTGATGTTCAGTTATCACCTACTTCACTTTATGACAAACTAAAAGACTTGTTTGGAACTGAATCGGGCTATAAAACTGTTTCACATGACATACTTCAAATGATTTGTGGGAAACGTGCTGAAGTTTTGGAATATCGTCGTCGTTCTCTCTTAAAATGTCTTAAAAATAAATATAATACGTGAAGACATCGAAAAAATTCCACCTTCAAATGAATACCATGTTTAATCCTTATGGGCTGTCAACTTACATTCAGAAGATAGGTGGTAAAGATAAGTTGGAGAAACAATCCACTACGTCACGAGTATCTCGTCCGAAATCTCCAGAACCTTCAACTTCCTTTCAAGACAAACCCTTCCAACCAAACAAACCAAAACGTAATGAAAGAAAGTACTCGAATACTCGATATGATGATTTCTCTTCCAAAAAGAAGGGGGGGCGTAAAGATAAGAACGGAAGAAAACCAGGAAACAAACATAAGTGTCTCGATACAAAGGAGGTTTTCGGGCGGCTGTTTAATGCATTATCTAGAAGTTTGGAATCATTTCAATCCTCCCAAAGCTATATTAAAGATGATTTCGGGTGCTCGAATTCCCTTCAATCAAACACCGCCTTTAATTCTTCCTACTTTAGAAGTCATGAAGACATTTCACACACCAGACACTTCAAAAATGACTACAGAAATTCAAAACATGATTCAAAGTCACATACTCGAACCGGCCTCACCAACTCCTTCCTTCATTTCCCCACTCTTTATAGTATCAAAGAGCAATGGAAAAAATCGAGTTATTTTCAATCTCAAAGCTTTGAATCAGTTCATGCAGCCCAAACGTTTTCATCTGTTTCACCATCACCAGATGCCCACATTTTTACAACAGGGCGACTGCCAGACAATCTCGACTGTATACTTGAGAGTCGCGTGCCTAGAGGTCTACCGAGAGGACGTCTGTGTCGGCTCGTGCAATCACGAGCCGTTCTGGCCATGCGGCTCGGCCATTTTGTGAACTCTTTTGTGTTTTAACCTTAAAACAATCACTTGAGACTCTAAACTACTTACATTGGCAAAACTGCCACTCTAGACTTAATTAAAACTACTGATCATTTTCCTACGTATAATCTTCATATAACGAGACGTTGGCTGAATTGTGATAAGTGATAACACAATATCACACATCATAACATATAAAAGTAACAGCAACCTTGCAAAGTGTTTCTAAAGTTGACAACAAAACGTTGGCTTAGGACGGCATTGACTTTTTTTTTTTTTTTTATAATTAATGGCTTTTTGCTTGTGCGTAGCACCGCATTTCCGCCAGTGTCAAGTGTAATTTATGGGAGTATCTATCCCAATCTCAGGGATTGTTTTTGTTCAAGAACAAGAAGAGATTGAGGATTGCGGAGCCTCGTGGCAGGCAAAAACGCGACGCGCGAAAACCACGCGAGACGTGTGCTCGGGTCAATTCCTGCAACGTGACTCCGGCATTGACTTTACCAAACGGACTAATTCCCCAAATCGCCTAGTCTCAAAATGTCTAGTATCCAAAAACGACTAATACCATATTGCACAATTCCTTAAAATTCAATCATCTCGTGATCTCATTCCTGTCTTATTATACCTACCTATTCACAGCAGAGTACGAACGTAATCACTATTGTGGTTGAACCGACAGAAATGACCCTATCAAAATGATACGTTTTTTCCGCTTAGCATAAGGTAAACAAGTTTTTGACACTAGGCATAAGGTAAACAAGTTCTTGACTCACAGTTTGTGGAATCTATTTGAATAACAAGTCTAAACTCTGAAATGGAAACCGAGATCAAAAATGTAAACAAACAAATGTCATTGTCAAAGTGACATGCCAGGGGTATAGACCATTTTCATTAACAGTCTAACTATTAATTCGGAGTCACGTTGCAGGGTTTGCCTCGAACACTTGTCTCTCGCGTGGTCTTCGCGCGGTTCGCGTCTCAGCCTGCCACGAGGCTCCAAAATCCTTCTCAGTTGTTCTTACTCAAAAACAATCCTCGAGATTGGATAGACACTCCCTCAAAATACTTGATACTGGCGAAATCTAACAAGGAAACGCCATTAAATAAAAATAGAATAGAATAGAACTATTAATTCGGAGTCGCGTGGCTGAGGGGGTAACAAGTAGACGTTTCGTCGGCTTGCGATTTCAACAGCCACGTGGCTCCGCCGTTTTATGGCGGTTTCGAGGTGTGTTTTTGTTTAAAAACGGGGCTTTGAGATCGCCATATCTTATAACCGTACAATATCTAATAAATATATCTTCAACACTTGACACTGGCGAAATCTAACAAGGAAACGCCATTAAATAAAAATAGAATAGAATAACTATTAATTAAATAAGATTTAAAAAAACTCATTTAAGTTTCAAAATTTTGCTGGTAGAATTATTATCCAAGAAATTTATCAACACAAATCAGTAAACCTTAAAGTAAGTCAGGTTAGCTTCCATAGTAAAAGTTGTTCAGTTTGATGGTCTGAACCACACCTAAAAATTTCGAAACGATAAAAAAAATCACCCAGTATAAACTGTTTACTCACTTCCAGTTTTATAATCATCAAATCAAATCATCGTGCTTAAAAAAAGTTACCAAATGTTACAATCCCCTGCATATTGCCAGTAGCATAATTTTTTTTCGTACTGGTTTTATTTCATCATATATAATTTTTAAAATATTGAACTGTTGTTTGCATGAACTTCATGCTTCTGAATTTTTGATAGGCTTTGTTTTACTTGTTTAAAATGTGCGTAAAATTCTAACTTAATAATTTAGTGATTTTTAACAAATTAACATTTGACAAATATTTTTTGTGTTGGTACTTATCTCTTTTGTTTACATTATTGATCTCGGTTTCCATTTCAGAGTATACAGTCGATCGCGATTGACCAAGAACATACCCGCTTGTAGGACTACGCGATATAAAATGAAGACCGCTCCCGTTTTGCTAATTGTTTTGCTTTCATGCATTGCCGTCAGTCAATGCAAGGATCTCATCGTTGGCACGAGTTACAATAACCGTCTCATATGGCAAGAGAAGGCGAAGTACTATTCTATTCCATTCAAGAAAAGGGTAAAGGACGTGTTCTTTTCAGATCCCGATCAACAGGTCATCAAGGTTAGTTTATTTTTCCATTCATCGCTTTGTTGGTGTTAACATTTCAACGTAAGTAATATAATTTGAATAAATAAATATTACACTGATTCGTCAGAATGAGTATTTCAAACACACGTCATTTATCAAAGTTATCTGAGAAACAATGAACGCAAGATTAGGTATTAAACACGCTGGTGCAAACAATTTATTATGCAATATTTTTCTCTGATTCGCATACACAGAGGGTAAGGAAAAGTATCATTAACCTTTAAACCACATACTCTACTCATCAAACTGAACAACTTTTGCTAAGGGAGCAAAACGATCAGAACAAAAAATACTGGTGTTTCATACGTTTGCGTCGAGTTCATAGTATTGGACAGCTTGACTTTTATTTGCGCTGATAGGTTTGCTCCGTAGAAAGAGAAGGAACTAGAAGCAAGCACGTGTCTTGTCATATAACTCAGTAAAAGATGCACATAGCAAATTAGCTCTTGTTAAAAAAGGAGATCGCTACTTATTGCTGTCCTTATCGACGTAGCCACTTTTTTGTTCTACGACGGCTGTCTGACTCCGGAGTCAGACATCTATTTTCATACAAATTGTATAGGATTTTATGACTATCGCTGTCTCATACGCGGTTACACTGATGTTTCGTCTATCAGCGTAAGCGAAAAATACTTCGCCTATGGTTTGCTCCCATTGTAAAAGTTGTTCAGCTTGATGGGTAGAGCATGATGTTTAACCCTCTAATGCATACAAAGCCAAATATGGCCTCTATTAGACGAAATCATTTTTTATTAAAGGATATTTTTTGTTAGTTGTCAAGTTACTTATGAAACCATAGACGAAAAATTGTTCGCTTACGCTAGTAGACCGAATATCAGTGTAACCGGGTATGAGATAGCGAATTATATGAATTGACATCTCGGAGTCAGGTGGTTGTCCCATACAATTTATATGAAGTGACATTTTGGAGTCAGATGGCCGAAGTACAAAAAAGTGGATACGTCGATAAGGACAGCAATAAGTAGAGGTCTCCTTTTTTAACTAGAGCGAATTTGCTATGTGCATCTCTTACTGAGTGATATGACAAGACACGTGCTTCCTTCTAGTGCCTTCTCTTTCTATGTATGAAACCGTATTGCCAACATCCATAGAGAACTAAACATATTTTTTCCAAAACACCTTTTCTTATAATTTTTTATAGTAACCAACCATCCTTAGATTATCAAGATATACAGTCAAAGCTAGGAAAGCGTCGAAAAAAATAGGAACCAGTACTGGTTCCAAAACCCTATACATATACACGCACACATACATAATTAGTATGGCGCCTCACGCACACCAACCTAAGAAAGTTAGCCCCTTTTGGTTTATACGGAACAAGTGTGAGGCTCATTCTAGACATATACTTTTTCTAAGCAACCATCATATTTTCATGACCTCGCTCGCATTCTATTTTCTGAGCAGAATTTTTCTGATTTCGAGCTAGTAAAAAAGGTAATAAAAAGCAAGTGTCTTTTTAAAATATAAGTTAAGTAGTTATGACTAATTCTTCATTTGTAGATCATATATTTTTAGATTATTATATTTGTATCCGTCATTTACCTAATTTATGTAAGTAGTCATGGCTTCGTATGCATCAGAGCATAGATTTTGTGTCACGAATATGTGTACCAGGTTTGTGAATATAAACGATTTTCTTTATAATCCACTCGCACTAATTATGATGCACTTCATTGTATCTTCTATGTTAATGCTTCAACTGCCCAAAATCATCAAGTTGTACTTGTTAAAATACAGTTTGATTATACCAGGTACCAGTAACGACACCTCATACGTTAAAATCCATCAAACTGTTTAAGCTGTAGGGCGTGCTAAAGAAATAGACATTCAAACATACATGCATACATACATACATACATACGCTCGAAAAACATACCTAACCCTCCTTCTGTCGCAGTCGGGTAAAAACAACAACAATGCTATCTTACATTGAAACGGTTTATAAAATACTAGTGTTTTCCCGCGACTTCGTCCGCACAAATTATATACCAGGTTTTAAGTCAGATCATAAGCTATCAAACAAAAAAGTTTCATCAAAATCGGTTCAGTAGTTTTTGCGTGATGCGCGAACGAACAAACAAACAAACAAACAAACAGACAGACAACGTTTGACAAAAGGTTGATTACCTAGGGATACCTAAAAACCATATCGTAATCTTTTTTTTGTAAATAATATCTTCAATGTACAGACACACTTCAGTTACAGTTTTATAATAGTTTAGATTAGAAGATATACGGTCCTTAATATGCTAACACTTTTTTAAGAGGATGATCAGACCGTCAAACTGAACAACTTTCTCTATGGAACCAACATCGAAATCGCGAAAAAAAATCAGCTCTTCCATACAAAACTACAAGCCTACTCGAGCCAAATGTATGGGACAGAAGATTTTTTATTCGCGATTTCGATGTTGGTCCCATAGAGAAAGTTGTTCAGTTTCATGGTCTGAACATCCCCTTAAAAAAGTGTCAGCATATTAAGAAGGACCCTATATTTCGACGGTGGTTTTCAGCCCATACAAAACTTTGACGCAGAACACGCGTAGACGGTATTAATAAAATAATTTGTATACAAAAAAATAGTTTAGAGAATGTAGATTGTGCGTCTCAAATAACATTTACAAATTATCATATAATTACGAGCTTATCTACCATAGTGTTCATATTAATATTGAACGATTTGTATTAACCAAAATATTATCACACTTAAAACTGTAAATTTTCACAGCCCAAAGGCTGACTTCTATATCTCTTCTTCTTCTTCGGGTTCCTCTCCATTACTGGAGGATGGCAGTCAGCTCTGCATATCCCTGTCTATCTCTCGCCAAACGAAACAGTTCGACGCTGGCGATGTCTGTCCACTCTATCAGGTTCGCGAGCCATGACATCTATATCTCTATATCTGACTATATCTGACTTCTATGGTTGGTTGACTTCTAACAGCACAACCAGTCCATTTTGGGGTTTGACCCTGACAGTAATAATTCATCTATCGGCTGAAAGTTTGCAGTATGATAAAGTGAAGTATACTGTATACTTTACTTTATCACACTGCAAATTTTCAGCGATAGATGAATTATTGTTAGGCTTAGGGTGTCCGGTCCATACAAGGAAACTCAGACAGAACCCAGACTCAAAACGAGGGGTGCTATATGTTTCTAGGGTTTCTGCGGTTCAAAAAGAGGGTTCTGGGAGTCTGTGTGTTTGCCTGTCTGTGGCCATCTAGCGGATAATGGGTGATTTTTTAAATCGAAAGTAATTAGTAAAGATTATTGTATGGTAATGGATACGCTTCATGGTAAAAGGCAAATGTGTTTTCTTTTAAATAGATTGTTTTCTAAATAGACGATTAGGTTCGTAACTAATAATTCCTTTTTTAACCGACTTCAACAAAAGGAGGAGGTTCTCAATTCGACACGTATGTTTTTTTTTTTTTTTTGTATGTTTGTTACGCGATTGCACCGCCAATTGTGAATTGATTTTGATGATTCTTATTTTGTTTGGTAGGTCATAATTCCGAGGTGGTCCCACGAAATTGATTCGCTTGTTGAAAAAATCTACAAAATAACAAATATGTACACAGATATGACTTGAAAAAAATACGGACGTAATGTTACACTAGAAAGATGTGAAGTATAAACGCGTATGAGATAGCGATAGTCATAAAATCCTATACAATTTGTATGAAGCTAGATGTCTGCCTCCGGAGTCAGACAGCCGTCGTCAAACAAAAAAGTGGTTACGTCGATAAGGACAGCAATAAGTAGCGATCTCCTTTTTTTAACTAGAGCAAATTTTTAACTAGAGCGAATTTGCTATGTGCATCTCTTACTGTGTGAGTATGACACGACACGTGCTTCTTTCTAGTACTTACCTTCTCTTTCTACGACGCAAACACAATATAATACATGGGTGCTTCACTTATATAATAAAAGGATATTACGTTCCTCTTTTTTTCAGGTCTGTGACACAGATGACGTTTTTGTTTGTCGATTCTCTTCAGGAGTGCGATTTTTAAACATCACACGTTCAAGTCAGCGGTAGAAAATGTCAAAATTACTATGGAGATTATGCATATTTCGTCTTTCTACTGCTAATTCGAACGTGTGATGTTCAAAAATCGCACTCCAGCCATAGGCCAAGTATTTCGCTTACGCTGATAGACGGAACATCAGTGTAACCGCGTATGAGACAGCGATAATTTCATCCAGTGATACCATAGGAAATCAAACTCCCATAAAAAGGGGTAAATGAACTATGATATATTATGTACACACGGCGTGTGTGTACACAAGTGCGATTTTTGAATCTCATTCGGTGAGCTCAGCAGTTGAAAATGTCAAAATTACTTTGGAGATATGCATCTTTCTACTGCTGATTTGACTTTCAAAAATCATTAATCATACATAGCGATTTTTGAAAGTCAAATCCACAGTATAAAGATGCACATCTCCATAGTTATTTTGACATTTACAATTGCTGAATTCACCGAATGAGATTCCCGCGCCGCTCGTAGGGTGAATACTTACAGTCCTTTGAGTCTAGTACGATTTCACTACATGTGCGCACCGCGCCTTCGGCTGCTTAGAAAATAACCAGGGCCTCTAGAAAAAGTACTTTCGATTAGCATTAACGACAGTAGAAAAAAAAATAAACGTATGGATTTGACGTATGGTGGAGAAAGAAAACGTCAAAATGTTTCGATCGCCAATGTCAAATCCATACATTCTGTCATTTCTACTAGCGTCTACGCCAATAGAAATGTTACCCTGTCTATAGCCCCTGTAGTGCGATTTTTGAAAGACACCCGTAACGTAAAATGTTAAAATTACAATGGAGATTATGCGTCTTTCTACTGCTGATTTGAACGTGTGACTTTCAAAATTCGCACTGCTGTCCTCACGCTTTTCAGAGCGTCGCGCTAGCTGCGACAAGTACTTAGTATGGAAAAAATAGAGTCGGCACGCTAGTAGAGAAATCATACTAGACGGGCTGGTACCCATTGAACATAATCCGCCTCCGTGGAACTGCCTCCGTGGTCTAATGGTTAAGAGCTTGGGCTCTTGACACGGAGGTCGTGGGTTCGATTCCCACGGGGGGCATATGCTCACGACTATATTCCCCGAGGGGGTAGTCAGAGATATTATAAAATCTCAAAACATCCACGTTTCACCAGTAGTACCGAAACTCTGTGCAGTGTGACGGGGGGTGAGCCCGTCGCCACTTATAATGGACAGTGGGTACTATACATGCCTCGAAATTGAAGCATGCAGGTTTCCTCACGATGTTTTCCTTCACCGAAAAGCCAGTGGTGTTACAAATCGTACATAAATTCCGAAAAACTCATTGGTACGAGTCGGCTTGGACGGGGATCGAACCATCGCTTCCTGCACGGCAGGCAAGGTTACTCGCCACTGGACCACCACGGCCATTCCCACGGGGGGCACCTAGTGAAATGTCACTTTGTGCGTTTTTCCCCAGTTGGTTAGGACATTGCAGGCTGAGTCACCTGATTGTCTGAAAAGAAAGATGATTCCGTGCTTTGGATGGCACGTTAAACTGTTGGTCACGGCTACTATCTCTGGTGGTAGTAGTCGTTACATAAAAACCACGTCAAAGGCCGTAAGGCGGTTTGAATAAACTCTGACACCAGGGCTTGCAGCCCACTCGATAAGAAGTAGAAGAACATAATAATAGCACATTATGCAATATGCAATTATCAATTTATGTCACCTGTTGTGTCATTATAATAACGAGAATACATTTTAATAAAGTTATTTATTTGTATCAAATCATAAATTATGTTGTTAACTTATAGAACATTATCATATTTTAATGTAAGATATGATACACACCTTTTCTGGTAAGCTATAGAGGCTCGTATTCTGTACTATAATTGTAAGACCTTGCTAAAACCTACAGTTAAATGTCAAAATCCATACATTTCGACCCTACTTAGCTCGAACTTAATTACATCATCAATTACATTGAACAATTTGCAGGGAGCCAACATTTAGTGTATTGGTAGGTATAGGTAGGTAGGCGGGTATTAGTTTAAGGGGTACAGAATCAAATGAGATCGAAACCCGAACCTGATTTTTAGTAGGCTTAAGTAGGTAAACTGGTTTTCGCTTCTTGTATGAAAACAATCATCTCGAAAACATTACTAGAACTAAAAAAAGAAAGCAATGCTACCTAACATTATTTAATAAAGAATCTAACCAGCTTATTGCCCAATTAGGACAATGCCTTAGGGCCTGTTTCACCACTTCTGCGGGTAAGTTCTCGTTAGCTTATACGACAGATAGTTTGACATATTTTGTATGAAATAATGTCAAAATATCTGTCGGATAACGTAACAAGAACTTATTCAGAAGTGGCGAAACAGGCCCTTAGTCTTCCAGTTTACAAATAATAAATGACCTATACTCTTTCCTACCTAAACTAGATATACCTACTTTGACTATTATAATTATCTACTTGTACTATCTACCGACATATTGAATTTACCTTTATATACCGTGTTGGAGTGTCACTGTATTCCATTTCTCTTATACGTATATTTTCAATAAACAGATGTTCTTCAAATACGCGAATTTATAGTAGGTGACCAATTGAGTCTGCCAGTTGCGAAGACCCATATATTTTTAAAATATTCGTCGCTTGGAAAAATGAAGAAAAAATACATCACTTAAAAACGCAAAAAAGCTACAACTCCCTACCTATACGAAAAAATTGGTAAGTATAGTAGTTTTTACGTGATGCTCGAACAAACAAACAAACACACAAAAAATCAAACGAATAGACAAACAGACATAAAAAAAACCTCACTAACTATTCTTTATGATCCAACCTTAGACGATTTATATAGGGACCGCCTCGCCTTAGCATTTCCCTTCTGCCAACGTGCCAGATCAAACAATCTTACGCATTTACATACAATTTTATACCTTGTCTATCACTAAACAGCCTTTAATTGCGGAACAATAATTTCGAAACTATCGCGTTTGGGGTTCACACGACACAGTTTTTCATGAATTTTAACATTTAAATTAAAATCTAAAGTAATGGAATAAAGTCCAAAGTTGCGGATTTCATGCTGCCTCAAACATACATACCTCCAAAAAGTGGCAGAAAAGTTTGTTAGTAGAATAAATAAATACTCTAAGGGCCTGTTTCACCACTTCTGAATAAGTTCTTGTTAGCTTATCCGACAGATATTTTGACATAATTTCATACAAAATAGTATGTCAAACTATCTGTCGGATAAGCTAACAAGAACTTACCCAGAAGTGGTGAAACAGGCCCAAGGATTCAACTCACGTCAACGACATCTATCATGGTATGTTTTACAGGTTAACCTAACTAAAGATGCTGGCACGTTCACAGACACATATATAAATGAGTTCGATGAGACATTCTGCGTGCAGTGAGACAAAGGCATTGCGTAAATGTGTGGCACGCGCCAGCTTTAGTTAACCGACCTCTATTTTTAATGCTGTTTTTTGTTGGAGCTTTTAACCCTGAGGCAATGACAGCTATCCATGGTATGGTATGCTTAACTACGTTTAACTAGCGGTTACAAAACACCTCATGAAACCTCTTCCGGCTTACCCTTGGCACAGCCCTTGGTGTACCTTATTTTCAAGGTGGAAACAGGGTAATTTTAATTTGACATCTGACCACCCTTATTGAGATTACAAATCACAAAAGGAGTTTTTGGCGGGCTTTGGTAGCTGACGTTTGGAGTCCTCATATTTCATCGAATTTTTATCGTTTATAGTGAGTTTTGGTTCGTAAAATTGGTGTTGTTTTGCGTAACAAAGTGTCGTGCAAGTGAACAATATATAGTTCAGTGAAATATGATGGTGCATGGGTCGTAAACAGGAAAAGTGTTCCGTGATTTTAGCGCGGCAAAGCGGTCGGTTCACCTCTTTCCTGTAGACTTCTCTGCTTTTCCTACGTCTTTCGATTGCCTCCAAAAACTCCAAAAGAACCATCAAAACGTCGAATACCAACGTTTTAATGTGAAAACAGAAGAAAATTAAAAATAAAATAAGATTTAGCCAAAAGGTCTAGTAACCAGGCTAGTAAATATATTAAAAAAAAAAAAATAAAAAAAATACAAATCACAAAATTTAGCTTTAACTTTTAAATTATTGTCTTTAACACTTGCCCGATGAATGAAACTATTAAAATGCGTTTTATTATTAATGTTTCCTGCAATAAAACGTGAATTAATGTATTAACATACCCGTGGAATGAAATATTTTCTTTGCAACGTTCAGTGCGGCTCTTGCATCCTAAAACGCTGCACGCTACCATGTTGTTAACTTAAAGACACCCACTCGCAACAAATTACAACGAATTAAATTATTACGAAATAACTATTCATCGAAATATAGAGCAACAAACATTTTTATGAAATTTTTGTTGACTGACTCCGGCGTCAGACCATAGAGGATAGAGCAAAAATATGGCTACGTCAATAAGGACAGCAATAAGGTAGCGATCTCCTTTTTTAACTAGAGTGAATTTGTATTATGCATCCCTCATTGAGTAAATGAGACAAAACACGTTCTTCGTTCTATTACTTGCTCTTTCTACGACTCCAGCAATGTTTTGATGGGGACTGTCAAACTATGTTTTTTTTTACTGTCATAACCAAGAATATTATATATATTTAAAACTTCTTGGTCATACAGTCATACTGTTGTGTTTAAACGTATAATAACTTTTTGGTTTAAACTTTATGGATATAGGTACCGAAACACATAGATTTAATTGATCATGGCGGTCGGAAATGTTCGTCGTTTTAAGGGTTCCGTAGTCAAACAAGGAACCCTTATACTTTCGTCCATTCTGTCTGTCTGTCTGTATGCCCCGCCTCAATAACTCGCTCATTTTTGCATCTATTGAATCGAAATATGGCCTTAAGACAGATAACAGTAACCCAAAAACAGAAATGTTGTACGAAACATGGGTTGGATTTTTTTAAATCGAGTGAGGTGTAGAGCGTACACCGTATCCTTTGCATTGAAGTACTTATAACAGCTTAGTAGAACTAATGTATTTCACCTAGATTTCAACACTGAAAAGTTTGAAATAAAAACATTTTAACAAAAAATTAAAACCGACTTCAAAACTAAAAAGGTAAAAATAATAATAGTGCAGTCGTTGACTTTTGCATTCGAATCTATAAGAACATTAATTTGTTTTATTGGAGTCGGTGTCAAGCCAAGCCAAGCCAAAAAATTACTGCAAGCCCAGTTGCGAATCGTACCGGCTTGACATCGAGTCCGATAAGACAAATTAATGTTTATAGATTCGAATGCAAAAGTCAACGACTGCACTATTATTATTTTTACCTTTTTAGTTTTGAAGTCGGTTTTAATTTTTTGTTAAAATGTTTTTATCTGACGCTCGTTTTGTGACTTGGTATTTCTGGAGTTTCAAAAATAATAAGTTACAAATGTTTATCTTTCAGGGTATCTACGCCTGTGATCTGGACCACACTAAGTCTCTCGCTATCATCACTGCTGGAGGAGTAGGCTTCTCTTACGCCAACATCTGGCTCAAGAGCGAACGAGGATCTGGTCTCAACTACCAAATAGAAGTCTACGCATAAACACGTATCTACCACATCTAATAAACTGGAACTTATAACTTACAAGCTATTTCATACGGAATTGTGAAAGGTATTTCATTTAAGTAGAACTTATAAATCCGTGCCATCTTTGCTCTTGCAAAGCAGTGTAACATAATTTATCAAGGAACCTCACAATAAATTGAAATTGAAAATCAAGGAACCTCACTGCATTTTTTTTAAACTAAAATGAGCTCTGTTAAGTACCAAGAAGCAGAATTTTTTTATATCTGAGTAAATTCTGTATTTAATTTTCTGTTTCTAAAATTCGTGAAACTTGATAATTGAAATCCGCTTTTATTAGAATTTGAGCTAGGATCTTTTTATGGGCTACAATTTGTATGTTTATAATATTTGATCAGGGTTCCATCTGCAGATTGATCCTTCATCATTTGGTATTACTGTCATTCCTTTTCAATGCATAGGTTATGTTATTCTTTTTAGTTATGTTGCTCAAACTTATGACCACAGGAGTGCGATTTTTGAATCTCATTCGGTGAGCTCAGCAGTTGAAAATTTCAAAACAACTATGGAGATACGCATCTTTCTACTGCTGATTTGACTTTCAAAAATCGCACTCCTGAAGCATGATTTTTGAGAGTCAAATCAGCAGTAGAAAAATGCATAACTCCATAGTAATTTTGACATTTTCAACTGATGAGCTCACCGAATGAGATTCAAAAATCGCACTCCAGGTCGGATTCTGCGAGTGATTCCAGGGCCGCATTGTAGTTATGTTGAATTTAAAAAAAATCATAGCCACTCAAAAACAAGTATACCAACTAAAATGAAATAGTTTAGTAGAGGTGAGGCGGCTCTTTAAGGGTCAAGGTCGTTCGTTCAGGGAAACCTCTTAAGTTTGATAGTCTGAGTTCACCGGTTCAGTCTGCGGAGGGCTGTCTCTTAACTCCTGTATACCAACCAATCCACACGAAGCGTAGTAACTTATTGTTAATCTGTGACGAAGCCCGCTTTGTTGAGTCTAGCTCGTTTATTACCCACCCTTTTCTTGAAACGAGGCATTTGCGCTACTATGGCATTCTTCAGGCTATACCATTAAAATTTTTACACTACAATCCTATATGTATAGTCTATAATATAGTTATAAACCTTCACATGGTCAGCATAGCAAGTGTAGGTAATTAGCTGTTACGTATTTAAGTAGTGTGCGTGAGGGTGGCTGTGTCCACCATTTAACTTAGTGTCAATGGCGAATAAATGTCAGTGCGATACCGACTAGTAGTGGTTTCACTTGTCTCTCCTGACGTCTTACTAAGATATAATCATATAACATTAGCATCACAAATTATTAGTACCGTAGTGTAAAGTGTATTGAGTTTCATACCTTCACCACACTAGTGTTACCAAACAAATCGATAGTTTTACAACCAATAGTTTCATCTGAAAAAGCCATACTATGGATAAGCAATCCGAGGCAATATAACTAATTACTGAAGAATAAATAAATAAATTACAAATAAATATCAATATTATCTCATTTCGATAGTATCCATACCAATCGATAGTCTTGCTATCGTCAGCTATTTATATATACCGGTCACAGATTGATTACCCCCAATAGATACCGCATGATGAAAATTTCGGACAGGCCCGAAGTCACCATTTTTGGCGGTAAGTGCGGGTAGCGGGGCACGAAACAATGCAACGTGATTGGTCATTTCAAGGTCGCGCTATTCCGATCTCGCTCTAACCCGTTGCTTATATCAATGCAAAATCATAGATGTGTGGTGCGCGCCGGCGGCCCTGTATGCGGTATCTATTGGAGGTGATCTGTGATAGGTACCTACTATTGACAGTCGCCTATCCGCCTATCGAACGGCAACAACAACATAAACGAAAGTACTTACAACAAATTACCTGAGCAATTGAAGCAAGTAACTAAGGACATTACTTTTATAAAAAAATAAAAGAACTGTTACTAGAGAAATGCTACTACAATCTCGACGAATTCTTAAATGATGAAACCCTTAGAAAGTACGAAATTTACCCATTACTTAATAAATAATAAATATTAAGTAAACTCATTAAGATAAGATAAGATAAGATAAATATTCTTTATAACACATTTGCTCGTAAATGGTCTCTTATTTGACCAATTTCACTAACGTAATGTATCTCATTACGGACAAGTCCGGTAATGTAAAGTAAAACGGACGGTTGCGTCTAAAACGAACGGTACTTTTTTAAATCTTAGCAAAGAGTTTTTATGTCAGAAAAGTGGTAACATTTTATGAATAAAATTAACTTTGGGAGATAAAATATAATAAAGTAAACATTTAATTCTTTAATTTAATTAATTTTGACAATAAATTACAACCATTTATGTGAAACCAAAACAAACAATATTAATTTACTTTATTAGTAATACTGGCTGTTTTTGTACCTTTGCCTTTTTTCTTATTTCTTAAAATAAGAAAAAAGAAAGCGCCGATGCGCGCGCATCGCTAATTTGTGAAGTTCTCCTATTATTACCCGACTGCGACAGAAGGAGGGTTATGTTTTTCGAGCGTATGTATGTATGTATGTATGTATGTTTGTATGTCTATTTCTTTGGCACGCCCTACAGCCTAAACGGCTTGATGGATTTTAACGTATGAGGTGTCGTTAGATTCGTAATAATCGTGAGAGTGTCATAGGGTACATTATTTCAATATGGCGTCTGCGAATTAAAAAAGAGAGGGGGGAGAATCATTTTTTTTTCGCAAAAAATTACAATATGGGTATCAAATGAAAGCTGGTGAAGAGCAGATTCCAAATATATATATATATTATAGTACTTTTATGCTACAATTTTGACACAAGACTAAAAAGTATGAAATAAACTAAATTATTTAGAAAAACAAAAAACCCGACTGCATAAAAAACTATTAACTGAAAAGATAAAAACAAGCTCCTTAAATCAGCTATAATAACTTTGTTTGAGCAAATTAATACAATTTGAATGTTATTACTTATTAGGTAGGTATTGCAGGCGGGGACAAACCAATAACCAACAAATAGGTCATTTTTCTTTGTCCCCGTTTGCGATATCTACCTAATAAGTAATAACATTCAAATTGTATTAATTTGCTCAAACAAAGTTATTATAGCTGATTTAAGGAGCTTGTTTTTATCTTTTCAGTTAATAGTTTTTTATGCAGTCGGGTTTTTTGTTTTTTAGTTATAATCAACAGACTAAAAACACTGAATCTGATGAAATTTTAATTTTAATTTGATTGCTTAGTTTTTACAAATTTTTATAGCACAGGTCACAGGAGCACGGCATGCAGACGTGCGCGTAGTCCGTCAATCAAACGAAAACTGTCTCGTAATTGTTTCTCTTTGTGTCTTTGTTTCTCTTTTGGTTCGGACACTTTTGAGCACAAACCCTAAGTCCAATAGTTGGTAAGTCAATGAATGAAACTAATAAAAACTTATAAATGTATTTTTATTATAACAGTAGGCTACAAGGGTACAGTTAGATACCTAGGTATATATACCTATCTATTTTATTGTACAAATTCTATAGATCTCTCTAATGAAAAGTTTTCTCAGCATTGGACTTGTAGCCGACCTCATTTCCTTCAACTTTTATAACAAAGGAGCTATTTCTGTCGTCTTGCGAACAGACTTACCTTTGAATGGAACATACGAAAAACTAACTTGATTATATCGTTGTACTAAATAATAAAATATGAAACACATCTATTCTTTATTACATTACATGTTTTTTTTTATTTATCAATACACCATTTTATAATAGCAACTGTACCAAAAGCATAATGACCTACCTAGAAAATGACCTACTCAGAAAATGTCTTGACAAGAAAATGACAACGTTCTAAAATGACGTGTATAGAAAAAGACCTAGTTCACCATAATTATAAATTCCAGTATTTACACACGGACCTGAAAAAAAGACGGACGTAATGTGACACTAAAAAGTGAAGCATGCAGGGTCCTACATTTTCTTTTGTTCTACAAGGGACCTACACTCACACAGATACACTAGCTCTAGGCGCAGGTCCGACACCCGTCACCATTATGTACCGCGTGACAGCACGCACACAAAAGAAATGGGTGCTTCACTCGTGATTAGACGAGATTACGTCCGTCTTTTTTTCAGGTCCGTGTATTTACATTACATTATTTATATTAAGAAAATATTCACTAGGGGCGTTTATGATATGTAGTGGAGTGGAATGCAATGAGACCATTTTTAGAATTTTTGTCTGGCTTTTAACTGTTTGTTTGTGCACGCATTACTTAAAAACTACAAACCCGATTTAGATGGGGTTTTCACAAAACCATAGTTTAGCGTTTGAATTAACATTTACGCTTTATTTCATCGTAATCGGTGAATTGAATCAACGGCTATTATTATTTAAAGTCAGTGGTCCGCGCGTACGAAGTCGCGGGTGCCGCTACTAAATAAAACATAGTGGATTGAGATCCGGAGCCGTGTGGTTCCGGCTTAGAATGGGACCAACCCATGGGTGTCGTACGAGGCGACTAAGGGATTAAAGGTTTCTTATACAGTGTTTATGTGGGCGAAAGGCTATATCATTCATTCCACTCTGAATTTTAAATTGCTGAATGTTAACATTTAGTAATTGTAGCAAGCGTATGATCACCCTGAAAGGGATTACGGCCGTGAGTTTATGTATGTATGTATCACCGTCACCATCATCATCATCATCGGCCTATATACGTTCCACTGCAGGGCACCGGCCTACCCTCAGAGAGAGTGCAAGAACAGTCCACCACGCGTGCCCGATGTGGATTGGTGGACTAAACAAACGCTTCAGAATTTCTTTTTCAGCGTTTGCAAGCTTCCTCACCATGTATTTCCTTCACCGTTTGAATCCAATCGGTATTACGTAAGCTAGAAAAACTCACTATATAGCAATATGTCGTTCGTGCGGATTCGAACCTAAACCCTCAAGATTGAGTGTCCGTCCAATAATGTCCATACCTCTCCACAAAGCGCTACAGACGCTCTCATGTACCTACGTATAGATTAAGATACTTAAAAATTATTATTAACTAATATGGTACCTATATTAAACAGTCAGTCGACATTGAGAGCGGCGGGCGGCGGCTTTAAATCAACCTCAGTATGCAAAAGGATAAAAAGCACGTACATGCAATATACCCTTCCGAACCGAGCTTCCCAGCTTCTTTCCTAAGCGATTTTTCATGAGCTGCGCCGCGTTAATGTGTACAAACGCTCTTGGCTTCGGCGGCATACTTTGCTTCTTCGCAGGAAATAAATTATGCTCAGAGCTTCTGGCTGGCGTTACAGAAAATTCGCCCGAAGATAAGTAGTCAGTTATTTTCGCATTTAGTTTTTACCAGGCCGAAGCATCAGATACTAAGCTAACTGGGCGCATTGGGCTCGCAAAAAAGGCAAACGTGAGATCTATTGTGACAGGTTTTTTGCTAGCGACATTTTCGTTTACAACAAAATGTAAGTAATAGACTAGAACTGCCCAATTTATGCTTGTTTCTTGGTTTCTCTTTTGTATTTTAAACATATTGTGATTATCAAAAGGAATTTATAATAAACCCCATTATAAATATGCGAATTTTGGAACGGTGTGATTTTTTTGATTCAAGGAAAATAGTCAGATAATGTACCTATACCTGCTTGACTAGATATTTGTTATAGCACGCATTATACCGACCTATGTTGCCATAATAAACGTTGTTCAAGGATACTTAAGACGTGCTTTGGAAAGTGACGAAATAATGTGGTTGACATTAGGTAGACATTCAATTCCACTCAGAGGCCGAAAGCCCAGCCAATCCCGATTTTACCTATATAAAGCCCGACCAGAAATATAAAAAACCTCGCCATGTTGCGGAAAATCATTAGAACTAATTTTTGTACTTGGAACACTAACATTAAAGGTGACAGTGCAGCGCCCCCAAACCAGGTTTTTTATAAAAAAAGACCATAATAACCAGAATATATTCCTGGTCAGGCTTTACTTACTTCTGAGTCTTACATAGGTCATTTTAAGTAGCTAAACAAAAATACTTAGGTACAAGAGTTTCTAAATACTCATAAATTATTAGCCAATATCACACATAACTTTAATACATTCCTACTGCAGGTAGCCTACAAAACGACCTTGCAAAATGTGTCTAAAGTTGACAACAAAACGTTGTACATCATCTCATGATCTCATTCCTGTCTTATTAAGTACCTATCTATTCACACGGCAAGTTGAGTACTTGTATTATGAACGTTATCCCTATTGTGGTTGAACCGTCAGAGATGACCCTATCAAAATAATACGTTTTTTCCGCTTACTCGCTAGGCATAAGGTAAACAAGTTCTTGACTCACTGTTTGTGGAGGCTATTTGAATATACCAGTCCACAGTCGATCGCGATTGACCAAGTAACATACACGCTCGTAGGCCACACGCGATATAAAATGAAGACCGCTCCCGTTTTGCTAATTGTTTTGCTTTCATGCATTGCCGTCAGTCAATGCAAGGATCTCATAGTAGGCACGAGTTTCAATAACCGTCTAATATGGCAAGAGAAGGCGGAATACAATTCTATTCCACTCAAGAAAAGGGTAAAGGAAGTGTTCTTTTCGGATCCCGGTCAACAGGTCATCAAGGTTAGTTATCTATTCCATTTATCGCTTTGTTAGTGATAATATTTCAATTCAACATAATGTAAGCATAAGCATAAGCATAATGTAATTTGAATGAAAACAATATTAGACTGATTCGTGAGAATGAGTATTTCAAATACGCGTCATTTTATATGTGTCAAAGTGATCTAAGAAACAATGAATGCAAGATAAGGTATTCAACACGCGCTGCTACAAACAAATTATTATGCAATATTTTTCCCTGATTCGCATGTATTAGTAATTAAGTTAAATGATATTTATATGGTGGTTGACAGAGAAGAATATTGTTTTCACAAAATTGCAGGCTACCAAATAGAATCACTATACCTACCGAGGGCAGGAAAGTATGAAAGGTCTCAGATTTCATATAATTGTTGACCGAGGCGAAGCTGAGGTCAACAAACATGTGATCCGAAGCTTTTTTATTTATACTGCCCGAGGTTAGTATACTATTTTTTTCCTCGACGGAGGTGGAAAGCGGCAACTTCGTTTAGCGCAGCGGGATGAAAATTGACGCTAGTAAATCTTTATTGTGTATAAATTTAGGTTTTACAATTTGCAGGTGTAAGAGGTATTCCGCCAAATCTTGCCCTTTCGGACGTACACACAAAATTTATAATATTCGTTTACAATGTCTACAAAATTAAAGTCAACAACATTCAATAAATAAAATAGAAAAAGTTACAATTAATGAATATGAAAACGAAAATAACTACAATGTCAAAACAATTATAACAAGAAATATATAAGAAAAAATAATAAGCTAGGTCAGGTACATGTCAGGTATTAAATTATTTACAAACACAAGAAACTAAATTATCAATCACAAGGTGAGTCATAGTTGGTCATATCTAGAATCTATAATCTAGGAATTCCTTCGTATTGTAGAAACATCTTTCAACTAACCATTCTTTCAATGTTTTTTTAAATATGTCTGCCTAAGTTGCTTAAAGGAATCTGGAAGTTGATTGTATAATTTTATACACATTATGAAACTACTCTTTGAAGTAACAGCAGTTTCCATCCGGTGAGGAGAACAGATCATAATTACTACAGAATCACTTTCTAACTATACCAAGTTATGTTTTAGTTACCTACATTTTATCAATAACAACAACGATGCTATTTTTACCTTGAAACGGTTTATAAAATGAGTCCTTCCAGAGATACCATCATTTGTTGTTGAAAACTAGTGTCCTAGTGAAAAGCAGTAGGTACCTACTCAGTGAATACCCAACAGTGAGACCGTTTATTATCTCGAACTCACTGACCTCGGCCTCGGCAGCCAAAGGTCATCGTGTTCTGTTCATATCACTCACAATATAAATCAAGAGAATCAACAAACACAACAGAATTAACATTTTTAGAGATTTATCGATTAACCATTTATGTTTTCGCACTTTTTGTGTTCGCACTTGACCGGTTTTGTTTTTTTATGTTTAAGTTGACAGGTTTTTTTCTAATTTTCATATTGTTATCAACAATTTTTTTTATTTTCTTTACTTTCGGAATACATTATTTAATTAAGAGCCTACCGAGCCTATGCTGCCCTCAATCGTATTTTTTTTATTTCTACACAATTAAACAACATTTCCAAAAACAAGAATTGATCCTGATTTGCTTTAAATTTATCGAAACATTACGGATTATTATTTTTTATGCTTGTAGCTATTATCTTTAAAACCGCCAAAAATGACCACTTTTGGCGGTTTTAACGATAATAACTACAAACATTATAAAAACAAATACGCAGTGACCCGATAAATTGAAAATCAGCAATGACTACAATGTGACATTCTTGTTTTTTTGGAAATATGGTTTAATTGTTAAGAAATAAAAAAATACGATTGAGGGCAGCACAATAGGCTCGGTGCAGCCTTAACAGTTATTTGTTATGCTAGGCTGCAAAGTTGTTTTTTGGCGCGAGTACTTGTATAGAAACCTGAGCAAGCGAAGGATCCTAGAATTGAACCACGAGCGAAGGTTTCAAAGGTACGAGACGCAGAATAACTTTGCAGCCGAGCGAAACACACAACTTTTCACCTCACAACAGCGAGGAAAAAAAGTGAATTGCTAAAAATAACATTTTAATGTTTTTTTTTTTCGTGCTGGCCAGTGACATGAAATAGTTATTAAGCATTTTCAGTAGATTGGCGGTATAGAAAAATATTGAATTGACAGATTCGAATTTCAAAAACTCTTTCCACGCTAGCAGATAAAATGCACTTTTGCACTCAGATTTCGAATGATAAACAGAATCTTTCCGAGCTTGTGAGGTGAAAAATAATTTTATTCGGTTTAATATTGCTCGTTCTCTAAATAGTTGATAAGGTTCGTAGAACGAATAGTAGTCCAATCATTTTAGGGTTTGACCCTAACAATAATTCTTCTATCGCTGAAACTTTGCAGTGTGATAAAGTAAAGTATACAGATTACGGATTAGAAATAATCTAGGTTGTTTTTTTCCGGTCCTAGATTATTTGTCAACCGTAATCTGTATACTTTACTTTATCACACTGCAAAGTTTCAGTGATAGATGAATTATTGTTAGGGTGTCCATACAAGGAAACTCTAAAATTTGTGCATTGGTATTACAGCAGTTCCAAAAATAATATTTTACGAATATTTTTATCTTTCAGGGTATCGTCGCCCGTGATCTGGACCACACTGAGTCTCTCGCTACCATCACTGCTGGAGGAGTAGGCTTCTCTTACGCCAACATCAGGCTCAAGAGCGAACGAGGATCTGGTCTCAACTACCAATTAGAAGTCTACGTGTAAACACAGTATCTACAACATCTAATAAATAGGAACTTATAATTTACAAGCTATTTCAAACGGAATTATGAAAGGAATTTCATTTAAGTAGAACGTATAAATCCGTGCCATCTTTGATCTTACAAAGCAGTGTAATATAATTTTTCAAAGAAGCTCACTGCATTTTTTTTCAAACTAAAATGAGCTCTGTATTAAGGACCAAGAAGCAGAATATTTTATTATTACTGATATTCTATCTCTGAGTAAATTCTATATTTCTGTGCAAAATTTATGAAACTTGATAATTGAAATCCGCTTTTAAATTGAGCTAGGTTTTAATATTAAATACGTTTGTTTAATCAATGGGTAGTAAATTTTACATCGTTTATCTGCTTTACAATACAGGCACGCTATAAAACTACTTGTGTTATAATAATTGTTCTATTTTGTTACTCACGAACGAGAATGCCAAAGTTTTTATTTAGTTATACGATACAGTATATTCTACGAATAAATTATTCAATTAATCAGGCATACCTTCTATTTGTTTTTACCCATTTAAGAGATTGGACAAAAATTTTAAATATGCATTTTGTTTAAATTTGTGGAACTCGATGCACCCAAAATTTTGTCCATTACTAATATAAATTTGAGATTTTTATCAAATCCCGATTTATTTCCTAATTAACTAGGTACATTCCTAGATAGTAGATACTTCCACAGTAACTGATGCAAGTAAAAGTAATTAAGTTATACCATGTTGTCACCTGTTGTTGTCACTGCAGGGCAAAGGCGTCCTCTTACAAAGGACGAAAGACATGACAACACCACCCCGATTTTTCATTTATTTTCTCTACTAATCGGAAATTTTAATAAGTATTTCAAGCATAAATGCTATTCAATGTGTTTTTGCAATTAAATGTAGAGTTCCCTCCTAAATAAGATTAAAAGCTATTTTTCGTATTTATACATTCATCATTTTCATTAACTATACTTTTGACTTTACTCTTGATTACAAAATGGTGTCACATCCTGTTATAGGTATGCGTTTGTAGCAGTTTTTTATCTATAACTATGAAATCAAGTTTTAAGAGCGTCGCCCGTGTAGAATACAGAAAAATGCTTACTACCAAGGGGTTATTAAGTTATAATCTAAACTGCTTGATTTTTAAACACATAATTTAAAGGGGTGGTTCAGACCATCATACTGAACAACTTTTACTAACGGAGCACAGCAGAAATCACAAAAAAGCACAATCGCACATTTTGAGTCGTATAGGACAAAGAAGTCCTACCCATAAAATAGCTCAATTCTACAAGAACCTATAACCTATTCTAGGGAAAATCGTTAAGTACAGGAAAATATCACACGCTCGATGAAGTCACAATGATTAAACGTGCAACCTTTTGAAAAAAACAGGAAACTTGTTGTGAATAACTCATTGCGAAGTACCCGTACCGTCCGAGCCAGGGGCGACCCTGGCAATGGGTCACTCGAGGATATTCGATGAGTATTTTGTTTTATTTCACACCAGTTAACGTTCCCATCTATTTTAATAGTCGTACCTACATTATGGGACAATTTAAAGGTAAAACGTAAACGATATGACAAATGTTTCTGTTATTTTGAATACGCAATATAAATTATGTTTGCCTTTTAATTAATACGAGCCGAAAGGTATGTCAAGTTTTTTTTTGGAGGGCTGAATTGAAAACCATTTCGAGATAATTGTCTCAATAATCATATTTTCTATGTCAGAGATTTTAAAATGAAAGGCTTACAGATATTTTTAATAAAATAACGTCGTTTTTCGGTCCGTGCAGTGACGTCACTGGCATACCTCTGAACTCCTTGGTAAACATAAAATCAACTTAAAATAACCGGCCATTAAGAAAAAAATATACTTTCACAATGTCAGAATTTGACATTTGATGTTGCCGTATCTTTTTCCAGCATAGAGTTAGAAAGAGGAGGCTGGTTTTTAAATACAGCTGTATGTAGTTTTTCTCCATGGAGTTCGAATTATTTTCTCTCCACCATTTTTGCACTTAGAGATTACAGATCAAAATAATTTAAAAATTAAATGTATATTGATAAACTCGATGAATCGCAATAAGAATGAAATAGGTATCTTAAAATTAGGTCTTCTGTCCGTAAAAAATATAAAAATGAAGACAAAAAAAAACTTGACATACCGAATTGACAAGTTTATGAATTTCGCGAATTTAAAGGCCATTGAACCTCTTTGTATGGGAGGCTGGCATAGTGATGACCATAAATTTTCAGGAATTTCAAAAACGCGGCGCACCCTGAAACCTATGTATATCGATAGAGGATGTATAGACGAACATAAAATGTCAAATAACATATAGTCCTAAAGTGCAACGTTTTCGAGATAATCCATGTTAAGTATCTTGTATAGATAAAAATCCTAACACATTTTCCTCCAATACCAATCTCCGTGGTCCAATGGTTATAAGACTTGGGATCTTGACACGGAGGTCGTAGGTTCGATTCCCATGGGGGACACCTAGTGATATGTCACTTTATGCGTTTTTCCCCAGTTGGTTAGGGTAATGCAGGTTGAATCAACTGATTGTCTGAAAAGAAAGATGATTCCGTGCTTCAGATGGCACGATAAGCCGTTTGTCGCAGTTACTATCTCTGGTGGTTATTATTCGTTATATAAAAACAACGTCAGAGGCCGTAAGGCGGTCTGAAAAAACTCTGACACCAGGGTTTGCCCACACGATAAGAAGAAGAAGATGTATGGAATAGAAAATGTTTTTGGCATAAACAAGTTCTATGACACCTTTATGTAATACCCAGTATGAGAAATATACCGAGGAAGGTAGGTACTTATTGATGATAATTTATTTCGAAAAAAGTTCTTGTATTAATGGCAAACATTTATTTCATCTGTGCAGGTATACACGTACACACGGTGACACATCAACCTATACAAAACCAAATTAATAAGCTGGCCGCGCGACGACTCATACGTCATGCAACCTAAACCTGCTCGCGGCCAGCTTATTTTGGTTTTGAACAGCTTGATGTGTCGCTGTGTGTAAGTACAAATAGGCCTCACGACGCGCTGCATACTTCGCGGTCAACTTATACGGCAGTGTAAGAGGCAAAAAAAAAAAAAAAAAAATATTGGCAGTGTGTAGTGCGTCGTCGTGCAGGTTGTATTTGCTATTGTACCTCAACAGATGAAATAAATGTTTTTCTGGGCTATGTCGACATGGAATATATTTTAATCATGTCCTAGTCTATGTTTTTCTTAATTGCAATTACAATTTAATTGAAATAACAAAAAATCGAATGAGAACTTTTTTCGAAATAAAGTACCTACCGCTGTATTTTTTCACCAAAAAGAGAAAGGTGTAATAGAAAACGTTTATACCTAAGCACGGACTTGACAAAAAAGGCGGACGTAATGTGACACTAAAAAGATGTGAAGCATGAGCATGCAAGGTCCTACATATTCGTTTGTTCTACAAGGGACCTACACTCACACAGATGCACCAGTTCTAGGCTTAGGTCCTACAACCCGCCACCATTTTGTACCGCGTCAGCACGCACACAAAAATAAATGGGTGCTTCACTCGCGATTAGACGAGATTACGTCAGGTTTTTTTTCAGGTTCGTGTACCTAGGTACACAGGTAGGTAGGTAGGTAGGGGCACAGCAAGGAGACCCTTTGGGTCCGCTGATTTTCGGCCTTGCCATACATAATATTGTAACATCTCTGGAGTCGTCTCTGAATGTGTGGTACCTTGATGACGGAATGATTGGGGGCAATCCGGACAGCGTTTTAAGGGACATTCAGGCTCTCATTCCTAGTCTTAAAGCAGTGGGGCTGGAGGTCAACTCAGAGAAATGCGAAGTTTTTGAATGTGGACCCAGTTCTTCAAGTCTTTTGGCGCGCTTCAGGGGTGTCTTGCCAGGTCTTAAAGTTATTAATAGGTCTAACTTTAATTTGCAAGGCGCGCCTATATACCCCGAGGCGTTGCCGGACGTGCTTCGTGGAAAAAACATCGCTCTCGGTTCAGTTCGGGAACATTTCGGGCGCTTATCAGCCTCAGTGTCTTTGGTTTTGTTGAGGAGCTGTTTTTCCATGCCAAGACTTACGTATACGGTCAGAACAGCTCCAACTTGGCTTTGTCCAAGTGAAGTGGATGCCCTGGACAGCACTTTGAAGGATATAACGGAGGACGTGCTCAATGTGAAACTCAATGCGGAGCAGTGGTGTCAGGCGTCCCTTCCTGTGCGACATGGTGGCCTTGGGATTCGCCGTGTATTGGACACAGGCCTTGCAGCTTTTCTTGCGTCTGCGCATGGTGTGGTGGAGTTAGTCACTCGGATACTTTCAGTCAATGGTGACAACTTTGCTTTACCGTTCGTGGATGAGGCGCTGTCTAGATGGTTTCTGTCCTGTCCAAATCAAGCTGCTCCTGATAAACCTGGAGTGCAGAGGGATTGGGATGAGATTGTTTGTAGAGGGGCTTTGGTGGAGCTTTTGAATAACGCGTCCAGGGCCGATCTGGCACGTCTTAGGGCTGTTTCCAAGCCAGAGTCAGGGGCGTGGCTGCATGCTTTACCTTCGCCGCAGCTGGGTACTCACTTGGACAACGACTCGTTGCGTATTGCAGTCGCCTTAAGGTTGGGTTCGTGGTGCGTTGGTGGAGGCGAATGGTCACCACGCTCTGAGCTGTGGAAGTTGCGTCGGAAGGTTGCCACGCCACCATGCGCTTAATGACGTTGTTCGTAGGTCCCTTGTCGCCGCCAATGTTCCATGTGTGCTGAGCCGCCTGGTTTAAGCCGCACGGACGGGAAGAGGCCTGATGGGCTCACTCTGATACCGTGGCAGAGAGGCCGTTGTCTTTTATGGGACGCTACGTGCGTGAGTACTTACGCGGCATCACATATAGCGGGTACAATGCGCGAGGCTGGGTCAGCGGCTGAAAAGGCGGCTTCGCTCAAGCATGTCAGGTACTCAGAGTTAGAGTCCCTTTACATCTTTGTGCCGTTAGCAGTAGAAACGTCTGGTGTTTGGGGATGTGAGGCCAAGGCTTTTGTGCGACAGCTGGGCAGGAGGTTTGTTGAGAGCGGGAACGATCCCCGCTCGGGTTCGTATCTGGTCCAAAGGATTTCTCTAACTATTCAACGCGGGAATGCTGCTAGTGTGATGAATTCCTTTGAGCCGGGTGCGTTCCGTGTTGCGGAGGGCATTTAAGTAGGTTTTTGTTTTATTGTTGACGAAGCGTGGGGTGGATTATAGTTTGGTAAGTTGACGAAGCATGTTGCTGATTACCGGCTGTTATATTATAATAAGATTGACGAAGCTTGTGCTGACTGCTTATTTTGTGTTTTAAAAATGGTATAATTATATGTTGTCATATCCTAGGTAGGTATCATAAACATCAACCAAGAAGGGGTGGTATCCCGCGGTGCGACTGGAAGTCCGATGATAGTAGAAAGGGGAAGGTGGGATGAGCTCATGCAGCTCTGGTGCACACTCACCGAAGTACAATCTGTAGAAGACCGACAAGCAGGCTACTCTGCGGCGGCTAGGCTATGAAGCTTGGTTTCCACCAACCAGATTACTGTCGCCAATGAGCCTCTAGTTGATACTTAGCTGAGCCATCCCACATGTGGCAGCAATACTTCATACACGATCGGACCTGAGCTTTATACAACATTAAGAGTTGTCCAGGAGTGAAATACCGCTTCACCTTGTTTAAGATGCCCAGCTTTTTGGCTGCACTTTGAGCCTTAGACTCGATGTCAGCGCCGAAATTGAGTTTCGTAGTCAACCCATGCTCAGAAGCTCAAGACTGTCGGAAACAGGAACAGATTTACCTACCCCGGAAAGTAGGAGCCAGAATAAACGAACTCCTTTTGGCGGTGAACAGACAAGCCTGTGTTTTGGTGGCGTTGAAGTTGACTAGATTATTGTCACCCCACTGGGAGACAAGACTTAAAGTCAAGTTTGTCCGCTCCACCATGGCTTCTGCGAACGTATTTCATCCCCGCTGGCCCCCGGATAGATATCTCTCTGTGACAGTACTGTCATCTGCATACCCAACAATACCTGACACAAAGAGGTCAGTGATGTGTAGCAGGAAAAGTCTCGCAGAGAGAACAGACCCCTGAAGAACCCCAGCATCAATTGCCATGAGGTCTTCCGACCTCTGAGCAGCTGTCAATGACAACTCTAATCGACCGTTCACTCAAGAAATCAGATATCCAGCTGCAGAGATCAGCAGGGATGCCATAAGCAGGAAGCTTGCTCAGCAATCTAGCGTGCCATACCCTGTCAAAGGCCTTCGAGATGTCAAGTTACACAACTAGTGCTTCGCTGTGTTTCTCGATGGCCTCGCCCCACCAGTGCGTGACATCCATCAATTATTAATTTAATTAAATAGACTATGTATTACTGTTTAAATAACCTTAGCGTAAGAATTTATATTGTAATAGTATTAAGTCGTGTTATTCTGTAGAGTTTCTGGCCGCATCTTCTCTACAGCGACAACACGTTCCGAAGCGGTGGTAACTTAAAAAAGAATTGACGTTTAATAAGTGTGCTTCAGGCTCCTATATTGAATAAATTATTTTGAGTTTGAGTTTGACATAAGAAGATCCCCAGTCGATCGCCCCCGGCGAAAGCCATATTGACGATCACTGTGTAGATCATTATCTTCTAGGTATGTCCGCAACTTACTGTTAAGTACTCTTTCCATTACTTTACAGAGAATGGAAGTGATGGCTATAGGTCGGTAGTTTCAGGGGTCGGAACGAATGCCCTTCTTGGGAATCGTTATTGTTCTGAGAGAGAGGCGACACAGGCGTGTTAAAATAGGAGACAACTCAGGCGCATAATGTCTCAGCACTCTTGCAGGTATTCCATCAGGATCACTGGCTTTATTCACATGCAGATTAGACTACGCCATGCTTTGAGGACCTCTTTCGTGTGTATTGTCATCTCCAGCATGTGTGGCTGTTTGGCACGAGCGTCCAAACGTGAATTGCTTCTAAACAGAGAAGCAAATAAATTCGCTTTCTCAGTCAGCGACCCACCAGGTTTCTGCATGGGAGGCAAAGGGCCCATCAGGTTTCTGCATGGGAGGCAAAGGGGGACGGTAGAAATTGGATTCGACCGATTTTGAAAGGGACCAGAACTGTTTACTACCAGAAGGGTAGATGCCAGTATGTGCAAAGACCGATACTGAGTGCTTGTCTGGATCTGATGTCAGCAGAAGGTCCAAACAATTGGGCGTATGGCCATCGACATCCGTTACCCGCGTTGCTTGATTCACCAGCTGGGTGATATCTAGCGATAACGCAAACTTGCGCGTCTCTCTGCCAGCATGGTTAGTTTTCTGGAATAGGAACAGCCACTCGCTGTGGTGGGCATTTAAGTCCCCCAGAAAAATAAGCTCCGCTCCGCCGAGACACGCTCCTCAGATACCCAGATGGACCTCTTGGGCTCGACTGACTGATGGGAAACTCACTTGTAGACTGCAGGGACGTCCGAACCCCCCTGCAATGGCCACCGGGTCCTCCTTGGGGCAGCCTTTCACACGTGGCGAGCGCACTACTTGGGCCCCCTACTAACTGCGGTCGGCCCACGACTGTCACCGTGCTTCGGATCCCGCTACCCTCCAGAATGAGTTTCCCGGTACAGTGTTGCTCAGAGGCCAAGACCGGCTCCGAACAGCACAGCTGACTTTCTCCCATTCCCCAATGGCACTGGCACTCCTGCAAACCGACGGAATGCAGCAAGCTGCTTGGCGCAAGACTCCAGCAGGAGGGTGGGCGCGAGCCAGGCGGCTCCTTGCGGAGCCTAGTACCGCTGTGGGGGATCGTTCAGCCGTCACCACAAACTTGGTGGTGGCGGCGTTGTCCGGGGTGGACCGCTAGGAGGTAGATCCTTAACCACCCCAAACGTCCACCCCCTACGTCCCACTGCAGGGCACAGGCCTACCCTCATGGAGGGTGTATGTACGTTAGTCCACCACGCGTGCACAATGCGGTGCGGTAGACCTCATATACGCATCGGAATTTCTTTTTCATCGTATGCAGGTTTCCTCAAAATGTTTTCCTTTGCCGTTTGAGAGCCGTTGGTGTTACGTAGGTACATAAGTCAAAAAAACTCATTGGTAGGTAGTGCGAATTCAGACCTGGACTTCAAGATTGAATTCCATAGCTCTCTGCAACTCGCTACCGACGGAGCGTTGCGACTCTATTGATATATGATTGCATCTTATAGGTAATTGGGGGGGATGTGTTAGGATTTTATACAGGATGTAAGTGACAGCCTAGCAAATACTGAAACGGTAAACTCAGACCATCAAACTGAACAACTTTCACTATGGAGGCTACCTCAGGAAACGCAAAAAAAAAAATCTGGTGTCCCATACATTTTAGTCAGGTAGGTATAACAGTTTTGTATGGGACCGCTGATTTTTTTTCGCGTATAGTATAGGTACAAGGTGTTACAAAAATACAAATAAACATTCAAGGGTGTGGTTTAGACCATCAAACTGAACAACTTTCACTATAAGACCAATATCGAAAGCACGAAAAAAAAAATGTATGTTCCATACTCTACAAATCGACTCTAGCTAAAATATGTATGGGATATCAGTTTTTTTTTTCGCGATTTCGTGTTGGTCCTATAGTGAAAGTTGTTCAGTTTCATGGTCTAAAGATGGATGGATGGTCATGGCCTTAAGAGTTTTAAATATTTATTTTTACCTGTATACACAAGATCTTTAACATGCATTATTTCGAAAACGTTGCACTTTAGGACTATATGTTATAGGACATTTTTTGTTCGTCTATAGATCCTCTATCGATATACATAGGTTTCAGGATTCGCCGCATTTTTGAAAAATTTCCGAAATTCCTGCAAAATTATGGTTACCACTATGCCAAAATGTTCAAAGCCCTTTATTTGTTTCCCATCATTAATGTTAAACGACAATTTCAAAACTGATGGGTTATGGCATTGTTAGTGCATACCTATATGCAGGTAGTAGAGGTAAACAAACATATATAATGATTATACATATTAAAACATTAATATTATTACGTTACATTGTCATCGGGGTTAAAATAATTGTCGGGTTATAACAATTTCATTCAATTCCGATGTTAGGAACAAAACTTAATCGTAGAACCATACAATTTACACGAAAACAAGAAGTAAAGTAGGTACTTACTGGAAACTGAATCAAAATAAAAAAAAACTGTTATATTACTTTTTGAGTTGGGATTAATCGACCTTTATTCCGGCTTGAGGTTTTTGTCCCATGCTACCTAAATTGAAATAAACTACTACATATAATAACTATAAGAAAAAACTCCAGAAATTAAAAAAATGCAAATTTGTAGTATATTTAAATTTTTCTTGGTCATCATTATCATCAGCCTATACAGGGTGTAAGGAAAAACATAATTAACCTTTAAACCACATATTCTACACATCAAAATGAACAACTTTTACTATGGGAGCAAACCTGTCAGAGCAAAAAATAAATAAACTAAAGTGCAATAATTAGTTACTCGACTAAAATACATGAGACAGCAGATGTTTCCTCTGACAGGTTTGCTCCAATAGTAAAAGTTGCTCAGTTTGATGGGTAGAGTATGTGGTTTAAAGGTTAATTATACTTTTCCTTACATCCTGTAAGTCCCACTGTAGGGTTCAGGCCTACACTCAGGAGGACAATTGGGCGTAGTCCACCACTCGTGCCCAATACTGATTGCTTGACTTCACATACCCATCTGAATTTCTTCATCAGCATAAGCAGGTTTCTTCACGATGTTTTCCTTCGCCGTTTGAGTAGCAGTCGGTATTACGTACATACTCGTTAGTTAGCAAAACCATGTCGTCCGTGCGGATTCTAACCTCCTCATGATTGAGTGTCCGAAAACGTAAGTATCTATTCTATATCTATAATAATATCAGGACACAAAACTTAAGTAAGATTTTTAAAATTGTGTAGAGAAAAAGAATGCAGATGTTTTCCAAGATTTCCCGACTTCGGCAACCCTACGCAAAGTGCATCGGTAATCGATCGACCTCTGCATCGTGTCGTAAAGGTAAGTACCTACCTAGTTAAACGTAGGAAGAAGGTAATAGTTATTTGTTATGCTAGGCTGCAAAGTTGTTTTTTGGCGCGAGTACCTACTTGTATTGAAACCTGAGCAAGCGAAGGACGCTAAGATTGAACCACGAGCGAAGCGAGTGGTTCAATTAATATAATCCTGAGCGTAGCGAAGGTTTCAAAGGTACGAGACGCAGAATAACTTTGCAGCCGGGCGAAACACACAACTTTTCACCTCACAACAGCGAGGAAACAAAGTGAATTGCTAAAAAGAACATTTTAAAAAGTTTCTTTTTCGTTCTGGCCAGTGTCATGAAATAGTTATTAAGCATTTTCAGTGGATTGGCGGTATAGAAAAATATTGATTAGACAGATTCGAATTTCAAAAACTCTTTCCACGCTAGCGGATAAAATGCACTTTTGCACTCAGATTTCGAATGATAAACAGAATCTTTCCGAGCTTGTGAGGTGAAAAGGTGTTTTTCCGGTTAGGATTAGCGATACGCAAACGCAAAATACAGGGTACTTCTTAATATGCTGTCACTTTTTAAGGGGATGATCAGACTATCAAACTGAACAACATTCTCTATGGCACTAACATCGAAATCGTGAAATCAAAATCAGCTGTTCCATACAAAACTGTAAACCTATTTGAACCAAATGTTTTCAGACAGTGTTCAGACGGCTGTTTTTTTTCGCGATTTCGATGTTGCTGGTCCCATAGAGAAAGTTGTTCAATTTGACGGTCTGATCATCCCATTAAAAAAGTGTCAGCATCTTAAGAAGGACCCTACAAAATACAAATATACAACGTGTTAATGAATTGACGCAAAACTAGAAAGTAGTTTGTTTAGAATCGAGAACAGAATTGAATAATCATGTTTCAAAATAGGTGCATTTTACCTATACCTATTTTATATTTGTTTGTAAAATTTAAAATTTATTGAACTCGATCTCAACCCACCGCTTGGGCACTCTCACCCCTACTTACTACCAAAACAAGATTCTCAAAATGTATCCATGAGCATGTTAGCGTTTTCATTCATTGCTGAAAGTTCTAGCTGAAATGATAACAAATCATTTTTGCCTCAAATGCGAATAACTTTAAATTTTAACTATCAAAATAATAAAATTATGGTTTCAATCTAATTATTTTGCCATAAATCAGTTGGTGTGTATGAGGTTTTGCGCTTATTCATTAACACGTTGTAATTTTTTTTTATCACTGTACCTCGTTCTAGGTCATTCCTGGCCCAACGCATATCAGTTGCGATTCAACTTGGAAACGCGGCCAGCATTATGGGCACCTTCGGGCCAGGTATGACCAGGGGCGGGCTTTTCAATTAAGGACCTTAATAGTACTAGAAGTGGCTCTGTTTAGAATGGCTAGACTTAAGTTAAGGGTTCGTTTTGTTTGTTCTAGTGCTTTTACTGTTTTACTCCATTTATAGTAGTGTAGTGTAGATATAGTAGCAATATACTGTATGTCGGTCCAGGAGGCCGAAGATGATCAGGATCCGACATTCTTTATCAGAATTTCAATTAAAAGTCAATAATTTCATTCACTTAGTCTATTTAATTGTTCTTTACAAAAGTTATTCTTATTATATAATTTCACATAAAATATCTCAATGTCTTTACTTATCACTTTCCAATAGATAGCTCAGACAATACAATAGATAATATAGTTCAGGTGGGGATTCTCAGACGCGCAAAATATGAGTTTCTTTGGAGCTCAACGAACGATGGCCCATCTCACATCGTGCCCTGCGGGCCCTAACACCTGTACGCAGGAGGAGCTCATGACCGCTAGCGACGGTGCAGTATCGGTTGCCCACTTCTGGCAAGGTACTATTTAGCGACTTTGTTCAAAGTTTGAAGTCGACACGATAAGAAGAAGAAAAATAGATAGCAAATTAATCTAGGAAGTTATAGGGACGACACTAGCAAAACGTAAGACAGTTCCAAGGCGCGTCTATTACGGGCTTGCTCTCAACTCTGAGTGCATGTTCCTTGTTTCTCCCACGCCCGTTGCACCGAGACTCTGTCGAAGCACCACGAAGCTAGTCGCAGGTGTGATGCTTGCGTTCTGGTAGAACCCCTGTAATGTGACAATGGCCAACACGATATACCGACATGTATTATATAGCCCCCCAGCTTGTGGCACAAGTTATTACTGGATTGCTTTTGTTTTGTAGAGATGTAAATCTAGCAGTGTAGTAGGTAGATAGAAAAATAGATAAAACATTTACCTTCATACCTACTCTAATTAAATTTATTTCGTATTAGACAGCCCTACAAGAAAAAGCTAATATAATCGATATGCTCCCAGGAATTAGGTACTAGTAACCTAACTTTAGTACAGTACTCGATACTGTTACTCTGTACGAGCAACGTTGCAATAACCGGGTTGCTTGAGCAACATTAAATTATAGTACATTTATCTTAAAGCATTAGCAAGGTAGCGTAGGCCATTCAACAGGTAATACCTAAGGTGTGAATCGGAGTATGATGACAAGGATCCTATTATCGCGCAGCAACCAAAATCCCCGAAAACGTCCGCCCCCACGCAGGGGAATAAAGGGTCCTGCTTAATTTATTACCAAAATATCCTTGACGGCGCGGCGCCCGCAGAGAATTATATACCTATATTGAGAAGAATAATTTAAGTCCTAAATGTGAGAGATCAACGTTTTTTTTTTAAATCCCTGAGGGCCGTATTTATGTCGCAGACAATTTGCTAGATTCTGAAAAGATATGTTTGTTTGTCTTTTATTTCAGATATTTTTGTTTCATTTCGATGTGGGATGAAGTTCTAATTTAGTTGTGTTAATTATCTAGGGAAAGACCGTGAGGTTACGGAGAGCTATGGAAACTCAATCTTAAGGTCCAGGTTCGAATCCGCACAGATGACATACCATGTACCAATGAGTTTTTCTGATAACTTAAATACAGGGTGAAATTTATATCATTAGCATCCTTTTAAACTAAGACTCTACCCGTCAAACTGAACAACTTCTACTATGGGAGCAAACCAATCGGACCAAAAAAAATCAACTGTCCCATACTAAACGACTCAAATGTATGGGACAGCAGATTTTTGCTCCGATTGGATTGCTCCCATAGAAAAAGTTGTTCAGTTTGATGATTAGACTCTTAGTTTAAATGGATGCTAATGATATTAATTTCACCCTGTATAAGTAATACAGGAAAAGGAAAAGGTCCTTAAGGAAAAGGTTGATGTCGTGTCGTACCAAGAACTCAAGACACTAGCGGAAAACAAACAAGAGTGGCGAATACTCCACCGATAAGAGCGTAGCTCTTAAATAAGATGATGATGAAGTAATACAGACTGCTCTCAATCGGCGAAGGAAAATATCGTGTGGATCATCTTCAGCACGCGATGAAGAAGAAATTCCGATGCGTTTGTAAGTAAGTAAGTAAGTTATAGCCTGTAGAATCCCACTGCAGGGCAAAGGCTTCCTCTCACGAATAAGGGTGAGAGGGAGCGGGCCATACTCCACCACGCGGGCCCAGTGCGTGTTGGTGGAGGCAAGGTAGTGGTCAACTTGCTGTCAGAGAATTTTCAAGCCGCCAATAGGTTTCTGACCTGGCTTAACGAATAGTTACAACGCCATCTGACGGAACTATCCGAGACCAACTGCTTAACGTGCCTTCTGAAGCACGGAAACGCTCGAGATGAAATACCACTAAACGTTTGATGCGTTTGTGAACTCTACCAATCAGTGAATCCAATCAATCTGTGCCTTGCTGCAGTTGAGAAATTGTACCAATTGCTCTTAATTCAGTGGGACTGAACTGAGTATCATAATATCGCTGTATAGAGAAACGTTTCAATGTTACGTAAACATTCCTCTTATAAATTTCAAGAAATAACTTAAACTGGATCCGATTTGTGTAACCATAGGTGATATTAAAAGATTAATCTCCCACACAATTTTTCCATTTAAATCATGCAGGTAGATAGTTGATCGTCTAGGAAATGGAATCCTATCCGTTCTCTACCTACAAGTAAATTATGTTGATAACAATCGAATTCCCGACATACGCAGACGGGTGTCCGCCCTTTGAATTGCAAAGTTACGCAATGCATATTACGGCTGCAATGCAACATATATGCATTAAATATATATACCTACCACATAATAGTAATGAAGTGGGTACGTATATACAGAACAGTGCACTACCTATGCTCCTTCCTGCTTGCCTTTGACGGTGGCAACGTGAGTTTAATTTCCTGCCCTGGAAATTACGGCCCGTAATGAAAACGCAAAGGTTGATGAAACAACATCCGAATTTAACAAACATTGAAATAAATACGTAAAAGTGACATTACCTTGCTATACCTAAGATATTTTATTTTCTTAAACTTTTGTTTGGTTTAATTAAAGGTATCTGAATAGTCGCATTGAGCTTATGGAGGGTTTTTTTTTTCAATTATTTTGTGTTTTGTTTGCTTAATTAGTAACATTATTAATTCAGTAGATTACAGAGGTTTGACAAGTATATTTTAAAGTAATCATGGTTAGAATAGGAAACACAAATCATAGATTGTGTACGCACAGACCGTAGGTAACCGATCTTTCTAAGTATGGTTAAATTTCAAAAATGCGGTTTTCAAATGAATGTTTAATTTTACTGCTCCGTGAAAACAACATAATTTTCTATATTTTAAGAAAGTGTAAAGTGTAAAGCATTTTCTCCAAGTATAAATTAATGTTTTTATAAGAAAGAAAGGAATTTCTTCAAAATTAAAGAAATAAAAAATACTTAAACCTTCTTAGGGTGAAGTTTCAAAACACATAGTTTTTCATGTTCTTACTAGTCTATTAAAGTAAAATATATTCCGCAGGTTCCTATTTCCATGAACATTTTTGTAGCACCTTCTATGCAGACAAAATCTACAGTACACTTAATGAAACAATCTGACTGAAATTTTGCATAAGCATAAGAATAGTTATTCTATGTAGGTGCCTAATGTTGCTTCCCTTCTATACTATGTATATTTAACGACCTGAATAATTCAAATTCCCTACCTTTGATAAAGTTATATAATGTCAAGATTGACCGTCGAAGATACGAAAGCGTCAAAAAAAATTGGAACCAGTACTGGCTCTTAAACCCTATGCATATACACGCACACATACATAATTTGTATGGCGCCTCACGCACCTATGAAACTTGGCCCCTTTTGTTTTATACGGTATATTCGTGAGGCTCATTCTAGACATATACTTTTTCTAAGTTCCCTACAATAATATCCTCATTCCTGTCCAATGTTACTATTCGGTAGATATACCTATATAAAACCTAGTAGACAAGTGACAAAATACGCACTTAAACAATTCCCTTGTACTCACAACCTGCTCTATTCGTCAGGACTACTCGAGGAGGTAACAGAAAAATACCACATATTACGTGGCACTCAAAATGTTCTCAAGCATGAGCGCTTCTCGCAGATGGAGAGATGGGCGTAAGCTACAATTTATAGGGCAATTCATCAGAGCACTAAGAGCTCCCGTCCCGTCCCGGCCTTCTCAGTACCTACCTGTGCTTGCGGAATAAGGACGTAAAATGGAAAATTAAATCACTGGAAGCCTCTTAGTAACATTTTAAACTAATTGCTTCATTTTGTTAAATCTATAGGCAATCTTGTGAAAGGCTTTTGATGTTCGATTTCAGATCTAGCCGACTACATCATCGTCCTGGCTTTAATCATTTTTGCTAGTCGATCTTTTCACTTAAAAATATTATTTTTTCTCGCCTCCGGACGGAAAGCATCAATTGTCGTCCCGCTGCGCTAAACGAAGTTGCCGCTTTCCAGCTCCGTCGAGGAGAAAAATAGTATACTAACCTTGGACAGTAAATAAGAAAGCCTCAGATGACATGTTTGTTGACTTTACATAAGATCTGAGACCTTTCTTACTTTCCTGTCCTTGGTCGGTGTGTAATTTCTTAAACATGCTTGGAAATTTGAGCATTATTTCGACAACCTTCTTCGAGATAAATCGAAGTTGCTATACTGGCCAAATACATGCGAACAGCGGCCGGCAAAAGTTGTATGAAAATCCATATCTGTCGTGGTTTAGCGGCCAAATAAATTACATAGTAAACTCATATCTGTCGTGTAATTTAAAAATGGAACGATCTTTTACTCCGAAACATGGCAACCAAGGAAGTAACTTATCAAAGGTTTTATTTAAATTTCGAACTGGCTTGCAAATAAAAAGCGTTATAATAAAAAAAAACGGATTAATACTTTAACCACAGATTAATAATAAGTTACTAGCTTTCACACAGGAAAAATTATTGTTGTTCGTCATTGTTTTTGAAAAGTTGATTGATTTTAATTTCCGCGCATTGTTTGAGAAAAGCACTATACAAGCCTTGGCCACAACTAGGCATTGATGGACTTACGTATGTGAGTATCGGCTCGGCTCAGCTTCGCCTCGGCCCACATTTACACGTTCGTCCATCAATGCTATTTTGCTGGCCACTGCAGCAATGTACTATTATTCTATTCGTAGCACTCGCATAGTCATGACCGATCAACTGTTTTCGAGTTGTACGCGGACGGACAGCCAGCCAGTCTCTCCGCGTGTAATGTATCTATTGTCTCTCCATTCTAGTTATACACTCAGTCTCAGAAACGCTCATTAAAGTTAATCCTCCATTAAATCTTTTTCCGTCACTTTTTGTCTTGTTGAAGATGTAAAAGTTACGGTAGTAATTATAGTAGGGGAGACTGGGGCTTGTTGTAACGGGGGTAAGAAGTAACAGTCAATTTTCAACGCGAATTTTTAACATTTTTGATTCATGTGTAGGGTGAAAGTTCATCTTATAACGCGAGGCATTGTTTAAGTATTGACAGTTCCCCGTAGGACAGCGCAATGAGAGGTGGTGAACCCATGGTCAATTTTGGGCATGTATTATAAAAAAATGACACATGTAAATTTTGATTTTCATGTTCTAGGTTTAATAAATATTTGATTGTTTTTAACCTAATAGAATAAGAATATATCTAGCTTTTAATGTATGCTTTCATTTTCTTCCATAGGTTACTAGTTTTTGAGAAATTTTGACATTAAGAAATTATGAGTCAGCGGGGTACGTAGTAACAAATTTTCGGGGCAAGTTGTAACACAACGACATGGGTCCTAGCTATCTCAATAATAATCTAAATTCGACAGAAACAGATGAAATCATAAATGATTTGGCGTTACATCTTGAAAACCCGAAATTTCTCAAATTAACCCCCAAAAGTCTAGTCAATAGTCTTAAACAATTATTAAGTGCACAATTGAAGCTACTGTTCTCCCCCTGGTCCTTCAAACGCCCAAATAAAGCCAACACCGAATCTACCTGCCTTCTAAATCCAAGGATAATCATTCAAAAGAACTTTTCATCCTCTGTGATAAGAAAATCGCGGTCTTGTGTTAACTTTACACCGGAAAATGATATATTTTAGAGAAAACTCATGAAAAAAGAGAAATGAAAGTAAAGGAGAAGGCAAGTGAAGCAATAAAGCAAAGGCTTAATCAAAATTTGGTGTTTATCTATTCACAATAATTATTATTGAGCTATTTTGTTCAGGTATGTTACAAGGAGAAATGCTGTTGTTGATCATTATAAGTACACTTATAGACACGTGGATTAAAGTGTTTAAATCTTTTTGCTATTAAAAATGTTCGTTAATACTGTTTTGTTCATAAATATAAACGTACATTTTATAGAAAATAATGGCGGATCCTCATTGTTACAACCTGCCCCGAGCCTGTTACAACTTACCCCAAAGAAGGGGCAAATTGTAACACCTCCCATTTTTTGTTAAATGGTCTCTCACGGAGCATAGGAAGAGATTTTAAAAGGTTTGCTATCTGAATATAGTGCTCAAATAGTTACTCAACATACACACTAATTCAAAATTTTGAAAATGTTTATGGATTGGAAAATACAAGCATTTTCCCAAAAACTGTTACAACAAGCCCCAGTCTCCCCTACTCTATAGTAAAAGCTAGCAAGAGATTTAATAGAGGATTAGCTTTAATGAGCGTTTCTGCAACCGAGTGTAAATATCATGTCACTAATATCATAAATGTCAAAGTTTAGATGTTTATCACTGAATCACCGATTAACTGCTAAACTGATTTGGATGAAATTCGGCACGCAGGTAGAATCTGTTCTGGATTAACACATAAGATATATTTTTAAGGTCTACGCAAATTGAGTCGCGGGCAACAACTAGTAAGTTTATAAACGTCAAATTTTTTTTGTATTAATATTCAAAGCCTTTTCAAACGTGAGTAAACAATTTTGAACCGTTTTACTAATATCTACCGCCTACGTAAAAACCTCTTGAGTACCTATGATAGATGTTTTAATTGGTGCTTAACGTCGATCGTTGGCTAAAGGTAGTTGTATCTTACGTAAAACACTGGAATGTGTTCCTATAATATCTCCTCTGTTATTGACGCTTCTTTTATTAAGAGGATAGACGAGTACAGTTTTCTCCATACAAACGTATTCCCCTGTTTTCTCCCTGGATAATAACACTAGGGCAAATTTTTTTTAACCATACAATCTATGTCACCTCTGCCATGTCCCTATGTTTTGATTTTTTGCATTAATTAATTACTGTAAGAACTAGGGACCTTCGAAAATGACTCATTTTACCGCCCGTTTTCAGACATCCAGTATACAAATTTGACGAATATAAACAAAAAAATCAAAACGTATGGACATAGCCAAAGTCTTTCTCATTTTATTTTTGAAAGAATTATTAAAATAGGTTTAGTTTTGGAGGAGAAAACAGGGGAATACGAAATGCTGATTTCGTCGATTTTTGTCTCGAGTCCGAGATGCAGTTGTCTCTTTCGCACGCACGTGGTGTATGTGTGGGGCGGATCTGATAAATACGTATACAGTCCGAAAAGTGACCTATTCTCCAATTTAGCTTTTCAGCCCGCCTATCCTCTTAATAGCCATTTAAATCCGTTGTTAATAAAAGTTGTACTTCCTTGGCTGGCATTAAAAGATGCGTTGCATGGGTAGGTAAGTACTAGCCCTAATAGCATTTATTGTTGGCCAAGATTGGCCAACAGTTGGGAAATAGTTGGAATGTTGTTAGTTAGATCGCCTACATGGCTTTGTGTTGGCCCAACGAAGGCGAATATTATGATTATAACCAACCGATTGCCAACAATGGGCCTTTATGTCTATTACTACCGTTGGCTAGATAGCGTTGGCATACTGTAATGTGTCAACGTTGGCCCAATAGTAACATTGTCATCAATGGGCCTTTACTTCTTATGCTACCGTTGGCAATATAACGTTGGTATTTCCATAAAAGTATATTAGTTGGCCCAATTGAAAAAATAACTACTGAGTGCCGGCTAAAAGGGCAAGCACGTATCCAGACTTTTGTTCGGGGGGGACATTTGAATTTCGGGGGGAGATATTCATAGAAAAACAATGAAAAAGTAAGTGCTGTCATCACTTTTCCATACAAATTGGGATTTCGGGGGGGAACAAATCCCACCTATCCCTCCCACCCTGGATACGTGCCTGGTAAAGGGGGTGCGGGGGTGGGTGCGTGGACTGCGCGGGTGGCGTTGAGTTAGAGGGGGAGGAAAACCCTAGTTCCAGTCATTCCACGCTAGATGGCGCTGTACCCGTTTCTACATCGCGCTGTTAAGATTCGCCCGGTTTGAGTGACCTCCCCGACGATCGCCACGTTTGTCAAGTAATCTTACCTACCTAGCTGTAATATGTACGCAGACGCGGACCTATACAACTAGTCATAGCATAGATATAGAAGGATCAGGGAAGTTAGCCATAGTTGTCGTGTATGTTACCACGGACCGCCTTTTACTTTGTAAATTGTAAAAGTTGTAACAAATACACTTTGTCCATTCGCCACCAGTGTTTCAATATTCTACGAGTCTCGGCCTACCCCGTGCTACAACAGTGACAGTTTCCCTACGATATACTTACCTAAATATAATTCCGAAGGCTTATATCCAGTGGTTAAACCTGCCATTTGCCAACCGTTGGGAAACTGTAGGAATTATATACATAGGCCCTACATGGTTGGCCCATAACGAAAATAGCCGGCCAAAACTAACCGTTGCCCAACGAACAATACATGTGTGGGCCAACCAACTGCCAACAATAAATGCTATTAGGGAGACATCACAACAATTTGTCACCACAAATTACATACTGTTTGTAGGTATGTATCCATTACACATTTTTTCCTCATCATCGAAACGCAAACACACATTTTCCGTTTTCCGTTACCTATACGGTGGCACACTTATAAATTGATCGTCAAGCGACAAAGCTGCAACTACTATTTTACATAATAATTAGGGGTTAAATAGAACACTAGTACTTCAAACACAGACAGCAAGTGTGTTTTATTATCAACAAACACGCAACCCTTTTACATAGCTCAGTACAACCACCGCACGACCGAAGTGATTTTTTCCTAGTAAATTGTACCATAAACATTTTTACAACAAAGAGTAAATTTTCCTTTAATAAAATGAATTATTGATGTAATCTGAACAAGCGCCTACCACAAATAAAACAACATAACACCGCATTAGCACAAAGAGCAAAGCTAAAGTGAACAATGGTGCAGAAACGTTAAATATGCACGCTATCTAGATGTGGTAGTTGATTCTATCGGGTAAATAAAACTGGAGACCCGTTATCGTTCCACTGCCTTTTCGTGGTCGACGTCGACTGGTTTCCATTTAGATTTATAGCGGAATGCACAAGGAAATCGTCTTCTGTCGGTTCTATATCGCTTGAAACGCGATGCGGTTTTTGGGAACCGCTCTAGGAAAACGCTTTTCGAAATACGGCCATTTCGTGCCTCTAAAAGCTACTTACTTTTAACTATGGATCGTGACCATATAGTTTGAAATCGGTTTAAATTGCTTTAAGTAGTATTACTCGATACAAGTACTCTGATCGAATTACAAAAATATAGAGATTAGAGTTTATCTTTGTATTTATTTATCAATGTTTGAACATCAAAGTACATTGTAGGCAAATTTAGTTTTTAGGCATCGCCATCGTGCATTTTAGGTAAGTACTTCGAGCTTCAGGTATCTGGCGTTTTAGGTAAAGTTATGCAGCAGAGACAGTTTGATGGTCTGATGATCCCCTTAAAAAGTGTCAGCATATTAAGAAGGACCCTATATTTATTACTATTAATTCTGATAGTGGAAGTTTTAAACCAGGCATCAGCCTATGTAATATAAGTAATTGCGTCCTACTGTAGTGCCAATTTAACTATCTCAGGCTATACCTACCTAGGTGTAGTCAGAAGTAGAAGTAGTAGTTAGAAGTAGCTCATCATCTTCAACAGTTAGCTCAAGGTGTGGTTAATTTTGAAAGGTTTAACTAACAGTACACAGTTTACACACCTAATTGGTTTTTATTGAATGTTATAAGATATTGCTTTATTTCCAAAACCCATCACTATTTTACAACAAGTGTCGGTAGAGGGCGCCCTCGTAGGACGTACTCTGATCAAATCGATTACATCCTACAGGAAGGGGATGTACGGAGTACTTAATCGAAACAGACGGGCATGTACGAAAAGATTAATGGTGAAAGAGGGTATGTAAGGAGCGTAATAAGTAGCGCGCCCTAGTCTCTGCCTACCTCAAAGGGAAAGAGTGTGGCGTTATCTATACGTATACAGTTCCGTGACTGATCGACAAACAACACACAACCTAAACCACTGAAGATAAAAACATTAAATTCGGAATACATATTCTACAGAGCAGCAGGGGTGGGGTGCACTAAGAAAGGATTTTTCGAAAATCCTATATAGATCCACGCGGACAAAATCGCGAGCAAATCCTAGTTAGGTACAGGACAGTAGTTTGACAATTTCCTTTGATCTTAAAATGCTACTGTACATTATCAATGTGTTCTGTTCACACTTTTTATTTTTATTTATTTATTTAGGCAAAAATAGTACAAAGAATTTTGGTTACAATACGCTCTGCCAAACTGTGAGAACAGTTTAACGGCAGACTAATGACATCACTGTTGTTCTTAAATTCTAAACTAACTACTATTTCGTACATTGAGGTAGGCAAATACAATACAATACGATACAATACTTGTAAAGTTTACTTTTACACTATCTACGCAAATACAATGAGCAATGCAGACATTTGAAACAAAATCCAAAAAAGTAGGTAGTAGCACAAATATGCGTTCTTACTTACTTACTTACTTCCACACGTACCCTTAAGGCGTATCAGCCGTGGACCACTCTCCTCTCACTCACACTCCATACTAATCGATGAGAAAGAGCGCGTGGCTCCGAACAGAATTTTGCTGTTTTCTTTGAAAAATTCGAAGATTTTTTATTAATTTCGAAAAAGTAAAAAAAACACATCATTCTAAATTGTATTGTGAACAATATAGTAAATTTTCATTTTGTTCCGATTAAAAATGTAAGAGTAAAATGGTTACAACTGGAAAAAAAGGGGTGACTTTAGAGTCCCTTTTCTTCGGTTTTATTCATTAAAATCGATTTCTAGAAAAACCACATCACTTCTCATATCCTGTAGATGGTTCAGTTTAAATTTCAGTTCAAAAAGTGCCATAGTTAATGAATAAAATGGTTACAAAATTACCCAAAACCGGCAGGTAGCCCCTTAAAGCTGATCTACGAAGTGTAATTCTATTCTAACGAGCTCTATTTCAAGTCCAACTTAAATAATCCAGCGAAAGCTTAAAATGCAGTCATTACGATGTAAATCCTGTAGAAATAAAAGCGTGGATGTGTAATAAGTTGGGCACATTTCCGACGTGTCCCGGCGGTCCGTTACTTAAAATTGCATCGTTTTGTTACGGGCTAAGTAAAGTAAGTACAGTGCTTAGCGGTGCTGGTATTTGGAGTGAGCTGCGGAAGTTAAATGAAGTTCAGTGTAATTACTCTCGGAGAGGCGGTTAACTCGGCTCGGTTATGGTGACAGCCACTACCGCACGCCTCCAGCTCTCTAATTGAGCCCAATATTAATAATAGTGCGACTACTTAGTTACTTTTAGACGTAAAAGTAGGAATAAATGGGTTGGGTTTTTTTGTACATGAAAGAGTTCATTAGCTTAGATGTACGTACTTTTTGGAATTATGCTCATGACCGTTCCCTTTAGATAGAGGGTGGTCAGAAACATTGGTAAAAATGAATTGTTTCTCCCTTCGCATGCACGCATTGTGCTGGCTGCTATATTTTTGTTTTTAATCTTAATGTTTTAATAAATGTACATCATTTTTTTTTCTTGACAATCTGCATTCCATGCAGTTTATATCTTCATGGCGCTGTGGGTGCTGTACGAGGCGACTAAGGAATAAAGTTCTCTTTGTAGCTTTTTGTGGATTAAAAGGCAACTACCACTTGAGCAACATTTTTAGAGGGGTGCTTCAGACCATCAAATTGAATAAACAATTAAGCATAGAATATTATATGCTCACGACTATATTCCCCGAGGGTAGTCAGAGATATTCTGAAACCTCAGAACATCCACGTTTCACCAGTAGTACTGAAACTTTGTCCTCTGTGTCTGTCTATCGGTCTGATAAACAATGTTTTTTTTATTAACAATTAAATCGGGAAATAATAATCAGCTGTTCCATACATTTGGGTTGAGTAGCTATTAACGTTTTCTTATAAAACAGCAGCCATCAAAGATGATCGTTAATTATTTCGATAAAATGTGTGTTTGTGTACAATCTTATACACAAACACAAATCACATCGTTGTTTCGATTATCTAATCCAGAAAATTTGTACCATAGATTAATGTGATTTGTACATACAATGATGGTTATAATACTCTGCCTAGTTTATGTATGTATGTATGAAATACAGGTAGGAATACATGAATAATCTCTCCGTTGTGTCGGTAACACTATTATTCCGAGCCACTTGCTATTACGATAATATTACCGTTAATATCTTATCACATAATAGAAGTTCATGGAACTATTCAATTCGGTCCTTACACAATATTAATACCTAATTAACTAACTATACATTATAATTTTTTTAGTAATAGGTGGGTGAATCCCAGGGCGTTTGAAAGCCATAATTTATCTGGCCAAACATTTTCATTTTGTTTATTGATAAGAAAAGGCATAATGACAACGTTTTCTAAAATGCCGTTCATAGAAAAGGACCTAGTTCGCCATAATGATTTAAAGTAGCTAAAGCTAGTATTTAAAGCGCTTTAAATGAAAATGTTTGGCCAAATAAATTATGGCGCTCAAACGCCCTAAAGATTCACCCAGGTATGGTTACGGGGTAGCACTTTTCGGTTAAACAAAGTTGGACCAGGGTATATGTAGTACTAGATACCTAATACTCTGTCTTATAGTGTGACCAGGGTCCTTCCGTAGGGTTATTGGTTTAACGAAAATATTAGTTGGACCACTGCCGAAGGTCCGTGGTCCAACTGATTGGAATGGACCACGACCCTGTAACGGAAATATACACGGCCCTTCTTTTCTTAACATGCTAACTGTTTTTTGAGGAGATAATCAGACCATTTAAGTGAACAAGGGTGTTAAAAAGTACGTTGAATAAATCTGTTTAGGGTTTATTAAGTATCAAAAATAGATAATAACAAAATAATAGGCATTTATTTTATTTCGAGCCTTCGAGTATTTTTTGATAATAAATCCTATATTGAATCGCTACATAACTGTAGCTCTAATGCGCTAGTAATTTTTGTGGTCGATGCTAAAAAAGTACATATACTCGTACGTAGGTACGGTACATCGCGTGTAACTTCTCTATTGGTACATCTCATCTCACTAATGTTATAAATGCGAAAGTTTATGACGATGTTTAGATGTTTGGACGCAATCACGCATAAACGGCTGAACGGATTTGGATGACATTTGGCACACAGATAGAAGATGTTCTGGATTAACACATAGGATACTTTTTTAAGGTCCACGCAGACGGAGTCGTGGGGAACAGCTAGTTATTAATAATGCATAGAACTTCTTTTTTAATATATAAACTCAGTAAAATTAATGGCCTTTTTATAGCGTCTTCAATCAGCTTTTACTTTTCTAACGTCCCTAAACTTTTTCAGGATTCTTCGGTTCATCGCGCTTAGAAATAAGAACAATTTATCTTAGTTTAGCTACTTATTCGGACTTTCCTTTTCAATACACCAGTGTGGAGCCAACGTAGTTTTTATCCAACCTATCAATATTTTAGTTTATAAATAAAATCGGTCAAGTGCGAGTCGGGCTACTCGCGCACCGAGAGTCCCATGCCACAAAATAATTTAAAAAAGTGTTTTTATAAGTGGTTTCTTGACTCACACTTGGCCGGTTTTTATTATTTGTTGTTATACAAGGTGTTACAAAAATACAAATAAACATTTAAGGGGGTGGTTTAGACCATCAAACTGAACAACTTTCACTATGGGGCCAACATCGAAATCGCGAAAAAAATAATTTCATATCCCATACATATTTTAGCTCTAGTCGATTTGTAGAGTATAGAACATAAAATTTTTTTATCCCGATTTCGATATTGGTCCCATAGTGAAAGTTGTTCAGTTTGATGGTCTACACCACCCCCTTAAAGGTTTATTTGTAGTTTTGTAACACCTTGTATACACTGTAGAGTTTTCTCTATAATCACGCAAAGTTTGACGCTTGTATGCATTATCGTTTTTACGATAGAGCGAGATAAAAAAACGTTGATAAAAACTAGTTCCTTGCATGAGGATCGTTTAATTTTCAGCTTTTTGTCATTTTTATTATAATTTTGTTAGCAAATCAGCCATAATAACACACATTCTGTGAAAATTTCAACTGTCCATCTATTACGCTTCGTTAATTAACAGTTAGGTAGTAGGACAGACGGACGGAGATGGACGGACGGATGGACAAATAGGGTCCCATTTTCACCCTTTTTGTACGGAACCCTTAAAACAAAAGCAAGGAACGGGATATATAATAAAACAGCTTCCTTTTGCAACAAAACGTAGACACTCTCTAAGTTAGGAGTTTTCCAAATGCAACCCCTAGATTTGATTGATAGATAAACCATTTGACGACCAAAGACAAAAAGGATCACTTTTTTTTCCTCGGCCTATTTTATCCTACTACTGGGCAAGGCCTTCCTCTTTATCCTCCATGCGTCCCTGTCTTGAGCCAATCCACTCTTCGTCGAAGGTATTCAGATTGTCTCCCAACTCTTTAATTCGGGGTTCTAACTCAAGTTTTGCCAGAGAGCGATGAAATTAGGGATTAAGGACAGATCGCGTCAGTAACACCACTACGCCAAAAAACGCAAAGATTCGATGCTGTTGGGGAAACCACCAAAATGAATGGCGATTGGGCAGCCATGTCTGTCGATTACACTCGGTAAAATGTTACAACTTTGGCCAAAGTTTTAACACCTTGGATCCCGGAGAATGGACGTCAGGTTCACATATTGTACAAAATTCTTGAATAAACAAAACGTTTAGTTAAATGCTTGTTATTATTACCACTACATAAAAAACTGGAAGTGCTCTGAATTAGAGGTCAAGAAAATATGCTCTGACTTTATGATTAAAAAAAATGCATTCTAATTCTACGTTTATTCAAATTTAAAAGCAGCTTAGTTGCATAGTGCAAATGCACGGCTGCCTCGACTGCACAGACTACGAATAAGCCTCTCAAATCCCGACGTATTAAGAGTTTTATTTGTTTAACTAAATAAATAAAGAATAATGTCAAAGTATGTATAGTGCGTCTATAAAGTCGTGGCATGAATGTTTGAGGAACTAATCATTTTAGTTTGGTTACTTGTATTATAATATCTGTGGTTTGGAGGAGGAAACAGGGGAATACGAAAAGCTGTTTTCGTCGATTTTATGTAGATAAAATTGGTCCGAGTTGCAGTTGTCTCTTTCGCACTCTAGTAGATGAAGCGTATGGGTCGGGTGGATTGGAAAAATATGTATACAGTCGGAAACGTGACCTATTCTCTAAATTAGCAATTCAGACCGCCTATCCTCTAAATGTATCACGAATTTTTTACACCCTATTGCTTCCCACGATAACTACTTACTTAGGGCTGTCGACACTCGTGATATCTTTAGACTGAGTCACATCTAACGCATACTAAACGTTAGCTCAAGAGCCTGCGAACGTATAGGATTAGTTTATTAATACAGATTTATTAGTCTCTCCTGAATTTCTGACATCTCGTTTCGTTAACCTAATAAGGCGTTATGGCATAAAGTAGTATAGGTAGGTACTGTGTGTTGGCATTCTATCAGCATGCGGTGCGGGCACGGGCGCGGGCACGCTCCGTGTTTGGCGACCGAGTGAACAAACTCGCGCTCTAGCCGCATTTGCAATTCGTTTGCGGACTACGAAATACTCAGCGCCCGACCGAGTCTTTTGTAACCGGATTTCCCGGCTAACGACCTAGATGCTGCAAATTTATGCAGTTTAGTCACACACTATTTTTCATACCCGCAAGTAAGACCATATAGCTATACGAGATAAGAGTGGAAAACGTTTCGCTGATAAAACGTCTCGGTAATCCATTATTGTCTTGGGTAGAGAAACTTCAGACGCGAAATTATTTCGCGCAATTCTTTTTGATTTGTTTAACGTCGCAATACCTAGTTTGTACACTCTTGTTCAACTCCTCTTTTAAGGCGCGGCCATAAGAGAAATGCGCTGCATCAAACGTCCAGTACTCATATACATAAGTATAAGAGAAAATTTTACGCTTGAAAAAATCTGTGTCAATATTGAGTATAATTAGTTAATTACACATAACAATCCAGAAATAATCTGTTTTGTTGCTTAATATTCATAAACAAATAAATAAAATCTAACAAAAAATTTTTACAGTACTGGAGTGTGTTTCTGTACTATGGAAATGTTAACGTATGGTGGGAAAATGTGACAGCGTTCGGAAATGTCAACATCCGGTGGGCGGAGCCTATAATATAAGCATGGAAGCGGGGTGTAACAGAATACCGAGCCGAATACGTCGCCTTAACGAAAAATATTAAAACCACGCTAAGAAACGAAGAGCAAAATACATTCACAAAATTAAACAATAATTGTAGCAGCACGAATGGTAAGAGGCGCAGGCTTTGCGGGCGGGGGCCCCGGTGGGGGGGCGGCGCGGCGGGGCGGGGCGGTAGTTAGCACGAACGAGAACGATCCAGACAAGTTAGAATGATGTTCTTAATTTTTACAGAGAGCCAGAACTCTCGCACGAGCGAATCCAAGATTAACAATTGCCCTAAGCCGGGCAACGAGAAAATTAACTTTTAAATGTAAATTTTACGAGGAAGTCATAACGTGAAAGCTGCCGCGGTTAGCTCTGATTTATTGCAGTTGGAATTGAAAGTGTTAAAGGAGTTGCAATCTGAAAAAAGTTTTAATAGGTACCTCTTTAAAGAAATATAAATCATGAGTCTAAAGCGACTTTAACTTTCGTAAAGTTGTTCAACATTTAGGATCATCTACTCAAGTGCCTATTTAATGACGTCGCTTTATTTCGCTAATCACAAAAGTACTCATTTGGTTGTGAATAGACGTCGGATGATGCTAATGCCGCTGGTTTCGCGAGTCAAGTCTCAATTATTAACAACGTGATTCAGGAGCGGCAACCCTGCCGCCTTGAACGTGAGTCGAGGCTAGACTAGGCTTTAGATAAAATAATTATAGTTCTACAATAACTACTAATCCGCTCGCTGCTAATGGAATAAAATTAAATGTAGGTATTGAATTAGAGAAAATTTATCCGTCCTGGAAATTACATACAGGGTGAAATTTATTATCATTAGCATCCTTTTAAACTAAGAGTCTACCCATAAAACTGAACAACTTTTACTATGGGAGCAAACCGATCGGAGCATAAAAAAAAAATCTGATGTTGCATACATTTGAGTCGAGTGGGCGCTGCAGTTTAGTATCGGACGCAGATTTTTTTTTTGCTCCGATCGGTTTGCTCCCATAGTAAAAGTTGTTCAGATTGATGGATAGACTCTTAGTTTAAAAGGCTGCTAATGATATCAATTTCAACCTGTATAGATATCGCATTAGATAAATAAATACCTAGTTAGGAATGGTTTTTCAGCTCTCTCTGAAACTTGCTCTATCTATAAGAAACTAAACTAAAACTAAGTTAGGACAAACTACATAGGTACTTTATGCAAAATAAACTTTGATTTATTGGATTCGACACTACAAGTTCAATTTTGATACGTTGATACCATCACAATTTCTCAAGTTACCTTACCTATACTCCATTCCAAATAACAACGAAAATTTAAGGACATTTTGAATTACAGAAACAGATATTTGGGACACTTCCTCTCACTTATTCTTATATACTGATGAACCATGTCAGTTTTTGTACTGTTCACATGGCTACAGTGCATACTACAATAATATCATACGATCAGCCCTGCAGCTGTTCGTAATTTTTTTCCAGACCTTTAAACGTCTGTAACTCCTAAACCGACTGAAGTTATGCAGGCAGACCTGGTCCATCCCCATCACACAGATGCTCTACACCACATAAACACTGAATCAGCCTTGCTGCTGATGGTTGCAAAAAGTACACTTATCTCTTAGTCTATACACATATTTGCACCCCCCACTTTATGGGGTTGGTGGGAGAAAATCACAATTGTTTTATCTTATATTGAGTTATACGCTAAACCCAGTGTGCATGCCGAATTTCAGATTTCTAGGACATCAGGAAGTACCTAGGTTTTGATGATCAACAGTGCGTGAGTGAGTGAGTGACTGTATGAGTTACGACCTAAACATAATCCTAATGCACGTTCTATACTGAAAATTATTATATAATATATTATGTACGTTCATATACTGAAAATTGCGGTATATAAGACCCCAGAAATTCGTAATTTTCAGTATCATTTTCATAAAGGTTTCGAACAAGTGAAGGTGGTACCAAAAAAAAGCAAATGCATGTCTAAATTAAACTGCAGTTGTACCGTTGTACTCCTATTTATTTTGTTTGGGGAGCTTACAGCTATAAGAAAAGAAGTACTTAGTTTACATCTTCTTGATTGCGGCCAATGACGATCTTTTTAAAATCATTAACAATTAAACCCTCGAGAAGTAAATTGTACGAATGTTAACGATTTTACCCGACAGCCGAATCCTGTTCTTAGAGCTCACGGACTGTACAAGCTTCCGCATGACTAGCTACAAGTATAAATTATAATTATTCTGTGACTGCAGGGCTTAATAAGTAGGTACTACGCACAAAAATAATTGGTAAGATCTTAATAATTGTTCTCATTTGTTTAGGTAAGTGCTTATTTATTTGTGCTCTTTCTCTGATTGAGCTACATATTTATGATGAAACCAGGCTTTTGATAAAATAGCTAGGCGTATAATAAAATGACCAACATAATTTTGATCAATAAATTAACGTAATTATGTATGATGAAATGCATTTAAATTGTCTTTTCTTTATAAAATAGATATAAGATTGATCTGATTGTTTTATTGTAGTTTTCTCTATACCTATATACAACACAATTAAAGGAAATAGGTTTTACTTAATTTAGGCTTTCGATCAAAACTTTGGTTTAACGGGTTTAACAACAACATCGACTATTAAAATAATATTATTTTCCTGTTATGAATAGTTTTGGGAAATCCCAGTCTCTTGTAAACAATTAAATTATGTTTACTAGCTGGACTGGGGTCACATAGTTTATCTGTTTATTAAGTAATTAACCTTACACAATAGGGGACAAATATAGCGGGAGTTTTGTCGCCAGTTCGTCGGAAGTACCTGCCTACGACGCCATGCCCAAGTCGTGCCATGTTCCCAGACATGTTCCGCGAATCCTGCCGACGCCTTGATCTCACTAATATAATAAATGTCAAAGTTTGGATGTTTAGATGTTTGGATGTTTGTCACTCAATCACACATAAACGGCTGAACGGATGTTTGACACGAATATGTTCTGGATTAACACATAGGATACTTAAGGTCCACGCAGTCGCGGGTAACAGCTAGTACCTTCCTAATATGACGTACATTTATAAGCAAAATTTTGCGCGCTGCTTGCGTGCAAACGTCACGCGATATCCGGCGACATCATAATTACGAAGCCAAAGGCGACCCCTTACAAAATTCAAATTGTATTGTCAAAAAAAATCAACTGTTCCATACAAAACTGTAAACCTACTCGAGCCAATGTGGGACTGCAGATTTTTTTTCGCGATTTCGGTGTTGGTCCCGTAGAGAAAGTTGTTCAGTGTGACGGTCTGATAACCTCTTAAAAAGTTTTTCTGAAGGATACATTTTATAATAATTATGATGAGTAGAATACATGCTGAAGTTATCCGCAGTGATATAAAATTTACCCTGTATAAGACGAATGTTAATAATGTTTAAAACTTCAAACAAAATATGTAATATATAAAACTATTATCATCAGACCAATATACTGGTAATAAATAGTGAGGTAAAAACCTCATTGGTGTATCCCAGAGAGTCTATTACTATTGTTTGTTTAGGTTATTTGCCTGCGCCTGATTGTTTGTTTACTCGTTTGTACGCTAATCACGCCCAATCCACTGATACTAAGCTAAAATTTGCTTATACAGATAGTTTGAGTAATTAAACATACATTATGTGACGGGACTAGAAATTGGACGATTTAAATTTCAGAAAGAAACATAAATAGTTCATAACTTATTTAAAAAATATGCTAGGATTAATTTAAGATTTGTATGGAAATCTTTGAGGCACTGTAACTTTAAAACTTTAACGAAAATCTGACTTCATACAAACATAGAGATTAGTTTCTAGATTGTTTCTGAAAAGTTTCATTTACTTTAATTGGATAGTATTGAAAAAATATCCGGTACTTCCTCGTGGACCCACTACTACGTTCCGGTGCAAAAAATATCAATTTGTTCTTGTATGGAGAGCGCCAACGGTAATATACCCTTACCGAGGGAGGCAATACCGTTCAGAGGAAGAATCCCCGCCTCCCTGAGGGTAGGTCAGTATTGTGCTATGCAGTGGGATGTATGTATGTGTTGCTGATGATGATGATGATGACTGTGTCCAAATTAGCGTAGAATATTGGACGAGCTGCATACCTCATCGCAACGGTGTAATGACCTGAACATATGACTGTATATGTTTAAACATTCCATATTAGGCGTTTTGTAACCCCAGTCCACCAATTTCAACATTTACAGTTTAAAAACGAAGTCATTAAAGTAAATCAAGGATTCAGAAGGGACATACGGGCAATTTATTGTGCAAATAATAAAAAGGGGCTTTAAACAAACGGCATTGCGGAGGGGTGACGGCGCGGAGGCGCTGGCTTCGAGCCGGGTACCCTACGTCAAGCCGAAGTGCCGTTAAGTGCGGGCACGACCGTTGCCGACAATTACCGCTACGAGCCTGTAATGACCCAGAGAGACCCTTATTAAAACTTGCTTCACCTCACTTCCACTAAGTAAAGTTTGAAGTAACGATGCATATTAATTGTAACATCGATAGTGTAATTTGTGTCCGGTCACTTACAGCAAAGGTCAGGTTGTTGCCGTTAGTGACGTGATTACATCTTAGTTCTGTAAGTTATACTCTGTTGGACTACCTACTGCGACTTCGTTCACGTCGAACGGAAAACGCTGTCATCCGCCGTAATTTGTACACCACTAATAGTTTTTAATTAGATACTAACAACTAAACGTATATTCAGACCATGAAACTAAACTAATTTCCCTAACGAACATGGGTCGAAAAACGAGAAAATTTGTTGGACCTTCGACCTTAGCGGATTAGCCGATCGATTTCTAAGGGAGGTCCAAAAACGTTTCTGGATTTCGACCCATGTTCCTTATAACTTTTTTAGTTTAGATCCCTTAAAATTTTGTTCATACAAAACTGGAAACCGACTGTGGAAGAGCTTAGAGGAGATCTTTGCCCAGCAGTGGAATGAAACAGGTTTAGAAAAAGGTAGGTACATTGTTTTGTATCATTCATCACCCAGAAAACGTAAATAAAGTCGTTAATTCTTAAGTCGATATTTTAGTAAAGGAAAATAAATTCTACGACCGCGGCAATTTATTTCAAGCCAATTCGAAGCCAAAAGAACTCGCAAGATATTTTTGAGGAGAGTTGCCGACAATTTCAAGAAAGTAAAGATCGATCGCAGTTTATCCCAGCGGAAGTTGTTTCGTATCGCACTGCTAGTACTAAAATGGGATAATAATAAGCACTGGATGCGATAAAACACCTCTCTTACGATCACACACAATTCAACGACGTATAAAACTCGTCTGCATCACCCATTTTACTTCTTTTATGTTTTATGTGACACTCCCAATTTATACGCCTAAGGAGTTTTCATTTTATTACAAAAGAAATAAAAAATGTTTTACTTTGTATTCATACGATAGGACGAATGGATCTTGTTTTATTGGAAGTAAAGACCTCACGTAAATTAATAAAATAAGATAGCTTCTATCTAATTTTATTGAATTTCCTTTGGGTTCTTATCGTTCTGTTCGAAATTGAAATCAATGTAATATAATTAATAAATGGTCGGTCTTATCTATTCTTCACTACTTTTCATACTAAGGTTATCTGGATGATATTATCCTTCTGAGCGATAGCACCTTATTTGTATGTTTTTGATTATTTAATCTTTTGATAAAGTTATATGTCAAGATTGACAGTCGAAGATACGAAAGCGTCGAAAAAATTGGAACCAGTACTGTCTCCTAAACCCTATACATATACACGCACACATACATAATTTGTATGGCGCCTCACGCACGCCAACCTATGAAACTTGGCCTCTTTTGTTTTATACGGTAAAGCAGTGAGGCTCATTCTAGACATATACTTTTTCTAAGTATTTAATAATGATCATGTTTTTAGTTTGCAAATAATATATACAGTCGAATTAATTAAACGTATTTATACCAATTTTGAACATGGCCACATGGCACACATGAGCAAGCTTAGGTATAGTACTATGTATTTATAAATATGTGCTTGTGAAATATCAGAAGGGTTGGGATAATATTATTACCGGCTGTAAAATATTAACAAGGAGCTAAATTAATGAAGGCACAACAATTTCACTCCTAAAGCCTAATCACGGAGATATTTTACTTATCTTAAATTGAAACCTATTTGTTACACCAACTTTCATTCGAAATAGAAGCTAAAACAAACGGTAGGTATTTGCTAGATGTATTAATCAAGGCAAATAACGAACTAATAAGAACTGTGACAGGTAAACACTCATTTACACAAGCTGGCGAGCGTAAAGGTAAGCGCATACCAGGGCGTGCGGCATCGGGTCGGACCGCAGCGCAAAAATCCACCCAAATAGCTTTTTATACCATTTATATGAAGTAACGCACACTACCGTTGAACCCGTTGGGTGAGGACAGCGCAGGACCGGTCGTTATGGCGATCCTTGGGCGAGGCCTATGTCCAGCAGTGGACGTCCATCGGCTGAGATGATGATGATGATGAACGCACACCACGCTGGGGCGGACCGGGTCGCATTTTTGTACAGCGGATTTCCGTCCGTACGATGCGGCCCGTCGTAGCCTAATAATAAATGTGACTATACCAAGCGAACTTTTTACGACATCTAGGTATTAGGTACGTCAAACTAAAAATTCGTCAATGCATTGTGAACCAGCCCTCTGTAGTGTGCGAAGTAAGCATTTTCCGCTGCGATGCGGCCCGCCCTAATATATGCTTACCTTTAGTGATGAAAAGCTCGGCGTTTAGTAGTTTGCAAGTTGGCAGCCAATCATGAGTTTCTACCGTTGGAAACACATGTTCCCTTTCTCGACACACTGTTAAACCGCGATCACACTTTTTGCATGGTTTTCATTATTATCATGATCAGCTTATACAGGGTGCAACAAAACACCCTAGTAATACTTATGGGGGTGCTTCAGACCATCAAACTGAACAACTCTCACTATGGAGCAAACTACGAAATAGGAAAAAAACAGCTGTCGAGTCGATACTGCAGCTTTGTATGAAACAGCAGATTCTTCTTTTGCGATTTCATTGCAGAATGAAAGATAATTCAGTTTGGTGGTATGAAGCACCCCCTTAAGTATTATCACTGTTTTGTTACACCCTGTATACGTCCCCTGCAGGGCACAGGTCTACCCTCAAGGAGGGTGTATGGGCATGGCCACCATGCGTGCCCAATCTGGATATACACAAACAGAATTTCATCTTCAGCGTATGCAGGGTTTCCTCACGATGTTTTCCTTCACCGTTTGAGAGCAGTCGGTATTACGTACATAAGTTAGAAAAACTCATTGGTACATGGCATGTGGTCCGTGATGATTTGAACCCAGACCCATTTATCGTTCACCGAACCTCTAGCTAGAATCTATAGTGCGTCTAGATCGTCAAGTTTTTCAAGTAGAATTTCTCAAAGTGGGTTTACACACACGTACCCTAACAGTACGCTAGGTGGTCGAAGGGGGTACGCGGAACGTATTACATTATAATTTATTTTATAACACATTTGCTCGTAACGGGTCTCTTATTTGACCAATTTCACTAACATAATGTATCTCATTACGACCAAGTCCGGTAATGTAAAGTAAAACGGACGGTTGCGTCTAAAACGAACGGTACTTTTTTAAATCTTAGCAAAGAGTTTTTATGTCAGAAAAGTGGTCAAATTTTATGAATAAAATTTACTTTGGGAGATAAAATATAATAAAATAAACATTTAATTATTTAATTTAATTAATTTTGACGATAAATTACAACCATTTATGTGAAACCAAAACAAACAATATTAATTTACTTTATTAGTAATACTGGCTGTTTTTGTGCCTTTGCCTTATGTAATAAGAAAAAAGAAAGCGCTGATGCGCGCGCATCGCTAATTTATGAACAAGTTAAAATTATTCCGCGCGCTTTTTTATCGCTATTTTTTTTTTAGATTTTTTATTTATTTTTTTTATTTATTTATTTATTTTTTAGTTTATGAATGTCCGAGTTTTATTTATTTCCTTGTTTCCTCGCAAATATGTTATAAAACGTCGTAATGACACACGTGCGCTTTGATAATTACAGCCTTAGCTTTCTTGTAGACCTCGCCTACGGCTCGGTCTAGCAATAACGCCTCGGCTGTAATTATCAACTTACCGAACTTGTATCATAATGTACTATTACCTAAAATTTTCACAACTTGCTAGAAAATACAGGCCCAGCGACAATACATAGACGCGTCAAACTTAGTGTGACTGATTGATTCATAGTGCGAACTCTAGTTAAACAACAAATAATAAAACCGGCCAAATAGTAATGAATCCTAAAGTGGGAGTTACAAGTCATGATAAAGTTTGTTCTCGTCGCGGTAATTATTCTTTATAATAGGTTGTTCTTAATTACAATAGAGGGGGGGCCAAATGTTACTAAAAAAATGGCGGCCTTTATTTCTTAATTTTTTTTTAAATTTTTATTATAATTTGGAAACACCAAGTGCTACAGAAAAACATCTTAAGAACAATATATTGTATACAGGGTGAATTGATATCATTAGCATCCTTTTAATCTAAGAGTCTACCCATCAAACTGAACAACTTTTACTATGGGAGCAAACAGATCAGAGCAAAAAAAAAATCTGCTGTCCCATACTAAACTGTAAACCCGTCGCCGCGTTAAGTAGACCGACCACACATTTAAAACTAAATAGACAGAAAACGGAAACAAGTAATTTAATTAATAATTCATAACATACTTTTTTATTGTGAGGCAATCCTTAGATTTATCACAAAAATTCATAACTTTACAAAATCAAATAGACCTAAAGCGAAACGTCCTATTCATCAAAATGACCTGTTAGCAAATGGTCCTAAAAGTAAAACGACGTCAAAATAAAATGTCCAATTAACGTGCTCCATACATCTAACGGCTAGATGTATCAATCAAGGCAAATAACTAACTAATAAGAACTGTAACAGGTAAACACTCATTATACACAAGTACGAGTACCTACCTAGCTTGGCGAGCAGTAATCAAAAGCTCGGCGTTTAGTAGTTGGCAGCCAATCATGGTGAGTTTCTACCGTCTGAAACACATGTTACCTTCCTCGACATACCGTTAAACCGTGTTCACACTTACTGCATTCCCTAAATAAGTTAAATTGTTTAAAAAGAAACTGAAAAACTAGCTTTTGTCAGTAAGGCACTTTGGAGGAAAAGGGAAGATCTTCCACGGGCTAGTTGGAATGCCCAGGACCGCGGTCCAACAGTTCTTAGTTGGATATTGTATATATGCAAAGTATCTTGATAACTTCGATAGTGCGATTCAGGACTCGCCATATGATTGGTTGTTATTCGTAATGAGCTGTGATGCGTTCGACAGATCCATATTGTGATTGGCCGTCTTCTGTGAGACGTGCTATGTCGCATGCGCTGACCTAGATAGATCTCTGTTTGTTTACATCGACACGATCGATGTGTTCGGCATTGTTGCTTAGTCAGCTCTCTCGTAGCTCCGCTACAGGCACTAAAAATACAAAAGACTCGTCAAAACAAACCAAATGAGCACAAACTACAGGGGTTTACTCTAGAACGATGGTTTACTAGTAGCCATTGAAGAGTTCCAATATCTACCTCATGGCTCCATCTCCAAATCAGCTCGTTTGTATTGTCATCCAAATGACACACATGCTTGAAAAGGTTCAAATCGATACGACAAAATAGAAGTAGGTTAAAATCACGGACCTGAAAAAAAGACGGACGTAATGTGTGGTCAACCACCTTCGACAACGGCAGTCTGGTTTCGCACATTTGCTACTAGAGACTATCGCCGGCCGTCCCGATTACGGCAATACTGTGAGCCCTAGGACTAAGTAGAGCAGCTGTCTTGAGCAGGAGCAGGGTTTCTTCCAAATAAAAGATTTCTTCAGTTGATTTCACTATTTCTTCCTGGTATTGTCTTGAGAGGACTTGTTGTGACTGATTGCCAACCGATTGATTCGGTTTCCTTAACTACCTCAAGGCAATACCGTAAAGACGACCGTGTTTTTATTTCCAAAAATTTCCTTAAACATAACAAATTTTCACTATGGTTTATGTACATTTCACACTATATCTTAAAAACTACTTATACTATATACAAGCGATTTATAACACAGAAAGAACTAATGAGTCCCCGTATTTTGGTATATCACTGATTATTCTATCTTGGATATCCAGGCCGCTACGACAGAGTGAAGTGGCAAATACTACGAAATTTGCCAAACTATTTTAGTCTATTCTATATATTTCTATTTCTAGGTCTTCTATCTATGACCTAGTGTTCTGTCGTAGTGTACCTGGATAACCTCGACCTGGTACATATATTTCTATGTATCTATTGTTCTATTTAATACCAAAATACGAGGATGCAATACAAGGAGGTAAGTGAATTATATAAAAAGTGTCCTATTTACTAAATAACACGAAACAGATATTTTTTACGATCGATTATAGTGTGGGTCATTGACTGCTATGTACTGAAACTATTGGATATGACCCACCTATCACCATCTCTGGGAAAAACATAGGTAAAAACCCAAAATCAAACTCGCTAATTAAAAACAAAACTAATACAAAAACTTATCCTAGCCTATCCTAACGACTAACTAAATGAACTTTTATTATAAAAACACTTAAAACTAGACCTACGACTATAAAACGACAAATAAATAAAAACGATCTCTACAAACTATCAAAACTACGTGCTAACATGATCAAAACAATATAAAACTATAACTAAACTATACTATACGAGTTCTACCCAACGTGATCAGTGCATTCTGTACAGTAAATACTAGAAAATTACTAAAAAGGAAACCTAAAATCTAGACCAAAATTTGCACTGATTACGTTGGGTATCTCTCTTCGCGGGGTTGGACTCTATCCGCGTCGGCGAAAAGCTGCGTCGTAACTGGCGGGCGGTGCGAAGCGGGCGCTGTGATGTTCGATGTCGCGAACATATTCTCCCGCCGCAGCTCTCGCAGCTGGAACTCTTCGTGTGAGCGGCAGTAGGCAGTCTCGCAGATCATCAGGGCGACTCGTTGGCAGTGGGCAGGATCACCAGCTTCTTGGTGGGTCGCCGCAGGACTCCCTTGTTGGTGCGCACGTCGACCGCTCGTACCTCGCCGTCGGGGCCGGGGAAGGTGGCGATAACGACGCCTCGCGGCCAGATGTTGCGAGGCAGGGTCCCGTCTGCTATGAGGACCAGATCGCCGAGCTGGATGGCGCCACCCGTGGCGCGGGGCTCCCGCCGGTGTTGCAGCTCGGGGAGGTACTCGTGCACCCAGCGCGCCCAGAAGTGGTCGGCCAGCCGTTGACTGACCCGCCACTCTCTGCGCCCGCTGATGTCGTCGTCGGTGAACGTCCCGGGCTGTGGGACGCGTGATGGCCCGCCCAGGAGGAAGTGGTTGGGTGTGAGCGCTTCCTCGTCGTCCGGGGCCGTTGACAGGTGTGTGAGGGGGCGGCTGTTCACCGTATGCTCCGCCTCGACGAGCAGGGTAGCGAGCACCTCTTCTTTCGGCGCACGCTCGTTCAGTGTGGTGTATAGTGCGGTTTTGATGCTCCGCACCATACGCTCCCATGCGCCCCCCATGAATGGGGCGCTCGGCGGTATGAAGCGCCACCGGATGGCGCGTAGCGACGCTTCTTCTTGCGTCGCCCCGTCGATCGCACGGCGTAGCTCGAGGTCGGCGCCGCGCAGGTTGGTATGTCGAATCGCTGTCTTCACTTTTCCTAGTTCGTTCGTTGGCCGCAGTACATCGCGGCGGCGCGGTCGCTCGTGGCAGTCGATCGAAGTTGGAGTTCCGTGTGGCGTCGGTGAGGCGCGTCGTTGGCCTCGGCACATGTAGGCGTTTACTATGGTCGAAGTCACCTGGTTCACTATAATCGACTTTCAGTGGCCACTGGCTCTCCGGTGGGTGTAGGAGAGGCGGCCCGACGAACTGGCGATGCGTCGATTCGAAGCTGTTCGGCGCTGACGTCGTGGTATGTTCGCAGCGGCGGTCACTATCAGGCGGCGTGAAGTCGTCACGTCGCCTCTGGAGTTCGGTCTCGATGCTCTCGTTGCCTCCTCCCGCCGGTAACCGCTTAGTCGTCTTGTTCAAGTGCGATAGCGCACGCTTCTCACAAACGTCGTAGCTTCGTCGTGGCTCGTCGCACAGTGGATCGGGTGAAATATCTTCTATCATCTCATCTATGGAGTGGAGCCGAGGTGCTGACAAGTAGCTGATGCGGTGAAGAACTTTCTCTCGTGGTCGATGTCTCACGCCGTGGAGGACCCAACCCAGGTCGGTCAGGGAGGCGACGGGTTGGTCGTTCGTACCACGTCGCACGGCGTGGGACAACAACAGCTGCCAGTTGTCCTGTCCGATGAGCACCGTCGGCTTGCCTTCATAAGTGACTTCTGCTGCTATGTCCTTCAGATGATCGAGGCCGGAGATGAGCTCCGGCGGGACCCGCTGTGGCGATATGTGAAGCTTGTCCATTGTGCGTGCGGTTATCTCGAATTCTTCTATACTGTATTTTCCACCTATTTTCAAATGCACACGCGTCGACTCACTTGCGTCGATCCGCGCGCCCGCCACGCCCTCTATCGAGAACGGCGATGCCGTTCCTTTTGCACCAACCTTTTCTACTATCTCCCTTTCCACTATGGTGCAGGTAGAGCCGTCGTCCAGTAGTGCATAGGTCTCAACTTGAGCACTAGGACCGCTGACTATTACTGGGACGATTTTCAGTAGCGCTGTGTTTGTTCTATTTCGCGCCGACGATACTGTTTCTTCTTGCTCTTGACGGGGTGGCGGTTTCGGCTGCGGTGGGCTGTGTAGTAGCGGGTGGTGAGTGTATTGGCACCCGCTCGTCTCACACTTGCGTGTCTTGCAGGTGTGTTGACTGCGCCGTACACGCAGACATCTGAAGCACAGCCTTTTCTCTTTGGCTATGTCCCAGCGCGCCGACACATTTTCCTTCTTGAAGGCATCACAATTAAATACCTTGTGATCCTTTTTGCAAACTGGACAGGGCTCTGGCTTCGGCTTCTGTCCCTCGGCGTGGTAGGTGCGCGCTGGTCCTCTTTGCGTTTGCTCCCGCCGGTCGAACTGTGGCACGTGTTCGAGGGGTGCAAAGTTACCGCATCGTTCGGCGGTATGGTCCAAAAACTTAGTCAATGTGACCAGGTCTGGCTGGTAGGCAGGCTGCTCCGGAGCGAAGTCGTAGTAGCGGAAGCGTAGCGTAGGCGGGAACTTTTCTATAACGGCGCGCACTATCTCGGGATTGTATAGATAGTGCGATCGTCCCAGCGCCTTGATCGTCGCGGTGATGTTGGCCACACGCGACGCGAACACACAGACGTCTTTGGGATTTTCTGTGAGGCGCGGCAGCTCCCGTAGCTTCTTCATTTCTGCCATGACGAGCGCGTCGGGTCGTCCAAATCTTGCCTGAAGAAGCTGCATTACCTCGATCGTCGTCGTGTGTCCCACGAATAAGCAGTGGGCGGCGTCCCGCGCCGGCCCGCGTAGGCACCTCCGCAGTCTTGCTATGGTTTCTTGTTCCGTCAGCTGTGACATTGACTCGTCTACTGCTATCTTGAATGGCAGCCACTCCGCTGACTGGCCGCTGAAGAAGGGTAGGTCAGGAACCCTTGCCGCTATTGCGGGCTGCGCCGCCGACCGTGCGGCGAGAGTGATTGCACTGGCGAGCTCGTGCATCGCCAACTCGTTCGGCTTGCTGTCTTGTCGCGTAGGCGTCTGGTGCGGCGCGACAAGGTGATGTGGATCTTTGGCGACGTCCCCACCGGGGGGCCTCTGCGCCGAGTCCCATCTTCTATTTTCTATGTTCTTGTGAATTTCCTGCAGCGTAGGCGGCTGGTGCGGCGCTGCAGGGTGATGTGGATCTTCGGCGACGTCCCCACCGGGGGGCCTCTGCGTCGAGTCCCATCTTCTACTATCTTCTATATATTTTCTTATTTCGTGCAGCGTAAGCGACTGGCGTGGCGCTGCAGAGTGATGTGGATCTTCGGCGACGTCCCCACCAGGAGGCCTCTGCGCCGCGTCCCATCTTCTATCTTCTATTTGTTGACGAATTTCCTGTAGCGTAGGCGGCTGGTGCGGCGCTACAGGCTGGCGTGGCTCCCTGGTGATATGGTCCCAGGGGTCCTGTGCCAGGGCCGCTCTTCTATCTATAATCAGTCTTGGTTCCTGTCGTGGCGGCGGCTCCAGCAACGCGGCAGGTTGGCGGTGGTCCCCGGTGAGGTCTTCACAGCAGGGCCTCGTCTCCGTGATCCTCGTCGGGTTTCTATTGATGGGGCCTCGTGCATCGGCATCCACGCGGCACCCGGGCTCGTCGACACACGGCGGTGGTGGCGGCGGCACGGCGTGTAGTGGTACCGATCTATGTTCTGGCACGTTGGGAGGCTCCGTCGTGAGGGCGAGAGTGCTTCTGTCCACCCATTCCGACGTTCTTTCTTCACGGATCGTTCCTTCTATAGAGTCCTCTTCATCGGAAGTTTCTTCTTCAAGGGCGCTGACCTTGGCCTTGGCTAGCTTGACTTGAGCTTGCAGGAGCTCAAGCCTGGCCTCTGTCAGCTCTCGATGTCTTCTGCTGGATGCCTTGGATGCTCTGGATCCTCTGGATCCCCTGGATCCCCTCGATCCCAGGGTCTTCTCAGGTTCGATGGTCTTCGCAGCGTCGGCCGACGTGGCTGATGTGTCTGGGGCCGTGGTGGCAGTACGCGACTCCGTGGCTGTCGCGGACGACGCCGTGGGCTCGGAGTCAGACGCGAGGCCCGACGCGGACACACCGGGACGCGACGCGGACTCCTCTTCAGGCGGAGGTACGACCCGACGCGGCGCGGACTTCATGCTTCTTGTGACCGGCATTTTCTATACAGCAGCTCTTCCAGGTCTTCACCCAGGTCTCACAGTATGCTCAGGACAGGATCCGGCTCGAAGGACCATAAAATGTGGTCAACCACCTTCGACAACGGCAGTCTGGTTTCGCACATTTGCTACTAGAGACTATCGCCGGCCGTCCCGATTACGGCAATACTGTGAGCCCTAGGACTAAGTAGAGCAGCTGTCTTGAGCAGGAGCAGGGTTTCTTCCAAATAAAAGATTTCTTCAGTTGATTTCACTATTTCTTCCTGGTATTGTCTTGAGAGGACTTGTTGTGACTGATTGCCAACCGATTGATTCGGTTTCCTTAACTACCTCAAGGCAATACCGTAAAGACGACCGTGTTTTTATTTCCAAAAATTTCCTTAAACATAACAAATTTTCACTATGGTTTATGTACATTTCACACTATATCTTAAAAACTACTTATACTATATACAAGCGATTTATAACACAGAAAGAACTAATGAGTCCCCGTATTTTGGTATATCACTGATTATTCTATCTTGGATATCCAGGCCGCTACGACAGAGTGAAGTGGCAAATACTACGAAATTTGCCAAACTATTTTAGTCTATTCTATATATTTCTATTTCTAGGTCTTCTATCTATGACCTAGTGTTCTGTCGTAGTGTACCTGGATAACCTCGACCTGGTACATATATTTCTATGTATCTATTGTTCTATTTAATACCAAAATACGAGGATGCAATACAAGGAGGTAAGTGAATTATATAAAAAGTGTCCTATTTACTAAATAACACGAAACAGATATTTTTTACGATCGATTATAGTGTGGGTCATTGACTGCTATGTACTGAAACTATTGGATATGACCCACCTATCACCATCTCTGGGAAAAACATAGGTAAAAACCCAAAATCAAACTCGCTAATTAAAAACAAAACTAATACAAAAACTTATCCTAGCCTATCCTAACGACTAACTAAATGAACTTTTATTATAAAAACACTTAAAACTAGACCTACGACTATAAAACGACAAATAAATAAAAACGATCTCTACAAACTATCAAAACTACGTGCTAACATGATCAAAACAATATAAAACTATAACTAAACTATACTATACGAGTTCTACCCAACGTGATCAGTGCATTCTGTACAGTAAATACTAGAAAATTACTAAAAAGGAAACCTAAAATCTAGACCAAAATTTGCACTGATTACGTTGGGTATCTCTCTTCGCGGGGTTGGACTCTATCCGCGTCGGCGAAAAGCTGCGTCGTAACTGGCGGGCGGTGCGAAGCGGGCGCTGTGATGTTCGATGTCGCGAACATAATGTGACACTGAAAAGATGTGAAGCATACAAGGTCCAACATTTTCGTTTGTTCTACATGGGACCTACACTCACACAGATGCACTAGCTCTAGGCGCAGGTCCTACATCCGTCACCATAACGTACCGCGTGACAGCACGCACACAAAAGAAATGGGTGCTTCACTCGTGATTAGACGAGATTACGTCCGTCTTTTTTTCAGGTCCGTGGTTAAAATCTACTTCCTAGATTTTCTAACATAAGTTTGTTAGTTACATACAGGTTTAGCGTGTTAAAAAGTATAAGATACATGTTTTTGTATTAATTTCATCTAATTTAGCAAGATCACTAACTTACCTCTAGCTACTAACAAGCCCATACGCAAACTCCATTTTTTCCCTTACTTTTTACCGCATTATGATCCCTCCACTTACAACTTCGACTAATAAGATTAAATTACGTGAAACTCATACCTAGGTAAGTAAGAAACGTTCATTCAGTCGTGTCGCGGCAGTAGCCAACGGCTGCCAGAGCCAAATTCGCCTTAACTAACTTTGTCAGCTTAAGCTTACTCTTTCTACCTATGTTAGGTAAAACCTTTGAGATTAGTGCCTATTTATCTTTTCTTTAGGGTATTTGCCTGCTTACTTCTCGTTCTTGGTATTGTCACCTAGTGGTATAGTCACAGTCATCATAGTCTGACAATGTAAATTGTACACTTTTACCGTACCGTATTTGCATTATTGATAATGGAATCGTCAAGTCAGAACACAGCCTAAGAATCCCATTGCTTGGATGGCTTCCTTCCTAACCTCACTTAGACTTCTTAATAGTGTAGCGGCCAGGACAAGAGAAAAAAAATCTCGTATGTAAGTTCTGTATATACCTACAACAGGTATGGGTGTGTTCAGGGTACTCTCTGGATCACGAAACTGCTTGTTGTATAATTCAAAAGTGGTGGAGGGGGTAGCAGTGACGTCATAAAGATGGCCGCCGACGGTTTTAGTTTTTCTTCAATTGTAGCGCACCTATGAGGTCAATATGGTTGTGCAAGGTGTCATTTGAAAGCTTATTCAATTTACTTTAACCATTTCATAGACACCTAACGTGAAAATTTTGTATTTACTGAAATATTTTCAATTTATTGAATTTTTTGTTACCTACCACCAATCATTCCTCCAGTTTTCTCGGAAACGGGTAACTTTATTGTGATTATAGTCATTACATAAAACATAGAGAATTTTATTAGCTATCTTACAACATCAATTGTATAAAAATACAACTTCAAACGACTGAGCTGTGTCAAATTTTCTGGTGCACTATAACCATGAGTCCAAGCGTGCGTCGGTGTGCGGGCGGAGCGGACGAACTGCAAATAACATTATGATTAATAGATTATATAAAATTAAGGTTTCCATTGTAATATTGATTCGAAAAATATACATTTTTATATTATTTGCACATGCGTTTACATAAATTGTAGATGTATAGGGTGTAATATTAAACCCGTTACATATACTTATGGGGGGTGCTTTAGACCATAAAACTGAACATCTTTTACAATGGGACCAACTTTGAAATCACGAGAAAATTTAGCTGCTGTTTCATACATTTTGGTCCAGAAGAGATTGACATGTTCTACGGGACATCTGATTTTATTTCGCTATATTTATGTTGGCTCCAAGGTGAAAGTGGTTCAGCTTGATGGTCTGAAGTATTCCATTCGATATAATATGTACCTACTAAACGCATTACATTTTACACTATGTATACAAGAATGAGGCTGCCTAGGAAAAGTACTTAAATAAAAGAATGAGAAATTCAAAGCAATTTAGTTAACAGGTTTAAAAACAATTGTTAGTTGCAAGCATGCAATGTCTAGAGTGATTCATCAACATCACCAAAATTATACTGATTTCAGCATACCTCCTCACTGATATTTTATGGCAAACACTCTGCATGCTTTTTTGAATTTTACTAACAAAACTGCATCTGCACTACGGCAGCCTGTTTTGCATTGGCAAGACATTAATTCCAAATCTTTTACGAAATAGGTAGGTACATTGTTGTTTGCTCTTGAAATAAACCAAATCAATGCAATTGTTCAAGCTCTCGGACCAGAAATACACTGTTTATTGACGTTCCACGCGACACAAGCTCATTGTCAAGTTTTTCATAGAAACGCAGAAGGAAAGACTTCACAGAAAATTAGGATCTTCTGGAAGGATTTGGAACGGTCGTTGACCTAACAGAAGATCTAAAGCAAAAAGGTGAGAAGTTTGATATGGCTAATTACTGCCATAGTATAAGTAAAGTGGATAAACTTCTACCGTCACAAGAAGCTCTGATATAACATATAAAAAGAGCAAATTACCAAATGTACGTTTGGGCTACTGCAGATGTGGCATTTTATAATTTACCACCACCTACAAACCATGGCTGAACATTGGAAAACGAAAAGTTGTCACCGATAAGAACGTTAAAACCATGTACCTACCTATTTCGTAAAAGATTTGGAATTAATGTCTTGCCAATGCAAAACAGGCTGCCGTAGTGCAGATGCAGATTTGTTAGTAAAATTCAAAAAAGCATGCAGGGTGTTTGCCATAAAATAGAGTGAGTATGCTTAAATCAGTATAATTTTGGTGATGTTGATGAATCACTCTAGACATTGCATGCTTGCAACTAACAATTGTTTTTTTATAACAATAAAGCTCAGGCCACACAGAGGCGGTTCTGCGGGAAAGCGGTCCGGGGGCGGACCTGCGGGAAGCTAATATCTCCGAAACCGCGCTTATTTCTCTGTGGCAAAGGACATACAAACTCGGACATGACCACCACACCACAATACACTACAAAACACACAAAAATCTTCGCGGGTTCGGAGATATTAGCTTCCCGCAGGTCTGCCCCCGGACCGCTTTCCCGCAGAAACGTCTCTGTGTGGCCTGAGCTTAATATCTATCTCTATCTATCTATAACGTCACGCCTCTTTCCCATTGGGGTAGGCAGAGACCAGAGCGCGCCATCTACTACGATCCTTACATCTTTTGCCTCATTCACATCCATACATCTCTTCATACATGCCCGTCGGTTTCGAGCACTCCGCACCTCCCCTTTTTGTAGGACGCAACTGATTTGATCAGAATACGTCCTACGAGGGCGCCCTCTGCCGACACATCCACTCATTTTAGCTCCATATATCTCTTTCGTACATCTGCTATCACTCATCCTCTCCACATGACCAAACCAACGAAGCATACCCTTCTCTATTCTTGTCACAACATCTTCTTTCAATTTACATCGATCTCTAATCACACAATTTCTCACTCTATCTCTCAGCGTAACTCCACAGATGCTTCACAAGGAACGCATTTCAACAGCATTAATTTTACTTTCATGCTTCTTCTGCCATACCCAACACTCACTGCCATACATAATTGTAGGCACCAACACACCATTGTGTATAGCAAGTCGCGCCCTTTTGAACACCAATTGGCTAGCCACAATGGTATGCAAAGCACCGTTCACTTTATTTCCCGCTGTTACTCGCCTATGCACATCACCCTCAGATTTCCCGTCTCTAGTAAACATACATCCTAAATACACAAACTCATTAACTTGTTGCACTTTTTCATTCTCAATCTTTATACAACAATCAGTCACACATTCATCCCTCTCCATTACCATTATTACCTTCGTTTTATTCACATTTACTTTCATACCTTTCTTTTTCAATGCTTCATTCATTAGAGTTACCATGTCCTGTAACTCTCCCGCTGACGATGCAAGTATCACTTGATCATCAGCGTATAAGAGGCACTTGACTAATAATTCTCCCATTCTTAAACCATTTTCACATTCTTTCAGACCAGTCAGACAGCTATCCATATACAGGTTAAAAAGCATGATGAAAATCAGATGTCCCGTAGAACATGTCAATTTGTCATGTGAGGAGGTATGCTGAAATCAGTATAATTTTGGTGATGTTGATGAATCACTCTAGACATTGCATGCTTGCAACTAACAATTGTTTTTAAACCTGTTAACTAAATTGCTTTGAATTTCTCATTCTTTTATTTAAGTACTTTTCCTAGGCAGCCTCATTCTTGTATACATAGTGTAAAATGTAATGCGTTTAGTAGGTACATATTATATCGAATGGAATACTTCAGACCATCAAGCTGAACCACTTTCACCTTGGAGCCAACATAAATATAGCGAAATAAAATCAGATGTCCCGTAGAACATGTCAATCTCTTCTGGACCAAAATGTATGAAACAGCAGCTAAATTTTCTCGTGATTTCAAAGTTGGTCCCATTGTAAAAGATGTTCAGTTTTATGGTCTAAAGCACCCCCCATAAGTATATGTAACGGGTTTAATATTACACCCTATACATCTACAATTTATGTAAACGCATGTGCAAATAATATAAAAATGTATATTTTTCGAATCAATATTACAATGGAAACCTTAATTTTATATAATCTATTAATCATAATGTTATTTGCAGTTCGTTCGCCCCGCCCGCACACCGACGCACGCTTGGACTCATGGTTATAGTGCACCAGAAAATTTGACACAGCTCAGTCGTTTGAAGTTGTATTTTTATACAATTGATGTTGTAAGATAGCTAATAAAATTCTCTATGTTTTATGTAATGACTATAATCACAATAAAGTTACCCGTTTCCGAGAAAACTGGAGGAATGATTGGTGGTAGGTAACAAAAAATTCAATAAATTGAAAATATTTCAGTAAATACAAAATTTTCACGTTAGGTGTCTATGAAATGGTTAAAGTAAATTGAATAAGCTTTCAAATGACACCTTGCACAACCATATTGACCTCATAGGTGCGCTACAATTGAAGAAAAACTAAAACCGTCGGCGGCCATCTTTATGACGTCACTGCTACCCCCTCCACCACTTTTGAATTATACAACAAGCAGTTTCGTGATCCAGAGAGTACCCTGAACACACCCATACCTGTTGTAGGTATATACAGAACTTACATACGAGATTTGGTTTAGAGACGACTTTTTCCCGCGTGGCCGCTAGTCTATAAATGCCAAATTGCGGTAACATTGGTTTTTAGACGCATTATCGCCGTATTGCTATTATGTTGTGCCTTGTTATGTTTTCATAAGGAGGTACCTACTACCTACATAATACAGCCCTTAATCGTATTTTATAATTCCGTAATTTCCGTATTTCTATACAATTAGGCCCGGTTTATACAGAAGAGACGTGTGTCGTGGTTTTTTGGAAATCTATCTTAACTATTATAAAACCGTAAAATCATGAGTAATAAAAAAGTAGCGGTTCTCTTCATATAAATTCAAATAACATTCAATAGCGCGATTTAAAAACGTGCAGCGCCATCTATTGACAAAATTGTTAGTTTGTTTGTTTGTTCGCGCATCACGCAAAAACTACTGAACCGATTTTGGTGAAACTTTTTTTGTTTGATAGCTTATGATCTAACTTAAAAACTGGTATATAATTTGTGCGGACGAAGTCGCGGGAAAACACTAGTACTTTTATAAAACTGTAACAGAAGTGTGTCTCTGTACATTGAAGATACATATTAACAAGAAAAATATTTCGATATGGTTTTTGAGTATCCCAGACTCCAAATCAACCTTTTTAGAATTTTTGTTTGTTTTTTCGTAACAGCATCACGCAAAAACTACTGAACCGATTTTGATGTGTAACTTTTTTGTATCATCATCATCATCAGCCTATCATCGTCCACTGTTGGACATAGGCCTCTCCCAAGGCGCGCCACAAAACTCTGTCCTCGGCCTTCCTCATCCAGTCGCTCCCCGCTACTTTTTTTAGGTCGTCTGTCCAGCGGGCAGAAGGGCGTCCCACACTACGCCTACCAGTTCGCGGTCTCCACTCTAGAACTCTGACACCCCATCGGTTGTCAGTTCTTCGACAGATATGACCAGCCCATTGCCACTTCAGCTTGCTAATTTTCTGAGCTATGTCAGCCACTTTAGTTCTGTGACGAATCACTTCATTTCTGATGTGGTCCCTCAGAGAAACACCGAGCATAGCTCTCTCCATAGCTCGCTGAGCGACCTTGAATTGTATGTATGATACATACTTTTTTGTATGATAGCTTATAATGTGACTTAAAATCTGGTAAAGCATCGAATTTGTGCGGGTGAATTCGCGGGTAAACTCTAGTGTTGTATAATTGTCCAGCATTGGAGGCTCGGTGTCCCCTTAATATGGAAAGGAAGCCAACAAGATGTGTTTAAAGAATAATCCGTTCGGAATGTTAAAGATTGCCTTCTTTCAGTTCTTTTGTAAGCCATTGAACTCTCCGGGGAGAACAATTTCTTTTCAAAGGTCTCACTTCTGAAGTTTCAAACTGTTGGTCTAACATTTTTCTTCATTCATCAATTTTACTCCAAAATCGTTCGGTCCGTTTCCAGTTACTCGCAAAATGGATTACGCTCCATTCGACTTTTAAACGATCCAGTTTTCAATCCATCGAGATAAGATACGATCTCGTACGAATTGAATCAATTTTATTCATGGATTTTGGCTGCATCCGCTTCCCCTAAAATAATGTTTATTGGAAAAGAAAACATACCATTATGTTAAAATTAAAGTTAATTATTTTAGCCGGTTCTTGACTGTGTTTGTAATTATTTTACATCAGTGGGTTCATTTGTAGCACTCACTATCAAACTTGGTAAGAATTATGTAATAGTAACATAAATCAAGAGGTTATTATCACAATGCTTTTATTGTAAAGCTGAGTATGTTATTAAAAGAACGGCTTTGGCTAGTGACTTTATTTTCTAACGATGCAAAGGTAATATAGTGCTTAGTGCGGTATAGAGAAGGCAACTAAGTAGTATAATAATTGGTATTAGAAGACTGATTCCCAATTTCCATCATCTTATTAATATTTAAGAGCATTGCTAAATTTTAATTTAGTTAAATATAAAAATACTACTGTCATTGTTTAATACAGGGTGTAAGGGACAGCCCTCCGCAAACTGAAACGGTGAACTCACACCATCAAACTGAACAACTTTCACTATGGAGCCTACCTCAGGAAACGCGAAAAAAAATCTGCTGTCCCATACAAAACTGCCGTACCTACCCGACTCAAATGTATGGGACAGCTGATTTTTTATCGCGTTTCCTGAGGTAGGTTCCATAGTAAAAGTTGTTCAGTTTGATGGTCTGAGTTCACTGTTTCAGTTTGCGGAGGGCTGTCCCTTACACCCTGTATTATCAGATACTATTGCTAAATACTAAACTTAATTTTTAAATTTTTTCGTTGAACAAAAAAAAATCTGAAAAATAAAAAAAAATTTAACATTTCAGCCTTCTCTATAAAGCCCTAGTACTTAATAGTCAGTCGATCTCTTACAGCCTTAATTGAGCTCCGATCCATCGATCGCCTTTGAGTACTTTTTCTGCAATCCTTTGAAACGAAACCATTCTATTGTACCTACGCTACGTAACGTAAAACTCTTTCACTTCATAATAACATGGCCGATAATTGATACTTGATAGCTACCTGAAGTACATAAGGGTCTATGCAGACCACGTTTTTTATTCCTACTAGCAGACGGTGCGCGTTTCACGAACGAGATCCGTTTGCAAGTTAATGAGTTTCTGGCTGCATCTTTTCTACAACGGAAAACCTTCCGACGCTGTGGTAGAGTCACAAAAATTACGTCAGATATGATTTTGAATAAAATATTTTGAGTTTGATCCAAAAAGCAGATTGTTCCATCTGTGCGTCTGAAGCTCGTCTGTATTGCGTTATTGTACGCGCGTTTGTATCGATACAAACGCTAAATTGTTTTATTTGTAAACATACAACGTGCTGTATATGCGCGATTCCGCGTTGTAAGCGCGTTTGTATCGATACAAACGCAAGTATATGCGCCGAAGAAAACGAAACAATTTTTTTAGATTATTTTACTTGTTTTTGAAGTAAAACTTCTTTACGCACGCTTGACTTGGGGAGTAAGCTGGTGAATGCGTGACGAGAGCGTTACGAAAAGTGTTTGGGCGAGGCGAACGGAAGTAGCGTAGTGCTGTATTAGTACCTCCTTGCTATATAGCATAGAGTTTTCGAACGACGATATATAAATTACTTTCGCTGTAATGTGATTATACAAAATATTTTATAAGAATTCTAATTTTAGTATTATTTTCTTGAACATTGAACCTCAAGCGTTTTAAATCTCGTTGCTCAAGATTGTTCCATTGGGAAGAAAATGCAAAAAAATGTAAGTGCCTAAAAATGAGTGTGCTTTAGACGACCTAAGATGTTGCCAATCATATCAATAAACCATTCTTCGACGGCACAGTCTGTAGTTTACCTGCCTGCTGTGCCGAGGGTCGAATCCTGTAAGGGACAAATATTTGTATGATACAAATAGTAGTTTTACTTCTTTAGTCGTGTGGTCTAAAGCAGACACTCGTTTTTTTAGTTTTGTTTGTTGTACAAACGCACATACATACAACGATTTGTATATGCGCGTTGTAAGCGCGTTTGTATCGATGCAAAGTTCTGGAAGCTTAGTGTGATATGTTAACGACTGCGATTGGATCTCGTTTGAAGCGCGTTAAAGCGCGCAGGCGTGAATATGCTCTGGGTATTACCAAACAAACAATGCATTTTCATCTCAAGTTTGCATTATATCTCAAACGTCAAGAGTTAATCTTGACGTGAACGAGAGATTTAGCGCCTAAAGCTATTCTGTTAACCCATATGTACCAGACACAGTAAATAGATCCCGAAAACAAGATATTTTGTATAAGCCGAAAGCTAGCTCGAAGGGGTAGCCCGTAAAGGTAAGCGCATACTAGGGCCTGCCGCTTTGAGGCGGAGCGGGCCGCATCACAGTGTAAAACGCGTAGGTACTTCGAAGTCTAGAGCGGTCCGGGTCGCAACGCACTGACGGATTTTTATTTTGACGTAATAGTGGCAGATGTGGAAAAGTTCCTCTTGGTATAGTACACGGGCCGCAATGGGGCGGAGCGGGCAGTTTAGCTCCGCTCCGCTCCGGCGTAGTATACGTTAGTTCAAAACCGCCGTCTCATACATTTGAGTCGAGTCGGTACGGTACTGCAGTTTTTTATGAAACAGCAGATTTGTATTCCGCGATTTCGAAGTTAGCTCTATAGTGAAAGATGTTCATTTTGATGGTCTAGGGCACTCTAGGGTGTTTTGTTATACCCTGCATATCTACTCAAAAAAATATTTTACTTTCCACACTAAGTGCAATCAGATGATCAAAAGTTTGAATGAAAAGTCTTTTTTTTTTGCAAATTTCCTAATTGTTTCTTAAGTAAAGTTGATCATTTTCATGGGTACAATCACTCCTTAAAATAATGCAACTGTTTACCCTAAACAGTAAGTAAAAATAAATTTTTAAAACTCTTAAGGGGGTTGTTTAGACAGTCAAACTGAACAACTTTCTATAGAGGAACAACATCAAACCCACGAAAAAAAAAAATCTGATATCCGATACATATTTTAGCTCGAGTCGATTTGTAACATTTTTTTTCGCGATTTCGTTATTGGTCCCATAGTGAAAGTTGTTCAGTTTGATGGTCTAAAACATCCCCTTAAATGTTTAATTGTAGCTTTGTTACACCTTGTATAACACCCTGAAGAAGCGACGTGGGCGTATTTTTGCTCTGCGGCCCGACCCGATACGGCCCGCACTAATAAGCACTACCTTAAGGGGACAATAGATATTTATTGCACTAATGTATTAGTTTGCGGCAAGTCACCTGCCAAATGGGAAACCTACGTCACATTAATGTTGAAATGGTTTTATGGGTTTAAGATTTATTAGGATACTGTCATGGGGATACTGCTTGTTTCGAGATCTTTGGGTAGTTATTTTTGATCCATGTAGCATAGCATATAGATATGCTCACGACTATATTCCCCGAGGGGGTAGTCAGAGATATTCTGAAAACTCAGAACAACCACTTTTCACTAGTAGCACCGAAACTCAGTGTGACGGGTAGTGTGAGCCCGTCGCCACTTATAATGGACAGTGGGTACAATATAGCATGCATCGAAATTGAAGCATGCAGGTTTCCTCACGATGTGTTCCTTCACCGAAAAGCCAGTGGTGTTACAAATCGTACAAAAATTCCGACAAACTCATTGGTACGAGTCGGCCTGGACGGGGATCGAACCATCGCCTCCTGCACGGCAGCACAGAATATAGTACGGCAGACAAGGTTACTCGCCACTAGACCACCGCGGCTTTCTATGTAAAATGCCTGCATGCATATGGTCACGACTATATACGACGAGGGGATAGTCAGAGAAATTCGGAAAATTTAATATCCACGTTTCACTAGTAGTACCGAAACTCTGTCCAGTGTGACGGGGAGTGAGTGAAAAATGTATGTAAATTCTAATTTCATTATCATAATACAAGGTGTAACAAAACAGCCCATGAATATTTAAAGAACCAATCAATCAATCAATAAGAAAGAAGACGAAGAAAGAAGAAGAAATAAGAAAGAAGAATAAAGAAAAAGAAGAAGAAAGAAAAAGAAGAAGAAGTAAGTAGTTAGACGAAAAAATGAGCAACTTTCACTTCGAAAATAAAGTAGAAAAAAAAAATACCTCAGCTGTATCACACATTCTAGTTAGTACGTATTGCAGTTTTTATAAAACAGGTTTTTTTTTTCTCAATATTGGGTCCATAGTGAAAGTTGTTCAGTTTGTCTATAATGCCTAATATTCCCCTTTAAATATTACTATAGGGTGTATTGTTACACTGTGAATTTCAGTTTATTCTTATTAACCCTATTAAAGAAATCTGACTCTCTAGAAATCACTTCGAGCCCTTTCATTTAACCCCATTTTTGTCACTTACAAATTTGAATTCAAAGTAACTTTAGCTTAACTCCGTGAATTACAAAGTTAGATGGAACGGAACTCTTAAGCGTTGATGAATGGCAGAAGGTAACGAATGTGTGCAATCAAAACTTTTAAAAGATTCATTGCCGCCTAAAAATATGATCCAGCTTGGGTTAAAGAGTTTGTGAGAGCCATAGCTCGCGGCGAGTTACAATTTCCCTTAACTTTTTCATTTCCAACTCCTTTAAGTTTTTACTTTGCGACACAACAGCAGTTTATTTAAACTTGGCAGAAATTTGTCATTATCTGTAACAATATTGAACCTATTCGTAGCGCTGCGTAGAGCTTCGGCGTAGCTTCTGCTACGAACATGGGCTACGACACGCTACGAACTTTCCACAGGGTGTAATAAAAAAATTTGGCATGGTTTAGATCATCAAACTGAATAGGTATCTTTTACTATGGAACCAAACCTGAATATTCAAAAAGAAATCTGCTGTTCATACATTTGTTTGAGTCGAGGCGGCATTCCAGTTTAGTAAAATTTTTAACGGGTTGTGACAGCGTTTTTGGTATTTTGAGAGTATTTGAGTGATTTTCGGCAGTGTTACAACTGTCATTACATAACCACTGGATAACAGGCAGGAGACGTTTTAACAGAACAATTGGAGAATTGGAGAGAAGATTTGAGAGACCGATGTGACAGTTTGACACTATTTCGCTTCTCGACACGACGTCGTGCTCTCGTCTCAAAGTTTACTCAACTCTGCGCACTTGCTTGACCCACTCTGCGGCTGCGACGGTCATTATTAATGTTACACATTCTAAAAACATACGCGAACTTTTAGTTGTTTGAAAACCGTTTGAAAGTCATTTGGGAAAATCATCAACTTCCAATTACAAAATAGTAATTCTTATACATACATACAGGAGCGTAATCCCTTCCTTATTTCTTATACCTACTATGTGTCAAGCAGTTAAATACTTACCTACACCACTACACAACGTGTGGATAAATAAGCGCAAAACCTCATACACCCCAACTGATTATAATAAAATAGTTTATTTAAAACAATCATTTCTTCCATGTGCTCACGACTATAATCCCCGAAAGTCAGAGATATTCATTCACAACAACAATCATTTCACATTGTAATTTTTCATGCAACAATTATTTGTTATTACTTATTTCAACAATGTATAGGGAGAGCTCATGGACACATTTTAAGTATTATGTTTTTGTAGTAAGTTAGTGCGGGGATGGACATCGATGTCGATAAATTTTAAAATATAAGTACAATTTTAAAATTTATATATTTTTTGTTTGAAATCTTATGGTTTTCAATAAAATCTGGTAAGTGTATATAATTTGTGCGGTCGAATTCGCAGGTAAAAACTCTTAATATAATAAAATGGCAGCATTAATACGACATAAAATTGTGTAGAAAGGCACTCGAGACTTACATTTATTGAACAAAGCGGCAAGAAAAACGACGGCAACAAGGAGTACCGGCTGCACCAAATTGCCAACACTTCTGCGCCGAGGGCGTTTAGGAGTTTACTTCAGTTCATTATTTGTTAGAGTACCTACATCGATCTGGGATCACGGGAAGTTAATGGCGGCATTCACGCAGGTAGCCACTCGGCCAGGGGCGAGAACACTTCTGGAAATGTGCTGGCCTATTCTGCCGTGCTAAGCCAGAAGGGCGTATGTCCAAAATTGACCACAATATCTGATCTTTTTTATTTGGATTTCTTGAACTGTAAGGAACCAGATTTTGTAAACAACAAAAAATTATCTTTACTAGAAATGCCTTAAAAACGACTAAGCAATTAGACGTAAGAGTTGTTTTTTGCACCAATTCCTAAAGATATTAGACGTAATGTATGTTTAATAAGTAGGTAAATAAATAGTAATATTTTTCGTTGTTTGGGCGTATTTACTTAGGTACATCTTATTGTCTTAGTAAGTGAATCATACTATTTTTTCCCTTAGTGTTTTAATATTACTATTTATTTAATTATTGAAACTATCATAGGTACAAAAATAAAATAAAAGGTCGTATAATGTTTCACTTGCATAGAGAATTGCTTAGCAAAAAAGTCGTAAGTCCAGTTGTAACTAGTAATAATGTATTATTTTGCGTGTAACTTACATATTAGTACCTATCCAGTTAAAACCAATAAAAGTCCTGTTTTGATTTATACGATCTATAAAAAACACTTTTTTCTTGAAACCGCTAAAACGCTCATAGGCCCTTTCGGCTTAGCACGGCAGTATTTATCACATATCAGAGAGGCCAGTCTAGGAATTTTAAAAGGTTTGTGGACTGTGCGGGGTCATACTCTACTAGATAATTAATATGTAGTAGGTAGGTACATTTGACAGTCCGACAGCACAGTCTGTAGTGAACCTGCCTGCTGTGCCGAGGGTCGCGGGTTCGAATCCCGTAAGAGACAAATATTTGTATGGTGAATATGAATATTTGTACCCGAGTCATGGATGTTTGTATCTATATATGTATTCTATATCGTTGTCTAGTTATCATAATACAAGTCCAGGCTAGATTCTGAAACTTTAAATGTGACTAGATAATTTGTGTGACAATGTCCAAGATATTTATTTATTTATTATTTCTACTGGCCTAACGAAGCGCAAAACCGGGACGCATGCTTCGATTCATTTTATTTTGATCGAAGGACGCATGGAGAGAACGGAGAGAGGCATTTGCCCAACAATGGGACATTGACGGCTGATAGGTATAATAATAATTATTATTTCATTCTACATTTTACTCGTCATAATTTATATGCGTGAATCTGGAGTCCTATACACTGAAAAAAATGTTTTGTTAAACATAACAAAACTATAGTGACTACCAAACTATTTTGTAGCACATAATCAAACATTTCGTTATAATAGCTGAACAATTGGCTATTTATAACCAAATGTTTGATTATGTGCTACAAAACAGTTTGGTAGTCACTAAAGTTTTTTTATATTTAACAAAACATTTTCTCAGTGTATTTGAATTCCACACATTCTAATACGTATACAGGGTCCATCTTAATAGTGATCAGGCCATCAAACTAAATATTTTTATCTACGGGATGATCGAAGCGGGATCAATGGGATCAATATCGAAATCGCGAAAAAAAGTCGGGTAACCCCCTTGAGAGTTTTAAATATTTATTTTTACTTATGAAACACCTTGTATAGACGGGAGCATTGAGCATAATTATGGCGTGGGATTGTCAAAGGTGTGATAAAGTCGTATTTTGCCATCAATAACTTTGCCAGCTTCCTGTATTTTGCAAAAGCTAATAAGTATAAACAGGAAACTGTAGTGTTTCCCATGTCATTTAATATCGTAGGATTATTATTGATGTTTCTGCAAAATATTCACTTGTTGTAGAAAACACAGTCAGTAGGTAAGCGTAACTTTTTTAAATTCCAAGCCAACTCGGTAAAGTAATTAGAATTTTTCCAACGGCCCCATTGTGCTACGAACTCGGCTCACGCAAACTTTTAATGCGACTTAAATTCTAATGCTATTTTACGGTTCCACTTTGAAGAGTTGATTTTAATGAAATATCGAGTTCGGAACAAAAAACATTCACCCCTCGGAGTTTAAGTCAATATCTAAGAATAAAAATATAATTCTACAGGGTGTAATTAAAAGTATCATTAACCTTTAAACCTCATACTCTTCCCGTCAAACTGGAACAACTTTTACTATGGAGTCACGTTGCAGGAATTGACCCGAGCACACGTCTCGCGTGGTTTTCGCGCGTCGCGTTTTTGCCTGCCACGAGGCTCCGCAATCCTCAATCTCTTCTTGTTCTTGAACAAAAACAATCCCTGAGATTGGGATAGAACTCCCTTAAATTACACTTGACACTGGCGGAAATGCGGTGCTACGCACAAGCAAAAAGCCATTAATTATAAATAAAAAAAAAACGTTTACTATGGGAGCATACATGTAAGCATAAGCATAGCATATGCTCACGACTATATTCCCCGAGGGGGTAGTCAGAGATATTCTGATTCTCATACATGTCAGATCAAAAAAAAATCTGTTGTTCCATACTAAACTGCAATGCCTAGTAATGCCTACTCTACTCAAACGTATGGAACAGCTGATTTTTTTTAACCTTTAACCACATGCTCTACCCACCAAACTGAACAACTTTAACTGTAGGATCAAACAGATCGGAGCAAAAAAAACATCTGCTATTGCATACATTTGAGTCGAGTAGGCATTGCAGTTTAGTATGGAACAGAAGATTTTTTTTTTATAAATTGTTCAGCTTGATGGTTAGACCCTTAGTTTAAAAGGATGCTAATGATATCTATTTCACCCTATAGTGACGCGCCTTAGTCTCTGCCTTCCCCACTGAGAAAGAGGCGTGACGAAATTAGCTGCTTCATAGAAAATGTCAATAGCTACTCGACCAAAATGTATGAACAGCTCTGCTCAGCTTGGTTCTATAGTGAAAGTTGTTCAGTTTGATGGTCTGAAACACCCCTGAAGTATTTAACGCATTTAAGTTCACAATCAGTAATTACATTTGTTTGTATTACTCTGTCCAAAAAGTGATGGACATTATGTATAATGCCCAGTCAATTTGATTATTTGAATAATTATTATCAAATTGCCCGCCCTCTCATATTTAGCATTTTTCATAGTAGTAGTAATGACCTGGTCATTATGAAAAATGCCTGATTTATTATTTGGTCCATAATATATAAACGTTTTCCAAATAAAATGTCTTATTTATTTTATTGTTTTCAAACACAAAGATGTTCGTATTCTATAGTAAGCGCACATAATGTTTTATGGGATATAGGTAGGTATACAAAAACGAAACGTGTTTTTTTATATTCAAATCACTGTGACACCGCACCGAGGGTGACCTCGGAAGTCATTGAAAGGTCGCTCGCACTCCGCGCAAATAGCAGTCATCAATCGAAGAGGCTTTCGATCAAAGACAAGGGGGAAAAGGGACATCGCGGAGGGAGATATACCGAAGAATTATTACACCGGCAAATGTTTGAGAAGGCCGTATTTATTTGGTTCGACTGAGGTGACCTGCGATCCGGGAAACTTCGTACGTTCCAGTTCCAGGGAAACACAATTACATTTGTGATAACAAAAGCTTCTGTATTTATAAATATACGACGACGAATAAATTCGTCACATTAATATTACATTGCAGTATTATTAGGAACTATTAAGATTAGGGAGCAAGCAACACACTTTTTTGTTGAGTCTGCTCACACGAAAAGATAGTTTCTGAGTTAGTCTGACGCACCCTGGGCAGGTTCGATACGACCATTGCTGACTGACTAATCGTTCCACTACATCATAAGTGATTGACATGCGAAATAGGTAGCTCATGCTGATACGAGTAGCGTACGTAGCGAGCGGGGGAGCAAGAAAAAATCAAGCTCGCTTTGCTTGCTCTAAGCTTCTGTTTTAATTACTGTACCTACCTATACATAATCATAAAGAGTTCTGACAACAGCTAAGAAGTGGTGCTAAAAATTTTGAGATTGCTTCGCTCAATCTATGGCTTTTACTTAGGTTACATGCTAGAACGATTTAACCACGTTACATGTTCTACGTACAAAGCTCTAGCTCCAAACGATTCGTATTGAGAACAAATGTCTAACTCGCTTCGCTCGATCTAAGTTTCTAGTTTTGCATGAGAGCGGCAAAATTGCTTGCGGCCTATGCTTTTGAGAAAATTCCATCCAAATTGGTTCAGTAGTTTTTAAGTGCGTATCACTTAAAAGTTATGATATGCACAAGTTATGAGTAGGCACTGTATAGGTAATTTAATAGTAAATACACACCGAGGACAGGAAAATAAGAAAGGTCTCAACAAACATGTGATCTGAAGCTTTCTTATTTACTGTCCGAGGTTAGTATACTATTTTTCTCCTCGACAGAGGTGGAAAGCGGCAACTTCGTTTAGCGCAGCGCAGCGGGACGACAATTGACGCTTTCCGTCCGGAGGGGAGAAAATGCATTTTACTACCCATTGTTCATAGAAAACGCAAAATAAAGTTAATAGAAATAAACACAAGTTGGTGTAGGTGTAACCTTGCGCTCGAGCTTCCATTTTGCAGTCATCTAGATAAAGCTTCAGGGATTTATCCAAAATAACGTTTCGGCGGGGTAAAGTTCCTAATGAAATAAGTTAGTAATCCTCGGGTAATTCGTTAAACGTTTGCACGATAGATCCTTCTAGTTTGAAGCTTCTCTTTGAATGGCTGTTTTGTGGTTTAGGTTATGTTACTGGTAATGTAATTAACATTTACGATAAGCAGGCCTAGATCAAAGTAATTTGAAGGGATGTGCCCAAAGCGCAGAAGCACAGAAATTAGGCACCGGCGTGCACCTTGTGCCTTGCGTATTTTTCAAGTTGGTAGGTACCTAAGTATCTCTGACATTTCGTCAAATTAAAAGCAATATTGACTAGCAAGCGTTGACTTCTTTGGCCCATCCATTCATTTTACTTTGACCCAGTATTTTTTATTATTACCTAATTCAACCGTTTTTCTGATACCGCTTTCTGGGTAAACCACCACTGCACTACTATTACCTATTTATTAATCAGCGATCACAGGCTGCATCTTATATCTATGTTAACAACCTCCGCCCGTGGTCTAAGGGCTATAATCCGGTCGAGGCCGTTTTTTGAACACGAACGAAACATGAAAAACAGCGTTTTAAAGTCTGAAATGAAATTATGTCTTATTTAAGGATCTGGCGGATAGGCGATAGCTCTCAATAACACGATTAGATTAAGTTTACTAGATAGAAAAAATCCCAAAGCTACCCCTTTTTGTTATGTTTTTTGTTATGTTTTCAATACTATGATTAAACTGCTGATATTTAACTTTTTATTCTTGTACTTTTCTAAATACATTAAATATTTCTAGTGAAATTAGCTTATTTTGGAGCTTAGAAACACCCATGAGCAAAGATATTGATGAAAAACACGTTTTTTTGCGATCCTGCTTTCAATTGGAGCAGGATGGCTAATTGCAAACTTATGCTTGCAAGAAAGAGACGCTTGCACTCGGATAAGAGGGCCTTGGGCTCTTGACACGGTGATATGTCACTTGTACGTTTTTCCCCAGTTGGTTAGGACATTGCAGGCTGAATCACCTGATTGTCTGAAAAGAAAGATGATTCCATCTTTCGGATGGCACGTTAAGCCGTTGGTTGCGGCTACGATCTCTGCTGGCAGAAGTAGATTATAAAAACCACGCTCTGACGTGGTGATAGACTACATGATTTCCTTTCGTGGATATCATGTAACGAGTAATTATAACGAAACCTCATTACTAAGATCCGACCGTAGAATTATGCAACTATTTGTTTGGTGAACGAAATGTGATTTAAGTGAAAGATAACACAGGGGTTCATACAACGCCACCTACGCCACCGCTAGCAAAATCTTGGCGCAAGTAGGTACTGATTATGATTTTTGGTACAATTTTTCCACCATTCTGTTTGGGAAGTAAATGAGGTTCCATCGGAAAGAGGTCGATCTAAAGAACTGGAAAAACTAAGGTTGCCACCTCTCAGTCTACCGCAATTCTAGGGTTGCCAGGTTCAGAGAAGTGGTCGATCACTCAAGGCCTCAATAATAAAAGGCTGAAAGTCACCCAAAAGGCAATGGAGCTTAGGTAAGCTTGAGCTATACTCAGTTTTCCTGCGAGATCGAATCAGAAATGTAGAGATCCGCAGAAGAACCAGAGTAGCTGACATAGCCCAAAGAATTGCTAAACTAAAGTGGCAATGGGGGCACATTGCTCGTAGAACCGATGGCCGATGGTGCCGAAGAGTTCTCGAGTAGCGACCGCGTACCTCAGCGTGGGTAGGCCTCCAACAAGGTGGACCGATGACCTGGTGAAGGCGACGGGAACTCATTACCGGAGCGCATGACCGGTCGTTGTGACGATCCTTGGGGGAGGCCTATGTCCAGCAGTGGATGTCCATCGGCTTAGATGATGATGATAAATGTGTTAAAACCTAATATCAACGTATCAGCAGTTCCTATTTAAATGCCTAGCAAGAAATACACTTACTTTAGTAGATACTTAGTTTAATTACCATGAAAATGTCAAGGGTGTGATAATGAATCTTTAAACTACTTTTCCTAAAGGATCAAAAAACGAGAACAATTTTTGGACCTTCCATACCAAATTGCGGATCTGACATTCGGTGTTCTAGAAGGTCCAAAAAAATTACTTATATATTTCTTATGGAATGTTATTTAGTTTCATTAACTGAATAATTCATAATTTTTTTGTGGTGAATAAAAAATTGGGGTTCATTATTTAAAAAAACAGCCTAGTGCAAGACGGGCTACTCACGCGCGCACTGAGTGTTCCGTCCGTACCACCACTACCACCACACAATATGTATAAATTTATGTTTTACCATTTGTTATCAAATCTTATACAACGATACATAATTATATGCTGTTTAAATGTCAACTGGCTACCTATTACAGTTTCGAAGATACGGCCCTCTGAAGCTGAGACATATTATTACTCTGTGCCGGAAATGAAATGAAATATCTTTATTTGTTGAATACAGGTGTGGGTAAGATGTTAAAAACAATGTTGCTCGCTATATCCAGCCTTTTGGCGTAACAAAATGTATCATGCATTTACAGCATTGAAAATGATTTTACCTACTCCTATTATAAAATCATTACTCAAATATAATGTTATATAAATACTAAATTTACAATCATTTTCAGACAGAAAACAGGTACCTACTTATACAACAAAATTTATCAAATACATAAAATCAATAAAATAAATTAACAAAATTCATTCTCTACGGACGGACACAGTAACACTGTAACTCGGAACGGGACGGACGGATGGACACCGTAGGCTTATGAACAGGGTCCCGTTTTCACCCTTTAGGTACGGAACACTGAAAAAACCCTTATGTAATGAATATATTAATAATTTCTTTTCTATTATTTCAATTCTCTACAGCAGTGGCTTAATGGAGGCGCCTCGTATCGGCGGAAGCACTCAATTACGGTATAATCAAGGCTTGCCGCGAGCAGCGGGCAGCGAGCGGCGGCGGGCGAGACAGGCGGGCGGCGCGGCACGGGCGGGCACCGACCATCAGTGTTGCCAGCACAGCGCTAAGCTTTCGGCACTAGATCTAGTGCGTTTTTTGTAAGTTTAATGCCTATCTCAGAAATTAGCGCCTATCAAGTAGAATCTAGCGCTTTTTTTACTCTTCATCATCATCATCATCAGCCTATTTAAACGTCCCACTGCAGGGCACACGCCTGGGAGGGTATATGGGTCCACCACGCGTTTTTTTTACTTATGAAGCCAAATTATGGTATGCTATATTTTATGGTTTTACAAAAAATATATACAGTTGTTCGTTAGTCTCGCCGACCGATTGCGATGAATCGATGGGTTTTTGATTTTGTGCACATGCCTGGGAAGGTTTATCAAAAAAACGGCCAAGTATTTGATGGGAAAACTGATTCTCCGGTACGAAGTTCGCTGACCCGCAGCTAGTATATATCATAAATATTGATAGCATATTGTGGTTAAAACATGATTAGTGTTCGGGAGATTTAAATATTAACGCTTATCTGAAGTGATATCATTAATTTTACCAAGGACCTACGAATTGACTGACTTAAATTGTCTTAGATGGGTTTCGGAAAGAGTAATAAGACTATTTAGAGAATTTAATTGACTATTTATATGATGAGAATTTAGCGCCGAAGTCAGCGCTTTTTCGATCCACAAAAATTTCGGAATCTAAATCAATTTTTTGAGGTGGCAGCCCTGGCACCGACCGCCCCGCGACCAACTTACTTAAATGTCAGCTTTAATGCACGACCCATTCATTATTAAAACGCGACTCCCTCACTCCAAACAACGACCCTCTTTGTAATAATTCGTAGGCAAAAACTTTCAGGGTTGAAATAAAATGAAAATACACAATAAGAGTGTACCCTATTTCATCCGATAAAATTGCAAAGTATACCCTGAGTTTCTAAAATTAATTTATTTTCCTTTCCAAACAAGGTCCAGCGATTATTATTTTATATTGTCTTTGGACTTTAGGGTAGTTTGATGGTTAGAAGCGTAAGCGAATACCAGTTGCGATACCTGGTTTAGTTACTCCCAGACCATCCCCGTCCAAGCCGACTCGTACCAATGAGTTTATCGGAATTTATGTACGATTTGTAACACCACTGGCTTTTCGGTGCATGTATTGTACCCACTGTCCATTATAAGTGGCGACGGGCTCACCTCTTGTCACACTGGACAGAGTTTTCGGTACTACTGGTGAAACATGGATGTTCTGAGGTTTCAGAATATCTCTGATCTATATCTGATATCTCTGGGAATATAGTCGTGAGCATATGCTATGCTATGCTATGCTATGCAGACCATCGTTTTTTTTTAAACTCATTCTCTACAGTAGTGTTAGGGTAGATATAAGAATATAGATACTCACTTCGTTAAAAGTAAAATTAATGGAACGCCCAAAGCGCGTTAAGTTGAAGCAACTACTGGTTCACTTAGTCCATACAAACTGGCACACTTTTCTGTCATCTCGGTACATATTTGAAGTGCACCTGTCATTTGTTTTGCCTTATTTGCCTGGTTTGAAATGTTCGCGTAAGGGCCTATCCATTAATTTTACTTTGATCGAAGTAATACTGATCACTTATGAAACTGAACTGTGAAAATCGAAATAAAAAATTGAGTTTTCGTACAAGCGTTCGATCAGCTGATTCTATTCTATTCTTTTTTTTTAAATATGGCTGCCATCTTTGGTTAATGATGGTTTTGCCAATGTCGAGTTTTTATAGCAAAAGTGCTTGACGTTGTACGGTTATATTGATATTTTGGTGACTTCAAGGGTTGTTCTTATAAAAGAACAATATCCTGAGCCACCACTAGAGTTCCACTGTAGGCCGGGGATGGGGCAACCGACGCGCACGTGACCGCCCAATAGCAGACCCACAAAGCAACTCCGATCAGCTGATTAGAAAGACTCGAAAGTCCAAAATTATTTTTGCTAATTTTCTATACGTTTCTCAGGCAAAGTTATTCAGTATTTGAAGGTGTTGGGCCTTGACAGGCTCGCTGAGCCTGTGCCACGTAGACCATCGCTGGTCCTTTGGTAAGTTATTCAGTATCATGGGCATAATCATCCCAAGTTATGCAACTGTTTACCCACAAGACATTTTGGTATTTAAGTTAAAATTACATACTATAGTATACGTATGTATAGGCACAGAATACTATATACTACCGTAAGCTGTAGGTATTATTATTATAGGTACATTTAAGCTAAAATTCAATAGAAAAAATTCAGCGTGATAAAAGTTCGAACCAACTCTGTTTTGATTCTCTAGCTATTGGTTCTTGAATTTATTTTCAAGTACGCTATTGTGAGCGAGAGAGGGCTATTCTCGGAGTTTCCCTGCGAGATCGAATCCGAAATGTAGAGATTTTAATACAGAAGAACCAGAATAGCGGAGATATCCCAAAGAATTGCTAAACTAAAGTGGCCATGGGCGGGGAGCATTGCTCGCAGAACCGATGGCCTTTAGGGTCCAAGATTTCTCGAGTGGCGTCCGGAAAGGGCGGAAAGCGCAGCGTGAGTAGGCCGACGACCTGGTGAAGACGGCGGGAACCCGTTGGATGAGGGCAGCGCAGGACCGGTCGTTGTGGCGATCCTTGGGGGAGGCCTATCTCCAGCAGCGGACGATGCCTGAGATGATGATGACGCTTGTTACCCAGAATGAAATATTTCAATGATTGCCCCTGATCCGCTTCTCGCTCTCCACTCTGCCCGCTACTTTGGATGCCTTTTCAACTTTTTTGGTAAAAATCAAACAATCAAGAGGGTGGTCGTTGATCGAAGGACGCCGGCGATGGCGATTTGTTACATATTGTGTTGGTATTTCATTTATCACGGCAGCGATTCAATTTTCAGATCAATTAATCATTTAACAATACTAGCGGAGTGGACGGGTCCAGCGATGATAGAACACAGGGGTACCTACCTGAATCTTTTAAAATAAACAACCTGAATTGAACAAAATTGAACAAACATTGTTTAATTTTCACCCTCAGAAGCATTTATTGTTTATTTGACCAGCGATTCAATGAAAAATTGTTTACTTATTGTTAGAATCGTTCATATTTTCGAATAATGTTATTTTAAATCAAAATTTGCATAGTGGTGGATAGGTAACTCAATGTACATAACTATACATATCTACATAGATACATACACTCACGACTGTAATCCCTTTCGGGGTGGACATATACTTTACATAAACTCACGTCTGTATTTTGCTGACGGTTTTTTCAGGAGATGATCAGACCATGAAACTAAAGAACTTTCTCTATGGGACCAATATCAAAATTGAGAACAAAAAAATCTGCTATCTCACACATTTGGGTCGAGTAGGTTTGCAGTTTTGTACGGAAAAGCCCGGCAGTTTTTTCCGGCCCGATAGCACAGTCGGTAGTGAACCTGCTTGCTGTACCGAGGTTCGCGGGTTCGAATCCCGTAAGGGACAAATATTTGTATGATGAATATGAATATTTGTACCCGAGTAATGGATGTTTGTATCTATATAGTATGTATTCTAGATCTGGTACTTTAAATGTGACTAGATAATTTGTGTGACAATGTCCAAGATATTTATTTTTACGAAGATGCTGTCAGCATAATAAAGACCTCCAATCTTACTTGCCTATTTATGGCGACACATCAAGCTACGCAAAACCAAAATAAGCTGGCCGCGCAACGTTATACGTTATTGACCCTACGCGAGGTCAGCTTATATTGGTTTTGCGTAGCTGGATGTGTCGCCGTGTGTACTACAGAACGTGTTATTTATGAGGTCAGGCCAAGAAAGGATCAACAGCGAAGCCCACACTAAATTAAAGTCCAGCGATGACTCTGATCTACTCTGACTTGAAACCGGCAAGAAGATAAATGAAGAATTCAAAGAAGATAGGATGATTAGGAAAATTCATATCTGACTTTTCTCCATTGAAAACTGGAGACAGCAATAGGAAGAGCATGGCGATTATAATAACCCAACTCTTGATATAATTTATGTTTCATGTTGTGGCAGAGTTCACCAAGGAAAATAGAAAATTGTTTTTATTTGTTAAGAAATCCACCAAAATAACACAAATTCTGTGAAAATTTCAACTGGTTCAAAGGTTCAATACATTGAAAAACTTACCATTTCCAACTCTTGACGCTCTATTTCAAGAACGGTTAATTATTATAAAATAATAATACTAAATTTTTTTGCTCTACAATTTTTATAGATGCTTTAAAACTCATCTATAGCATACCTATAGATCAAAATAGGCCTAAAGCGCGGTAAGTTGAAGCACTACTGGTGCACTTGGTCCATACCATAGAGAAATTACACGCTCCCCTTGGTAGAGATGGTGTAACAAAGTTGCACTGTAGCCACCAATTGTGCACTAGTTTGTACTGCGACCATAGAGAAATGACACGCTCCCCTAAGCTTTTTGTCTCCCCTCGCCCGTCCCTCACCCCCTTTGTCGGCGACATAATTTTCTATAGAAACAAGCCGATATGCCATCTCCTCTTACTCCATGGTCCATACTAACTAGCGCCATTATAGCTGTCAAATCTAGGGCACTTGCATACAAATTTGAAGTAAACCTTTCATTTGTTTTGCCTCATTTTTCTGGTTTGAAATGTTCGCGTAATTAATTAAATCGCGCTATTAATTTTATTTTGATTTAAGGCATAGGAAAGAAGGTATTTGCAATAAATACGTTTTTTTTTACATTTGACTTTTGACCTTGAATATCTTGACTTGCGTTGCGTTGCGTTGCGAGATTTTATGTGATATTTGACCTGACATAAAATGTCATAATGATGATTTATATACAAGTTTGAAGCTTATTATCTCTTATTCGAAGGTTGACCTTTCTTTTTCATCTAATTTTACTGGGGTAAGTTGAAGACTGATCCTACCGCTAAAGCACCAATTAAAAATACCAATACAAAAACAAAAGAGGAACCTAAACCTATTGTATAACGAAATGCGTCCTATTAATTTGTTTTCACTAATAAAATAAACTTTATTTAGGGTCTGTTTCACCACTTCTGGGTAAGTTCTTGTTAGCTTATTCGACAGATAGTTTGACATATTTTGTATGAAATTATGTCAAAATATCTGTCGGATAAGCTAACAAGAACTTATTCAGAAGTGGTGAAACAGGCCCTTAGATACATAAAAGTTAGCACCTTGTTAATTGCTAATTATAAAGTATTTAAAGTCATAGTTTTGAATAAATATTCAAGTTACCTCCCAACAGAAAGGCGGACAGCAATAAGACTCGGCTTAACTGCCATGAAAAGGGATAATTACTCGTAGAGTCAGTTTGGGCCAGGCTCGGGGCTGCCAGCGCCTCGGATTGCGCGATTTATGAGGACATATCGCAGAGTAACATCGCCAAACACGCCACAATTACGGTCACTGCGTTAGATGGATGGCACTGAATGAGGACTAATGGCTAGATTGATCACAGGTGCTGCAATCACTCCAAAATAATCCAAAAACTAAGAAGAACCCATAAGAAATAAGTATAACAATTAAGTAATCTTTTGTTTTTTTTATGTTTTTGGCTTAGAAATAAAGAATAACGTTTATATTTAGTTACTACTGTAAGTTATACTATAGATCTGCCTTACACCACCGTCGCGTCGCTCGAATATCTACTTATTAGTGTTTAAAAGAATAATAAAAAACATAACCCTCCTTCTGGCGCATCACATGCATATGCTCACGTCTATATTCCCCGAGGGGGTAGTCAGAGATATTCTGAAACCTCAGAACATCCACCTCCTTCCGCCTTCTGGCGCAGTTGGGTCCAAACAAGTTCAGTCCTATGTTTTTTTTAAATATTCATGAATGCGAATTGATTCATACAGTAGTTCAGTGAAACATGCCGAAAAATTGAAAAAAAATTCTTATAGCATTATATCACTTATGATCCCTCCAATAGTGTACAATAAAAACACAAATTTACAATCCCACAATCAATTCAATTAATTTTTGGCAAATGTTTTATGCATAATATTTAATGTAAGTACGTATACGAAAAGTTTACAGATTCCTATGCGAAATGCTGTATGTACCATAAGAGATCAATACTTTTATATCGACTAACATTAAATACTTTATTAATCATAAAAAGTAAACTCTAATCGACTAAACATTCAAAGGCGGCATTTTCCTCTCAACTTCTAATTTCCATCTCACACGGATGCGTCAATTAACTAATGACCCTAAATTACATTATTTTGTTTAGCGAACGTTACGGCTGTATAAGGCAGAGGCCAGACGAGAATTTAATTCGCGACGTGTTCGCAATCACGGGTTCACAAATCAGACATGTCACTCGGGGACGCACCGAACCTCTTATGTACATAAGGGTAAGAGACGGCGACTAATTCAATTCCTCGGAAGTAAACGGAATGCTAACAACTAACTTAATAGTAGGGTTCTTCCGCTCCGTTATGTTTTGTGACGTAAAGTAAGCATGTGCTAATTCTAGTGACCAATGATCCCGCTTCTCATGGGCAGGGGTGCAAGGATGCGTTCAGACCCAACGTACCCCTGGGCCAGGGGTATTTTATAAACGGTACCACTGACTACTAGTGATGTGATGTTGACATTTATAGCATAACTTACTAGCTGATGGGGCTAAAATAAAAATATATACAAGGTGTTACAAAAATACAAATAAACCTTTAAGGGGGTGGTGTAGACCATCAAACTGAACAACTTTCACTATGGTACCAATATCGAAATCGCGAAAAAAATAAATTATGTTCTATACTCTACAAATCGACTAGAGCTAAAATATGTATGGGAATCTTTTTTTTTTCGCGATTTCGATGTTCGTCCCACAGAGAAAGTTGTTCAGTTTGACGGTCTAAACAACTGAAGAGTACTGAACTAAACGTAAAAAAAATCGGCTGTCCCATACATTGGTAGTCGAGTCGGTAGTCGTCGGTACTGCAGTTTTGTATGGAACAGCAGATTTTTATTTCGCGATTTCGAAGTTGGCTCCATATTGACAGTTGTTCAGTTTGATGGTCTGAAGCTCCCCCTTAATTATTACAACTTTACAAGGGTGTTTTGTTTCACTCTGTACCTATACAGAGTCCTTCTTTATATGCTTACACTTTTTTATGGTGATGATCAGACCAAATTTTTTTCACGATTTCGATGTTGGTCCCATAGAGAAAGTTGTTCAGTGTGACGGTCTGATCATCCCCTTAAAAAGTGTCAGCGTATTAAGAAGGTCCAACAGATCATCCAGTATATATATAAGGTCTAACAAAATAAGGTGAAACTATTTTAAGGGGATGATCGGACCATCAAACTGAACAACTTTCTCTATGGGACCAATATCGAAATCAACAGAAAAAAAAATCTGCTGTTTAAAAATAAAAAATAATAATATCTACCACTGGATTTGGCCCTGTTCTGCTGTGAACGAGTGTGGCGAAGCGGGCGTGCGAGGCGAGGTCACTGAACCTACGCGCCGGGGCCCCGCGAGCTGAGTTGACTATGCAGTTGGGGACGTGAGACGTCTAAGTTCAGATGTTTAGGTAGATAATGAACGTAGCATTTTGCTTAAAAAATGTAATCCAAATGGTATGGTAAGTAGGTACTTTGACTTACATTCAATTTTGTACATATCCCACACCTTTCTCAATGAACTTTATTGCACGTCTTTCGATGTGTCTTTGCACTTATTGATTAAAACGTCTCAATCGTATTAATAACATCACGTGTGCGGTCACTATCCGTTGTCGGAGCTCACTGGTGGTTCTGTTTTGGCTTGGCATACATGGAAATCAAGTGGCGTAAGGTCAGGTCTGGAGAGCGATTTTTGAATCTCATTCGGTGAGCTCAGCAGTTGAAAATGTCAAAATAACTATGGAGATACGCATCTTTCTACTGCTGATTTGACTTTCAAAAATCATACTTCTGGAGTGAGATTTTTTAAAATCAAATCAGCAGCAGAAAGATGCGTATCTCCATAGTTAGGTATTTTGACATTTTCAACTGCTGAGCTCGCCGAATGAGATTCAAAAATCGCTCTCCAGGTCACTCAATACCTCTGCCTATTCACCGAAATCCGTATGTATCGTCCAAGTAGCTAGGTCCGTACACTTGTCACTAGTTGTCACGTTCATGATGGTAAAGCATATCACGTAATGACGTAACCTTGCAAGAGGTTGAGTGAGGCGCGCGCAAAACGTATCGACCGGTCGGCGTGCGCGAGCGCTCGCTCCATGCTGTGATATCTTCAGTACAAACTAGGTGGAACGATATTTTCCATAGACAGCATCCGCCATCTATCGGTTACGTTTCGAAGTACTAAGTGTTGAATTTGGGTTCGTATCTAAAGTGTAGAGAAAGCGCGCTACACCTCACCGCTGCGCTGTAATAGTGAGAGATTTCGCCCGTATCAACCACTGTCTTGTTGGTCTAGTGGTCTAGACAACCGGCTCACGTTTCGGGTGCATATGGTTCGAGCCTTGTGTCAGCCGTCCGTCTTTTTTCAATTTATTTCATACTGGGGCTCCCCCTGCTGCTAATATGAGGCAACGCCAATAATTAAAACGTCCTAAAATCCAAGGCGACTTACCTATCTATAACCAATATACATATTAATCTATGGCTCGCTCGCTACTGAAGATGTCAAAGCAAGGTGAAAGGTCGCAACGCAACGCAAGCAAGGGCGGGAGTGGGGGCCGGGCGCGTTGAGTTCAAAGGAAGCCGCCGCGTGCGTGCGGCGTGCAAAGTAAACAAAACACAGGTCCCTATTCAGGGATGATAGCAAAATATTGAGTAGATCAGTGTAAATATTATTTATAAAAAATTTGATTTCGACATTGGTCCCATAGAGAAAGTTGTTCAGTTTGATGGTCTGATCATCCCCTTAAAATAGTTTCACCTTATTTTGTTAGACCTTATATATTGCAAACTGTCGATAGGGCCCAGGCCATACTTCTCATAAAAATAATTTATCTTTCGACAGGGTTTAGGGTATGGTAGGCTTTGGTACGGAACCCTCGGTGAGCAAGTAGCCCGACTCGCATTTGACCGGTTTTATTTGAGATTTTTTTTTTTTTTTTTTTTTATTATTGATGGGTTTGCTCTTGACCCCAATCTAGTCCTCAGGACAAAGATGGGGCCGAAGATGGGGCCGATTTCAGGTTTCTTAGGGAAAAATTATCAGTATCATGGGTACAATCACCCCTCACCCCTTAAAGTAATATTTGACTGTTTACCCTAACACCCTGTAGGTATAACACCAACACATAGGAAAATTTTGTCACACCGGTCAAGTGCTAGTCGGGTTACTCGAGCTCCGAGGGTTCCATACCACACCACCACACAACATATAAACGTAAAAAGAAAAGTTTTGTTTTCTCTGGGACCTTTAGCCAGAGACTGACTCACACTTGGCCGGATTTATTATTTGTTATTACACTGTAGAGTTTACTCTATAAGCACACCAAGTTTGACGCTTGTATGTATTACCGTTTTTACAATAGAGCGAGAAGAAAAAACGGAGACAAAACTAGTTTCCTATAGGAGGACCCCACAAAAAATTTTGTCATTTTTATTATTTGTTAGAAAATCTGCCATAATAAAACAAAACATAACATTGAGTGAAAATGTCAACTGTTTACTATCATCATCATCATCATCCACTGCTGAACATAGGCCTCTCCCAAGGCGCGCCACAAAACTCTGTCCTCGGCCTTCCTCATCCAGTCCCTCCCCGCTACTTTTCGACAACTAAAGAACTTTTTTAAACGAATTCAGTTTATTGGACAGACGTTTACTATTATTGTTCAAAAATTACAGCACTAAATAGGTAAGAAGATCTCTTCATTTTTGATTCGATCTCGCAAGGAAACTCCGAGCATAATATAGCCCACTCCATTGCCCTTTGCGTGACTTTCAGCCTTTTTATGAGGCCTTGAGTGAGCGACCACGTCTCTGTTCCATAAGTCATCACTGTACCCGTATAATCATCATTACACCCTGTATAATTAAAAAAGCATAGACGCTGACGGGTACAGCACAGCAGCAGGAGTCCGATTTTTGAACATCATACGATCAACTCGGCAGTAGAAAATGTCAAAATTACTATAGTCTTTCAACTGCCGAATTGATCGTATGATGTTCAATAATCGCAAGGACGGTAGCGCGGCGCGGCGTCTCGTGTAGCGCCCAACAACCAACCTAACCCGCTGTCTACAAGTATTGCGGAATGATTAATTGTTCTGTAAATTGAATTCACCGTGATAAATGAAATATCCGCACAATAGGTAATAAATTACGCTGACCCGCTTGGGCGCAAGATGAAACGGTCTGAAAGTAGAAACGGGCGGACGGACGGCGCTAGATAATACGTATAAAACACAACACACGCATAAAACACCTGGCTGTATGTACCCATTGTTGGGTTTTAATTCGCACCGGATAGGGTTCGCAGCTCAGCTCACACGGATCGGCTTTGTAACGTGTTTTAACAGCGTAATAACGTATGTATCTCGATCGTAATGTTCTTCCTGCTATGAAATATGGCGAACGAATGATATCTGCGCCGGGTAGCCGCGATATGCGATATCATATTTTTGATAGGCATGAATAAACATACCTACTCAATTGACTTTTATAAAAAATAAAGTTTACCCGCGACTTCAGCCGCACAAGATATACAGAATTTAGAAGCCCAGTCATTTAACGGTTTGAGCCGGGAATAAATAACAATTGATATTTTTTTCGGTACTTATATAATTTAAGAGCCAATTTAAGCACAGAAATATACAAAAATAAATCGCGTCAGCAACAATCCCAAACTAAAAAATTTGCATTTATTTGGTTCTAAAAAAAAACTGACGGTAAATTTTTGTTTACATTTGAAAGGCTTTACCATTATATTATACACACTTCAAACACCGTATAAATATTTTCGTCTACTTAGAAAGCTTTGAAAAATACATTTGTATTTTCCAATGAATAACTCATTTGTATAATGAAATTATTTTTATTGCTCATACTCATTTATATTGTTGAGTCTAATAAAATGAGTGCATCGGTATTAATATTATGAAAATAAAAGCGGTACAATTTTGATTTCTATGTTGCTTTTTTTTAAATAAGTTTTCAGATAGTCTTTTTGTCACTAAATGGTACCGGTTACAGATTAAAAGCACCATCCCCACCCCTTCTAACAAAACTCCGTAAAATGACTGGGCTAATATGACTATATGAAATTGATATTATTAGCATCCTTTAAAACTAAGAGTCTACCCTTCAAACTGAACAACTTTACTATGGTAGCAATCAGATCGAAGCACCCACTATGCTAATGTCTCTTTCACGCTCATGCTCACGGATAGTGAGATCAAGTAGTTTTTTGAGAGCTTTAGTAGGCTTTAAAGCGTCTGTAAGGCAAAACCGCCGACGGGATATGTCTGGGAGTATGGATGACAGATTTTTAACGATATTGTGTAACATATAACGTAAAAATCTGCCATCAGAATTTAAGTGAGGTTCGTATCATTTTTACGTACCTTGATTACTACCTGATACCTGATAAATGGCCGTATTGCGACTAAGTAAGTTAGGCGACGGGGCTCAATTTATGCGGTCCATGCGCTATAGGCTAGTCACCTATCTTCCGCTAGTAGGATCCCACTGCAGAGCAAAGGCCTCCTCTCAAGAGTGAGAGGGAGGGTTCAGACCATAGAGGTAGGAATAGAGGAACATACAGCTGAAAGAGCGAGATGTACCTAGCGGCACCACTGTATAATAGAAAGAGATACGTGACGCGAATCAATAGAACCGTTTTTTAGTCACTAATCAATTTTTACAATTCTGTTTTCGTGAATGATTAGGAATCTAAAGTTAAATCGTAGATAATTTTGTGAAATATACTGACACTACTTCATTAATTTATCCACGATTTTACGTTAGACTCAGAATTATAGACAGTATTAGAATTTTTGCCTGCGAATAGTCTCCAAAATACATCCAAAAACTGTTTCATTTGACAACTCATGTCACTGACTCTATTCCTGTAAGGTATAATAACTTTATGGTTCAGACACAGTGGGCCATATACTCCACCACGCGTGCCCAGTGCGGGTTGATGGAGACAAGTTAGTGGTCAGCTTGCAGTCAGAGAAGCTAGCATGTCTATCTTCCGCTATTTTAATGTAATCAAAGATTCTTAATTCAATTCTCATAGCAATACAATCAAGGCTATCAAATAACTATTTACTTACTTCCTATTTTGGAATTTCTATGAAAAAAAGTAAACTGGAAAATACCGCAACAATGAAAAGCTTCATTTACAGTAGATACAATAACAGTCCCAAGAGCAATCGAACTAAATTAATACTTACCTAACGAAACGGAATTCTAAAGGAATGTCTAAAGTGAATGGGGAAGATATTTTAACCTTTGTTGGCACCTAGAATGAGATAACAAGGCGTTTAGTATTCCAGTCACGAAAGGGCGATCCACCTGCTTTTCATATCACGACAATTGCCGGCCCCGAGGATTCCACTCTCTGGCGGAATGACAATTCTTGTCGATGAAAATCAATTGGGGAGAACGGCGATCTCCGGAGTCAGAGACAATTCCAATTTCATTAATGGCTTCCGCCGCCTCATGCCTAGTGCGGATGCCGCTTCGATCTCCCATCCGCAATTTAGGCTTCGACCACACTATCGCACTGACTGTTTTATATAGTCTGCAGGCCGCCCTAATTAGTAGCTATCATTGCGCATTTATACTATCTACCTATTAATTCCACAAAATACACAAAGTACCTACATTTAAATTTGATAGCAATGATCTTAGAGATCATCATCATCATCATCGCAGCCTATAGTACGACACACAGGCCTACCCTCAGGGAGGGTGTATGGGCGTAAGTGCGTTCACACACGATGACGCACTGACGGAGCGGCAGATGTCAGTCCATAGAACCACACCCGGTGCGTCAATGCGTCACCGTGTGTGCTTCTACGTGCGGTTTCATACAACTCCTTGCTTAACAAATGACGGACTGACGTCTGCCGCTGCGTAAATGCGTCATCGTGGGTGAACGCACTTAGTCCACCACGCGTGCCCAATGCGGATTGGTAGACTTCACATAGGTACGCATGGTAGGTTACCTCACGATGTTTTCCATCACCGTTTGAGAGCAGTCGGTGTTACGTACATAAGTTAGAAAAACTCATTGGTACATGGCATGTGATCCGTGCGGATTCGAACCCGGACCTCAAGATTGAGATTTTATAGCTCTCCGCAACGCGCCACCGACGCTATCATCTTAGAGATATTGAGATTAAATTAGAGAACATTGTAGTCTGAAAGAGGATGTCCTAGAAAGAAAATTTTGAGATGGTTTGGTGATATGGAGACCATTGATAAGAGCAGATTGACGAGGGCAATTTATAAGGCAAGCGTAGGTAAGCGGCCTAGACATACATACAATGACCAAATCGGCAACGTCCCTCAAAAGGGCCAGGTCAGTTCTACCCGAAACCGAGAAGCATGCATGAAGAGACTAATGAATGTGGAGGAAGCGAATGAGGTCTGTCTCCTGACAGACCCTTCGTACCGGTGGCGTTCCATTGTCTCTGTCTACCCCAGTGGGAGACAGGCGTGAGAATATTTATCTATTCTAAAGTTAGATAGTAAATTAGATCAGGACAATGCCTTATAAACTGTTTCCTCTCCTTGAATGGCGTCCATAGGTAACCTTCGAAATCATAGGGTCCTTCTCAAATGCTGACAGTTTTTAAGGGGATGATAAGACCATCAAATTGAAACACTTTCTCTATGGGACCTATATCGAAATTACGAAATAAAAATCTTCCCAAAATCACCGCAAACAGATTTTTTCGCAATTTCGATGTTGGTGCCATAGAGAACGTTGTTCAAAAAAGCGTTAGAAGGATCCTGTTTATAAAAAATGAATCCCTGTTTCCCATCGACACGCCATGCCATCACTCGAGAACGGTTAGACCTATTTATGGCTAATTTTGATTTTGAATGTTTGTGGTAGTCTAGGGAAGGTCTACATACGGTAAAAAAATTGCCAAGTGTGTGTCGGGTAAAAAGGGTCACTGCAACGCATGCACAGCTAGTATTAAATAAAAATCTGTTAAGAAATGCTTAACCAAACCAAAATGAATAAAAATCCTTTGGTAAGAATAGGCTCATATTTCAAAATTGAATGAAACATTCAATCTGCTTTGTGAATAGATTGTAGTACATATTCGTATTCTGGGGTTACTACAACTGGCGCGTGTTGTGTTTTGAGGGAATTTAGCGAGTTTGGCTTGGATTATACCGGGGTTCGGTTTCACGTAGGCATCGGATTACAGAGATTACAACACTGTAATTAGTTTCGGTGATACGTGATTTTGTACAAACATACTTAGGTACTTGGGTACAACATCAATTGTATACGCATCAAATTTAATCTCACATAATATATTCTAGAATAACACACACGTAGGCGTAGACGTTTTCCATTTCCAGCAACAACTTTAAGAAAATTTATTAATCTGAAATATTCTGAATATATTTACCATTCTAATTTAGGGTCTTATTTGACTGACTAGATAGGTAAATTATAAATTATTCATACACCTGTGTCAGGGTAAATAGTTGCAATACTTTAAGGCGTATCTGCCCTGGACCACGACTCTCCATAGGTACTAATCGATGCGAACGAGCGCGTGGCTCCGGTCAGAATTTAGCTGTTTTCTTTGTAAAATTAGATGATATTTTATTAATTTCTAAAAAGTAAGAAAACCACATCATTCTAAATTGTATTGTGAACAATATTGTAAATTTTCATTTTCTTCCGATTCAAAATGTAAGAGTAAAATGGTTACAACTGGAAAAAAAGGGGTGACTTTAGAGTCCCTTTTCTTCGGTTTTATTCATTAAAATCGATTTCTAGAAAAACCACATCACTTCTTATATCCTGTAGATGGTTTAGTTTAATTTTCAGCTCAAAAAGTTGTTGCTCAGACGTTAAAAGCTGTCAGTCACAAAGTAAATAAGTTAAGTTTAGCGAGATACCGGAATACACCAAAGTTGAATAGTAATCGGATCGCAACGTGATTAGAACTGAAATTAGATTACGATTGAACTTCAATGTTTTAAATTAACACGATCGGGCCCTGAAGTAGCTATTGCCTAGAAGTATACGATGCGCTCTATTCGAGCGCTTGCATGAAGTTGCTGTCTGCCTGAAAACTTTTTAGTGACGATGGTCTATCAGCGGTTGAATTGACGGCTAAAAGAGATGAATGGAGGAAGACGACATATTGCGCCGACCTCAAATAATGGGATAAGAGCAGGAAGAAGAAGAAGGTCTAACAGCGGTTCCGCACTACGTCCGATCTGAATCCGATCCGTCAAAAAAAAATAACAAAAAAAGTCTACGATCCGGAATTCCGAATCAGAATTGTGATTTTCTATAGGATTTGATACCTCCTCAAATTCCGAATCGGAATCCCGTAGGTATGTATATGGCGGTCCTAAGTCCTAACGCGACAACGCGACAGTTTGTACCAAGTTCACGCCGGCGCGTGCACTCGACCGGAAATTATGTCGCAAGATCTCGCTCACAAGAAATTGATTCAAATAAAAGACATCGCAAAAAACGAGGGCGACGCCTGCGCGAGCGCAATACCACCTTGACACGAGACGCCCTTGACTCTGGTGAAAACAGTCGTACTTTTTTATGTCATCCCTTTGTGCACTACCACAGACAGATTAATAATAAGTTACTACACTACTGTCTGTAAATCATAGAAATATTAACTATTGATGTAAATAGACTCATTTAAAAAGATATTATGATATGAACAGTGATAATCTCATTTTGCAAAGTTAGAAAAGTGTATATCTGATATAAAAGTGAGAATCTCATTATGCTAAGTGAGAATCTCATATAAAAGTTATGATACCTACTCATTTAAGAATGAGATGAGTTCTTACATAAGTGAGGTCAAGCTCTCATATAAGTGACGAGGAGATCTCGCATAAGCAAGAGAGTCTCTCACTTAAGAGAGGATAAAGTTAACACAACTTTTATTGATAAGTGAGAGGATTTCTGAGGGGGTACGAAATTCGACGGGTCAACTAAAATTAAATCAATTTATTTTATTTTATATATTTCAGAATTTAGAGTCTGTTTTAGCTGAAAAGGTTACAATTGCGATAAAGACTTCATCCATGTGTTGGTCACTGATGATTATCTCCTCTTCTAAAAATCATCTGGGATAAATAGAGGGTTTCTGGGGATAATGTTTTCTTGCAGAATACCTATTTACCTCATATTTTCAGATGACCACTCACACATATTTGAACGCCACGCGCCGCCGCAGACATTCGGTGGTCTGCGCGATAGCAGAGCTTGCCAGCTGAAAATGAATGAAACGTGACGTTAATGAGTGTGCGTCATGATCTAATTCGGTCAGCGCGTAGTGACCGCCATCCATCAGTTACCCTGACATTAAAAACTACTACCACTATACTATTGGCAATAGTATATAAGCAAAGAGAAATCAGCAACAGGTATCATTTGGCAATCATTGCCCAACAGAAACAGGACAACAGGACAACATGAGAGCTCTCCTATTCGTTTGCTTGGTAGCGGCCCTAGCAGCCGTCTACGCAAGGGATACTAGGTTCAAGCGAGATGCTGATCTGCTGGAAGCCGCATCGCATCACTGGGAGAAGGGCGGCGGCGGCGAGCATCACGGAGACCACCACTCAGAACACGGCGGCCACGGCGAGAAAGGATACAAAGGTTTCCACGAGCATGACCACGGCAAAAAAGGACATTCCGACCATGAAGGGCACAAAGGCCACTACGACGAACACGGTGGCCACAAGAAACACCACCACCATGACGACGGATACTACGATGAGCACCATCACGGCGAAAAGGGAGAAGAAGGACACGGTTTCGAAGAAAAGGGACACTACCACAAAGGACATGATACTAAAGGGCATCACGGTATCCATAAAATAGACGAATTTAAGAAGGACAAGCACTTCCACGACAAGCACGGAGAGTCCGGATTCGAGGAAGGCTACGGTGGACATCACCACGAAGGTGGCTACAAGAAGGGTGGACACTTCCACAAGGGAAACAAACACGGTGGCTTCCACGAACACGAGCATGGGAAAAAGGGCCACCATGAAGACGGTGGACACCACAATGAACACAAGGGGCACCACAGCGAGGGCGGCCACCACGAACACCATCACCACCACGAGGGCCATGGCAGCAAAGGCGGTCACGAAGACCACAAAGGTTGGGACTGGAAGAAGGGTCATAAATGAATTAATATGTGATATTCCATAAAAATATTTTTGTTACTGTTAATATTTTGTGATACGATAATAAATATACTTAACTTATTTTTATTTTATCACAGAGTTTTTTTTTAACATGTTTCAACTTTGCAGTGTCAGGAAAAAATCTAGTCTCTTCTTGGGAATTTAAAATTGCGTATAATTTTAAACATTGGCGATGTCTCGTCTGCTCTTTGCCAACTGCTAAATCGTCACCAGTCTAAAGTTACGTCAGAACTAAAAACAAACAGAAAAGAATAGCTCGATTATAATTAGCAACACTTCCGGAGTTGAATGACCGTTTAAGTGCATCCGCCAAGATCCATCAAATCGCTCTTAGCTAATATACCGGATGATTTTTTACCAATCCGATACATGTGGTTCAGACCATCAAACTGAACAACTTAAAATATGGACCAAACAAGAAATCCATTGTAAAAATTGTTCCATACTAAACTGCAATGCCTACTATAGACTCAAATGTATGAGATAGCTTGTTTTTTACGAACTCAGGTTTGTTTCCATAGTAAAAGTTGTTCAGTTTGATGGTCTGAACCACCCCTGAAAGTTTCGGAACGGTAAAATAAAACCGGTCAAGTGCGAGTCGGTCTACTTGCGCATCGAGGGTTCCGTCACAACACAACATACAAGTTTTGTTTTATCGGGGACCTTTAGCGCAAGACCGTCTCAGACTTGGCCGGTTTTTATTACCTACTTGTTGTTATAGTATAGAATTTTCTCTATATCTATAATCCCACCAAGTTTGACGCTTGTATTTATTACCGTTTTTTGAAAAGACGTTGATTGACCCCTTAATTTTTAACTTTAGGCATTTTTATTATTTGTCAGCAAATCCTCCATAATAACGCACATTCTTTGAAAATGTCAACTATCTAGGTATTACGGGTCAAAAGTTACAGCCCTAAATAAGGGTCCCTATTTCACCCTTTGGGTACGGAACCCTAAAAATCAACCGGTATATTTTAGGTACTAGATTTTGCCCGCAGCTTCGTCCACTTCATCTACCGTCATTGTAGCTCAAAAAAGTGTTTAAGTTTCATCAAAATCGGTCCAGTAGTTTTTATGTGATGCTCAAACAAACAAAGATTTGTATTGTTTGTAATAGTGTAGATGTGTAGTTGGGTATATATAACACTAATCAAGCAAGGGGAAGTTTAAGCCAGTACAATGCAAGAAAACTTGTTATTGCGAATCCTTCCAAGTGAATTTTCAATTTCCCAGTGGAATTATACTACATACTAGTACATAATTATAATACAGAATATCAAAACTTAGGATTTGTTTAGGTTTGCAAATAGGTAAATAGCCAGTAGTGGTGTAACAAATCTTACAATAATATCTAATAAATTTATACTCCTATACAAGGTGTTTCATAAGTAACAATAAATTTTTAAAACTCTTAAGGGGGTTGTTTAGACCGGCAAACTGAACAACTTTCTCTATGGGACCAACATCGAAATCGCGAAAAAAATTATTTTATATCCCATACATATTTTAGCTCTAGTCGATTTGTAGAGTATAGAACATAATTTTTTTTTCGCGTTTTCGATATTGGTCCCATAGTGAAAGTTGTTCAGTTTGATGGTCTACACCACCCCCTTAAAGGTTTATTTGTATTTTTGTAACACCTTGTATACATGGAATACATACATAGTATATCAGTTTAAAATAACAATGTGCATAACCTTGAAGGGCCGTTGGATAACTTCACTCGGTTGTAAAGGAACATAGACTCTATGTAAAGGAAACAATCATTTGAATGACTCGAGTGAAGTTCGTGTGTTTGAGTGACGTCACATTTGCGAGCGAGGTCATACACATCGTTATTTTAAACTGATAGTATATTATGTATGTATTCCATGTATATAGGAGTATCAATTTATTATATATTATTGTAAGATTTGTTACACCACTACTGGCTTTTCGGTGATGGAAAACATCGTGAGAAGAACTGCATGCTTCAACTTCGAGGCATGTATTGACCCACTGTCCATTACAAGTGGCGACGGGCTCACCCTCACCCCCCATCACACTGGACAGAGTATCGGTACTACTGGTGAAACGTGGATGTTCTGAACACATAGTACGTTCTGAACGTTGGCTTGGAGCATTATGCATCTATACAATTGTAACTATATTAGTGTGCCAAATGAGGGATAGAAAGAGATAAACAAGGCGTATTATGCTTATCCGTCTGCGGGTTTTTTGAGCTGATTTGCTGGTACTTGTAACATTTAACATGAAGAGGAGAATTTACGGAAAATAGCCACATCTTAGAGTATGTAGGTATCTACTTACCTAGTAATAACACGCTCTAAGATTAATCTAAGTAGGCTATTTCCAAGGTATCTAAGTATGTAAGTTCCTACATACATATTATAATACCCAAGCGGTAATTAAAGCAATTCAGTATGCACTAATGAATACGTGCAGTAAATCAAACTTGCAATATACCAATGTTCTAGACCAGAGGCGATCCATAGCACAAATCACTGGCTGGATCAGCGAAACAAAATTTAATCTTCGTTATTAAATTGTGTTAAACAATGAGATCCAAGTTGTTCAGTTTGATGGTCTGAAGAATGTAACGCATTTGAGTTTACACATAACGAACGAAGTAAAAAAATTAAGTAAAACTAATATTTCGGAACTGCAAGTTGCAATGAACCTGGAAGTGGAAATCTCATCTCGTTTAAATGCAACGACCTTGAAACTTGACACTATCAAGCAGCAACAAGTTACTTAACCGCGCAAGCTATAGGTATATAAAATCATTGTCAACGATGCAGCGATCATTCAGCAACCGAAACACATCCAACTAACGATGAGGAGCAGCCTCTTGGTAGCCTTCGGGCTGCTCGCCCTCGCGGCGGCGGTCTCGAGCAGGGAGATCCGGGAGAAGCGGGACGCCGACCTGCAACCCGCCGCGTCCCACCACGGCGGCAAGTGGGACAAGGGTGGCGGCCACGAGCACCACGAACACCACCACCACGACGGCGGCGGCCACCACCACAAGGGACACAAGGGACACCACGAAGACCACCACGGCCATCACGGCCACCACCACAGCGAGGGACACAAGGGCCATCACGGCGAGCACGGCGGACACAAGAAGCACCACCACCACGACGACGGCTACCATCACCACCACCATCACGGTGAGAAGGGCGAACATGGACACGGCCACGACGAGCACGGCCATTATCACAAGGGTCACGATACAAAGGGACACCACGGCGTCGAGAAGCACGACGAGTTCAAGAAGGACAAGCACTTCCACCACCACCACGGAGACAAGGGCCACAAGGAACACCACGGCGGACACCACCACGAGGGCGGGCACAAGAAGGGCGGTCACTTCCACCACGGACACAAGCACGGGGGCCACCACGAGCACCACCACGGCAAGAAGGGTCATCACGAGAAGGGAGGACACCACCACCACCACAAGGGACACCACGGTGATGGAGGCCACCACGAGCACCACCACCACGAACACCACCACGGCAAGAAGGGCGGTCATGAGGACCACAAGCACTGGGGACACAAGTCTGGCCACTAATATGTGGATGATCTCACATTTGTTGTTATTTATTGATATGATACGCTGTTATTGTTTTGTAATGATTTATATAATACAAATATTTCCATATACATATCATTTCTTTTGAAATAAATACTGTGCGTCCGGCACAGAAACTATAACGCGAATAAATCCTGAGTGCAGTGAGCTAGGAACAAGCAGTTCCTAGTCAGTGAGGGATTCAAGCTCTCCCAAGACCCCAAAACAAAAATACCTTTTTCTCCCCTCCGGACGGAAAGCGTAAATTTTCGTCCCGCTACGCTAAACGAAGTTGCCGCTTTCCACTTCCGTCGAGGAGAAAAATAGTAACTAACCTCGGGCAGTAAATAAGAAAGCCTCAGATCACGTGTTTGTTGTGATCACACCTTTCTAACTTTCCTGCCCTCGGTGTGTAATCTACTATATCCTCGAGGCACAGATTATTTAATTACCTCATACCTACATAAATTTTTCACACATTCTGCGAGAAAACTATTAGAAACTTATTCGCGCCTTTTTCTTTCTTATCTGTTGTTGTTGTTCTACTACTCGTGTCGTGGTGGTCAGTAAGGTTTTCTAATAAGTTTTTTTTGGTGCAAGTCTCTAATCTCTATGATAAGTTTTCATAAGAATTTTCTCTTCAATCTTTGTTTCTTTACGTATTCGAAAGCGAACACGCATGAAGGTTTTTAAGTTTTGTCACTTTGTCGTGCGTGGCACGTGTGCATTTGGCCATTGGTCCCCTAGTCCACAGTAATTATGATGCTCCCTGACCGGAGTAATGCTCATTGGTACAGCTCGTTACGATTTTTTTTAAATCAAAGATAATTCTTGTACCTACTCTAACATAGTAATGTATTGTATCATTTCTGTTGGTGTTCCCTATGTTACCTATACTGTGAACAAACGTGCTAAGAGGAAGGAATAAATAGGTCCTTGCTCTTAGTAAACACGTATTTTCTATCTATCAACCTACCACACGGAGAAAAAAATGCTACGTACGTAGCCTGTCGCAGCTTACGTACCACGTAAGCCACGTGTCTCGTCAACTCTCGTCGTAAGCTACGTGGTACGTAAGCTGCGACGGGCCGGGCTACGTATACGTACTCGTAGCATTTTTTTCTCAGTGTGGTAGGTACAAAATCTAAGCATCGACAGTTTTAAAAAACAATATACATTTTTAAAATTCTCCTTCCACCGTCTGTCGCCCCGCTTCCGTCTTCCCAGTGCGACTGGGCCAGCATGGTGAAGTTTGCACTCTTTCACCCTCCGAGGTTAAGAGGATGTCTTTGAGGTAATGATGAGGTATGAAGCTTATAAGCTTGATGACAGACACGGACCTGAACGTGATGATTGACAATATGATAAACGTTCTTGCAAATAATTATTACGTTTAAGTAAGAGGATACATTTCGGAGCGCGCTCTATACAAACGAAGTTTGGTTATATTTCCTATACTAACCAAATAAAGTCTATAAAATTTTTCATAAACAATCTAGGAACCTATTCTTGTACGAGTATGTTGTCAGATTTTCGTTATCATAAATCTGTGTGTTCAAATATAACGTTTATCATGTTTACCGCCAAGCTATAAGTAGCTATAAATTTAGTAAATGGTTGCTTCAATCAAAGTTTAGGAAATACCATGAGATAGGTACCCAGTTCATACTTTTTAAAACATAACCATCGCTAATTACAACCTTACGGCAACGTCGTCGTTTAGTAATAAAAGATAAATAGTAACAGAGAAAAATTCTTTTAAATTATTTATTTATTACACAAGAAATAATTTATTAATCACAAATAATAGCGGTCAGCACATGCGTCAATAACTATGATACACAAACAGACAAAAATCAGCAACATGCTTCGTCAAAACAAAGAAATACAAGCTCAGTCAAATAATCCGCCCCTTGTCGATCCTGACGCAAAGGAGCCCATTACGCTGGCAGCGTAGCCACGTTGAATTGATATGGCAAGCCTCTGCACCAGAAACGACCCGGAACGGGGGTCACAATTTCGCTCCCTCAGTGACGGCCAATCTCCGCAACGGAGGTCTTTGCCTCGGCACCCCAAACCCCCGTGGTAATCTTCTAAATGTAAACGGCCTCTATTTCAAACTCTGTAAAACAATATAAAAAATGCATAACATCTATCAAAAAATAACAACAAATGTGAATTCATCCACATAATATTAGTGACCAGACTTGTGTCCCCAGTGCTTGTGGTCCTCATGGCCGCCTTTCTTGCCGTGGTGGTGTTCGTGGTGGTGGTGCTCGTGGTGGCCTCCATCACCGTGGTGTCCCTTGTGGTGGTGGTGGTGTCCCCCCTTCTCGTGATGACCCTTCTTGCCGTGGTGGTGCTCGTGGTGGCCCCCGTGCTTGTGTCCGTGGTGGAAGTGACCGCCCTTCTTGTGCCCGCCCTCGTGGTGGTGTCCGCCGTGGTGTTCCTTGTGGCCCTTGTCTCCGTGGTGGTGGTGGAAGTGCTTGTCCTTTTTGAACTCGTCGTGCTTCTCGACGCCGTGGTGTCCCTTTGTATCGTGACCCTTGTGATAATGGCCGTGCTCGTCGTGGCCGTGTCCATGCTCGCCCTTCTCACCGTGGTGGTGGTGGTGATGGTAGCCGTCGTCGTGGTGGTGGTGCTTCTTGTGTCCGCCGTGCTCGCCGTGATGTCCCTTGTGTCCCTCGCTGTGGTGGTGGCCGTGATGGCCGTGGTGGTCCTCGTGGTGTCCCTTGTGTCCCTTGTGGTGGTGGCCGCCGCCGTCGTGGTGGTGGTGTTCGTGGTGCTCGTGGCCGCCACCCTTGTCCCACTTGCCGCCGTGGTGGGACGCGGCGGGTTGCAGGTCGGCGTCCCGCTTCTCCCGGATCTCCCTGCTCGACACCGCCGCTGCGAGGGCGAGCAGCCCGAAGACTACCAAGAGGCTGCTCCTCATCGTTGGTTGGATGTGTTTCGGTTGCTGAATGATCGCTGCATCGTTGACAATGATTTTATATACCAATAGCTTGCGTAGTTAAGTAAAAAGATTGGAAATTCGTTTTAACTGTATTTTCGGGAGGGTGACCGTGAAATTTCGCTACGTTTATATTTAGATATCGGAAGTCTTGCATTTCAGATACTTTTAATTATAATTATTTGAAAAGTTATCTCAGTTAGATTCCTGAAACATGCTGTACCTTTCTGTTACAGAAGAAACTCTTCAAAGATACGTTACGATACTGACGATACTATAGGTAGGTATACCGGTATGGTACGATACCGTTTCCATACATTTACTCTGTTATTTGTATCAAAATAATTATATTATGCTTGGATGTCATGGTACGTATATTAATTTCTTCTCGTGTGTAGCGTAGGTACGAGACGACTAAGAGATAGTAAGGTTTCTTATTAAGTGTTTTGCGAATGCTTTAGGAGAGGTATAATTTTCAGCAGTTGACGATGCAAGGCTGATACTGAAAGGTATATTAGGACACATAATTTGCAACGACTCGACTTGGGCGGGATGCCGGCGTATATGATGTTTTCGGAGAGGTCTGGGTTCATGAGAATTCGGGTTCGAGTCTGTACGCAACACATGACATTCCATGACAATGACACGTGCCATGGTATCAAACAAAAAGCGTGAGGAACCCTGAAAAATTCTGATCCGTATGGGAAGTCCAATGAGGCAATGACCTACATTGGACACACGTGATGAACCGACACCCAACATAAAACATCTTCAGCGTGCATACGCAGTAAGGACAAGGACGCAGAGGGTACCTAATTGTGAAGAGTTATTTCCAAAAAAAAAACTATTTTAATCTACCTCTAGATCAATTGTCAACTAACGTAAAATTTTACATAGTACCTACCATGTATAGTGTGTGTGTTTGTATGTATTTGTGTATTTATTTATATATGGTGGTGGTTAATATTACATTCAATTTATTATTTTTCATGTCAGTATTATGGTGGTGGCAATGTGTAATTTGTTGTTTGTCCTCCCTCTTTTTCAGATATTCAACGGGATACATCGTCAAAATTGTTATAATTATATATAAATATAATATATACCTTGTATCTTCCAACACTGACATTGGCAGAATCACCGTAAATAACGGTGCAGCCATAAAACCAAAATTGGAATTGGAATTGGAATAGTACCTACCTACAAAATCTGAAAGAGCTGCAAACATATATTGCAGGATCTCTCTCTAAGGCTAATTAAATGCCTCAAAAATGTAGTAAGTAAAATTAATAAAAATTGAGATAATTCGTTTGTAATTCTGCATCAAAAGCCTCGACCTTGACAATAAAAGTGTAAACACCGATATCCAAGCGCAATAGCAAAGTTACTCAATATAGGTACTGTGAAAATCAATCAGAGTCGTAGTGTCTATAAAACGGTCTTGAACAAAATAATAACAACCATAGTTTAACACGCATCGGCGACGACCAGACCAACGATGAAGGTGGCTCCAGTACTGGCCTGTCTAGTAGCACTAGCCGTGCTCGCTAGCACGCGCGACCTGCGCGAGAAACGCGAGGCAGACCTCGAGTCCGCCGCCTCGCACCACCACGAGAAGGGCGGCGGCCACGAGCACCACGCCCACCACCACCACGACCACGGCGGCAAAGGACACAAGGGCTACAAGGGACACCACCACCACGAGCACGGCAAGAAGGGCCATCACCACCACGAGGGGCACAAGGGCCACCACGACGAGCACGGCGGCCACAAGAAGCACCACCACCACGACGACGGCCACCACCACGAGCACCACCACGGTGAAAAAGGAGAGAAGGGGCACGGATTTGAAGAAAAAGGACACTACCACAAGGGGCATTCCACAAAAGGACACCACGGAGTGCATAAAGTAGATGAGTTCAAGAAAAACAAACATTTCCATGATAAGCATGGAGAGTCTGGCTTCGAAGAAGGACACGGTGGCCATCACCATGAGCACGGCCACAAGAAGGGAGGACACTTCCATAAGGGTCACAAACACGGGGGCCACCACGAGCACCACCACGGCAAGAAGGGTCACCACGAGAAGGGGGGACACCACCACGAACACAAGGGTCACCACGGCGAGGGCGGCCACCACGAGCACCATCACCACCACAGCGACCACGGCAAGAAGGGTGGACACGAAGACCACAAGCACTGGGGATTCAAACACTAAGCCATATTGTTTATTGATATTTTGTTACCAGTTGCTTTTGTTATTACTTTGTTATTTTTACGACACATTTGTAAATATACACAAAACGAATTAATTGACCGAACTGTTTGAATTGATTAGCCGTGTGGTTCCAGGTTAGAATGGACCACCTTATTCTTCCCGTGGGTGTTGTCTGTGGTACCTAAATAATAAGTTTTCTTATACCGTTTTATTATTGCTTGTGTCTAGCGCTGAATTTCTGTTAGTGTTGAGTTGAGTGATTTTTGGAAGTATCGTAATCTCAAGTATTGTTTAATGTAAGTACAAAAACATATTTGAGCTAATACTAAACTGGTGGAGCCGCGTGCAAGCCGGGAAGCACCCAATACGCGACCGCCCATAACAGACTTGCAACACAATTCCTGTGGTTCTGTGGTCGTAATGCTTATCACCTTTGATTAATTATGTGTCAAGATAGAACCTCACGCTTCTAACGTGCTCCAAAAAATTGGCCAACTTTGTCATGTTGGTATGCGTGAGGCGTCATAAAACTTATCTCTGTGTGCGTGTATTGGATAGGGTTTAGCGGCCTTACCTGGTTGAAATTTTTATCGACGCGTTCGTAGCTTCGACAGCTTGACCATAAAGTTACTATACCTTACGGAATAGAGGGACTGACAGCTGAGAGAGTGAGATGTACCCGCGGCTACGAATAAAGAATTAAATATGGAAATATAATTCACGTCAAAAAATGACCCCACGAACTTTGGTGTACACCACGCAAGCGCGCAAGACTCAATCATTATGGCGACTCCAATTACGGCGTTTGCCGCCAAAACTCATGGTGCCAAAAATTAAGGAGATTTTGTTCGGAGTTATCGTTCCATATTTCTGTGTGTCCGGTGAAAAACGGTCCAACTCAAAAAATGCAACTTTACAGGAGAGCCAAAAAACAATTTTTTTTGGTAAAAAAAATTATTTTCTCGAAAACTATTTCATCAAAATAAAAGAAAAAAAAAATCCAAGAAAATTACCGTATCTTGTAAACAATTTTACGGTCTAATATTATTACATGGCTTAGTCTATGAAATACTTAACGTCCTGGAGATATTTCGTTCAGAAGTTGAATTAAACCTCTTGACACAAATAAAAGATACGTTACATTATGATTTAAATTGAGTTAGTGCCTTTTACACTTCACAATAACCTTGGTGTAAAAGGGTTAACATTAATCTTTAGTATCATTTTAATTCCATCCCTTTCTGAAATACACGCCACTAGAAAACATACTTTGTAAACTGAATCAAAACGAATTGATAAAAGTAGTTTTATTTAGGTAAAACAAGCTCATCACAAAATTACAAAGTATTTTTTGAGTTAAATTCTTTATCACGAAGTTAAAATCTGATGTTATGTCATAAAGAATACGTTTGATATCCGGTCCGCTTTAAAGTGTCATATAATACAAAATACCAACTTACCTACCAGATACTTTGGGAAAAAAAAGTTTCACTTCAAAGAATAAACAACGGATTCTTTACAGCTCTACGTACAAGCCTATGCTTATAGTGCGGTTCGGCAACCCCTGGCCGAAACGAGACCTAACACTAACACTTCTATTTAATACTACTAACCATAAGTGGTTTTAATTCCCACTACATAAGAAAAAATTTTAACTTAAAAACAAAGCAGACTCTAATGCAACGAAAATAACTAGCTTATTCGAGATACATTTTTGGTGAGATGTGTAGTGTTTTCCCCAGATGAAGTCAGTTTCCGCACTTAGATGCCAGGACACTCTACAACCGATAACACCTGCAAAGCCTCGACTTAAATCGTTTTACACGTGAGTCAAACTTGATTTTTTTACGTATCAATGTTTTGCAAAATTGGATTTAACTCAGATAAATCATATATCACAAAACAAAATAAACTGTGTCGAATGATTTAAGTCGAAATAAATCCACGTTCACATAATTTTAATTTGGTTTTATGATCTAACTCTAATTCAACCATTGTGCACCATAAAAAAATGGACTTAAACCGTTTTGTAATAAGTCTATCTCCGGAATTATTAAAGCTATCAGTATTCCAGTAACACCATTTTGTAGAGAAAAAAAAACGGAGTATTATGTCATTAAAAAGTCATTTTGGATCTAAGTTGAGTTAGACCGTTATTCACCGGACCCACAGATTTATTTCTTTATTCGTAGACCCGTATAATGTATAATAGAAAGAGATACGTGACGCGAGGCAATAGAACCGTTTTCTAATCTCTTACCAATTTTTACAATTTGGTTTCCGTTAATAATTGCGAATCTAAAGTGAAATCGTAGATAATTTTGTGAAATATACTGACACTACTTCATTAAATTATCCACGATTTCACGTTAGACAGTATTCGAATTTTTGCCTGCGAATAGTCTCCTGAAAACATCAAAAAACGGTTTCATTTGACAACTCATATCAGTTGCTCTATTCCTGTAAGGTATAATACCTTTATGATCTTAACATACTTTATCGTAATCCGTATCGTGATCATTGCCCTAGAAATTTTACGGTTTGAGCCGAGCCGGGACTAATTAAAACATTTTTTTTTATTTCGGTGTTCCATTTAAGAGCCAATTCGGGCCTAGAAATATACCAAAATTAAAAAAAAATCACGTCAGCAACAGCCCCAAATTTAAAATTTAGCTTATACTTACGATGTCGTTCTGAAAAACCTGACCGTACAATTTTTTTTCACAATTTTAAGCCTTTCTTTACACTGTATGTGTAAACAAACCCTTCAAACACGGAATAAAAATTTGTGTCTACTCAGAAAGCTTTGAAAAATACATTTGTATTTTCTGGTGTTACAAATCGTATATGTAGGTACATAAATTCCGAAAAACTCATTGACACGAGTCGGCCTGGACGGGGACCAAACCATTGCCTCCTGCACGGCAAGCAAGGTTACTCGCCACTGGACCACCACGGCTAGTTGGAGTGATTTGGATTCAGGGACACGTAAAAACTACATCGTAATCTTTTTATACACCCTTTACTCGTAGACACTTCTGTTACACTTTTATAAGTTAGATAATATTTTGAGCCAAAAGAATGTTGAATGGCGCCCCACGGAGGATTATCTGAAACGATGATTTTCCGGAACTCGTAACAAATAAATCACAGAGACATTGAGCTCAGAAACAAATCAGAGAAAGTTTCAAACTATCCTTGCGGCCTTTGCGCGACCTCAATAACTAAATACCTCTGAGCCTTGTGTTGTGATCTACTGACACCATTTTTGAGTTGAACCTTGCATATTATGTGGTTGAACCAGGAGTGCGATTTTTGAATCTTATTCGGTGAGCTCAGCAGTTGAAAATGTCAAAATTACTATGGAGATATGCATCTTTCTACTGCTGATTTGACTCTCAAAAATCATACTTCAGGAGTGCGATTTTTGAAAGTCAAATCAGCAGTAGAAAAATGCATATCTCCATAGTTATTTTGACATTTTCAACTGCTGAGCTCACCGAATGAGATTCAAAAATCGCACTCCAGGGCCGTATTTACCCGGGGGCGCAAGGGGTACATTGCACCCGGGCGCAGAGGACATAGGGGGCGCAAGCCGATCGCCTTATTCAGACACCATGCGTAATCTTTTTTAAAATCATTAACAAACATTAATTACAGGCACCAATACATAATATGTTTACAAACACGTACCTACGCTTCATGCAGAAGTGAGATTTTTGAAGTCACACTTCGAAATCAGTAGTATAAAATTGCTATGGAGATTATGCATCATTCGAAAATTCGAACACAGTTTTGAATCGATTCAAAAATAGCGCTTTAGGTTTCGGCGCATTCTGCTTCTCAGTTGCAACTTGCTACGTAGCCTAGTTATTTTACTGTTTGACCTATACTAATTAAGAATTGTTTTTTTTTCGGTATTGTATGAGCCTATTTGAGCCTAAAAGTACAAAAGTTTTTAAAAATCACGTCAGCTTCAAACAAAATTAACAGGATTGTTCGATCCCCGTTCAGGCCGACTCGTCCCAATGATATTTTCGGAATTTATGTACGATTTGTAACACTGGCTTTTCGGTGAAGGAAAACATCGTGAGAAAACCTGCATGCCTCAATTTCGATTTTCGGTGCATGTATTGTACCCACTATCCATTACAAGTGGCGACGGGCTCACTCCCCATCACACTGCATTTATAATGGAAAGTGAAAACAAAATTTTTCACTTTCTATACTAAAGGATCCATACCTGATCAAACGTTTGCATGAAAAGTCGAAAAAAAAAATCGTATTTGCTATAGGTTTCTTAGGGAAAGTTGATCAGAATCATGGGTACAATCACCCCTTGAAGTAATGCAATTTATCCCAACACCCTGTATACGTTGCTATAAATGAATAACAAAATTTTACCCACTTAATGTGGTTGGAGAGCTGTCAATTTCATAAAAAACGTTGTCGCATAACACTCATAGACGGTGTTAATAAAAGTAATGTTTGATATATGGAAAAATAGCTTAGAAAATCTAGTTTGCGCATATCAAATAATATTTACAATTTGTAATATAATTACGAAGATATAAGGGTTTGAAATTTTGTATGAATAATTTCAAAGCGTTTCATTTTCTATCTTCGTAATAATATTATAAATTGTAAATATTATTTGATATGCGCAATCTAGATTTTCTAAGCTATTTTTCCATGTATAAAACATTACTTTTATTAACACCGTCTACGAGTGTTATACGACAACGTTTTGTATAGACTGAAACCACCTTAATACGAAAACACCTACATTTTAAATTCCCCCTCGAGGAATCTAGTCGTGAGTATAATATAGGTAGCAAACATTATAATGTTGAACAAAAATCAAAATAACGAATCGGCAAATTATAAATGATAGTACCTACTATGGATATATTTTGTAAATTGCAATATAAATTGCACTGACCAATCAGACTTCCAATTATCCGCTAATAAAGTCCAGAGATAAACACAGTCAATATGGCTTCTGATTTTAATTCAGATTTAACGTTATGATTATAATCGATTCTACAGTAGGAATATTATTAATAATGCTAAGTATTCATAATGTGGCAAAACGGACAACATTTAAAACGAAAGATATTTCAAACGATCTGTCAAAGACGCTAAGAACGGGTCCAGGAGTGCGATTTTTGAATCTCATTCGCTGAGCTCAGCAGTTGAAAATGTCCAAATTACTATGGAGATCTGCATCTTTCTACTGCTGATTTGACTTTCAAAAATCTCTCTCCTGTGGTATGATTTTTGAATGTCAAATCAGCAGTAGAATAACATACTCGTAAATAGTGGTAATGTACCTACCTACATAAAAAGTATTTTCTCTAACGATTAAATAACATGTCGCAAAGTAGAGGTACCTATACATTATTTATAGGACATTATAATATTAAAGATTTAAAAACTCTTTTACACATCCCCAAATAGGTTTTTAGCAACAGAGTAGCATTTACTTATTTAAGGACAACTCTGGGACTTCTTCTAGGTACCTACTACATCTTCACTCTATAATGTCCGATAACTTTGTTTCCAACTGCACGCCGAAGTGTTTCTTGAAATAAGAGAAGTACACTGTAGCTATAGTGCACGCAAATATTTAACTAAGGTGAATAATAAAATTGAACTCGAAAACTAGAAGGTAATCGTATTTTTCATCTCTCATACTCTGAAAGTAGGTCATTGTTTATCTATGAAGCGGGTTGAAAGTGAAACATTTCATCCCTAGGGATGAAAAGTAATTTAAAAAAAAAAACCTATGTCTAATACTGGGCAAAGGCAGAAAATTATACAGCCACACTTCGATAAAATTATATGAATTCTTATTTCTTTATAATGATAAAGATCAATAAATTTGAATTTTAATAGATGTTAATTTAAATAACATTATTTTTTGATATTTGGAGACTTTTGTAAAAATTATAAGCAGACAGAAAAAAGTGATGACGATTAAAACCTTAAAACCGAGTAAAAAAAAAATGGCCGGCAGGCTTAAAAAAAAAAGAGCCAGATGCGCGAAGAAAAAAAGGGAGGGAAAGGGAAATGTTGCTAATTTTTCGGATCCGTTTCAAAACGTGTAAAAATCACCCGGAAAGTCTATCTGTCTCACTCTAGCATGCACAATCTTCGTATATTTTTTCTCCTTCGTGTTGGCAACCAGAGTGATTGCCAAACGTTTTGAAACCTAGCCTAAAATGAATTCATCGAGCGATTCAGAAATAATTGATTTTGCATTATCTAATTTTTGTTTACTTTCCTCGTATTCGAAATGAAAAGCAGAGTGTTTAACTCGGGAGAAAGTCACCCATTTCACACTCGAATTATGGCGCCCCTCACGTTCCGTTCGGGGCGCCAAACATCTCGTGTGAAATGGGTGACTTTCATCCCTTGGTTAACAATCTACTATTAAAATGAGCCAACTGGAACCAATAGTAATGTCGTACTTCTTTCATCAGGCGCTTGTATTAATTCTTCAATGCTCATCAGAAATAGTCTCTTACTGATCTTATTAGCTAAGCATATAGCACTGGCACCACCCCGTAGATACATATTTTTTTTTGTTTTAAGATAATTAAATCGCACCCGCAGCGTTCATCATAAAATAACTACAAGGTGTAGCAAAACACCCTATAGTAATATTTCAAAATAAGCATAAATGCTCAGGATTAGTTATGTTTTAAGGGGTGGTTTAGACCATCAAACTGAACAACTTTTACTGCGGAGAAAACGTCGACAAAAATTGAAAAAAAAACTATCTGTCCCAAACATTTAAGAACATTGTCAGGGTTCTATTCAACAAACGTTACAATTACAATTCTGGGTACATTGCTGGTTACTTATGATGCTAAACTTGCAGTAGGTAACATATGCCTAACATTCTCAGCAATGTACCCAGAATTGTAATTGTAAATTACAATTGTAACGTTTGTTGAATAGGGCCCAGGAGTGCGATTTTTGAATCTCATTCGGTGAGCTCAGCAGTTGAAAATGTCAAAATTACTATGGAGATATGCATCTTTCTACTGCTGATTTGACTCTCAAAAATCATGCTTCAGGAGTGCGATTTTTTAAAGTCAAATCAGCAATTCAGCAGTAGAAAGATGCGTATCTCCAATAGTAATTTTGACATTTTCAACTGCTGAGCTCACCGAATGAGATTCAAAAATCGCACTCCAGGTGGGGGTTTCTCTGATGCGCAAAATGTGAGTTGCTTGTGTGGAGCCATGTGGAGTAGGTACTTTAAGGTTTTTTTTTACAGTACCAAAAAAAATTTTCGACTTTATACAGGGTCCTTCTTTATTATGCTGACACTTTTTTAAGGAGATGATCAGACCGTCAAACTGAACAACTTTCTCTACGAGACCAACATCGAATTCGCGAAAAAAAAATCAGGTGTCCCATACATTTGGCTCGAGTAGGTTTGCAGTTTTGTATGGAAGAGCAGGAGTGCGATTTTTGAATCTCATTCGGTGAGCTCAGCTGTTGAAAATGTCAAAATTACTTTGGAGATGCGCATCTTTCTACTGCTGATTTGACTTTCAAAAATCGCTCTTCTTGAGTATGATTTTTGAGAGTCAAATCAACAATAGAAAGATGCATTTCTCCATAGTAATTTTGAAATTTTCAACTGCTGAGCTCACCGAATGAGATTCAAAAATCGCACTCCTGATGTTTTTTCTCGCTTTCGATATTGGTCCAATAGAGAAAGTTTGTTAGAGAAGAGAAGGGGTTGTTTAGACCGTCAAACTGAACAACTTTCTCTATGGGACCAACATCGAAATCGCAAAAAACAAAATTTTATATCCCATACATATTTAAGCTCTAGTCGATTTGTAGAGTATGGAGCATCAATTCTTTTTCGCGATTTCGATATTGGTCCCATAGTGAAAGTTGTTCAGTTTGGTGGTCTATACCACCCCCTTAAAGGTTTATTTGTATTTTTGTAACACATTGTATACAAACGTTGGATCAGCTGATTGCATTTGGTATGGAAAGTGCACAATTTTTTTGTTGAGAACTTCCTATCGGAAAGTTGTCATTATCATGGGTACCGGGTACCCCTAAAGTAATGCAACTGTGTACCCGTGATGGGTACAATAGATAAACGTTAATCCTGTAAATTTAAAACAAATCCCGACTTCTAAGTTATTGTAATTATAAAAGGAAAGGAAGGTAATGCTTGCCGCCGCCTGTCCCGCGAGCTCCTGCTCACTTGGTCAGGATTATGTACTGACAGCGCCACCTCCCATAGCCATAAATCTAGTGAGAAGCGTGACGTCACTAAGCCCCTCACTCACTCGCTAATTAGTGTAAAAGCGTCATCAATGGATTACACCCGTGCGCTTTAGATCGCTCTCTACCTACAAGAGCGGCGTCCTCTCTCGTCTTAATTACTTTCCTAATGTAAATACGTAGTATGGTTGTTATTTAATGATAGAAGAAAGGCTTTAGGTACCTATATTTTTATTATTACACACGTTTAAGCGCTCGTTGGCGTAGTGGAGCTTTGGTATTGGAAACGATCACCGAAGTTAAGCAACGTCAGGTCCGGTCAGTCTTTGGATGGGTGACCGTTACTACCATAATACCACTAGTAATACCACTAGTATTTCATCTCGAGCGTTTCCGTGCTTCAGAAGGCACGTTAAGCAGTTGGTCTCGGATAGTTCCGTCAGATGGCGTTGTAACTATTCGATAAGCCAGGTCAGAGGCCTATTGAGGCGGCTTGAAAATTCTCTGACAGCAAGTTGACCACTACCTTGCCTCCACTAACACGCACTGGGCCCGCGTGGTGGAGTATGGCCCACTCCCTCTCATCCTTATTCGTGAAAGGAGGCCTTTGCCCTGCAGTGGGATTCTATAGGCTATAACTTACTTTTTTTTTTACACACGTTTTTATAGTTCCGTATGGTCTTATGCAAATCTTTGCATAGCCTGTGGCGACACGTTCCACGCCTACTTTGCACTTCTAACCCCTCTTATAATGTTCTGTGTACGGACCATCCATGCGACTCGCACTTGACCGCCCATTGAAGATCCTTGTCTCTGCCTACCACCCTGGGAAAAAAGCGTGAGTTTTGAGTTCATTGTATATTTACTTTGAAATGATTTAATGGAGCTTAAAAGCATATCTATAGGTAGGTAGTTACTTAGTTGTTGATTCTACCCAGATTACAAAAAGAAGCAAAACTTTTATAACGAAGAACTCTTTAAACTTTTGCGTTGGTGTATCCGACAGCGTCACAAGACTGCCTTATTAAAAGGTTTTTACAATAGTTTGCAACTATCCTTGCATTACTTTGACACTTCACAGAGGCGTGACGGGCCCACCATACCCCTGGCCATACCCCTGGGGGTAGGGTGGGACTCAACCATACCCCAATAGTAGTGATACATGTGACCATCATGTGTATCTGCTTGTACCTAAACGTTTGAGCATTGAGATGTAGGGGAAAGGTGTACGAGATGATCCCTTGAGGTAAGATGATCCCTCTCAATTGCAGCGAAACTATAAACCCTATCTGGTTGTTTTGTTTGGTAAAACGTAGCCCCCGATACCCCCTCGCATCAGTGAATTCGTCATGGCGATGTGACAGACGAGTAAATTTTTATGGAAAAAAACATAAATTTTGTGACTTTGATCTAAGGTAGGGTTGATTTTAAGCTTAGGTAACTTTTGATCTAGGCAGTCAATTACAAAGATTGCTGTGTAAGTGGCTTTATATAATGCCCCTATTTAGTATTTTGAATGGTATGGCAACAACAGAAAGCATAAAAATTATGTTATCGAACAAAGACTAAAAAAGTTGAAATTGGGGCAAGATGATCCTGTTCTCGGGTGTATGAGATTAAGTACGGTATTTTAGAATCTTGCTAAAATTATACACTATACGATTGATTTTATTATAATAATGGTTGTTATTACTTATTTTGTGAGTATTATGAAGGCTGGCTCAGCTTGAGACTAGTTCTTTGAGATAAAATTTAATTCCACAAAAACATATAATTTTCCTTAAAAAGGGGCATGATCATCTTGCCCATACCCTAGGGATCATCTTGGACACCGGGGTGTCCAAGATGATCCTTTCGTAGGGTTTTAGAAAAATTTAAATATAATAATGAAATATCACTAAATTCAACATTTTGAGTATGATAACAGGTAGACAGATAAACTTGCTATCATTAATCGCTTAAACTTCAGAATTAAACCGAATATTTTTTAAACTACGAGCATTTTCCCTTAAGGGGATCATCTTGTACACCTTTCCCCTACCAGGAGCGCAAAAGTGTACAAGAGGTCATTAGATACAGAGGGGATGATACAAAAAACATCACAAAGTTTCGATCATCATCCAAATAGGTATACGTCCCACTGCAGGGCACAGGCCTACCCTCTTGGAGGGTGTTTGGGCGTTAGTCCACCAAACGTGCCCAATGCGGATTGGTAGACTTCACATATGCATCAGAATTTCTTCTTCAGCGTATGCAGGTTTCCTCACGATGTTTTCCTTCACCGTTTGAAAGCATTCGGTAATACGTGCATAAGTTAGAAAAAAGACAAACGATATACAAGGTGTTACAAAAAAAAAACATTTAAGGGGGTGGTTTAGACCATCAAACACAACAACTTTCACTATGGAACCAATATCGAAATCGCAAAAAAAATCGGATGTTCCTATTCTACTCGAGGTAAATTTATGAGATAGCTGGTTTTTTTCGCGATTTCGATGTTGGTCCCATAGTGAAAGTTGTTCAGTTTGATGGTCTAAACTACCCCCTTGAAAGTTTTAAATGTTTATTTTTGACTTTTGTAACACTAGCTGCGAAAATTGCGATAACACTAGCTAAAAAATATTTTATTTTCACAGAACTGTTACGAATAGTTACGACGACGAAGAGTTTAAAATAGCTTTGATATTTCAATAATAGGTCCACCGGTTGTCGTCAGCTCGCGCGCCGTGTCATCGTACTATTCGCTTTGTGTGGATGATAGCTTTTTTAGGGTTCCGTACCCAAGGGGTACCAACGAGACTTAAACTCAAAATAATTTATTCAATATAGAAGCTTAAAGCTCACTTCAAATCTTTCTTTGAAGCAACCACCACGCCGGAACGTGTTGTCGCTGTATAGAGAAAATGTGGCCAAAAACCCTACAACAAAACTCGACTTACTTTACATACATACATACATACATATGCTCACGCCTATGTCCCACTACTGGGGTAGGCAGAGACAATAGATCGCCACATGCTACGATTCTGACACACGTCTTTCGCCTCCTCAACATTCATAAGTCTCTTCATACTGCTCGTCGGTTCCGGGTACATTTTATTTGGCCCTTCTTCAGTACGCATCCTATTTGGTCAGCGTACGTGCGCCTAGGGCGACCTCTTTCAACCATTCCATTCACACTTTCCTTGTAGATTTCATACGTCAGCCTACTATGGCTCATTCTTTCCACATGGCCAAACCACCTCAACATTCCTTTTTCAATCCTTGTCACTACATCTTCTTTCAGACCACATCTTTCTCTAATCACACTATTATACTTATACTTTACCATATAAATTATTAAGCTATGGTTATGGTTACACTAATACATAGTCTATTTAATTAAATCAGGACCCTATTTCTAAGCCTTCACTCTGTGCCTGCCTACGCCTTCCGTCCCGGGAAACCGATGGGTAAGGGCAGAGCGCAGGATCGGTCGTTTTGGCGATCCTTGGGGAAGGCTTAAGAGAATTTTATTCCGAGAGCGAAAATGCGCGCTCCATACAAACATACTATGGTGATATTTTCAATACTAACCAATTAAAGTTAATGAAATTTTGCAGAAACAATCTAGAAACAAATCTCTATGCTTCTATATAGTCAGATTTTCGTTAAAATATACAGTTTCAATGCTAGGATTAATTTAAGATTTGTATGGAAATCTTTGAGGCACTGTAACTTGAAAACTATACATTTTAACGAAAATCTGACTTCATACAAGCATAGAAATATGTTTCTAGATTGTTTCTGCAAAATTTCATTGACTTTAATTATTGGTTAGTATTGAAAATATCACCATAGTACGTTTGTATGGAGCGCGCTCCGAATAATATACCCTTAATGTACGTCAGTGGACGTCGAGACGAGATGATGATGATGATTAATGTAGAACTCAAAATAATACATTTGTATACCAAAATGATACCTATAAGGACCGCTAACTAGCCGCTCGATCGAACACTCCCGCCGGCCCCTCCTTCTACACCGCGCTCTTGACTGCATTTCATGTCAGTAGGTACAGAAATAAAATACCTAAGGATTAAAATATGTATAGTCGAAAAGATTTCGTTCTAGAATTTTAAAACTGAAATTTATACTGTATGCTACTGGTAAATTTAAAGCGGTATGAGTCCCAACGCAGGAAAACGTTTTACTTAATATAATGTGTACCTTACTTAATATAATGTGTACTTAATATAATACTTACGAAAAAATGTAATTACAATGTTTTCTGTACAACATTATAAATTAAAACATTGATTAAATCCCAAATAAAGCTACCTAGCTGCGGTAGAAGCCGACGCAACTTGGGAAATTAGCAAATAATTAGATTGACCGCATTGTTTTCCAAATTAGGCTGAATACGATCCCTAGAGATTTGAGCTACATTTATGAAGGAGATATTTTGATCTCTAAAATGCATAACTAACATAGCTCAAAGGTGAGGATTTCCAAGTACTTTAAACATGCATTTGACGCACAAGACGTAGCCAAGCCACAAGCCACACCATCCAGAGTGCTGGTTATCAACGTTAATTACTTTAAAAGCATACTTACTTGAGTATGAAATTTTGCACGTTGGAACTACATGTTATACATAGGTAGGCTAATAATATTATAGTTTCTTCTTGAAGCTAACAAATCGATATTTCAAAGATTGACTTTTGGAACGAAATTAGTTGGTAGGTAAACTAATGAAATTATTGATTCATTTATTTAATACAATCGGTATTTATTTCGTTTAAATTACAAACTTAAATGTAAAATAATTTATTTCTTGTCCATTACCTAGACGTATAAAAATAATAATAGTTGGGTTTTTTACATAGTAACCCTGATTTATAAAGAAGAATGTAGAGTTCTCCCTAACAATAACATAAAATAAATAAATGTCGAATCACAGAGCACGCATCAGACAAGTGGCTTTGGTAATGTCGCTGGTCCAAAAGTTTATTCTAGGAACAATATCACAATCCCGTTCATCATTGTCCTTTCTTGTAACCGTATTTTTTATGATGTGCGTGTCCGCCTTTTTTGGCATGATCGTGGTGGTGATGGTAGTGCTCGTCGTGGCCGGCCGCCTCCTTGTGTCCCTTGTGTTCGTGGTGGTGGCCGCCCTTCTCGTGGTGCCCCTTCTTGCCGTGTTCCTTCGCGTGGTGGTCTCCGTGATGATGACCTTTCTTGAAGTGTCCGCCTTTCTTGTGGCCGTGCTCCTCGTGGAATCCCCCGTGTTTCTCCTCGTGTCCGGAATCTCCTTCTTCGTCGAAGAAATGCTTGTCCTTTTTAAATTCATCTAGCTTATGAACTTCATGGTGTCCTTTAGTAGAATGCCCCTTATTGTAGTGGCCTTTTTCTTCGTACTTGTGACCCTTTTCGCCCTTTTCACCTTTGTGATGTTCGTCGTAGTGGCCATCGTGGTGGTGATGTTCTTTCTTGTGTCCACCAGTATCGTCGTATTCCCCTTTGTGGTGTTCCTTGTCATGGTGGCCCTTTTTGCCCTCCTCGTGATGATGGTGCCCCTTATACCCTTTATGACCTTTTTCGCCGTGTTCATGATCATGATGGGCGTGGTGCTCTTTACCTCCGCCCTTTTTGTGTTCATGGTGGTGATGTTGCTCCTTTTTATGTCCGGTTGCAGCGGGTTCTTGATCCTTTTTTTCTAAAATATCAGAAGCCTCGCCGTAATTTTCATTATTCCTGGAAGGCAATCGGCGCGCATGTACAGCTGCTAGAAGTACAATCAACCCCAAGGCTGGGGCCACCTTCATTGTTTCCTTCGTGTAAAGCACGTGGCGCAGGCACCCTGTAGTCTCAACCTAACACTGAAATTGGCGACATTAATGATGGTGCTGCAGTTTTATATAAGGTGTTGTGCAAGCTGTGCTAAACGACGCGACGCGACACTCAATCAGCGGTGTTGCAGCAACCGATCCGTTCTGAGCTGACACTTGTTTAGAACTAGCCCTGCTGATTCACTCTAGTCTGTCTGGTTACATTTTAGAGCTGGTGAAAAAAGCCCTAAACCTGACATTTAAAACCGTTTCCAAAAATAGGTATAAATAGTACCTAATGTTTTGTTATCATCAATGTAAAAAGCAGAAATAGGTACTACGTTTGCACTGAAACTTTTAATGAACTTCATTTATATTTTACTTTAGTTTTTTGCGCAGATGACGCAATAAAGTAATATAAATTGAAATCGAGATAAGATTCCCGCGAAAGTTATCAAGAAAGGTGATACGTAGGCTGCGTTCTAAAATTACATTACCATTAAATTGTATAATCTAAGCTTCATATTGTACCTACCTACGCCTTAGGTCTTTGCTTTGGACATTCATAGGTATATCTGCCTACTGAATAGACATAAATCTATTATCTAACTATCCTTTTCAAACAAATGCCTATATCTAATTTACCTATTAGATATATAGGCTTTTGTTTGCAATTAACTTAGTTTCTAGATCTAAAGTGATCAGTTTTATTTAAAATATGTCTGTTAACATAAAAACAACATTTATTTTATTAAGTGCAAAAAGTTATTGGTCTAGCTAGCTAGACTGAAACCTTGACCTTTGATACTTGACTTCTTATTATATTCGGTAATTCGTCTGTCATCTTACATCAATCACCAATTATGAGTTTTAATTGGACTCTTACTTAAAGGTCCCTCTATAGGTATTTCAAAAATAAAAATGTGTTTACTAAATGAGAGCACGTTTTGAATGGGTTCCACCCTAATGATGTACATTTAGTTCAACCTAATTAATGCAACAAAAACAAAATGTTTTCAATGATAGCCTTTACAATTTTATTGTGTGCCATACTTCAATGCCTAGCTTACTCGTATCTACTTACCTATTTTAGCTTAACAAACTTTTTTTGCGATATCGATATGTGTCCCATAATGTAGATACCAGAAACTAGCTCAGAATTGTATTATGATGACCAGAAAACGATATAGAATACACAAATATCCATGAATCAGGTAAAAATATTTTCCCCTTGCGGGATGAACCCGCGAGCCTCGAATCACCATGCAGGCTCGAACCAACTGAGCTATCGGGCCGTCAAAAAAAGTTTTTCAGTTTGCTAATCCAAAGTTTGACCGCTGTAATTAATCATTGTTCTATTAAATTCAACATAGCATCGGAACAACATTATGAATGCACTACGACGTAGCATATACATGTGTGTGTTTACCTCAGACACGTACGTAGCCCGTAGCACGTAGGCTTCTTTGTGGTTACATAATGATTGTATTTTGGCATCATAATCTGTGTTCATTATAGTATTAAATACTACTAAATACAATATTAAACCTGATATAGAAAGAAAATACAAAATACAGGCTCAAAACTTAATTTAAAACAAAACTTATAAAATTAAAATATTTGGAGCTTGAAGGATAATTAATTGAGAGAAAACAATGGAGATCGTTTTGAAATTTTTTTACTGTTTCTCTAAAAACAATTTGACCACTAACTTGCCTGCACCCCCGCGTGGTAGAGTATGGGTATGACGCTTCGATCAAAATAAAATGAATGGATAGGCCTTAAGCGAACATTTCAAACCAGAAAAATGAGGCAAAACGAATGACATTTTTATTTGTCACTTGTATGAAAGTGCCCTAGATTTGACAGATAATGGCGCTAGTTTGTATGTACCAAGTGCACCAGTAGTTTGCTTCAACTTACCGCGCTTTAGGCCTATCTATTCATTTTATTTTGATCGAAGGTATGACGCACTCCCTGTCACCATTATTCGTGAGAGGAGAGGAGGCCTTTGTCCTGCAGTAAGCACCTACAAAGCTATAATAATTAACTTACTAACATACTTTTACTCCTTGAATTTTTAGTTGTGCACGCATCACAATAAAACTACCTAAACTACCAATTCTGATAAAGTTTTCAGATGAATGAATGAATCAGAACAATAATGGATTATCAAACTAAACAACTTTTTATTTGACGTCCCGATAGCTCAGTTGGTTCGAGCCTGCATGCTGATTCGAGACTCGCGGGTGTATCCCGCAAAGGGAAAATATTGGTACCGGATTCATGGATATTTGTGTATTCTATATCGTTTTCTGGTGCTCATAATACAATTCTGCATAGCTAGCATGCCGCAGTGATACAGCGCTATCACACCTTCGCTCTCTTTCTATTTGCGTGCGAACGAACGAGATAAAAGACGTGATACAGCCGTATCACGTGCAGCATACTACGAGTGCTGAGCTAGTTTCTGGTATCTACATTATGGGACACCGTCATATCGATATCGCAAAATCATCTAGAAACGAATATCATCAGTGGCATAGTCGATATCTTTCACCATACAGCGTACTCGCTCATATCATAACATTTACTTGCCCTGACGACAAACGAGACGACTTTTTCTGAAATCAAGTAGATTTTGCTACTTTTTCTCTTGGATGAGACTGGCACAAGATAGGAAATAGTGGCATAATGGGGAGGAGGCTTAACCTGCCCTGGAGTGGGTGGACAAAAGCTGATGATGATGAATTTGATTTGAATTCTATTATTTTAGATTTTATCGAGTCTGGTTATATACATTTTTATGAGGACGTCTCGTCATTCTCCTTAGCACTGAACAAATTTCAATAAATAAAATCAATGAACAGTTACACTAGGTAGCCCACTGCTGCGCAAATGTTTCCTTTTTATTATTACTGTTCTGTGCTAATCTTATTCATTTCTGATCCACCCTGTATACATAAGTAAAATACTCGTAAGTCGTAATTTAATATGTTGGTACAGTGATCTGCGCATACTTCGCATACGCACGCGCAAGTTTTCTTCTAACAATCAATCGATGAAGATAGATAGTTATAATGAGCTACTGGTTCACCGCACTCTAAGAGGTTTACGGACACCGACCGTGAAAATGACATGGCCGCCTTCACGACCGCGTCATACCGAAACGATCGTTATGAACGACGCAATAAGACAAGCCTGGGGAGACGTGCAAGAGACAAACCGCCACCGCTCCGCTGCCGACCGATTTGTAAACAAATGGTCTCTAATAATTTGTACCTAAACAATGAGCACACTGTTGTCAAATTAACTAGAGTATCTACCTAATGTTTCTTTACAATATAATAAACGAGCTTTTACGCGCGACTTCGTCCGCGTGGATTACCTACCCCTACAGGGGTCGATTTTTGAAAAATCCTTTCTTAGTGCACCCCTACATCGTAAAATATACAGTCCTTCTTAATATTTTTTACACTTTTTTAAGGAGATGATCAGACCATAAAACTGAACAAATTTCTCTATGGCACCAACATCGAAATCGGAAAAAATTTATCAGTTGCCCGATACATTTGGCTGAAGTTGGTTTGCAATTTTGTATCGAAAAGCTGTTTTTTTTGCGATTTTGAGTTAGATGCCATTATGAAAGTTGTTCAGTTTGACGGTCTAATCATTCCCTTAAAAAATGTCGGCTTAATGTAGGTATTTCAGCGGTTTAGGCGTGCGTTGTCTGTCAGTCTGTCAGTCACGGAAATCTTTTTTTTTATTTATAAGTAGGTATAGATCTCGTATACTGCCGTGATATGGTAAAAGGCGGTTAAGTTGTATGAGACTCCATATCACTTAGCCGCCTTTTACCGTATCAGGGCAGTATAGATGAATGGTTTCTCATAGCCGAATTCAACAAGTGGCAGCTGTATTAGAAAACCTTCTGGTTCAGGACAGGAGGCGAGGACGAGAGAATAAAATGTAATGCAATGATTCAAAACGTGAAAATAAATATTTTCTTCATGTTCGTCGACTCTTGGACCAAGCTATATTTTTTTAAAGTCGCTATTTTTCAATTTAGCTGTAAAGCTGGGAAATGCGTGAGCATTGCAGGCATTGGAAACTTTAACTGGAGTGCCTATGGCAGATGAAAAAAAAACAGTTTTTCTCAAATCCGTACTCTATCTAAGTATTCGACTTGCCGTAAACAAGACACTTCTTATCGTGTGGGCAGCAAGCCCTGGTGTCGACTTACGGCATCTGACGTGGTTTCTATGTAACGACTACTTCCACCAGAGATATGTAGCCGGGGCCAACGGCTTAACGTCCATCCGAAGCACGGAACTACTCCAGTAGGCCATTAGTTTATTTTGAAAGTGATGCTGTGCATTTCCTCCAGGAAGCTGGCAAAGCTAATATCTTCCTATTTCCTCCCTAGAGGGCGGAAAAGTAGGTACTTTTTTCATTATCTGAATACATCCTTAAAAATTTTCTAGTAATTAAAAAATAGGGGTGTAAACAGGGTTCTTCTTAATATGCAGACACTTTTTAAGGGAACGATCAGACCGTCAGACTCAACAACTTTTTCTATGGGACCAAAATCAAAATCGTGAAAACAAAATCTGTTATTCCATACAAAACTGCAAATTTCGAGTATCCAAATATATGGGACAGTTGAATTTTTTTTCGCGATTTCGATTTTGGTTCCATATGATCCAGATGATCATCCCTCTGTTCTGATAGTCCATCCCATCCATCCGATCCCTTAAAAAAGTGTCAGCATAACAAGATGGACCCTATAAATGTATATGAGTATTTATGAGTATATGAGTACCTAGTTATGTTTCTTGAGTGTGAATGACCAACCACCGTCCAAATTTTTTGAATTTATTGTAGGTCCACCCAACTCAATGTGTTACTTAAAATTATTACAATTCTTTATTTTATTGACAGTATTATTTTACCTACCTAAGTTTTCGCGTTAATAATCTACCCCTTTTCAAACCGAAGTTCAGCTTTCCGCTTATCGATGTTTTACTCAGCCGGCTGGCTCTGTTCAACTGAAACTTCTTGGATCTAACTTATTGGCGTATCTAGACTTCAGTTGAGAAACGTTATCAATTTCAGTCTGCGGCTGCAAGTGTTTTCTATAGGAAACGGTAGATTGCAACAACGACTAATTCGTTGCCCACCAAAATGTAGGCCAATCTCGGGCAGCGCTCTACTTTCTCAATACTTATCTGGCCGGGAGCCGTTGCCAACGAACCACCGCCAACAATTTTATGTAACTTTGTTGTCGAAACGAAACGTGCAGTGAAATTGATAAGTTTGTTTTTGTAGATCTATTTCACAGTACGTATTTCAGTCGTGTGGATGGCATTAATAAAAATAAACAATGTCCAATTCTAACACTTAAAATATTTTTATTTAATACGTAGGTATAAAAACATCACAGTCAACAAAACAATAGCTATCTAGCTCTTAATTAGTTTAACCTACTACTGTAGCATTGGCATGTCTTTGGAACAGGGTCGCCACTTAATGACCCTTTTTGTGACCCCAGTGCTTGTGGTCCTCATGGCCTCCCTTCTTCCCGTGGTCATGATGATGTTCGTGATGCTCATGGTGACCACCCTCATCGTGATGACCCTTATGGTCGTGATGATGTCCTCCCTTCTCATGGTGACCCTTCTTGCCGTGCTCATGGTGATGATGACCGCCGTGCTTGTGTCCTTTGTGGAATTCACCTCCCTTCTTGTGGCCGTGCTCCTCGTGGTGCCCGCCGTGATGCTCGTGGTGGCCACCGTCGTGATGATGATCGTGGAAATGTTTCTCTTTCTTAAACTCGTCGTGCTTGTGAACACCGTGATGTCCTTTGGTCGAGTGTCCTTTGTGGTAGTGGCCTTTCTCGTGATGACCATGTCCCTTGTGGCCCTTCTCACCGTGGTGGTGCTCGTGGTGGTGGCCGTCGTCGTGGTGGTGGTGCTTCTTGTGGCCGCCGTGCTCGTCGTGGTGACCCTTGTGCCCCTCGTGGTGGTGATGGCCCTTCTTGCCGTGCTCGTTGTGGTGGTGTCCCTTGTAGCCCTTGTGGCCCTTTTCGCCGTGGTCGTGGTGGTGGTGGGCGTGGTGCTCGTGGCCGCCGCCCTTGTCCCACTTGCCGCCGTGGCCGGTGGCCGCGGGCACCAGGTCGGCGTCGCGTTTCTCCCGGGACAACTCCCGACAGCTCACGCTAGCCAGCGCCGCCAGGGCGACGCAGCATATTATTGAGGTCTTCATACTACCACTGAACTGTTGAGACCTAACTTGATGACTGATGCCTATGCTATCGGTTGACAAGTTTTTATACTGAAAGCACGTTTAGTTGGTATTGTGGGTATGAAAATTGTGTAAATGACCAAGGTTGAACTATGTCGCTGGGTCGGGCCGTAAAGCTGGTGTTGCGTAGTACACGGGACCCGGTGTCCCAATACAATGAAAAGAAATAATAGAAACATGGTGACATTATCCAGCAATTTCTATTCCGCAACTGCTTTTGCTCCTATTTAATATACTTCATAATATACACATAAACTCACGGTTATAATAATACCTGCTCTGAAACTTAACTACAGCTATATTTTAAGCGTGCAGTTTATAACAAGTCTTGCATGATAAGTGATAGGCACTGCCTATCAGCTCTTGACACGTTACTCCATCCCGAAATTGCGCCAACAAAAAATTGTAGGCTTGTATCACCGACGCAGCCGCAGTGGAATACGTGAACCGTCTTGTACCTACCGAGTAATGGCTTCTCTCCTCTAAATAATGATAATAACATACTGCCAGTAGGTGCTATGCTTCCAAAGTAATAAGCGATCTTGTCATAACATATTTCGTTGCTTATGGTTTTTGCAAGTGACCCCCTACTGACCGAAATGAAAGACGTTTCACATCAAACCTCTGCGCAAGAGACCCTAACCACAGAGGATCCTCTGTGCCCTAACCCCCCATTGGTAAGACAAGAAATGGGGTGGTCCATGCGAATTCTGAACCACACAGCCAATACGGGTGCTTAATATCCCTCCCTAATATTATAAATGCGAATGTAAGTTTGTTGAGGAAACCTGCATAAGCTGAAGAAAAAATTCCGATGCTTATGTGAAGTCTACCAATCCGCATTGGGTACACGTGGCGTGGTGGACTAACGCCCATACACCTCCCTCCCTGAGGGTAGGCCTTGTGCCCTGCAGTGGGGCGTATACAAGGTGTTACAAAACTACAAATAAACCTTTAAAGGGGTGGTGTAGACCATCAAACTAAACAACTTTCACTATGGGACCAATATCGAAATCGGGAAAAAAAAAATTTATGTTCTATACTCTACAAATGGACTAGAGCTAAAATATGTATGGGATATGAAATTATTTTTTTCGCGATTTCGATGTTGGTCCCATAGAGAAAGTTGTTTAGTTTGATGGTCTTAACAACCCCCTTAAGAGTTTCAAAAATTTATTGTTACTTATGAAACACCTTGTATAGGCTGATGATGACATATAAATGAATTATGAATTAATCACCAATTTGATCAGGGCGCACTGTACGTAAATCCTACTTCTATGTCTCAAAACAAAGTACCTATCCATGTTCTCTCTTTGTCATAAGACCACAACTGCAACTTACTTCACTTCATTCATTCAATAATGCAGAGCCCCGTTTACTCCATTTCCTGTTTTCACTCTTCAAGCACGTATCCAGGGGGGGGGGGGGGATAGGTGGGATTTATCCCCCCCCCCCCCGAAATCCTAATATTTGTATGGAACAGTGATCACACCTATACCTTTTTCGTAATTTTTCATTGAAAATCCCCCCCCCCCCCAATTGAATGCCCCCCCCCCCCCCCCCCCGAACCCAAAGTCTGGATACGTGCTTGTCACTCTTCTCTCATTAATACCCCCACAGTTAACATAATATGAAATGCTCGACACTGGAAGTATAAACTCTTGGTCTACGCATGACTCGAGGATTTCTTATTTGGGATTTCGTTCAAGGTTTTATTATTAGTAGGTACCTTAATTAGGTTAAAAAAAAAGGCCAAACGAGCGCTTAATTTTGTGAGTTGTGAGCTACGTTGGGAGTCGCGTATTTTGTGTCCGTTCAACTGAAATAAACAATTCCCGGATTTTATATCAAACTGGTATCAAAATACGCGACTCATAAATTACGCTCGTTTGGCCTCTATTGTAATCTAAACTATTATAAAACTGTAACTGAAGTGTGTCTGTACATTGAAGATATTTACAAAAAAAAGATTACGATATGGTTTTTAGGTATCCCTGACTCGAAATCAACCTTTTTTAGAAATTTCGTCCATCTGTTTGTTTGTTTGTTCGCGCATCACGAAAAAACTACTGAACCGATTTTGATGAAACTTTTTTTGTTTGAAAACTTATGATCTGACTTAAAATCTGGTATATAATGTGTGCGGACGAAGTCGCGGGTAACACTAGTTCCTAATAAAGTTTTTCTTCAACGATATGATTTTTAGGTATCCCTGACTTGAAATCAACCTTTTTTAGAAATTTTGTCCGTCTGTTTGTCTGTTTGTTTGTGTGTTTGTTTGTTCGCGCATCACGCAAAAACTACTGAACCGATTTTAATGAAACTTTTTTTGTTTAATAGCTTATAATCTGACTTAAAATCTGGTATATAATTTGTGCGGACGAAGTCGCGGGAAAACACTAGTAAATAATAATAATAAATCATAATTGAGTTCAATAAAACAAGAAAGTAAATTTTTACTTAGTTTATTTATGCAATCCTCAACAATATTGGAGCACTACAAGATGATATATTGTTAATAATTTTAATCTAAATAGCTATTAAATTTAAACTAAATATCTTTTAATTCGTACAATATTTTATATAATAAATCACAATACCAACTTTTAGTTGACAAAATTATTTAACTAAAGGAACATAGCTAAATATAGATCATACATTTCTAAGTGTCTCACACCCTGAAGTTAATTTCCTTTTCTGATTTTCAGTCCTAAAAAACGATTGATATTTTTATAACTTTTTTATAAGTACTCTATCGAATCTCTTATTAGAGGGATACAAATTGGAATTTCCGGGCTTTTCTACATTTTTCATAAAGATCGGCACGCTTGCCATTATTTTGTCAAGATCATCAATTTAATAGGAATCACTTTAAACACAAAAGGTGAGACGGAAGTTGAAAGGATAGTAATAAGTCTTATAATATGCTGCCAAATCAAAACGTTACCAATTAAAATAGATACTGCTTCACTAAATAACGTTATTCATCATCTTGATACTTAAAAACGACATAACAAATAGATAATAGAAAAGAGTAAATATAATCAGTATAATATATGAAATCATACAGACAGATACAAAAATAGATATAGTAATAAAGTCACACCTGTGTGATAGAAAGGTTCACATCAAGATTTTCTGACATTTTAGGGCCGTTGGTCCAGGATAATCTTTTACAACTATAAATGGACACAAAAAAGAACGCTGCAGTGTCATTTTAATTAAATACATTCCAAAGGATATATAGGTACTTAGGCTTATCAAAATGTTAGGTAAATACTTAGAACTTTGTTATACTGTCGTCAAATTGTTCAGAATGCTAATATAAGCAGGTTCCAAGTACAGGCCAACTATGAGAAAGCTTAAACGAATTTTGAATTTTTAGTAGACATCTATTGTGTTGCAACATCTTAACATAAACATATTCTCAAATAGTATGAAAATAAAAAGAAACACGTGAGAATGAGAAACACCGATTATTTTAAAATGTTCATGTCTACATAATATACATCACAGAGATCTATTCTATACCAAAATACACACACACCAAATGAAAGCCTCTCTTGTTTTCTTTCGAATTTAGTCTCACACACAAAAACATTTAATCAAAAACATTTGAAAACTCGTGGCATACAGTTTCCAAAAACGACTAAAAAGCGATTATTTCATTTGAAATATACTTTTACCTCGAAGATAAAACGACATGTGTGTTGTACCAATACATTTACGATAATGATTAGATTGATTAGCAAAAAGACAATTAGCAAAATGCCAAGAACATGTTATATTGAACAATGACAGATGTTGCGTTGAAGATGCTCAGATGCTTAACATTCAATATTTGTGGTTACTTTTATCATGTAAGTGAATGGATTCTATTATTTTGATAAACAAATGTTCTTTAACCGTATATCTGTTAGATTCACGTGCGCTATTACTTTCTAGTACATAGCCCCACAAAGTCAGATTAAGTATATCGCATTATACCGTAGACTGAATAGAAATTAGAGTTCAAACAGGAACAGCTCAAAGAATGATGTTAACCGCCAAATCATTTAGCTATTAAAGTCATACAGTTTAAAAAGATTCGCTAAAAAGCTGTTTCTATTCTAATCTAATATCCTTTATCTGTAACGCAATAAATCGAATCAAATTTAGCAACATAATATACGGACCTTATTAATTTGCCGACAATTTTTAAGAAGACGATCATACCATAAACTGAATAACTTTCTCTATGGCACCAAGGTCGAAAAAGCGATAAAAAAATCTGTCAATCAAACTCTATCAAAATGTTATGGGACACCTGATTTTTTCCCGCGATTTCGATGTTGGTCAGAGAAAGTTGTTCAGTATGGTCTGATCATCTCCTTAAAAAACCATCAGCATATTAAATTGGACCCTGTATATAGCCATTGTCGTCAGTATGTGTGCACAACGAAGGCGTTAACATTCTTAGCCTAGTTGGAGAGACGCGAGTGTCTAGTTGAGATGGAAGCCTCGCTCGTTGGTGGCGGCGAGCAGTCTCTCGCGCAGCACCTCCTTGCACGAGTACTCGGGCAGCTTCAGGTAGTGCACGCACGTGTTCACTGACGGGTACGAACCGTCTCCCGCATCCACCTGTTACAACCACAACCGTTTATTGAAATGAAAGCAACTATCCTAAATATCTTAAGTTACCTATGTACTGCAAATGTTTTGAATTATGGCAAAAAAACTCCGTAATTAGCAATTATATCTGACCAATAGTGTATAGAAATAGAAATCACAATTATTTAAAAAATAGACTACCTTTCGCCCTTATAAAGAAACTATATGGCATCGGGTATGCATTATCTTCTGAATACACCCTTAAAATTGTTCTAGTAAATAAAAAACATAACCTCGATTCTGGCGCAGTCGGGTAAAAATTGTGGTGTAGACGATTTCTTCATTGGTGCGCGTATTATTTTGAAATCAACCTTAATGATGTTTACTTATCTAGACAAGTCAGTAGGTGGTAAAGAAGGCGTACCTTGCGGACAACAGTGAGCCTGGGGTGCAGGTTGGCGAGCCCGCCGGGCGGCAGGCTGCTGCAGCCGGTCGCGAACTGCAGGAACGCCTTGCGCTCGCGCCACGACATCTCCACCAGCACCTCCACCAGCCGCAGGAAGCCGGGACTGAAGCAAAATAATACGTTAAAGTCGAGTCGGACGAACGTTGAGACCTACACCCACCGAACTACAATACTATAGAACTCGCTTTCCGATTAAAAATGGCACCATGCAAACCAATCAAGTGGGCGGGGCTAAATTACTACAGTCAACGCGCTATTGGAAATCAGGCGACAGCGTCAACGTCAGTCAATGACATTGCGTCGAAGCGGACATTATCTATCGCCGGTGTCCAAAAATTGGTGATTTGGAATCAGGGACACCTTAAAACCGTATCGTAATCTTTTTCTTGTAAATATCTTCAATGTATAGACGCACTTCTGTTACAGATTTATAATAGTAGCCATACCTGTCGCGCGTGTAGCCGAGCTTGGGCTCGGTGTACTGCAGCAGATGCTCGCGGGTCCAGGCGGGCCCCCGCTCCCCGCAGAGCAGCAGGCGCAGCTCGGTCGGCGAGAAGGCGCGCAGGCGCCGCGGCGGGAACACGGCCGCGAACCCGCGCCGGAACGCCGCCGTCTGCCGCCTGATGCCCTCCCGCACTATCCACCGCGCGCTCGCTTCCGCGTACGCGCGCGCGTTGTGTGGCCCCACCTTTAAATTATATATAATTATTATTTAAATTACTTACTATAAAAATTATGTACGATCTGTAACACCACTGGCTTTTCGGAGAAGGAAAACATCGCGAGTTTCTGGTGCTGCATGCTTTCATTTTGAGGCATGTATTGTACCCACTGTCCATTATAAGTGGCGACGGGCTCACTCCCCATCACACTAGACAGAGTTTCGGTACTATTCGTAAAAAGTGGATGTTCTGAGTCAGAATATCTCTTGAATAATCCATTCTAAGCCGGAACGACATGGAAAGGTATAACCAGGTTATTAACTAGCTTATGCCCGCGACTTCGTCCGCGTGAAGAATATCGAAGAATCTAATTTCACGCTACATCCTCCGTAAAATATAATATCATCATCATCATCATCAGCCTATATATGTCCCACTGCAGGGCACAGGCCTACCCTCTAGGAGGGTGTATGGGCGTTAGTCCACCACGCGTGCCCAATGCGGATAATATAATATTCTAAATTTAATGTTTCTTTCTTCCGCGGTTTAGGCTGTGCGTTGTCTATCCGTCAGTCAGTCGCGGAACTATTTTATAAGTATAGATATAATGTTCACCTCTATATGCTCGCCGCTATCGCAGAGCGGCTGTACCGCGACGGCGGGGTCAGCGTGCGGCGCGACGTGTGTCATAGTGAGGGCCAGCTGTTCGAACGTGGCGCCCTCTACGCAGACCTCGCCGAGCCGCTCGGCGCGCCGCTCCTCGCTCTGAGACGCGTCCCGCGATATACTGTCGTACTCTTCTGCTGCTGCTAGGACGCTCTCTAGGAACCTGACGATTGTGAATTAACTAAATTATGCATTGTCCTTTATAATAACAGCATATAATAGATACGACTAGAAGTCAAGCTTCTTAAAACGTGCGCAACGAGCAAAAAGTTGTAATCCATTGTTTTATGGATCAAAATGGCGTGTTTAGCGGCGGCGTGGGTCTAGCGTCGGTCTCCGGCGAGGCGTCCCGCTTGTATGAAGCTTCCGATCTGTTCGAATATTTAATCATGACGTGATAACAGGGCACAGACTACTCTGTAGGGCTAGCATGCCACGCACAATAAAACGACAAAATGATTAATCCGTCGCACTCGCTTTTTCATACGTAAATAACAAAGACAGAGTCACGACACGATTTTTATCGTTTCCTCGGGGTTAGCATGCTAGGCCCACTAAATGCTTCTAAAGAACAGTGCTTTTTGATACAGTCCAGCCATGTTAATAAATATAACAGGTTACATAATTATCTATCAGTGATACTTCTTGATACTTAATCTGTATCAAAATAATGGTTAAAAATACAATTTTCATAAAATGTTCTCCTGATCGAGAGATCAAGCGAACATTTGATACATTCCGACATTATATTTTGATATCATCTCATTAAAATATTCTCATAAGATTACACTTGACTACAAATATTAAATAACTGGCATACCTGTGTCGGATAGGGTCGACTTCTTTAATAAGTTCAGTGGTCAGTTCTTCGCCGCACATGAGGCGCAGGAAGGGCTCCGACAGCGGCAGATCGACGAGCCTTCCGTCTTGTAGGACCTGCCAGTAACAAACAACAGTGTTTAGACCATATTACCGTATCCTAAAAATGGGTAATAGTTCGGACTAGGCATTAAGCCATTTTTACAGGAGGACATTAGTCGAGTGCGAAAGGTTTTACCAAGTAGCAAGTTTTTTGTTTAAGTAATCACTCGCACTCTACTAATCCGAACTAGTCCGAACTAGGCATTGACTAGTAAGGACTATATGCCAGTAGGTCTACCATGAGCTTTCACCGTACTTTACTACTGTAGTAACGTCGCCAATTTTCTATTGAATTTCGTACAGCGCTCCCAGTGGTTATGTTGAGAACTAACTTCTGTCATACGAATTGGCCACGTAACTACAGTAGTAAAGCACAGGGAAAACTCATGGTAGGCCCTCTGTATTTTAGTCGATAGGCGAGTTATTTTGTAACTGAACTTGTCTGAACAATTAAAATTTAGTCGAGCAGTTTAGCAAGTAATTTAGTCGAGTCGATCCATTTTTTCAATTTTTATCGGGCGTGTAGCGGCTCCCACCACTAAACGAGTCTGAACTTGTTGTTTTAGTAGTTCATTAGTTGCAGCAAAAATTATTTGTATCTAAAGATTTAGAATCATCTAATAATAATTCTTTCAGAAGACAATTCGTAGCTCCTAGTTCATCTCTTCTATTTCTTCACACCAATTTCTTCTTCTACGTCTTCTAACATACTCGTAGCCATTAACATAAGCTTTATCAGCTTATTCACTTTATTGCGTTGTAGCTGTTCATCTTATAAACTCTTCACTTATGTACTTTACACGGCCGTAGTGCGAACGGTTTTTGGGCAGTAGCGTGTATTTAAGTTCCTAAATTACTCGCCACTCGACTAAAATACTGGCATAATCCGAACTAGGCTTTAAGCCTTGACAGACTGATTGTGTTAATGATGGATGACGGAGGACCACGCCTTTTCAAAATGGTAGTATTTTAATTTTTAGGCCGTTATATCTATGAAAAAGGTAAAGGAAATAATTACCTTAGCTAGGAATACTCCAAGGAACCAGAAATACTTGCAAACTTTATCACAGATGGGGGAGTCTTGAGGAAGCGGCGCGGGGAAGAGGCCTTCCGCACGCGACACGTAGTAGCCAGGCGGACGTTCTACAAATTATAATATCGTTTAGTAAACTTGTTACATAATCTAAGACGAATTACGATTCCGAAATTTATTGTTCTAATGTTCCCAACTAAGTCATCAGAATGGTAAACAAGGTTGCGTAAAAACAACCTTTTTACATTAGAACAAGCATACGCCATTGACATGTATTTCTTTTAGCCAATTAAAGAGAGATCAGAAATCTTTCTATAATCGTATTACAATTTACAACGTACGGCGTAAACGTACAGCGTAATTGGTTCGTGGTCGCTTTTATAAGACCCTTCAGCCTTTTTGTTGCGAACAGATAGGACCTTCGCTCCTAATTAGGGTCATGGATGACGATTGCGTCATTATTGATTAAATCTCTTACCGATGGGCAGCGCGAGGTGGTGGGGCGCGTTGTCGTTGTCGTCGTCGAGCGGCGCGTCGTGCAGCCACATGCCGAGGTCTGCGCGCTGCAGCTCCGCGGCCACTAGCGCGTAGAACTCCAGCGTGGGTATATACGTACCGATGGGCAGCGCGAGGTGGTGGGGCGCGTTGTCGTTGTCGTCGTCGAGCGGCGCGTCGTGCAGCCACATGCCGAGGTCTGCGCGCTGCAGCTCCGCGGCCACTAGCGCGTAGAACTCCAGCGTGGGTATATACGTACCGATGGGCAGCGCGAGGTGGTGGGGCGCGTTGTCGTTGTCGTCGTCGAGCGGCGCGTCATGCAGCCACATGCCGAGGTCTGCGCGCTGCAGCTCCGCCGCCACCAGCGCGTAGAACTCCAGCGTGGGCCCCAGTCCGGTGCCCTCCTCCCCGGCGAACTCCACCTCCAGCACCGACTTACGACCAGCGTGCACTCGCATCACCTGTTCACAACATATCAACTTATACCATCGGAGGCTTCAAGTTCGCTAATGGAAACTATCACCGAAGTTAGCAACGTCAGGTCCGGTCAGTATTTAGACGGCTGACCGCTTTATTGTGATCGCACACCTGTCCGCGCCGAACTGGAAATTAGTATGAAAAGCTCAAAAGTTGGACGAATCGGACGAATCTAATTTTTTATAATTATTCCGAGTTCGGCGCGTTCAGCACGGCCGGGTGTTCCATCACCAATCAATCAATCCTCGATTAATTAGTCGTCTTTCAACTTGAGCGTCTCGTCGGAAGGCACGTTAAGCTGATCCCATCAGATGGCAGTGGCTATTCGTATTAAACCGTCTTGAAAATTATCTGACGGCATGTCGACTACTAAAACCATTATTGTTAACAATTACCTGAATAGCAGAGAGCAGTATGTCAGGTTGACGCAATATCCGAACGCGTTCATGCCGCAGCCTGCCCATGCGGAACTCTGTCGCTTCCAACTCTGCGCGGCGCGGTGACACTGTGTTGCCAGCCCTGCAACGAAACACAATTGAAACCCGAACCCAACATTCACGTATTTTTTTGTATTTATTGTTCCGATTTTAGAACTCAACCGTCGTCTACTAACGCTATCCTACGAACATAAGGAACGCGTTTAATACCACGCTGAAGAGTTGCACGCCATTGATGGGCTCGCAAAGTCGGTGCGAAACGTCAGCGTAGCACGCTAAAACGAGCCTTAAGTTTAAGTACCCGGATAGTTCATATCCACAGAATATTTAATCGACGTGTTAACGGAATAATACCTTTGTCTGTCTAACGCGCGGTCACGCTGCGCTTGCAGCCAGACTATGGTCCTGGAGGTGCCGAACGCGGTGCACGCGAAGAACATCTGCCGCGTCTCCAGCGGGAACAGGAACGGGCACCAGTCGTTCAACTGCTGGCACCTGCGTAGCAAACCAACTGATTAACACCTTTGTATATTGTCCATAAGGACAGTGGTGAAATCGGCACAAAAAATTTATGGGCGCTTAATCAAAAAAAATTGATGCCCAGCAGCGGTAAGAATAAAAACTTAACTTGCTCCTTGCCTCTTGCTCTAACTTTAGATACCGCACTTCAACCCGCACTTCGAGTGCAATTTTAGGTGCAGAGCAAGAAGCAAGACCTCTGTATGCTACAGAGGGCGCGAGGGTGCGAACGTGACGGCGCATGTGTTGACGCCATCTTGATTGTGTCATCGTGGGTTTTTCGAATGGAGTGCCAGAGTGTGCTATTGTTGCAAATGGCAACGCGTGACATGCTTGACAGGCCTCTCTTTATGTCGAGTCGTGCCATGTCACTAGATTTAACTTGAGTGGACTTCTTGTAGCCGATGACATACCAGTGGGGCGTAGCGGCGGCGGCCAGCGCGAGCGGCTCTTGCAGCTGCTGGTGCAGCTTGTTGGTGAGCTTGGTGGAGAGGAAGGCCTCCGCGGATAGTCGCTAAGTATTACCAGTGGGGCGTAGCGGCGGCGGCCAGAGCGAGCGGCTCCTGCAGCTGCTGGTGCAGCTTGTTGGTGAGCTTGGTGGAGAGGAAGGCCTCCGCGGGTAGTTCTGGCGCGGCCGCTCGCAGCCGCTTCAGCACGCGGACGCAGCACGTCGCCATAGAGCCCTCGGGACCCTCCGACCCGGCTATACCCCGCTCTGTCAGGTGAACACATTCGATAATTAGTGAACATTTATAGACAGAAAGACCGTCTACAATCGACTGCAAATTCACCTGAAACCTAATAAGAACTTGAGCAACTATGATTTTCAACACGTCATAGAAGAAGTAATATCATGCAGTTTTTATATGGGACCGAGTGTCACCAAATTCACAAATTTCATAAAATCAATATAAAAGATATCGATCTGATAAGTTATATCCAAAGAAATATCTGAAGAGTTTCAGGACTGAGGTGCTGCGTGGGTACGTAGTGTAAACAATATTCAAACCGTTACCTGGATCACAGGGCTCATCATCTTCACTATCACTCGATGAGGCAAAGGTCTCCATTCCTTCTATTTCCTTGTATGTTAACCTGCACATAAAATACAATCCATTGTAAAAAAATATTTTTTTTTTCTCACAATAATGACATTTTCTACAATTTTACTACAGACAAATCAATCGGAGATCAATAATTAGGTGTAAGAGTGGCAGCGTGGCCCCGCCGGCGCTGAGCACGAGCCTCATGTAAACCACTTACGTGTAAGTAGTGTCTCTGTGTGTGTCGTGCGAGGGCAGCCTCGCGTTGAGAGCCAGCACGGCGCGGTACACTGTCCACGAGGGTCGCTCGAGGGGCAGCGTGGCCCCGCCGGCGCTGAGCACGAGCCTCATGTAAAACACTCACGTGTAAGTAGTGTCTCTGTGCGTGTCGTGCGAGGGCAGCCTCGCGTTGAGAGCCAGCACGGCGCGGTACACTGTCCACGAGGGTCGCTCGAGGGGCAGCGTGGCCCCGCCGGCGCTGAGCACGAGCCTCATGTAAACCACTCACGTGTAAGTAGTGTCTCTGTGCGTGTCGTGCGAGGGCAGCCTCGCGTTGAGAGCCAGCACGGCGCGGTACACTGTCCACGAGGGTCGCTCGAGGGGCAGCGTGGCCCCGCCGGCGCTGAGCACGAGCCTCATGTAAACCACTCACGTGTAAGTAGTGTCTCTGTGTGTGTCGTGCGAGGGCAGCCTCGCGTTGAGAGCCAGCACGGCGCGGTACACTGTCCACGAGGGTCGCTCGAGGGGCAGCGTGGCCCCGCCGGCGCTGAGCACGAGCCGCAGCGCCGGCAGTCGGCCGCTGCCGGCGCTGTTGCCGTTGATGCTGTCGCTGCTGCTGACAGCAGCGGCGCCGCTCGCCGCCGGCTCCGCTGTTTCTTCTGCATCTGAGCCGTCGTTTAGCGGTATATCGAGATCTGTAATTAAAGTGAACGGTGAAGATGTACACGGTTGCCAGACGTACCTACGAGGTTTCTCGTGTTTCGTACAAAGTACGAAGAGGCTGTCTGCTAGGTTTAGACTTTTACGGAAATTATAACACGATTTTTCATTGCAGGCGACATTTTGGGGAATAAAATAGGCCATTAAAAACTAATATTTGTTAATGGTTCGTTTGTAGTTTGCCGGAAAATTCCAGAGAAACCGAACGTAAAATTCGATCCTAAAATTAGCTGCACTTATAAATTTTTTTGTTTGTTTTATCAGTATTAAAGAATTCGTTTTACTGCAATAGACAAGATATATAGCTTTTGATATGCTTGGCTTGGTTCGAAATGAATCGAACCAAGTAATTAGTCTCGTATAGCATATTCAGGAAAATCGATGCTAATTTAGTGGCGAAATATTCTGTAGCAATATTGTAATTTACAGACGCCCAATTCTATTTTGCGGGTGCTTACCAACAGTTTGATTGAGATTAGTCCTCCCGGGCCGAGGGTCGAAGGCGGGTATGAGAGCGGAGAACTGCCTCTTGAGCACGAAGTCGTCGTCCCAGGGCCTGCGCTGGCGCTGTCCCGCCCCGCACACCCCGCCCCGCACCGCCTCCAGCGCCTCCTCCTCCATCAGCGAGAGAAGGTTGCGGGACACCTGGTCGATGGCGAACTATTTCTGTTATTTGGGACACTGTACCAACTATTTGGCGTGAATGTACTATAAATAAGGACTTCTGCTCCTCTAGTATCACAGTTTCTTTGGTTTTTTCAATACGACAAGATTTGTCGCGGCTTTCGCTCTTTGAAAAGCCCGAAAAGAAGTCCTTTTCTATTTCTATGCGACGACGGACATGTATAAGTAATAAGTAGGTATTTCTATTTACTAATTATGTGAAGACGGAATGGAGCACAGCCTTTTTACTGGGTTTGTTGAAAAAGCTTCCTCAATTCGTCACGTCGAGGGGACGCACCGAGTACGATGTTTCAGTTTAGGCTCTAGATAAGATTTTCTCTCAAAAGGGGACATCATTTGTCTTCCTTTAGTTGTTGTACGGAATACTATGAGATGACACCACATAATTTATTTCATATAGGAGCCTGAACCTTAGAATGAACCCCACTTATTAAACATCAAATCTTTTTGAAGCCACCACCGCGTCGGAACGTGTTGACGCTATAGAGAAGATGCGGCCAGAAACTCTCCAACATAACAATATTCAATACTCACCACCTCTTGGTACGTGGGCTCGTTCTCCTTGTCGCTGTCGAGCGCGTCGTCGCCCTCGTCGTCGTCCTCCAGTTCGGTGAGCAGCGCCGGCGCGCGGCACGACTCCAGGAAGTCTTCTAGAGATACCTGCGTATATATTACGATAATACACTATCCGGCAAACTCTTGGTGAGTCACCACATGACACGTCATTCCATCCTGAAACATTGCCTAAATGTGAGCAGTGCTACAACTACATTCTTAAAAAGAAAGTTGTAGCAATGTTTCTTACCACCCCGAAAGGGATTACGGTCGGTAGTTTATGTATGTACTACCCGGCAAACAACTTGACTAATGGAGTGGAGGTGAGGGGTGTGCGCACTGCGCAGTAGCGTTTTCGTTTACTTATACTACGCGTTTACTAGAACAAATATTGTGAAAAGGGGAAAGTCTACTTCAATTATTACCAATATAACCGTCAATAGTTGGTCACTGGACGTGAAATATACAGGCTGTAAACTAAAATAAAAGGTGGCGGAGCAGACGTACAAAGCGTACCGACTTTCTGTTTGAACAATACTTAAAACTTTTTTCAATTTCAAAACAGAACAACTTTCACTATGGGACCAAAATTTAAACCACGAAAAAAAATCGGGTATTCCATACATTTAGGTCTAGTATGGGCATTTTCTATGGAAATCAATTTTTTCTTTGCGATTTCATATAGCACAGGTCCCATAGAAAAAGTAGTTCAGTTTGATGGTCTGAAGCACCCCGAAAGTATATAACTAATTTTATTTCATTTAACTTTACACCCTGTATATTAAAATGTAAAATCTAGAATATTTGTATTAACAGAAAACTATTATTTCTTACCTGTTCACTCTCGCTCGAAGTGGAAGTGAGTGAGAGAGTTAAAGCATTTTGAGCATTGGGAGCCAACGACGGATAGCTTTGAGCCGCTGATAACAATCCACCGGGGAAATTGCTTGATAATGCCAATCGCACCAAACTAAACAAAACAAACACATTATCATTTAATAAGTTGTAACTCTATAGGTCTAGGTCAAACGCACTGGCATATATACTCTAGCGATAGACAAGCTCGTTCAAACAAACAACATGTCACACAAAACAATACAAAATGACACACTGCGGTCTGTCATTGCCATAGTGACGAAGTGAACTCGGGAACATCAATGCGGTGCGCCCACCGCATTCAAGTGGAACATGTTGCTTCTATGAAAGGGCCTGTCTATCGCTAGAGTGTAAGTCAATGGTCAAACGACTAGTCTTTCGGTTATGGATCGATCGTGTTAAAATCATTTCGAGCTTCTGCTTAATTTTAATTTATTTATCAAAATTTCAGTTTACAGTCTTATATTAACTTTAAGCCAAAAAAAAAAAACATTTGGGTTTGTCTTGGCACCTTTTATATTTATAACATTGCATGTAAGTATACAAAAAACGATTGCAGAGACCAGAGAGATTTGTCCAACTGAATTTAAATTTTTCGACCCTTCAAACTCTTCATGGCTAAAATACGACAGTCATTTCTCAGTGTTCGACTTGGATAAAGATCCGAGGCTTTAGTTTCATACCGATTGTTCTAACTTGCGTTGGAAGTAGGAAGAAAGAGGAAGTCGGTCAGTAACTCACCTCGGGAAGAGACTGCTAGCATTGGTACGCGTGACTCGCTGCTGATTGCTGCCGCGGCCCGTGCCGGAGCCTCGGCCCACGCCCAGCGACTCCAGGAGGCGAGCAGCTCCCTGTTACCAACAAAATCATTGTTTCTTATCATTAGAACTCTGTTGGTGAAAAACATTACTCTGGTATAAGGTAAGTGGATCACTAAGTTGATGTTGAGATGGGCAGGACGGACACTTGGCTAGACGCGAAGACGGTAAGGTAGATTGGTCGCCAAGAGAGGGGCGGAGGATAGTAGGCAGACCACCAACACGTTAGTCCGTTGACAGGGTTTTTAAGGGTTCACATTGGATCAGATTAGCACAGGACCGAGGAAGTGCGCAATAAAAAGGAGGCCTATGCCCAGCTGTAGGTTGATTTGGCCCGATTTGATGAATGAAAAAAATCGTCAACAAATACGCATGCAAATACTTGTTTGCTCTAGGGCAGTCTAGGGTTTGCAATTGTCCCGTATTTTTGTGGAATATTTTCCATATCATATTACATTTTGAGCTGAACTGCGTGCGGGATCCCGCTGCGGGATTGCAATCTGACGTCTGCGTCATCTGCGTCTTGTCACTTGTAAAATAGTATTACTTCAGCTAAGCATGCTCATTACTTCGTTAATTAAGTACTTTTAAATATAGTTTATATCTATATACTTTTTCAAAGTTCTCATGTAAGTGAATTATTGTAATTCTTATGAGGATAATAAAGATTCTTAAACCCCCCCAAGTTTATATAGTAAAATATTTCTACGGCTTACCTGTTGTGTGAGGTCCGGTTCGCTAGCGCTCATAGTGCCGGAGCCGCCGCCCGCCTGGCCGTCCTTCTTGTGGTCCCCGTACTGACCGTCGGCACTCTCGTTCTCTTCACACTGACACAGATCAACAACTCATCAATAACGTGCTAAGCAATAATTTACACTTATATACGACAGGAATAGGCAGGGAATTGTTCGATTCGTTCAAAAGATGGGTATTTTTCGATTGAATTGGGAATGAATGTCCTCGCCCGGTTTTAGAAGTCGGATCGGAATGTTTCATGTCATGATAATTCGTCTGGCCGTAACGGTAAGATAATATAATTACAGCGGTGGGAATGTGTGGTGGGCCTTAGCGGTAACGGGATCGATCGTTTAGAGTCGACTAGTGACCCGAACATCAAATATAGATTCTTTTCCATTTTTTCCTTTATTTATGGTTAGAACTGAATTCAAGCGCAAACGAGCGAAGCACGAAACACTCATGCTGAATGCGGCAACGTATGCGTTCGCGGACGATGCATACTCATTGTGGACCGGGCTATTAACTTGTTTCGTACTAGTCTTATAGATTCGTTGTTAATTATACAACAGAGAACTCGGCATGGCTATAATAGAAGTAGCATGTAGGTGCAGCCCGCGTGCCACTAATATGGGTTGCCCTCCATATCTGTTCAAACATTTAGTTCAACAAAAGATCAAAAGACACTGAGGCCGAGATTCAGAGACGATTTTTTTTGGCTTAGCTCGAGCTAAGTAGGGTAGAAATGTATGGATTTTGACATACGGGAGTTCGAACTATGACTTACAAATCGTCTCTGAATCTCGGCCTAAGAGACACTAAGATAATTTTATGAAGATGCAGTCATAATCAGATTTATGAAGATAAAAGTAGAATTTAGGTTTTTTGGTCACGCTAGTTCTTGAGTTGTATAATCCTTATGCTATTTCTACATAATGCCACTCGACACGGAACGATAACTTAAATTGTTCGCTTCTCGGGTTGTAGCGTTTGGTGGTAGAGGCAGGAGTATATTCACATGATTGTCATCACATCAGAGATCATATGATACCTGTATGCGGGGCTGGGTGGCGCCGCGCAGGGTGCGCAGCAAGGCGGCCGGCAGCGCGAGCAGCTCGCTCGAGAGCAGAGCGTTGGCGTTGTTGCGCGCCGCGTCGCCGTGGCAGTGCCACCGCCGCCGCCGGCCCTGCCTCGTCTGCGCCCAACACCGCCCGCTTACAACCCTACTCTACTTATTGGCTATGTGCACGACACTAGCGCCATCTAGCGCATATACGGACCCGTCAATTATTTTTACAGGACAATGTTACGATAAGGTTTGTTATTTGATATTAAAATGAAGAAATGAGCAATATTATCGATATTATAGTAGATTACACACCGAGGACAGGAAAGTAAGAAAAGTCTCGGATCTCATGTAATCGTAAGATCATGTAAGAAACATGTTATCTGACGCTTTCTTATTTACTGTCCGAGATTAGTATACTATTTTTCTCCTCGACAGAGGTGGAAAGCGGCAACTTCGTTTAGCGCAGCGGGACGACAATTGACGCTTTCCGTTCGGAAGGGAGAAAAAAATATTTTATACCTAACTAGCTGGAATTCCAGTTCTTTGTTACTAAATTCTCATACAAACTTTTACCTCCGTTTTCACACCTCTGGGGGTTTAATTGCGTAAAATCCTTTTAAGTGAACATCTTGATGGCAAGAGTAACATCCCCGTCAAATTTTAAGATGGTATATTTTGTAGTTTTGGTGATTTCGCGTTGAGTGTGCGGATTTGAAAAGATTCAAGCAAATCTGACACAGCTTGTCCGAAAATAGTTCAAATTTCTGGCACAGCGTGTACTGCGATCGACTCAGTTCCCCACCCACTTCGCACATAGCCAATACGTCTACAATTACACTATTATGGCAAACTAACAACTTTAATGTTAGTATCTACGGTATAAACGTTTGATTAGGTTCAGTATTCGTGCCAAAGCCAAAGCGGTAATAGAGGCCGAGTCAGCCATTAATCGCACGTTAAAACGCCGTCGCGCTTGCAATCTACAGGAGATGTCTTTCCTAATATACTGACAGTTTTATAAGGAGATGATCAGACCATATAAAACTGAACTAATTTCTCTGAAATCGCTAAAAACAATCTTCTGTCCCATGCATTTACATTGAGTATGTTTGCAGTTTTGTATAGAACGGCAGATTTTTATTTCGTGATTTGGATGCTGTTCCCTTAGAGAAACTAGTTCAGTTTTATGGTCTGATCATCTCCTTAAAAACCGTCAGCATATTAACAAGACCTTGCTTACAAGGTGTTCAACAAATCAGCACAACTTGAAAATTCAACTTATGTTGTAAATGGTTTTCAATGTATGCACTAATTTTTTTCAACACCTCCTTAGATTAGTGCACATCCGAGCTAGTTCAAAAGTGCATTGCTTGCGATCATGCTAAACATATTGCACAAAAAAATAATTTTGTTTACTAACCTCTTGAGAATTTCCTTCCGGTACAGGTTCTTTGGCTGGATACGGTTTGGTAATGTCAGTAATACTGGTCGGTCCCATTTCCATGTTAGTGAAGGAAGTGTTGCCGAGGTCAGAGATGCAGTTATTGCCCTCCGCCCCGAGAGTCAGCGACTCGACTATTGTAGCGAGATCTATGGAGGAACACATTGACACTATACCAAAACGAATGTAACATTATATCTTAATTGATTTTTCAGCAATAAGCACTATTCTAAAATAAAAAACGCTAAGCATTGAAGAAGATAACCACCCAAATGCAATTATTTACAAAATTACAATACACGGTATAAAAAATGTGTTACAATATTTGAGGAGGTGCTTCAGATGGTCTGAAGCACCTTCCACTGTGGAGGCAAAAAGAAAATCGCGAAAAAATATGAGTTGTTCCATAGAAAACGTCAATGGCCACTCGTTTTTTCGTGATTTCTATGTTCGTCTCACAGTTACATTTTTCCAATTTGCATATGCTCTGTCTGTCTGTTGTCTCAGAGTATGAAACCTCAGAACATCCACGTTTCACTAGTACCGAAACTCTGTTCATTGTGACGGGCGGTGAGCCCGTCGCCACTTGCAATTGACAATTTGATAGTCTGAAAAGCGCCGAAAATATGTAACACAATATTAACTCAAACCGTATTTTTTATGATAAATCTACATCATTATCATCAAGCCTCCATAGTACTAAAATAGTGATGTTTTTATTGATGAATGTGTGTAATACCGGTATTGATATGATGTGTAGAATTGTTGATGGCGGAGAGGTCTGTGGCGTGCATCCGTGGCCGAGACATGTTGCTCGCCATCTCCTCGCCAGATATGTTGTCCGCGGAGGAAGCCTGCTCTGTTGACGCTACCGACACCTGACGACAAATACAACATTTATATTTATAATCGCATATCGCACCAAAGAAACCGATAGTTAAGCATTTAGCTTACGATTGCATTTGGTTTCACTGGTGTACGAAAAGCTGAACGAAGCTACTACCGTCATTTCTTTTATAACATTTCTTATTTCTTAAAATAAGAAAAAAGAAAGCGCTGATGCGCGCACATCGCTAATTTGTGAAGTTCTCTTATTAGTTTGTGTTTGTGAACAAGTAAAAATTATTCCACACGCTTTTTTATCGCTATTTTTTGTTACGTTTTTTTGTTTTGATTTGAAAATGCCGTTAGTTGTGATGAATTTATTAATTCGACGCCGCCAGAAGTCTTAGAGGCAGCGGAAAAGGTTAGTCTAATTTATTAGTTTATGAATGTCCGAGTTTTATTTATTTCCTTGTTTCCTCGCAAATATGTTATAAAACGTCGTATGACACACGTTCGGTTTGATAATTACAACCTAGGCTTTCTTGTAGCCTCGCCTACGGCTCGGTCTAGCAATAACGCCTCGGCTGTAATTGTCAACTTACCGAACTTGTATCATAATGTACTATTAGCATCATAAAAACCACGTCAGAGGCCGTAAGGCGGTTTGAATAAACTCTGACACCAGGGCTTTGCATCCCACTCGATAAGAAGAAGAAGAAGAAGCATTTAATAAGCCAAAGAAACTAAATGTAGGTAAGGTTACGAGGCAGTGGTCTAACTGCTCTGCCCAACTAGTTGGACCACGGGCACTAATATCAGTAGTTTCACTATTGTCCTTCTATTCTTATCCCATTATTTCGTCAGGATAAAATAAAATCTTATTTTATTTAATGCTTAGAGTGCACGATGGAAATATAATTTATCTGTTATATCTAGAGTCTAGAATCCACACCTAGTCCATTTCTAGTTTTGATTCTGTCTGGCCTACAAAGTGCGTTACCAACATATCAACACGTACCTGATGGTCGACGGAGGTCGCGTCAGGCAGACTGGGCGTGGAGTGGCTCTTGCGTCCCCCCCGCGCGCCCTCGCCCGCCCCCGCAGGCGTCGCGCCCGCCGCCCCCCCGCTGACCACCTTCAGGTCGAACTTGCCCTCGGCGCCCATGCGGTAGGAGTTGCGCCCGCCGTGATCCCACCTGCATACATCATCGAATACACTATGTAGACAATCAGCTATTGCTGATCTGTTTTCATAAAGGATGGTTTTCTGTAGTTCAAAATAGTGCTTGCGTTGCGACTGATGCGTTCGATCTACGAATAAGAATAACTATAGAAGAGTAACTCTAAACAAAATCCACATAATTTTTGGCACCTTGGCACCCAATGAAAAATTACATTTTGTATGAGTTTTGGCGGCACGGTACAGTTTTTAAAGAACAAATTTAGAACACGGTACACTTTTTTTGGTGACACTTTTTGAGCTTGATTTACATTTCTATACATTCTTATTCGTAGCGTTCGATACATAACATTTAGAAATTACCAGAGAAAAAAGCTCAGCCAATAAAGAAATCGCAAAAATGAAAATCTGCTGTTTCATACAAAACTTTAGTACCTACTCTACTGAAATGTATAGGAACAATTATTTTTTCTACGCGATTTCGAAGTTAGCTCCACAGTACAAGTTTTTTTTAAATTTACCCTGTATATTCGTGCTTTCAGCCAAACTTATTCTTCATTAGGAACTTTCTTAATACGCTTATTGATTTTAAAGGGGTTGATACTATCAACTTGATAGTCACATAGAGAAAGTTGTTCAGTTTGATCTGATTCCGTTAAAAACCGTCAGCAGGTCAGCAGATACGGACCCTCTGCAAAATTTGTATCTTCTGGCAGGTTCAATGTAAATACCTTAATAAGATGTGCGTATAATAAACGTAAAGATTACCTGACATCGACCCATCCGTTATGTAGATCGGAGGTGACAGTGCCGACGGCTGGATGCGAGCCGTCCTGGTCGCGCCACTTCCAGTCGGCGCCGCGCATGACGCGAGCGCCGGCGCAGAGCCCGCGCGTGCCCCGCGACCAGCGCCGCGAGCTCGCCCGCGCCCCGCCCACCGCGCCCGCTCCCGCTACCACGCCCGCTCCCGCTCCCGCGCCCGCCGGACCCCCGCATTGTCGCGGCGCTGTCTCGCTCACACTCACCACCTAGAACGAGTGTCAGGTTCGTTTAACTCATTCACACCTACATTTTATTAGGTCAACTCCCAATGTTTAAAAATTCAATGCTTCTTTTTTAAAATTTATTTTTATATCTTTTACGGATAGTAGAAATTAAGGGACGGAAATATGAGGAAAATAACGGATAAACAGTACCTACATACGGCATAAATGAGCGAAAACGTGACCTACACCCGGCACACGTCTTGAGCATAGTCTTGACTGCGCAGAACAAAATTTCTAGGCGAAAGCACTAGTGCGCAGCTCGCTCAATCCTCTCTATTGCTCAAGATATTTGCCGAGTACTATGCTTGTACAGATCGGTTAACAAAAGCTCTTCCCAGAAGATCTCAATCCTGAGTGGTAGCAAATATAAATAAAACAAGTGAATGTATAGTTTACCTTGCCGTATATCTCGAGGCCCGAGAGTGAGAGGTAGTGGCTCTGTCCGCTGGCGTTCTTGCCGTTCTGCTGTATACGCAGGTATCTGTAGGGGGCGTCGGCGCGGAGCCGCCACGTGGCCGTGCTGCCGGGCTCCTGCAGCGCCTGCTCGTCGTTGTGCGCCATCAGCGTGCTCCACGCGACGCCGTCCATCGACATCTGACAACGAGAAGACGATCAAAGAACCCGACAAGGGATTAAAATGCGCGTGCGTGTGCTAACACTGCGGAATGGGATACCACCCTGACTCTATGGGCGAGTCGTGCGCTTCATAAAACGGGCATCGCGGAACCTACTCGTGGGTAAACTGAGCAGAGCTTAGTTTAAAAGGATGCTAATGATTCCAATTTCACTCTGTAGAAGGAGGAACAATCTACTTACTTGGAACAGCCAATTCCTCAACGCAGAACGTCCGTACCCGCGAGCGTGTCGCAGAGTATAAGCTGAAGGTACAATATTCAGGCCGAGGTCGACCGCGATGAAGGCCCTCCTGTCGTCATTTGTGTGAACGTTGAGAGGCTCGGGGGACCTCGAGAGCGCATCCTCGGCGCGCCCGTAAGGCAGCTGCCGGCCGTCCGACGACCACACGCTGACTAGACCGTGGGCGCCGGGGTTAACCCACTCGCAGGTACCACCGTTGCTTCCGATGTAATACAGCACGCCGTTTTCGTCGAAATCGTGCTGTGAACAAAGTAATAAATTACCAATATTGTGTTCCATAAAAATGTTGAGCATTTTTGATAAAGCAATAAAACGAGGAAGGTGTCATGCGCGCACATTTTAGCGTGCGTAAAGTAACAAAGAATCTCGTCTCTCGGGGTGGCATGCTAGGACCACAAGGTGGTAAATGAGCGCAAAACCTTAAAACCGTGTCTCTCAAGAATTATTGTAAAAATTTTTTTTAAGATAGACAATGTACATACATTGTATATGTTTTTTATGACTAAATGTAAAAAAAACGGCCTCGACTCGAATGAAAAAGCCTCAAGGAAACGACTAAGAATACGGGTGCCAGTCTCTGCCTATAATAACATCAAAGGCGCTCGATTCTGAACTGGTATTCAATGTTTGTTTAAATAGTATGAACAAAGCCATCAGCGTCTGTCCTCATCATTTCTGTTTCTGTGGATCGACGACCTGGTGAAGGAGGCGGTAACCCGTTAGATGAGGGCAGTACAGGACGGTCGTTGTGGCGATCCTTGGGGAAGCCTATGTCTAGCAGTGGACGTCCAGCGGCAGAGAGATGATGATAGATCCCACCCGGACGAAGTCTCGGGTAAACTCTAGTCTATACTTAATATTAAAAAGAGGAAAGATTAGATTTTTTGTTTGTGTGTATTGAATAGGCTCCGAAACTACTGGACTGCTCTGAATAATTCTTTCACCTTCAGAATCTACATTATCCTTAAAGAACATAGGCTAAAAACGGCCAAGTGTGTGTCAGGAAGATTCTAAGGCGGTACGAAGTTCGCCGCGGTGATCTTGTTAGTAATAAACTCACATCGTAGGTGAACGTGACGGGCGCGTCAGCCTTTATCTTCTGCACGAAGTTGAAGGCGGCGCGGTCCATGTCGTACCACTGCCGCGCGACGGACTTGGCGAGGAAGCGCTCGAGCTGCCGCACCGTCACCAGCGCCTCCACCTTCAGATTCCTGCCCGCGTTGTTGCTGTTGTTCGAAGACTCTTCCGTGGTCTCTTCACTGGCACGTTCCACTCGCAGCCTGCAAAAGTTAATTGCGTTAAATGATAGGTACATACAGTCATATTTTTAGGCCATCTGTCTCCCTTTGGGATAGGTAGAGAACAGAACGCCACGTGGTACGATCCTGACATAAAATTATGCTCCTCTATCTTCTTCAGTTTAGAGTAATGCCTGGTGCGTTTGGGTCAAGCAGGTTTGCAGTTTTGTAATGAACAGTAGATACATTTTTTCGCGATTCAGATTTTGATCCATAGCATAAGCATGCTCACGACTATATTATTCCCCGAGGGAGTAGTCAGAGATTTATGAAGTGTCCGTATAGTTAGCAGCCTCACCAACGAATTCGAAGATTTTGACCAGGCCACGATTTAGTACCCAATTAGTACTATTTAGTGCCCAAAGCACAGATTTGGTACTCCTGTATTTCAAAAGATATTTGGGTTACTTACTGAGGCTGCTAGATAGACGTCAAGGTAGCAGTCGCACCAAGAAATACTGTTTATATCAATGTGATTTATATGTCACGATTTAGTACTCATTTAGTACTCCCTATATCCAAAATTTCATGAATATTGATTCAATACAAGCCGAGATATGACAGGGCATTGTTGAGGCTGCTAACTTGACGTTTATTCCAACGATGATTCCAATGAAACGGGTGCACATTTCAAACAGATAAATACATACAGATTTAGTGCTCGATTTGGTGCCTCTTATGATATTTATAAAATGTAGAATTTTCTTTCCTACTTCCCAAAAAAACTATGTAAAGTTCTACATACATTCGATTTTCGGTACAATCATGAACAAAAATTATCATTAAAGCTCAGGCCACACAGAGGCGGTCCTGCGGGAAAGCGGGCCGGCGGCGGTTCTGCGGGAAGCGAATATCTGCGGACCAGCGAAGATTTTTGTGTGTTTTGTAGTGTATGGTGTAGTGGAAAGGTCATGTCCGAGTTTGTATGTCCCCTGTAACAGAGAAATAAGCACTGGTCCGGAGATATTCGCTTCCCGCAGGTCCGCCCCCGGACCGCTTTCCCGCAGTCCCGCCTCTGTGTGGGCTGGCCTTTATCGGAACTCTACTGCCATGAGCTGGCGCACGCAATCATAGCAAGTAGTTCATAGCAATACCGAGAGATGGCGGGATTTTATTTACGTTAATTACGGTGGGTGATGCGAAAACTTGTCGAAGAATTGCTTGATTCAAATGAGTGCAGCCGAGGGACTACAACGAGTTTATGATGAACCTTGTTCTATCATAGATGTTTTCAAATTGTCTTTTATGTTTTTGTTTATGTTGTGAACAGGCATGCAATTTTTGAAAGTAACACGCTAAGAGTAATATAAGTATATGTAACACGTCGATCGATGATGAATAATCTACATAGTAATTTTATTATTTTCTACTGCTGATTTGAACGAGTGACTTTCAAAAATCGCACTGTAGTGTTTGAAAAGTACTAGTCTCATACATTTGAGTCTAGTATAGGCGTTGCAGTTTAGTATTGAACTGCTGATTTTTGTTTGCGTTTTCAGGATTGGTCCCATAATAAAAGTTGTTCAGTTTGATGATCTGAACCACTCATGAAAGTTTCAAACCACAATGAAATCAATATTTATTGTTTCGCTTTATTTCGGAACGGTAAAAAAAATTTCCAGTACAATAATAGTAGAGTAGATTTAAAGAAGAATAATAGTCTTCTGGACTCGCATTACATAGGTACTACATACGAGATTGAGAAGTATCAGAGTTACCTATACAATTTAATATCATTTCACTTTTTTGCTTGTCAGTACCAACCACAGAATTAAAATAAATTGTAAACCCTATTACAGTTGAATAAAGTCTACATTTGATTAACGATATCGACGGACCTAAATTACGATTAGTATGTAGAACTTTACATAGTTTTTTTGGGAAGTAGGAAAGAAAATTCTACATTTTATAAATATCATAAGAGGCACCAAATCGAGCACTAAATCTGTATGTATTTATCTGTTTGAAATGTGCACCCGTTTCATTGGAATCATCGTTGGAATAAACGTCAAGTTAGCAGCCTCAACAATGCCCTGTCATATCTCGGCTTGTATTGAATCAATATTCATGAAATTTTGGATATAGGGAGTACTAAATGAGTACTAAATCGTGACATATAAATCACATTGATATAAACAGTATTTCTTGGTGCGACTGCTACCTTGACGTCTATCTAGCAGCCTCAGTAAGTAACCCAAATATCTTTTGAAATACAGGAGTACCAAATCTGTGCTTTGGGCACTAAATAGTACTAATTGGGTACTAAATCGTGGCCTAGTCAAAATCTTCGAATTCGTTGGTGAGGCTGCTAACTATACGGACACATTTATGAAACCTCAGAACATCCAGTTTCACCAGTAGTACCGAAACTCTGTCCAGTGTGACGGGGGGTGAGCCCGTCGCCACTTTTAATAGATTTTGATCCCATGGAAAAAATTGATCATTTTGATGGTCTGATAAATCCCCTTAAAAACGGTCATCAGATTAAGGACCCTATAGTAGTGAGCATATACGCATATAGTACCTGATCCTCTTGGTGAGATGATGCAGCGTGCCGGCGGCGGGGGGAGGAGCCTCGCCCGCGCCCGCGAGCACGGCGAGCCGCTCGACGCTCTCGAGCACGCTGACGAGCCGCGCGGCGAGCACCGCGCCCGACCGGCACGACTCCCGCGTCACCCACTCACGCACTATGCGCTCGCGCTGCGCCGCTTGCCCTGACGCGTCTGCATAATTAGATTTAGTCGTGACTATACATTCATTCATTCCAAATAAGGACGACGAGATCTTCCGATTCCTATTTAGCTTTCTGGCCAATTCTGATAAGCAAATATAATGTATTTATCAGAAAGTCGTACTATCCCACATATCTTGGACGTTACTAAAGCTCTTCTATGAATAAGTGAGAGGAAGTGTTTTAAATCATTCATTCATTCATTCATTTCATCCATTCTTAAGACACGCTTCGGAATATCGATATAAAATAATTTGACGAAACAATAAAAACTTTATTTTTTAAGTTAGTTATAAAACAGTTTTTAGGGGAATGACAAGGGAAATTAACAATTTGATGTTAATATCCAAGTTAAGCTTACCATTAGACTGGTGTGAAAGAACTTGAAGCAAGGCGGTAGCCAGGCCGGAAGACTGTAGCTCGTAAGCAGAGAGCAGTTCGTCTCCGCAGAGAAGTTCGCTCAACTGTTCGAGCGCCTCATTCAACTCCTGCTGCCAGTCACCTGTATGCAAACAATAGTTATTTGTTATGCTAGGCTGCAAAGTTGCTTTTTGGCGCGAGTACTTGTATTGAAACCTGAGCTTAGCGAAGGTTTCAAGGGTACGAGACGCAGTATAACTTTGCAGCCGAGCGAAACACACAACTTTTCACCTCACAACAGCGAGGAAACAAAGTGAATTGCTAAAAAGAACATTTTAAAAAGTTTCTTTTTCGTGCTGGCCAGTGGCGGTATAGAAAAATATTGATTAGACAGATTCGAATTTCAAAAACTCTGTGTCCGTATTGTTAGCAGCCTCACCAACGAATTCGAAGGTTTTGACTAGGCCACGATTTAGTACCCAATTAGTACTATTTAGTGCCCAAAGCACAGATTTGGTACTCCTGTATTTTAAAAGATATTTGGGTTACTTACTGAGGCTGCTAGATAGACGTCAAGGTAGCAGTCGCACCGAGAAATACTGTTTATATCAATGTGATTTATATGTCACGATTTAGTACTCATTTAGTACTCCCTATATCCAAAATTTCATTAATATTGATTCAATACAAGCCGAGATATGACAGTGCATTGTTGAGGCTGCTAACTTGACGTTTATTCCAACGATGATTCCAATGAAACGGGTGCACATTTCAAACAGATAAATACATACAGATTTAGTGCTCGATTTGGTGCCTCTTATGATATTTTTGAAATGTAGAATTTTCTTTCCTACTTCCCAAAAAAACTATGTAAAGTTCTACATACTAATCGTAATTTAGGTCCGTCGATATCGTTAATCAAATTTAGACTTTATTCAACTGTAATAGGGTTTACAATTTATTTTAATTCTGTGGTTGGTACTGTCTAGCAAAAAAGTGAAATGATATTAAATTGTATATAGGTAACTCTGATACTTCTCAATCTCGTATGTACCAATGTAATGTGAGTCCAGAAGACTATTATTCTTCTTTAAATCTACTCTACTATTATTGTACTGGTTTTTTTTTTTACCGTTCCGAAATAAAGCGAAGCAATAAATATTGATTTCATTGTGGTTTGAAACTTTCATGAGTGGTTCAGGAGAGCGATTTTTGAATCTCATTCGGTGAGCTCCGCAGTTGGAAATGTCAAAATAACTATGGAGATATGCATCTTTTTACTGCTGAGTAGACTTTCAAAAATCATACTACAGGAGAGCGATTTTTTAAAGTCAAATCAGCAGTGAAAAGATTCGTATCTCCGTAGTTATTTTGACATTTTTAACAGCTGAGCTCACCGAATGAGATTCAAAAATCGCACTCCAGATCATCAAACTGAACAACTTTTATTATGGGACCAATCCAGAAATCGCAAACAAAAATCAGCAGTTCCATACTAAACTGCAACGCCTACTAGACTCAAATGTATGAGACTAGTACTTTTCAAACACTACAGTGCGATTTTTGAAAGTCACTCGTTCAAATCAGCAGTAGAAAATGTAAAAATTACTATGTAGATTATTCATCATTCGATCGACGTGTTACTTTCAAAAATTGCATTCCTGTTCACAACATAAACAAAAACATAAAAGACAATTTGAAAACATCTATGATAGAACAAGGTTCATCATAAACTCGTTGTAGTCCCTCGGCTGCACTCATTGGAATCAAGCAATTCTTCGACAAGTTTTCGCATCACCCACCGTAATTAACGTAAATAAAATCTCGCCATCTCTCGGCATTGCTATGAACCACTTGCTATGATCGCGTGCGCCAGCTCATGGCAGTAGAGTTCCGAAATGATAATTTTTGTTCATGATTGTACCGAAAATCGAATGTATGTAGAACTTTACATAGTTTTTTGGGAAGTAGGAAAGAAAATTCTACATTTCATAAATATCATAAGAGGCACCAAATCGAGCACTAAATCTGTATGTATTTATCTGTTTGAAATGTGCACCCGTTTCATTGGAATCATCGTTGGAATAAACGTCAAGTTAGCAGCCTCAACAATGCCCTGTCATATCTCGGCTTCTATTGAATCAATATTAATGAAATTTTGGATATAGGGAGTACTAAATGAGTACTAAATCGTGACATATAAATCACATTGATATAAACAGTATTTCTTGGTGCGACTGCTACCCTGACGTCTATCTAGCAGCCTCAGTAAGTAACCCAAATATCTTTTGAAATACAGGAGTACCAAATCTGTGCTTTGGGCACTAAATAGTACTAATTGGGTACTAAATCGTGGCCTAGTCAAAATCTTCGAATTCGTTGGTGAGGCTGCTAACTATACGGACACAAAACTCTTTCCACGCTAGCGGATAAAATGCACTTTTGTACTCAGATTTCGAATGATAAACAGAATCTTTCCGAGGTTGTGAAGTGAAACATTTATATGACGCATATTAATATCGTTTCTCTCTTACGAAATTTAGAGCCTTTATGTTTGTTATACGCTTAAAATGATCACATCAGGGAGAAAACGTGCATTTGCTCGTTTTCTCTCTTTGTCATGCGTGGCATAATAGCCCGCTGGTATCATAACGCGATTTCTGTCGACCTATCCGTCTGTATACAGGGTGAAATTGATATCATTAGCATCCTTTTATCTAAGAGTCCACGAAACTGAACAATTCGGAGCAAAAATAAATCAGCTGTTGCATACATTTGAGTCGAGTAGGCATTGCAGTTTAGTATGGAACAGCAGATTTTTTTGCAACTGGGTGAAAGACTGGTTCACGGAGGGAAGGACATAGGAAGGAGTATAGTTACCAGTGGGCTGTGTCGCAAGTCGCTGCATCCTCGCGAGCAGAGCGCGAAGTCTAGCGACAGGGGGGCGCGGCTGCCGCGTGGCCGCGCTGGCCAGGTGCCGCGAGTAAAGGGCACGCGCCCGCTCTCCCACCTGCCATTGTATTAGGTATAGTATTAAGAGGATAGGCGGGCTCTCGAAGAAATTTACAGAATGACAAATTGAGAAAAATTGTCCGATCCGCCCGTCCCACATCTGATAGCTCGGACTGATTTTATCTACATAAAATGGGCGAAATCAGTATTTCGTATTCCCCTGTTTCCTCCTCCAAAACTAATCCAATTTTAATAATTCTTTCAAGAATAATTTTTTGTTCATATTCTTCAAATTTGTTTGACGGATGTCTGAAAACAGAGGTAAAATTGGGCAATTTTCGAAGGTCCCTAGTTTTTACAGTAATTTATGCAAAAAAAGCCAAACAGGAAGATAGCAAAGGTAACATAGATTGTATGGTAAATTTTATTTTGGTCTAGTGTAACTATCTAGGAAGGAAACAAGGGAATATGTTTGTATGGACAAAACGGTACTAGTCTATTCTCTTATGTCAATAACATAAGTTTGCATTCAAATTGTACAGGAAGTATAAATGCATAATAAGTTACCTGTGCTTTGAGTGCTTCAGTCTTTGCAGTGAGGCGGGACCTGCTTTGGCTAACAGTAGCATTGTTGGCCACAGCTGGTCTTCTGTCTGCCCAACCGCTCGCTAACTCTGGTCCTGACATAGAATTTTAAATCATCAGTAGGTACATAGATAAAGTGTATGTCTAGTTACAGCCTCACGCTTCTACCGTATAAAACATAAGTGGCTAACTTTCTTAGGTTGATGTGCGTGAGGCGTTATACAACTTATCTCTGTGTGTGTGTATGCCGACACTCTTTATCACCAAAGAGTTCGGTGATTTTTTTTGTCGCTTTCGTTGTTTCGACTGTCTATCTTGACATAGAACTTATCTAAGCATCAGTATTGTTAAAAATTTAAGGGTCTTCCTTAATTTGCTGACGGTTTTTAGGGGGTTGATCAGACAATCTGGCAGTTTTTTTTTTGTATCGGACCAAATGAAATATTTCGAAAAAAAAAATCTGCTATGCTATCCCATACATTTTCGTCGCTTGCAGTTTTGAATGGAACAGCTGATTTTTTCTCGCGGTTTCGATGTTTATTCCATAGACAAAGTTGTTCAGTTTAATGGCCTGATCATTCCCTTAAAAACTGTTAACATGTTAAGAAAGACCCTGTTTGATAAAGAAAGTAATTTTAATCAGATCTAAAATGATTACCTAAAAATGTTTCAGCAGTGAATGAATGTTTGGTACCCCTGTTGGATTCAAAGATAAACCCAGGCAGATCTTCCCTGAGCACCGTGGTTTGTTGCTGTCCATCCGTATTGTGTATTTGAAGTTCCTTTTCCCTGAGGACAAGAGCAAACAATTAACATCGAAACAACATCATCAATATCATCATAATGGTGGATTTACAGGAAAATAACAGATGACCTACTTTTTGCAAGATAAGGCCCAGTTGCCAAGTATCAATTTAGTAGATCCAGGCTTAGAGAGAATAGGTTGAGGCACGGAGTTCTTCACCGATGCTCTAGCTCTTTGAAGTTTATCTATAAACTCGCCACGGTTTTCTGTAACAAAAATCATGCATAGTAATAAATAACAGCTAGTAATAGTCAAGTTTCTTATAAAACATTAAATTGACAAAGAAGAAGGTGATCGTTGTGGCGTTCCTTGGGGGAAGCCTATGTCCAGCTGTAAACGTGTTTCGGCTGATATGATGATGACATGGCAAAGATTATGTTGATGCGCACGTTAAAAGTTTTGTATGGAAGTGTTTTTTTTCGCGTATTCTGCGTTAGTACCATAGAGAAAGCAATCTTAAAAATCCGGCAGCATGTTAAGGAGGATCCTGTATGTTTTATGCACTGTGATCGTCCACAACATACCAGTGTTGTCGGTCTGATGCTCGGGGCTGCCGCTCGAGTACATGGTGGCGAGCTTGCCGTCGAGCAGGAAGCGGAACCAGCCGTTGCTGCCGGTGCTGAGCTCGAGCGCGGCCGCGTCGCTCCACACGTAGAGCGCGTCCCGGCCGCGACACACCGACCACTCGCCCCACGAGTACGCAACGCCGCTCGACAGGCACATCGCGTCGTCGCTGCTTCCTGTGCAATCAATCACAACATCATCAGCCTATATACGTCCCACTCCAATATATGTATTATGGGTAAGATATATGTAGATAGATGCAGGTCTCAAGAATATGGCCCGGATTCCACCAAAGTGGAACGGAGCGGATATGTGTAAAAAAAAACAATAAAATAGCTTAATTCTGACAAGCAAGGAAACTTGGGCAATTCGATTGGTTTGCTTGGTTGGTTGATTGATTCCTGACCTGGGGGCCTACAGAGCATGCACTTCATTAGACACAGTCCGGATTGGTGGAGGCAAGAAGAACTTGCTGTCAGAGTATTTTTAATCGCCCGAGGAGACCTACCAATACCATAACCAAATTATTAAACTTCTCCGAAAAGGACAAGAATATAGCACCCTCAACACACGGTAGTGCATCCGATATTTTTTTTTGCACTAAATTATTATGTCAAAACCGACGCACTACCTACGAAGGAAAGTGAATAAATAAAATAACAAATAAATCATACCCGTGGTAGAAGAATTTTCACTATCAGAAGAGAGATGCGTGGAAGGGGCCGCAGCCAAGGCTTCGACTTTGCTGAAGACTCCGAGCCTCGCAAACTGCTCCAGGTAGATATCAGACGCTTTCACCATCAGCTCCTCGGCAATGCTGAGCACGATCAGGTGACCGTCATCGTCGTCCTATCGGAATGGTCATTCATAATGAGCACCAAATTAAATTTAAAAGATTATATAAGATCAAGAAACACACGACGCCAACTTTGTCAATCACTTCGTTTTTAACAAAGTTGCACCTTTTCGACAAGGGTACCTGCCCACTGAAGCGGAGCGAGGCTGCGGAGCGGAGAAACGGAGAAAAATTTACCTACCAATAGGATTGAATAAAATCTCGGAGCAGAGATTTGATGCAATCGTATTGGTTAATATTTCTCAGTTTGTCCGCTTCAGTGGGCAGGCACCCTTAAGGGTCATTTTACAAGGGTTCAGTGGCGACCTCATCGCAATATTTAAGATTTCTCAATAAAGAAAGTCTGCATTAAAAATGTGCTACTCCAACTAAAAACATAAACCGTAAAGCTATTCTTGTACATTACTTTTATAGATTAAACATATAAATTAAAAGAGAGAAAAAAAACCATTTCTACATTTATTCCGATATTCTTATAAGTGGAATGTTTAGAACCTGTAAAAGTATTCTATAAAAATAGCTTTTAGGTTTTGTAGTAAGTTGTAGTAGAAATTTTTCAATTTGGGTTTTCAGTTTTGAGAAATCTGCAGGACACTGAACGGTAAAAGAACTTTTAAGATAATTTCGATTCGTTGATTCAAAGCATAAGGATAATAAAAAGATTAAATATTGGTATAATAAAAATACAATATACAGGTAACACAAATCAATAAGCAACCAAAAGGTATAAATTAACACATAAAACACAAAAACTGGATTGTTCAATGCAAGTAAATTTCGATGGTGTGATTTCTTCACAGAAATGAGATGCGTTTAAAAGGTCAAAATTAAATGATAAATGTAAAGAAAAAATAAAACATCTCTATCTCCGTACCAGGTCACGGTACGGTATTAGTATAGTATTAACGTGATGACTACGTTGTCTATTATGTACGATTAGCTATTTAAAGCCGAGCATTTTGATGGCAACATCGTACGAAATTACAAATAAATAATTATATACATATGAAAACACTTCAAAATAAAAAATGTTGCAGTTTAAGTCCGTACAACGTTGTCGTATGGCTACTCTTAAATCATTGGAACTGCGCGTGATACAACATTATACAAGTTTTAAATTTAACAAAATACCAGGGCAGGGTCCGATGCATGTCATGTAGCATGTAGATCATTTAAGAAGGTTTAGGTGACAAGTCGTCACATTAGCACTTTAGAAATTTGCCAAACACAAAGGTGCTGACGGTTCATCGCAAAAAAGCGCCTAAGGGTTAAGACACATTGATCGACGGCGACCGACAGCAGGTTCATATAAAAAGCACGCTTAGTATGGGACACCGACCGTCCGGGTGAATATTCAGAGCGTTTGAACGCCGTCATTCCCCTCTAAAAGATTTTCGTCTTGTTTAAACGAATACGTTTAACATTTTATAGCGCTGATGTAAAGGTCCAGGAACTCTATAAAAACACTTTGAAATTGTATACCTTTTCGTTTAAACAAGGTGAAAGAAAATCTTTGAGACAAAATGACGGCGTTCACACGCTCTGAATGTTCACCCTCCGCATCCTCCGCCGTCGACGGCGCGAAAAGCGCCGAACGTGTTCCCATACTAATCGTAGTTTTTTGAATGGGCACGCCGCCGGTCGTTCGCCGTCGGCCAATGTGTCTCAACCCTAACTGACTTGTTTCTATAAAGTAACCAGAAATACGAAAAATCCCAGCCCGGTATCGTCCCGTCCTAGACTACTCTCCCGCCCTGATAGCAAAATTGAGTTCTCGCGCAATGCCATAGAGTTGAGAGTGGCGCATGCTGTGCGGCCACTCGTTGGGAACATCACACCATCGGAACGTTACCGCTGGCGCGCGGATATAGCGGCTGCGCAGGTACCGCGGCTGCGAGCGCCTCTGCACCGCGACCTCGCCCTGATCACATACACCACACTATATTACATCAATTTTACTCGGAGACACAAAAGGCACACTTTACTTCAATCTCAGATTTAGATGCATTATAATAGATTACACACCGAGGGCAGGAAAATAAGAAAGGCCTCAAATCTCATGTAATTGTTCACCGAGGCGAACTGCTTTACTGCCCGAGGTTAGTATACTATTTTTCTCCTCGACGGAAGTGGAAAATGGCAACTTAGTTTAGCGCAGCGGGACGAAAATTGACGCTTTCTGTCCGGAGGGGAGAAATAGATATCCGGAAGATCGCGCGTCGGGCTACAACTTTGACTTCGTGTCTTCTTGTTAGATAGATCCAAGCGTCCGCGAATTTTAAATAGAAAAGGAACACATTTTAGCTGTTGTCTATGTACAAAATATTGTATTTTTTTTATAATTTAATAAATAATATTAAAATGGTGTGGTATTGCGCAGGGATAAGGAACTGAGACTCGGCCTACTATACAGGGTGTTAGGGTAAACAGTTGCAGTTGCCCGTTTTAGATTTTAGGTCGTCAAAAACTGGAGCTCGCTTTGCTCGCTCCAGGTTTTAGTTTTTATTACATCGACCTCGCCAGGGCCTGGCCCCCCTGGGGAAAAATCATAGCTACGCCCATGTCCTGCACCCACACTCTCCGCTTGTAGATCTCGATTCAAGTACTCGGCTCCTTAGCAACCGCTATGTACAGTACAACTACAGGAAACATCACATCATTCCATTACTTTGTGATTTATCAGGTCTCGACTCTTAGAGAATCCTATAGTACCGTTCACTGAAGTTCAAGCTTCGAAACCGTTCTGGTTTTGATTTTATTCGCAGTTTATGCTAAATTCGGAAAAGACATGAATGAAGGAAGACGACATATTGCGCCGACAAGGGCAGGAGATGATGATCATCATCATCATCATCATTTTCAGCCTGTATCTACCCACTGCAGGGCATAAGCCTCCTCCATATTTTGGCATTCTTCTCGGTCCTGTGCCAGTCGCATCCAGGTTTTGCCTGTACTTTTCCAGATGTCGTCAACCCACCTGGCTGCCGGACGACCCACTTCTCTTTTACCTAATCTCGGCCACCACTCTGTTAAGGCTTTACTCCACCTGCCATCATTTCGTCTAGCCACTTTGATGATGGAGGATGAGGATGAGGATGAAGAGATGATGATGATGATGCTAAATTCTTTGATATTACATTTTAAATGTTGTTTACTCGTATAATAAATGCCGCAAACCTGTTGATGCAAAATAGTTACAGAAAAGTTTTTATTTTTGCGTAATTGTTGAAAAACAACAAAACTAAAAGGATGCCGAAGCTTGAACTGCAATGAACAGTACTGTACGATATATGACATTTACTTTAGCAAATAAATTACAAGGTGTTAATAAAAGAACAAAAATCTACTATGGATCAACATTCGATATTATTATGTAGTTATGTACTTTACGAAAATTGGAAAAAAAAGTAATATGCATTTTCATACAAATTGATATCGTTTATTTTCTAGTTTGTATGAAAAGTCGATTCATCATCATCAGCCTATATACCTCCCACTGCAGGGCACAGGCCTACCCTTAAAGAGGGTGTATAAGCGGCTGTAAAACTCGATTTATTTGAAATGTATTGTGACAACGGTCGGTGTACACACGGCGACACAACAAGCTATACAAAACCAACATAAGCGGGCCACACAACGTTATTCACTACTTGACCGATGCGCGGCCAACTTATTTTGGTTTTATATAGCTTTATGTGTCCCCGTTTGTACAAAATGTTTTCAGGTTTTGAGTTCATTTGTAAACACGCTACAGCAGAACAGTATGTTATGGATTGTTACGCCTCACAAGCGGTCCGTGTCAAAATAATCTGTGTCAGTACCGTAGACTGAATATTGTCAGGAAAGGGTTGGAGATACTCGTGCCTTTGTTTGACTGTAGCAAGATTAAGATTAATTAGCGTATAGGCCTGTCTCGTTTTCATCATAATTATTATTTTAATATCTGCACTGGTAGCATGTTACACGTGATACGGCTGTATCACTTCTTTTATCTCGTTCGTTTACGTGCAAATAGAAAGAGAGCGAAAGTGTGATAGCGCTTCCTCACGGTGTCATGCTACCTATGCAGGTCTATTCTCTTCTTTATCTATGAGTAGTGTTCTAACTCACCAGGTTGTCGAGCACGGCGGCCACGAGCTGCGTGAGCAGGGCGGCGGCGTGGCGCGAGGAGATGCGGCGCAGCAGCGGCGCCGGCGCGTAGTGCACCATCTTGCGCACGAGGGACAGGCACGCGCGCCGCACGCCCGCCCCGCCCGCGCCCAGGTACCGCGCGCTGAACACCGGCACCAGCCGTCTGCGGGGGCGACGAATACAGGGTCACAATTTTATATCACTGTGGATAACTTCAGCATGTATTCTACTCATCAAACTGAACATCATTCACTATGGAGCCGAAATCGAAATCGCGAAAAAAATCAGCTGTCCCATACAAAACTGCAGTACCTATTCGATTCAAATGTATGGGAGAGAGCTCCGTAGTGAAAGATGTTCAGTTTTATGAGTAGAATACATACTAAAGTTAAATTAAAGTTTAATTAAATTGAGGGGAAGATAAGATCTCCCGGTTTTGGATATCCATCTCCAAGAGCTACGCGTTTTGCCGCCAAGACATCGCAGTCACAAGGGATATGTTCCATTGTCTTCTCCTCTCCGCACACTCAGCAGCTGGGATCTAGGGTGAGATTCATCTTGTGCATCATCATGCCCGGTAGGTGGACTTCGCATAAGCTTCAGAATTTCAAATAATAATACTATAAATAATAGTACTCACTCTAAATAAACGGCAGCCATCTCCTTGTCGCCGGTCTCTGGGAAATCTTCGTCGTTCGAAGAGGTGGGCGAGTCCTGACCTCCCACCACCAACCATTCTCCGGGGCACTGCAGTATCGCCGCCACCTCTCTGTGTCCTGTCAACAAAAATTTATATCAGTTCACAATAACTCACATTATACATACATAGTTCAACAGATAATTTGAAGAAAGCTTTGAAAAAAAATTACATCGCGTGCGCTATTATTAGCGCACTCTCAATGACATGATATTATGACAGAAGCTATAAATTTGTATACGACATTTATTTCCCCTTTCGAGGAGCTGTGGTCGTCTAACAATCCATTACCATCAGAGACACCTTAATAATAAATTTTAATACTTTACCTTGATCATGGCGTTCCCTAGCTTTATCAAGAGGCGTCTTGCCATCTTCATCGCGGAGGTCTGCGTTGGCTCCGTAGCGAAGCAACACCTTCGCGATAGCAGGTCGGCCGAAGCAGGCTGCGTAGTGCAACGATGAACTGCGCTGTCCGCGGTTTACATCTGCACCTATGACCAACAGAAATACATCAATTACAATAGCTGATAATGGCTAATGAGAAATAAGATTGAAGAGAGAAAATCAAATCATCGACCAAAGAATAATGTCGTGACGAGCAAACATAATTAATGAGTCGCCTTTTTATGAGATTCGTATTATTCGTGCCCACACATAACTGCGACGTCGCATCGCATCGCAAATATCTGCCAGCTCTCGATGACTTATTACGATGACTTATGTATGATTATTGCACGCAGCGCATCGCAGATATTTGCGATGCGATGCGACGTCGCAGTTATGTGTGGGAGCCCTATACCCACCATCTGGTATGCTCAACATGCAGCTAAAATAATCATGTGAATTATGGATCAATACGAAGACAATTACTTCGGACTTAAGGTAATAGTATTAACTCGCGTTTTTACATTTTAAACAATCGCAATACATTTTAAGGTATTACGAAATTTTCGAAATCTAAGTAAGTATTTATTTATTCATTTCAACACCAGATTAAAGCTTTTTTTATAAACTAACCCTTTTCGCAGAGAAACTCGACCATTTCCCTCGTCCCGAAAGCAGCGGCCCAGTTGAGTAGAGTCTGGCCGACGTCGTCCGTGAAGTTGACGTCGACCGCGCCGCTGGACACGGCGGCCAGCAGCGCGTCCGTGTCCTTGCCGCGGATACAGTCTATCAGTTGTCTGAAATATAACAACACACGTGTAAACAAACGTCCGTCAAGTTGACCTCCACCGCTCTGTATAATATAAAAACTTAAATTATAACTCGCTGTTGAAATTTATCCTATTAATGTTGCCCATTATAGAATAATGTTAAAGCAATGTGTACCTGTGAGACTTGTCCTGTACACTTCGAGAGCCAGTCCCGCCACTGGATCCCTCGCCACTCGCGCCGCCTGTGCTGGACCCCGAGGCAGAACCCCCGACGCGACTCGTACCTCTGCAAGGGAATTACGTCGGGTTAATATTACATCCGTATCTCTCTCATGAAGGACAGCGTTACAACATGTATACCAGTTTCTGAACAATGCAAGTAATTGGAAAACCGATGTAAACAATATTGGCTTCTTAAGATCACTTCCACTTGGCTCCTAGTACAAAATCGACGAAGAAGGTGACAGGACGAAATCGATAGCTTCTTAAAGAACTGGTCTAACAAAGCGCAAAACCGGGACGCATAGAGAGAACGGAGGGAGGCCTTTGCCCAACAATGGGACATTGACGGCTGATATAATAATAATATAATAAGATCATTCTAGGAGTGTTATGAACATCAAGTTGCATTTTGAAGACGATACAATAATGTACTAACGTCTGAATGGCGTGCCGTCCCTCACAAAGGAGGACGAGCAGTAGGTCCACTAGGCGCATGCACTCCAAGCACCAACGCTCGTCCGCCTGCACTGCGGCCTCGATCGCCGAGCACAACTCCAATCGCACCAAATCCTGCGATAAAATTCAAGTTTATTTCTACTTTTTAAACTGCTCATGTGCCAGGCTCGTACCAACACATAGCAACCTGTGAGTTTAAGAATGAATTGTCAATCCATTGAGCCCCAGCACGTATGGCATGGACCCCCAGGTTAAGAAACCCGGCCACACAGGCACGTATGATCCGAATATATGTATGGAAAAGTGATTACAGCACATAGTTTTTCACTGTTTTTCTATTAATATCCCCCCGAAAATTAAATGTCCTCCCCCACCCCCCGAAACAAAAGTCCCCCACCCCCCGAAACAAAGGTCTGGATACGTGCTTGCGGCCACAGTAAGTACATTTTATGGCAGTAGGCACTCTCTGCATGCGGAAATGATAACATTTTCTATACCTATCTATATATTGTAAAAAATAATAAAGAGTAGACTAACATGTGTAATCTGTGCAGATCCGCGGCAGAGGGTGGAGAGCAGGCTGACGGTGGTGGAGACGGAGGGCGCCAAACATTTGTCGTCGCCCGACTCTGTGCTGCCCAGTCGACGCACTAGCTCCTCGATGAGACCTACACAATCAACCAGAGTTGAAAGATATTTTGTGTAAGCAAATTACACGCCATGTATGGAGACACAATGAGATGTATCAAATATTAAGCTTGGAAACATTGTTTTCATTACCACTTCACTAAAATCATAATAGCTTGACAATTTTCACTAAAAAACAAAATAAATATGATGTCAAAATATTACAACCTTGATTAAAACCAAAACAATTTTCACATGATGTATCTCCTTTGTATGAAATACTATTTTGTGGCTTTCTTTTTATCTGTGAATGTTTGATAAAGTGTAATTTCGCGAACACAATTAGTAAAAAATCGCTTATCTCAATAATTCGTTAACTTAATATTATATTATGTTATTATTTATTAAATAAGAACTATCTATTTTCATTGTTAGTTTAACGTACCATGTTCGGCGAGAGGAGCGGGGTCGGCATGAGCGCGAGCGAAGCGGTCAGCGAGCGAGGCGAAGCAACGCAACGCGGCGTCAGCAACGCGCGCGTCGCTGTGACGCAACAATGCGGAGAGCGATGACACCGCGTCGCCCACTCGCGCGTCCCCCGGCTCCATCTTACCGCATACCCTGATCAAATGTGTTGCCGATTATGAATATAATAAGATGAAAATTTTACCATAATTGCAACAATGAAGAGGTTTAATTTAGCTGTTTTTTAGGACATCGCAGCAAACTTCTTCAACATAATAGGGTATTTGACAGTATGTAAAATATAGGATCTATTGATATCATCCGTATTGAATATGAATTTTGGAAACCATCAATTTAGTCAGTTAAGAAAAATACTGGATATTTTGAGAGAAAATCAACAAAGAAAATATTTTTTTTTGTCTACTTTAGTCACGTGATCGTAAACAACTGTGATTGACGGAATGGGTGATGACGCCAACTGCATTTAGAGTATTGTATGAGTGTCGTACAAAGTTTACGTCATCATGACGTCACCTGCACGTTGTCACGTATATTGTCAGGAAAAGCGTTTTCATATCGGGATATTTAAATAATATTTTTTGTTTTCGTATTTTCTTGCACTACATAATAATGAACGTAAAATATACATTTTCTATAGAGTCCTTAGACATCAATGATTAACGTAGAACAGTTTTTAAAAACCTGTCAAATTCCATACGGAGACCCCAATTCCATCCATACCTCTGGCCATTAAATACAACTAGCCCTTACCTAGAAACGACAGCCATGGCCGAGTGTAATGTGTCTTTGTGCACAGAGGTGCCATAATGTGTGATAAAGTGCAGCACTGCGGGCAGACCACCACCCTCCCACACTGCCCCCGCCTCACGAGTGCATACCAACTCCAAAACCTGAAATTTTGCCACAACTATCAACAAAAGTTCTGAATTAACATTTATGAAAGCTGGTTACAACTAGCGTGACCACTTACTTTGATACACTGTTCAGCAAGATCCTTGCTGGTGCGGTTATTGGGATCTACTGTAAGCAGTCTGCTGCAGATCGCCTTCACCGCTCCCTCGATGGCGACAATGCGCCTCGTGCATTCAGCTGAAAGTGACAAACAAATACACAACATGTTCTTTACAAAGAATTAAATGTTCTGTGTACTTGGTAAAATAGTTACCAGAAACATCCAGGTAGTAGGTGATAGCTCTCGCGGTGACCTCTAGCACATTGTCTGGGGCACATTCGTCGAGGAATATTTTACAGAGTGCCGGTAAAAAAGTCCTTGGTGGACAGCTGAAACGACACACAAGTGCTTTAATTTTGATACACAATGATTGCGACAAAGCATAATCTAAGACCGAGATTCCGGGACGTCTTCTGAGCGTGAATGAATGAAGGAAATATTATTTATTTACAGCAAAACATATTACAGGCGACCTCTAGCACATTGTCTGGGGCACATTCGTCGAGGAATATTTTACAGAGTGCCGGTAAAAAAGTCCTTGGTGGACAGCTGAAACGACACACAAGTGCTTTAATTTTGATACACAATGATTGCGACAAAGCATAATCTAAGACCGAGATTCCGGGACGTCTTCTGAGCGTGAATGAATGAAGGAAATATTATTTATTTACAGCAAAACATATTACAGGCGTGAGTGTATAGTAAAGATTTGGACGTACGGGAATTGGAACTAAAGACTTAAAAACGTCCCAGAATCTCGACCTTAGTCTAAGAAACCTAATAACCATTATTACACTTAATTCCATTGAAAATAGTAATTTCAGTAATTTTTTCTACGTTTAAATTATTTCAAATTAATTGACACTATAGAAATACGACCTTGTAAAGGCCATAGAGAGCCGATGCAAACTGCACAAAATCAATATACTATACAGGGTGTTTCATAAGTAAGAATAAATTTTTAAAACTCTTAAGGGGGTCGTTTAGACCGTCAAACTGAACAACTTTCTCTATGGGACCGACATCGAAATCGCGAAAAAAAAATTTTTATATCCCATACATATTTTAGCTCTAGTCGATTTGTAGAGTATGGAACATCGTTTTTTTTTCGCGATTTCGATATTGGTCCCATAGTGAAAGTTGTTCAGTTTGATGGTCTACACCACCCCCTTAAAAGGTTTATTTGTATTTTTGTAACACCTTGTAGAAATCATTGAGTGGTCTGTCTCTAGCAGTAGACGTTTATTTTCAGAAATGAAGCAGATCAAAAGTATCAGAGGATGATGACTACCTTTCAAAGCACCTGTCGACGTTATCAGACATGAGGAGCAGCATGCAGAGCTGCTCGAGCGCGATGAGCTGCATGTCGCGCTCGTCGCCCTGCCCCGTCAGCAGCCATTCCAGCAACGTCTCCGGGTCTACTTCCGCCATCTGCTCTAATTAACTTATGCTGTCAGGTAGTCGCAAATCACACTCTTAAACCAAGTAAAATTATTGATAATAATAATTCGTTAACGTCTACATAAAACAAGCAGTCAGCACAAGCTTGGTCAATCATATTATAATATAACAGCAACATGCTTCGTCAAAACCTTAAATAGACAGTAAGAGATCGCAACATGCTTTCGTCATAAATTTAAACAATAGTAATATTATTTTATTATCAATCCATCATTTAATTATATTTAAAATTGCATCATTTTAACATGCTCAGAGACATGTCTTTGCATAAGGAATTGAGAACGACATTAAGATATCTTTTCATTATTTTAGCATAGCTACAACAAATGCTTACGACTATATTCCCTAAGAGGGTAGTCAGATATATTCAGAGGGTGGTGTTCATTATTTTATGTTATAATAAGATGCTGAACAATCAGAATATCCGATAATAAATAAATAGAACGAAACGAACAATCTGTTCGTAGAATAATTCATATTTTGATCAAATCAAATCAATTTTATTTTGTAAACATGGGTATATAATAGATTACAGTTTAAAGTGTAGACATAAAGTCACAGATCTCCACATTTTGTCTTTAGACGTGCTAATGAACAAAAATTAAAAGCATGGCAAATGAAATAAAATAGGTAAAATATTAAATTAAAAAAGAAAGCAAAATGGTTGCAGCAATTACCGCGCTCAAAACATTAACTTAGAACAGGTAATTGTGTTTTACTTTAGAATTTCATTATTGCATACCTTGTTGTTTTAGTTATCTGGACCTGAAAGAAAACAAATAACATTCTATGATTTTCTTGTAGGTGTTTATTTTAATCACAATAATAAAGGAAATGGTGACTTATGACCTCATTATCTTCTTATTGTAAGTAAACTAGTAGGGAGGAATGTATTAAACCTCACTAAACATTAGCTATAATATAAAATATAAATGTGGGCGACGGGCTCACCCCCTGTCACACTGGACAGAGTTTCAGTACTACTGGTGAAACGTGGATGTTCTGAGGTTTCAGAATATCTCTGACTACCCCCTCGGGGAATATAGTCGTGAGCATATGCTTATGATGATTATGATAAATGTGGGAAAAATCTTAATAGGTGTTGATGTGTAAATTGTTCATCTCTGACACTTGTGTGACAAAACATGACCTGTATCAAGTTTTTCGTGAGGAATGTAGCAATAAGTAGGCCTATGCCCAGCAGTGGGTTGATATGTGACGGTCTCAGACCTTCTTGTCAGTATGCAGTTATTAATGGATCACAAATCTGCATAAATTATCTAAATAAATATGTATATCTTGGAAACCAGAACCGACAACAAGGTTCTTTTTCCCAGAGAATGTCACACATGGAATGATTCAACTGATCTATTTTTTTTAAATATACAGGGTGTTACATAAGTAAGAATAAATTTTTAAAACTCTTAAGGGGGTTGTTAAGACCGTCAAACTGATCAACTTTCTCTATGGGACCAACATCGAAATCGCAAAAAAAAAATCTGATATCCCATACTTATTTTAGCTCGAGTCGATTTGTAGAGTATAGAACATAATATTTTTTTTTCGCGATTTTGATATTGGTCCCATAGTGAAAGTTGTTCAGTTTGATGGTCTAAACCACCCCCTTAAATGTTTATTTGTATTTTTGTAACACCTTGTATAGGTAAACGTAGGCATTCCAGTTTTCTTGTTATTCACAAATTTCAGCAAAATTTGATTTTCCACAAAAATTTTATGTTTACAATCAATTCCATAAAGCTGAAAAAAGTAATATTATTATAGCCCACAAGATCTGCAGGGCAAAGGCCTCCTCAAGAATAAGGGTGAGAGGGAGTGGGCCATACTCCATTACAGTACTTATCCAAAATCCGAAACTTGATCTTAATGAACATGTACTCATAGAGAAAATTATCTCACTAGAACATTTTGTAAGTAATTTATTCTGTCTGTATTCTATTCTATTCTTAATTAATGGCGTTTCCTTGTTAGATTTCGCCAGTGTCAAGTGTTGAGGATATACTCATTAGATATTGTACGGTACAATAGGATATGGCGATCTCAAAGTCCCGTTTTTAAACAAAAACACACTAGAAACCGCCATAAAACGGCGGAGCCACGTGGCTGTCAAAATCGCAAGCCGACGAGACGTCCTCTTGCCACCCCCTCAGCCACGTCACTCCTGTCTGTATTCTATATTTCTGTATTTAAAAAGCAAGTCAACATGCAAGGAACATAAGTATAATTGTAGTGACAAAAAAGAAAATGTTTTTTGCATTGTATGCATAAGTAAACAGTTAACATAGCTTGTGTGAGATCGTCTAACTGCACTTGTGTATGCATTGGTAGAGGTAACAGTTATGATTAAACTAACATGAAATTGTGAAACTCTTTTTAAGAGTGAAATTTTAGCCAATTGCAGAGCAAAGGCCTCCTCTTTTGAAATACATTGAAGGCAAGGTTAATGGTCAACATGCTGTTAGAAAATTTTCAAGTTGCCTCAATAATCTGGCCTGGCTAAATGAATAGTTAGTTAAATTACCACATTTCTGGCAGTTGTCTTTTGTCTTAAGAATAAATGAGCATTTTCTAAAGACATCTAGATTCTTAGAGGCTATTGTATACTTTGGCTTAAATGTTGAGAAATGGAATGACAAGGATAATTTGTTGACTCGATAGATATCTTTGTCCTACTAAGTACATGGAAGTGATTACAGCTATTTCCTTTAATTAGTTTTTCAACCATTATACTCCAAAAAAATCTAGAGCATACATGCTTCAACTCAGCAGAGTATAGGTCCACTGCTGGATATAGGCCTACCCTAAGGATCACCACAATAGCTGGTCCTGCGCTGCCTATTATTGGTAAAGATAAAATTAAAGGGGTTATGATAAACTGCCTCCGTGGTCTAATGGTTAAGAGCATTGGGCTCTTGACACGGAGGTTGTGGGTTCGATTCCCACGGGGGGCACCTAGTGAAATGTCATTTTGAGCGTTTTTCCCCAGTTGGTTAGGACATTGCAGGCTGAGTCACCTGATTGTCTGAAAAGAAAGATGATTCCGTACTTCGGATGGCACTTTTTTTTATGTTTTCTATGCGTTTCATAGTGCCCCGAAGGGTATACCCCAACTCCTACTCTCCGAAAATGACCCACTGACCCACGTTAAGCTGTTGGTCCCGGCTACTATCTCTGGTGGTAGTAGTCGTTACATAAAAACCATGTCAGAGGCTGTAAGGCGGTTTGAATAAACTCTGACACCAGGGCTTGCAGCCCACTCGATAATAAGGGGTTATGATCAATAATTACCTAATCTATGCTCACATTCATACCTACCATGCTATTTTAGCCTACATTTTAGCACATGTTGATTTAACTAGGTTTTTCCCAATACCATAATGAGTAATATCTTTAATAAGTTTTTATAAGTGATTTTTAGTAATTTTGTATGCATTTCAACATAATGCAACTACGCGATATAAGTAGAAAATGCATTAATATTAAGTAGGTTAGCATGAAAATAGTTAACAATGTGCAAGTGCCTTTCTCTTTTGTTTGTGACACTAATACACAACACTCTCTGAAAACATCTCGTGCATCCTATCACTATAAGAAACCATTTACCTTTTAGATTAATTTATTGTTACGTTTTCAAAATAAAAACAAACATCAGAATCACAACAAATATAACTTAGATTGAGGACAGGAATGAAGGTGACATGGTCTTTTTGATCACTTACCCTCAGACCATAATCGTCGATAAGTTTTCATAAAACGCACGTTTTTTAAACATACACTGTCACAATTAGCGAATAATAGCAAAAATAAAGTTAAAACGCAATTCCCTTGATTAGAACAACCAAATTTCTAATCTCTATTTCCTTATCATTGCCAATCGCCATTCCTACCACAGACAATGGAGGAAATAATGAACGAACGGAATGAAACATAGGCGAAGTACGGAATGAAATGACCATAGATCTTCGACAGAGTATCCTTTACTTTACTTATTCATTGATCTATGTGCGTCATAGCTGGCCACACCAAAAGAACTTAAATCGAAGAGTTGACTCACCAAATTGGTTTGCATTCTAACACTCACCTCTATTTTTATCATTCACTCATACGCTCTTTAGTTTATGGATTTTGCAGAGATGTCAAAATGAATCAAGCAATGTTGCCAAGTTTTGAAGACAAGCGCTAAACGTAGCTTCTTTTCTGCTCATCTAGCCCTTTATTTACTAGCCCCAAATTGACTCAAAAAAAAAACAGGAATCATATGAGAACCTATCAAAATTTAAGAAAAAATCTCACTTCTGATCTGTTTCTGAAATAGTGAGAGTTTTTCAATAGATGTATGAATATGAGGCATGCAAGGGTTTCTCAACACCTCCGGAATAACAAAAACAAGTGTTTGACGTTTTTCAAGACGGAGATTTTTCGATCTATCTTGATTCCAAAAAAACATCGCAAAGTTCTAAAGTTCTAAACTGGGTGCTTTTTAAGTATTTCGTGCCCGGAAACTTACAACCGAGCTGGCAGCACCGAGTCAATAAAAAAAGTCATTATGTCAGTGTTGCCAGAAGGTTACTTTTGTAACCTTTTAGGTGATTTTTAGCCCTGTCAGGTTACTTTTAGGTTACACGATTCAAAAGGTTACTTTTAGGTGACTTTTCGGAATTTGTATAATCAATATAAATTAGATCAGTGCAGTAGGTTCTAAAGATAGGAGCGAGCGAAGCGAGCTCGAGATTTTGCTTCATTATAACTCGATTTCTCCAGCTCATGCCGAGATCGAGGCGATTCAGTCTCTTATTTTTAGTAAGTGATTCATTTTATTTCTGGGGTGGGCCAGAAGGATTCTGGGGTGGGCCGGGCCCACCCGGCCCCCCCCCCCTTGCTACGCCTATGTCGGATGAAAATGCAACTTGAAATGGAAAACGCTACCGAATGTTTTACATTTCTGAAAGTCAATGGAACCAACATCTGTCGATCAACTTTTAACACCTTATTACTGGAAAAAAATATGAAAGGTTACTTTTCACACCAAAAGGTTACTTTTTAATCGAATTCCGGTTACTTTTGACAAGATCCGGCTGGCAACACTGCATTATGTCTATGTCATAGATTGTCAAGGAGTTTTTGGCGGGCTTTGGTACTGACATTTGGAGTCCTCATATTTCATCATAGGCCAAGTATTTCGCTTACGCTGATAGACGGAACATCAGTGTAACCGCGTATGAGACAGCGATAATTTCATCCAGTGATACCATAGGAAATCAAACTCCCATAAAAATGGGTAAATGAACTATGCTATATTATGTACACACGGCGTGTGTGTACACAAGTGCGATTTTTGAATCTCATTCGGTGAGCTCAGCAGTTGAAAATGTCAAAATTACTTTGGAGATATGCATCTTTCTACTGCTGATTTGACTTTCAAAAATCATTAATCATACAAAGCGATTTTTGAAAGTCAAATCCACACTATAAAGACATTTACAACTGCTGAATTCACCGAATGAGATTCCCGCGCCGCTCGTAGGGTGAATACTTACAGTCCTTTGAGTCTAGTACGATTTCACTACATGTGCGCACCGCGCCTTCGGCTGCTTAGAAAATAACCAGGGCCTCTAGAAAAAGTACTTTCGATTAGCATTAACGACAGTAGAAACAAAAAATAAACGTATGGACTTGACGTATGGTGGAGAAAGAAAACGTCAAAATGTTTCGATCGCCAATGTCAAATCCATACATTCTGTCATTTCTACTAGCGTCTACGCCAAAAGAAATGTTACCTTGTCTATAGCCCCCTGTAGTGCGATTTTTGAAAGACACCCGCACCCGCACCCGTAAACAGCAGTAGAAAATGTTAAAATTACTATGGACATTATGCGTCTTTCTACTGCTGATTTGAACGTGTGACTTTCAAAATTCGCACTGCTGTTCCCGCGCTTTTCAGAGCGTCGCGCTAGCTGCGACAAGTACTTAGTATGGAAAAAATAGAGTCGGCACGCTAGTAGAGAAATCATACGAGACGGGCTGGTACCCATTGAACATAATCCGCCTCCGTGGAACTGCCTCCGTGGTCTAATGGTTAAGAGCAATGGGCTCTTGACACGGAGGTCGTGGGTTCGATTCCCAAGGGGGGCACCTAGTGAAATGTCACTTTGTGCGTTTTTCCCCAGTTGGTTAGGACATTGCAGGCTGAGTCACCTGATTGTCTGAAAAGAAAGATGATTCCGTGCTTCGGATCGCACGTTAAACTGTTGGTCCCGGCTACTATCTCTGGTGGTAGTAGTCGTTACATAAAAACCACGTCAGAGGCCGTAAGGCGGTTTGAATAAAGTCTGACACCAGCACGGCTAGCATGCCACCCACGACAAAGCGTTTAAACGAGAAAAACGTCATGCGCGTGTTAGATTCTAAGGAAAATAGAGCCTAAGGGAGGCTATAATATTCATGGCATATTGAGAAGAATTAAGTTCATAAACTATTAGATCAAGCTATTATCGAATTTGATATAATTAAAGCAAATCAAAGCCATGATGCTGATAGTGAAAGCTATATTCTGATCATGTTCCTACATCAAATCCTAACCTATCATGTATTGTGTCATTTTCATGATCAGGTTCATCATCATCAGCTTATTGTGTGTGTGTGTGTGTGTTGTGTTTGGACCAGATGCCCAATAAGAAAAGGAAAGGTTATCATGATACCATCGTCATCATATGTCGTCACCAGTTCAGGACACTGGTCTAGAATGAGGATGAGGATAGTATATGTACAGAAATGATTTCAAATGAAAAGCCAGAATCAGAATAGTCGAATATTATTTAATTCTTTGACTATCCTTTATATTATCTTTGAATATATTTTATATCTTTGATTCTACATTACGTCTGATTCACTAGTGTCCCCCATCGGTCTTTACCATAGGGCATATGGAGAAGAATCAGACAAAGAAACTCCATATACGAGTAGGACAACCAAAATACATAAAAACTTACATATCATAAGAATTCGGTACACTTTATAAATTAACTGTAAATTATACGGTAGCAAACACAAGTTACTTCAACTGAACAAAATGATAATTAGGGTAACACTTACACTTGGCAGCGTGGCGGTCTCAATGGCAAAAAAGGTCTCGCATTTTTACAAACCAAGTCTTTTATAGATTTTCCACCAAACTTCACGATGGTTCGGAATGGCGGCGAAACCATCCAGGAAGTGAAGTTTGTTCACATTATTATATTATGTACTAAACAAGTTCAAATTATATTTTGCAGCCTCACAAAATCACTACATTATTTTTGGATTGATAATAAAATCAGTAAACAGGATATCAAACAAACAGTCACAAAATATCAAACAAATAAGTACATTCTTTGATCAACGAGTAATTGCCACGTTCGCTTATTGGCGCGGACCAATCAGCGACAAGTGTCGTTTATATTTCCTGTTAGAAACCAACAATAATATCCATCAAATTCACTATAGTTAATCATTAATATCACACAGAATCCGAGTAATTATAACTGTATAATTTAATATCTCATTACAACAATATTCACCATAATAAGTTACTAAACATTGTCAACAAACATTGGTTTGCTTTTTAATAGATGTTGCCAAGTCTAATAATGAAACGAAGATAACTAGATTAACATCAATAATTTAGATCCAAACTCATGATATGACTCGACTCATTCACCATAATGAGAACTTCTATTTCTAATTTTTCTGAACAATATTAATTTACATACATTTTTCGATTAAATAAAGTCGAATATTCTAACACGCGCTCTTTTTGGCGTACGTAAAATAATAAAGATGGAGGCACGTCTCGATTTTTGTCGTTTTCTTGGCGTTGGCATGCTAGAGGGGCAGGGCTTGCAGCCCACTCGATAAGAAGTAGAAGAACATAATAATAGCACATTATGCAATATGCAATTTTCAATTTATTGTTACCTGTTGTGTCATTATAATAACGAGAATAAGTACATTTTAATAAAGTTATTTATTTGTATCAAATCATAAATTATGTTGTTAACTTATAGAACATTATCATATTTTAATGTAAGATATGATACACACCTTTTCTGGTAAGCTATAGAGGCTCATATTCTGTACTATAATTGTAAGACCTTGCTAAAACCTACAGTTAAATGTCAAAATCCATACATTTCGACCCTACTTAGCTCGAACTTAAGCATCAATTACATTGAACAATTTGCAGGGAGCCAACATTTAGTGTAGGGTAGGTAACCTAGTTTAAGGTGAACAGAATCAAATGAGATCGAAACCCGAACCTGATTTTTAGTAGGTTTAAGTAGTTAAACTGGTTTTCGCTTCTTGTATGAAAACAATCATCTCGAAAACATTACTAGAACTAAAAAAAGAAAGCAATGCTACCTAACATTATTTAATAAAGAATCTAACCAGCTTTACCGACATTGCCCAATTAGGACAATGCCTTAGGGCCTGTTTCACCACTTCTGGGTAAGTTCTCGTTAGCTTATACGACAGATAGTTTGACATATTTTGTATGAAATAATGTCAAAATATCTGTCGGATAACCTAACAAGAACTTATTCAGAAGTGGCGAAACAGGCCCTTAGTCTTCCAGTTTACAAATAATAAATGACCTATACTCTTTCCTACCTAAACTAGATATACCTACTTTGACTATTATAATTATCTACTTGTACTATCTACCGACATATTGAATTTACCTTTATATACCGTGTTGGAGTGTCACTGTATTCCATTTCTCTTATACGTATATTTTCAATAAACAGATGTTCTTCAAATACGCGAATTTATAGTAGGTGACCAATTGAGTCTGCCAGTTGCGAAGACCCATATATTTTTAAAATATTCGTCGCTTGGAAAACTGAAGAAAAAATACATCACTTAAAAACGCAAAAAAGCTACAACTCCCTACCCTACCTATACGAAAAAATTGGTAAAGTAGTTTTTACGTGATGCTCGAACAAACCAACAAACACACAAACAATCAAACATATAGACAAACAGACATAAAAAAAACCTCACTAACTATTCTTTATGATCCAACCTTAGACGATTTATATAGGGACCGCCTCGCCTTAGCATTTCCCTTCTGCCAACGTGCCAGATCAAACAATCTTACGCATTTACATACAATTTTATACCTTATCTATCACTAAACAGCCTTTAATTGCGGAACAACAATTTCGAAACTATAACTGCGTTTGGGGTTCACACGACACAGTTTTTCATGAATTTGAACATTCAAATTAAAATCTAAAGTAATGGAATAAAGTCCAAAGTTGCGGATTTCATGCTGCCTTAAACATACATACCTCCAAAAAGTGGCAGATAAGTTTGTTAGTAGAATAAATAAATACTCTAAGGGCCTGTTTCACCACTTCTGAATAAGTTCTTGTTAGCTTATCCGACAGATATTTTGACATAATTTCATACAAAATAGTATGTCAAACTATCTGTCGGATAAGCTAACAAGAACTTACCCACAAGTGGTGAAACAGGCCCAAGGATTCAACTCACGTCAACGACATCTATCATGGTATGTTTTACAGGTTAACCTAACTAAAGATGCTGGCACGTTCACAGACACATATATAAATGAGTTCGATGAGACATTCTGCGTGCAGTGAGACAAAGGCATTGCGTAAATGTGTGGCACGCGCCAGCTTTAGTTAACCGACCTCTATTTTTAATGCTGTTTTTTGTTGGAGCTTTTAACCCTGAGGCAATGACAGCTATCCATGGTATGGTATGCTTAACTACGTTTTACTAGCGGTTACAAAATACCTCATGAAACCTCTTCCGGCTTACCCTTGGCACAGCCCTTGGTGTACCTTATTTTCAAGGTGGAAACAGGGTAATTTTAATATGACATCTGACCACCCTTATTGAGATTACAAATCACAAAATTTAGCTTTAACTTTTAAATTATTGTCTTTAACACTTGCCCGATGAATGAAACTATTAAAATGCGTTTTATTATTAATGTTTCCTGCAATAAAACGTGAATTAATGTTAACATACCCGTGGAATGAAATATTTTTTTTGCAACGTTCAGTGCGGCTCTTGCATCCTAAAACGCTGCACGCTACCATGTTGTGAACTTAAAGTCACCCACTCGCAACAAATTACAATGAATTAAATTATTACGAAATAACTATTCATCGAAATATAGAGCAACAAACATTTTTATGAAATTTTTGTTGTCTGACTCCGATGTCAGACCATAGAGGCTAGAGCAAAAATATGGCTACGTCAATAAGGACAGCAATAAGGTAGCGATCTCCTTTTTTAACTAGAGTGAATTTGTATTATGCATCCCTCAATGAGTAAATGAGACAAAACACGTTCTTCGTTCTATTACTTGCTCTTTCTACGTATTTCATCGAATTTTTATTGTTTATAGTGAGTTTTGGTTCGTAAAATTGGTGTTGTTTTGCGTAACAAAGTGTCGTGCAAGTGAACAATATATAGTTCAGTGAAATATGATGGTGCATGGGTCGTAAACAGGAAAAGTGATCCGTGATTTTAGCGCGGCAAAGCGGTCGGTTCACCTCTTTCTTGTGGACTTCTCTGCTCTTCCTGCGTCTTTCGATTGTCTCCAAAAACTCCAAAGAACCATCAAAACGTCGAATACCAACGTTTTAATGTGAAAACAGAAGAAATATAAAAATAAAATAAGATTTAGCCAAAAGGTCTAGTAACCAGGCTAGTAAATATATTTATAAAAAAAAAAAAAATCTATGTCATAATGTCATGTCATTTCGTGTGGTTTTGGAATTTTGGATGAAATCCATGTGAAATCGATTGAATTTTTCTTGTTTTCTGTGATTATAACATTATTTGGCTTCCTTGAATCATAAGCGAATAAAGACAATTTTAATAATCCTTGTATAACCATAACCAGGCCGTCTGTAAAAAAAAATCTAACAGTAAACAGTCTTGGTAAATATTGGTGCAAAATGAATAAACGAGAGCCCGACTATCCTGTAGAATTGGAGTCTCAGTTCATTTTGAGAATACCTGAAGAGCCAGCCAAAGTTCTCAGAGAAGCTCTTAAAACCGGCGAGAACTTTAAAAACAGGCTTACCATCCAAATAGAAAATGACATGCGCCATGGAGAAGTTCGTTTTGACCACTGGCTCCTTCACGCGAAGATAGTAGATCTACCCACGATAGTAGAATCCTTGAAGACAATCGATAAGAAGAGTGTCTACAAAACTGCAGACATCTGTCAGCTGATGATATGTAAAGAAGAATTAGACCAGGCGACCACAGAGGAAGAATCCCCTAGCAAGAACAAGAAGAAAGACCCTTTTAAGGTTGACAAGAAGTTCCTGTGGCCCCACGGCATCACACCACCGACGAAAAATATTAGGAAGAGACGGTTCAGGAAAACTTTAAAGAAGAAAAGCGCTGAGGCACCCGAAATAGAGAAAGAGGTGAAGAGACTCCTAAGAGCAGATAACGAGGCAGTCAGCGTAACTTGGGAAGTGATAAAGGAAGAGGACGAACATCACAACAGACCAGAACCCAGCACTTCTAAATCTGAGAAAATTAGAATGAAGAAAGAACACAATGTGAAAGCCGAAGCTTCCCAACCCTCTTCAAAAGTGGAGGATATATTCGGCGGAGCTCTGAGCGACAGTGACTTGGAAGACGAGAATATAAATGTCGACATAGATGACAGTCGGATGTCATCTTATGGTGACCACTTCTCAGACTCCTCTATCCATGGCTCTGGAGATTACAAAGGGAATAGATTCGCGACACAATTCAGCTCTGAAATGTTTAGCTCTCAGGATTTACACAATATATCTGAGCCCCACACTTCTGGCATTAGCAGGCATAGACCTTCTACCTTCAAAGCTAATGAGACGTACCAATCGGAAGAATTCCTGCAACAGTCTATTGACAACAATAGCTACAAACTGCAACAAATTGCTGCTGAACTGGAGGAGTTGAAGCAGAGGCGACAGAGGACTCAACTAGAAATATCTGGGATGGAAAATGTGACACTGAGGCAAAGATTCCAGGAAATTCTCCAAACTCTTAACAAAGATATAATGTACAAAGAAATGGAATATCAGAATTTACAATCTACATTGAAATGAATTGCTTATTTTCTCAGTAACATAGAATTATTTAATCTAGTGTTAATAGTCATTGAGTGTGGCAGGCTATTTAATAAATGAACACTTAATGTATTTCCCATTGTATTTGAAAATGTATTGAAATCATAAACGAATATTGTAACTCAGTTTTGTTTATTTAGTCTTCTTTTCAAATACCTAAGCGAGGAGATACTATAAGAACAAACAGTTTAACACTCAAGCTCAGCTCTTGCAGTCACTTTTTTTCTTGTTGACGTAGTAAAAGCCAGCAAGAGATTTAATGGAGGATTGACTCTAATGAGCGTTTTTGAAACTGACGCTCAGTTGCAGAAATGCTTATTAGAGTTAATTCTCCATCCTTACTCTATATCTATGCCATTATGTAATCTGAGCCATTAACTTAGGCAGTAGGTACCTTTATTATGGCGCGTATACGGCGCATATGAGGAGATTATTTTAGTTGTAGTAGTAAAGCCCCACTTGCGTTATCATGGGTTAGCAATAAACTCCAGGTTAAGTTGGTTACCCATGATTTTTTATATAGAAAAACAATAGAGTTAACCTTGAGTTAACTGGTAACCTATATAGTATGACGCAAGTGGGGCTTAGATTTTATCTTGCTTTCTTTTTTTTGCTGCCTGCTGTTGCGTGTCTTTGCATTTGCACGGCACGACGCGACAGCAACACGGCTTTATATAGGGTCCTTTTTAATATGCTGACACTTTTTTAAGGGGATGCTCAGACCGTCAAACTGAACAACTTTCTCTATGGGACCAACATCGAAATCGCGAAAAAAAAAATCAGCTCTTCCATACAAAACTGCATTCGCGATTTCGATGTTGGTCCCATAGAGAAATTTGTTCAGTTTGATGGTCTGATCGTTCCCTTAAAAAAGTGTCAGCATATTAAGTTGGACCCTGTATAGTCTGCGATGTTGCTGTTGGTCTGACGACCTTAGCTGTTGAACTAAAGTATCAATCCCGCTGACGACAGACGACGGAGACTTGCGCCGCCAGGCGCCAGAGTTAATTTCATGGTTGCTATCATAGAGTACTGTAAACTGGGGGGAGTTGCTATGGAAATTATCATTATGACAACAAATCATTTTTTTCTATGAACAAAACAACATAATTTTATTCCAAATAAAGGTGAAATAAAGCATTGATAGTAGGTATTACCGGAATTTAATTAACGATGTCTATACCAGAAATAGCAACGCAAATAGTAAACTCTACATTATCGCAAACAAGTGAGAATACATCACGAACTATTTTTCTTGTTGGGAGTAAGAATGTGGTAAGAAACAAAGAGATTTAATTATTACTACTTAGTAAGAAACTATGAATAAGTTGTAGGTATGCCTTCTTCACCCAGAAATAATTATAAATTAACATCCTGCTTTGAAATCCATTAGAAGTATGTACGGTCAGCATCAGGTGAATCTTTGCCCCCTGCGCATATAAAGATTATACTCGTAGATGGAGGGGTCAGGTTTCTCCAAGAAGCTGGCATAGGTTATTTGGTTTCTCTGATGCCGATTGTAGGTAACTACCTACCTAATTTCATAGCTGTTTTATTTCAGGGTAAATCTACTCTACTTTACGCGTTTCTGGAAAAGTCGGATACTCCCCGAGAGACGCTGGTTCTGGAGTATTCGTTCGGTAGAAAATCAAATCAGAAGCAAAGTATCGAAAAAACAATCTGTCACGTCTGGGAGTACGGTGGCAAGCTAGACATATTGAAAAATGTCCTATCTTCAGTTCCCATCCATGCGAAGTATTACTACTGCGTAATGGTTGATATAAGTAAAATAAAAAGTATCTTCACAACCCTCGAACTGTGTATTCAAGCCATGATTGAAATTTATTCCGAGTCCGATCACTCACCCGAGTTGATTATAATATGCGGAAAATATGATCTCTTCAAGAATTATGGTAAGCACGCGTACACACGGCTACAGATCAAACTCATAGTTGAACTCTATGCTCATGGATATACTTAGAGTAGATTGATTTGTCGCCATGTGTACTTCTTTATTTTATTAGCCAGATATTCGGCCAAGCGTAGCCTGACAGCGTCCAGTACTTATAGATTTATTGAGGTCCTATCTCGTGCAGGAGTTCGGGAACAAAGGGACATTCTAGCAGGACTGTATAGGTTCAACGCAAACGCACCGCGTTAGGCCAGGATCCCTACTACTACTATAGGTACTGCCTACTGTACATACATTATTAAACAAATAATCTGGCCCAGATGCTCCCCTCAAGGTCCACATTTGGAGTTCTGAATCCACAGACCAGTATAGTCTGTGTCTCAGTCACAAGTTTAGGTCCTATAGCGATTGGGGCATTGACGAGTCGGTCGCTCGTCAAAAAAATCTGTGAATTCTAATCTATCCATAAGTTATACTTATAAAATTCTAAATGATCGTATCTTTCTCTATTTCAGATAGCGAAATAAAAAAATTTGTTTGCACGACTCTCAGAAGCATTGCTCTACTTTACAAAGCTCATTTACTATTTTATTCGTCCAAGGAACCACAACTAGTCAAGCGTGCCAAAGATATGTTCCATACCATTGGTTTTGGTAATGGCATTCCTATCAAGGACAAGAATACGAATTTTACCAAGCCTTTGGTTATACCGAGAGGTGCAGATAATTGGGAAAGCATTGGAGTTACCGCTACGACTTTAGAACAGGTGATTTGATTGTTGAAACTAAAAAATTCTCACTAGAACCATCTTTGATCTGGACGATGGACCAACGAGAATATTCGTTACTTTCAAAACCATATTGTCATGACAAATACGAAACTTCTGTCATTTCAGGTAAAAATGAGGCATATATCGCGAATACCTCCAGACCCAGAGGCCGTACCAGAGGGAAACACTGCAGGACCTCAACGGACCCACCCAGAGCCTACTCTAGACTCGCTAGCCGCACTGAAATACGACGAACTGCGGAGTTTGGAATCACTTGATATTTCTATCAATGATTATTTGATTGGTTTACATTAGCTCAATAATTTAACGTAGATACTGAATAATAAATAGATAGGTTGCCTATGCCTAAGTACTTACCTAATTAAAACGTTTACCCTCTACATACGTACGAGACCGTTTCCTTTAACATTCTAGCTAGCCGCAGTCATAAGGCAAAAGACTTTTTTTTTGTGTAAAATCTTTATTAAACAGAAATTAATAAATTCACATAATAACCCAGGGTACTTACCAATCTTTAATTACTTATTTACTTTTTTGCGCGCTCGTAACCTAACATCAATTGCAAGCAATGCGTGTCGAGCAGCGTGATGCTCAGAATTCGTTGCCAGGCTCACTTGCAGACACCTCCGAGCCAAAGTCATGTCACCTGTGGACTGATACGATAATACTTTTACCTATTACGTATTCAGTTATCGGAATCTTCAGCATATTCGACCATAGAAAATATCATGCCTTAGTGCATGCCTTACCAGCGCAACATGAGCAAGATTGAACCAGATATCAGCACGTACTTCAGGACTGCTGGAGTAGTAGAGCGCTTGTCTGAAGCAAGGCAACGTAAGGTCCCATTGATTGCAGTACAAACAACAGAGTCCGAGATTGTTGTAAATTTCCGACCCTGCTGGATTCGTCGCTAATAATCTCCTGAGAAACATACGATTTTTACACATTATGACTACCTACCTGTAATAAATAATAATAAAAATCTTCGATCAACAATAATATACAAATAAAAATAACAACTTTTTTACTCACTTACCTATAATACCGCAAAGCAATTTCAGGTTGATCGTTATAGAAATTAAACATAGCAATGCAGGCAATAGCTTCCATATTCGATGGGTCTTCTAAAGCAACCATTCTGTACTCCTTCACAGCTAATGTTGAGTTTCCCATTTGATCGTGAATCCTTGCTTGCTCAATCAACAATGGCGTGTACTCGTGGAATACAGATAGACCTTGTTTACATATATCTAAAGCTGAAAGTGGCTGGTTCAATCCAACATACATCGCTACCAAGCGGAGATAAATAGATATATGTTTAGCCTGCTTGAGTGCTTGCCTCAAACAGTCTTCTGCGTTTCTGTACATTCCGAGAGTGTAATAGCATCGAGCTAATGAAAAGTTCCACCACCAATCTGTGACGTCATCGGCTTTCTGAGCTTGGAAAGCTATGTCCATGGCCTGAAAAGCATGCAGTTGAAAGATTATTTTTAGTAAACAATTAAATCACAAAAAGGTAGCCCGGATGCTATTCTATCAAACCTTTCGGATATCGCCTTCACAGTAGTAGACATACTCAAAGAGAGTCTTGGATGCGGGTAGGAACAGTTTGTCATCTTTACTCAGGAACCTGACGGAGAGCGGAGCGCCGGGTGTGAAGGGGGCTCCGCCGGCGAGGGCTGTGGCTGCTCGCGAGGCTCGAGAGGCAGTGTTCAGGACGGACCGGGCACTGCGGACCCTAGCCGTGCTGGTTACGCCCCGAGACCGTAGTGTCGCTGTTGCTACGGCTCTTTGCTAGAAAATTGTACCTATAGTAGTACCTACCTACAAATTATCATCTATAGTAAATTTTAAAACAATTGGCCAGACGGAATGATGGCGGATGAACGAAAGCATTGACGGAATGGCGGCCGTGTGAAGGGAGACGGTCATCGGGCAGACCAGCAGCCAGATGGTCGGATGACATCTGTAAAGTGGCCGGCAAATAGGTGGATGAGGCGAGCGTAAGACCGTTCTACCTGGCGTGAAAATTAGGAGGCCTAGATAGCCAGCAGTAGTGGGCTTTAATGAGCTAATGATGATGATGAAATTTAAAATGGTTGAAGATTAGTAGTCATCTCAGCCGATATAAACGTCCACTGCTGGAAATAGGCCTTCCCCAAGGATCGCCGCAAAGATAGTAGGTACGTACGTAAGACGATAACAAATAGGTGATTGTAAATCTATAAAGTCTCGATTCTAGAATCTTTATCTTTACTCAAAATATGAATTACTCGATTAAAATTGAACCGGACTCCTCGGGTAATACGACTTACATTATTCTGAGCTGTTTTCGCATTTCTTTGAAACGAAGTGCCTGGCCTAGGTGTCTTAGCAACAGCAGCCGTACCCAACTCTTCTTGCTGCGGAAAGTAATCCACTTCTTCATAGCCATTGCCGGCGATTTTAGCCTGTATGGTCATCGCACGCATCCGTAATGAACTCTATCATCCGATCACCCTTCTCTTCTAGTGAAATAGCACATAACTTCAAACAATCATCGTATTGTTTTGTTTTGTATAGATTAAGTATTCGGTAATCTATGTCCATTTTTGTCAATTACTTAAAGGCTTTTATTTTTCGTTTTAGTAGGCCAAAGTTGTAGATATTTAATTCCGTGAAAGCAGACTGGGCGGAACGTCAAGGCCCTGAACAACCAGCTGCTTTTGTTGCTAGGCAACGTATACCGTCAATAGTTAAATTATGTTTCATTGTTAATTGGACCTATCTACCTAACTATATGAAACATATGACAAACGCTTAAACACTTTATAGGATGGTCTATCTCCGATATCTATAGTTAATAATTATAATTATTACCTTATGTTAAGTTTGTATTAATATTATTTGTACCGTTTCATGTTTATACCTTCTTAGGTACACATCATGAAAAACTTTTTTAGGTAGGTACATATCAGGAACCTAATACTTATCTAAAATACTAATTTGTTGTAGATAGCTTCCTACTCTAGGTACATACCTCCTACATAGGTAAACAGTGATTTGAGTACGATGCTCTTTGATTAAATTAAAGGTGATGCTTTTTACAGCTCGCCTCGCCTGTGATGCCCTTTTCATCTCATTACACTTTAGTATCGGACGTCATCACAGTTTTGTTTTATGAGATGAAAATAGACTCCCTCATTGTAGCAGAATAACATTAATTGTCAGTGGTTCTTAAACAGTTCTAAATAACCACACTTAAATGCTGAGAAGTTACCGTGTCACGTAATGTAAATGTCATCACCTCTTTTACTTATTCCTAGTAGTTACCTACTTATATACTCTACTTATTAATTTAATTGTTACAGTTGTGACGTCCTCCGAAATGCATATAAAATTGGTACTTCAAAAATATGTAAGTACCTAGTACTTAGTTAACCATTGACTGTAACTTTAAACTGTTACTTACCATTGTATAAATGTACCCCACCCAGGTAACTAATCTAACGAACTTTTCATCAAACTTTGCGCATAATCGATAAGGACTTAGAAAAAGTATATGTCTAGAATGAGCCTCACTGTTTTACCGTATAAAACAAAAGGGGCTAAGTTTCATAGGTTGGTGTGCGTGAGGCGCCATACAAATTCTGTATGTGTGCGTGTATATGTATAGGGTTTAGGAACCAGTCCTGGTTCCAATTTTTTTCGACGCTTTCGTATCTTCGACTGTCAATCTAGACATATACTTTATCAAAGGATAAGGACAACTTTAAAGAAAAGTTGTCATTTTTTGCTAATTTTAAATAATGATAACAATTCAAGTGTTTTTAAGGCCGAGATTCAGAGACGATTTGTACCTAAGTCATAGTTCGAACTCCCGTATATCAAAATCCATACATTTCGACCCTGCTTAGCTCGAGCTAAGACTAAGAAAATCGTCTCTGAATCTCAGCCTCAGAGTTGTTTGTTTAGGGTTAACGACGCGGAACCTCACCGTTCTAAATATTGATTGCTGAAAAACATAAGGTTTGAGAACCTCTGCTAAAATGCAAGGAATATAAAGGGATGTTTCTCGTAGATGTTATCATTCCGAGGAGTGCTTTCATACAACCATTTTCAGAATGCTTTTAACTTGTTTAGTGCTACTTTTTTCCATCAATCACATCCTTGCCGTTGAATCATGGAAGAGACCAGGGTGTCATCGCATAGGTTCGAACAGTCGATTACTATTTCATAACCAATCACACTAAAAAACCTCATCATCATCAGCCTATCATCGTCCACTGGTGAACATAGGCCTCTCCCAAAGCGCGTCACAAAATTCTACCCTCAAACCTTCGTCATCAACTTTTTTAGGTCGTCGGTCCAGCTGGCCGCAGGACATCCCACAATCATAATCTTGGATTTAAAAACCAAAAATTATCAGGTACCTAACGTTTTTGAGTGCCCTTATTAACGTACCTAACTTTTCAGGCCATACACGAAACATAAGCATCCCGGACTGTGTAGAATTTAAGATAACCACCAACGCTTGCCGAGGATTCTGCGAGTCGTGGTCACTGCCGAGCATCATGCTAGGCTTCAAGCGACACCCCGTCACATCGCTGGGCCAGTGCTGCAACATCATGGAGTCTGAAGATGTGAGTAATAAGACGATTAGAGACCGAAAAATGATGTATCAGACGGTAGGTCTAGACCCGTAACCACTAGGCCTCGCATATGCCATCCCCGAGAAAACGATAAAAATCGAGATGTGCCTAAGCTCCATCTTTGTTATTTTACGTAGGTATGGCAAAAAGAACGCGCATGACGTTTTTCTAGTTTTGTCGGTTTGTCGCATGCTAGCCGTGTGCTACCTATATAATGATGTGTTTTCTGACAGCTAATCCTAATCAAACGTAGTTCATCATACCTGCGATAGATGGCGTTGACCAGAGAGGGGTCCGAAGACGAATTTTTTTTTGGCTAAAACTCGGCTAAAAAGTTAACCAAAAATTTATGTCACTGATTCAGACGCATCCGTTGACGAAATATACGTTCATATTTTCCTGCTTACTTAAAAACACAAATTCGCTCGCTCTTGTCTTGTCAACACCATCTATCGAGCCATTAGGAACTAATTTTTCTTTAGCTTTAAAATCTCTCATTAAAGGTTATTACACTTTGCTAAATTTAGATTCTAACAAGAGGGACAGAGCTATAGGTTAAAGAAGGAGGTACCACTTACAACGTCCCGCTCTAACCTATAGCTCTGTCCCTCTTGTTAGAATCTAAATTTAGCCAAGTGTAATAACACCTTAAGTTCTGACCACAGATTACCTCCAATAGATACCGCATACAAGGCCGTTGACGCGCACCACACATCTATGATTTTGCACTGATATAAGCAACGGGATAGAGTGAGATCGGAATAGCGCGACCTTGAAATGGCCAATCACGTTGCATTGTTTCGTGCCCCGCTACCCGCATCTACCACCAAAAATGGTGACTTCGGGCCTGTACGAAATTGTCATCATGCGGTATCTATTGGGGGTAATCTGTGGTTCTGACACTTCCTGCCTTCAGTCGTCTCAGGCCGACATTGAGGCCGAGATTCAGAGACGATTCTTAAGTCATAGTTCGAACTCCCGTATATTATGTCAAAATCCATACATTTCGACCCTACTTAGCTCGAGCTAAGACGGAAAAAATCGTCTCTGAATCTCGGCCTCAATGTCGGCCTGAGACGACTGAAGGCAGGAAGTGTCAGAACCACAGATTACCCCCAATAGATACCGCATGATGACAATTTCGTCATCATGCGGTATTTCATCATCATCGACGATTTTTTTTGGCTTAGTTCGAGCTAAGTAGGGTAGAAATGTATGGATTTTGACATACGGGTGTTCGAACTATGACTTACAAATCGTCTCTGAATCTCAGCCTTAGTATTTAGATTGGGTTAGGACATCATCATCATCATCTCAGCCGATGAACGTCCACTGCCGGACATAGGCCTCCCCCATAAGAATTATTAACTATTCTTATATTCTATTAGTTAATAGGATTCAACAATGTTGAAGTGAATTCTTTTTTCAGGTACCAGTGAAGGTGTTATGTTTAGACGGAGAAAGAAACCTTATTTTCAAATCTGCAATTTCATGCGCATGCTATCATTGCCAAAAGGAATGATCCATTTAATTTAATAATTAAGATAATAATGTACTTTATATTAAGACACAAAGGGGTTTGGTAAACTCATTAAAATGTTTATAGCTAACAAAAGTGTAACTTGCGATTCGTTATAAGGTTATTTAAGTATACTTAAGTTAAAGTTATTGAATGGTTATGATTAAACATATCGGCATTGATGATCTGCATCGAAGGTTTTATTATTTAACGCTTAAGTAGCCCATTCACAGTAGTCCTACATGTAGGACTACAACACCATTCACTATCCTGCAAGTAGGACTACTCATACATTTTGCTCAAGGTCGTCGAAAGCCTTGTAGGACAACAACACCATTCACTATCCAATATTGGTGTAGGACTGCAAGACGGACTACTGTGAATGTGCTCCTTTAGGCCGAGATTCAGATACCTTTTTGAGTTACTAGAGTTCGAATTCGAACTCGCGTAGAATTGCCAAAATCCATACGTTTCCGACCCTATTCAAACATAATGAGATGTTCAATACCTATGCCTTATGCCATCTTCCAGGCTAATTTACTATTTTACAAGTTCGAAAGATTCCTATGCCTCATTCCACTAGCTCTATTCACATTCCAACCGTGCGAGCGCGGACGGGCGCGGAGGGTGCAATGTAAAATAATACTTATTTCAATGCCAATAGAGTTGATAGAGAGAACATACAAGACCCACGGGCGGAGGACGGAGCCACACGGAGCTTCCTCTGTGAACTCTATCGGTATTGAAATAGGTATTTAGTTACATTGCACATGCATTGCACCCTCCGTCCTCCGTCCGCAGCTAAGAAACAAGTTACTTTATACTGGGTTCACATGCACGCCGTGCAGCCCGGCAAGCTTAGGCAATTCGCTGTACATCGACTCGTCTATAAGGGATTGTTACTATTTAACTTTATAGAAGCCACAATGTACAGCGAATGAGGGATTTTCAGAAAGCCATTAAAAAAGAAAAAGTAGTTCCTAATGGCTCGATAGATGACGTTGACGAGACAGGGGCGAGCGACCTTTCAGATAATAAAATAATAAGAAATCGTGTTTTTAAGTAAGCAGCAAAATATGAACATACATTTCATCAACGGATGCGTCTGACTCAGTGACGTGCATTTTTGTTCACTTTTTAGCCTAAAATTTTCGTCGTCGGTCCCCTCTCTGGTCAACGCCATCTAACGCCGGTATGTTGAACCTTCGATCAAAATAAAATGAATGGATAGGCCTTAAGCGAACATTTCAAACCAGAAAAATGAGGCAAAACAAATGAAATTTTTACTTGTCACTTGTATGAAAGTGCCCTAGATTTGACAGATAATGGCGCTAGTTTGTATGTACCAAGTGCACCAGTAGTTTGCTTCAACTTACCGCGCTTTAGGCCTATCCATTCATTTTATTTTGATCGAAGTGTTGAACTACGTTGTACTAGCTGTCATAAAACTCCGCGGTTTGAATGAGTTTTCTGACAGCTAGTCAAACTTAGTTCAACATACCGGCGATCGTAGAAAGAGAATCAACTAGAAAAGGCATTAAAATAATAATATTCACGAAAACGAGACAGCCTTATACGCTAATTACACAGAGTGAATGCGACAAAATCCATGTCGTTTGTCCCTTTCTGCGTATGCGATATTTTTGTTTGCCACAGTTGAAATTGCATACAAAATCTTGCAACTATGGCAAACAAAGGCACGATTTCTCATACATTTTTGTCATATCTCTGTCCCTTTCGAGTATACGCTGTCAGGAAATCTATAGAATACTCAACCTACGCCGGCGATAGATGGCGTTGACCAGAGACGAAAATTGTAGGCTAAAAAGTAAACAAAAATGCATGTCACTGAGTCTGACGCATCCGTTGACCAAAATAATGTGCATATTTTACTGTTTAGTACTTAAAAAACACAAATTCTTTTATGTAGGTACCAATTCGTTTTTCTAAATAAAGTAAGTACCCTTTAGGGTGCCTGTCCATTGACGCGGAGATAGGCGGCTGAGCGGAGAAGCTGAGTTTTATTGTGGGACTTTCCTATATTGAATATTTTTATGAAATAAAGTATTTGAAATTTGAAAAAAAAAACAATTAGATTGCATAAATCGCAGTGAAATCTTATTGGTTAACAGCGTAGGTTGAGTATTCTATAGATTTCCTGACAGCGTATACTCGAAAGGGACAGAGATATGACAAAAATGTATGAGAAATCGTGCCTTTGTTTGCCATAGTTGCAAGATTTTGTATGCAATTTCAACTGTGGCAAACAAAAATCTTAGATTATCTAGATGGAACGTCGCCTCACAAATTGAAAACAATAATGGTTCCATTTTTTGACAGATGTGTGCGTGACAGCTGCGTTCTACGCATGTTTAAACCTTTCAGTGTGTGAGTGTTTGTGTTACCAGCAGAATTTCATCTCCCTTAGAATCTGGGAAAATTTTAGTCATCTTTGGGAGTCAACTACACTATACAAGGTGTAAAATTAAATGCGTTACATATCGAACAGAGTGCTCCAGACCATCAAACTGAACAACTTTCACTATGGAGCCAACATCGAAAGCACGAAATAAATTTGCTGTTCCATAGTTATTCGAAAGGGGGGGCCTTTGCCCAGCAATGGGATGAAAGGGGCTAATAAAAAAATAGTTAATCGACCAAAATGTTTGAAACAGCTGATTTTTTCGCTATTTCGACCTTGGTCCCATAGAGAAAGTTGGTCTTTGAACAACTTGCACGCGTCTATCATGCACGCGAATTATTATCTCAACAGTGGTTATTAGAGATAGGATATTCAGATGCATATTAATTTACCTAAACTTCATTTTTCACAAGAATAATATGGACGCGTCTTTTTATTTTATGAAGCAATCCGAGGATCATTCCGAAGTCCCAGGATTGCTAAAAGATTTATCTATATACAAAATATCGTAGAACTCGGGCATTTGAACAACTCGGACAACACGAACGACTCGAACAACATGAACAACTCTAAATTTGGTCAACGTATACAATATTGTCTGAGTTGACAGAGTTGTCCGAGTTGACCAAGTTGTTCATGTTGTCAGAATTGTTTTGTTGTCGAAAGTACTTAATTGGACAACATGGACAAATTGGACAACCTTATCAAGTCAATTCAGTTGGTCAGATTGACAAAGTTGTCAGAGTTGATCATGTTGTACGAGTTGTTCATGTTTTCGGAATATCATAGTGGTGAGGATAAGTGTGACAAAACAGTGCGTGTGGCACTATTTTTTTAATAGCTTTATTCAGAAAGGCATAATCTACTTATATTCAGTTTCCGTGGATTTTTTTTTTTTAGTTTAGGTAAATATGCATCCGATCTCTAATAAATATGTTCCTTCTCACCACCATAGTTAGTAGAAATAAAGTTCGGAAGAAATAAAGACTTAATAAAGTGAAATATTTTTTTTTTCTTTTAGGTTGTATGAACGAAAAACCTTTGTCTATTAGTTGATAAAAAATAGTAATGAAAAAACGAAACGACTGTTGATCGAGGCATAATGGCGGGAAATTTAGAAAGAAAAATCTGACCACACTTTAAAAATGGCCTATGTAAACAAAGAAAAGTTTTTAAAATTTTCAATCAGCTTATTGTATTTCAAATCATGGTGAAAAATTAATTTATAAGTGTGAAACATGTTAATCTTTTTTTGATAGTGCATATTTTTGTGAATTTGTTACAATTTGATCACGTAAGTCGTTTTTTCGGAATTTTTTATCTTGGATTCAGGAGGTCTGTACCGTTTCGCGTCATGATTGAGACTATTGGAAGGTTTTTGAAAGGAGTACGGTTTTTACCTACTTTTTTTGGGACCATTTCGCCCGCTTGTTGCTCTGTCTATATAGTCTAAGACAAAAATATCGCATACGCAGAAAGGGACAAACAACATGGATTTTGTCGCATTCACTCTGTGTAATTAGCGTATAAGGCTGTCTCGTTTTCGTGACTATTATTATTTTAATGCCTTTTCTAGTTGATTCTCTTTCTACGGTTAACAGGGAGTATTTTCTTTGTTGGTTAATAAAACTCCGTTTCTCCCATTATAATAACTACTTTATGGTTTCTCCGCTCCGCCGCCTATCTCCGCGTCAATGGACAGGCACCCTAAACACGGCACACACTGATCGCAAGATTCGCAAGCTTACTGTCAAGGCCAAACAGCAAAAATGGTTGGGGGGGTGCAGCACGCGCTTCTTATTGGCTGAGACTTGGGTGCGTTCAGAACCTACGCTCAGAGTGCGCCCAGAGTGCACCCCGAGTGCAACTTTTCGCACTAATGCCGTTCCGAGGCTCGGTGAAAAGCGTTCTACCCATAAGAGCGAGTGAGAAGAACAACGCAGCCCAGGATTTGCGATCGTGTGATCGGTGTACGTAGTACTTACTAGTTTCATGGTGATCGGCCTTTAGACGTGCAATTTGGCTATCGGGTGATTTGGCCTTGACAGAAAGCATACAATCTATTGCCCGGGCGATACTGCCTAGGCAAAAAGTCTGCTGTCAGTTACCCTTCTTTTTGTTGGCTTCTGGTACAAAGCAATTTATCCCATAAACAAAATGTTTCTTTTAATCTGACAGCTGCACTAGACGTGTATTGTCAAATATGTCAAAACGCAAATGTCACTTTGTATCATCAATCATCATCGTTCATCATGAATTCTTACGAAAATTCGGATTCCAGGCTTTAATATTGCTTCATCCTGATCTTCATACCGTCGGTACCTAGACAAAGATGGTATGGAGAATAATACCACCCCACCTGAGAAGACGCCAACCTGGCAAAACTGTGTTCACTGTCCAAGCCTACTGTTCACCTCTGCCACCGAATTCGAAAGGTTAATTCTGCTATTTTAATTATATTAGCGCTAATTAATTCACACGTGTAAGATTCCTCAATCTTTAACTTATTCCTTATTCCAGGCATATTCAAGAAAAGCACAGTATCAAGGAGGGATCAATCATCTTATGTCAATATGGACAGAATGGATTATGTTCAGCGCTACAGTTCGGCGATTTACGTAAAGCAGGATTCAAATACCACGTAAGAGAGTATCACCTGTACGAGAAAGATGTATCTGACGACTGGACATTTTATTCATCATCACAAAACCTGCCAGCAGTATTGAATGATCCCAACAAAGGTAAACAAAGTAACTTCTTTACTAAAACATGGGGTGACAGTTTTGTAGATAAAGTAGAGGCCTATCCAAGTCCCTACCTGCCAGATATCACTTTACAACATTTCGAATCCTACTGTAAGAAGATTGCTAAAAGGTATCGTAAGCATTGTAGATTAAAAGAAAATGTTCCGGCCAAAGTTCGCACGCCTACTGTGGAAAATATTTGTGAGGTACCTGATATTTTCTACGAACAGTCACTAGCTTTAAACGCACCAAATGTATTCAGCAAAGTATTTCCAAGTCTTTGTGATTCCCAGGAGCCGAGCGTGGCTATAAGATCCTTGCAAGAATCCCTCAGCACATACCTTGATGTCATAGAGATGAAAATATCTAAACAAGTGGCTCAGAAATCTGATGCGTTCTTCCACGCAATGTTGTCCCATGATACCATCATGGAGCAGATGGCCAGAGCAGTGAAAACAGTTCGTCAAACACGTCAGAATATAACACACGTGAAGAAGGACCTGACAGAAAGCCCTCTGAAATTAGTGAGCTTAACAAGGATTAACCATAACGTCAATAATGTACACGAACTGCTTAAATTAATGGGTACAGTTCAGCAGACTCAGCCAATGATTCAGCTTTTACTGAGCACTTCAGATTACGTAGCTGCACTTGACTTAATTAGTTCTACACAAAAAGTCTTACAAACTCGCCTTTCAGGCATTCAAGCATTCCGTCATCTGTCCCCACAGTTGACAGAGATGAAAAGATTAATCCATAAAATGTTAAGTAATGAATTTCAGAGATTCATAGTGTCAGATCTGAATAGACCACCGAAAGATGACACAGAAATACCAGAGAGAGATAAGATAGTATCTATTGTGTCTGGAATACTTCGTCTGAAAGAATTTGATTTCATAGACACATTTAAGATAGAAGCGATGACTACAATTCAGGCTACAATTAAACAGTGTGTAATAGAAATCATATCTGAGAGAGATGGTAACACAGAAATTGTATTGAGAGGAACTAACGCAGATAATACATGGCTCTTATGTAATGAAGGTATAACATTCCTCCAAAAAGTCAGTCCCAACTTAATTAATTTATTTCGAAGAATATTATCGCTAAATAATTTAATATTAGATATTAGTCAAATGGATGATGTGACCGGAAATGAAAGTGAAGAGGTGTGGACACAGGAAGAACTTGCTTCAATAGGAGATAAATTGAAAAAGATGGTAATATCCCTTTCACACTACTGCAACGAGCGATGTGCCAATCTCATTGTGACCAAAACTGAGAAAGACTCTGTGTTTGCTGAGTTGACTCAATTATCAAAATTGTCAGAGTTGATAGAAACATTCTCAGAAGAGTGTGAAAAGATAACAAGTCATAATAATAATGCACTCAAACTAGCACTAAGGAGCTATGCGATGAAGAATATTCAATCCCTTCACACAGAACGAAGGTCTCAACTCACCGCCACTCTGAATGGAGAAAGATGGAAAACTGCTGATGTTCCAAGTGAACTGCAAACTGTCATCAATCAGATATGTGAAGCTGGCGAAATACCCAACACATTGAAGTTTGAAAAGGGAAGACCAGATGGAAAATATTTAATTATAAACAAGGAAAACTATGCTGTGGTTGCCACTGTACAGCTATTGATAAAAATTTTATTAGAATATTGTGATGCTACAAAGCAGTCTCCAGTCATAGTTCAGTACTTAGTGCACTGTATGTTGGAACTTATAAGGTCTTTTAATTCTCGTTGCTGCCAGTTGGTGTTGGGCGCAGGTGCAATACAGAGTGCGGGATTAAAGACAATCTCCACGTCGAACCTGGCATTAGTTTCAAGATCACTCCAAGTCATCTTATGGCTCTTGCCCCTCATTAAAGGGCTACTTAAAAAGCTACACTCTAAAGAAATATCACTTGGTAGCTTTGATAATATTGAAAGTGATATACTTAGCCATAAGCAAGAAATAGAGAATAAGATTTCCCTCATAGTTAGTAATATGCTAGGTTCTCAACTGACTGGATGGGATGCCAAGCCTCCCGTTCCATCTCAAACATTCCGAAATATTTCTAAACACTTAGTGAAATTACATGAAGCACTGATTGATATTTTACCTATTGAACAAATAAGGACCATTTATAAGAGGGTACATGATAACTTTAAAGATAAATTAAGAGAGCAATTGGCAAAGATGAATATAGTAGCAAATGGTAGCCCACAGCATGGAGTAGTCACCTCTGAATTAACTTTCTACTTGCAAACTTTGAAAACACTTAGAGTAATCAATGATAATGATTCAGAAGACAATATTTTATATGACGTTTGGTTGAACTAGATATTAATACTTAATTTGTTTATTTCTAGAAGGCCAAGAGAGCATTATCATTTACGACCACATAAATATATGTAAATCGCATTTATTTATTTACTTTTGTTTCTAAAGGTTATTTATTTTAAGATTTTCATGTGAATTTAATGCTCTTTTACCTCTTTTGGTTTATAAAAACCAAAGATTGTTGTTGGGCCCTCCTATTATAATTATAAGATTAATTTACCTACATCAAATTTAAAAGTGTATATCGTTCTGAAATATAAATTGTACATTTCTAATGATAAATTGGAATTGGGATATCTTTCTAATCTTATATCCGGAACGAAGTATAGAGTATAATGTAAATATCCCATTCCAGTAGGACTGTCTTACGAAATAAATAAAATCTTTCCATACACAACCTAAACTCACAGGCTGAGAATCAGACGTGACGCGTTACCTTAGTCTAAACAGGGTCGAAAATGTATGCATTTTGACATACACGGAGATATTACTATGGAGATACGCATCTTTCTACTGCTGATTTGACTTTCAAAAATCGCACTCCTGAAGTATGATTTTTGAAAGTCAAATCAGCAGTAGAAAGATGCGTATCTCCATAGTAATTTTGATATTTTCAACTACTGAATTCAGCGAATGTGATTCAAAAATCGCACTCCTCGACAATACTTACTTATTTTTTTGTTTGGGACTGCTTTGCTACTGGAATGGAATACTTATTCTTGTATAGTAACACTTAAAATACTGGTGCTTCAGACACTACACTTGCTTGTTATAATAAAATGTATTATTTATATACTTAATATACGAAAATGTATTGTATGGAATCACAGACTGAATGCTTTGCTGCAAGATATTCTAACTTTTTTGGTACATTCTGTTGTTATATACCTATTGTGAATAATAATAATTTAAGCATTGCAAACGGCTAAAAAGTTTTATGTACAGTCTTAAGATCACGGCGGGAGGTGCGAATAGTGTGATAGATAAATTTTGTAGGTAGTTTGATACAAACATTTGGTAGCTCCATATTTATTTTCTGTAATTAACCATTTTAATTTGTGAAACATTTAAAAAGTGCAGATTATATCATGCTGTACCTAAATAGGTTTGGCACAGGAAAAATTGTAAACAGTATTTAAAATGTATAAATTTATAAAATAAATTAATTTTAATTAAATTTTTGAGAAAATAAATCACTAGTCTATGTGTTGCATGTTCACATTGAATTTGATATTTCCATTAATGAAAATTCGTTGCATTGTGGTGGTAATTTCTGGATAAAAAACATGATTGATAAATGATTATACATAGACTAGTGTTTCTCAGTGGTACCTACAAGGATTTAAATTGAGGATAAAATCGTGAATGTGTGTAAATTATGTTAATAAAATGAAAAATAAAGCACTTATTTGAGAATATATTTTAAAATTTTATTAAATTATTTTATATTTACTTTTAGATTATCTTAGGTATTGAAAGACTAATTTATACAAAATATTGTAATTGAGAACGCAACTTAATTTTACAACTATTTACAAAAATACCAGCAACGTGCAGGCACAACTGGCATACATACAATATTGCAAATTAATAAAAGGAAGAAAAACATATATCATACAAGATAATCATACCTATCTAACCATTTGATAATAAAGTACTACTTACACATAGTTGTTATCACAATTTCCTTCACAATGTTCACGATTCAAAGAACCAGTATGGTTAAATTTATGTAATAGTTAACAGTAAATAATTAAAATTATACAATAACAAATTAAATAATATTTATTGATCATAAAAATATGACGCCATAGGGTATCTTATTAAGAAAGCAACACCAGTACACAATAATTGAAATAGTAATAAATAGCTAGTTAGCCTTACTTCTGTCATAGGTCCAAACTTAATTAGAAAAAAGTTTATTAAAGTAAAATTATTCAAGGTTATACTATCATCATCATCAACTCTATCAACTAAACGGAACAACGTGAAAAGTTCAATTACTAATTTGTTCAGAAAATTCATTTCCTTTTTTATGATAATTGTTCTACTTGGATATAGCAAATTGGTCTCAGCACTGAACTTTGGCAGCCTGTGTCTTGGACAAGGAACCAAGTGGAACAATTGTGGCACAGAATAAACAAAATTAATAAGTTGAGGTATGAAGAATAGTAGAACAGTTTTACTAAAGTGACTAAGGATTCCTACTACAGCAAATGTCATTCCTGATACGTAACAAAATGTGTCACCAACAAAGACCTTTGAAGGGTACCTGTGAAATATTTACATAGTTTTAAAAAACATTCAATGATTATTTTGACAGGGCGTAAGCTTAAGGGTTGAACTACATCAGGAAGCACGGCATAGCATTTTTCCGTCGCTCCATCCTTTTCTGTCACTCAGGAACTCTTAAATCTTATATGCTCTAACAAATGACGTTCCTGAGTGACAGAAAAGGATGGAGTGACGGAAAAATGCGATGCTGTGCTACGTGGTGTAGTTCAACCATAAATGTGCACTGGGGCGGATAAATGTTGGAGAAGTATTAAATGAAAAATTGGTAATGAACTTAATTGCAATTGAAATCGAGTTGAAAATAGCGTACCAGAATTATCGCGAACACCATGCCACAGGGATTTATCTCTTGCACGCTATTTTTTCAACTCTATTTCAATTAAATTAAGTTCATTATCAATTTGTCAATAATAACTGTTCAAGCATTTTTCTGCTAGATGTACACTGACCCTTACATAATTTGGCTTCAGACCATAAAACTGAGCAACCCTTACTATGGGCGCAATGTTGATATCGCCAAAAAATCCATACAAATGTATGGAAGAGCATGGGAAGAGCAGATTTTTTTAGCGATAGATAGTCAAATGGCTTTCAAAATTTTTTAGGGAACAATACATAAGTACATACATACATATTCTCACGCCTGTCTCCCACTGGGGTAGGCAGAGACAATGGAATGCCACCTGCTACATATTTTGACAAACCTCTCTTGCTTCCTCCACATTAATTAGTCCTTTTATGGAACAACAATTAACAACATTGTCTTTTATTCTCGATTTCAATGTTGGCTCCACTTTTCATTCAGACCACCAAACTTGTTCACTTTGGTTGTATGAAGCACTTCATAAATATGTAATGTAACATACTTAACTTTACACCCTGTATTAAAATGAATATGTAGAAACTTACCAATTATGTTTAAATAATGCCAAAGTAGTCCCCAAATATGGTATCATGATGTACAATGAGAACAAATGGGCTTTATATTGGTCTCCTCTCAACTCCACTATATTAAATGCTATGATTGACAAAGCAATGACTACGGATTGACCGACTTCAAGCCCGTTGATACCGGCTAGAATGTTTATTGCATTTGTGCAAAATACTGCTAACATTCCCATGTAGACATAGTAGAGGAAACCTGAAAAAGAATTAAGTCAATGATAAATTACAAGGAAACAGTGAAACAAGTACATTAAATACTTATAAACATTTAGAATTTAATCATGAATAGATAAAAACAAAAATCTTAAATATTATAAAACCGTAAAATCATGAGGAACAAAAAAGTAGCGGTTTACTTCATATAAAATCAAATAACACTCGATAGCGCTGTTTAAATGACGTGCAGCGCCATCTATTGACAAAATTGTTAGTTTGTTTGTTTGTCGTCATCACGCAAAAACTACTGAACCGATTTTGATGAAACTTTTTTTGTTTGATAGTTTATGATCTGACTTAAAATCTGGTATATAATTTGTGCGGACGAAGTCGCGGGCAAAAAACTAGTATATTATAAAACAATGGTACCTGCTACTAGTGAAATGTAGATGTTCCGAGTTTCAGAATATATCTAACTACCCCATCGGGGAACATAGTCGTGAGCATAAGCATGCATCCATGCATTATAATTATAAATCAACTATAAACTTTTTCTTAAAATTAAATACAAAAAAATAACTAGCCCTATAAACGGCCAAGAATACTCTCCAGGAAACCAGCTTAGAGTAAGAAATAGTGTGTTTGTTAATTGGTAAGCACATCACTTGAGAACGGCTGGACTGATTTGGAAATGTTTTGGTTTTAAATGTTAGTAATAGTCCGAATAAACATTAAAGACAGGACAACCTCTGTTAGGAACAGCTAGTAGAAATTAAAAATCTCACCTATATTAATAGAAACTCCAAACAAATGTCTCAATGGCAATGGCACAATGAAAGTGGTTGAGTTGAAGTTGACATAATAGACCACAAGTAATGGTAATGATGCAACTGTCGGTAGAAGCAGTTTGTACCTCCACCTCAGGTCTAGGACATCGTCCGCAAATCCCAGGAGGAGCATACAACATATTGATAGTAGCGCTGCCAACAGTTCTGCAAACTATTCAACAAATAATTTAATAAATCCCAAGAACTACACATATTCATTTAAAACTTAATAAATCCAGAGTTTTTATACCTAATCATTTCAAATTCAATAAATCTCAAGTTTTTTACTACTTATATCATCTTAAACTAGGTACTTATTCCTAATCATTTTAAACTTCGTAAATTCCAAGTTTTCTACTATTTTTTATATTCATTTGAAACTTAAAAATTAAATCCCAAGTTTTTGACTACTTGTATTATACCTTTTTATCACAATAGACTGTTCATATCCTCAATAAAAACATACACATGTTATTCTGTACTGTAGTCAATGGACTGATGTAATGTGTAATATTGAAATCATATTCTTACCTCATTATGGGGGAAATGTTCCCTGTCCATTAGGCCATTCCCAAATACTATTGGAATAAACAGAAAAATTGTCACTAAGAAAACACATCCCGATACAACTCCTATGGCTTCTGGGCTGAAAATGTTAAAATTTATAGAGATGATGAAAAAACACATTTTAATTTTCTTTAGTTTAATTTAATTACTATTTAGGTTTTTTTCGGTATTTATGTACGATTTGTAACACCACTGGCTTTTCGGTGAAGGAAAACATCGTAAAGAAACCGGCATGCTTCAATTTCATTTGAGGCATGTATCATATGTCCATTACAAGTGGCGACGGGCTCACTCCCCGTCACTCTGGACATAGTTACTGTACTACTCATAGGCAAAGTATTTTTCGCTTACGCTGATAGACGTAACATCGGTGCATGCGTATGAGACAGCGATAGTCATAAAATCCTATAAAAATTTGTATAAAAATAGATGTCTGACTCCGGAGTCAGACAGCCGTCGTAGAACAAAAAAGTGGCTACGTCGATAAGGACAGCAATAAGTAGCGATCTCCTTTTTTAACTAGAGTGAATTTGCTATGTGCATCTCTAACTGAGTGATATGACAAGACACGTGCTTTCTTCTAGTTCCTTCTCTTTCTACGGTACTACTATACTAGTGAAATGTGGATGTTCGGAGGCTTCAGAATATCTCTAAAAACCCCGTCGGGGGATATAGTCGCGTGACCATAATTATGGTAATTTAATAACTTACATTTTCTGTTTACTCGTCTTACAGAGGTCAACGCCGTAAAGTCCGGCTTTTATAAATAAATCCCTTAGTTTCGGTATAAGCTCCTCTGTGATAAGATAAGCTATTACTGATAATATCAACAAAATTATTATTGACCACATGATCAATTAAAAGTTACACACTGAAGATGCACTTGAACAGCTTTTGTGTAAAAAAGACACGTACACGATAACTTTACTTAAAAATGCTAAATATTTAATAAAATGTGTAAATAAACACGTTTGTACGTGGAAAACATTTCACAGTGTGACAGTGACAGTTGACAGACAAATGATACCACAGATTATGTGGCTAGCCATAGATGCGACAATGAAATTTTCACTTAATTCCAACAGGCCTGTTTTGGCGCTGTGGTCGTCAAGATAATTTGTATTTGTTGTAAACATAGTAGTGAGGAGTTTTTGACAAAATATATGTTCATATTGTGCTGCTTACTTTAAAACACAAAATAATACTATTTTATTTGTATTTTATTATCTGCAAGGTCGGTCGCCCCTTTCTCGTCAACGCCATCTATCGAGCCATTAGGAACTACCTTTTCTTTTTAAATGACTTTCTGAAAATCCCTCATTAATGGTAAAATTAGCGGCCCGCGGGCATAGGTTTGAGCACCCTCGAGTTAAAGTGAGAAATGAGTAGGTTAGGTAAGTAAAGAAAGAAAAATATAATTAAAGACCAGGCTGTAAGGGCTAGTTCCCATTGCCTTTCCAAAAGGATAAAAAAAAGACTTGGCTGCATGGGCTAATTACCCTTTGCCTTTCCGTAAGGAAAAATTTTCATTTCACTATTGTTCAGTGTTGCCGTTCTGGCGACTTTGTCGCTAGATCTAGGGGATTTCATGACTGTTTAGCGGGGAAAATTTTCGTTTTAGCGACAAATAAATATTTAGCGACTTCTAGCGTCTTTTGAACCTCAAGCAATGCGACTTTTTTCAGAAATAAAAATCGTGACAATCCAAACAAATGAGTAAAATTAATGTAACTAGTATGTCTAATTTTCGAGTCTGCCCCTAAGACTAAACTGGAATTCCCCTCTATCATAAACAAAAACTGAGGAGTCGGTTCAAGTTGAACACCCAGATGACTAAACTTCTTCCTTGATTTTGAAATTTAAGTAAAAGTACCTAAGTAAGTAGCTGATTATCCAATTTTTTTGTAAAGTAATTAATACTACATAATTAATAAGTATTTAACTGTTTGAGGATTAAAGATTAGGTGTTTTGTTTGTAACTGGATTTTTTCATTTATTTTACCTGTTCATTTTGTTAACACTTTTGTTAGATTACTATTAATTTATTAATTTTAGTGTAGGTAATAAAAAAGGTGTTTGCATGAATCAGACAAGTATAAAACTTGATTAAACTTGGACAACCACGGTTTATATAACATATAAAATCTAGGGACATCTAGCGGATTTTCAGAATCGATTTTTTCGCATATCTAGCGACATTTTACGGAGTATCTAGCGACTTAAAATTTTGAAGAACGGCAACACTGCTATTGTTTTCCAAACCACTTCCAAACTGTTTATCACTTTTCCGTTTTGTGGGTGGATTTCAATTAATTTGTATTCCTTGCAAATTGTATTTGGTTTATTAGCAAGATGGATGACATCGAAGAAGAAGCAAAAGCAGCAGCTGAAAAAATGGTCATGAACATGATGCAAAGGCCTGGACAACTTGAGAAAGTTTGTATTTTTTACAATTTTTTTTATTAATGCTTTTGATACAGTACCCGGCAAAAATTAGGGGGGGGTCCCCACATGCCCCCCCTAGAAGGAAAAAGTGCGTAACCCCTCTCCCTTTTTTTAAAGTGAAATTTTTGGTATCCTGCATGAATTTGATGGGGTGGAGGGGGGCAAACCCCCTTACCACACCACAGGGGGGGGGGGGGACTCGAGGCGACTAGGTAAACAGTAGCAGGCACGGCACCGCTCGCTCTGCTCGTGCGCTGTGTTTATTTCACACCCTAATAACATATCCTCTCTACTATATTCCCCAATGGGGTAGATAAGGAATATTCAGAACACTCAGACCATCAATGTTTTACTAGTAGTACCGAAACTCTGTCCAGTGTGATGGGGAGTGAGCCCGTCAATACAATGGGTACAATACATGCCTTGAAATTATCATTTTTCTTGCAATTTTTCCTTCACCGATTACCCAGTGATGTTACAAATCATTACACCGTATTTAATGAGAAAAATGCGTAGTATGATTTTATTATTTCCTGTTATCGGACCGAGTCAACTCCCTGCATGATTGCGTCAGATATCACCAGCCTAGTCCCAGAAGTGGACTGTTTTATGGCATCTGTCTGCTATGCCGATTTTCAAGCACAGCTCTGTGTTTTAAACTGCAAGAATGTAGAACTGACAAAACAATTGATTTTCTATTGTGTCTGTAACTGCAGCAGTCCATAAATTAACCCATTGATTAACCTATTCACCGCCACTAACGGCACTAGCTGACACATATTATTTGGGGTATACGAGCCATTGACGACTATAGCCAACACCAACTCTATAGAGACAATGAGTCACGGTGGCTGCTCTGACATTTTTTTTTGGTTTCTATTGTGGCTGCAAATAGGTTATTAAACATTGAAGGAGGTAAAGGGAGGCCTTTTCCCTGCTCTGGGATATAGAACAGACTACATTACATTATAAACACATTATAGGATTTCACAGCTAATTTGTTCCGTGTAGCCATGATTCCTGAGCAGTGTCCAGAATCAATTCTTTCCCGTATTCACATTCAATTAGTAAGAAAAAACCAATTTTGAAAGAAAAGAAACCATGACTTTCTGAAGCTCCGAAAATTACAAATAAATATCTTTATTAACAAAAAGTAGAAGATAGTACATAAGCATAAGAATATGCTCACGCCTATATTCCCTGAAGGGGTAATCAGAGATATTCGAAGAAGTTAGTTCACTTCATATTTCCCAGTTTAACATGGACATACACTTTATTCCAGGTAGAGCATTATAAAAAGAGAATAACTCACAAGAAAGCGTCTATTGAGGCACAACTGAAGTCAGCGGTGCAGGGGAAACTAGACGGAGTCAGTGTGGGACTCAAACAGCTACAGGAATGCCTCGATGATGTCGCTGAAATTAGCTTGAAGTTTGTATTACATTTCAATTCGGTATGTCAAGTTTTTTTTGGTCTTCATTTTTATATTTTTTTCGGATAGAAGACATAATTTTAAGATACCTATTTCATTCTTATTGCGATTCATCGAGTTTATCAATATAAAATTAATTTTTAAATTATTGTGATCTATAATCTCTAAGTACAAAAATGGCGGAGAGAAAATAATTCGAACTCCATGGAGAAAAACTACCTACAGCTATATTTAAAAAAATTCAAACCTGCCTTCTCTTTCTAACTCTATGCTGGAAACAGATACGGCAACATCAAATGTCAAATTCTGACATTGTGAATGTATTTTTTTTTTCTTAATGGCCGGGTACATAAAGTTGATTTTATGTTTACCAAGGAGTTCACAGGTATGCCAGTGACGTCACTGCACGGACCGAAAAACGACGGTATTTTATTAAAAATATCCGTAATCCTTTCATTTTAAAATCTCTGACATAGAAAATATGATTATTGAGACAATTATCTCCAAATGGTTTTCGATTCAGCCCTCCAAAAAAAAACTTGACATACCGAATTGTATCTATATTCATATTCTTCACATTCTTTTTTATTTTTGTTTATTGATGGGTTTGCTCTTGACCTCTATCTAGTCCTCAGGACAAAGATGGGGTCGGAGATGTAGAAAACTTACCCAGAAGTGCACTGGCAGTCCTGCACACTGACGGAACGCAGCAAGCTGCTTGGCGCCAGACTCCGGCAGGAGGGTGGTCGCGAGCCAGGCGGCTTCTTGCGGAGCCTACCACACTGCTGTGGGGGATTGTTCAGCCGCCACCACAAACTTGGTAGCTTGTGATGCCGTTGCCTGGGGTGGACCACTAGGAGGTAGATCCCCAATCACCACACAAATCAGAGCCAGCCAGAATTTTTCATCTAAGTACATTCCTATAACTCTATCAGGGGAAATCAATAAATCACGAGACACATATTTGTCCTGTCTATATTAAATGTGTGGATTTTGATGTATTATGAGAGTTCATACTAAGATTTAAAAACATCTCTGAATCTCTATCTATCATCCTTAACAATTCCTTAAGAGTTCCTTAGTGCAACAATATTTTTTTTTAAATATTCTAAAGCCCATATTTCTTAACAACCAGGATGGATGATTTAGAAGAGCTGCTTAAAGGTGTGCCTCCACTGGTGGCTTCACTACAGGCGGTCAGAGAGGAGGACTCGCGACATTCTCAGTATGTGACTGCCATGGACAGCCTCAAACACATCTTCACTGTTCCCGAGAGCGTCGCTAAAACTAAACAGTGGATCGGTGAAGGAAAGCTGTTACATGCTCATCAGGTAAATAACAGTACTGAAGTACCTTAGCAGGGCGTGTAAGATCTGTTGCGTCTTAAGGGGACGTGCGCGCCATCTACTGGAAGTTATTACAAACTAACCAACACAAAAGTCCAGAATTACACCTGGAATTTACAGATTGAAAATTTCGTTCTCTGGTTAGTGGACTTGGTAGCGAAATTGGATAACGCACTTCCCCGGATTGGAAGAGTGCGGGTTCAAGTCCCGCCCGAGACCAATTTTTCAATCTTTAATTTGATTTAAATATTACTTTGTTTTTCAGTGCCTTAATGATTTAGAAAACTCAAGAGATGATTTACTATATGAGCTGCACAGACTGCCAAACCAGTCATCTCACGATAAAATTATGTTAAAAGCATATTTTGAGGATGTGGAGATGGTGTCGAATCTTCTGGAGAAACAAATAAAGCTCATTTTGGCTCGCACATTGAATACAGTTCGCAAGGAACCTACCGTTATTGTCACTGCTCTGAGAATCATTGAAAGAGAAGAGAAGCGAGATCAAATGGCGTTACAGGTAAAGAACAATTTTCTTTTTTAAATAAATTATGTATTTAGTAAGGAAAAGCAATTTAAATCCGTAAAAAGATGAGATGACAGTATAAAGTTGTTTTAGGAATAAACACATGCTCACGGCTATATTCCCCGTGGGGGTAGTCAGAGATTTAATGAAAACTGAACATCCACCCTCATATCACTAATAGTACCGAAACTCTGTCCACTCATCCAGTGTGACGGGGAGTGAGTGACCCCATTGCGTCGCCACTTATAGTGAACAGTGTATATAAAACATGCCTCGAAATTGAGGCATGCAGGTTTCATCGTGATGTTTTTCTTCACCGAAAAGCCGGTGATGTTACAAATCGTACATAAATAAATAAATAGAAGGAGTAGTCTTTGTTAAATTGCCAGTTTTACTACATAGGGAACATTGTTCATTTCCCAACTTATATCCTATTGCCAAATTCACCTTTGACTATATAATTCGGAACGGAATCTCTAAATTTCACAGCAACAAAGTCAATCAGGCTTCATGCCTCCCGGTAGACCCAAGAGCTGGCGTACCAAAGCTTTCGAAGTGCTCGAATGTGCGGTCGCCCAGCGCATAGAGGGCACCCGTGTCGACGAGCGCGAGGACAACAAGCTGTGGCTGATCCGGTACCTGGAGCTGACGAGGCAGCTGATCCTGGAAGACCTGCGGGTGGTCAAGACTCTCTGCGTGCCCTGCTTCCCGCCTCACTACGATATCGTCACTAAATACGTCAACATGTATCACACTTGTTTGTCCTCCAGTGTAAGTTTATAGAGATTATAATTAAATGTAGTCATCCTAATCTTTAAGGGCGTTTTGCCACTACTCGCGAACTACGTCGAACGTCACACAAGACCATATGTTAATCGAATTCAGACGCGCTGAAAAAGTTACTGTCATGTCTGGATTTTGATGACCATCAAGAAGAATGGGTACGTCGATTGCGTTTGGTCAGCCTGGGTTTGGGTTTTGACTATGATTTTACACCATGTAGTAAAATCTTAAGTTAACTATTATAAGTCGTAAGAAAGCCTGATTCGGCCAGTTCAACGTTGATGATGTATTCGCTGCTTTGATACAATACAACAGCCTATCACAACTAAGTGCTCAGATGAACAAAACTGTCTATCGACTAAGTCAACTGTATTAGTTATCGCTGAGGAATACATACATACTACGATTGGCGTTGCTCATTGTTGACAAGTTGACAACGAACTTTGTCGACGGAAAAATGTCTTTCGTCTGTAAGTGATTTGTGCAATTTTTGCTGAAAAATGGTGGTCTAAAAAGAAATTAATAAAATATGTCGGATTCTAGAGGAGGCCCGAGTCCACCAAGGACAATCTGACAAACAATATAAAAGAAATGTAAAAGACATTGCTCACGTGACGAACTGTATTCGTTTCAAGTCGTTGCACAACGAATGAGTATAATCAAGGAACAAATACAAAGAGTATGATAGCTAAAATTATACACAAAACAGGAGGAATATCATACTTCCCAATGAAATGGAAAATATCCTTTTCTGCAGCGGGATTTCTTATTAAATTCAAATTTACCAGTTTGGCAATGTCTTTATACTGTTGTAATTAGCAAGTAAGAAGTCAGAGAATAAAGGTTTATTAAATATTATTTTATTTATTAGATGGTCTGAAATAAACAATAGTTTCCGAGTGTCGATCAGAGAACATATGTTTATATCTTCAAATATTTCAGCTTCAAGACGTAGTTCTAAGCGGATTAGAAGGCAATGAATACGTGACACTGTTATCCTGGGTACTGAACACGTACCCCGGCACCGAGTTGATGGGCAACACAGAGCTTACCATAGATGTGTCCACGTTGCCTCCGCTACTTAGTGACGAGAGCATGCAAAAGTTACAGGATGAATATTTACAAGTAAGTCACCATACTTTTTAAATCGGCGCAAATCTGGCGAAGTGCATTTTTCACTGTCAAGTGTGCGCCGGCCTTTTAAATTTATTTTTCTTTACATCTTAGATCTAGGCATTCATACAAATTCGTCGAACTGCAAAGCAGAAACGCCTGACAGAAATCGAAACGTAAAAGTGAGTTTGTTTGGTACACTTTCACGCCTGAACAGTTCAATCCATTGCAGGACGAACCAGCAGTGAAATACTACAGGCCCTAAATTACGTCTTTTTTAGCCCTTTAGCTTCATTCTAGGTGCAATTAAATTTGTATGGTTTTATCTCAAATCCTTGACAAAACCATAAGATAAGTTAATGTGTTAACTGTGAGAACTTATCAACATGGAAATAAACTAAATGCGACACGAATAGCCCGGTTGGTGTCAGTGGCGTAACAATAGGGTTGCAGGGCTGGCAAAATGCCACGGGCCCCCGACCCAAGAGGGCCCCGGCCCAAGAGGCCGCGAGCTCAAAAATATTTTTTTACATTGTAATGGCCATAGGCCTCCTAGTGGGACATTGACATATACAAGGGGTTACAAAACTACAAATAAACCTTTAAGGGGGTGGTGTAGACCATCAAACTGAACAACTTTCACTATGGGACCAATATCGAAATCGGGAAAAAAAAAAATTATGTAAAGCTAAAATCTAAAATCTAAAATATAATAAATAAAAAAAAAGCTAAAATCTTGTAAATGTAAAGCTAAAAAAATCGACTAAAGCTAAAATATGTATGGGATATGAAATTATTTTTTTCGCGATTTCGATGTTGGTCCCATAGAGAAAGTTGTTCAGTTTGACGGTCTTAACAACCCCCTTAAGAGTTTCAAAAATGTATTGTTACTTATGAAACACCTTGTACAACGTACCTGAACTCAACGTAATAGAGTACGCTGAAAATCTCGAAGTTTATTAAAATTAAACTGAGTACCTACAACGTGACGATTTTTACTGATAGGGCCCCCCATCAAAAGAACGGGCCCCAGATGGTATAGTTACGCCACTGGTTGGTTTAATCATTAATGGTTACTATGCCAGACTGTCAAACCAAGGTCCTGGTTTCGAATCCCGGTCGAATACTATCGGTCATGGATGTTATATGTATGTGCCCTTGTTGTAAGGTTTCTATAATAAAAAGGCCAGTAGCTTACGTTTGGAATCATAAAAATGCATGTGCCTGGAGCATTATTAATTATTATTATTAAATGTGAACAGAAAATGGAGTCAAATTACATGGAATGGATGGAGAAGACATTGGAGTCGGAGCGCGCGGAGTGGGCCGGGGAGAGCGCGCCCGAGGTGGAGCCGCACTCCAGTGCGTACCACACGCACGCGCCCGTCATCATCTTCCAGATGATAGACCAGAACCTGCAGGTAAAGTGTCTGAATGTATGTACTACACGTTGTAGTCGGAGTGGGCCGGGGAGAGCGCGCCTGAGGTGGAGCCGCACTCCAGTGCGTACCACACGCACGCGCCCGTCATCATCTTCCAGATGATAGACCAGAACCTGCAGGTAAAGTGTCTGAATGTATGTACTACACGTTGTAGTCGGAGTGGGCCGGGGAGAGCGCGCCTGAGGTGGAGCCGCACTCCAGTGCGTACCACACGCACGCGCCCGTCATCATCTTTCAGATGATAGACCAAAACCTGCAGGTAAAGTGTCTGAATGTATGTACTACACGTTGTAGTCGGAGTGGGCCGGGGAGAGCGCGCCTGAGGTGGAGCCGCACTCCAGCGCGTACCACACGCACGCGCCCGTCATCATCTTCCAGATGATAGACCAGAACCTGCAGGTAAAGTTTCTGAATGTATGTACTACACGTTGTAGCCGGAGTGGGCCGGGGAGAGCGCGCCCGAGGTGGAGCCGCACTCCAGTGCGTACCACACGCACGCGCCCTTCATCATCTTCCAGATGATAGACCAGAACCTGCAGTTATACTATACAGAGCCTGTTTCACAACTTATGAATAAGTTCTTGATAGCTTATTGGACTTTTTCATACAAAATATGTTCAACAAGCTGTCAGATAACCTAACAAGAGCTTATCCAAAAGTGGTTTCTCTTGTTTTATAACATCAAGACTGATTATCGGATCATACTTCGAACCGCCCGCCCGCGACCACCGAGCTTTGTTGTGTCTCCACTATGACTAGGCGTCGTCGTAAGTAATGGACAGTTGTAGCAAGTTAAAGTTGAATTGCTTATAGAGGACCTCAAGCTCAAAAATATCTTCTTATATGATCCTGTGCTGACAGCTGAAAGGTACCAAGTTAAAGGAAAAACTTATGGTCCATTGCTTGGCTTTTGCTTGATATGAAAGTACATTTTCTGAGCTGTGACTCTGACTATTATGTGACCGGATTGGTGGGTAGTGTTCACTAGAGGAGTGCATTTCTAAAGAGATTATTTAATTAAATTAAAGATTGAAAAAGGTGGGCGGCGAGCGGGATTCGAACCCACGACCTGCCTATCTAGATTATTTAAACTGTATACTAAGTTAATTCTTTTGTTTTATTAATAGGTAACAGAAACAATCAGCAAGGAAATAACATTCAAAGCACTGTTACTGAGCATCGATCAAGTGACGCGCTACGGGAAAATGTACCGAGAAGGCGTCTTACAGTTCAAGGTGAGAACACTATACAATGCGCCGTCTTACGTGATCTGGTTAGAGTATTACCTATTAGGCACAAAGTACTATACAGGGTCCAAATTAATATGCTGTCGGTTTTATAAGTAGATGATCTAACTATATCACACTGAACAACTTTCTCTATGGGAATAATATTGCAAACGCGAAATAAAAATCTGATGTCCCATACATTTGAGTTGAGTAGGTTTGCAGTTTTGTATGGAGCAGCAGATTTTTTTGGTCGCGATTTAGATTTTGGTCCCATAGAGAAAGTTGTTCAGTTTTATGGTCTGATAATTCCCTTAAATAACCGTCAGCATATTAAGAAGGCCCCTATACACTAAACTGCATTTCACATTGGAAGGGCTCTTTAATTTGTGTATCAGTATTTTGTGTTGTTTAAAAGATGTGTGTTGGACGCATCTTCTCTGCAACGGAACTTGAATTATTTAGTTTTGAACTATGATATTGTTTAGTTTTTTTAATATTGAGAGCTATCGAATGCCGTATATCTAATTCTTATTGGAACCTGAACTCAATTTGCCCATTGTCCTTTGATCAGAATAGTCACTTCGCGGACCGGTCCCGGCTGGTCTTCTTCACGCACCACATGATCACGATCGTGAACAACAGCGAGCAGATGGTCCGGCTGGCGCAGCAGACGCAGGGCAGGCACTGGCCGCCCGGCAGGCACGACCCACCCGCCGAGGCCAAGTTCGATAAGATGCTCGACACTTTCCAGGTAATTGTCCTTTGATCAGAACAGTCACTTCGCGGACCGGTCCCGTCTGGTCTACTTCACGCACCACATGATCACGATAGGCTGGCGCAGCAGACGTAGGGCAGGCACGACCCACCCGCCGAGGCCAAGTTGGAGCAGCAGCCTCTGCCCACTCTTTTTTCTCTCTGGCGTCCAAAGAATCTACAGGCACATTTCAGACCGCTTCTCATAGATCCCCGCTACCCAATCCGCCGCGTTACCCCAGCAACGTCCTATGCTGAGATCCGTACCCTGTCTGGGTGCTGGGTACATTCAATGGCTCACTATAAGGGTCTACCCTTTGTGGTCCCTCCAATAGTCCGCACTAACAAGCAGTAGCTCCCTGAGAAATGATGAAATTGCCAATTCGAAAAGAAAATACTATTATAATGCGAAGCCGGGTTCTCTCTTCTGTGGTTCTATAAATACGCGTTTTAGTATATCGTTGGTTTGTTAACACCTTGGACTTGGTAATAAAGGTTCTCAAGTGGCAACCTCTATTATGCGTTTGTCGGTAGTTCGTCGTGACCTAAATTAACAGATACATAGGTCTACTCCAAGACAAAACCGGATCTGATTTAAATTTAATGCATTGTTGTATTAATTACTGGCCATAAACTAGCCATCGTATAGGACAAACTCCGGCCCGCTGCGCGCTGGAACGACTGACACAAGTGGCTGGTAAAGACTGTAGGAGAAAGGTCGAAGAAGTCGTGAGAGAGGCTTATGTTCAGCAGTGTACAATGAAAGGCTGATGATGATTGATTATAATAATGATTGATTGTAATAATTGATTATAATTATTATAATATTATTATAAAGATATTTGTATTTGTATAATACTAGATCTACCAGCGAACTAGATATTTTGCAAGTTTTGTATACTTCCATATTATAAATTGGTAAAATGTTCTTATTGAAATTAAAGTACAATTTTCTTTTATAGAGTCTAAGAGACGAAGCTGCAAAATTTTTGCTAGAAGAAGCATTCTTGGATCTAGAAGTACACTTCGACGACTTATTCACTGCAAGATGGCTGCCGTCCAGTATTCCTGTTGATACAATCTGCGTCACTCTCGAAGACTACTTCCAGGATTATAATCACTTGAGAGAGAAAAACTTCGACTATGTGATAAGCGAAGCTCAGAATCTGGTGTATACGAAGTATATAACAGCGATGTTGTCTAAGAAAGTTGTTTTTAAGACGGTGGATGAAGCTCAGCAAGCCGCCACTAAGATAGTGAAGGAAGCCAATCAGATCAGATCGTTCTTTAGAAGGATCGCTCCGGAGGGCGTCAACGTCGACTGGCCGTTTGAAGTGATCAGCATGCTTGCTGAGGTGAGTTGTAGACGTAACAATAACTTATTTTTCTCCATTGATTATTTGAGTTGTTACATATGAATAGATAATAATAGTACACTGTAGAAGCGAAACTATGGTTAAACCAACACGCGACGCACACGCACAGTCTTTTAGAATCGCTTGGGAGCCGACGTGTTTTTTTTAATTAGCTATCTTCACTAAGCAAGTCATTCTTAGCAAAATGCTAAAAGTAACCCATGGTCTATCTTCAACGGTTTCAGAGAAAACAATATTTAAAGTTGCTCATTTAGTTATGGTCACGAAACGAAGAAAATATCTTTTCTCTTTTCCGGTTGAGAACTTAACATGATTTTGTTATTTGAGTGATAAGATAACGCATAAAATAACGAGTTTTTTAAGCTATACCTCAAGTGCCAAAGCTTCACAGATACGAAGAAAACGTAAAATAAGTTATTTTTCGTTTTTATTTTTTTTAATTAAAATCGTATATTTTTGGCATTCAATTCTTATTGCATGTGACATAGGACCTTTTTATTTATTTAGGAATAATAAATTATCTGTCTACGTGAAGGTGCATTGGAGATATTTGCTATATGCTATCCACCATGCAATTGGTAATATGAAATTTCAAAAACAAATATCGATCAAATTGTGGCGATTCTTGGGGAAGGCCTATGTCCAGCAGTGCACGTCCACCGGCTAAGATGATAACGATGATGACGTGTTCGACAGGTATTGAGATGTCAAGACACAGAGATGCTGTCGCTGGACCTGCACGGCGTGGTGGACAAGTGCCCCGACGTGACGGAGGAGCAGCTGGTGCGGCTGCTGTCCCTCCGAGGCGACGTGGCGCGCGCGCACGTGCGCGAGACCGTCGCCCACGTGCTCGCCACCAGGCAGCAGTCCCGCGCACCTACACACGCCTCACTGTTCAAAAATATCAAGTTCCGATAGAATATCATCACATTTTTGTAACCATTGAGGTACCTACTAGAGGCGACACCCAGACTAATTTTTGTAACACTCGTTGAGGCGAATTAGCTCAAACTTACTTAGCATGTGCCAGACGCTCACCGCACGAGGGGGTCCCCGGTGCGCGCCCCGCACTGCTGATCTTGGTGCACACATTTTGTTCGCGTTGTCTGTTCTATACGTAATTATTCAATGTTTGTAACATGTATGCAAACCGATTGGAACCTACTCGACTCAAATGTGTGCAACAGCTGCTGATTTTGTTTTTGGGTAGATCAACTATTTTTTGTCCTCACGGTACTGTGTAAAAAAAAGTTTTTCTTCCTTTTTTCTTGACATTCATTCATTTTGAAAGATATATATTGTATCTAATGATATGATTCTTCTACACACATGCACATTGCAACATCTGTGTTGAACTACTAGAAGTTTTTAGCGATTGTCCGATAGACCGAAAAGCGTGGGGACAACGAAATAAAAGGTCCATCGGACAACCGCCAAAATTCAAGTAATTTTGCAAAACCGTGTATGTATTTGCTCCGATCGGTTTGCTCCCATAGTAAATTCAGTTTGATGCGTAGACTCTTAGTTTAAAAAGATGCTAATGATATCAATTTCACCATTATACAGGGTCCAACTTATTATGCTGACGGTTTTTTAGACCGACTATCGGTTTTTTATTATCAGACCATCAAACTGAAACAACTTTCTGTATCATACCAACATCGAAATAGCGAAAAAAAATCTGCTGTCCCATACGTTTGTGTAGAGTAGATTTCCAATTTTGTACGGAACAGCTGATTTTATTCTAGCGATTTCGACGTCGCTCCCATAGAGAAAGTTGCTCAGTTTGATGCTCTGATCATCCCCTTAAAAACCGTCAGCAAATTAAGAAGGACCCTATACGGCCTGCAAACTGTTAAAATTATCAATCTGGTAATTTTATGGTCACCCTAGCGTCACGGCTGCTCTAAAATAAAACACTGTACTTATATGCCATTTTGATAACATTTTGTTCTTTTTTTTTACAAGTTGATGTACACTTGTTCAAATGTATCAGAATTGATGATCCTTTTTTCCAACCTTTGGAAAATATATTACAGTACTATCCACAAATCATTTAATATATCGTGTACAGTAAGTAATTGATACAAAATAGTCTTGAAAGTGGCTTTGCGGCTGAAGTATGATGCGCGTGATAAGACAATGTCACACGTTTTATCGCGTTCGTTTGCGCGCAAATAGAAAGAGAGCTAACGCGCGATACTGATATACTACGGCCGCTGTTTAAAATGAATAAGTGGCGTATTCAGTGTTTTATTTTGGACCAATCGAACATTTAGGTCCTATTTCACCTTTTTCTGATAAGTTTCAGATAGCCTATGCAATCGATAAATAGACCAGAATCCTATCATTTATTTGCCATAAATCTGTAAAGTTATAGTTATCAGGAAATGGCCGAAAGTGGTGAAAGAGGCAGGCAGGTTAGTTGTTCGACGGACACCATTTTAGGGTTTGCGATTGACCAGATGATGGAAGTGCATGTTTTTTTTCTAAACCAGTGTTTTTCATAGTCGCGGGTACCTACTTCTATGTTAGATACATAATTACATACATGTATATGCTCACTACATTTTCCCAGAAACTTAGGCCTATGTTACGTTTTGTAGCAATTTTGAGGTCGCAGTTTGATAGTCTGAGGGCCTATTTTATCACAAAGGATAAGTTCTTAATATCTTATTTGACAGATCGGTCATTTGACATTCAGAAAGATGATGTATCAAACGATCGTTCAGATAAGCTATCAAGAACTTATTGAAGAATGGTGAAACAGACCTGACGTTCGGTTTTATATCAGTTCCGATCGTAAACTTGTTTCCCCTTACGTTACGTTTTGAGCTATTAAAACGACTGGCGCGGCGTGAACAAAGTTCATGTTAATTATTCCAACATTCATAAATATTTTTGTCATAAATATTTATCTTATCATAAATAATTTCATTTAATAATCATTATTGTTAGTTAACATTTTAAGTATATTACCTAGACGTTATTTTAATTAATTACATGTTAATAAATTATATTTATTATTTACATTTATTATTTTAATTGTCTACAGTAGCATTATTAAATTTATATACTTACCTACACCACCCTACACACACACAAATCTAACTTATTACTGCTTATGAATATGACACCTAATTACGCCACGCATTCGGCTTCGGCCTAAATCAGCCAAAGTTCTGGTCGAAGCCGAAGTTTTGTATTCAGCCACCTCGTTTGTGGTGGGCATGGGCACGCGTTAATCTTGGCTCCTTATATCTACACGTTCGCAACAAATCAACAGTAGATTTAGCATTGTTTAATCCTTTTACACTCAGTTGCAGAAACGCTCAGTAGAGTTAATCCTCCATTAAATCTCTTGGTGTCACTTTTTGTCTTGTTGACGTACGGTATTAAAAGCGAGCAAGAGATCTAATGGAGGATTAACTCTAATGAGCGTTTCTGCAACTGAGTATTAGTCATGTTGTCTAGTATTTTTACTTATCACTGAACCTTCGGCTTCGGCCGAAAATTATGGCAAGAGCCAAACAATTGGTTTCGGCTTAAAACTAAGCTTCGGTCGTTCACTACTAATCAGTAGTTAGTTTAGTAGGCAGTACGTAAACCACTCAACAAACGAAGGAACGACAACCAATCGAGTGTTTACGCTAGCAAAAAGGATGGTAACTAAACACATACACGCAAATATTTGTTGAGTAGGAAGCGACGTTCCAGGGTACTCAATACCTCACAATTCGTTCGTTTTTCCAACGTAAGAAAATCTGTGCGACTCTAGTAATAATTGAATCAAAGTACTACGCTCCACAATAGTATCATTCATCTAATATAGTTAGGGCGATTACCTCGCGCTAACTCAAGGCCAATCAGATCGAAGGGCGGGCGGCAGTGGGCAGTCACTGATAGACAAGCGGTGCGCGCGCGCCTATTCGCCGCCTACAGACAGTATTGTAGTTATCTTCGCGATGTGCCGTACCTGGTGTTTGATCCTGTGCTTAGTGGCAGGTGAGGTGGTGGTGCATTTCTAGAGTAAATTACAAAATCAATGTGTTGTGTATTTTAATGTTTGCAGGCTTACTTGCTTGAAGGGAAACAATTCTCGTTTTTATTAGTACTGTTTCTTATACATTTCACTATGATTTATTATTATTTTAGTGGCCATGGTGGGAAAACATTTCTTGGAACGGATTCATCATGTTTAGAAAAAGTTTTAAATAGTTTATAATATTATATAAGTATTTTCAGTAGATATCGTATTTTAGAAGTTATTCATTTTACTGCTATCCGATTTAAAACATTACGTCAAACTTCATAAATTTCAAAGTCAACTGAAAATGTTTTCCAGTAAACTCCATGGCTACAAATAACTGCTACCTACTTCTTAGTTATATATGTCTGCGTATTGCTAACTTTACAATATCGCTGAACAGATAACGACGTGATTTTCTCTGATACCAAAAATTTTTAAAAGTAGGAAAAGTAAGAAGATTAGCGGAAAAAACCGTTGACTGGCTGGTTCGCAATTGGATTTGTTAAGTTTTATGTAAATATTTTTGCAAGTTAGGTACCTAGACCACCACAAATAAACGTATTTAGCTTCTGATGTTATTGCAAAACCCAAGGAAAATGCAATGTCAATTAATAGAACACGAAGTGTACTTAACTCATATTAGGTACTAATTTATGTTTGCGTACCTTACGTCTTGTGTACCTTACCAGGCTAATGTTTATGTTTCGCACGTGACTTCTATTCTACTGTAAAGACGGACCTTGGTCGGCGCTGATTGATGGAACAATAGAGATCTTGGACATGACAATAACATTCAAGTTAGATAGGAAATAATCATGATAGCATTTTTTGACAACTCAGAATAAGCTCTGAAACAATTTTTTCAAGGGAATTTTATAGAAGCATCGAAATAATGTATTAGTGAGAGTACGTGCGACCCACAGAGCGGTCGCCCGCAGGAAGGTATTTTTAACATTCCCGGAGCGCCTCAAGGTTGGCCAAGATGCCGCTTATCCATTGGGATATGACCTAATTTACGGTAATATTTATAAATAGAATTTCCCTTATTGCAAATTGGGCCGTTCTTCGGTAATATATTGTCGTAAAGTTTATGGTGACCTTTAATCTGTTTTATGATGTAGTGGAAATTATGCAGTTAGTTTATGAATCGGTAACAATCAAACGCGTCAAGTTCAATGTCGTTGTCGTTCTATTCGTGTTCTAGAGGCAACAAACAATACACCTACGTCTTGTTGAATATTATTGAAATGAATGGTTCGCGGGCAATTTTACTTTAACTAGCCAACTACACATATGGATGCATTACTCAAAAGTTTAGTGACGATAAATAATTTTTATTACCAACTCGCACATGTTTTGCAAAAATAACAGTTTTAGACGAAAACATTATTATTTATTTGCGTATGGCTTTATTTCCTCTAAATAATCGAAAACTGCTTTACTTAATACTAAAAAAACTTTAAGCTTTCTTCAGCAGAAATCAATAAAAATGTCAACCGTTTGCAGTAAAGAAGATAAGTGACACGCATTTTTTATACAGGTAGGGTGTAACATAACATGCTAGTAAGTAATATTTAAAGAGGTGGATAAGACCATCAAACTGTTTGTTGTTAAGTAAGTATTCATATAAAATGCAATGAATAAATGAATTATGTAATAACGTTTAATATGCAGCCAACAGCAAAAAAAGTATCTGTTGTTCCATACATTTGAATCTATTAGGTAGGTACTGCAATTTTGAAATCGACATTGAAAAAAGTTTAATTGTGCAGGCAGAAATCTTTCGATGAATTCGATGGTGGCTCCACTCTGAAAGTTCTATGCTAAATCACTCCTTTAAAAAATACTGGCATGTTTTGTTACATCCTGTATATTATAGTCACATGCGCACCAACTACTAATTGCCTATTCTAAACTTTGCCAACCACACGGTGGTTAAACAAACACTTAATTATTTCCAGCAAGCCAACAGCTGTCCATAACAGATTTCGCGGTGCCAAGTGCTGTGAGGATAGGTGAGAATGCAGAGCTGCAGTGCAGGCACAGTGTGGGCGAGGGGGAGGCTGAGGCGAGGGTCTACGTGAAGTGGTGGTGGACGCCTCTGGACGCCTCGAGCGACTTGCGCCAGCAGATCTACCAGCGGATGCCGGACCAGAAGGCTGAGACCCAACACAAAAATATTAGTGAGTCGTTTATCGTTTTTATTTTAAACTATCAGAACTTTTGAGTGAATGAACCGATTGCGATGAAATATAGCCTAAACTAAGTAAGCCCTATCATCATCATAAGCCCTATTTGGGCACTAGTCCAACACGCGTGTCGAATGGTAGATTGGTAGATTGGAATTTCTTCTTCATGTAATATCTTCTTGTAACATATCGCTAAATTAAACTAAAGTGTAAAAATGTAATATGTTACAGCGGTAAAAGAGAATGACACAATAGAGGTGTTGGACTTGCAGCCGAGGGACTCCGGCGTGTACGAGTGCGAAGTGTCTGACATCGTAAACGAGCAGCGCCAGCGACAACAGCTCGTGGTCTACAGTAAGTATGCCTTAAGAAAATGACACAATAGAGGTGTTAGACCTGCAGCCGAGGGACTCCGGCGTGTACGAGTCAAATTAATTTATTAAAACATCAGAATAGCATACGTATATATGCTCACGACTTTATTCCCCGAGGGGGTAGTCAGAGATATTCTGAAAGCTATAGAAAATATTTTATACGTTCGCAAAAATTTGTCTCTCTTTCCCAAAAACAGTGACGTTCATAATTACAATACAAGAAATAAAAATAAATTAGTGTTCCCACATTTTCGACTCAGTAAGGTCAACACATCTTTCATGGGGCACTGTATACGATATTATAATAAGATACCAGAGGATATTCTAAACTTGCCAGACAAAAAGTTTAAATCCCATGTTAAACAAGTCCTCTGTAAAAAAGGTTACTATAAACTCGATGATTATTTGAATGACCAAAATGTCTGGTCTTGACAATGTTACACTATGTAATTCAATATTTGTACTTTGTATATTTTGTTTTGTTTAAAAGAATTGTGTTGTAGAGTTTCTGGCCGCATCTTCTCTACAACGGAACACCTTCCGAAGCGGTGGTAGAATCAAAAATGACGTCAGAAAGTTATCTATGTGATATTATTTTGAATAAACAATTTTGAGTTGAGTTGAGTTGCTCAGAACATCCACGTTTCACTAGTAGTACCGAAACTCTGTCCAGTGAGACGGGTAGTGAGCCCGTCGCTTCTTATCAGATCAGATTAGAGCAGTATAACAAACTTATATCTAAAATACGCCACTATAATCTTGACGTTATAAGCCCTTATTTACTGCTATAATAAACTTGATCTTAGGTCTAAGTAGTAAATGTTTTCTAAAGCGGAAGGCAGCGGACCTACGATAAACACAACAAGAGTGGAAGACGGCCCCGACGACGACGAGGAGGAGGACGTCGTGGTGACCTGCGAGGCGAGCGGCGTCGCTCCGAAGCCCGAGCTACTCATCACCGTGGACGGGTGGGTGCACAGTGCACACCTTTATCACCAGTACAGCAATTTCATACAAGAGCTCGAATTAACACACGCTCACTGACGAGCGGCACGTACACGGTCCGCTAAGGGACAGTGTACCAGGTTTATAAGTTTTACCGATCTAAATTTTAATAGAGTGCGTGCAAAATTATATTAACCAATCAGGATGTGACAACTCCGCGGGCCTGAAATCCCTTGCCGCAATTGGTTAACGGTTTCCGCACCCTTTTCGCTGCTATCCGACTTTGCACCCTTTGTTTACTAAATTACTACGGGTTTTGACGGGGTCTGCGCAAACGAAGATTTAAGATCAGATCGTGGTCGTACCGTACTTCAGTATTGTTGAACTCCGAAGTACCTTAGCGGGCCGTGTTCGTGGCGCTTGTCTGTATGCGTGCGTCGATTCGAGCGCTTGCATTAAGTTGCTGTATTGTATATCTTTTTTCTGTGCCCTTATGCCATTTGAAAATAGTAATTTTGACCAGCGGCTGCAGCATGGCAGTGATATAGCGCGCGAGTTCCTAACACTCTTATCTTCTTAGTTTAAATTAATTGCGGGTTCCAATACAGATTTGAGACATCCCATGGGCTTGCTGGACTTCATTGTTCGGTGTTGTGAGTGGTCATATCTACCGAAGAACTGACAAGCGATGGGGAGTCAGAGTTCTAGAGTGGAGACCACGAACTGGCAGGCGGATTATGGGACGTGGGGACAAAAGGTAGTGGGGAGCGACGGGACGAGGACGGCCGAGAATAGAGTTTCGTGGCGCGCATTGGGAAAGGTCTATGTTCAGCAGTGGACGAAGATAGGCTGATGATGATAGGGGGACCACACCAGTGACGACGAAGCGGCCTGGGATGCTGTAGCGTCTCTTTGTAGATAAAAAAGGAATGAGCAGAGATCGCAGTCGTCACCGCCGACCGGGACGTGGACGGGACCGGGTAGTAACGTTTTTATGCTTATCTTCTTTCTTAAACTTTCAGACTAGTAATTGTCGACTCGGAGGTAGTGAACGATACCGGGGACGGAGTGTACAGCGTGTTCGCGAACGCCACGCTGAACAGAGAAGTGGAGTCCGGCGCAGAGATACGCTGCGAACTGTACTATACGAACAAGAACGTTTCGCACGAGGCCTTCTTCACCACACTGACCTATGATAACGGTATTTAATCTTTTACTCATATAGATGTTCTTGATGAAAATTCAACAAGACGTAATAAGAGTCACAAAGTTAAAGGCTGTGGATATTATTAAAAGACATCATCCGCGTTCCATACATTTTTGGTCCAAATGTGAAAGTGCCGGCCTACAAAAACGAATGCTAAATTCTGTTACAACTTGTCCGTCATAGCATTTATTATGAAAGCTGTAGCTGCAAGTTTTATTACATCAAAAATGTATGAAAGGCAGATTTTCAAACCTTAATAAAACTGTTAGAATAAGCTCCCCTTTTTATAAAAGGAAGGAGGAGGAAAGGAAGGAGGAGGAGGAAGAAAGGAAAGAAGGAATCTCCGAAAAATCTCATCGGAGACAAGAGGAATGACAAACTAAGGTTTTTGGCCGGTAGGAGTCCGGCACTATCTGGGTCTTTCTTCCCAGATGTCCATGATGGATTTTCCTCTTTTTGTCACATGTATAAAAAAAAAACCTTAATAAAACTAAGGATAGATAATGGCCAAACAGCTTTGGTGCCATACTAAAAAATGCTGAGACGGACAAGGTCTAACAGAATATAGCCTTGGTTAATTTCATACAAAAAATATGAAAAGGCAGATGTTTTAGACCCAAATAAAATTATGGACCTACAGCTTTGGTGCCATAATAATAAATGTTTAGACGGACAAGTCCTAACAGAATACCGCGTTTTTTTTTGGTTGTCTCTTTGGGCCAAAACTGATGATGTCTTTTATAAACACGTCTCAATATTCCCATTAAAATTCACTCCGAGTAAAACTCCTGCTTAGTTTGAGGAATGAATAATGTATAACAATGTATACCAATACATTAGCTTGGTAAGACCTTGGTCTGTTCTGTTCAAATAGTACAGTAATTCTATGTATTCAATGTATGGGGAAAACAAACAAATTAATAAAGTTTTGAAACGTATGTGGCATGATACCTTTGGGTGTGGTGTTCAAAACTCACAACTCTCCCTCCCCCTCCACCTGACGCTTCACCCCCCCTCGCCGTGAAATTTGTCCCCGTTAACAGTATTTTATCTTTTTTGCGAAAACTATTATGGAGGTGCTACTTGGGAATGTTCCTCCATTGAAAAGGGAAGATCTTCCACCAGGCTTAGTGTGAAGCCTGGGGACCGGCCGTGGTCCAACAGTTCTTATTTGGACCTTGTATATATATCGAATCTCTGTGATTATTTCTCTTGCGCGATTTATGTCTCGCATTCGATTGTGAACCTTATTTGTAGTAGGTTACGAGTTACGTATTTACGGTGAACGTTGTCTTTGTATGGAGTATATTTCTGAGCGCGACGGTATCGCCATCTGTTAGCTTCTTAGCTATAACTTGTGGGTGTTGACATCTATGGCAAGTCCCCACACTATAATAGATACAAAAAAAATGTCACAGGCAAAAATTATCCTCATTAAATTGTACACAAAATAAGTAGTATGCAGTTTCTTCATAGGACATACCCTTTGAGGACTAGAGGGACGAGAAAGTAACAACATTTCAAAAGTTATGAAATTTGTATGGCGACCCTCATGAAACTTGAAGATAAAAATGAAATGATTCCATATTCTTAATAAGCGACCCCGAAAACCCTCTGATACAAATTTTCAGTCGGTTCGGTGAATCTTTAAAAGCTGCTTTGGCGTTAGAAATTTCCATGGCAGCCATATTGGATTTCACAATTTTGATTTTTTTTACCGCCAACCAAATCTGACTAGGGTCCTCTATGACATTTTTTCGAGGTCCATACCTCTATCTATCATAGTTTCCCCGGGCCGTTGACCTCATCCGTCAGGATTCGACCTTCTGAGAAAGTAGAAATATTCCTTCGAACACCAAGGTATCCTTATGATGGTCCCCAAAATAATTTTACTATACGTTGGTTGGGGGAAACCCGGTGAACAATTATCTATCTACTATCTATGGAAAGTGGTGGGGATCGACCAGATACCTCCAATTGATCTCCAGGTTCCCCTTTCGGTACAAGGATGGCATCCATCACCACATGGATGCCTTGATGATACAGGGAAAACTTTGACTTCCTCGGAAGGTCGACTCTTGACGGATGAGGTCAATGGTCCGCGGAAACTAAGTCAGATAGTGTTATGGACCTCAAACAAATGTCATAGAGGACCCTAGTCAGATTTGGTTGGCGGTAAAAAAAATCAAAATTGTGAAATCCAATATGGCTGCCATGGAAATTTCTAACGCCAAAGCAGCTTTTAAAGATTCACCGAACCGACTGAAAATTTGTATCAGAAGGTATTCGGGGTCGCTTATTAAGAATATGGAATCATTTCATTTTTATCTTCAACTTTCATGAGGGTCGCCATACAAATTTCATAACTTTTGAAATGTTGTTACTTTCTCGTCCCTCTAGCCCTCAAAGGGTATGTCCTATGAAGAAACTGCATACTACTTATTTTGTGTACAATTTAATGAGGATAATTTTTGCCTGTGACATTTTTTTTGTATCTATTATAGTTTTCGCAAAAAAGATAAAATACTGTTAACGGGGTCAAACTTCAAGGCGAGGGGGGGTGAAGCGTCAGGTGGAGGGGGAGGGAGAGTTGTGAGTTTTGAACAACACACCCAAAGGTATCATGCCACATAAGTTTCAAAACTTTATTAATTTGTTGATCTGAAAAACACAGAATTACCGAACTAAAAGAGTGTTTCCTACTATTAAAATGAATTTATATGTTCAATGTTTATTCAACGGTTACGAAATGTGCCACGCGCCGTCATCTCATCTCGCCCACGGACGGCGAATTTTCCTAATGCCTCTATGGAATACTGTACATTTTATTTTATACCAAGCTTTTCACATTAAACCGATCCTACCCGTGCAATTCTAAATCTTAACTCTAGTAAATAACGTCCAGTAAAAACATTTTCATTCAAACGCTGTTTTACTATGGAAAACTATGTTTATTAAATAAGTACCGAAACTACGCTACGCTAGATTTAATGTAATCAATCCCTGAATTTTACAAGGTTTGAATTTTATTACTTACCTAAAAATAAGGTACAAAAGTTTATTTATGCATAAAGATTTCGGACCGAACTATGGTGGTGGGGTGTGATAGTGTGCATAAAAATTATCATGTTTTTATAATGTAACTTGCAAGTTGCATGTATGAATGGAATTTTAATATGCAATTCAAAAGGTGGAAGTGATTTTTGCACGAAAAATGAGGCCTATAGCAACCAACTAGCAATTTAGACGCATTTCAAATAATCAAAAGCATGCAGGTGATCAGTGATCAGATCACGCACGACCGGGCAAATGCCAAAATGGTCATCTCATTTCAGCAGCATGCTTTGATTAAATTAAAATACTTAGGACCTGTTTCACCACTTCTGGGTAAGTTCTTGTTAGCTAACTAGCAAGCTAACAAGAACTTATTCAGAAGTGGTGAAACAGGCCCTTAGCTATTTTTAATTTAATTAAAGGCAGCATGGAAAACTTTTTTAATACATTTGAAGATGTCCTAAGCCTAGTTTACACATTTGATAAAAAAAAATTATGTCTTCCAATTTTTTAATTTCCGTTATGTACAAACAAATTGATTGAAGAATGTTGTCTGCTATGAGTCTCGCTTCAGCATGAATTTATAGTGATAATAGCATTTTGTTTGGAAAACTTTACTTGCACTTGATATACACTTAGCATTGAACGTACTGACTTCTTTTATTCTTTTGTGTAGGTGATTGGTGGCGTAGATTATATTTAAAACGGCAAAAATATTTCATAAAAATTATGTCACCTGCATCCTTAGATTTTCTATTTGGTAAACAGATTGTGGTTTAAATATGTAGTGAACATAGGCCGGAACCACACTATACTGCGATGCTGCGTTTCCAATAATATTATTGCCACAGCGCCCACGCCTTGAATTATCTTAGAAAATACATTGAGCTATTATGTACTACATAATTATGTTGACATGACAAACAATCCTCATGCGCCACATGCGAGGAAGAGCACGGGCGGGGGAAGAGAGTGACAGCGATCTATGGGTGTGGTGATATCTCCACATTAATTGGACAGCGTTGTGACGTACAGTGTCATCTCTAGTACCTACGTAGTACAGGGCTACGTACGCTGTTTAGAATGTTTTATGACGAAGGTCGAAAACTCGATGTCATTTGCAATGTCGAAGGCTTTCTGTCGCAAAGGGTCGCTATCACAAATGGTTGATGTCTCGATGGGTCGCTATCGCGAAAACGAAAACGAAAACGAAAACGAAAACGTAATAGCTCAATGAGAAAATTGTAGCGGTGGCGACGATGGCAGCGGCGCATTGCAGTAATGTGTTGTGGCCCTAAGTCCTAACTTCTCTAACCCCGCTGTGTCTTGAATGTGAACTAACGAGGTTGGTTGTCGGTGTCAGGCGTCGAGGCGTCGACCACGCAGGCGCCGGAGGACTCCACCTCTTGGGCTTCCACTACCGATTCCAATCAAAACGACAGTAAGTCCATGTTTACTGGATACAATTATAGGTACCTATAGGGTCGTTCTTAATATGCTGACGGTTTTAAGGTTATGATAAGACCAACAAACTGAACAGCTTTTTATATGGGACCAACATCGAAATCGCGAACGAAAATCAGCTATTTAATACAGAACTGCAAACCTATTCGACCCAAATGTATGAGACAGCTGAATTTTTTTTCGCTGTTTCGACGTTGGTTCCATAGAGAAAGTTGTTCAATTTGATGGTCTAATTGTCCCCTTAAAAACCGTCAGTTTATTAAGAATGAACCTGTTTATCATTTATACTATAAAGGCTATTTATATTTTCTAAATTGAGACATTTTGGAGCAGATATTATGTGCGTTTATTAAGATGAATGTATCTACAACACATTTCCAGTAGATCGTATCTATCGCTCTTGGTAATGCTTTGTTGGGTATCTAGGTAGTAAAACGTATTGATTGGCTAACAAAATATTGTATTATGACGTGTTCTAATTTGATCTGTTTTATTATTAACAACGCTGGCTTTACTAATTAAATTGAATAATCGACAATGCTAATATTAAAAATCAAAAGTGAAATACAATATTTAAATATTATGTAAACAACGTATTATTTATTTACAACGCAATCTTCTAAATTTCAAATTTATACTGACCTGCCCAACAACGAACATAAAGTAGTTGCAGCAATGAAATACTATTATTTGTAAAGATATAATAAAATTAGCAAACTCACTTTGTGCTATGATTCGTAAGGCAACTTTAAAGTCTTTATTTTAATAGTATTTCCAGCAACAAAGAAGTATGCTCGCCTGGAGTAATTGCATCTAAAGCGGGATTCACACGGGTCGATTTTCGCCGTGCGGCCAAGTGTGGTTTGAAATACATTGCTGCGCGAGCGTGTTATGTTTCAAGTTTATTTCAAACTAACCAGTTGATGTACCTACTTCAAATCGCACTTAGCCGCATGGCTAAAATCGACCCGTGTAAGGGGTACTTCCATCTTATTTACAAACTATTCAGAAGCCCTCGGAACATTGTCTTTATTTAACACCTGAATTCCCCTGATTTCTAATATCCCATAGATACAATTACGCCAGGTATGACGTATTAACAAAGGAACGCAAATCTGACTACGGTTTCTTCATGACCGATAGCTGAACAACTTAACAAGCAGGTTTTTTAAAAAACAATTGCGTAATAAATTGTTCGGTTATCAAGGTTTTATACAGGGTGAAATTGAAATTTTTAATGAACAATCATTGACTATGGGAACAATACTGAAACGCAAAAAAACTGCTACAGCCTGGCCAGCCAGCCATACATTTGAGTCAAGTAGGCAAATAAAATATGCTTCTTTGCGATTTCAGGTTTGATCTCATAGTAAAAGTTGTTCAGTTTTGATATGAAGAGTCTAACACCCGTATTCTTAGATGTTTCGGTTTCCTCAGGCCGAAAAAGGTCCTCGAGTCGAGTTTTTGACATAATTTTGTTTTGTATGACAAAAATGTCAAAAAGTCCTCGATTGAGGAAATCTCAAGGAAACAACTAAAAAACTAGTGTTTGTATGTATGCCAATGACTTCAATTTCATCCTGTCTTTGTTATCACTTGTATATTTTATATTATGTGTTAATAATACACTTGATGTGTTTTCCAGCGAGCGGTAGCACGCAGCTGTCCAAATCGTGGGCTCTCCTCGTCTCCATAGCGGTGCCGGTTCAACTGCTCGCTCTCCACTGACGGGACTATGTGATACTAATCGTAATTGTAAAGTAACTGTTTTAATTTAATATTTTAATAAATTGTTCTATTAAGAGATGCCTTCTTTTTTCTATACGATAGTGTTTAAAGGAAAGGTAGGAAGTTAGGTTTATGATTAAAGTAAAACACTTCACTTCTTCTGCTTAACTGCTCTTAAGTTAAAAAGTATAGGTACAGGGTCCTTAAAATGATGACGGTTTTTAAAGGGATAATCGGACCAACAAACTAAAAAACACTCTGTGAGATTTACATCGAATTAGCCATAACAATCAGTGGGTCATCCCATACAAAACGAGAAAAATCGAGATCTGTCTGCCTCCGTCTTATGCGCAAAATGAGCGCGCATGGCGGTTTTCTCGTTTGGTCGCATTGTTGAGCGTGTCATGTTACGTACAAAACTGCAAACGTGACATCTGATTTCTTTTTAGAGATTTCATTATTGGTATAACAGAGATAGTTCAGTTTGGGACAGAGATCATCCTCTTAAAAAACTGTCAGCATATTAAGAACGATCCCTTTATTTAGGTAAGTAATCCAAATTTTAATTAAAAATGGTTGTCTACCTATAGATGCATAAGAAGTACTATCGTAATAATAACTAAACCGTGGTTACTGGATAAAACAGACCTTGCAGAACTGCTATCAGATTGTTTTTTAACTGAAACAATAAAATAGTCCCTGTTAGTTTGTAGGCAGAAATTCATTACATTCGCAAGCTCGGAAGTATTCATATATCATTTGAAATCTGGGTGCATAAGTGCATTTTATCCGCTACCTACTTACTACGTGGAAAGAGTTTTTAAAATTCGAATTTTTCTATTCAATATTGGTCTATACTGCCAGTCCAGATAAAAATTAAGATAGTAAAAATTACACGTGCGAGAAAGACAAAAAAAATATGTTTCTAACTAAGCGAACTTTGCATATTTTCGTTTATATTATTGTCTTCTCTTTTTCGCGTATAGGTTTGTCCTTCGGGTGGGGAAGTATTTATATTATTAAAAAAAAAACTGGCCAAGTGCGTGTCGGGCCACGCGCAGGGTAGGGTTCCGTAGTTGCCCGTCACAATATACGAACTTAGAAGGGGGTTTTTGTTTTATACTACGGTTTGACGGCTAATAAAGTCTAAAAAGTACATTTTTTAAGTTGGTCGACTATTACTCGTTAACTTGTAAAGCTAACTTAGCGGTGATAGTTTTCCTTTTAATTTCATTATATACACTACTGCCATGAATTTTTTCACATATCTAGAAACAACCGTTTAGCTGGCAGAGGGGGGGGACACTCGAATCTAACAAAAATTAGCACCTTAAAGCTTAATATTTCGCTAACGGATCCCTAAATCGAAAAATGGTTTTCCCACACCCACCGTATTTTTAAAAGACCTATCCAACGATACCCCACACCATGGGCTAGACGAGAAAAAAAAATTGCATCCCCACTTCACGGGTAGGGAAGGTACCCTAAAAAAAAATATTTTTCAAAATTTTATTTTACCCCTTTTTCGGCGTGATTAATATGTGTACCCATGCCAAATTACAGCTTTCTAGTACTAAGCGTCTCTGAGCTAAGCCGCGGACAGACGGACGGACGGACGGACGGACATGGCGAAACTATAAGGGTTCCTTGTTGACTTCGGAACCCTAAAAACGATAAATTGTTTTGTGTCCAAAAAGAAGGCGACGCCATCGAACGATATTTTGCGTCTTGACCGTCACAATGGTAAACAATTTTTACGAATCATAGGTATAAAAATCTCTTTACTTACTTACTATTGTAAAACTGTAAATGTATGTTTGTTCGCGCATCACGCGAAAACTACTGGATCCATATTGATGAAACATTTTGTGTTAAAAATCGTATGATTAGACTGGTGGTGGTGGTGGGTATAAAAAATCTGGTATACATTTTATCCCGAAGACGCGGGAAGACCTACTTAGTTTCTAAACTCACAGTTGTGTAAGAGTTCCCTCTTGATGGCGGTGTAGCCGGCCTGGGGCAGCTGCAGGCGACACGTGACCTCAGGGTCGCCGGCCAGCACCGCCGCGGGCAGCAGGGCGGTGCACTCCGCGTCGTACAGCGGCCCGTCGCTTCGCCACACGCGCTGCTGCTGCTTCGGGTATGCTGACCTATAAATCAACGCCTTTGTCAACAACAAATGAAAACATGACGTTTCTCCGGTACAGTGTGATCCAAGGGAAATGTCTAGGGGAGATAAGTAGAATCCAATATAACTTTTATTAGTGCTCACACTCATACACCCTACGACGCATAGCACATATGACCACCTGTGACGCTTAGCACCAATGAGGGAAAAATAACAGGGTAATAGATCATCGTTGTATGGGCATGTGATGCGAAGAGAAGATGTGGATGGCTGTGGTAGGTAAAGGAGGCCGAAGAAAAGATAAGATGTATGGATTGTGTGAAGGATGATATGTGTAAGAAAGGAGTGAGTGCTGAAACGACGACTAAGGGAGATGACATATTGCGCCGACCCCAAATATTGGGAAATGGGCAAGAGAATTTGTAATTATTTGCTTTAATTCATCATGAGAGGGCATTATTCATTTATTAAAATCATCCAGTCTGTCGTCATCCACAGCTAAACATAAGTAAGCCTCTTCAAGACGCGCAACATAGCTCTTCCTGCGGCCGTAGCACCGCAGCGTGGCATAGTGCTATCGCGCCTCGGCTCTCTTTCTATTTGAACGTTAACGAATGAGATAAAAGGCGTGATATAGCTTTATCGCTCGCATCATGCTACCACCGCTGATCTAGCTCAGCTGCCTGTCTCAGGCCGATGTTCCAGCGGGCCGAGGTGCGTGCGTCCCACCAACCTCCTTACGATAAGGAGGATATAAGATATCGAGGGTAAAGAAGTAAGGATTCTCACCGATTTAGTTCTATAGTTAAATCAGGCTGCGGATACAATCCTCTAGCTAAACACTTCACTTCGATGACTTTTGGTTGCCGATGGAAATGTAGCATGAAGTCTCTTTCTGGACCTGCAAATAATTAGTATAGGTACCTATACAAGTTATAGGTACAGGCATGGATCTAGAATCATAAAGGATCCCACTCTTCCTTAGAAGCATTGATACAAGAAAATTGACGTTCGACTCCGTCGTCGATATTTCCAATTTTACGTGTGTCCCTTTCTATCCAATGACGTCACAACGAAAATTGAATGACGTCAATTTTTGACGTTGGATTAGAAAGGGACAGAGCTGGGACAAAGTTCGTAAAAAAGCGAAATACTTGGCCTATGGTAAAAAACGTCACTAAAAAGAACTAAGGAGAAGAACGATCCTTACTGACCACAAAGGAGTATTATCATGTTTCCCGTCTTGTTAGGCAGTCTGCACTCCACTATAGAGGATTCCAAACTTCTTGGGTACAGGTAATCAATCATTATGTAGATTTTGAAGTCTGTAGGTACCAAATATACGCAAGTTATTATAATACATACTGTAAACAAGCATGGACTTTGTGTGACTGGCTGGAAGCTCTGCGCTGCTGTCGCTCGAGACTCTGCAGGTGTACTCGCCACTCAGCGCTGGTTCTAAGTTCATTATGCGCAACGCTCGACGCCCTATACCCCTTGCTGCAAACATCATCGTTAGTTAGCACACGGGTTTTTTTATTTTAACACTTTGATGTACACCCAAAACTGTACGGGTCTAGTGACGCCGCACAGTGGTCCCGTTTTAAAAAAATATGGACATCGGTGCTAGAGTCACAACATATTTTTTTTATGGTGAACAATGTGAAGACAAAAAAAATTATTATCCTACCACGTCTATAACTTAGTGAAAAAAAAAATTCATTTTTTTTGTATGGGAGAAATCACATTATTGCTTATTTCTCAAAAACCTTTAAAAATGGCAAGATGGCAATCACATATGTTACAAAAGAAGTGATCCTGAGTGTTTCACTGATAGACACTTTTAACTTATCCTTGCGTACTTTGGAGAAAAATGCATCTAAAAATTTTTGATTTTTTTATTCATAATTATTGCTCAATATGAGAAGAACCTTGACAATATATATAAAAAATGGTTTTCAGCTAAAAATAGAAACACGCGCAGCATATTATTGTTACGAGCAACGGGTTCCGGGATTGGAGTGAAACGCCAAGTCCAAATTTACAGAGTTTATTAGGTTTATCTTACACACGGTCCTCCTCGCGAGGTTCTACTCATATTGAGCAATAATTTGGAATAAAAAAAATCACAAATTTTTAGATGCGTTTTTCTCCAAAGTACGCAGAGATAAGTTAAAAGTGTCTATGAGTGAAACACTCAGGATCACTTCTTTTGTAACATATGTGATTGCCATCTTGCCATTTTTAAAGGTTTTTGAGAAATAAGCAATAATGTGATTTCTCCCATACAAAAAAAAAATGAATTTTTTTTTTCACTAAGTTATAGACGTGGTAGGATAATAATTTTTTTTGTCTTCACATTGTTCACCATAAAAAAAATATGTTGTGACTCTAGCACCGATGTCCATATTTTTTTAAAACGGGACCACTGTGCGCCGCCTTCCGTGCAGGACGGTGCCCGTAGTAACTTACTTATTATTAATCTGTGACGGTGGTTCGATCTTTGCCTGGCCTGGACACACTTTATTTCGCTGTTACTACTATTACCACTAGTGCCTTATTCTGCCACCAGCACCACCCGTCCGTCTGCCACGAAGGGCTGAGGTAAAAATTGGTGGGGGGCATGATTAGTGTCCGTACTGTATTTAGTACCATATAAGAGACTGTAAAAAACGGTATAAAAACTCTGACACCAGGGCATACTTCACACACGATAATAATAAGAAGAGACTGTTTTGTGACCGTTTCGGTCCAAACTTCATTTTAATAGAGTTGACATTGGAACGAAAACGTTCACGCAATTGCGAAGTTCGAATGTCCGGGTGGAGCCCCTATACAATTTAGTGTACGATTTCTAACACTACCGAGAACCAACTTATGTACCAACTAATTACTTACCTATTTGTAAATAAAAAGTATACAAAAATTAATATTTCAAAAATAAATTTTCCTTACACGACAAATTAAGTTTTCCATCTAGAAACGTGCTGACTTTAGGTTCATCTCCCGGTCTCCACTGATAGACTGGAACGTCACTGCGGTTGAAGAACCACTGGACAGTGTAGAGATCTCCACTCGAGAACTGGCAGTCCAACACAGCGCCACTGGGGTTACCGCTCTGCACCACTTCAGGAACTAGCAGCTTATCTATTATCACTGTCTTTGTTTGTGTTGTTAGTATGCCTGCGAGAATGAGAATGTTTTGACCAGTATGAATTCATACTCTCTTTCGTTGTTGTTGTTCACAAAGTAGGTATCAAAAAATCACAGTCACAAACAGAAACCACGCTCACGACTATATTCCATGAAATGGTAGACAGATATTCTAAATGTGCTGGATGTAACAAAAAGGGGTGTTTTTAGACCAGTATGATGGTCTTGACTACCTTTAAATATTACTAGGGTGTTTTGTTACACCCTGTAGAACATTAATTTATAGTCGGTACTCTAAAAACCCGTCACCACTTTTAATTGTTAAGGTTTCATCACGATGTTTAATAAAGACTGAAACCCTAAATAACGTATAAAAGGTACTAATAACTTACCGATAAAGACAGCAAAATTAAAACAACAGTACACCATTGCGATAACAACACAATTCTGCACTTTCTTATAGTATAGTAGACATCGTGGACATTTGTGCTCGCGAAAGCGAGTGACGATGCACTGCGTACATTAGAATTTAATGTGTAGTTAAGCGAAGTAGATACTCGCATTATCTTTATGTATCGTTTGATTTCTCTCGGAGCCAGTGTAAGAAATAGATAATTTTTATTATTTCTAAGTACTAGTTCTATGTTGCGTTGTGGCGCGGCCACTTTAACTATAGGAGGTCAGAGTTAGGTCATTCAATTGTACCACAATAGTACTAATTGTACGCAAAAGGAAAAAAATAGTACCACAATACATCACGACTTATAGCGTCAGCGCACATGTGGCGGAGAATTGCTCAAGCATACTCCAGTGTCCAATGAAATGACGTCCTTATCCCGTTGAAATAGAGTTGTAAATAAGTGTCAAGTTATAATTTTACCTAGGGGACGGCGGCGTTTACTGGCGCACGCTATTTACAACTCTATTTGAATTTGATAAGGACATTTCATTGAGCACTGGGTAATGCTCGTACAGTTCAACGCTAGATGTGCGCTGACCCTAACATAGAGTAAGGAGAATCACCTTACTTCATGTCCGTAATTTCTAAATAAGATAACGGTACTAATGTATGTGGTTTCGAATAAAGGTTGAGAGGGTCCATAGGGACACCGTCCGCATCCTCCGCCGTCGACGCGACAAACGCGTTCCCATACTAATCGTGGTTTTTTACCGTTTTTTGTATGGGCCCTCCGTCGGTCAATGTGTCTCAACCCTAAGGTTTCGAATTAGAAGATGGTCGAGTTCGCTTCCAAAATGACCAGTTTCACTTGTTGTAGGTTGATCCAGAACGTCCGCATAAATGTTTGAAATAGATTGTTGATGTCCACAATATCTAAAAGGCTTTGGCCACTTCAAAATATTCTACTCTCAACTTTAGATCAAAATAAAATTCGGGATGTCAAGTTTTTTTTGGTCTTCATTTTTATATTTTTTACAGATAGAAGACATAATTTTAAGACACCTATTTCATTCTTATTGCTATTCATCGAGTTCATCTATATAAATTTAATTTTTAAATTATTTTTATCTGTAATCTCTAAGTGCAAAAATGGAGGAGAGAAAATAATTCGAACTCCATGGAGAAAAACTACATACAGCTGTATTTAAAAAAATTAAAACCTGCCTCCTCTTTCTAATTCTATGCTGGAAAAAGATACGGCAACATCAAATGTCAAATTCTGACATTGTAAAAGTATTTTTTTTTCTTAATGGCCGGTTATTTTAAGTTGATTTTATGTTTACCAAGGAGTTCACAGGTATGCCAGTGACGTCACTGCACGGACCGAAAAACGACGTTATTTTATTAAAAATATCTGTAATCCTTGGGTCCGTGACGGAAGTCCGAATTACACATATCCGAATGCATGAAGTCCGAAAGTTTTTTTGTCCGACCCACCATTATCCGACAGGACGTAGCATCGAATTCACTTGCAGCGAAAGACGATTATCCGAATGCATTAAGTCCGAGAGGATTTTTGTCCGACCCACCATCATCCGACAGGACGTAGCATCGAATTCACTTTCATTTTAAAATCTCTGACATAGAAAATATGATTAGTGAGACAATTATCTCGAAATGGTTTTCGATTCAGCCCTCCAAAAAAAAACTTGACATACCGAATTAATGGATAGGCCTAAAGCGCGGTAAGTTGAAGCACACTACTGGTGCACTTGGTCCATACAAACTAGCGCCATTATCTGTCAAATCTAGGGCACTTGCATACAAATTTAAGTAAACCTTTCATTTGTTTTGCCTCATTTTTCTGGTTTGAAATGTTCGCGTAAGGCCTACGTCAAAGAGAATTGAATCACTAAGTTTTAGCCTACGTTAGGTCTATCCTACGAATAAAGAAAGGTCTATCCATTAATTTTATTTTGATCTAAGCTCTCAACACGCTCAACTCTTTTGAAATTAAACGAAATAGTAACTTGTAAATATTTTTTATTTACCATAACGGTACTATACATTTTCGCCTTTTGGCCCTTTTGCTATAAACTTAGCGACATTCATAGGAAATTTAAATAGGAATATATTACAATAGCTGCTTAACATTATTTTTATACACTTACCTACACATCGAACACAGAACACAATCTATAGGTATTATTGAGATAGGCGTGTAACATAATGTTTCCCATTTGATAACAATTATATTATAATGAAAACATTTAACTTGAAGGTAAAATTAATAAAAGACGTCCATGTTGCGGAAAAAACATGAACTAATTTCACTTTTGCATAACCAAACGATAGCCTGGCTTTACAAAACATACTTATTCAATTCCATTATACTTTATTGCACACCTAAACAGAACATACATAACAAATAACTACATGAAAATAGTTCGGCGTTTGGTCGACTCTGGCAATCGAGACGACCGCCTGGGATGATTAGTTTCATTCTGCTTCTAGCGTTAACGTAACTTTATCGGTTTGCACCGTGCACACCTCGGAAAATTCAACCGGCTTTCATGATGGACTATCGTTGCCAGCAAAATCCGACAAACGAAAATGTGCAGACTAGTGCTAGGCAGGGTGACAATAAGTAAAAAAAAATTTGTGGCCTGGGGACTTTCTTTAACATGTACACTTCGAGGCCGGAGGCCGAGCTCCGCGTAGGAACCCCTAGGTCCCCCCTGGAACCTGGTGGACCTGGTCTCCGGGGTCAATCAGCCCACCCGCGGCTGTGTAATCAAATTATTGTCTGATTACTTCATTCATTATTATAAAGGCAAGTTTTTAGAAAAAATATTACCTTTTTATGGTAACTTGGAGAGGAAACTAGAGAAGGTAATAAATCTAATTTTTCTGTGAAATTCATAATTCTGGCAAACAAAACAAGCTAATATTATTGTGGACACCTTGATATTACTCAATGATACTGTTGCCTTTTGTCTTGAGTAATACATGTTATACTAACACCATAGACTTAAACTCTAGCGATAGACTTGCCCTTGCATAGAAGCAACATGTTCCACTTGAATGAGGTGTCCGCACCTGTTGTTCCCGAGTTCACTTCGTCACTATGGCAATGACAGACCGCAATGTGTCATTTTGTGTTGTTTTGTGTGACATGTTGTTTGTTTGAACGAGCTTGTCTATCGCTAGAGTAGTATGTCTATGACTAACACCACTTTATCCACGTTTATCCTAATGTCCACCTTAGATAAATGCAACACAGTCTATAATCTCAACATTTGATAGATTGTTACTTTGGTTAGTGCAATTCCATATTAAATATCTTAATACTAATACAACAAAATGTCACAAGAACATGGCGTGGGCATTGTTAAGCCTATTTTAAACTAGTAATAGTCTAACTGTAAATTCAGTATCAAATATACCTGAGAATCAAAGGTGCATCAAAATAGAAAAATTTAAGAAAATAAACCATACACCAACTCTAAAAGCAACCAAATTAAATCATATACGTATATGCAGCGGGACCCTGTGTCGTAATGGTTTAGGACCTAAATAATCGAGTTGGTATGTATTTCTACCTATAGACTTATAAATCTTTCTTACATGTCAATACAACACTATGGGTACCATACATATTTTTAACATGTTGGAATAAGATCTATTTTGAGCTCCTTAAGATGATTAGATCAGATACAATGCTAATTAATTACCCTAAATATAAATAATGCAGAACATTCATAAACAAATGTGACTTCTTTATTTTATATCGAACTCCTGGGCAGCGTTCAGAACCTTTGGGTGCGGTTGTTCTTCTCGCTCGCTCTTATGGGTAATACGCTTTTCACCGAGCCTCTGAACGGCGTTAGGGTGAAAAGTTGCACTCGGAGTGCACTCTGGGCGCACTCTGGGCGTAGGTTCTGAACGCACCCCTACAGTTCAGCGTTACGAGTGTCAATCCGCATGGAAAATCACTTCCAAGTTCTTGTCGCTTCTGGAGTGCGATTTTTGAATCTCATTCGCTGAGCTCAGCAGCAGAAAATGTCAAAATTACTATGAGCTCAGGAAATGAGTTTCAAAAATCGCACCCCTGGTCAGTCAGGTTGACATCAGGCGGAAAAATACTAGAGTAGTTTTCGTTGATAAATTGGTAATGAACTCAATTTCAATTGAGTTCAAAATAAAGAGATAACTGACAACTGATAACGTGCAGATGTGGCTATGGCGTTATTATTTAAATCGCTATGCTAACTTAGACCATATAACTTGAGACCAGTCTCGCGTTAGCATTCCCTTCTTTCAAGTTACACGATCAATTTTGATCACGTGCATTTACATACAATTGTATAACTTATCACTAAACGAGACGAGCTGTTATTGCGGAACAATAAATTTTGCCTAGTCTCGTTTGGGGTTCACACGAGACGATTTTTAACAATCAAAATTACAATCTAAAGTAATGGATTAAAATCCTAAGTTGCGGATTACAATATGCTACCTTTTCCCCAGTGGCAGAAAAGTTTGTCATTAGAATACCACGCATAACTCGTCCATTGTTATATGGTATAAGTATGCTTATCTCTTAGGCCCGGTTTATACAGAAGAGACGTGTGGCGGTGGCGGATAGTCAAAGTAACACAATTATAAACCTTATGTAAGTAGCATAGCGTCGTTTGGAGCATTACGCCCGCGCCTCAAGGCGACCAACGTCACGTGAAGGCGTGGGCGCGATCCTCCTTTACGACAAAAACGACGCTATGCCCCGTACATATAAGGTTTATATTGGTATCGATTCGGTATTGCCACGACTTAACTAAATTTATTCCTGTCATTTTCTAACATTCGACTAAGAAAAGAGACAGAAAACCAACAACTGACTTTAGTGCTGTCAAAGTGACGCTACACGCCCAAAAACGACTTAAATAAGATGGCGTGCATTATGATGCCATCTTATTTTGGGCGTGTAGCGTCACTTTGACAGCACTAAAGTCAGTTCTTGGTTTTCTGTCTCTTTTCTTATTCGAATGTTAGAAAATGACAGGAATAAATTTAGTTAAGTTAACCCTTAAACAGGCCTTGGCCACCATATTTAAATTCAATAATGAACCTTATTGTAAGTTTTTAGTAGGTACATTGTCAGTTACTTTTATGTGGTCGATAAATCGTACTATGCCTGTTTAAGGGTTAAGTCGTGGCAATACCGAATCGATACCGTGTTACTTAGATTATCCGCCACCGCCACACGTCTCTTCTACATAAACCGTAGCTTACAGAGCAGCATGCATTTCAGACACTATAGTATAGAAAATCTATATTGTTCGTCATGTAGATTTATGTTTCCGGCAGTTTTAAAGGTTTTGTGAACAGATTGACAGATTTGTAAACAACACCATAAGAATAGTTAAAAATAGTACACTACGACAGCTCTGTTGGAGTAGAGCATGCCCCGGATAGGCAGGTCGTGGGTTCGAATCCCGCTCGCAGCCCGACTTTTTCAATCTTTAATTTGATTAAGCTAACATGGCATACATGTAAAATAATAACATTCGATTAGTACACTATTGAATGGAATCTCCCTTGTGCGTACCTAAAACGTCGCGTTTTGACCACCACTTTCCCCTCCACCCACAACGTCCCGCTACCGCCCACGGGTACCGCTAGGGCTGTTATATGAAGTATTTATTCTTGCTGTAATTTATTTTACAGATACGGTATCTATATCGCAGACGCAAGCCCTGACCGACTAGTTGGTTAAACCAACATTACATTTTACGTGACCTTGAAAGCGTCTGTCACGCTAGTTTCGTTTCTATAGTGTACTTGTATTATCTATTCTTATGACAACACTCGACTCTTCTCATTAATTTTACCTACAATCACGGACCTGAAAAAAAGACGGACGTAATGTGACACTAAAAGGATGTGAAGCATGCAAGGTCCTACATTTTTGTTTCTTCTACAAGGGACCTACACTTACACAGATGCACTACTAGCTCTAGGCGCAGGTCCGACACCCGTCACCATTATGTACCGCGTGACAGCACGCACACAAAAGAAATGGGAGCTTCACTCGTGATTAGACGAGATTACGTCCGTCTTTTCTTCAGGTCCGTGCCTACAATATTGTAAACCCTTGTAAACCTTATAATAACATAGGCCTACATCTTGACAACAGAATATTGTAAAATATCTTCTTCAGTAAAGTTGCTCAAGCTTCCCTGTTTTGGTTTCCATTGAAGTTAAAATATTGTGTCTAATTATTATAACAACAAATCAACATTGATATTACTGACAACTTAACGTAATAAGGTAATAAATAATGCATATTGCCACATTATTGACAGCATTTTTATTTTATGTTTATATGTTTTAAACCCTATGTTTGGTATGTATAAATTACTTTGGTTTTTAGTAACTTATTGTACATACTGGGATGCAGCTAGGTAACACATACGTTACAAGATGTTGTCCTTGGTAACAATTACGCATTTCTTGGGCATCACTCAATACAAAAATAAAAAAGCCTATTTTTAAGTGAACACAATTTGTCTATATCATTTGTTGTGAACTTCATTCTAAAATATGATTTTTCTATATTTGTTCTTATAATCTACAAAATTAAACTTAACATAATTAATAATATTATAAAACAATCTTTGGCACCATTGAATATTTTTACTTACAAACTATTAACACATGAAACTATAATAGTTAACTGATGATAGGCAATGAAGCATTTTGTACCTGTGGTTGTGCCTATATTTAACTTTCAATACATTCACTGTTAACTTGTCAATGTATCATATCTCTGCTCTGTCACTACAGAATACTATGGTACTATACAAAACTGTAACTGTATTAAATGTGCATTGAAACGCTGAAGTTTGTGATGGAACAATAATATTTGGTATTTTTCGTACTATTTAACTAAAGCTTAAATGGTTAAAAACTAATTGAAACTTAATTAATAATTGCTTTGTTTCTATCAGCACTACTTGGGCTGCCACACATTATATTAGATGAATTGTGTCGCGTTTTCCGAGGGCCATCCAGATCATTGTCAGCTCCGGCGGCGACAGACGTGAGGGCCACAGTTTTATCGAAGTCTATGGTAGTGTAGCCGATGTTAGCACACGGTGCGGTGGAGGACAGGCTGGTCACCGGCGCCTTCTCGAGGCTTGTCTGCGACACGAGCCGTCCGCGCGGCTGCGACGAACATGACGCTGTGCTCTCATTCTTTGAACTGTTGTATGATTGACTCTCAGGTGATGCCAACTCCCTTGTTAATTTTGCAGCCTCTTTATTTGAATCAATATCTAAAATAGCATAGTTTACTTCCAACTCTTCAACTGGTGACATTGAAGTAAATGTGTCTGATTCTGAGAATTTCTGACTATGCTCTGAAGCATGCTTCTTAGCATTCTTTACACTTTCCCCCAATTCTCCTAATGATAAATTGGCGTATGTATTGACTTCAGGTCTGGGTATGCCTATGCTTAAATTACAGTATTCTACTTGCTTTGGTGTGAGAGGTGTAGTGGGTGGAGCTTCATTTTTGTTTAAATCTGCAGCAGTATTTTTCTCACTGGGTGTTATGTTCATGTACAACCGAGCTGACTCTTGTTGCTCTATGCTGAGCTGTGCATAGTGCTCACTACTGTTGCTAAGTGTTGGGGACAAACAATTACCATGGTTTTTAGAGACCCCTTCATTTATGAATCTACTTTCAAGGAACCGAGTCTCATCCTCAATATCTCTCATAGTGTTTAAAGCAGTTTCTTCACGCAAAGTATTCCTCAAGATAGCTAAATCTCTATTAATGTCATTGCAGTAAACATGACGAGAATCTGAGGTACCCTCTGATTGGTTATTATTGTGTTCTCTTTTGAAATCTCTCAGTTGGTAGACATTAGTGACATGGTTGCTGTTTGTCTGCGAGCGAGGATATAGTGGCATGACTTCTAAAATGTCCACACTTGACGGTGACCTGGGTGATTGATTAACACCCCTGGGCACTCCGGAATTAGACAAATTGTTGTTGAGGACAGTACCTGGATTATCAGGAGGGCCGTTATCTATTGAAGATCGGTGCACGACACTGGCTTGCAGCGTTTGTCTGCCCTGAGGGGAGGGCGTCAATCGTGACACCGGGTAAGGGACAGAATCATGAATAACATTTCTTAACTGTATTTGTTGTTGTAGTGATCTGAAGAGCAGGGATGCTCGTCGACATCGAAAGGCGTAAATTCCTTCACCGGTTTCACATCTTCTACCTGGAATAAAAAATATACCATCAGTAATCAGCAATTTCTTTCAAATTATTAGCAACATTTTTTGATAATAGGTTTTTTACTACTACGGTCTTCTACCCTTAGGTTGCTAATAGGTGGTAAGGTGAATAGCTTTAGAAAAGCAAACTGAAATAGTCCAATGTCATTCTTTACCCTTGGACTCATCTCATCATACGATAACAAAGCACAAATAGTCTCTTATTTTGCCATATTAAGCTTCAACTGCTCTTGTCCAAACATGAGTCCTTTGTATACATATAATGGGAAGTAGTCATTCAATACTTAACCATCTAATGTTACACTAATTAACTGAACAAATCACCATTTTCTAAGACTGGTTTTAGAGCTAGTTGTACTGCCAGCGCCTGACCAGAAAGATAAAACATCTCACCATGTTGTGGAAAATCATTGGAACTAAGATTTGTACTTGAAACATTGTTCATAAAGGTTATAGTTGATTGTAGCACCCACAAGCCGGTTTTTTATTGATCTCTTCAGATGTTAACACTATCGATGCTAAGTTCAAAGCCATGATGATGAGGCATAAGATTATCGGTGATTCGCGAAATACAATGCAATAGAAAATATCAAATACTGACTCGTTATAAGGGTTTTAAGCACTGCAGCCCATTTATCGCTGACCTAAAACGTAGGTTGTCACCTTCGATCAAAATAAAATTAATGGATAGGCCTTACGCGAACATTTCAAACCAGAAAAATGAGGCAAAACAAATGAAAGGTTTACTTGTCACTTGTATGCAAGTGCCCTAGATTTGACAGATAATGGCGCTAGTTTGTATGGACCAAGTGCACCAGTAGTGTGCTTCAACTTACCGCACTTCAGGCCTATCCATTCATTTTATTTTGATCTAAGGTTGTCACCAGCGAAAGTGTTAAATATATATCTTTCTTGTACACGTATATGCTCACTTCTATATTCCCCGAGAATGTTTCACTAATAGTACTGAAACTCTCTCTCTCTTTCTTGTCATGATATAGAAATAAATATATCCAAACCATAAAGGTATTATACCTTACAGGAATAGAGCAACTGACATGAGTTGTCAAATGAAACCGTTTTTGGATGTTTTCCGGAGACTATTCGCAGTAGAGGTGGGCGCCGACCCGAAATTTGCCAGCGGCGGCGCGCCGGGGGAAATTAGTCGGCGCGGTTGTTTTTTTTTTAAATCCACACTTTAGGTGTTAAATGTATTATCTAGAAGCTCCAGATGCACAATAAGAAATTAAAAAAAAAAGGTGCTGATGTTAAATGTTTTTACAACTACAAACGCGATTTCTCAGCATTCTAAACCAAACCAGGTGTAGAAAAAACAACGGGGTTCGTATTTCGTATTAGCAGGAATCGCTAGACTAATCCCGGCAAGTGTAGAAAGAAAGTCCTGAGAACACATTCTTCTTATCTCGCCAATATAGATAAGCACATCTCTCAAAATGTCAACTCCTTGACATCGAACTTAAGCTTGTTATCTCCGGCATTATTTCGAGAAGTCTGATTCTGGAGACTGCTGTCGGCGCTGGCAACCAAAAATAACGACATTGGGAACCGGTGGCATTGATATGGATAACCAACGCTGGCAACCAAATGAACGATTGGCATCGTCAACAGAGAGCCCATATAATGTACCGTTTAGCCCAGTAACTAGTGCTGGCAGCCAACTTGGCTGTCAGCGCCAGCAGCTAGCTCGACAACCGGCGCCACCAGAACTGAACTCGGCAACCAGGGCACTGTCGGCAGCCAGCGCCGGCACAGATATGGATAACCAGCGCTGGCATCCAAATGAGCAACTGGCGCCTTCAACAGAGAGCCCATGTAAAGTACAGTTTAGCCCAGTAACTAGTGCTGGCAGCCAACTTAGCTATCGGCACCAGCAACTAGTACGGCAATCGGCGGCGCCGGCATCTAACGTGAAAAACGGGGTGCTGCCGGCAGCTAGCTTGGCAACCACTGATACAAATAACCAGCGCCGACAGCCAAATGAGCGGCTGGCGCCGTCAGCGCGGAGCCCATGTAAAGTACAGTTTAACCCGGTAACAAGCGCCGGCAGCCAACTTTGCTGTCGGCGCTGGCAGCTAGGTCGGCTGCCAGCAACTAGCTTGGCAAGCAGCGCCGGCACTGATATGGATAACCAGCGCCGGCAAACAAATGAGCGACTGGCGCCGTCAGCGGAGAGCCCATCTAAAAGTACAGTTTAGCACGCCAACTAGCGCCGGCACGCACACAGCAACCACGGACGGACACCGGCGCCGTCGGCGCCTAACTCGGCGGCGGCGGCGGCACGGGTTAACCGGCGCGGCGCCCACCTCTAATTCGCAGGCAAAAATTCGAATACTGAGGGCCTACCATGAGTTTTTCCTGTACTTTACTACTGGAGTTACGTCGCCAATTCGTATGACAGAAATTAGTTCTCAATGTAACCACTAGGAGCTCTGTACGAAATTCAATACGAAATTGGTGACATAACTACAGTAGTAAAGTACGGTGAAAACTCATGGTAGACCCTCTGTCTATAATTCTGAGTCTAACGGGAAATCGTGGATAAATTAATGAAGCAGGGTCAGTATATTTCACAAAATTATCTACGATTTCACTTTAGATTCACAATTATTCACGGAAACCGAATTGTAAAAATTGATAAGAGATTAGAAAACAGTTCTATTGCCTCGCGTCACGTATCTCTTTCTATTATACAGTGATGCCACTAGGTACATCTCACTCTCTCAGCTGTTAGTTCCTCTATTCCTGGTATAATATCTTAATGGGTGAAACTGGCCTTAAATCTACTAAAATATCCTTACCAGACTCAAAACTGAATATTTCTCCTTCAAATCCATATCTCCTCAGGGAATGTAGAGGCCACACAGTCGACTCCCTGCCTTCTCTATAGAGCACGATGTCGGACTCCGTGATCTCCAGCTGACCCGCGCACAGGTCCGCTCCGTGTTCGTCTATGTTCACAACGCGAAACACATTCGGATGCAGATCAGAAGTCTCCTTCTTACTGTGTAAACACCCCATTATTTAACCTACAAACATAAATAACGATAATATTATTCAGTGATAAGTTATTTACAATAAAAGGTCTTGAAATCTTCTCGATTCAAAAATCCACCAGAAAGACATTTGAACTGAAATTACGCAATAACGTTAACAGTAAAAGGATTTCCATTTACCTATTTTATAAATCTTATCAGCAAACACATTTACAGCATAAAAACACTACAAAAATCGAGGATTAATGTAAATACAGAGAATTTCCAGGAGAAAGATTGTGGAGAAAAAAAATTTGATTCTGTGTTTGTTTTTGTTGGCCCTTTTTTTTTTTTTTTTAAATATATTTACTAGCCTGGTTACTAGACCTTTTGGCTAAATCTTATTTTATTTTTAATTTTCTTCTGTTTTCACATTAAAACGTTGGTATTCGACGTTTTGATGGTTCTTTTGGAGTTTTTGGAGGCAATCGAAAGACGTAGGAAAAGCAGAGAAGTCTACAGGAAAGAGGTGAACCGACCGCTTTGCCGCGCTAAAATCACGGAACACTTTTCCTGTTTACGACCCATGCACCATCATATTTCACTGAACTATATATTGTTCACTTGCACGACACTTTGTTACGCAAAACAACACCAATTTTACGAACCAAAACTCACTATAAACGATAAAAATTCGATGAAATATGAGGACTCCAAACGTCAGCTACCAAAGCCCGCCAAAAACTCTCTTTTGTTGGCCCAGTGTGACAGTGTGACCAGCACCATGATAAAAATGTCGCTTAATTTTTGGACTTTGGCACAGAATTGACAATATTTCATTTTAAGAAAGGTACCAAAATAAGAAAACCGTTTGGAGATTAAGTGATTCAAAGCTTATATCAAAATTATACGATTTTTCTATCCATTATTTCTCGAGTTATTTGAAAAATACTGAAAAATATAATATAGGTTGAATGAGATTTTATTCCTTTGCCTGCTTGGCTTTTCTATTTGACAGTTTTTATTTTTAAAGTTATTGAGGCCAAGGTATCTTGGCCATAAAGCCTATGTTTTTCAGAAAATTCAAAAGTAAATTAAAAATAGAAATATCAGCTAAAAATTAAATCGAAAAAATAAGTATCTCTTATTTTTAACCCTTTTTTTATATTTTTCATTAAAAACTGGTGGTTAAAAAAATTTAATGACAGAGTTCCAAGTACAAAAAATAGTTAAACTTTTATATACTTTAATATACTTTTTGTACCATACACAACACAATACTTAAAAAATAGAAAATTCCGTGATAGACACATGGGTCGCATTTGCATAACTAAAGCATTAAAACCAGCCTTGATACGTATTGAAATCACAAATACACAATTTTAAGAATTTCAAACGGATTCCGGCTAAAAATCCCAGGAAAAATTTAAAAAAAATAAATCATTAAAAAAAACGTTGACTTTGATAGTGTAGTGACAGTCTCTACTTAGTCTGTGGTTCACTCGGTCAGCTGGGACTAGAAGAAGGTTTTAATCGCTTCGTCTCCGTTTTTATAATATTTTTCAGGAACACGGTACCTTTATCAGCTTTATTAGCAATTTTGAACGAATACCTACCACCAGACCACCTCATAGATCAATTTTTGCTCGCTGGTGATTTCTGGATTTCATAAAAATAACAAATTCTATCTAAAAACTCGTCGATTTTAATGAATTCTGAAGAAGCAAAATGTCCTGTCAGATAGAACAAATTGCAGATTGTGGTGATATATCCTCCTTAGGCAGAGCACTTTTCATACCAGAGAGGGAAGGTAAAGTAAAATTACCAATATTGTTAAATCTCTTTGTTCTATTTACTACCGATATTTATTACAACTAGTATACATACAACTAGTAGATATATCCAACTAGGATGGGCTGCTTTCGGGAAACTCAGTCATATATTCTCCTCGGCCCTACCACAATACCTCAAAACGAAGGTGTTCAATCAGTGCGTCCTGCCAGTCAAACGGAAACTTGGACTCTGACGACAGGACTAGATCAATTGAAGGTCGCTCAGTGAGCTATGGAGAGCTATGCTCGGTGTTTCTCTGAGAGATCACATCAGAAATGAAGTTATACGACAGAAGATTAAAGTGGTTGACATCACAGCTCTGAAAATTTGCAAGCTGAAGTGTCAATGGGCTGGTCATATCTGCTGAAGAACTGACAACCGATAGGGTGTCAGAGTTCTAGAGTGGAGACCACAAACTCGCAGGCGTAGTATGGGACGCCCTGCTGCCCGCTGGACATACAACCTAAAAAAGGTAGCGGTGAGCGACTGGATGAGAAAGGCTTAAAAAAATCATTTATTTCAGGAAACAAAGTCTCATAGCTACACAAGCATCCTTGAGAGGCCTATGTTCAGCAGGGGCATAGGCCGATGATGATTTATTGCAAATTTCAGATGAGAACTGGTTGTCGCAGTGTTGTGTGTCGTTGTCGTCGTGCGGCAGCCTGCTGGCGGTGGGCTACAGGAGTCGGCTGTGCTTGCTGACCACTCAATGGATCAGTGCAACCGACAGCAACACCTATCTAATCTCGTGGAGTGGCACGCTGCCTTCTGAGATCACTGCCGTGCTGACTCTACCCATATGTCCTTCACAACAATCTTCACAGGTAATTGTTATTTTACTATCATAGAGTGCATTTTTCCGTACACAACACATTGTATGATGTAAAGATGTATTTTTAAGGTAAAACTGCGTACAGGCATCTTGAGTTATAAACAGAAGTAACGCTGATGTGTTTTGCAAATTGCTTGTGGCAAGTGGGATTTATACGTGCAGTCTGTCTATCCACTGCTCTAAACCACTGATGTACCATATATGAAACATGCTGAATTCTTTTTATTTTAACTTATGTGGGATGTAGTTTTATGTAATGGGTTATGGTATCAATGCTAACTATCAAACTCTGTGGTATTATATAAAGCATGCCTCAGATGGATAGATCTCTCGTTCAATCTGGAAAGGCTATGATTTTTAATCTTGACTGATTTTATATTAACCAAAAAACCTTTTTTTTTTTTTTTTTTTTTTTTAAAAAGCCTTTTATTTTATTTAGATTCCATAGGGAGTCGCGTTGTCGATCTGCTATAGGGCAGTCACGTTTGTTGGTTGCCAGCAAACGTTCCTCCCAGCTCCCAGCTCGACAGCGGGGCTCCAGTGGTGGCTCAAGATAGTGTTCTTTTATAAGAACAACCCTTGAAGTCACCAAAATATCAAATATAACCGTACAACGTCAAGCACTTTTGCTATAAAAACTCGACATTGGCAAAATCATCATTAACCAAAGATGGCAGCCATTTTTTTTAAAATAGAATAGAATAGAATATATTCCATACAAAAATTTTGTATACTAACTAGATTGCGCACTACGGTGCTGGCAACGAGACAAGTGAGATTACCGAAACCCTCGTGTGTCCCTTTCTAACTAGGGTGTCCATTCATTCTCAAATTTGACGGGATACCTAATATGCATTTATTCAAGCCTGTTTCTTACCATCTTGTTGAGGGTTTAATATTATCTTTTTATCCTGGAAAATGTTTTTGGGGGTAAACTCAGAATAAAAACAAATATATATAAATAAATAAATAAATATCTTGACATTGTACCACAAATTATCTATTCACATTTAAAGTTCCAGAATCTAACCTGGACTTGTATTATGATAACTAGTCAACGATATAGAATACATTATATAGATACAAACATCCATGACTCGGGTAAAAATATTCATATTCATCATATATAAATATTTGTCCCTTACGGGATTCGAACCCGCGACCCTCGGTACAGCAGACAGGTTCACTATCGACTGAGCTACCGGGCCGTCAAAACGTACGCCGTATAAAAGTAATTAGAGTTTACCGCGACTTCTTCCGCACGAATTATACAGGGAATATTTTACAGAAATTATACAGACATGTAAGGAAAAGTATCATTAACCTTTAAACTACATACATACTCTACCCATAAAACTGAACAACTTTTACTATGGGAGCAAACCTGTCGGAAAAAAAAAATCTGCTGTCCCATATTAAACTGCAATACAGTATACTCGATTCAAACGGGGGATATGGGATAGCTGATATTATTTTTAGTTCTGACATATTTGCTTCCATAGTAAAAGTTGTTCAGTTTGATAGGTAGAGTAGTAGTAGTTTAAAGGTTAACATTTTTACTGTCCATGCATCACATAGGTATAATACACTGACAAGCTGGCTTGATACGTAAAATGAACCATTAGCGTGAATTGACCATTATTTCTCGAGTGTGTTTCAATGTTTTTAAACAAACTATTGGTCGGTGGTCCAAGCTCAGACGTCCGTGCATTATATGATTTTTTTTATTTTCTTATAGCTACCTAGGAGTCTTCAGACGAAATTTATCTTACCAAAAATATTTCGCATACCTACTTACCGTATATACAGCAATTCATTACGTGACCTCGTATTACTTTCAAAATATAATAATATTTTTGGACATGTGGTGATGGTAACGTAAAATATCATTGGGACATTTAAAGTGTTAATGATACTTTTCCTTACACCCTGTATACCAGATTTTAAGACGAATCATAAGCTATCAAACAACAAAACTTCATTAAAATCGGTTCTATAGTTTTTGCATGATGCTGTTCAAACAAACAGACAGACAAAAATTCTAAAAAAGGTTGATTTGGAGCCAGGGATACCTAAAAACCATATCGTAATCTTTTTTATATATAAATAAATATCTTCAATAAGTACAGAACTAAAGACACTTCTGTTAGGTACAGTTTTATAAATAGTTCAGATTTTAATTTAAATATGTATGCTGTTCTATTCCAACCTGTGTAAATTAATGTAATCTAAGGCCGAGATTCAGAGACGATTTTTTTTGTCTTAGTTCGAGCTAAGTAGGGTAGAAATGTATGGATTTTGACATACGGGAGTTCGAACTATGACTTACAAATCGTCTCTGAATCTCGGCCTAAGACCACGCTAACAAAGTCACGGGCACAGCTAGTAAAGGTATTAATATTGTAATATGAAACATCTCGTCTGACAATGATAATTCATTTTGCGTTAACACATACGCGAAAGGCTGACCCCACCACCATATGGGATTAAAAGCCAGGAAGAGAGAGAAACCTTAGAAAAAGTATATGTCTAGAATGAGCCTCACTGTTTTACCGTATAAAACAAAAGGGGCTAAGTTTCATAGGTTGGTGTGCGTGAGGCGCCATACTAATTCTGTATGTGTGCGTGTATATGTATAGGGTTTAGGAACCAGTCCTGGTTCCAATTTTTTTCGACGCTTTCGTATCTTCGACTGTCAATCTAGACATATACTTTATCAAAGAGAGAAACATAGGTCGCTAGAATGGTCAATTGGTCACCCTAGTTAAGAAATGTTTTACGAAACAATAACATACCTAACTTTGCGAAAGAAAAGCCACAGCCGGGGTAGTATTCATTTTTGCATCCAACTACACATTAAAAGTTCACCATTTCGACAGTTTCCAATATTATTACAACAATTTTGAATTTGTAATTTTATGACTTTTGAATTATGACCGCCATATTTTTTCATAAGACCATAGAGTTGCCAATAAAAAGTTTTGAAATAATACACTACCTCCTTACCTTATTTGTTTTGTGATAAACTGAATAAACATAGTGTAAAACTAACTACAATTATCAATTAATAAAATAAATATTTTGCACAAAATAATTAAAATTATACATTTTCAATGACAAAAATATTTTTTAATTTACATCTTTTGTATTTACAGTAAATTCTAAAGTGGTAGTTTAATAAGTTGGCAACATGTTAGAAAGGGACACACGAGGGTTTCGGTTATCTCACAGTGGCTTGGTTGTCAGCTAACAACAACATTGAAGGAAAATAATTCTTGTTGCATAGAATTAGCGTTTATTTTGCATTCTCGAAGAAATTCGAGTCTTCTATCCACCTATGGAATATATAATATTCTTGATTCCATAGCATAATGGTTACTTTACTACATTTCAAACATTCAAATGTTGTTAGTACTGTTAGTATCTTCACTTTTTAGATTGTTAGTATGATTAGTCTTCTTCTATGTTTGCGCTATGGACCCCATTTTGGGTGAAGGCCTCCTCCATCCCCTTCCACAACTCTCTATCTTTACCCGTGCTCATCCAGTTTTCTCCAGCTATCTTTGCAATGTCATCGGCCCATCGTTTGTTTGGCCTGCCAACGTTCCTTTTGCCGGCCGGGCCTTTCCATTGTGTTAAAAAAAAACATTTTAGCAACAACTAATTATTAAAATGTAATTTCATTAACCAGTTTATTGACTTTATTTGAATGTATGTTTAGTTAGTGGGCTAGATTAGTGCTTAATTTTGCCTAAGAGTGTAGACTAATATATGTCTATTTAGTGAAATTATCAGCAGATAAAACTTACAGAATGGACCAGACTGGTTTTGTATCATAGTTGGATTTAAAAATGGAAGCATTGGTTTATACACAAACACCGGCCACTTGCTATTGCTCGAGAAGCTGGATGAGAAGCCAGTCATGAAGATATCATGTCACACAGGCACCTACGGGACCTTGCCTGATGATATACACATCCTGTTCCAAAACTGCCAGTGCATTGTGACAGGAGCTAGTCTGTTTCAAACACTGAGGAACGCTAAAGCTCAGTTGGCTAGAGGTAAGTTTTCTTTTATTTATTACTTGACCAAGTAAATGTAACATTGTATTGTGGCCATAGCATGGCAGCGTGATATAGCGCTATCGCGCCTTAGCTCTCTTTCTATTTGCGCGCGACCTAACTAAACAAAAGGCGTACATAGCCTTATCGCGTCATCATGCTACGGCTACAGGTCGCGCAACGGTTTATGAGTTCTGACATTAAATACAAAATCAAATGGCGGAGGGAATCCGAAGCACAGAAACATACTTTAATTATATACTCACCCCAAGGTTAAGTTATAGCCTGGTTTACGATCCCAATGCAATGCCTCTTCTCACGAATAAAGGTGAGCAGGAGTGGACCATACTCCACCGAGCAACATGCAAGCTCAAATGAACCAAGGGACCAACTGCCCCTTACGACTTAACCCCAAGATTGTCTACCTACTTGAAATAACTTCTGTATCTTATAAATTCTTGATGTACAACATAAAATAATGAGGGATTTTCAGAAAGTCATTAAAAAAGAAAAAGTAGTTCCTAATGGCTCGATACATGGCGTTGACGAGACAGGGGCGAGCGACCTTGCAGATAATAAAATACAAATAAAACAGTAAGAATTTGTGTTTTTAAGTAAGCAGCAAAATATGAGCGTATATTCAACGGATGGGTCTGACTCTTTACTGAACTTTTTAGCCTAAATTTTTCGTCTTCTGACCCCTCTCTGGTCAACGCCATCTATCGCCAGTATGATGAACTACGTTTGAGTAGCTGTCAGAAAAATCCCCTTTAATATATTGGATGGTGGGTCAGAAGTACAGTTTCAATTCAATTCATTTATTTTGTGTCAGATGATAGATTCGACGACGGTCATAAAAGCGTCGGGGCTGAGTTGCAAAGAGGTATGGAAACTCGATCTTGAGGTCCAGGTTTGAATCCGCACGGATGACATGCCATATACCATTGAGTTTTTCTAACTTATGTATGTAATACCGACTGCTGTCAAATGGGGAAGGAAAACCTGCATACACCAAAAAATTTACGTGGTGGACTAACACCCTTACCCCCTGAGGATAGGCCCTAAAGTGGGATGTATACAGGGTCCTTCGTAATATGCTGACACTGTTTTAGGGTGATGACCAGCCCATCAAACTGATCAACTTTTTCTATGGGGGCAACATCGAAATGGCGAAAAAAAAATCTGCTATCCCTTTGGCTCGAGCAAGTTTGCAGTTTTGAATGGAAGAGCTGATTTTTTTTCGCGATTTCGATGTTGGTCCCATAGAGAAAGTTGTTCAGTTTGATGGTCTGATCACCCCCTTAAAAGTTTCAACATATTAAGAAGGACCCTGTATAGGCTAATGATCATGATAATGATAGTGATATCATTGATAGCTGTTATTAACAAATATAGTTTCACTCATTCTCATTATTAACTGCCTCCTATGCCCTGCAGGTTCCTATTATAACAAATAAGATACTCCATCTTTGAATATGTTTTCAGTGCAGGCCGGTATTCAAAATGACTACTCAATTGATAGCCGCAGTATTAACATCCGGAAGTGGACATTCTCTGACCAGGAGGTCATCAACGATGCTGCAGTTGTAGGACTTGAGCTTAAAAACTCTTACGACCATCTCTTAGCGGCTTCTACTTATGGAGGATATGACACATGGTAATAGATTGCATTTTATAAAATTAATTCATGGTCTAACATAGGGCTTTTAAGTCGATATTAACTTTCATAGCAAATCACACCATTACAAGAGATATTGTCTTACATCCACTTTGTCAATTTCTTTTACAATATATTAATAGTCCAAAATGGATTTTGTATTGGATTTGTATAAAACAACTTTGGAGTCTTTAGCTTTTCGGTGAAGGAAAACATAGTGAGGAAACCTGCATGCTTCAATGTTGTACCCACAAGAGGCAACGGGCTCACTCCCCGTCACATTGGACAGGGGTTCGGTACTGGTGAAACTTGGATATTCTGAGGTCTCAGAATATCTCTTTATATCCCCTCGGGGATTATAGTCGTGAGCATATGTTTCTGTGTGTTTACAAACTTTGGACGCCGCGAAAATGTCCTGTGAACTTTATCATTTAGTTCTGTTTACCTTCTGCTTAAGTGGCGCCATCTATATTTAACTTTAGCGTAAAGAAACCCAATGATCGAGTATTAGTATGCTACCAAGCATACTATTCACTATCTTTTGTGTCACACCAATTTTTTATGGTACAGGTACCGTTCAATCCCACCTATGAACACGTTGATTCTCGGAGCGGGAGTGACACCTTACGTTGGCTTCCATTACGCTCTGGAAGGGGGCACTACCCCGCCACTGCAGGATGTGGCGAGAGCAGTCGCTAACAAGATCAAGTCGGCGTTACCGTAAGTATAGTGCGTAGATTTATATTACGTGACTAATTAACAGAGAATGTGCAGAACTTAGGGTGGGACGAAATGAACGATTCACGGAGGGAAAGTCTTGAACATTAAAGATAACTTTGACTCAAAGGAAACAATATTTTATATTTGAACAAGAAAAACACAGTTTTCACGCGGTTATTAATTAAGCTAAAGGTAACCACTTAACCGCGTTTTTATTGATTTTGGAGTTCCCGATATTTCGGCTGTGTTACAACTTACAACTGCCATGATCACGGCACGACTGTAATGAGGTTTTTAAGAGCAGAGCAGACCTCTTCTGTCTGCTCTTAAAAACCTACCTGCAGTTCTACAGTAATCCCATTCATAGCAGTTGTAATAGTCCCGAAATATATGGAACTCCAAAATCAATAATAACGCGATGATTAACTTTAGCTTTAGAAAAACACTACTCACCGATTATTTTTAAAATTTTGCCGCGTTGAAAAAGGTCAATGATAAAGAACATTTCTCTCAGTAAATATTGTATCTCACATTAAGGCGTGACCATGAAATCTCCCTTCTTAACTTGTTTATGCTACAGCATTATTTTTGAGCCTTCGCATGTCAAAGTTCTCTGATAAAAATGCGTGTGACAACCGAGAACACCGAGGTAATTCCATAAGTGTTCCGATTCCGTATTGATTGGTGCTGCTTACAGACAAATAAATTTACAGAGGGTGGCTCGGTGGTTCAACTGAAAGTCCAACTGCTTCAACGGACCCTCTGGTGCGTTCGGAAGCGCTGTCGATGCGGTCGGGCCTCTACGACGTGCAGCGGCAGGGGACCGCGGTCGCGGTGTCGCCTGACCGCAGGCTCGCCGCCTTCGCGGACAACGTCGGCCGCGTGGCCGTGCTAGACGTGCAGCGGGGGCATCTTGTGAGGCTGTTCAAAGGATGCAGGGATGCTCAGTGCGCTTTTGTCCAGGTGCGTTTGTTATTTTACTCTTTATTGTACAGTCAGCAACGTAAATACGTACTCACTTTATTACTGTGACGTGGAACATAAGTGCACATCTTTTCGATGCGGACGGTAGACACAATGATACACATTGTTGGGAAAACATGTACTAAAGGCGAGCTTATTCCAACGACCTTCGAAAAGACCTGTAACAGCGACAGTTAATAATTACAAGACAAACTATGGTTATCTATGTGTTATTTTTAATTATTGATATCAGATTTTGTAAACTTACATCTTGAGAAATCGAAAAGAGAGTCTTAAAGTATTGAATGTGAACTATTAATATCTGCAAGAGGAAATCGAGGGACCATAAAAAAACGTCGGTCTAAATATTTTTTGAAAGTTTCCTTTTATTTGGCCAAAAAACCATTTAATTCCACAAGAACAAAATATCTTGTGTATATTTTTCACTGTTTCCGATTATTATGACTAACTAAAGCAGTAATTTTTAATTTCAGATGTTCGACATGGACAATAAGAAACCGCAGCTTTCTGTCGTTAAAGATATAAAAAGAGCAATCTTTTTAATCATCTACAACCCTAAGAAAGGTCTTATCGACATAAGATTAATGCAGAGAGGTAACAGAATAGCCGTGTTCACAGCAACAAAGAATGGAATACTAATATACAACACTTGCGGGTTGGTCGGCGCAGAGAAAAATTATACTCACAAGAAGCTTAATTTACCAGAATTCCAATGTGTGTTAATGGATCCAGACGGAAAGCTGAAAAAATTTAACATTCCCTTCTACTACGCCTTAGACGGCGAGAATTCAGGGCGCTCCAAAGACTTACACTCGCTGAGGGAACTACGGGACTTTATAAAGAAGACTTCCAACTCTTCAGAAGAATACGAACAAGAAATTGTTAGGAGAGCATCAGAATTGAAAACATTAGATCTGAAAAAACACTGCCTTGAAATGTTAATAAGGAAGTATGAAATCGCCCCAAAAGTTGTAATGGCGTGCTTGGAAATATTCTGGGATAGCATTGAGAATGATTTGGACGAGCAAGAGGACCAGATTAAACATTACTTTGCAAACCTAGGACTGGTTACTCTGTTTTACAGGCACATTAATAATGAAAGCGCCGAAGATATGAAAGAATTGGTCTCTAAAATTTATAAAATCATGAATCTGGAAATACACACTGAAAACGATACTACGAAAAATAGTACAACAGAAGAACAGGGGACTGATTTCCATTTACTAGAAGATGATAACTGTATTTTAGAAAGATTATTGCATTTGGCTCAACAGAACGGTTACAGAGAACAACAACACGCAAGGGTAAAATTCGCTGATAACAACACCAGCACCTACAAAGAATTCGTCTCTTGCTTTGTATTAGACGAAACGTCTAAACATATTTCACTAAAACCTGATACATCAGCTGAGAAATTAAATAATCTTGCATCAGACACGTTTAAATCAATATTCAAAATAAAAAATTTAAGAATGTTAACAGACTTTATAAAAGAGAGTAACATTAATCCAACAGAAATAGTCAAACTGGTTATAATGCACATAATGAATATGTCTTTGGAAGAGATAAGTATAGAACTGATAGAAAAGTTGATAGAAGTCTTATATTACGTGTGCAGTGTAACGGAGGATGCGACGAATATGATTTACAACGATATATCGCCTTGGTGGCAAAACATACGCGACACACTGGTCGAGATGCCGTGTCCACTGAGAAGCATGATTGTAGCGATGGCCTGTAAAGCTGTCGGCAGCATTTTCGAACATAAATCCATAGAAAGAGATGAAGACGCTTGGGTATCAGTCACGAATGAAAATGCTAAATGGGGAATATTGATCGGCAAACTGGAGGATATATCTCTTCTCAGCATTATACTAGTGTTCAAAGACACATTCAAAGGAAAGACTCTGCCGAAACTGCCAGTCGATGATTTCAATATCAACTTGAAGTATATCTACACTAGAGGCAAGGGCTCTGTAACAGAACTCATAGCGAAATGGCTTTGCGGCATGGGGATTCCGCCTGAAGCAATAGTTACAAATCAGCTGATGGAAGACCAGTCCAACACAGGCGACGACTCGGATTCATCTGCTTCTGAAGATGATGAAAATAGTACTGCCTATGTTTTCGTACAAAACAATCGTGTACTTGTAGATGAAAATCCAAAAATATTCAAATGGCTATCACTTCTCCGTCGACAGTTCCCGCTGAGCACTTCGGCTGATTACTTAATTGCTAACATGTGTTGGGAATACGCTATGCAATGGCAGAAGTGCATAGAGAAAACGGAGGCTCTAACGACCGTCGTCAGCTGTCTGACCCAAATATCTGACCTGCATCTACGATTAGGTTTATATTCCATTATATGGTCGACTTATATTAAACACGTGTTTGAAGCAAGCTGCCGCCTCGTTAATAAAGTCGGTAGACTACCGAAAGATCCCCTGTGTTTACAAGACGTCGGATTCAATAACGCTAAAATGGTAGATTTTCTCAAAACGACAACTAAATACTTGGACGATTTTCTAAACTGTTCTACGACTGCCATCAATCAAAAGAAACAAGTGATACTGTTTGAGAAGATCTGGGATGAAAGTTTGCCTTCATTAGTTGAAGTGGCTCAGGATACAAAGAACGTGAATAGTGATATCTTAAAGCTGAACTATCAGATTTCTTGCACGATTTACTACCAGTGCCACTTTAATTTGAAATTTTCGAAACCTCTTGATTTGTTATACGATATAGACTATCAGTACATATTTGATGCTCTCACTGGAAACGTTGTTGTTAGAGAGATAAACATGACAGCTTCAGAGAAACTAAGGAACCCGAGAATGAAGTTTTTGACGAAGTTGATTCGTGCCGCAATAGAGACTATAACGTGCAAAGATACAGATGATCCTCAGAAAGTTTACAACGATGAAGAATCCACGTTTTGGATCGACAATGTTTCAAACTTGGCAGAACTTTGGAACGTTGATAACGATTTCATAAAACGGCAACAGGTACCTTCTTTTATCTGTAAATAAAATTTTTACTATTATAGTGATGTGCGTAACTGTGATGGATGTATTGTCGATGCAATAAAACAACAGTACTATATTTCAAGTTGGAGAATAATGTTTCTATTGTGCAAGAACCTTGCTGGTTGGGAAAGTTACAATGAAAATCATTATAATAGTTGCATCAACTATTTATACTTATAATTTTCATCACAGCAGCATGTAGACGACTCGGCAGTCTGTGAGCACTAACTGAGAAACGAAACATGCATTGCGCAAACCATTACATCAATGATATGCGTTATTGAAATAATGGTTAATTATGAGTTATGATGACCCATTTGCGTTCGTAATCGCTATAAACTGTTTTTTTTTTTTTTTTTTTTAATAATTAATGGATTTCTTGCTTGTGCGTTAGCACCGCATTTCCGCCAATGTCAAGTGGTTTGAGGGAGTGTCTATCCAATCTCGAGGATTGTTTTTGAGTTAGAACAACTGAGAAGAATGAGGATCTCCGATGCTATAGCAAATTCGTCAAAACTATCCATAATATTATTCTTTGTGATTTACTAATGATTTTCCTTTTTGAATTTTTAAAATCGGTTCAGTAATTCCAAAGTTATTGAATTTTGAAGTTAGCCGCTCCTTGCCCGAAAACAATAATCCCTGCCAACTCGTGTGACGTCATCGCACCCGCTCGTACTGCGGTTGTATGGTATTTTGGCTAATTTTGCATTAAAAGTCTCATATCTCGGTTATGGTGCGTCCTACGTCGAAAATGAATAGGACCAAAAATGATCCTATAGACAAGTACAAAATGATGTGTACATAAAAAGTGGAAGTCATGAAGACACTTTTAATTTAAAGAGTATTTTAAAGACCTAGAACCAAAGAACCAACGTTATTTTACTACTGAAGCCCGTGGCGGCTATAGTTTAATGTCCAGTGGCTCGAATTTAGGAGTGAGAGGACCATGGTATTCCACCATTACTCACTCTATGGTGGAGGGGGACTTGGTAAGACCCCCCTCCCCTCCCGTATTAAAAAGAAATTTGAGCACAGTATTAGGTACGCCTTTTGTCGTTGGCGCAACGCCTTTTATGTCAGGCGATGCCGCGGCCGATGTTTCTGATCGTTGTTGGTAGTTTTTGTTTTTGGTTGTCTTTACTACTTTTTGGTTGTTGTTGGTAGTTTTTTTTATTTACAAATACAAATAAATTTATTTGCCAATAAATAGGGTACAATTTCAGCAGTTTCGGCAGTTTTTGGTAGTTTCATGTAGAAGTTGGTAGTTTTTAGTACTTTTGGTTTTGTTTGGTAGTGGTATCGATTCGGTATTGCCACGACTTAACTTAACTAAATTTATTCCTGTCATTTTCTAACATTCGACTAAGAAAAGAGACAGAAAACCAAGAACTGACTTTAGTGCGGTCAAAGTGACGCTACACGCCCAAAATAAGATGGCATCATAATGCACGCCATCTTATTTAAGGCGTTTTTGGGCGTGTAGCGTCACTTTGACAGCACTAAAGTCAGTTGTTGGTTTTCTGTCTCTTTTCTTAGTCGAATGTTAGAAAATGACAGGAATAAATTTAGTTAAGTTAAGTCGTGGCAATACCGAATCGATACCAATGCACGCCATCTTATTTAAGGCGTTTTTGGGCGTGTAGCGTCACTTTGACAGCACTAAAGTCAGTTGTTGGTTTTCTGTCTCTTTTCTTAGTCGAATGTTAGAAAATGACAGGAATAAATTTAGTTAAGTTAAGTCGTGGCAATACCGAATCGATACCAGTTTTTGGTTGTTTTAGGTAGGTAGATTTTTATCTTTTTGGTTGTTGTTGGTACTTGGTCTACTCGGACAATATGAACAACTCGAACAACGTGGTTAACTCGAACAACTCAGGCAACTTGGTCAACTCGGACAACATGAACAACTTGGTCAAATCAAACAACTTGGTCAACCCGGACATCATAAACAACTCTAACTTGGTCAACTTGGCCAACTCGAACAACATGAACAATTTGGTTAACTCAGACAACTCAGGCAATTGGTCAACTCGGACAACATGAACAACTTGGTCAAATCAAACAACTTGGTCAACCCGGACATCATAAACAACTAACTTGGTCAACTTGGCCAACGTGAACAACTTGGTTAACTCGAACAACTCAGACAAAATAACCAACTTGGTGAACTCGAACAACTTGTCAATGTCAACCCGGAAAACAAACAACTCAAACAAAATAAACAACTCAACTTGGGCAACTCTAAATTGGTCAACTTGGCCAACACGTACAACTTGTTCAGCTCGGAAAACTCGAATAACATGGGACAACTCGGATAACATAAAAAAGTTAAGGACGTTATTCATGACGTCTGAGTTGACCAAGTTTTTCTAGTTGACCAAGTTGTTTATGTTGTCCGAGTTGACAAAGTAACTTTGTCAGAATGTAGTTCGAGTACTTCGAGTTACTGATATTGTCCGAGTTGACCAAGTTGTTTGAATGAATGAAATATACTTTCATTTACACCAAAATACTAATGGTACAAATAAGGCGGTCTTATCGCTAAAAAGCGATTTCTTCCATACAACCTTAGGGAAGAGAAAATTTAATGGTTGAAAACTTGAAACATGTTGTCCGAGTTGACCAAGTTGTTCATGATGTCTGAGTTGACCAAGTTGTTCGAGTTGTTTATGTTATCCAAGTTGTTGACCTGAGTTTTATGAGTTGTTCAATCATGTTGTTCGAGTTGTGTGTTGTCTGAGTTGACCAAGTTGTTCATGTTGTTAAAGTTGGCAAAGTTGTTCATGTTGTTCGAGCAGGCCAGGTTGTTCATGTTACTTCATACATACCCACAACTGCAAAGGTACCTACAAAAAACACACTTATTTAACAAAATTAGGTGAAACTATATTAAGGGGATGATCAGACCATCAAACTGAACCACTTTCTCTATGGGACCAAAACCAATATCTTAAGCGGGAAAAAAAAATCTGCGGTCCCATACATTCCGGTCGAGTAGGTTCGTATGGAACAGCTGATTTTTTTTCGCGGATTCGATATTGGTCCGATAGAGAAAGTTGTTCAGTTTGATGGTCTGATCATGCCCTTAAAATAGTTTCAGCTAATTTTGTTCGACCTTATATTTGATTGACTGATTGATTAAACTACATACATACCTACTTACAAACCTACGTACTACCAACAACAACCAAAAGGTACTAAAACCACGAAATACAACTAAAACTAGTGCCATCTACCAAAAAGTACTAAAAACTACCAAAGTAAAACCAATATGTACAACAACAACCAAAAACTACCAACCACAACCAAAAAGTACTATAACCACCATTTGGTGGGCTTTAGTTTTGGTTGTATTTACAACAAAAACTAAAGCCAACAACCAAAAACTACCAACTACAACCAAAAAGTACTATAAACCATCAAATACTACCAACAAAAAGCAAAAAGTACTAAAAGCACAATAAGTAAGACAACAACCAAAAACTGCCCACAACAGCCAAAAAAGTACCAAAAACAATCAAACCTACCTATAGCTACCAACCACAACCAAGCGACCCCCTTCGCTCGGGGGCTATTTACGTTTGCCTGAACCTCCTACTTAAATTAATAGCACTATACATGGAGTCTCTTCTCCCCCATCAGTGGTGGGAGGAAGGGGGTGGAGGGTTTAATGGAGGCATGGGAGGGAGATGAGTGTGTCGGGGGACCCTCCCCCCTAAATTCGTGCCGTTGGACACTAAACTTTAGCCTCCATGGGCTCTAGTAGTAAAATATCGTTGGTTCCAGGACATAAAATATTCTTAAAATTTTAGGTGTCTGTATGATTTCCACTTTTATGTACGCAATATGTAGAAATTGTCCATACGAGCATTTTTTGTAATATGCACTTTTGACGTGAGACGCACCATAGCCGAGATATAAAGCTATAATGCCATAATACCTTACAAGCGCAGTACGAACGGGTGCGATGACGTCACGCACCTTGCCGCCAGCTAGTTCAACAGTTGCTACATTCAATTGCTCATAGCTCGCTCATTTTTCGTCGTAGAAAAAAAATAAAAACACCAATGTTTTGGATTTTTCTTGTACTTTAATACTACATTCAAAATAAAAAACCTCGGAGATCCTCATTGTGGAGCCTCGTGGCAGGCTGAGACGCGAACCGCGCGAACACCACGCGAGAGACAAGTGTTCGGGGCAAACCCTGCTACGTGACTCCGTAAACTATGTAACCAACAAGTGACGTTCATAATAATATCCCTAATTCTCGTTCCAGGTAATAGGTCTCTACCACCTCGGGTACGACACGTTAGCGGAGAGCGTGCTGGGTGTGATCAAGGAGCCGGAGCAGGTGCTGCCCCCCTTGCTGGCCATCACCATACAGCGCCTGAAGCAGAGCCAGGCGCACTCCAGTAACCCTTCCGAGTGGATCGTTACTGTACCGCCGCATTTGTTCAAGAGGATGCAGACTATGGTAGGTGCTGCCCCCCTTGCCAAGCACGTATCCAAGGGGGGATAGGTGGACTTTATTACCAGAATATTTATATGGAACAATGATTACAACTATAACTTTTTCATTGGTATTCAATGAAAATCCCCTAGTCCTTGCCCCTTGCCCATTGTTGGCTACCACCATCAAGCGCTTGAAGCAAACATTTTTCAATGCTAAGTGATATTTACGTGCATTTGTTTTTTTTTCAGGCAGTGGATACCTCGATTCCGGCGCATCCATCATTGGCTACCACTATAGTAGTACTACAAAAAATCCTTTATCAGATGGAAAGGAAATCAACAGACTCTCCAATGGATTTGCAAAATATCAAATTCACAGAACTTATCATTGAAACCTGTGAAGTCCTACTAAGGCGAAAACTTTAATAAGTTGTAAATACAGACAGCGATATGATAATCCGTTAGGCCTCGTCCGAAGACGCGGGGCGTCGCGCGGCGCGTTGGGCGTGCAATAAATCTATGACAAATTGACGCGTGATAAAACGCTTTCCGTGAACGCTCTATACATCGCCGTACAGTGCAACAAAAACACATATGGGTCGAATTGAGAACCTACTCCTTTGACAGTGGCAAAAGGAACTACATATTTTAATACAAATTGTATGTTGGTCATACGTGATTTTGACGTTCTTACAAAGAAGTGGCGCCCTCAATTTTTGTCTACTCTTTTATGTCGCACTGTATGTTTGTGTTTCCGGCAGCCCGCTCCGCACACCGCGGCGCGGCGCCTGACGCCCCGCGTCTCCAACGAGAACGAGGCATTAGATTTATTTTAATTTCTCACTAAGCTTGTTGATATACACTCAGTTTCAGAAACGCTAATTAAAATTCCAATCCAATCCTTCATTAAATCTCATGCTGTCACTTTTTGTCTTTTTGATGTAGTAAAAGCTAGCATGAGTTTAAATGGAAGATTAACTTTAATGAGCGTTTCTAAAAGTTACTCATATATTTTATTTATAACTGTATAATTTTATAGTTTTATTGTTGTTTTTTCCACGTTCTTCTTGTTAAAGTACCTTAATTTTATTTATAATTATGTTCAGTTATGATAATTCAAGTTAATTTACCTCTTGTTCAATAATAATTATTCGCTTTTAATTTTGTTCTATTATGAATTGGTTTAATGTATTCATATTGTAGTATCTGTTAAATAATTGTTAATTTTAATTTTTTTATGATGTATTATATGACTGTATAGATTGTCAATTGTTAAATAAATGTACATAAATTGTAGTTATTATAGGTTGATGTCCTTTTACACTTTTAAATTGTCAACATTGATTGTGTTTCAAGCTACATTTTTTATAATTTTAATAATGCATGCATGATTATAAATTCTATAAAAATTGTCCAATTGAATGCCGTGGTTACTTATAAGTGAGGTTGCACCTGCCTATTGTAATAGCTTTAGAACTGTGATTGTATCTGTGTTAACTTTGTTAGTAATCCTAAATCTGAATAAATAAAAATAAAATAAAAAATTTATACTTACCTACTGTTAATTTTCACATTTTTATGTTATGTTAAATTGATATGCAAATAAAATACCTAAATATTAAAATGATATTAAACAAAAGCGTACACACACAAAATAGAAGTACACACGGCGACACATCAAGCTATATAAAACCAACATAAGGTGGCAGCGCGTGTGATAGGATAAGTGGGTAACTGTGATTATTCATAATAAAACATGAGAATCAGTCTACTTATTATCTTTTATTACATTGTCTCGACACTTACACAAAACACAATTTAAATGAACAGTAATTACAGTAACACACAAGTTATACTTAACTTTGGGCAGCGTAACGTCCTAGCCGGACAAGTAGTAAAGGAACCCTCATCTCTAATGACCAGACACGTCTTTTATAATCCCACTGTCAATGGCGGCAAAACCAACCACTTCCAACGACAAAACGTATGAGATGAACAATCGAATATACACAATAAATAGTATCTAAATCATTATGGATATTAATTATAATTCAAACACATAATATTAACATAACTTATATCTCACTACGATTATAATTACCAATAATTAGTCACCAAATATGATTGTCAAGAACCGTTGGTTGTTGTTGTTAGTAATATCTTTAACGGCCTGGATACTTGTCCTTTTGAGCCATTCGTTAATTGCTAGTCGATGGTGCCAACTCGAATGTACATTTTATTGGTAATTATACTTAATATTTTACCACTATGACACGGCCATACTGACAAGTACTTCGTCCCCGAAGTACCTACAATCTTAAAACATTCCAGTCGAATAACGATCACAAATATTCACATTTCCAAATACCTAAGTGGACGTTATTGATCACCAACAAACATAAAATCTACACATTGTGTGCCTCGTCACGTTAGCTCCATCACCCGCTGTTCATGAAGACCAAGCTAACGTCAAGCAACAATGCCAGCAGCGGTCTGCATTGTGCACCTCGCCACGCCGGTTCCATCACCTGCTGACCGTGAAGACCAAACCGACGCCAAGCCACAACACCAGCAGTCTATGAAAAGCACATTGTATACCTCGCCACGTCGATTCCATCACCTGCTGACCGTGAAGACCAAACCGACGCCAAGCAACAACGCCAGCAGCCTATGAAAAGCACATTGAATACCAGCCAGCTTATGTTGGTTTTGTATAGCTTGATGTGTCGCCGTGTGTACTTCTATTTTTTTTGCACCCTGACGCCTCGGATACTTTGCTTGTATGAAGTGCATACAAATGGGAAAAACTGACCAGAAGTCCAAGAAGAGGTAAGCATGTGCGATACTGACCGAGTGCGATTGAGGCTGGAATCTAGCGGGAATACACCATTGCCTACATTTTCTGCCACGGTTCCTACCAAGCCAAGCCAAGAGTACTTTTGCTACCGTGCCAATAGTGGGTGAGGTAAAACTTGGTTGGGGAAGGAAATGGGTCTTTATTATAATTAGCTATTGATTTTGTTCAATAAATCTCGTATGGTGATGGTACCGGCAACGCGCGTTCTTTCAAGATTGACCACAGCATAGTTATACTGAAAACATAGACTGTAAGGGCAAGATCCAATTGCCTTTCCGAAAGGAAGAAGAAATAAAAAACTCAGGAGTTTTGCGCGGGAAACAAGACGAACGAAACGGACGGACTTTGTTTCTTAATTTTCTAAATTCGTTTTTCGTGGCTATTATTGTGATAATGTGGTGGTATTAGTGTGTGTATTAGTGTAATAATGTGCCTATAAGGAGAACAATATACTAAAAGTGAGAAATAAAGTAAGGCGCGACCGTTCGATTCGGATTGATATCCCCACGTAAAACTCCCGTAAATATTGCAATGTGTGAACCACCCTCGCATTTCAATGAGTTAGGTTAGGAAACTTAAACTTCTAAGGACTGCGAATTCCTGTCAATATTGAAAACTTATTGAAGACATCGGCCACTAGAAACTTGAACTCTGAAATGACACATGGAAATGACAAGCATATGCTCACGACTATATTCCCCGAGGGGGTAGTCAGAGATATTCTGAAATCTCAGAACATCCACGTTTCACCAGTAGTACCGAAACTCTGTCCAGTGTGACGGGGGGTGAGCCCGTCGCCACTTGTAATGGACAGTGGGTACAATACATGCCTCGAAATTGAAGCATGCAGGTTTCCTCACGATGTTTTCCTTCACCGAAAAGCCAGAGGTGTTACAAATCGTACATAAATTCCGAAAAACTCATTGGTACGAGTCGGCTTGGACGGGGATCGAACCACCGCCTCCTGCACGGCAGGCAAGGTTACTCGCCACAGGATCACCACGACTTATAACAATGAATATGACAAAAACCACAGAAATGACATTATTACGGTAAAACAACAATTTACTTGGAATATGAAGACTTGGAAAAATTATAATTTTAACACAGATCAGGCACATAGTGCCTTTTATAATGGATTTATAAGAAAAGAGAAAATCAGACTTGGCTGCATGGGCTATGTACCCTTTGCCTTTCCGTAAGGAAATATGATGGAAAAGTTAAACAACAACTTAAAAAAAAGTCAACCGTCAGAGTCAGTCAGCTTATGACCAGTGTTGCCAGATGGGGGGGATTCCCCCCAAATTTGGGGGTATTTTTTGACCAAGGGGGGATTTTTGGGGGGACAAATCCGTTGGGGGGTTCTGAGGGGGGAAAAAAATTGGCTTGGAGGGATTTGGAGGATTTTTTGAAAAACCGTGAAACCGGCTTTTAACGCCAACCACCCGCCAATACCGTCTTTGCCAAAGTGTAAAACGTTGATAAAACACAGTGATTAAATCCAATGAGGTCTCTCAAGGCACAGATGCCGTGGTGAAGATAATGAATGGCACGGTCAAAAAAAATTTTACTCTGAGAAAATGTATGGAACTCCTGACGACGTATGTGGAGATGCTGATCCAGTGATGGAAGCAAATTTTATTTGATTTTATTTGATTAAATAAATGTTTTTCCAATTAGTGGGGGTTTTTTTCTCAAAACACTACCATTTTGGGGGGATTTCAGGGAGATTTGGGGAGAATGCCAGATTATCATCTGGCAACACTGCTTATGACAGCTGTAGTTCTATTGAGCTGAACCATGAACGAATAAAAATACGTTTTGTAAAGTAAAACACTTACCTATACCAATATAATATAAATCAATAATTACAACAGCAACAACCTCTTATAACCATTAAGTGTTAAAAATGCAGCGAGAAGAAAAACAGTTGGAGGCTACCCTACAAGCAATACTAAACAGAGTGAACGATCTGAAAACTGCAATACAGGCCCTCATTACAAAACTAGAAACTGAATACGAAACTATAAATTGGCCGACGTTTCTCGACAACTACGCGATCTTATCTGGACATGTAAGGAAGCTTTGATGTACATTTGTATAAAATTGTAGCAAAAACAGACATTTTCAACAGCAGCAGCCGCCTTTAAACGGGAGGGTGTATAGGCTTCGGTCCACCATGTGTGCCCAATGCGGCAAGCGCAGATCCACCATTGTGGGCACGGTGGGCAACTGGGCATACCCACAACTCTAATTAAGGTTTTTTTTTTATTTATAATTAATGGCTTTTTGCTTGTGCGTAGCACCGCATTTCCGCCAGTGTCAAGTGTAATTTATGGGAGTATCTATCCCAATCTCAGGGATTGTTTTTGTTCGAACAAGAAGAGATTGAGGATTGCGGAGCCTCGTGGCAGGCAAAAACGCGACGCGCGAAAACCACGCGAGACGTGTGCTCGGGTCAATTCCTGCAACGTGACTCCCTAATTAAGGTTGATAGGCTTTCACGATAGGATGTGATATTGTGATGTGCAAACAAACAGACATTTACTTTAGTCATTTTTGTGAGCAAACTGAGTAACATTTTACAGGTTTATTAATGTACTGGTGTTCGCCCCGCGGCTTTGGCTGCGTGGACCTGTACATTGTACAAGGTCTTGGCTGGGGTCTCATACATTTGGTAAATGTCTCCTTTGTAGGAATGCTTTGTATCGATCGTAAGTGAATCTGCAGTCTGACTCGCACTTGGCTGATTTTTGGGTGGCCATGCTCACAACCTTTTTTGAAGACTGGATCTGCCCCTGCAATGCGGTTTGGTAGACTTCACGAACAGATCAGAATTTCTTCTTCAGCATGTGCCATGATCTAAACATAACTACAATTAAGGAAGAAATCAAAATCAGAACTGCTACGTACGTAAGAGACCGACTTAAACAACATCCAAACCAAAAGGCTGTGGAATTAATGAAAGATCAAAAGACATTCACAAGATTAAAAAGAAAAGCACCTCAAGATCTTCTCAAGGATTAGAATATTGTGTAAGGGTGGAACAGTGCAGTGGTTCCATTCCTTAAATGACATCTCATAGAAAATAACACCAATGTCCATGCAGGACAGATTGCATTAAAAAAGGAGAAAAAAAAAACATGTGCAGGTTTCCTTATGATGTTTTCCTTCATTGTTAGACCAGTCATACATAAGTTAGAATAACACATTGGTACGTGGCGTGTTGTCTGTGTGGATTCGAATCTGGAACTCATGATTGAGTGTCTTGTATCTGCAATGCGCCATTGATGCTCGAAAATCTGACGTGATCATCATCAAGTAGGTTTTATATTATTTGCATCCTTTTCAGTTAACGGGGCTAAGTAAAATACTGCAAGCCGAGCTAGCGTCCCCACTGCGGTCTCAAATAGTCCTGCCGCTGCAGCTGGGCTGTGAGCGTGATGAGGCGTTGGCGCGGATGACCGAGGGCCGCGTCCCCGCGTGCACTCACGACCTGGTGCCGGACCTGCTGCGTACGAAGCCGGAACCACAGGCAGAGCAACGTCTCCAGCAGTTCAATCATAAAGCCAGTACCCTCAGCTATGATACTGCTCAGGTATTATTTAACTTTGTCTTTACTTTCTTTGTTTTCTAGTTAATAGGTCAGTGGTAGGCATTGATGAATGTAATTTCAACTGAACATACAAACTCACTACCATAACCCTCTATTGGGGTGACCAGAAGCTTTACTGCAACTACCAACTGTCTTTCAAATATGCTGCATACCTAACATGACCATGTGTGCAGATTTGAACGGGACACAGAATTTTCTTATCTCATCTAGGTAGTCGCCGATAGTTTTGTTATGTCTTTATTCTTATTAGTTTTTTCTTTTAATTGATTCTATGTTTCTGCTAAAATTCAGCTTCAGGTATCTCTAAAAGCCAACGATATCATTGTACTAAAAAGCCATGTTGGTAGAATATAAAAAATAACCTGTCAACAATTTCATTCTTATTAAAAATCTACTTGTGTAAATCCTGCCTAATCTTAACTATTATAAAACTGGCCAAGTGCGTGTCGGGCCACGCGCAGGGTAGGGTTCCGTAGTTGCCCGTCACAATATACGAACTTAGAAGGGGGCTTTTTGTTTTATACTACGGTTTGACGGCTAATAAAGTCTAAAAAGTACTTTTTTTAAGTTGGTCGACTATTACTCGTTAACTTGTAAAGCTAACTTAGCGGTGATAGTTTTCCTTTTAATTTCATTATATACACTACTGCCATGAATTTTTTCACATATCTAGAAACAACCGTTTAGCTGGCAGAGTGTCCCCCACACTCGACTCTAACAAAAATTAGCACCTTAAAGCTTAATATTTCGCTAACGGATCCCTAAATCGAAAAATGGTTTTCCCACACCCACCGTATTTTTAAAAGACCTATCCAACGATACCCCACACCATGGGATAGACGAGAAAAAAAAATTGCGTCCCCACTTCACGGGTAGGGGAGGTACCCTAAAAAAAAATATTTTTCAAAATTTTATTTTACCACTTTTTCGGCGTGATTAATATGTGTACCCATGCCAAATTACAGCTTTCTAGTACTAAGCGTCTCTGAGCTAAGCCGCGGACAGACGGACGGACGGACGGACGGACGGACGGACGGACGGATATGGCGAAACTATAAGGGTTCCTTGTTGACTTCGGAACCCTAAAAACTGTAGCTAAAGTGTGTCTGTACATTGAAGATATTTACAAAAAAAAGATTACGATATGGTTTTTAGATATCTCTCTGACTCGAAATCAATCTTTTTTAGAAATTTTGTCTGTCTGTCTGTTTGTTTGTTTGTTCGCGCATCACGCAAAAACTACTGAACCGATTTTGATGAAATTGTTTATTGTTTGATAGCTGATTATGATGATGATGATATGATCTGACTTAAAATCGGGTATATAATTTGTGCGGACGAAGTCGCGGGTAAACACTAGAATTGAATATAAAGGCAATATGAGAGAGTGCTCATATTTCATTTGCACAATGTTGCACAATAGCAGGTTTATAATATAGTATGTATGAAGACTTTTGGCCGTATTAGAACAGCAATATCAGAAACCCAACTTATTACAAACATGGTCTCTTTACAGAAACAAGTGGCACAATTCACAAAAATTGTGAGCCATGTCTGGGAAATAATATCAAAAGGTCGAGAGGACTGGGAAGGCGATTCTATGAGATCTGCAGGTATGTGCTGTCACCTAGACCGATTTAACCACGCTGTCACTCATCTCTAGTATTATAAAACTGTAACAGATACCCCGGTTTACCCATATTAAGGCCAGTAGGTTATAGTTATGGCACATAGGCTTCGTAGTGGACACATTCCACTAAATAAATTCGGCTTCCTTATGAAAAAGACTAGTTCACCTGATTGTGAGGAATGTGGAGTGGTTGAGGACGTTCATCACCTGTTAATGGAGTGTGTCCGGTATGAGCAAACTTGAATGACACTGATGAGGGAGCTTGGAGTGAATAGACTTGATGTGGGCATATTTCACGATATCCTAGCATCACCAAGTTCGGATGCGGCTAGAAAAGTGTTCGCCTTTGCAAACTCACCAGTGTCTGATTAAGTAGGTTATTAGAATAACTAAGTTAGTGTAGGTAAAATATAAGTATAAGGTACGATGGGACTGTCATGTCATATACATAATATTTATTGTATAAAAGTCCCTTAAAAAAAATAGATTAAAAAAAAAACAAAAAAAAACAACAGTGTCTGTATTCTACAAACACATAAGATATATTCTGTACAAGGGTAGATCAACTATTTTTTGTCCTCACAGTACTGTTTAAAAAAAAGTTTTTATTCCTTTTTACTTGACATTCATTAATTTTGAAAGATGGATATTGTATCTAATGATATGATGCTTCTACACACATGCACATTGCACCATTTGTGTTGAACTACTAGAAGTTTTTAGCGGTTGTCCGATAGACCAAAAAGCGTGGGGACAACGAAATAAAGCGTCCATCGGACAACCGCCAAAATTCAAGTAAAATTCAAGTAATTTTGCAAAACCGTGTACCTATGCATTTAATAAATGCAATCCTTAGTTATTCAACAAACATTAATTTTTGGGGCAAGCAAAACCTGAGCTTGAGCCTGAGCCTGAACATTGAAAAAATTGTATGCAGATGACGGGACTAGGTATGGACAAAAAATAGTTGATCTACCCACAAAATGATGTGATATGTGATCTATGATCATGTTATGATATGGTTTTTCTGACTCCAAACCACCACCAAATTTTGGACTTTTTGTCTGTCTGTTTGTACGCACCACGCGAAGACTACTGGACAGATTTTTTAAATGGATTTGTCGTTAAATGTCAGATGAGTATAGGAACGGCAGATTCTGAAAATGTCAAATTCTATAAACGACAGATTCTGGAAATTTGCAGGAAAACCTAGATTTTTCCCTCTTTATGATATTGATGACTGCTGTTTTTAATTATTCGTTTTCTTTTCTAGGAATGCAACCAACACACAGCATAGCGGACACACATGCTTTGGTAACAGCTGTTGGCACAGGCAAGGGTCTGAGGCCTGGCATGCCTCCTATAGGACCACCAGGCGTAGGCACGCCGGGGATGGGACCATCGCGCGGGCCCACTCCTCTCGGCCCAGCGGCACCCACCATGCCCAAGGCACCCTCTGCTATTAAAACTAACATTAAAGCCGCCAACCAAATTCATCCTTATCAACGATAAAATGACAAAATAAAATAGAAGTATTCTGTATTTAGTAATATTTTATTTTTAAGGTGAATACATATTTGTAAGTAAATAAACTAGCATTTCCTAAAACATCTTATTCCTTTCTTCGGCATTCAATCCTAGCTACAAGTCTAAGCACTTCGTGAATATTTGAGTTTTCATATACATAACATTATTCCTTTTTTTTAACAAAACCAAAAACACTAAGCTGTAATAACTTGTTTTATTAAGGTCTATTCCTAAACTCCATTAAGCATTTGAAATTATTCAATGAATTAAATTAGTAGAAGCATCATAATTATAAAATCACTTCAAATAAGAATAAGACGATAAGTTTATGAAGTGAAAGTAAGCTTCATAATAATTATGAATAAAATTAATACTTTGTGACCACCCGTATTAGTGTCTGCCAGCTTTAGTTTAGTGTGTTTACCTGAAACAAATATAAAATAGTTAACATTTTAAATAAGATGTAGGTGTAGTCGTCCTAAAAGGACCTCTACATAGGTTGTTTGTAGTGGTTTAGATAGGTAATGTTTGGATAAGAATCAGATGACTGTCATTTATAATTTTATAGTAAGAAAATTTACTTTAAATTGTCATAGTATGCCCAATTTCCATTAACTGGCGTAATTCTACCGCGCATGGAAAATTTTGTTTCCTACAAACAATAGAAAATAGTCTACAACTCCAACGCGATAGAATGACGCCCGTGCGAATGAGCCCTATAAGGGTTGAACTACACAGGGTGGAACGCGATCGCCTGCGACGTTCGATCGCGTTCCGTCTATCTTATATGCTCTAGCAAATGACGTTCCTGAGTGACAGAAAAGGATGGAGCGACGGAAAAGTGCGATCGCGTGCGGCCATGTGTAGTTCAACCCTAAGAGCACGCTAAGCAGATACTTGCGTTTACACAAATCATCATCATGCATGCATGCATGCGTATGCTCACGACTATATTCCCCGAGGGGGTAGTCAAAGATATTCTCAAACCTCAGAACATCCACGTCCACTCATCGTATCGTCCACATACATACATTACATACTCACGCCACTATCCCTCAGGGGTAGGCAGAGAATACTGCTTGCCAAACACTACGATTCTAACATACTTCTCTCGCCTAATCCACTTTCATACATCTCTTCATGCACTTCCCGCGGTTGAGAGTGCTAAGCACTTGTCCTTTTCGGAGAAGACTATTTAATTGGTTGTGGTAAGTTCACCTCGGACCTCTGTCAACTGTTCCTTCTCCTCGGATGCCCTTTCTCAACTGTTCTTATTTCATGTAAATTAGTCATTGATTGATGTCGAGTCGATGGATGGAGTGCAAGAAATAGTGCGAACAAGTCACAGGGACAGGTATGTGTTGCCCGCTATTTTCAACTTTATTTCAATTACCGTTGAGTTCATTATCAATTGATTAATGGAAACTACTCAAACAGTTCTCCGTTAGTTGTGCGCTGAGTGCTGACGGTTATTGTTCTAGTGTGTAGTGTACTCACAATGTCGTCTATCTTGAGTATGGCGCGCACGGTCTCAGTGGCGAGGCCGAGCGCGGAGGCGGTGACGTGGAGCGGCTGCAGCACGTGCTCGTGGCGCATGTCGGTGACGCGGCCGCGGCGCACGTTGACCCCCGCGCCCGCGCCCTGCACCGCGCCGCCCTCGCCCTCCGCCGCCGCCGCGTGCGCCGCGCGGAGCTCCGTCACCGTCTCGATGGGGTTGAGACCTGCACACAAAACCGTTGGTTAGAAAAACGTCTTTTTCAAGACGAATTTCAATGTTTCGTAAGACGTACTATGACAAATAAATCTTGTGTTATGCTAAATTTGTGTTTGCTCAAAGTGTCATGAACTCTGTCTTAATTCTAGATTAAATAATAACCGCGTAACTCTCAAACACTGTTATTCTGACATTGTTTTTCGGTTTCTTCTTTTCCGTCCAGAATGTGTTGAAGTTTTATAGTTTGGTATTTTGTGTTGGTAGGGTCGTTTTGTTCGGTTTTGATTTGTACATTTTTCTTTCGTGTTGATAGTTGATTTTTCGATCCTGTCTATAATGTACCCTTTCTAAATGCTATTCCCCGTATAATTTAAATACGGCGCTAGCCAGGCTATGTAGGTAGGAACTCATTGACTATTTATTCATTTCTAGAGTATACCTGCAAAACTAGTCGTCACGTCAATAGTGTGAACGTCCTGTATAGTGCCGCTAGATGCCGATACTTATTTATTCAGCCAAGTAGGATACTTGTTGATGTAGCTTGATATTAAATTGACAGCTGGTTACCCACTAAATTGTCTCTTCCAAGATGAGCTTATCCTTTATTTCAAGATATGCTTCAAGACTAAAATAAAACGTAATCTAAAGTAAGACGTAATGCTATTTAAAAATTAATCGTAAGCAAATACAAACCAGCGTTTTCAGCAAGCGTGGATGGTATAACTTCAAGCGCATCTGCGTATGCACGCAGACAGTAGTGGTCGGCGCCGGGTGCTGCGATTGCAGCTCGGGCTAACGCGGCCGCGGCTGCAGCCTACAATATAAATAGACAATTTTATGATGCGAGAAATTTGCATCGTCTATCATAGAGTAAAAATACGCAGAAATTGTAAAATTGGGATTATCGCAGCAGAAGCAAAGATTTGCTCAGAGTCGGTACGTTATCCTTATCACATCTAAGCTTATCACCTCAAGGTCGGTGTCAGGCCTCCGTCACTCGGCCGTAGGAACCGAGACAAGTACCTTAGACTATATAGACAGAGCAACAAGCGGGCGAAATGGTCCCAAAAAAAGTAGGTAAAAACCGTACTCCTTTCAAAAACCTTCCAATAGTCTCAATCATGACGCGAAACGGTACAGACCTCCTGAATCCAAGATAAAAAATTCCGAAAAAATGACTTACGTGATCAAATTGTAACAAATTCACAAAAATATGCACAATAAAAAAAAGATTACATGTTTCGCGCTTATAAATTAATTTTTCACCATGATTTGAGATACAATAAGCTGATTGAAAATTTTAAAAACTTTTCTTTGTTTACATAGGCCATTTTTAAAGTGTGGCCAGATTTTTCTTTCTAAATTTCCCGCCATTATGCCTCGATCAATAGTTGTTTCGTTTTTTTTCATTACTATTTTTATCAAGTAATAGACAAAGGTTTTTCGTTCATACAACCTAAAAGCAAAAAAAAAATATTTCACTTTATTAAGTCTTTATTTCTTCCGAACTTTATTTCTACTAACTATCGTGGTGAGAAGGAACATAATTATTAGAGATCGGATGCATATTTACCTCAACAAATTTTTTTTTTTCCTCGGAAACTGAATATAGATATGCCTTTCTGAATAATGTTATTTAATAAAAAATAGTGCCACACGCACTGTTTTGTCACACTTATCCTCACCATTATGATATTCCGACAACATGAACAACTCTGACAACTTTGTCAACCTGACCAACTGAATTGACTTGATAAGGTTGCCCAATTTGTCCATGTTGTCCAATTCGGTATGTCAAGTTTTTTTTTTGGAGGGTTCAATCGAAAACCATTTCGAGATAATTGTCTCAATAATCATTTATTTTCTATGTCAGAGATTTTAAAATAAAAGGATTACAGATATTTTTAATAAAATAACGTTGTTTTTCGGTACGTCCAGTGACGTCACTGGCATACCTGTGAACTCCTTGGTAAACATAAAATTAACTTATAATAACCGGCCATTAAGAAAAAAAATACATTCGCAATGTCAGAATTTGACATTTGATGTTGCCGTATCTGTTTCCAGCATAGAGTTAGAAAGAGGAGGCAGGTTTTATTTTTTTTAAATATAGATAGTTTTTCTCCATGGAGTTCGAATGATTTTTTCTTCACCATTTCTGTAATCTCTATTACAGATCAAAATAATTTAAAAATTAAATTTATATTGATAAACTCGATGAATTGCAATAAAAATGAAATAGGTGTCTAAAATAAATTATGTCTTCTATCCGTAAAAAATATAAAAATGAAGACCAAAAAAAACTTGACATACCGAATTAAGTACTTTCGACAACAAAACAATTCTGATAACATGAACAACTTGGTCAACTCGGACAACTCTGTCAACTCCGACAATATTGTATAAGTTGACCAAATTTAGAGTTGTTCATGTTGTTCGAGTTGTTCATGTTGTCCGAGTTGTTCAAATGTCCGAGTTCTACGATATTTTTTATATAGATAAATCTTATAGCAATCCCGGGACTTCGGAATGATCCTGGGATTGCTTCATAAAATAAAAAGACGCGTCCATATTATTCTTGTGAAAAATGAAGTTTAGGTAAATTATGCATCTGAATATCCGATGTCTAGTAACTATAGAACAGCAAATTTATTTCGTGCTTTGGATGTTGGCTCCATAGTGAAAGTTGTTCAATTTGATGGTCTGGAGCACTCTGTTCGATATGCAACGCATTTAATTTTACACCCTGTATAGTGTAGTTGACTCCCAAAGATGACTAAATTTTCCCAGATTCTAAGGGAGATGGAATTCTACTGGTAACCCAAACACTCACACACTGAAAGGTTTAAACATGCGTAGAACGCAGCTGTCACGCACACATCTGTCAAAAAATGGAACCATTTTTGTTTTCCATTTGTGAGGCGACGTTCCATCTAGATAATCTAAGACAAGTACCTACACTTTGGCGCATTCATAGCGGTGCGCTTGTATGAATTCTGCCACTCGCTCCAGACGCAACATCGCGCGCTGTACGAAGTAATAACAACGCTGAGTCAAGCGCCATTAGATATATTTTCGCGCGTACCGTCTGGCAGTAAATGATTAACCTGTCCTGTCGTATGCCGGGAAATACAGACACAATAGAAATCAATTGTTTTCGTCGCGCGGATCCGGCATACGAGAGGTTAAAGCGTGTTGTCAAAGGAAGTGTTGTATCTGTTAAGCAGTCATTACATTCTCGTCGAGGAAGGCCGAGAACGAGAGTGTGGATGTCCTTCATTGTTCTCGCGGCATCCTAAGCCGTAGTAATTTTCCTTTGGAAGTTCTTGCCGAGAATACTCGCCGAGAAGTTCTCGCGAGAGTGTAGTGCGTGCGTGCTTTACGTAGTAAAGTAACAGTGTCGGCGTGGTCACCTCGGGGGCGCCGCCGCCGGGCAGCAGGGCGGGCCGGCGCGCCACGCAGCGCACCACGCAGAGCGCGTCGTGCAGCGAGCGCGCCGCCTCGGCCACCACGGCGCCGCTCGTGCCGCGCACCAGCACCGACACCGTGCGCCCGCCCGTCGCGCAGCCCGTCATCTGCAAACGTTACACTATATTATACACAATACACACCAAACGGCAATACGAAAAACAATGCACGGCACTGTTCTTGACGGTCGAAACGAAGACTGTGGGATCAGACCTTAGACAATATAACTATGGACGAGTTGCGCGTATAATTCTACTAACAAACTTTTCTGACACTTTTTGCGGGGGCGAGGTAGTATGCGATCCGCAACTTTGGCGACTAGTTTGAATTTATTGTTCCGCAATTATAGGCTGCTCGTTTAGTGATAAGGTATAAAATTGTATGAAAATGCACATGATCAATTGATCTTGTAACCTGGCAGAGGGGAAATGCTACCGAAAGGCTGGTCCCTATAGTTATATTGTCAAAGGACCAGACACACAGAATCTAGTAGAGAATTATAGAATCAAATAAAAGTAAGTAGGTATTTCGAAATAATAACCTTGATGTATTTTCCAGAGGGCTCGTTGACTTCTTCGACGAGCTCGACATTGACCAGGTTCTCGGCGGTGAAATGGTCGAGTGAAGCGATCGGACGGCAACCCAGGGTCTTGCAAACAAATTCAATATCTTCACGCTCGATATCCTTAATGACCATGCATTTAATTTTGTCCAGGAAGTGGATGGCTAAGTCACTGAGGGAATCTCTGGAAGACAGAAGATTTGGTTAAGACTGGTGGAAGAAGAACTAATAACAAATAAATCAAAATAGATAAAGAGAGACATACCTCAAGATAGACTTCTGGACTAAAAGAACATTGCATCCAGCTTTCTTGATCTGCTTGACGATGTTCAATATGTACTGGCGCTCCTCTTTCAAGACGCGGTCCATAGCAGCATAATCTGACACAATTACATTGTGATCCATCTGAAACAAAATAATTTATGATAAAGAATTTTCTGTCTACTCTCAACTGAATAATGGCTTGAGTGTGCAGAAATTACAAAGTATGAATAAAGCTACTTTTATCAGAATAAGCACACCCAAAAGATTTAATATTATTAATTTATTATGCCAGAAAAGTCGCGTGGCTAGATGGTTCGCGCGCGATTTATTTGCGGTGGTTTAAGTGTGTTTTTATTCAAAATCAATCCTTGAGACCACATACATACAGCACATTTGCTATTTAAACTAGACATTGGCAAAATCATAGATACAATTTAAGATTACAATAGAATAGATTCTATTCTGAATCAAATTAAAAAATTAACTCTCGGTTAAATTCAACAATATTTGAGATTCTGTTCTATTGTAATCGCTCGCGGCAAATCTTGCAATGACTACTTTTAATAATCTATTCTATATGCAATTTGCCGCGAGCGCTTGTCTTACGCGTCGTGGTGTAAACTTAACACTTACATCAGTCTTCGGTGGTGAAATGCAGAACTGAATGAGACCAAGCTTGGCCTTCTCGATGCGATGCGGTCCGTTGACGTTGGAGGCGCGGTGCGGCACGACGAGCCCCTGGATGAGCTCCGTGTCCTCGACCGTGCCGCCGATGCGCTCGATCACCTTCACGTCGCGGAGGTCCACGCGGGCGCCCACTCCGCCGGGTATCGGCTCCATTACTGCAATCATTGTTATATTTATAGTCTGTTATGCTTTTTATAGTCAGATGAAATATAGTAGATCTATATTACAAATTATCATCAAAGTGCAATTAATGCAACCTACTCCACAACATAGATTTTCCCGACTATAAATATAGACCAAGATATTTAATCTAAAAAAGTCAAATCTAAATATTCTCCTATAGATTTGATGCAAAACATTATTGTATAACATATCCTTGAGTTTGTTGATATAATTTTTTTTTTCAAAACTTACCAGCTCTGATAGCTTGTACAGCGATGGGGGCCAGAATAGTTGAGTGTTGTGACACTACTTTTGAGTTGAGGGAAGTCGCAGCCGCCTTCAGTAACGCATCCTCATTAGACATGTCCACGGGAGTTGACATCCCTTCAACAACCTACGAAAGCATAAGACACACATAAACATGGGACTACAAATCATACATCCAGAATAATGGTCTTATTAAAGAGAAAATTAAATTGGCTGATAATTTTGTCAGCACATAAACATGTTTAGAGGTTTAAATTGTAAAGTGCAAGTTGCAATCAAAGAAGCATAGCAAGGTTATGCTTATAAAACCAACCTGCAAAGCCAGTTGCAAAGCTTTCTGGAAACCATCAGAGATAACAGTGGGATGGATGCCCTTCTGGAGGAGCTTCTCTGCAGCGTCGAGCAGAGCGCCGGCTATCACTACGACAGAGGTGGTGCCGTCTCCTGCCTCTATATCCTGGGCACGCGACAGCTCTACCAGCTGGAAAGTTATTAAGAATTGTTATATTAATCACTAGTTTACGGCTCACTGAATGGGGAGTTTTCTGACAGCTAGTAAAACATATTTCCAACAAACCGTAACAGATGGCGTTGATCCGAGAGGGGGCCGAGACGGAAATTTAGACTAAAAATTTAGCAAAAAAATGCATTTCACTGAGTCAGGCGCAACCGTGGACGAAGCATGTGCTCAGATTTGTCATCTTGCTTAAAAAGTCAAATGTTTACAATTTTATTTGTACTTTATTATCTGCAAGGTCGCTCACCCCTGTTGCGTCAACGCCATCTATCGAGCCATTTGGAACTACTTTTTCTTTTTCTTTTTCATTTTTGAAAACCCCTCATTATTTGATCAACTAACTTTTAACTTTAATAATTAATAACTTTGAATGACTTGGCAGAATTCAATAAAACATTGTAAGAAAAAACAATATACAATAATACTGGCAAGTTTCAGTTCTCATTCTTCTTTTTGTTTCAATTGTTCTATTATTGTGTTTCTATATTTTATTGGCCAGGTATTCGGCGAGCCTGTCAGCGTCCAGTGTACCATTATACAGGTACTCCGTTGTGCAAGTGTTCACACTGCATTAGGCCAGGTGCCCTGTACCCCTAATAGCATAAATGTTGTCTCCAAGGGCCAACATAAGTGTGCAGCCTATTTAGTATACTTCCATATCTAAGATTATAGGCTAGGACTTAAAAACAATACAAGATATACCATTTTAGCGGCAGGGTGAATCACACTCATCTGCTTCAAAATCGTAGCTCCATCGTTAGTGATGGTCACTTCACCGTTGGCGGCTTGGATCTGAAATGATTGAGTACATAAGAAATCATTTTAGCAAATAATGTCACTTTAGGAGTCACATTGAAAGTCTGTTTGTTGCTTCAATAAAAGTAAAATTAATGGATAGGCCAAAAGCTTGTTAAGTTGAAGCACACTACTGGTGCACTTGGTCTGTCATCTCGGTACATATTTGAAGTATACCTGTCATTTGTTTTGCCTTATTTTTCTGGTTTGAAAAGTTTGCGTAAGGCCTATCCATTAATTTTACTTTGATTGAAGGTTTGTTGGTGGTAGTGAATATGGCTTGTTAGGAGCTACGTACGCTAGGAGTATTTTGTATTAGCTCTAAAGTGTTTATATACATAAAACAACCCTTAAGATTGTGATACTCCCACAAACTACTCGACATTGGTAGAAATACAGTGCTAGACACAAGCAAAACATAATTAATAAAATATTTTTTTACCATCTTGTCCATACCACGGGGCCCCAAACTTGTACGAATGGCATCTGATACGGCTGAAACAAATAAATTAAATCAATGTAAAACAATTTTCTTTTCAAATAATACTTTTGAGAAGTTTAAAAATCCACATACCAGTGATCAGATAATTGGATACTTATTTAAAAAAGCAAACTTCACTTTTTTTCCCAGAATAACATAATACATATGCATTTCTGAATAAAGTTAATAACAAAAAATTTCGACACCAGTAGGCCTCGCATGCCACCCCCGAGAAAACGATAAAAATCGAGATGCGCCTCCATCCTTATTATTTTACGTATGCCAGAAAGAGCGCGCATGATGTTTTTCTCGTTTAAACGCTTTGTCGTGGGTGGCATATTAGCCATGCAGCAGCATAGCAGCATCATGATAAAGGTTGTAGCATAGGGATTGACTCATTTAATAAAAAACCTACTTTTAAAAGTAAAAAGCAGTATTAAATTAGTTCTATGATACGAAAATATGATCTTGGGATTTTTTCATAGAAATAAATAAATGTAGTCCATATTATTCTTGGCCAAAATTATGTTTGGTCCTGATAAGTGCCTGAATATCCAATCACTGATAGTGAAACACAATGGTTTAAAGAATCACTGATTATGAAAATACAAGAGCTCTGAATGAGTCATTGCTAACAAGAGCTATAAAAGTATAAAGTTATTCATATCGTATAGATATTTTATTTACAGTATGTTCAGGATAACGGAGCTATGATTATAAAACACAACTAGGAGAACGAGTACTATGTACATATAGTACTAAAATAAATAGAAAAATTATGGGCTAACCCCATCAAAAGTTAGGTAAATAAAAAATGTAAAGACCCCCAGTAGATATCGACGGTTTTCACGAAGGGGAATATAAATCTAGCTTTAATTAGCGACAAAGGCGAAGGGAAACGACTTAAAATCGAATTATTACTATCAGATGTTTCATACCTTTTGCGGCATTTATATTGCTGAGGCGAATGTCGGTTGGTTTGCTTTTATCTTTGTATACCGCTGAATTAACCTTAGCTGAATCACCACCACCTTTAGGAGCCATTTTAGATTTGATTAAATATTTGTTTCTGTGATCAAATTACTAGATGTAATTGGATTTAACACCACCGAAAAATCCAAAATACTCAAAACAAATTCTTTTGCTTTCTTGACTTGACAGAATGACAGATAATTTGACATTGACAATGACAGATAGATAGAATATTGCTAGTGGTAAAATATAGAAAGAAACAACGTAAAATAGCAGTCAGCTGATTACTTACACAGCACAGGGGGAGGAGGACAATCGCCTTTTGGCGCGTATTTCCGATGTAGTTTGAAAAGAAAGTGCTGCCATCTGGTATTTCAAGGTGCAAAACTTCGAAATAAAATGAAGAATTTTTCGCTTACGCATGGCTCCCTATCTTGCATAATGTGCGACTTTTTGAAGACATCGGCAAATAGAAACTTGATTACGGAAATGACAAAAACCACAGAAATGTCATTATTACGGAAAAACAACAATTTACTTGGAATACGAAGACTTGGAAATTTTTTAATTTTAACACAGATGGCACATAGTGCCTTTTACAGGGCGACATAAAAGAGTAGAAAATAAATGAGGGCGCTGCCTACACGCAAGAACGTCAAAATCACGCATAAGCTGGCAAGACCGACCTACAATTTGTACTAAAATATTTAGTTCCTGCTGTCACCGTTTTCTACAGTCCGTCTATAAAGTCTTGGCAAAAAATGAGGGCGCTGTCTCCAAGCAAGAACGTCAAAATCAAGCATAACCTGGCAACACCACCATACTAAAATTATTAGTTCCTCAAACATTCATGCCACGACTTCATAGACAGACTATACTCTTTTATGTCGCACTGTATATTGAATAAATAAATAAATATCTAATATCAGGCACATTGTGCCTTTTATAATGAATTTATAAGTAAAATCAGACTTGGCTGCATGGGCTATGTTCCCTTTGCCTTTCCGCAAGGATAAATGTAACAACAACAACAATAAAAATTATAAAAAACTGTTTTTTTTTGCGCGGGAAACAAGACGAAACAGGCGGACTTTGTTTCTTAATTTTCTAAATTAGTTTTTCGTAGCTATTGTTTTAATAATGTGGTGGAATTAGTATAATAATGTGCCTTTAATGGAGAACAATATAGTAAAAATGAGAAATAAAGTAAGGCGCGACCGTTCGATTCGGATTGATATCCCCGCGTAAAACTTCCTTAAACATTGCAATGTGTGAACCACCCTCGCATTTCAATGAGTTAGGTTTAAGAGTTTAAGTTACAATAAACGAAAAACTGCTAAAGAATACGGATTATTGACAATATTGAAAACTTATTAAAGACATCGGCAAATAGAAACTTGATCTTGAAAATGACACAAGGAAATGACGAAAACCACAGAAATGACATTATTACGGAAAAACGAAAATTAACTTGGAATATGAAGACATGGAAAAATTATAATTTTAACACAGATCAGGCACATAGTGCCTTTTATAATGAATTTATAAAAAAAGACAAAATCAGACTTGGCTGCATGGGCTGTGTTCCCTTTGCCTTTCCGCAAGGATAAATGAAACAACAACAACAAAAAAAAGCAAATGGTTGGGGTTGGGGATTGGCTTCCCGCCATTAAATTTGTTCGGTCAAAGTTGTATTTGATATTCGTGAAAAATTGGTTTTAGTGATATTTGTGACATAATTTCGTGCGGATTGTGTGCCAAAAAGTTGCGTAAATCGACCAACATAACAGGAATCTCAAATACATACGAAGAAAGAACAAAAGTTTTGGTGCAAGTTAAATCGTACTGGTGATTTTGGCGGCAACGCGCGTGCTTACAAAATCGACCAAAATTTCATCCTCATCGTTCATCTATCATCCCATCGTGTGAAGAAACAGACGGGCTTTGTTTCTTAATTTTCTAAATTCGTTTTTCGTGGCTATTATTGTGTTAATGTGGTGGAATTAGTTTGATAATGTGCCATTAATGGAGAGCAATATAGTAAGAGTGAGAAATAAAGAAGGCGCTCCCGTTTGATTCGGATTGATTCTCGCGTGAAACTCCCCTGACCATTGGAATGTGTGTACCACCCTCGCATTTCAAGAGCTAGGTATTAAGGTTAGGTTAGGTTAGGTTTAAGTACAAAGAAAAAAAAGACACTAATGACCAGGCAGTAAGGGCTAGTTCCCATAGCCTATCCGAAAGGATAAACTTAAAAAAAAAAAAAAAAAAAAAAGCAAATGGTTGTAAATTGTAAATATTACTTTTTCGTAAAATTAGTACCTGGTACCTATTCAGTTTCAGTGCAAAATTCAAAATAATATCGAATATCGACGCTTTTATTAGTAATTGATAGTATCAATTTCATTTAGTGCCATGGAGGAGAACAAGGAAACTGTATTTGATTTCAGTAGCCCCCTAAAACGATCTACACCAGCTGTACCAACACCTAATTGGAGCAACTCTCAGGTAAAGAAACTGATATTTAACAAGTTCTATCAAAAATATCTCGGCAACACAAAAATCTAACCTCTATAAAACACATTTCTCTACCATTGAACTATTATGGAGGGAGCTGGGAGTCGCCAACGAGTACTTAATTATAACCGGAGGAGTCGCGTTGTAGATCTGCTATTAGGTGGACTCGTCGCGTGTTGTTTCGTCGGTTGCCCCTCCCCGGCCTACAGCGAAGCTCCAGTGGTGGCTCAGGATAGTGTTCTTTTCTAAAAACAACCCTTGAAGTCACCAAAATTCATTGAACTGTACAGCATGTACTTTGCTGCAAAAACTAGACATTCACTAAATTGTCTAAAACCAAGAGTGAAACCTTTGTAGTGTTAGTATGAAGAACATATTCAATGCAGGCAGGACGAGCTGCCACCCTTTAACGCATTCACTGCCTCCCCCGTAAGCCTAAATAACCCAGGTGCCACTTCAAAACATAGAAAGCTGTGTGCCCCGAACATTTATAGTTGTTCAAAAAAATGCAATGCTTAGTGCCCATGAACACTTATGCTTGTTCATATAATTCTTACGCTGGGTGCCTCTCGACACGCAGGATTGTCCGGTTTATTCCACTCAGTACCAACGAGTTAGTATGTTAGAGTGTCTTTTGTGGGACAAACCATGAAGCGCTAATAGGAATATACTTGTATTTCCAATAGAAAATGGACACGCAGAGTGGTCGAGAGGCACTGGGAGTATGATAGGTGTTACCCATTGTTCCACTATATGTGTCGGGGCCATCCGATAAAAGATCAAGAAACCACTAGAGTTGACGGTGGCAGTGAATGTTTTAATGTTGGGTGTATGGGTAGGGTTGCCAACAGTCCGGCAAGAGGCGGGACATCCCGTTCCTAGAGCCTTAAATGATGCGTCCTGCGAAGGATGTGTGTGGGACCCCAATTGTCCCATTTTATAACACATTTTTCAACTTTCAGGCAGAAGAATTATTGTTTCACTGAAAAACAAACGTGATAGCAGGTGGCATAATTATTACTTTTCCCGCATGCCTTTTCTTCTATCGAGTCGATGACATGTCTTGTTGTTTGCCTTATTATTTTACTGTTTCATCTTTTTTTAAGTATGTTGATTTTTAAGCCAAAAAGTAAAAAGCTAAATATAATTTCTTATTGTATTTCTCTACTTCCTATACTTGAACAGTTGGATCCCGCTTTTTTTAGCAAGTAAAAAGTAAAGACCAAATTTTTTAAAGTATATTTGATTAATAGTTTTATTGCCCCACTAGTCTGTGCACTATGGTTGGCAACCCTAGGTATGGGGCTCAGCTCTGATAATTGGGCTCTACATAAAACACATTTATTTTTAATGGTTTTTTGTAATAAATGTTTGATCAATGTAATTATTTATATTGATATTTATAATGGAATAGAATAAATTATGTCTTTGAGAAATACAAAGAATAATAATAATATGTACCCTTTAAAGTAATCTGTACTTTAAAGGGTACATATTATTATTATTCTTTGTATTAGCCAGCAAAGATAACTTTTAGGTAACTGAAGGTTTCCTGAACCATGTATCAATATCGAGTAGTAATAGGAGACTTCCAAAATGCTGCCACTGACTTTTAGGGTTCTGTAGTCAAACAAGGCACCCTTATACTGTCGTCCATTCTCGTCTGTCTGTCTGTATGCCCCACCTCAATTACTCACTCATTTGTGCACCTATTGTATTAAAAATTTAGCATGTAGACAGATAATAGTAACCCAAAAACAAATGTTATAAGTATAAATAAAAAAAAGGTAATTTTACAAAATATACTTACTACATAAAATCCTCAGAACACAATTATCCACTACATTGGATAAGTTTTATAATCTCAAATTATCAAGAGGGGTATTGTATTAATAAGTACTTTCACTTTCAGAACATGGATGTTGAACAAATGGTCTACATAGATACAGATAAAGAAACTGTATCAATGAACAGAGCAACTGTTATTAGCACAAACAGCTCATTGCCTAGTGGGCAATCTACAAGCGTGATTAGGACTCCACTGAGGCCAGACAGTGTCCGGAGTGACTTCAACATGTCTTCAACATCTCAGTCAAGGATAACCGGAGATGTGGCGCTGACACCCACTCATTGCTCGTTCACACCACAGCCAGTGAATCCACACAGCTCCTTGACAGCTTTAACACCGATGGCTAGTGAGTCTACTCAGGCGAAAAACAGCATTAAAATACAGTAATTATTTAATACTTATTTTGTCTTGAAACTGGTAGAGAGAGACTTATGGCGATAGTAAATATAAAAAAATAAGACATTAGAACTGGCGCCTCCCCTGGCGAAGCGTAGCGCAGAGAACTGTTCACTGCCAAACCATTATCGACTTTCCTTGTTTTGAAATAACATGGAAAATCAATTAACACAACTTTTGTTTCAAGTCGCTTTGATCCTCTCGGGGACTAGTAGTTGTGTTGATTGATTTTATATGTTATTTCAATGCAAGAAAAGACGATAATGGTTTTTGGCAGCCAAAAAGCTCCGATCTGCGCTTCGCCATTTGTACACCAGCCCATAGAAATCGACATAAACAGAACAACAGTCTGATTAAAGCTCATCAAACTAAACTATTGAACATAAATAAACATATGTAATTTGGACATTAGCATCCCTTTGTGGTGTAAACACATTCAAAGGCTTTCCAGTAATTAAACCCCTTCTAAAGCTCTAACAAACCTATATACCCCACATAGGGGTAACAGGAAGAGAAGAAGGAAGAACAAGTAATCTCTTACAACTATTAGAAGTTAGCTAAACACACTAAAAACAGTACTTTTATGAGATTTCGTTTTTCAGGAACTGTGTCTCAACGGTCAGCTTGGGTTGTGAATTAAAATTATTGGACATATACAGTAGAACAAGGTTTTCTGAATACAATCCTGCAAGGTTCCAAGGTGTAGTTATGAAGATACTGGAACCTCGTGCCACAGCTCTTGTGTTTAGGTAAATTTTATTTCGATCTTCGAGTTGATATTTGTAATTGTTTTGTCCAGATTTTAATTAAGACTTTTTACAGGTCTGGAAAAATAGTATGCACTGGAGCAAGAAATGAACATGATTCTTATGTTGCTGCTAGAAAATTTGCAAGGATTATTCACAAATTAGGATTTCCTGTAAGCGTTATAGAGATCTTATCTTGATCTATCTCTTTGATCTATATGCTGATGGTTTTTTAAGAGAATGATCGGACCATCAAACAGAACAACTTTCTCTATGGGACCAACGCCGAAATCGCGAAAAAGAAATCAATCCAAATGTATGTGACAGTAATTTTTTTCGGTGCCATAGAGAAAGTTGTTCAGTTTTATGGTCTGATCATCCTATTAAAAAACCCTCAGCATAATAAGTTGGACCCTGTATAGTTACTATAAATATAATACAATAAATTAATCATAGCATCTACATTATTTCTGTTGGCAAAAATGTATCTTCAAAAATATATTTTCTTTTTTTTTCAGGCAAAGTTTTTAGATTTTAAGATACAGAATTTTATAGCAACAGCAGATCTAAGATTCCCAGTGAGATTAGAAGCCCTCCAGCAAGCACATGGACAGTTCACTTCATATGAACCTGAACTATTCCCTGGCCTAGTGTACAGAATGGTACGGCCAAGGGTTGTTTTGTTAATCTTCGTAAATGGGAAAATAGTTTTTACTGGTAAGTTTTTAAGGTTCAAATTAAATGTTTGAAATCTGCGTTTTTAACAGAATTCTGTAAAAGGAGGTTTAAAAATTAGTCTGCATTTTTAACATAATTTTTTTTTTTTCAGGTGGTAAAACCAGGAATGAAATTAATGAAGCTCTTGACATAATCTATCCGATTCTCAGAAGTTATAGGAAGAGTTGAATTATATTTCAGTTTAATATGGACAATAAATGGTTAGGTAAATTGAATCGTGTTTTAAGTATAATAAATAATAATAATGAATTAAATTAATATATTTAAATGTTAATTATGTAAATATTTTGTTTTATTTTATGAAGCTTGGCTAGGCTAGCATATGCCACAACCGAAGAAAGTGTCAACGAGAAAACCTTAATGCACTCGTTTTCGCATCTTCTTCTCTGCTTGTTACCCCTACGTCCCCACGTATCGCAACCGCTTATACCCCTCTGATAATAGCTCTCCACCGGTTGCGATCTTGGGCAGCACTGTAGATATCCTCCCAGGTCATGTTGAGGCTTTTAGCCTCGTACTTCCAGAGAGCGGCGCCAGGTTATTTTAGCGCATCCCCTCTTTCGTTTGCCTGATGGTTGCTCGCTTTCGCATATGTACGGAAAATGACAGGCACGTCGATTTCTGTCGTAATTCTGGGAGGTGGTACTCGGCCTGCGGCTCGCTTGGCGGGCAGATTTACCCCGGAGACCAGGTCCACCAGGTTCCAGGAGACGCTTCGGAGCTTCGCTCCTACGCTTAGCTCGGCCTTCGGCCTCGCCCTCAGTATTCTTAAAATAGGTTTAGTAATTAATAATTATCGAGAATGATAGTCTAAGGGTCAGCGTACACCAAGCGGAGAACTTTTAGAGCAGTTTTCATTAATCAATTGATAATTAAATCCGTAGTAATTAAAATACAGTTGAAAATAGCGTGCAAGAGATCACGTACGCATGGTTAATGAAAACTGATCTAACAGTTCTCCGTTAGGTGTGCGCTGACCCCTTATTTTGATGCGGTTTTCACCGTCTAAAGCCAAGGTTTCGAAAGTTTTGATCCTAGAAATGGACTGAACGGTGAATCAATTTCACACGGATGAAGTCGCGTGCTTAAGCTAGTCTGATATTCCTGAAAGAAAACTAGGTATAGGGTATTCGGAATCGGAAGTAGTCTGACTGAACTGAACCTAAAAACAGGAATTGAATTAAACGTTATTAATTATTTTTTTAAGTAATTTTTATTATGAAAAATAAAGCAGTCTTAATTCAAAATCACAATTAAGTATATTCGATTCCGCATAACATTAGGTAATTAATATTAATAGTAATTATTTAGTTAACATTTGTACTTAAATTCTAACGTATTTATTATTTTATTAACATTATTGCTTGTGATAATAAATCCTATTCAATAGTAAAGCAACCTCCAAACAAGCAAACAATCTATTTTAAATTACGACCCACAACTCATACATTCATCCTTATTTTGCAGGGAACAAGTAATCGCCGCCATGTTAGCCTCATCCTTCTCAGAGATTCCATTAGACACGCCATTTGCAACTTTGCCTCTGACCTTGGACTTATCTACAGTGAACTGAATAGCGTTCGCTGCCGGTTTAGTTCGCAAATAGTACATTCCAGTTTTCAAACCCATTTTCCAAGCATAGAAATGAATAGATGTCAGCTTTCCATAGTTTGGCTCAGCAACGTGAATATTGAAAGACTGACTTTGATCAATAAAGGCACCTCTGTCAGCAGCCATCTGAATAGTGGTTTTCACAGATATCTCCCAAACTGTTTTGTACAATTCCCTAATTTCTTTGGGTATAGCTTCAATGTTTTGTATGGAACCATTGTTGTGTATGATAAGATTCTTCATGTCGTCATCCCATAACTCTGCTTCTGTTAAGTCTCGCAACAGATGATGGTTTACCACTTGGAATTCGCCTGACAAAACTCTTCTTTGGTAAATGTTTGAAGTGAAAGGCTCAAATGATTCGTTATTTCCAAGAATCTGTGCAGTTGACGCAGTGGGCATGGGAGCTAGTAACAGAGAATTCCTAAGACCATGCTTTGCAATTTTTTCCTTCAGAGCAGCCCAATCCCACAAATCTGTTGGTGTTTTGTTCCACATTTCATACTGCAGAATGCCCTGACTTGTTGGACTTCCTTCATATGTTTCATAGACGCCATTCTTCTCTGCTAATTCACAGCTGGCTTCCAGAGCTCCATAGTAAATGGTTTCAAATATTTGTTGATTGAGCTTCATGGCAGCCTCACTTTCATATGGTATACGCATTAAGACGAAGGCGTCCGCCAAGCCTTGCACACCTATTCCAATGGGTCTGTGTCTCATGTTAGACTTTTTGGCTTCTGGTACTGGGTAAAAGTTCACATCAATAATTTTGTTCAAGTTCTTTGTTATAGTTTTGGTGACTTCTTTCAATTGAACAAAGTTGTAAGTTTTGTCATCATTTACAAACATGTTTATTGCAATCGAAGCCAAATTACAAACGGCCACCTCATCATCCGAAGTGTACTCAACAATTTCTGTGCACAGATTACTGCATTTGATGGTGCCCAGGTTTTTTTGATTGCTCTTTCTGTTGCAAGAGTCTTTGTACAGCATGTAAGGTGTACCCGTTTCTACTTGTGCTTCAATGATAGCTTTCCATAACATCTGAGCCTTCACTTGTTTTATGTATCTTTTTTCCTTTTCGTATTTTTCATACAAAGCTTCAAACTCTTCTCCCCAGCAGTCAGCCAAACCGGGACAGTCGTGAGGACACATGAGGCTCCAATTTTCATTTTGTTCTACTCTCTTCATAAACAGGTCAGGAATCCACAGAGCATAGAAAAGTTCTCTGGCACGCACTTCTTCTTTGCCGGTATTCTTTTTCAGATCCAAGAACTCAAAAACGTCTGCATGCCATGGTTCTAAATAAACGGCAAAGGCGCCGGGACGTTTGTTTCCTCCTTGGTCCACATACCTGGCAGTGTTGTTGTACACACGAAGCATCGGAACAAGGCCATTGGAGACTCCATTTGTTCCAGCAATGTAGGAACCTTTAGCTCTGATGCAATGAACATGAACACCAATACCACCAGCAGATTTAGAAATCAGGGCACACTGCTTCAAAGTGTCGTATATTCCTTCAATGCTGTCATCTTTCATGGCGATGAGGAAGCAGGATGATAGCTGAGGACGAGGGGTGGCTGCAGAGAAAAGGGTGGGGCTAGCATGTGTGAAATACTTCTCTGACAATAAGTTGTACGTTTCAATAGCTGCATCTATGTCTTCACCATGTATGCCTATTGATACCCGCATGAGCATGTGCTGCGGCCTCTCTGCAACCTGGAAGGATAAAATATATTTTATTCATGAGGGCCCAGGTTAGAATCCACACAGATGACATGTCATGTACCATTGAGTTTTTCACACATAATGTGCGCAATTACAAACTGTTCTCAAACAGTTAAGGAAAACATTGTGTGGGAACCTGCATACACTGAAGACATTCTGAGGCCACCAATCTGCATTGGGAAATACCTATCGGTTCCTTGGGGCAGCCCTGTGTACTGCAGTGGGAAGTATATAGGCTGATGATGATGAATGTTTATTTATTTCTAGAAGAGGAATCAGGAGTGCAATTTTTGACTTTCAAAAATATTTTAAAAAAAGTGTTAATCTGCAAACATCTGTATTTCTGATGATTTTTCTGAAATACAGGATAAATTTTATATCACTGCGGATAACTTCAGCATATATTCTACTCATCAAACTAAAGAACTTTCACTATGGACCCAACTTCGAAATCGCGAAAAAAAAAATCTTTTGTCCCATACAAAACTGCAGTTTCTATTCGACTCAAATGTATGGGACAGCCGATTTTTTTTTCGCGATTTCGAAGTTGGCTCCATAGTGAAAGTTGTTCAGTTTGATGAGTAGAATACATGCTGAAGTTATCCGCAGTGATATAAAATTTACCCTGTATAATGAGGTACTATTTAAAACGACCATCGCATTATTTACCTTATTGTTAATTTTCAGCAGATAAGATCTTTCTAGAGTCTTGAAACCAAAATAGTTGTACTTGAAATCTCTGTCATACACTATTGCTGAATCCAATCTTTCCTTGTTCTTCATGATTATATCATAATGGTAATCAGAGATCATTGGGGACCTCTTTTTTGTGTATGGATTCACAATGTTGTACAAGTCTGTCATTACATCTGAAAATAGGGCAGAGTATTGCATTTTATGGAACATACTTTGGGCTACGTGTTGGCATAGTTGAGTTTTGGTACAACAATCACCGATATTCTTTGGATGGTTGACCATTTAGGGTCAATTCACATTATAAGAGCATCGGCGCCAAAGTCAATATAATAATAGTGATGGCGCTCTCGGATCGCGACTGGCCTATAGTGCGGGGGGTGCGGGTGGCGGGGGGAGCGGTCCCAGTACCGATTTACCTGCGCACTTCAGCGGCCGGTGACACCCCTCCGTACACCGCGCGAGCATAGACCCGCCGCGGCCACTAAGCGCACCCACTTTATTGTATTTACGCTATGTCGGCGCGCAGCGGCAAGCTTATCATTAGTGAATAAAGGTCAAATTTATTTGCACGTCGCCGACAGACACGTCGGCTGCTCGCGGCGCGCCGCGGTACCCGTATTGCTCCAAATAAATGTATTCACTAGTGATGGTAGATTTACCAAATGTAAATTAAGGTCTATTGAGATGTATAATGGTCATACCTGAGAAATGTTTCTTGCTCTCCTTATGCAAATTGGAAATAGCTAATCTTGCAGCAAGAACAGCATAATCAGGATGGTCAGTGGTCATCGTGGCCGCAGTCTCGGCGGCCAGGTTATCAAGCTCCACGGTTGTCACACCCGAATATATACCACTTATCACCTTCAGTGTTATGGACACCTGGACATGACAGTTATGATTTTGGTTAAGTCGTGTCACCTGTACTCCTTATGTGCCCCAACAGTAATTTAAGATTGAGGCTGATTTGGAACTTTGGAACAAACAAGCCTCTTTAACTTCGATCAAAATAAAATGAATGGATAGGCCTTAAGCGAACATTTCAAACCAGAAAAATGAGGCAAAACAAATGAAATTTTTACTTGTCACTTGTATGAAAGTGCCCTAGATTTGACAGATAATGGCGCTAGTTTGCATGTACCAAGTGCACCAGTAGTTTGCTTCAACTTACCGCGCTTTAGGCCTATCCATTCATTTTATTTTGATCGAAGCTCTTTAACCCCAATGGAATTCTATACAGGTGCTATTTTTTTGGTTTTGTTATTGTATGAAGTAGTGAGTTCATGGGTATAGTATGTCATTGTTTAAACCATATATATTTGGAACCACCTAACCTATGGATAAACAAGCAATAGAGCGTGCTTTTCAAAATGTGAACCATGTTAATTTCTCATTAAATTTGTAACAAAATAAAATATGTCTTGATTGTATCAATGAGCATATTCAACTGTCGAAATATAGGTACATCGGTCTATAATGGAAATTTTAAAGATTCTATTAAAACACTAACAATCATTTGCTCACGCTTGGCACGTCTGAGCCAAGGAACATGGCATGGCAGATCATTTACATACTCTAAGCACCTGACTGATAAATTTTCATGTAGGTTCAACCATGTGCCCAGACTTCCAGAGTCAGACTTTTGGTTCGGAAGCGGGACTAAAACTATACAATACTTACAGGATCTACAAAATCCATGTTTAATCCATAGCAGAGCTTCTTGATCCTCGACGTGATTTTATCTATATGCACCTCCTCCATTCTTCCTCCTGTTAATTTATAGAATTAAATGTAGAATTAGTCTTCTGAGAATGAAACTTAAAAACAATGTAGACTATATTGTTCCTTCAATAAATACCCTAACAAGTAATTCCCCTGCTTTGTAGAGCAGTAGGGCTATTATGAGTCTGGCGACAAAACGAGAAGACCGTCATGCGCGCTCGCTTTTGCATACACAAACTAACAAAGGCAGAGGTACATCTCGATTTTTGTCGTTTTCTCGCTGGTGGCATGCTAGGCTCATAGGGGAATTACAGGCCAAGAACCCTCTCGCATAGGTATTACTATGTTGTGAACTAATCATGGAAAACAATCAGGTGAATGGCTTTATCTTTATAATTTATACTGTAGGTAGATTTTTATTTGGGGGGGACCGTTACCGGTAAAACGACAGGTTCACACATCGTCCCAGTGGGTACTATAGGGTCAATGTATTCAAGGCAGTTGGCCAAGTACCTAAAATGTACAGAAATGGTAAGAAGCCAACCAAATGTCGATTGCTATGTAGTTTACTTACCACGCTTGTGGACGTATAACTTGTTCGACTTCCCAACCATTTTGGTAAGTACTTATGTATTGTAGAATAAAGACAACTCGACAAAGAAAGCTACAAACTGAAATTTTAATAAAAGATAAGCAAGCCTTCTGCTTGACCGTTTGACAATGACAACCAAAAGCGCGGGAACGGGAAACGGTGTTTTTTTTTTGGTTCATTTCAAGGCAAAGGGTTATATTTCCCATACAGCCGATGTCTTCAATAAAATTATCTTATAGCGCTTCTTTGGAGTTTTTGAAGACAACCGAAAGACGAAGGAAACGCAGAGCAGTCCAACGGGAAAAAAGTGAACAGACCGCTTTGCCGCGCTACAAATGACGGAACACTTTTCCTGTTAGTCAACAAACATGTGATGAGGCTTTCTTATTTAGAGCCCGAGGTTACTGAAATGGAATCCGAGATTCGAATAGATATTCTATCGATTGTAGCCTATCGCTCGGCAACACTATATTCTAGATGTCACTACACTATGTGTCATTTCCATTGCCGTCAAGTGCCGTGTTGATGTTGAATTTTGATTTTATTATCATTTTGTTATCAAAATAAAATAGTGAGTCAATTTTAGGTACTTTATTTAATGTATTGGTGCAATGAGTCAATTTATGAAATAAGTGTCTAAAGTGTCAAGAGAAAGGTTTATAACACACTTAGATAACACACACAAACTAGGAAGATCGATAGAGTGAGAATGAGAAGAATCTAAAGGCTAAGGAATTCAAATATTAGAGCGAATCAAAGGAGAACAAAATGAAGACTTCCAAATTAACAGTAGATGGGCGTGACTACGATAACTTTTCGTTCTTAATAGGACTTTGCCTTGCTGTTTCTTCCAGCGTTTTCATTGGCTCCAGTTTCATAATTAAAAAGGTTGCTTTGAAGAAAATCAATACTTCAGGAAATATCAGAGCGTCTGCCGGAGGATATGCTTATTTAAAACAATGGATGTGGTGGCTGGGCCTCATTACAAGTAATAATACCTTTTGATTTACCTATAATGAAGTAATTTTCTACTATGAAATACATAAACTTTTTTTAATTAGCATGTTTCCCACTGCTGTGCAAAGGCACACCTTGGACGCTTATCTGTCATTTCATACAAATGGGAAAAATTTAAAAGAACAGGAAAGCATATACTTACCGAGTGAGTGCGAGTGAGATAGGAATACGCATTTGCTTACATTTTACACCAGAGGGGTTGAGTTGAGGTATGAAATTGGTGGGCAGCAGGGAGTATCCATACTATATATAGTAATAGATCCTGGGCAAGCTCTGGCCATCATCAAAAGCATCCAGATCACCACCTCTTTGGACGACCTGGACGCTGACAACCATTTTCTAGGATCCAGACCGTTTTTTGCAGCAATTTTGCTCACCTCACTCAAATACACCAGGTATTTGACAGACATGGCCGCCCCATTCCTACTGTAGTCTAGCTGTTTTTTCCCCAACGTGATTTGTTAATTATCTAAATAAATAAATTGTCTATAATAATTTTTTCAGTGGGCGTAGGAGAAGCAGCAAACCTCTTGGCGTATGCTTTTGCCCCAGCAGCATTGGTGACTCCATTGGGTGCACTAAGTGTGCTCGTAGCAGCAATACTCTCTTCTAAATTCCTTAATGAAAACCTCAACTTTATTGGCAAGGTACGGTATCTTTCTACTCATGATAGTTACAATACATATAAGATACAAGCTTTTACCTGCGAATTCGTCCACACTAATTATATACTTACCAGATTTTAAGCCAAATCATAAGATTTAAAAAAAAAACAAGTTTTTACAAAATCAGTTCAGTAGTTTTTGCGTGATACTCGAACAAACAAACAGACAGACAACAAATTCAAATTGATGATTTGGAGTACAGACACCTAATAGTTATTTGTTATGCTAGGTTGTTGTGCTGCAAAGTTGCTTTTTGGCGCGAGTACTTGTATTGAAACCTGAGCAAGTGAAGGATTCTAGGATTGAACCACGAGCAAAGCGAGTGGTTCAAATAATAGAATCCTGAGCTCAGAGAAGGTTTCAAAGGTACGAGACGCAGAATAACTTTGCAGCCGAGCGAAACACACAACTTTTCACCTCACAACAGCGAGGAAAAAAAGTGAATTGCTAAAAAGAACATTTTAAAAAGTTTTTTTTTTCGTGCTGGCCAGTGACATGAAATAGTTATGAAGCATTTTCAGTGGATTGGCGATATAGAAAAATATTGAATAGACAGATTCGAATTTCAAAAACTCTTTCCACACTATTTCGCGATTCGAATTCGAATGATAAACAGAATCTTTCCGAGCTTGTGAGGTGAAAAATAATTGTTTAGATTGACATCATTCTTCTATCTCCAAACTATGGTCATTGAGTAGTACTAATCTGGCCTTCAGACATAGTGTAGTCATGGGACCCTTAGGCTAAATGGAGACCCCTTTTGTAATCTAGAAATTATGTAAGTATATATAAGATAATAATCCTAATACAGAATATAATATTAAGAAGAATTTTGTTCTTCTCTATAGATAGCTGACATACCGGTACATGCATAGGTTTTGACCTTTTCTTTTGTATATAAATAAACAAGTGTAAATTAATTCTAAGCATTAACTCTTTTACAGATTGGGTGTTTACTGTGTATTGTTGGATCTGTTGTCTTTGTACTTCACTCACCAAAAACTGAAGAAATCAAAACATTTACAGAATTAGTAACAAAGCTATGTGACTATTTATTTTTAACTTATGTTGTTATAATATTTGTAATGAGTTTCATAGTAAAGGTTGTGTTTGTACCAAGGTTTGGTAATACTAATATTGCAGTTTATTTATTAATGTGTTCAGCAATAGGCAGTTTAACTGTTGTATTCTGCAAAGCAGTCGCTTTAGGAGTAAAAGAAACTATTAGTGGTGGTAACAATAATGTATCCCACTTTATGTTTTGGTTGTTATTGTTCATGTCCATAATTTGTATCATGATACAAATGAACTATTTAAATAAGTCCTTGGATATATTTAACACAAGTGTTGTGACTCCCGTGTATTATGTTATGTTTACAGTGTTAGTTATTATTGCTTCTGGGTTACTTTTTCGAGAGTGGGAACATATGAAAGGTAATGACATTTTAGGATGTATATGTGGTTTCATTATTGTGATAGTTGCTGTATTTATGTTGAATGCATTCAAAGATGTAAAACTATCGTTTAAAGATTTAAATCTTGATGCAAGGCATAGGAGAAGTTTGCATCATTTGGAAGGTAGGATAGGGTCAGATAGCTATATGTTAGGTAATTCAAGAAATAATAGTCCCCAGTCATGACAAAACAAATTTTCCATTCCTTATATTTTCCAAGGAAAGTACAACAAAAGTACAAGATAGTAGGTAATTTAGGATTAGATAGAATATTGTAGGAATATTTGTGTAACTTAATCATTTGAGCTTTGTGAATATGCTATTGTAATAATGTATAAAACTTTTGAATAAAACATACAATTATAACATAACAAGGTGCATTGATGACTAATGCTATAATTAAACTGTTTCTGAGAACTAGTTATTATGTGATAGATAAGAACACAATAATTTATGTAGAACTTAAATAGGTTACAACTTTAAGCTATCTTTTTAATACATATTCAAGTCAAATATTTTACACTTTTTTATTTATTCCCCTCTAATAGTAAGAAACAAAAAGTCTGTCTTACATAACACATACATTTTTATCAAAAGCTAGTAAAATACTTATAAAATTCAGACTTCACATCTATAGCCCATCCCAGTAGAACTGTCTAAAATTAAATTAAAAAAAAAAAAAATTGTGCATTCAAGTCAATTATTTTTGAACCAACCATTTGTAACAAGTAGCCGAAATTGCTGAGAATGTATGACAAGTTGACAAGATGTATGGATCTACATTTTAGAGGAAACAAGTGGTACGTCAGGACCACACAAAGAAAGATCCATAACCTCTGCCTACTGGGAAAAAGTTGTAAGTTTACGTATGTATGTATTTGTCAGTGAAGGAATTAAAATAGTTTTGTTTTTGTTTACATCTCGAGACAGTCCTATTGGAATGGGATATAGTTCTAAACATTAGATCAGTTTTTACAATTGAACATGTCATAGAATCAAATTCCATAAAAAAAATTATAACAAATGCTATGCTGTCACTCCAGGAATGTTTGGTTGTAGTTTCCCAACTCCCCAGTTGTCACAAGTAAACGGTGACTGAATGATATATGAATGTCCTGCAGATGGGGCACGTGCGCTGGTACCCGTACAGTCGCATGCAGCACTCCGTGCACAGGCACACGTGCCGGCACGGGAGGGTGAGCACGCACTTCTGTCTCTCCTGACATATCACACACAACGCATCTGCCGCGCTCCCATCATCCACGACGGCAGGACTGCTGTCCACCTGCCTCGATCCCACATCCTGTCCAATAGACATACGAGTTATCTCCCTCACTTCATGGTCTACAAAGTAATTGTAAAGAGCGTAATAATAGTACCAAAATTTTCTTACTAGAGACCAATATAAAGTAAAAACTTTAGCTTGAATGGTCTCTTTAAAATGTATAATGAGGCGTACAATCACTATGGCACTGGTTATCCCAACAAAAGACTCTAAAGGCACATCAGTTAGAAAATTTGTTATTTTCAACAAGGCCATATATGCGTCCACGACTCTAGTAACAATTATGTCAGTTAAACTCGTCGCAAGTACGCTCAGGAGCTGAGGTAGATGCACAGGAATAAATGTCAGGATCAACCATATGGTACTTCCAATAAATATAACACCACTCTTGAAAAGATATAGCACTTCACTAATTATGAGGATCACAGCACTCACTAGCCACTTTATTGTACCAATTATTGCACTTATGTTAAAATATATGTTGGAGAACACCAAGTTAAAACCATGTTCTAAATGGGACCACTGACTAGCGATTGTATTAAACACATCGTTTGAGAAGGAAGGCAGTTCTTCGGTTAATATGGATATGTTATCTTCGTACACAATTTGGAAAAACAATATCACGTTTTGAATAACATGAAGTATTGCAGATGAGATTCCTGTTATCACGGTCACTATCACTTGCCCTATAAACGAGGCAAGAGCGAAAACCTTTTGTATTGTCAGGGCAAATAAGCTTATTACTTTTGCCACATAAGAAATCATCTTTATATCTCATCGTAGGGAAATAAAGTTAAATTGTGCAAAGCGAATGCAAAACATATAGCCGACACAGGAACAAACTTTGACAGTTAAAAACAAACAGCTGACTGAGCTGACATTGACAACTAGAGAGTTTATAATATAATCGATGAATCGATCATTAAAAAATGAAGTTTATATTGCCAGTCTCCTTTCCGGTATTCTTACGAGACAAAAGACGTGATACGGATGTTTTATCTTGTTCGTCGTGTAAAAAACTAGGTACAGCTTGGCCAAAAAGAGTAGAAATTAAATGAGGGCGCTGACTCCACGCAAGAACGTCAAATTCACGCATAACCTGGCAACACCACCATACTCAAATTTTAGTTGCGAGAGTTTTTGGCGGGCTTTGGTAGCTGACGTTTGGAGTCCTTATATTTCATCGAATTTTTAATGTTTATAGTGAGTTTTGGTTCGTAAAATTGGTGTTGTTTTGCGTAACAAAGTGTCGTGCAAGTGAACAATATATAGTTCAGTGAAATATGATGGTGCATGGGTCGTAAACAGGTAAAGTGTTCCGTGATTTTAGCGCGGCAAAGCGGTCGGTTCACCTCTTTCCTGTGGACTTCTCTGCTTTTCCTGCGTCTTTGGACTGTCTCCAACAACTCCAAAGAACCATCAAAACGTCGAATACCAACGTTTTAATGTGAAAACAGAAGAAAATTCAAAATAAAATAAGATTTAGCCAAAAGGTCTAGTAACCAGGCTAGTAAATAAATTGAAAAAATAAAAAAATAAAAATTTTAGTTGCGATATAAAAACGAAAATTTTGCTGCTTTCTGAAAATCCCAAAAATTTGGAATATATAATATTCTTGGAAAATCCCTCATTCATTCTAAACCATAGATTAATATGTATATTGGGTATAGATAGGTAAGTCGCCTCGGATTTTAGAACGGCTTAATTATTGTCGTTGCCCCTTATTAGCGCATGGGGGAGCCACATTGATAAATAAATAGAAAAAGACGGCCGGCCGACACGAGGCTCGAACCATAAGCACCCGAATCGTGAACCGGTTGTCTAGACCACTAGACCAACAAGCCAGTGTTTGATATGGGCAAAATCTCTCACTACTACAGCGCAGCGGTGAGGTGTAGCGCGCTGTCGCTCGTAGTGCTTCGAAATGTCACCGAGAGATGGCGGAAGCTGTCTTTCAGCGTTCCACTTCGTTTGCACTAAGATATCATAGCATGTTCTAAACTCATGAGTAGCTTATCTATGCTCATGGATCTGGCAACACTGGTGACGTGTCTCCTGTCAAACATCAACCAATAAACAACAGCTGCAGCCTTGTGAATTACAAAAACTTCAAGAATTTAGCGTTAATTTACTAGTGGATTGGATTACAATAGATTTGTGATACTAAACAATAATCCCTAACAGGTATTAACATTTAGAATGAGATGCTCCCTCGTCGCCGCAACGTCGGAGGTGTGACAGACCGCTCACCTTTACTCGAGAACGAAGACTCTTACAGTAAGCTAGATAAGAAAGGATCTTCGTATCTAAAGCAGTATGTGCCATTAGGGGGTTCACAAAGGCCTCCTGCTGATTCTGCTCAACCAGAGATAGTATTTGATTTCCTTGAAGACTTTGTGTTTGAACCAGTGATGGCCGCGCGGGACAGGACCAACGAATTCGTGGCGACGGTGCGGAGCCTTCAAGGCCGCACGCTGGCCCGTCCTGTCGTCAGAGACGAGCGTAAAGCGATACTGGAGACTTACTCACAGTTTATGAGTATGGCAAAAGTTATCAGTAAAAACATAACAGGCACGTATGCAAAGTTGGAGAAACTGGCTTTATGTAAGTATATTTTGATTATATCTATTGACCAGCGTATGCGATTTCGTACGCGCAAACCACTGACTTTAAATAATTATAACTTTTTATTGAATGAACCAATTGCAATGAAATAAAGCCTAATTTAGACTAAGTTAATCCAGACTAAAGGTGTTATTACACTTGGCTAAATTTAGATACTAACAAGAGGGACAGAGCTATAGGTTAGAACGGGAGGTACTTACAACGTCACATTCTAACCTATAGCTCTGTCCCTCTTGTTAGTATCTAAATTTAGCCAAGTGTAATAACACCTTTAGCCCTATGCTTTTATGAAAACCTTATCCAAATCGGTTCAGTAGTTTTTAAGTGATGCATGCACAAACAGACAAAAATTCTAAAAATTTTCTCAATGCATTCCATTACATACCTATTATCCTAAATGCCCGCAATTAATATTTCTAAAAATAACTTTAATGTACTATCACAGACTTTTCCGCCTGACCACCACTAGGCTCATTTTTGTTGTTTAGCCCCGCCTTATTGATGAATAGACCAATGAATGAATAGTTTCCAAACAATAAATTATGTGTGAAATTATACAAAATATTTTTTTTGTGATTAGGTGGAAAAGAAAAGTATACTAGAGTAAAATAAAGTATATTTGATTTAAAAAGTCCGCGATAGTACATCCACAAAGTTTACAATTTTATTATACAGGATCCTTCATAATATTTTGACAGTTTTTAAGGGGATGATCAGACCATTAACGGACCAACATCGAAATCACGAAAAAATCACCTGTTCTATACATATGACTCTATTAAGATTGCAGTTTTGTATGGAACAGCAGATGATTTTTTTCACAATTTCCACATTTGTCCCATAGAGAAAATTGTTCACTTTGATGGTGTGATGATCCTCTTATATCCCTATACCTCTTTGGTCATATGGAAAGAATGGATGAGAGCAGATTGACAAGTGCAACCTATAAGGCAAGCTTAAGTGGAAATGTTGGAAGGGGACGGCTTAGACGTACATATATATGAAGACCAAATTGGTGATGTGCTTAAAAAGGGCCAGGTCAGATCTACCCGAAACCGACGAGCATGCATGAAAGGACTAATGAATGTGGAGGAAGCTAGGGAGATTTGTCAGGATCGTAGCAAGTGGAGTTCCGTTGTCTCTGCCTACCCCAGTGGGAGACAGGCATGAGAATATGTATGTATGATCCTCTTAAAAACCATCAGCATATGAAGTTGGAACTTGTATGTACACATAGATTAGAATTGTTTACCAACTTTACTTAATTTAGTTTTTATGTTTTAGTGGCAAAAAAGAAGTCATTGTTTGATGATAGACCGACAGAGATACAAGAGTTGACATATATTATAAAGGGTGACATAAGCTCACTGAACCAGCAGATTGCGAGGCTGGGGGAGATGCCTAGAGGGCGCCGCAGCATGCACAGTCACTCCTCAAGTGTCGTGCTTGCCTTGCAGTCCAGGCTTGCATCCATGAGCAACCAATTCAAACAGGTATGTTAATTTACAATGTCTTCTGTTCACAAATGCTATGATGTTCTGCTATGATTGAAACATACAACTGGATTCCCTTTAGGGGTAGACAAAAACTTTGCTACACTATCTCTTTGGGCATTCCCCAAAGAGATAGTGTAGCAAAGTTTTTGTCTACCTAAATAACATCGATGACCTAGCTGGGATTTGAACCTAGGACCCTGGTTTGGCAGTCCGGCGTGGTAACCATTACATTGTGTTGTCAAAAATTGGAACTAGGTTCAATTTATGCATGTATTTCAGGATGGAATGAAGTATCAAGTGGTAACAGGTGACTAGCCTTTTAGCCAACTCTCATTAGATTGTTTGCACTTAAGGTCGAAATATATTAAGTTATTTATATTACATCCCAGGATGTATGAATGCACAAAAAATTACAAACAGCTTGTCTTATTCCTGAACAAGTAAGAGAAAGTTATTTGTCTCTTGCCTGCTTTAGAATTGTATGTCCTAGGCTTTGATAAAAGTTATATGTCAAGATTGACAGTAGAAGATACGAAAGCGTCGAAAAAAATTGGAACCAGTACTGGTTCCTAAACCCTATACATATACACGAACACATACATAATTTGTATGGCGCCTCACGCTCACCAAGCTATGAAACTTGGCCCCTTTTGTTTTATACGGGATATTCGTGAGGCTCATTCTAGCTTCTAGGTCCTAGGATGAAATATAATTAAATCATTGAAAACAGTAATCATTATGAATTTACCTTATTACCTTACGAAACTAATTAAAACCATCAAATCTTTCACAGGTTCTAGAAGTGAGATCAGAGAACTTAAAGCATCAGAACAACAGACGCGAGCAATTCTCCCGAGTGGCACCCGTTGTGAAGGAAGTACCAATGCTTCTCCAGCAAGATGAAGTCAGCATAGACCTAGGGGAAACTTCCAGCCTGCAGACTCAACAACTAGCATTAAGAGATGATACTGATTCATATGTGCAGCAACGAGCAGAAACTATGCACAATATTGAAAGCACCATCGTTGAGCTAGGTGGTATATTCCAGCAGTTGGCGACCATGGTCAAAGAACAGGATGAAGCCGTCGGTAGAATAGACGCCAACATCCAAGAAGCAGACATGAATGTAGAGGCAGGTCACAGAGAAATCATGAAGTACTTCCAGAGTGTAACTGGGAACAGGGCCCTCATGTTCAAAGTTTTTGGTGTTCTCATATTCTTCTTTATTTTCTTTGTTGTTGTTATGGCTTGAAAAAATTATTCAGTCTGTCAATTGTTTGTACGGTGGAGTGTAAGAGTTGAGGTTCTAAGTTGAAATTATGGTTTCACATATTAGTGCCCTTTGATGTATATGCGTGTTTCGCGGACGTTAAAGAGGTCCAGAATCTACAGAGCCAAACTTAATATGCTGAAGGTTTTTTAAAAGACTGACTAAACCATAAAACTGAACAACTTTCTCAATGGGACCAACATCGAAATCACAAATAAAAAAAAACTTGTTCTCCATACATCGAGTTGGTCGAGTAGGGTTGCAGTTTTGTATGTGACGCTTATTTTTTTTTCGCGATTTCGAGCTTAGAGATTTCCATACCGAAAGTGGTTCAGATTATTGGTCTGATCATCCCATCTCATCATCAGTCTTTTAAGTGTAATACAATCAGCCATACGATAAATAAATAATCCCTTTAAAAACCGCCAGCATAATAAGAACAACCCTATACAGGGTGTTAGGGTCAACAGTTGCATTTACTTCAAGGGGTGAGTACCCATTATACTGCTGAATAACTTTCCCTAAGAAACCTGTAGGATTTTTTTAAAGGCAAAGGCCTTTAATCCTCCATCCATCTCTGTCCTGGGCATGCTCTGGCCACGCGTCATCGAAAGCATCCAGATAGTCCCGCCACCTCTTCCTAGGACGACCTGGACGCCGATGACCGTTTTCTGCGATCCAGGGCGTGACAATTCTTGCCCACCTTTCTATCATGACTGACGAGACGCGGTAACGCGACGCCAGCGCTTGGGGCCGCGTCGTCGACGTCGCGCCGACGCTGGCACGACGATGACGCTCGAAAGACGCTAGTGTGGGGGGGGTCTCTAAAGTAAAGCAACTGTCTACCCTAATGCCCTGTCTAGGGTCCATCTTAATATGCTAATGGTTTTTGAAGGGGATGATCATAATAATATCCCATATGGGTCCCTATGGGAACAGGGTCGAAACGCGAGAAAAAAAATCTGCTGTTCCATACAAACAATAAAATTTTTAATATTCATAAAAACCATCAGCATATAAAGTAGGAGCCTGAATATGCGTCCGTCCATATATGGGCGCATCATGAACCAATGGAGGGTGGCACAGTGAAAACTCAAATGGCCCTCCCATTTGGTCACCAATGTGATATTTTCCAATTTTTCCAAAGGTGTAATAGGTTAGTAAAGTAATGCATTTTTTCAAACCCAGACTTGTTGACAGACTGCTAATGGTATAAACAACCGGTATAGGAAATAAAACGGTGTAAATTCATATAAATATGGTTTAACTTTAATAAAACTGTCTATTATCTATTATGTTTTATTGTATCAAAATCTACAAATATCCATAAAGAAAATTATTTAGAACGCCCCCACCTTGTCACTCTTGCAATTAATGGTTGGTCAAACGCTAAGGTCAAACGTTATAAATGCACTCATTATAAATTAAATTGTCCTCAGAAAAAATTAGCCACAAGAATTATTTTATTAATTACCTATACAAAGTTTGTAAACTACACAGTTTAGCCCATTCACTGCCACCGTCAGCCCCAGTGGTTTCTTTATTTTTTATTGGATGCCCCCTACACAAATAGTATATTATAACACCAGTGGTGGCCAAACGTCATGTATTGCGTCTTTGCTTATGGGTCTACATAAAAATGTTAAATATGTCTGGCAGTCTACCTTCAACCGCAACAAGGTTAGCAATGAGCCTAATTTTGATAGACATACTGTAATTTTATTTCGTCTTCAATTTAGTTATTAATCTCTTTGCGAGACTACCATAAAAGTCGCCTGCGTGCGACTGGGTAGACAGCGGTCGACGTCTTGGCCACCACTGTCAGATAAACTGAGCAGTACACCTATACTGCTTTTTTGCAGATTTGTATTTGGAAATGGAAGTATGTATATATTCCTATTAGCACTTCATTTTTTGTCCCACAAGAGACATACTAACTCATTGGTACTGATTGGAATAAACCGGACAATCCTGCGTGTCGAGCGGCACCCAGCGCAAGAATTATATGGACCAGACCAGCTTAATTTGTTCAAGGGCATTGGCAGTTTTTTGAACAACTATAAACGTTCGGGGCACACAGCTTTCTATGTTTCGAACTGGTATTTAAGTGATTTAGGCTGGCGGGTGAGTCAGTGAACATGTTAAAAATGTGGTTTAGAATTGGACAGTAAAGTCTTTTAAGTATAGTTTTACAGACACACATTAACAAAGAAGAGACGGTTTACATACAAATGACCGAAGTCTATTTAGCTTACACAATACATTATTTACATTTTATAAAAATTTGTAATGCATAAAATAATCAGAATGAAATATCTATAATTAGACGGCTAATATTTACAAGAACTCGTCACACCAGTCCTTCAAACACTGATAGCAGTCTGCTGACTGTTTAGAGTTGGCGCTGCAGATCTCCTTCATCCACTCCTGGAATAACTCCTGATCTTTCTTTAGAACCAAAAACTGGCCTAAAACGACATAAGCCTGTAACAAAAAAAACAATGGAACACTGAAAATAAGTAGAAAGTTATTTCCCGAACCAAATATAGTGGGAAAATGTTTTATTCCTCATTAATAGAAATGGTCTAATGGTGGTGGTAATGGTCGGTAACACGGCCGTGAAGCATCATCATCATCATCATCAATGGTCGGTCTGTTCTAGGTTTTAAATCTAGTTTATTTAGTTAATACCAGACTTTATTTTTGATCAATTTATAACAATTCCTAACACCCAAACCAAATTATAGTCAACAGTAACAGTAGTCAGTTATAGTATAACGACATTGAGGGGACTAGTCACAATAGGTCGTAAAAGCTGATGTACCAATCATAATAGGTAGTAAAAGCCAACAGTGGTAGTCCGGGAATTTGATTTTCTAAATATGTCTCCTATAGTAACTATTAAACAATAAAATTATCAAACAGTAATAGTAGATTACACACCGAGGACAGGAAAGTAAGAAAGGTCTCAGATCTCATGTAATTGTAACCGAGGCGAAGCCGAGGTCAACAAACATGTGATCTGAGGAGGCTTTCTTATTTACTGTCCGAGGTTAGTGTATACTATTTGTCTCCTAGACGTGGGACGACAATTGACACTTTCCGGCCGGAGGGGAGAAAATAATTTAACAGTTTTAAACATTAATTTTGTTCAATTTAAATAAATTGCTGTCAAGATTTAATAAGAGATTTAATATATTCTCTTTCCATCCAAATGGAAATTTGTTCATTTTAAATAAATTGCTGTCAAGATTTAATATATTATCTTTCCATCCAAATGGTTGAAATCCAGCGAACTAGAAATAAAGTTTGCTGAAATCATTGATTGCAAAACTTCACATCCCTTTACCAAATCTTTGTTGCACCATTTTCCTATCATAAATATCATGGTTTCACAACAATACCACAAAGTAGATAGATGCGTGTGGTGTACAGCAAGCAGCACACTAAACTGACTGAAGATGGAAAAAGGCTATCTTCAATTATATTGACTGCTGTGTATTTTTCTTCTCATTGTTTAGAATCTCATATAAACATGCTGTTATTGTAGTGAACCAGCGGGGCTAGTATGCCAACCTGCGATAGCGACTTTTAACAAATCTATCTCTCAAATTTAGTCTTTGATCTCATTCATTCGCACGCAAATAGAAAGAGAGTGGAAGCATGATATCTCTATATCACGCTATCGTGGGTTGGCGTACTAGCCCCGCAGATGTGGATACCTATTGGTATTGGTACTGATACCTACTGCTTTTAGTTTAAATGGAAATGAAAGATAATCCATAGATAAACCGATAAAAATAAAATGAAGGCAATATGGGATTCAAACTGGACTAGTTGTGTTTAAAACTGATATGTTGTATTAAACAATTTCATTATAACCAATTTGACTGAATAAAATATTTAAATGGCAGGAGAACTATCAAACATGACCAACATTAATATTTCAGACATTTTACTAGTAAGTCGTTTTGCTTTTGTGTTGTTCACCCCACAAAGACATTTTACTAGATTGTCTTTCTGATACGGACCCATATAAAACACATAATTAATTTTTAGGGAGATGTAGGTAATAACAATAACCTTGAAAAATTAGTTACACAAGGTTTTGCCAAGTTGTTTTTTTGTGAGCATTATCATAATTTTTTTTATCAGTAAATAGATCAAGAGGTCAGGCAAAATATCATTCTATTCCAACAGGGACGTGACTAGGGTTGCCAGGTGATTTTTCCACAAGGCTGGACATTTGGATTCCAAAGCCAGCCAGACAGAGAACCATGGTTGTGTTGGACATGGGTGCAGTCCATAGTAAAACCCTTGCATAGGTATAAAAACATCATATTCTTGGAGCTGTGCGATTTTGATTCGATTCGAGACATCCAGACAGAAGAAGCCGGACGCCTGACAACCCTAGCAGAGCCCAAAAGAATATACGGCCTGCATAAGCAACATGGTGCACGTGATACGGCTGTATCACTTCTTTTATCTCATTCGTTCATGTGCAAATAGAAAGAGAGTGAAGATGTGATAGCGCTGTATCACAGTGGCATGCTACCCATGCTGGACGAGTTAACTTGACAACTGGAGATAGAGAGACCGAGAGATAAATATATTCTGTATTATGAGTGATCGCTGGAAGGACAAGGATGACAAAGAAAAGCGGGGTGTCAAGATAACTCGTCCAGAAGCCGTGGTGTGATAGCGCTATATTACTGTGCCATGCTACCTCGGTAGGTTGAAGTACCTTTTCTATAGTCCAGAAGTCTAAACAAAACAATAATAGTGGATTAGACTAGAGGTAAAAGAAGTATTCACTGACCTTATCGAAGCCCGCCGTTTCGAGTCTTCGACCCAAAACTTCACCGACACCTGCTAGGTCGTTTACTGGTTTTTCACCCATAGGTTCGGCCACAAAATTCCTGTGCTTTTGTGATGTGCTTGACATTTTGGCAAATTGCTAAGTCAGCGAGTGTAATTAATCCAAGTATTTGCTTTGAATTCAAGTCGAAAGTGCACGTACAGAACTACGAACAACGTGTAAAACGTTCGTTATTTATAAAAAAACGCAACAGCACACGCTACCTACGACGCACGTACTTGTTGACACATTTTGATTCAAAATTTTTGAATGAATGAATGAAAACGATTGACAAGACAAGACAAACAAAATAGACGCAAACAAAGTAGCTACTCAAACGTAGTTCATCATACCGGCGATAGATGGCGTTTACCAGAGAGGGGTCCGAAGACGAAAAATCTCTAAGTAAACAAAAATCCATGCCACTGATTTTTTATTTTTTAAGTTTATCCTTTCGGATAGGCTATGGGAACTAGCCCTTACTGCCTGCTCATTAGTGTCTTTTTTTCTTTGTACTTAAACCTAACCTAACCTTAATACCTAACTCTTGAAATGCGAGGGTGGTACACATATTCCAATGGTCAGGGGAGTTTCACGCGTGAATCAATCCGAATCAAATGGGAGCGCCTTCTTTATTTCTCACTCTTACTATATTGCTCTCCATTAATGGCACATTATCAAACTAATTCCACCACATTAACACAATAATAGCCACGAAAAACGAATTTAGAAAATTAAGAAACAAAGCCCGTCTGTTTCTTCACAATTCCTGTGCAAAACTCTCCTGATGACGATGGGATGATAGATGAACGATGAGGATGAAATTTTGGTCGATTTTGTAAGCACGCGCGTTGCCGCCAAAATCACCAGTACGATTTAACTTGCACCAAAACTTTTGTTCTTTCTTCGTATGTATTTGAGATTCCTGTTATGTTGGTCGATTTACGCAACTTTTTGGCACACAATCCGCACGAAATTATGTCACAAATATCACTAAAACCAATTTTTCACGAATATCAAATACAACTTTGACCGAACAAATTTAATGGCGGGAAGCCAATCGTCCCATGCCACTGAGTCAGACGCATCCGTTGACGAAATATATGCTCATATTTTACTGCCTACTTCATCATCATCATCATCATCATTTCAGCCGATGGACGTCCACTGCTGGACATAGGCCTCCCCCAAGGATCGCCATAACGACCGGTCCTGCGCTGCCCTCATCCAACGATTTCCCGCCGCCTTCACCAGGTCGTCGGTCTACCGTGTGGGGGGCTTACCCACGCTGCGCTTTAGGGTACGCGGCCGCCACTCGAGAACCTTTTGGCCCCATCGGCCATCGGTTCTACGAGCAATGTGCCCCGCCCACTGCCACTTTAGTTTAGCAATTCTTTGGGCTATATCAGCTACTCTGGTTCTTCTGCGGATCTCTTCATTGCGGATTCGATCTCGCAGGGAAACTCCGAGCATAGCCCTCTCCATTGCCCTTTGGGTGACTTTCAGCCTTTTCATGAGGCCATGAGTGAGCGACCACGTCTCTGTTCCATATGTCATCAGTCATCACTGCCTACTTAAAAACACAAATTCTTACTATTTTATTATCTGCAAGGTCGCTCGCCCCTGCCTCTGTCTCATTAACGCCATCTATCGCGCCATTAGGAACTACTTTTTCTTTTTAATGGCTTTCTGAAAATCCCTCATTCACCATTCATTCAATTTGATCAATTTCATTCATTCATTCCATTTTTGTCTTGTCTTTTGACTTGTTTTGTTGACGACGAAAAATATATAATTTTCGATATAACTGTTGCATTTGGTGGGAAAAGCACGAACATCAATGTAATTTATCTTGGAGTGTTTCACTACATAGAAGAGGAGCAGAATGGTAAATATCTTTAGGTTATTATATAGGCAGAATACAAAATGAAGATGTAACATTTTAACCTATGATTTTACCCTGGGTTTTTAGGAGCCGCCGAACACCGGTACTAGTTCGCCCGGGCTCATGGCGGGGCCCCTGCTGCCGCCGCCGATGATGGCCGGGCTGGCGCCTCCGATGCCGCCCGCAGTGGCCATGCCGCCCGTTCCAGGGTTACCACCTAACTTGGCTGGTATGCCACCGCCTATGAGCTTCCCTCCCATGATGCCACCCTTTTCAATGCCACCACCGGGTTTTCCACCTTTTAAGGTTAGTGGACCTCATAATCTCATCTCACTAATATTATAAATGCGAAGTTTGAAACGATGTTTAGATGTTTGGATGTTTGTGGCTCAATCTTGGATTGGGTTTGGATGGATAGAAGATGTTCTGGCTGGATTAACACATAGGATACTTTTTTAGATACACACAGACAAACTCATGGGCAACAGCTATTGCAGATAAAGAAAAATAGATTTATATTTAAAGCTGTTAAAAGGTTTCTTATGCAGTCTTTATGTGGGCCAAAGGCTAGCCACCTCTCACCACAGGACACATCATTCCATCCTGAAACTTAAAGCATTGCTACCACTACATTCTTACAGAAGATCTGTAGTTGTCGCAATGTTTCTGACCAAACCGAATGGGATGATTACAGTTGTATGTTTATGTATTGTTATGTATGTGTTTTGAGATAATCAAGCATGGATCCAGACTTAGGGTTCGGGTAGATGAGGCAATATTCATTGAAAAAACAATGTTAAAAGAAAATAGACAATTAATATTTCGCCCAACTTTAACGGACCGTACTGAAAAAAATAAGTACTACGCCAGGTTGGCAAGTAGCACTTAAAGTTGACGCATTTAATAAGGATTCTAAAATGGTATAATACTTGCTACATTATTTCTTTGATTACGGGGGGGAAAAAAATTCCTTCAAGAAACCCAGTTTCGAAAAAAAATTCTTTACCTACTAAAAATTATTGGGTTCGTATCGGAATGACCTAAAAGCAAATTGACCTACGTATCATAACGACCTAAAAGCAAAACGTCCTATTATCAAATCGACCTAAAAGCAAAACGACCTATTATCAAATCGACCTAAAAGCAAAACGACCTGAAATCAGATTGACCTAAAAGCAAAAGAACCTAAAAGTAATACGCCCTAAAATTAAAACGACCTGTTTACAGATTGAAGGTAAAGTACAGTACTCGAAAATTAAAATAGAGTGATACCCACCACTAATTTTTAATTAGTAACGAAACTTTAAGGGTGTATTCAGACCGAGAATCTGAACTACTTTCCCTAAACAACATGGGTCGAAAAAAGATAAAATTTTTCTATCTTAATGCCTATCACAAAGCCATCAAATGCATTGCATATATCCATAGGCCAAGTATTTCGCTTACGCTGATAGACGGAACATCAGTGTAACCGCGTATGAGACAGCGATAATTTCATCCAGTGATACCATAGGAAATCAAACTCCCATAAAAATGGGTAAATGAACTATGCTATATTATGTACACACGGCGTGTGTGTACACAAGTGCGATTTTTGAATCTCATTCGGTGAGCTCAGCAGTTGAAAATGTCAAAATTACTTTGGAGATATGCATCTTTCTACTGCTGATTTGACTTTCAAAAATCATTAATCATACATAGCGATTTTTGAAAGTCAAATCCACACTATAAAGACATTTACAACTGCTGAATTCACCGAATGAGATTCCCGCGCCGCTCGTAGGGTGAATACTTACAGTCCTTAGAGTCTAGTACGATTTCACTACATGTGCGCACCGCGCCTTCGGCTGCTTAGAAAATAACCAGGGCCTCTAGAAAAAGTACTTTCGATTAGCATTAACGACAGTAGAAAAAAAAAATAACGTATGGACTTGACGTATGGTGGAGAAAGAAAACGTCAAAATGTTTCGATCGCCAATGTCAAATCCATACATTCTGTCATTTCTACTAGCGTCTACGCCAAAAGAAATGTTACCTTGTCTATAGCCCCTGTAGTTCGATTTTTGAAAGACACCCGTAACTCGCTGTAAACAGCAGTAGAAAATGTTAAAATTACTATGGACATTATGCGTCTTTCTACTGCTGATTTGAACGTGTGACTTTCAAAATTCGCACTGCTGTTCTCGCGCTTTTCAGAGCGTTGCGCAAGTACAACAAGTACTTAGTATGGAAAAAATAGAGTCGGCACGCTAGTAGAGAAATCATACTAGACGGGCTGGTACCCATTGAACATAATCCGCCTCCGTGGAACTGCCTCCGTGGTCTAATGGTTAAGAGCATTGGGCTCTTGACACGGAGGTCGTGGGTTCGATTCCCACGGGGGGCACCTAGTGAAATGTCACTTTGTGCGTTTTTCCCCAGTTGGTTAGGACATTGCAGGCTGAGTCACCTGATTGTCTGAAAAGAAAGATGATTCCGTGCTTCGGATCGCACGTTAAACTGTTGGTCCCGGCTACTATCTCTGGTGGTAGTAGTCGTTACATAAAAACCACGTCAGAGGCCGTAAGGCGGTTTGAATAAACTCTGACACCAGCACGGCTAGCATGCCACCCACGACAAAGCGTTTAAACGAGAAAAACGTCATGCGCGCTCTTTTTGGCGTACGTAAAATAATAAAGATGGAGGCACGTCTCGATTTTTGTCGTTTTCTCGGCGTTGGCATGCTAGAGGGGCAGGGCTTGCAGCCCACTCGATAAGAAGTAGAAGAACATAATAATAGCACATTATGCAATATGCAATTTTCAATTTATTGTTACCCTTTGTGTCATTATAATAACGAGAATACATTTAATAAAGTTATTTATTTGTATCAAATCATAAATTATGTTGTTAACTTATAGAACATTATCATATTTTAATGTAAGATATGATACACACCTTTTCTGGTAAGCTATAGAGGCTCATATTCTGTAGGTACTATAATTGTAAGACCTTGCTAAAACCTACAGTTAAATGTCAAAATCCATACATTTCGACCCTACTTAGCTCGAACTTAAGCATCAATTACATTGAACAATTTGCAGGGAGCCAACATTTAGTGTATGGTAGGTAAGGTAACCTAGTTTAAGGTGAACAGAATCAAATGAGATCGAAACCCGAACCTGATTTTTAGTAGGCTTAAGTAGGTAAACTGGTTTTCGCTTCTTGTGCGAAAACAATCATCTCGAAAACATTACTAGAACTAATAAAAAAAGAAAGCAATGCTACCTAACATTATTTAATAAAGAATCTAACCAGCTTTACCGACATTGCCCAATTAGGACAATGAATCAGGGCATGTTTCACCAATTCTGGGTAAGTTGTCGTTAGCTTATACGACAGATAGTTTGACATATTTTGTATGAAATAATGTCAAAATATCTGTCGGATAACCTAACAAGAACTTATTCAGAAGTGGCCTTAGTCTTCCAGTTTACAAATAATAAATGACCTATACTCTTTCCTAGCTAAACTAGATATACCTACTTTGACTATTATAATTATCTACTTGTGTAGGTACTATCTACCGACATATTGAATTTACCTTTATATACCGTGTTGGAGTGTCACTGTATTCCATTTCTCTTATACGTATATTTTCAATAAACAGATGTTCTTCAAATACGCGAATATATAGTAGGTGACCAATTGAGTCTGCCAGTTGCGAAGACCCATATATTTTTAAAATATTCGTCGCTTGGAAAACTGAAGAAAAAATACATCACTTAAAAACGCAAAAAAGCTACAACTCCTCACCCTACCTATACGAAAAAATTGGTAAAGTAGTTTTTACGTGATGCTCGAACAAACAAACAAACACACAAACAATCAAACGAATAGACAAACAGACATAAAAAAAACCTCACTAACTATTCTTTATGATCCAACCTTCTAAGTCTTAATAAATGGCGTAATGTGTGCGCTTATGAGTGAAATTATGTATTTGACTGTACTATATAAAAATGGGACGATTTGATAATAGGTCGTTTTAATTTAAGGCCGTATTACTTTTAGGTCCTTTTGCTTTTAGGTCAATCTGATTTCAGGTCGTTTTGCTTTTAGGTCGATTTGATAATAGGTCGTTTTGCTTTTAGGTCGATTTGATAATAGGACGTTTTGCTTTTAGGTCGTTATGATACGTAGGTCAATTTGCTTTTAGGTCATTCCGATACGAACCCAAATTATTCTAGTGCGTTCAAAGCTTGCCTAAGACCGAGTGAGACGGAGAGTCATTCATGAAATGTGAGTGAGACAGGTAGTGACGCTTTCAAGTCAGAGATGCTAACTTTTTGTTAAATTTAGGACAAATTTTCCTTAAGTTTAAAATTAAACACCAATTAGATGCAAAGATTTATTATTTACAAAAGATGTTCAAACTGCCTTCCTTCAACTGCAATACAAGTTCGACATCTTTTTAAAAAAGATCGGATTATCACACGGGCAAATCTTCCGTTGTTGACAAATTCAGCTGCTTCCGTAATTCTTTCTATGAGATTGTTTATTTTAAGCCAATCGAAAATGTAGCTGAGCTTCGGCAAAGAATTACGGAAGCAGCTGAATTTGTCAACAACGGAAGATTTGCCCGTGTGATAATCCGATCTTTTTTAAGTAGATGTCGAGCTTGTATTGCAGTTGAAGGAAGGCAGTTTGAACATCTTTTGTAAATAATAAATCTTTGCATCTAATTGGTGTTTAATTTTAAACTTAAGGAAAATTTGTCCTAAATTTGACAAAAAGTTAGCATCTCTGACTTGAAAGCGTCACTACCTGTCTCACTCACATTTCAAGAATGACTCTCCGTCTCACTCGGTCTTAGGCAAGCTTTAAACGCACTAGAATAATTTTTAGTAGGTAAAGAATTTTTTTTCGAAACTGGGTTTCTTGAAGGAATTTTTTTTTCCCCCGTAATCAAAGAAATAATGTAGCAAGTATTATACCATTTTAGAATCCTTATTAAATGTGTCAACTTTAAGTGCTACTTGCCAACCTGGCGTAGTACTTATTTTTTTCAGTACGGTCCGTTAAAGTTGGACGAAATATTAATTGTCTATTCATTGTACGGCATAATGTGACACTTTCGTCCAAGCTGGAGCAGTTGACTTAGAATTTAAGTAATAGGTTAGATTAGCACTATTCGGGATTACATAAGAAAAATAAAATTGAAAAAAAGTTAAGATTTGTAGCAACAGGAGCTAAAAAACCATCACAGGGTGTACATTTTCTCGAAAAAAAAAGAAATGCCTATAATTATAAAATTCAAGACATAGATTTTATTTTTTATTTTTCTAGTAACTGTTATGATTTGGACTATCACCCGATTCCGGCTTGACGTCGACTTACGGGACACCCTGTATGCTTAGAGATAAGGACGTTGATTGTTATATTCTCTCCATTAACATTAAATACTATAGACTCCAAGTTTCATACAAAATCTTAGCAAATTTTTGTCTAAATCTGACACATAACCCACACAATCAAGTATGCATGCTGTTGGGTGGCACGAATATAATATATTGTTTTTGATAGTTACCAAGTAGCTCCTTTGAAGCTGACATTGTTGGAGCGTTGTTTGTGTATCTAGAGCTCTTTAATGTATCTATTATTATCGCACAAAAATAATAATTTGTTTATTACCATGTAAAAACTGAAATAAATTAAATTGTAGGAACTAACTGCACCAGCTCCGGACGTAGCTCCACTGGCCAACCAGAGCAGTCCCTGGTCGGAACACAAGGCACCAGATGGCCGAACTTACTATTACAACTCTGTGTCAAAACAGAGTCTCTGGGAGAAGCCTGATGACCTGAAGTCTGCTGCAGAGGTAAGAAAATAACCACATGGACAGCATCATAAAAATATTATAACATGACTAAGCACAAATGGGCCTCCCCATTTGCGGAATGGGTGGTATTTAGCTCCCTCACAAAAAGAAAAAAAACTGTTTCAAAATGTGCACATGTATGGGCACTCATGTAGTAGTCACCTCGTTGCTGACGATGCAGACTGCCCTTTATCATTTTTGATAAATATTCAGGATAGCTCAAAAACCATTTTTCTCCACCAATTGGTAAATTTATTAGGATGTAACTTTAACGTTATCAGTTTAATTCAAAAAACGAAACAGAAACATATTCTCAAGACATTAAGTTATAATAATGTAGCAAAATAGAACATGAAAATTCGAGATTTTCAAAATTGCCAATGTTTTCAGATTGGCCTTTTTTGCAACACCCTATTATGAACTTTTAGGGTTGAACTACATCAGGAAGCACGACATCGCATTTTTCCGTCGCTCCATCCTTATAGATAGACAAGATAGACTGAACGGAACAGCTCGCCGCGTTCCCTCTATTTTATATGCTCTAACAAATGACGTTCCTGAGTGACAGAAAAGGATGGAGCGACGGAAAAATTTGATGCTGTGCTACGTGGTGTAGTTCAACCGTTAGGAAAAGTCATATAGGCCAGTCTGCATCGTCAGCAACGAATGGTGTAAAATTTTTTAATGATACAGGATGTAACAAAATCTGGTAGTAATATTCAAAGAGGTGGTTTAGAGTAGAAGCCTTAAACACTCAAACTGAACAAATTTTACTGTGGAGCAAATATAAAAAAATTGAAATTAAAATCTGTTGTTCCTAGAGTAGGTAAGGTAAGTCACTGCAGCCCCTCTAGCATGCCACCGCCGAGAAAACGACAAAAATCGAGACCATCTTTATTATTTTACGTACGCCAAAAAGAGTGCGCATCACGTTTTTCTCGTTTAAACGCTTTGTCGTGGGTGGCATGCTAGCCGTGCAGTTATGTATAAAACAGTGTTGGCTCCATAGTGAAAGTATCTATCGGGCACAACACCTCGGATCTCCGGGGTCTCTTCCAGAAGCTTTCGGCAGCATTAACAAGCTGGTGGACTTCCTGGAGGAGCTAGGATGGCAGGAGTAGTCATTCTCACCTCACGCAAAATACGCGCCTAAGTCGTCGAGTAAAATGAGCCCGCTCAACCAATACCATAGTGAAAGTTGTTCAGTTTGATGTTCTACACCACACCTCATACGATACCCATGGGAAGTAATGGGGTAGTTTATTCCAGTCCAGAATCACAGTTTTAAAACCATGAGTGAAATGTAGGGTTTTTCTTAAAATGCTGCCAGTTTTTAAGGAGATGATCGGATCATCAAACTGAACAACATTCTCTATGGCTCTAACATCAAAGCCGCGAAAAAAATAATCTGATGTCGTTTACATTTGATTTAAGTAGATTTACTGTTTCATGGAACAGCTGATTACTTTTGGATTTTAATGTTGGTCCTATAGCCCACTCTATAATAATAATTTGTCCCATAGAGTTAAGTTTAATAGTCTGTCTATTCATCCCTTTAAAAAACAGTCGGCATACTAAGATATGTTTCGTAGTGGACACATTCCACTAAATATATTCGGCTTCATGAAGAAAAAGAGTAGTTCACCAAATTGTGGTGAGTGTGGTTTGATCGAGGATTGGCATCACCTATTATAGTGCTAGCGGTACGCCAAACAATACTGCACTTTTTGTTAAAGGCAAGCCGCTTTGCAGTGGTAGATAGGACCATTTGGAATGATTTGACCCGTAGTGATTTTTGATTCACCCCTTTAGGGGGGGATTTTTGGGAGGTGGGGGGTGAACTTCTCCTTAAATTCTTAAAATTGCTAACCTTAACCGATATTGACAATCAGGGACTCATTTTCGCATAATTTGAGGTCACTGAATTTGAATTTGGAGTAATTTTGATCATCCGAACTTCAATTTTGGATATTTATGACCGTAATGACGTTTTTTGGTACGAAATTTAAAAAATGATAAAAAGTCATACAGTAGCCATATTAGAGTCAATTTCTGGAAAGTCAATAGCGCTAAATCGAAATTATTCGTCAAAAATATATTTTGGAAAAAATTTGAGGGGGTACAAAATTTTTTTTTTTTTTAATCAGATTGCGTATTGTTTTTAGGGTTCCGAACCAAAAAGGCGCCACACAGGACCCTATTAGTAAGCCTACGTTGTCCATCCGTCCGTCCTGTCTACCTGTACTGCCTGTCCTACCTATAAAGGGCTGTATCTTTTGAACCGTAATAGCTAGATGGTTGAAATTTTCAGAGAATATGCGTTATTATGGCGATTTTGTTAAAAAATAATAAGAAAAGCAAAAAGTAAAAAATTAAGGGGGGTCTCCATACAAAAAACTAATTTTTTAACGTTTATAGTTGTTGCTCTATCGTAAAAACGGTAATACATACAAGCGTCAAACTTGGTACGGTTATAGTGCAAACTTTATAGTATATAATTTTAGTTATATAAATTAAAGTTATATAATTTTTATTATTTCTTGTTATACTATAAAGTTTGCACTATAACCGTACCAAGTTTGACGCTTGTATGTATTACCGTTTTTACGATAGAGCAACAACTATAAACGTTAAAAAATTAGTTTTTTGTATGGAGACCCCCCTTAATTTTTTACTTTTTGCTTTTCTTATTATTTTTTAACAAAATCGCCATAATAACGCATATTCTCTGAAAATTTCAACCATCTAGCTATTACGGTTCAAAAGATACAGCCCTTTATAGGTAGGACAGGCAGTACAGGTAGACAGGACGGACGGATGGACAACGTAGGCTTACTAATAGGGTCCTGTGTGGCGCCTTTTTGGTTCGGAACCCTAAAAACAATACGCAATCTGATTTAAAAAAAAAAAAAAATTTTTTTTAGTCATTTTGTACCCCCTCAAATTTTTTCCAAAATATATTTTTGACGAATAATTTCGATTTAGCGCTATTGACTTTCCAGAAATTGACTCTAATATGGCTACTGTATGACTTTTTATCATTTTTTAAATTTCGTACCAAAAAACGTCCTTACGGTCATAAATATCCAAAATTGAAGTTCGGATGATCAAAATTACTCCAAATTCAAATTCAGTGACCTCAAATTATGCGAAAATGAGTCCCTGATTGTCAATATCGGTTAAGGTTAGCAATTTTAAGAATTTAAGGAGAAGTTCACCCCCCACCTCAAAAAAATCCCCCCCTAAGGGGTGAATCAAAAATCACTACGGGTCAAATCACTCCAAATGGTCCTAACTACCACTGTGCAAAGCGGCTTGCCTTTAACAAAAAGTGCAGTATTCTTATGAAATTCCCGATGAACCGCTAGCACTATTAGTGAAGTGTGTTCGGAACGAGCAGGCTCAAATGACACTGATGAGCTTAGAGTAAATAGACTTGGGCATATTTCACGAGATCCTAAAGTCACCAGGCTTTAATGCTGCTAGAAAAGTAAACGCCTTTGCAAGTGTCAGCCTCAGTGTCTCATTAGGTAAATTAGAATAACTAAGTCAGAGTAGGTAAAATCTAGACATAAGGTATGATGCGACTGACATGTACACGCGGCGACACATCAAGCTACGCAAAACCAAAATATGCTGGCCGCGCGTAGGTAGAGTATTGTATAACGTCGCGCGGCCAGCTTATATTAGTTTTCCGTAACTTGATGTTTCGCCGTGTGTACATAACATTTTTGAATAAAAGGTCTAATATTTTTTTTTACAAAACAAGTAAAGCAACTTGGTCCATCATTTGAAAAGATGCCTTGTCTTAACAGAAAATGCTGTCATCATGTGTTTGGAAAGAGTACACAACGGACGCCGGTAGAGTGTACTACCACAACATTGAGACCAAGGAGTCCAGTTGGGTGGTGCCTAAAGAGCTGCAGGACATCAAGGAGAAAATAGCTGCAGAGGAAGCGGCAATGTATGCATGATATTATTTTTACTTAAGCTGTTGACTGTTCAATGAAATTCTTTTGTTACCCGACTGCACAAAGCAAACGAAGGGTAATGTGTTTATCAGCCTATGTATGTATGTAAGTTTGTACCTTTGTGGCACACTAGAGACCAAACGCTTTGGCCGATTTTGATGATTCTTACGTCAATCGATTTGTCTTAATCTTGTGAGTGTCACTAAAGACATGACAGCATAGGCGAAGTATTTTTCGCTTACGCTGATAGACGTAACATCAGTGTAACCGCGTATGAGACAGCGATAGTCATAAAATCCTATACAATTTGTATGAAAATAGATGTCTGACTCCGGCCTTCGTAGAACAAAAAAGTGGCTACGTCGATAAGTGTGCATCTCTTACTGAGTGATATGACAAGACACGTGCTTTCTTCTAGTTCCTTCTCTTTCTACGCATACTCCAGTAAAGTTATGATGCGCTTGTATGGCGAACGTAAATAATTTATAATAGCCGTTTTTTTTCTTTTATACTTTAGAATATAATCCTAGTTATCATTTAGATTGAAAATCCCACTAAAAATATTGTCATTAAGCAGGTAAATCATTAAAAAAAATTAAAAAAATTATGTAAATTCGAAAAAAAAATAGTATATACGATTTTTTTACACAATTCGGTATGTCAAGTTTTTTTTTGTCTTCATTTTTATATTTTTTACGGACAGAAGACATAATTTTAAGATACCTATTTCATTCTTATTGCGATTCATCGAGTTTATCAATATAAATTTAATTTTTAAATTATTTTGATCTGTAATCTCTAAGTGCAAAAATGGTGGAGAGAAAATAATTCGAACTCCATGGAGAAAAACTACATACAGCTGTTTTAAAAAAAATTAAAACCTGCCTCCTCTTTCTAACTCTATGCTGGAAAAAGATACGGCAACATCAAATGTCAAATTCTGACATTGTGAAAGTATTTTTTTTTCTTAATGGCCGGTTATTTTAAGTTGATTTTATGTTTACCAAGGAGTTCAGAGGTATGCCAGTGACGTCACTGCACGGACCGAAAAACGACGTTATTTTATTAAAAATATCTGTAATCCTTTCATTTTAAAATCTCTGACATAGAAAATATGATTATTGAGACAATTATCTCGAAATGGTTTTCAGTTCAGCCCTCCAAAAAAAAACTTGACATACCGAATTCGTTAATCAAATTTCTATTCTATCATTTAGTGAATAGATCCCCCTAAAAACATCACGGGACTATGGTTTTTAACTAAGGACAATAGAACTGACAACATTATTTTAAGAAATATTTATTATCTCACTGTGTAAAAGTAGTAATAACAACATTATTAGTCTAGACGTGCTTAATCATGGTGAGGCATAGGGTTATAGATAAGTCCTACTAATATTTAGTAAGAAAACATGGTTTCTTAGTTATATCCTACGCTCGATAGGGAAATAATAGTATATACATAATTAATGGTGGACTTTACTTTAAGTATGATGTTACATTGTACAATAGAAAAATCCAATTGAAAAAAGCAACGGAATTAAAGCATTTTCTATTAAGAAATCTAAAGGCACTTGCGGGTTGCGGATTGAGGTGGGACGGGGAGAGGTCAGCGGCCGCGGACGCTACCGATGCCGTGGCGGGACGGTGTGGTGTGCGAGCGAGCCCTTTGATCGCGCCGCCTCCTCACGCCGCCATTTAGGCTTGCTACATACATGCGGAATTATTCGGAATTACGAATTCGAATTCGGAATTTGAACGGAATTACGATTTCGTATGGAGTTCCGTTCGAAATTTCGGAGGCACAAAATCTTATAGGTACAAAAAACAAACAATTGACGGCCCGGTAGCTCAGTCGGTAGTGATCCTGCCTGCTGTGCTAAGGGTCGGGTTCGAATCCCGTAAGGGACAAATATTTGTATGATTAATATGAATATTTGTACCCGAGTCATGGATGTTTGTATCTATATGTATATGTATTCTATATCGTTGTCTAGTTATCATAATATAAGTACAGGCTAGATTCTGGAACTTTAAATGTGACTAGATAATTTGTGTGACAACTGATAATGTCCATAAAAAAAAATAAAAAATGAGGTAGGTATCATTAAGTAGTATGTTGTTGTGTATAAACTGACAATGTGATCTCAGTTAGTCGAAAATAATTTTTTATTCTGTTCTATGTTGAACTACCATGGATTTATAATATAAAATAATAGGAGTACAAAAATATTTTTGATGGATTTGCCCCCAACCAACCTCCCCCCTCCTGGATTCCGCTCGTAATTTCAAATCCAAAAACGAAATACGAAATGGTCATTCGGTCCGGTTTTATTCCGTATGTGTGTGGTAAGCCTTACTGTGCCACCACCATGTGGCGGGCGGTGTGCTGTTATTCCGTGGCCTTAGAGTATCTAGTAGTATAGAGCTCGCGCAACGAAGTGGGAACAGTAGGCACGGGTGAGAACAAAACGACGTTCCCGACGCGAGCGCTTGTAGACGTGGTTGAGTGCTAGCACTGTGCGTGTCTCTAGAGATTTTTTAAATATAGGTATTTACGAATCAGAAAGGTTAAATGTGCGATTCGATCTTGCAAAAACGATACTAGGAAACCATTGAGGTACTATGTTAACTAGAGAAGCTACCGAGAAGTAATGTTTTGTAACACGCGTTAGGTTGCACGCGCTCTAACCCACTTAGCCTGTGCCAGGCGCTCGTGCTCCCAGCACGCGCCCCACACTGCTGATCATGGTGCACAGATTTTGTTCGCGTTGTCTGCTCTATACATAATTACTCAATGTAGGAAACACACAAAAATGAGACCGACGCTGTAGTCGATATTTATATTTTTTAAATGTTTGCTAGGTACATAATGGTATCGATTCGGTATTGCCACGACTTAACTTAACTAAATTTATTCCTGTCATTTTCTAACATTCGACTAAGAAAAGAGACAGAAAACCAACAACTGACTTTAGTGCTGTCAAAGTGACGCTACACTGTAGTCGATATTTATATTTTTTAAATGTTTGCTAGGTACATAATGGTATCGATTCGGTATTGCCACGACTTAACTTAACTAAATTTATTCCTGTCATTTTCTAACATTCGACTAAGAAAAGAGACAGAAAACCAACAACTGACTTTAGTGCTGTCAAAGTGACGCTACACGCCCAAAAACGCCTTAAATAAGATGGCGTGCATTATGATGCCATCTTATTTTGGGCGTGTAGCGTCACTTTGACAGCACTAAAGTCAGTTGTTGGTTTTCTGTCTCTTTTCTTAGTCGAATGTTAGAAAATGACAGGAATAAATTTAGTTAAGTTAAGTCGTGGCAATACCGAATCGATACCACTGATACCTACTTAAAATCTTAAATCATTTAATATAAATAATGTTGATGTGTGTTTTGTACGATATACTTTCTAAAATGGAATGGAATGTTAGGTTAGGTTAGGGTGTCGCAAAGAGGGTCCGAAACTTAGAAAAAATTTACGCTAATTTTATATGGAGCTGGGAATTATAAAAATTTTGATCGAAATTGTATGAACCATCAACTTAGTCGAATTTTCGGGTGAAATTAGTATGGGGGCTGGACTTATAAAATTTTCAAAAATGATTTAATTTTTATTTTTGCATGCGAAAGGGCGTGTTTACGGGTACCCCAGGGGTTCGAAAAATTAGCTATTTTTTCGCTAGGATTCACCGTTATCTAGATATTTCATAAATTATGTTTTTACTTCATTAGGTTAGGTTAGGTTAGCGAGGAGCGAAGCGAGCTGAACCACTTTCACAATGGGGCCAACATCAAAATCAAGTAGATTTGTAGTTTAGTATGGAACATCCGATTTTTTTTTCGTGATTTCGTTATTGGTCCCATAGTGAAAGTTCTTCAGTTTGATGGTCTAAACCACCCCTTTGAATAATAAGACCGCCATTTGTACACTTACGTTCTTTTTATTCTGTTTTGTTGCTGTAGGTATGTTTTTGGTGTGCAAATAAATAAAATTTATGTTTTGTTATATAAATAGATATTATTCAAACATTTCTCGTTTAATAGTTTAGAAAATTACATGTTGAAATAAGAAGTACCTAACTAACAAAGATATTTATTTTGATAATTAATCGATAGCTCGTTGCTGATCGGTATGATATTTATACATCCCTATCTGTCATATACACATCACTATAAAATCTATAGCTCATTTGCCTACGATGCGTACCAACTCAGATCAATTAATACAAGTAGATAACTTCTTGATGACGTCACACCGTACTACCCAAAACGTCAAACTGACTCCTAAAGACCTCTATCCATACTGCCAAATAAGAAAGTCACTTTTATCTATCTACGATGGCAACATTGGGAACCCTTTTCAATTTGGTCGCGTATCATTGCTCGAAAGTACCGTCGCGGTTCATTGGCAAGAATTGTCATTTAAAAAAGAAATCTGAAGAAATTAGTGAAGTGGTGGTGACTTTAATATAAAGAGAATGTCCTGTATTGTGCGCGGGTATGCAGATCGCATTCAGGAAACAAGGAAAACTCGGGAGAAAATATCAGATTCCACAAGTGAGTACATAGGTAACATTTTCTCGAGTAAATAAACCAGAAAGTGTAAAGTCCGATTTTCCCATGGCTTTAATAATAACAATAAGATAGTTTTGTAGATTTTGGACTTTAATAAAGCACGAAAATAGAACCAATTAGATTTTGAGGTTATAGCATTTGACAGCGTTTGACAGAGGTTTGACAGATAGGGGCTGTACGCTGCTTGGAATCGACATGTTGATAAAAATACTGCCATCTTGTTTTTTCACACGTTATTTTGTATTTGCGCAACCAAGATAGCATTACTATCGTAGGTTCTTGCCAATTAACTGGAGGCCTTGCGTACCAAGCATTTTGTGCGATACGCGCGCTCTACACTACTGTACCTATATTATGTATACTCTAAGGCCGAGATTCAGAGACGATTCTTAAGACGCTGTTATTCGGTCGAGGCCGTTTTTTGAACACGAACGAAAGTGTTTTAAACTGTGTTTTAAAGTCTGAAAACCAATTATGTCTCATTTAAGGATCTGGCTGATAGGCGCCCGTGCTCAATAACACGATTAGATTAATTTTAATAGATAGAAAAAAATCCCAAAGTTGCCCCTTTTTGTTGTTTTTTCAATACTATGATTAAACTGCTGATATTTAACTTTTTATTCTTGTACTTAACTAAATACATTAAATATTTCTAGTGAACTCTGTAGAATTTTGAGCTTAGAAACACCCATGAGCAAAGATATTGATGAAAAACACGTTTTTTTGCGATCCTGCTTTCAATTGGAGCGGGATGGCTAATTGCAAACTTATGCTTGCAAGAAAGAGACGCTTGCACTGGGATAACCTGGCCTTAAGTCATAGTTCGAACTCCCGTATATCAAAATCCATACATTTCGACCCTACTTAGCTCGAGCTAAGACGGAAAAAATCGTCTCTGAATCTCAGGCCCGTCACAGACACGAGCTATAATATGTTGCTGTACTCTTCTTACGCACGAAAAATTACATAAGCACGTCTCTTTCCTGCGTGCGAGTGAGAGGTAGCGATTAGCAACTTGCATGAGTTAGAAGAGTACAGCAACATATTATAGCGGCCGTGTGTAGCGCGCTTCAGCCTAAGTCCGTGGCGCTGTCGAAGCGTCGACCTGCAGAGTGTTGCCACCTTAGCCCGTTTCGGGTTACATCGTACATTTTTCACTGTAGCTTCTGATTCAGTCCACAGTTCTAGGTTTTCAATGCAAATGATTCGTAATTAAAGACCATTTTAATTTCCGCTAGATACTTATACCTAGTAAGTACCTATTGGATACTAGGTTTTTTCCAAAGATAGGTATTTAAACTTATTACTATAGAGAGGACATCGCGAATCAAATCGTAATCCATGACTTGTTACCTCGGGGGTAGCAAGTCGTTCTAGTTTGACACGTCGCACTGACATGATGCTTTCAATATTGCAAAACAATGAATTTTTTTATAAATATGAAAACATGTCCAATGTCCTCTCTATAAGTAGTAATAAGTTAAATCTCTTTGGTTTTTTCTCAATATGCCCTCATTTGATAGTGAAATAAATATTTATATTTAAATCGATATTTAAAGGCCGATGGCCTTTGCCAAAAAACGGCCCTTTTCTGCCACGTTTTGTTTTATCTACTGGCAACACTCATGACGTTCCGTCCCGTGAAGTCCCGTCCGTTTTGGTTGTGATTGTGAATTTGTTGCGCGTGCGTCGTTTTTTGGTAAATTTAAAGTACCTACCTTCTTTTCGTTGGCATTGTTTGTCTCTTCGGACGTAAAAATGAGATGTATCCGAACTAAGCCCTATGCTTCTGTTATTACACGGTGTTACAAAAATAAATACTACTTTAATTGTTTTAAATGTTTATTTTTATTTTTGTAACACCCTTTATACTTACATAAGTATGTAAGGTACCTACCTACCTCCCAACCAAAAAATTAAAACCGACACTAAAACTAAGAAAAAACCTAGAAAATAATACCTACTTAGGTTACCTTATATCACATAACTTTAGTCTTTTTTATTCTAGGTAAAAACCTAAATAATGTGTTTTTGGTTTGGCAGTTTGGCACTGACTTGAATTAAAAAAAATTAATACAAGATGATAATAATGATAATTGCCGATTGCCACATAAAATGACATAATATCAACATTTCTAGGTTTAAAGTAGTAGGTAGTTAGGTGGGTCATTATACTTTTCCGCGCAGGTAATCGTACTTCAATCAAAGGATTATTTTTGAAAAAAAAAAAACTATCGAATTCAATGTGTTTTACGTGCTATTGCTTTGAATTAACTAATAAACTATTTGACTATTGTAATCCCTGCATGGAAGAGATCTAATACTCGTATTTACAAAATCAAACAACATTTTGTCACATACGGTATCAGAAAATAACAACTCTGTTACCAATAGTTACCATATGTAAAATAATTATATTATTTAAAAAAGTAAAATGCTTTCTTCAAACATTTCAGGAATATCCTTCAAAAAAATCCTTATTCTCGATGTAACATACAAAATCACAGTGTTTCATAACAAGTTAATATATTTTATCCTAACTCTAAGACAACTCTGTTACTTATTTCGTTTATAGAACCAATGTTTTTTTTTCAGTCTTGAAAATCTGTCAGTACAAATCCTAACTCTTTCATAGCAGGATGTATTAATTGAATCTGAAACGCCCAGTAGTATTAAATCGGTACTTTATTTGAAATGTTTGACTTTATTCCTCAAAAACCGCAAACAAATTGGGACAAAAGGTAACAAAATTGTACAAAAGCCACTTTATTTTCATGTTGCGATGTTGGCGTGGTGTCATTCTTTTACAAAAAAATTCTTTGCCTGATATTTCTTCAGTTCTTTTCTTTTGTCGAATTTTATTTCCATTCTTCTCCATTGCGCCCTCAGATTAATTAATACAAGTAGATACAATCTTGATGACGTCACACCGTACTACCCAAAACGTCATTCCGACTCCTAACGACCTCTATCCATACTGCCAAATAAGAAAGGCACTTTTAGCTTTCTACGGTAGCAACATTATGAATCATTTTCAATTTGGTCGCGTATCATTGATCGTGCGATCATCGAATCATTTTCAATTTGGTCGCGTATCATTGATCTTGCGATCATCGTGTTCACCGGCAAGAAATTCGTAATTTTGAAAAATAATAACAATAAGATAGTTTTGTAGATTTTGGACTTAAATAAAGCACGAAAATGGAACCAATTAGATTTTGAGGTTATAGCGTTTGACAGAGGTTTGACAGAAATAGGGGCTGTACGCTGCTTGGAATCGACATGTTGATAAAAATACTGCCATCTTGTTTTTTCACACGTTATGTTGTATTTGCGCAACCAAGATAGCATTACTATCGTAGGTTCTTGCTAATTAACTGGAGGCCTTGATTGCGCCGCTGTTTTCAGCTGAAGTTAGAGTCATTCTGAATAGTGCATTGTGTTGTGTATATTAAACCATCAGGCACACATACAGCTACTATATAAAGGAATAAATTTAGTTTATTAATAAACATACAACTCTGTTACCTAGTCGACAACTATGTTACCGCCAAAAGTAACTGCAGTAACAGAGTAGTAAATAGAATCTTTTTTTTTAAATTCTGCGTGATCTAATTGAAATGGACAAAAAAACAAATCATTATGTAATTATTTAACTCTGATTTATCATAAATCATATAAGATACTTTAGCATAAGCATAAGCATAGCATAAGCATAGCATGGCATAGCATAAGCATAGCATAAGCATTATGCTCACGAATATATTCCCTGAGGGGGTCAGAGATATTCTGAACCTCAGAACATCCACGTTTCACCAGTTGTACCGAAACTATGTCCAGTGTGACGGGGGGTGAGCCCGTCGCCACTTATAATGAACAGTAGGTACAATAAACGCCTCGAAATTGAAGCAATAATTGATTGATTGTTGATTGTTAAGATACTTTACTACAGTGTTTTTCAAACATACTGAGGTCGCGACCCTAAAACGGTTTCAAAAATCAACGCGTAAGTAGTCTGACGTTCGATCGTATTGCCTGCCAGAGGTGTATGTCAAGCAAAGCGAGCTTTAGATTTGACTGCAATATAACGAGATGACTGCATACAATCTAAAACCAAAAGCGAGTGAAGCGAGCTCAAGATTTCACTGCAATACAATGAGAAGTATGCAATACGATTTAAAACCAAGAGCGAGTGAAGCGAGCTAGAGATTTCACTGCAATACGAACTTAAACCAAGAGCAAACGAAGCGAGCTCGAAATTTCACTGCAATATAATGAGATGACTGCAATACGAACTTAAACCAAGAGCGAGCGAAGCGAGCTCGAGATTTCACTGACGAATTGATAACTAGTGAAAATATCGACAATAGATGCGCACGCACACATAGACGCGTACTTATTTCTCAAAAGCACCACGAACAAACAAGTAGCGGCCATCGACCCGCGCTCGCGAGGTGGGAATCCCGCAAACCATTTTAGTCCTTAAGTCTGGTGAAAAAGACTCATCAGACTGTAGGTTTATAATTTGCAAACTTTGAGTGATTTATTATGGAAGATTTCAATATTATTAGTTGGAACTAGTCTCATTATGTAAAGTCCACCACAAAGTATTGCTATAAGAATTTTCCCGGTTGAAGTACATAACGAAATATGAATGAATAGATAACGTGTTACTTTTATGAAAGATTTTTATAGAAATGTTTTCATCTACCTATATTAATGGAGACTATCCTTATTCCAGTTTGTTAATATTTTTTTCAGCTAACTTATAACGATTCAAAATCGAATATGGATCGATTTGTCAATAATAATTTTTTTTTAAATATCAAATTATTTCTAAGAAGATTTCAATATTTTATGAGTTAATTAATTTTTTCTGTTGTCATAAACCAATGAAACCGGTTTTACTATTTTCGCCTGCAGTTGCCGACTCATATTGCACACATAATTTTTTTTTCCAAGTTTGGATAATAAATTTAGGAGGATTCGTAAATATAGTGTCTTAAAATCCTTTGCTTACACGAATAAGCAAAAAAAGTTGCTTATTATAAATTATTTACGTTCAACCCATAACTTTACTGGACTAGCATGACAGTAATCAAAATGAAATATGGTGGCAACCAGACGCCATATTGTGAAAAATATAAAAATGAAAGTTGACGAACTATGTCGAGTGGTGTATCATTGAATAGGTATTTGAAAATCGTCTTTAGGTTTCTCTTACCATTTTTCATTTCAAATGAACATTTATTTCTCTTACCATTTTTCATTTCAAATGAACATTTGGTGTGCCTTCTACATGTTAATTTTAACAAACAATTTTTCTCAGCATGTGCAGGATTCCTCACTCACTGTTTATTCTTCACCTAAGAGCTAGTGTTGCTAACAGGCTGCGGCTGTTGTAACATGAGAGAGGTGAGAGCGACACAGGCCACTTCTAAATAACAAATTTGAGTGAGATACTATGGAGACTTAGATTAAAAACTTTTCGCTTACGCTGAAAGATGGAGCAAAGAAATGAGAGAACGAGATAGCCAGTTATGAAAACTTATGTAAATAAAAAAGACAGAAATATTATTTTTTGTTTCAGTCACCGTGACCCGTTTTTGTGTTTGGCAAGATGTCAAACCTATGGAATGTAGATGACATCTTGCCAAACAAATAGTGTTTTAGTATGCAAAAGTCACACTATTGCTGTTTCATGTGCGGCCACGTTATGGTGTCATCTAGTTACTATATCGATGTATGGAGATAACCGCCAATTTAACGTTTAGAAGTGACCTGTTACGCAGGCTGGTTTAAAATGATGTTTACTCTTACTGTCGAGATTTATTTGCAAGTTGACAGAATCCATATAATTTTAACATTCAGGCGTTACCCTTATTTATTAATTTGTTTATTGTACACAACAAATTACAGATAAAACACACAGGTTCATTACATATAGGGTCCTTCTCTTAAATGCTGATGGTTTCTTAAGGAGATGATCAGACCATCAATCTAAAAGCAGTAATTTTTTCATGATATCGATTTTTATTCTATAGAGAAGTTTTACAGTTTGTTGATGGTCCGATTATCCTCTTTAAAACTGTCAGCATAGTTGGATTCTACAGGGTAAATTTTATATCACTGCGGATAACTTCAGCATGTTTACTACACAATACTACTCATCAAACTGAACAGCTTTCACTATCGATCCAACTTTGAAATGGCGAAAAAAAATCAGCTGTACCATACAAAACTGCAGTACCTATTCGTCTCAAATGTATGGGAAAGCTGTTTTTTTTTTTCATTGTTTGAAGTTGGCTCCATAGTGAAAGTTGTTCAGTTTGATGAGTAGAATACATGCTGAAGTTATCCGCAGTGATATAAAATTTATCATGTAATAAAAATATGGTTCTGGAATCTCTATTTTTTGTTTCTATTTTAAACAGGATGGCAATGAACGCAGATTTGCCTCCTGGGGAAGTGCCTCTGCCAAATTCACCCTCAGTCGCTCCTTCGGGGAGCTCTGCCCTGGACGAGGCGATGGCCAAGACTCTTGCTTCTATGGACTCAAATCTTACTAATTCCATACCTATACCTGATGAAAGTAAGTGTTATTTTATTTATGTTATATGTTGTATTTATGCAATGCAAATAAACAATGTTGTCTATTATAGTCTGAATATAGGCATAAAATAGCATAAGCATATGCTCACGACTATATTCCCCGAGGGGTAGTCAGAGATATTCTGAAAACTCAGAACGTCCACGTTTCACCAGTAGTACCGAAACTCTGTCCAGAGTGACGTGAACCCGTCGCCACGACAATTTATCATGATAATTAAATGAAAAACAAATAAATGCATGCCCTAGCAACATTGTGCCATGTGTATTCAACCATGATTTGTGATAAAAATCTGCTCACGAACATGAAATAGTTTTTCTCACTGTTTTGTTTTATGTTGGTTTTCTTCATTGTTTGTTATTAATTGTGTTACGAAACGAAAATACCGAAGACTTAACCCTGTTTGATCTGGGTAAGAGTGCATTAAAGCAAAAACAGCGATTTTAGAACCTTTAGTTAAAATGTTTACCCAAAATTATCAAAGCTGAATTTTTCAAACTTTGATGTTTATCATAAATTGGTAATTACTTATGTTTTAGTCAAGCCAGAGGAGATAGTAGCTCCACCGAACAACAATGCTGATAGCAATGAACAACAGCCGGAGACCCAGTACAAGGATAAGAAAGAAGCTATTGAGGCTTTCAAAGAACTGCTCAAAGATAGGGTATGTTTGCATATACATTTTTTACTTTATTCTAATGCACAGAATAGACAATACGTAGTAGTTACTACATACAGAACGGCCACGAGGGTTTTGGAAGTTTAGGGAGGCCGAGTTAGAAGCAGATATAAACGGCGCGCGAGTGCGAACGGGACAGAAAGTATGCCGACGCCATTTTGTTACTTTTGCAGTGTTAAAGTAACGTGAGATCGTTTTATGGAGTGCCTGTGCCAGAGAGTGTGCCAAAAGATAAAAACAACAAATAGTGTTTAAAAAAAAATAGAAATGGGGGGGGGGGAACACTACAAGTTGGACACTTAGCAGTCATTTCATACAAATGGGAAAAAATGTGATAATGAGTGCGAGCGAGAGAGGAATACGCCATTGCCTACATTTTCCGCCACGATTCCTACCAAGTGGGGATGAGGGTAAAAGGGGGCAAGGAGTGTCTATATACTGTATACAGGGTCCATCAAACTGAACAACTTTTACTATGGGAGCAAACCTGTCAGAACAAAGAAAAAATCTGTTGTTCCATACGTTTGAGTCGAGTCGGCATTACAGTTTAATATGGAACAGCTGATTTTTTTTGCGTTGTCTATTTGCTGTATAGTAGCTTTCTCTTATAATGCGTCTTATTTGATTCTATGTATGGTCATTTAATAAGCAACTTGAAATTATTGACAGAATGTCCCCTCAAATGCGTCTTGGGAGCAGTGTGTGAAGATAATATCAAAGGATCCTCGCTATGTCACATTTAAGAAGCTCAACGAGAAGAAGCAAGCTTTCAATGCATACAAAACTCAGAAGTTGAAGGATGAAAGAGAAGAACAAAGGTAGGCAAAACTCTTAAATTTTGGTGTTTCCACTATAATATTGTTTATTTGTAACTCCCAGCTTCAACTAAAGCGAAATGCGTTGAAATGGAATACGTTTTAAACAACCAAACAAATTTTGTAATTTTCCTAAGACCCCTCGGGGAATATAGTCGTGAAGTCGGGAACTCTCGTGCGGAGTGTGTGAGGGTTGTAGAGGTGGTTAGGGCAGTTGAGTGAAAGCTTTTGAGTATCGGTGCGTGCTGGTTTATTGGGTAAAATGCTCCCTGTTTTATACAGATCGGCGGTTCCCTATTTGCTGGTGAACCGCCGTGTTAAATGTAAATGTGGGTACCCCACATTATTGATTCTGATGCAGCATCTAAAGACTAATTGGCCTAATTTTAATTTCCAACCTATTTATCTAAATTAAATTAAAGATTGAAAAAGTCTGGCGAAGAGCGGGATTCGAACCCACGACCTGCCTATCCGGGGCATGCTCTACTCCAACAGAGCTGTCGCCGCCGCGCAAGCCACGACGAAATTTTCTACCTATATCCTTCGATCAAAATAAAATGAATGGATAGGCCTAAAGCGCGGTAAGTTGAAGCAAACTACTGGTGCACTTGGTACATACAAACTAGCGCCATTATCTGTCAAATCTAGGGCACTTTCATACAAGTGACAAGTAAAAATTTCATTTGATTTGCCTCATTTTTCTGATTTGAAATGTTCGTTTAAGGCCTATCCATTCATTTTATTTTGATCGAAGCCTATATCATCGTCTTTAAGCTTACATGGCATCCATGGCATACATGTAGAATCTATAAATTCAATTATTTATATAAAGTTTAGATAAATAGGTTGTAAATTAAAATAAGGCCACTTAGGCCCCTTTCTTTATCACTGTTTAGGGCCATAAAACAAGCGATTTTCGAGCGTAGGCGTTAATAATATCGCCGCAAAGTTTACCAATCAGTGTCGCGGTGGAATCACGTCGATAAAGTAGCGACATCTTTGCGGCTCAGTTACGACATCGCGCTTAAATAGCTTGTGTGCTAGTGATAGGTCTCTTACAGTCTATTTACTATTCAGGTTGAAGACTAAGAAGAACCGTGAGAGTTTAGAAGAATTCCTGCTGGGTTGTGATCGTGTTACCTCACTGACGAAGTATTACAAGTGTGAAGAAATGTTCAACAACTTGGAGGTTAGTTAACCTTGTTATTGATAAACCTTTTTGATGTCTTCTAGTTCTTGAGAATTTCAATCAATATTTATTCAAAGAATATTGGTACATATTTTTTAAGGGAAGTAACATTAGAAATTTCCGACATTATTCGGCCACTAGCGGCACACTTTAAATACTCATAACTTTTGATTGAGGGTACAATTCTAATAAAAATAGTTGTAAAGCCTGACCAGGAATATAAAAAACCTGATTTGGGGGCGCTGCAATCGACTGTCACCTTTAATGTTAGAATTCCAAGTACAAAAATTAGTTCCAATGATTTTCCGCAACATGGCGAGGTTTTTTATATTTCTGGTCAGGCTTTAATGCATTCCATTACATATTCTTAGTTCTAACCCAATATATTTTAATGCAAATATCTCCAATGTACATTCTCGCCAATTTCAGTATATGTATCAGATAAATGATCAGATAATATACATTTCGCATAGAATGAAACATTTTTATTTGCAATAAAAAGGTGTTTTTCTACCATTAGATATGGCGGTGTGTTCCCGAATCAGACAGGAGGGATATATTCGAGGATTGTATTTTTACAATTACAAAACGTGAAAAAGAAGAAGCAAAAGCCCTGAAGAAGCGAAATATGAAAATGTTAGCACAAGTATGTAATTATTTTCTTAATTAGGTACCTATATCATAGGAAGTAGTTATCCTTGTATTTAAAATAGTAAAACATAAAATCTGTAGCTTGATTAATCGTGTTACATTAAAAGTAAGAGGTAAGCGCATTAATATGACGCAACGGGGCGGAGCGGGCCACATCACAGCGGAAAATGCGTACTTTGCACACTAGAGCACACCGGGTCGCGTATATGGAAAAGCTACTTCAGTACGTCCCCACCGGCTAAGACGAACTGAGTTAGCATTTCCAAACGGTAAACACGCGTAAATGCTACTTCAGTACGTCTCAGAGAGTGACATACCGCAGTAGGGTTTCCAGTCATATACGCGGAAAAAAGTATGGGTTATGCTGCTTCAGTACGTCTCGGAGAGTGACATACTGCAGTAGGATTTCCAGTAATATACGCGGCAAAAAGTAAGGGTTATGCTGCTTCAGTAGGTCTCAGAGAGTGACATACTGCAGTAGGCTTTCCAGTAATATACGCGGCAAAAAGTAGGGGTTATCCTAATTCAGTTCGTCATGGTGAAACTGATACTATGCACCACTAGTTTTTAATTACCAACATAACTTTAAGAGGCAAAAGGCGTCGTTTTCAGACCATTAATCTAAACTACTTTCCCTATGGAACAAAGGTTGAAAAACGAGAAAATTTTTTGGACCTTCCATGCAAAATTGCGGATCGACCGATCGATTTTCTATGGGAGATTAAAAAAAAATCTCGTTTTTCGACGCATGTTCCTTAGGGAAAGTTGTTTCGATTCATGGTCTGAATACACCCTTAAAGTATTTTAGTAATTCAGAACTAGTTGTGTATAGCAGGTTAAGAATTAGTATAGGTTTCAGGTTAGAAGATACAGCAAGTAGTGCATGACAAAAGAGTTTAATAATCAGATTAAATCTGATTATTAATAATGAATGCACAAGGTTCATTATTTTTAATATTAAACGATATAATTAAGTTGTTTTCATCGCTTTGTCTAAATTAAATATTTGATAATCAGTTAACGAACTAAGTAATTTTTTTATATAGTCTTCGTCCATTTTACTAGTATTTAATCAAAAACATTAAAAAAATACATTCTATTTAGGATACGTTTTTGCACTGTTTTCTTTCCCAATTTTGCATTAAAGTAGATTTTAGATAAAACTAGAGTGATCGGCTCGCGAAAACTAAGATAAAAATATTTGATAATATGCTGCATGCATGAGAGTGATAGCAATATCTGCATAAAGTAGATGTTAGAGAGACGTATCGAGTTAGCTTTTTCTATGAATAAGTTGTGCGCTAAGTACTAGCAATCCTACGCCAATACGTCACTCGAGCTGGACGAATAGGATGAGGGTTTCCGGAAAATTAAAAAGCGTATTAACTTGGAAACCCTACTGCAGTACGTCACCGTCTGAGACGTACTGAAGCAGCATTTACGCGTATTTACCGTTTGGAAATGCTAACTCAGTTCGTCTTAGCCTGTGGGGACGTACTGAAGTAGCTTTTCCATATACGCCACCGGGTCGCTTCGGTCGTTTGACGTAATACTGGCGGACGTTGTAAAAAGTTCCGCTTGCTATAGCACATTACGTTAGGCCGCATCGTTTAGACGGAAATCCGCCGCCCGCTCCGCCCTGCGTAGTACCCATCAAAATGAACAACTTTTACTATGAGAAAAAACGGGTCAGCCCAAAAAAAAATCTGCTGTTCCATACTAAACTGCACGACTTTAACGTTTAACGTATGAAACAGCAAATTATTTTTGTTCTGACATGTTAGCTCCCATAGAAATAGTTGTTCAGGTTGATGGGAATAGCAATGATACCTTCTCTTACATGCAGGGTGTATGTAGAGTAATGAATTTCCTTCCAAGAGAAAATGATGGGTTAGCATCGGAATGTCCTATAAGCAAAAATTGTATACATTCTAGTAATGAGTATTGTGATACTTCCGACAGGTTCTAGAGAACATGAGTGAGATAACGTACAGTAGTACATGGAGCGAGGCTCAGGTATTACTGCTAGAGAACTCTGCGTTTAAGAACGACGTCAGCCTACTGGGGATGGACAAAGAAGATGCTCTTATTGGTAAGCTATTCAATTTAATCGATTGACAAAGGTCATAGGACAGAAGCACTGATTACTATACTATGTTCCAAATAGCAACGAAATTTTAAGGCTATTTTTAATTACAGAAACAGAGATTTGAAGCACTTACTCTCATCTATTCGTAAAATAGCTTTAATAACGCCCAAGATACGTCGGATAGTCAGTCATTCTGATAAATAAATTTAATTAAGCAAAATATGAATCGGAAAATCTCATCGTCCTTATTTGGAATGAAGTATAGTTACTTCGTAACAGATACATACCTAACTTGTACTAGACAACAATAAATAGCTACCTACGCTTTAATTACCTACTGTCAGATGATACGCGCACAGATGTATCTAATGAAGCTACTATAGCGCGCGACGTATTCGAGTTTACGCCGTCAGGCGCAAGTGGCAGAAATCAAGCAAGCATATCGCTTACGATGCGACGAAGTGTAGGTGCTTATATCGGTACCTACGGCCTAGTGACTGAGGCCTGGTAGACGTGGCATTCCTTCTTCAAAATACCATCTTGAAAATTTCATAATAACAAATCTAAAATATCCTTTGGTAAAATCTCTTAGAACTTCTTCTTCGAGATTGATTACCTCGGTTCTTAGACGTGGAATATTTTACTAAAAAACTTTTTCCTTATTCTTCAAGGTGGCCAAAAGTAGATGTACCAGGCTCAATACAATAATGCCGGTTACCCTTTCGCACAGATTTATAAATGGTGTGATGGTGGTGGTGTGGTGTAATGGTGGTGATGTGGTTTATACATCGTGAGGAAACCTGCATGCTTCAATTTCGAGGCGTGTATTGTACCCACTGTCCATTATAAGTGGCGACGGGCTCACCCCCCGTCACACTGGACAGAGTTTCGGTACTACTGGTGAAACGTGGATGTTCTGAGGTTTCAGAATATCTCTGACTACCCCCTCGGGGAATATAGTCGTGAGCATATGCTTATAAATGGTGTCTCATTAAATTATGTTGTTTTAGTGTTTGAACAGCACATCCGGAATCTAGAAGCTGAATATTTACAAGAAAGAGATCAAGTCAAAAAGAGAAACAAACGGCAGCAAAGGAAAAATAGAGATAACTTTTTGGTAAGTTTTTAGATAAGAAAAAAAATATAATTATGTTACATTTTAAAATATTTTTTTGCGTTTTACCATTCTTTTATGAAATGTTTATTAAGAGGATGTTCAGACCATCAAACTGAACAACTTTCTCTATGAAAACAAAATCGAAATTGCGGAATAAAAAACAAAACTGCAAACCTATTTGCTTCAGATGTATGGCACAGCAGATTTTTTTCGTGTTTTCGATGTTGGTCCCATAGAGTAAGTAGTTCAGATCATTCCGATCAATATTAAAAAGGGTCTATATAATTTGAAATTAAATTGCAGAAAATAGGTAAGGAATTAATATAATTGATGTATAAATTGTTAATAAAGAGTTTTTCTCCCCTCCGGACGGAAAGCGTCAATTTAAACGAAGCTGCGCTAAACGAAGGTGCCGTTTTCTACCTCCGTCGAGGAGAAAAATAGTATACTAACCTCGGGCAGTAAATGAGAAAGCCTCAGATCACATGTTTGTTGACCTCGGCTTCGCCTCGGCACAATTACATGAGATCCGAGTCCTTTCTTACTTTCCTGTCCTCGGTGTAATCTACTATAACTGACTGCCTAGTATGTGTAGTAAGTAGTAATTTATTGGGCACATTTCAGGCCTTGCTGGACAGCCTGCACGAGGAGGGCAAGCTGACATCGATGTCGCTGTGGGTGGAGTTGTACCCCGTCATATCGGCGGACATGCGGTTTTCGGCCATGCTCGGTAAGAAACACTCTTATGACCTTACAATAAGCTCTAAGATATCACGAGTAAAACTTTCCCAAAGAGGGATGGCTTCAGGTTTGCGGCCGGGCATACAAATTTTGCCTCAGCCTTATACATTATGGATAATGATCAGTGATCGGAATGTCGGGGAATTTTTGAGCATTGTCATTAACATGGACATGCCTCGGGATTCCCGGAATCGCGGGATTTTTGTTGATAGACCCGGGATTATTTAAATGTAGAATAAGTCTGACCAACACTTTTTGTTTTTAGCATCTATGAAAAATCATGAGAAAAATTGTGTTTGTATTTTTTTTCTATCTTATCTTGGCTTAGATATTGAACACCAAATACGGCCTCTAATACGCGCTTTTAATACTCTTGATTAAAAAAACTCCTCTTGACGTTATAAAATATGAAGAAAGTAACACGTTTTGCAAAACTCCATTTATTGAAATACAAAACATCATCATAAAAACTTAACATTCCTTCGGAATTTCTAAAGAGTTTACTACAAACATCACTGACATCTAAATAATCCCAGTAATCCCGTGTAATTTTAATCCATTTTTATTAAATCCTGGTAATTTCAAGGCGTATCCATACTTTTGACTATGTTTGCCCCCGTCATTCCGATCATTGATAATGATATATTGCGCCGACTCCAAATAATGGGATAAGGGTAGGAGTATAATATTACATAATTATCTGTATAGTATCTACGTATTAAAGTTTCAGAAAATAAGGGTGGTGTAAGTGAGTAGGCCCCATGGATTATTTGCAATAGTGTCACTTGCATGACGCCTCTGCAATCTGACGAGATTTTTCACCTGAGATATGTGAGTTTGCTCTGACATTTGAATGCTCACTGAATGAATCTTATCCTAAGCCAAGCAGAAGAGAAGAGAAGATTGAGAGCATGTGGCTCGGCACGGAGGTCGTGGGTTCGATTCCCACGGGGGACACCTAGTGATATATCACTGTGCGTTTTTCCCCAGTTGGTTAGGACATTGCAGGCTGAATCACCTGATTGTCTGAAGAAAGATGATTCCGTGCTTTGGATGGCATGTTCAGCCGATCATATGATAAGAAGAAAATTCAGAACGATAAGAAACCACTTTCGTTTGCTTATCTTTGTATTGTTATAATTCATTCAACTTTAACGCTCCGCAGGTCAAAGTGGTTCAACGCCGTTAGACTTGTTCAAGTTTTACGTGGAGAATCTGAAGGCTCGGTTCCACGACGAGAAGAAGGTGATAAAGGAGATCCTCAAGGAGAAGGAGTTCGAGGTGCGGCCGGACACGACCTTCGAGGAGTTCGCGACCGTCGTCTGCGAGGACAGCAAGTCCGCCTCGCTGGACGCCGGCAACGTCAAGCTTACATACAACTCACTGCTTGAAAAGGTACATTATTTTTGTTTAATTCGTCGGTCGTTAGTTGCGGGGAGGTATGGACACTCAATCATAAGGGTCCGGGTTCGAATCCGCACGTAGGTACGACATGCCACACGGTGACAGATTACCCTACCGGGACTACCCCCTAGTTGAACTGTATGGGTAGGGCATTAAGTTACTATATCATGAATAGAGAAACTGACGGCTGAGAGAGCGAGATGTACCTAGCGGCACCACTGTATAATAGAAAGAGATACGTGACGCGAGGCAATAGAACCATTTTTGGAACTGTTTGACAGCTTGTCGGCATGGTGAAAATTTGAGCCCTGTGAATAATTGTGAATCTATCGTGAAATCTTGGATAATTTTGTGAAAGTGACAATACAGGGTCCAACTTAATATGCTGACACTTTTTTAAGGGGATGATCAGACCGTCAAACTAAACAACTTTCTCTATGGGACCAACATCGAAATCGCGAAAAAAAAATCTGCTGTCCCATACATTTGGCTCGAGTAGGTTTGCAGTTTTGTATGGGACAGCTGATTTTTTTTTCGCGATTTCGATGTTGGTTCCATAGAGAAAGTTGTTCAGTTGGATGGTCTGATCATCCCCTTAAAAAAGTGTCAGCATATTAAGTTGGACCCTGTATTGTCACTTTCACAAAATTATCCAAGATTTCACGATAGATTCACAATTATTCACAGGGCTCTAATTTTCACCATGCCGACAAGCTGTCAAACAGTTCCCAAAAACGGTTTCATTTAACAACTCGTCAGTTCCTCTATTCCGTAAGGTATAATAACTTTATGGGGTAGGGTAATCTGTCGCCGTGTGACTCGGACTTTCGCACAGACAGGGACCATCAAGAGTCAGGGACAGCGTGTAACATGAGTTAACTCAGTTGTTATTACTTTGTACAGCGCGCGACGCTCTGCCTACCCCAATGGGACACAGGTGTGTATGTATGTATGTGGATTTCTGCTACAGCGTGCGCTGCGATCGACTTGACAGTTCCCATCACCCACTTTGCACATAGCCAATAATGCAACACATTTTGTTCTCTAGGCCGAAGCGAAGAACAAAGAAAAAATGAAGGAAGAATCGAAAGCGGCGAAGAAAGTGGAGAGTGCTTTCAAATGGGCGCTGAGCGAGGCCAACGTGGACCACCAGCTGCCGTGGGGCGAGGTGAAGGAGAAGCTGGACCTCAGCCTGCCGGAGTTTGTGGCCGTGCCGGACGACGACGACCGCGTCAGGATATACAAGGTTATAATTCTACAGGGTGTAAGGAAAAGTATCATTAACCTTTAAACCACAGACTCTACCCATCAAACTGAACAACTTTTACTATGGGAGCAAAACGACCAGAGCAAAAAAAATATCTTCTTTCCCATACGATTGCGTCGCCTACTCGAAGTTGAATATGGGACGGCTGACTTTTTTTTGCTCTGATTGTTTTACTCCCATAGTAAAAGTTGTTCAGTTTGATGGGTAAAGTATATGGTTTAAAGGTTAATGATACTTTTCCTAACACCATGTATAAAGAGCCCACAACGTGGTTTCATCACAGATTATAATAGTTACTACAGTAACAACAGAATAAATACTAGCACTAACCGTACAGAAGAATCACTTCTGCACGGCAATATGGTGCCAAGTAATCCCAAGTTACCCGTCCTATTGTACAATTCGCGAATAACCTACCAACCGTCTCAACGGCGCGCGTGCAAACAAAATTGAAGCGAGTCATTCATTACACATGAAAGCTTCCTTTACATAGTCTCCCTTTTTCAATCTTTCACGTGCTGGCAGCGTGACAGCGCTAGGGTTTTCAAGTCTCGCATTGACTACTCACAAAAAAAATGCGTTAAGTTTAATGACATTTGACTAAGAAGTTTATACGGTTTAGCTAACCTATTGCCATTCACCCCTCGGTGGGGATCGGCCGTCAAGCGTACCTGTGCTGTGGAGTGAGACAGGCCTGCCGTAACAGATACAGCACTCTCCCGAATTAGAGCGATTTTTTAATTTCGAACTTTGCGCTGCAAGAACTACGAACTAAAATGCGCCTTATGTCAATGCGCGACAGACTGTATCTCATGAGATACGCGGCGCCGCCGTAGTTACATATCGCAGCTTTCAAACGAGAGTGCCAGTGCACTGACTTCACTTTACATTCATTGTGTTCTAAATAAGGTTTTTTTATTCCAGTAGGGCTGTTTTAAGATGCAATCAATAACCTATAGCGTATTTCTTATTAATTAATCTTTAAAATACTTTGATCTGTTGGAATTTTCAAAATATTTCATTAGATAAATTAAAGGAAGTACAGAAATCACTATCGTAAAACGACGATTTCTTACAACTTTAAGGACCTGGCCCACCACTTCCCGATAAGTGGTAGATAGCCAAAATAGACCAAAATCCTATCATTTATTTGATAGATAAGATGTTTGAAAGTTATCACAATTTGAAACTGGCCCTTAGTGTGGTCTTAAGTGACGACATCTTGATAGATATAACCAAAGATATAACTGTTACTAGACAAAATTTTTATGAATAGAAAGCAATTCGTTTTACTTGAATTAAGCTAATATAAGGTTTTGTTACCTTCCAGGACTTCCAACACGAGCAGGAGGAAAGTTGTATGCACTACCATCATCCGAAGCCGCGCAAGTCCAAGCGCTCCAAGAAGAAGAAACGGTCACATTCCACTTCACTGGTATTTAACATTTTATACAATCAATATTCATTCCTCTTCTATTATACCGACCATTCGCATGTTGCCGTTTCTGCTTTCAGCATAGAGTTAGAAAGAGAAGGCAGGTGGTTTAAATTTATTTTTTGACGCTAAGATTTTCTTCATGAAGTTCGAACTATTTTCTCGCGACCATTTTCGCATTTAAAGATTGATTACAGATCAAAATAATGAATATTTATAAATTCGCAAACAAAAATATCTAAAAATTTTATCTACTATCCGTAAAAAATATAAAATAAACGACCAAGTCAAATCAAAAAAGTTTCTTCAAAATCTGATCAGTAGTATTTGCATGTTGCTCGAACCACAGATTATATAATACTATACAGTACAGATGCCCAACGTCAAACAATGGAACGCGACTGCCGTAACGCGGGCAGTCTTCGGGCAAAGTAAATTGCTTGATTTTCCAAGGCTCATGAGATTTTTTTGTAGTCAGATCATGTATTTTTAGTAACAATTTACACTTTTACGTAAACATTCATTACAAATCGATACTATAACGCCTTATATTGCCATTTTTTTAACAAAAATTTCATTTGTATGGGATAGGACACCATGCTCGAACAGACTGAAAAAAAATCCATTGGTGATTTGGGAGTCAACACCTAAAAACCATATCGTAATTTTTTTCTTATATCTTCAATGTACAGCCACACTTCTTTTACAGTTTTACAACTATTTTAAAGAAACAAATAATTTTCATACCTACCAAATTGCCAAACGGCCTTTTTTGACACAAATGATGACTTCATGAATAATGTAAATGTTGAAATGGAACTAAGTGTATAATGTGAACGTTGCAGTCCAAGTCTCGGTCGCGGTCCCCGACGCCGGCGGCGCGCTCGCCCTCGCCCGCGCCCTCACACGCCACCTGGAGCTCCGACGAGGGCCGCAAGCACAAGAAAGCTAAGAAGAAACATCGCAAGCACTCGCCTGTGGTTGTAAGTTGATATTACGTTCAAGTTATACGTTCATTAGATGTATTTAATGCAATTCAATTAATTTAGTTTGTCTTGTCTTGCAAGACAACGCACATTCTTATTTTTTTATTATATTAGATGAAGTGATTATTATATACCTACTTACAATTCCTAGAACACGGGAGTCAAAAATTCGAGAATTATGCTTTACATTATTTGTGGAGGACCCCTAAGCCAAGTTACAGTCGTGACTTAACACAACTTTTTTTTTACTTTATATTATTAAATGCCAATGTCTCATTAACATTTTCTTTTCTTATCCTAATCGAATGTGTATTTGTATCTATTAGAAATCGCCGACGCCGGAGGAGGGTGGAATATCAGACGAGGAGCCGTCGCGGCACAAGAAGAAGTCGAAGCGCAGCGCGCCCGGCAGCCCCGAGGAGCACGACCACCCTCACAAACCCAAGAAGAAGAAGGAGAAGAAAGACAAGAAGGACAGGTGAGATACCGCAGCTTCCCTTACAATATCAGTGAGGATTGGACTTAACCGTAATGCGAAAGCGCAGCACTTATAATCCCGACGATAACGCCGCGACAGGAAGTACCAAGAAACAATAATAACATAACATAACATAACATTTTTCTTTATAATAGTTTAATTTATTTGAGTACCTGATAGTTTGTTTGACATTTCAATTACCTATGAATTTTATTATACGCCTTTAAAGGCAGAGCATCTAGAACGAGAGCATATTGAACTGTTATAATATTTGTGAACAACTTCTTGACATTATGCGCATAATAAATCGATTTCTATTTCTATTTCAACTTAAATGCGTTGGTACAGTCAGCATCAGAGAAACCTGACCCCTCTTTCTTAATCTGTATAAGCGCAGGGGGGTCCGATTTCTCTGATGCTGACCGTACATACAGTAGAGGTGCTTTAGGCTGGTTTCAGATTCACGATTACGGTAAGCGTGCGGTTCGCACGATGAACCACGCGCTTACCGACCGAGTTTCACTGTGAAACGATACAAGGCAACACCTAGCTCGTGGCCCGCGTCGCTTACCAGCCGCGCCGTCGTAAACGTGACTGAAACCAGCCTTAGACCATCAAACTGAACAACTTGAACTATGGAAACAACAATAAAATCGTGAATACAAAATGGTGGTTCTACTGTTCTTTTCTAGAAAATGTCGATGGATTCTGTAATTCAATGTTGTATTTTTTATTTTGCAGTTGTAGTTGTAGCTCCCGCAGACTGAATAAAAAATTAAGAATTTGTTGAACGCAGATCTGGTTCGGGCGGTGCGTGGAGCGACGCGGAGCTGGAGTCGCGGCGCGCCGCTCTGCTGGCCCAGCTGCACGAGCAGGAGGACTGACGCTGCGTCACACACATACACATATTCAACGACTACCCGCCCCCGCGCGCGTCGCCCTCCCCCACCCCCCTCCTCGCCGCCACCCCGCCGCCCGACCCTCACCCCGATCTCACACGACCTACCGCTCTTACCGTTTCCGACGAGTTGCAGCGGGATGTGGAATGATTTGACTCGGACTGCGCTTGCGGCATGACTTAGTATAACCGAGTAGTAGCTTAATATTTATCATGTCTTACTTCGATCAACATCGAAGATGTCTTACATAAAAAAGACTTGAACCAAAGCGGTTTTCTATCTCCAGCAGACGCAATATGTATATCAATGGAAAGTTTATTTAATATGAAAGGCTATATAAAAACATTACTTTTATTATTTTTTTTATCGCTGGGATCTTAAAACAATCTTCCATTCTGTATCGAACCCTTGCCTTTTTTTAAATTTTTAGGTGCAAAAAAATTGCCCAAAAGTATTTTACGAATTGATTTAGTTTAGACGGTAGAATTGAACTTGAACTGAGCTGTTACTTGGACTTTCGATATTCGATGTATCGTTATATAGAACTATATGTATATACCAAACCCATTCTGTGGTATCGTGATCGTTTTTGTCTGAACTTTTTTGGTTTATCTATAGTTACATTTAAACGAAAAAGTTTTCCATGTATCGAACATCGAAAGTCAGAGTAGACTGTAGACCCCAAGAATGTATGATTTAAATCCATGGTAGACCCCCAGGATGACTGGGTAGCTCTGTATTTATTTCTTTACAGTGAGTTTTCTGACAGCTAGTAAAACGTAGTTAAACATACCGCGATAGATGGCGTTGATGTGAGTTGGATGCAGGAAGGTGGCATAGTATTGTCTAACGTTGGTTATCTATCTCGCGCCATCTACCGACAAATTTGAAACATTTTATTTTTCAGAATGCCATTAACCCATCCCGTGTCGAGGCTCTGCCAAACAAAAAACGCTCGCGTGTCGCTGATACAATGACATTTTTTTTTACCACCTTATAGAAAAAATTTTTTTTCGATGTTATGCTATGAAATTATGGCAATAAATTATATATCTACGTGAAGTAAATAAAATTTCCTATCATTCTAAATACATCTTACAATTGAAATTAAAAAAATGAAGAAATTAAAATTTATATAAAAAAGTATATAAAAAGTTTACAAAAATGCATGTCACTGAGTCGGACGCATTTTGGCCCGATAAAATGCCCGAGCAAAAATGCGTCCGACTCAGTGACATGCATTTTTGTTAACTTTTTATATACTTTTTTATATAAATTTTAATTTCTTCATTTTTTCCCCCCCCCCCCTGGAAAAAAATGAAGATTGAATGATTTTGGTCCCCTCTCTGGTCAACGCCATCTAACGCCGGTATGTTGAACTACGTTTGACTAGCTGTCAGAAAACTCCTCATTAGCTTTCGGAAAATCCCTCCTTAATCGACTTCCATGTCTATTAGGTTATGAAGTGTTTATTTGTTGACCGTTCTTTATGATGCAATAGCATTAGACGTGTTTGTTACTACCATTATAATAGTTACAGCAATTTGTATCCTTAAAACAAGTAATAGACAAAAATATGTTCAGACCTAAGTAAAATTCATAGCAAATTAAGAAATTGCATCTAAGCATTTTAAGTATAACATTGATGTTATCGAGAACTTACTACCGTGTTTTGTTTAACTAAATGTTTAGGTTAGACATTTGAAGCATTTATCAATATAATCTGCAATAAAACGAGCTCAGTACTGCTAAACGACATTATTTTATTTAAAAAATTGCTCTACCTCATATGACTGACTGACCTACCGCGCATAACTGCAAAAAGGCATTATAGAAGCGTCGTTAGGACCTTTTTGCAGTCATGCGAGGTGTGGCACGCATTTTGCGTACCTGCACTGCATGACGATGTGTCTTCTTCTTTCAAGTCACAATGAGTTATGCACGAAAATCAATCATGCTGCATGCTGTAGTGAGTGCAAAGCTTTGACTATATATATGAGGATGAGGACTGGTAACGCGTATAATTCTACTATCATTTCTGCCACTTTTTGCGGGGGGCGAGCTTTGACTATTTTTAAGGGGGTAAGATTCGCCATTCAGCAATTATCGTATCGAGGCTGACTGTCCAGTCAAAAGGTATTCACATTACTACAGGCGGGTGCGAACGGGGACGAAGCTTTCTCTGTGGACTCATCTGTATTGAAATAGGTATTATTTTACATTGCAGCCTCCGCGCCAAAAGGCAGTAATCTGCACGCTCCAAAACCACTGAGTTTTCTGACAGCGACTAAAACGTAGATGACCTACGGGGCCCGAAGACTAAAATTTTAGGCTAAAAAGTAAACAAAAATTCATGTCACTGAGTCAGACGCATCCGTTGACGAAATACCTATATGCTCATATTTTGCTGCTTTCTTAAAAACACATATTTGAATTTTACTATCTGCAAGGTCGCTCGCCCCTGTCTGGTCAACGCCATCTATCGAGCCATTAGGAACTACTTTTTCTTTTTTAATGACTCTGAAAATCCCTCATTAGTTTTTTGACAACTAAAACCAGCACTGGTAGCATGCAGCACGTGATACGGCTGTATCACGTCTTTTATCTCGTTCGTTCGCACGCAAATAGAAAGAGAGCGAAGGTGTGATAGCGCTGTATCACTGCGGCATGCTAGCTATGCAGGCCGAGATTCTGAGACGATTTTTTTTGGCTTAGTTCGAGCTAAGTAGGGTAGAAATGTATGGATTTTGACATACGGGAGTTCGAACTATGACTTACAAATCGTCTCTGAGGCTGAGATTGAGGCCGAGATTCAGAGACGATTTGTAAGTCATAGTTCGAACTCCCGTATGTCAAATCCATACATTTCTACCCTACTTAGCTCGAGCTAAGCCAAAAAAATCGTCTCTGAATCTCGGCCTCAGAGACGATTTGTAAGTCATAGTTCGAACTCCCGTATGTCAAAATCCATACATTTCTGAATCTCAGCCTGAATCTCGGCCTTAGTCTTAGCTCGAGCTAAGTAGGGTCGAAATCTTCGATCAACAATATACAACTAGATAACGGGTCGCATACAAAATCAAAGAGAAATTCTGTCCTCGTGAATATACAACATTTTTTGTTAACGAACCGAGAAAACAGTCCGAATACATTAAATTTCGACCTCAAAGCAACCATAATTCCTAGTAATTTAAAAAATGAACACTGCGGCATTGCGAGACGTGCTTACGTTGGCTTTGTTCGAACGCAACTAATTCAAAATAAGACCTCACTCCAATAGTGAGGCGTTATTTGCCGGGACATGTTTTGAGCGCTGACGCGTTATCTAGTTGGATATTGTTGATCGAAGGTCGACCGTCGAAATGTATGGATTTTGACATACGGGAGTTCGAACTATGACTTAAGTAGCCCATTCACAGTAGTCCTACATGTAGGACTACAACACCATTCACTATCCTGCAAGTAGGACTACTCATACATTTTGCTCAAGGTCGTCGGACGCTTTGTACGACTACAACACCATTCACTGTCCAATATTGGTGTAGGACTGCAAGACGGACTACTGTGAATGTGCTCCTTTAAGGCCGAGATTCAGAGACGATTTTTTCCGTCTTAGCTCGAGCTAAGTAGGGTCGAAATGTATGGATTTTGACATACGGGAGTTCGAACTATGACTTACAAATCGTCTCTGAGGCCGAGATTCAGAGACGATTTTTTCCGTCTTAGCTCGAGCTAAGTAGGGTCGAAATGTATGGATTTTGACATACGGGAGTTCGAACTATGACTTACAAATCGTCTCTGAATCTCAGCCTAAATCTCGGCCTAAGAATCGTCTCTGAATCTCGGCCTATATCATAAAGGTGCGTTCATACGCGTGCCGCGCAGCCCGGCAAGCTTAGGCAATTCGCTGTACATTGAGGCTTCTATAAAGTTAAGTAGTAACAATCACTTTACAGGCGAGTCGATGTACAGCGAATTGCCTAAGCTTGCCGGGCTGCACGGCATGCATGTAAACCCAGCATACAGGCAGGGCCGGATTAAGCCATGCCGAGGCCCCTAGGCAATGCAAGGCCCGGGGCCCCTATCTCCATGGGCGAAGCAATGATTTTTTCCTATGGTCGCAGTAAAATAACCACCAGCCAAACAACACAATAAAAACACTAAAATGTGGAGCGATTAAAGTGAGCTCGAGCTTTTAATATCATAAAGTCGTTGCGCAATGCGATCTAAACCCTGGACCGAGCAAAGCGATCTCGAATTTTTCATCATTGCAACAACCGTCTCAAACCAAGAGCGAGCAAAGCGAGCTCGAGGTTTTAATACAATATTATAAAGTCACGTTTCGTAATGCGACAAAAATTCTGGAACGAGCGAAGCGAGCACGAGATTTTACTGCAATCATCTGAAATACAGTTGTCTCTTACTTTTCATATTTCCTTTGTCTGGGGTGGGCCTAAATCTTTGAGTTTTCGCTTACTTTTCTCCCGAGCCGCGGGCTCTACTGATAAGATCATCGCAACACCATCTAAAACCAAGAGCGAGCGAAGCGAGCTCAAGATTTTTAACTGCAATATTATAAAATCGTTGCGCAATGTGATCTGAACCTTGGAGCAAGCGAAGCAAGCTCGAGGTTTTAATAACATATTAGAAAGTCGTTGCGTAATGCAATCTTAATCCTGGAACGAGAGAAGCAAGCTCAAGATTTTACTACAATTATTGCAGTGTCTCCAGCTCGCCTGACTTTGACTTTTTGACTTCGCTTCGCTATTATGAAAAATAAGAGTCAACTAAAATACAGTTGTCTCTTATTTTTCGTAATTCTTTTTAAGTCTGGGGTGGGCCTAAATCTTTGAGTTTTCACTTATTTTTCTCCCGAGCCGCGGGGCCCCTTGGCAGCTGTGGGCCCATAGGCTGCAGCCTACTTTGTCTCTATGGTTAATCCGGCACTGCATACAGGATAGCACTCCTCCTTACAAGCATTGATACAAGAAAATTTGACGTTCGTCTCCGTCGTCGATATTTCCAATTTTACGTGCGTCCCTTTCTATTCCAATGACGTCACAATTACATGAACGACAATTGAGTGACGTCATGCCTAGACATACATTAGAAAGGGACAAAGTTAACGTCACTAAAAACAACTACGGAAAAGAACGATCATTACCGACCACAAAGGAGTATTGTCATGTTTCACTTCTTGTTAGGCAGTCTGTGCTCCACTATAGAGCATTCCAATCTTCTTGGAAAAATTAAACAACAACAAAAAAAGAAATCAGGCTGTATGGGCTTGTCTCTTTGCCTATCCAAAATGGATGAACTAAACTACTGCAAAAAAAGAAACGAGGAGTTTTGCGCGGGAAACAAGACGAAACGGGCGGACATTGTTTCTTAATTTTATAAATTAGTTTTTTGTGGCTATTGTTGTGATAATGTGGTGGAATTAGTATAATAATGTGTCTTTTATGGAGAAAAATATAGTAAAAGTGAGAAATAAAGTAAGGCGCGACCGTTAGATTCGGATTGATATCCCCGCGTAAAACTTCCTTAAACATTGCAATGTGTGAACAACCCTCGCATTTCAATGAGTTAGGTTTAAATTACGAAAAAAAATGAAAAACTTCTAATACGGATTCCTGTCAATATTGAAAACTTATTGAAGACATCTGCAAATAGAAACTTGGTCTCGGAAATGACGAAAACCACAGAAATTACATTATTACTGAAAAACGACAATTTACTTGAATTATGAAGACTATAATTTTAACACAGATCAGGCACAATAGTGCCTTTTTTAATGAATTTATAAGAAAAGACAAAATCAGACTAAATTGGCTGCATGGGCTATGTTCCCTTTGCCTTTCCGCAAGGATAAATGTAACAACAACAACAAAAAAAGAAAACAATTGCCTTTCCGAAAGGATAAATAATAAAAAAAAAAAAAGACATTGTTTCGTCAATTTGTCATTTCAATATTTTTTGTTCTGATTATCGTTATAATAAACTATTAGTTATATGTAAACATTTCGTAGAGTACTGATAACAACAGCATCGTTGAAGACACTCAAGATTTTACAAAGATTACTTGCTCAGTGGCATAGTGATTACTTGCTCAGTGGACAGTACAATATTCTTTGAAAGAAAGCGTAGGAATACAAAAATGGATCCAATACGTAAATTACGTATTATTTATGCATTAGATAATGGCCAACTAAAAACAGACATAGCCAGAGAGTACGGCGTCCACCCTCAAACTATAACCTACATTTACAAACAGAAAGATTCAATCTTGAAGAAATATTCCCACAAATACAAGCTGCTCAAAGAAGTTCGCTGCATAAACCTCGACCAATCACTAACGGACTGGTTAACAACACAAACACGATGCGGGAGTGTTGTTACTGAAGCGAAACTACGTGAAAAAGCATTGGAAATATTGAAAAATTTAAATGAGGAATTTCCCTGCATTGATGACTGGTTAGCAGACTTTATAGTAAGACATAATGTACTGAAGTATACACCTGGGAAGTTTAGCGCTCAGGCTAAAGACGAATGGATCAGACTTCTCAACAGCACAGACTCAAGAGAGCTATACATAGGCAGTACATGTGCATTGTTCCACTCTCTCAGCTTTGACAACTTTGTGCAAGGACGGGAGTCCCGTGATTATGTGTCATTGCTTTTCCTGGTCAATAGTACAGGATGTGACAAGAGGATGCTCGCTGTGGTCGGAAGGGAGTCTCTGGACGACGAATATAACATTAGAAGTCTTCCTGTCGACTATTACCATTGCAGTTTGCCACAAGTAGACAGCAATGTTATTTCAAACTATTTAAACAAATGGAATACTGAGTTACAATGCAAGGGAAAAAATGTTGTATTGGTCATGGATCTGCCAGATAATGTCGCTAAAGATTTATGTTTGAGCAATATTAAAGTATTTAATCTATTGAACATGGGTTTTGTAACAAGAGCTGCAGAAAAGATTGCAGAATGTTTCAAATACCATTACAGAAAACTGCAGTTAACGAGAAAATCAATTAACTCGGAATTGTGTCAGTTCAGAATAACTGATTATATTGATATGATGAGTGCAGCTTGGCACAATGTGTCAAATTACTTTATTAAACAATTGTTCTTCCTACCGGAAGAAAGTCTGTATTTTAATGTGGATGATGATGATTTTGCAGAGAATCCAAGCTTATCTCATTGGTGTAAAATGTTTAACATTCCCATAGATCTCAAGTTCTATTCTAATTCAGTAGACCAATTTGTTTACTGTGACAAAAACTTGCAAAGTTTAAACTTGGAGCAAAAAGATCCTAAAAATGCTCCCATTCGATTTGCATCAGAAAATGCAACACAATCAACTTCAGGTATAGAAGCATATCAAGCTATGAAAAGACTTGTCTCGTACATACAAGGGGAGTGTGCTAGAGCATCTACAATTAAATCAGCTAAGATATTAGAAAATCATTTAGAATGTGGAGCTATTTCAGAAATTAAGGATATTATCTCATGTACACACACCAATGATACTGAATGAAACCAGTTCGTTTAATATATTATAATAAAAAATTTATTTAGATAATATCACATCTCAGTAAATAGCTTTAATAGTATCTTACTTCATTACATGGCAGATTATAAATTAATTTTAAATATTCCTGATTGAAATGCACATGACTTTCATGTCAATTAATTTTAACTTAATAAAGTTTAAGGCTTATCTAAAAAATATTCTAGCACTTGTAAGACTGTAATAAAGTAGTTTGAACTCTTCCTCCAGTGTCTTAATTTTCTTTTCTGTGAGTGCTAATGTTTGTTGCAGTTGCACTGATCCTTTATTTTTTTGTTCTTCAATCAGTTTCCTTTCATCTTTAATATGCTTCCAGACGGATTCAAACCAATGAAGTGCTTCGAAGTTGGTATCCTGAAACAACGTTAAAATTTTTGTTATAAGATGGTAGAACTTTACATTTCTATGAATAGATATGATAGGAATAAGTGGTTATTCACCTGGTCCAAAAGTTTCAATATGTAAGCAACTCCCATGGCAAAGCCATCATCAGTAAAAGCAGCACCAACTTTATTTTTCTTTGACATTTTATCCTTTGATAATATCATGTGTTCCACAAAATTCAGTGTCAGTGGAGGAACAATGATAAAGAAGTTTTTAAGATGAACATTCTTGGGGTTTCGGAAAACAGGCGTAAATACATCAACAAGCAATTTGAAATATTCTGTGCCTTGTAAGAAGTTTGTTATCAAACAATTAATGTTGTTATCTAAATTTTCAGCTGCCTGAATGGTTTCTGGACCGAAACCTTCACATAGATCATGGAAAGATTTATTTATTTCGAGACTGGGTAAAAACACAGTTGCATCAGAACAGCAGTGTCTGCCTCCAGACCGTATCATTCTGACATAGCCCATGGCATTTCCAACTTGACTTATAAGATCTCTGAATAGATCCAAGTAACTTTGTCCATCGTCAGCGACACCTAGCATCTTTATACCTTTGTTAAACTTCTCTGCATTCTTGTAAGGATACATGTTGTCGTTAGCACCTACAGATTCCTTGAAGTTTCTCAGATCCTTGATAAGTCTCGATTTTATGTGTTCATCATACATGAACTGAGAAAAAGTGAAGAACTTCTTTTTCAAAAATTGATATGTGAAGTTAACAGTAGTGTTCATGATGCCAGTGCCATGGGTTCTGATAGAATTTGCAATATGTCTGATGTTTATGGAGTTCAGGTGTTTGTTGTTACTGCTCTTCTCAATGAAAATTTGATTGTTAAGATTATATAAATATTTAGAGACAAATATGTGTATATTCCGCATAATTTCCAAGACGTCTAATCCTTGCTCCAGGGTTTGTGTCGGGAGATTATCTTGTACAGTCTTGAGATTGAATTTGAATTTGCCCATTTGTCGCATTTCTCCGTACGTTTTCCAATCAGATAATACAACAGTTGTCAAGTTGTAATACATTGTTGATAAATAATGTTCAACTGATGGAACAACTGACATGTAAATGCATTGAATCCTAAAGTTATCTATAACCAGGAGCAATTTTTTGGTCATGTCACAAGTGAATGGATTTATTACATCCAACTGTAAGTGCGAATGAATGTGCAGGCGCAAGTTTGTTTCGACATTTTGGCTAGTTGTTTTGAGTATGCTTTCCGCTATCATATTTTTTACATTATCTAAGAATTCTTGTGATTTGTCTGTTCCATACTGCTTGTCAGTTCTATGCAACAGAATTGCACAATCTTCCAAGACCATTAGGAAATATTTTAACTTTAAAGAATTTAATTGAACAGTAAAGTTCTGGTCAAAATATATAGGGATAACATGTTGATGCCATAGCAACCAAGAGCAATTGCAAAAATTGTCCATTGATGTGGTGAAATTTGATAGGATTTGAACTTTCTCAAGTAGCATGCCAAGTCGGACATAGCTGTCTTCCAGGTATGTGGTATCTGGTACAAAGCTCAAGGCTATGTTGGCGGCTATATTGCGCTCCATGGTGGCTGTCCCTCTCAGAGACCTCTCCGCTATCACCAGGCAAGTCAGCTCATCTAATCTTTTATTGGCATAATTCTTGTCAGTCATCAAAGTTTTCTTCACTTCCAAAATTGATGAAGTGGCTTGAAATATCAAATGTTGGACAATCATAGTTGTTGAACTGATTATTTGGTTTCCATTTCGAGTTATAACATTCTTTAACGATTTTAGCAGGTCAATGATTTCAAATATTGACATAAGCATGCTTTTAGAAAGTGGCACTCCAAGAGAGACGTGCAAGTTAATCAAAGTTAGCACTGAATAATTGATGCTTGATGCGATGTCTAGACCTTCTAGTAGAGTTTTGGCATGCAAGCTCATCTCTGCAGCACTGAGCTTGTGGTGAGTGGCTGAGAATGTTTCTTCCATATTAAGGGCCCACTGAGTGCATAAAGATTGTAGATAAGACATATCACGAGTTAGAGATGTCTTCTTGGCGCTCATGTATGCCTGACGCGCTTTTAGCATAGTCTGTGGTAATTTGCCATAGCTGGCACATTGTGATGCTGCATATCTTTGTAGGAATTGTTCTGGAAACCAAACTGTTGTTCCTGTGACATAAATACTGTGCGCCTGTCAAAAAAAGTATCAATTAATTTAAATATCACAAGTAAATTAATAGAGATAAGTAATCTTTAATTATATTTAATGCATACCTTAGTATTTAACTCAATCAAGGATTTAAATATTTTCTTTTCAATATTTCCAAACAAATGTGAACTCAATATGTACAAGGCATTGATTTTAATGCATTTATACATATTGCTAACATTTGGTTTATCTTGCACCAGTTTATCTAGGTTAGCTATTGCCTGTCTCAGGTATTGTGTAAACTCTGCTGACACCATTGAGCAATTTTTGTCAATTAAGTTCTTCCTCAAAGTCATTATGTTTTGAAGTGTGTTCTGTACAATATCATCATTCATAAGCTTTGAGGTAATGTTATCAATGGCACTGCTCATTGCCTTGTAGCGCTCTTGGATCAAGTCCACAGTCTCAGGCATATGGCTGAAGGCTTTCAGGTTCTTGCGGTAGTTACTCCAACTCCTAGAGAGTGATGTGTTTGAAATCAGCAGCTCCAATAGTACGAGGATAGTAAACATTTCTCCGATATGATTTATTATAAAGTGTAATTGAATTCCATCTGCAACAAGGCCAACAAGCATTTACATAATTACTTATTAGTATCAGATAAAATGGGCAGGGCATGTAGCTAGGTGAAGTGATTACAGGTGGTGTAAAGACCTAACAGAATGGGGGCCGAGATTAGGCAAAAGAGTTGATGACATCCATAGAAGCGTCTGTAAGGCCTGGATATGATTGGCGAAAGATCGAAATGTATGGCAGAATGGTGAGTAGGCTTAGGCCTGGTGGATACAGGCTGATGATGATGATCAGATAAAAGATGTACATATTCCTGATGGACTAGCATGGCTTAGTTCTCTTTCTGTTTGTGACTTGTGATAATATGTGTGACAGAGCCTTGTCCGGCGCATCATGGTATGGCCTCTGATGTCATTATTTAATGATTAATTTACAAATCTACTTATAGTCCAAGGACTGATCGTAGATAAAAAAAAAAAAAAAAAATCGAAACAAGTTAACTTACTCAGGTTGACAATCCCCTCAGTGAATATGGCAAACACTTGACTGCACAGATTGCGCAGGGTCTCATCACACCGCGTTGCAAAGGAGCTCAACAAACATATTGATTCCATTTGAGAACTGATGTCACTATCTTTGTATTCTTCAAACACTGACAGGAAAGTGAAATGTCTGAAATAATAAACACAAAATTGCGTTTTTTTAGCCCTATATTTATCAGGTTCATTAAATTGTCAGAAACTGTGAAAACCTCAGATCAGGCATGTCAAACATGTGGCCCGCACTGCATTTTATTGCGGTTTTATGCAATTTTAAGAATAGCTTCCTGTCGCGGCCCTATGCTGACTTTTAGAAGTAGGCATATAATGTAAGGTGGTCAAAATGGTGTGAAAAATGTTGTGACTGCTTCGCTCGCTCAGTTTTTTGTTTGATTTTACTATTACAGTCATGTTCTATGAACGATGCAATGAGTTTTATTTCTTTATGTTCTTTGGGGCCCACTGATTCAACTATCATTATTATGCATGTGGCCCACCAATGACTTTGCGATTGACATGCCTGGCTTAGATGAAACCCTTGATAGGAAGATGTAGTACGACACCTTTGAAACTTAGCTGTAATTTCATACATTTATGAAAAATTTACAAGTAAGCATGTGTGATACATTCTTGTTCTTAGTGTGATACTGAGTGCGAGCGAGACAGGAATACACCACTGCCTACATTTTTCACCACACTTCCTAAGCAGGGGTGAGGATACTGCATGTAGTACCAGTTACTCTTTCTTATACTGTGCCAAGGGGCTAAGGCATTATGCTTCTTAGCTTTACAAGAGATTGATCCTTTGACTATTTATTATAAGGACTAGCCTTGCGGTAGAATTTCCCCTCTGCCACGGTATAAGAACAATTGATCATGTGAATTTACATTCAATTTTATACCTTATCACTAAACGAGACAGCCTATATTTGCGAAACAATAACTTCGAACTTAGAACGTTTGGGGTTCACACGAGACTACTTTTCCTGATTTATAACATTCAAAATTAGAATCTAAAGTTATGGGGAATAAAATACAAAGTTGCGGATTTCATGTTACCTCGTCCCCCGCAAAAAGTAGCAGAAATGTTTGTTAGTAGAAAAATTACACGCGTAACTAGTCCACATATAAGTAGTCAAACGACAAGAGTGATCATTGTTGCAACTGTGCTCAAAAAGGACCTAGTTTTTAGATGTACCAACGACTTCTGACCCAGAATAGGATTACGGTCGTGTGTTTATGAATGTATTTATCAAGGAAGATTATACCTTTCAAAAGCTTCCTGTTTCAACTTCATAACTTCGACGCAGAGGGACGAAAGTACGCTGAGTACCTTCGTCATCAACGTATTATCAGACGACACCAGCTCGGTAATTGGTATGAGTTCTTGGTGCACCACAGCCACTTGTATGGGCAAATAAGTCTTGTTCTCCTCCCAATTATCATCTTCGGAAAGTGATAACAACTCTTGATATTGTTTTTTGAAGAATTCGCCATAGTTTCTGAGGATACAGCCGCCGGCTTCCTTTTCTACGTCCGTTCGCATTGTTATCCAATTGTTATCGTTACGGTTATTAAATTATTGTCGTAATTATTCCACAAAAACAAAAAATCTAGTCAAAAATCTAAAATCTAAATTACGTTTTTTTTTAAGGTTATTTACTAGCCCGGTTACAAGACCTTTAGGCTAAATCTTTTTTATTTTTAATTTGCTTCTGCTTTCTCATTAAAACGTTGCATTGGTATTCGACGTTTTGATGGTTCTTTTGAGTTTTTGGACACAATCGAAAGACGCAGAAAACGCAGAGAAGTCCACAGGAAAGAGGTGAAGCGACCGCTTTGCCGCGCTAAAATCACGGAACGCTTTTCCTGTTTACGACCCATGAATTTTTATTGTTTATAGTGAGTTTTGGTTCGTAAAATTGGTGTTGTTTTGCGTAACAAAGTGTCGTGCAAGTGAACAATTTATAGTTCAGTGAAATATGATGGTGCATGGGTGGTAAACAGGAAAAGTGTTCCGTGATTTTAGCGCGGCAAAGCGGTCGGTTTACCTCTTTCCTGTGGACTTCTCTGCTTTTCCTGCGTCTTTTGATTGCCTCCAAAAACTCCAAAGAACCATCAAAACGTCGAATACCAACGTTTTAATGTGAAAACAGAAGAAAATTAAAAATAAATTAAGATTTAGCCAAAAGGTCTAGTAACCAGGCTAGTAAATATATTTGAAAAAAAAAAAGAAAGTGTCAATGTAATGGAGTTCTTGGCGGGCTTTGGTAGCTGACGTTTGGAGTCCTCATATTTCATCGAATTTTTATTGTTTATAGTGAGTTTTGGTTCGTAAAATTGGTGTTGTTTTGCGTAACAAAGTGTCGTGCAAGTGAACAATATATAGTTCAGTGAAATATGATGGTGCATGGGTCGTAAACAGGAAAAGTGATCCGTGATTTTAGCGCGGCAAAGCGGTCGGTTCACCTCTTTCCTGTGGACTTCTCTGCTTTTCCTGCGTCTTTCGATTGTCTCCAAAAACTCCAAAGAACCATCAAAACGTCGAATACCAACGTTTTAATGTGAAAACAGAAGAAATATAAAAATAAAATAAGATTTAGCCAAAACGTCTAGTAACCAGGCTAGTAAATAAATTGAAAAAAAAAAAAAGTGTCAACCAACGTTTTAATGTGAAAGCCTCAGATAAATTAACAGGAATGGATGCGATATTATATTACGCGCGTACCCCTCTGCCAAAGACGCATGCTCAGTGAGCATACCCGTCATATAAAAATAGTTGACGCGCGTCCCGCGCCAGTATATAAACCTCCCCCCTCACCCCCGCAAAATTGACAGACTTTTTTGCGTAGAAATGAGAGATCATTTCCAATCCATTCCTGTTAATTTATCTGAGGTGAAAGCAGAAGAAAATTAAAAATAAAATAAGATTTAGCCAAAAGGTCTAGTAACCAGGCTAGTAAATAAATTGAAAAAAAAAAAGTGTCAATGTGACAGTGACATTACGTTTTCCAGTAACGATTTCAGTGTTTATTACTGATTTCTTATATAGTAGTTAACTCAACCGAATAAGGACTTAATTGCAATAAAATTTTCTATCAGCTGACACACAGTGCTCATTTCTCTCCTATTGAACCTACTGAACCGAACAAGAATCTGAAACGTGCGATTGATATGAAGTAAAATGTAAAAATTCTTACGATAATAATTTATCTATTAACATTGTAATATATAGTAAACATTTCCAATCAAAGTAGAGCCTAACAAAATGAATTCCATGTGGAGAAATAGTTTTAAGTTAGTGAGAAGCTTTTCTTCGAGTCCGGTGCAGCGATGTGCCCAGCCTCCGAAGCTACGCCCAAAGCAGTTCTTCGGGCCGATAACGTGGAAGTCTGTGGCGGCGACAGCGGTGGTCGGCGGCGGACTTACTGGGTTCATGCTGTACATAAGAAAAGAGAAGCAGGATGCAGTGGACCGCGAGAGAAAAAGACAACTCGGAAAGGCTAAGATTGGAGGCAGTTTTGAGCTCGTTGACCCGACGGTAAACCTTTACAAGTTTAATCAAAAGAATCAATCTTTGGAGTCGCGTTGCAAGTCTGTTACTGGTTGGTCGTTTGTTGGCTGCCTACTCCCTGGCTTGCAACAAGACTCCACTATTTTGTGGTTGCTCTTGTTTAATTTTGCACAAAAACAATCCTTGAGATTATGCAAATACCTATTACAGAATGATGCCAAGCACATTTGCTATTTAAACTGGAGGTTAGCAAAATCATTGACATCATGATGGAGCCACAATTTTTAAGATTAGAAAATAGAATAGAAATTAATCTTTAACCCTTTTACAACCAGATTTTAAATACTTACTTACCTTACCTCTTTATTAGTCTGTCTTACTTACCTAATTTATTTTAGAAGCTTTTCCTTCCTTTAGTTTGAAAACCAGAGTTTAAAGTATCCAAGAATTTTGAGGCTGAGTAATGAGCTTGTGCTATCCTACAAACCGTTGAATGCATTGTTTTAGTTTTATAATAATATGTATACAATTCTTGGGTCTGACTCTGACAAACATTTTCGAAGTCTTTATATGTCGCCTGAGTTGGCCGAGGCCATCTCCCCCCCCAATATGAAAACCCTAAAAATGTCAGTAGAGACAAAATAAAAATGCCTGAATGGTTCTTCTAAGGGAGGAAGCATATATTTTCCAACTCGAACCTTTCCTTTCGCAACATGTGCATACTAGACTCAAAGACAATGCTGATTGAAGAATTCTGGGGGGTTTTTAGCATGGGTTGTGATAGGTGGATTGTGGTCAGCATGCCCAGAAAATAAATAAATGTCTTGCAAATTGTCACACAAATTAACAGGAACCAGAATCTAGCCTGGGCTTGTGTTATGATGACTAGACAATGATATAGAATACATATACAGATACAAACATCCATGCTTGGTCAAACAAACAAACCAACAGATAAATAATCGAAAATTTTTTGATTTCGATTTAGGGACTTACACACCTCAGACACACTTCTGTGCCAGGTTTATAATAGTGTAGATAAAATCCTTGATTACAATTTTAAATTTACCTATTCAACTTTGCCATCTATTGCATAACTTTTCTGTACTTACATAGTATTTTTGTGTTGCAGGGCAAAGTAGTTAAAAGCACAGACTTCTTAGGAAAGTGGCTGTTGATATACTTTGGGTTCACGCACTGCCCTGACATCTGTCCTGACGAACTGGAGAAACTGGCCGAAGTTGTCAACAAACATGGTAATAATTTATGCATTCGTTTTTAGCCTGATTGTCTTGTACTGCCATAAAGTTGTGTGTATTTTAAAATTTTATTAAAAAGAATGTACTTAAAATAAAATAGTACACATTATAGGTCCTTAAAAAAGTATCCTATGTTAACACATAACAACATCCAGAAATATCCTCTGAGCATGCCAAATTTCATCCAAATTTTTCCAGCTGTTTATGTGCAATTGAGTGACAAACATCTAAACATATTTTGTGTGTTAAATTCTAAACATTCTGTCATTGGACTAAAATGTCGATTCTGGATTGATTGCCACAATGTATACATATTTCTATACCTATATTATTTTATTAACCATTTCTCTATATTTTATGTTAATCATAAAATTCATTTATTTTTAGAATCCGCGCCGTCAGCACCATCACTGCAGCCTATCTTTATATCTGTGGACCCTCAGAGAGATACACCGGAGCTTGTTGGAAAGTAAGTCTTATTGCTATTATTTGTACTTGTACCTTCTACTTATAAGTATTGGGTATTTATTTGCCTATGTGAGATATATTCTTTTTTTTTTTCTTATTAAAAAAAATGTTTGAAAATAACACTAAACTAAAATTTTCATTAATTTGTTACTACCTTAGGTACTATTTTTAACTGAAAGTAATGCAAATAACGTTAATGATAAAGGTCTATTAATGATTAATACAACTCCATCTCATTGTGCTACCTTTATGAAGAGAGAATTAAAACCGATATTTTTCATTTCCATGAAGTCACAATACTGCAAATATTTAGTGCAATTGTTCATACACAGCGCACGTTTTAATGTCTGGTAAGGAGATTTCACTAGTTGGCAAATTATATATTAAGAATTACCTACACCACTTTTATGATTGAAGGCTTAAGTTACCCAGATAAAATTTATGTAATACCGCTAGTATTACATAAATTACAGCTAGTTGCACGCGACTCCGTCTGGGTAGACCTTAAAAAACTATCCTATTTGTTAATCCAGAACATATTCAGTCGTGTTGTATACTCAATTGAGTGACAAACATCCAAACTTTGACATTAGCTCAATGTACAATTGTTAATGCAGATACTGTAAAGAGTTTACGCCACGACTGCTCGGCCTCACTGGCACCAAGGAGCAGGTGCAGCAGGCCTGCAAGTCGTACCGAGTCTACTTCAGCGCCGGCCCGCAGGACGTCGACGACGATTATATTGTGAGTGCAACCCATAGAGATAGGAATAGACGAACATACAGCTGAGAGAGCGAGATGTACCTAGCGGCACCACTGTATAATGGAAAGAGATACGTGACGCGAATCAATAGAACCGTTTTTTAGTCACTAATCAATTTTTACAATTCGGTTTTCGTGAATAATTAGGAATCTAAAGTGAAATCGTAGATAATTTTGTGAAATATACTGACACTACTTCATTAATTTATCCACGATTTTACGTTAGACTCAGAATTATAGACAGTATTAGAATTTTTGCCTGCGAATAGTCTCCAAAAAACATCCAAAAACTGTTTCATTTGACAACTCATGTCACTGACTCTATTCCTGTAAGGTATAATAACTTTATGGTGCAACCTCATTTACTTCTTATCCCACTCCAACTTCTTATTTTTTTAAGCAGCAGTGCGATTTTTGAAAATCATACGAGCGGTTCGGCAGTAGAAAATGTCAGAATTAGTATGGAGATTATGCCTCATTCTACTGCCGAACCGCTCGTATGATTTTCAAAAATCGCACTGCTGATGTTTAAACAAGCTAACAATATGGAAATTTAGGTGAAAGCACAGATTATACAGGATGAAATTGATATCATTAGCATCCTTTTAAACTAAGAGTCTACCCATCAAACTGAACAACTTTTACAATGGGAGCAAACCGATCAGAGCAAAAAAAAAAAACTGTTGCTGCCAAACTAAACTGCAATGCCTACTCAACTCAAATGTATGCAACAGCTGATCTGATCCGATCGGTTTGCTACCATAGTAAAAGTTGTTCAGTCTGATGGGAAGACTCTTAAAAGGATGCTAATGATATCAATTTCAACCTGTAGTTACTTCGTAAGTTCGTAACGATAAGTTTTCACGCTTCAATCATTTACTGCCAGCATATAAGATAGACGGAACGCGATCGCCTGCGGCGTGCGATCGCACGCATCTTATATGCTCTAGCAAATGACGTTCCTGAGTGACAGAAAAGGATGGAGCGACGGAAAAGTGCGATCGCGTGCGGCCATGTGTAGTTCAACCCTTATCCTTTATTTACGATTTGAGAATGCATGTGTTAACTAAACAGACTTTAACTATAAATAAACTTATAAAATGTTATCATGATAAAATAATTAATACTTACGAACAATTGTATTGCAGGTGGATCACACGATCATCATATATTTGGTAAATCCGGACGGTGAGTTCGTAGATTACTACGGACAAAACAGAAACGCCAAAGAGATCCACGAGTCTATGCTCGTCAATATACAGAAATATGAAGCCGGCAAGAAAAAGTCGTGGTTTTAATTTAAACAAACGTAATGTGCATTTTAAATTAGTGTGATAGACATTCTAGTTCCAAAGTATTTTTGTTTAAGTAAAATAATTAAATTAATTTTGCTAAGCATTTATTTTATTCTTTTATAAAAAAAACACCCGCACAAATTATATACCAGATTTTAAGTCAGATCATAAGCTATCAAACAAAAAAGTTTCATCAAAATCGGTTCAGTAGTTTTTGCGTGATGCGCGAACAAACAAACAAACAAACAGACGGACAAAATTTCTAAAAAAGGTTGATTTCGAGTCAGGGATACCTAAAAACAATATCATAATCTTTTTCTTGTAAATATCTTCAAAGAGTATTATATTCCTTGATCTTCAATGTACAGACACCACAGACACACTTCGGTTACAGTTTTATAATAGTTTAGATTACGTCTAATTACGTCCACTGTACAGTCCCTATAGAGTAGCGCATTCACTGCCTCCCCCGTAAGCCTAAATAACCCAGGTGCCACTTCAAAACATAGAAAGCTGTGTGCCCCGAACATTTATAGTTGTTCAAAAAAATGCAATGCTTAGTGCCCTTGAACACTTATGCTTATAATTTTTACGCTGGGTGCCTCTCGACACGCAGGATTGTCCGGTTTATTCCACTCAGTACCAACGAGTTAGTATGTTAGAATGTATTTTGTGGGACAAACCATGAAGTGCTAATAGGAATATTCTTGTATTTCCAATACAAAATGGACACGCAGAGTGGTCGAGAGGCACTGGGAGTATGATAGGTGTTACCCATTGTTCCACTATATGTGTCGGGGGCATCCGATAAAAGCAAGGTCTGTTATCTTTGCTAAGGTTTGTAGTCTCCTTACAAAATGTCTATGAGTGAGTTTCTCGCATGTTGATTGTTGCAAACTTGCCACCATCTAACAGTTTAGCAGAGTCAAGATAAGAAAATGATGATTAAGATAATAATTAATACGGTTAAAATTGCACGTAGTAATAATTATTGTATTTCAAAATGATTGTAAAAGTGGTTGAAACTAATAATTTGATTTGATAATTTGAGAAAAAGATATCTACAGCAGTATTGTGTAATTTTCATTCGGCAACACTAATTAAGCCGTCATTCTGATTCCTGTCATGTCAAATAATTTTCTTATGTTTTTAAATTTTTCGTCGCACAATTTCTTAAATCAGAAACCAAAAATTGTACATTTCCATACTATTTTGGTAGGTAGTTAGGTTGAATTACACATTTCAGGTTAAGTCATCACTAGATTATTCTATAGCTGGACATTCAACCCACCATGATAACTCAGTAGGTGGAACATCAACACAGCAGGATGTCATTGAAGGTGCATCATCAACTCTAATGGGTCTCGTTTGGCAGGCAGATTGACCCCGGAGACCAGGTCCACCAGGCTTCCAGGCGATACGGCCCGCCCCACCCGCATCTGATTGAGGGGTGGCGTATTTCATAATAGGTACGCCGTCATTTTCATGATTTGGTTGATTGCTTATCATGAAGTAATGCGTGCTCGATAGAAAGTAGACGCCCCGCGCCGTGTGACGTGACGCCCCGCGTCTTCTTGAACAAGGCCGTAGGCTGAGATGCAGAGATTTTTTTTTTAGGTCTTTTCTAACTCCCGTATGACAAAATCCATACATTTCGATACAATACAACCATCCAGAACACCTTCCTTCCTGCCTTAGAAGTAGTTACCTACTTACTCCTTTCGACAGCTAACTAGCTATCGTAAGAAAAGAAAAGTAATGCTGATACTGCTGCTGCTAATGCACTGTTTTGTGAGTATTGGGAAATATATGATTATTAATAAATTTTCAGGTTAATTCATCATTGGATGATCCAGTACCAGAACATTTTACCCATCCGGATACGCCTGGAACATCAAAGAAAAGAAAAGGAATTTGCTTTGACATTATACAAAAAATCTCCTACTTGCTACCGTCTTCTCCGACGTCTGTTTTCACTGCCTTGCCAAAGCACGTTAAATAAGCTACAGAACAAGGTACCTATGAAGCCCGGTATCAACGAACACATTTTTAGTGGATTACAAGCTATGGCAGAAACACAAACTGAGGAAGAGAATCTTTGCTCACTGGTGTTTGATGAAATGGCCATTCGGAAACATCTTAATTACAATCCAAAATCAGACTGTGTAGATGGCTTTCAGGACCATGGCAATCATGGCAGAACCAATCAAATTGCTTGCAACGCTTTAGTATTCATGCTTTGTGGCTTGAGAAAGAAATGGAAGCAACCGGTCGCATTCTATTTATCTGCGAAATTTGTAACATCAGATAGACTGTCAGTAATTATCAAAGAGGTAATAAAATGTCTTCCTATCTTATCACACTTAAGGGTTAGGGTGTCGCAAAGAGGGTCCCACACTTAGAAAATTTATACGCCAATTTTATATGGAGCTGGGACTTAGAAAAATTTTGATCGAAATTGTATGAACCATCGACTTAGTTGAATTTTCGAGTGAAATTAGTATGGGGGCTGGACTTGTAAAATTTTTCAAAATGATTTTTTTCATTATTTTTGCATGCGAAAGGGTGGGTTTAGGGGTACCCCAGGGGTTCGAAAAATTAGCTATTTTTTCGCTAGGATGCACCGTTATCGAGATATTTAATAAATTATGTTTTTTAATAATTTTAGGAATTTATTTAATTTTTTTCTATGGATTCGTGAAATGGCCAATTCGAATTAGGCATTTCCATGATTGGCCATTTCGCGAATTGGCCATTTCACGAGTTGGCCATTTCGAATTCCATATTTTCATTCCTGCTTCCCAAAAAAATTACGTAAACTTCTACATACTAATCGTAATTTAGGCATACCTCATCACGCACTAAACGGCAACATAAAAGAGACTGGGCAACTTTGTATGGAGAGTGGCCTATGAACCAATAGAGATGGGAGTATTGTAGATTTGTTGCGAGACCTTTCCTCATTACTCACTGAAAGGCGCATCAAAATCGGCTCCAAGGATTTTGAGAAAATCATGTTTCAAGTTACTATGAGATTTTAATTACCCACAGTGTATTTTTTGTAAAGAGACTGCATTCACTCGACCACGGAGATTCTTCATCTCCACGGTCTCGTCGAAACCGTCACAAACGTCATACTATACGGTGGTCATGACAGACAGACAGATTTTTCGTCTTGAGTAAAAAATACAACTGTCATGACTGTCTGTCGGTCGGTCCGTCCGTCCGTCCGTCCGTCTGACGGTCGGTCCGTCGGTCGGTCGATCGGTCAGTCGAACAGCCGGTCAGTCCGTCCGTCCGTTGGTGGGTCGGTCAGTCGGTTGATCCGTTGGTCGGTAAGTCTGTCAGTCGGTCGGTCGGTCAACAGTCCGACGGTCGGTTGGTCGCTCCGTCCATCCGTCTGACCATCCATCCGTCTATCCGTAGACCGACCGACCGACCGACCGCCCGTCCGTCTATGCGTAGACCGACCGACCGACCGACCAACCGACCGACCAACCGACTGACGGACCGACAGACAAACAGATTTTTCGTCTTGAGTAAAAAATGACAACTGTCATGTCATGTCATGACCACCGTATAGTGTGACGTTTGTGACGGTTTCGACGAGACCATGGAGATGAAGAATCTCCGTGGTCGAGTGAATGCAGTCTCTTTACAAAAAATACACTGAGGGTAACTAAAATCTCATAGTAACTTGAAACATGATTTTCTCAAAATCCTTGGAGCCGATTTTGATGCGCGTTTCAGTAATTAATGAGGAAAGGTCTCGCAACAAATCTACAATACTCCCATCTCTATTGGTTCATAGGCCACTTGCGCCCAGTCTCCTTTCAGCGACTTATATAGTCAAACATAAGAGGGCCCCGCTAAAAGTAAAAACCTTAAAAATTGAATAACTTTTAAACCAAAGCAGCTAGATCAAATGTTTTGATTCAGTTTTAATAGGAACTCAGAGCACTAAATATTGCTGTAACATTCTAATCATTTTTGTCCATAGTAAAGAAGGGCCCCGCTGGACTGGTCTCTTCCTATGTGCGACGTCACCAAGAAGGATGCGCCTTGGTAAACGAGAATCCTCCATATGATGTACGTGCCCCAGCCACCTAAGCCGCCTCTCCTTGAGAAGAGCCGTGATACTAGGCAGCTGTGCAACCTGGAGTACCCGCTCGTTTGTCACCCTGTCTTGCCAGCGTATGCCCAAGATACTCCGAAGGCAGCGCATGTGGAAGGTGTTTAGCCGTCTCTCCTGTTTTGCATACGACGTCCAAGTCTCAGCTCCGTACAAGAGTACACTCAAGATGCATGTCTGATACACGCCCATTTTAGTCTTGGTAGTTAGGTGTTTATTGTCCCATACTCTTGCACTGAATTTTCCGAACGTCGTGGATGCCTTGCCGATACGAGAACCGATCTCCACGTCCAGTGCGTGATTGTTCGATACGGTCGACCCGAGATAGCAAAACCGATCAACGACCTCCAGGGGCGACCCGTCCAACAGGATCGTCGGAGTAAAGTCGATTCCCTGTGCTAGGTTCCCCGTAGCAGCACACGTTTCGATCCTCTTGCAAAGTTCGGTCCAGTACTCATTTGCGAAATGCCGAGCACTCCGCTGAAGGCTAGACTTGGCTTTGCTTAGGGCTTCGCGTGTGCCGGCATTCGGTTTACCCGATGGTTCAGCGCGGCTTGGCGTTTAGAGTCAAGCATTGGTTCACTGTTTGCTTCAAACCAGTCCTGACATTTAGGTTTTCGGAAGCCAAAAACTTCTCCCGCAGTCTTGGTAAACAATGATTTGATCGATGTCCACTGGTTTTCCAGGGGCGCACCCAAATCCCATCCGGCAGTGATCCGACCGACCTTTTCACCAAAAGATTCAACCAGATCAGGAATCCTGGTTTTCAGGAAGTCGAGTTTCTTCCTACCGGAAGGTCTGGCAGAGTGGATCTTTTTGGGGGCCAGTCTCACCTTAGAGACTACAAGTGAGTGGTCTGTGTCGCAATCCGCACTATGAAACGCAGTAGAGTTCCGATAAATGATAATTTTTGTTCATCATTGTACCGAAAATCGAATGTATGTAGAAGTTTACGTAATTTTTTTTGGAAGTAGGAAAGAAAATTCAACTTTTCATAAATATCATAAGAGGTACCAAATCGAGCACTAAATCTGTATGTATTTATCTTTTTGACATGTGCACCCGTTTCATTGGAATCATCGTTGGAATAAACGTCTAGCTAGCAGCCTCAACAATGCACCGTTATATCTCGGCTTGTATTGAATCAATATTAATGAAATTTTCTCTATCTAGCAGCCTCGGTAAATTACCCAAATATCTTTTAAAATACAGGTACCAAATCTGTCCTTTGGGCACTAAATAGTACTAATAGGTACTAAATCGTGGCTTAGTCAAAATCTTCAAATTAGTTGGTGAGGCTGCTAACTATACGGACACCGATTTCCAACCTATAGTTTACTGTAGTATAGAAGCTCTCCAACCACCTTAAGGGTATATTACCGTTGGCGTGCTCCATACAAACATAGTCTGGTTATATTTTCAATACTAACTAATTAAAGTAAATGACATTTTTCAGAAACAATCTAGATAATAATCTCTATGTTCGTATGAAGTCAGATATACTAAATGTATATAAGGTCTAACAAAATTAGGTGATACTATTTTAAGGGGATGATCAGACCATCAAACTGAACTTTCTCTATGGGACCAATATCGAAATCGCGAAAAAAAATTCTCCCATCCCATACATTTAGGTCGAGTAGGTTTGTATGGAACAGCTGATTTTTTTATCGCGATTTTGATATTGGTCGCATAGAGAAAGTTTTTCAGTTTGATGGTCTGATACTCCCCTTAAAATAGTTTCAGCTGATTTTGTTAGACCTTATATAAGTAAGTACCTACCCCATAGAAAATGTACTGAGAACAAATATCGCAAAATCGCAGTTTTGATATTGTATGGTGTGATTTTATACAATAATGTATTGTATTGTGATTTTGGTCTTTAAAAACATTTTTAGAGTTGGATAAACGTTAAACGTATTTAAAATTGTTAACTAAAACTTATATTATGTAAGTAATTGGTTTAAAACTGGCTTAAATATGTAAATAACTGGTTTTATAGCTCTCACAAAAGTGCATCTTTAAACTTTTACTAATGTGAATAAAAACATTTAACTTTTTGTCATGTATTTTTTTTATAGAGATAAATACTAGGTAGAACTACAAACAAAAATATAATTATAAAACTTTATTGAGCTAATCAAGTTAAACTGAATTTCAATTCACAATTTATTTATTCTTTATTTCACAATTAATTAATTGCAAGTACCAGCTGAAATTCAGTAACTTGATTAGCTCAATAAAGATTATTAAACATATTTACAAAGCTTTTGAAAAGCCCGCCAAAATTTTCTTCTGTAGTTCACTGCTCTAACCTGATGTCTCTGTAGTATAAATGGAGGGGTAAGTTTTGATGTATGGAGTTCTCATTCTTCTCCCGCCAGGGAGTAATTATATTCCTTGGATAAAAGATAAAGAAACCACTAGAGATGACGGTGGCACTGAATGTGGTAGTATATTGGTATTCGCTTTGTCCTTGGTAAACTAGAAAATCGGTTCTGTTATTTTCATCGAAGTTATCGGGCATTCACATTAATCCAAAGAGTACATGATTATAACCGGCATCCGTCCTATTTCGCGGCCCTGGGACGAAATTGAATGCTCGTCAATATATCCCTAACGCTCAGTTGCAGAAACGCTAATTAAAGTTAAACCTCCATTAAATCTTTTGCTAGCTTTTACTACGTTGACAAGACAAAGTGACAGCAAGAGATTTAATGGACGATTAACTTTAATGAGCGTTTCTGCAACTGAGGCCTCGTTCAGAGGGAGACGTGTTGGGCGGGCAATAAATCTATGACGTCTCCTTGAAAGAGGCCTTTGTGTAAGCTATGGTGTAAGCACAGGTGTAAGTCTAGTAGAGTATGTATAATCGGACATACGGGACAGACTGTCCAGTGGGTTTTTCTCATAGGCCAAGTATTTCGTTTAGTTTATCAGAAAGAAAACTAAAAAGTTTTTTTTAACCAAATGACTCTTTAGATGGCTTCTTAAGCTTAAGCTACGAATAAAGAAATAAATATGGAAATATAATTCACGTCAAAAAACACAGACCACTAAGCCTCTAGACGGAGCTTAGCCGGGCCCCCGCGCTCGCCAAGTATATGTCGTTTTACTACATATGTCCCGCCGCGGTCCGTTTCGTCGCCTCATTTCGCTATCAACAGTCGGAGAGGTATAAGCGCGCCCTATTGTTCAGCGAAAAGGGGTGGAAAATGTACCGCAACATTCAGTTGTACAAAATATGTAATTTCATATCACCGGTAATCAATTATTAATTTGTTTTCGATTCAAACAATTACAAAATATTTATGCAACCAAAAATTTCATTAGAAACGCACCCGTTGATGTCTTTATTAAAGTCTCTCTCATTCTCGTATAAACTTACATATTGCTATCTCGCACTAACAGAAGCTAGTGATGGACGAAATCTGGATAGAAACTTAATCGATAAAATAGTAAACACCCTTACAAAATACGTAATAACATACTTACGAAATATTAATTCATGTCTACGAATAAGTTTTATGTTATGAAAATAAGTTTTGCTGTACTTATTCATTATTGCATTTTTAATACTAGTGTTTTCCCGCAACTTCGTCCGCACAAATTATATATCAGTTTTTAAGTCAGATCATATAAGCTATCAAACAAAAAATGTTTCATCAAAATCGGTTCAGTAGTTTTTGCGTGATGCGCGGACAAACAAACAAACAAACTAAATTGTCAATAGATGGCGCTGCACGTCATTTAAATCGCGCTATCAAGTGTTATTTAATTTTATATGAAGTGAAGTGAACCGCTACTTTTTTATTCTTCACGATTTTACGGTTTTTAATAGTTAAGATTATTATTTTTTTTATTTTACTTCGTAAACGCTCCATAGAAAAGATAACGTCTATGTTGGAATGTTTTCAAAATCATGTCAAGACTGTGCCTACCTGTCGTTATTAATTGACTTCGAAAATGGACCCAGTAAGTAAATTCACCAGTAGTACCGAAACTCTGTCCAGTGTGACGGGGGGTGAGCCCGTCGCCACTTATAATTTACAGTGGGTATAATACATGCCGCGAAATTGAAGCATGCAGGATTCCCCACGATGTTTTTCTTCACCGAAAAGCCAATGTTACAAATCGTACATAAATTCCGAAAAACGAGAGCACGTCAACTCAGCGCACGTCAGACACCTTTGACTTCGTACTGTTCTTATGGCTTTCGTATTAATAAACAATATCGCACTTCGATTGTCAAGGTTGATGTGCTCTTGACTGTACGAGTCGGCTTGGACGGGGATCGAACCATTGACTCCTGCACAGCAGGCAAGGTTACTCGCCACTGGACCACCACGGCTTTTACTAAATGTACGACATAAAACAGACACAATTTATCGATAAATATCGACACATGACTATACGACGTCCCATCACTAGTTTGATTTCTCGTGAGTGACAGTCTGTCAATTAACAGTGCTATGATTGGTTCGTTCAAGGACACGTCCCCCCGCACCCCGCCACCTTTTGGCGATTTCGTTTTCATACTGCGCTCGATCAAAGCGGGGTCTTTTTCTTACTGGTCTGTGTCAAAAAATGACCCCACGAACTTGGGTGTACACCACGCAAGCGCGTAAGACTCGATCATTATGGCGACTCCAATTACGGCGTTTGCCGCCAAAACTCATGGTGCCAAAAATTAAGGAGATTTTGTTCGGAGTTATCGTTCCATATTTATTTCTTTATTCGTAGTTCTTAACTTCGATCAAAATAAAATTAATGGATAGGCCTTCAGATAAATTAACAGGAATGGATGCGATATTACGCGCGTACCCCTCTGCCAAAGACGCATGCTCAGTGAGCATACCCGTCATATAAAAATAGTTGACGCGCGTCCCGCGCCAGTATATAAAACTCCCCCCTCACCCCCGCAAAATTGACAGACTTTTTTGCGTAGAAATGAGAGATCATTTCCAATCCATTCCTGTTAATTTATCTGAGGATAGGCCTAAAGCGCGGTAAGTTGAAGCAAACTACTGGTGCACTTGGTACATACAAACTAGCGCCATTATCTGTCAAATCTAGGGCACTTTCATACAAGTGACAAGTAAAAATTTCATTTGTTTTGCCTCATTTTTCTGGTTTGAAATGTTCGCTTAAGGCCTATCCATTCATTTTATTTTGATCGAAGGTTCTTAAGAGATGGATGCGCAACGTTACCGTTAACAAAATAGTAAACAACTTTTTTTTAACGGATGCCTCTGTATCATGCATGTAGGTACTTACCCATTTTACGTCAACCCCATCTATCGAGGCATGTTGAATCGCCAATTTACCTGGCACCACAGAACATTATAAGAGGGGTCAGAAGGGCAAAGTAGGTGTGGAACGTGTCGCCACAGGTTATGCAATGATTTGCATAACACCATAAGGCGCGCGGCGTGGTGCGAGCGAGAGGGCATGAGTAATTGTAGCAGCGTGAGCTGGAAGACAAGTGGCGACAGCCGTCTCCGCAGCAAAAGCATAAGGGTTGAACTATATTATCGCACGCGATCGCGTTCCGTCTATCTTATATGCTCTAGCAAATGACGTTCCTAAGTGACAGAAAAGGATGGAGCGACGGAAAAGGGCGATCGCGTGCAGCCATGTGTAGTTCAACCCTTACTTTGCATTTCTAACCCCTCTTATAATGTTCTGTGCCTGCCACTATTTCCGTACAATTCAGGCGCTACGCAGACGGACAGTACTGAGGCGGCCGCGGCGGTGATTTTTGTCTTTGGATAAACACCCACTCCCTACTCTGCCCAGTGCCTAAACGTGAAGGAGTATTTAGAGATGAAATCAAAACCCAGTATTAAATCAAAAAACTTTATTACCCGTATTAAAAATTTGCCGTCATTTTACTAGTAATTTTACTGATCGTAACTTGACCACCAGAGCTTGATATCTGCACTAAGCTTTGGTCTAACTGATACAATTTCACGGTGGTCCCTTCAAGCATAGAACTAGACGCAGAAATACTAACTTCCCCCTCATTCACAGTCACTAAGTTCATATCACTGGCGTAATTTATATCGTTATTCACAAAATTGACTCCACTAACACATAGAGTTCCATTTTGATAATTAGGATTATCGTCTACTACTAATATATCTGTTTTTATGTCGCCGTCGTCCGGGAGAACTAATTCGCCTGATACTTCCGGCATGTCGTCGTGTTCTATTATGATTTCTTTCCTACATTCACTAGTTTCTTCTTTCAACTTAGCGCGAGTCTCTTGATTGTTGACACGTCTGAGAACAATGTTATTGTCGACTACGTAAGGTTGGTCGTAGGTGGCTTTGCGGACGAAGATAAATTCATGATCGCTGTTATCATTGGCGTCATGTGATTTGACGTGTTTCACCAGTTGAGATTTTGTGGGAAACTTTACATTGCACGTAGCACACTCGAACGGCTTTTCTCCTGAAAAAAAAGGCATTTTGTTTGTTAGAATTTAAAAGTCATCGTCATCATCAGCCTATACAAGGTCCTTTATTATAAGCTGAATAATGTTTAAGGGGATGATCATACCATCAAACTGAACAACTTTCTCTATGGAACCAACATCGAAACCGCCATGTTTGGGTCCCGTAGGGTTTGCATTGCAGTTCTGCATCGAACGATTTTTTTTTCGCGATTTCGAAATTGGTCGAAGATGTTCAGATTGATGGTATGATCATCCACATAAAAAACCGTTAGCATATTAGAAGGACCCAGTTCCTAAACGTCCCTCTGCAGGGTACAGGCCTACCCCCTCCCACCTCTTCCACCATCCCACTGGACTACCCATACGCATCAGAATTTCTTCTTCAGCGTATGCAGGTTTCCTTACGTTGTTTTTCTTCACCGTTTGCAGCAGTCGGTATTACGTATATAAGTTAGAAAAACTCATAGGTACGGTACATGGCATGTCGTCCTTGCGGAATTGAACCCGGACTAATACGACTAGTCGGCCGACAATTCGGCTATTCCAGAATATGGCGAGTAGTCGGCTAGTCTTCAAAACGAATAGTCGGCGGCCCATCTCAAAACAAAATAATTAATTTAAAAGCATAGATTAATATGTAGTATATTGGTTATAGATAGAAGTCGCCTGGGATTTTAGGATGTCGTAATTATTGTCGTTGCCGCTTATTCGCACAAGGGGGAGCCACATTGTAAAATTGAAAAAGACGGCCGGCCGACACGAGGCTCGAACCACAAGCACCCGAATCGTGAGCCGGTTGTCTAGACCACTAGACCAACAAGACAGTGATTGATATGAGTGAAATCTCTCACTACTACAGCGCAGCGGTGAGGTGTAACGCGCTATCACTCCAGTTTAGATACGAACCCAAATTTCAACACAGTGCACAGTGTAAGAAAATCGCAATCTAGCGGGATTTAATTCTGATGATACGGAACTCATTAATTTGATTGAAATAAGTCATAATAATTGATCTTATAGTTTTATAAAATCATTTTCGTATATCTTTGTAATTAAAAAATGTGAAAAAATTGTAAATTTGCAATTTAGTTATTTCGATAGCCATGGTGAAAATTTAAAAAAATATATTGGTGCCGCAAAAAGCGCAAAATTTTTGAGTTACATCTGTAAGTTAAAATCATCAGCTTTACTGTGATGGTACATACTTCGCTATATAATGCTATATAATGTGTTTTCGGGTCTAATGAATTTAAAATACTATAAAAAAATCGAAGTACTTATATTTCGTGTCCTAACAGAAATGGTTGTTTTTGCCCATAATTGCCTATTATAAATCGAACAAAATGTGAATGTACTTACGTATTAAACACAAACACTTTAATAAATAAATTAAATAACACTATCGCTTCGTAATCGTAAACGTAATTGGCACAAATTAACGGTGGAAAACGCGTAGCTCGTGCTATATAACATTGTTCGAATTTTGAATTACATGCCGCTAGATTGCGATTTAAAACATTGTTCGAATTTTGAATTAAATCCCGCTAGATTGCGGTGCTTCGAACCGTCACCGATAGATGTCGGAAGCTGTCTATCAGCGTTCCATTTAGTTTGTACTAAGATAACATAGCATGATTACCAGTGTGTATGCGACAATGGTCCCTCAAGCGGGCGGCTGTTACGAATTTGCGCGGGCAAACGCTGCAGGGGAAGGGACGCTCGCCAGTGTGCCCCCTCATGTGTGCTCGCAGGCCTAACCGCGCAAATCTGCAATGAAAAGTAAGCTATAGTTTGTAGGCCACTGCAGGGCAGGACAATGGCCTCCTCTCACGAATAAGTGTAAGAGGATGTCGACAATAGATCAACATTTATGCAGGTATACAGTCGCTATTTTTTAAACACCTTAAAGTTTTAAGATTGTATTTAGATAATGAAACTTCACAACACATTGGTCGAAAAACGAGAAAAATGTTTGGACCTTTCATACAAAAGTGCGGATCAGCCCCTCTAGCATGCCACCGCCGAGATAACGACAAAAATCGAGATGTGCCCCCATCTTTATTATTTTAAAAAAGAGCGCGCATGACGTTTTTTCGTTTAAACGCTTTGTCGTGGGTGGCATGCTAGCAGTGCAGACGATCGATTATCTATGGGAGATAAGAACAACTCGTTTTTTGATCCACATTCCTTAGGGTATGTTAAAATGTTTATGGTAATAAAATAAAATAGGGGTGTATAGTAGGGATTGAGTTAGGTGTCAATGTTTGTAAAAATGTATGTTTGTGGCGCAATCACGCACAAACAGCTGAACGGATTTGGATGAAACTTGGCACGCAGATAGAATATAATATGTTCTGTATTAACACATAGGATTCTTTTTAATTATTGCCGTGGTGGTCCAGTGGCGAGTAACCTTGCCTGCCGTGCAGGAGGCGATGGTTCGATCCCCGTTCAGGCCGACTCGTACCAATAAGTTTTTCGGAATTTAGTATGTAGGTACGATTTGTAACACCACTGGCTCGGTGAAGGAAAACATCGTGAGAAAACCTGCATGCTTCAATTTCGAGGCATGTATTATACCGATGGAGTAAGAGGAGATGGCATATCGGCTTCTTTCTATAGAAAATTATGTCGCCGACAAAGGCGGTGAGGGACGGGTGAGGGGAGACAAAAAGCATTAGGGGAGCGTGTAATTTCTCTATGGTATACAACAACCGCAGTACAAACTAGATGACGTCATGCCCAGTTGGTGGTTTCAGTGCTAACTTTGTTACACCATCTCTACCAAGAGGAGCGTGTAATTTCTCTATGATTGTACCCCACTGTCCATTATAAGTGGCGACCGGCTTACCCCCCGTCACACTGGACAGTTTCGGTACTACTGATGAAAGTGGATCTTCTGAGGTATAAGAATATCTCAGACTGACTACACCCTCGGGGAATATAGTTGTGAGCATATGCTTATACGTTTGCAGACGGAGTCGCGGGCAGATAGTAACTTATAAACTTAATACAGTAGTTTAGATACCTAGGTGAAAAGGTACCTAGGGTATACTTACATATTTTCCTGAAAAGGCGATGCATCCACAATAATGTGTCTCTTCTGTGAAAAAGGGTACAAGTAGAGTTGTATCCAACTGTGCTACTGTGCTGTGCTGTGCTGTACCCTTTTTAACTAGAGTCACATATTTATGAGTAAATTATGGATGAATCTAATACTAAGTAGAGCAAATTACTCAGACAAACCCTACGAATAAAGAAATAAATAGACAAACCTAATAAAAACCGATAAGAACTATTATTTGCGCAACCAGCATGAATTAAAAAGAAATTTTAAATAATAATAAACATGCACTACAGACTTATTGATAACGTGCGAAAAGACACACGTGCGTCTTGCGACACTGATAGTGGCTGTGGTCCTGAAGCTTGCGTAAGGGCTTAGTCACACGAGCGTTAACGACGCCGCGTTTGCCGTAATAGCAACCTATAATAAACGTTCCATTCCATATCATTATTTATTTATTTCTTCACAAATAAATTAAGAGGATATAATTCGGAGCGCGCTCCATACAAACATTTTCTATACTAAGTCAATTAAATTTTGCAGAAACAATCTAGAAACAAATCTCTATGCTTGTATGGAGTCCGATTTTCCTTAAAATGTATAGTTTTAAAGTTACAGTGCCTCAAAGATTTCCATACAAATCTTAAATTAATCCCTGAATTAAAACTGTATATTTTAACGAAAATCTGACTTCATACAAGCATAGAGATTCGTTTCTAGATTGTTTCTGAAAAATTTCATTGACTATAATAATATACAATACAATAAACTAAAATATTTTCAATATTAACATATTGAAAATATCTCTCGGAATAAACTTCTCTTAAAACAAATTTTACACCTTACACTTTGAACCGAGCATGCATTTTTTTCTATCCAGATGTACGTATGTAGGTAGCCCAGAGTTACCGAGGTTTGTGCTTGTCCTATTTCGTGCTGTGGACTTCAAAAGTAATCGATTTTGATGGTCATTAATAAGTTTTCTTTATACCACGGAATATCTAAGAGGACTGTTATACACCGCTAATTTTTAATTAATAACGTAACTTTAAGATTGTATGCAGACATTGAAACTAAACAACTTTCCCTGAGGAACATGGGTCGAGAAAAAAAGAGTATTTTTTTAATCTCCCATATAAAATCAATCGGCTGATCCAATATCGTTTTTTGACCCATGTTTCGTGGGGAAAGTTGTTAAGTTTCATCGTCTGAATACACCCTTAAAGTTATGTTAGTAATTAAAAACTAGTGATGTATAGGATGTCAGAAAAGCTGTTTCATACATTTGAGTCGAGGAGGTAGTTTTGTTTTGAACTGCAGTTTTTTTTCGCAATTTCGAGTTTGCCTCCAAAGTGAAAGTTCTTCAGTTTAATGGTCTAATCCGCCCATCCAGTGTCACTGAACTATTTTTTTTAAATGAAAACGCTTCGTTTAATATTTTCTTAGGGTCAGTTTCAAAACGTGAAAAATCACTCTGGAAGAATATCTTTTTTCACTCTAGCATACATAATCTTCGTACGTTTTTTTCGTATACGAGTGATTCACTCGTCCTTGGTGCTCAGAAAGCAGGCTAAGAACGAGTTTTTTTTTTCTAAGCGTGCAGCAGTAACAAAGATCACTAATAGAATGGGATGCCGCGTCAAGTTGTGTCCATACCTAACTTTTCGTCTATAAAAACTGTAGAATAAATGGAAGCCACGATATTGGTCACATTTTTCCGATTGTTTCTTTGTTTGTATGCCAAATGAAAATTAAATAAAATTACATTTTTATTCAAATCCTTATTTCGTCAGAGCCTTCATTCCTCAGTCGCCATCCCTTATAAAACAACAAACAATGGTCAAATACCACTGAAACGGGCACCCAACCAAAGATCTGCACCAGTTACTCGTAGCATTGCTTTACTTCGAAAACAACTACGCTACAAGCACTATAATGCATAATGCTAACAAGCCTTTGTTCGGATAATATTTTTTTAACTCTTCGGGAACTCTAACTTGTTTGCGAAAAATCACAATATTTGCTAGTAATCGCCGCGATTAAAGCACCCGTGTGAACGGAGCCTATGCAATTTATTATGTCGAAGTTTAAAGATATTCTAAACATTATAAAAGCAAGTTTACATATTTTCGTGGCAAGTAATATTCGAGCTTACTATGGAGTGGTTTGTAACGGTATTAGTGCTGTTCTTGTGTTTATTGCAGGTAAGTAATTTTCTTCAATAAAGTATTTGAATTGAGTCGGTACTGCAGTTCTGTATAGAAACGATTTCGATATTGGTCCTATAGCGAAAGTTGATCAGTTTGATGGTCTAAACCGCCCCCTTAAATGTTTTGTATCAATATTGTTTACAAATACGCCTCATGCAGCTCTCAGCACATTCGGTTTATTTAGTTGAAGACTTGCGATGTGCAAGCCAATTTAGATCCATACCTAATAAGCATCGAATTGAAAGTAGGTTTTAAAGCAGAAGAATAGGTATCATTAAAAGTTTGCCAACTTAATAACCAGAAAAATATATTCGATGTTTGAAACAGTACCTAGCTTTATGTACCTAAATTTAGCATGGGGGCGCAGACTATTTTTCGCACCCCGGCACTCAATATGGTTAAGACGGCCCTGGGCCCAGAGCCCTGTTTAATAAACGCTACAAGTGACAATTGACAATGACAATACAGAGTACATTCCTTTATACTAATGACGCTAAACTTGCAGAGCTTCATGTGTACTAGCATTCTCAGCAATGTACTCTGAATTGTAATTGTCAATTGTCAGTAATTGTCGCGTTTATTAATAAAAAGGGTCCGGGTCTTATGTCTTTAAAGCCAGCTAAAAATCGATTGCTAGTCTTAAAATTATTCCGTAGGAATATAATACACACGACCCATGAAAAACGACTGGTTAGTACGGAATACTATTTGCCCGAGTCCGGACTCGCACTTGCCCGGTTTTTTCTATGCAAACCATTGTCAATGATGCAAACAGTATAAATAAAATTCGACTTTCATTTTCCAGTGCAACGTGTACGATGCTCAACCTCAAAGGATAATAATACGAACACCAGGGACACGCCCATACCCACCAAACCAAAGACCGGAATATTACAATCCATACAATTATATAAGCGGAATCGACAGAACTCAGACACCTACGTCACCGATCACCATCTCTGTACGACCAAATGGTGGTCCAATTAAAATACAAATAAGAAAAAAAGACACAAAACCAGATGGAGATTCTACAAAAGACAACAAACCCAAACCTGGCGGACCCAAAAATCCAGTCAAAGAACCTAAGTCGGGTGGAACCAAACCTGCTGCAGGTGACACTCCTAAAAAAGGCGGTGATTCATATCCTACTACATTACCCTTTGTCACACCAGCACCTACGTCACCTGATCCTGCCAAACCAACTACTGCAGCAGCATCAAGTGCTGCCGCTGGAGCTACGGGTCAAGGAGACGTCAGTACTGCGGCTGCAAAAAGTGCAGCTGCTACAGTAGCTCCAGCACCAGGTCCTGTCATTCCAGCACCTACGAAACCAGCTCCAGTCACTCCAGCACCTACGAAACTAGCTCCAGTCACTCCAGTCACTCCAGCACCTACGACACCAGTTCCTGTCACTCCGGCTTCAACGACACCAGCTCCTGTCACTCCATCATCTACTAAACCAGCTCCTGTCACTTCAGCACCTACAACATCAGCTCCTGCCATTCTAGCACCTGTTACACCGCCTCCTACCACACCAACTCCAGTTAATCCTACTTCTACAGCAGCATCAGGTGCCGCCGCTGGAGCATCGAGTCAAAGTGATGGTGCTGCTGCAGCGACAAGTGCAACTGCTGCAGAAGCAACTGATGGAAGTCCTACCGGTGCAGGTTCGACAACAACGGCTAGTCCAACGCCAACTGACACTTCGGCACCTGCTACAACAGCTCCTGCCACTCCAGCACCTGTTACACCGCCTCCTACCACACCAACTCCAGTTAGTCCTATTTCTACAGCAGCATCAGGTGCCGCCGCTGGAGCATCGAGTCAAGGTGATGGTGCTGCTGCAGCGACAAGTGCAGCTGCTGCAGAAGCAACTGATGGAAGTCCTAGCGGTGCAGGTTCGACAACAACAGCTAGTCCAACTCCAACTGACACTTCGGCACCTGCTACAACAGCTCCTGCCACTCCAGCTACACCGCCTCCTTCCACACCAACTCCAGCCAGTCCTACTTCTACAGCAGTATCAGGTGCCGCTGCTGGAGCATCGAGTCAAGGTGATGGTGCTGCTGCAGCGACAAGTGCAGCTGCTGCAGAAGCAACTGATGGAAGTCCTAGCGGTGCAGGTTCGATAACAACAGCTAGTCCAACTCCAACTGACACTTCGACACCTGCTACAACAGCTCCTGCCACTCCAGCACCTGTTACACCGCCTCCTACCACACCAACTCCAGCCAGTCCTACTTCTACAGCAGCATCAGGTGTAGCCGCTGGAGCATCGAGTCAAGGTGATGGTGCTGCTGCAGCGACAAGTGCAGCTGCTGCAGAAGCCACTGATGGAAATCCTAGCGGTGCAGGTTCAACAACAACAGCTAGTCCAACTTCAACTGACACTTCGGCACCTGCTACAACAGCTCCTGCCACTCCAGCACCTGTTACACCGCCTCCTACCACACCAACTCCAGCCAGTCCTACTTCTACAGCAGCATCAGGTGCCGCTGCTGGAGCATCGAGTCAAGGTGATGGTGCTGCTGCAGCGACAAGTACAGCTGCTGCAGAAGCAACTGATGGAAGTCTTAGCGGCGCAGGTTCGACAACAACAGCTAGTCCAACTCCAACTGACACTTCGACACCTGCTACAACAGCTCCTGCCACTCCAACTACACCGCCTCCTTCCACACCAACTCCAGTTAGTCCTACTTCTACAGCAGCATCAGGTGCCGCCGCTGGAGCATCGAGTCAAGGTGATGGTGCTGCTGCAGCGACAAGTGCAGCTGCTGCAGAAGCCACTGATGGAAATCCTAGCGGTGCAGGTTCGACAACAACAGCTAGTCCAACTCCAACTGACACTTCGACACCTGCTACAACAGCTCCTGCCACTCCAACTACACCGCCTCCTTCCACACCAACTCCAGATAGTCCTACTTCTACAGCAGCATCAGGTGCCGCCGCTGGAGCATCGAGTCAAGGTGATGGTGCTGCTGCAGCGACAAGTGCAGCTGCTGCAGAAGCCACTGATGGAAATCCTAGCGGTGCAGGTTCGACAACAACAGCTAGTCCAACTCCAACTGACACTTCGACACCTGCTACAACAGCTCCTGCCACTCGAACTACACCGCCTCCTTCCACACCAACTCCAGATAGTCCTACTTCTACAGCAGCATCAGGTGCCGCCGCTGGAGCATCGAGTCAAGGTGATGGTGCTGCTGCAGCGACAAGTGCAGCTGCTGCAGAAGCAACTGATGGAAATCCTAGCGGTGCAGGTTCGACAACAACAGCTAGTCCAACTCCAACTGACACTTCGACACCTGCTACAACAGCTCCTGCCACTCCAACTACACCGCCTCCTTCCACACCAACTCCAGATAGTCCTACTTCTACAGCAGCATCAGGTGCCGCCGCTGGAGCATCGAGTCAAGGTGATGGTGCTGCTGCAGCGACAAGTGCAGCTGCTGCAGAAGCCACTGATGGAAACCCTAGCGGTGCAGGTTCGACAACAACAGCTAGTCCAACGCCAACTGACACTTCAGCACCTGCTACAACAGCTCCTGCCACTCCAGCTACACCGCCTCCTTCCACACCAACTCCAGCCAGTCCTACTCCTACAGCAGTATCAGGTGCCGCCGCTGGAGCATCGAGTCAAGGTGATGGTGCTGCTGCAGCGACAAGTGCAGCTGCTGCAGAAGCAACTGATGGAAGTCTTAGCGGTGCAGGTTCGACAACAACAGCTAGTCCAACTCTAACTGACACTTCGATACCTGCTACAACAGCTCCTGCCACTCCAACTACACCGCCTCCTTCCACACCAACTCCAGTTAGTCCTACTTCTACAGCAGCATCAGGTGCCGCCGCTGGAGCATCGAGTCAAGGTGATGGTGCTGCTGCAGCGACAAGTGCAGCTGCTGCAGAAGCCACTGATGGAAATCCTAGCGGTGCAGGTTCGACAACAACAGCTAGTCCAACTCCAACTGACACTTCGACACCTGCTACAACAGCTCCTGCCACTCCAGCTACACCGCCTCCTTCCACACCAACTCCAGTTAGTCCTACTTCTACAGCAGCATCAGGTGCCGCCGCTGGAGCATCGAGTCAAGGTGATGGTGCTGCTGCAGCGACAAGTGCAGCTGCTGCAGAAGCCACTGATGGAAATCCTAGCGGTGCAGGTTCGACAACAACAGCTAGTCCAACTCCAACTGACACTTCGACACCTGCTACAACAGCTCCTGCCACTCCAGCTACACCGCCTCCTTCCACACCAACTCCAGATAGTCCTACTTCTACAGCAGCATCAGGTGCCGCCGCTGGAGCATCGAGTCAAGGTGATGGTGCTGCTGCAGCGACAAGTGCAGCTGCTGCAGAAGCCACTGATGGAAATTCTAGCGGTGCAGGTTCGACAACAACAGCTAGTCCAACTCCAACTGACACTTCGACACCTGCTACAACAGCTCCTGCCACTCCAGCACCTGTTACACCGCCTCCTACCACACCAAATCCAGCCAGTCCTACTTCTACAGCAGCATCAGGTGCCGCCGCTGGAGCATCGAGTCAAGGTGATGGTGCTGCTGCAGCGACAAGTGCAGCTGCTGCAGAAGCCACTGATGGAAATTCTAGCGGTGCAGGTTCGACAACAACAGCTAGTCCAACTCCAACTGACACTTCGACACCTGCTACAACAGCTCCTGCCACTCCAACTACACCGCCTCCTTCCACACCAACTCCAGTTAGTCCTACTTCTACAGCAGCATCAGGTGCCGCCGCTGGAGCATCGAGTCAAGGTGATGGTGCTGCTGCAGCGACAAGTGCAGCAGCTGCAGAAGCAACTGATGGCAGTCCTACCGGTGCAGGTTCGACAACAACAGCTAGTCCAACTCCAAATGACACTTCGACACCTGCTACAACAGCTCCTGCCACTCCAGCTACACCGCCTCCTTCCACACCAACTCCAGTTAGTCCTACTTCTACAGCAACATCAGGTGCCGCCGCTGGAGCATCGAGTCAAGGTGATGGTGCTGCTGCAGCGACAAGTGCGGCTGCTGCAGAAGCAACTGATGAAAGTCCTAGCGGTGCAGGTTCGACAACAACAGCTAGTCCAATTCCAACTGACACTTCGGCACCTACTACAACAGCTCCTGTCACTCCAACTACAACGCCTCCTTCCACACCAACTCCAGATAGTCCGATTTCTACAGCACCATCAGGTGCCGCCGCAGGAGCATCGAGTCAAAGTGATGGTGCTGCTGCAGCGACAAGTGCAGCTGCTGCAGAAGCAACTGATGGAAGTCCTAGCGGTGCAGGTTCGACAACAACGGCTAGTCCAACGCCAACTGACACTTCGGCACCTGCTACAACAGCTCCTGCCACTCCAGCTACACCGCCTCCTTCCACACCAACTCCAGCCAGTCCTACTCCTACAGCAGTATCAGGTGCCGCTGCTGGAGCATCGAGTCAAGGTGATGGTGCTGCTGCAGCGACAAGTGCAGCTGCTGCAGAAGCAACTGATGGAAGTCTTAGCGGTGCAGGTTCGACAACAACAGCTAGTCCAACTCCAACTGACACTTCGACACCTGCTACAACAGCTCCTGCCACTCCAGCACCTGTTACACCGCCTCCTACCACACCAACTCCAGCCAGTCCTACTTCTACAGCAGCATCAGGTGTAGCCGCTGGAGCATCGAGTCAAGGTGATGGTGCTGCTGCAGCGACAAGTGCAGCTGCTGCAGAAGCTACTGATGGAAATCCTAGCGGTGCAGGTTCGACAACAACAGCTAGTCCAACTCCAACTGACACTTCGACACCTGCTACAACAGCTCCTGCCACTCCAACTACACCGCCTCCTTCCACACCAACTCCAGATAGTCCTACTTCTACAGCAGCATCAGGTGCCGCCGCTGGAGCATCGAGTCAAGGTGATGGTGCTGCTGCAGCGACAAGTGCAGCTGCTGCAGAAGCAACTGATGGAAGTCCTAGCGGTGCAGGTTCGACAACAACGGCTAGTCCAACGCCAACTGACACTTCGGCACCTGCTACAACAGCTCCTGCCACTCCAGCTACACCGCCTCCTTCCACACCAACTCCAGTCAGTCCGATTTCTACAGCAGCATCAGGTGCCGCCGCTGGAGCATCGAGTCAAGGTGATGGTGCTGCTGCAGCGACAAGTGCAGCTGCTGCAGAAGCAACTGATGGAAGTCCTAGCGGTGCAGGTTCGACAACAACGGCTAGTCCAACTTCAACTGACACTTCGGCACCTGCTACAACAGCTCCTGCCACTCCAGCACCTGTTACACCGCCTCCTACCACACCAACTCCAGTTAGTCCTACTTCTACAGCAGCATCAGGTGCCGCCGCTGGAGCATCGAGTCAAGGTGATGGTGCTGCTGCAGCGACAAGTGCAGCTGCTGCAGAAGCAACTGATGGAAGTGCTAGCGGTGCAGATTCAACAACAACAGCTAGTCCAACTCCAACTGACACTTCGACACCTGCTACAACAGCTCCTGCCACTCCAGCTACACCGCCTCCTACCACACCAACTCCAGCCAGTCCAACTTCTACAGCAGCATCAAGTGCCGCCGCTGAAGCATCGGGTCAAGGAGGTGATGGTGCTGCGGCAGCAACAAGTGCTGCTGCTGCAACTGGCGTTAACCCTAGCCGTGGAGGTTCAGCGACAACAACCAGCCCCGGTCCAGTTGATCCATGAGCTCGTGCCAATACTCTTCTGCTAATGCGGTCACAGCTCCATAAAAAGTACCTCTAAAAGGAAGCGACTAGAAAACCAACGTTATTTCCAAGACATAATAGTATTCCGTATTCGTATACGAGTTTCAGCACTTTTCTTCGCCGAATATGTATGTGCCGAAACCGAAACATTTGCAGTTTATATACATTTTGATCGAGTGGCTATTGGCATTTTCTATGAAACAGCTGTTTTTTTTATCGATTTTAACTTTTATTCTGTTCATAGTAACAGCTGTTCAGTTTGATGGTCAGACCACCCCTTTAAGTATGTAACATAACATGGTCTGAAGCACCCGTTTAAGTATGTAAAGCATTTAAGTTTACAACCTGTATAGTTCTCCAAAACCTGTTAAACCTGTTTCGTTTTCATCGCATTTAGTGTAAAAAACGTGGATTCGCAAAGGTAGGTGAAATCCAAAAGACGCTGTCAAATAAAAAGCTGCTTTTCGCAGGTATGGAAACATACATTACAAAGTTGTTCAGCTTGATAGTCTAATCATACACTTAAAAAACCATCGGGATATTAAAAAAGACCCTGTATTGTCCTATCTGAGTCTGAAGATACTTGACCACAAGCTATTTGGCATCCATTGATTGGCCGATTTTAAGTTTACCTGACTTTATAGAATGGAATACGGAAAAGTTGTGCCTAGTTTACGATTACGTTTTAGAAATTTACTCTTTGCGGGCCATATAAGTTGACGCTGTCGACATCTTGGGCCACCCCTGGTGTATACTTAATAGGCTCTTTAAAAGTAAGTTGGATAATAGTAAGGAAAAGTTCGTAAGTTCGTTCGTAATAAGAAGGCATATTTTGGAGGCAAAATTTGTACATCAATGAAACTTTGTTTTTTAACTTTATATTGGCGCTAGAAATGAGGATCTGCAGAATCCACCCAAAATTAAGGGGTCCTACCTGTTCCAGATGGTATGGGTAGGGGGGACAGTACCCCAAGCAGCAAAATCTGGTCCTATAAAAGACCTGAGAACGTTTTAGAGCGTGCTAATTAGTGTTCATGATTAGCACTATAATGGTGTTGTAAACGTCTAGAGAACCCCAAAAAGGCCCTAGTTTTATCACTAATTTATTCTATAAACATTACATAAAGGCTCTCACGGTGATAAATCTACTACTATTAAAGTAACCGAAAAACGTTTATAGTGCTATTTTGCACCGTAATCGATTCTGTTTCGCTATCCTAAGTACGTAAGCGCTTAACTAACAAAACAAATTTCGGTATGTGAATAATATGCTTTTTTTATGTCATTCGCCATTGCTTAACGTAACATGTATTACCTAATAAAAAGGACATACTACAAAACATCCATGGACCGTAACTCTGCCGTAACTTGCACTTGCGAAAATAATTGTATCGATAAAATCACTATGCTGATTTCAAATTTGACAATGCGCCCTCATAATTTTCGTGTTTTAATAAAATGTAAATTAATAAAATAAGGAATTGTCCCGACTATGGCTGTTATAGTACACATTGGCTACAGCCGTGCTGCTAATGTGCTATCATTGCAGAAAACAGCAGCCATGACAGTATGCCACCATTTATGAATTACCGGTGATATAATTGGTACTCAAAAGTTAGTTACAGATCTAATTAGTTCATAAATCGTTAATTTTAGTACTTTTATGTCACGCTTTAGTCTCGTAGCAGTACCACAAACTCAATTATAAAGCAATTTAAGCCATTTATGTTCATTAGCAACGGCACCAGGAGTAGCTATGGTACTATTTAGTACTATAGAGGAGTTTTCGTGACTTTCACAGAACTGTCCCCATAACGGTGTGGAGGGAGCTTTTAAGAAGCTAAAACATTACGTAATGGTCGTGTAAGGTTAATTTATAGTGCAATTTGATCCTATAATAGGGTTTTCGATATAGCTTCAATACTAGTACTGTAATAACAATTTTGACTCATTATTAGTGCAAAATAGATACATAAAAGTGTCAGTAAGGTTGTCTATAGTACTAAATAGTACCATATCCGCTTTTTTCATATCGATTACAGTGCAACACTTTAAAGGTTCTTTTGTATGGTCCTGTAAGCGTTCTAAGAGCTGAACTATAGAACTTAAATGCTCTTTAATCTTATAGAATCAAAACGCTCTTTTAAAAACCTTTATAGTACAAGCAGTCACAATGGTTACCATTATAGGCGTACTATATCACTATTTGGTGATAAAACGCCTAGGTTATACAGCCTTCTGCTACTTGGGACCTTTTCTCTAAGAGATTCGGCGTATTTTTGAGGCTAATAACTTCGGTCTAAATACGCCAAATCTCTTAGAGAAAAGGTCCTTTAAGCATGGGGTCTCATTCGATTCAGCGCAAAAAATTACGTAGAAAATGATAGGTACCTCATTCGCCTAGTTTCTAAAATGTACATTTTCCAAAATGCCCCCTGGAAGGGGGTAGGACCCCTATATTTTGGATGGACTCGGAAGATTTCTAGTGCCTGGATAAAGTTAAAAAACAAAGTTTCATTCATGTACAAATTTTGCCTCCAAACTGACATTATTTAGTTTACTTTGCGTTTTTTACTACTACCACATAAGGGTTACAGGGGAATCAACGAATCTTGGTGGACGCAATTTAGTGGTCAACCTGCTAACAAAGTCAAAGCATTCTAAAACCGATAAAAAAAAGTTTTCGTGCATTTTTGATTGTTTTGTTGCTTCCCAGCACGGCTAGCATGCCTCCCACGAAAAAGGGTTTAAACGAGAAAAACGTCATGCGCGCTCTTTCTGACATACGTAAAATAATAAGGATGGAGGCACTTCTCGATTTTTATCGTTTTCTCGGGGGTGGCATGCGAGGCCTACTAGATTAATTGTGATATTCTTAAAATAGTTTGTAGTTAAGTATATTCAAAAGAAAAGTGGGTAAAATTTTTTGTACTGCATATTGAATGAAAACCTATTAAATATATTGAATGAAAGCCCTTGTTGGCTGCTATTAGCCCCAAAGAAATTAATTCTAATATTAAACACTAACCATTACTCGTGAATATAAATATTACTAATTAAATCTAAACAACAAAAACATTAGTGTAATTAAAAGAAAGACAGCATTTAAAACATATAGGTAGCATGTATTTACCTTAAACACGCACTATACTCATTGTGTAACAAAAATAATCAACACGTGCGTTTTGTCACATTGATAACAATTAGACTTAAAACAATGAATTAGATGCGTACTAACAAAAACAGGTTAAGCGAGAGACAAACTCGCGCACAGAGGGTTCCGTACCACCACACAATATACATACCAAAAATAATGTTTTCTCCGGGACCCTTAGCGTGAGCCCGATTCAAACTTGTACGTTTATTATTTGTTTTATTGTTGTACTTCAGAGTTTTCACTATAAACACATCAAGTTTTAGGCTTGAAAAACATTGAATGCATTCCTAAGTTGAATGTAACCCTGAATTTTTAACTTTTTTGTTTTTGTTTATTATTCGTTAGCCTATCCAAAATAATAACACACATTACGTGCAAAATTCCATCGACTACCTTTTACGGTTCAAACGATACTGTCCTTTAAAGTTAGGATGGACGGACGTCGTAGGCGTATTAGTAACAGGGCCTCGTTGGAACCCTTTGCGTACGGAACCCTAAAAAGACAAAGGGTAACTTATTCTATCCAAACAATATAAAAGCTTGGTTTTACGATTTATTGAGCAAGTATTACTTTGTAACAACCATGAAGTGGATTGCAGCAGTGTTTGGAGTTTATGTGTGCTTTTTGCAGGTAAGCATTATTTAAAATTCTATTAAGAATTATTGACTTTTTTCTGCGTGGTAAAACACATTTATGTATGATATACAGAGTGTAACAAAACACCCTAGTAATAGTTAAAGGTATGGTTTACTTTAAACAATCAATCTGAAAACTTTCACTAGGGAGAAAAGGTCTTTTTTTAAATCTGCTGTCAAAATTGAGTTGAGTAGGTGCTGCAATTTTGTATGGGACAGGTGAGCTCCTCCAACACAGCTGATGTGGGTGTTATGTGGGCTGCTGGAGCTCAGTTGAATTCAAGAGTGGGTCCAGATGGTGTCCGATTGTGAGTGTGGCCCTAGTTAGCACTATTTTTACTACTTTAGTTAAATATTACCACTTTACACTACAAAGTCAAAAAAAGAAAACATCCTGCTGTCCCATACATTTGAATCGAGTAGGTGCTTCAACATTTTTTTTCTCCTTGTTGTCTCCATAGTGAAAGTTGTTCAATTTGATGGACTAAACTAAACCAACCCTTTAAATATTACTAGGTGTTTTGTTTACACATTGTATATTCTGAGTGAGTGAGAGAGGTACTATCGCGGACTTTTCCGCCTGACCACCACTAGGCTCATTTTTGCTTGCATACTAAAAAATAAAAGCGCTGTCTAGCCCTGCTCTGTTGATGAATAGACCAATGAATTAATAGTTTCCAAACAAAAAATTATGCGCGAAATTATAAGAAATTTTTTGTAAGTGTTCAGGCGGAAAAGTCCGCGATAGTACGTACAACACTGCTTACTGTCGTCTACCATACGTTCCACCGAGGGGTGACGTCAAAATTGGTGGGAGGCAGGAGTGTCCAACCTTTAAATGAGTAAGTCCAAACCTGATTATGCAGGGTGTAAAATAAAATGCGTTACATATTATACAGGGTGCTTCAGACCATCAAACTGAACAACTTTTAATATCCAATCTTTTAATAGCCAACATCGAAATCGCGAAAAAAATACGGTATGGGATACATATGTATGGGACATATGGGTCGAGTAGCCATTGACGTTTTCTATGAAACAGCAGTTTTTTTAGCGATTTCGATTTTGGCCCCATAGTGAAAGTTTCACGGTTCAAAGCACTAGCCTTTGATATGTAAGGCATTTAATTATTCAACCTGTATAAAGACGCAGTACTGCGTAAAGAAGTACGGCAGGATTGCTTATTGCAATTAACGACAGAATCGTTAAATATTAAATAAAGAAGTAACTTTAGTCGAGAAACATACGAATTCGTTTATAATTTCCAGTGTGACTCGTCTCATGCAGAACCGGAACCGGAACCTCAACCAATATCCATAGTGCCTCAAGCGCCATATTATTTACCTCCGTACCAACAAAACCAATGTTGCGGTCAAAACTACTATAACCCTTATAATTACATTTGTGGTGCAAGACCTTGTTCTATAACTATAGTAATAAACAAAAAACCTGAGGATGATACTACTGATAAAGATTCGCCTACAGTAACAGTAGATGTGACATCGGAAACTGGTGACGACGATGCCATAGCTGTCGCATCTGTTTCGGTTGATGCCGATGGTGATGGTGATGCGGAAGTGACTGCGGCTGCCCTTGCTGGAACCGATATAGATGACCCACAACCAACAAATGACGAAAATAACACGCCCGATGCAGGAACGTTAGAACAACCTCCGGCCGACGGATCTGACATCGTTATTGATGACCCAGTACTACCAGGTGACGGAAATAACACACCTGATGCAGAAACGACCGACAAATCTGATATAATCGATATTCGTGGTGCCTAACAGTTGACAAAAACACTTGCGTGCGGCCGTAGTATGGCAGCGTGATATAGCGCTGTCGCTCCTTCGCTCTCTTTCTATTTGCATGCAAACGAACGAGATATATAGCCTTATCACGCGCAACATGTTATGGCCTCTTGTTAATGAAACGATCCACGACGAAATAAACGCGACGGAAAAATAAATGTATTTTTAGTTAAACTATAAGGCCTAACAAAATTAGCTGAAACTATTTTAAGGGGACGATCAGACCATCAAACTGAACAACTTTCTCTGTGGGACCAATATCGAAATCGCAAAAAAAAAAATCCGCTGTTCCATACAACAAATCCATTGCCTAAATGTATGGGACCGCAGATTTTTTTTTCGCGTTTTCAATATTGGTCCCATAGAGAAAGTTGTTCAGTTTGATGGTCTGATCATCCCCTTAAAATAGTTTCACTTAATTTAGTTAAACCTTATACAGGGTGGTTTCATAAGTAACAATATTTTTTTTAAACTCATAAGTCATAAGGTTGTTGTTTAGACCGTCAAACTGAACAACTTTCTCTATGGGACCAACATCGAAATCGCGAAAAAAAAAATTTTATATCCCATACATATTTTAGCTCAAGTCGATTTGTTTTTTTTATTTCGCGATTTCGATATTGGTCCCATAGTGAAAGTTGTTCAGTTTGATGGTCTACACCACCCCCTTAAAGGTTTATTTGTATTTTTGTAACACCTTGTATATACTTAAACACTGTTTATTATACCGCTCGATCGTAGCGACAACATTATTATAATTGTGATTGTAGTTCATTCTTCTTGTGTAGAGTCGGTGGCATGTCATTCTGTGTAGTAAAAGACATTGCCCACGTGACGAACTGTATTCGTTTCAAATCGTTGCGCAACTAATGAATGAGTATGATAAAAGAACAAACACAAAGAGTATGATAGCTAAAATTATACACAAAACAGGAGGAATATCATTCCCAATGAAATGGAAATTATCCTTATCTGCAGTGGGATTTCTTATTAAATTCAAATTTACCAGTTTTGTATGCGAAACGGCATTGGGCAATGTCTTTTATGAATTCTGAGAATTTGATATTTTTTCTGTCTTACTATTTTATTAGTCAAATGTGCACACTATGCCTGCATTACTTTGTATACTCTCTCTCTGTCACGGGTCGGCTGGAAGAAATCTCTTTAGAGATAAGCTCGCCCTTTGTACTTGTGTCTATTATGATGATTCCATTTATATTTACGTGTGTACAAAAAAGTATTAAAAATTTTTAAAATAATTAGCAAGACGTTTTATTATTGTTCAGAAAAGATAACTAAGTATTTATCATTATAAGTACGGTAGGGTCAACCGTACCTACTGCTAACAGCCATCGCATCGGAAAAAACAACATTTAAAAAATAAACATAAATCCACCCCAGACGAGTAATGCTCCTACATGCTCCGTAGTATATTCCTAATTTCTGTTTCTATCTTCACCGGTTTAGGCTTTCTGTGCGTTGTCTGTCACTGAGTCAGTCACGGAACTCTTTTATAAGTATAGATTATTCGTATATAGGACCCTATATACGTATATATAGACCCTATATAGTCTTAATATACTGACGGTATTTTAAGTGACTGATCAGACAATCAAACTGAACATCTTTTTCTATGGGATCAACATCAAAATCGCGAGAAAAAATTGCGTCATGGTCTGAACAACCTCTTAAAAAACCGTCAGCATATTAACGGTGCGCCCCGAATTACGCCGACAGCGATGTTAGCGCGATAAGGGTTGAACTACACATGGCCGCACGCGATCGCACTTTTCCGTCGCTCCATCCTTTTCTGTCACTCAGGAACGTCATTTGCTAGAGCATATAAGATAGACGGAACGCGATCGCGTGCGGCCATGTGTAGTTCAACCCTAAATGTCGTTCCGATTAGACTTGAGCGCGTCCACAATCGAAAACGTGACGTCACTACCGACGCCATCTTGCAATCACAGTGCTCACGGCTCGTAGCGTTAGCACTGTGAGCGAGTTGTAAAAATTGACGTTTGACAGTTTTGTTCTAGTAAATTTTTGAGGGAGTCGCGCTGCGGGTCTGGTGGTGTACGGGCGCATGCGTATCGGCGCGTTAGACATGCATGTGGCTCCACCATTTTGTGTTTTAACCTTAAAACAATCACTTGAGACTATAAACTACTTACATTGGTAAAACTGAAACTCTAGACTTAATTAATACTAATACGTATAATCTCCACATAACGAGACGTTGGCTGAATTGTTACAACACATCGGATGCCATTAAACAAAAATTGAATTAAATTTTTGAGCGAATTTTCAAAAGTGACGCTTAACAGTTTTGCTGTCGTATATTTTTGGTTTGTTTAGGTCTCGATTTAGGTTTCTTTAGTAGTTTTGGGTTTGATTATGTTCTAAAAAAGACTAATAAAAGTTTAATAACGGTTAGTGGTGAAGAAAATAACAGGATAATTTGAATGTTGTGCTGTGAACGGTGTGAGCGCGATATCTAGCGTTCCGAATTGGTAGAACGCTATCAGCGCTGTAGGCGCGCTAACGCAAATGGAACGGGTGTTAGCGCTGTAATCGCTCACAGCGCTGTTTTTATGAATAGGAACGTACCGGAAATTTGACCCTGTTTAGTGACTTTCAAAAATACAGGTCGTACGAAGTAGTTCAGTATGTGCGTAAGGACTAAATTAGCAAACAGTACGTACTTTTTGCCGCAAACGTTGCAGCTGTAAGGCTTCTCGCCGGTGTGGGTGCGCGTGTGGCTCTTCAGCGACGAGCCCGATGTGAACTTACGTCCGCACGTCTCACACGCGTACGGCCTTTCACCTGAAACACACACACATACATAAGCTCAAGGCTGTATTCCCTTTGGGGTGGACTGACACTGTGCCACAATTAACAACCACCAACTCGTTTGCCGACATTTCGGTATGCCAAGTTTTTTTGTCTTTATTTTATATTTTTTACGGGTAGAAGAAATAATTTTAAGAAACTAATTTCTTTTTTTGCGATTCATCGAGTTTATCAATATAAATTTAATTTTTAACGGTTATTCCTAAGTAAAAAGTGGTCACGAGAAAATCATTCGTACTCCATGGAGAAAAATCTTTGCTTAATTTAAAAAAAAAACACCTGCCTTCTCTTTATAACTCTATGCTGGAAACAGAAACGGCATTAACATTTTCTTTTATAAAGTAAAATTTACACATTTGTTTTTGGTGCAGATCTGCACGAAGAAGATTCATCATCATCATCATCAGCCTATATACGTCCCACTGTATACGTTACCTGTATGGGTCCGCATATGCAGGGTGAGATTGGAGTTCTGTATGAAAGCCTTGCCGCACGTCGAGCACACGTACGGCTTCTCGCCGGTGTGGGTGCGGTGGTGGGTGTTACGCGTCGACTCGTGCCGGAAACTGAACAGAACACAATAATCTATACTATTATGAAACTGTAACTGTAGTGTGTCTGTACATTGAAGATAAAAAAGTAACGATATGGTTAAGGGACTCCGTGGACACTTGACTATCACTTCATACTGCGGTGTTGTGCGTAAGAGAAACGATAAGTTCTGAGTTCAGACGTATAATGAGTCAACAATGCAAATGGGAACAACCGACAAGAACTGGAAGGCATGTGTGATACTGAAAGAGTGCGAGTGAGAGAGTACTACACAATCGCCTACTGTCGTCTTCCAGAAGGGGTAAGTAGGAAAGGAGGGGCAAGCCTTGCGCATGTGATAGTAAACAGTGCTAGTATAGTATGGAGCAGACCTCTTGTCGCAGTAGCTGCAGGGGTAGGGCTTGAGGTCGGTGTGCACGAGGCGGTGGGAGGAGAGGAGGCGCGCGGAGGGGAACGCCTTGCCGCACGCGTCGCACACGCAGGGCCGCTCGTCCGTGTGCCGCAGCATGTGCGCGGCCAGTAGTCCGCTCTCGCTGTACCTGCCATGTACAAACTGGGCTAGTCAGGGGTTCGCAATCAGGGGCACATGTTCCTACAATATTTATGTAGGTATTTACTGAAGTTATGCCATTGAAATGTCTTGGTAAATTTTCGTGTCATAATTTTTTTCTGGCAATTAGGATGGACATTTCTTGAGTGGTTTGAAAAATACAGAAAAATGCATAAATAGGATTATTGAGATGTAATTAAAATGTTATGTTGTCCATTGAATTATTAGTTTAAACGTCGTCATAGGGTTATCATAGCATGCCACTATTGTAGGGAGGGTAGTTGTAGGCTGTAGGTACCTCATGTCGCAGAGCGTCGTGTACCTACTTGTGTACGTACCTCTATGCTGGCAGGCGTGCCGCTTCTCGACGCGCTCGCCCGTGTGGACGCGGCTGTGTCGCCGCAGCGCGTACAGCTCCGCGACGTGTTGCCGCACGCCTCGCACGTGTACTTGTGTAGTGGTACGTACCTCTTGTCGCAGAGCTGGCAGGCGTGCCGCTTCTCGACGCGCTCGCTCGTGTGGACGCGGCTGTGTCGCCGCAGCGCGTACAGCTCCGCGACGTGTTGCCGCACGCCTCGCACGTGTACTTGTGTAGTGGTACGTACCTCTTGTCGCAGAGCTGGCAGGCGTGCCGCTTCTCGACGCGCTCGCCCGTGTGGACGCGGCTGTGTCGCCGCAGCGCGTACAGCTCCGCGACGTGTTGCCGCACGCCTCGCACGTGTACTTGTGTAGTGGTACGTACTTCTTGTCGCAGAGCTGGCAGGCGTGCCGCTTCTCGACGCGCTCGCCCGTGTGGACGCGGCTGTGTCGCCGCAGCGCGTACAGCTCCGCGACGTGTTGCCGCACGCCTCGCACGTGTACTTGTGTAGTGGTACGTACCTCTTGTCGCAGAGCTGGCAGGCGTGCCGCTTCTCGACGCGCTCGCCCGTGTGGACGCGGCTGTGTCGCCGCAGCGCGTACAGCTCCGCGACGTGTTGCCGCACGCCTCGCACGTGTACTTGTGTAGTGGTACGTACCTCTTGTCGCAGAGCTGGCAGGCGTGCCGCTTCTCGACGCGCTCGCCCGTGTGGACGCGGCTGTGTCGCCGCAGCGCGTACAGCTCCGCGAACGTCTTGCCGCACGCGTCGCACGTGTACTTCTTTGATTCCATGTGCCGCTGGATGTGGCGGCGGAGGGGCGCCCGAGCTGGAAACACGGGTTTCATTTTGCAAATCATCGTCAGCCTATATCGTACTCATTATCGAGTGACATTTCTACTGTCTTGGTGATGGTGTGTGGGAGTTGGTACCACACGCATGCCTAATGAGGATTGGTGGACTTCACATACACATAAGAATTTGTACTTTATCATTTCCTCGCAATGTTTCTTTTCAGCGTTCGAGATCAGTCGGTATTATGTTAAGGTATAAAGTTAGAAAAAGTGATTGTGCGTGTGGTGTGGATATGAACGCGGACTCCCATGATAGAAAAACCGCGCCTATCCACAACGCGCCACTGACGCCGACGCTTTTGTTATACTTGGAATAACAGGCCTTTCGCATTCCGCATAATTATTCAGTTACAAAAATGTACCGATTGCGGCCCGGTCCGGAATAAGGGTTCAATTACGAGTTTCTTGGATGCCGCACACTCATAGTCAAAATCACGCATAACCTGGCAACACCACCATACTAAAATTTTAGTTCCACCTGTCACCACGATCATGACTTTTTTGCCAAGCTATAGCTGCCCTTACCTGTAAACTCTTTGTTGCAAATTTTGCAATTCCAAGGTCCTTTTGAGTGCAGCACCAAGTGTAATTGTAGATCATGTTCCGATTTGAATGAATCGTTACACTGATCGCACGAGTGTGCATGTTTTTGGGCACCATGCGTGCACTTTATGTGGGCTCGCAGAGCTTTTACCTTTAAAAATTTCTGAAAATAAATGAAATATAATTGTAATTGTAATTGATTTGTTTCCTTTCTTTTTTGAAATCTTTAGTGGGAATTTTATTTCGTTTAATCAATAAAATAAAATGCAGAGGGTCCACAATTTTATTTTAGCTCAAATCATCATCATGATCAGCCTATATACGTCCCACTGCAGGGCACAGGCCTACCCTCAAATGTGATTTTATAAATAAATCAATTTTATCTTTAAAATTATCATACACCAAAAATGCAGTCGCGCAGGTTTGGAGGTCTAGATTCGCGTCGCAGACGGTTCCGCATCTCAGACGCGCAGGTTCGGCCTCAGCTTTAGTGCTATTGGCGCTAGATCTAGCGCTTTTTTAGGTGTTGGGTACTTACGGAACCCTAAAAAACTAACCTTTGTACAGAAACTGCAATCGTGTGATTTAGACTTTTTCCTTTTCTTCTCAGTTTTCTGTTTGTTATCCTTTATAACATCATAGAGATGTTCTTTCGAATCTGAAAACGTTAATAAATAATATTATAATTGTATCCGTCTATTTACAGCTTGGCCAAAAAGAACAGAAGTTAAATGAGGGCACTGCCTCCACGCAAGAACGTCAAAATCACGCATAACCTGGCAACACCACCATACTCAAATTTTGGTTCCACCTGTCACCCACCACGATCATGACTTTATGGCCAAGCTATAAAAAGTATCATGTAATGATGAGGCGTTTTAATTCTTTACATACCTACAGGATACATTTTTAGTTAGTTGACCATGCATTCTACTCGTCAAACTGAACAACTTTCACTATAAAGCTAAATCCGAAATCGCGAATAAAATCTAAGTTTTACTATTTCAGGGTTGTTCCCATACTAAAAGTTGTTCAGTTTGATGGGTAGTCTTAGTTTAAAAGGATGCCAATGATTTCAATTTCACCTTGTACTTATATTTGTTAAAAAACGATCCAAAATGGGAAAAATCTACAGACACTTGACCGTTTCATGCATTATCTACTTGGTAATTCAAAACTATTGGTAAACATACCTTTGACATCATAACTAGATTCACTTCTGAAAAAAAAAACATTTTAATTAAAATTTACGTAAAATTCAATTTAGTAGAAATGAAATAAAATATGAACGGTGTTTTAAAAAATGGCTGTATAATCGGTTTTTATACCACCTACGACCTACGTCCTTAGACCTTTTTGTACACAGAACATTATAAGAGGGGTTAGAAATGCAAAGTAGCGCTTTTGCTTTGTCTTCCCGCTCACGCTGCTACAATTACTCATGCCCTCTCGCTCGCACCACGCCGCGCGCCTTATGGTGTTATGCAAATCATTGCATAACCCGTGGCAACACGTTCCACGCCTACTTTGCACTTCTAACTCCTCTTATAATGTTCTGTGCTTTTGTAGTTCTCAGAAACATTGCAACTACTGTCAATCGCCTTGCAATTTTATTGTCATCATTTGAAGTGCTTTGGAATGTGAAGCAATGGTATTTTGTTTGCTTCAGCTTTTAAGAAGGAACTAATTTAATTTTAAATGCACATACTAACTTTTTTCTTTTCCCTGTATTTTGAGTTATAGAAAGTGTTTCATTATCGCTATTATCATCAAACTCTTCAAGGTACTGCACATCTGTATCTGTAATGAAGTTACGAATAATCTATATTATGAATTATCCTTCCACTGTTGTGGCACAAGCTTATGCTACTCTAATGGTGAAGGGTAGTGTTCACCATGTGTGCAAAAATATGTTTTTCCTTTATCTACAGATCCAGAATAAAACAGTGTAAAAACATTCTTGTAGTTTAATTTCGTAAGAAAAGGCTGGCCAATATTCACCACTTCTGAATAAGTTCTTGATAGCTTATTTGACATTTTTTTTATACCAAATATGTCAAGTGAGCTGTCAGATAAGCTAACAGGAACTTTTCCGGGAGTTACGTTGCAGGTTCTGACCCGCGAACACATGTCTCTGTTTAAGTGTTTGTTTATAACTGTTTTGTCTATGTACCGTTGGTGTGTCAAATAAAATAAAATAAAATAAATAATAAATAAATAAAAACAGTGTCGCGTGGTGTTCGCGCGTTTTTGACTGCCACGAGGCTCCGCAATCCTCAATCTCTTCTTGTTCTTGACCAAAAACAATCTCTGAGATTGCAATAAACTACTTGACATTGACACTGGCGGAAATGCAATGAACGCACAAGCAAGAGTCCATTAGAACTTCTCCAAAAGTTGTGAAACAGGCCCTTAATGTAACGAGTTTTTACATCCTGAAATCTTAAATATGCGAGTGGACTTGGCTACAGTTGCATGCTTGAAAGGTAGTAGTTTTACCAAGCATGTATCCAGGATAGGTGGGATTTATCCCCCCGCCCCGCCCCAAATGGTATGTATATTACCATCCTCTTATTGAAGAAATGGAGTAATCAAAAATATAAATTATGAGGAAAATGTATAAAACAAACCTATAAAATCTTCAATGTCTGCCTTTATGTCACTTAATGCTAGGTCTTGGTAATTATCTGGTTGTGAACTGAAACGAAATGACAAACATTGAAACATAAATAATTTAATACCATACATTAGCTATTACATAGCTGGTAAATTGACGAGACCTGAAAGGTCACCACTGGTGATAAATAGGAATAAAACTCCAGATTGTGGCCTATTGCAAAATATGGGAAGAATTACCAAATCTTTACCACTCACAACAAATGGAAATCCATAATCAAACTGGTACCCTTAAAATCATTAATTCATAATGCTTGAATTGGGTTAAATCAAACAATTATCATGAATGTCACTATAAGTAGAAGTTTCAACCATCAACTGGATGACGGCCAATCTCCTGATATCCTGCTAACAGCCTGATGGAAGATATTTATTACATTACCTACTATGTAAATGCATGACTATGCATGTCTGGTATTCCAGACTTCTATGTTACATTCTGGAACATTGATTACAATGAATTAAAGAATAATTTATAAAAAAAATACAACATTTACGTACATGGTTTCTGCAGGTTCATCTTTGGTTATAAACTCTCCTTTCAACAAAGATTTTAGAATACTATCAGCCTTCAGACATTTTTCCCTGAAGTCATTACAACTTATGACTTGAGTCTGACACGTCTCACAAATACTTGTTGGCAAACCATCATCGGTGTGCACCTGTAAACATTACATAATTAAAAATTAAGTTGGAGTTACCCGCAACTGAATGGAGAATGTGCCTTTAGGGTGAGAGGTTGTTTGTTTGTAATTATTTTAAATAATATTTTTATCCCACCCTAAAAAAATATAAGCAAATGCAAATAAGGACAAACCTACGTGAAAAAGAGAAGAGAAGATATATTGCCACTGAAATAAACTATAGTGAAAGAAACCTATACGCGAAAAAGAGAAAGCAATAGTATGCACGAAAATAATATGCATAGTTTGTTAAGTTAGCAGCATATATTTTTTTTCTTTCTCACAAATAGAGCATGACTTTTGTTTGTTGTGCTATCTCTATACATCTAACTCAGTGGGTACCTACGATAGGTTTGCATCAGTATTTTTAATGCAAACACTCTACTTGTGAAATTAAAGTTAGTTCAAACAATCAAGGTTCTATCACGGACCTGAAAAAAAGACGGACGTAATCTCGTCTAATCACGAGTGAAGCACCCATTTCTTTTGTGTACATAATGGTGACGGATGTAGTAGGACCTGCGCCTAGAGCTTGTGCATCTGTGTGAGTGTAGGTCCCTTGTAGAACAAACGAAAATGTTGGACCTTGCATGCTTCACATCTTTTTAGTGTCACATTACGTCCGTATTTTTTTCAGGTCCGTGGGTTCAATATTCATATTTTAATATGTAGAAGAGGATTACTTACAGAAATTGTAGTAAGTGATGTAAACTTCTGTTGCAATGCATCTTTGGTATCAATCAAAGGAAACATTTTTGAGTTGTTGGCACATAGACATATCCTGCACAGATTCTGCACATCACTGTTATCAGAATTTAGGTATTCGAACAAATTAAAAGGGATTTCTATTTCAATGCAATCATTTGCTTTGGTTTCGTTCGTGAACATTTGCGTGATTTGGGGTATGTTTTCAGGGACTTTTTGGTTCATATCCATTTCCTTTATCGGTTATTTATGATACGAAAATATTTTCATGTTACTTCGTAATTGTAATTCATAGCTAATTTTTAATGAAAATTATTTTCTTTGAATATGAATATGATAGAACAGAACAAGAAGTAAGAACAGAACCAAAAACAGAACTTGACTTTGACTTTGACAGCTGATGTTGTTGTTACATTTATCCCTTTGGAAAGGCAATGGGAACTAGCCCTCACAGCCTGGTCTTTAGTTATACAGGGTGTTTGGTGCATCTTTGGCCAAATTGAATTGAGAACATTTCATTTTTTTAACCATCAGTTTTTAATGAAAAATATAAAATTATTTTCAACACACTTGCTCATAAAATGGCTCTAATTTCACCGCAATAAGGCACATAATGACACCTATAATCAAACTGTGACTTTTTCATTACTATTATTCCCTAGTGAGTTATAGGTTATTTTTAAATGTTGTTTTTCCATTTCCCTGCATTTTTCCTTACGGAAAGGCAAAGGGTACATATCCCCGCAGCCAAGTCTGTTTTTTTTATTGGTTGAGTTGCTTTGATCTTGAAAAGTTTCGATAAAAAAAGATCGTGTTCAATAGTACAAATAAATTAATGTACCTATTGCTTGCTCATTACATGCAACTTCGTATTTAAATTGATAATTGGAACTTGTACGATTTTAATAAAACAAACGTTCACTCAAATATAACCTTTGTTTTATCTGTAAGTAATAAAGAAAACTTTGAATTTTCCATTGTGAACGCTCAAATGGACGCTATCCGCGAAAAGCCAAAAAAAATAAACGTCATTCTTTTAGTCTATGGAAGATCGTCATTGTTAGATACGCGCGCATAGGAAAACTGATTAATTTATTTATTAATAAAAATGTTAAATGTCTACAAGTACCAGTTAAGAATGATTTATTATGTTGTACACCGCCCGATATACGATGTGGCCCTTAACGTTATGGAAAGTTTACTACCTGAAAACTCGAAGGACAAATAAAATAGATATCTTAGTATTTTTTTATTCACAAGTGTGTTGAAAAACGTCGTATGATACACGTGTGTATTGATGATTACCCCTCTCGGCTATCTTAAGACCCTCGCCTACGGCTCGGGTCTCAATAGCGCCTCAGCGGTAATCACCAACATTACACACTTGTACCATAATGTACTATTAACAACACAACTTTGAGATACAATTAAAAAAAAAAAACTAAAAGCGCTCGAGACGAGATCTTAGGCCGAGATTCAGAGACTATTTTTTTTGTCTTAGGCTGAGATTCAGATACGATTTTTTCCGTCTTAGCTCGAGCTAAGTAGGGTCGAAATGTATGGATTTTGACATACGGGAGTTCGAACTATGACTTAAGAATTGTCTCTGAGGCTGAGATTCAGAGACGATTTGTAAGTCATAGTTCGAACTCCCGTATGTCAAAATCCATACATTTCGACCCTACTTAGCTCGAGCTAAGACGGAAAAAATCGTCTCTGAATCTCGGCCTGAATCTCGGCCTCAAGCTCGAACATGCGGGAGTTCGAACTATGACTTACAAATCGTCTCTGAATCTCGGCCTCAGAGACGATTTGTAAGTCATAGTTCGAACTCCCGTATGTCAAAATCCATACATTTCGACCCTACTTAGCTCGAACTAAGCCAAAACAATCGTTCTGAATCTCGGCCTGAATCTCGGACTCAGAGACGATTTGTAAGTCATAGTTCGAACTCCCGTAAGTATGTCAAAATCCATACATTTCGACCCGTAGAAAGAGAAGGAACTAGAACGAAGCACATGTCTTGTCATATCACTCAGTAAGAGATGCACATAGCAAATTGGCTCTAGTTAAAAAAGGAGATCGCTACTTATTGCTGTCCTTATCGACGTAGCCACTTTTTTGTTCTACGACGGCTGTCTGACTCCGGAGTCAGACATCTATTTTCATACAAATTGTATAGGATTTTATGACTATCGCTGTCTCATACGCGGTTACACTGATGTTCCGTCTATCAGCGTAAGCGAAATACTTGGCCTATGTTTCGACCCTACTTAGCTCGAACTAAGCCAAAAAAATAGTCTCTGAGGCTGAGATTCAGAGACGATTTGTAAGTCATAGTTCGAACTCCCGTATGTCAAAATCCATACATTTCGACCCTACTTAGCTCGAGCTAAGACGGAAAAAATCGTCTCTGAATCTCGGCCTGAATCTCGGCCTCAGATTTGTTAAAGACTTATGCTGGGTTCACATGCACGCCGTGCAGCCCGGCAAGCTTTGGCAATTCGCTGTACATCGACTCGTCTATATAGAAGCCTCAATGTACAGCGAATTGCCTAAGCTTGCCGGGCTGCGCGGCACGCGTATGAACACACCTTTATAGAACTAAACTAAGAAATATAAGAATTTATTGAAGTAAAACTTCTTTACGCACGCTTGTCTTAGGGAGTAAGCTGGTGAATGCGTGACGAGAGCGTTACGAAAAACGTGATCGGGCGAGGCGAATGGAAGCTTAACTTCAGTCGTGTGGTAAAGCACACTCGTTCTTTTTTATTATTTTCTGAGAAACATACATTTTTCAGATTTCTACATACTTAATAAAAATCCTATAATTTTGGACTCAATTATCTTTGTAACTAGGTATACTCCATTCCAAATAGCAACGAAAATTTAAGGCTATTTTATTACAGAAACAGCGATTTGAAACACTTAGGGCCTGTTTCACCACTTCCGAATAAGTTTTTGTTAGGTAGCTTATCCAAAAGCTCATTTGACATATTCTTCATACATATCGGATAAGCTAACAAGAACTTATCCAAAAGAGGTGAAACAGGCCCTTACTCTCACATTCTTAGAACAACTTTAGTAACGTCCGAGATATGTCGGATAGTCTACGAACAAATATAAGTAAATAAATTAGATTTGCTAATCAGAATTGGCCAGAAAGCTAAATAGGAAACGGGAAATCTCGTCGTCCTTATTTGGAATGCAGTTTAGGAGCATGAAACTAGTAAGTACTACGTACACCTGGAATGCGCTCCATGGGCGTAGCAATGATTTTTTCCCAGGGGGGGCCAGGCCCAGGTTAGGTCGTTGCAATAAAATGTAAAACCTGGAGCGAGCGATGCGAGCTCAATTTTTTTACGACCTAAAATCTGGAACGAGCATAGCAAGCTCGAGATTTTGCTTTACTATGGAAAAAGGAGCCAAAACCTAGAGCGAGCGAAGCGAGCTCGAGATTTCACTGAATTCTGGAGCGAGCAAAGCTAAGGGAGCTCGAAATTTTTACTGCAATATAGTAAGATCAGTGTTATAAGACTTAAATCTTGGAGCGAGCGAAGCGAGCTCGAGTTTTTACGACCAAAAATCTAGAACGAGCAAATCAAGCTCGAGATTTTGCTTCACTTAGAAAACATATAGGATCCAAAACCTAGAGCGAGCGAAGCGAGCTCGAGATATCACTGAATTCTGGAGCGAGCGAAGCTAAGTAAGCTCGAAATTTTACTGCAATGTATCTAGCTGTAGGTCCTTGGAATACAATCGTAGCCAGGAGCGAGCGAAGCGAGCTCGAGATTTTACTGTAATATAGTGAGATCAGTGTAATTAGACTTAAATCATGGAGCGAGCGAAGCGAGCTCGAGTTTTTTACGACCTAAAATCTAGAACGAGCAAAGCAAGCTCGAGATTTTGCTTCACTTAGAAAACACATAGGATCCAAAACCTAGAGCGAGCGAAGCGAGCTCGAGATTTCACTGAATTTTGGAGCGAGCGAAGCTAAGTAAGCTCGAAATTTTACTGCAATGTATCTAGCTGTAGGTCCTTGTGATACAATCGTAGCCAGGAGCGAGCGAAGCAAGCTCGAGATTTTACTGTAATATAGTGAGATCAGTGTAATTAGACTTAAATCATGGAGCGAGCGAAGCGAGCTCGAGTTTTTTACGACCTAAAATCTGGAACGAGCAAAGCAAGCTCAAGATTGCTGCTCTAGATACACTATGAAGAGATATACGATCCAAATCCTAGAGCGAGCGAATCGAGCTCGAGATTTCACTGAATTCTGGAGTGAGCGAAGTAAGCTCGAGATTTTACTGCAATATGTCTAGCCAGGAGCGAGCGAAGCGAGCTCGTGATTTTACATCAATATAAATTAGATCAGTGCAGTAGGTTCTTAAGATTTTGCTTCATTATAACTCGATTTCTCCAGCTCATGCCGAGATCGAGGCGATTCGGTCTCTTATTTTTAGTAAGTGATTCATTTGATTTCTGGGGTGGGCCAGAAGGATTCTGGGGTGGGCCGGGCCCACCCGGCCCCCCCCTTGCTACGCCTATGATGCGCTCTTCTCCGAATTTTGTGAAAAGCGGGATAGAGATTACTGTACCCCGTGTCCCTCTCCTTAGTAGGGTGACAATGCGATTATACTTTTAGGACTTTTAATATTTTTTCACTATTTGTGTAGCCGTTTTGCCACAGAAAATGTGTACCTGCCTATGCTACCTTGACGTCAAACTAGCGTACTAGATAAAAAAAAGTCATCATCATCATCTCAGCCGATGGACGTCCACTGCTGGACATAGGCCTCCCCAAGAATCACCACCACGCGTCTATTCGTAAAACGTCATTGATATTGAGACCCAAAATTTAACATCACGCCGAAAGCAGGAGATATGCCAGTTTATACTTATATCATCATCATCAACCTATGTACGTCCCACTGCAAGGCACAAGCCTACCTTCAGGAAGTTTGTATGGGTGTTAGTCCACCAATAAGCGTGCCCAATGCGGATTGGTAGACTTCACAAATGCATCAGAATTTCTCTTTCAGCGTATGCAGGTTTCCTCGCGATTGTTTTCTTCACCGTTTGAGAGCAGTCGGTTGGTAGGTATTGCGTAGGTACACAAGATGGAAAAACTCATTGGTAGGAACATATGATGTCATGTCGTCCGTGCGGATTCGAACCCGGGCCGTCATGATTGAGTATCCCAGTAGTGTCCTTGCCTCTCTGCAACGCGCCATCGACGCTCTCTTTGACATTCTTCAGGGAAAATACACAAAAATCTTAGATTATCAAGATAGACAGTCAAAGCTACGAAAGCGTCGAAAAAAATAGGAACCAGTACTGGTTCCAAAAAATATATAAGTAGGTACTGTTTTCGAGTTTTTTTTGTGTTCGTGTGTACGCTAGCGCAACGCCAACATACCATATCGTATATATCTAATAAGTTTTATCTTTGTAATTTTTATCATAATGTAGGTATTATGGAGCAATTTTAATTTAAAATGAAATTTTGTTTGCTTCCGAAGCTTACCTTGTTGTTACCCTAACTCCGTTAATATTTTCAAGACGAAAACATATAACAAAAACAAACCTGTGATAAGACAAGCCGCAATCCGGATAATACTCGCTTTTGCAGCCTTCGATTAAGCAAATGCGAACCATTTTAACATAAAAATGTGGTTAAAAATTATACAAATTAATTTGACGTCTGGCGGCAATTTCAAATAAAATGTCGGATTGGGTTGTCAACTTTTTTCTTTTTTATTACCACGGCTTTACAACAAACAAATAATATAAGAAGTTTCAATACATTGTTGCTTCATGAGGTCTTACCAATTCGGTTGAAATCATAAAATTAACATATGGCAACACCAGTACATTGTTAGAACGGGACACCACGGACAAAGCTCCTTCTTCTTCTAGCGTGGTCATAGGCGAAGTATTTTTCGCTTACGCTGATAGACGTAACATCAGTGTAACCGCGTATGAGACAGCGATAGTCATAAAATCCTATACAATTTGTATGAAAATAGATGTCTGACTCCGGAGTCAGACAGCCGTCGTAGAACAAAAAAGTGGCTACGTCGATAAGGACAGCATTAAGTAGTGACCTCCTTCTTTAACTAGAGCGAATTTGCTATGTGCATCTCTTACTGAGTGATATGACAAGACACGTGCTTTCTTCTAGTTCCTTCTCTTTCTACGAGCGTGGTCGATTTTATGCATGTCAAATAGTTTTTATGTCTTTTGACTATGGATTATTTTAGCTTAAAGCGAGAGCAAGATAATTTGGCACTACTCAATCATGGAATATAAAATCATTGTTTAGGAGGCGTTCAGAACATCAAAATGCATCGCTTGCTTCTGGTCGGACGACATTTTTGAACATTTGACAGATCGCTCAGACGTTAAGGGCTGTCAGTTACATAGTTTAGCGCATAAAGTTATTATAGTTTGCGCAATGATTTTACTTACCAATGATTTTATATACTTACTAGTTTCATAAGTTTGCGGAATTCAGCACAGTTGTATAGTAATTGGATTGCAATGATAGAACTTCGATGTTATAACTTAGCGTAGCCGTAGCATGCTACACGTAATACGGCTGCATCACCATAGATATAAATTTCTATCTATGTTAATACTTACCTACAGGCGGTAGTAACATTAATATCATTGCCTACAGGTACCTACCTAACTAAATCATAGGCTGCATGACACCGTGATTATACGGGTGTTACATAAGTAAAAAATAAATATTAAAAAATCTTTTTTAGTTCGAGTCGATTTGTAGAGTATGGAAAATCAATTTTTTTTATGCGATTTCGTTATTGGTCCTATAGTGAAAGTTGTTCAGTTTGATGGTCTAAACAACCCCCTTAACCCGTCAAGTCCCGCCGTCGCGATATAATAACAATCAAAAGTATGTCAGGATCGTAGCCGATGGCGATCAATTGTCTCTGCCTACCCCAATGGGACACAGGCGTGAGTATATGTATGTATGTATTAAATCGTGATAATAATTATTATTAATGTGAAAGGTCGGTAAGATATATTTAATTATGTTTGGATCACAAGCTAGGAACACAAGTTATTAGCAGTATTTAGGTATGTTATGAGTAGGTACTCGTATATCTCACAACAATCCCATTAGCTAATGAGTACTGTTATCAATATTAGCATTCATAAATATCATGATCTGTACTACGATTAGGTATACTCTTCAATTTACGTCTTGCTATTCTTATATTGGGTCCATGTAGGATACTATCAAGCAATCCATCTAAGCAATCCCGTTTACCTAATGTTTTAGGGTTCCGTCCGTAGTCAGACAAAGAACCCTTATACTTTCGTCCATTCTGTCTGTCTGTCTGTGTGCCCCATGGCATGGCATGGCAAATTTGGCATGAAGACTGATAACAGTAACCCAAAATGAAGAAAACAATTTTTTTCGACCCTTCTCCCATAGGTACAACGAAAGAGGTGTTGGAAGAAATTAGTTTTTTTTTTAAATCGTGTGAGGCGTCGTTGAATAGGTCTTGTCCAATGGAACAAAACTCCCTTAGAAACTAAATCGATATAATGCTTCTGTCTCGAGATATCTCCGCTCAAAGACACAAACAGATGGCGTTGCAGGAAATTAAATCGCGCTATCGCATCGTCCCTTGGCAGCTTTTTTTATGTTCTGTTCCTTAGTCAGAATATCTCGGAGACAAAAGAAGACACAACAATGCACCTATTTTATTTCAACTCCAAGGTCCATTTCACATTTTATTGTAAGCTGATCATACGAAGAGCAGATGGAAAGATTCACATTCTGATTTATAACTTATTTTGTTACAAGACGTATTTTGCCCCGGAGATAAGGATGACCTGTGATAACGTCTGGAACCGTCTCGAGCCGGCGCGGGCAGCGGTCAGCACATACTCGAGCTACGCACCCCCGAGGCTGGACCGACGGACACATCGCCGCCGCTCCACACCTTCCGAATACCACCAATATGTTCATTGGCATCACCTCCAGCGGAGACAACGTAAATTCTCACTACGATTACCTAATTTGAACATCGGAGAGGTAAGTTTGTTATTATTAAGTCAGCTAGAACTTATCTGAGGTCAAATAAGCCGGTGAGTCTACCTAAAACAATAATTGATAATGTGGCTCAGAATTTTTAAGATATGTCTGTAGTTCGACCGCAGTCTCCACAACAGCACGTGCTGTTATCAAAATAAGGTCCAATTTCAAAATGGCCGAGACTTACATTAATATCAAAGCTCTTAATGGAGTGAAAATGAACTACCAGCATTGACTTGGAACAGGAACGGCGCAGAAACATCTTTATTCAAAACTTCTCTTGCAGACTCCCGACCCGAGAACTCTTATTCATCAGCAACATGGCATTAGATTTTGTGGCTGGATGTATCGGAGGTAAGAGTGTATTTTTAATCATTAGCCTTTACCTAAGAGTGAACTCTACTGTGTTGAATGGAACCTCAATTTCGTCTCTTTGTTTCAGGCTGTGCTGGAATCATAGCTGGACATCCTTTAGACACTTTGAAAGTGCACGTTCAGTCAGGGAGGGGAAGTGCTTGGGAATGTACGAAGTCGCTGTTGAAAGGAGGATCATTGGCGACCGCTTACCGCGGAGTGGGAGCACCATTAGGAGGAATTGCTGCAGTTAACGCTATCGTGTTTGGTGCATATGGCAATACCAGAAGGGCTTTACCGAATCCAGATTCGCTTAAAACGCACGCTATGGCAGGAGTAGCAGCAGGTATGCTACAAAGTTTCGCCTGTGCACCTGTCGAGCTAATTAAAACGCGTCAACAGTTAGCCAAACCTGGAGATCGAATGCCCCTAGGAGCGTGGGGCGGAGCACGCCATATAATTCGTACGAGTGGTTTCAGGGGGCTGTATCGCGGACTTGGAATTACGATGGCACGAGATAGCCCAGCTTTTGCTATTTACTTTACGTCGTATGAAGCGATGACGCGCGGAGATCAGTCCGTGATGAGAGTATTCGCAGCGGGAGGAGTTGCTGGCACTTTATCGTGGGTGCTTCTCTATCCGATAGACGTCGTGAAGTCAAGAATACAAGGGGACGTTGTGGGGAAATACTCGGGTGCATTGGATTGCTTCGTGAAGTCAGTACGGACGGATGGCTGGCGGTGTATGGGGCGAGGTATAGGTGCGGTGACTTTGCGTGCATTCATCAGCAATGGAGCGTGCTTTACTGCGGTTGCGTGGACGGAGCGCACTTGGCAGCAGAGCATGCCTGACTCGGCGCCGATCGTGCAAGCCGCCGCTGTCAGCGAGGGAGCCCGCGACGAGATGATGGATCGTTACTACGATACGTGAATCCATCAGTTTAAAATGTTTTTAATCCCATTATTGAAGGAGAGAATGGAGGAGCTGTTGGTTAAATATCTGGTTGCGTTTTTGGTACCTACTTTAGTTTCACTTATAAATATGTTGACAAAATAAATATTTGTACCAACCATTGTTTTTCTTTGTAATGGTTTCCCGTCATCTTGAAAATGGACAGGATTATGAGATGAGGACGTTGAAATGAGAATCAAATAAAACAACGGTAGAGTCTCTTAATACCATTACCATATACTTGTCAGAAAAAATTTATACAATTTTCAAAAATATTCCAAAAATACAGAAATGATTCACATTATGAAAATATCACAACATTAAAAATATGCCAAAATTGCTTAGTAAATGTATGTAAATATTTTAAAAATAAACTGACTGTAACGTTATAATTTTATGTAATAACTTCACTAAGTGTACTGTAACTAAGACTTTTATTTTATCAACTTATTAGGTAGGTATCTAACTGTTGGGAAGGCATATCGTTGAACGACAGAAAAGTTTCAGTCCCCTGAAAAACAAAACATTCCGTTAAACGAGAGCATGAACACAATAAACCAACTGTCTTGAAGGTCCGGTCATAAATAATCAACTTTATCAGATCTTGGCTTTCATAAAAACCTCCCATTCTTATTGACGATACCTATTATTTTTTGATGTCAATTGGGCCTGAAATGTTAGTTTGTCTGCTTTTCCAAAATGTCAGCATGACGTTACATTAGGTACGCAAAAGACGTGCAGAAATTATGGAAAAGAAGAAATTTTGTAAAAAATACATTTTAGGAAAACTGACATTTCAGGCCTGAGCCGTCTCGCTTGGTACCTAGGTACCATACGAGTTAGGTTCTTCCTCTGAGGTATAATTAGGCTATTCATTGAATGAAAACTAAAAACAAATTCTCAGTCTCAACCAAGTCTCTATCAAGGGTTACGTTACGTACGACACATTGATTAACTGCGATCGATGGTTTTACCATAGAAAAAGTACTTTTGGTGTTAGGTACCTATGAGACGCCGCGTATTCTTTCGCATCGAAGTGGCGAACGGCATCCCATGTATGGACAAACCGTCGATCGATCGCCGTCAATCAAAATGTTTGGATAAGTATTTACAAATAATCATAATATACAACGATGCTTAGGCTTAGGCATGAAGAGAGGACGACCAAAGAAAAGATGGATAGATTGTGTGAAGGATGACATGTGTAAAAAAGGTGTGTCAGCTGAATTGACGGCTAAAATAGTCCGATCATTTTAGCGTATCCTTGTATGGACACCCTAACAATAATTCTTCCATCGCTGAAACTTTGCAGTGTGATAAAGTGAAGTATAAAGAATACGGTTGACAAAAAATCTAGGATTTTTTTTTGTTGGAAGTTAGGTTTTTGTACGTAAACATAAAAATCACTTATAGCTCTCGGCGGAAAACTGTTCCATCCGAAATTCCTTTGGTATATGCCAGTATATACTATTTAGCATAGATATGTAACGGTATCTATGAATATTTCGATTTAAGGAAGGGAGTATCAAAAAAATACAGTTTTTAATCCATAACTTTTTCAGGAATATTAGTCCATCTATTTTTGACTTTTTGTCAGTATTAATATCTTTACTTATATCGTCTTGCACAATTATCTAGAATATTTTCGTTTTCGATCATAGTTTTATGGTTTTTGGGCAAATAAATTACTTCGGAAAACTGTTCCATCCGTTTTTATTAATTTACAAGTTACAGTACACTCTAATAAAACAGGGCTCATAAGAATCTAGAAAAATTTCGCCCTTATTAATTTTTTTTTCAATAATTTTCGTCCCGCCCGTGCAAGGCCGCCATTTACGAGCGCCATTTACGATATTATTTGACTACAAGACAGATTGTGTGAAGACCTTTAAAACGAGCCCAAACTCGGGTATATTCGACCAAAAACTCGGCATGAAAGACCATTTTAAAGATTTAGCCGACATTTTGTCCGCCATCTTGAAAAACGTAAACATTTCGTATCTTTTGAACGAAAGCTCCGATCGGGACGGGGTTTTTTTGCATTAGGTGAAGCGCGAATGGGCCTCTCTGATAGAGAACGTAAAATGTGAAAGAATGTAATAAAATGTACGATATTATTTGACCACAAGACAGATTGTGCGAAGACCTTTAAAACGAGCCCAAACTCGGGTATAATCGACCAAAAACTCGGCATGAAAGACCATTTTAAAGATTTAGCCGACATTTTGTCCGCCATCTTGAAAAACGTAAACATTTCGTATCTTTTGAACGAAAGCTCCGATCGGGACGGGGTTTTTTGCATTAGGTGAAGCGCGAATGGGCCTCTCTGATAGAAAACGTAAAATGTGAAAGAATCTATAAAATGTACGATATTATTTGACCACAAGACAGATTGTGTGAAGACCTTTAAAACGAGCCCAAACTCGGGTATATTCGACCAAAAACTCGGCTAGAAAGACCATTTTAAAGATTTAGCCGACATTTTGTCCGCCATCTTGAAAAACGTAAACATTTCGTATCTTTTGAACGAAAGCTCCGATCGGGACGGGGTTTTTTTGCATTAGGTGAAGCGCGAATGGGCCTCTCTGATAGAGAACGTAAAATGTGAAAGAATGTAATAAAATGTACGATATTATTTGACCACAAGACAGATTGTGCGAAGACCTTTAAAACGAGCCCAAACTCGGGTATAATCGACCAAAAACTGGGCATGTAAGACCATTTTAAAGATTTAGTCGACATTTTGACCGCCATCTTGAAAAAACGTAAACATTTCGTATCTTTTGAACGAAAACTCCGATCATGACGGGGTTTTTTGCGTTAGGTGAAGCGCGAATGGGTGTCTCTGATAGAGAGGTAGAATTTGGTAGTTTTTGGAATGTTTTGGTTCTTTTGGTAGTTTTTGGTTCTCTTGATAGTTTTTGGTTCTTTTGGTAGAAAGAATTTGGTAGTTTATGTTTTTTGGTAGAATTTGGTAGTTTTTGGTAGGTTTTGGTTCTTTTGGTAGTTTTTGGTGGATTTTGGTAATTTTTGGTTCTTTTTGTGGTTTTGCTAGATTTTGTTAGTTTTTGGTTCTATTGGTAGTATTTCGTTCTTTTGCTAGAATTTGGTAAATTTTGGTTGATTTCGGTAGTTTTTGGTAGATTTTGGTAGTTTTTGTTCTTTGGTAGAATGTGGTAGTTTTTGATTCTTTTGGTAGAATTTGATAAAATAATACCAAATTCTACCAAAAACTACCAAAGGAACCAAAAAGTATCAAAATCAACCAAAAACACCAAAAGAACCAGCAACTAGCAAATTCTACCAAAAGAATGAAAAACTACCAAAATCTTCCAAAAACTACCAAAAACTACGAAATTCTACCAAAACCTACGAAATTCTACCAAAACCTACCAAAAACTACCAAAAGATCCAAAGACTACCAAAATCTACCAAAAGAACCAAAAACTACGAAATTCTACCAAAAGAACCAAAAAATACCAAAAACTACGAAATTGTACCAAAAGAACCAACAACTACCAAAATCTACCAAAAACTACCAAAAAACTAACAAGAGAACCAAAAACTACCAAAAGAACCAAAACATTCCAAAAACTACCAAATTCTACCTCTCTATCAGAGACACCCATTCGCGCTTCACCTAACGCAAAAAACCCCGTCATGATCGGAGTTTTCGTTCAAAAGATACGAAATGTTTACGTTTTTTCAAGATGGCGGTCAAAATGTCGACTAAATCTTTAAAATGGTCTTACATGCCCAGTTTTTGGTCGATTATACCCGAGTTTGGGCTCGTTTTAAAGGTCTTCGCACAATCTGTCTTGTGGTCAAATAATATCGTACATTTTATTACATTCTTTCACATTTTACGTTCTCTATCAGAGAGGCCCATTCGCGCTTCACCTAATGCAAAAAACCCCGTCCCGATCGGAGCTTTCGTTCAAAAGATACGAAATGTTTACGTTTTTCAAGATGGCGGACAAAATGTCGGCTAAATCTTTAAAATGGTCATTCATGCCCAGTTTTTGGTCGAATATACCCGAGTTTGGGCTCGTTTTAAAGGTCTTCGCACAATCTGTCTTGTGGTCAAATAATATCGTACATTTTATAGATTCTTTCACATTTTACGTTTTCTATCAGAGAGGCCCATTCGCGCTTCACCTAATGCAAAAAACCCCGTCCCGATCGGAGCTTTCGTTCAAAAGATACGAAATGTTTACGTTTTTCAAGATGGCGGACAAAATGTCGGCTAAATCTTTAAAATGGTCTTTCATGCCCAGTTTTTGGTCGATTATACCCGAGTTTGGGCTCGTTTTAAAGGTCTTCGCACAATCTGTCTTGTGGTCAAATAATATCGTACATTTTATTACATTCTTTCACATTTTACGTTCTCTATCAGAGAGGCCCATTCGCGCTTCACCTAATGCAAAAAAACCCCGTCCCGATCGGAGCTTTCGTTCAAAAGATACGAAATGTTTACGTTTTTCAAGATGGCGGACAAAATGTCGACTAAATCTTTAAAATGGTCTTTCATGCCGAGTTTTTGGTCGAATATACCCGAGTTTGGGCTCGTTTTAAAGGTCTTCACACAATCTGTCTTGTGGTCAAATAATATCGTACATTTTATAGATTCTTTCACATTTTACGTTTTCTATCAGAGAGGCCCATTCGCGCTTCACCTAATGCAAAAAACCCCGTCCCGATCGGAGCTTTCGTTCAAAAGATACGAAATGTTTACGTTTTTCAAGATGGCGGACAAAATGTCGGCTAAATCTTTAAAATGGTCTTTCATGCCCAGTTTTTGGTCGAATATACCCGAGTTTGGGCTCGTTTTAAAGGTCTTCGCACAATCTGTCTTGTAGGCAAATAATATCGTACATATTATACATTCTTTCACATTATACGTTCTCTATCAGAGAGGCCCATTCGCGCTTCACCTAATGCAAAAAACCCCGTCCCGATCGGAGCTTTCGTTCAAAAGATACGAAATGTTTACGTTTTTCAAGATGGCGGACAAAATGTCGGCTAAATCTTTAAAATGGTCATTCATGCCCAGTTTTTGGTCGAATATACCCGAGTTTGGGCTCGTTTTAAAGGTCTTCGCACAATCTGTCTTGTGGTCAAATAATATCGTACATTTTATAGATTCTTTCACATTTTACGTTTTCTATCAGAGAGGCCCATTCGCGCTTCACCTAATGCAAAAAACCCCGTCCCGATCGGAGCTTTCGTTCAAAAGATACGAAATGTTTACGTTTTTCAAGATGGCGGACAAAATGTCGGCTAAATCTTTAAAATGGTCTTTCATGCCCAGTTTTTGGTCGAATATACCCGAGTTTGGGCTCGTTTTAAAGGTCTTCACACAATCTGTCTTGTAGTCAAATAATATCGTACATTTTATACAATCTTTCACATTATACGTTCTCTATCAGAGAGGCCCATTCGCGCTTCACCTAATGCAAAAAACCCCGTCCCGATCGGAGCTTTCGTTCAAAAGATACGAAATGTTTACGTTTTTCAAGATGGCGGACAAAATGTCGGCTAAATCTTTAAAATGGTCTTTCATGCCGAGTTTTTGGTCGAATATACCCGAGTTTGGGCTCGTTTTAAAGGTCTTCACACAATCTGTCTCGTAGTCAAATAATATCGTAAATGGCGCTCGTAAATGGCGGCCTTGCACGGGCGGGACGAAAATTATTGAAAAAAATAATAATAAGGGCGAAATTTTTCTAGATTCTTATGAGCCCAGTTTTATTAGAGTGTACTGTAACTTGTAAATTAATAAACACGGATGGAACAGTTTTCCGAAGTAATTTATTTGCCCAAAAATCATAAAACTATGATCGAAAACGAAAATATTCTAGATAATTGTGCAAGACGATATAAGTAAAGATATTAATACTGACAAAAAGTCAAAAATAGATGGACTAATATTCCTGAAAAAGTTATGGATTAAAAACTGTATTTTTTTGATTCTCCCTTCCTTAAATCGAAATATTCATAGATACCGTTACATATCTATGCTAAATAGTATATACTGGCATATACCAAAGGAATTTCGGATGGAACAGTTTTCCGCCGAGAGCTATAAGTGATTTTTATGTTTACGTACAAAAACCTAACTTCCAACAAAAAAAAATCCTAGATATTTTGTCAACCGTAATCTTTATACTTCACTTTATCACACTGCAAAGTTTCAGCGATAGATCAGAATTACTGTCAGGGTCAAACCCTAAAATGATCGGACTAAAAAGAGATGAATGGATATTGCGCCGACCCCAAATAATGGGATAAGGGCAGGAAGAAGAAGCTTAGGCTTAGGCTTAGGCGTTTGTTTTCTTATACCTAGGTAGGTAAGTAGTTGAAATAATAAAGTAGGCGCAGCGCAGGTTATATTGGGGCTCTAGTAGTTTTTTATACATTTTTAATTAAGTAAATATTAAGAAACTTGCAAGAAAACGTGACACTTCTTACATAACTTCGATAAGTTTCTTATCTAATTAAATACCATCTCATTAGTAAGTTCGCAAAATGAGAGTAGATAATCATGAAATGTTCTTCGTTCGACTCGAAAAAAAACCCAGAGCGGTGATTTCCCCAATGATAGATTTTCCCGTTTTATGCTGTGATCATTGTTGTAGCCAGCAATTGTTAGTGTAGCCAATATTTTCTCAGGGACACGAAACCACATCACACTAAAAAAACATCACCCAATTTTATCTTCAATCTTTCAATGGAATCGCACCCCAGATGTGTAAAATAAGAAATAGATGAAAATACTTTCATTTAATAATCTAAACTCAATTTTGATTGGACTCTATACTATGATATAAATAGTACTATTTAGAACAACACATAGCAGGCTTATCGGTGGTCCGATAATATTTGGCTAAACGATATAATTTGGCTAAACGGTACAGTTATTTTCCTGAATCAGGTCATTGAACATTTGAAATGTAGCTTTTCAACAAGCGCAAAAAACATTTGACTTTTCTTACAAATTGGCAGTATCGGTTTTCAGTAAAAGTAAAGGCCTATGGGTAATTCTTGTATGGAGGGTGGCGTCTTTTTTTTTTAAACGGCCAGGTACCAAATGTTGTGGGTATTTTAGGGCTAATATTACCTTACATTTTTATGTAAAAAAAATTGTCCTATGGTGTAACGTTTCGGAGATATTTAGGTTCAAAGTTTAAAAAAATTACTTACAAATCTCATAAAAATGTACTCGTTTTGGTTTTTTTTACCACGTTTTTTTGATTCTATAGCCCAGAATTAATTATTTGTGATATCATCATACATATTTGGGCTATAAAAACAAAAAAAGATACAAAAACTCCCCCCCCCAAGATTACCGTTTTTCCTGTTAATTTTTCCCATTTGCATTAAAATTAAAGCTAAGTCACATCCCGGACACTGCCTACAAAAACAGAAATTGACAAGATTCAGCACATGCGAAACGGAGTCTAGCTAGGGCTGCAATAACTAGCTGCGCGCGGCACATTACTTTTTCGTAAATAAAACGCATTGACACACGTTTATTCAAAAAGAGTTTCATCCTTTGTCCTGAAATTATATCGGGTTATTTGACGACGCTTGTGCTGACCACTATTTTTTTGTGATTCTGATTGCTTTTGAAATTATATTATTCAAATATTATTATGTTTCGAAAACATACATTCTAGCGTTTCACTTGTGGTGTCAGTCTAGGCTACAGGTAGCCAGAGGGCAATAGAGGGGGTGAGGTAAAAACTTGGTGAGAGGCAGGGAGTGTCCATAGTGTATGTAGTAATAGATACTGTTTCTTATACTGTGGCTAAGTGTCCAAAGCATGGTAAAAGAAATGGTATTCACCAACGACGGGTCAGCATGGACAGCGCTGGTCACTCCCTCTCCTGCTCGAGGGGCTGCGGGGGAGGCGGCGGCGGCGGGGGGATGGGAACGTCAATGTTCGCCTGGTTCTCCATCAGCCCGAGCTGCTCCAGCATGTCGTCGTTATCCTCCATCAGATGTACCTGTGGCACAGAATAAATACTAGTATCTACTACCCGTAGACTTCGATCAAAATAAAATTAATGGATAGGCCTAAAGCGCGGTAAGTTGAAGCACACTACTGGTGCACTTGGTCCACAGAAACTAGCGCCATTATCTGTCAAATCTAGGGCACTTGCATAAAAATTGCATTGAAGTAAACCTTTCATTTGTTTTGCCTCATTTTTCTGGTGGAAATGTTCACGTAAGGACTATCCTTTAATTTTATTTTGATCTAAGCCCGTAGAAGAATCACTTGGAAAACAGATAGAAGTAAATAACGACTCTCGGCACGGCAATAGGGTGTAAAGTTATTCGCACCCGTTAACCTAACTGTCACACAAAAATGAACCGAGTCATTAGACATGAAAGCTTCTTTACATCAGGCATGTAAAACTCAAAGTCACTGGTCGGCCAAATGCCTAACGAACGATAGAAGAATCAGTCAGTGGGTAGCAATGAACATTATGAAATAAAATGCATTGCATCTATCGTAGAACAGGACGGAACCTAATTATTACAAGGGCAAAATTGCCAGGACCCTAAGTTAATTGCTATATCATATAAAAAAGTGAGCGAGCGAAGCGGGCTAGAAATTTTTCACATCATGACACAATGCAGTGGTGGTACCTATATAATATGAGTACAGTCAGCAGCAAAAAGATGTATGCACTTTTACTACGTCGTAGTATAAAGATGTATACACTTTAGTACTACGCGTAGTACTAAAGTGTATACATCTTATTAGATCTGAGATTATCTTAAAGATGTATACACTTTAGTACTACGCGTAGTACTAAAGTGTATACATCTTTATACTACGACGTAGTAAAAGTGTATTCATCTTTTTGCTGCTGACTGTACCTGCATCAAATCTGCACGCTTGCGGGCCGCATCAGGAACCTATTCGTAAATGTGGATAGGGCCGCAAGAAAACGCACTGTGGGCCGCATGTTTGACATGCGTGCTTTACGTAGTCTCCCTCTTTCATTCTTTCACGTGCTGGCAGCGTGACATCGCTAGGGTTTTCAAGTCTCGCATTGACTACTCATAAAATGGCGGCAAGTCTAATGAAATTTTACTAAGAAGTTTACACGGTATACCTAACCTATTGCCAGTCACCCCTTGGTGGGGACCGGCCGTCAAGCGTACCTCAGCTGTGGAGTGAGACAGGCATGCCTGTGGTTACGCAAAAATATAAGGATTCATACTGGTCGACTCCGCTGCATTTGCAGCAGTCAGCAGCAGTCAGCATCAGATAAATCTGACCTCCATCTAAATCTTTATAACCACAACGGGATTTAGATTTCTCTGATGCTGACCGTACCTACATTATTATTATAATATTAGGGTGGATAACACGATCTTGGAATCTAGGCTCCATACTGGTCGACTCTGTCGCAGTAGTACAGTCAAGAGCACGTCAAGCTAGACACCTTGGACTTTGTACCGTTCTTATGGCGTTCGTATTAAGAAACAAAATCGCACTTCGATTGTCAAGCTTGATGTGCTCTTGACTGTACATAAAATACCTCAGGGTGGATTGCCACTGATATATTGTGTATATTAATAAAACTAGATAAACCACCAATGCTCCAAAAATGGTAGAGCAGAACAGCTCCAAGAACACTTTTTCCTACTAGCGGACAGTAAAATACCAAATACGATCAAGTTGGTAACTTTGGTTGGAGGTGTGTGCACATGACAGTGAAGGATTAAAAAAAAAAACGGCCAAGTGTGTATTGGGTAAAATTGATTCTAAGGCGGTACGAAGTCAGCTCGGGTCAGCTAGTGTAAAAGAGCATTTTTTTTCAAACAGCTACCTTGTTCAAAATGTGAACTTTTTTAAAAATATCATTAAATGAATGATTTAAAGCTATAATATGTTTCGTAATATAATTAGGTATCTAATATTAGCACTCAAATGGTAAAATATTAGCTATTTTCGCTTACAGATCGATTTTAACGAGTCCCGGCGGAGATTTTCTTTCCCTTCCGTTACCATAGAATTTAGTGAATAAATCCTAAAAGAAGCATTATAGAAGAATAAAAAACCGTTTAGTATGATATTTTATACATGACGTATTGGAAAACGACACCGTTTTTAACGAAAACATTACAATTGTTTAGTTTTAGGCATTTCTTTGTACTATCCGTTACCACATGGTCAATATGGCAGTGTATTTTTCTCTTTAACGATCAGATCGGTAGGAATATCTATGAGTTTTGTATATGAAATGGAAGTCCTCTTTTGATTTTATATTATTATTCACTAAAATAATAGAATAATCGAATAATTATGTACTTTTTCACATAATTTATAGTGTTTCAAAAACGGACAGTAACGGAAAAGACGGTAACGGAATCATAAGGCTGGTGGCATAAAGGTACGAAAATATCGAATAATTAAAAATTAATTCAAATTCATAATAAAGAAAAAGGGAAGAATACGAAATCAAAATACAAGAACAAACTCGTTCAGACCATCAAACTAATCAACTTTCTCTATGGGACCACTGTCGAAATCGCGAAAAACAAAATAAACTGTTCCATACAAAACAGCAATTCTACTCAACCCATATGTATGGGACAGATAAGAAATTGTAACCTTTCGTTTTTTTTTATTATTTATTAAAAGATCTGCTACACTAACTTCTGTGTATAATAAATATATAATCAATTCAGTGAAAATGTCAACCATCTACCCATTACGGTTCAAAAGATACAGGTATCATACATAATAACGAAGCGCTTCTAACTCTTCGCGCTCTATCTCAAGAACGGTCAGTTATACAAAATATTACAAAAGATCGCATTTTTAGACAATTTTAAGCTCTAAAATTTTTACTTTACCTTAAATGTCATTTAAAGCATAGGAAAGAAGATATTTTCAAAAAACCTGTATTTTGACATTAGTCCTTGAATATCTTGATTTGCGTAGTCGATATTTAATGTGCCTTTTGACATAACATAAAAATTGTCATAACGATTATTTTTACAAGTTTGTAGCTTATTATCTCTCATAATTAAATTGAATTAAAAAAAAATACCAACTGAGATACATAATAATAAGGTCCGGGACTTAATTGCCCGTGATTACGGATCGTAAGACACATAATAATAATAACCCCGCGGGGGCAGCTTGTGGCGAGCTGACGGTGAGTGGCGACAACGCGGACCCCTATCCAGGGGGACCATACAGACATGCGCTTACACACACACATACAGACAGTAACACACCCCCCTACCTCTGGCTTGCCTTCATTGGCCGTCCAGAGTGGAATCGCAAGAGCAAAGAACCTATGCTCCAGGTTGGAAGTGTATTGCACGTAATGGCGTAATAACGGGGAAACCCGCTCACGGGGGTAAACCCCGCGATGGTGAAACCGGTGCCGCACCTCTCGACAACCTTTAGCCGCTCAATGGGATGTTGCCCCATTGTCGCACTTTGTGCGTGCGGCCGTTTTATGGGGCCCACTCGATGAGTCGGCGAGTCACCGCCTGCCCTATTTACAATTTTGAGACTAGTTGTCATGGCAGGCGTCCGTTAGTCTCCTCCCATAGCCCAGTATCCATCCATCCAACTTTCACCTCTATAGCCCAAGACCTTATTTTTCCATCACGGCCATAGCGCCGGACTCCAATAGTCTTTACACCTGGCGGGGACCATCCCCGTGTGTATCATGTTGTGCGCTCGAAGATGGTATCCGCCATGTGTATCCCTTACATTTAGATTAACTTGTCTTCTGAACGGGCCTCTACATGTTGGCTTCGGCTCCATGCACGCCTTCCAAAGGTCCGGGACTTAATTGCCCGTGATTACGGATCGTAAGACACATAATAATAATATCGTTTATTTTCTCTACACAAAGGTTCTTCTTATTCTAATTAAAATAGACACAATTTTACGAGTTGTATGTACTCATTTGTTACCTTTGTGAGAGACTGGTGTCCGTATTAGGTAACGAGACCCATCTGACAGATCACCAGGCCCTCTTACAACATGATTAATTTTAGGATTTTAAAACTCGTACAAAGTTAATTTTTTATTCAAATTGATGTGCCCAGAAAAGTAGCAATGACTCAGAAATAAAATGGTGCTTGCTTACAGGGTAAACATGCATAAGTAACAATAACTAACGACTAACGACCATAATCCCCTACAGGGTGGCCAGAAAAGACACGGTAAATATAATTATGAATGAATATTAGGAGTGTGTATGTGTGGGATTGTATGGGTGTACAAAGTGGGAGATGCATTCTTAGGGATGGAAAGAAAAAGATAGAATTGGTTGGGTGTAGTATGGGTAGGTATAAATGGATTGAGAACTCGTTACGTTGGTGGGATCAAGAATGTTTCGGTTGAATCATAGTCCATATCCAAAAGCCACTCTGTTACTTTTCTCTTACAGGCTGATTTAGGCAATGAATATAATGAGAGAATTTTATTAGCCTTATTGTACATGTAGTTTCCTAAAAAGCAGAAGTACTTTTGGGCAAAGCTCGTGGAGAAGCGTACACTGGGACAGACTTCGTGCTTACGACGTTTGTCAGTGAACGTAGTGGGGTCATAACTAAGAGACGAATGTTTCTTGAGTATGGTTTGCCGAATAAACAATTTACGAACTGTCAGGACCTTGCACTGACTATAGAGCTCATTTGTTGGAAACAAGAATGGGAGGAACGAACTTACCTTTAGAATAGCTCTTTGTGCTACCTCTAACTTTTTAATAACCGTTTTGGGGGCACCACCCCATGACGTGACACAGTATGTTAGAAGCGACTGGCAAATAGCGTAGTATACTGATTTGATTACTTTAGTGTCCGCTACGTGTCGCAGGTTACTAAAAATGTATATAAGTTTACGCAATCTAGAGGTAAGAACATCAATATGGGGTTGAAAACTTAGTCTATTGTCTATAATAATTCCTAAATATTTTAGTTGTGTAGATTTTTGAAGGGTGGGACACGAACAGTTTAGAATTTGATTGTGAGGAGTGCAGCAATGCACTTTTAGCGAAAATTTGTCAGGTGGAGGTTGGTCTTGGTTTCTAATGGCGAAAGTGATGTACTTCGTTTTGTCTACATTAAGTGTAAGTATACTATTTTTTAACCAATTTGTCACCAAGTTTAATCCATTTTGGGCTTGGTGGTAGACGTCTTCCCATGAACTAGCACTAAACAACAACGCCGTATCGTCGGCAAAAGTGATAATTTTCCCATTGTGGATATTAAGCTGACACAGGTCATTTATATATGCCAAGAACAGGGTGGGGCCGAGGATACTGCCCTGAGGAACTCCATAGGAGATCGGGATCTCATCACTGACCCAACCATCTATTTTTACACACTGCGTTCTGTCATTGAGATAGTCAGTGAATAGTTTCAGCTGCAGTCCTCTCACACCCAGCGCCTCTAACTTCCCAACCAAGATGGGAACAGAAACTGTGTCAAAGGCCTTAGCCAGATCCAGAAAGATGACCATAGTTTTATTTTTAGATTCTAAGTTAGTCGCAATAAAATTAGTCAACTCGTGGACAGCATCATCAGTTGATTTTCCTGTTCGGAAGCCAAATTGATGAGGTGAAAGGAGGTCGTTTATTTCAAGAAATTTTGTAAGTCTGCTATTCATGAGTCGTTCTAATATTTTTGATAAAGAGGGGAGAATGGATATAGGTCTGTAATTGTTGACACAGCTTCGGTCCCCAGTCTTGTGGATAGGGTGAATCACCGACCTCTTGAATGCTAGGGGAAAGACGCCGGTGGAGAAGGACAGATTACAAATATATGTAATGGGAGTCAAGAGAAGGTCTTTGTAGGTTTTGACAAATTTAGTAGATATACCGTCCAATCCCACCGCACAATCATTTTTTAAGTTCAGTATAAGGGCTGAAATTTCCATTTCAGTTACGGGCAAAAAAGCTAGGGAATGCGGGTGGGAATAAATGGGCTTGTTACAAAGGGTGTCGGCTTTTTCACACATTATCCTTTCCGCCAGTGATTTACCTATGCTAGTGAAAAAGGAATTCGCAAGATTCACAGACTCCTTGGGATTTACAGACGAGAGTAGGCCACTAGCGGACTCCTTTATTTTTTTAGTATTAGTAATATCCTTTATTACGTTCCATAATCTCTTATTGTTGTTTTTAGCTTTCTCAATTTCATTAATTTCATAATCTTTCTTTAGCTTTCTAATTAGACCCGTACAAAAATTCCTATATCTTTTATATGTTAGTTTTACGACCTCATTATCTGGACTTTTCTTGAGTTTTTTATATAATCTATCTCTATTCCTCATACACTTTAGGAGACCTGGTGTTATCCAGGGTTTATTCAGTCTTTTACGGCTTGATATGTGAATCTCCTTAGTACAAGACTCTATGGCCTTGGACAGAGAATCAACCAGGTAATCAGTAGCAGCATTACAGTCAGATATGCTGTATAAGGGTTGAAAATCAATTTCAGATACGACGCTATTTAATTCATCCTGGTTGAGACGCTTTATTACTTTAATAAAAATATTATTGTAATGTTCTCATTGTGCCCAATACTTTATGCTTGTCTTCCGTTACTTTTCGGGGTCCCCATAATACATTACCGCCAAGATGGCAACGGAGGGGAAGTAACGGTCCTAACGCTAGAAAATCTTTAAAAAAATAATTTAAATGTTTTCGCTATCAATTAGGGTTATATTTTGCTCAATGAGTCTTGGTTATGAACCAATAAACATTTAAAATGTAATTTCAAAGCAAAAAAGTAGCAACTTAGTCGAAAATTTACCTTGATTTGTCCTGGTAACGTATCTGGGGGACAATTTACGGACCCGACGTAAACCACGCGCCCGGTTCACTTTACTGGCAATTTCTGCCAAAACTGAAGAATGTAGGGCAAGTTTTGAGGTTTCCATATAAAATTAAATGTTGCTTGATGTAAAAAAACACCTTATTTGTTCGAAATTTTAATCGGATCAGGGTAAAATCGTGGTAACGGAATATGGGATGTCCCTTTTTTCAAATTTCTCGGACACAATTGAAACATGTTTATTTCTTATTTTTTGTACTACGCAGTGCCTGATAAGGATATTTTATACAAGTTAATGCATATATTGATCTAGAACAAGTGTTTCCAATTCAGAAAAACATATATAATAACATGAAAAAGACCAATGTTTTTTCATTTTCTTGCCTGGACGCTAGGAAATGTGGGTATCCCGCATGACAAAAGTTAGCTTTCTGATTGATTTTACTATCAATCAATATACTTTTAAAAATTATTTTATATAAAATATTAAATTTGTCACCACCTCAATACCTTAAAACGATGTTTGCTTAGTAATTAATTGAGATATGAATTTTTAAAGTGTCCGGACATGCCAAAAACACAAGGTAGCTGTTTGAAAAAAAATGCTCATAATTGTAAGTACAAGTAAGCTGGAAACTCGAAAGAGAGATGTCAAACAAAGCCCTTGCAAGTTTCAAAGTGAGATGTCAAATTAGCGAGGCAAATAATAATAATAATAATTATTATTATTTATTTATTATTTATTATAAAAAAACAAAGCCCTTGCAAGTTTCAAAGTGAGATGTCAAATTAGCGAGGCAAATGATGTACTTAAATACTTTCAGAATCAGGATAGCAGGATAATCATGTTTTTTTTACCAACCAGAAATCGCAGACAAAGCAATCCACATTTTCTGATAGCTCTTTATTAAAAGTGTTAGGTATATTAAACTTTCTAATCTATCTCTATTGGGCAGTAAGACTATGTGGTCCAAAGGTCAAATTGACCTTAGATTGTCAATATTTACCTTATCGCGATGGCACGAGAATGACGCCACTTTTTTCTTAATTTTGTGACGAGCAATTCACATTTAATTGGGTGATGAAATGTTAACTATCTGTTATATATTTTATAAACAAATGTAGCTTTAAGATAGCAAGCATTTTGTTATCATCAAGCTACGAGTAATCCGAAGAAATTACATTTGATTGGAAAATCGTAAAAGACACTGGGCAAGAATGTATGGCTACTGGTCCAAGAGCGCCTCGCTATAGTACAGTTAGAAGATACCCTAACGTACATGGTGTACAAAGTGAAAAAAAAAACTACCCACGCTGGGTTTTCCGGTGCGGTCGCCACTCGAGAACTCTTAGGTCCCATAGGCCATCGGTTCTGCGAGCAATGTGCCCTGCCCATTGCCACTTTATTTAAGCAATTTTTTGGGCTATTTAGTTAGAATGTTATGCTACGTGGATAATTTGCTTACCTTTATCATAACATTTTAAACTCCCATTTCCACTTACGCTTGCCTTATAGATTGTACTCGTCAATCTTCTCTCATCAATTCTCTCCGTATTACCAAACCATCTCAACATACCTAGCCTTCTCTATCTTTGTCACTACATCCTCTTTCAGACCACAACGTTCTCTTATTAAACTAACTTCAACCTTGAAATTCTTGAAATAACGATCTGTCGCCTTATGACATACTCAATATTTCAAGAGAATTACGAGTCTAACGTCTGGGAGTGCTGTGCGGTGCTGGCCGTGACGAGCAGTCTCCGAGAGCAGGATCTTCTGTCGCTTCTCCTCCATGAGCCGCTCCCGGTGCTTGTGAATATAGTCGTACACGTTGGGTAGGCCCATAATGACGCAGGCCGACAAAGCCGAGCGGTAGATATTCATATCTGTTGCCTCGTACCTGGAATTACATCTACTGATGAATTAGGCAATCATAGAGTTAAATTCAACTGAAATTGATAGATTACGTTTAGCAAAAAAAAGTAAAAAAGAAAAAAAAAGTGGTGGTCGTCCGTGCAGGAGGCGATGATGGCTCGATCTCCGTTCAGGCCGAGTTGTACCAATGAGTTTTGCGGAATTTACGTTCGATTTGTAAAACCACTGGCTTTTTGGTGAAGAAAAATTGACATACTCGTAGCTAGGAAATCTGCATGCTTCAATTTCGAGGAATGTATTGTACTGTCCATTATACATGGCTACGGGCTCACTACTCTGTTACACTTACACTGGAGAGTTTCGGTACCTACTACCACAGATTAACTGGTAGTTAACTAGTGAAACGTGGATGTTCTGAGAGACTATCCTCTCGGAATATAATCGTGAGCATATGCATACATGGCAGTTTAAAGATTAATTAATTGTAATAATTATTAAATTAAACATTGGTGAGATTGAAAACATTTGACAAACTTTAAGGGATCAATCTAAAATGACCTTTAGGGATACGATAATATATTGCTTTTGTTGAAGATATCAATATTTTCATTACAATGTTTTGAACGATAAAAATTATGAGTTCAGTTACCCTCGTGTTTTCATCAACAAAGGCCCGACTTAAATGAATCTTTTAACACTCAAATTATCTATAAAAAGGGATTTATTTGTAAAAACATAGACCGTCAAGTTTGCTTGATTTGCATAATATGTTAAAGTTGAAACCAGTTTTTAGTTAAAACTAGTTTTCACTAAGCGCCTCAGTTAAAACTAGAATTTACTGGCAATCATTAATAAATCCAGTTAAATCGCGTATCACGTTAAAACTAAATAGTTATATATCTGACCGTCTCAATAAATGAGGCTAGAATTAACTGCTAACCAAAAACGAGTGTCAGTTAAAACAAACTATAACTATAACGAAATTACTCGGTTGAAACTGTTTCAACTGGGTAGACGCAGTTTTCTGACTACTGTTTCAAAACACCCACCCAACACCTATCCGCCCCCCAAACACCACATACCTATACCCGCCGACCAACACCTGCCGCCCAAGCACCCACCAGTCCACCCAACCCCTTAATCATTAATCTTTAAGGCGTATCAGCCGTGGACCACTCTCCTCTCACTCACACTCCATACTAATCGATGAGAAAGAGCGCGTGGCTCCGGTCAGAATTTTGCTGTTTTCTTTGAAAAATTCGATGATTTTTTATTAATTTCGAAAAAGTAAAAAAACCACATCATGCTAAATTGTATTGTGAATAATATAGTAAATTTTCATTTTGTTCCGATTAAAAATGTAAGAGTAAAATGGTTACAACTGGAAAAAAAGGGGTGACTTTAGAGTCCCTTTTCTTCGGTTTTATTCATTAAAATCGATTTCTAGAAAAACCACATCACTTCTCATATCCTGTAGATGGTTCAGATTAAATTTCAGCTCAAAAAGTGCCATAGTTAATGAATAAAATGGTTACAAAATTACCAAAAACCGGCAGGTAGCCCCTTAACCAGAAATCAGCTAAACGCCCTACGCCTACAGCCCAGCAACACCCACCACCCAACACCCGACACCCAACATGATCAAATCATAAGGTTTCAAACAAAAAAGTTAAATAATTCAAAATCGGTCCAGTAATTTTTACATGATGCTCAAACAAACAAGCAAACAGACAGACGAAAAATTCAAAAAGCTGTTATTTGGCGTCAAGGACACCTAAACACCATATCACAACCTTGGTTTGTAAATACATATCTTCAATCTACAGACTCTCTTTTGTTACAGTTTTATAATAGTGAAAAAATCCACCCACCACTCATTAGTCCGCTCATCATAACATTCAACATGGTAGATAGTGGTGACCCCGTTGAAGCCGCCGATAGCGAAGATCATATCGTCTATCACCTCGATGGCGAAGTTGCTCCGAGGGTTGTACATGTCCGGGACAGGAGCCCACGTGTTGGTCAATGGATCGTACACCTCGCCGCTACACATTCGAGAGATTCCGTTGAAGCCTCCGATTACGTATATCTGGAAGTAAGGGCTGATATATTTGATCTGGGATTAATATAATTAAAAAAACTTCTTATATGAAGGACACTAACTACGCAGTAGGCAATTTACGGTAGCAAAATTGTTTACAAACAAAAAGTTAAATCATCAATGTCTGCAAATATTATCTTACAAATTAGATTAAGAACAACCCGAGGAACAGTGAAACACCCTCCAGAATGAGAAGTTTTACAGTGAAAGGATAAAAAATTAAACTGGGTGCTCATTTAATATCATACACTCAAAGAAAACAATTTGTGACGAGTGCTTTATTTCTCTACAGAATTATGATATGACCCTTTCCAGCACTGGTAGCAGCTACACGTGATACGGTTGTGTCACGTCTTTTAGCTCGTTCGTTCGCGTGCAAATAGAAAGAGAGCGAAGGTGTGATAGCGCTTTATCACGGTGTCATGCTACCTATGCTGGACTTGTACCTATTAGATACCTTGTTGTGGTAAGCTATACAGGAGACGCCGGACCGGCGCGAACGCATCGCCGCAAGATTCGTCCATTGGTTTGTATCCGGGTCGTACATTTCCACACTGTTCATGCATTCCTGGCCGTTGAATCCACCCGTTATGTAGATTTTATCTAAGAAAGAACAAATGGTTTGTTTCTGCTGAAATACCCATGCAGAGCTCATTGCATAGGACTTGGCATGGTTTTAGAATTTTTTGCAGCGACGATATCCTCGTTGCTGCAAAAAATACTGTTAATAAAAAAACGGGCCTGTGTCATGTGCAAGGTAAGTAAACTTACTATCGAGGGCAGTAGCACTGGCATCCGATCTCTGAGCGTTCATAGGAGCAACCAACGACCATTGGTTCGTGCGATGATTAAACCGCTCTGCCGTATTCTGTCGGTGATGACCATCGTATCCGCCCATCGCATATATCGTCTCGCCAAGCACTGCGACCGATACGTAACATCGGCGAGAATTCATTGGTGCTACCTGAGCAAAGAAATTTGTTAACATACTTCAACGACAAGCTAGCTTCGCGATGATCTGGTTTAATTCCTCTGAAACAATCTGGGTATTTAACATTAGTGCTGTTCTAACCTCCCGCCAAGTTTTAGTAACAGCATCAAAACATCGACATGAATTAAAGTAGTCCATCCCGTCAAAACCACCGATGACGTAAATGCAGTAGCCAAGTACGGCAGTGCCGTGGTAAGCGCGAGGACCCGCCGGGTCCACCTCCTCAACCTGTTAAATAATATCAACAAGCTGAATTGTCGTGAGCATTATATTAAAAGGGACTAAATATTACGACAAAAGTTACCTTTATCCAGCGATCGGCTCTCGTGTCATAGGTTTCGATGAAAGCAGTCGGTGAACCACCACTCCAACCTCCAATGGCAAATAGAACCTCATGTGGGACTCTTGGTCGTGCAATCTCTGGTGTAGCCACTTCACCATCTCTTTGGGCAATCATTTCCAGATCGTAAAGAAACTTAAGTGTTTCAATAATAATCGGTCGGGATCCCTCGTTGCCGGTAACGTATGGATGATCTTTAACGTTTTCTAGGAAGAACTGAATAGAGAAAGTATGACTAAGTGGTTTCATTTCCAGATTTAGACTGAAAATAATTCTTAACAACATGATAGAAGATACTAACTTGGGTATCAAGGAGGCCAAGTCTGATACTGCCCATCAGTTTAACGGTATGCTGCCAGCGATTGTCAGGCTCATAGTTGACCCAACGCAGAACAGCCTCCCAAACCACTTCTTCGCTTTTAACATTCAATTCATCTTCGAGGACGATAGAGTTGAGCTCCTCTAACGGCAGGTGGAGAAATTCATCGCTTTGGGTCGCAACAGTCACAAAATAACGCAATAAATATCTTCGGGCATCCGCCTCGAGCTTATAACAAAACACGCGCCTGAAATACTCAAGCTATAAGACAACTGTTTATATTCTGACTAATTAGCTACTACGTAACAACAATAGATCACCTGGCAAACATCATGATACCGAGGCAGTTCTTAGAGTTGAGCGAGACCCTCAGATGATCACAGCAGAGTTGCAGTACTCCAAGGAAGGCCAGGTAGTCGGCCGTCATGAGCAGCTCGTGGACGTTGGTGTCGCTGACGTCAATCCGGCGGAGGTACGCGTACTCGATGAGGAGCAGGAGAATCTCGGAGCGCACTCCCGATATCAGCACGTCGCTCTGCTCGCGAGAGTGCAGCGTCGTTGTAAACAGTGCCCTGTACACATTGCATTGCAAGTCTACACAAACACACTGATGAAGAATCCTTCATTGTACGTGTATCAATGTTAACATGTATAGGCAGGTACGTTATTGCAAGCAATTGAGATATATATTTGTCGTAATAGGCACTGCCGTGGTAGGTATATAGGTAACGGTAAGGTAAGGTGAAGGAAAACATCGTGAGGAAACCTACAGACGCTGAAAGAAGAAATTCTGATGCGTATGTGTAGTCTACCATTCCGCATTTGAGCACGCGTGGTGGACTAACGCCCGTACAATGTCCCTGAATCTCCCCAGGCCTGTGCCCTGCAGTGGGACGTATATAGACTGATGATGATGTATAGGTACTGCGTATACGTACAGAAATGTTGGACAAAATATTGTAAGTTTTTGCACATATAGCTCAAACCACCTCAGTAAAGAAGCGAGTAACTAGGAAAATGCTTATTGGCGATTTAAGAGAAAATCTTTATACATACAGCCTGTCTATAAAGTCTTGGCAAAAACTGTCTCCACGCAAGAACGTCAAAATCAAGAATAACCTGGTAACACCACTATAATAAAATGATTAGATCCTCACACATTCATGCCACGACTTTATAGACAGACCATTGTGGAATTACAAATGATTACCTATGATGATGGATGTAAATCGCAAAAAGCGTAGGTATGATGTTAAGAGTTATTTTATAAGGTCCACGAGATGGGCTATGACCGGTTCGTTTCCCCCGTTTAATAGTTCAGGGTAAATAAAAGAGCTAACAGGAAGTAGGGGCTGCAGGCAGAGAGTATGGCGCGATGCACGGGGAAGGCGGTGCCGTCGTCCGCGCGTACTATCGCATCACAGAGCAGCCGGCACTCGCGCAGGCGGTGCAGCGCCTGCATCGCTGCCACCGACATGCACCGCCCTGTCTCGCGACCCGCCGTCTGCGTTCATTACAACCAACAATTAAAGACTAGTAGCCCAATATTTGCGGTACAGGGATGTCCTGAAGCGAATGCTAGCAGCAAGCGGCATAGCCTCAAACTCGAGACCTGAGTGGTGAACAGTTGTCAGGGGACTGAGCACTTCGAGACTAGAGGCAGCCCTTGAAGCCAAACGCCAAGATCGCAAGACCCGTCGCAAACCAACATAACTCCACGTTCAATTCGACTGGCCAACTGTATTGCGCTGCGTGTAACAGACTATTCAAGACAAAACTCGGATTCTCCAGTCACATCCGAGCTCATGACAGGAACCAATGAGGGTCGTCGACGTCGGGTACGTCGAGGAGGACATCATCATCATCATCCTAGTGTGGTACATCCTTCGATCAAAATAAAATGAATGGATAGGCCTAAAGCGCGGTAAGTTGAAGCAAACTACTGGTGCACTTGGTACATACAAACTAGCGCCATTATCTGTCAAATCTAGGGCACTTTCATACAAGTGACAAGTAAAAATTTCATTTGTTTTGCCTCATTTTTCTGGTTTGAAATATTCGCTTAAGGCCTATCCATTCATTTTATTTTGATCGAAGGGTACATCACAGTTTAAGAAAGAGCATGGGTACTGAACTACCTACCTATGCATACAACGGTATTACTCTTTAGCGAAGGAAGCGAGGTATCTTTTATCACTTAAAGTTAGATGGTTTGACTGGTAAACTTCAAAACTTTAACATACTTCAGTGTAATTTGATTAATGGAGAGCAATGTAAACAAAGACCTAAGTAGATAATTTGAAATTTGCCCGTTTTTACAGTGTCGACTCCTGCCGAGTTAGTTTCCCATTCCTTCAGGGTATTTTCCGCTGCCATGGAATTAATACTTACAGTGTTATTCGGGTCGTTTTCCATTTCATATGACTTCAAGGAGAGTCATCATTACTAAATTGTCACGCCTTAAAAAAATCTTAAGAGCAAGACGGTACGTGCCACAACACAATCGAGATTTAGCTCAATAAATTTTATAAAAATAACAGTAAAAAATTACTCAAAATAGCAAAATCAAGTCATTTGATAAAACATTTTAGGTTAGCAAAAAAATGATATAAGAATGACAAGCATGTCAGACCTTTTTTTTCCAGATGACATTACTAGTTAGCAATATTTTCATTTTCGACGGCTGCCTTGCTGAAATCAAAAACGTTTGTTAATCGTTTTTGAAAATTTAATGGCCCCCTCGAGTATTTTAGGCTTTTTACAAAAGAGGTTGAGTCAAGGTTGAGTCCTACATCTAACGAGGATTTAAATAAATACAAAAGGATTTTAAAATGTTTAAAATAGTAGGTATAATTTAATTTTATTATCAACAAAATAATATGAAATTCAGACATAACATCACTCTTAGAAACATTTGATAGGAATAATAATTTAAACACAACTTTCAAACGCATTCAAACAGTAAAAATACTTTCTTAATTCAATATTTACAAATTCGATGACCAGTTTGGTAGCAGATATATAATCAAAGTCTTGTATGATATGTTAAGGATTTAGTTGAGGGCCTTGGTGGTTTCCTTGGCGGTTATGCCGTCAGCCCTGAGTCTTGATAGTAGAGATCTGTACACCACGGGGGAGAACGGTAGTACAACACCACGGTCCTGGATTTCACCTGAAATTGCCAGTAAAATAATGATTGAATAATTATATTTGGGCAGAAGTGTCTTCTTGAGGCGCCACCTTACCACAGTGAAGCACGTTCGTGTGCATTAGGTATGCTTTTAGTTTTCAATTAAAATGTACCTACAATGTATTTTAAACTAAATACTAACATTTCCTTCGTTACGTGTTATGTTACATAACACGTAACGAAGGAAAAAGGGCATTAGAAAAATAAAATAAAATAACAATATATTGGGATGAGCGTTGGTGGCGCGTTGCAGACTGGTATAAAACTCTATAATGGGGGTCCGGGTTCGAATCCGCACGGACAACATGTCATGTAAGGGCTCGTCCGCATAGCGATTTTTATTCGCGCGAATGATGTGAATGTGATAACATAGAATGACTTCTGACAGGACACATGTCAAGACAATAAGTACGAAAATTGATTGTTGCATGCGTCTTCCTATGTGAAAGTAAGGCGTGGGAGGTCGTTTTAGCGGTAAACTGCATAATATGAAGACGCGTGAAACAAACAATTTTCGTACTTAGTTCGTTGACATAAGAATCTTGTCAGAAGTCATCCTACGTTATCACATTCACATCATTAGCGCGAATAAAAACAGCTGTGCGGACGAGCCCTAAATGTACCGTAACTTTATACTCCTCAAACATTGTAGGAAAACATATCTTGAGGAAACCTGCATACGCTGAAGACGAAATTCTGTCGCGTATTTGAAGGCTACCAATCCGCAATGGAAACGCGTGATAGAGTATATACCCTCCACTCCAACCCTTAGAATGGCCGCCCATCTTGCCGCATCGCCGGCGTATCGCGCGATTTCTTAGAAGCGCCCTACTATTACGAGTATCTTATAAGTACTTTGCCTGTGCCCGGCAGTGGGAAGTTTATAGGCTGATGATAGTGATGATGATTGGGATGGAATGATAATCATTCTTAATAACACGGAACTATACAGGGTCCAACTTAATATGCTGACACTTTTTTAAGGGGATGATCAGACCATCAAACTGAACAACTTTTTCTATAGGACCAACATCGAAATCGCGAAAAAAAAAAACAGATGTCCCATACAAAACTGCAAACCTACTCGAGCCAAATGTATGGGACAGCAGATTTTTTTTTCGCGATTTCGATGTTGGTGCCATAGAGAAATTTGTTCAGTTTGATGGTCTGATCATCCCCTTAAAAAAGTGTCAGCATATTAAGAAGGACCCTATATGTATGTATATACAGGGTGTTACATAAGTAAGAATAAATTTTTAAAACTCTTAAGGGGGTTGTTTAGACCGTCAAACTGAACAACTTTCTCTATGAGACCAACATCGAAATAGCGAAAAAAAGAATCTGATATCCCATACATATTTTAGCTCTAGTCGATTTGTAGAGTATGGAACATCAATTATTTTTTTCGCGATTTTGATATTGGTCCCATAGTGAAAGTTGTTCAGTTTGATGGTCTAAACCACCCCCTTAAATGTTTATTTGTATTTTTGTAACAACTTGTATAGCAGTTGATTCTCGAATAATTTCTGTCCATTTCTAAATGTTCTTACCATCGAGAACCATCTTAGCAGCAATAGCAGTAGGTAGTCCCACTGTTCTGGCCATGGCTGTATGAGTCGCTGGATCTCCTCTGACTGTCATAGTGATATCTCTTCTCTCCTTCTTACCATCGCTCCATGTCACTCCAACCTCATGCCGGAGGACCACGAAGTCTGTTTCTTCCTTTTCTGTCATTCGGAAAACATTGGTTTTGATTTTTGATTGGTATGGTTTTATGTTTCTAGGGTTGCCATATATTCTATTTAAATAGGACTGGCTAATAAACAAAAACTTAAGATAAATAACATGATTCTAAAACTATAAAATTGTGAAACAACTCATCAATGATTTCCAACAGTATTTTTTAAAAGTTGTCTGGAAACTTAATTAACAAAGTTTGTTTTTAACGGCCTTCTAACTATTTTTTAAATTAATTAAACTAAAAGTTATCTAATTCAACATTAGAATTATACTCGTATCTATAAATAAATATGGAAAATAATAGTAGAAATCCATGATCCTCGGAACTATCATGCATGAATGATAGATCTTGTGATAGATACTTGTATTTATTTAACGAATTTAAAAAAGTGAAAATTTAATTCTGTTTTTACCAAGTTGCAGCCGCTTGCTGAGGAAATGGCAAATGGTGTCAAGAGGTGTTCCTCTCTTCGCAATTGTGGAATCTTCAAGGAATCCTAGTGATTCGAGAGCTTCTGCCCCAGAGTTACCAAGGTGTTCTGCTAGTTTCTGTTTCAGATTGCCGTAGAATATCGACATGTCCGTCAGGCCGAGTAGTTCACAAGCAAATTGACGCTGAAAATAAAAAGTCATTAAGCAGCGCCTCCAATGCTCGATAGTTAATATTCACGTAATAGCATGCATATGCTCACGACTATATTCCCGCGGGGGGTAGTCAGAGATATTCTGAAACCTATCCACGTTTTACTTAGTACCGAAACTCTCACGAAATATCCGAATATTCACGGTAACTGATAAATTGAGCGATTTTAGCGTTTGTTTATCAAATGTAAAATAATGACTACGTACCCATGTTATTTCTGGTCCTTCGGGGTGAAGAGATGGATGTGGATTCGGATCTACAAGTCCAAATAGTTGCATTGATTTCATGGTCTCCGCAAAGCCTGTAAATTGTGCAAACATTGAAATGTGGTGCCTAAACTAAAAGTTGCGTTTAAAATTTCTACATAAAAAAACGTGAACTACCTTTGTATCTAAGGGTTCCTCTGAACATAGTGTGTGCATCAGGAATACCGTAGAGTTCACCATATTTGGTGCTGTCTCTGTTCGGGAAACCTTCGAAAGCGAATCCAGGAAGGAAGTCTAGTTCTCTGGCGATCGACATCAATTCACCTCCGCTCATTACTTCTACTACCTGCGAAACATAATATACAGTATAGAGAACTGTAATTCAATTTTTTTAAAGAGATAGACGGAAAATCGGCATACCTGTCCTCTACTTAGATATTTCGCTGCAGAAATTGTGTTCAGAAGAACTCCACGAGGGCTCCACGAGAATTTATATCTTAGTGCGTTGTCACTGAATTCAGGTGCTGGAAGACCTGAATCAAATAAAAAATATATACTTATTTAAAATGTTTAAAAAAAAAAAGGTACTTACCTAATTCTAAAAACACAATATTACCTCCGCAATATGAAACGAACGAATCAATCCTTCCGCCGTGGTTCTGAACATCGTGAATGCATTCCAAGGCCAGAAGATGGTCGATACCAGGGTCCAAACCCACCTCATTTAATATAGTAATGCCGGCATCCTTGGCTCTGTTAAAACATATATAACAATGTCAGTCAAAGAGTATGAACCTAAAGAACTTGGTAAGTTCAGAGTTACTTACGAGTTGTGAAGAGATTGAACTTCAGGCGTAACGTACGAAGCAGTGACCATATGAGCTCCAGAATTGATGCAGGCTTTAGCCACTGCTCCGTGCAGATCATAAGGCAGAAGCGAGACTACAAGACGAGCCCTTGAGGCGATAGCACGTAGAGCAGATTCATCGTTGGCTTCGAGGAATTCTGCACGAACTCCGTAACGTTCTGCTAGTTGGTCTGCTTCTTCTCTGAACTGTGACGCTAGAAATAGGTAATATAATCCAGGGTTTAAAAATAGATAGGCGTCTCACCACAAAGCAAATTACAGGTCTTCTCTCAAGAATATTGTTGAGAGAGGAGTACTTTTGTCAGTTCGACTATAAGTACTTATTAGTGGAAGTATTAAAAAGAAAAAAAGAAAAAGGTGGAGTAGAAACTCGGACACTATGGCTAAGGTGCTGCCCGCACGATAAGAAGAGTGGAATTAGGTAGGTAGGTAGGGTAATATTAAGTGTGTAATAGATTAATGTGGTTGCTAAAGTTAATGATAGAAGTTCGAAGTTTTCATTTTACGTACCAACAGTCACGGAAACATTCTTGTCCCTTGCCAAGTATTCCACAACAGGAGCTGAAACTAGTCCACTGCCGAGGATAACTACTGGAGTCTGTTGGTCGTTGCCTTCCACCTTATGACGAGAGCGACTGGAAAATAAGAACATTTTATGAACGTCTGTCGTCTCAATTAGAAGTTGAATCTATTTTTAATATTGTTTTATAATGTAAATTAAATAATTACTCACGTATTGGACATTCGCAGGTCGTTGATGTATTCAAAAGGTGGTGTTAGTTTTCCGTTGCTAGTTATGATGGCCTGTGATCAGAAAAATGTAATGTTACTAAAGTAAGCTCGTGACTAAAGTATATAAATGGATCTACGTAGTCATCATCATCATCTCAGTCGATAGACGTCCACTGCTGGACATATTATGCCTGCCACAACGACTGCTCCTGCGCTGCCCTCATCGAACGGGTTCTCGCCTCCTTCGCCAGGCCGTCGGCCTACGCTACGCTTTCTGGAAAGCGGTTGACACTCGAGACTCTTCGGCCCCATCGGCCATCGGGTCTGCGAGCAAAGTGCCCTGTCCATTGCCAGTTTAGTTTAGCAATTCTTTGAGCCACGTTGGCTACTCTGGTTCTTCTATGAACCTTTTCATTTCTGATTCGATTTAAGTAGTAATTACTAGTTGTTTATTTTGGTGAATGACTACGATAATGTAGAATATAAATATACTAATGAACTTACTCCTTGAACAACAGGCGAGAAGTTATGTTCATCAAGTGGTTTAGTTGCATCTGAGCTCATGATGTCCTCCGAGTATGGGAAGAGTAGATCTCCAAAGAAGTCAGTAGATTCACGTGGTAATTGTGTTGGCATATTATCGATAGAGCATACTAACACTCCGGGACCTTTGAAACTGTATAAAATTAATTTAAATTAAAACATATACAGGGTCCAACTTAATATGCTGACACTTTTTTAAGGGGATGATCAGACCATCAAACTGAACAACTTTCTCTATGGGACCAACATCGAAATAGCGAAAAAAAACAGGTGTGTAGTTTTGCAGTTTTCTATGGAGGGGCAGATTTTTTTTTCGATAGAGATGTTATTCATCTGGATTTGAAAAATCGTGTTTTGAAAGGTTTTGAAATTGTACTAACTTACCTCTTTGTATCTTTGTTCCTGTCGGCATCGTAAAGGCAGAAAGGAGTGTCGATTGTTGTACATTCGTTCATAAACTCAATAGAACCACCGGGGTCAGCAGAAATGTCGCAGATTGCAAGCATGCTGCCGGAAGAACAGAAATAAAATGTTTACTTTAATGAAAGTAAAAGTAAATTATATGAAATCATGGTGTGAGCAACTGTATATAGTACAGTCAGCGTCAAAAATCTAACCCCCTATTGCTAAGTGTAATGATTTAGATAGAGTGTTCAGGTACCGTGTGCACTGTACCTATAATCTTAATCCCGTAAATTAATTTTTATTTAACAGATAACCGATATGAATCATAGCAACACTAATGCTTACCGGTGTGGCAAAGCTGGTGCTCCAACACTCTTCGGTAGCCAAGGAGTATTCGAAGGTATCAGGAGATGCTTAGCATCAGGAATCGTCAGCAACTTGGGACTGTCCACTGCCCAGTAGATACAGTTGACAAGGACAGAAGTATACGGCGCTATCTGGTCACAGAAAAGGAGAACGCGTTATCGATAAACTGCTTGAGTTTTCGTTTCATTAACCTACTTTATCTGAATGATAAGTCAGCTGCAATCCATTGTTTGTTGTGAAAATACACAATGTTTATTGTATTTCTCTTGTTACCTTTTGCGCGAAGGTTGAGATGTATCGTTCAGGGTGTTCCTCATATTCCTGATTATCGTATCCTCCTCCATTTTTTCGTTCCAAGTGATGTCGGCGTCGTACTTCGCAACCGTAAATTTTATTTGGACCTAGCCAGAAAAAAAACAATTATCAGAAAAAGTTTAGATAGATTTTCAATGTCGACTTTACATGTCGAACCACAACGAATGACTTACTTCCATGCTCTGCAACTTTTCTCAGCATTTCGGGAGGGACATATTCATGGGGTAGTTCTTGGAAAATCTCTTGACTTCCCTGAAAATGACAAGATCAGGTAAAATGCCCATTCGACTATGTCATTCACACATAAAAAAAAATTTATGTGCTATGTTTTGGATCTCACCTGTGACACATTTCCTGAGCCCGTGAACACGAATGTGATGGGTCCAAGAGATTTGGGCATCATCCCTAAAGCTACTTCATATCCAGCATCACGGATAGCCTGGCGAGCCATACTTGAGCTGCGATAGTTGTGAGCTGGACCTATGTGCTGGAATGTTTATTTTTAGACATAAATAACATAGATAGTGATTCATTTAATCAGGTTGTCGGGAGAGAGATGACCTTTTCGAGGTTTGACCTATTTGTCCTGTTCAAGTAATTTCCAGTAATGCTACTTTACTGATAGCAACATTGCTATTGTCATTTCTCAGTAGACGTACCTTATAAAACAAATGAATGTTACAAGGGAGTAGTCCGATATATTCTAAATACTTATATATATAGCATATAATTAACAATATTTACATTTCATTAGCAGTATTACCCTAAATATGTAATATGATGTGATAAGAAAATTAACCTCAAAATTACAAAGTTAACAATAAAAATACTCTATACGCCTAAATCTAATTTCTTTAATCTGCATCAGATTCTCGAAGTCTTAAACTAACTTAAACTTTGGTTGTTCATGACGTTTTGTTTTTGTTGTCGTAGTTAACTACTCGTAGGAACACTGTTTATAGATAAACGAATCGGTTCGGAACGGATGGAAATAAGGATCGTCTGAAATTGCATAGAATTTGTTTCTAAACTAGGTAATAATCTATTAATTTTTCATTAAAAGAGGGGCAAGAAAAGAACCAAGCCTTTCTAAGGACAAAATATGCATAATTTCTTATTTAAGAAAGAGTGACCTAGTACCTACTTTAATTGATGCAGACCACAAAACTATAGACTTAACAACGCTACAGGGTGAAATTGATATCATTTGCATCCTTTTAAACTAAGAGTCAACTCATCAAACTGAACAAATTTTACTATGATAACATCAGAGCAAAAAAATGCAGCTGTTCCATACTAAACTGCAATGCCTATCGACTCAAATGTATGCAATAGCAGATTTTTTTTGCTCCGATCTGTTTGCTCCCACAGTAAAAGTTGTTTAGTTTGATGGGTAGACTCTTAGTTTAAAATGATGCTAATGATATCAATTTTACCCTGTATACAAGAACGGGATCGTACCATAAAAGGCGTGTGATGACCCAATGCCAAAAGTCTAAGTCCGATTCCATGGAGTATGTTGATCATTCCCGCAACTCCTGCATACTTGCCGAATGCAACCACGCGGTTGCCAGAATCATCCATCAGCTTTTCGTAGTCTATCAAACGTATATTCTGAAATGTTAAATTTGTTTAAATATCACTAAAGTTATAATCTCTAAAATAGTATAAAACAAAGTCGCTATCCACGCCTGTTTCTTCGGTTACTTCTTCTAAAGTAAAATATAGGTAACATTTTTGCATAATCTATTCGTTTTAGTTCTGTGTTTTACTAATTTTGAAGTAATCATAAAATAAGTTTAGTCAAGAGGTTTTCAAAACATTTTCATGTCGAGCTACAATACCTTCAGCAATCACTGAAACGGAACAATGTCGTCGCTCAAATTGTACGGAAGATGTCATTAGGTATTATCTAAATCGTTCTAGGGTATTATTGATATTTTAAGAGGAATGATTTGATTTTATGTTTGTTTGTATTGAATAGGCTCCGAAACTACTGGACTGATCTGAATAGTTCTTTCACCATTAGAATACTACATAACCGATAACCGTGAGGAACAATAGGTTAACAAAACAGCCAAGGGTGTGTCGGGAAGATTCTAAGGCGATACGAAGTGCGCCGAGGTCATCTAGTCAAAAATATGGAGGGACGAGAGACGCCGCCGGTTGAGTTGGTTGGGCCCAACAGCTTGCTATGTCCATGAGAATTGCGTGAAAAAAAGCTCGTCTTTGTAAGTAAACTATTAAATAATCATTTCATACCTTTGCAAGTATCGTGTCCAACATTGGCATATTAGCCTCTTGGGCTTTGATGGTATGGGAGAAGAAGCAATACGTCTTGTTTGGAATGAGGAGGTCAGCGGGGGTCTGCTTCACGCCGAATATAACACTGGCTTCACTGATGTCTTCTTGGATCACTGCGCCTGCACTTATGTATGACTGTAACAAAATAATTAATTGATTTGGTTTAGATACAATAGAGACTTGTACCGATAGTAATTTATAGTATTCTGTGCTTGTACAAACTTTACTAACTCACCGATCCCCGCTACCCAATCCGCCGCGTAGCCCCAGTAACGTCCTATGGCGAGGTCTGTATCCCTCTGGGTGCCCCCAGGTCGGTTGCCTAAGTTCATTCATTTGGATTGGTACTCTTCGTGGTCCCTCTAATAGTCCGCAGTAAAAAGTAGTCATTTCCACAACAACAACAGAAAAAATCTTTCCGCTGTTCCCAGATTGTTCTTGCTGAATTTTTATAATGATATTCAGGATAGTGAAATTGCGTATTTGCGTATACGCATACCTTGCCCTGCGTGGCGTGTTGCGGAGAGGTATGGACACTCAATCATTGGGCTTATGGGTTCGAATCAGCTCGGACGAAATACCATTACCTATTAATGTACCACAGTGAGTTTTAATAACTTATCGTATACGTAATCCGACTGCTCTCAAAAGGTGAATGAATATATCGTGAGGAAACCTGCACACGCTGAAGAAGAAAATCTGTTGCTTACACATGTGTAGTTCATCAATCCGCATTGGGCACGCGTGGTGGACTAACTCCCTGAGGGTTAGGTCTATGTGCCCTGCAGTGGGACGTAGGGTCACTCTTCCTTGCATGTAAGTGTGCTACTTATGCCTCATATTTCCGACAGATTGTGGTGTGTTTAGTTATAGAGAATTAAAATAGTTTACCTGCATGGGATAAGCCCTTCGGTTGGAGGGTTGAACTATAACTTTAACCCCCTGCCGTACCAGGCGGCTGACATTGGCCGGCGCAAACGGAGCTCGCCTTTCCCATACTGATTGGTCTTCCCTGCGGATTGCTATCACTCTTCGCTGGAAAATGGTTAAAATGCAATTAATGGTCACCGTACTTTTAATCCTGGGAGTTACAGTGGTGTTCCGTTCGCCAATTTTGCATGGAACACTAAAAACAAGTAAAATTTCGTACTCGCAAGGCAAATGCCTCCTTTCAAACTGGTAAAGGTGAGATGATGTAGTGAGGTGTATGCCATACTTCAAAACGTAGGCCCTTGTTGAAATCAATTAATACATATCCATCTCTCTAGGTTTTCCTAAACTTACCTAAACTTTTGCTTAACTTGTCGTCCGAGGCACGGATTTTGGGATGCCTATCCAAAGATGCACCCAGCTCGTTTGATGGTCATTACCTACGTTACCTATGATTATCGGAGTTCCAGTTATTTTTTAGCGCAACAAGCAAAACCTCTACAGGGTGTGGCAAAACACTCTAGTAATGCTTCAGACCTTCAAACTGAACAACTTTCACTATGGAGCCAACATCGAAATCGCGGAAAAAACGGCTCTTTCATACAAAACTGCAGTAGGTACCGACTCGACTCGACTCGTATGGGAAATTTGCTCAAAAAAAAAGATTTGACGTGTTTTGTTACACCCTGTAGTACTCGTAACTACTCACTCACTAACCTACACCCGTTTTTGATATTAAGTAGGTACTTACTAGAAATATTTTAAAGGAAAATAAAGAAACTAAACATCTTTTCCTTATGGAACATGAGTCGAAAAACGAGAAAAGTGTTGGACCTATACCATAGAAAATCGATCTGTTTGTACGCACTTTCGTATACAAGGTGTTACAAAAATACAAATAAACATTTAAGGGGGTGGTTTAGACCATCAAACTGAACAACTTTCACTATGGGACCAATATCGAAAACGCGAAAAAAAAAAAAAGTTCTATACTCTACAAATCGACTAGAGCTAAAATATGTATGGGATACAACATTTTTTTTTTCGCGATTTCGATGTTAGTCCCATAGAGAAAGTTGTTCAGTTTGACGGTCTAAACAACCCCCTTATGAGTTTTAAAAATTTATTGTTACTTATGAAACACCCTGTATATTATAAGTCCAAAAAAAACACGTTTTTCTTATGTTCCTTAGGGAAAATTGTAAAGTTTCATTATCTGAACACAACCCTTAACATTTTTCCTGTAATTAATAAATAGGGGTGTATACGTTACGGGGTCCAAATGGTCCAACAATGGTGACCGTTTTTAAAAGAATTCTCAGATCATCAAACTGAGAAGTTTTCTATTAGGTAGGTATATGAATTATGATATCAGACCAACATCGAAATCACGATAAAAAAAAACTGCTAAGTATCTCATATATTTGGGTGGAGTATGACTGCAGTTGTATGGAACAGATTTTTCGCGATTTCCCCGTTTGTCCCATAGAGAAAGGTGATTAGTTTGATGGTCTGGAGTGCGATTTTTGAATCTCATTCGGTGAGCTCAGCAGTTGAAAATGTCAAAATTACTATGTAGATACGCATCTTTTTACTGCTGATTTAACTTTAAAAAATCATACTACAGGAGAGAGATTTTTGAGAGTCGAATCCGCAGTAGAAAGATGCGTATCTCCATAGTAATTTTGACATTTTCAACTGCTGAGCTCACCAAATGAGATTCAAAAATCGCACTCCAGGATTGAATCTCATTCGGTGAGCTTAGCAGTTGAAAATGTCAATATAACTATGGTATGGAGATATGCATCTTTCTACTGCTGAGTAGACTTTTAAAAAATCATACTACAGGAGAGCGATTTTTAAAGTTAAATCAGCAGTAAAAAGATGCGTATCTCCGTAGTAATTTTGACATTTGCTACTGCTGAGTTCGACTGCCAGGTCTTCTCCTATAAACCTGTAACATTTATCTTTATACCTCACGTGTTAGTGGGGGGCGCCTCATAGGTAGGCGGTAGTAGATAACCATACGCTTACCGATTTAAATAAATGCTTATCATAAAATTAGGTATCGATATCGGTCGTGGAAATTAACTTCGTTTGCGCGGTAACGATATCAATTATCAGTAGCCAAGATTTGTACCGCAAAATTCCTAAGGTTTTGAGATATAATAAGAATTGATCGACATACGCTGTCGGAAATTTGTATTTTATAACATTACCTATGTACTTTTTAATTTTAAAGCCGGGGGACTTTTTAATTACCAAAAAGATTACCGATTGCCCGATCCGACATAATATCTTAAACGTTACTAAATAGCTGTTCTAAGAATAAGTGATAGTAAGTGTTTTAAATCTCTGTTTCTGTAATTAAAATAAAATTTCGTTACTATTTGGAATGTAAGTAGTATATTAGTCATGTATGGAACAGCCGATTTTTTTTCGCGTTTTCGATGTTAGGTTAGGTTAGTGTCCCATATAGACAGTTGTTCAGTTTGATGGTTTGAACATTTCCTTAAAATAGTATTTCACTTTCTCCCCCGCTGTAGTAAGGAAAAAGTCACGGGTAGTGGAAAAAGCGAAAAAGCCAATTTTTTCTTTATCTTCAAAACGAACTATGCGACCGAAGCTGCGGTAGCAAGCAGGTGTACCTACCTACCTATTCTGAATAATATAGGAATAGGTAACTCAACCTTGTTGACATGCCTATATGATACCTTATCTTTAGGGTGTGTCAATTAGCCTACAGAAACTGAAAGCATACCAACCTATCTACCTGCCTGGTTATCACATTCTGTAAACAATAAATTGCCTTATAAATTACGTAAAATATTATTGATCTGTAAACAGATATTAATGCATAGGTAATCTAGATTGATTGTATCTCAGCAAAGTTAAATCTCGCCTAGACCCCAAGAATTCCTCGTACAGAGTAATTTCAGATAATAATGCCACCTTCGCAAAATGTCACCCGCTGGCAAAACGCCTAGTTACTTCTCATGATGCCAACCTCTCGAAATAACAACTTCTCGAAATGCCAACTGCTCGAAATACTATCAACTTCACGAAATACGAACTTCTCGAAATGCCAATTAAGGGTTGAACTACACCACAGCATCGCATTTTTCCGTCGCTCCATCGTTTTCTGTCACTCAGGAACGTCATTTGCTAGATCATTATAAGATAGACGGAACGCGATCGCACGCGGCGTGCTGTTCCGTGCTGTTCCGTTCCGTCTATCTTATATGCTCTAGCAAACATGTTAAATAGAGAAGCTACCGAGAAGTAATGTTTTGTAACACGCGTTAGGGTGCACGCGCTCTAACTCACTTAGCCTGTGCCAGGCGCTCGTCGCCCAGCACGCGCCCCGCACTGCTGATCATGGTGCACAGATTTTGTTCGCGTTGTCTGCTCTATACATCGCTATTTAATTACTCAATGCTAGCAAATGACGTTCCTGAGTGACAGAAAAAGATGGAGCGACGGAAAAATGCGATGCTGTGCTACGTGGTGTAGTTCAACCCTTAACTTCTCGAAATAGAGAATCTTGGTTGGATACAATGATTGAATACAATCAAGAAATTTGGAATAGATCCATGGATATAATGTAGGTATTGTTTTCGAGAAATAAGTAACAAGAAATAAGTATTCTTTACTTAAATCTGCCAATGAATAATGGAACCAAATAGCATGTACGAGTATCTTTTCAGAATTTTTTATACATATATATAATCTAGTGTCACATCCACCTGCCTATTTGTTTGTTATTTATTACCAATCGCTATCAAATGATATCGATTGCCAATTAAATCATGTTGCTAACGTAAAACAAGGTCATGCATGATATAAGAATGAAGAACGACACGTCATAGCGTCAAATATGTTACTGTATTTCCCTAAGATAGTAAAATATTGATATGATAGGTACTAGAGGCCAAGGTAATCCTTTAGGCTAATGCCCTTGGAAACAACGTCGATATTTATCGTATATCGACGTTTGATTATCCTTCAGAATCTAAATAATATAAAGTTAAGATGCCAGTTTTCTATATCCCCCAGGCTCTGACATCTCAAATTAAACTTTTGAGGTAGTTGAGGCAAAGCTTAATGCAGCATTTACTTTGCTATGATTCACTCTGACTTTGATGGCTTACTATGACAGCCAAACCCGACCAACACACAATCATGCGTATTTCATCTTCGATAGACAAGCTGATCGTAAAAGATGCCATGCCGATTACTCACTGCGACCACCCCAAATATCTAGTATTATCACAGAATCACGGACTTGAAAGAAATACGGACCGAATATTACACTAAAAAGATGTGAAGCATGCAAGGTAATACAATCTCGTTTGTTCTACAAGGGACCTACACTCACACAGATGCACTAGCTCAAGGCGCAGGTGCTACAACCCGTCACCTTATGTATACCGCGTGAAACCACGCACACAAAAGAAATGGGTGCTTCACTCATGATTAGACGAGATTACGTCTGGTTCTTCTTTTAAGTCTGTGCACAGAATAAGAAAGAGTCGAATCTAGTTCTAATAAGTACATACAGTATGTACAATCCCTGCCCCCTACCAATATTAACCAGACCCCCTCTGGCAGGAAGCGTGGTGGAAAATTTAGGCAGTAAGGTCTACCTTTTTATCCTCACCGCGTTTTCCTCTCTCGCTCGCACTCACTCAGTATTTCACATGCAAATCTCTTCTTGTAAATTTTTTCCATTTGTATGAAATGGCTAAGTAATATTCTTGCATGTAAAACTAACGCCTGTAGAGATTCGAGTGTTTGTAGAGTAGAGTTGTAGAGCTTTGCCTCAAGTCCAGCGAACTACTAGACTAGCTCTATGCTTCTCTGCATATGCGTGTCCTGTATACAGTCTTTTAACGAAACATGGATTATCACAGGGCATCAGACCAACACCGGGGTGGATGCTGTATCCACTGGCAGAAATTACGCCACCAGATGTCTGCAGGGCAGTTGCAAGATCAATAGAGAGACACACGGCATCCGATGTATGAATATTGAATACCCCACATTGCCCCGAAGGCTCAAAGGCTTGCACTACAAGCGAACGGAGTTTATATGGACGCTGCCTGACGGTAGTGCTATCCGTGTGGCAAAATACTGGACTGGAATCATTTTACGACATGCCATCGACACGACAGAAGAAGAAGCCAAGAAATTTTTGTTTATAAACTTATCAGTTTTTAGTTCATGATAGGGAACGACGACGCGTCTAGTAAAATAGAAAAAAAAGGGTGTGGTTCTATTACTACTTCGGTAGTTAGGTACTGTTAATAATTACTGTATTAATGAAACTTCACAATTTTCTTCTTATCGGCAAAATACAGTATTTTTGTTCAAAGTTATAAATCAACTTTATTCGGGAAAGGAGTAAAAAGCATCGCGTAAGATGTTTCTCATAGTATTCCCTTCAATAGGTATCGAAATACTTAAAGCTGGTTTGAGTAGTTTCCACTATTTTGCCTCTACTATGCAAATATGGCTACTTACTTTTCTCTTTACTGTTCTCATTTTCATTATTAAAGTTTTTGACCTGCAATTACATGCTTTCGTACTTATACTTAAGTAAAACTTAAAATTAAGCACTTACCTTAGTTGAATAATAAGCAATTTGCCTCCTATATTGGCTCGAACGCAGAGCCGCAGACTTATGTAACATTTTAAATTTTTACCAATCACTCATTAATTAATTAAAAATAATAAAAAGATAACTGATCATACGTTCTCTCCGTTTAGTAATCAGTTTAATTGTAACTCTAAGTATAAGTTGTCTCGAGAAAACACAATCGCATTACGTTTTATCGTTGGCGATAGTGATCCCATTTTGTTATTTGACTTGTATTGCTTGTTATTTCGTGATTGTTTTCGTAGATAATTAACTGTTATTTATAGATAATCCTTGTTTACATGCTTCGTCGTTATGACTGCTTATGTGTTAGGAAAACATTTATTATAATAAACAGAAGTGGAACCGTAATAAAGTTGTTGAACTTTCTTACCTACCGGGTAAGCGGAGGTTGGTTATTTTTCTAGTTTCTTGGAGAAATCACATATCAGGAATAAGGTGATACATCAGGAGTGCGATTTTTGAATCTCATTCGGTGAGCTCAGCAGTTGAAAATGTCAAAATGACTATGGAGATACGCATCTTTCTGCTGCTGATTTGACTTTCAAAAATCATACTACAGGAGAGCTATTTTTGAGAGTCAAATCCGCAGTAGAAAGATGCGTATCTCCATAGTAATTTCGACATATTCAACAGCTGAGCTCACCGAATGAGATTCAAAAATCGCACTCCAGAGAACGAAAGTGGTTTGACATAGCTCAGATAATAATCAATCTGTAGTGGATTGCCACCAGCCCATGGGGGCTGGTCATATCTGCCGAAGAACTGACAATCGATGGGGAGTCAGAGTTCTAGAGTACTGTTCGGAACTGGCAAGCGTAGTGCAGGACGCTTTGCTGCCCGCTGGACGACCGACCTAAAAATGGTAGCGATGAGCGACTGGATGAGGAAGCCCGAGGATATAGTTTTGTGGCGCGCCTTCGGAGAGGCCTATGTTCAGCAGTGGAAGTGGAGAATGAGATAGGCAGATGATGATGGTTATTTTTAGATGGTTGTTATAATGAAATATTCATACTGGCTTTAAGCCCGGTAAGTATTAACTGAATATTCCTTTAAAGGCGCAATTGATTGACGATTTTATTGACCTATCCTTATAGATACCGGTACCCTGATTGGGTGAAAGCACAGCCCCGGTTGAGGTTGCGGATACAAGTAATGTCCTACAACTTTTTCAATCTTGTATTTAATTAATATTATCTGTCATTGGTTTGCTTACTACTTCCCCGGATTGATGATTTTCTTACTTTCGGCTGTTTTATGATATTTGTTTTCTTGATAAGTTATTTGTTTAGCGCGCATTTAGGTCCCAAACCTTGCCTCGTGCCTCTGGTTATAGTTGAACGTCAACATGCTCCCCAATCTCCTCATGTACATAGGGTTTATACGGTATAATATCTACCTAGGTATCTATACAGCCCAGCAGCAGCAAGCCGTCGCCGTCGGCCATCGTTACCCCTCCAGCCGAACCAGCCGCCCCGGGCATTTTGCTCATTTTGCCCTAAGCCTAAGGAGATTAAATTGGTTGGACCAGCCAATGGGAAAGTTGAAAATTAGCCTTTTTGTTTTCCGCAAAGAACACTTTTTGGTTTATGATAATGTAGAAAAACATGTTTTATTTAAAGGTCCAGATGGACACCAGCAAGTGTACAAAGGCACGTAAGAGAGGTTAGATCATAGGCATCATAGGATCATCTGTTACAGATGTTAGATAGTTAACTCATTTAGATTTGCTCTATCTCTTCCGCCCTTTCAGTTTGCATTTTATTGATAGAGCTCTGGCAGTGCAAATGCTCAGAGATATCTCATAATGCCAAAGAGTATCGTCATCGTCTTCATCACAGCCTGTATACGTCCTACTGTAGGGTAGGGCACAGGCCAGGGAGAATGTATTTAGGAACTACTTTTTCTTTTTTAATGTATTTCTGAAAATCCCTCATTCTGCCAGGAAGACCAGCATAGCTAGCATGCTGCAGTGATACAGCGCTATCACACCTTCGCTCTCTTTCTATTTGCGTGCAAACGAACGAGATAAAAGACGTGATACAGCCGTATCACGTGTTGCATGCTACCAGTGCAGGAAGAACTTTTTTTTAATTGAACATACCTACTATAATAACTTTATAATACACCTACAGTAGAGTTCAATTTATGGAAGAAAAAGTGTTAACTGACTAATAACAAATCTCTAAATTACAAAATTCTGTATAGTAACCTAATAAAAAGGATTAGACTTCATCATTTCAAACACCGGCTATAGTATGGGGTATGGGCTAGATCCCCTTGCTTATTTAAAAGGATAGATAATTAAAAAAAATATTGCGCGTAAACAAGACGAAACGGACGGACTTTGTTTCTTAATTTTCTAAATTAGTTTTTCGTGGCTGTTATTGTGATAATGTGGTGGAATTAGTGTAATAATATGCCTTTAATGGAGAACAATATAGTAAATGAAAGAAATAAATAAGGCGCGACCGTTCGATTCGGATTGATATCCTCGCGTAAAACTCCCTTGAACATTGAAATGTGTGAACCACCCTCGCATTTCAATGGGTTAGGTTTAAGATAAAACGAAAAACTGCTGATGAAAACGGATTCTTGACAATATTGGAAAATATTTATTGAAAACATCGGACACTAGAAACACGATCTCGAATATAATTCAGAATATGACAATACTACAGAAAAATTACTATTTACTTGAATTATGAAGACAAGAAGGAAAAATTATAATAAACATAAAACAGACCAGGAACATAGTGCCTTTTATAATGGATTAACAAGAAAATACTAAATCAGACTTGGCTGCATGGGCTATGTCTTTGCCTTTCCGCAAGGAAAAATGAAACAACAACAACAACAACAAATATTGTCAATATTGTCAAGCAAATGTCATTCAATCAATCAAGTGTCAGTGAGTTTTTGGCGGGATTTGGTAGCTGACGTTTGGAGTCCTCATATTTCATCGAATTTTTATTGTTTATAGTGAGTTTTGGTTCGTAAAATTGGTGTTGTTTTGCGCAACAAAGTGTCGTGCAAGTGAACAATATATAGTTCAGTGAAATATGATGGTGCATGGGTTGTAAACAGGAAAAGCGTTCCGTGATTTTAGCGCGTCAAAGCGGTCGGTTCACCTCTGTACTGTGGACTTCTCTGTGTTTCCTGCGTCTTTCGATTGTCTCCAAAAACTCCAAAGAAGCGTCTAAACATCGAACACCAACGTTTTAACGTGAAAACAGAAGATATATTGAAATAAAATAAGATTTAGCCTAAAGGTTTTGTAACCAGGCTAGTAAATAAATTATATTAAAAAAAAAACAAGTGTCAATGTCAGTGTCAGTTGCATAGCATTTTTGGGCTTGCTTGTTTGTTGTCTTTGTGGATTTTACCAAATTTTAAATAATTTCCCCAAAACAGCCTTGCCATGTTGTTGTAAACGAGCTAAACAATATATAACAATGTCAAATACATCTTCGTCAAGTAATAAAAACCACTCCAAAAAGGTGAACAGCAGTCGTGATCGGGACAAAAACAAATCGGTCGCTTCAGAGTCTGGGTCCAGCCAATGTGATACACCACCACTCGCAGATAAAGTATGTGCTCTAAAATATTTTGGAAATAATCCTTAGGTAACATTCTCGCAGAGAACAGACGAGGAAGGCCGAGAACGAGAGTGTGGATGCCCTTCATTGTTCCCGTGGCATCATGAGCCGTTGTAATTTTTTATTTGCAAGTTCTTGCCGAGAATTCTCGCCGAGAAGTTCTCGCGAGAGTGTAGTGCTTGCCTGCTTTAGGTACCTACATTCTCGCCGAGAACAGACGAGGAAGGCCGAGAACGAAAGTGTGGATGTTCCTCACTGTTCCCGCGGCATAGTGAGCTATAGTGATATTCCTTGGAAGTTCTTGCCGAGAATTCTCTAAGTTCTCGCGAGAGTGTAGTGCCTGCGTAGAGAATCAAATGTTTAGGCTTAGAAAAAGTATATGTCTAGAATGAGCCTAACGGTTCTACCGTATAAAACAAAAAGAGGCCAACTTTCTTAGGTTGGTGTGCGTGTGCATGGATAAGGTTTAGAGGCCAGTGCTATACAACGTGTTAATGAATAAGCGCAAAACCTCATTCACCCCAAATGATTTATAACAAAATAATTAGATTGAAACAATAATTTCATTATTTTGATAGTTAGAATTTAAAGTTATTCACATTTTATGCCCGTTGGGTGGTTTGAGATCGAGTTCAGTAAATTTTAAAAACAAATTATTTAATATTTAGAAAAAAAAAAACATGTTAAAACCATGATAATTCGATTCTGCTCTCGATTCTAAACAAACTACTTTCTAGTTTTGCGTTAATTCATTAACACATTGTATATGAGTTAATCTTGACATAATATAACTTTATCAAAGCATTAAGGTTTCTAAAGATTACCTTTGTCTTAGAGAAAGCTATGCTGGTAAAAAAAATATTAGGTGCAATCCTCAATCAATACTAATATATTATTATATTTTCTGCAAGATCGTGTCTACATTTTCCATAAGTTCAGGTTATAAACACGTTGATTTTGAATTCAATATTTAATGATTGATTATTTCTTTGCAGGATGGGGGATCATCGCAGGGTAAATTTGCTGGAATCAGTCCAGATTCAGTGCAGTGTATGGCTGAACAGGTTGGGGTGGAGATCAATACGGAGGCTGCTACCAATCTCGCCGAGGATGTCAGCTATAAGCTTCGGCAAACTATTTCTGTGAGTACATTATATATTCTTTTGCACTTTATCACTACCAAAATGGTGCAGCGTCATGGCAAGCCAGAGAGCAGGTAACCAAAATGTGACCGCCCAGTAATTGACTTGCAATGTGACTCTTGTTTAGGTCTGTATCTAAACTAAAATTCTTAATTCAATGCTGAACTTCTAAGTAACATTATGAATGAATCCATAAATAGTTCATTCCTTTTCATTTATAATATGTTATGTCAAAATTAGGTATCTTAATTTTTTATTTTAGGTACTACAATGTCGTGCCAGTGCCAGCTTTTGTTATTTTATTAGATTACTATGCGTTACGTAGTCCAGTTTTACTAGGTAAAGTCAAATGACCATAAAAACACGATCAAAAGTGATTTAAATGAAAAAGAAATGATTTTTCCAACCCTGGTGCCATGCCGTCTCTTGCCAATAAACAATAATGTCTTAACATTTCAGACAATAGCACTACATAGTGAGATGATGAAGAAGTCCCGGGTAGACAGTTGGGACGTGAACACCATGCTGATGCTCTCCGACACGAGTCTTGTTGTTGGTACTTGTACAACATCATATGTTCCCATCGGGGAAGAAAAGCTTTCCTGCCCTGTTGTAAGTTCATTTAAAAAATCTGAGAAACTACATTAATAAATATCATGGACATTGTCTGTCACACAGAAAATCTAGTACCAATGGACAATATTAAATTTTAGGAAAGGTACCAAAATTCGAAAACCATTTGGAGATTATGTCATAAAAGGCTTATATAAAATTGACCGATTATTCTTTCGTTTAATGGAGGCATGACAGATCCATTACTTTACAGGACTATATTGTGCTTGTTTTTTTTAAAAATAATTAATGGACTTCTTGCTTGTTCGTTAGCACCGCATTTCCGCCAATGTCAAGTGGTTTGATAGTATCTATCCAATCTCGAGGATTGTTTTTGAGTAAGAACAACTGAGAAGGATTGTGAAACGCGAACCGCGCGAACACCACGCGAGAGACAAGTGTTCGGGGAAACCCTGCAACGTGACTCCATGTGCTTGATTTATTGATATTTTAAAAACAAACTTTTTATCTACAGGAAACTTTGCTAAACGTAACAGACTTTGCACTGGTCCCGCAAAGCTATGTATTCTCAACCCTGCCCACCGTCTCGGTGGAATGGATCACGGATGAGAAGAGTCTCAATAACAACAGTAATATTAGTATTAACTTGCAGAACTATTATACTAAAGTTGCTAGAGGTATGTCATGGTTTAATAAGCTCTAATCTAATAGAACTAATACATATTTTAAATACAAATGATTTAAATATACAACACAGATGATCTAGTTCCAAATGAAGTAACAAAATCTAGTATATTCTTTTCTAATCTTAGTGTTGAAGATTTTGCCAATGTTCAATATAAATAGCAAATGTGGTTGATATTGTTAGGCAATAAAAATTCATTGACTTCAAGGAGTGTTCACTTTTTAGCGATAATACCTCCTTATTTTGTAAATCTTCATCAAGTTATTCAAATGTATATTTTGTTTTGGAGCGCAATAAAGTATTATTGAGTTGAATGTTTTATGCATAAAATGGTGACTGCTCAGTTACAGACTTGCATCGGGACTTCTAGAATCAAGTCAATTTGTATTTTGACTCCCATAATATAATATAACATAATGTAGATAAGTAAAAAATATCCATGTCCCGGGTAAAAAATTTTAAAATTATGAAATTGAACAATAAAACCCCTAGGTTAGTGAATCAAACTGAGCTATCAAGCCGTCAATGACTGCATACATTTCGTTACAGCAATATTAAATCTCAAAAGGAAACCCAAGGAAATCGCTGTGGAAGATCTCACAACTAACACAAGAATCGGTCCAATATTCCCCAATCTCTTCAACCTGGCCGTGCTAGTCCTCAACGATGACAATCTAAACGCTCTTAATGTACCTGCCAAGAAACCTCTACAGTCAAACGTTTTGGATATGGTCGACGCTTTATGCTCCAATCCCTGCAGTTTGGATACTAATATACAACAACAGGTATTTTTTTTTATGATACACAACTCATAAATATGCTATATTTGAGTATTTCGAATTTATCAGGCATTCCATGTTACAGAGTGTAAAATTAAATGGGTTACATATCGAACAGGGAGCTTCAGACCATCAAACTGAACCACTTTCACTACGGGACCAACATTGAAATTGCGAAAAAGAAATCTGCTGTTCCATAGCAAACGTCAACGGTGACTCGACCCAAATGTTGGAAACAGCGGTTTTTTTCTGTCCCATTGTGAAAGTTGTTCAGTTTAACAGTCTGAAGCAACCCTTAAGTATGTGACGCATTTAAGTTTAAACCTTGTATATCTGTAATTGTGGTCTAAAAAATGGCTAATGATTTGGATGTAATTTTGTATTTACACAATATTCATTTTTCCAAGTCAATTTAGATAGGATCCATTCTTGAGAAAATTATTGCCTTCCAATTTTTTTGTTTGAAAATGGTTTTTCTCATTGATGATACCCATCTAGATTAACTTAGAAGATGTCGGGAAAATCTTGTTACGCCCAGGTATCCTATCCGTCCATAATACAAATTAAAAGGCACAGATCCAATACATCAACTGCTGTATATCCTGCAGGATTGCTGACCAGGAATAATAAACAGTCTCGGAACTCTTAACGAATTTGTTTAATGAAGATAGAGTACCTAGGAAAAATCAGCACTCAAAGGCCTTTGAACCTCTTTGTATGGGAGGCTGGCATAGTGATGACCATAATTTTTCGGGAATTTTAAAAATGCGGCGCACCATGAAACTTATGCATATCGATAGAGGATCTATAGACGAACAAAAAATGTCAAATAATATATAGTCCTAAAGTGCAACGTTTTCGAGATAATCCATGTTAAAGATCTTGATAAAAATCCTTACACATTTTCCTCCAATATATCTACAGGTTGAAATTGATATCATTAATTAGCATCCTTTTAACCTAAGAGTCTACCCATCAAACTGAACAACTTTTACCATGGGAGCAAACCAATCGGAGCAAAAAAAAAATCTGCTGTCCCATACTAAATGCATGACTGAAATGTATGGGACAGCAGATTTATTTTTGTTGCTTCGATTGGTTTGCTCCCATAGTAAAAGTTGTTCAGTTTGATGGGTAGACTCAGTTTAAAAGGATGCTAATGATATCAATTTCACCTGTATAAGGTGTCTCTGCCTCCGTGGTCACTAGTCATTGGACCACGGTTGGAATGGTTAGGGTTGAACTAAACCACGTAGCACAGCATCGCATTTTTCCGTCGCTCCATCCTTATCTGTTACTCAGGAACGTCATTTGCTAGAGCATATAAGATAGTCGGAACGGAACAGCACGGAACAGCACGCCGCGTGCGAGCATCGCTTTTTTCCGTCGCTCCATCCTTTTTTGTTACTTAGGAACGTCATTTGCTAGAGCATATAAGATAGACGGACCGGAACAGCACGGAACGGCACGCCGCGTGCGATCGCGTTCCGTCTATCTTATATGCTATAACAAATGACGTTCCTGAGTGATAGAAAAGGATGGAGCAACGGAAAAATGCGATGCTGTGCTGCATGGTGTAGTTCAACCCTTAAAAGATCTTGGGCTCTTGACAGGTCGTGGGTTCGATTTACACGGGGGACACCTAGTGATATGCCTCTTTGTGCGTTTTTCGCCAATTGGTTAGGATTAGGACAATGCAGGCTGAATCACCTGATTGTCTGAAAAGAAAGATGATTACGTGCTTCGGATAGCACGTTAAGCCGTTGATCCCAGCTACTATCTCTGGTGGTTATTAGTCGTTACATAAAAATCACGTCAGAGGCCGTAAGGTGTTCTGAAAAAACTCTGACACCAGGGCATGCCCACACGAGAAGAAGGTGTAATAGAAAATGTTTTTGGTATAAAAAAGTTCTATTACACGTGTATGTGAAACCCAGTATGTGAAAAAGGTAGGTAGGTAGGTAGGTAGTACCTACCGGTAGGTAAGGTAGGTACCGATAATAATTTATTTCGAAAAGGGTTCTTATATGAATGACAAATATTTATTTCATCTGTACAGGTACACGTACACACGGTGACGGTGTGGACATCAACCTATGCAAAACCAAAATAAGCTGGCCGCGCGTAGGTTGCATGACGTATGACTTAGCGCGGCCAGCTTTATTTGGTTTATGTAACGACTAATAACCACCAGAGATAGTAGCTGGGATCAACGGCTTAACGCGCCGAATAAGCTGGCCGCGCGAAGTCATAAGTCATGCAACCTACGCGCGGCCAGCTTATGTTGGTTTTGTACAGCTTGATGGTGTCGCCGTGTGTACAATAGGCCTCACGACGGCGACGCGCTGCATACTTCCAGTATAAGCGGGTCTCTGGGTGATTGGAGCACGCAAAGTGTCGCGCGGTCAACTTATACTGGCAGTGTGTAGCGCGTCGTGCAGCCTATTGTACCTCGACAGATGAAATAAATATTCGTCTAGGCTACTCGTATGTCTATGTTTTCTTAATTGCAATTACAATTTAATAAAAAATGAAAAACTAATGAGAACTTTTTTCGAAATAAAGTAGGTACCTCTGTATTTTTTCATCAAAAAGAGAAAGGAGTAATAGAAAATGTTTATGATACCTTAAGGTAGGTAAAGGTAACTTCATCATCATCATCACATCCTACATACCTAAGCTACGTCCCACTGCAGGGCAAAGGTCTACCCTCAAGCGTGCTCAATGCGGATTGGTAGACCTCAGATACGCATCGGAATTTCTTCTTCATCGGATGCAGGTTTCCTCAAAATGTTTTCCTTCATCGTTCGAGAGCAGTCGGTGTTACGTAGGTACATAAGTTAGAAAAACTCATTGGTACATGGCATGTCATCCGTGCGGATTCAGACCCGGACCTCAAGATTGAGATTCCATAGCTCTCCGCAACTCACTACTGAGGAGCGTCGCGAGTCGCGTATGATTGCACCTTATAGGAAATTGGAGGGGAATGTGATAGGATTGCGGGGACTTGCCATAGATGTCAACACCCACAAGTTATAGCAAAGAAGCTAACAGATACCGTCGCTCTCGGAAATATGTTCCATACACAAGACAACGTTCACAGTAAATACGTAACTCGTAACCTAGGTACTACAATTTTTTTTTCGTGATTTCGATGTTGGTCCCATAGAGAAAATTGTTCAGTTTGACGGTCTGATCATCGCCCTTAAAAAGGTGTCAGCATATTAAGAAGGACCCTATACAGGGTGTAAGGAAAATTATCATTAACCTTTTAACCACTTACTCTACCCATCAAACTGAACAACATTTCCTATGGGAGCAAACCGATCGGAGCAAAAAAAAATCAGCTGTCCCATACTAAAACTCCAATACCTACTCTACTCAAATGTATGCAACAGCAGATATTTTTTTTGCTCTGATTAGTTTGCTCCCATAGTAAAAGTTGTTCAGTTTGATGGGTAGAGTATGTGGTTTAAAGGTTAATGATAATTTTCCTAACACCCTGTATACAAGGTGTTACAAAAAAAACAAATAAACATTTAAGTTTAGACCATGAAACTAAACAACTTTCGCTATGGGACCAAAATCGAAATCGCGAAAAAAAAATTGATTTTCTGTACTCTACTAATCGACTCGAGCTAAAATATGTAGGGTGCGTAGTTGAACAGTGAACCACCCTTTTTTCCAAGATACGTAGCGTGCTGAAAAATAAAGCTACCACTTTCGTTTTGGTGCCATCGGTTAGGTAATTTCATAAGGTTTCTTAGTTTTAAGTTATATAAAGCCCAAGGAACAAACTAAACCCGTAAAGACAGTTTTTATCAAAAATGAAATTTGGCTCACTGTGTACTATGGGTAGTTTACACTGAACCACCTGAGTTTCAACAGTGAACCATACATTTAATTACTAGTAAAAATGCTTATTTCTGAAAAGAAACCTCATAATTTTGAAAAATCTCCTTTAATTTTTACCATACAGAATACAATGAAAAAAAAACGTCATCTAACAAAAAGTACTTAAACTTTTCATATAAACCTTTTTAGGTAATTAACAACAAACCTTTTTGATGGTATAATAAACTGTCTTCATTCAAAGAACCACAGAAAAATAAAAAATAATCAAAATTATCATGAACAACTTCAATTAAAAATTTAGCTATTTTAAAGTAAGGCAGTGAACCGGTTCACTGTCTACTATGCAAACCTGGTTCACTGTTCAATACACACACTATTCTACTTATAATTACCCAAAAATATAGGTTAGACGCTTAATTGTCACAAAACAATATGCTCATAAAACGACTAAAACTACAACAATTCTGACACAACACAAGTTTTATTCTTAGTATAAATAACAAAATGTACAAAAATCGAGACAGTTACGTGAGAAAACAATCTTTTTTTGGCGGAAAACAAACAAGTCGCTGTAGCACAAAGCGCTCACACCGCAGCTGCCGGCTCACTACGGGAGAGGGGAAGGGTGCCCACGAGGCAAGTATTAGTTAGTGAGGTAAAACTGGCAATGTCGCATATTTAGAAATATGGCGGTGGCTCAGTGTATCTGGTTGGTTCACTGTTCGACTACGCACCCTACCTACCTACCTATGGGATATCTGATTTTTTTTTTCGCGATTGTGATGTTGGTCCCATAGTGAAAGTTGTTCAGTTTGATGGTCTAAACAACCTCCTTAAGAGTTTAAAATATTTATTTTTACTTATGTAACACCCTATATACAAGGTCCAACTAAGAACTGTTGGACCACAGCCGGTCCCCAGGCTTCACACTATGCCTGGTGAAAGATCTTCCCTTTCAATGGAGGAATATTCCGGTGTAGCACCTCCATAGGATTTTATATAGGCAAGATCCTTAACATGCATTATCTCGAAAACGTTGCACTTTAGGACTATATATTATAGCACATTTTTTGTTCGTCTATAGATCCTCTATCGATATACATAGGTTTCAGGGTGCGCCGCATTTTTGAAAAATTTCCGGAATTCCTGCAAAATTATGGTTACCACTATGCCAAAAAGTTCAAAGCCCTTTCCATCTCAATCAGCTGGCGTAGGTAGTAATTGATTCTTTTGTTTTCCTTCTAGTTCCAACGTTTGTTTCCAGTAATGGTATCAAATATACTCGGAAACGGATCGCTAGCTGAGAAGATGGTTGCTATATTGACAAAAATAACTCGCACTTGGCCCTCATTCATCACAATTGGTTTGTATTGCTCTCACTATCTTGATGATCGATAAATAAGATGACTGTTGTTCTGATAATATACATTACTGGGTATACTGGTGTGATAGCATAGTCTAAGAATGAGTATATTATAAAACAAAGGGAGCCAACTTCGAAATCGTGAAAAGAAATCTGCTGTTCCAATACCGCATAGCGGTACCGATTCGACTCAAATGTATGAATCATCTGATTTGTTTTTCGCGATTTTGATGTCAGTCCCATAAAAAAAAAATTGTTCAGTTTCATGATCTGAGCATCCCCTTAAAAGGAACGCATCTAATAACGAAACGGTAACATCTTATACAGGGTGTAAAAAAACACTAGTAATATTTAAAGGTTTAGTTAGATTAGATCATAAAATAACATTAAATTACAAATTTAAAAAACCCCCAACGCCAAAAACGAACATTTAAAAAGTAGCGTTGGGGGTTTTTTAAATTTGTAATTTAAGTTTATTTCATAATTTTTAAAGTTACATGAAAATTACTGAACCGATTTTCATAAAACAAAGCTAAGAACACTCTCGCATAAATTAACTTTAAACTTAAAAAAACCGCATCGAAATCGGTCCACCCGTTTGGGAGCTACGAAACCACGAACGGACAGAAACTTATAACACCCGTCTTATTTTGTCGCAATTTTTAAAGTTACTTCAAAACTGCTAAACCGATTTTCATGAAACAAAGCTAAGAACACTCTCGCATAAATAAGCTTTCTATTAAAAAAAACCGCATCGAAATCGGTCTACCCGTTTGGGAGCTACGATGCCACAGACAGACAGAAACTTTTAACACCCCTCTTTTCTTTTGTCGCAATTATGTAAGTTACTTCAAAACTGCAGAACCGATTTTCACGAAACAAAGCTAAGAACACTCTCGCAAAAATTAGCTTTCTACTTGAAAAAACCGCATCGAAATCGGTCCACCCGTTTGGGAGCTACGATGCCACAGACAGACAGACCGACAGACAGACAGACAGACAGACCGACATAGGCGTCAAACTTATAACACCCCTCTTTTTGCGTTGGGGGTTAATTAGAAGACATCGAGAAAAAAAATCTGTTGTTTTGTACAAAAAGGAGGTTTACAAACTCATGAACATAAATCATGAATGAATGATGATACCATTGCATATTTATTACAATAACATTGCCTTCGTATTTTCTGAATTTCGTAGTTATTTAAATGAATGAATGAATGACATACCTATACTTTTCTTTACACAAAAATACAGATACAGCATAGAAAAAGAAACAAAAAAACGATACTGGTACAAATAAGGCGGGCCTATCGCTAAAAAGCTATTTCTTCAAGATAACCTTAGGGTAGAGGGAATTTAAACAAAGAATAACGGGTCGGTGCTATAAAAATAAATAGTAAATATCAAAGAAGGTAAATTCTAATTATTTTTTTCAGGTAAAGGTATATTATTCGACTACCTATCACAAGGAACAAAAGAAAGACTGACAGCTCCTATGATTAAGTGTGTTATGGCGTTAGGAAGACGGGCACTGGTGGAGTGCCTCGGTGACCATCTCGATCACTTAGATGAAGGCATACACACGCCCGGCCGAAGCCGCCTCCAACCGGATCTCCGGGAAGCTATACTGGTAAGCCCTGACAAAATGTAATTCAATGTGGTTTGGCACAGACTTTTTAGGTTTGGCATGTAACATTTTTGTTTAGCGTACTCTTCTGTGAAAACGTGCCGAGAAGGCGAAGAAAACGTGCAAAATTACGAGAAAGGTGGATGCCAGATTTAGTAAGAATTGATAAAATAGTCATTAATATATTCTCGCGCTTCCTAACCGATCCCTTGATCATTATGAAACTGCAAACTATTTAATATTTATTATATTAGGGATCCCGAAAGCTATAAATAAAATCTAGGTAATTACGCACTGTAGAATTGCAAAAGACGAACAAACATTTTCCTTTGCCATTTTAATAATTGACATTACATACTATTATTTCGATATAGCTTCTTTTATGTTTACTGGTGGCCTTAGTTTCTTTGGAAACCTGGCATTGTCATTTCTAATAGAAAAACGCTCGCCTGAAGGCACTCCGTGCATCATTGAATTAGAACCATAAAGTTATTATACCTTACAGGAATAGAGTCAGTGACATGAGTTGTCAAATGAAACAGTTTTTGGATGTTTTTTGGAGACTATTCGCAGGCAAAAATTCTAATACTGTCTATAATTCTGAGTCTAACGTAAAATCGTGGATAAATTAATGAAGTAGTGTCAGTATATTTCACAAAATTATCTACGATTTCACTTTAGATTCTCAATTATTCACGAAAACCGAATTATAAAAATGGATTAGTGACTAAAAAACGGTTCTATTGATTCGCGTCACGTATCTCTTTCTATTATACAGTGGTGCCGCTAGGTACATCTCGCTCTCTCAGCTGTATGTTCCTCTATTCCTACCTCTATGATTAGAACACTATGGAAGATGGGTCCACGCTCAAAAGTGTGCTAACCAAAAGAAGTGTACAATTCAAAAAGGCACTGTAGTCTCTTGCCAGTCTTTGTTTGGTCGTCTAAGCACGCGCGAGTTCATGATGGCGTACTGTGTTGTAAAAATAAAAACATTTTAACAAAAAATTAAAACCGACTTCAAAACTAAAAAGGTAAAAATAATAATAGTGCAGTCGTTGACTTTTGCATTCGAATCTATAAGAACATTAATTTGTCTTATCGGACTCGGTGTCAATCAAGCCGGTACGATTCGCAACTGGGCTTGCAGTAATTTTTTGGCTTGGCTTCGCTTGACACCGACTCCAATACAACAAATTAATGTTCTTATAGATTCGAATGCAAAAGTCAACGACTGCACTATTATTATTTTTACCTTTTTAGTTTTGAAGTCGGTTTTAATTTTTTGTTAAAATGTTTTTATTTCAAACTTTTCAGTGTTGAAATCTAGGTGAAATACATTAGTTCTACTAAGCAGTTATAAGTACTTCAATGCAAAGGATACGGTGTACGCTCTACACCTCACTCGATTTTAAAAAATCCAACCCATGTTTCGTACAACATTTCTGTTTTTGGGTTACTGTTATCTGTCTTTATGCCATATTTCGATTCAATCGATGCAAAAATGAGCGAGTTATTGAGGCGGGGCATACAGACAGACAGAATGGACGAAAGTATAAGGGTTCCTTGTTTGACTACGGAACCCTTAAAACGACGAACATTTCCGACCGCCATGATCAATTAAATCTATGTGTTTCGGTACCTATATCCATAAAGTTTAAACAAATCAAAAAAGTTATTATACGTTTAAACACAACAGTATGACCAAGAAGTTTTAAATATATAGGCATATAAAGATTCTTGGTTATGACAGTAAAAAAAAACATAGTTTGACAGTCCCCATCAAAACATTGCTGGAGTGCGATTTTTGAACATCACACGTTCGAATTAGCAGTAGAAAGACGAAATATGCATAATCTCCATAGTAATTTTGACATTTTCTACCGCTGACTTGAACGTGTGATGTTTCAAAATCGCACTCCTGAAGAGAATCGACAAACAAAAACGTCATCTGTGTCACGGACCTGAAAAAAAGAGGAACGTAATATCCTTTTATTATATAAGTGAAGCACCCATGTATTATATTGTGTTTGCGTCGTAGAAAGAGAAGGTAAGTACTAGAAAGAAGCACGTGTCGTGTCATACTCACTCAGTAAGAGATGCACATAGCAAATTCGCTCTAGTTAAAAATTTGCTCTAGTTAAAAAAGGAGATCGCTACTTATTGCTGTCCTTATCGACGTAACCACTTTTTTGTTTGACGACGGCTGTCTGACTCCGGAGGCAGACATCTAGCTTCATACAAATTGTATAGGATTTTATGACTATCGCTATCTCATACGCGTTTATACTTCACATCTTTCTAGTGTAACATTACGTCCGTATTTTTTTCAAGTCCGTGATCTGTGTACATATTTGTTATTTTGTAGATTTTTTCAACAAGCGAATCAATTTCGTGGGACCACCTCAGAATTATGACCTACCAAACAAAATAAGAATCATCAAAATCAATTCACAATTGGCGGTGCAATCGCGTAACAAACATACAAAAAAAAAAAAAAAAAAAAAACATACGGGTCGAATTGAGAACCTCCTCCTTTTGTTGAAGTCGGTTAAAAATATGTAAAAACTACCAAAGAAAAGTGAAAAAATGTGATGGTGTATCCTATTTTCAGTAAGCAAACTATTATTTTATCATTTAGAAGCATTTAGAAGTATCATTTTGTTTACGAACATAAAAAAAAAAAAAAAGTTATAGCCTGTAGAATCCCACTGCAGGGCAAAGGCCTCCTCTCACGAATAAGGGTGATAGGGAGTGGGCCATACTCCACCACGCGGGCCCTGTGCGTGTTGGTGGAGGCAAGTTAGTGGTCACCTTGCTGTCAGAGAATTTTCAAGCCGCCAATAGGCCTCTGACTTGGCTTAACGAATAGTTACAACGCCGATATCCGAGACCAACTGCTTAACGTGCCTTCCGAAGCACGGAAACGCTCGAGATGAAATACCACTAAACGGTCACCCATCCAAAGACTGACCGAACCTAACGTTGCTTAACTTCGGTGATCGTTTCCAATACCGAAGCTCCACTACGCCAACGAGCGCTTCAACGAACATATAATATATAATTTTTATTTTATTTATTGATTATCTGTCATCGCGTCCGCCATTACGTCTGTCATGTTTGAAGTTCATTTTCACCTCCACTCGAAGCTGCATATGGTGTTAAGTAGGTGTAAGCAAAATTAACCCTTGTGACTAGCTTCATACGATTTAAATTGCAATTTTTTCAGTTTGTTTACATTACTATGCATACCAATATTTTTATAAGGTTAGTTTGGGACACTTTTATCGAGAATTTTGTACTAGACCATAGAGTCACAGAGGATTGTAATAGAGTTCTAGGTCGATGCCGTGCATACATATTGTACTAGAACCCGCACAATAAGAAATTTGCCGGACGCGTACAACGATTGTGATTAAAGCGCGGGATTTTTCGATGGAAAATTTCTTATAATGTGCGACCGGCCTAATAAAGAGGCAAGGTGTCATAGTACACAACACATAATAAGGTGAAACACGAGTGCATAAAGCAATAGGTACTTGAGATTAGGATACTCCCAAAACTCACTCGGCAATGGCAGAAATGTAGTGCTAGACACAAGCAAAAGGCCATTAATTTACAAATAAAGCAAAAGGTAAAACGGTGTGACACGTTTATTTGCAAACTGTACTCACTTTTCAGTCCTTCTCAAGGATTAATTCTGTGTTTCTTGGATCAAGATTAACATTTTTGTGTGATCTCTTTTCAAGTTTGTTTAAGTATTATTTTGTATTGTTTAGGACACGTCGACTGTACTGCTTAGATCTGAGCCAACAACATACCTAGAAGACTATGTGATGACAGATTATACTCTCTATGAAATTTTGGGAGACTCAGTAATGCCTCGACGAACAATATTTCCATATACAGGTAAGATTTTAAGTAATACAATATTTGGTTGTTTGTATACCCAAACGCTGTAAGTTTTAAGTCATCATCAACATCATCATCGGCCTATAAACGTCGCACTGAGGGCACAGGCCTGTCCTCAGGCCTGTCCTCATACACCCTGTATGGGCGTTACTGACGCCCTCGCGTGCCCAATGTGGCTTCGTGGACTTCACATACTCATCAGACTTTCATCTTTAGCGTATGCAGGTTTCCTCTGGTACAGTCAGCATCAAAAGTATCTAGGCATGTTAAGTGTTCATAAATATCTGGACAACTTTACGATAGCAAACCTTATTTCAACACACAAAGAAATCAAATTAATTTATCTGTCATGTTATTATTTGTTAAGTTAAAAACAAATGGTATCTAATAGGAAATAGGGTTTATTTTCGTGTAACACCGGAGATGCTAAAATACTTTTGATGCTGACTGTACATAGTCGTCCGTGCGGATTCGAACCTAGACCCTCATGATGAACCGTCCATGTTAACTTTCCACAACGCGCCATTTTAACTAATAATGGATAACACCAGTGTGATTGTTTTGCCACTAATTTATACCTTTTTTGTCCAGATTCAGTCACAAATGAAAACACAAACTCAGAGAAGACATCCGACGAAGAATTCTCATACATACCTCTCCGGCCAGTCTTACGAAGGCCGAAAGTTCGACTCATACCCACCGACAAGAGATTAACCCCTAAAATACCAAAAGAAGCCGTATTCGAGCCCACAAGGTTCAAAATTGATAGGCGGATACACATAAGAATCAAAGGGTGTCGCTCAAGAGAAATACCCGTTAAAGCCAGACAAGAAAGGACTGTAACTAGTGGTTTTAACAATCGTGTTAATAGTGTAGCCGCAAGCGGCGTATTGAATAGGTTTAGGTATAGACTAAGCAAAACCAGTGCATTTCCAATATTGGGAGCTTTAACTTTATAAGCAGTTTTAAGTAAAAAATATAATTTATTGTTTTTTTACTTCGTTGCTTTATTCAGTGTTGTGCTACTTCCTACTCCATGTGATCTTTCCCCGACACGAAGTGCTGTTTTTCAATCTTAGCTATACCGCTGCGTGATGCGTCTATAATGTGTCTAGTACACACCAAAGTCCCCGACTTTACTGTATTACTGCGGATTATTGGAGGGACCACGAAGGGTGTACGAGCCAGTAATTGAACTTGAGCAATTATAGGGGCACCCAGAATGGGTACGGACCTCGGCATATAGGATGTTGCTGGGACTACGTGGCTACGCGTGCAGATTGGGTAGCGGGCGGGGATCGGTGAGGCCTAGGCACGTTTGATTTAGAATCCTACGAATCAGACGCGGCACGCGTCACGTACGGGTCCTCTTTGATTTTGCCGAAGATGCGTGCTCCGCATAAATTGAGACTCAAAATTTAACTCCGTATGGCTCTACTTTAATGTGGATTCTCGAAGATTTATCGTAGGAATCTGTATCATAGTTTGCGATTCCAAAAACGTATGCAGTGTGCTATCCAGAAACCATGTACCTAACTACCATACTTAACTTGCATAAAGTGATCGGAAAGATAGTCAAATCAACTTTTCTGACCATTTCAAAAAGAAATCATCATAATTACTATCAATCAGCCTAAATATGCCCCACTGCAGGGCAAGGGCTTACCCTCAGGGTGCCTCAGGGAGGGTGTTTGGGCATCAGTCCACCACTCGTTACCAATACGGATTGGAAGACTACACAATCTACACCATATCTACACATACGCATCAGAATTTCTTCTTCAGCGTATGGCAGGTTTTCTCATGATATTTTCCTTCAACATTTGAGAGCAAGCAAGTCGGTATTATGTACAAAAGTTAGAAATGAGGTCGTATTTATGACGAGAACGTCGCTTTAGATAATAATTTAAGTAGGTAAGTAATTGTTTGTGTAGACCCTACAGTTAATAGAGTTAGTGCGGTGCGGATGTTTACAAAGATCTGAGAAGTTGGCGCCGGGTACCTGCCGGCCGTCGCGACGCTCGTCGCCGCCGCCGCGCCGCGCCGCCCGTGTCTATCTATCCGTCCTTTCGACCTTACACAGTAGCGTAACGATATAGAAAACAATAGGAGACAAAAAAAACGTCTCAAGCTTTCCTTACGAATAGGCGAACCCCACTTGCGTCAACCTCGGTTAGGAATTAACTCTGGGTTAAAAAAAATCAATACAAAAGGATACTTACCAACTTAAGTTTGCTAGTTAGTGATACTTAGGTACATTTAAAAAAATATCTTTTAATTTAATTGTTTACTGAGTAAACTTTATTCGGTCAGGTGAACTCTTGGGATGTCTTCGGCCCCTCCTTTTATCATCATCAGCCCATAATACCGCAGGACGCAGGTTCGTCTATTCACGTTTTTATTTTGATCAGTTGTATTGATCGAACAACTGGGAATTTTTTAATTATGTACCAGGTTTCCTCTCCTCTTACGATTAAGATTGTGAGGCAACTGGTCTATTCCACCATGTGACTAATTTTTATACTGCCACGTGGGCTTAATGTAAGTAGATTGGCGTAGGAATGGCTTGCGCTTTGCGCTTGCTTGCTTGACTGACGCGCGGGTTCTTAAGTCTGCTCCAACACATACCTAGGTACTAAAATTCTCCCATTTTTATTTTGATCAGTTGTATTGATCGAACAACTGGGAATTTTTAATTATGTACCAGGTTTCCTCTCCTCTTACGATTAAGATTGTGAGGCAACTGGTCTATTCCACCATGTGACTAATTTTTATACTGCCACGTGGGCTTAATGTAAGTAGATTGGCGTAGGCAATGGCTTGCGCTTTGCGCTTGCTTGCTTGACTGACGCGCGGGTTCTTAAGTCTGCTCCAACACATACCTAGGTACTAAAACGAAAGCCTGAAGAGCCTGCGAATGCATGGGATTCGTTTATTAATACGAACCTAAGTGCATCAGCCCGTCTGAATTACAAAACGGTGTGACAGTTTCCCCTCGTTTACTTCCATCTACTATTTACAAGTTAGGTACTTTACCTACGTAGTTTTTGGAACAGTGCCTGAGTAAGGAGGTAGGCACTTACTTATTTGTTGGTCTCAAACGTCCTATCCGGTAGCCTGCTGTGTTTAGATCTCGCCAAGATTCGCTTCAATTGTTAGGCAAAATAGAAAATTGCTTTTTTTATCGTCTAAGTTTTGTTGGCATCTATCTCTACATGAATAGTTACCTAAACTTCGTCTGCGTTGGCTTTAAAAAAAGTACATATCCTATGTGTTAATCCAGGGCTTGTTCTATTTGTGTGCCAAATTTCATTGAAATGCCTTCAGCCGGTTTTGCGTAATTGCGGTTTTGCGTAATAGAACAAGCCCTGGATTAACACATAGGATATGTCTATCTCTAGATAGATAGAGATAGACATATCCTATGTGTTAATCCAGGGCTTGTTCTATTTGTGTGCCAAATTTCATTGAAATGCCTTCAGCCGGTTTTGCGTAATTGAGCCACAAACCTTAGATTATCGAGATAGACAGTCAAAGCGTCGAAAAAAATAGGAACCAGTACTGGTTCCAAAACCCTATACACGCACACATACATAATTAGTATGGCGCGTCACGCACACCAACCTAAGAAAGTTAGCCCCTTTTGTTTTATACGGAACAAGTGTGAGGCTTTTTCTAAGCCACAAACATCAAAATGTCGTTACGAACTGTCACATTCTTCTTCTTCTTATCGTGTGTGTGGGCCCTGTGTCAGAGTTTATTCAAACCGCCTTATGGCTCCAGACGTCGTTTTTATTGTAACGACTACTACCACCAGAGATAGTAGCCGGGACCAACGGCTTAACGTGCCATTCGAAGCACGGAATCATCTTTTTTTCAGACAATCATGTGGATTCAGCCTGCAGTGTCCTAACCAATTGGGCAAAAACGCACAAAGCGACATATTACGGTGGGAATCGAACCTAATTATGATCTCTGTGTCAAGAGCTTGAGGCAGTTACATTTAGGGGTCACAAAACCGGTTTCACCGAAACCCGTAAAACCCGTAAACCGTAAACCGGTTTTGACGACAATTTCCAAAACCGGCTTTCTGTTTAGCCAAAACCGCGGTTTTCGATTTTTCGGTTTTGTCATACATATTCCCTAAACTCGCTCGACAATGGCAGAAATGCAACGCTAGAAACCTACGAACAAATTATTTGTTCGTAGCTAGAAACAAGCAAAACGCTATAAGTAAACGTTTGGAGCTCCTCGATGAAAATTTGAAAATGAAGTCTTTTTGCTTTGAACAAAATGAAAATGTGGCAACTAACTACCAAGTTCTCGTATAAACTGCTCAACATGGTGCAGCAATGAGCGTTTTTCTTTTATTTTTTAAATTTAGTTCCTGAAAAACTCGACAGATGACATGTTTATCGCTCCATAGAGCCGTCCGCGAGATCCTGTCAAAATTTTGTCAAGACTGTGCCTGTCTTTTTTTTGGAAGGCCAAGGCATCGAGCCCATACTTATGCCCATACAACCAAGTCAGGCGTAAAAGTTTTGAATTTTCGATTAAAATGATTAGGTAGTGAAAAGTGAAATATGCCATCAAAAGATGCGCCGGGAGCTGTAAAGTTATGCAGATGTATAACATGAGTTAACCTGACTTCGTTCCCATTAACCGAAGAATGTGACAAGGGCATACATAACCTAAAAGAAACCTCATCTTATCGCTTTGTTCAGGTACTAAGGTAAGAACCCACACGGTAAGAAAGGTCTTTGCTAAGTCGGTAATCACATAACTCGTCTGTTTACACGATATCTCCCATCCCTAACAATATAAAGATAGGTAATAAGAGCTATCAATAATCCAGAACGATCAATTTCATCAATTCCTTTCAATGAATCAACCGCTCGATCATTTCCTGCCATTATTTAGGGTATTTTATTTCTAGGCCATTTCCGATATAATCAACATATAAAACGAACGCAATTCTATATCGATGACAATGCTCTCTTTTCAAGGCAAGAATAAATAGAAACTAGGTACTTATCACTGGTTCAAACAGAAACTACCTAGATATGTACTTACAAATAGTTAATCCAAATGGATCTGAGGAATTATGAGCCTGTTTCTAGAAATTTATTAAGTACTGCCTTGCCTGCCTATCCTATTGTACCCATCTTAAATTATTTATATGAATTAACTTTGCCAAGTAGGTACTACTTTGCTATTCATTACATTTTGTTTTGCAAGCTATGCATGTAACCTGTAAGTACGTAACAGACTTTTTTAATGTACCAATATTTATGGTGTCCGTGGATCCCTTGGAACTTCATGACATTTTTGTTTCCTTAATGGGAATTAAAAAAAACCGGTCAAGTGCGAGTCGGGCTACTCGCGCACCAAGGGTTCCGTACCACACCACCACACAAAACAACATAATCGATGGTCTAGAAGACAAATGTGCTAAGTGCAAAATTTTGATATTTTACTTTTTAATGCCAAATGTATTAAATGAGCATGCTCTACCGTTTGCACTTACCCAAATGCCATAATTCCGTCTCTTTCGGTCTAATCAGTATGTGTACATTTATAGCAAGTGAAGTCAAGCTGAAGCCAAGAATATTAATGACTGTTATTGCCTACCTATATAAACAACAAATAATGCTAAAGTGATTTAGAACATTTGACTTTTTTGACAAACACGCTAAGTGCTTTTGTTACTTATGGCATTTGAAACTTTCGGTTCTCAATTTTACTAAATAATGATAGTTATATTCGCTTAATAATAAAGAAATTTGTACTATTTAGTCTCTTTCTTAATAAAATAGCAGTAAATTCCTCTAAAATACAAAAGCTCATAATATACACAAAAGTTTTAAATGCACAATTAAACAATTGTTTGTGTATGCAAAAGTAGTAAGTGATGCCTTTTTTTATGATTTTGATATTTTTACAGTATCTTTTGAAAATTCATATTTTATATTTCGATGGTCTAGAAGACAAACGTGCTAAGTGCAAAATTTTGATATTTTACTTTTTAATGCCAAATGTATTAAATGAGCATGCTCTACCGTTTGCACTTACCCAAATGCCATAATTCCGTCTCTTTCGGTCTAATCAGTATGTGTACATTTATAGCAAGTGAAGTCAAGCTGAAGCCAAGAATATTAATGACTGTTATTGCCTACCTATATAAACAAAAAATAATGCTAAAGTGATTTAGAACATTTGTCTTTTTTGACAAACACGCTAAGTGCTTTTGTTACTTATGGCATTCGAAGCTTTCGGTTCTCAATTTTACTAAATAATGATAGTTAATACTTACGGTTAATGTATGATTCGCTTAAAAATAAAGAAAATTTTAGTATTTAGTCTCTTTCTTAATAAAATAGCAGTAAATTCCTCTAAAATACAAAAGCTCATAATATACACAAAAGTGTTAAATGCACAATTAAACATATTGTTTGTGTACAAAAGTAGTAAGTGATGCCTTTTTTTATGATTTTGATATTTTTACAGTATCTTTTGAAAATTCACATTTTATATTTATGTTAAAATCAATAAAGATAAATACCCTAGCTAAGTATAGGCAGTATATACACGATTCCTATGCACAGTTTAAAGTTTTGGCATATTGAACTTTTGAAATAATAAAAACGCTTCTCCTGAAAAATTGCTAGATCTGCAATTAGCACGTTTGTCTTCTAGACCATCGATTTATGTTAAAATCAATAAAGATAAATACCCTAGCTAAGTATAGGCAGTATATACACGATTCCTATGCACAGTTTAACGTTTTGGCATATTGAACTTTTGAAATAATAAAAACGCTTCTCCTGAACAATTGCTAGATCTGCACTTACCACGTTTGTCTTCTAGACCATCGAATATTAACTTATAAAAAAACCTTTTTTTCTCCGCTACCAATTAGCGCAAGACCGACTCACACTTGGTCAGTTTTTATTATTTGTTGTTATATTGTAGAGTTTGCTCTATAATCACACCATGTTTGACGCTTGTAAGTATTACCGTTTCACAGTGTTTTAAGAAGTGGGTTTTGGTGACGTCCACGTTTTATTCAAGAAATCGATAGTTTTTCTAATTCTGAGTGCAAGAGTAAAACTCCGGCTTCGATACGACTTATAGTTTTTTTTATAATAAATGACAAAAAATCCGAAATCCGGATTCCGTAAAACATATAACGAATTATTAAAAAAGAACTGAAATACTTTTTTTTGTTTTGATTAAATCTTATAGTTGTGTACAAGACAATACACCTTTCCACAAATTTTGGACATTTTACTGCTAATAGGTAACGAAATATGACCATTTTTCGTATTTCAGTTTTCATGTTTTTACTCGACCATAAGACCGTATTAGGATGAGATTTCTACACCGAACGGTTGTTCATACCCTCCTTTATAGGTAGTATGTAAATCACAACCTAATTCCGTTTTATGTAGAAGTTATTAATAATTTTCTATTTCCTTCAGGGTTGTCACTTACTCATATCCGGTAATACGTTATATTTTTGAATACCTAAGTCGTTTATATTTTTATCCAGATAAATAATTGCGAGTTACAAAAACCAATTTTGTGTTATATCATCGCCATTGACACGTAGTCTAGGAAAAATACGGTTTGAGATTGCATTATAGACACTTTATTACATTGTGTTTGAACTAGTATTGCTGTTAATTTATAATACTTTTGTCTACTCTTTTCTATCTTCTTCGTATCGTGTGGGCAAGTCCTGGTGTCAGAGTTTTTTCATACCGCCTTACGGCCTCTTAATTTACGATATTAACTGGGGATTATTATTTTTATACGTAAAATTTGACAAAGCGAAGCAACGAATTGAACAAAGCAGTCCTGTACACAATCACCAGTTACAATATTTTTGTTCATACCAAAATTTAATGTTTTGTAAATGTCTTAATTATCTAATAATACACAATACAACATCAGGGATATATTCCTATTCCTAGCTATATTCCAAATTATCATCTAAAGTGCCATTAATGCAACCTACTCCATACAAAAATCCGTAGATTTCCCCGACTAACGCTTATGTAATGATTTAGCAGATATTTGTTGCTAACTCAAAATCAATCATTTTTACGCCCAAAAATTTAGTGTAGATTTAAATCATAATCATAATAATTTATTGCCATTAATCTTGTCTATCGTACTCTCGAAAATTTAATATCTATTAACTAGAATATTATTAACTATTAATGTCGATACCGAGAATTGTAGTAACCGCAGAAGCAGAACGACGACCCTTGAACAAAACTATTACCAAGACTTCGTTATTAAAAATTAGTTTAATAACTTGTTGTCAGCATCTGACCATCAATATGTCTTTGTTGAAATCTAACTGTTATTTAGCTGTTAGTTCTCCAAAAAGGAAATAAACAAATAATAAATAACTAAAACCCGACTACTGAAAAATCACGCTCTAAAAAGTATGAAACAAGAAAAAATTTTCATCTGAAATTTTGTTGTGTAGTTTGTATACCTAAATATTATTATTATAACAATTTCAGATCAGAATGTTTTCATGTTTCATACTTTTTACAGCGATATTTTTCAGTATTCGAGTTTTAGTTTTTGATCTTACTTTTTATTTAAATTATTTTGGGTATTTTGGTTTATTACAATATACATCTTTGAAAGTCACATAATAATATCCTATAACCAGTAGACGTTCAAGACGCTTCGAACGATACCTCATTTGTCAAATTATGATAAGTAGTTTAGAAGTTATGAGGAAACCAATGGATATACATACATACATACATAAACATTGTCTGTTTTTACGGCACTAACAGAGTATAATTTGCTTATGTAGAATAGGTACAGCTATTAATAAAAATGTTAACAAAAAAAAAGTAGAAATTACAACACAAACTTATAGAAAAGATGTTTAAAATATTATATAATCAGACACTTCTAAGAAGCAAGCATGAATGTTGAATTAGTGTTTCATACAAAACCTAAAAATTTTAATATTTAATTTGAAGTCACATGACAACCCTAAGCCCGGAAATTCCGAACAAACCTAAAATTAATAATAACTTCTACATAAAACGGAACTAGGCTGTGATTTTATTAGAACCTATAAAGGAGGGTATAAACAATTTTTCGGTGTAGAAATCTCATCCTAATACGGTCTTATGGTCGAGTAAAAACATGAAAACTGAAATACGAAAAATTGTCATATTTCGTTACCTATTCGCAGGAAAATGTTAAAAATTTGTGGGAAGGTGTATTGTCTTGTACACAATTATAAGATTTAATCAAAACAAAAAAAAGTATTTCAGTTCTTTTTTTATGAATTTTTTCCTCTTTTCATGACCCAGATTTTGGGAAACTTTGACATTTTTTATAAAAAAAACTATAAGTCGTATCGAAGCCAGAGTTTTACTATTGCACTCGGAATTAGAAAAACTATCGATTTCTCGAATAAAACGTGGACGTCACCAAAACCCACTTCTTAAAACACTGTGCGTTTTTACAAAAGAGCGAGAAGAAAAAACGTCGATAAAAACTAGTTTCTTGTTGAGAACCCCCCTTAATTATTAACTTTTTGACTTTTTTATTATTTCTAAACAAATCCGCCGTAATAACGCATATTCTGTGAAAATTTCAACAATCTAGCTATTACGGTTCAAAAGTTACAGCCCTAAATAGGTGGGACGGATGGACGGACGGACGGTCGGACAACGTAGGCTTAGTAATAGGGTCCCGTTTTCACCCTTTGGGTACGGAACCCTAAAAACTACACGGTGTAGGTATATTAGCTATGTAGGTACAGTAGTACCAGGTTAATAGGGCTTACCCACCTTACCGATGTACCTGCGCAGTTGACAAATTTTAGTAGTGCGCCAAATTATATTGACCAATCAGGATGTGCCACCTTCAATCCGTTTACGCTATTGGCTAATTTGTTTTTGCGCCCTCTTCGCTGCTATCCGACTTTGCACTCTTTGATTACTAAATGACTTCGGGTTTTGTCGGGGATTAACGAACGGCCATATTTTCCTGGTCGTAACTACTGTACATATTATGTGATAGACGTTTGTGGTTTCACTCTGTACGTATGATCAGTGATCACAGAGTACTATGTATGATTATACATTATTTCAATTTTTTATGAACTTTGAATTTTTCTGATATCCTAGGCAGCAGCGTTCGGGAAGCTACGTCGTATCTTCACGTCCCAAATACCCGTATTGCTAGTGATTATATATGGTACAGGAGACGTGGTCGCTCACTCAAGGCCTCATAAAAACGCAGTTAGTTACCCAAAGGGGCTAAGCTCGGAGTTTCCCTGCGAGCCTGCGAGAAACTCCGAGCTTAGACCCTTTAAATTAAAAAAATTAAAAGAAATATAAACAAATGTCAGATGATGATTATATTCAGACTCAGGCAAGGAAATGCATTCCATTCAGCCTAGCTTGTAATTTTAAAGTATTTTTCACATAACTCGAGGATCGACCACCCAATCCGTATTTTGCCCACTCTCAAAAATTACTGGCTTCCTATTTATATTCTATTTATATTGATTCGTGAGATTGCTTTTAAAGCAATAGTAAATCAGTCGATGTCCATTTATTTCACAAAAACGTTTACTAGTAAAATGTATGGGTAATCAATCTATCTATAGGTAGATAACAGGGTGAAATTGACATCATTAGCATCCTTTTAAACTAAGAGTCTACCCATCAAACTGAACAACTTTTACTATGGGAGCAAACAAATCGGAGCAAAAAAAAAATCTGCTGTCCTATACATTTTAGTCGAGTCGGTACGGTACTGCAGTTTTGTATGGCACAGCTGATTTTTTTACGCAATTTAATTTATTTCGAATTTGGCTCCATAGTGAAAGTTGTTCAGTTTGATGGGCTGAAGCATCCTCTTAAGTATTACTAGGGTGTTTTGTTATACCCTGTTTAATAAAATTGTAAAAGCGATGATGTTTATTGAAGATATTTGCAAAAAAATTTATAAACGAAATGGAATAATTAAGACCATTTTTGTTTCATCATTTTGAGATTTACACCCTGTACGGAAGATAGGTATGAATGATGTTTGTGAAGTAATTTTTAGTTCTGAAGTTAATTTATTTGTTTTAAAAACTTTGTACTGGCGAGAGAATCTGTTAAACAAGTAGATATGTGCTGACTTACTATAATCGAAGTCATTGACTTTACATTCGTATCTTCAGTGGCGTGGGAAATAAGGGCTCTTTATTCTATTTTAGTATCTTAGTAAACACAATCATGTATATGAGCGTAGGTTACAAAGATGACCAATGTTTTTGAACTTTCGGACTAAGCACACGATCCCCAGTTTACTTTGTTTTGGTGAAGTTTGGCGTTGTGTTAGTAGATATATAGGTAATTTGATCTTACAGGTATAATTTCTTTTCTATCTACTTAACTAATTTGGTAGAAGTTAAAGGAAGAATTTTTTTTTCTCTTAGTGGTGCAGTAGCACTAGTATAGTAGGTGTAGGTACTACACCTATCGAAGAGTTGTTTAGCCTTTTTTTTATTCCTTTCTGTAGAAGTAATTATAAGGTTCAGTTTTGGGAGCGCATGATGAACAATCAAAATTCTGAAGTGGGAGGATCTGGGTCTGGACATAGCATTTAATTTAAAAGTATGTACATAGGTATACAGGAGGACAGGAAGAGCGATTATAGTCCATACGGGAGAGAGCTAACGACTCAATCATGAGGCGGCGGTTCGATTCCTGGCCTGTACCACTAAGTTCTACGGAATTTATGTACGGTTGTATTTATTAAAAAGCCGTGGTGGTCCAGTGGCGAGTAACCTTGCCTGCCGTGCAGGAGGCGGTGGTTTGATCCCCGTCCAAGCCGACTCGTACCAATGATTGTTTCGGAAGTTATGTACGATTTGTAACACCACTGGCTTTTCGGTGAAGGAAAACATCGTGAGGAAACCTGCATGCTTCAATTTCGAGGCATGTATTGTACCCACTGTACATTATAAGTGGCGACGGGCTCTCCCCCCGTCACACTGGACAGAATTTCGGTACTACTGGTGAAACGTGGATGTTCTGAGGTTTCAGAATATCTCTGACTAACCCCTCGGGGAATATTGTCGTGAGCATATGCTTATATGCTTGTATTTATCATTATCACTAGCTCGGCGGTGAAGGAAAACATCTTGACTAATCGTGAGGAGAAAATACTATAAATTCGGAAGTATGCGTAAATACAAGCACGTATCCAGACTTTGGGTTCGGGGGGGGACATTCAATTTCGGGGGGGGATTTTCAATGAAAAATTACGAAAAAGGTATAGGTGTGATCACTGTTCCATACAAATATTAGGATTTCGGGGGGGGATAAATCCCACCTATCCCCCCCCCTGGATACGTGCTTGCGTAAATATGGGTGAGTTTAGGGCGAACACAATAGACCAGCGATGGTCGCACGACCCTTGCTTGCAATAGCCCAACCAACAATCAATCAATAGGTATATTACTAGGATTACGATTGGTGAGCAATGAAGTACCTTCACGTAGGTTTAATTGGTTGAATTGGATTGCAACTTCTATATCCGGTACAATAAGTTAAACAACATGTATAATTAACGATTTCAAGCCAAGAAGGTAGCAATTACTCTACCACCTACGTAACGAGTGTCGTCACTACAAACAATAATTCGAACAAAATAACTGATGCTAATATGACAAATTGAATATTTATGACTGACAAAACGAAAAATTTAACGCTTCGTGATTCGAGATATTAATACCTACGTCTCTGCCAGGGACGCATTCTGTCTCATGAACGTGACGGACCACGGAGGTTCTTGATCGTGAGCTGCAAATGTGGTATGTTTTCACACACTATGTTGCACCCGATAGTTTACCTACGCATAGTGTCATAAAAACGAAGTGGTGAAGCTCAGAGGTCGCGTCGGCTCTATGCTCGCGCGGTGTTCAGAGGACGGGCGTACCCTAATGGATCGTTCAGACGACGAACCGCTCCGGGCACGCTATTATGTGTCATATCACAGTCATAAGATACCAATCTTAAGCAATGCATTTTTTATTCCGGGTAACACGCGGGTGCCGACGCGAGTGGTGATCGCGGGCATTGAATAAATGTCTATGGAGCAGACAACGTGAACAAAATTCGTGCACCACATCCGCAGTGCGGGACGCGTGCTGGAGGAGTCGCGGTGCAGCGAGCGCCTGGCACAGGCTAAGTAAGGTTGTGAAAATTGGCCTAAACTAGTGTTACAACAAAATTTCATTCTGGGTGTCGCCTCTGTAGGTACCTCAATGGATCGCAGGTGCAGGTTGTCCAAACGGGTAATTGGACACGCCGCGCTCGATTGACCAGTCGCAACCGCTGAGCTTCACCACTATTCGTTTATATTAGACTATGGTGTACCTACAACTATTTAAACAATAATCTGTGGTCTTGTGTTCAATTACCTGCATTATAGCGTGGTACCGTGATACAGCTCTATCACACACCTTCGCTCTCTTTCTGTTTGCGCGTGAACGAACGAGATAAAAGACGTGATACAGCCTTCGATCAAAAGAAAATATTTTGATCTAAGGATACAGCCGTATCACGTGTAACATGCTACGAGTGCCGCAGGTCAATCAATAACGGTTTATTGTTTATGACATGAAAGTTTAAAATTTTTGTAACTTGGGACCATTAACGTTTCAGCACAGCTAGCATGCCACCCACGACAAAGCGTTTAAACGAAAAAAACATCATGCGCGCTCTTTCTGGCATACGTAAAATAATAAGGATGGAGGAGGCACATCTCGATTTTTATCGTTTTCTCGGGGGTGGCATGCGAGCCCTACAGGAGGTTTTAAAATGATTACAGAAGAAATGTACCTAACCATCAAGCTTATCTTAGTTTAATAAAATATAGCAAGGATGGACACAAAACTTTTCGAAGTCCCTGTTTAGGGCTTATGGCTGTGTAAGCTTCATGGATTATTTTTTTTGACCCTGTTTCCTAAATCCGGCCCAAGTAATGTTATTATCAGTGCAGATTTTGAGGCGTGGGTTTGACCCGTCACCCGTCTCACTACCATACACCGTCAAAGAAATATGACTTCATTGTTGACATCTTAATATGCACTAAATGGTATGGATATTGTGTACATAAATAATTTAGAGATAATGCTGTTTGAAGAGGCTAATGTCTGCCGCTTTTACTAGACCGAGCTTCGTTTGCTGTTTGTTCGGAAGCTGGAGTCATGTTTCAAGTTTCTAAAACGATTGTGTAGGCCTATACTATTGTGCCGTTAGATTGATATTCGTGCAGCGTGGGTAGGGGTAGGCCTTCCATAAAATGGATCGACGGCCTGGTGAAGGTAGCGGGCGCCAGTTGGATGAGGGCAGCGCAGGACCGGTCGTTGTTGCGATCCTTGTGGGAGACCTATGTCAAAGTGAATATAATAGGTAGGTAATAATAGTGAGGGTGCTCTCGTGCGGGGAATGCGGGTGTTGGGGGGAGCGGTCCCAGTACCCCATCACCTGAGCGCTGTACCCCATCGGCCGGTGCCTCACCCCTCCGCACACCGCGTGAGCCCCACCGCACTCTGCGCGAGCATAGAATCGCCGCGACCACTAAGCGCACTCACTTTATTATATTTACGCTCTGCCTATGTCCAGCAGTGGACGTCTATCGGCTGAGATGATGATGATGATGAGATAGAGATTCATTATCATAGCAATAATCCTGGATTAAGACGTTGTCCATGGAAATCCAGGCACCGATTATTTAATATTATAACCCACCCAGGTTCCCGCTCGTGTTTTATTCTTTGACTATTTATTATAAGGACTCGCCTTGCGATAGCATTTCCCCTCTGCCACGGTATAAGATCAATTGATCATTTACATTTACATTAAATTTTATACCTTATCACTAAACGAGACAGCCTATAATTGCGAAACAATAATTTCGAACTTAGAACGTTTGGGGTTCACACGAGACTACTTTTTATGATTTTTAACATTCAAAATTAGAATCTAAAGTTATGGGGAATAAAATCCAAAGTTGCGGATTGCATGTTACCTCGCCCCCCGCAAAAAGTGGCAGAAATGTTTGTTAGTAGAATTACACGCGTTACCAGTCCTCATATAAGTAGTCAAAGGTTTTATTTCATCCACTTCGCGTGGTCTTTCTCATTCATCTCTATGAGATCATTGGCACGCATAGCTAGGTATACTTAGGGTTTCTCGGACATTCTTTTTTAGGTTGTACCTGGCGGAGAAAAAACATAATATGGGGAAACAAAATATCTTAGAAAAAGTATATGTCTAGAATGAGCCTCACACTTGTTCCGTATAAAACAAAAGGGGCTAACTTTCTTAGGTTGGTGTGCGTGAGGCGCCATACTAATTATGTATGTGTGCGTGTATATGTATAGGGTTTTGGAACCAGTACTGGTTCCTATTTTTTTCGACGCTTTCGTAGCTTTGACTGTCTATCTTGATAATCTAAGCAAAATATATACCCATGCCTCCTCCGTCGCTCCTGTTACATTTAAAAAAAATGATAAGTACATTCCCTTGCACGTATCCAGCCATTTTCTTAAATCGTATTTTATTATTATTGTTGGTTGAGGGCCTTAACAGACATTTGCCTGTGCCACTGCGACCATCGCTGGTCTTTTGTAAACGCCTCTTTCTTTAAAGTTCCCTACTGATCCCTAATGCAGTCAAGACTGCAGCAGTTTGCCGATAGGGAGAGTCTGTATCTCATCTGATGTGATGTGGAAGCCGTGGTGGTGCTGTGGCGAGTAACCTTGCCTGCCGTGCAGGAGGCGATGGTTCGATCCCCGTCCAGGCCGACTCGTAGGTACCAATGAGTTTTTCGGAATTTATGTACGATTTGTAACATCACAAGCTTTTCGGTGAAGGAAAACATTGTGAGGAAACCTGCATGCTTAAATTTCGAGTAATGTGTATTGTACCACTGTCCATTAAAAGTGGCGACGGGCTCACCCCCCGTCACACTGGACTCACTGTCTCGGTACGTAGTGAAACGTGGATGTTCTGAGGTTTCACAATACCTCTGACTACCCCCTCGGGAATACAGTCGTGAGCATATGCTGTATCACATCTGATAAAAGAACCTGTCTACCAAGATGTAAACTACGTTTGCACATTAGTGGGCCACATTCGCATAGCAGATGCAAGGGAGTTTCCATCTCCTCCTTGCAGAATCTGCAGCTGGTTGAGTCATTTCGTAGATGGATCTTTTGCATTTGGTCTACAATGTCACGGATTACTAACCTAGATATGGGTACCTACATCTACTCTATCTATTGTCAAAGAGTAAGAACGTAAAAGTAACCCCAATTTTTGGGGCGTTCATTCTGAAACAAATAGTCAAAATTTTTAAAATGAAAAGTAAGTTTACGTTTTCTTTTCAGCTCATTAATTCGGACAACTATTTTGTAAGATTTTACATGAGACAGAGCATCTAATGCTTATAATTATCTAATCTATGTAAGTACCTGCGTATATAAATTAGTTTTGCAGTTACCTATTCAGTACAAACTGTTTTCAGGTATTGTGTAATTTTTCATGCCTAAAGTCTGTGATACTGACATTATTTTGGACATCCCTGATTTTCTGAATACATTACATGCACTTTATAGGCACTGAAATCTTCTTATTACTTCGTGTATTGACGACTCTGCGTCATACTTGTGTACCGCAGACCATTTAATACGGTTCCCTGAGACAGACGCATTGAAGTTACCAATGTTATGCAATATGAACCCAACTTTAACACTACTGATGCAAATTTTAGAAATTTTCTTGGAGGAGCGCTGTCCGAATGGAATTCTATTACTTAACCCTTTCCGCTGAAAAATGTCTCATACTTAGCACATTTTCATAATAGTAAAATAATCTAGACATGATTTGTATAATAAAGTTTGAGGATTGAAGCTAGAATGATGTTAAGTGGGATCACACACGATGACGCATTGACGGAGCGGCGGACGTTAGTTCATCATTTGTGAAGCATAGAGTTGTAAGAAATCGCACGCAGAAGCACACACGGTGACGGATTGACGCACCATGTTTGCTTCTACGTGTGGTTTCTTACAACTCCTTGCTTCACAAATGTTGGAATGACGTCTGCCGCTCCGCCAATGCGTCATCGTGTGTGAACTGTGAACGTACTAAAGTAACTCAAAACGATTGCGTTTTTGTACGCAGACTGCCAGCTTCACAGTCCTATTCCTAGTGTACCTACCTATCTTACAATGTGTAAATAACTGTAATCCCCATTTCATTATATAGGGTCCTTCTTAATATGCTGAAACTTTTTTAAGGGGATGATTGGATCGTCAAACTGAACAACTTTCTCTATGGGACCAATTTTAAGAGACCTACGAACTAAATGCCAAAAGTACGAAAGGCCAAAAGTAGATACATCAAATTTTAAAAGGCCAATGGGATCTTTTTCATAAGCCTACGCTTTCCGTCCTTCTGTCTATCCTACCTATAAAGGGCGGCCTGTATCTTTTGAACTATCATAGGTAGATGGTTGAATGGCCATAATAAAGCATGTTCGAAGAACATTTCAACCATCTAGTATAATATCAAAAGATACAGTCCTTTAAAGGTAGTAGACACATGGACTGACGGATGGACAGCGTAGGTTTATTAATAGGTCCCGTTGGCGTTTAAATATATGGTCCAATAATCCTTTTGACAATTTAAAATTTGATATTTCAACCTTTTGATCTTTCGTCCATTTGGCCTTTGAACGATTTCGCCAATAGACTTTTTTATCTTTTAAATTTTGATGCATCAACTTTTGGCCTTTCGTACTTTTGGCATATCGTTCGTAGTTCTTTTAAAATGTTATCAATGAATTTTTGGCATTCTGATATGTAACCCTTGGTTCCTTTCGACTTAACCCTTTACCGTCGAGACTATCGTCGGCTGGAGATGATATTTTGCGGTCAGGGTAAAAATAGAGAAAGCGCGCCGTGCGAACGTTCGCTCGCTACAATCACGCGAGCCAATCTAATGGCTGTTGTTGCCTCAACTTGTAGTTCGATCTTTGCAAGTTCTATAGTGGAGCTATGAGAGACTTCACCAAGCAATCAAATCGACCGTCTCTAGGCAACGAAAATAAGAGACCTTAATGGAGTCAGAGTATACGGACACTGCATTTTTCTACAAATTTCCTCCATGGAGACAACTTTCCAAAATATCTGCTTTTCATTGTTATGTCAATTGGTCAATTTCTCATCATGACAACTTTTATAAGAACTAGTTCTAATAATGACGATTTCCCAAAATGACCTCAATTCAAAATGCTTTCAGGTGCATAAAGAAAACTTCCCATCATGTCTACGGCGACTGCTAAACTTTACAGAAAAGCAGTCTAGCACGCAGGATACTTCGAAGTGCATAAGTGTACCTACTCGTTAAACACAGATGCAGTCTCTCGTCCTTACCCTCCAGAATCTGATAGAAAGGGAGACCGATGATGCGATCAGAGGTGGGTCAGATGCAGTGGCTGTAACCGGCAGACATAAGGTTTGGGTGTCAAAGATTAATGATGCCTGAAGGGACCAGTCTCCTCTAACAACTCCTGACTGGGTTGGTCTTATATTCTAAGTCGGACACCACACGGCACAATGTAGACTCCAAATTTGCAATGTGAATGTTTCAAAGGCAAAAACTGGCGAAGACAATAAGGCCTGTATTATGGCGTGTAGGGGGCACCATAAGCTTGGAAGTTGGGATGTTTAGTTAGAACGTATTCACTTACTCAAACCAATATGATTACATGTATGGTTTGAGTAAGAACGACATTAAAATAAGTTCAGTTTGTGCTCGACTATGCCTCGAGTCCTCGACACAATCGCTATCCAGAGTTAAATAAATATAGGAGTGTTTATTTAATTAAGATCTGAGGTGGGGTGGAATCGAAATTTTTTTTTAGGGGTCTGAGAATACTTACAAGACCTGTTTAACCGGTTGGAGACATAATACAGGTGTAGAATACATTATCTTAGGAAAGTAACCATTGACTATTTCTATGGAACAGCAGTTTTAAGTTCAATGATCTGAAGTACCGCGTTTAGAATGTTCTGCATTTAATTTTAAACCCTGAGAGGATACACAGACAGATACATAGAACACTTTAAATTAAAACTACAAAATCAATAATTTTAGAGTTTTAATGTTACTTGGCAAAGTTATTCTCAAATAAAGACACTTTATGCAAGTCACGTGGCCCGACTGGCGCCTCAAGAGACCATTATAACTATTTTAATGTTCGTGTGCGCAGTTAATATTTAATTATTATGCAATTATATGTTGGTAATGTAGAATACAAACTACCAGGATTATATAAATCGGGAGGTGCGGACAGGCCACGTGGTGCGCCGGTAGGTAGGCGGGAGACGTCGGTGGCGCCGGCGCCGGCGGCTGCATCCACATTATTTACCGACATACACGTAAACATCATTGCTTTTATCTAACTGATATGGTAAGAGACAAGTCTGCTTGTCTGTTTGACCATGTAAAATGGGTTAGTGTTAGTAGTAGGTAACGTAATACAATTTCAATGTTGAAAGACTGATAATGAATGGCAGTTCACGAATAAGTAGAGAACATAATATTCTAATAGACATAAGCATAAGCATTTACTCACGGCTATATTCCCGGAGGGGGTAGACAGAGATATTCTGAAACCTCAGAACACAAAGGCTCATTGTTCTAATAGGGCTGCCTAAAATCAAGTTGACAATAAAATGACTATCAATATAATAGATGACCAATACTATACATACACACTGCACTGAGATACTTTACATTTCAGAGTGTTTTGTGATCTTATTTTATACGGGGTCAAATTGAAGTCATTAGCATCCTTTTAAACTAAGACTCTATACATCAAACTGGTCAACTTTTACTTTAGGGGCAAACCTGAAAATCTAAAAAAAGTTGTTTCATACAAAACTAAGTAGGAGAACTATCAACTCAAATGTATTATATCAGCAAATATCAGCAGATTACTATTTTTTGCGATTTCAGCTTTGCTCCCATTGTAAAAGGTGTTCAGTTTGATGGGTAGAGTCTTCGTTTAAAAGGATATATCACCTAGTACAAGTCACTTAGATTAATTAAAGAGTTCGATGTCTAAACAAATTACAATTTAAACGTTTATTGATCAATAACAGAATTAAATTAAAGTTATTAAAATTATAGCTTAAATTAAATGTTAAAGTTTGTTTTTGAAATAAAATTACACAGTTGATTGGGCCGTACTAAACAAAAGTGATAAACAAAAGCTCGTTCAGATTAAGAGAATAAGTTTACAGTTCGATAGACATCTAATCGACCGACTGGCATTATTTTTATGAATACTAAACCGAACTGTTAAAGTTTTATTTGTTAAATTAACAAGTAAAACCAACACGAGGTCCATAGTCGGCTATAAACTTAGTTTAACAACCTCGTAGGTTGCGCGATTCACTCAAAACGTATGTTAAACTGCAATACAGACTTTAATTTGAACTTTAACGTTACTAAAACACGACGATTGCCGGCAATAAACCTCGTATTATATAAAATTCATGTTTAGGTGTGATGACACTTTGTTTGTACTAAATCGAGTGTGACACGCCTACATTTATTAGTACTAACGTAATATCTACTACTATTGCTAATTCCATTATAGATGGCTGAAGAACAAAACAAAACACTAACCTTCAATTAATGCTCTTCGGAGCGCAGCAAAGACCAATCATTAGTTTTAGGATATTACTAGTGTTTACCCGCGACTTGGTCCGCACAAATTATATACCAGATTTTAAGTCAGATCATAAGTTTTATCAAAATCGGTTCAGCAGTTTTTGCGTGATGCGCGAACAAACACACAAACTGACAAACAGACGGACAAAATTTCAGGGATACCTAAAAACCATATCGTAATCTTTTTTTTGTAAATATCTTCAATGTATACACTTCAGTTACAGTTTTATAATAGTTTAGATATACTTGTACTTAAATTAAATTTTATCAAATATCTTCATTGAATATCATACTTAGATTTTTTCGAGTAGGTTTTTTATGTAATTACACTTGGCAACGTAAGGGCACAGACGGGTGCAACTCATACGTAGGGACATTTAACATTAATTACATACATACATACATATTCTCACGCCTGTCTCCCACTGGGGTAGGCAGAGATAACGGAACGCCACTTGCAACGATCCTGACAAACCTTTCCTTTCATGCATGCTCGTCGGTTTCGGGTAGTAACATTAATTAGGTAGTAAGTAGACCTAATTTTTCTTTTCGTGTTGGTCCGAATACGTATTTGCTACGTACATACCAAATTTAGGGACACCCATACACTTTTAGTTTCAATGAAAATTTGTATGTTTACAATTTAGCCAAATCTAATGGAATATACTGTAGTTGTGCCTATTTAGGTCTTAGATGGTACTAATGGTGCTTGGTAGCTTCATAAATTCAGCTATTATTAGAACATAAGGTTCTATTTCAGCATTATTTACATCCTACGATACCTAAGTATGGTCTTTTAGCGTTATGATTATGAACCGACCTAATTGATGCTTCAAACAATTTGAAGTCCTTATTTTGTTATGCAATAAGTACATTTTTGTCAAGTAGGTCCTTGACCTACCTTAATTCGAAAATCATTAATTTTAATTATTACGAGTATCTCTTGTTTTGTCAATTATCGAATGTAGTGGGAACTTAGTGGGAAATTTTGGGTTTTGTTATTTTTAGAGTTAGGAGAAATTAGTTGCGCTGCAACTTCGTAAATATGCATAGATAACTGAAATGTACATTTCGATGCCGTATTTTAGAATGCGAAAAAAAATCTGCTGTCCCATACAAAACTGCTGTACATACTGTACCTACCCGACTCAAATGTATGGGACAGTTGATTTTTTTTCGCGTTTCCTGAGGATAGGCTCCATAGTGAAAGTTGTTCAGTTTGATGGTCTGAGTTCACCGTTTCAGTATTTGCTGGGCTGCCACTTACCCCCTGTACAGGCTGATTGTGTGAGCTGATTGCGATGTAATAAAAACTAAATAAATAATAAGAATTTCAATGCTATTATTAAATTTTAAGTATAACTCTATCTTTTTTCTTAAAACTCCATTAATTAAACTGTATATAAAGTTTGGTTTTGTTGACATCTTAAGAACGTCCTACTACGAACGTAAACGAACGTAATAAGCGATAGTATCAGCAGTAAAGGGTGGTAGATATACCTACCTACTTGTGAAACTTTCACAGTATTCAGGGATTGGGAAATTGTCTCTGGACGGCAAACAAGTCGGTTCTCCCGTGGAGTTCGCGCGTGTTCGAACATGTTCCACTATAATTTGAAGATTGGAGTAAAATCTTACTGAACTCTGTAAGAAGTTGTTCTTGAATTGAAATTTTTAAGTATAGACTTATAATATGGGTTACTTTGAACGTTTCTTGCTGTGTTTTGGATGAAATGTTTAGAAAAGGTGAGTGAGAATATTTTTCAACAATAAAATAATTTTTCGAGAGCATTCAAAAATAAGAATTACGAGCAATTGGTACAATTTCTCAGTTTTTACTAATGCTCTACCTATGAGGGGTAAAATAGATAAGCTCCATAAGATATTATTATAAAGGTTTTAACTTTGTATACAGGCCACAGGGTGGTAACAATGCACAAAAAATGATGATTGTGGATATCTTTGGGTGAGAGTTGAGATTTAGACCGGGAGTCACGTTGCAGGGTTTGCCTCGAACACTTGTCTCTCGCGTGGTGTTCGAGGCTCCAAAATCCTTCTTAGTTGTCCTTACTCAAAAACAATCCTCGAGATTGGATATACACTCCCTCAAACTACTTGACACTGGCGAAATCTAACAAGGAAACGCCATTAAATAAAAATATAATAGAGATTGAGACCTATGTTCGACATGCTAAAAAGTAAACTTCGGCTGGAATGATGATGATTATGATTGGATAGCTAAGTGTGCAATGAAGGCCTCTTTTGATACTGTGCCTCTTTGGAACAGCTTGAAAATACTCTAATAGCAGGTTAACCAACTATGTACCTATCTATTATTCTGCACCAAATCAGAGCCAGAGTAAGGTCCATTCCCTCACCCTCTTAAATGAAAGGAAGCTTTATCCTAAAGTGGGATTTCAAAGCTTATGGCTTACTTAATTACCTACGCAATTAACTAATACCGTCGATGAACAAACTAATAAAATCTTGACCTAAGCATTACCTCATTGACTCATTGTAATTACATGGCAATGTAATTTTATTAAAATTTATTACCTATTTATTCAGTCGCTTGAGGATGTAGATTGTAGACAAATAAATCTCGTCAAATTAAGCAGTCTTCGGATGCACAATAGACTTGTTTAATTGCCTAGTTTGTTACTGGCGCTACAATCTAGGGAGCTATTCTTCACTGTCAATTGAGTATTTAAGGGGGCACCGAGTCTCCGGTGCTGCCGTTTCTCACCGATCCCGCCGCTACCCAATCCGCCGCGAAGCCCCTACAAGTAGGTCTCGTACCTATGTTGGATGCCTCTTAGGTCAGTTGCTTTAGTTCATTCACTATCTTGGAAGACCCTCCTTCATGGTCCCTCCAATAATAAGCAGTGACTGCTCCCTGAGCAATACTGTAAATGTCAAATCGAAAAAAAAAACTACTGCGATACAGGGGCACTGAATCGAACATTTTTAATTTCTTTACAATTTAACGTTTCCTCAAAACAGGGGAGTCACATTCTAGCTCATTCTAGTAATCGCTGGATTTCATGTTTACCTACTACTTAAAAGTGTCTACTTTTGGGGGTTTTAAAGTCCGCAATAGAAAATCTGCAACGGCTGCAACATGACATTCTTTTTTTTTTGTAAATTAGGTAGGTACAATTAACTATTTAAAGCAGCACTAGAGGCTTGGTACCCTCTTAACTAGTGGTTCATAAGTAAAACACACAGGCTTGGAACATCTATTTACTTCGGACTGAGAAGTGATGATGTAGGCGTGCATCGATAAGAATGATTAAACTCAAGTGGCGTAATATACTTTTATTTATGGGAAAAGCGGAAAAATAATGATTGTGTTCCTATTTTCATTTCAATGGTATTATCAGTCTTAACTTCTCTTTTTCTTATTGCAGTATATTCAGGATTGTATATTTTATACAGGGTGTAAGGAAAAGTATCATTAACCATTAAACTACATACTATACCCATCAAACTGAACCACTTTTACTATGGGAGCAAACCTGTCAAAACAAAAAAAATCTGCTGCCCCATAATATACTGCAATACCTATTCAACTCAAACGTATAGAACAGCTGTATTTTTTGTTCTGACAGGTCTGCTCCCATAGTAAAAGTTGTTCAGTTTGATGGGTAGAGTATGTGGTTTAAAGGTTAATGATACTTTTCCTTACACCCTGTATGTATAGAGTCGGTACTTAATTATAATTTTAAGTACCTACTCTACTCGTCGTATTATAGTCATCATATTGAATCAGATATTCCATACATTTGGGTCGAGTCGAGTAGCTATTTACATTTTCTATGGAACAGAAAAACCATTTTTTGTTCACGATTTCAATATTGGTCCCATAAAAAACAGTGAAAGTGGCTCAGTTTGATTGTCTAAACCACCCCTTTAAAAATATTTAGGGTTTTTTTGTTACCTGAGGCTCGCAGTGTGATGTATACAGGGTGAAATTGATATCATAAGCATCCTTTTAAACTAAGATTCTACCCATCAAACTGAAAAACTTTTCCTATGGGACCGAGCAAAAAAAAATTGAGTCGAGTGGGCATTGCAGTTTAGTATGGAACAGCTGATTTATTTTTTGCTCCGATCGCTTTGCTCCCATAGTAAAAGTTGTTCAGTTTGATGGGTACCTAACTCTTAGTTTAAAATGATGCTATGCTATATGGGTAATGATTATCAATTTCACCCTGTATAGGCTATGATGATGATGAGGGTGTTATGTTATTGTAACACCCTTTACAGGCGAAGAAATGCATGCTTTTCCCATTTGGTCAAACATTTTGTAGTTAGCAAGTATTTCAAATAAATTAACTTCAAGGCCAAGTTGTAATCCTTACATTATCATTACCATCACCACATTGGAATGATACAAATGTGCAGTTACAATGAAAAACGCATAAATGTAGCGCTCCACATAATTACCAAGGCGAAATCATTTAATAGCGAACTGTGATTTTAATATCATGTTTATAGTACAGAAGCACTTCAGTTAATTAGTATGTTTATTGAAATGAGACAGTAATAGTTGAAAGTTTAATGGTTGGCGCCGGCTAAATGGTTTCAGAGAACGTCGAACTTTAGATCTAGTTTGTATGAAATAAGTGACATTTTAATAAATCTAATCAAGTTATTAGGTAAGTACTAAGTACCTACTTGTTTTCTGTACCTCGAGTAAGATTTTCTAGCGTAGATAAAACTTATCGAATACTTCAAAACAATTTACTGTTTCTACGAAAGCTCTTAACTACTTTTACGGACGAGGAAAGTGCTGCTAAAATTCTACTATACTTGGTGTAAGCTCTACCCATCAAACTGAACAACTTTTACTACGGGAGCAAATAGATCAGAGCAAAAAAAAATCTGCTGTGTGCAGATATTTTTTTTTGCTCCGATCTATTATAAGCAGTGATCGGAATGTCGGGGCATTTTTTGAGCATACAAGTTTGGATACGCCTGAATTTCCCGGAAATATCCGGATTTAATAAATATGGATAAAAATTTCACGGGATTTATTGGGATTACCTATTTAGATGTCAAGAGACGTTTTTTTAAATCAAGAGTATTAGCAGCGCATACTAGAGGCCGCGACTTTGAAACACGCCGCCTGGTACTTTTGACAAGTACCGCGCTTAGGTAAATATGTTGACCGTTGTTAAACAATGATATTAAGTAACTAGATTAGTAGTTAGGGCACCAAAGCGTTGCCACTTCGAAGATGTCTGCAGGCTTCTTTGACTTCAGTTCAGGCGTTTATCTATAGTGAGCGGACATATCCGTGACGTATAAATTAAGCTACCAAAATGGGGAAATGCGCCGTAAAAGTTTGTAAATCAAAATCGTATTTACTTGCAACACTGATGGCAAAAACAATGCGTGAAAAATTTATTTAGTTTTTTAATTTTATTTTGACAAGATAAACTTACTTGTGAAAAGTAACACCACTTCCTTTATTATTCTTTTCCGACTGTGATTTACAAATTTTTACGGCGCATTTTCCCATTTTGGTAGCTTATTTTATACGTCACGGATATGTCCGCTCACTATAGATAAACGCCTGAACTGAAGTCAAAGAAGCCTGCAGACATCTTCGAAGTGGCAATGCTTTGGTGCCCTAACTACTAATCTAGTTACTGAATATCATTGTTTAATAACGGTCAACATATTTACCTAAGCGCGGTACATGTCAAAAGTACCAGGCGGCGTGTTTCAAAGGCGCGGCCTCTAGTATGCGCTGCTAATACTCTTGATTTAAAAAAAACGTCTCTTGACATCTAAATAGGTAATCCCAGTAAATCCCGTGAAATTTTATCCAAATTTATTAAATCCGGATATTTCCGGGAAATTCAGGCGTATCCATACTTGTATGCTCAAAAAATGCCCCGACATTCCGATCACTGATTATAAGATAGACGGAACGCGATCGCCTGCAGCGTGCGATCGCACGCGATCGCGTTCCGTCTATCTTATATGCTCTAGCAAATGACGTTCCTGAGACAGAAAAGGATGGAGCGACGGAAAAGTGCGATTGCGTGCGGCCATGTGTAGTTCAACCCTTATGATACTTTTCCCCACACCCTGTATAAACCGATTATTTATTAATGTAAGCGCAAGCAACGAAAGGACGCTCACGATTGAAATGACGTTTTAATTCAATATTGACACTAATCCAACAAAATTGACTGCTTAGAACCAAGTTTACAGTTTATTTTATGAGTATATTCAAATTAGAATCCCACTAAATGCCCACTAACGATACTAATCGTTGAGATTTAGCATGTGCTGCGTTTGTAATAAGAGATAATTTATTACAATTTACAATGATATTACGTAATGCACTGTCAATAACAATCGTCGCTGTCGGACTGTTGTTATCTTCATAATGTTGAGATTTAGAAACAATCTATTTGTTGTGATTATTATTAAACATCATCATCAAAAACATCTACTTGGTGGAGTATTTCTAATGGTTGTTTTGTCTATTAAAACGGCTGGTTATATTCGTTCTAAGGAGTCCTGACTGAGCTCAATTATAGTTTTTTCACAGATCTCCGTATTTTAAATTGGAGTAACGTCCTAAGTCGAGGTCTTAATACCTTGGATGCACCTTGGATGCTCTTAGTCTTGTTGGCTAGCTTTCTTCTTGGTTGGTTTCAGTTTCACCACCCGATCAAGAAGTTCTTCCGCATGTAGAGACATACAGACATACCTAGATGCTCTCGGAGCAGCACAGTGCAGTTCTGTATTCGTTAATGTTTGGTGTCAATAGAAAATAAAAAACATTGACAGTGAACAGAGAGCAAGAACGGTGGTAGATTTCCCAATTTTCCATGCAGGGTTTGGATAGCATCTTCTAAAGATCACAGCACAATAAGACTGTTGAACTAACTTTATGACGCCCCCTTCAATTAACTTAATAAGTTGTTCAAACCGTCAACTATGTATTCAATGCATGTTCTATTTCTAAAAGGATGTAATAATTATAATATCGGCTGTGGCTCGTGGCGTGGAGCACTATTCGGTGGCACATAATTTGTTGCAAGCTGATAGATACATTCGAGCGCGTGTCGGGGAGGCGTGGTGGAACTCACGGAGTTTGTAGTGGGCTGGAATAGACAAGGGTCTCGGTTAGTGAAAACAGGAGACTTAGCTCGTACGACTAGCTCATTGCAGTTTAGCATGGAACAGCAGACATTTTTTTGCGATTTCAGTTTATCTCCCGTAGCAACAAATTTTCAGTTTGTAGTGTAGTCTAAGATTAAAAGACTGCCAAAGATACCATCCTGTATTATGTATTTTGTACGCTAGTAATATGTATTTTGTAAGAAATCCAGCCTCAAGATCAGCCCAAGAGCGATGAAACGCAGTATTTTAGGTGTTAAACTAACCGATTGCATAAGAAACACGGAACTGCGCTCCAGAACTGGCATATCAGATGGGGCTTAAGACAGTTCAGCTGAAGTACGGACAAGAAGACTGGGCCGGATATGTCTGTCGCATCCATTCAGAGAGATGGGCCAAAATTAACACGGACTCGGTGATCCCAGGATGATCACCAGCGTCGGGGTAGACCCAGGAAAGGTGGTGAGACAACATGGTTGCCTTCTTGGAGAGTTGGTCAGAAGTTGCACGCAATAGAGTGACCAGAGAATGATAGGGGAGGCCTTTGCCCTGCAGTGAGACATTGTACAGGCTACGTAAAAACATGAAAGCATTTTGAAATTATTTTCGCAGGCAAATTATCTTTAACACCAGTTCAGAAAACTTTATTTCTGTAAATCGATCAGCGACTGACGTAATCGATTTGCTCGACCATTGAAGCTGGATCGAGTCGAGAGCCGAGACAGGATGACTGATTGTGATTGGGTTTTAATGATTATCTGGCAGTCTGGCTCGGAGTCATTGTCGTGAATAGATAACCGGAGCAGATAAGTTACTATGAGATCATTGTATTGATTTATGTGGTGTAGGAAATTTCTGTTAGCGTGCATTTTTTTTTCTGAAGGAAAAGTGTGATAAACATTAATAAGCAAATTCTGATAAACATAAGTAAGCACATACATGTTAATATGCTGACACTTTTAAGGGGATGATCACACCATCAAACTGAACAACTTTCTCTATGGCACCAACATCGAAATCAGCTGTCTCATACATTTGGCTCTAATAGGTTTGCAGTTTTGTATGGGACAGCAGATTTTTTTTCGCGATTTCGATGTTGGTGCCATAGAGAAAGTTGTTCAGTTTGATGGTCTGATCCTCCCCTTAAAAAAATGTCAGCATATTAAGTTGGACCCGTATAAGGGGGCTGGCAAAGTCCCGATTAATATCCTGTATATTATTCCTTCCTTTTTAGTTTTTTTAAGGGTACCTATGTTCAGACCATCAAACGAACAACTTTCTTAATGGGACCTATATATCGAAATCGCGAAAATAAATCAGCTGTGCCTTACTCGACCCTAATGTATAGAACAGCTGTTTTTTTTGCTGTTTTGACTTTGATCCCATAGAGAAAGTTGTTCATTCTCTGACCATCGTCTTAAAAACCGTTAGCATATTAATTAAGGTCCCTAAATATAACTTATTTGTCATGAAGTGTCACGCTATTGGACATAAAGATTGCAAAATGCCTCTAGAATCATCTTTATGTCCAATTATCAGCATGATCCCGTTGGATGAGGGCACTGCCAGGCCGGTTGTTGTGGCGATCCTTGGAGGAGTTTTATGTCCAGCAGTGGACGTCCATCGGTTGAGATGATGATCCCTATAACGTGACACTATAGAACATTATATGTTTACGTAATTTTTTACGCTATTGTGAGACGCGATTTAAGGTAATTTATAATATTATTACGAAGATATCACGCTTTGAAATTATTCATACAAAATTTCAAACCCTTATATCTTCGTAATTATATTACAAATTGTAAATATTATTTGATATGCGCAAACTAGATTTTCTAAGCTATTTTTCCATATATAAAACATTACTTTTATTAACACCGTCTACGAGCGTTATACGACAACGTTTTTTATGAAATTGACAGCTCTCCAACCACCTTAACCAAAAAAAAATACTGTCTCTGTTATAAGTTTACAAACATATTTGTTTTATTGTATCCAATCGAAATAATTATGCTTTGGCATAATCGGATCGTTTATCGCTGAGATAATTTATTAATTAGATTATTGGCGAATTTAACATTCGTGAAAAAAGACTCTACCTACTATTATAAAGTTGAGTCAAGAAGCCATTGATGTAGGTATTCTATAGAACACATTTTTTTCTTGCAATTTCGGTATTTGCTCAACAGTGCGAAGGTTGATCAGTTTGATGGTCTGAAGCACTTCCTAAAATATGTAATGCATTTAGTCACAAAGCATTCATATTCGATTTAGCTACTAACAAAATATGGAAAATTGTAGTCTGGAATATATATTTTTTTTATGTTTACAAACTGTGGTATTAAGTAAAATACCGGGATCTATTTAATATCATCATAATCAGCACAGTCAGCCATCACCTGCCCGTATCCACACACTGCAGACCCTCAAGCAAGTCTAGAATGATTTATCTCTTAGGCGCGACTGAAAAGCGTGGGAAGTACCTGGGAAGGGGAAATTTTCTCTGCAGCAAATGCGCGTCGAATTCGAAGGTACTAGGGCTGCAGGGCATAAGCCTTCTCCCACTTTGCCATCCTTCTCGGACCCGTGTCCATCGCATTCAAGGATATCATTCGAGGCGCGCTCCATACAAACGTAGACTGGTTATATTTTAAATACTAACCAATTAAAATCAATAAAAAATTTCAGAAACAATCTAAAAACTGATCTCTACGCTTGTAATATATTGTCAGATTTTCGTAAAAATGTATCTTGATTTCAGTACAAATCTTAAATTAATCCTAGCACTGAAAATGTATTTATTTTACCGAAATTTATGAATTGTTTCTTGAGATTGTTTCTGAAAAATACATATACTTAACTGACTTTAACACGTTAATAACGTAGTATTGAAAAAATTGCCAGACTTCGTTTGTATGGAGCGCGCTCCGAATTATATCCCCTTAGACGATTTTTTTAGGGGATGACCAGACAAACAAACGACTAAAACTATAAAGAATTAGTTTTGTAATAGCATTTTTTTAAAGTCTTTCCTTCAGTTGGCGTAGAGCTCATCCCGTAACGTAACAACTTATTAGTTCGCAATAATGTATGCACGTGAAGTAAACAAGAGTATGAGAGGTCGCTAGTATAGGTGTGTCAGATCTGTATCTTAGACTGAACACATAAATTTCGCATGTTTATGTAGGCTGCACTTCAATTAATATTGAATAAATTACGCAAACACACTGTAAGGCAATTAGCGTAACAGATCAAATATGTAATATTCTATAAACGTGTTATATTATAATTGTTTTATAATAGTTCCTCTTGAAAATATACAAAAAAGAATTAAAAGATGGCATTTTAAATACAGTTATTTATGTAATACACCTTTATATGGCGTTAACGCCAAACCTGAGAACCATTGTTACTTTTAAATTCATTATTAGGATACCGTACCCAAAGGGTGAAACTGGACCCTTAATTAATGAGCCTACGCTGTCCGTCCGTCCGTCCTACTTAAATAGGGCTGTAACTTTTGTAGCCGTAATAGCTAGACAGCTGAAATTTTCACAGAAAATGCGTTATTACGGCGGATTTGTAAATTATGTCAAAAAGATGAAAATGAAGGGCGGTCCTCATACAAGAAACAAGTTTTTATTAAAGTTTTTTCTTCGCGCTCTATCGTAAAAACAAGCGTCAAACTTGGTGTGATGATTATAGAGCAAACCCTATCATATGACAACAAATAATAAAAACCGGCCAAGTGTGAGTCGGTCTCACGCTAAACGTCTCGGTGAAAACAAAACTTTTTTTGTATGGTCCCGTATTGTAGGGGCCCGACTCGCATTGGACAGGTTTTATTTTTGTACTGCGTCTAGTCTTTTAGTCTTCGCGTCGTCACTATACGCGATCTATTTTAGCATTTCAAATTTTTATGGCGATTGGTTTAGCAGTTGAAGCACGAAAGTGGAACAAACAGAAAAAGAAATACACTCTAGTTTGTATTCTTTCATTAACTTTGGTGACCATAAGATAAAGATAAGATAAAGACGATACTACATACATACTTACACGATATGAGGCATTTAAAGTAGTAGTTTTGTGTTAGGTAGGATCCTGCAAGCACTAAATAGTCCTTTTGATCACTAGGTATGTCAGGTGCATAGACGTAGACTCTAGTAGTTACATTGATATCGTTGGTCAGGTGTCTGAACCTTAATGACTTTTTTGTTTATTGATCACCCGCGGTCCCACCGGGCGGTCCCCGAGATTGAAAATTAAATTAATCCGGTAGTTTCCACAAGAGTCTGACAAGCGACCAACTGTATTGACAAAACGTCTCAGACATGAAGCTAATGGCATAGATGTGTTATTAACTCGTATGATATTTTGAGACCAATCATCATCATCACAGCCTATATATATACGTCCCACTACAGGGCACAGGCCTACCCTCAGGGAGGGTGTATGGGCGTTAGTGCACCGTGTGCCTAATGCGGATTGGTAAACTTCACTTAGCAAGTTATAAGTAAGTTATAGCCTGTAGAATCCCACTGCAGGGCAAAGGCCACCTCTCACGAATATTGGTGAGAAGGAGTGGGCCATACTCCACCACGCGGGCCCAGTGCGTGTTGGTGGAGGCAAGTTAGTGGTCAACTTGCTGTCAGAGAATTTTCAAGCTGCCTAATACGCCTCTGACCTGGCTTAACGAATAGTTACAAACGCCACCTGGCGGAACTATCCAAGACCAACTGCTTAACGTGCCTTCCGAAGCACGGAAACGCTCGAGATGAAATACCACTAAATGGTCTCCCATCCAAAGACTGACCGGACCTGACGTTGCTTAACTTCGGTGATCGTTTCCAATACCGAAGATCCACTACGCCAACGAGCGCTTCTTCTTCGCAAACTTCACATACGCATCGGAATTTCTTTTTCAGCGTATGCAGGTGTCCTCACGATGTTTTCCTTCACCGTTTGAGAGCAGTCGGTATTACGTACATAAGTTAGAAAAACTCATTGGTACATGGCATGTGGTCATCTTGAGATTGAGTTTCCATAGTTCTCCGCAACGCGCTACCGACGTTCATTTTGAGACCAAATTAAAAAATGAATTTTCATAACGGATCACAATGTGACTGTAAAACAAATGGGCCTGCGTTCGACCTCCGTCTCACCTGATGGTACGCTTGTGCTATGCTGACGGTTCCATTCAACTTTAGCGGTGCGACACAACAAGCCATTAGGCTCCACTGGGTTGAGTTCGGCCACCAGGATCCACTAGCCTGATCCCCCAGGGGATCCCTGTAAACTCATCAGTTTTAATCCTCCAAACACGCATAACAAATGCTGAGGATTCATTCACATAGCAAACTAAAAGGAATTAGGCGCAAAATGTCACACACACATTGTCGATAGATCTATACCTTAAGTAACTCGTCTGAACTCGTCTCAGACAAAAGTACTAACCTTGATTGTTATCATTAAAAAAAGTGCTCTCTTTCGTCTAAACACGTGTTTATATGGCGTCATTTATGGTGAAAAACAATTATGATGTCATATTCCGAAGTGGACATTCACTGCGGTCATGGAATGGATAATTTTGGATAAGAGTTATGTGTAAATTAAATTATTTGTGGTTTTCCTTGCGTCACGCGTCACATCGATTTCCCAGTGTGAATTCTAGTACTGTTTTGAATTAAAATGTGTCAATTACCTTCAATATTGTCTTACTTTAAAAATGGCCAAGTGCGAGTTGGGCTCGCGTACTAGAGGGTTCTAAAAAAATCTTTTCTATGGATTAGCGCGAGCCCGACACACTTTTTGTTATTTGTTGTGTTACCTACTATATAGCATTGATCTATTATCACGCCAAGTTTGACTCTTGTATTTATTGCCCATAGACGTATTATACCAGGAATAGAGCAACAAACATGAGTTGTCAAATGAAACCTTTTTTGGATGTTTTTTGGAGACTATTTGCAGGCAAAATTTTGAATATTGTCTATAATTCTGAGTCTAACGTGAAGTTGTGGATAAATTAATGAAGTAGTGTCAGTATATTTCATAAAATTATCTACGATTTCACTTTAGATTCGCAATTATTCACGGAAACCGAATTGTAAAAATTAATTGGAGACTAAAAAAACGGCCCTATTGCCTAGCGTCACGTATCTCTTTCTATTATACAGTGGTGCCGCTAGGTACATCTCGCTCTCTCAGCTGTATGTTCCTCTATTCCTGGTATAATACCTCTATGGTATTGCCGTTTTTTAAGATCAAGCTAAGCAAAACAAAATAACCATCAAAAAATTCGTTTCTAGGGATAGGGAAACATTAGGTATGAATGTTTTTCCCGTCCCGTCGGTTAGGGACGGAATTTTTGTTTGCCGGTTTTTTAGCATATTCGTTGATTGGGGTCGAATAATTTATATGAAATGAAAATCAGCTGCAACATTTCCGCATACATACACAATACCTACTCTTAATATGAGTGCTGATTTAATGTTCTCCGTATTGCAAAAATGTATATTGCGACCGTTTCGGTCTGAACTTCATTGTAACAGAATTTACATTGGAACGAAAACGTTTACGCAATTGCGAAGTTCGAATGTCCGGGTAGACCCCCAGCCAGAGTTGTTACTCCGACGAGCGACCGACACCGAGCAAACCTGCAAACCTACTACTCGAGCCAAATCAATGTATGGGTCAGCTGATTTTCTTTTTGCGATTTCGATCATGGTCCCATAGACAAAGTTGTTCAGTTTGATGGTCTGGTCATCCCCTTAAAAACTGTCAGCATATAACAAGGACTCTGTATATGAATGCAAGAAGATTGGAAGCCCTTGTTTACTGAAGGAAGGTATTGATTTGTACCTATTCTATGGTTGGAAGGTATTGTCTTGTCCCTAGTCTTGACTACTTTGCCAAATAGACATCTTATTAAGTACCTAATGTAAGTGCTTTGATGAGTTTTTATCCTCATCCTAAGATTACATTGTTTTGTGTATTTTTATAAAACATAGATTTTTTTAACCTCACCAGCTCGGAAAGAATCTGTTTATCATTTGAAATCTGAGCGCAAAAGTGCATTTTATCCACTAGCGCGAAAAGAGTTTTTAAAATTAGACTCTTTCTATTCAATATTTTTCTATACCAGTACAGTAGACTGTACTGTTATTGCGCCAAAATGTTTTTTTTTTTCATGCATCGAGCCAGCATCTTCCTCGCTGTATTGCGCTCGGCAGCAAAGTTATTCTGCGTCTCGTACCTTTGAAACCCTCGCGGCGCTCAGGATTCAATACAAGTCAAGTACTCGCGCCAAAAAACAAATTTGCAGCCTAGCATAACAAATAACTATTATTGTGTCAACCTTGGTAACGAGTGTGTGTGTCGTTTGCCACGCTTCGTATCGAGAGGGGTGAATTGGTTGGGGGAAGGGAGTGTCCATACTGTAAATTGTTCCTTACTCTTTCTTATACTGTTCCGTGTAGAATCTCGAATAGCTGGAAAAGCATTTGTCCAGAACTCTGATCAATCCCTATACTGTATTTACACGTAAACATCAAAGTTTTAAATAACCTTTTTTGATTATTTATTTATTATCCAGATATTAATACTACAGTGTTCTATGACAGTCACTCACGCGCCGATCGTCTTATCTCAAATCAGCGGTAATTATTATTGATACTTCATAGTTCATAGCAGTATTAACACTGGAAGTTCCAGTCAAAACTGGTTCTCAGGTTGCATTCCTTTTATTATGTCATGCCTAATCTAAACTTTTATAAGACTGTAAAATAAGTGTGTCTGTACATTGAAGATATTTACAAGAAAAAAATAACTAGTGGTTTTTAGGTGTCCCTGACTCCAAATAACGCATTTTTGGCTTTTTTGTTAATTTGTTTGTTCGAGCATCACGCAAAAACTACTGAATCGATTTTGATGAAACTTTTTGAAGTGAAAACTTCTTTAGCACCGTTGTGATTTGAAACTAAATGAAACGAAAAAGCGACACAATATAGTTTCTGACTAAGAAGGTTTCACTTCTACCGCGTGTGACACATGTTTTTATAATTTTTGCGGACGAAGTCGCGGGTAAAAGCTCGTTTATATTGTAGTATCGTAACGTCATGTATGACGAACCCACAAGGTGTTCAAATGGTATGGAACAGCTAAATTAAAAGAAACTAGATTATAATATGCTTTCAAGAATGACTCCCTGAGGCAAAGGACAGTGGGTGGCAGGAGTGGTCCAAGAGCCCCCTCCCCCCATAATTGGTATACTACGTTTGAAAGGGGGTTTAATATAGATTTTTTTATGTGCTATACCAATATACCTCTTGGACCAGGTAACTTCCTGTGTTAAAAGTATTGTTGAAAGGGTGATCTTATATCGGAAGATGATATTAATTTCCAATGATATTTTGAGTGCAGGTCCACATTAGTCGCGGATTTCTCTAGCCCTCGGTTCATTCTCGTCCAAGTGGAGACAATCTGACCATTTCTATTCGCTTCAAGGCCTTTGCCAACTGCGGCGATCTTGTGATCTTATAAGTTCTGCGATATTTCGTACGATCTTCGCATTCGTTCCGTGTTATATTCTACCCATAGCTGATTCCCAGATTGCGGTGCAATTTGCTATTTATTCAGCGGTATTACCAGATGAAATATCACTTTTCTGTGCAATACAGAGTATGAAATCTTATAATTTCGCAACTTAACTTTAGTGCGTTCTCACACGATGACGCACTGACGGAGCAGCAAACGTCAGTCCGTCATTTGTGAAGCGAGGAGTTGTATGAAACCGCACGTAGAAGCACACACGGTGACGCATTGACGCACCGGGTGTGGTTCTATGGACTGACATCTGCCGCTCCGTCAGTGCGTCATCGTGTGTGAACGCACTTATATTAGCACGTTTTCTAAATGAACATGTATTTGGAGATGCATCGACAAATTTACCGTAACAGGCAAACCATCCAGGTGCCCAGGCCAGGCCACCATGGCTGGCTATAAGGAGACGGACTCTCCTTAACAAGCAACTAATTACGGCCTATGACTTCACTGTACAAAAACGTGTGTCGGCATAAAAGCGGTCTCATTCAACAATTCAACTTATCAAATCTGATTGACATGTCGCACACTATCTATCATATCTATTATTATTATTTGATACTTTATTATGACTCATAGTGTAGTTAGAGAGTGCTACGTACGTAGATACAATACGTAATTCGTGACTGTATAATATTCAATGGGTGGTCAGAAACGTTGTTCCAGGTTGCACTCCTAAGCTAAACAGCAGGTTTGTTGGAAAGAAAGAGGACACGACAGAGAAGAAACCAATTATTTCAATGAGCTATGTAATGTTGCTAAGTGCTTCCGTACAGTTGTCTTGCCACTCATTTTTGAAATATGAGTCGCATTGAAAGCAGATTAACTAAATTATAATTAACTTACTAAAGGGGAGGGGAAGGGAAGGGGGGGGGGGGGTTCAGTACTACTGGTGAAACGTGGATGTTCTGAGGTTTCAGAATATCTCTGAGTATCTATATTCACCTCGGGGAATATAGTCGTGAGCTTATGCTTATGTTAACTTACTACAGCATGGCCTAGCTGCGATGAATGTGAAGGCAGCCTTGGCTAAAAGATAATGATGTTTATTACCATTTCATTACGTAGAATGACGAAGGGGTTTTCCTATGTGGAACATTAATTGAAGATAATGGTATATTGATATACCATGTTGATCAACATGACTAACACGGACTTACATACGAGTAATGTCCCATACTAAAAACAATGACATATATGACGCAGCCATCGATTCTGGTCTCAGTACCGGTAGTAGTACCTACTATTACCGACCGATGTTATCAGACTATTTTTGTCTCAATAGTTCGGTACCAAACTTTTAAGACCTTTTACAAAAAATAAAGTTGTAACTACGTAATTTCGACCCTACTTAAGACCAAACTCTCCCTCAAAGGACGTCTCTGCACCTCGGCCTCAATAACACCGACTAGAAGTAGGTATAAAGGGTAAAGGTGGCCATATTCTGCCCCAGGACTATACGCGAATTCTCACAAATACTTATGTATATTTTCTAACCAATAACGGGTAACAATCGAAAACGATTGTAGTACCATATTTATAGATTTCCTCAAATCCGATGGATAAGAGATCAAAATAATAGCCACTAACACAACCATCGAATCTTGGATTAGCCGAACTAAGACTATATCCAACACGTAACAAACCCTATTGCAACAGACACAAGGTCAAAACTGCTACTTTCTTGTTACATGGCCATTGATAACAGAGTTTCTCTTGCCAAATTTCGTTGCGCCTGCGCTTCAGAAGTATTATGACGTCTTTATGTGTATCTCCATAGTAAACTTTTGTCCGATTTGGTTCACAATTTTAATAGTAGTAGTAGTATAATTTCAACAGGCCCTTTGGCGTCCGTATATAAGGATGACCATCTTCTTCAGACATAGATATGCCGACATCGTGAGACTTTCGATTGGTTTGAAGCTTTCTTTAATCGTTTCGTTCTACAGGGCAAATTTTATATCACTCCGGATAACTTCAGCATTCTACCTACTCATCCCTTTAACTACCAATAACTTTCAATATGAAGGCAACTTTGAAATCGCGAAAAAAATTCAGCTGTCCCATACAAAACTGCAGTACCTATTCTACTCAAATGTATGGGACAGCTGTTTTCTTTTTCGCGATTTCGATATTGGCTCCATAGTAAAAGTTGTTCAGTTTGATGAGTAGAATCCATGCTGAAGTTATCAGCAGTGATATAAAATTTACCCTGTATTTGATTTATATGACCCCGCCTCTTGCCCCTATACAGGATGTCCCGTAAATAATGGTCCAACGTTAAGGGGAAGATAACTTATTTAATTACCTAAAACTAATTTAAATTATATAAAAACATAGGGTTACCAAGAAAACAATTTTTTCATCTACCGGACTTCAAGTTTTTTGACTCTGTCCCTGCAAATTATAACATTTTCAAAATCGGATTTTTGTAAAATATTGCTGAATAGTTTATCAATGTATCCATTTTATTAATTAAATATTTTTTGATTAACTTAGTTGTAATTTTTTTATAAGACCTCATTTGTTTAAAAAAATTGATGCATCAAAATACCGTATCAATTAAATCAACATCTATTATAATACTAATCTTATCTGGTATCTTTATTACTAATTCCAGCTCGTAGGCAGACATTTTAGACACAATAACAATTGTATTTTTAAAATTAGCGTCTCGTCTCAGATTAAAACCCCGAAAACAAATGTTTTCTCGGTAACCCAAATTTTTTTTTTTAAATATAATTTAAATTAGTTTTAGGTAATTAGATAAGCTATCTTCCCCTTAACGGTGGACCATTATTTACGGGACACCCTGTATATCTGTGTTTAGTCACCATATTAGTGCGCTTATACACAATAATTGTTAGTACCATACCTAATTAAAAACTAGTGATGCATTTAAAAAATAATCAAAATCAAGCCCGCAAACACACAACCTGCTGCGATTGAATTCAAAATTCAATTCTACATGTTCACAACAGTTTTTGAGTTTTCAGTGCTGTCAGGGAGAAAACAATACACGTTTTATCATTAATAATTACATTAACGATTCGGTACCCGTACACATAAGAGGACAGGACACGTGTATATTAATTTATAAACATTATTTACATGTTAGTACTTGAAAGATTTATTTAAACGGCATCTTTAGTTAAATGGAGATGGAATGTTTGTATGCTTCTTTGGAATTTGAATTTGTATAAGGTATGCAAATGTTTTGTTGCGCGCAGCACAGCGGTAATAGGTAAGAATTATAAAATAAATATGAAGGCCCACTTATCCGAGTGCAAGCGTCTCTTTCTTGCAAGCATAAGTTTGCAATTAGCCATCCCGCTCCAATTGAAAGCAGGATCGCCTAAAAACGTGTTTTTCATCAATATCTTTGCTCATGGGTGTTTCTAAGCTCCAAATTCTACGAATTTCACTAGAAATATTTGATATATTTAGTAGTTTTGTTTTGTTTTAGTACAAGAATAAAAAGTTAATTATCAGCAGTTTAATCATAGTATTGAAAAAACATAATAAAAAGGGGTAACTTTGTGATTTTTTTCTATCGAGTAAACTTAATCTAATCGTGTTATTGAGAACCATCGCCTATCCGCCAGATCCTTAAATAAGACATAATTTCATTTCAGACTTTAAAACACCGTTTAAACATTTCGTTCGTGTTCAAAAAACGGCCTCGACCGGATTATAGCATCTTAAATAATAATTAACAAATCGCGTCGAGAGAGCGTCGCGTCATCGGTGGCTCGTTGTTGAAATATGTGAACACTCAATCAAGAACCACCCCTAAAAATTTTGAAAATGTTTACAAAATCACAACTAGATGATTTTGTTATTTTCCTACAAAATGTATGGAAATTTAATCTTACGTTTTCTGAGAGTTCTCGACCTCGGTTGACCCCATATAGACTTATATGTATGTTCCTTATCAGAAAGAGAATCAAATGGTTTGAAAAAAAAAACTTGATGAAAATTTTTGTTTTTCTCGAAGACTACCATTTTTTTAAAATTTGCGAATGCAGAAGTAAAATATTCCAAAAGTTTGGGTTAGTCTCCTAAGAACGTTTTCTTGTAGCTATAATGCTTCTCTTTAATGTTTCCCTGTGTGCCCCATCTCAACTTTCCACCCTGTATATAACAGCATAGCAGCTTCTCACCAATTCCCGTTACCCAAACCGCCGCGTAGCCCCAGCAACGTCCTATGCCGAAGTCCGTATCCCTTCTGGGTGCGTCGGTTGCTCAAGTTCATTCATTGGCTCGTTAGACCCTTCGTGGTCCCTCCATTAGTCCACAATAATAAGTAGATGCTCTCTGAGAAGTGCTGCTGCGTTCAGAACCTTTGGGTGCGGTTGTTTTTCTCGCTCGCTCTTATGTACAACGCTTTTCACCGAGCCTCGGAACGACGTTAGTGCGAAAAGTTGCACTCGGGGTGCACTCTGGGCGCTCTCTGGGCATATGTTCTGTAAGGTAGGTATTGCCAATTTGAAAGAAACTAGCAGCTCGCGTTGATATCTTATCTTTGTAAAAAGAAAAGAGTTCAACGTGAGCTACACAATCAATTCAAATTATTTAATTTTCACAGTTTTCGAACTTTTAACTCCGTCTGATGAAAATTTCACAGAGTAAGGAGGTTACACTGTCAGTCTGTCATAACTTTTATTAGTTGTTTTTTTTTTTTTTTTTTTTTTTTAATTTATTGGAGGCATGTTGTTGAGAAGATAAAATCAAAATCTACATAATTTCATTTCAGACCTTAGATTAAAAACTTTTCGCTGGAAGATGGAGCCAAGAAATGAGAGAGCGAGATAGCCAGTTATAAAAACTTATTTTTATAACTGGCTATCTCCTTCCTTTTTGTTAAAGTAAGAGTAAATAACATTCAAAAGAAACCAAAATGGATAACTAAGGGTCTGCGAGTATGTTGCAAAATTAAAAGGTCGCTACGTTTCAATTTTTATGCAAATAAGACTCAACAAAACAGGGAAACATATTTAACTTACTCAAAAATTTTAAAAAAATGCACTCATATTGCCCAAAAAAAGTCTTATAATCATTTTATAGTTAACAGTAAAAATGTATGTAAAGCGTCATGGAGAGTCATAAATGACGAAACATGTAGTAAACATTCAAACCAAAGTATAGATGTAATAAACTTAAATGGCGAGCTAATATCAGATCCAGCTGACATCGCAACCACTTTTAACAATTACTACATTGATTCTACAAATCAACCCAATGTCACTTCTAGAAATACTACCTACAGTACAAAAAATCAAGCATCTACCATCGAACCTATGATAAATTCTATTTTCTTGAAACCCTTTAATGAACCTGAAATAATAAAAATTATTAACTCACTCAATAATTCGAATGCTTATGGTTATGACGAAATTTCAACAAAAATATTAAAACAATGCAATGAGATTTTAGCACCTATCTTAACTTACCTTATAAACCTTTCACTACAAACAGGACGTTTTCCAAAACGTTTAAAATTATCAATTGTGAAACCACTATTCAAGAAGGGAGACAGAAATGACCTCAATAATTACCGTCCCATTGCATTGATTCCTATTCTATCCAAGGTATTCGAAAAGTGTATGCAACACAGACTGATAGAATTCACAACAAAATATAATATTATAAAAACAGAACAAAATGGGTTCCAAAAAGGCAAATGCACTACTTTAGCCGGTTTCACCTTATTAAACAGTGTACTACAAAATCTCGACTGTAAAAAGTTTGTTAGCGTCCTCTTCTTTGATATGACAAAAGCCTTTGACTTTGTGTCTCATGATATATTACTGTATAAACTGGAGAAATATGGAATAAGAGGACCCGCACTGTCCTGGATTAAGTCATATTTACAAGATCGAGAACAATGTATAGAAATAAATAAATTAGATACTGATAATATCCTAAAGTCGTATCGCTCACCCTACAAAATTAATAAGTACGGTGTCCCACAGGGGAGCGTCCTAGGCCCTTTGTTGTTTCTGTTTTATATCAACGACTTACCTGATATAACATCTAAGCAGTGCGTCTTGTTTGCCGACGATTTATCAATTATTGTAACATCTGATGAAAATTCCTTAAATACCTACGAATCTGATATTAACGATACTGTTTGCTCTGTTATAAATTGGCTTAGTACTAATAATCTTCGCGTCAATCTGACAAAATCTAAATATGTACAATTCACTGTAAAGGGACGTAAGCACATTGATCTAAAAATAAATTATAATAGACAGGATTTAATAGAAGCAAATAATGTAACATTTCTAGGGTTAGTACTCGACAGAAACTTAAGCTTTGTAAGTCACATCGAAAATGTGTGTAGCAAACTAAATCGATTTGTGTATGTCCTGCGCAGACTCAGGCAGGTAGTATCTCAAAAAGTAGCTTTAACTGCATATCACGGCTTTGTGGCCTCTGTTCTAAGGTATGGTTTGATTATCTGGGGCAACGGTTCATATATCAATAAAGTCTTTATAACACAAAAAAAATGTGTAAGAGCCGTGTGTGGTATTTGCCCATATGAATCCTGTAAACCGTTGTTTCCAAAACTAGGTCTACTAACGCTGCCTTGCATGTACATATGGGAAGTATGTAAGTTTGTGAAGAAACACCAGCAGTTTTTCAGATTCAATCGAAATGTTTGCAAAAGAGCTATAAGAGACCCCGAAAGAATTGTATTTGACCACTGCCCCAATACTAGTTTGTACAGAAATAATTGTTACCATATGTTTATAAAAATTTATAATAAATTACCTCACAATATTAAAGCATACAATGGCAAGCAATTTTCAAACAAACTCAAAATATGGCTAACTTCGAAGTGCTATTACAAGTTAAATGAGTATTTTGATGAATAATAAGATTATTGTTAGTAGTTGTAAAAGTTTTAATAGATCGTAGTTTAAATAAATTGTATTGTTAATTGTTATTTAGCTTATTCGTTGATTTTAAATATTTTATTTTGGTTTATAACGTAAGCCACCTATATTGTACGTCCGTGCTGCGGACCAAACTGTTGATTCTATCTTATTGTAACATCTTTTTTTGTACACAGTTTGAACAATAAAATATTCTTATTCTTATTCTTATTCTTATGTAACAAAAAAGGCAGAAATATTATTTTTGTTTCGGTCACCGCGGGTGCAGTTTTTCTGTTCGGCAAGATGTCAAACCTATGAAATGTTGATGACATCTTGCCAAACAAATTGTCTTTTAGTATGCAAAAGTCACATTATTGCTGTTTCATGTGCGGCCACGTTATGGTACTTATGGTTTCATCTAGTTAGTATTGTCCATAGATTGTCAGTTAAAACTAAGTTAGTAATATTAGATTACACACCAAGGACAGGAAAGTAAGAAAGGTCTCAGATATCATGCAATTGTTGATCGAGGCGAAGCCGAGGTTAACAAACATGTGATCTGAGTCTTTCTTATTTACTGTCCGAGGTTAGTATACTATTTTTCTCCTCGACGGAGGTGGAAAGCGACAACTTCGTTTAGCGCAACGGGACGACAATTGACGCTTACCGTCCGGAGGTGAGAAAAATACAATAATAGTCCAATCATATATAGGGAGAACTCTTTATAGGATTGGACTATTATTGTCAGCATATTAAAAGGGACCATCGAACTTTCTATATGGGACCAAGGTCAAATTTGTCAATTAAAACCGGCAGCATAATTATTAAGTTTGACCCTGTGTACAATATAATTATAAGTAGTCTTTTTTGTGATAGAGCGGAGAAGTGTAGCTCCGTCCAGTGCCTAGAATCGTGCTCCATATTGAACGTTGTTCAGTTTGATGGTCTGCAGCACCACGTTTGATATGTAACCCATTTAATTTTAAACTCTTCCATCTTTTTCTGGGTTTACCTTCACACCCACCATCATCTTGTGGAACCTAGTCTGTGGTGATGATTGCACATTTCTCCGAATGCTTGACTTACATTTATTATACAGGATGTAAGGAAAAGTTTCATTAACCTTTAAACCACATACTCTACCCATCAAATTGAACAACTTTTACTATGGGAGCAAACCGATCGGAGCGAAAAAACCAGCCAAGTGCGTGTCGGGCCACGCAAAGGGTAGGGTTCCGTAGTTCCTTTGGGATCCACGAGAAAAAAACGTCATCCCCACTTAACATGTAGAGGAGGTAACATAATTTTTTTTTTGTTTACTACTTTGTCGGCGTGATTAATATGTATACCCATGCCAAATTACAGCTTTCTAGTACTAAGCGTCTCTGAGCTAAGCCGCGGACAGACGGACGGACGGACATGGCGAAACTATAAGGGTTCCTTGTTGACTTCGGAACCCTAAAAATCAGCTGTTGCATACATTTGAGTCGAGTAGGTATTGGAGTTTAGTATGGGACAGCAGATTTTTTTTTGCTCTGATCGGTTTGCTTCCATAGTAAAAGTTGTTAAGTTTAATGGGTAGAGTCTGTGGTTTAAAGGTTAATGATACTTTTCCTTACACCCTGTATTAGAATAGGTAATAAAAGTGATATGAATATAATAATATTAGTTTTTACTAAACTAATGTAATCTTATTGAAAGACGGCATCGGAAGTGTTATGGAAAGAGTAGTCCGCCATCCCCGCCAAAACATATCGATATTATAGTAACTATAATCGATTGCATGACTCACCAATGTTTATTCAATTATCAGTTATCGCGCTTTAGTGCTAATTCGTCTGCCTGATGGATAGTGGTATAAATAAATTGTATTAATAGCAGATCAGTCTGCGTTAGATGCTTTTATTGGAAGTACTAAACTAGAGGAACCGAGTGATTGCACTTATATAACGTTTAAAACTGACAAATAACATTAAGGCCGGATTCGACCAAACTTAGATGTGAGGCTTCCGCACATTGCCGCGATATTATCGAGCTATATTATGGAGCGATATGTCACGCATGCGCAGCAACACTAAATCGATTGCGTCGGAACAAAATCGCAGCGATATTATCGCTCGATAATATCGCGGCAGTGTGTAGGATCGCGCGCGTCCCCATACGAAATGTACTGGAAACAATTATCACAAAATCGCTGCGATATTATCGCTCGATAAAATCGCTGCAATGAGCGTTATAGAAGAGTAACAAGGAAGGAAGGAAGGAAGTTATACAAGGAGCAATTTTAGTCTTGGTTTTTACTACGAAATAACTTCATTTTGTCTTCTACCATACTAAAAGAACGAATGTATAATCCACCTAATTAAAGAGGTCGTTGTATCCGTACTTAATTGCAATGTGAGGTTATACAGTTTTGGTAGTTTTCTTTTTAACCGACTTCAACAAAAGGAGGAGGTTCTCAATTCGACCCGTATGTCTTTTTTTGTATGTTTGTTACGCGATTGCACCGCCAATTGGGAATTGATTTTGATGATGATTTTTTTGTTTGGTAGGTCATACTTCCGAGGTGGTCCCACGAAATTGATTCAGCGCTTGTTGAAAAAATCTACAACAATAACAAATATATACACAGTCACGGACTTGAAAAAAAGACGGACGTAATGTTACACTAGATAGATGTGAAGCATGCAAGGTCCTAAAATTTCGTTTGTTCTGGGCCTACACTCACACAGATGCACCAGTTCTAGGCGCAGGTCATGTACCGCGCGACAGTGCGACAGCACGCAAACCATAGACTAAGATTTTTTTTTCACTTACGCTGGTAGACGGAACATCAGCGTAACCGCGTATGAGATAGCGATAGTCATGAAATCCTATACTTACAACTTGTATGAAGCTAGATGTCTGCCTCCGGAGTCAGACAGCCGTCGTAGAACAAAAAAGTGGTTACGTCGATAAGGACAGCAATAAGAAGCGATCTCCTTTTTTAACTAGAGCGAATTTGCTATGTGCATCTCTTACTGAGTTAATATGACAAGACACATGCTTCCTTCTAGTACCTTCTCTTTCTACGATGCACACACATAATACATAGGTGCTTCACGTATGATTAAAGGATACTACGTTCGTCTTTTTTCAGGTTCGTGACACAGATGACGTTTATGTTTGTCGATTCTCTTCAGGAGTGCGATTTTTGAACATCACACGTTCAAATCAGCGGTAGAAAATGTCAAAATTACTATGGACTTATGGATATTATGCATATTTCGTCTTTCTACTGCTAATTCTAACGTGTAATGTTCAAAAATCACACTCCAGCCACAGACCAGAACAACACTAAAAAGATCTGAAGCATGCAAGGTCCTACATTTTCGTTTGTTCTACAAGGGTCCTATACTCACACAGATGCACTAGCTCTATGCGTAGGTCCTACAACCCGCCACCATTATGTACCGCGTGACAGTTCGTCAGCACGCACACAAATATAAATGGGTGCTTCACTCGTGATTAGACCAGATTAGGTCCGTCTTTTTTTCAAGTCCGTGACTCCAGCAAAATAAATGTTTTGATGGGGACTGTCAAACTATGTTTTTTTTAACTGTCATAACCAAGAAGTTTTATATGCCTATATTTATATGTAAAGCTTCTTGGTCATACTCAAGAAGTTTCGAATCTATAGGTCATACTGTTGTGTTTAAACGTATAAAAACTTCATGGATATACTCGTACCTAGTACCGAAACACTAGATTTAATGATTTTAGTTTTTTCCCCTCCGGCCGCAAAGCGTCAATTTTCTTCCCGCTGCGCTAAACGAAGTTGCCGCTTTCCACCACGGTCGAGGAGAAAAATAGTATACTAACCTCAGACAGTAAATAAGAAAGCCTCAGATCAAATGTTTGTTGACCTCGGCTTCGCCTCGGTCTTCGAATTACATGGGATCTGGGCCCTTTCTTCCTTTCCAGTCCTCGGTGTGTAATCTCCTATAATTAGGGCTGCCATCCGTCCGGGTTTCCCCGGATTTGTCCTAGTTTGAGGGGCGTCCGGGGGCGTCCGGGCGGGGTCGTCACGAAAGTGTCCGGGGGAAACCCGGACACTTACTGTGTCCGGGTAAGACCCGATTATTTTTATACATAATGGTAATAAAACGTTCGTTTTATCCACAAATAAACTCGATTTCGGCATAAACTGAACAATCAAGTTGTTATGTAGCACTTAGATCAAAATAAAATGAATGGATAGGTCTTATGCGAACATATCAAACCAGAAAAATGAGGCAAAACAAATGAAAGGTTTACTTCAAATTTGTATGCAAGTACCCTAGATTTGACAGATAATGGCGCTAGTTTGTATGGACCAAGTGCACCAGGAGTTTGCTCCAACTTACCGCGGTATAGGCCTATCCATTGATTTTATTTTGATCTAAGATGTAGCAAAATCATGAGTTCTTTTCGCTCGCTCCAGCTTTTATTCGACCTCGATTTCGGCATGACCTAGAAATGCGCTATAATATTTGAAAAAATTTCGAGCTCGCTACGCTCGCTCCCGGTTTTATATTGTATTGATTTGATTAAGTCGTATTGCAAATCTCGAGCTCACTTCGCTCGTTCCTGGTTGTATAGCGTATTGATACGATCGTTTGTCATCCTATAGGCATACGAGTGAACAATCGAGTTGTTGTGTAGCAAAATCATGAGTTCGTTTCGCTCGCTCCAGCTTTTATTATAGACCTCGATTTTGACGGGACCTGGAAATGCGCTATAATATTTGGCAAAATCTCGAGCTCGCTTCGCTCGCTCTTGGTTTTATGCTGTATTAAATCGATTTAATCGTATTGCAAAATCTCGTTATAATAAGACAAAATCTTGAGCTCACTTCGAACAATTACCTACTAACTTAAATAAAAAATTTCGTGGTCGTCCGGGGAAAATTCCAGATTTTACTGAAATGTCCGGGGGTTTTGACGTCTTTGCCCGGCGACGACGATTTTGGCGATGGCAGCCCTACCTATAATTGATCATGGCGGCGGTCGGTAATGTTCGTCTTTTTTAGGGTTCCGTAGTCAAACAAAGAACCCTTATCGTCTATTACTTTACTTTTGTCAATTCTGTCTGACTGTCTGTCTGTCTGTCTGTATGAGGGTGTTTGGGCGTTAGTCCACGACGCGTGCTCAATGCGGATTGGTAGACTTCACAATACGCATCAGAATTTCTTCTTCTGCATATGCAGGTTTCCTAACGATGTTTTCCTTCACCGTTTGAGAGCAGTCGGTACTACGTACATAAGTTAGAAAAACTCATTAGTACTCATTTATGCATCTATTAAATCGAAATATGGCATAAAGACAGATAACAGTAACCCAAAAACAGAAATGTTGTACGAAAGATGGGTTGGATTGTTTTTAATCGAGTGTGGTGAGAGCGTACACCGTATCCTTTGCATTTACTTATAACTGATATCTAAGTCGAACTAATATATTTCACCTAGATTTCAAAACTGAAATTTTGAAATAAAAAAATTTTAACAAAAAATTAAAACCGACTTCAAAACTAAAAAGGTAAAAATAATAATATTGCAGTCGTTGACTTTTACATTCGCATCTAAAAGAACATTAATTTGTTTTATTGGAGTCGGTGTCAAGCCAAGCCAAGCCAAAAAATTACTGCAAGCCCGGTTGCGAATCGTCCGGCTTGACACCGACTCCGATAAGACAAATTAATGTTGTTATAGATGCGAATGTAAAAGTCAACGACTGCAATATTATTATTTTTACCTTTTTAGTTTTGAAGTCGGTTTTAATTATTTGTTAAAATTTTTTTTTATTATAATTTTTTTAATTATGTGACATTGATATTTCATTCGTCTCGGTCTAGCTTTACACCGTCAAAATTGGCCGTGTAAAATTTATTCATAGATTAGGGTTGGTAAAACGCAAAATCAGTTTACTCTAGTGTAACCGGCAACTTAATCTAAAAATAAAATTTACTCGCGTTAGGTCGAATCGGGCCTAAATGTGCTTTTAATAAAAGTCAGACTTTCTGGAAAAGTAAAAATAAAAAAATAGGCATTACAATAAAATCGTAGTACTTATAAGTATTAATTATTGAAACGGTTCATAAATTTAAATAATTATTTTTTTATGAAAATTAATTATTTTGAGTGCATTGTCGCTTTCGATATAGTGATGTGATGCATAATTTATCGTTTTTTTCTAATAATGGGTTTTAATAAATTTATTGATTTATCGGATCAATTATTGTCCCGATCAGGTGAAAATCGGGACGCGTCCCCAGACCTTGAAAATCGAGACGTCCCGCGCGCAAATCGTGACACCTGGCAACTCCAACTGACCTAGAACTGACCCATCCCAATATTTTTAACATCGTGTGGTAATAGTATCGTTAGTAAACGATTTAATCGAAGTTCGTAACTGCGAGTAACCGTTCAGGTAAAGGTTCCAATACTATTTTGACTCCAGCACAGATAAAAAAGAAACCATTAAAAGTTTCCAACGTTTTCGACCTACGCTACGTCCCACGTGGTGCCTCAATTATCTGCAGCCTGCAACAGTGCAGTTAGAACTACAGCTGTACGCCTAGCATGCCACCCCCGAGAAAACGATACAAATCTAGATATTACTCATGCTCACGACTATATTCCCCGAGTCAGAGATATTCTGAAACCTCAGAACATCCACGTTTCACCAGTAGTACCGAAACTCTGTCCAGTGTGACGGGGGGTGATCCCGTCGCCACTTATAATGGTCAGTGGGTACAATACATGCCTCGAAATTTAAGCATGCAGGTTTCCTCACGATCTTAGATATTACTCCGTCTTTATTATTTTAAGTATGCCAAAAAAGAGAGCGCACGACGTTTTACTCGTTTTGTCGCTTTGTCGTGGGTGGCATGCGAGCCGTGCTGCAGTCCATTGCAGTTTGCTATGGCTCTAGATTCGTAGGTGTAATCAATTGAATAACACCGACGCACTCAATTATGTTAGCTCTGTGATTTTTGTTAATTTCAATTTAAAGGTAGGCGCAAGATTGAATTTGTAATCATACCTACAGGGTCCTTCTTATTTCAAACTGAACAACTTTCTCTATGGCACCAAAAACGAATTCGCGAAAAAAAAATTTGCTGTCCCATATTTGGCTAGGTTGCAGTTTTGTATGGAACAGCTGATTTTTTTTGCGATTTCTATGTTGATGCCATAGATAAAGTTGTTCAGTTTCACGGTTTGATCATCCCCATATAAAGGTAATTGGTCTGCCCGGGTAATTTGTACCTCTGCCCGGCTAATCTGTACCTGTGCCCGGCTAATATGTACATCTGCATGGCTTATTTGTACCTCTAAAGGGCTACTATACTCCTATATATCCTATATACTAGGGCATTAGCCCATAATGATGATGATTTAGAATATACTTTTTTATACAATACTTTTATAGGTATTTTTATAGGTCTATACATAGACATATTACTCTCGCTAGAGTTTAAGTCTATGGGTCTATATAAAGGGGGACGCCGTATTTAGGCCCAGAGGAGTGTACAACAAATTAGGTTTAGTAAGAATTGATAAAATATTCATCAATTTTCGGTTCGCAATTGTTTTGTTATCGAAGATAAACAGGTACAGTCAAGAGCACGTCAAGCTAGACACCTTGGACTTCGTACTGTTCTTATGGTGTTCTTATTAAGAAACAATATCGCACTTCGATTGTCAAGGTTGATGTGCTCTTGACTGTACATTTTTTTTGTATGTTTTTTTTTCTTTCTCTAAGTATAAAAATCCTCCCAACCGATCCCGGGATCATTATGAAATTGCAAACTACTTAATATTTATTATATTAGGGATCCCGAAAACAAGTAAAACTGCCTTAGATTATCAAGATAGACAGTCAAAGCTACGAAAGCGTCGAAAAAAATAGGAACCAGTACTGGTTCCAAAACCCTATACATATACACGCACACATACATAATTAGTATGGCGCCTCACGCACACCAACCTAAGAAAGTTAGCCCCTTTTGGTTTATACGGAACAAGTGTGAGGCTCATTCTAGACATATACTTTTTCTAAGAAAACTGCAAATAAAATATAGGTAATTTCACATAGTAGAATTTCAAACCACGAACTTTCTATAAACTTTTGCCTTTGCCAGTTTAATAATTGGCATTACATACTATTATTTCCATATAGTTTCATGTGTGTACACCGGTGGGCTAAGTTTAATTAGAAACTGGCATTGTCTTTTGGGTTTTGAGAAATCTTTAATATTGTGATGAGGGTGAATTAATAAAACACATTTTCCAGCGTTGTCCATTTAACGCCGGAACCTGTCTTCTGTCATTTTTAGCTTGACAATATTTTTTGACAGTAGAAAGCTGCAGAAAATAATACTAAGCACATGCCATGATAATAAATTACTGTGTCCATTAAAACCATTTCGTGGACTGTCGAGTGTCGAGTGCTATGCAAAAACGCAACCAAGATGTCCATCATTCTGTTTACACTTGGTTTACACTCAGGAAACATTCCATAGCCTATACTATTCCATGTAAGAATGTCATGCGTCTATTATTTGTTATGCTAAACAACATTAAAACGTGTGCCTTAATGACAGTTTGTACAAGTAACGCTCGGGAGAACTGCACAAATTACAGGTATAATTCAACTGTGGACTGTTTGTATATAATGAATTAATACATAGAGAAGTACGGCAGGCGATAATTATGCTGATTTTATGAGTCTCCATACGCCTGCGCTTGAACGGTGCATCTGTCAAATGATTGAGATCTATATTGGTGTTATTGGTGGTACAGAGGATGAATCGGAATCTACAGTACCTACCTCGGTTACGTTATGAGAAGTGACGAATACGCATTATTCCGCAAAGTTTTGGGGAGAACCATGTCTGGTAGAAGAAGGACTTTCTGGCTTAAAAACCTATATGCGTGGTTCGATATGAACACCACATCACTGTTCAGGGCTGCATCTCCAGGGTCCGAAATGGCACCACAAGAAGAAGAAAAAGTTTAGTGTGGGTTTGAACCTCAGATAGAGATGGCACTTGACCATTTTATTTTGGTTTGAGTTGCATGGTATCAATGTTTTACTAAAGGGGTATTCGTAAATCCTAGATTTTAAATGTTACTGAAATCATCCCGATTTGGTATTTGCGAAACATTGATCGTAATCTGTATACATACCTATAGTATGTATAGATTATATTAAAAGCAAAAGCAGCAATCTGTGAAAATCACTCTACAATGAGTTCAATATTTGACTATAGATTAAAACAGAAGAGAGATTTAATTAAACTCGAACTCTTGTTTGAGTTTCATCAAATCCCTCATGCATGTGTGCATACTTGCAGTTTTAGCAAGGTTCATATTTAGCGTAATTAAAGGTTGAATGGCATGGTTTTACAAAATACAAATGAACAAGATCAACATATAGGATGTAAACTTAAATACGTTACATATAGTGCGTTCACACACGATGACGCACTGACGGAGCGGCAGATGTCAGTCCATAGAACCATACCTACCAGGTGCGTCAATGCGTCACCGTGTGTGCTTCAACGTGCGGTTTCATACAACTCCTTGCTTCACAAATGACGGACTGACGTCTGCCGCTGCGTCAATGCGTCATCGTGTGTGAACGCACTTACTTAAGTGGATGCTCCACACAATCAAACTGAACAAGTTTCACTGAGGACCGACATTGAAATCGAGAAAAAAACATCAGATGTTCCATAGAAAATGTCAATGGTGTCTCTGGTGTCATGCACAATAAATTATTTCTATTTCTATTTCTACCCATATGTAAAAAAGGAGAAAAATTTTTCGCAAGTTAGAATTTCGCCCCATATAGTGAAATTGGTTCAATTTGATGATCCGAAGCACCCTATTAAATAGGTATGCAACGCATTTCAGTTTAAACACTGTAGCTGAAGATACACACACACACACACACACATTGAAGATATTTACAAAAAAAAGATTACGATATGGTTTTTAGGTATCCCTGACTCGAAATCAACCTTTTTAGAAATTTTGACTGTCTGTTTGTTTGTTTGTTCGCGCATCACGCAAAAACTACAGAACCGATTTTGATGAAACTTTTTTGTTTGATAGCTAATGATCTGATTTAAAATCTGGTAGGTATATAATTTGTGCGTACGAAGTGGCGGGTAAACACTAGTTAAAATATAAAAGTGTTTACCTGAATGTTGTGTCCTCACGTGTAATCTAAACTAAACTAGTAAACTGAATTCACGAATAAGTTCGAGAGACATAGTTAGAGCTAAGTGTACGATACCCTGAAAGGGACTAAGGTCGTGTGCATTAATATATGTGTGTATAACTGTTTGAAATACCTACAACGTTACGTTGAACATTATTAAGTTTATTAGCTCTCGGTTTTCCTTTTACCATATTAGATAAACAAAATGACATACGCAATATTGTTTAATTATTCTTACAGAATGACAATGAACGATTATTACTGACGTCACAGACGCCATCTACCTCGTGTTGCGTCATCAGTAATTGGTCAGTTACTCTCATTTGGTATAATTCTATAGTCTTCGAGTACAAAAGGTCGGCTTCATACGCATGTCGGTAGAGGACATGTTCTCCTTGGGATAACAATTAAATCCAAATACAACTAAATCCAATTACAGTTTCGGGAAGCTACGTAGTCCCTTCACGTCCCAAACACCACTCGTGTTTCAAGAAAGTCTAAGACCAGTGTTGCCAGTGATGACATACAGAACTGAGACGTGGTCTCTTACTCGAGGCCTCATAAAAAGGCTGAATAAGGCACCGGAAGGGCAATGGAGAGGGCAGAAATGAAGAGATTCGCCGACCAGAGTGACTCTGGCATAGCCCAAAGAATTACTAAACTAAAGTAGCAATGGGAGGGGCACATTGCTTGCAAAACCGATGGCCGATGGGGCTGAAGGGTTTTCAAGTGGCGACCGCATATCGGAAAGCGCAGCGTGGGTAGGCTCCCCAACCAACAAAATGGACCGACGACCTAGTGAAGCAGGACCGCGGTCGTCGTGGTGGGTATGATCCTTGGGGGGCGATCCAGTAGTCGACGTCTTTTGGCTAAAATGATGATGGTGATGACAAATATCAGTGTAATCAATAAACTCACTTGTTTTCACTCACAAGGAACAAGATTCAAATCTGCAATACGCTTCGTCAAATAATAAAATATCATATAAGTACATTTAAAAACAATGACAAGATTCCGATTAGGTTTCCCGAAAATATCTCGTTGAAAATGGTGTACTTATTTGCTATTTTGCACTATGTAGAGCAGCATGAAGTGGGTTGCGAGACGAACTAAAATAAATTTTACTACTTCATGTTCTTAAAAGCTCGTATTTTATTAGAGTTAGCCACTTTGTTTGCATTCCCTGAGGATTTGCACAATGCAGTAGATACGCAGGTAGCAGGTGTGTTGAATATTTGTACATAATAAAACCTTGCCAGTTTGCTACTTTTGGGTTCAACTTTTTAAAGGTTAACTGGATATTAAGGACATTATATTATTTAAAATATCTACTATTTCATTAATACATGTACAATGATTAATTTAATATTATGTTCAGTCCACGGACCTGAAAAAAAGACGGACGTAATCTCGTCTAATCACGAGTGAAGCACCTATTTCTTTTGTGTGCGTGCTGTCACGCGGTACATAATGGTGACGGGTGTCGGACCTGCACCTAGAGCTAGTGCATCTGTGTGAGTGTAGGTCCCTTGTAGAATAAACGAAAATGTAGGACCTTGCATGCTTCATATCTTTTTAGTGTCACATTACGTCCGTCTTTTTTTCAGGTCCGTGGTTCAGTCAGACAAAATCTTTTCGACAATACCTGCATTTGGGACTGCCATAGGGCTGCCAATTTAATCGTATTTTTGTTAGGATTGCGTTTGCTCGAGACTTCTTTTCAAATTTAATACAATTTTAACACGCATCAGGCAAAGATTAGTTTAGAATAAATCAAATGTTCGCGCCTCAACATAACACACCAATTCTCAGAAATGTATTTTAACATTTAAGCTGCACCTTTGTAGTTCGGAACCAAAAATGTTTAAATTATTTTTTGTCACTCCTATCACGTCCGTTTCTAATTGTTCCATTCAAAAATGAAGCAAAAAGCTTTAATCCTATAGCGTTATTCGATGCATGGCGTTTGGTCGGCTGCAGACGATGCTATTCAAAATGTCGCTGTTTTTTTGTCGAAATCCGTGTGATATAAAGGATTTTAATGTCATAAGTTGTTGGAGCCGTGGTTTGATTTATACGCCTGGTTATTAAATGACTGTACCTGGCGTTTGACGTTCCACCTTTATGTGTTCCGTTTTTTGTTTAGTGCATGCAGGGCGCAGGCATTATGCGGGCACTGGCGCCGCGGCCACAGTATCTACAATGCAGAGGATGGAGTTCGGTCAGAAATACAATCATCGTTGGAGTGCTTCTGCTCGTTTGAGACATAAGAATAATATCATGATAATCAAATAATTATCGGTTATATATAGGTTGGAGGGGTGTTTTCTAGCTGAATTTTGTCATAAACTTAAGGCCATAATTTCATTGAATCTCACAAATGTGTCGTACACAAACCATACAAACGTGTGAATTACAATAAATGTTATAGTACATATTGATTACACACCGAGGGCAGGAAAGTAAGAAAGGTCTCAGATCTCATGTAATTGTTGACCGAAGCTGAGATCAACAAACATGTGATCTGAGGCTTTCTTATTTACTGTCCGAGGTTAGTATACTATTTTTCTCCTCGACGGAGGTGGAAAGCGAAAACTTCGTTTAGTGCAGCGGGACGAAAATTGACGCTTTCCGTCCGGAGGTGAGAAAAATTAATAAAAGGCCCCGGATAGCACCTATACATATCCCGGGCTAATTTGAAGAAATTTTAAAACCTTTATTTTAAATAAAGTACATTAGAAGTTTGATTAACATATTTTCACACCTATGTTCCACTGCGGTAGGCAGAGATAATAGATCGCCACATGCTACGATTCTGACACACATCTCTTGCCTCTTCAACATCCATAAGTCTCTTCATAAATGTTCGTCCCGATACCGGGTACCTACATTTTACTTGCCAGTTTCATACAATATGAACTTGCAGCACCTACATTACTTCTTTTTCTTTCATGTCAGCATGAAGCATATCGCATTGACAATTGCTTATGCATGATGTGTAACTTTTAATTCTCATTGATCGCTCTGCATATCCCTGCTCTGTGCCACGTCATCGCTTCACATCGCTGATCAAAGCGATTGGGCCCGATTAAACTTAGTTGATATATAGACGGACCACAATACACCACGGCGCCTCCCAGTCGCTTCTCATTTCATATAACGAATACACAATGCGCTGGCGCTGATTAAAAACATTTTTATTGTATGGGAATTGAAAAGTAAAGTAACGATGTGCTGGATGCGGGAAGGTCCAAAATCAAAGAGATCACTATCTCACAAATGAAAGCTTGACTCGATTTTGATCTAGACTCTTGACTTCTAGAGGATAGGCCAAAGGTTGTAATGTAATTTTAGCAGACTTTAGCAAAAGTAGGAGATGCTCAATTCGTCTGTTATTTTTTGTAGGTTCCATGTTGTAATTAAAATCAGCTTAGTTATTTTCAAATGAGATAACCCAAGTTTAGACATTTTTGAAATGTATACTACTAAAAATACCTACGACAATACATAAAGTACCTACTCATAATAAATAGTATAGTTTCTGGACGCATCTTCTCTAAAACACCTTCCGACGGTGGTAGAGTCAAAAAAATGACGTCAGAAAGCTATAGCTACTCGTATGTGTGTAATATTATTTTGAATAAAAAATTCCAGTTTGAGTTTTTGAGTTGAAATTCCAATATAATGTAATTGGTAGTACTTTGTTTGTCATACGAAAGATAGTATCTATCCTTTCTAAATATACAGGGTGAAATTGATATCAATTAGCATCCTTTTAAACTAAGAGTCTACCCTTCAAACTGAACAACTTTTACTATGGGAGCAAACCAATCGGTGCAAAAAAAAATCTTCTGTCCCATACATTTGAGTCGTCTAGGCAGCGGCGGCGTTAGTATGGGACAGCATTTTTTTTTGCTCTGATTGGTTTGCTCCTATAGTAAAAGATGTTCAGTTTGATAGGTAGACTCTTACTTTAAAAGGATGCTAATGATATCAATTTCACCCTGTATAACTTGCATTATCCTCTAAACAAAACATATTTTCATGTATATATATATTACTTTCACTTGAGTATGATAAGTGTTAAAATATTCTCCATTATATCGCTATTCTACATTATTTCTCAGACAAATATAAGAGCTTTTGATACGATTATCAAACGACATTCAACTCGTGCTTATACCTATGCCTACATAAACATTTTTATCTACAGAAAACATACTAAATGTTAATAAATGCTTAAACATTAAAGACATAATTTTTTAAACCGAAATGGTCATAGGAATGTGTCATTGCTCAGATTCTTCTGAGAAGAGACCGACTGGCTGCGCCCGCGCCGGTGTTAGGTGTTCTGTACCGACAGTCCAACATTCCGATCGTTAGCCGCTATAGATCACGGGAAACAAAATTAGAGTACAGGGTGCTCTCGTAGATAGAATAGAAAAAGTTGTTACGGAATTGCTTATGAGTCTGTCCATCCGTCTGTCATAGGTGATTATTCCAAAACTAATTTTACACGTCAAACGCTTAGTTGCAGAAACGCTCATTAGAGTTAATCCTCCATTAAATCTCTTGCTGTCACTTTTTGTCTTGTTGACGTTGTAAAAGCTAGCATGACGTTTAATGGAGGATTAACTCTAATGAGCGTTTGTGCAACCGAGTGAAAATGTTAGAAAACTAAACGACAAAACGATTTTTTATTTATTTATAAAATAGAAAAATGTAGTCCAGTCAAAGTAGAAATTCAACCTCGAAATAATTGTGGTGGAACATAATGACTGCGTAATTTTAACATATCATGAAAGGGACTTTAAAATGAAATGAATGATGTACCTACGATGGATACGATTTCGTCGTCCATTACTCAACCTTCTCATATTATGTTATCCATGATCTGAATGACGATGATGTGATTGTCATGATGACGATTGTGTCATCAGTATTAGAAGACAATAGAGTATATCATCCGAATGATGTAAAACCGATTACAGATTTAATATTAGGCTTTATCTAATTGAACATTTTAAAACACCCTCTACTTGAACGTGGGCGAAGTAGACGGCATGTCGCTAAGGGCCGTAAACGCCTATTTAAGGTTTTTTTTTGTGAGCCCTGCGTTAACAAAACTTTGAATGAACGTTTTGTGAATGAAATTCCTTTGCAGCTTTAAGCGCCGCCTGTAGTATTCGAAAAAAAAGTAAACTATCGATTTAAAAGGACTTCCTTCGCTTTTAGTCGTAAATTGTCTTGCATTATGGAATGTTAAGCCTCTATATGTCGGTACGCACTTTAGTTGACTTTAGCAGTAAATAATATTTGTCACGATGACTATTTACCGAATGAATCTTTGGAAAATAAAAATAATTTTATAAAGATAAGGTAAAGATAAATGTCTATTTTAAACTTTTACTTAAATCTATTACACCAAAAACGAGCGGTTTGTTCACCAGGTTTGCCACAAGCCTAATACGCGATTTCGATATTGGTCCCATAGTGAATGTTGTTCAGTTTGATGGTCTAAAGTTTAGACTTAATTTGCGTGGTTTAGACTCTAAACCACCCCCTTAAATGTTTATTTATATTTTTTAACACCTTGTATATTCACAACAAAACTAATATGTTTTAAAAGTGTTTTATACATGCATATTAATATTTAAAACGAAAGATATATGTATAGACTGCAAGGTGCTGGATTGCCACTGCTGGACAAAGGTCTAATAAGTGAGCCTAGAACAAGTAGGTATAGTCCAGCCTATAGCAAAGTGAAAGTTCAGTATTAGTAGTAGTAATAGAAAAGTAATTGACATCTTGAATTCAATAAAATAAAGAATCTTCGTGAACTATTACAAAGTCTTTCGAAGAACGAGACGAAAATTAAAAACTCACTTAAGTAGTTAGTTATATAAATGTAACAAGAAATATTTTTGTAGCTACTAGCATAATAACATGACTTAGTATTTAAAAATGTAGTTTCTACCTAGGCCTCTACCAATGCCTAGCTAGCCATGGAATTATTTTGAAGTTAAGTTATTAAATTAATGGAAAAATAACATAAATACGTGACTATTTAAACTATTAACAACTATGTTTTTAACTCATAAATTTTCAATTACAATTATGTGTCATTTATAGCAAATTGCAGAGTGTATCCTATAATTTGATGATTAATTGTAGAGTTCGCTGAATAATGATCAACGTACGGAACGTGATAAAACTAATAATCAGCTATTATAGTCCCATAATTTATGTATCCGAGAATACGTAAATCATTTGGAATCGATAAAAATCCTACTGTGTTTTCAATGTAAAATAAAATTATGTTTGGCCCACAGATATAGAAGTCTGTGGTTTGGCCAGTTCTAATATATAAACTCACGACCGTAATCCCTTTCGGGGTAGTCAACAATGTATTTATGTATATTGGAATTAACTTAGTCAGTGAAAATCTTAATAATACTGTACTGTATGTTTTAGTGCACGTATAGTAATAGACGCGCACTGTTAATTTTTTTTCTTAAAAATGCATATTTTTCAATTAAGTAGGAGTTATTTTCTTCTCACCCGCGACTTCGTTCGCGGGGATATCCGGTACCAACAGGGAATGCGATTTTTCATACAAAAGCTTACACCCCATTTCACTCTTTTAGGGGTTAAATTTCAAAAACTTTTCTTGGTGCCGCCAGGTGCCGCCCTAAACTTCTCAAGAATATAGGAAATGTCATGTTTTTATCGTGTGTCTGTTAGTCACGGAACTGTTTTATATGTAGAGAAGAAGATAGATTGGGATAGTTTTCCAGCGTAGTGTAGCGTCAACGCATTGACTACAACGCGATGATTGTTTTGGCTGTTTATAATAAAATATGTCTTTATTTACAGAAAACGAAAGAATAATTCAAAATTTCAAACTGTCTTAATCATGAAGTTTAGGTTTCTTTAGTAAAAAATTTCAATGATTGAATTTTTTAATTTTTTTTTCGGGCACCACCTCATGACTTATTTTCAAAACTGTTAACTGGTGTAAACTAGGATCAACACCATACACAATATTAGACAATGAAGTCATTCAATCCTGGGGAATTAATTACTCTTAATCTGTCTTGGAAATCGCAATGAATTTAAACAAAGGAATGAGGACTAGGAAATCTGTGAATACTGTAGTACTGTAGTACTGTAGTACTGCAGATGGAAGACCGTTGTAGGAAAATCAATTCTAGGGATCAAAATGACACTAAAGTTGTGTAAAGTCAATCATCAAACGCTTTAAATCTGAGATAAACCAAGTCTAAAGCCGAAGTCAAAGATACAAATCATAAAAGACGTCGAACCACACAATACCTTCAACCAACCCGTCTCACAATTTATCAGTCGAACGATTTTAACGATACTTTGTTAAAAACGCAATTGTAACTAAGGTTCGCACCCACACATCGCGTCGCCTACATTTCGTAGAAGGCTGCGGATGTGCCATACAACGTTTCTATGGGCATTGTGGGAAGCACAAATGGGCGGAAACGTGTAGATCTGAGATCTGGTGCGTGGCACCATCTGCGCCGGCGCCTGCGACGTGCTCTTGAGTCCAAGCGATGGATTCGCCTGGCGCCGGGCCCGATAGGTGAGAAAATCTCACCGCCCTCGCTGTTTTCACAGATAGGCTTGTTGTTCGTTGTAGGTGACTCTGCCGGCAAGCTTTTGAACTCACAGAGACGCTATGAGTAATTTAGTTTCAGAAAGAATGTTTATCAAATGTATCAAATGCTTCACCTTTTGGTACTCGTATTATCTACGCTTTAAGCAGGATCAGGATTAAACCAATTCTGAAAATATTACTTTTGATTTTAATTTTGAATTCATCAAGTATATATGCATAACAAATACTACTGCAATATTCCCAAATTCCCAACCAATCTTATCAAGATATTTGGTCATCCCTTTGAAATACTAAGAAAGTGCCATATCATTGTTTGCAAACAGTTTCCGCGATAAGAGGGATTTACAAACCATTGTTTACGGCGGCATAAGCCGCAACACGTGCGCAAAGGATTGTCGGTTCTGTTCGCGCGGTGTGGTAGTAACGGTTCTGTGGCGGAGGCGCGGTGCGTGAGTCATCGCCGTTCATTGAGCGGCGGTCCATTGAGGCGCTGCGCTCATTACCGCTCCGCCAGCCGGCCCTGCGCACACGCACCCAGAGTGCCGCTCGCGGACACTACACCGACGCACTACCTACGACATGACAGCTCCCATCTCTCGATGCAACGTGAGTTGAGCCTACGATTTCCGCTCCTACGAGCCTACTGTCTTTAAAATTGATGGGAATAGAGAAACCTTACGCCCATGAACGCGCTTTATCAATTGCCTCACTTTATTTACGATAGTGTTTTATCTTTGCAGATGGAGAACTTCTTCAAATCTCATTTTTGGTTTGCCGCTGCGGCTTTGTTAGCCACTTGCGGTACATGCGCGGGCGCTGGAGTTAGAAGGCCGCCTGGTTCCACCGGCTCCATCATGGACATCATCGACACTAAGCAGGTGGAGAAGATCCTGGCGGCGAGAAAACAAGCCGAACAGGCAAAAGCTGCCTCTTACATGCATCACACGAGGAATGATCTCGGCGACGGCAGCTCGGAGACAATGGTGGTATCAGTGCCCGAACAGGACGACCACACCGAAATACCGACAGATTTTCGAAATATGCTGAAATCATCTAAAAACGCCCTCATTGTAACCAAGAAGGAATATTTAAAGGAAGACTGGTGCAAAACGGAGCCATTAGTGCAGAAGGTCAAAGAGCCGGGTTGTTTGCCGACAACAGTGATCAACAAGTTTTGTTACGGACAGTGCAACTCGTTCTATATACCGAAGGGGCCGCGTCGTCGGGACAACCACGACGATCGCCCTCCTCCTGCCTTCAAGTCCTGCTCGTTCTGCCGGCCCAAGAAGTTCACCTGGACAGTGGTCACTCTCCGGTGCCCCGGCCAGAGTCCTCCGTTCAGATATAAGCGACTGCAGAAGGTGAAACAGTGCAAGTGTTTACCGGTGGGAGTGAATTGACGGTGGCTAGGTGTCGGACCCTCATTATGAGGCGGTACAGCCGTCTAGTCTAGTACAGGCGTCGCTGGATCCAAGTGTGCTAGGAGCACCGGAGGTCATAGACCGGTAGGAAACGAGTGATTACAAAAGCAATCGATGAGATGTTATCAATTGTTAGGAATAAGAACGAAATTTGTTACCGGATTGTTTTGATATGTTTTACTTACGTTGCGGTTGCATAGAGCGAGGTAGATTCAGATCGCGTGCTCTCATACGTCAATAGGATGACGTCATGTGATGCAAGCAAGTGTTAGATGCCTATTGTAGATAACTTTTTAATAGAACGACCCATAGTTGAGTCGTCAAGCAAGAGCTTTAATTATTGTCCGTAGATAACTATATCTAGTGTGTTAGAAAAGTTTTGACCTTGGATTTAATAATTGTGCTTCTTGTGTTATTTAAAAGGAAAATCAAATTTTTATTCAACGATTAGAATAAAACTGTTTTGATTTTCACAAGACTAGCTACTGATTAAAAGCAGTGTGATATTAGGTATAGTTTGAATAATTATTATTTTAGTACTGTGTAGACATTTTGGTGTAATTAAGTTATCAATTCACGTCACGTGTTTAATGTTTTCTTATTTATTGTAATAAATTAATCGTGTAATTCAGTTTTATGATAGCTTAAACAAAATACGCTTATGATCCGTAAAACTAGTTAAATTGTCATTTACGTACTGAAAAATTTAGGTTGAAAACATAGTGAAGCGGTTAAAAACATGCTAATAAATAATAAATGTTATAATATTTTGATCTCTATTTGCTCTCAAGACAGTATAGTTATACATGCATTTGTTTATTTAAAATAACTGTATAGATAACACGTAATATTTAATTTATAATGAGACGTCCTTGAGAAAAAAACAAATTATTTAATGTTTAAAATTATTAAAACAACAAATAATAGTTTTTCGTGATTTATTTTGTACATTTAGTACTTGGGTAGGATTGAAGTATTAACATACAGCAACATTACTTCCAGCCAGGTAGTTCATTACCGCATCAGTTCAATTTCAGCAAACTAATTTTAAATAGGTACCAATTTAGGGTTAGACCCTAAATTAATGTTGTTCTTCTGACGACGTAATTTAAATTTTGTAGACATTATATAATACTTTTAAAGGTGTTCTTGCCATTGTAGGTATTTAGTAATGATTAATTCTGTACAAATCTATCAGCATTATACTTTAAACAAAAGTTAGAGGTAAGCCCAAAAATTTACTATGATACCTATAGCATTCATAAATTTCAATTAAAATGTGAATTCCCGAATGGAAATATACAAGGTTTTAACTAACGAAGGAGTGTTACTTTTTAAATTGTAAAAAAGAAATTGACTTTTAAAATGTTATAACGTATTTTTTTGTTCAGTTTTAGGTTCTGAAGAAGAAAGAAAGTTTTGCGTTTATTTTTTACCGACACATTTAGGATAAATTGGTTATTTATATTTCCAATGAAGTATTTTGTTTGTTCTCTCTCTTTGTCTCCTTATAGCTATATGTATATTTAATGGGATCCATGTGTGCCATAGTATATGATACGTAACTAGTTAATTGACGTGTATTTTTTATTCCATCCAATGTCAAGGATGTCGGACACGTTTGTGTTACAGTATCTAGTTCTGTTTGTGTAATAATAAATAAAATACAATGGGGTTGTTCACATCACTTGAGTTTCGCGCATATTTTCTGTATTTTATTCTCATTAATATACATGCTCCCTTAGGCAAATATACAGGGTGAAATTGATATCATTAGCATCCTTTTAAACTACGAGTCTACCCATCAAACTGAACAACGTTTACTATAGGAGCAGACCAATAGGAGTAAAAAAAAAATCTGCTGTCCCATCCCATAAATTTGAGTAGAGTAGGCAGCGGCGGCGGGTGCAGTTTAGTATGGGACAGTTGATTTTATGGTTTGCTCCCATAGTAAAAGTTGTTCAGCTTGATGGGTAGACTATTAGTTTAAAAGGATGCTAATATTGCTAATGGTATCAATTTCACCCTGTATATTATCATTGACAGTCGCCCGCCCTTCTTTCTTGGTAATTTGAACGAGATTTTCTTGAAAATATTTATTTCATATTTATATTTTAGAAGGCCCTGCGATCTAAGCTACAAATTCAAAACAGGAATTTTGTCAAAAACCCCATTGTGAATGATAATAATTTAAATAAACAATTATTTTGTGTCAATTGGAAGCTTTACATATCTCGTTGATTTTTATTGTTTAATACATTTTAAACAAACAGAAATGAAATTAAAAGTAATTCAGAATCGATAATAGTCATGGAATTGTAATTAGAAATGTTGATCGAAAATAAACACATTGTATTAAAATGTTTTGATTACTCTCCGATATAATTCCTAGGTAAATTTGAACGTATTTTTTGTGAAAGATATATCTTTATATTATCTATAAAGGGTCCTTCTTAATATGCTGACACTTTTTAAGGTTATGATCAGACCGTCAAACTGAACAACTTTCTCAATGGCACTAACATAGAAATCGCGAAAAAAAACAGCTGTTCAATACAAAACTGCAAACCTACTCGAACCAAATGTATATTATTTAGCCTGTATAGTATATGTAAATGTATAGCCTGATATTTTTTTTCGCGATTTCGATGTTGGTCCCATTAAGAAAGTTGGTCAGTTTGATGGTCTGATCATCCTCTTAAAAAACTGTCAGCATAATAAGTATACAGGGTGTAAGGGAAAGTATCATTAACCTTTAGGGTTAAACTACATCAGACAGCACCGTTGATTGTTGGGGATAGATATTATTATTAGGGTATTGCAGATTAGTGACACATCTAAACTTAGGTGACAGAAAATATTGTTCCCGAAATAAAACATTGTTTACACAGATAATATATGATTTATTTTTTAAACTTAAAACATTTCGTAACACATCAATTTAAATAATCTGTTGCAACCTCGTCTAGAACATTAAAAAACCACTTTTTCGACATAATCATTGTCAATCTAAATTACAATGCAAATACTCTAAAATGTTCCTTAAAGTTTTGGTATTTTATACCTTTTTAATTTATAAATAATTTTTTTTAATAACCGAACTAAGTGATGGTTGAGAAAATTATTTTGTAGTTTCGGTAGAAAATTTTATTTTAATAGAAGATGCAAGGGAAGTACAATATGAAAATTAAAATATGAACATGCTCCGATTTGAATCTCAAACATATAATGATACTAAAAATTATTAGCTCCATTTACAAAATCCATTAACAAAATTATTACCTTCCATATCCACGTCCCTCTTAATATCCAGAATGTTTTTTAACTCGCGAAATTCGCGAAATCATTCGTTGAAATCGTGTTTCAAATATCAGCTGTTCCATACAAAACTGCGAAGCAACTCGACCCAAATTTGTAAGCAGCAGACAGATTTTTTTTGCAATTTTGATGTTGGTCCTATACAAAAGGTTGTTCAGTTTGGTGGACCGATCGTCCCCTGAAAAAACCGTTAGCATATTAAGATGGACCCTGTATATTATTTGACAATATCATAGACTCAATCTATATAACGAATCACTGGGATCTTATAGCTCTAATATTTTCGCCTAAACTCAGAACATAGTTTGATTTTTCGAGTCCATTATTTGTTTACATTACAACTTTGTGTTATAACAAAATAAAAATAAAAGTACTTAATCTGCTTCGCTTTTGTACTTTTACGAGCCTCAAACATAGAACCAAATTTTTTGAAGTCGGTTAAAAGAGATCTTGTCATAATATAATGTTAAGTAAAATATTTAGTCTTTTAATTTTTGTTTCTGTGAAAACTAAACGACTAGTCAATCATGTTCTTGGCTTTGGTAAAAATAGTTAAATTAGCAATGTTAAATTAGATTAAATGTTAAATTAGAAAAAAGCTTATTTATATTTTATTCTACGTTAAACTGTTAATTTATATAAAGTTATATTTTATTTACAACTACTCAATAATGCCTCGATATCGACTCAAATTTAATTAACTATTAACCTATTAAGTAAATGCCGCCTGGTTTCCAATTAAATTTTTCATAATTTTATTTTCTGTGTACCATTCAATATCTTAATATATATTTTTTTTATTTCTAGTAAATATATCGTGTAAATGACGTGGACTAGGCTAGGTCCCTATAAAACAAAAAATACATACGCACAATAACAATACTATAATGTAATATTTATTTGTAGACGGACAGATTAAAAATATAAAAAGAAATTAAATATTACAAAGAAATATGTTGGTAAAAATTATTATTGATACAAAAAAACGATAATTATTGATTTATTTAAACATCGTTTACTTCTTCCGTCTAGTACAGTCAGCATCAAAAGTATCTAGGCATGTTAAGTGTCCATAAATATCTGGACAACTTTACGATAGCAAACCTTATTTCAACTCACAAAGAAATCTAATTAATATAAATCTGTCATGTTATTATTTGTTAAGTTAAAAACAAATGGTATCTAGTAGGAAATAGGGTTTATTTTCGTGTAATTGTTCAGATGTTTTTGAACTCCGGAGATGCTTAGATTCTTTTGATGCTGACTGTACATAGGTACATACGCTAGGTAGATAAATATGTGCGCGTAGATAGATATATGTTCTGAACGGAAAAAGGTACGCTAAGAAATAATATTTGTCCAATTGTTTGTTGAATATTTTACAGGTTAACCGTTTAATTCAAAATAATTAATTTTTAATTACATTTTTTTAATTAATAATTATTTTGAATAGTCACCCCTCCATACTCCTTACTTGGCATTAGAGCCAACAAAACAGGTATTGATAATAATCGGTCTTGAAAAGAATAAAAGGTAAATTAATAATAAGTACCTTACCTAATCAAATTATCATAATACCTCTTAAAATCTAATAGTAACATTTTACAACTAAATAGTAATTTTATACCTATGATTCGGTCATGAATGACGCCATTAGATATTTTATAACACTAGAGAGCTTTCTGACGACATTCGATTTTATATTGTACAGTTATTAATTATTATTATTGGGAATACTTGCTTATGAATAATCCGGCATAAATGCACAAAATATACATAGTACCTATTATGCAGTTACCTATTAGCTATTATGGCATTTTGATAGTCCCTTACACTTTGCAATTTACAATGTCTTTTTTAACCTAAACTTAGCTAAGAATTGTCAATGCTTCCTGCAGCAGGTCTTCTGTGCTGATTGTGATATTATCCATTAGATGTTGCAATAAGTACGAGATAAGTCGCGGAGTCACAGTTATTACATTAACAACTGACGTAAAGTTATGAAAATGGTCAAAAATCAATCAATTAAATACTGGAAGTTAGAATGGCGGATGCGCCTTTGTTTTTGGGTTTAATTTAAAGAGGGAACTTAGCAATACGTGTAGAGAAAAATAAAACTAACAAAAAAAGAAATTGATTGTAGGTATTCTGTAAAGTTGTAGGAAAGCTCTTTCTCCTTATTGATTAGATAGTCCACAATTTTTTTGTTAATTCATGCTTTTTATTCAAATAAACTCACGATAAAGAAAAAGTACCTATGATAATATTCGTTGAAAACCATAACCCTCATTTTTGTTTCGCCGTAGTTGGGTAATAACTGCCTTGGTTGCGTTTTGCTATTGCTTTTCGGCTGAGTTGTTTAATATATTAGTCATTTTTACTTTTGAATCCCATATTTAAGAGACGTGGAATAGGTACTTCAAAAAAATCCTGTTAATCTTGTTAAAAAAAAATCATGATTTGACACTACCACGAAAGGTCTACCGAGCCAGTGAATGAACTTGAACAATTGACCTAGGGGCACCACCCAGAAGGGATAATATGGACTTCGGTATATGTGCCAGGCGTTGCTGGGGCTACGCTGCGCATCTTGATTAGCGAGGATCGGTAAGAATTGAATTACAGGATTTTACACCTCTATTTATAGTTGCTTCCTCGAGTTTTCCCCCAATTAGTTTAGGACGTCTTGAGGAAGCAAAAAAGTAGAAACAAGGGTGTTAAACAATGATTGTTCCTTAACAAACAAAAGACATTATTGTACCTGACGTGAAAAATACCTCGTGATGTCCTGAACTAGTTTTTAGGTAATAATTTGAAACATCAAATTTTCGGAACGGTATTAATTTTTCCTGTTACAAAGCAATAATACAATGTAAGGTTATAATAATAATAGGTAGTAAGGTTTATAATAAATAAATACGGAGAATCATAATTTGTTTCAAATATCAACCGTTACCGAAAGATGTGTGGTGCGTGAGTTGACCCATATCATATAACGCCAGTTTAGTAATGAATAACTATGATGTTAACAATGGCCAAAACAAACAGTCACAAAAGACATTAAGATGTCAAACTTATACTAATAAAGTTATAAATTCTTAAACAGTACATAATAATACACTTACACATTATTAGAAACAACGAGGGATGAAAGATAAGCTTACAAAAAGTACAGCCCTTATTTAAATTTTTAAATATAATAAAATATGTATAGTTACTTTCAAACTATACACAGGGATTACACATTCTTTAAATAATGACGTTTTTAAAAGTTACATAAACAAATACAACAACATATTAATTTCTAAACCGCGGGCCTTGCTCATAACCTTTCGTTTTCATGCGAAACCTCTATGAAATTATTATTAGGGATTATTAAATAGGTACTTAACAAATTAGGTTTACTGGAAAGAAAATACACAAAAGAAATGCAGGAGAAGCATCGACCTTTTTCTAAAGTAAGGCAAGATCCAAATTATTTGTATTCTCATAACCACTCGAACCTAACAAATGGTTTTTGTCATGTCTCTTGCAAGAACTCACCTAGTTTCAACCTAATATGTTGGATTAGGTCTTTCCTCAATTAATATTTCAATTTACCATAAGAGTCATACTTTTGCTCGTTCAACCCTCGCAAATAAAATTGTCTTTGGTCTGAATGCTGCATTTGGTGCCATTATTTGATCGGCCCTTAATACCTATCTTAGTGTCTATATTAATAAATATAAGTTGGTTTAATACTAATTGATTAATGTGTTTTTTTTTCTTAGCCTACATCATTCCACTACTGATGATGGTTTTATATTACCTATTATTCTTGATCGTTACCATTTCCATTTGTTTCCAATATTTACAATTCTCGTTAAAAGTAAGTCAGAATCCTGTTTTGAAATGTGAATATATACATAATTCTGTTACTTAATGCAAATATTCCAAGAAAGTCAAATGTTTTCGAAAAATCACTGATTTGTTGAAGTATCTGCAGAGGATGTGTGAAAATAAAACTGTTTACCGTTAGGTACTCTCCTTAGACCCTCTGGTTCAACCTAGCATAGCATAAGCATAGAATAGCATTATGCTCACGAATATATCCAACGAGGGGGAAAAAAACGCAAATAAAATTGTCTTTGGTCTGAACGCTGCATTTGGTGCCATATTTGATCGACCCTTAACACCTATCTTAGGGTCTATATTAATAAATATAAGTTGGTTTAATACTAATTTATATCGTATTTTTTTCTTAGCCAACATCATCCCATTACTGAGGTTTTTTATTTAATTATTATTCCATGATTTTTTGCATCCAATATTTACAATTCTCATTAAAAGTTAGTCAGAATCCTGTTTTAAAATGTGAATATAATTCAGTTACGGAATGCAGATATTCCAAGATATTGAAATGTTTTCGAAAATTCACTGATTATGCCGCTGAAAATTAAGTTCACTTTTTAAAACAGCATCAAATTTAAGATTATGTTTGTTATTAATATCATAGTGAAATCAAAACTACTAGTTGTCTACTCTGCGGTCGCGGCGGGTCTTTGTTTGCGCGGTGTTAAGGTGCACTTCCGATCCCAGCGGCCGATGCGACTAACGTGTGGTTCTGTCAAGTTTTCATAGTAATATCAGCCATCGGCCGCGAGGGGGGCGGCGGACTGGGCAACGGTATTGAATTCGTAAAGTCGGTACCGCGCGCAGACAAGTCGGTACTGGGACGCGTTCCTAGGGGAGCGTGTAATTTTGCTATGGACGCGCTCCCCCTGGCCCCGCACACAGAACTCGATTGAACTGTCGCGACCACTGAGCTTCACCATTAGTCGTTTTTATCACACTATGTAAATATCTAATTAGGAGAGAGTCTAGTACTAAAATGTTGCAGCGTACCTTTAGTAACGATTAGAATATTATAATATTACCTTACCACCCGTGAAACAAATGCTATTATAAACAACAGCCCGCTTTACTTAATTATACACAGAATGAGGTCACCTTATGAGGTCAGAAGTCAGTTTGATCGCAATGTTCAGTACTAAACAAAAATTATGATATCTCATCCTAGGAAAGAAAGAAAAGCAGTCATATACAGTGTGATGATCTTTTAGCACGATTTATAAAGAAATATAATAAAACTAAATGTACCATTATAGACTTATTAGGGAACCTAATAGACTCCTAGGTCCTAGAATAGGGTGAACTTTTTCAGAATAAAGTCAATTAATTAACTCGCTCAGACGCTCGTTTTATATCATTCTGCCCCACCGAAAATTAATGAAGATATTTTCAGTCAATTATTCACTGAACTGCACTAATGTTGAATTAGAGAATTTTCGCTTGAAGAAAACTAAGGAATAAATATCTGTATGATTGGAATGGTCACACTCTTCAATTTTAGTTTAGAGATGGTCATCTCGCAAGTGAAATGTTTTTACATGGTATATAATCTTGCAATTTTAAAATCTATCTAATGATCCAGTCGCCGGACTAGTGATAGTGACGCTTGTAATGGTAGCTAAGACATTTCGTTGGTCATTTATGATTACTGTGCCATAATACTAACATAAACTAAGAACGCGCTACGGGGGTCGAGAGACACTTCACACTATAACATCGTCATAGTTTTCATGAAGGTATCTGCAAATGATGTGTGAAAATGAGCGTGATACTCGTATCATCATAATATAGCGTTCTTCTCTTTGGGTCCTTTGGCTCTGAAGCGCGTCTGTTTTTCGGTTCTCTTCTATCTGATCAAGTTGTCATATTTCTTGCAAAGTACTGTACATACATTTTTAGGTTCCATACCCTTTTAAGAAATGTTTATTCCCGAAAATCATCACCAACGTAAAAAGAAACATAAATAGTTTGTACACAATAAAATATCTTACGTGGTGAACAAAAAGGGCACACCATCAAAATTCGCCGAAATATGGTGGATATATGCCTTCCTCAGAAAGAGGGGATTTGCCATAGTTGCCACTTTTGGCAAACGAATTGGCGATCGCAGTTAGATAGAAGTACTACCTACATAAGTGAATGCTGCTGCCCGCTTCTTAGTAAACTTTTCGTCGGCTTCTACGACACCCAGGAGTAGGTAGTGATGGGGTGGTCCTATTCTATCCAGATGTCTCTATCACACGGAAACGATACGCGAAAAGAAAGATAAATCCAAGGAATATACGAAAACAAAAGATAGTAGTAGTTTTACTATCTGCACATGTTAATATTGTATACCTAGTTGACGCACTTAGTAAAGAACTAAAAACGATAAAATTTTGAATAGAGGCAACCCTATATCATAGGTTTCATCATTATGGATGTTAGTCCGTATCTGAGAGCGTCAATCATATTTGCATGAGAAATAAGTTCTTCTTTTTTATTACGATTTGCACTAGACAAAAGATATGTCGACATTTATTCTAAATTGAGTTCAAAGGGTCTGGAACCAAATACAAGCGATCCATTGTACATTTATGTGACTTAAATGCTAGCTTTAGTACTATTTATGTATCTATTTCACATACAGTCAACAACAAAAACTAATAATATAAAACCAGAGTACTTACACAAAATGTTCATGTAAATGAGGCTGTTGTAATAACTGAAGTTAGAAAGTACTTAATATAGGTACATTAAATTTATATATGAAACAGCAAATTTTAAAATTGACCACATTTCATTACTGTTAGGCATTTAAAAAAACAGAGCCGTTTTGTATTACAGCGGATCAAAGTTTAGCCGGATTGTCATTGCGATACGTTCTACAATACGGCGGCCCTCATTAAGCTGCATTGTAATCAAGTTCCATTGCAAGGTATGCATAAAATAAAGTTACTGGTTGTCCTTAAAATAACAGTTTTAACTCGTATTTTACACATTTTCAATATTAGAACCATTAATATTCACACTTTTCACCGACATAATTTTTGTCTTCGACCCCATTTTGGTTGTATAAAAATGCAGCTCCGCTAAATCGCTAGTCTCAGATATTGAAAATAAAAACCAATAAAACGGCGATTCATGAGCCGCTAAATTATATTACGGCTAGTGTCGTGTAGCCGTATTGAAGAACACAAAACGGTTCTGCAATGTGGCGGATCGTCGATCAGCCTTATAACGTTCCGGCTAAACGTTGATATGTCGTAATGCGAATCTGCTGTTTTTTAAATAGCTAGCCATAATGATATGCGACGACTTTAGCAATTTAGCTGCAACATGCATCGCTCTTAGTAGGTACTCGTCGCTCCGAGGTACACACCAGGCTTCTTCATGTATGTTTGTTTACGGACAGTAAAATTCTTCAAACAAATTAATGAACTGTTTTAACACAATCGTAATCAGTAATAACAGAATTTAAAAGTACCTTTTTGAAATCTTAAACGACGATCTAAGTCGCCAATTCTAAAGCAATGTTTTACTGATCATGATGTTATTAATTATGACTTTAAATTTAATATTAGGTAGATATATTAGCATAATATAATAGTTCTAAATATTAATAATGACGTTACACAATTTATATTGGTAGCTACATATTTATGTACCGGACTGTTACATATTGTAGTGTTGACTATATGTAAACATCTTAATTTTAAAATATTTAACTCTAATTCTGCGCTTTCCATTCAGTGTTTATATTTTATTAAAATAATTATTTCAAACATTAATTCTGCGAAGCTTATTATTTAGAGTTGTTTAGGTAGACACATAATAATCATAAACTTTACACGGGCATTACAATAAAATGTACATCATCAAAATAAACTACGACATAATTATTTTTTTTAAGTTTGGTTATTTAACGGAAAATCTATGACGAGTTTAAACCATACATTTAGTTCCTTTTCACACGCGTACGTAGTAATTATAATCATAAGACTATCTGTCTTTATAATTTTTTCCAGCATGTTTCATGCTATTTTGTGTCAATGATTTAGTTATAGTCATAAATATTTATTGCATCACGTGGTAGGTAGGGTTGCACGTTGTGCAAACAGATTGTCATCTCATCCATGTGCAGTTTTAAAAAATGGTTTTAATTTTTAAGGTAGACTTCCGATGCGAGAGATGCGACAGACGCTCTTGACCAACGGCCGACGGCTGACGGCTGACAGACAGACAATATGAAAATGTACGGCTCCACTCATCCGCTGCCAGGCCTTGCGGCCTACGCTACGACTGTCGCTTCCATACATTTTCATCGGCCACGCGTGTCTTTGGCCAACGGAAGTCCACCTTAAAACTTCTGATTCAAAATCATGTTGATTTTTAAGATTTGATTCTTTAAGTTTCATTGTTACAAAAACAGTAACTCCAAAATATGTAAATTCTTTCTCTTCCGAAATTAAAATTAATTATAAAAAATCCGCCCGGCTTCAGGACATATCAGGCGAATTCCTGTGGTCTTGGAACTTTATTTGCAGCTGGCCGGGGCCTCCCTCATCCACTCACACAAGTGAATATTGCTGTTTATTTCATTCTAAACTCTTAGTCGGCTCGTACGACACCCACGAGTAGTAATGGGGTGGTCCTATTCTAACCCGGGACCACACGGGTAATAGCTTAGATGAAAGTAAAATTAATGGATAGATTACGCAAACAATTCAAACGAGAAAAATAAGTAAAAAAAAAACATCCGGTAACTTCAAATACAGTACGACCAGGAAAATAATTCCGCTCGTCAATCTTCGTTTGCGCAGAGCAGAACCCGAGTCCCCGTCAAAGCCCGAAGTCATTTAGTAATCAAAGGGTGCAAAGTCAGATAGCAACGGAAATTGCGCGACTGTTAGCCAATAAAGGCAAGGCATTGAAGGTGGCACATCCTGATTGGTCAATATAATTTCACGCGCTATTAAAATTTGTCAACTGCGCAGGAACATCGGTAAGACTTATAAACCTGGTACTACTGTACGTACCGAGATGACAGACCAAGTATGCTACTTGTGTGTTACAACTAAATGCGCTTTGGGCCTATTTTTACTTTCATCTAAGGGTAAGACACGTGTCATATAAGTATTTTAATAATAAAAACCATATATTCAGGCCTCAGTTCATCCGGTGCATGTGAAAAGGGACTTATAATATTAATGTTCTCTGTCTTACATCATCATACATTTAGAAAAAAAAAATTATTCACCGACAGTAATTGTTAAATATTTCTTGTTTTTAAGAAAATCGGACAAAAATCGCAAATAACATAATTTGTTTTAAAAGTAGTGGATTATCTTGATACCTATTTAAATTCCCAAATTAAAATAGTTTTGTGCCAGGCAATGGGACGTATGCAACTTGTAATAGTGGTGATGAGTTTTCAGTATTATGATATTCCGCTACTTTTGAGACAACACTATTTTTTACATGCTTGTCCGTTCTCTACGTTACAGTTCAGACTAAGTGAGTCTTGTAGAGGTATTGTGGTTAATTTTCACCAATTCACAAACATGTACAGTGAAACTTGGTTAAGTGGGACCTGGATAAGTGAGAAACCTCCATAGCTGGAACTCATGCTGAGGTCCCGACACTTTAGCCCTGAATTACCTCTGTTAGTGGGATAAAGCAAACCTCTATAACTGAGATTCGTTCTTTCGATTTTATCGTCATAGTTACCTCTATAATTGAGACAGCGAGTATATTTTACCTCTTTTACTGAGACTATATTTTAAAGGATACTTTCCTTCTGCCTCTGACCTCTTAGTTACCTCTATAATTGAGACAGCGAGTGTATTTTACCTCTTTTACTGAGACTTTATTTTAAAGAATACTTTTCTACCTCTTAACTCTGTAACTGAGATAACACCAATCTATCACCTCTCTAACTCACACTATTTGTTTCCTAATTTTTTGTCTACCCGCTTATTCCGCACTTGGCTCATTTTGTGCCTCAATGATCTCCAGGTTTAGTTTTTTTTATTTTGCTATCATCCGGATGTTTATTTGAAAAATTGTTCCGAAATGAAGGGTCAAATCTTTATCATTACGTGAAAAACTTAAAGTTAATATCCGTTTATGAAAGTGGGAAAACACGCGATGATGTTTGTGTCGAATTTAATGTGCCAAAATTTACTCTTTGCCGAATCATTCAAGATAAAGATAAAATTCAGTCGCAGTGTTCTGAATGACAAGGAAAACTAAAACGTGTACGTTTATTATAGAACAGTGTTTGCTAACATGGGTACCTATGTTGTCTTTTGTTTACATAATACGTTATTTTTATTTAATAATCGCACCTCTATAACTGAAATAACCTCTACTCTTACCTCTATTAGTGGAACCCTCTTTAAATGAGACAGATATTTATTTATACCTGGATATCTGAGACACTGGGTAAGTGGAATACCTCTTTAAGTGAGACAAATTTGCAGGTACCTTAATGTCCCAGTTATCCAGGTTTCACTGTATTTGCAGTTTTGAGTATTTTACTTATTACTTATACACATTTCGATAAACATTTTAGTTTATTGTAGGATTTACAGCGATTCATATTTTACTTAATACTAACGACTTCGTGCATGTATGTCCCTTGTCTATATAAACAATGTAGATTAGATATTTTAAATGTTTGATCTGTGTCTTTGGTTTAATTTAATAGATACCAAAATTATTAGTTTATTTGTGTTTGTCGAAAATTAATTGGACAGCTGATGTATCTGCCCGACCCGGCAGCTTATTCGGTAGTGAACCTGCCTGCTGGTCATGGTCGCGGGTTCAAATCCCATAAGAGACAAATATTTGTATGATGAATATTATTCAAATTATGAATATTTGTATTCTATTCTTATTCAATGGCGTTTCCTTGTTAGATTTCGCCAGTGTCAAGTTATTTTAGGGAGTGTCTATCCAATCTCGAGGATGTTTTTGAGTAAGAACAACTGAGAAGGATTTCGGAGCCTCGTGGCAGGCTGAGACGCGAACCGCGCGAACACCATGCGAGAGACAAGTGTTCGAGGCAAACCCTGCAACGTGACTCTGAATATTTGTACCAGAGTCGTCGATGTTTTATATAAGGTTAAATATAATTAGTTGGCGAAACTTAACAAACGCATTTGGTATCTGTTACTAAGTATAATTGCGTGATAATGACCAGCCGCCCGGTCATATTATTTACTGGTCAATGTCCGCCCGTGCCGCGCGCACTGCAGCAATTTTGTTAATCATCAATACCAATTATAAACATTGATAATGCAATCTGTTATCATTTACAAGTGCCGTGGTTCAGTTTCGCCAACTAATTAGAAATAACCTTATATATGTATTCTGTATCGTTGTCTTGTCATCATATTATAAGTCCAAGCTAGATTCTGGTACTTTAAATGTGACTAGATAATTTGTATGACAATGTCCAAGATGTTTTTCATTTCATAAATTAGATACGTGCTTTTGCAGAATGGCTCGATGTGCCTATCGTTGGTACCGATCGATAGTATTGGCTGTTTTTAGGTGAAAACAGATGGTTCAGCAGCACTTTGATCACCATTGTTGCCAGATATTCTTCATCTTTTGGGTATCTTCAAGATGGAATACAGACTGTTTACTGAACTGCTCTTCATCTCATGGACATGATTCATCGTCGTGGAATAACATGCGAGTGTTGATTTTACTCAAAGCAAAATGTGTCTTATGTTGGTAATCGATCAAAACAATTTTTGAGAAGACATAATATTACTAAATAAACGCTATTAAAACTGCAATTTCTCTTCTCTGTTCAATAAGATATTCTTTTGAACAATGAAGAGTTTTCTGACAGCTACTTAAACGTAGTTCATCAAATTGGCGATAGATGGCGTTGACCAGAGAGGGGTCCGAAGACGAACATTTTAGGCTAGAAAGTAAACAATGTCACTGAGTCAGACGCATCTGTTGACGAAATACAGGGTTACCTCGGAGACAGTGCGCATATTTTACGTATATGAAGGTAATTGAAAATAAAAAGACACGTATTTTTTGTACTATTTTAATATTTTTGTAAATAAAAAATACGGGTCTTTTTATTTTATCATTTCTCATACAAAAATATTAAAATAATAGTGACAAAAGAGTTCCAAAGATAACAGAAAAAATTACTGAACTCGGATTAGGGTTTTACTACAGTAGTTATGAGGGTTGGGGTTGACATCCATGGCGCTTTGGACCGTCTGATTATAAAGAAAGAAATCAGATAAATCCCGGCCGAGATTAATAGGAATCCGAAGACGAAAACACAAAAATAATGTTTTTTCCTGGAATGTGTTCTATTAACGATACTGATTGCATGGAAGAAAAATGCGCACTGTCTCCGTGGTAACCCTGTATTTTTGCTGCTTACATAAAAACACAAATCCTTACTATTTTATTTGTATTTTACTATCTGCAAGGTCGCTCACCCCTGTCTCGTCAACGCCATCTATCGAGCCATTAGGAACTACTTTTTGTTTTTAATGGCTTTCTGAAAATCCCTCATTAATAATTTCACCCAACCTTTAAAGTTTGTTCTTAATTAACAATGATACTTGTCTGATAATATTGGTATAATGAAATCATGACAAAGGGCTATACAATACAATGTTACTACAGAATGTTTGGGATGAGATTGTGAGAATCTATTTATTGCTATACAAGAGACAGAGAATTCTGATCAAAATTTATAGTACCTAACTAAGTGTATTTAAATAAATAAATAAAGCTGACCGAATTGGATAAACAAAAAGTTACCCTCCTTTTCGGAGTAAAAATAGGTCTTGCAAGCTCTTAGTGTGTCTAGCTTTTTATTACAGTAGGTACGGTACTTTATTTTGACTATTAGATACCACAGTATTACCAAAATATAACAAAGAGTATCTGTATACCTATGCCTAATAGAAATGCTGTTCTTTTACCCATTTTAAGGAATAACAAAAAAAAATCTATCTCTTCAAAAAACTTTAACCGATTTAAAAAAAAATATATAAACATAATTATAATTTGGATATTATTTCGCACTTCGGCAGTTATTATAATTAATAATGTATGAACTGATTTCTCTATCTTTCATTCAGATATAATACTTTCACAATTCTACGTCAAGGAAGTATTTGAAGCAGATTTTTTCTTTTATACAAAAATATTTTTTAAAAATGTATTTCGTATTTATTTACACACTTTTTGTTTACGGCTTGACTGAATTTTCCACAAAAAGACGACCATTTACCATGGCGTCCTTATTAATATTCCCTATGTTAATGATTGTCATTGGATTCCATCAAATGTACAATAAATGGTATCTACTTTGTATTTATATACACGCTACTTTGTCTAGTAGCTATACACAGACATGCAATGTATCGTTAGGTTATTGTATATAATGTAGTAAAACTACACTACATTATTAAGTTATATTTCCAATAAAACATATTATTCTTATATATTATTATTACATTATAATAAATGATGAATATATAGATGATTATTCTCAAATCGTGAATTTTTTACTTAATTATTTTTTTTACTTTGTATAGGTAACTAATTGCATACAGGGCATTTATGCCATAAAATGTTCTTATTCTTAATTTTTTCGTTATCGCACTTTTTAGACGATATTTAAGCTAAAATTAATCATTCGACGGGTTCTTACAGCTTTATTGTTTTTCAGTTCCAGATATTCCCGACACAAAACAATTTCTAAAATGTATAATTTTAGCTTAATAAATTAAAAACGGCGTAACTCTCAAAAACTATAATATCTTCATTTACTGTGCAAATCATAAAACACTTAGACTAGATGGTGTATCGTTAGGGTCCTCTAAGATATTATTATATTTTATTATTTCTATATACACGCTACTTGTGTTGACTAGATGCACTCTACATGTCCAGAAGTCCATGCCAATTTTTAAATTATTTTAAACCTAGCTGAGATTGTTATAGTTTTATGACTAGAACACTATTATATTAATTCAAAAATATATAATATTTACAAGCTACTCGCTTTGACTAGAATTCTCAAACCCGTCGCAGTCATGGTTCTTTAAGATCATGCTTTTTATAACTATTTAACTATTCACTAATTTCCATATTTTAACTTTCATTACTAACACCTTTTAATTAATTATGTATGTTATATTAATTTAAATTATAGTAATATAAAAATAAATAAATACAGGGAGAAATTGATATCATTAGCATCCTTTTAAACTAAGACTCTACCCATCAAACTGAACAACTTTTACTAAGGGAGCAAACCGAGCGGAGCAAAAAAAAATCTGCTGCTCCATACTAAACTGCAATGCCTACTCAACTCAAATGTATGCAACAGCAGATTTTTTTTGTGCTCCGATCGGTTTGCTCCCATGGTAAAAGTTGTTCAGTTTGATGGGTAGACTCTTAGTTTAAAAGGATGCTAATGATATCAATTTCACCCTGTGTTTAAAATATATGTAGGTACATATACACGTATTTTAAATATAAGTAATATTTTATATACACCTATTTAAAGAAAAGAAAATAACATGAAATTTCAAACTCACTGAAAGACAAAAGAAGAAAGAATACTTAATCTATGCACAAAATAATGATACAGACACTAAGGAAGACGCATTCTCAGCGACACTACGCTAAACTATATTAAGTTATAGTAGCTGATTACACACCGAGGACAGGAAAGTAAGAAAGGTCTCAGATCTCACGTAACATGTGACCTGAGGCTTTCTTATTTACTGTCCGAGGTTAGTATACTATTTTTCTTCTCGACGGAGGTGGAAAGCGACAACTTCGTTTAACGCAGCGGGACGAGAATTTACGCTTTCCGTCCGGAGGGAAGAAAATATTATTTAGTCTCAATTCCAAGGAAAATTTAATAGCATGAAATAATAACGGCGTAATATAATGTGACCTCTATGCACTTTAATTGCCATTAAAAAGCTAGATTTTAAATTCTGGCAACCATTAACTGTGGACTATAAGGTTATTTTTGGCTAAAAGGATGAAAATGAGGTAGAACAGTTAACACAATTCAATTTTACATGATACAAGAAAATAATAGATAAACTACAGATATTAAAATAATGATTATTAGCTTTTAATTTTGTATATAAATGCACCGAATATATTTATAAGCTGAACGTTATTCCTCATAATTGTTGCATTGCTTATTTGGAAACCAAAAGAAAATATCTAGCGCTATGTTTTTTTTGTATCAACTAAAACATTAAATGTACGTAACCTTGCATTCGGTGCATTCATATTATTTTATTATTAAGATCTTAACACGAAGAAAAATTAGACCGCACCTTTTGGATTTGTACTGTTTAAACACTTAAATGCTTATTTGTAAGCCGCCCACCACAAAACTAATTTTAGTTTAAATCCTTGGTCTAACTATATTTTTATAATGTACAAATTCAATAATTTTACGGTACTAAGCTATTTTAGTTTAGGCTATTATAGCATTAGGTAGCTACCGGCAATTTTATAGCATTATAGATACACTAAGATCCCGTTACAGATTTTCTACACCCATATACCAGAGGAAATATCTTAGATCAAGGATCCTAAAAAAATAAGGTTGCCTGTTGCCACCCTTAGGCCTGTCGTAACGCTTTGACAGCCGATTGCAATAATGTTCAGCCTGCTTTATGCTGTTGTATCATTATATCAAAACCTTTTCAAAAGAAAGATTTGAAAAGAATCATCAAAAAGTTGTTTCCGAGTAAGTCTTCCGCATTCTCACGGCCCAGGGAACATGGAAACTCTATTTTGCAGCCATTTTTATGCAGGCAATCTTATTTGTTGTTTGATTAGTTAAGCTACAATTTGGTAACAATTTACTGCCTAAACAACCCAACCCTACCCAACCCCCTTCTCTATTTTTAGGACCCTTAAACAATGACATATCATACCAATCCCTAAACACATGGGTGCAGAAAACTAGCAGCCGGATTTCTGAACCTTTTTTCAACTACTTTTCAATTTGCCATGTCTTTTTTTTTCGATTCGAAATTGAAAATACATAATATTATACATATAATACCATATTGTATTGATAAAATACGAAAATATATTACTACTCTTGGTTTATGGAATCGAATTGCAAAAATGATTCATATAAAATACGAAATTTTGTCCCGCGACTTTGATCGATTACCCCTTTAGGGGTCGATTTTCGAAAAATCCTTTCTTAGTGCACCCCTAAATCCTTTGTAGAATCAGCAGTTTAGGCTGTGCGTTGTCTGTCAGTCAGTCAGGGAACTCTTTTATAAGTATAGATTGTAACTCTTGTGATACAAAAATTAGCACAGATGGCGCAAACAACGATGACATTGTTAAAGACGATGATTAAATTCTGCTAGAGACGAAAAACACTAGTCGTACCGATTTATGATAGTGGTGATAATAATTCCGGTCAACGGTGCGCACGACTCGCCCGGTGAGTCAGGGTTGTATCTCTTTCCGCTGCACACGCGTCGCGCGTCACGATTTGAGCTTAGCAGTGAAAGTGTCTTCTTAAGTAGGTAGCCTTACCCTTTCAGCTATGTTTCAAACACAGATTATCTTTTCTGAAAAAGTTAACTGTAATTACAGTAAGTTACCATCCAAGGTGTTTCCTTTACTAAACCAGATCTAAATGAGGTTGCAACAGAACATACAGTAAGATAATATTATATCAGATCCGCAAAGAACAGTGAGCAAAAAACTGACATGTTTTCTCGCTCACCACTTTCTGCTTAATTTGTGACACCAATGAGTAATCTATTGATTTAACGTAATACAACAATAAGTAGTTTAAAATACATTTACTTCGAAACCTTTCTTAGCTGCTATTGGTAACCTTTCGCCCATCAGGAATGGATTTTCTGGCTGGAAAGATAAAAAACAAGTTAATTACATAACTGTCATGGAGGTCGGCATATTAAGGCGCGGGACAAATATAAGCGGCGTCGGGAGCGGTAAAAGCGGTGTCCCGCGCCTTATAAAGCCAGATATCAAGAGCATTTTGTTTCCAATATTTTAGACTCTTTTATACAGGACAAAACTAATGTAACTATACTGGATGTAACAAAACACCCTACTAATACATAAGGCGGTGCTTCATACCATCAAACTAAACAACTTTCACTATGGAGGCAACTTCGAAATCGCGAAAAAAAACATCAGCTGTCCCATACAATTTAAGTCAAGTTGGTACTGCAGTTTTGAATAAAACAGCAGGTTTTTTTTCAATATTTCGAAGTTGTATCTATTATAGTGTAAGTTTTTCAGTTTGATGGTCTGAAGTAGGCCACTTAAGTATTACTAAGTGTTTTGTTACATCCAATAGTTTGTTGTGGTGTTCTGTGCCCTTCTAGCCTCATATACACTAGGCAACAATTGACGAGCAATATGTGACGATCTACATCTTCGGCCACAAAACAACGCGCGATGTTGCTTTTTTTGCAAAAAGAAGAAACTTTGTAACAAGCAACGTCGCGCGTTATTTTACAACGTTGCTGAACATGTTGAGCGTCAATTGTTGCCTAGTAGATACGAAGTTTCACTTCAGTACCTAATCAACATCAAAATCAACTAACATCGGGATGGAACTTCTTAGCAACCATGTCCTTATGGTGTTCAGGGAAGCGGAGATCCAGGTCAGAGGCGGACTCGGGCGGGCAGGAGAACATGTGTTCTCCGTCACACATGCAGCGCTGGGACAACTGGTACTCGCGGCTAAATGCTGCGGTGTTCTCGAACTCGCTGATACAGCCTTGGTCTTCTGTGTTACAGTTTAAGTATAACTTAGATCAAAGTGAAATTAAGGGATCGGCCTAACGCGAACATTTAATACAAAATACGCGCTTTGGGCGTATTCATTAATTTTACTTTGATCTTAGAAGTATAAAATGATGAAACGGTTTAGACAGCGGTATCAAGATTTGAAGAAGTTGAGTATTATGGCAGAGTTCTCAGATTTTCGATTAAGAATTTCGGTACTACTAGTGAAACGTGGATGTTCTCAGTTTTTAGAATACCTCTGACTGGGTTAATAAACGCATGAGCATATCGCATGACAATACTAGAGTTGTAGTTGGAGAGTTGTTTTTGAACTTTTATAAAAACTGATAAGCATAGGTATGTATAATGGTTTATTAGCCCCTCTATCGCATGATAACCACTCTTGCTGTGATATACCTAGGTCCAGCTGACACGAAAGAAGAAGAAAAATAACCACTCTATAGGTTATTTTAGGGGGGAGGCCTATGTCCAGCAGTGGACGTCCATCGGCTGAGATGATGAGGTTATTTTGGGACACAATATTGTTGAAGTCGATTCGCCTTTAGTCCCCTTAAATACCAAAAACTGAATGTCGAGGGAACTTTTATCACCTGGTGATCATTTCACCAGATGATCATAGAACACCGATGAGTATCCAATGATCACCTGGGCGATATCATCTGGGTGATTAAGGGTATATTACCGTTGGTGCGCTCCATGCCAACGAAGTCTGGTTATATTTTCAATACTAACCAATTAAAGTCAATGGATTTTCAGAAACAATCTAAAAATGAATGTCTATGTTTGTGTGTTGTCCGATTTTCGTTCAAATATATGGTTAGTTACAATGCATTAAAAAATTACATACAGATCTTAAATTAATCCTAGCATTAAAACTGTATATTTTATCGGAAAACATACAAGCACAGAGATTTGTTTCTAGATGGTTTCTGCAAAATTTCATTGACTTTAATTGGTTTGTATTGAAAATATAACCAGCAGTGCGATTTTTGAATCTCATTCGGTGAGCTCAGCAGTTGAAATTGTCAAAATTACTACGGAGATACGCAATATTCTACTGCTAATTTGACTTTCAAGAATCACAATCCAGGAGTGATATATTTGAAAGTCAAATCAGCAGTAGAAAGATGCATATCTCCATAGTAATTTTGACATTTTTAAATGTTGAGTTCAACGTATAAGTTTCAAAAATCGTACTCCAGCCTTCTTTTGTAAGGAGCGCGCATTAGCGCTTTCAGAATAAACTTTTTCTTAAAGATAGAGTGGTCTCTATCCTTAAATTGAAGGATTACGTTACCAGTATATCCAACGGGACAGGGGTTAGGTGGGTTGCAGTAGGCAGGCAGCACCGCATCGGTCTTGATCATCTGCTTGTTAGGAACTAATCCTGATGGCAGCAGACGCTGTTCCCCTTCACCGGCTCCTCCAGTTACGTACTGGTGACCCCATAGAGAGCTGTTCAAATGGTTAGCATTATTTGAGCAGTTGGATTAATGAAATACTAGGAATTAGTGATCGACTGATTAGACCTGACACAACTTTGTGGATTATACAGGGGGGTCCGTAACGGAAGTCAGAATTACACATATCCTTTGGTTATTTATTTGCTATTAGGTTTTCCTTCGAAGGAGATGATTGGATGTATCCAACCATAATATGTGGCTCATCAATCAGTGAATTTAAAGCAATTTAAAGGAATTTAGAAACAGATAAATAATTCCAAATCAAACGATACCATTCAAGATTTGATAGTTTTGAACAGTGAGCTTATCGTAACATTAATATCATTGGTTTTGAATAACAAATATTGGAGTATTTATTCAGTTTCTACCACGTTACCTCTACCTCGTGCCTCTAGTAACATTTTACCTCACCTAACATTTTTAACCTGAAGTAGTTTTAAGACTGTCTCAAAGAAAATTTCTAATTCATTTCAATATCAGAATGTCCTTTACCTATGTTGCAAGTACTCCTGATCCCTCAGGCTGGGGTTAGGGTTGCCATCGATCAAGGAGTCGTAGTCCAACTGCTCGTTCTCCAGTTCCTTGTTAGCCCTGGCCATCAGCGCGAGGTGGCGATCGCTAGACGGGAACTCCAGGTATGTCGATCCGGGGTCACTGAACTCCTTGCCCATACGTTCCACCACTTCACGCAGCAAAGCTTCTGTTAGTAGGTGGTCCTGGTGGTAATATAGTTGGGTATTAAATTAAATCATCCTGTTTCACCACTTCTGGATAATGTTCCTGTTAGCTTATCCGACAGCAAATTCGACATATTTTGTATGAAGAATATGTCAAACGAGCTATCGGATAAGCTAACAAGAACTTATTCGGAGGTGCTGAAACAGGCCCTGAGTATATTAAACGTCCGACTGCAAAGCTCAGGCATCCTTTCACAAATAAAGGTGGAAGGGAAGAGGGGAGGTTTCAAGCTCTTTCAAGCTAGCGAACTTAATCATGAGGCAGCGGTTCGATTCCTGGCCTGGACCACTCTTTCTATACGGAATTTATGTACGGTTGTATTTATCATTATCACTAGCTCGGCGTTGAAGGAAAACACCGTGAGGAAACCTGCATACCCGAGAATGAAAAGAAAATACCATATGTTCGGAGTTATGCGTAAATATGGGTGAGCTTGGGGCGAATAAAATACACCAGCGATGGTCGCAGTACTACATAAAGACCCTTGCTTGCAATTGTCCAACCAACTATCAATCAAGCCTCCTCAACAGAGTGGTTTGGGTTAACGAAATCCTTGACCTATAATATGTGATCCCATCTTGTAAATGTAAATCTACAGTCAAGTGACTGTTATTTATCGACAGTTTGGTGCTTTTGATTACCAGAGGGCCTACCATGAGTTTTCCCTGTATTTTACTACTGTAGTTACGTCGCCAATTTGTAGGACAGAAATTAGTTCTCAACGTAACCACTAGGGGCGCTGTACGAAATTCAATACAAAATTGGTGACGTAACTACGATAGTAAAGAACGGTGAAAACTCATGGTAGACCCACAGTAATAACTAAAGTTTTCAACTAAAGTAATAAAAGAAGTAATATAAATTAATCGTAGCGACGTATTTCCACTTACCTTTTCCCCAATAGAACCATGGGGGATAAACCCCATGGCTCCGACGATGCTTATCGCCAATAATAATGCTTCGTGGCGGCCCATTACGAATCTGCAACGAAACAAACAAAATAAATTATCATCCATGCTATTTTAACCAAGAACATAGATTTTAACAAACTAACTGTCAATCATAATTAGTCAAGCCAGAAAATTAGTCATCCATTAGTAGGTACCTATTGCCATAGAAACAAAAGATTACATGACAAATCATAATGAATAGCTTTTTTTTACATCGAATGAAATTTTGCCCGAGGATTATGAAGTGAATCAATCAAGTTAGACATGACTGGACATGACATAACATCATTGTGTTATGATTTTTTGTATGGAAAAGAATTAGCTAGAGCCATTGTATTTATAGGCGTGGGAGTAGCGATTAAGATGCTATCAAACATTTTGGCGTGCGGCGTCGTTTGATATGTTTAATCTTAGCATATAATTGATTTAATTTATATCTTATTATGATAATACAATAGGGCGTGTACAATAAAGCGTTAAATAAATAAATAAATAAATAAATAATAATATTTTTTGAAATATAAAAAGTATGTTGGTTACTAGGGCGAACAGATTTTTTTCAGACTTTTAAACCAACCAATTTTTGTACCTGCAACTGCAGTAAGGTACCTATAGCTAAACAAATGATGCTTTCTGTGCACCCGGATAATTTAATATAATACATAAATATTTATGACTATCAGTAAAACAGACACTTGAAAATAATATTCAAAGGTAAAAACATTGTAACTAGCTGTACATAATATTAACATAGGTAAAAGAAAATAAAAAAATAAAGAAAATAGAAACCGTATAAACAAAACACTTCATTTAAGGCCTCGCCTTGGGGCGCTTCAGTAAAACACAGTCGGAGCTAAAAAGGAGAATGAAGTAGAACACAAACTAATCATCTCGTTGTACATAAAGATAAAGCTTCCCATGTTTCTTGGATTCGTAAAGTATTCGTATTTTATAAATCTTAACCATAAATACGTCCAACTGTCGGATTCAAACCTCTCATAAATAAAAGTGAGACAGAACTTCACAGGCGAATTGTGCGAATGATCAGTGGAAGCAAATATTTACACGCTGCATCGTTTCTGACTCCTATGAAGTAGTAATATTCGGGTTATATGCTTACAGGGAATGGGATTCAGCCTCTAAAAGGGAAACCCTCCCAAAGACACCGGTTGGCGTTGCTTCAATAAACGTTTGGAAGGCCAAAGTTGCTTTTAAATTCGTGTTCATTAACAGAATATCAAGATATTCACAGAGAAAGTGGAAAACAACATAAATGACGTTACTAATAAAATAGTGTAACACAAAACCTTAAATGCAGCATTTGAACGATTCAAGAAAGCTCAACGATTTCAATGCATGGCCTAAGTGCGCGATAAGGTACCGGTTGCAACCAGACCGGCTATAGCCTGCAATAAACATGGGGCAGACAGCCTAGACTCCAATGTACATGCATACGTTGTCCATTCACTAAAGTTCATTCAAGCTTTCTACGGGCAAAGACTAGAAAATAGGGAGCAGATATTCCGCGCATCTGGTTTGTTATAAGCGCTTTTATTGGGACTCTTCAGAGATCCTATAATTAAAAATGTTTTGGAGTTTTGTGTTTATAAGGAGTAAAAAGGAGCGTCAGTAAGACCTGGATGTGATTGTCGCAGGACCGAGAAGTAGGTATGGCGTAATGGGGAGCAGGCTTATACTCTGTAGAGGGATGGATACGGGTTGACGATGATGATGATGAGTAGCATAATATCCATGACTTTGACTTAAAATATTAGAATTCTTTATACGAATATAATATTGCGGGATTCGTCTCCGGCTTTATAAGGTTCACTATCAGTTGTGATTTAGGGATGTCGATTTATTTACAAAACAGTTCCTATTCATAAGTTTAGAATATATTGAAATAGTTATCTTTTTTTGCAAATTTATCAGCTCTAGGAATATTGTCTACTTTTACGGCTTTTAATGCTTACAAAGACTTCCATCTGGAGTGTGATATTTGAGAGTATTCTAAATTATGATTTTCTTAAAGGGTTGTAGTTTACTTTTTAGATATTTCTGATTATAAGGACGGCCCGACAGCACAGTCTGTAGTGAACCTGCCTGCTGTGCCGAGGCACGCGGGTTTGAATCCCGTAAGGGACAAATATTTGTATGGTGAATATGAATATTTGTACCCGAGTCATGGATGTTTGTATCTATATTATATGTATTCTATATCGTTGTCTAGTTATCATAATACAAGTCCAGGCTAGATTCTGGAACTTTAAATGTGACTAGATAATTTGTGTTACCATGTCCAAGATATTTATTTATTTATTATAAGGAACTAATAAATAAAGGTAACTATAATAGGTACATTAAAAATAAGTAAAAATAAATGACTTAGAACTAACTTAACCTAAAATATTAATTAATATTAATACTAATTAGTTTGATTGAGAGAGGGATAATTTCATTCAATGTCAATTTGTTGCTTCGCTACTCTTGTTTTTTCAATTTAACAATTTCAAAACATGTTGTTATTTGAGTTGTCTACTCTATGTACCGCAAAGTGGTGGGGGGCGGCACCTGCGCGGGCGCCGGCCGTGGGCGGACGATCTGTCGGCGCGTCCTCCGCCAACGTGCTCTGCCCCCAGCTTTGTCAACATATCGATAACATTATAGCCCCATCATAAAACCATTTTAACGAAATTTGGGTAGAGAATAAGGAAATTATGGATTGCCTTATAAAAGAGATTGATGAGGAATGATCGGTGTTTTATGATTGAATAGATACAAGATGAAAAAGATTTATATAACCTTATTAACTCTTTTGCTCGCGAGGAGGTTAAAGGGAAAGCGTTTGCTTATGGAAAAATGTAAGATCAACATGTTCCTAGGTACCTAACAAAAATAAATTGCAATTTGGTATCTTTGGATCTGTTTGTGGAACAAAAAAGAATAGTCTGAGTCATCCGTTTTAGCGTAGAACACTTGTTGCTATACCATACATACAAGCCACTTGAGTCTGCAACGTTTGCAGTTTCACGTATTACATCATTGCGGCCAAACCGTGCTACGAGCGAAAACAATCTGGCCAAAACAAATTGATTAGGTATCTACAAAAACATTAAGCACCATAACCTATACAATAATATCTTTATAGTGTTTTATCTGGCCAGCCCAGTTGAGTGACCTATCACACAAGCGATTTTTGAGCATAGGTGATCTTGCAACTGCATCGCAACGACATCGCAACTGCACCGCCCGCGACGACCGACGTGGCAACTAAATCACCGCGATTTTTACCTACTAAATGTTATTGGGCGACATAGCCGTGATTCCGCCGCGACAATGAGCGTCTACTCGGATTTTCGATTTACGATATAATCATCAACGTTTCGTTCAAATGTCACCTCTATTCCAATGAAATTTCGAGAAAAACGGACTCAATACATCAAAATTGGAAATTCCGAGTCTAGGGGCCTGATTGGTCTCAGAAATATCTAGGGGATAACGCGGCGATGTCGAGGTGTAATCTCGGTGATGTCATAGCGATATTGCGACGATAATGTTCCGTCAATGCTCAAAAACAGCTTGTGTGATATGGCCCTAAGAAACAAAAGTAGTTTCCTTTCCATAGCTTAGGAAAGAATAGACAAGAATAGAATGTTATAAATCAATTTAGAAAAACCGATAAATGAGGCTGGCAATTGCAACAATAGTTTTGTCAAATTCTGGTCACACTCAATTATATCCCACTATACGATTCCCGACCATCGTTAATGAACATCATCCAGCCAAAAAACCAAATGATTATCGACAAAAAGCGTTATTTAGAACAACACTCGCTAGTCTTTAACAACCAGTTTGCGCCTGCGCGGGCGGGCATAGTACAGCGTAAATCTACTTCTATATTGATGAAACCGTGCCTATTGATAGGAACCTGTTATTCTGTCCAGCTTTACATTTTATCCCTCCAATTTACACTTATTTCCCATTTCTGTTATAGGTACCCTCATCTTTCGCGTAAGTTCTAATGAATATTTTGCAATGGTTGTTGACTTGGGTTCCAGCAATAAAAATGGTAGGTAAGTTTTGTACTTGTAAAAAGAAACAAGACTTCATAGATTAGAAAATAAAGCACTGAGAAAAATTATAGTAGATGTTGACTATTACGTGGCAGGCAGCTAATCATTGACGAAAAGCAGTCGGGTACGCAGGATATTTTGTATTTCTGTTTACGCGCTAAACTCAGTGAACTCTCTCTAAACGGAGATCATACGATTGTAATTGAATACTACAGGATGTGAACAGCATCTCCTATCGTCAGATAATTTCCCGTCCACTGCTGAATTGAATATTTATATCATTTTGACGAAAATAAAAACTAAAAATACCTAATTAAAAACTTCAAATAAAAGATTGAAAAATTATGTCTCGGGCTGGGACGTTTTATTTACTAAATCAATTATTATATTAAAATCAATTATTTTATGATTTAAAATCTAACACTAAGTATGCATATTGAAGAGTGTGAATGTTTTACCGTGGTCAGATTTTAGGCAAGCACGAACCTGGAAATGTCTCGCTTTATCTTGCTTTACAACCAGGTTCAGTAAACTAGGTATAAATTAAAAGTAAGCAGTCAAATAATACTAACACGTAAGTGCTGATTGCTGAATGAAATCTGGAATTCGGTTAACGGATGTCTATTCAGTCTTAGGATCGGAAGTTAATAAATAAGTTACAGGTTTAAAAATTTACATTGAAACAGTAGGACAGTTTCCTTCTGGAGATTAGATGTTACAGACAGCTGCTGCATACATGCAGCATGAATATTGATTAATACATACATACATACATAAGCTCACGCCATTGTCCCATGGGGGTAGGCAGAGACCACGGACCGCCACACGCTACGACTCTGACGTATTGATTAATAAATATTTCAAAATTACAATATACCCAATGACATTATACCAAAAATATGTTACTAGCACTTTTATGTAAGTATTTATTTTAGACTTAATTGCACACGAAAATATAATGAAAATAGCATAATGGCGAGCAAAGGGCGAGCTCTAAAGAGATTTCTTCCAGCAAACCCGTAACCGAGAGAGAGTATACAAAGGGAGGCAGGCATAGTGTGCACATCTAAATAATAAAATATTGAAAATTTAAGTAATAGCACTCGCAAAGTGACGACCCAAATGACCCAATTGGGTCATCTTTCAATAGACCGCGTAATGCAATACGACAAACGTGACTGCTGACACGATTTTATATACGAAGTTTACATATATTTTACACAATATCATTGTTTCGGGACTAATAATATATACTTATTTTTAAACATACACACTCATAGCTCATACTGTACAAATGATCTCTAAAAATTTATAGACTTTCCACGAATTCACTTCAGCATGTGTGTACTAACGGACATCAATGACTCACAAAACAGTCACGTCTTTAAGTTAGTTTTAAACAAAAAATATCGATCATCGACATATTATAGATCCGTGTAGCACTTTTGGCGATCACGTAGACACTTTACGATCAAATTGTAGCACAAACAACTCATTTGTATTTACGTTGCGTATTCCTCGATAAGTCCGGGATCGATTGTCGATACTTGTCATTTCTATTTTTATTCATCAACAGGATCTCGAGGATTTAGCGAATGGTGATCTTTTAATTATGTAACTGTTTTGTTAGTAAGTAAGTCCCGGGTAAATATAAATTCAAGGTCGCTCAGCGAGCTATGGAGAGAGCTATGCTCGGTGTTTCTCTGAGGGACCACATCAGAAATGAAGTGATTCGTCACAGAACTAAAGTGGCTGACATAGCTCAGAAAATTAGCAAGCTGAAGTGGCAATGGGCTGGTCATATCTGCCGAAGAACTGACAACCGATGGGGTGTCAGAGTTCTAGAGTGGAGACCGCGAACTGGTAGGCGTAGTGTGGGACGCCCTGCTGCCCGCTGGACAGACGACCTAAAAAAAGTAGCGGGGAGCGACTGGATGAGGAAGGCCGAGGACAGAGTTTTGTGGCGCGCCTTGGGAGAGGCCTATGTCCAGCAGTGGATGATGATAGGCTGATGATGATGATGATGAAGTCCCGGGTAGGTACTGTTTCTCGCGTACTGTACCCGACTGCCTTAGAAGGAGGGGTACAAAAAGGACGTACTAAAATATCCCGATTAGACAGTGTTTTTCGTATGCTGGCATTCCTAGACCAATTTACATACATACATAAAGTACGAGTTTCGGTACTGCTGGTGAAACTTGAATGTTCTGAGGTTTCAGAATATCTCTGACTACCCCCTCGGGGAATATAGTCGTGAGCATATGCTTATGCTTATGCATAAACTCACGACCAATTATGGTATTAAGGGTATATTACCGTTGGCGCGCTCCATACAAACGTACTATGGTGATATTTTCAATACTAACCAATTAAAGTCAATGAAATTTTGCAAAAACAATCTAGAAACAAATCTCTATGCTTGTATGGAGTCAGATTTTCGTTAAAATGTATAGTTTTAAAGTAACAGTGCCTCAAAGATTTCCATACAAATCTTAAATTAATCCTAGAATTAAAACTGTATATTTTAACGAAAATCTGACTCCATACAAGCATAGAGATTTGTTTCTAGATCGTTCCTGCAAAATTTCATTGACTTTAATTGGTTAGTATTGAAAATATCACCATAGTACGTTTGTATGCAGCGCGCATTTTCGCTCTCGGAATAAAATTCTCTTAAGGTTGCTTTCTGACGACCCCGAAGAGGATTACTTCTACGGGGTGGTCAGAAAGCAACAACAACAAGCAACAAACTGTTGTAAAAAGACCCCTTTTTAGCATGTTGAATGATTCAAGATGTACAGGATGGACAGATTCTGTCCAAATAAGTCGTTTTGCAGAAACCGCAATGTTGCATAACAATTGAAAGGTCGCAAGGTCAAGGTCATCGTACAAAGTTAACAGTTTTCAACTACATAAATAAATTGAAGCATAAAGTAGACATTATTTCTTCTTTTTGCTGAACAGAAACAAACAATTTATAATAATACAATAGTTAAAAGTTCTTAATTTGTTTTTAATACAGCAAAGCATAATAGGAAATAAATAGGTGAGATCACGATTGATGTGATGGAATCACTGGAATTTTTAAACTTGCGTCTCTCGTCCTGTTCTGTGTGTTTTGTATAAGACCTAGCTCAAACTGCGCAAGGCTTTGTAATGCCCAGGCCTCGCTTTTACAAATTTTATTTTATTCATTTTAGGAAAACTTACGGACTAATTACAGGATAGTAAGATATCAACATTTTTATAAACCAACATTGCCAACTAAATGTTTCCACCATCAATAGAGCCCGGGGAGGTGCAACAGCGCAGGCCTGGATGCAACTACGCAGGATGCAAATGTTATTGATTGGATGTTGGTAAATACCGTAAATGCTTATACGTACGTAGTAGCTAATTATCGTTCCGAAATTAATAACGACAAATTATTATGTTATTCGATTAAACCTAAGTTACACCCATTCTTCTTCTTCATAAAATTGCAACACAAAATCAAAACAACATGGCTTGTAAGAAGTTGAATTGATTAGAAAGTGTCCTTCTGTAGAAGTGTCAAATGTTTCCATCCATTATTCACCATTGTCTTGTGATAAAGTGTTGGCATTCAGGAAACTATGGAGTGAGTCTACCATAACATTGTTTTGTTTGTCCAGTTTACTACGTCGTTACTTCATCGCTAAAGCGCAGACTCCGACTACACTTGTTGCACATTTTGTTTTGACGCGTCTTTTTACCTTACTACGGCAAAGCCAAAAGGAAAGCTTATGGTATGCAATGCAAGCTTTTAACAGATTTTTAGAGATTTTAGCTATTAAATTAAACAAATAATTTTCAGTTTTTTATTAGGCTCACCGACAGGGCCTCTACTCAGACATTCGAAGTTCGCAATTGTGTGAACGTTTTCGTTCCAATGTCAACTCTATTAAAATGAAGTTCAGACTGAAACGGTTGCGAAATATCGAAAATCGAAAGTCCGGGTATTGCCTCAGGTAACATAATAGAGCAATCAATTTTACTAAGATCTTCCAGTTTGGTAATTGTTTACAAGAAGATCAAAATCTACCCTCGAATTTATGAGCATGATACAACAGATAAGTAAATTTATGTCACAACTGAGGTAGCAATGCGACTAGATGGTCTGAAGGTCAAGGTCAAAATTAAAAACGTTTTTACAACGCGTGCGTAAACAAATTTTGAAAATCTAAACTTTTATTCATTTAGAAACCTATAAATTTTAGGAATAATGTAGTAAGAATGTATAGGAAAAGTATACGCACTAAAGGTTACACTTCGGTACTGACTAAGTAAAGATTTAGTATTCGATTTTCACACACACAAAACAACAAGTAAGTACCATGGTAGGTGGTCATTATCATACACCGGTTATATTGATCACATGACGTGTTTTTTGACTTTTCATTTATCCTCGCTTTTAGAGTAGTATACGATACACTTTTTAGAAAGTGTTGGTACTGAAACACTAAGATATGTAGATAAAATAACATTTGTTAGGCACAACCTGTCTACCTAACATAGGAGCTTCACGTGTAGTTAGGAAATGCCAAGACTATAATCATCAGCCTGGTAAACTCCACTGCTGGGTATAGGCCTCTTCATTTCCATGTCAACAAGAACAGTCCCACGCTAGTCCCATCCACTATTTTCCGGCACTCTACAAAACTATAATAAAACATATAAATACCGGACGTACTTACGTACCTTTTGTTTTGTCCCGAAAGTTTACGTTCAAGGCACACGTTTGTTTAAAATCACTGATATTTTCCACCAAGTACGGTTTCTAAAATGAAATTTTCGGATTGTAAAAATAAGCAGTTTGATAACCTATTTTGTTAATCTAGCGAGCACTCGACGCTCTACGTAGATTGAAAATTTTCGTGGTAAGTCTAGGGCCTAGGTCAAACTGCGTAGGGCTATGCCTAGGGCCTGCTTTTATAAAGAGCAAACATCAATAAAGTGTCCAGGAGAGCGCAACAGCGCAGGTTTGGATGCAACAGCGCAAGTCTGGATGCAACTACGCAGGATGCGAAGGCTATTGATTTGATCTTTGTTTATCCTGGCACTGACCTTCAGTTATCAACTTATCCATTGGTACAAGAATGGTACCTATACCAAAATTATGATGAAGTTTCCAAAACCATATTTTCTAAAACCATACATTTGAAAATCAAATGCAAAAAGATTTTAAAACCATAGTAATTTACCCGTGGACCTAATAATCCGTATATGCAAACATGTTTTTTCGCATTTATAATACGTTCTTTATTTGTTGCTAAAGTATCTACAGACTCGGACCTTGTTGCACATTTATTAACATGTCTCTTTATACAAAATTTCAACCGATTTTTAACTATGTTTATCACATTTACCCTAATTACCACAACTTGTTACTTAGATTATTAAGACTAATTTAATAGAAAGAAAGCAAATTAAGAACTTTTTCCAAACAATGTTGTGCAATGAAGGTCGGAAGGTCAAGGTCATAATAAGTAACAGGTATCTACCATCAAAGCAAGTAAAGATATTCACATAAAACACAAAGTACAAGTTGTAATTACGAAAGGCCACTGTTTAGGCATCACTGAATCTGCGTTTTTGTCTAAATCTTTGCGAAAAAAACGTTAAAATATTTTTTTTATGTCATAAACATGAAACTTATAAACACAGGACATACCTTATGTTTTTTCGTTCAGGTGAAGCATCACTTTTAAGGTGCATGTGTTTGAGCAAAAACATTGATATTTTTCAGAAATGTAATATTGCTAATCGTGGTTTTTGATACGAATTAATTCTCCAATACTAAATTGCTTTTTCTTCTTAAAATCTGTTATTTTTTCTAATTTGTGAAAATAATTATAACAACAGTTTTAGAATCTTTTAATTCCTTTTGGCGGGGCGTGTAATTTGTGTCTTCAATAATTATGTCTTGTTTTAAATTATAAGAATAACAATGTAACTATTGGTGTTACACGATTTTTAACTGTCTATTTTAGAGCCTGCTGTCCAAAGTGATGGAGCCTCGGGTGCACTTCTTCTACTACAATTTTGCGGTGATAAGTCTAGGACCTAGCTCAAACTGCGCAGGGCTATGCCTAAGGGCTCGATTTTATAAATATCCAACATCAATAAAGTGCCCGGGGAGGTGCAACAGAGCGCAGGCCTGGATGCAACTACGCAGGGTGCAAATATTATTGATTGGATCTTTGTTTATACCGGAAATGTTTTTAATTGTAGCCTTACGTTCTCATCACCAAAACAAAATCTTGTAAAAATTGTGTATCGAAAATATTTGATTTTGTTATTATTGGTGTTTCTTAATTCTTTTGCAGATATTGATGATTGGACGATTGCTATTTTTGGGCCAGAAAATTGGTAGGTAGAGTCGTTTTTTACGCAATTCACAAGAAAATATTGTAAATAAGTATAATTATTTAACATAAACACGCCTGTAAGTTTTTTTTAACATACCTAAATAAATTATACTGTCAATATAATAAAATAACATAAACCTACATAAGTAACATATACAGACACAAATGAAATAAACATAACGTAATTAAAATATTTTCGTTTTTTTAAATAATATCCTCGTGAGACTATTGTGTATTTAGATTAGACTACTTTGCAACAATAATTACATTTCTTCACCGCTAGCCTAGAAAGTTCATCCTATCGAAGTAAATATTGAAGTATGTTTTGTTTGTCCGCTTTTACTACGTCGTTACTTCGTCGCTAAAGCGCAAACTCGGAACTTTTGGCGCTTTTGTTGATGTGTTTACTCTGTATTTACTGTATGCAAACTGTCATTTGAACATGGGATCCAATTCTAAGTCTTATTTAAAAAATATAAGCTGGAAATTATTTTGAACCCTATTGTAAAAAAATTATAGGAAGATAAGAACACCTTGTTTTCGAAATAGAGATAATGTTGTGCAACAAAGGTCACAAGGTCAAGGTCACTTTTCCAACGAAGATATCAACAATATTCACGCAAAATACACACATACGAGTATCATTAGATTGTGACAGAAATATTTTTGGAAACATTCTTCACGCAACTACAATAGTAGTACAAAAATACAAGAACTATAAAATTGATGATCAGACTCAGACCATTAAACTGAACAACTTTGTTTATTTGACTAACATCAAAACCGCGAGAAAAAATCGGCTGTTCCATACAAAACTGCAAATCTTCTGGACCCTAATGTATGGAAAAGCACTACGACAGGTAATATAATACAACAGGCTCATTGTAATATAATAGGTGTAGTTCGCTCAATAATATAATATAATCAATAATATGCGTTCCACAACTTTCCCATGAACATAATTTTGTGTTGTTTCTCCGCTTTTACTACGTCGTTGCTTCGTCACTTGTGCGCAGACTCGGAACTTGTTGCGGGTTTGTTGATGTATTTCTTGCGTGCAAACTATTATCTGAATATTTTGATCTAACTTCTATATCAAATTTAAAAAAAATGCTGTCATTTACTTTAAACCCTAAATATAATCCTGCAAAGGAAAGGACATATTTGTTGCCGAAAATGAGACAATGTTGTGCAACAAAGGATAGAGGTCAAGGTCATCGTTGAGTACCAACAAAGTAAGCACGAATCTTCATACAAAACGCAAAGCACATAACTACCGTAGGTTTAGACCGAGTATTTTTTGACCTTATTGTGATCACCTGATAGAAATATCTATTATTTTTGTAAATAATACAGTACATAATGTATACAGTTTTCTTTGCAGTTAACACAAACACATTTTTAGAATAAACAAATTACACCCAATTTCACGTAAACTGTCAAAAAGACTGATGATCACGACGTACCTTTTCTTATGTCCTTTATGTGAAGCATCCCGTTTAAGGAACATAGCATGTTTTAGCAAAATCACCGAGATGTTTCCAAAACGTAACATTGTTGTAGGTACGCTCTTTTAGAAGCTGTTTGTTTTCGTTTAAAATGACAATGTATTAGCCTACTGCCTGAAGTGATGGTTCCGTTAACGCTCTACGTCTACTGTCCTCTTCAGGGAATAAGTCTAGGACCTAGCTTGAACTGCGCAGGGCTATGCCTTAGGGTGCCTTTTCACCGCAGCTGTGCTAGGTAGCGAGGAAATGTCCACCAATGAGAGCGCTTCAATTTCCCTATGACGTGATGGAGCGAGCGCGCTATTGGCGGGTTTTTTCCTCGCTCACCACCTCGCTTCGTCGTTTAGCTTTGGTGGAAAGGCATTAAGGCTCGCTTTAATAAATTACAAACATCAATAAAAGTTCCCGGGGAAGTGCAACAGCGCAGGTCTGGATGCATCTAGAACTTAGAACTGATGCGAGTATTGATGTTTACGCAAGATGGTGGAAATCTTTAAATCAACAATGTTGGGTGTAATATCCAAGTACCAAAAATAATTACTCAACACCTTTATATGTAAAGAAAACAAAGTTACTCTTAGAATAAGCGAGAGGGTTCTTATTTATAGTACCAAATCCGACCGTAAAATTATATGCACCTATTTGTTTGGTGAACGAAATGTGATTTAAGAAAAAGGTTACACAGGGGTTCATACAACGCCGCCGGGTTGCCTGGCAAAATCTTGCCGCAAGTTCCTTTAGCATATTTTTTAATGACCCGCAATTACTAATCACCTGCACTCGCACTAATCCAAGTAAATACAGGCCTTTTATTTGTTAAGGGGGCGGTGATCAGACTTTCAACCTGAACAACTTTCTCTATTGGACCAACATCGAAATCGCGAAAAAAAAACTGCTTTTCCATACGAAACTGCATTAACGTTCTCGAGCCAAATGTGTGGCGTTTTTCGCGATTTCGATATTGGTTCCAAAGAGAAAGTTGTTCAGGAGGTCTACCATGAGTTTTCACTGTACGTTACTGTAGTTGCGGCGACAATTTTGTACGACAGAATTAGTTAACGTAACCACTAGAGGTGCTGTATGAAATTAAATGTAGTTTATTACAGTACCTACTTTAACTGTAGTTTACTACAGTGAAAACTCATGGTAGGCCTACTGTTTGACGGTCTGAAATCTTCCCCTTAAAAAATAATTATGATAAGTCTCTCGATCTATCTCATAAAAGCGGGGGTTGTCTCGAACTCAACTCACCCGGGGTAATTTAATACACAACTGGTTATTGTTGTTTCTTTTGCATGCAACCTGATGCAACCGTAATTTTTAACAAGAACAGTATAAAGATATGTTTGGACCGCTTGAGGAAAACATACAATCATCTAACAAAGAGATCAACAAATACGAGATGAAGAGAGAAATTGAGAAGGAAAATTGTTAAATGACAGGTGACGTGGTAATGCTGATGAGTGAGTTCTAACCATGTTCTAACTCTAAGTAATAAGTCTCCTAAAAGTTATGTAATTAAAATAAATAAGCGATAAGGAATCCAATAGAATTGGCTAGTAAACGAAGTGTTACGCTTTTATATTGCCCCACATCAATTAAGATTTGATTATTATTCTCTCTGGATATGCGCAGACTCGGGACTTGTTGCGCTTTTGGTGACGTGTCCTTCTGTGTATAAACCTACCCTATGTTATCCAATTATAACCTTTTTAAATGAAGAATAAAGTAGAATTTGTTATTTCCACTAGGGTTCCAAGTATACGAGATTAGGAAACTTTACTCGGCAATCTGGTAGAGGAAGTTGGTATAGAACACAGTTCGCGCAACGTGGCAAGTGAGAGGACTCTAGGTCAAGGTCATATTTAGGTTAAGACAAAAGACAGAAAAGACTCAGAAACAGCAGCGGAAGAAGACTTTTCGACAATTATTAAACAAATTTAACTTACATGCAATCTGACCAAACTCGCGACAATTATAATTAACGCCACCGCTAGGTACATACACTTTTATTGCGACTTTCATAAAATGCTTGACGATAAATTGTACAGTTGTTCATAAAATAGCATAAATACTTTCAATGACGAGTAAGTAAGGTACTCACCAATTTATTATCACCGTACAAATGAACTGAACCCTAGGCAGACTGTTCTGTGGATCGATGTCAACTACGCATGCGTTCTAACGAAAATGCGCAGGTTAACTTTTCTAATCGATTAGACTGAATTTCGACATCATATTATAATACGACTTGTGCCCTTTTCTAAGTAAGTTAAATGGGGTAGTGGGAATTCCATTCAATGAGAAAATTGTTCTAGAACTTTTAAAAAGTTGCGTAAAGTTTTTTTTTGTTTCGTAAAGTAAGATTCAGTCTGCAAGAAACCGAAAACGTGTCGCCTTTTTACTCATTTCGCGAAAATAGATTTTTATCTATATATTTATAAAGTATATGAGATTACATGATTATAAAGTCGATAAAAATAAATTGTACTAAGTAGGACCTACTAAATTAACTAAACTTCTAAACCTCGATCGCCCTTAGACTGTATTATTTATAGGTACTGAATCTTTTTAATGCTATACCTATTACGCATAAGCATATGCTCACGACTATATTCCCCGAGGGGGTAGTCAAAGATATTCTGAAACCTCCTAACATCCACGATTTACCAGTAGTACCGAAACTCTGTCCAGTGTGACGGGGGCTTAGCCCGTCGCCACTTATAATGGACAGTTGGGTACAATACACGCCTCGAAATTGAAGCATGCAGGTTTCCTCACGATGTTTTCCTTCACCGAAAAGTCAGCCATACCTACGGTTCCATCATAATTGTATCGGTATACCTAGTTGAAGTAAGGATTGAAGTCAAGTGTCGATGATATAATTAGCGTATCAACAGCAAAAAGATATTGTTGCAGGTACCCATGTTGTACCTTAATCAGATAGCACGTGCTTGTAGCGACAAGTGTTTATTGACAAATACATCCTGTTGGTGGACGTGGGGCGCAGGAAACTATGATTAGATATACAAGAATGATGAAGACGGTATTCTACATGCCATGCTGTATGGTATTATAACTTTTATCCCAGTGTACGGTTTTCCACTAGTCTCTTCCCTGTGTGACCCTATGCGTAGTGAGTAGTGTAATACAGGGTCGCTGTTGCTCCCGTTTGTCAGTCGCTGGTTGATTTGTGGAGCAAAGCAATAAGATCGTGCGGTGTGTTACCATCTGCCGATCATTAGATTTTTTGATTTGTGACGTACTGACTGTACCTTACAGGTAGCCGCTAGGGTAGACGTCATTAACAGCGTATATCCCTAAATGATAACGTGAAACGTGATTTCATTGACCCCAGAAATCAAATTTCAATCTTTTGAAAATTCACTATTTTGGAGGAAAAAAAATCAGCAGTGATAAGATAAACGGAAGGAGCAAAGGAAAGGAAAGGAAAGGAAAGGAAGGACAGACAACGAAATGCTTCCGTTAGTTGTTTGGTTCTTTATACGTTATTTACGGAACCGGGATCATTAAAATTATAATTAAATATCTAGAAACAAAATAAGCCAAACTTAGGATTACAAAAAACCACCATTAAAATTTTGACACCGACATCTATGTTATTTCCTTGGAAGTTATGAGATATCACAAGTCTGCGCTTAGCAGGTTTGGAGCTGGCAAAGCCGACCATTCTGTGCGCCCGCATTTCGTTCAAGTTGAAGAAATTTTCGACAGATGGCGTAACGTTGGCTAAATATTGTTACTCCTTTGCTTCTGACAGTCACAGGTGGGGCAATCAGGGATGGATTTAAGGGCGTGGGTGCCTTTAAGTAATGAATGTGGATCATGTAAACTAACCATATTTTCATGTTTATTTTTCACAGGTGTATCAAAAATTATTAGCCATAGCCATGCACAAATTAATGTATGTTTGGACAACGTAGGCGCGCGCCTAGGCGCTACATGGAAAACTAAAAGCTTCAGTAAGTGATTCATTTGATTTCTGGGGTGGGCCAGTTTTTTCAGACCGCCTTACGGCCTCTGACGTAGTTTTTATGTAACGGCTACTACCACTAGAGATAGTAGCCGGGACCAAAACGGCTTAACGTGCCATCCGAAGCATGGAATCATTTTTCTTTTCAGACAATCAGGTGATTCAGCCAGCAATGTCCTATCCAACTGGGAAAAACGCACAAAGTGACATATCTTTTCATCGTGTTTTCATCTTATTTATGTTATTTCATAGCAACTGGTTCAGTAAGTACCGAATCTCGCTGTAATGTAGGAAAGATGTAACTTCGAACAATGTTACTGTTTGTTTGGGTGGATCATTGTAGGGTAGATACTAACGTCAATAAATTAAATTGTCAAAATAGTTTACAATTGCAGTTGGAAAAGTCAAAATTTTAAGTTGCATCCATTCAAAGAGGTCAATGGTTGCATCGAAGTAAAATGAAATTAGGGTTTCATCGTACTAACCACGGACCTGAAAAAAAGACGGACGTAATCTCGTCTAATCACGAGTGAAGCACCCATTTCTTTTGTGTGCGTGCTGTCACGCGGTACATAATGGTGACGGGTGTCGGACCTGCGCCTAGAGCTAGTGCATCTGTGTGCGTGTAGATCCCTTGTAGAACAAACGAAAATGTAGGACCTTGCTTGCTTCACATCTTTTTAGTGTCAAATTACGTCCGTCTTTTTTTCATCACACAAATATTTACGCCTTTACCCTAATCGAATCTACCTACTCCGATCACTAAAATGAAAATCATTTACGCAGAGTAAAATGAAATCGAGGGTCTAAATGAAAGGTATTTGGTACTCCTATCAAACATTATTAATAAAAAGTCGAGCCAGTAAAGTGAGCAACTGGCAACACTGCCTTTAATAAATCCATCTCGAAAAAACTTTTCTCGTAAATCTGTGAAAAGGCACGGATTATTTTTTTGTGTTCGGTAAGCAAAGTTGGTAAAACGGAGCACTTCGGTCACATAATAAATAGTACTACTTAAGAGGATAGACGAGTACAGTTTTCTCCATACAAACGTATTCCCCTGTTTTCTTCCTGGATAATAACACTAGAGCAAATATTTTTTTACCATACAATCTATGTCACCTCTGCCATGTCCCTATGTTTTGCTTTTTTGCATTTATTAATTACTGTAAGAACTAGGGACCTTCGAAAATGACCCATTTTACCGCCCGTTTTCAGACATCCAGTAAACAAAATTGACGAATATAAACAAAAAAAAACAAAACGTACGGACATAGCCAAAGTCTTTCTCATATTATTTTTGAAAGAATTATTAAAATCGGTTTAGTTTTGGAGGAGAAAACAGGGGAATACGAAATGCTGATTTTGTCGATTTTCTGTATATAAAATCGGTTCGAGCTGCAGTTGTTTCTTTAGGACTCTAGTCGGCGGGGTGTATGGGTGGGGCGGATCTGATAAATACGTATACAGTCGGAAAAGTGACCTATTCTCCAAATTAGAATTTCAGCCCGCCTATCCTCTTAATGCTAGACTCTATCTTCGGTCAGTTAGTGCTCTTCTGTAGTGTAACTGCTCTCAAACGGTGAAGGAAAACATCGCGAGGGCACCCCCAAGCTGCACAACAATATCTAATAAGAGGATATAGGATAACTACTAGAATTTACTTCCGTTGTCTACCATAAGAGCAAATGTCCGTGTAGACCTCTCCTAGAGCTCATATAGACACAGTTACCGAAAAATGGGCAACGTTTATAGTGCGAAACCAGGATAGTCATAAGACAACGAGTTTCGGAGCCAACTCTAAAGAGTAACCTTTACCGGAATACGTTTAAACAGTTTCTAGAGCACACATTTAGTGTAGTAGATAGCCTTATGATAATATTAGGATAGTAAAACAGACGTTCTTTAAACCATTTTATAACCGATCGGCTAAAAATTTATAATCACAAGAATCATACAAGAATAAACCGCTTAAAATTATTTTATTTCCTAATGGCGTACGTTTGACACTTATGATATTTATTTCAACATGGCGTTTACATTTTATTAACATTAACATCATATTTATCACGCGTTGGTATTTCGTATAGACAGCGCGAATGAGAGTGCGGATTTAATTGTATCGTGGGAAATATGGAGATGATTGTATAAAACTAAAGCGCTCGCTGTATTATAACATTTAAGCTAAAATAAATTATTTTTAACATTTTCATAAATTATAATGCATTTTAGTTTTTCATTTAATTTCAATAAAAATTATATTTTTACGATGCTTCCTCATAAAAAGTATCCATTTCAAGTAATTTATAGTTTTTAGTGGTCAAAACAAGTGTTTAAAGCTACATCAAATATGTGTAACTCTTTTTAGGTTCCATTTTAATTTTTAAAATGGCGACGCTTTGCGCCTTGAACCGTGACAAGAGTTTTTATCCTATAGAGAAAGCTATAGAACACAATATGACTTTCACTAGATTAAAATACTAGTCACTGACATTTCATTCCGTTAAATAGTAAATTACTCCTATGAAGCTTGTATGGTGGTCTATAAAATGCAATGTTTATATACTGTAAATTCTTGTCATAGTCGTACCAAACGTTTACAAGGCTCTGAGATGTGAAGTGCAAGTGTGAAGGATTCATACAATATTTAAAATTAAACAAGAAAACAGGTAGGTAGGAAAGTTAAAACCTTTTTATTTATTACTTAAGTATTATGTGAACATGAGCAAAAAATCTTGATAGTAGTCCAAAATAATAATGATTTTTCAATCATATAAGAACATCAGTCATCTTGTTAGAGTTAAAGGAAAATAAAATATTAATCTAATATCACCTTTATGACGCAGCCCATGCTAGCAGGCAGGTCAGCCCTTGTTAGCGATGTTCATTGACTTTGCGATGTCAGACTTAGCATATCCTCATGACAATATTCCCCATGGGTATGTCAGATATAATATTCTGAAAACTCATAACATCCCCGTTTCTATAGTACCTAAACTCTGCCCAGTGTGACGGGTAGTGAGCCAGTGTTTGTTAGACTTTATTGTTTGATTTAAATGGGAGTGCTTGGAGGGTTATTACTGATGTAAGTGTCCGATTAAATCGTTCACAAGATCGATAACGTGGGTGTCTATTATGACCCCCCCCCCCCCCCCCCCCCTAGGCATATTACACTGGCTCACAACCCGCCACACTACCTATTAGGCAATTATTAAGTAAACTTTACGCCCCTAGTGTGGCTGACAGGAAAAAAATGCTCACTGTTCCCGCTTGTCCCGGGTTATTCCCGTTGTCCCCCAACGCTACGCCCCCAGTGAGGGGGTCGAGATGTCGCAAAGAGGGTCCCATACAAAATTAGGACTCAGAAAATTTTCAACAAAACACAATCGCCAAATATAACATTCGGGATCCGGGGGATGACCCCCCCACCCCCCTCACCCTTTTTTTTTAGTCCATTTTTTTTTTGAGTAGACTAGCTAAACAGTAGCAATTCGGTTCTGGTGGTCACAAGAAACCTAACATGCTCGTCGCTTCGCTCCTCGCTAACCTAACCGACTGAGTTAGATCGCGCCCCGATCGTTCCCTTTATAAAACATAATTTTTAAAATATCTAGATAACGGTGAATCCTAGCGAAAAAATAGCTAAATTTTTGAATCCCTGGGGTACACGGAAACCCACCCTTCCGCATGAAAAAATTAAAAAAAAAATATTTTTTAAAATTTTACAAGTCCAGCCCCCATACTAATTTCACCCGAAAGTCGATGGTTCATACAATTTCGATCAAAATTTTTCTAAGTCCCAGCTCCATATAAAATTATCATAAAATTTTTCTAAGTGTGCGACCCTCTTTGCGGCACCCTAATAGCCGAAGAGCGGACAGTTGGCAACCCTACCTGATCGAGTAACAGGATGCGACCTTCCTACGGTGTAGCACATCAGAAAGGTACGTCTAAAAGTACAGGGTTGCCTGGGCGTAACCTGGAGGGTTTTGTACAGTGAGCAAAAAAGTGGTCATTTTTTTTGGTGTAAATTACCTCATTGAGTAACAAGTTGACATAATAGTACAGTCGATAGAGCTCATCGACAAGTGCCAAATTATATAGGGTTGCCTCGCCTAGTCCTGGTACTTTCCTGAGTCGGCCTGATTTTATAGTGGCTAAAAATGCAAAAAAATACCTCATCGAGTAACAAAATGAGTCTTTGCCATTTGATAGCTCTAGTCGTCCTATTAATTATTAACATAGGTTGCCGGCCCTAAACCTGGAACTTTTCTTAGTCGGCCGAGTTTTATGTTCGAATGTAAAAACTGATTGATGCAACAACGTCGTGGAAATGTGTCCATGGATGGTTGAGAGATTGGTGGCATGTAGTAATCAATTATAGGTATTAATTTGGAGGGACACAAACTTAAAAATTGTGTACCGTAATCAAAAAATATCAAAAAAGTGGCGACACAGTCAGTATGCAACCAAACCTATGAAAGGCGTGTAAATACTGTATATTTTATTATAATTGTTACGGTCAGTGTAATAAATCTGGTCAGTCAGTATTAAGAGGAAAAGTACATGAAATTTGAAGAATTGGTATTTCAGAGATCTATTACTGTCGGGGTGTAAGGGGTAAACGCAGGACACTATGGCGACAACCTAACTGCCAACCTCATCTGCTCGTGGTGCACCCTGCCGACTAACCAACGAGGCTCTGGCGACCGACTGTGATTCCGGTATATCCATCCAAAGCAGGCTATACCAAAATCCTTCGACCTATGATGGGCAGCAACATCACCGGTGCAACTAGTATATCCCTGCGATCACCAACCCGCTATGCCAAGCGTGGTGATTATGGCATTTAGTCCCACATGGCCCCGCCCCCTAGTTCCCGGCAGCTCTACTATTCCAGGCTACGGCAGTGGTCTAGCTATCGGTAGGGCGGGGGGTGCTAAGATAAGAATACCCGGGTTACTATACTAGAGACTGCCAACATCAACGACTGTTATTGGCAACGTTAACGTATAACGGACGAACACTGATGGAGGACGAAAAGTTCACGAAACTCGAGATAGAACTAAAAAAGATTGAGAGGTATATTCTTGGGTTGTCAGAGGTCCGAAGACAGGGGGTGGATACGATGACCCTAGAATCTGGCCGCTTGTTCTACTTCCGAGAAGGCGAAAGGCTGTCGCAGGGTGGCGTAGGATTTCTCGTCAACAAAACCCTCATCAACAATGTAATGGAGATAAAGATAAAGAAGATGCATTTATTTGTATGACATGCGTAGTTTTACAAGCAGGTGTTACAATAATTATTAGGTCCTTCATGTCTTACCTTACGGGTTACAAATTATTATTTTGATAATGTCCGAGATGCTAATTCGTGTATTAAATTAACTCATTACAATATCTTATAAACTAATTATAAATTCATGGCCAAGCTTAGAACAGATCAGCAGTGTGTCGAATCGGGTAGAATACCGCGTGCTGAAATTCTCCAAAAGGTGCAGCTTGAAGGTTGTACAGGTTACGCCTACTACGACGGGCTCTGACGAAGAAGTCGAATCGGTATACGAGGATATCTCTAGAGCTATCAACGATACTGCAAAGACTCATTTCACGGTTGTGATGGGGGATTTCAATACCAAAGTGAGTACAGGAGAACGATGAGTCGAAGGTGGGTCAGCACGGTATTGGTAACAGAAACCAGAGAGGGCATATGCTGCTTGGTTTCCTAGAGAGGCAAGGGCTATACTTGATGAACTCATTCTTCTAGAAGCAGCCCCAAAGGAGCTGGACCTGGCGAAGCCCTGACAGCCGGACGAAAAATAAGATCGACTTAATCATGACTTATAAACGGCACATATTCAGAGACGTATCAGTGATCAATAGGTTTAACAACGGAAGTGATCGCCGACTTGTCCGAGGCACTCTGAACATAATTACAAGCTCAAAAGAAGACGTCTGATGAAATCGACTCTCCGTTCCACACTTCCACACACAGCACCAAACTGTAGTTGGAAGTGACAGCTTCCAACTTGACCTTCATAACATAATCGATTCGTTGGAAACCACCGAAGACGCGGACGTTGGCGAGGCTACAAACCAACTAACCAACCAACTAGCTCTACGTGAAGTTGGCTACAGACATTTCAGCATGCAGCGTGTGGCAAAAGCTTCCAAGCTCTCAAGCGAGACTCTGGAGCTTATGAGGCATAGACGTGAAATCCTGTCTGAAGAAGAGTTTTCGGCAGAACATCGGGCTCTCAATAAACAAATAAAAAAGCTGATAACCAGGGGCGAAAGTGTTCGCTCAGCAGCTTGGGAGATGCCAAGATTGTTTCCTCTACGCCGGAGCTCCTCGCTGAAGTTGAGAAGTTCTATGGAAGTCTGTATGCATCATACGCTCCAAAGCCTGTAGCTCGTAACACTGACCCCAGGTCCCCAATAATAAGCCAATACACAGACGATATCCCGGACGTTGACTCGAGTAAGATTAGGAAAGCCCTCAAACAACTGAAAAATAACAGTGCTCCGAGTGAAGACGGAATACAATAATGCTTCTGAAGGCTGGAGTTACTCTGGTACCTGAGGTGTACCTACTCTTTAATTCCGGTATTCACAATGGTATAACACCGGAGGTATGGAGCGGAAGTGTTGTGGTATTGTTCTTCAAGAAAGGAGATAAAACCCTCCTCAAGAACTACAGACCGATCTCACTTCTGAGCCATGTCTATAAGTTTTCGAGTGTTTATTACGAAACGTCACGCTCGAAAATTCGACGAGTTTCAGTCCCCAGAGCAGGCCGGGTTTCGAAAAGGCTACAGTAGTAGGTACCATAGACCACATCTGCACTGTAAGGCAGATTATACAGAAAACTGAAGAGTATAAGCCGTGGTGGTCTAGTGGCGAGTAACCTTGCATGCCGTGCAGGAGGCGATGGTTCGATCCCCGTCCAGGCCGACTCGATCAGACAGGCTATCGAAAAAATAGCTCGCTGAGGGACCTGGAATTTATGAACTAGGTAGTCCCATCGTCAGGGTCCATGTTTTCGCACCATAGGTCATTACTGGCAGGACGCACTGATTGAATACCTTCGTTTTAAGGTGTTGTTGTAGAGCCGAGGCAAATATATGATGAAGTTTCCCGAAAGCAGCCCATCCTAGATGGATGCGCCTAACGGCCTCCTTGTTGAAGTTGTTTCTTCCTAATCTTATAGTCTGTCCAAGGTAAACGTAGTCTTTTACAACAAGACCACAATACTTCCGCTCCACGACTCCGGTGTTATGCCATTGTGAATAACGGAATTAATAAAAAGCCTTTCCTGAGTACCTCCAGCTTTCAGAAGCATTGTTGTTATTCCGTCTTCACCCGGAGCTTTGTTATTTTTTTGTTGTTTGAGGGTTTTCCTAATGACCGTACCGTAAAAACGTAACGGTACCGTAATGCTATAAAGGTACCGTACCGTTATCTTATAAAGGAATACGTACGTAATGAAAAACGCGGCTGGCCGTTGTTGCTGCCACGTAGCGAATGAAACGAATTGAAGCACTGGAGCATGTTAGAAGCGCGGCATGGAAATTTATAAAAGAAAACCTGTATTCATAAAGGTTAGTTCATCATCAGCCTATCATCGTCCACTGCTGAACATAGGCCTCTCCCAAAGCGCGCCACAAAACTCTGTCCTCGGCCTTCCTCATCCAGTCGCTCCCCACTACTTTTTTTAGGTCATCTGTCCAGCGGGCAGCAGGGCGTCCCACACTACGCCTACCAGTTCGCGGTCTTTTTTTTTTTATATCTTGGACATTGTCACACAAATTATCTAGTCACATTTAAAGTTCCAGATATAGCATACATATATAGATACAAATATCCATGACTCGGGTACAAATATTCATATTCATCATACAAATATTTGTCCCTTACGGGATTCGAACCCGCGACCCTCGGCACAGCAGGCAGGTTCACTACAGACTGTGCTGTCGGGCCGTCAGGGTCCACGTTTCCGAACCATAGGTCATCATTGGCAGAACGCACTGATTGAACACCTTCGTTTTGAGGCATTGTGGTAGGGCCGAGGAGAATATATGACATAGTGTCCCGAAAGCAGCCCATCCTAGCTGGATACGCCTAGCGGCCTCCTTGTCGAAGTTGTTTCTACCTAGTCTTATAGTCTGTCCAAGGTAGACATAGTCTTGCACAATTTCTATCGCCGCCTCACCGACGTATACCGCCTCTGGCTCGACATGAGAATTAAGCATGACTTTCGTCTTGTCTAAGTTCATGCTGAGACCGACCCGTCGGGAAGCGGCATTAAGGTCGCTAAGCATCCCACTGAGGTCATGCAGCGATTCCGCCATGACGACAATGTCGACAAAGATTAGTTAGGTGCTGGTATTTAAGAATACCGTTTAATTTCCGGTACCGTAATTTATTTCGGTATTGAAATTTTACTTTAACCAGAATTTATCGGTATGACGTCATACCGTTAAATAAATATACCAAATTTTTTCGGTAATTGAGTCCCTGATCTGGGGTCGGTGTTGCAAGCTACAGGCTTTGGAGCGGGTGTTGCGAGCTACAGGCTTTGGAGCGTGTGTTGCGCACAGACTTCCATAGAACTTCTTAATTTCAGCGAGGAGCTCGGCTTAGAGGCAACGATCTTCCCGTCCGCTGTTTTGAGATTAGACAGGTGGCATCTCCCGAGCTGCTGAGCGAACACTTTCGACCCCTGGTTCTGCTCAATCGCCTCCTCTATGGAGCGTGTGTGTTCAGAGGTCGCGCCGTATCAGCTTTTTTATTTGTATACTAGCTGTTGCCCGCGACTTCGTACGCGTAGACTTAGGACTTGTTTATGTTTTTTTTGTGTCTCTGACTTGTTTTTGTGACTTCTGAAAGAACACCCCCTGCTCACCGCTTACGCTCCCCCTACACACCCATTTATTATTTTTATTTTATTATTTGAAGGTGTTGGGCCTTGACAGGCTCGCTGAGCCTGTGCCACGTAGACCATCGCTGGTCCTTTGTGAACGCCCTTTCTAAAGTTCCTTACCAATCCCCACTGCGGCCAGAAATCGCAGTAGATTCTTGATCGGGACAGTTTGTATCTCTTCTGGTGTCAGAACCTGCCTACCTAGACGAGTACTACGTTTGTACATCAGGGGGCCACAGTCACATAGGAGGTGCATAGGAGTTTTCATCTCCTCCTCACAGAATCTGCAGCCGGTCGTATCGCTTAGATTTAATGTGTGCATGTGCTTATTTAATTTGCAGTGACCTGTGAGTGACCTCGCTAACGTACAAATTTGATCCTTACTGAGAGCAAGGAGTCCGTTCGCAAATTTGCGATTGTAACCTTATATAAGTGCTTTGGAGTGGCACATGCCTGGGGTATTGCACCAAAGCTTGATTGCTTCTCCAAAGCTGACTCTATTCAAAGAATCTCGCGTTAGACTATTAGGGACTCCAAGAAAGGGTTCGGGGCCTGTGAAGTGGTTTTTAGTGCCTCTTCTGGCCAGCTCATCCGCTTTCTCGTTCCCCTCTATGTCTGAATGTCCTGGCACCCATTGTAGCACAAGCTGATTGTTTTTGCCTAAGGCATTCAGTTGTGACACGCAGTCCTGTACTAGCTTAGACCTTACGATCGGAGAGTCTATGGCTAGCAAGGCTGCTTGGCTATCAGAATTGATTGTGATATGTTGGTTGACGTAGCGCTTGCTCAGGTTTATTCCAGCGCAGGCTGTGATGGCGTAGACTTCAGCCTGGAATATGGAGGCGTAGTTGCCAAGATTTTGGGCTTGCCGTAATCTTGGGTTTTCGCCGTATATTCCGCTGCCAACGTCATTGCCCTTCTTGGATCCGTCTGTGTACCAAGTTAGGCAGTTGTCTTTGATGGACGTTTGACCCTTAAGCCAGTCATCCCTCGAAGGAAATTTAACTGTGTAGTTTTTGGTGAAATTGTAAGTTGGTGTCATGGTGTCTGTGGTCATCTTTAGCACTGGGGGGCACGTGGCATCCTCCTGCAGGTTAATCTAACACTTCGACTGCCACTTACGGTTCTTGTTTGGGTTAACTCTAAGAATGCATGCCTTCGCTTCTCTTTGTGCAAAGATGTGTAGCGGTTGGATGTTGAGTGAGTAGTGCATTAAGAGCTATCCCAGGGCTAGTGGACATCGCGCCTGTTATTATTAGGCACGCAGTCCTTTGGAGGCTATTGAGTTTGTCTATTGTGGATTTTTGGAGGGTCTTTTTATACCAGACCGCTGCGGCATAGCATACAATTGGCCTTACTATGGCAGTGTACAGCCAAAGGGCTATTTTGGGGGTTATTCCCCATCTAGTCCCTGCCATGCGATAACTGATGCCGAGCGAAGTCTTGGCCCTCTGAATGACGTTTTCAATATGTGAGTTCCAGTTGAGGCGTTGGTCTAAAGTTACGCCTAGGTATTTAACCGTGTTGGAGTAGGTTATAGTTTTTCCATTGAGTCTGGGCACTCTTAATTTTCTGAGGTCCCGTTTGTTCGTGAATAGTACTATAACGGTTTTGTCTGCGTTGACGGACAAGCTGTTCTCAACATACCACCTCTGTATGATGTGAAGAGCTCTTTGCACAAGAGAGGACACTGTGTCTAAACAAGGTCCTCTAATGATTACTACAAGGTCGTCGGCATACCCTTGTGTGGGTAGTCTCTCCTCGGCCAGTAGGTGCAAGAGTTGGTCAACCGCGACTGACCACAGGAGGGGGGATAGTACCCCCCCGTGAGGGCAGCCTCTTGTTGTTTTGACTGTATGGAATTGACCATTCAGTGTGAGTTTTGCAGACCTGTTACGGAGCATTGACTCTATCCAACCTGTAGTGGTCCGATCTACCTCTTTGGCAGTTAGTCCACTAATTATGGTATTTGTTGGGGTGTTGTCGAAGGCTCCTTCAATATCTAGGAATGCACAAAGGGCAATTTGCCTGTCCTCGATTGATTTCTCGATCTTGTCGACTAAATCAACCAAGGCAGTTTCTGTTGATTTGCCCTTTAGGTAGGCATGCTGATCTTTTTGCAACGGGTGTGTCAATAAGGCACTTTCCCGTATGTTTTGATCTAGTACCTTTTCCATGGCTTTCAGCATGAAAGAGGTGAGACTTATAGGTCTATAGGACTTTGGTTGGGCATAGTCCTTTTTGCCTGTCTTTGGTATGAACTTAATTGTGACTTTGGTCCATGGCTCTGGTATGACGTTGCACGCAAAGCTGGTTCTAAAGATTTTTATTAGAATTGGAGTTAGGATCTCCGCGCCTTGTTGTAGTAGGCCTGGGAATATTCCATCATCTCCAGCTGATTTAAAGGGCTTAAAAGTTCTTAGTGCCCATTTAACCTGATTAGGTCTGAAAATTGCTGACGCTCTCCGCCAGTCCTCTGAGTGAGGCCTTTGTGCGTGAGCGCTTTTGTTACCCCTTGTACTTGTGGTAGTTCTTGGGTCTGTTTCACTGATGGAGCCAGGAAAGTGGACTGCTGTGAGCAGTTCCAGAGTCTCCTTCTCGGTACGTGTGAAATTACCATCAGGCCTTTTGAGAAGACCTAATTGGTTTTTTGGTGCTTTCGCGAGGATCTTGTGCAGTCTAGCTCCTTGAGGAGTTTGATTAACTTCCTCACAGAACTTCCGCCAGTTTCTCCTCTTTGCTTGTTTGATTTCCCGTTTGTAAGTTGATAGGGCGGACCTGTAGGTGTCCCAACTACACCTATAGGATTTAGCTTTGTTGAAAAGCTGACAGGATTCGGTTCGAAGTTTTTCTAACCTACGATTCCACCAGGGAGTGTTCCTCTTTTGCTTGGGTTCTTTTAGGGGGCAGCTTTTGTGGTAGGCGTCAATGATGACGTTATTTAATATAAGTACAGCCAGTTCCAAGCTTTCAGGATCTTTTATGGTTTTAGGAAAGTCTACTACGTTCTCCTTTAGTAGGTACACACCCATACGCACGCCCTTCGTACCCCCTACACACCCCCACGCACCCCTTCTACGCACCACCTACTCACCACTTTCACACCCCCTTCTCCTCACCACTACGCACCCCCTCCGTACTCCTACACACACCTACTCATCCCCAACGTACCCACTACTCACCCTCGCAACTCACCCCTACTCACCTCTACGCATCCTCTACGTACCCCTACACACCCCTATGCACCCCTACTCACCTCCTCTACTCACACCCTACTCATCACTTACGCATCCCCTACTCACCCCCACGCACCCCCACACACCCCCTACACACCCTTACTCATCCCCTAAGTATCCCCTACTCACCCCCTCTACGCATCCCTTACCCACCACTTACGCACCCCCTTCTCATTCCCTATTCCCTACATAGCAGAGTAGGGGATGAGTAGGGCGTAGGTAGGGTTAAGTAATTAACGTCCCAAAAAACCCATAAAAACAACACCCATAATGATAATTTAGACATTTCAACCCCATCGCACCCCAACAGGGGATGATGGTATTTCACATCCGCCACGTTGGATTTTAAAATCATTGTTGTTTTCGTAATAAGCGACCCGATAAACCATACAAACGATACCCATCTTGATTTTCAGACTTTGTCACCCCATTTCCCCCTTTCAGGGGTTGAATTCTGAAAAAACCTGAAACACAAATGTTTACTCATTTATCAATATAGACTAAGAGATAAGTGTACTTTTTGCAACCATCAGCAGCAAGGCTGATTCAGTGTTTATGTGGTATAGAGCATCTGTGTGATGGTGACGGACCAGGTCTGCCTGCATAACTTCAGTCGGTTTAGGAGTTACAGACGTTTAAAGGTCTGGAAAAAAATTACGATCCACAGCAAGGCTGATCGTATGATATTATTGTAGTATGCACTGTAGCTATGCGAAAAGTACAAAAACTGACATGAACTGCCAGTCGGTTTAGGAGATACAGCGTCAGTAACTCCGAAACTCATCAGTATGAACCATGTCAGTTTTTGTACTGTTCACATGGCTACAGTGCATACTACAATAATATCACACGATCAGCCCTGCAGCTGTTCGTAATTTTTTTCCAGACCTTTAAACGTCTGTAACTCCTAAACCGACTGAAGTTATGCAGGCAGACCTGGTCCATCCCCATCACAGAGATGCTCTTCACCACATAAACACTGAATCAGCCTTGCTGCTGATGGTTGCAAAAAGTACACTTATCTCTTATAATAATAGGAGTACTCCTGTGAAGTTTTGAATAAAATAGTCCAACTAATCTTTTTCCCCATACAAACTTTGGACCCCCGTTTCAACCCCTTAGGGGGTGAATTTTGAAAAATCCTTTCTTAGTGCACCCCTTGACTTTAAAAGGAACCTACGTGCCAAATTTGGAATCTCTAGACTTAGCGGTTTGGGCTGTGCGTTGATATGTCAGTCAGTCAGTCAGTCACTTTCTTCTTTTATATAATTATTTAGATTGAGAGCCCGATGTTCTGCCGAAAACTCTTGCTCAGACAGGATTTCACGTCTATGCCTCATAAGCTCCAGAGTCTCGCTTGAGAGCTTGGAAGCTTTTGCCACATGCTGCATGCTGAAATGCCTGTAGCCCACTTCACGGAGAGCTAGTTGGTTGGTTAGTTGGTTTGTAGCCTCGCCAACGTCCGCGTCTTCGGTGGTTTCCAACGAATCGATTATGTTATGAAGGTCAAGTTGGAAGCTGTCACTTCCAACTACAGTTTGGTGCTGTGTGTGGAAGTGTGGAACGGAGAGTCGATTTCATCAGACGTCTTCTTTTGAGCTTGTAATTATGTTCAGAGTGCCTCGGACAAGTCGGCGATCACTTCCGTTGTTAAACCTATTGATCACTGATACGTCTCTGAATATGTGCCGTTTATAAGTCATGATTAAGTCGATCTTATTTTTCGTCCGGCTGTCAGGGCTTCGCCAGGTCCAGCTCCTTTGGGGCTGCTTCTAGAAGAATGAGTTCATCAAGTATAGCCCTTGCCTCTCTAGGAAACCAGCAGCATATGCCCTCTCTGGTTTCTGTTACCAATACCGTGCTGACCCACCTTCGACTCATCGTTCTCCTGTACTCACTTTGGTATTGAAATCCCCCATCACAACCGTGAAATGAGTCTTTGCAGTATCGTTGATAGCTCTAGAGATATCCTCGTATACCGATTCGACTTCTTCGTCAGAGCCCGTCGTAGTAGGCGTATACCTGTACAACCTTCAAGCTGCACCTTTTGGAGAATTTTAGCACGCGGTATTCTACCCGATTCGACACACTGCTGATCTCCATTACATTGTTGATGAGGGTTTTGTTGACGAGAAATCCTACGCCACCCTGGGACAGGCTTTCGCCTTCTCGGAAGTAGAACAAGTGGCCAGATTCTAGGGTCATCTTATCCTCCCCCTGTCTTCGGACCTCTGACAACCCAAGAATATGCCTCTCAAACTTTTTTAGTTCTATCTCGAGTTTCGTGAACTTTTCGTCCTCCATCAGTGTTCGTCCGTTATACGTTAACGTCGCCAATAACAGTCGTTTATGTTGGCAGCCTCTGGTAACCCGGGTATTCTTAGCACCCCCCGCCCTACCGTTAGCTACACCACTGCCGTAGCCTGGAATAGTAGAGCTGCCGGGAACTAGGGGCCGGGGCCATGTGGGACTAAATTCCATATTTGGGAGGTAGAAACGCCATAATCACCACGCTTGGCAGAGCGGGTTGGTGATCGCAGGGATATACCAGTTGCACCGGTGATGCTGCTGCCCATCATAGGTCGAGGGATTTTGGTATAGCCTGCTTTGGATGGATATACCGGAATCACAGTCGGTCGCCAGAGCTTCGTTGGTTAGTCGGCAGGGTGCACCACGAGCAGATGAGGTTGGCAGTTAGGTTGTCGCCATAGTGTACTGCGTTTACCCCTTACACCCCGACAGTAATAGATCTCTGAAATACCAATTCTTCAAATTTCATGTACCTACTTTTCCTCTTAATACTGACTGACCAGATTTATTACACTGACCGTAACAATTATAATAAAATATACAGTATTTACACGCCTTTCATAGGTTTGGTTGCATACTGACTGTGTCACCACTTTTTGTATATTTTTTGCTAACGGTACACAATTTTTAAGGTTGGGTCCCTCCAAATAAATACATATAATTGATTACTACATGCCACCAATCTTTCAATCATCCATGGACACATTTCCACTACGTAGTTGCATCAATCAGTTTTTTACATTCGAACATAAAACTCGGCCGACTAAGAAAAGTTCCAGGTTTAGGGCCGGCAACCTATGTTAATAATTAATAGGAAGACTAGAGCTATCAAATGGCAAAGTCTCATTTTGTTACTCGATGAGGTAATTTTTTGCCTTTTTAGCCACTTTAAAATCAGGCCGACTCAAGAAAGTCCCAGGACTAGGCGAGGCAGCTCTATCGACTGTACTATATGCCAAGTTGTTACTCGATGAGATAATTTACACAAAAAAAAAAAGACCACTTTTTTGCTCACTGTACAAAACCCTCCAGTCTACCCTGTACTTTTAGACGTAGGTACCTTTCTGATGTGCTACACCCTAGGTAGGTCACATTTTGCTACTCGATCAGGTAGGGTTGCCAACTGTCCGCTCTTCGACTATAACCATATAAATAATTAATAAGTGTTGTTTTCGAATTTATGACATTATTATTTTATTATTAATGTATAAAACACACTATTTTACTCCAAAAACGAAAAGTTGATTTTGCAATAACACCATTTACAGTGTTTCCATTAAAATCCATTGATACTATTTTAGTGGGGGACAACGATAACATATTTTCCCGGTCGGCTCCAGTGGGGGACAGCTGCTATTTTTTTCCTGAGACAAATCCACTATTGTATCTTGTTCTAATACCTATCTCATTATTTTCCATGTATTTACGAACATTTCGCTGAAATCCCCCGGAATATTTGTTTTTTTTACTTTTTCCATTGCTGGATAGTTGAACACCGTCCAGCAGTAGAATAAAAACACTTATTAACGTATCTTTTCAAAACTATCCTCTATAAACACATTTAAGCGGGAAGCCTTCAGATTTTACTCTGTAGAATAGATATAAACTGTGTCCGTCTAGAACATTCTAATAAACATTTATTTATAGACCAGTATTAAACCACATTGATCACGTCTAAAACAAATTAGCGTATGATAGTCAAATCACCCTACAGAAAGTCATAAAATATGTCCCGTTCAGAATTATTACTCTAAACAAACACTTTTTCCAAACTAAGTGTAGATAGCAACTAGTTTATTTACACTAGATTAATCTTTTAGTTTAAAGGAGGTTCTAAAACGTGGATCTGAGACACTATACTCTATTAGAATGTTTCATCTTATTATAAATCACCTTTAGAACACTGTTGTCTATATATTAACCACTAATAGGCAATTTATAGTGTATAAAGGTTTAAAGCAACTTGCTGGTGTTACTTGGCCTGCATACGCTGAAGAAGAAATTCTGATGCGTATGTCAAGTCCACCAATCCGTGATTATTTTTGATGTAAGCAAATGTATGTTTTACTTCTATATACTCTCTTTAAGATATTTTAGGTAAATTAATGTGTCGGGGACCGCAAGTGATTGTAAAAAATCAATGGTCATTTCATAGCGGACCCCTACGCATTAATTAACCTAAAATATCTTAAAGAGAGTATAGAAGTAAAACATACATTTGCTTACATCAAAAATAATAGGTGACCGCATTATTTTTTACTTTTTAAATGTTCGTTTTTGGCGTTGGGGGTTTTTTAAATTTGTAATTTAATCATATGAAAAGTCAAACAATTTTATAGCGCTGTTAAAAACTCTTTTCTTATACAAAACGTGTTAATTAATAAGCGCAAAACCTCATACCCCAACAGATTTATAACAAAATAATTAAAAATTGAAACACCATTTAAGTATTACAACGATATTAAGTCTATGTAGCTTACATAGAATAAATAAATAATAGGACTGATACTAAACATATTAAATACATAATTACAAAAGTATGTTAACCGCATTGGAAGGGACGAAACAATAAATAGGAAAACTATTACATTTGTATCGTAAATAGTTTTGTGCCAGAAGTTCCAGATGCTCTTTGCAAAGGAAAAGGGAAATTATGATTATTGAATGTAGGCCTAGCTTTGTCGAATACAACAAAGCTGTTATATTATTGTCTACGCGTTTATAGGTATTGTAAGGAAATATAAGAGAGGGATTTTCAGATATTTATAATACACGGAGGATATGTACCAAAAAGTGATGAGTGAGTGATCGCTCTGTCTTTGACACTGCTCATACCACGGATTTAAATAATAATGGATGCCACTCCTCCTTACAAGCATTGAAACAAGAAAATTTGGCAATGGCGTCGTCGATAGTTCCAATTTTAGGTGTGTCCCTTTCGAACCAATGACGTAGTTACGAGTTATTTTTGACGTTGGATTAGGAAGGGACAAAGTTAACGTCACAAAAAAGAACGACGCGACAAAATATTGGTTTTATCCACTCAATTTTATTTTTTTGGACATAATTACATTTTTGGCTTCTCTACAGTCAGTAAGTCTAGGTGTACCATCTATTTATTTCTGAAAATCTTTTACTTATCTGTCTGATTTCATATAGTGAACGACCATGTAGCGATAATAGTCCCTTTCACGCTAGCTTTCCTTCCAATTACAAGAAAAAACAATATTTTCGTTACAAACCGTAATCAATTCTAGTAAATTAGTTTCGGTTCCGATACGACTGAGCAAACATAACACAGCGACAAAACAAACCATTATTTAGCGTTACGAGTAAGTTTGCTTGTGTTCACACAAGGTTACACAAGTGCGCACAAGGGGCTGCTTACACATAATTACTGGCTGTTTTGGGCAAATTTGTTGAGAACAGAATCGCGTGTCGTGTGGAGAGAGTTACACAAATTACACACATTATTTGTTATGTTGTGTCGTACAAGTGTATGGACTGGTGAGATCTCTCCCTATGCTGTTCAACTGATGATTTAGTGGTGACTTGGGGCACACAATGCTAAGAGTTCAGTAGGTTGACTTAATACATAAATAATTAGACGTTGTGAACAGGAATTCGAAGTCTAGGTACTTTACTATACGAGGTTTGGGAATACCGTACTTTTTATAAAGGGGAAAATTGCAAACATGTAATTTTTTTAGGGTTCCGTACCCAGAAGGGGTACGCATTTTGTCCGTCTGTCCTTTATACCTGAATGTTTTTAATCATAACCTGTATCCACTTGAAATTTTTGCAGAGTTTGTAACAAATTATACAAGGTCTAACAAAATTAGCTGAAACTATTTTAAGGGGATGATCAGACCATCAAACTGAACAACTTTCTCTAAGGGACCAATATCGAAATCGCGAAAAAAATATTTGCGGTCCCATACATTTAGGTCGAGTAGGTTTGTATGGAACGGATGTTTTTTTTTTCGCGATTTAGATATCGGTCTCATAGAGTAAGTTGTTCAGTTTGATGGTCTGATCATCCCCTTAAAATAGTTTCACCTAATTTTGTTAGACCTTGTATATTTTTTTTCTTGTTTTATTGTGTTTACTCTATCGTAAAAACAGCAATACAAAAAACCGTCAAGATTGGTGTGATTATAGTGAAGACTTTGCAGTATAACAAATAAAAAAACTGGTCAAGTGTGAGTCGGGCTCGCACTAAGGGCTCCCGAGTTTAAGGGTTGCAGAGACGTTCACAGGCAACTAGATGGCGCTCGGGAGCATCATTCCTGATTTTATCACATTTTATTTTATATCTTCGTAATTATGTTATAAATTGCAAATGTTATTAATTTGAGATGCGTAATCTAGATTTTCTTAACTATTACTTTTGTTAATACCGTCTACGAATGTTATACGTCAAAGTTTTGTATGAAATTGATTAAAATTAAAATGTATATCAAATTCGTATGAACAATAAAATTACTATAACTTGTAGCTAGATCAGTAAAACATAAACACAAGTGCCCGCATAATTGAAAATTTTGATTGAAATCATCACAATTACGAGATATAAAATAAAATGTGATATTATCAGGAATAATGCTCCCGAGCGCCATCTAGTGTAGTGTCTTGCCCTCTGCAACCCCCTTAATGAAGGTTTGTGCGCTTGATATCTACATTTTGTTGTATTATAGGCCACGAGATAAGACTTCTGTAAGTCGTGTTATTTCTGAAAGTAAGCAATCTTGCGTTGGTCTGTCGGCGACGTAAAATAACTCAATGCTCTCAGACGGGACGGGAGTTGACGGGACGGCGCACTTTACAGTGGCAATTTAGTTTGCAACTTTAATTTTCTGTCCAAGAAGTGAAATACATCATTTCACAAGTTCTACGTCTACCAAAACCTTGTTTTACTATTAATTTATCATTTAATTTCCACTCTTGGAAAATTAGTTTAGTAGTTATGTGTAGCTCATACTCATAGCTCATACTGAGCGCATAATTACGACGCGCGACGGGCCGCATTGGGTCGGAGCGGGCCGAATCGCAGCAGAAAATACGTACCACGCACTCTAGAGCAGGCTGGGTCGCAACGTATTGGCAGATTTTTAGTTTGACGCAATACTAGAAGACGTTGTAAAAATTTCCGCTTTGTAATAAATAGCACACTACGACAGGCCGCATCGGGGTGGAGCAAGCCGCATCGCACGGACGAAAATCTGGTGCACAAAAATGCGACCCGTTCCGCCCCGAGCCTTAATGTTCATATAAATGGTATAGAAGCGGTTTAAACGGATTTTTGCACTGCGGCCCGCCCCGATACAGCCCGTCGTAATATGCCTTTGCTGCGTTTGACGTTTTGCCACACACATAAGAAAATCCAATCCTGAATTCCGAATCAGAAATGTGATTTTGTATAGGAGTTGATACCGATTGGATTCCGAACGGAATTCTGGAGAAAGAAAGAAAGATTTTTTTTTATTTGGATTCTTACACACAAACAATTTGTTACATTTGTTAAATCGCAGATACATTTTTGAAAAATATTAAAAACAGAATATTAATAAATGAGAAGGAGGGGGGAAATCCATACGAAATCATAATCCTGATTCGGAATTCCGTATCTATGTAGCGGACCATAGTTTATATAAAATATAAACGATTTGGCAGGATTATTTCGCTGCGGGCTGACCCGATGTGGCACGTGTCGTAATATGAGCATTCCTTTACGGAACTGTATATTTTTGTATGTGGCCTGTTCAGTGTTCTAGCAGAGGCTAGACAAGGCTTACCCCATAGACGAAGAATTTTTCGCTTACGCTGGTAGACCGAATATCAGTGTAACCGGGTATGAGATAGCGAATTTATATGAAGTGACATCTCGGAGTCAGGTGGTTGTCCCAGACATTTTGGAGTCAGATGGCCGAAGTACAAAAAAGTGGATACGTCGATAAGGAATAATAGGAGGAATAGCAATAAGGTAGCGATCTCCTTTTTTAACTAGAGCGAATTTGCTATGTGCATCTCATACTGAGTGAATATGACAAGACACGTGCTTCTTTCTAGTGCCTTCTCTTTTTACGGCTTACCCTCTTCAAGCGTTACGAATAATCCTCTCCGTTGTGACAAATGTTAGTCAATTAACTACAGCTTTTATAATCCTACTGTCATTATTACGTCCTTAATCCTATCAAACCTGTGCCTTTTAAAATAAAAATGATACTTTGCCTTTTCCAGATATAAATTTTAATTCCAGAAGCCTCCTTGCTGTAGGTAATCCTAACGTGGACCCTCAAGGCAATCCTGTGACATAATAAAGCGCCAAGTCAATTAGACTGGAGCTCACGTTTAAGGCAGTTAATTGTTCTCTACCTTACATTCAGGAGTATAAGGTATTTAATTGCACTGTACTTTACAGTTACTCTCATGGGGTTGTTAGTGATAATTAATGAGGTCTAAGATTGCGTTTGTTTAAATTGAATTAAGGAAAAAAGAGTAGTTATACGTCAAGACCATCAATGACCAGCCCAATTACATGAACAAGACAATTGTAATTTACAAAGACAATTCAGGGTACATCCATGGTTATTCATGACATTGTATCTCAAATTGTAATTGATTTAATTAGTTGTAATTACAATGTTTATGAAAATTTCATGGTAATTTAATTTGTCACCTCCAATATCTTATTATAGCAATGAATAAGATCAATTAGTAACCCACAATCCACAATAGGCTACGATTAATAACACCCACCATTAAATAAAAATTACATAGGTAATACAAAATTAAAGGGCACTCCCAAAGACATTAAATAACAATTAGGAACATTGAAAATGGAATTGGCTTATTACATTAAAAAAATCGGCGGCGGCATTGAAATTGAAATTTTACAGAAGCAATCCAATTAAGAGTATATTCCTATAAGGGTCCTAAGACATCTGGCTCGTCGTCACGTCAGCGAGGGAGCGAATTTTTTATTATAACTAAAAAGAAAACCAGCCAAGTGCGAGTCGGTTTGGCGCATGGAGGGTTTCGTAAACTTTCGTACCGTCCACTGAAAAAAATGTTTTGTTTGATATAACCTAACTTTAATGACTACCGAACTGTTTTGTAGCACATAATCAAACATTTGGTTATAAAGAGCTAAAATATTTGATTTGTGCTACAAAATAGTTCGGTAGTCACTAAAGTTTGGTTATATTTAACAAAATATTTTTTCAGTGCCCTATTGGGGAGCGTGTAATTTCTCTATGTTACCACCATACAATATAACTAAAAATTGTGTTATCTTCGGGATCTTTAGCACAAGCCCGACACACACTTGGTCAATTTTTATTATTTCTTGATGTACCGTAGAGCTTGCACTATTCTCACACCAAGTTTGACGCTTTTATGTATTGTCGTTTTTATGTGTTTTTCATCTTGCTACCTAGGTATTACGGTTCAAAAGATACAGCACTTTAGAGCTAGGTCGGACGGACAAACAGCCTAGGCTTATGAATAGGGTCCCATTGGGTACGAAATTCTATATAGATTAGATTTCGATAGGAGAAAAAACGTTGATAAAAACTAGTTTCATGTTTGATGGATTAATCCCTTAATTTTTTACAATTTGACATTTTCATTATTTTTTAGCAAATCCACCATAATAACGCACATTATGTGAAAATTACAACTACTTAGTCTAGCTATTACGGTTCAAAAGTTACAGCCCAGTAAAGTTACAGGTAGGACAGATAGACAGACGGACGGACAGACGGTTTTCACCCTTTGGGTACGAAACCCTAAAAAAATGTTGTGAACGAGAAATTATCTTTCAGGCAGTGTCTTTATTATCCGTTCGTAGTGCATATTGATTTTAGATTAGGCAACGGATCGATTATTTTATGATACCAAAGTTCGATAGCGTCAATGTTTTGGGTATTTAATGTAAAGTTTATTTTAGTGGGAAATTATTTCCTTATTTTGATCATCTGAATTTTAACATTGAAAATGTTGTTTTTGTCGCTTCGGTACAGGCACAATTTTCAGCGAAAGTGCGACATAACATCGCCCCTGGTTTAGGACTACGTGGTTTGGGACCTTAGATCAAAATAAAGTTAAGGGGGTTGCAGAAGACGTTCACAGGCAACTAGATGGCGCTCGGGAGCATTATTCATGATTTTGTCACATTTTATTTTATATCTTCGTAATTATGTTATAAATTGCAAATGTTATTTGATAAGCGCAATCTAGATTTTCTAAAATATTTTTCCATATAATAAAATATTACTTCTGTCTGTTAATACCGTCTACGAATGTTCAACGTCAAAGTTTTGTATGAAATTGGTCAAAATTAAAATGTATATCAAATTCGTATGAACAATAAAATTACTTTAACTTGTAGCTAGATCAGTGCAACATAAACACAAGTGCGCGCTTAATTGAAAATTTTGATTGAAATCATCACAATTACGAGATATAAAATAAAATGTGATAAAATCATGAATAATGCTCCCGAGCGCCATCTAGTTTAGTGTCTTGCCCTCTTACGCGAACATTTCAAATCAGAAAAATGAGGCAAAACAAATGAAAGGTTTACTTCAAATTTGTATGCAAGTGCCCTAGATTAGACAGATAATGGCGCTAGTTTGTATCCTGGACCAAGTGCACCAGTAGTGTTCTTCAACTTACCGCGCTTTAGGCCTATCCATTAATTTTATTTTGATCTAAGTTTGGGACTACAAAAAACAAAAAAAAAATGAAAAACTCAGTAACCGTTTTTTTTTAAATCGAAAAAATGAGAAAAAATGTGCTTATTTTTTGCCCGGTTTAGGTCAGAAAAAAATCGTATCTCAAAAACGAAATGAGATATATACAGGGTGTTACATAAGTATGAATACATTTTTAAAACTCTTATTGTTTAGACCGTCAAACTGAACAACTTTCTCTATAGGACCAACATCGAAATCGCGGTAAATGGTAGGTATCTTTAGTTACAGAAGAGGTACCCGGCTGCTCTGCCATACACAATTTCTATGCCCCAGTTAAGTCCCAGAATCATGTCTAGACCACCCAACTTGTGTGTAAATATTCGTATTCGTAATCATCACTAATATTTGCCCCTAGCGGAATTCAGGTAGCACGTCATTATATTCTGATATTCGAAAGGTTTCATAATAACGTACTACCTACCTATAGGTGGTCCCTTCGGATTTATCCTCTTGGTTTAACCGAAATTTCTTAGAAATGTAGGGATAATTTTACATAAAAGGGTTGATCATCTGAATTGATGAAACTAAGATAGAATTAAACTTAAATATAAAGGAGCGTCTACATCACTTCCGCCAGCATTTGAAGCTAGCAAACTAATATTCGAGCGATAAGGGCAAACTGAAGCTAAGTATCAATTCATTGAATATGTTGGAGTGATAGCTGATAGGTGAGTACCCTTTCGTCCTCTAAGACATTGCTGAAACCATTTTAGATTGAAACAGTGAAGGGGTCTAGTAAGAAAATAAATGAGAAATTATCACCATTTACTTTTCCTTTTTTCTATTTCCTAGTTTGACAGAAATACGGTAAGAAAAATGTTATAATAACGTAAATTTTTTTTTAAGAAGTGCCTTTTCGAGCTTTGTTGAGAAAAGAAAACGGTGATAATTTCCTTCGACGATAGTTTTTGAATGGCACTGGAACCAGTTACTGTGTCAACCTAAACAAACAGGCCATTAGCCACGTTGCACGACACGGGAAGAATTAACGTGGTCCATTATTAACCGGAACAAGACAAGCGTATTAAAAAATGGGCAAAAATAATGTAGATTGGTAATCATATTATTAACTTATTTGCAATTTCTTTAACTTTAACAAAAAACAAACTACAAACGGATAAAATAACAGAATTAACATGAAACAACCAAAACGATGTTTTGACTAAATTCCAAATTCGGTTGAACTTTCCGGATCGATGGATGCGTTGCGTAGGCCTATCCCTATCGTAGAAATACGAACTTGGTAAATTTCGTGGTAGGGGTCAAAATAACATGATTTGCATAAATAAAGGACGGGCAGATTCAGGGTTGTATACTAAATAAAGTAAAGATAATCCGGAAAACGTAAACTCACTGAACCTTAAATTCCGTACGGAACGGCTTGAATAATATCCGTGTATATTTCATAAAAACTAATATCATGATTTTGTTTGATGATTTTTTTTTTATTTAATGGCGTTTCCTTGTTAGATTTTGCCAGTGTCAAGTAGTTTGAGGGAGTGTCTATCCAATCTCGAGGATTGTTTTTGAGTAAGAACAACTGAGAAGGATTTTGGAGCCTCGTGGCAGGCTGAGACGCGAACCGCGCGAACACCACGCGAGAGACAAGTGTTCGAGGCAAACCCTGCAACGTGACTCCGTTTGAAGATTTGCTTTACTTTACGATAATTTGACAGCAGAGGGTTTTACAATAGGTTTGCTTTGGTACTCTTAACATTTTCAACCACACGTAAAATGTCACGATTTTCATCATAGACCTCTGCCGAAGAACTGACAACCGATCGGGAGTCAGAGTTCTAGAATGGCGACCGACGACCTGAAGATGGCAGCGAGGAGCGACTGGATGAGGAACAGGTTTTGTGGCGCGCCTTGGGAGAGGCCTATAGTATCCTTTGTGCGTTAATATATTTAGGTATACATAATAATATTATTTTTCAATTATGATTTAAGGTACCTACCTACTCCTAACCTACCCTTAATAAATGTCGTAAGTTTACTTTCTATTAGCAGAGTACTTATTTGAAATATAAACAGTAAAAATTGAGTTTCACGAACACTTGACTATTTGACTAAAGAAGAAAAAAGTTTCAGTTTACGAAAGGGACTCGAGTGACGCCCCCGCCCTGACGAAATTCTGCCAAACGAAGTTGCAAACTCAATTTGCATTTGAAATAGAAAAGAAAAAATAGTCAATTGTGCTCAAGGAAGAAGTGGAAATCGAGTAAAAGAATAATTAATGTCATCAAAAATATTTGATAAAGTTATTTGTGTTGCGTATTATAAAGGTAGGTACTTAGGTACCAACCGATCGATCTTGTTGGGAGAGTAGGATTAACACTGAAATAATAATAGCACAGAATTCGGAACATTGTTTGCCTAGAATTGGTTAATTTGCCTACACTAAAAATCACTTGGTTGATGTACTGTACATTGCTCGCGGAATCGATGAACGATGGGGCTGAGGAGTTGTCGAGTGGTGACCGCGTACCAGAAAGCGAGTAAGGAGAACCTATCCAAAAGGGGTTTCACCGACGGATCAGACCTTAGGTGTGAGTGTGGGGTGGCTCCTCAGACTATGGCCCATCTCCTATCTTGTCCTTCCAGCCCGCACACTTGCACGCAAGTGGAGCTTGTGGACGCGGCCGGTAGTATCCGTGTGGCAAAACACTGGGCTGAAAAAATATAAAACGACTCGTGATCGACTCGATAGAAGAAGAACCGTACCAACGTACCCACGCTGCGCTTTCCGGCACGCGGTTGCTCTCATACATAAGGTGGACGGACGACCTGGTGAAGGCGGCAGGAATTGATGAGGGCAGCGCGGAGCGGTCTCTTGTGGCGATCCTTCGGGGAGGCCCTATGTCCAACCGTGGACGCCCAACGGCTGAGACGATGATGATGATGAAAAATCCAGACACAAGAACCCTTTCTGTTGTATCCAAATTAAAAGTTAAAGAAAAATCAATGCTATACCACTACGTGGGTGCCAGGATCAGCGGCGAAAAGTGCGGCACGGGTAAAACGCACCACGTACTCATTTTTAGAGGCAACATACATATTTGTGCTAGTAGCGGTGGAGACCGCAGGGCCCTGGGGTACCGAAGCCAAAAACTTCGTTAAAGCAATGGCTACGGCCAATGGGCCGTCGTTTGAGGGAGAGGGGCCGAGACCCCCGCTCCGGGTCGTACCTGGTTCAACACATTTCCATAGCCATACAGCATGGAACGCCACAACCGTGATGGGAACCTTTCAACCGGGTTCGACTCGAGGCGGGCTCTTCGACTGAACACAAAATAGTTTAGTTTTTAAGTATTGTTTAGATTAGGTTAGGTATTGTATTAAGTAGTAGGATTTTTTTATAGTGTTATTGTTGTGTAAATAAACTACCTATTTAATTTACTAACTTTACAATCTTAATAACCATAATAATTAGGTACTTACTTATTATTGAATATTTCAAACTGCTCCGTGTACCCCTTCAAGCAACCTCACGCACCCCTGGGGGTACGCGCACCACTAATTGGAAACCACTGCTCTATACCGAAGATAAGATAAATGGAGATATCTCAATTGCCATTATTATATTAAATGAAAACTGAGAATTCTAGGGAAGTACATCCATTTACTTTGAAATAGAAAGCTCTGTACTTCCGCTGCTTTAATTGCCGAGAGAGATTTATAATAGGCGTTTCTTTGTTGACTGACACCGAAAAGGCTTTTACTTGTTCTCCTTTTGAAATATATTTTACATAGAGTGTCTCAAAGCTTGGTTTATTTATAGCGAACTATTAGCTTTTTCCTGCAACTTTGCCTGCATAGAATTTGTTTTTTGGGATAAAAAAAGACCGACGTAATGTGACACTAAAAAGATGTGAAGCATGCTAGGTCCTACATTTCGTTCGTTTGTTCTACAAGGGACCTACATTCACACAGATACACCAGCTCTAGGCGCAGGTCCTACAACCCGCCACCATTTTGTACCGCGCGACAGTGCGTCAGTACGCAGTGCTTCACTCGTGATTAGACGAGATTACGTCCGCGTGTGCCCAACTTCATGCTGTCAGTATATCAAATTCAATCAGATAGGCTCTTGGATGTGTGAAAAAGGAAAGTGAAATTAGTTTGTTCTTAACTATATTTATAATTACATAAATTATACTTACATGGAGATGTTGCTTAATTCCATAACAGTTTTAATTGTTTGTCCCTAATTGGGCACGACAAGGTGTCCCACTAGCTTTCGAAGAGTTAATAATTTATTTATTTGATGTTATATTTATTATAAATTATTGTTGAGTGATTTAAGGGGGTGTTTGATGGCTTAAATACTAAGACTTAGACCCGCCACACGCATACGGAATTTCGATCCGGAATCCAGAATAACAATAGGATCGTATGGTAATTCCTCATGTATGTGGCGGGCCTTAGTTGTGTAATTCCCAGCTTAGAATAGAGCACCCCAGTCTTCCATCCGTTTTGCCGTCTTGAATTCATCAAGGATGGAATGGGGTGTTAACGAAGTCCACGCGAAAGAAGTAGTTAGCGGGAAGAAGCTAATTTATAATAATAATAGTAATGAATACTCCGACAGCAGGCTGAGCACTACTTTGAAGTTGGAGTAGGCAGTGCTTGAAATACCGGCATTTTTGGGAACCATTACCATTGACCTTGGTTCCAGACAGGTATAGTAGATTACATACCAAGGGAAAAGTAAAAAAAGGCCACGGATTACGAGGCGAAACCGTGGTCATCAAACATATTATGATCTGAGGCTTTCTTATTTACTGCCCAAGGTTAGTATACTATTTTTCTCTTCAACGGAGGTGGAAGGCGACAACTTCGTTTAGCGCAGCGGGACGAAAATTGACGCTTTCCGTCCGGAGGGGAGAAAATAGTATTATTGGTACAGGTTGGTTAACTAAAGCTGGCGCGTGCCACACACGCAATGCCTTTGTCTCACTGCACGCATAATGGGTGCCCTCTGCGTCGCATAAAGACTTCAGTCATAATTTTGGAAGTCATAAAATGTTCAGCATAAAGTTTCTGGGCATACTGCTTTGATTGGCATAACTGTTATCTGCTCTAATGTTAACCAGAATAATTTAAGTAACCATAAATTGTCAAGTCATATTATTCAAACTCATAACTAACATTAAATCTAATTTATTAATCGCATAATAAGACGTATAAATTAATTTAATATTAATAATAAAAATATAATGATATAAATTTTATTACAAACAATTATTAATTAACTACTCAACTGTAGGTTAGGTTACGTATTGTTACCACTTATAGAGCGAGTGAAAGCAAGCGAAGCTTGCGAAAAACAGACAATTTTTTTTTTAAATTTATGTTTAGGTTAGGTTACAACAATATGTATTACGTTTAGCAGAGCGTGCAAAGCGAGCGGAGCATCAACATGCAAGGTTGTATGCTGCATGCTTGCTTACTGCATGCTTGCATGTTGGGGGGTGGGGGGCTGCGCCCCACAAAACAAACTGGTGTTTATAAAATTGCAGGTTAGGTTAGGTTAGAACATGTATACGCTTAGCGGAGCATCAACATGCTTGATTATATGCTGCATGCTTGCTGAATGCTTGCTTGCTTGCTGCATGCTTTACTTGCTTGCTGCATGATAGCTTGCTTGCTGCATGATTGCTTGCTTGCTGCATGCTTGCTTGCTTGCTGCATGCTTGCTGAGAAAAACAAACTGATGTTTATAAAATAGTAGGTTAGGTTAGGTTAGAACATGTATACGCTTAGCGGAGCGAGCGAAGCGAGCGAAGCATCACCATGCATGCTGCTTGCTTGCATGCTTGCTTGCTTGCTGCATGGTTGCTTGTATGCTGCATGCTTGCTTGCTTGCTGCATGCTTGCTTGCTTGCTGCATGCTTGTTTGCTTGTTGCTTGGTTCGCCAAGCCAAGGTGACCTTACTTAGTCCTTCGCTTACCTCTTCCGACTCAGTAGGTTAGGTTATCGAGGAGTGACCGAAAATATTTTATTTAATTTCCATTTTTAGGGCACACAGGGTACAAACAGATAAACTAATTAAATAAAACGACTAGGTACGAAATAATTAATTTGAATTATTATTATTATAAAACATAATAAAATATCATGCAAAATTAATGAGCGTTACAATAAAAAATAAAATAAAAATAACGCTCACAGGCACATACATTGTAATGATCCCAAAAACTAGCACTAAAGGCTTTTATTATGGAAACCATACAACAACGGCACGAACATATAACATCCATGACCGAACCGGGATTCGAACCCAGGACCCTGGTTTGGCAGTCCGGCGTGGTAACCATTATACCAACCGGGTCGACAATGTCGCTTAGAATCAGTTATTTAGTTTAACTAGTAAACCAATATTATAAAATTATAATAATAATGTAAAATCTATAAGTTCATTACATTTAACATACATATGTTTTAATTAGTTAATTGTATGAATTAATTATGACGTTTTAGGTTTATGTCAACAAATGTTATGCCTTAATATAATAATGCGTAAAACGTTTATGCGTTTAAGACTTATGGGAACTGACAATTATACCTTCAGAAATTAGTAAAACAGAAATTATGCCTAACAATTTAGTTCCAGTTAACGTTATGCGAAATGATGAATATGTCTAATTTAGTTATGCGACATTAAATTATGTCTTTGAATTTTATACGACCCAATATGGACCCACGCATAATGATAAGTTTCTCTATCTCTATCAAGCACGGACGCAGTGACAGGAGAAACGCATATGTGTGTATCTGTGAACGTGCCAGCTTTAGTTAACTATCCCGTACCGCTAACGGGTACGTACGAGTAGTACCTGCACTATTGAATTTCTAATCAGTATCTGTATTATACCGGTATACCAAACAAATCTTTACGTTAGTTAGAGTGAGAAAAACATATATAATAGTTACAGATAACAAGATTAATGTATCGAGACCTCCGCTTCTAAATACCTAGTAGACAAAGTTGTATTACGTTATGCAATACAACCTGCCCACACAATAATTTCTCCTGTGAAATAGGAGTAGAATTTATTTGGTGGGCAAGTGGTATTGCATTACGTAATACAACGTTGTCTACTAGGTATTATTTAGGAGAGGAGATTTAAAAAAAAAAAAAATATTCCTCATTCATTTTCTTCCTAAAACTAAATACATACAAGGCAGTGATATCCTGGTAGATATTTATATAAAATACCAGTAACAGGGTTTCTCGCTCTTCCATAACAAACTTCAATAGTTGTGAAGAAACAAACGTTATTAAAGAAAACAGAGGTGTCGATACAATCTTTGTTATCTACCTAATTAGCCATGGAATCCCGCAAAGTAACGCCTGATTCAATTCATTAAAACAGATTATATTACCTGAATCGGGTACTGTAGGGTATACCCAGAAATCATAATCGGAAGAACAGCTTGGTAACTATACAGAACCTGTACTTTTGGTACCGGTTCCATGCCCTAGTTGTGGGGTATATCTCTTGCCATTTATGAATGAAATTCAGCGATCGGGTGGCGCTGGTGAGATCCATCCACGCTGGTGAGATCCATCCAGGCTGCGCTACCCGCCCAACTAGCATAATACTCTTACAAACAAAAGCTTATAAGATCTATAGTCTTATATAAGGGTTATATGTGTTCTGATTAAGAGTGAAACCCTTATAATGGCATGTTATAAGTCTATTTAGGCTATAAGAGATTTCATACTTGTAACACATTCTTACAGACGTTTATAAGAAAACGTAATAAGACATTTATAAGAGTAGTGGTATTATAAGCGCATTTTATAAGCCTTATTGCCCTTGATTCTTTATTAACACTTATACAAGCATTTTGCAAGAGCACTCGATCTTAGAAGTTACTTTACTAAGTATTTATTAAGAATGAATGACTTACTAGGGCATTTCATAAACCTGTTGTAAAAACAGTACTTATAAGTGTGATTCATCTTACCTAAGACATATTAAAGACTAGTAGCACGTTCAAAGAGTCTTAAAAGTGACTGATCTCTATTGACGGTTATTCTAATTATTTCTGCTTGTGTGATTGATGATGATGATGTGATTTCATACTTGTAACACATTCTTACAGACATATATAAGAAAACATAATAAGACATTTATAAGAGTAGTGGTATTATAAGCGCATTTTATAAGCCTTATTGCCCTTGATTCTTTATTAAACTTTTACAAGCATTTTGCAAGAGCACTCGATCTTAGAAGATACTTTACTAAGTATTTATTAAGAGTGAATGACTTATTAGGGCATTTCATAAACCTGTTGTAAGACCAGTACTTATAAGTGTGATTCATCTTACCTAAGACATATTAAAGACTAGTAGCACGTTCAAAGAGTCTTAAAAGTGCTTTTTCTGCTTGTGTCAGTTGTTTGGCCAAGATGGCGGAAAATAGAATTATTAAGGATGGATTTACTCAAATGGAAGCGGTTTAAGAGAAGTGGAGCGTTCCGAAGAAATATACGTATCTGCAATATGGCCGTGTAGCCAAATGATTTGGTTTATTTTGACTTCACAAGTGCGATAAAAGCCTTAAATAAGAGTACTGCTCTTATTTAGTTCTGATAAATCACTTATAAATCATAATTGGTGGTAATGGCCACATTTTGATGTATTTCACAAATAAATAAAATAATTTTTAATATTTAAGACACGTTTTTGAAAAGGCCCTTCGATAATATTATTATTTAAATTTAAAAATAATCGAGAAAATCTACTTCGCAACCGCAGTCGCATATATACTCTAATAAACAATTATGCAAATATAGACACACTACGTTTCATAGGAAAGTGAAATATTACTTACGTTTTTGATGCGTCTTAATAATTATAACCCAAAAAACATTTCAGAACACACGCGACTAGACCTCTTCGGCGAATTGTGATTACACTCTTACTAGGGGATCACAAAGAGGACTACAAGCGATATTACACTTAGAGCAGCACTAGTAAGAGGACTGTAAGGGCAATTGCCCTTAAAGTATGCCATTGTAAGTCACTTGTAAGTTTGTTTGTAATTATAAAAGCATCCTTAAGAGTTTTGTAAGATTGAAAATACACTTCACAAGACCATTATAAGGCAACACAAAGGGTGAATAGACTTATAAAGTGCGCCCAATTCCACACTTATAGCAGGCTGTAAGTGTTATATAAGACTGAAAAAAATATGCTCTTGGGATATTCATAAGAGTAAATTTTGCCAGTTGGGCGAGGCCGCTACCTACACACTTTTATTCTATAGAGTTGATGGCAAGTCATTTTAAATTTTTACCCGACTGCGCCAGAAGGAGGGTTATGTTTTTTACCCGACTGCGCCAGAAGAAGGGTTATCTTTTTCGAGCGTATGTATGTATGTCTATTTCTTTGGCACGCGCTACAGCCCAAACGGCTTAATGGATTTTAACGTATGAGGTGTCGTTAGATTTGTAAAAATCGTGAGAGTGTCATAGGGTACATTATTTTAATATGGCGTATGCGAATTAAAAAAGAGAGGGGGGAGAATCAAAAATTTTTCGTAAAAAAATACAATATGGGTATCAAATGAAAGCTGGTGAAGAGCAGATTCCAAATATATATATATTATAGTATTTTTATGCTACCATTTTGACACAAGACTAAAAAGTATGAAATAAACTAAATTATTTAGAAAAACAAAAAACCCGACTGCATAAAAAACTAACTGAAAAGATAAAAACAAGCAAATTAATACAATTTGAATGTTATTACTTATTAGGTAGGTATTGCAGGCGGGGACAAACCAATAACCAACAAATAGGTCATTTTTCTTTGTCCCCGTTTGCGATACCTACCTAATAAGTAATAACATTCAAATTGTATTAATTTGCTCAAACAAAGTTATTATAGCTGATTTAAGGAGCTTGTTTTTATCTTTTCAGTTAGTTTTTTATGCAGTCGGGTTTTTTGTTTTTCTAAATAATTTATTTCAGCCTAGTATTTCGCCACACGGAGAACAGGCAGGCAGTGCCCTTAAGCTTCGTTCGCGTGCAGGTGTCAGGGCAGGAAAGGCAGGATATAAGGCAGGATATAAGGTAGGCCAAAGTCTGTGGGGCAACACCGCATTCACACTGAAGGTCATACCATTGAGTAATTATGTATAGAGCAGACAACGCGAACAAAATCTGTGCACCATGATCAGCAGTGCGGGGCGCGTGCTGGGAGCGTCAGGCTGCGACGAGCGCCTGGCACAGGCTGTGGGTTAGAGCGCGTGCACCCTAACTCGTGTTACAAAACATTACTTCTCGGTAGCTTCTCTAGTTAACATAGTACCTCAATGGGTCATACCCGTTTATGTAACCCCACTTGAATAGGTTGTCTTCACACACTAAATGACGTTATTTTAATTCTGTGTGAAATGTAACATTTAGTTCGCTGAATGTCACAAGAACGGTTACAAAGCATCTTCGCTAAATGAAAAATGTGCTTGCAAAGTCAAAGGGACTTTTTATCTACTCTCCGCTATACGCAGGGTTGGATTAAGGATAAGTGCTTAGTGCTTTTTTGGTGATAAAAAAAGATACATGGTAGTTGCAAAAAGATAAGATTAATCCTAGGTTTTTTATCGTGAAATTGTGTAAATTTTACTTATGTATTGTAAAATTGTATTGTGGATTGTAAGATTCTTTATTCTTTCTTTATTATCTTTATCTTTGATACTATTCCACTTTTGGAACTTGGCAATTGTAGCAAGATACGTAAAATTGCAGTGTGCTTTTGATTTGAGGTTTTAGGATGGAATTATGCCTGTGAAGTGATGGCAGCTGCCTTTCAGCCACAGATACCAGAAACTTTGATTGTTTTATTATTCTTTGCTTTTTAAGCTGTTAGTCACCTCCACTCCATCACTACTCCATGGTTAGTCATATTGGAATAGAATTTACTTAGTTTATGCCAAAGTTGAAAACCTTTTCCTATCTCAGGGACGAATAAAGTTATAACTTATAACTCAACTAAAACAAAGACTAACTATTTTGTACTCTGGAGTAATGCGATATCTAACTCTTTATATTTCTACACACACTTCTTAAGGTTCCGTGCCAAAATTGGAAAAAGGCTTTTATATCACTTTTGTGTCTATCCGTCTGTTCATCTCGTACAGATGCGATTTTATACTAATCTGTTAGATGGTTTCTTGTTCACATTCAACAGCATGTACCTGTAAGCAGGACTTCACTCTTGCGAGAACTTCTTGGCGAGAATAAACGACAAGAACTTCCAAAGGATAATAAGCTATACTCTGAAATGGAATCCAATGGAATGGATTTGAAATTTTTGATCTCGGATTCCATTTCAGAGCATAGTGATCGGATAATCAGATGCATTTTTACCAAAACTTCCCTTTTTCCCCACGAAAACAGAATATGGCTTTCTGAACACGAATAACTCGGTCAACTCGGACAACATAAACAACTCTGACAACTTGGCTAACTGATTTGAAAGGGTCAAGTTGTCCAAGTTGTTTTTTCAGCTTTCGACAACAGAACAACTCAGAGAACATGGACAACTTCTTCAACAATTGGTCAAAATTTAGTAAGAAAGTCGGTGGCGCGTTGCGTAGAGCTATGGTTCGAATCTACACGGTACCAATGCCATGAACCAATGACTTTTTCTAACTTATGTACGTAATACTCTCTATGCTCTCAAACGGTGAAGGAAAACATAGTGAAGAATCCTGCATACGTTATAGAAGAAATTGAATGCGTATGTGATGTCTACCAATCCGCATTGGGCACGCGTGGTGGACTGACGTGCATACACCCTCCCTGAGGGTAGGCCTGTGCCCTGCAGTGGAACGTATACAGGGTGCTACAAAAGTAAAAATTAAATTTAAAACTTTTAACAGAGTAGTTTAGTTAGACCATCAAACTGAACAAATTTCTCTATAGGACCAAGATCGAAATTGCGAAAGAAAAATCATATTTGTAGTTTAGTATGGAACATCAGACATTTTTTTTCGTGATTTCGATATTGGTCCCATCGTAAAAGTTGTTCAGTTTGATGGTCTAAACCACCCCCTTAAATGTTTATTTGTATTTTTGCTACGAATAAGAGAATAAATATGGAAGAGTAACTCCAAACAAAATCGAAATCATTTTTGGCACCCCATGAAAAATGACATTTTGTATGAGTTTTGGCGGCAAGTTACAATTTTTAAATAACAAATTTAGAACGCGTTACAATTTTTTTGGTGCCACTTTTTGAGCTTCATTTATACTTCTATACATTCTCTTATTCGTAGTATTTTTGTTACACCTTGTATAGGCTGTGATGATTCATAATGATGATGTGACTTAAAGCGCTTTTGACATAAAATCAAAGATTAAAAAAGTTTTGTTTTGCGATCGAGTACGGAACATTAACTTCCGTAACTTCGACTTTCACTTGACCGCACTCTTGTTTGGAGTCAGTAAACTTGTCTATGTAATGTAAATACATTAGACCTCATTACGTTCCCTGGAGACGACCCTGGACGGCGACAACCATTGTATGTTTTGACAATACGAGCACTTACAATAACTACGCACTCTCTACGTAACTACAGAACACACTTGTGAATTGTGGAAAATGAAGAGAATGTGAATAGGCAAAAACACTCGTCATGTCTCTTTTGTCAACCGTATTTTCTATTTGTACATTTGTACGAGTTTTAAAAGAGACTAGAAAGCTTATTCTGTTCGAAAACCTGTCTGTAACGCGTTGGGGAGAGGTGTTGACACTCAATCGTGAGGATCCGGGTTCGAATCCGCACCGACGATATGCCTTTTTGTGTTGAGTTTGCACATGTGCCATGAGTTTTTCTAACTTATGCACCCGACTGCTCTCAAACGGTGCCGGTGAGGGAAACATCGTCAGGAAACCTGTATACTCTGAAGAAAAAATTCTGATGCGTATACAAGGTGTAAGTGACAGCCTAATAGCAAATACTGAAATAGTGAACTCAGACCATCAAACTGAACAACTATCACTATGGAGCCTACCTCAGGAAACGCGAAAAAAAACAGCTGACCCTTACAAAACTGCTGTACCTACCCGACTCAAATGTATAGGACAACCGATTTTTTTTCGCGTTTCCTGAGGAAAGCCCATAGTGAAAGTTGTTCAGTTTGATGTTCCGAGTTCACCGTTTCAGTATTTGCTAGGCTGTCACTTACACCCTGTATAATGTGAAGACAGTCTACCAATCCGCATTGGGCAAGGGTAGTGGACTGACGCCTATACACCATCTCTGAGGCGCCTGTACCCTGCAGTGGGACGTAAAGATACAGAGTGTTAGGGTAAACAGTTGCATTACTTCCAGGGGTGATGTACCCATGATACTGAACAACTTTCCCAAAGAAACCAAACGATTTTTTTTCGACTTTTCATACAAAAGTTCGATCAGGCGAGTCTTGCATATCTAGCGAGGCTGTAATGACCAATGCTCACGCGTTTCATACGACGTTTTTCAACATACTTGCAAGGAAAAAGTACTAAAATTTCGTAAAATACAACAATTTTAGACAAATGTTTAAGGAAAATGGCCATAGAAAAAAGGTATACTTGAAAATGGAGCTGGATTTTTTTTTATAAATAGGCGATGACTGTAGCCGCCATTTAACCAACGACATTTTGTTGCAAACAACCTGATATGAAAAACGTTACAAACTTAATATTACTGTATTTAATTGTTTGATGAAATGAAGCGTTTATTCATCTTATTTTAACTAAAACAGATTAATTTGTTCAGTTAAACGTTTTTTTTACGTAGCAACTCCTTGCTGATATTTAAAAACAAACTATAGAAAAAAAAGTAACATTACCGCACTAGTGCTACAATATAATCATTTTCGCACGCGTTATGAGCTGCATTGTGTACCTAAAAGCGGTGCAATAAGAGCCACTTTACGAGCAAGTACATAATGTTTTTTTTTTTTACGAAATTCAGGTTTCTTCACCTATTACAAAGTAATGCAACTGTTTCCCCTGTGTAGGTTGATGATGATGATGTTTAGGCAGTGATACGTCATATCCAGTGAAAATGTCATAGTTTGGTTGGGATATAAACTCTATTTAGCATAGGCTGCATCGCTAAGATGCCTCTGGTTTCTTAAAAAACCAAACGAGGCTATTTTACAAAAATGAAATTGGTGCTGCAAACTAACGTAACTTTTACCATTGCAGACCTAAATCAGAAATTAAATTGTTTTTATTGTTCATTCATTTCCGTCCGTACCCTTTTAAATAGTCTTTAGAAAATAGGGTCACGAAATAAATGTAGATTTAATTATTCTCTTAGTCCATGGCCAACCCTTAAAGCCACGTACAACAAAGGGTTAGCTCTGTAAGCGTTGGGGATAAATTAATGGAAAAGATTTTACTTATTTAAGTAATTCATTACTTTAATTGTCTTCCCAAATTTTTGCTGAAACACAAAACTCTTCTTTAATTATAGTACTTAAATCTGCAAAGTTAGAAAAACAACGAACACATTTACTCCTGTCTCTAATTGGTTGGGTAGGCAATAATCTTTTTACCTCACAAGCTCGGAAAGATTCTGTTTATCGTTCGAAATCTTAGTGCAAAAGTGTATTTTATCCGCTAGCGTGCAAAGAGTTTTTGAAATTCGAATTTGTCTATTCAATATTTTTGTATACCGCCAATGCACTGAAAATGCTTAATAACTATTTCATGACACTGGCCAGCACGAAAATAAAAACTTTTTGAAATGTTCTTTTTAGCAATTCACTTTTTTCCTCGCTGTTGTGAGGTGAAAAATTGTGTGTTTCGCTCGGCTGCAAAGTTATTCTGCGTCTCGTACCTTTGAAACCTTCGCTAAACGCTTCGCTTGCTCAGGTTTAAATAAAAGTACTCGCGCCAAAAAGCAACTTTGCAGCCTAGCATAACAAATAACTATTTCAGCGTGTAGCTAAGGTCATTTATGGTTTTCTTGTCAGAGCAAATATTACAATATCCTTATTTTATATTCATATTTATAACTATATTATGTATTCACGTACGAGAAGTGACGTGTCACGTGTTCATCATTATACAATGGGCGTAGAAAACTTGTAAAGGGATCTTGGAATATTAGTAATGGTGCGCAACAAAGAGTGCAGAAAGGAAAAATAGATAAGTAGATGGATTAACAATTTATAGTAACACACTAGTATTGAAAGAGACTCGAGTCCTTTAGTCGTTAATAATAAGACTAGCCTCTTTTTACACGACTTGGCTCTAAAATTAAGACTGTAATTGTTAGTCTTAATTAATATGACTCAGTCGATTAACGTATAAGACTTGTAGACTTAAACGACTAAAAGGCTTAAACGACTGCAGTCCTTTGCCATAAACTGGCATTTAAGTAAAGCGTTATCATCATCATCATTATCAGCCGTAGAACGTCCACTGCTGGGCATAGGCCTCCCATTAAAGATTTCCACTCGTTTGTTTGTTGCCGGGAGAATACTTATTCAGGCGGTAATATAAGCATTAGTTGCATTAATCAACATACGCCTTACGACTGTCGACTCGCAGGGCGATGAGTCGCCAGTCTTTTAAGTCCTTTAAGTTTGAAGACTGGCGACTAACTAACTGCTCAGTTTTTTACATTACAGACTTCGACTAAAAATACTAGTCTTATGACTAAAGGTTGGAAGACTGAGTTAGTCGCGAGTCGTCAAAAATAAAGCGAGTCTTTATTAAAGGCCTTATAAGACTGAGTCTCTTTCAATACTATAACACACACATAACAATTACAGTTCACAAGTATACAAAACAAGAATACATAGGTCCTAGCTCAACATAGATTTTGCCCGAAAGCAAGGTGTTGATTTTCAGATGAAACCTTTAATTTCAGATGTGAAATAAAAGGCGCGACAAAGCTGTATTGGCCATGCTAGACCATCAAAAGCTTTTGATGACTCTACCAAGTTTCACGAGGCCTAAACTTTTCAATCTCAAATATTACACTTCCCAGTTAACAACATGAAGTTAGCCAGTAGCGTAGCGAGGGGGGGGGGGGAGGTTGGGGGGGGCAAGTGCCCAGGCGGGCGGCACTTTACTAGGGGCGGTAAATTCGGGAAAAATATAGATTGAGCTCTGATAACCAATTCGTAGAGCAGAGAAAAGTCTAGCAGCTTCACTCGTTTTAAATTTCTTTTAATTACTGTACCTACCTATACATAATCCTAAAGAGTTCTGACATCGCAATCGATCTAGGTTCTGACGTACCACAGCTAAGTTGTGGTGAACAAAATCTCGAGCTTGTATAGCTCGATCTATAGCTTTTACTGTAAAAAGCTCTGGGCCCAACCGATTTGTATGGAGGAAAAAAGACGAGCTCGCTTCACTCGCTGTAAGTTTCTATTTTAGCATGGATAAACCAAAAGATGTCTAACCACAAACCGAATAGTACCTAAGTAGTTGTGCTAAAAAGTTATTTTTTGCGTAGGTTTTCTTATATATAGATAAGGGGGCGGCAAAATCGTTCTGTGCCCCGGGCGACAGACCCACGCTACGCCACTGAAGTAAACCTAAAGAATAATACAATAACGACTTCCAAAAAAAAACAAAGACACATTACGTGTAAACTTAGCTAATATCATTTAAGGGTAAATGTCCTAACTTTCAGTTAAGGGTACCTCCTACACAGGGTGGATCAACAAAATTGGTTTAACTTCGACAGTAAAAGGGGATGGATCGGATTAGCATTTTATTTATTTTTGAATCCGTATCGGAGAGTCAGTGCTGCAGATAAAGTTTACGATCAGTTTTCATTTTAGTTGTGAGAGTCCAATATGTTTTGTCTAGATAAAATTTTTGTACCTAGTATAATGTATAACAGACTGATTTGTTTCATATTGGTTTTGATATAAAAGAGAACAGTCATGCTAAAAATATCATTGTCATAAGGAGAGCTGGTTTTGAATGGAACACGTCCTAATTCAGTTCAAAAGTGACATAACTAGTAAGACCCCTGGAACGTCTGTGCCCGAGAACAATTAAATTGTTTAAATATTCATCTTATCGTGTGGGCAAGCCCTGGTGTCAGAGTTTATTCAAACCGCCTTACGGCCTCTGACGTGGTTTTTATGTAACGACTACTACCACCGGAGATAGTAGCCGGGACCAACAGCTTAACGTGCCATCCGAAGCACGGAATCATCTTTCTTTTCAGACAATAAGGTGACTCAGCCTGCAATGTCCTAACAAACCGGGGAAAAACGCACAAACGCACGCGCATATATTGTGTCTAGTATATAGGATAGCTCGGTGGCGCGATGCGGAGAGGTATGGACTCTCAATCATAAGGTCCTATGGTTCGAATCCGTACGGACAACATGCCACGTACCAATGAGTTTTTCTAACTTATGTACGTATTACCGACTGCTCTCAAACGGTGAAGGAAAACATCGTGAGGAAACCTGCATATGCAGAAAAAGAAATTCTGATGCGTATGTGAAGTCTACCAATCCGGATTGGGCACGCATGGTGGACTAACGCCCACACACCCTCCTAGAGGGTACGCCTGTGCCCTGCAGTAGGACGTATATAGGCTGATGATGATGATACAAGATGTAAGGAAAAGTATCCTTAACCTTGAAACCACATACTCTACCCATCAAACTGAACAACTTTTACTATGGGAGCCATTGACTTACCAACTTCTGGACGTAGGGTCCACGACTATTGACGAACAAACGAACGAATATTGACAATGGGAATTATTTTCCATGGTCGTAATGTACCTAGTTGTTGTTTCGTTCAAATAGGTAGTTTAAGAAAATGTTGTGCAAAGTTTCTCCCCGGCTTTATCGGGCGTTTAGTCGAATGTTTCCGGCTTCCGATGTAAAAGATCACGTGACCTGAAGAACGCACGAAAGTTTTACACAAATCGATCTAGTTCTATGCCACGAATGCAGGTACGAGACACGTTGGTTAGTGTTTAAAAAAATTTTAACAAAAAATTAAAACCGACTTCAAAACTAAAAAGGTAAAAATAATAATATTGCAGTCGTTGACTTTTACATTCGCATCTATAACAACATTAATTTTTCTTATCGGAGTCGGTGTCAAGCCGGACGATTCGCAACCGGGCTTGCAGTAATTTTTTGGCTTGGCTTGGCTTGACACCGACTCCAATAAAACAAATTTATGTTCTTTTAGATGCGAATGTAAAAGTCAACGACTGCAATATTATTATTTTTACCTTTTTAGTTTTGAAGTCGGTTTTAATTTTTTGTTAAAATTTTTTTATTTCAAAATTTTTAGTGTTGAAATCTAGGTGAAATATATTAGTTCGACTTAGATATCAGTTATAAGTAAATGCAAAGGATACGGTGTATGCTCTCACCACACTCGATTAAAAACAATCCAACCCATCTTTCGTACAACATTTCTGTTTTTGGGTTACTGTTATCTGTCTTTATGCCATATTTCGATTTAATAGATGCATAAATGAGTACTAATGAGTTTTTCTAACTTATGTACGTAGTATCGACTGCTCTCAAACGGTGAAGGAAAACATCGTGAGGAAACCTGCATATGCAGAAGAAGAAATTCTGATGCGTATTGTGAAGTCTACCAATCCGCATTGGGCACGCGTCGTGGACTAACGCCCAAACACCCTCATACAGACAGACAGAATTGACGAAAATAAAGTAATAGACGATAAGGGTTCTTTGTTTGACTACGGAACCCTAAAAAAGACGAACATTACCGACCGCCGCCATGATCAATTATAGGAGATTACACACCGAGGACTGGAAAGGAAGAAAGGGCCCAGATCCCATGTAATTCGAAGACCGAGGCGAAGCCGAGGTCAACAAACATTTGATCTGAGGCTTTCTTATTTACTGTCTGAGGTTAGTATACTATTTTTCTCCTCGACCGTGGTGGAAAGCGGCAACTTCGTTTAGCGCAGCGGGACGAAAATTGACGCTTTGCGGCCGGAGGGGAAAAAATAATTAAATCTATGTGTTTCGGTACTAGGCATATCCATGAAGTTTTTATACTTACGTTTAAACACAACAGTATGACCTATAGATTCGAAACTTCTTGAGTATGACCAAGAAGCTTTACATATAAATATAGGCATATAAAACTTCTTGGTTATGACAGTTAAAAAAACATAGTTTGACAGTCCCCATCAAAACATTTATTTTGCTGGAGTCACGGACTTGAAAAAAAGACGGACCTAATCTGGTCTAATCACGAGTGAAGCACCCATTTATATTTGTGTGCGTGCTGACGAACTGTCACGAGGTACATAATGGTGGCGGGTTGTAGGCGACCTACGCATAGAGCTAGTGCATCTGTGTGAGTATAGGACCCTTGTAGAACAAACAAAAATGTAGGACCTTGCATGCTTCAGATCTTTTTAGTGTTGTTCTGGTCTGTGGCTGGAGTGTGATTTTTGAACATTACACGTTAGAATTAGCAGTAGAAAGATGAAATATGCATAATCTCCATAAGTCCATAGTAATTTTGACATTTTCTACCGCTGATTTGAACGTGTGATATTCAAAAATCGCACTCCTGAAGAGAATCGACAAACATAAACGTCATCTGTGTCACGAACCTGAAAAAAGACGGACGTAGTATCCTTTAATCATACGTGAAGCACCTATGTATTATGCGTGTGCGTCGTAGAAAGAGAAGGTACTAGAAGGAAGCATGTGTCTTGTCATATTCTCTCAGTAAGAGATGCACATAGCAAATTAGCTCTAGTTAAAAAAGGAGATCGCTTCTTATTGCTGTCCTTATCGACGTAACCACTTTTTTGTTCTACGACGGCTGTCTGACTCCGGAGGCAGACATCTAGCTTCATACAAGTTGTAAGTATAGGATTTCATGACTATCGCTATCTCATACGCGGTTACACTGATGTTCCGTCTACCAGCGTAAGTGAAAAAAAAATCTTAGTCTATGGTTTGCGTGCTGTCGCACTGTCGCGCGGTACATGACCTGCGCCTAGAACTGGTGCATCTGTGTGAGTGTAGGCCCAGAACAGACGAAATTTTAGGACCTTGCATGCTTCACATCTTTCTAGTGTAACATTACGTCCGTCTTTTTTTCAAGTCCGTGACTGTGTATATATTTGTTATTGTTGTAGATTTTTTCAACAAGCGCTGAATCAATTTCGTGGGACCACCTCGGAAGTATGACCTACCTAACAAAAAAATCATCATCAAAATCAATTCCCAATTGGCGGAGTAATCGCGTAACAAACATACAAAAAAAAAACATACGGGTCGAATTGAGAACCTCCTCCTTTTGTTGAAGTCGGTTAAAAAAAGCAGAATTCTTAAAATTTTTCTGATTTGTATTTAAATGTAAATTACGATAATTTTGATTTAAAAAGCGATGTAAACTATTAAGGCCCGATTCGACCAAACGCGAGTAAATTTTATTCTTAGATTAAGTCGCCGGTTACTCTAGAGTAAACTGATTTTGCGTTTTACCAACCCTAATCTATGAATACATTTTACACGGCCAATTTTGACGGTGTAAAGCTAGACCGAGATGAATGAAATATGAATGTCACATAATTAAAAAAATAATAACAAAAAGAAACCTAACAAATTAAAACTGCATAACCTCACATTGCAATAAGTACGGATACAACTACCTCTTTCTTTAGGTGGATTATACATTCTTTCTCTTAGTACGGGTTAGTATGGTAGAGTAGAAGACAAATAACGTTATTTCGGAGTTAACACCAAGACTAAAATTGTTCCTTAGTTTGCTCGAATCCGGCCTAAGTGAATAATTGTATTTAAGACGCTGTTATCCCGTCGAGGCCGTTTTTTGAACACGAACGAAAGTGTTTTAAACTGTGTTTTACAGTCTGAAAACCAATTATGTCTCTGGCTGATAGGCGACCGTTCTCAATTACACGATTAGATTAAGTTTAATAGATAGAAAAAAATCCCAATGTTATCCCTTTTTGTTATGTTTTTTCAATACTATGATTAAACTGCTGATATTTAACTTTTTATTCTTGTACTTAACTAAATACATTAAATATTTCTAGTGAACTCCGTAGAATTTTGAGCTTAGAAACACCCATGAGCAAAGATATTGATGAAAAACACGTTTTTTGCGATCCTGCTTTCAATTGGAGCGGGATGGCTAATTGCAAACTTATACCTGCAAAAAAGAGATGCTTGCACTGGGATAACCTGGCCTTAATTGCTAGACAGTTTTTTTAGGTAGGATGATACTTACAACATAAAGTCCATTCGTGAAATTGTTATAATTTTAAATAACGCTCACGGTACACAGTGCCCTTATCTTAAGCGAAGACAGAGTTAGTTATTAAGATAACAAGACAATTTTATAGTTCGATTAGGTAACCATGACATGCGCAGAAAATTATTATTATATTATATAGTATTTACTGTAGGTTTATCAATTATCTAATAGTAGTCCAGACGGCCTGAATGTTTTTTTTTTGGTTTTTATATGGTGTTTTATTCATGAAAATTTTAATTTTAGTACTGTTTTTAGGGTTCCGTAGTCAACAACGAACCCTTATAGTTTTGCCATGTCCGTCCGTCTGCCGGTCCGCGGCTTAGCTCAGAGACGCTTAGTAGTAGCAAACTGTAATTTGGCATGGGTAATTGATGACGTCGTCACAGTGGTAGTATAAAATGTTGAAAAAAAAAAATATTGTACTTACCTACTTCCCCTGTCTACACGTTAAGAGCGGATGCAATTTTTTCTCGTCTTTCCATGCCATGGTGTGAGGTGTCGTGTGTGTGAACCATAAAGGTATTATACCAGGAATAGAGGAACTGACAGCTGAGAGAGCGAGATGTACCTAGCGGCACCACTGTATAATAGAAAGAGATACGTGACGCGAGGCAATAAAACCGTTTTCTAGTCTCTTATCAATTTTTACAATTCGGTTTCCGTGAATAATTGTAAATCTAAAGTGAAATCGTAGATAATTTTGTAAAATATACTGACACTACTTCATTAATGTATCCACGATTTCACGTTAGACTCAGAATTGACAGTATTCGAATTTTTGCCAGCGAATAGTCTCCTGAAAACATCCAAAAACGGTTTCATTTGACAACTTATGTCAGTTCCTCTATTCCTGTAATACCTTACACCTTTATGGTGTGAACACAATTTTTGGGATTCGCTAGCGAAATATGAAGCTTAAAGTGTAATTTTTTTTAGAGTCATGTGTTTTCATAGTACAACAGTTTCGTTTAATTTCGTTAATATGTTCATAGTACCAAACATTCAAAGTCCGAATATTGTAACGGACAACTACGGAACCCTACACTGCGCGTGGTCCGACACGCACTTGGCTGGTTTTAACGATTCTAACCATTAAGAAATTACACGCTCCTCTTGGATTCTAACGCAGTCCTATTGTTCATTGCCAGATCCTGATAGGCGCGGTATACGTACTCTTTGGTAAAATAGAAGGCCAGTAGAAGGCCATTCATAATACTTTACTTTGAAGGTAAGGTAGTTGGTAATTATTTGCGGGTTAATTTTCAGTTTTGAACTTCGTAATTAATGGGTACCTAAGTAATTCTAGAAACTGGAATGATGAATGACTGATGAATGGTGTAATTTTTTTTATTTATGTTCAGAAACATAATTATACAGGGTCCAACTTAATATGCTGACACTTTCTTAAGGGGATGTACATACCATCAAACTGAACAACTTTCTCTATGGGACCAACATCGAAATCGCGAAAAAAGTCTGCTGTCCCATACATCAGGGTCGAGTTAGGTTGGCAGTTTTGTATGGGACCACAGATTTTTTTTCGCGATTTCTTTCTATGTTGGTCCCATAGAGAAAGTTGTTCAGTGTCAACGTCTGATAAAACCCCAGGACCCTTTAGTAGATTTTCTTACACCTACGTAATGAATCAGTCATTTTGCACCTTGTGCGAACGTTAGATAGATTTGTGATGGAAATCGGGGGAGTTATTGGAATCAAAAACATTAGGTAGGTATGTAACAATAAATTGCAGATTTAGAAGCTTTTTATCTAGCAGTGTTCATCACATTTATCTGCGATGTCTGCTGTTTGTTACAAATTAGTTCGTTTTTAATTAGAGTAAACTTGATTAACAGGCCAAGAGGGTATCCGTAAAGATCAGCTGTAAAGTTATAAACATTTGCGATAAATGTTCCGACAATACATTTGATCTTCAGTCGTTTAATATTACATATCTTACAGACTTCCTAGAAACATTAATTTTTATTAAGAAATTGAGTTTGTAATAAGCAACGTTTTCTGAAAGAAAACATTAAAGAAGTACAATGTTAAATCCGGAATTATACAAGAAATGCACCGATATAACCAAAAAAGACGCCCTCGATTGCTTAGAGAAATATTCAACCAAAATCAAATGGAGGAGAGACGACTCAATCATGGATTTGGGATGTGGAGACGGAACTGTTACTACGGATATTTTGAAGCCATTCCTTCCTTCGGGCTTCAAGAAGCTAGTGGGAAGTGACAGAAGTGAGATAATGATAAAGTTTGCTAATGAAAACTACGGTGATGAGCGTGCGGAGTTCAAGGTGCTTGATATGGGAGGCGACATGCCCGATGATTTAAAGAATGACTTTGATCATGTGTTTTCCTTCTATGCAATTCATTGGGTGCACAATCAAGAGTAAGTAACATTTTCAGTCTTGGATAGAAGTGAATAGTGAACGCACAAATCTGTGCGCCGAGTTACATCATTTTGGAGGCCTATTCTAAATTTATTTTTTTCTAAGAAATTAAAAAGGTCTTGACCTTGACAGCGTCGGTGGCGCGTGGCGGAGAGCTGTGGAAACTCAATCTTGAGGTCCAGTTTCGAATCTGCACGGATTAAATGCCATGTTCCAATGAGTTTTTCTGACTTAAGTACGTGATACCGACTGCTCAAGCGGTGAAGGAAACCATCGTGAGGAAACCTGCATACGCTGAGCAAGAAATTCCGATGCGTGGGTGTGTGAAGTTTACCAATCCGCATTGGGAACGCGTGTTGGATTAACGTCCATACACCCTTCCTGAGGGTAGCCTGAGGGTATAGAGAGTAGGTTTGACCAGTAGTGGGACGTATATATGCTGTGATAATAAATAGGGTTTCATATTGCAGGTCAGTGTTCACGAATATAAATCAGCTCTTGAAAGAAGGAGGCGATTGTTTCCTGGTATTCCTTGGTTATACACCAATCCATGAAGCTTGGAGAGTTGTGTCGCGAAACGCTAGATGGCAACCTTTTATCGGAAATGTAGAAAACTCTGTAACGCCTTACCAAGATAATCAGGTCAGTAACGGAGGATTGTGTGATTTCCTAATTATTAAAGTTGTTGTGCATAGTCTTACATTCAATTCGAAACTGACGCGAGGGCTCATGAATGCTTTCGTGCAACGAGAAAACTGGGGTATTTTTGTGTAACTACCCGATGGTGTTGGTTCAAAAACGACATGGTGTTTTTTGATAGTTTTTGGCTATTCTTCTTCTTAACATTTTATTACAAAATTTCTGACAATAGATTATGATGTTCGGAGAACACTTTTTTACTTGTTATCTAGAACTTATGGCTGTTCTAATGATAAGTATCGATTTTGTATTCGATATAATTGGAAACTTCAACCACGGACTTGACGACCCAGTATCTGCAAGAAAAATCTTCGATCACAAATAAAATAAAAGAATAAAACGCTTCAAAATGGTCTCAAATCAAAAGTTCTTTCTAAAGAATATTAACTGAGGACAGTTGGTAACATCTTCACTACTAAACTACTGAAACAATTTCGATAACATTTTTACTCAGGTGTACAAAAGAAAAAGGCTACTTTTGATTCTAAAAAGTACTCGAATTCGTTACAACGAGCCTAATTGTTCCGTTGTGGCCTGAACAGTTGTTCGTCTGAACAACGGCACAGAGCACTGCATATTATATGGCGTTGTTGCTGTAGGAATAAAGGCCCTGAAACCTCAGTTTGAGCTCAGAATAATATTATAATTATGTACCTACTAATGCATAGTGCAAACGACGGATAATTCGCGAGGTTTTATAATGTGTGATAAATTAATAAATTGTATAGAATTGTAAAGCTCATATTCAAATCGATTTCGTTATTTCCTATCGTAAACACAACTGGAGCCCGATTGCGCTAAGTTAAAACCTTAGAAAAAGTATATGTCTAGAATGAGCCTCACACTTGTTCCGTATAAAACAAAAGGGGCTAACTTTCTTAGGTTGGTGTGCGTGAGGCGCCATACTAATTATGTATGTGTGCGTGTATATGTATAGGGTTTTGGAACCAGTACTGGTTCCTATTTTTTTCGACGCTTTCGTAGCTTTGACTGTCTATCTTGATAATCTAAGGTTAAAACATCCAAGAAGATCTATTCTTATCCAATTTCAGTTCTAATCACATTGCAGTCCAATTACTATTCAACTGTGCTGAATTCCGCATCGCGCTAAACTCTATGTAACTGACAGCCCTTCGTCTGAACGTTCTGTCAAAACGACTCTAACGGCTGTCAAGAGCAGTACTGCGATTAGCGCAATACCAAATGTGTCAAAAGTTATGGTTCGTACGTAGTCCAATCCCGGTTCAATCACCAGCAAATACTTAGCGCGATTGTAGCCCAGGCAGCACACTTTTTGTGCAGGTTCAGTATTGTTTATTTCCGGTCGAAGGCTTAATTCACACGAAAATGGCAGCAGTAGGCATTAGCAGACAGCGGTTAGCAGCGGCAGGCAGTGCCTGGCTTGCTGGAGCCTACAGAGCGGCGCGACGTGGGCGCTGATAATTTTTTCTAGCCCAAACGATACTTCGTATTTTTTTAGCGATGTAGATACAGGTTAAAATACTTACTGTAGAAATGAATTTTGAGCTGTCACTTTGGTGTGAAAGCCGCGCATTGTCAATCAATCGAGGTTAGAGCCACGTTAGAGCATTATAAAGCTGTTAAGTCGAGATGAGTAGAAAGAAATATGTCAATTAGTACGCCTTACCTTAATAATAGGGTAAAGGCTGAAAATTAAAATAGTTATCAATAAAATAAAATTTACAGGAACCAGAAAAGCAGGTGAAACGTACAATGTTGGAAGTTGGGTTCAAGAACATCGACGTTAAATGTGTGAAGAAGACTTACACATACGATATGGAACTGTTCAGAAGTAAGGACTTCTAATTAAAATTAGAACATGTGAATGCAACAAATTTTTTCTACACAGTTTTTAGGAACGTAGCGATTTTGCGAAAACTTTAATTTAAATTTTTTTGCTTTATTTTGTTCATTCATTTCATATAATACAGGGAGTTAGAGGCAGCCAGGCGAATGCTAAAACGTTGAGTTCAGACTATCAAACTAAAAAACTTACTCTATGGAGCCAACCATCGGAACCCTAAACAGAAAAAAACCACTGTTTCATACAAAACTGTTCAGTTTGAATATCTGAATTAACCGGTTCACCCGGCTCTACCTTACACCCCCTAAGGAACGTATACCAAAGTTACATAATTAAGTGAACGTATTTTTTTTTTCATTTTGCAGATACAATGGAATTAATATCTCCGTTCAAAGTACCTTCAGATCTTAAAGAAGAATTCTTGGATGATTTCGTGAAAGTAGTCCGTGATTTGGACCTACTGAAGAGTATTGACAATGAGCCCGTAGTGACAATTAACTATAGTTTACTAGTTGTTTATGGATGCAAATAAGTTTAAGAAAATCTGTAGTAGAGTAAAGACAAACCAAGCCTAATACATATTGTATCAAAATTTGACTTTTTATTTTAAATTCCTAAACATGCTAAAACTACATACGTAGGCGTAGCAAGTATCTTGTGTTTCGTTTCTCGTGTAAACTTTCCTGAAAAGATATATATAGGTATGAGCTCAGCTGTCGCCTGGTTTCGTTTGATCCGTGACTTTTGGACCACCCTGTATATTTGTATGAATATATGTATGTATCCATTATATTTACTCTATTTATGTAGAAAGGTACATAGGTAAGTACCTAATAGTGCACCGCCGTAGCATTTGTCTCTATAAATAGTTCTTCCATTTGGTTTGTTTGGTTTTGGTGGTTGCATGGAAGAAATCGCTTTTAGTGATAAGACCGCCTTTTGTACCCTTCTCATTATTGTTATAAATTGTATTTGTCTATTCTTGGTGTGCAAATCGATATCCCTGAATATCGATGGCGAACGGCTTAGCAACCTTCGGTTTGCTGACGACATTGCGTTGTTCGCCGATAGTGAGGACGATATGGTGAGGATGATACCTGAGCTGCAGGTGGAATCAGAGAAGATAGGCCTCATGATGAACAAGACCAAAACGAAGATCATGACCAACATTCCGCATGTACGCGACTGTATTCTTCCGGTCGAAGTCGTAGACCACTACGACACAAATTTGGGCCACAAATTTACACTTGGCTCCGAAAACCAAACAGCCGAAGTCGATCGCAGGATAGCTCAAGGCTGGTCCGCATATGGGGCAAATAAAGATATACTGGGCTCCAAACATATACCACAATACCTCAAGACGAGAGTGTACAACCAGTGTATCCTCCCGGTTCTGACCTACGGCATGGAGACTACTACACTGACGGAAAAGTCCGCCGAAAAACTCCGAGTTGTGCAACTAGTATTGGAGAGAGCAATGCTCGGCATCACGCTACTAGACCGTAAGCGCAATGGCGCGCAATAACGAATTCGGTGACATACAAAGGTCGTGGATGTGGTAGCCACTAGAGAGCACCGGAAATGGAGATGGTCGGGTCACGTTGCACGTATGGATACTAAGCGTTGAACCAAAAGAAAACATGAGTGAAGGCCCAGAGAAACCACGCGTGGTAGAGGCCGCCCACCAGAAAGATGGGTTAATGATATTAGGTGACACGCGGGTCCCAACTGGATGCAGAGGGTGAGGAACAGGACGTCATGGAGAAATATGGAGTAGGCTTTGTCCGAAGACGGACTGATCAAGGGTTGTGATGGATGGATGGTGTGCAAATAAAGAATATTTATCTTATCTTGTCTTATGTGGTCAGGCCCTGTACCCGCACTTTCGATTTTCGATATATCGCGACCGTTTCGGTCCGAACTTCGTTGTAATATGGTTGACACTGGAACAAAAATGTTCACGCAATTGCAAAGTTCGAAAGTCCGGGTAGAGGTCCAGAAATACGAGCAGAATGTACTGTGGAAAATTACAGCTTTCTTCACTCGCTCGGCTTGAAACTGAGCTCTTGCTACCCAGTGATTATATTTTCGCTCCAGCTTTTGTTTCATACACAAATCATCTCGATTTCAGCATTAGCTCCACACAGTCGAGTTATTATTGGAGCTTGCTTGTTTTGTTTTATATATGAATCGCCTTGATTTTGGCATGAGCCGGAAATTGCAGTAAAATTTCGAGCTCGTTTCGCTCGCTCCCGGTTTTCATTGTATCGCAGGGGCCTATAGACACCTATAGATGAATTAATTGCAGTAAAATCAATCAATGAACTCAGTGAAATCTCGAGCTCACTTCAATAGTTCTAGGCTTTGGATTTTTAGGGTTCCTCATATTCATATTGAGGGTCCTCATACAAGAAACAAGTTTTAAAAACTTTTTTTATACAATACATAAAAGCGTCAAACTTTTTGTTATTACTGAACAAACTCTACAGAATAACAACCAATAATAAAAACTGGCCAAGTGTAAGTCGGTCTCGCGCTACAGGTCCCGGAGAAAACAAAACTTTTTGGTGAGTTAATAATATTGTGTGGTGGTGTGGTACGGAACCCTCTGTGCGCGAGTAGCCCGACCCGCACTTGTCCATTTTTATTTCGTATTGTTGTAGAAAATTTGTCTTATAGTATTCGGTACCGGACTTTAATTCTCATGCGTCTAGTTCCCTTCCATTATACCATCCAGGAGGGCGATTGCGCTAATTTAAAACATCTAAGTTCAATCCTAATCCCATTTCAGATCTAATCACATTGCAATCCAATTACTATTCAACTGTGCTGAATTCCGCATCTCGCTAAACTTTATGTATCTGATAGCCTTTTAACGTCTAAGCGATCTGTCAAAACGGCTCTAACGGCTGTCAAGAGCAGCGCTACCGCGATTAACGCAATACCAAATGTGTCAAAAGTTATGGTTCGTACGTAGTCCAATCACGGTTCAATCACAGAATATTTACCGCGATTGCAGCCCAGAAGTCTTAAAAATAAAATGATAAAATAAGAGGAACTCTCCATTCAGGGTTATTAAAAGTAAATAATAGATAACGTGTGTCCATAGGTCACACGTTCTTCTTTAAATCACTTATTATTTCATCAGTATTACACTAACGATATTGTAACATTGTATAATTAATGACATTAGTAAACAGTGTATAATACGTAATTAAATACTTATTGGGACATTTTATACATTTTGTTTGTAATTAATAATCAATGAGATTAAATATGTAGCATTTGAGCCCAGCCATGATTAAAGACAATATATATTTAAATCAGCAATACATTATTACCCAACTGCGCTAGAAGGAGGGTAGTGTTTTTCTTATTTCAGTAATTTATCAAACGACTTGAGTACCTACTTGACCTGATTGTTTCCGAATAAAGCTTACATACACAGATCCCAAACTGAACTTAAAACACTGGGTCAAGCAGGGCAACCCCGTCACAAAAAAAAAGTGGAACTTAAGAAGTGAAACTTGAGAAAAGTAGCTTACGAGAGAATGATATAAATAAAAAGTATCAGGAGTATTAGGATAATTTATAAGGTGTATTATTAGAAGCCGTGGTGGTCCAGTGGCGAGTACCTAACCTTGCCTGCCGTGCAGGAGGCGATGGTTCGATCCCCGTCAATATATCTCTGACTACCCCCTCGGGGACTATAGTCGTGAGCATATGCATATGTATTATTTTTACCAAGACAAAAGTTATTTTATATTTTAATGCAAATGGATTCCTATATGTTAGTTTATAATATTTACCTTTTTTGGATATAATATCTTGTTTGACTACCTATTGTTGCATTAAAATAATATCTAAAAAAAGAAAAGAAAATGTATATAGGTAGTTGTAGGTAATTTTATTGAAAAAATTAAAAATCTTGACCTAGAACCTTCACCTCATGTGTGAAAATCCCTTACAGACTGTTGGTCCTACACCGCTTAGTTCCCCTAGTAGGTCCAGTAGGATTTTCAAATACTCATGGTCCCACTGCTTGACGTGGGTGGAACTATATAACCATTCATTTACCAAATGCGCTACACGGCTTCTATGAGAAGCGATGAAAAAAGCAACTACTATTCTATTATATTTTTATTAAATGGCGTTTCCTTGTTAGATTTCGCCAGTGTCAAGTGTTTGAGGGAGTCTCTATCCAATCTCGAGGATCGTTTTTGAGTAAGAATAACTGAGAAGGATTTTGGAGCCTCGTGGCAGGCTGAGACGCGAACCGCGCGAACACCACGCGAGAGACAAGTGTTCGAGGCAAAGCCTGCAACGTGACTCCCAACTACTATTAACCACTGGAATCTACCAAAATATATCTGTCATCGTCAAGTCTTGTATTCTTATTCTATCTCATTCTCTTGCAGGCTAAATCCAATTTAAGAATATGTTTGTCTCTTTTTAACACGCTTATAAGTAAGAAAATCTAGGAAGTAGATCCCATACGAGTCCCATAAATTATACATGGTATCTTGGAACTCATGATGGAGCCAGAAGTTGGATAGTGGAACTCTTCAACGGCTTCTAGTAAATCCCTCGAATTTGAGCTTCTTTGGGCTCGTTTGGTTTCTTTTGACGAGTCCGATACAATATGCAGTGTGTCGTGGGTCTGAACAAGCCGTAGTGGTCCAGTGGCGAGTAACCTTGCCTGCCATGCAGGAGGCGATGGTTCGATCTCCGTCCAAGCCGACTCGTACCAATGAGTTTTTCGGAATTTATGTACGATTCGTTTTAAGTGGCGACGAGTTGTTTTAAGTTTTATTTGATTATAAGTGGCGACGGGCTCACCCCCCGTCACATTGGACAGAGTTTAGGTACTTCTGGTGAAACGTGGATGTTCTGAGGTTTCAGAATATCTCTGACTACCCCCTCGGGGAATATAGTCGTGAGCATATGCTGAATAACAACATGATATTTTTTTTAGGAACAGTCGTATGTAATCTATGTTAAATAGTAGCTACCTACTACAGTGACGTTTCTTTTGACTTTTTATAGCATAGCTAATGATAATATGTTCTGGGCAGGGACCTGAAAGAAAGACGGACGTAATGTGACACTAAAAAGATGTGAAGCATGCAAGGTCCTACATTTTCGTTTGTTCTACAAGGGACCTACACTCACACAGATGCACTAGATCTAGGCGCAGGTCCTGCAACCAGCGTGACAGTTCGTCAGCACGCACACAAAAATAAATGGGTGCTTCACTCGTGATTAGACGAGATGACGTCCGTCTTGTGGTTCTGACTGTATTAACTCAGGATACGTTTTCAAAGTCCACGCAGACGGATCCGCGGGCAACAGTTGTTACAAAAATAAAAATATACTTACACTATTTTTTCCTAATCCATTACGAGTCACTAGGGCATAGATGCCATTACTCAAATTGCATGACGTCATGTCATCCCTATTGGGATCACTCAGACGTTCCTGAATAAATTGGGTCAAGACTCAGGTAGCCTTTAACTATCCAATGTACTATCTAGGCCTCAATTTGAAGACTAAATTAGTGTCCTTTGATGTGTCACGCTATTAACACAGTTTATGTAGGTATCTTTCCTACAGTAGTGAAACTCGTCGTTGACGGTCACGGCCGGTCAATCGGGGCGTGTTGGATTTTGTGTTATTACCATAATTATGGGAAAGTCAATCAATCGATGAATCCATTTTTATTCTGTAAATATGAGTATACCTACATTACAGATATACCTAACTATATATACCTACTTTATAGTAGATATATGTCAAAGAACTTGATGAGGTTTTGTCAAATTGGTTTGTAGGTTTGTGTCCGCCCAGGTACTTTGGTATAAAAAGACAAACAACATTTTTGGTCATTGCAACCTCAGTTCGATGGTCCGAATTCACCGTTTTAGTCTGTGGAGGGCTGTCCCTTACACCCTGTATATTTATTGGAATCATCATCATCGCAACTGATAAAAGTCCACTACTGGACAAATGCCTCCCCAAAGATCTCCACAATGACGACGGGTCCATTTTTGGATTAATAATTTGGACTCTCCATACTGAATGCAATTAGCCGATCAAACGTTTGTAAATTTGTGAATGTTAACAATTGTTTAATCAAACATTTCTATGAAAAGTTTATTTTTTTTGTGCGAATTGCCCATAAGTTCCTACGGGAAAGTTGTTCAGTATCATGGGTACACATCAATGTCCTACACATCAAAATGACACAAGATCAAATCGACCTAATAGCGAAACGTCACCTCTTACAGTAATGCAACTCTTTACCCTAACACCCTGTATACAATCAGGTTGTGCATTTTCATTTAACACATTTGTCTTTCCATAGCATGCCAAATTCCTCTAAGCGATCCGTGTCCAGAAGCGTAGCGTACATTAAATTAGGCGGTAACACAGTAGGCGGCGACTAACTTAGTTTTGCTGAAACGAAAGCTTCGTGGCTAATAATTATGCGCCTTATCCGACTATCACGGCTCACGCTAGCCTAGTCAAGCGATAACGACTTACAACGGTACGGTACTAGTACTAGTTTTCACCTTCGACTTTACCCGAGGAATGGATCTACATTATAATTAGAAGTCTTTGATTTTAAGGCGTTAGAACGACCAATTTATCTGGCCGCAAATATAACATAAAGCACTGTTATAAAGCCCCTGGACCTTTATGACAACGGTACAAAACTATATGCCTCAAGATGAAAATATTCGGCCATATAAATTGGGCGTTCAAACGCTCTTAAATATACACCTAAAATTGTAACTGGCCTGTCTATCTGTACATTAAAGTATTTGGAATAAATATTTATTATTGAGGGGGGTTATGGATACTTATTTGTCTGTTTCTCTGTTTGTGCATGCCTCACTTTGGATGAGGTTTGTACTAAAACATAGGGCTGACTTTAACATGGTTTATGGTATATTTTATCGCAATTGGTCCACTCAATAAAAAGTTATGATTATTTAAAGTTTTCAATTAGGAAAATAAATGTTATTAGTGGAAACGCTCGTTGGCGTAGTGGAGCTTCGGTATTGGAAACGATCACCCAAGTTAAGCAACGTCAGGTCCGGTCAGTCTTTGGATGGGTGACCGTTTAGTGGTATTTCATCTCGAGCGTTTCCGTGCTTCAGAAGGCACGTTAAGCAGTTGGACTCGGATAGTTCCGTCAGATGGCGTTGTAACTATTCGTTAAGCCAGGTCAGAGGCCTATTGAGGCGGCTTGAAAATTCTCTGACAGCAAGTTGACCACTAACTTGCCTACACCAACACGCACTGGGCCCGCGTGGTGGAGTATGGCTGACTCCACCCTCTCACCCTTATTCGTGAGAGGAGGCCTTTGCCCTGCAGTGGGATTCTATAGGCTAAAACTTACTAGTGGAACAAATTTGGCGCGATCGAAATCTCTGGCGTATATAGTACCAACTCAAATAACAAAATACCGAATATTCACAAAACTAAAATGCGCTTTGAAAGATAGTTGGCAGTTTAGCGAAGCTTCTGACCACCCCGAATAAGATAATAGTCGTGAGTTAATATGTGTGTTTATGTGTAGTTTTCGAGCGATGCTGATGTGTGAACAAACAAACAGACAGGCAAAAAATTTAAATGTTCATTGAGTTCGTATAGCGATAAACCTATCCCGAGTAGGTATTTCTTAGCAGCTCTTACAGTTGTATACCTAATACTCAGTGTATATAGATAGATAGATATAAAAATCCTTGAAACTTGAGGACTACCCACATAATCGATCTTCTTATCAAGGCTATTGTGTAAAATTTTAGAGAGGTAGCGGAGACTACAAGAATAGTTAGGGTTGATATCTATAAAGTTAGGTATTATACTCAACCAGGACAAGGACTATACAAAAAAAAAAAACAGTTGTCTTTCTTTTTACACATGAATAAAGATAACAATCCATGTAGTAAAATTTGTTTAGTTTTATCTAAGGTTTTATGTGTAGTTTTAACCTACGAATTTTCTGTATTTGTAGGCTATATTAATCCCTGTAGAGTGTTTTTTAAATAGAAACAATATTTAATATCAATTTGGTTAGATAAAAAAGTTACGAGATAACCCATTTGGTGCTATTAAAATAAAATTGTCTTCAGAAATATCCTCTTCCTTTGCGACCCCACATCTTACATAATATATACTAATCTACGAATAAGAATGTATAGAAGTGTAAATGAAGCTCAAAAAGTGACCCCAAAAAAAGTGTACCGTGTTCTTTTGTTCTTTAAAAACTGTACCTAGCCGCCAAAACTCATACAAAATGTAATTTTCATTGGGTGCCAAAAATTATTTCGATTTTGTTTAGAGTTACTCTTCTATAGTTATTCTTATAGATACTAATAGATATTTTTCCCGTATACCTATAAAACGATAATGTTTCTTTTTGTATGAAGTAATCTGTGGTACCTATGAAGACTAGCAACTGGTAGGTAGGTCTTTGTAGAATGCCTGTTTAGATTCAAACGTACCTGTTTACAGAAGCTGTTATTACAGGATATAAAGATTAGGGCTCGGAAATTATGATGTAAGACTAAGATCTCAGACGGTTGACTTTGTACCTGTCTGACTCTGAATTAAATAGGAGCTGGGTTCTTCGAATAACATGATCATGTTAGGTTCATGTCATGTTCAAGTAGAGAGTTTAAAAGATTTGTGTTTTAAATAATTGCTGGCCGGATTATCTCTACAACAGAACAGGGGGGCCCTAGAGTCTAGACAAAGTGACATTCTATTGGCGTTGACGCGATGACGCTAATAGAAAATTAGGGTTGAACTACACATGGCCGCACGGCATCGCATTTTTCCGTCGCTCCATCCTTTTCTGTCACTCAGGAACGTCATTTGCTAGAGCATATAAGATAGATGGAACGCGATCGCACGCGGCGTGCTGTTCCGTGCTGTTCCGTTCCGTCTATCTTATATGCTCTAGCAAATGACGTTCCTGAGTAACAGAAAAGGATGGAGCGACGGAAAGATGCGATCGCGTGCGGCCGTGTGTAGTTCAACCCATGTATGGATTTGACATTGGCGATCGAAACATTTTGACGTTTGCTTTCGTCAACATATGTCAAGTCCATACTAGATACCTTGTCTAGGGACCCAGGGCAACGGGAGGGAGAGTTGTGCGTTTTGAACACCACACCCAAAAGGTATCATGCCAAATTTAATAAAAACACAAAATTACCGAACTAAATGTCAAATCCATACATACGCCAATAGAAATGTTACTTTGTCTACAGGCTGTAACCTTTAAACCACATACTCTACCATCAAATACTCTGCATACTCTCCCATACTAGTTTCCAATACCTTCTGGACTCAAATGTATGCAACAGCAGTTTTTTTTTTTGCTTTGATCGATTTGCTTCCATAGTAAAAGTTGATGAGTTTAAATGGGTAGACTCTTAGTTTAAAATAATAATGCTATCATTTTCACCCTGTATACCCTTCTGCGGGTGTAGCTTACGCTTAAGATGCCTGAATTAAGAACTGCAAGTGAAAACATTTTGACACCTTCGGTGTAGATTGAAAAGGGTCAGCAATTAAATCCCGTGACTGCGCATAAATTTTGAATTCGTAAAATTGTTTTCTGACGCTTAATTTCCTTGTTAGCACCCCTATTACATGAGCAAACTTTGAGCGCTTCATACAGTAGCGACAGTGCACAATGCTCGTCCGAAGAACACGAACGTGGTTCCAAGTATTCTGAGTACGTGCATCATTCTAATAAGACGGTTCTTCAAAAGTACCTGGACGACCGAGCTGTGATATAGCGTGTTTTTAGTGTGAAAACGTATTTTCTCAGTAATTAAAGACAGTAGATAAACTTGGAATTAGGTATCTATTAAATTAAAAATTTAATTTTTAAAGTTTAAGCTAAACATAAGAATAATGCTGAAAATCTCTCACTTAAAGAATTTAACAATTAAAGTTTTAGCTAAAATAAGAATAATGTCGAAAATCTCTCACTTAAAATTTTAGTTAAAAATAATAATTATGTCGAAAACATACGATTTCAGAAAAAAAGACGCGATATGCGTTTTATGATTTGTTCGATGTGTAAAGAAATTCCGTTTTCACCGGTACCAAATCATGCGAACCTATTATATCCTTCTAAACTAAGACTTCACTCATCAAACTGAACAACTTTTACTTTAGGAGCAAACATAAAATCGCAAAAAACATCTCCTGGTCACACATTTGAGTAGAGTAGGCGTTGCAGTTAAGTTTTCGTTTAGAACAGCATTTTTATCTGATTTAATCCTATAGTAAAAGTGATTCAGTTTAATGGGTAGAGCGAATGTTTTATCAGAAATAACAATAAAATAGGTCAAATATCACGTAATTAATCAAGTCAGACAAGTTGATAGTCTAGACTTACTGATTAAATAGCATTTAAGTTTGAAATTGTTTTTCAATGAAACTATATCTAGATCAGAAGACGTAGCATGCTACACGTGACACGGCTGTATCACGTCTTTTATCTCGTTCGATCGCGCGCTAATAGAAAGAGAGCGAAGGTGTGATAGCGCTGGGTCACGGTGCCATGCTACCCATGCAGGTAATGGAACAGTGTTGATACCACAGAACATTATAAGAGGGGTTCGAAATGTAAAGTAGCGCTTTTGCTTCGGAGATGGCTGTCGCCACTTGTCTTCCCGCTCACGCTGCTACAATTCGGTATGTCAAGTTTTTTTTGGTCGTCATTTTTATATTTTTTACGTATAGAAGACATAATTTTAAGACACCTATTTCATTTTTATTGCGATTCACCGAGTTTATCAATATAAATTTAATTTTTAAATTATTTTAATCTGTAATCTCTAAGTGCAAAAATGGTGGAGAAAAAATAATTCAAACTCCATGGAGAAAAACTACCTACTGCTATATTAAAAAAAAATAAAACGTGCCTCCTCTTTCTAACTCTATACTGGAAACAGATACGGCAACATCAAATGTCAAATTCTGACATTGTGAACGTAGAAAGAGAAGGAACTAGAACGAAGCACATGTCTTGTCATATCACTCAGTAAGAGATACACATAGCAAATTCGCTCTAGTTAAAAAAGGAGATCGCTACTTATTGCTGTCCTTATCGACGTAGCCACTTTTTTGTTCTACGACGGCTGTCTGACTCCGGAGTCAGACATCTATTTTCATACAAATTGTATAGGATTTTATGACTATATCTGTCTCATACGCGGTTACACTGATGTTCCGTCTATCAGCGTAAGCGAAATACTTGGCCTATGATTGTGAATGTATTTTTTTTCTTAATGGCCGGGTATTACTAGTTGATTTTATGTTTAACAAGGAGTTCACAGGTATGCCAGTGACGTCACTGGACGTACTGAAAAACGACGTTATTTTATTAAAAATTTTTGTAATCCTTTCATTTTAAAATCTTTGACGTAGAAAATATGATTATTGAGACAATTATCTCGAAATGGTTTTCGATTCAGCCCTCCAAAAAAAAACTTGACATACCGAATTACTCATGCTCTCTCACTCGTCGTCGCGCGCCTTATCGTGTTATGCAAATCATTGCATAACCTGTGGCGACACGTTCCACGCCTACTTTGCACTTCTAACCCCTCTTAAAATGTTCTGTGGTTGATACTGTTTGATAGAGTGTATTGTATTACAAGTCTAATACATTTTGCCTTAGGCCATGAACTAGCCACGTGTAATAATTACATTAATCTCATATCTCCGGGAACTGACACGATGGTTTAGGCTGTCTATCCATTAAGTAATATTAGTTATTATGTTTATTATATTTGACACATATAACAATTTATGCTGACGTATTGTAGCAACTATACCTACATAAGGGTTGTTTTGCGATGTGAAAGTGGCAAAGTGATAAATGTAACATAACTTGAAAGTCACAGAATTCTTAGTTTAGTTTAGTTTTTTAATCGCATAAGCATATGCTCACGACTATATTCCTATAGTCTGAGATATTCTGAAATCTCAGAACATCCACGTTTCACCAGTAGTACCGAAACTCTGGCCAGTGTGACGGGGGGTGAGCCCGTCGCCACTTATAATGGACAGTGGGCACAATACATGCCTCGAAATTGAAGCATGCAGGTTTCCTCACGATGTTTTCCTTCACCGAAAAGCGAGTGGTGTTACAAATCGTAAATGAATTCCGAAAAACACATTGGAACGAGTCGGCGTGGACGGGGATCGAACCATCGCCTCCTGCACGGCTGGCAAGGTTACTCGCCACTGGACCACCACGGCTTTACTTGTTTTTTTTAAACGCCTCTGCCATAATGTAACCAACCATACAGGGAAACGTTTCGTGTCTGTGAATGATCTTGCCTGTGTGTCAGTATTGTCAAACGAATCGATTATGGGGGAATATACAAATCCTTGCGCTTTTTATGTTGGACCATTGCTTCCAATCCAAACATGAACGAGGCGAGGTATAATATTCATGGAAGGTTTTACTAAATCTCCATGAATATTATACCAGTGTCAGATATTTGTTAACATTTTTAGAGTTTAATTAATCCTAGCATTGAAACTTTATATTTTAACGAAAATCTGACGCAAAACGAGTATAGAGATTAGTTTCTAGATTGTTTAGCTGAAAATGTTAATTGACTTTAATTGGTTAGTATTAAAAATATAACTAGACTTCATTTGTATGGAGCGCGCTCCGAATTATATCCTCTTAATACAAATTTAACATATTAAGTTTTAGATGCGGTATGAACTCTATCGGAGCATGTTTTGTGCGCTGCGCAGCGAACTACATAACACAAGATAATTCAAAGTTAGAGAGAAGCAAGTTCGAAATTACACGCGCGCGTGACTAATGTACGAGATACATAATAATAAATTGTCTTAAATTATAAACAAAAGAAACTCAAAGACTAATAGACTCATAATATACCTTTGCTCAGAGAACTGCTCGTTCTAGTAGTAACATGTAATATCATTGGCTCATTCCATAAAGTGATCTGAAGCCAAGCTAAGAACAAGACCATAGAAAAGAACGTACCTTTTTCAGGACTGCAGAACGCATAGAAGGCATCAGTGTGTAAGTGTATCCACTGCATCCGACCTTACATTGATAGTATTGGTTTCCCATTATATCATATTCAGGAGAGTAAAGAGTATATAGTGAATTTGTGATTAGCGCACTCGCTTATGCTTTTGAAAATATCCTGCATACCATCACTGCTTATCTCCAAAAGCAGTAGATGTGTAGTCTAATAGTACATTATGGTACAAGTGTGTAATATTGGTGATTAACGCTAAGGTGCCATTGAGACCCGAACCGTCAGGCGAGGGTCTTAAGAGAGCCGAGGACAGTAAATATCAATACACACATGTATCATGCGACGTTTTTCAACACACTTGTGAAGAAAATAATACTACAAAATCATAAAACGTTTATTTTGTACTATTGAACACGATCTTTTTTGTATCCAAACTTTTTTAAGAACTAAGCAACTCAAAAAACCTATCACTCACTAGAGAATAATAGTAATAAAAAGTCACAGTTTGATTACATGCTTCAGGCTAGGTTATCCCAGTACAATCGTCTCTTTCTTGCAAGCATAAGTTTACAATTAGCCATCCCGCTCCAATTGAAAGCAGGATCGCAAAAAAACGTGTTTTTCGTCAATATCTTTGCTCATGGGAGTTTCTAAGCTAAAAATTCTTCTTAGTTCACTAGAAATATATAATGTATTTAGTTAAGTACAAGAATAAAAAGTTAAATATCAGCAGTTTAATCATAGTATTGAAAAAACATAACAAAAAGGGGTAACTTTGGGATTTTTTTCTATCGAGTAAACTTAATCTAATCGTGTAATTGAGAACAGTCGCCCATCCGCCCGATCCTTAAATAAGACATAATTTAATTTCAGACTTTAAAACACAGTTTAAAACACTTTCGTTCGTGTTCAAAAAACGGCCTCGACGGGATAAGAGCGTCTTAATTGCGGTGAAATTAGAGCCATTTTATAAGCAAGTGTGTTGAAGAAAGAATATCTCGTTGCGGAATTCCCTTTGTTATACGTAGTCAAACACTCACAAGGCCGGTTTCTTTTAATAACGAACATTGTAACCTACACATCGGGTAGAGTAGGTTGCTTTTCAAAAGATAATAAGTAATTAATGTTTGACGCTTTTATCTAAATCACATGGGATGAATACTTAATTTTATTTGAAGTCTACCCGAGTCGGGTACGAACTCATCTAACTTGGCTGTTAGTACGTAAGCACTTTAAGGTTTTAATACATTTACTTGTGTTTCAGTCTGCTTGTTACTTTTGAATAAATAATCAACTCGTTTGTTTTGACTGCTTAAGTGTTGACTAGTTTAGCTAAATAAATACACAGAGCTATGTGAAATATATATCACATTCCTTAGAGACATCAGACAACCTTTGAACAAGTATTATTTCTGTTTGAGATGTGTCATTGCATAGCTTATGTTAACTATGTTATTTTTATAGCGGAGTCACGTTGCAGGGTTTGCTCCGAACACTTGTCTCTCGCGTGGTGTTCGCGCGGTTCGCGTCTCAGCCTGCCACGAGGCTCCAAATTCCTTCTCAGTTGTTGTTCTTACTCAAAAACAATCCTCGAAATTGGATAGACACTCCCTCAAACTACTTGACACTGGCGAAATCTAATAAGGAGACGCCATTAAATAAAAATAGAATATAATATTTTTATAGCAAATTCAAAGGTTAAATTATATTAGCAAGGGTTACGAGCTCTGAAATAAAAATTAATGGACCGTTTTCTTGTGTAGTTCCAAAAGTTTCAGGATTGTGTAGGAGTAGGTCCCCTGAACAACGTAAAATAAAGTCCTCTCAATTACAGGTGCGGCGGGGGTTAAAGGTCCCTTTTACTCGAAAACGGTGTACCCTAGCGACAATACACCAATAATTAAATTAAAGCTCATTAAATCTCCCACAACTTTGTTCCTGTACGTAATTATTGAAAAATTCATGGTTTTCAAGTTATATCTCACCCCCCGCCGCACCTGTAATTGAGAGGATTTTGTTATACGTTGTTCAGGGGGTAGGCCCCTACACAATACTGAAACTTTTGGAAATACACAATTTAGTTCCGCTATATACCTTTTTTTGGTTCAGTCTGCTTGCAAATCGTAAAAAAGCAATACGGGTTTTGTATGGAAGGTTGGTGCCTTATTTTTCCGCAGTAGGCTATCTGCTATTGCGGATTTTCCGGATCTCCTTCCCTTTTAAAAAACAAAAATTTTGATGGTGCCTATTTCAAAAAGTTCAATAATTTCGAACAATCTTTATCCACAGTTTTTGAGAATTACGTGGTTATTAATTAAGCTAAAGTTAATCATTTTAACGGGTTCTTACCAGGTAATAAGTAATTAATACCAGGTAAGAACCCGATAAAATGTTTAATTCTATATTAAACTAGTGTTTTCCCGCGACTTCGTCCGCACAAATTATATAAGTACCAGATTTTAAGTCAGATCATAAGCTATCAAACAAAAAAAGTTTCATCAAAATCGGTTCAGTACTTTTTGCGTGATGCGCGAACAAACAAACAAACAAATAAACAAACAAACAAACACATAAACAAACAGACAAACAGACAGACAAAATTTCTAAAAAAGGTTGATTTCGAGTCAGGGATACCTAAAAACCATATCGTAATCTTTTTTTTGTAAATATCTTCAATGTACAGACACACTTCAGTTACAGTTTTATAATAGGTAGTTTAGATAATAACCGCGTAACTCTCAAAAACTTTAAGACAGAATACAGTCTGTCTATAAAGTCTTAACAAATAATGATGGCGATGGCGTGTCTCCACGCAAAAATGTCAAAATCAAGCATAACCTGGCACCACCTTACTAAAATGATTAGTTCCGTGAACATTCATGTCACAACTTTATAGACAGACTACTTTTCACAGTCAACGAAGACGAAGTCGCGGGAAACAGCTAGTTTCGAAATAAACGTATTTATTGTCATTTCATCTACATATTATTATGTAAAACTATATAATTTGCATTGGTAATAAAGGTGGGAGTAGCAAAGTTGACAAAATGTGTAGGTACCTGCCAAATTTAAATGTTAAATAGAAGTAAGTTTGACATAATTTAATGTAGATATTATGCACATTGAGAAGTCAATTTATTTGCCGGGGAGAATACCTATGTTACATTTCAGCACACTGATGTACTGATATTTAATTGATATTTTAATTTAGTTCTTTTTATTCTATTTTAATGAAAGCTTAGCCTTTTGTATGTAACAAGAAATTTAAAAAAAAACTTGAAAATGAAACGGGGACTTCGAGATTGTATCGCACCTTTACTGCAAATTCAACGTACCTACCGACCAATCTACTTTCATTGAAATTGCGGTATCAAAAAACACATTTTTATTCCTATGCTTGGACAAGGACAGAGCAAGAATTCTAAGGGCCATATCACACGAGAGTTCAGAAGGCGTAGAATGTTGCACGAGCTACGCCTTTTATCTTTTCTCGCGCAAATACCAAGAGAGCGACGGCGTGATAGCGCTATATCATACGCTGCCATGCTAGCCAGGATGGTCAATTGGTATTTCTCAGATCAATCAGTATCGCGGCAGAATCGAGGCGCTGTCGCGGAAATAACGCTCAGTCAACGCATCTGCTTCGAAATCGAGAGTCGCGACGTTGCGGTGGTACAGTTGCGACATCCTCTACGCTCAACAATCGCTTGTGTGATAAGTCTCTAAAACAATTATTAAACAATGACCGGAATCCTTTATCATGGGCGTATCCGACATAAAAACATCGTGTGTAGTATCTAAATTTAATGACCATTTATTTCCCACTTACAATGTATTAACGTAACCTGAAACAGAATGGTTTATCAGCATAAAATTAGGATGTAAAAGTTGAAATAAAAGCTTCGTTACGAGCCACGGTCCGCAGTAAAACGCGTTATCTGCAAACAACTAAATAATTTCGTGCTAGAGTCGGGAGTTACGCGGTTTACGAGTGAGCAACACAACAATATTATTGACAGTGGTTTTGCTGGAAGAAACATGGGAAACAAGAAAGCGATATAGATGATAATTTTTGGATATGAATCATCCTCATCACCATCATAAATTTGAGAGTTTGCACTAGTTCTTTTCTGGACATAAATATGGCGAATAAGTACATAACGCGCAATTTTTTACACAAGAAACGTATATGATTGGTAGGTACATATTTATATAATTTCATTATACTCGTATTGTAGCTCGTTGGACCTCAATAGGTACGCCATATGACCAGTTCTAAAGATGCCAGCCCGATTTTCAGCTTTCTTTTTCGTCATTTTTATATTATGCCTATTTTCATTTTCGTCATTTTTATACTAATGGACATTTTTATACCTTGTCATTAGTCATTTTAGACATTAGTCGACTAAATCCTTTGTGCATCAAGTTTTCATACAAGTCACCTTAAAGTTGATGTGTTAATCTTAATGAGGAACAAAAAAGTTGCGGTTCACTTCATATAAACTCAAACAACACTCGATAACGCGATTTAAATGACGTGCAGCGCCATCTATTGACAAAATTGTTTGTTTGTTTGTTTGTTCGCGCATCACACAAAAACTACTGAACCGATTTCGATGAAACTTTTTTTGTTTGATAGCTTATGATCTGACTTAAAATCTGGTAAGTATATAATTTGTGTGGACAAAGTCGCGGGAAAACACTATTAAGTATATAGTGAGAAACTAATACTATTAGAACTATTATGTTGTTTTGTGTACAATAAAGAATCTAAGAATATAAGAACTAAATACCGGCAAGATCAATGTTTTGTGACGTCAAATGTAACACAATGCTCAAACAGCTTAGCAAATCCTAAAGTCCATCCGTTCTTAGCCCACATTTCTCCCAAGTTTCAACACCTAACTCATGAACAAGAATTCATCTTGACTTAACTTTAGATGGAAATACCTGTAACTAAATAGTTTGCTTCCATCTTCCTGGAATACACAGACTGCTCTTTTGTAAATTATATCGGAATACTGGGCGACCACTTTTTTAACCACTCCAACTTTCAAGGGTTATTACTTATTAATCAAACTGGCCTAATTTTACTACACGGGGGAGCAAACCTGAAATTGCAAAAATATAATCAGTTTCTCCATACATTTGAGTTGAGTAGGCAGTTTAGTATTCGAGGTACGTTACAGTTGATGGGAAGTGATTAAAAAAATCGCCCTGTAATAAGTTTTTAATCAATAGATTAAATATCATGGATGAACCGAGATTTTGCGGTTACAAATTTTGGAGCAATAAACTTAAGGCCAGGTTATCCAAGTGCAAGCGTCTCTTTCTTGCAAGAATAAGTTTGCAAAAAAACGTGTTTTTCATCAATATCTTTGCTCATGGGTGTTTCTATGCTCAAAATTCTACGGAGTTCACTAAAAATATTTAATGTATTTAGTTAAGTATAAGAATAAAAAGTTTAATATCAGCAGTTTAATCATAGTATTGAAAAAACATAACAAAAAGGGGTAACTTTGGGATTTTTTTCTATCTATTAAACTGAATCTAATCGTGTAATTGAGAACGGTCGCCTATCAGCCAGATCCTTAAATAAGACATAATTGGTTTTAAGACTTTAAAGCACAGTTTAAAACACTTTCGTTCGTGTTTAAAAAATGGCCTCGACCGGATAACAGCGTCTTAATAAAGACGAATCATGTTCGTCGCTAAAGCTCTTTGAGATTAATTATCAAATCAATTCAAATTAAATAAAATGATTTATACCGCGAAATACAACGTATATTAATATAAGTATAACGTTTATATCAGTCGATGCATCTCTGGCTTACAGTGTCTGATTTGCATTGCTATGAAATTACCTACCTATCTACTGAAATTACGCTCATATAATTAAATTTTCCACTGTTAATTATCGAGGCGCTCGTTGAAGTTGGAGCTTTGATGTTCGAAACGTTAACCGATAAGTCAGGTTTAGGTGATAACTCGGGCACAAAAGTTCTTTACATAAGCCAAGTTTAAATCTTTTGAAAACTAATGTCGGAAATAACGCTGGCTGGTTTATGACTTTGGATCCATGCTTAGAAAGGAATATTAAGCAGCTTGTCCGGGTTACTACCGTTAGATAGCGGTATTCCATACCATGCGGGCTCACACTACAGACCCGTTGAGGCTGCATGAAAATACTTTGACATTAAGTTGACCACTAACTTGCCTGTAAGGTGCGTTGGCGTAAATTCGGATGGTTTTTAGCTGCATTCATAAGAAGTTGGCAATTCATTATTTCCTCAAAATCTGTATCAGCTAGCGTAATAAAGTAAAGTAGAATCTGATAATCAGTAAACAACCTATCAGAAAAATATTTTCATGTTTCCATTTAACGACTGCTGTGTCACAGGAGTTTAAAGTATAGACATACATTTAAAAGTACATGGGAAAGATTGGACGATGTTGGGGAAATAACGGACTAACCTCTAAAATCATGTGGCTATGAACACAAGGATTATAAAAAGAAAACATCCGATCTTATAATTCGTTATTTTGTTTTGAGCGTCATATATTACGCCCAGCCATAACAGACGATCGACACGACGAAATCACCGATGCGGACTGAAGGGAGTAGAGAAAAAAGGCGTCTAGCGCTATGTTGAGAGTATAATAATTACAGAATCGGTAGTTATTTAACATATCTGTTCTTACCCCATTCACGATCTTACCCATACTATCCCGTACTATCGCCATAATAGATACATAGGTACTGTGCTACCGCGTAGCGGTGTATTGCCTGACCCTACTATCATGAGATAAAGTTGGTGTACCCTGCATTGAGACGTATGTTAATGAGGCAGATTCATTAAAAAAAAAACAGTGACATGGATACAATTTTCAAAATTTAGCTGTCAAATAGAATAAAATAAGGTTCTGAGTTTTTCTCAATTCCATAATTTTAGGGAGCAATTTGGTAATTCATAAATAGGATTATGATGATTGCAATATGAAGACGTTTTGATGATTTGCATTGATCTACTTTTTGTGCATTCAATCATCGTTTATGCACAAAAGTCTAAAACAGGCACTACATTCTAGCCGAGAACGGACGAGAGGGCCGAGAACAAGAGTGTGGATGCCCTTCATCGTTCTCGCGGTATCCTGAGCAGTAGTAATTTTCCTTTGGAAGTTCTTGCCGAGAATTCTCGCCGAGAAGTTCTCGCGAGAGTGTAGCGCATGCTTAACATTTTCAATGTCATTCCGTATTTATGTGTAGTTATATATAATAAACAGTTTATCTATATACCGGAAACACCAGAAAATGTAAACGTCAGTGAATAAACAAACCATAGACAACCAACCTTTTTAAACATTCAAAAATGATACTCTGCATTACGTGAGCCTCCTTCTGTTGATTCGATGATATGTCATTGAGTTTAACTTGCAATCGCGTTACATAGATTTGCAAACCACCATTACAGGCTTTCTGATTTCCCCAAGGTACGTCCGTCGGCCGTATCGGTGGCTCAGTACCTACGTCACTCGGGGAGGCTTCTTACGTGCACCCTAACGTGCAGTTTTCCATTACCTGGGTCATCAACCAGCTTTTGGCCGTGACTTCATGTGCGTGGATTTCGGAAAACTTCAACAACCCGTTGGGGGATGATTTTCGAAAAATCCTTTCTTAGCTATCCTTAAGTTAAGTTGTGTTACTAACAAAACGAATCCTGAAATCACTTGAAATAATTGATTTTATTATTATTATATTATTAGTGCACCACTACATCCTCTGTAGAATTGTAGTAATTCCATTCTCTTTGCTCTGTAGAATATTTGTATTTCTTTCATGTGTGCGTTGTCTGTTAGTCAGTCACTGAAATGTTTTCTAAGTAAATAGGGTCCTACTATTTTAAGGACGATAATCAGACCATCAAACTGAACAACTTTTTCTAGGGCACCAATATTGAAATCCCGAACAAAATCTGCTGTTCCATACAAAAATAGAAAACCTACTTAAGCATTTTTTTTTTCGCGATTTCGTCGTTGGTCCAATAGAGAAAGTTTTTCAGTTTGATGGTCTGATCATACCCTTAAAAAAGTGTCAGCATTTAATAGGACCCGTATATTAACTTTACCTCAATCTCTTCAATTCCCTTTTATATCTGTGTAGTGACAATTCATTTGAGTCTTCCATTATATTAAATTGTTTCCGTGGGAATCTCATCTGTTTTCGACGCGGTTGTTGGTACCTGTAATCGCCAATTAATTTGGTGAGGATTGAATGAGAGTTTAATCGTTTTTCCTCCTTCGAGTGGAGAATAGGATAAGTTAGGTAGCTAACATTGTTTAATTTATAAAGCTAAGATCATAAGAATTTTTTATAAAAATTTTGAAACATACGTAGATAAATTTAGGTATGCCTTTTTCCAAGAAGAATCTACTCGTACATAGTTCTACTACGTCTACGTAGTTCATAATCAGCAACTGTATGTTTCGGAAGGCACTTTAAGGTCCAGAATAATGTCTTAAGATGGCGATGCATCAGTGGCCTGTTAAGGTGACTGGAAATAAACCTGCACTGAACCAGGATGCTGGAGCAAGATCGAATAATAGCCCAGTCTCACTCACCACTTTTTGGTGAAAATATGTTTTTTTCCATCAGATTGTACATTACTTTTTATTTATTATCAATACGTAATACTTACACATGGCGAGTGAGGTTATCAGAGATAAAAACGGAATTAAACACATGTTTTACTTTATAACCTCATATAACTTGTAGATAACGAAGGGTCTTTGTTCTTAAGTAAACATTTACATACTCGTATCAATAGTTAAAATAAGTACCTACAAACAAAATAATGACAGGCAATCAATGATAACAGTTATGCAGTCAGCCTGTGTGAATTGTGTTTTTATAGCGTAGAGGAATATTTTAATTATGACGAATAAGTAAAAGTAGAGTAGTAAACTATATTAGACTTAGTAAGATTTTTATCAAGAAACTAAATTTGCACGCCTGCAAGCAGGCTAAATACAGCTACTGAACAATTTTGTAACACCCTTTTAACAAACTATTTTGGCAAATAAACTATTTCTATTTCTCCTAATAAATATGTAACTACTTTGATTATATAAGCATTTGGATGGAAAATGGATCGAAAATGTTGATCTTATCAACGTACATATTTATAAGATCCATGGCATGAGCACAATAATATTTATATCTTTCTGTCCTGTATGAACATCTTTGTCTATCGCATCCTACCTTATTTCCTGAAATGTCACTTTCTTTTTAACCGACTTCAACAAAAGGAGGAGGTTCTCAATTCGACTCGTATGTTTTTTTTTTCAATAACTTAATTTCGCCTCACCTAGTGGTATGTACGCGTCTCACTGTTTATCGCCTGGAATAAAATTAATCGCAGAATTTCCCGCCGTCGCCAATTTCAATTCATTTATTTCGTGTCAAATCATTGGTTTTTGGAGAAGTTTGCCACCGATATCCGTAATGATTTAATCAATAGGTAGGTAGATGTGTGATATTGTGACCTTTGTCAACAACACAAACACCCTTAGTAGTTAATGACCTCATAAACAGTCACTGCACTTCAATACTTCCAAAGGAACATAAAAGCAGAATTCCTTTGTTACCGACTTCATCGTAACAAAGGGAATAAGGAAAATGGGAACCTAAAAGGTACGTAATTGACTCCCGTCTCTGACTGTATCTGATAAGCAAAAATTTTCCACGAAACTTGACAGTTCCATTTTCTATATTTTCATAAAGTTGGATAGGAAAATATAGAAAAATACGTGACAGAAATTCTTTATTTAGACTTGGTAGTAGGAATCGTCGTGACATTACTGCATGGATGACGTCGAAGGGACATGCTGACTGCACTGTTCCTTTCGATTTTCTTGGGATTATGAAGTACTTATGACACTAGCAGATATAAGCTTGAGGATGATCTAGTGCAGGGCCGATGTATGTGGCGTGACAATGAAGAGGCCGTGCCCAGCAGTGGGGTTAAATAATCCTAAATCTAGCTATTGACATAATTCTTCATCTTGTTACCTTGAAGAAGAAATACTATCCTAAAATCTTGGATTCAATTGAGGCAAGAGATACGGGTCTATATTATCTAACGAGATATTACTGAGTTGACCTAAAAACTTTATTTTTAACGTATCCCAAGCTCGATTCATACATAAATCGATTTTCTTCGTTGCAAAATTATTATTTTAAAATCTTCATTGTAAATTCATTGTAATCAAGTTCACACTCTTTGACAATTTAGATTGAAGCTTCGTATAGTTTATGACTTGGCTATTTCTATCATTGAAGGCCAGAACGAGTGTAAAACGGTGGGCAACTTTAAATTCTACGTGTTGCTTCCCGTTACATTTTACCCACATTGTAATGAAAACTTTGCTACGGGCTGAATGCTGCCTTCATAATTTACAACTAAGGGGCTATCTCCTGGTTTTTCCATGAAATTGGGTAACTTAGTAACCATTTTATTCATTAACTATGGCACTTTTTGAGCTGAGAAATAAACTGAACCATCTACATGATAAGAGAATTGAAGTGATTTTTCTAGAAATCGATTTTATTGAATAAATCCGATGAAAATGGTATCTAAAGTCACCCCTTTTTTTCCAGTTGTAACCATTATACTCTTACATTTTAAATCGGAAGAAAATGAAAATTTACAATATTATTCACAACACAATTTAAAATTACGTGGTTTTGTTACTTTTTTGAAATTCATAAAAAAATCATCTCATTTTTCAAAGAAAACGGCTACATTATGACCGGAGCCACCCGCTCGTTTGCATCGATTAGTATGGAGAGTCGTGGTCCCGGGATGATACGCCTTAAGTGCTACGCTTGTCGGTGGAGTATTCGCCAGGTGCCGTCAGTTTCTGATAGGATATAGCCTAAAAACTCACTCTGAGCCCTGTATAATAACTTTATTATTATTAAAGGCTCCAATTTTCGGTTTTTTAAGAGGTTGATCTGAACATTAAACGGAATAACTTTCACTATGGGACCAAAGTCGAAATTGCGAAAAAAAATTCTGCTAAGTATTCCATATAAAACTTGACCAAAATGTTTGACAGCAGATTTTTTTTTTGCGATTTGTATGTTGGTCCCATAGAGGAAGTTGTTCAGTTTGATGGTCTGATCATCCTCCTAAAAAACTGTCAGATTATTAAGTTGGACCCTGTACTGTCTTGTCAAGTAAAGACTTGACTTGACAGCGACTCCAATAAAACACAGAATCTGATAGATGCGAAGAAGTTAAGTTAAGTTATAGCCTGTAGAATCCCACTGCAGGGCAAAGGCCTCCTCTGACGAATAATGGTGAGAGGGAGTGGGCCATACTCCACCACGCAGGCCCAGTGCGTGTTGGTGGAGGCAAGTTAGTGGTCAACTTGCTATCAGAGAATTTTCAAGCCGCCTTAATAGGCCTCTGACCTGGCTTAACGAATAGTCACAAACGCCATCAGGCGGAACTATCCGAGACCAACTGCTTAACGTGCCTTCCGAAGCACGGAAACGCTCGAGATGAAATACCACTAAACGGTCAAAGACTGACCGGACCTGACGTTGCTTAACTTCGGTGATCGTTTCCAATACCGAAGCTCCACTACGTCAACGAGCGCTTTGAATGTTGTTTTTACCCGACTGCGACAGAAGGAGGGTTATGATTTTTTACTTATTTATTTTGTTATGTTTTCTTTCATCTGTTTAAATAACTCTGTATATATTATAGGTCTTTCACATTTATTCCTAAAACATATTGTTATTTGATAAAATAATGAAGTTTACGGGTACAAAAATGTTTACCCTAATTTACATATTAAAAAATGATTGAGAAGCATCAAGTGAGTTAAGTGTACGGAAAATATAATGAACCGATTGCCATTGATTGACAACGGGTTTTAATTGACCAAAATACAAATATTGTTTAACATCGCACTAGAAATTGCTTCAAAATTAACTCAAATAAATGAAAATTTAGAATTGCACTTGTATTATAAGATACAATTTTCTGACATTATTATCAAAATAGGTAGACTAAAGAATTAAATAATGTATACCTATACTCTACTATACGCAATAGTAAACCAAGCCATCGCTATGTAAATTCCAAAAGCTCGCGTAGATACTAGTTAATCAAGCCGTTGGTTACCAACTAGTTAGCTCGATGTATGTTAACTTCATGTAGGTACACTGACACTCTGTTAAAATGGATTTACTCATCCAGCCTTTCGAATTTACTGAATTTTAGAAAAGCAAATGTGAAGATTGCAACATTACTGTATTATATTTGTGGGTTGATTAAGCTTTGTTTTGTTCATATAATTTATACATGGATCGGGTATCGCACATATACGTCCCACTGCAGGGCACAGGCCTACCCTCTAGGAGGGTGTTTGGGCGTTAGTCCACCACGCGTGCCCAATGCGAATTGGTCGACTTCACATTTGCATCAGAATTTCTTCTTCTGCATATGCATGTTTCCTCACGATGTTTTCCTTCACCGTTTGAGAGCAGTCGGCAATACGTACGTAAGTTAAAAAAACTCATCGGTACGTGGCATGTCGTCCGTGCGGATTCAAACCAAGACCTCATGATTGAAAGTCCATACCTCTCCGCAACGCGCCACCGAGCTCATGCAATGCAATCGAGTACCCTAAGATAAAGTATAATGTCTAGACGGTGTCTAGATATAGAGCCTCCCGCTTCTACCGTATAAAACAATTAAAAGTGGCCAACTTTCTTAGGTTGACGTGCGTGAGGCGCTATACAACTTATATCTGTGTGCGTGTATACCGACACGGTTTATCACTCAAGAGATCGCTGATTTTTGTTTTGACGCGTTCGTAGGTTCGACGCCGACGGTCAATCTTGACAAAATAACTTATCAAGCCGAGTACCCAAGCCATGAGAAACATACGTGTAGAGTCACGTTGCAGGGTTTGCCCCGAACACTCGTCTTCGCGTGGTGTTCGCGCGGTTCGCGTTTCAGCCTGCCACGAGGCTCCACAATCCATCTCAGTTGTGTTCTTACTCAAAAACAATCCTCGAGATTGGATAGATGCACCCTCCCTTAAACCACTTGACATTGGCGGAAATGCGGTCCTAACGCACAAGCAAGAAGTCCATTATTTATATAAAAAAAATAACATGCTTTTAAAATTAGTGGACTTTGGGTATTTAGAGTCACACGGACACAGTATGCCTTGGTGTAAAAAGTGACAAACGTATCAAACGTATTATCCATTCAACTTTTAAATGTTTCGTGTACATTCACTCGTTTATATTAGATCCTATACTAATGCAACGTGGTAACAAGCGTCATTTTTCGTACATCCAGATTCCAAAATGCAACTTCCTAGCGAAGCAAAGCATTCAATCTCGCGATATTTTCTCACTGCTCAATAAAACTATAACGTTCAACAGGCCCGTTAAACCTCCAGCAAATTCCTTCCATGTTTTGAGAGTTCAATGGAATCACTTTTTGTAGATGCTTTTACGTCCGTTGGAAAATCAAAACGGACAAGCTTTCCAATTCCAAAGGGATGAAAATAGTGCTTGAATTTTTTAACCGAAAGTCGAATCTTTTGAACTGACAAACTACTTTTTTACGATCTCAAAACACATATCTTGCATCTTCATATTTTTAATGTTCTTTTATAAGTTGAATATTTATAATTAAGAAAGTCTAATATATTAGTCACACAGTGAATCATCAAGTACCTACTTGAGAAAAGAGGTAAAATAATAGGAGTAAGTCTTCAAAACTAAAACTCTATAAAACACCTTTATCTTCACCAAATGCTATTTAAGACCTATTATGAGCCTTGACTTCAGTCATTATACTTTCTATGCTTCAGTATAAACAATGTGTGTGTGTGTTTTACTCCTGAGACGGGATAGGTTCACCGCATGAACACTGCGTTAGATCAGGATCCCTATACCTCAAAAAATTTCATAAAAGCATTGACTTACACTCTAACGATAGACAGGCCCTTTCATAGAAGCAACATGTTCCACTTGAATGCGGTGCCGGCACCTGATTGATGTTCCCGAGTTCACTTCGTCACTATGGCAATGACAGACCGCAATGTGTTGTTTTGTGTGACATGTTGTTTGTTTGAACGAGCTTGTCTATCGCTAGAGTATATGTCAGTGCATAAAAGTGTGCAACGGCCAACTTTCAAATTCATTCGTAAACGGAAGAAGATGAAATCACATAGTTTAACAATTTCCTCTCGGCGGGACGCACACATCTGTCGACATCTAAGTTTTACAACGTTGGTTGGATAAAAGGAATAGTAAAAGATGGGTTTCTACGGTATCTTTAGATAAAATGTTAATACGGACAATGTTACTCACAGACACCGACGTTTCGAAAAGTATCGATGATTGATGCTCTTCTTTTCTCAATAACTATACTGATAAAGAAAAATGTTTGTACTTACCTATAGAATATCATCTCCTTAGTAGGCCCCCATTTGTACCCTTTATCGTTACTTTTGTGCGTTTTTCGTTTGATAGAGGACTATTTGTGCCTGTGCAACTGGCATGCAAAAGGCGAAAACGTTTTAGTCCACTGAGACCAAAATCGAAACCTAGTTTATAAACGAGGTTCAGAAATAGGTTTCGATTTTACTTTTCATTCTCATCGGTTTTGTGAAACGAATGATTTTATTAGGTAGGTACTATTCGTTAATTGAAATCCTTGTGTTAATTGATATCCACAATTCCTGAAACCCATAATGATATTTAAAAAGTCGGAAGCTATACAAAACTGATAAGTAATTTAAAAAGAACTTTTTCTATACCTACTGTATATTACCTTTTTTTTACAAAACTCATATTGGGTCCAACTTAATATATTGGGTACACTTTTTAAGAGGATGATCAGACCGTCAAACTGAACCTTTTTCTCTATGGAACTACCGTCGAAATCGCAAAAAAGAAATCAGCTCTTCCATACAAAACTGCAAACCTACTCGCTCGAGCCAAATGTATGGGAAAGCTGATTTTTTTTTCGCGTTTTCCATGTTGGTCCCATAGAGAAAGTTGTTTAGTTTGATGGTTTGAACATCCCCTTAAAAAAGTGTCAGCATAGTTAGAAGGACCCTGTGTACAAGATGTTACAAAAATACAAACAAACATAGACCATCAAACTGAACAACTTTCACTGTAGGACCAACATCGAAATCACGGAAAAAACTGATGTAGGTACATACTATAAACTACAAATCTACTCGAGCTAAATGTATGAGATAGCAGATTTTATTTTGCGATTTCGATTTTGGTCCATAGTGAAGGTTGTTCAGTTTGACGGTCTAAACGTTTTAAATGTTTATTTTTACTTTTGTAACATCCTGTATATTTAAAATAGTACCTACATACTTATGTGCAATTGTATTAATGGTGTAAAAACTTAAATGGATAAATTAGGATAAATAACAATAAAACATACTGACTAAAATTAAATAACAGTAAAATATAACGGACTAAAATTAATTTTTACTTAGAACTTAGGAATTAGTGCTTTCTATGCCACGAGCTTGTTCTAAGCTTCTAAATCTATTCTAAAAATAGGTAACTTATTATTAAAGCTTAGATCAAAATAAAATTAATGGATAGGCTTAAATCACGGTAAGTTGAAGCACACTACTGGTGCACTTGGTCCACACAAACTAGCGCCATTATCTGTCAAATCTAGGGCACTTGCAACAGGGGCAAAGTGCGAAGGGAATTTAATCCACTCCTTGGGCCCAATGCTCGCTGGTGAGCTGCAGCCCGCTGAGATCAACTTGATTCCGATTATTGTAATCTGCTTCAACCATTGAGGTAGTAGAGGCGACACCCAGACTGAATTGTTTGTAACACTACTCTTATAGGCCAATTGGTACAAGCTTACTTAGCCTGTTCCAGGCCTACTTAGCTGTTCCAGTGATCGTGGCGCACAGATTTTGTTCGCGTTGTCTGGTCTATACTTAATTTTAACATGGCTTCAACTCAGACTATTGTTTTGTTACTTTAATAATTAGATCAAAATAAAATTAATGGATTGGCCTTACGCGAACATTTCAAACCAGAAAAATGAGGCAAAACAAATGAAAGGTTTACTTTAAATTTGTATGCAAGTGCCCTAGATTTGACAGATAATGGCGCTAGTTTGTGTGGACCAAGTGCACCAGTAGTGTGCTTCAACTTACCGTGATTTAAGCCTATCCATTAATTTTATTTTGATCTAAGCTTTAATAATAAGTTACCTATTTTTAGAATAGATTTAGAAGCTTAGAACAAGCTCGTGGCATAGAAAGCACTAATTCCTAAGTTCTAAGTAAAAATTAATTTTAGTCCGTTATATTTTACTGTTATTTAATTTTAGTCAGTATGTTTTATTGTTATTTATCCTAATTTATCCATTTAAGTTTTTACACCATTAATACAATTGCACATAAGTATGTAGGTACTATTTTAAATATACAGGATGTTACAAAAGTAAAAATAAACATTTAAAACGTTTAGACCGTCAAACTGAACAACCTTCACTATGGACCAAAATCGAAATCGCAAAATAAAATCTGCTATCTCATACATTTAGCTCGAGTAGATTTGTAGTTTATAGTATGTACCTACATCAGTTTTTTCCGTGATTTCGATGTTGGTCCTACAGTGAAAGTTGTTCAGTTTGATGGTCTATGTTTGTTTGTATTTTTGTAACATCTTGTACACAGGGTCCTTCTAACTATGCTGACACTTTTTTAAGGGGATGTTCAAACCATCAAACTAAACAACTTTCTCTATGGGACCAACATCGAAATCGCGAAAAAAAAATCTGATATCCCATACATTTCTCTTGTCGATTTGTAGAGTATAGAACATCATTTTTTTTTCGCAATGTCCTATAGTGAAAGTTGTTCAGTTTGATGGTCTACACCACCCTCTTAAAGGTTTATTTGTATTTTTGTAACACCTTGTAGAGCTGATGTATCTTTTAAAGAACAGGGGCAAAGTGCGAAGGGAATTTAATCTTAACAACCCCCTTAAGAGTTTTAAAAATTTATTCTTACTTATGTAACATCCTGTATACAGACTGATCAGACTGGCTTTGAACTTAGTTACACAGTGCAAAAAAAAGTTAGTACCTAAGTAGTCGAATCCTATTCTCACTGAAGGGGAAATGATACCTATTTCAGTCCTGAAATCGATTTCTTATAGATGGCCGTGGCAGTAAAACACTTTGCAAAAACCTTTACACGTTTGCATACAAGGTTCACCTTTAGTACCTATATTTAGAATGGAATGACGTATCAATATGTAGGTAGAGACATAGGTAATAGGCGGCTACAGGCAGGCACATTAAAACGTTGTTCTATACAAGGTGTTACAAAAATACAAATAAACATTTTAGTGGGTGGTTTTGACCATCAAACTCAACAACTTTGACTATGGGACCGATATCAAAATCGCGAAAAAAAATAATTATGTTCTATACTCTACAAATTGACTCGATCTAAAATATGTATGGGATATGACTTTTTTTTTCGCGATTTCGATGTTGGTCTTATAGAGAAAGCTGTTCAGTTTGACGGTATAAACGTTTTAAATGTTTATTTTTACTTTTGTAACACCCTGTATATTTATTCTTACTTATGTAAAACCCTGTATAAACTGCTTGTTCGGATCCAAAGGAAAAAACTGGCCAAGAGCGTGTCGTACTCGCCCATGATAGGTTTCCGTAGTCATTCAGATTTTGTACTCTAACCAGAGCTATCCAACGGCAAATTACTTAATTGAAAAGAAAAAAAACCAATATTTTCCAACCCCCTTTTCGTTTTATCGAGGTCGAACAAATGTTGTTTTTTCTTAATTAACATGTTTCTGTTTTAGGTTACTGTTATTGTTCTTCATGCCAAATTTCGATTCAATAAGAAAAAGGTGAATAGAGGATACATAGACGGACAGAATAGAGATTTTAGTGGAAATTTGTTGACTACAGAACCCTTAAAAGGGGAGGTCTGTCTAGGAAATAGAAACCTAAACATTTTTTTTTTATACTAGTTAAATTAGTATTCCACACAGATAGGAACTCTCTTAACATAAAACAGCCTACGTAAAAACCTAAATATCGATTGGTTTCTTATAAATAATTCATAAATGGTAGTGTCAGGAACGGGGTCAATCGTCTCAGAGGCTGAGATAGTGCAGAGTGCGGAGGAAATGAAGCCGCGTGGAGACGAGACAAGTCCAAGACAAGCACGGATGTCGATTTGGTTCCGTGTCGCATGCATTATTACATGCTGTATATTTATGTAGGTAGTGACCTGAAAGGTTTGGTTATGACTTTGGCTGGGCAACAATACTTCATATCGATGGTCTAGCTAGAAGACCAACATAATTATGCTAACTTCAGATCTAGCAATTGTTCAGGAGAAGCGTTTTTAACCGACTTCAACGAAAATCTGACTCTATAGAAGCAGATTTGTTTCTAGATTGTTTCTGCAAAATTTCATTGACTTTAATTATTGGTTAGTATTGAAAATATCACCATAGTACGTTTGTATGCAGCGCGCATTTTTGCTCTCGGAATAATATTCTCTTAAGGGTTCCGTAGTCAAACAAGGAACCCTTATACTTTCGTCCATTGTGTCTGTCTGTCTGTCTGTATGCCCCGCCTCATTAACTCGCTCATTTTTGCATCTATTGAATCGAAATATGGCATAAAGACAGTAACCCAAAAACAGAAATGTTGTACGAAACATGGGTTGGATTTTTTTAAATCATCTTAGGTGTAGAGCGTACACCGTATCCTTTGCATTGAAGTACTTATAACTGCTTAGTCGAACTAATGTATTTCACCTAGATTTCAACACTGAAAAGTTTGAAATAAAAAATTTTTAACAAAAAATTAAAACCGACTTCAAAACTAAAAAGGTAAAAATAATAATATTGCAGTCGTTGACTTTTGCATTCGAATCTATAAGAACATTAATTTGTTTTATTGGAGTCGGTGTCAAGCTAAGCCAAGCCAAAAAATTACTGCAAGCCCAGTTGCGAATCGTAGGTTACCTACCGGCTTGACACCGAGTCACAGTATGTTTTTTGACCTGAAAAGCGGTCATGGTCGTTTTATTCGTGTAATCGTTAGTGTTAATCATTTTGAAACTGAGAGTAGACCTCCCGTGCGTCAAGTCTTCTTAATTCTTCTTAATATTGAGTTGTGATTTTTAAATTTTTTTTTTCAAAATATCGCTATAACTTCCAAATAATCCGGTTTTCTTCTTTTTTCTCAATTTAGTATAATAAAACAATAAACGAGGTATTTTATACACATTACAAAAGTTCTCGAACATTTATGTTAATGACGAAATTATACATTTTATTGTTTTTCGTTTTTTATTTTTTATTTCTATATAGTCAGTTATTGGGGTTCCATTTTTACTTTTCAATATTAAGAGCCATACTATTGATGTCTAATAAAAAAATCAGATCTAAATCTCGTAGGATATAGGAGTTATTAACTAATTCTTCTAAAAGTTCTAAAATTATAAGAAAAAAACATTAGAAGTTAATAACTCCTATATCCTACCAGATTTAGATCTGATTTTTTTTTTATACATCAATAGTATGGCTCTTAATATTGAAAAGTAAAAATTGAACCCCAATAACTGAATATAAAGAAATAAAAAATAAAAAACGAGAAACTATAAAATGTATAATTTCGTCATTAACATAAATGTTCGAGAACTTTTGTAATGTGTATAAAATACCTCGTTTAACGTTTTATTATACTAAATTGAGAAAAAAGAAGAAAACCGGATTATTTGGAAGTTATAGCGATATTTTGAAAAAAAAAAAAAAAAAATTATAACTCAATATTAAGAATAATTAAGAAGACTTGACGCACGGGAGGTCTACTCTCAGTTTCAAAATGATTAACACTAACGATTACACGAATAAAACGACCATGACCGCTTTTCAGGTCAAAAAACATACTGTGCGAGTCCGATAAGACAAATTAATGTTCTTATAGATTCGAATGCAAAAGTCAACGACTGCAATATTATTATTTTTACCTTTTTAGTTTTGAAGTCGGTTTTAATTTTTTGTTAAATTTTTTTTATTATTATTTCAAAAGTGCAATGTGCCAAAATTTTAAACTGTGCATAGGAATCGTGTAGTGCCTATACTTAGCTAGGGTATTTATCTTTATTAAAATGTGAATTTCCAAATATGGTAAGTAGTGTAAAAATAACAAAATCATAAAAAAGGCATCACTTACTCAACTTTTGTACACAAACAATTTATTTAATTGTACATATTTTAACACTTTTGTGTATATTATTAGCTTTAGTATTTTAGAGGAATTTACTGCTATTCTATTAAAAAGAGTCAAATATTATAATTTTCTTTATTATTAAGCAAATCACACAGAACTGTAAGTATTAACTATCATTATTCAAAACTATGATTAAAATCTTACAAAACACTCTAACTAATGCAACGTTGTCTATTTCCAACATAATTAGGTATTTCTTTTTCTTTCAACAATCCCTAAAATAGGTACTTCTATAGATTCAATCTTTTGATGTGCCTGATTATGTTTTCCTTTTGTAAATATTTGTACGTGATGTTAGATAAATAATACAAACATTTATTTAGCGTGGGAGAGGTAAACAACCGAAAAGTTAATACAATATTCGTCGTTTTATTTTATACGCAAATATTTTGGCTCGTGTACGTATAAGAGAAACCTAGGGGTAAAAGAGCAAGAGTAATACATTTTTTGAATTATTATTAAACCAACTAGCACATCATACTTATTACAGGGCCCTTCTTACTATACAGCCGTGGTGGAACCTTACCTGCCGTGCAGGAGGCGATGGTTCATTCCCCGTCCAGGCCAACTCGTACCAATGAGTTTTTCGGAATTTATATACGATTTGTAACACCGCTGGCTTTTCGGTGAAGGAAAACATCGTGAGGAAACCTGCATGCTTCAATTTCTAGGCATGTATTGTACCCACTGTCCATTATAAATGGCGACGGGCTCACCGCCCGTCACACTGGCCAGAGTTTCGGTACTACTGGTGAAGCGTGTATGTTCTGAGGTTTCAGAATATCTCAGACTAACCCCTCGGGGAATATAGTCGTGAGCATATGCTACTAAACTACTAAAAACTACACTAAACTTAGAATTCAGTGACTTATTTATCACTTTGCCACTTTCACATCGCCCGTCACACCGGACAGAGTTTCGGTACTACTGATTCTGCACCGTACCAATATGGAAGGCGGAAACGGAAAATACAACTTTTTAAATTATACTACATTTTATGTTGGTGTTGCCAACAAGACCATCAAACTGTCTCTATGGGACCAACATTGAAATCTCGAATTAAAATCAGCTGTTTCATACAAAACTGAAAACCTACTTGACTCGAATGTCAAACTGGACAACTTTCTCTACAGGAGCATAGTCGAAATCGCGATCATAAAAATCGGTTGTTTCATACAAAACTGCAATCCTACTCGACCCGAATGTAAGGGTCAGCGCACACTTCGCGGAGAACTGTTAGAGCAGTTTTCATTAGTCAATTGATAATGAACTCAATCGTCTTCTTTTTTCCGTAATTTCTATGATGTAGATGGTCCGATAGAGAAAAATACTCAGTCTGACGGTCTGATCTTCCTCTTGAAAAACCGTCAGCATATTAATGTGGACCCTGTATACATAAACTGAAGCCTAATTAACATCATCATGACTTTTTACTCTCTACTTACAGCTGATAGAGTTCGTGTGCTCTCAGGTAGGCGACGTACCCAATTTTCGCAATAAATATGCATCCATACTATCTTGCACGTCGACACCCCTCCGACTACATTGTATTAAATGTATGGTCTCAGGTGTGTGGGCCTTTAACAGTTAAAAGCCCGCACACCTGAGACCGACGCGTCGCGTTTTAGTATGCCTCCAATGTCGCCGGTCTTTAACCTGTGTCTCCCAGCTTGACAGATCGTCTGTGATGCTTCAGCAAATCTTTATACCGCAAGAGTTGGCCGCCCAGTTTCTGTCTTAGTCAAGGAAAAATACGGTTTAAGATTGTTAAATACACTTTGGTAAATTGAGTTTCATCATCATCATCATATCAGCCGATAAACGTCCACTGCTGGACATAGGCCTCCCCAAAAATGGGGGGATTTGCCATAATCGCCACGCTTGGCAGGCGGGTTGGCGATCGCAGTTGGATTGAATGTGTGTACTCAGAGGATGCTGCTGCCCATCCTCCGGTAGATCCCTTAGTCGCCTTTTACGACACCCCGGGAGGAAATGGGATGGCTACTCTTAGCCGACACCACACGGACTGAGTTTGAACTAAATTATTACTGTTAGTGTTAGTTTTGTCGAGATTTCGTGGTTATTTATAGGCTCAGGATTCTGAAAATTACCTTAAAATCGATATATAAATGTACAAAGGGCAAGCTTATTTCTAAAGATATTTCTTTGAGCATACTAGCAAAAGAGACAGTTAATTATCACAAGGCAAATTTTAATGTAATTATCACAAGGTAAAATTTAGTTCTGCGGCTATAATTATTGAATACTTACAAAATATTACATTGTTAAATCCCGGCCGAGATTCATATGAATCCGAAGACGAGAAAACACAAAAAAAAAAATTTTTTTTCCTGGAATGTGTTCTATTAAAGATACTGATTGCATGGAAGAAAAATGCGCACTGTCTCCGAAGTAACCCTGTATATTTATGTCGATTTTAACGGTACGCAATTGCGTAGGAGTGGAAAATGTATTGGTGTTTTCTGAATTATTGACGGAACACATTTACTCTACGTAACATGTAAGAAACTATAAAAAGTTATTTTAGTGGTCATTTATTATTAAGGTGGTGTCTCAACTAAGTTACTTACTTTGATAAGTTGGTAAATAGTTCCGGTTTTATTAATAAGGGTTGTTTACGAGTAAGTTTAGATGTATGTGGTAGTACTTGCCAGAGATCGTCAGTTGTGCGTTGCGGATAGGTATCAATTATGGGAGTCTGGGTTCGAATCCGCAATAACGAAATTCCATGTACCAATGAGTTTTTCTAACTTCTCGTCTCAAACGGTGAAGGGAAACATCATGAAATTCTAAAGCGTACCTATGTGAAGTCTCATTTGGCACGCGTGGTGGACTATCGCTTGACTATCGCCTGTTCATTCTCCTGGGCGGTTAGCCAGTGCCCTACCAGTGGGGCGTATGTACACACGGCGACAAATCAAACTACGCATAGTTGGACTCTATGTCCATGAAAATAGAGTTCATTCATTCATTGATTTATTTATTCAGTGTGTACAGTCAGCAGCAAAAAGATGTATACCTCCTCAAGCAAAAGATGTATACACTTTAATACTACGCGTAGTACTAAAGTGTATACATCTTTATACTACGACGTAGTAAAAGTGCATACATCTTTTTGCTGCTGACTGTACTCGTAGGTTGATTATAAGTACCTACCATACTATTTCTTATACTGTGTCAGAAGCGTATGTACGAATTTCGTTTCATTTTGTAACAGATCATATTATAGTCCCATTGAAAGTATACCAGAATCAAGTCCAAACTGATTTTGTTCACTAGATAACGATTTCAAAAACAGTATATAGGGTCCCTCTTAATATGCTGACATTTTTAAAGGGGACCAGACCATCAACCTGAACAACTTTTTATAAGGCACCAAAAACGAAATCGCGAAAAAAAAATCTGCTGCTCTATACAAAACTAAAAACCTACTCGAGCAAAATGTATGGGACAGCTGATTTATTTTCGCGTTTTCGTTGTTGGTCCCATAGAGAAATTTGTTCAGCTTGACGGTATGGTCATCCCCTTAAAAAAATGACAGCATATTAAGTTGGACCCTGTATAGATACAAACATCCATGATCATATTCACCACACAAATATTATTTGCTCATTACAGAATTCGAATCTGCAACCCTTGGCACAGCAGGCTGGTTACCGATTGAGCTATCGTGCTATCAGGCCCTCGAAATTATTTTTCTTGATTATTATGTTATTTTTATAATGATTACGTTATAATACAGTTTTATAATTGTTAACGTTAACATTCTGTACACGCAGTTTAAGTAATTGACTGGTAAAAATATAATTCCCTTTTCTAACGAAATAAAACAAACTACAAATTGGTTAATTTTCTAGTTCATGAAACTACAAAATCTGATGTTAAATAACATGTTCAAAGTGTAATTAGAATGCTTTTGAATGAGGGAGATTAACAGTTACCTTCGTAATAAAAAGGTCTTAGAACCATTTGGAACCATTATTATTGTATTGTGTAGTTAAATAAATAGTAAAGAATAGGTGTATAATCTAAAGAAAATTAGATAGGTACGTATAGGACACATTTTATTTTTGATCGGAAGTCTCTTTACCTACTCGTACAGTACGACCAGGAAAATATGGCTGGTCCTTAGAAAAAGTATATGTCTAGAATGAGCCTCGGTGCTTTACCGTATAAAACAAAAGGGGCCAAGTTTCATAGGTTGGTGTACGTGAGGCGCCATACAAATTATGTATGTGTGCGAGTATGTGTATAGGGTTTAGGAGCCAGTACTGGTTGCAATTTTTTTCAACGCTTTCGTATCTTCGACTGTCAATCTTGACATATAACTTTATCAAAGGGCTGTTCGTTAATCTTCGATTGCGCAGAGCAAGTCCGAGTCCCCGACAAAACCTAATCAAAGAGTGCAAAGTTGGATAGTAGCGTAAAGGGCGCGAAAACAAATTAGCCAATAGCGTAAACGGATTGAAGGTGGCACATCCTGATTGGTCAATATAATTTCGCGCGCTATTCAAATTTGTCAACTGCGCAGGTACATCGGTAAGCCTTATAAACCTGTTACTACTACGTCCCGTTGGCTTGTATGAAAAAAAAAACAATAATGTTAAAATTATACAGGGCCTATAAAGAAAAGTATAATTATTAACCTTTAAAACACATAGGTGTACTCTAAACATCAAACTGAACAATTGTTACTATGATCGGAGCAAACCTGTCAGAACAAAAATAATCAGCTGTTTCATACGTTTTTGTCGAGTCTGCGCTGACAGCGTAGAAAGAGAAGGAACTAGAAGAAAGCACGTGTCTTGTCATATCACTCAGTAAGAGATGCACATAGCAAATTTGCTCTAGTTAAAAAAGGAGATCGCTACTTATTGCTGTCCTTATCGACGTAGCCACTTTTTTGTTCTACGACGGCTGTCTGACTCCGGAGTCAGACATCTATTTTCATACAAATTGTATAGGATTTTATGACTATCGCTGTCTCATACGCGGTTACACTGATGTTACGTCTATCAGCGTAAGCGAAAAATACTTGGCCTATGGCTGACAGGTTTACTACTATGGTAAAAGTTGTTTAGTTTGATGGGTAAAGTATGTGGTTTAAAGGTTAATGATACTTTTCCTTAGATTCTGTATAAAAGTTTATTTAAAAAATAAAAGCATGAAGAATGATATCATATGAAGATTACATAAACTAACTATTATACCGGGTTCAACAGGTTTATTAGTGGGCCGATCAGACCATTTCAGGGGGAGAGCTTTTCATTGAAAAACGATGAAAAATGATTTCCAGGGGAGGTGGGGAAATCCCACCTAGCGTGATACTCATAGATCATAATGCGACATATAAGCTCGCGAATATCAGATTATTATTCTGTCGTCGGACCTAGATACCAGTACGACACTAGTAAGCCCATATTGAACCACTTCAACTTATTGGTTACAAGACAATAATTGTAACTCAATCTTGAACGAATATTTTTTTTTATATGTCGATCTGGAAGGTAGGCATTAGGCATACATTTTTGTGAAATGTTTTGCTCAAATCTAAAGGAGAGAGGTATGGGCGTAAGCGTAGGTGGGACCTTTCATAAATGGAAGCCAGAATAGCAATGTTTTATAGAACCTAGAAAGTTCTGGGCTAAATCTATTTTTAAAACACAAAACAAACAAACTAGGGTTACAGTAAAAATAAATGAAAAATATTAGGGACTTATGACTAACTAAAAATATGAAGGACTTTAAACCTAACTTAACCTAAAATATTGTGCATGTTTGGACCGCGCGGGAGAGTAGCCAAGATGCTGGCAGCGTTTCCTCGCTGAACGGCTAAATAGTTAAGCGAGGAAAGCTCCAGCCCTTGGATCCCCGGTCGAATCTACCAGGCGCTTTGCCAGGTCTTACTTACAGGTTTAAAACAATGTTCTAGATATGTATAGGTATACAGTATACAGGCTAACAGGTGTCCCAAAACTCAATGTCAACTGTCGAGCTGAAAACAGAAGATAGAGCATTTTATAACAATTCAGGTTCATCGTTATCAAGATTATTACATTAAATCCAAGCGTCAAACTTGGTGTGGTTATAGTGAAAACTCTATAGTACCTACTCGTATAACAAAAATCATATAAAACTGGCGCGAGTAGTCTGACTCGCACTTGGCCGGTTTTTGACATCAAAATAAAGTTTTACACATAGACATATTACTCTAGCGATAGACCAGCTCGTTCAAACAAAGAACATGTCACACAAAACAACACAAAATGACACATTGCGGTCTGTGATTGCCATAGTGACGAAGTGAACTCGGGAACATCAATCAGGTGCGTACACCTCATTCAAGTGGAACATGTTGCTTCTATGCAAGGGCAAGTCTATCGCTAGAGTTTAAGTCTATGGTTTTACAGGAGCACTTAGCTAATCGTATAATCATAGACAATATAGGAATTCCAACTTCCTCTAAAATCCAACCGAGCACTATTTTTTTCTGTTTTTAATCTTTTTTTAATATGCTTTAAATTTTGGTGAAATAATAAAACCACATTATAAGGGTGCCTGTAAATCAGAGATCTGCGAGGCACTGGAGCATTTCATTTTCCTTATGGTGGATTATGCATTCAAATTGTAAACACGGTTTTGAATATAGGTACAATTTATAGATTACTCACCGAGGGTAGGAAAGTAAGAAAGGTCTCAAATCTCATGTAATTCGGCTCGACTTCGACTCGGCTTCGCCTCGGTCAACAAACATGTGATCTGAGGCTTTTTTATTTACTGCCCGAGGTTAGTATACTATTTTTATCCTCGATGCAGGTGGAAAGCGACAACTTCGTTTAGCGCAGCGGGACGAAAATTGACGCTTTCCGTCCTCAGGGGAGAAAAAAGCGTTTCAATCACGTTCCTGCCTAAAAGTACATAATCTTAATGTTGTTTGTTATGTATATAAATCAATCACACACTAATAAAATATAGGGTAAAGATCGTTTGCTATTACCTATATGTATATTATACATTTTCAAATAATATACTGACTGTTTTTAAAGGATGATCAGATCATCAAACTGACAACTTTCTTCGACCAATATAAAAATCGCCAAAAAAAAATTAGCTGTTTCATACAAAACTGCAATCCTACTCAACCCAAAATATATTAATATGGGACATCTGTTTTTCTTTTCTCGATTTCGATGTCGGTCCCATAGAGAAAGTTGTTCAGATTGATGGTCTGATCGTCCTCTTAAAAAAGCGTCAGCATATTAAGTTGGACCGTTTAGGTATCTAAATAGTGTGTTTGCATTACCTACTCGTGATTTTACCCATGATACTGAACAACTTTGCCAAAAAACCTAAGGATATCAATGAGGCAATACATTTTTCGACTTTCCTATAGGTTTCTTAGGGAAAGTTGTTCAGTATCATGGGTAAAATCACCCTTAAAAGTAATGCAACTGTTTAGCCTAAGGGCTCTTACAGACGAGCAACAGTTTGCGGTCGCCGTGGGTCGCAGAGGGTCGCGCTCATAGACTTTACGGTCGCGCGACCCGCTGCGACCACAAAGTGTCGCTCGTCTGTAAGAGCGCTAACACCCTGTATTATTATTTATACTTATAACGTTCCGCGACTGATTATAACGATAACGCACAGCATAGAACACTAAAGATAGAAACATGAAACTTCGAATAAAATACTCTAAAGAGGATGTAGTGGTTTCCGAACTCCACGCGAACGATTTCGCGTGAACAAGCTACGTAGAAAGTAAGTAACAAGAACGTTAAATTGAATACGAAATTGGTATTTGCACCTCAAAAAAAAGTTTTAAATTTATTTAACCAATACAATTCAAGAGGAGAACGTGACGAAAATAGCAATTACCTCGAAACACCTGTACGTGTAACAATTTGGTTACTTTATGTATGGCGGTATGCAAATTTTTTTTTCGCCTGATTCAAATAACGTTTCGAGAAAATTGTCTCAATAACAATATTTTCTGCCGGAGAACTTTTCAAATTATAAAATTACAGAATTTAAAAAATAATAATTTTGGTTTGAATTAAACTGTCGTAACCTGCAAACTACGTGGTAAACTGAAAATAACTGGCCATTAAAAATACACATTTAAAAGTACTGTAGCCACGGGACATTTCCAGCCAAGACCAATCAAAGTTGACTTTTTCATCTGGTTTTATAGCTTTGTATGGCAACTTGAGACAGTCTTACTATTACGTATGGGTATTGAACTAAGGTGAAGAACATGCCAGTATAGAAAAAAAACAGTATAACCTCGAAATTTACAAATTTCATACATTTTTTTTTCGGCGTATTGTGATGTAAGACCACATCACATACATGCGGAATTGCGATTCGGAATTCCGAATGCAAACCGGTTTTCGTATGAAGGGGGACCCCCAGATTTGCGAACGGGATTTCAAACCTATACGAAAAACCGGCTTGTAAATACATTTGAGTCGAGTAGGTACTGCAGTTTTGTATGAATAGCTGATATTTTTTCGCGATTTCCATGTTGGCTCCGTAGTGAAAGTTGTTCAGTTTGATCATCTGTAGCTTAGATGAAAAGGTCTGTAGCACCTCCTAAAGCTAAAGTAGGGTGTTTTGTTATACTACACCATGTATAAAACATGTTTGAATTGCCGTGATGGTGAACATTTGGGTTTACGACCCAAGATATTGTTTCCTTGACGGCCTTCGCGTGTTCGAGCGGGATTTATTAATTCAGTGGCCACTTGATAAGGAAAATCTTGAAAACATTTTACTGATTTGCCGCAATAAAGTGATCTGATTTTATTTATTCTTAACCCCAGGCGCAAAAAGAGGGTTGTTATAAGTTTTACGTCCATGTCTGTCTGTAGCGTTATAGTGTAATAAAAACGACTAGTAGTGCGAGTTACGGGGCATACCAGCACCGGCATTGAATTCGCAAAGTCGGTACCGCGCGCAGGCAAGTCGGTACCGCTGAGTTTTACCACTGTAGTTTTTACTTCAACTACTTTTTTTACAACACTATGGTTGCATCGTAGAGGGTGAACCGATTTCGATGATTTTTAATGTTTACCAGTCTTCTTAGCTTTGTTTCAATCTGGTGCAGCAGCTTTGATTGCTTTGATCTTTGAAGGGATCTAAGTCAAAATCACGGGTTCGTATCAGAATGACCTAAGCAAAATGCCCTACGCATCAAAACGTCCTAAAAGCAAAACGACAGCTATCCTAAAATGTCTAGTAACATTGCGGGATTCCATATCTTCAGAGTGCGATGATGACCAGCTTCATAATAATAGTTTTGAAGTGGTCTCGGCATGTTAGGAGTTCTTTAAATTGGTAGTAGCGAAAGATTCTTAAGAGGATAGGTGGGAAATTCGAAGAATAGGCCACTTTTCCAGTATCATTATCCAGGGAGGAAACAGTGGAATATGTTTGTGTGGACCAAACGGTACTAATCTTTCCTATTAAATTAAGTGATACATTATGTCCGCCCACACTGTTCCCTTTAACCTTAAGTAGGTATATTATTCCCGTTAGGTTATTTTGTGAACGTAAATTATATGGAACATTTCCAACAAGTTATTTTTTTATGAAGCCTATGGCAGGAACCGGTCTCTCACATAATATTATACTTAAGTCTATTGTCCTACATTTGTCATCTTGTGCCTTTTTAATTATCTTATATTATGTGTGAGAAGAAATAAAGTTTTTTTTTTTTTTTTTTTTTTTTTTTTTTTTTTTTTTTTTATGAAGTGAAGAGCTTTCACCCGTATTCGTGAAAGTTATTCAGTTTATTTGATGCCCTAAGGTAAAAATTAATCTATCTATGTATAACGTCACGCCTCTTCACCAGTGCGGTAGGCAGAGACCAGGGCGCGCCAACTACTACGATTCTTGCATACCTCTTTTGCCTCATTCACACTCGGTTTCGAGTACATCCGCACCTCCCTTTTTGAATTTAATATTTAAAAAAAAATATATAAATAATAATAAATCGCATTAAATCGCATTTAATTAAATTTTACACCTGTATAGCATAAATATACAAGGTGTTTCAAAACACTCCGGTAATATTTAAAGCAGTTATTTAGACTATCAAATTGAATAACTTTAATATGGAACAACAAGAAAAAAATACAATTGTCACATACATTTGAGTTAAGGAGGTTACAGTACAGGTATCTTATAGTTGTATTGTATAATGTTCGCTCCAAACTGAAAGTTGTTCAGTTTGATAGTCTTAGGGTTGAACTACACCAGGCAGCATAGCATCGCATTTTTCCTTCGCTCCATCCTTTTCTGCCACTCAGGAACGTCATTTGCTAGAGCATATAAGATAGACGGAACGCGATCGCACGCGGCGTGCTGTTCCGTTCCGTCTATCTTATATGCTCTAGCAAATGACGTTCCTGAGTGACAGAAAAGGATGGAGCAACGGAAAAATGCGATACTGTGCTACGTGTGTAGTTCAACCCTTTACCACCTCCTTAAATATAAATAAGGAGTTTTGCCCTGTATATCTTGGATGTACCCAGTCATGAATAAAATTTAGTTTACAATAAACACTTTACCATATCGACACGATTCAGTGTTTGATCTCGGCACACAGCCATATTCTATGTGTATCTTAGCAATAGATTACTTAGCACCTAGACCACTGGTTCCAGTCTACAGGCTATACAAATGTTAGTAGTGCATATATATAATAGTGCAATGTACTTGGACGTAGTCAACTGATATTTGCGAGGTGAAGGGAATATAATTCGGAGCGCGATAATATACAAACGAAGTCTGGGAAATTTTCAATACTAACCAATTAGTTAATGAAATTTTTCAGAAACAATTAAGAAACTAATCTCTAAGCTTGTATGATGTCCGATTTGCGTTAAAATGTATAGTTTTAAAGTAACAGTGCCTCGAAGATTTCCATACTAATCTTAAAATAATCCTAAGCATTAAAACTGTATATTTCAATGAAAATCTGTCTTCATACGAACATAGAGATTAGTTTCTAGTTTGTTTCTGAAAATTTTTATTGATTTTAATTGTTTAGTAAGTATAGAAAAATCACCAGACTTAGTTTATATGCAGCGCGCATAAGCGCTTTCGGATTAAGGCGTATCAGCCGTGGACCACTCTCCTCCCACTCACACTCCATACTAATCGATGAGAAAGAGCGCGTGGCTCCGGTCAGAATTTTGCTGTTTTCTTTGAAAAATTCGATGATTTTTTATTAATTTCGAAAAAGTAAAAAAATCACATCATTCTAAATTGTATTGTGAACAATATAGTAAATTTTCATTTTGTTCCGATTAAAAATGTAAGAGTAAAATGGTTACAACTGGAAAAAAAGGGGTGACTTTAGAGTCCCTTTTCTTCGGTTTTATTCATTAAAATCGATTTCTAGAAAAACCACGTCACTTCTCATATCCTGTAGATGGTTCAGTTTAAATTTCAGCTCAAAAAATGCCATAGTTAATGAATAAAATGGTTACAAAATTACCCAAAACCGGCAGGTAGCCCCTTAAACTTCTCTGGTGATTGTACCCATGATACTGAACAAATCTCCTAAAAAACTTATAGGAAATTCCCAAAAAAGTTTTGAACTTTCTTTACTAAATTCAATCAGCTGATCGAACATTTTGTATGAAAAGACAGTTTTTTTTGTTGAAAATAATTCTTGTGTTCCTTTGGGATAGTTGTTCAGTATCATGGGTACAATCACCCCTTAAAGTAATACAAATGTTTACCATAACACCCTGTAGTGTCAGTCTGTCTGGTGTTTGCTCATCAGTAGATAGGTACATACATCATAGCATATGCTCACGACTATGTTCCCCGAGGGGGTAGTCAGTGATAATTCTGAAACCTCAAAACATCCACGTTTCACCAGTAACCGAAACTCTGTACAATGTTACAGGGGGTGACACCGTCGCCACTTGTAATGGACAGTGGGTACAATACATGCCACGAAATTGAAGCATGCAGGTTTCCTCACGATGTTTTCCTTGACCGAAAAGTCAGTGGTGTTACAAATCGTGCATGAAGCCAAATTGCGTCTGGACGGGGATCGAAACATCTTCTGCACGGCAGGCAAGATTACTCGCCACTGGACTACTACGACACATTACATAGTATACATACACAATCTCAAACCTGGTTCCTAATCTTCAAATTCATATTTGTTGCGCATTGTAATGCGTATCATTGTGCCCGTTTTTTGCGTCGTATGTCTCGCAACAATAGTAGATTATTAACCAAGGGGATAAAGCAGTGTCTTCTGTCGCGGGTGGGGTTTTAAATCGCGAGCGTGATGAAGGACTCGAGGTTTACTCCCGAGCGTATCGAGGGTGTTAAAAACTTAAATCACGAGCGAAGCGAGGGATTTAAGACGAGTCCTGAGTTTAGCGAGGGATTTAAACTCACCCAAGACTAAGACAGCTTTATCACCGAGGAAAATACTCTACTTTTCGTACCATTTGCGAAAAAATTAACACAATAATAATATGAGATAAGCATTTATTAAAAATAATGACAATTAAAAGTAAAAGTTAACATTCGAAACATTGGTCCAATTATAGATAGAGAGAGTTACATTTTTGTTTGCAAAGGCATCAAGCTCATACGGCCTCGTCGGTTTTCGTAATTTTATGATTTTTTTTTGACGTAAATGATTTTTTTATTTTTTCATGCGGAAGGGTCGGTTTATGGTCGGTTTATGGGTAACCTAGGGGTTCGAAAAAATGGTTATTTTTTCGCTAGGATTCACCGTTATCGAGATATTTCATAAAAATAAATGCGTATTCCTTTTACAAAAGAAGTATAATGCTTTATATACAAACTCAATGGTGTAAACACAGATGTAGTTCAGTTCCAAATTTAAATCACATTCTCTCCCTAGGGGATGAATGAAATTCAGTACAACTTTCTTTTCCTGTTTTTAACAGGTTAATAATGACTATTCGCTTTTTGTGGCATAGAATGTCACTTTTTTGAGCAAGTGGTACGAAAAATATTATGTTTTACTCTGATAGAAATGAGATGTAAAATTTTGTTAGAAAAGTAGGTAGCTATTAATTGCTTTACCAAACGTCAACATTGTTATTTTGGTATTATTTTTAGAATCATGAACATCATCTGTTTGTGTAAAATTAAAGACTGCGTGGATGGAATACTTAGAGAATGTGTTCTATGGCAGTTGTTCGGAATCCATATTGCGTTTGTCAAGAACTCAGGTCGATCCCATCAGACAACAGATTTTTTTCAGTTTGCTAACATACGAGATTGCTGAATCGCGGATGGAAAAAAAGTAAGAACAATAAATTCCAAATAAAATCTATGCCACATTTGTCTTATGGACTGTGTCTGCGTCAGACGAACTGAGCAAGAAAACGCACCAATTATCTGGTAAAACTAACACAAAATAAAAGGATGATAATGTAACTTTACAAAGAATAGTTATTTGTTAGTTATATAGCCTATAGAATCCCACTGCAGGGCAAAAGCCTCCTCTCACGAATAAGGGTGAGAGGGAGTGGGCCATACTCCACTACGCGGGCCCAGTGCGTGTTGGTGGAGGCAAGGTAGTGGTCAACTTGCTGTCAGAGAATTTTCAAGCCGCCTCAATAGGCCCCTGACCTGGCTTAACGAATAGTTACAACGCCATCTGACGGAACTATCCGAGACCAACTGCTTAACGTGCCTTCCGAAGCACGGAAACGCTGGAGATGAAATACCACTAAAGGTCACCCATCCAAAGACTGATCGGACCTGTCGTTGCTTAACTTCGGTGATCGTTTCCAATACCGAAGCTCCACTACTCCAACGAGCGCTTTACAAATAATACGTATGTTAAATAATTCCCACCTGTTGTTTGCCTGTTGCCGTAGAGTCGGATCATTTCGGACCCACGCCTAAATGTAAACAAGTTCATAACTTCGGAATAACAAGATTTGCTTCGTTCAAACGCAAACGGGAACTAAACAAAGGTAAATGCCCTTAGGGCCAATCTGGGAACCTTGACTTCATCTACTTCTGCGGATAATTTCTTTGAAATGTTATTAATTTGCAACCTAATAAAAGTTTTACGACACGAGTTTTGTAAAAAATTAAAAGATATTTCTGGCGAATACCTACTTATAAAAATCGGCCAAGTGCGAGTCAGACTCATAAACACCGTTTTTTTTTTAATCGGGCCGTTATTCCTTCCACTATAACTCCTGCAAAAGGGTGTCCCTTAAACTTTAATAATCATATTTTGAAAATACATAACAGACATGACATAAAGCTAGTTAATATATTAATTAAAATGGTTACATGAAAATATATGGCATTATTTGACATACTTAATAATGAAAATCCATAATTTGAAAAACTATAAATGAAAATCCATTACTTTGAAAAACTCTGTTTAAGACCCCAGATCTAACGTTAGCGAAGAGCGAAGCGACGACCATGTTAGGTCTCTTGCGACCACAGCGCACGAGCCGAGCGAGCGCAGCGAGCGCACCGCGGCAGCGGCCAGCGAGTGCCAGAACCGAATCGCTACTGTTTACCTAGTCTACCCGAAAATAATTTATGCTGCGTTAAGTTACCTCCTTGGTTGGCATGTTTCGGAGTAAAAGATCGTTCTATTTTTTAATTACACGACAGATATGAGTTTACTTTGTAATTTATTTGGCCGCTAAACCACGACAGATATGGATTTTCATACAACTTTTGCGGGCCTCTGCTCGCATAGTAGGTACAGCAATTTCGATTTACTTATCTCGAAGAAGGTTGTCAAAATAATGCTCAAATTTCCAAGCATGTTTGAGAAAATGGAATTAAATCGGAATGTTTTTGAATGTCCTTAATTAAAATAGGTCCTTTTAAAGTGACATTTACAATATACCTTTTGTTCGTATCCCGTTTACGCCGGCTTCCTAAGGGGTTCAACCGAAATCTACTCCTGAAGGGGGATTAAAGCATGTTACGTATTTTACGTGGGCTAAGCCGTTGGTGGACTGTTTGTTTAATAGACTAAGATCCTACTGCAAGTTTTCTATACCGACATGTTTAGGCCGTGGGGTGGGGCCGTTTTGCACCATACAGGGTGCAAAATTAGGGTGCTTCAGACTATCAAACTTTTATTATAGAGCCAACCTTTTTTTCTAGCCTATTTCATCCCACTGCTGGGCAAAGGCCTCCCTTTTAATCCTCTTACCATCTCTGTCCTGGGCATGCTCTGACCACGCGTCATCGAAAGCATCCAGATCGTCCCGCCACTGAAGGAACGTTCCCAGATGACCCTCCATAGAATGTCGAATAATTACATAAAATAGCGAAAAAAGTTTCATGAAAATATCGAAAAAACTGTTTCATGTTATTTTCGTTTTCAAAAAGTACAATTTGTACTGTTCGACGATCTGAAGCTCCTCATCAAGTATGTAACGCATTTAAGTGTACACTATTTATAAATAAAATGGATTGAAATATACTTGACAACAATAAAAACGGGTCACCAACAACATAGACATTAATATCTCTGAAACTAAGAATGGTAGCTTATTTAAATAAAAATCATTTTATAGAAAAATTAATACTACTTCTTAAATTAATACAATTTCTGTTTGTTATAAAGTAATGCCAATAAAAAAGGCTAAGACCTAAGAAAATTATTTTTTGAAAATGCATTTTTTAGTTTTCAACATTTATTATTAATGCGGTAATTTTATCATGTGAGTGACACTAAAACATGGGGAAATGTTATAATCTGTGACATAAAATTGTAATTTAAAATTTTTGGTCTGCGATAGAATTGACGCATTTGTATTTATGTATTTTAATTAAGTCAAACAAAATGTAAACTAAAAATGTTATGAATTAATTTAAGAAGTATTAAATAGTCTAATGAAATACTTTTTAAGTGAATAAGCTATCATTCTTACTTTCTGAGATATTCAGGTACAGGTTGGTGACCCGTTATTTTTGTTGTCGAGTGTACTAGAAAAGCACCTGCAGTATCTTCTACTAATAAAACGAAACGAATAAAATGAAAATAAGATGACGTCGACCACAAAGAACTTTTTAAATATAAGATAACGAATAGCCTTCTTCAGGAAGACTGTAAAATCCGTACATACCTAAGTACTTACATACTTAGATATAGATACTCAAAGAGATGTTAAGTCGCATTCGCATGCGTCTAGTAATACAACCCGTTTTCACATTTACTAACGAGACATAAGAGTTGTACTAGCGGTCTTCGTATATTGGCACAAACTGTCGTCAGTGTTACCAACCTCATTGTTTCAACAATATCAAATACTCGGTTACTGGAGTCACGATGCGGATCTGCCGGAGTACGGACATGTTGTGCTCGCGCGTATCGTCGTGATAGGCACGTGGCTCCGCCATTTTGTGAACTCTTTTGTGTTTTAACCTTAAAACAATCACTTGCGTCCTACAAAAAGGGGAGGTGCGGAGTACTCGAAACCGACGGGCATGTATGAAGAGATGTATGGATGTGAATGAGGCAAAAGATGTATGTAAGGATCGTAGTAGATGGCGCGCTCTGGTCTCTGCCTACCCCAATGGGAAAGAGGCGTGACGTTATAGATAGATAGATAGATAGACAATCACTTGATACTCTAAACTACTTACATTCGCAAAACTGCCACTCTGCACTTAGTTAATACTACTGATCATTATTCTACGTTATAATCTTCACACGAGACGTTGGCTGAATTGTGATAACACATCGGATGCCATTAAACAAAAATTGAATTGAATTACTCGGTTACTCTCAAAATAACTTGAGTTTCCCCGTTTTTAGTTTTAATCTTGAAATCTACCGTTCCGGGAAGTGGCTGTTCACAAATGTCTGAACGTCCAAAGGGTTCGATTGCATATGTGCTAAATAATACGAGGGTCAAAATCGGGTTTCATTGGGTTAAGTTATAAAATAATCCAGAATGTCAAAAATATTGTTTAGCAAAATACGTACATATCTCTAATATTTACGATATTACTACTCGTATAGTTTTATCACAATTTACAAACAAACCATCGTTATCATCTCAGCATATGGACGTCCACTACTGTACTAAGGCCTCCCCCAAGGATGGCCACAACGACCAGTCCTGCGCTGTGCTGCGCTTTTCGGTAGGCGTTCGGAAAGTTACTTAGTATCTTCACGTGCCGAATACCGCAATGTCTCAAAACGAAAGACGTGGTTGTTAAAAAACCATCTTATTATAAAAATTACAGCTGCATTTTTTTTTCTGCCAGATAAACAGTTATTTTTAAGAGTTGGCCACACAGTGAACAGCTTCAGGGATGCCTTGAGTGATGCATGCATCATGCAAGGCAAACGAATGCAACTCGTAAATAATTTGTGTTCTTCACGTGTGGTACAAGAAGGGAAGATTGGCGGATGCCCATGTTTTATCGGTCTCAGTCTTAGGGGACCGTACATCAATGAAACTTAGCAATAGGTACGTGAAGAGTAGAATACAACGAACAAAAAAGTTATTGTTTGTAATATAGAATTTAAAATTTTAACGGGTTCTAACCTTAGATCAAAGTAAAAATAATGGATAGGCCTTACGCGAACATTTCTAATCAGAAAAATGACTCAAAACAAAATGAATGCTATATTTGAAATGTGTACGCAATTGCCTTAGTTCTGACAGACAATTGTGCTAGTGTGTATGGATCAATTACCCTAGTAGTGTGCTTCAACTTAACGCGCTTTAGGCCTTTAGGCCTATCTATTAATGTTACTTTGATCTAAGGTTCTAACCTATAGAACCCAACCGGGCGGGTCCTAGCCTATTGGTTGTAACGTTGTAACCTATAGAAGTTTAAGGAAAGGTGTTTCTCTTTATGATACCTTTCGAATCAAGTGTGTGAACCTCATAATCATTCTCATTAGATTAGTCCACTCAATCTTCTATCTATACATTCATGGTTTCTATGCGAAATGAGTGACACTATCAGTTCAACCAAACCAAAGACATTCCTTAACGACCTATACCTACTTTATTCCATATAAGGGCAAAAAGGTTTTCCGATTCCTATTTAGCTTCCTGGCCAATTCTGATTAGCAAATTAGTAGGTATAATTTATTATTCAAAAAAAATCCTATGTGACATTTCTTGGACGTTACTGCAGCTGTTCTAACAATAAGTGAGAGTGTTTTAAATATTATGTTTCTGTAATTTAAAATAGCCTTAAACTTTCGTTGCTATTTGGAATGGAGTATAGGTAATGAGTATAGGTGATCATACGTCAGGAGCTCGTAGTCGTAGTAAAATTGCTGTCACAGCTGTTCATTGACTTTTGCTGTCTTCTTTATTGTACCAACACTGCAGCAACAATATTACTATGCGCTGCAAGAAGGGTGACATGATTAAGTATATCACATATTGCGTGCATTTTTAATTATTCCCCTCCGAGCTCCGTTGTCAGCGCTGAAGTATCCTTGTCTTTTGTTAAGAAAAAGTGTTTAAATTTTTAATCATAAATGTACAAGAGAGAGAGAGCAGAGAGCCAAGCTCGGCTCGGAGCCGAGAGCAGAGAGCCAAGCTCGGCTCGGAGCCGAGAGCAGAGAGCCAAGCTAGGCTCGGAGCCGAGAGCAGAGAGCCAAGCTCGGCTCGGAGCCGAGAGCAGAGAGCCAAGCAATGCTCGGAGCAGAGAGCCAAGAGCCAAGCTCGGCGCGACTCGGAGCTCGGAGAGGCCTATGTTCAGCAGTGGACGATGATGGGCTGATGATGATGACATTTACACTCAGTTGCTGAAACGCTCAATGAAGTTAATCCATTATATCTCTTGCTAGATATTTCACTACGTCAACAAGACGAAAAGTGACAGCAAGAGATTTAATGGACGATTAACATTAACTAGCGTTTCTGCAACTGTATATACAGGGTCCAAATTGGTTGGTTGCAGAGTTGTCAATTTCATACAAAACCTTGTCGTAGAACACTCGTAGACGGTTATTATTAATTGTAAATATTATTTGATACGCGCAATCTAGATTTTCTACGCTATTTTCCCATACATAAAACATTACTTTTATTAATTACCGTCTACGAGTGTTCTACGACAAGGTTTTGTATGAAATGAAACTACCTTAAGAAGGACCTTGTATAGTCCCTCCTAGTAAAATGGTGGTGACATACGGACAGACGGACTGGAGGAAATTATTAGGGATCCTTTTTTTGCCATTTGGCTACGGAACGCTATTTAGTAATCTGTGACAGAACCCAAAAAACAAAATAAAGTTGTTCAGTTTGGTCTGAAAAAAGTACGTAAGTATCGCATTTAAGTTAATATCCTATATAAACAGCTTAATCAATTCAATAAAGTTCAAAAATTACATAGAGCATAAATAAGGAGCACTGAAAAATTATTAGGGATGTAAATAGGTACCTGTAGTAGATTTTATTGACGTAAGTGCTTCTTTGGCCGACCGCCTTCCTCCAGGGACAAATAGGTCAAGGGATCTCCTTAAGAATCTCCGACGTTACGCTGTGGTTTTATAGTGCAGAAAACACATACGAGCGAAATAATTTTTTGTAACACAAGGTGAAGGTATACCTGAACACCAATTACTTGCATGGAATCAAAAATTTGACGATATTTACATATTGAAATGTCATCTAGCTTTAGATAGCGAATCCAAAAAAAAAAGTATACAAAGTCCTTGATTGAATCAGCTGTCCCTTTGATGCCCTCTTGGTTAGGTTGGGTTAGGTTACGTTTTTGGGAACTTTGCTGGTCCATGATACTAATAATTGGTTATCATTGGTTTTCTGTGACGCCTATCTTACGAATTTTATCCGGATAATATGTCTCGAGAGCACTATTTCAATTCAAATTCAAAATAATTTATTCAATATAGGAGCCTGAAGCACACTTATTAAACGTCAATTCTTTTTTAGCTACCACCGCATCGGAACGTGTTGTCACTGTATAGAAGATGCGGCCAGAAACTCTACTTATCTTTCTCTATTTATCTCTTCGTCCACACGAATGGAATGGACAACGTTGATAGGATTAAGCCTACACACTCACAAGTCTCACAACAGGTAATCTTGAACAGATTTGCGGTTGCAGCAGAGAGGAGCCACTTGTTCTGTCATAAACATGAGCTATATAGAAACCGCATGATGCGGAAAATTAATCTGTAATACAAGAATTAAAGTGTATTTGGCCACTGAATGAGTTCTACATTGCAATAATCCAAATTTCGTATTGTAATGTAGAATTAAATTATTAAGGAGGAGGTTATAGTATGTTCGGCTACCTGTACTTATGTTTTTTTTTATACATGGTCACCGATATTTACGTAAATAATAATTGTGGACCAACATGCGTGAATAACTGATATCTGAGTCGAACTAATATATTTTACCTGTTGTGAGAGTGTAAATAGTGAAATATATTTTTTTTAGAAAATATTAAAACCGACTTCAAAACTAATAAGAAGGGGAAAAAAAAATTGCAGCCAATGACTTTTACGTTCGCATAATAATTAAACATTAGTAAAGTCAATCTAGAAAAGAAGTCCATCGGGCCAAAATGTAGTACTGAGGCCACACAGCCACACCATGTAGCACAAGCAATAGTAGTTTGAAAAGTAGGTCATTGCAGTAGGCACGCGCATCGTCAACAACCCTGAAGTATTCAAACAATAAAATCATATCCAATCACATAACAAGACAATCCCGTTCATAAAATATCTTAAGAACTCCAACAATGAGATATCGATCTCAAAACAGAATATAACATGACCCTCTGAACTCAAGAGCACTAGTGAATACAAACAAGTTTATAACGCTGGATATAACAAGATTTTCTCCCGAGGCGGGGATAAAAACAAAAGGCGCAATTCTCCCTTCCTAGTGCGCTCAGCTGATCCATAGATCCTATAGTAAATCCTGTAACAAAATATACTTGTATCACTCGAAATCTGCTGGGATGATTCGTTGGTCTAACAAAAGATGAATTTAAAGGGTATTTTATAGGGATGGTTCTTTTATTAGTTAAATAATCAATGAGAGAACGAACATGCAAGGAAGGTTGGGAACGGTGGCTTAATTATTTAGGTACCTCAGTAGAAATGATGTAATCATGTGGAAAACATGCGTTATTTTTTCACAAATCAGAATTGTCTTTTATGATTTCGTAAATACAAATGGATGTTTTATGTAGGTTAAGCGTGTCTTGCGTTGTGGCGCGGCCCTACAGGAGGTCAGAGTTAGGTCATTAAATTGTACCACAATAGTACTAATTGTACGCCAAAGGAAAACATTTCTACTACAATACACCACGACTTATAGCACATGCTAGGTGGCCGCGCCAGGACGCATCCGTCCCAGTGCGGCCACCCTCATATAATTATGTAGCAGTATCTTGAGGAGGATATCCTAAATAGGTAGATTCGAGACATTTATCTTCTTCTTGTGGTGATATTTCCTATCGGAGGTTGGCTACCATTCGGGCTATTCGGACTCTGGAGACTGCAGCCCTGAACAGTGAGGTGGTGTCAGGGTGTAAAATGAAATGCGTAAATACGAACGTTATTAAATCGAGAAAAAAATTTTCTGTGCAATAGAAAACGTCAATGACGACTCGACCCATATGTATGAAACAGCAGTTTTTTTTTCTAAAGTGCCTAAAATATGTAATGAATAGGTATACCTACACCCTGTATTTTGAAATTCTATTAGCCCGTACGAGATTTAGTCATCGCCAAGTAAAGACAGATTTTGTGAAAATTTTGATCTCCATTTTGATTTCTGTGAAAGAATTTTATTCTACTATAATTGTTATTTCAAAAACTCGTGTCACCTATTGTACCTTAAATGAAACAACATTTATGTGTAAATCGAACGTGTAATACATTTATATTATAAAGAGATAAAATTTCACATCTTGTAAATATTAGACAATTTCATACATATCTCGGTTGGTAGCTATGTACCTAAACGAGAAAACACATGATACATAATAAACATTTATTTATTTATCTACTTTCTGATTACATAAATCATTGTTTTGTAACTTGTTACACAAAATAAGTGTCATTTGTCTTTAGATGAATAATATTATTAAAAGTTAATCGTAAAATGAACTGCTTCATTAAAAGTTCATATTTTTGTCGACTCCTCCCAGAACTCCCAGTACTTATTTCATATTTATAGTACATACATAAATTCACGACCGAAATCCCTTTCGGTGTGGTCAGAAAATTTACTACAACTAACAACTTTCTGTTTAAGAATGTAGGTGTAGCAATGCTCACGTTAAGCAATTTAAGATACTGTAGTCAAATCGTATAATCTTATGCATTTCAATATTGAAATGCTTACACTAAAAGGATAATTCATAAAATATTAATTATTTAAATAAATAGTATATGGGAGAAGACGACAAAAATGTTTTATAATTGCAGGTGTACCATTGCTTCGCTATTATAAATGTATCAATCAATCCAAATCAAAGGCATCACTTATGATACGAAGTTACAATTTTATCGACTAGGTATACTTAGAGCCTTTTTTACGTGACACTTCTGGATTAGTCATTGTTAGCTTAGTTGACAGATCGTTTGACATATTTCTACACATAACTATCTGTCACATAAGCTAGCATGACTTATCCAGAAGTGGTGAAACAGACAGCCGCCTTCTTATACTTTGGATTGACAAAAATAGGTACCCTCATATAAATTTGTTTAGGACAAAACTATGCTGGTACGGTCAGAATCAGAAAAATCTGCGTTCCCTTGCGCTTACTAAGATTTAGAATGAAGATTTCTCGAAAACTGACTGTTCGTATATAGGGTCATTTTTAATAAGTTGGCGAGACTCCACCAGGGCACTTGTTAATGATAACAGAGTGCATTATCAATGTTTATGATTGGTATTGATGATTTACAAAATTATTAATATCGTACGTATCGTACGCAGTGCGCGGCCGGCGGGCGAACATTGACCTCAGAAACATATGATCGAGTGGGTCATTACCACGTAATTGTTCTTAGTAGCAGATACCAAATGCGTTTGTTAAGTTTCGCCAACTAATTAAATATAACCTTATATAATTACGGCAATGTATTTCCTCTATTATGAAAACCTTAAGAAAGTTAAAAACGATGTCATAATTAAACCAGCTTGTTATTTGGTAATATCGTTATTATTTTGTTCCAACGTTAATATGAAAACAAACAATTAAATGTCTGGTTCAGGTTTCCGTAGGCCGACTATTACGCGAATTTCTACAACATTCTTTCAAACCGTTTGCTTTAATTATTCACATAATTGACAATAATAGTCTCATAGACACATCACTCATACTAGATAGCATAACAGATAGACATTTTAACAAACGAAACCAATTTTGATATGGTAGTAATAATTTCACACCGATTTACATTATTTATATACCTAACTATTTTAATGTATAATAAATCTAACTTACAATTAGTTCACTTAAAGTTTATAAAAAGAGTGTATAGCATAAGGAAGACATCGATAGCCTGCATGAATTTCTTCATTAATATAGAAAATACAATAGTAAATTATTTTCAATACTTTATGCACACAATTTATCTCCATTAATTGTAAAATTTTCTACTCACATCTCTAATTTAAAATGTGGTTGTTTATCCGCTGAAAATTAGTTTAGCGCAGAATCGGGGAGATGTGTTTTGGCAAACCAAACCCCTTCGGGTTTCCTTTGATAGTTAGAAATTTCACTTGATATTTTCGTCACTGGTAATGTGTTTACCTAATCTTCAGTTAGATAAATTTCTTAAAGTACAAAACAGATTAAGAAAAAAAATCTAACATTACACCTTCCTAAATTCAAATTCGAATTGAGGGACAAAGCTAAAAAAGGACGTACTTACAACGTCCCGTTCTAACTCTCAATATGAATCTGAAACGAGATTGAGATACCGACAACATCGATAGTTCTCTTCACTCGCTGACAGCTTGCCACTCGCACACAGTCGTGCTTTCTGAGCCTTTGCTACTGTTTGATTAGTGCTTGTAATGCTTTGATCAATTTGATCCAAGTTGTAATGTGATAAAAATAAATCCATGTAGATTAAACACAATTATCTTCTTCTTCTTATCGTGTCGACATCAAATTTTGAACAAAGTCGCTAAGTAGTACCTTGCCAGAAGACAATTATACACAATTATAATGTAACTCGAAATAATTATTATCTATATTGGTACAACGTGTTAATGAATGAGCTCAAAACCTCATACACCCCAACTGATTTATAACAAAATAAATTGATTGAAACAATAATTTCATTATTTTGACGATAAAAATTTAAAGTTATGCGCATTTTAAGTTTTGAGAAAAACATTATTTGTTATCCCCGTGCCGTGGGTTGAGATCGAGTTCAGTAAATGTTAAATTTTACGAACAAATAATTTAATATTATGAAAAATTTAATTTTTCATATAATCTATGTTGAAACCATGATAATTCGATTCTGCTCTCGATTCTAAACAAAAACTTTCTGGTTTTGCGTTAATTCATTAACACGTTGTTATATCCTTTGAGTTTGGAAGGTACTGCACTGCGCCTAAAATGAAGAGTGTATCACTTGACACTGTATTAACCATCACATCTCCCTTATTCACAGTTATTTTGAGCAAAATAAACCACTAAATTTTTCAATACCCTAAATGAATGGTATGTACAATATTTCTATACTAGATGCTCACATAAACAACTGTCCTATAAATAAATATAAAAGCCTATTCCTACGATGTGTTGTGCCGTTATCACATGCGAACTGGCTATATTTCATAGCTTTATGTTTTGAGATTGTTACAATCTGGGAATGTCTTTTCAGGGATTGCGTTATAAAAGGTTTTGCCAGTTGAGCTTCTAACTTGTTGGAAAAAATATTCCAAATACCTACGATCTTCATTTATAAATGCTTTCTATACCTACTGTTATTTACAGTTGCTCTTGGTTTCTTTAATTTTTTGATGATCGATTTTTATGTAAAAATAAGATGCAAGATTTTAAAATTCCAGCCAGCAAATAGAGTCAGGCCAACGAAAGATGTTATAAGAGGAGGTTAATATTTAGGAAGGTTCATGACAACAGTTGAATACCTATTATAGGTGTTATGTTAGCAATATTGTATACATTCATTATGCATAATAATTATAGTGTAATATTAACATCACCATCTCGCAGTCTTCTTTTTACTAGCAAGGGTAAGTAGGAGAGTAGCTTACTACTTCAATACGCGAATCAGTACGGATCGACGGAGTCAAATCAATGGTACAAATATATTCAACCAATTACAGCAGGTCTTGAATACACGAAAGCGGCTGAGGTAAAATACCTCTCAAATATTCACCTATCCAAAAATGTTTCTTACTTGGCGTTGCTTAATTATGATAATCGTTACAACCTAAGTGCCGTAGCGATTGACACATTTTAGATTCAAATAATTTATCACCCTCATTCAGTATCAATTTTCGTTGGCCAGACTAAACAAAGAAACATTTTAAAAACATTTAAGTATTAATCAGACCGTAAGACTTGCAAATCGTTTTTGTTTTACTTTCACTGAATCCATTTTATTAAACTTTATTTACTTCTTATACTTTCTACTTAATTTACATCCGAAGCCTCTGCTTCAATTCGATAGCCTACTTTTGTCTTCAAAGACAAAACATTAATCACTTTGAGGATCTTTTAGAAAACACCACACGAAGCTCGGACATTTTAATAAAATATATATTTTAAATTTTTCCATCCAAACACTTAATATAATTGAATCTTTTTTGCCGTGAAAGCTTCTCCAATCGACAACATTTATAAAATTTACAAATATAGGTACTCACTCCTCATCATGATATGTTTTAGTTACGCGATTGCTCCTTTACTTCTCTATATCGAGTCGTTGCTAGCTGTACCAGTAAAAAACACAATGAAAGTAAGTATCCAAACAATAATAAACTCTTTTACAAGACGCTGTAGATTCATTACATTACAAGCTTATTATGTAAAATCCTTGATAAACTGAGAAACAGTGATTTTAATAGATTTTGACTGAAGTCAAAAATCTATTTACACACATCCTTCCCCGTGATGGATGACAGGTAGGTAATATGAAAACGTCTTCATCATTTTGAAACACTTCCAACGGCTACATATCAATCAATCAATTTTAATTATACTTTTTGCACACCAAAACAAAATTTCTTCTATTTTTTTTTTAATAAATGAGAGGATTTTATATCGAAAGATTGTCATGTTCGATTAAACTTGTCCATTAACATAGACAACCTTAATTTATTCTTCAGTTGTTTTCACAATATAAATTATAAAAAATAAAAAAAAAATTAAACTTGGCGAAGTATATTATTAAACCATGACAGTGATAGAAATAACGACTTACATTTTTTCGCAAATCCTCAAGAATTAACTTTTTATTTCTAGCAAAAATTTTGACAATTTAGTCAATCAATCAAATTGATCTAGAGTATAAATTGCATCGGTTGCATTATGAAAATCCTTTGTAGGACCGATATAAAATTGACGTAGAAAAAGCTCATGTTATGTTATAATAGTCGCGTTTACCTTAAACCTGAAATGTTTTTATTTTTTTGACTACAATGGCTCAACAACGGCTTTAAATCCACTAAATCACTGTGAGAATTTTAAGTCAAGAATGTTCATATCAGAACCATCGAAGAAATGACTGGAAAGTTCTTAAAAATTGCGTTTTGAAAATATTCTTTTTATCCTCAGACAAACGGATAAATCTTACGAAAAATATCAAGCGGGATTCAGGGCTCGAAAATATGCTCAAAAACCAGAAGAATTCAGAAAAAGAAGTGAGTAAGTTATAGTTTGTAGAATCGCAACGACAGTGGTAGGGGCAAAGGCCACTGAGCCCAGTGGTGATTGGTGGACTTATGCAAATAAAAAATAGTAGATAACACACCGACGACAGGAAACTGTAAGGACACTGTCCGAGGTTAGTATACTATTTTTCGAGACCGAGGTGGAAAGCGGCAACTTCGTTTAGCGCAGCGGGACGACAATTGACGCTTTCCGTCCGGAGGGGAGAAAAATACTTCTGTTAATCGTTATACCTACCTAGAATATACATTCAACTTTTTTCCAGACGAAAAGTGTCTTGGGTGCAAGATAGGCCGATATGAGACAATAATTATTTTGGAGCCGAACGACGTCGCGAAACATTTTTCTAGATTTATCCCTAGCCTCTTTTATATTGGCATAACCGATTTAAACGATTGTGGATGTGACCAATGAATTGAATGACATCACAAGATTTTATTTCTGAACGATCATCCTATCATCTTTCAAGTCCGTGCCTATCATGTAGGAATGTCGTTTGCGTGTAAAATTCTTAACCTGGCAAACAGTTCAAAAGTAAATAAAAAAGTTTTCCATCTTTTGAAGTCGATTTTTTAATGGATATAAATTTTATTTGAAAGAAGTGTACCTAATCGCTGCGGTATTAAATGAAAATACGCTATGAAAAGAAACACTAAGAAATACTCTACTGTTATAATTATCGACATTTTTACAATTAATAACAGCTTTGGCCACCACACAAGCTACTACAAATGGACATGGAAATATATAATAATAAAGAACTATCCACACTGGCGGCAAGTCTGCTGCGTCATTTTGTTGCTTTTAAGATGATTATTATTCGATAAGTGGATAAGCAGCTCAATATAATTGAAAAGCTTTAAACTAAGTTATAACCTACACAGAGTAGACTAAGGAAATAGTTGGCGGATTTTATTACTAAAAAAAAATAGATATAAAGATAGTAAATGATTTGATTCGTGAAAATCTTTCCTGCCGTGCACGAGACGACGACGATGCGGTCACAGTGCACAGAGTTTCGGTACTACTGGTGAAACGTGGATATTCTGAGGTTTCAGAATATCTCTGACTACCGGTCCTCGGGGAATATAGTCGTGATATTATGCTGTAAATTCGTGAAAATATTAAATCATTGTAATACTAACCATCAATGCCAATCATTGTAATACATTTGAAGCAATGCTTTCATAGATAAGGGCAGTAGGTATATAAAGACAATATAATTTTGTGGCCTCGTTTGAGTTGCTAAATATGTAAGTTTTTGACAGGATTTATTTGACTGACTTCAAATTTATAACAACTCAGTGCCTGAAGCTCCTAACTGATCTTATGATATGCTTCACAACTCAGTAACTACTGACCGTATTATGTGCTTCACTTATTTACAAAGGAAGATGCTACATGACTAGCTAAGTTGTGTCGAGTCACCGCCAGTGTGAATAGCCTTTATGGATTCGTAAGCAATCGGATACAGGGCTGTCGAATCAGGGTCGTATAAATACCTATCTTTCTAGTTCAGTCTCATAATTGCGCATAAGAAAAATATTATTATACAACGGAGGAAATTTACAAGCGATGAAAGAGATTGTTGAAGTTCATAATGCTTCATTACGATCAGACATTCATAACGAATTCTTAATTGATATTTTAGATAATTAAGTAAAACTAAATTGAAAAATAGGTTGTTTTGTCTTTGTACAAAATTACGAACCAAAAAGGATTCATTATCTAATCATTAATTAAAATTAAGATAATTATAATGTGAAATGATTTTGCTCACTCACATGAAACGAAATATTCGAAGGCCTGCTAAAGCACCGCCTAAATTCACAACATGAAATCAATTTAAAAATAAATTTTAGTAATAGGTACATAATAAAATTACATGTTTTACTTAGTTCAATATTTTCCCATTTCGAATTTCTCGGGAAATGAAAACTCACGTGTAACGCTAATTAATTTTAAAGGCAAAAACAAACAATGCCTCACATAATTATAGGTACATTTTCACATACATTTCCCTGAATTCAGAAGCAAGAGTGATACGCGAATAGCAATAATAAAACTATTAGTATACGGTCTATTTCACATTGAGTTGATAAATTTAGTTCTGCGCTAACGATTTTGACGTCGACTTGTATGGGCACTGGTTCGATGCGGACCACGTTCACTGAAACAGAAAATGTTTTTAAAACCTGATAACTGTGATAAGATATAATGATCTTTATTACTTTAGGGTTTAAGAATAAATTGGTTTCAGATAATGGACTGATAGATTTATTTTGAAGTAATTTGGGTCAATGAACAACATTTTATAAAGGTATTAATTTTACTTTGATCTAAGTGTATGTAGGTAACTTATTTTGGCCAGACTACGATTGACATTATATAAAATTTCCATATAATATGTATATATCTCATATAGGGTTAATTTTATATCACTGCGGATAACTTCAACATGGTATTCTACTCATCAAACTGAACAACTTTTACTATGGAGTCAACATCGAAATCGCGAAAAAAAACAGCTGTCCCATACAAATAAGTCGAATAGGTACTGCAGTTTTTTAAGGGACAGCAGATTTTTTTTCTCCATTGTGAAAGTTGTTCAATCTTATGAGTAGATATACCTACATGCTGAAGTTATCTACAGTGATATAAAATTATAACCCTGTATAATATTCAGTAAGTATGGCACCAATATCGAAATAACGAAAACAAAAATCAGCAGTTCCATAGACCAAAGAGGTACAGCGGATTTTTTTTTGGCGATTTCGGTGTTGGTCCCACAGCACAGTGAAATTTGTTCAGTTTGAGTTTTCACTTTCCGAACAGTTATTATTCGGAAAGTGGAAAGTCGAATTATTCTGAACATCTGTACCTAATGACGAATCAGACAATCGATATCACTCATTTCGACAGTCTGATTCGGAAATATCTGTAACTTAGGCCTTTGGGTCTCCAGCAATTACTAGGCGAGTGTGATGGTACTTTGATTTTGAGTTTAAGTATTTTTAGGGTTCCGTACCCAAATGGTGACAATGGGAGCCTCTTACTAAGCCTACCTTGTCCGTCCGTCCGTCCTACGTATTTAGGGCTGTAACTTTTGAACCATAATAGCTAGACAGTTATTTTCACAGATTCGTTATTACGGCGGATTTGATAAAAATGACAAAACATTAAAAATTAAGGAGAGTCCCAATCTCATAGAAGAAACTAGTTTTTATCAACGTTTTTTCTTCCCGCTCTATCGTAAAAACAGTAATACATACAAGCGTCAAATGTGTGTTTATAGAGCAAACTCTACAGTATAACAAAAAATAATAAAAACCGGTCAAGTACGTAGTCGGTCTCACGCTAAAAGTCCCGGAAAAAACAAAACTTTTTTCGAAGTTAATATGTTGAGGGTACGGACTTAAAAGAAATACGGACCGAATATTGCACTAAAAAGATGGGAAGCATGCAATGCAAGGTAATACAATCTCGTTTGTTCTACAAGGGACCAACACTCACACAGATGCACTAGCTCTAGGCGCAGGTCCTACAACTCGTCACTTTATGTACCGCGTGACAGCACGCCCACTAAAGAAATGGGTGCGTCACTCATGATTAGACGAGATTACGTCTGGTTCTTCTTTTAAGTCTGTGGTTGAGGGGTGGTGTGGTACGGAACCCTCGGGGCGCGATTAGCCCGACTCGCACTTGACCAGTTTTTTATTTTACTTACCAGGTACAGAATTATTCTGAACATCGGCGAAGCCTTCGTCATCGCTCGCGAAGCTAGGTATGGTGCTGACGCAAGTGACCTCCACGGTCTGATTCGGAAACAGCTGCAGCTTTGTCAGGGGGAACTGCAGTGAAGAGTTGGTAGCCGTGAGCGGCATGCCGTGGTGGTGGCGGTGCACGTTGACTGTTCCGTGGGGTGTTGTTAGTCTTTCATTAACCTGGTTCCAGACAAATAAAACATTAAATTTTCATACTAAGTAACACGTTATTGTATAACAAACTATGATCTTCTTAATAATACAGTAAATAACCCTCCTTCTGGCGCAGTCGGGTAAAAATAACTGCCGATTGCAATTAAATTTTGTGAACTTGTATGGTGGGTTCTAGCTTGAAAGATAGGATAGTTTTGGATCAGATAGTTTTTATATAAAATAATAACGGAGTATGAAATTTGTTTTTGATCCGCCATTTAATATTCTATAACACGAATTATATTTTAAGAACGTTATCAACGCGAAGGAGGCAGAAGCCTTATCATTTTCCCCCTTAAATGGCTCTATACACCATGCTGCAGATACCTGCCGTGTGATATGTCGTTATCGCATACAAAATGTAAGGCAAAAGCCGCCGAGCTTGTCGCGCCGGTGTGTAGAGTCCGTAACGAGACAATGAAATTCGTATCACGCCGTCTTAGCTCCACAAGGAAAACAACACAACGATTTCCTCGACGAAGAACAAATAAGATGTAATTTCTGTAATCACAGGATCACGTGCATGCAGTTTGTTATCTCATTTCATCACGATAAAGGTAAGCGCATATTACGACAGGTCGTATCGGGGCGGAGTGGGCCGTATCGTTGATATTAATGTAGGTACATACTTCGCACATTGAGCGAGCCGGATCGCAACGCATTGAGGGATTTTTGTTTGACGTAGTATTGCCTTAGATGATTTATTTAGGGACCGGCCTCGCCTTAGCATTTCCCCTCTGCCAACGTGCAAGATCAAAAAATCTTACGCATTTACATACAATTTTATACCTTATCACTAAACGCGACAGCCTATAATTGCGGAACAATAATTTCGTACTTATCACGCTTGGGGTACACACGACACAGTTTTTCATTATTTTTAACATTCAAAATTAGAATCTAAAGTAATGGAATAAAGTCCAAAGTTGCGGATTTCATGCTACCTCGCCCCCGCAAAAAGTGGCAGAAATGTTTGTTACTTTAATTACACACGTAACTTGTCCATAATATATAAATAGTCTAAGAGTGGTATGACACACTACAAAAGACCGCATCGGGGCAGAGCAGGCCGCATCGCACTGACGGAAATCCGCTGCGCAATAATGCAACCCGCTCCAGTCCAGCATAATATGCGATAATTCATATAAAATGTATACTTAGAAGTGGTTTGGGCGCATTTTTGCGCTGCGGCCCGAACCGTTGCGGCCTGTCGTAATATGCGCTTACCTGACGGTCCACTACACACATACTGAATTCTGATCCAGAATTCCAAATGAGGATTACGATTTCGTATGAATTTTCCCTCTCTATAATTCCGTTCGGAATTGCGGAGGTATAAAATCCCATACAAAATCACAATCCTGGTTCGGAATTCCAGATCGCAACTCCATAATGTGTGAAGCAGGTCTAAAAGTACACAATAAAAAGGTTGAAATTTCATCCTGCCTCTCAGTTATAAAGATCTGTCGTAAAACAGTTTCAGTTTGACCCGCAGCTAAACTTTGTCGAAGACTCGTAACTGTTGGGTACTTGAATACTTGCGAATGACCCCTATAAACTGAAGCCCAAGCGAAACGAAGTTCCTAATCTACAGTTAGAAAGCTTATATCAAAGTTCGTATCAATGAAAACTTTGAAACTAGGTAAGTACCAATATTTGCTATACTACAGTATGGGTTTCATCAACCGAATAATCGAACTAGGATAGGACGGCTTGAACTACCAAATATATAGGTAGGACCAATGATGTTTGGAACAATGTCATTGGATAGGACACTATTGATTTATGTAATAGGTAGGTTAGTTACCCAAGTAGGTACTTGTTACCAAATTAGAAGGGTCCAACTTAATACTCACCAGTTTTTTGATAGGATGCTCAGACCATGAAACTGAACAACTATGGGACCAACATCGACATCGTGAAAAAATATCAGATTAGGGTTTGCAGTTTTTCATGAAACGGCTGATTTTATTTTCACGATTTCTACTTTGTTGTTCTCATAGGGAAATTTGTTTGATAGTCTGATTATACCTACCCTATAAAAAACCTTACCACCTACTAACTTTAAAAAACATACTAAGATAAACCCAATATTTGAAACAGTGTAATTCGACAGTGGGTACCGATTTGCGATATGATTTCCCATGGTATGACGTCACACTACGTCAATAGTATTGATTTCAGATTTAAATTATTTCCAAGTGGCTTTTTAATATAAAAGCTTGAGCATAGTTCAAGAATTGCTCGTTAAATAGAGTAGGGTACACTGTCACTGATATCTAAATAAAAAGAGAGGAATATTAATTTAATTTTGTTTTTTCACTATTTTAATTTTATGTTATTAAGTAAACTTAAGATTATCTTATGTGTCCACTTAGCAATAAGTTTTAATATTGCAGTGCTCTAACAGAGCTCATGTCATGTACAATTTTAAATTTAAGATCTTTTGTAACACATGAAGCAATAAAATACTATGACTATGACTATGACTATGACTATAGACAATTTTATTTTAAATTGAAGCTCAGTATTATTCTGTTGTTGGCCTACTTTTGAATACAACTTGAATCCACTTAAAGTTTTATATTACTTCAGGTATCGAAACAAGTTGAAATGTCATGAAACAATTACTTTTAGTATATTTATACATTATTTATTTATTTACTTTTAGTATGAGAACAAAAGATTTTCATCTTGATCGAACTACCTATTACAGTACCTAAAGGGCTTTGAACTTTTTGGCATAGTGGTAACCATAATTTTGCAGGAATTTCGGAAATTTTTCAAAAATGCGGCGCATCCTGAAACCTATGTATATCGATAGAGTATGTATAGACGAACAAAAAATGTCCTATAAACCATAGTCCTAAAGTGCATCGTTTTCGAGATAATGCATGTTAAAGATGTTGTGTATACTGGGTAAAAATAAATACTTAAAACTCTTAAGGGGGTTGTTTAGACCATGAAACTGAACAACTTTCACTATGGGACCAACATCGAAATCGCGAAAAAAAAAATCTGATATCGCATACAATATATTAATTTTTTTTCCCGATTTCGATATTGGTCCGATAGTGAAAGTTGTTCAGTATGATGGTCTAAACCACCCCCTTGAATGTTTATTTGTATTTTTGTAACACCTTGTACCTACCTAAAGGGTGTAAGTGACAGCCTAGCAAATACTAAAACGGTGAACTCAAACCATCAAATAGAACAATTTTCACTATGGAGGCTACCTCAGGAAACGCGAAAAAAAATCTGCGGTCCCATACAAAACTGTTATACCTACCTGACTAAAATGTATGGGACACCAGATTTTTTTCTTGCGTTTCCTGAGGTAGGCTCCATAGTGAAAGTTGTTCAGTTTGATGGTCTGAGTTTACCGTTTACAGTATTTGCTAGGCTGTCACTTACTAAAAATACCTGTATAAAATCCTAACAAACCCCCCCCCCCCCCCCCCCCAATTACCTATAAGATGCGATCATATATCAATAGAATCGCAACGCTCCGTCGGTAGCGAGTTGCAGAGAGCTATGGAATTCAATCTTGAGGTCCAGGTCTGAATCCGCACGGATGACGTCATATGCCATGTACCAATGAGTTTTTTGTGACTTATGTACCTACGTAGCACCAACTGCTCTCAAACGGCATAGGAAAACATTTTGAGGAAACCAGCGCCTGCGGCATGATCGCGCGATAAAGCGCTATCGCGCCCTAGCTCCCTTTCTTTTTGCGCGTGAACGAACGAGTTAACAGGCGCGATAAAACGTTTATCGATGTACCATGCCGCGGACGCTGCATACGATGAAAAAGAAATTCCGATGCTTATATGAGGTCTACCGCACCGCATTGTGCACGCGTGGTGGACTAACGTACATACACCCTCCATGAGGGTAGGCCTGTGCCCTGCAGTGGGACGTAGGTGGTGGACGTTTGGGGTGGTTAAGGATCTACCTCCTCTACCCCGGACAACGCCGCCACCACAGACTACCAAGTTTGTGGTGACGGCCGAACGATCCCCCACAGCGGTACTAGGCTCCGCAAGGAGCCGCCTGGCTTGCGCCCACCCTCCTGCTGGAGTCTTGCGCCAAGCAGCTTGCTGCATTCCGTCGGTGTGCAGGAGTGCCAGTGCTATTGGGGAATGGGAGAAAATCAGCTGTGCTGTTCGGAACCGGTCTTGGCCTCTGAGCAACACTGTACCGGGAAACTCATTCTGGAGGGTAGCGGGATCCGAAGCATGGTGACAGTCGTGGGTCGGTACCGCAGTTAGTAGGGGGCCCAAGTAGTGCGCTCGCCACGTGTGAAAGGCTGCCCCACTGCAGCCTTGGCGATTGGAAGGGAGGTCCCGGTGGCCATTGCAGGGGGGATCGGGCGTCCCCGCAGTCCACAAGTGAGTTTACCATCAGTCAGTCGAGCCCAAGAGGTCCATCAGGGTAACTGAGGAGCGTATCTCGACGGAGCGGAGCTTGTTTTTCTGGGGGACTTAAATGCCCACCACAGCGAGTGGCTGTTCCTGTTCCAGAAAACTAACCATGCTGGCAGAGAGACGCGTAAGTTTGCGTTATCGCTAGATATCACCTAGCTGGTGAATCAAGCAACGCGGGTAACGGATGTCGATGGCCATACGCCCAATCGTTTAGACTTTCTGCTGACATCAGATCCAGACAAGCACTCAGTGTCGGTCTTTGCACAGACTGGCATCCTACCCTTCTGGTAGTAAACAGTTCTGGTCCCTTTCAAAATCGGTCGAATCCAATTTCTACCGTCCCCCTTTGCCTCCCATGCAGAAACCTGGTGGGTCACTGACTGAGAAAGCGAATTTATATGCTTCTCTGTTTAGGAGCAATTCACGTCTGGACGCTCGTGCCAAACAGCCACACATGCCGGAGATGACAATACACACGAAAGAGGTCCGCAGAGCATTGCGTAGTCTGCATGTGAGGCCAGGTCCTGATGGAATACCTGCAAGAGTGCTGAGATATTATGCGCCTGAGTTGTCTCCTGTTTTAACACGCCTGTGTCGCCTCTCTCTCAGAACAAGAACGATTCCCAAGAAGGGCATTCGTTCCAACCCCTGCAACTACCGACCTATAGCCATCACTTCCATTCTCTGTAAAGTCATGGAAAGAGTACTTAAGAGTAAGTTGCGGACATACCTAGAAGATAATGATCTACACCGTGATCGTCAATATGGCTTTCGCCGGGGGCGATCGACTGGGGATCTTCTTATGTCAAACTCAAACTCAAAATAATTTATTCAATATAGGAGCCTGAAGCACACTTATTAAACGTTAATTCTTTTTTAAGTTACCACCGCTTCGGAACGTGTTGTCGCTGTAGAGAAGATGTGGCCAGAAACTCGCGGCGTGCTGTAGACAGCATAACACGACTTAATACTATTGCAATATAAATTCTTACGCTAAGGTTATTTAAACAGTAATACATAGTCTATTTAATTAAATTAATAATTGATGTATGTCACGCACTGGTGGGGCGAGGCCATCGAGAAACACAGCGAAGCACTAGTTGTGTAATTTGACATCTCGAAGGCCTTTGTCAGGGTATGGCACGCTAGATTGCTGAGCAAGCTTCCTGCTTATGGCATCCCTGCTGATCTCTGCAGCTGGATATCTGATTTCTTGAGTGAACGGTCGATTAGAGTTGTCATTGACAGCTGCTCAGAGGTCGGAAGACCTCATGGCAATTGATGCTGGGGTTCTTCAGGGGTCTGTTCTCTCTGCGAGACTTTTCCTGCTACACATCACTGACCTCTTTGTGTCAGGTATTATTGGGTATGCAGATGACAGTACTGTCACAGAGAGATATCTATCCGGCGCTTGGGGCGGGGATGCCGGGGATGAAATACGTTCGCAGAGGGAAGCCATGGTGGAGCGGACAAACTTGACTTTAAGTCTTGTCTCCCAATGGGGTGACAATAATCTAGTCAACTTCAACGCCACCAAAACACAGGCTTGTCTGTTCAACGCCAAAAGGAGTTCGTTTATTCTGGTTCCTACTTTCCGGGGAAGATAAATCTGTCCCTGTTTCCGACAGTCTTGAGCTTCTGAGCATGGGTTGACTACGAAACTCAACTTCGGCGCTGACATCGAGTCTAAGGCTCAAAGTCCATCAAAAAAGCTGGGCATCTTAAACAAGGTACTTCACTCCTGGACAGCTCTTAATGTTGCATAAGGCTCAGGTCCGATCGTGTATGAAGTATTGCTGCCACATGTGAGATGGCTCAGCTAATTATCAACTAGAGGCTCATTGGCGACAGTAATCTGGTTGTCGGAAACCAAGCTTCATAGCCTAGCCCACCGCCGCAGAGTAGCCTGCTTGTCGGTCTTCTACAGATTGTACTTCGGTGAGTGTGCACCAGAGCTGCATGAGCTCATCCCGCCTTCCCCTTTCTACTATCATCGGACTTCCAGACGCACCGCGGGATACCACCCCTTCTTGGTTGATGTTTATGATACCTACCTAGGTACACGGACCTGAAAAAAAACCTGACGTAATCTTGTCTAATCACGAGTGAAGCACCCATTTATTTTTGTGTGTGTGCTGACGCGGTACAAAATGGTGGCGGGTTGTAGGTCCTAAGCCTAGAACTGGTGCATCTGTGTGACTGTAGGTAACTTGTAGAACAAACGAATATGTAGGACCTTGCATGCTCATGCTTCACATCTTTTTAGTGTCACATTACGTCCGCCTTTTTTTCAAGTCCGTGCTTAGGTATAAACGTTTTCTATTACACCTTTCTCTTTTTGGTGAAAAAATACAGCGGTAGGTACTTTATTTCGAAAAAAGTTCTCATTCGATTTTTTGTTATTTCAATTAAATTGTAATTGCAATTAAGAAAAACATAGACATAGCACATGATTAAAATATATTCCATGTGGACATAGCCCAGACAAACATTTCGTCATGATCGTAGAACAGTGACGGATCTGTTGTATGTCAAACATACAACAGATCCGTCACTGTTCTACGATCATGACGATTTATTTCATCTGTTGAGGTACAATAGCAAATACAGCTGCCACTGCCAGTATTTATTTTTTATTTTTTTTGCTTCTTACACTGCCAGTATTAGTTGACCGCGAAGTATGCAGCGCGTTGTGAGGCGTATTTGTACTTACACACGGCGACACATCAAGCTGTTCATAACCAAAATAAGCTGGCCGCGAGTAGGTTTAGGTTGCATGACATTTATGAGTCGTCGCGCGGCCAGCTTATTATTTTGGTTTTGTATAGGTTGATGTGTCACCGTGTGTACGTGTATACCTGCACAGATGAAATAAATGTTTGCCATTAATACAGGAACTTTTTTCGAAATAAATTATCATCAATAAGTATCTACCTACCTCGGTATATTTCTCATACTGGGTATTACAGAAAGGTGTCATAGAACTTGTTTATGCCAAAAACATTTTCTATTCCATACATCTTCTTCTTCTTATCGTGTGGGCAAGCCCTGATGTCAGAGTTTTTTCAGACCGCCTTAAGGCCTCTGACGTGGTTTTTATATAACGAATAATAACCACCAGAGATAGTAACTGGGACCAACGGCTTATCGTGCCATCTGAAGCACGGAATCATCTTTCTTTTCAGACAATCAGGTGATTCAGCCTGCATTACCCTAACCAACTGGGGAAAAATGCATAAAGTGACATATCACTAGGTGTCCCCCATGGGAATCGAACCTACGACCTCCGTGTCAAGATCCCAAGTCTTATAACCATTGGACCACGGAGATTGGTATTGGAGGAAAATGTGTTAGGATTTTTATCTATACAAGATCCTTAACATGGATTATCTCGAAAACGTTGCACTTTAGGACTATATGTTATTGGACATTTTATGTTCGTCTATAGATCCTCTATCGATATACATAGGTTTCAGGGTGCGCCGCGTTTTTGAAATTCCTGAAAATTTATGGTCATCACTATGCCAGCCTCCCATACAAAGAGGTTCAATTGAGTGAGTGACATTAAAGTTTAACATACATACATGAACGGTATTAATTCTCTTGAACATAATTATATTAGTATATTATGATGCAGAGCTCAAATTTCGGAAAATCCAAAAAACCTTATAAATTTTGGTAATAGATTGTTTTTTTATAGACTTCTAGAATCCATTAATTCAAACACGATCATTTTTGGACTATTAAGTCTTTAGATTACCGCTCATTTAAGAAAAAAGGGTAGAAAAAAAATCAGATTTAAAGGAAATGATAGGAGCCGTGACCAGGAGATTATTTGCAGGAAAGACACTGAAATATTGATTACAGCGAGAATCAAGATTGCCCCACCGGCAAGAGCGACGGGAGCTCATAAATAAGACGATGGCTATTTTAGATTCTAATTTTAACAGATTACCTTCATATTATTAATAAACCAGGTGAGGTGGGGGGCGGGGTAGGCGGCTGCGCTTTGACACGTCGCTTCCAGGTGGTCGTTTGATGAGAGCTTTTTGTGCTTTATCTTTATCTTCGGACGGAATCTTTGTCGAACTGAAAAAAATACAAACTTTAAGTTTTTTTTTTATTATAACATATACAAAAACTAACGACCGTAATTTTTTTTGTTAGAAACATTGCTATAACTACAAACTTTCTATAAATAATAAAAAAAAATCATTGATGAAAATAAATTAACATTATGTCTACAAAAAACGGACACAATATGAAAACCGGTTTGGATGGCCACCCTGTTTTTGTAAGATCCTTAACTAATGACATTTTAAGTGGAATATGTTACATCATCATCATCGCCTAATAATTATGAGTGTTGGAAAACTTTTAACGGATAATTAGTCTATTCGTCTCTTTTGTTGATGACAGTGTGAAGTATTGCATACGACGTCATACCTAACCATTTCATTGATCGAATTTGATAATTTTATAAAAAATCTGTGAGAAACGCTTTTGTTCCTAATGTTCCTAATTGTGTTTTAACTACAAACTTAGGAACTTTTTATTTACGAGCCAAATAATTGTTTTTGAACAACAATAAGCACCGCTCAAGTTTTGTCATATAAATTGACGTATTGGATACGTTCACTTTACGTTTGTGAAGGCAAATAGCCACCGAGTACTATATTGGAAATACCTTAGGCACTTAGTTGCATCTATGTTCAGTCGAACGTGTGTGGAGTAAAGTCATTACACACTGGGGCCGGTGCTGAACTGAAACTGGGATTTCTATATGTTTGCTGTTACTACCTAGCTATAGTGTCTAAGCCAAAGAATACTGCGTGTTAGGTAGTTAATAAAATCATTTACATATTTCTAAACTTATAACATATAAATTTATATTTATAAACATAATTTCGACAGTAATAAACACACAGATTTGTTTATTTGAAACCAAGAAATCCGCTGCGCTGCACTGAAATCTATCAACCGTCAGCCCAATACTGTTCCGTATTTTATTTATTTCACCGTATGCAGCCTAACACACAGAGCGTAGGTAAGTGAAATTGGTGGAACTCAGTTTGGAATAGTGGGAATAGCAGTTTGCGAGACCATTTCAACTTTTTTACAATTTAGCCATGATACAGTATTTATCTATGATAATAGGCTATTTAACGGATCAATAAAAGCCTAGTGGATTATGAAAGTAATTAACATGGTTGCATAGTAATACATTTTTTAAAAAGCTTGAATTCTAAAACCAGTTTTAGGTGCTTTAGACGTCACAAACCAACATCATGAATGAAACCAGCAGGAGAATTCGATTTAAAGATGTTGCTCGAAAAATAGCTAGTCGAGCAATACCCGTGGGGAACAAAAGTTCTCCCTTGTGAAGATTGCAGGAAGCCGACATTGCAAGCTAAATAAAACTAATCGCTGTGATATTCAATCCGGAAAGTCAGAAACCATCCAAAAATAATTATATTTATTTCGGCTATGCATATTTTTGGTTACCAAGTGCGAAAAATTAACTGGACATGGGCTGGTAAACTATAGTTGGTTGGAATGCATTTCAAATTGGGTTTTCCAATATAACGCTACACGCACGCAGTGACGGTCGAACGCGTGTAAACACGAGTGATTTGCTTTTATTTCTCTACTGTCCTAGTATTTTGTCACTGCAAGTTAAAATTGTAGCTAAAATAGGTGAAACATTTTAAAACAACAATACTATACCACAAATAATACTTTTGCATAATTCATATGTATGCTTGGGTTGTAGAGGCCGTCCGAGGAAAACATACCATGATCAAATCAATGATCTTTTCCGAAAAGGACAAGTGCGTAGCACCCTCAATCGATGAAAGTGCATGAAAAGATGTATATAAATGCGAATTCGGTTAAAGAGGTGTGTCCGTGTCGTAGGGTGTGGCGATCCATGGTATCTGCCTATCCCCATGAGACAATGGCGTGAGCTTATGTATGTATATTTGTGTTAGGCAAAGAATTCACCAAAGTGAATCTGTGTAGTGAGTTTCTGGCCGCATCTTCTCTACAGCGACAACACGTTCCGACGCGGTCGTAGCTTAAAAAAGAATTGACGTTTAATAAGTGTGCTACAGGCACCTATATTGAATAAATGATTTTGAATTGAATTTGAATTGAATTGTAGAATCAACCAATCGAATTGCTAAATTTTCCTCGCATGACAGAATCAAGCTATTTTATCTATTCATTCATTTTACACTTATTCGCTCTGCTCCGCTTTAGTAAGCGTTTTGTAGTTAGAAGTCCGCTGTAGTTTTATTTTTAAAACGAAAGGCAGTAGTTGTTTAATACATAAGCATATTATACACTCTCACGACTATATTCCCCGAGGTGGCAGTCAGAGATATTATGAAACCTCAGAACATCCACGTTTATTATACTATACATCTACGTTTATTCACCAGTAGTACCGAAACTCTGTCCAGTGTGACGGGGTTTGAGCTCGTCGGCACTTATAATGGACAGTGGGTACAATACATGTCTCTAAATTGAAGCATGCAGGTTTCCTCACGATGTTTTCCTTCACCGAAAAGCCACTGGTGTTTCAAATCGTACATAAATTCCGAAAAACTCATTGGTACGAGTCGGCCTGGACGGTGATCGAACCATCGCCTCCTGCACGGCAGGCAAGGTTACTCTCCATTGTATCACCACGGCTGTTTTGTTATAATTACTTTTATAATACTAGTGTTTACCCGCCACTTCGTCCTTACAAATTATATACCAGATTTTAAGTCAGATCATAAGCTATCAAACATAAAAAGCTTCATCAAAATCGGTTCAGTAGTTTTTGCGTGATGCGCGAACAAACAAACAAACATACAAACAAACAGATAGACAAAATTTCTAAAAAAGGTTGATTTCGAGTCAGGGAAAGGAATAAACCATATTTTATCGTAATCTTTTTTTTGTAAATATCTTCAATGTACAGATACACTTTAGGTACAGTTTTATAATAGTTTAGATTAGATTTCGTATGTCTTAATTATGCAACCAGATCAGTGTTCCTATTTCCTAGTTTGAAATAGAATTAGGTAGATATAAATTTCCTGCACTATTCTATACAGCGTACAAGCCTCATCAATGTTCCGGGCTTAGATCGTTTCGAAAACAAGCACAGCTTCACAAAACCATGTTTATTATCTAGCCATTTTGCAGAAAATAGATTTTCAATATCTTTAATATTTTACCAGCCCAAGATACAACCGTAAATTGATGCACATATTTGTTTGGCGAACGAAATGTGATTTAAGTGAAAGTTTAAACAGGGGTTCACACAACGCCGCCAGGTTGCCTAGAAAAATCTTGCCGCAAGTATCTTAACCATGATGATTAATGGTACAATTTTTTCCACCGATCTGTTTGGGAAGTAAATGAGATGTCATCTGAAGGAGACCAATCTATAGAACTGGAAAAACTAGGGTTGCCACATCTTAGTCTGCCGCAACCTTAGGGTTGGTATTACTAGGGTGTTTTGTTACACCCTGCATACGTAGTGCGTACGTAGTGAACCTGTCTGATGCGAGGGTCGCGGGTTCAAATCCCGCAGGGGGAAAATATATGTAAAATGAAACTGTAATACAGTCTTGGATGTTTGTATTTGTTTCTTTACTTATCTGTCAGTCTCATAGGACTAGATCATCTATGTAACAAATGTCCAATATATTTAATGATATGCTGAACACCACATCATTGTTCAGTGCTGCAGTATTCAGGGTCTGATTAGCCCATAGAGGTAGGAATAAAGGAACATACAGCTGAGAGAGCGAGATGTACCTAGCGGCACAACTGTATAAAAGAAAGAGATACGTGACGCGAAGCAATAGGACCGTTTTTTAGTCACTAATCAATTTTTACAATTCGGTTTTCGTCAATAATTGGGAATCTAAAGTGAAATCGTAGATAATTTTGTGAAATATACTGACACTACTTCATTAATTTATCCACGATTTTACGTTAGACTGAGAATTATAGACGCAGTATTAGAATTTTTGCCTGCGAATAGTCTCCAAAAAACATCCAAAAACTGTTTCATTTGACAACTCATGTCACTGCCTCTATTCCTGTAAGGTATAATAACTTTATGGATTAGCCCTAATGACAACCAACCTCCGATAAGAGATGGCACCATAAGAAGATTATGCTATCAACTCGACGGAATAACAAAACCATGTTGCAATACGATGACGAAATTCGTAAGTACTGAGAAAATATTTGAGAAAACAAGGTAATGCAAACCGGATGGGTTAGTCTCGTATAATATCTCGTAAAGATAGTATTATATAATACGTATCCGTGGCCCAGGATCCGCGAGGATTCGATTTCAGTTTTTATAAAAAAATGCTACGTGCTACGAATGCTACAGACGTAGCGGTCCCGTAGCAATTGTAGCACGATTTAACATTGGTCTTGCCATGTTTAAAATTAATACGAACCCAATGAAAGATGATTAGAAAATGTAAACGATCGTTATTAATGTGCTTTATTATGATTTGCGCGCCTTTGCAGTAAAACAGACTCGTATGCCGAGATGGAAGTTCGACTAAATATAGTTTTATTATTATTAATTATAAATATAAATAATAAAGTTATATAATATTATCAGGAAAAAGAAGGCGGAGAAGAATAAAACCTCGACTACAATTACCCCCGAATTTTAGTCGAGGTTTTATAATTCTTACACACACTAAATTACAAAAGCACTTCTCATTCCTGTGTGAGTAGTGTAAGTACTCTTATACAAGGTGTTTCATAAGTAACAATAAATTTTTAATACTCATAAGGGGGTTGTTTAGACCGTCAAACTGAACAACTTTCTCTATGGGACCAACATCGAAAACACGAAAAAAATAATTTTAAATCCCATACATATTTTAGCTCTAGTCGATTTGTAGAGTATAGAACCAAAATTTTTTTTTTGCGATTTCGATATTGGTCCCATAGTGAAAGTTGTTCAGTTTGATGGTCTACACCACCCCCTTAAATGTTTATTTGTAGTTTTGTAACACCTTGTATATTTCGTGGTGTAAGTGAGAGAAGCCTATTAGCATCTTGCATGAGTTAAAACATAAGAGTACAACATCGGCTTTAAGATATCGTATAACATTTTTATTAATAATGGTGATAACAGACATAAGTTATAAAATGCTGTCTGTTAACCTTATCTTTTTCATTCAAAAAATAATTGCAAAACAACTCACCAATAACATTCAACTCGTGTATTTGTGACACTTTGGAGTATAAAGGTGTATCTATAGCGATTTCACACGCATACTGCCCAGACGCCGCGAAATCTAATCTCTCCAATGTCACCGATGTGGGTGTCAATTTCATTAGCTGCAAAAAAAAAACAAGTCACATTAGAGAGAAATTTTTTCCAAAAATTATTAAGTAGCTACCCATTTCCTAAAAAATGTAACCCACCAAAATTATTTTCATGTAAAATGTTGCCAAGACAAGACTATAATGGCTCGCACTGTCAAAAAGTTATCAGATGTCATGTAGAGCCAAGCTTCTCCTCACAATCTCTACACCTTAGTCAGTAGGTAAAATATGTGACTTGGCCATTTCGCTACAGTCACATAGTCGTAAAAAAATGTATGAATTCACTGTCATTACTTTTCTGTTTTACAATAGTTCTTGTAGTAAAGAAACGGCCAAGCAGCATATTTTGACTAAGGTGTAGAGTTTTTGAAGTTAGGGATTGTAGAGTTAGGGCGAGGGTTAGGGCGTTAGGGTGTAGACTCTACAAGAGATCTGATAACTTTTTGACAGTGCGATGGTCTCGTCTTGGCAACATTTTACAAGAAAGTGATTTTGGTGGGATTTCACTTTTTTTTGTAAGTTGCTTATGACAATTTATTTTTCACCTCACAAGCTCGGAAAGATTCTGTTTATCATTCGAAATCTGAGTGCAAAAGTGTATTATATCCGCTAGCGTGGAAAGAGTTTTTGAAATTCGAATCTGTCTATTCAATATTTTCTATACCGCCAAGCCACTGAAAATGCTTAATAACTATTTCATGTCACTGGCCAGCACGACAAAAAAAACTTTTTAAAATGTTCTTTTTAGTAATTCACTTTTTTCTTCGCTGTTGTGATGTGAAAAGTGTGTGTGTTTCGCTCGGCTGCAAAGTTATTCTGCGTCTCATACCTATGAATCCTTCGCTTGCTCAGGTTTCAATACAAGTACTCGCGCCAAAAAGCAATTTTGCAGCCTAGCATAACAAATAACTATTTCCAAAATTTCGATTTTTTTTTAAAGCTAACATACCAAATTTCAGCATTCTACGACTTCAGAAAGTGCCCTAAGTTTTAAGTATGTCATACGCACCGAGAGCATCGGTGATGAAATTGCAGAGAGGTATGGACATTAAATCATGAGGGTCAGAGTTCAAATCCGCACGGACGAATGCCATGTACCAAAGAGTTTAAAACCGACTGCGCTCAAACGGTGAAGGAAAGCACCGAAAAGAAACCTGCGTACGCTGAAGAATAAATTCTGATGGGCACGCGTAGTGAACTAACGCCTATACAACCTCCTTAAAGGTAGGCCTCTGCCCTGCAGTGGGAGGCTGATGATGATATTGATATTACATCAGAAAATGTTTATTTTATTATGTTTCTTCTGCTAGGAAAAGTTTGCAAGGACATTCTGTCCAAGTTGAATTCACGTGGCTGGCATAATCTTCGCATATAACGGCCCATATTGTTGCTATGGCAACTTGATAGCAACTTGACGAAAGTTGGAACACTCTGTATAATTAAGAAGTTCCCCTTAACTTAGAGAATTCCATCATGTAACTCGCCTAATTCAATGTAGGACTTTCGTAATTTGCAAGAGGATATTAATAAAATAAAAATATTGCTTCATGAAAAGTTCGCTTTTAAACATACATTTATCTTTTCAAGACCATAATTTTTCTGGTTTATTCTGACAACTCCAACTTCAACATGATTTCTGAAAATTTAATGTTACTAAAAGTTCATTCCGCATAATTAATTAGAATGAAAAATTAATAAAACGTTGATGGTAAATTCTGCTTCAAAATAAAAATATTAGGGCCAATCTACACAGAGTTGAGCGCAGTGTAGCGTAGACTAAAGCAAGCGGCAGCGGTGGCGCAGTAATCCCCATACATATTATACTATTGCAGATACACAGATAACTAAAATAATATACCTTTTATCATATAAAAGCATTCTTAAAGGTGTCTTTACACCGAATCAGCAGATAACCCGCGCCGTCACGTCTTATCGATACAGCCCGAAGAAAAAAAAATATGTTAACAGATAGTTCTTAATAATATGTTGACACTTTTTAAATGGATAATCAGATTATCTGAACAACTTTCTCTAGGGCACTAAATGAAAATCGGGAAAAAGAAATCTAATATATTATATAGATAATCAAACCTACTCGAGCCAAAAATTGACTTGATTTTTTTTTTTCGCTATTTAGATGTTAGTCCCATAGAGCATGTTGTTCAGTTTGATGGTCTGTTCACCCTCTTAAAAAACTGTCGGCATATTATTAAGTTGGACCCTGTAGATACGACTGTTTCGGCGGCTCGTCGCCACCGCGTCGAGCCGCGCCGTCGCGTCGCCGCGGCGGGCTCGCTGTGGAGACACCTTTAGCTTAAGATAGATGATCAGAGCATGTTCAAATGAAGCAGATAAACGTCTTATCCTTATAAGATCATAGAAGTTTTATTTTGCAGTTTCCAAAATTGGAAAAACGCAACTCGTGTTGACAAACTTGGGTGTTCGTCTATTCGTCCATCTATCAGGGGTGGTTTCTCCAAAACTATTTGACGTAGAAAGTTAGGTTAAAAAGAAATGACGGCTTGATAACAGAAGTTTCAAAGGTTGATTTTGAATTTGTAGTTCAGATGTTTTCCTTCACCGACCGTTAGAGAGCAGTCGGTATTACGTACATAAGTTAGAAAACACTCATTGGTACATGGCATGTCATCCGTGCAGATTCGAACCCGGACCTTAGGAGCTGCCAAACGGGATGACCGATTACAATGTTTTTTTTTTTAAAACTTAACATTTAAAAAGTGACAAATAATTCGGTCACTTGTTATGTTATAATTATGCTATATGCTATATTCTACATGCTATTATCTTTTTATTATTATTTTTGATGTAAACAAACGTATGTTTTACTTTTTAACTCTTTGTGTGTCATTTCATAGTGGTCAAGATATTTTAGGTAAATGTATGCGTAGGGGACTGACTACGCATAAATTTACCTAAAATATCTTAATGCGACTTAAAAACTAAAACATGCATTTGCTTGCATAAAAAATAATAGATGACCGAAAATAGCAGGGTAAACCATAATTTAGACTGGCCCTTGGGCTGCCGAAGCCAAAGTTTTTGCCAGGGGCTTGGGCCGCAGGCTGAGGGAGAGGGGCTTGGACCCCCGCTCCGGGTCCAGCGTATCTCATTAGCCGTCCAACGTGGCAATGCTGCGAGCATAATGGGTACGTTTCGCAAAGACTTGACCCGGGGCGGGCTATTGGACTAGACGGTTGTCAGGTCTGTTTGCATTTTTTTTGTTTTGTTCACTTAAGTTAATTTTAAGTCTTTCAATTAGATAAATAAATTAAATTAGATATTAATGATAAAAAAAATAAAACAATATTTAGATTGTCTATATCCCAGTTTGTCACAGCATCACATTATAGCTCTAGCTAGCTAAGTCTAGTCCGAGCGAAGTGCAATGTAGGATAGCTGCTTTAGGTATTTTGGTACAATACAGCGCGCTTAGCAAACTCGTTAACAATTCGACACTATGGTTCCGTTATGAGCTTGACCGGTTTTTTTAGGGTAGTATCAGTTCCAATTGTCGTTGACTGCTCAATTCCAGTTCAGACTTCATTGCGACAGCATCTGCAACCAATGTCCAGTCCAGTGCAGTTTGAGTTTTGTTACTCTATGTCAAACGTCATAAGGTCCACTTTGAACAGGTTTATGGGTCTAACAACTAACTTAATCGACTTTGATTTGGTTTAGGCTAGCCTGAGCTTTAATTTCAACGCAATACGATTCAATTTTGATCGGGTTAGGAGTGAAATAGTACTTACATTGATTTCGGCGCCTGTTACGTTGAATTTTTCAAAAGGCGGGTCCCGTTCCCGGACGTACTTAAGTATCCGCTGTCCATTTTTGAAGAACACCACCTTAGGAAATAAAACGTGAATTAAAAATAGTGATTTTTAAAATTGGAAATATATTATGTAGTATACCTACCCATGGCTCTCTATGATGAAGCAAAATAGGTATTGTATGTTCCTTAATATAAGTAGGTAAATATTCGCTGTAAATAATACGAATTCATATTATTTTAGTATACTCTACCTACACTACAATAATAATTCCAAAAGAATTAGATATTACGAATAAATTCGTAATATTTTATATCGATTGGAATGATTATACAGGGTGTAAGGAAAAGTATCCTACCCATCAAACTGAACAACTTTTACTATGGGAGCAAACCTGTCAGATGTCAATGTCAATTATACACCCTGTATAATTATTATGTCATTATAATTATTTATTACTTTCATAAACTCATTAATTGAGATGGGTTTGAAGATCATAGCGGGGAAGTTTTTGGCCTCCCTCTTCCCCAGCAGACGTCAGACACGAAAATGATAACAAAGATATCAGACAGTGATTATCTTTGTGAAGTTAATTGGGTGACTGGTAAATAAAGCAACATCTACGGATTAACATGGTTATTATTGTTGGTAACTTTGCTTAAAGATTATAATGAATTTATGCAAGATCCTTTTTAACGTGCTGACGGTTTTTAAGGGGTTGATCAGACCATCAACCTAAAAAGCTTTATCTATGGGACTAACATCAAAATCACGTTTGCAGTTGCGTAAGGAACAGCTGATATTGTTTCACGATATCAGACAGTGGTTTAGTTTGATGGTCTGAACATCCCCTAAAAAAAAACTGACAGCATAAGAAAGGTTCTATTAAAATACTTAATTTCGAAATCTATGTTATGCTGGTCTGCTTCAATTTCAAGTCATGTAGGTATTGTACCCACCGTTCATTACAAGTGGTGACGGGCTCACTCCCCATCAAACTGGACATAGTTTGGGTACTACCTAAGTGAAACTACCTTGCACTTCCGGATAAACCTCCGATGGTTTTTGGAAGTTCAATTGTTCAAATCTTTTGTCATTTTTCTTTCAATAAATAAATAAATTAAAAAAAACGTGGATGTTTTGAGGTTCCAGGATATAATCTGACTACATCTCTGACATCATAGCATAATATGCTAATATAAAACTGTAATATCCTATATTAAGATCCCATTGCTCCTGCAGTCAAAGGTCTCAAAAATTAGCCTGGAGCTGATAGTGGTTAAGTTATTTTCAAGTCGCCTTGAACGAATCCACACCTCAAGCCTCAATCATACAGCACAATTCGAGATGAAATACCACTGAATCGTACACCATATCAAAAACTAAGCTAGTTGAGTGCCTCCAAAACAACAGTAGTTTTATGCAAATCCCTCTGTGAGTTCACAAATTTATTAGCGAGATTCAAAATTTGAATAATCCTATGCATTTTTACAATCCGAAAAATGCAAATATGTAGGAATGCTTTCGAATCTCCGCATCTAAATGTGAAATTCCACGTTTAGTCCTTTCGAAATTGGCTTTCGTGAAATCTAATATGAGAGTACCAAACAAAAAATATAAACCTACTGAATCGATAACTGACTGAACAAACTTTAAACAGGATGTAAAATTAAAAGCGTTACATATCAATCAGGGTGTTTCAGATCATCAAACTGAACAAGTTTCACTACAGAGCCAAAATATAAAATGTCAATAGCTACTCGACTAACATATTATTTGAAAAGGCTGTTTTTTTTTCGATTTTAATGTTTGTCCCATAGTAAAAGTTGTTCAGTGTGATGTTCTGAAGCACCCTGTTCGATATTGTTTACAATTAAGGCTACGAATAAGAATGTATAGAAGTGTAAATGAAGCTCAAAAAGTGGCACCAAAAAAAGTGTACTTACCGAGTTCTAAATTTGTTCTTTAAAAACTGTACCTAGCCGCCAAAATTCATACAAAATGACATTTTTCATTGGGTGCCAAAAATTATTTCGATTTTGTTTATTCTCTTCTATATTTATTCTTATTCGTAGCTGTAAGGAAATTAAGGTGGTTTCAGTCCATACAAAACTTTGTCGTAGAACACTCGTAGACGGTATTAACCTGACTGACTGAATGGACCTGACTGACGTTTTTTAATTTAAAAAACCCAAATCGGGCACCAGTTTCCCGCCCACAAACATAAGAACATTTTAAATAATTTATATGAACTCCCTAAACTGTACACCTGCCTATGTTTTGTGGAATGGAAAAAAAAAACAATATAATAAAAGCAATGTTTTATGTATGGAAAAACAGCTTAGAAAATCTAGATTGCTCGTATCAAATAATATTTACAATTCTACGACAAAGTTTTGTATGAAATTGACAACCTGTAACCACCTTAGAATAAAATAGAATGGAATAGAATAGTTTATTTTCCGGAATATGGTACAACGTTTAAACCACATACTCTGCCCATCAAACTGAACAAATTTTACTATTGGAGCAAACAGGTCCGAACAAAAAAAATCTGCTGTTCTAAACGACGTGTAGGTATTGCAGTTTAGTATGGAACAGCAGTTTTTTTTATGCGCTTTCAGGTTTGCTTTCATAGTAAAAGTTGTTCAGTTTGATGGGTGGCGTATGCGGTTTAAAGGTTAATGATAATTTTCTTTACACCCTGTATACTGTACGTAACTTTAAATTTAATATTTTTGAACTTTTCCGATTTGTATGAAAAGTCGAAAAGCGTATTTTCTCCTTTTATCCATCTCCGCTTTGATAGATATCGGGCTAACACCCAGTTGCAGAAACGGTAATTAAAGTTAATACTCCATTAAATCTGTTGCTAGCTTTTACTTCGTCAAAAAGTGACAGCAAGAGATTCAATGGAGGATTAATGTTAATGAGCGTTTTTGCAACTGTCCATAAATGTTCGTTACCTTATAAAGGTCCTCTTGATGGAAGTTTGTCTCGCATTGTAAAGTTGCGCTGTGATGGTGGACGACGAACCGAGGGGCTCTGAGTTCCACCCACATCTCCTCCATACCGGTCACTGTTGAAGAAAAACTTTATTAGGAACCAGTGTTTACCCGCGACTTCGTCCGCACACATTATATACCAGATTTTAAGTCAGTACATAAGTTTTCAAACAAAAAAAGTTTCATCAAAATCGGTTCAGTAGTTTTTGCGTGATGCGCGAACAAACAAACAAACAGAACAAATAGATACCTAAAAACCATATCGTAACCTTTTTTTTGTAAATATCTTCAATGTACAGACACACATCAGTTACAGTTTTATAATAGATACGATATTGAAATGGTAAAACAGGAGGAAGGGGGCCATATACCTGCTTCACCACACTTTCCCAGTGCCAGAAGCGGCAAGTTAGTAGTCAAATTCGGCTGTACCTACTGAAATCTATAGGCTTGGAGTTTCGATGTATGTTAGATTTTCATCTAAAATTAAGTAAAATTAATTTTAAAGTGTATGATATTCGTAAAGTACAGGACCAGGAGTGTGACGTAGCACGGCGACAGATCAACCTACCCATAGTTGGACCTTATGTCCATGAACATAGAGTTCAACTATGGATAGGTTGATCTGTCGCCGTGTGTACCTACGCTATCTCAAATCTATCGCAAGTATGTGGTTCCTTATCGGATTATTTTCAAGACAGGAGTGCGATTTTTGAAAGTCACATGATAAAATCTGCAGTAAAAAGATGCATACCTAATCTTCATAGTAATTTTGATTTCCTACGGCTGATTAGAACGTGTGATGTTCAAAAATCACACTCCTGCATAGGTAGCATGCCACCGTGATACTTGCTCTCTTTCTATTTGCGCGCGAACGAACGAGATAAAAGACGTGATACAGCCGAAGAGCCGTGAGAGTGAACGTGTAGCATGCTACGACTTCTGGTCTTTAGCTTCACGAATACCGCCTCAGATCTATGCTTAACATTCCTTCCTTAACCTTACCTAACCTTCCGGGTGCTTGAAAATTTTATTTAGAACTTAAATGGTCTTCCATTCAAGAACGTGCACAAGATAATGTTGTTTAACTTCTACGAAAGTTTCAAGCGCCTTCCCATGATATTCGCTACACTATAAATTGTTTTACTCCTAACGGCATCATGAACCTATTTCCCTGACGCTACAAGCAACTATAAACAGTTTACAGTCTAACTACACTAAAGGATGGCAAATCACTTGTAGAGTGTACAAGTACACTCTCTTACAAGCTTTGTAACCAAGGGGCGGACTAAGACCGTTGGAGGTCCAGTGGCGGCAAAACTGAATGAGGCGCCCAGTAGGGCATGCTCCCGGGAAATCCCGGTACCGAAAATACCGGGATTTCCCGGGATTTCTGAGGCTAGCTAGCACCGGTACTTCGGGAAATAAATCCCGGTTCTTTCGATACATTCGGTACTCAACAATTTAATTAATAAATTATTAAAATGCTTGCTTAAATCCTCCTTTAAGTACATTTAATTATACTGTAAACGGAAAATTTAAAATAATCTAATGAAGTGATGTTCTCTCTTATAATTTTCATATTCATCGTCATCACAGCCGAAAAATGTTGTCTGCTGGATATAGGCCTCCCCAAGGATCGTCACAACGACCGGTCCTGCACTGCCCTTATCCAATAGGTTGCGGGCCACCTTCACCAGGTCGTCGGTCGATGAGATCGCGCCTTCCACGGAAGGTGTTCAAGAACTATTCGGCCCTACCGGCCACCTATTTTGCGAGCCATGTGTCCAGCCCATCCATTGCCTCTTGAGTTTAGCAATTCTTCGGGCTATATCGGCTACCTTGGTTCTTCTGCGCACCTCATTTCTAATTTGGTCTCGCAGGGAAACTCTGAGCATAACCCCTTATAATTTCCCTTTGGATTGACTTTTGCCTTTTCATGAGGCCTTTAGTAAGCGATCACGTCTCCGTTCCGTATGTCATTACTGGCGGTAAGCACTGATCAAAGACTCGTTTTGGGACGACAAGATATAAAGTATCTTATTAGTTATACATACATAGTCGTCACCAACTTCGAGCACAGAATCTCCTATCTTCACAGGAGTAGGTTACCTTTTACGTTCTACATTAGACATGATTTTTGACTTGTCCATGTTATTTTTAACCAACTAGTTTGGACGCTCTGCTAAGGTAATTTTATTTTATTTTATTTTATTTTATTTTATTTTATTTTATTTTATTTTATAATCGAGCATTCTACTGGGAGAAATTACAACTCCTTGTCCAACATCTCGCTGCAGTAGGCTAGGTTTGAGTTCTGGTCCTGTATTAAGACATAGTGGCGTTTTTTACATGCGTTTCAGCACTTCGATTCGATGTACCGGTCAACTGGGCGTCACTGGAGAGGCTGCAGTACAGCCAAGGTCTCGTTTAAATCAAAGGCTTTCTACGAGAAAGGTTTCGATTCGATCGAGTCCACGATCGCTTAGAAAAGAAGCACGTTATACTCTTCGGTCTTTTGTATAATCTGCCAGAGCATGTGTATGTAGTCTACGGTGAAGCGTTTTCGGAACTAGACTTGTTCGGAAGTTGTCGAACCTGCGCGCTAGACAGTTTGACTCTCGAAGCGAGGTGGGCATCATCAGCATATTTAGTGCATTTAGGGCATTCTCGCCCTGTTCCGTGCCTGTGGCGTTTTCCCTTCCTTTATGACGGAATTTAACAGCTGCTATGTCAGTAACAGGCTATCGTATCGGATGACGGCCCGGCAGCACAGTCTGTAGTGAACCTGCCTGCTGTGTTGAGGGTCGCGGGTTCGAATCCCGTAAGGGACAAATATTTGTATGATCAATATGAATATTTGTACCCGAGTCATGGATGTTTGTATCTATACAATGTATTCTATATCGTTGTCTAGTTATCATAATATAAGTCCAGGCTAGATTCTGGAACTATAAATGTGACTAGATAATTTGTGTGACAATGTCCAAGATATTTACTATGTTTATTTTATTATAGCTTTGGTATAAAGCCGGCTCAATCTTACTCTTGGGTCGTTAGCCAGTTTTGTGTAGTGTGGTCTCCGTGATGCATAATTTGTCAATCTCTCTCAAAAGCTCAGGCCTGAACGACACGATAATTATTCGTTCTTTAGTTTCTTTAATTGGTTTGGCACAATATAGACATAATTATCCCTTGCAAAGACCTAAGAGTCGTTAGTTTGCTGTATAGCCTCCCTAATAGGCTCGGTGTGATACCAAACGTAGGTCGCTAGTCAAAGATGGTATACCTTATTCGCATCATTCTGAAGACTGCAGAATCATTTCGCGCTTTTCCTCCATAAGCTCAAGTGGGTCTCAATGAACTTGGACCAGACCACAAACCCGTTGCTATAATCATCCACACTACTCCCTTACAGTGAGCGATATTGGTTACATTTATAAAATAATACAGTAACCTAGTGAAAAGACATTTTTTTCTAATTTAACTACTTAATCCATTTTTATAGCACCCCATTAATCACTAATAATTATTTCTACATGATGTCCAGCCTTTTTCATCAAGAAAATCGCGACTTATAAATATTATTTTCGAGTACCGTTAGTACCGAAATTCCCGGGAAATCCCGGTTCCAAGTCCAGTACCGGGAACCCAGTCCCGGTTCTTGAGATGAAACCGGTACTGCACCCCCTAGCGCCCAGTCTTCCCTGAAAACAAATAGTACCTACGATTTTTTGAGCAGGGGCAAAAACTTGACATTGGCGCCCCTTCCGTTAGCGCAGAATTTTTTTTTCAGGGAGAAAATCTAAAGTCTGAAGCGAGCGAGGCGAGCTAGAGATTCATACGATCTGACACCTAAAGCGAGCGAAGAAAGTGAGCTCGAGATTTATCTGTTACATGATCTTATATTAATCTCTAATAATAGTAGTTTCAATACAATAAAAAACCAGACGAGAACGAGTGAAGCGAACTCGATATTTTACTGCAATATTATTAGGTCATTGCGAGTCCACCACTGGTGTAACCTTACCTGTTCTGGTCAGTCAATAAGCTCTCCCGCTTTGATCTAAGTGTTTGGTCCGAGGATTTCGCTTTTAGAGAGGCACTCGGTGACGATAACGAAAGCGGCTTAAGCGAAGCCTTTGGTAAATACCCAATCTTCGTTATTTGATTTTACTATTACGTTTGAATCAAATTGTCTTTGGTAAATTTGTTGAAGTCGGTAGTAATTAATAGTCGTTGCTGGGAAATTTGGTTAAGTACATAGAGATTTCTTGGGGAAAATGAGTGATGGATCAACTTGGTGGGGAATATCAAACGATGGTGACTAACAAACGAATAAACTAAACAGTGAAAACCTCTTTATCCAACTTGATATTTACTAAGCCACCGAAAAGAGTATGAAAATTAATAGAATTAGGATGAAGTATGTCAGATCAATAGTAGGTTAATAAAACAGTTGGCTCATAGAACATGCTAATTATAAACACGTTGAAACTATAGTTTGTTGTTTCACAACACATTGTGCTAATTCCAATTGCCTGCACACACCAACTTGTTAAATTGTTCTCCGTTATGAACGCTACTCTGTTTTGTAGTCAAGCATTTGTTGTTTTAGCAAGGGTTTTCAATGTACGCTAAAATATAGCTGACACTTAGTTTGAAAAACAGGTGTAGAATGAAATGTATTCTATGTAAGTAAGTAATAGGATCGTGGACACGACAGGGCACCTACAAGTAATTTCGGGCAATTTAGAAAACCTGTCAAGAAGAGGCTAGCATGAGCATAATAATAGTATTATAATAATATATGTATAATAGCGTTCTATATTGAGTAAGTGCGAAAATAGAGGATTGTATTGCTAAAGAAAAAAGCGTTTGTTTCCCGTGGTCCTACCAAATAGTTCTACTGGTATAATAGGGTCCTTCTTAATATGCTGACACTTTTTTAAGGGGACGATAAGACCGTCATACAGAATAACTTTCTCTATGGCACCAACATCGAAAAATATCTACTGTTCCATACAAAACTGCAAATCTACTCTAGCCAAATGTCGGACAGCTGCTTTTTTCGCGATTTCGATTTTGGTCCCATAGAGAAAGTTGTTTAGTTTGACAGTCTGATCCTCTCCTTAAAAAGTGTCAGCATATTAAGTTGGACCCGGTCTAAGGGTAATTTTGTTTCGCCATCTACTAACCAATTAGTAGTACGACTGGAAATATAATAAAATTATGTCCTTACGATACGAAAGGACGTCGGATACGGAAAAAATTGTTTTCCTAGGTTCTACTGAAAGGGTAATGGTTTCATCCTTTGTGTGTTTGTTGGGCTGTGTGTGTGTGTGTTACAATTACAAATGACAGACTTCTTAGAACCTAAGTCTGTGTTACAAATTTCAATTAATAATTACAAATGTAATTGTTGTCAAAGTAAAAACAAAGTCAATGTCACAGTTTATATTATCCAGAAATGGAAAATAAACTCACTTTGTTTTCTCAACACTATCAAAATACTCTAAACTTGTTATTTGACTTAAAAGTCAAAATTCCGATTTAGTGTCGTCTTTTGTAACTATTTAACCATTTGAAACAACAGTGCGGCTTTGTCAACTTATGGACTAGAATGCGGTTTCGCCGTTGACCCCTTTTAACCCTTCAGGGGTTGAACTTAGGGATAATCTATCGTAATGGGTATTTACTTATTGTATGTAGTTTAAAGTAGGTACTCTACAGTATAGGTATGCCAACAGATGTAATACAGTGATGCGTTACGTGCTTCGAAAGGCAAATTCTGTTGGTTAGAGGGCGGTGTATACATACATGATTTAATATAAAATGAGCTACATATTAAACAACTTACACATTAGAAAACGACTTAAGAGCCTACCGAACCTATTGTGCTGCCCTCAATCGTATTTTTTTTATTTCTATACAATTACACAATATTTTCAAAAAACAAGAATGTCACATTGTAGTCCTGATTGACTTTCAATTTATCGAAACATTACGGATTATTATGTGTTATGCTTGTAGCTATTATCTTCAAAACCGCCAAAAGTGGCCACTTTTGGCGGTTTTAACGATAATAACTACAAACATTATAAAAACAAATCCGCAGTGACCCGATAAATTGAATATCAGCAATGACTACAATGTGACATTCTTGTTTTTTTGGAAATATTGTTTAATTGTTTTGAGGGCAGCACAATAGGCTCGGTGCAGCCTTAAGCAAACTGTATAGAGTAGCTGCTGATTTTCTTTTTAGCGATTTAATGTTGGTTTCATACTGAAAGTTGTTCAGTTTGATGGTCTGAAGCACCCCCTTAAGTATGTAACGTATTTGAGTTTAAAACCTGAATATAAATTAAGCCAGGTCATAGACCTATAAAGGCAGATTGAAAATTCTCCATCAGCAAATTGACCATAAAATTGCCTTCACCTAGAGCGGTCTGGACTTTTTTTGTTTATTCATGTGGTGTTTCTGCACCATTAACCTTACGAACCGTAATGCTTAAGCTTTCCCTTTCGACACTTAGGGTAAAAGAATATACGGTTCGCCACTCATTCCTCCGCTATCCATGACACGTGATCGCCCCGTCCACAGGCACCGTCGTTGATGCAGCCAAGTGAGGTATATTCAATGCATTGGCTTTTCATTAGCCTTGACTTACTATATGAGGTAAGCTTCAATGCTATAAAATACATCATTGGCTTTTCATTATAGCCTTGCCTTACTATCGATACAATAATATAATTATATTTTTGATAACATTGATAGTATTGCTTTAAAACAATCGATAACTACTATTTATCCTATTGATACATCGCTAGTATTGAGATTGTATCAAGTTGTCTTAAAGTAAAAACTATACAGGGTGAAATTGATATCATTAGCATCCTTTTAAACTAAGAGTCAAACTAAACAACTTTTGCTATGGGAGCAAACCAATCGGAGCCACAAAAAAATCAGCTGTCCCATACATTTGAGTCGTGTAGGTAGGCAGCGCCGGCGGGTGCAGTTTAGTATGGGACAGCTGATAATTTTTTTGCTCCAGTTGGTTTGCTCCCATAGTAAAAGTTGTTTAGTTTGATGGGTAGACTCTTAGTTTAAAAGGATGCTTATGAAAAATTTCACCCTGTAGATACTTTTAAAAACATCGATACTATGTAAAATATTAATACCATCGAGAATTATCGATATTGTTACCATTTTGTGAGGTCACGATAGTATCGATAGCCTCAATATTGTTAGGCAACACTACTTATGCTTATGATAGCACTCTCGGTGATCCATACGTAATTAGTAACATAGTAACATAAATATCTTGCATTAAACACAAAAGTCTATAAAAATTCTATTTTTGAAACTGTGTGAGTTTAAATCAGCAGCAGTAGAAAATGTCTAAATTACAATGATGATTAAGCATGATTTTAATCATAATTTTGAAAGTGTTTCAAAAATTGCATTTCAGTATTGTCTTATTTCTATTTATACCAAGACGCCTATTCTAAACTATAGTCGTAGAATAAAATTAAGGCGAGTGCCCCGCCAAATGAAGGTGAACCGTAAAATTTTTCCATAAGTATACGAATACTGTTACTAAATGACAGAGAGAGTCGAGTGGAGCGGTCTGCACTCTGCTCGCCTGATCTCACTGTCACTATCTCGAAAGCGTTAAATATTTTGCGATCCACCGCTGCGTTGACTACAAGCGGCTTAAAATTTACGGAGCGCTGCGCTGCAACCAATTAAGCTTCCAGGTTTTAATATTTCACGTGCCAACAGACTTTCAGCCCGTTACGAACCGTCTTTACGATGATCACTTTCATACTTCACCGATCCTACGGGGCTAAATGACGTCATAACTCAAGCCTGCTTCTTACGAGCTTGCGTGTGTCGTAAACGTTGGTTATAAATTTAATCTCGCTCTAAATTCAACCCTTGGTTAAGCCCTACCGATTTCCGTTAAGCTAGATGGCAAACGAATCTAATGGATATTCGAGGTTCAACTGTTACATGGGAAGCACTATAGTTCACTGTCGTAGAGTCAACATACCGAATGGGACTATTTAGGGTGCACTTCTGTTACTAACTAAAAGCTTTCACACAAACCCCTATTCGTGAAAGTAGGCCTTTGCTCTGCAATGGTGCTTAACTCGTTTACATCGCTTACGGTCACATCATCAGAAAATAATGCTTCATAGGGTGAAGTACTGTTAGAGTGGAGCCCATGGGACGCCCAAATTAAAGACATGTCATATTTTTCTTTATTCCCGTTACTCTGGAAGGGATTTATAAACGCTGTTCTTATATCAAAAGCAGGCTCCTCATAAATTGATTTTTTTAAGCCGCGTTCCCATTGTCGTACATGCAACGCGCATGCAATGCGCATGCCACGTATGGACGCATTCGGTTTCTAGTAAAATGTATGAGAGACTTCACACTGATGCACACGCACATGCAATGACACGCGTGGCGCTTGGATGGCAGTGTGAACCCCTGTGCGAGGCGTTGCGTTGCATGTACGTTGGATGCGCATTGCATGTGCGATAATGGGAATAAGCCTAGGAGATGCGGCCCCGGCCATATAAAAAAATGCCAACGGTTGTATACAGCTGTATATTATTTTATAATGCAGGTAATATTACATTTATCGTGTATGAACCCTTAAATAATTTTAATGATGCTTATTTTAGAAAACAAAACACATTAAAATATCTACATTGTGGAAACACCGGTCACCGGTAATTTCAATTGACATTGTCAGATTTTTTTTATTGCCTTGGTATTGCCGCTTTATCATTTTTCTTTTTGAAGTACTTATACAATATTTGGAATTTATTGCCGGATGTCCTTTAACGGACTCTTGCTTGTGCATCAGCACTGCAATTCCGCCAGTGTCAAGTAATTGTGTGAGTACCTTACCTATCTATCCTTGGGATAGACGGGGATTGTTTTTGATCGAAAACAATAAGAGATTGCGAAGGCTCGTGGCAAGCAAAAATGAGAACCGCGCGAACACCTTGATTTATGATCAGTGATCACAGAAAGTTTGACGCTTAAAACAAAAAACGTTGAAGAAGTTTCATGTACCTATGCTACGCCACTAACATTTTTACTTTTTGTTTTTTTTATTCAAGATTCAACTTTTTAAATTAAGGACAGACGGACGGACGGCGTTAGCTTAGTAATAGGGTTCCTTTTGAACCCTTTGGGTACAGAACCCTGAAAACCACGAAACAGTACACAAGTCTCTAAAAACCTAGTGGGTAAGCAAAAATACAGCTATTTTTATAACAAATGGAACGGTTTCCTCAACGGAAAACCTTAATGGGCCCTTTTGAACGTCAACACAGAATTGATGACTGAATGTTTTTGCTCGCTCACTCATTCCTTAACTGTCGGGTAGCTCTTTACGTATCGAATCATATTTTGTATACCAAGTTACTGTTCATAATCACTATCACAATATAAAGATCCCCGCTGCGTGTTTCTGTCTGTAGGTATAGGCTAATCTCAGAAACGACTTTAGGAAAAATACAGTGGTTAATAGTAATAGTATAAAAATATAAATGTGTTAAAAATCTGAACTAAATAGAGAGTCCGTCGCGGTTTGTTTCTGGCCTAAACGAGCCCATAACGCTTGCGGCGTTACCCCGTTGGATCGCTAAGGCAATGTGTTGAGCCAGGAAAGAACCAGACCGTGGATCGCAGCCCCTATCCCTCATCCGGCGACCCAACTCTCGAGCCAGGTTCTTTGCCTCAGCGCTCCAGGGCCCGCCCGTCTCAACTGCGAACGGCACGAATAAATAGTTTGCCTCCAAGGCCGGGTACCAGGAGTGCTTCGAGCGTGCCGCTGCTGCTGCAGCTCTGCAGCTGACCCGGCTACTTTAGGCACTTTTATACGGTTTTCATTAATAGACAGACAGATTTACGAGAAAGGTTTATGTGTAGGTATAATAGGGTCCTTTGGGTGAGTAGTTTTGTAATTTTGTATGGAAAAGCAGTTTTTTTCGCTATTTCGATGTGGGCTAGTCAACTTTGTTCAGTTTGATGGTCTGAAGCACTCACTAAGATAAGTAAAGTATTTAATTTTACACCCTGTACAAACGACACAACAAACAAACTACTCAGACCACAGAACTATGCTTCACGGAAAAAAATATGAGTGCCAGTGCACTTCTTGGTAAGCTCGCTACATCTTCGACCCCATCTTTGTCCTGAGGACTAGATAAAGGTCAAGAGTAAACCCAACAATAATAAAAAAAAAAAAAAAAAAGATATCTGTGTCAACTATAGTCCGTTCGCGTTAAGAAAATAGTGATTTCAGTTTTAAAATTTATTGTTGAACGAGTCACGCAAAATACACAACCGTTTTGTTCACAGTGACCAGTTCACAGTGACCAGTTGAAATCTGACCTTCGAACAAAACGGTTGTGTATTTTGCGTGACTCGTTCAACAATAAATTTTAAAACTGAAATCACTATTTTCTTAACGCGAACGGACTATAGGTAGGTATTTTATTTTAGTAGACATTACAAGATTTGTTGTTGTAAGTAAATATTAGTTAAATCTACAAGAATTCGATTTAAATCAACAAATTTCTTGAATTCTACAAAAAAAATTGTCTGTTACAACTATTTTAGCTCTATTTAATATAATATTGTAAATGAAACAGTAATTATATACAACTATTTTATTTTAGAAAACTTTTAATAGAAAATTTGTTGTATTTACTATACAGGGTGTTATGAAAAGTATCATTAACAATTAAACCACATACTCTACCCATCACACTGAACAACTTTTACTATGGGAGCAAACTTGTCATCGCAAAAATAAATCTGCTGTCCCATACTAAACTGCAATACCTACTCGACACAATCGTATGGGACAGCAGAGATTTTTTTTGCTCTGATCGTTTTGCTCCCATAGTAAAAGTTGTTCAGTTTGATATAGAGTCTGTGGTTTAAAGGTTAATGATACTTTTACCCTGTACACATACAAACAAAAAAAAAGTCTCCCAATCAACCGCTAACGAGCAGCATTGGTAAATCAAAATTCACCCGATAATTTGGTACATCTATAGCTATAATTATATAATACACGAGACCCCGAAACCTTTAACCGTCAGTCAGGTGTCTAGTTATCGCGCAGAAGGATAAAAATGGAAACCTTTTAATTCCACCCGCTCCGACTGACAGACCTTTACAAGTCTATCCCCTAAGTGCCTCGAAATTATACTAATCAGATTTGCTTTTTAGCACTTCCCGATAATGTACTCTGTTTTTAGGGTTCCGTAGTCAAACAAGGAACCTTATACTTTCGTCAAGTCTGTCATTTTTTAACCTATAGAATAGACATTTGGCATGAAGACCACAGAGAAATTACACGCTCCCCTAGGATGAAGACAGATAATTTTTTTTTTTTTTTTTTTTTTTACTTAGCTTCTTCAATGTCCCACTGCTGGGCAAAGGCCTCCCCTTTTACTCTCCAATCCTCTCTGTTGTGTGCAACTTCTGGCCAACTCTCCAAGAAGGCATCCATGTTATCTCTCCACCTTTTTCTCGGTCTACCTCGACGCCGGTGACCATCCTGGGGAACCCAGTCTGTGGTGATTTTAGCCCATCTTTCGGGCTGCATGCGACAGACATGTCCGGCCCAGTCCCACTTCAGCTGAGCTATCTTGCGTCCCACGTCCGCTATGCCAGTTCTGGAGCGCAGTTCAGTGTTTCTAACACGATCGGTTAGTCTTACACCTAAAATACTGCGCTCCATCGCTCTTTGGCAGATCTTGAGGCTAGATTTCTGATGTTCAGTCAAAGACCAGGTCTGAGCACCGTAGGTTAGGATGGGCAGGATGCACATGTCGACGAGTTTTCGCTTTAGTGTTAAGGGAAGGTTGCCCTTCATAAGCTCCTTCATGGACCAGTAGCTCTTCCAAGCGTTTTTAATGCGTCTTTCAACCTCTTTATCCTGCCTATTCTCGAAAGAGACTATCTGGCCCAGGTATATGTATTCGTCGACGTACTGCATGACCTGCCCATCTACCTCGACCCTACGTTTGGTGCTGTTTGTCATAACCTGTGTCTTTGACATGTTCATCTTCAATCCTACCCCAAGACTCGCCCCACTGAGCTCCTGTAGCATGGTTTCAAGTTCTTCTGCAGAAGTGGAAAACAAGACAATGTCGTCCGCGAAACGCAGGTTTGTTAGTTTTTTGTCACCGACGTCGATACCCTTATTCTGCCATGATGAATTGAGTACAAGGAATACCTCCTGAAGAGTTGATGTAAACAACTTAGGTGACAGGGGATCGCCCTGTTTAACGCCTCTATCTATTTTAAATGAGGGGCCGTAACTATGCAGTTTGATGTTAGCTGTGCTGTTGTTGTAAATCATCTGAATGAGGTCTACGTAAGTGGGTTCTAGATCTTGATTTGTGAGGGCTGTAAAAATCGAGCTATGTGTGATGCTATCAAAAGCTTTTGAATAGTCCACAAATGCCAGGTAGAGGCAGAGCAGACAGATAATTAGTAACCAAAAAAAAAGAAAATATAGAAGCAATTTTTTCCCTGTCTACATTGAAAAGGGGATTGGGAAAAATTAGTTTTTACTACTGAATCTGATTTGAGTGGGTATCTTATAACGTGGAACAAAATTGATTTTCTGAGCTGTCGATAAATGTTGCTACACGAAATGAAATTGCTCTTGAAAATTCCTTAAGTTATCTAAGCGATTTAGGATAAGCTTTTCATGTACTTAATGACTACGGAACCATATTATGGGCGAGTCCGACAGGCTCTTAGCCGGTTTTTGAAATTGATTACGTTTGTCGTACCTCTAATTGTTTTTACTTTTGAAGTTGATTGACTATCATCATCATCATAATCAGTTTATGTAGCAAACATCTTCCACTGAAGGTCACAGACTAAAAACTTAAATTAAATAAAAAAAATATTTATTGCCTTTCTAGGTTAATATAATGTAACATGGGTGTGAAGTTTGTTAAGATTTTGCAGTAAGTACTTGAAGTAATTTGTGGCAGTATCTATCCCAATCTCAAGGATTGTTTTTGAGCGAAAACAGTTGAGAAGAGATGGCGGGGCCTCGTGGCAAGCACAAACGTGAACCGCGCGAACACCACGCGAATGACAGAACCGCTCGCGGAAAAACTTGCTACGTGATTCTATTTTTGATTTTAAAGTACAAAAACATCATTGCTGTTGCTCCATAAACACCCACCATTACCTATTAAAGCTTCCTACATAGTTAATTATACGTAAATTGATCCTGAAATTGCGGCGATACGTAAGCATGAGTAAAGGTTAATTAAAAACAATCTACACTTGTCTCATCTCTGAACATTGCTTGGAAAATTGAAATCGTAGGTGTATTAATTAAGGTTGTTAACAGCATATTTACTTAATCGTATCTTGTGAGGATTCATAATTAATTATTAAGGGCTGGCTGCTGCTAGGTTTTCTTTACTTTCTTGGTATTTTACACCCCTAGTTTTTGTCACCTAAAGATAGGAAATGTAGTAAGCATATTTCAGACCAAATATTTTTGTTAAATGAACAATGATGACGCATTGATGACGCCTCTTTAGCCTGGTATTGAGCGTTGTCTTTTTCTAATAAAATACGAATGGTAGTCTAGAGTTTAAAAACAAAGTCGTGTTAGTTACACGTTATTTGTTTCTAGGGCAATCTCTGGAACTAATGAGCCGATTCAAAAAATTGTTTCACTAATTTAAAAAAAACACAAATAAAAACTATGCTGAAGTGGGATTGGGCGGGATGTATCTGCCGTTTGCACCCGGAGAGGTGGACCAAGATTGCCACATAATGGGTTGCTGCCTCCGTCGTCTAATGGTTAGAGCATTGGGCTCTTGACACGGAGGTCGTGGGTTCGATTCCCACGGGGGGCACCTAGTGAAATGTCACTGCGTGCGTTTTTCCTCCTGCAGGCTGAGTCACCTGATTGTCTGAAAAGAAAGATGATTCCGTGCTTCGGATGGCACGTTAAGCTGTTGGTCCCGGCTTCTATAACTGGTGGTAGTAGTCGTTACATAAAAACCACGTCAGAGGCCGTAAGGCGGTTTGAATAAACTCTGACACCAGGGTTTTGCAGCCCACTCGATAAGAAGAAGATAATGGGTTCCACAAGACGGTTGCCGACGTCAAGGAAGACCCAAGAGAAGATGGAGCGACGATTTGAATACCTTCCTAAACGGTTGGCCCGATTTCGCGCTGCATAGGGGGAGCATTGGAGGAAAAGAGAGGAAGCCTCTGCCCAGCAGTGAAACACAAATTAGGCTACAAGGCATATACAATAAAATAAAAAAGGTTTCAATGTTTCTTAGTAATTTCTATCTAATCTAATCTAATCTAAACTATCTATTATGAAACAGTAACAGTAAGTGTGTCTGTACATTGAAAATAATAACAAAAAAAAGATTACGATATGGTTTTAGGTATCCCTGACTCAAAATCAACCTTTATTAGAAATGTTGTCTCTCTGTTTGTTTTTTTGTTCGTTTATTTGTTTGTTTGTTCGCGCATCACGCAAAAACTACTGAACCGATTTTGATGAAACTTTTTTTGTTTGATAGCTTATGAACTGACTTGAAATCTGGTAAGTAAGTATATAATTTGTGCGGACGAAGTCGCGGGTAAACACTAGTGCTAAATAAAAGTTAAATGTCTTACTAACGAAGTAATCATAAGCTAGACCGTCATATTGCCACCTCGACATCGCATGAGAAATCTTTAGCAGCTTTCCCACTATATTTTATGCACTGTGGTTATACTCAATGAATTTAATACTGTGGGTGGTACCCACTATCATCCCTTTCATAATAGGTGCTCCGGAATAATGAGGTAAGTATGTCTCTGAAGTTAGAGAATTTTACGACCAAGGGACGATGTTATCGGTTCGAGCAACTTGAGTGTGCGTCCAAATGTTATGAGCCAAAGGACTTATAGTTGATGCTCAATTATTCTGATAAGTGGATATGCATAGTTGAGTTTGGGACGTGGTTTTGATGGAGCGGAGAAGATGGATAGTAAATTGTGTTGAAGATAGTTAAATTGTTATTCTAGAGTTATGAGAATGCTGTGAGCTAGGTACTAGTTCTTCATTCCAATAGAAATTTCAGGTGATATAATTCGGAGCGCGCTTCATAGAAATGAAGTCTGGTTATATTTTCAATACTAACCAATTAAAGTCAGTGAAATTTTTCAGAAACAATCTGTAAATCAATCTAGTTTGTGTTGTCAGATATTCTTCAAAATAAAGGTACAGTTTCGGAAAAGCGTTTGTGCAGAACTAAGATCAATCCTTCAATGCTAGGATTAATTTAAGATTTGTATGGAAATATTTGAAGCGCTGTAACTATAAGTTTTAACGAAAATCTGACAACATACATACAATCATAGAGATTTGTTTCTAGATTGTTTCTGGAAAATGTGGTTAGTATTGAAAATATAACCAGACTTCGTTTGTATGGAACGCGCTTCGAATTATATCCTCTTGAGCCTTTTTTTTCATACAACGAAAAGATGGTCTACAAAAATCCTTTTACCTACTTCATCAAGTGAGTTGTAGTTGAATAGGTCTTATAAAATGGATTAAAAGCACTCATTAAAACCGACCAAATGCATGTCGGATCATTGAACTATTAATCGTTGTTGAGGTCCAACGAGCCACAATGTAACATAACGTGTTTTTGTGCAATAAATAAAATTTAATTATTATAAATAGGTATTATAAATAAAATTAATTTAATTTAATGAATACTATTCGTACTAGACTTGACACTGCACTTCATTACGCTGCCTGTCCCATTCAAGATTGGCGATATAGCCGTAGTTCACTCCGTAAATCCCTGGGTTCTCTTTCAATGAGCGTTTTTCTTTTTGTTTTCTTGGGGATCGATAGATGGCGCTACGGTCTGTGCGAAGAAACGTCAACATTTCAAAAAAAAATTCTTTAAAATAATAAAGAGTGAAAAGATGATCAAGAAGATGCCAACGCATCTTTTAATGACATATTTTATTATTTACTAATCATTTTAATCGAAAATTCTAAACTTTTACGCCTGACATGGCTGTATGGGGGCTCGATCCCTTGGCATTCCAATAAAAAGGCAGGCACAGTCTTGACAAGATTTTGACAGGATCTCGCGTACGGCTCTATGGGGCGATAAACATGCCATCTGTCGAGTTTTTTAGGAACTAAATCTTAAAAAGAAAAGAAAAACGTTCATTGTTCGCGCGCCTCCCGAGCGGCCTCGAGTCCATGGTTCATAATACCTAGATCTATGGTCGGATACGACTTAGTCCTATTTGGGACATTTTTTTTAGAAAATCCAAAATAACACAGAAAATTTCAACTTGCTAACTATATTACGGTTCAAAAGATACAGCCCTTTAAAGGTTGGATGGACGGACGGACAGACGGCGCCGGCGTAGGCTTAGTAATAGGTTTCCTACTAATAATAGAATATAATTTTTATTCCAGTCCATAGAAAAGATCAGTAATAATTTGTCTTAGAACTATGTTAGTAAATTATTTTATATCAAATCCCAACATTATTTTATTTTACACAGTAATGTAATACTAAGAAATAAGAAATAACAAAAATAATACTTAGACCAGGGCAAGTACATGGGTTCTGGTCCGGCATTGGTCCAGTAATAATGGTAATGTACATCTTCTATTCTATTCTATTTCTATTTTTATTTAATGGCGTTTCTTTGTTAGATTTCGCCAGGGTCAAGTTATTTGAGGGAGTGTCTATCCAATCTCGAGGATTGTTTTTGAGTAATAACAACTGAGAAGGATTTTGGAGCCTCGTGGCAGGCTGAGACGCGAACCGCGCGAACACCACGCGAGAGACAAGTGTTCGAGGCAAACCCTGCAACGTGACTCCAATGTACATCTTACTAGATCTTGTAACTGTATATTATTGTCTGTGTGAGAGAAGAAATAAAGTATTTTTGTATTTTGTATTTGTATTAGCTATGCAAGATTTATCAAAGGATGAAATTCATCGTCATGAATTAAGTCTTAAAGCGTACCCCCCCGTGTCGGTGTAATGTAGACAAAGCGATATTTTAATTGTGTAAACGTCTTGTCGTATTCTGTTCCGATTCTATTACGCGGATTGAATCAGACTCTTCGCGTTACAAGATAAACAAGGAACCATAAATACAGGGTGTAAGAGAAGCAGGTTATTATTTAAAGGGGTTGTATAAAACATGAAAAAAAAACACTTTCAGATTAGAGCAAACTACGATTTCACGAAAAAATCTGCTGTTCCATTACTTAAAATCTCTATTTTATATTTATTTATTTACACGAAACTGAAGTACCCTACCTACACGACTTAAATGTTATGTATGAAACACTATAATTTTTTCACGATTTCAAAGTCGTCTTCATAAGTCAGTAAAATGGGTATTGAGTAAAGGTATTGTAATTTTTTTAACCACCACCATTGAATATATTGTATTATTCTATTTATTAATTTTATTATATTACTATAAACACATACGTTTTGTTAGCACACGTAAATTTATATTTTTGTGGAGATATTTGAGGAAAAGTAACCAAAATCACTCATTTTCAATTAATCAATCGAAACATATTACCTACTCAGCAAAATATACCGTCAATAAATAGGTAAGTACAAAAGATACCTACCTTACCTTACCTACCTTACGTACCTTAAACAGCACAGCCCCGTTGCGGCCAAGCATGAATATTATGTTTTTTAATGTATTTGGAAAGGTCCTCTAAACACCAATGTAAGTTTTATTATCTACTTGCCGCTCAACAACAAAATTACATTTTTTCTCCACACCACTTTACTTACCCATTTGGGTCTAAACCACCCCTTTAAATATTACTACCTGTGCAGCCTGTATATTATGTCAGCAGTAACAGCTATGCAAATTACTTGATCCTGTATGGCTTACTCTCATCACTGTGAGTTACTTGTAGGGTGTGCTATTAAGAAGGGTTGACAATGTTAATATTTATCTACAACCTCTGGGAATTTAAGTACTTACTTCATGGAGTAATCTTGGAACAAGTGTATAACTTTGTATATTAATTTTGTGATATGTAAATCACACTTATTCGAGAGAGGTGGCATGATTCCGGCAGTGAGATGTATGCTGATTGATGTTCTCAGACCATGTATTTACTCAGAATGTGTTATTGTGATATCTTTTATACCGTCAGTATACCTCCATCCTCATCATCATCAGCCTATTTACGTACCACTTCAATGAACATTGAACAAGTCTACCCTGAATGCCATGGGATTCGGGATACGGAGTCAGTCCGCCACGAGTGCCCAATGCGGATTGATAGAGTTCACATTCGCATCAGAATTGCTTCGTCAGTGTATGCAAGTAGACTGTACATACATAAAACTTATATTTAAAAAACTACATTTCTAGCTACAACTACAACAGTACATTATGATACAAGTGAGCTAAGTTGGTCATTACAGCCGAGGCGGGATTGCAGCACGAGCCGCAGGCGAGAGCCGAGGCTGTAATGATCAACGCTCGCGCGTTTCATACGACGTTTTTCAACACACTTGCCAGGAAAAAGTAATAAAATATTCTGCGTAAAAATACTTGACTGCTTTTATAATATTTTTGAAATTTTAATGAAATTTTTGTGACATAGTTATATCATATGTTTCCTATTTAATAATTAACTAAAATCTTACGCTATTACTGCCTTTATTTTCTACTCGCACCAATTGTTCGAAAAAATTATCATACTGGCATAATATGGCCGAGATGAAAACTTCTACAAAGCCGGAAGTCAATTTACATTATAAAGGGAAAACTATTTGTACTTGAATCAAAAGCAGAGGAAAAAGGACTTTGTCGATTCGTATAATAAAAATGTTGACTTAGTAGGAGAGAGCCTGTTTTCTTAGAGTGGAGTGGACGTAGGTATATAGAGGTCGCGTAAACCGATAGAATGTAAATTTCGTTCCGGCGGGCTTCCTTTAGTTGGGAGATGGAATCCGCTCCGTCTTACGGAAGAGGAAATTGCATCGGCGGACAATCCTGCCCCCGTTGCTCTTATTTATATTTATATTCCCCTAGGATACTCACATTTCAGTTTGCATCGTTCTCGGTCTGGAGAATGAATGCGATTTTTATTATATTTGGAAGTGGATGGCAATTTTGTGAATTTTATGTAGAATAAAGAGTTCGTACCTCTATCAATCCACTCTGTGTCCGCGTGGCCCTTCTTTGTGAGGCCTGTGCCCTGCAGTGGGAAGTATACTTGATGGCCTAATAGCTTAGTTGGTAATGAATCTGCCTGGTGAATCAAGAGTCACGGGTTCGAATTCCGCAAGGCAGGTCGTTTTGACGCATTCAATCTTTAGTCCAATCATTTTAGAGTTTCCTTGTATGAACAACCTAACAATAAAGGCTTCCGCACATTGCAGCGATATTATCGAGCTATCGCTCGCTCGATAATATCTTATCGAGCGATATTATCGACAGCGATATCGCGACACCTTACACACTGCAGCGATTCCGCGATTCGCGTCACGCATGCGCCCTTCACTGAATGTAGTAGAAAGAGATTGCGTCAGGTTGCGATAATATCGCGGCAGTGTGTGGGATCGAGCGCGTCCCCATACAAAATGTACTGAGAACAATTATCGCAAAATCGCAGCGATATTATAGCTCGATATTATCGCTGCGATGAGCGGAGGCCTTAATTCATCTATTGCTGAAACTTTGCAGTGTGATAAAGTAAAGTATACCGATTATGGTTGACAAATAAACTAGGACCGGAAAAATTAAAACCTAGATTATTTGTCAACCGTAATTTGTATACTTTACTTGATCACACTGCAAAGTTTCAGCGATAGATGAATTATTGTTAGGGTCAAGAAGGATTCAATAGGTTGACGCTGCGCTGCGCTCGTATTATATTATACGTATAGTATACAGAAAACCATTTATCAGAAACTTACTACGAAACATAAAAATATTTCACAATCGAGTTGTAAAACGAAAGTTTGGTATTCTTACATGTATACGAGTGTATAATAATGTACTTAAAAGTTATGAAGATTTTGCATGGTTATGAGCTGAAAGCTTTGCGTAAAGAGTGAAAACTTTGTTAATGTAGCTATTTTCATTCGCGAAATACCTAGAAACTTATAACTGTAGTTAAAGTTCGACCTATGCGTCAATATATAAGCGTTGTGCATTGAATTTCTTTTTTTTTCCATTTCATTTACTTACATTTAAAAAGTTTTAACAAAATAAACTGTATCTGTAGAAAATTCGCAAGTTTGATTTTGACTTTACATACAAATTAGAATAATCGAAACAGCAGAATTGAGTTAAAAAGCTACGAATCAGTGTTCAATTATTTTATTATACCTATTATTTATGATTTCGATAAAATTTTAACTGTATTCAATTTACATTCCGATATGGTATAAACCAAAACTAAAAAAATATTCCAAGTTTTTTGAATTATTCCAATACCTTTTATTGTGTTCAAAAGTTACTAAAGCAAAGCGGTCTGCGGTTGCACCCGCGGTCATGATCGATCTTCTCATCTTTGATTAAATAATCGCATCGGTTGCATCGGTATGCAACAATTTTTGATATGTTTTATTCAATAATAATAAAAGTGCTTATTCACTAAAAGCTCGTGTGTTAAGAACAGAAATAATTACTTATGGTTCAAGAATCAGGAGATAGAGCCCATAGATTAATTTGTGTAATGGTTATAGGTAAGTCGCCAGGGTTTTAAGGATTCTAACTATTAGCGTTATCGCTTTTCAGTACCAGGGGGAGCCACATTAAGAGATAAATTAAAAAATATGGTCGGTCGACCCGAGGATCGAACTATAACCACCCGAATCGTGAGTCGGTTGTCTATACCAAAAAGACAGTGATTATTATCAGCGAAAGCTAATAAAGCGATTAAGTGAAGCGCGCTATCGCACCAGTTTACATACGAATACGAACCCAAATTCAACACATAATGCTTCGCTACATCACCAATAGATGTCGGAAGTAGTTTATGGAAAATCAGCGTTCAACTTAGTTTTGTACTAAGATAACATAGCATGATAGAGCCGACGCTGCCACTAATGAGTACGCAGGTGAGAGTCGTAATGATTTGGGTCAACTCATATTGAATACGGGCAAGCGGCACGAAGTGGTGCAGCGCGGATTGATGAAACGTGAAGTCACGCACCCTATAAAAAGTATACCTGGCATAATAAACTTTATATTCACTGAGATAAGAAATAATTTTAACTGACGGGATATAATGTAAACTCGGCTAGGCAGCGCGCCGCCCGCCCTTCCCATTATATTTCCTCAACTTGTAGATAAAGCTGGTGGCATCTGCTTCTTCAATGTGAATTAACCCGAAGTGCCTGATATTTACTCACAAAGTGGAATAGTTATTTTTTTAATAATGAGTTCAACAAACGCTGTAGCACAATCAGTGTCGGAAAAATCCTGCACTATTAAATATTAAAGATTAATTTTCTCGGCCAGATCGATAGATGGCGATAAATCGCGATTCATTGCTTTTGAAGATTCCTTAGGTTATCTCAGCTAGGTATGTCTTGATCCGATTTTTTAGATAATGACTACCCCCCTTTTATGGGCGAGTCCGACACGCTTTTGGCCGTTTTTTTTTAGCCGGGGGGGTTACGCGCGATTGTCGGTTAGGTATGTAGGGGACGTTGTGGACGTTTGTTTACCTACAGTTTGTTTCTCGAAAACCACACCCTGGTCTGTGGATGAAAAGCTTCTCATGATCAAGGGGCTTATTAGGTCACTAATCATTGTTCGCAGGTCGATCGATCGTGACCGTGGGCCGCGTCTGTTTGACTGTATTTAAAAAGAAGCAAACTTTCTGAAAGTCAAACGGTGTCCAAACAGTCGCTCCGTAATTTGATTACAATCTAAATTTGAATGAGGTTTAATAAATAATAATAAATAAATTATGATTGATGAATGTGATTAGTTGATTACATTTTTAGGTCAAGGTTATTTTACGGGTATTTTTAAGCTTTGTGTCAATCCACTACTGTTCACTTCATCTTCTTATCGTGTGGGTAAGCTCTCTGGTGTCAGAGTTTATTCAAACCGCCTTACGGCCTCTGACGTGGTTTTTTTATGTGACGGCTACTACCACCAGAGATAGTAGCCGTTCACGTTCACTGTTCACTGGTTGTGGTTCTTTTATTATTTACGGTATTATCACAGTCTAGAGCAAAGTCACTGCAAGACTCGAAAGGGTTACGGTCGTTTTGATACATGCTTATTTTCACCTTTTACAATTTTTTTATGTCTATTGAGTGTGTTCATCTCAGTTGTAGGTAATCGAAATAACAATTCACATTTAATTCATTATTTCCTATTCCAATAACTTTGCAAGTCTCTTTGAAAACGGTTTATTTAAGAGGCTATTAACCTGTCAGATCTAGATCTACTTAAACAAACAGAATGTTTAAAAATCGTGCTAAGCAAAAAAATCTCACTTCTATACGGTATTCTAGGTGGTCGTATGATGTTGTTAAAACCAATCAATCAATGAATTATACTTTATTTTACACCAAAAACAGTATACAGATACAGACACAGGAAAAAGGACATAGATAGTTGCGAGCTCTTCTTCGACGATTATCAGGATAGAGCGAAGTGAAGGAAAGAGACGAGGATAGCAGACCCTGCTACCCAGCGGGACAGTAGCTAGGAAGATGATGATGATTCTAGATAATATCTGACGTGTCACGAACAAAATCGAAACTATGAAAAACACCCTTGACAGCGAATGATTTCATAACAAGTGTACATTCTTGAAATGTTGTTAGAGATGAACCTATTATATTATTGCTCTATTCGTAAAGTTTATGCAACGATATCAAGTACAATAATGTAAAGAAATACATTTTTCAAAACACTATCTTCTTGTACTTTGAAACTATAGAAGCCTTTGAAAGTTAAACGGTCGGATAGACATCAGTGCTACAATAGGATTCAGTTCGATCTCTTTGTGAACCATTATAAAGTGTAACCACAGATTAAAGTTACTTCGTTTCAGATACATAACTTCCTTAGAAAACGATAAGTTTTCACCAGACGGTGCGCGCAAAAAAGGTATCTAATGTGCGTAGTTGCCGATTGTAGCGACTGGCAGAATTCATACGAGCGCATTGCTTACGACGCGCCAAAGTGTAGAGTACTCATCTTGGTTCCTACCTTAGGTTCCTACGGCCGATGGAGGCCGATGGAGGCCTGGCGTAACACTATCATTATCTGCCCCATACGTGGCGGAGTCTCACTTTGGTGTATCTATATCATACATAATCACTACCGCGAAGAGTAACGTAAAGTTGCCGAACAGTAACCACCCTTTAGATATATTTAGCACACTTGATATCCCCTCGGAAGCGGAGTGATAAGTCTCTTTTAAGTGTTCTGAACTCGACGTTACAAGATACAAGCTCTCAGAGAAAATGAGCCTTCGAGTTTTATCTTGGCAGGGGTTTGGTGTAGCTACAGGTTGCTTGAGAGTATAGGCAAGTATGTTTGGTTTATCTGGCATATATAGCGTGTCTATGAATGTTCATTGATTATTGACCTTTGTTTTATTTATTACCTACTGATAAAATTATTTTATCAATTATTATTACTATATTTGTCTTTTCCTTATCTCGGAACAAAAGTGTCCGGGTTCTTTGGGAGGCGTGCTTAGAGGCTCGTCAGACAATTTGATCTAAATGGTAATGTGACACCCAACCGGCAACCTTATGGGCCGAAAGGTACCCAGTATACACCATAGAAGTGCATCCAAAACAGCCCCCGGTCAGTGTAGGACTTATTGTTTTATTATGTAATAGATATACACTAGACTTTAGAGCTGACGCGTATATGGTATCCTGCACTTGTTTAGTTTTCCATTAAATTTTCTAACCCAGTATTTTTACGAATAGAACTATCGAAGGATGAACGATGAAGTCGTGAAAAATTATATAACTTAGAAAAGTTCAAATGATAATAGTAGGTAGGTACCTACGTATTGATCAGACCTAGAGTAACGGATTCCCTTGGGCCGGTCTAGTTGTGCACATTTTTATAGCAAGTTTGTGAAAGACGGACTTAAAAAGTTATATGAAGAAAAGGGTTGAAAGTGAAAAACAATACCTTTCTTACCTACTGCTAAATCCAATCTGATTTTTGTCTCATTATACCGAGCCTATTGTGCTGCCCTCAATCGTATTTTTTTTATTTCTAAACAATAAAACAACATTTCCAAAAAACAAGAATGTCACATTGTAGTCCTTATTGACTTTCAATTTATCGAAACATTAGGGATTATCATGTTTTATGCTTGTAGCTATTATCTTTAAAACCGCCAAAAGTGGCCACTTTTGGCGGTTTTAACGATAATAACTACAAACATTATAAAAACAAATCCGCAGTGACCCGATAAATTGAAAGTCAATCAGGACTACAATGTGACATTCTTGTTTTATTGGAAATATTGTTTAATTGTTAAGAAATAAAAAACATACGATTGGGGGCAGCACAATAGGCTCGGTGCAGCCTTAAAACACATGTTCACAGTTCACACTATAAAACGATATCCTAAACTTGTTTAATCGTCGTCGTCGTTAAGTATTACCTACACTTCAGACAAAAATAAAAAAGTTATTGACCGTCGATTATCATACATTACAAAAAGTGGATCGTCTGCATTAAGCTAAAGTAATTATAGGTAAAAATCAATATAGTAGATTAAATATTCAACAGGTTCTAGGAATTTGGTTGTAACGTATCCCAAATGAATAGAGGTGAGGACGATAGATCAGAAAATGTTTTACCTGTGTTCGTGATCCACAAAATCTTTAAACTATGTTACCCATTATGCGTAGCTTAGTGTCTAGTGGTCTAGTGTCATTAACTCATTATAATATCAAGTGCAAGTATTTCATTTGTTCGACAACGTCTGGAATATTCCCAGGATACTTTCATGTACCATTTACACAATCCACTTCTCAAATATGCAGTTCCCCTCACCTCACTCTCCTCAGCATGTAGGTTTTCTTACTATGTTTTCCTTCACCGTAAAGTAATTTAAAAGTTATTCACATAAATCAGTGCAGGCTAAATTGAGCCATAAGAATAAATTGAATGCTTACATTATTGAGTAAGTATAACTGAATAGGTCAAGGTAACGCACGCACATGCTACGGGGCTTTATAGGGTTAGCGCTACCAGAGTTCTAACTGTCAAAATTTCTGACCAAAACCATCATGCCCTGGATCCCCGAAAATGGTCACCGGTGTCCGAGTCGACCCACGAAGAGATGGCAGGATGACATGGAATTTGACGACCAATGGCCAGAGTTTGCCCTAAACAGGAGCGAGTGGAGGAGTAAGGGGGTCTTTGCACAAAAGTGGGATTACATACATACATACATTACATTGCAGCATTATTCCCTTTTGCATAGCATAAGCATATGCTCACGACTATATTCCCCGAGGGGGTAGTCATAGATATTCTGAAACCTCAGAACATCCACGTTTCACCAGTAGGTAGTACCGAAACTCTGTCCAGTGTGACGGGGGGTGAGCCCGTCGCCACTTATAATGGACAGTGCGTACAATAAATGCCTCGAAATTGAAGCATGCAGGTTTCCTCACGATGTTTTCCTTCACCGAAAAGCCAGTGGTGTTACAAATCGTACATAAATTACGAAAAACTCATTGGTTTTAGTATAAATACTAAAAAAGCCGTGGTGGTCCAGTGGCGAGTAACCTTGCCTGCCGTGCAGGAGGCGATGGTTCGATCCCCGTACAGGCCGACTCGTACCAATGAGTTTTTCGTAATTTATGTACGATTTGTAACACCACTGGCTTTTCGGTGAAGGAAAACATCGTGAGGAAACCTGCATGCTTCAATTTCGAGGCATGTATTGTACGCACTGTCCATTATAAGTGGCTTATGTACCTACCAAATAAAAATAAAAGACGTCAGATCATTTATTTCCCATCAATCAATTTTAAATGAAGTAGGTATAGGTACCTAGTCGCGGTTAATGACTTATTTATTTTGCTGGAACCTTTTTGCTCAAAGACACTATCACAACGGTAGCGAAAAATAATATTGCATGTCAAAATTTTGTGGAGTTGTCTTTCTGAATGGACCACCCCAATTCTTCCCGTTGGTGTTTTACGAGGCTACTTAGGGATTAAAGGTGTCTTATGCAGTGTTTATGTGGGTGAAAGGCTAGCCACTACTCACTACTTGACACGCATTTCATCCTGAAACTTAAATTGTTAAATGTGAGCATTGCTACAACTACATTGTCTAAAAGAACGTTTGTATTTGTAGCACTGCAAAGGAATTACGGTCCTGAGTTTATGTATGCAAGTGTTTCTTTACATTTCTAGAAACATGAGCATCTTTATGAATTTGTATATACTTACTTTAGTTTGCTCACTGGTATAAGTACCACCAATATCAGTTTCGATTTATCTCGAAGAAGGTTGTCAAAATAATGCTCAAATTTCCAAGCATGTCATCGTGTGAACACATACAATCAAGAAGTTTGGAATCCTCTATAGTGGACTGCAGACTGCCTAACAAGACGGGAAACATGATAATACTCCTTTGTGGTCGGTAAGGATCGTTTTTCTCCGTAGTTTTTTTTAGTGACGTTTTTTACGAACTTTGTCCCAGCTCTGTCCCTTTCTAATCCAACGTCAAAAATTGACGTCATTCAATTTTCGTTGTGACGTCATTGGATAGAAAGGGACAGACGTAAAATTTGAAATATCGACGACGGAGTCGAACGTCAATTTTCTTGTATCAATGCTTCTAAGGAAGAGTGGGATCCTTTATGATTCTAGATCCATGCATACAATTTTAGAGTTGAAGAAGATTTTACTGTCAGTACTGTATAAAGAGTGCACTGGGTTTTTTCTATCCTATATTTCAGTGGAAAATGCCAAGTTATTTTATAGTTCAAATTAAATTTTTCCACTCTGCTGACTGACGAAATTCCTTGTAATTTATCAATGATTGATATTTCCCAGAATACTTAAATGGAACTGAAGAAATAAAAGAATTCCATTTAAAACGTAAGTACCTACTCGTATGTCGGAACATTTTTATCGCAATTCTGAAATGGACCAGATGTGGGATAGCATCTACACTGCGATACGATCAGGTTTGTGCTTTCAATTTTATGTTTCGATTACTTTTAGGTAATTGCATTTATTGGAAAAAATGATTTTCTTGAAAAATATAGTTAGTTCTTTTTCCAGCTTTAGAATACTTTTTAGGTAAGTATAAATAATATGTAAATATTTGGAAGTAGTATTTAGGTATAAATATGTAAATATTATATTATTCTTCTTCTTATAGTGTGGGCAGCTAGCCCTGGTGTCAGAGTTTTTTTAGACTATTTTTAGGGTTCCTAAGTTAACAAGGAACACGTTTGTCCGCGGCTTAGCTCAGAGACGCTACTTAGTACCAATGGGTATACATATTAATTATGCCGAAAAAGTGGTATAATAAATTCTTGAATTTTTTTTTATGTTCCCTACCCTACACGAAAACTGGGGATGAAATTTTTTTTTCTCGTCTATCCGTTTAAAAAATATTGTGGGTGTGGGAAAACCATTTATCGATTATACCTAATAATAATTGTATTTATTATATAATATTAATTGTATTTATTGACGAAACGTTCTGTGGATCTGAGTGGTTTATTTTCTTTGACGAAGCCTGTTGTGGATGTGTTTGATGTATTAGTTTTGAGGAAGCCTGTTGTGGATGTAAGTGATGTATTGCCTTTGACGAAGCCTGTCGTGGATACGCACTTTGTCTTTCTTAAATAAACAAATGTAACATTAAAAAAAAATATTTTTCGATTTAGGGATCCGTTAGCGAAATATTAAATACAATTATTTTTTAGAGTCTAGTGTCCCAGTGTCCTAGTGTTGCCAGCTAAATGGTTGTGTATATAACCGTAGGCTTTAAAAGTTAACGACTAATAGTCGACCAACTTGCAAAAGGTACTTTTTAGACTTTATTAGCCTTTAAACTGTAGAATAAAACAAAAAGCCCCCTTCTTAGTCCGTATATTGAGACGGGCAACTGCGGAACCCTACCCTGCGCGTGGCCCGAAACGCACTTCACCGATTTCTTTTTTTTTTATAATGCTGCATGAAGCGTTTAAAAGCGTCGGAGATGCGTTGCGCAAAGTTGAGACACTCAATCTTGATGGTCCTGTTTTGAATCCGCACGGACGACATGCCATGTATCAATGAGACTTATGTACATAACACTGACTGCTCTCAAATGGTGTATGAAAACATCGAGAGGAAACCTGCTTACGTTGCGCTGCAGAAGGAATTCTAATGTGAAGTCTACCAATCCGCATTGGGCATGCACGCGTGGTGGACTGGCTCATACCCTCCCCGAGGGTAGGCCAGTACCCTGCAGTGGGGCGTATATAGGCTGGTGATGATGATGACTGCATTAAAATAACTCTTCGCTTCATATATTCTTCTTCTTCTATCGAGTCGATGGCATGTCATTTTAAATATTTCCAGCCCAGAATTTCGCCACACGGATAGCATTTTCGGCAGCGTTCATAAGCTCCGTTCGCGTGCAGGTGTCCGGGCAGGAAGGGCACGATACGAGATGGGCCATAGTCTGAGGAGTAACACCGCATTCACACCTAAGGTCCGCCCCGCCTGTGTAACCCCACTTAAACAATTATTCATATACCTATTAGGTAAATAGGTACCTTCGTTAAGTAACCGATGCACTTTCACATGAAAAAAGAATTTCCTAAAACTAAAGCATCGCGTGTTTATTTAATAATTAACATGCTATTACATATTTATTACTCGTCCCTTAGGTAGTAAAATCTTGTCAACACTTAGGAACTTCGTACAGGAAATTATCATGTAAATTTCAACCTCAATTATCAAAGATAATTTCCTAATTTGGTTAGATATTCATTACGTTTACAAACGTCTTAGTGTTGAGTAGGAATAAATTGTTATTAGGACTCTAACAACATTTAACACTTTTGTAATCTAAAAAAGATTTTTACACACCCGCAATATTTTAGACCCCCAACGACACCCCACACCGCATGGGAAATAAGAGAGAAAAAAATGTGTATCCCTACCAAGGTACCTTCAAAATACAATTTTTTTCAAGATCTTGCTTAACCAATTTGTCGGCGTTATTAAAACAGGGTGTAACAAAACACCCTAAAGGGGGTACTTCAGACCATCAAACTGAACAACTTTCACTATGGAGCCAACTTCGAAATCTCTAAAGAAAAATCCGCTCTTTCATATAAAACTGCATTACCACCTCGACTCAAATGTATGGGACAACAGATTTTTTATTCGATGTTGGCTCCATAGTGAAAGTTGTTCAGAAGGTGGTGCCCCATAAGTATTACTAGGGTGTTTTGTTACACCCTGTATTATACATAATATGTATTTTATAAGAACGCATACTAAATTACAGCTGTCCAGTACTAAGGGGAGTATTACAGAACGACATTCAAGTGGAGATCTCTTCTTGAGTATAGACAGAAAAGGATGCAAATACATACAACGTATACATGCATCCTTGTCTATCTTTACTTAAGAAGAGATCTGCACTTGAGTGTCGTTCTGTAATACCCCCCTAAGAGTCTCTGAGCTAAGCCGCGGACGGACGGACGGACATGGCTAAACTATAAGGGTTCCCCGTTGACTAAGAAATCCTAAAAACGCACGAAAACTCTAATTCGTTCAGAACCATGTTGTATTGTCATTGTATCTTCATTTATAATAACGAAACTGTGTTTCAGAGAACGAAGAAAAAATGAACAAGCCAAAGGCTGTAATAAAAAATATAAAGAGTACCAACATAAACTAAAACCTACATAAAAATAAATTAATTGGGGTTAAGGCCCTGACAGACCTTACTTGCCCCAACAATGTCATTTCTCCAAAAAAAATTCTAGAAGAATCTAAACTTCTGTACAATTTTTATGTCGGACACGGTTTAAATGAACAGAAAATCTCTACGTTTCATTTGAAAATGGTACCTTGCAGAGACTTCACTCGAGGCAATTTGAAGAAAACTTTACTTCAAAGAGTAACTCAATCTAATTACGTTTACAGAAGTCTACAAAAGAACTTGTACCAGAGACTCGTAAGAGCAAATGAGGTTGAGAAGATAATACTTATTGCTTTACAAGTATCAATTTCAAAGATTAATCTGTGAAATCAAATCACAGTATTATTTCTCGTTTTTAAAGACTTGTTATTTGTAAATGATTTTGTTTCAAATACGCGTGTAAATAATCTATGAATTTATGTTGTGTTCTATGACAAACTAACATAAAAGTCGGGCTACTCGCGGGCCGAGGGTTCCGTACCAAACCACCACAGAACATATTAACTTAGAAAACTGTTTTGTTTTCTCCGGGACCTTTAGCGCGAAACCGACTACCATTTAGCCATTTTTTATTATTTGTTGTTATACTGTAGAGTTTGCTCTTTCACACCAAGTTTGACGCTTGTATGTTTTACTGTTTTTACGATAGAGCGAGAAGAAAAAACGTTGATAAAAACTAGTTTCTTGTTGAGAACCCCTCTTAATTTTTTACTTTTTGAAATTTTTATTATTTGTCTAAAAAACTGTGGGGACTTGCCATAGATGTCAACACCCACAAGTTATAGCAAAGAAGCTAACAGATGGCGATACCGTCGCTCTCAGAAATATGCTCCATACAAGACAACGTTCACCGTAAATACGTAACTCGTAACCTACTACAAATAAGGTTCACAATCGAATGCGAGACATAAATCACGCAAGAGAAATAATCACAGATATTCGATATATATACAAGGTCCAACTAAGAACTGTTGGACCACGGCCGGTCCCCAGGCTTCACACTAAGCCTGGTGGAAGATCTTCCCTTTTCAATGGAGGAACATTCCCAAGTACCACCTCCATAAATCCTATGACGGTTTAAAAGTTACAGCCCTAAATAGGTAGGACGGACGGACGAACGGATAACAACAAATAATAAAAATCTGCCAAGTGCGAGTCGGTCTCACGCTTAAGGTCCCGAAGAAAAAAAGTTTATTTCCAAGTGAATAATATGTTGTGTTCTGTGGTGGTGTGGTACGGAACCCTCGATGCGCGAGTAGCCCGAATCGCACTTGACCAATTATATTTTATGTAAGGTCGAAGAAAATTAGCTGAAACTATTTTAAGGGCATGATCAAACCATCAAACTGAACATCTTTCTCTATGGGACCAGTATCGAAATCGCGAAAAAAAAATCTGCTGTTTTATACAAATCTACTCGACCTAAATGTATGGGACCGCAGAGTTTTTTTTCCCGATTTCGATATTAGTCTAATAGAGAAAGTTGTTCAGTTTGATGGTCTGATCATCCCTTTAAAATAGTTTCACCTAATTTTGTTAGAACTGACGGTTTTTTAAGCTTAAACCATCAAACTGAACAACTTTCTCGATGGAACCAACGTCGAAACCGCGAAACTGCTCTCTCATACATTTGTATCGTATTGCAGTTTTTTATGGAACAGCTGATTTTTTTGACGCTATTTCCACCTTAGCCTTATAGAGAACATAGATAATGTTGCTCATTTTTATGGTATACTAGTGTATACCCGCGACTTCGTCCGCACAAATTCGGTATGTCAAGTTTTTTTTTGGAGGGCTGAATTGAAAACCATTTCGAGATAATTGTCTCAATAATCATATTTTCTATGTCAGAGATTTTAAAATGAAAGGATTACAGATATTTTTAATAAAATAACGTCGTTTTTCGGTCCGTGCAGTGACGTCACTGGCATACCTGTGAACTCCTTGGTTAACATAAAATCAACTTAAAATAACCGGCCATTAAGAAAAAAAAAATACTTTCACAATGTCAGAATTTGACATTTGATGTTGCCGTATCTTTTTCCAGCATAGAGTTAGAAAGAGGAGGCAGGTTTTAATTTTTTTAAATACAGATGTATGTAGTTTTTCTCCATGGAGTTCGAATTATTTTCTCTCCACCATTTTTGCACTTAGAGATTACAGATCAAAATAATTTAAAAATTAAATTTATATTGATAAACTCGATGAATCGCAATAAGAATGAAATAGGTATCTTAAAATTATGTCTTCTGTCCGTAAAAAATATAAAAATGAAGACAAAAAAAAACTTGACATACCGAATTATATGCCAGATTTTAAGTCAGATCATAAGCTATCAAACAAAAAAAGTTTCATCAAAATCGGTTTAGTAGTTTTTGCGTGATGCGCAAACAAACAAACAAACACACAAACAAACAGACAAACGGACAGACAAAATTTCTAAAAAAGGTTTATTTCGAGTCAGGGATACCTAAAAACCATATCGTAACCTTTTTTTTGTAAATATCTTCAATGTACAGACACACTTCAGTTACAGTTTTTTAATAAGTTAGATTAGATTAGATTATCCTCTTAAAAACCGTAACCATATTAAGGAAGACCCTGTATTAAATATGTTTCAGTTAACACTAATTGTACGTTTTCTAAAACAAGATTTACTGGTCAATTTATCCTCCATTACTTGTGGCGAAACCCTTAACAACTCTGAAATGTCCTCATAATATTATAGTTGAGCATTTTTTTTCAAACAGCTACCTTGTTCAAAATGTTAACTTTTTTAAAAATATCATTAAATGAATGATTTAAAGCTATAATATGTTTCGTAATATAATTAGGTATCTAATATTAGCACTCAAATGGTAAAATATTAGCTATTTTCGCTTACAGATCGATTTTAACGAGACCTGGCGGAGATTTTCTTTCCCTTCCGTTACCATAGAATTTAGTGAATAAATCCTAAAAGAAGCATTATATAAGAATCAAAAACCGTTTAGTATGATATTTTATACATGACGTATTGGAAAACGACACCGTTTTTAACGAAAACATTCAATTTTTTTAGTTTTAGGCATTTCTTTGTACTATCCGTTACCACATGGTCAAGATGGCAGTGTATTTTTCTCTTTAACGATCAGATCGGTAGGAATATCTATGAGTTTTGTATATGAAATGGAAGTCCTCTTTTGATTTTATATTATTATTCACTAAAATAATAGAATAATCGAATAATTATGTACTTTTTCACATAATTTATAGTGTTTCAAAAACGGACAGTAACGGAAAAGACGGTAACGGAATCATAAGGCTGGTGGCATAATGGTACGAAAATATCGAATAATTAAAAATTAAGTCAAATTCATAATAAAGAAAAAGGGAAGAATACGAAATCAAAATACAAGAACAAACTCGTTCAGACCATCAAACTAATCAACTTTCTCTATGGGACCACTGTCGATATCGCGAAAAACAAAATAAACTGTTCCATACAAAACAGCAATCCTACTCAACCCATATATCGTCCCCTTAGAGGGAAAAGTCACCAACTGACACATTTGGCCAAAATGAGTATTAACACTACCGTACTCAGAATAACCTGTTCTACGTTCCCGTCTGACTTACGTTTCGATATCTGCCATACTTTCCAAGATAAAAAGCTGGAAAAGTCACTAAGTACAGCTTTTGTGTGAATTCAAACAGGAAATAATAACTAACTCCAGCTGCATTATCATCCAATATAGCTACAAGCAGTTAGTGACTTTTCCAACGTGAATAAAAATCACTAACGGTACTTGGTGACTTTTCCCTGACAAAAATAATAACTAAGTGCAATTAGTAATTTTTTCTACGGAAATTTATTTCATTTTAAAAATGAACTAAGCGCATTTAGTGACTTTTTGCCTAAGCCCTATTTCCGTAAGGGCCGTTAGTGATTATTTCTCCTGAGAAACCGTTGAAACCATTGTACTGAAACACACCTCCCGCGCCCGCCGCCCACTTCACCTGCACCCTGCGTGCGCCTACCGCTCAGTGTTGTAAACTTAGTGGATTTTCTACTAAAAATTGTGGTTTTGATCTCTTTTTAGCGTAGTAATTTTTCATTTAGTAAGTGGTTTTGCGAGTGGTTCAATAGACTTAAATTGAGTTACAAGAGAGCTATTTTTTAATTTCGTAAGGCTTAATTCGTTCTCAAAAATGTCTTAAACTTTTATTTAAGTTTTTAAATGCATTATTCGATTATGTTTTTGAAATTTTCCGATTTAAAAACAGCATTCCAATTAGTTAGGCTTTTCGGTGAAGGAAAACATCGTGAGGAAACCTGCATGCTTCAATTTCGAGGCATGTATTGTACCCACTGTCCATTACAAGTGGCGACGGGCTCACCCCCCGTCACACTGGACAGAGTTTCGGTACTACTGGTGAAACGTGGATGTTCTGAGATTTCAGAATATCTCTGACTACCTCCTCGGGGAATATAGTCGTGAGCATATGCTTATGCTTATGATTCCAATTAGTAGACAGACGATAACTCAACCACTAAACTGATTTACTGATTATTTACATAACTAGAAAAATATTTTGTCATACAACTGTTCGCTGTCGAGACACCAGGACCATGGGCATTCGAAGCCAAACCTTTCTTGAGGGACCTGGGATGTCCTTAACGATAAAGATAAGATAAAGGTTGTGACCTCCTCTGTCCTTAGCTGTGCAGCGGAGAAATGCCGCCAGCATAATTGTCACTTTTGGTCTATACCATATACGGACGGCCAGAAGCAAATAAGTTTTTCTTTGTGTAATTTCAATACTTTGTTTAGTTTAGTTATATTTTTGGACTTACAAATAAATCGTAAGAAAAAGGGCTCACAACTATTTCCCGAGGGGGCACACAGAGACATTCTATAACCTCAGAACATCCATGCTTCACTATTATAGTACCGAAACTCTCTCCAGCCTGACGGGGGCGAGCCCGTCGCCACCTGTTATGGACAGTGGGTACAATACATGCCAAAATTAAAGCATGCAAGCCTCCTCAGGATGCGTTCCCTCACCGAAAACCCCACTGACTTTGTGCCACACCACTGTGTTACAATCGCACATAAATTCAGAAAAAGTCACTGGCACGAGTCGGCCCGGACAAGGATCGAACCATCGCCCACTACACGGTAGGCAAGGTCACTCGCCACTGGACCACTACGACACGGCACTTACAAGTAAACGTTGCACAAAATGTATAATAAAGGTAGCAAATTACCAATATAACTACCCAATGATGTGCAAAATTTTGTGATTATGAGAGTAGGGCCTTCTGTTAGCGGTTTTCCTGTAGTTTTGAATCTGGTAGAGAGCTAATTTAACTGTTGGCAACACTGCCCCCCCCCCCCCCACTTCAGTTAGATCGAGGTAGCCGGTCGATGAACACCGTTGCCTTTTGTTCTAGCGTGATTTATACATTATTTCATGAGACATCATTATTTAAAGAGATTTTGATGAACAAGAGGAAGTTAAGCCCTGAACCTAACCTATGCACCAATGAGTCTTTCGGAACCCATGCACGATTTGCAACAATACTGGCCTTTTGGTGAAGGAAAACATCGTGAGGAAACCTGCGTTCCTCAACTCCGAGGCATGTGCTGTACCCACTGTCCATTACAAGCGGCGACGGGCCCACCCCCCGTCACACTGGACAGAGTTTCGGTACAACTGGTGAATCTTGGATGCTCCGAGGCTACAGAATACCTCTGACCACCCCTTCGGGGAATATAATCGTGAGCATATGCTTATGCTATGCTTAAATAACTTTTAGTAATATTAAAGACACAAAATAATAGTGTTAGTTAAATTGGACACTCATAAACCTGCATTTCCAAATTGCATAAAGTCACCAACAACATGACAAAAGTCACTAACGATTTATTTGGCAAAAATGTGTTGGATGGAAAACTAACTATCCTATTTTTCGTCTTTTGTGTGATAATTAGAGATCTACACTTTACTTTACAAAATGGGTATTAATTCAACGATTAATTTGTACTTACAAAAAATTAAATATATCAAAATTTGACGTTGTTATGACGTTTTAAACTTAAAACCTCAATATCTCAAAACTATGCACATGTCAGTTAGTGACTTTTCCCTCTAAGGGGACGATATATGGGACAGATAAAAAAAAAAAAACGTTTCTTGTATGGTGACCCCTCATAAATTGTAACCTTTAGTTTTTTTTTATTATTTATTAAAAGATCTGCTACACTAACTTCTGTGTATAATAAATATATAATCAATTCAGTGAAAATGTCAACCATCTACCCATTACGGTTCAAAAGATACAGGTATCATACATAATAACGAAGCGCTTCCAACTCTTCGCGCTCTAACTCAAGAACGGTCAGTTATACAAAATATTACAAAAGATCGCATTTTTAGACAATTTTAAGCTCTAAAATTTTTACTTAACCTTAAATGTCATTTAAAGCATAGGAAAGAAGATATTTTCAAAAAACCTGTTTTTTGACATTAGTCCTTGAATATCTTGATTTGCGTAGTCGATATTTAATGTGCCTTTTGAAATAACATAAAAATTGTCATAACGATTATTTTTACAAGTTTGTATTGTAGCTTATTATCTCTCATAATTAAATTGAATTAAAAAAAAAAAAAAAAATTATTATTGTAATGTTCTCATTGTGCCCAATACTTTATGCTTATCTTCCGTTACTTTTCGGAGTTCCCATAATACATTACCGCCAAGATGGCAACGGAGGGGAAGTAACGGTCCTAACGCTAGAAAATCTTTAAAAAAATAATTTAAATGTTTTCGCTATCAATTAATGTTATATTTTGCTCAATGAGTCTTGGTTATGAACCAATAAACATTTAAAATGTAATTTCAAAGTAAAAAAGTAGCAACTTTGTCGAAAATTTACCTTGATTTGTCCTGGTAACGTATCTGGGGGACAATTTACGGACCCGACGTAAACCACGCGCCCGGTTCACTTTACTGGCAATTTCTGCCAAAACTGAAGAATGTAGGGCAAGTTTTAAGGTTTCCATATAAAATTAAATGTTGCTTGATGTAAAAAAACACCTTATTTGTTCGAAATTTTAATCGGATCAGGGTAAAATCGTGGTAACGGAATATGGGATGTCCCTTTTTTCAAATTTCTCGGACACAATTAAAACATGTTTATTTCTTATTTTTTGTACTATGCAGTGCCTGATAAGGATATTTTATACAAGTTAATGCATATATTGATCTAGAACAAGTGTTTCCAATTCAGAAAACCATATATAATAACATGAAAAAGACCAATGTTTTTTCATTTTCTTGCCTGGACGCTAGGAAATGTGGGTATCCCGCATGACAAAAGTTAGCTTTCTGATTGATTTTACTATCAATCAATATACTTTAAAAAATTATTTTATATAAAATATTAAATTTGTCACCACCTCAATACATTAAAACGATGTTTGCTGAGTAATTAATTGAGATATGAATTTTTAAAGTGTCCGGACATGCCAAAAACACAAGGTAGCTGTTTGAAAAAAAATGCTCAGTTACTAACCTCTGTTCTCGATAAACTTTAGCAACATTTATAAAAAGTCTCTTACAGATTCCTTGTGGCTACGAAATAAGAACGAAAATAGCTTGTTTCAGGTTATTTCGTTACCGGAAGAAACTTTAATCCTTCCAATAAAACCTGGAAGAGACAAATTGATTTTCAGAGCGTAGTTTAATAGCTACTGAGGAGGTTGCGCTGATTAATGGCGGGTGTTAAGTTTAATTAAAGTTTCAATATGATTAAGCTCTTAGTGCATGGTCTGGCGATTATTTTGGAAACTTGAAAAGAGGCAAAGTGTGAGTCGGCTTCGCTTACCAGGGGTTCAGTTCAAATGAAAGTAATAGTACATTATGATACAAGTTCGGTGAGTTGATAATTACAGCCGAGGCGTTATTGCTAGACCGAGCCGTAGGCGAGGTCTACAAGAAAGCTGAGGCTGTAATTATCAAAGCGCACGTGTGTCATACGACGTTTTATAACATATTTGCGAGGAAACAAGGAAATAAAAAAAAACACGGACATTCATAAACTAATAAATCTAAAAAAAATACGGATAATAATACGGAATAATTTTTACTTGTTCACAAATTAGCGATGCGCGCGCATCAGCGCTAATCAGCGCGGCAAAGGCACAAAAACAGACAGTATTACTAATAAACTAAATTAATATTGTTTGTTTTGGTTTCACACAAATGGTTGTAATTTATTGTCAAAATTAATTAAATTAAAGAATTAAATATTTATATTATTATATTTTATCTCCCAAAGTTAATTTTATTTATAAAATGTTGACCAGTTTTCTGACATAAAAACTCTTTGCTAAGATTTAAAAAAGTACCGTTCGTTTTAGACGCAACCGTCCGCTTTACTTTACATTACCGGACTTGGTCGTAATGAGATACATTACGTTAGTGAAATTGGTCAAATAAGAGAAATGTGTTATAAAATATTTTAATATTTTATTATTTGACCCTCCTCTTCTCATCTTTCTTAACTGCAAAATTCTTCAGTTTGTTTCCATCCAAAAGGACCATGGGAAAATTTGTATGAGATGTCCAAACCTACAACAGTTTGAAAACGCATATAGATTTTGGAGTATCTTTTATGTCATAGTAGGACAGCCAAGATGAAAATGACGCGGGTAAGTACATAAACAAAATTGTATTACCAGCAAGTATTATGTTCTTTTTCTGTTTTTTTTTTTCTTTTTTCCCATACAAAACTGCAGTCAGTACCTATTCGAATCAAATGTATGGGACAGCTGTTTTTTATTTCGTGAATTCGATGTTGGCTCCTCAGTTGTTCAGTTTGATGAGTAGAATACATGCTGAAGTTATCCGCAAAGATATAAAATTTACCCTATATAAAGGTACATAACGGGAGTCACTTTGCAAGTTCTGAGTTTCTGACACTTGTCTTGCGTGGTGTTCACGTTTTTGCCTGCCACTAGGCTCCGCAATCCTCAATCTCATCTTGTTCTTTATCAAAAACAATCCCTGAGACTGGGATAGACACTCCTAGTAGATAGATATTGCCGGTTCTAACTCACTTAATAGCTGTTCTAAGAAGTCCCATGGAGGGGCATGGCTTAGTTTGTCAAGGGTGTTAGAGGGGTGTGGAGGGGTGGTGTAGGGAGGGGTTTTTATGGGGTTAAAGAAGTTCAAGGTCAAAAAAGTAGGTATTTATAGTAAAAAAGTAGGTATTTATAGTAAAAAAGATGTTTTTTGTAAGGTTGCGGGGGTGGGGAAGTGTCTGGAGGGGTGGTGCGGGGAGGGGTTGAGTGAGGTCAGGGTCGTTGTGTGGGTTCAGGGTCGGTGTGGAGGGAATGGGCATGGGACTTCGTAAATTGGAAAAACTCTGACTTGACCGTTTTCGGATCGTGCGCCGGTTCTAACTCAGTTGATGGGTGTTTTGTGAAGTCTCGTGTGTGTGGGGAGGATATGTAGGAACAGATGGGACTTCTTAGTTTGGAAAAGTGTGATTTTCGTATTTCGAACTCGCTTGTTACACGTGGCGGTTGATAAAGCTTTGAATTGTTGTTTGTGGGGTCAGGGTGGGGGTGACGGTCGCTAGGTTGTGGGATGATAAGTTGATTTATACTAATGACTATTATATATAATTTGGGGGTGAGCAGAAGCTTTGTATAGGTTTTTGAAGTTTCTTGTTACATTGTATTACACGTGGAGCAATGAAGTCAGACTCTGACCGTCTCGTTAAATACCATGTCGAACCGTCCGCCCGATGTCGCATGTCGATCACATGTGCGTCTGACGGTCAGATGAGCGGATGCAATAACACATAATTAGTAATAACCAATAAAGTCGGGCGGGGAACAGATCGCAATGAGGTACGCTATAACGTGCTCCGCTTAAAGTCCGGCGGAGAACAGATCGCAATGAGGTACGCTATAACGTGCTCCGCTTAAAGTCCGGCGGAGAACAGATCGCAATGAGGTACGCTATAAGGTGATCCGCTTAAAGTCCGGCAGGGAAGAGATCACCAGGTCTAATTTCTTCGCCGGTTCTAACTCAGTTGATGGGTGTTTTGTGAAGTCTCGTGTGTGTGGGGAGGATATGTAGGAACAGATGGGACTTCTTAGTTTGGAAAAGTGTGATTTTCGTATTTCGAACTCGCTTGTTACACGTGGCGGTTGATAAAGCTTTGAATTGTTGTTTGTGGGGTCAGGGTGGGGGTCACGGTCGCTAGATTGTGGGATGACAAGTTGATTTATACTAATGACTATTATATATAATTTGGGGGCGAGCAGAAGCTTTGTATAGGTTTTTGAAGTTTCGAACTCACTCGTTACACGTGGAGCAATGTAGATAAAGCATAGGTAACATGTCACCGTGATATAACGCTATCACTCCTTCGCTCTCTTTCTATTTGCGCGTGAATGAACGAGACAAAAGAAGTGATACAACCATATCGCATGTAGCATGCTACGAGTGCAGGAAGCTCTCATGCCTTATCAAAGATAGTTTTTTTATACTGATTTTTATTATAACGAGGGTGTTTGTAGGTTAAACTTATGAAATAGGTAATTAAACAATGTAATAGATTTTAAATTTTTTTTTTATTTTAATTTATAATGACCCCAAGCTAAAGTGGCTATACCATTATCCTTAGAAATAAACCTTTTATCATCATTACCACAGATTACTTTCTTCCTCTTAATTTGTGTATAAACATTATGTCTATCGCTAGTGAATGTATACATATCATCATAGTTAACATAACTTAAATCTAGAGCATTTTTATAGTTTTCGAAATGTAACTTTCTTACATTAGCGGCAGAGACACCTTTGTTTTTCTTAACAGTTAAATCACCTTGTAGAATATAACTGTACATTTTAGATCGTAAGCCAATAAACTCTTGAATAATTCTACCATTGCTTTCATCTTTCATCAAACCCACAACCTTTTTATTCAATAATGGTAGATTGTAAACGTTATCTGTTGGAAAATCAGAGGTGTCAAATTTGTTTTGTAAATCTGGTCTAATGTCTTCATAAAAGTTATCAGTTTTAATCTCATAAATAAATGAATCTGTGTCTGTGTACAGTAATTGTAATTTATTGCCATATTTAGGCTGCATGTATGAATAATGAAAGCCATACATGACATATTTCGAGAGTTCAAGTACGGTGAAGCCGACATAAATTGGTTTATTATACAAAATTGTTGTTTTATTTAATTGTATGGCTACAAAGTCTTCGGAAAACACCTTAGAACTGTGAAAGTTGGGACGAGCTATGTATCTCCCCGCACCATATTTACACTTGGTCTTTGATTTTACATCATCCCATGTAGTACAAAGTTTCACATCAACCCTCTTTGCTACGTTTTCTATTGTCTTACCGAAAATTGAATTGTTCATTAGTTTGTAAAAATCTTTTTCAAATGAGTTTTTAGCCAAGGTTCTTTTATCAGTATTCAAATCAATGTAGGATTTAAGCCAGGGGGATTGGTGGAAAGATAATATTCGATGAATTTTTTTGCAAATCAATCCGCGGGTGATACATTGTTTTAAATTCATGTAGTGAATGACGTAATTTTGTTTGTCAGTGAGAGTGAGTAAAAGTTTTTTTGTTTTACCATTGGGTGGTGTTTTCGTTTCGGCGCAAAAGGGGTAATCACTGTGTAAGTCGTGTAAAGAAGGTGGGTACTCAAGGTCAACTTCTAAGAAGTAACCGATTTGTGAATCGGGTTGTTGAGAGAGGATGTTGAAAGTTTCAATTTCACTCTCCGTCAACCAGGTGAAATTACCATCAGGCAGATATTTGCTCATAGCATCACCATACAGGTTATTAACATCTAGGTAAACGATGAAATTGCTTTCTTGCGCGGGATCGTGTGTATCCATAAACTTATTGTTGGCCTTGGCATGTCTTTTGGAAACTTGACTGATACCCCCTCGGATACCACTATTTAAAAATTGTATCATCTCATAATCGGTTAGAAGTTCGAGATTTACATCTGTCGCTTTCAACATTGCATCCCATGATAGGGAAGGTGCTGTTAGGTATCTGCAGGGGTCTAATTTGTATGCAGCTAAGCAAACGGTGCGAAAGTTTTCAAAAATCTCTGCTAATAATAGGACATCCGTTTTTAGGTACAAATCACAGTATTCGCCTAGAGAAGTTATATTGAATTTTTCCCACACCGTTTGTGCATGAGTATAGTCTTGATCGGAAATGTGTGATTGAGTCAGTTTACTGTAGAAAGAGTCTTTGTCTGGTAGTGATTCATGGTTAAGTTTATCCCAACAATCGATGTATTCATAAGGAAACACACCTTTACGTGTTAAAAGAGTCATTTGATTATGGTCGGGATAATATCGAGATAATATTGAAATTTGGTCGATTGATAGATTTTTAGCTAGTTTATCTAAACTTGAAGACATGAATTTAAATGAATCCACAAATCTTATCGTAATCGCTTTACCATCTTTAAAATTAAGTTTTTTACTAAATGAGATATATTTTTCTTTATTCTGAGGAATGCATTGAATATTATCACCCTCCCTGGCGGCTAATTCTTTGATAAATAAGTGACTGTCATAGCCACTTAAATTATGGAAAAAGATGGGAACATAGTTAGGTAATGAATATTTTAAATTACACTCGTTATGCACTAAACCTCTGATTTTCCCTGTTAGATGACAGTGATCAACTACCTTAAGATCTGTTGATAACAAGGGCTGTTCGCAGATGTGACAAGATTCATTTTTAGTCATATTTTCACATTCTTTGATATCATATGGCTGTTTATTAGAAAGAATGTCTGCGATAGTAGCAACATCCGAGTAAATGTTATCAATGAATTTTGTTACACAATCCTCTCCACGATACGTGACAAGTTTCGATAGTGAGTCATCATAATTACAATGGATATAATAAGCAAAGCTACATGGTACATGTTTATGAGAATAATAAGTATTACTTTGTAAATTATTTTCTAACGGGCTTAAAATAGATTCAAAATCTGCATAAATAACAAATGGAACTGACAATTTATGTTGAAAGTTTTTGAATTTTAAGTACTTACCTGTGAGAGTGGGAAGTTGTATTAAAGTCTCTTCGCATCCTATTCTTAAATGAAGTTTAAGTTTATATTCACACGTAAAATATTGTAAACACTTTTTACAGAAAAATTTTTTGTGTTCATGCTTAGATACTTGAGAGCCCACCAACCGGGACACGTTCTTTATCCAAGAGTAATGAGATTTCTTGCTATCTTCATGAAAGAGCAGGTCGACGTGACGATCGTAGGTTTTAGAAGATATATTCATGGGGGTGATAGTGCATTTTGATCCTATCCCGTACACATTGACGCTGATCTTGTTCAGTTGCTCGAAACGTTTGATACCTCTAGCATCCACAGGACAGTTGATATTATCTGTATTGAAGAGTGTCTTGTAATCTGGGTATGAGGAGACTCTCTCCGTATTTTTCTCCACTGGATAAAGAGCGCTGGTAACAGCCCAAAAAAAACAAGCATGATCATTGTTCTTCACGTTTACACAAGCACGTTTGAGTTGGATCCATTTTGGAAGTGGAATGTAAGAACTACCCTTCAGTGGATTGAACTTGTTGACATTAACTTCTAGATATTCAATTTTCTCCAAAGCCCATCCGCTGTCACGTTCCTGGAACTGCTCGCATTTTCCATTTATTTTGGAAGAGATTTGCTCATAGAATGTACTTAAATCTGATTGGCGATTTAGAACGACATTTTTGGTATTGAATGATTTCAAATCTCTAATCACCTGATCCTCTTTGAATATCACATAAGTGCAGAAAAGTTGCAAGTTCACTTTAACGTTTTCATTGGTATCGAGTTCCAACTTGATTACGTCACACACTTTTGATTCGGCTCTGCTTAGATATATCTTCGGATCTAAGATGGTTGACGATCCGTTTACATGATAAGTGGTTATTCTACACTTGAAAGCCGAGTCCACAACATAGGTAAAAAAATCCCCATCGTCTTGTCTACAAAGTAACTTGTGACGTTTTGTTCTCGAGTGAGCGATCAGTTCGTTACCAGGGCCACTGATATTACAAAAAGGGCACTGATACATGGTTATGAGGAGGCCTTACGCGGTTGAAATATTCCAAAGTACTGAAATAAACATCTATAGTAATTGTTTTTTATACACTAATCCAGGGGTGATAAACCTTTTATATTTACGTTCCGTGGTCTCAATGAATACCACCGCGCGCCCACAAGTTTCTTACCCCTGAGTTATCGTTTTTAAGCAGCATTATGATTCATAGACGCTACAATGTTGTAAATAAAAAGCTCTTTGTTTAATTTATTTTTTTATTCAGTATAGTAGATAACAGAAAAACAAATAAGGCATAGCAAAACACTTGATTTCACAATCTACAATACAGTTTTGATTATAAATATTTTCGATAATGTTGCATGCATCTTCCAGAGTCTCGGGATGGCTACATTTAAGCTTTTTGTGGAAGAAATTCATACGATTCACATAAGTCTCTTTATGCTTATCTACATGATGCACAAGTAGGTCAACACATTCTAAAATAGGCTTTATTTCCCGCCACTCTGCAGCACATATATTCATTGAGCTTGTTTCCATGAGAATCGTGATGAAACTGATTTCCTCCTTTTCGGTGGTGGTGGTGGTGGTGGTGCTGATGATGGATTGAGGAAGCGCAGCAGCTGAACCAGTTCTGAAGAATTCCGAGATTCCCTCCATATTCTTCATAATTATTGAAGTCCATTCTTGATGAGTCATTAGCATTTTTCCATCGAAATCAATGCATACTTCCAATGCATTACTATTAATTAGATTGAAGGGATGTCTTAAGAACACTGCTATGTAAGAGTCTCTAAAGTGATACACATTTTTACACATTTCAAAATATAATTGTGGGATTGATGGATGCACGTTAGAGAAATTCATCTTGTCACTTCAAGGGCTGATGGCACACTGAAGGTCGCTTTTATTGACCCACCTTTCGAACTATATTTGTGAGAATGTGATGCTCAAAGAGTGAGTCACTGATGATAAGACAATATGCTGACGTTTTATCTGGTAGATTTTTTTTGAATTCCAATTCGAGCTTGATATCTATAGCGCCACCGTTCCCCGAGCGGAAGGAGTCATTCTGTCTCGAACAATCGATAACAATCAAAGGAGTCTTTGTTTTAAAATTAGGCGGGCTAATTTGAATGTTGGAACTGTTCAAACCGTAGTATGATCTTTGGAAATTAGTGAAAGCGTTGTAGAGCAGTGAATATGTCCCTTTCTCAAAATCGTTTGCGAATGAATCATACGGATAGTACTGAGAGTTGAGGTACAGGCGAGCATTGTAAAAATTGCTATGGTCAAATAGACTCATATCCTTATCAGCATCATTATTTCGTGCATGCTGAAATCCTAGTATGACGAATCGAGGCTTTTCCAGCTGGGTGGTGGTCTTCACGGTCCAAACGTGTCGTTGAGTCATAGGCAGCAGTGGGTATTCATAAAGATCCCATGAGCGAAATGCAATAGGAATAGGTGTATTATTCTCTATATACTTCAACAAGTTGAGCTTCTCTCTGTCGGACACCTTTATCACGGGCATTCGCCATACAACACGTGTTAAATTAATTTCAATCTTCTTTGTAGCATCCTTTCTGGTTGCAGAGTTAAAATTCGAAGAGCTTCGGTTAAGTATCAGTTCATGCTTTGCATTCACAATCACCTTTTTATAATCTTCGGCGAATCCCAACAGATGGCGTAGTGGGACGGTGAAACAGAAATCTCCATCGACCTCTTTGATTGTACCCAGATTCCAGCCGCTATTCTCTAGGACATTGCTCTCTTCCTTACCGTAGGATACGATGGCTTTCATGGTGGAGGTGACGCCGCAGTTTTTCGTTCTGTCAATCTCCACACCATTCAACTCATAGCGAATGTCATGAAAGAGAAATGCCGGTGCATTGTTGGTGAAGGTGCAATCTTTCGTAACATTACCCTCAATTATTATCTGACTCTCACAAGGTAGCACCATCAAGTCTTGACTGTTGATACATATACGAATCTCATCGTTGTTCTTGTAAGATTCATTGTAGGGTGTGTAGGTGTGATACTCAACACTCTCTATACTATCATCAAAAACAACTTTCTCCCCTATGTTTAGAATTGATGATGTCATTATGCTGTTTCTAGTCCCAAGGATTGTAGAAATAGTAAGTTGTCTTTACTTAATTCGAATTTTTGATTGAGAGCTCCTTCGGCAGGTGTTGTCCCCAGAGAGAGGGTGGGACTACTATAACCTGCATTTGCATTATCACTGATTTTATAGATAATCATGATGCAACTTTTCTTATATGCAATCGAAGTGAGATGTTTTCTTTTCTGAAGTTGACGAGCTGCCCCTGCTCATTCACTATACGTACTTGGAGATTTTGAATAGTGTTTACTCTTAGGGGTAAGTAAACCGGATGTGGAGGACACTCTATTATCTGATAGCCCGGCGGCACCGATGGTGAGAACTCATACAGCACGTGAGACGCTTTACTATTGATGAATGATCCCTGAATGATGTTGCACTCCACTCTTATAGTATTGGTGATTAGTATGTTTATCGGTTGATCTGATACATGTATCTCTTTTTTTCGAAGCACTTTGTTTGAGAACCCGAAAATATTGCCAATACTGTTTTCTTTTTCAAAGTGTATGTCATATAGCGGTGAGAAAAACGTGCACTTTAATGTGTTCGTATTGGCATCCATATCTATCCATTTGTCTTTATCCTCACCCCCGACACGTAGCAGTTCTCGCTCCAGATAACGAAAGATGTTATGCAATTCGTAAGAGCCCTCAGGAATTGCGATAACGTTCTTATCGCCATAGTGAAAGAGGTTATTGCTGCTGTCCACATTAGGAATAGAATTAAATGTTTTAAAATAAATCACTGCACATTCGTAGTTAGAATCAGCACTCAACTCTATAGGCGGTAAAAATGAGCTGTTTAACTCTGATTCAGTTCCGTTCAGAGTTAATGTGAGAGACATTGTCCTCACACGAGATAAGGATGATAAATGAAAACAGTATAATGTATTTTATGTATTTATTGAATAATTGATTACATAATAGACTAAAACTAAGGATAACACCCGTTTATAATCGAACTGCAGCCGTTCACCTGTCTGTTTATAAGCTGTTAGCACCTGTTTCTAGCTGTTCATATCTGTTCATACCTGTTCAACAGGTCTGTTCATAAGCTGTTCGTACCTGTTCATACCTGTTCAACAGGTCTGTTTATAAGCTGTTAGCACCTGTTTCTAGCTGTTCATATCTGTTCATACCTGTTCAACAGGTCTGTTCATAAGCTGTTCGTACCTGTTTTTAGCTGTTCATACCTGTTCAACAGGTCTGTTCATAAGCTGTTAGCACCTGTTTCTAGCTGTTCATACCTGTTCATAAGCTGTTAGCACCTGTTTCTAGCTGTTCATATCTGTTCATACCTGTTCAACAGGTCTGTTCATAAGCTGTTCGTACCTGTTCATACCTGTTCAACAGGTCTGTTTATAAGCTGTTAGCACCTGTTTTTAGCTGTTCAGACCTGTTCAACAGGTCTGTTCATAAGCTGTTAGCACCTGTTTCTAGCTGTTCATACCTGTTGAAGGGGTCTCTTCATATCTGATCCGATCTCTTTATCAGGTCCGATCGTACATGTGCTTGGAAGCAGTTAATAGAAAGCTCAAACATAAATGTCCACAGTTATATTTCTTATCTCTCTGCACATTACTATAGTTGTAGGTTATTATAACGTTGTCTATACTCTTCTGCATATAGTTGAGAAATTCTTGAGGAGGTCTCAAGTTCCCATAGCTGTCAAAGTATTCGCAGTGTTGATCCTTCTTCACATACGCCACCCAATGCGTTCCAGCCCCATCAGAATCGTCTAAGTTTATCACTCCCGTCTCTCGCTTTCGCGGTCCAGACAATCGTTTTAATAATAGATTATCCCGCATAACAACACCGCGAAAGTGTGGAATATCCAGCTGCTTAACATATTTTACAATTTCAAAGTCAGCGAGAGCACGATTCGGTAGGGCGAGATTCAGTTTTTTTGATACGGAGTCAGGTAGAGTCCCATTCCCTTTCTATAGGGCGCTATGTACATGCCTTGTCCCACGGCGTGCGGTATGTGGGATCGAACTGGATCTTTCTTTTTAACCATTTCATAGATATTCCTAGCAGCTGTAGTCACACCACCCGCGAACGATCCGGCCGCTGCCAAAGCTCCCAGTATCGGAATCAAAGGTAGAAATCCACCTCTCTTCGGTAGAGGAACAACTCTCGGCCTCCTGATATACTCCCCCTTGGCACTTTTCTTAGCGGCTCTTACCGCAGCATTTATCAAAGTATCATCATCAGATTTCTTTGCACCTTTCGTCCTTTTCTTAATGGCTTGACGTGTCGTGGAAATCACTTTAGAGAGCGGTATGCCCATACCACGCTTAACCTTGAACTTCATGATTTTTTTAACAGCGAGTCCCGCTAGTCTTTCAGACAAGTGTGGTGATTCACGCCAACGTTTATCAGCTGCAATACCTAATTGTATATCAGCCTTATGCCGTTCCTCTAGAGTCTGATTTTGAGCGTATGCAATGTCATGTGCTTTACACGCTTCGTCCAACGGGTTTATACCCTTATCACCGCGCGCTAACCTCTTTTGTAACTTTGTGCCAGGTCCACAGTAATTGTAACCCGGCAAGTGGATCTCAAACGGTAATCTATTAATAACTGCGTTAACGAAAGAACCGCCCTTTACAGATTCTTTAGGGTGACTGTGACGTGTGCCGTGTTGCATCACCATTTTAAACTAATTGTTACAGTGAGGACGGTGCTTCCTTTTATAAAACGCTAAATCCACATATGTGTCGTTAGGACCTGTTGCGTTTTGATTGGGCAAGTGTTCCGTACACCATAAATGTCCGCGTATTTCCGGATCGTTGAGAAGGTGGTCCGGCAGGAGATATTGCACGTTACACAACTGATGACTAAAGTGTTTTAATAATATTGGTTTTGATAACTGATTGATATCTTCAGCTGTCAGTTCGGGCATTTTGAATAATAAAAACAGTGTGTACTCACACCCGAGTCCTATTACACAATGAAATTTAGAAAGCAAAACACGTATTTATCAGTTAAAGATTGGAAAATACAATCAAAGACATCCGCTGATGTGTGTAAACATAGCGTACTGCTACCCAACAGCATAAGATGTTTGATATGTGGACCGTCCGCTTGCGGTAAAACTAATCTTTTACTCACCCTACTTCTCGATCCAAAGGGTCTCAAGTTCCAAAATGTCTACCTATATTCAAAATCACTTAATCAACCAAAGTACATATTTCTGAATGAGGTACTCGATAGAATACCTGAAGTAACTTTTTACAAGTATTCGGATAAAAATGACGTCACACTACCGGAAGAGGCGCACAGTAACAGTATTGTAATATTTGATGACGTCTCAATGGAGGATCAAGAGGCCGTACGCATGTACTTTGCTATGGGTAGGCATAAAGGGTTGGATTGTTTTTATCTATGTCAAACCTACAGCAAAATACCTAAACAGTTGGTGCGAGACAATGCCAACTTTATTATTCTCTTCAAGCAGGACGAAATGAATCTTAAACACGCTTACGATGATCATGTGAATACAGACATACCGTGGGATAAATTTTTGGAAATATGTCGAACCTGTTGGAATAATAAATACGGGTTTCTTGTGATTAATAAGGATGCTGAGATTCATAAGGGTAGATACCGGCGGGGATTTGATGACTTTATTATTTTGGAACAATAAATACTACAGCATCAACTGAGGTGCATGCATTTCACTATGGATACTACAGGGGAACAGATCTTTGGTGATAAGGAGCTGAAGAGAAAGCTGATTCAATCAGTGAACTCGGTTAAAAAGAAAATTAAATCTCTAAACGACGATAAGGTGGAATTGACCTCTACACTGCAAGAAACATTTGACCCCATCGTACGACCTTTGAATACTTTAGTGAAGCAAACATTGACAAATGATGAGTATGAGGACTATGAAAAAAGCGGCAAACCGTCTAAAGGATTCAAACAAAGAAAGTTCAGTGTTGTCAGTAAGAAAATTAAAAAAAAGAATCTTAACACAACAATAAAATATAACGAAAGTTTTGATAGTGATAAGTCGTCAACATCGCTCACGAACAGCAGCAGCCTCTCTCTGACGGATGACAGTTTTCAAGATGCTGAGCAAATACCGCCTATTGCACGAATGTACTTGGATAACCTGGTATTGAATAACATAAAAAAAGTCCCCTTCGGTGTTTACCATACCCCAGACGGATATTACATAGGAGATAGTCCAATTTCCTTTGAAACCAACAACATTAAAATAAAAAATGAGAGCTTCAAGTACATGCCGGGCCTACTAGAACTTTTATTTAAAAAAGATCCTCAAACACAGCTCATTGATAAGAGTGACATTGAAAACTATAATAAAATAATTATTATGACGAATGCCAACAGACGCAACTTCTCACCTCAAGGTCAAATACAGGGCGATAGGAGTAACAAGTACATCACATACATCAGACAAAAAATTAGTGGTGGATGTTTGTCAGACAACAGCAATACCCTTCTTATGAAAAAATACAATCCTAGTACTGATTTTGTGTATTGGAACGAGCCCAATGAACTTGTGGAGAGATTGAGATTACTTATCGCTTCCCAAAACGCCGGTAATGGAGGTCATGGGAATGAAATTATAGCGATAATTGAGGAACTGACAGAAGCCAACATCATTAAACCACCGTCTGCCGATACATTAAAACACCTGCTTCAATAAAATCATCCGTCATTTCGATAATGACAATCAATAAGTTTGGACGTTACCTTAACAGCAGCAGCAGCAGCAGCAGTGAAGGTGTTACACACTTGCACACCCTCAAAGTGTCAAAAAACCTTGTAGATTTTGAAAGTCGCCTCTTGAGACGTGTTCGAAGTGGTATCGCTAAAGATGACGTAATTATCAAAGCACAGTTGGATGAGGTTCTCAATCTGTGCCTCATTAAAATAAAAAGCAATACAAAAAGTATCCGGACTATTCAGGAGGAATTAGCCATTCTACAAAACCGCATCAAACTCAGCCGTCGTCCTACAAAGTCTGCACCACCACCACCAGCATCGATTCCAAGAACAACATGAGTAAAGCTCAAGTTGTCAAAGAGATACATAAGAATGTAAGGAAAAATTTCCCACGAAGACGTTTCATACAAAGAGGTTTCGACGACACCTGGCAAATTGATTTGATTGATATGCAAAAGTATTCCAAATATAATAATGGATATAAGTACATTCTAGTATGTATAGATACTTTTTCTAAATTTGCCTGGGCTCAACCTGCGAAGAGTAAATCAGCTGATGATATATCTCGAAACATGTCTACGATACTCAGTCTAAATCGATGTCCTAAGAACGTCCAGTCTGATGACGGTCGTGAGTTTTTCAATGAAAAGTTTACATCCTTAATGCGGAAGTTTAATATAAACCATTATTCTACATACAGTGTAATGAAAGCATCCATCGTAGAGAGATTTATCAGAACTATAAAAAACTGGCTTTGGCAAACTTTCTCCTATAATGGATCTTATAAGTGGAGAGGTAGAGTTCTCAATGATTTAATGAAACGATACAATGCTAAAGTTCATCGCACCATAGGAATGTCTCCAGGAGATGTGAGTCATTCGAACGCTGATAAGCTACTCGCTACTGTGTACAATCACATAAAGTCAAGGCCGCGACCTAAATTCTCAGTGGGTGACTATGTGCGCATCAGTAAATATAAATCTGCATTCTCTAAGGGATACACCGGTAATTGGAGCATGGAAATATTTCAAATATCAAAGGTGAATATTACCAACCCTGTCACCTATCTGCTGCAAGATGAAGAGAAACAGCCCATCTTAGGAGCGTTTTATGAACAGGAACTGCAAAAAGCTAAATATCCTGACATCTATCTAGTGGAAAAAGTGATAAGAAGAAAAGGAGATAAAGTTTTAGTTAAGTGGTTGGGTATAAACTCTACAAGTTGGATAAATAAAATCAATAAAATATACTAAAATGTTTTTTATTTTTTGTAACATACTACCTTTTCCTTTTTTACCTTTAAAAATAAGTTTTACATCTTAATTTTACACACACAAGTAGGTACTATAATGATATTGACAGTTTCCCAGCCACCCATTTTGAAAATATTGTAACCTCCACTGCACTACAGTGGCAGGTACGTTTCTTAGTTGTAGGTGAAAAAGCCACATGTCTCTCACAATTACTACAATCCGGACTGTACTCTTCCAAAATCTTCTCAAATTTAGGACATCCTAATACTTCAATATTGAAATGCTCGAGTTGTAGAGAACTTAAAAAAAATTTCTCCACAGTACCTCCTTTGTACCCCCACAACCACACCTTTTCTTGATCCAATCCCTGTATTATTTCTCTAAAATGATTAAAATCTATATCGTCACTGTAGTTTTTGAGGAGCATACCGTGTACATGATGAGTACAAAAATTTATTTCTCTACTTCTCGGCTTCTTCACTAAGAGCCAAGTCGGTAATTTAATGTGAAAGAGATGGGTTGTTTTTAATTTAAAATCATACAAACCTACTTCTTTAAAATAAATCTCTTTTCCGACTGGGAAACCATCAATATCAATAATAAATCTTAGATTATCCATGATAAAAAACAATTATTATAAATTTTTGGATTGTCCCACACTTTTTTAACACGCTGTTTTCTGCACACACACACTGTTCTCACAAACACTTTCTGCAATATTTAATAATAATAGCTAGCAGCCTGACGAAAGAACTGCAGCAGCACTCTCCAAAAAGTACGCATCCTGTTTCACAGCGTCTTAAAAAAATTGCATGGAGCACTACCCAACTTGTCTCTATTTTTCTGTGGGGGTGTTTTTTTCAAAATTCACTATCCAAGATTTGCCGCTGGGCCCCTTATTAATCAGAGACACCCCACTTTGTAGGTAATCAAACATTTGTTCATCCAAGTCATTAAATCTGGATGGCAGCGTTAGCATACTTCCATTTTCGAACTGAAGAACAGTCTGCATCACACCAGCTCCAAACTTTGATGCTATTCCCGAAGCTTCGATTATTTTATATGGTTTGTTTAATTCCATCTCACTAAATTTTATCCATGTTCTATTTCCACGGTTATTCAATGTTTCCAATAAATTATTTCTTCCAGTCATTATTATGAATCAAAAAAACTTTGTTGATTTTTAATTAAGCACAAGAAGTGTTTCACCCCGCTTGGTTACTATTTACCGAATGATTATTTTTTCATTACTCCCAATAATATATATACAACATTGTATTTGATGACACTGACACCATTCTACAGAACAATGAAATCATTCATACAAAACTATATTGATAATGCAGCGTGAGAACTTCCTGGTATACTTATTTTACACTTGCCATCATCCACGTCACCAATCTTCAATTTTTCCAATTGATCATAAGCCCAATAAATGACACCTTCTATTGCCATTTTATAACGCATGCACGAATTCGCTCGTTATAAGAAGCATCTGCTTACCCTTGAACGATATAATAGTCATTAGTATAAATCAACTTGTCATCCCACAATCTAGCGACCGTGACCCCCACCCCACAAACAATAACCCATTCAAAGCTTTATCAACCGCCACGTGTAATACAATGTAAGAAGTGAGTTCGAAATACGAAAATCACACTTTTCCAAACTAAGAAGTCCCATCTGTTCCTACATATCCTCCCCACACACACGAGACTTCACAAAACACCCATCAACTGAGTTAGAACCGGCGCACGATCCGAAAACGGTCAAGTCAGAGTTTTTCCAATTTACGAAGTCCCATGCCCATTCCCTCCACACCGACCCTGAACCCACACAACGACCCTGACCTCACTCAACCCCTCCCCGCACCACCCCTCCAGACACTTCCCCACCCCCGCAACCTTACAAAAAACATCTTTTTTACTATAAATACCTACTTTTTTACTATAAATACCTACTTTTTTGACCTTGAACTTCTTTAACCCCATAAAAACCCCTCCCTACACCACCCCTCCACACCCCTCTAACACCCTTGACAAACTAAGCCATGCCCCTCCATGGGACTTCTTAGAACAGCTATTAAGTGAGTTAGAACCGGCAATATCTATCTACTACTCCTACAAACTACTTCACAATGGTGGAAATGCAGTGCGAACGCTTAAGCAAAAGTCATTAAAATTTTTTTTTAAAAAGGTACAATCTACAAACTATTTTCTAATTTTGGTAAGTAAGTTAAAGTAAGTTATAGCCTATAGAATCCCACTGCAGGGCAAAGGCCTCCTCTCACGAATAAGGGTGAGAGGGAGTGGGCCATACTCCATCACGCGGGCCCAGTGCGTGTTGGTGGAGGCAAGTTAGTGGTCAACTTGCTGTCAGAGAATTGTCAAGCCGCCTCAATAGGCCTCTAATTTTGGTACCTTTGCTAAAACAAAATGTGGTCTATTTCGCATAAAGATATTTATGCTGACCGTACTTACGCTTACCAGTAGGTAAGTCACTCTAGGCAATTTACAATTTCCAAGTATTAAGAAGTTTTCCTCAGTGCCATAAAGTAATTACGTTTTAACAGAAAACTCACTCGGAAAGAAAATTAGTTTTATTAGAATAACTAATTACTTTTACCTTTTAATAGAGACGCCTCAGGCTATTATTTACCTTACAGTGAGCAAAGAATAGACACTAACTGTCATGACGTAGTTTTATCAAATAAAAAGTTGGAATGCTTAAGGAATCAATTGTGGCATGATTAAAAATAGTGAGTTATCAAACACAGACCTTTGACTACTTATATGTGGACTAGTTACGCATGTAATTCTACTAACAAACATTTCTGCTACTTTTTGCGGGGCGAGGTAACATAAAATGCGCAACTTTGGATTTTATTCCACATAACTTTCGATTATAATTTTGAATATAAAAAAATCATGAAAAGTAGTCTCGTGTGAACCCCAAACGTTCTAAGTTCGAATTTATTATTTCGCAATTACAGGCTGTCCTTTGACTACTTATATGAGGACTGGTAACGCGAGTAATTCTACTAACAAACATTTCTGCCACTTTTTGCGGGGGCGAGGTAACATGCAATCCGCAACTTTCGATTTTATTCCCCATAACTTTAGATTCCAATTTTGAATGTTATGTTATGTTATGTTAAAAATTATGAAAAGTAATCTCGTGTGAACCCCAAACGTTCTTAGTTCGAAATTATTGTTTCGCAATTATTAGGCTGTCTCGTTTAGTGATAAGGTATATAATTTAATGTAAATGCACATGATCAATTGATCCTACACCGTGGCAGAGGGGAAATGCTTCCGCAAGGCAAGTCCTTTAAATAAATAGTCAAAGAGGCTGTCTCATTTAGTGATAAGGTATAAAATTGAAGGTAAATGCACATGATCAATTTTATTGTTCTTATACCGTGGCAGATGGGGAAATACTACCGCAAGGCGAGTCCTTATAATAAATAGTCAAAGATAGACAGACTATTCCAGACAGTGTTAGCTAATAGTGAGAGTGGTTGCGCACTAAATCCTATCCGAATCCTGATCGGTAAAAAAAGTATAAAATCCTTCAAACCTTTTTTGACTATTTTCTTGTCCAAACATTTTTTGATGGATGAGATTAGAAATAAATGTAAAAGTGGTTTTTCTGATTGTTTAGAACTTTAGACCAATAGAAAATAGCTTGAAGGCTTTTGTAGTAAGATGGTGTAGCACTTTTTTAATTTAGGCATTCTTGATTGATAAATCTTAAATATCGTGATGAGAGCGCCACTGAACGGTAAAAGGACTCTTAACAGCGTCAGGTGTAGCTGTACTTAAGGCCTTTCCATACAGGTCTTCGGGCACAAGGGATATTCTAGCAGGGCCGTATTCAACAAACGTTACAATTGTAATTTACAATTACAATTCTGGGTACATTGCTGAGAATGTTAGGCATTATGTTACCTACTGCAAGTTTAGCGTCATAAGTAACCAGAAATGTACCCAGAATTGTAATTGTAAATTACAGTTGTAACGTTTGTTGAATAGGGCCCAGATGACCCATCGACTGACATTCGCCCGCCGCAATGACACTAAGCTAGGCCGCTATGAAATGAAGGCTTTCTTTAGTTTTTTTCGTTTGTTAGGAAACATATCTTTTAAATATTATAAGTGCAATGTGTTCCGTAAGAAGCCGAGTAATCATGTTGTATTTCGGCAAATCTTTATATTGTGTTAATAATTACAAGTGACATATAAATTATTCCACGATTTAATCATTTCCTTGATATCTGTTTTTGTAAAGTATGAACGTATTTTTAAGACTATATTATTGAAATACACTCTGCCAAATTTCTAGTCTCTGTCAATGTCCATTTGCGAGATAAAAGCTATTTAAAGTGGACAGAAATTAATGCACTTCGCTTAATTCTTAGGTAGATAACCGATCATAAGAGAAATCATTGAGTTTTAAATTGATTTTAACAGAAAACATAGAGTGTATTTAATAAATAATTCGGTATATGGGTACTGTTCTCTCACAAAAACTCTGTAAAAGAAACAAAAGACAGTAAATAAATGAATAAATGAAATATGCTTTATCCATACCAATCACAAAAAATACAAGGCAAAACATGCATGTTTTTATAAAAAAATATATTTTTGTCTTTGTTTTGTTACAATAACTACCACTGACTGTTATTTTTAAATGTTGTCACGGAATATCTAAGAGTTCAAATGTTTGGTAAAACATTTCAATCTGCTGGCAAAAATAACAGTTAAGTATATAGGGTGTTTCTTTATATGCTGACGGTTTATTTAGGGGGTGATTAGACGAGAAACCACCAGATCACAAAACTGCAAATCTACTCTCGATCAAATGTGTGGCACAGCAGACTTTGTTTTTCACTTGAGAAAGTTGTCCAGTTTACATATTAAGAAATTAAGAAAGGACCTTTGTGTATAAGTTCACTTTAGAATTTGTTAAGGAGTAGCAATAGAAAAAAAAATATAATATTTAGCCACCAACAATTAATGAACTTGAATTGATTAAAATTATACCAGAAATACGAGTACATAAGAATAAGTGATAGAAGCATTATTTAAATTAAAAATTAATTTTAACATTCCCTAAATCAAATGCAAAATTATTTAAACATGAAAATCATTTTAACTTCATCTTTAAAAACTTTCGTTGAAAGTTAAGGCTATCTAGATGTTCTAAGTCTGTGCTCAGGGAGATTTAACCGAAATCTCTTGAAGAGGGCCGTTGCGCGGGTCCGGGTGTACCAAATGGCCAGTCCTGGGAATAAATTGAGCGTAATTTTATCACTCAGCCCTTTTCGAGGAAAGTTGCGATTGTAACTGCAGAAAGACGAAAACTACGCTTTGTTATCTAAATAATAAAGTTATTTTCATGTACTTTACTTTTGTGATTACCGTTTGTTGAGATGAAATAATTGAAAATAAGACTTTTTTACAACAAATAAATAAAATAATAGTTACAAATAAAGGGAACTGACTAATGAAGGGTGAACTCCCGTTATCCCTCAAACGAAGACTCATTGACATGATGTATCCTGCCTATCCTAACTATACGGTGCCCAACCCTGTCTCACAGAGTCTCAAAAGTCCAAACTCAAGGTTTGACAGAGAGCGATGGAGCGCAGTATATTAAGGTGTTAAAAAGACAGATCGTGTCAGGAACCACTACACTGCGCTCCAAAACACAAATCGCCGACGACGTCACGACGTCTCGGGGAGAAAACAGCTAGACTAAAGTGGGAATGGGCTGGCCATGTCTGTCGAATGAACCAGGAGATGTGGGCAACAATTTTTACGCCTTCGAACCCAGAAAATGGTTGTCGGCGCCCTGGTCGACCTAAAAAAGGTGGCGGGATGATCTGGATGCTTTAGACGACAAGTGGCCAGAGCTTGCCCAGGATAGAGATGGTTGGAAGATTAAAGGAGAGACCTTTGCACAGCAGTGGATGAAACAGACTAATACAAAAAAAACAGCCTAGGATGTGGTGCAGGTTCGGTCTTTGTGCGTAACCAAAACGCTGGCGATGCAATAATTTAATTAGGTATGAGATTAAAATGTATTAAAGGTTAATAATTTATAACTTTAGAGTACAAAGTATTTAGATTGGTTGTTTCGTCTTTGAAGTTACTAAATTAGCGTTTTAGATTATAAAATTAGATACATTAAGAGGATATGCCCTCTAGCGCGCTCCATACACACGAAGTTTAATTATATTTTGGATATTAGACAATTAAAGTCAACGAAACTTTTGAAATTCGATTTAGAAACTAATCTCTGTGCCTATGGTTTACCAGATTTTAGTTAGAGATTAGTTTGTAGATCGTGTTTACAGATTTTATTGACCTTAGGTAATTGATTAGTACATAGTTGAAAATAGGATCTAACTTTCGAAAAGCGCATCACATACAGAAGGAGTCGAGGCGGCGTCGAGGCGCGGCCTTGACATATGGTCGGTAATTGTATATCATACCAAATCGAGCGATTCATGCGATACAATTATCGACCGTATGTCAAGGTCGCCAAGGGCCACCCGCGCCTCGACACCGCCTCGACTCCTGGTATCTACTATTGTATTTATTTATTTTTATCCAACTTTCTCTTTATTAAATATTATTAGTCTTTTTATAAAAATTAGAGAAGCGTTTGTTTGAAGTTATTAAAATATTCAAGTAACAGTTATAGTAGATTACACACCGAGGACAGGAAAGTAAGAAAGGTCTCAGATCTCAGGTCAACAAACATGATGTGATCTGAGGCTTTCTTATTTAATACTGTCCGAGGTTAGTATACAATTTTTCTCCTCGACGGAGGTGACGCTTTCCGTCCTGAGGGGAGAAAAATTCGATAACGACGCACAATAAGTAATAATTAAATATCCGATTTACATAATTGATTACATAGTAAACACATCCTTATTTAAGGATGGACATCCTTAAATAACTGTAAGCTGCTTACAAATCTCCACCTATTACCTATAACTTATACGGTGAATTGAAACCGTGTCAGTTTCATTACTTATTTTATAACGCATGTTAATAAAATATTCAAGTTTCAGCGGTGAACCATCACGACTTCTTTGGATTATCTTTATTACATAATTTGACAAGCATAATCCTTACGTTAAAATTCGTCGTCTGCTCTACCAAACAAATTAAGAAGATTAGGCACCTGTTAAGGCAGAAAGTCGCTAATGGTTGAAACGCACGAATAAATTTTGTTAGGGACCCTCTAGTAAAGTTTGTGGATACGGACGTGGGTAAGAAGTTTTCCGATCGGGGTTCGTGAACACATTGGTAATTTTGTTATATTGGGCAAGGTTTGTTTCGGTATTATTGTCCTTATTCGTTTCTTTAATAGCGCGTAAGTGCGGAGTTTGGTGGTTATATATGCTATAGTTATAGGCAACATTAGTAAAGTTATAGGAAGTTATCGTTACCTTATTAAGTTATTAATTATAAATCGATGGAACCTTAGTTAAATGTAGGTACATTAGATTTCAATTCCGATGAATTCGATAGACGTTGCTTTGCATGTATTTACAAATATTGCGCCCCTGGGCAAATATGTTTGGCCGCCCCCCATAACAGCAGCTGACCAGCGGCGGGCCCGTAGTAAAGATTTGTGCCAGCATAAGTTATAAGGTTTTTAAATATTTAAGAATAGACCAACAAGAGTTGTCTGATATTTCATGAGTTCATGACAGTATTGCTTCGACAGTCAATTAAGAGCGGAGCGAGCTATAAATTTGACAAAACTGTTATCAGTAGCAACATTAAAAATATGGAGCAAACGAAGCGAGCTCGAGATTTTTCTGTTATACGACTTGACTGTGCTAGAACTCTTATCAGTCAAGGTATGTGTGCAATAACAAAAAGAATCTGGTGTCTACCAGAGTGAGCGAAGCGAGCTCGAAATTTTTCGACACTGAAACTAGCGAGCGAAACAAGCTTGTATTTTCGCAATCTTTGGCTGTATGGTATCTTTTTTGCTCTATGCATGAGGAATTACTGCTACTACTAAAGAAAAACCAGAGCGTGCGAAGCGAGCTCGAAATTTTTTAACATGTCTGGGCTCTAGGCTGTAAACTGTTAATCTGTAACAATTTCCCTCCCAATATGTATGGCCCTACGGGCCGCCCCCTTGAGCTGGCCGCCTTTAGCACTTGCTCATTTTGCCCTTAGGAGAATAAGTCACTGTGTTTTTAAATAAGTACACTTTTTAACTTCGAACTTGCCTTTATTTATTCATAAAATGTAGGCCCCAGCATGTTTAGGACCGTATGTACAAACAATTTTGTATTCAAATTTTACTGAGTACCTACGTAGCTTGGAAGCTAAAGAAGAATCATATGAATTTAGGTCAAGATTCTCTTTGGATCCATTTGACCTCTGTTATTTTCTACATTCTTTCTATAACCATGTTGAATTACGTAAGTAGTTCAAATAATTAAAAATAACCGTAGATCGGTCACGAAAAAAATTTGCTGTCCCAAAAATTTGGGCATAAAACTTCAAACCTGCTCGAGGTTTGAAGTTTTATATGGAACAAAAATGTTAGTCCCATGCCATGTTATTATTTTTAGTTGTTCAGTTCGATGGTCTGTGCTGTCTGTTCGTTGCTGTGTTGTACTATTAGACGATTTCACCACCTATTTCATACCATTGTGAAATGAAATAAAGTATTGAGTAGTGAGTATTGAGTATTGTCTGATCATCCCCTTAAAGTATACCTACCTACATTTATTATCATCATGGGCCTTATTTCATCGAATTAGATTATTCAAACAGTGTTTGTTAGGATAAGACACCGAGGTTCGTGGCTGTATAAGCCATCACTCAAAGAAATCTTTTACCAAATGTTTGTTAAATGTAACTGAACTTTAGTGACTACCGAACTGTTTTCTAAAACATAATCAAACATTTGGTTATAAATAGAAAATTGTTTAGCTGTTTTAACCAAATGTTTGATTATGTTTTACAAAACAGTTCGGTACAGTCACTAAAGTTTGGTTGTATTTAACAAAACATTCAGTGATGCCATGTACATTTATTATGAACGAGTATAGAATATCTCGCAAAATACGTTAATCAATTTTGAATCACGGCCTCTCCAATCTAACGAGCTTTAACAAGACTAGATACCTACGTCTCTACGAGTACCGTACGCTTTTCCCACAACAGGGAATTATCTTTAGCGGTTACAAGGTACGGTAGAAAAGTTTTACAGCAAAGTCCGCTCAGAATCAGAACACAGGGAGATCGAATTGCGGTTGGGAAATTCTTCGGAGTTAAATTAAATTGAAGACGACAAATCTAATTTCCTTAAAGAAGGAGCGAGCGTAAGAGAATGTATTTTGCTGTTTGCTGTCGACACTTTTATTTCTAGCACTTTTAGAATCATACCGGTAGATGAGAACTTCAAACGTTACTGGTGGAGTATGAATTTACTGGTATCAACTATCTTTGGCCCGATATATCAGGTAGGTAGTAGTAAACCTGCCTGCTGATACGAGGGTCACGGGTTTGAAGCCCGCAAGGGGTAAATTGATTATACTGGGTGTAAGGAAATAGTACATTACTGCAGTGGCCAGCAAAAGAGGCATCGATAAACGAACGTGTAAATGTGGGCCGAGGCGAAGCCGAGGCACACATACGTAAGTCCATCAATGCCTAGTTGTGGCCAAGGCTTGTATAGTGCTTTTCTCAAACAATGCGCGGAAATTGAAATCAATCAGCATTTCAAAATCAATGACGAACAACAATAATTTTTCCTGCGTTAAAGCTAGTACCTAACTTATTATTAATCAGTGGTTTAAGTGTTCATTCGTTTATTTTTCATTATAAAACTGTTTGGTAATAGTCTATAATAGATTAATGCCACTTCAGACTTAATTTCGTACTAGGAAAGCAATGTAGTTCTTAGAAAACGTTCGTAAAGATTTATGTTATAGTAACCTAAGAAGAAAAGGGTCCTCCCAATGGACAGAGACAATTGAAATTTGATACGCAACTGGAACAGATGACACTGTTTCACTCTAAAACTTTTCTTTTCGCCTCCTCCTTTGTGTCTATTGCCAGCAAATTGGCAGCACCGTAATTATCTTTAATTCTCTCATCTTTCACCTATTAATGATCGTTAAAAGGATGAACTGTTATTATTTTGACGACCCGGTTGGTGTGATGGTTACCACGCCGGACTGCCAAACTAGGGTCCTGCGTTCGAATCCCGGTTCGGTCATGGATGTTATATATGTGCAATGAATGTGCCTGTGAGCGTTATTTATTTATTATACCAATTGGCTAGTTTATGTCAGTACTAACACTAACAGCACCCGCGACTACGTAGTCGCAGACCACTGTCTTCAAATATTCATTCATAACTTTTGACTGAATTGATTAACCATTTGCGATTAAATAAAACCTAAACAGGCCCCATAGATACTTACGTAAACATTCATTCAAATCGGTTCAGTAGTTTTTAAGTGATGCATGCGCAAATAAACAGACAAAAATTATAAAAATGATCACAACACATTCCATTACATAATTCTAAAAGCCCCCAATTAATATTTTTGCAACTATCTGCAACGTAAAATCCACGCAAAGTTAAAATTTTGTTTATATTTGTGTTTCATTTACATTTATAATAATTACTTAAGTAATGTATTTGATATAGTTACAAGTAAGGCAAGGATAATAATAATAATAGTAGTTTGAAGCCTTTGATCTAAGAACGCTACTGCCGCGAGGCGCGCGGTGCGGACATTTCCTTTTAAGCAAGGCTTGCCACAAAATTGTTAAGGACTATCATTTATTGAAACAGGCGTTAACTTTGCGGAAATCCATGATTAACAGGTAGATCACACAATTGTGTCGAGACCTCCGCTTCTAAATACCTAGTAGACAAAGTTGTATTACGTTATGCAATACAACCCGCCCACCTAATAATTTCTACTCTACACGTGTTTCGCTCCACCAAGGAGCATCCTCAGGAGTTAGACCGACGAACGTTCGAACAACAACAACAACAACACTGGGCGGGCGGGGTAACAACTCTGTTTCGAACGTTCGTCGGTCTCACTCCTGAGGATGCTCCTTGGTGGAGTGAAACACGTGTAAAGTAGAAATTATTTGGTGGGCAGGTTGTATTGCATAACGTAATACAACTTTGTCTACTAGGTATTTAGAAGCGGAGGTCTTGACACAATCGTGTCATCTACCTGTTAAGGAGTATCATCCCGGGACCACGACTCTCCATACTAATCGATACGAACGAGCGCGTGGTCGCGTGGCGGTCGTGTGGCAGTCTGAAATTAGCAGTTTTTTTTTTTAAATATTATGATTTTTATCAACTTCGAAAAAGTAAGAAAATCATATCATTCTAAATTGTGCTGTGAACAATATTGTAAATTTTCATTTTCTTCCGATTAAAAATGTAAGAGTAACAACTGGAAAAAAAGTGGTGACTTTAGATTCCCTTTTCTTCGGTTTTTATTCATTAAAATCGATTTCTAGAAAAACCAGATCTCTTCTCATGTGGTGTAGATGATTCAGTTTATTTTTCAGCTCAAAAAGAGACATAGTTAATGAATAAAATGGTTACAAAGTTACCCAAAATCAGGAGGTGGCCCCTTAATAAGTATCAAAATGTCGTTCTACGCCGGCGGCCGACAACGCATCATTAAAAGAACAAAAACACAACTGAACGCAAATTAGAGAGAAAAAGAAACGTCTCCTATCCTAAAGAATTACAAAAAAAAAACACATTTTTTAACAGTAAGTAATTGACCAATTATAGTTCAATAGTACACCAATTACTTACCAATCGTAGGTAAATTAAAAGCTTTCGAACGAAATTCGCAATTTTAATTGATAACAATTAGGCCGTGATCAGACGACCCGCGCAAGCCTGGCGCCCGCCCCGCGCTCAGCCCGCGCTCACCCCGCGGCCTAAAAATGCATTTCTTGCTATTTGAGTCTAATGACACGATAATAAATCTCATATTGTATTTTGGGGGAGCACCCGCGCCCGCCCCGCGCCCGCCACGCAGCCGGTGCCAGGCGGTCGCGGGTGCTCCCCCAAAATACAATGCATATGCTCACGACTATATTCCCCGAGGGGGTAGTCAGAGATATTCTGAAATCTCAGAACATCCACGTTTCACCAGTAGTACCGAAACTCTGTCCAGTGTGACGGGGGGTGAGCCCGTCGCCACTTGTAATGGAAATTGAAGCATGCAGATTTCTTCACGATGTTTTCCTTCACCGAAAAGCCAGTGGTGTTACAAATCGTACATAAATTCCGAAAAACTCATTGGTACGAGTCTGCTTGGACGGGGATCGAACCATCGCATCGCTTCCTGCACGGCAGGCAAGGTTACTCGACACTGAACCACCACGGCTTCAAAAATACAATGCGAGATTTATTATCGTGTCATAAGACTCAAATTGCAAGCAATGCATTTTTAGGCCGCGGGGTGAGCGCGGGCCGAGCGCAAGGTAGGCGCGGGGTGTGTGCGGGTCGTCTGAACACGGCCTAATTGTTATCAAATAAGATTTTAAATCCAATGTTTATTTAAAGGTGAACAATGCTTCAAGAATTACAGGACAAACTTCAGTGGATTCTAGGAATTAGATAAGGGACACTGGGTTCTTAATTTGTTTTCGGTTTCAGCTGTCAATTCCTGGAATTATTTACCAGTATCTTGAAACTTTGTAAGTGGAAAATTGTGCTATCTACCACTTCTTGATTGTTCTACTTTTAAACCGAACGATCCAGTTCTAATTATTAATTCTTGGGAATCACAAAGTGAGTTTTCATCGCGTTGTTTGTTATTTTGGGGCAAGTCTGGGCGAGTTAGCTAACGAATTTGATCTTTGCCAACCTTTAGAATTTTATAGAATGACAATAACAAACAGTTTAACTACGGTTCTTAGGGTTATCTAAGTTTAACTTATGCCTTTCAAGAAGTTTAAATTGTACATGTCTAATTGCTTGTCGTGTTCATAGAAATAATAATCTTTGGACGCATAATTACCAGAATAACAGTTGGTGCGCTCCATACAAACGAAATCTGCTTATATTTTCAATACTAACCAATTAAAGTCAATGAAATTTTGCAGAAACAATCTAGAAACAAATTCGTATGCTTGTATGTTGTCAGTTTTTTTGTTTAAATGTACAGTTTCAATGCTAGGATTAATTAAGATTTGTATGCAAATCTTTGAGGCACTTTAACTTAAAACTATACATTTTAAGGAAAATTTGACAACATAATAGCATAGAGATTAAAATAGTTTCTAGATTGTTTGTGAAAAATTTCATTGATTTTGATTAGTTTGTATTAAAAATATAACCAGACTTCATTTGTTTGGAGCGCGCCAACGCCGGGGATATTTGTATCGTTATCCGAGGAGATGGTAATTTCGTTTATCTGTTTATTTGTACGTAATCTATGTATCTAGCTATGTCCTTATAACCTACGTATATTTGAACAATAGCGAAGTTTTGTCTCTTCTATTTGAAATAATTGAAAGTCTATAATTGATTAACAGAGCGGTCAAAGGTAGTGAGGTGATTACTGCCCACGCTTGTTGAAAATGTGACATACCTATTGAACTAAAAAAACATAATATGAATAAATTCTGATGTGTAGGTATTTGTGAAGTCTACCAATCCGTAGGTATTGGGCACGCGGGGTGGACTAACGCCCATGCACCCTCCCCTAAGGTAGGCTTCTGCCCTGCAGTGGGAACTCCCAATTTATCTATTGCTGACGCGTCAATGTTCCCATTTAGTCACATTCTTGGCGAAGGGGCTGATAAAGTACCTACACTTCAAGTATAAATTAATGAAGAAACCAATTTAATATACTTACCTACTGTTTAAATTAAAATATGTTTCTTATCAGCTATTCATTCATCACTCCAGGTGAAGTCTTTTGTTAAAACAACTATTATTATACCTTTGAGAGAGTGCCTTTAAGTGTTTAAACTAAAGTTATTTTCACAGTACTTTCTACTATACTCCATTCCAAATAGCAATGAAAATTTTAGGCCATTTTTAATTACAGAAACATAGATTTGAAACATTTACTCTCAATTATTCATAGAACAGCTTTAGTAACGTCCAATATATGTCGGACAGTACATCTTTCTGATAAATAAACGGCAATCTGACAAAAATGAGCGCGCTCCATACAAACGTACTATGGTGATATTTTCAATACTAACCAATTAAAGTCAATGAAATTTTGCAGAAACAATCTAAAAATAAATCTTTAATATGCTTGCTTGTATGGAGTGAGATTTTCGTTAAACGTATCGTTTTAAAGTTACAGTGCCTCAAAGATTTCCATACAAATCTTAAATTGATCCTGCATTGAAAATGTATATTTTAACGAAAATCTGACTCCATACAAGCATAGAGATTCGAGATTGTTTCTGCAAAATTTCATTGACTTAAATTAGTTAGTTTTTAAAATATCACCATAGTACGTTTGTATGGAGCGCGCTCCGAATTATATCCCCTTAACTTTTATAGTAAAAATAAGACCTTAGTTCATTTGTATGGAACGCCCTGTAAGGACTATCGTCTTAAAACTAGTTAAATAATTTTACTTTTCAAACCCTAAACTTCTTAACCCTATCAAGTTACCAAACGTGTTATCTATCTATCTATCTACCATTACTTTGAAATCTAATAGGCGTTACATGTTACGCGGAGGCGTAGGCGTGACCGAAAACAAATGTTCGTTCGTGCAAAGATGCAATGTAACTTTAAACAGTTGAGATGACAAAAGTTAGCCGTGCGTCACATGTCGACTTCTCCTTTATGCTTTGAGCATAGTATAGTTTGAGCATTTCAAAACGTAGTATGAGAAAGATTAGTCTGAGGTGATATCATAAAACTATGAAGTAGTTTCTAAACCTCAGACTCTTTCTGATACTGTGCCTCAGTGTTAGAAAAAGTATATTTTTTCCTATTGTTAGTCGTCTTTGATTTTGTAAAAAGTACCTTCATGACTAAATGTTTTCAAATACTTTAAAAATCACGTTTAAAATATTTACGGAGGGAGCTAATGCTCTCCCTAATGCTCCGAGCGGGACTATAGGGGCGGCTCGGAAAAATATTATATTTATCATCGATTCGTATAGAATTGACAAAAGTCGAGCTCGCTTCGCTCGTTCTATGTTTATGTTTTGATTACTTACTATGTAGGGTAAACTATACAATGATTGGCACCTTAAGGCTTAGCCAGAATTAACTTACTTATAACTAATTCAATTTTATGTTTAGACATAATTAACCAATTTCTAATTATCGATTGGGGTATAGGTTATTAAATAAAAAAGTATTCTAGTATACATTATCAGAGCTTTAATAAAAAATTTGCGAATTAAGAAATATATACCCGAATGTATAGTCATTGGCACCTCAGGTACAAACATTGGCACTATGTATCAGTCATTGGCACTAAACATAAATATCTTTTATTTTTACAATTTTGTACAAATCAATAAGTACAAACCAACAAAATTATACTTTTACTGAATACTACTCATGTCTCTATTTAGCAGCCTTAAAATTTTAGCAAATTTCTTTAATTATCTGAGTCTTGAAATTGTATCAAAAAATTTGATAGTTCATCTTCATTACGGAAAGGTTTGTTCCTTTCAAATATTTTTTTATAGGTTTAGGAAGCACAGAATTCTGTGGTGATTTTCCCTGTAAAGTAGGTACTTTTGGTTTAAATTTTTTTTAGAAAATAATGTTATAATTTTATTCAACTACCTTGCTATCAATTTATGCCACTGCCAATCATTATACTCAAGTGCAGTGCCAATCACTGTAATTCGTGATGTAATCAGAGACCTTTATCTGATTTAATCTTAATATTTGAGGTAATTTGCAGAATCTTTAATCCCAGGAGTTTGTGTGGTCGCGCTGATATCTTCCTTATTGTCTTTTGTAAGTGGTTGATCAAAAGTAATCTTAATTTCTTCCTCCGTGCCGTCCGCCTACCTCCGTCTGCCTCCGTGGTCTAACGGTTAAGAGCATTCGGCTCTTGACAATGAGGTCGTGGGTTCGATTCCCACGAGGGACATCTAGTGACATGTCACTTTGTGCGTTATTCCCCAGATGGTAGGACATTGCAGGCTGAATCACCTGATTGTCAGAAAAGAAAGATGATTCCGTGCGTCGGATGGCACGTTAACCCCTTGGTCCCGGCTACTATCTCTGGTAGTAGTAGTCGTTACATAAAAACCAGTTCAGAGGCCGTAAGGCAGTTTGAATAAACTCTGATACCAGGGCATGCCCACACGATAAGAAGAAGATTGAGGGTTTGCCCCGAACACTTGTCTTTCGCGTGGCGTTCGCGCGGTTCAGCTTGTCACGAGGCTCCGCAATCCATAACAGTTGTGTTCTTCCTCAAAAACATTGATAGATACTCCCTCAAACCACTTGACATTGGCGGAAATGCGGTGCTAACGCACAAGCAAGAAGTCCATTAATAATAAATAAATAAAAAACTTCTAGATATTTTTAGGTGTTTTAAAAATATTTAACGGTAAGTGAACATCACTTGACACCATGCCTTCAACTGTAACGATTGGCACTCAATACAATTACAGTGATTGGCACTCTACCTGAGTATAATGATTGGCAGTGCCAGAAATTGATAGCAAGGAAGTTAAACAAAATTCTAACATTGTTTTCTAAAAAAGGTTAACTTGCAATACGTCTCTTCGTCTAATATTGAAAGCTAAATGTTAGAATTGATTTTTAGTGATTGGCATAGGTGCCAATGAATTATACTTTAGTACAATTTTAAAACTATTGATTGGCACTCTATGAATTTAAGATTTTGTTAGAAAAATTGTTGTAAAACCCATTAAAATCTATTATTTGTCGTAAAACAAAGCAAAATAACACACTTAATATCTCATGTTTATATTTATACGAAAATAATTGTCGTTCAAACTTACTCAAAGCTACTTAATTTTTTAAGAATTAGCGCCATAATGGTTCTTTCTCCCGTCAAGGAATTTGTTTCTTATACAGCGTTGTCAGGTTATATGTTACAAATATTACCATTGAAATTTATGAATGTAGACATTTGAAACAACCCAAAAAAAACACCAAAATGTATTTTCTGATATAACAATTCTTAATATTTGTGTTGAAAACGCAAAGCGCCAATGACTAGTGGTGTGCCAACAATAGTATAGTTTACCCTACATACCTATTCTTAATTTTGATCACATCACAGTCTTGGTACCAAAAATTTCGAGATCGTTTTGCATTTATTTGTCTAATATACAGCCTCCGTGGTCTAATGGTTAAGAACATTGGGCTCTTGACACGGAGGTCGTGTGTTCGATTCCCACGGGGGGCACCTAGTGAAATGTCACTTTGTGCGTTTTTCCCCAGTTGGTTAGGACATTGCAGGCTGAGTCACCTGATTGTCTGAAAAGAAAGATGATTCCGTGCTTCGGATGGCACGTTAAGCTGTTGGTCCCGGCTACTATCTCTGGTGGTAGTAGTCGTTACATAAAAACCACGTCAGAGGCCGTAAGGCGGTTTGAATAAACTCTGACACCAGGGCTTGCAGCCCACTCGATAAGAAGAAGAATATACAGTTGCACACTTACCTACATAATAAATATAACATGCTTTTAATTTGCTTGCACGTGTTTTGTATCAAAAGAGCTCTTGCATTCCGATCCGTACCTACTAAGGGGAACAGTTGAGCTCGCTTCGCTCGCTCTAAGTTTCTTTTTTTTGCATGGATTAGACAAAAGATTTCTGAATACAAACCTAGTAGTGCTAATAAGCGCGTTCCGTAATTTTTACGTAGATGTTCTCTATGTAGAGAAAAAGACGCAGCACACTTGGTCTGTGCCTGTGGCCACAGAAGCCCACGCTACGCAACTATACGAAGAACAATCCTTATTCAATATAACATTAAACCGGACTTACCCAAAGCAAGTAAACATATCTGCAGCAACAACAAAGGTGGTAACTTCACTGCACGCCTTAACTTCATTTTTAAAACAAACGTTTTCACAACCACTTCACAATATGTAATAGTCAAATATGATCACTATTATGCTGAAGTAGCACATGATTCCAGGTCTGCGTTATCTGGAAAGATACAAAAATCTAGTTAGTTACATCGAAAATCTAAGGTTTACCTCCAATTTTTCTGAAAAATTAAGTAGGTATCCGAAGGCAGAGAGCTACGTGCTGATGTCGCCGGTGCCTTTTTTCTTTGACATCTTAAAGAAAATCGTGAAAAACGTGCAAGTGAACTCTACCGTGTCTCCAGCCCACAGAGCAGAACGTAAATGGAGACTCAAATTGTCTGAAGTGCGAGGTGAAAAATTGAAAAATAATATGACATAACAAACAATATAAACTCACGACTGCAGTACCTTCCGGGGTGGTTAGAATCTTTGGTAAAATTACCAAATTAGATATATTTTGTAGCGTGTAGTTGTAGCAAAGTTCAAGGGCTTTAGGTAAGGGTTCTACGACGTGTCAAGTGAATTAGGTGATTCGGATTCTATCCTCAAAAAAATACAAAAAAATTAATAAAATCCCTTAGTCGTTTAACACCTACATCAAAAGATTTAGAGGCATAAATTCTGACCCGTGGCTCAGAACGGGAACCTAAATTTTTTTTCAATATATTTAAATAAAAGTATGTTCACATTCAATTCCGTTTATTTTATGTGAAACAAATCCCTAATGACATTGTACGACTGACTGGACCCCAATTGCTGTTATAAGTACCTGTGGACTATGTAATCCCACATGTCAGGTCAAACCCAATTATACCCACCACCGCGCCAGGTACAATTTTGACGCCCACTTGTTGACTCGTATAATAAAATCCCTTTAAACTTTACCTGTAAACGAAGCTTTGAAGTTCACACGGAGAAATATCAACCTACGCATAGTTGAACTCTGTGTCCATGAACATAGAGTTCAGCATGTTTAAAAGGAACATGTAAACTGCTAAATTAGTAAGTTGCTCACTCAAGCAGTTGTGCGAGGGAAACATTGTTTTACTACTTATAATGTCGTATCGTATCGTGGTTGTATCAAATACAAAATTTTTTACGAATATTCTAGTGTCGGATTGACTTTTTATATTCAGTCAATTTTTCACGGTAATAACCAGTAACATAAAATCTTTTTTTCGGAACCAGTCGGTCCAGTCCTCTTCCTCGAACCGAACGCCCACTTCCCGGATCCATCAACTTCTCCGAACTTCTCGAATTCCAATTATATATATATTTCGTTCTCTAGGAATTCATTAGCATTAGGTTTAATGTAAATAAATAAAGTCAAGTCCGCATTTTAGTATTTTGCGCTCGAACCTAAAAAATAGGATTTACTTAACTATTAAAACAAGCGGAGTTTAAAATATAAAAATACACAAGAACTTTACTCTTGCTCGTAGGACGTACTCACAATGAAAAGTATAACGGATGCTTTCGCAATCAGTGCCCGTTAAAAAATTAAAACTTCTTTTTTAAAAGTGGAGATTAATATCTGTATACGCTATACGGATCATAAACATGACCGACACGCTCTTGCTTGGTTTTGTCGATAACTAAAATGGTCAGAAAGTCTGTTTAATTTTCTTACCTACTAATACAAATTGTAAAATTTTGTAGTCGCACGACATGTACTTTTATATTATACTCTTTTGGAGCGTTTATTTGCAGACTTTCCAACACGCAATCCTTTCAAATAGAAATGCATGATCGCAAACCGTCCAACATGCAAACCGTCCAACATGCAAACCATCCAACACGAAAACCATATAATACGCAAACTGTCCAATACGCGATTCTTCCAACAAGCGATCCATCTAACACGCAAACCATCTAATACGCAAACTGTATAACACGCGATTCTTCCAACAAGCGATCCATCCAAAACGAAAACCATCTAATACGCAAACTGTCAAACACGCGATTCTTCCAACAAGCGATCCATCCAACACGCAAACCGTCCAACACTCGATCCGTCCAACACGCAATCTATCCAAATAGAAATGCATGATCTCAAATCGTCCAACACACAATGAAGCCCTTTCATTTGATACCCCACACGACAAGTCCCAGATTTTTTTTTAAATCGAATATGACGTCATAACTCTCTACTCTACCAATTGAGAAAGCGGCATCGTATTTTTTCCTACTCAGGAAACTCCACCGAATACAACGATACCACTTGTCGGCCAACTACCCCCAGTCCACCACCACCACTACCACTCAGTCCTACGAAAATGGACCTGGCCGCTCTAGTACGTGAGAGGCTCGGGAGTGGTCCGTGGGAGAGTCCTGCCTACCAGCACATATGAAAGAATAGCCAATAATTTTAAGTTTTGGAAATTTTCTGGAAACAAAACAATGAAACTGGTCCTTGGTCGAAAAAAGGTTGGGAACCACTGCTCAGTAGTACGAGTAAACTACCTATTCAAAGAAAATATTTTTATGTAATGATGCTTGCATGTTTTGATAAATGGAAATACGTTCAGAGTATCTTATTCTAAAGATTACAGGAATAGACTTGTAAAAGCAATATTCTCCATAAACCATTTAGTTTTCCCTCATGTTGTTGGAAAGAACATCAAGGACTAAAGAATACTTGAATTCATGAATAAATTGTTACAAAATATGAAAAGAAAATACCTAATGTTTTATCATCGCGGCGAGAATATTTTTTTCTTCTTATTTTCATTCTCTTTGAGAGATTTTGGGTAAGGCGGATTATGCCAATGAAACTTACCACAGATTTTATCAATATTATTGACTATTGAGAAAATCCTTATACTGTAGGTAATCCTTTGGTATTGTTATATTGGTTTCGTTATAATCTGTGATTTCATTTTATTTCATATTATATTGTGGTTTTTTGAGCTTGTATTGTTTCATATTACTGTACATTATACTAATATAAATAAGAGCAAATAATCTGCAGTTTGTTAAAATTAATTAATGGCTATCCACACTATTATATAGTACTAGTGTTTTCCCGCGACTTCGTCCGCACAAATTATATACCAGATTTTAAGTCAGACCATAAGCTAACAAACAAAAAAAGTTTCATCAAAATCGGTTAAGTAGTTTTTGCGTGATGCGCGAACAAACAAACAAACAAACAAACAGACAGACAAAATTTCTAAAAAAGATGATTCTGATTTCGAGTCAGGGATACCTAAAAACCATATCGTATTCTTTTTTTTTGTAAATATCTTCAATGTACAGACACTCTTCAGTTACAGTTTTATAATAGTTTTGATATTAGATATTACTGCAGCGGTCAGCAAAACAGGCATTGATGGAGGAACGTATAAAATGTGGAAGCCGGGCCGATCAATGCCTATTTGTGTTGTGTTTGTATAGTACTTTTCTCAAATAATGCGCGAAAATTAAAATCAATCAAATTTTCAAAATCAGAAACAAACAACAATAATTTTTCCTGCGTTAAAATGTTTTTTTTTTTCAATAAACAGATTCTAAGGTGGTACGAAGTTCGCCACGGTCATCTAGTATTAAATAAAGCAATTAATCAAAGTATCTATCTCTCCGCAGGATATAAATTCTGCACAGCTTTAGCGCACTGCAATTAGTCGAAATAAATGGCTATTTATTACCTTGTTTTTAAATACCTATCTATCATTTGCAATTTGACGTACTTATTTATGTCATTAATTTATTATTAATATTCATTACCTATCGCCTTTATTTTATTGTATTTTCAATTTAATTAAATTCAATTACATTTATTCTAAAGAATAAACACTGTTGCTAAAATTTATGTGCCCTAACATGTACTGAGATGTACTGTACCTATTTTTTAAGGCCTGTAAATTTTACCTCAAGGATGCGATAAAGTTTATGATTTATGATTCATTACAAATTTAAAAAACCCCCAACGCCAAAAACAAACATTTAAAAAGTAAAAAATAATCCGAACATGAAAACCACTGAACTGATTTTCATGAAACAAAGCTAAGAACACTCTCGCAAAAATTAGCTTTCTATTTCTAAAAACAAACCGCCTCGACATCCGTCCACCCGTTTGGGATCTACGATGCCACAGACAGACAGACAAACAGACAGACTGACATAGGCGTCGAACTTATATTATAACATCCCTCTTTTTACGTCGGGGGGGTTAAAAAAAATATACATCATACAGCACTGACATCATAACAATAACATAGGGAATCTTGATCAAACTGAATAGTGATCCGATACTATTGAAGTCAAATCATTAATCGAGCTCTTTCACGCTTCGGATATCGATATCGGATAATTACCGCGTCATCCGCAACGGATACGATGCTACGCTTGGACGGCAATAGACTTACCATTAACATAATTTTCCATTCCTTAGGCATTGTTTACACTGGAAAGTTTTAATTGACTCGAGTGCCAAAGTTTCTTTTTTACGGTAGAAAGAGCTTTTAAGTAGCCCTCTGAATATTTTTGGACAAAAACTTCGTCTATTTAAATACAGGGTGTAAACTTAAATGCGTTACGTACCTTAGCGGGTGCTTCAGACCATCAAACTGAACAACTTTCATTGTAGGGTCAAATGTAAGTGCGTTCACACACGATGACGCACTGACGGAGCGGCAGATGTCAGTCCATAGAACCACACCCGGTGCGTCAATGCGTCACCGTGTGTGCTTCTACGTGCGGTTTCAGACAACTCCTGCTTCACAAATGACGGAATCGTCTTTTGCTGCTAGTTAATTCGATACTACGTCCTGTCGGATAGTGGTGGGTCGGAAAAAAAATCTTTCGGACTTCATGCATACGGATATGTGCAATTCGGACTTCCGTTACGGACCCCGTTTGCTGCTCCGTCAGTGCGTCATCGTGTGTGAACGCACTAACCAATGTCAAAATATCGAAAAAAAAACAACTGATTCATACAAAACTACAATCTTTCTCGACACAAAATTAAATGTATGGGGCAGGGGGGGCAGCAGAGGTTTTTTCGCGATTTCGATTTTTTGGTCCCTTAGAAAAAGTTGTTCAGTTTGATGGTCTGATCATCCCTTTAGCATATTGTCAGCATAGTAAGAAGGATCCTAATGTATGGAGCAGCAGACGCGATAGTTATACTTTCTACAGTTAAAAAAGCAATAAGTACAACATCTTTCTGTTTTGATTTTATCTGAGAAGTACGAGTGGTTTGGGTCTGGAGTCGGTGCTGTTTGCGTTTGATGTCGACCGCTTGGGACAAAGAGTGCCTGCAGAATCCCTCGTCCTAACATACTCGACAGGGGACCAAAGGACTGGCGCTGTCTTCGTTCAACGGATCAGTTTTGGTATTCAGCGCGGAAATGCCGCTAGCGTTTTGGGTATCCCACAAGGACGCAAATTGCATCCTATATGTATATATAGTTTTGACGCCTTTTATGTTTATTATTATTTTAATAATACTATATCTAAAGTACAAATAAACATTGTGATGAGGAATGATATTCTAAGACATAAAATCAAATTCTAATATCGCTAAACTATACAGGGTGTCACAGTCGAAAAAAATCTGCTGTCTCATACATTTTAGTCGAATCGGTAAAGCAGTTTTGTATGGGACAACTGAATTTTTTTTTCGCGATTTCGAAGTTGGTTCCATAGTGAAACTTGTTCAGTTGGATGGTCTGAAGCACCCCCTTAGTAGGTATTACTAGGGTGTTTTGTTACACCTTGTAAAGGTAAACAGTTGCGTACTTAAAGGGGTGATTGTATCCATGATACTGAACAAGTTTCCCAAATAAACCCATAGGAAATTAGAAAAAAAAGTTTGGACTTTGCATACTAAATGCAATCAGCTGATCGAACGTTTGTCATGAAAAGAAGATTTTTTTTTAATTTTCCCTTTTTTCCTTTTGGAAAGTGTTCAGTATCACAATCACAATCATCCATTAAAGTATTAACACCCTGTATAACTTCAGGTAAACAAAATACAAGGAAACAAATTAGCTTTGCTGCCAAGTAAATCAATGTCCCCGAGGGACAAAAGCCATTAATAGTGCAAAGGTTCTAATCAAAGAAAGAGCCCGACAACCTGTGGTTAAATTAATTTATTTCTCTAGCCTTTTAAAATAACAGTCGGAATGAGGTAATTTTTAGTGATGCAACGAATACGAATACGAATATTCGTATTCGCCGAATAGCAGCCTATTACCGAATATTCGTATTCGCCGAATATCAAGAAGACATTCGTAATTTAAGTATTTTCGCAAAACCCACTTACTGTCATGAAGACATACAATTTCCTACGTTAAAGAAATTTTCCAGAAATAGTATCCTTTGAAATAATCCACTGTCCTCAGAAAGTATATTTTCAACAGCATTAACATCAGTTTGATCCTATTTTCAATACTAACCAATTAAAGCCAATGATTTTTTTAAATATAATTTAGAAACTAATCTGCGTGCTTGTGGTTGTTTGTATGTAGCGAGTTCAGGCGCTCTGCAAGGAGGACTATCCTCTTAAGATTCCGTAGTTAAAGAATATAGTTTTTTCCATTCAGTTTCTGTCTTGGTCTGTCTTTGTGTCCCATCTCAATTACTTTACCATTTTTGCACCCGTGGAAACAAATGGCAAATTTTGTTTCAATTGATGCAAAATTGAGAAAGCATTATACTTTTTACTGAATAATAACCCTAAATCTGATAAAGAATAAAACAATTGTTTTGATGTGTAAGGCGGTCGAAAATTAGGCTTTTCTTTTATCTATCCCATAAAGGTGTCGTATAGGTCTTTTAAAATTAAACAAAAAATAGTTCACGACAAAATTTAAGTGCTTGTCCGACACGCTCTCGATCGGGTTTTTTAAATGACCATACTTACCAGCTGTTTTTTTTTATTGTAAAATAATTATTTAAGATGGTTAACGTGTATTTTAAACATTTTTAAATTAGTTTTCATTATTCGTATTCGTATTCGTATTCGCCGAATAGTAGAATCAATATTCGTATTCGTATTCGTATTCGTAAAAGTGGTATTCGTTGCATCACTAGTAATTTTGTCTCTGGCACGCTCTAATAACATTGTGTAAATTACTTTTGCTGTGTGTGTTTTAAAAGTTTTTCATTCTGAAACAAATAAGTAGATGAATTCTATTCCAGTGACTCTGAAGATGAAAACAAATATGAGACGCAAACATAACATGACAAATGGAGTGCCTGTACCTAACTTTAATCAAAGAATAGGTATATAGTTATCAAGTATATCGTTCTACCTACACACTTTAATGAAAAACATAATCTGAATTATCCTACTTCAAAAGAAACTGTAGAAAATACTGTGGGAAATGAAGTTTATTTATACGAGTAGTACTATTTTTATTACCCGCGACGGAACGGAGAACGTGTATGCGTTTAGGGTGAGAGGTTTGTTTGTTTGTTTGTTTGTGCAAATCCAATGTTCCCATTTATCTCCAAAACGGCTAGACCGATTTAGATACGGTTTTCTGTAAAGGGTTCGTAATTAATTAGCGATGGTTCTTAGATAGGTGATACGATATTAACTCGCCAGGGGGCGCTGCAGTAACCATTTTTCTAACGTCAAAATGAGTTTTTTTCAAAATGGATAAACGCTTGGCTCACTTCTAGTCATTGATTTCAAGAAGGTAATTCAAAAATTTACAATCTGTCCACATAGTTTGGTTATGACTGTCGTTCTAAGACCAAGTAGTATAGTGTGTAAATAATTTAATTAAACAAAACCAAGTCTTTTCAGAACGTGACTACACCTTCAAACTCTCATCATTATTGAGTCGAGCACAGCAGCAAGATACTTATAATACCAAAGATGATTGTAAACAGTAATACATCAGATATTTTTATTATACAAAAAGTTTTTTTTAAGAGCCCTGGTGATCCAGTGGCGAGTAACCTTGCCTGCCATGCAGGAGGCGATGGTTCGATCCCCGTCCAGGCCGACTCATACCAATGAGTTTTTCGGAATTTATATACGGTTTGTAATACCACTGACTATTCGGTGAAGGAAAACATCGTGAGGAAACCTGCATGCTTCAATTTCGAGGCATGTATTGTCCATTACAAGTGGCGACCGGTTCACTCCTCGTCACACGGACAGAGTTTTGGTACTAGTGAAACGTGGATGTTCTGAGGTTTCAGAATATCTCTGACTACCCCCCCGGGGAATATAGTCGAGAGCATATGCTTATGCTATGCTACATATTTTTTTTGTTTTATTTAATAGCCTTAAGCATTAAGCATAAGTGCCACCATTGCCACCCCGAGAAAACATCTAAAATCAAACGTGCCACTGTCTTTTCCGAATGCAAAAGTGAGCACGCATGACGTTTTTCTCGTCTTGTCACTTTGTCATGCATGGCATGCTAGCCATACTGACGGAAAGTGTCGATGAAGCCGAGGATGTAACGCACTCACTGGTACAAAAACAGATTTAGGTATATTTGAAGTCAGTCGAATTAATACTCGTAATGGAAGCCACAATTTATAATCGCCGTGCATTATCAGTGCTTAGCGCTTGCGAGGGCGTTATTGCCCAGTTCTCACATTTTCACATAGAACAAAACCCAACTAGAAAAGTATTAATGCAAAATGCATAAACAAGGATTAGGTAGGTGGTAACAAGTTTTATAACAGCGGCGTCCGTTGGTAAAGCGTGGTATACCACAACACGTCTGTATTATGTCATAACCTTAATTATTAAACTGGTTCAAAGCTATAAAACTTCTTGAAGAGTTACCCTAACATCTTTATTATTAAGGATTAACTATGAATAATTTTTATGGTGCTTATAGCCCATAAAGATACCGGGAAGCCATGAATATTGCATTGCATTGTTACATAGCGTTATATTGCCTATTAAGTGGGCAATAAACACTATATTATGCAAAAACGAGCATCATTTTCGTCAACATTTTCCTTATGTCGTAACAGGTTCTTAAGGCACTCCATCTTTTCACTTTTTGCTCTCAACTTTTGTTTTTTCTTTAATTTTTCTCATTATTAAGTACAGTGTGTTCTTGTGGGACATTTTATCATTCTGAAACTCAACAATACAGTTGTTGGTAGTTATAGCAAAGTTTTTGATTACCCCATTCATGACATCAGATGTTATTTGGAAGACCGTGTGGTGTCTAGCTTCAAATACTACCAACCCAGTCGGGTATCGTAAGGCCGAGATTCAGAGACGATTTTAGTAGTCTTTTTTTTCAATAACTCTATGGACTTCTTGCCTGTGCGATAGCACCGCATTTCCGCCAGTGTCAAGTGGTTTGAGGGAGTATCAATCCCATCTCGAGAATTGTTTTTGAGTAAGAACAGAACTGAGAAGGATTGAGGAGCCTCGTGGCAGGCTGAGACGTGAACCGCGCGAACAACACGCGAAAGATAAGTGTTCGGGGCGAACCCTGCAACGTGACTCCTTTTTTAGTCATAGTTCGCGCTAAGTAGGGTCGAAATGTATGGATTTTAACATTAAATGAATTCAAACCAAGACTTAAAAAATATCTCTGTATCTCAGCCTAAGAGAAGACTAATACCTTCAGGAGTCTTACACATCTTTGAAGCCCAAACCATGTTGCCTAGCGACTGCATCTAACCCCACCTACTGATCGTATCTTTATCCCGTATCATCAGACACAGGAGGGTAAGGACGAGAATGTGAATCTATATTTAACGCGTACACTTTATTCACTTTTAAATATTCTGCGTACCTAAATGCTTTTCTATAAAGATTAGCAGTCGCCGTTAGCCAAAATCGATTAAGAATCTATCATCATCATCATTCGGAATTGCCGCTTCTGAAGGTAAATAATAAATTTTATTGTATTTGCTAATTTATTTCCAACTTTTTCAAAACACAAGATGACTTGAATACCGAATTTTTCAAGAAATAACTTTTTTCTCAATTTGTTTTATTTCTTCACTTTTTTTAGTCTACTGAAGATTTATCATAATTTATTTCGTCATCATCATCAACCCACGAAATACACGTACAGTAGGTACAAAAGTTGCCGACAGTATCAGTTCATATCAGTTGCAGATCGGATAACGAACGGTTGGAATAACCTAAATTAATTTGAATAATTAAAACGTAGAGTCGAAATAGTAAATTTTAATCAAACAAATAGCATTTAAGCGGTAAGTAGACGATGAAAATATAATTGAATGTTAAACCGCTAATACCGTTGATCATATTTAATAACTAGCTGTGCCCGCGACTTCGTACGCGCAGAGAAGTTCTTAATAATATTAAGAGAAAGAAAAAAAGAATAAGAAATAAAAAGAAAGAGAAATAAGTAGAAATTTGAAAAAAGTAAAGAAAGAACAAAGATTTTTTTGTTCGCATAATATTGCCATCATTGCCATCAAATTAAAACATAAAGTAGAATCTCTATACATTTCTCAAAACTACATCTAAAACTAATTTTAAATCAGAACATGCAGGCAGTACACCTGCAGCATCAGGGCTGAGTAATAGGAACCCGAAAAAGCAATATTATGTTTCTTCTTAACCCAACGAAATCTGTAAATTCTTATGTTAAAGCACACACACACACACCCCTACACAGTTACTCATTCTTAGTTTAAGTTGACAATACCCTACGGAGAAGGTAGCCGTAAAGAGGACTCTGCTTGATCCTAATAATCTAATTCGCAAATCATCAAGTCTCATGTCTTAGATAGTCAGGACCCCTGTAGCATCAACACTGAAGAATTGGAACCCAATGTTATTTTTCGTCATGTTAACTGTTAACAAAAAAGTATTTCCGGTACTATTAAGTAGGTACTTAAGTTACCAGACAGTATTCACAATAGTTTCCACTTATTGTGTCCTGGTAAGACCCGATTATTTTATGCAAAATGGTAAAAAACTTTTGTTTCATTCCCAAAAATAAACTCGATTTTGGCATAAGCATAACAATCGAGTTATCTAGCAAAATCGTGAGTTCGTTTTGCTCGCTTCAGCTCTTATTTCATAGGTACATAGAAGGCATCGATTTTGGCATGACCTGAAAATGCGCTATTATATTTGGCAAAATCTTGAGCTCCCTTCGCTCACTCCTGGTTTTATATTGTATTGAGTTGATTGAGTCGTAATCGTCTGGCAGCCAGGTGGGTTGACAACATCTGGAAAACTATAGGCAAGACCTGGATACGACTTGGATCGGCACAGGACCGAGAAAAATTGCAAAATATGGAGGAGGCTTAGGGTAGATACAGGCTGAAAATGATGATGATGATTGAGTTGTATTGCAAAATCTCGATAATATGAAAATCTCGAGCTCGCTCCTGGTTTTTGAATCAATTTAGTCGAATATTGCAAAAGAGCTCGCTTCGCTTGCTCAATTTTTTTTTACGTGTTATGCTCGCTCCAGCCAGGTTTCAGCTCGTATTTCAACAACCTATTCGTATCGATGTAAATTAAAAAGACTATTTTAGAGTGTGCAGTAACGACCTAAGCTGAATTTATTGTCAAAATACAATTTATCGTGGTTGTCCGGGGAAAATTTCTGATTTTACTGAAATGTCAGGGGTTTTTGACGTCTTTGTCCGGCAACGGTGATTTTGGTGGTGGCAGCCCTAGCCCGGAACGACCCAGAGCGGGGGTCACATTTCCTTTCCCAAAGTCACGCGCCATTTCAGCAATGAAGCTTTTAGCTTCGGCTCCCCATGCCCCTGTGGTCTTGACGGTGACAGGGACTAAGAGATATTGACGCTCCATGGCTGAGAACCGGACTCTCTTTTTTGTGGCAGCAAGTTCTGCGGCTGCTCCAGGTTTCCGTGACGCGTGACTGAGGTCTGGTGGCGAAGGAGCTTACGCATGTAGTGTGCTACAGGAGGCACTTGCCTTTCTGCCAGGACACCAAAGCTAGGCCGTCCGACCTCTTACCGTCGGTCTTTTGAAATACGCAATACACAGAATAGGCACAAAAAGTATGATAAGAATAATTAGATTTGTGTAATTTGTTCACTTGGAGTAGTTGGAGTACCTACTAACTTTCATTTTACTCAACCACTGAGAGTAAATTTTTAAATACCTACTCATAACTTTTGTCTGTGTCAACCGATTCCGATGAAATAAAGCCTATATGTTAATCTAAACTTCATCCATGAATCAGATTCTCCTATGCTCTTGCTGATGAAATAAAAAATAAAAACAAAAAGTTCTGCACCAAGATTCGAACCATCAACTGAAAGTTAAAAGTCTGACCATTTACCAATTACGCTATTGAGCTTTCTGAAAAAAGCGTTGAAAAAAGCAATTCGTATTTACCATACTGAATCTTCCCAAATGCATATTGTCGGAGTGGTAAACATTGAAAATTATCCCACAGGAACGCATTACCGGGATAAGAAGTATCCTATGTGCTAGTCTAGAACATATTTTATCTGTGTGCCAAATTTCATCCAAATCCGTTGAGCGTTACGCTTGATAGCGGCACCCGCTACTCAGTACGCGCAGACCACTGTCTTTAAATACTCATAACTTTTGATTGCATGATCTGATTGCGATGAAATAAAGCTTACACGTTAATCCAAACTAAGCCCTATATTTTTAAGAAAACGCCATCCAAATCGGCTCAGTAGTTTTTAAGTTATGCGTGAATTAAATGCAGTGGCGCTCGTGACTTTTTCTTTAATTACTCATAACTTTTGATTGAATAAACCGATTGCGATGAAACATAGCCTATATTTTAATCTAAGCCATGCCCTACACTTCAGTGAAAACCCCATCCAAATCGGTTCAGTAGTTTTTAAGTGATGCGCGAACAAACAAACAGACAAACAGACAAACAGACATACAGACAAACAGACAAACAGACAAAAATTCTAAAAATGGTCTTAATGTATTCCGTTACGTATCCTAAACGCCCCCAATTAATTTTTTTGCAAATATCTTCAATGTACATCATCGCCAAGTTTAGAATTTTATTATATGTATAGATGAATCTATGAAATGCTCTGAAATATCAGTTATAAATAGTACATTAATCCAGATTTACTGGAGTCACGAGCGACACTTTAATTTACTTTTATTTTAAGACTAGTGTTTTCCCGCGACTTCGTCCGCACAAATTATATACCAGATTTTAAGTCAGATCATAAGCTATCAAACAAAAAAAATTCATCAAAATCGGTTTAGTAGTTTTAGCGTGATGCGCGAACAAACAAACAAACTAACAAACTTGTCAATAGATGGCGCTGCACGTCATTTAAATCACGCTATCGAGTGTTATTTGAGTTTGTATGAAGTGAACCCCTACTTTTTTATTCCTCATTTCACATGTCAACAAACGTTTGCATTAATGACCTAGACCTAAATATATCAGGTACTTAACATTAACGTAAAATTTTTAAGTTCACTTTTTTAATGTATCTACATAAGCATAATGCTCACGACTATATTCCCCGAGGGGGTAGTCAGAGATATTCTGAAACCTCAGAACATCCACGTTTCATCAATAGTACCGAAAATCTGTCCAGTGTGACGGTTGGTGAGCCCGTCGACAGTCGGGTCTAATACATGTTACAATACAAGGTACAATTATAGATGCAAAGCCGGTTAGATTCGTAGAACGGGTTTTTTTAGCTTGAAACGGTTTTTAACCATAACGGAGAAACGTTTTTTTTTCATATTACTAGAATATTTGCGCCTGTTTAAATGTTTTTCTCCCCTCCGGACGGAAAGCGTCAATTTTCGTCCTGATGCGCTAAACGAAGTTGCCGCTTCCACCTCCGTCGAGGAGAAAAATAGTTACTAACCCTTTTTTTTTCAAAAATCCTTTTATAATTTTCGTACCTACCAACAATTATTGATGCTTGATTGCATTGTCACATAAAAATGGTCACATGGACAGTTTAGCAAAACAACGCAATATTGTACCTATACATATTATTTTTTCTATACAGCACACAAACTATTGTCGTTGCCAGTGCAAGTACAATGTGTATTTGACTTTGGTGACATCACCTCACTACAATAACTAGGGGTTGGGGCGCGTTCAGTTAAACAAACATTTTCGCTTTTACGGTAATTGTCAATATTGCAGGCATAGACCATTAGTACATTATACTAGTAGTCAAACGAAGGACTATCGAATCTATTCACTGAAATCTATGTTGCTGTTATGATAATTCCATTGTTTTCATTGAATTATAAATATTAATGATACTAAACTGTAACTTTTCAATAATTTCTGTTGCTGGTCATTTTGATAAATGTAATCTAAACTTGGTAGGTATGTATGAGGTTTTTTTCACGAAACGCGCAACTTTAGCCGCATAATGAAAAAAATAAACTCTTAACTGTTTTTCGTAACGCGCCAAAAGAAGCATAACTTCAAAATTTTAAGTGAAAATTGAATGAATGCTATGACAATTTTATAATTATTTGTTAATTAGTTATTTCGTGCAAAAAGCAAATATTTGTTTTGAGGACTGGTATTGGTAATTCCGCAAGTTTTACGTGCCGGCCGTACGTACATCTCCCGTAGATCAAATTCATAACTATAAATTACTAGCTGACCCACCAGACGTTGTCCTACCCTACACCTACCCTACACCTACTCTACATAATTTAATAATAATCCATAGACTTAAACTCTAGCGATAGACTTGCCCTTGCATAGAAGCAACATGTTCCACTTGAATGAGGTGTCCGCACCTGATTGATGTTCCCGAGTTCACTTCGTCACTATGGCAATGACAGACCGAAATGTGTCATATTGTGTTGTTTTGTGTGACATGTTGTTTGTTTGAACGAGCTTGTCTATCGCTAGAGTAATATGTCTATGTAATAATCGGTCAAGCCGTTTCCGAGGAGTTTTGTTACAAACACCGCGACCGATAATTTTATAATTATATTACATTAGGAGAAGATAGAGATATAATAATAACGTGTGACCGCCCCCCCCCCCCCTCCCCCCTCCCCATTAAGGTTGGCACAGACAAGATTGCATCGCCTTTTTCGCTTTTTCATTAGAGAGTCATCTCATCACTCACACATGCATGGTAAAGTTAAGGTTAACCTAAATCACATTACAATAATTTCGAATCGTAGGCACATGATTCATATAGGTACTAGGTAGTCTCTGGCCACAACAGATTTCAGGGTTGTTATTTTATGAATATACCTGTAAGCTGATATGACATACATTATTACGAAAAAACTGTAGTTATCCCTATTATTCTAAACCAAAAACGTAAAATTTTACTCAACGCATTTTTTTCGTACGTGGCCGTCATATAAAAATTAATTTACCTTCTTTACTACCTGCATAATTTTATGTGATGAAATTTTCGATATTTTCTCTCCTGGAGGGTCGTGATTATGCAAAATTCATGGGTTAAGGTGAAACCGGTTGAATTTATGTGTTTCTGCATCGCTTAGTATCGATTTTTTTAGGACACTTAGCCCATCAGCAGCGTTACCACGGCATCGGCAAACCTTCTTTATGTCTAGATTTTTATAAAAAAACTGACTGGAACATTGAGTAATTATGTACAGGTCTAACAAAATTAGCTGAAACTATTTTAAGGGGATGATAAGACCATCACACTGAACAACTTTCTCTATGGGACCAATATCGAAATCACGAAAAAAAATCAGCTATTCCACACAAACCAACTCGACGTAGATGTATGGGACCGCAGATTTTTTTTTCACGATTTCGCCATTGGTCCCATAGAGAAAGTTGTTCAGTTCAATGGTCCTAACATCCCCTTAAAATAGTTTCACCTAGTTTTGTTAGACCTTATATAGAACAGACAACGCGAAAAAAATCAGTGCACCACGATCAGCAGTGCGGGGCGCGCACCGGGCGCATGCTAAGTTTGAGCTAATTTGCCTCAACGAGTGTTAAAAACATTTAGTCTGGGTGTCGCCTCTAGCAGGTACCTCAATAAACTGGAAACACTTTTTGTTCCATTCTGTTGTTGTTGAAAGCTTAGTGCTCTGGTAGTTTGTAATACTATTTTAAACAAAAACTTATGATAACACAATGTAGTCATGGAACAAAATTGCGTAGGTACCTACATAGTTTTTGTTCAGTTTCACTAGTACGGTTGACTGGTATTTTTGCCGTCCGAGTGTGATGTTCTGTACGTCCGCGGAAACAAGTAGGTATAATTTTGAATGTGATGAAAAATGAATTACTTTGTACTTTGTACCTCTCACCACTTGACACGTCATTCCATCCTGATATGAAACTTAAATTGCTAAGTGAGCATTGCTACAACTTCACTCTTACCTATGTATTAATAAACTTATATAAGTACTTCACAAAAACATTAGTCTGTCAATAAGTTCTGCTAAAATTGACAAATATATTACAAAGTCTAGACTTATTTCTGTGTAATAATCGTAATAATAATATTCCAGACCAAAATTATACCGCTGCCCACGAATGCCCTCGTCTCATAAGATGAAACTAGTTTCTCTACATTTTTATTTTCTAAACGCTACAAATAGCTTTCTGAGTACTATTCATCAACTAGGTACTAAATATTGTTCATAATATATTCTTTTACGACGAACTAGTTAAAATTTCTTGTATAAATCAAAATTTACTTTACCTTATGCAGCTACCACAGTTTGCGGAAATTGCAAGTAATAAACAAGGCCCAAGGAGTAATAAAACACTATTCCGAACATAAATAATGTGTATTAAAAATTTTACTTCAAGTGTAAACGAGGTATGGTTTCCGAGGTTTACGAGAACTTGCAACAAACAACGCATTACGGCCGCTACAGGAGATCGTGCTAACAAGATATACCGACTCTTTGGGCCTGTTTCACCACTTCTGAATAAGTTCTTGTTAGCTTATCCGACAGATATTTTGACATAAATTTCATACAAAATATGTCAAACTATCTGTCGGATAAGCTAACAAGAACTTACCCAGAATATTTTGACATAATTTCATACAAAATATGTCAAACTGTCTGTCGGATAAGCTAACAAGAACTTACCCAGAAGTGGTGAAACAGGCCCTTTGTATCCCTTAAGTTAAAATCTATTTAATAACTGTGTTTTTATGACCCTTTGGTTAACATCAGCGAAGATGGGTGTGAAACGCAAACAAATTTGTAAAGCTAATTAATAATTAATTAACTTAATTAAATTAATTATCTATGTAGTTTTCAAATTAGCGTCAATCTGAAAACTATTTAGAATAAAAAAACAACGCTAAACTTGTATTTTCAGTTTTAGCTTGAATACCTACTATTTTATTCAAGCTTTTATTTTTACCCGACTGCGCCAGAAGGAGGCCTGAGGGAGTTTTTTTTAAATAACAGGTTGAAATGCGGGCTTCATACAAACGAATTCTAGTTATATTTTCAATACTAACCAATTAACTCAATGAAATTTTTCAGAAACAATCTAGTTACTAATCTCTATTTTGTATGAAGTCAGATTTTCGTTAAAATGTTATAGTTTTAAAGTTACAGTGCCTCAAAGATTTTCATACAAATCTTAAATTAATCCTAGCACTAAAACTGTATATTTTAACGAAAATCTGATATCATGCAAACATAGAGATTAGTATCTAGATTGTTTCTGAAAAATTTCATTGACTTTATTTGGTTAGTGTTGAAAATATCACCAGACTTCGTTTGTATGCAGCGTGCATTAACGCATTCGGATATTTATAAGTAAAATTTTTTGATACAAGGCGCGCGTTTTGTCGTTCGATTAAGGGTTGCTAATTTGACTAGTTGTTCGCTCACCTTTTTTAAAGGGTATCGGGCATATAACATTTCCAATTTAAATAATTAATTACGTATGAATAATTTCAAAGCTTGATATCTTCGTAAAATAAATTGTTAATATTATTTGAGACGCGCAATCTAGATTTTGACTAAGGGATCTACCGGAGGATGGGCAGCAGCATCTTCTGAGTACAAACATTCAATCCAACTGCGATCGCCAACCCGCCTGCCAAGCGTGGCGATTATGGCAAATCCCCCCATTTTTGGGGAGGCCTATGTCCAGCAGTGGACGTTTATCGGCTGATATGATGTATGATGAATCTAGATTTTCTAAGCTATTTTTCCATATTTAAAACATTACTTTTATTAATACCGTCTACGCGTGTTCTACGACAAAGTTTTGTATGAAATTGACAACTTTGCAACCACCTTAAGAAGGACCCTGTACACTTGTACAGGTACTTATATCTCTATCATATAACAAAATACTCGTAGAGTTGGTCCGTATCAACGAACAATAAGGCGCATATCCGGAGAAAGCCGTCAAAATCAATAACGTGGCGAACGATACGAGGCTCGGTATTAAGACGTCTTCTACACACGAGAACAGATTTTATTATTGCTTATCTTGGTAGTTTTATATGGATTTTAAGGTAAAAGATAATGCCCAAAATTATATGAAAGTTAGGCTGAACTTGCGTCTGGCCAAATTGTCACCTAAAGATAAGAAATGTACTAAGCATTATCATAACAAGAAAACGGAAATAATTAAAAATTCTCAATTTAAAAATATACGTAATAGGTTATGAAAACAAAAGCATTCATTCCTTACAAAAAATGTTATTTGTTGTAACTCTGGAGTTTGCTCATGTATTACCGTTTTTAAGATAGAGCGAGAAGAAAAAACATTGGTAAAAACTAGTTTCTTGTTGAGAACCCCCCTTAATTTTTACTTTTTGTCAATTTTATTATTTGTTAACAAATCCGCCGTAATGACGCATATTATGTGAAAATTTCAACTACAAAGTTACAGCCCTAAATAGGTAGGACGGACGGACGGACAACGTAGGCTTAGTAATAAGGTCCCGTTTTCACCCTTTGGGTACGGAACCTTAAAAAGAACTCATGTGAGCTTAGCTCTTCTGGTTCTGCCATTTTTTATTCGTTGATTGTGAATCTAGTTCTGTTATTATAAGATATCCTGGTTATTATCTACACTTAATTTCCCACAAAGCCAAAAGAAAAACCAAATTTTGTAAAAGAACAGTATTTTCTTTATTTTTAGCCTTCAGCTTGATAATAACTCGTTTCTGCTTAACCACCGAGAGAATATTTTAATTAGCTGCCAGTCGTTAAAAATTGCATTCAAGATAATTAACTCAAAAAGCATTTTAATTTAATAGGTATTTTATACTTTAAAAGGTTTTTACGTCAACCTTACCTATGATAATTATGATTCCATCACAATCACGCTTATCTTTGGAAAAAGTGTCTAGTGATAAGACCGCTATTTGTACTTTTTTAGGGTTCCGTAGTCAAACAATGAACCCTCATATATTCGTCCATTTTGTCTGCCTGCACTCTGTATGCCCCACAAACACTAAAACAAAGAAACAACTGTCTCATTTTTAATCCTTTTCAAAAAATTGTCATAAAGATAACGACAAATACCTATAATTTTTATCTAATAAGAAGAAAAAACTTTTTCCCATTCAAAGAACAGTGAGTTGAAAAACAGAGCTATAATAGACAATCATTAATCATTACAGTATAATGGGTATGGAACCCTATCATGGGCGTGTACGGCACGCTCATGCCCAGTTTTTTTGTTCATTTCATTTCGTATTTTCTGTTCTTGTGTAGGTACCTATCTCAACATGTTTTTGGAGTGCAAATAAATAATATTATAAGCTATGTTTGTGTTCAGACCTTTCTCTAGGGAAAATTAAAAGTTTTAGAGTATTTTTGCCTATTTAAACAGGCTAGTCTCTATGGAGCAACTAACATAATTTACTTACGTTTTCACTTTGTTTTTCTTTGTGCTTGGAAACTTACGTATAATTTACTTAGCATTATAAAACATTTTTACGATTTGTGAGTTTTAACGTAGCGTAGGCGTAGCCCTGAGAGAACCTCCTTGAGTGATGTACGGGACCCTCGATACGTCAGGCGCACTCTGGGCAATCAGCAAGCATTTAATCATCATCATCATCACCAGCCTTATACGTCCCAAAAGCCTATTCAAAGTGCCTAGTGCGGATTGGTGGACTACACATAAACATCAGAACTTCTTCTTCAGCGTATACAGGTTTCCTCACGATGTTTTCCTTCACCGTTTGAGAGCAGTAGAAAAACTGGTTTTTACATGGCATGTCGTTTGTGCGGATTGGATGCGGCTGGTTGCTGCTTAGCGTCATTCTGTCACTATCAAGTAGATAGTTTGTAGGACTTTTGTCTATACAAATCTCAAGGATTTTTTTTATGATGAATACACGTCTTGAGAAATGATGGTGAATCCTCGTAGCAGACTCAAAAGACCGCTCGTGAACAAACCTGCAACGTGACTTCGACGAGGATTAACTTATCGGCCATGATCTAAAAGTGTCAGTCATTTGATACTGACTGTAGGTACCTACTACACAATGCTACTACAACATTCTGAAAAAAAATCTTAGGCATTAAACAGGGTGTAAAATTTAATACGTTTAACTGAACAACAACGAATTCGCGAAAAAAATTATCTGCTGTTTCATAGAAAACGTCACGCTACTCGACCCTAATGTATCAAACAGTCTTTTTTTTTCTCGATTTCGATATTGGCTTAAAAGATGATCAGTTTGACCGAAGCACCACATTTAATATACGCATTTAATCTCAATATAGAATTTTTATTTTTTAAAACTGACAGCTTTACGAAAACTAAACAATACTATAGCAAAATGACATGAAACTAAACATTATAATTTATCGCGAACCCCTATTTTGAAGGTCCCACCCCGTGACGTGGGCTTGCTCGGGTGCCACTTTACATTAACGTGTTGGGCGTGGAAAGTACGTCGTCACTGCTTTACTTGTTGCTTCATGCCAGCGAATTACAATTGTTTTTATAGGGATTGAAGCCACGATCGTTTGCCGACAAAAATGTGACGTTCTTAAAATAAACCGGCGTCCATTTATGAAGCTTTTTATTATGAATATTTATGAGTAAAATGAAGTGTATTGGGAGATTAGCCGGTTATTCGTGGTCTGTAGATACAGACCACAGCCATTAGGGTAGATACCCTAATGGGAGACTACATGAGGTTTTATAAATCCACTACACTCATTATGTACTTGAATCATTCTTGAATAAGGCTAGTTTTTTTTCTTGTGAAATAACGTTTTTAGGGCTCCGTACCTGAAGGTAAGCCATTCAAAAGCATAGCACATGCTCACGACTATATTCCCCGAGGGGTTAGTCGAAGATATTCTGAAAACTCAGAATATGCACGTTTCACCATTAGTACCGTAAGTCTGTCCAGTGTGACGGGGGGTGAGCCCGAATATCTCTGACTACCCCCTCTGTGAATATAGTCGTGAGCGGGTTCCGTCTATCTGGCATAACTTTCATTGTCCGAAACATATATAGCATAACATACTTGGCATAATTGTTCGTGGGCGAATATTAACAATGCAGAAAGCTTTATTTGGTATAACATATAAGTGGCAGAATATTAATTTATACGAATTTAATATGGCATACTCGAATGTCATATTGAATAATTTTGCATAGCATAATGATCATGTGGCATTAGCGCGGTTTTGCATAATTTCGCTTAGCATAATGATCAGTGGCATTAGGGCGTTTAGTTTGCGTGCATGCATGTTTGCTTGCTTGTCTGCATGTTGGGGGGTACAGGGGGTGTGGGGGGGCGGAAGCCCCCTGCCTGAGAAAAACAAATTCGTGCTTGTAAAATTCTAGGTTAGGTTAGGTTAGAACATGTATAACGCTTAGCGGAGCAAGCGAAGCTAGCGGAACATCTACATGCTTGCTTGCATGCTGCATGCTTGCCTGCTTGCTGGATGCGTGCATGCATGTTTGCTTGTTTGGTGCATGCTTGCTTGCTTGTTGCATGCTTGCTTGCTTGCTTGCTGCATGATTGCTTGCTTGCTGAATGATTGCTTGCTTGCTTGTCTGCATGTTGGGGGGTGCAGGGGGGCTGCGCCCCCCACTCGGGGGGTGCGGGGGGCGGAAGCCCCCTGCCTGAGAAAAACAAACTGGTGTTTTTAAAATTGTAGGTTAGGTTAGGTTAGAACATGTAAGACACTAAGCGGAGCGAGCGAAGCGAGCGGAGCATCAACATGCTTGCTGCATGTTTGCTTGCTTGGAGCATGCTTGTTTGCTTGTTGCATGCTTGCTTGCTTGCTGCATGATTGCTTGCTTGCTTATCTGCATGTAGGCGGAAGGCAGGAGGCGGAAGCCCCCTGCCTGAGAAAAACTTGGTGGAACAAATTTGTGGTTTTAAAATTCTAGGTTAGGTTAGAACATGTATCATGCATGCATCAACATGCATGCTTGCATTCTGCATGCTTGTTACTTAGGGCGCAGAAAGGTAGCTTCAAAACTGGAGGTTAGGTTAAGCTAGATGGTAGATTTTAGTTTGTATCATTAGGAAAAGTAACTAAATAAAACAACGTGGTATGTATATAATCAGTTATTATTCGATAATTTTTCTCCCCTCCGAACGGAATGCGTCAATTTTCGTCCCGCTGCGCTAAACAAAGTTGTCGCTTTCCACCTCCGTCCAGGTGAAAAATAGTAGGTGTATACTAACCTCGGACAGTAAATAAGAAAGCTTACCATGAGTTTTCTCTGTACTTTACTACTATAGTTACGTCGCCAATTCGTATGCCAGAAATTAGTTCTCAACGTAACCACTAGGAGCGCTGTACGAAATTCAATACAAAATTGGTGACGTAACTTCAGTTGTAAAGTACGGTGAAAACTCATGGTAGACCTACTGAGATTACGTGTCACATGAGATCTGAGCCCTTTCTTAGTTTCCTGCCCTCGGTGTGTAATCTACTAATATCCAGGTACTACTGGTAGTTGTTTATGCCATTAGTCATTTTTAGTATAGTCAGCCTATAATATGCATTACAAAATTATGCGACAATGATGAGAACCGTTACAATACTCTGCGAAAAGGCAATAATGCCATACGATACTTCTGAATATAAACGTTATGCAATACGACTGACCTGCCATAGAAGACTATGCGTTATGAATGGATGCTAAAAAAAGTATGTCAAGTGAAGTTATGCCATAAGTCATGTATGCCTATAGTGATCATGCATTACAAAATTATGCGAAAAAAAGTTATGCGACAACAGGGTGAACCAGTCGTGAGCATATTATGCTGTGTCGCGCTAAGGGTCCCGGAGAAAACAAATTGTGTTTGGTAATATGGTACGGTGGTACGGAGCCATCCGTGCACGAGTCCGACTCGCACTTGGTCGGTTTTTTGTAGCAAATTATTTGTTTCAATTTGTATGTAATTTGGATAAGTAGAATAATTTTTTTGGTAAGACTCATTCTGAGATTTCTTTTAAATTAAACTCATCAATTAGGACAAACAATTCAAATTCCGCATTCCCAACGGAATATGACATTACAAATAATATATTTTTCACCTCACAAGCTCGGAAAGATTCGGTTTATCATTCGAAATCTGTGTGCAAAAGTGCATTTTATCCGCTAGCGTGGAAAGAGTTTTTGAAATTCGAATCTGTCTATTCAATATTTTTTCTATACCGTCTACTGAAAATTCATTAATAACTATTTCATGTCACTGGCCAGCACGAAAATTAAAACTTTTTAAAATGTTGTTCTCTTTAGCAATTCACATTTTTTCCTCGCTGTTGTGAGGTGTGAAAGTTGTGTGTTTCGCTCGGCTGCAAAGTTATTCTGCGTCTCGTACCCTTGAAACCTTCGCTATAAGCTCAGGATTCTATTATTTGAATCACTCGCTTCGCTCGTGGTTCAATCCTAGAGTCCTTCGCTTGCTCAGGTTTCAATACAAGTAGGTACTCGCGCCAAAAAAACAACTTTGCAGCCTAGCATAACAAATAACTATTGCAACTAGCATTACGTTTGAAGTCTACCGCAGACAGTCTCACGACTTCGTTCTTGATAGTACTAAAGCTCATGTCGAGAACTAATAACGTTATATCGACAGAGTGAGTGATATAGGTCATTAGGTACTTGTTGCGCAGCTGTAGCTGGTCCGACGAGCGAGAATAGAAGTATTATGTTGTCCGGAACCGCTATTTTATATCCAGCTACAATGCTAGTTATTACTGGTTTTGATTGAAAAACGTTTTAGAGAAAATGCTGAAATGACGGCTATGAGAGATGACTGGAAGGGGATGGATGACATGTTGCGCCGACCCCAAATAATGGGAAATGGGCAACATGATGATGATGATTATTATTATTACAATTAATAGTATTTTCTCCCCTCCGGACGGAAAGCGTCAATTTTCGTCCCGCTGCGCTAAACGAAGTTGCCGCTTTCCACCTCCGTCGAGGAGAAAAATAGTATAGTAACCTCGGGCAGTAAATAAGAACGCCTCAGATCACATGTTTGTTGACCGAGGCGACGCACATGAGACCTGAGACTTTGTTACTTTCCTGCTCTCGGTGTGTAATCTACTATAATATATCTAGGTAAAGATCATTCCACTATGCGGATTTTTTAAATTACCTTATTGATTAAGTCTCATTAAGGCTTCTACACACAAAGTCGCTGAACCGCCGTCCCGGACGACATTTTATGACCACGATTCTGATATAACAGCACGGCTAGCATGCCACCCACGGCAAGGCGACAAAACGAGAAAGGCGACATACGCGATCATTTTTTTTCATACATAAAATAGCAAAGATAGGGGCACATCTCGATTTTTACCGTTTTCTGGGGGTGGCATGCGACGCTTACTGGTAGAGAACAGATTCCAGTGAATCTGAATGGTATCTTGATTCTAGGGATAGGCAGGTACCTAAGTATTTCATCTATACAAAGGAATTTATTTTACTTTATTTTTTGATATTATAAAAAGAAATTTATTTTACTTTATTTTTTGTCTGTTTGTTTAGTATTGAATAGGCTCCGAAACTACTAGACCGATCTGAATAATTCTTTCATCATCAGAATGCTAAATTATCCGTGATGAACATAAGCTAATAAAAACGGCCAAGTGTGTGTCGGGAAGATTCTAAGGCGGTAAGTTCGCCGCGGTCGTCTAGTAAAATATATTTTTATTCAATTCCGCGGGTTGTAATTTTATCCCCTGGTGGCGACGCGATGGGCATTCATATTTGTCATATATTGGACAGAATTTAGACACTGTACTACTAATCAAATGTCAATTTAGAGAACTAGTCCGTTTATTAAATTTGACGTTTTGGTGCACTAGTCCATGCCGGCCGTCCTAAGCAAGGAATACCTATAATCATCAATGATTATAATACTCGCTGTCCTAAGCCCAATGTTCTACATGAATTTATTAATAGGTACTCTGATGATAAACTCTTTTTGTTTTAAAATCTTCATATCATAATAATAGTAGGTACTGTAGCCACGGGACTTTTTAATTACCAAAAAGATTACCGATTGCCGTTTAGATATTATTGTAAGGTACCAACAAAGTTACTAATATAAAAACCTAAGTTTTACACATACTTACTAATATATAATACTAAGATAATAGTAAGACAATCTAAAGTTGCCATATAAAGCTATAAGACCGATCAAAGTTGACTTTTTCATCTGGTCTTATAGCTTTGTATGGCAACTTTAGACAGTCTTACTATGACGTATAGCTAGATATTGGAATTAAGGTGAAGAACGTGTCGGTATAGAAAAAAAAACGGTAACCTCGAAATTAAAAAATTTCATACAATTTTTTTTATTTTATTTTGTTACGGCTGTTTGTGATCTGTAAGACTTAGGTTTTTATATTAGTAATTTTGTACCTTAAAATAATTGATTGCTATTTAGACGGCAATCGGCAATCGGCAAATGGTAATTAAAATGTCCCGTGGCTACAGTACCATAAGTACGAATTCAGTAAGTTCATTTACAAAAGCTCTAAAACGTATTTTTCAACACATGCACACTTTCGATACCGAATGCCTAATAATAACACGGAGAACAGATATTTATTAAACGAGATTAAACTTAAAATGGCCCAAATAATTAGCTCAAGTAATAAGCCCGCTCATTTTATCGTTTCATCGAATTTTGTGATGCGAAAGTCAAAGGTTTTCATCAAAACCGTTGAACCTTCTAATTGGATCAATCTATCAATTTGATCTGAAGAGGATGAGCTTAACTTCCGTCCGTCCGTAAACCTGTCCGTCATTTATTGTCCTTTCATGGATTTGCACGTAAAAAAAAGGATTTCGAGCTAATTTCAGTGTCTTTACAACGTTACAAATAGATTAGTATAGTTTTTCTTAGTCTGTGTATAGGTACTTTGGTTTTACATGCTACAACAGATTAGTGTGCTTTACTTAGGTTAATTGCAAGCACGTTTCCAGGGGGGGGAGGGGATATGTGGGATCCCATATATCCCATCCAATAGAAGAATATTATAATCTTCTATTAAAATATAACTAAGTACACCTACTGTTATATGTACCACGGCGACACATCAAGCTACGCAAAACCAAAATAAGCTGGCCGCTCGTATGTAGAGTAATGTATAACGTCGCGCGGCCAGCTTATATTTGTTTTGCGTAGCATGATGTGTCGCCGTGTGTACTGTAATAAATCCATAAATTTTAACTTTTGAAAATGGATTGTATTTCCTAACAACATTGTATTACAGTGTAATATTATTGTTAGTAAATTCAATAAATGTTTAGGGTTCTGTACCCTAAGGGTGAAAGCGGAACCCTATTACTAAGCCTACGTTATCCGTCCGTCCATCCGTCCATCCGTCTGTCTCTCCTATTTAGGGCTGTAACTTTTGAACCGTATAATAGCTAGTGGATTAAGATCCGATCGTAAATTTATGCACCTATTTGTTTAGTGAACAAAATGTGATTTAAGTTAAAGTTTATACAGGTGTTCATAGAACGCCGCCAGGTTGCCTAGCAAAATCTTGCCGAAAGTACCTTTACCATGCTGATTTATGGTACCATTTTTGCCCTAAATAAGTAGGACAGACTGACGGACGGATTGACGGACTAACGGCCAACGTAGGCTTATGAATAGGGTCCCGTTTTCACCCTTTTGGTACGGAACTTTTAAAATCTACTGTTTCGTTCAAAACTGTAGTAGGTTCCTACCGAGTCGACTTCAATGTATGGAACAGTGGATTTTTTCTAATTTTATTTAATGTCATTCCATTGTTATTCAGTTTGCTGGTCTAAACCAGCGGTCGGCAACTGGCGGACCGCGGTCCGCATCCGGACCGCGGAAGGTCGAATCCTGGACCGCCACAGTATCGTGGCGTAAATGAGGCTGGGGGCCCTTAGCTTTTATTTAGGTGCACATGTATTGTACCGATTCGTATTGGTGAGAAAAGTCGAGCATGCTTTAAATTTATATTTTGGCATGGATAGACCAAGATATTTCTGTCTAGTTACAACCTGAACGCTGTGTTAGTAGTTGTTCCAGAAAATTTCGAGCTCGCTTCGCTCGCTCACTTTTTATGTACGTAGGTGCTGCAGATAAATATAGAGAATACCTGCCGGGAAAAATCGGTTACGCTGTGTATCTCAAGAGAGTGTGGTGGACCACGGGGTTCCCTGTTGACCTTGAGCATCCGGACCCCACTTAAAATTACTTGCCAACCCCTGGTCTAAATCACCCCATTTAATATTACTAGTTTTGTTACACCCTGTATTAAAACGCAATTGTATTGTAATGGCAATCAAGATGAAAAGCCTATAATAAGAGATCGAAATGAAAAATCTCTTAAAAGAATTGTGCACAAGTACCTACTACATACGAGTAGGTACTAAGAATAAACGAGAATTATTTTACAAAATAACTCAAGTAGCAATAACTTATCGCTTATTGAAAAGTCTGTATTATTTTTGTAAGTAATGAGTTTCTTTTCGAATAATGTTGGTAATTTTTCTTTCTACGTACAGTCCTACGTAGCAAGCCTACGTGCGTAGCCAGAGCAAGTGCGTAGCAACGTGCGTAGCATGTACCACTATTTCAGAATACAGAACAAGATTTGATATAGAAACTTGTCGCTACAACTAGTACCTGCCTACACATAGTAAATTATTCATATTTGTGTAACACGATTCGCCTAATTGGTTAATTTTGAATGTTAACTGTTAAAATTTACATCATTTACAGCGCTAACTACTTTTGTAACACGGAAATAATGAGATAACCTTCTAAACATTCCTTACTCCTCCCTCCAAACGCTTCTAAACATTAGTTACTCCTCATTTCACTAGTACCAATAGAAAGTTTACAGTCATTAAAAAAGCTTTAAAAATCGAACACCAACACATTCCAAAAGCAAACCTCCACCACGAAACTATAAAAAAAAACAAAAACTTCAACTTAAGAATTATTGCACTGAATCAACATTTAGTGGGAGTTACAATAACGACCTGTTGAAATCGGACGTTGGTATACAGCGTCCCGCTCTAGCTTGGTGCACAGCGTATTTCTATCCCTCTTTGTTTCGGGGTAAAGTAGAGTGCGAGGCGACCGCGCGGGCCGGCACTTCGGTAGTTACTGACACTCGGATCCATAAGCGCAGCTCGCCCGCCCACAGAGCACGAAGCCTGAATAAAGTAGGACGGTAAATAGCTGGCACCTGCCGCCACGACGCCTCTGAGGAAGACTGATAACACTGGCTAAGTCAGAAATTACAACTTTGGATGAAAAGAAACAATTGAGCAGTATGCTTGTGCACCAAATATTAAGCCTGTATAAAGTAGTACTGTAAATAAATGGCATCTGCCGCCACGCAGCTTCTGAAGAGATTGGTTAAGTCCGAAAACTTTAGATGAAAAGAAACTCAAGTGAGAGCGAGATAACAAGTGATTTAATTTAACAAACGCCTCAAACAATATCTAGACTAAAGCACAAACACTAAATAAAGTATGACTTACAAACACTAAATAAACAGCGCTGCGCGGGATCAACCCCTTGCCAGAACAGGCTGAACCATGACCTTTTGTCTCAGTTGTGTAGGTTATACTACTTTTTTTTACTTAGATTGTACGAAAAACTGTATTGAGACAATAAATGATTTTTTAATATTTATTTTATAGCTGCTTGTCCATCAGAACTCATCGAGAAAGCGAAAATCTACCAAAACGTAAGCTCATACAGCAAGCTATCCTATAGGAAGATTTATCCTAAAATTATGGCTGGATAGAATAGAATATAGCATTTATCTCATGTAAGACTTCTTCCATCCACTGGTTGTCTGGAAGAAATCACGTTTAGTGATAAGGCCGCCTTTTGTACCCTTCTTGTTCGTGTATATTGTTGTTGTTTTTATTTTTTTTTATTTTTGCTGTGCAAATAAAGAATATTTATCTTATTTATCTTATCTTATATAGCTATATCGATAAAATTAGTTTATGCTAAAATTGTAGTTGATACTTTCTAACAGAAAGATGTCTAAAAGAACGATATAATTATCCATCGAACTAAACGAGCAGTTTTTGACTTACGTAGTTTTAGTTCTTTGCCGAAGACCCCACCTTACAGTGTCGCGCCCATACAATGCTTTTTTATCCCATCATAAATCGAACCTTGCACTTCAAAACATAGAAACTAGGTTACCTTTCATTTACCTGCCTATCGTTTTGTCTTATTTTAGATTTGAGTGCTTCGCAGCTTTATTAATAAAAATTTTACATTTAATTACATACCTAAGCTCACACCTTTATCCCATGGGGGTATGCAGAGACCAGAGACCACGGACGGCAAAACAACCACCTAATCTGTGCGCACCCTACATACGTATTTGAAATGTTAATTGTGTTATTTTTAGTGAGGAATAATATAAAACTATGACTAAACTGTTATCCTAAATTAAAACTAGTTTGTTTAAACTCAAAAGTTTAATCGAGCAGCTGGAGAAGTGTTTTGATAGTGAGATCAAAGGGTCGTATTAAAGCGAGGGGATGGGCAAAAAACTTTGTATCTGTACAAGTTTCGTTGCCAAAGTAAAGCATAATTGTGTCCGATCTATAGACAACTTTTTCAGTTTGATTGGTTTTTAACTTCTTCGTAATTTGTGATTACAATTCAAATCAAATTATAGCATCATACAAGATTTTACAGCGTACGGAGAGCGTAGTAGAGCAGCTGTCAAAGTGTAAAATTTGGTACAGTTACAGAAGATGTCATACATTTTTATTATTATCTGCATATTTATCCATCGTTAAGGTAAGCTCATAGATTTCTGCCGAGATTTGCCATTTGATCTGTAATCCTTTCATTTTAAAGTCTCTCACATAGAAAATATTATTTATGATCATTGTACGATTACTTCATTACTATGAACATTATAATGTAGCAATGCAATAAATAATCTGAAATCTGACAATTATCTCGAAATTGATTTCAATTCAGCCCTCAAAAAAAAAACTTGACATACCGAATTCTGCAGACGTTGTAAAAGTTTCACTAGGCATGGCACACTACCACTACGACCGGCCGCATCGGGGTGGAGCGGGTTGCATCGCACCGTCACCGCCTTAACAGCTAATGAGAAAGCCTATTTCATATCTTGTTTTGCTCCAATTGGAAATATCGACCTGTTTCAAGAGGCTAAAAAAATGTTCTAATATTATTGATAATAAACATGTTACAGCAATGTTGTGCTATTTCGAATCAAATTAAATATTGAAAAATTAAGTCTTGAACCCGCGTTCTCTGGGTACCACTACCCAGAGAACGCCCAGAGAAAGCCCAGAGAAAGCCCAGAGAAAGCCCACGCTCGGTAGCGAAATTGGATAACTTCCCCGGTTTGCAAGAGTGCGCGGTCAAGTTCAAGGACCGGTCGTTGTGGCGATCCTTAGGGGAGGCCTTTGTCCAGCAGTGGACGTCAATCCGCTGAGATGATGATGACGAATATGACATGAATATCAATACAATACATACAACACAAGTCAATAAAATCAAATAGCCGGTTTGTGACGGTTTTGTAGTCAACATTTTTTTTTGTCAACTCAAAAATTACAAGTGCTGTAGACTTGAAACTCACAACGTTTGTACTTTGTAGATAGTACTGGCTTTCGATCAACATAGGCTACATTTTGCAGTGAAAAAATATCCCGTTCCCACGGGAAAATGTTTGACAAGGGTAATCTCAGAGAATACTAAACCGATTTCAAAAATGTTTTCACTGTTCTTTTCAATACGCAATACTTTCCTTTTTTGGGCACACTCTATTTACAGCCAGAAAACATCCCATTCCATGGGGAACATTTTTGATGGGGGTATTCTCCGACTATAAAACCGGCCAAGTGCGAGTCGGGACTCGGGCTATTAGTGTTCCGTACTGAACTTTGAAATTGAATACGAGATCAAAAATTTAAACAAAAGAGAAAACGTTATTTTGATGAAAACCCCTAAGCATAGCCGGACCTAAGCCTAGAAAACCTACATTTACTTCTAGAAACTGTGTAGATGTCCTCAAGTACACCCTACGAAAGCACACCACACGATGTCTCCATACTAAAATATGTTCAGTTTGATGGTCTGTAGAACCCTAATGTAGGTACCTAACGCGTTAATTTTATAAAATATGTGGATCTAAACAATAAATAAATCTTGAACCATTCTTTCTCATCATGTTGGCAGCAAACCCTGGCGTCAGATGTTTTTTCAGACCGCCTTACGGCCTCTGACGTGGTTTTTATATAATGACTACTACCACCCGAGATAGTAGCCGGGACCACCGTGCCATCTGAAGCACAGAATCATCTTTCTTTTCAGACAATCAGGAGATTCAGCCTGCAATGTCCTAACCAAACTAAAATAAAAACAATTTACTCGTCTAAAATCACCAAGATTCAGAATATGAAATTGTAGTATCCTCTGAATGTGTAGAAGCGTGTTCGTGTGTGTGAAACCACGTGTTGCATTAGTACGATTGTGTTTGTGACCGCTCGCTCATTGAGTCGTGTAGGCATTTCATTTTATTACACTGGAAAATGGGATCACAGCCAGACAAGCCTTCATTTATTCATATTTTGAGTTTCTTTTTTAAATATTGCAGAAGATTTCGTAAGAGCGAGCACTTTAGCTGCTACTTAAATATATTGAAAACAGAAATTGCTTTGTATAATAAAGCTATTTTTTTCTTATTAACAAGATTTATTATGAATTACGTAAGCCTATAACATAATAACGCTTTGAAATTATTAAGTTTGAAAGAATTACCTAATTATTATTATTATAAACGATTTCATATACCTAATCAAATAAATAAATAAAGGATAAAAATATCCATATAAGTACAGGGTCCATCTTTATATGCTTTATATAGACTTTTTTAAGGGAATGTTCAGACCGAGATCAGACTCTATTATACCTATGTAGTTAAACTTGATTAAGCCTGCGGCTCCGACCGGGAACGTGTAGGATATCATCTTTTTTTAAAGAATAAGATACCTAGCATAGGTTTTTTTACAACGCAGGCTGCACAATTGAAATCTGTTTATTTGTTTTGGCTTCACGTCGAAAGTAGGTACCTGTTACTTTAGTCGTGAAGCCGAAACAAATAGATCGACAAGATGAGTCTAAGCTTCTACGCTATAGCTTGGTTAACAGTCCGCAACGTCCAAAGACAAATTAGCCCAGCAGTCCGTTTCCCTCTATTTCACTATTCCTAATAATAGCCCGTTGAGGTTCATTTCTGGAAATGGGCCACTCCATAGTCTATCGCGTGTCTGCTCTGGCAATCCTTTGCCTTGTCCATGTATTCATATATCCCGCATGCTTCAATAATAATGTATGTTCACCTAATCGGGGAAAGTCACTTTTCAACCCTCAGATATGTTTATCTGTAAGCCTAGCATGCCGCCGCCGAGAAAGCGAGAATGATCCAGAATCAAGATGTACCTTTTCTTCTCTTTTTTGCCTACTTTACGCATGCCAAATTGAGCGCGGACGACGGTTTTCTCGCTTTGTCGTGCGCGTCATGCTAGCACGAGTGCGTTTTTAAAAGTCACACGATCAAATCAGTAGTAAAAATGTCAAAATTATTATGGAGAGAGTGCATCATTCGATCATCTTCTTCTTATCGAGTGGGCTGCAAAGCCCTGGTGTCAGAGTTTATTCAAACCGCCTTACGGCCTCTGATGTGGTTTTTATGTAACGACTATTACCACCAGTGATAGTAGCCGGGACCAACAGCTTAACGTGCCATCCGAAGTACGGAATCATCTTTCTTTTCAGACAATCAGGTGACTCGGCCTGCAATGTCCAGGCAGGCAATTTTCCCCAACCAACTGGGGAAAAACGCACAAAGTGACATTTCACTAGGTGCCCCCCGTGGGAATCGAACCCACGACCTCCGTGCCAAGAGCCCAATGCTCTAACCATTAGACCACGGAGGCAGATCCTGATTTTTAATCTCACGATTCAAAGTGACAAAGAAGTGTATCGAAGATCCAAATATCTCATTTTACTATTCTTTCTGTCTTTCTGCGCGCCTGGCCTACGAACTTTATTCGTCCGCTTCGGTTTTTTCGATTATTTATCTAATACGTAAACTAAAATCTTATGAATTAGAAGCATTGATAAACCCGATATAATATCAGGTTATAACTACCCAGCCATTTACATTCGGCTTTGGTGCTAACCATTGTCTGTCATTTTTTGCAGAATCTAATCATTCTGATTGTAGACGCAGAGCTTTGCTATGCCCAACATCTCTCATTCCATATATCTCTCTCTGCTCGGAATTTCTGCACTTCTATTGACGTTTCAACGCTGAGTACCTAAGTGAAATGCTAAAACACCATATGATGCATTGCTCAAATATCTTGGCCTTATTAATTATTTATTACTAAGCTAAATGTTAATCGTTACACTTTTTCATTTAGTTAGGTAATTTATAACAAAAGAAGTTCTCGCTGCTTCATATTTTAATGTAAGTATTTCAATACGATTGTCTTTTCTGTTCGTGATAATTTTTTGTAGTGTCGTAAGTAACAATCGATACTATAGTAATAATAGAACCATAAAACTAACGACCTTTACCTAACAACGGACTAATTAATTCATAGGTTCTATAATGATTGTGCGTGGGAAGCTAAAGAAAATAGATTTGCCCTCGAATTTGTGGACGAATAATTATATACAGGGTGAAATTGATATCATTAGCATCCTTTTAAATTAAGAGTCTACCCATCAAACTGAACAACTTTTAATATGGGAGCAATCTGCTGTTGCATAGGTACATTTGAGTCGAATAGGCAATGCAGTTTAGTATGGAACAGCAGATTTTATTTGCTCCGATCGGTTTGCTCCCACAGCAAAAGTTGTTCAGTTTGAATCAATTTCACACTGTAGTTTTGTTGCGCGCATTGGGGAGGCCAATGTAGTGATTAGAGAAATATGTGGTTTGAAAGAAGATGTCGTGACAAGGATTGAAAAAGGAATGTTGAAGTGGTTTGGCCATGTGGAAAGAATGAGCCAAAGTAGGTTGACGTATGAAATTTACAAGGAAAGTGTGAATGGAATGGTTGAAAGGGGTCGCCCTAGGCGCACGAACGCTGACCAAATAGGATGCGTACTGAAGAAGGGCCAAATAAAATGTACCCGGAACCGACGAGCATGTATGAAGAGATTTATGAATGTTGAGGAGGAGAAAGATGTGTGTCAGAATCGTAGCGTGTGGCGATCTATTGTCTCTGCCTACCCCAGTAGCGGGACATAGGCGTGAACATATGTATTTATGTACGAGTATGTAGGAATGACTCTGTAGGTAGATACGCGTTCTGTCTCTTCTTGTTATTTGCTAGGATCTCGGTAGGTAAGGGTTTTCTTAAGGTTCCCAGCTTAAACAGACCAAGTAATTTCTTAAAGTGGGTGTCGTACGGGCGACTAAGTGAAGAGGTTACTTTTCTGTTTTTCTAGGAATTAGGCTGACACGATTATTATTTCGTATTAAAACCAATACCTCTAGCTAAACATGATATTTGCTAAAAATCTAGACTTCGTTACACAGTACTACTAGTACTACCTAGTATTTATTCTGTGGTACTACCTAGGTACCTACTCTATCTTCATTATAGCGACGTTTCTAAACACAACGACAGGGTGAAATTGATATCATTAGCATCCTTTTAAACCACAGATTACACCCAATAGATACCGCATGATGACAATTTCGTACAGGCCCGAAGTCACCATTTTTGGCGGTAGGTGCGGGTAGCGGGGCACGAAATAATGCAACATGATTGGCCATTTCAAGGTCGCACTATTCCGATCTCGCTCTATCCCGTTGCTTATATCAGTGCAAAATCATAGATGTGTGGTGCGCGTCGGCGGCCCTGTATGCGGTAGGTATCTATTGGAGGTGATCTGTGTTTTAAACTAACCATCAAACCGATCGGAGCAAAAAAAAATCTGCTGTTACATACATTTGCGTCGAGTAGGCATTGCGCTTTAGTATGGAACAACTGTTTTTTTTTGCTCTGATCGGTTTGCTCCCATAGTAAAAGTTGGTCAGTTTGATTGGTAGACTCTTAGTTTAATAGGATGCTAATGATATCAAAAATAAGTTTTCTTGCCATAGCTACATCCAATTCATTCATTCAAAAGTATACAGGATTTTTTCTATGATAAATCCAAATAACTGAAATCGAGCAGTCGATGATCAATCTTTTTAGGAATAAATGCGATACGAAGCCCCATACGATACGGTCAAATGAGGACAAAAGGAAGTAGGAAATAAGACAAATGTTAGCCATACGGATAAAGGTCATTCGTACCAAAACACATAGAGGGTCAGGATCCTCATCAATGTGAAAGGCTGAGGACTTGTGACACTTTGCGCAATCTATTTATTTGCTGTGGGTCCAATGTAGGTAAGTACTAAATGTGAAATAAAGAAAATTGTTGGTCTACTTACTTTGATAAGACATGTAACTTTATAGATATGGGAATCAGGGAATCACGGGTTATTTTATACAGGATATAATAAAAAGTATCATTAACCTTTAAACCACATACCCTACTACCCATCAAGCAAACATGTCAGAACAAATTAAAATCTGCTGTCTCATACATTTGTGTAGGCATTGAAGTTTAGCATGGAACACCTGATTTCATTTTTTTTTGCTGACAGGTTATAGATACATTTCCTTACACCCTGTATTGACCATTTTGCCTCGTCATCGTAACTACATAGCATAGTATATGATCACGACTATATTCCCCGACGGTATATTCAGATATACAACAACAAATTAAAGATTGAAAAATTTGTCTCGGGTGGGACTTGAACCCACGCTCTTCCAAACCGGGGAAACGTCCCCTTAAGACGTAACAGATTGAAAATTTCGTTCTCTGGGTTGTGGGCTCGGTGGTGTAATTGGTTAGCACGTTTCCCCGGTTTGGAAGAGCGTGGGTTCAAGTCCCGCCCGAGACAAATTTTTCAATCTTTAATTTGATTCATGTAACATGTTTATAATCAATAATAATACAACAACAATTTGTAAAATCATTGGGGATTTCCTGCAGCTTTTATCGTAGAATTTCTCACACTACATCATAGTAGGTACCCAAGTAAGCAGGGTGTAAACTTAACTGCGTTAGGTAAGTACTTAAAGGCGTGCTTCAGACCATCAAACGGAACAACTTTTACATTGGGACCAAGATTGAACTCAAGAAAAATCTGCTGCTTCATATATTTTCGTCCATCAGCTACCTATTTTTTGGTTTTTCTCGTCATTTTTGAGTTGGTCCCACAGTAAAAGTTGTGCATTTTGATGGTATGAAGCCATCCATCACTGGCCTTTCCATCTATTATAAGATGATTTAAGCAGCGTTTTGGCGGCACTTACGTTCGTGAGTAAAAAGCCCGATACGAGAGCGACAGTTACGGCCGCATGTCCGGCAAGTAAAATTAAGGTTTGCTGTGTCAGTTGGGTTTGCAAGTCGATCATGCCTCCTTTCCCTCTTTTCAGCCAAGGAAGCAAACCACGCCCTATCGTGCGCAGCTCTTCCTTCCGCTAAATGTTTCCTCCACAAGTCGCGGTTCTCAGCGAGATCCTCCCAGTTGCTGGTGTCGATTGAGAACGTGAACATGTCTCGCTTTACGCAGTCCTTAAAGCGAAGACGTGGTCTCCCGACGCTTCTCTTGGCATGCGTTACTTGACCTAGAAGGACTTGACGCGGCAAACGAGAGTGATCCATGCGATGCACATGCCCCAGCCACCGCAGACGCCTCTGTTTGAGAATTGCGGTTACGCTGGGTAGCTGTGCCATTTCTAGCACTTTCTCGTTTGTCACTCGATCCCTCCAGGTTATGCCAAGAATACTTCGAAGACATGGCATGTGGAAGTGGTTAATTCGTCTCTCCGTGCTTTGCTAATGCATTCAAGTTTACACCCTTAAAGTTTACCTTTCTGCAAACGTTGAAACAGGGGTTTGGTAAAAAAACAGATAAATAAGTTTACAAACATATCTACATATCTATCATATTTTATCGATCTATCTCTTCTCATAATTATCTTACTTTTGGATTTGTAGTAACTACTGTGGATTTATGAATCAGTACAGTTGGCATTCTAAGCGGCAGGTCAATCGTGCAGCGCGTGCGGGGTTTGATTCCCGTAGGCACCGGACATCGAACTTCCGGTGTTCGATTAACAGGTTTACCCCCGGGTATCCAGTATCTACTGGTCAAAGTGTCATTCTACCTCACTACCATGGCTATATCAATTCCATACCTACTACCTCTATGATATAAGGTAAACCATAGAGCTCCGCTCATACAATGCCAATTTATTTTGCCTGGCGACTATCTCGAACCCATTCTACATCGGAAGAAATGCACATGCAGTACTAGTAAAACACAAGCAAAATGTCAGTCATAATAATTTCAGCCAAATGACATCCACTGCTGGACATAGGCTTCCCCCGAGTTTCACCACAACTACCAGTGCCCTCGTCCAACAGCTCCCGCACGCCATTCACTAGGCCTTCGCTAGGCCATCAGTCGACCTTCTGGGGGGCCTTTCCACGCTGCACTTTCCGGTAAGCGGTTGAAAAATCCATGGATTAAAAAATACGTTTAAGCTATAGTTACATACTAATCGAAAAAGAAATTTTTCTTTTAGTCGCTTTGTAAGACATATTATATCCTCCCTAAGGAAGAAATGGAGCAGTCTGTTCTAAGACTTCTTAGCCATGAAGCACACGGTAACTGCCTTCAGCCACAAATGAAATACTTATTTCAAAATTCCCCACTTCTATACAACTAGTACGCTCAATACATCAATAGGGAAAAGCACGTCTCTGGTCGGACGCAGGAGGGTAGTACGTGTGTAGAATGTATATTCCATACCTACAAGTTCGGCGGTTCGGGTGAACACTGACATTTCATTTACCATCTCACTGGCTACAGTTTCCAGCGAAAAATATCACTCGCTCTTCCCCTCGTGACATTTTCGGCTACATTATTTTTGTCGGGTTCCTTGACGGATAATAAAAGACTAACGATGAATGAAAGATCTACTTAACTACAGGTTTATGAAAGTTAAATTAATTATTTTATTATATCGGGTGAATCTCTAATGCACGTAGGTACTGCGTTCACACGCACGCCGTGCAGCTAGCTGTTCATCGACTCGTCTGTAAAGTGATTGTTACTATTTAACTTTATAGAAGCCTCAATGTACAGCGAATTGCCTAAGCTTGCCGGGCTGCACGGCGTGCATGTGAACGCAGCATTAAAATTATATTGAGATAGGTAGGTAGTTAACTAAGTTAGGTAAAGAAGACCCATGACCATGGAGAAGGGAGTCCCTTCGAGAATGCAAAAATACCTAATTTTATCTTTTACATTTCCAGTACGCGGTCGCCACTCGAGAACTCTTCGGCACCCATTGCAACTTTAGTTTAGCAAGACTTTGGGCCATGTCAGCTAATCGGTTCTTATGCGGATACTCCGAGCATAGCCCTCACCATCGCCCTTTGGGTGACTTTGGGCCTTTTTATGAAGCCATGAGTGAGCGACAACGTCTCTGTTCCTTATCCATATTATGTCATCAGAGGCAACAACAGAAAAGTCATAGTTAACTACTTATACTTTAATTAAATGTGAATTGCCAAGAGACTGGAAAAATAAAGCGCCAACTCATTTAATGAGTAGGTAGGAATGATTAGGAACTAACATATTTTTATTTTTTTGCTTTTGGAAAATCCCTCACTCCACCAGATTAATAAATACCTATTAAGAAAATTAAGAAACAAATAACTGTACCTACTTACGATAGCTATGTGTATTCTGTGGGACCTTAACAACGCCTACCTAGATACTCAAGGGTATGCTGACGACCTGGTAGTGACAATTGTGGGCCCATGCCCTAGCACTATATCCAGTCTCATGCAAACAGCACTACAAAAAATAGAAAGGTGGTGTAGAGACTTCGGTCTCTCAGTGAATGCTGACAAAACGGTTATAGTACCCTTCACGAGAAGGCGAAAACTGGAGCACCTGAGACCACCGCATCTCTTCAAAAAATCTATACCGTTTTCCAAGGAGGTTAAATATCTAGGAGTAATCCTGGACCAAAAACTCACTTGGAACCAACACCTAGACCACATTGTGCGAAAGGCAAAAATAGGACTAGGGACATGCTGTCGCTTAGCGGGCTCCAGATGGGGCCTGAAACCGAGTTCGGTTATGTGGATCTACACTGCGATAGTGAGACCAATGGTATCATATTGCGGTGTAGCCTGGCATAAAAAAACCGAACAAGCGAAGTGTGTAAGCACCCTAAACAGCCTACAAGGATTAGTATGCAGAATAGCAACGGGGGCAATGAAATCTACACCCATGGCTGCTATGGAGGCAATATTAGGTTTGCCCCCACTACATATCCATGTGCAGAAAGAGGCAAAAACTGCAATGCTCCGAGCCTTGGAACGAGGCGATCCCAAATGGAAGTCCTCTGTTATGAAAAGGTTGCATGAAACTCTCATAACAATTCCGATCATGCGTATGCCAAAAGACACCATGATCAAAGAATATAACTTCAACAGGTTATACGAAGTAATTCTACCCCAAAGGGAAGACTGGAGCGGGAACACTCCGCAATCCTTCAAAACTGGTGACATCGTCTGGTTTACAGACGGCTCCAGGAAGGACAACCGCGCTGGAGCTGGAGTTTGTGGCGGAAATCCCAAGATTAAAAAGACAATTCACCTTGGCCAGCATGCTACAGTATTCCAAACAGAAATGTATGCTATCATAGACTGCGTCCATGAAAATCTACAAAGATACCCAAATGGGAAACGCATTGTTATATTATCAGACAGCCAGGCTGCTCTGAAAGCGCTAGGATCTGACGAAATAGAGTCGAAACTAACACTGGAATGTGTCCAGGCACTTAACCAGCTAGGAATGACAAACACTGTTATCCTAGGCTGGGTGCCTGGACACTGCGGTATTGATGGAAATGAGGCTGCTGACGAGCTGGCGAGAAGAGGGGCGGAAGAGGTCGCAATAGGCCCCGAGCCTTACTGTGGCATCTCTCGCAACACCTCTAGACGTGTGCTGAAGGAATGGGTCTTGAACCAAAGCCGTAAGCTCTGGTCGGATACACCAGGACTGAAGCATGCAAAAGAACTCGTGACTGGCTTTTCAAACAGACATACCTCGGAAGCCATCAATTCAAACCGCAACGACTTAAGGCTCTTGGTACGAGCTTTAACAGGACACTGCAAGCTAAACAAACATCTACATAGAATGGGGCTCGTAGAGTCACCGGCTTGCAGATTCTGCTGTGAAGCAGAGGAAACGCCCATACACCTCCTCTGCGAGTGCCAAGTGCTTATTCACAGCAGGAGTCGCCATCTGGGTGGATACGTGATAACACCTACTGACATTAGGGACCTCCCCTCCAAAAGCATAACACGGTTCATAAAGGCCGTGGGCCTAGGAAATGACCTCTAGGTCAAGGGTGACAGCTACAATAGATCTATAAAGGTCGCAGTAGCTATTGGTCACCGACCAAGCCCTTAAAACCAAAATAATAAAATACGATAGCTAATTTAGCTATCGTGAAGGGCGGAGCGATGTTTTTTAGCCAATCTCTAGTAAGTAGGTACAGCTATTTGTTTCTTAATTTTCTTAAGGGTCGGCACTACCCTGATCGGGCCAAACAGGGTTCGGCGTTCCGACTTTTGAGGATAGTAAATAGCTATATTTCGAAACAAAATTAATACCATCGCTTCTTTAAAAGATGAAGTACAAGATGAACAAAAAAAATTTCAGTAAAATTGTGTAGTTACATCAGAAAGTAATCGAGAATTTCATGAAAAACTCCAGAATAGCACTGCCGCGTTCCGAGTCCTGTGATTTAGTGAAACAAAATAAAACAACAAAATATATTTCTAATCAATGGCAAAACATCAAAGAACACTTTAAACAAATCAGTTTTTCGATACGACTTCTAGTTTTTTTGCAATTTGTTACCAAAAATCACATATTTTTTTGGACGTTTTCTTCATACAAATTACTATGGGCCGTCAATCGTTCGAAATCATTGCGAATAGACCGGTGACCGGCAACACCCAACCCTGTCTTAGAAGATTAATGGACAAATCCATTTTTAGCTAAAGTAGGCAAAGTAACTTATAAAAAACCGGGCAAGTGGGTGTCGGGCTACATGCAGTGTAGGGTTCCGTAGTTGCCCGTCACGATATGTGGACTTAGAAGTACATTTTATAAATTGGTCGACTATTACTCGTTAATTTTTGTCCCCATTATTATTGGTACTAGCAAACTAACGATTGATAATCTGTTATCATCATCACCATCGTCAGATATGTTATATAGGGTGAATTTGATATCATTAGCATCCTATTAAACTAAGAGTCTACCCATCAAACTGAACAACTTTTACTATAAATATAAATATCTTGGACATTGTCACACAAATTATCTAGTCACATTTAAAGTTCCAGAATCTAGCCTTGACTTGTATAATGATAACTAGACAACGATATAGAATACATAAATTTAGATACAATACAAACATCCATGACTCGGGTACAAATATTAATATTTATCATACAAATATCTGTCACTTACGGGATTCGAACCCGCGACCCTTGGCACAGCAGGCAGGTTCACTACAGACAGTGCTGTCGGGCCGACTATGGGAGCAAACCGATCGGAGCAATAAAAAAATGCTGTTCCATAGTAAACTACAGTGCCTACTCGATTCAAATGTATGCAACAACAGATTTTTTTTGATCCGATCGGTTTGCTCCCGTAGTAAAAGTTGTTCAGTTTGATGGGTAGACTTTTAGTTTAAAAGGATGCTAATAATATAAATTTCACCCTGTACATAAGTATGGAATAAGAGTGAATTCTGTGCCGTAGCAGTAACTCAAACGATTGCCTTCAAAAGACATTTGCACGACAGAATTTTGCGCGAAAGGACATTGCGCGACACAAAACAACACAAAGGAATTTCACAAAAGTTACTTTCCGGGCATTGTTTGGTAGTTTTGGTAATTAATGGTAGTTTTTGGTTCTTTCAGTAATTTTTGGTAAATTTTCGTAGTTTTTGGTTATTTTGGTAGATTTTCGTACTTTTTGGTAGATTATTGTTATTTCGGTAATTTTTCGTACTTTTTGGTAGTTTATGGTTATTTTGGTACTTTTTCGTACTTTTTGGTAGTTTATGGTTATTTTGGTACTTTTTGTTTTGGTTTCATTTCATTTACTTACCTTAAATTGTAGGTAGGTACATAAGTTACAGATGGAAAGTACCTACAGAGTACAGAGTATTAGTCACACTACAATATAATTTATAAAAAAGTTTAAAAAAAAAGATATGGCCTGTAGAATCCCACTGCAGGGCAAAGGCCTTCTCTCACCAATAAGGGTGAGATGGAGTGGGCCATACTCCACCACGCCGGCCCAGTGCGGGTTGGTGGAGGCAAGTTAGTGGTCAACTTGCTGTCAGAGAATTTTCAAGCCGCCAATAGGCCTCTGACCTGGCTTAACGAATAGGTACAACACCATCTGACGGAACAATCCGAGACCAACTGCTTAACGTGCCTTCCGAAGCACGGAAATGCTCGAGATGAAATACCACTAAACGGTCAACCATCCAAAGACTGACCGGACCTGACGTTGCTTAACTTCGGTGATCGTTTCCAATAAATACCGAAGCTCCACTACGCCAACGAGCGAATTTATAAAAATAAAGAAAAAAATAACGATTTAAACAATAGGTGCCAGACAATAACTACCACCTTTCACTACTACAATCAAATTAAAATGTTAAATGTTATTATAAAACACTGTTCGATTCATTATTCCTTCTTCAGAAATCTCTTGTCGGGTAGGGCTTTAATGTCATCTGGTATTTTATTATACACAAAAACAGCATTCGACTTTGTAGTTCTTTGCATCGATGCTAGTCGGTAATTTGGTACCTGTAGCTTATTTTTGCGAGTTAAATTTAGTATTTTGCTACGTAATGGGGGTTTACTTGGGAATTTGTCGGGGTATCGTCTCACGATTTTGCACAGCTCGAGTGTATACAAAGCTGTCACAGTGAGAAATTTAAAGTCGGTGAACAAGGATCGGCATGACACCATGTTGGACTGAATTCCGCTTACGATTCGAATGCATCTCTTTTGCAAAACATATATTTTATGTCAACAGACTCACCCCGTAGCCAAGCCGTGAAGAACTCTTTTGTTTATTATGGTAGTTTTTGGTAATGAGGGGTTTTCAGAAAGCTATTAAAAAAGAAAAAGTAGTTCCTAATAGCTCGATAGATGGCGTTGACCAGACAGGGGCCAGTGACCTTGCAGATAATAAAATACAAATAAATTTGTAATAATTTGTTTTTTAAAGTAAGCAGCACAATATGAACATATATTTCGTCAACGGATTCATCTGACTTAGTGACATGCATTTTTGTTTATTTTTTAGCCTAAGATTTTCGTCTTCGGTCCCCTCTCTGGTCAACGCCATCTTTCGCCATTATGTTGAACTAAGTTTTACTAGCTGTCAGAAAACTCCTCATTTTCATACTTCTATCAAATACTACCAAAAAGTATAAAAATCTACCAAAATAACCAAAAACAACGAAAAACTAAGAAAATCTACCAAAAACTACTTAAATAACCAGAAACAACCAAAAACTACCAAAATCTACCAAAATAAATAAAAAACTACGAATAATACTAAACTCTACCAAAAACTACCAATAGCACCAAAACCCTACCAAAAGAACCTAACTATTGACATTGTAATAATTATTTTCTTATCTTTAAAATACTTCTTGTTAATATTGCTGTGCCCTTTCAGGGTTCATGGGTTCATGACTTTAGCTACTAAGTAACACCTATTCTGTAACTGTACATGAATGCGAATAAATTAATATGAATATGAACCAAAAACTACCAAACAGTGCCCTTTGTAAGTAACTTTTCAGTTTTTAAAATAACTTTGTGCAATTCTTTTGTGTGTTCTTTTGTCGCGCAATGTACTTCAGCTTAACCACTTTTTTCAGATAATCTACCAAAATCTACCAAGTCCTGTTTCAAATTCTACCAAATAATATTTATGTCGTTCCAGATGGTTAAAGTTTAATATAAAACACGTTTTTGAACAACATATATTATTATAAATTTTATTGAACGCTCATCATGTAATTTTCGCATTTTTGTATAATTTTATTGGTTTTCATCACTTTGTAACATGGATGCTTCAATTTTCAAATAAATCTAAATAAATATTAAATTGGGTTGTCCATATGCAAGTTTAAATTTAGAACTGTTTTCTGTGTTAGTCTGGTTCACTTTTCTCTTAAATTGCTATTTTAATCATTTTAGCGGCATTTTGCACGAATTTCGATGTTGGCACTCCCGAATTTGCAAGCTCGAGGAAGGGGAGGGGGGAGAGGGGGGGCTCTAAAGGTGACTTTTTCAGTTTTTTTACGTTTTAACGAAAAGTTTTGTAGTGACAAATTTAATCGGATAAAATTTTCAACAAAACAAGTTCTTTGCACTATTTATTAAAACACGTTGACTTTCCGGATACGACAGACTTTATTTTTCTTTTAAAGACAATCGGTGGTACATTAGTGTTGCCACTACAAACATACTATTTTGTTACTATATTAAAACTAACATCCCCACTTAACAAAATAAAATCTTTTACTTAGCTTTAAGTCCTATCATTTCCATAAACTTGTAATGCTTAACAAATGATAGACCTTTGGTTAACAAGTCAGCGGGCATTTCTTCAGTTGAAATGTATTCAATTTCAATTAATTTATTTTTGATTGCGTCTCTAACATAGTGAAAGCGAACATCAATATGTTTCGACCTGTTGTGTGCCTGATGACTTGTTGCCAATTTTAATGCGCTTTGATTATCACACTGCAATTTAACAACACATTGTTTACCAGTAATCTCATACATCAAGTTTCCTAAATAAACGGCTTCCCTAGATGCCTCCGATAAAGCAACATATTCTGCTTCGGTGCTAGACAAAGAAACCGTCTTCTGTTTTCTACTCTGCCATGAAATCACAGAACCATTCATGGTAAAACAGAACCCAGTGTAAGACTTACGATCTAGACTATCGCTAGCCCAGTCTGCATCAACGAAACCTTTCAGCTCTACACTCTCCTTACTGTATTTTAAACAATAATGCTTGGTTCTTTGTAGATATTGCAATACTCGTTTAGCATAATTAAAATGATTTTCGTTATAACAGTTATTGAACTGGCTAAGATAGCTTAGGGAATAGGCTATATCAGGCCTAGTTAGAACAGCCAAATACATAAGGCTTCCAATCAAATTTTGATACGGAATGTTTATTGTACATGATTCAGATTTCTCAATGTTCAATTTACTTTCAATGGGAGTATGTATAGCTTTACAATCTGACATATCAAACCTTGACAATAATTGCTCTATATATTCCTGTTGATCTACTGTTATGGTTTTACATTTCTTATTTACATTAATTCTCATGCCTAGGTAACGTCTAACAGAACCTAAATCTTTCAATTTAAATTTGGAACTTAGTACAGTTTTCAGTTTTTCAGTCTCTTTAGTACAATTTGAGAAAATCAAAAAATCATCAACGTAAACAGTTACAATAATTTTAACATTACCAGAAATTTTCGTAAACAAGCAAGGTTCAAACTTACTAATTTTAAAACCCAAATTACATAAGGAGTCTCTGACTTTCTCATACCATACCAATGAAGATTGTTTTAATCCGTAGATAGCCCTTTTGAGCTTTAAAACTTTTCCATTACACTCACTTACAAAACCTTCTGGAATTGACATATAAATATTCTCCTTTAAATGTCCATTTAAAAACGCGGTTGTCACATCCAGGTGTGTGATGTCCATGTCCCACTGAACACTGAGTGCGAACAACATTCTTAGGGTGGAATGTTTCACAACGGGAGAAGAAGTGTCCTCGTAATCGATGCCACGTCTCTGTGTAAAACCTTTTGCCACAAGTCTAGCACGATACCTCACTTTGTCATTCACATCTAGTTTTTTATTAAACACCCACTTACACTGCACAATTGACCCACCGCTTGGAACATCGACAAGCTCCCACGCATCATTGTCCTCGAAGGACTGCAGCTCCTCTCGCATGGCCTGTCTCCATTGCTTGGCCTCTGGTCCATTCAGCGCTTCTGAGCAAACTATTTGCTCAACTTCTGGGCTTGAACTGGAAACACACATATTCCAACCATAGCGTTCAGGATTTCTTCTTTGTCTCTTGCTCTCTGCAACTTCAGGAACTGATTGCAGGTCAGTGCTTGTAATATCTGCCTCGAAATTTGAAGTTGTTAGGGTGTCTTCATCGGTTTCAGTGTGAGGATCTGTATACACAGATGATGAACTTATATCAAGCAGAGATTCGTCAACTAAAGTCTCCCCCACTGAATCTCGGCCATCTTCATTTGTTGCTGGTGACTCATGTGTATCTGATTTCTCTTCACTATTTTCTTGGACATCATTCTGTATCCAGATCACATTTTCTTCTTCATGGTTTGCATATTTATTAATTTTTTCTTCCATCACTATGACATCTCTCTTTACAGTGACATCATTTGTTCTTGGATCATATACACGATAACCTTTCACTGTTTCTGAAAAGCCTACAAGGATATATTGTTCTGCTTTTCTATCCCATTTTAATCTTTTTTCTTTAGGAATGTGTACCATCACGGGACTTCCAAACAGACGGATATGACCTAAGTCTGGCTTCTTTCCGTACCATGCTTCATAGGGTGTTTTATTTCCCAAACTTGAAGTAATCGAACGGTTTTTCAAATACACTGCCGTATTTGCTGCTTCAGCCCAGAATTGTTTTTCTAACTTTGCATCAAAGAGTAAGCATCTTGCTTTCTCGACAACAGTTCTATTTGCTCGTTCACAAACACCGTTTTGTTCTGGTGTGTATGCATTTGTCTTCTGGTGGATAATTCCTTCTTTGATTAAGTAATTCTCCATTTCACTACTGCAAAACTCACCACCGTTGTCTGTGCGGAGTATTTTTATCCTTTTATTCTGCTGGTTTTCTACCATCGCTTTGAAGTCCTTGAATTTTTTGTACACTTCACTCTTATACTTTAGGAAGTATATGAAAGTCATACGACTAAAATCATCAATCAACAGTAAAAAATACTGAGCCCCGGCGATAGATTTTGTTTCCATAGCACCACATACATCAGCATGTATTATCTGTAGTGTTTCTGTACTCCTCTGTCCTACATGTGAAAATGGCAACCTCATCTGTTTACCTTCGCAACAGGTCACACATTTTTCCTTCATCATGTCACTGGTATCAGGATAAAACAATCCATCCACAATGCCGCTCTTCATTTTGTTTAAATCGTTACTGTTGATATGTGCTAGCCGCCTGTGCCAAAGCTCTGCACTTGCTATAGCTGGTGCTGCCAATATACAATCTGCCACCGTTATCTGTAGCTTGTATACTCCGTTGCTTGATTCTGCTGTGGCCACCAGCTCATTCTGCTTGTTGCGGATATAACAGTGACTGTCTTCAAAAACTACTTTATTTCCATTTTTGATTAGTTCACTTACCGACAACAAATTTGTGGTCAGGCTTGGCACGCATAGCACATTTGTTACTGTGATATCGTAGTTACAATCAGTGGATATATGTACATCTCCGGAACACAAAACTGGCACTTTCATATTGTTCGCGACGGTGATCTCTGATAAACTCGGTGTGAAATTTGCATTGTTTATCCACGTCTTATTTGCTGTCATATGTGCACTTGCGCCGGAGTCCACGTACCATTCAGTTTTATTATATTCTCCATTTAGAAATACCACACTAAAAGCATTTGATTGCTTGTTTTTCTGCGAGAGCCATAATGGACACTGGTTTCTATAATGACCAATTTGTTTACATCTGTGGCATATTATGACCTTTTCTCCCGTTACTTTTGGTGTTGGCATGCCACCATGTTTGCTCTTTGGTTTCTGGTGCATTTTGTTTGCAGCAAATGCAGCGCCACTGGAATCCGTGTCGTTATTTGAAACCTCCATATCGATTAACTTCGTTTTTATTGTATCTGTGGTAATCTTGATGCCTGAGTGTTCGATTGCCATTATCATCGGTGAAAATCTATCTGGCAAACCTGCTAATAATAATGATCCAATCCATTCATCCGTGATTGCAAATCCTGTGCCCTTTAATCTCTGTGCTGTTTCGACCACTTGCGTTACATATGAAGTCATGGTTTCACAATTTTCTTGTCGCAACGAGATTAGACGACGTAGCAAGGTTATTTTTCTAGAAAAACCTGAGTCGTCGAACATGCTTTTCAGTTTTTCCCACAAATTGGAGCATGTTTTTGTTTCCTTGATGTGCACGTACAATCCCGGATCAATCGTCAATATTAGCTTTGCCTTGGTTTTTGCATCTTCAGTCGGTTTTGACTCAAAACTGGCCTCTGGCTTTAATTTGATGTAGTTCGCCATGCCTTCGAGCACCAACAAATTCTCGACTGCAAAACTCCACTCGTCATAGTTTTCCCTGCCTTTCAACTTTGGAACACTTTGAATATAATTCGCAGCCATGATTTCTCGAAAAGTTCAACAATTTCAACTGTAATTTACTATAATTTACTTGAAATACGGATAATTTGCCCATAACCTATTAAAACACGTTGACTTTCCGGATACGACAGACTTTATTTTTCTTTTAAAGACAATCGGTGGTACATTAGTGTTGCCACTACAAACATACTATTTTGTTACTATATTAAAACTAACACTATTGTCATAGGACTTAATCTTTGAGGGCTACAGGGCCGAGAAAGTAACAGCATTTCAAAAATTATGAAATTTGTATGTATGAATGTTGAAAATCAAAACAAAATGATTTCATATTCTTAATCAGCGACCCCTAAAACCGCCGGATACAAATTTTTTTGTCGGTTCGTTAAAAGCTGCTTTGGCGTTTGAAATTTCCATGGCAGCCATCTTGGATTTCGATATTTTAGATTTTTTTTACCGCCAACCAAATCTGACTAGGGTCTTCTATGTTATTTGTTTGAGGTCCATAACCATATCTGTCATAGTTTACGCGGGCCGTTGCATCCGTCAGGAGTCGATCTTCTAAGGAAGTCCAAATATTCCTTTTACCACCCGGGCATCCTTATACGATTCACAGATCTCAGATCATAATTTTTGAAATGCCTTTACTTTCTCGGCCCTATAGCCCTCAAAGTCCTATGACAAAAGTGCACAGAACTTGTCGATAAAACTTATAAATTCCGAGAAATACGCAAAAAACTGAAAAAGTCACCTTTAAATCTAAGTTTGGTCGAATCCGGCCTTATAATAATAAAATTATTCTGTTACAAGTTTTAGTTTGCTCTGTTATAATAATTTAAAGTTTTTAAGCCTTAGTAATAATGTATATTATGGTTGGGACCCACCAGGGGTGATCTTTGATCAGTCACATTTTGGGTCCATCACGGTACTGTACTGTTTACTCTAGTCCAACAGACTAGATCCGTCCTTTAATTCAACGAGGTAAAATGTTGTGTCACCAGGGTTCACTTTTTCCTTCACACCAGTAAACGTGCCATGCCAGCCAAGCTGCGCCGCGGCCGTACAAGTTTTTTGCAAGTAACTTATTGCCAAATTTAGCTATAAAATTTATTTGTTCATTAATCTTATAAGATTGGGTTGAGTGTTGTCGGCCACCGGTCTATTTCTTTTGACAGATATGTCAAACGGGCCGTAGGTAGTGCCGACCCTTAAGGGTCGGCACTACCCTGATCGGGCAAAACAGGGTTCGGCGTTCCGACTTTTGAGGATAGTAAATAGCCATATTTCGAAACAAAATTAATACCATCGCTTCTTTAAAAGATGAAGTACAAGATGAACAAAAAAAATTTCAGTAAAATTGTGTAGTTACATCAGAAAGTAATCGAGAATTTCATGAAAAACTCCAGAATAGCACTGCCGCGTTCCGAGTCCTGTGATTTAGTGAAACAAAATAAAACAACAAAATATATTTCTAATCAATGGCAAAACATCAAAGAACACTTTAAACAAATCAGTTTTTCGATACGACTTCTAGTTTTTTTGCAATTTGTTACCAAAAATCACATATTTTTTTGGACGTTTTCTTCATACAATTACTATGGGACGTCAATCGTTCGAAATCATTGCGAATAGAACGGTGACCGGCAACACCCAACCCTGTCTTAGAAGATTAATGAACAAATCCATTTTTAGCTAAATTAGGCAAAGTAACTTATAAAAACTGGGCAAGTGGGTGTGTGGCCACATGCAGTGTAGGGTTCCGTAGTTGCCCGTCACGATATGTGGACTTAGAAGTACATTTTATAAATTGGTCGACTATTATACTCGTTATCTTTTGTCCCCATTATTATAAAAGAATAACTGTAAGTTTATTACTATTGTTACTAGCAAACTAAAGATTGATAATCTGTCATCATCATCATCATCGTCAGATATGTTTTAAATAAGAACGGAATAAGAGTGAATTCTCTACCGTAGTAGGTAACTCAAACGATTGACTTCGAAAGTCATTTGCACGACAGAATTTTGCGCGAAAAGACATTGCGCGACACAAGACAACACAAAGGAATTTCACAAAAGTTACTTTCCGTTTTGGTAGTTTTCGGTTATTTTGGTAATTTATGGTAGTTTTTGAGTGTTTCGGTAGTTTTTGGTAAATTTTCGTACAAAAGTAACCAAAAAGTTATTTTGGTAGATTTTCGTACTTTTTGGTAGATTATTGTTATTTTGGTAATTTTTGTACTTTTTGGTTCATCTCATTTCATTTTTTTTTTAAATTATAGGTAGGTAAATAAGTTACAGATGGTAAGTACAGAGTACCTATTAGTCACACTACAATATTATAATTTATAAACATTTAAAAACAGATTTAAACAATAGGTGCCAGACAATAACGTAACTACCACCTTTCACTACTACAATTAAATTAGTTATTGTTAAAAATTTGTTAATATAGTTAAAAATTATAATAACCTATTGAGGTACAAATAATCGGTCTGCAACACATTTTTTTCTACTCAGATTGAAGCCTGTTTGTTTACATACTGAAGAAACTAATTAAAGTCATAGGGGCACTGTTCGATTAATAGTTATTTAACCTTCTTCAGAAATTTCTTGTCGGCTTTAATGTTTGTGACGACCCGGTTGGTGTAATGGTTACCACGCCGGACTGCCAAACCAGGGTCCTGGGTTCGAATCCCGGTTCGGTCATGGATGTTATATGTGTGTGCCGTTGTTGTATATGGTTCCCATAACAAAAAGCCTGAGGCTTACTCGGGATCATTACAATGTATGTGCCTGTGAGCGTTATTTATTTATTTATTATTTAAAATGTCATCTGGTATTTTATTATACACAAGAACAGTATTCGACTTTATTTTGTAGTCCTTTGCATCGATGCTAGTCGTTAATTTGGTACCAGTAGCTAATTTTTGCGAGTAAAATGTTAATCTCTTGCTACGAAATACTACGGGGTATCGTATCACGAATTTGCACAGATCGAGGATATACAAAGCTGTCACAGTGAGTAATTTAACCCTTTATCAGGCCTTGGCCACCATATTTAAATTCAATAATGAACCTTATTGTAAGTTTTTAGTAGGTACATTGTCAGTTACTTTTATGTGGTCGATAAATCGTACTATGCCTGATTAAGGGTTAAAGTCGGTAAACAAGGATCGGCATGACACCCATACTGAGTGAATTCCGCTTACGATTCGAATGCACCTCTTTTACAAAACAAATATTGTATTTATGTCAACAGACCCACCCCGTAGCCAAGAAAGTCAAGAACTCTTTTGTTTTTTATGTTAGTATTTGGTAATTTTCATTCTTCTATCAAATATCACCAAAAAGTATAAAAATCTACCAAAATAACCAAAAACTACGAAAATCTACCAAAATAACCAGAAACAACGAAAAACTACCAAACTAACCAAAAACTACCAAAAAAACAGAAACTACAAAATATAACCAAAAAACAAAAAAAAAACTACCAAAAACTACCAAAACCTACCAAAAGAACCAAAAACTACAGAAGAACCTGAAGAACTATTGACATTGTACTAATTTTTTTTTATATGTACCTACCCACTTTAGCTAACGTCCGCTGACGCTGACGTCCCTTTAAGACGATAAAATATATAGATTGAAAATTTCGCCGTGGCTTGCGGGGCGACGACAGCTCTGTTGGAGTAGAGCATGCCCCGGATAGGCAGGTCGTGGGTTCGAATCCCGCTCGCCGCCCGACTTTTTCAATCTTTAATTTGATTAAGCTAACATGGCATACATGTAAAATAATAAAATTCTATTGGAATAAGGTGTGACATCTATATAGCATGAATCTAATTGCAACATTAGACGTGTGGGTCAGTAGTTTGTATAACTCTGGTAGATGGCGCTGACGTCACTTTAAGACGATAAAATATATAGATTGAAAATTTCGCCGTGACTTGCGGGGCGACGACAGCTCTGTTGGAGTAGAGTATGCCCCGGATAGGCAGGTCGTGGGTTCGAATCCCGCTCGACGCCCGACTTTTTCAATCTTTAATTTGATTAAGCTAACATGGCATTTTATTTTTTATTTTATTTTATTGTTTTTGGAAGACCAACAGCACAATGCAATACAATAAACAGTATTATACATGTAAAATAATAAAATTTTATAAAACGCTTATCATTACACATGTTATTTTTGCATTTTTGTATCATTTTTATTGGTTTTCATCACTTTGTAACATGGGTGCTTCAATTTTCAAATAAATATTAAATTAGGTCGTCCCTATGCATGTTTAAATTTAGTACCTACAGTTTTCTGTGTCCCATAAGCAGAGTCCGAAATTTTGGTAGCACTTTTAATATGTCAAAGGGATTGCACGTTTATCGACTTCCGATTGTGTCGATATACGGATAATTTTGTATCACTGCAGATAACTCCAGCATGTATTCTACTCATCAAACTGAACAACTTTCAATATGGAGCCAATTTCAAAAGAGCGAAAAAAAATCAGCTATCCTATACAAAACTGCAGTAGGTAGGTACATATTCGACTCAAATGTATGGGACAGCTGATTTATTTTCGCTATTTTGAATTTCGATACATGCTGAAGTTATCCGCAGTGATATAAAATATACCCGTATATCGACACCATTGGAAGTCGATAAACATGCAATCCCTTTGACATATTAAAAGTGCTAAGTACCAAAATTCCAACTCTGCTCAGAAGCCCTCTTTTGTAAAAAAAAACAACATAACATAGGCGATATGATTAATATTTGCTGTACTAGAAGTGAGTTCGGTGGCGCGTTGCGGAGAGGTAAGGACTCTCAATCAAGAGGTCCGAGTTCAAATCCGCACGGATAACATGCCACGTACCAATGAGTTTTTGTAACTTATGTACGTATTACCGACTGCTCTCAAATGGTGAACGAAAACATCGTGAGGAAACCTGCATATGCAGACGAAGAAATTCTGATGTATATGTGAAGTCTACCAATCCGCATTGGGCACGCGTGGTGGACTAGCGCCCAAACATCCTCCTAGAAGGTAGGCCTGTGCCCTGCAGTGGGACGTATATAGGCTGATGATTATGATGATGATGTACTAGAAGTTCCGGAAAACTTGCACACCCTGCAGCCGTTTTCTCAGTCATTTGTATTTCCAACTTAGATTTTATAAGCCAGAATCCTTGCATTTTTAAATACATTAAAATTTACGAATATCCAATTTCTACTAAAATCAACTAAACAATTTAGCCCTAAATCTACCAATAAAGAAGAAATCTACTAAAAGTGGTCACACTGATATCCTTTTGCGCAAATGTTTTTGAAGGCGATCGTTCCAGTTACTGAAAAATTTACTTTTATTCCGTGCTTAAAATATTATATCTGACGATGATTATGATGATAAAAGATTACAAACACTTATTTTGCTAAAACCATTAATATTAAACTTATAATAATTTCATTATTCAGTTTTAAGTTTTAATTTGTGCTATTATAATAATTTTAAGTTTTTTTTAAGCCTTAGTAATACTGTGATCTAATTGGTTGGGACCCATCCTATCCTAACACCAGGGGTGATCTTTGATCAGTCACATTATAGGTCCATCTCGGTACTGTGCTGTTGCTGTAAATGTCAATTTCGACCTACGGCTCTCAAATCCAGATGCTGCAGGAGTATTGCCACGCACAACCAAACATTCAACATTAATTTAATGTTCTAAAATCTGCCTTCCGGGTAGTAGGTCCCCTAAATTCGATCGGACCTACGAACCTGCCAGGATAGGGTCGGCCGACCAGACTTTTTAGTCCTTACTAATTGGCGTCTAAACCAACAGACTAGTTACGTCCTTTAATTCAACGAGGTAAAATGTTGTGTCACCAGGTAGGGTTCACACCAGTAAACGTGCCAGCCAAGCTGCGCCGCGCGCCGCAGCCGACCAAGTTTTTTGCAAGAAACTGATTACCAAAAGCTATCAAATTGATTTGTTCATTAATCTTATAACATAGGGTTGAGTGTTGTCGGCCACCGGTCTTTTTCTTTTGACAGATATGTCAAACGGGCCGTAGGTAGTGCCGACCCTTAAGTAATAGGTATTTATTAATCTGGTGGAATGAGGGATTTTCCAAAAGCAAAAAAATAAAAAAATGATAGTTCCTAATTTCTCGATAGAATATGTCGTTGACCAGAGTTGGGTCCAATAAGGTGTACTTACCTATACAAATATATACCTACATATTCATTAATATTCATATTTTATTAAATATTTTTTTCTAAAAGGTGGTAAAAAAAAATTGCATTGTATAAAACACAGCGACACGCGAGCCCTGCTGCCCGCTGGACAGACGACCTAAAAAAAGTAGCGGGGAGCGACTGGATGAGGAAGGCCGAGGACAGAGTTTTGTGGCGCGCCTTGGGAGAGGCCTATGTCCAGCAGTGGACGATGATAGGCTGATGATGATGATGACAGCGACACGCGAGCGTTTTTTGTTTGGCAGAGCCTCGACGCGGGACGGGTTACTAACAACGATATCAATACACTTTTAATGGAGAACAATTTATTAAAAGTGAGAAATAAAGAAAGGCACTACCGTTTCATTCGGATCACGAATGTATATTTTATCGTACAACTCCCTTGAACATTGGAATGTCTGAAATTGTATAAAAACCTCGCCTTTCAATAAGTTAGTTAGGTTTAGTATAGAATATAATAATGTTCTTGGGTTTAGTAAAGACAAAACAAAAAACTACCAAAGACTACGGCTGTAAGGGCTAGATCCCATTGCCTTTCAAAAAGGAAGAAGTGTGTTTTAAAACGTGTAAATGAAACAGTAATTATAATTATAATAACACCTAACCTAAAGAAAAGAAAAACAAGACTTATAAATACTATACATACTACCTATAAATAAAAAACATCCTCTAAATTACCGCTGCATGCCGGCAGGGTGCCCAGAAGGCTGGCAGCGTTGCCTCTTTGTATGGCCAGACTGATTCGCTGGCCGAGGTAGCTGCCAGCCCTCTGGTCACCCGAGGCCTCGATTAGGCGCGCCGATAATTCTTTAAATAATCGGCGCGCCTCTGGCCCCCACGGACCCAGTGTCTCAACCCCAAACGGTGCAAATATATAACCCTCGCCGAGGGCTACATATAAGCGCCGCTTGAGGTTTTCCGCAGTAGCCGCCGCCGCACCTGCATTGGATGAGGTCGCATGGACGTGGGACGGTGCCAGTGTATCTACACAGGTAGCGTCCCAGACCAGCGACCTCCCCAATTTCCACGGAACGAGCGTCAATCCATCGGGCCTCTTCCCATCACTCCGGATTAAACCTTTGGGCTCTAAGATCGCGGGTATATTGGCGGTTACAAGGGCCCGACGGATGATGTCATTCAATGTGGAGTGACGCGACCAGCGGCCAGCGCTCCGAGAGCAGGAAAGTCCGTGGTGGCCGAGTTCGTCGACGGCCTCGCCGCATTTGCAGCGGTGAGCCCTATTGGTCCGAACGCCCAGACGGAGACCAACTAAAATGGAAAGAAATGAGTTGCTAAGAAGGGTGCCCAGGTTTGGGGAGGGTAGTGCCTGCAACCAGTAGCCTGACTCTTTCTCAGAGACAGCGAGGAGGCGAGCGCGGTCCGTCTCATTCTCAGCAGTTATTAGCAGATCACGCTGGATCTGGAGGCAGAGCGGCTCATCCCACTGTCTCTGGGACTGAGGAGCAACCGGTTGCACGCTCGGGCATGCCATTGACCAAGCGAGTTTGGCCTCGGCCAAGTAAGCCACCTCTACGGAACCCAGTGACGGGTTAATGATTCTCCCGAAGAGGTTGTGCGTACTGTGGACCGATGACAAAAACGCATGCAAAGAAACGCTTGAAATTTTGCGGATGCCCAGGCCGCCGAGGCGGATCGGAAGAGACGCCTGGGTCCAGGCTCTCTCTTTGATGTTGCAATTTAGAATTTCACTAAGGAAATTTTGTATCATTTTGTCTAGAGAGATTAGAAGATCGTTGTGTTGCCAAATAGGAGAGCACCGGAGAATGTATGTGAATTTGGGTACGAAGAGGCAAAAGCGGATGATAAAAAGCGCCATGTGTGAATTGATTTGGTGAAGACGGTTCGATGAATTATTAAATTTAGACATTTGGTCCGATAAAAAGGTGGGGACAGCAGTGCCAAAGATAGGGGCTCCTAAAAGTCTAAGGCATTGTTCATCAACCGTACTTATATTGGGAGCCAAGGCGTTAAATTTAGATATAATTTCAGATTTTTTAATGGGGTCAGTGGATTGGGGGATAAAAAGTTCACATTTAGTAAAATTTAGCTCGAGGCCAATTGAGGCGAACTCCGTGATTAAAGTTTGTAAGTCGGTCAGTACTGACGACAAGTCGCCTCCAAAGGTTCCGTCGTCCAGATACCAAACATTAAATTTAGAACTTAGTTTGGAGATGATTGGATGAATGGCGAGGCTAAAAATCGTCGTATCCTACGAATAAAGGCACTCTTGCCGTTGTGCCTTTTTATTTTTATTGCTTATTTAAAATCAGCTACCCTTTTTATATCAACTTCATTCAATAAATCACCTAAAAACCTAATTTAACAACAAGAAAATCAAGGTTTAAAAAAAGCCACTATTGCTATCTCTGGAATTATCCGACGAAAATGGCCACAACAGTGCTAATGACTTTTTTCTTCCCGGGAGCATGACGACGTGCGGGGGGCGGGGCGGACGCACGTGCCACTCCGCCATTTCTCCGCGCACTCACTCCCTGGCTGGTTTCCCGCGCGTTTGCGTTGTCGTCGCTGTTGTTTTGTAACAATAATTACTTCGCGATACCTAAATGATAACCGAAACATTTTAAGGGTATTAGGTTGTATAGTGATTTATTTTGAGCTCGCTTGATGTTAAGAAATGTATTCATCGTTTTCAATGTAATTTTAGGACCTCCGTAGAAAAAAGGCGCTATTGCATCAGTGGTTTTATTCCACGGAATTGTCTAATAAAGTGGTGAAATAATTAGTATGAAGAGTTTTCAGCCCTAATCACTTTTGTGGCCTTATTCTACGTACTAATTTTATTTTGTATGTTTTTTGCACATTATACAGTTTGTATGTATGAAATTACTAGTTTAACTAACATTTTACAATTGAAAATAATGTAAAATACAAGATAACACATATTTTATAGCTTTGTTAATGATTTTTTTGAGAAGCCTTTGTGGTGGTTGGGGCTTTTTACCATTAGGAATTGTGTGTGCTGCATATTTTTCTTTTAGCTTTACTAACAAATTAGAATGCATTTTTTTGGATTTTAGATACTCGCATGCGAAAAAGTCCTCGGTACCAAAGGTATAATCGGTTCGGTCCATAATCATATTCAGAATTATCCTTGACCGATATAATTTTAAATAGAAATCATTGATCATCTATTATCGGTAGGTAGAACTAAAAATTTTTTAACCGATACATTTTTATATAGACAGCACGGTTCGCCGAAAGATCTTTAGAAATTGTACATACTTGACCGATACTATTATGTATAGATAATTTAGTTCGCCGAAAGTTTGGTTAATCAAATTAGCCTTTCAGCGAAAGGTGGTATCGCAGATAGGGGTGCGTGCACAACTCATATGACAAAGAAGCTAAAATAAATTGCCACTAGACTACAGTTGCGAAATTAGGCTGTACTATCTTGGTAAACATAAAAATACTAACTACCTACGTCATGAGTCATGACACAACATTCATTTTATTATTTGAATATATCTGCTATACACACAGGGTGTATGTGACAGCCTAGCAAATACTGAAACGGTGAACTCAGACCATCAAACTGAACAACTATCACTATGGAGCCTACCTCAGGAAACGCGAAAAAAAATCTGCTGTCCCATACAAAACTGCTGTACCTACCCGACTCAAATGTATGGGACAGCTGATTTTTTTCGCGTCTCCTGAGGAAAGCCCATAGTGGAAGTCGTTCAGTTTGATGGTCTCAGTTCACCGTTTCAGTATTTGCTAGGCTGTCACTTACACCCTGTATACTAATAGTAAAAATAAAAATGATGAAAGACGCTGATTTATAGTTGTAGGAGTTTTAGATCGTTAATGAAGGCAAGCAGCTTGCTTCTAAAAAACTTTTATTTTTGTAATGTTGTAATGATATCTTAACAAGAACTAAACATTTCGAGAGTCAATACAATTTTTTTTGGTATATGTAGGTATAGCAGATATTTTCAAAGTATAAAATGAATGTTGTGTCATGACTCATGACGTAGGTAGTTAGTATTTTTATGTTTACCAAGATAGTACAGCCTAATTTCGCAACTGTAGTCTAGCGGCAATTTATTTTAGCTTCTTTGTCATATGAGTTGTGCACGCACCCCTATCTGCGATACCACCTTTCGCTGAAAGGCTAATTTGATTAACCAAACTTTCGGCGAACTAAATTATCTATACATAATAGTATTGGTCAAGTATATACAATTTCTAAAGATCTTTCGGCGAACCGTGCTGTCTGATATAAAAATGTATCGGTTAAGAAATTTTTAGTTCTACCGATAATAGATGAACAATGATTTCTATTTAAAATTATATCGGTCAAGGGTAATTCTGAATATGATTATGGATTCTAGTTGTTTTAGTTTAAGGTATTGTACTAATTTATAATAATATGTCTGTGATTTAATTGATATTAAAGTGTTTTTTATTTTTTTCTTCACTATTTTTCATTTCTTGACTAATTGCCATGTGGTTGTAGATACGCAAAACATAAAGATTCATTAACATATTTTTCAGATGAAAACGATAAATAGCCCCTAATGCTCTTACGACCTGGCATATTCCGGAGAAGAAAGGCATAACGTTACTTATGTCTAATAGAACACATTTTACTCCAGCGAATAAGGACATAAGGGACAAATTTACCAGAAATCATGAAATAATAGTCTTAGTTACAGTTTCGTTAGAATCCCAGAGTAATTTACCATTGTTTTAAAAGCTAACATCTCAAAAATATCTGTTAGTATTGAAATAAAATACAAAAAACTTCCTCCTGAAAAGTTGTCAGTTTGCAGTTGCGCCTTTATTCTTAGGATACGACGAAATGGCAGGTCCGAGAGGATCACACAGATGAGTGTAAAATATGTTGTCTATGTATAAGGGTTGAAGGGGAGCTGTAGCACTGCCAGAGGTATGGGTAGATCTGTGGGATGTTGTTTTGGATCTCTGTCAGTAGTGTACCTCTGTCAACGGAGTTGAATGCATTTTTGACATCAACCTTCAACAGCACCTCGGCTCCGTTGTTCAGGAGGAGGGTGCGGGTCGCATGCACGGCGGCCTCACAGCCTCCTCTCGAACCGAAACCGAGCTGCACGGGTTGGAAGGTTGATGTCAGTTGTGGTAGGATGTACTTGCAGCAGATTTTGGACACTATACGCCGGATTGTGGTACCCACTGCAATAGGTCGGATACCACCGTCCTTCTTTTTAAGCGCGCACAGGTTTGCACCATAAAGGAGGCTGGTTATGCAGTTGGGTACTTTTCCAGCTAGCATAATGTTGCATAAGCAAGTAAGGTCCATAAGAAGGGCCCTGCCGCTGTCTCCCGTGGCTCCGCACACGAGGTCTTTGTAGTGCTGCGGATTGAGGCCATCGAGGCCACCGGCAGAGCCGTTCTTGAATGACATAATGGCTGCAAGGACATCCTCCGGTGTAGCTTGTGGTATGGGGTCGGCTGCCTGGGGGGGAACGGGAAGGTGTAGTGAAGCGGATGGCTGAGGGTGTTTACTGTGTAGAGCTGCTGGAGTCTCTGCAGAGTCGGGAGCGACCTCGTCATCAGAGAAGAGTAGCTGGGCGGCTCCTTTCAGATCGCCATCACTAATTTTACTTTCAATCTTTTTTATAACGTTAAATGTTTTCTTTCTAGATGTATTTTGTGGAACGGATGGAGGAAATACGCAATGCGGGCTGGAACAGTTGTTTTTAATTTTTTGGGTGAGGGAGCTGCTACTGCTGCCCTCATTTTTGGGAGCATGAAGTGTATAGTAGGAAAATGTGAGTAGTTGTTCCCAGCTATCCGTCGAGTTCTCGTTAACTACTCTCCTAATGCGTTTGCTTAGGGAGCTGGCTACTGAGATTCTGGCTCCCTGAGGAATTCTTTTAATCAAAGGGTAGTTGGCTCTTAGAGTAGTCAGTTTCTGCCAGAGCGGAGTTGCTCCATCACTGGCTGACGGTGCTGAGGTGGACTGTGGTGCGTTCGGGGAAGAAACCGGAAGACTCACATGGACGGCGTTTTTGTGCGTTTTTCCCACATGTATTTTTAAACCCCGCGTACCGCGAAAATAACGAGGCTGGGAACAACGGTCACATTTAATGAATAGTTCCGATGACGAGTCGTTGTCGGGTTGGCTGGTGTGGTCTGCTTGTGTGGGCGTCTGGGACATAGGTTCTCAGCTTACTTACGGAAATACTTATCCTAGAAATATCATCCAAAAATAGTAAAAAACAAATAGAATAAAAATATTTCACAATGACACAGGTTTGGCAGTTGAAAACTTCGATCAAAATAAAATGAATTTTATTTTGATCGAAGGTTGAAAACAACGGTTGCGAAGGCTGGCCGGTGACGGACCCGAAGGGCGCACGAAAGGAGGCCGAAGACGGCGGCCGATGGCGGATGTCAGGATTCTGCTATGCTTCGGCTTTACTTCGGGTAGTTTCGGCTACATTTGTTGTAGCAACCGTTTTGGTTACTGAGGCAACTGAAAATCGGTTGCTGGGCAACTGTTTTTCAATGGGGGGCTATCTGTCAGATGAAATCGGGCTTCAGATTGAATAAAATGTTGCGCAGAATGAAAATAGCACTGCGCATGGGTCAGTCCCCATGCACACCAACTTCCGCCGAGACACACAAAACTTTTTAGCCGTCAACGGCAACGGATGGGCACTGCGCGAATTTTAATTTAATTTTATAATAATCTATTTCATGTGACACTCACAGTCACAAAACCGTCACGTCTATCCACCGCATTCTAGCATACAAAATCTTTGTGTGCTTTTTCTCTTTCGGACTCCCCGAGTGATTTTTACACGCTTTGAAACGGACCTTAGTTCGTTTGACAGGACAGATTTGTTTGACAACTTTGACAAGTTGATTTCGCCGAAACGAAAATGCCGAATGCAGAAAATCTATTGAACTGTTTAATTACGCTTTGAGCTTTTCGCGTAAAATGTCAGGGTCCAGAAAAGCCCGTGCGTGCCGTATTTGTTTTGATGCGAAATGTGAAACCTACGTCGAAGTTGATAGTGAATTGATACAGCTCTTCGAGTATTGCATTGGTGTTTCTGTAAGTTTTACGCCTTTTTTTTATTATAATTTAATGTTTGCTGTGTGGTGCAGTGAAAAATCTCTCCGCCTGGATTGCAGTGTCGTCTGCACCTCAATCAAATTTGAATGCAATTACCTTATATCCAAATTAAAGATTGAAAAATTATCTCTTAGGCGGGACTCGCGGCGGCTCTATAATTTGATTTGAAATAGCACAACATGGTTGTAACATGTTTATAATCACAAATTATATGTTTATAATCTGAAATTATACATTAATGCCATAAAACTTAGTGGTAGCTATACCAGTCATGTGTTTTGTAGTTGGAGTGCAAGACCCACTTCGGGTCTCTGAGCACAGTAATTTACTTAGTGGTACCTACAGGCTAGGCATCAAGCGGCTACCATGTGATTGAGAACTACTGGCACCCGGTTGTACCGTGTGCTAAGTAAATACTTGAGAAACTGTGAACAAATAAGATTGGTGGACAGATTGTAGACGTATCTGATAGGCCGTGTGGTTCCGGCTTAGAATGGACCACCCCTATTCTTCGTGTGGGTGGGTATCGTACGAGGCAGTCGCGAGGCCGATGCGACTGACACATGGTTCTGTCATGTTTTCATAGTAACTATCGGCCGTCGCCCGCGAGCTTACTATGAAAACGTATGGCATATATGACAGAACCATGCATCAGTCGCATCGGCCGCTGGGATCGGAAGGGAACCTTAAAGGTTTTTTATACAGCGTTTATGTGGGCAAAAGGCTAGCCACCTGTCACCACTTGACACGTCATTCAACCCAGAAATATAAATTGCTAAATGTGAGCATTGCTACACCTACATTCTTAAACAGAAAGTTGTAACAATGTTTCTGACCACCCCAAAAGGGATTACGGTCGTGAGTTTATGCATTTATTGTAGATAGATTACGGTAGGTATAGATATACATAATGCTACGAAGCACAAACACTATTTTACCTTCCTCCTGGCTCCTTCATTCTTCCTTCCTCTGTTAGATCAAGATTTTAAGATTTGATTTCTTCCCGCAGGTATCATCAAGTAATGATCACCGAGTATTTTGCAGTAAATGTGCGGAAACTTTGCATAATTATGCTGAATTCAAGAAGCGTTGTCTTACTGCACATAACCTATGGGAAAACATGCTATCTGAAGTGGTAGGTGTAGTTTTTAGGTTTATCCTGAATCATTATCATCATCATCATCATCATACTCATCATCATCATCATCATTATCATCATCATCATCATCACCAGCCTGGTACGTCCCACTGAATGGCACAGGCTCTATGGAGCAATAAATCCATACGGAGTAACATTGTGGGGTTTTGCCGCGAGCAGTTGTCTTTTGCATAGTGTTCGCGCAGTTCACGTTTGAACCTGCCACGAAGCTCCACAATTCTTGTTAGCTGTGTTTTGCTTAAAAACAATCCCTGAGATTGGGATAGGTACCTATACCTTAGGTACCTTACCCTAACAGCGAATTATGTTTGGGTACGCAAGTCCGGCACACCATGCTCGATTGACTTGCCGCAATTGACTGAGCTGTTCTACTCTATTGTTATTATGCTATGATCTCTAATACTGAAACACAATTTAAAATACTACAATTCTCTTATAGAAATGTTATTCTGAAAGTATAAAACCTGAGATTGAATTAAAAGAAGAAATAATAGAAGAATACTTAACCGACAACTTTGATCGTGATGATTTTTTCAATGATGAATATTCCGTCGAACCCAAAGATGATGTGGATGCAAAGGAAACTGTTGAATTTAATGTAACAGATATTAAAGCAGAAATTGTGAAGAAAATTGGTATTAAAAGAAGAAAAATAATAAAAGAGAGAAAGCCTGTTAAGACAAAGAGAAGAAGCATTGTAAAGAATAAAAATAACGAATTAAATACAGAATACACTGAACAAGAATTTATAAAACAATTTTTTCGACGTTTTAAACCTAATTCAAAAACTAAAAAGTTCAACAAATGGTGTTGCATTCGGTGTGGAAAACAGTACAGTATGTATTTTTTATCTATTTTTTGGTTTTTATTAATAATAATAATAATAATATATCGTTTATTTTCTCTACACAAAGGTTCTTCTTATTCTAATTAAAATAGACACAATTTTGCGAGTTGTATGTACTCAATTGTTACCTTTGTGAGAGACTGGTGTCCGTATTAGGTAACGAGACCCATCTGACAGATCACCAGGCCCTCTTACAACATGATTAATTTTAGGATTTTAAAACTCGTACAAAGTTAATTTTTTATTCCAATTGATGTGCCCAGAAAAGTAGCAATGACTCAGAAATAAAATGGTGCTTGCTTACAGGGTAAACATGCATAAGTAACAATAACTAACGACTAACGACCATAATCCCCTACAGGGTGGCCAGAAAAGACACGGTAAATATAATTATGAATGAATATTAGGAGTGTGTATGTGTGGGATTGTATGGGTGTACAAAGTGGGAGATGCATTCTTAGGGATGGAAAGAAAAAGATAGAAATGGTTGGGTGTAGTATGGGTAGGTATAAATGGATTGAGAACTTGTTACGTTGGTGGGATCAAGAATGTTTCGGTTGAATCATAGTCCATATCCAAAAGCCACTCTGTTACTTTTCTCTTACAGGCTGATTTAGGCAATGAATATAATGAGAGAATTTTATTAGCCTTATTGTACATGTAGTTTCCTAAAAAGCAGAAGTACTTTTGGGCAAAGCTCGTGGAGAAGCGTACACTGGGACAGACTTCGTGCTTACGACGTTTGTCAGTGAACGTAGTGGGGTCATAACTAAGAGACGAATGTTTCTTGAGTATGGTTTGCCGAATAAACAATTTACGAACTGTCAGGACCTTGCACTGACTATAGAGCTCATTTGTTGGAAACAAGAATGGGAGGAACGAACTTACCTTTAGAATAGCTCTTTGTGCTACCTCTAACTTTTTAATAACCGTTTTGGGGGCACCACCCCATGACGTGACACAGTATGTTAGAAGCGACTGGCAAATAGCGTAGTATACTGATTTGATTACTTTAGTGTCCGCTACGTGTCGCAGGTTACTAAAAATGTATATAAGTTTACGCAATCTAGAGGTAAGAACATCAATATGGGGTTGAAAACTTAGTCTATTGTCTATAATAATTCCTAAATATTTTAGTTGTGTAGATTTTTGAAGGGTGGGACACGAACAGTTTAGAATTTGATTGTGAGGAGTGCAGCAATGCACTTTTAGCGAAAATTTGTCAGGTGGAGGTTGGTCTTGGTTTCTAATGGCGAAAGTGATGTACTTCGTTTTGTCTACATTAAGTGTAAGTATACTATTTTTTAACCAATTTGTCACCAAGTTTAATCCATTTTGGGCTTGGTGGTAGACGTCTTCCCATGAACTAGCACTAAACAACAACGCCGTATCGTCGGCAAAAGTGATAATTTTCCCATTGTGGATATTAAGCTGACACAGGTCATTTATATATGCCAAGAACAGGGTGGGGCCGAGGATACTGCCCTGAGGAACTCCATAGGAGATCGGGATCTCATCACTGACCCAACCATCTATTTTTACACACTGCGTTCTGTCATTGAGATAGTCAGTGAATAGTTTCAGCTGCAGTCCTCTCACACCCAGCGCCTCTAACTTCCCAACCAAGATGGGAACAGAAACTGTGTCAAAGGCCTTAGCCAGATCCAGAAAGATGACCATAGTTTTATTTTTAGATTCTAAGTTAGTCGCAATAAAATTAGTCAACTCGTGGACAGCATCATCAGTTGATTTTCCTGTTCGGAAGCCAAATTGATGAGGTGAAAGGAGGTCGTTTATTTCAAGAAATTTTGTAAGTCTGCTATTCATGAGTCGTTCTAATATTTTTGATAAAGAGGGGAGAATGGATATAGGTCTGTAATTGTTGACACAGCTTCGGTCCCCAGTCTTGTGGATAGGGTGAATCACCGACCTCTTGAATGCTAGGGGAAAGACGCCGGTGGAGAAGGACAGATTACAAATATATGTAATGGGAGTCAAGAGAAGGTCTTTGTAGGTTTTGACAAATTTAGTAGATATACCGTCCAATATTGTAATATTGTTTATTTGTTACAACATTTACAACTACCTAATTATCGTGTATTCCCAGTTGTCGCCACGGCCTCCGTCGCCACTGCGGACAAATGGGAAAAAATGTCCCAGTTGTCGCCACTGGTGACAAAGCAGTGGTGACGACTGGGACTTTTTTTCCCATTCGTCGCCAGTGGGGACAACTGGGAAAAAAGAGTCTCAATTGTCGCCACTGGCGACGTATGGGACAATATTTTCTCACTTGTTACCACCGTTTTCGAATAAAATAAAATCGCGTAGGTGATTCAAAATTTGGTTTATTCTTCTTCTAACCGTGTGTGTAAGCCCCGGTGTCAACTTTTTTTCAGACCGCCTTACGGTAATTGGTTTTATTATCTACTTATGTTTTGTTCAACAAAATTATTACAGCAGTCGTAGAGACAAATTTGAATGAACTATTCGGAAAAGTATCATTAACCTTTAAACCACATACTCTACCTATCAAACTGAACAACTTTTACTATGGGAGCAAACCGATCGGAGCCAAAAAAATCTGCTGTCCCATACTAAACTCCAATACCTACCTACTCAACTCAAAATGTATGCAACAGCAGTTTTTTTTTTTGCTCCGATGTGTTTGCTCCCATAGTAAAAGTTGTTCAGTTTGATGTGTAGAGTATGTGGTTTAAAGGTTAATGATACTTTTCCTTACACCCTGTATAAACGAAAGAAGTTGGCCCGAAAGAACTAGACGAAGCCGTACCTACCTAACACTTATTCCCGACCCGAACTAATAAAGATGTAGCTAGTCATTTTTGCGCGAGAGCAGGAATAGAGGGGACAAAAATGTCGGCATTGACCTGTTATTAATTTAAAAAATCATCTTTTTGATTAATAGCGAAATATCGATAATTTAAAAGCTATTTTATAAGATAGTTAAGAATCCAGTAAGTAGATACATTAAAATGATATTAAGTACCTATATTAATCTTCGTTTACTTAAATATGACCAAAAAATCAATAGATATAATTGGTTTTCTTGTTTTACTACAAATAAATTTTAATACAAATAAAAATGTAGGTATAATCAGTTAGGTACTAAACTTTGTTAAATCTTTTACGTTGATGGTAACAAGTGAGAAAATATTTTCCCATGCGTCACCAGTGGTGACAATCGAGACTTTTTATTCCCATTTGTCGCCTGTGGTGATAATGCAGTGGTGATGACTGGGACTTTATTTCCCATTTATCACCAGTGGTGACGACTGGGACTTTTTTTCCCATTTGTCCGCAGTGGCGACGGAGGCCGTGGCGACAACTGGGAATACACGCTAATTATTAAGATAAATTTAATGTTTGATTTAAATTCTAATTGTTTCAGAGACAAAAAATATTTTACCGCAACATGTAAAAGTTTGTTATGGATTGAAAAACATTAGCATCAAAGACTCAAATATAACGAAAATGCAGTCTCCTTTATTTCAATGTGGTAAGATAACAATTACTTATACTTACATCACTATTGTTTAATTACTAGAAACAATTTAAGGGTGTATTCAGATCATGAAAATAAACAATTTTCCCTAAGGAACATGACTAGGAAAACGAGAAAAATGTTTGGACCTTCCATACAAAAATGCGGATTAGCTACTTTCTGAACTACTTTCTATGGTAGGTCCTAAAATGTTCTCGGCCCATGTTCCTTTGAGAAAGTTGTTTAGTTTCATTATCTGAATACAGCCTTACATTTTTTCTAGTCCCTAATTAAAAATAGAGGTCTTTCCCTCATTCATTATCATTATCAAAGGCAAAGGCATTTGCCTTGAATCCTAGAGACTCTAACTTATGCCACTATATTGGTTATTTATGGTGCCCAATAGGTGCTAACTGGAAGCTATTATAATAAGCCTACACCGCCATCTCTCCGTCTGTTCTACCTTGGTGTGATTATGGTGCAGTCTGAAGTGAAACAACAAAATAATAAAAACAGGCCAAGTATGAGTCGGGCTCGCACTAAGCGTTCTTACAGACGAGCGACACTTTGCGGTCGCAGAGGGTTTGTTGCGACCGTAAAGTCTATGAGTGCGACCCTCTGTGACCCACGGCGATAGCAGTGTCGCTCGCCTGAAGAGCTCTAAGAATCCCGTACTAAATCAAAGAAAACACTTTTTAAACAGCACAAAATATTGTATTGCGTGGTTGTACAGAACCCTCGTTGTGCGTTTTTATTTATCACCTATTTATTTAACTTGACCTCTCTTGTTCTTAGTACCTACTTCTTATCGTCCAATCCTTCTGTAGAAATTATGCTCAACTTTATCCATATACTAAAGTTTCTATAGACTTCTGTTTTTTTAGGTTTATGTGAATTTTCGTCAGAAAATCGTACAATCGTAATGGAACATTTAAATGAAAAGTGTTTGACTGAACTGTCCTGTAAATTATGTGATTTTACTGGTAGAGATGTCGCTGATATGGTGTCTCATAGGTGAGTTATTATTTACACTAAAGTAAAAGGAGTTGGCTAGAAAGACAAGAAGAAAGAGGCCAGCTTGTGGAACAAGGCAATACCAAAATGGTGGCAGACCATCGATACGTTAGTCAGACGAAATTGTAAGGGTTGCCGGTCAGAGCTGAGTCAGATTGGCACAGGACAGTGAGGAATTGTGAAATAAAAAGGATTTTCTTTGACACTGTCCTGAAAATCTGTCAAAGTGTCTACCACTAAGTCACAGAATATACTGTGTGTAAACTTAGATACCAAACGTTTTCTGTGTGACCAACATTAAAAGTAAAGTATTGAAGCTTGCACCCTGTTTATTCTGTGACTAAGTGGTAGGGACTTTATTGGTTTTCAGGACAGGCTTTTAGGATTTTGTTACATGTTTGAATGACACTTTTTTTATTTGGGTTTTCATTATTTTCTTCTAAGAAATCTTAAATATCGTGATGATGGAGCCACTGAACGGACAAAGGACTTTTAACTAAAAATATAACATATATTTCAGATACGTACATCACTCTCCGGAATTCAGGCACACATATTACTGTCCTCTTTGCGGCAAAACTTTTTGGGTTTGTTTAAAAGCAGAGTTTCACTACAGATCCGAGCATTTGAATAAAAAAAAGGGCGGATGGTGTTCGATTTGTGACCATGTTTTTGGAGTATATAAATCGTATAGAAATCATCTACGGCTACACAAAAATGCGAGATATATATGTGATTTATGTGGAATGAAGTAAGTATTTATTATAGTATTTTATTTACCCCATTGAGAAATAATTCCCATTGGGAAAGAGGCGTGACGTTATATATAGATAGATGTTTTATTGAATTCTAGTGTCGCCCGCAACTTCGTACGCGCACACTGATATAATGTACTTCAAAACTTAAATGCTCATTACTTTTTTATTGAGTGGATAGATTGCGTGAAAATAATAGATTGAAACAATAATTTCATTATGTTGATAGTTAAAACCATAATCATATCGTGTGGCATTTTTGTCTTCCTGCTTGGATCCGAGGTGGAGTCAGATTTCGAGGTCAAGGTGTTTTAGCCAGTCTTCCGCTGCCGGGGTTAGCCTGTGAAGTTCTTCGATTTCACCGGGGAAACGGCGCATAGTGCGCATGATAATTCGATTCAGCTCTCGATTATAAACAAACTACTTTCTAGTTTTGCGTTAATTCATTAATACGTTGCATATAATTTGTGTGTCTGTAGATTAAATAACATGTTTGTCAACAGATTTTTATTCCGAAACTCAATCAAAGAACATTTAATGGTCCACTACAATATTACGACCTGCATTTGTGATACTTGCGGCAAGAGGTTTAAAAAGAGAGATGGTTTAAAAGTAAGATTTATTTGATGCACTTTTTTTGTTTCTTATGAAATAATTACTTTCGTAAAAGTGCATGTGGCCCATATGTGGTCACATACAGGTCGGTTACCTAAAGCTGGCGCGTGCCACACATTTACGCAACTCCTTTGTCTCACTTTCAAGCACGGACGCAGTGACAGGAAAAACGCATTGGTGAACGTGAACGCGCCAGCTTTAGTTAACCAACCTGTAATTCGAATATAATTCAGTTTGCATTTTTGAAAAAAGAATCAATATCGAGTTGTCAATTTAATTTCAACTTAGCTAACTCTACCCTAAAACTTTAATTTTTGCCTGATTAATCGTAAAGGATTCCCGAAATTTTGGCATGTAGCATGCGTGGTCCATGGTATCATGTGTATTTACTTCTTCTTTTTGTTAAGTAATAAAAATATGTGTATTAGGATTAGTGAAATTAGGACACAGGAGAAAATGCCTTTTCGCAATCTCGTATCACAATATTTTAATGGAATCTTTTATTTCAGAGTCACATTCGAAACATCCACACTGTGACAACCCCAGTCGTCTGTACACATTGCAACCGAACATTTAAAGGTCAACTATATTTGGACAAGCACATGAGGCTCGTTAATCAAGCAAAGAACTTCATTTGTGACGTGTGCTCCAAGGCATATTCTTCAGCTCGGGCGTTGGAAAGACACATGATCTGGCATACGGACGAAAGGCCATTTGCGTGCCCATCCTGTGATTCCAAGTATAAGGCGAAGTCGCAGCTGACGATTCATATGAGGAGTCACACCGGGTCTAAGCCCTTTAAATGTCATCTGTGTGACATGGCGTTTCCTTCAAGACCTCAGTTGAAGCGTCATATGAGCGTACATACTGGCATCCGAAGTGTTAAATGTCTTCACTGCGATAGAACATTCCATTCTAAGGCGCTGATGTTTGATCACTGTAAATCTAAACACGGAATTATTGTCAAGCCTGAAAAACCCATTATTTAATTGTAATAAATCCAAGGAGATTAAAATTCAGTAAGTACTTTGTTTTATTTATTGTGGCGCAGAAGCTTTTAATTTTAAGGTAAGTGCATGTTAGGGCGGGCTGCATCGCCAAAATCGCTTGTATGCAATTTATATGAACTAATATAGCATAGCATACTACGACGGCCGGGGCGGGGTGGGTCGCATTTTTGCGGCGTATTTCCGTCCGTGCAATGCGGCCCGCCCTGATATGCGCTTACATTTAATCGATATAAAAAAACGACACAACAGACATTAAATTAGGAAACGTCGCAATTTTAATAATCTAATAAATTTCACCGCAAGACGCGCCCACTTTTGCATACACTGATATTGGTCCATTTTTTACGAATTTTTCCTCCGGTCGTCACATTTATGCGAGGGAAAGCTCTAATCCATCACCGTCGAAGGCAGTGAGTCTCGTTAGCATAATGAATTAGTGCCACTTGGCAGGTCGACCGTCTTCACTTCCGCGCTCTACGCTTCTGCACACCTCACGTATTTGATTTGCTCGGGACGAGGTAGCGTAATCCGCATCTGGATTTTATTCCATTACGTTAGATTCGAATTTTGATTGTTAAAAATAGTCTCGTGGTGTGAACCCCAAACGCAACTAGTTTGTAGTTATTGTTCCGCAATTATAGGCTGTCTAGTTGAGTGATAAGGTATATAATTGTATGTAAATGCACATGATTAATTTATATTGTAACGTGGCAACTTATACGGTCTAAGCCTACATACTCGTATTATGTGTATCGTTATGGAATAGAATAAAGGTACCCAAGTACATCTTGTATAAACACTCAATCCATTTCTACATTGAAAGCTTTCAATGCCATATGAAAGCAATTTCTTTACGGTATGCGGTAGGTCTGAAGTTTGTTTATCCCCTCAATTTGTGGATTATTGTTAACTTATTGACTGGGGACCTAAACTTTTCTCGCCCACTTTGCACGTTATTTGGTGATACTTTGAAATTTTGCTTGAAAAAGTTTCAATGGTCTTATTTTATTTTTAGGGGTCCGTACCTAAAGGGTGACAACGGGACCCAACCCAAGCCGCAGTACACAAGAAGCCGCAGTACATAAGCTTCCGTCCGTCTGTCTGTCGTACCTGATAAAGGGTGTATCTTTGGAACCGTAATAGCTAGACGTCTAGACGTCTGAAATTTTCACAGAATGTACCTACTAAGGTACATTTGTTAGCTAATCCGCGATAATAAGTTAAACCGGATTTGCTGACAAATAATAACAAACAAAAATTTTTAATTATATTTTTCGATGTTTTTAGGGTTTATTGCTCTACCTATTTATAAAACGCTGTAATACATGCAAGTGTTAATCTTTATGTGATGAAAGTGCACTAAAGATTCCAGAAAAACAATTTTTTTTGGTAAAGTAATGTTGGTAGTGGTGCGGAACCCTCCCCGCACGAGACCGACTCGCACTTGGCAAGTTTTTCTTGTGAATTCAGAAACAATGTAGACAAGTTTAATAATCGACTACAGCTACTTCCAATGCCAGTTTTTTGCAGACCATTTCAGTTGTTTAACTTTTAAAAAGTTGTCCGACAGTGTTCTTAATTGTTTCAAGTCTACAGCGTTCCATTGGGATGAAATAAAAGAGTTGGTAGCAGAAACTAACATGGACAATGTTACAAAATCAGCTTTTTTCACTGGCTTAGCCAATTAGAAAGGAAGAGATGGATTCGAGAAGTAAACAGAGTTTATCTCGTTTTTTTTTTAAGATTAAAAATGTTGATGAAAGGCTTCTTTAACATGACATAACTTTATAAGTAGGTACGTAAGTATATAATTATAGTATCTGTATAGATAGGGGCAAGGTGATCCAGATCAAATGAAAACACATTTTTTTAGATTGCTGATTTGGAGACCTACCAGGACCTGCCAGGAAAAACATTGTTTCCCACTCCATTAATTACAAGATTTTTTTACATTCTTAATTTTATTTTAAATATTTTACCCATCTGGTCTGGACCACCCGGTACCTATGACATTAGTAGGTAGGGGGACCTACTTTCTTTTCGTAAACTTGCAGGGCTACGAACATATTATTTTATTCTTAAGGCGGTATATGATTCAGTAGAGGCCGCGCTCACTAGTTTTTTGAACACGAACGAAACCATGAAAAAAAGTGTTTTAAAGTATGAAAAAAAATTATGTTTTATTTAAGGATCTGGCGGATAGGCGACTGATCTCAAAAACACGATTAATTGTAGGGTTTTGACAGATACGCGGTTACGTTCTTAACGCGTTTAGGTATTTGGCAGACCTAAAAGGGGTAAGAAAGAACCCATTAAAATGTTTAATTCTAGATTATCCTGTCATCCTTGATCAAGGAAGGACACAGGATAAAAATAAAACTCCCAGGATTATGATCTCTGCGCAGATTTCTCTAGATCATAAATATTATTTAGATTAGAATAACCTATTTTGTTTGCATCTAATCACGCGATATAATTTTTTTGGAGTCGACGCTTCTGGACACTAATGTAAAGTAGATATACCTACCTACCTAACTTGGAAACGAGCATCTATGTTTATTTATTTATTTATTTATTTAATAGGTACACCAATAGCATTACGTATTTCGCATTTCAAACAAAGTTTCCATATAAATCTAGTCGCTAATACATAGGCCAGTTAAAGGTATACACAACATTCAAAAATGTATGTTGGTAACTACCTACCAACTTCCGTATTATATTAGATTTTAAGTAACTTTTTGTGTGTCCATCGGTGCTTATAATGAGGTTCTAAGTCATAAAAACATTTGCAAAGTCATTATACCGCATCGCCTCGGGACTAACATAAAATGCGGGCGTCTCACTAGAGTGTTCAGAATTCAATAGAATACAAGGTATGTGACCCACACAGGCACAAAGCCGTAGGTACCGAAGTTTCCTTCCGCACATTTGCAAAGGTTAACCAGCATGGCGTGGCATCTCCGATATTAAATATATACAGGATGTCCTAGGATAAACTCTTGGTCTTAAAGGCTGTTCTCAACTACAAGTTTACGCTGTTTACATTTGAGGCAAACTGTTTTGTTTGATGGGCAGCTAGTACGTAGCAACTCGAGTATCCTACGTAAGCGCTTGATAGGTTAGGTTGCATACATTCTGCATAGATAGGTTTACTTGTTTTTGGCGGTAAACGTTTGGTTCTTCTTGTTTTAATGGACTACCGCATTTGTTCTCGTGGGTGTCATACAAGGCATAGTTTAGTTACCTTATTTAGGCGGAAATTTCAGTTTTTCAACTTTTACTTACAAAGCTTTATTTAATAACACAAAACCTACCTATCTCTACCCATTTCATGCATTATAAGTAGTAGGTATGTTCCCAATCACAAACAAGTGAGGTCTACAGAGGAGTAGAATCCCAATTTTTTATAAGGTATAGGTAGATAAATTCATTAACATCAAAATACTGTGGAGTGACCTATTTACTGCTGATCCTCATCTAACCCCATTTACAGGCATTACGAGTAACACATTTTTAGGATTAACACCACGCCCCGAATCCCGACATAATAGTAGCCCCACATACACTAAAAGTTTAGGAGCTTCTAACCTTTCGTTAACGATAGGTGAGCGATAATATCACAGCGGTGAAGACGTTTAAAATAATATTGTGGAAAAAGGGACCATAACCTGTATCGGTAAATATATGACTGCTATTATTTAGGGAATAACATTACCTTACCTTTATTATTAAGGATGACGGCAGTGGGCAAACGTTATGGTATACGTTGGTACATATACCAGTTATTATTAATATTAGGAAAGGCATGACCACTGGCTCACGTATAACTAGGTATTTATTACGATTTTTGTTTCAGTAAGGTGCCCACTTGCGATAAGGAACCACAGACCCTTCTATATTTACCGGAAATACTGACACGATTTATACAAGGCGTATCAAAACTGTGTATTAATTAAAAAGATGCCACCTTTTTAGACCACCAAACTGGTCATCTTTTAGGTAACTACTAAGAGAACTATTACCTAAACAAATTTTTGTTCATAATTTTATTCTACCACTTTGTCGGTGTGATAAATATACATGGTATACCCATGCCAAATTACAGCTTTTCTAGTACTAAGCGTTTCTGAGCTAAGTCGTGGACAGACACGGTCGGACGTAACGAAACTATAAGGGTTCCTTGTTTACGACGGAACCCTAACAATCATTTGTTTCATACAAAACTGCGGGACCTACTTGTCTTGCCTATGGGACAGCAGATTATTTTGTTAGGTGTTATGTCTCTGATCGTTTAGTTATTAAAATCTGTTTGTAACTAGTTAGGTCAAGTCAATCAACTGAATCAACACAAAGTTGAAGTTGAAAATAATATTAGGTAGGTTCAGAAAGTAATTGTAAGTAGTTACCTATCTTTTGATTATACAGTCAGTTATGGAAAAGAATCATTAATCTTTAAACCACATACTCTACTCATCAAGCGCCATCTACTACGATCCTTACAAACCTCTTTTGCCTCATTCATATCCATACATCTCTTCATACATGCCCGTCGGTTTCGAGTACTCCGCACCTCCCCTTTTTGTAAGACGCAACTGATTTGAAATAAGTAGCTATACAAAACGTTTGTTGGGTAGCAATCTCAGCTAAAGGTACAACAAAGTACCTGTATCGACCTGAAACGGCTTCAGGGATATTCAGCTCGTTCAATTTCCTTCAGAGACAATTTCCACCGACCATAACGGCTGAAGTTTCAGTCGTAAGTTTATGGAGTAGGAAGGTACACGCGATAAAATCGTCTTAGGTACTATAGTTTCGTTCAATGTCCATTGGAATCTTATTAAGAGTTACGTTAGGTAGGTAGGTAACTTACGGGAACTAATGGAATCTTATAGTTGTTGCCTGTTTTGTGAGGCTTCCCGCTGTCTTTGAATAAAATTCTGGTTCCTAAATAAAATTCAAGACACCTATGAGTAGGTTTTACCTGGACTTTAAATTTAGAAACGGTGTTAACCTACTTTCTTGCCCCGAATCCGAAAATCGTTCGTATTACCACAGAGTACTATATACCTACTACCGTAAGGTATTAGGTACGTATACCTAAGTAACAACTGTTTAGGTAGTTCAAAGAAGACCTAAAGTATTAAATTATAGGTAGGTACCTAGCTTAATGCAATGGGGGTAAAAGATTTTCATTTGTAAGTTGCTGCAGTTGTGTATGGAAATACAGATTTTTTTCCCGCGATTAAGTTGCTTTGTCCGCACTTATTGCTATTGATAGTTGTTCAATTTGATGGTCTAATCCAAAAGTCCCTCTAAAGTTTTGCTCAGCTGTAAATCAGCATCTATTCAACCTAATCATTGTGTTAACAGTTTGACAGTTCTGGAAATGTGAAGAATCATAAATTTCAGCATCAGGTAGGTGTAGGTTGTTCGAAACTGACGTACAAAATTTGACCCCTTATTGTGAATTACACAGGTAAGGCCTAATAAAAGCAATAAAAACACACTCTAAAAATAATAGCAAATCATCCAGCTCAAGCATTACCTATCCAGTTCATATCTAATATGAAAATGTTACCTCGAGGCATAAATTGCCCTGTCAATAGATAGCCTCACGCAACTGCTGATGTTACAGTCCCTGATATGAAAGGTGTCGGGTTGTAACGTAGAACAGATAGAGTTGTAGAAGTGTCTATTTTTTTGAAAGAATCGCCATTACATTAATGAAGTTAAAGGAAAGTCGAGACGAGTCACGTTGTGGATCTGCTATAGGGTAGTCGCCCGTCGATTGTTGGTTGCGCCCTCCCAGGTCTACAACGGGGCTCCAGTGGTGGCTCAAGATAGTTTTCTTTTATAAGAACAACCCTTGAAGTCACCAAAATATCTATATAACCGTACAACGTCAAGCACTTTTGCTACAAAAACTCGACATTGGCAAAATCATCTACACCAAGATGGACGCCATAACCTTAAAAATAGAATAGAATAGAAAGTCGAGACGAAAATGTGTGGTTTTAAAACTCTCTTCTCTTCGTTAATTTATTGGATCTATGTGCTTGGCTTAACTATAGATTGGGCGATCATGTACCATCCATGGATCATGTACATGTGTTGACTTTGTGGCACGATTTACACAACAATGATACAGTTATGTAATAATAAGAAAATATGCGTAAATCTGAATTAGGTATTAGTTTTTATAATACCTACGTAGGTACAAATTAAATCCCAAAAATGTTTTCCGTCTTACCCGCTCGCCTTGCGTGGTCTTACAGGGATTTAAGATTCATTTTCAAATAATACCTAGTCATCGAAAGATACCTACTTACACAGAAGTTTTTTACTTTCTGTGACATTTTAGAGAAATCTGTTTTATTATAATAATCATACCATAATCTAGATTTAAGTGTAAGTATATTTAATTTTAAATAATTACATCCATACCTAGAACGTTTTAGATCCATACCCTCCATTTGAAATACGCGACGCCGCAAAATGTCTTCCTGTGTACAGCGCCTTAACCGGACTTCGTTGAAAATAGATCTTTGAGCTCAGTTTAGCAAACTCAATTGTTTTTCTCTTTCAACCACGCCTGCTACATGTAGCTGCCAGAAAAAAAAGAATTAAGTAACTAAGTTAACGAGGAAATACGGGCACCACTTCCATTCTCGCCTTTTATTAGTTTTTTCTCGCTGTCTGCAGGGTGCAACAAAACACCCTTGTAATACTTAAGGGGGTGCTTCAGACCATTAAACTGAGCAACTTTCACTATGGAGCCAAAGTCGAAACGCGAAAAAGAAATCACCTGTTTCGTACAAAACTACAGTCATCATCATCATCATCATCACGGCCTATACAAGGTGTTACAAAACTACAAATAAACATTTAAGGGGGTGGTGTAGACCATCAAACTGAACAACTTTCACTATGGGACCAATATCGAAATCGCGAAAAAAAAAAATTATGTTCTATATATAGGTACTCTACAAATCGACTAGAGCTAAAATATTATGTATGGGATTTAAAATTATTTTTTTCGCGATTTCGATATTGGTCCCATAGAGAAAGTTGTTCAGTTTGACGGTCTAAACAACTTATGAGTTTCAAAAATTTATTGTTACTTATGAAACACCCTGTATACGTCCCACTGCAGGGCACAGGCTTACTCTCAGGGAGGATGTATAGGCGTTAGTCCACCACGCGTGCCCAATGCGGATTGGTAGACTTCACATACGCATCGGAATTTCTGCTTCAGTGTATGCAGGTTTCCTCACGATGTTTTCCTTCAACGTGGCAGCAACATTGAAATCGCGATCTTAACTCTGCGTAATACGCCATTTCTACTTGTCTTTCATACTCTATACGGCGTGTAAGCGTATCAAAGTGCCGATCGATGAAGGAACCCTTTTCGAATAAAAGTCGCCTCGGGGAGTGTAGGCACAGAAACAGCGCGTTACAGCAACATCTTTATTACTATACATGTCTCCCTTGACACCCTTTGATGGGAAAATTGTTAAATAGGTAATTTCAACTGTTTGTATAGGTACGAGTACCTAGTAACTTATTACTTACCTTTTTAGGGTTCCGTTGTTAAACAGGAACGTCTATCTTTATACCCACCTCGATTAGTCACTCAATTTGGCATGACGACAGATAATAGTAGGTTAGGTACCCCAAATAACAGAAATTAGGTAGTCAATAAAAAACATTTTTTTTGACACCGTTCCGATACAACGAAAAGGGGATTGGAAAAAATCATAGACTTAAACTCTAGCGATAGACTTGCCCTTTCATAGAAGCAAAATGTTCCACTTGAATGAGATGTAAGCACCTGATTGATGTTCCCGAGTTCACTTCGTCACTATGGCAATGACAGACCGCAATGTGTCATTTTGTGTTGTTTTGTGTGACATGTTGTTTGTTTGAACGAGCTTGTCTATCGCTAGAGTAATATGTCTATGGAAAAAATCGTTTTTTATTTATTTCTTTTCTGTTAGGTTAAGAAACATACATTCTAAAATTGATGAGTAAAGATATTATGTACTGTCGTGTCGTTTCGATAAATAAGTATTGAGGGATAGGTACGAATGGACATAGAATAAATTAGGATTATAGGTACACAACCAATGATATTCTAATATCATTGGGTAGGTATATTAACACAGTATAATTTACATAGCGTCTGGAATGGACTGAACTTCGTTTTAATGTGTGTAGGTAATTTGGAATATTTGTTTTATTGGAGTCGGTGTCAAGCCAAGCCAAAAAATATTTTAAGTTCTCCGCGGTCATCTATTCTACATAACTGTACTTAGATTTGATGGAAAGCGAATTTGACGAAACATTAAGTAGGTACTTGACGAATGTAGTAGGTATTTGACAAAATAAGAATTTTACGAATGTCGTGGCTGGCTACAATAAATTTATCTTCTTCGGTTTATGGTGACATTCCATTCCCATTGAATGGATTATTTCAGATATTTTCACCAGCATAACACAACACTCCTTAGGTACCTTAGGGATTCCACCTTTAGGGTAAAGATTTTTTATTTTTATTGGCCACCCTTTTAACCGTACCGTCCAGCTTTTTTTAGTTTTAACTGGGTCACTTCTCACGTTGTTATAAAATGTTGAATTCTGTTAGTTTCCGTGTAATATTCTTTAACTCTTACCTTGGAGAATAAAATGTCAATTTATTTAACCGTCGAACAGAGATAGGTTCAAAATATCGCCTATTTATTTAACCAAATACCTACTTAAATCATAATCATCATCGTTTTTTTTTTCTCAAAAAGATTAGGTACTTACCGTGAAATGTGGCAACTTTACCAACGGACGTTGACTTTGTCACCAGTTACGTGCATTCATAAATTTAGTCCAAATTTAACTTTTAATTTAACTTTCTATTAAAAGAGGTAATTAAAAAAAATTTATTTAACTTTCTTTTAAAAGTGACATTATTAAAAAAGTTAAGTTTGGACTAAGTTAATCTGATTTTATGAATGCACGTAACTGATGGCAAAGTCAACGTCCGTTGGTAAAGTTGACACATTTCACGGTTGTTCAGTTTTTGTAATTTCCACAAATATTTTTAGTTTTTCCGTCCATTCGTTACTTAGCTTGTTGCAGACCAAATTTAAAAGTGCTTGTGTCAGTCTATCCAATTTGTGAAAATGGTAAAAATGCTGCAGGATCGTGTAAGTGCGGTATAATTAAGTGCTCACGGCCATATTTCGGAAGTAAAGAGTTAGAGACTTTAAATAGGTACCTACCCACTCGTAAAGAACATTTGAAATATTCACATTTCACTTATATTGAACTGAACTCTGTCCAGCGCTTGAAAGGTACTCATCAGGTAGGGAGCCAATCACGGATAATGAATATGATTCTAATGAACATGGAGAAGACATGGACATTGATGGAAACAGTTTTTTTTTATTTATTTCGCTTAGTATACTTATACCTACATGCTTCAATTTCGAGGCATGTATTGTACCCACTGTCCATTACAAGTGGCGACGGGCTCACCCCCCGTCACACTGGACAGCGTTTCGGTACTACTGGTGAAACGTGGATGTTCTGAGGTTTCAGAATATCTCTGACTACCCCCTCGGGGAATATAGTCGTGAGCATATGCTATGCTATGATGTATACTTATACCTAAGGTCTAACAAAATTAGCTGAAACTATTTTAAGGGGAGTATCAGACCATCAAACTGAACAACTTTCACTATGGGACCAATATCGAAATCGCGAAAAAAAAAACAGCAAACACACCATACTCGACCTAAATGTATGGGACCACAGATTTTTTTTCGCAATTTCGATATTGGTCCCTTAGAGAAAGTTGTTCAGTTTGATGGTCTACTCATCCCCTCAAAATAGTTTCACCTAATTTTGTTAGACCTTATAGGTATACATAAATTAAATGCATAACTATTTAAAAGTGATTAGTAGGTATATAATCATAGAAAAACCCTTTCTAGCATGCAAGCAGTGATGTTTCCAGTACTAAACCCAAGGCAAACTCTCATAAAATAGCTACAAAATGAATCATAATCGTAACCCTAGCCGTAGTCATAACACAGTGTTGGGTGACAGATGGCATCCGGAACATTTTCATAGGCCGGTCTTAAGGGTCCGTTCGCATTGTTAATGCTACGAGGTCCAAGGTACCAATTTATGTTGCGAAACATAAAATGCTATAAAATACCACTTGACTAGATACCTAGGTAAAACATACGAACAAATATGAAAAAATACCTACTTGTATCGATGCACAGTATGTTTTTTGACCTGAAAAGCGGTCATGGTCGTTTTATTCGTGTAATCGTTAGTGTTAATCATTTTGAAACTGAGAGTAGACCTCCCGTGCGTCAAGTCTTCTTAATTCTTCTTAATATTGAGTTGTGATTTTTAAATTTTTTTTTTCAAAATATCGCTATAACTTCCAAATAATCCGGTTTTCTTCTTTTTTCTCAATTTAGTATAATAAAACAATAAACGAGGTATTTTATACACATTACAAAAGTTCTCGAACATTTATGTTAATGACGAAATTATACATTTTATTGTTTTTCGTTTTTTATTTTTTATTTCTATATAGTCAGTTATTGGGGTTCCATTTTTACTTTTCAATATTAAGAGCCATACTATTGATGTCTAATAAAAAAATCATATCTAAATCTCGTAGGATATAGGAGTTATTAACTAATTCTTCTAAAAGTTCTAAAATTATAAGAAAAAAACATTAGAAGTTAATAACTCCTATATCCTACCAGATTTAGATCTGATTTTTTTTTTATACATCAATAGTATGGCTCTTAATATTGAAAAGTAAAAATTGAACCCCAATAACTGAATATAAAGAAATAAAAAATAAAAAACGAGAAACTATAAAATGTATAATTTCGTCATTAACATAAATGTTCGAGAACTTTTGTAATGTGTATAAAATACCTCGTTTAACGTTTTATTATACTAAATTGAGAAAAAAGAAGAAAACCGGATTATTTGGAAGTTATAGCGATATTTTGAAAAAAAAAAAAAAAAAATTATAACTCAATATTAAGAATAATTAAGAAGACTTGACGCACGGGAGGTCTACTCTCAGTTTCAAAATGATTAACACTAACGATTACACGAATAAAACGACCATGACCGCTTTTCAGGTCAAAAAACATACTGTGCGATGTGTTGAGTTGTTCGATGACATTTCAGATTTCAACACTTTAAACTGAACAACTTTCACTAGTGAGCCAACTTCGAAGTCGCGAAAAAAACTCAGTTTTTTAATACTATAAATGACTGAAACAGTAGATTTTTTTTTCACAAATTGATGTACTTAAACATGTATTTCGTGAAATTAAATTTAACGTTTTCACAAATTAAATTAAATTTAAGTTGGTGTGTGATCGTGGAGCCTTAATACATGATGTTTCACCTTAAGCATACCTAAGGCCTACCCTAAGTTATATTGTATTCTGAGCAATAGAGTGATTTATGGGCCGACCCTCGATCAACTTATGGGTCTCTAGAACCTTTATTAAACCCCTGTAGAATTGCCTATATTTGAATTCGGCTTTTATGAGAACTTGTGAACTTTACCTGACCAGGAATTAGGTGTCCTTCTATAAAAAATTACCATTACCTTCCTTTTCAAATCGTATTTTTGCGGGATATTTCTGGTAAGTAATTTACTACATATTTGTGCAGCTTCTTATATTAGGGGCTGGCAAGCCAGAAACACTTCGACCCAATGGGATCTTTGGTTACATATTTAGTTCTTCATCTTCACCCTTCAAAGACATGGTGAATGAGTTAAGGCAATACAATCCAGGAGAAGAAACCTGTACCTAATATCCCGGTTTTGGATAATCAGCTTTGGGCAGCTTTTGATGTTAAGTATATTTATTTTTTCTTAACTAAAATAATTAGGTTTACTTTGAGTAATCCAATGAAAGACGATCTGCAGAAAAAAGCAAATTAACGATCTTCTTTTCCTTACCCCTAAACGTACCTCAGGGATTCGTAAACTTCGGAGCGTCGAGCTCTGTTTCTTTAATGTGGTATTTAATATGAATCCAGATTCCAGACAACAAAAGAAATAACTCTGAGGGGAAAATATTACAATTACATTTCATCCATTCCAACTATCCATTGGAATATTATAATTATAGAGAACGATATGGAACGAGACGAAACTTATATCACATACAGCATTCACGATTAAAGCCGGCTATAAAAAGGGTTGGTACTGATCTGGAAGTAGGTACCTACTTAATCATTCATATACACTGCTCCTTAGTTGACATACGAGATATTTAAGAGTGTATCAAGGATTGTGTACCTACCATTACATCCATTTCACTGCGATCGCCAATCCGCCTGCCAAGTGTCGTGATTATTGGCAAAAGGTCTAATAGATTTTCTTTTCACCGATGACCTAATGTTATACATGCTACTTTGACCTAACCTAACACTACAGGTGAGCCTGTTCAAGTGAAGGCAGAAAAATACGTTCACCTTATTTTAGATTAGGTACATCAACAAGTTTTTTGAATAGAAAAAAAGGAAAAAGTCGTTATGAACTATTTATGGCTATAAGAAACAAAAAAAGGAAGCTTCTCTAGATTGAATATTTCGAAGTACTATTTCGTATTCATGAAGAATATGCGACCGGTATTGTATGACAAAAGGTTTTTGTTGTTATACGAATTTGAGATGATATCTTTGGATCTCTGAACCTGATAGTGATTGATTACCCTTTTATTGAAAAGCAGCCACGTCGAACATCTGCAGACGGATTATTTCTCAGAAACTTATTTTCCTTTTAAATAGTAATTAAGGATCGAACAGACGGCACAAATACATCTATAGTAACTAGTGTATATTATCTGTAGTAGCTCGACGATATGAGTACAGATTTCTGAAACTAGGTATAGTAGATTTACACACCGAGGGCAGGAAAGTTAGAAAGGTCTCAGAACTCGTGTCATTGTTGACCTAGACGAAGCCGAGGTCAACAAACATGTGATCTGAGGCTTTCTTATTTACTGCCCGAGATTAGTACCTATACTATTTTTCTCCTCGACGGAGGTGGAAAGCGACAACTTCGTTCAGCACAGTGGGACCAAAATTGACGCTTTCCGTCCGGAGGGGAGAAATAACCGTTATCGCTCTCCATACAAACGAAGATTAATTAAGTATAATTTAGATGTTAACCAATTATTAACCTACTTTTAACTAATCAACTTTATGTGCCTTTTAACGAAAATCTAACCAGCAACAGCGGCGGAGATTAATATCTAGATCGTGTTTAAAAAATGTCATTGACGTTGATTGGTTAATATTGAGAGTATGATCTCACTTCGTTGGAATGCAGCGCGCTCGGGCGCTCTGCAAGGACTCTTAAACTCCGTTCAGGAATTAGAGCGACAAAATGTAAACAAAGAAACGTCACTGTCAAAGTGACATTACGTGGTCAGAAACGGTTACCTATCGTACTTTCGAAAAAGAGTTTTCCGAATTTTAGTTCTCCGAAATCGTTACACTTTTTATTGTTTCCCTTTTTTTTTTTTCCCCGAAATATTATTCGCCATATTTTAAAGAGCCAGATTTTTTATTGTCCTTTTTTTCTTCTAACCAATGAATCCAAATTCTGTAACACAGTTTTCCGAAGTAATGTAAGTCAGATAATTTACTTTTTCGAATATTTGTTTTTCCGTACAGTCATTTTTCCGCAAAAATATTTAACCTAACCTATCCTAAAATTTTAAAAACACCAGATTGTTCTTCTCAGGCAGGGGGCGTCCACCCCCCTGCACCTTCAACATACATATAAGCAAACAAGCAAGCATGCAGCTAGCGAGCAAGCAAACATGCAGCAAGCAAGCAAGCATGCAGCAAGCATTTTGATGCTCCGCTCGCTTCGCTCGCTCCGCTTAGTGTTTAACATGTTCTAACCTAACCTAACCTACAATTTTAAAACCACCAGTTTGTTTTTCTCAGGCAGGGGGCTTCCGCCCCCCAGCACCCCCCAACATGCATGCAAGCAAGCAGGCAACATGCAAGCAAACATGCAGCAAGCATGCAGCAAGCAAGCGAGCATGCAGCAAGCATTTTGATGCTCTGCTCGCTTCGCTCGCTCCACTAAGTGTTTAACATGTTCTAACCTAACCTAACCTACAATTTTAAAACCACCAGTTTGTTTTCCTCAGTCAGGGGGCTTGCGCCCCCCGCACCCCACAACATGCAAACAAGCTAGCAAGCAACAAGCAAGCAAGCATGCAGCAAGCAAGCAAGCAAGCAGCATGCTAGCAAGCATGTTGGTGCTATAATCCTGGTATCATGTATCTACTATAGTCCGTTCGCGTTAAGAAAATAGTGATTTCAGTTTTAAAATTTATTGTTGAACGAGTCACGCAAAATACACAACCGTTTTGTTCACAGTGACCAGTTCACAGTGACCAGTTGAAATCTGACCTTCGAACAAAACGGTTGTGTATTTTGCGTGACTCGTTCAACAATAAATTTTAAAACTGAAATCACTATTTTCTTAACGCGAACGGACTATAGGTAATTATTACAGAAAACTTTACTGTGTTGTGTCCTAGTCATACTATGGAAGAAGTTGCTTCTACATTTTAAAACTTCGAACCTAGAAGACCGTTGTCAAAAGAAAAAAAATGATTATGAAATTCTGATTTTAAATTTTCTGGAAAATGATACTTCTGTCAAGTCTTTATAAGTAGTAACAAATGTATGTGTAACAAAATATCTGTCACTAGAAAATTCTATAAACCGTTTTCGCATAACTGAAATTCGGTCAGTGAAATTTCGAAAGTAAGATAGGTTACCGGTCAGAAACCTTTGGTACATTTTTTAAGAATACAAATTATGTCGGCACGGCATTTAATAAATTGCGTTGACATTAAAAATTAATCGTCTATCTATAAATAATAAAAACAATCGTGACAATTTGAATGAAATTTGTAAATTACGTTATGTAGCTCGCTACTCTGTCTGTGTGGGCTTTTTGTGCTATGCGTAGCATCCGCGCATAGCGTACGGACTCAGACGACGGTATTAAACAATCAAGAGATGCGATTACGAAATAAAAAATAATTTCTTAAAGAACTTTGTTAAAACGAACCAAAGGTCTCAAATATCTGATTGTTGCCAGACCAAGAAATAAAATATTTACAGTCACGCTTTCTTTTAATCTAAAATAAATTATAACTTGCGTATTTTGTAATTATATTCCATACAAAATTAACATATCATTTGTCGTAATCCTTGGCGAGTAGAACAGATAATTTACTGTTATTCATTCCGGAGATAAGTTTTCTTCCATCTCGAGATGGTATTTTCTACTCTGGTATCACCGTTGTTTACATTTTGTCGCTCTAATTCCTGAATGGAGTATAAGTTAATGTTAGGTTAGGAGAAACTCTTAAGTTAATAAAATAATCAGTGGCCTACCATTGCAGGGCAAAGACCTGATTTTATTTTACTAATGAATACGAGAGGACAAAAAAGCAATTTTGCAAAGTTACGAATTAACTTTAGATTAGATTACCATCGTTCGAAATAATGAAATGGACTGTAAAATGGAAACCAAATTAAATGAATTTAAATGTACAGCAAAGTTTTTTAATTAATTTACCTATTAGCGAATGCTTACTAAAAATACTCTGGAAATTGCTTTTGCGTTTCAAACGGCCGACAAAAATGTCGATATATACAGAGTGTAAAATTAAATCTCAGGGGAAGCTTCAGATTATCAAACTGAACAACTTTAAGTACCTATGGAGCCAACATTAAGTCGTAAAAAAAAATCTGCTTTTCCATAGAAAACAACGGCTACTCGCTATTTCATTCGCTTAGAAAAGTCTGAAGTACTTAATTTAACCCTGTATTTTATTAATAGTAAAAGTAACATTATTGCTCCAAATAGAAAGAAATCTGTGATAAGATAAGAAAGCATTCAATCAACTCAATACATAATCCCTCTTTTTGTTTCTGCTGCAGTCGGGCAAAGAGAAAATAGTTACCCCTTAGTCGGGTGAAAACTATCATTTTGTCATAGATTTTGTGTATTTCTTTTGTGCGGTAGTAAATAGGTGTAAGATATCTTTGGGCCCCAATAATTTCCCTAATTTTGGTTTTAATTCAAACGCGTTTCTTGAGAAGTTGCAAAACTCTGTTTTAGATGTACCTAAGAATGTTAAAGGATTTTATTAAGAGCAATAAATTAAAGTCAGCGACAAGTTCAAAGCAGGCAAAGTTGCTTGTGGCAAATTCGAAAACTTGCCTGCAAAGTTCCTCCTTCGTGCAGGTATGTACTCCCGAAATTAACTGTAACCTATCATAATAAGCACTCTATGCTAACATTTTAAGTGCTAATTATAAAATTAGATCATCAAGAAGATAGAATAGTACTGTTTTTTCCATACAAAGAATTTCCCTGTTTCCTCCCTGGGATAATAACAATAGAGTAAAAAATTTACCATACAATTTAGTTACCTCTGCTATGTACCTACCTAATAAAACATAGGTTGTTTTGTTTTTTTGCAAATTAAATCTGTAGGAACTAGGGGCCTTCGAAAATTACTAATTTAACCGCTTGTTTTCAGACATTCATCAAACAAATTTGACGAACACAGACAGAAAAAGCAAAACATATACTTACATAACATAGGTACATAGCGAAAGTTTTTTTTTTCATATTATAAGTAGTAAGTACTTGATAGAATTATTAAAAACTGTTTAGTTTTGGAGAAGGAAACACGGGATTGTCTGTCTGACATAGAAAATATTGTTAGTGAGACAATTATCTCGAAATGGTTTTCGATTTAGCCCTCCCAAAAAAAACTTGACATATTACCGAATCGACACATCGTGTAAACATCAGCGAGCGGGCAATTTGGTATATGCTACGATTACTCGTAGGTATGCCATGTTTCATAAAAATTCCGACGCTCTGAAGGTTTCATTTGTGAGCTCATCGATGTTTTTGACAGCGATGTGACGCTTAGAGAATAGCACTCCTGAAATCAATCAGTGTCCCGGCAGAATTGCGATATCGGGATGTTACTTTGCCGTTGCGACATCATTGCAGTACAGTTACGAAATCGCATATACAGGATGAAATTGATATCATTAGCATCCTTTAAAACGAAGAGTCTAACCATCAAACTGAACTACGTTTACCTACTATGGGAGCAAACCAATCGGATCAAAAAAAAACTGCTGTCCCATACATTTGAGTCGTGTAGGCAGCGGCGGCGGGTGCAGTTTAGTATGGAACAGCGGTTTTTTTTTGCTCCGATTGGTTTGCTCCCATAGTAAAAGTTGTTCAGTTTGATGGGTAGACTCTTAGTTTAAAAAGATGCCATTATTAGCATCTTTTTAAACTAAGCTAACTAATATCAATTTCACCCTGTATATACGCTCAAAAGTCGCTTGTGTGAAATGGCCCTTTTGATACGTAAACATATTGAAATTTGCTAAAAAATACGTATTTGTTTTATTTTTTAACGTCTTGTATGTACAGTAACCTATCACTCCGAATATTTCGATGTTCCAGAAAAAATCCTAGTTTTCGTGAGGAAGAGCTTAAAGGAATCAACATCCGGCCCGAGGCATTTCCGATTGTTAACATGCGAGAGTGGGAGCTGTCACTCCTCTCTTTAACGGATAAGAGACATGCTTACCAACTCGTGAAATCTGCTTTTGGATCTTATTTTACGGAAAAGATATTTCGCAAAGGCATCACTAGGTCTTTGGTAGTAGTAAGTAATCATTGATAATATTATAATCACAGTCTTTTGAAAGTTTAGGCGGTTACTATTTAAGGGATAGAAGAGCGGTTACTATGGACAGCTGATTTTGATTTCGAAGTTGCCTCCATAGTGAAAGTTGTTCAGTTTCATGGGGGGTGTTTTGTTACACCTATATAATATAGCTCGAGTAAACTATTCGAGTAGTCCAGTTTTGTATGAAACAGCAGATTTTATTTCGGGATTTCGAAGTTGGTGCCACAGAGAGAGTTATTAAGTTTGAAGGTCTGATAATCCCCTTAAAAGCGTGTCAGCATATTAAGAAGCCAATTTTGAAGTCCCTGACTCACAATGTCGTAGAACCGTGTATTGTGAGGCAATCTGAGGTTTTGTTTTGGATACATTATCGCAGCGTGTCAAATAAATCAGTGCATAGATTCGTCAGGAATCATTTGGTGTTTTTGGTGTCTTTCTGACATCATCATCATCATCAGCCTATCATCGTCCACTGCTGAACATAGGCCTCTCCCAAGGCGCGCCACAAAACTCTGTCCTCGGCCTTCCTCGTCCAGTTGCTCCCTGCTACTTTTTTTAGGTCGTCTGTCCACCGGGCAGCAGGGCGTCCCACACTACGCCTACAAGTTCGCGGTCTCCACTCCAGAACTCTGACACCCCATCGGTTTTCAGTTCTTGGGCATTTATGACCAGCCCACTGCCACTTCAGCTTGCTAATTTTCTGAGCTATGTCAGCCACTTTAGTTCTGTGATGAATCACTTCATTTCTGATGTGATCCCTCAGAGAAACACCGAGCATAGCTCTCTCCATAGCTGTCTGAGCGACCTTGAATTAATGAACTAGTCCTATCGTCAGGCTCCACGTTTCCGCACCATAGGTCATCACTGGCAGAACGCACTGATTGAACACCTTCGTTTTGAGGCATTGTGGTAGGTCCAAGGAGAATATATGACGTAGTTTCCCGAAAGCAGCCCATCCTAGTTGGATACGCCTAGCGGCCTCCTTGTCGAATTTGTTTCTACCTAGTCTTATAGTCTGTCCAAGGTAGACATAGTCTTGCACAATTTCTATCGTCGTCGCCTCACCGACGTACCTATACCGACCGTACATACCGTATCTTTCCGACTAGTAATAAGCAATAACTGCTCCAGGAGCAATGCTATGATGGTCATTTCGAAAAAAGAGTTTCCGACAAAAAATTATGCATAATTAAATCATCGCATGTGTCATGCGGTCCAGCGATGGAGTTTACAAACAATAAATAATGCATTATTGTGCTATTTGTTTGGTCGAATTTCTGTTCGGTTGTATAATTGACATGCATTATTTATTGCATTGTGTCCCGACGGTGTTTACCTGCATTCTCCAGTGAGACAGATTTTTTAAATTCCTTTATTTCCGTATTAACGCCACATGATATACTTTAATAGGTAGGTTACGTAATTTCCCACATAAACAACACTACATAAACAGAAAGTTGGTAGGTATGTATTTGTATAATATTTGTATAATATTCCTGACCTCCCCGAAAGGGATTATGGACTTGAGTTTATGTATGCATGTAATAATAAAAATGGATGTTTTAAAAAAAAATCTCATACACTTGAGTCGAGTCGGTACTGTAGTTTTGTATGAAACAGCAGATTTTTTTCGCAATTTCGACTTTGGCTCTCTATTGAAAATTGTTCAGTTTGAAAGTTTGAAGCACCCCCTTAAGTATAACTAGGGTGTTTGTTACAACCTGTAGATTTAGACTACATCTATAAACGAAAAACATAAGGGAGCGGACTGCATACAATATTTTAGTTTTATCTTCTTTGTGAAAAAAACGTTTGAAAATAACGCTCCTTTTCTGTAATTCTATAGCTTAAATACTATGTTTAATAATAGGTTGAAGTATAAAAAACACTGACATAAATACTCTAGCGAAGGACAAGCTCGTTCAAACAAACAACATGTTATACAAAACAACACAAAATGACACATTGCGGTCTGTCATTGCCATAGTGACGAAGTGAACTCGGGAACATCAATCAGGTGCGGGCACCGCATTCAAGTGGAACTTGTTGCTTCTATGAAAGGGCTTGTCTATCGCTAGAGTATATGTCAGTGATAAAAAGTAATGAAATTTTGATGACGTCACTTGTTGGTATCTAGTACAATTTTTCATTCAAAGCGCACGTTTTGTCATTCGATGAAGAGTTGCTAATTTGACTAGTTGTCCGCTCCCCTATCGTTCTTGTGGTATACAATTTAGTGAGCTAGGTAATTAATCTTCAGAAATTCCGTCCCTCCCACACGTTGTTTTGAGGTCTAAGTGTTGTTTTTGTTTGAATTTACTATATTTCTTGCTTACGTAATGGCATTTGTTCTATTCTTTGAGATTCATAATAGGTAGGTACACTAAGAAATTATAGGATTATTAGTTTCTGCAGAGTCAAATGATCGATTGAAAGCAACTTTAAACTCAAACTTGCACGTGAAATTTAATTTTGCTAATCGATTTCATTATACACAGAACTCGAATTTTGACACTGCCGATTTCGCAAAAACACGATTTCTTTTGACAACTAAAATGTTAGTTCCTCTACTCCTTGGTATAGTAACTTTATGAACAAACCCATTGTAAATGAGCAAAACTTTACATACTAAATGCAATCGAACATTTGTAACAAAAGATGTCTTTCTTTTTGCGAAAGTTATTTAGTGTCATGGGTACAATCACCCATTAAAGTAATCCCAATGTCTAACCTAACAGCCTGTACCTACATCTAAACTATTATAAAATTGTAACTGAAGTGTGTCTGTACATTGAAGATATTTACAAAAAAAAGATTACGATTTATGGTTTTTAGGTTTCCTTGACTCGAAGTCAACCTTTTTTAGAAATTTTGTCTGTCTGTTTGTTTGTGTGTTTGTTCGTTTGTTTGTTTGTTAGTTCGCGCAGCACACAAAAACTACTGAACCGATTTTGATGAAACATTTTTTGTTTGATAGCTTACGATCTGACTTAAAATCTGGTACCTACTTATATAATTTGTGCGGACGAAGTCGCGGGTAAACACTAGTGATACTAATACAACAATCTAATATCTACTACAGACAGACAGTGTGACAATTTCAAATATTATTGATTATAAACATGTTACAGCATGTTATGTTTTTCAATATTTAATTTGAGACAGTTTGACACTACGAGTACCATGTGAAATTCTCTATTTTTTTACTTTTTTTATGCCATGAGATTTTAGATTCTAGTCGACCTATACCTACCCAACCCAAATGTATGGGACAGTTGATTTTTTTCGCGTTTCTTGAGGTAGGCTCCATAGGTAGTGAAAGTTGTTCAGTTTGATGGTCTGAGTTCACCGTTTTAGTCTGAGGAGGACTGTTCCTTACACCCTGTATCCTATTATTTACCTAATACATAGTTAAAACAACATTGATTCAGGAACTATTAGGTAATACCATGGGAATACAATCCGGAACACATGCCAATCGAAAGCCATCAATAACCATTATCGCCATCAAAACACAATAATTTATAGGAAAATAAATAGAATCGTTTATGGGAAAAGGTCGCAGTTAGTGCAGATTCGTGGGACACTTCGCGAAGGAACGGATCCGGGAGATTTATCATGCAGCATGCATGACATGATTAGTTTCTGTACTGTTTATTTTTTATTCGCGTGGCTTGTCAGGATATTTTTGGGTTGGGACACATGTACAGACGGCGACCGACGACGGCGGGCCCATATAGTCGGGGAAAAATACGGTTTGAGATCGCATTAAAGACACTTTAGTAAATTGTGTTTGAATGTACTTATATCTGTATAAGTTTATAACACATTTTTCGAGATTTCGTGGTAATACAGGCTCAGGACCCTGAGAAATACATAAAAATCGATATAAATGTACAAAAGGCAAGCTTATTTCAAAAGATATTTATTTTATCATACCAGCAAAATAGACAGTTAATTATCACAAGACAAATTTAATGTATACAGTAAGTATTTAAAAGTCTTGAGCTTATAATTTTTGAATACTTACAAAAAATTTAATATCGACTCAAATTTACGATATTAACCGGGGATTATTATTGTTATAAGTAAAACGTATTGAGCGAAGCCGTCCTGTACAAAATCACCAGTTTTAAATTTTTTGTTCTTACCTAAATTTAATGTTTTGTAAATATCTGAATTAATTAATAATACACAATACAAAATCGGGGGTCACGAAGGAACGTATTCGCGAGATTTATCATGCATGACATGATTAGTTTCTGTACTGTTTACTTTGTTTATTCGCATGGCTATTGTCAGGACATTTTATTCGTAATTTTATCTCCAGTCGTTCAGATGCGTCTTGATATTCACATGAGGACGGACTGGCGCAGACGGACGTGGAGGGTGTAATGTAATGTAAAATAATACATTATTACAATAACGATACAGTTGACAGAGAGAACGCCCAATCGGGAAACATTAAAAGCATAGATATTGGTTTCTAGATCGTGTTTAAGAGGATAGGCGGGCTGAAATGCTAATTTAGAGAATAGGTCACTTTTCCGACTGTTTACATATTTATCTGATCGGCCCCACCCATACACCCCAGCGACTAGAGTGCGAAAGAGATAACGTCAGGCAGGACCAATTTTATCTAGGTACATAAAATTGACGAAAACAGCATTTCGTATTCCCCTGTTTCCTCCTCCAAAACTAAACCAATTTTAATAATTATTGAAAAAAAAAATTAAGGAAGACTGGCTATGTCTGAATGTTTTGCTTTTTTTGTTTATATTAGTCAAATTTGTTTGCTGGATGTCTGAAAACGGGCGGTAAAATTGGTTATTTAAGAAGGTCCCTAATAGGTCATACATTAATTAATTAATGCAAAAAAGCAAAACATAGGGAAATAGCAGAGGTAACATAGATTGCATGGTAAAAAATGGTTTTCTCTGGTGTCATTATCCAGGGAGGAAACAGGGGAATACGTTTGTATGGAAAAAACAGTACTCACCTATCCTCTTAAGAAATTTCATTGACTTTAATTGCTTACGAGGATATAATTCGGAGCGCGCTCCATACATACGTACTATGGTGATATTTTCTATAATAACCAATTAAATTCAATGAAATTTTGCAGAAACGATCTAGAAACAAATATCTATGCTTGTATTGAGTCAGATTTTCGTTAAAACGTTTAGTTTTAAAGTTACAGTGACTCAAATATTTCCATACAAATCTTTAACTAATCATAGCATTGAAACTGTATATTTTAACAAAAATCTGATTCTATACAAGCATAGAGATTTGTTTGTTTCTGAAAAATTTCATGGACTTTAATTGGTTATTATTGAAAATATCACCATAGTACGTTTGTATGGAGCGCGCTCCGAATTATATCCTCTTAATATAGGAAATAGGACGGAATTTCGTTTGTATGCAGCACATTCGGGAGATTTCGGAACAATGTGCCAGCAGTCTAAGAACGTGGCATATATTTGACTTCATTGTTCCGAGCGAGTTACTGCAATATGAAACTGTGCTACGAACTACTACGCGCGTAGCAACGCCACGGCTACGACACGTAGCCCGTAGCACTTACGACATTGTAACGTGAATTCAAATCATTTTAGATTTTGTTGCAATATTGACACGGTTCACATTAACATACTGTGGAATTATGAAAACTGAAATTTTAGATTATAGATTCTAAAGGCCAAGGCCATAGGGCCTATTCTACGTAATTTCTAAACTATCCGTACTAATGAAAATGTTTATCTTACATCTAATCTAATCTAAACTATTATAAAACTGTAACTTAAGTGTGTCTGTACATTGAAGATATAAAAAAAAAATTACGATATGGTTTTTAGGTATCCCTGACTCGAAATCAATCTTTTTTAGAAATTTTGAAGTTAATTGAAGGTACCATTTCCACAGTCGGCTACAATCAAACCAAGGAAAATTTCAAGCAACAGGTTCAAGGGCACTCAAGGGCGGTCATAGGTTGTTATTGTATCGCACGTTACGGGGACGCAGGGATTCGTGAAAAGGGGCTTTTTATATGCCAATAGTAATTTCAGGCAGCAAGAAATGGACGAATTCAGTTAAGCATGACCAGATATTTTACACCGCTGGCTGTAGGCAATATCACTGAGCTCCTGTCCGCTTGTCAATTTATTGTTTTTTCTCCCCTCCGGACTGAAAGCATCAATTGTCGTCCCGCTGCGCTAAACGAAGTTGTCGCTTTCCACCTCCGTCGAGGACAAAAATAGTATACTAACCTTGCCCGAGGTTAAATAAGAAAGCCTCAGATCACATGTTTGTTGACCGAGGCGACTTTCTTACTTTCCTGCCCTCGGTGTGTAATCTACTATAGTTTACTTTAGTTTTTTGTTTACCTAAGGTAGGTATTTTTTACCTTATCTTGTAAGTTTATATTTCTTTTTATTTTCTTTGGCAATAAACTGATTTGAATTGAAGTAATTTAAAAAAAAATCACCATCTCATCTGAAATAAAAATCTTAAACTAAGTACTATTTGAGTTCAAACTACAGTCTGTCTATAAAGTCTTGGCAACAAATGAGGGCGCTGTCTCCACGCAAGAACGTCAAAATCAAGCATTACCTGGCAACACCATCATACTAAAATGATTAGTTCCTCAAAAATTCATGCCACGACTTTATAGACAGACTATAAAACTTTTGATGAGATTGATTATCATAAAAGTTACAGCTTGGGCTCAAATTCATTGCTCAAATGCCATCTATTAAGACGCCCTAAACTTCGAAACCATAGACAGAACTTTTTTTGTTGTTGACAATTCTAGAGTTAAGGTGGTTGGAGAGCTGTCAATTTCATACAAAACGTTGTCGTATAACACTCGTAGACGGTGTTAATAAAAGTAATGTTTTATACATGGAAAAATTGCTTAGAAAATCTAGTTTGCGCATATCAAATAATATTTACATTTTGTAATATAATTACGAGACCAACTGCTTAACGTGCCTTCTGAAGCACGGAAACGCTCGAGATGAAATACCACTAAACGGTCACCCATCCAAAGACTGACCGGACCTGACGTTGCTTAACTCCGCCCGCGTGGTGGAGTATGGCCCACTCCCTCTCACCCTTATTCGTGAGAGGAGGCCTTTGCCCTGCAGTGGGATTCTATAGGCTATAACTTACTTTTTTAATATAATTACGAAGATATAAGGGTTTGAAATTTTGTATGAATAATTTCAAAGCGTGATATCTTCGTAATAATATTACAAATTGTAAATATTATTTGATATGCGCAAACTAGATTTTCTAAGCTATTTTTCCATGTATAAAACATTACTTTTATTAATACCGTCTACGAGTGTTATACGACAACGTTTTGTATGGACGGAAACCACCTTAATTCTTCGATCGCAACTGAGTACGAAGCTTCAGTTTCGTAAGCGGCCGAAACGGTAATGTCACACTTACCGGGACGTACGAGTAGCTACAATAAACAGCAATGGTCATTGAAATTTAGCGAAATTAAAATTAAATTGATTTAAAACCAATCAAGATTCTACAAAGCAATAAATGTGCCATGAAAGAGTATTAAATGAACTTCATCTGCTTACAATAAAATTTCTAGCCCAAAAAGTATCTTTCAAAATTCTTATCAGATATCATAATATGATAAGAATAAAAATTTTGAAAGATACTTTCATCATCATCTGCTTTTTATGTTGACAATGTTCATAAACAATTAACTTTCTAAACACAGAATAGCGACAAACAATGAAAACAAGGTTAGTATACCTATAAATAAACAAAGTGAAGCTAGGTAGGTGCACTAAGCTATCCAGGGCCATCGAGAACCATTCAACACGTGCAAATGACATGTAAATGAGCCGGGGCTCGCGTGTTTCAGCGAAATTTTCGCATAATCAATTGTTAAAGTGAAATGGCGAATTTCTAAAACGGAAGCGATCCATCGGTTTAATATAATGTAATTTTTGAATAATTTTGCTGGTGAAGTTTTTGCATAGGTTATTTATTGAATAATTTTTTAGAAAAGAGTTTGTACAGGCCACGGCCGTAGCGACCAATATCGGGTAGGTCGGGTAGTAATATAGGGTATCGTTTCGGGTGGACCAGCTCTCCTGCCTGCGCCGTGGGGAGGAAATTCAAATTGAAAAATTTTGACACTTGCTGTTTTACTTTATATGTTCTGAAAGCCATACCAATAATATGGAATTATTTGATCGAATGGAAATGTTATTATAGTTTTTTAATATTCTGCGTGATTGTATTAACTTTTATTATCTTAGTAATGCAAGTTAGAAAACTTACATAAATTAGATGTCTTCTGTCGAGGTTAAGGTGGTTGGAGAGCTGTCAATTTAATAAAAAACGTTGTCGTGTTAACACTCGTAGACGGTGTTAATAAAAGTAATGTTTTATATATGGAAATATAGCTTAGAAAATCTAGTTTGCGCATATCAAATAATATTTATAATTTGTAATATAATTACGAAGATATAAGGGTTTGAAATTTTGTATGAATAATTTCAAAGCGTGATATCTTCGTTATAATATTATAAATTGTAAATATTATTTGATATGCGCAAACTAGATTTTCTAAGCTATTTTTCCATATATAAAACATTACTTTTATTAACATCGTCTACGAGTGTTATACGACAACGTTTTGTATGGACGGACGGAAACCACCTTAAGGAATAAGCGATAAAACCTAATACACCCCAACTGATTTATAATGAGGTAATTGCTTTGAAACAATAATGTTGTTATTTTATTAATTAAAATTTAAAGTTATTAAAATTTTAGGTCGTTGCAGAGTTGTCAATTTCATACAAAACTTTGTCGTAGAACACTCGTAGACGGTATTAATAAAAGTAATGTTTCATATATGGAAAAACAGCTTAAAAAAATCTAGATTGCGCGTATCAAATAATATTTACAAATTATAATATAATTAGGAAGATAAAAGGCTATGAAATTTTGTATGAATACCTAATTTCAAACCTTGATATCTTCGTAATTTGGCGTCGTTGGCGTTGGGTTGATAGCGTTACGTAAATTGTTAATCATTCAAACAAATTAATACTTATTTTTTTGTGTAACCTATGTTGTTTTTTTGTGTATCCTGACAGCAAGGTGACCACTAACTTGCCTCCACCAACACGCACTGGGCCCGCGTGGTGGAGTATGGCCCGCTCCCTCTCACCCTTATTCGTGAGAGGAGGCCTTTGCCCTGCAGTGGGATTCTTTTGTGACTTATCCAAAGCATTTGACTGTGTTGATCATAAAACAATGTTGATCAAATTAAACCACTACGGTATTCAAGGCAGAGCTCTGGATCTTTTAGAATCTTACTTGGAAAATAGAATTCAAAGGGTGTCTATCAATGGAACAAATTCGTCTGGCTCACAAGTAAAAATGGGCGTTCCACAGGGATCTATATTGGGTCCATTTCTCTTTCTGGTTTATATAAACGATTTACCCTACATGGTACAGAACTTGTCGAACATAGTGTTATTTGCTGATGATACTTCTCTTATTTTCAAAACAAGTAGAAAGGCACAAGATGTTGATGATATAAATGAGAATGTAAATTATACTCTTCGACAAGTTCTGAATTGGTTCAGTGTTAATAATCTTGCATTAAATGCAAAGAAAACTAAATGTATTAAATTCACTCTACCAAATGTTATTAATAATGAAAATCGAATAATTTTAGATAATGATATATTGCATTTCACAAATAATACTGTATTTTTAGGGATAAAGATTGACTCGAAGCTGCAATGGGGTCCTCATATAGAAACCCTAGCGGGTAGGCTGAGCTCGGCAGCTTATGCAGTTCGAAAAATCAGACAGCTAACCGATATAGCTACTGCAAGACTTGTATACTTCAGCTACTTCCATAGTATTATGCCTTATGGTATTTTGCTGTGGGGCCGTGCTACAGACGTTGAGACAGTCTTTATCCTTCAAAAACGGGCAATTCGAGCCATTTATAATCTGCGTTGTCGAGATTCATTACGAGATCTTTTTAAAGATATCAGTATTTTGACTTTCTACAGTCAATATATTTACGAAAATATTTTATACGTTCGCAAAAATTTGTCTCTCTTTCCCAAAAACAGTGACGTTCATAATTACAATAGGTACAAGAAATAAAAATAAATTAGTGTTCCCACATTTTCGACTCAGTAAGGTCAACACATCTTTCATGGGGCACTGTATACGCTATTATAATAAGATACCAGAGGATATTCTAAACTTGCCAGACAAAAAGTTTAAATCCCATGTTAAACAAGTCCTCTGTAAAAAAGGTTACTATAAACTCGATGATTATTTGAATGACCAAAATGTCTGGTCTTGACAATGTTACACTATGTAATTCAATATTTGTACTTTGTATATTTTGTTTTGTTTAAAAGAAGTGTGTTGTAGAGTTTCTGGCCGCATCTTCTCTACAACGGAACACCTTCCGAAGCGGTGGTAGAATCAAAAATGACGTCAAAAAGTTATCTATGTGATATTATTTTGAATAAAAATTTTGACTTTTTGACTTTTTTTTGACTTCTACAGGCTATAACTTACTTACTATGTTGAAACCTTGATAATTAGATTCTGCTCTCGATTCTAAACAAACTATTTTGTAGTTTTGTGTTAATTCATTAACACTTTGTAGATCCAGCCTAGGAGGAATTTTCTTAATCGAGATCTCCCATTCTTATTCCTATTGGTAATATGGTTTTCTAAAAGATACAGTTTTACGACGAAACTACTTCTTGAGGTTTAAACTGAAAATGTTACGTTATGTGCAAATATTTGAAAAAAAGTTTACGAAACTGAAAATTATATATTTATCTTGAAAACAACATTTTTTTCTACCTTTGTTCTCTTTTCGGAGCGTTCGGGGACGGCTCTTTAATTAATTTAATTATCGTCTATCTACAAACAGGATGGGGTTAGCCTTCGCAGTGTTTCCGACGTTCAATTAAATTATTTTTAGTGTAAAATGACACTTTCGATCACTTTTTATTATTCCGAAAAATTACTTTGTTTTTTGTTTGGTACACTGGTGGCTTGCACCAAAATGTAAACTATTATGAAACTGTAACAAAAGTTTGTATGTACATAGAATATATGGTTTTTAGGTGTCCCTATGTGTGTTCTCGTAAATATGACAGTTTAATCCAAACGTTTGCTTCGGATCACCATTTGCCCCGTTATTTCTAGAAGTAGCTTTAGAGAAGAAATTTTTGACCAGACATTTTTCGGATATTTTTGATGAGAACGGCTCTACGGGATTCATTTTGATATGGACATTTTTCTGCTAATTTGGATATTTTGTATGAATGGTGGATACGTTTTTTCTTGAGTATACTATTCACCTATCGATGATTTCTTCAATAAAGATAAACGATATGAATATTGTTATTCAATCCATCGAGATATAAAAAAACATTCTGAGCCTCTTGTACCTTTCACGAAACAGTTTAGCAAATAATATTGCTAGCATCATGGGAAGCAACGCGGGAGTAACGCGTAGTAATATTTTATGAGAGAATCTTTCATCTCCTCCTCACCTAGATATTTAGATACATTTTACATACAAACAAGAGCAACCTGATATAATACGCTTTTACTAGTTCAGTTGTTTCTTTTCAGGAAATATAAACTTTGTAAATATATAAGCATTTTGTTCTCATGTATAAGGGGTGTGAACACAGATTTCACTTTAAATCGGAAAAGTAATTATTATTGAATCTATCTTTCCAAGATTGGTATTTATGTCCAAGTTATATATCACTATAATTGTGTAGATACCACAGACGCAAGAATACAATAATATCAATTAATAATAAAAATACAGTAGAATACTACGAGAACAAAATGTTCATAAAACGTTGCAGTTGTAAGTAGGTAAGTCATGTATACAAGGTGTTTCATAAGTAAGAATAAATTTTTGAAACTCTTAAGGGGGTTGTTAAGACCGTCAAACTGAACAACTTTCTCTATGGGACCAACATCGAAATCGCGAAAAAAATAATTTCATATCCCATACATATTTTAGCTCTAGTCGATTTGTAGAGTATAGAACATAATTTTTTTTTTCGCGATTTCGATATTGGTCCCATAGTGAAAGTTGTTCAGTTTGATGGTCTACACCACCCCCTTAAATGTTTATTTGTAGTTTTGTAACACCTTGTATAGCCGTAACCAAATGTCAACAATAAAAATGAAAAATTTAGGCTATTACTAATCGACCAATGCTTCAATTTCCCAATGACGTGATCGAGCGAGCGCGCTATTGGCGGATTGTTTCCTCGCTCACCGCCTCGCTACATCGCACATCTCTGGTGGAAACGCAGTCTTAGATGAGAAAATCTAGGATATATATTATATATATATATTGTACTCGTAGTTCGCTTAGAACAATGAAATTATCTATGTGCACCTGCACAGCGAGTTAAATAAATGCAAAACTTGAGCTTTTTCATCTTTTTTTATCTTTCTTTTTTCTTTTATACAGAATTTATATAACTCCGCAACATCTAACATGTTGAAATGAGCACGAACCCAATAAAATAGAATGCGAGTTTTAACCCTTCGTCTGTGGATGTCACGGATCCATGACTAAGACAATAACAAATTTTTTGTGTCTGGAATTTCTACAGACGAGAGGTTAATAGAAAGGTATTTATAAAAAATATGCTGATCTGTTAGAATAGAATAGAATATAATTTCTTTATTTGTCTTTAAAAAAACACATTAAAAAACAATATATCAAACAGTTAATGCTTTTGTACGGGGTCATTTGATCATTTGGGGTTAATAAGTAACGGAAAAGTTTCGGTCATGGAATAAACACACTAAAATAAAAACAGCTGAGCAAAGCAGTCAGCTAAGCTGATGGGGTCTACTAGTTACCTACCCACGTATTTTATAAAGAAACCTATATTATTATCAACGGAGAATAAAGAAAACTACAGAAAACTTTTCGTATCGGCAGAAGTTTTTGTTCACCCGTATATCTGTATCCGATCGAGATAGACTGATTCGACCTGACCCCGAACTTTAGTGTCCAACTCAATCTCCAATACGGTTCAGAAAAATAAATCTGTGTTTAGATATTTTGTAAATCATGTAACAAATATTTAAATTTCACTTCAATTTTTTTTCTTTGATCATGACTGAAGCACATTATATTTGTATTAATTACAAAAATATTAAGTAACAGCTTTTGAAAATTTAATCCTAATTTCATGGTACATGAGCCACGATTGGGGGGTGAAAATAGGTATAACCTAAGTAATTTCTATGAAATCTGAAATATTACCTATCTATTTTCAGATAGACATTTTATTTTGTAATTAATCAAATAATACTTTCAAAACCTATCGCCTTTCGTTATCTATCTATAACATCACTCCTCTTTCCCAGTGGGGTAGGCAGAGACCAGGGAGCACCATCTACTACGATCCTTAGATACCTCTCTTGCCACATTCACATTCATCTCTTCAGACATGCCCTTAGAGTGACATTGTCGTCTATTGACAAAACTATTTAAATAAAGATTTAAAAAAAAAATTGACCTTCGGTTTCGAGTACTCCGCACCTCTCAACCGATTTGATCAAAATACTAAGTACCTTTCGAAGCCATTCCAAAAATATGAATTAAACATTCACATCCAACCCTAATTACGAACTTACCCAACTAAAATTCAATTACTAACCCCGACGCACAATTAAACAAAATATGAAACCCTATTCAATAACCCGAAAACTATTCGCATAAAGCTAAACTTAAACTCGAAAAGGCTTTCGTATTAATTGTCCCGCGAATAACTAGGCGTTTTGTGAAGTTGCACTTATGGGCGAGTGGCGAGTTGGCGACGGCGAGACGGTCGATGACGAGGCGGGGCGCGGCGCTGCCTCAGTGTGCTCTCTGCCGGTTCCCGCGACGCTCGCTCTGTGCGACAAAACATGTAAAAACACCGAATGCTACAGGTGCTCGCGTTCGTTCCCGCTCATGATAAATGACAGTGTCCCTCACAGTCGCACCCGACGGGTTAACTTTAGGAAACGATTTAAACAAAAAGTTTATTTGTATTAAAAAGGTTGTTTGAAACTTTGATTTTGTTTGTGATTAGGTTCTGGGGTAAGTTACCTAAACTTTTAGATTTTGGAATTCGTATTCCGTTTCGTATAAAACATCAAATTTTCGGTTTAACCTTTGTTTTTATCGTAATTTCGTTTAGTTCTGAAAAGTTATAAGAAAACTTGATTGCCAATAAGTGTCATTTTGCAGAGTCACCTTATTGCGCATGATCTGCGCAAGAGGAACTCAAAGTACCTATCTACATACAAATGCCTATAATGGGATACCTGCTGAATATATCTACGTAATAGGGTCGAAGTTTCCTGTGACCTAGATTTTATTTCTAGAACTTTGCTTTGAGCCTTTTCTTAGTTCAACTTGAATTGGTAAATTATTTATGGTTCTTTACAGAACTATTTCAAGTGACAATGGAGTTTAATTTTCATCTCGCGTTGATGTCTTTTATACCGGCGACTTAAAACTTATTTTTGCTCGTTTTTTGATAACGTTCTTCTAGATTTCGAACTTCAAATAAATTATAAAGCATCTAATGAGAATCTTTAAGATATTAATTGTAACAAATCATCGCTTATAATTTGTGACAAATTTTATAATTTTGCCGTATTTGAATCGGAACGATACTCTTTATACAGGGTTATACAGTTGCACTACTATAAGGGGTGATCATACCCATGATACTGAACAACTTTTCCTTTAAAACCTATTGGAAATTCCCAAAATTTCGGTTGATTTTTCATAGAAACCTTCGATCAGCAGATTGCATTTACCTAGTATAGATTTTTTTTTTTGAGAATTTCCTATAGGTTTCGTAGGGAAAGTTGTTCAGTATGATGGGTACAACCACGCCTTAAAGTAATGCAATTGTTTACCCTAACACCAAGTATACTGACAGTGTTTTATGGGGATGACCAGACCATCAAACTGAACAACTTTCTCTATGGGAACAACATAGAACTTTCTCTATGGGACAAAAAACTGTTCCGCAGGAAACTGCAACTCTACTCAACGTAAATGTAGGGACAGATTTTTTTTTGCATTTCCAATCTTGATCCCATAGAGAAAGTGGTTCAGTATCATCTAATTATCCTCTTAAAAACAGTCAAAATAAGTTGAACTCTGTATTTATAAACTAAAGCCTGACCAGAAATATAAAAATCCTCGCCATGTTGTGGAAAATAATTGGAACTAATTTTTGTACTTGGAACACTAACATTAAAGGTGACAGTCGATTGCAGCGCCCCCGATCCAGGTTTTTTATATTCCTGGTCAGGCTTTACATGGTTAATACTCGTAATTAGGTAATAACAAAAAGAATTGTTGTATATTGGCAACTGCAACTGCACACTTGACAGGTTTGGGCACTGTGAGTGAAATGTGGATAATTCAGAATTTATGTCAAGTACATTTAGAATATCTCTTACTACACGGCGGGGAATATTTCAATAAATAAAATACAGGGCCGTCGATTATTTTAAAGACGTAATCACGAAAAAGGCAAGTCATTTACAAAGTAACTAACATTTTATTGAACGTTGTCCTGACGTCAGTTTAACGGGGATTGACGTCATCATCATCACCATTAGAGTTTTCTTATCAGCACCAGCCTAATGCCTCGCTTCCCTTACCACCCTTTTCGGTCCTATGTCAATAGCACCGTGTACTTATGTGAAACTTTTCAAAGATTACAGAAGACACTTGGGCATAATGAGTATTTGCTCAGAGGAAAAAATACAAAGGGTCGTTCTACGGAAGGAGAATATCATCTTATTGTTTATACTAATGAGTGCCTTTAATTATTTCAGCGCGTCGCGCAAGAATTTTGGACGGGTTTTTAAATTAAAAACGTAGATTTTATACAGGGCGTCACTAGGCACACATCTCTCTATCTAACTATAACGTCACTCCTCTTTCGCAATGGGGTAGGCAGAGACCAGAGCGCGCCATCTACTACGATCCTTACCTACCTCTTTTGCCTCATTCACATCCATACATTTCTTCATACAAGCCCGTTGGTTTCGAGTACTCCGCACCTCCCCTTTTTGTAGGACGCATCAGAATACGTCCACTTCCATTCATTATTAGGGAATATTCATAGAAAAACAATGAAGTAGGTGCTGTAATCACTTTTCGATACAAATATTCGGATTTCGGGGGGGGGGGGGGGGGGATAAATCCCACCTTTTCTTTTGTGTGCGTGCTGTCACGCGGTACATAATCTATGACATAATGAAGGGTCTGCGCCTAGATACTCCCTCAAACAAACCACATTGGCGGAAATGCGGTGCTAACGCACGCAAGAAGTCCATAATTATAAATAAAAAAAATTATATCTATGTGCCAAAGATGGTAGGTACCTATATTTATCTCTAAAATTATAGTAATAAGTACTGTCAACATCAAAAGTACCTAAATGATGACGAAAGTATCTCGACTCAAAATTTTTATTTGATATCATATTTAATTGTTAGCTTGAGATGAAGTTCATTCAACGCTCTTTCATGTGTCATGTCATGACATGACATGTTTATGATTAATTTCAAATTGAATTTCGTTAAAGTCCTTTGAATTTTGCTGTTGACTGTACCACGCGGACGAAGCAGTCGACTAATGCTAGTAAAATCTGTTAGTAAAATGTTTCCAAAATATTATCGTAAACTATACCTACCTTATTATAAATAAAATACGTGATGTTTTTGTTATTTTACAAAAAAGGACCTTAGAATGACAGAAAAATCTATCAGATACGAAACATAACTAAGCAGAACACCATAACCTATATATTCATAGTAGTTTTTCCCAACAAAAGAGGTTATTTAGTTTATTTAAGCCAACCATGGCCCATGTTTGGATAGGACATTTTCATAAATGATGCAACGTTTTCTCTGTTTTATTTATTTAGGGACCTCCAAAGTAAAGATTTCATTACGTAAATATGTTTGCCAGACTTATGCTGAATTTATTAGTGAATCGATTGAATACGAGGAAAATTATTCGTAATCAACATTTTATATAACAATGTGATTAGCGTTTAAATAAATATACCCTATATTCCAGAGCAACTATTTTCATGTCTTGCGTTCCTTTTGGATTCAGCCTTCTATCATGAAATAGCCAATTCTATTTCACCGGGATGCGGGAGAGACATACGTGTGAACTCATTTTATTTACTCTTATTTGTATTTGACACTCGAATTTCCAATGTACCGAAGTAAATATTTGACACAAATAAGCTTGCGTATGTGGCTTGGTTAACAACAAGCATAATTTATTCCGCATCTAGGGTTGCGGATGTATGGCATAACATATTCTCTTACATGTAGACTAGACAGCGCTGGATTCTACATTCATTTGAATATCTCAACAAGAGGGTAAACCTAATCTTGGCATCTTTGCTTTCAGTGGTAGTACTTGTGATAAGAAATGTCTGCCCATGATGTCATAAAACAATAATATGATTCAATTATTATTTAACGCCAAACAAACACATGTGAATTTGAAGGACAGCAGTGCGATTATTGAAAATCATACGAGCGGTTCGGCAGTAGAAAGATAAAATAAATATTCTTGATTTGTAAACCAAGAATAGAAAAAATACATATATAACCTACATACGCTGAAGAAGAATTTCTGATGCGTATATGAACTCTACCAATCCGCAAGGGCACGCGTGGTGAACTAATGCCCAAACACCCACCTTGACATGATCATAATTCAAAGAAAATGATGTAGGTATAACTAATAAGGTCATTTAATCATAGCACGGATAACCGTTTAGTTAGCAACTTTATTACCTACATACCAATATTGATAACTGCAACTAAAAGGGGTTGTTGATAAAAATGTGCTGACATTTTGCTGGCATTTAAAGCGACCCCAGTTATAATTAGCCTTGTTTCAAGTTTAGCGATAATGTAAGGGTTCGGTGATTAATGACGGGTTAGAAAACTGTGTGATAAACGTTAGCTACTAAATGCGTGAATAAATTGATGTTAGGTTAATTCTGTTTCGGATTTCGGGTGAGCTGGAATACATAATGACGTCAAAAAGTAATCCAAACTTCCTGTGAATGGTTACGTTTGTTACTCAATCTCGCATAAACGGCTGAACGGATTTGGATGAAATTTGACAAACAGATAGAATATGTTCTGGATTGACACAAAATACTTTTTTTTAAATTAATGCTAACGAACTAGTGGACAATAGCTAGTAAATAATAATACATACAATATACCAACGGCTGTAACTCCAAAACCAACTGACGTTATGCAGGCAGATCTGATCCATCCCCATCACAGAGATGCTCTACACCATTACAAAATAACATTTTCTCAGTGCGGAACCAAATGGCTTCTATACAGGGTGTGAGTGAATACAGGGTGTAAAGGGACAGCCCTCCGCAAACTGAAACGGTGAACTCAGACCATCAAACTGATCAACTTTCACTAACGAGCCTACCTCAGGAAACGTGAAAAAAAATCTGCTGTACCATTCAAAACTGCCGCACCTACCCGACTAAAATGTATGGGACAGCTGATTTTTTTCCTCCAGGCTGAGGCAGAGGCTCCATAGTGAAAGTTGATCAGTTTGATGGTCTGAGTTCACCGTCTCAGTTTGCGGAGGGCTGCCCCTTACACCCTGTATAGTCGTGATCATATGTATGTATGTGTATGTACCTCGTATGATGTTCGCCTAATATGAAAGTCGAGAGAACTAGCACAACTAGATTTTAACTCGACTCTACTTGACGCTTTATAACACCACTGGCTTTTCGGTGAAGGAAATCATCGTGAGGAAACCTGCAGCTTCAATTTAGAGGCATGTATTGTACCCACTGTCCATTATCGACGGGCTCACCCCCCGTCACAGACAGAGATCGTGGACAGAGTTTCGGTACTACTGGTGAAACGTGGATGTTCTGAGGTTTCAGAATATTTCTGACTGCCCCCTCGGGGAATTTAGTCGTGAGCATATGCTTATGCTATGCTATGATTATACAAGCTGAAATTGATATCATTAGCATCCTTTAAACTAAGAGTACCCATCCAAAACCGATCGAAGCTCCACTTGAGTATTAGCGCTCTCGGCCGAACTCAACCCAACTCAAATTGTTTATTCAAAATAATATCACATATACAGGTTGTAAAGAAAAGTATCATTAACCACACCACCTTTAAACCACATGCTCTACCCATCAAACTGAACAACTTTTACTATGGGAGAAAACCTGCCAGAGTAAAAAAATCAGCTGCAATACCTACTCGCTCGACTCAAATGTATGGGACAGTATATTTTTTAAATTAAAGATTGAAAAAGTCGGACGGCGAGCGGGATTCGAACCCACGACCTGCCTATCCGGGGCATGCTCTACTCCGACAGAGCTGTCGTCGCCCCGCAAGCCACGACGAAATTTTCAATCTATAATAATAAATTCGAGTATATTTTTTGGTTCTGACATATTTTATGGTTGCCCCCATAGTAAAAGTTGTTCAGTTTGATGGATTTCCTTACACTCTGAATAGCTTTCTGACGTGTTCGAAGACGAGTAAAGTTTCGAAAGAACAGTAAAGTTACTTTAAAACATTTTTATAGTTAACTATAAAAACATTATATTATTTTCAAGCTTCTATAAACATTGTAAAAATTAATTCAAAGAAACGAAAATACCTACAGAAAAATCCTTTTGCTGTTTTCATTAGTTATAAAGCAGATCGAGATGTTTTTCCATATTAATTGCCCTTTCCATTTCTTTTTGACCATTTAATGGAGACTATTACTCAGAAAAAAGACGTCAATTATCTTTATAGCTGAGCTTTTTGACATTAGGGTCCTAGGTAGACGATCCTTTACAAATTAAAATAAAAGCCTGAGATAATACAGGCTTTAGGCAGGCTTGCCGTGTAATAAATTCTGCTCTATGAGTAGAACACTTTCATTATAGATTTTTTAGATATTATATTTTAAAAATTCGTTTAACAATGTGCAGAACTTTGCATAAGCATAAACATATGCTCACGACTATATTCCCCGAGGGGGTAGTCATAAACTCCAAAATCCACGCGGATGAAGTCGCGTGTAAAAGCTTGTCTTAACTATTTTAAACCGTAAAAACGTGAGGAATAAAAAAGTTGCGGTTCACTTCATATAAACTCATATAACTCTCGATAGCGCGATTTAAATGACGTGCAGCGCCATCTATTGACAATTTTGTTTGTTTGTTCGCGCATCACGCAAAAACTGCTGAACCGATTTTGATGAAACTTTTTTTTTTGGATAGCTTATGGTCTGACTTAAAATCTGGTATATCATTTGTGCGGACGAAGTCGCGGGAAAACACTTAGGGCCTGTTTCACCACTTCTGGGTAAGTTCTTGTTAGCTTATCCGACAGATAGTTTGTCATATTTTGTATGAAATTATGTCAAAATATCTGTCGGATAAGCTAACAAGAACTTATTCAGAAGTGGTGAAACAGGCCATTAGTGTTCTATATTTCCGTTGTTTCTTTACTGAATGCGCATAGATACCTACTTTACCATTAATAGTGCAGTATCTTAAATTTAACAAGGTTACTCGGTACTATTCGAACCATTGATCAATCTCGATGTAGACTGCCGCAGGGGAAAAATGCAGGAACCGTTCCGTATAAAATCACATATAAATGGATCCGATAAACCAATTTCATTGGCTCGCTGAGTCTATTAACATTATTGCAGCCGTTCGATGCGCAGAGCATCTGTTACTCCCGAATACCTACCGCAGTTTACCTATTAGTATTGTAGCAATATTGATATGCGATATCATTGGACTAATTATTTTATAAGGTTATCCATCATACCTTACCTAACTTTGATTAAACCAAGCGATTTTCTGTCGCGTGCAATCATAGGGCGCGGTCATAATATCTAAGTCATAAAAACTTTCCTTATTAAAACGCTTCAATGGTATAGTATGCAGTGGCCAGCAAAAGAGGCATTGATGGACGAACGTGTAAATGTGGGCCGAGGCGAAGCCGAGGCACACATACGTAAGTCCATCAATGCCTAGTTGTGGCCAAGGCTTGTATAGAGCTTTTCTCAAACAATGCGCGGAAATTAAAATCAATCAACTTTTCAAAATCAATAACGAACAACAATAATTTTTCCTGCGTCAAAGCTAAAGTTAAAGTGTTCATTCGTTTTTTTTTATTATAAAGCTTTATATTTGCAAGCCAGTTCGAAATTTAAATAAAACCTTTGAAAAGTTACCTCCTTGGTTGCCATGTTTCGGAGTAAAAGATCGTTCCATTTTTAAATTACACTACAGATAATATGAGTTTACTATTTGTAATATATTTGGCCGCTAAACCACGACAGATATGGATTTTCATACAACTTTTGCTGGCCGCTGCTCGCTTGCTGCTCGCATGTATTTGGCCAGTACAGCGATTTCGATTTACCTCAAAGAAGGTTGCCAAAATAATGCTCAAATTTCCAAGCATGTTTGAGAAAAAAAAAACATTACTGCACTATCGGATTCCGTCAATTACGAGTTCAGACGAAATATTGAAAGTAAAATTTTCATCATTGTTTTGATGTTTAAAAGAATGTATTTGTGGGGTACCCACATTTACATTTACCTCGGCGGTCCACCGGCGAATAGGGAACCGCCGAGGTGTATATAGGAAGGTGTATTTTCCACAATAAATTAGTACACACAGAGACTCAACTGGTTTCACTACTCCTGCCCTAGCCACCAAACAACCCTCAACGCACTGTCCCCAAAGTATTACTAGTCTAAAGTTAAAAGCACCTTATAAATGATAATCACATTAAAAAAATTTTTCCTGATTTGTACTTACCGTGATTAGGGATATCGATGTTTCACTGCTATAGAGGAGATAGTAGCTTTCCAAGTTTAATATAACTCGAAGAATTGACATTTAACTGCAGTGAAACCAATGGAATTACATTAGCAGTTCTCAGTAAAACCAACGAGAGACAAAACAGGAGAGTAATGAACTGAAAAGTATTTAATTAAAGTGAATCGTTTCGCTATTTGTAGTCTAGTAGTCTATCCAATTAAAACTGAATGTCACTCATTCGGACGTTTTGGTTCACCTTTTTTATACATTTTCATTTTAATATTATGTTTAGAGACTAGAGGATCTAGAATGAAGATTTTATTGTAACTTTACTTCACACTCAAAAATAATAATAATATCCATATATAATGAAGCACATAGAATGAAATACAAATGGCTAAAATAAGTCATATTGACTATCATATAAGAAATATTATATATTATGGTCATTTGAATGCTAAGTAATAAACTATTTATTCTAATAAGTCTTTGAAGTTTGAATAAGTCAATCTTATCTCAGGATAAAAGCATGGATTTTCGCTTTTGAAAGTTATGTCACATTCCAAAATTGTAGTTGTTTTAAAAAAAATACATTTTTTTTTTATTATTGATGGGTTTGCTCTTGACCTCTATCTAGTTCTCAGGACATACATGGGGCCGAAGATGTAGCGAGCTTACACAGAAGTGCACTGGCACTTCTGCACACTGACGGAACGCAGCAAGCTGCTTGGCGCCATACTCCGGCAGGAGGGTGGTCGCGAGCCATAGGCGGCTCCTTGCGGAGCCTACCACACAGCTCTGTGGGGGATCGTTCACCCGCCACCACAAACTTGGTAGCTTGTGATGCCGTTGCCCGGGGTGGACCGCTAGGAGGTAGATCCCCAATCACCCCACATACAGCCGAACATAGAACCTCCTCCTCTCCTCCTTTTTTGAAGTCGGTTAATTAATTCCGTAGCTCAAGTGCAAGTTTTCTAAAGTTAATATAAGAGGGTTTTCATTGCGAAAGTTTATTATACTATTCAAGGCCTGAAACTATCAAAATAGGATCTCTTTTAACTAGGTTTCTTAGCCTAGCTAGCTTAGTTTATCGGATGGTAGGTATAAAATCCACGCTATTAGAAAAGTGGACACTTTTCATTGTCAAAGGACATTGTCTTGCAAATATCTATATGCTAATTCTTTATCTAAGATGGCAGACAAATTCCATTTCGTTCGAGGCACTATTCTTGCATAGCCTGCATTTGAGATTAGGTAGGTAGGTACTTCAAATAATACAGCTTGGCCTGTAATCCTGAGATATTCTGTCCGAACGTATTCGATAAGTCTTTCAACAATCTAGTTTTGCATTTGAATAGTTATAGAATAAAGCAATTGAAGAGTCGAATCGGATAACTGAATCTAGCTGGCACAGATTCAATCGTACGCATTCGGACAATCGAATGTTTTTAGACAGCTGTTTTTGTACTTTACAGCGTCACATTGAATAGTAGAACGATTTTATAAAAAAATAATTTTTATAGTCTGCAACCAAAGCTTAAACTTTAATCTAATACGACAGTTTCTTTATGATAATAATAATGATATGTTATCTATTATTAAGGTGTAAAATTAAGTATTAAATACCTAATTTATTACTACCGTCGTTGTCCCATGGATTGTTGGGTAAGACTTCCCTCCGAAAAAAAAACATCAAAAAGAGTCGCGTTGTAGGTCTGCTATCGCGAGTCGATTGTTGGTTGCCCCCTCCCCGGCCTACGGCGAAGCTCCAGTGGTGGCTCAAGATAGTGTACTTTTCGAAAAACAATCCTTGAAGTCACCAAAATACATAAGTTACCGTACAACGTCAAGCACTCTTGCTACAAAAACTAGACATTGGCAAAATCATCACATACCCAAGATGGCAGTCATTTTTTTTAAATATAGAATAGAATAGAAATATTAAAAATATTATATATACGTCCTACTGCATGGTACATGCCTACCTTGAGGGTGTATGGGCGTTAGTCTACCACGTGTGCTCAATGCTAATTGGTAGACTACACGTAGGTATGCATTAGAATTTCTTCTTCAGCGATTGCAGCTTTCCTCAAGATGTTTTCCTTCACCGTTCCTTCTAAAAGACTTTATTAAAATCCAACTTACTAGCATAGTAATAGTGATAGTCTGAAATCTCGGAACATCCACATTTCAAGAGTAGTACCGAAACTCTGTCCAGTGTGACGGGGGTTGAGCCCGTCGCCACTTTATAAATAGTCAGTGGGTACAATACATGCCTCGAAATTGAAGCATGCAGGTTTCCTCGCGATGTTTTCCTTCGCCGAATAGCCAGTGGTGTTACAAATCGTACATAAATTCTGGAAAAACTCATTGGTACGACTCAGTCTGGACGGGGATCGAAACATACGCCTCCTGCACGGCAGGCATATTAATAGTGATAGTCTGAAATCTCAGAACATCCACATTTCCCGAGTAGTACCGAAACTCTGTCCAGTGTGACGGGGGTTGAGCCCATCGCCACTTTATAAATGGTCAGTGGGTACAATACATGAGGAATTCGCGCTACGGCTACTTCGCGCTACGGGCACCGTTTTGAAATTGAAGCATGCAGATTTCCTCGCGATGTTTTCCTTCACCGAAAAGCCAGTGGTGTTACAAATCGTATATAAATTCTGAAAAAAAACTCATTGGTATGAGTCGGTCTGGACGGGGATCGAAACATCGCCTCCTGCACGGCCACTGGACCACCACGGCTTATATCTATTATAATTTTTTTTCCTCCAATAAAAACATAATAATGAATCACTTATACAAAATCGTTAAGTGCAAATCTTTTATTTCATCGATAGGTAGTTACTTTACGTTTGAGTTGAAATTGATGACGGGGCGGCGTAACGTCTTTACCTGGACTTAGTTGTGGGTTGTATGGTGACAATATTAATGGCTACGGTTGGGACACTAGCCAGCCATTATCCTTTCTACGTCCTGGGAATTTCTCTGTGGCTGTTTCACATATATTCTGTGAATATAGGTATGTATTGGCTTTTAGGTAAAACAAAGACTTCACTGGATGATTGATTTATCAAAATTTTGTACCCGTGTTTATAAGACCGATTAAGGGGTATGGTATAAGTGTTAACAACTTGCAAGTTGAACCTGAAAACGCTGTTATAATTTGATATTTAAATTATTAAAAAATAAAAGAAAGTGAAACAAATTAGAGTTTCATTACATTTTAGTAATTTCCAGTCAGTCAGTTCTGAATAAATTCTTTAATATATTTTTTTAATATATATATTTAGTATATTCTTTGACGATACATTAGACACTTAAATGCCTCGATGACTCTACAACTAGCAATTTATTTTGACTTACGATATTACTTATATAATAACTTACCACTTGACTTGTAATTTATAACTTATGAACATTATTATAACGTATTGACATGTGATTCGAATTCGTACTGTAAGTTGTTATTGCCTAATTAAGTAATTATTAATACTTAGATATGACAACTAGTGGCTCTTTATGTTTGCTGTGCCCTCACAGGGCGTCACCTGTACTTATTTTTTATTATACAACATCTCTATAACTTGTGACTGCAAATATTTAATAAATAAATAAATATGTATAGTTTTAAAATTTCTTGCTTCCATGGAAATAAAACCAAAAATAATAGGGAGTGATTTTTAGGACCTTTCGCACTTTTCCAAATGAATGAATCTAGTCATAAAAGTTTGACACCAGTTGGCAATGCTGCTCGTCATGTCTGTTGTGAGACTCATTGGCTTGCCTCATTTCCGACGACTGTCGCTTATTTCAATTTTAAAGTGTTTATCTTTCATCATTTAATTAAAAGTTCGTCGGGATTGACGTAACATGACGTTTTCTGGTATACTCGATGCGGTTTTAACACAAAAACACCTAATTTCAAACAATACTTTGTAAAAAGGTGGCCTTAAAATAGAACGTATTGAGGCTTACACATGTTTATGTTTGGTTTGATTTTTCGAAGAAAATATAGTACTTATGTCTTGTCAGCACTAAGAAAACTAAAAACTAGTTGACCAAATTGTGTATGAGAAAAGGTAAGAGGGATGCTTTTTTCATCCTTTGAGCCAAAAAAGACTTAAAGTAGCCCATTCACAGTAGTCCTACATGTAGGACTACAGCACCATTCACTATCCTGCAAGTAGGACTACCCATACATAATGCTCAAGGTCGTCGGACGCCTTGTAGGACTACAACACCATTCACTATCCAATATTGGTGTAGGACTGCAAGACGGACTACTGTGAATGGGCTCCTTAAGTACTCAACCAGTCGAGAAAAAGATTTTGAATAAACTTTTTTTTTTTACTTTCTAATAACTTCTTGATAGCACAAACTTGCCCTAAACTTAAATCATTCTTGCGTTTTTTTGCTTGTGTTCATTAATATATTTCTGCCAATGTCAAGTAGTTTGTGGGGGAGTACTTATCACAATCCCAAGGCTTGTTTTTTTAACAAAAACACAGTTGAGAAGAGATGGTGGAGTGGAGTGGCAAACTCAAACGCGCACCACGCGAATTACAACTGCTCGTGGCATAGTTGCAACGTGACTCTGAAAAATATTTATAAACCACTGAATACCTAAAAGTGTAACTTTAAACGTAGATACTCGTAATTTGATTATCCTAAAAATAAAAATGAAATTGACACCCACTTCGAAATGCTACAAGGCTGTTGTTTAACCAGCTATATTTATCAGCCATTTCGTTTAAAAATAGATGCAAGCGTGGGCGTTCTTCATTGACGCAAGCGGAAAAGCGATGTCGGCGCTCGTCACGTGCTATGTCTGTGGCACCTTTGTGTTAGTGCAGAGACTGAAGGGCCTCGTCGTGTGCAAGTTGAGAGCAAACGTTCTCCACTGAGATCGCAGTTCACTTTTTAGTGGATTTCTTCAGGAATTTATAGGAATTATTTATTTACCTGTTACAGTCGTTGGGTTGTAGTGAATGGAAAACATTTTGAGGAAACTTGTATACGCTTCTTCTTCTATTGAGTCGATGACACGTTATTTTATATTTTTCCAGCCCAGTATTTTGCCACACAGATAGCACTGCCGGCTGCGACCATAAGCTCTATTCGCGTGCATGTTTTCGGGCAGAAAGGGCAAGATATGAGATGGGGAGTAGTCTGAAGAGCAGCTCCATATTCACACCTACGGTTTGATCCATCGATAAAATCCCATGCATACGCTGGGCAATGGGCATATATATCCATAAGTATGATGATGATACGCTGAGGAAGAAGTTCTGAAGCGTATGTGTGTGTAGTCTACCAATCCGCATTGGGCACACGTGTTGGACTGATGCCCAGATGCCACACATGGAGGGTTCCATTAAAATGAAGCAAAAGACCTACCTATACTTAATAATAATAATAATACACACTTGTTTGTCACAGTGAGCAAGTAAATTATAGCCTGTAGAACCCCACTGAACGGCGAATGCCTCTCCTGATAAGATTTGTCTACGCTTGAATAGGAATCAAACCGAATTCATAAACAGGCTGCTGTGCATTGTGGTTTTAGCATGTTTTAGTTAGTTTTAGAACTTTTAGTTTCCGAACTGTATCCGATGGATACACGATTGGGGTCAATGCGTATTGACGCGGAGTAAAATCCCGCCGGTTTTAGCGGCTTTTCCGACTCGCTGATGTGCTTAGATCGGCTCCACAAATACACTATCTATCGGAAAATCGGAATCAATGTAGAGATTTGTTGAAATTCAATTCCGTTTTTGGTCCACACAATGCGGATTTGATACAGAAAACACTTTTAATTTAAATTTGCGATCGTATTGATGATACGTTTTAATAATTTCATTCCTAATTCAATAACTCTGACTAAGGCCGGACGCAGTGCACAAAGTCTAAGTCGCACAAAGATAAATGGAAAGAGCTATGCTAGGAATCACACTTCTGTACCGAAACCCAATGTCGAGATCAGACGCCGAAGAAAGGTGGTTGATATCGGCAAGCGGATTTCAACTCTGAAGTGGAGGTGTACGGGATACTTAGCCAGTAAGATGGCAGATGGACGAGGGCAGTGACAGAGTGGCGGCCATGGGAGAAGGAACGGTCAGTGGGCAGACCAGCAGCCAGGTTGTCGGATGACATTTGTAGAGTAGCCGGCAAACAGTGGATGAGACTAGCGTGACCATTCTGGTTGGCGTGAAATTGGCATGGGTTGGTTAGGTTTAAGCAGGCGGGTTTGAGATGAATGGCCCTTTGGTCTTCGACCAAAGTAAAAAAAGGTCGACGCCTTAGGTATAAATTATGACAGGCTGTCAGCCTGTCGCCTGTAATTTGGAAAACTTCGACTTTTACGACTCGCGCGGTGAGTAGGTACGATATGCAGCTAATTCATTCTAAGTTTGTCTTTCAGGAATTTAAATCAGTCACATGCAAAATTAAGTGGTCTCTTTTTATCGTTCGTTCGTGTTCGTAACGTGAATGTTCTGAGTTCAGAATATCTGTGGCTACGATTTTTATCGTTTAAACGTCAATATGGTTCAAAACAAAGCGTTCAAATTCAAGTTAAAAAATGTTTATTATTGTGGTCAAAAGGGGCAAAGACTAGAAGAGCATCGTATCAGAAATGTCGATAGCTTAAAGATGATGGCAATTTACGTAAGTAAGGGTAGCACGATTCCACTTAATTGTTTAATGACATGATAAATTGAGACTGTAATCAAATTTCGCTGAACGTTGGGACACGCTATAATTTAGATAAATGCGTAATCATGCGTCGACACGACATGGGGATGGAGCGAAGTTGGGTGCTTACAAGGGCTTACATTATATACCTAGGTATACCTGATTATATATTTGACGAGCTGTGCCTACGAATTCACAGATCACTGATTACTTTAAATTCGCATAAACGTCTGATTTAGTTCGCCAACTGTAAAAAAATAAAAGCAAAGTCTTACTCGAAGTAAAGCTGTAAATTAGAAAGCCCAATGCAACTTAGATACATAATTTATTTCATTTCGAAAGCAAATTTTGTCATTTGTCTAATATTATAAACTAGTGTTTACCCGCGACTTCGTCCGCACAAATTATATACCAGATTTTAAGTCAGATCACAAGCTCACAGAGTATCTATTACTACATACAGTGTGGACACTCCCTTCCTTCCACCAATTTCTTAACTCACCCCCTCTGTTGCCTATCTGGTTACCCGGCAGTTACCTGCATGCCTGCATGAAACTAATAAGAACGATTTTCGCATGTACTGACGTCATGACGTCATCTTGTCAAAATCAGTTTTTTGTGGGCAGTGTCCAATGAGAGTACCTAAGCGAAAAGAATTTCGTCTTTGACATGGTGTCAAATACATAAGTTCCAATTTACTTCGACATTTCATTTTACCTCTAGCACAGAACAGATAATAGTATATAGTTCTACATATATCTAGCCAGAACCAGGGTTAGACGTCAGTTCGCATAAAATCAGAAAGTGCAACGATAGGAAATATAAGAATAATATTCTTGAATGAATTCAAAACGATAAGGGATGTTTTATGCAATGCTGTTCAGAAACGTCTCGCTGGTTTGCAATCCAATCTCATATTCCTCATTTTTATTGGACTGTGGGTGTTATTATATATTTTATTTCATGAATTCGAGTGTTATGTACTTTAATCTAGGTCTTCGAAGAAAATAAAAACAAAAAACCCGACTGCATAAAAAACTATTAACTGAAAAGAGAAAAACAAGCTCCTTAAATCAGCTATAATAACTTTGTTTGAGCAAATTAATACAATTTGAATGTTATTACTTATTAGGTAGGTATCGCAAACGGGGACAAAGAAAAATGACCTATTTGTTGGTTATTGGTTTGTCCCCGCCTGCAATACCTACCTAATAAGTAATAACATTCAAATTGTATTAATTTGCTCAAACAAAGTTATTATAGCTAATTTAAGGAGCTTGTTTTTATCTTTTCAGTTAATAGTTTTTTATGCAGTCGGGTTTTTTGTTTTTCTAAATAATTTAGTTTATTTCATACTTTTTAGTCTTGTGTCAAAATGGTTGCATAAAAATACTATAATATATATATATTTGGAATCTGCTTTTCACCAGCTTTCATTTGATACCCATATTGTATTTTTTTACGAAAAAAATTGGATTCTCCCCCCTCTCTTTTTTAATTCGCATACGCCATATTAAAATAATGTACCCTATGACACTCTCACGATTTTTACGAATCTAACGACACCTCATACGTTAAAATCCATCAAGCCGTTTAGGCTGTAGCGCGTGCCAAAGAAATAGACATACAAACATACATACATACATACATACATACATACATACGCTCGAAAAACATAACCCTCCTTCTGTCGCAGTCGGGTAAAAACAAGGTTTACAAAAAAATTTTGATCTAAATAATATTATAAACCTTTTCAAGTGTTTACTTCTATTTTCTTTGAATGTTTTCCCCTTAGATGTCGGAAATTAGGTATAGCTGCAGTAAAGTTTCAATTACATTACTGAATACGTAAATAAAGTAATATCCCATCCTTAAGTATGAAGAAAGTTAGAAGTATCTAAACTGGGTGATAATAAAATATTCAGCAAAATTTTCAGGAGTGGTTCATTTTCATTTTTCAGGTTCATTTTTTTTGCGATTTCATCTTTGCCCCTAGAGTAAAAGTTGTTGACTTTGATCACCTGAACCACTCCTGAAAATTTAGAAAAACATTTGATACAGTTTTTTTTAGATTTGGCAACCTACAGCCAGAGTCCAGACTATCTGTGTTTAATGGCAACGTAAGAGGACAAATGAGGGGATGGGTTTTTAGTAGAAAGCACTTTGATTTTTGGTTCGATACACAAAATCTCCTAAATCAAGCAACTGTGATTTTTATGATAAAGGCATAAGAGTTCATTCGGAGGTCTCACATGGAGTGAACTCTAGGTGCTCATAGGCAATGGATCTTGGGTAACCTCGTAGGGGTAACCTCACATTTTTAACGGATTCAAAAGATTCTCTCTGTTTAATGCATATACCTACCCTTATAATTTGAACGCTTTTGAAGAATAAATTATGAACAGTGTTAATTTAGCAGTCTGGCTGGTTTCAAAAAACATCGCGATAATTATGTTCCTAAAACGTACTGAAAATTTGAATGAGAAAGATAATTTGTGTTTCAGTTGACACTATTTCTATTCCAGGCCTACTTCAGAAGAGCATTAATATATTTCCGATTTAAAAAATATATATTTATTATACTCGGTAGTTAGGTAGGTTTTATTACAAACAATAAGCAGAGCTGTGCCCGGCATGCATTGCAATGCCCCTGTTTTTCCGACACAAACTTTGCCTTTTTCTCTATTTAGACTACTATGAACATTTAAAAATAATTATGCCAAATCTGTCCAGCCGTTCTCAAGTGTTGCGCTTACTAATGAAACATTTTAAGGGTTCCGTAGTCAAACAAGGAACCCTTATACTTTTTATTCATATACAGTGTGTAAAAAACCCTGTTAGAGCCTGAAAAGGGTTGCTTCAGACCATCAAACTGAACAACTTTCACTATGCTGCCAAGTTCGAAATCGCGAAAAGAAACTTCTGTCCCATACATTTGGATTTGAGTCGAGTTGTATTGTATGAAACTGGTGTTTTTTTGTTGAGATTTCGATGTTGGCTCCATAGTGAAAGTTGTTCAGTTTGATGGTATGAAGGCTCCAACAGGGTTTTTTTACACCCTGTAGATTACAGAATTATACCTACAATGGGTCTAATATAGTGAAGCATAGTGATGAATAGCCTATACTACTTCTGATCCTCTTTGGTGAAGCTTTTGCTTAGTAATGTTATTCCACAAGTAGAAACATTATCTTTTCAATATGTCTATGTCGAAGTTCCATAATACTTTGTCAAGAAATAATCTTACTAAGCCCTAAGCAAACTTTGACTACTGGATTAGGTACAGCAAGGAATAAGGAAAATAATATTCTTTAGTCACCATAATAAGGAAGAATACCTTCAAAATCTGTACACGGATTACTTTATCCTTAGATCAAGTAAAAAAGAAAGATGGAATTCTTTTAATATACCGTCAAATCAACGTTTTCTTCAGTCTCGGGTGGTGGTTACGGTCGTGTAAGATCAAATCAAACGGTCTTCGGTCGCCGTAAATATTTTTCATATTTCGTTTATACATTTCGCGAGTGTACACACGGCGACACATCAAGCTGTACAAAACCAACATAAACTGGCCACACGTAGGTTGAATAACGTATAACGCTGCATGGCCAGCTTATGTTGGTTTTGTATACCCATAATTGAACTCTGCGCCATGAACATAGAGTTCAACTATGGGTAGGTTCATCTTGTGGGGTAACTTTAAGATTTGCATAATGTAATTTTTCTGCCTTTTATATTATTGTCGCGTTGATAAAATTAGGTCATTATGCGTCGAGAGAAATTAATTCTAACAGCGGCCATTCGAAAAATTCAGGTAATTTTACGTTCTGTGGCTAAAAATATTGGCAATTTTAAATGTATTAATTTTGTAAGTAATAAAGATCAAATTGGCATGCAAGACAACACTAAAGGCACATTTTCATTTAACGGTTTTATGGTAAATGTTTCAAAATATGTTTACAAATACGAGTACTTAAAGCATTTTATGTGTTTTTAATGGCACTCAAATAGCGGAATGTCAAGCTATTTTCAATGCAATATCATCTTTATTACTAAATGAGTTAGAGACTTTTCTAACGCAGCGCTTTCAGTGTCGAGTGGTAACTCGGCGCTTTGTCTTTCCAGCACGGCTAGCATGCCACCCACGACAAAACGACAAAAACATCATGCGCGCTCTTTTTGGCACACGTAAAATAATAAAGATACTTCACTTCTCGATTTTTTCGTTTTCTCAGGGGTAGCATATAATGCTTAAAGATCAGTCAAAACCTATCCTGTATCTTTACTATTGCATTTAATTAAATAATGAAAGACCCTGTTAGAATTCATAATGAAATTTTAATCATAATCGAAAACTAAATAATTTTTCCAAGCTTTAGTTGGACATTTTGTTCATACAAATAAAAAACAAATTCTGACGTGTACCTACTCCACAAGTCACGCGAATTTTTACATGTCGGGTGAAAATCTAGACTTTCACCTTTCACACACATTGAACATAATGTGTTCACACCCTTTCTGCTTGACGACCTGCCTACGTGACTTCACGCGATTATGTTTTCGAATGGTATTAGCTCAAACACCTCTGTTTCTTATTTGAATTATTATATCGAATTATCATAATTTTATAATAATTGTAACAAAATTGTAAGAAATCGATGAAAATCGGCGTGAGCCTAATTTTTCTCGATACCTATAGGTGCTATAGGTAACGTATTAGCCATCTTCATTCTTTACAACAATCGCTTACATCACCACAGCATGCACCACCTGCAATTCAACTCCAATGCAAGGTTCGTAGTATCTCGAGACACGTAAGTCTTCTGGGTCTCTCCAGACTTTGACAAATTCATGAAGTTTGACCTACATGCTTTGAACGATATTTCCAAAGAATAAGATAGCTTTTCCTTTGATCTGAAAAAGGTAAGTTTCTCACGTATTTTATTACTATAGCCAGAAGTGGATACAATTTTTACACCATTTGAATGATATTTCCAAGTAAATAGTCTTGCGTTGCGTTTGAAAGCTTATGATTTTATTTAAAATCCGCAATCTGATTATTTATCTCGCTACAATGACGGGAACCGGTGTGAACGATGTTGCCGGATAACTCATATTATAATTTATATACAGAGTGAAATTGATATCATTAGCATCCTTTTAAACTAAGAGTCTACCCATCAAACTGAACAACTTTTACTTTGGGAGCAATACGATCGGAGCAAAACAAAATCTGCTGTCCCATACTAAAGTGCAACGCCTACTCGACTCAAATGTATGCAACAGCAGATTTTTTTATGCTCCGATTGGTTTGCTCCCATAGGAAAAGTTGTTCAGTTTGATGGGTAGACTCTTAGTTTAAAAGGATGCTAATGATTGATATTTCACCCTGTATAACATAAAAACTTTCTGTTTTTTTTTCAAGTTTATCCTTGTTTATTAACTTATGAAATCATAAAAAGTATCACATATCATATCAATTACACAAACTGTATTTATGTAAGTGTTAATATCATAAGAATAAATCATTTGCCGAAGACAAATATTGTTAGCGAATAATTTTTCTTTGCATTTGAATGTGAGTTTTGACTAAAACCATTATTTCTTTAATTAGGTAGGTACTTATTGTTATATTACGCATATTTTCAAAACTTGAATAAAATACCTATTTATGATGAACGGCAAAGCACATTAATTTTGAATTTATATTGTGACTTGGGTTTCTGAAAATATAGGTACAGTATTTACCTTTCTTGAGAAAAATATACAGGGTGAAATTGATATCATAAGCATCCTTTTAAACTAAGAGTCTACCCATCGAACTGAACAACTTTTACTATGCTAACAAACCAATCGGAGCAAAAAAAATCTGCTGTCCCATACATTTGAGTCGTGTAGGCAGCGGCGGCGGGTGCAGTTTAGTATGGGACAGCTGATTTTTTTATGCTCCGATTGGTTTGCTCCCAGGAAAAGTTGTTCAGTTTGATGGGTAGACTCTTAGTTTAAAAGGATGCTAATGATATCAATTTCACCCTGTATATACAAAGAACTTAGTTTTCATTTCCAGAAGCTTTTATTTTCTACCCTTCCAAATTAAAATTCTGTGACGTAGCTGGACCTTGAAAGGACGACGCTCGCAAAATTTTAATGGCATGTACATCTTTCGCTGTGAATATTTTGTTTAGTATCTTCTTCCCTACCTAGGCATTCGAAACGAGAGCTCGTTTCGTTTCGTTTTGTTAGAGCTAACAAATCTTTGGACGATGAAGATGTTTGGAAAGCATTACAACGCTGATAATCAATACATTTGACGTACATTTTTAAAATTGTTATACAATTCAAAATTACCATCATAAAAATTTAAGATCTTGTCCGTAAAAAGACAAGCGCGTAGCTTTTACTATAGGACCAACATTGAAATTGTCAAAAAAATCTTCTCTTTCATACATTTTGATCGAGTATTGTTTAGATTGACATTTTCTATGGGACAGCAGATTTCTTTTTCGCGATTTCAATGTTGGTCCCATCCCATTGTAAAAGTTGTTCTTTTTTGGTCATTTATGATGGTCTGAAGCACCCTGTTAAGTATGCATGCAAGTTTACACCTTGTATACAACATGTTATTGAATTAACGCAAAACTACAAGGTAGTTTGTTTAGAATCGAGATCAGAATCGAATTATCATGGTTTTAAAATAGGATTTTTCTTTTCAAAATATTAAGTAATTTGTTTGTAAAATTTGAAATTTCCTGAACTCGATCTCAACGCACCGCACGGCCACACTCACCCTACTTACTACCAAAACAAGATTCTTAAAATGTATCCATGAGCACGTTATCGCTTTCATTCATTGCTGAAATGACAGCAAATTAGTTTATCCTCAAAACTTAAAATGTGAATAACTTTAAATTTTAACTATCAAAATAATGAAATTATTGTTTCAATCGAATTATTTTGTTATAAATCAGTTGGGGTGTATGAGGTTTTGAGCTTATTCATTAACACGTTGTATAATAAAATAAGGCGGTATTCTCTAAAGGGGTAAGAGGTTGTATTTAGCTTGATTCAGCATATTTAGAATATCCAGCACTCAATATAGAACTACGATCGTATACTATCGTATATTCGACGCCGCAGTGTAATATTGGCCACCCTTCTCAATACATTATGCCTGTTATGATACGTTACGGAGTAGGTTTTCAACAAAACACCTTACTTTCAAGACGATAGAGTCCCTTTTGTTTTGTACAAAAATGGAATCTCCTGAATTACTCTTTCATTAAAGTATCTTCGTGACTCGACTACTGTATCCGTTTTCAATTTATCATAAAACGTGTTAAGTATCCGTCCTCAGTGCTACCTTTTTTCATAAACTTCTAATAATGGATATTTTGGAGAAAAGTAATGTGCTAATAGGATAAGTACTTAGATACTTAGACGACACAGTGGTGTGCCTAGGTTTTTGATTAAGTTATTTGTTATTATAATTGGCTCACGCCTATAGTGTTATTGTTTAGCAATTTTAGTGCCTGTCACTATCCAAGCCTACTTATATCTTTTAAACAATACCGTTTAATTATATTCCGTGATAATACATCAACCTACACGGCCATACATGGTAAGGTGGCTTGCACCAAATGACATACAAAACAAACAAACACATAAAACAAAATCATCCAAACAAAAACAATCATTCATCATCTAAACCATCTAACTAAACAATTCTCGAGATTGGGATAAACACTCCCGCGCATACTCTCGCAATCTACTTGACATTGGCAGAGATGCAGTGTTCTGCTACAATATATAGTCACGAGCAAAACGCCATTAATTAATATAAAAAGAAAACAGTTAAATATATGCAATCCTGTCGAATATTTGTGATTATAAATAAGTAAAGTTACAGGCATGTTGTGCTATTTTAAATCAAATTAACGATTGAAAAAACACAACATGGCTGTTTATAATAACAAATATGTACTTGACATTGGAAAAGGTGTGGTGTGTCGTCTATATCGTATGAATTTTAGTTGTAATTCTAGACTTACGAGTTGGTTAGTTTGTAAAAACTCCAGTAGATGGCGCTAAGTCTCTTAAAGACGAATATGTTGATAAATTTCGTTCTCTGGCGTAGTGTGCTCAGTAGCTGAATTGGAAAACCGGTTTGGATGATTGCGGGTTCAAGATCCGCCTGAGACATAATTTTTCAATCTTTAAATTGAATCCTGTAGAATCTTTTTCTAGATTTTGTGAGTGATTTGTTTAAATCCCTTTGCATGTCAGATGCCTTTTCTAACGAAAAAGGTGTGATTAGGAGTGGGAATAACTCCACCAAGCGGGCATAGTACGGATGGTTGGAGGCAATATCAATAACACCACCAATATCATGGGTGTTATTAACACCCATGTCCATTAAGTTAGGTACCACAATTTATGTTCATTAGTTAATATACCGCATCTTCCCCTTTTTGGTTTAATCTAAAGGGCGCTTCGGTATTTCTTACATTAACAACAGGTAATGAAGGGGCTTTACCCTTTATACCACTTTTTTTCGCAAAATACTTATTTTTTAAATAGGTACCCTTTATTAATGAGGAAACGTAACCAAGCTTACGGCCAGTAATGAGAAGGAAATAATCAGACAAATTTTTTTTCTTCATTTTAACGGGACAAGCTTGTTCTGAAATGAAGAGAAAAATCTATTCGCTTCAATTAATAATAATTTTATTTAAAAACGGTTTTTTCCAAAAAACATTTAACATTTTTGAGGCACTCATAGATATAATATACCTATGTCATTGAGAGTTATCTTATTTGCTTTAGTTATATTGTACTGAGTATCTTATCAAAAGAAGCTTGGATTGTAAATAGTACCTATACCAAGAAGGTTGTAATATAAGGTATTGCAACATGGCTATAAGGCACCTAGCGAACCGTCCTATATATAAGTATATAATAGTAGATTACACACCGAGGACAGGAAAGTAAGAAAGGTCTCAGATCTCATGTAATTGTTGACCGAGGCGAAGCCGAGGTCAACAAACATTTGATCTGAGGCTTTCTTGTTACTGTCCGAGGTTAGTATACTATTTTTCTTCTCGACTGAGGTGAAAGCGACAACTTCGTTTAGCGCAGCGGGACGATAATTGACGCTTTACGTCCGGAGGGATGAAAATATAATTATATATATAGGTAAATATATTATACACAATAAACCTTCCGGAAGAAATTATCTAATTGACAGTGAAAACCATAAAAAATCCATTGCGTGGTCTAGAAGAAGTAAGCGGAAGAAAAGGGCAGCAGCGGGTAGCGACTTTATTTTAAACTATTTAGAGAAAAACAAATTAAGTAAAAAGTTTTTAATAAACACAAATCATTTTGATGATCAAAAAAGTTTTTACTACACGCAGACTTGTACAATACTGGTAATTTTAGTAAGTATAGCCTGACCAGGAAAATAAAAAACCTCGACATGTTGCGGAAAATCATTGGAACTAACTTTTGTACTGGGAACACTAACATTAAAGGTGACAGTTGATTGCAGCGCCCCCAATCCAGGTTTTTTATATTCCTGGTCAGGCTTTAGTTAAAAAAAAATCACTTTGCGTTAATTAAAAAGAAAATAAAATATTGTTCTTTTCTAATTTTATGGCCATCTGTCAAATTTTTTCATGCCACGCAGCCAATCTAAAGTATAAATTTACAATAAATACAAAGAGTTCGTAATATACCTATAAATCTCTATATAAATCTATATAATCATTACATAAAAAAGTTAAAACTGTAGTACCTATCGGGAAAACAATTTTAAGTATTAATTTTCATTCTAAGAATTTATTATTAATTTCATTTACTTTATCGTTACAAAAGTTAGTTGTTATTTCAACAAATCACTGGTAATGGTAGGTTTGATCAAATAATAATGAAAGTGAGTTTTTGGCGGGCTTTGGTAGCTGACGTTTGGAGTCCTTATATTTCATCGAATTTTTATTGTTTATAGTGAGTTTTGGTTCGTAAAATTGGTGTTGTTTTGCGTAACAAAGTGTCGTGCAAGTGAAAAATATATAGGTCAGTGAAATATGATGGTGCATGGGTCGTAAACAGGAAAAGTGTTCGGTAATTTTAGCGCGGCAAAGCGGTCGGTTCCCCTCTTTCCTGTGGACTTCTCTGCTTTTCCTGCGTCTTTCGATTGCCTCCAAAAACTCCAAAGAACCATCAAAACGTCGAATACTGTAACGAGTTATACTTACCTACTTTCTATGTATTTGTCTATAGAGATAACATAAACAAATCGGACTCACAAGAATTTTTTTTCTTCCAGTTTGTTCTTTAGCTGACCCAAAATAATCTTACGCTATGGAAAATTCCCAATAGTTATCGAAACGCATTACAAACTACACGTTTCTATCGAACGTTATTCATTAGAAAATAGGGTTGATTTTTGTAAAAATTTCTCTGAAAAGAATGTTAGTTAAACTTTTTCCGTCTTTGACGCGCCGACCTAATGTTGCATTTATTAGCTTTGAAACAATTGCTGGCTGACACGTGTTTTACAAGCTCCCTTTAAGTTAAAGACGCGTTGGGACAAAGGGCATTGTTCTTGGAAGTTAGTTTTGCGCCGTTTTGCCATAACAAAATAATCGAGCCTTTAATTTTTTTATCTTTTATTAGTTTGATGGTTCTTAGAAAGGGCCTAAACCGTGGGATTTTTAGGATACGGCGACCATATGTTTTGCAAGCCGAGGTGATGAAGGAAAACAAAGATGAGAGATGGAGATAGTAATTTTTTTGGACGTGAGACAGGACGGTCAAGATTGAGACGCGCGCGAATCCAATCTAGATCCGGAACTTGGTTACTTGCTGTACAAAGTAGCGTGAAGTACGGTGCGCGGTTTTGAACTTTTGAAAGAGAGCCGAGCGAAGCTTGGACGCGAGTGTAGTGTATAGTGCGAGGATTCGATAAATCCTAACGCGAGTTAATAGGGTGTAATCTTTGTGTAATCTAATTAATTTATAACGTGTGTATATTTTTCTTAAGGTGGGTCCTGAACGAGCTTCTCCGAAACTGCGATCGCGTATTTAGATCAACGTCACGATATTTTAGTGTTAGTAGTTGTAGTAACTCTAGTAACTTTGGCTTTTGTTTTTACGCGTTTCAGTATTTAAGCTGCGACCGTCGGCGAGGTTTTGATTGTAGTACAACTTGTCTCGGCTTCTGCACAGATTATAAGGTGAATGAATGGATACGGTGTGAATTAATAACAAACCGCGTCTAATATAAACATCAACTCTTTAAATTTACTTGATTACGCGTTATTAAAAATGTTTGTTTGAAGGAATAAACTAAATTAAACTCAACAAGTGGATACCCTTGCACTTTGAGTTTTGATAATCGTCTTGTTCTATCACCGCGGAACCCTGTTACTAATCAAGGCAATTAATCTACATTATGGACTACTGATAGTTAATTCATTTGTGTGCAATCTCAAGTGAATTAATGCCACCTCGCCCCTGAAGTTATTAGTGCAAGGTTTCCTCCTGTTAAAATCATAATCGTCGTAATATTTCCCGCGGATTTGGTTCGTCTCGTGTTTTATTGTATCAACGAGTAAACGCTTCCACATCTGATGTTCGGAGACCTGGACTTGCTCCTGTTAATCTTCGGCACTTATGAGGCCCGGGTGCTATAACGTTGATGTGGTAAATCATCTATACGAACCAGATTTAAACGTTTGTAAAAGTAAATTCATCAGACAAGCTCTCGTTCGCTGACTAAATATTAAATAGTAGATAAATTCCACCCGCGCCGCGTATCACATTGTGACGTATGTTTGGGATTGTTCTGAGGAAGGAAGTAAGAGGTTTTAATCAGAGGAGAGAGTGATGGTTTGGTTCATGTTGAATTAGGGTGATTTTAGCTGCAAGGTCGTCCTTTTGTCGGAGTACTTGTTCAGCACACGAGGTTGGAGACCGCCGAGAATTTGTTAATACGTGTAAATATACATTATAGCCAAACCTCATCCAAAACGAATATCAATTTGGGGCCGTGACTAGAAAGTTTATATTGTGAAATAGTAAACTGGTTATTTACTCTTCTCTCACTCCATTCCGACCAGTCAAAGCCAACAAACTTATGTTCGTTTCATCCGGCATTGGTAGGGGTTCTTTTAGGGAAATATATTATTATTTTCTTTATGTGTTTTACTAACATAGCAAAGTGTTAAAAGCGTGTGGCCACGAAGAAGAAAACAGCGAGTTACGCGGCAACGTATCCTGCGGCGGACCGGAAACCGGAACAGTGGAGGAATCTAGCTAAGTTGCATGTCTTTAGTTTACTTACTATAATTTGTTTTATTCTAACTACACGTGTACGAACTCCCCGCGGATTCGATTTACTTTAAATTACTTGCAGAAATAACTACAGACGTCGAATCCGAATTTACACAGCGTATGAAGGGTCACTAAATAATAATCTGGACGATCACACCTACAGGCCATTAATTTGTTAATTAAATAATCACGGATTAAATATATAAGTAGGTTAACAATATTAGAATAGATAGAGATATACATACTATAGGTAGTTAGATAGGTTAGATATATAGATAGGTTAGGGTAGGGTCTTTACAATACCAACGTTTTAATGTGAAAACAGAAGAAAATTAAAAATAAATTAAGATTTAGCCAAAAGGTCTAGTAACCAGGCTAGTAAATATATTAAAAAAAAAAAAAAATAATAATAATGAAAGAACAAATACCTTTTCCAGCTTCTTGAAAAGAACTATGCCCACAGACAGACCCAGAAGAACCAGACGTAATTTCGTCTAATCATGAGTGAAGCACCCATTTCTTTTGTGTGCGTGCTGTCACGCGGTACATAAGGTGACGGGTTGTAGCACCTGCGCTTAAAGCTAGTGCATCTGTGTGAGTGTAGGTCCCTTGTAGAACAAACGAGATTGTATTACCTTGCATGCTTCACATCTTCTTAGTGCAATATTCGGTCCGTATTTCTTTCAAGTCCGTGGTCCGCCTATCTCAATTATAAAATATTTGCCAATTTTTTTCAAATTGATATGTTTAGAAAGATGTATCAATACTCCGTGGCAATACTAAGACAAATTATCATTTTGAATTTAACATTTTTGGAGCGTTGATTGTTTGTTATTTTTGATCGAAACTGGTAGAGCTCTAATTTCCATCTTTCACATCTGCAATTCGACCACGAGCGTTGAATGAACTGATGGCAGACTGATTGGATATTGCGGTGGCTGGTGGACAGGCTATAAACTGATTGATGCTTTATAAATAATTTCATTTTAAAATTATTCGCCCATCGGTCCGCCACTCTATCAATCACGCAGTTCACACTCTTTTTTTGTCAATGTACTTGTATCTTGAATTAAATGGTGTGAATAAAAATACAAACATTTACAACATACCAAATGGTTATTTTATCGGACATTCGATAAAAAAAACACCGAAAATCTCATACTTATACAACCTGTTAATGAATAAGCGCAAAACCTCTTACACCCCAACTGATGTGATATGATGAAACAAAATAGTTAGATTGAAACAAAAGTTCATTTTTGATACTTAAAATTTTAAGTTATTCTCTTTTTAAGTTTTGAGGCAAAAATGATTTATTATCATTTCAGCAATGAATGAAAGCGCTAACGTGCTCATGGATACATTTAAAGAATCTTGTTTTGGTAGTAAGTAGGGTTAGAGTGCCCGAGCGGTGGTTTGAGACCGAGTTCAGTAAATTTAAAATTTTAAAAACAAATTATTTATTATTTTGAAAAAAAAAATACTATGCGGTTTCACCATGATAATTAGATTCTGCTCTCGATTCTAAACAAACTAATTTCTAGTTTTGCGTTCATTCATTAACACGTTGTATAAGCACGAAATTTTGATCTAGAGTGAACATTATCTAAGCAGGCACTATATTCTCGCCGAGAACAAGAGTGTGGATGCCCTTCATTGTCCTCGTAGCGTGGAGCATATAGGTTATATATACCTTATTCGTAGATATATACATACATTGAACCTACAAGGTACAGAAACATGTTGTTACATGTCAGAAATCGGCTATTGTATTATTAGCTTGCAGTCAACCCTCATCATGAGCAAGCATTTGTAACAATTTATAGTTAGCTAGTTATGACCGTCCGTGTATGAAACTCATCTGTCAGCGAATAATGTTTTATGAACGGCTTTGTTTTATTACTAGCTATTATTTAGCCTCCAATTATATCAACGTGGGTCAAATCTAGTTAAGTACCTTCTAATTCGACCGATCATTTGTCTTGACAGTCAACGATAGGTCGTCGGAATCTAGATCCGACGATAAAACTCAAATCTGATAATCACGCACGATTTATAGGTATAAACATAATTGGCAATCCTAGAACACATAAAAACATTAATTGGGCTAACTTTAAAGGTACCTACCTAAGTAAATTGATTAAAATCATACTGGATGAAAGTTTCCTTGATCGAAAAAATCACAGAGTTACCTCTTGTTTCATCTATTCTTTATTTATTTTCAGTATGGTGCATGATATTGGGCCAACAAACATTTTATAAATATCACTTAAATATTACTAAGGGTTGATATTAGCGATTGTATAAAATGATAGTAGGTAAATTTTATACAGACGCTACTACTTACTATACTAATTTTACATGTCATTGAATTGAAAAAATTTAAGTATTTGGTGCTTAAAACATACTATATATTTTGCATAAACAATTTTGCATTTTGCTAACTTTGTACGCTCTATTAAATATTTTTAAAATCTCGCTGTTTTGAACCACGTAGTGATGTAAGTTTTACCATCGATGTGTTTGTTAAACTAGGCACTATCAAAAGTTCGCAGACGATATTCGACACCGACATTTTTGGCCAAAAGCCAAAGGTTACGAAGGTTCAATAACAATATAAAAGTTGTTTTATTGAACAAGGAGGATCCTAAGGAATTTCAGAGAGGTGACGTGACTAACGTAGCCTGAATACCAATTAGTTTCCAATAATAACTATGTGAAAATGTTGTAAATTAACGTTGTTTTACAAAACTTGTCGATACAGAATTAAATGAAAGTTGATCACTATAGGCTACCTTAAACCGACTCCGGTACTGATGCTTTCTCCACTGGCTGAGATGCGCTACCGGACGTCCAAAGGCCCGTTACAGGCTCAATTGAGAGAGACACAGAAAGTCGATCTATGGCATCCAACATTCAAGTACTAATGGTTCAACAACCGTAAAACTTCCTGAAATGTGTCAACCCTATGCAAGGTGCCAGTGAAGCTCCTCAAGCTAGATGCAACCTCTGGCGGGAAAAGAGCCCACTACCTGGCCCATTTGTTCCCCTTTCGGGGAGCCTTTGCCAAGGACGCGAACTGCCCAGGCCGATTGAATTTGGTGATCTTTAAACAGGCTCCGAACCCAGGTCGGCCGGAGTAAAGATAACCTGTCCAAGTGGAGTTTCATCGATCGATCCGACTTCAGGTATGAACGCCGTACGCCTTGGCCCACTTCGAGTCTTGTCCGTCCCCCGACCTGCATGCGAACGGAGCTTATGGATGCTGACGGTAGTGCTATGCGTGTGGGAAAATACTGTGCTGGAATAAATATACAAATGATATGCCATCGACTCGATAGAAGAAGAACGTTATTATTGTAGGTTTGATTTTGACTAGATTGATTCACAGAAGATAGAACGTGCTGCTAGAATGCAACGGGCTAGCACACTATCGGGCACAACACCTCGGATCTCCGGGGTCTCTTCCAGAAGCTTTCGGCAGCATTAACAAGCTGGTGGACTTCCTGGAGGAGCTAGGATGGCAGGAGTAGTCATTCTCACCTCACGCAAAATAAGTCGTCGAGTCGGCGCCTAAGCCGTCGAGTTGCGGAAAATGAGCCCGCTCAACCAATACCAATACCAAAGAAGATAGAATCCGGCTTCATACTCTGTTCTGTGGACTGATTTTTCGTAATTGTTTGCGTTAACCTGTTAAATGTCGATGTTCCATTTTCTCTGGTCCGTCGCGTCGTTTACACTAGGCTTACAGTTTTCTTGACAGTCAGTTGAGTGCGTCCGTCCAAAGATCCACACTCATGTCTTGCTCGGCTCGAGGCGACTTACTTCGTCTCTTGGACAAAACAAAAGCGAGGCTTTAAGTTTAGATTGAAGTCAATTTAAGGAAACAAATAAAAAGGAATTAGTTGTGTGATGTTTTTTATTTTTGGAGGGCTGAATCGAAAACTGTTTCGCGATAATTAAAATGAAAAATGATTTATTGTAAATGAAATAATATTTGCAGTTAGTCACGTTTTTGTATGGCTCTCCAAACCCTACCTTTTCAGGTGTACACACATTTTCATTATGTCAGTCAGTCAGTCATATCATGCATTATCTGTTAAAATTAAAGGATTACAAAATATTTTGATTAAAATAATGTCGTTTTTTTTTGTTATATAGTGACGTCTCTTGACGATCACTAACCTTAATAACTTTATGATCTCAGATCAAAATAATTTAAATATAATGTAACTTTATTTATAAAAAAACACGTAAATACACTACATAAATTTAAATTTAACATTTATATTGATGAACTGGATGAAACGTATAAATAAACATTGGAATTATTTCAAAAGTTATGTCTAGGTACTATTCTTTAAAAAAAATAACATTCCTAAATAAATAAAAAACGTGATTTACCAAATTGACTGTCTTTGTGGTCGAAAGAAACGACTTTGAACTTTCCGTCTACAGTTAAAACATGATGTCGAAGTGTTAATTACATTTAACGTCAAAAGATTATTTTCCATTAAAACAAAGATTGAAGTTCAATTAATTTGTTCCATTATACTTTATTCGAATTAAAAAGGGTGCTCTAAAAATAATTACGTGGCTGTCTCAAGTATTTAGCTTAGCAGAAGTTAATTAGTCTGAAGCGCAGCTGCGACAGAATGGTAAAGGTTACCCTATTTCGTATATAACATAAATCTGCTGGCTTGATATATTTCTTTAATTTAACGTAAGTGCCGTAAATTTCTCTTTTTTCCTTGCGTAAAAAAACAATCATGTAAAATGAGGCAAAACAATTTCGGGAATGAGAATCTGGATTTTATGCCAAATGTCATAAACCCTTTTCGCCACTGATAAGGCAAATGCCGCACATACTTTAATGTATGTTAAAACGTATATAGTAGCTAGTAATTTTGATGGCAAGGGTCTGGACAATTACTTGCGGGTAAGGAACGACATGTTGACACTTTTATGGGTCGCACAAACACTGTCTGTTGACATTAACGATTGTGTTGTAACCATAACGACGCGATGGGTTTTTTAAGATGATAAACATGCTAGATATCTTTACAATTTTATAAAATTTGGTAGCACCAACAAAATAAGTATACTTACACAATACCTGAAAACACTTCGATCTTCAACTTATTAAATTTCGTTATTAATAGTACTTGTACATATTATTATGATTAAATGTTTATTAAATCAAAACATTTAATATTTATTCAGGATCCTTCTTAATATGCCGACACTTTTTTAAGAGTATGATCAGTTGTCAAACTGAACAACTTTTTCTATGGCACCAATATCGAAATCGTGAAAAAAAAAAACTGCTGTTACATACAAAACTTCAAACTTACTTGAGCCAAATGTATGGGAGAGCTGATTATTTTTTCGCGATTTCAATGTTGCTCCCAATAAAGGAAGTTGTTCAGTTTGATGGTCTATCCCCTTAAAAAAGTGTCAGCATATTAAGAAGGATCCTGTATAAATATTAAATGTTTTGATTTGATTATCCTTCTGGTGCAGTTTGGTAAAAGGATGTCAATGATTTTGAATTTCACCCTGTAGATACAATTTCAAATAAGCTAATAGTATGTATACACGAATAAAAATTGTGACACTATTATTATCTTTCAATGTGATCTGAAACCAGTAAAACTATGCTAAAACTATAGGTAGGCTAAGTTTTGAAAAAATCCACTCGACTCAACTGTTTGAAACAGCAGATCTTTTTTGCTACCTGCCATCGGTTTGCTCCTGTTTGCTCCTACAGTATAAGTGGTTCAGTTTTTATAGGTGGACTCCTGCACCCATATTCTTAGTTGTTTTCTTGACATTTCCTCACTCGAGTGGAGGAAGTTTTTGACATAATTTGTATGACAAAAATGTTAAAAACGAGTGAAGAAGCCTTAAGGAGAATAACTAAGACTACGTGTGTTAGTTTAAAAGGATGCCACTGATTTCAAATTCCCCCTGTACCTATAGACAGGAAGCTATCAATCAACACGAGTGAAAATTGAAAGGGTTGTATGTATTATAAAATGCAAAAGCAAAGTGTTTAGAGCACGATTAGGTCAAGTTGTATCCCATTTATCACTGTTGGAACGAACGCAGACGGGGCTGACGGATGATCATTCGAGAAACATGATTCTTGTTTTATTAAAATTTTTGGATCAAAGACTGTTTGTCTTCCCTTTTAGTTACGTCTTTTGTAATATTTAAGACGGTGACAGATGGTAAGCGAAAATATACGTAAAACAAGTATTTTCTGGGAAAAAAGCTTTTTGGATATAAATGTGTTATAAATCTTATAATGACAAGAATAATAATATATTATGATAGATATTACTAGGTTTCGGATAAAAAATACGTTGAGTACTTATATTTATTTTTTATTCATTATAAAATACAGGGTGTAAAATGTAATACGTTACATATCTCAATCAGCTGTTCCATAGAAATCACTAACGGATTTAAGCTCAATAAAACTAAGGAAATCGACCCTACGGCTTTGGTGCAATACTAAAAAACAGAATGTAGCATATTTATGTTTTTGGCCGGTACGTAATAGCACATTTTTGACAAAATCAGATAATGTCTTTTATGGAACAGTAAATTTTTTTTTGCGATTTCCATGTTGAATATCTATAGATAAAAGATAATGCCCAAAATTATATGAAAGTTAGGCTGAACTTGCGTCTGGTCAAATTGTCACCTAAAGATAGGACATGAAATAAGCCTTATTTTAACAAGATAATCGCTAAATAATTTGTGGGTAATATTTAAAAAAATCCTAAGTTAAAAAAAAGATAGGTTTTTAAAACAAAAGCATTAATTCCATACAAAAAAATACTATGAAAATTGCATTTTATATTTAAACCCCCATTCCCATAGGGCCAAATATATATTTAATGGGATTCATAACTCAGACCAAATATTTTTTTAAATAAATGATGATGAAGCATTGATGACGCATCTTTAGCCTGGTTTCGGGCATAATTCTTTATTCAGTTTAATGATCTGAAGTACTTAAGATTTAAAACGTATTTTATTTAAACAACTTGTGTTTTAAACCTATACCTATGCAGATGCAGAATAAACTGCCGTAAGTTACAAATTACTTGGTAGTAGACACAATGACTGCTAGCTGAATTCAGATCATGAACTCTCGATCTTAATTCCAAAAGCTATTCTTACAGTCTGTGCCCAGATTAATATTAATAGGTTTTGACCAATTTTAGATGCTTGCAATAATCTTTATAGGAGTAAAAATCTCTCAATGCTTTTGACATAACATTTTTGTCGTGATTCCATTTCTTCTTTACACTTTATTTGGATGCGTCATATGTTCATGAACATTTATGCTCATTTACATAGAAATCAAATTGGCAAGTGTGCATCATTTTTGCCAACTGAACCCTGTGCAAAACGGTAGTTTATTGGTGTCTTGTACCAAAATTGTAAGTCCATAAAAACAAAAAAAATTAAGGGTATATTTCCAAAACCCCAAATTTCAGGAACATTGTTTTCAGTGATATAAGTACTAAGTATTGCATTTCCAGTATTATTTTTATTCTAAAATACATGCCTTTACTTAAAATTTCAACGCATTTTTTTTGTAGGTTTTATATAAGTAATTTATTTTGGTAATCGTGTAAAATCTGGACACTGTTTGTCGAAAAAGTGCTGAATTTACAGTTTAGTTATAAAGAAAGTTTATATAAATGTTACAAAAACAACGAAGCTACTTTTTGAAATACGTGTTGTAAACACACAATAGTTTTGAAACATTTTATTAAAAATCAAACAGTCTGTTTAACGATGAAGGAAAACATCATCAGGAATCCTGCATGCTTCAATTTCGAGGCATGTATTGTACCCACTGTCCATTATAAGTGGTGACGGGCTCACCCCCGTTACACTGGACAGAGTTTCGGTACTACTGGTGGAACGTGGATGTTCTGAGGTTTCAGAATATCTCTGACTACCCCCTCGGGGAATATAGTCGTGAGCATATGCTATGCTATGCTGTTTACCGATTAAAAAAATGGCGAACAAATTCAATCTCTTGAGCTTGACATCCTCTGACCACTGCAAAACTATTCTTTTTTGTGAATTTTTTCCATTGACAGCATGTATGACGTCACAAACGAAAATCAATTGTCAATTTAATCTCGCTATATAGCGTTTCATATACAGGGTAACTCGACACAGATACTCTATCATCGCGTCATGCTCACAATATGCTCCCGATGCGATGGCCTGCCACACCCAGATGACATACTCCCTGTTTGCTATTTACGAAACATTGCAATTGTATTACTCATACCAGTTATATCCAGTAAATGTAGGTATAGTCGACTTTATTAAGCAGAGAAGCAGAATAAGTGTTTTAATTATTATTTGGAAAGCATTTTGTAACACAAACGTTAAACTTTAGTATAACCGTATTACTAGTAACAGTAGGTACTTATATTTTCATACTGATTATTTATTTACCGCTGCTCCGCCCGCAGAATCCGTTCACTGTAGCGATAAAATTATTGATTAATGGTCATATACATACACACAAAGTTGATGTGTTTTATGAGCTGCAAACATCGAAAATAAAAGTAACAAGGTGCATGATCGATGAGATCGATGCGACGACGTCGCTTGTAAAAGTACGGTCTATGGGGGGTATTACAAAACGACACTCAAGTGGAGATCTCTTCTTGAGTATAGATAGAAAAGGATGCAAATACATACAACGTATACATGCATCCTTGTCTATCTTTACTTAAGAAGAGATCTCTACCTTGAGTGTCGTTCTGTAATCTATTATGTAAGGGGGGTCCTTAGAGTAGTACGGTATACATAACGAGTTTTATAAACTGATAAGATTCTTTCTGTTATAAATTAACTTTATGTTATATCTTATGTTTATGTTATTAATTAATCTTATTTTGTGCCTACTGTTTTTTCTCTCTGTATTTTACTGTTTATATTTTGGTGTAAAATAAAGTATATTTGATTGATTGATTTATTTTTTTGCATACTTATAACTGATGCGGAATTTAAACGCTTGCTCAAGCTTAGGCAAGTTCGCTGTACATCGACTCGGGATTACTATTTTACTTTATAGAACATCGACTCGTGTGTAAAGTGTTACTATTTTACTTTATAGAAGCGTCAATGTACAGCGAACTTGCCTAAGTTTGCGCAAGCGTGTAAATCCGGCATGAAGATTCGTATCCGTTAGTTGGGCCTTTTAATTCTCACACTGTGTTAATTTTATGACCTAGCAAGATCCTTCAGTTTCAATTACCGCAAAAAAACAACCCTTGAAATAACTCTACATCAAAGTTGTTTTAAGTACATCAATGTAATTGTACATTTGAAGTTCAGATAGTATCATCGTTCTCTTATCCTTATATGCCATTATTCGGGGTTCTTCTTCTTATCGTTTCGACTTCAAATTTTGAACAAAGTCGCTAAATAGTACCTTGCCAGAAGTGGGCAACCGATACTGCACCGTCGCTAGCGGTCATGAGCTCCTCCTGCGTACAGATGCTAGGGCACGCAGGGCACGATGTGAGATGGGCCATCGTTTGTGGAGCTCCACATTCGGGGTTAGCGCAATATGACTTGTTATCTTCCATTCATCTCTCTTACACATAATATCGTCTTTTGTCCATTCATCTTTTCCTTCTTCTCATTCGCACTTACATAAAACACTTAAATTGTAAACGTAATACGTCTACGTTATACGTATACGTAATACGTCTTGTAAAATATAACTTTCGTCTCTCGGCTCCGCATCACCATGTCCGTATCAGATTGTGATCGTATTTGTTAGATACTAACTGACCCGCGCGAACTTAGTACCGCCTCATAATCAGTTTTACCCGATTTATACTTGGCCGTTTTTTATTTATAAACCTTCCCTGGCATGTGCACAACAACCCACCAAAGTGTCATCACAATCGGTCCAGCCGTTCTCAAGTTATAGCGTGACCAGGAGAATAGTTAGATATTTGGATCAAGAAATAAAACCGATAATTTTTTTTAACCTTAAAGTCTACTCTGCCGTTAAGTATACAAAACCATTGTCTCGTCTTGAATTTCGTGGACTTTCTACACACAGAAGGATCTGTTAATCATAAAGACCTCTTCATTGAGTTTCAAAACAACAGTTAAAATCAAGTAAACCTGAATAAGAACATGATACTATAAGTTAATTCGTTAACATCTACGTTAACATACATTTTGTTTGACAATTGATGCTAACACGCTGTCAAGGCCATCCTAAACGCTTTACTCTGTTCGATGAAATAAACAATAAATATTTGAGTAGTACGAGGGAAGGAAACTTGGATAGTACAGCTGCCGCCCCGAGATATATCGAAGGTTCATTGAATAAAATGTTTGAACGTGAAGGGACGAGGCAACCCTTTAGAAGTCGAGATTGATGTTGTACGATAACGGAGGTCGACGAATTATTTTAGTAGGTTGTTTGGCTTTTAGTTTACAGTACCTACCTATTGTAAAAATGTGAAGTTTTTGTAAGTACATATTATAAAAAAACCAGTCAAGTCCGAGTCGGACTAGCAGACCGAGGGTTCCGTAGGTATTATTCTGTTTGCTTCTTCATCTGAGTAAATATAAAACTTTCGTAGCAACTACGTACATACATAAAGATGTTGTATCCGTAATGAAAGTTGTTCAGTTCGATGGTTTAAACCACCCCTTTTAATATTACTAGGGATTTTTGTTACACCCTGTATTAAATTGCAAGCGTCTCCTTGCTTCGGAAGGTACGTTAAGCAGTTGGTCCGGATAGTTCCATCAGATGACGGTGAAACCTACTTACTCATTTACTTACTATTCATTGTTTAAAATATCATACATTATTACGCAAATAAAACAGTTTTCTCCGGGATCCTCAGCGCAAGCCCGACACACACTTGAGCGGTTTTTATTATTTTTGTTTAACCTTAGAGTGCTTAGAATACGCACTAAAATCGCATTAAGTTTGACACTTACTTGTATGTTTAATTACCGTTTTTACAATAGAATAAAATAAACAAAAAAACTTTGAAAAAACGTCTTTTTTGTGGGAATCGTATCAAATGCAACAAAAAGCAAATTTATAAACTCTTAAACCTTCATTCATTATTCAGTTTATTTAGGTAGTACTTAAGTAGTTTTTGTGAAAAAACTAAAAAAAAAACCAACCTAATAATTTGTAGACTTCTTTTTTTATTTTATTATTCTTAGGAAGATTTACAGCATTGGTTACATAGTAAACACATCCTTAAATAACAAATCTCTTACTAAAATAATTTAAAGCGGCCTTAAATTAAAATATTCTGTTACTTTATATTTTAATTTAAGGTCGCTTTAAATCTTTCGAAGTCAGACTTAGGTCTCGAGGAATTTGAGGATGACTTTTATAAATTAGAGGCCTCTTTGTCAAGACGGTATTAGGTACGTTAATTATAATGAAAGAAAGCATAGCTTATGTACCTTAAAACAAAGATCATTTTAAAATGTTTCAATTTTTGCAGCACCTGTGGCGATGACAATAAATTAACAAAATAGCGAGAACTTTATAAAATGTTTAAAATTAAAAGCATATTGTGATAAGTGATAACTTTATGTGTATAGGTGAATAAAGTGTAAAGTTTGAAAGTGATGGTGCGAAATAATAAGTGAGAGCGGGCGATGGTTCGGTCTATGATATGGCCATGGCGTTTATGGTTGCTGATCCTGTTCTGTGCTTTAAAAAAAGGTGAGTTCTTTCTACGTTATTGACATTATTAGACAGTAAGGGTTGACACCAGGCAGCACGGCATTGGATTTTTCCGTCGCTCCATCCTTTTCTGTCACTCAGGATCGTTCGCGATCGCACGCGGCGTTCTGTTCCGTGCTATTCCGTTCCGTCTATCTTAAATGCTCTAGCAAATGACGTTCCTGAGTGACAGAAAAAGAGGATGGAGCGACGGAAAAATGCGATTCTGTGCTACGTGGTGTAGTTCAATCCATAGTTATAGTCTGTGGGATTCAAGTGCAGGGCAAAGGCCTCTTTTCAAGAATAATTGTGAGAGAAAGTGGGCCATTTACACCAAGTGGGTCCAGTTTCTCTCTACACGGTGTACTTTAAATGATTCGACACATTTTTAGTTTTTCTGCATAACTGATTAAAAATAAAAATCTGACGATCCATCCTAAACTGCTGAGCATACTCGACTCAAATATATGAAATTCCAATTTCTGATTGCTCACATACTACTAAAAGTTGTTCAGTTTGATGGTCTGAACCACCCCTAAAAATTTGTTGAATCATTTCAATTGCATCCTGTAGTCAGAGAATTTTAAATAACGAATAGTAGGTTTCACCGCCATCTGATGGAACTATCCGGGCCAACTGCTTAACGTACCTTCCGAAGCAAGGAGACGCTTTCAATTTAATAAAGGGTGTAACAAAACACCCTAGTAACATTAAAAGGGGTGGTTTAAACCATCGAACTGAACAACTTTGTCCCATCTTTGTCCTGAGGACTAGATTGGGGTCAAGAGCAAACCCATCAATAATAAAAAAAAAAAAAAAAAAAAAAACTTTCATTACGGATACAACATCTTTATGTAGTGTACGTAGTTGCTACGAAAGTTTTCTATTTACTCAGATGAAGAAACAAACAGGATAATATGGAGAGAAATAACAAAAATAAAATATTATCTCTAACTAAATAAGTTCCAAACACGACTTCGTAAAGTATTGGGTACCTTGTAAACAAAACAGAGAGTTGCGAACTACTTACAAACAAACATCCTTGAACTCACGACTGTATATCCCTTTTTGGAGTAGTCAGAAACGTTTATACAGCTATCGTATTATGCTTTAAAATATGTCTCCACATGCTTACTTCTACTTGCTAGTTTAGCCAAAAAATATAACTGTAGAAAAAAAAATATGTTTATGCAACTACCTTAATTTTCTTCTTAATAATAAACTAAGAGTAAGAGAGTCTACCTATCAAATTGAACAACTTGGGAAATAGATCGGAGCGAAAAAATTCTGCTGTTCCATACTAAACTACGATGCTTACTCGACTCAACTGTATGCAACAGGTGATTTTTTTTTGCTATCAGTTTGTATTATTTGCTTTTATTATTGCTTCTATAATAAAAGTTGTTCAGTTTGATGAGTACTCTTAGTTTAGAAGGATGCTAATGATATCAAATTCACCCTGTATACAGGGTCCAACTTAATATGCTGACACTTTTTTAAGGGGATGATCAGACCATCAAACTGAACAACTTTCTCTATGGGACCAACATCGAAATCGAGAAAAAAAAATCAGTTGTCCCATACATTTGGCTAAAGTAGGTTTGCAGTTTTGTATGGAGCGGGAGTTTTTTTTTCGCGATTTAGATGTTGGTGCCATAGAGAAAGTGGTTCAGTTTGATGGTCTGATCATCCCCTTAAAAAAGTGTCAGCTTATTAAGAAGGACCCTATATTGTGATAGCATATTGAGGCTGAAAATGCATGCTACCTGTCGTCACGTCATTAAAAATTACATGGAATCTAAAACTATGGACTGCTTAATATGAAGATATACTCTAATACCTATGGGGCTTGCATCGCTTTTATATCACTTGTATTGGTAACCATCACGTACACAAGCGTAGTAAATAAATGGGCCGAGCAATGTTTCATAATTCACGTCACGGACGCGCTGGAGTTGATGAAATTCATACACATACAGCCTACGTAAGTAGGTAGTGATAAAGGTTGAAAATCTGTTTCCCTTTCTTTATGGTTTAGGTTAGGATATAAACATATTGACTATTGGACCTTAGCCCATATTCATAAACAACCAATCGCTCGCGCATTCTTTATAGAGGTAGCCACGACATTCGTCAAATTCTTCAATTTCATCAAATAAATTTTAAATTTTCATCAAGGCCTTGTTTCGTCAAATTCGCTTTTCTTCACTTACGCTTGAGTTAAGGGGTCTACAGAATAGACTCGTCAGGGCGCCTGAGCGAGCTACATACAAACGAAGTTTCGACCTATTTTCCATAATAACCAAATAAAGTAAAACAATCTAGAAACCAGTCCTGTGTCGTACCTTGTCAGTTTGAATTTTAAAAAGGTATTTAGTTTCAATGCTAGAATTAATTTAAGATTTGTATGGAAACCTCTGAGCAAATCTGTACCGACACAGGTGTTGGTTTTTTTTACTTTAGGTAATTAATAAATGTCCAAACTAAAACGTAACTTCGTTTTGTATGTAGCGCTTTGTCAGGAATATTCTCTCCAGCCCTTTAAATTGCTGGAAAACTTATCATTAAGAGGCTTATAGCCAAAGAAAATATAATAATTTTGCCTATAGAAACTTCCATCCTTCCGTGTTTTACGTTCTTGCTCGTAAAGTGGCTCTTATTGCACCGCTTTTACGTTAGGTACATGCATCTTGTAGAACACGCTTGCAGAAATCTTACATCATCGCACTAGTGCGCCATTTTCCACAAATATTTGTCTAAAATAGTTGTGTTTTATCAAATATATGCTACGTACGTTTTCCTAGCAAATGTGTTGAAAAACGTCGAATGAAACGCGTGAGCATTGATCATTACAGCCTCGGCTAATACACAGCACTCGCCTGTGGCTCGTGCTGTAATTCCGCCTCGGCTGTAATGATCAATAAAAAATAATTAATTCTTGATTAGGTAAGAAATCTCGTAAGCAAAACATGCATTGTCTTCACTGTGAATATAGAAGAGCCTGAACAACAGCTTAATACATCTTCATTATGCGACCAGGGTTACCACTAATATAGCATTGTGTCACTCGCAGTAACCACTGGACCGCGAACCATATCGTCCGACCTCAATCCGATTCTCTCGGCAGAAAAATGTATTACACAGCCATTGAGCCGGTAGGGTTGAGACTTCAATAAAATTTGATTGGCATAAAAACCCGGTAAAGTAAAAGTTGAGGTTTTAAAATTACTGCTCTAATTCCATTTTAAATCATCTGAGACAGATCAAATGTGAGAGAGCCCGCGTTAACAGTGTGTAAAGTTAAATGCGTTTCTATAAGAGGTTCTGCAGATAATCAAATTGAACAACTATTATAGGACCAACAAAGTTGAATTCGCAAAAAAAATCCACGGGTTTCATACCTTTTGGTCGATGGACCAGCGTTGATTTTATTTTTTTGGAACAGCTGATTTAAAATTTTAATATTGGCTCCATAGTGAAAGTTGTTCGGTTTGATGGTCTGATGATATTTAACGCATTTAAGTTTACACCCTGTATATTGAACTGTCTGTTTCTACAAGAAAACCATAAATAAAAACGATCAATATTTATTTAATAATATTGTAAGGGAATAATTCTACCACTGCACCATTATAAATTATTCACAGTCATTAGTTAGCACACAGCGGAAAGCACAGCTGGCGTGTGAAGCCCGACTTTGAATAGCAATAATCTATTCCGTTGCAAAAGGCGTTTAATCCATTCAGTCATCGGCAAGATCTCTGAATCCCACACAGTTAGGCCAGCAGCTAGAGTCACAGCATCAGACCACGCCTCTAAAGACCTGGAGTGCGATTTTTGAATCTCATTCGGCGAGCTCAGCTGTTGAAAATGTCAAAATTACTACGGAGATACGCATCTTTAAACTGATGATTTGACTTTAAAAAATCATACTACAGGAGAGCGATTTATGAAAATAAAATCAGCAGTAAAAAGATGCGTATCTCCGTTAGTAATTTTGACATTTTCAACAGCTGAGCTCGCCGAATGAGATTCAAAAATCACATTCCTGATCTCAGCGGTTTCCGTTCCATCAGATTCATGAACAGAATAAGAACAAGAAAATGCAATTCTGCGTAGCGTACACACTTGATGCACTTAAATACTTAATATCCTACAAACCTCATAATAAAGTTGATGAACACTTCTGAACCTTATTTTCATACTTAAATAAAGGCGAGAATCATTCATAAACGTTTCACACTGATCGTAACTAGTGACACTAACATAATTATTTGAGTTAAGTACTAGTGAAGGTCTTAATAAGTGTTTCAGTAAAAATATAGCTTACCCGTACCTCAAAGAAATAGTCTAAGAAAAATTACTTTACTCTGGCTTGCATAAGGAATAACTACAGTTAAACTTGTCATACCAAAGTAGAGGAATATTCATTAAATTGTTGCCGTTATCTTCAGTATTAACTCTACAATAAATGTAATAAAGTATGTAGCAACCCTATGGTTTCCTACTATCTATGTTAAGTGCACGGTTCACCTAAAATTCAGTGAATGAAAAAGATATATGTGAATTACGAGTTCGGTGGCTACCGTATCGATTGCGTCCATGTTTCTGTTTATTTTTAAGAAACGCATGCTTTGTTGTAGTCTATAAATGTCCATATTTAGAGTCAGGTTGCAGGTTTTGCTCCGAACACTTGTCTATCGCGTGGTGTTCGCGCGGTTCGCGTTTCAGCCTGCCACGAGGCTCCAAAATCCATCTCAGTTGTGTTCTTACTCAAAAAGAATCCTCGAGATAGGATAGATACTCCTATAAACCCCTTGACACAGGCGGAAATGCGGTGCTAACGCACAAGCAAGAAGTCCATTAATTAAAAAAAATATATTAAAAAAAACATGTTTTATAGCATTAAGCCCCAATTACGGTAACCTGGGATAGCAAGTAAATTCTGCACTGGTAGTATGCCACCGAGATACAGCGCTATCACACCTTCGCTTTATTTCTATTTTCGTGCGAACGAACGAGATAAAAGACGTGATACTAGCCGTAACACGTGTTGCATGCTACCAGTGCAGGTGAAGTTGACAATTCCTTTAGTATTTAAAAGCAGAGATAGCTATTTAACCAGTGTTCAAATACTAACCCCGCTAATTCAAATTGTTTGACTCCTTCGATATGATGAATTACAATTAGGTATAGTCTAGAAGGTATAGTCCTTGAATTTGATTTGACGGAACATTAAATTGCGCTGATGATGCCAAGGTGTATATTTTATACACAATCTCATAAAATTTGTTCCCAAATTTAGTAAAACTATACAGTTGTTCAAAACTGCTAACTCCATATAATAGGCTAGAAGGACTGAAAGTTTCTATTTTAATATCCTATAATGTTCATCATTCCACGCGAGCACCATACGAAAATGTGAGCGGTGTCGTTTGATAAAGGGAGATTCCAGGAAAGAAATCGATTTTACTTAATAAGCCTATTGCTGTGACAAATTAATTAGATCACTAGGTTAATAAGTAATTAATACATTTATACTATCCACTGCTACTGGAAATCGTTGAGTACATTTTAATTAATAGCTTTGTATTCACGCACTTTCTTTCGTGAATTAATTACCTTTAGGCACACCATAGTCAAAAAGAAAATAGTGTAGGTACGGAAGGTACAGTCCGCTCATATTACACTATCGCACGCGCATTGTCCTCGTGAGTCCATGAAAAGTAGTAGTATTATGTCCTCTAGACACTGATTTATTTTTTGGTTTTTATTTCATACAATTTATCAATAAATAATAGTTATACATCTAAAAAAAAACAGTAGTGATACTTCTGCTTAATGGTCCTAATCACCACTTTAAATAGTAGGTACTTGCCTGTTTTGTTGCACGCTGCATAATATTGTAATAGAAAATGGCTGTTCGCGTAGTTCGCGTTTCAACCTGCCACGAGGCTCCACAATCCTTTTCAGCTGTGTTCTTACTCAAAAACAAACCTCAAAATACTTCCACAAACCACCTTGTCACTGGCGGAAATGCGGTGCTAACGCACAAGTAAAAGTCCGATAAGCACATATTTATTCATTAAAACAAAATTATTATTTTCGCTGCTCGGTGGCACAGTAGTCCTTCTGTACTCTTCTTTTTGTTATCTCGTACCTGTTTGAAAACTCATTTACAACAGCTGCTTTATTACAGTAGTTAGCCGTTCGAAAGTTTGTTTGATTCCCTTTGTAATCACGGGGGTAGTACATTGATTTATGATGGCTTAGATTTTGTCGAATATTGATTTGTGTTTACTAAGATGGACAATTATATGAGCTGGTCTTCCTAATTTTTCTTACTGTTTAAACGGCCTAAAGAAATTGGTCCACTTTTACGGCATAATGCCTCCGTGGTCTAATGGTTAAGAGCATTGGGCTCTTGACACGGAGGTCGTGGGTTCGATTCCCACGGGGGGCACCTAGTGAAATGTCACTTTGTGCGTTTTTCCCCAATTGGTTAGGACATTGCAGGCTGAGTCACCTGATTGTCTGAAAAGAAAGATGATTCCGTGCTTCGGATGGCACGTTAAGCTGTTGGTCCCGGCTACTATCTCTGGTGGTAGTAGTCGTTACATAAAAACCACATCAGAGGCCGTAAGGTTTTAATAAACTCTGACACCAGGGCTTGCAGCCCACTCGATAAAAAGAAGAAGACGACATAATTATCTGAGTTGATGCTATTGTGGCTCGGACACCACAAATTGATTAATAAATCTAAATAATTATAGGGTGAATGCGTTCTTCAGACTTATATTTATATAAAAAAAACCTTTTTGTACTAAATACAATCAGCTGATCGAACGTTTTTATGAAATGTGTTTTTTTTTATTTGCTCTTTGCTCCTGTGGGAAAGTTGTTCAGTGTCATGAGTATACTTATATAATCAGCTATATTTCTTATATAATTTCAATAATGCATGCGATTATAAATTGTGTAAAAAATTGTCCAATTGAATGCCGTGGTTACTTATAAGCGAGGTTGCACCTGCCTATTGTAATAGCTTTAGAACTGTGATTGTATCTGTGTTAACTTTGTTAGTAATCCTAACTCCGAATAAATAAAAAAATAAAAAATAATCTCCCTTCAAATTAATGCAACTGCCTACGCTAACACACTACTTATACATATTATGTCGTAGTAGATATTATCTCTACTATTATAAAACTGTAACAGATATTGTGTTTATTATATTGAACATATTTATAATATACCTCTGAATATCTCTGAATACCCCCTCGGGGAATATAGTCGTGAGCATAATGCTATGCTACATATTTCCAAAAGAAGTAACAAAATGGGTTTTAGGTGTCCTTGAATCCAAATCACCATTTTTTTATTTTTGTCTGCTTGTTCGCGCATCACGTGAAAATGACTGGACAGGACCGATTTTGATAAAACTTTTTGTGTTCGAAATCTTATTATTATAATTAAAATCTAGTATAGCATTTTCTAGTATAGCAGTCGCTACAATATGACGGAAACCCGTGTGGACAAAAGTCACCGATAAACTCTAGTATTACCTAAATGTAAAGACGTATCATTAACTTCCAGAGAGTGCATTCAATTTCAATTTACTTTCCATTAGGAACACGGTATCGTTATAAACACAATGCTACAGTCACACGTCCGTTGCCGGGGACACACCGGATGTCCCATGCCGGAAGTCGTCCCTTTACACCGACACGTCCTCCAGACACCGTGTGTCTCGTAACTCACACTTTCCGATATCTCATATTAAATTAATGCCTTCATTTTCTCATTGTTTGGGTTACAATGCTTGGAGAAGGTCGCTACGCGTTAGGACTTCCATTGTGATTGGAAATTGACTTGTTTTTGTTAGCTTTTTGATACTACCTACCTGAATAAAAATGATGAAAAAGCAAGATTGCTTTATGAGAGAACAAAAGATATTCATAATTTTCTTTTGTTTACCTCAATTTAGTCTACCTGTTCAATACTGAATACGATTTCGAAAAGTTTTAGGGTAAGACAAGTTGAACCTAAAAGTCTGTAAATAGGTATTTTTATTTACTGAATATCTCTTCCAAGAAATAGAAATAGAAATAGGAATGTATTTATTGTGGATCATAGGTAAGTTATACTAGTAGTTGTTATACTTACCTAGAAAATAAAAAAGTTCGGCTATGTCCTATTGTCCTGCCACATGGGCGTACAACATTATAAAAATAAAAAAAAACAAAATTTAAACAAGCACTAAAACTTAAAAATAAGAACAAATATTACAATGTAGTGAATTTACAATGGTAAAATAAATCGGTACATTAGATGGATTCGTCAGCAAGGAATTCGTGAAGACCATAGTAACATTTCGTAATTAATAAGTCATTCAGTTTGCTTTTAAATAAATTAAGCTCATCTGTGTCACGTATGATCTTAGGGATTTTATTGTAGATGTGAGGTATCCTACAGAATAAGCGTTTCTGAAAACTGTTGCCTATATCTAGGTAGGTAGGTACACTATCTGAACTTTTATAAAACAGTAAAAATACTACTGGACCGATTGTGATAACACTTTTTGTATCTGAAAGCTTATGATTAGACTTACCTAATAATCATTTAACTTTCTATACAATGACGGGAAACCGTCGTACGAAGTCGAGGGAAAACTATAGTAACTTAAACAAAAACATTTAATTAAATAGTCTTCTTCCCATTTTCTCATAAAATATTTCAGTCAGAATTATACAGTTTCAAAATTAGGATCCTTCATTCAAAGAAAATTAAAATATTATTTTAAAAACGCTAGCAAAAACTTAAAGCTGTGTATTTATTTGCAGATTGTAGTTTTACTCCATTTTATCCGCATTTTCTTCGAGAAATAAAGTTTTAATTGCAAAGGATAAGTAAGTTTTCAAGTCGGTAATAGCTCCTAGAGGATTTTTAAATCAAAATTCGTTTCAAAGTTTGTCTTCACAGCCTCAGTTTCTTACTTTCTAATAGATATAACTTTTAGAGTACATTTTCCAGCATAACTTCAACGTATTAATTACTTCAAAACAATTTTCTTGTGTGTAGAGGCGTATTCCGTGTGGTGCCGGCTTAGAATAGCATCATCTCATTTCCTGCTGTGGGTGTCGTATAAGGCGACTAAGGATGGATATATGGATAAGGATAATAAATCTACCAGAGGATGGGCAAGCCGCATTCTCTGAGTACCTATACATATCCAACCAACTGCGATCACCAACCCGCCAGCCAAGCGTGGCGATTATTACAAAACCCCCCAACATGGACCGGCCGTTGTCGCTGTCCTTGGGCGTCCAGCAGTGGACGTCCATCGGCTGAGTTAATGATGATGATGATGATGATAATGTAGAGGCGTAATGACTTGGGTCCAATGGCTAGGAGAAGTGACACAGAAATGATATAACACTTGGATCATGAATAGCGTGGATTTATTCAAATAGATTGTGATCGTAGTCTCAAAATAAAGTCTAGATTTGTGTTAATACGACTTGACACCGGTTAAGAATACAAAATAATTTTGTAAGTACCTATACAAATACAAACATGCATGAAATGGTTAGAAAATTATATAATACTAGTGTTTTCCCGCGACTTCGTCCGCACAAATTATATACCAGATCTTAAGTCAGATCATAAGCTATCAAACAAAAAAAGTTTCATCAAAATCGGTTCAGTAGTTTTTGCGTGATGAGCGAATAAACAAACAAACAAACAAACAAACAAACACACAAACAAACAGACAGACAAAATTTCTAAAAAAGGTTGATTTCGAGTCAGGCATACCTGAAAACCATATCATAATCTTTTTTTTGTAAATATCTTCAATGTACAGACACACTTCAGTTACAGTTTTATAATAGTTTAGATTTAGATTAGATTAAAGGGGGTGCTTCAGACCATCAAACTAAATAAGTTTAACTTTCGGCCCAACATTATACTAGCGAAAAAAAAAACATGTTCTATGGAACAGCTGATTTGTTTCGCGATTTGATGGTCTTGAAGCACTCCTTTTAATATGTACACAACGTATTCAATTTTACACCATGTAGGTATATACCACCTGCATACTTCAATTTCGAGGTATGTATTGTAGGTACCCACTGTCCATTATAAGTGGCGACGGGCTCACCCCCTGTCACACTGGACAGAATTTCGGTACTACTGGTGAAACGTGGATGTTCTGTGGTTTCAGAATATCTCTAACTACCCCCTCGTAGAATATAGTCGTGGGCATATGCTTATGCATGCTTATCATGTACATAGAGATTCTTACTATAATTATAAATCGTTTATACTACCCGTCGATTTCTATGAAATTTACCATAAAATGTGTGTGAATAAAGACATAAAGACGGACCCTTTTGCTCACGACCTTTGCGTGCAATAGCGAATGTGATGGATCAGGTGGGTTACGTCCTTTTCTCCGAACGTCCGTTTCCCGGATTCGTCCTTTTCCCCGAACGGCCATTTCCCAGAACGGCCATTTACCCGATGATGAAAGGCAGTGCCGTGTAATTAATATTGTGTAGAATCGCGAGTAGGAAGAAAAGCGTTTGTGTAAAATTGAAGACAGTCTGGAATAGATAATGTGTTCAATGACAGTTGTGAGGAACCCATATTGTGTAGAGTAACGAAACAGGAAGAAAAGCGTTTGTCAAGAACTTCGATTAATCCAACAATAGGCATGACCCTTTTAATTTTTAGCCCTAGCACAATCGATAAACATAGGAGATAAATTATAAGACACTAGTGTTTACCCGCGACTTCGTCCGCACAAATTATATACCAGATTTTAAGTCAGATCATAAGCTGTCAAACAAAAAAAGTTTCATCAAAATCGGTTCAGCAGTTTTTGCGTGATGCGCGAACAAACAAACAAACAAACAAATAAACAAACAAACAAACACACAAACAAACAGACAAACAGACAGACAAAATTTCTAAAAAAGGTTGATTTCGAGCCAGGGATACCTAAAAACCATATCGTAATCTTTTTTTTGTAAATATCCTCAATGTACAGACACACTTCAGTTACAGTTTTATAATAGTTTAGATTTAATTTAGAACTATCTATATGGTATACAAACCAAGTAAACTCAAGTAAACACAAACAAAAGACGACAAACTCTGAACCGTGCTTTAGAAGAGGGTTTGCAAACACATCGTGCATTTTCTAATAGAATTCAATAGTCACTCCCTAAATCTATTGGTTTAGGAAAGGACTTGAATTAAATAGGTAAACAGAAAGTCCCATTGGAGGCTCCGCATAGCAAATGACGCCCACTGAATAGATATTTACTGATAGAAATGAGTTCACAATTCTTAAGTGGTTTAGTGTAGAGTTCCAGTCCGTTCTTCCAAGATAATGATAAGTTAATAATAATAAGAAAGTTACTATATTAATTTAGCAACATATCGTCTCATTTTTCTACAGGGTCCTCCTTAATATGCTGACTCTATGGGACCAACATCGAAATCGCGAAAAACAAATCTGCCGCTCCCTACAAAACTGCAAACCTACCAGATGTATGGGACAGCTGATTTTTTTTCGCGATTTCGATGTTGGTCTCATAGAAAAAGTCGTTCAGTTTGTTGGTCTGATCATCCCTTTAAAAAAGTGTCAGCATATTAAGTTGGACCCTGTATACCCGAATTGTTATTTTAAATAGACAGAGGAGGTTATAAAAAAGACTGATTTTTTTTATTTTTGAGGTTATAAAACCTCAATACTTTATTCCTTCATGTGGTTTGAAAAGCTGTTAGAAATTACTCAGGTCACAGCTGGTAAAATCTTTAGCATCTCTTATTTTTTAAAAGAAAATCGAGATGGGCTCAGCGTCGTGGGTTGATTTTGATGACGCTAATTTGTAATCCAATAAATTTAGAATAATTTGTAGGTCTTTCGCTACCACCCGCTTAATCTTAACTTAACGAACGAGCGTAATCAAATAATATGATGACCTTTCTAAAATTGGTACCTACCTAGTCAACCTCTGAGGGTTTAATGGGTGTTCATTTCAACCGTGAAATTACACCGACTTGTGTTTGTCATAACCGTAACTTTGAATAGAAATACGATTTTACAAGGGAGGATAGGATGTGGGATTATGGGTCAAAAGTCATAGCCTTTTGTTGAACTGTTGTGATTTTCCTTTGTGTAGGTAGATTGTCTTTAATAATAATAATAAATAACGCTCACAGGCATATACATTGTAATGATCCCAAACTAAGCACTAAAGGCTTTTATTGGAAACCATACAACAACGGCACGAACATATAACATCCATGACCGAACCGGGATTCGAACCCAGGACCCTGGTTTGGCAGTCCGGCGTGGTAACCATTACACCAACCGGGTCGTCAATTAACTATATCAATATCAATGTCAATTTATATCAATGTCAATTTAACAATAGGTAGAAGTGCCATACCTACATTTGTGTCGGGTAGGTACAGCAGCATTGTATGAAACATCTGTTTTTTTTCGCGTTTCCTGATATAGGCTCCATAGTGAAAGTTATTCAGTTTGATGGTCTGAGTTCATAGTCTGCAGAGGGCTGTTCCTTTCACCATGTATAACCCTTTCTTTATGTCCTCTATGGAGCCATATTCAATATTATAATGTGACGTCACATAGCCTATAACCAGGCAATGATCAAGACGCTTCCAATGATATCATTATTCAAATTACGCTAAGTGGTTTAGAAGTTATGAGGGAATAGATGAACATACATAGGTACATGCATACCCAGATACATAAATACATACATACCAGGCAAAATCCCTCCTTTTTGCTTCTCCGTAGTCGGGTAAAAATATATGCTGTATATGTACCTATCAATAAAAACCCCATAATTTTTTTGCAAACCGCTAGTTACTTTCTAAATAACAAATGACCAAACGAGAACATGCTGCATCATGGCTCCAATAAAACTGCAACTGCACTTTGAGCATCGGAACGTTTTTCTCGGTAAGACTCGTACTGTTCGCCGTTCATGTGATGCGAATTTGGTATTCACTTTGACCGAGTTCGATAAACGGAGTCAATGCTGAAACCAAATCGATTTGCCATTCGGTTTGATACGAGTATGTTCGTTATTCAAATAATACTGTTGCAGTAATTTGAAAATTTTATTGAAGGTAGGATCTAGTTTTCATTTGTTTGTTACTTTTTTAATTGAAGTCCATTGTGATTATATTAGGATTGCCTGTATCATCTGATTCTGATTACCTATCTAGAATTCAATTAGTACCTAGAGACGGCATAATAATATCATATCTACCCCTAAATTGGAATACATAAATAACTCTATACAGGGAGTCATACATAGGGGGGGATAGGTGGGATTTATTCCCCCCAACGAAATCCGAATATTTGTATGGAAAAATGATAACAGCACCTACATTTGCAGATTGAGAGGTGGCAACCCTAATTTTTCTAGTTCTTTATATTTGTCTCCTTCAGATGATACCTCAATTACTTCCTCAGATACTTGCAGCAATATTTTGCTAGGCAACCCGGCGGCATTGTATAAACCCCTGTATAAACTTTCATTTAAATCACATTTCGATCACCAAACAAATCGGTGTATAATTTTGCTGTCGGATCTTGGTATTTGTCCCCTTAAATATCCCATCATCCATCACAAATTTAAACCGTGAAAAATAAACTGACTGATGATGTAAACAAACAAAACAAAACACGAAAATATACATAAAAATAAAAATTATGTTATTGAGTATCAAATAACACGAAACACGCTCTTGGCCGTTTTTTTTTCTATCACTGCAAAGGTCGATTCTAGTTCAATTCAATTCAATTCAAAATTCAATTCAAAATCATTTATTCAATATAGGAACCTGAAGCACACTTATTAAACGTCAATTCTTTTTTAAGCTACCACCGCGTCGGAACGTGTTGTCGCTGTAGAGAAGATGCGGCCAGAAACTCTACGGCATAACACGACTTAATGACTATTACAATATAAATTCTTATGCTAAGGTTATGTATACAGTAATACATAGTCTATTTAATTAAATAATTGATACTATACAGTAAACTATATGTAAGTGACACTCACTAGTCTTTAAGGAAGGCATGGATTCTTCATCACAACTCTGTGAGTTACAATTGAATTACACAAAATAGGAACCCCATTACCTGATCAACTTGAATCCCATAGCACAGAGTACTAGCCCATAGTAATTATCAGCCTAAAAACAAAACGTAATATCTAACAAAATTGTAATTTTTCAGGAAGCGGTCAAGCGACAGACGTGGATGTCAGACTCACAGCGCCGAGCTGGGTGGCCCGCGGGGGTTCCGCCACTCTCCGCTGCCTCCACCAAGTTCCACCACAACTCCTCTACAAAGTGGAGTTCTTGAGAACTGGGGCAAAGCTGCTCCAGTATGTTCGAGAGAGAGTACCGCCATTTACGAATTACACGTTTGCTGGGGGAAAGCTTAATGTGAGTATTGATTTTTGTATTTTCAGAAGGACCGTGCTACGAGTACGCTCATGTCTTTCATAAGGGTAGTAGAATATAGTTATGGAGTAATTAGTGATTATCTATCAATGAGCAAAGGCTTCTTCCTTATTTATCTGGACAACATCTGTTCACGTCATGAACTTTCATGATAATTTATCATCGAAAGCACTCGTCCGCTCTTATAGTACAGACATTTTAGAGTTTCCTTGTATGGAGACCCTAACAATAATTCATCTATCTTCAGCGATACTTTGCAGTGTGATAAAGTAAAGTCTTAGATTATCAAGATAGACAGTCAAAGCTACGAAAGCGTCGAAAAAAATAGGAACCAGTACTGGTTCCAAAACCTTATACATATACACGCACACATACATAAATAAGTATGGCGCTTCACGCACACCAACCTAAGAAAGTTAGCCCCTTTTGTTTTATACAGAACAAGTGCGAGGCTCATTCTAGACAAATATACTTTTTCTAAGAGTAAAGTATACAGTTTACGGTTGACAAATAATCTAGCAAAAAATTAACCTAGAAGAAGCTAAAAATTTAACCTAGATTATTTGTCAACCGTAATCTGTATACTTTACTTGTTGTTGTTGTTGTTTCTTTTTCCTTACGGAAAGGCAAAGGGAGCATAGCCCATGCAGCCATGTATACTTTACTATATCACACTGCAAAGTTTCAGCGATAGTTGAATTATTGTTAGGGTCAAACCCTAAAATGATTAGACTATAAGTATATAGGCCGATAAAGAGAAGATATCGATTGTGAGATGTATGAATTTATCTTAAAACTAAAAAACCAGACACTGAACGTGAAGAAGAAATTGTGATGCCGAATTGAGCACGCGTGGTGGACTAACGCCCTACACCCTTCTTGAGGGTTGGCTTGTACTCTGTAGTGGGACATAATTATATCGCCTGATTATGAAATAATCGAGAACAGAGTTTTGTGGCGCGCCTTGGGAGAGGCGTATGTTCAGCAGTGGACGATGATAGGCCGATGAAGATAATGAAATAATAAACCGCATTCGATGCCCAACGTTTTAGCATTTCCTTTTCTTTTGGTTTCTCACTTTCTTTTAGCATTTCATTTTCTTTTTTAATCTGTCTGATCATTTTTAAATGTTGCGAATTGTAAACTTATCGCTATGCCAATTTCAATTCGCAACAAGTAAAAGTTACCAGGGCTCCAATCGCGGCAAATATTCGGTAATTGGACCGTTATTGGACTACGTACGAACCCTAACTTTTGACATATTTGGAATTGCGCTAATCGCGGTACTGCTCTTGACAGCCGTTAGAGCCGTTTTGACAAATCGCTCAGACGTTAGTTACAGAGTTTAGCGCAATGCTGAATTCAGCACAGTTGAATAGTAATTGGATTACGATCTGATTAGAACTGTAATTGGATAAGAATAGAACTTCGGTGTTTTAACTTAACGCAATCGGGCTCCTGGTTTTGTTCTCATCCTTAAAGGACACGGAGTATTAGATGACTCTGCACTAATAGTAGCGCAGCGTCAACAAATAGCCTCAGCTTGCTAGTGACAATATTTCATTCGCCTTTACAAATTAAACAATTAACAACTTTGTCGCAGATGTCCCTGGTGACAGAGAACTCTATTACAATAGACAATCTGGATCCGTCTGCTTCGGGGCAGTACTGGTGCGAAGTGTCCCTAGAGACGCCGATCTTCACCGCCGCCTCGCCGCCGCACCAACTGACTGTAGTATGTGAGTGTTCATTTATTTTAAATAAAAATAAAGTACAATTTGCAGCGCCTCTTTGCTTGGAATTTACTCCGTATTCCTGAGGGTGTCGTACGAGTTTAGAGTTACTTTTAGTTTTTGTTGTAAGTCACTTGATTGATACGCCACCCCAAACAATATAAAACTATAATAAAACCGACGAATAACGCCCACGCAATATGGGGTCCTTCTTAATATGCTGACACTTTCTTAAGGGGATGATCTGTCCGACATACTGAACAACTTTCTCTATAGCATCAACATCAGAATCGCGAAAACAAAATTAGTTGTTAAGTGCAACCGCTGCTGATTTTTCGCGATTGCGATGTTGTTCCCGAAGAGAAAGTTTGTTCAGTTTGATGGTCTGATCAACGTCTTACAAACTGTCAGCTTATTAAGTTGGACCCTGTATGATCATGACATTTTAAGGGTGCAGCCTTTGACAAAAATAATAATATTCTATTTCATTATAAGTATTTTATTTATTTCTTTCCGAAGTAAGATCTCAAAGAAAATCCGTCAAAATAAGTACTTAAATCTTCAAAACACCTGTGATTTTTCACTTAACTTAAAGGAATTACATCACTCACATTACTTAAAAGTGTCGACGAAAAAGTAGAAGCTAATATGATGCAAAGTGCTAGCTAAAAGGCAAAAGAGAGATAATATCATGTAAATTGGTGATTCTCTTCATGTCTGACAAAAAAAGGCTGTTAAAAATAAAATTTACTCAGAATTTAGGCCCAGTACACACAATGAAATTACATAGTGAATTTCTTAATTAGCGGACGGGTTATAACACAACACGACCTCTGCAGGTAAAGTTATGCTACAGATGATAAAAATGTTGCCAAAGATATTGTGAACACAAACGGTGGCAGATTACCGATAAATTGACCTGAAATTGGACTTTTTCCAAATTAATAGGCAGAAGAACTTTTAATGAACGCTTAGACTGTCATAACTCGGAATATGAAAATTATGTGAATGTGAATTTGTTTTGTGAACCGTTCAACCAATCGCTTTGGGTTTGCAGATATAGCATAATACTGGGTGATTGTTTTACCGTTTCGAAACTTTCAGGGTTGATTCAGACCATCAAACTGAAATACTTTCAGATTTTTTGATGACTCATAATCCTAGTAGTCATTGCTGTTTAGTATGGAACATCAGATTGTTTTTTGCGATTTCAGGTTTGCTCCCATAGTAAAAGTTGTTTAGTTTGATAGACTGAACCACCCTTGAAAATTTCGAATCGGAATAACGCATCCAGTATTAATAGTATGGACACATACTTTCTCCTGAAAACGAAGCAATCTCTTAGCGAGTAAAATAAATTTTTTTCACACAAATAATATCCACAATACATTTTATTCCCAGTGTGAAATGAAATAACTACTGTCACAGGCATTTGCTTGAGTAATATCAGCACTGACAGCCCTGTTGCGTGACAAACGAAGGTCTACCGCAAAGGCGAGAATTAACTGGAAACCGAAATTCGCCTTTGTATTTCACCGAGTAATCTATCTGTATTTGTGTAAACGACATTGGCTAGAAAGATAAACGAACGTTCGACCACTTTTCGTACTTTCTTGAAAAATAATGAGGCTATAAATTATTGCTTTACAAACGAATTTCAAACACTTTGAACTGCACGGTTAGCATGCCACCCACGACAAAGCGTTTAAACGAGAAAACCGTAATGCGCGCTCTTTCTGACATACGTCAAATAATAAGGATGGAGACACATCTCGATTTTTATCGTTTTCTCGGGGTTGGCATGCGAGGCCTACGGATGATTCATTACTAATCGAATTGACTAAAAATTGTCACCGCAAATGGTTTTTCGTTCTCTTCTTTAGTTAGTCATTAACTTGATAATTCTATTCTCTGACAGATTCTCAAAAGCATCCCCCAATTATAACGTTTGGTAAGCCAGACGTGGTGGTGGGAGGACTGTTGAGAGCGAACTGCACGAGTGCCCCAGCTGCGCCTGCGCCGAGGCTCACATGGTATATCGATAATGAAAAGGTAATTTAATCTACCAAAGACGTCGCCAGCCGGCAAATTCTTTTTAAAACACGCAAATAGTTATATATTCAAAAAAATCTGCTGTCCTATACATTTGGCTCGAGTACATTTGCAGTTTTGTATGGGACAGCAATTTTTTTTCGCGATTTCGATGTTGGTGCCATAGATTTTGTTCAGTTTGACGGTCTGATAATTCCCTTAAAAAGTGTCAACATTTATTAAGAAGGACCCTTTATTTCAAGTCAACCAATTCGTAGTTTAGACCACCAACGACCCTAGTATTTTACTTTTATGAGAATAGAAAATTACGAGTTATCTCTAGTATCATCATCATATCGACTAGGCGCAGACTGCAATACAGAACATTTGATTAAACAGTAATTGTTTGTTCAGGTCCCAGAAGAATCCATCAAATACTTTTCATACCGAGTCTCCAGTTCTACCCGTACCAAAGGAGGTGGTGGCTACCGTCACAGGAAACACCAACATCGCTACTTAGCCCCTGAGTTTAACTACACTGCCAAATACTGGGCCCTCGTCAGCGAGACCACCATACCACCACCACCACCTAATATCAGCAAGCATCACAAGTGCACTTTGAAAGAGGGGCAGAGTGACGAAATGGCTAAGGTATGTGTTGATTCTGATAAAGATCTAGCCTTACTATTGTAATGTCATCAATTTTCAATTAATGATTGATTGGACAGAACACTCAGCGATACAGTATTAATTTCTAAGTATCGTCATGTAACGTTACACCACTGGCTTTTCGGTGAAGGAAAACATCGTGAGGAAATATGTATACTTCAATTTGCCACTGTCCATTACAAGTGGACTGTTACCGTTGTTAGGTACATCGCAAAATACAAGTTACAACTGTGCAAAGCAAGCGGAATGTCTTGAAAGCTGCACGAGGCGTAATTTTAATCAATGTAATTATGTGCCACATTGTTATAAGTATATGAATAACATTTTCTGCCACGCACCCCTTGCACCCCGGGTAAAGACGGGTAATGATGATCAGTGAAATCCACGTGTAAACAAAATTGTCTAGTTTAGTCATCCAGAAAAGAAAAAATTTCATTCTTCTCCATCCACGCCAAAATATGTAACAAAAATACATTGTTGAATGAAAATTCTTAACGTTGTTTATAAGAGCTTGTTTTCTACCTTAAGATCCAAGAACGACCACGGCCAGTGGCAGCGATGCCCATCTCCCTATGGGTATCTATAGCAGAGTTGCGAGCTCCTGCGCATGGAAGGCTTCAGCTCACATGTACTGCTACTATACCAGATGAAGTAGGACCTGGTGAACGATATGCAGATCTTAAGAAACAGACTGTTACTGGTAAGTGATGTTTTTTCGAAGAGATCGTGTGGAATTTGATGACAGAGGCGAGCTGCTTAAATCAATCTTAGTGGAAATTATTGGGAAGGCCATGTTCAGCAGTGAGGTTAAATTGTTGATTTTCTTCATGTAGTATTACAAAGTTTTGATGAACACAACTTTTTCTAAGAATTAATAACTGAACTACATTCGATAACAATCATAATTTAATATGGGAAATAATATTGGTTCCGACAAATAAATAAATCTCCAGCTATCTCTGTCCGACTTTTATTCTAATTTACCAGCGTTATAATAATATACCGACAAAAAAATTCAAAGCATACCGAATAAAATACCTAAATTTTGCTGACACCTATGAACACAATCAAATTACATTTCGACTTATAAATATATTAAACTTTGAATAACAAAACTAAACTTCTGAATAAAATACTGAACCTCCGACGAGATTACTGGGTTACTGACAACAGAGGTCATGTCAAAATAATCATTCTTTTACGAATTTTATGAGTTATTTAATTTTCTAGTGTTGGTTACCAAATATATTTTTTAACTCTCAACATTGATGAAAATACCGAAACTGGTCGGACCGCGCGAACGGCGTTTGAGCAAAATGCATTCGGTTGGGTTAGCGAGGAGCGAAGCGACGAGCGGGTTAGGTTTCTTGCGACCAGCCCCACGAGCCGAGCGAGCGCAGCGAGCGTGCCGCGGCAGCGGCCGGCGAGTGGCAGAACCGAATCGCTACTGTTTTAAATAGTAGACTAAAAAAAATGTTTACAAAAAAAAAACTTAGGTTAGGTTAGGTTAGGTTAGGTTTGGTTAAGGAAAAAAAAAAAAAAAAACTTTTTTTTTTTAAAGTTGAGATTTTTTTTTAAAAGTTATAGGTTAGGTTAGGTTAGATAGATTAGATTAGTAGTAACTAGAATTCATGATTATAGTAAGTACATTTTTGTATTTTTAATAACTTTCTGGACAAGCGCCAACAATAGAAATTTAAGTATAACATTGTAGTAAAAATAGCACAGAGTTTATGAAAAATTAAATGTAATTGATGAATTTCTAGTTGGCAAGTAAAGGTAATAATTACAAAGCATTGTTATCAGTAGAACATAATTTTATATGGTAAAAAAGTATTACAGCAATTAATAGTCATAAGATTTTTTCTGAGATTTAAGTATATCATTCGGTCGTTTCGTCATTTTTAGTCGGACAGAAGTAGTCGGAGATTTAGTATTTCGGGCAGTAAATATTATATTTTTAGTAAGGACATTTTTAAATTTATTATCGGAGCTTTTATTACTACCCATTTAATATTGGTCGCATCGGTTTTCGAGTTCGTATGAAAAGATGCAGTGTAAATATGTCAAATGCCGCTTCGTTTGAAACGGAGAATCTCATGTATTACCTGATTCCCTAGCATAATACGATAGTTCTAAAATTTAATTTTATATCTAGTTTTGAACCCAGTCTTGCGTTATGAGACTATGCCCAGATATTAGCTTTAGCAGTCTATCGTTAATAGAACAATAAAGCATTTTAGATAGGTATGTAAATTGTAAATCTCGCCACTATCAGTGTATTTTCTATAGCAAAATCAACACACAGTATTTTTGTTCAGACCTAAAAATAAAGCTATGGCAATCAGGTCAATTACCTAATTATCAAAAGTTTTTATTTCGCTTCGAATAATTACTTACCTTGCCGCTTTTAGCTAATCAATATCAGCTGAAAGATTTAATCAAATTACTGCTACAACCATTTCCCTGCAGCGTCCCACACCGTTACGAAACCAATCTATAGAATTATTCCCATTTCCTCAACCGAAGCTACAATAACAGAACTTGGAATTTGAAATTTAAATGGAAGGTAGGGACTAATTGTGAATGTTTTACCTCACAGTGGCGGTGAACGAGCTGAGTGTGAAAAGGCCCCTCTCAGAGACGTCTGAAGCAAAAGCAACATCATCTCGTCTGAAAAATTACAACCCACTTTGGCTCCTCGGCTACGGTCTGCTGTTTCGAGAGCTTACAGTTCGATTATATTGAAAATTCGTTAGTTCGAAGTCCTCGCTTTTATTCGACCATGGTTTATGTCTTACGCTTTTACGTATTTGTACTTAAGAATATTGATCAAAAACCTATAATGTTTTTATTGTTCTATCACTTATTTTTATTAAGTACTACTATTTTTATTACTATCGTCTCACTGTCAAGGTTTAAGGTTGTCCTTTCTATTTACATTTATTTACACTTCTTATTCCTATAAACACGAATAATAAGATTACGTACTTACCTATTTATATAAAAAAACGTCTGCTTGTAAAAGTTTTACTGTGTTCATACTTTAATGTTTAAGAGTAATTCGATTTTAAATTGTTATCCTATAATTTTATAAGAGAGTGTTACCAAATTGAATTATCTTTATACTGTAACTACATCTGTAAGTCTTCTCGTTTCTTCCTGAGCTTCACTAAGTCAATTATACGACTCTAAGGCTGAGGTCAATGAACGCTGCTTAGTCAAGTATGGGTACATGAGATTATTTTCTTAGATCCGGTAATCATTAAACGATATTAAACCTAATCCCAAACAGCTAAAACCTAATTTATTTTGCAGATATTCTTGAACAAAGTAAAGGCTATTTATCTCAACATTAATCAAATCTAACTTCAGCGACAGGCTTCATGAATTATTAATAATGTACCTACCTACTTGTCCTTTCATCCAAGTATTATCGTTATCCTTTGAAAATTTATTACTACTTGGACTAAATGATATCTAGAATTAAATCAAACTTGCTTAAGTAGGTAACTTTGTTACTTAAATTTGGTCAACAATAATATTTTGGTAATTATGACATCGAAACTTAGGTCCGAAAAATTATAATGTAATATCATAACAGCATACTAAACAAAATGATATCTTTCGAAAAAATAACAAAAAAATCACGATTGTGTTGCCAGCTTTAGTTTTGCGCAGTATAAGTGGAATTATATGCGTCATACAGGAAATCAAAAAGAGGCCTCCATTTAGACACCCGTACATCCAAGCAAGAAGCCTCATAAATGTCATTTTACTGTAATAAATTTCATGCAAAATTCAGTGCAAAATTCAATTTACTGCCAATATTCGTGTCGTTATAGAGAATTTATTACTCGACATCTAGAGTTCGTGGTTGGAGCGTAGGTATAACACTAAGGGCGGACAGAATTGGCTATTACCTACTTAGGGGGCTTGTACACGATGCATGTAACTAGAGCAAGTAAAGATGCGGGTTACACGCGCTAGTAGTATGCACAAGCTACTTGTACAAGTTACTCGCATGTACACACGGCGTCGGCTCAGGCTACCCTGTTTGGACTTTGAACTATTAGAAGTTGAACGCTGCGAATCGTGCGAGAGGGTGCGGTATGTTGTTGTTATTTCGTCTCACGGCACGCTGCGCCCGCGCCGGCAGCCGCGTCTATGCAGGCTCTCTACCGCACTATTTTGTGTTTTATACGTAGTGTAGTTGTGTACTTGTACATGGTGCAAATAACTGGAGCAAGTAAAGACGCGGGCTACTTGCGTCAGCAGTACGCACAAGTTAGTTGCTTGTGGTCAAGAGCCTATTGTATTAACCTGCTCAAGTAACATGCGCGAGTGACCAGCGCGCGTCGCAGAGCGCGTGGATTACTTGCGCGGGTGGCTAGCTCAGGTACATGCGCGAGTGAAAAGCGCGCGCCGCAGAGCGCGTGGATTACTTGCGCGGGTGGCTAGCTCAGGTACATGCGCGAGTGACCAGCGCGCGCCGCAGAGCGCGTGGATTACTTGCGCGGGTGGCTAGCTCAGGTACATGCGCGAGTGACCAGCGCGCGCCGCAGAGCGCGTGGATTACTTGCGCGGGTGGCTAGCTCAGGTACATGCGCGAGTGACCAGCGCGCGCCGCAGAGCGCGTGGATTACTTGCGCGGGTGGCTAGCTCAGGTACATGCGCGAGTGACCAGCGCGCGCCGCAGAGCGCGTGGATTACTTGCGCGGGTGGCTAGCTCAGGTACATGCGCGAGTCGCTAGACTCGCACATGTTATTGCACGGTGGTTTTCACGATGCATATAACCTGCGCAAGTGCCTCAACATGCGCAAGCTACATGCATCGTGTGCAAGCACTCTTAACTAAATTTTGTTATGGCTTGCAATAGGTTATCCGAAGTCGATCTTATGAACCAGTTCACTGTGAACTTATAAGAACATTGCGATATAAACAGAACATGTTTTTTCGGCCATTAAAACAAAGAACATGTCGCATTTTTCATCTTGTTCATGCCCTGTCTTCGGACTTTAGAAAAATTCTACTTGGAAAATCGAATTGTGTTAAACCCTCAAGCTCATGCATAGCTTAGGTATTCACGTTCTTTTGTCCATGCCTTCCTCATAAATTTACTTGTGTGCAATGATAAAATACATGACATAGATTTTTCGTAGGTATACCGCGTCTTTAAGCCACGATGAGCCATTTTTGTACCTACATACATAATCTAGTATTTGACGTAAACAACTTATGTAATAAATTTCCTACATCATTTAAATATCAGCAAATTTTGTAATATAAAATATGATTTAAGTATATATTTTATTCATTTAACTGAGATTATGATAATGATATTATGAAAACCACCAGATATTTCGAAGAACGTCATGTAAAATTATAACTTTTCTATGTAATGGTATGGACAAATTATCAACGGAGACTGCGGTCGTAGTAGGAGATTAATTCTTACAGGTAAAATATCGTCTCGAATAAAAAATAACAAATGAAAGAAGCTACCTACTTGTACATGATTCAACCGGAATCGAGAATAATAATGTATTCTAAAAATATTGCATAAAGTTCGATACCTCATACTACTGTACTAAAATATGACATTATTGAGATTTGCCAATGATTTGCCATCATTTTGGTGTTTTGGATATTATTTGGTAAACTAAACGTAATATTTGAAGAAATGCGAAAAAAGAAAAAGCAACCGTGCCATAAGATGACGACCGCAAACTACGTTGGTTTGTCCAGGACTACTTTGTACCCTACTTGTTAAAGCTTTAAATGTTGTCTTAATTAATACGTAACAGAACTTGTATTTTCAGAACATATTACTTTTATCCTTGAACAAATCTTTTTTGATGAAACTTAAGAAAGAAACCTTTTTAAAAGCATTGTTTCATGAAAAACCCTGAAATAAGATTTCCGGAAATTCAGTGTATCAAAAGAAAAGAAAAAACACGTTAAAGTCAACGATATTTCAAAACTCGTCTTTCGGTAAATTTAATATTCATTCAAAGTTAAAGTAAATTTAAATATTTGATGAAAAAGATTTATAAGAGAGTTCACGTAAATGAAATTAAAAACAGTATACTTACTAGTGTAACGTTGAAAACTTGCTTTTCGAGAAAATTGGGCTTAGTTTTTCTTTGCATTTTTTCTTAAGGGTCGGCACTACCTACGGCCCGTTTGACATATCTGTCAAAAGAAAAAGACCGGTGGCCGACAACACTCAACCCTATCTTATAAGATTAATGAACAAACCAATTTGATAGCTTTTGATAATAAATTTCTTGCAAAAAAACTTGGTCGGCTGCAGCGCGCGGCGCAGCTTGGCTGGCATGTTTACTGGTGTGAAGGAAAAAGTGAACCCTACCTGGTGACACAACATTTTACCTCGTTGAATTAAAGGACGTAACTAGTCTGTTGGTCTAGAGTCCAATTAGTAAGGACTAAAAAGTCTGGTCGGCCGACCCTATCCTGGCAGGTCTGTAGGTCCGATAGAATTTAGGGTACCTACTACTCGGAAGGCAGATTTTACCACATTAAATTAATGTTGAATGTTTGGTTGTGCGTGGCAATAATCCTGCAGCATCTGGATTTGAGAGCCGTAGGTCGAAATGACATTTACAGCAACAGTACAGTACCGTGATGGACCTATAATGTGACTGATCAAAGATCACCCCTGGTGGTAGGATAATTAGATAATTAGATCACAGTATTACTAAGGCTTAAAAAAACTTAAAATTATTATAACAGAACAAATTAAAACTTTTAACAGAATAATGAAATTATTATATTAAGTTTAATATTATTGGTTAGCAAACTAAGGGTTTGTAATCTTTTATCATCATAATCATCGTCAGATATAATATTTTAAGCACGGAATAAAAGTTAATTTTGCAGTAACTGGAACGATTGCCTTCAAAAACATTTGCGCAAAAGGACATCAGTGTGACGACTTTTAGTAGATTTCTTCTTTATTGGTAGATTTAGGGCAAAATTGTTTAGTAGATTTTAGTAGAAATTGGGTATTCGAAAATGTTAATGTATTTAAAAATGCAAGGATTCAGGCTAATAAAATCTAAGCTGGCAATACAAATGGCTGAGAAAACGATTGCAGGGTTTGCAAGTTTTCCGGAACTTCTAGTACCTACATCATCATCATAATTATCAGCCTATACAAGGTGTTACAATAATACAAATAAACATTTAAGGGGGTGGTTTGATTGTCTACATCAAACTCAACAACTTTCACTATGGGACCAATATCGAAATCGCGAAAAAAATAATGTATGTTCTATACTCTACAAATCGACTCGCGCTAAAAATGTATGGGATATCTGATTTTTTTTCGCGATTTCGATGTTGGTCCCATAGAGAAAGTTATTCAGTTTGACGGTCTAAACAACCCCCTTAAGAGTTTTAAAAATTTATCCTTACTTATGTAACACCCTGTATACGTCCCACTGCAGGGCACAGGCCTACCTTCTAGGAGGGTGTTTGGGCGTAAGTCCACCACGCATGCCCAATGCGGATTGGTAGACTTCACATACATCAGAATTTCTTCGTCTGCATATGCAGGTTTCCTCACGATGTTTTCGTTCACCCTTTGATAGCAGTCGGTAATACGTACATAAGTTCGAAAAACTCATTGGTACGTGGCATGTTGTCCGTGCGGATTCGAACGCGGACCTCTTGATTGAGAGTCCATACCTCTCCGCAACGCGCCACCGAACTCACTTCTAGTACATCAAATATTAATCATATCGCCTAATGTTGTTTTTTTACAAAAGAGGGCTTCTGAACAGAGTTGGAATTTTGGTACCTAGCACTTTTAATATGTCAAAGGGATTACATGTTTATCGACTTCCAATAATGTCGTTATACGGGTATATTTTATATCACTGCGGATAACTTGAGCATGTATCGAACTTCAAAATAGCGAAAATAAATCAGCTGTCCCATACATTTGAGTCGAATATGTAGGTACTGCAGTTTTGTATAGGACAGCAGATTTTTTTTTCGCTCTTTTGAAGTTGGCTCCATAGTGAAAGTTGTTCAGTTTGATGAGTAGAATACATGCAGGTGTTATCCGCAGTGATAAAAAATTACCCGTATATGGACACAATCGGAAGTCGATAAACGTGCAATCCCTTTGACATATTAAAAGTGCTACCAAAATTTCTGACTCTGCTTATGAGACACAGAAAACTGTACTAAATTTAAACTTGCATAGGGACGACCAAATTTAATATTTATTTGAAAATTGAAGCATCCATGTTACAAAGTGATGAAAACCAATAAAAATTATACAAAAATGCGAAAATAACATGTGTAATGATGAGCGTTTAGATAAAATTGATAATATTATTTTGTTCAAAAACGTGTTTTATATTAAATTTTAACCATCTGTAACGACATATAAATATTATTTGGTAGAATTTAAGTAGAATTTGAAACAGGGCTGGTAGATTTTGGTAGATTTCAGCAGTAATTTTCGTCACGCTGAAGGACATTGTGCGACACAAGAACATATAGGTGTTACTTAGTAGCTAAAGTGGGTACATGAATCCTGAAAGGGCACAGCAATATTAACAAGAAGTAATTTTAAAGAAAAAAATGTGTGCAAAGTAAATAGTTCTTTAGGTTCTTTTGGTAGTTTTTGGTTCTTTTGGTAGTGGTTTGTGCCCTTTCAGGATTCATGTACCCACTTTAGCTACTAAGTAATACCTATAATATGTTCTTGTGTCGCACAATGTCCTTCAGCGTGACGAAAATTACTGCTGAAATCTACCAAAATCTACCAGCCCTGTTTCAAATTCTACTTAAATTCTACCAAATAATATTTATATGTCGTTACAGATGGTTAAAATTTAATATAAAACACGTTTTTGAACAAAATATTATCAATTTTATCTAAACGCTCATCATTACACATGTTATTTTCGCATTTTTGTATAATTTTTATTGGTTTTCATCACTTTGTAACATGGATGCTTCAATTTTCAAATAAATATTAAATTTGGTCGTCCCTATGCAAGTTTAAATTTAGTACAGTTTTCTGTGTTAGTATGGTTTTGGTAATTTTTGGTAGAGTTTAGTAATTATTTTTTGTTGTTTCTGGTTTTTTGGTAGTTTTTTGGTAGTTTTTGGTTAGTTTGGTAGTTTTTCGTTGTTTCTGGTTATTTTGGTAGATTTTCGTAGTTTTTGGTTATTTTGGTAGATTTTTATACTTTTTGGTAATATTTGATAGAAGAATGAAAATTACCAAAAACTACCATAAAAACAAAAGAGTTCTTGACGGCTTGGTTACGGGGTTTCTTGACATAAACAAAATATTTGTTTTGCAAAAGAGGTACATTCGAATCGTAAGCGGAATTCAGTCAGTAAGGGTGTCATGCCGATCCTTGTTTACCGACTCTAAATTGTGCGAAATCGTGAGACGATACCCCGTAGTATTCCGTAGAAAGAGATTAAATAAAACTCGCAAAAATGAGCTACTGGTACCAAATTACCGACTAGCATCGATGCTAAGGACTGGGTAGATCAACAATTTTTTGTCCATACCTAGTCCCAGTCATCTGCATAAAATGTTCTCAATGTTCAGGCTCAGGCTCAAGCTCAGGTTTTGCTTGCCCCAAAATTTAATGTTTGTTGAATAACTAAGGATTCCATTTATTAAACACACACACACACCGTTTTACAAAATTACTTGAATTTTACTCGAATTTTGGCGGTTGTCCGATGGACGCTTTATTTCGTTGTCCCCACGCTTTTTGGTCTATCGGACAACCGCTAAAAACTTCTAGTAGTTCAACACAGATGGTGGAATGTACATGTGTGTAGAAGAATCATATCATTAGATACAATATCTATCTTACAAAATTAATGAATGTCAAGAAAAAAGGAATAAAAACTGTTTTTTATACAGTACCGTGAGGACAAAAAATAGTTGATCTACCCGACTACAAAATAAAGTCGAATACTGTTCTTGTGTATAGTAAAATACCAGATGACATTAAAGCCGACAAGAAATTTCTGAAGAAGGTTAAAGAATTATTAGTCTAACAGTGTCCCTATGACTTTAATTAGTTTCTTCAGTATAAGTAAACAAACAGGCATCAATCTGAGTAGAAAGAAATGTGTTGCAGACCGATTATTTGTACCTCAATAGGTTATTATAATTTTTAACTAATCACATTGAACTGATTTTATAACATTTAACTCGTTAATTAAAAAAATAATAATAATAAATTACAAAAAATAGCGGTCAGCACAAGCGTACATTTAACTAATTTAATTGTAGTAAGTGAAAGGTGGTAGTTAAATTATTGTCTGGCGCCTATTGTTTAAATTTGTTTTTTTCTTAATGTTTATAAATTATATTGTAGTGTGACTAATAGGTACTCTGTACTTACCATCTGTAACTTATGTACCTACCTACAATTTAAGGTAAATAAATAAAATGAAATGAGATGAACCAAAAAGTAACAAATTAACCATAAACTACCAAAAAGTACGAAAAATTACCAAAATAACAATAATCTACCAAAAAGTACGAAAATCTACCAAAAAAACCCAGAAACTACCAAAATAACCACAAACTACCTACCGAAAAGTACGAAAATCTACCAAAATAACTTTTTGGTTACTTTTGAACGAAAATTTGCCAAAAACTAAAAAACGACTCAAAAACTACCATAAATTACCAAAATAACCAAAAACTACCATAAATTACCAAAATAACCAAAAACTACCATAAATTACCAAAATAACCAAAAACTACCAAACAGTGCCCGGAAAGTAACTTTTGTGAAATTCCCTTGTGTTGTCTTGTGTCTTTTCGCGCAATGTCTTTTCGCGCAAAATTCTGTCGTGCAAATGACTTACAAAGTCAATCGTTTGAGTTACCTACTGCGGTACAGAATTCACTCTTATTCCATTCTTATTTAAAACATATCTGACGATGATGATGATGATTTCAGATTATCAATCCTTAGTTTGCTAGTAACAATAGTAATAAACTTACAGTTATTCTGTTATAATTATGGGGACAAAAATTAACGAGTAATAGTCGACCAATTTATATAATGTACTTCTAAGTCCACATATCGTGACGGGCAACTACGGAACCTTACACTGCGTGTGGCCCGACACCGACTTGCCCGGTTTTTTATAAGTTACTTTACCTACTTTAGCTAAAAATGGATTTGTTCATTAATCTTCTAAGACAGGGTTGGGTGTTGCCGGTCACCGGTCTATTCGCCATGATTTCGAACGATTGACGGCCCATAGTAATTTGTATGAAGAAAACGTCCAAAAAAATATGTGATTTTTGGTAACAAATTGCAAAAAAACTAGAAGTCGTATCGAAAAACTGATTTGTTTAAAGTGTTCTTTGATGTTTTGCCATTGATTAGAAATATATTTTGTTGTTTTATTTTGTTTCACTAAATCACAGGACTCGGAACGCGGCAGTGCTATTCTGGAGTTTTTCATGAAACTCTCGATTACTTTCTGATGTAACTACACAATTAGACTGAAATTTTTTTTGTTCATCTTGTACTTTATCTTTTAAAGAAGCGATGGTATTAATTTTGTTTCGAAATATGGCTATTTACTATCCTCAAAAGTCGGAACGCCGAACCCTGTTTTGCCCGATCAGGGTAGTGCCGACCCTTAAGTTAAATTCGTTCTCGTCTAAGAAACAGCGAGTCAAGGCGACTGAGTAGAAGAAAATAAAAGCGAGCTGTCAATTTCTGTTTATTTACCAAACTACAGATGAGCCAAGTGTACCTAATTTAAAAGTAATTAGGAAATTGTAACATACAATTTTTTAATTACTTTTAAACGTTTCGTAAATAATTATCTATGTATGTAATTTGTGTAAATCGTAAGACAGCTTATTGAAATATAATAATACCAGCCAAATGATATACTCCTAGAATCAGCTCGATCCGTTGTCTCTTAGATGAAAAATAAAAGGCAGCTTAACCGTCGATTCAATATTTTGTTTCTTAGATACAAAGAAATGTCTAAGAAATAAAAAATACCCAATAAATGTCAGTAGATGATTTCAAAATGAGAAAGTATTTTGAGAATTCGATTATTGTCTGTAAAATGAAAAAGTTTCTGCAAAATATTTTCGATATAAATTAGTGTTATGCTGTGAAAGCAAAGATATAAATTTAATCGTAATTGCCAAGGGAGGATTGATTTATTATTTCAGGATGATTGCACTAGCGCTGTTTATTTATGTGACATTTCCTCTACTAGCGGTGCATTTCAATAATATATTGTTTTGAATCCAACTAAGTCCATTCGCTCGTAATTCTCGAAGACAACAGTCGTATTTCAGTTACAATTTGATATTAGGGGAAAAACAAATTGGTAATATTATAATTAACGTCAACCTTGTTACATGGAGGTTACACTTTCGTCTTTATTATGTTTAAATTGATATTGGATTTAAATTATTCCCCTTTATTAGATTCAAGTTCCAGAGTTTTGCCTTTGCGACAATGTTGCAAAACTCACGATAACGTACAAAACCATAATCAGAAAAACAATATTATTGTTATTAGACGCAGTTCATTAAAATGTTCAATCTTCCGAAACTATGCAGTTCTATAAAACTTAAATAATACAGTATTGAATACTCAAAGAAAATGAAGAAATTAGAAATAGTTATGTGCAATTTTGAAAAAAAAAATGTAATCAATATTGAGAAGAATTGATAGATTGATTGGATCCCTGAAAAATATTATGATCATGAGTTTGTGTATTATTTGACAACGATTACCTTTCCTATATAAATTTTAATTAAACCACAAATGCATTTGTAATAGTTCATTCTAGCTTGCTGAATCTTTAATCTGATATCAGTTTCCTTTTTGTACTTATATGTCAAATCTGTTATACGTATATATGTATATATATTATATTGGTTGTGCAAGAAAGCGCTATTTCAAAATACAATGCACAGATCAAATCTGAAGCCCAACAAGGGTCCTTTTGCAACTTAAAATTTAGTATCAGAAACCGACTAGCATTTTATGAAGCGGGCTTTTAAATGTTAAAGAGGCAAACTAATAAAGTCAGACTGCGAAAATCGATGAAATATATATGCGTGGGGATATTATATAATTATAATATGTGTCTATACCTAGGATAAGTTATTAATAATAAGTCAATCCTCTAAATTGGTGTTAAAAGTCTTCCTGCAGCTCTTTACACTGACTATTGTAGAAAGTTTATTTGTTAGGCTAAAGGATGTGATAAGTTAAGGAAATGTGTATATTGAAGCGAAAATTATATTTTAAAATAGATTACTGTGCTATTGTATAGATGAAAAAAAGTATATTTAATGTAAAATAGATGAAAGATTTAGGATTAATTGATTAAAAAATCTGAAAAATAATCGACGATCGCTATTGTTTTTGTGATCATCTTTTACGATATTGATGCGTTGTTTTGTAAAGCAGATGTTAAAAAACATGAAATTTACATTTAAAAGAGTTCATTGTTCAGTTACCTACCTTTGTCGTAACTTTGTTTGTGTCATTTTATTACACTGGGTGTGTTTTTTGAAACCTTAATATAACGGACACTTGCAGCTCTAAATTCACACCGCAGACAAAGTCAACGTTCTCTTTTACGTACTTACCTTGCACTTAGATAAAGACAATTGCGTTCTTTCATTATAATATCATGAATTTCAAATACTATGTACAGTAGAGAGCTTAAACGAACGAGATTTCTAGCATTTATTAGCTGAAATTGTCATAGAATCGTACTTAATTGTACTACGTAACTTGCATAATCGTGGTTAAGTTGATATTGTATCACCCACACGGGCAAACGACGGAAACACGTACTAATAATCTGCTATTCTGTGCACGGCAGTGAGTGGTGAGAAAAAACAAATAAGTCAATTTGCCTGCCATGCTCAGCGGACACTGTAAGTGAGTGTCGCATCTTCCTCTGTTAGTTTTATCTAAGACCTGACATTTTGTAATTTGTGCGACACTTGCCTGTATCGAAATACTTCGTTTTACTGTCTAGAGTGCACCGAAATTGTCCTCTATTGTTTGTGAATATCATGTTGTGGTATGTTTTTACTTTTAAATTGGGTTGCATTGTCTGGGACAGAGTTTTCAGCAACAAATAATGATTCTGTTTTGTAATCTTCTTCAAGCTTGAGCTCAAGCTCATTTCGGAAAGGAAAAAGTATGTTCATACCATTGAGTTGGTAAACTATGTTGACATTTTTACGTTCGACACGATAGTGATTCTTCTGTATAGAAAACCTTCTGATAGACGCATAGTATTTTGTGTTTAAAATTGTACACATTTTATCTCTCAGGTGAAAGTTTTTATATTTCGATACAGTGTTAGTTTTCTTACTTTTCTGTCGATATATTTAGTTTCAACTATTAAATCTATCAAATTGAACTCGTATTAAAATTTATATACGTTACTTGTTATAAGTGTTATGTGATAATTATGTGTTTTTCCCAGTATGTATGTTTACTATTGCCTTGAATTATGTAAAACACAATAGCGATTGTTTGAAACTTTGAAATGTTAAAATCCTTAGGCCAATTAAAACTAATAATAATGTAATGTACATGGTCAAACAATGTGAACGAAAATAAATAGCTTATGAAGCATAAGTATGTTGTTTATTTTATAATCAAAACAATTTTTACAACAAACTTAGCAAAATAAAAAAACTGAATGAAGCCGTGTAGTTTTCCCAACAACCATGACAACTAATAATAATAGTATTATAGTTTTCATGGTTCTTGATAATATGCGTTGACTTAGTTTTTAATTCATGAATACCAACATTGTTTTAGGATAATCAGTTTTATGCAATGAATGAAATGAATGAAATTGATGCAATAGTTGCAGTACCTATTTGACTAACCGCCCTCCAGACAAATGCGGCAGAGTAGTGTGGACGTAGGGACGTAGTTAGGTGACGTCTATTAGTGGTACCAACAAATAAAAGGTTAATTCAAATTAGTTGGCGAAACTGATCCAGGGCATTTGTTAATGATAACATATCGATAATTGGTATCGATGATTAACAAATATTATTAATATAATACGTAAGGCTGCAGCGCTCGGGGTGCGGGCGGACATTGAGATTTAATCATATGATCGGGCGGCGGGTCATTACATTTTTACTTAGTAACAGATACCAAATGTGTTTGTTAATTGAAGGGGACTACCCACGATGCGTTTTCTGGTACGCGGTCGCCATTCGAAAAGTCTTCAGCCCCATCGGCCATCGGCTCTATGAGGAGTGTGCCCCGTCCATTTAATGGACGGTAATTTACCTGAGCACACTCGTAGCCCTCATCATTGCCCTTTCAGTCTTTTTATGAGGCCTCGAGTGAGTGACCACGTCTCCGTTCCGTAATGTCATCAACTCATCACTGGCTTTCGTCTTGAGACACTGCATTATTTGGAACGAGAAGATAGTAGTTTCTCGAACGCTGCCCGAGTTGGATTCGACGGTTGAACACTTTCTAATGTCGTTACAAAAATAAAACTCGTAACAATTAGTCCCTATAATTATTATGGTATTGTTCCGTAATATAAAAACGTTTAATAGGAAAACCGACGTTGACACATTAAAGAGAAAGACATAAAAGGAAGGTAGGTATGACGAATGAACATTTCAATTATGGCGGCCTACGAGTGTTGTTTACGTGTTATGTTTTTCATCTCCACATATTTATTGTTATAATTATCCTCTGACTGTATTTTTATGATATTGTTTAATAAATAATGTATCGAAATGGTTTACTTGAAACCGGTTTAAGAATTTTAGGTAGGTATATCGTATTTGTGTATCGCATCTTTTTAGTGTTCCAGACCAAAATTGACAAAACGGAACACTTATGGAATAACTTCGGTGTATGTCCGGCCCTCCGTCCGTCCGTCTGTCACAATTATTGTAAGTATTTATATATATTCGGAGACCGTAAGACACACGAAAATGAAACTTGGTACATTTATAGAAATTAATGGTCCAATGAGAAAAGTAAAGTCAAAAAAGCTTAATTTTTATATTGAGGGGCAGTTTAGGGGGCAGAAAGAGATAAAAAACAAAAACAAATGTCCATACTTTATGTAGTACCTTCGATCAAAGTAAAATAATGGATAGGTCAACGCGAACATTTCAAACCAGAAAAATGAGGCAAAGCAAATGACAGGTATGTATACTTCAAATATGTACCGAGATGACAGACAAGTGTGCCAGTTTGTTAGTGTGTTTGTTTGTTAACGCGCTTTAGGCCTATCCATTAATTTTACTTTGATCGAAGTGTAGTACTAGATATTTTTTCTTATTCTGTGGTATAGGTGCTAAGAAGTCACCCTCAAGTGACAGCACCTGTACCTAGTTCTACTACAACCGATCCCAAGTACTTGCTAACTTTCAAATAGAAGTGAGCAAAAAAGTGCGCAAGCTTATTTATGAACCGAATAGTTAGCACCATGAAAACTTTTATATTCTAGCTGCTCCAAACCTCCGCTTTCTTTTCAATAATGCTAATGACCAGTATTATGCAAAAAGCCTTACCGAAACCCTGTTATTGTACGCGATTGTCAGGCTTCTTATAGATTTTTCGTTCCGAACATAGAGTATTAAAAACGGGAGATGAACATTTTCACCGGGTCCTCTACCTTCAACAAGATTTTTTTTTCGGGAAGCAATTTCCACGTCGTGACAACAAAAAAGACTTACTGGTTTCTATAATTAAGTAAAAAATGTTCAGATTTTTGTGTTCATCAATCATCATTCATCATACAAGAGTTCTGAATCATTTAGAACATGTCCGTGGTGATAAGTTGCAGAGTTTTAGTAATAGGTGATTTTAATACTGGATGTAGCCAATGTACTGATAGATACTCTTTCTTAACTGTGGTATTGATTAGTCGAAACATTACTGTTTAAAGTGTGCTCTAAATATAACACAGACAGACAGAATAGATAAAAGTATTTTGACTAAGGAACCATAAAAATTGTGAAATATAATCTACTTTTCATTTTTTTTACATATACATTTTTTTGTTTAATTAATGATACGCTTCAACATGTTCTGAATTTATTTAATGTTAATAATCTTGCATTAACTATTTACCTACTTGAGTTGTTGTGATTTTTTACTTAAAAGACTATAAAGAGCCTGTTTAATTCATTCAGGGCGTCGTTGCTTCTGTCTTGCTGGTCACGAAACATCTAGCGCACCGTTGATGCCTTTTGCACGAGTGTGTTATCTCACTTATAAAAGTGCAACATTGGGCAAATACTTCCAGTCACATGACCTAAGTGTGCTTAATTGATAAACTTAATATTACTTAAGTTATGTAGCGGTGTCTCTCTAGGATACCTATCTCCCGTTTGAATGCTCTATGGTTTTGAAAGATCGATCGTGAGGCGATGAATAATTCAGGCGCCTCTCATACTTGTTATCGCTCATAATTCGATGTGGGGGCCTACAAATATAATATTCGCCTTCATTCGTATGTCGATAAATTTTATTATAGGAGAAAGGGAAAATAAATCAACTTTCGCGGGATTTGCCAACATTTTCTTTGCCTTTTTTCTTGTCGGCAAAATATGTGATTTGTAAACATAATTCTATGTTTACCCTGTATGCCTAAGACTACGCCATATACCTACCTGTATTGATTTAGATTGTTGATTGATTTCAAGCAATAGGTATTTAAAATTTTAACATATTCTTGCTTTTTTCGCCCTGTGTACCTATTAGTCCTTCATAATATGGTGACAATCAGACCATCAAATCGAACAACTTTCTCTATTGAACCGAGGACGAAATCGCAAAAAAACAGCTGATCCATAAAAAACGGCAATGTATGGGACGGCATTTTATTTTGCAATTTCAATGTTGTTGGTCCCTTTTCATAAAGTTGTTCAATTTGATGGTCTGATCATCACCTTAAATAACCGTCAGCATATTAAGTTGGACCCTGTGTACCTCAGTCACCTCAGTGACAAATTTTTCTTTGAGATGGAGTCATAATTATTTATCTTGAATAAACCGAGCACAGCCACTAACGGTTTACGAGCTTTCAGAATATTCTCATAGCGGATAAACGTCTAGAAACATTCAAAAGATCATAAAACACTCGAATACGACCATTAGGTAGGTACACACGGCGACAGAACATAACCTACCCATAGTTGAACTTTATGCACATTAACATAGAGTTCAACTATGGGTAGGTTGATCTGTCTTCGAACATGAAATTTATAGGTACATCAGGTTGAAATTGAAATCATAGAAGTAAACTAGAAATGGCAACAAAAAATCGATTCCATACATGTGAATGAATATTTTATTGTATGAATTGCAGGTTTACTTGTACAGAATTTATATACATAGCTAACAAACAATTAGATCCAATGCAACCCTACCTTTCCAGGCGTTTACAATTGTCCAGTGGAAGTTTTTTAAACAAAAACAATAAATATACTTATTGACATTATAAACATTTAGGTTCCATAAAATAAATAAAAATTAATGGAACATTCTGAGTCGAGCAATCTAGTTTTGTATAAAACATTAGTTTTTTTGTTATTTTGGTTTGATTCAAAAGTTTTTCAGTTTGATATACATATAGAGTCTAAGTTTCAAAGAATGCCAAAGACTTCAATTTCTCCCTGTACTGTCACAGTACACGTTTTTGACCCTTCTAATTTTAAATTATTTTTCATTATACAGAGTGAAAATAATACACTATTCGTTTTTAGATCGTATCTACAAAATGTTATTGAGTTTGATAGGATAATACCCTAAATAGGATGTCATTTCTTTTGTTTGTAGCGCGATTTCGGTAAAATTATCCCATTATAAGTGTTCTTTTGTGGATATCTGATATTGATATTTGAAGGGATTTGACTGAATTATCATTATACAGGGTGTTACATTTTATTTTATTTTATTTTATTTTATTTGGGGAGCTTACAGCTATAAAACAAATAATTCACAAATTTAGTTAGCTATAGGCCAATTACAAGCTTCCACATTTTCCACACTTTCCACATTACAAGCTTACATACATAAGCAAGAATAAATTCAAAAACTCTTAAGGGGGTTGTTTAGACCGTCAAACATAATTTAATTTTTTTGCGATTTCGATATTGGTCCCATATTGAAAGTTGTCGAGTTTGATGGTCTAAACCACCCCCTTAAATGTTTATTTGTATTTTTGTAACACCTTGTATAATTCAACAAATTTTTAGCATAGCATATGCTCACGACTATATTCCCCGAGGGGGTAGTCAGAGATATTCTGAAACCTCAGAACATCCACGTTTCACCGGTAGTACCGAAAACTCTGTCCAGTGTGACAGGGGGGGGGGGGGGTGAGCTCGTCTAATTTTTAAACTAAGATCATTCTATGTATTAACAACCCCTACTCAAATGAGCATAATAAAAGGCATGAGACGAATCTGAGAGGAGAATTCAAGGGTGTAATAGTAGCTGTAAACGAGTGAAGACCTAACGTAGACGAGATAGGGCTGTCGATTGCCAACGACGTTGTAAAACGCAACGTCTCCCGATATCTGGAGCTCCACAAAAATATAAGAACAGAATAGTACATTGCTCCGGACTGAAATTTCAGAGCACCACTTGAATGTTTGCCTGAAATTTTAATAAGAATATTTAGTTGAGATAACGTTGGAAATGTTTTAGTCGAGGATTTTAAGTTTGAGTGCATATTTCACTGTGAAATTACAAAGGTTTAAAACGAAATGGTGCACCCTTTTCGTTTTGTACAGAGGAATCTCGGTAATTTGAAAATACTATAGTAATAAGAAGAGAATAGGAATGAAATCCGAAATGGAATATTATAAAAGTGAAAGTTTGTGACGATGTTAGGCTATTATTTGATGTTTGTAACTCAATAAGCATAAACGCTTAACCAATTTGAATGCAATTTGGCTTATAAGTTAACGCAGACTAAGTCGCGGGAAACAACTTGTATCAATGTCATATACATTATCATAACTACCATGATGGTAGTAACAGAGAGTAAAAGGATGCTAATGATATCAATTTCACCCTGTTTTTAAAAGTTTTATGATGGTAGTAACTTACTAGGTACTAACCTATTAGTAATTATAGTACTCTGTGTTACTACCATCTTTTAAAAACTGTGTGAAATTGATATCATTAGCATCCTTTTAAACTAAGAGTCTTATGAAACTGAACAAATTTTTCTATAGGAGCAAACCGATCAGAGCAAAAAAAACAGGTGTTCCATACTAAACTGTGCATCCACGTTCATGCAACAGCAGATTTTTTTTGCTCTGATCGGATTGCTCCCATAGTAAAAGTTGTTCAGTTTGATGGTTGCTAATGATATCAATTTCACCCTGTTTAACTCGATACTGATCATTTTTTTCATCAAGCCGTGGTGGTCCAGTGGCGAGTAACCTTGCCTGCCGTGCAGGAGGCGATGGTTCGATCCCCGTCCAAGCCGACTCGTACCAATGAGTTTTTCGGAATTTATGTACGATTTGTAACACCACTGGCTTTTCGGTGAAGGAAAACATCGTGAGGAAACCTGCATGCTTCAATTTCGAGGCATGTATTGTACCCACTGTCCATTATAAGTGGCGACGGGCTCACCCCCCGTCACACTGGACAGAGTTTCGGTACTACTGGTGAAACGTGGATGTTCTGAGGTTTCAGAATATCTCTGACTACCCCCTCGGGGAATATAGTCGTGAGCATATGCATGATCATTTTTTTTACTAGGTATGGTATGAAAAATAATTTCTACATGATTTTTTAAAAATCTGTTTACCACCACAACCTTTCAGCATATCTGAATATATTCAAGTGTACTATTTATTATTGAACATACGTAGGTACATGGTGTAACATAAAATGCGTTACATATCAAACAGGGTGCTTCCGACCATCAAACTGAACAACTTTTAATATGGAGCCAACATCTAAATCGCGAAAAAAAACCTCCAGTACCATATAGATTACGCTCCCGATGCATTATTTCTTACCTCACTCGGTTCCTCATCAGACGCATACTGGAGCGTTAGATAATACTTAGGAGTACAGGAATATAGAAGGTTGCCATCCTATATCCTGGAAGAACCATGTTTTTTTTCGGGTTCCGTACCTCTATTTTTGACCCAAAATTACATCATCAGGTTCCCGATCGAAATGATTACGCATCAAAAGAGACCCCTTTGGAGATCAGAACCCGCATGGGTTGACAGCCCCAACCCTGGAAGGTTCCTCAGTCAGCCACGTTTTATGAGGCCAAAAAATTGGGTAATTTACATCATCTGGTTCCCCGATGAAACTAGTGCAGATCGATAGCCCTGGTCGTGCCATTGATGAATATATAGAGTTGCCTGCTATCAGCCTGGAAGGTTTCCTGGTACGCCACCTCAAACAAACGATCTTAAAATAATCGAATGAAGGAAAATGCATGTATAACCGCTAAGATTCAAGGTACAATTAATGCAAACCGCTTAGAAAAAGTATATGTCTAGAATGAGCCTCACACTTGTTCCGTATAAAACAAAAGGGGCTAACTTTCTTAGGTTGGTGTGCGTGAGGCGCCATACGAAATATGTATGTGTTAGTACTGGTTCCTATTTTTTTCGACGCTTTCGTAGCTTTGACTGTCTATCTTGATAATCTAAGGCAAACCGTGACATTTAGTAAAAATCTACGCACTGATATTCTCGCGCTTCATACATTTTGAAATAATAGGGTAAATGAGCCACTTGTGGTCATTCCTCACTAGTTTGCCTTTTTGCCTTTGAATAAAGGATTACCAGGAGCACTGGCCTTATTACATTGCATTTATTTTGATACCTATTATAATTCTAGAGAAATCGGAAAAAGAAAATAGATTATTTTTATTTATACAAGGTGTTACAAAAATACAAATTAACATTTAAGGGGGTGGTTTAGACCATAAAACTGAACAACTTTCACTATGGGACCAACATCGAAATCGCGAAAAAAAAATACAAATCTACTCGAGCTAAATGTACCTATTGAATGGCAGATTTTTTTTTTCGCGATTTCGATGTTGGTCCCATAGTGAAAGTTGTTCAGTTTGATGTTCTAAACAACACCCTTAAAAGTTTTAAATGTTTATTTTTACTTTTGTAACACCCTGTATAAGTACAAAAAATTGCGGAAACAGGGATCGCGAAGGCGCGTTGCGGAGAGGTATGGACAATCAAGTATAAGGGTCCGGGTTCGAATCCACACGGACGACATGCCATGCACCAATGAGATCTACGTAAAACCGACTGCTCTCAAACTGTGAAGGAATCGTGAGGAAATCTTCCAGCATGGCGGTAAAGCCCACTTTGCGTAGCGTTGTGTCCCATTTTTATCAATTTTGAATTTTTCTTTACAATTCTTCTTCTTCTGCCTCGCCTTGTCCCGTTACACGGGGTCGGATTTCCCAATCATGCGACGCCATTCAGGCCTTTGGTAGACATCTTGATGGCGGAGTCCTAACGCTTTCATGTCTCTCTGGACTTCTGGACATTCGTCAACCAGGTGGTTTGAGGTCTCCCTCTTCCCCTTTTCTTTGTAGCAATGGAAAGACACTTTTTTCCTTTACAAATATGGTAAAATATGTAGACGAGCCTGATTGGCGTCACATTGTGCCGAAAATAAAAATAAAAATTAAATAAAACAGATACAATTAATAAAATAATTAAAATGATAGTAATTTCTAAGTAATTTCTACAAATAAACAAATTGCCAATAAAATAAATAAAATACTAATAAAATAAATTAAATAAAAATAAATAAGATAGGATAGGTATAAAATAATATAAGATAAATTAACATTCAAATCATCATTTCTAAAGTTCTTATTTTTTCTTTTTTATAATTTTTTAAATAACAAATTGCAAATAAAATAAATAAAATACCTACTGACCTAAAATGACTTGTAATGAAAATTATTAATAAATATATGTCTATGTCTATGTCTACTAACAAAATAAAAATAAATAAGATATATAAAATAATATAAGATAAATACACACGCTCACTTGGTCAAGATTCTGATTTTTGGATGCGTAGAGGCCAATTTGCTTTGAAAAACACAATATGGAACATGATTATGCATAATCTCGTTAATCAAGCTATATCTTCGTCCGATTTACGTCCAACTATAATATTAATATGAGCTAAAGCTTAAGTCAAATTTTTATCTACGGAATAAAACAAACAAATCAGATTTTTTAATAAAGATACATCATAAGCTCATGCTATGTATTTTTTCAAATGATCAACAATTAAATTCGGTATGTCAAGTTTTTTTTTGGAGGACTGAATCGAAAACCATTTCGAGATAATTGTCTCAATAATCATATTTTCTATGTTAGAGATTTTAAAATGAAGGGATTACAGATATTTTTAATAAAATATCGTCGTTTTTCGGTCCGTCCAGTGACGTCACTGGAATACCTGTGAACGCCTTGGTAAACATAAAATCAACTTAAAATAACCGGCACTTAAGAAAGAAAAAAAACATTCACAATGTCAGAATTTGACATTTGATGTTGCCGTAGCTGTTTCCAGCATAGAGTTAGAAAGAGGAGGCAGGTTTAATTTTTTAAAATATAGCAGCATGTAGTTTTTCTCCATGGAGTTCGAATTATTTTCTCTCCAGCATGCAAGTCCTGGATGCGACTGGCACAGGACCGAGAAGAATGGCAAAATATGGAGGAGGCTTATGCCCTGCAGTGGGTAGATACAGGCTGAAAATGATGATGATGATTTTTGCACTTGAGATTACAGATCAAAATAATTTAAAAATTAAATGTATATTTATAAACTCAATGAATCGCTATAAGAATGAAATAGGAGTCTTAAAATTATGTCTTCTATCCGTAAAAAATATAAAAATGGAGACCAAAAAAAACTTGACATACCGAATTGTGTTTTTTTTTTTTAAATCCACTCCATTTTAATTCGTTGTACACACGACTGCTCAGGCTACCCTGTTTGGACTTAGAACTATTAGAAGTTGAACGCTGCAAATCGTGCGAGAGTGTGCGGTATGTTGTTGTTGTTTCGTCTCACGGCACGCTGCGCCCGCACCGGCAGCCGTGTCTATGCAGGCTCTCTACCGCACTATTTTGTGTTTTGTACGTAGTGTTGTTATGGGTATAAAGGGTGCGTAACCTGATATGTCGCCGTGTGTACGTTGTACGAAAATGAAAAAAATCCATAAAAGAGTACAAATGTAAGTGCAATGTCATTTTGGTATACGAAAACGGACTTTCTGAAATTAAAAAATTGCATATGGTAGCTTGCAGCGCTATTTTTGTTAGAAGTCACACATCCTAATTCGAGTTATGAACGGGCCTACCATCACGCTGCGCTTTCCGGTACGCGGTCGCCACTCGAGAACTTTTCGGCCCCATCGGCCATCGGTTTATTTTATTTTTCTAATTTTTTTTTTCCCAACTGCAATTTACCGATACATTACACACACTATTATTTGCTACTACAAACATATTGCTGTTGATTTTCAAATACAATAAAATAAATAAACGATAAAATAGGTACAATCTTAATCATAAACAGACAATGAAATACAAGTTCAGTCAAATAACCCGCCCCTTGACGATTCTGGCGCAAAGGAGCCTCTTATGCTAGCAGCGTTGCCACGCTGAATTAGCCTCTGCACCAGAAACGACCCGGAACGGGGGTCACAATTTCGCTCCCTCAGTCGACGGCCAATCTCCGCAACGAAGGTCTTTGCCTCGGCACCCCAAACCCCCGTGGTCTCAACGGCGACAGTACAAAAAGATAATCGGCCACCAGGGTCGAGTACGTTTCCCACTTCCTAACGGCAGCCAGCTCCGCAGCTGCTCCAGGCGTCCGCGAAAAATTCAAAATTGATAAAAAAAGGGGCACAACGATACGCAAAGTGGGCTTTACCGCCATGCTGGAAGATTTCCGCACGATTCCTTCACAGTTTGAGAGCAGTCGGTTTTACGTAGATCTCATTGGTGCATGGCATGTCGTCCGTGTGGATTCGAACCCGGACCCTTATACTTGATTGTCCATACCTCTCGGCAACGCGCCTTCGCGATCCCTGTTTCCGTGATTTCTTGTAATTATACAGGGTGTTACAAAAGTAAAAATAAACATTTAAAACTTTTAAGGGTGTTGTTTAGAACATCAAACTGAACAACTTTCACTATGGGACCAACATCGAAATCGCGAAAAAAAAAATCTGCCATTCCATAGGTACATTTAGCTCGAGTAGATTTGTATTTTTTTTTCGCGATTTCGATGTTGGTCCCATAGTGAAAGTTGTCCAGTTTGATGGTCTAAACCACCCCCTTAAATGTTTATTTGTATTTTTATTTTTTGTAACACCTTGTATAAATAAAAATAATCTATTTTCATTTTCCGATTTCTCTAGAATTATAATAGGTATCAAAATAAATGCAATGTAATAAGGCCAGTGCTCTGGTAATCCTTTATTCAAAGGCAAAAAGGCAAACTAGTGAGGAATGACCACAATTGGCTCATTTACCCTATTATTTCAAAATGTATGAAGCGCGAGAATATCAGTGCGTAGATTTTTACTAAATGTCACGGTTTGCATTAATTGTACCTTGAATCTTAGCGGTTATACATGCATTTTCCTTCATTCGATGATTTTAAGATCGTTTGTTTGAGGTGGCGTACCAGGAAACCTTCCAGGCTGATAGCAGACAACCCTATATATTCATCAATGGCACGACCAGGGCTATCGATCTGCACTAGTTTCATCGGGGAACCAGATGATGTAAATTACCCAATTTATTGGCCTCATAAAACGTGGCTGACTGAGGAACCTTCCAGGGTTGGGGCTGTCAACCCATGCGGGTTCTGATCTCCAAAGGGGTCTCTTTCGATGCGTAATCATTTAGATCGGGAACCTGATGATGTAATTTTGGGTCAAAAATAGAGGTACGGAACCCGAAAAAAAACATGGTTCTTCCAGGATATAGGATGGCAACCTTCTATATTCCTGTACTCCTAAGTATTATCTAACGCTGCAGTATGCGTCTGATGAGGAACCGAGAGAGGTAAGAAATAATGCATTGGGAGCTTGGTCTAATAGTAAATGACAATAACTCCTGAACCAAAACGTATGAGACGGCAATTTTTTTTATTCGCTGAGTAAATTGGTGCATTTGTTAAAAAAATATATACTAAATTTATTGTCTCAATACAGTTTCTTTAAAAGTTGTTCAGTCTAAAGCACCCAATAAAATATGTAGTACTTATATTTAAGTCTACATCCTTTATTCATTGTTGCTCCAGCCTGTTCCTGCACCTTACCTTAGACGAACGTGATGTGATAGCCAGTATCTAAAATGCGATGTCGCCGTGAATGGAAAATCAATTTTGATGGCAGCCATTCAAAGGAGTGTGAAACGTGATCGTTAATCATTGGCTCGGCTGTGACAGTGTCTGAAGACGATACTAGGTTTTGATCTCACGTATATTAATCCTTTCGAATGTCTAGACTAATTCATTTATGTACCTACACGTTCCTACCGCTCAAGTCGCACACAATTTGGCCCTCACCTCCTGTCTTGCCTAAACCGGCTGGCCAGGAGTGGAGTTACAACAGCGGAATCTATGCTCCAGGTTGGAAGTGTAAAATGTCATAACGCCGCCCGAGGGCATGCTGCCTGGTGCACTTAGCACTGGGAAGTTGGGAACTGGCGCCCGCAGGCTCACCTCTCTACAACCTTAGCCGCTCACTAGATGTTGCCGCCTTGTCGCTCCTTGCGAGCGGCCATTTTGGGGGTCTCATCAAATGCGTTGGCAAGTCACCGTCTGCCATTTTTGACAAACTTGAGATATTTGATACTGCAGGCATCTAGAGTGACTCTGCAATAACCCAAATTTCCCGGCCAACCCAGTTCACCCCGATAACCGGATTATGTCCTTCTCACAATAGTCTTTGCGCCAAGCGTGGTCTATGAGTGTATTTACATAATGCATTCAGGATACATTCACGATTGTTGTATTCTATTGCATTTAGATAAAAGTGTCTTGAAGGGGCCTCTACGTGGTGGACCTGTGTACCCACGCAAGCCTTCCAAAGGTCCGGGCTACGGCCCGTGAAATACCAGCCGAGATACATAATAATAAATTAAATGAACTCTTAACTGTGCACAGCGTTTCCGTTTGGTGGGATCATCTATTCAATATTTAGGATTGTTTTTTAGCGAAAACACAACTGAGAAAGATTGCGGAGCCTAGTGGCAGGTTTAAACCTAAACCGCGCGAATACCACGCGAAAGACAACTGCTCGCAGCCAAACCTGCAATGTGACTCCTAGATTTTCTCGAATGATAAATTATAAATATTGTGTTGTGATGATGGCGACACTGAACGATTAAAGGACTTTTAATAAAGTTTCACTTTTGCATAACAGAAAAGTCACCTCAATTTTTTCCATAATTTTACGAACGAATGTTTAAAAAACAAACGAATGTTTTAAGTAATTTACAAGCTAATGGCGGAAAATGGTATTCATTTACGAAATAATGTTCATTGTTCATACAATTACAATAATAACAAGCCGTAAATAAACAACCAGCTTCGTAAATTGGAATTGTTGATGCGAGTAAATGCGGAAGCATCGATCATGCCTCCATTTACGTTCACGTTTTGAAAATAGTTTTTGTCTTGTTAGTGGTTATTTTGATCAATACGAATTTATATAAACAACTAATCTCGTATTGGTTTTTCGGCTCCTAATAAATAAACCAATGTAAAATGTGAATCTGTTTGATTTATTCGGTTCGAATGGTGATTGGACCATTTATAAGCAATTTGGTATGTCTATGGCGTATACGTATAATATAGATACCATACTCTTGGAGACGAACACAAGCAACTTATCTCTCCGAATTATTGTGAGATATCTTTTTTGTCCTTTTTACTTTTTTTTTTGGAAATTACCATAAAAAGCATTACTCAGGGAGCATGGACGCATCTGCTTATTATTGCGGACTATAGTGGGGACCAGACCAGTGACGGCGAAGAGCCTTAGTAGGTCTACCGAACCACCTGCCCAAGGGCACCCTCGGCATTGGGCGTTGCTGAGACTACGAGGCGGATTGGGTAGCGGGGATAGGTGATTAGTCTGAGGGATCGTTTGTCGATCTTGTCTATATCAATTTTCACCAAATTCTATCGTGTCCGAAATGTAGGTTTCGATCAAAACATTATAGCACACTACATGCGCACTGAGATTTATTGAAAATAGAGGTCAGTGGGCAGTCGATATTGTTCACAGCCATGAAATTAATCCAAATCATACATCTAACCTTTAGTGATTTTTCATCTCCATCATCCCCTCTTTATAAAGCCGTACTTTGGAAGTGGTTGGTAATAATGTTGCTAGACTTTGTTATTTTTCAATCCAATTCGAGACAGTCATTTTACAGCGGCTTGAAAATATTGTGACAAAAGCATTATTATACCTACTAACTTTTTATCTCTCTTAAGTCTCGTTTTATTAAGTAGGTAAGCGAATACCAAATAGTGTACGTACATAATAATGTATGTATGTATGTAATGTATAGTCTGTTTAGTGTACAATAAAGTGTACCAAATTGAATTGAATTGATTTGAGAATACCATTGCCCCGAAGTGGGACCTCTAAAAAATGGGAGACTTAATCATAATTAAATTTTTCACTTTAACGCGAAACGTAAAACGGCTGGATAACAAAAACACTTTGAATACAATCTTTTCACCTCAAAACACGAGTCAAAATCAGTTACACATTTTCATTCTCGCCCACATGTACCCGTTGGTCCCTAGAGGCGAGAGAGAGCGAGCTTCAGTCAAAGCATTATGCCATACGACTCCCGTTTCACAAGTGTAACCTTTTGCACTCAAACGAACGGCTTTTGAGAGTATTTCGTTTTTATAATAACTTGAATGGGACATCGTTTCAGTTATGATTGAATCAAGGGCCGTTCTCGGGGTTTGTGGTACTTTTAATACTGAAACGGGGCTGTAACTCAGTAACGCAAGGGTCGATTATGTGTAAACAGGATTGCGTGATACTGAAACCGATATTTTACTTTCTTTCTTTTTATTGTATTTAGCTTCAATGATAAAAACCTATATGTACGAGTATATCTTGTCTAACACCGATTCAAAACTTTTCGTTGCATTTAGAATACTTATAAGCATTGTTTTCCTTGAATTTCATTCGTCGTAACAGGAGTTTGGCCCCCAACCTGATAACAGCAGAATCCCGGTTGGCCTTGGACACAGAATATTATAATAGTACCAAGTACAGAATTAAGATCCCCTGCCCATTCATATTCCATACGTTACTGCAAATGAAGAAATATTATAGAAGAGCGGTGAAAGCTCCGTTTGCTGCGGTAAAAAAACTTCGGCTTTGATTTTACTCGAACCAAACGTAGAGTTGGGCAATCTGCCTAACTTGATGGGTTTATCCATTATTTTATCCTTATTTATAGGTACGTAAGCCTTTTGAGTAATTTAAAATGTAAAAGTCTGATTCCGCCATGAATTTATTCCAAACTACTTGGATTCCGCCGATTTAATGTTTTTATATATATTTTTGCAGGCTTTTTAAATTCTGTTGCGATTCTGTCATGAAAAATTAATTTAATTTCCAAACAAAATAAAACAAAGGATCAGACCTTAAGAAGGGACATACATTTTTTATTTATAGACCTTGAACTACAGATAACGTTATAACTTTCACAGATCACAAGACAGAAATGTTCAATATCCTACAATACTTTACCAGACCTCTGACTTCTATCTGACGGTGGCAATTCGCATTCTTACAGCACAACGATAAATCAAGTAAGTAAGGCAAGAGACAGCACTGCCAAACGAGTCCACTGCATAAGCAGAAATTGTTATGCGAAGGCACGAGGGTGGAACTACACTCGACCAACTTGTCCCAGGCGTGATGTCAAGCTCCTACTATGGTCATCGTTTTGCTTTTAAACTACAGATTTTACTCTTGTTCGTGAAAGTTTAGACTATGTTTATAGTATAAGAAAGAGTTGGTCTACTAGATATTTCTTTTTAAAAAGTAGTGTTACACTACTCGGCTTGACCTACAAGGTGTATTCGTTTGTCGTAAGCATTTTTAAGGGATATAAAACACTTTTCAGTTATACGATAGTTATGCGATAATATGGTAGTAATTCTTATTATAAAAATTATCTTATCATGGGGGCTGGCAAGCCTGAAACACTTCGATGCAATGGGATCTTTTGTGTTGACCCCTACATCATATTTACTTCATCACCCATTGACCTTTTATATAATTCTGGTCAATGTCATCACCCTTCAAAATGCAATAATATTCAGCGGAAGAAACCTAAGGCACTTAATGGAATTGAGAAAACTTTCAAATTTACTTTGATTGGATTAGGTGGGTTTCTAGTTACAGTAAACTCCTGTTTAACTGTGTAATCTGGCTATGATGAGTGTGAAGAGAAGGGGCACTAGTTTTACATCGGGCTGTAAGATTAGTGCCTCAAAAGACGTGATTCCTTTATCCACCACTGAGCATTTTTGTGCTAAAACTTAAACCATATTTTCCCACCTTTATGACTACAAGTTAACAGTCTTTTTATCATAAAAGTAATATAATATTACAACGGAAAGCGGAGAAATGCTCCATTTCTTTGCGCACAGAACTTAAGTAAAAAGATAACGCACTCACGGTGCTCATTTTGAGCATTTTGTTACTTTACGATGATACCGCAGCGCTTGCTACGAACAGTCACGAAAGATTATCGTTCTAAGTAAAAAAATGTTTAAGTGTGTAAAAAGTGATCAGTTTTGATTAAAAGTTACACGGTTCAAAAGTTTATCTCAGACACAATTAAATCAGCATACAAATAACTTGCAACAGTCTGGGACGATTGATTAAATAGACAAAATAGTTAAATGTTAACAGTGAAATCGAGTGCAACGGACAAAGGATTGTAAGTGCATTGAACTCGGATGACTCATCCTCTCGATGTGTTATACCGTATCGTAGCATTGGTTGCCCTATTTCGCCGCTCACTGTAAGCGACTTGGTGGTCAAGCGGTTAAGGAGGCTAGTCATAAAATCAGCCACTGGAAAGGTGTGGGTTCGAAACCGGGCCAAGTACGAGGAAGGAGTTTTTTGTTGTTTCCTTTTTTTCTTTTTTTTTTTCTTAAGATCTTGGAGACGGTATTGAGTATTTAACCGACTTTAAAAAGGAAGGAGAAAGTTATTCATCTTAAGAATGTCTTCGGATTCGTTGATATGGGCATGCTGTACACAAGAAAGAGAGGATGAAGAGTATATAAAATGTATAAAATGTATGAGAGCATTCCACCAATCCTGTTTATTGCTTAAAGAACCGATTGATAGAAAAGCTGTGTGGGTATGCCCGTCGTGCCTCCCAAAAGGCGGAAAAAGTGACGGAACGCCACTGCGAAATGTCACTTTGCGGCCGCCTAAGAGACAGGCAGCTGGTTCTCCCCCGAAAAGTCCACCAGAAACCTACATCACCCAAAGCAAGGCGCAGGAAATGATCAAAAATATGTTGCAGAAAAATTCTTCGAAAGGACCACCACCTGTGACTAGTGAAGGTGTGCGAGTGATTGTGCAGGAAGTTGTTAAGAACGAGATACAGGCTATGCTGTCTGCGTTTACAAGCAATATTACCACGGTCCTCAATACCGAACTGAGAGTAATAAGAGACGAAATCAACGATGTTAAGAGCTCAATGAACTTCATAAATTGTCAGTATGAGGATTTTATTAAGGAGCATAGTGAAGCCAAAGAAATAATAAAGGATTTGCAGGACCAGAACAACACGATGAGAGCTAACATCAGCGACTTAAACTCGCGTATCAATCAGCTAGAACAACAGGGACGCTCCAACAATATTGAGATTCAATGTGCTCCTGAAAAAAAGGACGAAAACTTGTTAGAGATTGTCGCACAGCTTGGAAAGACCATTGACTGTCCCATTTCTGAAGACCAGATTATGCATTGCACCCGTACAGCCAAAGTAAATCGTGTCAGCGCGAGACCACGTTCAATAGTTGTCCAGTTCAATACTCCAAGAACACGTGACATTTTTATGGCAGCAGCTATCAATTATAATAAAGCTAATAAGGAACCCCACAATAAATTGAATGGTACTCATCTTGGATTCCGTGAAGCATCGCCGATCTTTATTACGGAACATCTATCTCCGGCAAACAAAGCTTTACATGGCGCAACGAGAATTAAAGCAAAGGAAAGGGGATACAAATTTGTTTGGATTCGCAATGGTCGCATTTTTGTACGGAAGAGTGAAGATGCCGGTTACATCTACATTAAAGACTTGAGCTGTTTGGATAAAATGATTTAATTCTTAAGTTTTCGAAAGTAAGCATGTTTTTAAATAAAATTTTGTAAAATTCGATCTTTATATTTACTACCAAAATGTTAGAGGATTAAGGTCTAAAGTAAATAATTTTTATCGTAATTTATGCTGCTGTAATTATGAAATTATTGTGTTAACGGAAACAAATTTAAATAGTAGTGTAAAAAGTTCTGAACTTTTTGATGATAGGTTTGTTGTCTACAGAAGGGACAGAGAAATGTCTGGGTTTGATAATGAATGCGACGGGGGTGGCACGTTAATAGCAGTGTCCAAAAAATTTAAATCGAAGAGAATGAGTTCTTGGGAAAGTACTTGTGAAGATGTCTGGGTAATTGTAGAAGGATCATCAGCAGATATTTCAAGTCAAATTGTATTATGCTCAGTTTACTTCCGCTCACCACTGAAGAAACATATCTTAGAGCATTTTATTAGAAATTGCAGCACTGTGTTCGAGCATTGCGATCTTCAATCTTGTATAATTGGTGATTTCAATCTAAGCTGTATTGACTGGGAATTAGTCAATAACTCTTTAGGGGCTTACAATTATCCTGATACTGCTCAGAGATTGATAGATTTTGCTAACCTAAGTAATCTCACGCAATATAATCATGTACCTAATTTTATGAATAGAGTGTTAGATCTCGTATTGACTAATACAACTCCGTTTCAAGTCATTGAAGCTAGTGAAATACTAAGCATTGTCGACCCATATCATCCTCCCATTGAGTTTCGACTAGTTGTAAATGTTGTTAACAGTGGACTTCCACAGAACAAAAATAACTCTCGACCTAATTTTTGGAAGGCTGACTATGATGCCATTAATGAATATTTTAAGGAAATCAACTGGGATGATGTATTTCATGGAGATAGCAGTGTGGACACAATGATGAGCAAATTTTATGATGTTATTGAAATTGTATTAAATAGTCATATTCCATCTATAAAATTTAAAACAAATAAGTACCCACCTTGGTTTGACCGTAATTTAATTGGAATGCTTCGTGAAAAGAATAAATACATGCGTCGTTTCAAAGTGTATAAAAACCCAATGGACAAAGTTTCGCTTAAGATTTTAAGCAAAAGATGTAAAAAAAAGGCAACTACATGTTACAACAACTACATCAAGGATATAGAGGCAAAAATTAAGGTTAACCCTAAGTTCTTCTGGACGTACATAAGGTCTAAACGGGGAGAATCTGGTGTGTATCCGGCAACAATGACAAACGGTACTGTGGTAACATCTGAAGGAGTTGGTATCTGTAATTTGTTTGCATCCCATTTCTCGCTGGTCTATGGCGATGATATTGTGATTGATCCAAGAGATACTAATGACCTTCTTTCCGAACGGATGAGTTCTCTGGAACTGGGAAGTGATTGTTTTGCCAAACTGCACGTGAGTCGCGAAGCCATCTTAAAGAAACTTAAAAGTTTAGACACAACAAAAGGTGCAGGCCCCGACGGCATACCTCCTGTTTTCATAAAGCGTTGCGCATCACAGTTGGTAACTCCGCTTTTTTATATTTTTAACTGTTCTTTGGAATCTGGTGTGTTTCCGAGTGCTTGGAAGTTGGCTAAGGTAGTTCCTATATTCAAGGCGGAAGATGAATCAGTGGTATCCAACTACAGACCAATTTCCATCCTTTCATTACTGGCCAAAGTTTTCGAAGCACTTGTATGTCCTTTTGTTCAGAGCCACGTAAAGCAGCATCTGTCAGATCATCAGCATGGTTTTACGAAGGGAAGATCCACTTGCACAAATTTAGTAACATTCGTTGAAGCCTTAGCAGAATCAATAGACGCAAACAAGCAAACAGATGTCATTTATACAGATTTTAGCAAGGCGTTCGATCGAGTTTCTCATGGTATATTGTTAAGAAAGCTTGCTGCTTACGGTATCTCTGGGCCTTTGCTTGATTGGTTCGCGTCGTACTTGAAGGGGCGTTCATACTACGTGGTGGTCAACGGATACAGATCCGATCTAATTGGCATAACCTCGGGCGTTCCACAGGGATCGCATTTAGGCCCGATCCTGTTTAATTTATTTATCAACGATCTGCCAGACTGTTTTCGGTTTTCTACTCCGTATATGTTTGCTGATGATTTAAAAATTTCAAGGATAGTCGATTCACACAACGATGTTAACCTACTCCAGAGCGATCTTGATAGATTACACGAGTGGTGCAAAATCAATCGCATGTCGTTAAACTTAAAAAAATGTCTTCATATCAAGTTCACAAGAAAGTTAAACATAATATCATCTAGATATTATATAGATGGGAACGTGCTGCAGGAGGTAGATAAAACTAGGGATTTGGGTGTTATCATCGACTCTAAACTAACTTTTGTGCCTCATATAGAGAATATTATGAATAGAGCATCTAAAATGCTTGGTTTTGTTATAAGGACAGTAAAGGTTTTTCGTAGCATTCATGTTAAAGTCCTGCTATATAATAGTCTGGTGCGAAGTATCCTGGAGTATTGCTGTCAAGTATGGCGGCCACATTTCTCCACGCACTCATTAAGACTAGAGCGAGTGCAAAAGAGGTTTCTCTGGCATCTGGCATATTCTGTTGGCATTGCTAAGAAAGTGGTTTCGTACGATCGAAGATTGGCTCATTTCCAATTGGTGTCATTAGCGAAAAGGAGGGACATGCTAGACTTGATCTTTCTGTGTAAAGTTTTGAGAGGCCTTGTTGACTGTCCTCAATTATTACGCCGATTCAATCTTAGGGTTCCTGCCAGATACCCGAGATACCTCTTATCAACGCCACTTGCACCGCCATTCCGAAGAACAGTCCTGGGGTTTGTTTCTGTCGTAGCACGTCTCTGTAGACTGTACAATAATTGCGATAAGTCGGCAGACATTTACTCTGACTCTCTCAATAGGTTCAGAAGGAACATAGTTTGAAGGAAAAAAGGGGAAAGCAAGGGGAAGGATGGCAGAAGAAAGTTTGCTCATTGTATTGTCTCCCCACACTATGTTATCACTGCAACTGTTAACTGTTATTTGTCACTTTCACATATCTTTTTATTTTGTTTTTTTAATTTTCTATAATATAATAATAGATAAGTAGGTACTTAAGTAATTTGTCATCTGAAGTCAACATTTTTCTTTCATTGGCTGAAACGTTCTTTGAAACGTTCTTTTTTTCTATTTCTTTTGTGACTGTTAAAATTACGCATGTGGTGTTCACTTTTAAGTGGTTATGCATTTAGCTTAAGACATAGTTAAGTATCATAATGATTGTATTAGTGTAATAACTGTAAGTGAATCAAATAAATAAAAATAAAAATAAAATTTACGACTTTTCGTAGTACCGCTCTGCGAGAATTTCTATATTGTATATGTATAGGTATTATTATAAACAGTTGAATGTAAATGTAGGACGCATTTAGTTGGAACCATAGGGAATATGATAACAATTTGTGATCATTCTTGCGTGTAATTGTAATAAGGTTTATTGTTGCGTGTCCGTGTTTTGGTAGTGTCAGCTTATGCATCGATGAATGCAGAAAGCATGTTCATATTCTAAGATTCATGTGTTTTGGGTACTTACGAGTATTTTAGTAAAGCGCCCACGTACTTATATTGAATGCGGTAAAACAATCGACAGAATGTTTTTGTTAGTTTCGTATACGAAAAAAAACGTGGACCTAAATAGTAATCCATATCCATTAATCAATGCATAAAAATCCCCAGTATAAAACAGTTTAATTTTAATAAAAGCTTACGCTTTAAATAACGCCCTACGTGGAATTCAAGTTTGTATGAAAAAATCTAACTCCCTGCGTGTATCAACTTGAAAGTTGAACTTTCTTGGGACTTAGGTACCAACTGATCAGAACAATAGAAAACATTTTATAACACATTTGCTCGTAAAGGGTCTCTTATTTGACCAATTTCACTAACGTAATGTATCTCATTACGACCAAGTCCGGTAATGTAAAGTAAAACGGACGGTTGCGTCTAAAACGAACGCTACTTTTTTAAATCTTAGCAAAGAGTTTTTATGTCAGAAAAGTGGTCAACATTTTATGAATAAAATTAACTTTGGGAGATAAAATATAATAAAATAAACATTTAATTCTATAATTTAATTAATTTTGACAATAAATTACAACCATTTATGTGAAACCAAAACAAACAATATTAATTTACTTTATTAGTAATACTGGCTGTTTTTGTGCCTTTGCCTTAAGAAATAAGAAAAAAGAAAGCGCTGATGCGCGCGCATCGCTAATTTGTGAACAAGTAAAAATTATTCCGCGCGCTTTTTTATCGCTATTTTTTTTAGATTTATTAGTTTATGAATGTCCGAGTTTTATTTATTTCCTTGTTTCCTCGCAAATATGTTATAAAACGTCGTATGACACACGTGCGCTTTGATAATTACGGCCTCAGCAATCTTGTAGACCTCGCCTACGGCTTGGTCTAGCAATAACCCCTCGGCTGTAATTATCAACTCACCGAACTTGTATCATAATGTACTATTAGGTACCTATCTGAAATTCACGCGGACAAATTCGCGGGCAACAGCTAGTACTAACTAATATAAAACTGTAAGAGTATAGTTACAGGGTCTTTCTTAATATGCTGTAGGTTTTTTAATGGGACGACCACACCACAGAAAAACAATCAAATTATCGACTTCCTGTAAGGCGCCAAAAAAAATAAAAGTTGCGGTTCCATACAAAACTGAAAACTTAGTTTACGCATAATATGATAATGATTGTTGGTTGGGCTATTGCAAGCAGGGGTCATTATGTAACACTGCTGCTACCATCGCTGGTCTATTGTGTTCGCCCCAAGCTCAACCATGTTTTACGTATACCTCCGAACTTATGGCATTTTCTTTTCATTCTCGGATATGCAGGTTTCCTCACGATGTTTTCCTTCACCGCCCAGCTAGTGATAGTGATAAATGCAACCGTACATAAATTCCGTAGAACTTAGTGGTACAGGGCCTTGAATCGAACCGCCGCCTCATGATTTTTTTTTTATTTCGATGTTGGTCCCTTAGAGAAAGTTGGTTTGTTTGATGACAATGATCACGCTGACCCTCTGTATAATATTATAGAATAAATTTGTTTGATTTGGCCCGACTTAAGAACTGCGTTTATTTATACAAGTGCTACAAAAATACAAATAAACATCTAAGGGGGTGTTTTAGACCATCAAACTGAACAACTTTCACTATGGGACCAATATCAAAATCGCGGAAAAAAATAATTATGTTCCATACTCTACTAATCTGATACTTCTTCCTAGCTACAAATCGACTAGAGCTAAAATATGTATGGGACATCAGATTTTTTTTTCGCTATTTCGATGCTGGTCCCATAGAGAAAGTTGTTCAGTTTGACGGTCTAAATAACCCCTTTAAGCCCCACTTGCGTCAACCACGGGTTAGCAATTAACTCCGGATAAAATAGCTCTTTCAGTTGTTTTTCTATACAAAAAATCATGGGTTACCAACTTAACCTGGAGTTTATTGCTAACCCAGGTTAGCCCAAGTGGGGCTAAGAGTTTTAAATATTAATTTTTGCTTATGAAACACCTAGTATATGAAAACTAACCTGAGATCAAACATTGATTCTACGAGTTCGCAGACAAAAGCACTGGCAAAAGTTAGTAATAAAATTTAAAATGATCCATTAAGCATGAATACAAAAATAAAGGACGGAACTCATTGTAACTGATTCTAATTCAATAGTGCATTGATCGGGCTCGTTGTCTCTCAGAATATTGAGTCTATTGTTAGCGAGAATTACGTAGGCAGTCTTTTGAATCAGTCCATTTTGATAACTATTACGTAGCCTTTAGAGTTCTGCTACAGGACTTCTTTGGTTAAATTGACATTAAGCAGAACTAACTGATAATAATTCCTTTCACGTTATGGTCATTCTTTTCTCTATATTTCTATGCTAGAAATCATACGTTAGGCTTCTTTTGGCCTTAATACGTTTTTTCTTTATACGATATTAAATTACCTACCTACATAATGGTTGAAGGTTAAAATTATATTAATAATTTAATTTATAAGCCGTGGTGGTCCAGTGGCGAGTAACATTGCCTGCCGTGCAGGAGGTGATGGTTCGATCCAAGTCCAAGCCGACTCGTACCAATGAGTTTTTCGGAATATAATATGTACGATTTGTAACACCATTGGCTTTTCGGTGAAGGAAAACATCGTGAGGAAACCTGCATGCTTCAATTTCGAGGCGTGTATTGTACCCACTGTCCATTATAAGTGGCTCATCCCCCCGTCACACTGGACATAGTTTCGGTACTACTGGTGAAACGTGGATGTTCTGAGGTTTCAGAATATCTCCGACTACCCCATCGGGGAATATAGTTGTGAGCATATGCTAATAATTTTAACTTTGTACAAAAAATTAGGCGGTCTTTGTGGAGTTTTGATATTGAAAACGATCGCCGAAGTTTAGCAACGTCAGGTCCAGTCAGTCTTTAGATGGGTGACCTTTACTGGTATTTCATCTTGAGCATCGGCGTGCTTCTGAAGGCACATTAATCAGTTGGTGATAGTTCCGTCAGATGGCAGTGTAACTAACTATTTGTTAAGCAAAGTCACTTTAAAACTCACTGACAGCAAGTTGAGCATTCGTTTTCCTCCAATCAACACTGCACTCCGCACTGGGCACCGGCGCGGCGTGGTCAGAGGAGGCCTTTGCTCTGCAGTGGGATCCTACACCTTAAGACGCTGTTATCCCGTCGAGGCCGTTTTTTGAACACGAACGAAAGTGTTTTAAACTGTGTTTTAAAGTCTGAAATTTAATTATGTCTTATGTAAGGATCGGGCGGATGGGCAACTGTTCTCAATTACACGATTAGATTAAGTTTACTAGATAGAAAAACATCCCAAAGTTACCCCTTTTTGTTATGTTTTTTCAATACTATGATTAAACTGCTGATATTTAACCTTCTATTCTTGTGCTTAACTAAATACATTAAGTATTTCTAGTGAACTCAGAAGAATTTTTAGCTTAGAAACTCCCATGAGCAAAGATATTGACGAAAAACACGTTTTTTTGCGATCCTGCTTTCAATTGGAGCGGGATGGCTACTTGTAAACTTATGCTTGCAAGAAAGAGACGCTTGCACTGGGATAACCTAGCCTTAACTTATATCAAAAAAGAGAGGACTATAAATTCGTCTCAAAAGGGAAAAACGGATCTCTTTTACCGCCCGTCCGTCTAATAAGACCCTTTTCTCTGAAACGGGTAGTAGAAACTAAAGTCTGCGATTCTTCGGAGTTGTACAAAATGCAAGTCATCGCAACTAAAAGATACGGCCATTTAAATATCACAAATTATGATACCTACTCGCAAACTCAGTCATCAAAACTAATAGAGTTTACTGACCGTTGACGTAAAAATCATTAATCATCATCAGCCTATATACGTCCCACTGCAGGGACAGACCTACCCTCAGGGAGGGTGTATGGGTAAGTCCACCATGCACTCAACGGATTGGGTACGCGTAAACTTATTAATAATTAAAACCAAACAAAATGTTTGTTTGCAATTTCTCCAAATCTACCCAATATGTTTTGATATTGAAGGGAAGCATGCTCATCTGTTCCTAATAGGCAATTTATTCGAGTCGATTCTAACAGGAAATCGACGTAGGATTCATTTGCTGCCAAATTGAACCAGGATGCTGATATAATTGATTCTTTGCTTTAACAGATGGATGCAGTCACAATTCTAAATAATCATTAAATATTAAATATAACTGAATTACATGTACCTGTGACCAATTATACTTTGATCTAAGCGTGCAACACACTTCGTCAAAATGGCACAATTTTTCGGTCAGGCTTTACCTAGCTTTTTGAAATTCGCAAGGGCTATGACCTACAGTGGGAAGTAGATAAGCTGATGATGATGCCTGATACCGACATTCAATTGTTTTGTTTCGAAAGAAACGCAATTCAAATCGGTCTCTACCTACATGCTACAAGTGTGTAATTTGTCGTTGAAACTTTATGCCTGATATAAACTTTGTAAATCCTTTGTTACGTCGTTTTATTTACATACATAAGCTAAACTTTACTCTTCATGTGCCCTTTATATTAGAGTTTTATTTAGGAAACTCTTTCCTCTCATCAAAATGTGTGCTTCGTTGCTCTAAACTTTAGAGTCTAGAGTAAAATAACCACAGAAAAAAGAATACTTAGGTACCGTACCTATTAAAATTTCAAGGTAATAAAACCTGTGCTCCGTCACTCGCGTTTGACAACTGCAATAAGTACCTACGGCGCCGCGTATCTCATGAGACACAGACTTTCGTGCATGGGCATAAGGCGCATTTTAGTTTGTGATCCTGAAGTGAAAAGTTCGATATATAAAAAAGTGCACGAAATCGGGAGAGTGCCATATCTGATTAGTAACTATTGAAAAATCTATGATAAAGCTTCATTATAATAACTGGACAAATTAAAATATCAGAACAGATAAAAGATCTAAAATACTACTTGGAAAGGTCGAAGTTCACCCGTCAGTTAATTGCTGTTTAATTTATCATTAGCAACTTTTTCTTGTAACTTGATCTTTGGGTTCGCAGGGTTACAAACTAAATTGGTTTTACCTACCTAAATAACTGTCCTTGTAGAAACTATCATAAGACAAACAGACTTACGGATCGGATGGACAGACAGATGGATGGCCTAGTAATGGGGTCCCGTTACCAACTTTTGGGAACGGAACGTTATAAATAGCGGGTTCCTTATGTCACTACGACTGTGTAGTCTTCATCGAACACTACACTAGCACCGATATCTTAGGTAGAAATAAGATGATGTTAATGACATACCTAATGACCGTTCCACGAAAATTCCAGATACAATTGTATTTATGTATGTGTATTTGTCAGGTATTATATACTTAATACCTAACAAATAAACATACTTAAATCAAATTTTCCCGACTTAGTACTGCCCAACGCTGCGCTGCGTTGACCACTGCATGGGAGGCTACCGGACATTACGAGCTCTGACACTAACCAAGTCGCAGAACAAAGAAAATTCAAGCTCGCTTCGCTCGCTCTAAGTTTCTGTTTTAATTACTGTACCTACACATAATCCTAAAGAGTTCTATCCACAGCTAAGACGTGATCTATTATGTTAGTTTGCACATGTTAAATACGTAAAAAAGGCTTTGGCTCAAACCGATTCGTATTGAGGAGGAAAGTAGAGGTTACTTTGCTAGCTCTAAGTTTCAATTTTCTCATCGATAACGAGAAGATGTCTGACCATAACCCAAATAGCCGCAGGTACTAACGAAATGTGAGCTCGCTTTGTTATTTTTCATGTAGTTTTTGTTATAAGATAAGGGGGCGGCAATTCCCTCAGAGCCCCGGGCGACAGAATCCCACGCTACGCCACTGTCTAAGGGTTGAACTACACATGGCCACACGCGATCGCACTTTTCCGTCGCTCCATCCTTTTCTGTCACTCAGGATGCGGCGTGCGATTGCTCGCGATCGCGTTCCGTCTATCTTATATGCTCTAGCAAATGACGTTCTTGAGTGACAGAAAAGGATGGAGCGACGGAAAAGTGCGATCGCGTGCGGCCATGTGTAGTTCAACCCTAAGCGGGATCACGGCGGGCAGACGTCATTCCGTCATTTGTGAAGCAAGAGTTGTAAGAAACACGTTAGAAGTACACACGGTGCATACAAATCCTTGCTTCACAAATAACGGACTGACGTCTGCCGCTCCATCAATGCGTCATCAGTGTGATCCACTGAACAAGTAATCACTATGAGTGTGATCCATAGGCCTAGTATTTAATCTTTCTACGATGGAAACGAAACTCCCGCGTTAAATGTCAAAATACGCATACAAAATGTCAAGATATTACTACCAATCTCGTGTTGGTTTAACCATAGTTTCGCGTCTATGGTATTTATTATATATTATTGTCTTTTCATAATGATTACGGTTCGAGGTGCAGAAGCCCTTGCTTTGCTTTGCCCCAGAATTTTGCTTAACCATAGACATTTTTTTTTGGTTCAATTCAAGGCAAAGGGTAATAATATCCCATACAGCCGATGTCTTGAATAAAATTATCTTATTTATAGCAATTAAAACGCTGGTGTTCGACATTTTGACGCTTTTTTGGAGTTTTTGAAGACATTCGACAGACGAGGGAAACGCATAGATGTCCACAGGAAAGAGGTGAACCGACCGCTTTGCCTTGCTACAATTGACGTAACTTAAACTTTTCCTGTTTACGACCCATACACCATCATATTTCACAGAACTGTATATTGTTCACTTGCACGACACTTTGTTACGCAAAACAACACCATTTTACGAACCAAAACTCACTATAAACAATTAAAATTCGATGAAACATGAGGACTCCAAACGTAAGCTACCAAATCCCGCCAAAAACTCCATAACCATAGACATAATCACAAATATGACAGATATAACGTCTGAGATATGCTGCTTTCATACCTTTATGCATTGGCGAGTTAAAAGACTCATAACAAAATACTTATGTCTTAACAGTAAAGTCGAATATGGATTGATCAGCGTGACTTTGTACGTGGAATCGACAAAAACGTTTCAGTTTGAAATGAGAATTTCCTTCCATTGTTTATTGTGGACGTAACGTGGACATGAGCGGTACGGCCCAGATGTGTCCGATTTACAGGATGACGTTCGTTCGCTTTACTAATGTGGATACAAGGGTGTGGTTACAAACAGGTGTGTAACATTTCAAGGGGTGCTTCAGACAGCTTTCACTATGTAGTAGCCTATATCAGTTGATCAATTTGTTTGCTAGGTATAGCTTGGCAAAAAAGTCATGATCGTGGTGACAGGTGGAACTAAAATTTTAGTGGAGGCAGCGCCCTTATTTTTTATCACGACTTTTTTGCCAAGCTGTAATCGATGCTGTTCATTTTTAGAATAAATTAAATAAAATGAAAACTAAGTTTTATTTGTCATTTCGATATTGGCTCCATAGTAAAAGTTGTTCACTTTGATGGTCTGAAGTAACCCTTCAAATATGACCATACCTTTCTGTAACACCTGACAGAGCAGGTACAGAGTGTAAAAAAAGACCCTCGACAAATTTTAAAGGGTGGTTTAGGCCAGCAAATTGAACAACCTTCACTATGGAACCATTGTCGAGAAAAAAAAAATCGTTAAAAACTGCTACCTACTCGACTGAAATGTACCTATGTTGATGTGATGTTTTTAAAAAAATTGATTTTGTATCCATAGTAAATTTTACTCTATAAAATAAACTACCCCTTTAATAAATATTACTATAGGGTGTTATATTAGTTTTATTTTAAAGAAACCGTTTTCAGATTTTGTTTTATAAATTTTGGTAGTACCGTACTACCACAGAATGGAGTACCACTCTCTTAGTAGTAACTAAGAAAAAAAAGGATCAACAGTTCGGTACGAAGCTACTGAGACTGAATCTCAAAATTTCGGTACCTAAACTACAAACACAACAGGTAAGTTTCATTAGTCCGGTAGCAGTTCAGGCCCAAACTCCTAAGACAAAAAAGTCTTTAAAGTTCGGTACTTAACTACCTACTGAGACAAAAAAAATCGTATAAAATCAGTACCGAACTATTACTAACCGAACTACTGAGAATAGACGCTTGTTACTATACCCGTCCACATATAACTGACCCTGACTGCCATCGATGGGTCGTTTGTGAAGAAAATGTTTATCTACAAAGCAATAACGTATCGGCAATTTCAGCCTTTCTTACTGAAATCCTCATAAAATGATCGTTCATATTTATATCCAACTATTGAAAAGGGATCAGCTTGATAAACCGTTTACCTTTTACGATCCGTTTATGGTCAGAGATATTAGTTATAAACCGAAACCTTGTATGAAACCTACCCTAGACCATAAAAAACCAGCGATTCGGACTCTGATAGGGTTCCGTAGCCATTGTATTTATTATTACGAGACCTATGGAAGGACAACTCACTCACGATTTATGAGAAAAACTAATGTTTTCTAACTAATGTTTTCGGTGTATGGAAAAAATAAATTTTCTTCTTAACAGTTCTGTTTTTGGGTTACCTACCTGTTCAATAAGGGCAAAAATGAGCGAGTAATTGAGGCGGGGCATTCAGACAGACAGAATGGACGGAAGTACTTTTAAGGGTTACTTGTACGACTACGGAACTATAAAAACTAGACTTTTCGATAAAACCAAAAGGAAGATGTTTCTATGAGTTTGTCGTTCTTTATGCACAAAGTTCGAAATTCGAAAAAGCTCGCGAAATCGGGAGAGTGCGTTAAATGTTAAAGTAGTAACTGTTAAATAATTGTGGTAGTAGTCTAGTATCTATACTGTGATTAGCTCTAAAAACTCGTAAAATATTCATCATTTTTTGAACTTGTATTTATAATACTCAATTATATTTGTAAAAGTTTGTGAAAATGATCGAATTGCAGTTGTTTCTAAATATAATGTTAGCTCAAAGTAACTCGAATCCAAGTAGTGGGCTAAGTTTGATTTTTCAATAAAACTTTTCTCTTTTCTGCGAAGTATTTTTATAACCAACGCAGGAGTTTCATATTTCATAATAGTCCACTAAAAACTAGTGAAGTTTGGTTCGGTTTGTAGTTTCGTTTTATATGGGAAAACTTAAACTTATTACTGTAGTGTAAGTAAGTACCAATAACTCCTATACTGTCTAAACATGTTTCATAAATATACAGCGAAAGCGTGTTCTTTTTTAACCGACTTAAAAAAGGAGGAGTTCTCGATTCGACAGGTTTTTTTAAAGATAGATGTTTCGGCAGATTTTTGTTAATTTTAAAGTGATAATTCTGTAACGTAAAGATAAGATTAGAGGTAGGTAATTTTCACGACTTCATGAGTTTATTCGATTTCTTTTTTACAAGGCCAACGATAATCAAGCTCAAAATAATGTATCTAGCTGTATAGTTATTGACATTATCATTTAACCTCTGTCCTCTGTTTCCCCAACAAGAAATAAACATGAGAATAATCTCGGAACAAATCGAAAAGGACGGGGCTGTTGTAATTAAATTAAAAGCTTGAAAGTCTACCGTATCCGTGGGTAATTGTGACTCTAGCTTTAGGCAGTGGCGTAAGGTGGACTTCTATCGCCCGGGGCACATACCTATTTTGCCGCCCCCTTATTTTTATAAAGAAAACACAAAACAGAACGGAGCGAGCGAAGAGAGCTCGAAATTTTGTAGCATAATTATTATTCGGGTTGTGGTCGGTCTTTTGGTTTATCCATGCAAAAATATAAACTTAGTGCGATCTTGACTTTTTCCTTAGTATGAAACGGATGGACCCAGAGTTTCATACGTAAACAACATGTGCGAAGTAACTTAAGGCTGCACCGAGCCTATTGTGCTGCCCCCAATCGTATTTTTTTATGTCTTAATAATTGAACAATATTTCCAAAAAACAAGAATGTTACATTGTAGTCATTGCTGATTTTCAATTTATCGGGTCGGGTCACTGCGGATTTGTTCTTATAATGTTTGTAGTTATTATCTTTAAAACCGCCAAAAGTGGCCACTTTTGGCGGTTTTAACGATAATAGCTACAAACATAAAACATAATAATTCGTAATGTTTCGATAAATTGAAGCCAATCAGGACTACAATGTGACATTCTTGTTTTTTTGGAAATGTTGTTTAATTGTATAGAAATAAAAAAAATACGATTGAGGGCAGCACAATAGGCTCGGTAGGCTCTTAAGTAAAATCGAGCGAAGCTTGAAATTTTTAGCACTACTTCTTGGCTGTGGTCCGATTTCTTAAGGATTATTATTTAGGTACATTAATTAAAGCAGAAACTTGGGAGCGAACGAAACGCGCTCGACTTTCCTCTGCTCTATGAATTGGTTATAGACAGAGCCCAATCAATCTATATTTTTTCCTTAATTTGCCGCCCCTATTAAATTACCGCCCGGGGCAGTCTATTGAAATAGAGATGCGAATAAAGCGGCTAATATACCTATAATCCACATTATTGAAAAATGTCGAGTGCCCCTGATCTGTACAAAGTCCAAAATAATATAGGTTGCGGACTTTGCGAAACTTGCCTGTAAAATGTCGATAATGTATGGACATTGATGATAATGCGACTTTGTAGACATTTTTTTAAATATCTTATTAGATGCACGCAGCGAAGACCAAATAAAATCTTTGCTTATTTGCATATATTTTTCGTTTAACAAAAAATGCAATCCTTTAACGCGCGTTTTAAGTACAGTAGTAAATTAATTACTATCAAATTAATACTGTAAGTGAGCTATTGTTATAAATAAATAAAGAAATACTTAATCGGTTTTTCAGAAAGGCCTCAAGAATTTGGATGTTTTATATTAAAATACGGTATTTATGAAATTACTTACAAACATAATTATGGGTTATTATTTTCAGTCTAGAATTTATACCAATAGGTTTCCTTTCAAACATTATTTTGCTAAAGAAATCGCTTTGAGACCGTGACCGCTTATCGCGTATCTTTGACGGTTGGTGGAGACAAAGCACCTGCTAGATTTCCCGACGAGAAACGATGGTTAAATCGCCCCTAGGCGATTACCGACTCAAACAAGAGGCTACAACGAAGGAAATGAAGCGATCCCTTTGTGTGCGTGGATTCGCCTGCAGCTTGAGTTTATATAGGCAAGTAGTAAATGATAAAACATTATTTGCTAAGAAAATTTAAATAGTTATGCACATAAAGCTAAATGAAAGCCTCAGGTTCTAAGTACAGTCACATACATCAATACGTATGACATCACATTTATTAATATAATATAAAAGTAGTTATAACTCTTTACTTGAAAATCTTGAAATCGTGCAATAGAATCATATTCTATTGCAGAATCATAAATTATGAAAAAAAAAAACTATAGTTAATATGAGGGGTATAGAAACAAAGGCGCCTCAGTCCACTTATTAACTATTTTGTGTTAAGTATGGCAAAACTAAAAGTCGGAAAGGGAGTTATGCCTTTTTCCTATTTCTCAAAATTTTAATAACTTGGACTGAGGCGCCTTTGCTTCTATACCCCTCATATGTTATTGTTTAGTGTAAGTGCTTTTTCTTTCGTGTTTTGGTTTGTACATAAAGTGTATCGTACCTTTTTATTACAACAAATAAATAAAATGAAACAAATAAACAACAAAGTAACAAATAAATGAAATTAATATTTATCCCAGTTTAATCTTATCCAATCCGCATTGGCACGCGTGGTGGACTAATGTCCATACCACCTCCCTAAGGGTATAGGTATTAGGCATGTGCCTTGCAGTGGGACGTACCTATATACGCTGTGGTGATGATGATCCTAGTTTCAACGAAAAAACCTATATTACTAAGCTGCTTTGCGTATTATGACGTCATCAGTTTGATTAAACTTGGGGATGTTCTGACGGGTAAGTCAGGGGGCGACACTGATGAACACCACTGACATTAGCCTGCCGGTATCCATGCACTAGTTGCTAGCAGCAACTAGACTAGTGTCTATGCGTTAGCTTAGTGTAAGTTCTTCCCACCTAAGTAGGCGCATTTAGATAGGTTAGGCAGGTAGGCCTAGCGTTAAGTTGCATTGTATAAAGTCGGATATTTGTGTTCCAAACCAGCATTAGAGGGGGATGATGTAAGAGGTTGTATATCGCGGGGTTCCGTACTGCAGTGCGATTTTTGAAAATCATACGAGCGGTTCGGCAGTAGAAAATGTCAGAATTACTATGGAGATTATGCATCTTTCTACTGCCAAACCGCTCGTATGATTTTCAAAAATCGCACTGCTGGCCGCTTTAGTTTAAGTTTGGAACGCATATCAAAAGAAACAAAGATTGAAAGCGTTTGTATTATGTCTTAGATCCGGGGGCGAGGGGATTGTCATGTTTCTCGATAAATAAAATATCTTCTAAAATATAATCCAATTTATTATTATTACGCCGCCACCTCTGAGCAAAGCCCCGTAACAGTATTGTATTATCCGATTTTAATTTTATCAATGTACTAGTGTTTTCCCGCGACTTCGTCCGCACAAATTATATACCAGATTTTAAGTCAGATCATAAGCTATCAAACAAAAAAAGTTTCATCAAAATCGGTTTAGTAGTTTTTGCGTGATGCGCGAACAAACAAACACACAAACAAACAGACAAACAGACAGACAAAATTTCTAAAAAAGGTTGATTTCGAGTCAGGGATACGTAAAAACCATATCGTAATCTTTTTTTTGTAAATACCTTCAATGTACAGACACGCTTCAGTTACAGTTTTATAAGATTATATTTTATATATTATTATATTAGATATTAGATTTAGATTAACGCTTCAATTGATACTTGTCATGATATTGATGATGTATGCTTTCGATGACGCTTGACAAGAGCATGCCCAGATAATGGGCTAGTTAAAAACTTTTTATCTTGTTGACTTAGTAAAAGCTAACGAGAGATTTAATGGAGGATTAACATTAATGAACGTTTTTGCAACTGAGTGTTTGTGTATCATTTATCTGTCTCTGTAATTCAAAGTAGCCTTAAAATTTCGTTGCTATTTGGAATAAAGTATACAAATGCACCTGAGTTTTCCAGCCACCGCTACGAGGCTACTAATAGCTTTGATTGCAGCTGCACAAGCCTCTTCTCGAACTGAAAGCCCCCTGGCGCCGGTTATTTTGTATTTTCTTTCCAAGAGATTTAGCGAGCGCGATAAGGTACCTCAAAGGAAACTTTTGAAAGAAATAGCGAAATTACTTTTTTTTTGTTATTGAAATGTCTCGACGGACTGTCGCATCGGAAGTCGTTGTGACGTAATCACTTTAGATTGTCTTTTGTCGTGTTTGGTTTTTGTTCAAAGATTTATGTCTTTGTTGGTCGGTAAATGTTAGTTTGGCTGCGTCATTGCAGACAAACATTTTATGTGTTAGTTTATACTCTTCTTCTTTTGGTGCCATTTCCAATCGGAGGTTGGCAATCATGACTTATACTTTATACGCAAACAAAATTGAAATATTTTTAGATTGGCTGACAATATTTATTAAACTATATCTCCTTCTTGCGGTGCCATCTCCAATCGGAGGTTGGCAATCATGGCTTATACTCTATAATACATTTCAACGTTTGCGTACCTATAGATACGTAAACAACGTTGAATTAATGTATTTACTGTCAATAATATATTCCTACTCTCTTGTCGGTGGAGTATTCGCCAATCCTTTCTCTTCCGCTAGTGTCTTGAGTCGTGAACAATCGTGTGAATATAGTACATTATTGCAGCGGCCAGCAAAAGAGGCATTGATGGACGAACGTGTAAATGTGGGCCGAGGCGAAGCCGAGGCCTTTTCTTAAATAATGCGCGGAAATTAAAATCAATCAACTTTTCAAATACAACGACGAATAACAGTGGTTAAAACATAGACGAAAAATTTTTCGCTTACGCTAGTAGACCGAATATCACTTTCTACGGGTTAAAATGTTCATTTGTTTTTTTTTATTCCATTAATAAGTTTTCTATTTGCAAGCCAGTTCGAAATTTAAATAATAATAATTAAAAACCTAAATGTTTTTACTTAAATATTTTGGTGTACTTGCTATATAAGTTCTTTGGTTGTCATTAATTTAATCTTCTACTCGTATTTTCTAATTTTCTATTTTCCTAGCTTAACATTACTATATAATAACTGCTCCTCCTCCTCCTCCTAATTTTTATAGAATTGAATATTTTCGGGGAATATGGGCAGTCCTGCCAGATCTACTTGCCCACACTGCCCGGACTCTTCGCGTCTTTTTGTCGTTCCACATGGGCTCAATGTGCATATTGGGCGCAAACATAAGGATGTGAGGTTGCAACCAGAGGATCAAGGGGCGTTGGGTGGGATGCAGGGCTCTTCAGGGTCTATTGGGGTGTGCCTGGGGGACATTCATCTCCTCAAGGAGAAAGTGGGAGTCTTGAAGCACATCCCAAAGGGTGCCAGGAGTACGGCAGCTGGTAAACTTTCCACCATCATAGACCGTTGCGTGGAATTAAATTCAATAGAGGATTGGCATTCTTTAATGACCTTCGCTTTCACTGCGTTGCGAATTCCTGACCGTGGTGACAAAAAGTCTCTCACGGCAAAGGTGAAAAACAACGTCGACAGTTCGTGTATTTTTTTGCCGGATGTCAGTGACACGCGCAAACCACGTAACGTATATAATTCAATAGAGTCAAAAGTTTACGATGGCGATTTGAGAGGTGCTGTTCGGATGCTCGTTTCGGACTGTGGTCTTGCCCCCAATAATGCTGAGACTCTGGTTTCTTTGCGGGAAAGGCATCCGGCTCCGTCCCGTGCGCTTGATTTCCCGGATGAGCCGGACTCGTCCTGCCCGTTTCTTGTGGCGACAGTAGAGCAGGTGGCTGCCGCTTTATCATCGTTTTACAGTTACTCAGCTTCAGGCTTGGATGGGATAAGGCCGGTTCATCTGAAGGAATTAACCTCTGCTTCTGCGGGGGACAAAGGGCGTCTTCTCTTGGCTTCCATCACCAGGTTGTGTAATTTCCTTCTGCGAGGCATGCTCAACCGGGTTGTCTGTCCTTTTTTGTATGGGGCCACGCTTTGTGCCCTGAATAAGAAGGATGGTGGTATTAGACCGATCGCAGTTGGTACCACTTTTCGCCGCCTCGTGGCCAAACTCGGTTGCCGGGCGGTGAAGGACCAAATTTCTTCTCACCTGCGTCCTCATCAGCTTGGTTTCGGTACACCGCTGGGGTGTGAGGCGGCGATACACGCTGCGAGGTCTTTCGTATTCGATAATGAGGGGCGGGATAACGTAGTGCTAAAATTTGATGTCAAGAATGCGTTTAACAGTGTGGAGAGGGATAAGATTTTATTGGAGGTTAGGAATCGCATCCCATCTCTTTATCCCTTCCTGCATCAGTGTTATTATTCACCTAGCAATCTTTTCTTTGGTGGTAGCACTATTTTGTCCCAGGTGGGGGCCCAGCAGGGTGACCCGTTGGGTCCGTTGGTTTTCAGCCTGGCCATACACGATATTGTGTCGTCTTTGAGGTCTCCCTTAAATGTGTGGTACCTGGACGACGGTATTATTGGCGGGGAACCGGATATTGTGTTTAGGGACGTTCAGACACTCATTCCTAGTCTACAGGCGATTGGTCTAGAGGTTAACACTGCGAAATGCGAATTCTTCGGGTCTGGGTCTAGTACTTCGAGTGCTTTTTCGCACTTTGAAAGACTCATTCCTGGGCTGAAGGTCATTGATAGGTCCAGTTTTACCTTGCTGGGCGCCCCGATTTACCCGGAGGCTTTGCCTGGGGTGCTCAATGAGAAGAATCGTTCCCTTAATTCTGTTCGGGATCATTTTAGGCATCTTTCGGCTACTGTCTCATTGGTTCTTCTCCGGAGTTGTTTTTCTATGCCAAAGCTGACATACACTGTGAGGACTGCTCCTACTTGGCTGTGTCCGGGTGAGGTGGATATTTTGGATGGTTCCCTGAGAGACATCACGGAGGAGGTGCTCAATGTGGGCCTCAGTGAGGCGCAGTGGTGTCAGGCGTCTCTTCCGGTTAGGTTCGGCGGTCTGGGTATCCGTCGGTTGAAGGACACGGGACTTGCGGCCTTTCTGGCGTCTGCGCATGGTGTAGCGAATTTAGTTACTCAGATTCTCTCTGTAAATGGTGATGGTTTCGCTGTACCGTACGTAGATGAGGCTTTGTCCAGGTGGTCGCAGCTTTTTCCGGGACGGGTTGCTCCTGAATGTCCTGGTGTGCAGAGGGATTGGGATAACGTTTCCTGTGGAGTGCTGTTGGCGGAGCTGTTGGAGAGTGCGTCGGGAACCGATTTGGCTCGCCTTAAAGCTGTTTCCAAGCCTGAGTCCGGGGCGTGGCTTCATGCGCTACCATCGCCGCAACTGGGCACATACCTCGACAATGACACCTTGCGTATTGCAGTAGCCTTAAGGTTGGGTAGTAAGGTGTGTGCTCCTCATCGTTGTGTTTGCGGTGCGATGGTGGGGGCTGATGGTCACCATGCCTTGAGTTGCGCAAAATGTGCTGGGAGGCGGCCACGCCACCACTCTCTGAATGAGGTTGTCCGGAGGGCGCTAATTGCGGCTAACATCCCATGTGTGCTAGAGCCGCGCGGTTTGAGCCGCACTGATGGGAAAAGACCGGATGGTCTCACCTTGGTACCGTGGCAGAGGGGCCGCTGTCTTTTGTGGGATGCCACCTGTGTGAGTACATATGCGGCGTCTCACATTGGGGGTACTATGCGGGAGGCAGGGTCGGCGGCTGAAAAGGCAGCTTCGCAAAAGCATACGAGGTACGCGTTATTGGAGTCCCAGTACATTTTCGTGCCAGTAGCGGTAGAGACGTCTGGAACTTGGGGAGTGGAGGCAAAGACGTTTGTGAGAGACCTGGGCAGGAGGATGGTTGAAAGTGGCAACGATGCCCGCTCGGGGTCGTACCTGGTTCAGAGGATGTCATTGGCTATCCAGCGTGGTAACGCCGCTAGTGTATTGGGATCCTTTGTGCCGGGTATTATTCATGACGGAGGGGTTGATTAGGGAGTAATTTTTATTGTTTATTAAGTATTAGGTTATTGTGTATTAATAAGATATTTAAATTTATAGGTAGATTCTTATTTATTTTGTATAGTCTTATAGTTATATTTTAGTTTTAGGATATGTTTATTTCTAGTTAGTTTTAAGATTGTTAGTTTTATTCAATATCGTTTATATGTATATTATTTCCATTAACAATGTTTATTCAGTTGTTTGCGAACTAATAGAAAACCTAAATTATATTTTTTAATTTAAAACCTTTGATAAGTTATCTCATTGGTTGCCATGTTTCGGAGTAAAAGATCGTCCCGTTTTTATTAAATTACACGACAGATAATATATGAGTTTTCCATGTAATTAATTTGGCCGCTTAGATATGGATTTTCATACAACTTTTGCCGGCCGCTGCTCGCATGTATTTGGCCAGTACAGCAATTTCGATTTATCTCTAAGAAGGTTGACAAAATAATGCTCAAACCAAGCATGTTTGAGAAAAATAAAATATTCTGAACATCCCGAAAGGGGTGTTTATGTAAGGTACCCATTGTGTCCTAAGTTGGATCACCCAATTACTATAGGTTATAGCGTTAAGGATAAGCCGGATATACAGTCTTTCTTAGTATGCTGACACTTTTTTAAGGGGATGATCAGACGGTCAAACTGAACAAATTTCCTTATGGCACCAACATCGAAATCGCGAAAAAAAATCCGCTGTTCCATACAAAACTGCAAACCTACTCGAGCCAAATGTATGGGACAGCTGATTCTTTTTTAGCGATTTCGATGTTGGTCCCATAGAGAAAATTGTTCAGTTTGATAGTCTGATCATACTCTTAAAAAACTGTATGCATAATAAATTGGACCCTGTATATGCATATCTTAACTATTATAAAACCGTAAAATCATGAGGAATAAAAAATAGCGGTTCACTTCATATAAAGTCAAATAACATATCGATAGCGCGATTTAAAAACGTGCAGCGCCATCTATTGACAAAATTGTTAGGTTGTTTGTTTGTTCGCGCATCACGCAAAAACTACTGAACCGATTTTGATGAAACTTTTTTTGTTTGATAGCTTATGATCTGACTTAAAATCTGGTATATAATTTGTGCGGACGAAGTCGCGGGAAAACACTAGTTTTAGAATAATATTATGCGGACTGCATATATTCAGTTGTTTAAATCATGAACAGTTCAAGATTCACGTCTGTATAAACATGTCATGCTAATATTTCAGAGGAGACAGTTCGTCGTGTAATCTGAGCATCAGAGCGGTAGGCACGGCCCTCAGACCCGACTAATAGTGTAATTCAATTTGATACCATCCGATAAGCTCCGTTTGTCCGTCTGTGTAGAGGATTTAATTTGAGGGATGTAAGTCTGGGTGGATTGTTTTGAGGTTTGATGTAATTTTAGTTAGGGATTTAAAACGAAAGTGATACAACTTGGAGTAGCGTTGCAAGTCTGTTTGCAGGCTGTCGCGAATCGGGTGCTCTCTGGCTCGCCACGAGGTATCACAAGTTTCACAATTATATTGGGTGTAAGGGACAGCCCACCGCAGACTAAAACGGTGAACTCAGTGAAAACCGAAAAAAAATCATCTGTCCCATACAAAACTGCAGTACCTACCCGACTCAAATGTATGGGACAGCTGATTTTTTTTCGCGTTTCCTGAGGTAGGCTTCATAGTGAAAGTTGTTCAGTTTGATGGTCTGAGTTCACCGTTTCAGTCTGTGGAAGGCTGTCCCTTACACTCTGTATATTTGTTCAAAATTGTGTTTTTATACATAAGCCTCTGAACTGGATTAAAGAAAAGTTTCTACCTAACCGGTCACCTATCCAAAGACTGACCACTATAGGTACCACAGTGTAAGAAATAGTCATTTCATCGTAATGACCGTTATTGGCCACAGAAACTGTTTAGTATACTCACAGCTGAGAGAAGCGTTTTTGTGCTCTCAGGTGGCTCATGTACCCAATTTTCGAGTATGGTAATACATAACTATACCAACAATCGCTAGTCATGGGCCAAAGCCATTATGTTACTATGTAAACTAAATACCTATTCTGTGATATTACGATGGATATTTAGGTATGCAACGCTATGGACACTAGTCTGTGACACTAGTAATTGTGTGAACACGCCTGGTAGTCTGACATAATACATTCAACAATTCTACATATTGTATTAGGGTCAGGATTAGACTAGAATTCAAGGTAAGTCCTAAATCGCTCCATAACTCGGTAGAGAACATTGCAGGGTGTAGAGATCTTGTAGTTATATAAGTAAAATCTTGGTCTATCAAGCTTCAATGACGTGACTCAATCTTTCGTGACTGGCTAAACACATCAATAAACCTAGTACATAGGTAACTAGATGTACATCTAGTAAGTAGGAACTAAATATTTCAGTCTAAAATTTGGGACCGACCGTCTTCCCGTCTAAAAATAATTCTACACGGGATATCTTAAGGGTCGGCACTACCCTAATCGGGCAAAACAGGGTTCGGCGTTCCGACTTTTGAGGATAGTAAATAGCTATATTTAGAAACAAAATTAATACCATCGCTTCTTTAAAAGATGAAGTACAAGATGAACAAAAAAAAATTCAGTAAAATTGTGTAGTTACATCAGAAAGTAATCGAGAATTTCATGAAAAACTCCAGAATAGCACTGCCGCGTTCCGAGTCCTGTGATTTAGTGAAACAAAATAAAACAACAAAATATATTTCTAATCAATGGCAAAACATCAAAGAACACTTTAAACAAATCAGTTTTTCGATACGACTTCTAGTTTTTTTGCAATTTGTTACCAAAAATCACATATTTTTTTGGACGTTTTCTTCATACAAATTACTATGGGCCGTCAATCGTTCGAAATCATTGCAAATAGACCGGTGACCGGCAACACCCAACCCTGTCTTAGAAGATTAATGAACAAATCCATTTTTAGCTAAAGTAGGCAAAGTAACTTATAAAAAACCGGGCATGTGGGTGACGGGCCACATGCAGTGTAGGGTTCCGTAGTTGCCCGTCACGTATGTGGACTTAGAAGTACATTTTATAAATTGGTCGACTATTACTCGTTATTATAACAGAATAACTGTAAGTTTATTACTATTGTTACTAGCAAACTAAGGATTGATAATCTGAAATCATCATCATCATCGTCAGATATGTTTTAAATAAGAATGGAATAAGAGTGAATTCTGTACTGCAGTAGGTAACTCAAACTTTGACTTTGTAAGTCATTTGCACGACAGAATTTTGCGCGAAAAGACATTGCGCGACACAAGACAACACAAAGGAATTTCACAAAAGTTACTTTCCGGGCACTGTTTGGTAGTTTTTGGTTATTTTGGTAATTTATGGTAGTTTTGAGTCTTTCGGTAGTTTTTGGTAAATTTTCGTACAAAAGTAACCAAAAAGTTATTTTGGTAGATTTTCGTACTTTTCGGTAGTAGTTTTTGGTTATTTTGGTAGTTTCTGTTTTTTTTGGTAGATTTTCATACTTTTTGGTAGATTATTGTTATTTTGGTAATTTTTCGTACTTTTTGGTAGTTTATGGTTAATTTGTTACTTTTGGTTCATCTCATTTCATTTTATTTATTTACCTTAAATTGTAGGTAGGTACATAAGTTACAGATGGTAAGTACAGAGTACCTATTAGTCACACTACAATATAATTTATAAACATTAAGAAAAAAACAGATTTAAACAATAGGTGCCAGACAATAACTTAACTACCACCTTTCACTTACTTTAATTAAATTAGTTAAATGTTATAAAATCAGTTAAATGTGATTAGTTAAAAATTATAATAACCTATTGAGGTACAAATAATCGGTCTGCAACATATTTTTTTCTACTCAGATTGATGCCTGTTTGTTTACTTATACTGAAGAAACTAATTAAAGTCATAGGGACACTGTTCGATTAATAATTCTTTAACCTTCTTCAGAAATTTCTTGTCGGCTTTAATGTCATCTGGTATTTTACTATACACAAGAACAGTATTCGACTTTATTTTGTAGTCCTTAGCATCGATGCTAGTCGGTAATTTGGTACCAGTAGCTCATTTTTGCGAGTTCAATTTAATCTCTTGCTACGGAATACTACGGGGTATCGTCTCACGATTTCGCACAGATCGAGGATATACGAAGCTGTCACAGTGAGTTATTTAAAGTCGGTAAACAAGGATCGGCATGACACCCTTATTGACTGAATTCCGCTTACGATTCGAATGTAGGTACCTCTTTTGCGAAACATATATTTTATTTATGTCAACAAACCCACCCCGTAGCCAAGCCGTCAAGAACTCTTTTGTTTTTATGGTAGTTTTTGGTAATTTTCATTCTTCTATCAAATATTTCCAAAAAGTATAAAAATCTACCAAAATAACCAAAAACTACGAAAATCTACCAAAATAACCAGAAACAACGAAAAACTACCAAACTAACCAAAAACTACCAAAAAACCAGAAACAACAAAAAAATAATTACTAAACTACCAAAAATTACCAAAACCTACCAAAAGAACCAAAAACTACCAAAAACTACCAAAAGAACTATTGACATTATACTAATTTTTTTCTTTAAAATTACTTCTTGTTAATATTGCTGTGCCCTTTCAGGATTCATGTACCCACTTTAGCTACTAAGTAACACCTACTTATATTATGTTCTTGTGTCGCACAATGTCCTTCAGCGTGACGAAAATTACTGCTGAAATTTACCATAATCTACCAGCCCTGTTTCAAATTCTACTTAAATTCTACCAAATAATATTAATGTCGTTACAGATGGTTAAAATTTAATATAAAACACGTTTTTGAACAAAATATTATCAATTTTATCTAAACGCTCATCATTACACATGTTATTTTCGCATTTTTGTATAATTTTTATTGGTTTTCATCACTTTGTAACATGGATGCTTCAATTTTCAAATAAATATTAAATTTGGTCGTCCCTACGCAAGTTTAAATTTAGTACAGTTTTCTGTGTCTCATAAGCAGAGTCAGAAATTTTGGTAGCACTTTTAATTATGTCAAAGGGATTGCACGTTTATCGACTTCCGATTGTGTCCATATACGGGTAATTTTTTATCACTGCGGATAACACCAGCATGTATTCTACTCATCAAACTGAACAACTTTCACTATGGAGCCAACTACAAAAGAGCGAAAAAAAAATCAGCTGTCCTATACAAAACTGCAGTACCTACATATTCGACTCAAATGTATGACAGCTGAACAGCTGATTTATTTTCGCTATTTTGAAGTTCGATACATGCTGAAGTTATCCGCAGTGATATAAAATATACCCGTATATCGACATTATTGGAAGTCGATAAACATGTAATCTCTTTGACATATTAAAAGTGCTAGGTACCAAAATTCCAACTCTGTTTAGAAGCCCTCTTTTGTAAAAAAAAAAAACATTAGGCGATATGATTAATATTTGCTGTACTAGAAGTGAGCGGTGGCGCATTGCGGAGAGGTATGGACTCTCAGTCAAGAGGTCCGCGTTCGAATCCGCACGGACAACATGCCACGAACCAATGAGTTTTTCTAACTTATGTACGTATTACCGACTGCTCTCAAAGGGTGAACGAAAACATCGCGAGGAAACCTGCATAATGCAGACGAAGAAATTCTGATGTATATATGAAGTCTACCAATCCGCATTGGGCATGCGTGGTGGACTTACGCCCAAACACCCTCCTAGAAGGTGCCCTGTGCCCTGCAGTGGGACGTATACAGGGTGTTACAAAAGTAAGAATAAATTTTTCAAACTCTTAAGGGGGTTGTTTAGACCGTCAAACTGAACAACTTTCTCTATGGGACCAACATCGAAATCGCGAAAAAAAAATCTGATATCCCATAGATTTTTAGCTCGAGTCGATTTGTAGAGTATAGAACATAAATTATATTTTTCGCGATTTCGATATTGGTCCCATAGTGAAAGTTGTTGAGTTTGATGGTCTTAACCACCCCCTTAAATGTTTATTTGTATTTTTGTAACACCTTGTATAGGCTGATGATTATGATGATGATGTACTAGAAGTTCCGGAAAACTTGCAAACCCTGCAATCGTTTTCTCAGCCAGTTAGAGTATTGCCAGCTTAGATTTTATTAGCCTGAATCCTTGCATTTTTAAATACATTAACATTTTCGAATACCCAATTTCTACTAAAATCTACTAAAAACCCTAAATATACCAATAAAGAAGAAATCTACTAAAAGTCGTCACACTGATGATGTCCTTTTGCGCAAATGTTTTTGAAGGCAATCGTTCCAGTTACTGCAAAATTAACTTTTATTCCGTGCTTAAAATATTATATCTGACGATGATTATGATGATAAAAGATTACAAACCCTTAGTTTGCTAATACCAATAATATTAAACTTATAATAATTTCATTATTCTGTTAAAAGTTTTAATTTGTTCTGTTAAAATAATTTTAAGTTTTTTTAAGCCTTAGTAATACTGTGATCTAATTAGCTAGAACCCATCCTATCCTACCACCAGGGGTGATCTTTGATCAGTCACATTATAGGTCCATCACGGTACTGTACTGTTGCTGTAAATGTCAATTTTGACCTACGGCTCTCAAATCCAGATGCTGCAGGATGATTGCCACGCACAACCAAACATTCAACATTAATTTAATGTGGTAAAATCTGCCTTCCGAGTAGTAGGTACCCTAAATTCGGTCGGACCTACGACCCTGCCAGGATAGGGTCGGCCGACCAGACTTTTTAGTCCTTACTAATTGGACTCTAGACCAACAGACTAGTTACGTCCTTTAATTCAACGAGGTAAAATGTTGTGTCACCAGGTAGGGTTCACTTTTTCCTTCACACCAGTAAACACGCCAGCCAAGCTGCAGCCGACCAAGTTTTTTGCAAGAAAAGTATTACCAAAAGCTATCAAATTGATTTGTTCATTAATCTTATAAGATAGGGTTGAGTGTTGTCGGCCACCGGTCTTTTTCTTTTGACAGATATGTCAAACGGGCCGTAGGTAGTGCCGACCCTTAAGGAGAGATTATTATGATGTACCTACACTCATGTCGGTAGATGTTCTTTTCTTTGTTAGCAGTCTTGCAATTATACGCGCTACTAACCTCATACATTACAATTAACACCCTCAATTTTGATGTGAAACGTCTTTCATTTCGGTCAGTAATTCCACTTGTAAAAGCTATAAGTATAAATGTAACGATTATATTATGACAAGATCGCTTATTACTTTGGAGGTATCACGTGTATCACTCCTACCGGCATTAAATTATTTTATTACCATTATTTAGAGGATAGAAGCCATCACTCTGTACAAGACGTACACATCACGGCGACACATCAAGCTATACAAAACCAATATAAGCTGGCCGCGCTTAGGGTGAATAACGTATAACGTCGCGCGGCCAGCTTATTTTGGTTTTGCGTAGCTTGATGTGTTGCCGTGTGTACCCGTACTCCAATGCGGCTGCGTCCCAGATACAGCCTGATTTTCTTACTACTCTTTATATTCAAGCTGTACAAATGATTATTTTAACATTATTATTAAATAGTAAAGCTAGTTGTGACTAGACTTTTGTAAATACGGCAATTTAAAACTTGTCTACGAGCTTTCTACAGGCCTCGCTTCAAGCTAAACTAGCTTTAAAAGTTACGATAAAGTTTTTGGGATCTCTAACACGATGCCGAGAGTTATCTTCGAGACCCTATCTAAATACCAATTTATACCTAAGTACCTAAGATATATTATATAATTAATTACCCTACACCCTGGTTTCTGCGTGAAACGAAAGAAATCAAAACTACAGGGTGTTACGGTAAACAGTTGCATTACTTTAAGGGGTGATTGTGTCATGATAATGAACAACTTTACTTAACCTACGGGATATTGCAAAAAAGTTTTTATTACAGTTTCTCAAAAAGTGGCGTAGGTATTGCAGGGACGTATAGCGTTCGGGATGTGGGCTATTACATACTCGTTTTTTTTACCTTTCCCGAACTCGTGCGTTCTCTTTCCCAACTGTCAAAATAATGTCTATTAAAAAGAAAAACCAACCATGAAGTTTTTACTAAAAAAATTAATAGAAGTTTTGTATGAAAACGTTTGTATGAAAAGCTGTTTTTTGTTGTTAATTTCCTTTTTTTTCCTTTCGGACAGATGAGTATTCACCTATTAAAGTAACCTAACACCCTGTATAGTGAAAGTATTTTCTTCTAATTGTGATGTCAGAGTTTTTTCAGACCGCCTTACGGCCTGTGACGTGGTTTTTATGTAACGACTAATCCAAAGATAGTAGCCGGGGCCAACGGCTTAACGTGTCATCCGAAGCACGGAATCATCTTTCTTTTCAGACAATCAGGTGATTCAGCCTGCAATGTCCTAACCAACTGGGGAAAAATGCACAAAGTGACACATCATTAAGTGTCCCCCGTGGAAATCGAACCCACGACCCCCGTGTCAAGAGCCCAATTTAACCTTCAGCCCACGGAGGCAGTAGTAAAAGTATAATAGGTCCTACTTATTTAACTTTAAAATCATGAGATGCAATTTGACAAAATAAAATACGTCGTGTATTTAGAACTAGATCATAAAGGTATTATACCCGGAATAGAGGAACTGACAGCTGAGAGAGCGAGATGTACCTACTTAGCGGCACCACTGGATAATAGAAAGAGATACGTGACGCGAGGCAATAGAACCGTTTTCTAATCTCTTACCAATTTTTACAATTCTGTTTCCGTGAAAAATTGCGAATCTAAAGTGAAATAGTTGATAATTTTGTGAAATATACTGACGCTACTTCATTAATTTATCCACGATTTCACGTTAGACTCAGAATTATAGACAGTATTCGAATTTTCGCCTGTGAATAGTCTCCTGAAAACATCGAAAAACGGTTTCACTTGACAACTCATGTCAGTTCCTCTATTCCGATAAGGTATAATACCTTTATGATCTAGATAGTGTTTTGACGTTACGTTACTGTCGAACTAGAAGTTTACTACCCAAATAGCCCCAGCTTCAGTTATTTGGGTTTTATTTCAGCATAAAAGCTGTTTGCTGCCGCAAAATCTTAGGGGCGTTCCTTTATACCATTCCGCACAATTCTTTGACCTTAAATCAAGAGTTCGATTGAAAGTTGGGAATTGGGAAAGTCTGAAATCTACGCGATCGAAGTTTAAAGCAATCTATGTACGTACTCAATTTATAGTAGAACTTTAATGGATCTATTAGTTCCCAGTAATGCGTTTTACTTGCTCCACTAATAATACGAGATCCCTTTGTATAATTCAATGCATACGTTTTCTGAAATGAAATATGTAGACATTCTATACAGGTTGTTACTTAAACTTAAGGTGCATCAGAATTCAGATCATCAAACTGCACAACTTTCGCTAGGGCGACAATATTGATATCGCGAAAAAAAATCTGCTGTTCCATAGAGAAAAAAGCATGTCATGCATGTCAATAGCTTCTCGGCAAAATATAGCAGTATTTTTTTTCGCGGGTTCAAAGTTGGTCCAATAGTGAAAGTTGTTCAGTTTGATGGTCTTAAGCACCTCTTTGAGTATGTAACGCAATATTACAACCCTATATAACTTAAATACTGAAAACAAAAAGAATTCTCCGCGGAAAATAGCTTGTATTTATTTAGAATAATCCCAAAGACCAAGTATAAACCAGTACCCGCAGTTTCCAGGGCAAGTCAATATCAATTTTTCATTGTCACTGTCCGATAACCTCACAGGGACTTAAATAAAACAAAGGTCGGGCCGGAATGCCATGATAAGGTCATCAAGGGCGTAATTAAATTAGGGCGAATAAAGCCGGTCCGTGATGGAGATTTAGGTTAGCCTTTACCCCAATATCCGCTCTCATTGCTTCAAATACTAAAGCTTAATGTGTATTCTCGGGGGATTACAAATCGGTTTCTTATCTGCGAGGCTTGTTTAGATGAACGTAAGGTTGGTTTGGGATTTGAAATAGGTTTTGGATCGTAGGTGTTTTTGGTATTTCGAAATGGGCTCACTCTTGGCATCAGCACATTTCACCAATTTTTTTATATAAACATGCAGTCTTTGTTTTTTGCAACAAGCTTTTTTCAAAGCAATTTTTAAGCAATATTCCATTAAAAAAAAGATATTGTGCCTTTTTTTTAGAAAAACATACCTTTTTAATAAACACCATGTTATTTTTTCAAAAACGTTTGCCTTTTCCAAAAGATGTGTTTTTTTCAAAAACGCATGCCTTTTTCAAAGCTTTTTCATAAACACATGATTTCAGAACGCGTGTCTTTTTCAGAAAGACATACGTTTTTAAAGAACGTTTGAAAATGGAACGACATTTAAAATAACTGGCCAAGAGCGAGGTGTGTACTCGCACATAGAGGGTTCCAAACCTAATGTTACCGTAAGAAAAGATGAGAACAGTGTTAACTAAAACTGCCGTTGTTCAGAAGGAAGGTACAAAGTGGTACAGCGAGCACAACATAAAAAAAGTGCAACGATATAATAGAGAAATAATGTCATGATAGCTTACAGCCGTTTTAATATTATAATATTAAGTAAGTATTTAAAGTTTTAATGTTAAAAGAACATGATGTATTGTGACCATGCTCAAAGAAGTGGCAATGGTCTCGCTACATGAACACTTACATCGGACAAGTTTGAGTACCTACTGCACGAAAATTTTTACGTAATATTTGGAATTCAATATGATTACTAAGAAAATCCCTGAATATCCTAATTAGAGAATAGGTAGGGAGTCTTAATGCAAATGTAGGTAAGACATCAATTTACTTTAACATATTTATTTTTCAAGCGTCTGCGTGGGTCATGAATTGTTTCCAGTGAAAGAAAGTGGATGGATAATATAAAAAGTATTTTTGTTAACAAATGGGTGGGTACACCTAACACGGTAGAGAGTATATTCCTTGCCTAACACCCTCTAATGACTACCACCTGTATTTTAAGTTCACCAAGAAGTTTATGCGTTGCAATCTCATTCAATCATTAGCAATCTTTTTGAACTATGATTCTAGAACATGGATATAAACCATGGATTTAGAACGTAGAAAGAGAAGGTATAGAAGGAAGCACGTGTCTTGTATATTCACTCAAAAAGAGACGCACATAGCAAATTCGCTCTAGTTAAAAAAGGAGATCGCTAATTATTACTGTCCTTATCGACGTAACCACTTTTTGTACTACAAAGGCTGTCTGACTGCAGAGTCAGTCATCTAGCTTCATATAAATTGAAAAGTCATTTTCACCGCCTGTACGGAAGTTTGCTCTCCTCTCCAGGTGCTTATAGACAATGCCATCTTTCAGTTCTAGAAGTTAAAATGTATTGTAATGAGGCGGGTTATTGACGAACAGAAGAACTAGGTTTATCATTTTCTCACATTAGTACTAGCACCCGAGTTGGATAGAAATACATTACTCCAGTTTGTCTTCTCGGTATGAAAGCCTAAAACCAAGAATTTTGATAGTTCAATCTTCATGCCTAAAACACTAAAAGGTGCATAAGCTAGCGTAAGCGAAAATCTATGATCAAGAAGGTTGTAATGTCACTGCCACTGCACTGCAGGCACTGTCTCTAATTTCATTGCATGTTAATGATCAAGAAGCTTGGAAAGCGTTGATTGAGTATTTTATAGATTCGCAGCCTGAACTGATTATGACCATTCGGTCATACTGGAAAGGGACGGATATATGAAAAAAGTGTTTTAAATCTCGTACCTTAGCCCGACTAAGTTGTAAGATTTCGATAGCAATTTCGACTTCATCAGCATCAGCATGGCGTATACGCGTGTCTCGTTTTCGCGATTACTATTATTTTAATGCCTTTTCGAGTCATTGTATTTCTACGTTGGAAAGGTATTGTCCATGATCAGCAAGGTGGCATTGGTATTGTCTATACATTGGTTTATATCCATGTCTCACAGCTCACAAGAATGATCTCTTAATTCTAAAGCATAAAGTCCGCATCAATTTAAGATTGTAGTTAGTCTCTTTTCTCTTATGACATACCTTTAATAGTAGAAAGAGATGGAACTTTAGAAATTTATTTAATGCGGCTGTCCACTATCCACGTTTTTTGACACTTTTTGACATGCTAGTGTCTGTAAAGTTGTATAAAGTAGTAACTTTTTGTGCCTTTTGTCCTACCACATGACACAAAACATAAAAAGTAAACTTCAAAAAAAGTGGACCGCCTTGCAAAAGTTATCCTCCCTCTATGCAAGTATAATCTCTTTTATCCATGTCTATGATTCACTACTGACGTATGACTGACGTGTAAAGATTTTATTCCGATTTGTCCTAATCATTATGATGATTATTTCATTTGTGAAAATCATTATTTCAATCCATCTTAATAACGTAGCTGTTGATATGGCTTAATATTTTGTTACTTTCCGTAATTATCTTATAGGTATTATGTTAGGATTTTTTCAATAATGAAATACGGTTTGCTGTAAAGTTATAATTTTTAAGTTTCCTGCATTGTGAATCGGACCTCACATCCTGTCTTTCAAGCAAAGTTCAAATGTTCAAATTACTGTTACCTTCTCGAAAATATTTAAATACAGTTTATTCCCAACGAAATAGTGATTTTTCACAAAAATCTTAAACACCTACGTTTTATGCTATCTCTGGATATAGGTACTCTAACTAGCTGTTTACCAAGTTTCACCGATACCGGTAGGTACACCCGTTCTTGCATGAAACCATACAAATCTCAAATCAAAATATCGAAACAATTATTTATTTTGTACTTGTACATTAGTAGGAATAATTGTAGGGTGTTATAGAATAGATATAGTGGAATTTAACAGATTTACCGTCTTTTAAAAATGTTTTAAGCAAAAAACAGTGACGAAATATGGCTAACAACAAAACTTCACAACGGAGTTGGTAATTCATCGAAAAACTAACATTTTTGTTATCTTTGTTCATTTTTATGACTGAAACTGGTGTTAATTTATTGGATTTTATTTAAAATGTAATATATAAAGTTTGTGTCTATGCTCATCAACGAAAAACATCAACTGCAACCCTAAGTTTGTTTGTACTGTATTTTTTTTCTATTTTCTCAAAAACTATTATCAATACAGACACCGCTATAATTTTCCTACAAAATTCAATAGTTCATCGACATGTAAGAATTATTTCAGATTTTTTGGCTTTATATGTTCGGAGATCAGGGGGGGGGAACCAAAATTTTTCGTGCAGTCGGGCTTATATATGAATAACTACGCATCACTTAGTAAAACGAACTACCAATACAAAATCTACGTTCAAAGCCCTTTCAAATGATACCAAACTCGGCTAGATCGGAAAACTTTTTTTTTAAAAGTCATCAGTTTTTGGACCTTAAAAATTTTTAGAAAAATTATTTTCTAAATGTTTAGTCTCGCTTTACGTTTGGGTTAGCATGATTGACCACTATGCCGAATTTCAAGTCGCTAGCTTCTATAGTTGCTGAGAAAAGTGGCTGTGACAGACGGACGGACGGACACGAGAGTGATCTTATAAGGGTTCCGTTTTTCCTCTTTGAGGTTCGGAACCCTAAAAAGCCCGTCTTATTGAAAAAAGCTTGTTTTTAAAAAAAGTCACTTGGTTTAAAAAAGGCGTGTGTTAAAAAACATGTGATAATGAATTTACAGGCAAACATTTAAAAAAAATAAGTAGGTATTACAAAAAAATTCACTCTACATAGATAAGATTATCCTGTATTAAGATCATTTAATCTAAATAAAATAACTTACAATAATTATAAGAGAAAAAAAAATGGTTAGGATACCGGAAATGAGCTGCTCGTGTCAACTACGGCACGACGACGTCTCTGCCACTTTGAAAATATCTGAAATCTTGTCTTTATTCAAAATGTCGCCGGCAATTTTTTACCATTTTAAAACATATTTAAATACTTTTTGAAAATTAGGGTGTATATTCAGAGCATTTGAATATTACTTTCATGAACATTTCCATCCTGTTTATAAGAAAAGGCACACAATTTTTATGGCGCTGTCAAAAACGTCCAGTAGCTTTATAATGGCGATGTCGCTATAAAATTTTAGTTTTTTTCGCATATCTTTAGTCCCACAAGTAGCTAGGGAAATTGAGGTCATTCCCTACAGAGCCCCGTAGGCCGTAGGTATCACAGCATAACCAATAACTATATTAGTTCTTTCAGTATGGCAACGCTCTTTAGTACGCCGCGTCTCGCCGCCGCGCCGGTACTTACTTTGTCATGCGCAGTCGATCCCAAAATCTTCATACAGATCTTGGGAAATCCGCGCCGCCCGCTTCCCCGCAAGCACACTTCCCCCCAATGGGGGTAATCTGTGCCCGCAAGCCTCCCTACCGTTGCTCTGCGCAAGTACATCCGTTGCTGTACTGTGCGGACTAATATAGTTATGCTGTGCCCGTATGTAGGAAGAAGGCAAATTAGTGCCTGGGGGTGCCCGGTCCCAGACGATCACACCTATCCTGGCTCTCCCCTAGCCACGCATCCATCAGCACGGCAACCTGAACTGGCAAAAAGTGGAAAAGGAATCCAAGGATCCTAGTAGTTGGCCCTGGTCTCTGCCTACCCCACTGGGAAAGAGGCGTGTCATTACAGATAAAATTGTATGCCTTTTCTTATAAACAAGTTAAATCCCTACATTTTTTCCCTTCTAAAACCAGCGATTGATGTGTAAATGGGAAATTCAGTATGGCAAGTGCAGCTTTCTCGTGCAGCATCGAAAAACGGAAATTGGATGTCGTATGACAACCGCCAGTGTATGGCGGCAATAGCCGTAGGTGGAACATTGACAACCGCCAACCGTTTTCCGATGGAAGCAAGGTACTAGCTACTGTTTTAAAACTTTTGCCTGCAGAATTGAAAGTTTGAGCTATTGATTTCGTGATGCAAATAGGAAGGTTTTTGTTTTTTTGGGGTCATGGACTAATTCGGAATTTGAGGTTTGCTTTATACAGGGTGTAAGGGACAACCCTCCGCACACTGAAACGGTGAGCTCAGACCATCAAACTGAACATCTTTCACTATGGATACAAAACTGCCGTACCTACCCAACTGATTGTAAATAAGTAATCATTGTAATAAGGACTTAATGAGTATGTGTTTGTGTTTTTAAATAAAATTGATGTTTTGTTTCATAGTTCAATTTCATAATTATAATTTTAAATGTAGTCAGGTAGTTAGGTAACTATAAAGTACCTAATTCCTACACCCTTGGATAAAATTGCATTGATTCTATTGTAACATTTCATCTTATGTATACATGCACTTTAAGGCAATAAAGAACTGAAACTGAAACTCAAATGTATAGGACAGCTGATTTTTTTTCGCGTTTCCTGAGGTAAGCTCCATAGTGAAAGTTGTTCAGTTTAATGGTCTGAGTTCTCCGTTTCAGTTTGCGGAGGGCTGTCCCTTACACCCTTTACAGCTTTACAGTTTTGCGTTAATTCATGAACACGTTGTATATAATTATTATCAGTTTTGAAAACTGCGATACTTTTATTTTAATAGGCTTTTATCAATATGCGCAAAATGTTCACAACGAAGGCAACAACTGAAACAATTCATTCATTCAACCACTATCGTCAGATTAAATTGGTGTCATTCATGTCACGACAATGCCGCGTAATTACGGAAGTCCGAATAGCGGTCGTATCCGGCGAAGGTATCGATTCTGTGCCCACATGCATCGCGTTCCGATATGACCTTTTATGATATTGAAACAGAAAACAATTTATGTCGAACAAGGTGGAGATCGTCGATATGGTACGTTGTGGAGAGGTTGAAGACTCAATCATGAGAGTCCGGGTTCGAATCTGCACCGACGACATGCCATGAACCTTTAGGAAACGAGTTGGAACAAACCGCTCATCATATTCTTTGGGAGTGGAGCTCTGGTACGCCGAGCGCCAGACCATGTTTGGGGAACTCTCGTGCGGAGCGTGTGAGGACGGTAGCGGTGGCTAGGGCAGGAGTAGTGAAAAGAGTTGAGTATCTGTGTGTACTCTGTGTGTACTCTGTGTGTATTAATTTATTAAGGAAAATAAACCTTCTTATATACAAATCGGCGGTTCCCTATTCGCCGGTGGACCGCCGAGGCAAATGTAAATGTGGGTACCCCACACAGACCAGAATGATGCTTGATAGAATAAAATCGTTTTCTGGTGTCGCTTTGTTACACGGATCTTGTTGCAACTGGGATAACTTCCGTGCGTTCAGATGTTTCTGCCATACTAAATAAGCAAAATAAGTACAATGTTAGTTTCCTCTTCTCAAAAAAGAAACCTCTTCTAGTCAGTGAAGCTTAACTTTCATGTTCAAACAAGGACAAAGCATAAATAGTTAGAAACAATCATTAGGTATACAGTGGCTACGGAAAGCCTATCATGAGCGTATCCGATAAGCTCGATGAATAAACTTAGCGAATGATGCGATAAGCAACGCACAAGCCGCTTAATAGAATATAAGTATAAAAGTGAATAAGTATAAAGTGTTAAGTCGATATTACAAAGCCTGTTAAATAAAGCGCAAAATACGGTATCCGATACGATGAGCTTGATAAAAGCAGAACCTAGGTGTGCGTGTCTAGAAAATAATTATATTTTACGACTTTTACTAGTTTTAACATTTTAACGTCTACTTCGGGCCAACATTCTATAAAATACTATCACAGTTTATGAGCCAAAAAGCCGTGGTGGTCCAGTGGCGAGTAACCTTGCCTGCCGTGCAGGAGTCGATGGTTCGATCCCCGTCCAAGCCGACTCGTACAAATGAGTTTTTCGGAATTTATGTATAATTTGTAACACCACTGGTTTTTCGGTGACGGAAAACATCGTGAGGAAACCTGCATGCTTCAATTTCGAGGCATGTATTGTACCCACTGTCCATTATAACTGGCGACGGGCTCACCCCCCGTCACACTGGACAGAGTTTCGGTACTACTGGTGAAACGTGGATGTTCTGTGGTTTCAGAATATCTCTGACTACCCCCTCGGGGAATATAGTCGTGAGCATATGCTATGCTTATACAGTTTATTAGACGGCTGGGTTCAGTCGCATAGAGGGCAATTTGGTTGTGGTTTTTACTCGTGATTTTTGAAGTAATAAAGTCAATTTCTTTTACTTGATTTTCTCTCTCTTGAATATACGAAAATGCACTTGTGAGTTCACAAACTTTATACAAATTAACCCCTTTGAGGGTTTTCAGAAACTTTTACACAATTACCCAACTATAGAAAGATGTAACAAAACACCCTTGTAATATTTAAAGGGGTGTTTCAGACTTTGGACCATAAAACTGAAAACCTTTCACTATGAAGCCAATTTAGAGAAAACATTACAAAAGTCTGTTGTTTCATACAAAACTACAGTAGGTAGGTACCTACTCGACTCAAATTGGTATGGATTATATCCAAAGTAAAAGTTAATCAGTTCGATGGTCTAAACCCACCCCTGGCTTTCGTATAAACTCGAAGAAATCGGAAACATTTTAATAATGCCCACTATACAGGGTCCTTCTTAATATGCTGACACTTTTTTAAGGGGATGATCAGGCCATCAAATTGAACAACTTTCTCTATGGGATCAACATCGAAATGGTGAAAAAAAAATCTGCTGTCCCATACATTTGGCTCGAGTCGGTTTGCAGTTTTGTATGGGATAGTTGAATTTTTTTTCCCGATTTCGATATTGGTCCCATAGTGAAAGTTGTTCAGTTTGATGGTCTACACCACCCCCTTAAAGGTTTATTTGTATTTTTGTAACACCTTGTATAAATAAAATAGCAACCTATTGCAACAAAAATTATGTTTCGTATTCCCAAAATTACCGATGACATCGGTGACCTGTTGAGCAGGGTGGCGTAGTGTTAACCCTGAAGCACCCTGAAGGTTGGCGACCGTCCAAATGGCCTGGCTGTTTAACATAATTCCCCGGATTCACGATAGGCCACGTTTTAAAGTTTCCTCTCGATGGATGGCTCTTTCCGAACGCTTATTTCACTTAAAGTTTAACCGTTTTCGCTGTACAGTTAAGCATCAAATAACGACATTATGTGAGTGAAATAATAGTCTATCAATCAATCAATCATTTATTTCAAGTGACAAGACTCATGGTGAAGGAAAACATCGTGAGGAAACCTGCATGCTTCAATTTCGAGGCATGTGTTATACCCACTGTCCATTATAAGTGGCGACGGGCTCACCCCCTGTCACACTGGACAGAGTTTCGGTACTACTGGTGAAACGCGGATGTTCTGAGGTTTCAGAATATCTCTGACTACCCCCTCGGGGAATATAGTCGTGAGCATATGATGATGATGATGATGACAAGACTCATAAATTTTGTTAGTATATACTTAATGTTAGCATTAGCAGATCCACATACATTATAATCCAATTAATTTATTTTTTAATGGCGTCCATGCATTGACACATTCGTTTCAGAGTTTTAGGTTCCCTCAAAAAAGGAACCTTGACATACTGAATTGTTATGAACGTATTCTAATTTATTCAAGGCTACGAATAAAGAAATACTATTCGTATCGTAAGTCTGCTCGGACTGATTAGCTTTTTTAAATTTGAAAGAGTTAAATTACAGCAAAATATAATTATTTTATTATACTAAGTCCCACTTGCGCCAACCTCGGTTAGCAATAAACTCCAGGTTAAGTTGATAATCCATGATTTTTTGTATAGAAAAACAACTGAAAGAGCCATTTTATCCGTAGTTAATTGCTAACCCGTGGTTGGCGCAACTTGGCCTTATAGTTTTTGTAAATTTTTCGTATGTTTTTATTGTTTTGTGTTTATGTACAAATAATAATTATGTGTTAAGTATCACATTTCTTTGACTCTTCTGATTAGCTCACTGACCATGGCAAGAAAATGATGACCAAAAGTTATTTAGATGAAGACCGTGACCTGAAACTGAACTCGTCTCTAACTAAACTAAACATTTTACCAGTGACCCATTTCTGACATCAACTGTTCGGTCAGATACTAAGTATTTGATGTTAACTGTACCTTCTGCACCAGAAGTTAAGGATTATGGTCGTAAAATTTAAAGTTTTAAGGACGATCGGGTGTTAGCGGCTTGGAAAGATGAGCCAGAAAGAAGTTGTGTTATGTGTTACCATACAATAGTAGAGGTCAACAAACATGTGATCTGAGGCTTTCTTATTTACTGCCCGAGGTTAGTATACTACTTTTCTCCTCGACGGAGGTGGAAAACGGAAACTTCGTTTAGCGCAGCGGGACGCAAACGCTTTCCGTCCGGAGTGGAAGAAAAGTATTGTATTAATAGTAGATTACACACCGAGGCCAGGAAAGTCAGAAAGGTCTCAGATCTCATGATCTGAAAAAAAAGGAAATCCAGTAAATTAGGTACTGTCCGAGGTTAGTATACATTTTTTTCTACTCGACGTAGATGGAAAGCGGCAACTTCATTTAGCTCAGCGGGACGAAAGTTTACATTTTCCGCCCGGAGGGGAGAAAAGGATATATTTATTTATATCTATACCTAAATAATTATAACAAAACTGTAAATTTATATTGCGTTACAGATACGGTACGCAAAGATGATTTAAACTTTTGTTCTCGTGAATAAATAGCATACGTTGAATAAGCAAATAAAAAATCAATGGCGACGCGACCCGAATATGCATGGAATGTTTTTTTGCTATTTCAATGTTGGTCCCCAAGTGAAAAATGTTCGGTTGGATAGTTTGAAGCACCCCCGTTACGTACCTATGTAACGCATTTAAGTTTACACCGAGTAAATTTAATCAAAGTGTGCAAAAGTACCTATAGTCCAATGATTTTAGGGTTTGACCCTAACAATAATTCATCTATCGCTGAAACTTTGCAGTGTGATAAAGTAAAGTATACAGATTACGGTTGACAAATCGCACCTTTAAAAACAAACCGTTACTAAACGAAAATATCAAATTTTACACAGGAGCATATATAAAGAAATATGAGCGGTTTTTTCGTCATAAAATTTATATACGTTGTACTTTGAGCCGTATTTTGAGGTTATAGTGTAGATATTTCTTTACTTTATTACATTATAATTCAGAAAAGTTATTTTTTTAATTGGAACATTATTAATTATGGTTTATAACTTTTATAGTAACACTTTTCCATTAATTTTTTTTCGATAATGATTATTAACTATGAAGTCACTGTGTAAATTTTGTAATTATACAAAACACTATATAAAATCAGAATAATTCGAAGATATTACTTTACTATCAAATTGAAAATAATATAGTTAGCGTTCCTTCTAATTATACCTGGAAAGATACTTTAAATAACATTTTCGAAATCATGTTTTATTAGAAATCAAAGAGAGATCCATACATTTATTTTGCCTTGTTAATTTGGGATTGTTAAGATTGCTAGGTAGCCAATATTATGTCTATATTATTATGTCGTGATCTACTTCAACGGGGGAAAGTCCGAGGTAGACTTACTCATTGAAAATTATGAAGTTGTATGATGATGAAATTGAAGACGATTTTGAGCTAGATGAGTTAGATCTTCCTCTTTTGTTTGAGCTCGGTGATCTTATTTCTTACTGACTTAGGTAGTTTCCGCAATTTCTTCATCCGTAGAAAAAGAACATGAAGTAACAGTGATGCTTGTGGTTGCGATTCGATTACTTAGATTTAGCGAAAAAGTTAAATCTGCATCGGGGATGTGATTCAGCTCACCCACAGATCGATTTTTGTGGGGCTGCAGTCATTTCATTCGAGGATAGTCCTTCAAACGCGCTCCAAACAAACGAAGTCTGATTATATTTTCAATACTAACCATTAAAAGTCAGTTAAAGTCAAATACATGTTTTGAATAAGTAAGTTATAAACTAATCTCTGTGTTGTGTGAGATTTTCGTTTAAATGTATAGTTTCAAACTTACAGTGGCTCAAAGATTTCCATACCTACAAATCTTAAATTAATCATAGCATTAGAACTTTATATTTTAACGAAAATTTGACCACAGGCAAAGAGATTAAGATTTAGATCGTGTTTAATTTAAAAAAAATATTACCTTTGATTGGTTAGTAAAAAATATTATAATCGTTGGTACTTCGTTTGTACGGAGCTTGCTGCAAGAAATAGCAGCCACGAAAGTGAAGAACCAATAAAATGAAATTATCTGAATCAACGTTTTTTTTTTTAAATTATTACCATGAAAACCTATTAAGAAATATATATTTTATTTTCAAGTACCTACACACTGCACCTAAAACAACATTTATTTCGTTTTCGATTTGTATAAAACTGATACTCAATGCCATTAAACTAAGATTAACTATTCGATTTTATTATCAAGTCAATATTTAATTACAAAATTAGTAACAACATAAATAAAATGTAAGTGGCAAACTGCAACTAACCAAAAATTATTATCTCTCTAGATAAGAAAAACGGTGACTAACCCAATCATTACTCTTTAGTGGTAAATATAATTGCATAAATATCCCAAAACATAAAAGTAAAGGGTAGTTAGGTATACTAAATGTAACATTTTACCAATGAAACCATAGGTGTGAATTGCATAATTTGATAAAAAGAAAACTGTGACTAAACAAAATGTTACACTTTACCAATTAAAAAGGGTAGACAAAATCCCCTTTACGTGATGTGCAGGCGTGTTTATCCAAATAATCACACTATTCCTATAAACTTCCGTCAGTATTCCTCAACGGACATGTAACAATTGGTTTAGACACAGTTTTGCATTTAGCAAGCCATATTTTTTCACTCTTTTTTAGTTTAGTACCGCACTAAAAAGCGCCATCTCTCTCCTAAAACGGAAAGTGTCAAATTCATTTTGTAGTTTATGGCATCATAAGAAAGATGGCATTGATAACTCAATTCTTGAAAAATTTCATTTAGTAACGGTTTGCCTTTAAAGGTGCGAAATAATCTAGGTTAATTTTTTTCCGGTCCTAGATTATTTGTCAACCGTAATCTGCATACTTTACTTTATCACACTGCAAAGTTTCAGCGATAGATGAATTATTGTTAGGGTGTCCATACAAAGAAACTGTAAAATGACTGGACTACTAACCAGCAACAAAACATTTTAGAATAAAACGATTTGAAGACTTGGACAAATTACTAGGTGTACTTACAAGTTTCTTGTTAGGAAATCGCCCATTATCATCCTTACAGACGAAATGAACAAAATATTTCAATTGCCTAGAATAGTCGAGATGACAATTTAAATAAAGCGACCGACTTTCGCATTATTTTGATTAAAACGAAACTTTCCCGGTAATAAATTACCGCCCCGTTCCTGGGAATTTTACGTTTGTTCAAATAATTAGGGAGTAAATTCATGGTTTTGTGTTGCCAAGACTTAACATTTCTTTGATGCTACGGAAATCACGTTGATTCCGTAAATATCAATCTATAATTATGGTTTAAACTGTTTTACATAATACAAAGTGCAAAATTGTATATGTTGCATATCTAAGGCACCCCCTAGATATGTATCATATTACAATTTGGCACTCTGTATTTAGGACCGTCAAACTAAACAACTTTCACTATAGAGCCAACATCGAAAAAGCGAAAAAAGATCTGCTGTTTTCTATGGAACAGCAGATTTTTTTGCGACTTCCGTGATGGTTCCGTAGTGAAAGTTTTTCATTTTGATGATTTGTAGCACCCCTTTAAGTATGTAAAACATTTTTTTACACCCTGTATAGCCATTTTTTTATGTGAATGATTGGCGGTGAATGATTGGTAAACATTTGACACCAATCTCACCTCAGTGATGATGAGGCCGAAGATAGCATGCTTACCAAGAAAAATGCCTATTCACTCTCGCCTTAAAGAGGCCCAGGTTGTATTGCTCAGATTTACAAACGATACCAGAGATTAGGCTCAAAACTAAAATCAAAACGGTTGCTTAGTGCAACTGAGTCTACCAAAATATAATATCAATACGTAACCCGTAAAATAAACCAAAAAGATGCCAATACGGACCACCTGCGGCAACCCATCCATCCTTCAAACTTCAACGTTTGGCTGACACACCGCCCACGTGACAAGTCCCCACAAAATGCTAGCAGCTTGTTTGTGTTAGTCGCGTATGGTTACGAAGCCACGCTTGAAAAGGGTAAACATAACACCGGTCAAGTGCGAGTGGGGCTACTCACGCACAGGGTTCAGTACCATACCAGTCATACCACCACATACCTAACATTCATCATCATCTTATTTAAGAGCTACGCTCCGCTCTTGTCGGTGGAGTATTCGCCACTCTTGTTTGTTTTCTGCTAGTGTCTTGAGTTCCTGATACGACACGACATCAACCTTTTCCTTCACTTGGGCTAGATAACTCTGTCTGGGTCTTTCTCTGCCTCTTTTCCCCTCTTCCCTTCCAGTATTGTTTTAAAGAAATTGTCGTTTCGTATCAAGTGTCCGATCATTCTTCCTCTCCGGTTTTCAATTGTTTTTAAAATATTTCTTTTTTCTATAGGAATAGGAGTATGAAAATGTTACACAACATTAACTTACAAAAAAGTTTGGTTTTCTCCGGGGCCTTTAGCGCGAGACTGATACACACTTGGCCGGTTTTTATTATTTGCTGTTATACTGTAGAGTTTGTTCTATAATCACACCAAGTTTGAAGCTTGTGTGTATTACCGTTTTAACGATAGAGCGAGAAGAAAAAACGTAGAGTTTCTTGCATGAGGACTTTTTCTTGCAGAAAAGGGGTTTTTGAAATTTTATTTGTTAGCCGCCAATATTACGCCCGTTCTGTGAAAATTTCATTTTGTGTACCTATTATGGTTTAAAAGTTAAAGCCCTAAATAGGTAACACGGACGGATGGACAGCGTAGGCTTATGAACAGGGATCTCGTTTCTACCCTTTGGGTACGGAACCCTAAAAAGTAAGTGAGTTAAATATAGCCCGTAGGTTACCACTGCAGGGCAAATGCCTCCTCTGATGAATAAAGGTGAGAGGGTGTTGGCCATACTCCACCACGCGGGCCCAGTGCGGATTTGTGGAGGCAAAGAAATTTTGAGAGTTTTCTGATAGTTCATAATAATCATGATGATCGTATCATTTTATTGACCATTCTAGCACCAGACTAAAATAGGAACGCACCATCTATACTTCTGTGGGCCTGTCGCAAAGCGCGCAAATGCGTTGTCGCGACTCGGCTCTATTTTTAACCGACTTCAACAAAAGGAGGAGGTTCTCAATTCGACCCGTATGATTTTTTTTTATGTTTGTTACGCGACTACGCCGCCAATTGTGAATTGATTTTGATGATTATTGTAACAAGTAGTTTGTCATTCATTTGTTTGTTTGTTTTGTTTTGTTTGTTTGTTTGTTTGTTTGTTTTGTTTTTGTGTTTTGTTTGTTTAACTACCTGTCATCACCAGTCTGCTACCATGTCTTGGAATTACGACAAATTCCCTTTTTTTACCCCTGCCCTATCATACCGAGATCTAGTGATGAACCACATGAATTATGAAAAAGTTTGTTTTATCTGCAAATAGTATTAATATATAATTTTTCTTAAAATTTTCTGTAAATATTTTATTTGTATGTGGCCACACAGCAAGGGAGGTAGATTCAGTCGGCATGTGTGCAATATGCCACGGAATGTCGGCTCGACGAGGGTTTACGATCGTCCCAGTTCAAGCTTTCAGCTCTCATGACTGCTGGCCTAAGTTTAGCGCCTCTGTAGGCAACAATTTATTGATTTCTTGGTTTGTTTGATGCTATTATTCCAGTCACTGGGTAATTGGAAACATTGCTTTGATTTTTAGCCCAGTACTAAGAGATACCATGCAGATGCAGAGTTTTCTTGTAGTTTGTTTTTGATTTGTCGACTCATACTTTCTTGGATTCTTTTTGTTTATGTGCATTTGTATGTATCTATACAACGTGTTAATGAATTAACGCAAAACTAGAAATTAGTTTGTTTAGAATCGAATTATCATGGTTTCAACATAGGTATTTTTTTTCAAAATTTTAAATAATTTTTAATTAAAATTAAAAATTTTCTGATCTCGATCTCAAACCACCGCACGGGCACCCTCACCTTACTTACTACCAAAACAAGATTCTTAAAATATATCCATGAACATGTTAGCGCTTTCATTCATTGCTAAAATGATAACAAATCATTTTTGCCACAAAACAATGCGAATAACTTTTAATTTTAATTATCAAAATAATGAAATTATTTTTTCAATCGAATTATTTTGTTATAAATCAGTTGGGGTCTATGAAGGTTTGTTCTTATTCATTAACACGTTGTATAAGTACCTATATTAATTTTTTAATCAATGTTTCGATACTGCTGCTGTAACGATTGCGATTAAATGGATGGATGGATGGATTATTGTGTCTAGCCGACTCTCAACTTTGCTTTGGATTTTTTTTTAATAAAGGACACTGGGTAAAAATGTATGGCCACTGGTCCAAGAGCCCCCGCTATGGCACATGTAGTAACAGTTAAAGGATACATTGGTACACAAGGGGCATCAAAATATTCTCGAGGAAAAAAAAGATACAGGAAGTTTAATTTTTATTTAGAATTGTGAATGGATCCCATAGATAAAATATATCAAAATTGGTCTTTATAGTCGATTACACACCGAGGGCAGGAAAGTAAGAAAGGTCTCAGATCTCATGTAGTCGAGGTCAACAAACATGTGATCTGAGGCTTTCTTATATACCTACTGCCCGAGGTTAGTATACTATTTTTCTCCTCGACGGAGGCGGAAAGCAGCAACTTCGTTTAGCGCAGCGGGACGGAAATTGACGCTATCCGTCCGGAGGGGTGAAAAAATTATAAACTGCATAATATACAAAAAATCGACTTCCAGACAACAATATTATGACCTATTTAAAAAGATTCTAAAACAAATTAAATTTTCTGAAAGATTAAGAATTAATTATAAATCTAATTGGTCTTAAATTAGCACTAATTTTTCTACCCTGCATAGGACGAAAGCCAGGGGACCGTTCTCGAGGTCGACTGTAATTTCTTACCTTAATCTGATTTGTTAATAAGATTTCTTGTTTCGTTTTATTTTACAAGAAAGTTTATGATAAATTTAATGTACCTACTTTTTTAGAACATAAAGTTAACACATGTATGATGTGTATAATGTACATGGGGCGAAAGAAGTGTGTTAGGTTCTATTTTGGAGAGTGTTGCAACCCATAGTTTCTGCCTACCTCGGTGAGCACATAGTATCTTTGTTTAGATACGAGTATTAACTGTCTAAAATATTATCAGAAGACTACAAAAGAGGAAAAATCCCATACATTTTTCAGGTATTAAAACTGGGCAATATTGATTATTTACTAAAGGGTGTTAGTGTAAACAGTTGCATTACTTTAAGGGATTATTCATCTACCCATGATACTGAAGAACTTTCCCTAAGAAACTTCGCGAACATTTTTCCGACTTTTCATACAAACGTATGGGTACAATCACCCCCCTAACACCCTGTAATCCATATCTACGCGACCTTAGTTTAATTAATATACCTACTATACTAAAACTACTACTTGAAAGCCCGACCACCAGCGGCTATACAATATAACTATGAGAATGACGTGCTCACGTGCCCGCTATGTGCGAGGATCTTCGCCAAGAAGATTGGCTATATTAGCCACATGAGGGCCCATCAACGCCAACAACGGAGTTGAAGCAGTCGCCGTGGCCGAAATCAATCAGGAGCAATACTACTACTACTATACTAAGAAATGTTCTATAATCACGTACAGTACAAATGATATTCAGTCGGTAATTACACAATTTGTCTTAGCTACACATTTTTAATAGCCACCTAAATTAAGAAACTTAAATTGCTCGTGATTTGTTTCATTTTATTAATTTATCCTGTAGGCAGAACACTTCTTTATTTCAGCAAAACAGAGTAATAATTACATGAACCTTTTAGTAAATTTTTGGTGAAAATTAATGAGTATCTAATATCAAATTAACACCTATTTGTGTACCGGAACAATATAAAATTACATGAAAATAAAAATTATGATAAAGATTAAATTTTAGAGAAGGTTTTCGTTTGGGCCACGAAGTATAACATTGGGTGTATTCACATTACACAACACGATAACGTCCACGATATCGTTACGATAACCCGCCCTATACAGTGTAACCACTGTAAGTAGATTTTTACTTTAGCAGGCGGAGACAAATCAATAACCAACAAATAGGTATGTTTTGTAATTTTATTCGTCACCTGGGCCATATTCAACAAACGTTACAATTGTAATTTACAATTACAATTCTGAGTACATTGCTGAGAATGTTAGGCATATGTTACCTACTGCAAGTTTAGCGTCATAAGTAACCAGCAATGTACCCAGAATTGTAATTGTAAATTACAATTGTAACGTTTGTTCAATAGGGCCCTGGTCGCCGTTTCTTCACCCGCCCACCCGCTACAGCCCGCCGGGCGCGCCCTATGTCGATATCGTGGCGATATAGTACGATATCGTGGTCGGTAAAGATATCGTGGACGATAACGACACAGCGTGAAAGCGTTTAGTACTAAATGCATGAGATTATCTGTTCGACGTGAGCCCCCAGTAGGGTGCCTGTCCACTGATGCGGAGCTAGCTGGCGAAGCGGAGAAACGGAGTTTTATCAACCAATAACCGATTTTAAACAATCTTATTGGTTAAGGGTATATTATTCGGAGCGCGCTCCATACAAACGTACTATGGTGATATTTTCAATACTAACCAATTAAAGTCAATGAAATTTTGCTTGTTTGAAACAAATTTCTATGCTTGTATAGAGTCAGATTTTCGTTAAACTGTATAGTTTTCAAGTTATAGTGCCTCAAAGATTTCCATACAAATCTTAAATTAATCCTAGCATTGAAACTGTATATTTTAACGAAAATCTGACTCTATAGAAGCATAGAGATTTGTTTTTAGATTGTTTCTGCAAAATTTCATTGACTTTAATTGGTTAGTATTGAAAATATCACCATAGTACGTTTGTATGCAGCGCGCATTTTCGCTCTCGGAATAATATTCTCTTAATAAAACTCCGTTTCCCCGCTCCGCCAGCTAGCTCCGCATCAGTGCACAGGCACCATTACAGGTATTTCACTGTTTTAAACATTGACTTACCAACTACTGGACGTAGGGTCCACGCTGTAAAGTGTCAGAATCAAAAGAGCACCAAAAAGTATAAAGAGAACTAATAACACGACAGTCTTCGTTTGATCAGCCGACTACGCGCACGCCCGTGCCTCGATGAGGTAAAAACTACGCAAGCAAAATGAAAAAGAATTTCAGCATGTTCAATGTTTCACGTACTTAGGTTTGTTTCGCTTAGTCTCGGACAGTTTTTTCGAGAATTTAGTACTAGACCCGGCGTCCATTATTTTGTATGTCAATGGTTGCAAACAACAGAGGTGCTCGCTGTTTTATTCAAAAGCGTTTAGAAAATTGTTTCCTTGACAGCCTTTGAGTAACCGATTACAGTGGAGACATTGAAAAAGTTGTCGTTGCTACTCCGAGCATGCTTGCTTTCAAAAGAGAAATGGAAATTTCGCATCGAACAATGTAAGATGTTGATAGAAATGTTTTTTTTAAGTCAACATATTTTTACCGACTGGAAAATATGAAAAGCCTAAATGCCCTTAACCATGAGATATACACCCATCAAAACACTGTTAAAGAAAGAAAAATGAATTGATCCCCGAAGAAATTGGGTGGAAAATGCAGGAAACCACTCTGAATGAAATTTTCTTCCCTTTACTTAAGACGCTGTTATCCCGTCGAGGCCGTTTTTTGAACACGAACGAAAGTGTTTTAAACTGTGTTTTAAAGTCTGAAATTAAATTATGTCTTATTTAAGGATCGGGCGGATGGGCGACTGTTCTCAATTACAAGATTAGATTAAGTTTACTAGATAGAAAAACATCCCAAATTTACCCCTTTTTGTTATGTTTTTCAATACTATGATTAAACTGCTGATATTTAACTTTTTATTCTGGTACTTAAGTAAATACATTAAATATTTCTAGTGAACTCAGAAGAATGTTTAGCTTAGAAACTCCCATGAGCAAAGATATTGACGAAAAACACGTTTTTTTGCGATCCTGCTTTCAATTGGAGCGGGATGGCTAATTGTAAACTTATGCTTGCAAGAAAGAGACGCTTGCACTGGGATAACCTAGCCTTAATAACTTAAACTGCATTTTTCTGAGAGTCTGTTATTAAAAATCTGTACAGATTATGAGCTCGCCCTTTGTACTTTTCTTCTTTGTATTAATAAATATTTTCTTGAGTAGAATAAGTTCTTTAATATTAAGAATACCAAGCAATTTTGTATAGTGTTTTACTTTCTAAGTTAATCTAGATGGGTTTTATTCTTGATAAAATCCGTTTTCACTCACAGTAATTATTGTTTTCTTACCTTTTTTTTGTTATAATGGCTTTGTTCAGGGATGCAGTCTATATTTATTTACTTGAAAGACAAACTCGAAAGACGCCGAGAACGGTTTGATTGCCCTGGTAAGCAGGTACAATATAAGTAGTATAAATTTTTGATAAAAATAAAATCAAAGTAATCAATACAATATTTTGTGTGTATAAAACATGGGCGCACAATTTATTTCTGATTGCTTTCGCAAATTAAACGTAGGTAATATTAATTAAAGGCACATTTAGCGCAAGTCTTTCATACCACATGCAATAAATTAAGGCGATGAATAACAGCGTTATTTCACAAGAAAATATTTAAATTAATTTTATGCTCACCCAGGACATTTTAAAAGGTTGGTTACAATTTGTCAAAGTTAACACGACATTCCTCGGTGTAGCGGATAAAAAATGATTTTGTTTGAATTAGGTTTAACTTTATATGCGATTAGTAACTATACAGGGTGTTTCATAAGTAACAATAAATATTTGAAACTCTTAAGGGGCTTGTTTAGACCGTCAAACTGAACAACTTTCTCTATGGGACCAACATCTAAATCGCTAAAAAAAAAATCATATCCCATACATATTTTAGCTCTAGTCGATTTGTAGAGTATAGAACATCATTTTTTTTTCGCGATTTCGATGTTGGTCCCATAGTGAAAGTTGTTCAGTTTGATGGTCTATACCCCTTGTATAAATGAAAACTTTATGTCCTTGTGATAAGATCTCTACAGTACAATAGGTGAAAGCAAGTATTGAAACGGTAAAATGGTTCTCCAACTGATCTTCCCATCGCAGACACACACACCCCTACACTAATCCCCCCCACACACTTTTTTAGCCTTTTTTAGTAAAACACATTTTACTTTGTTTATTGTTAAGAATACCCAATCGTAGACCACGCGTATCAGGCTTGCCTCGTTTTTGGTCTACCGTTTAAATGTAATAGTTGTAACCAAAAGTTTAAAATAAACATTATCTTATCTTATCATCTACACAGGCCTTCGGTACGTGCAGTAGGTTCGGTAGTACCTAAGGTACATTGTCCAACTGGTTGGACTCAGGGGTAGAGCTACAATGGGATTACAGCTGTAACAATATTTTCAAGCCACATCAACAGTCATTTGCATTAGAAATACCACCATCAGTACCCGAGACCAAACACATAGAAATATGTTAACGGGACCGCGTGATGGATGGGGAATGGCTTTGGTATTGTATACACCCTCCCCCTCCCTCTCACCCTTCATTTTGGACTTTGAGAGGAGGTTTTTAATGGGTCGTGAGCACATGACGTGGATCACTAAAACGTGGAAAGATGTTTTTAGTATCTATAGGTAGAGTGGGCTATAGTTTTCAGTAAAGCGAATCAGATTTTTAATGAAAATCTGTCATTTGAATGAAAAAGAGGGAAACATAGTATACTGTATACTTCAATCTTTTTCTTACGATTGTGTTTCTATTTTTTTTTTCAATCGTTGATGAAAACTATAAGTGCTAGATGGATATCTGGTTTAGCGGGCATTCTTACAAAATATAAATTAAATTGTCTGTTTAGAGGTAAATTTTATGTATTTTGTTATTTTCAAATTTCACGCTTTGGCAGTTCAACCAAACGCCACGACATTTGATATACCTACCTACTTACAAATGCTTATAACGTGTATAGATCTTAGATCAAAGTAAGTATAGATCACTGACATAATAATATACTCTAGCGATAGACAAGCTCGTTCACACAAACAACATGCCACACAAAACAACACAAAATGACACATTGCGGTCTGTCATTGCCATAGTGACGAAGCAAACTCGGGAACATCAATGCGGTGCGGATACCGCATTCAAGTGGAACATGTGTTTGTATGAAAGGACCTGTCTTTCGCTAGAGTATAAGTCGTACGGTATAGATAGACATAAGCTAGGTATTTTAAAACGACTCGAAAACGAATTCAACACAGGTGTCGGCGGGCAAATAGGGGAGACTGGGGCTTGTTGTAACAGTTTTTGGGAAAATGCTTGTATTTTCCGATCCATAAACATTTTCAAAATTTTGAATTAGTGTGTATTTTGAGTAACTATTTGAGCACTATGTTCAGATAGAAAACCTTTTAAAATCCCTTCCTATACTCCGTAAGAGACCATTTAACAAAAAATGGGAGGTGTTACAATTTGCCCCTTCTTTGGGGTAAGTTGTAACAGGCTCGGGGCAGGTTGTAACAATAAGAATCCGCCATTATTTTCGATAAAATATACGTTTATATTTATTAACTAAACAGTATTAACGCCCATTTTTAATACTATAAAAAGATTTAAACATTTTAATCCACGTGTCTATAAGTATACTTATAATGATCAACAACAGCATTTCTCCTTGTAACATACCTGAACAAAATAGCTCAATAATATTTATTGTGAATAGATATACACCAAATTTGGATTTAGCCCTTGCTTTATTGCTACACTTGCCTTCTTTTTTAATTTCTTTTCTCTTTTTTATGGGTTTTCTCTAAAACATATCATGTTTCGGTGTAAAGTTAACACAAGACCGCCTTTTTTCTTATCACAGAAGATGAAAAGTTCTTTTGAATGATTATTCTTGGATTTAGAGGGTAGGTAGATTCGGTGTTGGCTTTATTTGGGCGATTGAAGGACCAGGGGGAGAACAGTAGCTTCAATTGTGCACTTATTAATTGTTTAAGACTCTTTCGGGGGTTATTTTGAGCAATTTAGGGTTTTCAAGATGTAACACCAAATGATTTATGATTTCGTCTGCTTCTGTCGAATTTAAATGATTATTGAGGTAGCTAGAACCCATATCGTTATGTTACAACTTGCCCCGAAAATTTGTTACTACGTACCCCGCTGACTCATATTGTCATAATGTCAAAATTTCTCAAAAACTAATAACCTATGGAAGAAAACGAAAGCATAAATTAGAAGCTAGATATATTCTGATTCTATTAGGTTAAAAACAATCAAGTATTTATTAAATCTAGACCATGAAAATCAAAATTTACTTGTGTCATTTTTTTATAATACCTACCCGAAATTGACCATGGGTTCACCACCTCTCATTGCGCTGTCCTACGGAGAACTATCAATACTTAAACAATGCCTTGCGTTATAAGATGAACTTTCACCCTGCACATGAATCAAATATGTTAAAAATTCGCGTTGAAAATTGACTGTTACTTCTTACCCCCGTTACAACAAGCCCCAGTCTCCCCTACTATAGTTTTATCATCATCAGCCTATATACGTCCCACTGCAGGGCACAGGCCTACCCTCTAGGAGGGTGCTTGGGCGTTAGTCCACCACGCGTGCCCTATGCGGATTGGTAGACTTCACATGTGCATCAGAATTTCATCTTCTGCATATGCAGGATTCCTCACGATGTTTTCCTTCACCGTTTGAGAGCAGTCGGTAATACGTATATAAGTCAGAAAAACGAATTGGTACGTGGCATGTTGTCCGTGCGGATTCGAACCCGGACCTCATGATTGAGAGTTCATACCTCAACGCAACGCGCTACCAAGCTCTTCATATATATAGCTCTTCTATAGTTGTATGTAACTCAAAATACTCGTAATTTTCCCAAAATTGTACATTAATTGGACAAATAGTAGGTACAAGTAAATGCACTCAAGATTCTTATTTGAGTAATACGAGTAGGTACGTAGTTAAGTTTAAAGCCTTGCGTGTTAGCGCTATGTACGATTTAATTTACGAGACATGTAGTGGTAACATCGGCTTAATTACTTAATTTCATTTGAACTATCTATGAAATTTACAATTTGCGTACATACATAACCGTTTGTGCGACTGTTAGTAATCGTAACTTCTGAAAGTTTTGACGTTCGCAGTAACGTTGGGGACGCCTTCTGAATGACTTGACGGTTTTTTTTTTATTCTTAGAATAGTTTGTTTTGGTCGAGACGATGGTTTTACTAAATATCAAGTCATCAAAAACAAAACAAAAATCAATTTAGGTGTTGTCTTAAGGAGACCCTATCATCTTAAAACCTTAGTGCGTTCACACACGATGACACATTGACGGAGCGGCAGACGTCAGTCCATAGAACCACAACACATCGCGTCAATGCGTCACCGTGTGTGCTTCTACGTGCGGTTTCATACAACTCCTTGCTTCACGAATGACGGACTGACGTCTGCCGCTTCGTCAATGCGTCATCGTGTGTGAACGCACTTTTGTGAATACCTTATGATATAAATCAGTATCTTTTTCAGATTTTTAATCGCTATCATGAATGTCAAAAATTCCCTACGATAATCTTTGACCTCGAATTCCCGTGAGCTAAAATATCTTTTGAAGAGATAGGTTTAAGCATTCGGAACATCCCCATTTCCTCGCGAAGGGAGCAAGAAGTGACAGGTGGCATTTTATCGTATCTCTTCGAATACTTTTTATACACGTGTTTAAATTTTTTGTGATTTGGGTAAGGTGAAATTATCTTTCCTAGTTTTTAGAGAAATACATTTCAATAAGGGTTAAACAAGGTGTTACAAAAATACGAATAAACCTTTAAGGGACGGAGGGTGGTGTAGACCATCAAACTGAACAACTTTCACTATGGGACCAATATCGAAATCGCGAAAAAAAAAGATGTTCCATACTCTACAAATCGACTAGAGCTAAAAAACATGTATGGGATATCAATTTTTTTTTCGCGATTTCGATGTTGGTCCCATAGAGAAAGTTGTTCAGTTTGACGGTCATTCTTCATTCGTCCACTGCTGAACCCACAAGAGTCGCTACAATCACCGGTCTTGCGCTGTCCTAATTATTTTTTTTTTTTTATTTATTTATCAAATACATAAACAAACATCTTACGAACTAAAAACATTGATAAACCCGATATCAGGTTTGTCCCAATCCACATCAATGCAATGCAATCATCCAACGGGTTTCCACCGCATTCACGTCTTTTCGAAATATGGCTTCCGCACATTGCAGCGATATTATCGAGCGATATTATAGACAGCGATATCGCGACACCTTACACACTGCAGCGATTCCGCGATTCGCGTCACGCATGCGCCTTTCACTGAATGTAGTAGAAAGAGATTGCGTCAGGTTGCGATAATATCGCGGCAGTGTGTGGGATCGAGCGCGTCCCCATACAAAATGTACTGAGAGCAATTATCGCAAAATCGCAGCGATATTATCGCTCGATAATATCGCGGCAGTGAGTAGGATCGCGCGCGTCCCCATACAAAATGTACTGAGAACAATTATCGCAAAATCGCAGCGATGATATCGCTGCAATGAGCGGAGGGCTTAAAATACCTACTTTTCATTTTCGAGTTTATGAAAGGTGTGTAAGGATAATGAATAAATAGACGAAGCAAATAAATCATGAACTTCAATAAGTTGATTACATAATGAAATTTAATTCACTTGTTGATTCTGTGCTAATGGTTTACAAATTTTGTGCAAATCGTTTACTTAAATTATATATCTCTTTGAACGAGTCTCACGGGAAAAAAGTGATTGATTTAGCAACTTTTAAATCGGTAACCAGACGGCTGTTATAAAATACCACTATATGTACCTAAATCGAAATAATACTCAATAACATAATACAGGGTGTAAGGAAAACATACTCTACCCGTCAAACTGAACAACCTTTGCTATGGGAACGAACAAAAAAAACAGCTGTCCCATACGTTTGCGTCCACAAGGTATTGCAGTTTAGTATGGGACAGCTGATAATTTATTGCTCTGACGGGTTTGCTCCCATAGTAAAAGTTGTTCAGTTTGATGGGTAGAGTTTGTGGTTAAAAGGTTAATGATACTTTTCCTAACACCCTGTATAGCATAGAACTTAATTATGTGCTAAGCATTTGTCGGTGGAGTATTTCCAGCCATTCCAAACTCTTTTTCGTCAGTTCCTCGAGTTCCTGTTACGATACGACATCAACCTTTTCGTTCACTCATAATAAAAGAAACCTTCACATCTTGCATAAAGTAAAAGCAAAACATGGCAAGGACATCTATCTACAGGGAGAGATATAGTTAAAAGATCCCTCGATTTGAGCTCAGGTGCGCTCCGGAATTAGGTGAATGTACCGAGCCGAAACGCCGCTCCAAATTATGACGCTGCCTTGATTTACTGCCTCTGTTTCGATGTGCTACAAACGCAAACATTTCAAAAAAAATCTCTTAAGTGTTTTTAATGAATTACAATCGATTATGAGACTCAGTGTTTAGCCTGGTGCGAGATTTTTTCAATTTCAGCGTTTACTTTGAAATACATTGACGACAATGAGATTTTTATTTCGAGTTACGTTTTTCTTTATTTTTGAGATCAAGAGTTTCGATTCACATAGAAAACTTTTCAATTAAACGAAAACCTTGACTCTCTGCCCACATCATAAGAAGAATTGAACGAACGAATGAATGGTTTCATGACAGATAAAACTTAGAGTTTACCGCCAACATAATGGGCGGACGGAACGTAGAAAAAATAAAAAATCTGTTGAAGTCTATAACCATAAAGAAACACGTACTCCTTGACAGGAGAGGAGCAGGTTTACGCATAATTTCCCATACTTTCCCCTCTGCCAAAATTCCCACCACCGCGATGGCACCGACCTAGCCCCGATGGGCTATGATCGGTATGTCAAGTTTTTTTTTTGGAGGGCTGAATCGAAAATCATTTCGAGATAATTGTCTCAATAATCATATTTTCTATGTCAGAGATTTTAAAATGAAAGAATTACAGATATTTTTAATAAAATAACGTCGTTTTTCGGTCCGTCCAGTGACGTCACTGGAATACCTGTGAACTCCTTGGTAAACATAAAATCAACTTAAAATAACCGGCCATTATGAAAAAAAAAATCATTCACAATGCCAGAATTTGACGTTGCCGTATCTGTTTCCAGCATAGAGTTAGAAAGAGGAGGCAGGTTTTAATTTTTTTAAATAAAGCAGTAGGTACTTTTTCTCCATGGAGTTCGAATTATTTTCTCTCCACCATTTTTGCACTTGCAAAATTAAATGTATATTGATAAACTCGATGAATCGCAATAAGAATTAAATAGGTGTCTTAAAATTATGTCTTCTATCCGTAAAAAATATAAAAATGAAGACCAAAAAAAACTTGATATACCGAATTCGATGCGTTTTACCACAGACTTAGGTATTACGTTTTACTGCTATTGTCATAGCAATGGTCCCCGTCCCGTCCCCCGTCCCCCGTCACCGCAAAAAATGGCAGAAAAATGTTCTATGGAGAAATAAACAATACCAAGAACATTATTTGAACAATACTTACTCCTCTCCGGGCGTTGACAGGAGACACGTTTTTCTCTATGTCTATAACATTAAGAAATGTAAATTTTTCGAGTGATGGCTTCAAATACGGGTACAAACATAGACTTAAACTCTAGCGATATACTTGCCCTTGCATAGAAGCAACATGTTCCACTTGAATGAGGTGTACGCACCTGATTGAGGTTCCCGAGTTCACTTCGTCACTAAGGCAATGACAGACCGCAATGTGTCATTTTGTGTTATTTTGTGTGACATGTTGTTTGTTTGAACGAGCTTGTCTATCGCTAGAGTAATAATAAGCACTTATTGCAAAAGTACTTGTGACTTTTGGAATGAGTGCACCGAGTGGTTCAAAAATGGCAAATCATTGATTTTAGGTGCGTCATTCGAGTGTGCATTAGATCAAAGTTAAAAAAATAGCGCAATTCAGTTTGCAAGCATATGGTTTATCCTTGAATGCTCGAACATTCGATTGCAATTAGGTATACCTAACGATAATCATAAAACTGAATGAACCCAATAACATGTCGTTTCAGATTTCACCATAATAGGCTGATGATGATAGATGATATTTTGCTAACTCCACTGTGTTCGTACACTAATAATTACAGTTAATAAAATTTTGAGACGTGAAATGAGGCATAGAATTTTGAATATTTGAGATTCTAAAATAACATGCCATGCGATTTTTGATCGATGCACGTTCAAATCTGCAGTAAAAATGACAAATTCACGTTGGAGATTGCATCATTCGATCTTGATTTGTAACGTGTGACTTTCAAAAATCGCAATCTTGGAAACTATTATTAGTAATTCCATCCCAAATATAAATGTAGTCGCGTTTGCTGATGATACGAATGCTATCATTTCAGCTAACAGTATAGATGATCTTAGCCTCAGAGTAAATCAAGCCTTGTCGGCGTTCAATGAGTGGTTCTTGATCAATAACCTTAAACTTAACTATAGTAAGACCAACGTCCTATTGTTTAACACTACTGCCAGAAACAATGAAACGTTAGACACGCAACTTAATGGCAATAAGATAGCTCTTGTTAAGGATGTCAAGTTTCTGGGTGTATACATTGACACCTACTTGAATTGGAAAAAGGAAGTAAATACCGTTGAAAACGCAATTAGTTCTGCGTGTTATGCACTTAGAAGTCTTAGAGATGAGGTAACTATTAGACAATTCAAAATGGTATATTATGCATTGGTAGAGTCAAGGTTAAGGTATAGTATGAGTTTATGGGGCAATAGCTATAACTATAATATGCAACAGGCGTTTGTGATCCAAAAGAGAGCAATTAGGACAATAGTGAGGATTCCCTAATGGGTGTCCTGTAGAGACCATTTTCAAAGATTGGGAATCTTAACAGCGCCATCACTGTATATTTTGATGGTTCTCAGTGGCATGATAAAACATACGGAGAAGTATGAAACGCCAGTACAAAGAACCAAAAGATTGAATACGCGTAGGAAAGATATTCCTAACACAATTGCCCCCAAAATTAATGTCGTTATGCATACAACACACCAAGCAGTTAAATTGTTTAATAGGCTACTCAAAGCTCTCAAATTAATAGAAAATCCGCGCATTTTTAAATCTAAACTCAAGTCACTTTTGTTGGAAAAATGCTATTACTCCATCGATGAATACCTTGCTGAATTATGATAGTTATTATGATGCGGCGTTATGATAAGATCTACAATTATGATGTGAGACACGTTAATGTACTGTATTCTCCATAATTAACTTGTATAAATAATGTATAGTATTTACTTACATATTTTTATACTATGCGATGTGACATGCATGTTGATGAACGATTTAAAATGTATTATAATTTAAGTGAAAAGAATTATTTTCAGTAGCAACAGCTACTGTGTGCTAAAATTAATTGTTGACTCACAGTTTATTATAATTAATCAATTTTGACTTACTAAAGTTCCATAATTTTAATTCATAAAAAAATTTACTATTATTATATTGTAATTTTATCTAGGTATATGTCGGCGTCTCCCCATTCCCAAGGCTCCCGGGGTCCATGTTCAATAAGACAAACCAATCGTTGTAACTCCTGTATTAATCCTTGTATCAATTTATCACTTTTACAATGGATGAAAACAATTCGAAGTATTCCGTACAGTGGCCTACAATGGCCGCCGCCACTTACCTATATCACAAAATCAAGTCTCATTAAGTTTTTAGTTATCTTATTTTACGTTAAGTTTATAAAACATCACATTACAAATTAAATGCTATTATTACAATCAATTTTCTATTTTACTTTTATTTTATAATAATACTTTAATAAAAAGACCATCATAACTAAAGACAATAGTTGAGTGCAAAAACGCAAGTTTTAAGGTCTATTAAATCACGAATAGATCTAAAACAATTTATCAATCATTTTGAAATTAGTTTTACTTATTAAAATTATTAATTATAAATATAATTATTATCTTTCATAATTAATTATCGCTTCCGCAGATTAGTCTTAACATTGCACCGTCAGAGGTCGCTAGGATGTTTCATCGTAGTAACGATACTTTACAATAGATGTGTCTTTTAACAGTTTACACAGATTACCCGAGCCGCCGTTAGATGGCGCTGTATTACTTTACGGGCGCGCCCATATATATTTTGTTAAACGATTTTATTTTAATGTAACGTGTGATGTTCAGACACAATGTATTATTGTTATTGAATGAATAAATGAAATGAAAACAACACAGGAGAGCTATTTTTGAATTGTGAAATTCAAAATCAGGACCGAATGAACGCAAAAACTTCAAGACATTGTTTAGATCATTTTCTATACTGCTCATTTCAACGTGTGACGCTCTATTCAACTTTAAAAAAAATCGCGCTTGTAGTGCCTTTGATATTTGAATACTTATGTTCTTTTAATAGGTAATTTGGCAATTAAGTTAAAACCACAGCTTTCACATTGATAAGTATAATAATGTTGATGGGTTTGTAATATTAGCCGCATTAATAACTGAAAACCCGGAAATTATATATTCTCGCTCCAAAAATAATGTTTACTTTTCACCGTTGCTTTCCTGTGAAACTTTCACAATATTGATAGGTAATTAAGGTTTTTATAATTTGGTTGATTACAAAATATCACACCTGACCAAACCAGCAAATATTAGTATATTTGATTTTAAATGATTTGATTTGACTTATAAAAATAATCATTTTTTTATTTAAGTACTTACTACATAAAAGATAAGTACAATTTGTTTACTTAGCACCTAAAGAAAAAACAAACCTGACTTTTTGAGTTTGACTATCTACATTTAAAAAAAGGGCTACTAAATAAGCCGCGGATTATAACACTGACAATCGAATGATCTATAATAGGTAATAGCCCATATTATGTTTTTACCATATAAAGGTATTATACCAGGAATAGAGGAACATACAGCTGAGTGAGCGAGATGTACCTAGCGGCACCACTGTATAATAGAAAGAGATACGTGACGCGAGGCAATAGGACCGTTTTTTAGTCACTAATTAATTTTTACAATTCGGTTTCCGTGAATAATTGCGAATCTAAAGTGAAATTGTAGATAATTTTATGACATAATTATACTGACACTACTTCATTTAATTTATCCACAATTTCACGTTAGACTCAAAATTATAGACAATATTCGAATTTTTGCCTGCGAATAGTCTCCAAAAAACATCCAAAAAAGGTTTCATTTGACAACTTTACTCATGTTTGTTGCTCTATTCCTGGTATAATACCTTTATGGTTTTTACACATACCTACTGTCTCTGTAGAGTAGGTACCTCTATGTAAGTTTGCTATCGATGTCTTCACCGCCGAGCTGGTGATAGTGACAAAATACAACTGTACATAAACACCGTAAATCATTTACGGGCCAGAAATCGAACCGCCGCCGCCGCCTAATGATAGAGTCGGTATGCTATCTTCAGTGTTTGATAAATAACCGCTCTGACTAAAGAAGTCTGCTCAGTAGACGGTCTTAATAAAACATCCTCAGTGTAAAATTCCAATTAAAATTTATCATAAACCGAGAAAAATAAGCCCTCTAAAAACAACGATTTCACCATCTATTTCATCGATTCTGAACAGATGTTTCGTGCACGATTTGTGTTTGATAGGTATTTCTACACAATCAATCTATTGTGTTACCCAAAGCAATGTCAATATAAAAACAAACTTAAAAGCTGTGTATATAAAATTTAATATAGATTGCAGATTTTGTCGGCAACACATGGCGTGAGTATGTGAGTCCGCCCGATCGTAATTTCAACTCGAAACGTTGCTAGCGAAGCACGTTGTTTCCAAACTATTAATCGAAATTTTTGATAGATACCTACTGCGCTATCGAGCTAGCAGTTTCTAATTATTTTGAATAAAAGGCTATTGCTAAAGTTTACGTTTAGAACTAAGTTTAGGATATTCGCAAAATACTTATTCGTTTATTGGTAGAGTTTTTCTGCGATAATGTTTAGTAGGTTGTGGTTAACATACCTAGCTCTGAAAATTTGCCAGCTGAAGTGAAAATTGACGATCTGCTTAAAAACTGACGGAATATCCAAATTCTCGAATGGATTAAGAATGTAGTTTGCTGGGTTAAGAGGATAGGCGACTACCGTTTTTTCCATACAAATCTGGTAGGTATTCTGTCTGGTAGGTTGTCTGGAAGAAATCTCATTTTAGCGATAAGACCGCCTTATTTGTACCTAATTGTACAATAAAGTATAATTGATTGATTGATTGAAATGTATTCCCTTGTTTCCTCCCTGGATAATGAATGACACTAGATCAAAAATTTGTTTACCATCCGATTTATGTTTTCTACCTCTGCTCTGTCCCTATGATTTGTTTTTTGCATTAATTTATAGGTACTCTAAGAACTAGGGACCTTTGAAAATGACCAATTTTACCGCCCGTTTTCAGACATCTAGCAAACAAATTTGACGAATATAAACAAAAAAAGCAAAACATACAGACATAGCCAATGTCTTTCTCATATTATTCTTGAAAGTATTAGTTTTAGAGGAAGAAAAGGAGGAATACGAAATGCAGATTTCGTCGATTTTATTTATATCCTGTAGATAAAATCAGTCCAAGCTGCAGTTGTCTCTTTCGTACTCTATTCGGCTGAGTGTATGGGTGGGGCGGATCGGACAAATGCGTATAAATTTGCCTATTCTACAAAAATTCGATTTCAGCCCGCCTATCCTCTTAAGGGTATATTACCGTTGGCGTGCTCAATACAAACGAAGTCTTATTATATTTTCATTTAAAGTCAATGAATTTTTTCAGAAACAATCTAAAAACGAATCTCTATTCTTGAATGTTGTCAGATTTTTGCTAAATTTTATAGTTTTGAAGTTACAGTGCCCCAAAGATTTCAATACAAATCTTAAATTAATCCTAGCATTGACACTGTATATTTTAACGAAAATCGGACAACGTACATGCATAGAGATTAGTTTCTAGAATATTTCTGCAAATTTCATTTACTTTAATTGGTTAGTATTGATATATTATCTGACTTCGTTTGTATGCAGCGCGCATTAACATTTTCGGCATAAACTTCTCTTAAGACCACGAACTGGGACAAAAAGTGTGTGCCGGTAGCGAACCAATAACCTAAAAACCAATAACATGAAGAGGACCGAATAGAATGAAAGTTTTGTCGCGTGAAGGAGCCTATTAGATGTCAGAAGTGAACTGATGATGATATTCACCTACTGATACGCGAGTAGTCGTCATTCGTTTTGATTGTAATGTCAAAGATTGAGATTATTGTCAGCTAAAGAACAAAAGTACGATGGACGTAATCTTGGTTCTTCTCATTCGAAAAAAAACGCTTGTATGTTGTCATATTTGATGCAATTTTATTATCGACTGCAGTCAATTGGATACTAACGAAATTATTCGGAAACCCATACTAAAATCTAAATTGTAATGCGAATAGAAAGTACTTAATAGAAATTAAATAAAAATAAACAACACCAACAAACATGCAAATTACCCTCCATTGTTTGATATTCAATATTGAATCGATTGTTAAAATGATGTCAAAAACAATCGGATTTGGAAAATAAAAGGGTCACGAATACCGAAGCAGTCTTAACTGGCCAATAAATTGAATTCCAATTACGCCACTGTACATTTATTATTCTTGCTTCGTTTCGAAACAGAGTCGTTGGCTAATGAAATGAAAATTCAGTTAACTTGTACGGCTCTTTCCATACTAGGATAAAGATAAATCATAAAAATGCCCGCTGTAGATAAAGGTTCAAATCTAAATAAAACTTAAATCCATTTAGGCGAACTAGGTCTTTTTCTATGCACATCATTTTAGAACGTTGTGTTTTTCTCGTCAAGACATTTTCTGATTAGGTCAACGTTCTCTTTTTCTCGTCAAGTCATTTTCTGATTAGGTAAAATTACGCTATTTTCTTGAATATGTTACACAGTAGTTACCAAATGAGAATGATGGATTCCTAGTTGATTTCGACTACTGTGATTGCTAATCTCTGTAGAGAAGCAATCAGTTAAGGGGCTACCTGCCGGTTTTGGGTAATTTTGTAACCATTTTATTCATTAACTATGACACTTTTTGAGCTGAAATTTAAACTGAACCATCTACAGGATATGAGAAGTGATGTGGTTTTTCTAGAAATCGATTTTAATGAATAAAACCGAAGAAAAGGGACTCTAAATAAGTCACCCCTTTTTTTCCAGTTGTAACCATTTTACTCTTACATTTTTAATCGGAACAAAATGAAAATTTACTATATTGTTCACAATACAATTTAGAATGATGTGGTTTTTTTACTTTTTCGAAATTAATAAAAAATCATCGAATTTTTCAAAGAAAACAGCAAAATTCTGACCGGAGCCACGCGCTCTTTCTCATCGATTAGTATGGAGTGTGAGTGAGAGGAGAGTGGTCCACGGCTGATACGCCTTAAGTAGACAGGATATTATTTGCAAGTGCGTAAGTGTATGCACTAAACACAGATGCACTCTCTCTATACCCTCCTATGTCTGATGGAACGGGAGACCGATACGATCAGAGGTGGCATACCAGGCGATTGCGCTAATTTAAAACATCCAAGCTAAATCCTAATTCCATTTCAGTTCCAATCACATTGCAATCCAATTACTATTCAACTGTGCTGAATTCCGCATCGCACTAACTCTAAGTAACTGACAGCCTTTAACGTCAGAGAGATCTGTCAAAACGGCTTTAACGGCTGTCAAGAGCAGTACCGCAATTAGAGCAATACCAAATGTGTCAAAAGTTATGGTTCGTGCGTAGTCCAATCACGGTTCAATCGCTGAATATTAGCCGCGATTGCAGCCCGGATGCAGTGACGATTACCAAAGTGAATATAATGATAGTGGGGGCGTTCTCGGGTCGCGACAGGCCTATCGTGCGGAGGGTGCGGTTGGCGGGGGGAGCGGTCCCAGTACCTCGTCACCTGCGCGCTGTACCTCAACGGCCGGTGCCTCACCCCTCCGCACACCGCGGGAGCATAAATCCGCCGCTGCCAATAAGCGCATCCACTTTATTGTGTTTACGCTATGCTATTACCAGCAGCTATTTGGTTTGGGCGTCAACGATTTGTAAGATGCCTGAAGGAATAGTTGCCTCTTTGAGCTGGAAACCACACAGACCTACCGTGTTGTAGTCCCTGTTTAGAATTCAATTTCTTCCCATGGTTGTCGAAACTACAGTTGGCGCTTTTAGCGTGCGAATAGATTGCTTCGCCATACATTTGAACAAAAACGTTTACACTTAGTTACTTTGTCTACATTCATTCAGCTCATCTTGTCTGACCTTTAACGCCTTTATTGTTAATTCAATTCACCCTCTTTCTTTGTGAAATTTAATGTATTATAAATCAAATTTTATTGTGAAACTCGACTATTGCTAATGCAAAAATGCTGCTAAATGGCCCCAAGGGTTTTTATTTCAGTTATAAATCATGTTAATTGTTTTCGTTAAGGTGCCTGTTAAAGGGTTGTGGATTTGTAGGGTTCGTTTTGAGTGTACAACGCTTGTTTTGTTCATTTGAGTAGGTATACAGGGTCCAACATTATGCTGACACTTTTGTAAGGGGATGATTAGACCATCAAACTGAACAACTTTCTCTATGGAACCAACATCGAAATCACGAAAAAAAAATCTGCTGTCCCATACATTTGGCTCGAGTAGGTTCGCAGTTTTGTATGGACGGACTGAGAAACTTGTTCAGTTTAAGACTAGAGAAAGTTGTTCAGTTTGATGGTCTGATCATCCCCTTAAAAAGTGTCAGCATATTAAGAAGGACCCTACATAGATACATGACTGGATTAGCAAGCAGAAAATATCTGGTAGGCTTTCACCCACTAGATAATATGACGGTATAACCTACTACTTACCTACTTGGATTTTATTTTTGATCTTACTTGATAGAAAAGACATGTTTTCAGCAACGTTTATAGCTAGAGTAAAGCCTTGTTTTTCAATTCATTTCATGACACAATTAAGTAAGTATATGCCCCGTGAATATTGTTAATTACCATTAAGTAATTCCAATTTAATTCATTTTTTTAAATATTTTTATTTTACTATCAAATTGCGGTTTTTGTGGATAAACTACAAAAGTTAATTTAATCAAAGTATTGTTGTTATTGATAGGAAAGTAATTCTGCATTATTGAATGAATGAATGAATGAATGAATGAATGAATGAATGAATGAATGAATGAATGAATGAATTTTTATTTAACCAAAAAACAGCCTAATAGGTACAGTAATATAAGATAATGCTACAATAACAATTTTCATATTACTTTTATAATTAATATAGATTCAAATATAATACACATATGGCTGATCAATAACAAACATGGGAGCTGCCAGCAACTATCAGCAGGGAAGAACCCTGTGCTACTAGGTACTGGCCACTTCGTTCAGGCCAGAATAATATATTTAAATAAACGTTCGAGGATACAATGTTGTTGTATTATAATGAATACCTAATTTAGATGAATACTCAATCATACATAATGAGTAAACAATTTATACATCTTTGCCGTTTAATGTGCCGCTCATTACCAGGACAAAGTGATCTCTCTCCAAAACGAAGTTTGTACCTTGGAAAACGGTATAGGTAGAGGCTTCGATCAAAATAAAGGGTAGAGGTACCTACTTAGTTATCCGTCAAAGGTTTGATTTTTCTTAAAAACATCATTCATCGATCGTTTGAAAATATTCACACATATTCTTCCATTTTCCGGTCCGATCTACGACGGAAGCCAAGAAAAACTTTTCCTTGCACAAAAGCGAAGTTGAAACTATAAAGTTTGATGCAGATTTAATCTAGCCACACAGGCTCTACAAGTAATACCAGTCTCCTTCTGAAAACTCATTTGAATTGCTAAATACGTACATTTTTAGTGCAACAGTGGTGCCTAATGCCTTTAGCCTACCAGAATCTCATGGAACTAAATAACAAACAAGGTTGCATGAATATTTATTACGACTGTAATGTTTGACTACAAAAAGTAGTCCATGTTTCGTTTACCAACTCTCGGTCGTATTTAATTTGTGATAGATAACCATGCATGATGCGTTGGCCAAATTGGTGACGTAGGTACCTACTTAAAAAGGTTAAGACAAAGTACTGAAATTGAAGGTTATGCATGAATTGATTTTTCAACATACCTACATGCTCGTAAAGTGGCTCTTATTGCACCGCTTTTAGGTATACAATGCAGCTTATATAACACGCGTGCAAAAAAGATTATATCCCCGCACTAGTGCGTTAATGTAACTTTTTTTTTTCTATAGTTTGTTTTTAAATCTCAGCAAAGAGTTTTTTTTTCGAAAAAAAAAACGTTTTTCTGAATAAATTATTCTGTTTTAGTTAAAATATGATAAATAAAAGCTTCATTTCATCAAACAATTTATTTCAGTTAACAAATTAACATTAATTTGTGTTATAAATACATAAATATTAAGTTTATAACGTTTTTAATATTAGGTTGTTTGCAACAAAATGTCGTTGGTTGAATGTTGCTAAAGTCATCGCCACTCAACCAAAAAAAAAGCCCCGCCCCGCGCCATTTTCCACAAATATTGGTCAAAAATTGTTGTTTTTTACGAAATTTTATATCTTTTTCCTCGCAAGTATGTTAAAAAACGTCGTATGAAACTTTGCTCACTTGTATCATAATGTACTATTATGTACGAACCGAGATGAGTATTGTATCTACCACACTTTGGCGCATCGTAAGCGATGCGCTTTTATGGATTCTGCCACTAGCTTCAGACGGGAACGTCGCATACGTCGCCCGTAACAACGGTCAAGAACCATTCGATGAATTTTCGCACGTACCGCTGATCGTTTTCTGCTGCATCAGGCTATATCTGTTACGAAGTAACTAGTAATCTGTGTCTTAACGATGAGTTGAATAAATCAAAAACACCAAGTTCCATGAAGAGCACGAATCCAGGACTATATAATCTGTTTCCAGGTGCTCTTTGCGAAATAGCGTGCTCAAAGTCAGGTGCTATTCAACAACAGTACTCTTCGTCGAATACCTATTGAGTACTCATCCCATTTTATAAATGTGAGAGTGCGTCTATCTGTCTAGCACAAATTTCAAAGCTAAACCGCTGAACCGATTTTTAAGACAGCTTAAACCCTGAGGCAAGGCAAAAGGTACAAAAGAGGGGAGGACAAGAGTGACGATGACGGAATACAGACTACTACTGGCTGGCATCATCATCATCATTTTCAGCCCGAATCAACCCACTGCAGGGCATAAGCCTCGTTCCTATTTTGCCACCATTCTCGGTCCTGTGCCAGTCGCAGCTACTGGCTGGAAGAAGTGACAATCCAGGGGCCCTGACAACCCTACTATAAGAAAGCGGAGCTTTCTTTTACCCACACTTAGCCGATTTAAAGATGTTTATTTTTACTTTGATTGAGGAGGGAGGCCGTGGGCCTCACTACCTATAGGTAATAAGACTTCGCGAGGGGCCCACGATGTAGTTACACCGCTGACGGCATGCATTTGGTTTACTGAACTTTACGACCCACATTATTCTTCCTTCTGTCCATAAACATGAAGAGTAAAATACTACACTCTGATCTTTAAAACTTTTATTCAGGTCACACGAGGACATAAAGCGTGTAGACAAAGGACGATATAGTATTTCTACCAAGTCAGCACCGCGTCAAATCCCGACAGATTTTATATCAGGACTAGGGATGTTACGGATATTACGGATATTTCGGATTAAAAATATATTTGGGTATTTCGTTTTCGGTAACAAATATCATTTAATCACAGATAAAGAAGGATATTAATATTCATGGAACATATCCATTACTCGATTCTTAATTACCAACCTTTTGAATGTGACTTTATTTCGTTGAAGTATAGTTTCTGTTCTTTTTTTTTATCTAAACTATGAAAAGGGTGATTGGGGATCTACCTCCTAGCAGTCCACCCCGGGCAACGGCATCACAAGCTACCAAGTTTGTGGTGGCATCCGTCAGGATTAAGGCTAGGTTATCCCACTGCAAGCGTCTCTTTCTTGCAAGCGTAAGTATACAATTAGCCATCCCGCTCCAATTGAAAGCAGGATCGCAAAAAAACGTGTTTTTCGTCAATATCTTTGCTCATGGGAGTTTCTAAGCTAAAACTTCTCCTGAGTTCACTAGAAATATTTAATGTATTTAGTTAAGTACAAGAATAAATAGTTAAATATCAGCAGTTTAATCATAGTACTTATTGAAAAAACATAACAAAAAGGGGTAACTTTGGGATTTTTTTCTATCGAGTAAACTTAATCTAATCGTGTTATTGAGAACAATCGCCCATCCGCCCGATCCTTGAATAAGATATAATTTAATTTCAGATTTTAAAACACAGTTTAAAACACTTTCGTTTGTGTTCAAAAAACGGCCTCGACGGTATAACAGCGTCTTAAGTATACGTGTTCTTTGGTGGTGGCGGCTGAACTATCCCCCACAGCGGTGTGGACCCTCCTGCCGGAGTCTGGCGCCAAGCAGCTTGCTGCGTTCCGTCAGTGTGCAGGAGTGCCATCTGGGTAGGCTCGCTACATCTTCGGTCCCATCTTTTTTGTCCTGAGGACTAGATAAAGGTCAAGGCAAACCCATCAAAAATTAAAAAAAAAAGTACATTTGGAGCTTAAAATATAAACTATATTTCCATACCTACTATCATTTTGCTTGCTTTGTATCTTAACTATAAGGTGAATAATAGGAGAAGCAAGCTAAGTAGCAGTAGCATCCATATCCTAGGAAAACTAGATTGATTTTTAAACTAACTTAAAAATCGAATAAAGTGATTTCCGAGTAGGTAACCTACCTAATTCAAAATTGTATCCCCCCGTCTTTGTTTCAAAATTAGTTTCTTTCGCAAATAATTTTCTTGTTATCCGATAATCTCCGTAACGGATACAGGCAGCTTTCATCCTTATTCAGGACCCGGGAGGCTTACAAATAAAATTGAATATCCTTTTTAGGGAAAAGAAACCTTATGTTCCGACATATTTTTACCTGCCTCAATATTGTCTAAAAATATCTGGGGCAGATGTCACCTCTCCTCACGGCTAACGTCAAACATAAAAAGGTAGAGTATACCTACTTGTATTTCAACTTTAAAAACTTGGAAGTGACTTTCAAGTGTAAAACTGATTAGGTACAAAGTTTGATGTGTTTGATTTTGATCATGATTATTTGTTTATCAGTTTTATTAACATTTGATGGCTGGGAAATTAACTTACTTAATCTTCTGATGCTTTGAAATAAAAACGTGTTTTTTTGCAAAGGAGTTTTTCTCCCGCTATGGGAGCTAGGCCTCCAAAAATGTTAGCGTATAGTTTTTCATACTCCCTAAATCAGGGGTTACCAAACTTATTTGCGACGCGCCCCCTTTCGACCATAAAAAAAAATCGCGCCCCCCGTCCTTCAGTCACGGAATATCTACTCCAGTTCAGATTATCAGGTCCGAATAAAAACGTATAATAAGTATTTTTATTGCTCATTAAAGTTTTACAAAAATCATTCAAAAGGTATTTGGTAAGTTAAGTAGTACCTACTTATAGGAATGTGATGGATGACCTTGCATGGATTTGACGAGGTTTACAATTCTCGGCTTAACCATAGAAATCGCACAACGTAAATCACTACCAAGTCAAGTTTAAATAATAGTGGTAATATTAGCTATACCACATCTAAACGGGAGTGTCGCGTAATCGCAGTTGGCGCACATCATGTCTTGGTAAAATAATATATGTTGGTTTTTTATTTTTATTTTCGTATGAACATCTAAGACGTTCCTATACATACATTGTTTTACATGTGCCGTTGTTTTACAAGAAAAAATAATATTAGTAAAAAAGTCAAAACAGTGCATTTTTATATTGATTTGATAATTCCGGTTGCATTTTTATCGAATCCTTCGTCCGATAACTATAATAAATAAAATTGTGTTTTAAGAGTGTAAAAGTGTAATAAATAAAATTATGTTTTAAGAGTGGCGGGATGTAGCAGCAAATAAAGAGACGTGAAAGAGTTTAGGGGAGACCTTTGCCCAGCAGTGGGACAAAACAGGTTAAAAAAAAAAAAAAAAAAAAAAAGAGTGTAACCATCAATAAACGTTACCGTTTGTGGGCCTAAAAGAAATTGCCTCCTTTGTTGACATTATGAAAAGAAAACTGGTTTTAATAGTAGATTACACACCTCGGCTTCGCCTCGGTCAACAATTGCATGAGATCTGAGGCTTTCTTATTTACTGTCCGACGTTAGTATACTATTTTTATCCTCGACGGAGGTGGAAAGCGACAACTTCGTTTAGCGCAGCGGGACGACAATTGTCGCTTTCCGTCCGGGGAAACAAGATTTGCTATACTACTGTTTTTTAAAGTTAATTGGTTTTATTCATTAGTTAAACGCGGTAAGAACTCGTTAAAATGATTATCTTTAGATTTGCTACCGTATTTTTTTCTTGACTTCGTCTGAAAATACCTGCATTAAGAACCTCTAGATTTTTCACTCTATTAGTACTGAAATCAGACTTCGATGAATGTAAAATGTGTGTGGTCTGAACAGTTAAAATTGAACTCGTTATTAGTTTGCGGACTTTCCACTAACTGGGAAAAAGTCCTGCTGTGAAAATGAAATGCTAACAGAGTTTTTGAATGAATTTTTGCCAACGTTTTTGTACGTGTAGGTAAATTGCGATGATTATTAATTGACTGCAGAAAAAGGTAGAGTCTCACAAGATGACGGTTTTTTGTTTCTCTGTCCTAAAATTGTAATTATTGCCTGATAAATCGTAAAGGATTCCCGAGATTCTGGCTTACCGCATGCGGGGTCCATTGTATCATGTGTACTGATTTGTTCTTTTTGTTAATAAAGATATTTGTATTTGTTGTATTTGTGTAATGTTAACTCAGGGTAGGTAAAAACTTCGATGGTCAGATTTATTGCTCATTCTCGAACAGAGTTAACATTCAAGAGAGAACCATCTTTGGGTGCTTAGCGTATTTATACAATTTTCAAGCGGTGATAGAACTAGGGGCGAGCACGTCATGTACCTAGTTAAGGGGCCATAGGTCCCGACGAATATTTTCTATGAGAAACGCGATTGCCGAGCGCTCCGAAAAGTGTGTGCGTGAGCCGTATTTTCGATTAAAAACAACTAACCAAAGTACTTTTTCTAGATTTTATTTATGATTGCACTAGTTAAACTAATGGTGAATATGTGAGTATAAATACCAACAATAGCTTTTCGCTTAGGGACACAACGCTCAGTGTATTCTAAAATCGCAATTCGCGCCGCCGGTCGCCCTGTCCCGTGGCCAGGCGGTAAGTCGCAGCTCTCAATACCGCACTCTACCGATTTCACGCTCTTTTTTAGAAAATTTGGAAGGTGGCGTGAGAGTGTCTTGCAAATTTTTCGTCATAGCATACAAGTCGGTTTTACTGCGAAGATTGGTGCGCCAATCTTTCAGAGACTGTTAAGCCCATGGAGCGTGTCATGTCTCTCTGGTTAAACCATCGTATCCGATCACTTCACACATCGGGCTAAGTGCCAACCACGGAGTGCCAACATTATTGGATAATGTAACATCCATCCATAGGTAAGAGAAAGTTGTGCGAAGTTGCAACAAGTTGCGACTTGGAGGCGCGACTTAATGCTAATAGCATCCAACTTGGCAACGACGCAAAGCGCAACTTTTGAAACAAATTACTGTTAACGTCTTTGCCGTTTGTCACAATACAATGTCAGTTTGTAATAAATCGTACTTGTTTTCGAATGGAGACGACCCAGACATACCGGAGACGGTTCTAAAAACCTGCCAAGAACTACTCGTGGAGCGAGTGTTCTGTACAACAACACAATATATTTTCTGATGAAAAAATGCAAGTCCGACTCATACTTGGCTGGTTTTTATTATTTGTTGTTATACTATACAGTATAATCACACAAAGTTTAACGCTTAAATATGCTTTTCTCCCCTCCGGACGGAAAGCGTCAATAATTGTCGTCCCGCTGCGCTTAACGAAGTTTTCGCTTTCCACCTCTGTCGAGGAGAAAAATAGTATACTAACCTCGGACAATAAATAAGAAAGCCTCAGATCACATGTTTGTTGACCTCGGCTTCGTCTCGGTCAACAATTACAAGAGATTTGTGACCTTTCTTACTTTCCTGCCCTCGGTGTGTAATCTACTATTACCGTTCTTACGATAGAGCAAGAACAAAAAGGCAGATAAAAACGTACTTATAAACTTTTTGTTTTGTTTATTTCCTGTCAAATCCAGTAAAATTTACGTGTATGGCAATTTGCGTTTCTGGTACTATGCGTCGAAACAAATATAACACAGTCATATTATTCGGTGAAAAACCTACCCTACCTACTCAGTTGCAGCCCTTTAGAGTTAGGACGGATGGACGGACGGACGAACGGACAGTGTAGGCTTTGTAATATAGGCCTTTAGGTACGTATCCCTAAAAACGTGAATAATGCCTATTGCGGGAAATTTTTTGGTATTTTGTCAATATAAATGTTTTCGCCGGTTTCTGTGTTTACTAGGCTATGAGATTGGCTTTGAGACAAATATTTGTGAGGGTAAAGTAGGTATTACAAGATTTACTATTGACTATTTTCTAGCCAACAAAAGATGATCTTGAGATTGTTATTTGAATTCTAAGAATAAGAATAAGAATAGGAAATAGGAATAGGATTTTTGGTGGGATATTACCTGCAGATTAGGAGGCCGATAGCTCAGTCTCTTGTCAACCTGACTGCTGTGCCGAGGGTCGTGGGTTCGAATCTCCCAAGAGGCAAATATTTTGTATTAGGAACTTGTATTTAGAAGTTGTTCTGGATTAACACATCAGACGTAGCGGGGAACATAAATATAGTTAATAATATAACAAAATTCAAGTCGGAGGACTATTAAGGCAGCCTAAAAATTCGCTAACTGCAAGCACAAAACGCATTGGACTCGTGTGGTGGATTATGATGGCCCACTCCCTCTCTCCCTTATTCGTGAGAAGAGGTTTTTCGTATTTCCCTGCAGTGGTATCCGACAGGCTATAACTTACTTACTGTTTTTTTTAAAACAAAATACTTTTTGTACGTTCTACGAAACGATAGAACGTGGTGTTTTATTTTCAGTTGAAAATTTCCAACAGAGAGCAAATTAGTTGCTGAACTAAGCCTTGGTGGCTAGCTTTACGTAAACTTTGTTAGTTGCTCTAACCACTAGATGGTGGAACGTCTTTAAAATTGAAGTTCTAGTACAAAAGTGGCCTCTGGAGCCGGTATTTAAAAGAGTGTCTGCTGGAAGAACGTTTTAACCTATACTATCTACCTCCTGGTTTTACTATGAAATTGGGTAACTTTGTAACCATTTTATTTTGAGCTGAAAAATAAACTGAACAATCTACACGATAATATTATGAGAAGTGATGTGGTTTTTCTAGAAATGGATTTTAATAAATCCGAAGAAAAGGGAATCTACCTAATGTCACCCCTTTTTTTCCAGTTGTAACCTTTTTACTCTTAAATTTTTAATCGGAAGAAAATGAAAATTTACAATGCTGTTCACAACACAATTTAGAATGATGTGGTTTTCTTACTTTTTCGAAATTAATAAAAAATCATCTCATTTTTCAAAGAAAACGGCTAAATTCTGAACGGAGCCACGCACTCGTTCGCCTCGATTAGTATGGAGAGTCGTGGCCAATTTTTTCAATGCTAACCAATTAAAGTCAACGAAATTCTACAGAAACAATTTTGAAACTAATATCTATGCTTGCATGGTGTCAGATTTTCGTAAAATGTATAGTTTTAAAGTTATAGTGCCTCAAAAATTTCCATACAAATCTTTAATTAATCCTAACTTTGAAACTGTATTATTTTAACGAAAATTTGACACGATACAAGCATAGAGATTTGTTTCTCTGATAGAAAAATTTCATTGACTTTAATTTGTAAGTATTGAAAATATAACCAAACATCGTTTGTATGGAGCGCGCTCCGAATTATATTAATCTACTGTATTACCAATGCATGTTGGTCATATTCTTCATGTGTAAGCATTCCTTGCTTCCATCCAAGACCTAATAGAGACTTTTCTTTGAGGAATTGAGGTGGCCAAGTATTGGAAAGAAGAAGAAGCATTCCATTCTAAAAAAACATGACCCTCCTTTTGGCGCAGTCAAGTAAAAGAAAATAATTTCACGTACGGCCACGATCCTCAGCAATAGTGATCAACGAATACGAAATAAGCCATAAAAAATACCCTGTTACAACCAGAAGTCCAATAATTTGCAAAATAATCCAACAAGATCGAAAATATCTTCCGCTGCAGCCCCGTATAAGCTTATAAGCTTTATTTATTATTATATCGCGGTAGAATTATTCTCTCTGGCAAATCCCAGCACGTACGACACAATTTCATTATCATCGTGCCTCCTTGCTAGCCCTCTGTAGCTATTCCCGATGGAGGCACATTATTTCCTTCACGCATTCTAGTCATATGTGTAGATTTCACATTCGTGTACCTATAGTTATACAGGAGAAGTCAGGTCAAAGCGGACAGAGAAGGCTCTGTCATTTGAAATAGCTTAATGGTATGCTCTGTGTCAGAATATGGCTAATCTTTCACCGTTTGGGATCAAGAGCGTGCAATGGAAGGAGTTTCGCAAATAAACATTTAGTTTCTTCTGTTGAAAAAAACCAGATGAGTGTATAATCGAACATTACAATGTAAGGAGCGAAGTTGGTCATTACAGCCGAGGCGGGATTGCAGCACGAGCCGCAGGTTATACTAGCCGCAGCGTAATGACCAATGATCACGCGTTACATACGACGTTTTCCAACACACTTGCGAGGAATAAGTGATACGTAAAATACAACAATTTTAGACAAATATTTGTGGAAAATTACGCTGGGCTTCTTTTTTTTTTGCGTTCCCTTGCGTTGCGACGAAGAGGCAATTTGACTCAGCCGACATTTAACCAACGGCATTTTTTGTGTGTGAATCATAACGAAAAATGTTAGTGCTGTTTAAGTTTAAATCCTTTAATCAAGCACGACCGTCAATACAATCCACACTTTATCGAAATCTCGTTGATAGCAATTAAACGCATGTTCTTACATGTAGACAGTTGCTAGATCCGTAGACCAAAGTTTATAGAAATCCCTCAAAGGCTGCCGTGTAACAGGCACATCTGAATGTTTATGCCGGTTTCGAACGAAAACATGTAACTGAGAGAAAGTTTTCGTATCAACGCTCAATATGACGTTTCTTCGAATTCCTAGAAATGGATATTAAAAATTACTCAGTTTCACCCGAGAAGGAACGTTAAATTAGTTTTCTAAAGAACTTTGAAATTACGCAGCCAATACTTTATTCTCTTTTTGTTAAAAGAAAAGCCGAGCTTCAACTTCTTTATAAAAGTATTGGTCGAACATTTAAAAACTAAAAGTAAACTGCAAACTAACCATTACAAAGTTCAGTTATATGACTGCCGGACTGCTGAAAGTTAGCGAAGGTGCAGATCCTTCTGTATTGAATACCACATCCGATAGCTCGAGAAAGTTTATGAAATCCTTAGTAACATAACTTAGTTCCTCGTAAACTTGAAGTTGAGAAACCATATTAACCTCTGAAATAAGCTCGCTAATTCTTAGAAAGTGGGTCGTATTCCTTCCTTACCTTCTCAAAACGAAAGTCAAGTCTCAGCCATTAATCCTAACATCTTAACGATTGTTTTCAAGCCTTAAAACCCATCTGCGGCCTGGGGGCGACGATTTCCGGACGACTTGGAAACTTGAAGGATTTACGGTAAATCTAGGATCAATGGATTTTTGATTGGACGAATGACGTCAGCCGAAATATTAACCTAAGCTAATCACTTCTGACCCAATTTATGAGTTGGAACTTTGGAAATAAATATGGACATAAACATTTATTTCGACAATTGTTATATTGCTGTGCTGTAACTACTACTATAGACTGTCCACAAGCTGAAGGCTGTTCACCGGCGGCCATCCATTATTAATATAGTTTGAGGGGTAATGACGTGCAGAGATTGTGGGCGCACATTTATGCAAAAATCGCGTACTTCAGCCACCTGAGGGCACACGAACAGTCGCTGTGGCCGATAAAACGGTCATGTTGATGATGATGATGATGAGTTACTACCTATTACTGGACTGTTCTAGTCTGTAAGAGTATTGGAGTTTTCTGTCTTGTTCTTGTTAACGGTACGACTTATAATTGGGTAGGTATTGTGAAGAAGTCGTTAGATTTTTGGGATATAAAGCAGCCCTATGTCAACCACCACACAACAGACATCTTCTTCTTTTTCAGCCGAAAATGTATTGAATTTAACATAAGTTACGAGCAAGATGACGTAATAAACAGACAGACACTCTCTGGATAATTAATGATTCACCCAATTTAAAAAACACATGAGACTAAACTTTGCTACACCTGCCAAATACCTTTTAACTTTTGTTAAGAGGAACTTAAGGCGTATCCGCCCGGGAACACGACTCCCCATACTAATCAATGCGTGAACGAATGCGTGGATTCTGTCAGAATTTTGCAGTTTACTTTGAAAAATTAGATGATTTTTAATAAATTTTCAAAAAAGTTAACCAAATCATTAATCATTATTTGTTTTATTGTGAGTGAAGCATATTTCAAATTTTCATTTTCTTCCGACCAAAAATGTTACGATGGTTACAACTGGAAAAAAACGAGTGTGCTTTAGACCACACGGCACACGACTGAAGTAAAACTTACGACTGACGGTGACTTGATTCCTTTTTTTCAGTTTTGTTAACTAAAATAGATTTGGAGAAAAACCAAATCTCTTCTTTACCAGCCCCCCTAGACAAAGTGACATTCTACTGGCGTTGACGCTAGTAGAAAATGACAAAATGTATGGATTTGAAATTAGCGATCGAAACATTTTAACGTTTGTTTTCGTCAACATTATTTCAAGTGCATACATCTACAGGGTGTAAGGGACAGCCCTCCGCAAACTGAAACGGTGAACTTAGACCCACCCAGTTTGCGGACGGCTGTCTCTTACACCCTGTATAGTGTATACTAATATTATAAAGAGGAAAGATTTGATTCGTTGTTAATTTGTAATCAATAGGCTCCGAAACTACTAGACCTGTCTGAATAATTCTTTCACCATTAGAATGCTAAATTATCAGTGATCAACATAGGCTATAAACGGCGAAGAGTGTGTCGGGAAGATTCTAAGGCGGTACGAAGTTCGTCGCGGTCCTCTAGTTTTTAATAGTTTTATGTTTTCTACTGGCGTTAACTCTAATCGAAAGACACTTTGTCTAGAGGCTTAGTAGATTATTCTGTTTTGTTTTCTGTTTAAAAATATAGTTAACTAGTGTTTTCCCGTGACTTCGTCCGCACAAATTATATACCAGATTTTAAGTCAGATCATAAGCTATCAAACAAAAAAAGTTTCATCAAAATCGGTTCAGTAGTTTTTGCGTGATGTGCGAACAAACAAACAAACTAACAATTTTGTCAATAGCGCGCTGTACGTTTTTTTATCGCGCTATCGATATGTTATTTGACTTTATATGAAGTGAACCGCTACTTTTTTATTCCTCATGAATTAACGGTTTTATAATAGTTAAGATTTATTGAAATGGTTACAAAGTTACCAAATTTTACGGTAAAATCGGGCGGTAGAGCCTTGAATAAACAAATGAACATTGTGAAAATATTGTGTTGTGACATTAGTTGCTTGAGAATTTTACTTGTTTGGTTTTGTAGATACTATGTCTGTGAAAACAACACGTAACGATTAAATGTAACGTTGACTCATGACGAAACAAATGACATAATGAGGAGTTTTTTGACAGCTAGTCAAACGTAGTTCAACATAACGGCGATAGGTGGCGTTGACCAGAGAGGGGTCCGAAGACGAAAATTGAAGGCTAAAAAGTAAAGAAAAACGCATGTCACTGATTCAGATGCATCCGTTGACGAAATATAATGTTCATATTATTTTGCTGCTTACTTAAAAACACAAATTCTTACTATTTTATTTGTATTTTATTATCCGCAAGGTCGCTCGCCCCTGTCTCGTCATCGCCATCTATCGAGCCATTAGGAACTACTTTTTCTTTTTTAATGGCTTTCGGAAAATCCCTATCTGTTTTATTTACTGGACTGACATTATGCGTGTAAACCGTTTCAAGTACTAAAACTTATGTTTATTTTTCTGTTGAACTTATAGAAGTCTAACAAAACTTTCTTGTCTGTTTTGCTCATCTCGAAATAATCTAATTTCAAAACAACGAGTAACTAGGTACTCTGTACTGTATTACTTAACCCATAAATTGTAAAAACGTTATGAAGATGGAAGCAATAAAATAAATGTGTTTGGTTGGAATGGAACATCGTTTTCACATCAGCTTGAGCATTAGAGGTTTGCGGTTTGCATTTTTTAGGGTTCCGTACCCGAAGGGTGACAACGGGACCCTATTCGTAAGCCTACGCTGTTCGTCCGTACGTCCGTCAGTCCTCAGAGAACGTTTCACAGAATATGTATTATTGTATTGAATTTTATAATAAAATAATTTATTGACATTAAATATTTACTAAATCTGACTTTGTATTTTACCATAATTACTATTATTATTAGGCATAGTAATTTGATAATAAATAATTAAAAAAAAAAATAGGGGGTTCCTCATACAAGAAACCAGTTTTTATCAACGTTTTTTCCTCTCGCTTTATCGTAAAAACGGTAAAACATACAAACGTCAAACTTGTAGTGTAGTGCAATGCAAACTCTACAGTATAACAAAAAAAACCGGTCAAGCGTGTGTCGGGCTTGCGGTAAAGATCCCAGAGAAAACACAATTTTTTGGTAATTTGTATGGTGATACCACCATAGTTTATTTAATTTCCATACGTAAATGGAACCCTCCGTGCGGTAGTCCCACTCGCACTTGGCCGGTTTTTTCGTCTTGCTTTTGCTCGCTTGCAGTGATTGCAGATAATAAATTAAACTTTTTTAAATTTTGTTCGGTTATCGGATCGGAAGAAAAGGTTTTCATGTTTTGGGTTCAGCTTTATTTGAAGTACCAGATGCTAAATTACTCTTGATTAAGGAGTGCAGAAGTGGACCCATCTTAACCCGTGTCCAAATTCAACCCAACCGTCTTGACATAGAACAAGTAAGTATAAGCTTATAAGTCGGAGAATTAAATAACGAACACCTGTTACCTACTACCGTTTTATTATAGAGCTTAAACAATATTGTTTGTAATGTCTGAGAAGTTTATTACTACGGATTTAAAACCTTACGTTATTCGCAACAGAGGTCAAATTAGAAGCAGCTTTGCTTAGGTAAACACAGAGAGCCACCACTGAAACAACCACGTATACTTCATTCAGTGCAAATTTAATTGTAAGTTTACTTTGGTCACTGCTTGGTTACCACAAGAGCACGACTGAAATAATGCTCTGCCAGACGGGACTAATAAGAGTGAAATATACCCTCAACCGACGAGCATGCATGAAGAGAATGGCGCCGACAATGTCGGCGGGTTCGGTGTGGATGGCCGTGTCAGCGAAATGTTCCCGCGCGGACTACCCGACGACATGTCGGCTACAATACTATGTCGGTGTGTCGGTGACCTATACTCCATTCAGGAATTAGAGCGACAAAATGTAAACAACGGTGATACCAGGTGTAGAAAATACCATCTCAAGATGGAAGAAAACTTATCTCCGGAATGAATAACAGTAAATTATCTATTCTACTCGCCAAGGATTACGACAAATGATATGTTAATTTTGTATGGAATACAATAAAAAAATACGCAAGTTATAATTTATTTTAGATTAAAAGAAAGCTTGACTGTAAATATTTCATTTCGTGGTCTGGCAACAATCAGATATTTGAGACCTTTGGTTCGTTTTAACAAAGTTCTTAAAGAAAATGTTTTTTATTTTGTAAACGCATCTCTTGATTGTTTAATACCGTCGTCTGAGTCCATACGCTATGCGCGGATGCTACGCATAGCACAAAAAGCCCACACAGACAGAGTAGCGGCCTCCATAACATAATTTAAAAATGTAATTCAAATTGTCACAATTGTTTTTATTATTTATAGATAGACGATAAATTTTTAATGTCAACACAATTTATTAAATGCCGTGCCGACATAATTGTATTCTGTACCAAAGGTTTCTGACCACGTAATGTCACTTTGAAAGTGACGTTTCTTTGTTTACATTTTGTCGCTCTAATTCCTGAACGGAGTATAGGTGTGTAGACACCATAAGAAACGATAAATTTTTGTGTCAGAATCGTAAGCATGTGTTTAGACCTGTCAAACTGAACAACTTTCTCTATGGGACCAACATCGAAATCGCGAAAAAAAAAATCTGATACTTATCCCAAACATATTTTAGCTCGAGTCGATTTGTAGAGAATGGAACATCTTTTTTCTGTTCAGTTTAATGGTCTACACCACCCCCTTAAAGGTTTATTTGTATTTTTGTAACACCTTGTAAATGGACACAGGCGTGAGCGTTATGTATGTGTAGGTGTAGATGTCTATTGTGGAACATGTTAATACATTGACATGTTTGATGCATCTACGTTTCACGGAGCATCAACACAGAGGATTACAATCCTCTGTGGCATCAACATGCAGACAAACTTAAGATGATTGTAAAGTTAGCAGACCTAGCAGTCTCCATGCTATAAGCGAAAACGTTTTAACACCGCTAAAACCTTACAGAACTTGTATATTCACTATACACTGTAACACTTTGAGATCTGTTGCTGAATGCTTATGCGGGTCGGTGGGGGATGAAAGCAACAAAAATTGAATACATTGTTGCTTTCATCTTTGGTGGGCCTGTGTAATTGTTTGGTATTTGTCAATTAATGTATGTTGATTATTGTTCCACATAGATTTCCCGTATGGAGCGACTTATTCTACAGGGTGAAATTGATATCATTAGCATCCTTTTAGACTAAAAGTCTACCCATCAAACTGAATAACTTACGTCAATCGATTTGTCTTAATTTTGCGAGTGTCACTAAAGACATGAACGTAATCAAAATTCAATATGGCGACTACCAGACGCCATATTGTAAAAAAAAAAAATTATGTTGACGAATTATATCGTTATGCGAATTGGTATTTGAAAAGCGTCATTAGTTTTCTCTCACCATTTTTCATTTCGAATGACCATTTAGGATCTACATTATAACGATTTAAAGGTGTAAAAATTAAAAAGTGTAAAAAGAAATAAAAAAACCCGTCTGCGGAAAAAGTGAACTTTAAATAAAAACAGCCGGGACCCATTAAAAATTCTAGACCGTATAACATTTTCTGAATAATGGATCCCGACTGTTAAAGACGCTTCAATATTACATATTCTGTTATGTAGACTACTGAACTTGTTTTTTTCTTTTCAGTTTTTATTTAAAGTTCAATTTTTTTTTTATTTCTTAAATTAACTTTTTTTTTATGTTCCCTTGGGGAAAAAAAGGAAGTATAATGAGTACAATAAACTTCTAAAGTACAATTCAACTGTCTCCCTCCACTTAAACCCTGTACGTACGTATCTCTATATCGATTTTTACTATAGTTACTGTTCAATAATTATGCGAACAAAGTTATTTAACATTTTGTGTTTTCATCCTGTTTTAACGCACTTCTGGTCAAAAGTATCCCTTAAATGATTTTTACAAACCAATAACGAAATTTATTACAAACCTGTAAAGAAATTCGAAAAAATAATAGCCTAAAACCTGCTCATTTATTCTAATTATCATACCATTATTACCTACAAATTATTTTAAATTCGTTATACTAATAAACATCAGTATTAAAGTTATCGCTTTTTGTATAAAGACTGCTAGCTTCTTAATGCTGCTCTTAAGTTACGAGTCCATTGACTTCGCAGCTACATGTTCGAGATAGTTACAAATGGCACCAATATATCTGTCTTAACTTTGTCACAGATTGAGAAAAATATAAGAAAAGTTACGAGCTGACTTCTTAAAATATAGTAGACTGGTGAGACGACTAAAATAGGTACAGGAGTCCTCAATTTGTACCCAGTAAGGAAAAGTTAACAAGCTATATTTGCGGTGACATATTTCCGACAGATTGTTGGCGTTCTAGATGTCTGTTTTACGAGATATACTTCGTCATCCTTTCTCTGGGTGTTCAGAATCTTTCCTATAATTTCAAGGCGTATAGCAGCAGTATATACGACTGTTTTAGCTTATTAATGGAATCAAAGGCCTTCTGAGGTCATGGGTATACTATTTCGTGTCGTCAAAGCCTTAAGAGCAAGACGTTATGTAGTATTATATTTTTATTTTTTTTCCTCAAATTCAGTGCTCTCTGGTGACACCGTGTGTGCTACTACAAGTATATAATAATGCTAATCTCTTCGGACGAAACATCTCATATAATTATGATAGAACTTCACATACAGGTGTTCGTAGCAGGTAACGTTAAATCATTAATTATTGTACCCATGATTACACTAAATTAAAGTAGGTATGTTGTTAAAATGAATGTCTGACTTTATGTTAAGAATGTTTAATTAGACATTATTGGACAGATTACAGTCAATCGTTTATTAAGTATAGTGCATGGTTATTTTTTAGCATTTTAGGGTGTCGGAATATAAGACACGCGAGGTTTAAGATGGTCCTTTTATAAAACTTTTTACTCATAATTTGTTTCATTATCACCACATATTGTACATAGACAGCATAATAAATTTTGTCGTCGGTATATTCATAAATTAGGTAGGAACGTGCCTAATATGCTGTGTGTGTTGCTAAATTCATTTTGAGAGTTTGAGACACAAATGGTGAAAGCAATAACTGTTTTAATTAATGTAATCGTTACCTATTATGTGACTATTATGACAGTTGCAGAAACGCTCATTAAAGTTAATCCTCCATTAAATCTTTTGGTAGGTTTTACTACGTCAACTATGGAGAGAGCTATGCTCGGTGTTTCTCTGAGGGACCACATCAGAAATGAAGTGATTCGTCACAGAACTAAAGTGGCTGACATAGCTCAGAAAATTAGCAAGCTGAAGTGGCAATGGGCTGGTCATATCTGCCGAAGAACTGACAACCGATGGGGTGTCAGAGTTCTAGAGTGGAGACCGCGAACTGGTAGGCGTAGTGTGGGACGCCCTGCTGCTCGCTGGACAGACGACCTAAAAAAAGTATCGGGGAGCGACTGGATGAGGAAGGCCGAGGACAGAGTTTTGTGGCGCGCCTTGGGAGAGGCCTATGTTCAGCAGTGGACGATGATAGGCTGATGATGATGACTACGTCAACAAGACAAAAAGTGACATGAAGAGATTTCATGGAGGAACCTTTATTGCTAAAGGTGCGATAACAATCGATCCCTATTCGGCATACATATCGCTACACTTTAAAATAAGAGAATATAATTTAGGCAATGTATTCCCAAATAGTGCCGACTAATTCTTGACAGTGTAAATGCACCATTCAGTACTTAATCGATAAATTCAATTATTCAGGTATAAACCTAACCTATCGATAAGTATAAAACAACTACCCCACACAGTTAGTTTCCTAGGCTAGTGCAAGGAAATCGTTCCGTTCAGGCCGCTAATTAGTTTAGTTTAGTTACTAAATTAAACTTCGCACTAACTTTGACTTCTTGGTAGAACGTAACTTTCGTAGTGAAATTGCCGCATACCTACGACTTGCATTAAGTTTTGTTTGTACGTACAGGTAAGGAAAGTTCTAGACTAATAAAATAGTCAAATTAATTTAATTTAGTACCGTTCTGCTATTTGCTTCTAATTAAGTTACCAAAATTTAAACATTTAGAAACTACCACTGAGGTATAATGTATAGAGCGTACATCGCGCTTCATGACGTTTGTACCATTCTATTGCGGCGATATAATACTCTTGCATTTAGTCACTCTCTCACTGTGGTAGTCGTCATATTGAATTTTGATTACTGTCGTGTCTATAGTGACACTTGCAAGATTAAGACAAATCGATTGACGTATAAGAATTATCAAAATCGGCCTACATGTTTGGTCTCTAATATGTACATACATACACACATACATATATACATACATAGGCTGTTAAACACATTACCCTTCCTTTGCGTCGCGCAGTCGGGTAAAAATGATATATGGTAAGGATTCTATAAGATACCCTAATCCATTACTTAGTTTAGTCTTGTGTTCTTCGTTTTCGTCTTGTCTGAGTCAAAGACAGATAAGAGTCATCCCCAGCTCGCTCGCTGGACAATGCACCTTATATTCTGGTACCTAAAGAGTTAAGTACAGTGGTTGAAATGAGCAGATACGTTAGTTCAGTTTTGTTTACGAAAACATTAAAACCTAAATTTTTCTAAGGTAGTACTTCTGTAGTTAGGTATTTTTCTCTCATTAGGTACTTTAATTTAAGAGGGTTCCGAGCCCATAGTGCTGCCCTCAAACGTGTTTTTTTATTTCTAAACAATTACAAAAAACAAGAATGTCACATTGTAAGTCCGGGCCCTGTACCCGGACTTTAGATTTTTGTTATATCGCGACCGTTTCGGTCCGAACTTCATTGTAATAGAGTTGACATCGGACCGAAAACGTTCACGCAATTGCGAAGTTCGAATGTCCGGGTAGACCCCCTGATTGGCTTTCAATTTATCGAAACATTAATTACAGATGTTTTATGCTGTATAAACATTATAAAACGAATCTGCAACGACCCAATAAATTTATAATCAGCAAAGACTACAAATGGAAATATTGTTTAATTGAATAGAAATAAAAAAAAAAAAATTGAGGGCAGCACAATAGGCTAAGAAACCACAAATAAAAAAATGAAAATTAACATGGAATCGCGCTGTTAACGCCATCTGTTTGAAAACCTAAGTATAAAATAGAATGCAAGACTACCGCTTGTGGCGGGCGGAGCAACAATTTCCCAACAAAACTTTTCTCTTGATAGTTCACTTTACTTTACTCTAGATGGTGTACAGACACAAAGTAATATATCTGTGGTACAGAACTACGGACTCGAGACAACAACTGATAGTTCTTTTCAAGAAATAGTAAATTCAAGTTCTGCTAGATGTCACTAATTTTAGCAATTTTGCCAGGCACGTATCCAGACTTTTGTTTCGGGGGGGACATTAATTTTCGGGGGGGGATTTTCATAGAAAAAAGGATTTTAAATCCCACCTATCCCCCCCCCTGGATACGTGAATTTTGCAAACCGTATGCATGCATGTTTCGCTTTTTGCCGTCGAAAAATTGGAAGGTACTTACTTCTATGGATAATTATTAATTACTCTGTCTCTCTCTGAAACGATCACCTGCTTTTCAATTCAAATCTGTTTTTCATGGCAAAGGCTCTTTCTGAGGGGAAAAGAGGCAGAGGAAGATCTAGACTGTCTGTCGTATCAAGAACTCAAGACACCAGCGAGGAAGAGACAGGATTGCTGAATACTCCACCAACAAGAGCGTATCACCTAAATGAGATGATGATGAGGAAGTGAGTGCAGAGTGAGCGATGATTCTGCCAAAGTGAAGGTAAGAAAAACTACTGATGGTGTTTAAAACGAACGTTTTCTGTGGAAACGAAGTGGTACAATGTAGGTACCTACCAGGGACGTTTAGGTACTTACAGTAGAACATTGTGCACAGTCGTACCCGTAGAAAGAGAAGGCACTAGAAGGAAGCACGTGTCTTGTCATATCACTCAGTAAGAGATGCACATATCAAATTCACTCTAGTTAAAAAAGGAGACCGCTACTTATTGCTGTCCTTATCGACGTATCCACTTTTTTGTACTTCGGCCATCTGACTCCAAAATGTCACTTCATATAAATTGTATGGGACAACCACCTGACTCCGAGATGTCACTTCATGTAATTCGCTATCTCATACCCGATTACACTGATATTCGGTCTACTAGCGTAAGCGAAAAAAAAATCGTCTATGGTCGTAGGTACCCTTTGTAATTTCTCTATGGTCTGGTCGTGCCTACCTAAAAGAGAGATAGACGTATTAGAGACAAAGACAAAATGTGGACTAACAAATGTGTTTTAACCCTTCCTGCCACCTAAACCTTTATTTAATTGGGTCATAAACTATGCCAAGTTTTAGCTTCTTATGTACATATAACGGTAACTGAGAAAAACACATGTGATGTGACAGATGAACTGATGGACGGACATACACCGAGGTGATTCCGTAAGAGTTTCGCGTCAATTTTGGTAGGTACGGAACACTGAAAAGAAATAGTAGATTACACACCGAGGACAGGAAAGTAAAAAAAGGTCTCAGATCTCATAACATGTGATCTGAGGCATAAGAATCGTTAATAACAGTTATTAACTATTCTTATGTCTGAGGCTTTCTTAATTACTGTCCGAGGTTAGTAGGTATACTATTTTTCTCCTCGACGGCGGTGGAAATCGACAACTTCGTTTAGCGCAGCGGGACGAAAATTGACGCTTTCCGTCCGGAGGGGAGAAAAAGAAAATAACATTGTTACTTATTGAGTTTCTTGTCGCATCTTACACCTAACCACCTTACCTTACGAAGCGGTGAAGATTCATTTATTTTCATCAAATACTTAATAAAAATTAATGATTTTCAAGCTCTAAATGACGATCTCTTTACAATTTTTTTTAACTAACTACCTATTAAATAGTGTAGGTACTTACTACGTATCTAGACTCCAGAATTTCTACCTAATTGCGCTTGTCTTGTAGCGTAGAGGCGCTTCGACATTCTCCAAGGTCTGTATTTTAACTTTAAAATATGTTTTAATTTATACTAGTATACCTAGTTATGTAGTCTGTACTACCTGTAAAATATATATTTTTCAAAAATTGCTTCGTGTCTGAAATGACATAAAATGAAAATAAATAGTTGTATATTTTAATGGCACTGTTAGTAGTAGTATACTAGTATAAATTAAAACATATTTTAAAGTAAAAATACAGACCTTGGAGAATGTCTGAGCACCTCTACGCTACAAGGCAAGCGCAATTAGGTAGAAATTCTGGAGTCTAGCTAGATACGTAGTAGGTACCTACCTACACTATTTACGCTATTGTCTCTTTCCTGTAATTTAGCAAAGTCTACGAGTATTTCCTTCCTTCGCCGACTTTTGTCTTGAAATAATTCCAGAGCTTTGTTTCTTCTCAACCTTTGAATTATCACTACCTACTAGGAATCATAGGATGCCCATTAACTATGTATAATAAGTATATGACTCCAAGATGCAACATTTTTCCACGGTAGACATGCAGTATGCATTAATTAAATCGGTAATACACGTCGTACATCGTATACACGGCGACACATCCAGCTACGCAAAATACGCGGCCAGCTTATTTTGATTTTGCGCGGCCAGCTTGATGTGTCGCCGTGTGTACCTACCATAAAGGTATTATACCTTACAGGAATAGAGCAACTGACATGAGTTGTCAAATGTAACCATTTTTGGATGTTTTCAGGAGACTAGTCGCAGGCAAAAATTCGAATACTGTCTATAATTATTCTGAGTCTAACGTGAAATCGTGTATAAATTAATGAAGAGTAGTTTTTATCAGAGCCTGCGACACATAGATTGAATAAAATTATCATGAGTATTAAAACTACATCAAAATAAACTTCAGAAACTCGATTATTTTCTGATAAATGTGGAAAACTCATTGCACATATTAATTCGATTTGCACCTGGCCGGTTTATTTGTAATGTAAATTCGCATATAATTATTCTATCGCGTAAAAATCAACACACACCTATTGATTCACTACAAACGTTTTATCGATAGCAGTGGCATAGCCTCAAGGCTAGAAGCCCCAAATAAACACATATACTTACAAAGAAACTTTTTTTGGTTATAAATGTTTAATTATTTGTCATTGACCTATGTGTATAATTATAATTGGTGTTTATATTTGTGTAATTTTGTTTTATTTTAAAAATTACTCTGTTTAAATCATACTGCACATCTCTGTGCACTTTTAATCTGTGATCTGCACATCGTCAGAAATCGCTAAGGCCCCTGCGCCGTCAATAATAAGGCCTTCCGGATTCTGCTGGGGCTACCTTGCTTTTCCAGCGCTGTCATGTTCGACAACGCTCATGTCGATGGGTTTCCTACTACGCTCCACAAACGTTGTGCTGTTTGCTGGTCGCGCCAGCACCAATAGCATCTACACCACTAATTTTTAATTAGTAACGAGACTTTAAGGGAATATTTAGGCCGTGAATCTGAACAACTTTCCCTGAGGAACATGGGTCGAAAAACGAGATAAATTTTTGGACCTCTCATACAAAAGTGCGGATCGGCCGTTCGATTTTCTATGGGAGGTCCAAACATTTTTCTCGTCTTTTGACCCATGTTTCTTAAGGAAAGTTGTTCAGATTCACGGTCTGAATACACCCCTAAGGTTACGTTACTAATAAAAAATTTGTGGTGTATAATAGGTACTGTGTCAGTGCCTTTATTAAGCACCAGATCAGTGTACAGGTTGTACACTGAAGCGTAGTTGTCTAAGTTTAATACTAACAGAAAAATTTATGTTAATTATCTGAAATAAAGATATGTCTTTTCTACAAACAAGAAGTTAAGTTCAAAATCTACTCCACTGGCTTTGATAAAGTTATATGTCAAGATTGACAGTCGAAAATACGAAAGCGTCGAAAAAAATTGAAACTGGTACTGGCTCCTAAACCCTATACATATACACCCACAAATACATAATTTGTATGGCGCCTCACGCACACCATATGAAACTTGGTCCCTTTTGTTTTATACGGTAAAACAGTGAGGCTCATTCACAAAATTATTGGGCTCATTCTAGACATTATACTTTTTCTAAGTCCACTGGTAAGTAAATTTGGTTCATGGAGAAACCTAGCATAGGTAAGTACGTTTAAAACCGCCTATCACAGCAGGAACAAAGCAAGGTAATAAAAAAACATGATATTTATGTTGACCGCAGATGTAACCTGATGTAACAGATGCTCTGGTGATAAGGACGTTTAAACGAGATAAGCGTTTGAATGCATTCTGCTGTTATACAACACCGCACTCGGAAGACTTTATGCTTACTTACCACTAAGATAAGTTAAGGGCAGACCTGCAAATAGGCAATAATTATTGTAAAGAAGAAAGGTAGAACGGAGAAAATCAACTACTAAACATTATCAGAAGATTCAGCGTTTTGTTAAAATTATAGGACCCGGGCCATAGAGTATGTTCCATCCAGATCAGTAGGAACCCTTTTGTGTGCCAAAACTAGGCTAAAACAATATTATAGCGTAACGAGGAGTTTTCTGATATCTACTAAACGTAGTTCATCATACCGGCGATAGATGGCGTTGACGAGAGAGCGGTCCGAAGACGAAAATTTTAGTCTAAAAAGTGATCAAAAATGCATGTCACGTGACGTGTTGACGAAATATTATGATCATATTTTGCTGCTTACTTAAAAACACAAATTTTTACTATTTTATTTGTATTTTATTAGCTGCAAGGTCGCTCGCCCCTGTCCCTTCAACGCCATCTATAGAGTCATTAGGAACTACTTTATTTTATGGCTTTCTGAAAATCCCTCATTATAATTAGAACAGCACAGCGGCCGCAGCAGTACGGCTCGCGCCACAGATAATAAAATACTATCACGCGCGGTGTGCGGGGAGACGCTAGACGGGCGGGCGCCTGCAAAGTCGCACAGTATGTTTTTTGACCTGAAAAGCGGTCATGGTCGTTTTATTCGTGTAATCGTTAGTGTTAATCATTTTGAAACTGAGAGTAGACCTCCCGTGCGTCAAGTCTTCTTAATTCTTCTTAATATTGAGTTGTGATTTTTTAATTTTTTTTTTCAAAATATCGCTATAACTTCCAAATAATCCGGTTTTCTTCTTTTTTCTCAATTTAGTATAATAAAACAATAAACGAGGTATTTTATACACATTACAAAAGTTCTCGAACATTTATGTTAATGACGAAATTATACATTTTATTGTTTTTCGTTTTTTATTTTTTATTTCTATATAGTCAGTTATTGGGGTTCCATTTTTACTTTTCAATATTAAGAGCCATACTATTGATGTCTAATAAAAAAATCAGATCTAAATCTCGTAGGATATAGGAGTTATTAACTAATTCTTCTAAATGTTCTAAAATTATAAGAAAAAAACATTAGAAGTTAATAACTCCTATATCCTACCAGATTTAGATCTGTTTTTTTTTGTATACATCAATAGTATGGCTCTTAATATTGAAAAGTAAAAATTGAACCCCAATAACTGAATATAAAGAAATAAAAAATAAAAAACGAGAAACTATAAAATGTATAATTTCGTCATTAACATAAATGTTCGAGACCTTTTGTAATGTGTATAAAATACCTCGTTTAATGTTTTATTATACTAAATTGAGAAAAAAGAAGAAAACCGGATTATTTGGAAGTTATAGCGATATTTTGAAAAAAAAAAAAAAAAATTATAACTCAATATTAAGAATAATTAAGAAGACTTGACGCACGGGAGGTCTACTCTCAGTTTCAAAATGATTAACACTAACGATTACACGAATAAAACGACCATGACCGCTTTTCAGGTCAAAAAACATACTGTGAGTCGGTAAAGCCTGACCAGAAATATAAAAAACCTGGTTTGGGGGCGCTGCAATCGACTATAACCTTTAATGTCGGTGTTCCAAGTACAAAAATTAGTTCCATTGATTTTCCGCAACATGGCAACATTTTTTATGTTTCTGGTCGGGCTTTACTTGGACACACTCCTCCCCCCTCCGGCCCCCGTATACACCCCGCAGGATTGACCTGTCACGACCGCCGAGCTGAACCACTAGTTTTATTACACTAGGACAATGTTCGGTAAGTAGGTATGTCATGCTCACAGATATTGAAAAACAGACGCGACGGAACCATATTTTTTAAAACAATATTTACACAGCATGAAGTGCAAACATAATCCATAAAGCTGTACACAGTTCTGATAGAAAATGTGAAATTTTATTTTAAAAATCTCTTTTAGACAACCACCCCGATACACACATCAACTATTAATTTCATTTTATAGCAACAATTGAGTTTACTACATTATGTAGGTACAAATGCATTCCAAACTCAAGCTACCTCGTAATTTCCAATCAAGAGTTAAATTAAAATTAAATCCTGCTAACTTTTCAAGTACCAATTTAGACTTAGAAGAACAGAGAACACCACAACAACCAGATGGACTGTTGTCACGTGACAGTTTGAGGCTTGTCATCGATTTGACGCTCTTCATAATGTTACCAAACCAAGATATATACAAATAGATCCACATTATCGTATCCTTTAAAAGCTTCTACTAACGTTTGAATAAATAGTTTTTCTACGATTGATAAATAGACTGAAATGGGTTCAGTATTTCCAGTTAGTCTTCCCTCTATACGAATCGTGCTCAATATGTGTTTGGTCGGATTACTGCCCTCCAGTGAAATGTAGCTAGCATTTTTTTTTAAACCAATGAGTCTTGTCTCATTTGTATTTAAAGATTTTATATAAAATTTAAGATAATTATGTTCGTACATTATATTTAGATCACTCGTGGCCAAAGTAAAGCAAAAGATTTGATTATCCAGTAGCCAGGTTTTGATGACATCAATAGAAGCGCTGATTAGTCCAATCATTTTAGGGTTTGACCCTATCAATAATTCATAATATCGCTGAAACTTTGCAGTGTGTTAAAGTAAAGTATACAGATTACGGTTGACAAATAATCTAGGTTTAATTTTTTCCGGTCCTAGATTATTTGTCAACCGTAATCTGTATACTTTACTTTATCACACTGCAAAGTTTCAGCGATAGATGAATTATTGTTAGGGAGTCCATACAAGGAAACTCTAAAATGATTGGACTATGATTAGGACCAAATCGACGCATAGGACAAGAATAGAAATAACATAATGGGAAGTAAGCTTAGTACCATTCTGATGGTAAATGGACTATCGATGATGATGCAGACAGTGCGTTCATCACTTATTTCACTGATGGTCATGATCAAACGCCTTATAAGTATACAGGGTGTAAGGGACAGCCCTCCGCAAACTGAAACGGTGAACTCAGACCATCAAACTGAACAACTTTCACTATGGAGCATACCTCAGGAAACGCGAACAAAAATCTGCTCTCCCATACAAAACTGCCGTACTTACCCGACTGAAATGTATGGGACAGCTGATTTTTTTTAGCGTTTCCTGAGGTAGGCTCCATAGTGAAAGTTGTTCAGTTTGATGGTCTGAGTTAACCGTTTCAGTTTGCGGAGGGCTGTCCCTTACACCCTGTATTTAAATATTCTGTTTCATCAAATGCTATTAAACTTCATAATAAACTGTCTTCTCTTCAAACTATTTCGTTTGATACTTTGAGTCCAGCCTGTAAACTGTGACGTCACAACTTCAAAAGGTAACTTTTTCATAGTTAGTTTAACTTTCTGCCGGTTCCATAGTCTCTTGCGGAAATTAAACTACGGTACTATCTAGTTTACCGAGACCACTTTCCTCTACGCCACAAACCGCTTATATTACTCGCCCTGCTTAAGATGAACGAAGGCGTACTTCTAGTTTTATACGATTACAAGCTTTCATACTTAGCAGGTTTATATTTAGGAACGGTAAGTAGATTCGAAATGAAGAAGGGCGCCATTTTCGAATCCAGTTAGTCAGTGCTAGTCGAGTCTCTGTTTCCTGTAGAAATGAATTCCTTTACAAAGTGAGGATTTGTGAACAAAGACTATTTCCGTTTCTAAAGTTTATCGTGTTTCAGTTTTAAAGGATCTATTGAAAATGGGTGTCAAGTAAGGACCTTGAGTATTAACCTTGTCTTGTTACATAGTTTTAATTAAAAAATCGCTTCCAGAAGACATTCTGTTCTCTGCCATATGATTCCTGTCTTAGAATTAAAACGCCATTTGATTCCATGGATGTCGTAGGAGGCTACTGGAGAATCTGGGCAAAACAGAATCCGATCAATAAGGAATAAGCCAGCGGAAAACGACTAAAATCGATGGCATACGTTTTTTTTTTTAGTATTGTCTTGGGGGGCAAAAGGCCGGCCACCTCACCTCCTTGATCTGTAATCGTAAATACTATTTTTTGAATGAGTGTACAACTAGGTGGTACCTACTTATTACATTTACAATCAATATTCATGTATTGTTGCGAGGGAATAATAATTTATGTTTAATTTTCAAAAGGCGCTTATACCATACAATTATTGAATCAACCTACTCTTATTTTGAACTCTATGTTCATGGACATAGCGTTCAACTGTGGGTAGGTTGGTCTGTTGGTTCTTCTGTAGATTCATGAATGACAAACCAACGCGAACTCAGAAGTTGCATCTGGCAGTAATTAGCTAAGAGATGGCTTAAAAGGGTACCTAATATCAAAGTGAACTTATTTAAAGAAGGTTGAAATGCAAAAGTGAGAGAGAAGAGAATGATCGGACGGGATTCGAACCCGTGTCTTGCCTAATACAGGGTCCTTCTTAATATGCTGACACTTTTTTAAGGGGATGTTCAGACCATCAAACTGAACAACTTTCTCTATGGGACCAACATCGAAATTGCGAAAAAAAAATCAGCTGTCCCATACATTTGGCTCAAGAAGGTTTGCAGTTTTGTATGGAAGAGCTAATTATTTTTTCGCGATTTCGATGTTGGTCACATAGAGAAAGTTGTTCAGTTTGACGGTCTGCCATCCTCTTAAAAAAGTGTCAGCATATTATTAAGTTGGACCATATAACCTATGCCATGCTTTAGACCTACGTTATTTCACCACATCATAACCTCCGAATCATATAGGCTTACTATCTACAACTAAACTACCTACTGAAGTTTTAACAGGCATTTCGTATGTGAAAATTCGTTCTCAATGTAACTACTAGAAGCCGGTGTACGAAATTCAATACAATTTATTAAATAAAATTAGCCGCATCGATTCCGGGATTTCTTTTCCGGGTTTTGGGTGATGGCCTGTTTGAGGCCTCGGGACGGGAGACAGGAGGGCTGGCAGCTATTTCGCCCAAAGGATAGGTTTGGCTATTCAAAGAGGCAACGCGGCCAGCCTCCGAGGTACCTACTCTGCCTCGGATCGGCGCGTTGGAGGAATGAGCGTTTTTCTTTTGGTTTTCTAGTGGATCGATAGATAGCGCTACGGTCTGTGCGAATATACATCAAAATTTCAAAAAGTGTTTCTTTATAATATTAAGGCCAGGTTATCCCAGTGCAAGCGTCTCTTTCTTATGCAAGCATAAGTTTGCAATTAGCCATCCCCTCCTTCCAATTGAAAGCAGGATCGCAAAAAAACGTGTTTTTCATCAATATCTTTGCTCATGGGTGTTTCTAAGCTCAAAATTCTACGGAGTTCACTAGAAATATTTAATGTATTTAGTTAAGTACAAGAATAAAAAGTAAAATATCAGCAGTTTAATCATAGTATTGAAAAAACATAACAAAAAGGGGTAACTTTGGGATTTTTTTCTATCTATTAAAATTAATCTAATCGTGTTATTGAGCACGGTCGCCTATCAACCAGATCCTTAAATAAGACATAATTTGTTTTCAGACTTTAAAAAAAAACAGTTTAAAACACTTTCGTTCGTGTTCAAAAAACGGCCTCGACCGAATAACAGCGTCTTAAAGAGAGAGTCTTTTTCTTTGGAATCCGTTATAAGATATGAATTTCCAGGATCAGTCATCACATCATCCCTATTATGTAACTGCGATATTATATCCTATCAAGACAGACACACCATAAGAAATCGCTGTAATCACTGTTCCATACAAATATTCAGATTTCGGGGAGGGATAAATCTCACCTATGCCCGTACGTTACGTAATTTCAACTAATTTCCTATTAGAACGTATATTATTAATCTCTTCCAATCTCAGATGCTTGCGCACTCATAAGCTCACTTCCAAGTACACGTACCTAATAAGAGTGAGCTTAAAGCATTAATACGGACTTAAGTCTTGCATCCTACTCCTAAGAAAAGCAGATTAATTTGAGAAATTTTAACAAAGGAGCAATCTTTTTAGAATATTATAATCAGATATCTCTTATATAAAATAAAGCATAGACATAGCGTTTCTATACTCATTCGGAACAGAGACGTGGTCGGTCCCTCAAAGCCTCATAAAAAGGTTGAAAGTCGCTGTACGCTCACAGTTTTCCGGCGAAATAGACTCAGAAATTAAGAGATCCGCAAAAGAACCAGGGTAGCTGTTGAAGCCCAAACAATACGGTGAAGCCCAAGCCTACGGCTCGGTCTAGCAATAACGCCTCGGCTGTAATTATCAACTTACCGAACTTGTATCATAATGTACTATTATCTTCGTATTTCAGACTGTTGCTTCTATTGGGCTTATTAATCGGCGTCCTGTACAGTATCCACCTTCTCGTCAAGGACTATCAAGCCCTCACAGCCCCAAGACTTCTAAGACTTCTGTTCAAAAGGGATGTCAGCTCTCAGAATTATTCGGTAAAGTACATTACGAATCGATCCTCTTTCCTCAAGTTACATCTATAGTACTGTAGCCCCGGGTCTTTTTGATTACCAAAAAAATTTCCGTATAAGTATTAATTGGACGTAGGTTGTAAGGTACGAAATTACAAATATAAAAACCGAGCAATGCAGAAACGCTCATTAACGATAATCCTCCATTTAATCTCTTACTGCCACTTTTTGTCTTGTTGACGTAGTAAAAGCTAGCAAGAGATTTAATGGAGGATTAACTCTAATAAGCGTTTCTGCAACTAATTGAAAGTCTTACATCACAACACGCAGTATTAAAAAATATAAATAAATGTCTGAAATTATAGAATTTCGAGGTTAGCGTTTTTTTTTCTATACTGTCATGTTCTTCACCTTATTTCAATACCCACACGCAATAGTAAGACAGCCTAAAGTTGCAATACAATGCTATAAGACCAGACGAAAAAGTCAATTTTGATTGGTCTTATAGCTTTGTATGGCAACTTTAGACTGTCTTATTATTACGTCATCATCATCATCATCAGCCTATATACGTCCCACTGCAGGGCAAAGGCCTACCCTCTAGTAGGGTGTTTGGGTGTTAGTCCACCACGCGTGCCCAATGCGGATTGGTAGACTTCACATAATTATGCATCAGAATTTCTTCTTCTGCACCTGCAGGTTTCCTCACGATGTTTTCCTTCACAGTTTGAGAGCAGTCAGTAATACGTACATAAGTTAGAATAACTCATCGGTACCTACGTGGCATGTTGTCCATGCGAATTCGAACTCGGACCTCATGATTGAGAGTACCGCTCCACAACGCGCCACCGAGCTCTTCTTTACTAGTACGTAGGTATAGTATGAAATAAGGTGAAGAACCTACTGAAGAACATGACAGTATAGAAAAAAACGCTAACCTCAAAATTCTAAAATTATTGAAAAAATTAAAAATGTTTCGGCGTATACTAAGCATAGAGGTATTATACCAGGAATAGAGGAACATACAGCTGAGAGAGCGAGATGTACCTAGCGGCACCACTGTATAATAGAAAGAGATACGTGACGCTAGGCAATAGGGCCGTTTTTTTAGTCTCCAATTAATCTTTACAATTCGGTTTCCGTGAATAATTGCGAATCTAAAGTGAAATCGTAGATAATTTTATGAAATATACTGACACTACTTCATTAATTTATCCACAACTTCACGTTAGACTCAGAATTATAGACAATATTCGAATTTTTTCCTGCGAATAGTCTCCAAAAAACATCCAAAAAAAAGGTTCATTTGACAACTCATGTTTGTTGCTCTATTCCTGATATAATACCTCTATGATACTAAGACGTTTTTATATCAGTAATTTTGTACCTTACAACAATTTCTAAACGGCAAACAGTAATCTTTTTGGTAATTAATAAGTCCCGGAGCTACAGTACTACTACGCCAACGTAATTTTGCTGTGAAAGTATTCAGAATGTTTGGGGCGGAAATTGTTTACTTGTATAGCGCAATAAATGCGGCGTCACCGTCAGTCGGTATACTTCGCGGCCCGGATCTTAGGCGGTGCTGTCCTTGATTGCGTTGAACCTTATGCACAAGGTACTATGCACTATTTTTAGGGTTCCGTACCCAAAGGGTGAAAACGAAACCCTATTACGAAGCCTGCGTTGTCCGTCCGTCCGTCCATCCGTCCGTCCGTCCTACAGGGATGTAACTTTTGAACCGTAATAGCATAGAGTACATATAATAGTAGATATGAATGCGCTGAAGTGCGATTTTTGAAAGTCACACCTTCAAATCAGCAGTAGAAAATGTCAAAATTTGTATGGAGATTCATTCGAACCCGATTTTTAATCTCACGATTCCAAAATGCCACTTCTGTGTGTTCTAAATGCCTAGTCTGTCTATAAATTCGTGGCATGAATGTTTGAGGAACTAATCATTTTAGTATGGTGGTGTTGCCAGGTTATGCTTGATGTTGACGTTCTTGCGTGGAGGCAGCGCCCTCATTTTTTGCCAAGACTTTATAGACAGAATGTACGTAGCATGCTACACGTGATACTGCTGTAGCACGTCTTTTATCTCGTTCATTCGCGCGCAAATAGAAAGAGAGTGAAGGTGTGATAGTGCTGTAATCATAGTGGCATGCTACCCATGTTAATCGCTTTAATTCGCACATTGCTAAAATTAGAGATGACCTTTTCATGCGGATAAACAATAAAAGGAAATATGAAATAACATGTTTTATACATTCATTCCTTGCGTATAAACCGAATCACATATCTCTTGAAACATTCGACAGACTGTTCATTCTTTACAAACCGCAAGTGTACTTTGTTATACGAGCATCCCGGGCAAAGCAATAAAATAAAAATATCTTGATATTCCACAGAAACCCAACGTGAGATGGAGGAAAATATTGCTCTATGACCCGATTCAGTGCGGCCGGCTGCTGTATTGTGACATCGGGGCTCGTCCACCAGACAATGAGATACGGCGAGGCTTCACATTTATGCTTACGTTAGTTGTTTTGCTTATTTATTTCTTTTTGTTCCGATCCTTCGCTTTCACCGAATTTCGTAACGATGAAACTTTTCGTCTTTATGCAATTTTCACAACTTCAAATCAGTATCAGGATGAAAACAATATTGTTCATTATTTTAGGCATTTTAGGTAGTTTGTAGGATACAAACTAAATCAATGTTAAATGCGCTCCAAGTAATAGGTACATATATTCTGCTTGCTTTCTTGGCAGAACAAATGTGACTTGGTCCCGCTCCGCCCCGATGCAGCCCATCGTATAGTGTGCCATACCTAGCGGAACTTTTTACGTCTGCATTATTACGTCAAACTAAAAATCCAACAATGAATTGTTGCCCGGCAGACTCTAGTGTTCGAAGTACGCATTTTCCGCTGCGATGCGGACCGCTTCGCCCCGATGCGACCCGTGACGATACGAACTTGGAATCACACTTGAAGTCACATAACATTTTGTTCTGCCAAGAAAGCAAGCAGAAACTGAATTAGTATTGTGAGCTATAGTTGAGTTTTAAAAACAAAAAGTTTCTACCCACACCGATTCTAATTCAACGCGTGTAAAGCTTCAAAAACAGCCAGCATACACTCTACACCTGTCTCCTTTGAAATATTCCTTGACAGGTGATATTGCTGTGTTTTGTATAATTAATTAAGCCCTTTGTTAATGAGACCCTCGTTATAATAAAGGCGTGCGTTTCGTCGTGCAGTTACTAAATTTGGTCACAGGTTCTCATCCCAAATTACATATTTTAGGGGGTGCTTCAGACCATCAAACTTTCAATAAGGGACAATAGAATATCAAATGTACCATAGAAAACGTCAATCGCACCTCGACCCAAGTGTATGCAACAGCAGATTTTCTTTTCGCGAAAGAAGAAAGGCAGACTGCCTGTTTTTTCGGTCTCCCTCTTAGAGGGACCACACATAAATGAAACTTAGTACCTAATATGTGAAGAGTAAAACAAAACCACACAAAACTAACAAAAAAGTTAATTAGTTGTAACCTGTAGAAGTTGGGGGAAAGGTATATTGCTCCTTATGATACCTTTTGTATCAAGGGTTTGAAAATCATAATCTTTCATATTAGATAGTCCACTATCTTCTAAGCATTCGTTATGTTTATTTTAATGAAAATTCAAGATAACCGTACAATATTATGATATATAAAAAAAAACGAAGTCACACACACTAACAGTTCAACCAAGCCAAATACGTTCCGCAACGACAAAGAAGTTTCGAATCCTGTAACGACCAACAAATACGTCAGTGCTAATATTCTATCAAAATAGCTGTCACTAGGTGTCCTCCGTGGGAATCGCACCCACGACCTCCTTGAGCCCAATAATCTTAACCATTAGGTCACGTAGGCAGTAAGGTACGAGATCCGACCATAAAATTATATATTATGAGTAAACATTTCGTTCACCAAACACTATTTGTTTGGTGAACGAAATGTTTACACAGGGGTTCATACAACACTGCCGGGTTGTATGAACCTGAAATGAATCCATGAAAATGAACAAGTTAGAGTCAAAAGTGACGTCTGAAACCTATCCATGTGATATTATTTTGAATAAAACATTTTGAGTTTGAGATTCTGCAGCAAAAATAACCCGTTCGTTAAAAATACTGTAACATGAACAATGTAACATCTGCATACTATTGTCTACAACTGAAATTTTTGCAACGTACATCTACAGGCAAATGTTCAGTGCAATGTTGAAGTCTGTGGCTGACATAGGTACCTATAATATAAACAAAAACTGTACAGGAAACAATACATTTGGTTCATTGTCTGTTCCAAACTAGTATTGTATCCAACTTTTGTAAAATGGACGCAAGTAATTAACTATTTCATCACATACCTACCTTGTTAATTTATAAATATAGGATATTAGAATAATGTTTCTAAGATTCCAATACAAGTTTTTTACACCTATAATTCATAATCACAGCCTATAGGCGTGAATACGTCCCACTGCAGTAGGCCTCGCATGCCACCCCCGAGAAAACGATAAAAATCGAGATGTGCCTCTATCCTTATTATTTTACGTATGACAGAAAGAGCGCGCATGACGTTTTTCTCGTTTAAACGCTTTGTCGAGGATGGCATGCTAGCTGTGCTGGGCACACGCCTCCCCTTAGGGTGAGTGTGCGGGGTTAGGCCATCACGCGTGCCCTATGCGGATTGGAAGACTAACAAATTCGCATCGGAATCTCTTCTTCAGCGTAATGCAGGTTTCCTCACATCTTTTCCTTCACCATTTGAGAGCAGTCTGTATTTACGTACTTAAGCTATTGATACATGCATGTCATCCGTACGAATTCGAACCTGGGGGTCTACCCGGAAATTCTAACTTTGCAATTGCGTGTACGTTTTCGTTCCAATGTAATCTCTAGATTACCTTGAAGTTCGGACCGAAACGGTCGCGATATATCGAAAATAGAAAGTCCGGGTACAGGGCCTGGACCTCAAGATTGAGTTTCCATAGCTCTCCGCAACGCATCACCGACACTATAATTAAGTATAGCATTAAGCATATGCTCAAGATTATATTCCCCGAAACCTCAGAACATCCACGTTTCACCAGTAGTACTCAGTTTCACCAAAACTCTGTCCAGTGTGACGGGGGGTGATCCCGTCGCCACTTATAATGGACAGTGGGTACAATACAATGACTGCTTCCAAAGTAGAAGTTATCATTTTGAATCATCCCTGAAAATTTAGTCATTGAAAGTAACATTGCATAGGCTGATAATTAACGAACTTAAATTCATGACACTATACTAAGCTACGCTGAAAATATAAACGGCAATTTAGCAAAACTTGTATAATTGAAGGTTTAGCAAAATTGTTTGTTACTGCGGGTTTTTAATTAACTTTTAGGTTTTCGGCGACGAAATCTCGTTAATCGGCCTAATTTGTCTTTTGGCAAACGCTTACATCCCTCCGGGACGTTTATAGTCACGTTCTGAGCCTTCTTTCGTTTATTTTAATTACCACGGAGTATTAAGATTCACTTAGTTTTTGTCTTCATTTAAGTATAGGAGGAATTTTTAATTAAATGCTAAGGAAATATTGACCTACAATTTTTGCGTAAAAATACTTGTTCGTAAAATTTTTTAAATGAAGACAAAAGAAAGTGGGTCTCTTGTCATTATGACATGTACCTGTAATTAATATTAATTTAACGAAAACAACGCGTCGCTTAGTTACACAATATATAAAATAAATCGAAGTCCTTCCATGCTCCGTCATATCGTAAAAGCTGAGGAGGATTTCGTTTCTATACAATAGCGTTATAGTACATTACTGCAGCGGCCAGCAAAAGAGGCATTGATGGACGAACATGTAAATGTGGGCCGAGGCGAAGCCCAGGCACACACACGTAAGTCCATCAATGTCTAGTTAAGGCCAAGGCTTGTGTAGTACTTTTCTCAAATAATGCGTGGAAATTAAAACTAATACAATTACTTTTCAAAATCAATGACGAACAACGAACAAAAATAACTTTTCCCGCGTTAAAGTGTTCTTTTTTTTTTTCAATAAACAGCTTTCCATTTGCAAGCCATTTCGAAATTTAAATAAAACCTTTGATAAGTTAGGTAGGTACCTCCTTGGTTGTCATGTTTCGGAGTAAAAGATCGCTCCATTTTTAAATTACTTGGCCGCTAAACCACGACAGATATGAATTTTCATACAACTGTTGCCGGCCTCTACTTGCATTGTATTTGGCCAGTACAGCAATTTCGATTCATCTCAAAGATGGTTGTCAAAATAATGCTCTAATTTTTAAGCATTTTTGAGAAAAGAAAGAAAACTCATTCGTCTACTAGCTCGGTATTTTTGTAGATCTGTCCAAATTAAATAGAAATGCATAATAACAACCAATCAAATCAGCCCACATCGTCCCACTGAAGAGCATATAAAAAAATGGATATTCCCATATTCATATGCCCTCCCTTGTATGACTGGAGGAAATATGCTCACGATACTGTGCTAATCTGACCCTATGTGAACCCGTAACCCTAACAATGTCATGGACCAACCTGCTGGTAGTCTGACCATTGACCTCCATCTCTCCCTTGGCCACCACACTGATACTGCTTCAGTCCACCGGCCTCGGGAGTCTAGGCAAGCATAATCTAAACTATTATAAAACTGTAACAGAAGTGTCAGTACATTGAAGATATTTATTGATTTTACATTGATTTTACAAGAAAAAGATTACAGTATCGCAGACAGCGTCTAAAATGGTGTGCTTATAAAACAAAATCTACAGTACAATAAATAATAATAAAAACCGGCCAAATATGAGTCGGTCTCGCGCAAAAGGTCACGGAGCAATAGTAGATTACACACCGAGGACAGGAAAGTAAGAAATGCAATGACATTTTACGAATAGACGCGTCATACGCTAACATCACTACACTTTAAAATATGGCGCGATTTAGTGAGGTGTAGCCCGTACACTAGACGGCGCGTGACTATGTGAAAGCCGGGCAATTACCTTGCTTTTTAGTTGCCATTTTGGAGCGCGGGCAACGCATCTACATATAAAAACATCTTAGATAAAACCAGAAGAGGAAGATCACCTCCTTTGAAGGAAGATGCATCATTGAGAATTTAACCGGGAATATTATCCACTCTCTTTATAACCGTGTCAAAGGAATATTAATATTGACTAAAACTAGAATCAGATTTGTACTAACTACTAAGCTTTGTACTAAAATGTTGGTATATCCGGACCTAACACAGCCCGAAACGGCAAAGATAGATGCGGCTAGAGCATTATCGCAAATGTGCCTGCATAGTTGAAACCAATGGTGTTCATAGAAACTATCTCAATCTAGTATTAAGTCTAATTTTAGTTACTTCTATTATATAGGTACAAGTTTAGTTCCGACCACGTATTAACGATTTTGCTTTTCGCTGGTTTGAACCTTTACAGAAAATTAGTTTTACAGTGCCTCAAAGATTTCCATACAAATCTTAAATTAATCCTAGCATTGAAACTGTATATTTTAACGAAAATTTGACTCCATACAAGCATAGAGATTTGTTTCTAGATTGTTTCTGCAAAATTTCATAGACTAATAATTGGTTAGTATTGAAAATATCACCATAGTACGTTTGTATGTAGCGCGCTCCGAATTAAATTTGGAAAATAAATATCGACAGGGGATGTAGTGTATGGGTGCACTATAAAATTTTCTAATATCATATCGACCTCTAAAGTAGGTACTACGGTGTTATAAAGTCCAAAATTCACGCGATGTTGTTGCAGGAAAAAGCGAGTATTTTTAAATTCGTTGACAGAAAGTGTGTTACAATTTTTTCTTAGGGAGTTTTATGTTTCGTGAACTTATAGCATCGTCCCCTTTATTTATCAAATTTTTCACAACCCACCCACCCATTTTTCCCTTTTTATACAGGGTGAAATTGATATCATAAACATATTTTTAAACTAAGAGTCTACCCATCAAAATGTACAACTTTTACTATGGGGGTAAACAGATCGTAGAAAAAAACATCTGCTGTTCCATACTAAACTGCATTGCCTACTCGACTCAAATTTTTGCAATAGCAGATTTTTTTTTGCTCTGATCCAATTGCCCCCATGGTAATTTTTTTTTCAGTTTGATGGGTAGACTCTAAGTGGGGTATTACAGAACGACACTCAAGTAGAGATCTTTTCATAAGTACGTTCCTCCACTCGAGTGAGGAAATTTCAAGAAAACAACTAAGAATACGGGAGTTAGTTTAAAAGGATGCTAATGATATCAATTTCACACTATAGTTAAGTAATTTTTGTGTAATTTTTTTTCCAGATTAGAGCCTCGTGAAGAAGACAAGACGTCCCAAGAAGTGTTTAAACACGCCTATGATAGAGGAAGAGAATATGGCGAGGAAAGTTGTACGACAGAGTATCACATGTGTCCATTTAAAGGCTCACATTTATTCGAACTAGTGCAGTATTTACTGCGGCAGCATTAACGTTTCATTTCGATTCAAAGCTTTTTTAGTACTGTCGTTCGTATTCAAATATTTTAAACAAATATTGCGTAGCTTGAGCAAAGAATTTACTCTCCCTCTCACCCTTATTCGTGAGAGGAGGCCTTTGCCCTGCAGTGGGATTCTACTGGCTATAACTTTTAACTTTTTTTGAGCAAAGAATACTAAATATTACTTCAAGTCCCATCACTTGCGTCAACCTAACTTAGCAATAATGTTGGATTATAAAGCTAATTAAAGTTGTTTTCTATACGTAGGGCCTGTTTCACCACTTCTGGGTAAGTTCTTGGATAAGTTAACAAGAACTTACCCAGAAGTAGTGAAACAGGCCCCAAATGTCCTTTAGGCCTACCATGAGTTTTCATGTTACTTTACTACTGTAGTTACGTCACCAATTTTGTATTAAATTTCGTACAGCACTCCTAGTGGTTACGTTGAGAACTAATTTATGTCATACGAATTGGTGACATAACTACAGTAGTGAAGTACAAAGAAAACTCATGGTAGGCCCTCTGGATTACCAAATTTACCAGCATAGGTAGCATGACACCGTGATAAAGCGCAATCACACCTTCGCTCTCTTTCTATTTGCGTGCGAACGGACGAGACAAAAGACGTGATACAGCCGTATCACGTGTAGAATGCTACGAGTGCTGGAGTTAATTGCTAACATAACATAGGTTGATGTAAGTGGGGCTTAGTTATTTATTGAAGCATCACGTATCAAAATGTGTCAATACACTAAATTTTCTGTTTTTTTATTCAGTCTATTTTCATCCCACTGCTGAGTAAATATAGGACCAGCTTCTGCCATGTCTCTGTTCAACTTTGAAGTCGATAACTTTCCCACGAGATCTAGTGCATATTAATTTTGCCCATCTTTCCTGCACTACGAATAAAATATTAGTTATATTATTTACTTACATTATGTATTCGTAGAACAACTAGACGTTGGCTGTTTGCGAAATTATGTTCAGTTCTAAGTACTACAAAAACTGTCACATTTGATACGTTGAGTTTAACATTCTAGAGTTATTTTTAAAATGTCACTGTTCTGCATAATATTTGAGAAAAAGACCATCAAAGTCTATGTTAAGAGTTTCGTATTATGTTAGAGAAAAATCTTTTTAACTTTTTTTCCATAATTGTTATGTTTTTTTGTATATCTGGACTGTGCCTATCTATTTGACAGGAGAAAACCTGTCATTTTACAACAAATAATATTTGAAACCGGATATATTGTTTAAATTAGAACATCCTCGGGCAACTGGACTAACAACGTTTCAGTACTCACTGTGCGCTTGTTATTTTGTTAAAACTAATCTGTAGATAAATATTCGCATAAAGCCGTGTTATGTTTTGTTTTAACATCACTCCGATTGTTTGTTGCATAAATATAATATAAGCATAAGCATATGCTAACGACTATATTCCCCGAGGGGGTAGTCAGAGATATTCTGAAACCTCAGAACATCCACGTTTAACCAGTAGTTCCGAAACTGAGTCCAGTGTGACGGGGGTGAGCCCGCCGCCACTTGTAATGGACAGTGGGTATACAATACAAGCCTCGAAATTGAAGCATGCGGGTTACACACATAACAACCAACAAATTACCAATAACTGAACAATTTTCACTGTGGAGCCAAATGCTCCATTTGGGGGCAAATGCTCCGGGCGTCACTTTACTAGGGGGGGGCAAAATATAGATTGATTGAGCTCTTAAATTGATATCATTGGCATCATGTTAAACTAAGAATCTACCTATCAAGCATAACAACTTTTACTATGGGAGCCACTCTGTGATGGGAGCAAACCGATCGGATAAAAAAAACGGCTATTGCATACATCTGAATGAGTCGGGTAGACATTGCAGTTTAATTATGGCACAGCCGTTTTTGTACTCCAATCGGTTTACTCCCATCCCATAGTAAAAGTTGCTCAGTTTTATGGGTTATGGGGGTAGACTCTTAGTTAAAAGCAGTGGTTCCCAACCTTTTACTGGCCAGGGACCACTTTGATTTCTTTTTTGTTAGCAGGGACCACGATGTACAAGAAAAATATTAAAACAATACGAAAATTAAATTTAATCAAAAACTCAGTAGTGTCATGCATAGACAATAATATTTCGAGGTCGAGCATGCTTGACTCGATCAATAGCTTTTACAATACTTAGGTTGCTTTGCACATGATTTGTATATAAAAACTTCTGGCTCTAACAGATTCATATTAAGGAGAAAAGTCGAGCTCTCTTCAAGCTTCTCTGTTACAATTTTTGCATGGATAAACCTGAATATATCTGACCACAACCCGAATAAAACCGCTAAAAATAATAAAATCTGCTAGCTATTCTTATAAAGATAAGGGGACGGCAAAATCGGTATGTGCCCCGGGCGACAGAAACCAACACTACGCCACTTGTAGTTACAGCAAAGCTACTACTCCGAAAGGAATTGCAGTCGTGTATGTATGTCCATGGCAATACAACTGGAACGAAAAACTAGAGTGGCCTAGATGGCCTCCACCAACCCGCACTGTGCCCGCGTGGTGAAGTATTGCCCACTTCCTCTCACCTTTATCCGTGAGAGGAAGCATTTGCCCTAAAGTACCTATAACTTTTTTACTAAAATTTTTGTAACCTGTTCTTTGTTCCTAACTAACGTAATATGCCTTGTGGTTAATGCCATGGGGACCTGAAGCAAAACTGCTTATTAAAGAGCTGTCCGCACGGCTAGTCGAGAGTACAGACAACAGGAGAGCTGGCAGCTTTCTCCGGCAGCGGATAAGCCTAGCAATCCAGAGGGGGAATGCTGCCAGCCTCCTGGGTACGGTGCTCCAAGGCGAGGCCTTAAGAGGATAGACGATAGACGTATTCCCCTGTTTTCTCCCTGGATAATGACACTAGACCTAAAAAAATTTTTATCATACAATCTATGTTGCCTCTGCAATGTCCCCTATGTTTTCCTTTTTTGCATTAATTAATTACTGTATTAACTAGGGACCTTCAAAAATTACCAATTTTACCGCCCGTTTTCAGACATCCAGCAAATAAATTTGACGAATATAAACAAAACAAAAAAAACATACAGACATGATCAAAGTATTTCTCATATTATTCTTGAAAGAATTATTAAAATCGGCTTTGTTTTGGAGGAGAAAACAGGGGAATACGAAATGCTGTTTTCGTCGATTTTATGTAGACAAAATCGGTTCGAGCTGCAGTTGTCTCTTTCGCACTCTAGTCGGTGGAGTGTATGGTGGGGCGGATCGGACAAATATGTAAACAGTCGGAAAAGTGACCTTTTCTCCAAATTAGCTTTTCAGACCGTATATCCTCTTATCCTGTTCTGAGGTTTCAGAATATCTCTAACTACCCCCTCGGGGAATATAGTCGTGAGCATATGCTTATGCTTATCCTCTTAAATGAGGTGTTTTGTTTATAGGGTTTTTATTTACTTTATTTGTTTTTTTTTTACCTTTGTTAATATACGAGTACTTATCTCACATTTCTTATTGAATAAATGGCGTTATAAAATTCCACAGCAATGAGGTAATTTTGATGTTACAACGTTGGAATACAAATTCTATGAAAGATCGTATTACCGCAGCCCTAGTCACGGATGTTAGCAACATAATATTTGATGCTAAGAGGTTGTGTGTTGTGATGCAAATGGTTTACATCGTTTCACGTTACGTTGACTAACTTATTTTAGCATTGGCAACTTATACAGGTTGTTACAAAACACCCAAGTAATATGTAAAGGGGTGGTTTAGAGCGTCAAACTGAGCAACATTTACTATGGACCCAACATAGAGAAAACATTAATTATGTGTTTATTTACTTTTTGGTTATACTTAATTAAATGATGTAGGCAAGTACTAGGTGGTCCGCCAGGTAACATAAAATCGAAAGTGGCTATCCAAAATTGGTTCGAAATTGTGGCCCACCTACAAAAATGGCAACCCCTCTACTTAAATATTACTAAGGCGTTTTGTTACACCCTGTATACAAGGTGTAAGGGACAGCCTACCTACCGTACCCACCCGATTCAAATGTATGGGACAGCTGATTTTTTTTCGCGTTTCCTGAGATAGGCTCCATAGTGAAAGTTGCTCAGTTTGATGGTCTGAGTTCACCGTTTCAGTTTGCGGAGGGCTGTCCCTTACACCCTGTATAATTGGTTTCACGGAAACAGTTGTAATAATTCGGATTATATTTTATTTTTGTAACGTCCCTGTTAGATACAATAGATGTAGAATGTCAATTCCAGTCTAGTCCAATAAAACATTATGAGTATTTCGTATTTTTATTTCCTCGAATACCTGTATTCAAACGTAGCATATTCGTAAGAACAATTTATTTTAAATTTACAGTCAACAGAAGAGCTACTCAAATTGTCGTAAAAATGTCATACTTACGATCTTAGAGTATCTATTACGACCCGGTTGGTGTAATGGTTACCACGCCGGACTGCCAAACCAGGGTCCTGGGTTCGAATCCCGGTTCGGTCATGGATGTTATATGTTCGTGCCGTTGTTGTATGGTTTCCATAATAAAAGCCTTTAGTGCTTAGTTTGGGATCATTACAATGTATGTGCCTGTGAGCGTTATTTATTTATTATTATTACAGTAATAGATACTCTAAGCTTACGATACTTTAAGTTTTCTACTCCGACTTTCCTCACTCTAACTTTTGTACAAGTCACCCACGGACCTGAAAAAAAGACGGACGTAATCTCGTCTAATCACGAGTGAAGCACCCATTTATTTTGTGTGCGTGCTGTCACGCGGTACATAATGGTGACGTGTGTCGGACCTGCGCCTAGAGCTAGTGCATCTGTGTAAGTGTAGGTCCCTTGTAGAACAAACGAAAATGTAGGACCTTGCATGCTTCACATCTTTTTAGTGTCACATTACGTCCGTCTTTTTTTCAGGTCCGTGAAGTCACCGAAATATTTTCTCAATATTTACAACTCTTGTGGTCAGTTTGGTAACTGTATATTAAAAAATTTTTAAATTAGTTTATACTAGACGTGTTAAAAGAACAGACCTTGGTAAGAACACTACACTGCACTTAAAAACACAAATCGCCGACGTCGGGGAGAAAACAGCTAGACTAAAGTGGGAATGGGCCGGCCATGTCTGTCGAATGCCATGGCCATGGTGGGCGAAAATCTGGACCCCAGAAAATGGTCGTCGGCGCCTGGGTAGTCCTAGGAAGAGGTGGCGGGATGACCTGGATGCTTTTGGTGACAAGTGGCCAGAGCTTGCCCAAGATAGAGATGGTTGGAAAGTTAAAGGGGAGGCCTTTAACTTCATTATCTCAATATAAGGTATAACAGAAGAAGAATATATATATAAGGTATGTTGGGTATGGCAGAAGAAGCATGAAAGTAAAATTAATGCTGTTGAAATGCGTTCCTTGCGAAGTATGTGTGGAGTTACGATGAGAGATAGAGTGAGAAATTGTGAGATCGATGTAAATTGAAAGAAGATGTTGTGATAAGAATAGAGAAGAGTACCTATGCTTCGTTGGTTTGGTCATGTGGAGAGGATAAGTGATAGCAGATGTACGAAAGAGATATATGGAGCTAAAATGAGTGGAAGTGTCGGCAGAGGGCGCCCTCGTAGGACGTAATCAGTTGCGTCCTACAAAAAGGGGAGGTGCGGAGTACTCGAAACTGACGGGCATGTATGAAGAGATGTACGGATGTGAATGAGGCAAAAGAGGTATGTAAGGATCGTATTAGTAGATGGCGCGCTCTGGTCTCTACCTACCCCATTGGGAAAGAGGCGTGACGTTATAGATAGATAGAAGGTCTAACAAAATTAGCTGAAACTATTTTATGGGGACCAACATCGAAAGATCGAAAGGAAAAAAAAACAGCTGTCCTATACAAAACTGCCAACCTACCTCGACCTGAATGTATGGGACAGCTCGCGATTTCGATACTGCGGTTCCTTAGAGAAAGTTGTTCAGTTTGATGGTCTGGTACGACCCTTAAAATAGTTTCAGCTAATTTTGTTAGACCTTGTATGATTCTATTGACCTTGAGACCTTGTATTCTGTGTTTTGTTACACCCTAGTAATACTTAAGGGGATGCTTCAGACCATAAAACTGAACAACTATCGATATCGCGAAAAAAAAAAGGTTCTATCATACAAAACTGCAGTAGGTACCGATTCGACTCAAATGTATGGGGGGACGGCAGATTATTTTTATTTTTTCTCGATGTTGGGTCCATAGTGAAAGTAGTTCAGTTTGATGGTCTAAAGCAATACTAGGGTACTTAAGAATTACTAGAGTGTTTTGTCACATCCTGTATAATTGGTAGATATTATAAGAAGTTTCAGTCTATTCTCTCGCTCAATATCTTGAAAATCTCATACAAACAGCTTTTTCGAAAACCAAATTCCGGAATGACAGTGGAATTTTTATGGAATTCCAGCTGACACTAGCTGTAATATCATATTCATCATAATCCATAATACATTTTCGTCATTCGATACGACGATTGAAAACGCGTGAACCAATCAGGATACTCTCCAAAAAGGACCTGCTTTTATTGGTTGATTGATTTCGCGCCTGACACATGACCGACCCGCAGACAGGGACTAACATAGCTCCTCTTTGAGCCAACGAAGATCAACGAGTGGAGTTATTTTCCTGGTCGTACTGTACTTCGATCTCGGCGTTTTAACCACATCATATTATTATAATAGCATTTATCCTGACCTCATGCATCCTCCGATATTCCACGTTAGAATAACACGATATTCCAAACAGATTAATCCGCTGAGGCCCCAGACCGTTGCCTCCGGACACGCTTGCTGAATATTGACACAGAGTACTATAATACTGATATTACCTACCTACTATATAGTACATTGAATGTGTAGCAAGAAGCAATACACTATTGTATTGGTATTGGTATTAGTGGAGCTTCGGTGTTAGGAAGATCACCGAAGCGAAGCAACGTCAGGTCCGGTCAGTCTTTGGATGGGTGACCGCTTTAGTGGTATTTCATCTCGAGCGTTTCCGTTCTTCGGAAGGCACGTTAAGCTGTTGGTGTCGGATAGTTCGTTAAGCGTTGTAAGTATTCGTTGAGCCAGGTCAGAAGCCTATTAAGGCGGCTTGAAAATTCTCTGACAGTGGAGTATGGCCCACTCCCTCTCATCCTTATTCGTGAGAGGAGGCCTTTGCCCTGCAGTGGGATTCTACAGGCTATAACTTACTTACTAGCTCATGCCTAAAGGCTCATGCTGACATGAAAGAAGAAGATGCCTGTTTTTAAATGAACCAACTTCTCTTTGCCTGCTTGAAAATCGAGCATAGCAGTGAACTAATTAAGTTAATTTATTTGGATAGCTGTAAGTAAACAGACGATCAAGTAAGACAATTTATCTTCTTTGCTCTAGCAATTAAAACAACCGTTCAATTATTGTGAAACAACAAAACAAAAGAAAGAAACAAAATCGGCCAAGTGCAAATCGGACTCGCGCACAGAAGGACCCCACGGACACACACTTGACCAGTTTTTAATATTTGTTGTTATACTGTAGTTTTGCACTATAATCATAGGTACCACGTTTTAATTATTTATGTACTTTTTTTTTTTTTCTCTTTATTTTTAATTTGAGGGGGTTTTTTCTTACAAGAAAATGTCACCCCCATAATATCTATATCTATAGCACTTACAACTACTACAGACAATTTGTAAACGTACTCGTATAGGTATTATTGGTCAGCTAAAGTTCTTCGCCTTATCCCCAACTGAACCATTTTGTAAAGTTGTCTGGCTATGCCCGATGTGGGCTCAGCCAGGACACTATTACAATGACCTACCTCTGAGTTAAAGTTGCTACAATATAGAAACTGTGACCTCTCTGCTCCGTTCCGGACACACTCCATGAGAATGTGGTAAACATCTTCCAAGTGCAAATCGGACTCGCGCACAGAAGGACCCCACGGACACACACTTGACCAGTTTTTAATATTTGTTGTTATACTGTAGTTTTGCACTTTAATCATAAGGTACCACGTTTGAACTTTTTATGTACTTATCTATTACCGTTTTTACGATAGAGCGAGACGAAAAAACTTTAATAAAAACTAGTTTCTTGTATGGGGACACCCTAGTTAATCTCTTTACCATCAAACTGAACAACTTTCACTAAGGAGTCAACATAGAGAGAAAAACCGGTCAAGTGCGAGTCGTGCTACTCGCGCACCGAGGGTTCCGTATCACAACACATACACGCAACATATTAACTTACAAAAGGTTCTTACAGAGGGCTCTGTACTACACATAGAGGTATTTATACCAGGAATAGAGCAACAAACATGAGTTGTCAAATGAAACCTTTTTTGGATGTTTTTTGGAGACTATTCGCAGGCAAAAATTCGAATATTGTCTATAATTCTGAGTCTAACGTGAAGTTGTGGATAAATTAATGAAGTAGTGTCAGTATATTTCATAAAATTATCTACGATTTCACTTTAGATTCGCAATTATTCACGGAAACCGAATTGTAAAAATTAATTGGAGACTAAAAAAACTGCCCTATTGCCTAGCGTCACGTATCTCTTTCTATTATACAGTGGTGCCGCTAGGTACATCTCGCTCTCTCAGCTGCATGTTCCTCTATTCCTGGTATAATACCTCTATGGTACTACATCACCGCACAACAAAGACACAACTTACAGCATTTTTTTATCTCCTGAACCTTTAGCGCGAGTCCGACTCACACTTGGCAGGTTTTTATTATTTGTTGTTATACTGTAGAATTTGCTCTATATTCACACCAAGTTTTACGCTTGTAATGTATTACTTTTTACGATAAAGCGAGAAGAAAAAACGTTGCTATAAACTAGTTTCATGTATGCGATTCCTTAATTTTTTAATATTTTTATTACTTGTTAGCAAATCCGCCGTAATAACGCATATTCTGTGAAAATGTCAACTGTCTAAATATTACGGTTCAAAAGTTAACGCACCAAATAGGGTAGGACGGACGGATGGACGTAGGACGACAACGTAGGCTTATATGAATTGGGTCCCGGTTTCACCTCTTGGGTACGAACCCTACAAATAAAAATCAGTTGTTTCATACAAAACTGCAGTATATACCGACTCGACGCAAATGTATGGGACACCTGTTTTTTCTCAAATGTGAAATACTAAAAAATACAAAACATGCTGTCTCAACTAAACGTTTGTTTGTATATCCTCGGACCCAGTCAATCCAGTGACTCCAATCGGAAACGTCGCCAGTTCGCCACACTCAATAACCATCTGAATATAAAGTGGATCGTTTGATTTGATTGAAAAACACTTTCATCTGAATCCGCGCACCCTGTAATCGCTTCATGGCGTAAACAATCACAGTTATTTTTACATTGTTTTTTGTGATTTTTCTGTTTATAGTAAAAGCCTTTTTTATTTTGACAGCCGTCAAAATAAAATTATAGTAGGTATTATTATAGTCGTTACATACAGGGTCCTTCTTAATATGCTGACACTTTTTTAAAGGGATGATCAGACCATCAAACTGAACAACTTTCTAGAGAAAGCATCAACATCGAAATCGCGAAAAATAAATCAGCAGCTCCATACAAAACTGCAAACCTGTACTCGAGCAAAATGTATGGGACAGCAGATTTTTTTTTCGCGATTTAAATGTTGATCCCATAGAGAAAGATGTTCAGTTTGATGGTCTGATCATCCCCCTTAAAAAAGTGTTAGCATATTAAGTTTGATCCTGTACATCTAGATATTTTTCTCCGTGTAATCATGGAAAAAATTCCTTGTGACAGACAGGCGGAAGCTGAAGACATATTATCGACATTGCAGCGATATTATCGAGCGATATTATCGACAGCGATATCGCGACACCTTACACACTGCAGCGATTCCGCGATTCGCGTCACGCATGCGGCCCACCACTGAATGTAGTCGAAATAGTTGCGATAATATCGCGGCAGTGTGTGGGATCGAGCGCGTCCCCATACAAAATGTACTGAGAACAATTATCGCAAAATCGCAGCGATATTATCGCGGCGGTGTGTAGGATCGCGCGCGTCCACATACAAAATGTACTGGAAACAATTATCGCAAAATCGCAGCGATATTATCGCTCGATAAAATCGCTGCAATGAGCGGAGGCCTTTAGTTAAACAGAGTAGTGCTATTTTTGAATCGTATTCGAAAGATGCATAATCTCCATCATTGAATTAGGTCGATGATCTCCATAGTCATTTTGACATTTTCTATACTGCTGATTTAAACGTGTGACCTACGAATAAAGATAAATATGGAACGATAACTCCGAACAAAATCTCCTTAATTTTTGGCACCATGAGTTTTGGCGGCAAGCAAACGCCGTAATTGGAGTCGCCATAATGATTGAGTCTTGCGCGCTTGCGTGGTGTACCTACACCAAAGTTCGTGGGGTCATTTTTTGACGTGAATTATATTTCCATATTTATTTCTTTACTAGTGTTTTCCCGCGACTTCGTCCGCACAAATTATATACCAGATTTTAAGTCAGATCATAAGCTATCAAACAAAGAAAGTTTCATCAAAAGTAGTTTTTGCGTGATGCGCGAACAAACAAACACACACACTATTTTGTCAATAGATGGCGCTGCACGTCATTTAAATCGCGCTATCAACTGGTATTTGAATTTATATGAAGTGAACCGCTACTTTTTTGTTCCTTATGGTTTTACGGTTTTATAATAATTAAGATTCGTAGCGTGTGACTGAGAAATCGCACTCCAACCTCGAGACAGTATTCTCCTCTGCCAGTAAACGATCAATTCAATCATGTGCATTTACATACAATTTTATAATTTAACACTAAACAATACAGCTAAATTGCACAATATAAATCTTTACTAGTCTCTTTTTGGGTTCTACTAGAATATTTTTAACAATCAAAATAATGCAATACAATCCAAAGTTGTGGATTTCATGCTTCCTCGTCGTCCGTAAAAAGTAGCAGAAAAATTTGTTAGTAGAATAATATTACACGCGTCAGTCGTCTGTAGTTATACGTGGTTATACGTCTAAAACAATGTGACAATAATTTTATTTTTTTCCCCTCCGGACGGAAAGCGTCAATTCTCGTCCCGCTGCGCTAAACGAAGTTGTCGTTTTCCACCTCCGTCGAAGAGAAAAATAGTATACTAGCCTCGGACAGTAAATAAGAAAGCCTCAGATCACGTTTTGTGAGATCTGAGACCTTTCTTACTTTCTTGTCCTCGGCGTGTAATCAATCTACTAGTATATCTTTTGACATACCTACACATTTTTCGTGTTTTCAATTTTGTGCTTACTAAAAAGGACGTGGATGGCTCATTAGTGTTTGTTGAGGACGGTATTAACAGACTTGCGAGGGGCAAAGACGAGAAGAATTAAATGAAAATACGTCTTCTCGTTACGAAAATCTGTATAACACAAGAAACAAAATAATATTAATAACAAAACAATAAAATTTAAAAGCATTCCAAAATATAAAAAATACAAATAAATATAAAAAGAGGTTGGCTGTCGCCAACATGCCACGCCCCGGTGTGTAAACACAATTATGGCTCAGGCGACACGACCAGGGGAACCAGCAGGCGGGAAGCTCTTTTGAATGTTCCCGCTTTTGTGGCGACTTCGGCCACTCGCACTATGCCGTCTCCACCGGGCCAAGTCTTTGTTATACGGCCTCTTGGCCAGGAACTTCGTGGAAGAGATCCATCCACGATTAGTACAAGGTCCCCGCACTGCAGAGATGGATGTGGTGTTCTCGTTGCCGGTCTGTGAATGAGGCTCGGCAATACCTCCTTCGTCCACCTTTTCCAGAAATGGTCGGCCAGACGGAGTCCCTTCTTCCACTCCTGGCGTCGGAGCAGATCGACGTCGGCCAACGGCTGCAACGGCGGCTCCGTGGATGGGTTTCCGAGGATGAAATGCATTGGAGTCAGCGCCTCTTCATCCTCTGCTTCCACCGGAACGTGTGTTAGAGGACGGCTGTTTACCACCGCTTCGGCTTCCAAGAGCAGTGTGAATAAAATCTCCTCCCGAGGTGCACGCTCTTTCAAGGTGGCGTAGAGAGCCACCTTCACACTTCTCACCAATCTCTCCCAGCACCCGCCCATAAAGGGTGCAGCTGGCGGAATGAAGTGCCATGAAATTTTTCGACTTGAAGCGTAATCGTACATATCCGGTAGTAGGCGCGACGCGCCGACAAAGGCTGTGCCGTTATCGGAGTAAACATTAGACGGACATCCTCGACGTGCGATGAACCGACGCAGTGCCATCAAAGCGGAATCTGTAGTTAGTGACTCCACTACCTCGAGATGAACAGCTCGAACCGTTAAGCACGTGAACAGTGCTACGTATCTCTTAAGCTTTCGTCGCCCGGCAGTGACATTTACCGGGCCGAAATAGTCCAATCCGACGTGAGTAAATGGGCGAACGTGATGCGCCAATCTCCCTGGTGGCAGATCTCCAAGTGGGGGAATCAACGGGACCGCCTTTTGAATCCTGCAGATCAAACACCTTTTGGCCACGCTCTTCACAGACGGGCGCAAATGAATAACATGGTACCGCAGGCGCAGCTCATTTACCACTTGTTCATTGTTGGCGTGAGCGAACCTCGCATGCAAGTGTGCAATCATTAGCTGTACAATTCTATGACGGCCATCTACTACGATAGGGTGAGTGTCTTGAGTAGCAGGAATGTCTTCGGCAGCCGTTATCCTGCTGGAGAGTCGCAGCAAACCGTCTCCATCCAATATAAGTGCTAGGCTCTTCAAACGGCTTTGCTTAGGTAGTGGCGCACGTTTCCTTACGCACGTTATCTCTTCGGTAAATGAGTCTATTTGCGAGCAAAGTAGAAGATGTCGCTCGGCTCTTAAAATATCTTCTGCCGACAAAGCTGGTAAGCGTTGCGACTCTTCCTTCTTCCGAGATAATTTAGAATTTGGACCAGAAGGTTTTAAAGAAGATCGGAACTTGTGAGCGCACTGGTGTACGCGAGCCGTCGCGCGAACCAAACGAAGCCACACACTAAAACGGGTGTGATCCGCAACCACCGGTAAAGGAGATTGATGCGGATGATCAGTAGTAAGTCCCACCAACTCTCGACCTCGCTTGAGTTCTACGGCAGCTAGTGGAACGCTCGCAGATGGCTCCTGGGGCCATGTGACTGGCTCCGAAAACAAAAAGGAAGGTCCAGTGAACCACCGCGAGGAAATTTCGAATTTAGGCTGAGAACGCGTAGCGTCGTCCGCGACATTCAACGATGACGGTACATATCTCCAGCTCGACACGTCTGTTGTTTCTAAAATCTCACCAACTCTGTGAGCCACAAACGACTTAAATGAACGAGCGTCGCTACGCAACCACTTAATAACCGTTAAAGAATCTGACCAAATAGTTAATTTAGAAGGTTTATATCGGTGAGCCTCAACGACATAATTTGCAAAACGAGCTGCTATTAATGCAGCTTGCAGCTCAAGTCTGGGAATAGAAACTGGTTTGAGAGGGGCTAGCCTAGCTTTACCTCCTATAAGAGTCAGCCTCACGCTTCCATCTTCATACAAAAGACGCCAGTACGCCACGCACGCGTAAGCATGCTCACTAGCGTCGGCAAAAACGTGAAGCTGCCTCTCGATGGGGTCGCTTTGGTCGAGATAGCACCGAGGAATTGTGCATTTAGCGATCTCAGAAAGTTCACAAGACCAACACGCCCACTGAGAAACAATGTCAGGAGGAAGCTGCCCGTCCCATTCTATTCCCAGCCTCCAAATTTTTTGAAAGAGTATGCGCCCTTTTATAATTATGGGTGTTAATAACCCCAAAGGATCATAGACGCGCATCAACTGTGACAAAATGGTGCGTTTTGTCAATTTAGAACTAATTTTGTCCGGAATGCCTTTGAAAAAACACAACGCGTCACTAGTAACATTCCATGCTACACCCAGGATGCGAACATCGCTTGGAGGAGAGATCAAGCCTACCTTGGAAGCGTCCGCCAAGCAAAGGTCAGGTGGCAAGGACAAAAGCGCCTCCTTCGAATTCGAGACCCACGACCTCATTTCAAAACCGGCATCAGAATGGACCTTGACGATATCGGCTGCCAGCTGTGCCGCTTCCTCGACGGAGTCGACGCTTCCAAGGTAGTCATCCATATAATGGTCGCTGATGATAGCGTCAGCCGCCTTCGGAAACTGTCCTAAATGATCTCTCGCATTTAAATTTTTGAGATAAAGAGCAGTACATGGGCTGGACGTAGCTCCAAACATCATCGATGACATGCGATATTCCTCGATGGGGTGAGAAGGATGGTCACGCCATAGGAACCGCTGGGCGTCACGATCCTCCTCCCTGATTTTAATCTGAGGAAACATCTCCCGAATGTCAGCGTTGAGAGCAATACGCCCCTCCCTAAACCTCATCAAGATAGCAAGCAAAGGCTGAAGTAAATCCGGGCCTGACAGGAGTAGCGAATTTAAACAGATGCCCTGACACTTAGCCGCAGCGTCATGCACGACCCTGAGCTTCCGCTTCTGCGGGTGAATTACCCCAAAATGTGGGAGGTACCACACAATACCTACAGGACGCGTAGGCTTAGGACACAATTCCGCATAACCCTTATCAATCATAGACTTAATGTTACTTTTGTACGATTCGGCATAAGATAGATCTTTCTGAAATTTCTTTTCCAAACTACGGAGGCGAGAAAGGGCAAGATTATAGCTATTAGGGACCTCTTTAATAGCATCTCGCCACAATAAACCGGTTTCAAAGCGACCTGTAGGAAGACGCCGTGTAAAATTATTTAACAACATGAGAGCCCGTTCGTCGTTAGAGCTGTGATAATCCTTCTCACTGATACCTATGGAATCCAATCTATAATGGTACTTGACCAGAGCCTCTAACGATTCCGTATCCCGAACGTCAGCGTCGGATACAGTCGTATGCTGGATGAACTGAACCGGGACAGTCCTACTGGATGAGAACCCATAAAGGACCCAGCCTAAAGATGTCAGTGTAGCCACTGGCTGAGAGCGACTGCCTTGACGCACAGAATGCGGAATCGTCAGATGCCAATTGTCCGCACCAATTAAAATCATAGGCTTAGCTTCGTCGTAGCAAAGAACGTCCACTAAGTCTAACAAATGTGCGCACTGTGTGACGCTATCGGATTTTACCGACTGAGAATTGACGCCTAAATTTGGAATAGAACGAGCGTTTTTAATAACGTGCGTTTCTTTACTATGACGACCCTTAATTGAAAACTCTACGAAACTGACTTCCGACTGCTTCGATAGCCGACCAATGCAATCTACCCTCATAGAAGACGTAGGGCCAGTGGCACCGACAGCTGCTGTGATTTGAGAGTCGACGAGGGTGGCAGTGGAACCATCGTCCAGCAGGGCATACGTGTCAACGCTCCCTTTGGGGCCGGAGATAGTAACCGGTATGATCTTCAGCAATGGTCGTAGAGTCTCTGTCTTAGACGAACTATGAGCTATACTAACGTCTGACGTCTTCAACTCAGGCTTCGGGGGCGCACCTGGAGGTTCAGGTCCACATATCATCAAAGGCTTAGTTTCAGGCGCACGAATTTCAGGGACCTCTGGCGCAGGACTCGGTTGAGGCTCAGGATTTGGCACCAAAATATGCGTCAAAATTTCAGGTGTGGTGTGAAGTAAGGTATGGTGACTACGACTAAATTTACACTCGGCAACATCACAGCGACCCTTCTTACAGGTTCTGTACGAGTGCGAGCCACGCTCAAAACATTTAAAACAAACCTTATTTTCCTTCACCCATTGCCATCTCGCTTCAACCGAAAGAGATCGAAATTTTTGGCAAACTTGAACATTGTGCTTTTTACCTTGACAGTACCTACAAGCACTACTGACCTCTTTGTTTTTATTATTGAATTGTTTCAAAGAAGTTTGTGCATTTGAAACGATGTCATCAAAAGAGTCTGCATAACTATCATTGGCAGTATAAACTCTATCACCGTTTTTTTGTCTGACATGACTGTCACGACGAGAGCTGTCAGGGTGCAAAACCGATTCAGGAATGATCCCAAATTTTATCTGCAGGTCGGCTTCTTGTGCCAAGAAATCGGCTAGCGATTCCAGCCTGTAGTTTAAATGAATCCTTGAGGATGCGTAGTCCGCCCATCGTGTCCGCAAAAGTGGAGTGAGCTTTCCTATGATTGCGTTCGAGAGTTCCGGAGAGGCCAAATATTCTCTTTGATTAAGCAGCTTGATAGTCTCGACACAATTGCGGACGCGACAAGCAAACAGGTTTAGCTCCTTGCCGTTGTCTGCTGGCAATCTAGGTAGCGCTCGAACGGAAGCTATCTCCTGTAGAACAATATATTCTGGACGTGCGAACCTTAGCTCCAAAGCTACAAGCACCTCTTCGGGGTCCCGCGCAGACACTAAAAGAGTAGACACGGCGTCGCGGGCCGCACCACGGATTGCTGCGTTTAACCTAGACAAGTTTTCCAGAGGAGAGTAGGATTGTCTAGTATCATTAAAAACTCTTCGAAAGGCCAGCCAGTCAGTACTCCTTCCATCGAAGAAAGGCAACTTAATTTCACTTACCTTGTGAGGCTGCTTGAAAGCCAGGTCTGTGATGACCTGGGCCAGCATCTTCAGGTCGCTAGTGTTATCATGTGTAGCCTGCTGACTAGCTATAGGTTTATTAATGTTACAATCATGTGAATGTGCGAAAGCACGTGTACCTAGTTTATAATGTGTTTGATTTAGTGTAGGGACATAATCGGTAGGCCGCTGCAACTCTGCGGCGCGCCCCGCCGCCACACCCGTATAAGCGGCGTGACCTGCTGTTACAACAGGCACAGATACCGCCGGATGCAGTGGGGCCACAAGAGGATTAAAAGCGGACATCTCCACCGCCTCTAAAGTGACACACCCCGAAGGCTCTACATCAAAAGGCACACTAGGATTAGAATTAAGATTGTTTTGTGCATCTAACCAATTCTGTACCGACCGACGACTCGACGCACGACTGCCACCGGCAATCGCCGCTTCAATGTCTGCCGACCGGCGACTAGACGCACGACTGCCGCTGGCGGCCGCATCTATGGCCGCTAGCTCAGCCTGCAGCTCAAGTTCAGCGACTGCTCGCTCGCGCTGACGCTCGTGTTCAGCGGCAGCTCGCTCGCGCTGACGCTCTTGTTCAGCGGCAGCTCGCTCGCGCTGACGCTCGTGTTCAGCGGCGGCGCGTTCACGTTCTGCTTCCATCTCAGCGAGGCGGCGAGCATGCTGAGCTCTAGCTTGCAATTTTCTGACCACTATTGTAGCCGACGATGCATTCGACGACGCGTGCCGCGATGTTGATGGTGCGGGTTCACAAGCGCTCCCCGGGGGAGACACCTCAGGAGGAACCGCGGCTACAGCATCGTTTATACGCGGCGCACTGTTCGCGATATCACTTTCACCAAACTGTAGACGACTATTAGCAACTGCTTGGCTCCTTGTATTTACCATTTTAAAGGAAAACAATTTTACCACTTTTTATTGATAAAAACCTTTACTTCTGACACCACTGTTGAGGACGGTATTAACAGACTTGCGAGGGGCAAAGACGAGAAGAATTAAATGAAAATACGTCTTCTCGTTACGAAAATCTGTATAACACAAGAAACAAAATAATATTAATAACAAAACAATAAAATTTAAAAGCATTCCAAAATATAAAAAATACAAATAAATATAAAAAGAGGTTGGCTGTCGCCAACAGTGTTTGAATAGCATCTCGTGCCGAGCTACGAGCTAGTCTAGATGTCATTTCATTGAGACGGTAGAGAAGCAGGTCAGGTGTTCAGTGCTTATAAGCAGTTACACCGGAATTGCACTAAAAAGAGACTTAACTTGTTCTTATTATCCGCTTATCAATCGCACACCCATTGATTTTTTTTAATGTGTTGCTAATATAATAAAAAGGTTGGTTCATTAGATTTCATCTCATTGCGATCGTAGAGAAGCAGGTCAAGTAGCATAAGGATATGCTCACGACTATATTCCCCGAGGAGACAGAAATATTCTGAAAACTCAGAACATCCACGTTTCATTAGTGTACCGAAACTCTATCCAGTGTGACGGAGAGTGAGCCCATCGCCACTAATACATACCTCGAAATTGAAGCATGTAGGTCAAGTGTTCTGTGCTTATAAGCAGTTACATAGGAATGATCCTGCACTGAAAGGAGACTTAACTTGTTCTTATTATCCGCTTATATTCCTTAATTAAAACGGCAGGTTATTCTTTACCGAAGAATGGTAATTATGTATGAGAACAAAGATGGACACGTGATCTTATCTGCGACCAAGAATGCGATTTTTGAAAGTGTGTCTGTCTGTCTGTCTGTCTATATGCCCCGCCTCAATAACTTGCTCATTTTTGCACCTATTGAATTAAAAAGACATCATCGGATACGATACGAAACGCCGTGGTGGTCCAGTGGCGAGTAACCTTGCCTGCCGTGCAGAATGCGATGGTTCGATCCCCGTCCAGGCCGACTCGTACCAATGAGTTTTTCGGAATTTATGTACGATTTGTAACACCACTGGATTTTCGGTGAAGGAAAATATCGTGAGGAAACCTGCATGCTTCAATTTCGAGGCATGTATTGTACCCACTGTCCATTACAAGTGGCGACGGGCTCACCCCCTGTCACACTGGACAGAGTTTCGGTACTACTGGTGAAACGTGGATGTTCTGAGGTTTCAGAATATCTCCGACTACCCCCTCGGGGAATATAGTCGTGAGCATATGCTTATGCTTTATGCGTCCAACTAAACATTTATTTTTATGTCACAAAAGATGTAGGTCTATTGCCATTGGTTTTTTTGTTTAACTACTTATGTAGGTGCATCAGACCATCAAACAAAACAACTTTTACTAAAGTGCCAATATTGAAACCGCGATTAAAAAATCACTGTTCCACAAAAAATTTCAATGGTGCAACTCGACTCGATCCAAATGTTTCAGCTGACAGCTGACTTTTTTTCGCTATTTCAATGTTAGTTCCATAGTGAAAGTCGTTTAGTTTGGTGGTCCGAAGCACCCCTTCAAGTATGTAACGTATTTAATTATACACCCTGTAGATTCTACAGAACCAAGAGTCCCTCTTATCCTACTAACCAGTTAGGTAAGTATCTCTACTCATTACTTACAGGTAGCTAGCATTGAATAGCGCTCTTGGGTCATGCTAGTCGCGTCGAGTCTATAGAGGGCCGGGTCAAGTGCCTGTGCTTACTAGTTGTTACACCAGAGTGATAGAACTGTCTTTAAAAACAACCCTCCTTCTGCTGTAGTCGGGTAAAAGAGAAGTACCCATGGGAATAATCCTTGGATGTAGTGTTTTTGTAATTATAACGTTTGGCTTTATGCAGTCATTTTGTTACAGGAGGCATTTTATATGTTTCTTATTTTGTATTATACAGGAGGTCCAACTAAATGCATTTTTTCCTTATGTAGGTAGGTGCTTCAGACCATCAAACTAAACAACTTTTCTTAGACAAGGTGTTTCATAAGTAATAATAAATTTTTAAAACTCTTAAGGGGGTTGTTTAGACCGTCAAACTAAACAACTTTCTCTATGGGACCAACATCGAAATCGCGAAAAAAAAAATTGATATCCCATACATATTTTAGCTCTAGTCGATTTGTAGAGTATGGAACATAATTTTTTTTTTTTCGCGATTTCGATATTGGTCCCATAGTGAAAGTTGTTCAGTTTGATGGTCTACATCACCCCCGTAAAGGTTTATTTGTATTTTTGTAACACCTTGTATAGTGCCAATATTGAAACTGCAATAATAAAATCGGATGTTCCATAAAAAACGTCAATGGCGCAACTCGACTTAATCAGAAATGTATGAAACAGCTGATTTTTTTTTTACGATTTCAATAGTTCTATACTGAAAGTTGTTTAGTTTGGTGGTCCGAAGCACCCCCTTTAAGTACCTATGTAACGTATTTAATTTTACAACCTGTAGATTCTAAACTACTTCTTCCTGCCCACAGACTTAGAGGTAAGTCTGTGTTCCTGCCCTTATCCCATTATTTGGGGTCGGCGCAATATGTCGTCTTCTTCTATTCATCTCTTTTAGCCGTCATTTCAGCGCACACTCCTTTTTTAGGGTTCCGTACCCAAAGGGTAAAAACGAAACCCTATTACTAAGCATACGTTGTCCGTCCGTCCGTCCTACCTATCTAGGGCTGTAACTTTTGAACCGTAATAGCTAGATAGTTGAAATTTTCACAGAATATGCGTTATTACGGCGGATTTGTTGACAAATAATAAAAATGTCTAAAAGTAAAAAATTAAGGGGGGTTCTCAACAAGAAACTAGTTTTTATCGACGTTTTTTCTTCTCGCTCTATAGTAATAACGGCAATACTTGCAAGCGTCAAACTTTGCGTGATTATAGAGAAAACTCTACACTATAATAACAAATAATAAAAACTGGCAAAGTGCGAGTCGGTCTCACGCTTAAGGTCCCGAAGAAAAACGTTTTTTTCAAAGTTAATATGTTGTGTTCTGTGGTGGTGTGGTACGGAACCCTCGATGCGCGAGTAGCCCGACGCGCACCTGACCGGTTTTATTTTTGTTCAACAACCAATAATGTTTTCTAAGATTCGTAAATTGTGCCTCAAAACAAATTGATCTAAGCGATAATAAGGACCAATGTATGCTGTCAACTCGTCATGCGGCTTTGGGATTTCGCTAGGATAAGCCTCTGCAATAAAATAAATAAGGGTCTGGGTTCCTAACTCAAGGGTTTTTCGATCCCAAATTGCATGTCATTTTTAGCAGTCTTCAAAACAGAAGGAGGTTCTTAGTTCGACACTTATTTCTTGACCGACGGATGGATTCAACCAAACTTAGATTTATACAGGGTGTTTCATAAGTAACAATAAATTTTTAAAACTCTTAAGGGGTTGTTTAGACTGTCAAACTGAACAACTTTCTCCATGGGACCAACATCGAAATCGCGAAAAAAAATATATGTTATATCCCATACTTACATATTTTAGCTCTAGTCGATTTGTAGAGTATAGATTTTTTTTTTCGTGATTTCGTTACTGATCCCGTAGTGAAAGTTGTTCAGTTTGATGGTCTACACCACCTCCTTAAAGGTTTATTTGGATTTTTGTAACACCTTGTAGAAGAGTAACTATACAAGGAACAATTTTAGTCTTAGCGTTTATTCCGAAATTAACTTCACTTGTCTTCTACCTCACTGAACCCATACTAAAAGAACGAATGTATAATCCACCTAAAGAAAGAGGTCGTTGTATCCGTACTTATTGCAATTTGTATCCATACAGTTTTAATTTGATAGGTTTCTTTTTATTAATTTTTTTTTAGTTTCGTGACTGTAGTGTTTGGGAGAAAGGTGCAGGACGTAATTAAAACCACATCGTGTGCTAGTCAAAGAACAACTGTCTATTTCCATAAACACATAACTCCATGAAGATCATATACAACATGCTTTCCCTAATAACAAAGGAATGAAAACAATACATAAATCCAGGTCTTAAATTACACAATAAGCATCAAAGGATTGAACAAATTAATTAAGATTATCTTATCGATTAAAGCAGTAGAAACTCATACATTATATTCTACTACTTATAACCTTAGGTACAATATTATTATTCATTGGTTCTCATATCGAACTGGTGGACGAACATGCCTTCCAGAGCGGGTTTTATAAAATGATGGTGAGTTAGATTGAGGGATGGTGGAAGCTGTTGGTGTCTCTTCAGTTCTGGTGTTATGGTGAAAGTCGTCAAAATGTATGACCGAACGCGAACCGTTAGTGTGTGTATGCTCCTTATTTGGTTCCGTGGTGGTTCTTATATCTTGACGATTGCGCCTGTAGCGGCGTCCGTCGGGCGTGTTTACCCAGTAGGAGCGCGGCTGGTTCGCCGCAACCTCAACACGCGCGCGCACCCAGTTTCCTTCCCTACCAGCGTTCCGTATCCGGATATGATCACCATCCTTCAAATGTGGTAGCTCCTTAGTGTGTTGGTCGTAATATTGTTTACTTTTAGCTAATTTGTTTTCCCTGCTATTCATAACAAGTGATTTTTCCGGGGTTGAGGGCTGGAGAAGACTGTTGCTAATCGGTAGTCTGGTATTTAATCTTCGGCCCATCAACAGTTGAGCAGGGGAATATTTCTCGCCAGATATTGCAGTGTTTCTATAATTCAGGAGCGCTAGGTATGGATCCGTACGATCACTAATGGACTTCACCAAAATGTGTTTGACAGTCTGTACGTTTCTTTCCGCCAGGCCGTTTGACCGTGCATAATATGGAGAACTAGTTACGTGTTCGAATTTCACATTCGAAAACATTTTGAAGTCATCTGATACAAATTGCATTGCATTGTCAGTCACAAATTTCTTCGGAATTCCATGACGTGCGAATATACTTTTCAGATGAGAAATAACTGTGTTGCTTTTTAGGTCCGGTAGTGGCGCCACTTCGACGTACTTGGAATAATAGTCAACGACCAGTAGATAGTCCTTGTTGAGTATATGGAAGATATCCGCCGCTAACTCCTGCCAGGGCGCGGTGTCTGCGTCGGTGCCGGGACGCGCGTGAGCGTGCGGCATCAGCGGCTGTCGAGGCTGTGCGGCGCGACGCTCGGCGCACGTGTCACACGCGCTTACCGCCTGCTCGATTTGTGTGGACATGCCGGGCCACCACATGACGTCACGTGCACGGCTTTTACATTTTTCTATACCAAGGTGACCTTCGTGTATTCGTTGGAGCATATCACGTCTGAGTTTTTCCGGAATTACTATGCGATTTCCTCGGAATATGATGTCGTTTATCACATGTAGTTCATCTTTAACGATCCAATATGATTTAACTTCACTGTCGATGGCACTTTTGGTATGCGGCCACCCTTCCCTATAATAGTCTCGCAGTCTGCATAGTGCCGTATCTTTATCCGTCTCATCTTTTATCAATCTTAACTTCTCTGAGCTAAAATTAACATTTTCATACAGTGCGTTTACATGCACGTCTACTTTGTGTTGCATTTCATCCTCACAACTACCCTCCGTCGTCAACGGCGCACGCGACAGTGTGTCAGCGATGTACATCAACCGACCGGGAACATAACAAATGTTTAAACTGTACCTTTGTAGCCGCAACAACATACGTTGTAATCTGATTGGAGTCTCATTCAGGGCCTTTTTAAAAATAATTTCTAGCGGCTTGTGATCTGTTTCCACCGTTACTTGTTTGTGGCCATAGATAAATTGGTGAAACTTAGTGCATCCATAAACTATGGCCAACATTTCTTTTTCGATTTGTGCCCATCGCGATTCAGCTGAAGTTAGTTTACGTGCTGCGAATGCGATCGGTCGCCCCGCTTGTAGTAGGCACGCACCCAGCCCATGGGAACTTGCATCCACGGACAATACTACTGGCTCGTTTGGGTTATAGAAACGCAGTGTAGGTGCATTCGTAATGCATTTCTTAATTTTGTTGAAGACTGAGGTATGCGTCTCGTACCAGATAAACTCCACGTTACGTTTTAATAAGCCCCTCAACTAATTCGACGTAATTCGAAATAAAACGCGCTAAATAATTCGTCATGCCTAAAAAACGTTCTAACTCTTTTCTGCAGGTCGGTGACGGCATGTCCTTTACAGCTTTGATGCGCTCATTGTCTGGCCGCATGCCGTGCTCGCTGAAAACGTGGCCTAGATATTTAACCTCAGTGGCGCCTATGATACACTTGTCTCGGTTGAAGCGCACCCCGCGCTCGGCGGCACGCTTCAGCACAGCCTCCAGCCGGCTGTCGTGCTCCTCTCTGGTGCTCCCATACACCAAAATATCGTCTACAAAAACCTCAACACCAACCATGTCGAATGTGTTGTACATTGTGCTGTGAAAAACTTCGGAAGCCGAACAAATACCGAATGGCAATCTTAAAAATTTATAACGTCCGAATGGTGTTGCAAAAGTGCATAGCTTTGAGCTCGATTCGTCTAAAACGATCATGAAAAATGCCTTGCTCGCATCCAAGTGCGTAAAGTATTTTGCTCCTGATAAGTTGGACGTAATTTCGTCCAATGTTGGAAGTTGGAAATGACTACGTTTAATTGCTTTGTTTAGATGCTGAGGATCTAAACACAGGCGTATTTTGCCGTCTGGTTTTTCTACTAAAACTATGTTTGATACCCAGTCGGTAGGTTCGTCCACCGGCTCTATTATATCTAAGGCAATCAGACGATCCAGCTCCTCCTTTAACTTTGGTCTTAATTTAATGGGTATTTTTCTTGTACTTCTTACGACAGGAGGAACTGATTCATCGATGGTAAGTTTATGTGTGCCTGGAAGCCGTCCTATTCCTTCAAAAATATTTGGATATTTATTAAGCAATTCACAGTACCTTTTGTCTACTAGTTCGTTTACTCTAATTATTAAATTAAGCGCAGAACATACATCTCTGGATAATAAGTTGCTACATTTTACGTTCAACACATAAATTTTCTTTTCACATTTCTTTCCATCGTGATATAACTTTGCGTTAAAATAGCCTACAACAGGTAAAATATTTTTACTGACCTCGCGAAGAATCGTTCCTGTATGTTTCAATATTCTTCTATTGAATCCCGACGCAATGAAACTTTCATGCGACATCACGCAAGCGTCTGCACCACTGTCCAACTTGAAACTTACCGGGACATCGTTAACAATCACCTCTGCATACCAGCCGTTACCGTCCAACGAATTTATTGCGATGTCGTTTACTAGTAAGTCTTCACAATCACTCTCTTCATCCGACTGTTGATACACTTCTCTCATGAAGCCTGACCTACAGCACTTCTCAAAGTGGCCAATTTTATTGCACTGAAAACAACGCACATTGTACGCGGGACACTCGTTACGCCCGTGCTTATTTCCACAATTCCAGCACCTAGGGCGATTGAAATTAGAGTCGGGACGGGCGGTATAGCCTTGGCCCTGCTGTTGCCGTCGCTGCGGCGGTGGCGGCGGCGGCGGCGGGCCCGTGCGGTACGATCGGCCGGTGCCTGCGGCTCCACGGCCACCGCGACCCATGCCCGGCCGCGCGCTCACGTTTTCGATCTCAGCACTGATGCTGCTGCCTCCTGCACTGGTACTGCTACCAGATACTGACGCTTTCACTACACTTGCTTGCTGACTGGCTATTTCCGCCGCTTGGCACCACATCACAGCATCACTTAGTTTCAATTCGCTTCTTCGAAGCATACTTTCTCTTAGTTGACAATCTTTAATACCACGGATTAGTTGTGTTAGTAGTAAACTCTCCTTTAAATCTCCGAAGTCACACGACTTACTTTTTATTTTTAGCAATGCCAGGTACCTGTCAAAATCCTCGTCTTTTTGGTACGTTTCAAAAAATACGTGTCTTTCAAAATTGACGTTTTTTTGCGGATTACAGCGATTATCAAATTTTTCACATAAAACCGAGTACTTTATGTCTGCGTCAAGGTCGAGTTCATCGTAGAGTTCACGACCTGCCTTCCCGATGACATGTAAAAATAATGCGCATTTTTCGCGATCGGATGCCTTCTCGCGACCCGCTGCTATTAAATACCAATCGAATGTTTTTTTCCAATCCTTCCAATTGTCTGCTAAATTGCCAGAGTCCTGCATTTGCGGTGGTTGTTGTATGGCCGACGCATAACTTGTAGTGAGGTTTCCCAATGTAGTTTCCTCTTTCTTATTTTTTCCTTCTGCCATCTTCACATTTATTTTGCTTTTATTTATCACAAAACTCGAGAAATAACACACCTGACACCATGTAGTGTTTGGGAGAAAGGTGCAGGACGTAATTAAAACCACATCGTGTGCTAGTCAAAGAACAACTGTCTATTTCCATAAACACATAACTCCATGAAGATCATATACAACAGTGACATTGACATTTCCTTAGTCTCGGTATAAGTTTAACACCGTCAAAATTGGCCGTGTAAAATTTATTCATAGATTAGGGTTGGTAAAACCACAGATTATATAATACCATACAGTACAGATGCCCAACGTCAAACAATGAAACGCGTCTGCCGTAACGCGGGCAGTCTTCGGGCAAAGTAAATTGCTTGATTTTCCGAGGCTCATGAGATTTTTTTGTAGTCAGATCATGTACTTTTAGTAACAATTTATACGTTTACGTAAACATTAATTACAAATCGATACCATAACGCCATATATTGCAATTTTTAAACTAAAATTTCATTTGTATGGGATGGGACACCATGGTAAAACGCAAAATCAGTTTACTCTATAGTAACCGGCGACTTAATCTAAGAATAAAATTTACTCGTGTTTGGTCGTATCGGGCCTTAGGTGACTCTTTTTTCGTTCTGAACAATTTATCCCTTTGTTGATCCCATTTTAATTTGGTGCTCTGATGACGCCCTTCGGGGTACACAAGAAAACACCTCAAACTTTGGCAGAGAATCATCACCGATTGAAGCATTTGCTTGCATGTAAAACCGATATCGGAATCGAACTAATACAGGATGAAAGGGACATCACTCCGCAGACTGAAACGGTAATCTCAGACCATCAAACTAAACAACTTCACTATAGTTCGTACCTCAGGAAACGCGAAAAATATCTGCTGTTTCATACAAAGCTGCTGTACTACCCGACTCAAACGTATATTGGGACTGATTTTTTTCGCGTTTCCTGAGGTAGGTAGGCTTCATAGAGAACGTTGTTCAGTTTGATGTTCTGAGTTCACCGTTTCAGTCTGCTGAAGGCTGTCAGATATCAGTTTTACACAGATACATCAATACGAATCGTATGCATTCCTTCACGATATTTTCCTTCATCATTTATGGAAACAGTCGGTACGTAGTCAGAATTAACTCATTTTTATACTATTCTATTCTATTTAAAAAAAAATGGCTGCCATCTTGGGTATTTGATGATTTTGCCAATGTCTAGTTTATGTAGCAAAAGTGCTTGACGTTGTACGGTAATTTATGTAAGTATTTGGTGACTTCAAGGATTGTTTTTCGAAAAGAACACTATCTTGAGCCACCACTGGAGCCCCGCTGTCGACCTGGGAGGGGGCAACCAACAATCGACGAGCGACGTGACCGCCCAATAGCAGATCGACAACGCGACTCCTCATTTTTATACATGGTTGTCATCCGGATGGTTCGACCCCCCTCATGATGGAGTACATTCCATACCTCTTCGCAACGTGCCTCATATTACTCAACCTACCTACTACTACCACATATTTGAGTCAAAACAAAAAACGAAAAAACCACCACACCGCCGAAAAAAGCATTAATAAACTTTCCCATGTGACGTAAGGCAAAGAAGAATTCTAATTACGTACTTCTGCTCCTCGACACTTCGCCGACATAAATCGTTTGAGTCCGTCCCCGGGGAGAATTTGACCCTTTTTTAGAACATTCAAGATCCTTTATTCTTGTCGTATATTAACTGAACTGTTTGGAACTACGTGGTATGTAGACTAAATAGGTACTGTGTTTGTTAAACAACTACTATACAAGTTTAAATAGTTAGGTACTTATAGTTACACTGACTATCTAAGTATTAGAGAGATTTTCCTACATGAGGACTAGATTACATGAAAAGTTATAAAAACTATCAATCCACTAAAAATACAATAAGTAATATGAAAATAAGATTAAAAGCACAAGTCCGTGGAATCGGCCCGCAAACCGTCTGCATTTTTAGGCTGGCAATAGACGTCAATAGACGTAGAGACAACTACAATGTGACATGACATTCTTGTTTTTTGGAAATATTGTTTAAGGCGTATCAGCCGTGGACCACTCTCCTCTCACTCACACTTCATACTAATCGATGAGAAAGAGCGCGTGGCTCCGGTCAGAATTTTGCTGTTTTCTTTGAAAAATTCGATGATTTTTTATTAATTTCGAAAAAGTAAAAAAACCACATCATTCTAAATTGTATTGTGAACAATATAGTAAATTTTCATTTTGTTCCGATTAAAAATGTAAGAGTAAAATGGTTACAACTGGAAAAAAAGGGGTGACTTTAGAGTCCCTTTTCTTCGGTTTTATTCATTAAAACCACTTCACTTCTCATATCCTGTAGATAGTTCAGTTTAAATTTCAGCTCAAAAAGTGCCATAGTTAATGAATAAAATGGTTACAAAATTACCCAAAACTGGCAGGTAGCCCCTTAATTAGTGCCCTAGCTTTAGACCGTAGCTTCACCCAACTTTACTACTCTTTCTTATACTGTGATGTAACTACTACTTAATGAAAAAAAAAACAACATAATATTTTATGAGATGGAGACCCGTGATACTATCGCCGAACCTATAAGTTTTTCGTACCAACTTTAAATACATACTTAAGATAGTATTCTTTTGACTTATTAGTTAGTTTTGTCTTAGCTACCTACTAATTTGTTAGTTTTGGTTTTGCCATGGTACTAAAATATCTGGAACTCGAATAATCATAAATGCGATAAAAACCCGATGTTTAAATAATGAAATTTTTACCCTATTCTCAATTCAATCCCTAATTGGTTACACTTTAAGCGTAGCTTCTTACCTACTAGGTATGGTAAGGCTTAGTTTACAGCAGGCCGAAGCTACGAAGGCTCTTTACAGAATGAAGGTGGCCCAAACCTGGCACAGCGATATGCCTAAGATGAGACACACTGCACTAAGACTGGACAGTGAGCTCGGAAGGAGGTTCAATATGATCGGTGACACAATGCCGAGCATACGAATCTTCAAGAGGAACTACAAAACACATGTCCCAACAAGGGATGAATGGAAGCGTGGACTGCGTACCCCGGACGCGAACACACTTGTTTGGTACACTGATGGCTCAAAAACCGAGTCAGGTACGGGTGCAGGCATACATTCCAAAGACTACAACGAAAGTATCAGTCTAGGAGAGTTTGCAACTGTCTTTCAAACAGAGACGTATGCTATCATAGCCTGTGCACAAGAGAATATATATAGAAAGGTAGCCAACAAGACTATATATATCCTTAGTGACAGCAAAGCAGCTCTCAAAGCCTTGAACTCCTATCATGTAAGTTCCAGGCTAATTCTGAACGGAGTGAAGACCCTTAACAAGCTTGGTCTTCACAATACTGTACGATTAGTCTGGGTCCCGGGACATACTGGAGTCCAGGGTAATGAGAATGCTGACGAGCTGGCGAGAGCCGGGTCAGAACGAAAAATGGTCGGCCCAGAACCAAGCGTGGGAATCCCGGCATGCAGCATAAGAATGGCCATCAGGGATTGGGCTGATAAAACACACAAACTGGAGTGGTCTGGCCTTACAGGTCTACAACACTCCAAGAAATTTATCAGCAATATGACAACTCGTGTCTCAAAGTTCATACTGAACAACAGCAGGAGCAAGGCTCGTGCCATCGTCGGAGCCCTCACTGGGCACTACGCCACAGGCGCGATGATGCACAAAATGAAACTCACCCTAGATCCCAGCTGCCGAGCATGCGGAGAGGATGAAGAAACCATGGAACATATTCTTTGTGACTGTGATGTCTTGGCGGCAAAACGCATGTGCCTCCTCGGAGATGGATACCCAAAACCGGGAGATCTTAGGCTTCTTCCCCTCAATGGTATTGCCTCCTTCATTGACCACGTATTTGAAGGGTGAAGAAAGCGAAAAGTATTGGGGCTAACACAAAAGATCCCACTGGGTCGAAGTGTTGCTGGCCTGCCAGCCCCCACAACAAGATAAGATAAGATAAGAAGGTGTGGGGGGGGAGTACTGTGTACTGTGGGGACTTGCCATAGATGTCAACACCCACAAGTTATAGCAAAGAAGCCAACAGATGGCGATACCGTCGCTCACGGAAACATGCTCCATACAAAGACAACGTTCACCGTAAATACGTAACTCGTAACCTACTACAAATAAGGTTCACAATCGAATGCGAGACATAAATCGCGCAAGAGAAATAATCACAGAGATTCGATATACAGGGTGGATTTTTGAGACGGGGCAGTAAGGGCAGGTACCTTAACCGTTGTAGCTACAGCGAAACGTTCTTAGGAGACTATCCTTAACTTTTTGAAAAATTTCGAACTGCATTCACAGATTTCGAAAAAAATGTACAGTCAGCAAGAAAATTGACAATTTACACAAAAACTTTTTTTGATGCCAATCGATCCTGTTTCTTATAAGGATCAATAGACTCTATGGGACCAACCGAGGTTTGAGTACTAGAAATGTCAGAAATCGCAAAAAACGTTTCCCATACATTTGGTAGGAAATGAGACTCCAAATTTACTTTTATACATAACAAAACTTTTTATTAAGGACAGATTTGCCGCTAAGAAGACTTTGATAATAAAAACATACTGAAACCGTATTAGAAAGAAATGTATTTTTAAAATCATACAATTTACAACACGTTTTGAAGATTTTCTAATATTATTAATATTTTGATCCTTTTTGTTTATTTTCGAACAAACTTCTTTTTAGCGGCCAGTCTATCCATAATAAAAAAGTTTTGTTATGTATAAAAGTAAATTTGGAGTCTCATTTCCTACCAAATGTATGGGAAACGTTTTTTGCGATTTCTGACATTTCTAGTACTCAAACCTCGGTTGGTCCCATAGAGTCTATTGATCCTTATAAGAAACAGGATCGATTGACATCAAAAAAAGTTTTTGTGTAAATTGACAATTTTCTTGCTGACTGTACATTTTTTTCAAAATCTGTGAATGCAGTTCGAAATTTTTCAAAAAGTTAAGGATAGTCTCCTAAGAACGTTTCGCTGTAGCTACAACGGTTAAGGTACTTGCCCTTACTGCCCCGTCTCAAAAATCCACCCTGTATATACAAGGTCCAACTAAGAACTGTTGGACCACGGCCGGTCCCCAGGCTTCACACTAAGCCTGGTGGAAGATCTTCCCTTTTCAATGGAGGAACATTCCCAAGTACCACCTCCATATTGGTGACCCTCGACAAAGAACATCGCAACCTGAACACCGCAGAGCAGCAACCAGTTCAACCAACCCTTCACACCCCTCGACCAGGTCAAACAAGCAGCAGTCACGCCATCAACCCGAAGCCCACACCAGGTCCATCGCAGCTGTCTTCACACCGCTTCCTGGGCCTGCAGCTTCCTCAACGACAGTCAGCGTCTGCATAGAAGGATCTCCCGCAGCCCACGTGTCTGAGCTCACCTCCACGTGGCAGTTCTGCTCGCCTTCTCCACGCCTGTCACTCACCCGCATCACATCAGGACTGGTCTCCCTGACAGATGCACACACTCGCAGCACATCGCTCGTCAGACTCACTTGACTGGAGCCCTGCACCTACATGGATACAGACTGCACACTTCGAACAACTCAACGACCTCCGGTCTGAGGGGGGAGTACTGTGGGGTCTTGCCTTAGATGTCAACACCCACAAGTTATAGCAAAAGAAGCTAACAGATGGCGATACCGTCGCGCTCAGAAATATGCTCCATACAAAGACAACGTTCACCGTAAATACGTAACTCGTAACCTACTACAAATAAGGTTCACAATCGAATGCGAGACATAAATCGCGCAAGATAAATAATCACAGAGATTCGATATATATACAAGGTCCAACTAAGAACTGTTGGACCACGGCCGGTCCCCAGGCTTCACACTAAGCCTGGTGGAAGATCTTCCCTTTTCAATGGAGGAACATTCCCAAGTACCACCTCCATAAAGGCTTAGTTTTTCCCAAAGATGTAAAGGTCAGTTGATGATACTAGAAATTTGTAAATTCGTAATAAACTTACGACCGATATTCCCTTTTTGACCCTGTCAGAAAACTTAAAAATAGTTGTAAAGTTTAAGGTCGGTAATGTTTATATCTTCATACCTACCAATAACACAATACACAAAGAATAAAAGAAGATATCCAGAAATTAACAACAGTACAACCTACTTTTAACATAATCATAACTATACTGACAAAAACATGACGAAAATTCGCCTTTCTGTCTTCTCTTGTGTGAGTTCACTATTCTTAGCAAAGGCATTTTATGAACAGCTATTCCAAACGCGGAGAAAACTATTACACGAGGAATTTTAGCTGTGGCTTCTTTTTACGACTTTTCTTAGCCGTCGCAGAGAAAGGATTTGGCGAAATTAAACTTCTAAGCTAAAACGGGCCGTCGCCGGACCCACTATTCATAAAAACTAAGCAGATTTCTTACAGTTTTTAGAGTTCCGTAGTCAACAAGGATCTCCTATAGTTTCGCCATGTCCGTCCTTCTGTCGGCGGCGTAGCTATGAGACGCTTAGTTCTAGAAAACTGTAATTTAACATGGACACACATATTTATCACGTCGACAAAGTGGTAAAATAAAATCTTAAAAAATATACTTTTTTTAGGGTACTTCCCCTACACAAAAAGTGGGAATGCATTTTTTTCTCGTCTTTCCTATGCTGTGGGTTACCGTTAGATAGGTCTTTCAAAAACATTGTGGGTGTAGGAAAACCATTCTTCGGTTTAGGAATTCGTTAGCGAATAATAGTTGACCAACTTATACAATGTATTTTTAGACTACATTAGTCGTTAAACCGTAGTATAAAACAAAAAGCCCCCTTCTAAGTTCGTATATTGTGATAGTCGACTACGGAACCCTACCTTGCGCTTGGCCCGACACGCACTTGGTCGGTTTTTATTTGTATTTTACCCTAAGCTCACTAGTTCGTTATAGGTACTGGTTGCTTAGGAGCTCTAATTAAATACAATTTCTGAAATTGTTAAGCTGTCGTTCACAGACGTTGATTCAATGCTGACAAATTCAGTTTGCTAATATAATAGGTCAATTGGAATTCTGTGAAACTAGTTTCAAGCGAAAATGATGATAAAATAGAGTGCCAATGGGGTGCAAGTTAATAATTTTGTGGGTTCTTTCCGCGTTTGTGATTTAAGTGTGTTTGTGGTGTACCCAGTTCTTTAACAATTTTGTAATAACATAATAGATATTTAGTACATTTCAGAATATTACAATTAACTTGTAAATTTAAGTATCTCTCGGTCAATTCACAGTCACGCGAACTAGCATGAATTAGAGGCTCGAGTAAATAAAGATCTATTCAGCAGATGGGAACAGCGAATAAATACAGATCCTTTTCTACTTTACTAATCAATGCTGGAACGAGTAAGTACGAAATAGGATTAGGAACTTGGAAAAAAGGGAAAGTCTGCACTCTACTTTTGATTAGATTTCTTTGGGGCGTCTATTATTTTGTATTAAATTGGAATTAACGAGAAAGTTGTGATCTTGATGAATTGTTGATATTCTTTTAGTTCGCTTTTCTTTTTTCTATAATTAGGTTAAAGTCATACTAAATTAGGTACTACAAATTAGGTAACCTAGGTACATACTTAAATAAAGTCGGGCTATGAAATCGTTTAAAATCTTGGCGTACACATGGCAATTTATCAATGTAGTACATACGTAAGCACACGCCATTGTCCCATTGGGGTAGGCAGAGACCACGGACCGCCACACGCTACGACTCTGACACACCTCTTTAGCCTCATTCACATTCATAAATCTCTTCATGCACTTCCGTCTATTGAGGGTGCTACGCACTTGTCCTTTTCGGAAAAGATCATTGATTTGACCATGGTATGCTTTCCTCGGACGACATACATATTTAATTTTAAGTCCTGTTTAATTTAAATTATAAGCCAAGTTTAATTTAAAGTAATACCACACATACTTCGTAATTGAGCGCATTTCAACTGCGTTCCTTTTATTCCATACCCAACATTCACCCACCATACATAAGGGAGGCACCAACACAATTTTGAATAGCCAGACGTGCCCTTTTTGACATATGTACAGAACGGGTAATATTGCTATCATTTATACCTCCGTTAGAAATGATTAAAACCAAGAATTTTTGATTAAAACACAGACAGTGACATCTCGTCTTAAAGGGTTATTTTGTCGAAAATATCAATTCATTGGCTCATAAGGGTTCGAATCAGGAATGAAGAGATCCGCAGAAGAACCAGAGTAACTGACATAGCCTACAAATTGCTAAACTAATGTTGCAGGACATATTATTGCTCTCAGAACCGATGACCGATGGAGCCGAAGTGTTCTCGAGTGGCGAGTGCGTACTGGAAAGCGCAACGTGGGTAGGCTCCCACAAGGTGGACCGACGACCTGGTGACGGCGGCGGGAACATGGGTCGAAAAACGATAATTTTTTTGGATCTCCCAACAAAAGAGCGGATCGGCCGATCGATTTTCTATAGGAGGACCAAACAAATTTCTCGTTTTTCGACCCATGTTCCTTTGGGAAAGTTGTTCAGATTCACGGTTCAGACCATGACCGCAACCGCGACCGTGACTGTTTTTTTTAATTAGTAACGGAACTATAAGGGTGTATTCAGATATACCCTTTTAGTTTCGTTACTAATAAAAAATTCGTGGTGTAAAATCAAACTTAGTTTGTATGAACGCACTTGACGTTGTACTATTTTTGTTGAATTGTCGTATGTAGCAAGCTAGACCTTAGCACAGATTATATAATACTATACAGTACAGATGCCCAACGTCAAACAATGAAACGCGACTGCTGTAACTCGGGCAGTCTTCGGGCAAAGTAAATTGCTTGATTTTCCGAGGCTCATGAGATTTTTTTGTAGTCAGATCATGTACAGCTTTTAGTAACAATTTACACGTTTACGTAAACATTAATTACAAATCGATACCATAACGCCAAATATCGCAATTTTTAAACTAAAATTTCGTTTGTATGGGATGGGACACCATGACCTTAGTAAGATTAGTTCGACACCGGACACGGAACCCAAGAATATCAAGTGCGCATTTCAAGTAAGTTTAAATTTCAGATTAAGTCTCTATTGCGAGTTATGAGGTATTTTATTTGAATGTAACTTTTAATTTCCCCGGTGAGTTGAAAATTCTCGACTGCAACCTAATAATTCGAATAGATCAAGGTAGTTTGCTTATACAGTATGTAGTTTTCGTGTCAGTATTGCCTCTGCTCTGCCGCTGTAAATTTTACAAATGGGACATATCCTGAGCGAGTGCGAGCTAGACAGGAATACGACATTACCTACATTTTCAGCCACGCTTCCTACCGGGTGAGGTTAAATTTGGTGGGTGTCCGTACTGTACATAATGTAGTACTAGATACTCTTTCTTATACTGTGGCACAGGTCCGGCACTCTATAGAACGTTTTTGAATTTCAAAACGGCGTGTGCACATGCGCACATTGTGCAAACTGTCCATGACATTGCGTGTAAAGGTTTATTTGTATTTTTGTAACACCTTGTATAGATAGGGTTCTGCCTGACGGTTTTTAAGGGGTTGATCAGACCATCAAACTGAACAACTTAGGAACTATAGGACCAACATTGAAACCGTGAATAATAAATCTGCTGTTCCATATTACGTTGAACTGTATATTTATTTTTCTTTTTTATTTATTTTTTTATTTATTAAGGAAACGAACAGCGTTACAAACATAAGCGTTGATTTAAAAGTTAGGTACAGCTTTTACAGATCTCCACGTACCTAACTTTCTAGCTTAGCTTTCTAGTGATAATTTATTACGGTTTAAACAGCTGTAGACTACATTAGATAATTAACAAAATTATAACTATCCCGCAAAGTTATTTAGTGGGATAATCCCCGGGCATTAAACTAATGGACGTTACGAATAGGGTTGCCAACCGTCCCGCGAGAGGCGGGACATCTCGTTTCTAGAGCCGGCCTTAGAAGACGCCGCCCGCTAAAGATGTGTGCGGGACGCCAATTGTCCCGTTTTATGGTACGTACCAATAAACTTTCAGGCTGAAGTAGAAGAGATCGTGCGTTTCTTTTTACTCGAGTGCAGGGGCAGTATGTGGCTCTGCTCTGCTCGGAATTCAAATTTTTGATAAAGTAAAACATACTCAATAAAACTATTTAAAATGTAAAAGCTAAACCAGGCCCTGTAGTGTGATTTCTCTAATACATGGGCGGGACTCTGCTTTTTCTCAAACTGCCTACTTGTCGCAGTAAGCGCGAGTTTCCCTCTCTGAAAAGCGCGGGAATAGGTCTTTTTTTACGCTGCGAAGGCGCATCGTGCGCTAGTAAAGAAATCATTCTATAGCGGCAGTATAATTTGACAGCTCGGTCCCGTTTTATTAGCCACGTCCCGCTTTTTGATTGCACATTTCCCGTTAATCCGAGTACCAAGGTTGGCAATGGTAACCCTAGTTACGAATGCCCGAATGGAGACAAGAAATGGGGAACCTACCAAAAACATAAATGTGATAGTAGAGATCAAGTTCTGTACAAAGAAGACGAGGGTTTGTTGGCTTCACTGATAAAGGAATTGATATCTGAATGTGTGGCAAGTTCTATTTAAGTTCCTTTAGGGCAGGGGTGGCCAACCGGTCGATCGCGATCGACCGGTCGATCGCTACTATTAGTCCAGTCGATCGTGGCAAGGCAAAAATATAAATAAGTAGACCAGACTGCGCAACGTAATTACCAACAACTGCAGCATCATCATTTAAGATTTCAAGAAGTATGTAAGTGTTAGATCGCACAGGGTTTCGTTAGTAAACAGTAGATCTTATGTCTCATCAAGTTGGCCACCCCTGCTTTAGGGTAACATTGTTCAAGAAAAATTATAACTTGCTTTAACTAAAATAACCATACATACAATATAACAGGGTGAGATATCACCCTATTGATAATTACTAATGTGAGTAACTACTACATTACTACTACTATTACTCGAGTGACTCCGCAATAACTCAAATTTCCCCGCCAACCCAGTTCACCCCGATAACCGGAGTAAAATTATGTCCATTTCACAATAGTCTTTACGCCAAGCGTGGTCTATGAGTGTATTTGCATAAATTAGCAGCCTTTAAAACTAAGAGGCTACCCATCAAACTGAACAACTTTCAGAGAAAAAAAAAACAGCTGTTCCATACTAAACTGCAATGCCTACTCGACTAAAATATAGCTATGCAACAGCAGATGGTTTATTTGCTCCAATCGGTAAGCTCCCATAGTAAAAGTTGTTCAATTTGATGGAGATTTTATTCACACAAATTTATTTGCCGTGGCAAAGGGCAAGTTGTTTGTACCACAATAGACCGTCTAACAATAAAAACGTTGCGATAATAGCTAAACTCGTCTATTTATATCCATTAAGACATTGTTTTAGTTACTAGAACAGCAAAAAAAATTACAACGCATTTATTGTGATTTTGTCACCCAACATTTTTCTCAGTGTACTCTTAAAAAGTTATAAGAACACAATTTAGGCGAAGACGAAAAAAAACCGCCGTTCCATAGATAATGGCAATAGCTAATACTTGAGCAAAATGTATGAAATAGCTGACTTTTTTCTCGCGATTTCACAGTTGGTCCTTAGTAAAAGTTGTTCAGTTTGATGGTCTGAAGCCACGTAAACCGTGTTACAATGATTTTTAATAACGAATTTCGGATGCTTTTCGGCTTAATGCTTACCTATACCATATCAGTTTGTACCTAAAATAATTATGCTAAAAGTTAACCACAGCAGGACAGTTGGCAAAGTGTATGTTTAGTACCTAATGGTCATCTTTTAGTAACTCCCTGTAACTAACTTCCGCACCAAGCATTTAGAAACTGTATGGAATAATTACCAATAGGTAACAAAATGTTATGAAATTGTTTGAAGCTCACATAGTTTGTAAATTATTCAAAAGTTATTTATTACATAAATTTCGCTAGTTTAGTACGTTAAATAAGGATAAAATAGTATACCTACCTATGAGCTATGCTCGGTGATTCTCAGAGGGATCACATCGAAGTGATTCGTTACAGAACTAAAGTGGCTGACATAGCTCAGAAAATTAGCAAGCTGAAGTGGCAATGGGCTGGTCATATCTGCCGAAGAACTGACAACCGATGGGGTGTCAGAGTTCTAGAGTGGAGACCGCCAACTGGTATGCGTAGTGTGGGACGCCCTGCTGCCCGCTGGACAGACGACCTAAAAAAGTTGCGGGGAGCGACTGGATGAGGAAGGCCAAGGACAGAGTTTTGTGGCGCGCCTTGGGAGAGGCATATGTTCAGCAGTGGACGATGATAGGCTGATGATGAGTATAATTACCTACCTATACAAATGTTATATTGTTGTACTTAGATTGAGAGAAGACGTGTTGTACTATAGGCTCATTCCTAACATGCTGAAGGTTTTTAAGGAAATAATTAGACTATCAAACTGAACAAATTTCTCTATGGGAACGATTTTACTTTCAAAAATCATAGGTACCTACTCCAGGAGTGCGTTTTTTAAAATCCAAATCAGCAGTAGAAATATACATTTAAATCTCCATAGTAATTTCGATTCAAAAATCGCACTCCTTATTGCGAATAAAATCATCTGTTCCATACAAAACTGCAATCCTACTAGACACAAAAGTATGGGTTTTTTCGCAATTTTGTGGTCTCAAAGAGTTTTTTCGTCCATCAGATAATATCATCCGTTTTACATACTTGTGTGAAAATATAAATTTTTAATAAATAAAAGTACCTTATCAAAAGTTACATTACAAAAAGCTCCAAGTTTGCTGGATACTTCAAACCATCCACAAAAGAAAAGGAACTATACAGGGTAAATTTTATATCACTGCGGATGACTTCAGCATGTACTTATTCTACTCATCAAACTGAACAACTTTTACTATGGAGCCAACATAGAAATAGCGAAAAAAAAAACAGCTGTCCCATACAATCGAATATGTACCTACTTACTGCAGTCTAGTATGGGACAGTTGACTTTTTTTTTGCGATTTCGATGTTTGCTCCATAGTGAAAGTTGTTCATTTTTGATGAGTAGAATACCTACATGCTGAAGTTGTCCGCAGTGCTATAAAATTTAACCTGTATTAACTAAAAACTTAAAGTAAAGAGGTGCTGAGTGAGCTTGTAACTCAGGCAGGTATTTTTCAGTAAGTGTGCAAATAAGTAGCTACAACACAGAACACAAATTTAATTGATCACTTCCTCCACGTTCCTCTAATCGAACGAAACTATCCAATTCCGTGTTTACAAAAACCTCCCTAAGCGCATCACTGTCATTAACGAAATGAAAACCGCAAAATGTTGTGCAGTCCGCAATTCATTAGTGAATTGCGAATGCCCTACATAAATGCGGCTTCGTTGAGTGGAGCGCCTTACAATACGTACCTTTTGTGACTGTCTCTTTAAGGTAAGTGCATTATTAAGACGGGTCGCATCGGGGCCGAGCTGCCGTATCGCAGCGAAAGATGCGTACTTCGCAAACTAAAGCAAATAATTCCGCTCTTCAATCTTCGTTAGCGAAGAACCGGCATATAAGGTAGGTACCTACGTTCCACTGCCAGGGTACAGACTTAACCATGAAGGGTGCTTGACCACGAGTGCCCAATGCGGATTGGTGGACATACACAACAAATCAGACTTTCTTCTTCAGCGTATGCAGGTTTCCTCACGATGTTTTCCTTCAACTTTTGAGAACTGTCGGTATTACGTACATAAGTTAAAAACTCATTGTTATTTACGTGGCATCAGTGGCATGTCTTCCGTGCAGATTCGAACCCGGACCTCTAGACTGAGTTTCCATACCTCTCCAACCACCTCCCATCTCATACCGATACATAAATAAAATCACAAAAATACACTCTAAATACTTTTATCGAATCAAGATATAGACGTAGAATATCTACGTAAGAAATAAACAAATATTATAAAAACCTTGTGATGATTTTGACAGTTTGTTTTGAGGTGTTAATAAGGCAATTCAATATACTTACTCTAAGTATTTAAATAATCTTCTTCGTACGTTTTATTTATTGTGATTATAAAGTTATAATCTTCAATGCATCAAAATTCCCTTTAATAAAAACATTTAGTTCGACACCTGTAACGAACTGCCACATGAAACATTTCCCAAAGCCTTACAAATGGAAATATCCGGGCAGAAGCGACGAGCCGCTAAGGGGCCGGTAATCAGTTGCCAAAGATATACAGACTTATCATTATAGACTTCGAATAAAACACAGATGTTCGATCTGAGAATTAATTTTACCGACCCGCAAATCTTACACTGTCACCACAGAGTATTGTTTTTCTGTGCTGTCACTACATCACAGTATTCGGGGACAAGTCGGATTGTTGCGGAATTTATTTATTCGTATTTATTAAATACTTATATCATCATCGACCACTGTTGGACATAGTAGGCCTCTTCCTCTGCGGCCCGATCGGCCATCAGTTTTGCGATGTGCCCCGCCCACTGCCAATTTATTTTAGCAATTATTCTTTGGGCTATGTCAGCTACTCTGGTTCTTCTGCGGATCTCTTCATTTCTGATTCGATCTCACAGGGAAACTCCAAGCATAGCCCTCTCCATTGCCCTTTCGGTGACTTTCAGCCTTTTAATGAGACCTTTTAGAGTGACTAATTCTGTAACTGATAACTACTGATAAGTGATAAGATTATGCCAATAATTTTAGTGACTTGCTAACCCGCTATGTCACATTTTTCTCAGCTAGCGGGAATAAGTCAGATTGTTACTGAATTATTTCTTCGTAGAAATACGTTTATGGAGATTGACCAGATTCTGTCACTGATTACAGATTAGATACGCGAGATAAATGTTGGTAAGTAATGTTATATTGTATTGAAATTGTTTTTCTCCCCTCCGGACGGAAAGCGCCAATTCTCGTCCCGGTGCACTAAACGAAGTTGCCGCTTTCCACCTCCATTCCTCCATTTTCCAGGAGAAAAATAGTAATACTAACCTCGGACAGTAAATAAGAAAGCCTCAGATCTCATGTAATTGTTGACCGAGGCGAAACCGAGGTCAACATTACATGAGATCTGAGGCCTTTCTTACTTTCCTATCTTCGGTGTGTAATCTACTATAACGAGTTCCTATTCCTGCTACAAAACGAGTCATCAAATGAAAGCAAAATATGAAAGCAAGATCGTGTGTAAACGCGTTTTTCGATATTTATTTGTATGAAATCTGTAGGGCAGACAATCTAAGCCTAGGGGATCATTTTTCAATGCGGACGTCGACGAAAAATGAGTTCCATTCCTGTTCCGGATATTATACTGATGGCCCAATCAGTGTAGCGTGGTTCGCTAAATAACACAAATCTTGCTATTCCCGACCTAAATGTTGGCTATAAATTTAGGCGATCCAAGTTAGCTGCTCTTTCCGCTTGGAGCGTGCTTTCTGGGTTTCGTACACGGATTGCTGTCTGGAATTTCATTTTGGATGTTTACTAAGTATTCTATTCTATTTTTTATTTAATGGCGTTTCCTTGTTAGATTTCGCCAGTGTCAAGTTATTTGAGGGAGTGTCTATCCAATCTCGAGGATTGTTTTTGAGTAGGAACAACTGAGAAGGATTTTGTAGCCTCGTGGCAGGCTGAGACGCGAACCGCTCGAACACCACGCGAGAGACAAGTGTTCGAGGCAAACCCTGCAACGTGACTCCGTTCACTAAGTACTAGAGCTAACGTATTACATTTAACTTTATGTAACAGCTTGATAGTTCCGTACCCAAAGGGTGGAAATTGGACCCTATTCATAAGACTAATTATGTTGTCCGTCCGTCCCTCTGTCCTACCTATTTAGTGCTGTAACTTTTAAATCGTCATACCTTGACAGTTGAAATTCACAGAATGTGCGTTATTACCATAGGCGAAGTATTTTTCGCTTACGCTGATAGACGAAACATCAGTGTAACCGCCTATGAGACAGCGATAGTCATAAAGTCCTATACAATTTGTATGAAAATAGCTGTCTGACTCCGGAGTCAGACAGCCGTTGTAGAACAAAAAAGTGGCTACGTCGATAAGGACAGCAATAAGTAGCGATCTCCTTTTTTAACATAGCAAATTCGCTCTGAATTTGCTATGTGCATCTCTTACTGAGTGATATGACAAGACACGTGCTTCATTCTAGTTCCTTCTCTTTCTACGGTTATTACAGATATAGCCGATTTGATAACAAATACTAAGAATGTCAAAACATTAAAAATTAAGGGGTTAATAATAATGGTAATACATAAAAGCGTCAAACTTGGTGTGATTATAGAGAAAACTCTACAGTACCTATAAAAAAACGGCTAAGTGTGAGTCGGTCTCGCGCTAAAAGTCCCGAAGAAAAAAAACGTTTTTTCTAAGTTAATAATGTTGTGTGGTGCTTTCAGCTTCGCGGAAAACGTCGGAAAAGGCTGTTTCAGGTCTGTATCGAAAAAGTTCTTTCGATAATAAAAAAATTATCATTATTTTTATTATTTAATTGATGATAAAATGTGTTCATAAAATCTGATGACATTGATATGTCAACCAATGATATGAACGAATAAACTGGTGAAAAAAAATTACCTGCGTGGAAAATTAATGGGCAATCTGCTGATCGAACGTTTGTAAGAAAAGTAGAATTGTTTTTTTTGTGTTTCCTTCTTTGTTTGTTTGTTCAGTATCATGAGTATACACATTAAATTAATGAAACTGTCTACCTTAACTCCCTGTATACAGGGTCAGGGTGTAATAAGACCTCTCCCGAAACGCAAAGGGGTGAAAGTACCCATCAATATGAACAACTTTTACTATGGGACTAATTACGAGAACTCAAAAAAATCTGTTATTTCATACAAAAATTAATACTACCGCGCAAAAATTTTTTTATGTTCTCATAGTTGGTCTGTTTTTAACAGAGACGGGAACTTTCAGCCCTTTGAATTTTCGGGAGAGTTAATATTGTTCTTACACCCTGTATAGCATGAAGCTGAATAGAAATAAGTGAAAATTCTGTGTGGCACGGGTAGTATCTAGGTATACTACCTATCATGTCTGTGGCAATTAAATGGGAGGAATTCACTACATGGTAGTTTCTCAAAGGCCGTCCAAACACGGATTTTACGCCTCAAAGCCGGCATTCCTTTGCCTGACGCTGTGATGTTCTGCATTTGATGAAAATTAAGCATTAGTATGTATACCTACCTACCTAGCAAAACATCATCGTTTTGGATCCGAGCGCGGTGCATGCAAACGAAGTTAGATCTTATTTTCAATATACCCATTAATAATACATTACTGCAGTGACCAGCAACAGAGGCATTAATGGACGAACGTGTAAAGTAAGTACATACGTAAGTCTATCAATGCCTAGTTGTGGCCAAGGCTTGTATAGTGATTTTGTCAAACAATGCGCGGAAATTAATATCAATAAATTTTTCAAAATCAATGACGAACAACAATAATTTTTTCACCTCACAAGCTCGGAAAGATTCTGTTTATCGTTCGAAATCTGAGTGCAAAAGTGTATTTTATCCGCTAGCGTGCAAAGAGTTTTTGAAATTCGAATTTGTCTATTCAATATTTTTGTATACCGCCAATGCACTGAAAATGCTTAATAACTATTTCATGACACTGGCCAGCACGAAAATAAAAACTTTTTGAAATGTTCTTTTTAGCAATTCACTTTTTTTCCTCGCTGTTGTGAGGTGAAAAATTGTGTGTTTCGCTCGGCTGCAAAGTTATTCTGCGTCTCGTACCTTTGAAACCTTCGCTAAACGCTCAGGATTCTATTATTTGAACCACTCGCTTCGCTCGTGGTTCAATCCTAGAATCCTTCGCTTGCTCAGGTTTCAATAAAAGTACTCGCGCCAAAAAGCAACTTTGCAGCCTAGCATAACAAATAACTATTTCACCTCACAAGCTCGGAAAGATTCTGTTTATCGTTCGAAATCTGAGTGCAAAAGTGCATTTTATCCGCTAGCGTGGAAAGAGTCTGTCAATTCAATATTTTTCTATACCGCCAATCCACTGAAAATGCTTAATAACTATTTCATGACACTGGCCAGCACGAAAAAAAAAACTTTTTAAAATGTCCTTTTTACGTAGAAAGAGAATTAACTAGAAAAGGCATTAAAATAATAATAGCCACGAAAACGAGACAGCCTTATACGCTAATTACACAGAGTGAATGCGACAAAATCCATGTCGTTTGTCCCTTTCTGCGTATGCGATATTTTTGTTTGCCACAGTTGAAATTGCATACAAAATCTTGCAACTATGGCAAACAAAGGCACGATTTCTCATACATTTTTTTCATATCTCTGTCCCTTTCGAGTATACGCTGTCAGGAAATCTATAGAATACTCAACCTACGCCTTTTTAGCAATTCACTTTTTTTCCTCGCTGTTGTGAGGTGTAAAGTTGTGTTTCGCTCGGCTGCAAAGTTATTCTGCGTCTCGTACCATTGAAACCTTCGCTAAGCTCAGGATTCTATTATTTGTCCCAGGGTCCTTCACTTGCTCTGCAGTGCGATTTTTGAAAATCATACGAACGGTTCGGCAGTAGAAAGATGCATAATCACCATAGTAATTCTGACATTTTCTACTGCCGAACCGCTCGTATGATTTTCAAAAATCGCACTGCAGGTTTCAATACAAGTACTCGCGGCTAAAAGCAACTTTGCAGCCTAGCATAACAAATAACTATTCCATATTATTCATCTATGGTTAAAGTGTTCATTCGTTTTTTTTTTCATTACACAGCTTTCTATTTGCAAGCCAGTTCGAAATTTAAACAATATAACCTTTGATAAGTTACCTCCTTGGTCGCCATGTTTTGGAGTAAAAGATCGTTCCATTTTTAAATTACACGACATATATGAGTTTACTTTGTAATTTATTTGGCCGCTAAACCACGATATGGATTTTCAAACAACATTGCCGGCCGCTGCTCGCATGTATTTGGCCAGTACAGCAATTTCGATTTATCTCGAAGAAGGTTGTCAAAATAATGCTCAAATTTCCAAGCATGTTTGAGAAAAGATCATTTTCACCTCACAAGCTCGGAAAGATTCTGTTTATCATTCGAAATCAGAGTGCAAAGGTGCATTTCATCCGCTAGCGTGGAAAGAGTTTTTGAAATTCGAATCAGTCTATTCAATATTTTTCTATACCGCCAGTCCACTGAAAATGCATTAATAACTATTTCATGTCACTAGCCAGCACGAAAAAAAAACATTTTAAAATGTTGTTCTCTTTAGCAATTCACTTTCTTTCCTCGCTGTTGTGAGGTGAAAAGTTGTGTGTTTCGCTCGGCTGCAAAGTTATTCAGCGTCTCGTACCTTTGAAACCTTTGCTATAAGCTCAGGATTATATTATTTCAATCCTAGAATCCTTGGCTTGCTCAGGTTTCAATACAAGTACTCGCGCCAAAAAACAACTTTGCAGCCTAGCATAACAAATAACTATTTTAACGGGTTCCCATTAAAGTTGATGACATTTTAAGATACGATTATGCCCTGTTATTTGTCATAGTTTATTTACTCTATGGTCATAGTTTCATTTCAATGCTACGATAAATTTAAGATTTGTATGGATCACAAACTAATAAGAGAACTGGATACAGGGATTAGTTTCTAGATTCTAGAAATTCTAGAATCTAGAACGTGTTCAAAAAAATTCAAATACTTTAATTTGTTAATACTTATCCCAAATATAACATGATGATGGGGAGCTTTCCAATGTTATGTAAAAGGACAAGAATAATATTTACATAGTCGGAGATCAACAGGCGACGCAGCCACGCTGCGAAACACAAGTGAGACAAGACAAGGAGAAGGAACCTCAATCGAAGTTATGTAATGATAAGCAATAATAGCTGCTGGCGTAGGTGGAAAAATACGGCGTTTCGTGAACCAAAGATTTCCTTTGGCAGGATTGGTCCTTACGACCTAAAGATGGATTTAAGAAGTGGAGCCACTATGATTTTTGATTCAAGTTTTGGAGGGGGGGAGCCCTCAGCCTAATCTTGATAAATACATCAGTTAAGCTACTAGGCCAAGTTTGGTATCATTTTCGTATAAATCGGGGATGCCGAATTCATTTATGGTATCAAATTTGCACCATTGTATAGTAAAAACGTGTTAGATAATCATTTTTTCGTTTTTGACTTACTTTAAAAAAAAGGAAAAATGTCCATAACTCATACAATGTTTGGAATATTTAGAAAAAAAAAGTAGCTCTATAAAGCCCTGTTTATCTTTTACAGCAGAAAACATTTAACTTATATTTTGTATGTCTGTAAGTATTTAAAAAAACATAAAAACTAGTTGACGGTACCAAATCCTGAATTCAAAAAATTCTAATAATATGTTGTTTTCGATCTTGGAATGGTTCGCAAACTCAATAAAAAACCACCGAAGTGTGAGTTGGACTGGTGCACCGACGGTTCCGTACCACCACACAATATAAATTTACCAAAAAAAAGGATTTTCTTTCATTCAGTTCGAGATTCATAGGGGGAGCCCAACTCGCACTTGGCACATTTTTAGTATTGTTCTTTAACTTAGAAATTTTCACTATAATCGTTCCAAGTTTGACGCTTGTAAATACTACCGTTTTTACGACAGAGCAAAAACAAAAAAGTTATAAATAAATAAATAAAAGTTGAAAAAAACATGTTTCTGGTACGGGGACACCCCTGAATTTTTTGTTTTTTTTGTTATTTGTTACGAAAATTTATATAAAAACATGTATATATGTGTTCTGTGGAAATTTCAACCGGCTATGAAATGAAAATTAACTTTTGCTTACTTTTGTTTGAATTTGTTTTGATGTAAATAAAGAAAAAGTAGAACGGACGGTAGGTACCTACTACACCACGCACCGCAACTTCAGTCACTGTGTAGCATGAAACAATAATTGTTAAAACAATAATATTGCATGATTTATTTCATATTTCGCGTTGCTCGCATTGCACGACTTTTTGTTGATATTTTTAACACACTATTTATAAAAGAATGTTGTCAAAGTTTATTAAATACATGAAATAGGAGAGTAACTCTCTAAAAACATTTATTTTGCAATAAAATTTGCATTATTTTATGTTACAGATAATTGAGTCAAAATATTAGAAATTTTAATTTATATTTTTAAATTCACGTGTTTTTACTATAGATTGATGCAAATATTATTCCAGAATCGAATTCCACATCTTTGATTTATGCGAAAACGATACCAACCATGACTTAATACCTAAACTTACGCAGATATTAACCTAGGACTTCGCTGAGGCTAAAATGCCCCCCCCCTCCCCTCCTGCATCAAAAATTTAGATGGCTCCACTTCTTAATCGGATCTTAGGATCACAATGATCAATCCTGCCGAAGGAAATCTTTGGTTCATCAAAAGCCGTATATTGACTTTTTTTGACTCCTACGCCAGCAACTATTATTAGACAGGAAGTTGAAAAGGTTCAGCAAACCAACATTATAATTTGCCTACCAACTTACAAATGCAACAATTTTTCGAATTTTTACAATAAACGTGGTTATAATCTTGATAACATGACCCACAAATACGCGTACATATTAGACTCAAACCTAAATTTGGAATACTCACCTGAGTTGTATATTTCATCAACAAACAGGAAGCGTTAATTTTCACGGCCTGAGTGCAGTTTTGAGAGGCCTAGCTCTTTTAATCGAAGGAATAAGTACTGAACTTTTGACCGAGATACCTACTGCAAAGCAAATGTAGACGTAGAATCACAAAAACTAAGAGTAAATCACACAACCCAAAACGTTTCCAAAAATAAGGGCAAGATAACGTACCTATATTTCCCGCCGAAAACGACAGCTTCTCAAGCCACATCATCAGCCACACTCAGCCCCTCAACAACTCAGACTTTTTTCGTCCCTCACTCAATAATGACTTGCCGAAACAATGCCGAATCCAAAGAGGACCTTCTCGAAAGTATAAATATAGGGAAAATTGGAAAATTGCGCATATCAATGTTCGCAGCCTGAACTCGTCCAAAAAAGCGCAGATCGAAGTTTGGCTAGGTAGCGAGCAGGGTCATGATGTAAATGTTTTATGTATTACGGAACACCATAAAAATTACCCACACCTAAGATGTTTGCAGAGTTGTCAATTTCATACAAAACTTTGTCGTACACACACGGTATTTATAAAAGTAATGTGTCGAGCGAACGAACTCAACCTTGGCGGCGGTGTCTGAATGGGGTACAGCCAACTAAGTTGAATTTAATGCCACAAAAACACAGGCCTGTCTGTTTTCCGCAAAAAAATCACAATCGAATGTGTCTCCTACTTTCCGGGGTGTCAACATTCCAATCTCCGATATAAAACTAACGTCAGACTTGAACTTCGGCCGTTCGATTGAGTCCAAAACCAAAACCGCAGCTAAAACTTGGTATCCTAAACAAGGTTAAGCAGTACTTCACGCCTGCACAGCTTCTTACTCTCTACAAAGCCCAAGTGCGATCGTGCATGGAGTACTGCAGCCACCTCTGGGACGGCTGGAAATACCAACTGGACGCACTGGACTCGGTTAAGCATCGAGCCAAAAGACTCAATGACGATGACACACTTGTCGAGACTATAAGCTTAATAGCCTGGAACACCGGCGATTGGTCGCTTTTCTGTCGGTGTTTTATCGGATACATTTCGGCGGATGTGCTCAGGAGCTACATGACCTGATTCCACCAACGTTCGACAAGACGTAGTGCGAGACTGCATCCATACGTGGTAGATATTCCAACAATCCGTACAAAAAAGTTCGCATCCTCTTTTATAATGAGAACCGGCAAGGTTTGGATCTCTGTCCCTGCGTCTGTCTTTCCAAGTGAATACAATCAGGACATTTTTAAAAGAAGAATTAATAGGCTTATTTTCTGGGTGAGCGCGTTACATCCTTGGCTTTCTCTTCACTTTCCATCAGGTGAGCTGAAGCCAAGCGAAAGCCCATTTAAAAAAAAAAAAAAATAGCTTACAAAATCTAGATTGCGCGTATCAAATAACATTGATAACTTATAATATAACTAGTGTTTTCCCGCGACTTCGTCCGCACAAATTATATACCAGATTTTAAGTCAGATCATAAGCTATCAAACAAAAAAGTTTCATCAAAATCGGTTCAGTAGTTTTTGCGTGATGCGCGAACAAACAAACAAACAAACAAACAATTTTGTCAATAGATGGCGCTGCACGTCATTTAAATCGCGCTATCGAGTGTTATTTGAGTTTATATGAAGTGAACCGCTCCTTTTTTATTCCTCACGGTTTTTACGGTTTTTTAATAGTTAAGACGTAATAGTAGGTGGAAATACCTCGGAGGCGTCTTTTATTTTTCATTTTACGACTAGATTTATACCATTTACCGAAACTAAAGTCATACCTCAGTATTTTTGGATAGTTTATCTAGTGCAATCATAAACTGAATACACGATTGAATTCCAATCGGAATCTTATTTCAGTGAAGTAATTCACTTCACTCGATAGAAAATCGTCACAAAGATGACGTATTTTCATGCACTTTTAAACATTTTTCTTGTTTTGGAAGAACTTAAAATAGTTTCAGATTTTTTGCATTTATACTCACATTTGCACCATTAGTTTAACAAGTGAAATCATAAAAAAAATCTAGAAAAAGTACTTTGGTTAGTTCTTTTTAATCGAAAATACGGCTCACGCACACACTTTTCGGAGCGCTGGGCAATCGCGTTTCTCATAGAAAATATTCCTCGGGACCTATGGCCCCTTAAGATTACGAAGAATATGGATTTGACATTTTTTATGAATAATTTCAAAGCTTGATATCTTCGTAATGATATTATAAATTGTAAATATAATTTGATACGCGCAATCTAGATTTTCTTAGCAATTTTTCCATATATAAAACATTACTTTTATTAATACCGTCTACGAGTATTCTACGACAAAGTTTTGTATAAAATTGACAACTCTGCAACCACCTTAAAACAATTATTATAGATTGTTATAAACTTGCATCTAGTTTTCGTAGGAAGAATACAAGAGTGTGTGGTGGGTGCTGTATATACCTACGTGTACGGAAAAATATCGATTTAATGAGCTACCTAAAATTCGTGAGAAATCGATTCCTTATATTATTGAAGTGTGCGTGCGGTATTAATCTCAGTGGGATCCATGTAATATGCGTCTATAGACCAACACACTAAAAAAAAAAACGATGACTTTTTCGACGAAGAGAAAGAAAGTGCTTATAGTTAAACAGAAAAACTGTTTATTAACTGTGTACGGAGCTATAAACATTGTTTTGGTTATGGGCAGCAATTTAATACGGCAGGAAAACTGGAACATACATGCACCCTAGGTAAGGTCTAACAAAATTAACTGAAACTATTTTAAGGGGATGATCAGACCATCATACTGAACAACTTTCTCTATGAGACCAATATCGAAATAGCGAAAAAAAACAACTGTTCCATACAAACCTACTCGACCTAAATGTATGAGACAACATTTATGTTTTTTTCGCGATTTCGATAATGGACCCACAGAGAAAGTTGTTAAGGGGCCATAGGTCCCGACCAATATTTTCTATGAGAAACGCGATTACCCAGCGCTCCGAAAAGTGTGTGCGTGAGCCGTATTTTCGATTAAAAGAACTAACCAAAGTACTTTTTCCAGATTTTTATTATGATTTCACTAGTTAAACTAATGGTGAATATGTGAGTATAAATGCGAAAAATCTGAAACTATTTTAAGTTCTCCTAAAACGAGATTTTTTTTTAAAAATGCATGAAAATACGTCATCTTTGTGACGATTTTCTATCTAGTGAAATAATTCCAATCGTGTATTCAGTTTATGATTTCACTAGATAAACTATCCAAAAATACTGAGGTATGACTTTAGTTTCGGTAAATGTTATAAATCTAGTCGTAAAATGAAAATAAAAGATGCCTCAGAGGTATTTCCACCTACTATTACGCCTTAAGTTTGACGGTCTGGTTATCCCGTTAAAATAGTTTCACCTAATTTTGTTAGACCTTGTACAGGTTGTAACAAAACACCCTAGTAAATACTCAAGGGGGTGCTTCAGACCATCAAACTAAACAACTTTCACTAACGAACCAACTTCGAAATCGCGAATAAAAATCAGCTCCCCATACATTTGAGTCGAGTCGGTCGTACAGTTTTGTATGAAGGACCTAGTTGTATGGTTTTATGGTAGGTAGGCTCCTAACTAAGTCCTGAAAATGTATACACGAATGTCAACTACAAATTAATTAACTAAATCCAGGAAGCTGGAAACGTTATTATGATTCAATCAGATTACACATTCATGTCAAAGAACAAAAGTTAATTAAACCATTGACCGATTCGTTGAATGACGTTACTAAGGTTACGACAAACAAATGTCATTATTGGACAGCTCGAATATTGTGATTTGTGGCCTCACTGCTATATCAAAAGTTATGATAGATACATAGCATTCAAACAAAGGGGATTTTCGTAGCCAAATTTAATTCATGGAATTTTGCCATGGTAACTGCACAGCACATGTGTGCACCCTTGCATTGTCCTTGTGGAAAAGAACAAATCAACATCCCAAAAAACGGTCGCCATGACTTTATTGGCTGACAAACCTTGGCCTTCTTTGGCGCCGATTAAACCCGAGAAACCCAGCACTGTTTTGACTGCTGTTTTGGTGTCTGGTGTGTTGTGGTGGATCCACGTTTTGTATACGGTTACGAAATGTCGCAAAAAACTCGTCCGGCGCCGTGTACGGTATAAAAGTTTAGTGTACCTCGGCGGCAGTTGGCGTGCGTGTGGTCTGACCCATGCGCGGCGCAGTTGTCCTTCTGCGCAACATTTTTATTTAGGCCTGCAACTTTTGAACCATAACAGCTAAACAGTTGTGATTTTCACAGAATGTGCACTATTTATGGCAAATTTGGTAACAAAATAATAAAAATGGCAGAAAGATAAACATTAAGGGAGTTTCTCAACAAGACACTAGTTTTTATGAACGTTTTTCTTCTCGCTCTATCGTAAAAATGGTTATACATACAAGCGTCAAACTTGGTGTGCTTATAAAACAAAATCTACAGTACAATAAATAATAATAAAAACCGGTCAAATATGAGTCGGTCTCGCGCAAAAGGTCACGGAGCAATATTAGATTACACACCGAGGACTGGAAAGTAAGAAAAGTCTCAGATCTCATGTGATTGTTGACCGAGGCGAAGCCGGCGAAGGCTTTCTTATTTAGTGTCCGAGGTTAGTATACCATTTTTCTCCTCGACCGAGTTGGAAAGCGGCAACTTCGTTTAGCGCAGCGGCACGAAAATTGACGCTTTCCGTCCGGAGGCGAGAAAAAACCATACAAATCTTAAATTAAACCTAGCATTGAAACGCATAGAGATAACTTAAAAACCACATAACTCTACCCATCAAACTGAGCAACTTTTAGTATGGGAGCAAACCTGTCAGAATAAAAAAAAATCTGCTTTCCATACTAAACTGCAATACTTACGTACTCGATTCAAACGTATGGTGGGCCAGCTGATATTTTTTTTATTCTGACAGGTTTGCTCCCATAGTAAAAGTTGTTTAGTTTGATGGGTAAAGTATGTGGTTTACAGGTTAATGATACTTTTCACCATGTATAACACACTAGAAGACCGCGTCGAACTTCTTAAGTACCGCCTTAGAATCTTCCCGACACACTGGGCCGTTTTTTCAGCCTATGGTCATCGCGGATAATGTAGCATTCTAATGGTGAAAGAATTATTCAGATAGGTTCAGTAGTTTCGGAGCCTATTCAATACAAACAAACAAACAAAAAATCTAATCTTTCCTCTTTATAATATTAGTAATAATAATAGTAAAGACTTATATATTTAAGTTTACACCCTGTAATGGCTACTATTTAAAAATTTCAAAGAATACAAAAACAAGGAAAAATTTACCAGTTGCTATAGACAGCATGATTTATTTTTCCTTTCAATTTACTTAGGTACCAACTTTTCACATTTCACCAGTTTATGTATTATTTAACGAGAAGTGATACAATATATGGCAACAAAGAGAGCTTATACTTAGAAAGGGTCTTGCCCTTTCCCTTTGAGGCAAATTTACGAGATTCCAGCCGAGTTTGATGTACTTTAGATTTTCAACTATTCTTGTTATAATCCTAAACAAAGAGGAGGGAGTACCTACTTGCATAATGCATGAGCTTCTCACTATAATAGGCCTAGCTAATAATCGTAGTACGTTAGCTTATGTCCTCTTATTTTACATTAACTACCCTATTTCCTTTCATGGTGGCAAAATAGTTCTACAACGAAGAACTACCCTTTTGTAGCACAGTCATTTTACGGAGTAGGTCATTTATTCTCTTATGGTTACCTATTTTATATCCAAAGTCAAAGTCAAAGTCAATATAATTTATTCAATATAGGAGCTTGAAGCACACTTATTAAACGTCAAATCTTTTTTAAGCTACCACCGCGTCGGAACGTGTTGTCGCTGTAGAGAAGATGCGGCCAGAAACTCTACAACATAACACGACTTAAAACTATTACAATATAAATTCTTAAGCTACTGTTATGTATACAATAATACATAGTCTATCTAATAAAATAGTTGATACTTTACAGTAATGTAAATAAACTATAAGTTAGTGACCTCAGACCCAAGCATTTTGATCATTTAAATAATCATCCAGTTTATAATACGCTTTCTTACAGATAACATTTTTGATCTTAGTTTTAAACATGTTTTCGGAAAGATTCAAAATGGTCTCGGGGATTTTATTATAACAACGTATACAGTGACCCATGAAAGACGTGTTGACCCTACTAAGCCGAAAGTGCGGAGATATGAGTTTATTTTTGTTTCGAGTGTTGTAATTATGGACATCACAATTTTTTGGAAACAAAGACAAATTTTTTCTTACATATAAAATGTTTTCATAAATAAACTGTCCATAAACTGTTAAAATATTAATTTCCTTAAAAAGGTCGCGAAGCGAATCACGACAGCGCAAACCATATATTGCTCGAATTGCCCGTTTCTGTAGGATAAAGATTGTCTCAATGTCTGCAGCACGACCCCACAATAAAATACCATAGGACATGATACTATGAAAGTAACTGAAATATACGAGTCTGGCAGTTTTAATATCAGTTAGTTGTTTAATTTTTCTGACTGCATATGCTGCAGAACTTAGCCTACCAGCCAGAGTTTCAATGTGGGAACCCCATTGCAGCCTAGAGTCAATCGTTATTCCCAAAAACACTGTATTATCAACAAAATCTAGACTATTCCTGTTTAAAATTACTTGATTATCTACAATTGGTACGTTCGGCAAAACAAATTTTATACATTTCGTTTTTTTTGCATTAAGTGCGAGATTATTTGCGTTAAACCAGTTCAAAACTTGTTGAAGGGTATCATTTACGTCGTCAAGTTCTTGGTCCTTCCTATTTACTTTAAAAATCAGAGAAGTATCGTCAGCAAATAATACTATGTTCGACAAGTTTTGTACCATATGTGGCAAATCATTTATGTAGACCAAAAAAAGGAACGGGCCCAAGATTGAACCCTGTGGCACGCCTGTTTGCACATGTGATCCAGATGATTTAGATCCATTCACTAGCACTTTTTGGACTCTGTTTTTTAAGTAGGAGTCCATCAAATCAAGAGCTCTACCACTAATTCCGTAATGTTTTAGTTTTAACAGCAAAGTTTTATGATCAACGCAATCAAATGCTTTGGAAAGATCGCAAAAGACGCCTATCGCATTTTGGTGCTCCTCCCAAGCGTTGAATATGTGCTGAATCAGAGTAACACCTGCGTCTGTAGTCGAGCGTCCTTTGGTAAACCCGAACTGCTGATCATGCAGCAGTTTATTTAGATTGAAATGAGACAGCATTTGATTGAGAATAATCTTTTCAAAAACCTTGCTGAGAACTGGTAAAATTGAGACAGGTCTATAATTGTTGGGATCATTTCTATTGCCTGATTTAAAGAGAGGTACGACTTTACTATGTTTCATAAGATCGGGAAAAGTACCTTGATCGATGCAGATGTTAAATATTGATGCCAAGTAAGGTGACAGGACACCAATGACAGATCCAAACAACTTAACCGACATACCCCATATATCTTCAGAGTTTTTGAGATTAAACTTTTTATAAATTTTAACAATTGTATCAGGGTCAACATGCGTAAATCTGAATTCGGAAGTGCAGGCATTTACATTCTCTTGTAGTATTGTCTCGGCCACAGCAGACGAGGAACCTAGTGACTCTGTAATCTTTACTGGAATGTTAGTAAAGAATGTTTCAAATTCCTGAGCTACTCCCGCCTCGGAACTGATAATACCGTGATCAGTTTGAATAGTTATGTCTGGATCACGAGGTTTTGTTTTGCCTGTTTCATGATTAATTACTTTCCAAACGGCTTTGATTTTGTTATCTGAACTCTTAATTTTTCTGCTAATGTGTAGTGATTTTGCTGTGATACAGACTTTTTTGAAAGTTTTTGAATAAAGTTTTACAAATTCAAGAAACTCGTCATTATGAGTATAGGTCTTTTTATCATATAGACCAAAAAGGGTTTCTCTACTTTTACGGATTCCTTTTGTTGCCCAATCGCTGAATTTAAATTTAATTGATTTTACAATATTCCGAACCGTGAAAACCTTGTCATATTCATTTTGTAAAATATTAAAAAACTCATTCAAATAAATAATAAAATCCCAATCAAGTAAATCAATTTTACGGAGTTTGGTAGGAGAAGTGGGAAGTAAATTATGTAAGGAACTTTTATACTTTAACCGGTACCATTTAGTGACAAAAAGACTAACTGAAAATCTACGAATAAGAATAACTATAGAAGAGTAACTCTTAACAAAATCCACCAAATCCAATTTATATCAATTAAAAAAATTATTTATTCATTCCAAAAAAATATGTAATTTTCAAAGCTTTCTAACTAGAAAAAATATTTAGGTAAGTACTTCATGTTTGAAGTGTGTATAAAATTTACTGTCAGGTTTTTTTAGAAAGAGATGCTAAAGTTTAAATTTGTAGCAGTTGCCGAGGTGATTTTTTTATAATTCTTCTATCTATATTTCTAGGTTCAAATTGTCTCTTAAATGATATACCGCAAAACAAAAATTATTTATTAGACCTGGGTCAACCCGTAAAATTATGAGGCTACGCAAGTACTGAAACTAGAGGGGTAGGAGGGCTCGCCCAATGTCTCTCATAAATTGTCTACTAGCACGATTGTGTCGAAAGTCGAAGCTTTCTCTCAGTGGGGTATTTATTCTTGTGACTCCCGATTGTGATCTCTCTCTCTCTAAGGGTGAAATTGATATCATTAGCATCCTCTTAAACGAAGAGTCCACCCATCAAACTGAACAACTTTTACTTTGGGAGCAAAGCAATCGGAGCAAAAAAAATCAGCTGTCCCATACTAAACTGCACCCGCCGCCGCTGCCTATACGACTCAAATGTATGAGGCAGCAGATTTTTTTTTGCTCCGTTTGTTTTGCTCCCATAGTAAAAGTTGTTCAGTTTGATGGGTAGACTCTTAGTTTAAAAGGATGCTAATGATATCAATTTCACCCTGTATAGTTTCCGTGCATTTATGATGTGCAATGAATTGATCTTTTCGACAAAATAACCCCTTAGCAAACAAACTTCACCCATTAGTAGAACAGACTGATTTACTTATAAAAGCTCTTAGTACATTCAATCAAACACTAGCTAATTGCAGCGAGCGTGAGCTGATCGCTTGGCCAACACCACTTGACGAATCACGCGATTTCGTGATCAGTGCCTATGAAGGAGCACTAGTTTGCGAACGTGGGTTCGCTTTGGAATTTATTTAATATTGTTTAAAAACACTACGCTTAAAGTGTAACCAATTAGGTATTGAATACCGAGAATAGGGTATAAATGGCATTATTTAAACATCGGCTTTTTATCGCATTTATGATTATTCGAGTTCCAAATGTTTTAGTAGGTACCATGGCAAAACCAAAAATAAAAAATTTGTTGGTAGCTAAGACAAAACTAACTAATAAGTCAAAAGAATACTATCTTCAGTAAGTATTTAAAGTTGTTACGAAAAACTTATAGGTTCAGCGATAGTATGACGGGGAGTCGCGTGGCTAAGGGGGTGACAAGTAGACGTGTCGTCGGCTTGCAATTTTGACAGCCACGTGGCTCCGCCGTTTTATGGCGGTTTCGAGTGTGTGTTTTTGTTTAAAAGCGGGGCTTTGAGATCGCCATATCCTATTACCGTACAATATCTAATGAGTATATCCTCAACACTTGACACTGCCGAAATCTAACAAGGAAACGCCATTAATTAAGAATAGAATAGAATAGACAGTATCACGGGTCTCCATCTCATAATTTTTTTTTTCATTAATTAGTAGTTACATCACAGTATAAGAAAGAGTAGTAAAGTTAGGTGAAGCTACGGTCTAAAGCTAGGGCACTATTAATCACAAACTGCGTCTAAAATACATAAAAGGCACTGTGGTGCCTGGCTAAAATTAAAACCTCAATCACTCGCTCGGTATGAGCTTCAAGTTCATTAACATTTATGAAACCCTGAAATTTAAACAGACTTCATTTTGGGGCTGTTTCTATTCATCTGGTAAAACTCTGATTACAGAATAGCTGCTTACAGAAAGAAAAATGATAAAAATCGGCCATGTGCTAATAATGAATAACTCGATCGATATCTAGTGTTCCCGATCGAAGCTTGTTTGCGATATCATATCAGATGTAAAAGAAACTGTGTAAATTTTTATTAAACATTCTGTTTAAAATTCAAGATGCTTTTATGTGTAGATGGTGTAGATGCGTTGGCCGCGTTGTCCAAAATAGCAATAAAAAGCAAGGTAATTGCCCGTCTTTAAAGTCACGCGCCGTCTAGTGTACGGGCTATACGTCACTAAATCGCGCCATTTTATAAAGTGCAGTGATGTAAGCGTAATATATGACGCGCGACTATTTATAAAACGTCATTGTTTAAAATACTGTACTAATAAAACTAGCAAGACTGTAGTAATTTACAGTTAAATGACGAAATACCTCTAATGATTTTCTTCTTCATTCAGACGAAGTTTTGTTTTCAAATTCAATACAATAAATTTTTTTTTTAATTTTCTTTTTCATAAACTTTGAGTCGTTCCCGTTTGTGCCACTCGCTATGGTCCACCTTCCCGTTTGTGCCATTCTTGATTTATTTTGACTCCCGTTTGGTCCACTCGTCGGGGATCATTAAAAATATTTAAAAATGCATTTAAATTTATACCCATTCGTGCCACTGTGACATTTTTGCTCTTAATAAGTACAGTCAGGGATAAAATTGTTATGAATAATGTTTTTTTATATTATACTATTATACTTTTACTTATACTATTGTTTTTTTTATATTATACTGCGATGAAAGTATTATATATTAAAGTATTATATAGCTCACGGCGTAACTTATAAAGAGCGAATATGTCACAGTGGCACGAATAGATATATCCGTCCACGTCCGTATTAAATTGAAGCTCAACACAAACGGCCGCTATAATATGTTGCTGTACTCTTCTAACGCACGCAATTTGCTTATCGCTCCCTCTCACTCTCACGCAGGAAAGAGACGGGCATATGTAATTTTGCGTGCGTGAGAAGAGCACAGCAACATATTAGAGACGTGCTTATATAACAAACGGCCGCTATAATATGTTGCTGTACTCTTCTAACGCACGCATGTTGCTAATCGCTCCCTCTCACTCCCATGCAGGAAAAAGACGTGATTATCGTAAAATGACTGGGCTATCGTGTATTCATAAATATTATTATAATCTAGGTATACCGACTGTAAGGAATAGTATCATAAACCTTTAAACCTCATACTCTATCCATCAAACTGAACCACTTTTACTATGGGAACAAATTTTCCTTACACCCTGTATAATTATATTAAATAATATATTAATTATATTAATAATGATCTGTGATTTTAAATTGTAATGAGTTGATTTGTAAATTTTATAATTATACGAAATAAATAGTCGAATGATATAGTAAATATTGTTCTTTTAATCGAAATCGATATATTGATCGATCGATTATCTATCACGTGACGGTCGTCACAGGCATGCGCTATAATATGTTGCTGTACTCTTTACACGCACGCAAAAGTACATAAGCACGTCTCTCTTTCCTGCGTGTGAGTGAGAGGAAGCGATTGACAACTTGCGTGCGTTAGAATAGTACAGCAGCATATTGATGTTAATGCCCGAATATTTTTTATATGATTTTAAAATTATTCTGTAAGTATACGGAATGAATCGTCTTATAATATAGGTCGTATAAACGCGATTTATACAATAAGTATAAGAAATAAATCGTCGAATAATATAGTAGTCATATAAACGCAATTTATACAGCACATTCCGGTGATTGATTTTTACGATTTCGATAGTAGAAATTATTATTGTTATTACTATGGACAAATATTATATACGAAATAAATCGTCGAATAATATAGTAGTCATATAAACGCGATTTTTACAGCACCTTCCGTTGATTGATTTTACACAAATATTTAATTACTATAAAATAATTATTTGATATTATAATGAGTTGATTTCTTAATGTTGTAATAATACAAAATAAATGATCTAAAACAAATATTTTTCATTTGTTCTCCTGACTGTACATTGCATGAGGGGATCGAATGGGAATGCTCACAAACGAGGGGATCGAATGGGAAATTAATATTCGAGTGGACCATAACGAGTGGCACAAACGGGAACGACTCATAAACTTTTTGTGCAAATAAAACCGTTTAGATTAAAAGATTTTAATAGTACACCAAAATTTTTGCGAAAATTAATGAACGTAATATTAAAGAACCTAGTAACTGCTGTATTTTATATAGTAACATTGAATTTTTGCGAGCAAAGGATAGCATTAAAACGTTAAGTTTAGTCTGAGTCTAAGAAGGCAGCTGCTACCATAATTAAACCTACTCTACTAATGAGAATCCCAACTAGCTAGTGTTAAGAAACGTCCTCACCGGGAGCATTACACGTGTGCGGGCAACATATTATATAAAAAATACAAAATGTCTTTTGTCTACGGCGACACCGCCACTTCCTCTTCCTCTTTGGCTGGCCGCGGGGTGCGGCATGTAAGTCGTTCAACCTTTAAGAGTGTAATTTAAATTACACTCAGATCAGTGTCGGCTCATCAAGCCCCTCACACGTGAGCAAGTTTATTTTACTTGCCTGATGATGGGAACGCCTGAAAAGTATGATTTTATCACTTACGAGCTAAAATCTGGGCACAGTCATTCTCCGCCTCATCACCGCTTATCATACGGTGAAACAAAAGGCCACAAGCCAGCACTTTCACAAAAAAACCGGCCAAGAGAATGTCGGACTCGTCCATGATAGGTTCCGTAGCCATTATAATACAGTACTCGCATAAGTAGGAAAACTTTCAATAAATCTTTTTTCATCCTTAACGGAATTTCGGTGGGCTAATAATTTTGGTTAGGCCCTCTAGTAACAATAGTGAAAATCTATTGTTTATTACGGGTGTTTTGTTCTTCATTACAAGAGCTATCCAACGACACCTCATTCGATTGAGTAGAAAAAACTATATTTTCTCCAACCCTGTTTTCATAATAAATCGGGATAATTATCTTCTTTATTACCACGGAATAATTTCTATTTTTAGTTTACTATTTATACAAGGCCGCCTTTTGTACCCTTCTTGTTCATGTATATTGTTGTTGTTTTTTGTGTATTTTGGTGTGCAAATAAAGAATATTTATCTTATCTTATCTTATCTTATCAGTTTTCATGCCAAATTTTAATTCAATAGGTTCACATAGACAGAATGGACGAAATAAAAAGGGTTCCTTGTTCGACTACGGAGCCCTAAAAAGAGCAGAATTGAATGCCCTCGCTCGGTGAGAACCAACCTTAACGAGCTTAGCGAAAATCCTTTATTTTTCTTCTGCAAACGCATGAAAAATTCAAAGTTCTACCCTAGTGTTGCGAGATAAGGCGATAAGGCGCGAAACACCAAAATCTTATTCAAAGAGGCCCAATGAGTCATGGCCCCAAAGATTTCAGATTTCTTACTAAAATTACGTTCTGAAGTATTATAAACTGTGTTTTTGGAATACTCTCTCCACGTTTTGTTACCACTTATTAGTCTTACCAAAATCTCCAGGATGAAATAAGAGGAAACGAGCCATATAGCCTGATAATTCAGATTGATGATATTATCGATTTTGACGTGATCTTGCATCGATTTATTTCCAATCAGTGATGTACATAGTACTTCTGTGGTCATCATCCTCTTCATCTACTTCTGTGGTAGTACTTAATATTTCTATGGTGCCATCATTTTCACCAGAACCTTAAAAACATAATCTTCCAGTGCAGCGGTTTCTACGATAGAACGTCTCACTGACTCACACCTCGCTGCAGTTGGATGGATTTGAGTTCTGGTCCTGTAGTCGGGCTGACATAATGGCGTTTTTGTACAAGCATTTCAGCACCTCGATGTACCGGTTAGTCTACTTGGCATCGCTGAGAGACTGCAGTACAGCCCAAGTCTCAATCGAATCAAAGGCTTTCTCGTAGTCCACGTACGCCAAGCATTCATTTGTACAGGATGTAAAATTAAATACCTACTAACATATTTAAGGGGATGCTTCAGTCCATCAGTCTGAACAACTTTCACTATAGAGCCAACATTAAATTTGTGAATCTCGGAGCCTAATCATATACTTCTTACTTTCCAAGTCGATAACAGAGATCGCCTAGGTATCAAACAGCGAGTTGTTTGTTAGTTGTTTTTATGTTTTATCGGATAAGTTTAAAAGTAAAGACAAGTCAGGTTTTTTAAAGTACAATTGGTTTTGCGTTTAACTCCAGTCTCGCTGATGAGGGCGCGGGTAGAACATGCTTACCCTGGAGAAGCCTTTTCACTCCTGCCCTAAAGTCAACGCCATCATCATCATCACGTTTTTATTGGCGGGGAAATCTTCCTAGTACAACACAACATACTTATTTCTTTTCATAGCTTAGATCAAAATAAAATAAATGGATAGGCCTAAAACGCGGTAAGTTGAAGCACACTACTGGTGCACTTGGTCCATACAAACTAGCGCCATTATCTGTCAAATCTAGGGCACTTGCATACAAATTTGAAGTAAACCTTTCATTTGTTTTGCCTCATTTTTCTGGTTTGAAATGTTCTGTTCGCACTTTGATCGAAGTTTCATAGCATAAGCATTTGGTGATTATCTTTGCATAAGTCTTCCTATTCTTTGATCAGAGTGTTATCTAAACTATTATAAAACTGTAACTGAAGTGTGTCTGTACATTGAAGATATTTACAAAAAAAAGATTACGATATGGTTTTTAGGTATCCCTGACTCGAAATCAATTGAAACTTTTTTTGTTTGATTGCCTATGATCTGACTTAAAATCTGGTATATAATTTGTGCCGACGAAATCGCGGGTAAACACTAGTAGTTTATATTATCATGGCCATAAACAGTCAACACCAGGCTTGCTTCTAGTAACACCTGGATATCAAAAATGAGAAGAACTTGCTTAATAAAACAAAAATTTGTGATAAAAATACTTTAACGCTCTAACACAGCAACGAGATGAGGTGCGTGATGAGCCTCCCAAAAAATATGTTTAATAAAAAGTCACTTAGGAATTTATATCCATGAACATGATGAGTATCGTATCTACCCACTGATAAAATTGTTAATAAACCGTGTATAAACTACATATTTACATAAGAGCAACGCTATTAGGAGTGAACAAAATCTTAATCTAATTAGATTAGCAAATTTTGTCGTGCCACAAATTTGTAGCCGTGGTGGTCCAGTGGCGAATAACCTTGCCTGCCGTGCAGGGCGATGGTTCGATCCCCGTTCAGGCCGACTCGTACCAATGAGTTTTTCAGAATTTATGTACGATTTGTAACACCACTGGCTTTTCGGTGAAGGAAAACTTCGTGAGGAAACCTGCATGCTTCAATTTCGAGGCATGTATTGTACCCACTGTCCATTATAAGTGGCGACGGGCTCACCCCCCGTCACACTGGACAGAGCTTCGGTACTACTGGTGAAACGTGGATGTTCTGAGGATTCAGAATATCTCTGACTACCCCCTCGGGCAATATAGTCGTAAGCATATTATGCTACAAATTTGTGGTTAGATAATTATCTAGTCACATTTAAGTACCAGAATCTAGCCTGGACTTGTATTATGATGACTAGACAACGATAAAGACATGTCCATAAGTATAGACATGCAAACGTACATCTCGGGTACAAATATAGCCTTCTACTGATTACGCTGCCTCAAACCATCATACTGAACAACTTTCTCTAAGTGACCAAAGTAGAAATCGCGAAAATAAAATTTTTCTTTTCCATAGAAGACTGCAATCCTACTTGACCCGAATATATTTGAAGCGATTTTTTTTCACGATTTCGATGTTGGTAAGAAAACTAGAGAAAGAAAGAGGAAGTTTTAGACATAGTTGTTCAATTTGATGGTCTGGTCATCCTCTTAAAAAAACGTCAGCACATTAAGTTGGATCCTGTATTCATTAATATTCATCATAGAAAAATGTGTCCCTTACGGGATTCGAACACGCAACCCTCGGCGCAGCAGGCAGGCATAAGAAAGAGTATGTATCTATTTCTACATAAGCGAAAAAAAAATTGTCTATTATCGGGCTGTCGATCGACGAATCGATCGAGAAGTTCGAACTTCTCAGTGGCACAATACTATCTCTAGTTGTAGTAGTCGTTACATAAAACCACGTCAGAGGCCGTAAGTAAGTCTGTAAAACTCTGACACCAGCAGCATGGGTAGCATGGTGGTTAAAGGCTTCCGCACATTGCAGCGATTTTATCGAGCGATAATATCGCTGCGATTTTGCGATAATTGTTCTCAGTACATTTTGTATGGGGACGCGCTCGATCCCACACACTGCCGCGATATTATCGCAACCTGACGCAATCTCTTTCTACTACATTCAGTGGTGGGCGCATGTGTGACGCGAATCGCGGAATCGCTGCAGTGTGTAAGGTGTCGCGATATCGCTGTCGATAATATCGCTCGATAATATCGCTGCAATCTGCGGAGGCCTTAAATCGTATTAGGTAGCATGCCACCGTGATACCTACAGCGCAATCACACCTTCGCTTTCTTTCTATTTGCACGCGAACGGACGAGATAAAAGACGTGATACAGCCGTATCACGTGTAGCATGCTACGGCTTCTGGGCTTGCTGCCCACGCGATAAAAAAAAATGTCACTTTCCTTATCCGAAAACTCACAGTGTTTCACAAGCGTCGTCTACTGAACACACGGACAAACATTCCTCGTTTTATGTAACAGTAGTATTACATTCAAAACACAGCTAATGGACCTGTGTAATGGATTGAGCTACGACCGTTTAAGCCACGCGATAAAAATCTATTTCCTTCTGCTTAAAACGCAATGGCGCTCCGATCCTATCGATTTTAAGGAAAGGTGCTAAATTTTCATAAAAATATTTCAGTTTATGTTTACATGGTTTTTTGTGTACCCAACAAAAAGGGCTAGCTTAAAAATAAATTGTAATATAATATGTCGAGAGTACCTTTGAGTTATAAATAGATATCGGATATTCGGGTGCATATTTACCTAAACTTGGGAACTTGTTGTCAGCATCTGACGATCAATTTGTCTTTTGAAATCCGACTGTTGTTTAGCTGTAAGTTCTCTAAAAAGTAAATAAATAAATAAAATAAATAAATAAAATAAATAAATAAAGCTTATTTTATCTATGAAATTATTTCAAATTACGGAAGCGGCCTGTTAAAATATATTTTTTAATAAAATATCCTAGGATGCAGGGGAATTCGGGAATGCATAACTAATCGAATTCATGTATAGAAGATACTTCTCAATATTATTTAATTTGAAAAAGAAAAATGTTCTTTTTTTTTCTATAAATCCCAGGACTCCAGGAAATTCGGGAATGCATAACTAATGGAATGCATGGTATAGAAGCGTAGTGCGTTGTATAGTATATCTTAAAATTATTTACATAAACATAATCAAAAAATTTCGATACAGAAGGGCGTTCCATAATAGCCAACTTTAGATACCTAAATATGCATCCGATTATCCGATCTCTAGTTATAAATCGTACTTATGACTTTTCGTGTTTACCCGCGACTTCATCCGCACAAATCATATACCAGATTTTAAGTCAGATCATAAGCTATCAAACAATAAAAGTTTCATCACAATCGGTTCAGTAGTTTTTGCGTGATGCGCGAACAAACAAACAAACAAACAAACACGCAAACACGCAAACAGACAAAATTACTAAAAAAGCAACATAGCTCAGCAACAATTAATAATATAGTAAATAATCTATGTAATTTTTTACAACTTTCTTCTTATGTATCTGCGTTCTAAGAGCACTGGTTGTTACAATTTGCATATAAACGAGTATAAAGGACGGTAAATCTTTATTTCAACGTTATTTTATTTGCTTTTTATTGGTCTTACTGGCAGTCCCAAATTAAACGACCGAAAAGGAAAATCGTAATGTTTAGCGTAGAGGAAAAACTGGGGGATTATTTTGTACTACATCGCGAATTCCCGTTGAACGCTAAAATGCAGAGATAACAGAACGGGAAAAAGTCACAAGGGTATTCGTTAATTTGCCATCCGCCGCAATTATATCCTGATTGTAACGGCGATTAAATATCCGTAACATTGAGATATATTAATAAAATATAGGCTTTCACCAGACTATAGCTATAGACGTACTTTTTCTTCTGCAATTTCATTACTCTAATAAGAAAATTCTTGATTTTTTTTCTGCTTATTTTCTCTACGTCGTTTCTTCCGCATATAAACTTTGAATATTTTGGAGGAAAAGGGAAGATCTTCCACGGGCTAGTTAGAATGCCCGGGACCGCGGTCCAACAGTTCTTAGTTGGATGTTATATATATGCAAAGTCTCTTGATAACTTCGATAGTGCGATTCAGGACTCGCCATATGATTGGTTGTTATTCGTAATGAGCTGTGATGCGTTGGACAGATCCATGTTGTGATTGGCCGTCTTCTGTGTGACGTGCTAGGTCGCATGCGCTGACCTAGATAGATCTCTGTTTGTTTACATCGACTCGATCGATGTGTTCGGCATTGTTGCTTAGTCAGCTCTCTCGTAGCTCCGCTACAAATACATTGTAAACATAGATATGACATGAACCGTATTCATTCTTATAGCCATGAGCGATATCTCGCAAAGCGATAGTGTACGTAGTAAGGCCCCTGTGTTAACAAAAGGATGCTGACAAACTGGTCAGTATCAACAACTCTTTCAGTTTGAACGCACGCGACATTGTTACTTAAAAGGAGGTAATTTAAATTCTAACTTGTAAAATGTTTATACAAATTAGAAACTCAGTGGTTTTCCTTCCTTTGTGAACTTTGAAATTTCGGGTCGGTTAACTTAATAGCTTAGTTACTGTATTATTCCAGGTTCATAGGTCGTCTAGATTTGTAAAAGAACAAAAAATAAATGTTTCTCCCCTCCGGACGGAAAGCGTCAATTCTCGTCTCGCTGCGCTAAACAAAGTTACCGCTTTCCACCTCAGTCGAGGAGAAAAATAGTATACTAACCTCGGGCAGTAAATAAGAAAGCCTCAGATCACATGATTGTTGACCTAGACGAAGCCGATTCTTGATTCAACTTTTTTAAATTGTATTGCTCTTGACGATAATTAAATAAGACTATCAACCGATTCTTTTCAGACAAAAATGGATATCAAGTCCTTACGCTGGATAATAATACTAGAGATTTGGTCTTTAGTATCTGCCGGAGAACTAGCTACATGTTCCAGACGTGTATATTTGGCCAGAGCAGAACAATCGGACCAGAATGGATTACGATGCTGGGACACTGTGAAGGTCCCATCGTGTGGAGGCAGATGTGACTCTAGAGAAGTAAGTTACTTTTTAGGCTAGCTTGAAAGGTAAGGTACGAGTTTCGGTACTACTGGTGAAACGTGGATGTTCTGAGGTTTCAGAATAATAATATCTCTGACTACACCCTCGGGGAATATAGTTGTGAGCATATGCTATCTTATATGCTCTAGCAAATGACGTTCCTGAGTGACAGAAAAGGATGGAGCGACGGAAAAAGGCGATCGCGTGCGGCCATGTGTAGTTCAACCCTAAGTATACATGGATGAGTAACGTCTTTGTGAGAGACTAGCGTAGGGTTACCGGAAGAGAAGAATAAAATGTCTGGGCAAAATATCAAAAAGTCGGGATTTTGAGATTATGGTCGGGACAAGTAAATATAATATATTACTTTTACTCAGAGCTGTTTGCATGAGCGTAGCAATGATTTCTTTCCAGGGAAGTACAGGCCCACTAGCGTCAGAGGCAAAAGGACTGTACCTATCTCAGATTACCTTGCTACCCCTCGGAACAAGAGTACAAGTAGTCAAATATCTGCTTTTAAATATGGTTATTTTATTATGGAAATTGTGTAGTATTAAGTTTTACACAATTTCCGCTGCGGTGCGGCCCGCTCCGTCCGCCGCGACGCCGTTATAATTATGCGCTTATATGGAATACTGTGTTCTGGCAAATTGTAGGGAGATTGTGTATTTTTTTGAGAAGTGACTCGTGTAGCGATTTTAGAAAAACACAAAGATAGTCCTATTTAGGGTCTTCGGAAGTACTCCTTGACGGGGGAGCAAACTTATTTGGTCCCTCTTGGCCCTTCTAGACGAAACATAGGATGATGGTCAATCAAATTATCAGTTAAATTATAAAACAAAGTCGGGCTAGTTTCCTATAACTCAAGAACGACTGGACCGATTTTTATGATCATTGATTTGTTGGATTTGTTTCCGCTCCGAATAGCAGAATGACTATTAGAGCATGTATATACCTACCTACAACATTCATGGGAAAAATACAAGCAAAAAAGTTATATTTTTAAGTACCTATTACTCATTTTCACATAAATGTTGCATGGAACGGCTTTTTTAAAGAAATCTCGAAAAACAGTTCTCATACATTTAGTATGGAACAGCTATGCAAAGTGAGAATCTCATTATGCAAAGTCAGAAAAGTGAGAATCTTATACAGAGTGAAATTGATATCATTAGCATCCTTTTAAAATCCTTTTTTTTGGGATGCAAGTTCAGCTTACCTCCTCGTGCTCAGCGAAGATTGTGGTCTATACCGATAACTATTCGTATAGAAGACAATCCCCTGCTGACTGGTGCATCCTGGAAACCACGGCTAATGACTGATGTTAGGACTTCGCCTGTGCCTTTAAGTTTATTTGCATCTCTTGTTAGTCGTGGGCCAAATAGTTGATAAGTAGGTACTACAGGGATAATGTGGTCCGATCTCTGTGGCCTCTTACCGCATACAGTCCTTGCGGTGGGAGGGGGAGGGGGGGTGACCACCTGGGTGTTTGTGCCGTGCCCGGGGACCCGTAAGGGCGGAAGAGGGAATCCTGGTGGTTGAGTCGTGGCCGATGCCGAGGCATCACCGGTCATGACAACACACCACTTTGGCCCCGATTTCGTCCGACACGGGAGGCTGCGGAGTAGCCAACCGCGGTCAATCGGCTGAGGCGTCGGGTCAGACCGCCGCCAGGCGAGCTTTCTGGTATGGGGGGTGCGCAGCTAGCGGTGCACTAAAGTATTTGTGCCTAACCAGGCGCAGTGCTGGCGTGCATCGTGTCGGCTCGTTTACAGCCCATACTGGAAAGCTATACCCTTCCGGTAACCCCTGGTGCCACTTAGGCATCCCCAATGTTGAGGGCTCCATGGAGGGTGGGGGGCCGGAATGGTGAATTAAAATAAGAACAAATTATGGATTTAACTAAAAACAAACAACAAAAAAAAAAGGTTGCCCTAACGGGCGACAAAAAGGGCATCAAGCCAACTAAGGACACTATGTCACATGCGGGAGAGCCTTCGGGAGCTGTGCTCGCAGACCAGGTGGAGGGCAGGGGCGCCGGATCGGTTGACCCCAAACCCAAAACTGCGGGAGGCGACCAGCGCAACGAAGGCCTCTTGAGGACGGAAGGAGTAGCCGGAGGAACGAATCCCGGAGCGTCTGACGCGACAGGAGCGGACACACCGGCTACAATGAAATTTAAGAGGCCTAGCGATGCACAGAGGAAGAAGAAATTCTTCCAGAAGTTCGCCGCGACACCCTCAAGTGGAGGGTCGAAGGAAGCTGAAGGCGAGGCGCCCCCGGTAGAGGAGGCTGCCACGACTCAGAAACCCGCGGCTATAAAGCGGGCGAGGGCGAGTGATGCCGAAAGCTCCAGCGCCAAACGGCCAAACCTTAACGAAACGTTTAAGGAGGTCGTGTCGGGCGTTAGGATGGCAATAATCACGGATGACTACCCCGCCACGAATATACTGGAAAAGCATGTAGGTCCTATCGTCAGGGACCTATTTAAAAGGTTTGCCTTCCAGGAAGACCCTTTGCCGAAATTCACCATCGGCAGTGTCATGGCGGGCGCCCTTCATGTGTTCTGCGATGGGGAACACTCTGCAGAGTGGCTTCGCATCCTTAATGGGCAAACCATTAAGGATGTGAAGCTAAGAGTGGTGAGAGCAAAGGACCTGCCGAAACCAATCAAGATGGCTTGGAAATCCAAGAACATCTGGATTAAGGACACAGGCTTTGTTATCTCCATACTGCAGAGACTGAACCCCGAACTACGCACGAAGGAATGGAAGGTGTTGGACACAGAGGTTGGTGAAAGCCAAGTACGGAGGATAGTCCTCATGGACAAGGTGTCGGCGGACTTCATCAAGTCCAAGGGGTACTGCCTCTATGCTGGCGTGGACAAGGCCTTTTTCAAGGTCCTCAATGACGGCGAAGTGAAGGGAGCAACTCAGATTGAGCCGGAAAAGGCAGATGAAGATAAAGAGAGGGAGGGGAGCAAACCCGAGGCACCTGCGACTGATGCTGAAGGCGCAGCGAACATTGACGCAGACAGTATCGTGGGTGCAGAAAGCGTGCTCTCGCCGGCCACGTCCGATTTCTTGGGGGATATTGATGGGCTTCACCTGTCATCTCCCCCCGGACCTGAAGAAGAGGACATGGACCTAGGTCCAGGAGGGGGCAATCCATAACGGATTGTCCATAAGGAAGGGGACGTCACTTTAACCGATAAGATGGCGGGACTAAGGTGTGTACAAATTAACCTACACCATTGTAAAGCAGCGATGGCTCTATTGAACCGTCAGCTGAAAAGGCATGACTTTGACATAGCATTAATACAAGACCCTTATTTGTATAAGGGTCGGGTGACAGGTATTAGCGGATCAGGATCTCTTTTCCACTGCTCTGCTATTAATAATATGAGGACTTGCTTATATGTCAGGAATGGCATAGAAGCAATGCCTTTACATGACTTCTGTTCTAGGGATCTCACAACAGTGAAGATCTACTTGGGGGGGCAGGACAAGGGGGCTATCATCGTCGCCTCAGTCTACATGCCCTGTGAAGACGATGATCCACCAGCAAAGCTGGTTAGAGATCTCGTGCAATACTGCAGCCGGGACGATCTAGACCTCATCGTGGGTGGCGATTCCAATGCACACCACGTGGTCTGGGGAAGCTCGGATATCAACAAGAAGGGAGAAAAGCTCTACGAGTATGTGGTAAGCTCCTCTTTACACTTATTAAATAGAGGTAATGCACCAACATTTGTTGAAGCAAGAAGGTCGGAAGTTCTCGACATAACATTGGCTTCGAAAGGGGCCTTTAGAAAGACAACAGACTGGCATGTATCTGATGAGATCAGTGGATCAGATCACATGTACGTATGTTTTAGTTACATGATGCACTCAACGAGGCCGGGTGTACGAAGAAGGAATCCCAGGAATACAGACTGGGAACAATACGTTAAGGACATAAAAGTTGATTTGGGAACTACCAAAGGTAAGCTGAACTCTATTATAGACATAGAATTTGAGGCTGACAGGATCGACAATGCGATCAAAAATGCATGGCTGCCCAATTGCCCTGAGAAGGAGACAAAAGGGAAGAAAGAACCGTGGTGGACACCAGCGTTAGCTAAGCTGCGCAAGGAAACTAGAAGGGTATTTAATAAGGCGAAACGTGCGAACAACTTCAAGGAGTATTCGCAGGCCCTTACTAAATACAACCTAGAGGTGCGTAAAGCACGAAGGAAATCATGGCGATCACACTGCCAATCAATTGAAAGCGCGCCGGAAGGCATGAGACTCGTCAAGGCTATGTCTATGACAAAAACCAATATGCTTACCACTCTGAGAAAGGATAATGGTAAGTTTACGGAGTCTGGCAGGGAAACTCTTCAGATAATGATGAAGACTCACTTTCCAGACTGCAAAATATTAGATGACGCAGGTAGCAACGAAACCATCAGTCAAGCAGAGCAAAGTGTTCGAACCAAAAAGGCTGACTGGGAAGTTGCTAAGAAGGTAGTAAACGAGTGGAAGCTAGACTGGGCACTGGACAGTTTCCAACCGTTCAAAGCGCCCGGTCCAGATGGAATTTACCCCATTCTACTACAAAAGAGTAAGAATATTCTGAGCCCACATCTAACAAGGCTCTATAAGGCCTGCATAGCATTCGGTTACGTCCCAAAGGTATGGAGCCAAGTAAGGGTAACGTACATACCGAAACCAGGCAAAGGCAGCTATGAAGAGGCCAGGTCCTTTCGACCGATTAGCCTCTCATCATTTCTGTTGAAGACACTGGAAAAAATGGTGGATAGATACCTAAGGGAAGGACCGCTAAAAAGGAAACCCTTTCATAAACTACAATGCGCATATCAAGTGGGCAAATCCACTGAAACTGCGCTGCACCACGTAGTCTCGAAGGCAGAGTTTGCGCTGGAAAATAAAGAAATATGTGTCGGTGCATTTCTAGACATTGAGGGAGCATTCGATCGCACCACTTTTGAGTCAATTGGGAAAGCCGCAGCAGAGCATGGCATTGACCGGACTCTGTGCAGGTGGATCGACTGCATGCTGAAGGGCAGGAAAATTGCGTCCACTCTCCTAGGAGATGAGGTGCAAGCCACAACAAGGAAAGGCTGTCCACAGGGAGGTGTGCTATCGCCGACACTCTGGTGTCTGGTGGTGGACTCGCTCCTGGAAAAGCTAAACAAAAAGTCACTGTACACAGTAGGATATGCAGATGACATTGTCATTCTAATCAATGGCAAGTTTCTAGACACAGTGTCTGGATTTCTGCAGAATGCTTTGGATGATGTGGAGGAATGGTGCACTGAGCATCATTTGTCCATTAATCCGGGAAAAACTACGATTGTGCCGTTCACGAGGATGAAAAACCTAACAAGACTTAGGAATCCATTCCTCTATGATAAGGAGTTAACCTGGTCAACGGAGGTTAAGTATCTGGGGATGATCCTAGATAAAGAACTGACGTGGAAATCACATGCCGAAATGGTAACAAGGAAAGCCACAATGGCTTTCAATATGTGTAGATCAGCCTACGGTAAAACCTGGGGCCTAAACCCCAAGGTTATATACTGGATCTACACAACTATGGTAAGGCCAATACTTTCTTATGGCAGTATAGTCTGGTGGACAAGAACCAAAGTGCAAGCATGTGAGAAAGCACTTGGAACAATACAACGTATGGCCTGTATGGCTATGACTGGTGCCTTCAGGTCAACACCCACCGCGGCACTAGACATAATACTGGACCTTAAACCGCTCCATATATTCATACAGGCTGAAGCAATGAAGGCTCTTTACAGAATGAAGGTGACCCAAACCTGGCACAGCGATATGCCTAAGATGAGACACACTGCACTAAAAATGGATAGTGAGCTCGGAAGGATTTTCAATATGATCGGTGACACAATGCCGAGCATACGAATCTTCAAAAGAAACTACAAAATATATGTCCCAACAAGGGATGAATGGAAGCGTGGAATGCGCACCCCGGACGCTAACACCCTTGTATGGTACACTGATGGCTCAAAAACAGAATCAGGTACAGGTGCAGGCATACACTCCAAAGACTACAGCGAGAGTATCAGTCTAGGACAATTTGCAACTGTCTTCCAAACAGAGACGTACGCTATCATAGCTTGTGCGCAGGAGAATATATATAGGAATGTAACCAACACGACTATATACATCCTCAGTGACAGCCAAGCAGCTCTCAAAGCCTTGAACTCCTACTATGTAAATTCCAAACTAATTCTAAACGGAGTGAAGACCCTAAACAGACTTGGTCTTCACAATAGTGTAAGATTGGTTTGGGTCCCGGGGCATACTGGGGTCCAGGGTAATGAGAATGCTGACGAACTGGCGAGGGCTGGGTCAGAACGAAAGATGGTTGGCCCAGAACCAAGTGTGGGAATCCCGGCATGCAGCATAAGAATGGCCATCAAGGAATGGGCTGATAAAACACACAGGCTGGAGTGGTCTGGCCTTGCAGGTCTACAACACTCTAAGAAATTTATCAGCAATGTGACAACTCGCGTTTCGAAGTTCATACTGAACAACAGTAGGAGCAAGGCTCGTGCCATCGTCGGAGCCTTCACCGGGCACTACGCCACAGGCACGATGATGCATAAGATGAAACTCACTCTGGACTCTAGCTGCCGAGCGTGCGGAGAGGAGGAGGAGACCATGGACCACATCCTCTGTGACTGCGATGTCTTGGCGGCAAAGCGCATGTGCCTCCTCGGAGATGGATATCCAAAACCAGGAGATCTTAGATTTCTTCCCCTTAATGGTATTGCCTCCTTCATTGACCATGTATTTGAAGGGTGAAGAAAGCAAAAGTATAGGGGCTAACACAAAAGATCCCATTGGGTCGAAGTGTTGCTGGCTTGCCAGCCCCCGCAGCAAGATAAGATAAGAAGATCCTTTTAAAATAAGAGTCTACCCATCAAACTGAACAACTTTTACTGTAGGAGCAAATCAATCGGAGCAAAAATCTAATCTGCGGTCTACAACACTCTAAGAAATTTATCAGCAATGTGACAACTCGCGTTTCGAAGTTCATACTGAACAACAGTAGGAGCAAGGCTCGTGCCATCGTCGGAGCCTTCACCGGGCACTACGCCACAGGCACGATGATGCATAAGATGAAACTCACTCTGGACTCTAGCTGCCGAGCGTGCGGAGAGGAGGAGGAGACCATGGACCACATCCTCTGTGACTGCGATGTCTTGGCGGCAAAGCGCATGTGCCTCCTCGGAGATGGATATCCAAAACCAGGAGATCTTAGATTTCTTCCCCTTAATGGTATTGCCTCCTTCATTGACCATGTATTTGAAGGGTGAAGAAAGCAAAAGTATAGGGGCTAACACAAAAGATCCCATTGGGTCGAAGTGTTGCTGGCTTGCCAGCCCCCGCAGCAAGATAAGATAAGAAGATCCTTTTAAAATAAGAGTCTACCCATCAAACTGAACAACTTTTACTGTAGGAGCAAATCAATCGGAGCAAAAATCTAATCTGCGGTCCCATAGATTTGAGTCGTGTAGGCAGCTGCGGCGGGTGCAGTTTAGTATGGGACAGCTGATTTTTTTTTGACACGATTGGTTTGCTCCCATGGTAAAAGTTGTTCAGTTTGATGGATAGACTCTTAGTTTAAAAGGATGCTAATGATATCGATTTCACCCTGTATAATAACAGTTATTCATCTAGTGCTCAAGCAGGTCTTATAAGTAAACATTACAGGAATAGTTTTACGTCCGAACAGTAAGATGAGAATGTACTGCGCGCTTGAAAACTGTACCTAATATTTCACCAAGTTATCTAAAAGAAAGAAAACTACGCGACTCATAAATCTGGATTTTTATCTAGCACAAGCTAAGCTAGGATCAGCTGGGACAAAGAAATCTTTGGACACTAAGTTAGAGGTAAAAGTTAAAGGAATTAACCTTTTTTTTCTGGCATGGTTAGAGATCCGTAAAAAAAACAACATACATAAACTAACGATCGTAATCCCTTTCGGGGTAGTTAGGAACCTATCAACTTTCTGTTTAACAGGATAGGCGGTCTGAAATGCTAATTTGGATAATAGGTAACTTTTCCGACTATACACAGGGTTACTTCGGAGACAGTGCGCATTTCTCTTCCATGCAATCAGTATCGTTAATAGAAGACATTCTAGGAAAAAATAATACATTTTATTTTGTGTTTTTTTTTTTTATTTTTGGATTTAGGTAACAATCGGATTTCTTTCTTTATAATCAGACGGTCCAAAGCGCCATGGATGTCAACCCCAACCCTCATAACTGTAGAAAGACCCTAATCCCTGTTCAGGAATTTTTTCTGCTATCTTTGGTACTCTTTTGTCACTACTATTTTAATATTTTTGTATAAAACATAATAAAATAAAAAAATACGTGTCTTTTTATTTTCAATTACCTTCATATACGTAAAATTTGCGAACTGTCTTCGAAGTAACCCTGTAGACATATTAGTCTGATCCACCCACCCATACACCCCGCCGACTAGAGTGCGAAAGAGACAACTGCAGCTCGGACCAATTTTATTTACATAAAATCGAAGAAAACAGCATTTCTTATTCCCCTGTTTCCTCCAAAACTAAACCTATTTTTATCAAAAACTTTGGCTATGTCTGTATGTTTTGCTTTTTTGTTTATATTCGTCAAAGTTTGCTGGATGTCTGAAAACGGGCGTCAAAATTTGTCATTCTTGAAGGTCCCTAGTTCATACAGTAATTAATTAATTAATGCAATAAAGCAAAGCATAGGTACATAGCAGAGTTGACATAGATTGTATGGTAAAAAAAATTTCCTCTAGTGTCATTATCCAGGGAGGAAACAGAGGAATACGTTTGTATGGAAAAAACGGTAATCGCCTATCCTCTTAAGAATGTAGTTTTATCAATGCTCACATTTACCCATTTAAGTTTTAGTTCCAGGATGGAATGACGTGTCAAGTGTTGAGAGGTGGATAGCCTTTCGCTCACATAAACACTGTACGTAAGAAACCTTTACTCCCTTAGTCGCCTCGTATTACACCCACGGGAAGCTGGGATGGTCCATTCTAAGCTGGAACCACACGGCTGTAATAAAAGGGTTTTATTTTCGTTTTGCGCTGAAATAACTTTTGTTTCTATCGTAATTTTGATGGGCATTTACATCAAAATGTAAGTAATTTGCACTTTATTGTAAGCTTTGTCTTTAAAGTTCTTGTTTCTGAGCAAAATATAAACAGTGATAAATTTTGAGGCTTAAAAAGTATCATTATTTAAAGCGTTGTATGTAAATCACAGTCAACGACCCTAATCACTGGAAACCCTTTCATGTTTACATGTTGTTTTAACAAAACCTTACAGGACAATGGAAAATTGTTCAAAACTTTAACGTGAACACATTAATATTTATAAATAACTAATAGAGGACCGCGGCGAACTTCGTACCGCCTTAGAATCTACCGACACACTCTTGGCCGTTCTTTTAGCCTATGTTCATCACGGATAATGTAGCATTCTAACTATTCAGATCGGTCCAGAAGTTTCGGAGCCTATTTAATACAAACAAACAAAAAATAAAATCTTTCCTCTTTATTTATAATATTTATGTTTTGGGTTCAACCTAATATGCTGACACTTTTTTAATGGGATGATCAAACCATCAAACTGAACCACTTTCTCTATGGGATCAAAATCGAAATAGTGCAAAAAAAATGCTATTCTGTAAATATAATTGTTTGCGTCGAGTAGGTAGGTACCTATAGGTATTACAGTTTAGTATTGGGACAACAGACTTTTTTTTTGCGCTGCTTGGTAAAGTTCAGTTTGATGTGTAGAGTATGTATGTTCGAACAACGTAACGTTGTCCTAAATTGGCCATCTGTTTATACATGCGCGTCTCGGTTTCTCTATTTAAGGCGTATCATCCCGGGATCACGACTCTCCATACTAATCGATGCGAACGAGCACGTGGCTCCGGTCTGAATTTAGCAGTTTTCTTTAAAAATTTTGATGATTTTTATTCATTTCAAAAAGTTAAGAAAACCACATCATTCTAAATTGTGTTGTGAACAATATTATAAATTTTCATTTTCTTCCGATGAACAAAAATTCCGATGTAAAATGATTAGGTACAACTGGAAAAAAAGGGTGACTTTAGATTCCCTTTTCTTCGGTTTTATTCATTAAAATCGATTTCTAAAAAAACCACATAACTTCTCATAATAATATAGTGTAGATGGTTAAGTTTATTTTTCGTGCCATAGATAATGAATAAAATGTTTACAAAGTTACCCAATTTCATGGTAAAACCAGGAGGTAGTAAGCAAATAGTATGAGTTCTCCAAATTATGTCATATACAAAAGCATTCAAAATTCCTAACAAGTATGATATATTGATAATAGCAGTGTACAAGATTATAAATTTAACGAGAAATGCTAGTTTTAATGTCGCTACGCTACGAATACTCTAGTGGAGGTATTAACCCACCCCACTATGACGGAAATAAGGCGCTTACTCTGAATTTTGATTTAATTGGAATTTGGAATACGTAAAGGTGAGTTGTTAGTTCATAGGAATACCTGGTTCCTTGTAATTTTTCATGTAGGTAAGTCATCATTACATCATCATCTCAGCCGATGGACGTCCACTTGTGCACAGCGACCGGTCCTGCGCTACCCTCATCCCGTTGGCAGGCGGGAACCCGTTGGTTCGGTCCACCTTGTGGGCCTACTAGGGTTGCCAACTTTTTTAAAACCAAATATAGTATTTCGAGCCTAATGCCGAAAAATATATAGTGGATCGGGGAAAAATTAGAAAATATATAGGTAGTATTTTTCGAATTTGTTAATTTAAAATTGTGAAAAATTTTTTTTTTTCTACTTCTTGGTTTGAATGCTCTTACTACTATCTCTACATTTCGTATTCGATAGAAAATAATGCATCCGCTAAACGCTGCTAGTCGATACAGAAATAACAATTTAAAAAAAATTGATAATCCTGAGTTTAGGAAAAATTGCTGTCATTTTTAGCTGTAGATTTATTGTTTAGGAAGTATCTACATGGTCTAGTCTAGATCAAATGGAACAAATGTGGTGAAGAGAGAGAAAATAGTGAGAATAATGTTAAGTTATTGGGAATTTTTATTGGAACTAATTACCAATATATTTAAATTCTCTATAAATTATTTGATGATCAAAATATAGTAGTTTTGTATACTATAGTAGTTTTTCACAGAATTATACTAGTATAGGGCCCCTAATATAGTAGGATACTATATTATATTGTACGGTTGGCAACCCTAGGTCCCACCCACACTGCGCTTTCCGGTATGCGGTAGCCACTCGAGAACTCTTAGGCCCCATCGGTCATCGGTTCTGAGAGCAATGTGGAGCAACTGCCACTTTCGTTTAGCAATTCTTTAGGCTATGTCAGTTAGGTATTCTAGTTCTTCTTCGGTTCTCTTCATTTCTGATTGGATCTAACAGTGAAACTCCGAGCCGAACCCTCTCCGTTGCCGTTTGGGTGACTTTCAGTCTTTTTATAAGGCCTGAGTGAGCGACCATGTCTCTAAACCATACGTAGGTCCACCCTGTTTTTTCTTTTTGGTTTCTTTTACAGTGTTAAAGTGAAAGAAATATCTACAATTATACATAATACGATGATAATGTTATCTATAGGCACAGCATAAAGAACTATACTATTAGTTTTTACAGTATGGCGACCCGCCGCGCCGGTAGGTACTTACGTAGTCATGCGCAGTCGATCCCAAAATCTTCATACAGATCTTGGGAAAATCCGCGCCGCCCGCTTCCCCGCAAGCCCCCCACCGTTGCTCTGCGCAAGTACATCCGTTGCCGTACTGTGAGGACTAATATAGTTATGCTGTGCTATAGGTATCGATTAGATTAGATTTCTTTATTGCATTCATGTACAGCTTAACGTGGCAAAGAATTACAAGCAAAGTATTTACATGAACCCTGGTAGGGCGCAGCAACGCAGAGAGCGAGCGTTACAAAACTATTACAAAACAAACAATTACAAAAATATTTACAAAGTTGAAAGCAAACAAGAAAGAATAAGTAGATGTACATAATAGTTGTTCACAAATTTACACTCATGTAGGTATTTCAAGTGTGTTTGAATAATAATAACATTGTAAAAAATAAAATAAAGTAAGCTAAAAATTATGTCAATTAGGAATTATGACAGTAGGCAAATTCGTAATATTTATTTATTTATTTATTTATTAGGTACTCAAACAAGTCACAATCAATTTTAAAACTTATAGTAACATGAGTGAAATATTTGAAGTCAAGACTGTGACTCAATTAAATTCACTCAATTAAAAATAAGATTATAATAATAGTTGAAATGTTCGCAAAACATTAAAGTTCTATAAGCTTATGTCCAGTTTGTAACGTTAGAACAGATTTTTGTTAAGGTGGTTGGAGAGCTGTCAATTTCATAAAAAATATTATTTGATATGCGCAAACTAGATTTTCTAAGCTATTTTTCCATATATAAAACATTACTTTTACTAACACCGTCTACGAGTGTTATACGACAACGTTTTGTATGGACGGAAACCACCTTAATACCTACGCATTCTAAAAGTTGTTTGTACAATTAACAGGTCAGTGCTGTTTAATAATAAAACTAATTTAATTTCTGAACAGTTTGTTTAGCTTCTAAAAGGGCAAAATAATAACAAAATTTAACACAAAACAGCGAGGTAACCTGAATGCTTACTTAAAAAAAAAATACCGGGTGAATCAGAATATGCTATTAGGTACTCATAAATCAAAACGGATATCTAGTGCCAATAAAAGTTACGAGCCTTTTCCACGCTTTCCATACTAAATGATACAGAAAGCAAGTTTTGCCGCGAGCGGTTGTGTCGTTCGTGTCTTGTCCGCGCGCGGTTCTCGTTTGAGCTCGCCACGAAGCGCCGTCATCTCTTCTCAACTGTTTTTGCTCAAAAAACAATACTTCAACAAACTACTTGACATTGAGGGAAATGCAGTGTTAAGTAACACAAGCAAAAGTCAATAAATTAATAAAGACGTTATAGACTTAGCTAATACCATAGACGATTTTTTTTTCGCTTACGCTCTAATAGACTGGACACTGCCTACAAAAAACTAATTTTGACAAGATGACGTCATGCATGACGTCAGTACATGCGAAAATCGTACTTATTAGTTTCATGCAGGTAACTGCCGGGTAACCAGCGGGTAACCAGATAGGCAATAGAGGGGGTGAGGTAAGAATTGGTGGGAGGAAGGGAGTGTCCACACTGTATGTAGTAATAGATACATACTCTTTCTTATGCTGTACTAATACTAAGAAAGAATGTTGGTTCCTTAGTCATCACCTTATACAGGTTATAACAAAACACCCTAGTAAAGCCCATGAAACTGATCAAGTTTCACTATGGAGCCAACATTGAAATCACCTACGAACAAACTTATTATTTGTTCGTAGGAAATCACGAAAAAAAATCAGCTGTCCCCATACAAAACTACTGTACCGACTCGACTAAAATGTATGTGTGGGACAGCAGATTATTTTTTCGCGATTTCGAAGTTGGCTCCATAGTGAAAGTTGCCCAGTTTGATGGTCTGAAGCACCCCCTTAAGATAAATCGTAGTATTACTAGGGTGTTTTGTTACAACCTGTATAGTAGGCAAGACTATTTTGTTTCGCCTCAATCTATACACAGCTATAATAATAATGATTTTTTTTGTTCACAGATTTCCGACTGGGAGTTTCCATTCAGGAAATCACACCACCCGATGTGTGGTTACGGCACTCGGAAACCGTTGATGGTGCGCCTGCGCCACTGTGACCCCGGGGCGGAGTCTGGCACGGAGATGTTCCATTACGTCGCAGCTGAAGACTGCAAGTGCAAGGTAGAGTGTACTGGACCTCATTGAGTTTCCGTAGCTCTCCGCAACGCGCCACCAGTCTGATGGTCTGAATCATACCACCCCTTCTTCGTCCATCACATCATCCACCCCTTTACATAATTATTAGGACGTTTTGTTACACCTTGTAGATATTATAGGCCCTCTACGATCTTGCTTGGCACACTTCTCCTAACTTTTCAAAATTGGTACAGTAGTACCAGTAGTAGCCTTCGCTAAGCGAAACGTCGGAAGACCCATGTTACGTTTTAAGGACTGTGCCAAGCGTGACATGGTGTCGTTTAAAATTGACCACTCGAGGTGGGAATGCCTTGCAAGTGATAGGGATGAGTGGAGGAAGGTACTAGCTGACGGTCGAACAGCCCACGGTGAAGTCTGGTTCGAGTCTCTGGCCGTAAAGCGATCGAAAAGACACAGGGACGATCAGGCTCCTGCACCAACCGACACACAGCACAAGTGCCGCAAATGCGGCAGGTCTTGTCGCTCCCGAATTGGCTTATACAGCGGCTTATACATACATAAGTAGGCAGATAAACATCCCAGTCACAGAACTAACATATATTATCATAACAATGTTTGCCAAGTCAGCTGATCTTATTGTTTATTCCAGGAATGGTCACTTATGCGGAACTGGATCTATTCAACAACACATCTGATTTCAAGACATTAGAACCTGGAAAAGGTCTTCGCCTGATGCTTTCTCTATTGGCAAGGTTCTACTTACAAAAGAGGACAAGCGTGACACCACAATAAAAGTTGTTAATTTATATTAGATTTATAATTCTAAGAGCATTAATAAATACCTACTGGTGATATCTTTTTTTTTTCATATACCTATCTCTTTCCTCTTTGTCGTATATCTTTTGCTACCCCAGCAAAGTAGCATTGGCTGTCTCGCTCCCTGCTCTGCACTTTGTTAATGATACACTATGGAAATCCGGCAATGTCCTGGAGTGATAAGCAGGAAACAATTATATTTTCCAAAGTTTCTGCTTATAACTCCAGGGCAGTGATGGATTTCCATAGTGTATCATTAACAAAGTGCAGAGCAGGGAGCGAGACAGCCAATGCAACTTTGCTGGGGTAGCAAAAGATATAACGACAAAGTAACTTTGTTGGAGTGGCAACAGCGACTTTAATAAAGGCACAAAGGAAGATTGCTATTGCAACTAAAGAAAAGTAGATCTAGCGACAATAAACTTTTGTCTTTTTCACAAAATCCTTTGTCACCGGAACAAAGGTAGGCCACAAAGCACATTTGATACTACAGCTAAGTAAAGTAGTTGTAGGGACAATTATGCTTTTGATAATGTAGCTAAAGAAAATAGTCATGGGAACAAAGCTAAAGCAAAACTATAGCCTTAGAAACAATCTTAGCATTGTAACTGCATAAATTCTACATAGCTTATCTGACAACATTTTTATTGCTGTAACATCAAGATTGACTGATGAAGAGTAACTTTGCTGCATTAGCAATTAAGAATGTAACAATAAAAACGTTGCTTTCATAACTATACAACTTAGACGGCTCTCCAGCATCAAAGTTTTTTTGTTGCGATGGCAATAATTTTCTCTCAGTGCAGGCTTGCTTCTAGTAACACCTGGATATCAAAAATGAGAAGAACTTGCTTAATAAAACAAAAATTTGTGATAAAAATACTTTAACGCTCTAACACAGCAACGAGATGAGGTGCGTGATGAGCCTCCCAAAAAATATGTTTAATAAAAAGTCACTTAGGAATTTATATCCATGAACATGATGAGTATCGTATCTACCCACTGATAAAATGTTTTAATAAACCGTGTATATACCTACATATTTACATAAGAGCAACGCTATTAGGAGTGAACAAAATCTTCATCTAATTAGACGAGCAAATTTTGTCGTGCCACAAATTTGTAGCCGTGGTGGTCCAGTGGTGAGTAACCTTGCCTGCAGTGCAGGGGGCGATGGTTCGATCCCCGTCCAGGCCGACTCATACCAATGAGTTTTTCGGAATTTATGTACGATTTGTAACACCACTGGCTTTTCGGTGAAGGAAAACATCGTGAGGAAACCTGCATGCTTCAATTTCGAGGAATGTATTTTATTGAACCCACTGTCCATTATAAGTTATAAGTGACGACGGGCTCACCCCCCGTCACACTGGACAGAGTTTCGGTACTACTGGTGAAACGTGGATTTTCTGAGGATTCAGATTATCTCTGACTACTTACCCCCTCGGGGAATATAGTCGTGAGCATATGCTATGCTATGCTGTTTACCGATTTACAAAATAGCGAACAAATTCAATCTCTTGAGCTTGACATCCTCTGACCACTTTTCCATAGAAGACTGCAATCCTACTTGACCAGAATGTATTGGAAAGCTAATTTTTTTTTCACGATTTCGATGTTGGTAAGAAAACTAGAGATAGAAAGAGGAAGTTTTAGACACAGTTGTTCAATTTGATGGTCTGGTCATCCTCTTAAAAAAACGTAAGCACATTAAGTTGGATCCTTTATCCATTAATATTCATCATAGAAAAATGTGTCCCTTACGGGATTCGAACACGCGACCCTCGGCGCAGCAGGCAGGCATAAGAAATAGTATGTATCTATTTCTACCATAAAGTTATTATACCTTACAGGAATAGAGTCAGTGACATGAGTTGTCAAATGAAACAGTTTTTGGATGTTTTTTGGAGACTATTCGCAGGCAAAAATTCTAATACTGTCTATAATTCTGCGTCTAACGTAAAATCGTGGATAGATTAATGAAGTAGTGTCAGTATATTTTACAAAATTATTTACGATTTCACTTTAGATTCCCAATTATTCCGAAAACCGAATTGAAAAAATTGATTAGTGACTAAAAAACGGTTCTATTGATTCGCGTCACGTATCTCTTTCTATTATACAGTGGTGCCGCTAGGTACATCTCGCTCTCGCAGCTGTATGTTCCTCATTCCTACCTCTATGATTTCTACATAAGGGAAAAAAATCGTCTATGATCGGGCTGTCGATCGACGAATCGATCGAGAAGTTCGAACTTCTCAGTGGCACAATACTATCTCTAGTTGTAGTAGTCGTTACTTAGAACGACGTCAGAGGCCGTAAGTAAGTCTGTAAAACTCTGACACCAGCATGGGTAGCATGCCACCGTGATACAGCGCTATCACACCTTCGCTTTCTTTCTATTTGCGCGCGAACGAACGAGATAAAAGATGTGATACAGCCGTATCACGTGTAGCATGCTACGGCTTCTGGGCTTGCTGCCCACGCGATAAAAACAAATTGTCACTTTCCTTATACGAAAACTCACAGTGTTTCACAAGCGCCGTCTACTGAACACACGGACAAACATTCCTCGTTTTATGTAACAGTAGTGTTACATTCAAAACACAGCTAATGGACCTGTGTAATGGATTGAGCTACGACCGTTTAAGCCACGCGATAAAAATCTATTTCCTTCTGCTTAAAACGCAATGGCGCTCCGATCCTATCGATTTTAAGGAAAGGTGTTAAATTTTCATAAAAATATTTCAGTTTATGTTTACATGGTTTTTTGTGTACCCAACAAAAAGGGCTAGCTTAAAAATAAATTGTAATATAATATGTCGAGATGACCTTTGCGTTATAAATAGAGATCGGATATTCGGGTGCATATTTACCTAAAGCTTATTTTAGCTATGAAATTATTTCAAACTAGTGTTTTCCCGCGACTTCGTCCGCACAAATTATATACCAGATTTTAAGTCAGATCATAAGCCGAAGACGAAAACACAAAAAAAAAATAGTTTTTTTTTCCTGGAATGTGTTCCATTAACGATACTGATCGCATGGAAGAAAAATGCGCACTGTCTTCGAGGTAACCCTGTATTGCTTTGATTCAGTACAAATATTTAGCAGTTCTTTAAACAGTACCTAATGCTTTACAAACAAGAATGATCAATACAATTATATTATTAAGTAGCTGTATGAGTAGGTGACTATAAATTCAATCTAACGAATGATATTTTATGATCTCATTATTTAGTTATAATTTAAGGCATAAAGGTATTTATAACTTACAGGAATAGAGCAACTAACATGAGTTGTCAAATGAAACCATTTTTGTATGTTTTCAGGAGACTATTCGCAGACAAAAATTCGAATACTGTCTATAATTCTGAGTCTAACGTGAAATTGTGGATAAATTAATGAAGTAAGTGTCAGTATATTTTACAAAACTATCGTCAATTTCACTTTAGATTCGCAATTATTCACGGAAATCGAATTGTAAAAATTGGTAAGAGATTAGAAAACGGTTCTATTGCCTCGCGTCACGTATCTCTTTCTATTATATAGTGGTGCCACTAGGTACATCTCGCTCTCTCAGCTGTCACTCCCTCTATTCCGTAAGGTATAGTAACTTTATGGTCGTCAAAAAGCAAACAAATCCAGCTTCAGCGACATGCGTCGCCGAAAAGCTTACAAATCCAGTTTGCGTCGTCAAAAAGCTTACAAATCCAGATTCAGCAACATACCTCTACAACAAGCCACGTTAAAATAAACAAATAATATAGTAAATAATCTATGTAATTTTTTACAACTTTCTTCTTATGTAATATCTGCGTTCTAAGAGCACTGGTTGTTACAATTTGCATATAAACGAGTATAAATGGACGGTAAATCTTTATTTCAACGTTATTTTATTTGCTTTTTATTGGTCTTACTGGCAGTCCCAAATTAAACGACCGAAAAGGAAAATCGTAATGTTTAGCGTAGAGGAAAAACTGGGGGATTATTTTGTACTACATCGTGAATTCCCGTTGAACGCTAAAATGCAGAGATAACAGAACGGGAAAAAGTCACAAGGGTATTCGTTAATTTGCCATCCGCCGCAATTATATCCTGATTGTAATGGCGATTAAATATCCGTAACATTGAGATATATTAATAAAATATAGGCTTTCACCAGACTATAGCTATAGACGTACTTTTTCTTCTGCAATTTCATTACTCGAATAAGAAAATTCTTGATTTTTTTTCTGCTTATTTTCTCTACGTCGTTTCTTCCGCATATAAACTTTGAATATTTTGGAGGAAAAGGGAAGATCTTCCACGGGCTAGTTAGAATGCCCGGGACCGCGGTCCAACAGTTCTTAGTTGGATGTTGTATATATGCAAAGTCTCTTGATAACTTCGATAGTGCGATTCAGGACTCGCCATATGATTGGTTGTTATTCGTAATGAGATGTGATGCGTTGGACAGATCCATGTTGTGATTGGCCGTCTTCTGTGTGACGTGCTAGGGTCGCATGCGCTGACCTAGATAGATCTCTGTTTGTTTACATCGACTCGATCGATGTGTTCGGCATTGTTGCTTAGTCAGCTCTCTCGTAGCTCCGCTACAAATACATTGTAAACAGATATAACAATGAACCGTATTCATTCTTATAGCCATGAGCGATATCTCGCAAAGCGATAGTGTACGTAGTAAGGCCCCTGTGTTAACAAAAGGATGCTGACAAACTGGTCAGTATCAACAACTCTTTCAGTTTGAACGCACGCGACATTGTTACTTAAAAGGAGGTAATTTAAATTCTAACTTGTAAAATGTTTATACAAATTAGAAACTCAGTGGTTTTACTTCCTTTGTAAACTTTGAAATTTCGGGTCGGTTAACTTAATAGCTTAGTTACTATTCCAGGTTCATAGGTCGTCTAGATTTGTAAAAGAACAAAAAATAAATGTTTCTCCCCTCCGGACGGAAAGCGTCAATTCTCGTCTCGCTGCGCTAAACAAAGTTGCCGCTTTCCACCTCAGTCGAGGAGAAAAATAGTATACTAACCTCGGGCAGTAAATAAGAAAGCCTCAGATCACATGATTGTTGACCTAGACGAAGCCGATTTTTGATTCAACTTTTTTAAATTGTATTGCTCTTGACGATAATTAAATAAGACTATCAACCGATTTTTTTCAGACAAAAATGGATATCAAGTCCTTACGCTGGATAATAATACTAGAGATTTGGTCTTTAGTATCTGCCGGAGAACTAGCTACATGTTCCAGACGTGTATATTTGGCCAGGGCAGAACAATCGGACCAGAATGGATTACGATGCTGGGACACTGTGAAGGTCCCATCGTGTGGAGGCAGATGTGACTCTAGAGAAGTAAGTTACTTTTTTAGGCTAGCTTGAAAGGTGTACGAGTTTCGGTACTACTGGTGAAACGTGGATGTTCTGAGGTTTCAGAATAATAATATCTCTGACTACACCCTCGGGGAATATAGTCGTGAGCATATGCTATCTTATATGCTCTAGCAAATGACGTTCCTGAGTGACAGAAAAGGATGTAGCGACGGAAAAAGGCGATCGCGTGCGGCCATGTGTAGTTCAACCCTAAGTATACATGGATGAGTAACGTCTTTGTGAGAGACTAGCGTAGGGTTACCAGAAGAGAAGAATAAAATGTCTGGGCAAAATATCAAAAAGTCGGGATTTTGAGATTATGGTCGGGACAAGTAAATATATATATTACTTTTACTCAGAGCTGTTTGCATGAGCGTAGCAATGATTTCTTTCCAGGGAAGGACAGGCCCACTAGCGTCTGAGGCAACAGATTACCATGCTACCCCTCGGAACAAGAGTACAAGTAGTCAAATATCTGCTTTTAAATATGGTTATTTTATTATGGAAATTGTGTAGTATTAAGTTTTACACAATTTCCGCTGCGGTGCGGCCCGCTCCGCCCGCCGCGCCGACGTTATAATTATGCGCTTATATGGAATACTGTGTTCTGGCAAATTGTAGGGAGATTGTGTTTTTTTTTTGAGAAGTGACTCGTGTAGCGATTTTAGAAAAACACAAAGATAGTCCAATTTTATTTAGGGTCTTCGGAAGTACTCCTTGACGGGGGAGCAAACTTATTTGGTCCCTCTTGGCCCTTCTAGACGAAACATAGGATGATGGTCAATCTAATTATCAGTTAAATTATAAAACAAAGTCGGGCTAGTTTCCTATAACTCAAGAACGACTGGACCGATTTTTATGATCATTGATTTGTTGGATTTGTTTCCGCTCCGAATAGCAGAATGACTGTTAGAGCATGTATATACCTACCTACAACATTTATGGGAAAAATACAAGCAAAAAAATAATATTTTAAGTGTTAATAATTTTCACATAAATGTTGTAAGTATGGATATGAAACGGCTTTTTAAAGAAATCTCGAAAATAGTTCTCATACATTTTGTATGGAACAGCTATCCAAAGTGAGAATCTCATTATGAAAAGTGATAAAAGTGGATAATCTGATATAAATGTGAGAATCTCATTATGCAAAGTCAGAAAAGTGAGAATATAGGGTGACATTGATATCATTAGCATCCTTTTAAACTAAAAGTCTACCCATCAAACTGAACAACTTTTACTGTGGGAGCAAATCAATCGGAGCAAAAATCTAATCTGCTGTTGCTTAGATTTGAGTCGTGTAGGCAGCGGCGGCGGGTGCAGTTTAGTATGGGACAGCTGATTTTTTTTTGATACGATTGGTTTGCTCCCATAGTAAAAGTTTTTCAGTTTGATGGATAGACTCTTAGTTTAAAAGGATGCTAATGATATCGATTTCACCCTGTATAATAACAGTTATTCATCTAGTGCGCAAGCAGGTCTTATTAGTAAATAAATAAAAATAAATAAGTAAATATCTTGGACAGTGTCACACAAATTATCTAGTCACATTTAAAGTTCCAGAATCTAGCCTGGACTTGTGTTATGATAACTATAATAGACAACGATATAGAATACATATATAGATACAAACATCCATGACTCGGGTACAAATATTCATATTCGTCATACAAATATTTGTCCCTTACGGGATTCGAACACGCGACCCCCGGCACAGCAGGCAGGTTCACTACAGACTGTGCTGTCGGGCCGTCAACATTAGTAAACATTACAGGATTAGTTTTACGTCCGAACAGTAAGATGAGAATGTACTGCGCGCTTGAAAACTGTACCTAATATTTCACCAAGTTATCTAAAAGAAAGAAAACTACGCGACTCATAAATCTGGATTTTTATCTAGCACAAGCTAAGCTAGGATCAGCTGGGACAAAGAAATCTTTGGACACTAAGTTAGAGGTAAAAGTTAAAGGAATTAACCTTTTTTTTCTGGCATGGTTAGAGATCCGTAAAAAAAACAACATACATAACCCCACGATCGTAATCCCTTTCGGGGTAGTTCGGAACCTATCAACTTTCTGTTTAAGAGGATAGTATCATAGGATCCACTGAGCCTAATGGTGGATCACAGTGAACTTCAGCATCCTATTCAATCCACTGGTGGATCGAGATAGTGGAGCCTACAGGACAGAGGGAAGAGGATAGGCGGTCTGAAATGCTAATTTGGATAATAGGTAACTTTTCCGGCTATACACAGGGTTACTTCGGAGACAGTGCGCATTTCTCTTCCATGCAATTAGTATCGTTAATGGAACACATTCCAGGAAAAAAAATACATTTTATTTTGTGTTTTTTTTTTATATTGTGTTTTCGTTTTTGAATTCCTATTAATCTCGGCCGGGATTTAACAATCGGATTTCTTCTTTATAATCAGACGGTCCAAAGCCATTCATGTCCATGGATGTCAACCCCAACCCTCATAACTGTAGTAAGACCCTAAAATCCCTGTTCAGGAATTTTTTCAGTTATATTTGGAATTCTTTTTTCACTCCTATTTTAATAGTTTTGTATGACACATGATAAAATTAAAAAAATACGTGTCTTTTTATTTTCAATGACCTTCATATACGTAAAATTTGCGCAATGCGTCTTCGAAGTAACCCTGTAGACATTATTTGTCCGATCCGCCCCACCCATTAACCCCGCCGACTAGAGTGCGAAAGAGACAACTGCAGTTCGGACCAATTTTATTTACATAAAATCGAAGAAAACAGCATTTCGTATTCCCCTGTTTCTTCCAAAACTAAACCTATTTTTATCAAAAACTTTGGCTATGTCTGTATGTATTCGTTAAAGTTTGCTGGATGTCTGAAAACGGGCGTCAAAAATGGTCATTCTTGAAGGTCCCTAGTTCATACAGTAATTAATTAATTAATACAATAGAGCAAAGCATAGGTACATAGCAGAGTTGACATAGATTGTATGGTAAAAAAAATTTCCTCTAGTGTCATTATCCAGGGAGGAAACAGAGGAATACGTTTGTATGGAAAAAACGGTAATCGCCTATCCTCTTAAGAATGTAGTTTTATCAATGCTCACATTTACCCATTTAAGTTTTAGTTCCAGGATGGAATGACGTGTCAAGTGTTGAGAGGTGGATAGCCTTTCGCTCACATAAACACTGTACGTAAGAAACCTTTACTCCCTTAGTCGCCTCGTATGACACCCACGGGAAGCTGGGATGGTCCGTTCTAAGCCGGAACCACACGGCTGTAATAAAAGGGTTTTATTTTCGTTTTGCGCTGAAATAACTTTTGTTTCTATCGTAATTTTGATGGGAATTAGAAAAAATGTTTTTCCCATACAATCTATGTGATTGTATGGGAAAAACATTTTTTCTCTAGTGTCATTATCCAGGGAGGAAACAGAGGAATACGTTTGTATGAAAAAAAACGGTAATCGCCTATCCTCTTAAGAATGTAGTTTAATCAATGCTCACATTTACCCATTTAAGTTTCAGTTCCAGGATGGAATGACGTGTCAAGTGGTGAGAGGTGGTTAGCCTTTCGCTCACATAAACACTGCGTAAGAAACCTTTATTCCCTTAGTCGCCTCGTATGACACCCACGGGAAGCTGGGATGGTCCGTTCTAAGCCGGAACCACACGGCTGTAATAAAAGGGTTTTATTTTCGTTTTGCGCTGAAATAACTTTTGTTTCTATCGTAATTTTGATGGGCATTTACATCAAAATGTAAGTAATTTGCACTTTATTGTAAGCTTTGCCTTAAAGTTCTTGTTTCTGAGCAAAATATAAACAGTGATAAATTTTGAGGCTTAAAAAGTATCATTATTTAAAGCGTTGTATGTAAATCACAGTCAACGACCCTAATCACTGGAAACCCTTTCATGTTTACATGTTGTTTTAACAAAACCTTACAGGACAATGGAAAATTGTTCAAAACTTTAACGTGAACACATTAATATTTATAAATAACTAGAGGACCGCGGCGAACTTCGTACCGCCTTAGAATCTACCGACACACTCTTGGCCGTTCTTTTAGCCTATGTTCATCACGGATAATGTAGCATTCTAACTATTCAGATCGGTCCAGTAGTTTCGGTACAAACAAACAAAAAATAAAATATTTCCTCTTTTTTTTTTTCTGAATATCTCTGACTACCCCCTTGGGGAATATAGTCGTGAGCATATGCTATGCTATGCTATGCTATATTTGGGTTCAACCTAATATGCTGACACTTTTTTAATGGGATGATCAAACCATCAAACTGAACCACTTTCTCTATGGGATCAAAATCGAAATAGTGCAAAAAAAAATGCTGTTCTGTAAATATAATTGTTTGCGTCGAGTAGGTACCTAGGTATTGCAGTTTAGTATTGGGACAACAGACTTATCTTTTGCGCTGCTTGGTAAAGTTCAGTTTGATGTGTAGAGTTATATTCGAACAACGTAACGTTGTCCTAATTGGTCATCTGTCTATACATGCGCGTCTCGGTTTCTCTATTTAAGGTGTATCATCCCGGGATCACGACTCTCCATACTAATCGATGCGAACGAGCACGTGGCTCCGGTCTGAATTTAGCAGTTTTCTTTAAAAAAAATTGATGATTTTTATTAATTTCAAAAAAGTAAGAAAACCACATCATTCTAAATTGTGTTGTGAACAATATTATAAATTTTCATTTTCTTCCGATGAAAAAAAATTCCGATGTAAAATGATTAGGTACAACTGGAAAAAAGGGGTGACTTTAGATTCCCTTTTCTTCGGTTTTATTCATTAAAATCGATTTCTAAAAAAACCACATAACTTCTCATAATAATATAGTGTAGATGGTTAAGTTTATTTTTCGTGCCATAGATAATGAATAAAATGTTTACAAAGTTACCCAATTTCATGGTAAAACCAGGAGGTAGTTAAGCAAATAGTATGAGTTCTCAAAATTATGTCATATACAAAAGCATTCAAAATTCCTAACAAGTATGATAAATTGATAATAGCAGTGTAGCAGATTATAAATTTAACTAGAAACGCTAGTTTTAATGTCGCTACGCTACGAATACTCTAGTGGAGGTATTAACCCACCCCACTATGACGGAAATAAGGCGCTTACTCTGAATTTTGATTTAATTGGAATTTGGAATACGTAAAGGTGAGTTGTTAGTTCATAGGAATACCTGGTTCCTTGTAATTTTGCATGTAGGTAAGTCATCATTACATCATCATCTCAGCCGATGGACGACCACTGCTGTACAACGATCGGTCCTGCGCTACCCTCATCCCGTTGGCAGGCGGGAACCCGTTGGTTCGGTCCACCTTGATGGGGCCTGTAGGGTTGCCAACTTTTTTTAGACCAAATATAGTATTTCGAGCCTAATGCCCGAAAATATAGTGGATCGGGGAAAAATTTGAAAATATAAGTATTTTTCGAATTTGTTAATTTAAAATTGTCAAAATGATTTTTTTTTCTACTTCTTGGTTTGAATGCTCTTACTACTATCTCTCCATTTGGTATTCGATAGAAAATAATGCATCCGCTAAACGCTGCCAGTCGATACAGAAATAACAATTTAAAAAAAATTGATAAACCTGACTTTAGGAAAACTTGCTGTCATTTTTAGCTGTAGATTTATTGTTTAGGAAGTATCTACATGGTCTAGTCTAGATCAAATGGAACAAATGTGGTGAAGAGAGAGAAAATAGTGAGAATAATTTTAAGTTATTGGGAATTTTTATTGGACCTAATTACCAATATATTTAAATTCTCTATAAATTATTTGATGATCAAAATATAGTAGTTTTGTATACTATAGTAGTTTTTCACAGAATTATACTAGTTTAGGTCCCCTAATATAGTAGGATAGTATATTTTATTGTACGGTTGGCAACCCTGGGTCCTACCCACACTGCGCTTTCCGGTATGCGGTAGCCACTCGAGAACTCTTCGGCCTCATCGGTCATTGGTTCTGAGAGCAATGTGGAGCAACTGCCACTTTCGTTTAGCAATTCTTTAGGCTATGTCAGTTATTCTAGTTCTTCTTCGGTTCTCTTCATTTCTGATTCGATCTAACAGTGAAACTCCGAGCCGAACCCTCTCCGTTGCCGTTTGGGTGACTTTCAGTCTTTTTATAAGGCCTGAGTGAGCGACCATGTCTCTATTCCATGCGTAGGTCCACCCTGTTTTTTCGTTTTGGTTTCTTTTACAGTGTTAAAGTGAAAGAAATATCTACAATTCTACATAATACGAGGCACAGCATAAAGAACTATATTATTATTTCTTACAGTATGGCAACGCTCGTAATACGCCGCGCCCCGCCGCGCCGGTACTTACTTAGTCATGCGCAGTCGATCCCAAAATCTTCATACAGATCTTGGGAAAATCCGCGCCGCCTGGTTCCCCGCAAACCTCCCACCGTTGCTCTGCGCAAGTACATCCGTTGCCGTACTGTGAGGACTAATATAGTGAAGGCCTCCGCACATTGCAGCGATATTATCGAGCGATTTTATCGAGCGATATTATCGACAGCGATATCGCGACACCTTACACACTGCAGCGATTCCGCGATTCACGTCACGCATGCGCCCTACCACTGAATGTAGTCAAAAGAGTTGCGATAATATCGCGGCAGTGTGTGGGATCGAGCGCGTCCCCATTTAAAATGTACTGAGAACAATTATCACAAAATTGCAGCGATATTATCGCTCGATAATATCGCGGCAGTGTGTAGGATCGCGCGCGTCCCCATACAAAATGTACTGGAAACAATTATCGCAAAATCGCAGCGATAATATCGATCGATAAAATCGCTGCAATGAGCGGAGGCCTATAAGCTTATGTCCAGTTTGTAACGTTAGAACGGATTTTTAACCGACTTCAACAAAAGGAGGAGGTTCTCAATTCGACCCGTATGTTTTTTTTTTTTTTTTGTATGTTTGTTATTGTTAATACCTACGCATTCTAAAAGTTGTTTGTACAATTAACAGGTCAGTGCTGTTTAATAATAAAACTAATTTAATTTCTGAACAGTTTGTTTAGCTTCAAAAAGGGCAAAATAATAACAAAATTTTACACAAAACAGCGATGTAACCTGAATGCTAAAAAAAATACCGGGTGAATCAGAATATGCTATTAGGTACTCATAAATCAAAACGGATATCTAGTGCCAATAAAAGTTACGAGCCTTTCCCACGCTTTCCATACTAAATGATACAGGATGTTGACTTAAATGAGACTTAATGGAGCCAAGTAGCAAGTATTGCCGCGAGCGGTTGTGTGTTGTGTCATTCGTGTCTTGTTTGAGCTCGCCACGAAGCGCCGCCATCTCTTCTCAACTGTGTTTTTGCTCAAAAAACAATACTCCAACAAACTACTTGACATCGAGGGAAAAGCAGTGTTAAGTAACACAAGCAAAAGTCAATAAATTAAACAAAATAAAGACGTTATAGACTTAGCTAATACCATCCAAGACGAAATTTATTTCGCTTACGCTCTAATAGACTGGACACTGCCTACAAAAAACTAATTTTGACAAGATGACGTCATGACGTCAGTACATGTGAAAATCGTACTTATTTTCATGCAGGTAACTGCCGGGTAACCATAGCGGGTAACCAGATAGGCAATAGAGGGGGTGAGGTAAGAAATTGGTGGGAGGTAGGGAGTGTCCACACTGTATGTAGTAGTAGATACATACTCTTTCTTGTGCTGTGCTAATACATACTATGAAAAAATCTTTGTTCCTTAGTCATCACCTTATACAGGTTATAACAAAACACCCTAGTAAAGCCCATGAAACTGATCAAGTTTCACTATGGAGCCAACATTGAAATCACCTACGAACAAACTTATTATTTGTTCGTAGGAAATCACGAAAAAAAATCAGCTGTCCCCATACAAAACTACTGTACCGACTCGACTAAAATGTATGTGTGGGACAGCAGATTATTTTTTCGCGATTTCGAAGTTGGCTCCATAGTGAAAGTTGCCCAGTTTGATGGTCTGAAGCACCCCCTTAAGATAAATCGTAGTATTACTAGGGTGTTTTGTTACAACCTGTATAGTAGGCAAGACTATTTTGTTTCGCCTCAATCTATACACAGCTATAATAATAATGATTTTTTTTGTTCACAGATTTCCGACTGGGAGTTTCCATTCAGGAAATCACACCACCCGATGTGTGGTTACGGCACTCGGAAACCGTTGATGGTGCGCCTGCGCCACTGTGACCCCGGGGCGGAGTCTGGCACGGAGATGTTCCATTACGTCGCAGCTGAAGACTGCAAGTGCAAGGTAGAGTGTACTGGACCTCATTGAGTTTCCGTAGCTCTCCGCAACGCGCCACCAGTTGATGGTCTAAATCATACCACCCCTTCTTCGTCAATCACATCATCCACCCCTTTACATATTTATTAGGACGTTTTGTTACACCTTGTAGATATTATAGGCCCTCTACGATCTTGTCACACTTCTCCTAACTTTTCAAAATTGGTACAGTAGTACCAGTAGTAGCCTTCGCTAAGCGAAACGTCGGAAGACCCATGTTACGTTTTAAGAACTGTGCCAAGCGTGACATATTATGGTGTCGTTTAAAATTGACCTCTCGAGGTGGGAATGCCTTGCAAGTGATAGGGATGAGTGGAGGAAGGTACTAGCTGACGGTCGAACAGCCCACGAGGAAGTCTGGTTCGAGTCTCTGGCCGTAAAGCGAGCCAAAAGACACAGGGACGATCAGGCTCCTGCACCAACCGACACACAGCACAAGTGACGCAAATGCGGCAGGTCTTGTCGCTCCCGAATTGGCTTATACAGCCATGAACGTCGGTGTCTAAACCAAACAGACGCTGATTGAAACATCTACTTAGATGAAATAAGGCCCATGATGATGACGGATGTACCTAGCGCAGTTGACTATTATGTAAAACTCTACTTTACGCGCCAAAAATGATCTGCTTCTATTGGTCGATTGATATCGCGCCTGACGCATGACCGACGCGATCTATATTCGATCAATTGACTGCACGCTGCGCGAACGAAGATTTGTAAAGACAAATGATTAATTAACTAATTATACAACATTTTCGCTGTCTAATTGGTTCCAAAGAAGCGGCACCATCCATGACAAGAACTTAAGTAATCCGCATACTCTTCCAACTTAGTTAACTCTATTTTGTGAAATGCATTGCCGCAGTTTGGCTTGTATAACATGATAAAACGGAATTGAGCATGCAAAGTTTCATATAAAGGTCGGTCTTCATAGCAAGCTTTCTATCTTCAGAAAACAGCAATTTAATTTTCGAAAGCAAGCAAAACATTAATATGCGAGCATAACTTTCAGTTTGTTTATAAACTTACACAATTCATAGTACGAGTAGGTATTCACTAGCTGTGTTCAGAATGCCCAGATAATTTATTATTGGACCGGAACTCCGGACTGCTTTGGGCTTCGGACGTCACTTCAAATAACGTAGTAGGTAATTAAAACTTCAATTGCTCATTGCATTGAATTACCGGTGTACAAACCATCGCCACACTCTTATTTTATGTATGTCATGGGCGAGGAGGCGAAGACTTGGACTAAGCAGGGTGCTTTTCCACCAGAGGGCCTAACATGTCACCCCCGAGAAAATTTCAAACAATTTCGTGGGACCACCTCGGAAGTATGACCTACCAAACAAAATAAGAATCATAAAAATCTATTCACAATTTGGCGGTGTAATCGCGTAACAAACATACAAAAAAAACATACGGGTCGAATTGAGAACCTCCTCCTTTTTGAGAACCTTCTCCTTTTGTTGAAGTCGGTTAAAAAGGAGACGTTTTGTTTCTTTGCGTATGCGAAAGCGACCGCGTCTGACCGTTTTCTCGCTTTGTCGTGCATTGCATGCTAGCCAGAAAGAGCTGATGTGCGAGGAAGCTAAGCAAGGATGAGGATACGTTAGCTTCAACAAAATATTTCAACGTCGGGGTCACCACTATGGAGGAACTGATGTGGAATAAGATTCATCCGTTGAAAAGTGAAGATCTTCCGCCAGGCTAGGTGTGATGCCTGGGGACCGGCCGTGATCGTGATCCTCCCAGGACATGTTAACGTTATCTGATGACATGTATGAAATTGTAACCGTAGCCTCCTCTGATAACAAAACCATGTTTGTTTTGTCGAAGAAAGTCACTTTCTTCATTTTGTAAGGCCTATTGGGTAACTTTTGTATGGAGGGTGGCGTCTTTTTGCGGCCTGTTACCAAATGTTGTGGGTATTTAACCTTACATAATTATGCAAAAAAAAATTATATTAACCTAAAATATCTTAAAGAGAGTTAAGAAGTAAAACATGCATCTGCTTACATCAAAAATAATAGGTGACCGCATTATTTTTTTTACTTTTTAAATGTTAGTTTTTGGCGTTGGGGGTTTTTTTTAATGTGTAATTTAATGTTATTTCATAATTTTTAAAGTTACATGAAAACTACTGAACCGATTTTTATGAAACAAAGCTAAGAACATTTTCGCAAAAATGAGCTTTCTATTAAAAAAAACGCATTTAAATCGGTCCACCAGTTTGGGAGCTCCGATGCCATAGATAGAGAGAAACTAATAACAGCCCTCTTTTTTTTGTCGCAATTTTTATCTGCTACTCTGTGCGAGGCTAAGGGCCTGTTTCACCACTTCTGAGTAAGTCCTTGTTAGCTTATCCGACAGATATTTTGACATAATTTCATACAAAATATGTCAAACTATCTGTCGGATAAGCTACCAAGAACTTACCCAGAAGTGGTGAAACAGGCCATAAGTAGTAGAAATCTCTCACTCTATCTCTCTCGTTTAGAAAGGCACAACACCCAAAGGCATTTGTAAGTGTTGTTTTGTGTGTTGTAGAGTTTCTGGCCGCATCTTCTCTTTATTAATGGAACATCTTCCGACGCGGTGGTAGAGTAATGACGTCAAAAAGCTATCTAAAGTATTATATGATATTATTTTTAATAAAAAATGTTGAGTTTTCGAGTTAGATCCTAATAGTACCTACTGTAGCCGGGGTACTTTTTAATTACCAAAAAGATTACCGATTGCAGTTTAGAAATTGTTGTAAGGTACTAAATGACTAATATAAAAACCTAAGTCGTAGAAAAAAAAATGGTCTGAAACGTTTTAAATTTCGAGGTTACCGTTTTTTTTCTATACTGGCATGTTCTTCACCTTAGTTCAATACCCATACGTAATAGTTAGACTGTCTGAAGTTTCCATACAAAGCTATAAGTAAAAGTAATGAAAAAGTCAACTTTGATTGGTCTACAAAACAGCAACGCTTCATTTTGTTCTTATAAAAAATCCTATTTGCCGCACCAATGAGCTATAACAGAGCTTCCAACTTAAATATTTGTTTTTGAATGTTAGGACGCGAATGCTCCTATCCCCTTGATTCCTGCGGGTTATTATTTCTTTCCTGCGGGTTGGTAGGTGTTCTCTGGGCAGGCAGGTGGATTTCTCTGGGTGGGATTCTCTTCGTGATCGGTTCAGTCTGACCAGGTTCTGGGTCTGTCTCCAGGCACCTCTCCAGGACATCGTGGATGGATTTTTTTCGTTTCCAAACCACAGCGGTTCCGCGGTGATCGTGCCATGGAAAAAAAAATTATATATTAGTAAAGTAACTATGCGGCGAAGGAATACGATTCCACTTCTGATGATAGAATATAGGAGGGTATTCTGAATGATATTAAAGAAAAGGTGATAATTAGTATAACCATTATATTTCATTACTTTGACTCGATATTTAACACTGTTTCGTTAATAAAACCACAAAGAAGAAATGAGAAACTACACACATACCTACAAACAAAACGATTTTCATGAGAACGCACCCTTTGAAACCTAGGCAAAATATTTTGGCACGCTCACACGCTTCGTTACACATAGCAATTTTCTTAATAATGCTACATGAATTCTCATTATGAATTTAAAGGAAAATATGTCTCGGTTTTTCAGAGTTTTATTAAAGTGTCGCTTTAGAGCTCACGATAATTAAACGCCAACATAAAATACTTAGGGCCTGTTTCACCACTTCTCGGTAAGTTCTTGTTAGCTTATCCGACAGATAGTTTGACATATTTTGTATGAGATTATGTCAAAATATCTGTCGGATAAGCTAACAAGAACTTATACAGAAGTGGTGAAACAGCCCCTTAATAGTAGATCAAAGCCTTTTTTTAACTCATACCACATATCCATATCGCCGAGATATTTCTGAGGTTTTTAAGTTTGCAACGATGATGTCGATTATAGAGGCATATACGCCTCTTTAATCGGGTAGTTACACATTATAGGTAGGTATAATATAGTAGAATCAATAGTTTATTCATGAAGATCCGTATTAACCCTTTAACGCCAAAGGCCACTTTCAATAACACCCTCGTGTCTAAGCTCATGTCAGCGTATTACATCTCATCAAGATAATGGTAATCCTATTCACAGAATGCTAAGACCAATTTATAGTGATGCGACTACTAAACAAGGATACGCAAACCTGCGCAAGTATACATGTTCTATGAGTACAGTCTGTCTATTCTATTCTATTCTATATTTAAAAAAAATGGCAGCCATCTTGGGTATGTGATGATTTTGCCAATGTCTAGTTTTTGTAGCAAGAGTGCTTGACGTTGTACGGTAACTTATGTATTATGGTGACTTCAAGGATTGTTTTTCGAAAAGAACACTATCTTGAGCCACCACTGGAGCTTCGTTGTAGGCCAGGGAGGGGGCAACCAACAATAGACTCGCGATGCGACTACCCTATAGCAGACCTTCAACTCGACTCCCCCAGTCTGTCTATAAAGTCTTGGCAAAAAATGAGGGCGCTGTCTCCACGCAAGAACGTCAAAATCAAAGCATAACCTGGCAACACCACCATACTAAAATGATTAGTTCCTCAAACATTCATGCCACGACGTTATAGACAGACTATAGCTAGGTACCTATACTTATTTATGGTTAAATTTAATTAGTAGGCGAAACTTTGATATCCAACAGATATTTTGCCATTATTTCATACAAAATATGTCAAACTATCTGTCGGATAAGCTAACAAGAACTTACCAACAAGTGGTGAAACAGGCCCTAAGTCTTTCAATGTTACCTGTATACTTACCTTTGACTATTTATCAAAGGTGTCAACCACCTTAGTTTTACCACAGGTTACCTTACCTAAAACCTATCTTATGATTTCCAGAATCACAAAATAGAGATAATCATTAACGATTTGGCAGTTAATACTAAGCTCACACCAACAACAACATTAATTTAATAATTCCTATAATCTTACCTGTTTTACACAAGTCCCATATCATAGCTCTAATGTTCATAACATAAGTCAAAAAATTGCTTGATTTGCGGGCGTACGTAACTGGATCGAACTAAGTATTAGTGATAATGTCGTCATATCATATTCAATGGCGTGCTAAGAGCTCCTAAGTAAACAACTATCTGGGTCGTGGAGGTATAATTACGAGGCTATTAGGTACCTTTATCGGGCCTGTGTAACGCTTTCATGAAACGACAAAGTAGCAAGTTATGTTATGTATAGGTGAATATTAAATGTCAATCGTCGCAAGCTTCTGCGTCTTTCATTAAGACGTGTTCCAAGACTGGGAAATCGAAAAATCACTTCCATTTCAGAGTATTGATGGCAATGTTAAAATTACTAATAAAAAAAAAATAAAAAAATAGCACAACATGGCTGTAACATGTTTATAAATCAATAATATAATAGGTATAGAAGTAAAATAATTAAATATTTTATAAAATGATGAGGATACTTATTTTTTATGAACGATTATCTTAGTTTTTTTTTTAATTTAGCTCATGGTTTGTGCCACTGCTGGGCAACGGCCTCCCCTCTTCTCCTCTAATCCTCCTTATGCAGCGCGAATTCGGGCCAACCGTTCAGGAAGGTGTTCAAATCATTGCTCCATCTTCTCCTCGTCGTCGAAATTCAAAGTTTTACAAACAAACAAAAATTATATCAAAAGCTAATTTATCGTCGTATTGACCGCGATTAAATCACACACTTTTATGCTATTAGTTCTATTTTTACCCGACTGCGACAAAAGGAGGGTTATGTTTTTCGAGCGTATGTATGTATGTATGTATGTATGTATGTATGTATGTATGTATGTATGTTTGTACTTATGTCTATTTCTTTGGCACGCCCTACAGCTAAACGGCTTGATGGATTTTAACGTATGAGGTGTCGTTAGATTCGTAAAAATCGTGAGAGTGTCATAAAGTACATTATTTCAACATGGCGTCTGCGAATTAAAAAAGGAAAGGGGAAGAATCAATTATTTTTCGTATATAATTATTGAAAATCCTAATCGACGATACGCTACGCCAGTAAATTCAAACTTTTCCCTAATAAACTCGAATGCAGCGGGCGAAACTGTCGGCATCCACAAGGCTTAATAAAAGGTGAATATACAACAATAAAAATGGCCTCTATAAGCTATAAAACCAAAGAGTTAGAGGGAATAGATGAGGTAAATTTGTCGATCCACGGACAAAAACCGAGATGATATCCGAAGCTAGTCTTCGAACACATTTCGCAGAGATAGGTAGGTATAATGACTTTACGTCAGAAATAGAGAAATAAATAACTTCAGAAAAAGTCGCTTGCGCTATTAAGAAAGCCGTTGCAGGAAAAAGAGCGAGAAGCTTAGTTCCAAGTACTGGTTTATAAGTCTTATCGATGTACCTACCTGCGCAGTTGACAAATTTTAACAGCGCGCCTCGCGAACTGAGGAATTCGCACTACGGCTACTTCGTGCTACGGGTATATATGAATAAATAAGACTAGAAGTCAAGCTTCTTGAAGCACGCGCAACGACGCTAGACTCGCGAAAAAAGTTGTAATCCATTGTTTTAAGGATCAAAATGGCGTGTGTACGAGTATAGCGGCGGTCTCCGGCGCGACGTCCCGCTTGTATATAGCTTCCGATCTGTTCGGATATTTAGTCATGTGCTACGGGCACCGTTTTGACAAGCGCCGCTTACCGACGCGCCAAGGATGTGCCACCTTTAAGGCCCAATGGTAGGTCGAAATACCTTGGAGGGGTCTTTTATTTTTCATTTTACGACTAGATTTATACCATTTAAGGAAACTAAAGTCATACCTTAGTATTTTTGGATAGTTTATCTAGTGAAATCATAAACTGAATACACGATTGGAATTACTTCACTCGATAGAAAATCGTCACATAGATGACGTATTTTCATGCATTTTTAAACATTTTTCTCGTTTTAGAAGAACTTAAAATAGTTTCCGATTGTTGGTATTTATACTCACATATTCACCATTAGTTTAATTGGTGCAATCATAAAAAAAATCTAGAAAAAGTACTTTGGTTAGTTGTTTTTAATCGAAAATACGGCTCACGCACACACTTTTCGGAGCGCTCGGCAATCGCGTTTCTCATAGAAAATATTCGTCGGGACCTATGGCCCCTTAAATACTCTGACCTGCTCTGCGCAAACGAAGATTGACGAGCGTAATTATTTTCCTAGTCGTACTGTACCTGTGTACTTTGGTCCCTCTGTGTCCGGAGAAGTAGTGTCGTTAAAAAGTTAAAAAAAAACCAAAACCTACCCGCATCTCTATAGTTTTATGCACCTGGGTTATAAGGGCGCGTTTATGTGTCTTCGTGTCGTCTATCTACGCCCTAAGTCTGTGTTAAACCGTAGAAAACAAATTACAGACTGAGAATAAAGTCGATATCGGAATAAATCCTCTTTATGTTTCTAGTCTGCGTGCGGATATTGCACTGAGAGCCTTGACTATGTGTAGGTACAGTTGGCAACGAATGGTAATGAACATGGCACCTTAATTTCTTTGAGAATAAGATACGATCAAATGATATTTCGATCAAAACATAATAAGCCGATTGTGTCGATCGATGTAATGGTAGGTATTGGGTGGAGAACCTAACAGCTGTTATGTGTTTTATGAAGTATTGTAATTGGAAATGAATTTTGGTCAATTCTAGCCTTGGTGTTTTGTCATTAGAACAAGTGTAGGTAATTAGATTTAAAAAATAAAAAATGGAATAACGTAGGCCCCTATACATTTAGACCAAAAGTAGCTAAAATGAATGTCGTCCCCACTTTACATGTTTATTGTGATATTTTTGTCGTATTGAAATTGAGAATTACGGTGACCACAACCGTTCATTCAGTTCATACAAATAGAAAATATCTGGGCCCTCTTTTATTACGCAACAAGTGACAATTGGCAATGACAATTCGGAGTACATTGCTGAGAATTCTAAGACACTGCAAGTTTAGCGTCATTAGTAACCAGCAATGAACTCTGAACTGTCATTGTCAATTGTCACTTGTCGCGTTTATTAAACAGGGCCGGTAATGAGACAACTATTTATTTCAGTTTATAATTATACAGGATGTTATAGGTAAACAGTTGCATTACTTAAAGGGGTAATTGTTACCATGGAACCTAACAAGACTTAAGAATCCATTCCTCTATAATAAGGAGTTAACCTGGTCCACAGAGGTTAAATATCTGGGGATGATCCTAGATAAAGAACTGACGTGCAAATCACATGCCGAAATGGTTACAAGGAAAGCCACAATGGCTTTCAATATGTGTAGATCAGCCTAAGGTAAAACCTGGGGCCTAAAGGAGAATTTGCAACTGTCTTCCAAACAGAGACGTACGCTATCATAGCTTGTGCGCAGGAGAATATATATAGAAATGTAACCAACAAGACTATAATTATATATCCTCAGTGACAGCCAAGCAGCTCTCAAAGCCTTGAGCTCCTATTATGTAAATTCCAAACTAATGCTAAACGGAGTGAAGACCCTAAACAGACTTGGTCTTCACAATAGCGTAAGATGGGTTTGGGTCCCGGGGCATACTGGGTTCCAGGGTAATGAGAATGCTGACGAGCTGGCGAGGGCTGGGTCAGAACGGAAGATGGTTGGTCCAGAACCAAGTGTGGGAATCCCGGCATGTAGCATAAGAATGGCCATTAAGGAATGGGCTGATAAAACACACAGGCTGGAGTGGTCTGGCCTTGCAGGTCTAAAACACTCTAAGAAATTTATCAGCAATGTGACAACTCGCGTTTCAAAGTCATACTGAATAACAGCAGGAGCAAGGCTCGTGCCATCATCAGAGCCTTCACCAGGCACTACGCCAGGCGCGATGATGCATAAGATGACGCTCACCCTAGACTCTAGCTGCCGAGCGTGCGGAGAAGAGGAGGAGACCATGGACCACATCGTCCTTTGTGACTGCGATGTCTTGGCGGCAAAACGCAATGTGCCTCCTCGGATGGATATCCAAAACCAGGAGATCTCAGATTTCTTCCCGTCAATGGTATTGCCTCCTTCATTGACCATGTATTTGAAGGGTGAAGAAAGAAAAAGTATAGGGGCTAACACAAAAGATCCCATTGGGTCGAAGTTTTGCTGGCTTGCCAGCCCCCGCAGCAAGATAAGATAAGATACCATGATACTGAACAACTTTCACTAAGAAACCTATAAAAAGCAAAACGACTTTTCATGCAAACGTTCGATCAGCTGGTTGCATTTAGTATCGGAAGTCCGAAAATTTGTTTGTGAATTTCTTATTGGTTTCTGGAAACTTGTTCAGTATCATGGATACATTCACCCCCTGGTTCACCCCTTAAAGTAATGCAACTGTTTAACCCAATACTCTGTCTATCGATTTTAGTAAAATCCACCAGATTTAGATGAATGATTGGTCTTCGCTGCGAAACCAATCATTTAATCTAATCTATCAGAATTAGATTTATTGTTATAAATTTCTAGTCAAGTTTGCTATTTTCTAGTAAAGTCTGCTAAAATAAACAGCGGATGTCGTCACATACACTACTAGATATTTTCCTCCGTGTAAGACTCAAAAAACAGCTAAACTAGCCCAGTCAATTTACTGAGTTTTGTTAGAAAGGGTGGGAAGTAATTATGTATGGGACTTTTAAATGGTAACCGGCACCATTGATGTGAAGACATATTTAAAAAAATTGGCTTCTTCCAAAAATTCTATCCCCCAGAAGGCTTTTAACTTCATAAAATATAATTAAGTTAAAAATAATTATTGTTTCTAATAGTAGTAATGTCGATTCTCTTACCTAAAATAATATTCGGAACCTAATAGATATATTTAATTTCGTGCAGCACCATCTAGTTTGTATGAGAAAATATATATTTATGTTACAGGTTTTTTCAGAAACTGGTTGGGCTACAGCGTCCGTAATAATTTTCATTGAAAGTAATAGTCACCGAAAGCTTTCGGTCGGTCGGTCGGTTGGCTTTGTCGGTTTTCGGTTTCGGTTCAATATAGCTATATTGTGTAACATTTTCAAATTTTTTATTCCAGAATTAGAGAGTTACTTGATTTATTAAAAAAATATATATTTTCTGCATAACTATACTAGTACATTTCAGTTTTTGGGTTACAAAAAAGTTCTTTATAAGTCCCGGGTCAAACCGTAAAATGACTGGGCTATACGGACGAACCAGACGATTGATCTTCCAAGGGTTCGTTGTAGCACTTCTTAAAAATCAATATTGGCATAAAACAAAAAGGTTTTCGGGCTTAAAGCACTTTGCGTCCACCCCTACTAAATTAAAGGTCAAAATACAAAAGTCTTGTTGAACTGAAGTTTAGGGACACAATTCAGGCACAGGATGAAAAATTAAAAGGCCTAAATAAATACGCGATTACGAAATAAAATATAAGTGTAAACAGAGTAATTTTAATGAGAACATAATTTAATAAATTTTATATATAAGTCAGACTCAAAGGCATAGTCAAACGGATAAGTAAAACAAATCCTTTGACAAAGGATCCTAGACTTTGAATTAAACGATCTTCAAATTATAGAGATAAAACAGAAAAAATCAGTTCAGTCTCGAACTAAATGCACGAATGGATAAATAGTTACTTGTTATGCTAGGCTGCAAAGTTGTTTCTTGGCGCGAGTACTTGTATTGAAACCTGAGCAAGCGAAGGAATCTAAGGTTTTCGCCACGAGCGAAGCGAGTGGTTCAAATAATAGAATCCTGAGCCTAAGCGAAGGTTTCAAAGGTACGAGACGCAGAATAACTTTTCACCTCACAACAACGAGGAAAAAAAGTGAATAGAACATTTTAAAAAGTTTTTTTTTCGTGCTTCAGTAGATTGGCGGTATAGAAAAATATTTAGACAGATTCGAATTTCAAAAACTCTTTCCACGCTAGCGGATATAATTCACTTTTGCACTCTGATTTCGAATGATAAACAGAATCTTTCCGAGCTTGTGAGGTGAAAAATTTATTATGAATTATGATGTTATGTATGACACTTAGATCAGATATGTTTTACGCTACGTTTTTTCTGACGAAACTGGAAACTTGTTCGGATTCGTTCGGTGATTGTATTTATGTTCCGGAACTTTTAGGGGTGGTTCAGACCATAAACTCAAGACCATAACTCCCTTTCGATAGGGAAACATATTGTGCCCCTACCTATAGGGTCCTTCTTAATATGCTGACTCTTTTTTTGAAGGGGATGATCAGACCTTCAAACTGAACAACTGTCTCTATGGCACCAACATTGAAATCGCGAAAAAAAACAGCTTTTCCAATACAAAACTGCTAACCTGTGCAGTTAGCATGTTACACGTGATACGGCTGTTTCTTTTATCACGTTCTTTCGCGCGCAAATAGAAAGATAGCGAAGGTTTGATAGCGCTATATCACGGTGTCATGCTACCTATGCTGCTCGAGACACAATGTATTCCTGTATAATTATTATCTCTTTCAATGTATCCCTGTATAATAATTATCTTTTTCAATGTATGCCTGTATAATTATTATCTCTTTGTCAACAACTGTGTTGAAAGAGAGGCAAGTATTTTTCCTTGTCTCCTAAAACACATGAGCATGACTCAAACACCCACACAACACAAGGAAAACGGGGGCGTACCTAGTGAATATACAGGGTGAAATTGATATCATTTGCATCCTTTTATACTACGAGTTTTTAAAGTTAAGAAAGAACAGAATATAGTGTTTTCTTTAAAAAGTATAGCAATACTTAATCCTTTATTTTTGAATTGTCCAGGATTGCGTAACAAGTATTTTCATGAAAAAATTTGCAAACTAACTACATGTAAAAGTTCAGAGCAGGGTGGCGATTTTTCCAATGTTAGGTAAGTAATAAAAATGTCAAAATCTCGAAAAAACATAACAGTTTTCCCTGAACGGTAATAAACTGACCTGTTTCCTGTTTTCGACTTGACGATGAGTTTTGGGGCATCCTGTATATTTTATGCATTAGGATCCATAAGTCTGACACAAAATTGTTTTTGCATTATTTTTCTTCGGAACTACGTGATGAGAATTCCGACGTAAGTACGTTATTTAGGGGAAAATTGGAACACATATTTTATTGTTGATACACACATGAAACCTCGATAATTTTTTATTCTTTTTTTAGTTTTAAAACAGCCTGCTATGGTTGGTTTAACTTGCTAACATCGTATGTTCAATAATTTGATTGTCTTTGGATGTGTTACGGACCACTAATATGTTTATTATTTTAAGTAGGTATACAGGGTGAAATTGATATCATTAGCATCCTTTTAAACTAAGAGTCTACCCATCATACTGAACAACTTTTATTATGGGAGAAAACCGATCGGAGCACCAAAACAATCTGCTCTTGCATACATTATTGATTGAGTCGAGTATATATTGCATAGTACGGAACAGCAGTTTTTTTGCTCCGATCCTTTTGTTCTCATAGTCAAAGTAGTTTGATGGGTAGACTTAGTTTAAAAGGATGCTATTGATATTCATTTCACCCTGTAGATACAGGGTGTAAGGAAACGTCTAATTAACCTTTAAACCACATACCTACTCTACCCATCAAACTGAACATCTTTAACTATTGGAGTAAATCTAGCTGTACCATAATAAACTGCTGCCGTGCAGGAGGCGATGGTTTGATCCCCGTCCAAGCCGACTCGTACCAATGAGTTTTTCGGAATTTATGTACGATTTTTTTCACCACTTCTTTATTTCGGTAATTTTTTTCGGTGAAGGAAAACATCGTGAGGAAACCTGCATGCTTCAATTTCGAGGCGTGTATTGTACCCACTGTCCATTATAAGTGGCGACGGGCTCACCCCCCGTCACACTGGAAAGAGTTTCGGTACTACTGGTGAAACGTGGATGTTCTGAGGTTTCAGAATATCTCTGACTACCCCCTCGGGGAATATAGTCGTGAGCATATGCTTATGCTTATGCTATGCTGCTTTGCTCTTATAGTAAAAGTTGTTCAGTTTGATGGGTAGGTAGAGTATGTTGTTTATAGGTTAATGATACTTTTCCTTATACCCTGCTAACCTACAGTGACGATATTATAAAAGTATTTGCATTTGTATGAATAGCAATTATTAGTATAGAAACGCGAAGCAACAAAATATCGAGTGCCTGTTGCATGATGCTCAAAACAATACAATAAGAGCTTTTGAACTCACTATTCTATTCATCTATGAAATTTCAGATTCTTAATTTGACTACCTACAGGATGTCAAAAACCCTGTTGGGGCCTTTAGGGAGTGCTTCAGACCATCAAACTGAACAACTTTCACTATGGAGCTACCTTCGAAATCGCGAAAAAAAACAGCTGTCCCATACATTTGAGTTCTCGATGTTCGAGTTGGTACTGCAGTTTTGTATGAAACTAGTGTTTATTTACACCCTGTATAATAAACGTTAAGTTTGAAAACAAATGTAACCTGAAACCTTTGTTTTCCAGGTGTGCTCCTCTCAACACACAAGCTGCGAGTGGCTTCCTCCAAACTCCACGCTCCTCCATGTTCTAGATGATCTCAGTGACAAATAATTATGACTAAGTTTACATGTTAGGGTGCGTCCACATCTAGCGAATGCGCCACGAACGCGCAGCTCGCGAGCGGCTCGCGAGCTGCGCGCGTTCTGCGCATTCGCCGCGCTTTCACCAGATGTGGACGAACCCTTAGAAACTTATTTAATCATGACATGCAAGTTTTTATGAAACTTCTTTTTCTTATTCTAGAATTTCTAGATCCTGCTTTTCGTATAATAAAGTCAAGGAGTTGGTATTTTTTTTAATTTACTTATATACTCTACTTACATACCTAACCCTATATGGGTAGGCAGAGTCAATCGATTATCAGATGATCTTGATAGATGTGCTCTTTTATGTGTCCATATAAAACATGTTTTAGAATCGAGAAAATTTTCAAAATGTTAAGTGCCTGTTTCACCACTTCTGAATAAGTTCTTGTTAGCTTATCCGACAGATATTTTGACATAATTTCATACAAAATATGTCAAACTATCTGTCGGATAAGCTAAAAAGAACTTACCGAGAAGTGGTGAAACAGGCCCTAAGTAATTTGTTTGTTAAATTAAAAATTTACTGAGCCCGATGTCAACCCACCGCACGGCCACACTCACCCTATTTACCACCAAAACAAGATTCTTAAAATGTATCCATGAGTTCGTTAGCGCTTTCATTCATTGATGAAATGATAACAAACCATTTTTGCCTCAAAACTTAAAATGCGAATAACTTTAAATTGTATCTATCAAAATTATGAAATAATTGTTTCAAGAAATTACATAGTAAACTCATAATATTTGTCGTGTAATTAAAAAATGGAACGATCTTTTACTCCGAATAATGGCGACCAAAGAGATAACTTATCAAAGGTTTTATTTAAATTACGAACTGGCTTGTAAATAGAAAGCTGTATAATGAAAAAAAAACGAATGAACACATTAACCACAGATTAATAATAAGTTGTTGACCAACGTCATAGATTTTGAAAAGTTGATTGATTTTAATTTCCGCGCATTGCTTGAGAAAAGCACTTTGAGAAAAGCCTCGGCCCACATTTACACGTTCGTCCATCAATGCCTCTTTTGCTGGCCGCTGCAGTAATGTACTAATAATAGTACCTTTATTGATCTAACTAACCTCGGGTTCTATAAGTACGGTTGTTTCAAATCCCTACAAAGTACTAAATGATAATGTTTTGAGCTCCAAGTCTCGTGATCTCTCAGTGGGGTGCTCGTGAATAATTAATGTGCATCGAAAACATAAATTATGCACAACTCATTAGTTTTCGTTTGTGCCCCGCTTCTGAAGTCACATTGTCATTTGACACGGGGATGTCAATAGCCGAGCCGTACCTACCCCTTCGATCAAAATAAAATGAATGGATAGGCCTTAAGCGAACATTTCAAACCAGAAAAATGAGGCAAAACAAATGAAATTTTTACTTGTCACTTGTATGAAAGTGCCCTAGATTTGACAGATAATGGCGCTAGTTTGTATGTACCAAGTGCACCAGTAGTTTGCTTCAACTTACCGCGCTTTAGGCCTATCCATTCATTTTATTTTGATCGAAGACCTACCCCATAAATATAGGGTAAGTTAATTTTTAGGGTTCCGTAGCCAAACCAGGTTGAAAGCGGGACGCTATTACCCGTAAGTACTCTGTGCTTTACTAAGCCTGAGTTAGGTAGTCACGTTGCAGGGTTTGCCCCGAACACTTGTCTCTCGCGTGGTTTTCGCGCGGTTCGCGTTTCAGCCTGCCACGAGGCTCCAAAATCTCAGTTGTTCTTACTCAAAAACAATCCTATCGAGATTGGATAGACACTCCCTCAAACTACTTGACATTGGCGGAAATGCGGTGCTAACGCACAAGCAAGAAGGTCCATAATAAAAAATAAAAAATAAAGCCTGCGTTGTCCTTCTGTCTGTCTGTCCCACCTATTTAGTAAGACAAATGAAATTTTCACAGAATGTGTGTTATTATAGTGCATTTGCTAACAAATAATAATAATGTCAAAAAGTTTTTCTATATCGTAAAAACGGACATTCAAAGATTTCCATACAAATCTTAATTAATCCTAGCATTGAAACCATTGACTTACCAACTACTGGACGTAGGGTACGCGCTCAAAATTGTCCTAACCAAAAGAGAACTAAAACGTATAAAGAGAACTAACTACGCGACAGTCTTTGTTTGACTGGCCGACGACGCGCACGCGTTGCGTGCGGTGCGCGCCGTACCGCAATAGGCTAAAAACTACGGAAGCAAAATGAAGAAGAATTCCAGAATTTTCAATGTTTTTATTACATTTGGTTCGAGTAAGTGTGTAGTTTTGTATGGACGTGATTTCACTTTTGGTGCCATAGAGAAAGTTGTTCAGTTTAATGGTCTGACCATCCCCTTGAAAAAGTGTCAACATATTACAGCATATAGAACCAGAGTATGTTTAAACTAGCTATAGAGCCGAGCCTTCGGGTATAAAGTTATATTATTATTATTATCATAAGAAAATGTATGTCAATTTCGCGTTTAACTTAGTACCAAAATAAAACAAGTCCTGATTGCGTCAGTGAGAATCATCTATATTTTCTCATACAAATATCTGTCTATCAAGAAAATTTTAGACTAGGAAGAGTTATTGAAACGCTAAGAAACTAGACAGTATTTACTCACGCTCGGCGCCAAGAGCCGTGACAGAGTGCGAACGGGACGAATTTTATAGTGAGGTCCACCAAAACGAGTAGTTTTCACACAAAATTCCACAAAAGCGTTAATATTTTTATATAACGTATATAAATCATACAAATATTATACATTTTGCTGAGGAAAGGCCTACTGTGCCCTACAGTGGGACGCGTTTATACGAGTAGGCTGATTGGTGTCCACCATTGATATACAAAATAATGGATGCCTGGTCTAGTACAAAATTCTCGAAAAAAGTGTCCGAGACTAACCTTCACAAACCTAAGTACATGTATGTACATTAATATAAACATTGAAAATGCTGGAATTCTTTTTCATTTTGCTTACATAAGTTTTTACCCCATCGTGGTACGGCACGCACCGCAAGCGCACCGCACGCGCTCGCGTGTGCGTCGTCAGCCGGTCAAAAAACGACTGTCGGGTAATTAAATTAGTTCTTTTTATACGGTTTAGTTCTCTTTTGGTCCGGACACTTTGCGCGGAGCGCGGACCCTACGTCCAGTTGTTGGTAAGTCAATGGTGTCAACACATAAGATATTGATGGGTACCTCGATTTTTGGACATGTTATATTCAACTCCAATAAAAACTGTTAACTGAAAAGATAAAAACAAGCTCCTTAAATCAGCTATAATAACTTTGTTTGAGCAAAATTGATACAATTTGAATGTTATTACTTATTAGGTAGGTATCGCAAACGGGGACAAAGAAAAATGACCTATTTGTTGGTTATTGGTTTGTCCCCGCCTGCAATACCTACCTAATAAGTAATAACATTCAAATTGTATCAATTTTGCTCAAACAAAATTATATTATAGCTGATTTAAGGAGCTTGTTTTTATCTTTTCAGTTAACAGTTTTTATGCAGTCGGGTTTTTTGTTTTTCTAAATAATTTAGTTTATTTCATACTTTTTAGTCTTGTGTCAAAATGGTAGCATAAAAGTACTATAATATATATATATTTGGAATCTGCTCTTCACCAGCTTTCATTTGATACCCATATTGTAATTTTTTGCGAAAAAAAATTGATTCTTCCCCCTCTCTTTTTTAATTCGCAGACGCCATATTGAAATAATGTACCCTATGACACTCTCACAATTTTTACGAATCTAACGACACCTCATACGTTAAAATCCATCAAGCCGTTTAGGCTGTAGGGCGTGCCAAAGAAATAGACATACAAACATACATACATACATACATACATACATACATACATACATACATAGATACGCTCGAAAAACATAACCCTCCTTCTGTCGCAGTCGGGTAAAAATTACAAAATCATTTGTATTGTATTTGATAACAGACTCTACGTCCAAATAAGTCCTTTATGTTTCCATGGGATTTACATTATTCAACTGAAACTGGAGTATTATTTGGATTGCGTTTGTTATTGTTACCGCTTTTCCGGAGTGAAAATAAATTATTGACAAGAATTTGTCTGACTTTAGATGTGGGTTCCGTAACTTTTGTATTTGCCCTAAAACTAAATGATAAGCCTGCATGATTTACTTCAAAATACTGTCGAGAATAGATTAACTATTCAATTTCCATTTTTGTGTTGAATTTTGAGTACTAAATAATACCTATATATTGATCTGTATATCATTTAAGCACTCATGTTTCAATAAAGCCTTGATATATTATATTTTTATCCAACTCAAGGTGAGACTGGTGAGGTGAAGATTTGTGTCGACTCGCTAGCCTGTCTTAGGCTGGCTGTGCACCAGAGGTATGTGCGATGTAGCTAAGCAATTCGACGAAGGGTAGCAAAGCCTTAGATCAAAGTATAATTTTACTTTGACCTATGTGAGGTACGAGTAGATAAGCAATGTGAAGATGCATAGCTAAGCTAAAGGTTAGCTACTCATCTAAGCTTAGTTAAAAGCTATAGCTTTTTTTATATAGGTACATTACTTTTCTACCTAGCTAATTACCTGTGTGAAACCCCGAGCTTGCTTCTCCTCGTACCTCTTACGCGTCTTTAGCACACACATCCACAGCACAAATCCGTATGACACATCCCTAGCTCATATATCCTTAGCACACAATGTCTATTACACAATCAACACATGTCTAGTTCATATCCTTAGCACACATCTCTTGCTCCAGTTATGAGTAAAAAGAACCTATCTTACCTAAACCTAGCGTCTAGCAGAACTGCGCTAAGTTAAACAATGAAAATTGAGTGATCTGTCTGGTTTTTTCCACGCACATAGCTTAGCTACATCGCACATCTCTGGTGGAAAGCCAGCCTTATATTTTACTTACGTATACAACCCACGCTAGTAAGGGCGCAGACATACCTACATTTCTTTATAGACCTACTTACGTTAACAATTTGATTCTAAAGAATTTGGTAAGCAATCAAGAAAACTATACCTACGGGGTAAACAGTTGAATTACTTTAAGGGTTGATTGTACCCATGATACTGATCAACTTTACCTTAGAAACATATAGGATATTCGCAGAAAAAAAAAATTACTTTAGGAGGAGGTTCTCAATTCGATCCGTATGTTTTTTGTATTTATAAAAACGTTCGATCAGCTGATTGCATTTAGGATAAAAAGTCAATTTTTTTTTTTTAAACTTTTCTATAGTTTTCTTTGGGGAAGGTTCTTCAGTATCATGGGTACAATCACCCCTTAAAGTAATACAACTGTTACCCTAACACCCTGTAGATGTCTTGCTTAGATTTTAGAAGTCGTTCATTAGAACAAGTACTATTGCTTTTATTTTCATTGTGCAACAGATGATGAAACTATAAACAATTTTCCCAAAAAAATATGGGTCAAAAAAACGATATATTTTTGTGGACCTTCCATACAAAAGTGCGGATCAACCGATCTATTTTCTGGTGATATTTTCTATAGGTAATTAGAAATTGAATTTAGCAAAAAGTAATTGACTCCATTTGTTGATTACTCCATTAAGAACTGTCGTGGACTTACCAAGGGCTGACATTGACATCCTAAGATCCTTTCCTAAGTTCAAAATTAAGTTTTCCAATTAACCTTTTTAGATTAGTTTCTTTTAGTTTATATACTGAACATTTGACGACTTTTTAATGTCAGTTTGGTCAGTTTCGTAAATCCATCATCGGGGACCTACCTAAGTCCGTCTACCTTTTAATTATCTCGGAAATTATACAGGGTGTAACAAAAAACCCTAGTAATACTCAGCTTCAGACCATTAAACTGAACAACTTACACTATGGAGCCAAATTCTAAATCTCAAAAAAAATCTGGTGTCGCATAGATTTGAGTCGATTAAGTAGGTACCTACTGCAGTTTTGTATGGAACATCATTTTTTTTTATTTTTCTCGACGTTTGCGCCATAATGAATCTTGTTCAGTTCGATGGTCTGACTGTACCCCCTTAAGTATTACTAGGGTGTTTTGTTATATCCTTCCTGTTACCTAATGACGCACTGACGGAGCGACAGATGTCAGTCCATAGAACCACACCCGGTGCGTCAATGCGTCACCGTGTGTGCTTCATTAAGGTATTATACCTTACAGGAATAGAGCAATTACTGACATGAGTTGTCAAATGAAATCGTTTTTGGATGTTTTCAGGAGACTATTCGCAGGCAAGAATTCGAATACAGTCTATAATTCTGAGTCTAACGTAAAATCTTATTTATTCACGGAAATCGAATTGCAAAATTATTGGTAAGAGATATTAGAAAACGGTTCTATTGTCTCACGTCACGTATCTCTTTCTATTATACAGTGGTGCCGCTAGGTACATCTCGCTCTCTCAGCTGTCAGTCCCTCTATTCCGTAAGGTATAGTAACTTTATGGTGTGCTTCTACGTGCGGTTTCATACAACTCCTTGCTTTACTAATGACGGACTGACGTTTGCTGCTCCGTCAGTGCGTCATCGTGTGTGAACGCACTAAGAGGACCGCCCGCGAGCGCGCTCCATGCAAATGAAGTGTGACCATATTTTGAATATTAGCTAATTCAGTTTGTGTTCTTTAGAAAATAATATTAACATCGAAGGGAATGTATGACAAGATGTATGGACCTAGATGAAGCAAGTAAGGTGTGTCAGAACCGCCCAAAGTGGAGATCCATGGATATCCTATGGGGAAAAGGTGTGAGTTTATGTATGTATGTAGAAAATATCAATAGCTAGAATAGCGAATCGACCAAAATATTTATAATAAACTTCATTTTTTTTCGTGATTTGTCTGTTGGTCTCGTATAGAAAGTTGATGGTTTGAAGCTCTGAAGCACCCTGTTTAATTTGTAATTTGTAATTTTACATTGTAATTTGTAGTTTTACATTTGACGAGCATGTATGAAGAGACTTATGAATGTTGAGGAGGCGAAAGATGTGTGTCAGAATCGTAGCATGTGGCGATCTATTGTCTCTGCCTACCCCAATAGTGGGACATAGGCGTGAGCATATGTATGTATGTATGTATGTAATTTTGCATCCTGTACATGATCTTTCTTTTTAATAGCAACTGATGATAACATCAGTATATTCTACTGGTGACACTAAGCACTTTTATTATCTCCCCTTTTGTTTGTACGAGTTGTGAAACCCATGGACAACAAGGTTACGTGCCACTCGTGCCAGCAAACTGGTGTTCTGCACACAATTTCGAGTCCTTATTATATTACAGAAATAACAGAAATAGAGAAGATACCTAAATAAATAAATTAAAAAAAAACAATTCATACATAGAACCTCCTTTTTTTGAAGTCTGTTAATTATTAAGCGACAATATTATGTCACACAACAACATCAATCTTCTCAGATGATACGACACGTGTCCGCTACTGGCAGGGACGTTGGATCAAGAATGGACCGATTTTATTTAAAACGAAATAACTATGGCCTCATTTTTCTCATTCTTGGTTATGGTATAGCTTCGTGTGAAAAAAAAGACAAACATAGATAAATGTCACCGTCTTCAACGTCAAAGAGTAAGCTTCCGAGTCATATTGGTTCCCAATTGGGACCAACGTCGTAATTTTATTGTGCGCTAGTAAAATACGAGTTTAGCATTAATTTGAAAAATTAATATTGTTAGCGTATTTTTATGCAACATGGCTTGTGTGGCCACTGGCTGTATTAGTAGAAGAGGAATTTCAACACAAAATAATCAAAAGATACCTTTCCATCGGTAAGTAATCGACTACTGTTTCTAAGGTGTTGACCTAGGTAATGAATGAAATAATTCATTCAGAGTAAAGCTTTTTCCATTGTGAATGTGTTACCTAATGTGGAGTATCATTTCAACCTGTTTTGTTTACCGAAATTATAAACTAAAATCATAAATTCGTTTGCACTGACAGTTTATGTACTCTATTTTATGCCATTAGTGTTGATCCACGACTACGACTTAATTATCGACAATTGCACACGGTGTACCAAATCTGATGGCAAATAAGGAAATAAAATTTTAGAGTAAGCAACGCTGGGGTAATTGGATTACGGCCCTTTTTTACCCGACTGCGACAGAAGGAGGGTTATGTTTTTCGAGCGTATGTATGTATGTATGTATGTATGTATGTATGTTTGTATGTCTATTTCTTTGGCACGCGCTACAGCCTAAACGGTTTGATGGATTTTAACGTATGAGGTGTCGTTAGATTTGTAAAAATCTTGAGAGTGTCATAGGGTACATTATTTTAATATGGCGTATGCGAATTAAAGAAGAGAGGGGGGGAGAATCCATTTTTTTTCGTAAAAAAATACAATATGAGTATCAAATGAAAGCTGGTGAAGAGCAGATTCCAAATATATATATATTATATTATTTTTATGCAACCATTTTGACACAAGACTAAAAAGTATGAAATAAACTAAATTATTTAGAAAAACAAAAAACCCGACTGCATAAAAAACTATTAACTGAAAAGATAAAAACAAGCTCCTTAAATCAGCTATAATAACTTTGTTTGAGCAAATTAATACAATTTGAATGTTATTACTTATTAGGTAGGTAGGTATTGCAGGCGGGGACAAACCAATAACCAACAAATAGGTCATTTTTCTTTGTCCCCGTTTTTACACTGCGACTTTTTGCAGCGCTTCTGCATCGATTCAGTCGCGATACAGCATCGATGCAAACGCGATACAGCCACAATACAGCCTCGACTGAAAACATTCATGATATTTGATCAGTCATTCGTTGCCAATCTTTGTCGCAATCGCAATGCACACGCGCGTTTGATTCGGTACAAACGCCATCGCATCGCTACAGACACGATTAATAACCGCGCAGTTTGTGAAGGGCCTACTTTGACTAGACAGACTATAGTTTGGCATTACCATGTGGAATAAATATCTTTTTTTATTTTTTTATGCCATGAGATTCTGGTAGACCTAGTTATACAAAATTGTTACATCTTTGTCATTACATTAATTTATTACTATTATTTTGCAGACGGTTCCAAGGCATTCCAGACCTTCCAGACCGGAATTGGTTGAGCCGTCAACATCCAAGGAGAGTGTTCAGGAAGACATCAAGTTGAGATTAATACCAAATAAATACTAAGTCTATATAGGGTGTAAGGAAAGCATCATTAACCTTTAAACTACATACTCTACCCATCAAACTGAAATTTTTTTGTATGGGAGCAAATCTGTTAGAACAAAAAAAAATAAGCTGTCTCATAAATTTGAGTCGGGTAGGTATTGCAGTTTAGTATGGAACAGCCTGATTATGGTTTATGGTTGTAGTTTAAAGGTTAATGATACTTTTCCTTTCCTTTATGCCTTATGCCATTCCTGCATAGCTGCTGGTTTCATCAGTAAATAAAATAAAAAGTTAAATGGTGCCTTTTTTATTTATAAATAAAGTCAGCCCATAAAGAGTATTAAACTATCGTTTAATCTCTACTCTTTATGTGCTATTTTCTTCGTAACTGTCACATTTTTGACATAAACTGCTTGAGTATGGCAACAAATTTTTTATAAACACTAGTGTTTACCCGCGAATTAGTCCGCACAAATTATGTACCAGATTTTAAGTCCGATCATAAGCTAAAAAAGTTTCATCAAAATTGGTTCAGTAGTTTTTGCGTGATGCGCGAACAAACAAACAAACAAACAAACAAACAGACAGACATAATTTCTAAAAAAGGTTGATTGCGAGTATCTTCAATGTACAGACTGACACATTTCAGTTACAGTTTGTAATAGTTTAGATTTTTCATAATTTATTATGGTATTAGTTTCTCTTTTCTTCACTTTTACGTTTAAACTTTGATTTAGATTTTTATCGATAATGTTATCGATAGGAGTAATTGAAGTGACATGAACAACTCTAGTTCGTATATACATAATTATATCAAGTTTCTATAGATAATCGGTCTCATTGGCACGAAAGGTGACATAGACAAAAGTCTATCCAACCCTTTATTCATATGGAATTTTTTTAAAGTAAAAAAGAGAAAACCGATGCAAATGTTTCGTCTTAAAAAAAAGTATTCCAGTTCTGATACTTCTTCCTAGGCTACTGGCCATAGGCTTCGAATACGGACCTGCCATGTACCACTGAGTTTTTCTAACTTACTCGTATGTACACACAGCGACACATCAATCTACGCAAAACAAACAAAAAATGGCCGCGCGACGTTATACATTATTACTCTACCTACGCACGACCAGCTTATTTTGGTTTTGCGTACGTAATACCTACTGCTCTCAAAGGGTGAAGGAAAACATCGTGAGGTGACCTGCATACGCTGAAGAAGAAATTCCGATGCGTATGTGAAGTCTACCAATCCGCATTGGGCATGTGTGGTGGACTAACGCCCATACACCCTCCCTGAGGGTAGGCCTGTGCCCTGCAGTGGGACGTAGGATATAGGATGTGATGATGATGATTAGGATTAATTTATACATACCTAGCAAGTGTTTACGTGTTTGCCCTTAGGTACAACATAATAGTAAGTGACAGCCTAGCAAATACTGAAACTGTGAACTCAGACCATCAAACTGAATACCTAACTATCACTTTTTCAGGAAACGCGAAAAAAAAACAGCTGTCCCATACACTTGAGTCGGGTAGGTACAGCAGTTTTGTATTTTATTTTATTTTATTTTTATTTTATATTATTCGGGATGCTAACAGCCTCTTTTACAAAATAATACTTAAATAACAACTATCAGCCATTTACAAGCTTTGTATGTCATTTTGTATGGGACAGCTGATTTTTTTTTCGCGATTCATGAAAAAAACTTTTAGTGATAGTTGTTCAGTTTGATGGTCTGAGTTCACCGTTTCAGTATTTGCTAGGCTGTCACTTACACCCTGTATATACGCATCGGAATTTCTTCTTCAGCTTATGCAGGTAAGACCTCTACGTTATGATGTCGACATCAAAAGTACCTAAATGATGACGTAAGTAATTAATTTTCATAATAATAATCTAAAATGAAATTCGTGTTATTTATGTTGTTCGTAGCTTAAGGCTATGTTCATTTAAAATTCTCTCACGTGATATTTATATAGTAAGGGTTGTTGTCTGCATAAAATATAAATACCTACTTTACTTTTATCTTATTTTCGCAGAAAAAAACAACGTTTGAAAATAACGCTATAGTTTCAGTAATTTTTTAGCTTGAATACTAACTATTTTTAATAACAGGATAAACTATAAAATGTTTTAAATGTCGACGGCGTCCCAGTCCTGCATTATTTAGTAACAATTTTCACACAAAGCGCACGCTTTGGCATTTACAACGATATAAAGTTGTGACTGTGGATTAAAAAGTCAAATCGTTACGATTTGATGAACTTGTTTTATTTTCAATGTACTTAATTTCCATAGATTTTTTTATGATTAGGTACATTATTCTAGTGAATAGTTAGGTAGTTAGAGGTAAGTAAAGCTCCGAATACACGGTTGCCAACCACCGTCCGACAAAGGTGACCTTCGTGGTTTACAACCGTGTAGACAGCGGTTTCCAACCAAATTGGATTTGACTTTCTAACGTCCTTGGCAGCGAGAGCTGCGCTAGCGACCAAGGGCGAATAGAGGGCGTAAGGTTGGTCGCCAACCGTGTAGACTGCCGTTGACGACCGCTAGTATGTCAGTCGCTGTGAATCGTCGCGTCGGTCAAACGCGTTCCTTTCATTTGTTTGTACAAAACGTGCAAAATGGCGGGAAAAAAGACAACTGATGGATTGTTACAGAATTATTAGAATTGTACAGAGACCTATATACCCGTCTGTGGGATCTCACTTATAAAGAATATAAATAATAATAAAGATGTAAACAGAAGAGTCCAACTTGGGAGATTTTGTATGACATGAGGGATTTTCAGAAAGCCATTAAAAAAGAAAAATTAAAGTAGTTAGTTCCTAATGGCTCGATAGATGGCGTTGACGAGACAAGGGCGAACCGCAGAGCAGCCAAATATGAGCATAATAATTATTTCGTCAACGGATGCGTCTGACTCAGTGACATGCATTTTTGTTTCTTTTAAGCCTAAAATTTTCGTCTTCGGACCCCTCTCTGGCCAACTCCATCTATCGCCGGTATGAAAGTTTGAGTAGCTGTCAGAAAAGTCCTCATTGAAAACCATTGAGCCAAATGAAAATGTGGCATCATCATCAGTGAAAAAGAAGATTGAAAATTTAAAATCTTCGCATAGGTACGGCAACGGATCAACCTACGCATAATTAAACTCTATGTCCATGAACATAGATTTCAAATATGCATAGGTTGATCTGTCGCCGTGTGTACATACGAGTGGCTGGTTGGCGACCGTGTAGATGATACAGTCCCGACCGCACGCCGACCAAGATCACCTTGGTTGGGCGGTGGTTGGCAGCCGTGTATTCTGAGCTGTAATCAAGCATACAACTGTTGTAAGCACGTAATAAACTGGCCGGTACTTGTACCTCTGCCTACTTTCTTTAAAAAATAAATTAACGTCCATATTTTTGCTAGTAATCGTATGGAAATAACTACGCACTTCAAAAAAGCTACAGTTTGTAAATGTTCATATTGATTCAATTCAATTCAAAATCATTTATTCAATATAGGAGCCTGAAGCACACTTATTAAACGTCAATACTTTTTTAAGTACCTATTGGTACCAACCCGAATATCTTTAGATGCGAAATAAACTTGTTTTTATTTCATTCGATTTCCGCAAACACATACCTACTTTATCTGAGCTCTTTAACCACTCATAAAGCTCTTTTATATTATATTTCCGTATTCTGTGCCACTTCACCTTAGGTAGAGATAAGTGAGCCAAACGCGATACGGTAATAATCAAGCATGTTGTTGTTCTGACATTGAACATGTTGTCATAATAAATAACGTAAATGCCGAAAACCGTTTGTACTCGTACATGCAGAATCGCTTACAGCCTTACTTACAGATCAACTAACATATTTTATCTTTCAAATTTTTTGAAAAGCAGCGTGCCTGGTCCAGTATTGTGTTCTAAGCTTCCGATTATATCGAATACAAAATTTTATTTATGACTCTTTTGGTCAATTTGGAAGTACCTAACATTGTTTCTCGATTTGATACCGATATAATTGGTAGTTACACAATAAGACCCCAGGTTAGTATTTGATTAGGTGACAGTTGTGCTATTGAAGTGCTTTGATTCTCTGACAGCATGTTGAGCACTAATTAATCCAGAATTGAATATTGAATCGATATAAATATTAAATCTCTATTTTATTCACTTTCTTTGATTTTAATCTGCAAGACTCAGAAAGGAGCTGCAATTTTTAAAGCCAGTGGTATTCCTCACATCCGCCCTTTCCAGTCTTCGATTATCCCAAAACGATTAGGGAAATTTCAAATAATTCATTTTCTAAAAAATTGTATTCGCCCCTTAATAAAGAAACAAGATTTAATACCCAAACCGCGCTGAGAGCAAAAACGGTCCCTCATTACCGCTGTGAAATCTACATAATATGCGCGCCTCAGAAGCGGGCGCACGAATGATCACACCCGTTCAATTTAAGGGTCGGCACTACCTACGGCCCGTTTGACATATCTGTCAAAAGAAATAGACCGGTGGCCGACAACACTCAACCCTATGTTATAAGATTAATGAACAAATCAATTTGATAGCTTTTGGTAATAAATTTCTTGCAAAAAACTTGGTCGGTTGCAGCGCGCGGCGCAGCTTGGCTGGCACGTTTACTGGTGTGAAGGAAAAAGTGAACCCTACCTGGTGACACAACATTTTACTAGTTGAATTAAATTTTATTAGTTGAATTAAAGGACGTAACTAGTCTGTTGGTCTAGAGGCCAATTAGTAAGGCCTAAAAAGTCTGATCGGCCGACCCTATCCTGGCAGGTTCGTAGGTCCGACCGAATTTAGGGTACCTACTACCCGGAAGGCAGATTTTACTACATTAAATTAATGTTGTATGTTTGGTTGTGCGTGGCAATACTCCTGCAGCATCTGGATTTGAGAGCCGTAGGTCTAAATTGACATTTACAGCAACAGTACAGTACCGTGATGGACCTATGTGACTGATCAAAGATCACCCCTGGTGGTAGGATAGGATGGGTCCCAACTAATTAGATCACAGTATTACTAAGGCTTAAAAAAAAACTTAAAATTAATATAACAGAACAAATTAAAACTTATAACAGAAGAATTAAATTATTATAAGTTTAATATTATTGGTATTAGCAAACTAAGGGTTTGTAATATTTTATCATCATAATCATCGTCAGATATAATATTTTAAGCACGGAATAAAAGTTAATTTTGCAGTAACTGGAAAGATTGCCTTCAAAAACATTTGCGCAAAAGGACATTAGTGTTACCACTTTTAGTAGATTTCTTCTTTATTGGTAGATTTAGGACAAAATTGTTTAGTAGATTTTAGTAGAAATTGGGTATTCGAAAATTTTAATGTATTTAAAAATGCAAGGATTCAGGCTACTAAAATCTAAGCTGGCAATTTATTATTTATTATTGTTGGCTGGGCTATTGCAAGCAAGGTTCGTTATGTAACACTGCGAACATCGCTGATCGCTTAACACATACATCTGAACAAATTTTTTATTATTCTCGGGTATGCAGGTTTCCTTACGATGTTTTCCTTCACCGTCGAGCTAGTGATAATGTTAAATACAACCGTACATAAATTCCGTAAAACTTAGTGGTACAGGCCAGGAATCGAACCGCCGCCTCTTGATTGAGTCGCTAGATCTCTTCCGTATGGACTATCAAAACTCTTCTAGTGATTACGTAGATATAATCACTAAAGCTGGCAATACAAATGGCTGAGAAAACGATTGCAGGGTTTGCAAGTTTTCCGGAACTTCTAGTACACCATGATCATAATCAACAGCCTTTAATTACGTCCCACTGCAGGGCACAGGCCTACTTTCTAGGAGGTTTTTTGGGCGTTAGTCTACCACGCGTGCCCAATGCGGATTGATAGACTTCACATATACATCAGAATTTCTTCGTCTGCATATGCAGATTTCCTCACGATGTTTTCGTTCACCATTAGAGAGCAGTCGGTAATACGTACATAAGTTAGAAAAACTCATTGGTAGGTGGCATGTTGTCCGTGCGGATTCGAACTCGGACCTCTTGATTGAGAGTCCATACCTCTCCGCAACGCGCTACCGAACTTCTAGTATAGCAAATATTAAAAACAAAATTATCATATCGCCTAATTTTGTTTTTTTTACAAAAGAGGGCTTCTGAGCAGAGTTGGAATTTTGGTACCTAGGACTTTTAATATGTCAAAGGGATTGAATGTTTATCGACTTCCAATAATGTCGATTTACGGGTATATTTTATATCACTGCGGATAGCTTCAGCATGTATCGAACTTCAAAATAGCGAAAATAAATCAGCTGTTCCATACATTTGAGTCGAATATGTACCTACTGCAGTTTTGTATAGGACAGCTGATTTTTTTATCGCTCTTTTGATGTTGGCCCCATAGTGAAAGTTGTTCAGTTTGATGAGTAGAATATGTCATGCTAGAGTTATCCGCAGTGATAAATAATTACCCGTAGGTATATCGACACAATCGGAAGTCGATAAACGTTTGACATATTAAAAGTGCTACCAAAATTTCGGACTCTGCTAATGAGACACAGAAAACTGTACTAAATTTAAACTTGCATAGGGACGACCTAATTTAATATTTATTTGAAAATTGAAGCATCCATGTTACAAAAAGATGAAAACCAATAAAAATTATACAAAAATGCGAAAATAACATGTGTAATGATGAGTGTTTAGATAAAATTGATAATATTATGTACAAAAACGTGTTTTATATTAAATTTTAACCATCTGTAACGACATAAATATTATTTGGTAGAATTTAAGTAGAATTTGAAACAGGACTGGTAGATTTTGGTAGATTTCAGCAGTAATTTTGGTCACGCTGAAGGACATTGTGCGACACAAGAACATAATTATAGGTGTTACTTAGTAGCTAAAGTGGGTACATGAACCCTGAAAGGGCACAGCAATATTAACAAGAAGTAATTTTAAAGATAAAAAAAAAATTAGTACAATGTCAATAGTTCTTTAGGTTCTTTTGGTAGTTTTTGGTTCATTTGGTAGGTTTTGGTAGTTTTTGGTAGAGTTTAGTTTTTTTTAGTTTTTGGTTATTTTGGTAGTTTTTGGTTAGTTTGGTAGTTTTTCGTTGTTTCTGGTTATTTTGGTAGATTTTCGTAGGTTTTGGTTATTTTGGTAAATTTTTATACATTTTGGTAATATTTGATAGAAGAATGAAAATTACCAAAAACTACCATAAAAAACAAGAGTTCTTGACGGCTTGGCTACGATACCCCGTAGTATTCCGTAGCAAGAGATTAAATTTAACTCGCAAAAATGAGCTACTGGTACCAAATTACCGACTAGCATCGATGCAAAGGACTTCAAAATAAAGTCGAATACTGTTCTTGTGTATAATAAAATACCAGATGACATTAAAGCCGACAAGAACTTTCTGAAGAAGGTTAAATAATTATTAATCGAACAGCGTCCCTACGACTTTAATTAGTTTCTTCAGTATAAGTAAACAAACAGTCATCAATCTGAGTAGAAAAAAATGTGTTGCAGACCGATTATTTGTACCTCAATAGGTTATTTTAATTTTTAACTAATCATATTGAACTGATTTTATAACATTTAACTAATTTAATTGTAGTAGTGAAAGGTGGCAGTTAAGTTATTGTCTGGCACCTATTGTTTAAATCTGTTTTTTTCTTAATGTTTATAAATTATATTGTAATGTGACTAATAGGTAGGTACTCTGTACTTACCATCTGTAAATTATGTACCTACCTACAATTTAAGGTAAATAAATGAAATGAATTAATGAGATGAACCAAAAAGTACCAAATTAACCATAAACTACCAAAAAGTACGAAAAATTACCAAAATAACTTTTTGGTTACTTTTGTACGAAAATTTACCAAAAACTACCGAAAGACTAAAAAACTACCATAAATTATCAAAATAACCAAAAACTACCAAACAGTGCCCGGAAAGTAGCTTTTGTGAAATTCCTTTGTGTTGTTTTGTGTAGCGCAATGTCTTTTCGCGCAAAATTCTGTCGTGCAAATGACTTTCGAAGTCAATCGTTTGAGTTATCTACTACGGTACAGAATTCACTCTTATTCCATTCTTATTTAAAACATATCTGACGATGATGATGATGATTTCAGATTATCAATCCTTAGTTTGCTAGTAACAATAGTAATAAACTTACAGTTATTCTGTTATAATAATGGCATAGCATAGCATAATGCTCTCGACTATATTCCCCGAGGGGGTAGTCAGAGATATTCTGAAACCTTAGAACATCCGCGTTTCACCAGTAGTACCGAAACTCATAACAACCACACCAACATAACTCCGTTATAATAATGCGGACAAAAATTAACGAGTAATAGTCGACCAATTTATAAAATGTACTTCTAAGTCCACATATCGTGGCGGGCAACTACGGAACCCTACACTGCATGTGGCCAGACACCCACTTGCCCGGTTTTTTATAAGTTACTTTGCCTACTTTAGCTAAAAATGGATTTGTTCATTAATCTTCTAAGACAGGGTTGGGTGTTGCCGGTCACCGGTCTATTCGCAATGATTTCGAATGATTGATGGCCCATAGTAATTTGTATGAAGAAAACGTCCAAAAAAAATGCTATTTTTGGTAACAAATTGCTAAAAAACTAGAAGTCGTATCGAAAAACTGATTTGTTTAAAGTGTTCTTTGATGTTTTGCCATTGATTAGAAATATATTTTGTTGCTTTATTTTGTTTCACTAAATCACAGGACTCGGAACGCGGCAGTGCTATTCGAGAGTTTTTCATGAAATTCTCGATTACTTTCTGATGTAACTACACAATTTTACTCAAATTTTTTTTGTTCATCTTGTACTTCATCTTTTAAAGAAGAGATGGTATTAATTTTGTTTCTAAATATGGCTATTTAATATCCTCAAAAGTCGGAACGCCGAACCCTGTTTTGCCCGATTAGGGTAGTGCCGAATGAAATCCTCTCTGAATTAAAATACTCTGTGAATAAACTCCACTCGCACGGTTTTACGCACACTCACTTATTTCTCGCACGTAATCGTACCTTCATGCGAACCCATTATTGAAATATAACGTTGCTTTAAAAAGAGCAGTATGAAAATATGAAATCAGATTTTTATCTAAATAGCAGTTCGTTATATACTGTTGTTCCGTACCTACCAAAATTGGTAAAACGGAACACTTATGGAATCACCTCGGTGTCTGTCCGTCCGTCCGTCCGTCCGTCTCTCACCGTTTTTCTCTGAGATCGTAACACATACAGGTAGCTGAAACTCACTCACTGTATTATTATGTGTGTGTTACTTGTGCAAATAAATGATTTATCTATCTATCTATCTAAACTTGGCACGGATATAGCAATTAATGGTCCAATACGTGGCAAATTCCTGTTTTCTCCAGTTGTATTCGAACACTAGTTATCTCTACAAGTTTTCACAGTATAAAAACAATTACTTACGAAAAAAAAAAACAATTAGTGGTACAGTCAGCAGCAAAAAGATGTATGCACTTTTACTACGTCGTAGTATAAAGATGTATCCATTTTAGTAAGTACTACGCGTAGTACTAAAGTGTATACATCTTTTGCATGAGGAGGCATACATCTTTTTGCTGCTGACTGTACAAGTTAGCTAGTATCCAGTAAGTAGTAAGTATCCATTAGTATAGTAACCAGCGACTAAGCTTCGGTATCAGTTGATAAATTTTATCTTTTAACTTAAATTCTGTACAGCATTATATTTCCGCAAAACTTTCCTTCCATAGTCCTCTCTTATCTCAATTCATAAAGGACTTTGTAAGTTCAGGAGTTACAGAAAAATATATGACGGTCTTCTTCGGGGGGCTATCCATCACTGTAAAAGTTACAACGCAGGTAAAGTTACGATGGCTCTCTGGCGACGCAACCTAATGGTACTTTATCGTTCACTTTTTATGCTGTTTGTCATTATAGGAAACAGTTAACTTATTACGTAAAAATTTTTAGTCATATTTTCGCCGTATATTTTTAAGTGATGTTTTTGCAATGTTTCTTAAGTCATGAGCTTCGATCAAAGTAAAATAAATGGAAAGACCCAAAAATGGGTCCTTACAAAGTTGGGCACTTGGTCTGTATGTCTACGTATTTGAAGTGTACCTGGCATTTTGTCAAAGTAAAGGCAAATTATTCTTTTGAAATGTTCGAGTAAACATCCATGTAATTTACTTTGATCTATGATACTAACGTTGTCCGACCCGCACCAGGCCGGTTATTGAAATAAGTAAATACCTATTTGCTATCATCATCTTAGACGAAACACGTCCACTGCTGGACATAAGGCCTGCTCTAATAATCGCTGATCGCTATAATAGGCGCATTTGAAATGTGGTGCTGGCGCAGAATGCTCCGAATATCCTGGACTGAACACCGCCGCACAAATGAGTCCATCCTCGACGAGTTGAACATCACGACGAGGCTCTCCACCTGTATGCAACGGGTCCTTAAATTCTTTGGGCATACGGTCAGGAGCTCAGATAGTTTGGAAAAGCTCATTATCACCGGCCGTATGGAGGGAAAGAGAGGTAGAGGACGCATGCCTCGATGGACCGATGTAGTAAAAGAAATTACCGATACAACACTACAGGCCAGCATACACCGGGCCCAAGATCGAGCGGCCTGGAGAGCTGTGGTGGCACAAGCGGGCCACGATGGTCACGTCCCTCAGCCATGAGGTTACGACCAAGAAGAAGAAGGAATAATAATCTACAACGACCGGTCCTGCGGTCATTTGTCGAATTCCCGCCACCTTCACCAGGTCATCGGTCCACCTTGTGGCTTACCCACTCTGCTGTGGGTACGCGATCGCCACTTGAGAACTCTTCGGCTCCATCGGCCATCTGTTCTAACGAACAATGTGCCCCGCCCTATGAAGGTACTGTCCATGCACCTAGTAAGTCATTGTTCATAATTATAATAATTTATTTCGTATCAGTTTTAAATCCACAAGTTTTTAACAATACCTATAGGTCCTAGGTACGTAAATTCACGATCGTGGGTTTTATTTTATAGGAGGAGTAAAAATCACAAAACCAATGTTTATTTATTTATTTATTTATTTTATTTTATTTTATTTATTTAATAGGTACACCAACAGCATTACGTATTTCGCATTACAAACAAAGTTTCCATATAAATCTAGTCGCTAATACATAGGCCAGTTAAAGGTATACACAACATTCAAAAATTACATCGTATTAAAATAATAATAAAATCTGGAATAATTAGAAAATAACAATTATTTACAAGATTTTATTTTCTATCGACGAGTAGGTAATGTTACGTTTGAAAGTCAAATGAATCCAAACAATGTTGTTTCAACTAAAGTCTATTCTATTCTATTTTTATTTAATGGCGTTTCCTTGTTAGATTTCGCCAGTGTCAAGTAGTTTAAGGGAGTGTCTATCCAATCTCGAGGATTGTTTTTGAGTAAGAACAACTGAGAAGGATTTTGGAGCCTCGTGGCAGGCTGAGACGCGAACCGCGCGAACACCACGCGAGAGACAAGTGTTCGAGGCAAACCCTGCAACGTGACTCCAACTAAAGTCTAAGGCCACGGAGTCCTAATATATTTCAGCTCAAGCTTTTGACATTGGATGTGTCTTTTCGTTCGCTCCAGTGTAGGCTCCGATGAGGCCGATATGATATTCAAAAAAAGGCTCAGAAGGTGCAAAAATAATTATTCGAGAAAGTCAAAAAAGAAAAAAGTCATGGCCGAAATATTAGAAAATGTTAAGTTATGGTCCGAATTTTTAATTTTGGCGCTCGATATTTTGGAAACGAAGAATGATATCTGGACAATTTAGTCGGCTTCAATTAGTTAAGGGTTTGCCCTGTAGCCTAACCTTTTATGAAAAAAGTCAAAAGTCAGAACGACACACAGACTTGGAGACTTTTTTCACATGACATTTATGACTTCATATTGTATAAAGAGGTCAATGATTGTATACTACAATTATAAGTATACTACGTGAGCCCGTCGCCACTTGTAATGGTCATTTAACGTTGTAGTTTTCCTTATCCCGACTTTCTCGTATTTTTTTGAATTCCGTAAATTCATTTCCAATGTGCTCGATAGTCGTGTGAGGCACGAAATCTGTGTTTTTTTTTACTTTGATCCTTTTCTCATGCAACACTTTGGCTGGACGGTGATCGCCTCCTAGACGGCAGTAGGCAAGGTTACTCGCCACTGGACCACCATGGCACATGAGGGAAGGAATATTTAATTTAAGTATGTAACCAAGGCTCACCTGAAATAACACTGATAATGTCATAAAAAGCGCAATGAAATTTTAGTAGCCACTAAAAAGCTAAAAGTAGATCGTTTCTGTCGATTGTCCAAAACTTTACAAACCGACCCCAAAATTTTGGAACAAATCTAACACAGGTGTGTGGTACGACCCTAATTACATAACGGCCAACTTTCACCCTTAACGACTTATTCGAACTGTGACTTTTATAATAACAGTAAAAAACAACCCCTGAAAATCGTCAGATGTAGTCAAAAAGCGGAAGTAACCAGCATGTTTAGTTTGCCATAAACATATTTTTGTTTTCCTTAGTCTGAGGTCAATTTATATTCAACTCCTGGAAAAACAACACAATACATCATAAATATTATTTATTTGCACACTAAAAATATACATTTTAGAAATAAAGTCTGATAAAGTCTAAATAAGTGGCGTGATTATTCGGCATTTTATATGTTTATTGCCGAATGCACCACGTCTAGTCGAAAATGTGATGAAAAACTAAGTAAAGACACGGACAGAGCTTCAGATACTTTGAAGAGCTTAAAAAAGTTCGATTTTAGCGCGAAAATGTGTCTCACAATACAAGTGCCAGCAAGCCACTATTGTATGCGTGACGATAATATAAGTACTTTCACTAGAATTATATTTGCAGCCAGACGTTAAAATTGCTAGTTTTGAATGTCATTTCAAATTCGATATTTAAATTGAATAATGGTTTAGATAATATTCGAAAATTGCACTCACTAGACTCAGTCTAGAAAGTTAGTATCAAGATCTTCCTCTTTTCGTTTCATCAAGAGAAAAACCATTTGTGTATATAAAGAGAAACCACACTTCTTTCGCTTTCTTTGTATTATTCGGTGAGGCTTTCAAAAAAATGTTTCATCGTCACGTCTTTGATTGTAATCAAAAGTAAAAACTGTAATAAAACTTCAGTTGTTGGGTACAATTTATATAAAACGTGTTACTTGAATTTTGACGAAAAGTTATTGAAATTTTAAATTGAACATCTTCTAAAATGACGCACATTGGGGCAAGAAAGCAAAACTGGTGGCAGAAAAACAAAATTTAAAAATGATAATAACTCTAGTGCTATATATTGAAACGATAGTGCACTACTTTACGCGTTATAAAACAATGTCGTTTTCTACCTTATTTCCCAACCCGCACTTCAAAGTTACGCTTGGTTGTAGCGAGTTTGCCCGCGCGAAACTACGTAAGTATGTTTTTTAGAAATTTAAAAGTTGTTGTGCGTCAGCATTATTGGAATAAAATTTTATTTTTTGATTGCATCTTCAAGTTCAGGTATGTGGGCATATTTTATAAGTTTTTTATTACTAAAAGAGTGTTTTTAATAATGTTAAAACGGTGTCTACACTGAAAGTCTTAAATATTTACTCAATGCACAGAAATGTTAAGACTTTTAGTTATGTTCCAAGGCTGTCCAAGCTGTGGTTTTTACATTTTTACATAGCTTGTTTATTGCTTAACATAGAATGAAGAGAATTTGTTGCCCATATTCTGCCTTTTCTAGTAAAAAAGGCTTTAAGAGTCGTAAGCAATTTTCTAGTTTGGATTCTATTTATTTTATTCATATTTATTTTTTACACCGAAAACGCTTTGGCCGTTTTCCCCTGCACTTGGCACATGTACTTAACTATTTACTTTTTAATTTAGGAACATACATTTATAATTCAATTTGATTTCAGAAACGAGTTCCGACACGATATTGATTAAAAGAAAAGAGCTTGATAAATTCCGAGTTTTTACTCAACATGCAGATGCGGATTCTAGTGATGCCGATTAATAAAATTTTGTTACATATTTATTATTTTAGGGTGTGATTACAAAGTTTAAAAAAAAAAAGAATATTTAAGTACAAGATTTTTTCAATATAATTTGTATAAAAACATCTAAAATGTATTTTATATACATGAGAAAACATATCAACTAACAAATATGAAGCAAAGAAAACATAAAAATACTTGGGTATTTTCTGCCACCAGTTTTGCTTTCTTGCCCCAGTGTGTGACGTGTAGTTCCGGCTTAGAATAGACCCCAGTTCTTCGCATGGGTGTCGTACGAGGCGACTAAGGGATTAAAGGTTTCTTATGCAGTGTTTATTGTGGGCGAAAGGCTAGCCACCTCTCACCATTTGACACTTCATTTTCTAAATGTGAGTCAAAGACAGGGACGTTGGATCAAGTCAAAGATTATATTTGGTCATCGCTGCGCTCCCACTAGATTCCGCCCTTCATTAGAACAGCAGCTTCTGATTTCGAACGTGTTATTGTACCTTGTACCTATACATTTGTTACTTACTACGCCGAATTTGGCGTAGAATTTTTTGCTTCACTTTATTAGTACGCCGATGGTATCTAGTTGTAAGACCAGACAAAACCTTTGATGTGAGTATTACTACAACTAATAGTACATTCTTAAACAGAATATTGGTAGTTGCAGCAATGTTTCTGACAAACCCGAATCGAATTACGGTTGTGAGTTAATGTATGTATGTGTCATCAATCATAATCATCTCAGCCGATGGACATCCACTGCTGGGTATAGTCCTCCCCCAAGGATCGCCATAACGACCGGTCCTGCGCTGCCCTCATCCAACGGGTACCCTATCTATCTGTATGACTTCTGAAATAAGTCATCGGTTATGTTCACCGCTATTTTAGACTACGTCGCAATGAAGATTGAATACCAAACTAAGTTTAAGACATCGAGGTTAAATTGGTAGACTAATGTGGTGATTTTCGTAGAGCACTTGATTAAACGGTGAAACGGTGGACGAGACCACATAAGCGAAGACAGGGTGGATCCAGGGGGAGGGGGGAGGGGGGGATGAAAATAGATAACCTATACAGGGTGTAAACATTACTAAACACTTTAAGGGGTGCTTGAGACCATCAAACTGAACAACTAGCACATTGGGCCATAATAGATATCGCGAATAAATATGTGCTGCTCCATACATTGATGGACTGATGACTGTCTAATCTAATCTAATCTAATCTAAACTATTATAAAACTGTAACTGAAGTGTGTCTGTACATTGAAGATATTTACAAAAAAAAGATTTCGATATGGTTTTTAGGTATCCCTGACTCGAAAACAACCTTTTTTAGAAATTTTGTGTGTCTGTTTGTCTGTTTGTTTGTGTGTTTGTTTGTTTGTTTGTTTGTTTGTTTGTTTGTTCGCGCATCACGCAAAAACTACCGAACCGATTTTGATAAAACTTTTATTGTTTGAAAGCTTATGATTTGACTTAATATCTGGTATATAATTTATGCGGACGAAGTCGCGGGTAAACACTAGTATTCTATAATTTTATAGGTAAGTACTTATTGTTATTTTGTTCTACCCTTACGGTTCATGTCTGTAACTTGTGAACTATTTTATGAACATACCTATTTTGTAAGCCAAATGAAAAGGCTAGTAAAGCAATCAGGTGTGTAGCGACACGAAAAGTTTATTGAAAAGTATTGTAGATTTCAGGTACAAAATTTTTACTTTTCTTCGAAATAAATAGGTACATAATAAATATTATTGCAAGGATCAAAGCTACGAGTTATTTTCATTTCTTTTGATCAATTGTACCCTAGAAGTGGTTAAAGGCCTCCGCACATTGCAGCGATATTATCGAGCGATTTTATCGAGCGATATTATCGACAGCGATATCGCGACACCTTACACACTGCAGCGATTCCGCGATTCGCGTCTCGCATGCGCCCTAGCACTGAATGTAGTCAAAAGAGTTGCGATAATATCGCGGCAGTGTGTGGGATCGAGCGCGTCCCCATACAAAATGTACTGAGAACAATTATTGCAAAATCGCAGCGATATTATCGCTCGATAATATCGCGGCAGTGTGTAGGATCGCGCGCGTCCCCATACAAAATGTACTGGAAACAATTATCGCAAAATCGCAGCGATATTATCGATCGATAAAATCGCTGCAATGAGCGGAGGCCTTAAATCGTTCTAGATTGTACCTATTCAAAAGTTAGTATGATCAAAACGAACAGTACGAAAATTCAAACAGTCAAACAAGTTACAGTGCCTATTTCGGTAGCAAAATGTTTGTTTTCAGTTAAACTTTTCGAATTGTAGATTCTATTTTAGTTTACCTTATTCAGCAATAGCATGAAAGCTTTTGCTAAACTAAAAGAAGACGCAGGTGATCTGACTTCAAGAGAGTTTTATGGACTTTTAGCTTTGACGACTGTTTGGCTATAAAATGGACTTCATTCTGAAAAATAAAAATTTACAAGTGGATGTCTTTTGTTGCACACAAAGGGTTCCACCGCTATTAGCGGATAAATATACTGTAAGTATTCAAATATATCCACCACCATCCTCAGCCTTTATTCATACCTACTAGGGCGCTAGACCACCAATATTGCATAAAAGATGCAAAAGATGCGTATCTAAATACAAGTCGGCAGAATTTGCGAACACTCAGATGCCTATTCTTTGAGAGTGTGTGAAAGTTCCCTCGAAATGTCGCGATGTTTCTCTTAGCCTAAGAGCCATAAGTGTTAAAAATGCAAAATCGTACTTAAATTCCAAAAACCTATTGGTACGAATCGTAGCTAGTTTGGGGTCGACCTCAGGACGAGAAATATTACTAGCCATTAGATTAAATCTACCATACGAAATTTTAGTCACTTGACTTATAGCGAAGCTTCGTGAAATCCAACAATATTGAATATTATAAACCGGGGCGATGTAAGCTAAGATCATTATATCAGCGGGTATGATAAGTACAATATTGTTAACCAATTTGAAATGTAAGCCACTTTAGAACCTTGTTATAGTCAGCTTATTAACGTCATTAAAAAGTTACAATAAACTGCAAATAGTTTACTGTAGCAAGGTTTTACCGTGCATATACTAGTACTGAAGCCAGGGGACTTTTTAATTACCAAAAAGATTACCGATTGCCGTTTAGAAATTGTTGTAAGGTACTAAATGACTAATATAAAAACCTAAGTCTTATATCACAACCCGCGTAGAAAAAAAAAAACGTTATTAAAAAAAAAAGGTCTGAAATTTTTAAATGTCAAGTTTGTTCTATACTGTCATGTTCTTCATCTTAGTTCAATACCCATACGTAATAGTTAGACTGTCTAAAGTGGCCATACAAAGCTATACGGCCAGATTAAAAAGTCAACTTTGATTGGTCTTATATCTTTGTATGGCAACTTTAGATTGTCTTACTATTACGTATGGGGTATTGAACTTAGGTGAAGAACATGACAGTATAGAAAAAAAACTGAGACCTCGAAATTTAAAAATTTCAAACAACTTTTTTAAATATATTTTTTCTACGGCGGGTTGTGGTAATATGTAAGACTTAGGTTTTTATGTTAGTCATTTAGTACCTTACAACAATTATTTCTTAACGGCAATCGGTAATCTTTTTGGTAATTAAAAGTCCCCTGGCTACAGTACTATACAGGTTATTGTTTAGACAGATTCACTTTCCATCACATGGCAAATCTTTCCCTTTCCTTGTATCCCTTTTGATAGGCGCTGATACTCGACAACACACATGATATTGGTCGAAATAGCCCCTCTATGACGGACAGCGGGTTCAATAGGGTCTCGGACCTTTAGATGCGGAACCCTAATAAAAAATAATGGCTGGTGGGTTACTGTCCGTTGCTGTATCGTTTCACGCTGAGCAGTAGGCGCTTGGTAAAACGCTGTGCGGATAATATTTTTATTTTGTTCACTGTTTATTGACTTTACAGGAAATTAATGAAGTGACAAAATAACGTGATAAAATACGTGCGTGTTTATTTTGTTTGTTATTTCATACAGGGACGATCTGGATACTTCGATGACGGATTACGGATTATTATATTTTATGCTTGTAGACAAACATAACAACAAATCCGAAGTGACCCGATAAATTGAAAACCAGCAATAGAAATTGTTGAAAATTATAAATAGGGTCCTTTCTTAATATGCTGACACTTTTTAAGGGGATGGCTCAGACCGCTGTGCTTCAGGCTCCTATATTGAATAAATGATTTTGAATGGAATTGAATTGAATTGAATTGACCGTCAAACTAAACAACTTTCCCTATGGCACCAACATCGAAATCGCGAAATTTCGATGTTGGTGCCGTAGAGAAAGTTGTTCAGTTTGACGTTCTGATCATCCCCTTAAAAAAGTGTCAGCATGTTAAGAAGGACCCTGTATATACAGGGTGTACCTGTATATATACACGTCTTTGGACGTAAAATTTCAATCGCTCGGAGAGCAGACATACTCGTAAAATTGAAAACTTCTTGAAAGCTTCCTTTATTTATTCGCCTCCCGTTTCAAGCTCTACCTCGTGCGATAGTCTAGGTAGATGGGTAGGTACTTAAAAAGACATTACTAAAGTTACTTTTACATCATCCGTATTATAATTTAAAAACCATCAGATATCGTATCTAATGAGATGGGACATTTCATGTTGTACTTTTACGAAGCCTACGAAATATAGGCCTGGTTGTAAATATACTAATGAAGCATATTTTTGTGAACTACTAATGAGCTACGAATAAGAATAACTATAGAAGAGTAACTCTAAACAGGCACCTAATGAAAAATGACATGTGTTATGACTTTTAGCGGCAAGGTACAGTTTTTAAAGAACAAAATTAGAACGCGGTACAGTTTTTTTGGTACCACTTTTTGAGCTTGATTTACCATTATGAGGCTTACAAATCTTCTTATCAAGCTTATTTTTAAATAGTGCTTATGACGCCCATTTATAGAAACTATTAATGAATTCTATTTGTAAATCTACTTAGGCACGTATGCAACCTTTTGTAACCTACATAATTATTATGCTTAATTTGTAGATATGTACTATTTATGAATAATATTTGAAAACATTTTCAAGATAACAGTGGTTTATCTACTGTTTCATACAAGACTGCAGCACGTACGTACTCTCTCAACTTTCTCAACTCAAATTTTTAGAACAGGTTTTTCTCGATTTAAGATTCCATATTGTTGTTCAGCTTGATTGGCTGTGACATGGCTGTTCACATGTCTGAACGTCCAAAGGGTTCAATCGGGTTGTGTCAAAATGTACAAAATGTATAGACCCTGTATAGGCTGATGATGAAGAATAAAATTATAATAAGTTAGTTTTAGGAGCAGTAGAAACCCTAACTACGAAAATATGTCCCAAGCTATGGCCACTCCGTTAGGCCACGCATGCCACCCCCGAAAAAAGATAAAAATCGAGATGTGCCTTCATCCTTATTATTTTACGGATACGAGAAAGAGCGCATTTAAGTTTTTCTCGTTTAAACGCTTTATCGTGGGTGGCATGCTAGCCGTGCAGGTTACCTTTATTCTTAGAACCATGTGGCCTATAGTGAGAAATTTGTTTCAAAATTTAAAATAATTTATTCAATATAGGAGGCTGAAGCACACTTATTAAACGTCAATTCTTTTTTAAGCTACCACCGCGTCGGAACGTGTTGTCGCTGTAGAGAAGATGCGGCCAGAAACTCTACAACATAACACGACTTAATGACAGATTATATGACATTGAGGCGATTTGTGACCTGCTGATAAAGACTTCTATTGGAATAGAATCGTATGCAGATTCGTTGGCCTCAATAAATATGAAAACACGACACCAAATCAAACATTATACGCTTCTCACGATGAATGTACCACACAACCTCATATTGATAACCTCTTCTGCCAGGGATGCGATTGAATCCAGAAGATCTCGTTTGATAAACCGATCCCAAAGGGTTCGAAAGGGGCTGAATACGAGCAGAAAATAAGCGAGGTCACACACCAGAAAGCCGTTTGTAGTCAATGACGTTCTTTTGTAGTAGGTACTAGTAACTATTAGTACACGTAAGTATAGGAATCTATATCTGAACAATGTTACGTGTTGCACATACCAATGCTCAAATTAAATTGTTATTTCTATCGAATATTTTTCCTTTTAAATTTTTTTAACGTCGGTGGTATAATATTTTTTTTAATTTAATTGTACATAGTTAGCACGCCATCAAGCAATAACGCGGCAGGCGGCACGTTAAATATAAAATTTTTATTTTGTGACCAATGACCGAATTATTAATTTATGTAAATTTTATAAATTAAGATACGAATAGGTAGGTACATCTAGATTAGGTCCACTAATGTAATACTAGATAACACACTTATCTAATACTAGCTGTTGCCCACGACTCCGTCTGCGTGGACCTTAAAAAAGTGTCCTATGTGTTAATTCAGAACATATTCTATCTGTGTGCCAAAATTCATCCAAATCCGTTCAGCCGTTTATGCGTGATTGAGTCACAAACATCCAAACATCTAAAGATCGTCACAAACATTCGCATTTATAATATTAGTGAGATGAGATGAGATGAGATTATATTAGTTACTTATCTAGTATCTGCAGGTAAATTGAAGATTACAAAAAAAAAACGATATGGTTCTTAGGTAGGATTTTAGGTTGCATAACATGCATAAACCACTGAACCGATTTTGGTGTAATTTTTTAAACATACCTACTAGTATAGTATAAATATGTAGGTTAATGAATCAAATTGTAAGCATGCAATAGCATGCAAATGCATGAAGGAAAAAAAAAAAAACATAAAAAACAAAAACAAAATTATATCGTAAATTTCTTTGAAGTGATAGTAGAATAAAGGCCATTTTATTTTATTTATTTACTAGTATAAGATTAAACTTAAAATCTGGTAGGTATATTATTTTATCCCGCTACGACGATGGGAGCCGGTGAGGACAAAGTTGCGGGCAAAAGCTATAAGTTAATAGTTATTAGGTAAAAAGACAATTATATGAAAAAAGATTAAGTACCTATGACAAAGGAATCTTATTATTGGACCTATACGTCGATGTTAAACCACGCTTATTCACAAATATATTATGACGCAGGCATTGTCTGTGTTAACATTAAAATACGAGTATAATGTCAGTATTTTTCATGTTCGTGGAATTTTTAATCAGTTCAGTGAATTGATAGTAATTTTAAATTGTTATTGAAAGGCGCATTCTTGTCATTCGAAGCGACTAACACTCAGTTGCAGAAACGCTAATTAAAGTTAATCCTCCATTAAATCTCTTGCTGGCACTTTTTGTCTTGTTGACGTATAGTAAAAGAAAGCATGAAACTTAATGGGGGATTAACTTTAATGAGCGTTTTTGCAATTGAGTTAGCGAAATATGTTACTTACTTTCCATACTAAATTCAATCATCTGATCTAACGTTTGTATATAATTTTTTTTTTTGCTTTCCTCTTTGATCTACAGGATCAATTTTATATCACTGCGGATAACTTCAGCATGTATTCTACTCATCAAACTGAACAACTTTCACTATGGAGCCAACTTCGAAATCGCGAAAAAAAAATCAGCTGTCCCATACAATACTGCAGTAAGTACCTGTTCGACATAAATTTTTATTTATTATTTATTTATTTATTTATTTCCTTTTTGGAGAACTTACAGCTAAACAACAATTGGATTTCAAAAGACAAATTGATAGTCAGATGCTGACAACAAGTTCAAGTTCAAATGTATGGGACAGCTGATTTTTTTCTCGCGATTTCGAAGTTGGCTCCATAGTGAAAGTTGTTCAGAGTAGAATACATGCTGAAGTTATCCGCAGTGATATAAAATTTACCCCGTATAGGTACTAATACTAATCACTACTACGAGTAAGTATAAAACAAAGTCGCTTAGCTGTCTGTCTGTCCCTATCCTATGCTTAGATCTTTAAAACTACGCAACGGATTTTGATGCGTTTTTTTTTAATAGATAGAGTCAAGAGGAAGGTTTATAATGTAGTAGGTAGATTACACACCGAAGGCAGGAAAGTAAGAAAGGTCTCAGATCTCATGTAATTGTTGACCGAGGCGAAGCGTGACCTGAAGCTTTCTTATTTACTGCCCGAGGTTAGTATAGTATTTTTCTCCTCGACCGAAGACCGAAGCGGCAACTTCGTTTAGCGCAGCGAGACGAAAAATGACGCTTTCCGTCCGGAGGGGAGAAAATATTATAAAGAGGAATTAGAGGAAAGATTTGATTTCTTGTTTGGTTCTAAGGTCATCTAGTAAGTTACTGTCTAGTCTGTCTGTGTCTAGTTAATGACTGTCAAGATAGACAGTCTAAGCTACGAACGCGTCGAAAAAAAATGTCACCGAACTCTTGGTGATAGATAAACCGTGTCGGTATACACACACATAGATATAAATTGTATGTCGCCTCACGCACACCAACCTAAGAAATTTTGGCACTTTTTTTATACGGTAGAAGCGTGAGCCTCTACAGGGTGAAATTGATATCATTAGCATCCTTTTAAACTAAGAGTCTGCCCATCAAACTGAACAACTTTTACTATGGGAGCAAACCAATCAGAGCTAAAAAAAATCTGCTGTCCCATACTTTAGTATGGTGCAGTTTACTGCACCCGCCGCCGCTGCCTACACGACTCAAATGTAAGGGACAGCAGATTTTTTTTTGCTCCGATTGGTTTGCTCCCATAGTAAAAGTTGTTCAGTTTGATGGGTAGACTATTAGTTTAAAAGGATGCTAATGATATCAATTTCACCCCGTAGACATATATTTTATCTAAGGCTTTCTCTTTGTTCTTTTGGGAAAGTTGTTCAGTATCATGCACAGGTACATCGCCCATTCAAGGAATGCAACTGTGTAAGATACAGTACCGTGTATATCTCAAAACCTAAATTAGAAGCCATTCGTTAAATTTTCGAATTCGAATATGTCTCATGAAATCTGGCCTTAACAATAAATGCTATTTGAGAACCTATATAATATACTTTTGAGAGCAAAGAAAAAACTATGACAAATAAAGCGCTCCACTGATTAAATTTGCTCAGTGTAAGTGAATCGTCGATCCACTGTCTACTCAATGTGCCTACAGAAGGATTCCATTTCTCATCTAGGTATTACTGATGAAAAATAGAATTCTTCATTATTTATTCTATTCGAATGGGGGAATTTTATTATTGGTAGCTTTTGTAGTGCGAAATGTATATCGGTACGCCTAGTTTAGTACCAAACTTTTGACTGTTTTTTTTTCAACTTTTTGTTTTGACTTTTGATTCAGTAGTTTAGGTCCGGACTTTTGAGACTTTTGTCTCAGCAGTTAGAGTCCGCACTTTTGAGACTTGTGTCTCAGCAGTTAGAGTCCGCACTTTTGAGACTTGTGTCTCAGTAGTTCGGGTCCGCATTTTTGAGACTTGTGTCTCCGTAGTTTAGGTCCGCACTTTTTAGACTTTTTTGTCTCAGTGGTTCGGGCCCGCACTTTTGGGACTTTTTGGTCTCAGTAGTTCGGGCCTGCCCTTTTGAGACTTTTTTTAGTAGTTTAGGTCTGCACTATTGGTACTTTTTGTCTCAGTGAAATCAAAATCAAAATTGTTTATTCTATATAATATCACATAGGTAGATAACTTTCTGGCATCATGTTTTGAATCTATCACCGCGTCGGAAAGTGTTCAGCAGTAGAGAAGTTGCGGCCAGAAACTACACACATATTTTAAACAAAACAAAAATAAGTACACTTACAAAATACAATATTAATTTACTAGTGTAACATTATCAAGACCAGACATTTTGGCCATTCAAAATAATCGTTGAGTTTATAGTAACTTTTTTACAGAGGACTCGTTTAACTTAAGAGGATATAATTTGGAGCGCGCTCCATTCAAACGTACTATGGTGATATTTTCAATACTTATCAATTAAAGTCAATGAAATTTTGCAGAAACCATTTAGAAACAAATCTCTATGGTCACCTTGCTGTCAGAGAATTTTCAAGCCGCCAATAGGCCTCTAACCTGGCTTAACGAATAGTTACAACGCCATCTGACGGTACTATCCGAGACCAACTGCTTAACGTGCCTTCCGAAGCACGGAAACGCTCGAGATGAAATACCACTAAACGGTCACCCATCCAAAGACTGACCGGACCTGACGTTGCTTAACTTCGGTGATCGTTTCCAATACCGAAGCTCCACCACGCCAACGATTTCCATACAAATTTTAAATTAATCCTAGCATTGAAGCTGTATATTTTAACGAAAATCGGACTCTACACAAGCATAGAGATTTGTTTCTAGATTGTTTCTGCAAAATTTAATTTTCTTTAATTGGTTAGTATTGAAAATATCACCATAATACGTTTGTATGGAGCGCGTTCCGAATTATATCCCCTTAAGTAGTTCGGGTCCGCACTTTTGAGACTTTTTTGTCTCAGTAGTTCGGGCCATACTTTTGAGTCTTTTTCGTCTCTGTACTACCTGGTTCGGGTCCGTACTTTTAAGACTTTTTGTCTAAGTAGTTCGGGCCCACATTTATGTTTCTTTTAAAGTGTATAACGATTGAAATCAATTAGAACGTGCCACATCGCGACTTAAAATTAATAAATTAAGGCCTAAAATTATATTATTTTTCCAATAAAAAACGCAGTTTAAAAACACACCTAGTACTATAATTTTATTAAAGGGAATAATATAACTGTTCGCGTGCAATTGAGTTTTGATTAAGAGATTGAACAGCTCTCTTAAGTTTTTTTGTAATAAGTTAATAACTTTAAAGTATCGGGTTGTAGTTTTAGGTAATCAATCATCTTACATAATCTTGATGCTATCAAAGGCAGGCAAAAGTATTTGAATATAACATTACACAAATATTTCTCTATAGCAGTAGGTATCGTTAACAAAACGTGGAATTTATTCAAAAAATACGCCAATGTTTTTGCCTAATTTTATTCAAGAAAACGAAGCGTTAGCATTTGCAGAAAAAAGTCAATTTGCTCGCTTTACGGGTCATAAGTAAGAATTTAACTGTTTTTTACTACGTCTCGACATTCCCTGTTTCCCTTTTTAGATCGTAAAAGTATTTTGTCGGGCTATCATCTGAGGATATGGGACCATCAACCAGTAGCCATTCAAGTTAACTTAATGTCTTATGAGGTTTTAACGTTCTTAGACAGTTAATAGAAATAGAATAGAAGAAAATGTTTGTACCTATGCGCTATGTGTAGCAAAACGCACTTGTGTTTGTATTGTACATGATACTTTTGTGTAAGGTTCTAATTCTAAGGGCCTGTTTCACCACTTCTGAGTAAGTTCTTGTTTGCTTATCCGACAGATATTTTGACTTAATTGCATACAAAATATCTCAAAATATCTGTCGGATAAGCTAACAAGAACTTACTCAGAAGTGGTAAAACCTACGAATAAGAATAACTATAGAAGAGTAACTCTAAACAAAATCGAATTAATTTTTGGCACCCAATGATAAATGTCATTTTGTATAAGTTTTGGCGGCTAGGTACAGTTTTTAAAGAACAAATTTAGAACACGGAACACTTTTTTGTGTGCCACTTTTTGAGCTTCATTTACACTTCTATACATTGTTATTCGTATGGTGAAACAGGCACTAAGTATGGTTACTCGTTTGCAATCAATGTTATTTATCACAGGTTGTAAGCTACTTAAGGGGGTTTTTCAGATCATCAATCTGAACAACTTTCAGAGACCAACAGTAAAAAAATATCAATGGCGACTAGAGCAAAATGTATGGAGCAGCTGTTTTTTTCTCGCAATTTCAATATTGATCCGGGATTTGCTCTGTGGCTCTGCTATTGGGTGGTCGCGTGCGCGTCGGTTGCCCCATCCCCGGTCCACAGTGGAACTCCAGTGGCTCAGGATATTGTTCTTTTATAAGAACAACCCTTGAAGTCACCAAAATATCAATATAACCGTACAACGTCAAGCACTTTTGCTATAAAAACTCGACATTGGCAAAATCATCACATACCCAAGATGGCAGCCATTTTTTAAAATATAGAATAGAATAGAATATTGATCCAGTAGTGAAAATTGTGTAGTTTGACCGTCTGAAAAACCCCCTTAAGTATGTTATACATTTAACTTTACACCTTGAATACAGTATTAAAGTAATACCCTAATTAATAATTATAAAGTACTTAATAATAATTAGTTGCATAGCATAGCATATGCTCACGACTATATTCCCCGAGGGGGTAGTCAGAGATATTCTGAATCCTCAGAACATCCACGTTTCACCAGAAGTACCGAAACTCTGTCCAGTGTGACGGGGGGTGAACCCGTCGCCACTTACAATGGACAGTGGGTACAATACACGCCTCGAAATTGAAACATGCAGGTTTCCTCACGATGTTTTCCTTCACCGAAAAGCCAGTAGTGTAACTAATCGTACATAAATTCCGAAAAACTCATTGGTACGAGTCGGCTTGGACGGGGATCGAACCATCGCCTCCTGCACGGCAGGCAAGGTTACTCGCCACTGGACCACCACGGCAAATAATTAGTTGGTAAGTACTTAATTAAAATATGAACAATAAAATGTAGAACTAACTTGTATTGGATTGGATACTACCACAGATGAAATACAATATTAATGTTCATTTCAAAATTTATTGGTTACTCTGATCATTATTTTCATACATTCATGTACTTACCTTCTTATAACATTGTTTTTTTATGTAACTGGGTTATGACCTAAAATTCATAAATTCTGAACATCAAATAAAAATAAATAACAACGAATAAACCAAATCCTTTAACCATCTATAAACAGGTTGATCCTAAAATGTAGCCCACCCCGTTCCATTATTCAGGTTATCACAAAATCGGTTACCTTAGGTTGGAGACATACTTATAATAATATTTAGATTTGGTACTGTTTGAATTTATAGCATTAATAGACGTTCGGATATGGTACGTCCGGACCGCCGGACAGGTACGGTGCGCTCGACACGCTACACGACCGCACCGCACCAAAGTCGGTCCGGTGTTCTCCGTGCTAATAGACAGTGATCACGTCGACATGCCTCCTATTTTATCTAAACAAGCTAAAATCGCGTTAGTTGCGGCAACCGTCGTAGCTACTACACCTATCGAAAAGAAGAGAAAAAAAAGGGAAAACATCTAATCAAAGACAAAGAGACAAGACAGAGAGACAGAGAGTCGTACAGTCATATGCAATATCTTTGTAAGGTTCTAATACTTCAACAATTAATCTTTTGTCCATAATATTCACGGCTTCTTGGTTTGACGTCATAAAAACGCAATAACTTGTGTCTCACACGGAGGTAGAATTGCGACTAAAGCACTGAACGGTGCGATGGTTCGGCCAGACGACCGGACTTGGTGCGGACCGCACCAAATCCTGTGGAAAAATCACCGGACCGAGCGGACCGTCAATAATAATAATAATGTGCGGCGGACCGCTGAAGATACCATCGAATATGGTCCGGAGCGCACCAAGGTCACGGTGCGGAGCGCACCATATCCGGACGTCTTCATTCCGTTAGGATCCACAACGATAGAACGCCGAAACCGCGTGGGGTTATTCTAGACTTAGAATTCTAGATATCATTTTGGCGTATTTCCTATACTCCATCAACATTACTTTGCTAAGGAAAAGTATCATTAACCTTTAACCACCGACTCCACCCATCAAACTGTTTTTTTTTTTTACTATGGGAGCAAAACGATCAGAGCAAAAAAAAATCTGCTGTCCCATACGATTGCGTCGAGTTATTGCAGTATAGGTACTATTGCAGTTCAATATGGGACAGCTGACTTTTATTTTGCGCTGACAAGTTTGCTCCCATCGAAAAAGTTGTTTATTTTGATGGGTAGAGTATGTGGTTTAAAGGTTAATGATACTTTTCCTAACAGCCTGTATATAGATCTGCGGTTCCCGAATGGGGTTCCGTAAGAGGCTCTCAGGGGTTCCACGAAAATTCAAGATTTCTATGTTTTTTTTCTAGTCTAGCTAGATATTGTAAATCGCTTCACCTTTGATATATTTAGGTAAGTATAGTCATTTTATAGTTTATGTTATTTTATCAATGTTATTGTGAGGAAAACTATGAAAAGATTTCATTCATCACGTCATCATCTTAAAAACTCCTTCTTTTAAAGTCAAACTAAACTTAGAAGATGCGAACACCAAGCTAAAAAGCCTCAGTATGGTGTGATTTCACGTTAAAAAAACAATGTTACAGTTAGTTTATTTCTTACTTGAGCTAGGTTTCCGCCCAAAAACGGTGAACCAAAAAGGGTTCCGTAGTAAAAAGAATTCGGGAACCGCTGCTGTAGATTGTATGTGGGCAGCGCTCCGCTGCCAATATAATACCATGGTGTAAGTGATAGCCTAAGCAAATACTGTAACGGTAAATTCTGACCATGAAACTGAACAACTTTCACTATGGAGCCAGCCTCAGGAAACGAAAAAAAAAACAATCGCTCCAAACAAAACAGCTACCTACTCGACTCAAATGTATGAAACAGTTGATTATTTTCACGTTTCCTAAGGGTGGCTCAAGAGAAAGTGTTTAGTTTGATGGTCTGAATTCACCATTTCAGTATTATGTTAGGCTGTCAATTACACCCTGTATATTGACAGTGGAGCGATGCCCGTACTATGTCAGTGTGTCAGCAATGGAATTTTCTCGCAAACATCGTAAATTCGTCGTTGAATCATCGGCGAGCTGTCAATTCGGTACTCGCTAAGGTTATGGCATGTGTCAAACTTTATTATTATTATAAAAACTTCGACGATCTGAAGGAGGCATGGGTGAGTCACGTTGCGGGGTTTGCCTCGAACACTTGTCTCTCGCGTGGTGTTCGCGCGGTTCGCGTCTCAGCCTGCCACGAGGCTCTAAAATCCTTCTCAGTTGTTCTTACTCAAAAACAATCCTCGAGATTGGATAGACACTCCTTCAAACTACTTGACACTGGCGAAATCTAACAAGGAAACGCCATTAAATAAAAATAAAAATAGAAGGAGGCAAGAAGGATGTCACGTTTGTGAGCTGATCTTAGAAAGAGAAGGTACTAGAAGGAAGCACGTGCCTTGTCATATTCATTCAGTGAGAGATGCACATAGCAAATTCGCTCTAGTTAAAAAAGGAGATCGCTACTTATTGCTGTACTTATCGACGTAACCACTTTTTTGTTCTACGACGGCTGTCTGACTCCGGAGTCAGACATCTATTTTCATACAAATTGTAGGTATAGGATTTTCGCTATCTCATACGCTGTTACACTGTTGTTCCGTCTACTAGCGTAAGCGAAAAATTCTTCGCCTATGGAGCCCAAAGAAGCCAAAATTCTGACAAAATTTTAATATGGGACTAATATTAAAATCGCGATAATGAAATTGGTGGTCCCATAAAAAATTTCAACAGCTCCTCGACCTTATTGTATGAACGAGATTTGTTAACGCTTTATTTTACTCGATTTCAATGTTCTTCAGTTTGACCGAACAACAGACAGTCTGAAACACCTTCTAAAGTATTAACACATTTCATTTTACACCCTGTATGTCTCCGTCCTTATTCGATGACCGTGTATTTTATTTTTATGCCCACCGTGATATATTTGAAGCCTCGTTTGCGGTTTTTGGAGGGAGTGCTAATTTATTTTACCGACGTACTCTCGTTTTAATGAACGTAATCAGGCAATTTGCTCATATTTTTGTCAGTCTCGTTATTTTTGAAGGTCTCATGGAGTAGGTACTTATAACGTTTTATTGTTAGTATGAAGCGTGCACTCAGGGTAGGCACAAATACAGTAAAACCCTTATAATTTCTAAACTAAAAGCATTTTTTTTACTAAATGACATCTAATTGTTTAGAAATTATTAGTGTTTTGCGCTCCAGGTAGGAAAAAAACAGTAAAACCCTAATAATTACTAAACTAAAAAGCATTTTGTTTACTAAATGACTTTTATTTGTTTAAATACAGGTAGTTAAGCAATTAAAAGTCATTAAGTAAACAAAATGCTTTTAGTTTAGAAATTATAATGGTTTTACTGTATTTCTGCCTACCCTGAGTGCACGCCACTGCTATGATGAGCTTAGTCACCAATGCCAACGCTTGACAAGGCCATTACCACAGACTTAAAAGAAGAACCAGACGTAATCTCGTCTAATCATGAGTGAAGCACCCATTTCTTTAGTGTGCGGTGTCACGCGGTACATAAGGTGACGGGTTGTAGGACCTGCGGCGCCTAGAGTTAGTGCATCTGTGTGAGTGTAGGTCCCTTGTAGAACAAACGAGATTGTATTACCTTGCATGCTTCACATCTTTTTAGTGCAATATTCGGTCCGTATTTCTTTCAAGTCCGTTACATCCTGCCCCTCCTCCAAGTTTAATTTGTCTATTTGCGCGCGACTAGGCTTTTCTGATAAGTGCGGAAAGAGGCTATTTTCTATGCAGCGAAGGCGCGTCTCACGCTACTAGAGAAATCATACAATAGTAGTAGTAGTAGGTACAGAAGTATAAAAAAAAGAGTTAAGTAAAGTAAAATCTTTATTGTGCATAAATTTAGGTTTAACAATTTGCAGGTGTTAGTACAGTAAACCGGATTCCGCCAAATCTTTCCTGAATCCTGAAATCCTGAATGTAGGTAATAGTGAACCATTAAATTAGGAATTTACTTAATTTGAAAATTGTTAGCAATGCTTCTTACCAACAGGGATACGGATTATAATTTAGAGATATAATTTTATGTAGGTACTAGCTGTTGCCCGTGACTACTTCTGCCTGGACCTTAAAATGTATCCTATGTGTTAATCCAGAACATATTCTATCTTTCATCCTAATTCGTTCAGCCGTTTATGCGTGATTGAGTGACAAACATCCGAACATCCAAACTTTGAATGAATGAATGAAATTATAATATTAAGGGGGCATCGAAACTGAAAATCAGCAATAATTACAATGTGTCTTTCTTGTTTTTTGAAAATATTGTTTAATTGGTAAGAAATAAAAAAATACGATCGAGGTCAGCACAATAGGCTCGGTAACCTGCCTCGGAATTTTGAGATGAGAAGTAGGTGTTTAAAAATATAGGTAATACACACCAGGAACCTTGCAAACATTTATAAATTTTTAACACAGTCTTAAATTATAGGCACTAGATAGGTACCTATACCGGGTGTAAGGAAAAGTATAATTAACCTTTAAACCACAGACTCTACTCATCAAACTGAACAACTTATTAAAAATAATCAGAGCAAAAAAAAAATCAGCTATCACATAGGATTGCGTCGAGTGCAGACCATAGTATTGCAGTTTATTATGGGACAGCTGACTTTTTTTTGCTCTGATCGTTTTGCTCCTATAGTAAAAGTTGTTCAGTTTGATGGGTAGAGTAGGTATGTGGTTTAAAGGTTAATGATACGTTTCCTAACACCCTGTATAGTGTTATCATAAAATGTTAACTAAAAACCTCAGTGCTTAAACGTAATACATTATATCTGAGAGCACCCTGTGTACCAAAGATTTCCTTAAAAGCAAAGCAACCCCCAAGCCATAGTGGAGATAAAAATAAACATAACGCGTCCAATTTATCCAGGTCTCGGTTAAATTCTTTATCTACTGTTCTGGGCATTATTTGTAAGAAGTCTTGACTATTAGTGCAGGTCTTGTTAGGGTGGCCGGGGTGGGGTTTGCATCGGAGGCGACTAGACGGCGCCAACTTTGAGTCAACTTTCCGAATAGCGAAACAGCCGCTTTATAGCTTTTCCGCTGAGTCACTGTAATCTGTCATAGTAATTTAATGTCTGTTCTAAAACATAACATAGTTTGGAGATGATGATGATGATCGAAATTCCTATCTTTCAAAAATAGGCTTTTAAAAACAAAATGTTAAATCTAAATTAGAATGGAATATAAAATAAGCAATTGAGACCAAAGAGACGTTTGTATGACACGTCGCAAAAATTTGTATGAAAATACATAAGTATGCTGTATGACATCGCTAGTTGATCACTTTGCTATCTGAATATTGTCAAGTTATCTTAAATCTTATTTGTTTCTTAACTTAAGTTATATTTGTTAATTTAAATGTTATTGTTTTACATAATATATTCATATTCGAAAATATGAATAATTGAATAAATAAAACTAAGTTTAATTTAAATACCTATAACTTTACTTAACTAATTTATAAAAATTATTCCTAACTTATCAGCTTATCATATTCTCAGTATTCAAAGGTAATTTTAAATTTTAGGTACCTTCATTAACTAATCTTTTTCTCGTTTGCTATGATGTGGGACACATTTTTATGTTTTTTATTTTGTTTTAATAATTAAATATTCACAACACAGGCGGACCATAAGATACCTTTTTCCTGCACTGAAAGCTTTATTATAAATTCAACAATAGCTAGCTTATTATTTCTTGCTAGCGGTGACCGCGGCTTCGTACGAGCAGACCACCGACTTTAAAAACGGATAACTTTTGTTTGAATAAACCGATTGCGATGAAATAAAGCCTTAATGTTAATCCAAACTAAGACCTGTGCTTTTGGTAAAACGTCATCCAAATCGGTTCGGTATTTTTTAAGTGATGCGTGCATAAACAAATAGACAAACAGACAAACATTCTAAAAATGGTCTCAATGCAATCAAAGCAAAAAAATCTATGCAAATGTATTACGTATCCTAGGCACTTTTAATTTTTTTGTAAATATAATATATTGAATATGTAGGTACACAGTACACGCTCATAATCCACGCTAAGTTTACAATTTTATTATACAGGGTGTAACAAAACACCCTAGTAATACTTCAGCCCATCAAACTGAACAACTTTCACTATGAAATCGCGAAAAATAAATCAGTTGTTTCATACAAAACTGCAGTAGCGAGTTCGACTTAAATGTATAGGACCGCAGATTTTTTTTATTTATTCTCGATGTTGTTCAGTTTGATGAGCTGAATAGGATGTTTTATTATTTTATAAATGTTATGTTAATAGTCTACAGGATGTTAGGGTGTACAGTTGCATTACTTTAAGGGGTGATTGTACCCAAGATACTGAACAACTTTCCCTAAGAAACCTATAGAAAATTAGCAAAGAAATTTTTAGACTTCCCGTAGTACTAAATTCAATCAGCTGATTGAACGTTAGTATGAAAAGAAAATTTTTTTTTGTGAATTTCTATAGGTAGGTTTCTTTGGGAAAGTTGTTCAGTATCATGGGTACAATTACCCCTTTAAGTAATGCAACTGTTCACCCTAAAACCCTGTTTATCTGTAGGTGCATTAGTGTCTACAACATAAAATAAACAAGCCCATATGACCATATCCCCTCCTTGTCGGGTTTCTTTCCCTTTTTTATTTGAGAAGGTAGGTAGGTACTATTAAATTATGTCATAAAACATTTAAACAAAGAAAATACTTAAACAATGCAATATTAGTTCCACTTCCTTAATTTTCAAAGAACTCTCCAAATCGAAGTTTAATTACACTTTATTACAACTTAGTTTCTTTTATTCTTGCTTAAAAAGTAAAAAGTAAAGTTTTTTGTTAATGCCATCTTCGCATCTTTTACAGCTTTAAGGCGCTTTAAGCGCTGGATAAGCATTTTATTTTATTATCAATTCGAAACAGTTGTAAAACATTATGTCGTTCTAGTAGTAACAAGACCCTCGCGAATATTTTCACCCCAGTCTTTGCCCCAGTGGCTTGAGTCTTGGGTGTTGTATACGACGCAATGCGGCGAATCCGTGGGGTGCGGGTCGTAAGCCGACTTATAAATTGCTTTAATTTAATACATCGCTAGTAAACTGTAGGGGTTTGGCAAACATTTTTCTCTTAAAGAGGGACTTTGGCATCTAACCGTAAATAAGACTGTTGTGATGCTTCCAGTATATTTATTTTCCGGTCCTCGCTCATACAATAGAACGTGACTGTACAGAAAATTGTTATTCTCTACCAGTACCTACGATTGTGTACTGGTTTCTCGTCTGTTACGCTTCCGCAGTATGTTATAGTGATGAAATACAGAATCTGATCAGATTTGGATGCGATTTTCAATCTCTTATTAGAAATATTTGTGAACTAAATTTTGTTGTTTTTACTTTTATTTTCTATAATACGAACACCTTGAAATCGAAAAGTAAGTATATCATACAAACCCTTAATACAAACCACATAGTTTGGTGATTTAATTCGCACACCTAGTAGGTAAGTACTACTTTCTTACAAGAATTTTAGAAGATTTTTAATGAGAACCGTTTGGTTTGGAACTCTCTCCCCGAGTCTTTTTTCCCAAACAAATACTATCAGGGGTGCTACCACGAAATTCGATCGTCGATATTGCGTGACATTTTTCGATGATTTTGGTACTACAATCACTTTTAATCCGCAATTGCGAACGACCGATGTCAGTTTTGACACTTGGACCATCAAACCGTACCACGAAACAAACTGTCAGTGCTCGATAAATTGAATTTGACAGATGTTAAGCGGACATTTCTTCGACGAAGTCATAGACTAAGATCTCGCTGCAAGTTTTCAACATCGATATGTTTAGGCAATGATACATAATACCAATGGAAATTTCGTACAATAGATCCCTAAAATAGAGTTTCCACTTTTAGATAAGCCTTTTTTTCTTGACTCAAAGCCAGAAAAGAGCTAGTTGTGAAAAAATATCTAAAACAGTCTAATATTTTTGAGTAAACTTGTACCACCGAAAATGATGTGATAATGCTATGTTGCGACCATGACCATCAAGTAATTTTTTCGTGTAGCTGTTAAAACCTCAGCTCCGAGATTTCATGTAATCTTATTAATTGATAAAACTCAGTTTCTCCGCTCAGCCAGCTTGTTGAATAAATTTCCAAAACAAATGTGTGAGAAAAGTACCTAAGTGTAAGTAGTACCTACTTGTAATTTTACCGAGATGAGATTCCTTTGTCTGTACTTATCAATCTTAGATCAAATTAAAATTAATGGATAGGCCTTACGCAAACATTTCAAACCAGAAAAATGAGGCAAAACAAATGAATATACTTCAAATTTGTACCGAGATGACAGACAATTGTCCTTGTTTGTATGGACCAATTGCCCTAGTTGTGTGCTTCAACTTAACGCGCTTTAGGCCTATCCATTAATTTTACTTTGATCTAAGCCTACAATGGTATTTCTAAAATCAAATATAAGTAAGGCCTGACCAGAAATATAAAAAACCTCGCCATGTTGCGGAAAATCATTGGAACTAATATTTGTACTTGGAACACTAACATTAAAGGTGACAGTCTGTTGCAGCGCCCCCAAATCAGGTTTTTTATATTCCTGGTCTAAGTAAATAGTTCGTAGTGGTAAAGTTACTCCAGAGTCATAGACTTAAGAATTTTGACATAGCGAGAACTGCCGAGAAAATGTTCGTTAATTTTTGGACATTGAGTTGACGATAGGTCGACGAAATTAGTTTGACATTTCTCGATCAAACCGTACCACAATACAAACTGTCATGCTCGATAAATTGAATTTGATAGACGAAAAACTGTCATTTTTTCGATAAAGTGAACGACAAGTCAAGAGGTCTCTTTTTTTCATTGTGTGGGTAATTTTCGAGAATTAATCACGAATTAGTTAACATTTTTAGTGAAGTGCAGTGAAGTTTCTGTGTGAGAGAGAATTGTACTTTCTGCAATTTTTCTTATTTCTGTACAATTCTGTAAAATAGCATTACTAGTCAATTGTAGTGAATATAATATCCTAAGCTATACTCCAGACTCCATAGCTGAACACAGGGGTTTTGAAACAAAGTTGAATTGAAACCGCGTTTCGGATGCCTTTTCACCAGAGCTGTGCGAGGATGCGCAGAGGATCTTCGAAACTACTAGTAGGTACTTAATTATGTTACTCTTTCCACCAAAGCTGTGCGAGGATGCGTAGTTAAGCTGCGAAACGGACAAGCTGTGTGAGTAAGCTGACCTGATGCTAAGTGAGGATGCTGATAATATGCTTACATACGGTACCTCGCAAACATACATTGCATAAATCTTTAGCTCCCATCCCTCACTCGCATCCCGAGCACACATCTCTACAAGATCTACCTCGCATTGTATGTAAAAATTATCCCTTTTCCATCAGAGCTGCGCTGTGCGAGGCTAAGAAATTGGAGCAAAGCTCTTGATGGATTTTTCCGCGTTTATAGTTTAGTTTCCTCGCGCAGCTCTGGTGGAAATGCGCCATTATTTCTAAGAACTTTGCCTAAAATGCTGTTTCTTCCCTCTTCACCACCGTCATTGACTCACACCTAGCAGTTTTGTAGTTATGGCTAACCTGTCTAAAAAAATAGGTAATCTGGCTTTGCAGAATTTAAGTTAAGTATAAGTACCTACTTAAATAAAAATCATATAATTTTTTTCAGACTTGAAGAGAACATCCCAGCATTGCCAGCATACTTTCCTATTCAAGTGCCTTTATTTTGTGCTGAAAACTATCCCTGGATATCGGAAATTAATCGAATCGAAACTATTATAAAACTGTAACTGAAGTGTGTCTGTACATTGAAGATATTTACAAGAAAAAGATTACGATATAGTTTTTAGGGATCCCTGACTCCAAATCAACCTTTTTTAGAAATGTTGTCTGTCTGTTTGTTTGTTTGTTTGTTCGCACATCATGCAAAAACTACTAAACCGATTTCGATGAAACTTTTATTGTTTGATAGCTATTATTAGACTTAAAATCTGGTAATTATATAATTTGTGCGGACGAAGTCGTGGGTAATCTTTAGTTATTAGTATAATTGTGAATAAAATTGATTACCTACCTACTACAGTGATAAAATAATCGATGTACTTATTTATTTATTAAAACGGACACTTCAGAGGTTTTCATTTTATTCGTAGAATTATAGACGTACTTAGATGAAGAAAAAATGTGAGTTCTTAAGTATAATTGTAGAGAGAGTATGCATGTGATGTGATAGATAGTGAAAAGTGGAGCGATTGGGGAAGTGGACTGATCGGGAAGTTGACGGATGAGGAAAAATATAAGTGGACGGTTTGGTAAAATAGACGAATAGTGAAAGTGGACCGTTCGGGAAAGTAGACCGATGGTACCGGAGGGTTTCAGAGGTGGTTTTAAATCAAAATCCATGTTTTATGCCTTTAACACTTTTGCTGCTGACGACCGACCCACGGCGTAGGTCGGTGACAAATGGGCCGCAGTGCTAAAGTGGGAGTCAGTTATATTGCATTTCGGCTGTGCTTATGACTTACCGCGCGAGTCACCGACAACCTTACGCCTGCGCGGGTGACCCACGCCACGAGACGAGCCAAGTTTATAGTTTCACCGTTACGACTGTGCACACGACCTACATCGTGAGTCACCCAAACCTTACGTCTGTGCGGGCGACCCACGAGGTGATCACATTGGTCGTTTTTACGTAACGACTGTGCGCACGAGCACGACCAACGAGGGGCGTCAGTTTTAGCACTGCGCGAGGATGATGATTTTGAGCTTAGCAACGAAAGTGTTAATCAGGAGTGTCCTTACAAAACAACTAAAACATCTTAGATAAATTCCTAAAAACTCGACGGTGCGACTCGGTCTGGGCATGGATCGAACCATCGCCTTCTGCACGGAAGGCATAGGTATTTGCCACTATACCACAACGTCTTCCATATTATTGAAAACAGTGATAACACAATTAAATGAAACATAAATTATAAAAAAAGTTATAGAGCAATATCACCACGTAATAATAAAGTTAAAGCGTTTATTTAGATTCAAACAACTAAAACAACTAAAAATATTACAGTGAAAATAAAATAGCTACCGAAAAAATTGTGTCATGCTCTGAGGCAAAGCCAAGGCAAAGCCAACATCATAGAAGGAAATTAATTATGTCATAAAATGATGTACGTAAGACGAACATAATGTACATATACCGATATCGATGTACGTGTATCAGGTAATGTTTAAATAGACATTGATAGTGGCTCTGCTGCAGAGCATACTCTCTAACAGAGCCACCAAGTACATGTACTCAGAAAAGATAAACGCCACTAATTTTGGATGAAAACTGATGTACGTGTAGTGTTTATAGCGTACGTGTTGAAAAATAGTTTAATTTATATTAACTTTACTAAAATGCTCGCAGAAAGAGACTGATTGTTTTATGTCAGCAACGGTTTTTCTAGAGTGTGCGTATGGATTGAGGAGCCACATTTGATATTGAAAAAAGGATTCTATGGCCATTTTGTAGGAAATTTGTAGATTTTGTAGGCCCAATCCTGGACTTTGTAGCAAAAGTATAGAGAAGTTACATGAACATAAAGGTGGCTCCTCAATCCATAACGTCAGGATTGAGGAGCCACCCTGTATCTCTGAAAGTACGTGATGAATCTTTTTGAAAATTTTGTAGGATTTTGTAGGAGTTGGAAAAAGATCCTACAAAAAAAATCAGCTCTCTACGACTAAAACTGAAAAAGCTACAATACTTTGATACTGGCCCCTCAATCCTGACGCATCAGGATTGAGGAGCCACCCTGTATCTCTGAAAGTACGTGATGAATCTTTTTGAAAATTGTGTAGGATTTAGTAGGAGTTAAAAAAAGATCCTACAAAAAAAATTTGCTCTCTACGACTAAAACTGAAAAAGTTACAATAGATAATTTGATTGTGGCTCCTCACACCAGATAAATGCCTATAACTACATATGTACGTAACGGAATTCACAACCGATGATGCCAATATTTAGTAGAAATTTCTACTAAATATTGGCGTAGTCAAATGTCGCGTATCATCAATAGTCCTAGTTATTATGGAGATATTTTAAGGAAAAGCTGCACTTTGTGATGGAAGCAAGCCGCTTTGCATAGTGATAGAAGGGACCAAAATAAGCGGTTTCACCCGCAGCAGCGCAACTTTCATCCCTTAGGAACACAGATGGCGCCACTTCTTTACATGAAACTTCAAAAAATTCTACAAGCCTGACGGCTTCACCGATTTCATTCATTAAGGTGTCTATCGAAAGAACATTTATTATTAAATGATAAAAAAAAATAAAAAGTAGAAAATCCATAATGGCTGCAAAAAGCCATGCATTTTTGTAAATTTTTCAAAGTTATTTTTCAGTTTTTTCTTAATAATATTAAAAAAAATTATGAATTGGGTATATTTTTAATTATTCACATTGTTAATAAATCAATAACACGTTTAATAAAAAAAACTGCATGTCAATATCTTTAATAGTTAGGAAAATATTTAAGATTTCATAAGCAGGCACGGTGCGCCCCAGTCATAGTAATTATGAAAAAAATACAGAATTTTGTGATGGAAGCAAGCCGTTTTGCACAGTGATAGAACGGACCAAAATAAGCAATTTTACCCGTGGCAGTGAAACATTCATTCTTTAGGATCACAGATGGCGCCACATATTATAACAATCTTCTAAAAGTTACAGAAACTAAACGGCTACGCTGATTTTAATTATTTATGTGTCAAACGGTTCGTGTTATTAAGTTTCAACTTAAAAAAATAATAAGTCAAAATTAAATATGTTTAAAAATAAAGTGAAAAAAAAAAAATTTGTACGAAAAATTAAAAATTACTTACAAGTTTTCACTAAACTACGTTGAACAATGTATGAAGTTAGTATTTTTTATTTTAGACATCTATTTCGAATCTAAAAATGAAAACTGCATCGACATCGGTTTAGTAGCTTTGTAGATATTTGTAATGTCTGCCGATAAACGTCCGCTGCTAGACATAGGCCTCCTGCAAGGATCGCCACAACAGGGCCGGTTCTGTACTACCCTCATCCAACGAGCGTCCTCTACCTTCACCGGATCGTCTGTCTAGCTTTTGGAGGCCTACCCACGATACGCTTTCCGGTACGCGGCTGCGCGGTCGCCACTCGTGAACTTTTCAGCCCCATCGCCCATCCGTACTGCGAGCAATGTGGCCCAGCCCATTGCTACTTTAGTTAGCAATTCTCCGGGTTGTGTTGGGCTGTCGGCTACCCAGGTTACCTTTCGGATCTCTTTATTTCTTATTCGATCACGCAGGGACAATCTAGCTCTGTGGATTGCCCTCCGAGTGACTTACAGCATTTTTACTTGGCCTTAATTTTGTTAGCGACGACGTAACAGCATAATTTATTGTATTAAGTATATTAGTATAGCATTTCAAAACATATCTATTTACGTACGTATAATTTCCACAGCCACCTTTGCAGGTTTTTTTTACACTATAGGGCGGAAGCTATGTCGACGAGTCGGCAACCACAGCGCATTGTGTCCGTCACAGCCTGATGTATAAGCGCATTGGTTGAAGAATGTTTTCTATTTAATAGTTCCCATAATAAGTCTATCTTATTATTTGAGGGATGTAACAAGACCTCCTAAGATGTATGGACTCCACAATAGTCAAAATATACAATGGTCGTCGCAGCCTGATTTACCTACAAGTGTATTAGTCGAAGAGGGATAATTCTGACCAAATCGCAGTAACTTTTGGCCATTGTGGAGTCCATCAACCTTAGGAGGTCTTTAGACATGGGATGGGAACTATTATATTGCAAAAATTCTTCGACCAATGCGCTCGTAAATCAGGCTGCGGCGGACACAATGCGCTGTAGTTGCCGAAACGTCGACCTGCCTTGCACCCTTTAGTTTAAAATATTCTGTAAATGCGGCTGTGGGAATCAAAATGTATTATAATAGATGTATTGTATGGACCAAGTGCACCAGTAGTTTGCTTCAACTTACCGCGCTTTCTTCTTCTTATCGAGTGGGCTGCAAAGCCCTGGTGTCAGAGTTTATTCAAACCGCCTTACGGCCTCTGACGTGGTTTTTATGTAACGACTACTACCACCAGTGATAGTAGCCGGGACCAACAGCTTAACGTGCCATCCGAAGCACGAAATCATCTTTCTTTTCAGACAATCAGGTGACTCAGCCTGCAATGTCCTAACCATTAACCGCGCTTTAATATCCATTAATATTATTTTGATGTAAGGATATTTCCTTACATCAAAATAAAATTAATGGATTTTATTTTGATGTAAGGATATTTCCTTACATCAAAATAAAATTAATGGATAGGCCTATAGCGCGGTAAGTTGAAGCAAACTACTGGTGCACTTGGTCCATACAAACTAGCGCCATTATCTGTCAAATCTAGGGCACTTTGCATACAAATTTGAAGTATACATTTCATTTTTTTTTGCCTCATTTTTCTGGTTTGAAATGTACGCGTAAGGCCTATCCATTAACTTTATTTGATCTAAGCTAATATCTACAAAACTACTAAACCGATTTCGATGCAGTTTTTATTTTAGATTCGAAATAGATCAGTCTCAAATAAAAAATACACACATCATAGGTACATTGTTCAACGAAGTTTATTGAAAACTTGTAAGTAATTTTTAATTTTTGTAAGTACATATTTATTTTTGCACTTCATTTTTAAAAATATTTGACTTATTATTTTTTTAAGTTGAAACTTAATAACACGAACCGTTTGACACTTAAATAATTAAAATCTGCGTAGCCGTTTAGTTTCTGTAACTAGAAGATTGTTAAAATATGTGGCGCCATCTGTTATCCTAAAGAATGAATGTTTCACTGCCACGGGTAAAATTGCTTATTTTGGTCCGTTCTATCACTGTTCAAAACGGCTTGCTTCCATCACAAAATTCTGTATTTTTTTCATAATTACTATGACTGGGGCGCACCGTGCCTGCTTATGAAATCTTAAATATTTTCCTAACTATTAAAGATATTGACATGCAGTTTTTTTTATTTAACGTGTTATTGATTTATTAACAATGTGAATAATTAAAAATATACCTAATTCATACATTTTTGAAATATTATTAAGAAAAAACTGAAAAATAACTTTGAAAAATTTACAAAAATGCATGGCTTTTTGCAGCCATTACGGATTTTCTGCTTTTTATTTTTTTTTATCATTTAATAATAAATGTTCTTTCGATAGACACCTTAATGAATGAAATCGGTGAAGCCGGTGGCTTGGCGGTGTGGCTTGTAGAATTTTTTGAAGTTACATGTAAAGAAGTGGCGCCATCTGTGTTCCTAAGGGATGAAAGTTGCGCTGCTGCGGGTCAAATCGCTTATTTTGATCCCTTCTATCACTATACAAAGCGGCTTGCTTCCATCACAAAGTGCAGCTTTTTTTTCATAATTACTATAATACCTACATAGCTACGCGTTTTTTCAATTTTCCATATTAAGCCACCATATAGGGTGACCACTAATAAGTTAAATCCTGAGACACATTTTAGTACTATGAAGTTGGTGGCTTATTATGTATGTCCGGAAAAAGAATGCAATATATAAGATTACTTTTCCCTTAGTCGCCTCGTCAAGTACTTACCTACTATTTAGTTCAAATTGTTTTAGCTTCTTAACCGCTTGTTCGTTGATAATTGATCGTAATTTGAGGTATACATTTTCCTAAAAATATGACCGGACTTCGTTTGTATGGAGCGCGCCAAAGGTAATATCCCCTTTGAAATAACAGATATGAAGTACTTAACATGATTCAAAACTAGTTAAGTACCTACCTTGGTGCGTACCTGTCTGTGGTTTCCTGAATGCATCACCAAATTTCAGGATCGTATAGTAGGTAGTAGTAAGTACTGATAATTTTAAGTACATTTGTTTAGGAATTTACACTTACCTAAAAATTTATTGCATTTCGAGTTTTTTTGGTCCCTGAATATATTTTTAGGAAAATTTATACATAAAATTACGATTGATTAACAACGAACAAGCGGTTAAGAAGCTAAAATAATTTGAACTAAATATTAGGTAAGTACTTGACGAGGCGACTAAGGGAAAAGTAATATTATGCATTCTTTTTCCGGACATAATACGCCACCAACTTCATAGTACTAAAATGTGTCTCAGGATTTAACTTATTAGTGGTCACCCTATATGGTGGCTTAATATGGAAAATTGAAAAAACGCGTAGCTCTGTAGGTTTTGATGATACGCGACATTTGACTACGCCAATATTTAGTAGAAATTTCTACTAAATATTGGCATCATCGGTTGTGAATTCCGTTACGTACATATGTAGTTATAGGCATTTATCTGGTGTGAGGAGCCACAATCAAATTATCTATTGTAACTTTTTCAGTTTTAGTCGTAGAGAGCAAATTTTTTTTGTAGGATCTTTTTTCAACTCCTACTAAATCCTACAAAATTTTCAAAAAGATTCATCACGTACTTTCAGAGATACAGGGTGGCTCCTCAATCCTGATGCGTCAGGATTGAGGAGCCAGTATCAAAGTATTGTAGCTTTTTCAGTTTTAGTCGTAGAGAGCTGATTTTTTTTGTAGGATCTTTTTCCAACTCCTACAAAATCCTACAAAATTTTCAAAAAGATTCATCACGTACTTTCAGAGATACAGGGTGGCTCCTCAATCCTGACGTTATGGATTGAGGAGCCACCTTTATGTTCATGTAACTTCTCTATACTTTTGCTACAAAGTCCAGGATTGGGCCTACAAAATCTACAAATTTCCCACAAAATGGCCATAGAATCCTTTTTTCAATATCAAATGTGGCTCCTCAATCCTCAATACGCACACTTTTCTAGACACAGATTGTCTTAGGGCCTTGTTAATAAACTTGGTGTAAATTTTATGCCAAGGTTACGCTGTGGGAGACGGGGACACATATGTTTTACAATAGAAAATAACATCTGTGTGCCTGTCTCCCACGGTGTAACCTCGGCATAAAATTTACGCCACGTTTATTAATAAGGCCCTAAGACAATCTGTGTCTAGAAAAACCGTTGCTGACATAGTTTACGCATTCGGTGTCCATTTCTTAAAATGCCTTCTTCTGTATATGACCAGTTCTGGATTCGACCACTTCTTGGTAAGACTAGTTCTAAGGAAGACCATTTCTGGATTTGACTACTTCGTTATATGTCCACTCTGTAAAGCATGAAAAAAAAAATTAATAAAATCAAGGGAAAAAAAAGTTTTTTTATTTTAAATATTAATTTGTTTATTCTAGTTTTTCCCAGTGGTCAGAAATGGACATATATAGAAGAAGGCATTTTAAGAAATGGACACCTTACGCCTAAACTATGTCAACAAAGGTTTTTCTAGACACAGGGCCTTATTAATAAACGTGGCGTAAATTTTATGCTGAGGTTACACCGTGGGAGACAGGGACACAGATGTTATTTTCCATTGTAAAACATATCTGTGTCCCCGTCTCCCACAGCGTAACCTCGGCATAAAATTTACACCTAGTTTATTAACTAACTGTGTCTAGAAAAACCGTTGCTGACATAAAATAATCAGTCTCTTTCTGCGAGCATTTTAGTAACGTTTATATAAATTAAACCACTGTCTTATAGTGGTATTTTTCAACACGTAAAAATAAACACTACACGTACATCAGTTTTCATCCAAAATTAGTGGCGTTTATCTTTTCTGAGTACATTAACTTGGTGGCTCTGCTAGAGAATATGCTCTGCAGCAGAGCCACTATCAATGTCTATTTAAACATTACCTGATACACGTACATCGATATCGGTATATGTACATTATGTTCGTCTTACTTACATACATCATTTTATGACATAATTAATTTCTTTCTATGATGGTGGCTCTGCCTCAGAGCATGACACAAAAATTGTATTTTTTAGTAAGTTAGGTTTCCCCCTAATCATAATCACCATCTGTAAGCTTGCAACTAAGCCTCGAGACCATCAGTCTAAACGAGCCCAAACTCGGTGGGTTTACTTTGACTACTGTGGGTGGATAAATTGTGGAGAGAGTGGAGATCTTGTGTTTTTCATCCAGCAGTCCAGCTCCACCATCTGTTATGCAATTTGTTTTGCTGTCGTAGATTTCTTTACTATTTCTATTTAACTACTGATCGCTTGACATTGTACGATAAAACTTCTTGCTTTACTGAGGCTTTACTATCCATTTCTAAGTCTTCTTTTTCTTTGCGATTAATATCATTATTCACGGCTGTGATCAATCCTTTCTCTTCTAGAAGTAATTTAGAACGGTATTTCCAGTTTGAAAAATTTGCTCCTTCTACAAGACGTGGTAGTATTTTTCCTTTTAATATTTTTATAACATCTTATTCATATTTAATTTCTTCTTATTACGTTATTAGTCGTAAACCACGCTCTGCTGTTGAAATCCTAGTGGTGTTAGCCACATTATTAATACAATTTATATCAAAATATATCTTTATTACGCCATTTTGCAGAAGGGCAGAAAATAGTTCTCTTATTAGTTTGTGCAGAAAATCAATAATTCGAAAGAAACTGACAGCTAACTTTTTTTACTCCAACCAAAAAGTATTTTACCTTATAACATAAAATTATATCAAAAGTAGGCCCTTTACAAACTGCAACTTTTTGCAGCTATAAAAACGCGCGTTTGCCAATCGCGTGACTGCATCGCTACAGCAATGTACCTATCGATTCAAAAGTATGACTGTAGCGATGCACACGCATGTTTATATTAATGAACGAACACGTGCGTGTGCATTGCGACAAAGGCAGTCAACGAATAACTGATCAAATATTACGAACGTTTTGCGTCGTGGCTGTATCGCGTTTGCATTTATATCCCAAGTAGCACGCAAGCTCTATAACAAGCCGTGCAGTGGTCGGTTAGAAGTTCCTAATAACGGCATAGCCTGTATAAACAAGTTCTACAGTAGCCGTACAAGCTGCTACAGCGCCGCTGTACCCCCAAAAGAGGCACCAATTTATACAGCCTAAGGTTCTACAATGTCTCTACAGTGGTCGTAAATGTGTGTTAGTACGGAGATACAAAGGTGCTATGCGAGCGGTAGTGTACGCCTAAGGTTCTAAAATAAGTTCTTGTAGCGCGACTATAGCGCTCGCATCGTATTTAGACGCGTCTGTATCTCTGAATTAGAGTTTATGGATCTGTATTAGTCATACAGTAGCGATATTTTGGGGAAATGAACAAAACATAATTATTTCAACGAAGACCAGTGCCAATTGAATGATTGATGGATAAAATACTAACGAATGAAAATAAAAAAACAGCAACAGGTTAAGTGTTGATTTTTCCATTTATGCGTGCAAAATACCAGTGCGAGTACCAGTTTATTGTAAATATATACATATGTTTTAGCTTAAATTTTCACGCGCCGGCTATTTATGCAGTTTTTTGTATCAAAAGTACATTTAATTAGGAGGTGTGAATTCTGAACATAGTTTATATAAGATAGTTTAGCTTTTTAGGTGGTTTCTTTAGCATCTTTGGTGAGAAAAAGTGACTTAAATTCGGTTCTATACATATATATGATGTTAAAAAATTATAAATTATCATGAGAATTTCTTTTATCAAAAACTATATAATGGCGTCTCGGTTACAATAGCCTTCAGAGTTTACTAGAACCGTTCTATCGCTTTAAGCCGCTAGTATCCACCGTTGTAGACCTTTCGGTTCTACAATTGTGGTATTGACGCTCTATTGTACTTTTTAAGGTGTACATTAGCAATTAATATCTTCTTTTAAGAGTCTAAGGTTGTACAACGGACTATTGATATTCTATTATAAGGGTAATTTTATTAAGGGGTTCATGTTTAAAATCATAAAACCCCTGTTTATTCCTTCTTACACTATGTGTGTTTCTATTTATACTCTACTAATTAAATAGGACTAGGAGGTACAATCAATTTAATATTTACAAATAACACAATAATAATACAATAATAATAATAAAACGAGTAAGTTATGTCCCGAGATAAGAAAAAGACAAACATAATAATATTAATAATCTTTCTCAAAATGGAGTCACAATGAAGCAATTAGATAAGTAAAACACTCTTTTCTCGCTTCAACCGTTATAGTGACCATATAAACGGAATTTTTACGCTTTTAGCTGTATAAGGCGTGTTTTTCTTGCCTTATTCAGCTATTTACCATACAGTTGCTGTAAAATTCTCAGATATAGCGCCCTAAGTGCCACTATGGAATTATATTTCTCTGCTGTAGATATAGCGTTTGAAAGGCTGTAATAAGTTCTATTCAACAGCTTAGAGGTTTAGAAATATACAATATACAACCTAAAGCGCTTCAAAGGAAGCTTATAACTCTATTTAAACACTTTGAACTACTATAGCCCTCTATAAGAACTCGAGGTGTTTTAGAAGGTATTTATAACTCTGCTTTATATCTAATGCCTGTACAATAACTCTATAACACGCCTTTGTATCGTCATTGGGATTATATTTACCGTTGTACGGCTATTGTACCACATGCCTGTTGAATCGTTATAAAATACGCTACTAAACCACTTAAGTATTATAGTACAGCCCTTGAACGGCTATTATACAGCATTTAGGTTGTACAGAAGCCATTTAAGCAGCTTAAGTGTTTCTTGGGATATCTTGGACATTGTCACACAAATTAATTATCTAGTCACATTTAAAGTTCCAGAATCTAGCCTGGACTTGTATTATGATAACTAGACAACGATATAGAATACACATATAGATACAAACATCCATGACTCGGGTACAAATATTCATATTAATCATACAAATATTTGTCCCTTACGGGATTCGAACCCGCGACCCTCGGCACAGCAGGCAGGTTCACTACCGACTGTGCTGTCGGGCCGTCTAGCATTGATGCTGTATCGCGTTTGCATCGATGCTATATCGCGACTGAATCGTTGCAGAAGCGCTGCAAAAAGTCGCATTGTGTTAAGGATCCTAACCATTTTTTTTTATCTTTAACGGCTCTGGATACTAAGTCCATTAAAGCCTTTCGTTAATTTTTTTCTTCATATTCTTAATTTTGATATAGATACCTATGCTACCTTCCAGATTTTGTTGGTGGATGATTAGGTAGGTACTCTACAATTTGGTTTCCTTATTTTCCATCAGTTTTAGGTACCTACACCTAAGCACTTCAAATAAGCGTTCGTATCCCAATCCACCGGACACTGTAAACTCTAAGCTTTGGAAATGTTTTGACCAGGAGTACGATTTTTGAATCTCATTCGGTGAGCTCAGCAGTTGTAAATGTCAAAATTACTATGGAGATATGCATCTTTCTACTGCTGATTTGACTCTCAAAAATCATGCTTCAGGAGTGCGATTTATGAAGGTCAAATCAACAGTAGAAAGATGCATACGTCCATAGTAATTTTTACATTTCCAACTGCTGAGCTCACCGAATGAGATTCAAAAATCGCACTCCTGTAGGTAGATCAATAATTTTTCGCTTACTTTTTGACTAAATACTACTTATTTATTTATTACAAACCAATAAGTAAATAATTATAAAATGTGCACTAAAAAAGACCCGCCTCCGAATAAAGTCTATAATTTTTCTATATTTTGTCTATGGTGAAGTTGCCTTCGATGGATACTTGTAGCTTCGACTATTCATTGTAGTACGGATTTTCGAAAAATACGAACGACTATCGTGACATTGACAATTGCCGATTGCAAAAAATATATTAGGAGGCCGTGACAAAGTCAGTTCGTAACCAAGTTTATTACTAACTAGGTAATAAATACTTGTAAACCGTATAATTGTAATTGTAATACTGTACGATATCCGGTTGATAATGTTTTTATTTGAATAGACGAAGAAACGCATGATCTTACTTTGACAGATAAATCTGGTTGGTCAAGGTACAGCGATCCCCTAGGCCTCTACCTTGAATATTATGGGTTCGGCCACCAGGATCCCATAGCCCGATTCCCTAGGCCCTAAGGGTAGAGGCCTCACCTCTGATTTGGCATGCATTTTCATCCAATTTTACCACCATTTTTGGTTGGCCACCACCACTTAAAAGGATATCCAGTAGCCGATATGCATAATTTTGTTCATTAGCTCGATGGGTATTAAGGCCCAACAGTAGGACGAAATACCTTAGAGGCATCTTTTATTTTTCATTTTACGACTAGATTTATACAATTTAGCGAAACCAAAAATGGGCCATAAATAAAGAATACGAGTCCATAACTGTTTTACGAAGTTCCCTTCATCGAAATCACGGTTCTCAACACGATTGGAATTACTGCACTCGATAGAAAATCGTCACAAAGATCACGTTTTATACGATGATTATTATACCTACTCACATAATATTATTATTCACCATTAGTTTATCTAGTGAAATCATTAAAAAAATCTATAAAAAGTACTTTTGTTAATTCTTTTTAATAGAAAATACGGCACACGCACGCACTTTTCGGAGGGCTGGGCAGTCGCGTTTCTCATAGAACATACTCGTCTGGACCTATGGCCCCTTAAGTGTCGTCTCAGAGTTAGGAAGTAAGCCATCAAGACAGGTAGGTTAAAAATATAATTTGGCATCACTTGGCATCTATTAATAGTAAACTACTATTAGATGAAATCTGAATTTTTCATTAGCTAGATTAGTTAATGATTTGGTTGACTGCCTCTTAGGCCGAGATTCAGAGACGATTTGTAAGTCATAGTTCGAACTCCCGTATGTCAAAACCGATGCTAACGTCACTTTTCGTATTCAGAGTCGAGTAAAACTTAGCTAAGACCGAACTCAAACTAAGCCGAGCGTTAGTTCCCGAAATCGGCGACTTAACGCCTACTTGACGCCTACTCAGCAAGGAATCGGGCCATAATGCCAAAAATTTGCCAGCAAAACGAATAATATTGGTCATGTCAATGTCAAAGTCCACGTCAAAGTCCTCATTATAACATAAATATCGATAAATCTACGCGATAAATATATTTTGTTTGAAACAAGAAAACTCTTTGTAAGAAAACTCGGAACTGCAAGCAAAACACAATTTTGGAACTGCAGAACTAAATAACTAAATCAGTGGTTTAAGTATAAATAATATGGACAATATCACAATATCGGCCGGGCGGCCGTGTTTTTGTTAAATTTCTGGAGTAAATATGATTTTGACGAGATTGTTCAAGTTCTGTTTCACTTCGTCAGCCAGCATCAGCAAGGTCAGCAAGAATGAAGAACCCTTTCGATTCCATACCGAAAGTAAATTAACATTATTGTTACTTTAATTAACGGGGAGCGACATTCTACAAAGGATACCTACCAATAACTATTGTGATGTGTAATGTAATCTACCAATGCGCATTGCATTGGTTATGCATGGTGAACTAAACACCCTCCTTGATGGAAAGGCTGTGCCGGAGAGTGTGTGAAGATCCCATACTTTTTGCTCGATGTAGCTTCTCAATTTGAAGCTTTTCTCAACACTCAACATCCAGGGATGTTTCAGCAAAAATGTTCATATCTTATCTCTTACTAAATAGGTAAGTAATAGTGGAAAAATGTGGAAAGTGACCGGCTATAGCAGTGATAGTAAAAGTTTGATTGTGTCTCATTCACTGCCCGCAAACGTGTTAAGATGGCCATGTGATTTTGGCTTATTTCACCCTGTTGGTGTTGACAAGGTGACGAAAGGATTAGGGTTTCTTCTGCAGTGTATTGGTTGGTGGGTGAAGGGCTAGCCACCTATCACCGCTTTACACATTATTCAATGTTGACACCTACAATATGCTAAAAGAGCTTTGCTACGACTTCACTGCTTGCAAGACAGTGGATAGTTGTATATGTATGTGGCTTATCATCTGTGCGGATTTGAACCCAAATCCTCATGGTTAATTGTTGATACCTCTCCGCATCGCACCACCAATCTCGAAAACTTGATTTAATGTATAATTATAATATAATATTAGTATGTACAAGTCTTATGATCCCATAGCAATAAAAGTTTAGTGATTAGATTACATACCTAGCTTTATGTAGTATAATAAACATAACTTTTATTTTCAGGCCGCTCGCTGTTGTACCAACGATGACAATTTTTGATGTTGCAGAGTGATCGCCAAATAAAGGCTGGACAAATAATGATAATTTTAGTTAGGGAGAGTGGAAGGTACCGGGCTACACACTGTATGTGCTTACTCGCTTGAATCCCAGCTCGAGAGCACAACAGAATTATAATTTTTTGGAAGTTTAGACCAGAAATGTTGTTGCACACCAGTAAAGTGTTGAAAGAAGATAAGGAGTATGGAGAAGAAGCTTCTCGCTTTCGCCCGTCTGCTGGTCTGTGCATTTTACAACAACATTGTGTGTGCAACTGCAAAATTATTGAATAATATCTAGTTATTAACTTTTATTAAAATTATTTTTGTAGCATCATGCTACAAAAACTAAAAGTATGTCAACAAGGAATGGAAAGAAGCATGTTAGGAATCAAACTGAGAGATAGGTGATGACTAACTTGTATAAGGAAGAGAACAAAAGTGACAGATGTGACCCGTAAGACGAGACTGCTCAAATGGAGATGGACAGGCCACATGATGCGATCAAAAAAAGAAAAATGGAAAAGGGAAATAACGGAATGGTATCCAAGAGACGGCATACACAGTAGAGGCAGACCGGTGCGACAGTGGGAGGATGATTTCCCAAAGGGTTGGAGTAAGTTCAAAGGAAAGAACAGAGTGGAAAAGGTTGGAGGAGGCCTATGTCTCAGGACAACCCGACCAAATGCAGGATTAAAGTGTAGAATAAGGAAAATATTGTGAAGTCGGTGAATAAAGGCTATTTTATTTTTATTTTATTTATTTTATTTCTTTGTATTACTTACTTCATTGTACCATATATATTTTTGAGTAAATAAACCCCTTTTATTAAAGTTTCCATAAATCGAACCTCCTGGTTTTATTTTGATTGTGATTTTTCTCATTAATTTATTCAACCATTTTACATGCATTTTACGGGTCAGGGCCCGTGCTCCACCTGGGTGGAGAATGGATACTTACAGGTCCTTGTGCTCCAACTGATGACGTCTGGGCCCGTGCTCCACCTAGGCTCTCCACCTGGGTGGAGCATGGATACTTACAGGTTGTTGTGCTCCAATCGTTGACGTCCGGGCCCGTGCTCAACCTAGGCTCTCCACCTGAGTGAAGCATGGTATACTTTAAAGGTGGGTCCGTGAAGCATGGGATACTTACAGGTCCTCATGCTCCAACTGATGATATTAAGGTAAATGCGCACCGGAGTCGCAAGGTAGCGGACGCAGCAGACAAATTTCTTGCTTTGTTTTGTATGGATTTCTATGGAAGTGTGTCCACTGCACTCGCATCCGTCAATGCGGCACCTGCAAAATCCGTATTGCTGACCACGCCTCCTCAGGGGGAGAGCGTAGGTGGAGCATGGGTCCGGACCCACCTGTTAGTATCCCATGCTTCACCCAGGTGGAGAGCCTAGGTGGAGCACGGGTCCGGACCCACCTGGAAGTATACCATGCTCCACCCAGGTGGAGAGCCTAGGTGGAGCACGGGTCCGGACCCACCTGGAAGTATACCATGCTCCACCCAGGTGGGGAGCCTAGGTGGAGCACGGGTCCGGACTCACCTGTTAGTATTCTATGCTTCACCCAGGTGGAGAGCCTAGGCGGAGCACGGGTCCGGACCCACCTGGAAGTATACCATGCTCCACCCAAGTAGAGAGCCTAGGTGGAGCACGGGTCCGGACCCCATTTTACGCAAAAGCAATTCAAATCACCCGCGTATTTTGAATTTTCCATTGTGTTCCATTAGCATCGGGCCATCTTTGACACAATATTCTACCTCTTTTACTCTTATGATGACTTCCTATGGTTCTATCACTTCATTCTTTCATGTAGCAGTTTTGAACACCTTGGCAACACCATGCTACTACTTAGCCGGTGCTTAGCCGAGCAGTGGCTTAGCACCGGTTGAAACGCGACTGTGAATACCAAAAAGTTAGTTCGCGTTAAGTACTACTTTAGCTGTCTTGGCTTAGACCGTGCTTAGCACGTCTTAACGAATCGTCTCTGAATCTCAGCCTTAATCTATTCGAATTTTCGAATTTTCTTTTTTTTTGACATTGACTGACTCAACATTTTTTTTTTGCGGAAGGCAAAGGTAACATATCCCATGCAACCAATTTGTAATAAATTTCATCTTTTTTTAAACGAATAACATAAAATCACTAAGTTTCTCAATAGTAAAGTATATTTTGATTGAATAGAATCAAAATGTTGATATTATTTGTAAAAAGTGGTCCAAATAATCGAAAACGATTCGTTTTCTAAAATCCGTAATTATAAAATGTGCCCTAAAAAAGACCCACCTCCGAATAAAGTCTATGATTTTTCTATATTTTGACTATGGTGAAGTCGCCTTCGAATATACCTATCTCTCTCTTCGATGATACCTGTGTCGAGACGATCTTACATCATGGTACGGATTCTTGACAACGACCTAACGATTGTCGAGACGCACTGACAGATCGTCAATCGAATTTCGTGGTAGCACTCCAGGATATTTTTAAAAGAAGAGTTAATAGGCTTTTTCTGGGCGAGCGCGCTACCTCCTCGGCTTGATCTACAGTTTTCATCAGGTAAGCTGAAGCCAAGCGCAAACCCATTTTGAATAAAAAAATAAAAAAAAATAAGATGTTGTCATAGTAGACAGATGACATTTTTTTGAACATTAAATCACGTATTTAACACCTTTATTTAGCATACAGGCACAGGATTTTCTGTGCTGCAGGATCCCAATGCAAGGCAAATCATGTGCCCGTTTAGGTATAACACAAGAGTGAAATAAGTGGACATAGGATGGACGTACTACGTTTCGAAGCTCGGTATTCTTATCTACATTTTCAATGCAATAACTTGACGTAAAATATTCCAATTTCTCTGCAGTAGCTTATAGCACCTTCAGAAATGGTCTTTGCATGCATTATCGTAATTCACCTTTCTAGAAATAAAGTTCCGAGTGGTCCTATCTATTATTGTATTAATATAATGCGTAAGGAGGGCTAATTTCAATCCTAATCCAATTTCAGTTCTAATCACATTACTTTACTGAATTCCGCATCGCGCTAAACTCTATGTGACTGACAGCCTTCAGGCTGCTTTTCCACCAGAGATGTGCGAGGTAGCGAGGCGGTGAGCGAGGAAAAAATCGGCCAATGAAAGTGCTTCAATTTCCCAATGACGTGATCAAGCAGGCGCGCTATTGGCGGATTGTTTCCGGCGGCGGCGGCGTTTTTCCTCTCTCACCGTCTCGCTGAGCGATCTGTCAAAACGGCTAGGCTCTAACGTCTTTCACAATACCGAATGTGTTAAAACTGGTGGTTCGCACGCAGTAAAGTCATGTTTCAGTTGCGATTTATTTAGCGCGATTGCTCGCAAAATTTTCTATAAATGAACCTTTGGGCTTCGGTTGGGACAGTTTTTGACCACCTCGAAGGGAATGAATACCACGTTTTCCGATATACAGGGTGAAATTGATATAATTAGCATCCTTTTAAACTAAGAGTCTACGTATCAAATTGTACCACTTTTACTATAGGAGAAAACCGATCGTAGCAAAAAAACTGATGTTGTTCTGTGTATTCGAGTCAAGAAGGCATTGCAGTTTAGTATGGAACAGCAGATTTGTTGCTCCGATTGGTTTGCTCCCATAGTAAAAGTTGTTCAGTTTGATGGGTAGACTCTTAGTTTAAAAGGATGTTAATGTAATGATATCAATTTCAACCTGTATACATTCAAAATACAAAAAAGATGCAATAATAGGTACTTACGAGTAGTAACATAACAGGATAAAATAAATAACCTAATTATCGATAAAAATTTGCTCTAAAAGCGACTACTCGAGACTTCAGGAGGACTACCTAAACAGGGGGGGTGGCAGCGTTGCCATATTTAATTATCTTTTAATTTAATTTACGATATCAAACGAAATGTTATCCTCTGGTTTTCAATAAAGTTTATTGGAAACAATTAATTAAGACCACCTTTTCATGTTAATTTATTTAATAAAATATAATTTTACATGTCAAATGCACTATTAAGCTCACTACTAATAAATACGCAATGAGTCACTGTACGGGACGGCGGTTCGAAATATTATTCGTCCCTTGATGTACCGGGTGCTGGAGTGTAGGAGAAATAAAAACTCTTCTGTTTCTATTCAAATGCCGTTTTTTCTTGTTCGGGAGTGATCGGAGCTCTTGTTGTTTTCTCTTCGGAGTCTTGTTTCGGAATGCGAATTGTTCGTGCTTTCGTTTGATTCTGTCGCTTCTTATCTGCCCCGCTAGGGTGTCTCAACTCCCCGTGCGTTCCGCGAGCCGCGAGTTCCGCTTGCACCAATCGTGTGCGAGCGAGGCGCGCGTGCGTGGGAGTGAGACAACCTGAGCGGGGAAGCGAGAGAGTGCTACTCGATCAGTCCCGAAATCAAACTAGTAATCTTTTGGCTTTTATTTTACAAACTTATTCTAATTACACGTACAAATATAAACATAGCAACAAAATATAAATTCAAAGTAAAGTAAAATTAGGTAAAACTTATCGCTAACTTATGTCTATAAATCTATACAATATTAACTGTCGCGAACATATCTCCCGCCGTGCTGCTTGCAGCATTCTAGTCTTCGGTGAGCGGCTGGGGGTCCACTGGCAGCACGACCAACTTCTTCACCGGCCGCCGCAGGACTCCGTTCTTGGTCTGCACGTCCGCCGTCCTGACCACGCCGTCCGGCCCGGGGTAGGTGTTCGTGACGATCCCGCGGGGCCACACGTTGCGGGGGAGGTTGCCGTCTGCGATGATGACGACGTCGTTCACCTTCACCGCCTCGCCGTGCCCTCGTATCTCCCGCCGGTGTTGCAGTAGCGGGAGCGCCTCTCGTACCCAGCGCGCCCAAAATGCGTCGGCCAGGCGTTGTGAGGTCCGCCAGGTGTCGCGTCCCACGGTGTCTCGCTCGGTGAACGTCCCCGGCGTGGGGACTCTCGACGGTCCTCCGAGTAGGAAGTGGTTCGGCGTGAGGGCGGTGTCGTCCTCGGGTGCAGTCGCGACGTGCGTCAGAGGCCGAGAGTTTACTGTGTGCTCGACCTCTGCCAGTAGGGTGGCGAGCACTTCTTCGGTGGGGTGTCGCTTTTCTAATGTTGTTCGGAGCGCCGTTTTCACACTCCTTACTAGGCGCTCCCAAGCGCCCCCCATGAATGGGGCGCTCGGAGGGATGAAGCGCCAGTTGACGTTGCGTACGTTGGCCTCCCGCTCCATTGCTTCTAGTGAGGCCCGTCGGAGTTCCACGTCGGCGCCGCGTAGGTTCGTCCCATTGTCACTCCATATTTCTTCTGGGCAGCCTCGGCGCGCCATCATCCGACGCAGCGCGAGGATTGCCGAGTCGGTGGATAGACTCGCGGCGACTTCGAGGTGGACTGCCCGCGTTGTCAGGCATGTGAAGAGGGCCACATACTTCTTGTGGTGCTGGCGGCCGACGGTGACACTCACAGGCCCAAAATAATCTAGGCCAGTGAATGTGAACGGGCGCTTATGGTGCGCTACCCGTGCGCCCGGCAGGTTGCCGGTCGGAGGACTCGGTGCGGAGGCTCGGCGGAGGCGGCACGGCTGGCACCGCTTCAACACGGTGCGAACAGTCGGGCGGAGGCGCAGCACGTGGAAGCGTTGTCTCACTTCGTTGGTGACGAACTCCACCCCGCTGTGGTGTGCGCGCTTATGTACCCAATCTATGTACAAGCGGCAGTAGGGATGATCGCCGTCCAATATCGCTGGCTCTTTCGTTTCGTTTTCTATGTCGAGCGCCGTGTCGATCCGAGACCGTAGTCGTAGCACGCCGTGTTCGTCTATCTTGAGCGCGAGTTGCCTCAGTCGACTGTGTAGTGAGGCCTCCCTCCCGCCGGTGACGTCCTCTATTTCCTTCTCGAAACTATCTTGCTGTAGGGCGCGAAGCCAGAGTAGTTCGGCTTCGCGCGTGTTTCGAGCGGGGAGCGAACGCAGTCGTTGATTGGACGCGTCTCGCTGTCCCTCTCTCGCAGCGTTGTCGTCTCGTCGGGCGGAGGTTCGTTGCGCCGTCGTAGCGCTAGTGGGTCGGCAGAGTTGGACGAACTGTAGTACACGACCGGTGGCTCGTATGAGGCGCAGCCACGATGAGAAGCGTCGCACGTCGGGGAGCGCGTCGGTTAGTTTGTATGTTACCGACGCGACGCGTGCGTTGACTTTCTCTTCTCCTGTCGGTAGGGGCGCTGTCTTTGCGTCCTCTTCTTTCGGCCAGTGTTCCTCTTCGATCGTAGCCATTCGGTGCGCTACGAACGGTCGGTACGAGCGTGAGCCCGTCTTTAGCCACGTTGGGTCTGTGCGGCTATCCGTCTTCGTGTCTGGTTTCCACGTGTTTTCTTCGTTGACAGCTGGAGGGACTCTTGCCAAGTCGAGGTCGGAGGATGATTCGTCGGACGACGGCTTCAATGTCAAGCCCAGGACCCGTTCAATGTCCTCTGTGTCGCCGTCGAGGCTCACCGGTGTCTGTCTTGCGTCTCTGTCTAACTCACACAAGACCTTTTGTGAGTTCGACTTCCATTGACGTAGTTCGACGTGGGCGGCGCTGTGTATGTCGCGCTCGTCTCTCGCTGTCTTCGTGGTTTCTTCTGACGTTACGAAGTTAACGTAGTGCATTTGTTCAGTCCGCGCTTTAGTGTGCGCGCGTGTGTTTACGCCGTGCAGGGCCCAGCCGAGCGGTGTGCGCGAAGCGACCGGCTGACCTCTCTTTCCCTCTCGTACCTCCGCAGCAAGTAGCAGACGCCAATTATCTTGACCGATGATGACGCGAGGGTGTGACCTCTCATATTTCAGCTGATCTTCGATGTCGATCAGATGCTGGCAATCGGCGACGTCTTCATCGGTGACTGTCTGCGGTGATAATCGTAGCTGGCGGATGGTGCGAGCGTGTACTCGTTGGGTGGTTCCGTTGCCGGTGAGGTCGAGGTGTACTCTTCTCGACTTCGACGCTGCGATTTTGGTGTCGGCGATGGCTTCAATGCGAAGGGGTTCGATCGGTCCCTTCGCCCCGATCTCTTCGGCCAGCGTCGCATCGACCAGTGTAACTGTCGAGCCGTCGTCTAATAGAGCGTGCGTGTCTACCGCTCCCGCCGGTCCCGACACACGGATCTTGACTATCTTCAAGAGTGACTGTGGCCGATGAGGTAGCCAGGTTGATGCTACCGTCTCCTTCTTCGGCTCGTCGTCAGAGGGTGGTTCTTCTTCCTGCCGCGGTGTATAATGCAGCAGACTGTGGTGGGTGCGGTCGCACCCGTTTACACCGCACGGTTTCGGTTTGCAGCGGTGTAAACGTGTTCTGTGTTTCAAGCACTTGAAACATAGCGATTTGTTCTTCGCCATGTCCCATCTGTCATCGGTGCCTGCCTTCTTAAACTTGCTGCAGTCGGGCACGGAGTGGTCGTCAGCTTTGCACGTCGGACATTTCATCTTGCTGTCTCCCTCAGTCGCGTTGTAGGCGCGTTGAGGGCGTCGTTGTTTGTGCGTGTCTGGCGTGTTGAACGGCTCTGGCTCGGCGAATGGACTGCAGAGTTCGGCTTCTCGGTTTAGGAAGCGGGCCAGTTTAAGGAGGTCCGCTTCGTGCTTCGGTTGGTCCGCTGCGTATTCGTACCAACGATGTCTTGTGGTAGGGGCCAGCTTCTCGATGGTTATCTTCGTTAGCTCCGGGTTATATAGGTAATAAACCCGGTCGAGTGCTCGTAGGGTCGCTACAGTGTTGTTGACACGGCTGGCGAAGGTGCAGAGGTCTCTCGGCGTGTCGTTCGGCTTCGGTAAGGTGCGGAGTTTCGTAAGCTCGGCGAGTGCGATTGAGTCTGGGCGGCCGAAACGCGATTCTAGCGTTTTGATTACTTCAGTCGGGCTTGTGTAGTTGAATAACAAGCTCTCGACCGCTTCTCTTGCTCTTCCTTTCAGGGCCTTTCGCAGTCTTGCCATGTTCTCGGTGGTAGCGTGGGACGGTGCGGATTCGTAGTAAGCGGCTCGGAATGCTAGCCACTCGTGATGCGCTCCTTCGAATATGGGTAGTTCGACGGCGTATCGGTTGCTCGCTGTGTGTTGTCCCGCTCTAGCTGCGAGGGTGATGGCGTCGGCGAGCTTGACGATGTCCATTTCTTGACGTGTTGCGACGGTATTGTGTTCGGTGGGCTTGAGAGCTTCTGGCGTGGCAGCGGGGTTGGGACGCACAACGGGTTTATATTGTGCGTCGGCGTTCGTGTGTGCGGCGGGCTTGTCTGGAACGCGTGCGGCGTATACGGTGGTCGCTGCGGCGGCGGCGGCCTGGGGTGTTCTGGCTGGGATGAACGGTTCGTTTTCTATAGCCAGTACGTGACGTTGGCTCTCGTCCATCCATGCTTGAACTCTGGATTCGGTCCCCTCTTCGATGACGGTGTCGTCTTCCTCTTCTGAAGACGATTCGGTGGCTTCGATAGTAGCGAGGCGTGCCATCGCGTGTTCATAACGCAGACGGGCTACTTCTTCCCTCGCTTCGGCGATGCGTCTGGCTTTGACGCTTGCTCGGCTACTTGGCTTCGACGATGGCGGTGCTCGGTGGGTCCGGGCGGCTGGAGCGTCTGCTGGAGTCTTGGCAGTAAGTCTCGGTGCGGCAACGCTAGCCTCTCGTCGTGACGGATTCGTAGTAGCGGAGATTTCGGTTGATGTGGTTGCAGTGTGGCTTTCTTCGATGGTGGCGGCGACTTCGGTCGTACCGCCGACGTCGATGAGTGCTTCCACGGTGACTGTCGGCATTTCAGGTGACTCTGGCGAATCGGGCAGAGGTTTCTTCCCACTCGTTGATCTCGTGACGGGCATTGTGACGAGTTTCTTCTTTCTTCTAGAATCCGGCTCGAAGGACCAGATGTACGGGACGGCGGTTCGAAATATTATTCGTCCCTTGATGTACCGGGTGCTGGAGTGTAGGAGAAATAAAAACTCTTCTGTTTCTATTCAAATGCCGTTTTTTCTTGTTCGGGAGTGATCGGAGCTCTTGTTGTTTTCTCTTCGGAGTCTTGTTTCGGAATGCGAATTGTTCGTGCTTTCGTTTGATTCTGTCGCTTCTTATCTGCCCCGCTAGGGTGTCTCAACTCCCCGTGCGTTCCGCGAGCCGCGAGTTCCGCTTGCACCAATCGTGTGCGAGCGAGGCGCGCGTGCGTGGGAGTGAGACAACCTGAGCGGGGAAGCGAGAGAGTGCTACTCGATCAGTCCCGAAATCAAACTAGTAATCTTTTGGCTTTTATTTTACAAACTTATTCTAATTACACGTACAAATATAAACATAGCAACAAAATATAAATTCAAAGTAAAGTAAAATTAGGTAAAACTTATCGCTAACTTATGTCTATAAATCTATACAATATTAACTGTCGCGAACAGTCACGTCGCAGGGTTTGCCTCGAACACTTGTCTCTCGCGTGGTGTTCGCGCGGTTCGCGTTTCAGCCGGCCACGAGGCTCCAAAATCCTTCGCAGTGGTTCTTACTCAAAAACAATCCTCGAGATTGGATAGACACTCCCTCAAACTACTTGACACTGGCGACATCTAACAAGGAAACGCCATTAAATAAAAATAGAATAGATTAGATCCCTTTGCCGGATATATCGTTGTAAAATCCTAATAAACCGTTTACATAATCTCTCTGTAAACCTTAAACAAGTTGTTCAAATTCCATTAAAACTTTTTAAGGTACTTTTAGTTAGCCTTATTCGTTTTTCGCCCCTAAAATTAATTTACCCTGTAGAACGCAAACAAACGAGAGTGAAACACTTTTACTTTTAATTTCGCTAAAAACAAATTAAATGTTTCGTCTGTTTCTGTTACTCTACTGTTTGCCCACTCTTTTCGTAAACTTATTTAAATAGCTAATAATATTATGTTATTGATAAAACTACAACTTATACAGGATGTAACAAAACACCCTGGTAATACTTAAGGGGGTGCTTCAGACCATCAAACTGAACAACTTTCACTATAGAGCCAGATTCGAAATCGAGAAAAAGAAATCAGCTTACCCATACATTTTAGTCGGGTCGGTACAGTAGTTTTGTATGGGACAGCTGTTTTTTTTTTCGCGATTTCGATTTTGGTGGATGCGTTAGTGTTTTGTTACACCCTGTATAGAATAGGTAGGTAATGTTCTTCTTTGCGCTTAGATCAATCATTAATCTACAGTGTCATTTATACGTAAGGTACCTTTGTAGGTACCTTACGTATAAATGACACTGTAGATAACTAACTAACTAACTAATTCTTCTTGTGAAGAATTATTGAAGGACCGTCCTTCTTAAAATACTGATCGTTTTTTAAGGGGATGATCAGACCAACAAACTGTGCAGCTTTCTATATGGGACCAAAGTCAAATCGTGAAAAAAACATCAGCTGTTCCATGCAAAACTGCTAAATCTACTTGAGCCAAATGTGTAGGACAGCAGATTTTTACGCGATTTCTATTTTGATCTCTAGAGTATGTTGTAAAGTTTGATGGTCTGATCATATCCCCTTAAAAACCGTCAGCATATTAAGTTGGACCATATTTGAATGATTATGTGCCAAATATCAATCAATTATGTCTCAACAACAATAGTTGAGGAAAATTTTATGGTTCTCACACGGACTTGAAAATAAGACGGACGCAATGTTACATTAAAAAGATGTGAAGCATTCAAGGTCCTACAATTTCGTTTGTTCCCTACCTACACTCACACAGATGCACCAGTTCTAGGCGCAGGTCATACAACCCGCCACCATTATGTACCGCGCGACAGTGCGACAGCACACACAGACATAATACAAAGGTGCTTCTCTTATGATTAAAGGAGATTACGTCCATAAAATACAACTGTTCCACGCAAAACTGCAAATCTACTTAAGCCAAATGTATAGGACAGCTAATTTATATTCGCGATTTCGATGTTGGTCTCATAGAGTATGTTGTTCAGTTTGATCGTTTGATCATCCCCCCAAAAAAAGTGTCAGCATATTAAAAAAGACCCTTTATATCACATCAGGACTAAGAAGCTTTGATTAGCTTGGACAGTAGCTAGCGACGAGGCCCCATGTGCCCCTAGAAGACGATCCTTAAGTACGATTGACATCTCTAATCCTCGTTTCAACTTTGTACCTTCGTCATTTGTAACAAGATAATATCTTAGAAGAAACTGTGCAAACAGACGAAGGAATGATTTTGCTGGATTCATAAATAAACGGCTTGTTGGAAACCCTTAGAGTCTCTTGGATAACAATACGGTGTAAGTCAATTTGTCTTATTTTTCGGGAAAGTGCGATACAAGATATTTTAGTTAAAGAATACGTACTACAAGAATATATTAATCTAAACTATTATAAAACTGTAACTGAAATGTGTCTGTACATTAAAGATATTTATAAAAAAAAGATTACGATATGGTTTTTAGGTATCCCTGACTCGAAATCAACCTTTTTTATAAATTTTGTCTGTCTGTTTGTTTGTGTGTTTGTTTGTACGCGCATCACGGAAAAACTACAGAACCGATTTTGATGAAACTTTTTTTGTTTGATAGCTTATGATCTGACTTAAAATCTGGTGTATAATTTGTGCGGACGAAGTCGCGGGTAAACACTAGTAATAATTAAGAATGTAGGTACTACAGGATTTTCTCAATATTATTATGGTGACGATTTTTTTAGGGGATGATCAGACCATCAAATGAACATCTTTCTCAGGTATTCCGTGCTCTAGGCGACTAGCATCGAAATCGCGAAAAATAAATTTATGTTATTCCATCCTACTCGACGCAAAAAATTTTTTTTTCCGATTTTGTTGTTTTTTTTTTTTTTATTTATAATTAATGGCTTTTTGCTTGTGCGTAGCACCGCATTTCCGCCAGTGTCAAGTGTAATTTATGGGAGTATCTATCCCAATCTCAGGGATTGTTTTTGTTCAAGAACAAGAAGAGATTGAGGATTGCGGAGCCTCGTGGCAGGCAAAAACGCGACGCGCGAAAACCACGCGAGACGAGTGCTCGGGTCAATTCCTGTAACGTGACTCGATTTTGTTGTTGGACCCGTAAATAATGTTTTTCAGTTTGATGGTCTGACAAATCCCTTAAAAAACTATCTGCATCAAACTAGTCTTCAGACCTTTACAAACTGATAAACTTATACTCTAGAGCCAACATAAAAAAAACAGCTATTCCATACAAAACTACAGAACCGACCCAACTCAAATATATGGGAAAGCTATTTTTTTCGCGATTTCGATGTTGGCTCCATAGTGAAAGTTGTTCAGTTTGATGGTTTGAAGCACCCCCTTATGTATTACTAGGTGTTTTGTTACACCCTGTACATAGCAGTCAAATATAACATTTTTATGATTAAAAATGAAATTGAGCCGAACCCACGCATTTCATCATAATCAATCATGTATGTAATTTTAATAAGCTTTATTTTCAAAGGACCTGTTTAATTGGGGCTTTTCGTTTTACTGCGCTAAATAAATCGCAACTGAACCATCATGATTAGACTGCGTATTGCGCTATATTATATTGATTCGGTATTGTGCTATTCATTTGACAGCCGTTAGAGCCGTTTTGATAGATCGCTCAGCAAGACCTTAAGGCGTATCAGCCGTGGACCACTCTCCTCTCACTCACACTCCATACTAATCGATGAGAAAGAGCGCGTGGCTCCGGTCAGAATTTTGCTGTTTTCTTTGAAAAATTCGATGATTTTTTATTAATTTCGAAAAAGTAAAAAAACCACATCATTCTAAATTGTATTGTGAACAATATAGTAAATTTTCATTTTGTTCCGAATGTAAGAGTAAAATGGTTACAACTGGAAAAAAAGGGGTGACTTTAGAGTCCCTTTTCTTCGGTTTTATTCATTAAAATCGATTTCTAGAAAAACCACATCACTTCTCATATCCTGTAGATGGTTCAGTTTAAATTTCAGCTCAAAAAGTGCCATAGTTAATGAATAAAATGGTTACAAAATTACCCAAAACCGGCAGGTAGCCCCTTAAAGGCTGTCATGTCAGTCATAGTAAATAAGTCAAGTTTAGCGCGATACGGAATTAAACACAGTTGAAAAGTAATTGGATTGTAATGTGATTAGAACTGAAATTTGATTAAGATGGAACTTGGATGTTTTAAATTTGCGCAATCGGCCTGCTGGACGACCCACACTTCGTTTTCCTTCCCTCGGGCACCACTCGGACTATGCTTTGAAATTGAAAAAAGTTTTATTGTGCAAACAGAAAGTAGGTACACAGTCGGATAACTCCTGCCCATTTCCATTTGAGCTCCATGTCTCTTACCAACAACATGGACCCTATTACGGCGTCGAATTTCCGTATTCAGAACTTTATACGGAAAACACCGTTTTGTAAAATGTAAATTAATTTTTGACTTATCCAATGTTACCAGACGGCTTTGTGTACCGAGCTCTCATACGAGATTGGCTGCGTTGGGGATGTTGATTTAGGTCGATCTGCTCGTTGTGATCATACTTTATTACCATAATCTGTGCCAATGTAATGTTATTGGGGAGGTATTTTTGGGGTCGAACTTAAGTAAACATCCAAATAAATTTGATGGAAGAACACATAAAGTGTAAAAATCTGAATCTTGAGCGTTTTTTTTGTGTATACAGGTTGCCTTTTTGGAAATGAGCTCAGCTATCACCTCATTTCGCTTGATCCATGACCTGGAGTGCGATTTTTGGAAGTCCAGATTTTTGAAAAATTACTTTGGAGATATGCATCTTTCTACTGCAGATTTGTCTTTTAAAAATCGAATCCCTTGAGTATGATTTCCGTCTGTTTGTTCGAGCATGAAAAAAGTAATGAACCGATTTTAGGTAGGTTAGACATTTTAGGTGCTATTTGGTCTGCATGAGTGATAACATTACCTCCTTCACGTAGAATCAATACTAAGAATGTAGATTGCTATTGCTAGAAAATTCTGCAACCTTTCATATAAAATCCCTTTGGGAAACGTCTAAAGTGGGATAGGGTAGGTACTCAAACCCCAACCGGATTGTTTGAACGTCCACTCGATTTGTCGTTCCCACTGGGTGCACTATTGCTAGTACCTACCAGTACCCCTGGTATTCAATTGGTACTGGTACATAATGGTAATTTATTTATTTATTTAATAAGGCTTACCAACTAGGCACATACAAAACACTTCTTATATCACTATCAGGATTATATGTAAATATGCGTATTAAAGTTAAGTTAAAATTAATTCAATCTAAAGGAGATATGGGGTAGCCACAGACCAGAAAGATGTGGGGGTAGCAGTAAGCATTTATAGTTTGATAGTGCTTTTTAGGGTACCGTTTCCAAAGGTTGAAAACGGGACCATATTCATTAGCCTACGTTGCCCGCTCGTCCGTCCGTACGTCCGTCCTACCTATTTAGGGCTGCAAATTTTGAACCGTAATAGTTACACAGTTGAAATTTTCACAGAATGTGCGATATTAATAAAAATGTTTAATAGTAAAATATTAAGGTGGGTTCTCATACAAGAAACTAGTTTTTATCAACGTTCTTCTTCTCGCTCTATCGTAAAAATGATAATACACACAAGCGTCAAACTTGGTGTGTTTATAGAGCAAACTCTAGAGTATAACAACAAATTATAAAAACAGGTAAACATTTTAATGTGAGTCGGTCTCACGCTTAAGGTTCCGGAGAAAACTTTTTTTTAAAAGTTGAAGTTAAGGGGCTACCTGCCAGTTTTGGGTAATTTTGTAACCATTTTATTCATTAACTATGGCACTTTTTGAGCTGAAATTTAAACTGCACCATCTACAGGATATGAGAAGTGATGTGGTTTTTCTAGAAATCGATTTTAATGAATAAAACCGAAGAAAAGGGACTCTAAAGTCACCCCTTTTTTTCCAGTTGTAACCATTTTACTCTTACATTCGGAACAAAATGAAAATTTACTATATTGTTCACAATACAATTTAGAATGATGTGGTTTTTTTACTTTTTCGAAATTAATAAAAAATCATCGAATTTTTCAAAGAAAACAGCAAAATTCTGACCGGAGCCACGCGCTCTTTCTCATCGATTAGTATGGAGTGTGAGTGAGAGGAGAGTGGTCCACGGCTGATACGCCTTAATGTTGTGAGGTGGTGTGGTACGGACGAAACCCACCCAGTAGCCTGACTCGCACTTGACCGTTTTATTTACAACAGCTTTATATCTAGAAATCTTTCATTTCTGCATAGAAACTAAGAATAAGAGTTAAACATCAAAACGGGCCTCCCTGTTTTGACCTTTATTTTTTAAAACTATTGTGTATTACGTTCTGTAGAGCGAAATTACTGAAGAATATACATATTTGTACAACTTTTAGTTACCTCTGTAATATTATCTGAAGATGGATTTGATTTATAAAATAATCTTTCAAGGTTATTATCACATCAACACTTTGAGTAACACTTTGAGTACTCTGAAGAGTACTCAAAACTTGATAAAACCTCTTGTTTTATCAAGTTTATGAGTACTATATGCATAAGTACATAATATAGAAACAAAACAGACATGATTACATACAAATAATATAGGTACATTATTATCTATTGTGATGTAATTATAACAACATAACATGATCCTACTTCCTACTAATATTATAAATGTGAAAGTTTGCATGTTTAGGTGTTTGTGCCTGAATCACGACGTATGAACGGCTAAATAGTCTAATCATTTCAGGGTTTGACCCTTATAATAATTCATCTATCGCTATCCATTAAATCTCTTGCTGTCACTTTTTGTCTTGTTGACAAAGCTAGCAAGAGATTTAATGGAGGATTAACTTTACCGCGTTTCTGCAACCGAGTGTTACACCCGTATTCTTAGCCCCACTTGCACCAACCTGGGTTAGCAATAAACTCTAGGTTAAGTTGGTAACCCATGATTTTTTGTATAGAAAAACAATTGAAAGAGCTATTTTATCCGGAGTTAATTGCTAGCCCGTGGTTGGCGCAAGTGGGGCTTAGTTATTTCCTTGAGGCTTCCTCACCCGAGTCGAGGACGTTTTTGACATTTTCGAATTTATGTCAAAAACGTTCTCAACTCGAGTGAGGAAATGTCAAGAAAACAACTAAGAATACGGGTGTTAGTCTTTTTTCGGTAAGTAATGAACAGATTTTGAAGCATTTAGACTATTCGAAAGCTTATATTGTTTCCACGCTGAAGTCGCAGACCAAAACTAGTTTTCAGTACAGATAAAATATTATATATCAGTGACATCACCCAATCGCACATAACTGCAAAACGCGCTCAGACACGCACGCGATCATATTCGACATTAACTAACGATGAATTTCTCGAATAAAGTTATACTGGTGACCGGGGCAAGCGCAGGTATTGGAGAAGCAACTGCTTTGTTGTTTGCTTCCCGAGGGGCCAGCCTGGCCCTTGTTGGCCGTGATGAAGGGAACCTTCGGTCTGTGGGGGACCGCTGCAAGCAGTTCAAGGGTAAAGCTCCGCTGTTGATCGCCACTGATCTTTCCACTGACGAGGGAGTCGAACGGACTGCTAAGGAGACGTTAGAACATTTTGGAAGGTATGCTTTTGGGCTATCTACTGGTTTTCCAACACTGTTATAAAACTGTAAAACACTTGTTTCTTCGAGCTTCATGCAAAAACTACTGAAGCGATTCTGATGAAACTTATTGTGTTTAAAAGCTTATGATGGTACTTAAAAACTGGTATATAATATTTTTATCTTGCTACTATGGAAACGGCTGCAGACAAAGTCGCAGAAATAATCTAGTTCAATAGAATTATGTTCAGGACGTCTACGCCAGAGTCGAATATAGTAGATTACACACCGGGGGCAGGAAAGTAAGAAAGGTCTCAGATCTCATGTACCTAATTGTTGACCGAGGTGAAACGTGATCTGAGGCTTTTTTATTTACTGCCCGAGATTAGTAGGTATACTATTTTTCTCCTCGACGGAGGTGGAAAGCAGCAACTTCGTTTAGCGCAGCAGGACTAAAATTGACGCTTTCCGTCCGGAGGGGAGAAATAATAATTAACGTAAATGGTTTATCATACTAAGCACCCACTAGTGGGTCCAGTAGGATAGGACCAACGATATCAATGTCTATGGATAGGACCAACAGTTCGTAATCAAGAATTAAACATTTTAACGGGTTCTTACCTCGTTTTGGTATATTTGAGTGTTACAACCATTGAGGTACTATGTTAACTAGAGAAGCTACGGAGAAGTAATGTTTTGTAACACGCGTTAGGGTGCACGTGCTCTAACTCACTTAGCCTGTGCCAGGCGCTCGTCGCCCAGCACGCGCCCCACACTGCTGATCATGGTGCACAGATTTTGTTCGCGATGTCTGCTCTATACATAATTACTCAATGGTTACAACTGCCGAAATATTGGGAACTCAAATATACCAAAACGCGGTAAGAACCCGTTAAAAATGTTTTATTCTTGATTAAATAATAACCGCGTAACTCTCAATAACTGTACAACAGTCCGTAACCTACGTTAAGGAATAAAACTCTGAACATTTAAAAGGAACATGAAAAGCAAATAACGTACCTATAACTAAAACGATGTAATAATTATGTGTACAAACCTCAAAGTAACTAGGTACGGCTGGAATAGGCAATATACTTTGCAAACAGCCACACAATTTGATTAAGTATTTACTATGTATTATGTAGTAAATATTATATTTTTGCTATAAGGGCGTAATGATTGAACGCGTATATTTCTTTTGACGTAAGTGTTACTTTGAACGTTTTTTTTTACTTTTAGCTCCATCGGTATAAAAGAGCAAAGATAAAAAATTGGAAATAACCGAATGTGCACATTGAAATGGACTATTTGACACAAAAATTACAATTATGGCATGAGGATGAATACTAAAAAAAATTTTTAACAAAAAATTAAAACCGACTTCAAAATTAAAAAGGTAAAAATAATAATATTGCAGTCGTTGACTTTTACATTCGCATCTATAACAACATTAATTTGTCTTATCGGAGTCGGTGTCAAGCCGGACGATTCGCAACCGGGCTTGCAGTAATTTTTTGGCTTGGCTTGGCTTGACACCGACTCCAATAAAACAAATTCATGTTCTTTTAGATGCGAATGTAAAAGTCAACGACTGCAATATTATTATTTTTACCTTTTTAGTTTTGAAGTCGGTTTTAATTTTTTGTTAAAAATTTTTTATTTCAAAATTTTCAGTGTTGAAATCTAGGTGAAATATATTAGTTCGACATAGATATCAGTTATAAGTAAATGCAAAGGATACGGTGTACGCTCTCACCACACTCGATTAAAAACAATCCAACCCATCTTTCGTACAACATTTCTGTTTTTGGGTTACTGTTATATGTCTTTATGCCATATTTCGATTGAATAGATGCATAAATGAGTACTAATGAGTTTTTCTAACTTATGTACGTAGTACCGACTGCTCTCAAACGGTGAAGGAAAACATCGTGAGGAAACCTGCATATGCAGAAGAAGAAATTCTGATGCGTATTGTGAAGTCTACCAATCCGCATTGGGCACGCGTCGTGGACTAACGCCCAAACACCCTCATACAGACAGACAGACAGGCAGACAGAATTGACGAAAGTAAAGTAATAGACGATAAGGGTTCTTTGTTTGACTACGGAACCCTAAAAAAGACGAACATTACCGACCGCCGCCATGATCAATTATAGGAGATTACACACCGAGGACTGGAAAGGAAGAAAGGGCCCAGATCCCATGTAATTCGAAGACCGAGGCGAAGCCGAGGTCAACAAACATTTGATCTGAGGCTTTCTTATTTACTGTCTGAGGTTAGTATACTATTTTTCTCCTCGACCGTGGTGGAAAGCGGCAACTTCGTTTAGCGCAGCGGGACGAAAATTTACGCTTTGCGGCTGGAGGGGAAAAAATTATTAAATCTATGTGTTTCGGTACTAGGTACGAGTATATCCATGAAGTTTTTATACGTTTAAAAACAACAGTATGACCTATAGATTCGAAACTTCTTGAGTATGACCAAGAAGCTTTACATATAAATATAGGCATATAAAACTTCTTGGTTATGACAGTTAAAAAAAACATAGTTTGACAGTCCCCATCAAAACATTTATTTTGCTGGAGTCACGGACGGATTGGCTTCCCGCCATTAAATTTGTTCGGTCAAAGTTGTATTTGATATTCGTGAAAAATTGGTTTTAGTGATATTTGTGACATAATTTCGTGCGGATTGTGTGCCAAAAAGTTGCGTAAATCGACCAACATAACAGGAATCTCAAATACATACGAAGAAAGAACAAAAGTTTTGGTGCAAGTTAAATCGTACTGGTGATTTTGGCGGCAACGCGCGTGCTTACAAAATCGACCAAAATTTCATCCTCATCGTTCATCTATCATCCCATCGTCATCAGGAGAGTTTTGCACAGGAATTGTGAAGAAACAGACGGGCTTTGTTTCTTAATTTTCTAAATTCGTTTTTCGTGGCTATTATTGTGTTAATGTGGTGGAATTAGTTTGATAATGTGCCATTAATGGAGAGCAATATAGTAAGAGTGAGAAATAAAGAAGGCGCTCCCGTTTGATTCGGATTGATTCTCGCGTGAAACTCCCCTGACCATTGGAATGTGTGTACCACCCTCGCATTTCAAGAGTTAGGTATTAAGGTTAGGTTAGGTTAGGTTTAAGTACAAAGAAAAAAAGACACTAATGACCAGGCAGTAAGGGCTAGTTCCCATAGCCTATCCGAAAGGATAAACTTATAAAAAAAAAAAAATGGAGTCACGGACTTGAAAAAAAGACGGACCTAATCTGGTCTAATCACGAGTGAAGCACCCATTTATATTTGTGTGCGTGCTGACGAACTGTCACGCGGTACATAATGGTGGCGGGTTGTAGGACCTACGCATAGAGCTAGTGCATCTGTGTGAGTATAGGACCCTTGTAGAACAAACGAAAATGTAGGACCTTGCATGCTTCAGATCTTTTTAGTGTTGTTCTGGTCTGTGGCTGGAGTGTGATTTTTGAACATTACACGTTAGAATTAGCAGTAGAAAGACGAAATATGCATAATCTCCATAAGTCCATAGTAATTTTGACATTTTCTACCGCTGATTTGAACGTGTGATGTTCAAAAATCGCACTCCTGAAGAGAATCGACAAACATAAACGTCATCTGTGTCACGAACCTGAAAAAAGACGAACGTAGTATCCTTTAATCATACGTGAAGCACCTATGTATTATGTGTGTGCATCGTAGAAAGAGAAGGTACTAGAAGGAAGCATGTGTCTTGTCATATTCACTCAGTAAGAGATGCACATAGCAAATTCGCTCTAGTTAAAAAAGGAGATCGCTTCTTATTGCTGTCCTTATCGACGTAACCACTTTTTTGTTCTACGACGGCTGTCTGACTCCGGTGGCAGACATCTAGCTTCATACAAGTTGTAAGTATAGGATTTCATGACTATCGCTATCTCATACGCGGTTACGCTGATGTTCCGTCTACCAGCGTAAGTGAAAAAAAAATCGTAGTCTATGGTTTGCGTGCTGTCGCACTGTCGCGCGGTACATGACCTGCGCCTAGAACTGGTGCATCTGTGTGAGTGTAGGCCCAGAACAAACGAAATTTTAGGACCTTGCATGCTTCACATCTATCTAGTGTAACATTACGTCCGTCTTTTTTTCAAGTCCGTGACTGTGTGTATATTTGTTGTTGTTGTAGATTTTTTCAACAAGCGCTGAATCAATTTCGTGGGACCACCTTGGAAGTATGACCTACCAAACAAAAAAATCATCATCAAAATCAATTCCCAATTGGCGGAGTAATCGCGTAACAAACATACAAAAAAAAAAACATACGGGTCGAATTGAGAACCTCCTCCTTTTGTTGAAGTCGGTTAAAAATAAAGTCTATCTTTTCTGTTCAATAATTCTTCAAAACATGTTTCATACATAAGTCATTTTATTTCGTAGTACCTAAAGTAGACAGGTATTAATGGTAATTTTGAAAATTTAAGTTCTTTGAACCGTGACACAAGTTTTGAGTAAGTGCGTTCACACGCGATGACGCACTGACGGAGCGGCAGATGTCAGTCCATAGAACCGCACCCGGTGCGTCAATGCGTCACCGTGTGTGAACGCACTTACTCAAAACTTGTGTCACGGTTAATTCTATGTTCTGATTTAACCAATAACTGTTTTCTATTGTTTCTCGAAGGGTTATTTGCTGCTATTTACCTACTCTGGTAAAGTTGGAAACACATCTCCGCCTTCTGTCTGAAAACTTCCTAATTTCTGACGAATCATTCCCTTTACGTCGATCGTCTCTGTACGTCGAGTCTCCCAACAGTGAGTCTCGTTACATCGCGTCATTTTACGGTGATTCTTATAATGGTGAGTACAATCAACAAAATCATAGTTTTTTAAAGTTATTCAAATATGAAGTATCTACTGGTTAAAATTTAATTACCTAATTTATATTAAATAATTGTCCAAATATCATTAATAATTTTTTTATCAAATGATGTTAATAAACGAAGTTAATTTATGAAAGTTCCCTTGATGTACTAGGATAGCAGAAATGTACAAGAGGTCATTCGCTCTTATAAAAATACATACATAAGTTGTGGTCTAGATTAAAAACTTTTCGGTGGTGCACAATATTAAGGTTTTATTAATTGGACACTCCATGGATATAAACAAAAAAATTTTAGGCTTAGTAATAGATGTCCGTATGCCCAGCGGGGCCCTCGGCCCTAGGGCTTTGAAACCTAGCTAATCATTTAGTGCACATTTAGTGCTCTCTGAATATATATGGCCTATATTTAGTGCTTCAAAGATAACGGAGTTATATCAAATCTACAAAGAAAGGCTAATAAACATAATGAGAAGTACCAGGAGAGCAGAAGAGTGCAAAAGGTTATTCCGGATGAAAAAAAACGTATGTGTGTGGATGGCATCAGGAATTCCGGATCGGAATCCCGAATCAGGTTTCCGTATGACGATTCCGCATGTAGGGTAAAAGCGCCTAAACTCGGCCCCCGCCTAAAGTCGGCAGTCTGAACTATTATCGTCCATAAATTATTTCATATTTGACATGTAGGTATCAATTATTTTTGCTCTAAAGTATACCTTATTTTCTTCTCTTTAAGTGTTACCAAAATTACGTCGATCGGTCACAGCATACAAATACAATCGAGGTTGGAATGGCGACAAGTGCGGAAGAGTCTGCAATACCGCGTTTTTTCGGATAAAATCACTATGCAATCCATTTCTGGGAAATGTGATTTCGATCAATTTTAGCGTTTTTGTGGGTTGCTGACATTTGTTATAGTTAATTTATGAACCATTTAATTATGTCAAGACCTAATTTTATACTTAATATCATTATTTTTTGAAATAATAATCCGGGGGGCCGGAGTTAGGATATAAAATTCTCGTTAAAACCTTAAGACGGCATACGTGGCCAGCTTTAGGGAATCAACCTAAATGAACAAATCCAAATTCCTAAGGTCGGCATTAGTAATAAACGACTATTACTTTAGTACTTACCTATATTATTATACCAGCATAAAACAATATCTGAATAGATTATTAATTTGGAAACATTTTGTAATATCAAGGTAAATACTTAATTAATTATTGAGATTATTAAAGCTTTTTATTCTTATTAAGAAGGATACCTACACTGTAGACGAAAATCCACCAAAAATAATATAGCGTACATATGCCGGCTTTAGGAAAAATACTCAATATGGCTTAAGGTGCCGGCTTTAGGGCATTTTACCCTATCCTCTTAAGACCTCTCATACACTTTTGCTCTTCTGGTCACCTCAATCATCATTCACCTCGACATCAATCACCTCACCTTAAAGGTGGTGTAACAAAAATGAAAACTTCTTTATTTTAAGAAAATAGAGTCATTGTGTTTTGGCGTAGAAAGAGAAGGCGCTAAAAGGAAGCACGTGTCTTGTCATACTCACTCAGTAAGAGATGCACATAGCAATTTCGCTCTAGTTAAAAAAGGAGATCGCTACCTTATTGCTGTCCTTATCGACGTAACCACTTTTGACCTGACTCCAAATTTCAAATTTCAGACTTCTTTCCTTTTTTTACTTCTTTTCTTTTGTATGGAGCGCGCCAACGGTAATTTTGTAAGTTTAACCTCTTTTACTCTTCTGCTCTCCTGGTAGGTAGGTACAGTCAGCATCAAAAGTATCTAAGCATCTCCGGTGTTCAAAAACATCTGAACAATTACACGAAAATAAACCCTATTTCCTACTAGATACCATTTGTTTTTAACTTAACAAATAATAACATGACAGATAAATTAATTTGATTTCTTTGTGAGTTGAAATAAGGTTTGCTATCGTAAAGTTGTCCAGATATTTATGAACACTTAACATGCCTAGATACTTTTGATGCTGACTGTACTACCCAATGGTCTTGGCGGATTTTCTTTAATATTTTTTTAAAATTATTTTTAGGTATGTAACCTAACAAGACAATGATTCAAAAGTTTAACCTTTTGTACTATTCTGCTCTCCTGGTACTTCTCAATGTTTATTAGCCTTTTAACTAATGTATAGGATACTGCACTAACAATCATCCTTAGTAAAAAAAAAAATTTAATTTTTTATTATTTAATCAAACGTGGAAATTTTGCATATTGATATTGCTTACTGTACCTAAAACAAAACGCTATCGTCATCGGCTCGACGTAGGGAGACAAAAGCGACAGTCGATGTTCAGAGACTCACTGTTGGGAGACTCGACGTACGGAGACGATCGACGTAAAGGGAATGATTCTTTCTGACAGGAAGGGACATTAACAATTTATCACTTACCTTTTAACGACAGAATACGTAATTAACAACCTTAACCTATGTAGATTGGATGTGTTGGTAAACAACGCGGGCATAGGGGCTCGCGCGTCCATCCAGACCACTGACATGGCTATCTTCGACCGGGTCTTCAGTCTGGACGTGCGGAGCGTCTACAACCTGACGCGGCTGTTGGTGCCAGCCCTCATAAAGACCAAAGGCAGCATCGTCAATGTGTCGAGTGTGGCGGGAACCATGGTCAACGTCGGGTCGCTGCCGTACGGCATGGCCAAGGTAAAAGTATTAGCTAAATACGGTGTAACAAAATTAGCTGAAACAATTTTAAGGGGAGTATCTGACCATCAAACCGAACAATTTTCTCTATTGGACCAATATCGAAATCGCGAACAAAACAGCTGTCCCAAACTGCCAACTAATTTTGTTAGATCTTACACCTAGCCTTACACAGGGTGTATGGAAGAGTATCATTAACCTTTAAACCACATACTCTACCCATCAAACTGAACAACTGTTAATGGTTAATGATACTTTTCCTTACACCCTGTAAAGGTATACAAAGTGTTTCATAAGTAAAAATAAATATTTAAAACTCTTAAGGGGGTTGTTCAGACCGTCAAACTGAACAACTTTCTCTATGGGACCAACAGTGAAATCGCGAACAAAAAAATCTGATATCTCATACATATTTTAGCTCTAGTCGATTTGTAGCGAATGGAACATCATTTTTTTTTTCGCGATTTTGATATTGGTCCTATAGTGAAAGTTGTTCAGTTTGGTGGTCTAAACTACCCCTTAAATGTTTATTTGTATTTTTGTAACACCTTGTATACCTAACCTACTACGGAGGAACGAGATGGATTCCTTCTTCATTGAAAAAGAAAGGTTTTCTCAGAGAATTAATACTTCGCGGAAGCGGAATGCTTCAATTAAACTGAACCGTATGCCACATTCATGCGAGTTGGCCCGAAATGTATGAATTTTCCCAGTCGATCATGTTGCGCGGCGCAGGCGTACGAAATTTTTTAAACTTTAGTGAAGAGTGAGACCGGTCACCGGCTCGATATCAAAAATCCATCCATCCATTTATCAAAAGGCCATCAAAAAAGTTACGTGCTAGCATCAACCTAGAACTATGGACACAGGGTCTAGTACAAAATTCTTGATAAAAGTGTCCCGAACTAACCTTATAAAAATGTAGGTATGCGTAGTAATGTAAACTAACTGAAAACATTGCAATTGAAATCGTATGAAGCTAGTCACAAGGGTTAATTTTGCTTGCACCTACTTGACTACGATGACAGAAAATCAATAAATACAATAAAAATTAAATCTTATGTTCGTAAACAAAATGATACTTCTAAATGCTTCTAAATGATAAAATAATAATATTATAATAATAGTTTGCTTACTGAAAATAGGATACACCATCACATTTTTTCACTTTTCTTTGGTAGTTTTTACATGTTTTTACAACACAGTACGCCATCATGAACTCTCGCGTGCTCAGACGATCAAACAAAGACTGGCAAGAGACTACAGTCTCTTTTTGAATTGTAACCTTCTTTTGGTTCGGACACTTTTGAGCGTGGGCCCATCTTCCATAGTGTTCTAATTCAATGCGTGCTAGAATATTATTTTTAAGTCTATTGGTGCTTGTACAAAACAAATATCGAAGTCCATGTTATCGCAGTTCATTTTATGCTATTGTAAACTATGCAACGTTTGAAAATTAATTACATTTATCTAATCTTAAATACAGGCTGCTCTAGACCACTTCACGCAGTTGGTGGCACTCGAGTTGGCTCCCAAGGGAGTCAGGGTCAACACCGTCAGTCCTGGTGTTACGGTGAGTATACACGGTGTTAAGAAAACTATTACCCTACCACATAGTCAACCCATCAAACTGTACAACTTTTTCTATGGGAGCAAAACGATCAGAAAAAAGTCAGCTGTTTCATACTAAACTGCAACTCGACGTAAACGTATGGGACAGCAGATTTTTTTTTGTTCTGATCTTTTTGCTCCCATAGTAAATGTTGTTCAGTTTGAGGGGTAGAGTATGTGGTTTAAAGGTTAAAGAAACTTTTCCTTACACCCTGTATAGGTACTTGTACACACAGCGACACTACACTACTCTAACCTAAGCGCGGCCAGCTTATTTTGGTTTTGTGTAGCTTGATGTGTCGCCGTGTGTACATACTGCGAGAGATAGGTAATACAGGCTGGTCCAGACCACATTGATAGGTATAAAATTTTACCGGCCAAGTGCGAGTTGGACTCGCGCACCGAGGGATCCGTACCACGACATTTACATTAAAAAAATCTCCGGGATCTCCAGGAGTCCGACACACACTTGACCTTTGTTCAACACCTTTTATTTTTTTCACACCAAGTTTGACACTTAGTATGTATTTAATTGTCGTTTTTATGATAGAGCAAAAATAAAAAATCTTATAGACAACAGTATACCATTCTTGTTCCGTGGTGGGGGGACCCCCCTTTTTGTTTAATTTACGGGCACTAATTTATCTTCTTCCGACACATACTTGGCCTTTATTCAACGCTCTAGATTTTATTCACACCATGTTTGACGTTTATGTATGTAATTCATTGTCGTTTTTATGATAGAGCAGAAACCAAAAATCTTGAACACCTTCCTTGTACGGGGACCCCCTTTTTGTTTAATTTACGGGGCACTAATTTATCCTCTTTCATTCACAATCGCACACGATTTTAGAAAAAAATTTACCTTCCGCCTGCCTGACGTCATCTTTGTGCTATTCTCAACCAGCTCTAAAATTTAATTAAAAATACCTCCACAGGTGAGTAAATTCGTCCAGCGCCTAACTGGCTACACGGACGAAAAATACATGGAGTGGGTAAAAGATTTCGAGAAGCAGATCCCTATGGGGAGAGTGTGCTACGGGGAGCACATCGCCAAGATGATCGCGCACCTGGCGAGCGAGGAGAGCGAGCTGGTCACCGGCTCGATAGTGCCCGTAGACGGCGGCGTGAGATTCCTCAGCGCCGGCCTCAACAGACAGATGGACGACACTAAGCAATGAGGGGGGATGGTAGACCTTTTGCTGGATAAAGGGACAAAGATGGCTTTGTGAATAAATTGTTTATCTATGATCGTTTTTATTGACTGCTTCGTGTACAGTCAGCAGCAAAGAGATATATTCCTCCTCATGCAAAAGATGTATACACTTTAGTACTACGCGTAGTACTTCCATACATCTTTATACCACGACGTATTAAAAGTGCATACATCTTTTTGCTGCTGACTGTACACGCAGACCGCTGTCTTTAAATACTCATAACTTTTGACTGAATGAAACAATTGCGAAGAAACAAAACCTATAAAGGATCCTTCTTAATATGCTGACACTTTTTTAAGGGAATGATCAGACCATAAAACTGAACAACTTTCTCTATGGGACCAAAATAGAAACCGCGAAAAAAAAGCTGCTGTCCTATACAAAACTGCAAACCTATATGAGCGTAATGTATGGGACAGTAGATTTTTTTTTCGGGATTTCGATGTTGACCCAAAGGCAAAGTTGTTTAGTTTGATGGTCTGATCGTCCCCATAAAAAAGTGTCAGCGTATTAAAAAGGACCCTATATGTTAATCCAAAGTAAACCCTATACTTCTGTCAAATCTCCATCTAAATCGGTTCAGTCATTTTTAAGTGATGCATGCACAAACAAACAGACATAAAAAATACATGGAGTGGGTAAAAGATTTCGAGAAGCAGATCCCGATGGGGAGAGTGTGCTACGGGGAGCACATCGCCAAGATGATCGCGCACCTGGCGAGCGAGGAGAGCGAGCTGGTCACCGGCTCGATAGTGCCCGTAGACGGCGGCGTGAGATTCCTCGGCGCCGGCCTCAACAGACAGATGGACGACACTAAGCAATGAGGGGGGATGGTAGACCTTTTGTTGGATCAAGGGACAAAGATGGCTTTGTGAATAAATTGTTTATCTAAGATAGTTTTTATTGACTGCTTCGTGTACAGTCAGCAGCAAAGAGATATATTCCTCCTCATGCAAAAGATGTATACACTTTAGTACTACGCGTAGTACTTCCATACATCTTTATATCACGACGTATTAAAAGTGCATACCTACATCTTTTTGCTGCTGACTGTACACGCAGACCACTGTCTTTAAATACTCATAACTTTTGACTGAATGAAACAATTGCGAAGAAACAAAACCTATAAAGGATCCTTCTTAATATGCTGACACTTTTTTAAGGGAATGATCAGACCATAAAACTGAACAACTTTCTCTATGGGACCAAAATAGAAACCGCGAAAAAAAAGCTGCTGTCCTATACAAAACTGCAAACCTACATGAGCGTAATGTATGGGACAGTAGATTTATTTTCGCGATTTCGATGCTGGACCCAAAGACAAAGTTGTTCAGTTTGATGGTCCGATCATTAGAGCTAAAGGTGCCCATAGACGGCGGCGTGAGATTCCTCGGCGCCGGCCTGAACAGACAGATGGACGACACTAAGCAATGAGGGGGGATGGTAGACCTTTTGTTGGATAAAGGGACAAAGATGGCTTTGTGAATAAATTGTTTATCTAAGATCGTTTTTATTGACTGCTTCGTGTACAGTCAGCAGCAAAGAGATATATTCCTCCTCATGCAAAAGATGTATACACTTTAGTACTACGCGTAGTACTTCCATACATCTTTATACGGTAGCCACGACATTCGTCAAATTCTTGTTTCGTCAAATTCTTGTTTCGTCAAATTCTTGTTTCGTCAAATACTACATTCGTCAAGTCCTTGTTTCGTCAAATTCGCTTTTCGTCAAATCTAAGTACAGTTATGTAGAATAGATGACCGCGGCGATCTTCGTACCGCATTAGAATCTTGCCGACACACACTTGGCCGTTTTTTTAGCCTATGTCATCACGGATAATGTAGCATTTTGCTTTTGAATTTTTTTTTTCTATTATAGTTTTCGCAAAAAAGATAAAAAACTGTTAACGGGGACATACTTCACGGCGAGGGGGGGTGTAGCGTCAGGTGGAGAGGGAGGGAAAGTTGTGCGTTTTGAACACCACACCCAACACACCTTGTTGGTTTTTCCCACAAATTGATTACAAAGAATTACTGTACTATACGGCTCCGACGGACGCGAAGGCAGCCGATCGCATGTCGATGGAGCCGGCTAATGTCGCGGAATCCGTCGGCGGCCGTACGGCCGTCGCGGTGACGGACCCATCATACCCCTCTGGTGGTAGGACCCAACCATACCACTATAGTAGTGATTTGACCATCATGTGTACCTGCTGTATGGTAGGTCCACAGGGGCCGTCCGTGGCGACGCGTCTCGGAATGCGAATGGAGACGACCGGGTTTCAATATGCATAAGTTGCATGCAAATATGAACTGTAGGTACCAATAATAAATAATAATTAAATAATAATAATAATGGTAATTCCTGTTTGTTAACAGTTTGTGTCATTTCAATATCCTTTGCCGTATTAAAAAATGCCGTCCGGGCCGGGCCGATGCAAGCCGGTAGGTCAAATCGTACCTAATGGTGAAAGAATTATTCAGATTGGTCCAGAGTAGTTTCCAGCAGTGCGATATTTGAACATCATACGATCAACTGTGCAGTAGAAAGATGCATAATCCCCATAGTAATTTTGACACTTTCAACTGCTCGATTGGACGTGTAATGTTCAAAAATCGCACTTCTGGAGCCTATTCAATACAAACATACCAAACCGTAGAAAGAGAAGGCACTAGAAGGAAGCACGTGTCTTGTCATATTCACTCAGTAAGAGATGCACATAGCAAATTTGCTCTAGTTAAAAAAGGAGATCGCTACCTTATTGCTGTCCTTATCGACGTATCCACTTTTTTGTACTTCGGCCATCTGACTCCAAAATGTCACTTCATATAAATTGTATGGGACAACCACCTGACTCCGAGATGTCACTTCATATAATTCGCTATCTCATACCCGGTCATTAGCTGAAACTATTTTAAGGGTATGATCAGACCACGGGACATTTTCACGATTTCGATATTCGTCCCATAGAGAAAGTTGTTCAGTTTGATGGTCTGATCGTAACCTTAAAACAGTTTCAGCTAATTTTGTTAGACCTTGTATATTAATAATATAAACTTTTTAGTTTTTATTTGAAGGCGGTTTTTTGTTAATTAGGTATGTTTTGTGTCGATTAATAAATAATATTTTCAATTATTTTTAGTTTTTTTTTCCTTTTTGTCATTGATTGTCCATAAGCTTAACTAAAGCGGACGTGACGAAAAACGAATTTGACGAAACAAGAACTTGACGAATGTAGTATTTGACGAAACAAGAATTTGACGAAACAAGAATTTGACGAATGTCGTGGCTTTATACCACGACGTATTAAAAGTGCATACATCTTTTTGCTGCTGACTGTACACGCAGACCACTGACTTTAAATACTCATAACTTTTGACTGAATGAAACAATTGCGAAGAAACAAAACCTAACAGGGTCCTTCTTAATATGCTGACACTTTTTTAAGGAAATGATCAGACCATCAAACTGAACAACTTTCTCTATGGGATCACAATCGAAATTGCGAATAAAAATCTGATGTCCTATACAAAACTGCAAATCTACATGAGCGTAATGTATGGGACAGTAGATTTTTTTTTCGCGATTTCGATGTTGGTTCTATACAGAATATTGTTCAGTTTGATGTTCTGATCGTCCTCTTAAAAAAGTGTCAGCATATTAAGTTGGACCCTATACATCTATAACTTTGTACAGTTTTTTAGTGGATGATCAGACCGTTAAACCGAACAACTTTCTCTATGGGACCAACGTCGAAATCGCAAATAAAACAGTTGTCCCATAGATTTGGCTCAAATAAATTTGCTGTTTTGCATGGAACAACCGTTTTTTTTTCCGCGATTTCGATTATGGTCCCATAGAGAAAGTTGTTCAGTTCGATGCTCTGGTCATCACATCCCCATGTATATCAGATAGTAATTTTGAATGACAGCGTATATTGTCCTCAATTTTACGTTTCCATTTTCGACATTTAAATAAAATAAGTCACAGAAGTATTTAGGCACACTTCAAGTAATCGGTAGGTTTGTTTGTTGTGGTTGTATTTTAAGTATTATTAAGTGAGATTGAACTAGATTTTTAAGAGAAGTTTATTCCGAAGGCTCCCGAGCGCGTTGAATAGAAACAAACTTTTGTCCTATTTTCAATAGAAGCCAAATTAAAATCAGTAATAAAATGTTAACAATGTGATAATCAATTAGATATTGTATCGATGCTAGGAATAATAATTAAAGATTTTCAATGTTAGGATGAATTTAAGATTTGTATGGAAATCTTTGAACCACGATAACTTAAGAAATCTATCTATCTATTTATAACGTCACGTCTCTTTCCCAGTGGGGTAGGCAGAGACCAGGGCGTGCCATCTACTATCCTTGCATACCTCTTTTGCCTCATTCACATCCATACATCTCTCAATACATGCCCGTCTGTTTCGAGTACTCCGTATCCGCACCTCATATTTTTGTAGGACGCAACCGATTTGATCAGAATACGTCCTACGAGGGCGCCCTCTGCCGACACTTTCACTCACTTAGCTCCATATTATTATATCTCTTTTGTACTGCTGTCACTCATCTTCTTTCAATTAACATCGATCTGATCACTCTATTTCTCACTCTATTTCTCAGCGTAACACCACACATACTCCGCAAGGAACACATTACAACATTCATTTTACTTTCATGCATGCATTCAATTTAATTTCATGAAAGAAAACTGACAAGTGTAAAGCATACATTTTTTAACTTTGAAAAGTAGTCAGTACTTAGACCATAATCACGAAAATTCGCACAAAATTAAATACGTATTTGGTGTTCTTACTCCATCAGCTGCTAGATGGCACCACGGTCTCTTAACGAAGTAGGTACAAGCTAGTCAAAAATAGGTTCAATACCAATTACGTATAGTTTAGTAGCGGTGAGGCTGTTCTGAAAGGGTCAAGGTTGTTCAGTGGGGGATACGCCTTAAAGTCTTTCATGGTTTCAAACGAATGGCTTAAAGGGGGTAAAGCCTGGCTGTCGGCAAAGTTGTCCTCTAAATCCATATAGCATTACACACTCGAACGCAAAGAGAAAATATTTATGAGTTTCCTTGAAAGTTTACCGGGTGATTTATTATAAATGTTTTGCCTTTATGTGTAGTGTGTAGATTAGTATATTTTGATGTCCTGTATGATATGTATTATCAGTGTGAAATTGATATCATTTAAAACTAAGAGTCTACCCATCAAACTGAACAACTTTTGCTATGGGAGCAAACTGATTGGAGCAACAAAAAAATCACCTGAAATGCCTTTTGCTCCGATCGGTTTGGAAGTAAAAGTTGTTCAGGTCGATGGGTAGACTCTAGTTTAAAAGGATGCTAATGATATAAAATGACACAGGAATTAGGAAAGCTTAATCTAATCTAAACTATTATAAAACTGTAACTGAAGTGTGTCTGTACATTGAAGATATTTACAAAAAAAAGATTACGATATGGTTTTTAGGTATCCCTGACTCGAAATCAACCTTTTTTAGAAATTTTGTCTGTCTGTTTGTCTGTTTGTTTGTGTGTTTGTTTGTTTGTTTGTTTGTTTGTTCGCGCATCACGCAAAAACTACTGAACCGTTTTTGATGAAACTTTTTTTGTTTGATAGCTTATGATCTGACTTAAAATCTGGTATATAATTTGTGCGGACGAAGTCGCGGGAAAACACTAGTTAAAACTAAAAATCTTAAAACTAAGTAGAATGCAAACAAAAGAAATTAAATAAAACTAACAATCTTAAAACTAACTAGAAATAAAATAAAACTAACAATCTTAAAACTAACTAGAAAGCAGACAAAAGAAATTACAAACAGTTTATTGATGCTAAAGGCGCTTCTAACCGGGCAACATTTTTCTGCAATATGTGGCTGCAACACAGTGGCCGGCAACATTGCACGCAATGCTAGCCAGACTATGCAATATTGCAGTAATGTCCCGGCTATATAGCCGAACAATGATATCAATTTAACTCAGTATTGAACTGAGAACATGGACAAACCAATAAAAATTGTATACATCCATGATTGACACATGCCGATAATATTCCGGCATTCCATAGTACCTATACTGCATTCCAAATAAGGACGACGAGATTTTCCGATTCCTATTTAGCTTTCTGGCCAATTCTGAAAAGCAAATATAATTTATTTATCAGGAAGATGTACTATCCGACATATCTTGGACGTTACTAAAGCTATTCTAAGAATAAGCGAGAGAAAGTGTTTCAAATCTCTGTTTCTGTAATTAAAAATAAAATGGCCTTAAATTTTCACTGAACCGAAAATGAACTGAACTGAACCACACCGTAAAGTATGTAACGTATTTAAGTTTACAGCCTAAACCACCTGTAACAAAACTCCCTAGTACCTACCTACTTAAGGGGGTTCTTCAGACCATCAAACTGACCAACTTTCACTATGAAGCCAACATCAAGAAGAAACAAAAAAGTCTGCTGTTTCATACAAAATCCGACTCGACTCAAATGTATGCTGCCGCGCTAGCAATAACAGCAGTAAGTACGATTTTTGACGAAATTGAGTTACATATAGATTCGGAATCAGCAAAATGAGCTCTATATTATGTTAAGACTCTTATTTTGATAGCTTAACGGGAACCTGTATTTTCCAGTAAGCATAACAGCAGTATCTCTTAATAATGGGAAAAATTACTTAGAATGATAGCAGTAAGTATACTTACTGCTGGTTTTTTAGTAATGCGCCAACATTAACATTTGACCAGTACTTAAAATAAGGGCAGTAACTAAAAGTACTGCTCTTATATTAAGCAAATTGATTTAACTTTTAGCACTAACTACGTAGAATATGAGCAGTAACTAGAAGTACTGCTATTATATTAAGCAAAGTGAAATTAACATTTTGGTACCCTACTAAGAATATTAGCAGTAACTCAAAGTACTGCGGTTATAGTAAGTAAAGTTAAATTTACTCAGAGTATTAATTGCTTAATGCATCAGTAGTAACTTTCGAGAAATTTAAGAAAATAGTACTTATTTTGAAGTACTTAAGAATTGTTAACAACTTGAGAATTGGCAAAAACTTCCACTTTCTCCGAAGGTCGACTCGCTTGCTCCAGCCTATGATATTATGATATTATAGGTAGGCTAATGGAACTCATACCAACACCGTTTTGAATCTTGGAGTGTGAAATTTCGAGCTCGCTTCGTTCGCTCCAGCCTTTGAATAGTGTTTTATGTGAACTCGGACTGACACCGTTTTTAGATTTGGTGTGTGAAATTTCGAGCTCGCTACGCTCGCTCCAGCCCATGATATTATGAGCGTAGGTAGGCTAATGAAACTAATACGAACACCGTTTTGGAGTGTATTGGAGTGTGAAATTTCGAGCTCATTTTGTTCGCTCCAGCCTTGGAATTGTGGTTTATGTGACTAACACCGTTTTTAGATTTGGTGTGTGAAATTTCGAGCTCGCTTCAGTCGCTCCAGCCTTTGAATTGAGTTTTGGGTATGGCTTAGGACCTAAGCTTAGGTGATGGAACTCGGACCGACACCGTTTTGAGACTTAATGTGTAAAATTTCGAGGTCGCTTCGCTCGCTCCAGCTTATGATTTTATAAGCATGGGTAGCTAATGGAACTCATACCAACACCGTATTTAGAGTCTTTGAGTGTGAAAAATCGAGCACGCTCCGCTCGCTCCAGCCTATGATATTATGCGCATAGGTAGGCCAACGGAACTTATACCAACACCGTTTTGAGTCTTGGTGTGTGCAATTTCGAGCTCGCTTCGCTCGCTCTAGCCTATGATATTATTCGCATAGATAGGCCCATGGAACTCATACCAATGCAAATGCCGTTTTGATTCTTGGAGTGTAAATTTTTTAGTTCGCTCCAGCCTATCATATGAGCGTAGGGTAGGCTAATGGAACTCATACCAACAACATTTTACATGTTGGAGTGTGAAATTTTGAGCTTGCTTCATTCGCCAGCTCGAGATATTATGAGCGTAGGTAGGCTAATGGAACTCATACCAACAACATTTTACATGTTGGAGTGTGAAATTTTGAGCTTGCTTCATTCGCCAGCTCGAGATATTATGAGCGTAGGTAGGCTAATGGAACTCATACCAACACCGTTTTGAGTCTTGAAGAGTGAAATTTCGAGTTCGCTTTGCTCGCTCCAGCCAATGGTGTTTTGAGCATATATAGGTAGGCTCAAAGAGGTATAGTTTTGAGACTTGGTGTGTTCTTCTAATTTCTGGATAGGAGAGAAGATTTCACAGACACTGAATTATGTGACTCATCCAAAAAAGTTGCTTTTTGCTTCTGCCCTACCTTAAACCTCATATGCCCTACCTTCAATCCAGTTCTAGCTACAGCCCTGGTCCCAGATCAAAAATATGAAAACATTTTTTTTCTATCTTCAACTTTCGATGTGGTCGCCACACAAATGTTCAAATTTTCCCCCCTTAATTATTGCGAGGCCGAAGGTCGAGCTATGCGTAGGAGCGAAGCTCCGAAGCGTACCCCCTGGAAACTGGTGGACCTGGTCTCCGAGAGGTCTCCTGGTCTAGATTTTATGTTTTACTAGTTTTGGAAAACGGCTCACTGTTTTCTAATTGTGAGAAATGTTAATTTAGTAACCCTAAGCGATTAATCTCAAGTGAAATATATGTGCCATATAATACTAAATTTAGTTTTGTAAAAGCTTTTGATTATTTTCATGCAGATTTTTAATAGACACAAGATTTCTATAAATTTACATCTTTTTTTTCCTTACCCCATACTATGATTTGTATGAACTGCTTACGATAACGGCAGTAAGTCGGTACTTGCTGCCGTTATTCTAAGCAAACTGTTAGTAAGTATCTAACTTTTACTTAGTATAAACGGTTTTCCATTATTTACAATTATCCTAATATAGATACAAACTTTTCGATTACTATATATCAAATTACATGATTTCAGCTATATATAAAAAAATAAATCAATTAAAATAACTGTATAAATAAGTCAGGAAAATTAAAAATGTTTCGAAAACTTTACGCGCCGTTTTCTCGAAATCAAGTCGAACGTACTTACTGCTGTTATTGCTAGCGCGGCAGTATGGCACAGCAGTTTTTTTTTCGCGATTTCTATTGGTCCTTCATAGCGAAAATTATTCAGTTTGATCTGAAGCACCCCCTTAAGTTTTACTAGGGTTTTTTGTTACACCCTGTATATTTAAGTACCTATGTTATAATTATTATGTATCCATTGTCACTTAAATATAAGCTTACCGTGTCAAAACACCACAACACCACACAAAAGCTTGATATTCGTCGGACAGAGTTAACCCCCCTTGTTCCAGGTGCCATTTATCGCAAAAGTTTTCTTTGTACCCCTAACTCCCTGCTCTCAGGTGTCCTCTCCTAGGACCTCGGTATCAAAAGCTTATACAAACTCGGTTAATATAAAGTTCATATAGCTATTTTAATAACCTCGGATTCTCTTCGGAAATACCTACAAGCTCAAACAAACGTCTATTAGACATTATTTTTAATTAAGAGGATAATACTAGAAATCGTTCTAGGTATAATATTACCGTTGGCGCTCTCCATACAAAAGAAAGTCTGGTGATATTTCCATAGGTACTATCCAATTAAAGTCAATCACATTTTTCAGAAACAATCTAGAAACTAATCTCTATGTTCCTATGAAGTCAGATTTTCGTTAAAATGTAAAGTTTGACTGCCTCAAAACGTTGACTGACTGACTTTACGACGTTTTCACACTACGCCAACGATATTTTTTACATTTGACAGTATGCAACTTCTGGTAGTTATTTATTTTGTAGGCAATGGATGCGAAAGCGTGCGTGGACGGTTTTGAAGAATTCGTACTACATATTTTCATTCTCTAATTAACTCATTTCATCAGCAACTCGTCTCAAGGTGCAAACAGACTTTAAAATCTGGTTCAATGACTACTAGTCATACTCGTTACCCTGCGGACTTGAAAGAAGTCAATAGGACGTTTTAATTTCGAGTCTTCATTTTGCGCGCTCTAGTAACATAGTGCCGCTTCGTTTTGATTTAATAATGTCATCGATTAGAGGTTTGTGTTTTCTAACGACACATCTTACTCATGCATGTTGGGAGCAAACTGAATCAACAACACATAACACATGACTTCTTTTATCGAGTTGATGGCATGTCATTCACTTTCCAGTCCATTATTTCGCCACACGAATAGCACTACCGGAAGGACAAGATGCAAGATGGGGTATAGTCTGAGGAGCAACACCGCATTCACATAATGATTGGTACTTAGCTTGCATCAGTGTTGCTGTAAATATGCCATCTTATGCCGCCTTTTTTATCGGCTCAATACAGTGGGTCTACCATGAGTTTTCACCGTTCTTTACTACTGTAGTTACGTCACCAATTTTGTATTGAATTTCGTACAGCGCTCCTAGTGGTTACGTTGAGAACTAATTTCTGTCATACGATTTGGCGACGTAACTAAAGTAGTAAAATACAGGGAAAACTCATGGTAGGCCCTCTGGTCGCATGGTGTCATATTCCAACACCGATACCTACAATATCGTGTTTGTTATTGCCTGGTCCGTCGTGGGAGCTCCCTGTTGCTGTTGCAGCTATGCACGGACCTCCTTTTACGGACTCCATAGTGCCTTTGCCGTCACTGTTTATCCTGTATTGTTCTGATGAAATAAATGAGTTATCTATTCTATATATCTTAAGTCTATGGATTACAGCATTTATGATAATTTTCCACCCTCCACACACGGACCTGAAAAAAAGACGGACTTAATGTGACACTAAAAAGATGTGAAGCATGCAAGGTCCTACATTTTCGTTTGTTCTACAAGGGACCTACACTCACACAGATGCATTAGCTCTAGGCGCAGGTCCGACACCCATCACCATTATGTACCGTGTGACAGCACGCACACAAAAGAAATGGGTGCTTCACTCGTGATTAGACGAGATTACGTCCGTCTTTTTGTCAGGTCCGTGCCTCCACATTTCCAAAACAGAGAATTGTATATTTTAGAGAAGTTGTTTCTTTAGCTATAATATGTTCTACAAATATTACATATTATATATTCAAATAAAAACGATATAAACATCAAAGTTAGGTACCCAGGTAGGTATAATGGTTCATGATTAAAGGAAAAACTTATTTTCATTCCATACATTTTCATTGCTGTTCAAACACATCAAATAACTAACTTTTATGTTTGTAAGGTTTCTCACCAAGAAGCCTTAAAAACGTGAAAGTTATTTAATGGCTATATAACAGTCACAATGTGTCACCACGTTCGTTCATTTGTCAACGACACAGTGAAGAATATACATAACATTTAGATATGTGCACTTGTGTCAGAATACAAATTGTGGTTGGTAAACATTACTCATGCTGTTAGACATTTCCATTATTTGCATTTGGTACCTTTTCCTAACCCACTCACTAAAGTCGGGCCAATTTAATAGGTCACATTTGACATATGTCATTTTTAGCTTTGTAGTGAGGTGACCTGCTTAAAAACGTCGATTAAAGTGAGTGAATTGATTCGGATTTCAATCATACATGAATCGAATTATATGTGAATATCGCGGTTTGTTGGAACTACATTTTACTTCGATTTTTTGGGTTACATACATCCCTAGTGTTAAAAATGAAAAAGGGTTCACTAACGCAACATTTTTTACCGTCCGTTTATTACCGTCTTTAGTCATTATAAAAATAAATATGGTAATCGTAATTAAAAAGAGTAAAGCAACTTCACTTCTAACTGCGAAAAAATATATATTATTATATGCCCGCCCGTCGTTTCAAGGTTACGTTTGATCAAGTATCAATAGACTGATGTCAAATGTGACTTATTAAATTGGTCCGGCCCGACTTTACTTACATATAGGTACACCCGATGGATTGTCTTATACTACCTTCCTGGGTACAACCATATTTTTTACCCGACTATAACAGAAGGAGGGTTATATTTTTTAATATAAAGTTCATTGTAATGAGGCCTTTTACAAGACTTAGGGCCTGTTTCGCCACTTCTGGGTAAGTTATTGTTAGCTTATCCGACAGATAGTTTGACATATTTTGTATGAAATTATGTCAAAATATCTGTCGGATAAGCTAACAAGAACTTATTCAGAAGTGGTGAAACAGGCCCTAATAAATCGAAAAACCACAAGATGGCGATGTTAAAATTACTCATAAACCTGTCACATTGACAGTAAAAAGTGTTGTTTGTCTATGGTTTGCATCAAGTCTGACAGGTGGTGTAGCCAATAGATAAATTGTTCTCTACCAATAACTACGCAAGGGCAACGAACATGATAGTTTGTTATTATGTAAAACTTACATTAAAAAGTAGATTAATTAAAAGTATCAAAACGTCTTTTACATTGTAACCATCATAATCCTAGTAATGAATTAACGAATTACTCCCTAAAATTAGGGAATCCATAAAAACACTTAACACCTTCGATCTGACCCTAAATCCCATCAAAAACATAAATTGTAAAAAAAAACCAAGTCTCGGAACTCAGTTCTTCTACCGTAAAAAGTTGTGAGATACATGTAGGTAATATCAAGTCGTTAATTTATTCAGTCCCTTCTGTCTTAAGTTATAACGTAATTAGCTTACCTAACAACATCTTATAGAGACCATATAAATATTAAAAATCTTTAAGGTTTTAAATAAATAGATTGACTTGGCCATCGCATGAAAACACTATGTATCTCACAAGTTATACATATTATATTAAATTACTTACATTGTTTAGTGCGAGATTTAGATATCTATGGTGCGAGACTTGCTTTTTATTAAGTTATTTGTTTTTGATGGGATCTTTTTTCTTTTTGTAGATAGTCCTACTTTTTTTACTCACTGCAAATGTAACTTTGTAATCCTGTACATTATACATTAGGATTACAAAGTTATTTATGCAATTGTTTTGTCTAGAAAACCGGACCAAAATTGCAAAATGTTTAAATTAATAGCTAGATAGTTGAAATTTTCACAGAATATACTACGGCTGATTTGTTTACAAATAATAACATTGTCAAAAGTTAAAAATCATGGGGTTCTCAACAAAAAACTAGTTTTTATCAACGTTTTTCTTCACGCTCCATCGTTAAAACGGTAATAAATACAAGCGTCAAGCTTGGTGTGATTATAGAGCAAACTCTACAGTATAACAACAAATAATAAAAACCGGTAAAGCAAAGTCAGTCTCAACCGTTTTTTTTTTTTTCTAATTTTATAAATGTTGTATTCTGTAGTGGTCTGGTGTGGAACCCTCGGGCCTCGGTGCGCAAGTAGCCCGACTCACACTTGACCGGTTTTACTTGTTGGAAAGAGGGGAGCAGGCCTTTTTCGCACCCCTCGTTTCATTTGGCCATAGAGCTTTATTCAATGGTTTGAACAGGTACGGCTTACCACGTAATGTCATTATTGTATACGTTTACGGCGGCGGCGATAGCCGTCACTGTACACGAACGTGTTAAGCCGAGCCAGAAGCTTGTTAAGGTCGCTGGGAATACTCTGATAGCACGTTGACCACCAACATACCTGCACTAATCCGTAATATAAAACCGCTTAGTGGTGTATGACTAAGGTAACCTCATTTAATAGCACCGCATCGCATTTTTCCGTCGCTCCATCCTTGCTGTCACTCAGGAACGTCATTTGCTAGAGCATATTTTATAAACGATAGCACGGCCGCGTGCGATAGCGTTCCATCTTATATGCTCTAGCAAATGACGTTTCTGAGTGACAGAAAAGGATGGAGCGACGGAAAAATGCGATGCGGTGCTGTGTCATGTAGTGCAACCCTTACCATCTTATTTTATTAATGGACGTTAACGTCATGATTATTACTACTATGATGAGCTATTTCCATTGAAACTTTACAATCCTAAATTTTTTTTTTTACATTATTTTAAAACATACCTAATAAATACTCTGAATTTGCACGCCAAGAACATAATTATGCAAAACCAGAATAATTTGAACATAAGGGTATAAAACGGCAAAACAAATACTTGTAACAAAACACCATAGTAAAACATAGTGGGTGTTACACCCTATACAAGGTGTTTCATAAGTAACAATAAATTTTTGAAACTCATAAGGGGGTTGTTTAGACCGTCAAACTGAACCACTTTCTCTATGAGACCAACATCGAAATCGCGAAAAAAATAATTTTAAATCCCATACATATTTTAGCTCTAGTCGATTTGTAGAGTATAGATCATAAATTTTTTTTTTCGTGATTTCGATATTGGTCCCATAGTGAAAGTTGTTCAGTTTGATGGTCTACACCACCCCCTTAAATGTTTATTTGTAGTTTTGTAACACCTTGTATACGAAATCCTGTAAAACGTTTCAAAATTGTTTTTCTTTTTTATGTGTGAGAAAAAATAATTCTTTCATCATTTGAAAGGTAAACTATGAGGTAGATAAATAAAACGAATAAACTCCGTGTATTCCATTTAATGAAATACATAAATTCGGGTTGGCACAACAACAACATAATATTAACAGTGAAAATATAGAGAAGAATTTTATCAGTCATAGAAACAGCGGGGTCTTTTCTACGAAACTGTGATAGTACGAGAGCCCATGTCCATTTTCAAGGATTATTTATACACACGCACGTTGATAGAACCTTATGTATGATAGACATTTAAGTTTATACCATTAGAAAAGATCATGCCCAAAATTATATGCAAGTTAGGCTGAACTTGCGTCCGGCCAAATTGTCACTTATAGATAGGAAATGTACTAAGCATTATTTTAACAAGAAAATCGTTTAATATCTGATGTGGAGATATTCAAAAAATGGGTAGGTTATTAAAACAAAAGCATTCATTCCTTACAAAAAATTATTATAAATTGTACAGCATATGCTTACGACTATATCCCCCGAGGGGGTGTCAGAGATATTCTGAAATCTCAGAACATCCACGTTTCACCAGTAGTACCGAAACTCTGTCCAGTGTGACGGGGGGTGAGCCCGTGCCTCGAAATTGAAGCATGCAGGTTTCCTCACGATGTTTTCCTTCACCGAAAAGCCAGTGGTGTTACAAATCGTACATAAATTCCGAAAAACTCATTGGTACGAGTCGGCTTGGACGGGGATCGAACCATCGCCTCCTGCCTTAGACAAGTTGTCTAAGCCTCCTGCACGGCAGGCAAGGTTACTCGCCACTGGACCACCACGGATGAGGCTATAAATTGTATTTCTTTTTATTCCTATAAGGGATTCATAATTCAGACCAAATATTTTTGTTAAATGTATGCATTGATGATGACGCATTGATGACGCATCTTTAGGTCCTGGTTTTGGGCATTGTCTTTTGATATGGGCTGTCGTACTATAAGTGCACGACGACTGATTATTAGGTATGTACAATTGAAAAGGTCACGAGTTCAACAACATTGGATAATTTACTCGTATGTGCTACTTCAACTTAGGCACTTTGCCATGAGAGCAAAGCGGTGCCAAATATAAAACAATTTGGCTTGACGGCAGAAGTAGTACAGTAATTGCACTCAAAGATGAAATTTAATACAATAGACAATTATAAAGAATTATTTACAGTTAACACCAGAAGCCGGAGATGATTCACGCCTTTTATTTCGTTCGTTCGCGCGCAATAGAAAGAGAGCGAAGGCGCGATAGGTCTTTATGATGCTGCCATACTGCGGCCACAGAACAACATTAAGGGTACATTACCGTTGGCGCGCTCCATACAAACGTACTATGTTGATATTTTCAATACTAACCAATTAAAGTCAATGAAATTTTGCAGAAACAATCTAGAAACAAATCTCTATGCTTTTATAGAGTTCGAATTTCGTTAAAATGTATAGTTTTAAAGTTACAGTGCCTCAAAGATTTCGGATACAAATCTTAAATTAATCCTAGATTTAAAACTGTATATTTTAACGAAAATCTGACTTCATACAAGCATAGAGATTCGTTTCTAGATTGTTTCTGAAAAATTTCATTGACTTCACCATATAGTACGTTTATATGCAGCGCGCATTTGCGCTCTCGGAATAAAATTCTCTAGGCTTAAACATGTTTAAATATGATGCTGTCACTGTCATTTGTATTAGCAGTTTGAAAGACAGAACTATCACTAAATACGTTTAAGCCTAAATGCTTGCTGGTGCAAGCGGGGCTAAGTTTTACTTTGTTTTTACAGACAGTAGGTCTACACATTTATTGAACAAGTTAATTTATATCGGAAGGTTTTTTTTACCGTTCCGAAACTTTCAGAGGTTGTTCGGTGATTCAGACGATCAAACTGAACAACTTTTATAATGGTACAAAACCTGAAATCGCAAAAAAATCTGCTGGTCCATACTAAACTGCAGTGCCCACTAGACTCAAAATATGTAGTTATGAGACAGCCGATTTTATTTTACGAGGTCAAGTTCAAGTTTGCATAGTAAAATTTGTTCAGTTTGATAGTCTGAACCACTCCTGAAAGTTTTATAACGGTAAAAAAAATCAACCGGTGTAGAAGTGCATTCACACAAAAATAATTTGTAACAAAAATACATTAATACCAGTATGATAATGAACTAATGAGTGGTAGTAAGTAAAGAGATCTTATGGGAAAACAGAGTAAAAATTTAAAGCAATCGGACAAAGTATTTACAAGAATCTAGTATTATTTCCGGTTCTCACAATAACGCGGACCGGATTGGAATTGATTTTTTTGAAGTGCACTGGATCACCACTCATCGTAATTAATGAGAAGGTACATTTGCCCTGCAGTCAAATCCTTTTGGAATGGAATTAATTGTGGCTTAATGGTGGAAAACCACATCAGTGCTTTTGTACGTTTCTATCATTTGTTGTATGGGTTTGATGCCCGCGTAATTCCGAACGGAATTGTGGATGTAATTACAGTCACATTGTAAAATCATATCAAGGCTCTAGCATGATGTGAACAGCCAGGCCGCGTCGCAAGTTTTATCTTGCTTGGATGTGCTGAAACACAGAAATAGAGCTAGGATCGGCAAAAGGATGTTTCGGAACTTCCCGTTCAAATCGTCTCAGATGACAAGGGCTCAGACTGTGGGGGTAGAAACTGTGACGTCATAAAGATGGCCATACAAAGTAAAAAAAAAAATATTGTTTATTCATGCCGTGTGGGGTATCGAATGAAAGGGCTTTATGAGTAAATTACAAATATATAGCATAGTTTATAATTTTCACTACTTAGTTTAACAAATTACTCGAAAAAGTAAAAAAAATCCACAATTCTGAGTTGACTTTGAACTGCTATAGATTATAAACGACTAAATGGATTTTTGTAGAATATATATCAAATGACTCGGGATATCCTCTACATTGCGTCAAAAAATTTAATTAACTAGATAAATTACAAAATAAAGAATGTCCACCAATTTGAATAACATTGTAAATTTTTTGACGCTTTCTAATAATTTCTTAGACCAAGTTGTAACAATGTTATATTATGCTATATATTTGTAACTTACTCATAAAGATCTTTCATTTGAATGCATATCGATACCAGATAACACTATAAAAGAGATGACTTGTGCCAGAATCTTAGTTAAGTTAAGGCGGGGAGAGCGTTATGATGATTTATAATTCGGAGCGCGCTCCATACAAACGAAGTCTGGTTATATTTTCAATACTAACCAATTCAACTCAATGAAAATTTTCAGAAACAATCTAGTAACTAATCTCTATGCCCTTATGTTGTCAGATTTTCGTTAAGATTTATAGTTTTAAAGTTACAGTGCCTCGAAGATTTTCATTAAAGATCTTAAATTAATCCTAGCACTGAAGCTGTATATTTTAACGAAAATCTGACTACATACAAGCATAGAGATTAGTTTCTAAATTGTTTCTGAAAAATGTCAGTGACTTAATTGGTTAGGATTAAAAATATATCCAGGCTTCGTTCGTATGGAGCGCGCTCCGAATTACTCGTATATCCCCTTGTCACGCTGCCGCTGTCACGTTTTAGACCATCGGATCGTTCCTGAAGAAACTACACCAAGCTTATCTATATATATATATATATATATATATATATATATATATATATATACAAGGTGTTACAAAACTACAAATAAACCTTTAAGGGGGTGGTGTAGACCATCAAACTGAACAACTTTCACTATGGGACCAATATCGAAATCGCGAAAAAAAATATGTATGTTCTATACTCTACAAATCGACTAGAGCTAAAATATGTATGGGATATAAAATTATTTTTTTCGCGATTTCGATGTTGGTCCCATAGAGAAAGTTGTTCAGTTTGACGGTCTTAACAACCCCCATAAGAGTTTCAAAAATTTATTGTTATTTTATGAAACACCCTGTATATATATGTGTTTTCTTTTCTTTGTTGTCACTGTGGCCGCCGTCTTATTACAGATTTTCTACTATTATCAGTCGTGGTGCACCAGCCTATTCAGCTTACAAAAACATTTATGCGGAGCTTTGCTCGTAAATTTCGTCTCTTTTTATCCAAATTACACCTTAAAAGAGAGAGACCAACCATTAATTTACAACTTTTACTTATAGGGTAAGTTCTGCAGAACACAGCGATTTATTTATTTTAACTACCTATAATAAGCTAGCTTATCTTAAAACTGTTGGAAGGAATAATGAGATGATAGACATGATCCCGAAAGAAGATGACGATGTTGTCTTGTGAGCTACCGAATTATCTGAAAAGAAGAAAAATCAGGTTGAATATTCGTACAATATAATACTTAACCACTTTGCATAATACACTAATGAACAATGTGTTTTATTCAGTGCAGGAATATCTCTATTTTGATTTCTTACAATCCTAAATCACAGACTTGAAAGAAATACGGACCGAATATTGCACTAAAAAGATGTGAAGCATGCAAGGTAATACAATCTCGTTTGTTCTACAAGGGACCTACACTCACACAGATGCACTAGCTTTAAGCGCAGGTCCTGTACAACCCGTCACCATTATGTACCGCGTGACAGAACGCACACAAAAGAAATGGGTGCTTCACTGATGATTAGACGAGATTACGTCTGGTTCTTTTTTTAAGTTTGTGTCCTGAATATGAAATATTGTGGAATTGAATAATAAATGAATGAAAATGAATAAACGCAAAACTAGAAAGTAGTTTGTTTAGAATCGAGAGCAGAATCGAATTATCATGGTTTCAATCATAGACATATTACTCTAGCGATAGACCAGCTCGTTCAAACAAACAACATGTCACACAAAATGAAACATTGCGGTCTGTCATTGCCATAGTGACGAAGTGAACTCGGGAACATCAATCAGGTGCGTACACCTCATACAAGTGGAACATGTTGCTTCTATGCAAGGGAGTCTATCGCTAGAGTTTAAGTCTATGGTTTCAATATAGGTAATTTATTTCAAAATATTAAATAATTTGTTTGTAAAATTTAAAATTTACTGAACTCAATCTCTACCCACCGCACAGGCACACTCGCCCTACTCACTACCAAAACAATGTATCCATGAGCACGTTAGCGCTTTCTTTCACTGCTGAAATGATACGAGTAACAAATAATCGATCTATCTATCTATCTTTCTATAACGTTACGCCTCTTTCCCAACGGGGTAGGCAGAGACCAGAGCGCGCCATCTACTACGATCCTTACATACATCTTTTGCCTCATTCACATCCATACATCTCTTCATACATGCCCGTTGGTTTCGAGTACTCCGCACCTCCCCTTTTTGTAAGACGCAACTGATTTGATCAGAATACGTCCTACGAGGGCGCCCTCTGCCGACACATCCACTCATTTATATCTCTTTCGTACCAAACTTTCGTACGTAACAAATAATTTTTGCCTCAAAACTTAAAATGCGAATAACCTTAAGTTTCAATCTAATTATTTTGTTGTAAATCAGTTGGGGTGTATGAGGTTTTGCGCTTATTCATTAACACGTTGTGAATGCGATTTTTAGTTTCCTATGAACCCGAGACTCCGTACGCGCAGTCTGGTGATGATAGAAATAGATTTAAGTTTTCATGGTTGAAAAATCTTAATTATCGTGAGGAGAGCGGCACTGAACGATAAAAGGACTCTTAATTTCCAATTTCTTAACTATACACCTACATAGGTACTCAAATAAAACAAATTTTAAACGAAATGTAAAATTCTAAAATTAACCTGCAAAATTGTTAATTAAATTTATCAGTTACGAACTTCGGCGAAAAGGCGACAATTTACATTAATTGAAATAACTGCTCAAACTTGTATAAATATTGTTCCGAGTACCAGTTAGTTGGTTTGGGAGACTTTGACAATTATAAAATCAACCAACTCTTTGATAAATCATTAGATCTTGGATACAGATTGTCGCACAGATTATCAAAGTATCAGAAACTACTTAGTTAGAGTCTATAATACAAATGACTGGTAGATAGGTAAGTAAAAAAGTTACATAATTTAACCTCCTGGTAGTTATGAATTACAAAATTTTTTTTATTAAGACCCACTGACTTTTTTGGTTACCGGGACCTCCCATACAAAAGTGCCGACTATAGTTCATTACTGCAGTGGCCTTAGATCAAAATAAAATTAATAGATATGCCTAAAGCGCATCCAAACCGCGGTCCATACAAACTAGCGCCATTATCTTCTGTCAAATCTAGGGCACTTGCATACAAATTTGAAGTAAACCTTTCATTTGTTTTGCCTCATTTTTCTGGTTTGATATGTTCGCGTAAGGCCAGGCCAATTCATTAATTTTATTTTGATCTAAGGCAGTGGCCAGGAAAAATGGTATTGATGGACGAACGTGTAAATGTGGGCCGAGGCGAAGCCGAGGCAATATATATAGGTACAGCATTATTATTACGAAGGACCCTTTGGAAATAAAAACATCCATGACACGGAAAAAAGATTAATAGGTATACATTTTCTCATCAAACAAATATATTATACAGGGTGTAAGTGACAGCTGTTTTTTTCTCGCGTATATGTAGGCTCCATATAAATGGTATATTGGTATACCAATCATCATCATTCCCTTGCCCATTTCCCATTATCTGGGGTCGGCGCAGTATGTCATCCTCTTCCATTCATCTCTCCTAGCCGTCACTTCAGCAGTCACTCCTTTCTTACACATATCATCCTTCACACAATTCATCCATCTTTTCTTCGGCCTTCCTCTTCTACCACAGCCATCCACATTCATACTTAACACTCGTCTGGTAACATGACACTCTTCTCTTCGCATCACATGCCCGTACCACGATAATCTATTACCCTGTAATTTTTCTGTCATAGGTGCTACTTTCAAACTTCCTCTAATATACTCATTCCTTATCTTGTCCATTCTAGTTACACCACACATCCATCTCAATATTCGCATCTCAGCTGCATGTAGTCGTTTCTCATCCGTCCCTTTTGTGGCCCAACACTCTGAACCGTACATGACAACAGGTCTTACTATGGTTTTGTATATTTTGCCCTTCAATTTGAGGGGGATTCGGGGATCGCAGATCGTTCCCGTAACCTGCCGCCACTTCATCCATCCTGAGTTGATTCGGTGCTTCACGTCCCGATCTATTTCTCCGTCGCCTTGTATGAGTGACCCGAGGTACCGGAAGTCGGAGCAGACTGGTAAGGGCACGCCATCAAGGGCAATAGGCACACAACACAAAGGTATATTGGTATACCAATAAATATACCAATATATACCATAGTGAAAGTTGTTCAGTTTGATGGTGTGAGTTCACCGTTTCAGTATTAGCTAGGCTGTCACTTACACCCTGTATTATGCAGATCGCGGGATTCGGTCCTCAGTTTGTGACTGGCAGACAGACTTCCTACTAGTTTATTGAACCGTCTCATGCCTTAGATTATAAATTTACAAGTTATACTGAAATGTGAAAAATTAATTTGTTGCAAATGGCCTCCTCCTTTCAAGAGCTCGGTGGCGCGTTGCGGAGAGGTATGGAATCTCAATCATGAGGTCCGGGTTCGAATCCGCACGGACAACAGGCCACGTACCAATGAGTTTTTCTAACTTATGTACGTATTACCGACTGCTCTCAAACGGTGAAGGAAAACATCGTGAGGAAACCTGCCTATGCAGAAGAAGAAATTCTGATTCGTATGTGTAGTCTACCAATCCGCATTGGGTACGCGTGGTGGACTAACGCCCATACACCCTCCTAGAGGGTAGGCCTGTGCCCTGCAGTGTGACGTATATAGGCTGATGATGATGATGATGACATCCTCCTCTGCCTGAGTGCATCTAGTATGAATTTTTTTCAAGAAATTGGTTTTTACATGCATCAAATCACTATACAGTATACCTAAAAGGTTTTATAAATCCAATATTATCAACATTATTCGTGATAAGTTAACTCTAAACCTATCATGTGACATGTAATAAGTGGATATTGACATGTAATTAAATAGGAAGAAAGGTAATAAATATTTATTTTTCTTCCATCTCATTCTTTAGACAATATAAAAAAACAAACATAAAAATGTTGTTGTAGGTCAATTACAAATTCAAACAATAATAATTATTTATAAGGAAGACGGACGAAAGGACTGAAGTAAAAATGAATAATTTATTTGGCAGAGACTGAACAAAGCTTTTCGTTCGATTTCAAACGAGGTGGCTCATTAAAAGTTTAACCCCTCAATTGCCACTCTACAACGGTTTTAAGGTCAGTAAAGTTGTTAGTCAATGTTTGGAAGGATTTCAAAAGTGTGTACCTATACCTACTAATATGTACAATAAGGTACATGCATACACAACTAATCTTGAACAAATAATTGATTAACTCTAGTAGTAGGGTAGAGATATCTTGAAGAGTGTAATCTTTTTGTTCTTATCGTGTCGACTTCACATTTTGAACAAAGTCGCTAAATAGTACCTTGCCAGAAGTGAGCAACCGATATTGCAACGTCGCTAGCGGTCATGAGCTCCTCCTGCGTGCAGGTGTTAGGGCACGCAGGGCACGATGTGAGATGGGCCATCGTTTGTGGAGCACCACACAAGACCTGACATTTTGGGCATCCGAGAATCCCCACCTGACCATGTTGTCCTTACTGCGACCGACCTGGGTTCGTGTGATATAAACCCACATCAATTTAAACCAACCTTTTTCTTCCGTGTCCCAAATTATTTACACAAACATGAATGCTACGTGCTACTGAGCTCGTAGCCCACCGCTACGCACGTAGCTGTCTCACAAATTCGTAGCACGTGAAGGCAGATTTTCGGAAAAGTCAGGATCACAATTTTATAGAAAACAGACTAGAAGCACAGAAGAGTATCTGTTAGTAGACACCAGAAGTGCTACTTTGACTATCGGCCACCGCCACACGTCTATTCTGTATAAACCGCGCCTAATAGTACTGTAGCCGGGGGACTTTTAAATTACCAAAAAGATTACCGATTGCCGTTTAGAAATTGTTGTAATGTACTAAATGACTAATATAAAAACCTAAGTCTTACAGATCGCCTTAGAAAAAAGAAAAAAAATAGTCAGAATTTTATAAATTTCGAGGTCACCGTTTTTTTTTCTATACTGTCATGTTCTTCATCTTAGTTCAATACGTAATAGTTAGATTGTCTAAAGTTGCCATACAAAGCTATAAGACCAGATGAAAAAGTCAACTTTGATTGGTCTTAATAGCTTTGTATGGCAACATTAGATTGTCTTACTATTACGTATGGATGGGTATTGAACTAAGGTTAAGAATATGACAGTATAGAAATGAAACGGTAACCTCGAAATTTGAAAATTTATGACTATATATATATTTTTTTTCTACGGCGGTTTGTGATCTGTAAGACTTAGGTTTTTATATTAGTCATTTAGTATCTTACAACAATTTCTAAACGACAATCAGTAATCTTTTTGGTAATTGAAAAGTCCCCCACAGTAGGTACTATAAGGAAAAGTGCTGTGTCTGTTACGAAGTATACCGGGTATAAAAAAATTACATTCAATAAAAACTGAAAAGATAAAAACAAGTCCAGTAGTCTAGAATTCTGTTATGTTATATTGAAGCGACTTTCACAGTCGGAAGCTATTTTTTACGAAGACGGGTTTTGGTTTGTTTTTTAAATTTACTTTTTTATTTTACACTTTTTAGTTTTTTCAACTTTAAATCGTTATACTTCCTAAATGGTAATTCGAAATGAAAAATTATAAGAGAAACCTAAAAAATATTTTCAAATACTTATTCAATCACCCACTCGACATAGTTCGTTAACTTTAATTTTACCTTCATGGGCAACTCATCCCACACACGACTCATCCCGCGGGCTCAGTTGACACCTTTTATTTTGTCGGGGGTGACTCGGCCCATTCATTTCCCAAGGGGTCTACTCATCCCGCGGTGGATGGGGGCGGGAGTGAATGGGGAAACCCCCTTTTCCAACTCAGACGGTTAGGTTAGCGAGGAGCGAAGCGACGAGCATGTTAGGTTTCTTGTGACCACAGCGCACGAGCCGAGCGAGCGGAGCGAGCGGTGCCGCGGTAGCGGCCGGCGAGTGCCAGAACCGAATTGCTACTATTTACCTAATCCACCGCGGGATGAGTTGACCGAGTGGTCCGAGTCGCCCCCAACATAAAAAGTAGCGGTCAACTGAGCCCGCGGGATGAGTCGTGTGTGGGATGAGTTGCCCATGAAGGGTTAATTTTTTTTATTTTCAAATATTTCTATAGCGTCTTGTAGTCACCATATTGAATTTTGATTACTGTCATGTTTATAGTGACACTCGCAAGCAATGATATTAATAAGCTCACTGCTCGCAAGATCAAGACAAATCGATTGACGTAAAAATCATCAAAACTGGCCCATCAATCCTAAGGAGGTGCTTCAGCTCATCAACCTGAACAACTTTCACTATGGAGAGAACTTCGAAATCAGTTGTTCCATACAAAACTGCAGTCCCGACTCGACTAAAATTTAAAATTTAATTATTTTTTTTCGCGATTTTGAAGTTGGCTCTATAGTGAAAGTTGTTCAGTTTGATGGTCTGAAGCATTACTAGGGTGTTTTGTTACACCCTGATTAACTATTAATCATCATCATCATCACAGCCTATTATACCTACCCTGTCCACACCACGTCCTTAGTCCACCACGCGTGCCCAATGTGGATTAGTAGACTTCACATACGCATCGGAATTTCTTCTTCAGCGTATGCAGGTTTCCTCTTGTAGTTTTCTTTCACCGTTTGAGAGCAGTCGGTATTACTTAAAGTAAGTTGGAGTCTCATTTCATACGAAATGTATGGGAAACGTTTTTTGCTATTCATAACATTTCTAGTACTCAAACCTCGGTTGGTCCGATAGAGTTTATTGGTCCTTATAAGAAACAGGATCGATTGGCATCAAAAAAAAGTGTTTGTGTTAATTGTCAATTATCTTGCTGCCTGTACATTTTTTTTCAAAATCAGTGAATGCAGTTCGAAATGTTTCAAAAAGATAAGGATAGTATCTTAAGAACGTTTCGCTGTAGCTACAACGGTTAAGGTACCTGCCTTTACTACCCCGTCTCAAAAATACACCCTGTGTAAGTTAGAAAAACTCATTGGTACATAGCATAGAGCGTCGGTGGCGTATTGCGGAGAGCTATGGGAACTCAATCTTGAGGTCCGGGTTCGAATCCGTACGGACCACAGTAATCTGTGCTAAAATCATCAATTTAATTTGTAATGTTACTAAATACTAACTGGCCTCTGGCAAGCGATGCACAGAGTATATGACGGCCTCGTGTATTTCCGGCAGGCTGGCCGGAGTGGTTCGTATCCTCTCCTCTTCCGTGCACTTCTCAATGCTCTTGCGGTATATGTTGTAGATTATAGCTGTGCATCGGACCTGTGGAGAACGCACCAGTTAACAAACTTTTTCGAAAGGCAACAACATGAGCACGTTAGCGTTTTCATTAATTGCTGAAATGATAAAATCTTTTTTGCGCTTATTCATTCACACGTTGTATTGGTTCGACTACTACTAGTCTTAAATAGCGCCTGGAAACTATAATTATTTTCTTTTTTCCAGTGTGTTCTATCCCAAAACTGTCAAAATGAATTTACTTTGGGCACCCCGTTGTCTGTCCGTCCCATCCATAAAGGTGTTATACCTTACATGAATAGAGCAACTGACATGAGTTGTCAAATGAAACCGTTTTTGGATGTTTTCAGGAGACTATTCGCAGGCAAAAATTAGAATACTGTCTATAATTCAGAGTCTAACGTGAAATCGTGAATAAATTAATGAAGTAGGTAGTGTCAGTATATTTAAAAAAAAAAATCTACGATTTCACTTTAGATTTGCAGTTATTCACGGAAACCGAATTGTAAAAATTGGTAAGAGATTAGAAAACGGTTCTATTGCCTCGCGTCACGTTCTCTTTATTATACAGTGGTGCCGCTAGGTACATCTCGCTCTCTCAGCTGTCAGTTCCTCTATTCCTGGTATAATACGTTTATGGTCCCGTCTGTCACACGCGTTTTCCCCTACCCAGTTAGACATAGGAAGCAGAAACTTGGCGTAGTTATATATAGCAATTAAAGACCCAATTACATACAATTCAAATAAGCTTTGGAGGGGAGGGAGGAGCCGAAAGAGAAGGGGTCCATAAAAACCATAAAAGGTATTGTGTGCAACCATTCTGTAATGTTTTTTGCGACAGTGTCGACACTATTTTTCCGGTACGTGAAGAAGGGGTTATGCTGAAAAACACACTGTGTTTTATCACACTACCAGCAAACGCTGAAGCCTAGTGATAATAAATCTGTTTCAATTTCAATTAAAAAATATACAACGTGTTAATGAATAAGCGCAAAACCTCATACACCCTAACTGATTTATAACAAAATAATTAGATTGAAACAATATTTTCATTATTTTGATGATTAAAATTTAAAGTAATTCACATTTTAAGTTTTGAGGCAAAAATGATTTGTTATCATTTCAGCAATGAATGAAAGCGCTAACGTGCTCATGGATAGATTTTAAGAATCTTGTTTTGGTAGTAAGTAGGATGAGAGTGCCCGAGCGGTGGTTTGAGATCGAGTTCGGTTGAAAACAAATTACTTATTTCATATTTTGAATACAAAAACTATGTTGAAACCATCATAATTCGATTCTGCTCTCGATTCTAAACAAAATGCTTTCTAGTTTTGCGTTAATTTATTAACACGTATACAAGGTGTTACAAAACTACAAATAAACCTTTAAGGGGGTGGTGTAGACCATCAAACTGAACAACTTTCACTATGGGACCAATATCGAAATCGGGAAAAAAAATGTATGTTCTATACTCTACAAATCGACTAGAGCTAAAATATGTATGGGATATGAAATTATTTTTTTCGCGATTTCGATGTTGGTCCCATAGAGAAAGTTGTTCAGTTTGACGGTCTTAACAACCCCCTTAAGAGTTTCAAAAATTTATTGTTACTTATGAAACACCTTGTATATAAGGTTTTTAATTTGTTGGCGAAACTTAAGAAACGCATTTGGTATCTGTTACTAAGTACAATTGCGTGTTAATGACCCTCCGGCTCGATCATATGATTCTGAGGTCAATGTTCGCCCGCCGGCCGCGCACTGCGTGTGATACGTACGAAAATAATAATGGTGTTAATCATCAATAATAATTATAAACATTGATAATGCAATCTGTTATCATTAACAAGTGCCCTGGTTGAGTTTCGCCAACTAATTAAAAATTACCCTATATATCGACATTATCGTGTGAGGTGCAAATTTTCTCGCTCGATGGCTCGATCGATACACACTCAACAAAAACATAATCATGAACTCATATTCAAAGTCATGAACTATTTTCTAGTGGTTCCAAAAACAACACAATTTTCAATACCTAATTAATAGTTTCCGTGAAGTTGGAACGTAGACAAACTTACCCCTTTGACCCACTTGCTTTGCTCCACCTAACCATATAATAAACGATTAAACTAATGTACCAATTACTAACTTTATGTATTTACCCATTTATGTACTACTAAATATATCAGTTAGTGACCCAAACTCGGATAATCTCGTATGATCTCCGACACAATTACATTAATATAGGTTATTGGTATATAAGCTCTGTTCCACACTAAGATCGGAGAGGATGTATGTTTTGATAGCTCTTCAATTATACAGGGTGTTAAACAGACGGTTAAACAAAGAGCCGGCAAGGGAAGTCTAAACATGAACTTAACAATTTTGTTTACCTGTTTTCATGGCCTTGTGGGCTGTTTTTTGATAATTCCCTCTGAAAAAACTGTGGCCGTCATTTTACTTAGCATATATTATTACTATTGCAGTTTATCTATTCTAGCCATTGACATTAATATGATAGACTTCAAGTCCTGACCCTAACACCTACTAGGTACCGAACTTTTTTCAGTGAAATGTAGTTCGTTAGAGAACTGTAGTTTGAGAAAATACTTAAAATTCTAACTTTTTTTACTCAAACGGACGCACTCTTCCTGGTCTCACACCGCATTCGATTGTCCTGCCCTGACTGCTGAGCTTCACCAGTATTATTTTTATTAGGTACACTACTCCTGTACTGGATGAAAAACAACGACCTACTTTTCCGAAAACGTCGTGTTATCATCCGAGTAGGTACAACCATAGATAAACTCATAAAATAACAATTATTTCAGGGAGAACAGAAACATGGCTATAAACTCACGGACCTGAAAAAAAGACGGACGTAATGTGACACTATAAAGATGTGAAGCAGGCAAGGTCCAACATTTTCGTTTGTTCTACAACGGAAATACACTCACATAGATGCAGTAGCTCTAGGCGCAGGTCCTACATCCGTTACCATTATGTACCGCGTGACAGCACGCACACAAAAGAAATGGGTGCTTCACTCGTGATTAGACGAGATTACGTCTGTCTTTTTTTCAGGTCCGTTATAAACTACAAACAATCGACTACTACTCGTATGTTCTAGTCACAGATCAATAAGCCTTAGTAAAGAAACACATTCATTTCATTTAAATCTTTATAAGCATGCAGTTTTAGTCAGTTTTTTAGAATTTATATTTTTTATGGCATTAATAACTAGTCAGGTGGTGATTGATAGGTATAGTTTTCGCCCACAGAAGCTCGTCCGTCGCTCAATCAAGCATTTTTTTAGGATACTAGGTCAGATATTATGAAATATGTGAGATAACGAAAATTGATGTGTAACAGACAAGAAATTCTAAAAAATGTTAAGCTTGATGTACAGAAGTAATGCTGTGTTTATACTTATAACCTTCGCTAGAATTCGTGGCGTTGCGTTAATTATAACTTATAATCCATGAGATTGATCTATTTATTGTACCTAGACTTCGAAAATTTCTACGGCAGGCAATATGCGGTAGGATAATCTATGAGTAATTACTTTAGTTATTAGGTATTGAAGTTTGTTTACAAGGGGGAAGGCCGCTTGACCCCGCGCCCCACATGATTGACCGTAACCACAGAATATGTAATAGGTACTATACATATAGTTCTATATACCGTATCTGTAAAAGATAAATAAAATGTGTGGCAACTAACTTTTTAGTGCATGTCCCCACTTAAGTAAATACCCCACAGAGATAAAGTTTTAGAGCAGCACTTGTCGCGCTCGCTCATAGATTGTCCACTTAGTATAAGAGATAAGTGTACTTTTTGCAACCATCAGCAGCAAGGCTGATACAGTGTTTATGGAGTGTAGAGCATCTCTGTGATGGGGATGGACCAGGTCTGCCTGCATAACGTCAGTCGGTTTATGAGTTACAGACGTTTAAAGGTCAGTAAAAATTTAACGATCAGCTGCAAGGCTGATCATAATAATATGATATTGTTGTAGTATGCACTGTAGCTATGTGAACAGTATAAAAACTGACATGAACTGCCAGTAGGTTTAGGAGTTACAGCCGTCGGACCTTTGAACGGCTGTAACTCCTAAACCAACTGAATAACCATGTCAGTTTTTGTACTGTTCACATAGCTATAGTGCATACTACAATAATATCATACGATCAGCCTTGCCTTGTAACTGTAACTCCTAAACCGACTGACGTTATGCAGGCTGACCTGGTCTATCTCCCCATCACAGAGATGCTCTACACCCAATAAACACTGAATCAGCCTTGCTGCTGATGGTTGCAAAAAGTACACTTATCTCTTATAATAACTGACCGAGATAGTTTTTCCACGCACGGGCGAAGATGAACTCATCTGTGAAAGGTGTTAGAAAATGAAGGAAAGCCTACAGGAAAGCGCACACAACCGCCGCGCCTACTTTTAATATTGTATCTATATTATATCGTAGCTAGGGATGAAAACCGGTAAAATTATCCCCAGTAAAATACGGTAAAATTCAATATTTTATATACGTAATTAGTAAAAGTAGTGGTCGGGTGATCGCTCAAGTCAGCTCGTTTATTATATTTTAGGGAGAGGAACGTGTTTTGTGTTCGTAGACTTTACTAGGTAGGTTATAAAAATGGTAGATACCTAAGCATTTGCGTTTTTAACTTTCCGAGTCAGCTAAAAACGATTTGATAACTTGGAAACCTTGCAGTCTATATAAAGTAGAAAAAAATAGAATCACTGTCCAAGGTCGTCGGTAATTTTACCCTAATCTACAGGGGATACATTGATATCATTGGCATGTTTTTAAACTCTTGAGTCCACCCATCAAACTGAACAACTTTTACTATGGGAACAAACTATCGGAGCAAAAAAAATCAGCTGTTTCATACCAGTTGAGTCGTGTACAAATTTCTGTTTACTTATACCAGCTGATTTTTATTGCTCCGATCGGTTTTCTCCCAGATGATCTTAGTTTAAAATGATGCCAATGCAATGGTATCAATTTCATCCTGTATATAAATTACCGTAAATTATCCGTATTTTACATGCCTTATCGGTAAAATTACATAATTTTGAATCAAATTAAAGATTGAAAAATTGAGTCTCGGGCGCGACTTGAACCCGCACTCTTCCAAACCGGGGAATTGCGTTAAATCCAATTTCGCTACCTTTCACTACCATGAGAACGAAATTTTCAATCTTTAATTTGATTCGAAATAGCACAACATGGCTGTAACATGTTTAAATAATCAATAATATTTGATACATATATCGTAGCGCGATTGTATGAAGCTTCGTCATTGTGAATTGAATGGTAGGTACCTTTATTTTCCCCCTGACAAAGTGGTGCTTTTGTACAACGAACTGTATAGTACTGTAGGCGGTCATTGGCCCTTCTTTGTCGCCGTCCACTCGATGCCAGACGTGTTGTGTGGAGGCCTGTCGACAAAAGATCCACTTTTAGTTTGCTTTGGCAACCAGTGCCGACGTTTTACCTGTAACTCTAGTGCTGGCAAAAGGGTAGGTTATGGAATGCATTGAGACCATTTTTAGAATTTTTCTCTGTTAATATTATATTTTGTTTGTGCACGCATCAACTACTGAACCAACTTGAATGGGGTTTTGACAAAATTTGGTATACTTACGGCTTAGTTTGTATTAATACATAGGCATTTCATTCAATAAAAGTTATGAGTATTTAATGTCAGTGGTATGCGCGTACAAAGTTCGGGCGTAGTAATGCATAAGATAATAAGTTACTAGCTTTAACACAGGAAAAATTATTGTTGTTCGTCAATTATGTTGAAAAGAAGATTGATTTTAATTTCCGCGCATTGTTTGAGAAAAGCACTATACAAGCCTAGGCAACAACTAGGCATTGATTGACTAACGTATGTGTGCCTCGGCTTCGCGTTCCACATTTTACACGTTTGTCCATCAATGCCTCTTGCTGGCCACTGCAGTAATGTACAAATTTCTCAAACATGCTTGGAAATTTGAGCATTATTTTGACAACCTTCTTCGAGATAAATCAAAATTGCTGTGCTGGCCAAATACATGCGAGCAGTCTTCGGCAAAAGTTGTATTAAAATCCATATCTGTCGTGGTTTAGCGGCCAAATAAATTACATAGTAAACTCATATCCTGTCGTATGTAATTTAAAAATGGAACGCTCTTTTAATCCAAAACATGGCAACCAAGGAGGTAACTTATCAAGGGTGTTATTTAAATTTCGAACTGGCTTGCAAATATAAAGCTTTATAATAAAAAAAAACCAATGAACACTTTTACCAAAGATTGAAAGTTACTAGCTATTACACAGGAAAAAATATTGTTGTTCGTCATTGATATTAAAAAGTAGATTGATTTTAATTTCCGCGCATTATTTGAGAAAAGTACTATACAAGCCTTGGCCACAACTAGGCATTGATGGACTTACGTATATGTGCCTCGGCTTCACCTCGGCTCACATTTACACGTTCGTCCATCAATGCCTTTTGCTGGCCACTGCAGTAATATAGAAAACCACTAGAGTCTATCTCGATTATTCTCGATATACGACACGGCTCGGGTCAAATATTAAAGACTCAATGTCTATAAACACTCGTTAAAATTAACAAATAACCATTGACCAAATCTAAAACTGTTATTCATGGTCCAAGCAAATAACGTAAAATTTGAGGCATAAAGCCTGTCATTTATCATCTCACTCAAATGACTCAAGCTTAGGGTTAAAATGCTTCAGTGTTTGGTAACACTACCTTTAACCATATCACTAATCCTGCATGTATGTAGTTGAAGGCAGGTGACAACTGCCCGGCTCGACTGGCAATCTGGGCCGCCGCCAACTTATATCCAATGTTGAAAACCAATACCCAGATCAGGTTGAACGTTAGAGAGATAGAGTGAGCCAGTTTAATTACTAGGGCTGGCAGAACTCGAAACAATGCATCTTGTTTTCAATGAAATTGAGATCCATAGCACTTGATATTTGTTTTGCATCCTCTGGCACAATGTGTACAACTCTAAACCTGAACTTATTTTTTTTAATGGGTTCAACGGCACTAATATGTGCTTTGTATGCTCAAACTTTATCTTTTATTTACATTTAAGAAAAAAACTATATTTGTATCTTTCAGGGACCTACGTACCTAGAGTACCTACGTGAAACGTCTGGACTGTTGTACTCTTATATATTCCGTGGTAATGTCTTCTATCCTCTAAATAATCATGTTTATAATGCCAGTAGGTGCTTCCAAAGTACCTAATAAGCGTGTTATAACATATGGTTCTTGCAACTGACCCACCCTGTAATGACCGAAATGATAGAGGTTTCAGGTCAAAAATAAATTTCTTTGATTTGAAATGAACTTGGAACTAATTTTTTACTCCAAGTTTAACCTTTGGTTTTTGCGTAAATACATACGTATTGGTTGAAGAAGAAATTATGAAACGTATGCGAGGTCTTCCAATCCGCATTAGGCACTCGTGGTACCTGCGTTTATAGGCTAATGGTGATGATCACAATTGGAAAGTAGTACTTAAATAGTTTTTACGTGATGCGGTTATAGGCATATGCTCACGACTATATTCCCCGAGGGGGTAGTCAGAGATATTCTGAAACCTCAGAACACCCACGTTTCACCAGTAGTACCGAAACTCTGTCCAGTGTGACGGGGGGTGAGCCCGTCGCCACTTATAATGCGGTTATGTACAGACAAACAAAAATACCAAGAATGTTCTTGACTTATTTTAATTCTTATGTTACTGAAGTTTAGGTACATGTTTATTATATTTCATGTCACAGTGTATTATGTTCCGAAACGATTTCATTTATTTGTTATAAATAAATAATAATACATCAAGGATTCATCAAAGTAAATACATCACTAGCATCCACAAAAGGCTTCGCCAAATAAAATATAGCACTCACATCTCTACAACTCGTGTCGTCAATAAATAAATTGCTTCGTCAATTACTATTCCTTCGTATAAATAAATTGTAACAAGATCTAGATCGCCAAAATGGATTTTCTATTAAAAGTAATATTTTAGTTTATTATATTATAGGTACCTTGTAGATAAAGAAATTTCTAAAAAACTTATTATAGTGTACACATAACGAGGGTGAAACATTTTCTGTGTTTTACCAAAACGCTATCGTAAAAGTTTAAATTTTCATTAAAGTATCTGACTTTTTGATGCATTCGTTACCCTGGCTTAGTCCCCGACCCCTTGTGATACGTCTCTCGATGCCCTTTACCACCATGATGTTGACAGAATGTCAAAAGTACTACTAGGTACTACCTTACTTACTACAATTTTTTTCCATCTTGCACAACGCTGACTTCCTAGAATGATGAATTTTCGAAATGTGGCTACGGTAAAATATGATTTCATACAATCATACACATTGAAGTTAGCCACAACTGCTATATAAACTTTTACAAATCGGTATTAGAAAAGTTTTTCTCATTCATTCTACAATCTCACCGATCCAGGGCATAGACCGTAAAAAAGAAGTTGCGATTTACGAGTATAGTAGAACAGTAACTGCAGATAAGTATACAGGGTGTAAGTTTAGTTGATTTTACAGATCATACTGAACAACTTGTCCCAATGAACCTGAAGGAAATTAGGAAAAAATCTTTGGACTTACAATTAGCTGGAAAAAACAGATGTTTTTTTCAAATTTCCTTCCTTTCCTTTAGGGAAGTTGTTCAAGGACCCGATCGCGCTAATTCAAACCATCGGAGTTCAATCCTTATTCAATTTAAGTTCTAATGACATGGCAATCCAGTTACTATTCAACTGTGTGAATTCCGTCCGTATCGTGCTAAACTTGTTTTATTGACAGCCGAAACGTCTCAGCGATCTGTCAATTGCATGTGGTCTTATGACGTTTCAGTGGAGATTTTTTAGTGCGATCGGTGCCCATCATGACTACAATCACCCTTTAATTTAAAGTAATGCCAACTGTGGCCGTCTCAACTTACACCCTGTATTTTATCTTACGCTTCAGTAGGTATCTCTACAAATAAACTTAACAATTTATTACCCTAGGTTGTCATGTTCTACGAGTAAGTATAATTTATCTGAAGTTCAAATAATGGTGTAGAAATTAATTCATCTCCTATTTTCGTCGTAACAAAGATTATTTTGTCCATCTTCACTATTGTTTAAGGCACACTCGCAAACCCTTCTAAGCCTGTACATGTGTCAAGAATGTAAGCCCTCAATGAATTCATGAAATGTGAACTAATATTGTATTAAGACCATGGAGCGTATAATTTCTCTATGATTAAGACTATATTTAGAACATGAATTGCTATTTAGCGATGAGACCTTTTTGTGCCTCTTGTATTTTCTCTCTGTATTTTTGCTCAGGGTTCGAAGTGATAATTATCACGATAATTGTCATGATAATGATTTTGATAATTATAAAATTTATTGAAAACACAAAAAGCTTGCGATGTCACTCCAATATTTCCGATCATGGTTCGAGCGAAAGAAGCTCACAAACATGAAATCGTTTTTCTCGCTGTTTTCTGTTGTTTTTCTTAATTATTTGTTAGGTATTCATTGTGATGAGAAACTATAATGGGAATGAAAAAATGATTAGAGTGTATTAAAGCAAAAACAGCAATTTTAGAAGTTTTTGTTAGTAATATCTCTCAAAAGTAAGAATCAGCTTGGATAATTTTTTATCAAAGATAATAATTGTAAAAAAATTATTGATAATTTCGAACCCTGGTTTTGCTGCTATATTTTGTAATACTTACTGAATTTTTTTTTTTGCCTTGCAGTGGGTCATGTTCGGCAGTGTAAGATGATGGGCTGATGATGATGATGATAATGATGATGAATTTTATTAATAGATTGAATAACTTTTACAACGATTATCACAATTATTTAAAAAAAAACTTTTTTTAGGATGTAAATAATATGCGATCAAGCGGGTCTTTGTTGCTTCTCTTTTGAGACCTGCACTCGTAGTATGCTACACGTGATACGGCTGTATCACGTCTTTTATCTCGTTCGTTCGCACGCAAATAGAAAGAGAGCTAAGGTGTGATAGCGCTGTATCACTGCGGCATGCTAGCTATGCTGAATTGACTGACTTTTGATATTTTTTATAACCTCGCATCTTTCGTTTCTATTAAGTACATTTACGTGCATTACATTGCATTGGTTGGTGATTTGGTAACGCACCTACATTTTTGTTATTTTCAGTGACCTAAAATAATTTTATTTCAATTTAGATTTTAGGTGACTATGATTAAGATTGATGACGTGATCGCCATTCCACAGGTTGCTCAGTCACCATCCATCAAGAATTCATTCAGAATTTTTTCTCAGCCACATTTATTCCATTTTTGGGGTCACCGCAATATTGTGTCGTACTTTTTCGGTTTCTCTATCAATCTATATTTCAGTACTCACTCCTTTCTTTCATCTTTGTCTTCTTTCACACAATCCCCTAGCCAAATTTTACTTCCAATCCTTTCTTTTCTCTTAATAATACCAATATTGATAAGAAAAATTGGAAAGTCGACACGTATATACACGTATAAAAGGTGTTAGGAAAATTATCATTTAAAAAAATCTGCTGTTGTATACATTTGGTATTGGAATTTAGTATGAAACAGCAGATTTTTTTTATGCTCCGATCGGTTTGCTCCCATAGTAAAAGTTGTTCAGTTTGATGGGTTGCGTATGTGGTATAAAGGTGAATGATACTTTTCCTTACATCCTGTGGGTATATATTTTTTTATGCATGACGCATAACTTTTTACAGAGTAAGATAATTGTTACACAACACGTAATTTTACTAATTACACAATCAGGTATCTATCACATGATTAGCACTTACTTTTGAAACATGGTAATTAGTGAAATGACTAAGTAATTAGTGAAATGACTATAGTACCGTGGAATCTGGTTCGTATTGAAGCCGGAACAGGGTGATTCAGACCATCAAACTGAAAAACGTTCACTCTAGAACCAAGATAGAAATTGTAAAAAAAAACTGCTGTTTCATAGAAAACTAGAGATCATCATGGCTGTGTGTGTGATGCTTGCATGCTTGTCATGGATTTTTGACGAGGCATGTTGCAATGCATATTCCCCGAGGGGGTAGTCAGGGATATTCTGAAAACTCAGAACATCAATTTTATGATTAATTATTTAATGTTTTATAATTTAGTTTCCGATAATAAATGATTTCATAGAAAATATCAATAGGTTCTCGACAAAAACGTATGAAACAGGTGATTCTTTTTTCACGATTTCAAAGTTGGTCCTGTTCCGGCTTCACAACGACCCCGATTCCACGGTGTATTCCAATACAATCCTATTTCAAAAGATTGTGTGCAAGACTATGTGCAATGCAAACAGAACCTTATTCACTAGTTATTACCGGTTCATTATTGATGAAGAAGGACAGGTTGGCTGCCGGCATAGAGTTTCGACACACGCACTCAGCCCTCAGCTTCATGCCGGGCTTGTATCGGCGACGGATGCCTGTCATTGTTGGCTCGGTCGGAGGCAGGTCTGTTGGAGAGAGGTTCAATTAATTATGTGTCGTTCTTAGTCTATGCAGGGTGTAACAAAACTAGAGATTGCAATCCGGTATTCCGGATCCGGTAATCCGGCGGATCCGGCACCATTTACGGCCTATCCGGTAAATGTCTTGATAATCGCATAAAACTGTTTTTTTTTAATGAAAATTCTCGCGGTGGACGTCGCTCACGACGTTACTGAGTCACCTGCTACGACAATTCACACCTACACGTGCATTTACTATAGAAATTTGTAAATTTTTGGGTAATTGTAATCTTTTCCAAAATAGATGTGCAAATGTTTATTACCTATAATTTTTGACCACAAAATTCATCGAATATCTTGTTGTGATCATTACGTTCTCAACGTAAGATTAGTAGATTCTTAGATTAATTTATTAGCCTATAATAGAAGCGAGCCTTTTACTCTATGGAAATTCAATTCATGCTCAACATTTTAAATTGAATTTTGTGGTATGGAGCCTTTTTTTTAATTTGTTTCTTTTTTAACAATGTTCTTTAAATAATGAAAAGAAAAATTTTTTTTCGCATTATTAATACGATAAAGTAACAATAATATTTTTTTTCACAGTTGCTAGGAACACCTTTATTGTTTTACAGTTGATTTTAAAATGAAAAATCAAATGATTATGAAAATAGCACCGGATTGCAATCCCTAAACAAAACACCCTAGTCTAAACTATCATAAAACTGTAAGAGAAGTGTGATATTGAAAAAAAGTATACTATATGGTTTTTAGGTGTCCTTGACTCCAAATCAACCTTTTTTCGAATGTTTGTCCGTCTGTTTGTTTGTTTGTTTGTTCGAGCATCACGCAAAAACCAATTTTGATGAAACTTGTTTGTTTGATGGCTTTTGTCTTGACTTAAAATATGGAATAAACGGGTGGTTTAGACCATCAAACTGAACAACTTTCACTATACAGGGTTAATTTTATATCACTGCGGATAACTTCAGCATGTATTCTACTAATCAAACTGAAAATCGCAAATCGCAAAAAAACTGCTGTCCCCGTGTGAGTTTTGTATGGAACAGCAAATTTTTTTCTCGCGATTTCGATGTTGGCTCCATAGAGAAAGTTGTTCAGTTTCATGGTCTGATCGTCCCCTTAAAAAAGTGTCAGCATATAAAGTTGGAACCTGTATCCAGAAACCCGACCAGAAAAATCCTTTGTACCTGACAACAGAACACTTGGGCACAGATTATTTAAAAGTTACACCCGCACGGCTAACATGCCACCCACGACAAAGAGTTTAAACGAGAAAAACGACAATGCGCGCTCTTTCTGGCATACGTAGAATAATAAGGATGGAGGCACATCTCGATTTTTATCGTTTTCTCGGGGGTGGCATGCGAGGCCTACTGATGCCCAATTCAACGGTACGGAGTATAGGATTTTTTTTTAAATAGCTTTTTTATAGATAGATTCTGTTTTTTTGTGTAGATATTCTAATTGAAAAATGTTCAAATGCGATAAGAGGGTTTTACTCTTGTTATTGGAAAATCAAGAAAAGTTGAAAAAAAAATGTTCCTTTTGTATCCACCACAGCCTAAAAGCTATTTTTTTTTTTCATTTTTAAGAGGCTCCCTATAAGTAAACGCGGGGCCAGGCCGTATTTTGATGGTTTTTAGAAGCTATCTTCTCGTTATTTGAAAGACTTACAAATTATTGAAAAGTGTAGCAGTGATGTTCAACATCTCGGCTTTATTTGCTATAGATTATGATCTATCTATTTTATCTATTTATTTTATCTATTTTATAGATATCTATTTTATAGAAAAATAAGAAATATGTTTCTTATTTTTCTAATTGATATGAAACCTATGTTCAAAGGAAAGCCTAAATATTGAAAAAAATCTGTATTATTTGCATCTACTTTTTATAAGTTGAAGTTTCTTTTACTTGAGACATACACCTTTGTGTAGACAATATTAAGATCTAAAATTGTTTATTTTTTTTTGTTAAATTTGGTGCGAATTCTGATGATTTTAAAATGTGATTTCCTTGAATTAGAAGGCATCGCAGTGAAATAATGAAGGACAAGCCAGTCAAAATTTGCCTACTAAAATGACGTAGTTTAGTAGAGGTGAGGCGGCTCTGAAAGAGTCAAGGTCGTTCGGACAAGGAAACCTCTTAAAAAACGTTAACAGGTTTTTTGTATTGATATTACGAAGTTAAGACGAAAAATACCACTTCTACTAGGTAGGTATTTATTTCGCTTTTCTTAAAAGTGGAATTTTTAGATTAGAACCTATTAAAGTATTGTATACAAGGTGTTACAAAAGTACAAATAAACATTTATTTATGAGGGTGGTTTAGACCATCAAACTGAACAACTTTCACTATAGGACAAATATCGAAATCAAGTCGATCTAAATGTATGGGATACCTTGTATAATGCTAATTTAAACGATGATAACAACCTAATAATATGTTTCATGTCTAAATAGCTCTTTTAATTGTCGAAATTGGAACGTTAATTGATGTAATCAAAATGCGTTGTTGTGAATTCATCCATCACCCAAACACGTGGCTTAGAGTTGCACAATACATCAAATATACATAGCTTTATATATATAACGTTTTAGGTCACAGGCAACTGAATTGTAAATTCGAATTCGGAGCAAAATCAACACTGCGTGGCGATAGCGAGCGGTACGTGAGGTGAATTAACCAGGATACTAAAGTAGCCAATGTTTTCTTTTTTCATTCTTCTAAATGTTTTTGTCGAGGTCTATCTAAAAAACGGCCAAGCGCGAGCCGGATTACTTGCGCACCGTGTGGGTTCCTTATCAGCACACAATACAGGAAGTTAGTGTAAACAGTTGCATTATCTACTTGAAGCGATTGTACCCATGATATGATATATGAACAACTTTCCCTAAGAAACCTATAGGAAATTTGCAAAAAAGTTTTTGGACTTTCCATACTAAATGCCAATCAGGTGATCGAAAGTTTATACGATAAAAAAATTTTAACAAAAAATTAAAACCGACTTCTAAACTAAAAAGGTAAAAATAATAATATTGCAGTCGTTGACTTTTGCATTCGAATCTATAAGATCTACCGCTGACTTGAACGTGTGATGTTTAAAAATCGCACTCCTGAAGAGAATCGACAAACAAAAATGTCATCTGTGTCACGGACCTGAAAAAAAGACGGACGTAATATCCTTTTATTATATAAGTGAAGCACCCACGTATTATATTGTGTTTGCGTCGTAGAAAAAGAAGGTAAGTACTAGAAAGAGATGCACATAGCAAATTCGCTCTAGTTAAAAATTCGCTCTAGTTAAAAAAGGAGATCGCTACTTATTGCTGTCCTTATCGATGTAACCACTTTTTTGTTTGACGACGGCTGTCTGACTCCGGAGGCAGACATCTAGCTTCATACAAATTGTATAGGATTTTATGACTATCGCTACCTCATACGCGTTTATACTTCACATCTTTCTAGTGTAACATTACGTCCGTATTTTTTTCAAGTCCGTGATCTGTGTACATATTTGTTATTTTGTAGATTTTTTCAACAAGCGAATCAATTTCGTGGGACCACCTCGGAATTATGACCTACCAAACAAAATAAGAATCATCAAAATCAATTCACAATTGGCGGTGCAATCGCGTAACAAACATACAAAAAAAAAATAAAAAAAAAACATACGGGTCGAATTGAGAACCTCCTCCTTTTGTTGAAGTCGGTTAAAAAGACGTTTTTTTTATTTCCTACAAGTGTTTTCCCGCGACTTCGTCCGCACAAATTATATACCAGATTTTAAGTCGGATCATAAGCTATCAAACAAAAAAAGTTTCATCAAAATCGGTTCAGTAGTTTTTGCGTGATGCGCGAAAAAACAAACAAACTAACAATTTTGTCAATAGATGGCGCTGCTCGTTTTTAAATCGCGCTATCGAATGTTATTTGAATTTATATGAAGAGAACCGCTACTTTTTTATTCCTCATGATTTTACGGTTTTATAATAGTTAAGATATGTTTCTTAGGGAAAATTGTTTAGTCTCGTGAGTACAATCGCCCTAACATCCTGTATTTTAAATATTAACCAACATTTTTCTTTTCCGGGACTCCTACCTAACGCAAGACCGACTCACACTTGGCCAGTTTTTATTATTTGTTGTTATACTGTAGAGTTTGCACTGTAATCACACCAAGTTTGACGCTTGTATGTCTGCTTGTATGTTATCGTTTTTACAATAGAGTGAGAAGAACGAACGTGTATAAAAACTAGTTTCTTTTACGGTCCCTTAATTTTTTACTTTTTTTTTAATTATTTTTCGTCAAATCCAATATAATGATACATATTCTATGAAAATTTCAATTAGCTACCTATTACAGTTTAGTATTTACAGCCCTCTGAAGCTAGGCCGGACGGACAGCGTAGGCTTAAGAATAGGGTCTCATTTTCACCCTTTAGCAAGCTAGTTACAATTAGAATAATTGGATTGAGCAACAAAACAAGTGCGTAATCTGATAGGCATAGCTTGGCAAAAAAAAAAATTATATCCCGTACATAATTTTAGCTCTAAACGATTTGTAGAGTATGGAAAATCTTTTTTTTTTTTTTCGCTATTTCGATGTTGGTCCCATAGAGAAAGTTGTTCAGTTTGACGGTTTAAACAACCCCTTAAGGCCCACTTGCGCCAACCACGGGTTAGCAATTAAGCAAGCAATATAAAATAGCAAGAAAAACAAAAACACTTTTCCTGAAAATATACGTGGCAACATGCAGGTGACGTCAACAATGACGTAAGCTTTGTACGACAATCACACTCTACACGCAACTGTTCCCATGCCATGCAGTTGACGTCATAAACCATTCGGCAATCACAGTCGTTTACGATCATGTTAAGGGGCTACCTTCCGGTTTTGGGTAACTTTGTAACCATTTTATTCATTAACTATGGCACTTTTTGAGCTGAAAAATAAACTGAACCATCTACAGGATATGAGAAGTGATGTGGTTTTTCTAGAAATCGATTTTAATGAATAACACCGAAGAAAAGCGACTCTAAAGTCACCCCTTTTTTTCCAGTTGTAACCATTTTACTCTTACATTTTGAATCGGAAGAAAATGAAAATTTACAATATTGTTTACAATACAATTTAGAATGATGTGGTTTTCTTACTTTTTAGAAATTAATAAAAAATCTTCTAATTTATCAAAGAAAACAGCTAAATTCTGACCGGAGCCACGCTCTCGTTCGCATCGATTCGTATGGAGAGTCGTGGTCCAAGGCAGATACGCCTTAACATGTTTTTATCCGTCGAAACTTTTAGTTGGCAATTTTGCTTTAAAAATGTTGATACCCTATCCTATAATTAGTCTGTAAGTTTTCTTAAAATTAATAAAATTAAATAAATAAATAAATGTCTAAAGTAGACAAAAACATATTATTTTCTTCGTCGGTCGGTTGTCTCTTAAAATATCCTTTTCCTCTTAACTGACTAAATATTCCGTTTCCAAAATTCCGGATGCCATCAATAGATCCTATATTTTACATGCTGTAATACCCTATTAAGTTCGTTGGTTATTGTTTTGTTCGGCCGGTGTCTTCGCTCCGCATATTTGTCTACCCCCAATATTGTACGGGGTGTAATTAAAATGAGTCAACAAAATAATTTTCGAGGGTGCTTCAGACCATCAAATTGCATCAAACAGGTCATCCAAAGTTTATTCGGGGGACAAAAGCGCTTAAATATTTGAGTTGGTTTTATTTATTCGTTTATTTATAACATATATAACATACAAGGCCGTACGGAGAGAGTAAATGTACCTATTCTGTTGAGAGGAGAAGTCCTTGTTAGCAATAAACTGTTTCCCCGTGTGGTATTCCGGTTGATATAACTCATGTGACCAACACAAAGCCCTAAATCGATCCATGCGTTCGTCAGATACGGTCTGCATATCTGTAATGAAATGACTTGGTGCGCTGAAATCTGTCCTAATTGCTATTTACGTACGCCAAGACTGATTTACGTATTGCAATAGGATTTACAGTATGCCCATTTGCTCATGACGTCATTTTGATAAATTATCTTTTTTGATCAAAACATATTCTTTTGCGGAAATTCTTCTGTCGTATCTGATACAGTTATAGGTAGGTAAGATGATTCCGTGCTTCGGATGGCACGTTAAGCTGTTGGTCCCGGCTACTATCACTGGTGGTAGTAGTCGTTACATAAAAACCACGTCAGAGGCCGTAAGGCGGTTTGAATAAACTCTGACACCAGGGCTTTGCAGCCCACTCGATAAGAAGATAGGTAGGTACTGTAGCCCAGTCATATGACAGAGTTTTGTACGGAGGAGTAGTAATTATAAATTGTACTTTTAAACTGTTACTGGTACCATTTAATGACAAATGACTACCTGAAAGAATATTTAAAAAAATCACTACGCAACAAAGAAATCCAAATTGAACCTCTCAAAAGGCTATAAACTTAATAATTTTAATACCAAAAACTTTTGAGCAATAAAATAGCCATCGATTAGAAAATACAAACGTATTTTTCAAAGCATTCTAAGTCGACAAAAATACAAAAGTACCTTCGAGAAAAGGTAACTAGTGCCCTTATGCTTCGCTTGGCTCGTCTTGGCGGGCATACTGCCGTGCCCCCAGATACGTTACCGATCTTGTAAACGATATAATATAGGAAACTTAGACAATAGTATGTAGTAGGTACCTACTATAAATAAACTCTAAACTACTAAACTCTTTCGTATACTGTGACGATAGCAGCCCTTATTGTGTTACTAAGTTAGGTACCCGGTTCAATCGGTATCAAATCGACATTATGTTTTTAGCAAGGAATGACAAATGTTGTTCAGTTTGATAGTCTGAGTTCAGTTCACCGTTTCAGTCTGCGAAGGGGTTGTCCCTTAAACTGTTGTAAAAAAAGTGTAAAAAGCTGTTTATCTGGTAGGATAAATCTATTCTGTGGCCTATGTGTTGTCTAATAATGGCGCTGATGACTCACCCACGACGTACATGAAGCTGTGGACCTGTGACGTCTGGAAGGAGGGCGCGTCGGCCGACACCTCGCACGTGTACCTCCCGTTGGCGACGTCTGTCGCATTCACGATGCTCAGCCTCTTTGAGTCGCTCTCGTCCTTCTGTGTACAAAAATAATTACATTTTAGTACATACAGGGTCCAACATAATATGCTGACACTTTTTTAAGGGGATGATCAGACCATCAAACTAAACAACATTCTCTATGGCACCAACATCGAAATAGCGAAAAAAAAAACAGCTGTCCCATACATTTGGCTCGAGTAGGTTTGCAGTTTTGTATGGAAAAGCTGTTTTTTTTTTCGCGATTTCGATGTTGGTGCTATAGAGAAAGTTGTTCAGTTTGATGGTCTGATCATCCTCTTAAAAAAGTGTCAGCATATTAAGAAGGACCCTAATATTTATAAGATATACAGGGTGTTACATAAGTAAGAATACATTTTTAAAACTCTTAAAGGAGTTGTTAAGACCGTCAAACTGAACAACTTTCTCTATGGGACCAACATAGAAAGAGCGAAAAAAATAATGTTTAGTATCTAGATCGAGTTTAAGAAATCCTCTTACTCTCAGTTGCAGAAACGATAACGTTAATCGTCCATTAAATCTCTTTTCTGTCACTTTTTGTCTAGTTGACGTTGTAAAAGCTGACAAAGATTTAGTAGAGGATTAACTTTAATAAGCGTCTCTGCAACTAATATAATCTAAATATCATGGACATTGTCGCACAAATTATCTAGTCACATTTTAAGTGCCAGAATCTAGCCTGGACTTGTATTATGATGACTACACAACGATATAGAATACATATATAGATACAAACATCCATGACTCGGGTACAAATATTCATATAACCCGCGACCCTCGGCACAGCAGGCAGGTTCACTACAGACTGTACTATCGGGCCGTCGAGGTGAGTGTTAATCAGAATGTTTTAAGGGTATATTATTCGGAGCGCGCTTCATACAAACGTACTGTGGTGATATTTTCAATACTAACCAATTAAAGTCAATGAAATTTTGCAGAAACAATCTAGAAACAAATTTCTATGCTTGTCAGATTTTCGTTTAAATGTATAGTTTTCAAGTTACAGTGCCCCAAAGATTTCCATACAAATCTTAAATTAACCCTAGCATTGAAACAGTATATTTTAACGAAAATCTGACTCCATACAAGCATAGAGATTTGTTTCTAGATTGTTTCTGCAAAACTTCATTGACTTTAATTGGTTAGTATTAAAAATATCACCATAGTACGTTTGTATGCAGCGCGCATTTTCGCTCTCGGGATAAAATTCTCTTAAGGAAAGATACTAGAAAATTCAATGAAACGTCACGTTTTACGTTTGTGGACTTAGATCAAAATAAAATTAATGGATAGGCCTAAAGCCCGGTAAGTTGAAGCACACTACTGGTGCACTTGGTCCATACAAACTAGCGCCATTATCTGTCAAATCTAGGGCACTTGCATACAAATTTGAAGTAAACCTTTCATTTGTTTTGCCTCATTTTTCTGGTTTGAAATGTTCGCGTAAGGGGCCTATTCATTAATTTTATTTTGATCTAAGTTTGTGGACAGGTACTGTAGCATTGATGGGGCTGATATAACCTCAGGGTTAAAAGCCCCCATATAAATAAAAATGAATAAAAAAAATTGCCCTCGTCGATCCCAACACCTCAGTACATTCAGTAAGAAAATTACTTTTGTAATATAGAAAGTTTTTGTGTAAAGTTATTTTACGATAGGCTATTTTCTAGACTTTATTTTTACGGTCGCTAAATATGGCGATGACTTCAAAATAGATTGGTTTTCAAAGAATATTCACCGTTTATGACAACCCAGAATGAATTGGGGTCATTTATTTTAAGCAGAATCCACAGGCCCAAAATGTGGTTCGGCTTCGTTTTTTTCATAGGCGAAGTATTTTTCGCTTACGCTGATAGACGAAACATCAGTGTAACCGCGTATGAGACAGCGATAGTCATAAAATCCTATACAATTTGTATGAAAATAGATGTCTGACTCCGGAGTCAGACAGCCGTCGTAGAACAAAAAAGTGGCTACGTCGATAAGGACAGCAATAAGTAGCGATCTCCTTTTTTAACTAGAGCAAATTTGCTATGTGCATCTCTTACTGAGTGATATGACAAGACACGTGCTTCATTCTAGTTCCTTCTCTTTCTACGGTTTTTTTTAAATAGTATTGAAAATTTGTGTTTGTCCGACAGGTTTGACCATCCCATGTTATTTAATATTTATTTTATTTATTTATTTATTTTTATGGAAATAAAAAAAACTGTCCCACTTAGTACCAACCAAGAATTTTAGAGAATGATAATGGATACCAATCTTCCTTAATAAAAATACTCTTAGGCGGTCGGTAATGTACAATCTTCTTTCGTACGTCGATGTTTTCAACTTCAGATTTGTCCTTTTTACCCGACTGCGCGACGCAAAGGAAGGGTAATGTGTTTAACAGCCTTTAAATTATGTATGTATGTGCCAAATTCGTGGGCAAATTTGGATGATTACGCGACGATACGTCAACTAAAGACATGACAGTTAATAAAAAAATTATGGTTTTTTGATTTATGTGATGTGGACAACTACAATTTCAGCTTCTTATGTCTAAAGAAATCTTCCTATGTCTATGAGAAAAATTCCTGTGACATACGGACGCTAGACGGTTGGACGGACAGACACCGAGGTGTAATTTTTGGCCCGGAACATTGAAAATGATTACGCGAAACCAAAAATTCTTAATAAATTAAACTACTTATCTTTGGATCCCTTTACTGAAGATAACCTATAGTATTCCAGGGTTTTTCTACTCCCCATACCTACCATTGCATACTCTTTGTACAAAATTATATTTCCATTTTCATGCCAAAACATTTGTAACGCTAGTGTTTCATCCGGATTAATATAGAACAACTTCTGAGAAATATGACCTCACCTTTTTATTGTAGCACTGGATAACAACTACTACTGAGCAAAACCGTACTATTTGACACAGAAAAGGCTTTTTGGCTGGAAGGGATTATGTTGGAGAGGAAATAACATAATCTCTGGAGAGAAGAGTCAAGCTCCCCAGTCACCTGATGCTGCTAATGTCAATTTCTTAATTCCCCGCTTAAATAGGCAAAATTCCCCTAAATTTGCCTGATTTCAAATCATGCATTCCACTCTTAAGGTTGACCACCTCCTTAAGTAGGGGACCAGATTTAAAAACAGCGCTGATCATGTCGGTCAGTATTATGCTGAGTCAGCCCTTTTGTCACATTTTAGCTCCTGAGACACCTTTTTGTAAACTGTGACAATAACGTTTTTAAATTTTCATTTCTTTTTCATTCCCCGAAAATTCCTTGACGTTCCGAGACAATTTATATTCAAGAATTTATATTGAAGCATTGCTTAATAAAATACAATACACACTTAACAAAATTAGCTTAAAACTTCTTGTTCTTCTACTTTTTAACTAAATATTATATTAGAATATACCACAGGAATACAATTAGGTTCATTTCATTCATTTATGACTTTTATTTTTCCTCACTCTTTAGTTCTAAGCATAGTCCGATTTGGTTCAAATTTTAACAATCTCTTTTCTTCACACAGTATTTATTACGAAATATAGTGGATTCCCCGAAATTCACAGATTTGTCTCATTACCCACGCCTGTGCCCACGCTCTCCTCTCACGTAACAACCCTTTATTCACTTCATTCCCGGAATTGGTAGCACAGGACGCTTTATGTATACAATCTGTCAAAAAAGATCCAAACTTCACCCAAACCCGATTTTGTAGAACTATTTTTTATTTTTCAGTCTATTTTTCGTGGATTTGCTGCGGTAACAGCGGATCGGAGTGGCTTGTGATGTGATGATGCATGTTAAAAGCAAAGGATTATCTGAGCTGAATCTATGAAAATTGTATACTTACTCGTATGTTGTCTCTTGCTTGTGCATGAGCACTGCATTTCCGTTAGTATCAAATAGTTTGTGGCAATATCTATCCCAATCTCGAGGATTATTATTATTATTGAGTGAATGGGGTCTTAACAGACTTACGCCTGTGCCACTTCGACCATCGCTGATCTTTTGTGAACGCCCCTTCTGCAGTTCCCTATTAATCTCTTTAACAGTTAGAAATTGCAGTAGGGTTTTAACAGGGAGGTTCTGTATTTTATCTGGAGTCAGTACCTGTCTGCTCTGAATACTTCGTTTGTACATTAGCGGACCACAATTGCAGAGAATGTGCAGGGGAGTTTCCATTTCCTCCCCTCAGAACCTGCAGTAGGTGGAGTCGCTTAGTTTCAAGGTGTGCATCCTACGAGTGATCACACTATTGTACATAAATAGTCATTTTTAAGAGCTAGTAGGCTGTTCGTATGCTTGCGATTATACCTTTTCATAAGTGCTTTGGAGTCATTTAGGCCTGGACCATTTTCCATGTCTTAATCGCCTCCTTGAATCCATAGGTAGGTAACTTATCCAAAGTTTCCCGGGTTAGACTTTTAGGGATGCCGTAAAAAGGTTCGGGGCCTATGAAGTGGCTTTCTGTTCCCCTTCTAGCCAATTCGTCCTCATTTTCGTTCCCTTCTATGTCTGAGTGTCCTGGTACCCATCGTAGCGTCAGCTGATTGGTGTTGCCCACAGCATTAAGCTGAGCTACGCAGTGTCGTTTCTATAGGGTACTATTATTATCTACTCACAATGTGATGTTGAGTCGAGGAAGCTTTTGATGAACGACTTAGACTATGAGTGTGATTGTCGCTACCCCACTTCAGTAAAGGTGTGTAGGTAAACACTTAGCATTAAGGGATACTAACGCTACGCAAATCGGTAGTGAATGGTAACCAATATTACGCCATTTCTATGCCAAATGGTAACCACTTTTGACGTTTTGCATCGCACGCGTGATGTATGCGGGTTTTCATTTGAATATCCTATTGGTAAACCACCGTTTTTAACTCGCTTTATAAAGTCATTCATTCGTTCTTGATTCGTTCATGCACTTATGCACTTGTATTTTTTATGCGTGAAACAAACAGTTTATGCAACTTTTGAACGGTCCTAAAAATACATTAAAACAAAAACGTAACTAACTCTTTGATAAAATTGCATGAGTTATGACTATGAGTCATGGACGAACACGTCCAAGCTATGAGTATTATTATTTTAGTATGTATGGTATTTGTATCCGACGAAGACGTCCCTTATCATCATCAGCTTATACACCGTGAAATTTAAGTGGCCTATACCCTGGCGTCAAGCAAGAAACCAATCAGAGACAATAAATGTGTTAAAAGCAGTGAAATTAGCACCATTCCGAATTATAGTAGTTTTTTTTTAAACACCGCGCTTGCATCCACTTCTTCTTCTTCATCATCATCCACTTTCTCGTCATTGAATTCCCTGTTATTCGCACAAAACGGTTAAGTCTTTTCTGACAACTACTTACTAAGTAATACTACCTCAGTACACAAAGTGTCAACATACTATATTATCGTACAATGTTTTGAGACAGTTTGAAACGCTTCCGAGGTTGTAAATTTTACCCTGGCAAGTACGATTGCCCTCCTCCCTGCTGAATCATCGTTGAATTTCGCCTGACATACCTACATCAACCTGTCACTTTGTATGACTTGACTTAAGAACAAGAACCTACAGTAGGTAATTGTTCTGGAGATATGGAGTTGACAAATCCTAAACATTTGACAGATCTTTGTCATCAATCTAATGTTCGTTGTTCACTTTTAAAATTTTAAATTTAATTTTATAAACTGATAATAGATAGCTGTTCGCACAAGCATCGTCAAACAAGTATAGGTACCTACGTACACTAACATACATAAATCGGCAACATGCAAAACAAAGAAATACAGGCAGTGATCTGCAACAAACATCGTCAACTAGCTCAGTCAAATTTATAACCTGCCACTAGTAGATTCCGGCGCAAAGGAGCCCATAACGCTAGCAGCGTTAGCATAGGCTAGCTAGCCTCTGCTGGAACGGAGTTCACAATTAAAATGTGTTATATATTTTAAGAACTGCTTCTGACCATTAAACCTAAGAACTATTATGAATTCACCTTTTGGTACAACATTTTGTACAATGCCAAATTTTAATAATTCTAGCCTCGTGAAATGTGTTTTTCAATACACTTGCTTGTAAAGTGGCTCTAATTGCACCGCTTTTGGGAGCATGTACATGTGCATTATGTACAGGGTGAAATTGATATCATCATCATTTTAAACTAAGAGTCTACCCATCAAACAGAACAACTTTTACTATGGGAGCAAAAAAAAATCAGCCGTCCCATACTAAACAGCACCCGCCGCCGCTGCCTACGTGACTCAAATGTATGGGACAGCAGATTTTTTTTTTCTCCGATTGGTTTGCTCCAATAGTAAAAGTTGTTCAGTTTGATGGGTAGACTCTTAGTTTAAAAGGATGCTAATTATATCAATTTCACCCTGTATAATGCAGCTTATAGGACACGCGTGCGAGAATATTACGTCATCACACTAGTGCGGTAATGATCTTTTTTTGTTCTATTACCTAGTTGGTTTTAAAATAGTTAGTAGCAAGAGTTTTATGTAAAAAAGAAATCAATCTTTTTTCTGAATAAATAATAACGTTTTTAATTTTAGGTTGTTTGCAACAAAACGTTGGTTGAATGTCGGCTTAGTCATTGCCTCTTCTTTGACTTGCACTCCGTGCGCATAGCTATCTCGAGAAAAAAAAAGAAGCCCAGCGCCATTTTCCACAAATATTTTTGTAAATAATTGTGTTTTACGAAATTTTGTTACGGTTTCCTCGCCAGTGTTTTGAAAAACGTCGTATGAAACGTGTGAGCGATGGTCATTACAGCCTCGGCTAGTATATACAGTGCTCGCCTGCGGCTCGTGCTGCAATCCCACCTCAGCTGTAATGACCAACTTCGCTCACTTATATCATAATATAATACTGTAATTTTTATATTGTAATAGTTATCAAGTCGTGTTATGCTGTAGAGCTTCTGGCCGCATCTTCTCTACAGCGACAACACGTTCCGACGCGGTGGTAGCTTTAAAATAGATTTGACGTTGAATAAGTGTGCTTCAAGCTCCTACATTGAATAAATGAAATTGACTTTGACTTTGACTTCTTTCACAATTTATAAACACATTTTATCTTCCCAATGTAGACTGCGCGCACAGTCGGTTTTCCTGGCTCTCCCTCGTCCTTCCAAAGTAATGTAATCAAAACTTCGAACAGCTGTCCAAACGTCTCTATCAGAAGGGAATTAAAAAAACAAACGTTGTATTGCTTCCACAAACAATCATAACAATACATAATGAGGCAGAGTCAGAGTACAGATGCTGAATAAAAACATATCTAGGTTTAGTACTTATAAAACTCCGTGACTAACTGACTGGCAGACAACGCACAGCCAAAACCGCTGTAGGTAGAATCATGTAATTTGTAATAATAGGTATACCACAAATTTGTAATTAGTAACGAAACTTAAAGGGTGTATTCAGACCAATTTTCCCTAAGAAACATGGGTCGAAATGTTATGTTCGTAAACAAAATCATACTTCTAACTAAATGCTTCTAAATGATAAAGCAATAGTCTAATTTTATTACTGAAAATAGGATACACCATCAACGTTTTTCACTTTGCTTGGGTAGTTTTTACAACACAGTACGGCATCATGAACTCGCGTATGCTCGGACGATCAAACAAAGACTGGCACGGCAAATTTTTGAGTTTTGGAGGAGGAAACAGGGGAATACGAATAGAACAGAAACTTTATTTGCTATAAGTATGAATTACATAGTATAGTAGCAACATATTAAAAATAGGTATTATCCTCAAAATAGAATCTAAGTAGGTACTTTTATATATTTGATTCCAGGTTTTTCTCAAAAAAATATTATATTTTTCGTCTATTTATGTAAGTAAAATCCTTCGTTGCAGTTGTCACTTTCACAATGGTACCTCGTTTGCTCGGAAACAGCACGACAGCAGTAGCAGACCGTCTATCCTCTTAAACAAACAGAGAATTAATTAATTCATCAAGTACAAGATCGTCTCTCTATATCGTGGGCGGATAATTTGATTTTGATTACAAACTATTATTTGCCTGCGGCTTCGTTTGTAACTAATTTCGATACTCAGAACGGGTTTCGTGCTCAATATCGAATTAATACGAAAGTTTGTTTCTCTATCATTTCGTTACGTCTCCACGACTGAACTACAGATGTACATCCTCTGTTTCGGCCAAAATCGACGGTAACTATGATTAGAAATGCAAGAGTAGAACTCCCGAGTGCCAACTTGGTTTGGTTTAAGGCGTAAGCGAATAGTTTAGCGATTTGTAACACCAATGGCTTTTCGGTGAAGGAAAACAGATTTTTGGAGAAAGAAAAGGATTTCTTAATTCGCAACCAGTGCTTAGGATAATGAATAATATCCATACTCTTTCGTTTTAACGCATATTTTGCAATTAAAACGAAAAATGCAATGGAAAAACTTATTAAAACGAATCTATACGTATTCTTCTTTCTTACTCAAAAATCAAATAAACTTAATTTAACATTTTTCCATGACCCATTTCCACCATTCTCATTCAGATCACATTATGGGAAAATAATTTCTATGCAGTGCCCCACTTAATTTTTTTCAGATTTCAGGTCGTTTATGGCCGAAATAATTTCCTCGTCGATTTCTTCTTTCTTCTTTCTGTTGCTGACTTTTCTTATTTAATTAGTTTTGTTGAGTTTTATGATTTTGTTAAGTTACATACATTGTTTGAAATTGCGTTTTTTCGTTTTAATAGTATATTTTTATTAATCATTATCTTAAGCAATGGTTGCGAATTAAGAAATGTTTTTCTTCCATCGCAACTATTTAAAATCGGAAAGTACCTACTTATTCTTTGTTCGCAACCAAGTTATGGTTAAAGAAAAATTATCTTGATTCGTTGCGAAAACAGAATAAAAATTTTTAATTCGCAACTGGTTACGAATCGCAGCTACGAAAACGGCCGAAGGGTTCTAAACGAACCACGAAGTGATGTTTAGCCATATCATTTTTTAATAAAAACTACTAGTGGATAAGCTCAACGCTCGCGACGGGCCGAGCGCGGTGTTTTCTAGTACAGAATAGTACCAACCAGGTTTATTAAGTCTTACCTACCGACCGGATGAAGTACCCACGTGGTTGAACATTTTAATAGCCCGTGAAATTACAACACGACTAGTTTTTAAAATAATTACTAAAATAACTTTAAGTGGGTAGAAACTAAACATTTGGAACGGGTATTAAATGAGATTTTTTCAGGACCTTCCATACAAAAGTGCGGATCGCTGATCGATTTTTTATGGGCGGTCCAAAAAAATTAAAGTAGTAATTATTGACCAACCAGGATGTGCTACACACCATTGTGTTTCCACAGTGCATCCGATACAATCGGATTTTGAGCATTTCAGGAATGATGTTACCTTCGCCGGGTACTTTTCTGTTTTTCAGTTGTTTCAGGGCTACTTAGATCTATTCGACCAGAACGTCTTTAATCTTCTCGGATCCAACGTTTCTGATAAACTGGCGGTTTTCTGCTTTTGGTGTAGCTATTCTGTTGCTGGCAAATAGGTCTCGATAGAACTCTTTAGCGACATCGATCAGTCGGTCTCTATTTGAGACATACGTATATCTTAATCTTAACTAATATAAAACTGTAACTGAACTGTGTCTGTACATTGAAGATATTTACAAAAAAAAGATTACGATATGGGTTTTAGGTATCCCCGACCCGAAATCAACCTTTTTTAGAAATTTTGTCTGTCTGTTTGTCTGTGTGTTTGTTTGTTTGTTTGTTTGTTCGCGCATCACGCAAAAACTACTGAACCGATTTTGATGAAACTTTTTTTGTTTGATAGCTTATGATCTGACTTAAAGTCTTTGTGCGGACGAAGTCGCGGGAAAACACTAGTTATAAATAACGCTAGGGGTGACCTTCGCCACTAGTCATTTTTATTACACTATGGCCATAGCGTGAGAAATGACATATAGACCCTATTACTTTTATCGCGAAAAAGAGAATATGTCGATTTAATCACCTGCTCCACCGTTCTTCGTTACTATAAGAACTAGAGTTGCATAACTTTTAATTACTTAGTTTCTAAATGAAACAATCCATACCCTTTCAATTTTTTAGAGTACCTATTGTACTATAACATTATGTAAAAGGTAAATATCGGAGTGAGAATAATATTTAAAGCAACAATAGAATGTCGTAAATTATAGTGGGTGGCTACAGTGGAGGTGAAATGAAGACGAGAAGAGATTGGTACTAAAATATAATTTACAATTAACAAATAAAAGTCTTAATCTAGGAATTTAAATGCGACCGAAGTTAGGTACGCTGGGCCGAAAAGTGATACTATACAGGGTGTAAGGACAGCCCTCCGCAAACTGAAACGGTGAACTCAGACCATCGAACTGAACAACTTTCACTATGGAGCCTACCTCAGGAAACGTGAAAAAAAATCAGCTGTCCCATACATTTGAGTCGGGTGGGTACGGCAGTTTTGTATGGTACAGCTGTTTTTTTTCGCGTTTCCTGAGGTAGGCTCCATAGTGAAAGTTGTTCAGTTTGATGGACTGAGTTCACCGTTTCAGTTTGCGGAGGGCTGTCCCTTACACCCTGTATAATATTAAAATTAGAATGAGGTCAGCGGTCACGTTGTGTCGCATGCCTCGCGCACTTCCACAGCGGCTGCAAGTCCATTGAGCTGACAGTGTAGGTATCGGCAGGAGCCATACATAACACGTAGGTATTTCGTTTACTTTCCTTTAATCTAAACAAAGAACAGTAGTTGTACAAAATCGCCTAGGTACATGGTGCAAAAAAATTTCGGACAATTGAGCAAGCCAAACGTAATACAGGGTGTAACAAAACACCCTAGTAATACTTCAGACCATCAAACTGAACAACTTTCACCATTGATCTAACATCGAAATTGCGAAAAAAAATCTACTGTCCCATACATTTCAGTCGAGTCGGTCTTACAGCTGATTTTATTTTTGCGATTTCGAAGTTGGCTCCATAGTGAAAGTTGTTCGGTTTAATGGGCTGAAGCACCCCCTTAAGTATTACCAGTGTGCTTTTGTTACACCCTAAGTCTTAATTTTGTACCACAAAACATAGACTTTTGCACAGAAAAACGCATGGACTCTTTAGTTCCGTACCGAATATCCGTCCATAATATGGTATATGCAGATTTTTTTTCCGCTATTTAGATGTTGGCTCCATAGTATAGGGGATTGATACTCTAGATCAACATTCATAAGATCAACATTCAAAATATCAACACCATAATGTCAGCAAATCAAATGATCAACAGTTCAAAATATCAACACTTCATAATATCAACAGTTCAAATGATCAACAATCAAAAAGTCAACAATAGAAAAAATTTACATTTAATTTAGCAACAATCCGAGAACTTGAGCCCACTGCTGGACCTACGTAGCTTACGCAACTTATATTAATGTATTCACAAACTTTTAAGGGTTTACCGTTGGCGCGCTCCATACAAACGTAGTCTGGTCATATTTTCAATACTAACCATTTAAAGCCAATGAAATTTTGCAGAAACAATCTAGAAACTATACGTTCGTATGACGTCAGATTTTCGTTAAATATACAGTTTTAAAGCTAGGGTTAATTTAAGATTTGTATGGAAATCTTTGAGGCACTGTAACTTTAAAACTATACATTTTATCGAAAATTTGACTTCATACAAACATAGTTTCTAGATTGTTTCTGCAAAATTTCATTGGCTTTAAATGGTTAGTATTGAAAATATGACCAGACTACGTTTGTATGGAGCGCGCCAACGGTAAACCCTTAAAAGTTTGTGAATACATTAATATAAGTTGCGTAAGCTACGTAGGTCCAGCAGTGGGCTCAAGTTCTCGGATTGTTGCTAAATTAAATGTAAATTTTTTCTATTGTTGACTTTTTGATTGTTGATCATTTGAACTGTTGATATTATGAAGTGTTGATATTTTGAACTGTTGATCATTTGATTTGCTGACATTATGGTGTTGATATTTTGAATGTTGATCTTATGAATGTTGATCTAGAGTATCAATCCCATAGTATAGACCTGTCCAAACTTTTCAAGTACGCGGTCTACATTGAATCTCGAATATACCTGGCGATGGCGGTCTACATTCAAAAAGTGTACTTCTGACGTATTTATTTGATCAAAAATGTTATATTTTTGTGGTGGATGTTTGACATTTTTAAATGAGTCCAATCTTTCACTAGGTACATCCTAGAATACGCAAATTTACACTGTTTTTCGTGGGTATTAATATTATGGAATCTTGCCATAGTTACCAAAAATATGCAGTTTCAAAAAGTATGTCGTAAGTCCCTATCAGAGATTGAATATTTCCTCCTCGACCACAGCAGATTTAGCATCAATTAATCTATAAAATTTTTTTTTTTTTTTTTTTTTTTAATACATGATAATCTTTATTAAAAAAATCTTCAAAACCTCATCCCACCACCTCACCTCACCTCATCTTCATCTTCTTCTTCTTCTTCTTCTTCTTCTTCTTCTTCTTCAAATCTTTATTTTCTTTTTTTTTCTTTATCTTTTTTTTTTATTTTGTGTAATCAATTGGTATGCCCGGTTTTAATAAATGGTAATGGAAAACTATGAAACTTCAAACAGTGTTTTAAATTCCACATGAAAACAGCCCTATATTATTTATCCAGCGAAACTTTGGAATTGAAATAAATAGGAAAAAAAGATAGCGTAATAAAAAATGATCCTTTTTTTTCTTTTCTTTTATTGAACTATTCGCGGGCGGGCTACCGTAAAAGTCAACGCGGTCGACCGGTCGATGAAACTTCACGTTTCATGTTCATAAGCATCTATTACGTCAGAATTATCTGGTGCCTTCCCCAGGATGTTGAGTTACCTCGCGACGCTCGCTCCTTAGTTTTACTTCGATACACGTGTTTTGTTTCAAAAGTGCTCTGGCACTTGATTCATATTGGGTATGAAAGAAAGTGGCGCTTGCTTCGCTCGCTCTAAATGTCTGTTTTAAATACTGCATAAGTGCATCAATCTTCCAAGAGTTCTAATCACAGCCCAGTCGTGGTGCTGAAAATTTCGATCTCGCTTCGCTCGCTCCATACTTGAGTACTTACACATTTTTTTTTTGTACCGCAAGCTACAATCTATCTATTCATATAACAGAGAAAAGAGGCGTTCACAATGTTTGTTAAACCAAGAGCGATATGAGCAAAACCGTGTAGGTAAGTATTTAAGGCCTCCGCTCATTGCAGCGATTTTATCGAGCGATAATATCGCTGCGATTTTGCGATAATTGTTTCCAGTACATTTTGTATGGGGACGCGCGCAATCCTACACACTGCCGCGATATTATCGAGCGATAATATCGCTGCGATTTTGCGATAATTGTTCTCAGTACATTTTGTATGGGGACGCGCTCGATCCCACACACTGCCGCGATATTATCGCAACTCTTTCGACTACATTCAGTGGTGGGGCGCACGCATGCGTGACGCGAATCGCGGAATCGCTGCAGTGTGTAAGGTGTCGCGATATCGCTGTCGATAATATCGCTCGATAATATCGCTGCAATGTGCGGAGGCCTTTATGCTAAAAAATTTCGAGATGGCTTCGTTTGCTCCATGATTGTGTCAAGGGTATTTAGTCTCTGCACCGGGCGACGCCAGGCCCCCCTGGAAAAAACCCTATTGATGAACCAGTTGTGACTGATATTTACTTTGAAAATTATTTAGTAGGTACTTAATACGATTTAAAATGCTAGGTGCCATTGGTCAGAAAATGCTCCTACTGCCTGCCGCTGCGTCACTTAAGTGTAAATTGACCCTAAGGGTTGAGAGGAAGTAGGCCATCCCATAGCAATACGGTAGGTACGCTAACTGCGAAGACTTGGACGTTTTACAAATTGGAAGCAAAGATGCGTAAAGGTCTGACGTAGGAGTTCGAAGGTCACGGTCTTGTTCAACCCCTACTTTGTATTGACAGCATTCCAAACTTATTTGTCAAGATACCTTTCGTTTGCATGGGACTTGAATAAACACGGCATTTTTACCTTGAAACCCTAATTTATATTTTAGGACGACGTAAACTTTTAATTAATGTCAAACATAAAACCGTTTGTAGAACAAAACCAAGTGCAAGTCGGGACTCGGGCAATTAGTGTTGGTTAACTACCAGTTAGTTTTACTGATCTTAGGTAATAAGCTCCTATAAACTGATACTGAAACGGGATACGCTCTGTTTTTTTAGTTTGAGAGCATAATATCTCGAGATGAAACCATTTTAACAACTTGCGCCTCACTCGATTTAGTAAAAAAAACTAAATTTTTTTCAACCCCCTTTTCGTTGTAGGAAAAGAATAATATCGAAGTGCTTCGAAAAAAAAGTATATTCAGGGTGTAAGAAAAAGTATCATTAGACCTTTAAAACAGATACACTAACCAAATGCATCAAACTGAACAACTGAACGGGAGCAAACCTGTCAGGACAAAAAAAAACGCTGTTCCATGCGTTTGAGTAGAGTAGGTATTGCAGTTTAGTATGAAACGGCAGATTTTTTGTTCTGACAGGTTTGGTCTCATAGTCAAAGTTGTTCAGTTTGATGGATAGAGTATAAGGTTTAAAGGTTAATGATACTTTTCCTTACATCCTGTACAGGGTCCTTCATTATATGCTGACACTTTTTAAAGGGGATGATCAGACCATCAAACTGAACAACTTTCTCTATAGGACCTACATCGAATCGCGAAAAAAAAAACAGCTGTCGTCTACATTTGAGTCCAGTAGGCATTGCAGATTAGTATGGAACAGCAGTATTTTTTTACTCCGATCGTTTTGCTCCCATTGTAAAAGTAGTTCAGTTTGATGGGTAGACTCTTAGTTTAAAAGGATGCTAATGATATATCAATTTCATCATGTATACAGGGTATAAAGAAACTCTACCCATCAAACTGAACAACTTTTACTATGGGAGTAAAACGATCAGAGCAAAAAAATAATCAGCTGTCCCATACGAATGCGTTGAGTAGTAAGTATTGCAGATTAGTATGGGACAGCTGACTTTTTTTTTGCTCTAGAGTGCGATTTTTGAATCTCATTCGGTGAGCTCAGCAATTGAAAATGTCTAAATAACTATAGAGCATCTTTCTTCTGCTGTTTTGACTTTCAAAAATCGCTCTCTTTGAGTATGATTTTTGAAAGGCAAATCAGCAGTAGAAAGATGCGTATCTCCGTAGAAATTCAACTACTGAGCTCACCGAATGAGATTCAAAAATCGCGCTCCTGGGGTGAGATTTTTGAATGTCATCGGTGAGCTTGAACGGTTTTTAAATCTCATACAAAAGCATTCTCATGCATCTTTCTACTGCTTATTTGACTTTAAAAAATCGCACTCCTGAATTATGATTTTTGGAAGTAAAATCAGCAGTAGAAAGAAATATTCTCCATAGAAATGTTGACATTTTCAACTGCTGAATTCATCGAATGAGATTCAAAAATCGCACTCCTGGTCGTTTTGCTCCCATAGTAAAAGTTGTTCAGTTTGATAGGTAGAGTATGTGGTTTAAAGGTTAATGATGCTTTTCCTAACATCCTGTATTAGTTATTCTATGCTTCTATTAAGCAAATCTCGTTCGCGGCCAAATAGAAAGAGAGCTGAGACGCGATAGCGCCATCTCACGCTCACGCTACCATGCCGCTCAATCTTTGAGTTGATACAGGCATTCGTTTAAAAAATTTATTCGTGTCTGTTTTCCTTTTGTGAGGTAGGTAGGTATTAGAAAAACTGACTATATTTTTTTAAGTTTAACCGAAACTCCTGTGTTTATGTTTCAGAATGAAAAAAACGCTGTATCCACAACGTTTTATCTCAACGTAATTATAATTAACATGCTCATGAGACCAAAGGATAAAATTTTATAGTCTACCGTAAAAATTAAGCGCGCGCACAAACTGCGTCAATCATTCATGCATGACACAATTTGGCAAAAGTACCTACCTACTATAGTATGTTCCTATGAATGTGTCAAATTTAAAATTTATCAATTTTATAATCGAAAGCGGCTTGTTAATTAACATCCATCATTCACAATTTGTTTTTTTTGGTCGTTTAAATTCTGGGTATTTTTTGCTGAATTCACCAAAACGAGGTATGATAAACCTTGTTATTATAACTAAGGTTAGGTCTTAGAAAAAGTATATGTCTAGAATGAGCCTCACGGTTATACCGTAATAAAACAAAAAGGGCCAAGTTTCATAGGTTGGTGTGCGTGAGGCGCCATACAAATTATAAATGTGTGCCTGTATATGTATAGGATTTTGGGGCCGGTCCATCCATCCATCACAGCCCTTGATCCCCTCATCAGTCCGTCTTCGGACATAGGCCTCCTCCATATTTCTCCATGACGTCCTGTTCCTCGCCCTCTGCATCCAGTTGGGACCCGCGTGTCTCCTAATATCATTAACCCATCTTTCTGGTGGGCGTCCTCTACCACGCGTGGTTTATCTGAGCCTCCACTCCAGTGTTCTTCTGGTCCAACGCTCAGTATCCATACGTGCAACGTGACCCACCCATCTCCACTTCCGGCGTTCTATAGTGGCTACCACATCCACGACCTTTGTATTTCGCCGAATCCACTCATTGCGCTTACAATCTAGCAGCGTGATGCCGAGCATTGCTCTCTCCATTGCTCGTTGCGCAACTCGGAGTTTTTCGGTGGACTTTTCAGTCAGTGTAGTAGTCTCCATGCCGTAGGTCAGAACCGGGAGGATACACTGGTTGTACACTCTCGTCTTGAGGTATTGTGGTATATGTTTGGAGCCCAGAATATGTTTATTTGCCCCATTATTTTGGGGCCGGTACTGAAGTGCGATTTTTGAAAATCATACGAGCGGTTCGGTAGTAGAAAGATGAATAATCTCCATAGTAATTCTGACATTTTCTACTGCCGAACCGCTCGTATGATTTTCAAAAATCGCACTGCTGGTTCAAATTTTTTCGACGCTTTCGTATTTTCGACTGTTAATCTGGACATAGGTGCAGGGTTACCCCGGAGTCAGTGCGCAAATTTTACGTAAATGAAGGTCATTGAAAATAGAAAGACATGTATTTTTTTTATTTTATCATGTCTCATACAAAAATATTGAAATAGGAGTGACAAAAGAGTTCCAAAGATAACAGAAAAAATGCCTGAACTCTGATTAGGGTCTTACTACAGTTATGAGGGTTGGGGTTGACATCCATGGCGCTTTGGACCGTCTGATTATAAAGAAAGAAATCCGATTGTTAAATCCCGGCCGAGATTCATAGGAATCCGAAGACGAAAACCACGGACTTGAAAGAAATACGGACCGAATATTGCACTAAAAAGATGTGAAGCATGCAAGGTAATACAATCTCGTTTGTTCTACAAGGGACCTACACTCACACAGATGCACTAGCTCTAGGCGCTGGTCCTACAACCCGTCACCCTATGTACCGCGTGACAGCACGCACACAAAAGAAATGGGTGCTTCACTCATGATTAGACGAGATTACGTCTGGTTCTTCTTTTAAGTCTGTGACGAAAACACAAAAAAATAGAGTTTTTTTTTTCCTGGAATGTGTTCTATTAATGATACTGATTGCATGGAAGAAAAATGCGCACTGTCTCCGAGGTAACCCTGTATTTTAAAGTAATAGTAGATTACACACTGAGGACAGGATAGTAAGAAAGGTCTCAGATCTCATGTAATTGTTGTTTAAACACAACAAACATGTGATCTGAGGCTTTCTTATTTACTGTCCGAGGTTAGTATACTATTTTTCTTCTCGACGGAGGTGAAAGCGGCAACTTCGTTTAGCGCAGCGCAGCGGGACGATAATTGACGCTTTACGTCCGGAGCGAAGAAAAATTGTTTTACTTTAAAATAAGAAAAAACTTTCCTTCACTGAAAAGCCAGTGGTGTTACAAATCTTACATAAATTCATAAAAACTCATTGGTATTTATTTATTTTAACACTTTATTGTACACACAGAAATATACATGAAAACAGACGGATTCGGCTTGGACGGGAATCGAACCCATCACCTCCTCTCCTACAGTACAGCGGAAATGATTACTCGCCACTTGACCACCACGGATACGGCTTCACTCAAAATCTTATTCTTATCTGTTAAATAAAACTGTAACAGAAGTGTGTGTAGGTACATTGAAGATATTTAAAAAAAGTTACGATATGGTTTTTATTTTAGGTGTCCCTGATTCCATATCAACAATATTTTGATTTTTTCGTCTGTCCGTATGATGTTTTTATGTTCGAGCATCACGCGAAAACGACTTAACCGATTTCGATGAAACTTTTTTTGTTTAAAACCTATATGATTTGACTTAAAATCTGGTATAAAATTTGTGCGGACGAAGCCGCAGGTAAACTCTAGTAATTTTTAATAATACGAATACCTCCGTTGTAGGTAGATTACCTTTTATTTGAAAACAAGCAGCTTAGTTGGAGTCGCGTGACAAGTGGACGTGTCGTCGGCTTGCAATTTTGACAGCCACGTGGCTCCGCCGTTTTATGGCGGTTTCGAGTGTGTGTTTTTGTTAAAAACGGGGCTTTGAGATCGCCATATCCTATTACCGTACAATATCTAATGAGTATATCCTCAACACTTGACACTGGCGAAATCTAACAAGGAAACGCCATTAATTAAGAATAGAATAGAAGCAGCTAAGTTAAGTACCTACTTATCCACCGACCCTCAACAAAACCATCTGCAAGCAGTCTAGAGTCTAGAACATACCTAATATTACCTAACTTTGCCATACTTCGAATGCACTTAAAGCTCCAAGTTTCTAGTTGGTAAAGTTAGAACCTATTCCTAATCTTCTATCCACTTCTAAGAATTTACCGTTAGAAAGGATCTGTGGTTTACTTTGAAAGACGAATGATTGAAAACATTGGGCACGCGTGGTGGACTAACGCCTATACAGTGTCCTTAAGAGTAGGCCTGTGCCTGACTGGGGCTGACTGACTGACGTAGGCTGATGATGTAGATAGGAACATTGATATCAAAAATAGCACTCCTGAAGTATGATTTTTGAAAGTCAAATCAACAGTAAAAAGATGCGTATCTCCATAGTAATTTTTACTTTACCAACTGCTGAGCTCACCGAATGAGATTCAAAAATCGCTCTCCTGGCCCGTTATTTAATAGTACCTACATTACTGCAGCGGCCAGCAAAAGAGGCATTGATGGACGAACGTGTAACGCATACGTAAGTCAATCACCTAGGTGTGGACAAGGCTTGTATAGTACTTTTCTCAAATAATTCGCGGCGATTAAAATCAATCAATGACGAACAACAATAATTTTTCCTGCGTTAAAGCGTAGTAACTTTTATTAATCTGTGGTTAAAGTGTTCATTTGTTTTTTTTTCAATAGACAGCTTTCTATTTGCAAGCCAGTTCGAAATTTAAATAAAATCTTTGATAAGTTACCTCCTTGGTTGCCATGTTTCGGAGTAAAAGATCGTTCCATTTTTAAATTACACGACAGATATGAGTTTAATATTGTAATTTATTTGACCGCTAAACCACGACAGACATGGTTTTTCATTCAACTTTTACCGGCCGCTGCTCTCTTGTATTTGTCCAGTTACAGCAATTTCAATATATCTCGAAGAAGGTCGTCTAAATAATGCTCAAATTTCTAAGCATGTTTGAGAAAAAGAATATTTCTCGAACATTGTTTCAGAACAGTTGATTCGAACAGTGTAACAGATTGTGTCTGTGAAATAAATAATTAAATAATTATTACTTTCTGAAGATTACAAAGGGTGTTTAATTAACTGCGTTTTATATGAAAAGGCTTAACAGACCATCAAACTGAACAACTTTCGAATGAAATCGCATAAAAAAACAGCTGTCCCATCTCATACATTTGGGTCGAGAGTCGAGACCCAGTGACGTTTTCTATGAAACAGCTGTTTTTTTTTCGCGATTTCGATATTGGCTCCATAGTGAAAGTACCTTTGATAAATGTAACGCATTTAATTATAAACCCTGTATTTTCTCTCCGACAAGGTGATATTGTTGTGGCATAAAACTTAACAAGAAAAATTAAAACTTCGCCATGTTGTGGAACATAATAGGAACTAATTTTGTTTACTGCCCGAGCTAGGTACTAATGGTGATGCAGTGTGGCATAGAGTTAAGCGGCATATCATATAAAGGACACTGGGCAAAAATGTATGGCTGCTGGTCCAAGAGCCCCCCACTAGTAAGTAACCCGAACGTACATGGAACACAACGGGGCATCAACATATTTTCGAGGAAAAACAGATAAGTACAGAATGTTTAATTTTTGTATGAATAACAACCTGACCATACAAATACTCTACAAATATTTCTACCTCATAGAGTTAGAGAGCTATAGTTTCTTATTAAACCATTGTTGATATTATACCTAGTGATAACACTTATAAACTGAACTAAAAATCTTTTTTCTCGATGCCGTTGTGAGGTGAAAAGTTGTGTGTTGCGGTCGGCAGCAAAGTTATTCTGCATCTCGTACCTTTGAAACCTTCGCTACGCTAAGTATTCTATATTTCGATATTAGAATCCTTCGCTTGCTCAGGTTTCAATACAAGACGTACTCGCGACAAAAAATAACTTTGCAGCCTTGCATAACAAATTATAACTATTGTATTCCATATCCTATTTCATCTCACTGTAGGGATATTCAATCCTCAACAGAGTAATCCAAATTTGAACAACAAATACAGAGAAAAAACATTTTAAAGCTTAAGAGACAGTCCTAAACAAATCTCAACATCTGGCAATTCTGCAACAATCAACTCAGCATCGTTCTGACCTTATCTAAACGAATTATCAGACGCTCCGTATGGAAAAGGGGATACGGGGTTTATTATCTCTGGAACGGATCGTAACGGCGGACCCAAGCGAAACAAACTAACCTAACAATAGCCAGAAGCACTGAATAGGAGCCTGGTTGCTATCGACCACTACCAGACAATATGATGATATTACGTATAGTCCATTTCAAATAATGCGGAGGGATTCCACTTAAGACCTAATAAGTACTGAAATGTTAATCTGTTGTTGTCTGATTATTTTATTATTTCCTGTTAATATGACTAGGTACCACTAGTCACCTATAGCAAGAACTGTAGAAATGGAGGAAACGGCCAAGAGCGTGTTGGCCTCGCCCATGATTGGGTTCCGTAGTCATTGTTATTAGAAACATAGTTTGGATAATAAAGGAATCTTCATAAGCAATCAATAGTGCGATTTAATTTCGTTCAGCGCCATCCATCGTCTAATATTTAAGTTAGACGTTTTATTTTATTTTTCTTATACTACAGAGCGTTCGTTATAATTTTCATTGAAATTACTTACTAACGGCTAGCTATATTGTAAAAATTAGTTTTAGATTTTTCATTCCAGTTGTATTTTAAAAGTTAGAGGGGTATGCTCTGTTTTTGACTTTCAGCGCTATAGACATAGACTCTTTCAGAGCATATATCTCGAGATACAAGCCTTGTAACGCTTTAGTTTGAATGGGTATTTTCTTCCACGTTACAAGAGCTATCCAAAGACACTCGATTGAAAGACAGGCCGAATGGACGAAAGGATAAGGGTTACTTGTTTTATAATTGAACCCTAAAAAGGACTCGAGTGGAATCCCGTCATATTATTTGAAATGGACTATATCTCTGTATGTGGGGGGCGTTGGTACTGTGTAAAATACGTATTGTCCACTATACTTCATAAGAACAGGGATCTTATTGTGTAACTATACAGAGTGTAAGGAAAAGTATAATTAACCTTTAAAAAACATACTCTACCCATCAAACTGAACAACCTTTGCTATGGGAGCAAACCCGTCAGAACAAAAAAGAAAATCATCGAGTAGGCATTGCAGTTTGGAGCAACAAATTTTTTTACAATGACCTGTTTGCTCCCATAGTAAAAGTTGTTCAATTTGATGGAGTATGTGGTTTAATGGTAAAGACACTTTTCCTTACACCCTGTATACACGATTCAATCGGTATCAAATCTATATAGAGGAAATAATGGAAAAAGTTGAGTAATAATATAGAACACGTAACGCAACAAGCAAATTGCTCTTGAGAATTGCAGAATTTTCAATGCTATGAGTCACATAATATACAAGTCACAGGAAAGTCATGGGTAATTATTGTATGCCAACTTGTAAATGCACTGCTAAATTCTAAATTAATGCCAAGAGTAATAATCTTCTAAAATAAGTCTCGAAAACACATTAGAGATTAAAATATAATGATATATTCAAGTACTAGTCCTATAGTAGCAATATTAACCCTTAACAAAGTCGAATACTTTTCTATGGAAATTCGTCAATAGGACTTTGAATAGGAATTGTTGGGAACGCCAGTTATTGTGCTAGATAACTATGTTGTAAACGTTGTACGAGTATAAGAAATATTCTTGGTTCTTATAGGAGTATTAGCATTGAATTAGCCTAATTGCTCATATTTTATTTGGCTAGGAATCTTTTTTTTTCTATTCTAATGCCTACAAACTATGTTGAATCACCAGTTCATAAGATCAAACTGTAATAGTCTAAATGAGAACAATAGTTTCACAAAAGCATATTGTCAGTTGTTTTATGACAGTTTCATTTAAGCCTGTAATGCGTAAATTTTAAATATAAGAAAGCTTAAGGGACATTGAAAATATACCGTAAATAAAATACTCATACATAACAACGAAAAATTCATCATCACACATAGAACTGACCGTAGTAGCTAGTCACAATTACTCGCAATTACAAGATCGAGATGGCCTTTTTGTTTTAATGGACATTGTTATGTATTTAATTTAAATTCACATACACACCGTGATTCACTTTGTAACTGACTGATAGTTTCAAAATAATACTAAGTTAGCAGTGTACAAGATTTGTAGCATGATATAGTGAGTTTTGAAGATCAAAATGAGAGCCACTTGCATTTTCCATGACTTGTACAAAACAAATTCAAGATCAGACCATTCTAAGACTACTTCAAAATGCATTAAATCTTACAAAAAACGCATTGGTGGCTTATACAAAACCAAATTTTGCTAGTTGGGAATTCCTAATCACCAACAACGTTACTTTTAAGCAGTAACATTTTGCCTATCTCGCTCGCGTTTTAAATATTGAACTCTCATTTCATTTCAAATAACGCTAAAAGAAAAAGTCTGTATTGAAATTTAATAGAAACAAAGGAAGGCAAAGAGAAACTAGAACCAAATAGAGAGGAAACGATTTTTATTTTATTAAAGGATTTCACGAGATTCGATTTGGCAGAGTGCCGAACACAATGTTTAAAAGTAAATTAACCGTTGGGTCGGGTCAGGATGATGAGACTAGTTGACGCTAAATACTGATATATGTGAACTTTATATTTGAATTATAAGTCTAGCACTTATAATTGAAACCATTCCACCCATAGGTTTATAAGTGGAATAAGGTCTTTCTTCGCACATCATAACTGCATGCAGCACATAAGGATACTCATACTTTTTTCTTAGTATACTCATACTTTTGATCAGACCATCAAACTGTACAACTTACTCTATGGGACCAACATCGAATAGCGAAATAAAATCAGCTGTCCCATACTTTTGGCTCAGTGGGTTTGGGTGGGTTTTGGCTCAGTTTTGTATTGAACAGGAGTTTTTTTTTTCGCGTTTTTGTTGTTGGTGTCATAGATAAATTTGTTCAGCAGTCGTAGCTTGCTACACGTGTTACGGCTGTATCACGTTTTTTATCTCGTTCGTTCGCGCGCAAATAGAAAGAGAGCGAAGGTGTGATAGCGCTTTATCGCGATTCACGGTGTCATGCTACCTATGCAGATCCCCTTAAAATATGTTTGTTTATAATTTATGAAAATAATCAACGGTTTTGAGAATCGTATACACTGTATACTATTTAAACTCTAGTCGCGCGCAAGTAGAGAATTCATACTAGCTAGCAGGGTGATGTATGAAATAGATTCTCAGAACCGTTGATTATTTTCATAAATTATAAACAAACATATTATACGGAAAAGTATCATTAACCTTTAAACCACAAACTCTACCCATCAAACTGAACAAATTTAACTATGGGAGCAAACATGTCAGAACAAAAAAAATATCAGCTGTCCCATATGTTTGAATCGAGTAGGTATTGTAGTTTTGTATGGAACAGCTGATATTTTTTAAATATCAGAATCATAATATAAATGTGATGCTGTGCTGCCTGTTGTAGTTCAACCCTTAAAGGTTAGTGATACTTTTCCTTACACCCTGTATATAAGTACAGCTATATTTGTTTAATTTATTTTTAATAAGTTCCTACATTTTTAAGTACAGTCCTTCGAAACCATAATATTATGGTTAGGTATGGTGTTCTTTGACGCAACTGCTTTTTTCCATAGCCACTAACCTACTTTTCACGGCGATCGCTCTCCGAAAAGCGCAGGAAGAGAGGTCCTTTAGTCCAGAAAAGACGCGAAACAATAGGTACTAGGGCTACTGAAAGCGAAATAAACACTAGCTTTTTGCTTTCTGCGCAGTCCCATTGTGCCGCAACGCAACACATAACAATCAATATTATTATTATTATATCAGCGTCGCTGTCCCATTGTTGGGCAAAGGCCTCCCTCCGTTCTCTCCATGAGTCCCGGTTTTGCGCTTCGTTATGCCAGTTCTTCAAGAAGCCATGGATTTCGTTCGGAACAATCAATAGGTAAGTACTAAATACAGTTTTTGAAAGATACGCGGTTATTATTTAAAAAAAAAACGAATACAGAATGTCCCGTAAGTCGACGTCAAGCCGGAATCGGGTGATAGGCCAAATCATATTAGTTACTTACCAGAAAAAATAAAATTAAAATCTTAGCCATGAATTTTTTTAATTATAGGAATTTTTAATGTACATCACAATGGGTTTTTAGCTCCTTTTGCTACAAATCTTTACTTTTCTTTTCAACTTTATTTTTCTTATTTAATCCTGAATAGTGCTAATCTAACCTGTTGCTTTGAATTCACAGGATGTACATTTTCTAAAAAAAAATGCCTAGGTATAATTAAAAAAAAATCATGACCTAGATTTTTTATTTTATTTTTCTGTTAGGTAACTATTATGATCACCCGATTTCGGCTTGACGTCGACTTACGGAACACCCTGTATAAGAAAAGAACCCTTTATAATGTTTAATTCTAGATGAAGTACTAAATAGATAAAGATGCAGTAGAAAAGTGCTTTTAGGAAAAACTTGCTACAGTTAATGTCAAAGTTTACTAGCGAACCTTTTCCAAAAACGTATTAAGAACACTTTACCTCCATATTTTCTTCCAGTGTCCATTAAAATGGAACGAAGGGCTACTACCTGTCACTGTTCGTGAAATGTGGATATTATAAATAAGGTAACCCTTAGAATATATTTGACTGTAGATGATACGATTGTATCGAGACCTCCGCTTCTAATAGAAGTGTAGCCATATGAAAAGATAATAATAGTACTTACCTACTAGTTCGGGCGGCGGTGACGAAGTCATATACCCATCGAGCTCATGAATAATTCAGTTTTCATGCGATAGTTTACTATTAGGAGATGCGAAAAAACTTGGTCGGCCGACCCCTATCCTGGTGTGTTTTGCGCAGGAGGGTGACTAGTAACCTCTCTGAGACGACACTAATTACCCATCGAGCTCATGGACAAAATTATGCTTATCCGATTGGTTTTAGTTAGTGTAACGAAGTACACTCGGTCGTCCGCCGGATATCTTGGCAGGTGGTGCTGGCCAACCAAAAATGGTGGTCAAATTTTGGAGTACTTCTCACCCATCGAGCTCATGGATGAAATTTATGCCAAATCAGAGGTTATACCTTCACCTTCAATATTTCATCGGTCGTCCTGGCCAAAGCCTGGTGGTATCTGGCGGCCAACCAGATTTATCTGTCAAAGTAAGATCATGCGTTTCCACGTTCATCCAAATAAATACATTATTAACCTGATATATGCAGTTCTTTTAGCATGAACGTGAACGGTTCTATGGTTTAAAAGTACTTATTACAAAAAAAACTTAAAAATAAAAATATGTGTTGATACGCAGCGATTTAAAAAAAAAAATTTTTTTTCGTCATAACTCCGTCATTTCTAAACTTGTTTGGTTGATTGCTTTATCGATTAAAAGAGTGTATTGCAGAGTTCATCCTATCAAAATTTGGTGAGGATCTGAAGAAGCGTTTCGAAGATGTACAATGTTTTAAGTGGCTGACCCACTTCGATGTTGGACCCATAATAAGAGTTGTTCAGTTTGGTCGTGTGATCATCCCTTTAATACAGTTTCAGCGAATAATGTTAGAACTGATATATGTACTAAATTAGATCATCCACGTAAACATAGCTAGCTTTGACTTGACAAAACATTTTTTTACAACTACAATTTTCGAAAGCAACGCCGCGGTGATTACTAGTTTATTTTCTTATATAGGCACCTCTTAAGAGAACAGATTTTATTTCGGAAAGAAAAATTAATAGAACTCGAAGGTTATTTTCGTAAAAGAATAAAATTCGTTTGGTATTTTTTGTAGTAAAATCTGACCCACTTAAAACATTGTACATCTTCGAAACGCTTCTTCAGATCCTCACCAAATTTTGATAGGATGAACTCTGCAATACACTCTTTTGATCGATAAAGCAATCAACCAAACCAGTTTAGAAATGACGGAGTTATGACGAAAAAAATTTTTTTTTTTTAAATCGCCGCGTATCAACACATATTTTTATTTTTAAGTTTTTTTTGTAATAAGTACTTTTAAACCATAGAACCGTTCACGTTCATGCTAAAAGAACTGCATATATCAGGTTAATAATTTATTTATTTGGATGAACGTGGAAACGCATGATCTTACTTTGACAGATAAATCTGGTTGGCCGCCAGATACCACCAGGCTTTGGCCAGGACGACCGATGAAATATTGAAGGTGAAGGTATAACCTCTGATTTGGCATACATTTCATCCATGAGCTCGATGGGTGAGAAGTACTCCAAAATTTGACCACCATTTTTGGTTGGCCAGCACCACCTGCCAGGATATCCGGCGGACGACCGAGTGTACTTCGTTACACTAACTAAAACCAATCGGATAAGCATAATTTTGTCCATGAGCTCGATGGGTAATTAGTGTCGTCTCAGAGAGGTTACTAGTCACCCTCCTGCGCAAAACCCACCAGGATAGGGGTCGGCCGACCAAGTTTTTTCGCATCTCCTAATAGTAAACTATCGCATGAAAACTGAATTATTCATGAGCTCGATGGGTATATGACTTCGTCACCGCCGCCCGATCTATACCAAAACTATGGTTAAACCAACACGAAATTGGTAGGCGTTTCTTGACATTTTGTATGCGTATTTTGACATTTAACGCGGGAATTTCGTTTCTATAGTGTACTCGTAGAAAGAGAAGGCACTAGAAGGAAGCACGTGTCTTGTAAGTGGCTACTTTTGGCGGTTTTAAAGATAGTAACTACAAGCATGATACACACAAATCAGCAGTGACCCGATAAATTGATAATAAGCAATGACTACATTCTTGTTTTTTGGAAATATTGTTTAATTGTTAAGAAATAAAAAAAATACGCACAATAGCACAATAGGCTCGGTGCAGCCTTAAGCTTTAAAGTAAAAAAAAATGTTAGAGCCAAGTGTCGCCTGCCAGCTAAACGGTTGTTTCTGGATATGTGAAAAAAATCATAGCAGTAGTGTATTACTATCACAAAATTAAAAACGATCACCGCTAAGTAAGCTTTACAAGTTAACGAGTAGGTAATAGTCGATCAACTCATAAAATGTAATTTTTAGACTTTATTAGCCGTTAAACCGTAGTATAAAACAAAAACCCCCCTTCTAAGTCCGTATATTGAGACGGGCAACTACGGAACCCTACCGTGCGCGTGGCCCAACACGCACTTGGCCGGTTTTTTATGATAAATGTGCAAGTTAAATTGCGTTATTATTTTACACCGGTTGTTCCGATGTAGTTCATTGGAGTAGGTACTCACGATCACGTATCCTCAAGTAAGTAATGTTCAGAGATAGTGGAAGACAGTTAAAACGTGATTAAAGTCATCCACTTATCCTTTACCTACTGTGACGTATAAATCTAGTTAGCGAGGAAAAACCACTGAGGCTGTAACCAAGACGACCAATGAAATATAGAATAATAAGGTTAACCTTTAATTTGGCGGACATTTTATCCATTAGTTCGATGGGTAAATGACTACTCAAATATTAGTGTCCGTATTCGATCAAAGTAAAATTAATGAATAGGCCGCGAACATTTCAAACCAGAAAAATAAAACCAGTAAACAAATGACAGGTATACTTCAAATATGTAGGTACCGAGATGACAGACCAAGTGTGCCAGTTTGTATGGACCAAGGGCACCAGTAGTGTGCTTCAACAGATTTTTAGCTTCAACATAAAGTGGCTGGAGAGCTGTCAATTTCATACAAAACTTTGTCGTAGAACACTAGATTGCGCGTATCAAATAATATTTACAATTTATAACGAAATTTTCTCAATTATTCATACAACATTTTGTATGAATAATTATTATAGTATAAATTTTAAATATTATTTGAAACGCGCAATCTATATTTTCTAAGCTATTTTTTCATATATAAAACATTACTTTTATTAATACCGTCTACGAGTGTTCTACGACAAAGTTTTGTATGAAATTGTCAGCTCTCCAACCACCTTAACGCGGTTTGGAACTTATCCATTTTTACTTTGATCGAAGGTGTATATATCTAGCGAACCTACACATGGCGGGAATCAGGATAGGATTAGTGTCAATAAATAGTTCCTAAATATTACCTAAATAATACCTAGGTCATATAAATATTGCATCTTTGGTTTACGAAACATACTTTTTTTACCTGGTACGCTAACTTGGCCGGTTTTGTTGTTGTTATTCTCTAGAGTTTGCTCTACAGGCTGTAAGGAAAAGTCACTGACTTGAAAGAAATACGGACCGAATATTGCACTAAAAAGATGTGAAGCAAGCAAGGTAATACAATCTCGTTTGTTCTACAAGCGACCTACACTCACACGGATGCACTAGCTCTAGGCGCAGGTCCTACAACCCGTCACCTTATGTACCGCGTGACAGCACGCACACAAAAGAAATGGGTGCTTCACTCATGATTAGACGAGATTACGTCTGGTTCTTCTTTTAAGTCTGTGGGAAAAGTATCATTATCCTTTAAACCACATACTCTACCCATCAAACTGAACTTACTATGGGAGCAAACATGTCAGAGCAAAAAAGAACTAACTAAAAAACTAAACTGCAATACCTACTCGACTCAAATATTGTATGAGACAGTAGATTCTTTTTGATCTGACAGATTTTCTTCCATAGGTAGTAAAATTTGTTCAGTTTCATGGGTCATTATTTGGTTTAACCTAACCTAACACCCTGTATAATCACACCATTTTTACTATAGAGCGAGAAGAAAAAGCGGTGATAAAAACTAGAAAATCCGCCATAATAACGAACATTCTGTAAAAATGCAACTGTCTAGTTAAAACGGTTCTACAGCCCTAAATAGGTAGGACAGACGGACGGACAACGTAGGCTTATGAATATGGTCCCGTTTTTTTCCTTTTGGGTACGGAACCCTAAAAACTATAAATATACCTAAAATAAATAGTTCCTTAAATAGTGCTTCTGCCAGTACTCTAGTGTTACTAACTATTCAGTCAATTTCTATAGAACGAAAATCCTAATATGTTTCATTATCATTAGGTACACAATCTAAATGGTCTAAGCACAGAGTACATTACTACCGTAATGTCTAAGTATGTTTCGTTCCTACGCTGTATAGAATGTTGTCTCACCCGAATGAGATGCTCCAGAAAAAGTTTGTGGAAAAATTCATGACGTCCAAAATATGTGATGAAAAATTTATGAGTTTTATTGTTTCTGATTTTTTGACCTCTATTTATATCCTGGAATTCAATTTCGTATAATATATGGAACGTTAACTGAATAATTATAAAAATGTACTGGCAGCCCTGGTGACGTAATCTTAAAACAGTTAGCACTCACATTAACGTTGATGCCCTTTATAGGGAAAATCTTCAAAGGCGGCACATCTCTCGGGGAGTACCGGCAGAACTCTCTGTCACCCCTGTACCATTTGACTGAGTACAGCACTTCCTGCTCAAGGTCGTAAAGGCACTTCATCTCGACCCTAGACCCTCGTTCTACCGCTTCTGGCACTACCATTCTGACGTCCCGAAGGCAAAGAGATCCTGAAACAAAAGGAACTTATGCATTTTCGATGATTTTTCCAATGAGGATTTTTAGGTCCAAATTCAGAACGTCTTTTGGGAGATAGCTTAGTCAAAGTAGGGTTAAAAATTCATGGATTTTGACATACGACAGGAGTTTCCGAATCCGATCCGTCAAAAATGGTATGGATTTTGGCCACATGACCATATTTATTTATGTATGGACACTTTCCATCCGAGACAGAATTATGAATGTCCGTCAAAATCCATTCTTTTTTGACGTATCGGATTCGGATCGGACGTAGTGCGAAACCGCTCTCAGATCTCACCTAAAATATTATTATGTTAGAAGTTTATGCACATATTAAACAAATAAAACTACGAAGAGCAAAAATTTGTATAAAGTTCATGCTAACTACAACCATTTATTAAAAATATTAAATAGTGAAACGTGAATGTTCTGAGTTTGCACAAATCTCTGACTATCTTCTCGGGTAATATAGTCGTGAGCATTATGATATGCTTATACTGTATATGAAATAAAAACGGTAGAAAATATTTTATGCTTTAGGCAACAGGCAGGCTTTCATTGTTTCACTTAAAAATTGTGTGCTACTTGCTTTGTTCGATAATCAGGATCATTTGACGGTAGCGACATCTATAGGTAGTCAAGATTGGACGAATGGATCCTTCTAGCGATAAAATTTGTGATTTCTACCCACTTTATCATACTTCACTTCAAAACTATTTGTGTTGAAAGCATTAACTAAAAGATCTACAGTTAGTTTTCCACAGTACCTACCTAGATAATGTTATATTATGTACTTATAAATGAAGTAATACCTACACTGCTTTTGAAATGCTGCTCTGTACTCCTGGCATGTCACTTTGACTATAACATTGTTTGTTTACATTTTTGATCTTGGATTCCATTTCCGAGATACAGTATGGTAGGTAAATATTGCACATCGGCAATAACCGCATTTCCGACTTCAAACGAATACGCGGAAATCAAAACAAAACAACAATAAAGTACTGAGATCTGAATTCAAATTCTGATAAATCTAATAATTGATTGGAAATGTCAATTGGCATTCGTTTGTATTTGTAAATATGCGATGATTGCCAACGTGCAATATTTACTTATATTACAGATTTCAGAGGTGACCTCGAGACCTTAGATCAAAATAAAATTAATGGATAGGCCTCAAGCGCGGTAAGTTGAAGCAAACTACTGGTGCACTTGGTGCATACAAACTAGCGCCATTATCTGTCAAATCTAGGGCACTTGCATACAAATTTGAAGTAAACCTTTTATTTGTTTTGCCTCATTTTTTTGGTTGGTAATTTTATTTTGATCTAAGGTCGAGACTATGACTGAGAATACAGATTTTGAGGATGGGGTTAGACAAATCTTGTTGTTGAGAAGAATGTTGAGTCGAAGAAGGTTTTGAGAAAGAGACCCCGCGGGATTCCCGAATTGTCCCGTCGGGCATCCGAACTCTAATGAGGAAACAACTAAGAACACGGGCACAGACACGGGCGTAGAATATGGGTACCTTTTTGTCTTTATTACGGTAGCAATTACAGTACTCTGATGTGGTCTTTCTATAGAATGAAGTAAGTCTACAGGGTGAAATTGATATAATTATAGCATCCTTTGCTCCGATCGGTTTGCTCCCATAGTAAAAGTCGTTTAGTTTGATGGGTAGACTCTTAGTTTAAAAGGATGCTAATGATATCAATTTCACACTGTAGACTTACTTCATTCTATAGAAAGACCTAGAGGTAGGTAGGTACATATACGTAATCTAATAATCTCAAAAAGTCAAAAATAGGTAGATTTAGCGTTATATATACAGTGCAATGTTTAGTTTGATTATAGCTGGCTATCTATAGTTCTTTGACAACGTAATTATGTTAATTACATAATCAACACCAAACCATTTAACACTAATCATTGGTGGTCGGTTTGTTCTATCAAATATGTTGCATATCTAACCACATGGGCACACTTTAATCACGGAAGCAGTTATGTATTACTAATTGTATTAATTGAGATACATAATTCCACTTCATAGCACTTAATTGGCAAATAACTAATTATTTTGAAGCTTAAAATTTGAATCAGATAAACTAACTTTTAATTTACTCGCGTAGGATTAATTCTTATAATTATTATCAAAATAAAAATTGCCTGATTAGTGTTCCGTACCAAAATTGGCAAAATGGAACAGGAATCACCTTGGTATCCGTAAGACACAGCAAGCTGAAATTTGATACGTTTGTAGTAGATTACACACCGAGGACAGGAAAGTAAGAAAAGCCTCAGACCTCATGTAATTGTTGACCGAGGCGAAGCCAAAGGTCGAACCTTTGAACGGCTGTAACTCCTAAACCGACTGATGAACCATGTCGGTTTTTTTGTACTGTTCACATAGCTACAATGCATACTAAAATAATATCATACGTTAATTTTTTAATGACCTTAAAAGTCTGTAACTCCTAAACCGACTGAAGTTATGCAGGCAGACCTGGTCCATCTCCATTACAGAGATGCTCTATACCTCATAAACACTGAATCAGCCTTGCAGCTGATGGTTGCATAAAGTACACTTATCTTTTATAACATTTTGTCGGCATGATAAGAAAGGCTTAGTAATGGTTCTCACACTTTCCAGATTTGCTCAATTTTTGTTATGTTTTGGTTGTTTTGTTTTGTCTAGCCAAATGATTGTGCTACTGATGGCATATCATATCCTTCAGGCTTCAAAACGACCCCGATTCCACCGAGTATACCACATTCAAGGAACATCATTGCCTTGCGTTTGGTTTTTTCTAAAAAATAGTACATTACTGCAGCGGCCAACAAAAGTGGCATTGATGGACATCATCACTCTCTTGCCCATTTCCCATTATCTGGGTGGCAATAATGGACGAACATGTAAATGCGGACTGAGGCATTATACGTAAGTAAATCGATGCCTTAGTTGTGGCCAAGGCTTGTATAGTACCTACTTTTTTCAAATAATGCACGGAAATTAAAACTAATACAATTAGGTACTTTTCAAAATAAATGACGAACAACAAACAACAAATATTTTGCCGGGATAAAGTGTGTATTTTTAAATCTTTTCTAATTGCAAGCCAGTTCGAAATTTAAATAAAACCTTTGATAAGTTACCTCCTTGGTTGCCATGTTTCGGAGTAAAAGATCGTTTCATTTTTAAATTACACGACTTATATGAGTTTACTATGTCAAAGTCAAAGTCAAAGTCTAAAGTCTAAGTCAAATATAATTTATTCAATAAAGAAGCTTGAAGCACACCATGTAATTTATTTGGCCGCTAAACCACGACAGGTATGGATTTTCATACAACGTTTGCCGGCCGCTGCTCGCATGTATTTGGCCAGCACAGCAATTTCGATTTATCTCGAAGAAAGTTGTCAAAGTAATGCTCAAATTTCCAAGCATGTTTGAGAAAAGTATATTTTATTTTGAAAAAACAGTTGAAAACTGATAGTTACTAGTTATTACCTACAAAAGAAAATATCACAAATTTGCCATAACAAATTTAAAGGACTAATAGGTACTTACTTATGTGCCTAAGGTCCCTACCTAAAATAGAAGTTGGTAATTACAAAACGTAAACTCTTGTTTAATGAAATTGTTAAGTAATTTTGCGTGAATACCTATATTGGAAATACCTTCTCAAGAGCCTATTGAATTTGATGTTTCTCGTCTCTGTTTCTACCCGTAGAGGTATATAATTATTTTAGGTAACAAAATGACACTAGTGTATCCTATTTATTACCTACTACTTTATTAGACACACCACCGGTTTGTAGACAAGAATATAACCAAACACGTACCTACAACGTTTTTTCACAGATATCTAATAAGTTTTTTAGTCCATTATGCACTAATAATAGAAGATTTAAAAAAAATATCTAGTTTCACAAAACAAGAGGACCAGAATTGAATAAACGAAAAATTTCAGTGGAAAAGTTTAGATTCAATTTGAGCCTGTAATTGATTAACTGCCACTTTTTATTTATTTTCATTCATTTAAATCAGTAAAAGAAGAACACTGAAGAGATTCCACAAGTGTTCAGTTTTTCCAACGTTAATACGGAATACTAAAAACAAGAGAGCAGTAACCAGGATCATTTATAATCGTCTAGTGTTCTGCTTAGAGACGTAACCCGTGGACTTTTAGTTTTCCCACGGGATTCCAACTTAATTTGGTAGTGAAGTAACGTATTAATTCTGCTTGTAACTTTACTTAACCTCATCTATTAGTCATTTCAGCATTGACTTTGTTTGATGTAAGGAAAAGTATCATTAACCTTTAAACCACATGCTCTGCTCATCAAATTCAACAACTTTTACTATGGGAGCAAACAGAACAAAAAAAAAATCTGTTGTTCCATACGTTTCAGTCGAGTAGGAAAATCAGTTTAGTATGAAACAGCAGATTTTTTTTTGCACTGATAGTTTTGCTCTCATTTTTTTTTTTTTTTTTTTATTTATTAAATGAATACATGAATAACATTACAGCAAAATATGCTAAGCGTTATACACATAGTAAAAGTTGTTCAGTTTGATGGCTAGAATATGTGGCTTAAATGTTATGTTAAACAAATAGGTATACCAAAGCCTTTAAACTAATCAAAATAAAAAATGTTCGACTAACAAAATACTGAAACAATACAACTTATTTTTCTCCCCTTCGGACGGAAGGCGTCAATTTTTGTCCCGCTGCGCTTAACTAAGTTGCCGCTTTCCATTTCCGTCGAGGAGAAAAATAGTATATATACTAACTTCGGGCCGTAACCTTCCTGCCCTCGATTCGTAATCTACTATAAAGGCCTCCGCTCATTGCAGCGATTTTATCGAGCGATAATATCGCTGCGATTTTGCGATAATTGTTTCCAGTACATGTTGTATGGGGACGCGCGCGATCGTACACACTGCCGCGATATTATCGAGCGATAATATCGCTGCGATTTTGCGATAATTGTTCTCAGTACATTTTGTATGGGGACGCGCTCGATCCCACACACTGCCGCGATATTATCGCAACCTGACGCAATCTCTTTCTACTGCATTCAGTGGCGTGCGCATGCGTGACGCGAATCGCGGAATCGCTGCAGTGTGTAAGGTGTCGCGATATCGCTGTCGATAATATCGCTCGATAATATCGCTGCAATGTGTGGAGGCCTTTATTTATTAACTAGTTCACAGAATACAGGAGTTAAGTACTTATTACCTTAAACTTTTGAGTAATGATCTTATTCTGTGTAGAGTTCATTTACACCGCAACTTTTGAAGAAAACACGATAAATTAAGGCGCTTACAGCAATGACACAAGCAACACTTTAAACATGAGCATTTTGATATATTTTTTTTATTTTTCTTTATTTTATACGTGCATGCTTTCAAACATAGCAATTATATACATCGTAGTTACATTTTATTTATGTTGCCGTGCCCAGAGGGTATCATATGTAGATCAAAAGTTGTTAAATTTAAGACCTAACTGTACCATGTGATTGCAATAAATATATGAATATGAACATGTATTGATTTATAATTATTATAATTATTTAGTTCAAATCCATAGCTACTTTGTAAAACGTATGAATAGATATACCATGTTAGTGACGGACATTAATTTTGCAACATTTCTTTGCGTTAATAACTTGTTTATTAAAAGTTATTACAAACAGTGCAAACCTACTTGAAAACGAAAAAGTTAATAATAGCGGTATACTTGATGTCTTACCTACATTTGAATTTTTTTAAACATGTGCTTACATTTATTTTCACCTCACAAGCTCGGAAAGATTCTGTTTATCATTCGAAATCTGAGTACAAAAGTGCATTTTATCCGCTAGCGTGGAAAGAGTTTTTGAAATTCGAATCTGTCTATTCAATATTTTTCTATACCGCCAATCCACTGAACATGCACTGGCCAGCACGAAAAAAAAAACTTTAAAAAATGTTCTTTTTAGCAATTCACTTTTTTCCTCGCTGTTGTGAGGTGAAAAGTAAATAATTTTTTTTTTAAATTAGAATCTTTCTATTCAATATTTGTCTATACTGCCAGTAAAAACTATACGTGCGAGAAAGACAAAAAATTATGTTGATAACTTAACGGACTTTGCATCTCAGATCAATATAAAGGAAATCTTGAGTCATTTGATATATTAAGTATATTCTACAAAAATTCATTCAGTCGTTTATTATCTGTAGCAGTTCAAAGTTAACTCAGAATTGTGGATTTTTTTACTTTTTCGAATAATTTGTTAAACCAAGTAGTGAAAATGATATACTGTGCTATATATATGTAATGTACCCATAGAGCCCTTTCATTTGATACCCCACACGGCATGAAAAAACAAAATTTTTTTTTACTTTGTATGGCCATCTTTATGAGGTCACAGTTTCTACCCCCACAGTCTGAGCGCTTTTCATCTCATATATTTGTAATCAGGAGGTCATACTGAAGCCATTGATACCAGATAACACTATAAAAGAGATGACTTGAACGGAAAGTTCTGAAATATCCTTTTGCCGACCCTCTATAATATAATTGGTTTATAACTACAGGCCCTAACAAACAATTTAAAAAAATACCTACGATAGGAAAATTAAATTATAAAAAACCGTTTTTTAAATAATAGTTAGTATAGGTAGGTACATTTTTCATGGTTACGAAAGTGTTTATATTATTTAAGTACAACTTCTTGGCTACGCTGCCTCACCTTTAAGGTTCAAAGTTGTTCATTATTATAATCCCCGCAGGGTATATAGTTAGAAGTACAAGTTAATGTTTAAAACTATCAATGTTCGGAACATAATATTCGAAGAGTTTAAGAGGATAGGCGAGTACAGTTTTTTCCATACAAACGTATTCCCCTGTTTTCTGACTGGATAATGATACTAGAGCAAACATTTTTTTACCATCCTGCTATGTCCCTATATTTTGCTTTTTTGCATAAATTAATTACTGTATGAACTAGGGACCTTCGAAAATGACAAATTTTACCGCCCGTTTTCAGACATCCAGCAAACAGATTTGACGAATATAAATAAAAAAAGCAAAACGTACAGACATAGCCAAAGTCTTTCTCATATTATTCTTGAAAGAATTATTAAAATCGGTTTAGTTTTGGAGGAGAAAACAGGAGAATACGAAATGCTACTACATGTTTTGGGACCATTTCGCCCGCTCGTTGTTCCGTCTATAAGGTAAGCCGCACCTTTAGGATGTATTATACTGAGTTGTGTTACGAATTCCCCTACCATAAGCATAGCCATAAGATATTTTTCATACCACCCGCTCGAAATGTAAATCTAACCCTTAGAAAAAGCATATGTCTAGAATGAGCCTTACTGTTTTACCGTATAAAACAAAAGGGGCCAAGTTTCATAGGTTGGTGTGCGTGAGGCGCCATACAAATTATGTTTGTGTGCGTGTATATGTATAGGGCTTAGGAGCCAGTACTGGTTCAAATTGTTTTCGACGCTTTCGTATCTTCGACTGTCATCATCATCATCATCATCATCATATGCTCACGACTATATTCCCCGAGGGGGTAGTCAGAGATATTCTGAAACCTCAGAACATCCACGTTTCACCAGAAGTACCGAAACACTGACTGTCAAGCTTGACATATATCTTTATCAAAGATCTAACCTAAACATAGACGAAAAAATTTTAGCTTACGCTAGTAGACCGAATATCAGTGTAACCAGGTATGAGATAGCGAATTATATGAAGTGACATCTCGGAGTCAGGTGGTTGTCTCATCCAATTTATATGAAGTGACATTTTGGAGTCAGATGGCCGAAGTACAAAAAAGTGGATACGTCGATAAGGACAGCAATAAGTAGCGGTCTCCTTTTTTAACTAGAGCGAATTTGCTATGTGCATCTCTTACTGAGTGATATGACAAGACACGTGCTTCCTTCTAGTGCCTTCTCTTTCTACGAATCTAAAACAAGTCATTAAAGCATAGACAATTACCTATTTCCAGCTTCCTACAGTCTAGCCGGGCACAAAGAGGATGGAATAGGGATGGAATCACTACTTGCCGGGCAGCACTGAATTTCATTATAACCCTCTGAATAATAATATGATTTGAATTTGGAACGATCTCATGATTTGAGGTTTTCTTAAGTACTATTTTTCTCCTCAACGGAGGTGGAAAGCGGCAAATTCGTTTAGCGCAGCGCGGGACGAAAATTGACGCTTTCCGTCCGGAGGGGAGAAAAATTCGTATTAAAACTTACCATACAAGCCTGAACCAAAAGCGAAATCAAAAGCGAAACCAAATTCGAAAATCGAACTGGCCGCCACGATAAAGCACGTAAGTAGTCTACTATTCACAAACTATCATAATATTTATGCTACTATTGTCTCGCAGAAGGTGTGAGAAGTAGAGGTCATGTGAAAGGTGGGGTTTAATAGAACTTGACCCACACAAGGTCCGAATTGTTTTATTGGTGAAGCCAATTCCACTTCTCCTTTTTACAGAACTTGGCCCGTTTTATCACATCGATTTTTTGTTGGGATCAGGTCTTTCTCGTTTATTGCTTTTGGAAAGTCTCGCACAATGCAATGGAAGTTAAATTGCGATCTTATCAAATCGTTGTACAATCCACTGGTAAACTCGGGCATCGGGTACCTACAAAGGTGCAGCCGTGGGAACTTATTTCATCACAAGTAACAATTTGGTGACTCAGTTTTCCTCCCAGATTGGAACTACATTCTTAACTTTGAACCTACGTATCTAAATGCCAACTTTTTGCATTGTTTGTGCAAGCGGAAAATATTTTTTCCCAATCATATGTCAGTGTTCCCAATGCATCTATTTTTTAGTCACTTTGTGAATTATCCTATTTTTTAATTATATTGAAAACATTGGGAACATGTTATACAACAGGGTGTTAGGAAAAGTATCATTAACATTTAAAACATACTCTACCCAATTACCCATCAAACTGAACCACTTTTACTATGAGAGCAAAACCGGTCAGAGCAAAAAAAATCTTCTGTTGCATACATTTTAGTCGAGTAGGCATTGCAGATTAATATCCATGGAACAGCCGATTTTTTTTTTTTGCGCTGACAGGTTTGCTCCTATTTTAAAGTTGTTCAGTTTGATAGGTAGAGTATGTGGTTTTAATGTTAATGACACATCTCCTTACACCCTGTATAGAGTAAGTGGCTTTTAAACGTTATTCTTGACGGTGTAAATATGTAGTTTAGAATGTGTCATCTGTTTAATTCCACATCATTATCTAATTACCACAATACAAGTTAAGATTCTTAAAGATGTAATTAACACAGAGTACTATATACTTAAGGCCAGGTTATCCAAGTGGAAGCGTCTCTTTCGTGCAAGCATAAGTTTGCAATTAGCCATCCCGCTCCAATTGAAAGCAGGATCGCAAAAAACGTGTTTTTCATCAATATCTTTGCTCATGGGTGTTTCTAAGCTCAAAATTCTACGGAGTTCACTAGAAATATTTAATGTAATTATTTAGTTAAGTACAAGAATAAAAAGTTAAATATCAGCAGTTTAATTATATTATTGAAAAAACATAACAAAAAGGGGTAACTTTGGGATTTTTTTTCTATCTATTAAACTTAATCTAATCGTGTAATTGAGAACGGTCGCCTATCAGCCAGATCCTTAAATAAGACATAATTTGTTTTCAGACTTTAAAACACAGTTTAAAACACTTTCGTTCGTGTTCAAAAAACGGCGTCGACCAGATAACAGCGTCTTAATTACTTATACTAAACTTTTGCCCGCGACCTCGTCCGCTTTGATTTCGAACTTCAGCAGCCTGAGGAGGAGTGCCTTTGCAAGGGCGTCGCCAAGGGGGGCAGGGAGGGGCGGCTGCCCAAATAGCCAACTGCAAAGCAACCATAATCCTAAGGCCGTGCAAATGACGTGGCAAAGACTCTATCTTGACTGTACGTACAATTCATATTTATGTCATCCTCCATATTATTAACTTTGCCCAAAATTTCTCCTGGAATTCTTCTAAGTAAACTTACGTCAAGCTGTCAGCTTCTCACCTTTGAAATATAAAATAAGGGTTACCAGCGGGACCACATGAACCTTTCGACCCTTACCTAATCGCATATCACCTTGTAACCTTGTCATGTTTGAAATATTAAACGCACGAGTGATTAAAAGACAAACAACGTCTGCTTCATAATTAAGTTCTTATACTAAGACTGTTAATTAATAGTACATTCAATCAATAGCAACAAATAGATTTAGAAACTCACTAGAATAGATATACACAACTATGTACCTGCATACATATATAAACACACGACCATAATCTCTTTCGGGGTGTTCAGAAACATTATTACAACAACTAACTAACCTTGCATGCAATCGTAAGAACACGACTAAGGGTTGAACTACACATGGCCGCACGCGATCGCACTTTTCCGTCGCTCCATCCTTTTCTGTCACTCGGGAACGTCATTTGCTAGAGCATATAAGATAGACGGAACGCGATCGCGTGCGATCGCACGCCGCGATAATTAATCCTAGTATTAAATCTGTATATATACACAACAATCTGCAACAATCTGTTACAGGCCTAAATTGTACTTTACAAGGGCTAGTCTCCACTGACGGCGCCAGTCGCTCATTTGTTTTCCGGCACTGGTTATCCATAACAGTGCCAGCGCTGGTTGCCAAGCTAGCTGCCAGCAGCGCCCCGGTTGATGAGGGAGGTGCCGGCAGCGCCAGTTGCCGAGATAGCTGCCGGCGCTGACAGCCAATTTGGCTGCCGGCGCTAGTTACTGGCCTAAACTGTACATTACACGAGCTACTCTCCGCTGTCGGCGCCAGTCGTCCATTTGGTTGCCGGCGCTAGTTCCAAGCTAGCTGCCGGCAGCGCACTGGTTGCTGAGTTAGGTGCCAGTGGCGCCGGTTGCCATGATTACTGCCAGCGCTGACAGCCAAGTTGTCTGCTGGCGCTAGTTACAGGCCTAAAATGTACTTTACAAGGGCTACTCTCCGCTGACGGCGCCAGTCGTTCATTTGGTTGCCGGCGCTGGTTATCCATATCAGTGCTGGCGCTGGTTGCCATTGCCAAAGCTAGCTGCCGGCAGCACCCCGTTTTCCGAGTTAGATGCCGGCGCCGCCGGTTGCCGAGCTAGCTGCCAGTGCCGACAGCCAAGTTGGCTGCCGGCGCGGGCGCTTGTTACCGGGTTAAACTGTACTTTACATAATTATAGTTTTCCCGCTGATAGCGCCAGTCGCTCATTCGATTGTCGGCGGTGGTTATTAATATCAGTGCCGGCGCTGGTTGCCAAGCTAGCCGCCGTCAGCACCCCTTTTTCCGGGAATGGTAAATGGTGCCGTTGCCGAGCTGGCTGCTGGCGCCTGGGAACTTGGCTGTCTAAGTTGGCTGCCAGCACTAGTTACTGGGCTAAACTGTATTACATGGACTCTGTTGACAGCACCAGTCACTCATTTGGATGCAGGCGCTGGTTATCCATATCAGTGGCCATAGCTGCCGTTGGCGTTGCTTACCAAGCTAGGTGCTGGTGGCGCCGGTTGCCGAGCTAGCTGCTGGCGCCGACAGCCAAGTTCACTGCCAGCACTAGTTACTGGGCTAAACTGTAATTTATATGGGCTCTCTGTTGACGACGCCAATCGTTCATTTGGTTGGCGGCGTTGGTTATCCATATCAGTGCCGCCGGTTCCCAATGACGTTATTTTTGGTTGCCAGCGCCGGCAGCAGTCTCCAGAATCAGATTTCTCAAAATGATGCCGGAGATAACAAGCTTAAGTTCGATGCGAAGGAGTTGGCGATTTTGAGAGATGTGCTTGCCTATTGGCTAGATAAGAAGAATGTGTTCTCATGGCTACACTTGCCGGGATTAGTCTAGCGATTCCTGCTAATACGAATCCCATTGTTTTTTCTACACTCGGATTGGTTTTGAATGCTGAGAGATCGTGTTTGTAGTTGTAAAAACCTTTAACATGTGCACATTTTATTTTCATGTCTTATTTTAATATTTCCGGCTTCTGGAGCTTCTAGATAATACAATTTACACCTATAGTGTGATTTTTTTTTAAAAAACACCCGCGCCGCGGCGCGGCACCGCCGCGCCGACCAATTACACCCGGCGCGCCGCCGCCGGCAAATTTCGGGTCGGCGCCCACCTCTAAACCCAACTTCGTTTGTATGGAGCGCGCCCACGGTAATCTGTCAATTTCATACAAAAGATTGGTATTCAAAACTTTGAAATTTACTATCAAATAATTTCAAATCTTCGTAATTAGGGCTTCTTCGTCTTATTATTATATTGTAAAGGGCAAATATGATTTGTGCGGCATCTAGATTTTCTAAACAATATTTCCAAAAATATTAATTTTACCTTCTACGCGTTTACTAAACTTTTATATGAAATTGACTATTAAATAATGCTTTGTATCAAAATTATTAAATTAATTCACGTAAGTAAATAAATTATGCTTCATACACAAATAATCGAGTTTTAGGATAGGTATTATGTTAATTTGCTTTATAACTGTTTTACTAAATATATTTATTACAATAACAATAACTAACTGTAGATAGGTAGGTACCAATATCAAAGGTCGATATCTGTAATCCTATTTAGTTGCAGACAAAACGATATTATTTTATCAACAAATAAATATTCAAAATTCTGGGTAGCATTATTTATTTGTTGATATGATAACACTATACATATCGTATCATTTGCTATTTATAATATCAAAACAATGGTACCTATCTCAATTTCATTTATAATGAATCAACATAATTACAATATTAAATTGAGATCGAGTTCAGTGCCCCTATAGACAAAATATCTTTCGATTAGCGTTAAAGAGAGTAGAAAACATAAAAAATATGTATGGACTTGGCGTATGGTGACGAAAGCAAATGTCAAAATGTTTCGATCGCCAATGTCAAATCTATAATTTGTCATTTTCTACTGGACAAAGGCCCTAGACAAAGTGACATTCTATTGGCGTCTACGCCAGTTGTCTGGGGCCCCTGTTCTTATCTAGCGCGCAGGTTTTCCAGATGTTTTGATAAAGTTTAGGTTAATGTTTGAAACATACTTTACACTTTACTTTATTTTGGCAGCCAGCGAGTAAGATTCACACTGAAAAAAAATGTTGCTCTCAAAAGGCGGTCACTGCTCAAAAGTTGTTAAATGCTCAAAATTTTTGTAATTTTGTATGTTATTGCTGCAGTAGGTACCTACGCGGCGACACATCAAGCTACGCAAAACCAAAATAAGCTGGCCGCGCGTAGGTAGAGTAATGTATAACGTCGCGCGGCCAGCTTATGTTTGTTTTTCGTAGGTAGCTTGATGTGTCGCCGTGTGTACGTACTACGTTTTTTGTCAGCTTTCAATTTAGTCATTGTTTCGTTTTCATTTTGTGATACATAATGTACAAATGGCCATAAATAACCACTATGTGCCTAAAAAACTCCATAAAATACTCAATACTCCATATTTTATTGTATTCCATAATGTACAACAAGGTAGGCCTCCTCTCACGAATAAGGGTGAGAGGGAGTGGGTCATACTCCATCACGTGGGCCCAGTGCGAATTGGTAGAGACAAGTTAGTGTTCAACTTGTTATCAGAGAATTTTCAAGCCACCAATACATCTGACGGCTTAATGAATAGTCACACCGCCATCTGACGCAACTATCCGGAACCAAATGCTTAACGTTCCTTCCGAAGCACGGGATGCGAGATGAAATATACCACTAAACGGTCACCCATCCAAAGATTGACCGGACTTAACGTTTCCAATGCCGATTTTAAAAATGTTTTCATACGAAGCAATCGATTGTTCTGACGTAATCGATACGTGTTGATACTCTAGAAAACTAATTTCTAGTTTACTACCAAGCTAGAAACAAATATTTATAGCTGAGTGTACACTAGCATGATGCAGGGTTTCCCCCTGAGGATTTTGAAAATGGAAAGCAGATTCACCGGATAGCATCAACAAATCAAATCTCTTATATAGGTTACTTTTGTTTGACTTTCGCACCTGAATATAAAGTTAGGAACCCTTTTTATTGAATAAAAGTTTTTATAAGTATTCGACATTTGGGTATATGTCATATGACATGGTTTTTATTTTATTATCATTTGTAAATGGCGGAATGAGAGCAGAACGAGGATCCCAGGAGACAATCCTTATATGTTTAGTAAGAATAAGAATAATTTATTTGTGGAACATGAGTATTAATTACAGTAGGTAGATGTCAGGTTTTACAAAGTCCTTCATGTTTAGCCTTTCGGCACACAAATTACATGCACATGCACTGCATGGATAGCAAAACTGAGCGAAAAGCACGAAAATTTAAAATTTTAAATATTGACCTTAGTAGGTAGTATATTATAAGATTTAAATTATGATGAACGTCATTGCAATTAAAATAAATTAAAAAAAAACGATGTCAAATAATATTAAATTTGAAACGGGTAAATTATTCGATTAAAATTATATAAAGTAGGTATTAAAAACAAAACAATACAATTGGGTATCATAAATTAGCACTATATTACATACAAATCATTACGTCTGTAATATAGTGCTAATTTATGATACCCAATTGTATTGTTTTGTTGTTATTACTTTATATAATTTTAATCGAATAATTTAACCGTTTCAAATTTAATATTTTTATTTATTTACTTCCCAGGATAATTTGATAAATCAGGAGAAATAATTCCAGGAGTATTGGAACTTGGTTTTAACCTTCTTTTATTATTACATAAGGTTGAAAAAAAAGTCTTGGTAATGGGGAGGTGAGCTCGAGAAAGAGGGGGCTCTAAAGGTGACTTTTTTCAGTTTTTTTTATTATTTCTCGAAATCTATAAGTCGTATTGAAAATTTTGGTAAAGACTAAATAGACCTGGTAAAATTTCCTATAAAATAAGTTATATGCCCTTTTGTCATAGAAGTTGACATTTGAGTTGACAGTCGGATCGGTGAACCTTTAAAAGCTGCTTTGGCGTTTGAAAGAATTACCTATGCCCGAAACCAGGCTAAAGATGTGTCATCAATGCGTCATCATCATTTATTTAACAAAAATATTTGGTCCGAGTTATGAATCCCATTAAATGTATATTTGGCCCTATGGGAATGGGGGTTTAAAAATAAAATGAACTATCTATTTTTTAAATATTTCCCATCAATTATTTAGCGATTTTCTTGTTATAATAATGCTTAGTACATGTCCTACCTTGGGGTGACAATTTGACCAGACACAAGTTCAGCCTAACTTTCATAGAATTTAGGGCATGATCTTTTCCATGGCAGCCATCTTGGATTTCGATATTTTGAATTTTTTTTTACCGCTAACCAAATCTGACCAGGGTCCTCTATGTTATTTGTTCGAGATCCATAACCCTATCTGTCATAGTTTACATGGACCGTTGACCTAATTCATCAGGAGTAGACCTTCTGAGGAAGACAAAATATTCCTTTTATGTCAACTGCAATGCTGATATTAGCAATTTAAGTTTCAGGGTGAAAGGACAGTTGGGCAGGAGTGGTCCAAGAGTTGTAATGGGGGGGGCCATTAGTGGCATACTAAGTTCGAAAGAGGGTTTAATGGAACATGGAAGAAATCATTTTGACATTATGGCCCAAAAGGTGTAATATCTTTCAGGTAGAATCAGATACTTATCTACAATTGGTAGGTACGTTTTTTCGCGTATTATAATGTTTTGTCGACTTTATAATAATTCTCTTTATTCTTTCAATGGCCAGACTCATGTGAAATTCAAAGTCATAATCATCATCATCATCATCATCAGCCTATCATCGTCCACTGCTGAACATAGGCCTCTCCCAAGGCGCGCCACAAAACTCTGTCCTTGGCCTTCTTCATCCAGTCGCTCTCCGCTACTTTTTTTAGGTCGTCTGTCCAGCGGGCAGCAGGGCGTCCCACACTACGCCTACCAGTTCGCGGTCTCCACTCTAGAACTCTGACTCCCCATCGGTTGTCAGTTCTTCGGCAGATATGACCAGCCCATTGCCACTTCAGCTTGCTAATAATCTTCAAAGTAGTGAGTTCAATTTCAGTATCGTTCAGAAGAAAGTTCAGAATTGGCAGTTGCAATTCAGTACAGGGGAGCTCAGGTACTGAAAAAATCCTTGAACTATAATGAGAAACAATTCTATCAGTTCCATTCTTCTTCTTATCGTGTCGACTTCAAATTTTGAACAAAGTCGCTAAATAGTACCTTGCCAGAAGTGGGCAACCGATACTGCACCGTCGCTAGCGGTCTGAGCTCCTCCTGCGTACAGGTGTTAGGGCACGCAGAGCACGATGTGAGATGGGTCATCGTTTGTGGAGCTCCACACAAGCAACTCACATTTTGCGCATCCGAGAACCCCCACCTGAACATGTTGTCCTTACTGCGACCGACCTGGGTTCGAAGTCGATTTAACGACTTCCAGGTCGCCCAAGGCAAGTCATGTCCAGGCGGGAGGCTCTCAGACGGCGGCACAAATGGAGTTGGGAGGGACGGCTTGGCAGCCTTTGCGGCGCAGGAATGTAGTTCCATTTGTAGCTACTGTTAGTTTCATATCTTCTGTCCTTTTATTTTGTAAAAACAATTCCCTTTGAGAGCTAATTTTCTTATCATTTGCGTAGGTAGGTAGTGCGATAGAACACCGACAATTTAAATCCTGTTTCGATAATTTTTTATGTATTAAATTATAAATTGCATTTAATCTACATTTCAATTATCGAAACAGGATTAAGCATTTTTGCAGTACATACTAGTGTTTACCCACGACTTCGTTCGCACAAATTATATACCTACCAGATTTTAAGTCATAATAAGCTATCAAACAAAAAAAGGTTCATCAAAATCGGTTCAGTAGTTTTTGCGTGATGCGCGAAGAAACAAACAAATAAACAAACAAACAAACACACAAACAAACAGACAGACAAAATTTCTAAAAAAGGTAGATTTCGAGTCAGGGATACCTTTACCTACAAACCATATCGTAATGTTTTTTTTTGTAAATATCTTCAATGTACAGACATCGGAATAGTTTAGATTAGTATAGTACATACATATAGTAGCAGCGGCAAGCAGAAGAGGCATTGATGGACGAACGTGTAAATGTGGGCCGAGGTGAAGCCGAGGCACACATACGTACCTAAGTCCATCAATGCCTAGTTGTGGCCAAAGCTTGTATATTACTTTTCTCAAATAATGCGTCAATCAACTTTTCAAAATCAATGACGAACAATAATAATTTTCCTGCGTTAAAGACGTAGTAGGTAACTTATTATTAATCAAGTGTTAATTTGTTTTTTTTTTCAACAAATAGTTTTCTATTTGCAAGCCAGTTCGAAATTTAAATAAAACCTTTGATAAGTTACCTCCTTGATTGCCATGTTTCGGAGTAAAAGATCGTTCCAATTTTAAATTACACGACCTAAATGAGATTATTTGACCGCTAAACCACGACAGACATGGATTTTCGAGAACCGATATGGAAAAAACAAAAAAAGTCTGCTGTTCCATACATTTTGAACGAGTCGTTTGACTTTTTACGTTTACGTTTTGACAGACGTTGTTTATGGAAAAGCAACTTTTTCTATCGTAATTTCAACTTTGGTCCCGTGATGCTGGTCTGAAGCACTCCCTAGAGAATGTAGCGCTGTGTAGAACATTGAAGTATACCTACCTATCTGTATATGGTGTCTTCAATTTAATCGACACAAATATTATTGTCATGGTATGCATAGCGTTCGCTAGTGTCCGAAATTTAAAGTAAAAACTGATAAAGCGACAATTTATAGCCCACTAACATTACATCTAGCGTTGTGTTATCGCCGTATTAAAGATCGCGAAGCGCGTGTATAGGTAGTACACACGGCGACACATCAAGCTACGCAAAACCAAAATAAGCTGGCCGCGCGTAGGTAGAGTAATGTATTACGTCGCGCGGCTAGCTTATATTGGTTTTGCGTATTGGTTCGATCAGCCGTATTACGTTCCGGTTAAATGTTGATCCGCCAAAACACAAAACGACTCTTTTTTACAAAGCCGTTATGTAATGCGGCTAATGTCTAATCAACAAACTGGCTGCGACACCTACAGGACAGGGTGTAAGGAAAAGTGTCACTAACCTTCAAACCACAATACTCTACTCTAGCGCAGGGCGTTGTCTGTACGAGCTAATATGATAGCCCGCAGGTTTGCTCGTTGCTCCACTCCAGTCAAGATAACATTGTTTAGAGCATACTGCACCTCTTTTTACACGAGCAGCCTGTGGCTGAACTATACGAAGAAACAGTACAACGCCTTGCGAGTTCAGTTTAATAACGCGTTCAGGGTGCTGGTGGGGCTGCCGCGATTCTGTAGTGCGTCGGGGATGTTTGCCGATGCGCGAGTAGATTGTTTCTACACAACTATGCGCAAAAGGTGTACATCACTCGTGGGTAGGATGAGAGCCAGCGCCAACAGCATCTTGACCATGTTTGCTAGTAGGTTTGATTGTCAGTACGTGAACCATTGCTGTATGGTTCACGTGTTGACAAACAAACAATTATAATAGATTAATTTGTTGTTGTGTATAAACTAACAATAGGCTAAGTGTGTTACTAACAAAATTGTGATCCCAGTTGGTCGAAAAATAAAGTTTCTATTCTATTCTATTCTACCTACACATCAAACTGAACAACTTTTACTTTTGGAGCAAACATGTGAGCGCAAAAAAAATCAGCTGTTCCATACTAAACTACAGCGCTTACTCCTACTCGACTCAAATGTATGAGACAGCATGCATTTTTTATTCTGACAGGTTTACTCCCATAGTAAAAGTTGTTCAGTTTGATGGGTAGAGTATGTGGTTTAAAGGTTAAGGGGCCACCTACTGGTTTTACCATGAAATTGAGTAACTTTGTAAGCATTTACACGACGACCCGGTTGGTGTAATGGTTACCACGCCGGACTGCCAAACCAGGGTCCTGGGTTCGAACCCCGGTTCGGTCATGGATGTTATATGTTCGTGCCGTTGTTGTATGGTTTCCATAATAAAAGCCTTTAGTGCTTAGTTTGGGATCATTACAATGTATGTGCCTGTGAGCGTTATTATTAAAAATTAGAGCGTTATTATTATTTTATTCGTTCATAAACTACACACATACCTACATACATAAAATCACGACCATAATCCCTTTCGGGGGTCGTGGAGGTGGGTGGAGAGAGATCTAGCATCTAATAATGCACAAAATATATTTGTACACCCAAGGCTGATTGCTAGTAGATTTCGCAGCCGACTTTACCTTTCTTTGATGATAAATCTAGGGTAGATACCTTCAAAATCCAAAGTTTGTTGTTTTCTTAGAACTGAAACTTTTTCGGAAAAGAACGTAGGTAATTTGCATCCGATATTTCCTTGGATTTACCCTCCTCCCGTTTGTTATCCAATCTTGATATTTTTATAAAAGAGCTTATATGTATAAAAGATTTATGTGATGTTTCCTATTTTCTTATTGCTACATTATATTTAAAACTATTGAATTAAAGTTAGAGTAAGGATTTTATCAATCAATAATAAAATTTTATTTGTCAACACGTTGGTTTCCAGTGTGCCACACAAAGGTACAAACTTACATACATACGGGTCAATCTCAAAATTAAGCAGCAGAACTGTTACACATGATTTACGACTAAGATTATTACTTTACAGTAGAACTTTTTTATTTAATGTCAACTTACATATCTATTTTAACATTATCTATGATAAATAATAGGTAGAATTAAAAAGTCATATTGTGTTATTTTTTTTTAGAAGTAAAAACTCCACTCCGTGCCCTGTCACAACTACGATTTTATAAACAAAATATGTTTATTATTAGAGTTCCCTTAAAAACTCGCTATTTTTTGCTAATCTGAATATAGCTTTAAACATAAAGGATTGCTTTTACGCAATTTTCACTTTAATAATACCTACTACTGTACCTAAGTTTCGACTTTAATCTCACCGGCAAGATTTTTTACTACTCCGTGGACGTTATGTTTTCAAACATTTAAAGTCAGGAAAAAATTACATTTTGCAATTTTCGTAATAATTTGTATCCTTAAATTGGCAACACTGTAACTGTCAGTTTGAAAAAGTAGTGTCAGTGCATCAGCTGTGATAGTTAGTGTTTTGTTTTGTAGATTTAGTTAAAAGTATTTGAAATTAGAAAGCATAATTTAACAACTCCGTGGGCTAATTCTAAGAATTAACCGCTAAGTATTCCTATCGATTGATAATTAAAAAGTATGCCCTAATTGTATATCTCTATGAATTTCTACTTTCTAAACTTCAAATGTAAAAGCTTGTTATGTCACGCGGGTAAATATTCAAAAATCTCCACTCCATAGACCTCCACTCCGTGGTCATGACTTGTCCACGGAGTGGAAAGAGCGTCCATGGAATGTAAATTGTTGGTAAGTGTAGCTTGTTTATTATTTAAGTAATTTGAATATTTAAAGTATTTTTGTAATTGTTGGTGTCGTAAGAGGCGACTAAGGGATTTGTGGTTTCTTATGCAGTGTTTATGTGGGCGAAAGGCCTATCACCACTTAGCACATAATTCCATCCTGAAACTTAAAGGCTAAATGTGAGCATTGCTACAGCTGCTGACTTGAACAAAAAGTGAGTAGTAGTACCGAGGTTTCTGACCACCCCAAATGGGATTATGGTCGTGAGCGTATATATGCATGTATATTCCAGAAGTGGGCATCCGATATTGCACCGTCACTAGCGGTCATGAGCTCCTCCTGCGTGCAGGTGTTAGGGCACGCAGGGCACGATGTGAGATGGGCCATCGTTTGTGGAGCTCCACACAAGCAACTCTCATTTTGCGTATCCGAGAATCCCCACCTGACCATGTTGTCCTTTCTGTGGGTTCGAAGTCGGTTAAAGGTTTCCAGATCGCCCAAGGCAAGTCATGTCCAGGCGGGAGGCTCTCAGACGGCGGCACAAATGGATTTGGGAGGGACACTTTTTGTCGCCAAAAAGTACACATCGCTTGCGCTGGGCCAGTATTTAGTGGGTCTACACACTTCATAAAACTGCGTCGGCTTGGCAGCCTTTGCGGCGCAGAAATGAAGCCGTGCATTGGATGTAGTGTGTCGTCCACCATTTTGGCTCTCTCAAAGGAACCTGCCATATTTGTATATTGTATGTATGTATATAGATATTGAAGATCTGAAGACCCTGTATCAAACCCTAACTGCAGTGGAAACAAAAGTTGTCATATTTTTGGTAAAAGAAGAAGAAATTGGCGCTGTCGATGATCTTTTGTCTCTAGTACCGGAACTAAAAACGATCAAAAACACAATGCGTGTCCACCAACTTCGCTGGAATATTTCTGAACCAAATACCTACCATTTATTTGCGTAGAAAAAAAAATAATAATGATTTGATTTGTGGTGGTAAAAATATGGCTTTTAAGCATCCTAGACGCAAAATAAATGTTTTTTGCGACTATAGCGACAGCGAAGTTGCAGGACCGGCTACGAAGATTTCTTATGATAAAAGTGATGACACGACATGTGATAATGCAGAAATAAATACTGAAATGCCTTTTTTTATTACTTACTTGTTCAACAAAGTTGATTATAATAAGTTCTATTATGATTTTTTAAAGAAACGTGATCTCAATTATGTTCCTAAGCTATGTTACTGTTGTTCCTAGTGATAATAAATGATTATGTATCTATAATGTTGGTTTTCTATTAGTTTATTCTTCAATATCTTCTGACAAAACTCTACTCCGTGGACAAAAATCTACTCCATGCCAAACTCCGTGGACACAGTTCCACTCCATGGGCATAGATTTTCTTATTTTTCAATTTTCTTAGTACCCATGACGTTTCATGCATAGTTTCCATTTTTAAAATACTGTTTATAGATCTATCCTAAAGATACGCAAGTAAAAAGTAACAAAAATTAATGTAAGATTTTTTTTTTAAATCAGCTCGAACTTTTGAGATTGACCCATACATACATACATACATAGGCTGTTAAACACATTACCCTTCCTTTGCATCGCGCAGTCGGATAAAAAAAAGTTGCCAGTTGCCAGTAGTAGCATAGTCAATGTGATATTTATACGGTCCTTCTTTAAGAGGATGACCAAACCATCAATCTGGACAACTTTATCTATGGGTCAAATATCAAAATCGAAAAAAAAACTCTAAGTTCATACAAAACTGCAATCTTATTCGAGTTTGATCGTCTGATCATCCTCTTAAAAAATGTCACCATAAATTCAGTTAGATAAAATCCATTCATTTTAATAGTACTTTACTGCAGCGGCCAGCAAAAGAGGCATTGATGGACGAACGTGTAAATGTGGCTAATGTGGTAATTTATTTGGCCGCTAAACCACGACAGATATGGATTTTCATACAACTTTGCCGGCCGCTGCTCGCATGTATTTAGCCAGTACAGCAATTTCGATTTATCTCGAAGAAGGTTGTCAAAACAATGCTCAAATTTCCAAGCATGTTTGAGAAAATTCATTTTAATGTATTGTTGTGCGCTATATAGCTAGTAAACTCTAAGGATTGAAATAAATAAGTGAATAAAATAATACCGTTAAATTTTTCTTATACGCGATAGCGATATTCAACAATGTAACAAATGTCAATGTCGTTAGACGTTTAATTAATAAATATCGTATGTATTTAATAAATCCCCACTGAGTCCACTGACATTTTAACAATAAACACAGCCTCATAACAGCAGCATAACATAAAAAAAATCGGCTTTTTTACTTTGCACGTATTGTTCCTTTTTAATTAGGTAGGTTTACTTTTTTACATACTTACCTAACCGTTTTCTGTGATTAAATATTTCCGATGCAGCTTTTATCTAGCTTTTCAAAATAATTTTTCAACGAAGCAAACAACCCTCTTTTTCAAACTATACCTACATGTCACACAAAAAAAAACATAGCACAGATTACTAATATGTTACACAATATTACACGCTCCCCTAGGCACGAAACCACACAACAAATATCATAATAAAATATCAAAACAGGTTTATTCATTATGTTAGCTAAGTATACAGTAATGTTGTGATATTGTTTTAATCAAACGGAGTCAATAAAGAGTCATAAAAATTAATCATAAATCCTTTTGGTTCAAATTATAATTTTGGAAATCATGAATTTTGCTTGCTAACTATAAGCTAAGTACCTATAATGTTTTATTGATAATATTTTCTATCAATAACACTGAAAAATTAGCTATAACTTACCGTGCAGTGTCAAAAGAAAAATAGAAATCCTTGTTGACATCCTCAAAGCGAACATTTTAGGCTAAGAATAATAAATATTCACTAAACACCATACAATTATTGTTCCCTTATTCACAACACTTCAAACTTATAATGTAACTGCACACATCACTTGATTTATAAGTTTTAAGTGAACTTAAATTTATTTTCGTAGCGCGTAGCCGGTGCGTAGCGCTGACTCGCGTAGCGCTAGGCATGCGTCTTGGAAGCGACTGAAGGGTCGAGTACGGGTACGGGGCTGCTAGTTGCTACTGGGCTGGATCCGCCGCTTCTCATTAGAACCAGTCGCAGTATAGAGATAATATTAAAACGTTTGGTTATACATTCGATTTTAGCATAGATTTTTAGATAAGCTTGAGATCGAGGTTTTTACATTGAGAAAACTGTCTAGTGGGTAGTAATGTGACAAGTTGTCACTGACAACTATTTTTAGCGGACTTTAAAAAATCTAACAATCTAATTCTGTTTTTGACTGTGGTAGAGTTTAGATAAATCTACCCGAATTAGATTGAAATAATAATAAATGTAGTAATATATGAGAATATTTTCAGTTGTCACATACACTACACTAGATATTTTTCTCCGTGCTTGCGACAAAACACTTCACCTCTACCTATGGTTAAAATATTTTAGTTTTGTGCACACAAGGGAAGCATTGTTCTTGTCATTTACGTTGCAGTATTCGTTACGTTGTGACTACGTAAACATAATGTATACCCCTACTGGTATTTTGATGTTTTAAATTTTAATTTAAAAGCTTAATATGTACCTAATGATATGCCAAAACGAACGACTGTTTAATAAGTAGGCATTTAATTACTGTGTATTTGGTACAAATAGGTACTAAACCTATTTGAATAATTTTTTTAGCTATATAAATATTTCTCCATAAGGGTGATCGCATATCTATCCGTGGAAAAGGAGCTGAAGGAGGCGAACGAAACGAATTTCCTTTTAATTCTTCTGACGATTCGTCCGATTCGCTGCGGATAAGTGTGCGAGGTGTCATCGAAATTCATACAACCAATTCTAAAATTCGATTCGTTCGCCTCCTTCGGCGATATAACGATTTTACATCAATTCAATATCTACAATCAAAAAAGAGAAACGCACGAAGCGAGCTCGAGAATTTACTGCAATATACAGGGTGTTTCATAAGTAACAATAAATATTTCAAACTCTTAAGGGGGTTGTTTAGACCGTCAAACTGAACAACTTTCTCAAGGTTTATTTGTATTTTTGTAACACCTTGTAGAGAGATCATCTTAATAGGACATAGGAGCAAGCGAAGAAAAACAAAGAAGAAGTGAAGCGAGCTCGAGATTCTTGGTACGTTGTATCTCAATTTCCAGCTCATGTCTATTTATAAATAAAAAAAGATTGAGCAAACGAAGCGAGCTCGAAAATTCACAATAAGTCAGAAGGTTACCTATGAAATATTATTTTGAATAAAATGGGACTTCTCTACTCGACATTTGGAGGTCACCTATAATAGGACCGGGGGATCCGGAGCGGACCGCCTCCACCGCCCCCGCCTTGGTCTGCCACTGTTTGCAACTAGACATAATGCCCCTTCCTCCCCGGCAGCTAATCAAAGGACCAGTTTTTTATTTTCAGTTTACTATTTTTGGAATAAAAATCCCATCTATTTCCGGGCCAATTAGCATTTGCCATTCCAAATGTTTATTTATTTCATTCTACCTATTAGGTACATTTTTAGTTTCACTGTAAAGCTATTTCATGGATACTAAGAGCCTAAAAGGTGAGTCGGACGGACGACATGCCATGTACATCGGTACAGTACAGTTTTCCTAAGTTATGTACGTAATACCGACTCAAATGGTGAAGGAAAACATTGTTCAGAAACCTGCATACACTGATAAATTGTGAAGGGTACCTATAGTCCTATATTCTACCAATCCGCATTGGAAACGCGTGGTGTACCTACTGACAGATGCCCATACACCCTCCCTGAGGGTAAGCCTGTAGTGTAGGTTGAATATAGGCTGATGATGAAGATGAGAGATGAGTCTGGATCGTACCAAAAAAAAGTTTCATTCCTTTGGTTACCATACAGTTATTTATTACGTAAAAACGGTATTACATACAAGTGTCAAACTCCAAGGTAAAACAATAGTTATTTGTTATGCTAGGCTGCAAAGTTGCTTTTTGGCGCGAGTACTTGTATTGAAACTTATAAGCAAGCGAAGGATTCTAAGATTGAACCACGAGCGAAGCGAGTTGTTCAAATAATGGAATCCTGAACTTAGCGAAGGTTTCAAAGGTACGAGACGCAGAATAACTTTGCAGCCGAGCGAAACACAAAACTTTTCACCTCACAACAGCGAGGAAAAAATGTGAATTGGTTATAGAGGTGGGCGCCGCGCCGGCGCGGCGCCGCCGCGCCGGGTTACCCGTGCCGCCGCCGCCGCCGAGTTAGGCGCCGGCGGCGCCGGTTCCCGTGGTTGCTCTGTGCGTGCTGTCTTCCGGCGCTAGTTGACGGGCTAAACTGTACTTTACATGGGCTCTCTGTTAACGACGCCAGCGCTGACAGCCAAGTTGGCTGCTGGCGCTAGTTACAGGCCTAAATTGTACTTTACAAGGGCTAGTCTCCACTGACGGCGCCAGTCGCTCATTTGTTTTCCGTCACTGGTAATCCATAACAGTGCCAGCGCTGGTTGCCAAGCTAGCTGCTAGCAGCGCCCCGGTTGATGAGGGAGGTGCCGGCAGCGCCGGTTGCCGAGATAGCTGCCGGCGCTGACAGCCAATTTGGCTGCCGGCGCTAGTTACTGGCCTAAACTGTACTTTACACGAGCTACAGTCTCCGCTGACGGCCCCAGTCGTTCATTTAGTTGCCGGCGCTAGTTCCAAGCTAGCTTCCGGCAGCGCGCCGGTTGCTGAGTTAGGTGCCAGTGGCGCCGGTTGCCAAGATTACTGCCAGCGCTGACAGCCAAGTTGTCTGCTGGCGCTAGTTACAGGCCTAAAATGAACTACACAAGGGCTACTCTCCGCTGACGGCGCCAGTCGTTCATTTGGTTGCCGGCGCTATTTCCAAGCTAGCTGCCGGCAGCGCGCCGGTTGCCGAGTTAGGTGCCAGTGGCGCCAGTTGCCAAGATTATTGCCAGCGGTGTCAGCCAACTTGGCTGCTGGTGCTAGTTACAGGCCTAAACTGCACTTTACAAGGACAACTCTCCGCTGACGACGGTGCCAATCGCTCATTTGGTTGCCGGCGCTGGTTATCCATATCAGTGCTGGCGCTGGTTGCCATTGCTAGCTGCCGGCAGCACCCCGTTTTCCGAGTTAGATGCCGGCGCGGCCGGTTGCCGAGCTAGCTGCCAGTGCCGACAGCCAAGTTGGCTGCCGGCGCGGGCGCTTGTTACCGGGTTAAACTGTACTTTACATAATTATAGGCTTCCCGCTGATAGCGCCAGTCGCTCATTCGATTGTCGGCGCTGGTTATCCATATCATTGGCCATAGCTGCCGTTGGCGTTCCTTTCCATGCTAGGTGCTGGTGGCGCCGGTTGCCGAGCTAGCTGCTGGCGCTGACAGCCAAGTTGACTGCCAGCACTAGTTACTGGGCTAAACTGTAATTTATATGGGCTCTCTGTTGACGACGCCAATCGTTCACTTAGTTGCAGGCGTTGGTTATCCATATCAGTGCCGCCGGTTCCCAATGACGTTATTTTTGGTTGCCAGCGCCAGCAGCAGTCTCCAGAATCAGATTTCTCGAAATGATGCCGGAGATAACAAGCTTAAGTTCGATGCGAAGGAGTTGGCGATTTTGAGAGATGTGCTTGCCTATTGGCGAGATAAGAAGAATGTGTTCTTATGGCTACACTTGCCGGGATTAGTCTAGCGATTCCTGCTAATACTAATCCCATTGTTTTTTCTACACTCGGATTGGTTTTGAATGCTGAGAGATCGTGTTTGTAGTTGTAAAAACCTTTAACATGTGCAAATTTAATTTTCATGTCTTATTTTAATATTTCCGGCTTCTGGAGCTTCTAGATAATACATTTAACACATATAGTGTGAATTTTTCAAAAAAAAAACCCGCGCCGCGGCGCGGCGCCGCCGTGCCGACCAATTTCACCCGGCGCGCCGCCGCCGGCAAATTTCGGGTCGGCGCCCACCTCTAATTGGTTACAATTAACATTTTAAAAAGAATTTTTTTTTTGTGCTGGCAAGTGTCATGAAATAGTTATTAAGCATTTTCAGTGGATTGGCGGTATTTAAAAATATTGAATAGACAGATTCGAATTTCAAAAACTCTTTCCACGCTAGCGGATAAAATGCACTTTTGCACTCAGATTTCGAATGATAAACAGAATCTTTACGAGCTTGTGAGGTGAAAAAATAATACCTACAAACTGGTAAAGTGTGTATCGGGCTTGAGATACGGTTCCCTGAAAAAATAAATTTTTTTGTATGGTGGTACGGAACCCTTCTTTTGCGAATCCGAATCGCACTTGGAGGGTTTTTTTAAATTACGATGTAGTGATGAGTGTAGTTTTTGCATCGTCCTTCCGTTTGTAACGTGAGGTAGGTAATACCGGAAATTATGTTCTCGAAATAGACTTCGAACATCGAACGTGCTTTTTCCGCTTCTGCTTACCTTACCTAATACTTATTTATGTTTTAAATATTCTATATGTGTATACACATATACATTGTCATCACCAGACTACTAATGTCTCACTGGAGGGTACAGATTTTTATGCGATTAATCGAGTTTATCAATTTAAAACACCGGTCTTCTCTTTCCGTACGTAGTACTTCCTACCTCTATGCAGGGTTGCCAGATTGGGGGTTTTCACGATATTTTTGGGGAAAATTTGGGAAGATGAAATTGTTGGGGAAATTGATAGGGAAAAAAATATCAAGGAATTTCGAGGGTTTTTCAATATAAATAAATAATTTTAATACTGTATTATGTTGAAAAATTTGGGCGTAGACTTCTGTCTCAACATTTTAACACTTTAATGACACATTAATTTAGCCGAATGAATCTTTATGAGCTCCGAAAACCTCTCCTCACCTCCTCTCCCTCCGCATCATTTTCTTGTGAAAGACCTACGTGTTAAGGTGAACGCACACGTAGGTACGCCGGCCGCCGTCCGCATCTGTAATTTTTTACAAATTTTGCGTGCTGCGACTGCCACAATAAGATCAGGATCTGAAAGTTTGTATTATGTATTTTAATATTTGAATATACTTATGTTTCAACTCACAACAAAATTGCGCCACCAAAACTTAAAAAAAAAATGGTGGTTGAGATGAGAAGCGCTCTAGTCTTATCGAAATAAAAACATTTAATAAAATGTACATTTAAAGTCGTATTTCACAAAAGAATTTAGTTAAAAGAGGCCCTTTTCAAGGCACATTAAAGCGAATGGCTATGATCTTATCTCTTTTAATTTGGATACGGTAACCCCGCTTTCGTCGATTTGAGTTCCATTCCAAACACGGGTTTGTAACACACTTGGGACTGCCTTTTACTGCTCACGAGGGATTTTCACGCCACATTATTCGCGTTGTGAGCAATTTCATCAATGAGTAGAACATTTTGAATAAAGAGATGGGGACCGACCGCGCTAAATAAATCTTCACTGAAACGCCGTTGGACCGCATGCGAATTACATCTTTTACACATTAGGTATCTATCGTGCTAATCATGTGCCAGCCCATGACAGCCATTTGATTTTTATAAATTACTAGTTTACCCGCGACTTCGTCCGCCCAAATTATATATACCAGATTTAAGTCAGACCATAAGCTATCAAACAAAAAAAGTTTCATCAAAATCGGTTCAGTAGTTTTTGCGTGATGCGCGAACAAACAACTAAAAACACAAACAAACAGACAAACAGACGGACACAATTTCTAAAAAAGGTTCGAAAACAACCTTACCTAAAAATATAATATAAGGGATACCTAAAAACCATATCGTAATCTTTTTTTGTAAATATCTTCAATGTACAGACACACTTCAGTTACAGTTTTATAATAGTTTAGATAAAATAATTCTTTATAAGCCATTTAAAAAAAAGAATATTATGGAATTATGTAAAAAGTTGTGTTTCGCATGCGGTCCAGCGACGTTTCAGTTGAGATTTATTTAGCGCGATCGGGCCCCAGTAGGATTTCTTCACACGGTCGAGCTAAACAAGATATTTTGATTATTCAAGCGTGGAGCGCGTTTTGTTCGTAATGTTTAATATTCGTTCGTTAATTTTCGGTAAAGAATTTCAGGCATCATGGTTGAAATTCTTTACCGAAAATTAATGAAGTTTTGTTGTGGTAGTGTGGCAGACACGTAGCGGTGCAACGCTTTGTTCGTTTAATAAATCTTCTTTGTTTTAAAATACAGATTTTGCTTGTAACATGGGTTTTGGCTTTTGGTGCAACGAATTCTATGAAAGCTCAAACATGGAATCCCAAAAATATTCAAATTATTGGAAATACTATTTTTACTTCAATTTTTTAATTAAACATTTTTATCCAACATTTGGAAGCTCCATATTTTGAAATACTACATCTCTTCTAAAGGTTATGATTAGACCATCAAACAGAACAACTTTCTCTATGCCATAGAGATCTATGGGATGATGATCTATGGGGGGATAGAGTCTATGGGATGGGACCAAAATCGGAATCGCGCATTAAAAATCTTCTGTTCCATACAAAACTGCAAACCTACTACACCCGAATGTGTGTAGGTACGGGACCGATGACCTTTTTTTAGCGATTTCGATGTTGGTAACATTGAAAAAGTTGAATAGTTTCCGCTAATTTTGTTAGACCTGATATAATATTCTTACATCATAAAATATTGACTAATATTACTACGTCGTCCTCGGCAATTTATAGCCTAACAAAAGAATAACTATTCTTACTTCAATTTTTAAGAATAACTATTCTTATGTGTACGTCCCCAAAATCCACCCAATTTTTAATGGTTTTCCGTTGTCGTTTTTAGGGTTCCGTACCCAAAGGGTGAAAACGGGACCCTATTACTAAGCCTACGTTGTCCTTCCGTCCGTCCGTCTGTCTGTCTGTCCTAACTAATTAGAGCTGTAACTTTTGAATCGTAATAGCTAGACAGATGCAATACAGTCACAGAATGTGCGTTATTATGGTGAATATGCTAACAAATAATAAAAATTACAAAAGGTTTAAAATTAAGAGGGGTCTTCATACAAGAAACTAGTTTTTATCAAAGTTTTTTCGTCTCGCTGTATCGTAAAAACGGTAATACCACAGAGGATTATATTGTACAGAGTTACAGCTTCAAACAAGCTCGCAAAAGCGGCGCATCACTACATGCGCAGTATGATTGTGTGCGCGTTCACCTACGGGGCTCACGAACGAGGCCGAGGGGACACTTTGGCTGTGCTTCGGGTGGTTACGGCGTAACGAGGGTGTGAATTTAATGTGTGAGATATTGTCCATTCTTCCTTTCGGAAAGAGATTGGAGCCACTGACCTCTGTTAATATCAAGATGTCTATGGATTATTTTCTGTTTGATTGTCACTGTCATTGTAGAACGTCATGTGAATTTAATGTGTGAGATACATAGGCGAAGTATTCGTTCATTTTACTCGAGCACGTTTAAAAGTAGTTTAATAATATTAAACAAAATGGTTAATTATTGCACTGTGTGCTTTAATAATACGAGGAGGAACACAAACATCTCCTTCATCATATACCTTCCCCAAAGATCGTGACAGGTATAGGATACAATTTTTGATTCACCCGCGTAAAGCGACGGATCGGGCGGCAACGGTTTTTTAATTTAAACTCATTTTATTCAACTAAATACCAATTAATGAATAACACAACAAACAACAACAACAAAAAAGAAAAACAATATACCTACTACATATTGTAAAACATTATCCTTCATACTTCAATCAAATTTATTTCCTTTTAGACAGCCCTACAAGAATAGGCTAATGTAATCGAAGCTCCTATGAAGCTGTTACTCTGTACAATCCTCTGTGGTAATACCACAGATTACTTAATAGTTACTACCGTAACAGATACTGCACTCAATCTGGTTTCGCGGGCTTTTTCGAATTTCGAACTTTGCACTTCAGGAACGAAAACTAAAATGCGCCTTATGTCAATGAGCGACAGCCATTCAGCCATCTTGGAAGATGCACGTGACGTCACGACTTCACCGCAGTTGTCAAACGGGAGTGACGAGGCACTGGTAATACATACAAGCGTCAAACTAGGTGTGTTTATACAGGATGTAACAAAACACCCTAGTAATACTTAAGAGGATAGGCGGGCTGAAATGCAAATTTAGAGAATAGGTTACTTTTCCGACTGTATACGTATTTATCAGATCCGCCCCACCCATACACCCCACCGACTAGAGTGCGAAAGAGACAACTGCAGCTTGGACCGAATAGGTACTACAAAAAATCGACGAAATCAGCATTTCGTATTCCCCTGTTTTCTCCTCCAAAACTAAACCGATTTTAATAATTCTTTCAAAAATAATATGATAAAGACTTTGGCTATGTCCGTATGTTTTGCTTTTTTTGTTTATATTCGTCAAATTTGTTTACTGGATGTCTGAAAACGGGCGGTAAAATGGGTCATTTTCGAAGGTCCCTAGTTCCTACAGTAACTAATTTTATTAATCCTCCGTTCCGTCGCGGGTAAAAAAGCGCGCGATATCGAGAGAGTGCAGTATCTGTTAAGGTCTTAGATAATTTTACGGTATAAAACTATTGATTAATCTGTGCTTTTATTTCGTTTCACAATGCTTTGTACAAATAAAATAATAGATCTGGTGAAATCCAATATTCCTAAATCAACTCAAAGATAGATCGAACGGCTGTTCAAACAAGATCGAGTGGTATATAATTTCACCTCTCAACGTTGGTACAGGCAGCGACCTAATGGAAACTAATCTGGGGAATCCAACCGGACAAATAGATTAAACAGAAATAGTTATTTGTTATGCAAGGCTGCAAAGATCTTTTTTGGCGCGAGACTCACAAGCGAAGAGTTCTAGGATTCGACTCGCTTCGCTCCTGGTTCAAGTATAGAATCCTGAGCGTAGCAAAGGTTTCATAGGTACGAGACGCTGAATAACTTTACTGCCGAGCAAACACACAACTTTTCACCTCACGAAAGCGAGAAAAATGCTAGGTGCATGAAAAAAAAGAGGTTTGCGCAATAACATGAAATAGTTTTAATGCATTTTCAGTTGACTGGCAGAAAAAAAAAATATTGAATGGAACGATTCTAATTTTAAAAACTCTTTCCACGCTTGCGGATAAAATGCACTTTTGCACTCAGATTTCGAATGATAAACATAATTTTTCAGAGCTTGTGAGAATAAAATTGATTTTACTATGATTTATTAAGAAGGTACCGAGCCTCCAGTCCCTTAATCGTATTTTACAATTATTGAACATAGCAAAAAAACAAGAATGTCACATTGTATACCTACCTAGTCAATGCCGATTTTCAATTTATTGGGACACTGGAGGCTCGGTGCGCCTTAACATTCGGTTGTTGCAACACATAGATTCTACTTTATCAGGGTGTGTCAAAACATCCAACTCAAAGGGGTGGTTTAAGACCATCCAACTGAACAACTTTAGGTAACTAAAATCGAGCTAACATCAAGAAAAAATCAAATAAATATGCTTCTTTCGAATGAAGATTCGAAACTAATCAAATGTATGGGGAAGCTGTTTTTTTTCGACATTTACATGGATTCGTATGTGGTCATGAATGTCAAAATTATACTTTATCACCTTCATCAGACGTATCAAATTGCAAAGGCTAGTGAGTGGAAAAGTCGAAAGGGTCACCCTAACCTAACCGAACGCATAGTTTTTTTTTTTTAATCTTGCAGACCATATCATCAGTCAGCTTATACTTGGTGTAACAAAACACCCTAGTAATTTAAAACCCCTCCAACCACACCACCATCAAAATTATTCGTTAGAAATGTAGGTATTTCACTTCCATTTTCTCTGAAGTTCATCGACTTTTGTATAGGTAAGAACATGAAATGAAAGTTCAAGAGAACACAAGAGAGTAAAGAACTTTCTATAAAAAGTCTTTCATTTTTCTTTTAATTAATAATGGGCAAATAACACGCAGACGGGTTCAGCAACATTCATATACGAATAACACAAGCTTCATCCTATTTTATTTAATCATAGATTAAACTAAAGTTGGAAGATTCGGCAACTTCATACAGATAAGATACGTACTACGTGCCGCCGCGACACCACGACTATCAAGAACGTATCCAAGGGGAGGATAGGTGGGATTTATCCCCCCCCCCCCCCCCCCCACCGAAATCTTCATGAACCAAAAGTCTGGATACGTGCCTGACGACTATATCACAGTTTTACTACACTAGCTTTCATTTTAGGATCAATTTTCGAAAAATCCATCCATCTTCATTCTGCAGAATGTATTTTCCAAATTCCATGATTCTATTGTCTGTCAGTCGGGAACTGGTTTATCGTGGCGTCTTTTTATGTTCAAAAGAGCAATTATATTGTTTCTAAGCTCAGTCATGCTCTAAAAATTTCTATTTGCCCTTGGCATTGGCTCGCACGGATGCGACACGATCCCACAAGAACTCCGCATAAGGATATCTCATAAAAATCTTATAAGATATCAAACTGGTAATCGTAGTTTAATAGAGGCAGTAACTTTCAAAAGTAAATGCTTCTGCAGTGCCTTTAACCAAGCCAAGTTAAAGTCTTCACCTCATTTGAGTCAACCTGGGTTACCAATAAACTCCATGTTATGTTGGTAACCCATGTTTTTTTGTGCAGAAAAACAACTGAGAGAGCTGTAATTACCCGGAGATTATTGCTAACCCAGGTTAGCACAAGTGGGGCTTAGTCGACCCCAAGTGAGTTAAAGTTGTCCTACATGAGTATAATTTACTTGTTTGCGTGCGTCTTCCCCTTGTTGATTTATCATGTATAGAATAATAAATAACGGCAAGTCAATGTCCTATACAGAGTATAAGGATCACGCCATGTGCCGGTGGCAGACAAGCCAACATTAGAAATTCATAAGTTTGGAAGCGAAGGCGAAGCCTACGTTATGCTTATGATTATAACCGCCTATAGAACAACCCTTTTGCTCCTTACTTTTGATGTAAAATATGAGGGAAAAAAGCTTTTATGTAAGGTGTTCGTAACAAAACATGATGTCAGATGCATCTACCTACATCAAGATAAAGATTGATTGTAGATTTGATAATGTGTTCAGGTTTTTTCTCTATTCCCTAATTTTGATATGGTTTTTAGGTGTCTCCAAATCCACCATTTTAGATTTTTTGTGTCTGTTTGTTTTTTGTTCGAGCATCACGTAAAAACTACTGAACCATTTTGATTTTTTGTTTCTTTGTTTGAAAGCTTAGGTATGATTTGACATAATCGTGTAGATGGTTCAGTTTATTTTTCAGCTCAAAAAGTGTCACAATTAATGAATAAAATGGTTACAGAGTTACCCAAAAACCAGGAGGTAGCGCCATAAGTTACTACCTTTGGCAAAGTCATTACCTCGAAAATTTTCGGGTTACAGTACAGCACAATGATATATTGTAGGAATAAACAATTTAAATGCTGGCCATTTCATTCACAAAAACAATGGTACAACCTTACTCCATAATCGCTTCGTAAGACTATCAATCATAGGTCTATTTGATGCATGACTGACAAAGAGTGAATATATTATGTTTGTATATGTTTGTGTTTTATGTGATTAATTTATTCGTTTTAAGTTCGTAAATTCATTGACGTTCTATACTGACACTTACATTTATAAATATTATTTCTAATTAAGTATCTATTTCTCTAGTCGTGTATTAGTAAAGCCTTAACTTCAAATTAAATTATACCTAATATTATTGTTAACTTTGCATCGTCTATGTAACTCAAATTATTGTTGAATTTTTAGATATAAGTTTTAGTTGTAAAATATTTCAAACACAATTTATATTGTAAATGAATAAATAAATGAATGAATGTTTAACGCATGTTGGTGGTGCGTTGTATGCCGACAGGATCGGGAGCCTCGGAGAGGTGAATAATACGCCAGCAATGTTGTTGTAGAAATGGAACGTCTTTATTAGGGCCAGTGTAGTTTATATAGTAATAAGTACGTGCTATAAATACATGCGTCATTACTTATTAAGCTACGTGAGAGACATGCGAGACGTGACTATATAAAACTACACTGCTTGCACAAATATCCCTAACAGTACTCCCCCCCTTTGAAAAAGAAAGGATAACATAATATTTAACAATCGTAAAACTAAAAATCATCAACAATGTTATACGCTAGGAGTGTAAATATTTAAAAATAAAATATATAGCAGAATGGAATAAAAACAAAGACATAACAAACATTTTGTAAACTTATGAGCTAAACCGTAAAAGTTTGGGTTTACGGCATGTCCGGAGCGTGTGAGTGTCGATCCGTTTGTTGCACTCGAAGGCAGGGTCCGGGGAAGGGTCGTCTCGTCTGCTGCTTCGACGGCTGGCGACGAGAACGCTGGCTTCAAACCGGTCCATGGAGACAACTGTAGTGCGGCCTGTAGCTGGATGGTTAAGCATTTACCATCTCATTACAGGGCTTTGAAAGGGCAATCGTAAGGAGCTTTTATCACGGACTTTTTAAACATGTCTCTTTTTAGGAATACATGAATGCAGATCTGCAGATCCTTGTGAACGAAATGTAATCCCGTAGCTACTCGATCCCTCGAACACTTCGTGAAGATGCTTTTTGTGCTGTTCTTCTTTCGTGTTTGCGATGGGGACATCGTTGACGTAGCAAAAGGTGTGCTCCAACCCGTATAACACCGTATTCTTGAAACGCTAAAACGTTTGCACGGCGTTGTGTAGACCCAAACGTCATTTTGACGAATTCAAATAAATCGAAGGTCATTGTTTACATAAATCGCACGAATTGCTGACTCATTAAGTCATTAGAATGTGTCACGCTTGCAATGACGGACGGTTCCGTAACCTTGTCGGTCAGCTCTGTTGTATGTAGGTCAACAAGTAGGTATGTTTTGCTTCATGAAAAATTTTGCACCGAGAATCGAACGTGGAACATCTCGGCTGCGGTGATGGTCCATTTGAAGACACGGCGCGATCCCAGATTCAAATACATGGTTTTCTCCCCATCAGTGTGAATGGGCGTGCCTTAGCGGCGAAGAGATTGAATGCATCGGTCGAGGCTTCTGCTTAAAACAGCTAATACAGATACGTCTGCGCCTGTACCGATTAAAAATTGTGTTCCACTTTTGAGGTAGGTAACAACAGACGGCAGCTGCTTGTATTATTGACGCCTTGTGAACCACAGGCGTGGATGCGCGAGCCAAAAATCAGGAAACCGTGACAGGACGGTTAGCGCATCGCTGGTCTTCTCTGGTGCTGGTGGCTGTGGTAATGCGGTTCCGGGCTGTAGCGAGACTCCGTACATCGTGGCAAGAATACAGAGCTCACTTCAGTGACTATATTGCCTCTTGAAATTTCAATCGGTGAGACCCGCTTGTGGGAAGCCGAAAGAAATTGTACAAATAACCAAAGCGAGAAATCTTCCACACGATGCAGCTAATTCCTTGTCGGGTGCGACGGATCACGCCGGGCGCGATGGATCACGTCGGGCGCGATGGATCACGTCGGGGGCGATGGATCACGTCGGGGTCACCAGTTTAACGCATGTTGGTGGTGCGTTGTATGCCGACAGGATCGGGAGCCTCGGAGAGGTGAATAATACGCCAGCAATGTTGTTGTAGAAATGGAACGTCTTTATTAGGGCCAGTGTAGTTTATATAGTAATAAGTACGTGCTATAAATACATGCGTCATTACTTATTAAGCTACGTGAGAGACGTGCGAGACGTGACTATATAAAACTACACTGCTTGCACAAATATCCCTAACAAATGAATGAAAGTATAAAAAACCGACGAGTACAAAACCCTAAATTTCTTTACCGTTTCAGTTCAGGCCCGCCAATATTTAATTTACTTCAGACACAAACGAGAATGATTTCGACCCTCATAAAACGTTACGTTACGGTTACGACCCAATTCGTATGGCATGTCAATAAATTTGCAATGATGAGTGCTATCATTCGGCGAATAAAAAACGTGTTACTTGAAAAGTTGGGTCATTTGTTTACGAATGAATGGTTCTTACGCATCTGAATACCATTGATCCAACGGAATTCATTGTGTATTTTAGAGATGGACGAAATCGAATGACTCATCCGAAATCAAATAACATGTTTTTTAATGATACTTTTCCTTACACCTTGTATACCACTAACCAACAGGAATTAAGTGTGTATTTTAGAAATGATCGAAATTTATCGAGCTTTTTTGGCGTTTCTGGACATGTTTCATCCCTGAGAAAATCCATTTTCATTTTTTGTTCTGACCGGTTTGCTCCCATAGTCAAAGTTGTTCAGTTTGATTGGTAGAGTGTGGATTAAAAGGTTAATGGTACTTTTCCTTACACTCGGTATACCAGTAACCAACGGAATTAATTGTGTATTTTAGAGATTGACGAAACTGAATGATTCATCCAAAATTAAATTACAGTACCTGGGCGGATCGAGTTTTCTCGGCGTCTTCTAGATAGAACATGTTCCACCCCGAAAATCCATTTTCACACGAAAATGTTAAGTATGTCAAATTTTTTTCCAGTGCCATCTAACTATAAGCTAGTGGGGTGGAAAAACTTGTGAGAAATTTTTATATTTCGTGTGAAAGCGAGTTTCTTCAGGAATGAAACTTATCTAGATTAACTTTGAAAGTAAAACACTATCTATGTAAATACAAAAGTTTTCTAGAACACGATTACTACAGGATTATACAGGGTGACATTGATATCATTAGCATCCTTTTAAACTCAGAGTCTACCCATCAAACTGAATCACTTTTACAATGGGTGCAAACCGATCGGAGCAAAAATCAAATCAGCTGTTCCATACCAAACTGCAGTGCCTACTCGACTCAAATGCAACAGCAGATTTTTTGTTGCTCAGGTCGGTTTTCTCCTGTGGTAGGTAAAAGTTGTTCAGTTTGATGGTTAGGCTCTTATAGTTTAGAAAGATGCTAATGAAATCAATGGTATCGATTCGGTATTGCCACGACTTAAGTTAACTAAAGGGCTTTGAACTTTTTGGCATAGTGGTAACCATAATTTTGCAGGAATTTCGGAAATTTTTCAAAAATGCGGCGCATCCTGAATCCTATGTATATCGATAGAGTATGTATAGACGAACAAAAAATGTCCTATAAACTATAGTCCTAAAGTGCAAAGTTTTCGAGATAATGCATGTTAAAGATGTTGTGTATACAGGGTAAAAATAAATACTTAAAACTCTTAAGGGGGTTGTTTAGACCATGAAACTGAACAACTTTCACTATGGGACCAACATCGAAATCGCGAAAAAAAAAACTGATATCTCATACAATACACGGTCCTTCTTAATATGCTGACACTTTTTTACACAGCAACTCTATAGGTGATAAGGGTCACACTGCATTAAAAATATCACACGGAAATACAGTTTTCAAATTATTTTAAAAAACAAAATTACTCTAAATATTCAAATAATGTCTTTTACTTATAATGCATAACACTTACCACTTTGTGAAACCCGTACGGGATCGATGAATGAAATACTACGCGTACGATGTGCGTACGCACACTCGTAACAAAACCACTACACTTGTTTTCACATTGCACTGAGTACGACTTAAAGCTCCCACCTGCCACCAGGCTTTTGTCTGCATGATCACCATGTAATTAATTGAATGAGTAACTTGCACTCTTGTGAAATAAGAAATTCGAATGTGTCCCTCGTCTCATAATAAACGCCACACTGTCACGTTGAACTGATTGAACACATCTGCACCATCTGTGGCCATAGGATGCTGAAGAAAGAAGTCCAAAGGACATTACTTCCTCGAACTGAGGTCTGCTAACATCAGCAGCAGGTTGTATTAGTCTTGGTAACTGTTACGTACTAATGTTTCGAGAATCAACTGGCTAGGAGGCACTTCAAAACTGTTGTCACAGAGGTTGTTCTCAATAAAATTGTGGTACTTCACACACTAGGTACCATGTGTACAATTAGAAAACAGGCAATTTTGTACTTTGTAAGTATCACAACTACGGACGGACGCCGCGCCGCGAATGCCAATACAGAAATTTGCACAAATTGAAACAATAATTGTTTGTTTACACGACACGACCATTTGCAGAGTTGGAAAACATTTGACTAAACAGATAAATTGGGCTCATTCCCTAGAATGGTAGGGAAAGTGATTTAACGTGTTTGTCAGGATATCAATCAATACAATGCTTTAACATCTTGTAAATAAGAATAAATTTACCCGGGCGCATGCACCTTATTGCTAAATTTGCAAAGCTTGCCGACAAAAAAGGCGGCTTTCTTTGAACGGCCAGTGTTTCTTTTATGAATGGGGTTAAAATTGTTAATGTAATTCCACGAAGTCGGTAACTAGGTAACTGCAAAAGGGAAATGTTTTATTCCTATTAGTCAAACCGCTTTTTTCATACCAAAATAATCTTTATCGCCTACTCACTGAGTTCATGTTTACAATTTCTTTAGTGAGAATATTACTATCCCATTCATAAAACAAACAACACCTTCCACCTTCCTTTGTCGGCCCGCACAAAAGCCTTTTTGCGAATTTGAACATCAAGAATGAAAGAAGGCGGCCGTGCAATTTTGCTTCTTATTTGTACGACGTTAAAGCATTGAATCAATCGATATCTTGATAACATGCGCAACTCCCGACAGTATGAGCCCTTGAGCCCGTTTCCCGGTCAGTTAGACGTTTGACTAAATTAGTGAAAATACGTGTTTCAATATTGCGCATGCGATCCTCGGTAGTTTGCTTCAAAATAACTGTTTATTTCAAGGAAAAAAATTGGACTTTCATCAGCAGCACCCTACGACCAACGAATTACTGACTATGGGCGTGTACGGACAGTGAAAAGTGACATTGTGACGTTTATTATGATACGCTTACATCAGTTGAATTTCACATGAGTGAGTGCAAGAATTGTTTAGAACATTACAAACAAAATTACAGATTTAATTAATTAGTTAGACAAACGAAACGCCCGAAGAAATGTGTAGGAACTTGAAATCAAACTCAGTGTCAGTGCTGTCAGTGCAATCAATGAAAACATGGTGTAGTAGCTTTGTGTGTGCGTGCGTATTAGTGTGCTACTCCATTCATCGATCTCATACGGGTTTCACAGAACGGTAAGTGTTATGCAGCAAAAGTAAAGAAATCATTTACATTTTTTTAGTTAATATTTTTTAATAAATTTTTTATTTTCATATTCCGCAAGATATTTTCAATGAATTGTGACCTTTATGACCTATAGAGTTACTGGTCAAAAAAGTGTCAGCATATTAAGAAGGACCCTATATATTAATTTTTTTTCCCGATTTCGATATTGGTCCCATAGTGAAAGTTGTTCAGTATGATGGTCTAAACCACCCCCTTGAATGTTTATTTGTATTTTTGTAACACCTTGTACCTACCTAAAGGGTGTAAGTGACAGCCTAGCAAATACTGAAACGGTGAACTCAAACCATCAAATAGAACAATTTTCACTATGGAGGCTACCTCAGGAAACGCGAAAAAAAATCTGCGGTCCCATACAAAACTGTTATACCTACCTGACTAAAATGTATGGGACACCAGATTTTTTTCTTGCGTTTCCTGAGGTAGGCTCCATAGTGAAAGTTGTTCAGTTTGATGGTCTGAGTTTACCGTTTCAGTATTTGCTAGGCTGTCACTTACATCCTGTATAAAATCCTAACACATCCTCCCCCCTCCGAGTTTTTTCTGACTTATGTACCTACGTAGCACCAACTGCTTCAAACGGCATAGGAAAACATTTTGAGAAAACCTGCATACGATGAAAAAGAAATTCCGATGCGTATATGAGGTCTACCGCACCGCATTGTGCACGCGTGGTGGACTAACGTACATACACCCTCCATGAGGGTAGGCCTGTGCCCTGCAGTGGGACGTAGGTGGTGGACGTTTGGGGTGGTTAAGGATCTACCTCCTCCACCCCGGACAACGCCGCCACCACAGACTACCAAGTTTGTGGTGACGGCCGAACGATCCCCCACAGCGCTACTAGGCTCCGCAAGGAGCCGCCTGGCTTGCGCCCACCCTCCTGCTGGAGTCTTGCGCCAAGCAGCTTGCTGCATTCCGTCGGTGTGCAGGAGTGCCAGTGCTATTGGGGAATGGGAGAAAATCAGCTGTGCTGTTCGGAACCGGTCTTGGCCTCTGAGCAACACTGTACCGGGAAACTCATTCTGGAGGGTAGCGGGATCCGAAGCACGGTGACAGTCGTGGGTCGGTACCGCAGTTAGTAGGGGGCCCAAGTAGTGCGCTCGCCACGTGTGAAAGGCTGCCCCACTGCAGCCTTGGCGACTGGAAGGGAGGTCCCGGTGGCCATTGCAGGGGGGATCGGGCGTCCCCGCAGTCTACAAGTGAGTTTCCCATCAGTCTGTCGAGCCCAAGAAGTCCATCAGGGTAACTGAGGAGCGTATCTCGACGGAGCGGAGCTTGTTTTTCTGGGGGACTTAAATGCCCACCACAGCGAGTGGCTGTTCCTGTTCCAGAAAACTAACTATGCTGGCAGAGAGACGCGTAAGTTTGCGTTATCGTTAGATATCACCCAGCTGGTGAATCAAGCAACGCGGGTAACGGATGTCGATGGCCATACGCCCAATCGTTTAGACTTTCTGCTGACATCAGATCCCAGACAAGCACTCAGTATCGGTCTTTGCACAGACTGGCATCCTACCCTTCTGGTAGTAAACAGTTCTGGTCCCTTTCAAAATCGGTCGAATCCAATTTCTACCGTCCCCCTTTGCCTCCCATGCAGAAACCTGGTGGGTCACTGACTGAGAAAGCGAATTTATATGCTTCTCTGTTTAGGAGCAATTCACGTCTGGACGCTCGTGCCAAACAGCCACACATGCCGGAGATGACAATACACACGAAAGAGGTCCGCAGAGCATTGCGTAGTCTGCATGTGAGGCCAGGTCCTGATGGAATACCTGCAAGAGTGCTGAGATATTATGCGCCTGAGTTGTCTCCTGTTTTAACACGCCTGTGTCGCCTCTCTCTCAGAACAAGAACGATTCCCAATAAGGGCATTCGTTCCGACCCCTGCAACTACCGACCTATAGCCATCACTTCCATTCTCTGTAAAGTCATGGAAAGAGTACTTAACAGTAAGTTGCGGACATACCTACAAGATAATGATCTACACAGTGATCGTCAATATGGCTTTCGCCGGGGGCGATCGACTGGGGATCTTCTTATGTCAAACTCAAACTCAAAATAATTTATTCAATATAGGAGCCTGAAGCACACTTATTAAACGTTAATTCTTTTTTAAGTTACCACCGCTTCGGAACGTGTTGTCGCTGTAGAGAAGATGCGGCCAGAAACTCTACAGCATAACACGACTTAATACTATTGCAATATAAATTCTTACGCTAAGGTTATTTAAACAGTAATACATAGTCTATTTAATTAAATTAATAATTGATGGATGTCACGCACTGGTGGGGCGAGGCCATCGAGAAACACAGCGAAGCACTAGTTGTGTAATTTGACATCTCGAAGGCCTTTGTCAGGGTATGGCACGCTAGATTGCTGAGCAAGCTTCCTGCTTATGGCATCCCTGCTGATCTCTGCAGCTGGATATCTGATTTCTTGAGTGAACGGTCGATTAGAGTTGTCATTGACAGCTGCTCAGAGGTCGGAAGACCTCATGGCAATTGATGCTGGGGTTCTTCAGGGGTCTGTTCTCTCTGCGAGACTTTTCCTGCTACACATCACTGACCTCTTTGTGTCAGGTATTATTGGGTATGCAGATGACAGTACTGTCACAGAGAGATATCTATCCGGCGCTTGGGGCGGGGATGAAATACGTTCGCAGAGGGAAGCCATGGTGGAGCGGACAAACTTGACTTTAAGTCTTGTCTCCCAATGGGGTGACAATAATCTAGTCAACTTCAACGCCACCAAAACACAGGCTCGTCTGTTCAACGCCAAAAGGAGTTCGTTTATTCTGGTTCCTACTTTCCGGGGAAGATAAATCTGTCCCTGTTTCCGACAGTCTTGAGCTTCTGAGCATGGGTTGACTACGAAACTCAACTTCGGCGCTGACATCGAGTCTAAGGCTCAAAGTGCAGCCAAAAAGCTGGGCATCTTGGCGAATGTAATCTGGTTGGTGGAAACCAAGCTTCATAGCCTAGCCCACCGCCGCAGAGTAGCCTGCTTGTCGGTCTTCTACAGATTGTACTGCGGTGAGTGTGCACCAGAGCTGCATGAGCTCATCCCGCCTTCCCCTTTCTACTATCATCGGACTTCCAGACGCACCGCGGGATACCACCCCTACTTGGTTGATGTTTATGATACCTACCTAGGTACACGGACCTGAAAAAAAACCTGACGTAATCTTGTCTAATCACGAGTGAAGCACCCATTTATTTTTGTGTGTGTGCTGACGCGGTACAAAATGGTGGCGGGTTGTAGGTCCTAAGCCTAGAACTGGTGCATCTGTGTGAGTGTAGGTCCCTTGTAGAACAAACGAATATGTAGGACCTTGCATGCTCATGCTTCACATCTTTTTAGTGTCACATTACGTCCGCCTTTTTTTCAAGTCCGTGCTTAGGTATAAACGTTTTCTATTACACCTTTCTCTTTTTGGTGAAAAAATACAGCGGTAGGTACTTTATTTCGAAAAAAGTTCTCATTAGATTTTTTGTTATTTCAATTAAATTGTAATTGCAATTAAGAAAAACATAGACATAGCACATGATTAAAATATATTCCATGTGGACATAGCCCAGACAAACATTTATTTCATCTGTTGAGGTACAATAGCAAATACAACCTGCACGACGACGCACTACACACTGCCAGTATTTTTTTTTTATTTTTTTTGCTTCTTACACTGCCAGTATAAGTTGACCGCGAAGTATGCAGCGCGTCGTGAGGCGTATTTGTACTTACACACGGCACACACATCAAGCTGTTCATAACCAAAATAAGCTGGCCGCGAGTAGGTTTAGGTTGCATGACATTTATGAGTCGTCGCGCGGCCAGCTTATTATTTTGGTTTTGTATAGGTTGATGTGTCACCGTGTGTACGTGTGTGGGGACTTGCCATAGATGTCAACACCCACAAGTTATAGCAAAGAAGCTAACAGATGGCGATACCGTCGCTCTCAGAAATATGCTCCATACAAAGACAACGTTCACCGTAAATACGTAACTCGTAACCTACTACAAATAAGGTTCACAATCGAATGCGAGACATAAATCGCGCAAGAGAAATAATCACAGAGATTCGATATATATACAAGGTCCAACTAAGAACTGTTGGACCACGGCCGGTCCCCAGGCTTCACACTAAGCCTGGTGGAAGATCTTCCCTTTTCAATGGAGGAACATTCCCAAGTAGCACCTCCATATTGGCCACCCGCCGAGCTCCAGTCGGCCGCCGCCTGCCACAGAGCTGCACAGAACGCCTGCCGCGCTGCACCTGTATCGCTACGCCTAGCAAATACCTACCTAGTGCTTACGCGGTCTAAACCTGGCTATCCAAATACGCTTACTGCTTGCCTGTACTTAATGCGATACTAAGTCATTAAATCTGTTAAGTGGAGTCTGTGTTTACCTACCTCATAGATACCTACACCACACACGAGACCCCACATTGGTGACCCTCGACAAAGAACATCGCAACCTGAACACCGCAGAGCAGCATCAACACAGAGCAGCAACCAGTTCAACCAACCCTTCCTACCCCTCGACCAGGTCAAACAAGCAGCAGTCACACGCCATCAACCCGGAGCCGCACCAGGTCCATCGCAGCTGTCTTCACACCGCTTCCTGGGCCTGCAGCTTCCTCAACGACAGTCAGCGTCTGCACAGAAGGATCTCCCGCAGCCCACGTGTCTGAGCTCACCTCCACGTGGCAGTTCTGCTCGCCTTCTCCACGCCTGTCACTCACCCGCATCACATCAGGACTGGTCTCCCTGACAGATGCACACACTCGCAGCACATCGCTCGTCAGACTCACTTGACTGGAGCACTGCACCTACACGGATACAGACTGCACACTTCGAACAACTCAACGACCTCCAGTCTGAGGGGGGAGTACTGTGGGGACTTGCCATAGATGTCAACACCCACAAGTTATAGCAAAGAAGCTAACAGATGGCGATACCGTCGCTCTCAGAAATATGCTCCATACAAAGACAACGTTCACCGTAAATACGTAACTCGTAACCTACTACAAATAAGGTTCACAATCGAATGCGAGACATAAATCGCGCAAGAGAAATAATCACAGAGATTCGATATATATACAAGGTCCAACTAAGAACTGTTGGACCACGGCCGGTCCCCAGGCTTCACACTAAGCCTGGTGGAAGATCTTCCCTTTTCAATGGAGGAACATTCCCAAGTAGCACCTCCATACGTGTATACCTGCACAGATGAAATAAATGTTTGCCATTAATACAGGAACTTTTTTCGAAATAAATTATCATCAATAAGTACCTACCTACCTCGGTATATTTCTCATACTGGGTATTACAGAAAGGTGTCATAGAACTTGTTTATGCCAAAAACATTTTCTATTCCATACATCTTCTTCTTATCGTGTGGGCAAGCCCTGGTGTCAGAGTTTTTTCAGACCGCCTTACGGCCTCTGACGTGGTTTTTATATAACGAATAATAACCACCAGAGATAGTAACTGGGACCAACGGCTTATCGTGCCATCTGAAGCACGGAATCATCTTTCTTTTCAGACAATCAGGTGATTCAGCCTGCATTACCCTAACCAACTGGGGAAAAACGCATAAAGTGACATATCACTAGGTGTCCCCCATGGGAATCGAACTTACGACCTCCGTGTCAAGATCCCAAGTCTTATAACCATTGGACCACGGAGATTGGTATTGGAGGAAAATGTGTTAGGATTTTTATCATACAAGATCCTTAACATGGATTATCTCGAAAACGTTGCACTTTAGGACTATATGTTATTTGACATTTTATGTTCGTCTATAGATCCTCTATCGATATACATAGGTTTCAGGGTGCGCCGCGTTTTTGAAATTCCTGAAAATTTATGGTCATCACTATGCCAGCCTCCCATACAAAGAGGTTCAATGGCCTTTATTCCTGTCATTTTCTAACATTCGACTAAGAAAAGAGACAGAGAACCAACAACTGACTTTAGTGCTGTCAAAGTGTACACGCCCAAAATAAGATGGCATCATAATGCACGCCATCTTATTTAAGGCGTTTTTGGGCGTGTATAGCGTCACTTTGACAGCACTAAAGTCAGTTATTGGTTTTCTGTCTCTTTTCTTAGTCGAATGTTAGAAAATGACAGGAATAAATTTAGTTAACTTAAGTCGTGGCAATACCGAATCGATAAAAATTTCATCCTGTAGATATAAAGTAGGGTGACAGGGTTATTGTAACCATGATAAACCTAACTATAGGATATTCGAAAAAATATATTTTGTCTTTCGTCTTTCCATACTAAAGCTTATCGAAGTCGAACATTGCATTGCAATTGCAAATTTGCCTTGTTCTGTTGGGAAAGTTGTTCACAGTGCATGAGTTCGCACACATGAGTACAATCACCCCTTAAAGAAATACTACTGTCTACCCTAACACCCTAGGACCCTGACCCTAGACCCTATACAGGGTCCAACTTAATATGATGACACTTTTTAAAGATGATGATCAGACCACCAAATTGAAAAAGTTTCTCTATGGGCCCAACATCTAAATCGCGAAAAAAAAAAAAACTGTCCCATACAATTCGCTTGAGTAGGTTTGCAGTGTTGTATGGAACCTTAGATTATCAAGATAGACAGTCAAAGCTACGAAAGCGTCGAAAAAAATAGGAACCAGTACTGGTTCCTAAACCCTATACATATACACGCACACATACATATTTTGTATGGCGCCTCACGCACACCAACCTAAGAAAGTTAGCCCCTTTTGTTTTATACGGAACAAGTGTGAGGTTCATTCTAGACATATACTTTTTCTAAGTATGGAACATGTGATTTTTTTTCGCGGTTTCGATGTTGGTACCGTAGAGAAAGTTTTTCAGTTTGACGGTCTGATCTGAAAAAAGTGTCAGCATATTAAAAAGGACCCTATATACGTGTACCATGTATATGTATTCAAATATTGCTCGTATAGTATTGGATGCATTGATATTTGTTGGGATCCGAGGATGTTTTTATTGACTGTGCGAAACATTTACTCAAAAAAATTCACCGAAACATCTCTCGTTCAACACACACAATCTATCATGTGTCGTATTTCATTGTGACTTTTTACAGTTATTTTATTACTACTTTTTATTTAACTTGCGTTGTTATTTACTTTATTTATCTTAATTTGAAAAACTTTTACTCATTAAAATGTAATACAGTCAAAAGCACTCTTTGTACGAAATTAAGAAAAGCGTAATGCATAAAATTAAGTTAATTTAAACATGTTTACATCATTTTCAGGCACAATCCAATTTTAAATCTCTTTGTTTACAAAGCGTTCTGTGCGTAACTGTTTTGCGCGAGTGTAGCAAAGACACAAACTGACATTATATTTCATACGTGCATGAAAGCATAATTTATTTATAATATTAAAAGTACCTATATTATCTCGTATCTCGTTTTTTATTTCATTAAAAGGCACAGACTTCTTTCAAGTCCGTGTTAAAAGGAAAGTCCTTGTAGCGCGAAGCTAGATCATATTCTCAATACTAATCGATTAAAGTCAATTATATTTTGAACAAGAACTAGATATTAATCTCTGTGTCTGTACTCCATTTGTGCCTGAAACTGTACATTTAAAGGAAAATCTGATAAGCCACAGGCACAGAGATTGGTATCCAGGTCGTGTTTAGTAAATTAAATTGACTCTAATTCCAAAATATAATTTAACTTCCTTTGTGTAGAGCGCGCTAGAGGGCACAACTTAAAATGTTGTCCTTCATTTTTGAGAAAATATGTTACTAACTTACTTATAAATTAATTCGTCTGACGGACGGCCTATTATCTTTTATAGAAAGTTTGTCAAACAATCTGTTAGATAAGCGCTATTAAATTCTTATCCAGAAGTGGTTAAAAATAGTAGATTACACACCGAGGGCAGAAAAGCTAGAAAGGTCACAGATCTCATGTAATTGTTGACCTGAGGCTTTCTTATTTACTGCCCGAGGTTAGTATACCTACTATTTTTCTCCTCGATGGAGGTGAAAAGCGGCAACTTCGTTTAGCCAGCGGGACGAAAATTGTCGCTTTCCGTCCGGAGGGTAGAAATACTTATTTTCTTTATTAATGTTATAATATAGCATAGGTACATATAGCAAGGTACATATGCCGAAAGATATATTGAAAGGCAGTTTCAGCCAGACTTTACAAGATTATATAAAAACTTTTTAGTCTCTACACATTTTAAAAGTAGATGTCGGCTACCGAGTTCTAGGAAAATTCGATGTTAAATTCTTTGATAAAGTTATATGTCAAGATTGACAGTCGAAGATACGAAAGCGTCGAAAAAAATTGGAACCAGTACTGGCTCCTAAACCCTATACATATACTCGCACACATAGGTACATAATTTGTATGGCGCCTCACGCACACCAACCTATGAAACTTGGCCACTTTTGTTTTATACGGTAAAACAGTGAGGCTCATTCTAGACATATACTTTTTCTAAGGTTAAATTCATGAAACTAATAAGTACAGTCAGCAGCAAAAAGATGTATGCCTCCTCATGCAAAAGATGTAAGTATACACTTTACTTTAGTACTACGCGTAGTACTAAAGTGAATCTTTATACTTTATACTAGAAGTGATCTTTATACTACGACGTAGTAAAAGTACATCCATCTCTTTGCTGCTGACTGTACTACGTAAACCGTAATTTTTTTTTTCTATATTAAAATTCATGAAAACCTAGAACTACACTATGTAGTACCAACTAGTGACTACACAAAAGGAAACAAGAATAATAGGTTCACCTACACAAGTATTATATTTTATTATTTCATTTTAGCTACGTCTAAATGTCGGTTACGCTACGGTGTGTGTGAACATACATAATGTCGTGTTATAATAGGCAATTCTGCTTTCAGTCATTGTTCAGTCCGCTGGCAGGCTTCGTTCTACCATATAATATGGCTAATGCCCTACAATGGTGCTATGTGAATAGGGAACGAGCATGTATAAATACCCACATTTGAAGTAGACTATGTATTATTACGTTGATGTTGCAGGTTTTCGGTTAAGGCCGGATTCGACCAAACTTAGATTTATAGAAGAGTAACTATACAAGGAACAATTTTAGTCTTGGTGTTTACTCCGAAATAACTTCATTTGTCTTCTACCATACTAACCCGTCCGTACTAAGAACGGATGTATAATCCACCTAAAGAAAGAGGTCGTTGTATCCGTACTATTGCAATGTGAAGTTATACAGTTTTAATTTGTTTGGTTTCTTTCTATTTTTTTTTTTTAATTATGTGACATTGACATTTCATTCGTCTTGGTCTAGCTTTACACCGTCAAAATTGTCCGCGTAAAATGTATTCATAGATTAGGGCTTAGAAAAAGTATATGTCTAGAATGAGCTTCACTGTTTTACCGTATAAAACAAAAGGGGCCAAGTTTCATAGGTTCGTGTGCCTGAGGCGCCATACAAATTATGTATGTGTGCGTGTATATGTATAGGGTTTAGGAGCCAGTACTGGTTCCAATTTTTTCGACGCTTTCGTATCTTCGACTGTCAATCTTGACATATAACTAAAGGATTAGGGTTGGTAAAACGCAAAATCTCTAGAGTAACCGGCGACTTAATCTAAGACTAAAATTTACCCACGTTTGGTCGAATCGGTTTATTCCGAGAGCGCAAATGCGCACTGCATACAAACGAAGTCTGGTGATATTTTCAATACTATCTTATCAAAGCCATGAATTTTTTTAGAAACAATCTAGAAACTAATCTCTATGTTTGTATGAAGTCATATTTTCGATATGAAGTATACAGTTTTAATGCTAGGATTAATTTAAGATTTATTTATGGAAATCTTTGAGGCAATATAACTTTAAAACTGTACCTACATTTTTTTTTAATTGACGCTTTCCGTCCGGAGGGGAGAAAACAATATTACAATATATTCAGTGTGATTCATTCAAAAATAATGTTCAGAGACTGTCCTACACTTGAGCATTATTATCAGCTAGTTGCTTTAAGCAACAATCCTATGATGAGGAACTCAGTTGATAATGATTCGTCCTATAGGAATCGCTAATAATAAGGGTTTATTAAAATATTCGAGCTTTGCTTCGCTGGATCCATTTTATATTAGGTTCTTTTGCACATGTTTTGTTCGTATAAAAGCTCTGGCCCCAACGGATTGGTGTTGAGGAGAAAAGTCGAGCTCACATCGCTTTTACATGGAGAAACCAAAAGATGTCCGAACACAACCCGAGTAATAGTTGGGTTAAAAATTTCGAGCTCGCTTCGCTCGCTCCCTTATTTTTGTGTAGATCTTCTTATACCTAAAGATAAGGGGGTGGCAAAATCGATCCGTGCCCCGGGGGGCAGAAACCGACGTTACGCCACTGTATATAACTTATAAGTAGTTTGAACATGTGTGTAGGATGAATGAAAAAAGCATATCCACACTAAAACAGAAATAGATCTCGAAATCACGGTGCACAGTAAATCAAGCCCTTAATTATTATAAAGAAATCCTTCCAAAAACATTTCTTTCGAAAAGGTCAGATAACAATGATATATCCGCAAAAAAGATTGGCTAGATGGTAATTGGGCACATCGATCATAAAGCCCTCAAGGAAGATAGATCTAAATGCCTGCGGAACCCTCAACTCATCGTAATCAATCATTTCGATAGCTAAAGCCAACTACTTATTAAGAAGGATTTATACTTCTAGGGCAGTTTCGTTGCCAAGGAGCCTTTAACTTTGCCGAATAGATCCATTTCTCTATCTAGCTCAATTATTCATAAGCTAACGATACCTAACAATAAACTAGGTAAAGCCTGACCAGGAATATAAAAAACCTGATTTTGGGGCGCTGCAATCGACTCCTTTAATGTTAGTGTTCCAAGTACAAAAATTAGTTACAATGATTTCCGCAACATGGCGAGGTTTTTTATATTTCTGAAACGTTTAAAAAAATCATAGTTAATTGTATCAAAACATTGCCTGCCAGGCCATGCCAGGTCATGCCAGGCCATGCCACGCCATGCCACGCATTGTCAACACCAAATACAATTCTAGAAAAATGTCAATTAAATTAAGACGAATATCTTAAGAGACTGACTCATACATAACGGTCTCAACAAAACGAAGGGTGCCTCCCTCTCTGTTGTATCGTAGAATGGGGGAGCTACGATGGGTCTCCACCAAAACTCAATAGATGGAAAGGGATTTTTCTGCTACAAATCTTGATTATGCGAAATAGCAATAGCTTGGAAACAGTCGCGTTGTTATACGATTTTATTTAAACAACTTGCAATGTCCGATTCAGTCGGCGATGAGGAGTTTTCGTTTTATTTTATATGTTCTAGACACCGGAAGGATTTTGTTACAAATCGTGAGCAGATTGAAAATGTTCCGTGCTTTTCTCGATTTCCTCATTTGAGGGAGCAATTTGTTGATTAATTAATAAGATTATGATGGTTTTAATATGAAATAAGTTTTGATATTTTGAATTCATAAATTTTTGTGAATGTTTGTTTATGTACCTGTCAGAATACAAAAAAATCATCAGTCTCATACTAAACTGCAAAAACTACTCGTATCAAACGTATGGAATAGCAGATTTTTTTGTTCTGATAGTTTAACTCCCATAGTAAAAGTTGTTCAGTTTTATGGGTAGAGTATGTTGTTTAAAGGTTATTGATAGATACATTTCCTTACACCCTGTAAACTATTACCTATTCTGTGGCTTTCTGTGTTACCTATGTATTTCGTAAAACAGTTATGGACTCAAAATTTTCGGTGATTTTGCGTTTTTATTAGTAGATACACAAGCCATCGACTCGATAGAAGATGATTAGTAGATACACTTTTTTCAGGTCCGTGAGTAGATAGTGAAAAATGTATCCATTGCAAGAAGTTTGGAATCCTCTATTATATAGTGAAATAAAAAAATATCAAATATATTTAATGCATGTACTTAATTAAAAATAAAAAACCTATAGTTACTACTTTCTTTTTTTAGATTTGTCATTGAAGAACGAGATAATTAAATTGAAATAGATAGTTATATACTTTATAGTGTAAAGTCAATATCTGGATAATTAATGATGATCTCATATTATATCATTCTTATTATCATATCATAATGTATTAAAAACTAATAATGGAAATGATATAATGTATTGCATGGACTCACTATACGAAATCTTCCATGTAATCTACAATGTGTTGGGAGCAAAATAAAAAGGCTTTTTATTTATTTATTATATAGTGGAGTGCAGACTGCCTAACAAGACGTGAAACATGATAATACTCCTTTGCCAATTTTCTTGTATCAATAGTATATGCTTTTAAGGAGGAGTGGTATCCTTTATGATTGGCAACACCATCTGTCAGACATTATGCAAATAGGTGGCATAGGTATTGTCTATACCTAGAGAGCACACTGCCTTATAAGCGGTGAAACAAGAAAATACTCCTTGGCGGTCGATGGTATTCAACCTTCTTTCGTACGTAAAAGACAATTAACAACGGTTTTTCTAAACATTTAAGATTTCCATCTACAGATTTTTCGTTTCACTGGTCTTGGAATAGGTACGATTCATTCTTTTAGTTTTCAAACGAAATCTTAATAATCTTATAACGCTCAATGAGCGATTTTCTTTTCTTTTTTAAATTTAGTTCCTAAAAAAATCGACATATGGCATGTTTATCGCTCCATAGAGCCGTTCGCGAGATCCTGTCAAAATCTTGTCAAGGCTGTGTCTGATTTTAGATCCATGGTTTGAAAAGAATATTAAAACAAAAGAGATGGTACTTTTTAATTTTAATTACAACCAGTGTCACACTCACAGTATAAAAGAGTTACTACGTAATAGTAATTTAAAAAGGATGGTGTTTTTTAATTTTAATTAAAACTGTGTCACAGTAGAAAGAGTAGGTACCTTCCTAAGTAGGGTGATGGGTACACAGCTATTGGCCATGCTGTAGTATTTGGCCCCTTCTACTTTGAATGAACGGCACAATTAAACAAGTGACCGCAAAGGATACAAAATAGTTAGTGTCCTTTGTGCTCATTTGTTGGATTACTAATAGTTACTTCGTAACAGATACATCACTTCCTTAGAAAACTATAAGTTTTCACGCTTTAATTATCTACTGCAAGACGGCACGCGCGAAAATGTACCTATCTAATGGCGCTTGACTCTGCGATTTTATTACTCTGCACAGCGCGCGACATAATGCGGGCGTTACAGTATGGAGCGAGTGGCAGAAAAGCGCACCGCTTACGAAGCGCCAACGTGTTGGTAGAACCTTAAGCCATTTTGAGATTTCAATCGTTTAACAATTTTGCTACGTAAGGTCTGGCTTTCAAGATTTTTTTTACATTGCGAAGTGGTTCATAATCTTCAGAATTCAATTCAAAAACAAGCCACAAATCTGTTTATTGCTGTGTTTTTAATATGAAATAATTTATGGATAAGAATAGTTCAGACTGCCGACTTTAGGCGGGGGCCGGGTTTAGGCGCTTTTACCCTACTTATCTCGGTTCCTAAGGCCGAGTGATGCCGACGCCGACGGATGCCTGAGAATGGCCTTGCTTGCTTCTTTCATTCAAAGTCTATAGTGCTAATTACTATAGCATGTCCAATAGCTGTAGCCTTCACCCTACCTACTACGTAACAGTGATGAGAGAAAATTAATTTTTCAATTGTTACTTTTTTCACTATTTAACGTTATAGTGTAAAAAGGAAACAGGAATATACAGTTTAATGAGCGTGTTAATTAATTTATCGACTTCCTGTCTCCCACCGGAAGATTGAAACAGGACGGTAGAAAAAAGAAAAAAACATCAAATCGTTTTCTATTTTCTTATTGATTACTCCTACTTAGGTACGTATACAGAGTGTAAAATTAAATGCGTTAATACTGAGGGGTGCTACAGATCATCAAACTGAACAACTTTTACTATTGGATTAACATTGGCTCTTGGTTAGTTGGCACAGTGACTAGTTGTTCAGTTTGATGGTAAAGTAAGTAACGCAGGTGTTATAATAATACCGAGGTCAGACAGACGGTCCCAATTTACAAATGAAAACGAAAAGAGAACTAGGTTATAGCAATAACTATAAAAAGCAATTTTAGTTTCTAGATTCGTAGTTATTTTAGACAATAAGATGTGAGTAAAATCGCATAAACTTTTGGTGTCTCTTAAAGTCAGAATAGCAAAAAAGGACATCAATTTTAAGACCATAGATGACACCAAATGAAGAAGACGGGCCAGTAACTTACCTCGCGTGTCTATTAGTACACAACAGGAGTGTAATTATTTAAGGTAACATCCTTCTTGCATCCTTCAGATCGTCGAAGGTCTCATACTCATAACAACGCGTACGGAATTGACAGCTCGCCGATGCATGTCTCAACCATGGATTTAAATCATAAAGGATAGCACTCCTCCTTACAAGCATTGATACAAGAAAATTTGACGTTCGTCTCCGTCGTCGATATTTCCGAGCGAAATACTTGGCCTATGCGATATTTCCAATTTTACGTGTGTCCCTTTCTATTCCAATGACGTCACAATGGCATGAACGACAGTTGAGTGACGTCATGCCAAGACATAAATTAGAAAGGGACAAAGTTAACGTCACTAAAAAAACTACGGAGAAGAACGATCATTACCGACCACCAAGGATTATTATCATTTTTCACCGCTTGTTAGGCAGTCTGTGCTCCGCTATAGAGGATTTCAAACTTCTTGGTCTCAACCGATGTTTGCGCTGAGTGAATTGCACTACAGAACCTCGGCTGCACGTTGCACCTATTCGCAGTATCGTCGTCGATTTGTGTCTGTAGGTTATATACGAATGATTTTTTTTACCGTTCCGAAACATTCAGGGGTGGTTCAGTTCACGCCATCAAACTGAACAACTTTTACTATGGACACAAACCTGAATTCGTAAAAAAAATCTGCTGTCTCATCCATTTGAGTCGAGTTCGAGCTTAGATCAAAATAAAATCTAAGAGTTCGAGTTACTATAGGCATTGCAGTATTTGCAGTTTAGTATGGAACAGCAGATTTTTTTCTTGCGATTTTAGATATGCTCATATCGTAAAAGTTGTTCAGTTTGATGATCTGAACCAACCCTGAAAGTTGCGGAATGGTAAAAAAATCATACGGTACCTATATGTTATGGCTAAAAGCCGTAGTACTGTGCTGTTTTCCTATTCCTATACAGCTTTCTGGCCTATTCTGATTTGCAAACATAATTTATTGATCAGAAAGATATAGGTAGTTACTATCTGACATATCTTGGACGTTACTAAATCTGTTCTAAGAATAAGTGAGAGGAAGTGTTTCACATATATCTGTTTCTGTAATATAAATAGCCTTAAAATTTAGTTGCTATTTGAAATGGATTATAGTTTAAACCAGGGGTGGCCAAGACGTCGACCGCGGTCGACCGGTCGCCCGCGTCGGCATTTATGGTAGCCCGCGAAGAGATTGATAAAGTAAAAAGAAAATGAATCAATTTTTAAATATTGTGGTTGAGAAGGAAATAACCGTTGATACTTACGACATACTTTTTGAAAGTAAAGATTTTTGGAAACTGTAACGAGTTTCCCATACTACCTTCAAAAAGTAGAGTGTGAATCGGCGTTTTCTATGATGGCATGAGACATTGTATTGGTTAACAGACAAGCATTACAAATGCCAAACATCCACCACCTTTTTTTTTTTTTCTATCAAAGAATTAGTGTTGGAAGTACAGTTTTTTTATGTAGACCGCCAACATTTGGCTCGAGTAAGTTTGCAGTTTTGTATGGAACAGCAGATTTCTTTTCGCGATTTCGATGTTGGTCCCATAGAGAAAGTTGTTCAGTTAGACGGTCCGATCATCCCCTTAGAAAAGTGTCAGCATATTATTAAGAAGGACCCTGTATTAAAAGTATTTTCAGTTAGTATATATCTACGGAGTGGGATAATAAATTTGGTCCATTTCTCGTCTACACAATGTATGAAAATGCCTCGTCTTCCCCTTTATGATTTATCTGAGTTTATAATACTTATGAGTAACACATGGGAATTGCGTCGCGTATAAAGAGTCCAAGAATTACTTAAGGGATGGGTAGTAAAGTACAAATCATGATTAATATTTCTACATTAGAAATTGTGAGCCGAAGACGACAAGGTCTCCCCAGTGTGTGACAAAATGGAAAAAAAGTGTGTCAAAGCTTTAGCAAAATGCATTTTAATTTCACATGAAGTTACTGTCTAGCTGGACACAGTAAAAATAATTGTATTTTTAGGTCACGATTTCTAGAATTCTTACTTTAGAGTATCAAGCAAAGAAACTACGTAGGTAGTTAGGTACCCACAACTTTGTATAGCATATGAAGTTGAATGACTGTATCGAAGGAAAGTACTGTATTATTTCTCTGAATATTTATAAATATAGAAGTTAAGACTATACAGGGTGTAACAAAACACATTTACTATGGAACCAAAGTAGAAAACAGAACAGCTGTTCCACGTTGTGTGACTATGTCCAAGATATTAGTAAATAATCACTTTAGAGCGACTAAAATTCTGGCATTGAAATGAGTTAGCAACAGTTCCGTAGCGTGGGCTACTGTCGCCCGGGGCAGATAGATTTTGCCGCCCTCTTAACTTTATAAGAAGACCTACACAAGAAATAACGGAGCGAGCTCGAAATTTTTTAGCACAGATATATGGGTTGTGGTCAGACATCTTTTGGTTTATCCATGTAAAAGTAAAACTTAGAGCGAGCGAAGCGAGTTCGACTTTCTATCCTCAATAAGAATCGGTTCGAGTACCAATCCGTACTACTTTTTTACGTACAAAGCACGTGCAAATTAGCCTTTGTAATAGCTATGGATCGAGAGAAGGAACCTAGATATTTTTAGCACCACGTCTTGCTATGGTCAGAACTCTTTAGGGTTATTTGAAGGTAACTACAGTAATTAAAACTGAAACTTAGAGCGAGCGGAGCCTCGACTATTCTCTGTTCTACGAATTGGTTACAGACAGAGGTCAATCCATCTATATTTTTACAGAATTTACCGCCCCTAGTAGGTAAAGGGCCGCTCGGGATTCCCCTTCTCGCTACGCTACTGGTTAGCAGTAAAAATATTAAGAACATGACACAAATTGTTCGTAACGCTTTCCTTGCCATCGCATTTCATTGCCTCCAAAAGATACAATACAATATGCTAATTTGTTTCCCCGTTCCGGCGAAGGCAATGACCGACTATATCCCCCATATCCTTGTACCTACCGCCGCGATCATTTGTTATCACGATGACTACCTAGTTACTGTTCCCGAATTCACGAGCTGGGACCCCCGAGGTTGCGTTCCACTTTGTGCTTATATAATAAAGTCGACCTACTACAATATTGTTCAGCTGGATTCTGTCTAGCGTAACGTTTTTTTCCTGTGGGAAAAAATATTTTAATAATAGAGTTTGGTAAATAGGAGAAGAAATTTAAAATTCATGAAATCTTCCAAGTGTATCAATAAAATGTCCGCATCGAAAAAGGCCTAGGTTGGGCTTTGTTTTGTGGCTTTGTGGTAAGTTATTTATATTTAAAGCAATGAAACAATATTTATGGGGATCGCCACAAATTGTTTTATTGGATTTCTGAACAATTGAAATTCACGTGTTGATTTTCCATTGTAGGACCTTGGCTTGTCTTTACCTCTCTATAGCCTATTTTTCTCGACTATAGCAGAATGAATTAAGACGATCTTCAGTAGGTAGAGAAAGTACAGCTACGACTTGTACCACCGAATCAAATCGGATTAGACGCATTAGGGTTAAGACACATTTACCGTTCGCCGTAGTCGCCGCGTTCCCATACCATGACATTTTTGTATGGGCCAGCCGTCAGTTGCCGTCTGTATGTGTCTCAACCCTTAACAATCGTACAGAGGCGTCATTATAGCATTAGAATAGAAATAAACGATTAATGTGTAATGATCCGGAACCGCGGGCCTTCTGCTCTTTTGGATTCTGTAGTTAGGTTGGGTGGTTGGGTTTGGTTAGTTACGGTAACACATTACCGTTTTCAATCGTTGGTTGTTCAGGCGTCCGTGATTTGACTAACTGAAACTTGTGAGGCACAGTATCGTATGCACTTACATTAGTACATCTTGTTTACACCGCTTTGTAGCTCTTATCTTACTCGTATTTACATCGCTTTGTAGCTCTGTTTGGAAGAGTGTTTAAAACGATAACGACACAGCACAAATTGCTTCGGTAATATCAAACGATATGCTGGCAAACTCATATTTGAACTTCTGCATAACGAGAAACGGAGAGACTTTAATAATACCCGTACTTTAAGTTGTTTCCTCCAGATTTCCTCATCTCGTTCAAATTGTAGGTATGTCATAAATGTCAAAAACTTCCTAGACTCGAGGAAATTCCTGCGTCAAGTCGAGTAAGAGTAACTTAAGGATTCTAGAGGTTATGACTGAAAATATAGACTTTGAGAATTAGTCGAGGAATTCTTTGAGTAATTTGACGTCTAGGTAGAGTTCAAACACACGAATAAATATCGCTACAGAACGAAAGCTTCATACAAGCAGCCGCCGTAGCGTCGGTTCACTCACACATAGCGCGCGGACACACGGGGGCTGCAATCGCGGTAAATATTCGGTGATTGAACCGTGATTGTACTACGTACGAACCATAATTTTTGACACATTTGGTATTGTGCTAATCGCGGTACTGCTCTTGACAGCCGTTTGAGCCGTTTTGACAGATCGCTAGACGTTAAGGGCCGTAGAAAGAAACTAGAATGAAGCACGTGTCTTGTCATATCACTCAGTAAGAGATGCACATAGCAAATTCGCTCTAGTAAAAAAAGGAGATCGCTACTTATTGCTGTCCTTATCGACGTAGCCACTTTTTTGTTCTACAACGGCTGTCTGACTCCGGAGTCAGACATCTATTTTCATACAAATTGTATAGGATTTTCTGACTATCGCTGTCTCATACGCGGTTACACTGATGTTTCGTCTATCAGCGTAAGCGAAAAATACTTCGCCTATGTTAAGGGCTGTTACATAGAGTTTATTAGATTGTAATGTGATTTAGAACTGAAACTGGATAAGAAAAGAACTTCGATGTTTTAACTTAGCGCAATCGGGGCCCAGGGGCAGATACCTCGGCTGAGTATCACCACCTATTCGTACGTTATCGAACACGCTCTATGTGTGAGTGCACCGACAGCAGCCGCTTGTATGAAGTTTTCGTTCTACAGGGATATTTATTCATGTGGTTCAAGAAAGTAACACAGAATAGGGCGTTACTGTTTCGAAATTCAAAGGATCCACATAATGTATTCCTAAGTGGAACGAACCCTATGAATCTTTATGCTACGTCATAACTCCACTCAATTTGTACAATCGCACTCTTAACGATACTATTTGCTGATATTGCACACGCTACATACGCCTTTACTGAGACCGTATAAGGTTTATATTCCTATAAAATACAATTTTCTTTCTCCAAGAAAGGTAGATATAGAAATATTAGATCAGTTCATAATCTCGTCAAGAATAAGTTCGCCGTTTTTATTAGTGCCTTTCTCTTGTATACCTACTTGTTAACGTGTAGCCTAGGTGTTTGATACATTTTTATTTTATAAAATAAAGTAAACTTTCATTAATCATTACCATTTAGAATGAATTGTTCTGTTTGAATTTTCTTGATTTCGATGTTGGTACCACTGAGAAAGTTGTTTAGTTTGACAGTCTGATCATCCCCTTAAAAAAGTATCAGCATATTAAGGTATGTATAATATTCATTCTTATCGACCTTAGATCAAAATAAAATTAATGGATAGGCCTAAAGCGCGATAAGTTGAAGCAAACTACTGGTGCACTTGGTCCATACAAACTAGCGTCATTATCTGTCAAATGTAGGGCACTTGCATACAAATTTGAAGTAAACCTTTAATTTGTTTTGCCTCATTTTTCTGGTTTGAAATGTTCGCCTAAGGCCTATCCATTCATTTTATTTTGATCGAAGTTATCGACCCGTAAAAAGAACGTCTAACTGATACTAAATACTAACTCGAACTTCTGCTTTGTGTAATTAAAAATCTTTAATTTTATTATTAACTTTATAAGTACAGGACAGAGAACAGAGTTTATTATACATACTAATAAAACGTAGATGTTCTGAGTTTTCAGAATATCTCTAACTTAATTACCCCCACGGAGAATATAGTCGTGAGTATATATGCCATGCTGTATGGTAATTTATAGCTAAAAGCTTTTAGTTTTATTTTAAAAACGTAATTTAAAAAATATAAATTTGTGCGCTTATTTCACTTACGTCGCTCATAATAAATACTTTATATAATAATAAAGTAACATGAATGCACATAGTTTTCTCGGAATGGCAGAGAATGGTTTTACAAAGAAATAATTTGTGTAATATAATAACAATGCACATGCGAATGCAACGAGGGCTGCCGCGTACCAACACCACTAATTTTAATTAGTAACGAAACTTTAAGGGTGTATTCAGACCGTGAATCTGAACAACTTTCCCGAAGGAACATGGGTCGGAAAACGAGAATTTTATTTGGATCTCCAATCAATCGGCCGATCGATCCACACTTTTGTACTTTTGTATGAGAGGTCCAAAAAAATCTAGTTTTTTGACCCCATGTTCCTTGGGAAAAGTTGTTCAGATTCACGGTCTGAATACACTCTTAACACGTTCGTGGGCAGTGCAAATCCTGAAATGTCACTGGAAATTCCCATACAAATTCACACGACTGTCTAAACCGTACTGACAATACTCAGCCTAAATGACATCGAAGATTGTGACAGTACGGTTATAGCCATAGTACGGTAATGGCCGTACTGCCACTGCTATTACTGAATAGTATTAACATCAGTGACAGTACGGTTATTGCAGTAGTACGGTAATGGCCGTACTGCCACTGCTATTACTGAATAGTATTAACATCAGTGACAGTACGGTTATTGCAGTAGTACGGTAATGGCCGTACTGCCACTGCTATACTGAATAATATTAACATCAGTGACAGTACGGTTATAGCTGTACGGTATGGGCCGTAATATCACTGATTTCAATGCATTTACATTAATGTTAGTGACAGTACGGTTGTAGCATAATTAACAAATTACCAAAAGTATCACTATAACAGTATTAGTCTCTAAATAAATCTCTAAATCTATTCAATAAAAGACGTTTAATTATAGTTATTTTTATTGAAAATAAGGACGGTAAAATTATCACGAACTTAAGTATTTTGAGTTTAATGAGTTTACCTTAGATAAATACCTAACCTAGTGAAACGTGGATGTTCTGAGGTTTCAGAATATCTCTGACTACCTCGGGGAATATAGTCATGAGCATATGCTACGCTAGGCTATGCCTTAGATAGGTGATTGGTCTTCGCAGCGAAATCATCATCCATCATAAAATGGATCTTCTTCCGGACTACAGCACTAGATCATCTGGACACTGGCGTGATGCTTGTCTTCTCTTTTCGCAATCGAGGCATTTAAAGAGAAAAAATAACATTGAGCACAAGCACAACATAAACCATAATACCATTCTTCCTATGGGTGTCGTACGAGATAGGAATAGATACGAAAGATGAGGTTTCTTATGCGTGATCGAAGAAATTGATTATACCTAATATGTAGGTATTGTATGAATAACCCATTATTCAAAAAATTATCACAACGATTTTTGTTTTAATATCCTACCAAAATTTTACTTTGCGATACAAAATAGTTAGGTTGGTACGATATTGCGTTATCAAGTACATATTTTTGTCACAAAAATTTTTGTTACTGCAATTTACTACGTTTTATTACGTTGTCCATGCAAATGTATGAATATAATATGTGTATTATCAATTAAGATTATCACAGGTCACTTTTACTGCGAAAGTAATCCGCATAAACAAGCGCACACGCTCCCTGCGACGATATGCCGTTCATACAAACACGACGGTCAAAACCGTACTGTCAGTGTGTGCACTATTGATTTTGCGAGTGTGAGGCCCCAAACAAAAGGTTTCTACAACGCTTAATTTTGGCAGTAGTGCAGTGGAATGCCTACACAGAATGGCAGTAGGCGTGGTTTACCCGGTAATCGTATGAAAAACAGTCTGTTATGACCGTAGTGTTTTTTAATGGAGCTTGAATACGAACGGTTTATACCGTACTGTCAATTTTCACAATCCATTTTTACGGTAATAGCCGTCACTGCCCACGAACGTGTTAAAGTTTCGTTACTAATTAAAAACTAGTAGTGTATAGGGTTACTGGTAATTCGATTCATTCCTTTAAACACGTAAGGCCTTTCACAATACATACGGAATTGCGATTTAGAATTCCGAATGAAAACAGGTTTTCGTATCGAGGTTCCCCCTCCAGATTTCCGAACGGAATTTCAAACCTACGAGTATACGAAAAACCTGTTTTCATTCGGAATTCCGAATGTATGCGACATGCCTTAAGAGGATAGGCGGGCTGAAATGCTAATATGGAGAACATGACGTCACTTATCCAACTGTATACATATTTGTCCGATCCGCCCTACCCATACACCCCACTGACTAGAGTGCGAAAGAGTCAACTGCAGCTCGGACTGATTTTATATACAAAAAATCGACGAAATCAGCATTCCCCTGTTTCCTCCTCCAAAACTAAACCGATTTCATAATTCTTTCAAAAATAATATAAGAAAGACTTTTTTTTTTACTATAGATGGGTTTGCTCTTGACCTCAATCTAGTCCTCAGGATAAAGATGGGTTCGAAGATGTAGCGAGCGACTTTGGCTATGTCTGTATGTTTTGCTTTTTTTGTTTATATTCGTAAAATTTGTATGGTGGATGTCTGAAAACGGGCTGTAAAATTTGACATTTTCGAAGGTCCCTAGTTTATACAGTAATTAATTAATACACAAAAGCAAAACATAGGGACATAGCAGAGGTAACATAGATTGTTTTGTAAAAAAAATTTTGCTCTTGTGTTTTATTCAGGGAGGAAACAGGGGAATACGTTTGTATGGAAAAAACGGTACTCGCCTATCCTCTTAAATAATCCATCTTCACCCACGGACCTGAAAAAAAGACGGACGTAATGTGACACTAAAAAGATGTGAAGCATGCAAGGTCCTACATTTTCGTTGGTTCTACAAGGGACCTACACTCACACAGATGCAATAGCTCTAGGCACAGGTCCTACAACCCGCCACCATTATGTACCGCGTGACAGTTCGTCAGCACGCACAAAAATATAAATGGGTGCTTTACTCGTGATTAGACGAGATTACGTCCGTCTTTTTTTCAAGTCCGTGTCTTCACCATGTCATTCGTGTGTCATCTATCACAAACTAATTAGATCTAATTGAGTACGTCACTGCCAGTAGCGCATTGCGGAGAGGTATGAACCCTCAATCACGCCTACCAATAAGTTCGTAATACCTTATGCTGTCAAACGGTGAAGGAAAATATCGTGAGGATACCTGCATACACGAACCGTGGTGGTCCAGTGGCGAGTAACCTTGCCTGCCGTGCCGGAGGCGATGGTTCGATCCCCGTCCAGGCCGACTCGTACCAATATGAGTTTTTCGGAATTTATGTACGATTTGTAACACCACTGAATTTTCGGTGAAGGAAAACATCGTGAGGAAACCTGCATGCTTCAATTTCGAGGCATGTATTGTACCCACTGTCCATTATAAGTGGCGACGGGCTCACCCCCCGTCACACTGGACAGAGTTTCGGTACTACTGGTGAAACTTGGATGTTCTGAGGTTTCAGAATATCTCTGACTACCCCCTCGGGGAATATAGTCGTGAGCACATGCATGCTATTAGATTATATCAGGTAAACGCCAATTAATTTTCCTTTAAAAGTATTTCCAACAGAGGAAAGTAAAGTTTTTCGTTTATTATAATAACCTTGTTAGCTATTTCTCGTATCGTATGCAGGCGAAGCTGTGACCAACTTTAATTGAGATTCGTGCTACACAGGAAATGTAAAGGTTTGCCGCACGAATGGGCAAAAAGCTCAGTGTTTCGTTTAACTCCAAGTCCAAACTTCTAAAATCGCCACGACCAACTTTACTTTAAAGGATTATTGCTTTCCTAAGCTTCTAGGCAAGAAAGTGTAGGTACCTAATATGTATTTGATATCCAATTCTCTCATCTATAATAACGAGATCTCATTTTATGTAGATTAGATACCGAAAAACGTACCATATTTTAGGTATTCGTGGAAAAGGTTACGATTAAATCCGTTTCAGTTACAATTTTTTTTTGGTAGAATGGCTAACAACGGCAACGCCTTGAAATATACAGGGTCCAACTTAATGTGCTGACAGTTTTTTTAAGGGGATGATCAGACCATCAAACTGAACAACTTTCTCTATGAGACCAACATCGAAATCGCGAAAAACAAATCAGCTGTCCCATACATTTGGCTCGAGTAGATTTGCAGTTTTTTTTTCGCGATTTCGATGTTGGTGCCATAGAGAAAGTTGTTTAGTTTGACGGTCTGATCTTCCCCTTAAAAAAGTATCAGCATATTAAGAAACACCCTATGACGATTTTTTAACTAGAAGGGGCTTGAACTGTATTAATTCATAATGAACGATTTTTCGAGTAGGTATTCAATGTTTTCTGAATTTTTTAAGCTTCGAAAAGCATATGGTTTGTTTCGTTTGACATAGTAAAGTGCAACCCTGCAATGAATTTATGGTTTGATTTAAACCACTGACTGAAATTGAATACTAATTACCAGGGAGCGGAATCTAATACCAAAACAATTGAAATGTCGTAGAGATGGGTCATTGTCTTTTATCGAGTACCTATTCAAGCTATCGATAGTTTTTAGTTAGACATGACATAATTTATTTTTTACTGCGGTATAGTACGGTAATCAAAAAGAAAGTAAGAGAGAGAGATATCGTCGGTGTTTTGTAGAAAGGGCGAAAGCGCCATTTCAATAATTGTACAGGAGAGCAGTTTTTAAGTTTCAATTACGGTTTTTATAGTTGATATTCGCTGTTACTCCAATTTAACAATGCCCTGTTCCCGTGGTCTTTTAGGTACGTCGTTTATACTAATCTATAGAGAATCGGGCCACCGTTCTAAACCAAAAAAACGTTTTTGCGAAAAATGGTTTATTCGCTCTTTCTACAAACCACCGACGATATTAAATATTATAATAGGGGTTATAGGGGAAACTTCCCAAGTCGCATTAGTTATCAGAATTTTATTGACAGATAAGAAAACGAGATGTGTTTTATTTTGTGTTTCATCTCATAATAAATAATAAACATTAAATGTAAGTATTGCGTTGACTTGTACTTTGTATAAGTATTTTGTTTTGTTTAAAAGAAGTGTGTTGTAGAGTTTCTGGCCGCATCTTCTCTACAACGGAACACCTCCCGAAGCGGTGGTAGAATCAATAACTGGCCAAGAGCGAGGTGTGTACTCGCACATAGAGGGTTCCAAACCTAATGTTACCGTAAGAAAAGATGAGAACAGTGTTAACGAAAACCGCCGTTGTTGGGAAGGTACAAAGTGGTATAGCGAGCACAACATAAAAAAGTGCAACGATATAATAGAGAAATTATGTCATGATAATTTGATAGCTTACAGCCGTTTTAATATTATAATGTTAAGTAAGTATTTAAAGTTTTAATGTTTATTGAACATGATGTATTGTGACCATGTTCAAAGAAGTGGAAATGGTCTCGTTACATGAACACTTACATCGGACAAGTTTGAGTACCTACTGCATGAAAAATTTTACGTAATATTTGGAATTCAATATGATTACTAAGAAAAACCCTAAATATCACAATTAGAGAATAGGTAGGGAGACTTAAGGGTCGGCACTACCCTAATCGGGCAAAACAGGGTTCGGCGTTCCGACTTTTGAGGATAGTAAATAGCTATATTTAGAAACAAAATTAATACCATCGCTTCTTTAAAAGATGAAGTACAAGATAAACAAAAAAAAATTCAGTAAAATTGTGTAGTTACATCAGAAAGTAATCGAGAATTTCATGAAAAACTCCAGAATAGCACTGCCGCGTTCCGAGTCCTGTGATTTAGTGAAACAAAATAAAACAACAAAATATATTTCTAATCAATGGCAAAACATCAAAGAACACTTTAAACAAATCAGTTTTTCGATACGACTTCTAGTTTTTTTGCAATTTGTTACCAAAAATCACATATTTTTTTGGACGTTTTCTTCATACAAATTACTATGGGCCGTCAATCGTTCGAAATCATTGCAAATAGACCGGTGACCGGCAACACCCAACCCTGTCTTAGAAGATTAATGAACAAATCCATTTTTAGCTAAAGTAGGCAAAGTAACTTATAAAAAACCGGGCAAGTGGGTGTCGGGCCACATGCAGTGTAGGGTTCCGTAGTTGCCCGTCACGTATGTGGACTTAGAAGTACATTTTATAAATTGGTCGACTATTACTCGTTATTATAACAGAATAACTGTAAGTTTATTACTATTGTTACTAGCAAACTAAGGAATGATAATCTGAAATCATCATCATCATCGTCAGATATGTTTTAAATAAGAATGGAATAAGAGTTAATTCTGTACCGCAGTAGGTAACTCAAACGATTGACTTTGTAAGTCATTTGCACGACAGAATTTTGCGCGAAAAGACATTGCGCGACACAAGACAACACAAAGGAATTTCACAAAAGTTACATTCCGGGCACTGTTTGGTAGTTTTTGGTTATTTTGGTAATTTATGGTAGTTTTGAGTCTTTCGGTAGTTTTTGGTAAATGTTCGTACAAAAGTAACCAAAAAGTTATTTTGGTAGATTTTCGTACTTTTCGGTAGTAGTTTTTGGTTATTTTGGTAGTTTCTGTTTTTTTTGGTAGATTTTCGTACTTTTTGGTAGATTATTGTTATTTTGGTTATTTTTCGTACTTTTTGGTAGTTTATGGTTAATTTGTTACTTTTGGTTCATATCTCATTTCATTTTATTTATTTACCTTAAATTGTAGGTAGGTACATAAGTTACAGATGGTAAGTACAGAGTAACTATTAGTCACACTACAATATAATTTATAACATTAAGAAAAAAACAGATTTAAACAATAGGTGCCAGACAATAACTTAACTACCACCTTTCACTTACTACAATTAAATTAGTTAAATGTTATAAAATCAGTTAAATGTGATTAGTTAAAAATTATAATAACCTATTGAGGTACAAATAATCGGTCTGCAACACATTTTTTTCTACTCAGATTGATGCCTGTTTGTTTACTTATACTGAAGAAACTAATTAAAGTCATAGGGACACTGTTCGATTAATAATTCTTTAACCTTCTTCAGAAATTTCTTGTCGGCTTTAATGTCATCTGGTATTTTACTATACACAAGAACAGTATTCGACTTTATTTTGTAGTCCTTAGCATCGATGCTAGTCGGTAATTTGGTACCAGTAGCTCATTTTTGCGAGTTAAATTTAATCTCTTGCTACGGAATACTACGGGGTATCGTCTCACGATTTCGCACAGATCGAGGATATACGAAGCTGTCACAGTGAGTAATTTAAAGTCGGTAAACAAGGATCGGCATGACACCCTTATTGACTGAATTCCGCTTACGATTCGAATGTAGGTACCTCTTTTGCAAAACATATATTTTATTTATGTCAACAAACCCACCCCGTAGCCAAGCCGTCAAGAACTCTTTTGTTTTTATGGTAGTTTTTGGTAATTTTCATTCTTCTATCAAATATTTCCAAAAAGTATAAAAATCTACCAAAATAACCAAAAACTACGAAAATCTACCAAAATAACCAGAAACAACGAAAAACTACCAAACTAACCAAAAACTACCAAAAAACCAGAAACAACAAAAAAATAATTACTAAACTACCAAAAATTACCAAAACCTACCAAAAGAACCAAAAACTACCAAAAGAACTATTGCCATTATACAAATTTTTTTCTTTAAAATTACTTCTTGTTAATATTGCTGTGCCCTTTCAGGATTCATGTACCCACTTTAGCTACTAAGTAACACCTACTTATATGTTCTTGTGTCGCACAATGTCCTTCAGCGTGACGAAAATTACTGCTGAAATTTACCATAATCTACCAGCCCTGTTTCAAATTCTACTTAAATTCTACCAAATAATATTAATGTCGTTACAGATGGTTAAAATTTAATATAAAACACGTTTTTGAACAAAATATTATCAATTTTATCTAAACGCTCATCATTACACATGTTATTTTTGCATTTTTGTATAATTTTTATTGGTTTTCATCACTTTGTAACATGGATGCTTCAATTTTCAAATAAATATTAAATTTGGTCGTCCCTACGCAAGTTTAAATTTAGTACAGTTTTCTGTGTCTCATAAGCAGAGTCAGAAATTTTGGTAGCACTTTTAATTATGTCAAAGGGATTGCACGTTTATCGACTTCCGATTGTGTCCATATACGGGTAATTTTTTTATCACTGCGGATAACACCAGCATGTATTCTACTTATCAAACTGAACAACTTTCACTATGGAGCCAACTACAAAAGAGCGAAAAAAAAATCAGCTGTCCTATACAAAACTGCAGTACCTACATATTCGACTCAAATGTATGGAACAGCTGATTTATTTTCGCTATTTTGAAGTTCGATACATGCTGAAGTTATCCGCAGTGATATAAAATATACCCGTATATCGACATTATTGGAAGTCGATAAACATGTAATCTCTTTGACATATTAAAAGTGCTAGGTACAAAAATTCCAACTCTGTTTAGAAGCCCTCTTTTGTAAAAAAAAATAACATTAGGCGATATGATTAATATTTGCTGTACTAGAAGTGAGTTCGGTGGCGCATTGCGGAGAGGTATGGACTCTCAATCAAGAGGTCCGCGTTCGAATCCGCACGGACAACATGCCACGAACCAATGAGTTTTTCTAACTTATGTACGTATTACCGACTGCTCTCAAAGGGTGAACGAAAACATCGCGAGGAAACCTGCATAATGCAGACGAAGAAATTCTGATGTATATGTGAAGTCTACCAATCCGCTTTGGGCATGCGTGGTGGACTTACGCCCAAACACCCTCCTAGAAGGTGCCCTGTGCCCTGCAGTGGGACGTATACAGGGTGTTACAAAAGTAAGAATAAATTTTTAAAACTCTTAAGGGGGTTGTTTAGACCGTCAAACTGAACAACTTTCTCTATGGGACCAACATCGAAATCGCGAAAAAAAAATCTGATATCCCATAGATTTTTAGCTGGAGTCGATTTGTAGAGTATAGAACATAAATTATATTTTTCGCGATTTCGATATTGGGCCCATAGTGAAAGTTGTTGAGTTTGATGGTCTTAACCACCCCCTTAAATGTTTATTTGTATTTTTGTAACACCTTGTATAGGCTGATGATTATGATGATGATGTACTAGAAGTTCCGGAAAACTTGCAAACCCTGCAATCGTTTTCTCAGCCAGTTAGAGTATTGCCAGCTTAGATTTTATTAGCCTGAATCCTTGCATTTTTAAGTACATTAACATTTTCGAATACCCAATTTCTACTAAAATCTACTAAACAATTTTGCCCTAAATATACCAATAAAGAAGAAATCTACTAAAAGTCGTCACACTGATGATGTCCTTTTGCGCAAATGTTTTTGAAGGCAATCGTTCCAGTTACTGCAAAATTAACTTTTATTCCGTGCTTAAAATATTATATCTGACGATGATTATGATGATAAAAGATTACAAACCCTTAGTTTGCTAATACCAATAATATTAAACTTATAATAATTTCATTATTCTGTTAAAAGTTTTAATTTGTTCTGTTAAAATAATTTTAAGTTTTTTTAAGCCTTAGTAATACTGTGATCTAATTAGCTAGAACCCATCCTATCCTACCACCAGGGGTGATCTTTGATCAGTCACATTATAGGTCCATCACGGTACTGTACTGTTGCTGTAAATGTCAATTTCGACCTACGGCTCTCAAATCCAGATGCTGCAGGATGATTGCCACGCACAACCAAACATTCAACATTAATTTAATGTGGTAAAATCTGCCTTCCGAGTAGTAGGTACCCTAAATTCGGTCGGACCTACGACCCTGCCAGGATAGGGTCGGCCGACCAGACTTTTTAGTCCTTACTAATTGGACTCTAGACCAACAGACTAGTTACGTCCTTTAATTCAACGAGGTAAAATGTTGTGTCACCAGGTAGGGTTCACTTTTTCCTTCACACCAGTAAACACGCCAGCCAAGCTGCCGCGCGCTGCAGCCGACCAAGTTTTTTGCAAGAAAAGTATTACCAAAAGCTATCAAATTGATTTGTTCATTAATCTTATAAGATAGGGTTGAGTGTTGTCGGCCACCGGTCTTTTTCTTTTGACAGATATGTCAAACGGGCCGTAGGTAGTGCCGACCCTTAATGCAAATGTAGGTAAGACATCAATTTTCTTTAACATATTTATTTTTCAAGCGTCTGCGTGGGTCATGAATTGTTTCCAGTGAAAGAAAGTGGATGGATAATAGCCAAGTATTTTTGTTAACAAATGGGTGGGTACACCTAACACGGTAGAGAGTAGTATATTCTTTGCCTAACACCCTCTAATGACTACCACCTGTATTTTAAGTTCACCAAGAAGTTTATGCATTGCAATCTCATTTAATCATTAACAATCTTTTTGAACGATGATTCTAGAACATGGATATAAACCATGGATTTAGAACGTAGAAAGAGAAGGTATAGAAGGAAGCACGTGTCTTGTATATTCACTCAAAAAGAGACGCACATAGCACATTCGCTCTAGTTAAAAAAGGAGATCGCTACTTATTACTGTCCTTATCGACGTAAACACTTTTTGTACTACAAAGGCTGTCTGACTCCAGAGTCAGTCATCTAGCTTCATATAAATTGAAAAGTCATTTTCACCGCCTGTACGGAAGGTGCTCTCCAGGTGCTTATAGACAATGCCATCTTTCTGTTCTAGAAGTTAAAATGTATTGTAATGAGGCGGGTTATGACGAACAGAAGAACTAGGTTTATCATTTTCTCACATTAGTACTAGCACCCGAGTTGGATAGAAATACATTACTCCAGTTTGTCTTCTCGGTATGAAAGCCTAACCAAGAACCGGTATAACCAAGAATTGTGATAATTCAATCTTCATGCCTAAAACACTAAAAGGTGCATAAGCTAGCGTAAGCGAAAGTTCATGATCAAGAAGGTTGTAATGTAAGGCACTGTCTCTAATTTCATTGCATGTTAATGATCAAGAAGATTGGAAAGCGTTGTTTGAGTATTTTATAGATTCGCAGACTGGAATGGTCATACTGGAAAAGGACGGAGATATGAAACAAAATGTATTAAATCTCGTACCTTAGCCCGACTAAGATGTATGATTTTGATAGCAATTTCAACTTCATCAGCATCAGCATAGCATATACGCGTGTCTCGTTTTCGCGATTACTATTATTTTTAATGCCTTTTCGAGTCATTGTATTTCTACGTTGGAAAGGTATTGTCCATGATCAGGAAGGTGGCATTGGTATTGTCTATACATTGGTTTATATCCATGTCTCGCAGCTCACAAGAAGGATCTCCTAATTCTAAAGCATAAAGTCCGCATCAATTTAAGATTGTAGTTAGTCTTTTTTTTCTTATGACATACCTTTAATAGTAGAAAGAGATGGAACTTTAGATATTTTGTTTATGCGGCTGTCCACTTTCCACGTTTTTTGACATGCTAGTGTACGGTATGTAAAGTTGTGTAAAGTAGTAACTTTTTGTGCCTTTTGTCCTACCACATGACACAAAACAAAAAAAAAACAAACTTCAAAAAAAGTGGACCGCCTTGCAAAAGTTATCCTCCCTCTATGCAAGTATAATCTCTTTGATCCATGTCCATGATTCACTACTGACGTATGACTGACGTGTAAAGATTTTATTCCGATTTGTCCTAATCATTATGATGATAAATATTTCATTTGTGAAAATCATTATTTCAATCCATCTTAATTACGTCGCTATTGATACGGCTTAATATTTTGTTACTTTCCGTAATTCTCTTATATTATGTTAGGATTTTTTCAATAATGAAATACGGTTTACTGTAAAGTTATAAATTTAAAGTTTCTAGCATTGTGAATCGGACCTCACATCCTGTCATTCAAGCAAAGTTCAAATGTTCATATTATACCTTCTCGAAAATTTTTAAATACAGTTTATTCCCAATGAAATAGTGATTTTTGCTACCTTTTATGCTATTTCTGGATATAGGTACTCTAACTAGCTGTTTACCAAGTTTCACCGATACCGGTAGGTACTTACACCCGTTCTTGCATGAAACCATACAAATCACAAATCAAAATATCGAAGCACAATTATTCATTTTGTACTTTTTTTAATGAGTAGGAATAATTGTAGGGTGTTATAGAATAGATTTAGTGGAATTTAACAGATTTACCGACTTTTAAAAATGTTTTAAGCAAAAAACAGTGACGAAATATGGCTAACAACAAAACTTCACAACGGAGTTGGTAATTCGTTGAAAAACTAGCATTTTTGTTATCTTTGTTCATTTTTATGACTTAAACTGGTGTTAATTTATTGGATTTTATTAAAAATATTATATAAAAAGTTTGTGTCTATGCTTATCAACGAAAAACATCAACTGCAACCGTAAGTTTGTTTGTACTGTATTTTTTCAAATTTCTCAAAAACTATTATCAATACAGACACCGCTATAATTTTCCTACAAAATTCAATAGTTCATCGACATGTAAGAATTATTTCAGATTTTTTGGCTTTATATGTTCGGAGATCAGGGGGGGGGAACCAAAATTTTTCGTGCAGTCGGGCTTATAAATGAATAACTACGCATCACTTAAAAAAACGAACTACCAATACGAAATCTACGTTCAAAGCCCTTTCAAATGATACCAAACTCGGCTAGGTTGGAAAACTTTTTTTTTAAAAGTCATCCGTTTTTGGACCTTAAAAATTTGTAGAAAAATTATTTTCAAAATTTTTAGTCTCGCTTTACGTTTGGGTTAGCATGATTGACCACTATGCCGAATTTCAAGTCGCTAGCTTCTATAGTTGCTGAGAAAAGTGGCTGTGACAGACGGACGGACGGACACGAGAGTGATCTTATAAGGGTTCCGTTTTTCCTCTTTGAGGTTCGGAACCCTAAAAATGACGTCAGAAAGTTATCTATGTGATGTTATTTTAATAAAAAATGTTGATTTTGATTTTTACAATGAAGATCAAAACTAAAAAGTATCGATAGCCTAAAGACACGATAAAAAACAATGACCCATCTATTTATTTATCAGAAAGATATGATATCCGACATACCTATCCTGGACGTTACTAAAGCTGTTCTAAGAATAAGTGAGGGGAAGTGTTTCAAATCTTTGTTTCTATAATGCAAAAATGCCTTAAAATGTCGTTGCTATTTGAAACGGAGTATAAGTGAAACAATTCGAATCTATATGGTTTCAATAATGTTGCATTCACTGACATGAGACTAAAATATACATTAGGTACGAGTAACTCAATCAGGGAAGATCGGCTAGAGTCACGTTGCAGGGTTTGCCTCGAACACTTGTCTCTCGCGTGGTGTTCGCGCGGTTCGCGTCTCAGCCTGCCACGAGGCACCCAAATCCTTCTCAGTTGTTCTTACTCAAAAACAATCCTCGAGATTGGATAGACACTCCCTCAAATAACTTGACACTGGCGAAATCTAACAAGGAAACGCCATTAAATAAAAATAGAATAGAATAGAAGATCGGCTAAAGAAGCGATCTTTTACTAGGTATTATAATCAAATTAGTACTTAACAATTATTAAATTTATGGAAATGTCAGCATAAAAAAAAAATAAAAAAAAAAATTTTACATGCTTAACGCCTTGTTTACCCGTACTGTACTGTATAGTATTATATAATCTGTGCCCGTGCCAAAGTTAAGCTGTGGTAACGCCAGTATGCATAATTCATACACACCACTTCATTTATAAATAGTTTAGGTACTATTTTTTTTAATGTGCTTATGAGAATCAAGTCTTTAAACCTAATAAGAATCCATCTCAAACACAGCACAACTGGATACTTTAGACACAAAGAAACGACAAAATTATTATTGAACTGTGTACCTAACTATCTTAGCTATTATAAAAAAGTAACAGAAGTGTGTCTGTACCATTAGTATAAGAGATAAACGTACTTTTGGTAACCATCAGCTGCAAGGCTGATTCAGTGTTCATAGGGTGTAGAGCATCTCTGTGATGGGGATGGACCAGGTCTGCCTGCATAACTCCAGTCGGTTTAGGAGTTACAACCGTTCAAAGGTCTGGTATGGTTGCTAAAAATGAATATGCATGAATATGCAGTTATTATCGTAATATGCATTGTAGCTATGCAAAGAGTACAAAAACTGGCATGGTCTATCAGTCGGTTTAGGTTTTTGGGTGTCCATGATTCCAAAACAAAATTATTTTTTGTGTGTCTGTTTGTTTGTTTGCTAACGCGTCACGTGAAAACTACTTGACCGATTTTGATCAAACTTTTTGTGTTTGAAAGCTTATGATTAAACTTAAATAAAACCTGGTACTATAACATATATCTCGCCACGATGACGGGAACCCGTGCGAATGAAGTCAAGAGTAATTTCTTTATAAAATTGAAAGACGAAAGACTTCTTTTGCCATAACAAAAACTCAGGAGTAAGTTATAAGAATGACTGTGCTCCAAAACTTTATGCGAATACTTTTTAAATCAACTTGACCCCCTTGAGTTTTAATTTCTCGAATCCATCAATATTGTCTATCTAATCGTTCCACAAAACATTTAACTTCAAATGTGGAGCAATAAACGGGAATCATCCCACCTAAGTGCTGAATGGAATTCTCGAAGGGAATTTCATTAAATTCTCTTTGCCGCTTATTGACATGGAGGCCAGAGGCTCGAGGCTGGGTCGCACTTTATTAAGAAATCATACGAATGCTTGGGAAATAGGCGAACGTGACGATACGCCAACGAGATATACGCGGTATTACCGCATATTGCTCTGCTCCTGCATTCGAAGTATAAAAAGAGAACATACAGATCAAGCATGTCACTTAATATCTACCTATCTGTAGGCAGAGTGTGGGCGAACTTATACTGCAAAAATCTTAGATCAAAGTAAAATTAAAGGCCTCTGCTCATTGCAGCGATTTTATCGAGCGATAATATCGCTGCGATTTTGCGATAATTGTTTCCAGTACATTTTGTATGGGGACGCGCGCGATCCTACACACTGCTGCGATATTATCGAGCGATAATATCGCTGCGATTTTGCGATAATTGTTCTCAGTACATTTTGTATGGGGACGCGCTCGATCCCACACACTGCCGCGATATTATCGCAACTCTTTCGACTACATTCAGTGATGGGGCGCATGCGTGACGCGAATCGCGGAATCGCTGCAGTGTGTAAGGTGTCGCGATATCGCTGTCGATAATATCGCTCGATAAAATCCCTCGATAATATCGCTGCAATGTGCGGAGGCCTTTATGGTTAGGCCCGAAGCGCGTTAAGTTGAAGCACACTACTAGTCCATACTAACTAGCGCACACTTGATCATCTCGGTACATATTTGAAGTATACCTGTCATTTGTATTGCCTCATTTTTAGGGTTCCGTACCCAAAGGGTAAAAATGGGACCCTCCTCATAAGCCTACGTTGTCCGTCCGTCTGTCCTACCTATTTAGGGGTGTAACTTTTGAACGGTAATAGCTAGACAGAATATGCGTTATTACGGCGGATTTTCTAACAAATAATAGAAATGGCCAAAAAATACAAGCGTCTAACTTGGTGAGATTATAGATCACATTCAACAGTAGGAATAACAACAAATAATAAAAACCGGCCAAGTTTAAGTCAGTCTCGCTCTAAAGGTCCCAGAGAAAAAAAAAGTGTTTAAGTTAACAAGTGGTGTTGTGGTACGGAACCCTCGGTGCGCGAGTAGCCCGATTCGCACTTGACTGGTTTTATTCTGTTTAGAAATGTTCGCGTAAGGGCCATCCCTTAATTTTATTTTGATCTAATTGATCTAAGGCAAAAATCGGGTACGTCAGCCACCTGGACAGCACACGAATGCACTCTACTCTGTGAGTGAGTCGCTGTGGCCGATAACGGCCATGATGATGATAAGTAGAAAAGATGAAAGTTTGTTTTGTACGAAAATGGTGCTGGAAACCAATAACTTTTTATTCAACTTAACCCAATAAATAGTATTATTCTTATCGTGTCAAAAATGGAAGTAGGCAACCCTTTTTGCGTCTTCTCAAAATTATCATCAGTCACCCCTGCGATGTCATATTGAGAGAACTATATCTCCTGGGACGGGTCTTCTTACCAAATTATTTAGCTTAAGATAATTAATTGACTCAATGTCAAGATAACAAATTGTCTACTTCAAACGTACTCGAAGAATTACTATTTTAGGTGTGTTTCTGAACGCATCTTCTCTACCGCGACATCTGCAGTGCGATTTTTGAAAATCATACGAGCGGTTCGGCAGTAGAAAATGTCAGAATTACTATGGAGATTATGCATCTTTCTACTGCCGAACCGCTCGTATGATTTTCAAAAATCGCGCTGCTAGTCCCGACGCGGGGTGGTAGCTTAAAAAAATCTGAAAAATAAACATCAAGGTCCTATCTACAATAAACAGAGTTTTTGATTACGCATATAGATTTTTTTGTATTCGCCAAATAGTTTTTAGTGCAAGCCACCAAGCCTGTAGACTTAGTAGGTGTGTTCATAATATCGATCGCTCGTAGGTATGAAGTATATGAATGAAGTAAACCTTCTGCACTCTCCTGGTTATTCTTCAAGGCTTGAAACAGACAGTACGGAATGAATTGGAGCAGAATTCATTTAACATTGATACCTACTCTAGAAGAGCATCGATTGTGTGACTCACTGTTGAGTGAGAACTCTTGTAGATGATGCATAGTTCTATTAAACTATTCGGTTTCAGTTGTACTTCAGTCTACAGAACGGTATAGGTATCGCTGCAATAAAAGCTGGCAACAAATACGATGCAGGAGTCGCGTGGCTGAGGGGGTGACAAGTAGACGTGTCGTCGGCTTGCAATTTTGACAGCCGCGTGGCTCCGCCGTTTTATGGCGGTTTCGAGTGTGTGTTTTTGTTTAAAAACGGGGCTTTGAGATCGCCATATCCTATTACCGAACAATATCTAATGAGTATATCCTCAACACTTGACACTGGCGAAATCTAACAAGAAAACGCCATTAATTAAGAATAGAATAGAAATACGATGCAATCCTTCTTGTTTCTTGGTCATTTAAGTAGGACATTATATAAGAAGGACCCTTTCTTATCATACTGACAACTTTTTAAGTGGATGATTAGACCATCAAACTGAACAACTTTCTCTATAAGACCGACATATAAATCGCAAAAAAAACAGCAGTTTCATACAAAACTGCAAACGTACTTGAGCCAATTAATGTATGGGACAGCAGATTTTGTTTTAGTGATTTCGATGTTGGTCCCATAGAGAGAGGTCTGATCATCCCCTTAAAAAAGTATCTGCATATAACGAAGGACCCTGTATGACTCAATGTAGAGCATGGGTGGCGGGTTAGGGTTGAACTACACATGGCCGCACGCGATCGCACTTTTCCGTCACTCCATCCTTTTCTGTCACTCAGGAACGTCATTTGCTAGAGCATATAAGATAGACGGAACGCGATCGCGTGCGATCGCATGCCGCAGGCGATCGCGTTCCGTCTATCTTATATGCTCTAGCAAATGACGTTCCTTGGTTGAAGGTTGACGTTCCTGAGTGACAGAAAAGGATGGAGTGACGGAAAAGTGCGATCGCGTGCGGCCATGTGTAGTTCAACCCTTACGCTTACCCTTTACTATTTACATTTATTTACTTACTTCTTCTTCTTCTTCTTCTTATCGAGTGGGCTGCAAAGCCCTGGTGTCAGAGTTTATTCAAACCGCCTTACGGCCTCTGACGTGGTTTTTATGTAACGACTACTACCACCAGTGATAGTAACCGGGACCAACAGCTTAACGTGCCATCCGAAGCACGGAATCATCTTTCTTTTCAGACAATCAGGTGACTCAGCCTGCAATGTCCTAACCAACTGGGGAAAAACGCACAAAGTGACATTTCACTAGGTGCCCCCCGTGGGAATCGAACCCACGACCTCCGTGTCAAGAGCCCAATGCTCTAACCATTAGACCACGGAGGCACTTACTTACCCTTTTGTATGGAAACTCAAATAAGGGTCCGGGTAAAAATCCGACATAGACGACATGCCATGTACCAATGAGTTTTTCTCTGAATTACTCGTATTACTTACTTAATATCGACTGCTCTCAAAACAGTGAGGGAAAACATCGTGAGGAAACCTGCATACGCTGAACAAGAAATTCCGATGCGTACCTATGTGAAGTCTACCAATCCGCATTGGGCACACGTGGTGGACTTAGACTTATACATTCTACTTGAACCCTAGGCCTGTGCCCTGCAGTGGGACATAATATTATACGGGCCGAGTAGCGACACTTTGCGGTCGCCCTGTGGGTCGCAGAGGGTCGCGCCACAGATTATATAATACTATACTTTATGGTCTCTGCGACCGCAAAGTGTCGCTCGTCTGTAAGAGCGCTTAACCTCACCTTTATTCTTCAAAGGAGGATTGCGGCCTATAATATAGGCTTCCGCACATTGCAGCGATATTATCGAGCGATTTTATCGAGCGATATTATCGACAACGATATCGCGACACCTTACACACTGCAGCGATTCCGCGATTCGCGTCACGCATGCGGCGCACCACTGAATGTAGTCGAAAGAGTTGCGATAATATAGCGGCAGTGTGTGGGATCGAGCGCGTCCCCATACAAAATGTACTGAGAACAATTATCGCAAAATCGCAGCGATATTATCGCTCGATAATATCGCGGCAGTGTGTAGGATCGCGTGCGTCCCCATACAAAATGTACTGGAAACAATTATCGCAAAATCGCAGCGATATTATCGCTCGATAAAATCGCTGCAATGAGCGGAGGCCTATAAGTTGTGGCTTATGATGATGATGATGGCAATCTGCTTGAATTCCAGAATGACTCAGGTTGAGAATGAAGAGTCGTCGTCTACGTAGGGTTGAAAATGAATGGATTTCGAGTTCGAACATAAATTTCAAAGCCTCTCTGAATTTCGACCTAAGATGTATGGGGCGATTTTTAATAATTACACAATAGGTAGGTATACACTCCAGAAATTGTAAAATATATAAGCAAGTAATTGCCTTATGATTTGAATTATTGGTTGGCCATTTTAATTTAAAATGAATAGGTACGGATAGTTATTAACCTAAGTAAGAAATATAATTGGGGTAGAGAAAATATTGAGACAAACAGGGTGTTAAAAGTATCACATGTAGGAATTCTTACAGCTTCAACACTTAGTTCTTCGAACTAAAACCATTAATTTAGAGAGAACGACAGACTTTAGTGCTTTCTAAGAAACCATTTGGAACCATTCAACAATCAGATACTTACTATAGGTAGTTATAGTATACTCCAATTTAACAACCGTATTCTAGGTCTAGCAAAGCTTCTGTCCACCCGTAACTGGACTATGGTCGTGAGTTTATATATAAGATAAGACAAAATTTTCATTATTCGGTTCTTTTCTCTTTTTTTTCTATTGGTTTTTTCTTTTTTTGTTCATTCTTTATAAAAAACTGGCCATGTGCATGTCGGGCCACGCGCAGGGTAGGGTTCCGTAGTTGCCGTACAATATACAGACTTAGAACTTTTGTTTTTTACTACGCTTTTTGTTTCATACTACGGTTTATACCGCCGACAGACGGACAGACGCACAGAAGGACAGACGGACGGACATGGTGATACTATAAGGGTTCCTTGTTATTTTAGGTACTTACTTCCATCAAATATCGTCAGCGTTCACGTTTTGTATATGATATCGACATCGACACGAAGAAACTCAAAACAAAACATTTTTTTTTTTATTAAACCACATACCTACAATGAATAAGCGCAAAACCTCATACACCCCAACTGATACAACAAAATAATTAGATTGAAACAATAATTTCATTATTTTGGTATTTAAAATGTAAAGTTATTCGCATTTTAAGTTTTGAGGCAAAAATGATTTGTTATCATTTCAGCAATGAATGAAAGCGCTAACGTGCTCATGGATAGATTTTAAGAATCTTGTTTTGGTAGTAAGTGGGTCGAGAGTGCCCGTGCGGTGGTTTGAGATCGAGTTCAGTAAATTTTAAATTTTGAAAACATATTATTCTATTCTATATTTTAAAAAATGACTGCCATCTTGGGTATGTGATGATTTTGCCAATGTCGAGTTTTTATAGCAAAAGTGCTTGACGTTGTACGGTTATACCTATTGATATTTTGGTGACTTCAAGGGTTGTTCTTATAAAAGAACAATATCCTGAGCCACCACTGGAGTTCCACTGTGGACCGGGGATGGGGCAACCGACACGACCACCCAATAGCAGAGCCACAGAGCAACTCAAAACATATTATTTAATATTTAAAAAAAAAATACCTATAACCTGATAAATTAGATTCAGCTCTCGATTCTACACAAACTACTTTCTAGTTTTGCGTTAATTCATTAACACGTTGAATATTTATTGAAATAGAATGAAATGAAAAAACGGCACATGCTTTGTCAAAATGGCAAAATGTGCGTATCTTCAACATGCTTCGTCAAAAATAAATAAATAAACAGGATCCCTTACAGCAACATGCTTAGTCAAAATCTTTCGTCTATACATTCTAAATCTGCATCACGTTTCCTCAGCATAAAGAAAGACTAATGCTAAACATTTCTTACCTATAAAAACCATTACAAAGAAAAACTATTACTTAAACGAAGGTTATGTACCTTTAGTATGTTTTTGTATGCAATAACTACATACAGTCATGCAGTAGGTATTACTATTGTATCTATTTGCATAGGTACCTACCTACTTAAGTAGACGCTGCACCTACCTATCGGATTAAATGACTAAAGTACCTAACTCTGACTGAAAATAAAATGCTCTCAAATGTAAAGGTTACGTCTAAGCTCGGAAAAAAGCAGCGAGTAGATTTTTCTGTCAGACTTTTATGTTCAGAAGCACTTAGCAGTAAAATTTTAAAATATTTAAGCTTGCAGGAAAGTCAAAGGGAATAAAACGTCTTTGCTCTTTTAAGGAATAAAGGTGTTGATTATTATAAAGTCGGAAACTTAGACTTACTTACTCAGCTATCGATTCTATAGAAATTGTTTTTACGTTTGTTATTACTAACATACAACGATATCAATGTACTAACTACGTCTATGCCTTCGATGAACAATATCCAACTAGATAAAGCGTCAGCGCTCAAAACATGTCCCGGCAAATAACGCCTCACTATTGGAGTGAGGTCTTATTTTGAATTAGTTGTGTTCGAACAAAGCCAACGTAAGCACGTCTCGCAATGCTGCAGTGTTCCTTTTTTAAATTACTAGGAATTATGGTTGCTTTGAGGCCGAAATTATAATGTATTCGGACTGTTTTCTCGGTTCGTTAACAAAAAATGTTGTATATTCACGAGGACAGAATTTCTCTTTGATTTTGTATGCGACCCGTTATCTAGTTGTATATTGTTGATCGAAGGTCTATGCTAACATATGATACCTACCGTGAAAATCAGGCGTCGTCCTCATGCCAACACAAAAGAAACTAAGTAAGTACAATAGGTTAAGTACATTTTCAAACATCGAATACACTTTTTCTTGCTTTTAAGTTGGCAAACTTTTCTATCTACTTTCGGTTCGATAGGTACTTATTATATCAGGTAGGTGGCTAAGGTTTGCACATCGCATGAGGCGTATTTGTAAACAATATTGGTGCCTTTTCATATACAACATGTTCTATTATATACTATATTTTAAAAAATGGCTGCCATCTTGGGTATGTGATGATTTTGCCAATGTCGAGTTTTTATAGCAAAAGTGCTTGACGTTGTACGGTTATATTGATATTTTGGTGACTTCAAGGGTTGCTCTTATAAAATGAATTAACGCAAAACTATAAAGTAGTTGGTTTAGAATCGAGAGCAGAATCGAATTATCATGGTTTCAACCTAGGTAATTTTTTCAAAATGTTAACTAAGTACCTACTTATTTTTTTTATAAATTTAAAATGTACCTACTTACTAAAATCGATCTCAAACCACCGCACGGGCACACTCACCCTACTTACTACGAAAACAAGATTCTAAAAATATATCCATGAGCACGTTAGCGCTTTCATTCATTGCTGAAATGATAACAAATCATTTTTGCCTCAAAACTTAAAAAGCGAATAACTTTTAAGCATCAAAATAATGAAATTATTGTTTCAATCTAATTATTTTGTTGTAAATCAGTTGGGGTGTATGAGGTTTTGTGCCTATTAATGAATGTACGCACGGCGACAGATCAACCTACCCATAGTTGGACCTTATGTCCATGAACATAGAGTTCAACTATGGGTAGGTTGATCTGTCGCCGTTTGTACCTACTTATTAAATAAGTAATTTTCAAAATGTGCAGATTCCGCATGGAATGTGCATAAGGCGATCGGCTTGCGCCCCCTAGGTCCCTGCGCCCTATTGTCATGCACCCCCTGGTAAAAACTTGCTTCAATGTATTACCTACAAAAAGCTTTGGGTACGGAACCCTAAAAATGTAGTATTGGACGGGACTTTGAACAGCTCAAGCTGCCAATCCGGGGTGCGTTTACGAACAATTAAGCTATGTGCCTAAGACTTATTATAGGTAATTATGTCAAGAGATCTAAAATCCTCAACCTCTTTCATGAGGTGAGCGCCTCTACTGTCTGTTTTCTGTTTTCAGTGACGTAGGGGTTTCTGTCGCCCGGGGCACAGACCGATTTTGCCGCCCTCTTATCTTAATAAGAAGACTTACAAACAAAATAACAGAGAGTTTATCCATGCAAATATAGAAACTTAGAACGAGCAAAGCCAGCTCGACTTTTCTACTCAATACGAATAGGTTGGAGCCAGAGGTTTTTAAGTCATGTGCACCTTAGTAAAAGCTATAGATCGAGCGAAGCAAGCGTGACATTTTTTGCACCACGTCTTAGCTGTGGTCAGAACTCTTTAGGATTATGTGTGGGTAAAACTGAAAATATTAGACCGCATTTTTTTTTCGGGATTTCGATGTTGGTCTCGTAAAGAAAATTGATCAGTTTGGTGGTCTGATCATCCCTATAAAAAAGTGTCAGCATATTAAGAAGGACCCTGCATACTTAAATAATAAATAGGTTCATTTCAAACGTTGATTTCAATCAATATTTATATAAGGATAAAAAAACTCAAACGTTACTCTATCAGATAATTTCGTAGACAACCCCGCGGGCCAACCCGCAGCCCGCCCGCCCCTATTTGCTCGGGGCGACGACCTATTCAACCAGAACCGAATAAACAATCCACATAAAACTTTCAGCTTTTATAGCGCTGTAGTAAAGCCCTTTTAGCTAGACATGACGTGACTAGTCACAGACTGCATTTGATACCTAGGTTATCACTTCTGTGTAGGGTTGCCATCCGTACTATATTTTGATCTATTGTACTATATGCTATTGGGAAAAGAAATAGTACCTACGGAAAACACTATATTTTATAGCTCATTCATTAGTTTATTTTGCAGAACTACCTATGGACTCCATAGTGGGTTGTATCTTTTTTTCAGAACTTGTAACTAATGTAAGTAATTATAAATGTATATTTTTTTTATTTTAGGGAATTCATAATTATTCAGCTTTCACTAGGTACTTAAGTTTATAAGACTGATTTTAAATGACACTATGTAGAGATAATGATGATGACTTACGGGAGGATGATGATGTCAACATGGACCTAAACTTATAGGAGACACACGTAATTTAAAAATAACAAAAACCTTATACAGGCCCATTATAAACTAAAAAACAAGTGAACAAAAAAATCAAATTTACTTAACATTTATCTCTAGAAAAATATTTTCAAACATATTATCGAAAAAATGCTACTTAAAGCCCGACCAGAAATATAAAAAACCTCGCCATGTTGCGGAAAAACATTGGAACTAACTTTTGTACTTGACAATCGATTGCAGCGCCCCCAAACCAGGTTTTTTATATTCCTGGTCAGGCTTTACCTATATTTCCTTCAAAAAGGTGGCAACCCTAGTTCTGTTAGCTGTGGCTAAGCACGTATTTAGGGATGTAGATAGAGATTTATCCCATATCAGCTGACCCATACATTTGGGTCAAGAAGGTTAGTAGGTTTGCAGCTAGGTTTGCAGTTTTGTATGGAACAGCCGATTTTTTTTAAATAAATTCCTCAAAAGCATGCAGGATGTAAGAAAACACCCTAGTAATACTTAAGGGGGTGCTTCAGACCTGAACAACTTTCAGAATGGAGCCAACTTCCAAATCAAGAAAAAAAAATCTGCTGTCCCATACATTTTAGTCGAGTCGATACAGCAGTTTTGTATGGGACAGCTGATTTTTTTTTCGCGATTTGGAAGTTAGCTCCATAGTGCAAGCTGTTCAGTTTCATGGGCTGAAGCATTCAGAAGTATTGTTTTGTAATATCCTGTTTATTATGATCCCGGCTGGGACCAAACCCTGACGCCTTCTACACGAATACTCACAGATTGCGAGGCCATTAAAAGACGTGAACGCACGTTTCTTTGAACATAATGAAATAAAATAATTAATTTCTTCTATATTGTAATGTTCCCAATTCTTTAATTAAAGCAATAATGTTCATTTCGACGACAGCTGTCGCTCTTGAATATTTAAATCTTCGAGAATGTTACAGGCGCATTTAAATTAATTTCGCAAACAAAATAGAAATTGTGGATTAAGGAAATGCTAATGAAAACCATTCATTTCCGATGTAAATTTTTCTGTAGTTTCCTGAATTATCTGAATGCAAAAATAATTTCAGAATAGGTAATGTCCTGTGATTTTTTCGATGTATACAGGGTCCAACTTAATATGCTGGGTAATACACTTTTTTAAGGGGATGTACAGACCATCAAACTGAACAACTTTCTCTATGGGACCAACATCGAATCCACGAAAAAAAAAATCAGCTGTCCCATACATTTGGCTCGAGTAGGTTTGTGGTTTTGTTAGATTCGTATCAGAATGACCTAAGCAAAATGTCCTACGCATCTTGGCACAGCCGTTTTTTTTTTTCCGTATGTTGATGTAGGTCCCATAGAGAAAGTGGTTCAGTTTAATGGTCTGATCATCCCCTTTAAAATTGTCAGCATATTAAGAAGGACCCTATACAAGGTGTTACAAAAATACAAATAAACATTTAAGGGGGTGGTTTAGACCATCAAGCTGAACAACTTTCACTATGGGACCAATATCGAAATCGCGAAAAAAAATAATGATGTTCCATACTCTACAAATCGACTAGGGCTAAAATATGTATGAGATATCAGATTTTTTTTTCGCGATTTCGATGTTGGTCCCATAGAGAAAGTTGTTCAGTTTGACGGTCTTAACAACCCCCTTAAGAGTTTCAAAAATTTATTGTTACTTATGAAACACCTTGTAAGGTCACCTTATAGGGTCCGATTTTTTTCAAAATCCAATTTTATTTTTGCGCATGTCATATAGATTTCTTAGGGAAAGTTGTTCAGTATCATGGGTACAATCACCCCTTAAAGTAATGCAACTGTTTACCCTAACACCCTGTTAATGTTCCGGTCAGATTTTGTGTGTACCAGAGTTGCCGCCTAAAGCGTAATTAATTATTACATTAAAGTATAGTGAAATAGTAACTAGGTATACCTAATTCTTAAGTCACAAAAACGTTACTGCAGTTAGATATCCAACACTCACTTGACCTCAATGACCGTTGTTAACGTAGCTTCAACTTTCAAAGAAAAATACGAGAATTTCAACCTATTTTCTCTTTACGACCTGGCTTTGTTCCAACAGCCTGCGTACCGCTACATGCAGCGGCTGGAAATCTGAAATATACGACGCATTTCATAGAATGATAGTAAGTTGGCGCCTTACTGTCGCCGAACTCGAAGCCTTGGAATAAACTAAAAGAGGAAGGTGCGGCACTCTAAACGACGACAAAGCATGATTGTAATTATAAATTGATCATTAATAATGTATAAATTTTAATATGTTTATCTAATTCTATCAAATCATAATAATTATGTAGGTAGTTGACATAATTATAGAACTTTATCATATTTTAATGTAAGATTGTACACCGTTTCTTGTAAGAGGCTCATATTTTGTATTAATTGCAATAAAGACACTTTGACTTGACAAACATTAATTATCCCAAACACATTTCGAATGTTTTCATTCAGTTAGAATTTGTATTGTTCGTTAGTTGCCTGACATGCAGTTTGCTAAACAATTACCGTTTTATTATGTTTTTGTATTCGCAGTCGAGCACATAAATAATAAATAATAGAGCCTCATAAATGCTGACGTCATTGTCACCGCTATTCAGGCCTTCCACAGTTTCCAAATTACTGTTATCCAGCCATAATTTTCAGCCTAAATGCATTCTTAATAAGGATTATTATTTTATTTTGCTTACAACAACAAATTGAAATATAATAATTATGATAATTACATAAGAGTGATAAATATAGTTTGGTTAAATACAGCACCTATATGCTCTGTGGTATGTGGCACAGAATTTCATTGTTAGTTTTCAGTTACCTACAATAGGTATTGAAAATTAACTTAAGAAATAAAATAAACACCTAAATTCTCCATTTTGCCACACAATTATAGCATATAATACCTAATATTAAATAAATTGTAGCATCTTCCCGTCTTTGGTTTCATCAAAGCTGGATACAGATTCTTTTCTGGCACAGATATCTATCTATGTACATTGTAGGTTTGTGAGCCTTATTCTCGTGCTTCGCCAACTGGATTTAGAAGTAACACAGTTTTTTAGAGTTACGCGGTTATTGAAAGCTTAAGTTAATAATTGTAACGGGTACTTACCGCGTTTTTAAAACGCGTAAGAACCCGTTACATACAGTGATTAACTTTACTTGGATTTATAAGTAATTACATACAGGACAGGATACTGCTGTTCCTTGTAATTTATACAGGGTGTTAGGAAAAACAGTTGCACTACTTTGAGGAGGTATTGTACCCATTATACTGAACAACTGTCCCTAAAAAACCTATAGGAAATTCGCAAAATAAATTGTCTACTTTCATACTAAATGTAATCTGCTGATCGATAATTTTTATGAAAAGTGGGTTAATTTCGCAAACAAAATAGAAATTGTGGAATAAGGAAATGCTACTGACAACCATTCATTTCCGATGTAAATTTTCTGTAGTTTCCTGAATTCTCTAAATAAGCGATAAGTTGTTCAGTATCATGTACCAACCTTTCTTAAATGTACTTAGGACATATTTTGTGAAATTACTGAACATTGTAATAAGTAGACGTTATAATATCAAAAGGGGTGCTTCAGACCGTTTACGCACCATACGTACATTTTATTAGTTTTGTATGGAACAGCTGATTTTGTTTCGCGATTTCGATGTTGACTCCATAGTGAAAGTTGTTCAGTTAGATGATCTGAAGCCTTCATCCCCTTAAGTATTACTAGGGTGTTTTGTTACACTCTGTATAGAAGAGAAAAAAAAATGTTCAGTTCGGTGGTCGGACCCGACCACCTTAAGAGAATATTATTCCGAGAGCGAAAATGCGCGCTGCATACAAACGTACTATGGTGATATTTTCAATACTAACCAAATAAAGTCAATGAAATTTTGCAGAAACAATCTAGAAACAAATCTCTATGCTTCTATAGAGTCAGATTTTCGTTAAAATATACAGTTTCAATGCTAGGATGAATTTAAGATTTGTATGGAAATCTTTGAGGCACTATAACTTGAAAACTATACATTTTAACGAAAATCTGACTCCATACAAGCATATAAATTTGTTTCTAGATTGTTTCTGCAAAATTTCATTGACTTTAATTGGTTAGTATTGAAAATATCACCATAGTACGTTTGTATGGAGCGCACTCCGAATAATATACCCTTAAGTAGGTAATGTAACGCATTTAAGTTTACACCCTGTATAGGTACTGTAATTAAATTACCGAAGCTCAATTTACTTGCAGTGATTCACTTAGCACCATCTGTGTACAAACTGCTGGGTTTGCACTAACATCCATGTAGTCTATAATTCAGTATATTATGTCACCCACATTACTGGCCTAAATGCATTACATTTACAATCAACCTTATCACAAAGCAGTAAGGTGCAGGTGTATGACCAATTGATCATTTTGACCTCATTAAATATCTATTGACAAGAACGGACTGCAGTTTCATCCCTTGTGAATATTCCTCTTTGTCTTCCTGTTGGCATGGCTTCAAACGAGGTTAACGTTTAAAGAATCGCATGAAAATGTACAGAACTTTTGTTTTTTTTAATCTTTGCTCTTTTTTGGAAATTAAACAGTTTGGGAACAGTCCTTGTAGGAATATATTTCCAAATATTGCGCCCCTGAGCAAATATGTTTGGCTGCCCCCCATAAATGCAGCTTGAATGCAACGTGCTCATAGCTAAGATTTGTGTCAGCAAAGGCTCTAAGGTTCTACGGTTTTAATAGATTAGATATGTCTTATGAGTTTTCGGTTATTCCATGACAGTATCACTCGAAGTTTCATCCAATCTGGAGCGAGCGAAGCGAGTTCGAAATATTTGCAGAGTTGTCAATTTCATACAAAACTTTGTCGTAGAACATTCGTATTCATACAAAATTTCAAAGCCTTTTATCTTCGTAATTATATTATAAATTGTAAATATTATTTGATACGCGCAATCTAGATTTTCTAAGCTATTTTTCCATATATGTAACATTAATTTTATTAATTCCGTCTACGAGTGTTCTACGACAAAGTTTTGTATGAAATTGAAAACTCTGCAACCACCTTAATACAACCTGGCTATGAAAGAAATCGATCAGTCTGTGCATACAGGGTTTAAGAAATAGTATCATTAACCTTTGGACCGCATACTCTACCCATCAAACTGAAATTTTTTACTATGGGAGCAAACCCGTCAGATCCTTCTATAGGGATCAATAGAGTCTTTCTTAATATGCTGACACTTTTTTAAGGGTATCAGGCCGTCAAACTGAACCTCTTTCTCAATGGCACCAACATCGAAATGGCGAAAAAAAAAAACAGGTGATAAAAAAGTGCAAACATAGGTATGTACCTACTCGAGCCAAATTTATGGGACGGCTGATTGCGGACATATCCGTAATTACTTTATTATATATCAGTTGGGGTGTATGAGGTTTTGCGCTTATTCATTAACACGTTGTATAAATCGCTGGGTGAATACAATAACGGCACAATTAAAAAAAGGCGATTTCGAGAAAATCGCGTTTAAAGTTTTTTGGAATGGAGTATGGCCTATGTCCAGCAGTGGACATCCATCGGCTGGGGATGATGATGACCCAAAGCATATTGTAGTCATTAAGTTTTTAAAGGAAATCTTAAGGGCCTGTTTCACCACACCGCTTCCACTAAGTTCAACTCAAAGTTCAACCAGTTGAAATAATTGGATTTTTTTTTCCGATTATTTCAACTTTGAATCCTTTTTTGTTCTTGTTAGAGTATTCGACTGATAATTTGACATATTTCTTTCATACGAAATACGTCCAACGTTTTGTCAACTAACAATGACTTATCCAGAAGTGGTGAAACAGGCGCTAAGTCTTGCAAACCAGTAGATAGCCACTCGTAACTGTTAAAATCCAGGAGCGTTTTCGTTTCCGTGATGTACTTAGAGTTCCCTAATAAATAAGTGAATGTATCTCACAGGATGCCTTTTGCTCAGCGTTTGCCTCAGAGTTGTGTTCGCGATGTACGCTTCGAGACGTCTGTCTGGTCTGTATGCTGTATTTTAAATGCAGCGGAAAAGTCTAAACTTGCAGATTTATTCCCCTCTGAGAGTTCACTCAGCTCGCTTATAAAATAGTAAGTATAATTTAGTGTTTTTGCTTAGGTACCGTTAGGACGATAAGATAACAAAATTTTATCCGGGATTTACTAACATACCTACACTTAATTAACGACCTACACACCTCTTGTTTGCTGTTGTTAAAACTTCATGTCCTTTGCAAAAAATGGGTACTTACATCAGGAAAGATAATTTATTTGAATCTCCGACACACATTGGCAATCTTATTAATACAACAGAAACTGATTATTTTCACCACTTCCTGATAAGCACCAGATATAGTCTATCCAACGGATAAATGGACCAGAATCCTATAATTTACTTTACTTGCTTATACAGCTCTATCTATTAAATAGGCAATCTAAATCTTATGGGAATAAGTGGCGAAAAGACCCTTGTTTCACCACTTCTATCATACATCATTCACATCTTCTCGTAAGCGAAAAAAAATTCGTCTATGATAGTTCTCAATAGCTAATCTGACAGCTAGTTTGATATAGGTACTTATAAGTATTTTTCATATGAAATATGTCAAACGATCTGTCAGATAAGCTATTAAGAACTTATCCAGAAGTGGTGAAACTGGCTCTTACTGTTTTTATTTTCTGATCGAAAATTTTACAATTTATTTTTCACGTAGGTAATTTGTGAAAACATTTCTGAAACGAGCTCGTGAACGTTTCTACACAAATATACTATGCAAGACCATAGCATACTCTTCGGTAAATAATGATGGACATCAATCTATGAAAGTGAATACTTGGGATGCCATTAAAGCTCGTAATCGCGATGAAAGTCGTCTCGTTTATGAGAATTCCTCTCTCAAACCATAAACTTTCGCCATCAAAGGATCGAATTTACGTTTATCAGTCGATTTAAAATTCTATTACAGTACCTTAGTTAGAATTTTAATTTACGGGGCAATACATCTGCACAATTAAAATAGGTGCTTACATTGCGTTCGTATTTAATATCACATCAAAAGGTACTTTGGCCTTTGTGAGGTGGAGGTGTATGGCCTCACGAGATCGTTATTTTTTTCGTCCTTTGATACTTTATTTATGAGGTTTTGTTGGTTTTGAATAAAATTGTAGACAATAATACTAGCACGCGCAAAGTAAAATGAGTGTAAAACCTGACTTCTAATAAGTCCGTGTCAAGCAAGGTGACCGATTACCTACAAACGATTTTGGAATCGCGTTGTACTCGTAGGTCTGCTTTTGGGTAGTCGCGTCGCTTGTCGATTGTTGGTTGCCCCCTCGCGGGCCTACAACGAACCTCCAGTGGTGGCTCAAGATAGTGTTCTTTTCGAAAAACAATCATTGAAGACACCAACCTCCCGGGCCTACAACGAAGTTCCAGTGGTGGCTCAAGATAGTGTTTTTTTCGAAAAACAATCATTGAAGCCACCAAAATACATTCTATTCTATTCTTAAATAAAATGGCTGCCATCTTGGGTATTTGATGATTTTGCCAATGTCTAGTTTATGTAGCAAAAGTGCTTGACGTTGTACGGTAATTTATGTATTTGGTGACTTCAAGGATTGTTTTTCGAAAAGAACACTATCTTGAGCCACCACTGGAGCCCCGTTGTAGACCTGGGAGGGGGCAACCAACAATCGACAGGCGACGCGACCGCCCAATAGCAGATCAACAACGTGACTCCACCAAAATACATAAACTATATACCGTAAAACGTCAAGCACTCTTCCTACATAAACTAGACATTGGCAAAATCATCACATACCCAAGATGGCAGCCATTTAAAAAAAAAAAGAATACAATACAAACGAATGAAGATATAGTAGGTAGGTACCTACCTAACATAACATCATTGGTATCCTCAGTTTTTCTGTAGTTTCACGAATAGTAGGATGAAGCTGGTGAAATTAAAGAGGAAACCTACCTATCATCGAGAACCGAAGTTGACGATGATAGCAAAGAAAATATGGTAGTGTTTTGTTTGGAATGAACTAAATAGACATGCTGAAGAACCCAACCGCAAGACAAAGGCACTCCACTAATGAAGGTGTGGAAAAGGAATAGGGTACCTACATGAAGTATATTCAAAATCAATAACCAAAAAGGTTGAGTAGGTACTTATCTGTATCTAATATTAGGTACCTACCTACCCGATTTCGCCGCGGTTTCTATAGGCAGGTCACAATTTAGTGGAGCACAATGGCTGGCTAATGGCGGTTATTTGTTCTCATTATGACTAAGCACCCTACAGCTTAGTGGAAGTTCGCAATTTATCATTAAACCAGGCTTTGATTAGATAAATTACGGTAACTAAGTACCGATAAGTTTGCTGCAGGTCCGCGCCTCGGTTCCTATTTTGTGCGAACATTTCTCTGATCTAGTCCATGATCTAGCAATGGAAATGGAAAATTGATAAAAGTACATGGGCGATTGTCCTTTGCCCGGCGTTTTCCAAGTGAATTGAGATATGTTTCATCGCTGTGAAAATCAATATTCACACAAATAATTAGGTAGGTATTTCCGTATCGTATATCGTATTTCCTTCCAATATTTTTTGCCAACGTCATCTATTAACTAAAACCACATACACTACCCATTAAACTGAACAACTTGGGACTCTTGGGAGCAATCCTCACGACAAAAAAAAATCAGCTGTTTCGTACATTTGAGTCGAGTAGCTGTGCAGTTTAGTATGGAACAGATGATTTTTTTTGCTACGATCGGCTAGGTATATTGATATTGCAGTAGGCTGAAATATGCAAAGCCAGACCAGTTAGCTTGAACATTTTAGGAATTGTCGCTCGTGTCATGGTAGTATGGGATTTACTTAGAGCATTCAGCACATCATCATCATCATCTCAGCCGATGGACGTCCACTGCTGGACATAGGCCTCCCCAAGGATCGCCACAACGACCGGTCCTGCGCTGCCCTCATCCAACGGATTCCCGCCGCCTTCACCAGGTCGTCGGCCCACCTGCCCACGCTATGCTAATCGGTACGCGGTCGCCACTCGAGAACTTTTCGGCCAGATCGGCCATCGGTTCTGCGAGCAATGTGCCCCGCCCACTGCCACTTCAGTTTAGCAATTATTTGGGCTATTCAGCACATACCTAATACCTATACGATAATATAATTGTAATGGCGAGACAAGAATTTAACGTGATTTTTGGTACCTATAGAACCTTATTGCCGAGAATTTAGAGTAGGTACCTACCTAGGTAAGTTACATGAACTTAAATCTACCTACCTAATGCAAGATAGTATTAAGTTTCGCGTTGGTGATTTTAAAACACGTTACGTTTTCATCTTTTGGTGGACAAAGAAGGAAGGCGAGATTCCTGTGCTAGAAAAAAATCTTTTATGTACTTCTTCTTATCGTGTGGGCAAGCCCTGGTGTCAGAGTTTAATCAAACCGCCTTTCAGCCTCTGACGTGGTTTTTTTAATGTAACGATTACTGAGTAGTAGTCGGTCTCTGGTAGTCCAGAGATAGTAGCCGGGACCAACGGCTTAACGTGCCCTCCCGAAGCACGGAATCATTTTCCTTTTCAGACAATCAGGTGATTCAGGCTGCAATGTCCAAGCCAACTGGGGAGAAACACACAAAGTGATATATCACTAGGTAGGTGTCCCCCGTGGGAATCGAACCCACGACCTCTGTGTCAAGAACCCAATGCTCTTAACCATTAGACCACGGAGGCAGTTTATGTACTTAATCGCGTATTTTTATTTCCATTCCATTGTTTTTAAATTGTGCACCCCTTTGATTTTTACACAGCTTTTACTGTCCTTAGTGTCAACGCCGTCTCGGAATCTCAACAAACATGAATATTTCAAATTACTCTCAATAACTCATTTCTGTTTCAACAATGAACCCTTCAAGCGTTGGCTGAAAAGCAATAAATCTGTTAGAACCTTAACATTTACCTTCGAAGGCGAGAGAATGTAAGGAATGAAAATAAATCGCACCTAATTCACAGCCAAATCGGTGAGATGAAATTGAAATTGAGATTGGGCTCTGTGATCCACTCTTAATGTATGAAAAAAATAACTGTCCTTCCTTCAGTCATTCGATAACTTTGTGAATTTAATAACGCTGATAAAGCTTGATGCCGAGCTAATTAGTCTTTGTAGTAACCTAGGTAGTACCTAATTCCAAAGAATTCCAATTTTATTGAAATAGTACCTAACATGAGATCTACTAGATTTCGTAAGTAATGAAAATTAAAATACTAAGGGCCTGTTTCACCACTTCTGGGTAAGTACTTGTTAGCTTATCCGACAGATAGTTTGACATATTTTGTATGAAATTAGGTATGTCAAAATATCTGTCAACCTACTTGCAGTTACAGTTAATGCCTGACCAGAAAATATATAAAAAACCTCGCCATGTTGCGGAAAATCATTGGAACAAATTTTTGTACTTGGAACACTAACATTAAAGGTGACAGTCGATTGCAGCGCCCCCAAACCAGGTTTTTTATATTCCTGGTCAGGCTTTACTTGCCTATACTTCGGTATTATTCCGAGAGCGAAAATGCGCGCTGCATACAAACGTACTATGGTGATATTTTCAATACTAACCAATGAAATTTTGCAAAAACAATCTAGAAACAAATCTCTATTCTTCTATAGAGTCCGATTTTCGTTAAAATATACAGTTTCAATGCTAGGATTAATTTAAGATTTGTATGGAAATCTTTGAGGCACTGTAACTTGAAAACTATACATTTTAACGAAAGTCTGACTCTAATGACTCTATAGAAGCATAGAAATTTGTTTCTAGATTAGCATAGCATAGCATGCATAGCATAGCATAGCATAGCATAGCATAGCATAGCATAGCATAGCATATGCTCACGACTATATTCCCCGAGGGGGTAGTCAGAGATATTCTGAAACCTCAGAACATCCACGTTTCACCAGTAGATCGAGGTGTTTCTAGATTGTTTCTGCAAAATTTCATTGACTTTAATTGGTTAGTATTAAAAATATAAACATAGTACGTTTGTATGGAGCGCGCTCCGAATAATATACCCTTAGTAATAGCTAAACAGCAAGTGAGTATTGTAATGTGGTGTTGGGACATTTCATTATAAAGTCATATTATTTATTTCTTAGGAGTGCGATTTTTTAATATCATTCGCTGAGCGCAGCAGTTGAAAATGACAAAATTACCTACTATGGAGATATGCATCTTTCTACTGCTGATTTTACTTTAAAAAATCATACTTTAGGAGTGCGATTTTTGATAGTCAATACCAAATATTAGTACCTACTTAGTTACTATGAGCTACGTAACACCTACATCACTTCCTTAGAAGACGATTTTCCTCGCTACTACCAGTCGGTACGTGCAAAAATTCATGACCTTTAAAAGTCTGTAACTCCTAAACCGACTGAAGTTATACAGGCAGACCTGGTCCATCCCCATCACAGAGATGCTCTACACCCCATAAACACTGAATCAGCCTTGCAGCTGATGGTTGCAAAAAGTACACTTAACTCTTATAACATAACGCGCGACGACGTATGCGTCTGGCACGAGTGGCTGAAACACAGACTGGCTGAAATCAAGCAAGCGCTTCGCTTACGTTTGCGCCAAATCTCTGTGCATGCGGTCGAGTAGCGTCTGACTCTACCTAACGCCCGTCATTGAGTAATTATGTATAGAGCAGACAACGCGAACAAAATCTGCGCACCATGATCAGCAGTGTGGGGCGCGTGCTGGGAGCGTCAGGCTGCGACGAGCGCCTGGCACAGGCTAAGTGGGTTAGAGCGCGTGCACCCTAACTCGTGTTACAAAACATTACTTCTCGGTAGCTTCTCTAGTTAACATATTACCTCAATGACGCTCGTATTGACTTTAAAAAAACAAACAAAGTCGCGTTAGGCCTCTAGTCTTCGTTTATAGGCGCTTAGAACCAAAAGAGAACCTTACGCTCCACAAATGCCGTAATTAATGCCTCGGTTTGAGTACCCCTATAGCAATAAACGAAAAGGAAAATTGTAGAGGTTTCCCTTCTACCATTGTGTCATGTTGGATAGGTGCTTTTATTGCCCAGCTTCTCGTAGCCCGAAATTGGTTTAATGTCTAGGTTTAACTGGCAGAATTATTTTCCCTGAAGTGCCTACTATATTGTTAACGAAATGTTAGCGACAAAATGGAAGTGTAAATCAAGGAAGTGTAGGACTGTCGCGTAACATGCCAAAGATCGATCGATATCGAAATAATTTGGTTTACATCTACAACATTAACATTCGATCCCAGATGATAACCATGAGGTTTATAAAAAATTTAAAAAAACTGTTCCGTGTGGTTCCGGGTTAGAATGGACCCCAATTCTTCCCGTGGGTGTCGTACGAGGCGACTAAGGGATTAAAGGTTTCTTATGCAGTACCTATTTATGTGGGGGAAAGGCTAGCCACCTCTCACCACTTGACACGTCATTCCATCCTTAAACATAAATTGACACAGTGAGCATTGCTACAACTACACTCTTAATCAGAAAGTTGGTGGTAAATATTTCTGACTACCCCATCGTCAGTCTACCAGACAGGCAGGCATTACTCTCACTGCAGGCCAGAGATAGAATGTATTAGGTAACTAACTTAGGTTCTAAGTTACACGGTACTGGACATTTTGATATCCCTATTGTTCGTAGTTAGGTATGTTCAAAATGGATACGAAGCCCATACAGCCACGATTCGTTGTTGACGTTGCAGACATAACACCGAGCTTCACACCGAGATAGTTAAAATAAACCAACAACAATAACACCCGTATTCTTAGTTGTTTTCTTGAGGCTTCCGGCTTCCTCACTCGTGTTGATAACGTTTTTGACATTTTTGATATACAATTTATGTCAAAAACGTCCTCCACTCGAGTGAGGAAATGTCAAGAAAACAACTAAGAATACGGGTGTAAGAAATGTACTATATATTTGCTCATACCTATTTTGTACCCCTCTCTGGTCAACTCCATCTATCGAGAAATTAGGAACTAACTACTTTTTGTTTGTTTTGTAAAATCCTTCATTGACTTAAGTAGCCCATTCACAGTAGTCCTACATGTAGGACTACAACACCATTCACTATCCTGCAAGTAGGACTACTCATACATTTTGCTCAAGGTCATCGGACGCCTTGTAGGACTACAATACCATTCACTGTCCAATATTGCTGTAGGACTGCAAGACGGACTACTGTGAATGGACTCCTTTAAAGGCTATTCACATAGACAAAAAATTCTCTTTCTACGCTATTACACCTTCCTAAATTCAGATTCTAGTTGAGGGACAGAACTATAGGTTAAAAAAGGACGTACCGTAGATTGAATACCTATTCATGACCTATTATATAGATTCGCTGAGCGCGTATACTGGAAAGGGAAATCGTGCCTTTGTTTGACTTACTTGCAAGATTTTGTATGCAATTTCAACTAAGTCAAACAAAAATATCGCATACGCAGAAAGGGACAAACAACAGGTTTTTTTTCGCTCTTTCTGTGTAATTAGCGTATAAGCCTGTCTCGTTTTCACGCTATTATTATTTTAATGTTTGTTCTATAGCTATTATTTCTACGGGACGTACTTACAACGTCCCAACCTATAGCTTTGTCCTTCAATGAGGGATTTTCAGAAAGTCTTTAAAAAAGAAAAAGTAGTTCCAAATGGCTCGATAGATGGCGGATGGAGGCTCACGAGACAGGGGCGAGCGACCTTGCAGATAATAAAATGCAAATAAAATTGTAAGAATTTGTGTTTTCAAGTAAGCAGCAAAATATGAGCGTATATTCCGTCAACGGATGCGTCTGACTCTCAATGAAATGCATTTTTGTTTACTTTTTAGCCTAAAATTTTCGTCTCCGGACCCCTCTCTGGTCATCGCCATCTATCGCCGGTATGATGAACTACGTTTGAGTAGCTGTCAAAAAACTCACTAGAATCTGAATTTAGGAAGGTGTAATAAGCCCTTTAAATGAAAAGGCATCATGGCTTAAATGCCTTGTCATTTCTAGAAATCACATCACATCACATCACCATCACATACAGTGTGACCATTTGTGGCAGATTTCTGCCATCTTTGCAGATTTGACTATCAAATTTTCACTTTGACAGATGTTGACGAATGAGCGTTTTTCTTTTTTTTTTTAATGTCGTTTTCTTATAACTCAATAGATGGCAGTAGTGTCTGTACGACAAACTGTCAAGCATAAACTTCCTCTGCAATGTCACCTATAGACTTAAAAACGTAGAGATATCCGTCAGGATTATATGTGTTCTTTGGTAGAGATTTCATTCTCTTTGGTTCGGATTTGGAAGACGCCATCAAAAAAAAATTGAAATTATTTTCGATTTCTTTCTTAGCCAAAAATACAGTCCTTTTTCGTTGTTTTTCAGAAAAGCAGTTTGAAGAAAACTATTATATTTTTATTTAATGGCGTTTCCTTGTTAGATTTCGCCAGTGTCAAGTATTGAGGATATATTTATTAGATATTGTACGGTAATAGGGTATGGCGATCTCAAAGCCCCGTTTTTAAACAAAAACACACACTCGAAACCGCCATAAAACGGCGGAGCCACGTGGCTGTCAAAATTGCAAGCCGACGACACGTCTACTTGTCACCCCCTCAGCCACGCCACTCTGAAGAAAACGAAGATAACTAACAAACACGACAAAGTAAATGCTACGATACGAGTTTGATTGACAATGACATGACATTTGACAGCTCAAGTTTTCTTATTGCCAGTTCAATTTCAGATTTTGCCTAATGAATCTTATGATCAAAGAGTTTTTATATTTAATTTAGTCAAATTGTAGTCTTGTATCACCTTAAAGAGTAAATTAGCATAAGAAATATAGTTAAATATCATAAAAAATATGTTTCATTATGTTCCAAAAGATTTTTGTTTTTTTTTTCACTTCACTTTTACCCTCATTTCGGGGAAAAATAATTTTTCAGTGTTTGACATAGATTCGTATAGAGATCGTAGCGTCATCTAGCGATCTACTATGAAACGAAAAAAAAACGCTCATTAGAAAAGTGGCAGGATTTGGCAGTTTTGGGAATATTTTTACCTTAGTCTCTATAATTTTTGTAGAAGAAATAGAAAACTTGTCACTAAACTCAAATTACCGACATGAAATCATTTAGTTGACCAGGCAACGCCTGTTCCAAGGCAGTCTCTACAAGAACGCGATGGAGTTTTTGTTTCTATTTTACTTCAAATTTCTTTTCGCAAAGGAAATGACGAAAAAAAAGATATGAAGCATAATATTGTGTGGACGTACAAAAAAGTTGTAAGTACCTAACTTAAGTTTTACTGTAAACCCTGCACAAAATCTATGAAATAAGTGTTTGGGCACACTAAAATATTGGCATATTGTTTGCATTTTTCTTGGCAGATTTTTAGCTATGTGGCAGATTCTCTGTTTTCCAGATGGCCACACTGATCACATAACCTACAAATTTTGACAGATAAGTGGTCTTCGATTGAGTGAGGTTGTTTATAAATTTTCTTTCATATTCTGCACGTTTATAATGTTTCGTAACTAAACAGAGAACAAAACAAGATGACTTCTTTCCTCATAAATGCTATTAAAAGACTTACCATCTCAGTTTCTCCACAAATCCGAGTATTTTCTTCCGTGAACACTACAGCCATATCTCACGCTAACTCTGATTCTTTGAGCATAACAAAGAAAGATTGGAAGTTTCCACCTCATTACACGAAACCCAGGGAAGTATGGATCGAGAATTTAGATACTATTGATGAGAAGAAGCTTGGGTTATTTGAATTGCATCCAACTGTATACGCGGCTTCCCCAAGAATCGATATCATTCATCGGAATATGACTTGGCAGAGGAAGTACCGGTGGGTATCGTGGGCCCATACGAAGACGAGGGCTGAGGTACGCGGAGGGGGGAGAAAACCTTGGCCCCAGAAAGGGCTTGGTCGTGCTAGACATGGTTCTATCCGATCTCCCCTCTGGAAAGGAGGTGGGATCGCCCACGGCCCGCGCTCCGGCAAAACTCACTTCTTTATGTTACCGTTCCATTTGAGGATACATGGTTTAACGTCTACGCTGTCTGCGAAGCTGGCTCAAGACGACCTCCACGTGGTCAGAGACCTGGAAATACCAACCGATGAGCCTGAATATTTAGCTGAGTTAATTGAGAAGAGGAATTGGGGGCCATCTGTGTTACTTGTAGATGAGTAAGTTTACTTTTCTATTAACACTTTCACTGCTAAGCTCAAAACCATGATCCGCACACAGTACTAAAATTGAGCTCCCTCATAGGTTGTGCACAGTTTTAATGTAAAAACGTGCATCACCTTATGGGTTGCTCAGGTTGCACAGGCTTAAGGTTTGGTTGACTCACGCTGTAGGTCATGAGCACTGGCGAAAGGAAATAGAACTTGACCCCTCTCGTAGATCATGCGCACAGTCGTAACGTTGAAACGATAAACGTGGCTCGTCTCGTGGGTCAAAAGTACAATCCTCCCCTATTGTTAATCAGGGCTATTTTTTCAAAAAGTTTTCATATTGCTCGGGGTGCCTTTACCATAGAGAAAAAGCATATACAGGGTGAAATTGATATCATTAAATAAAAATAAATAAAAATAAAAAATAAAAATAAAATAAAAAAGCCTTTAATTTCTCAACCTTAGTGCTAAGAGAGTAACAATAACTTTAAAAACATTAAAGAAGTAAGTAATTGCATGCACAGTACAATAATAATTATAGTAGTAAGGTAGTACATTTATATAGTTTGGTAGGTACTCGTATTTCAATCCATTTGGTTTACATATTATAATATCATTTTAATTCAATTTTGGAATATAGCAATATCCTATTAGTTTCAAATTTGATGGGATAACAAACAGTAGTTTCTTAGAAATAGGTATGTCAATTTTATAAGTATAGGTATTTGATTTAATTACTAAAATTATTAGTGCAAATATTAAAATATGGAATTGAACTAAGATTATTTACATCAGTCACTTTAAAGATAGGTACGTATATATTAATTTAATTACATATGAGTACATATAACTACTTTTGAACGTTAAATAGTTTACAGTTTCATTACATAAAATTATTGATCAATTGTCTTTGGAATTATGAGTACCTATATTGTTTAATGTAAAAAATCTATTATTAATTAATATATTATAGGATGGGATGAGAACCCCTCTTTAGGGTATAGGCCTCCTCCAGACCGTGCCAATTGTATCTGTCCTTTGCCACTCCTCACCCAGTCATCTCCTGCTTACTGTAGAAGTAAACTGGAGTTGATCGGGAACGGCGCTTTCTCTTTTCGTTTCTTCGTGGCTGGAGGGTTATGGTCTACTACTCCCTCGGGGACCAGCCGTGTTGGGAGAGTTATTTTGTGTTTCTTTACAGTTTCTAGTCAATTTAAGGGTGGCATTACGCTGTGTTGTGTGACGTGCTGGAGAGGCGGTTAGTTGCTGTTGTTTTTTTTTGTTGCTTTTTGTTTATTGTTTTGTTTTGTTTTTGTTAGTTTGTTTATATTTTCCCATTGTAGTGTTTTTCGTACTGGTTGTAAATTTTCTTTTAGCTGGCGACCCTTTAGATGTTGAAGGGAGCGGGGAAGGAGACTTGTCGCCTTGATTATTCTGTGGCGGGGTCGATATTTTCTTGTTACTGTTCGGGAAAAAATAATTCACACTTCGTTGCGCCTTTGGACTTTGTGTAGAGACTTTGTTCTTCTTAAGAGCTTGTTTCGTAGTCGGAGATTTGTACGTATTTGCGTTCTCGTTGTCTTCCGTTTCATCGGAACTCTTGGGGCTAGCAGAAAGAGCTCTCTTGTTCGGTTTGTTTAAGATCACTAACTTGTCGTGTTTCAGGAACGCTCTGTTTCCTTTTTCGAGTTCCTTTGATAGAGCTTCTTGTAGCGATTTCCTTGTTTCTAGAACTTTTTTCGTAAAGTCTACTTTGATATAGCATCCGGTCCTTTCGAGCTTATGTTTGTTTTGTAACAGCTCTATTTTTCTTCCCATAGTTGTTACGCTGACTAAAATCGGTCTTGTTTTGTCCGATTTTCTTCCTATACGTTTTACTAGTTCGATTTCCCTTTGAGTGCAGTCGACTTCCATAGTTTCCGTAATTATATGAAGAACAATCTCTTCGAGTTCCTTGTAGGATCTTTCTTCCTCGGCGACACCAAACAATATTATATTTTTCCTGCGAAGCTGCCTGTCTAAATTTTCTATTATCCTGTCCTGTATATCAGTTTTCTCTCTGAGTGCATCTACTTCTAGTTGGAGGTTCGTAAATTTCTCATCGATGTTTTTATTAATATTCACTGTTATATTGGTTTCCATCATTTCCATATTTTTATTTATAGTGCAAATTTTTTCGTTTAGATCCTGGCCTATTTTCTTGATTGCGGCTAATAATGCCTCTTGGTCCGTCATTTTGCAACTAGAAGCGGCCTCTTCTGGATGAGTGTGGTACTTAGGTGGTAACCAATTGATCGAGAGTATCAGTGTAATCAGCGCCACCATGCGGTATTAAGCGGAAACATTGGGGTAGGCAGGACAGTCTGGTCCTGGTGTGTCTACTCTTTCAGCTTCTGCGTTTATGACGTGATGCACTAGATGGCGTTGTTCATCGATTTCTTGATAAAATTTGTATGGGAACCTTTGTTTGCAACAAGTTGTTAAAATGTTCTATATATTACTTCACTGACCTTTCCAAGCTTGTTATTCAATGTTGTTCTGTCCTCTAAACACTGTTTATTTCATAGCACTGGGTCCGGTTTCACTTTTCACTCTGTTTTCACACAAACACTTCACAGTTATCCTGTATTTCCTTATTTAGTCTAGTTTAGTTTTCCGTTTTGGCTCAATTTCAGTAAAATCCTAACACTGTTACGATTATAATTAAATTTTAAATGCGCAGCGACAAATTGTTACTGTATTCGTAGGGCCTACCCTCTTTCTATCGTATCTGGTAAATAAAAAAATTGATATCATTAGCATCCTTTTATTTTAAACAGAGAGTGTGAGAGATTTTAAACTGAGAGAGAGAGAGAGACCCATCAAACTGAACAACTTTGACGATCGATGGGAGCAAACCAATCGGAGCAAAAAAAAAATCATCTGTCCCATACTAAACTGCAGTGCCCACTCGACTCAAATATATGCAGCAGTTAATAATTTTTTGTTGCGATCGGTTTGCTCCCATACTAAAAGTTATCTTAGTTTAAAAGGATGCTAATGATATTAATTTCACCCTATAGATGTGTATGCTAGAGTGAAATAGATAGAGAGTGCCCTGAGTGACTTTTACTTGATTTGAAATGGACCCCAGAAGAGTTAGTCCATTACCTTCATGTACCTATCGTCTACAACATCAGCCTTCCAGGATATGGTCAGTAAAATTCTGATATTTTTCATTCCAGCACTGATATCGCTCCACGCAACATCACAGCAGCCTCCGATGGTCTTTCACATGTCAACGTAATGCCTGTTTACGGCCTTAATGTGTACTCCATGTTAAAACATGAGACACTGGTCCTCACACTCTCTGCTGCGGAGAAGATTGAAGAGAGAATCTTGCACCACCTCAATTCTATCACAATTGATCAGGAAGCAGAATTTAAATTAAGTCAAGTGTAATGTAATGTAATGCTTATCATTTATTAGTTTTTTAGTATATTAAATAAATTACTAGTTAAACAATTACTTCTTTTATTTACTTAATATTCAGATATACAAAAATAAATTCGTAATATATAACTACATCTAAAATTATTTTATAACATAAGTGTAGTGACACATCTGTCGAACGTACGACGCCGAACGATCAGTTCAATACGCGTAAATTACGCCGCGTAAAGACGGCAGGTGACGCAGCCAGGTACATGTCATCACACTTATGGTCACAGCAATTTATATGTCAAGCTTCAAGACAGAATCAATATTGCTAGTTCAGTTAGCATGAAAACATCCGTTCAGTCATCCTGTATAATAATCTTGCCAATGTCATTCAGGGGCCTGGGAACAAGAAAAATTCATAAAAATAAAAAAGCATAATGTATTCAAAAATATACTATACTTAGCCCTATGTTGGAAGAAAACTTTGATGAAAATTTTAACTAATACAATTGAAGTTGAAGAAAATCAACAACAGTGGAAGATTCGTGAAAATTGTATGTCCGTAATATAACTGAAATTTTTAGTACCTTAATTGTAAAATAACAAGGAAACTGGATCACATTCCTTCTTCGATGGAACTATGGGCAGTTTTTTTTATATTAATTAGAAACAATTCTTCGTACCTGGTTTGGTGCACATCCGGCCATCTTCTGCCTTATGTTCCATCTAAGCTCTGCCCAGTTATTTTCTCCCGGTACATTTGGTTTATATTTCTCCCATAATGCTGTGTAATAGTGATACAAGGAAACTGGATCACATTTCTTCTTCAGTGGAGCTTTGGGCACTTTTATTACTGTAATTAGAAATAGAGAGATTTAGTGTTTTTTTACTGGTGTGTGGTCAGTGTTAAGCTTTTATGTTTTAAGTAAATAATGTTCTTTTATTAGGGGCCTTAAATGCCTTACAATAGCTAAGGAGTTGCATCGCAAGTCCATTACTGGGTCACTTGACGGGTGCCTGCTCTGTGGCTTGCCAGGATTTTTTTTGTTATTTATACTGAAGAGTGGCAAAAACATCAATATCAAGATTCAATTAGAATAGAAAAGTACATTTCGGCGCCTTAGAGTGAAGACCTTGGGAGTGAAATCTTGGTATTTTATTATTATTAAGTTTCTGGAAAGAAAATCTCAAAAAGCAAGTCCTGATTTCACTCAAAAAATAATCTGATACTCACAATGCCATCTATAGCGTGTAATAAGAAACATCGCAAATACTCCCGAACTTACGAACATGTTTTTTCTACCTCCTGAAAAATTTTCTCTTTTACACTTACAAGTTCTTCACTCTAAGGCGTCGATTTACTTTTATTTACAAATGAAATTAATATTGTTATATCTGATAACATTTTAGTGGTGTTAAAAACAATTACAGCAGAAACAGCTAAATACTTACTATTATTAGAACTAGATGTAACTTTCGCTTCTTTTGCGACACTTGATGGCTTCTTGTCAATTCTAACACAGGAGCATGCTCTTCTCAGTGGTTTATCGCTGTGGCTTGGCCCTTGATGGCCTATATTAGGGGCTGAACATATGTTCCTAGCAGTCAGCGGCCTCCTTAGCTCCTTACATTCTCTGCTACATGGACCAATGGGGCCGCTCGAAGCTCTAGATCTGATTCTTGAAGAAAAAGTAGAAGCACTGTGCAGCCTTTCCGGACCTTCATTGTATTTTCTGTCATTTTGGCTCTCGCTTCTTTGTTCTAAATCGTACTTGATTAGCTTTTTGAGATCTGGAAAAACAGAGGTTAGTACTTAATTATTTAGGAGTGCCACCGCTGCCACGCTGAACTTGTGGCAGGTGACAGGCCCTGTCACCAGCTGCCACTTTCGGTAACGGTCTCGATTTGCCCTTTAATTACTTTAGAAGAGGTAAGCACGTGTGAGACTGATCGAGTGCCAGCAAGACAGGAATATGCCATTGCCTACATTTTCTGCCACCCTTCCTCCTCCCAGAGAGACCACCATTAGAATGCTACAATATCAGTGATGAGCATAGGCTAAAAAAACCGGCCAAGTGTGTGTCGGGAAGATACTACGGCGGTACGACGTTCGCTGGGGTCATCTAGTCTATATCTATACTAATATTATAAAGAGTAAAAATTTGATTTTTTGTTTGTTTGTTTGTAATGAATAGGTTTCGAAACTACTGGACCGATCTGAATAATTCTTTCACCATTAGAATGCTACATTATCAGTGATTAACATAGACTAGAAAAAGCGGTAAGAAGTTCGCCGCGGTCCTCTAGTAATAGATATAATAGATAGGTACTCTTTCTTAAACTGTGACGAGAGTGTGGCTGGCCTTCATTGTTTTCGGATCGTAGTAAGTTGTAATTTTTCTTGGAAGTTCTTGCTAGTGTGTAGTGCCTGCTTATAATACTAAGGCCGAATTTGACCAAACTTAGATTTATAGAAAAGTAACTATACAAGGAACAATTTTACTTTTGGTGTTACACACCCCGTACTAAACAAAGGTGAAGTATTTTTCGCTTACGCTGATAGACGTATCATCAGTGTAACCGCGTATGAGACAGCGATAGTCATTCTATTCTATTTTTAAAATATGGCTGCCATCTTTGGTTAATAAAATCTTATACAATTTGTATGAAAATAGATGTCTCCGGAGTCAGACAGTTTGTAGTTTGTACCCCCTAATCCCCCTAAAGGGGGGAAGTGCGGATAAACCCCCCCCCCCCCTCTTTTTTTTAGTCAACATTTTTTTTTTTTAGTCTACTAGATAAACAGTAGCAATTCGGTTCTTCGCTGTGGTCGCAAGAAACCTAACATGCTCGTCGCTTCGCTCCTCGCTAACCTAACCGACTGAGTTAGATCACGCCGCATTCCCCCCTCCCACGTCCTCTACCACCTATTTATGGACTGTAGGATACTAAAAAAAATAGCACTTTTTGCTTATAACCTCAAACTTCAATTATATAAAAATAAAAAGGGGTGTTTTCCGCACTTTTTCCCTTTAGGGGGGGCATGTGGGGGGGACCCCCCCCCCCCTATCCCCCCCACCCACCCCCTCCCCCATAATCGGGCCTAAGCCGCCTAAGTGAATAAGAATCAGAAACGTTTTAGGTCGGTACCTGTAATGAAATATTTGAGCACTTCTCCACTTATGTTACGTATTCCTAAGTGATTGAGATATCTTAGTATTTCTCTAGCGTCTAACTCTGACGTCACTTCGTAATAGTCAGCATCCATTGCACGAATTACTTACTACAATATTACTGAAACAAAATTCAATCGAAAATTGAAAATAACGAACACAAAACTACACGCAACAACGCAAAAATCCATTGTTTGTCAAATGTCACTGTCAGTGTCATTTTTTTTTTTTTTTTTCCTTACGGAAAGGCAAAGGGATCGAGCCCATACAGCCTTGTCATATGTTAGATTTCTTCTGTGTCAATGTAGATTTAAGGCCGAAGCCAAGTCTTCAGTTCCGTGTCTTGTTACGAATATATTTTCCATTCCAGGTTTGCTTTTTCATAACTTATGCAAGATGTTTCTGTCTTCCGTAGATATATCTTCTTTAGTAAAATCCGTTACGTTATGTCATATGTCACATATGACATAACGTAACGGATTTTACTATGTGTAATATAAACTTAGTCAAGTCCATGAAATAAATGTCTTTAGTATTTAAAATAAGTCAAATATTCATAAATAAATGTTCCATTCCGTTTTCTGTTCATATCCGAGTGTTTTTTGTCGGTCAAGTTAAAATGTCAATCCATGTCAATGTCACGCATTGATGTCAATCAATCAATCAAACAGACTCAGAGTCGGTTTAGCAATATTTTTTCCTATGCGGTTTAGACCATTAAAACCACCTAAATTTCAGTAACCGTTGAAATCACAAATTTGTACAAACTAAAATAAGTCGAGGCATTAGTAAGCAACTCCTTAATGCAACGCGGGACCAAATCAGACGACCCATAAGTTTCAATGAGCTCATCCATCAGCACAAGGCGCTGAATGCCGAAAGATGGGCATTCGAAGAAAATATGATTTAGCGATTGTATTTCCTGAGTACGACATTTATCGCACGCAGGAGAGTTTACCAGTTTTAAACGATGAAGATGATAATTTAGACGACAATGACCAAATCGCAGACGACAAATTATGCAGTAAAACTTCCTATTTAAGTATGAAGAATTCCTACAGAACCAAGGTAAAGAGTTAACCTGAATATCTAACGAAGCATACCAAGTGCCTTTATTTTCTATTTGCGTGAAGTCATACCAATGTCTTCCCCATCTCTCACACATTCGTTGTTTTAAAATATTTACAACATCAGTATATGGTAAGGGAACATTATCATCACTGACATTAGAAGCAACAGCTGAAAAATTCGCAACCAATTTAGCCAAATAATCTGCCATTTCATTGCCTGTTACACCAATATGAGACGGAACCCACATAAAGTCAACCTGTATACCTTTCTTGGATAATTCGACCCATAAATTTTTGATAAACTCACTATTCATTTTAGTATGGTGGTGTTGCCAGGTTATGCTTGATTTTGACGTTCTTGCGTAGAGACAGCGCCCTCATTTTGTATCTAGACTTTTTTTTAGACTGACCTGGCGATAGATGGCATTGACCAGAGAGGGGAACAATTTTTTTTTTCTATTATTATCATTGGGAGGGAGGGAGGCCTTTGCTCAACAGTGGGACATTAACGGCTGATAATAATAATAATAATAATTATTAATAATAAATATTCCTAAGGCTAATAAATGATTAGAGAATGCTGCAGTGCGATTTTTGAAAATCATACGAGCGGTTCGGCAGTAGAAAGATGCATAATCTCCATAGTAATTCTGACATTTTCTACTGCCGAACCACTCGTATGATTTTCAAAAATCGCACTGCTGGAACCTATCGTGTTTGTTGGATAAGGAAAGTTTTAAGTGAGTCAAAGAAGATTATGTTAGGTTAGGTTAGGTTTAGGTTAGGGTAGGTTTAGGTTAGGGTAGATTTATGTTAGGTTAGGTTCAAGGCCCAATTGACCGGCCATTCTGTATAAATGTACCTTGTGATTCTGGCAGCACAGTGGCAACCATAGAGGTAATAATAACTTTTAAGTGAAAAATACTTCGCCTATGGTGGCAACACTGGGCTGACTCGCGCTGTCATCCATCTGAATCATGTGGAGTGGATGGAAACAAAACAAACAAGTGAATAATAGAATAGGTTAGTAGGTAAGTAGGTACCTACCTAGTACACCGGACTGCGTGAATGTTATTATAATAAAAGAAGCCAAAATAATAAACTTGTTTTCTTCATGTCGATCGTGTCAATCAGTTTTTTGCTTGTTTTGGTGAACCTTTGTTAGTTTCTAGCATGTTTCTAAGTGGTACCTAGGTACCTACTTATTTAGTTTCATCAATTAAGTATAAATAAATGTACCTAACTACATTTTTGTTGATACCTACCTAATTTTATTTTAATTTGGGCAGGCAGGCTATTTTTAGGTGAGTGAGATAGGTACCTAGGCAATGAGCGTTTTTCTTTTGGTTTTCTAGGGGATCGATAGATGGCGCTACGGTCTGTGCGAATGATCGTCAAAATTTCAAAAAGTGTTTATTTAAAATAATAAAGAGGCAAAAGATGATCAAAAAGATGCTAACGCATCTTTTGATGGCTTATTTCATTATTTACTAATCATTTTAATCGAAAATTCGAAACTTTTACGCCTGACATGGCTGTATGGGCTCGATCCCTTGGCGTTCCAAAAAGGGCAGGCACAGTCTTGACAAGATTTTGACAGGATCTCGCGAACGGCTGCATGGAGTGACAAACATACCATCTGTTGAGTTTTTTAAGAACTAAATCTAAAAAACCCAGCATGACAAACTTTAATATCGCGCGAAATTATATTGACCAACCAGGATGTGCCACCTTCAATCCGTTTACGCTATTGGCTAATTTGTTTTCGCGCCCTTTTCTCTGCTATCCGACTTTGCACTCTTTGATTATTAAATGACTTCGGGTTTTGTCGGGGACTCGGGCCTGCTCTGCGCAAACGAAGATTAACGAACGGCCATATTTTCCTGGGCCCCGTTTAATAAACAAATTGACAATGACAATTCAGAGTACATTGCTGGTTACTAATGACTCTAAACTTGCAGTGTCCTAGCATTCTCAGCAATGTACTCTGAAATGTCATTGTCAATTGTCGCGTTTATTACTGGTCGTACTGTACCACTGGGAAACTGGGGACACTTGATACCCCCCTTTTATTTTATCCTCCATCCAGCACATACACTATACGTCAGAATGAAAATCTTTATATAGCAAACGGTAGCTAGGTTAACTGTGCATGAGTCACCAGTAGCTTAATTTAATGAAAACTAATTTGTCTGAGATATCTCTGATGCAACGAAAAGTGGATTTCGTACCATGTGTCCCCGATTATGGGAGACTTGTTCCCGTCTGTAGGGAGTCTTCCATACTCGGCACACAGGCTACAGACAAAGCTTGCTTTTTACATAATTTTAATAGTATTTTTTTAATTTGTCCTTATCTATTTGTTTTCGTCGATTTATAATAGCGGGGCATTGTAATAAAATTTAAAATAATCAGTGAAAATTACTCAAAAAATCATTTTTATGAGATGGTTTTAGTGTTACCGACATAATTGTAAAAATTTTATCGAATAATGCCTTCATTGCAAACATAAAATATTACCTACAGTAAAATTGTTCTTTGTGAAAAATAGGGATCAAGTCTACCCAATTATTTTGTACCACATCTCCCCACTAGGTAAGAAGTTATAAAATATTAAATCAAAACTAACTGATTATTATTCCCTATCTAGACTTCCTTTATAATTGGGCTAAAAGGGCACGGTAATAGGTACTACATAATAATTGAAATAAAAAACGTGACCCTGTGTGAACTTAGAACATAAGTAAACACTGTAAAGCCTGATTTGGGGGCGCTGCGATCGACTATAACCTTTAATGTCAGTGTTCCGAGTACAAAAATTAGTTCCAATGATTTTCCGCAACATGGCGAGGTTTTTTATATGTCGGGCTATAAAATAAAAATCTTGTTTGAGCGCGACCACAGGCGCGACGAAACCAAAATCGTGTCACCGTGTGAACAAATTATGACATTGAGAGTCAATGTTTTTTTTTAAATGTTTAAGGACTTCAATACGGACCAGTGTTGATGGTTAATAATATTATATAACACATGGGAGATTTATAATTTCAATGTACCATGTATCCCTTGGGGATCAAGTGTCCTCAGTTTCCCCTACCTACCAAAGTTAGAACTAAGCCTAACAAATAAAATAAAGATACCACACGTCTATATTGTTGACAAGACTTATCATTATCAATGTGAACATACTGACTACATAAATGTAACTACCTAACTACAGATAGCTATAGATATAACTACACGGCGAATCTGCCAGTGTATGAACGCATTTCATTTCATTCGTATTGCAGTGCTCACAGTGAAAACATGGCAGCGAAATATCAAAATGATCCAGCCATCGCCAACTTTATTGAATATTTGAGGATACCCAGTGTACAACCTGACATCAATTATGGTAAGTGCCTAACTTTAACAGCTTGTTCATTTAAAACGTATTCAATAAAAAAACAAAAAATTTGTTCATTTAACTACTTAGCCTACAATGTATTTTTGTTTTGAAACCATTATGCAGTAACAACCTTGGAGTTAGTCGCCCTTGTAAGAAAAGCGCGCGAAGTGATGTCTTTTTTTCAATAGGTACTTACTTATAAATTAATCTTATACTTTAAAAGTTAGTAGGTGGGTAACTAAGATTCAAATTCGTAGCTATTAATACACGAATCTCATCAACATCATCTCAAGGCAGGGGGATTTGTTTGAGCTCCTCAAATAATACGTAGGTCTAAGGTACCTAGTTACATAATGCAAGATACGTGTAGGCAGATAAAAACAACAATAGGTAGGGTAAAACACCCAGTAGTCAGCCCTTTATCGAAAATCAAAACTTTATTTAACCTATAGTTTATGTGTTTAAAACTCTGAAAAAATTGCGTTTGAATAATTGAATGTTTATTTATTTAATTTTCAAAAGAAATCAATAAAATGCAATTAGTAATATTTTATTCATTATTATTAATAGCAAAAAACAATATAAATCGAAATGTGGCACTTTTCACCAGTACTCAGCCGCATTTCACCACTAGTCTGCCTTTTCCTACCCTGTAGTCAGCCTCTTACTTACTCCGTACAAACATAGACCAAATTAAAACACTTTAAAGTGATATTTTCCCTAACAGTACATACGACTACTGGATTTATAGATCCATTAGTCAGCCACGTACATTTGAATGTGGCAGACTAGTGGCAAAATTACTTTTTCATGTTAAAAGAGTTTACTTCACTATATTTAGCAAGACAAACATTAGTAGATGTATTAATTTCAATAAACCAGCAGTCAGCCCCCATGGCTGACTACTGGATTCCCGGCTGGCTACTGGATCAACTTGAAAAATTAGAAACCCAGTAGTCAGCCACTCAATTAATTACATATTTTGCCAATAAACATGCTTTTTGAGCTTATATTCTCACAAAAAAACCATTTTATGTTGGAATAACATAATAAACTAAGACATTCTCAATAAATAATAAGAAAAACTTGCTGAAATCTCGAACACGTATCCTTCTAAAAAAAATAGCAACTGGTATAATAGTGGACATGTCGCTAGCGGCAGTGCAAATGAACAAAATTAGCTCGGCACCCTGTGTAGCTATTAGTTATTTAAGTGTGCGTACTTACCAATCAGAGCACACGGATTTTAATAAATGTTACTGTTTACGTTTAAATAAATTTAAACACTATTTATAAGGCATTAATGATGATTGAGGCTGAGTACTGGTTCAGGGCCGACTACTGGGTAAGGTAAACTCGGGTAAGATCGGATCGGTAGTAAGTCCGGATAAATCAAATTTCCCGCGAACGCGCCGATACTTTGCAATACAGCCAACATAGCGCAATACGCCATTTCGTTCCGCCCCTCTCACAAGACCGCGGCTATCGTTTTGATGTGTTGGATGTCTGTTACGGCTCGCCGAAAAAAAAGTGCAATTTATGAAAATTTTCGAAGGGTCCGGTCTTTACCCAAAAACTTTGTCGTCAATTTTGGTGAGTATTTATTATTGTTTTCCCTTTTTGATTGAATATTTCGCGTTGGCGGCAAGTGATTAATAGATTTGAATATTTAAAATATGCCTAGGATGGATGTAGACGGAGATCCGGTCTTAGTCCACAAGGATGAAGTTCGGATTTGATTCATCCGATCTTTGTCTTCTTATAAAGTGCATGTGATGCTCAAACTTTTTTCATTGGTTTGATCTTTGCTTATTTAACCACATTTATAAAAGTTTATTATTGATAACTTTGTACATATTGAGATAATTGTTTGTTGTTTCTAATTTTGTTGATTGTATGATTAATTTATTGAACAAAAGTAATCTGAATAATAACAAAAATAGCGGTCAGCACAAGCGTTGTCAATTATACATAAACACAAACAGATATAAATCAGCAACAAGCTTCGTCAAAACAATAATGTTGTTAATTGTATTTTAAGGTAGTTACCATACCAATGTTCCTAAAATAAAAAAATATTTGATTGGTTTAAAGAATTTTATTTCTAACCTGCGATCTACTGTGCGACATAAAAGAGTAGAAAAAAATTGAGGGCGCTACTTCCTTTGTAAGAACGTCAAAATCTATCTAATAAGCTGGCAAGACCGACCTACAATTTGTACTAAAATATTTAGTTCCTGCTACGTTTTCTACTCTTTTTTGTTGTAGGTACTATAATCTAGTCTTCTTATCGTGTGGGCATGCCCTGGTGTCAGAGTTTATTCAAACCGCCCTACGGCCTACGTGGTTTTTATGTAACGACTGTTACCAGTAGCCGGGACCAACGGCTTAACGTGCCATCCGAAGCACGGAATCATCTTTCTTTTCAGACAATCGTGTGATTCAGCCTGCAATGTCCTAACCAACTGGGGCAAAACGCACAAAGTGACATATCACTAGGTGTCTCCCGTGGGAATCGAACCCACGACCTCCGTGTCAAGAGCCCAATGCTCTTAACCATAAGACCACGGAGGCCATGAGACCACGGTACTGTAATTTTATGCTTGTTGAAATACGTAGGTAGTTATCATTAGAATGAAGTCATTAGTAGAATGAGAGCGTCTAAAGCGTAAGGATACGGCGATACATATTTTATGTAAAAAAATCTGTCCGGTCTTACCCTTGGTGACCGGTGGGAGTTTGAGAACCACAAAATCTCTTCAAATAATTGCGAGGAGAAAGACCGGACTATAAGAAGGCATATTTAAAAAAAAACCTTGTTCCCGCCATTTTTTCAAGAATATGAAGATAAGTAGATGATATGTTTTTCGTAAGGAAAGACCGGATATTTTCTTATTATAGACTCTATTCTCCAAGCAATAGGAGCTACATTAAAAACTAGTCCGATCTTATTCCAAGAGGGTCCTTTCGTTAGTGTATGCGAAAAAAAAATCTGTCACTTTGAACGCGTGCCAGGCCGAAACTGTTGCAGTTAGGAAAGCAAGAAAAATCTTAGATAAACTTTGTTTTATTGTCAATTCTATAAACTATAGTTCTTCAGAAAAACTATTGTGGTATAGGAGAAAAAAAAAAATTGGCAACCTTCTTCCAACCCACCAAAAAACCATCCGGTCTTACCCGAGTGTACCTTACTTTACCCTAGGAACAGGCTACCTTGTAGAGTAGGTAAGTAGGTACTATTATACGTAAAGGTAACATTGAAACAAATTGTTGTTGGTAGAGTCCGTCAAACTGAACAACCTACACTATGGATAAAAAAAATCAGTTACATTTGAGTCAACAAAGAGTTAAGTGGAAAATGGGGACAGATGATCCCCCACTTTGATAAGTAGGTAGGTAAGCCCTCATTTCCAAGTTATTGAGTAAATTCAATACGGGTCGTAGTCGTAAGGAAATAATTTAACGTAAGCAATTTATGATATTATTACCTTAGAAAAAGTATACCTATGTCTAGAATGAGCCTCACACTTGTTCCGTATAAAACAAAAGGGGCTAACTTTCAGTTGGTGTGCGTGAGGCGCCATACTAATTATGTATGTGTGCGTGTATATGTATAGGGTTTTGGAACCAGTACTGGTTCCTATTTTTTTCGACACTTTCGTAGCTTTGACTGTCTATCTTGATAATCTAAGATTATTACTAAGACACGAACTTACCTACGAAGTAAGTCAAGTTATTTTACTTTATACCTACCGTAGAAAGAGAAAAGCGAAATTTTTTTCGTCTATGTTTAGTACCTATAGTAGGTACGTGAGAGTGTGTGTGTGTATGCTAGTGTCAGGTTTTCTTTTCTTTGTTGTGTAGAGTCTTAAGGTTAAGGCACGATGGGGCTGACATAACCTCAGAGTTAAAATCCCCAATATAAATAAAAAGAATAAAAAAATAACAACAACAGTTGGTCAACTTAAGACTCACCTTTCAAACGGAACAGCTTTCAATATGAGGTCTAACAAAATTAGGTGAAACTATTTTAAGGGGATGATCAGACCATCAAACTGAACTTTCTCTGTGGGACCAATATCTAAATCGAAAAAAAATCTGCTGTTCCATAGAAAGTACCTATACATAGAAACCTACTCGACCCATACATTTATTTAGTATGGGACCACAGTTTTTTTTTCGCGATTTCGATTTTGGTCCCATAGAAAAAGTTGTTCAGTTTGATGGTCTGATCATCCCCTTAAAATAGTTTTAGCTAATTTTGTTAGACCTTATACTGTAGGTACCTAGTACCTACCTACCTAAATGTAGAGTTCTGTACGAAGTTTTATGGGTTGTTGCCAAGTTTAAAAGGATGCAAACGATTTAAATTTCTCCCCGTAGAAAGCGTGTAAGGTAGGTAATTAACTAGGTAGGTAACTACCTACTTCTTATTAAATGTAAATGTGTGATTTTGACTCAATGCACGGAATCATCTCTGATCATAGATATTGATAATTTATGACATATTTATCTTAAGAACTTAAAGAAAGCACTTAAGATAGGTGCATAACTACCTACTTTGATCGACATAGATCTATATTATATTATATAGATCTATGATAGATATATTTTATCTACATAGATCGTCTATTTTTCACGTTTTTCGACATTAAATCCCTTAAAGTAAGAAGTTTAGTAGGTATGATGATCCGATCATCTCTCTAAAAAACTGTCAGCATTATTGAGCCTTGTTAAGGCGTATCTGCCCTGGACCACGATTCTCCATACTAATCGATGCGAACGAGGGCGTGGCTCCGGTCAGAATTTAGCTGTTTTCTTTGAAAAATTTGATGATTTTTTATTAATTTCTAAAAAGTAAGAAAACCACATCATTCTAAATTGTGTTGTGAACATTATTGCAAATTTTCATATTCTTCTGATTCAAAATGTAAGAGTAAAATGGTTACAACTGGAAAAAAAGGGGTGACTGTAGAGTCCCTTTTCTTCGGTTTTATTCATCAAAATCGATTTCTAGAAAAACCACATCACTTCTCATATCATGTAGATGGTTCAGTTTATTTTTCAGCTCAATAAGTGCTATAGTTAATGAATAAAATGGTTACAAAGTTACCCAAAACCGGCATTTTTTACATTGTATGTTTTTGATGGGATTTACTTATCGTGTTGTTCGATCTAGCTCAGCGGCAGGTATACCTAAATGTGAAAAGAGCGTGACGAAACGCAAACCATAAACCCATCTCCTCCACTACGTAACAGTAGGACTGTAACGCCGGCCGTCCTTTTCCCCCCTCCCTAAATGCGTCACGTAATTTGTGAAGGACTAACAGCCTGAATTCATCCAGCTCCACAATTTTGAAAATAAAAGCATTTCATCCGAATAGTGCCGTTAGATGGCGGTACCTACGCGTTCAGAAGACGCATTTAAAGTAGGTACCCTGGGAGCAGGGTCAATTTTTTTTTTGGTAGGTTGGCAATAGTCCAATGGAATAGTTCAACACGAAATGCGTAAAGTAAATACTCAAAGTACACAACATCATAACAATGCTATGCTACGAACAAATTTATTCGTAGTAACAATGCGATAAAACCTGAATAAACATTGTTACTTCTGTAATTAACTAAGTTCTATATTGACTTACACTCCAAATGTAAAGTAAAGATTAATGTAATTATATGGTAACTAGAGTGAATGTCTAATTTCAACGAGAGGAGAGTCCATAAACTAAGAACATTTAATCGCTTGGGGCGAGTCAAATCCCACCAGAAGTGGGATTTTTGAACATCATACGATCAACTCGGCAGTAGAAAGATGCATAATTTGGGTTAGGCCACGATCCCCCAAACCTGTATAAGGCTCATTCTCATGGTGCCAGCTAAAACGGATAATTTTTTTATTTATAATTATGGGCTTCTTGCTTGTGCGTTAGCACCGCATTTCCGCCAATGTCAAGTAGTTTGAGGGAGTGTCTATCCAATCTTGAGGATTGTTTTTGAGTAAGAACAACTGAGAAGGATTTTGGAGCCTCGTGGCAGGCTGAAACGCGAACCGCGCGAACAACACGCGAGAGACAAGTGTTCGGGGCAAACCCTGCAACGTGACTCCAAACGGATAATGTCATATTCGCAAAAGGCCATCATGGGTTCCATAGTAATTTTGACACTTTCTACTGCTGATTTGAACGTGTGATGTTCAAAAATCGCACTTCTGGAAGCTGGAAATAGGTATGCATCCAACTACCGAGACCGACTCACACTTGGCCGGTTTTTATTATTCGTATTGTTATACTTACTGTAGAGTTTGCTCTATAATCACACCAAGTTTGACGCTTGTATGTATTACCGTTTTTACGATAGAGCGAGAAGAAAAAACTTTGATAAAAACTAGTTCCTTGTATGAGGAGAACTCCCCTTAATTTTTAACTTTTTAATATTTTTATTATTTGTTAACCAATCCGCCGCAATAGCGCATGTTCTTTTAAAATGTCAACTGTCTTGCTATTATATTACGGTTCAACAGTTACAGCCCTAAATAGGTTGGACGGACAGACGGACAACGTAGGCTTAGTAATAGGGTCCCGTTTTCACCCTTTGGGTACGGAATCCTAATTAGAACATCTACGTTGTACTATAAAAGGTGTTACAAAAATACAAGTAAATATTTAAGAGGGTGGTTTAGCTGACCATCAAACTGAACAACTTTCAGTATGGGACCAATATCGAAATCGCGAAAAAAAAATCGATGTTCCATACTCTACAAATCGACTCGAGCTAAAATATGTATGGGATATCAGATTATTTTTATCGCGATTTCGATGTTGGTCCCATAGAGAAACTTGTTTAGTTTGATGGTCTGATCATCCCCTTAAAATAGTTTCACCTAATTTTGTTAGACCTTATACATCACGTCCTACGGTGCGATGGAACGCAGTACCTAAAAGAAAAGCTTGTATGATACCTACACGTATGGTGTAAGAGGAGACAGTTGCATTGGGTCTATATTAGAATCCATAATTGAAAATGCCTATATTTAAAACCCTTAACACTTAAAACACATAATCATTAAAATCCATAATGTTGAAATGTATAGATTTAAAAAGTATATCTTTAATATTAATAGTGTAAATATGCATAACGTTAAAAAAACTTAAAATGGATACACATCATTTAACAATAATAAATTGGTATTTTTATGTAAGTGTGTCCATTTCTTTGACACGCTCTGGCCGCTCTGCAGCCTATAAATGGATTTTAATGTTTGGCGTGTCGTTACTTTCGTAAAAATTTGACAGTGGCTTAGGGTATATTATTTGATTACCTATGGCGTCTGCGAATCAACGGGGGGTGAGGTGAACCCCCTGAGGCGAGAAATTTTTTTTGCTTGGACTAGGTAAACAGTAGCGATTCGGTTCTGGCACTCGCCGGCCGCTGCCGCGGCGCGCTCGCTGCGCTCGCTCGGCTCGTGCGCTGTGGTCGCAAGAAGCCTAACATGCTCGTCGCTTCGCTCCTCGCTAACCTAACCGACTGAGTTAGATCTGGGGTCTAAAAACGCGTTTTTCAAAGTTATGGATTTTCATGTACCTATAGTTTTTCAAATTATGGATTTTCATTACTATGGCAAATAATGCTATATATTTTCATATTAATCATTTTAATTGCTATACGAATTAACGTTATGTCATGTCTGTTATGGATTTTCAAAATATGACTTTTAAATGTATGGATCCTAAGGGACACCCAGTTGCATTACCTACTCTACATTACCTACTTTAACGGGTATATTGAACTCATGATACTGCACAACTTTCCCCAAGGAACTTTCCCAAAAGAAAATTCATCTTGTGCCATCCAATCATCTGTCTTCCTAATACGTTCAGCAGCGCCGTTTGATTGAGTCGCAACTTCACAAGCATCCAACCATCGTCACATTAAGGGGCTACCTCCTGGTTTTACCATGAAATTGGGTAACTTTGTAACCATTTTATTCATTAACTATGGCACTTTTTGAACAGAAACTGTCGTGGTCCCGGCCTGCAGTGCGATTTTTGAAAATCATACGAGCGGTTCGGCAGTAGAAAGATGCATATAATCCCATAGTAATTCTGACATTGACATTTTCTACTGCCGAACCGCTCGTATGATTTTCAAAAATCGCACTGCTGATACGCCTTAACCGCTGAACGGATTTGGATGAAATTTGGCACGCAGATAGTATAATATGTTCTGGATTAACACATAGGATACTTTTTAAGGTCCTCTCAGATGGAGTCCCGGGGAAAAGCTAGTTAATAATATAGGAAGTAGGATGTAATAATCTTCTATCTTAAAATTCCGAATTAGGTTTTTAGGAAAAAAAACGGTCAAAAAAAAAGGGGTGTGTGTAAAAAAGGGGTATTGCAACATTTACAACGCATGCCGGGCACTTCAAATAAATAATACCTACGTTTTTTTTTTTGCACTAGACATCCTACGATTTGTCGTTGTTACCTTTTAATAAGGATATAACGCATTCAACTAGGTATCGCAAACAAAATCACATTCCCACTACATCATGCTCCAGCGCATTGCATGTGGGTCTTGCAATTGAGATTGTCAACTCGATGAAATTGAATAATTCGAATGCCATCAACGCTATGTGCTTCCGTCATTGTTCAAAGCGCATTCAATTTGACGACAGGATATCGCGTGACAGGTCAAGCGTGTCGCATGGGGCAGCCATTGATATCGTTGGGCAGCCATGAGTAGACGGGTACTAAGTATCATAGAAATAAATCATGTCATGTGAAAAAGAGATAATGCAATCAGGAGTTCAGGACCCTCTTTAGTAGTTTAGGGAACCTCAATCCGCACGAGACCACGTGGTGGAGTATGGCCAAACCATCTCCCCCTTATTCGTGAAAGGCCTTTGATCCTACAGTATACCTCATCATCGGACCAACCCAAGACGCGACACAAAACTCTGTCCTCGGCCATAGATAGAATAACTAATACATTATTCTTATGCCTCGGCCTTCATTTAACTTGATATAACTCGGTAATAAAAAAATATATTGACGTTGTATGTTATTTACTGATCAACTGAATGTTTTATTGCGATTTAGGTATACCTAAGTAAATAAAGGTTTAAAGAATTTGTAAGAAAATCAAAAAGGTAAGCGGCTGTCCATGGCCACCTTCCATGCTAAAATCTTCAAACCCCTTTAACAAAAGTAATCAAGAGATACACCCTCCTTGCGAAGGTAGGCCTGTGCCCTGCAGTGGAAGTATAATAGGCTGTGATGATGATGATGAATCAAGAGATAAACAGTAGTTTTGTAGAAACAGCGAATGTTGATTTAAACATTTCCTTTCCAGATGAATGCGTGGCGTTCCTCACAAAGCAAGCCGACTCGCTTGGTTTGACGATGAAAGTGTACGAGGTGGTTCCTCGTAAGCCCATAGTGGTCATGACATGGGTGGGAAGCGACCCGAAGCTGCCGTCAGTCCTGCTAAACTCGCACATGGATGTTGTGCCGGTTTTCGAGGTATGGAACGGTTAGCTACTGCTTCATGCCATGTCAATGTCCGGTACATTGTTGATATTTACAGGCAGCAGTTTGCTGAACGATTATTGCGGACATTGTAATCACATTACATTTCTTTAATCACCGCTTTTTGTTGAATACTTACATTAAACATATTTTATACCTACTAATAGTTAATAACCCTCGTTCTCGAGTAATAAGCGATAAATACTCGTAGGTACCTGCTTACCTACGTATTTTTTCATTAGAAGTACCTATCTATCCTAAATGAAATGTCAATTGGGCGTTGGCAAAACTGCTATGCTGGCTGACTTTCCTACCAATAGTAGATTACACACCGACGGCAGGAAAGTAAGAAAGGTCTCATATCTCATGTAATTGTTGTGACATGTGATCTGAGGCTTTCTTATTTATTGCCTGAGGTTATTATACTATTTTTCTCCTCGACGGAGGCGGAAAGCGGCAATTGTTTAGCCCAGCGGGACGAAAGTTGACGCTTTCCGTCCGGAGGGGTGAAAAGTTGATTTGTTTCAATAAATGCGAGTACGCGAAGGAGAAAGGAGGTTGCGGGTGCATTCACTGCAATTTCCATTCACTGTAGCTGTGCATTCTTTACAGAAAAGCTGGACGTACCCTCCATTTAGTGGGCACATAGATGAAGAAGGCAAAATATTTGCTCGGGGATCACAAGACATGAAATGCGTCGGCATCCAGTACCTTGAAGCTATTCGGAAACTTAAACAAAAGGGAGTCCAAGTGAAGAGGACATTCCACATTTCATTTGTACCTGGTAAGTATAAATTAAACCTAATGTACCTAGGTACGGTCGGTACCTAGATATAGGTATAGTACAGGGTGTAACAAAGCTAGTCATATTTTTGTTCAGTAAACCTGTATTAAGTTTAGGTAGTACAACCTTTCCGATATTTCCTAAAATTAGTTTTCCTTTGTAGATGAAGAGATTGGTGGTCATGATGGAATGAAAAAGTTCGTGCACACTTCAGACTTTAAAGCCCTCAATGTCGGGTTCGCTTTGGACGAAGGAATGGCTAACCCTGGCGAAGAATTCATCATTTTCAACGGCGAAAGGAGTATTTGGCGTACGTAGCTACTATGTTGTAAATTTTGATGAAATTTGGTCATTTGGTTCTGGTTTGTTTTTTTTTTTATGGTTTTGTTTTATGCCTGATTGAGTCACAAACGCCGTCGGAGACTATCAATATTGTTTTGTTTCAGAATTCCATGTGCATTGTACTGGGCAACCTGGCCACGGTTCACTGCTGATCCCAAATACAGCTGGGGAAAAGGTAGCCCAGTTTTATTTCGAGCACGCTCTTTACTAGACTTTAGTTTTATTATTTCGAGGCCTATTTGTGTAACTTTATTAAAAATTCAAAGAGTGGATAGGTAGGTACTATCCACTTTTGAACCTACCTAAACGTAGCAAAGTTTCTGAACACCCTGAAAGAGAATATGGACGTTTATATACGTATGTTTGCAGATGTCAAATCGAGTAGACTCATAGTTTAACAGGATGTTAATGATGTCATTTTCACCCTGTAGTTAACTATTAATTTTTTATTTTCTAGTTGAGATACGTCATTGATAAATTTATGGATCTAAGAGAAGAACAGAAGAAGATATTGGACGGCGACCCCGAGTTGACCATTGGTGATGTAACCACTGTCAATCTGACTCAAGTTTACGTAAGTATATATCTCGTAGAAAGAGAAGGAACTAGAAGAAAGCACGTGTCTTGTCATATCACTCAGTAAGAGATGCACTATAGCAAATTCGCTCTAGTTAAAAAAGGAGATCGCTACTTATTGCTGTCCTTATCGACGTAGCCACTTTTTTGTTCTACGACGGCTGTCTGACTCCGGAGTCAGACATCTATTTTCATACAAATTGTATAGGATTTTATGACTATCGCTGTCTCATACGCGGTTACACTGATGTTACGTCTATCAGCGTAAGTGAAAAATACTTCGCCTATGATATACCTACTTATTACCTAGTTGTTATGCAAGAAAATATAACAAAAGGAAATGAAACTATGAACTATGTATGTAGCCAGTTTAGTTTACAAATGGGCAAAGGCTAAAATCTCTTTACCTACAATTTGTACTTATTATCAAAAATTATCCAAGATTGACCTACTGTCCTACTGACCAACAAAATTTGAATTGAATGTGCAAAACTTACTTATGTAACTACCTACTTCCTTACATTTCTTTTCAAGCTTTCCAATATATTTTATATGAGATTACAAGAATGGTAAGTGGGATTTTCTAAATAGGTACTTAAATCATAATTATTAATACATATACAAGGTGTTTCATAAACTAAGTAAGAATAAATTTTTAAATCTCTTAAGGGGGTTGTTTAGACCGTCAAACTGAACAACTTTCTCTATGGGACCAACATCGAAATCGCGAAAAAAAAAAATTGATATCCCATACATATTTTAGCTCTAGTCGATTTGTAGAGTATGGAACACCAATTTTTTTTTTCGCGATTTCGATATTGGTCCCATAGTGAAAGTTGTTCAGTGTGATGGTCTACAACACCCTCTTAAAGGTTTATTTGTATTTTTGTAACACCTTGTATATAATAAATATTAATCACACATTTGACATTACATATTAAGTAAAATAAAAAGATTCTGATCTAGATTTTAAATCTGGATGGATCTAAAATTATCTATACAGGGTCCTTCTTAATATGCTGACACTTTTTTAAGGAGATGATCAGACCATCAAACTGAAGAACTTTCTCTATTGGACAAACATTGAAATCGCGAAAAAAAGTTCAGCCCCTCCATACAAATCTGCAAACCTACTCGAGCCAAATGTATGGGACAGCAGATTTTTTTTTCGCGATTTCGAGGGTGGTCCCATAGAGAAAGTTGTTCAGTTTCATGGTCTGATCATTCCCTTAAAAATGTGTTAGCATATTAAGTTGGACCCTGTATAGTGAATTTTTCATATTGTTACAGCTAGGTATAACGTCATTAGCAAGTTATAAGTAGGTAACACCATGCGACTACTCTGTACATACAATCTATTTTATAAGAATGAAGAGACACCAATTACCTAACCTTTACTAAAATGCTTTCAGGGTGGAATCCAGTCCAATGTGGTTCCAGAAAAGTTGACCGCCGTATTCGACGTGCGCCTGGCCGTCACTGTTGATCACGATGCGTTTGAAAAGATGGTTGGTAACTAATTCCACAGTTTAATCTAATCTAATCTAATCTAAACTAATAAAAAACTGTAACTGAAGTGTGTCTGTACATTGAAGATATACAGACTATTGTATCTGTTTTGTTGAAAATATGAAATGGAGCTACACCTGTAACTACACCTGTTTTATTTAGTTTTCTGTGCGATATGATATCTAGTTTATGTTATGTAATAGTTGAATCCGGGTTCGACAACATGCCACGTACCAATGAGTTTTTCTAACTATGTACCACTTACTATTACCGACCGCTCTCAAACGGTTAAGGAAAACATCGTGAGGAAAAGTGCATATGCAGACGAAGAAATTCTGAAACATATGTGAAGTTTACCGATCCGCATTGGGTACGCGTGGTGGACTAACGCCCAAACACCCTCCTAGAGGGTAGGTCTGTGCCCTGCTGTGGGACGTATACAGGCTGATGATGATGATGATAGTTGAACTAACTAACGATGAAGTTATTCTCAGGACTATATTCACCTATATCCCTTAACTTTTCTAATATTTCAAGGTGACAAAATGGTGCAAGGAAGCTGGGGATGGTGTCACATTCGACTTCGAACAGAAAAACACTAAGGTCGAATGTACAAAAACTGACAACACAAATCCTTACTGGGTGGCATTCAAATCTGCCGCTGATGACCTGTAAGTTCTTAGTTTAAGGGCTGTTTCACCACTTCTGAATAAGTTCTTTCTTGTTAGCTTATCCGACAGATATTTTGACATAATTTCATAAGTACAAAATATGTCAAACTATCTGTCGGATAAGCTAACAAGAACTTACCCAGAAGTGGTGAAAAAGGCCCTAAATTACTCAAATATGTAGTTACCAGTTTTTAATTCGTTTCGCTAAGAAGTCCTGCGAATCATATTATTTTGAGCCTTAAGCCATAGTAATAAGATTTCCGTTGATTGACTTCTTCTTATCGGAATGTTGGTAATCTGGATCGAGATCAACAAAAGAGCGCCAAGGGCGTAATAACCATGGTGGTTCATGAAGCAAACAGTTCACTTCTAATTGGGTTTCCCTACCTTATAAATTACGTAACTTTTATGTTTTGGTGAAATAAATGTGTAAATCCACTTACCACAGTAGAATATAGTAGGTAAGTAGGTACCTACCATAAGCAGCGCAGGACCTGTCGTAGTGGCTATCCTTGCGGGAGGCCTATGTCCAGCAGTGGACGTCTAATGGTTGAGTTGAGATGATGATGACCATAAAAAGCGTCTTTTACCGAGAAAAGCTGTATCGTTAATTTTTTTACAAGATACCAACGTTTCAAGTCAATCAGTGGTGGTCCAGTGGCGCATAACCTTGCCTGCCGATGGTTCGATCCCCGTCCAAGCCGACTCGTACCAATGAGTTTTTTGGAATTTATGTACGATTTGTTACACCACTAGCTTTTCGGTGATGGAAAACATCGTGAGGAAACCTGCATGCTTCAATTTCGAGGCGTGTATTGTACCCACTGTCCATTATAAGTAAGTGGCGACGGGCTCAACCCCCGTCACACTGGACAGAGTACTGATGAAACGTGGATGTTCTGAGGTTTCAGAATATCTCTGACTACTCCCTCGGGGAATACAGTCGTGAGCATACATATGCATGCTTATGCCAACGTTTCAAACATTGAATTTTGGGATAGGCGACCCCCTAAATCCAAAGTCTGGGTACGTGCTTGCCAGTGCGAAAACGAATTCGAAACCGTAGTAAATTCTAAAACCGTTCATTCCCCAGGAAACTGAAGTTGGACCGGCGCATATTCCCCGGCGGTACGGACAGCAGATACGTGCGTAAGGTCGGCATACCAGCCATCGGCTTCTCCCCCATGAACCACACCCCGGTGCTGCTGCACGACCACGACGAGTTCCTCAAGGCCGACATATTTCTGAAGGGAATCGATATTTATGTCCAGCTGCTTACAGCTGTCGGTAACGCTTGAAGCTATCATTGTTCATGATTAGGGTCAGCTCAGCGTAAATCTAGCGGAGAACTGTTCGATCATTTCCCAGTGCTCAATGAAATGTCGTTCTTATCCAATTCAAATAGAGTTGTAAATAGCTTGCGCCAGCAAACTCCGCCGTCAGCTTGATATAGTAGATTACACACCGAGAGGGAAAGTAAGAAAGATGTCAGATTACTGCCAGAGGTTAGTATACTATTTTTCTCCTCGACGGAGGTAGAAAACGGAAACGTCGCTAAGCGCAGCGGGACGAAAATTGACGCTTTGAGGGGAGAAAAAATTATAACTTGACACAACTATTTCAATTGACAACATTAAATTTTTTTAACCACCAGTTTTTAATGAAAAATATAAAAATAGGTAAAAAATAAGAGATACGTATTTATTCGATTTAATATTTGACTGATATTTCTATTTTTAATTTACTGTTGAATTTTCTGAAAAACGTAGGTTTTATGGCCAAGATACCTTGGCCTCAATGACATTAAAAATAAAAACTGTCAAATACAATAGAAAAGCCAAGCAGGTAAAGGAATAAAAATTCATTCAACCTATATTATATTTTTCAGTATTTTCAAATAACTCGAGAAATAATGGATAGAAAAATCTTATAATTTTGATATAAGCTTTGAATCACATAATCTCCAAATGGTTTCCTAATTTTGGTAACTTTCTTAAAATGAAATGTTGTCAATTGGATAAGGACGACATTTCATTGAGCACTGGAAAATGCTCGAGCAGTCCTCCGATGTGCGCACAGAACATTACCTATAAGAGGGGTTAGAAATGCAAAGTAGCGCTTTTGCTTCGGAGACGGCTGTCGCCACCTTGTCTTCCCGCTCACGCTGCTACAATTACTCATGCCCTCTCGCTCGCACCACGCCGCGCGCCTTATAGTGTTATGCAAATGATTGCATAACCTGTGGCGACACGTTCCACGCCTTCTTTGCACTTCTAACCCCTCTTATAATGTTCTCTGGATGTGCGCAGCACTTCTTGCATGATTTCGCTCCTTGCGCGCGACACGGCTTTATTCCATACGTCGCTCTTCGAAAAGCGCGGGAATAGGTTCTTTTCTATGGAGCAAAGGCGCGTCGCTCGCGTGTAGAGAAATCGTACTATAGGTATTACGTGCTGCATAGCTAGCATGCCACAGTGATACAGCGCTATCACACCTTAGCTCTCTTTCTATTTGCGTGCGAACGAACGAGATAAAAGACGTGATTCAGCCGTATCACGTGTTGCATACTACGAGTGCTGACCCTTTATACATGCGTTTCTATAACTTAAATAAATGGGCATTTACGAATATAAAAACTCCATCGAAACATGTTCTACACCTTCCGATTGATCCAGCAATCGTAGGTGGGTAAGTATTTTTTTATTTCTGTAAATTTTTAGGGTTCCGTACCCAAAGGGTGAAAACGGGACCCTATTCATAATTTATTGCATCTCGGCTAGATAGAATCGGAAGGTGTAGATCGTGCTTTACATTCTAAAGTAAGTAGTTACCTAACTATCTTACTTGTATGTATATCTCCCGTTTTAGTGGTGCCTCCATAGGCCAAGTATTTCGCTTACGCTGATAGACGGAACATCAGTGTAACCGCGTATGAGACAGCAATAGTCATAAAATCCTATACAATTTGTATGAAAATAGATGTCTGACTCCGGAGTCAGACAGCCGTCGTAGAACAAAAAAGTGGCTACGTCGATAAGGACAGCAATAAGTAGCGATCTCCTTTTTTAACTAGAGCGAATTTGCTATTGCATCTCTTACTGAGTGATATGACAAGACATGTGCTTCGTTCTAGTTCCTTCTCTTTCTACGGGTGCCTCCTAACTATAATAGCCAGTGGTGGCAGTCGTCAATCAAAGAGAATATTATGATCACTCACTAGGTACCTACTTACGTTTAGATGTTCCATATTTATACAAACAACACCAGCTTGTGCCTTATTTACGAGTTACTATATAAGTAAGATATAATATATAATATTTTTAATATTTTAGTAGTTACTTTAATACACCTAATAGATAGGTACCACCTAATGTTATACTTATGATTATGACTTAAGTAAATTGTTATTGGTTGTTTATTTTGATGATTATGTAATATTTAATTATTATATCTGTACAATTTTACAACGTTTTAATTAATCGTAGATATTTTATCTGCAATAAATTGTAGTTAAGTACCTAAGTTTACATTTTCTCGTTTCATCCCCATCTTTTATCTTTTTCATGCCATGATATGCTTTGTTTTGTTTCTCTGTGTAGGTACTAAAATAGTTGGAACGACATGCATGACTTAGGCAAAGCAGTTATAACTTTTCCAACTTTCTGCCCAGTGGGAGGACATTTGCCTTTTGGCAGGTATCTTCAATGTAGTTTGCATAGAAAGTGCAGCCATCTAGTATTACGTTCTGCAAACTAGAAAAAAAAAAAGATTTTATGGTCTATGTCAATGTCAAATTGCCAAATTCACAAGATGGCTGCCTATTTGTGTTATGTGCGTGTTGTTTGTAGTTTTAGTTCAATTTCGTGCCGATTTAGTGATGTTCTGGAGTTTCTGTTGTTCTCTCACCAATATACAGATTACAGAAATAGTAGGGAGACTGAAATTTAACAGGATCGGTGCGGGATTGAACGAAAACTAGCATTCAAAACAATAATATGTATACGTATGAGTAGATATATGTAGGTATGTATAGTATAGGTTTAATAACAGAACGGGAACATAGATGGAGTTAGGTAGCTTTCAATTTGACATAAGGTGGATGCATAATGTTGCCACGAGTGGGTTCTCTTTTCTAATATACTTATATTACTCTTTGTTTCTGCCCTAAACAAAAAATTAAAGAAAAATTTGGGATTTGCAGAAAGCTAATGAGGAATTTTCAAAAAGCAAAAAGAAAAAGATTTTTTTACTTCCTAATTTCTCGATAGATGGCGTTGACCTGCACGGCTAGCATGCCACCCACGACAAAGCGTTTAAACGAGAAAAACTTCATGCGCTCTCTTTTTGGCGTACGTAAAATAATAAAGATGGAGGCACGTCTCGATTTTTGTCGTTTTCTCGGCGGTGGCATGCTAGAGGGGCAGAGATTAATTATTATGCATACCTAATTGGACCCCTCTCTGGTCAACGCCATCTATAGAGAAATTAGGAACTGACTTTTTTGTTTCTTTTTTTTGCTTTTGGAAAATCCTTCAATAATTTTTTTTTTAATGACTCGATAGGTGGCGTTGATGAGAGATGGATGTGCAACCTTCCTGTTAATAAAATGGTAAAAACATGGTTTTTAAATAAGGTAATCATAAAAGCTACTGCTTCAATTTTGGGTTTATGTTTGTGTATCTAGTGATACTTGTATTGTAAATGTTGTAAAAAGGATTCCTCGGACTCCGTGACATGAACCCATGTCACTATGGAACCCACTACAGCATAGGTAGCATGCGTCATGCGCGCTCTTTACGGCATACGTAAAATAATTTTTAACCCCGTTTTCTCGGGGTTGGCATGCGAGGCCTACAGGTTACTTTTATGTCTATTTTAAAGCATGCAATGTATGCCTAAATCGGCCCTAAATGTTGGGTAATGTAATCGCTGCTTTAAAACTTGGTTCCCCCAGCCCTACTTATAGGGTTATAATACCCTTTGCCTTTACGCAATGACATTCAAAAATGTCATACTACAAATTGAACAACATCATCACGGAGTTTTGACGGGCTTTGTGTCTTAATTTTCTAAATTAGTTTTTCGTGGAATTAGTTTAATAACGTGTCATTAATGGAGAACAATATAATAGTAAAAGTGAGAAACAAAGATAGGCGCTCCCGTTTGATTCGGTTTGTTTGATTTTCGTGTAAAACTTCCTTGAACATTGGAATGTAAATACCACCGTCGCATTGCAAGTGTAGATTAGAAAAAAAAGAGTAGACATTAAACGAGGGTACTGCCTACGCGCAAGAACGTCAAAATCACGCATAACCTGGCAACACCACCATACTCAATAGTTCCACGAGGGAGTTTTTGGCGGGCTTTGGTAACTGACGTTTGGAGTCCTCATATTTCTTCGAATTTTTATTGTTTATAGTGAGTTTTGGTTCGTAAAATTGGTGTTGTTTTGCGTAACAAAGTGTCGTGCAAGTGAACAATATATAGTTCAGTGAAATATGTGGTGCATGGGTCGTAAACAGGAAAAGTGATCCGTGATTTTAGCGTGGCAAAGCGGTCGGTTCACCTCTTTCCTGTGGACTTCTCTGCTTTTCCTGCGTCTTTCGATTGTCTCCAAAAACTCCAAAGAACCATCAAAACGTCGAATACCAACGTTTTAATGTGAAAACAGAAGAAATATAAAAATAAAATAAGATTTAGCCAAAAGGTCTAGTAACCAGGCTAGTAAATAAATTGAAAAAAAAAAAAAAAAAATAGTTCCACGAGGAGTTTTTGGCGGGCTTTGGTAGCTGACGTTTGGAGTCCTCATATTTCATCGAATTTTTATTGTTTATAGTGAGTTTTGGTTCGTAAAATTGGTGTTGTTTTGCGTAACAAAGTGTCGTGCAAGTGAACAATCGGTGAAATAAGATGGTGCATGGGTCGTAAACAGGAAAAGTGTTCCGTGATTTTAGCGCGGCAAAGCGGTCGGTTCACCTCTTTCCTGTGGACTTCTCTGCTTTTCCTGCGTCTTTTGATTGCCTCCAAAAACTCCAAAGAACCATCAAAACGTCGAATACCAACGTTTTAATGTGAAAACAGAAGAAAGTTAAAAATAAAATAAGAGTTAGCCAAAAGGTCTAGTAACCAGGCCAGTAAATACATTTAAAAAAAAAAAAAAAAAAAACAATAGTTCCACCTGTCACCACGATCATGACTTTATGGTCAAGCTATACGTTAAGGGTCGGCACTACCTACGGCCCGTTTGACATATCTGTCAAAAGAAATAGACCGGTGGCCGACAACACTCAACCCTATCTTATAAGATTAATGAACAAATCAATTTGATAGCTTTTGGTAATGAATTTCTTGCAAAAAACTTGGTCGGCTGCAGCGCGCGGCACAGCTTGGCTGGCATGTTTACTGGTGTGAAGGAAAAAGTGAACCCAACCTGGTGACACAACGTTTTACCTCGTTGAATTAAAGGACGTAACTAGTCTGTTGGTCTAGAGGCCAATTAGTAAGGACTAAAAAGTCTGGTCGGCCGACCCTATCCTGGCAGGTTCGTAGGTCCGACCGAATTTAGGGTACCTACTACCCGGAAGGCAGATTTTACCACATTAAATTAATGTTGAATGTTTGGTTGTGCGTGGCAATACTCCTGCAGCATCTGGATTTGAGAGCCGTAGGTCAAAATTAATATTTACAGCAACAGTACAGTACCGTGCGTGATGGAACTATAATGTGACTGATCAAAGATCACCCCTGGTGGTAGGATAGGATGGGTTCCAACTAATTGGATCACAGTATTACTAAGGCTTAAAAAAAACTTAAAATTATTATAACAGAACAAATTAAAACTTTTAACAAAATAAAGAAATTATTATAAGTTTAGGTATTAGCAAACTAAGGGTTTGTAATCTTTTATCATCATAATCATCGTCAGATATAATATTTTAAGCACGGAATAAAAGTAAATTTTGCAGTAGGTAACTGGAACGATTGCCTTCAAAAACATTTGCGCAAAAGGACATCAGTGTGACCACTTTTAGTAGATTTCTTATTTATTGGTAGATTTAGGGCAAAATTGTTTAGTGGATTTTAGTAGAAATTGGGTATTCGAAAATTTTATGTATTTAAAAATGCAAGAATTCCGTCTAATAAAATTTAAGCTGGCAATACAAATGGCTGAGAAAACGATTGCAGGGTTTGCAAGTTTTCCGGAACTTCTAGTACATCATCATCATAATCATCAGCCTATATACGTCCCACTGCAGGGCACAGGCCTACCTTCTAGGAGGGTATTTGGGCGTTAGTCCACCACGCGTGCCCGATGCGGATTGGTAGACTTCACATAATATACATCAGAATTTCTTCGTCTGCATATGCAGGTTTCCTCACGATGTTTTCGTTCACCATTTGAGAGCAGTCGGTAATACGGAGGTCGGAGGGTCGGTCGGGCGGTAAGTTAGAAAAACTCATTGGTACGTGGCATGTTGTCCGTGCGGATTCGAACTCGGACCTCTTGATTGAGAGTCCTCTCCGCAACGCGCCACCGAACTCACTTCTAGTACAGCAAATATTAATCATATCGCCTAATGTTGTTTTTTTTACAAAAGAGGGCTTCTGAGCAGAGTTGAAATTTTGGTACCTAGCACTTTTAATATGTCAAAGGCATTGCATGCATGTTTATTGACTTCCAATAATGTCGATATACGGGTATATTTCATATCACAGCGGATAATTTCAGCATGTATCGAACTTCAAAATAGCGAAAATAAATCAGCTGTCCCATACATTTGAGTCGAATATGTAGGTACTGCAGTTTTGTATAGGACAGCAGATTTTTTTTTTCGCTCTTTTGAAGTTGGCTCCATAGTGAAAGTTGTTCAGTTTGATGAGTAGAATACATGCTGGAGTTATCCGCAGTGATAAAAAACTACCCGTATATCGACACAATCGGAAGTCGATAAACGTGCAATCCGTTTGACATTATTAAAAGTGCTACCAAAATTTCGGATTCTGCTTATGAGACACAGAAAACTGTACTAAATTTAAACTTGCATAGGGACGACCTAATTTAATATTTATTTGAAAATTGAAGCATCCATGTTACAAAGTGATAAAAACCAATAAAAATTATACAAAAATGCGAAAATAACATGTGTAATGATGAGCGTTTAGATAAAATTAATAATATTTTGTACAAAAACGTGTTTCATATTAAATTTTGACCATCTGTAACGACATAAATATTATTTGGTAGAATTTAAGTAGAATTTGAAACAGGACTGGTAGATTTTGGTAGATTTCAGCAGTAATTTTAGTCACGCTGAAGGACATTGTGCGACACAAGAACATATAGGTGTTACTTAGTAGCTAAAGTGGGTACATGAATTCTGAAAGGGCACAGCAATATTAACAAGAAGTAATTTTAAAGATATTCTTTTTTTATTATTTTACATGTATGCCATGTTAGCTTAATCAAATTAAAGATTGAAAAAGTCGGGCGGCGAGCGGGATTCGAACCCACGACCTGCCTATCCGGGGCATGCTCTACTCCAACAGAGCTGTCGTCGCCCCGCAAGCCACGGCGAAATTTTCAATCTATATATTTTATCGTCTTAAAGGGACGTCAGCGCCATCTACCAGAGTTATACAAACTACTGCTTACCAAAAACTACCATAAAAACAAAAGAGTTCTTGACGGCTTGGCTACGGGGTGGGTCTGTTGACATAAATAAAATATTTGTTTTGCAAAAGAGGTGCATTCGAATCGTAAGCGGAATTCAGTCAGTAAGGGTGTCATGCCGATCCTTGTTTACCGACTTTAAATTACTCACTGTGACAGCTTTGTATATCCTCGATCTGTGCAAAATCGTGAGACGATACCCCGTAGTATTCCGTAGCAAGAGATTAAAATGTAACTCGCAAAAATGAGTTACTGGTACCAAATTACCGACTAGCATCGATGCAAAGGACTACAAAATAAAGTCGAATACTGTTCTTGTGTATAGTAAAACACCAGATGACATTAAAGCCGACAAGAAATTTCTGAAGAAGGTAAAAGAATTATTAATCGAACAGTGTCCCTATGACTTTAATTAGTTTCTTCAGTATAAGTAAACAAACATCTGCATAGCTAGCATGCCGCAGTGATACAGCGCTATCACACCTTAGCTCTCTTTCTATTTGCGTGCGAACGAACGAGATAAAAGACGTGATACAGCCGTATCACGTGCAGCATACTACGAGTGCTGAGTAGAAAAAAATGTGTTGCAGGTTGCAGATCGATTATTTGTACCTCAATAAGGTTATTATAATTTTTAACTAATCACATTGAACTGACTTTATAACATTTAACTAATTTAATTGTAGTACTGAAAGGTGGTAGTTAAGTTATTGTCTGGCACCTATTGTTTAAATCTGTTTTTTTCTTAATGTTTATAAATTATGTTGTAGTGTGACTAATAGGTACTCTGTAGGTACTTACCATCTGTAACTTATGTACCTACCTACAATTTAAGGTAAATAAATGAAATGAAATGAAATGAGATGAACCAAAAAGTACCAAATTAACCATAAACTACCAAAAAGTACGAAAAATTACAAAAATAACAATAATCTACCAAAAAGTACGAAAATCTACCAAAATAACTTTTTGGTTACTTTTGTACGAAAATTTACCAAAAACTACCGAAAGACTCAAAAACTACCATAAATTACCAAAATAACCAAAAACTACCAAACAGTGACCGGACAGTAACTTTTGTGAAATTCCTTTGTGTTTTCTTGTATCGCGCAATGTCTTTTCGCGCAAAATTCTGTCGTGCAAATGACTTTCGAAGTCAATCGTTTGAATCACCTACTACGGTACAGAATTCACTCTTATTCCATTCTTATTTAAAACATATCTGACGATGATGATGATGATTTCAGATTATCAATCCTTAGTTTGCTAGTAACAATAGTAATAAACTTACAGTTATTCTAAAATAATAAAGGAGACAAAAATTTACCGTAATAGTCGACCAATTTATAAAATTCACTTCTAAGTCCACATATCGTGACGGGCAACTACGGAACCCTATACTACATGTGGCCCGACACCCACTTGCCCGGTTTTTTATAAGTTACTTTGCCTACTTTAGCTAAAAATGGAATTGTTCATTAATCTTCTAAGACAGGGTTGGGTGTTGCCGGTCACCGGACTATTCGCAATGATTTCGGACGATTGACGGCCCATAGTAATTTGTATGAAGAAAACGTCCAAAAAAATATGTGATTTTTGGTAACAAATTGCAAAACAACTAGAAGTCGTATCGAAAAACTGATTTGTTTAAAGTGTTCTTTGATGTTTTGCCATTGATTATAAATATATTTTGTTGTTTTATTTTGTTTCACTAAATCACAGGACTCGGAACGCGGCAGTGCTATTCTAGAGTTTTTCATGAAATTCTCGATTACTTTCTGATGTAACTACACAATTTTACTCAAATTTTTTTTGTTCATCTTGTACTTCATCTTTTAAAGAAGCGATGGTATTAATTTTGTTTCTAAATATAGCTATTTACTATCCTCAAAAGTCGGAACGCCGAACCCTGTTTTGCCCGATTAGGGTAGTGCCGACCCTTAAGTTCAAAGGAAAAAACGAGGATTCTGTCGTCGGAAGCTTGGTGAGACACGTGTCCGGGATAGTTTTGCGAAATTTACTCTAATTTTTCATTGAGTTACTAATCTATTGTGTTGTGTTTTGTGTTGGTGGTGGTCTACTGCTCACGGACTTGGTGAGTAGGGGTCCATTTCCCTCTTTTAATGAGGGAAATGGACGATAACGTCCCCCCTGATGGGGGTGGCGGTAAACCTCCGGATATTGACATGAAGGAAGCGTCTGGTAGCCTGGCCTCGAATACTGGCTCGATAAATGCCCTAAAACGCCCCGCTGAACGCCCTGAAGTGGAAAGAATCGTAAAAAAAGCGTCATCTCCGGCTGAGTCCATACAATCAGTGTATACGAAGCCAGGTTACGAGGAAGACAGCAGCTATTGCTACACTGAGAATGATCTGGGTCCTTTTACAGTCCACGTTTCGAGAGTAGAACCAGACATATCTGCCGGCCTTACAATCAGACTATTAAAATTCGCACAATTTCTACACAAGAATAATGTTCACGGGATTATTGAAGGAGGTGTTAAGTCCGCTGGACGTAACCGAATTTCCGTGGACTTTAGAAATTGTCGTGATGCCAATCTTTTTGCTGTCAATCAGATTCTAACTGAAAATAAATACAAGGCGACCATACCTAAATTTCAGGTTTCCCGAATGGGAGTAGTCAGAAATGTCCCCACAGACTGGACCCTTGAAGAACTTGTTGAAGGTATTAAATGCCCTGCTGATTCTAAAGCTGGAACCGTTATTAAAGCTAGGCGTTTCAACAGAAAGGTCTCCAAAGATGGAGTAACTACATGGGTGCCGACATCAGCGGCTGTTTTGACATTTACAGGTCAGGTACTGCCAGACCGAGTTTATTACTATAACTCTTCACTACCTGTTACAGTTTATCAGTTACCCACGATCCAATGCCACAGCTGCTGCAGGTTCGGGCATGTCCGAGCTCAGTGCAGATCCAAACCACGTTGCTTCAAATGTGCCCAGGAACACACTGGTGATTCCTGCAATGTAAGGGATATAACTTGCTTTTTATGCAGAGGGGGTAACCACTCTGCTATCGACAATACTTGCCCTGAACACATGCGACAAAAATCGATTAAAATGATCATGTCGGAGGAAAACATACCATATGCCGAGGCCTCTCTCAGGTTCCCCTCTGCCAGGATATCTTACTCTGAAGTTGCTGGCCAACCTCTCTCACAGACCCAAGATTCATATATCCCATTCACCCAGTACTCCCATCCCTCTCCCCCTTCTTCCCCACAAAAATCATATGTTAAAACGGTGTTCCGAGAGCCACGAGCCAGGCCTATTTTAAGCCCGTCCTATGATGTGGAGGCCCACAAAAGGATCACCTCTACCCCTCACTCTTCCCAGCCCAACGGTTCGGCTCTGTATCAACCCCGGCCGCCGCCGGAGAGTACCCCACACCTCACACCTAATGACAACCTTATTGAACTCCTCACTTGCTCCCTTATCAATATTCTATCAAAATTTAGCGACTCCCTACCGAACAATGTTTTTACTTTATTACAAGAATTCCTCATGGTTATTATTCGCAAAAATGGACCAGAAGGTGTTACAATGGAACAGTCGAAATATCAGACACAAGAAACATGAAATTCTATACCTGCTAAATAAATTCAAACCAATTTTTTTCGCCGTATCGGAGACATGGTTAAAGCCAGGTTCCCTTTTCAGGGTTCCTGGATATTCTTGTCTTCGTGATTATAGAGACGATGGATGGGCAGGATGTGCCCTTCTCGTCAGGTTAGACATCAGTTTTTCACGAATTCCCATTCCACCCCATAACGCTGGATTGCACATAGTTGCAGCGAAGGCTTTTGATATTTCCTTCATTTCAGTTTATACTCCGCACCCAAACCCAGATATTCTCATAGAGTTAAATTCTATTCTGAAGTCTATATCAGGGCCTCTCATAGTATTAGGTGATTTTAATTGCCGACACACATTGTGGGGTTCCCATCGTTCGGACCCCTTGTCCTCCTTTATCCTTGATTTGTTGGATGATAACAACCTGTGTATACTAAATGATGGCTCCCCTACACGTAGAGTATCACCAGACCAAAATATTAGTGTCCCTGACTTGTCTCTTGCTTCCCCTTCTCTGATTTCATCACTTGCCTGGTCTGTCCTTCCAAACTCATACGGCAGTGATCACTTCCCCATCTCAGTTAATATGTACAGCATTTCCTCTCCGGTTATAGATCCCCAGCCACTACTTAGGTACAATTTAACCAGGGCCGATTGGAGCAAATTTTCTACATTGCTGGATTCAGGTATTCAATCTTTGCCCGTAGTTGATAACGAAAACTTTTTAGAAATTTATCCAAAATTTGTGGAGTGCATAACGCAAGCAGCGGACGGGTCGATCCCCCTAAAAAATTCGGCACGGCGAAAAATATCATCTCCTCCCTGGTGGGACTCTGAATGCTCAGCCAGCATCCGACAGAGAAAAGAAGCAGAAAATAAGTATGCATCCAACATAACAATGACCAACTATTTAAATTTTAAAAAAGTATCTGCATCAACCAGAAGATTACTTTCCAAAAAGAAAACTCAGGGCTGGCATAATTTTTGTAGTTCGTTGTCCCCACGTAGCTCCGTTTCTTTGGTGTGGAAAAAAATAAATTCATTTCGCCGTGTATTCGTCGACAAAAACGTCTCTTCGAACAACCCTAACACATGGTTAGAGGAATTTATGAGCAAACTGGCTCCACCTTCTGCCCCACCTAACGATTGCCTTCCCTCCTCCCTTCCTGTATCATCTTCCCTCACAACTGATAGAATGAATGATCCCTTTTCATATTCAGAATTGGTAAATGCCCTGCACCATCTTAAGGATTCTTCCCCAGGTATTGATGGTATTCCTTATTCTTTCATTTGTAAGTCTTCAAAGCCCTCAAAATTATATTTTTTAAAAATTATAAACTCTGTTTTCATAACTGGAAATATTCCAGAGGCCTGGAAAACACAAATTATCGTCCCAATATTAAAACCTGGAAAGAATCCCGAGGAATCTTCCTCATATCGACCCATTGCCCTGTCCTCTGTCTTATCAAAAATTTTGGAACACCTTGTTAAAAATCGATTAGAGTGGATTGTTGAAAATAAAGGCATTCTCTCAAAGTTTCAGTTTGGCTTTAGAAAAGGCATGAGTACAATGGACAGCCTTAGCATTTTATCGTCTGACATTCGCCTTGCTTTCTCCAAAGATGAACATGTGGTTGGAGTCTTTCTAGATGTCGCCTCGGCATATGACCACGTCCAGCTTCCCCTACTCAGGCAAAAGCTGCTCAATCTGAGTATCCCAGTGAGACTGGTAAATGTCATTTGCAATCTCTTCATGGATCGCTCATTGTGTTTACGATTCCAAGGTTCCTTATCCTCCCCTCGACGTGTTTGGAGAGGCCTACCCCAAGGCTCAGTTTTAAGTCCGATCCTTTACAATCTTTATACATACGACCTCGATCTTTCTGTTAACTGTTTCTGTAATATACTTCAGTATGCTGACGATATCGCACTGTATGTTTGTTCTAAGTCTTTCCTGGATGCAGCCACTCGCCTAAATTCTGCTCTGCGGTATTTGAGCGAGTGGCTTCTTGACCATGGACTTTCACTCTCGGTCGCTAAATGCAGTGCAGTATGCTTCTCCAGGAAAAGGGTAATCCCTCCTGTTGATCTACATGTAAACAATGAACCCATCAAGGTCGAAAATAAAGTTAAATTCTTAGGTATGATTTTAGACTCTAAACTATCGGGAGTTCCACATCTAAATTATATTTTAAATAAATGCGAGAAAAGTGTGAATGTACTTCGCTCCCTCTCTGGCGTCCGCTGGGGCTCACACCCATTTACCCAAAAAATCCTATATAACGCTATATTGTTAGAAGCCACTTTGATTATGGATGTTTTATTTTAGAACCATGCAACAAACTTGCCCTTTGTAAACTGGAAAAGATCCAGTTCAGGTGCCTCCGTATTATTACGGGTGCTATGAAATCTTCTCCTACTAATGCCCTTCAAGTGGAATGCCTTGAACCGCCACTTCACTTACGGAGACAATTCCTGGCTGACCGCTTTTATATTGGTATAGCCCAATATTCATCTCACCCCCTTCTAAATATCTTAAACCCCCTCTCTGAGCAGGTTACATCATCACCCTTTTGGACCCACAAAGAACCTCCTCGACTAATCAACAGCTTTAATCGATACAAAAATGTATGTCCCCTACATAAATTCGATAAAAACCCTATCTTCGATACTGCATTTGATGCTCTCATCTTTGAACCAAATGTGCAACTAAGTTTAGGCATACAAAAAGATGACATTGGAGCTAACAAAACTTTGAGCAATATTATAGATAAGAGATGGAAAGACTGGCTCACTATTTACACGGATGCATCCAAGGTATCAAATGACTGCAGTGTTGGAGCGGCGGTATGGATACCGAAGTACAGGATTGTCTTAAGCTTTAAATGCCCATCACAATACTCAATTTTTACTGGTGAAGCTGTAGCAATATTAGAAGCCTTATCGTATGTTGAATCCCATAAACTAGATAAATCCCTCATACTATCGGATTCGTTAAGTTGCCTTCAGGACATAGTCAAACCTCCCTTTCGGTCAAAAGATAATTTTGCCTTAATTTTAAAGATTAAAAGCCTATTGTTTAAATGTCATCGCTCTGGAATTGCAGTAGCTCTGGCATGGATACCCAGTCATACTGGCATAACTGGTAACGAAGCAGCTGACTGTCATGCTAAACAGGCAATAGAAATTGGTTTGGAAACTCATAATAAGTGTTTTTCTAGAGACTTACGAGCTTTAGCTCGACCTCATCTGTTGAAATCCTGGAATGACCTTTGGCAGAAAACCAGAAATATCAAGGGTAAATTTTATGGTAATATACAGCCTGAAATTCCGGTAAAGTCTTGGTTTTTTAAGCGGAAAAATTTCAACAAGTTGGTAACGTCAGTTATAATTCGCCTGCGTCTGGGTCATGTTTGTTCACCGGTGTTTTTGGCTAAAATCCGAGTAAGAGATCACTCATTATGTGAATGTGGGCTGGAAGAAGGAACCCTAGAGCATTTATTTTTTAATTGTCCCCTACTATCCTCTTCCCTATATGATTTGTTACCCTGCAATATCCCTCGTCCCTCTAATATTCCTTCTTTACTCACCCTGGTCTACTCCCCATTTGTAAATATTCTATATAAATTTATAAAATGTAACAACATTAAATTATAAAAATGTGTTTGTCCATCCTTATGTGTAATAACATATTTGTGTTGTCCTCTTTCTAGTGTACTCAACGAAATCCGCGGAAGAAGATTTTAATAACCGGTCAAGCAAAAAGTTGAAACGCGTGTCTCTCAACTTTGACATTGGCAGAATCATCGACAAACCGATGGAGCCATAATCTCCAAAATAGAATTAGAATTAGAAAGGAAAAAACTAACTATTTATTGAAAAAAATGTTACTAATGACAACGGCTGTAAGGGCTAGTTCCCATTGCCTTTTCGAAAGGATAAATTTAAAATAAATAAAATACAATACAAATTGAACAACATCAACACAACAAAATTGGTGAAAATCGTGTAAAAATAGTTTATATAAGAACTATTGCAATAGATATTGAATCGCGCGACAAATTTTGGTGATAGTTAACCAATTCAGCCACAGCACGTCATTCACCATTTTATATACCTACTTAACATATATTTTTTTCTTATTTTAATATTTCTAACCTCCAAACTTGAAAGAAGAGTTTATAAGATAAAACCATCAAGTTGTAATATGTTGGAGCCATGGAATGACTCTTCAGTTCGTCCTCCGCCTGTGCACACTTGTCGGTGCGACTATAACATTGGTAAGAACAAGGTTTTCTGTTGTATTGCTGAACCAAGGCTCTTTACTTTTAACAGCCACATCTGACCCCACCTCAGAACGTATCGGTCTCCCGTTCCATCAGACAGGAGGGAATGGGCGAGAGAGTATCTGTGTTTAGCTCAAGGCACACATGCATTTCAAAATATCCTGCGTTACCTATTAGACTGAATTATTATCTAGACAAGCTGAGCGCGTATACTGGGAAGGGATGGAGATATGACAAAAATAAATGAAAAATCGTACTTTTGTCTGACTATGCTGCAAGATTTATAAGCAATTTCAACTTAAGGTAGCATTCCGATCCTAGCAAATGCGACCCACTGCTCTGTATTACGACGGCCCGATAGCATAGTCTGTAGTGAACCTGCCTGCTGTGCCGAGGGTCGCGGGTTCGAATCCCGCAAGGGACAAATATTAGTATGATGAATATGAATATTTGTACCCGAGTCATTGATGTTATTCTATATCGTTGTCTAGTCATCATAATACAAGTCCAGGCTAGTTTCTGGTACTTTAAATGTCACTAGATAATTTGTGTGACTATGTCCAAGATATTTATTTCTTCTTCTTGGTCGTAACCTCATGGCTGAGGGACGTGACCATGGTGGGCCGCTTGTGCCACCACAGCTCTCCAGGCCGCTCGATCTTGGGCCCGGTATATGTTGGCCTGTAGTGTTGTGTCGGTAATTTCTTTTACTAAATCGGTCCATCGCGTAGGCGTGCGTCCTCTACCTCTCTTTCCCTCCATACGGCGGTGATAATGAGCTTTTCCAAACTATCTGATATTTATATTGATATTTATTTATTTATGTATTAATTCAGTTGCGTGACTCGGTCGCTAGGATCGGAAGGTGTTTGTGAGTGATTTCATATAAATTCATACCAAGCAGTGGGTCACAGTCACCAGTCATGGCCGCTAGGATCGGAATGGTACCTTTAGTCAAACAAAAATACCGCATACGCTGAAAGGGACCAACATCATAGATTAAATCTTGCTACTTTATGCAGGGGGGCTTAATGCTAAGCCCGTTTTGTTTCCCCAATTATAATTTTAATGCCCGTTCTAGTTATTCTCTTTGTACGTGAATGCGTACCCAACAGCTTTTCTATAAATATTTGCATTTGCCATAGTTGAAATTGGCATGGAATCCATCACTTCTAAATCTTTTAATGTAGGTTCAGTGGGTTTAATCACAATAGTAAATATCTCTAAAGAACATCTCAATAGAAGGCTGATTTACCTACCTATTATATTTTGCAGATGTAAAAGAATTGACACACACATGTAACAACATAATCAATGTCCTAACAAAGCAGTCACCTCTACACAAAGAGAGTGCTATCGTTTCTAGATTTGTCTACAAATTCGACAAAAAGTTCCGTAATGACATAGGCTACAGAAACTTAAAGAAAGTTAACACTGCTTTAAAAAGATACTTGGTTTTAAACCTTATGAAAGATGTGGAAAATTTTACATCCGTTTTACCAGCAGATGATGACGAGTATTTACCGACTAGACAAATGTTGGAGTACATGCTTGTACGAATAATTACATTCTCGAAGCTCATGTTTAGGATCTGTGTTTGTTCGAAACAAGCTGCTATCTTCTATTTGGACAGAGTGAAGAGAGGTGAAAGTCATTGGATGTCGCTAATGCCATATGCACTACTTAGCAGAGTGTGGTCGGTCACGAAAGTCCTGTTACAACATTCTTGTTCCTGGTACTCAAGATTACATCCATTCCTAAGCAAATTAAAACTAAAAGGTCTAGATTTCCTTCCTATAGGTTACATATTGCCACAGGATTTAGAAGAATGGTTGGATGTGAAAGACCTTGATAATTTCGGTAGATTTGATTGGTCTCACAAGAAACAAATACAAATAGATGCTGGGTTAATTGAAGACAATGAAGGGGACACGTTTGACAATATATTAGAATATGTCAACCAAATAAATACTGAAAATCCAGAAGAAGAAACTGAAATGGATGTTCTTACAGAGAAGATTGAAAAAAGTGATGAATTACAATTTACATCGGTCAAAAGTGTTGATCTAGGTGAAGCAATATCCAGAGATATGTTGAAGAATCTGTCTAGAGCAGTTCCTGGTTTGCCTCAAAAGAAAATAAATCATTCTGCTGAAAGAGTAACCAATAAGGAATCACTAAAACAATTAATAGTAACAGAGGAAGAGTTAAGGAATGAAAGCAGTAGTCAATCTCTAACAAAACATTTAAGTTTCATGCAGTGGCAAGCTTTGAAGAATTCGTTAAACCAATTGTATGATTCATTAGCAAATAACAGAAAAATAGAAAGAAAATTCCAAAAGTTATGGAAGGAAAAGTGCTTGGATTATTGTTGAATAAAATAACTATAAGCAAACAATTTGTTAAACTTTTATATTGTTTACCATAATAAATATTTACAATAAGTAATACAGCACCATTTTCGTAGATAAGTATAGATAGGTGGTTATTAAATTCAGCAAGCAAATTCAAAATAATTAAACCTTAAATGGAATGTTATTTTTTAAAGTTTATTTACATTTTTCAAAACAATAGAAAAGTGGAATAATTACATAGCATAAGCATATGCTCACGACTATATTCACCGAGATATGTGAAAATGGTAAAGTGGAATGATTATAGTTTTTACATAAATTAAAACAAAATACTGAAACAATGAAATGAATTTTCTTTTTTGGATTGTAATAAATAAATTCAAAATTAGACATTAGGCTATGTATTTTTTCAAAGAAAATGTTATCATAAAATATCAATAATCCAGTCAGAAGAACAGTTGAGCCTGTTTTGTTGAGCTGCCCAGTAATTTGCAACCCTAAGGGCTGAAATCGCTTTACTAATTCAGGAACCTTATCAGTGGAATGGCTAATTTGTCACAATATCTTAGAATTCAAACTAAGATAATTCCAGTTGTGCGTTCTGAACTCAAATCTGCAAATATGTAATCAAGATGCACATCGGCATGATTCTTTAAGGCCGAGATTTAGAGACGATTTGGAAGTCATAATTCGAACTCTCGTATGTCAAAATCCATACATTTCGACCCTTTACCTCTGACTAAGACTAAAATATTCGTCTCTGAATCTCCGCCTCAATCTCTGACTTGATGTTACAAAGACATTTATTTGAGGTCATCCTTACCTTTCTGTAAGCTGATAATTTTTTACATATTAAATAGGTCAGGTACATTTTATTACTGCTCCTGCTAGTATGATTTCTCTAATTTCGAAAAAGATCATTCAGTCATTTTCTATGCATCGAAGACGCACGATTCATCATACTAGAAGGGTTGGAATCATTGACTTACACTCTAGCGATAGACAGTCCCTTTCATAGAAGCAACATGTTCCAGAGTTCACTTCGTCACTATGGCAATGACAGACCGTAATGTGTCATTTTGTGTTGTTTTATGTGACATGTTGTTTGTTTGAACGAGCTTGTCTATCGCTAGAGTATATGTCAGTGGTTGCAATGCAAATCGAATAAGTCTATCAAATCAAAATAATTTAAATGTTAAGAATAAATGGCAATTTTTGTATAAATTTGTGCAAAAGATGGCTTATAACGACTTGGCATGTAAGTATAGCTAACTCTTTCTAGTACTGGATATCTTCTGTAGACGTGCCTTCAGACCACCTTCTTTTTTGGGCTGTGTGAGAGATTTTCTTTCTTCTTGTTGTTTCTTTGCTTCTTTTAACCTGGAACAAAAGTTATATAAGTTAACAATATTCAACATTAACTAGTTTTAACCAGGAACAGAAGTTATGTAAGTCAATGCAGTAAATCATTTGATATTTTCTTGGTTCTGTTCTATGGTAAATGGTTATAATTTACTAGCTGCGCCCAGCATGCGTTGCAATGCGGTTTATTTTTGACACTAAAGTTTCATCGCAATCGGTCAAACTGTGTCAGTGTCGAAGTATATCACGTCTGAATACCAACATCCATTTTTATGATTTTGATGATATTGTGGGGACTTGCCATAGATGTCAACACCCACAAGTTATAGCAAAGAAGCTAACAGATGGCGATACCGTCACTCTCAGAAATATGCTCCATACAAAGACAACGTTCACCGTAAATACATAACTCGTAACCTACAACAAATAAGGTTCACAATCGAATGCGAGACGTAAATCGCGCAAGAGGAATAATCACAGAGATTCGATATAATATACAAAGTCCAACTAAGAACTGTTGGACCACGGCCGGTCCCCAGGCTTCACACTAAGCCTGGTGGAAGATCTTCCCTTTTCAATGGAGGAACATTCCCAAGTAGCACCTCCATAACATTATTGAGAAATTATTTTCGAATTAATTATTTAATGGCACCAAATTCAGAAAAAATACGAATCAACAACGTAGGCTAAATCATACCAAATTGACGTCATTCACACTTAATTTGGAATATCATTAGAATCGAGACTTCTTGAAAAAGTGAACTAATAAGAATAATCATTACTCACTTTTCTTTTATAGCAATCTGTTCTTCTTTCTTATAAATATCTTTGAAATCGCTACAAAATACAGTCCATAGAGAGAAGAATTCCTTAGGTTCGCAGTCTTCTAATTTCCCATACTTCGAAGTGTACTGATAAAATTTCACAGTCGCCATGAATTTTGTACGGCATTCCTCTAAATTTTCGTTTTCGGTTTTCAGTTTATCTTCGGCGGCATTAATGAATGTTGTCATTTTGTCTTTGAATACTTCCAGGCGTTTGGAGCTTTCGCCCGTGGACGGTTCATCGGGGCTGTGAGATTGAGCATCGGTGTCCAAAACTTTCTTTGTTTTCTCCTTGCATGCTGAAACAAAAGGAATGTTAGTCAGAATATTTTTGCATCTAAAGCAGACACTTGCAGAGCTGTCAATTTCATACAAAACTTTGTCGTAGAACACTCGTAGATGGTATTAATAAAAGTAATGTTTCATATATGGAAAAATAGCTTAGAAAATCTAGATCTAGATTGCGCCTCTCAAATAACATTTACAATTTATAATATCATTACGAAGAAATATGGCTTTGAAATTTTGTATGTGTGAGTGTTCTATGACAAAGTTTTGTATGAAATTGACAACTCTGCAACCACCTTAATAAAACATTACTTTTATTAATACCGTCTACGAGTGTACTACGACAAAGTATTGTATGAAATTCTGCAACCACCGGTGGTGGTATCACAGAGTAGTCAATTTTATACAAAACTTTGTCGCAGAACACGCGTAGACGGTATTAATAAAAGTAATATTTAATATACCTACTAATGGAAAAATAGTTTAGAAAGTCTAGATTGCGTGTCTCAAATAACATAATATAATTACGAAATTTATTGAAATTATTCATACAAAATTTCAAAGCTTTATTTTCCGTCTACGCGTGTTCTGCGTCAACGTTTTGCATATTACCTACTGAAACCACCTTAAGCAAATAGTTTGCTTTGATATTTTTTTTCTCCCCTCCGGACAGAAAGCGTCAATTTACGTTCCGCTGCGCTAACGAATTTGCCGCTTTCCACCTCGGTCGAGGAGAAAAATAGTTTTCTTCCCTCCGGACGGAAAGCGTCAATTTTCGTCCCGCTGCGCTAAACGAAGTTGCCGCTTTCCACCTTCGTCGACGAGAAAAATAGTATACTAACCTCGGGCAGTAAATAAGAAAGCCTCAGATCACATGTTTGTTGTACAACAATTGTACAACATGTAAGTACCAACAATTACACGAGATCAGAGACTTTTCCTACTTCCTGCCCTCGGTATGTTATCTACTAATACTAACCTCTGGCAGTAAATAAGAAAGCCTCAGATCACATGTTTGTTGAACTTACATGAGATCAGGAGTGCGATTTTTGAATCTCATTCGGTGAGCTCAGCAGTTGAAAATGACAAAATTACTATGGAGATACGCATCTTTCTACTGCTGATTTGACTTTCAAAAATCATACTTCAGGAGTGCGATTTTTTAAAGTCAAATCAGAAGCAGAAAGATGTAAGATATCTCCATAGTAATTTTGACTTTTCCAACTGCTGAGCTCAGCGAATGAGATTCAAAAATCACACTATTGAGACCTTTCTTACTTTCCTGCCCTCGGTGTTTAATCTACTATACCGTTGAGCTGGTTGGCCAGCGCGGCCAGCTGCGCGGCGACGTCGGCGAAGTCTATCGCGGCGGCGCGCGCCACGTCGCCCGGCTCCGGCACCGGCAGCGCGCACTCGCCGGACAGCGCGCCGCCGCACGCGCGCATGTACGTGCGCACTATGAAGTGCAGCAGCGTCACGTTTGACTGCTTCGACTGCAATTATTACATTTGCGTTCTTAAAAAACCGCCAGCATATAAAGTCCCTACATACGTCCAACATATTTTGTTTGAGCCTGTTCTGTGTGCCACTGCTGGGCAAATGCCTCCCCTCTTCTCCTCTGATCCTCCAATGCAATGCAATCTCTGGCCAACCCTTCAGGAAGGTATTAAAATCGCGCCAACTTCTCCTGGGCCTTCCACGACGTCGGCAACCATCTTGTGGAACCCATTCCGTGGCCATCTTGGTCCACCTCTCCAGATGCATGCGGCAGATGTCTCTTCCAGTCCCACTTCAGCTGGACTGTTTTAAGGCCTACGTCAGGTCGATGTGCTGATGGTGGATGATCAGACCATCAAACTGAGCAACCTCTATGGGACAAACCAATATCGAAATGCGAATTAAAAATTAGCTGTCCTGAAACTGAACATTTGGGTCGAGTAGGATTGTAGTTTTGTATGAAATAGGTAGCTTTTTTTTTTTCGCGATTTCGATATAGATCCCATAAAGTTGTTCAGTTTTATAGTCTCATCATCCCCTTAAAAACCCCTTTATGTATTGTATATCGTTGCCTAGTCAGAATAGTAACAAGTCTGTACTAGTGTGTGTGTGTATGCTAGTGTTAGGTTTTCTTTTCTTTGTTGTGTAGTCTTAAGGTTAAGGCACGATGGGGCTTGCAGAACCTCAGGGTTAAAAGCCCCAATATAAATAGAAAGAATAAAAAAAATTATCTGGTACTTTAAATCTTTGGGCTAGAATCTAGCCGCTAGATGATCCGTGTAATAATGTCTGAGATATTTATTTAACGGTTATTTAAGTTTTATAGAACCCTTACCTTTACATCTCTTAGTTTTGAAAGTATCTCGAGACCGAATCCGTCTGCCTGACCTCTCTGTCCGTTGCCACCATTCATATAGTTGCCGAGCGTCAATATTATAGCAAACAACTTCTTTAGAGGCTCACTCGTTAAAAGAAACTGAAAATAAAGTTATTTAACAGTTACAGTTTAACATTTGCAGTTACATAACTGCATTTACATCGCGAAAGTTTTCTGTTTGATGGTTTGAAGTAATGTAATGCATCGAATTTTACACACCAGTAGAAATGAAGAAAAAATCTTATACGTCTCGATCTGTCTATTTATAAAATGTATACCTAGATAAAAATACTGATGCATACATATGATGAGTGATTGTCATACGATATGGCTCAAGCTGACATGAAAGAAGAAGTAACAAATATGCTCACGCACGACTAAGTCCAAGTGGGGTAGTTAGTAGGCAGAGACAATAAAGCCACATACTGTGATTCTAGCTTACATTTCTCGCTTCTATCATCCATAATTCTCTTCATACATGCTCGCTTGTCGGTTCCGGGTACATTTTAGATGACCCTTGATGATTTGACCCGCATATTATGTGCAGGGGCATATATGTCTAGGGCGATCACATTCAACTATCCCATTCACACGTGCGTCGAACCTATTTTCGCTCATTCTTTATTAAATAATGCTTGAATACCGATCTCACCTCGCAAGTATGTTTCAAGTTGTCTAGCTTGTGCATTGTTGTGCTGGCAGCATCCTCAAAGTCCGCTTGGAACATGAAGCATGATATTCTTTCTGCAAAATTTGGTATGCCTGACAAATCGTGCAAGAATGCTTCTGGCCGATCCAGAGGAATGTCTGATTTTAATTTTAAATGTTCTTTTATCATAGCCAGTTCCTCTTCGGTTGCTCTCTGAAATTGAAATGAAGGTTGCATTATTTTCACAATTGAACTTAATTTAAAATATAATAAAAATTGTATTTTAAATTACTTACCAATTCGTAAATTTGTTGTAGAGCTTCTAAACTAACTACAGATGTATCAAAATTGTATATAGCATTCTCTATTTCAGAGAATTCTACATGTAAACTTTGAGCAAGTATGCCTACATTCTGAGACCGTTTGCTATCCAATATCTTTATTGGTTTTATTTTCGTTTTTACTTCCACTTTCTTCTTCACAGGGGCTTTGATAACCTGTCTGGAGAATAGATCAGTGAATTCATCAATATTGTCTAGTTTTGTTTCTTCTATTTCAAGCCAGAGTGGCTTTGAACCGGCTGAATCTGATTCGCCTACACAAGGCAGTGGTGTTGGGGCTGCTAATATTCGAGTCCAATACAAAGGTTTCATAGGAGCTGCTGGTTTTACTGGAGTCTTTCTTAAGGCTGTAAATGAGCACAAAAAATAATTTTTAATTCTTTCAACATTTGTATATTCTTGAAAAGTTACTATAATAGTCTTAAAAATCTTAATTATCTCGCAAATTTTACTTACTTGCTCTTTGTACATTCCACCCGCCTATAGGAGGTGCAGGAAATGGAACTGGACCACCACAAGACTGGCCGGGGCCAGGAGGCGGCGGCGGTGGTCCAGGCATTCCAGGTGGGGGTGGGCCTAACCCAGGCAATGGCGGTGGAGCAGGACTGACGCCCGGCATTGGAGGTGGTGGGATCATTCCAGGCATCGGTGGTGGCGGTGGACCCATTCCAGGCATCGGTGGAGGTGGTGGGCCCATTCCAGGCATTGGTGGGGGTGGTGGGCCCATTCCAGGCATTGGTGGTGGCGGTGGGCCCATGCACGGCATCGGTGGTGGCGGTGGGCCCATGCATGGCATTGGTGGTGGTGGTGGGCCCATGCACGGCATCGGTGGTGGTGGTGGGCCCATGCACGGCATCGGTGGTGGTGGTGGGCCCATGCACGGCATCGGTGGAGGTGGTGGGCCCATTATAGGTGATTCAATTGTTCCTGGCATTGGTGGGGGTGGCGGGACCACTCCGGGCATAGGAGGAGGTTCATATGACGATGATAGTGGTGATGATGATGCGGACTGCGCTTGAGGTATTGGCAGGTGTGAATGTGGCACACATACATCATTCGGTACAACTGGAGACGTTTTCGGACTAAGAGCAGATGATGACTTATTGCTTTGTTCTAATGACACCTTTGAACTTTCATATTCTGATGCAACATTTGAGATGTCAGATGCCAAAGATTGGCTGCTTTCAGCTGTATGCTTTTTAACAATGATTGAATACAGCACTTGAGTTGGCTTTGTATTTATAGTTTTAACAGGTGAACAATTTTTCCTATCTAAATCGGAGGAACTATCTATTTGACTACTAATTTGCTCGTTTGATGTGAAGGTACTGCGGAATGACGCATCTGAAGAACTTTCGCATGTATTACTGACGCTTGTGTCTTCAGAAACCATTCCAAGGAAAGAGACAGCATCTAGCTCCTTGGAAATCAACTTCTCATTTACCTCTTTTTTAACTTCTTCATTCGTCTCAGTGAATTCATCGTTTCTAATAGATTTATTACAGTCTCTACTTTTATTTAACTTACAATAATTCTCTATTTTGTCAGATCTCACTTCAGGTTCATCATTTTTATAAGCGCTACTTATACCTAGTGTATTATTTACATTTGTTCTTAAAGACTCGTTTTCAGGTATATTTATCACAGGTCTATTATTGGATAGTATGTTTAATTCACTGCTCATGAACTCAGTTTGTACCTCTTTGCTAACTAAATTATCTTTATTTACAACAGACTTTTTGTTGTCAATTACAGAATCATATGTTTTTTCTATATTTCTTGACAGCACTTCTATCTGTGCATTAATTTTTTGTTTTTCTATTTGATATTCTAGTTCCTGTAGTTTTCTTTTCAGCTGGGATATGATGAGTTTAGCTTCAGTAACATCATTTATTTCTTCATTGTTGTTTTGATTGAAAAACTTGTTATCGAGGGTGGAGTGGTGGGTGGCATCGTGTGAGATGTGGTGAGGCTCGTCTGGTGGCCACGCAGTCATGTGCAGACGGCCGGGGGTTACTGGCTGTGATGCAGGCACCTCCATGTGGGCCCAGTAGTACATTAAATTGGGCTGTAAATTACAAAAAAATTCAAGCTGTTATATTTCCTATCATTACAATGCTAAAAGTAAACATCGCTACAATTACAAACCAGAACTCTTTCAAATTTGTATAAAAATTATGCATTAAGCTGTGTAGTTTTTTTGGCATTTCCATATTATATGAATTAGAATGTATGAGATTAGCAAAAAAACACTTCAGGTCAAAGTATAGATGAAACCGTTATGTATGCCTCAACTGGCTAAATGTTTAAGCAAAAGAGCTATGTCAGGAATTTAGCCAGATTTGTCATCTCTGAAACCCTAATTTGAGACTGGATGAGTTTATACAAAATATGTGTACCATGTACCTACTTGATAAAGCAAGTCCATTTGAAACAAAGTACAAAAAATTATATTAATATGTGCTATTAATATGTTAAAATTACATGCTTCGGAAGGTGTATTAAGCCTTCGTCTGTCGGAATGCAGATCCCGTCCAGACACATTACATATATTGTGTTCTAAAATCTCAACACACGATGGGTTAAACAGATCGTCCCAATTACCTTCTGCCTTAAATGGTTACTTATAACTCAATAAGGGAAGTAAGAGGTGTGATGAGGTGGCTCAAAAATACTCTAACAGCAACTCTGAGTCTGATCACCAACTTACCTCCACCAATCTGCACTAGTTCTGTGTGGTGGAGTATTGTTCTAATGAAGTATACGAGATATACTAATTTTATGATGTATCCATTTCAATTTTCTCTCAATCACGAGGAGAGAGCTTGGTGGCACATTGCGGAGAGGTATGGACTCTCAATCACGAGGTTCGGGTTTGAATCCGCCATGTAGCAATGAGTTTTTCTAACTTATGTATGTATTACCGACTGCTCTCAAACGGTGAAGGAAAACATTGTGAGGAAACCTGTATATGCAGAAGAAGAAATTTTTATGCATTATGTGAAGTCTGCCAATGTGCATTGGGCACGCGTGGTGGACTAATGTCCAAACACCCTCCTAGGGGGTAGGCCTGTGACCTGCAGTGGGACGTATACATATAGGCTGATGATGATGATGTCAATTTTAACCCCTTAAAAGTTGTTGCTCTTATGAAAAAGGCTGAATACCCAAATTCGGTATGTCAAGTTTTTTTTTGTCTTCATTTTTATATTTTTTACGGACAGAAGACATAATTTTAAGATACCTATTTCATTCTTATTGCGATTCATCGAGTTTACCAATATAAATTTAATTTTTAAATTATTTTGATCTGTAATCTCTAAGTGCAAAAATGGTGGAGAGAAAATAATTCGAACTCCATGGAGAAAAACTACATACAGCTGTATTTAAAAAAATTAAAACCTGCCTCCTCTTTCCAACTCTATGCTGGAAAAAGATACGGCAACATCAAATGTCAAATTCTGACATTGTGAAAGTATTTTTTTTTCTTAATGGCCGGTTATTTTAAGTTGATTTTATGTTTACCAAGGAGTTCTCAGGTATGCCAGTGACGTCACTGCATGGACCGAAAAACGACGTTATTTTATTAAAAATATCTGTAATCCTTTCATTTTAAAATCTCTGACATAGAAAATATGATTATTGAGACAATTATCTCGAAATGGTTTTCAATTCAGCCCTCCACAAAAAAACTTGACATACCGAATTGTGAGGAGTGTAGTCAAGAGTATGTCAACTTCAATCACGCTCAGGATTCATAAGTTCAAATAATTTTATTAAGGTTCTTTTCATAATATGAAGCTTCATTTATGAATAGTTGAATTGAAATGTATTTTCTCATAGGTAATCAAGTTTGGGGTACACACGGCGACACATCAAGCTACGCAAACCAAACAAACTGGCCTTGCGACGTTATACAAATTACTCTACCAATGCGCTGCCAGCTTATTTTGGTTTTGCGTAGCTTGATATGTAGTTGTGTGTACAATCGGACCGACTTGTGCATAAAAGTTCCTAAGAAACAACAAAATATCTATGCTTCTCGCTATAATATACCTATCTGTATAATAGGGGATCGGACAACTAGTCAAATTAGCAACTCAATCGAATATCAGAAAATATCAGAAGACGTCATCAGCTATCTATCATCTTTTATTCTATTCTATTCTATTTTTAAAAATATGGCTGCCATCTTTGGTTTATGATGATTTTGCCAATGTCGAGTTTTTATAGCAAAAGTGCTTGACGTTGTACGGTTATATTGATATTTTGGTGACTTCAAGGGTTGTTCTTATAAAAGAACAATATCCTGAGCCACCACTGGAGTTCCACTGTAGGCCGGGGATGGGGCAACCGACGCGAACGTGACCGCCCAATAGCAGACCCACAAAGCAACTCCATCATCTTTTTATACTTCATCCTATTATTTAAAAATAGTATTCAAGCTAAAGAATTACTGAAAATGGGAGTTTAGCATTGTTTTTAAATGTTTTTTTTCTAAGAAGATAAAACTAAAATATATTTGATGCAGTCCGATCAATATTATAAATCCTGATAAATCATTCATTAAAAAGATAAATTTATATAGAAATGTCTTCGTACTGGGTGTGTAAATCACAAAAAGCTACTATGTAAAATTTTTATTTCTATGTCCTGATGATTACGCCGAGCATTTAATGTCAATCACAGAATAGATACTGTTTTTAGGAAATTGGGTTAGTACCTAGATTAAGTAAGTACTTTACAATAGTAAATTGTTTTATAAAACAAAAATGTAAGTATATAGGTATAACTGAAAGTTCACCAAAAAGTTTACATCTCGTCGACAGAGGCAAGTTTTTTTTTAATTTTACTAACAACGTACCTTGAAAATATGTTCAGTAGGTGCATCTTTGTCGGAGATCTGTCGAAGCACCCCAGCTGCCAGCAAGTGGGTGCAATATTGGATGCCCAGGTTCTTCAGATCCTGGGTGCTTAACAAACTTTTCAAATGTCTGTTCTCTGTTACTGATGACACGAACCAATTAAGTAGCATCTGGCCTGAAAACGTTTTACAAAACTATATCAGAACCGTTGGATTTTATCAAGGAATCCTCAAAATAAATAAAAAAAAGGATTATTTACAAGCAAAAAGGACGACCGGACCTTCAAGGTTGTAGTTGCACGCTAATTGCTATAAACTGTACTATAAAATGAGAGGATGAATACATTTTTGTATAGCGCTATTTCATATTCATGGCCTGACTAATAACCTAACGTTAGAATTATGCAAAATAAGCACACCGAATGACAACGACATGACATTACAAGGAGTGTTTTCAACGAATGCTTTGGTAACCTCTCATCAAAATATTACAACCTCAAATTATCGGACAACGGAGGCACGGTACCTACCTACGGAGGGAATCCGACAGTAGGGGCTTAAGGCACGGCTTAAGGGTACTTAAGGGGCTACCTCCTGGTTTTGGGTAACTTTGTAGGTAACCATTTTATTCATGCAACTATGGCACTTTTTGAGCTGAGAAATAAACTGAACATAGACGACAATTTTTTCGCTACGAAACTGAACCATCTACCTACACCTACACGATATGAGAAGTGATGTGGTTTTTTCTAGAAATCGATTTTAATGAATAAAACCGAAGAAAAGGGATGATAAAGTCACCCCTTTTTTTGCAGTTGTAATTGTAACCGTTTTACTCTTACATTTTTTATCGGAAGAAAATGAAAATTTACGATATTGTTCAAAACACAATTTAGAATGATGTGGTTTTCTTACTTTTTCGAAATTAATAAAAAATCATCTAATTTTCAAAGAAATTAGGCTAAATTCTGACCGGAGCCACGCGGTCGGTCGCATCTATTAGTAGGTATGGAGAGTCGTGGTCCAGGAATCATTCATTCTCTTGCCCATTCATTTCCCATTATTTGGGGTCGGCGCAATATGTCATCCTCTTCCATTCATCTCGCTTGGCCGTCGTTTCAGCACTCACTCCTTTCTTACACATATCATCCTTCACACAATCCATCCATCTTTTCTTTGGCCTTCCTCTCCTACCACAGCCATCCACATTCATAAGTCGTGGTCCAGGAATGATACCTACGCCATTATAGACGGAACATCATGCATGATGGAGCGAAGTTCTACGACGGACGGACAAGTAGATATGCTCAGTGCCCTATGTGGGACGTATTATTATGAGACGAAGGTATTAGGTAGTTGGATAGGAACTTATAGGAAGGTAGGATGAGGTAACTAGTAGACCGTTAAATAAAACCGGTCAAGAGCGTGTCAGGCTACGGCACCACACAACATATCTAACTAAAAAAGTTATGCTTTCTCCGGGACCTTTAACGCGAGACCGACTCTCTCTTGGCCGGGTTTTATTATTGTTGTTTGTAGAGTTTGCTCTATAATCACACCAAGTTTGACTAGGTACTGTAAAGAGCGAGAAGAGAAAACGTTGATAAAAACTAGTTTCTTGTATGAGGGGATCCCCTTAATTTTTAACTTTTTGACATTTTTATTGTTTGTTAAGTAGCAAATCCGCCATGATGACATTATGTGAAAATGGCAACTGCCTAGTTATAACGGTTCAAAAGTTATAGCCCTAAATAGGTAGGACAGACAGACAGACGGACGGACGGACAGTGTAGAGTCTACAATAGACTTATGACTAGGGTCCCGTTTTCACCCTTTGGGTACGGAACCCTAGAAACACATACCTACATACAAGCGTCAAACTTGGTGAGTCACATGTGTGGCTTGCGTGAGGCCGACTCGCACTTCGCTGGTTTTTTTGGACTTTCACAGTATCTTTCACAGTACCACAGTATAAGAAAAGTATCTAGTACTATATACAGTACCTACGGACACCCCGCGCCCTGATACCACTTTGTAGGGTAACTTGAGGGGCGCCGAGCAAGAAGCACATACAGGAGGCGCAAGCGTGCAAGCGGGACGGCACGTATAGTAACGTCATCTTGTGTCGCGAGTGCCGGACCTGTGACAGTATACCTACCTAATTAAGTACCTACCTGACTGAGTATAGGTACTTACTTTGAACCATATTTAATTTTGTACATGAGCTTCGATGGTTACTAGTAAAATTTACTATGTGTAAATAAATACTGTAAACTGCACGTCTTTCGCGAAAACACATTTTTAAAACTCCCGTACTCAGATCACACATTAATTGGATTTCACAATTTTCATTACACAGAGTGAACACTACCACCAGATACCATGATACTGGTGTATCAAAATTGAATTTCACTTTCTTCGGCGGCACAAAAGGCACTAATGCTCCTTTATTCTTTAACCTTCTAGCTGTAGAACGTAATCGCCTGGAGACTACGTTCAATCGTTTTTCGCGACTGAAATTGTCTCTATGCAAGCCTAGTATAGTCACAATATCTTCAATTCCTTTCCGAGTGGACCCAGATTTACACAGAAATTTAGCGTAGTTTAACTGAGCAATAGAAGCACTAGTAAAGTTGACGCGATTTGTAGACAGCTGCATTTTTGCTGCCGTTCAGCAGGTCACGTACACAACCACTATCACAGCTGCGTCTAATGATAATGGTTTTGATTAATAAAGATTAGAGTGGTTATATTAGTAGGTAGGTACCTACATAGATAAACATTCTCTTATCGCTATGTCCATTCATCTAAACAGGCGCCCCGTGATAAAATTTGATTGCGTATGATAGAAGGTAAAGATAAACGATATAGAAGGTAGGTTACCTATCTAGCAAGGTGTTAGTGTCTTTATTGGTCATATTTAACATACTTTAGGTACTTATTTATTGTTATTTGTATTGAGTACTATTGAGTTCAGTCTTGAACTAGGTTAATATGCCGACTTTCATCAACAGTTGAGATAAATAATAAGTAAGTACCTAACTACCTAGGCGAATGTGACCAAAGACTGGCATGGCGCATACCAAGAATGGAAGGCTCAAGAAAACTAGCTGTGATTTAGGATTCGAACCTACAGTGCGATTTTTGAAAATCATACGAGCGGTTCGGCAGTAGAAAGATGCATAATCTCCATAGTAATTCTGACTTTTTCTACTGCCGAACCGCTCGTATGATTTTCAAAAATCGCACTGCTGGAGTGCGATTTTTTAAAGTCACACGGTCAAATCACCAGTAGAAAGACGTATAATCTATTTATAATCCAACGTGTGACTTCGCACTACCTACTAGTGTATAAAGGGGGGCCCCTGATGGTATGGTCCTCCCCTTAAAAAGTGTGAGCATATTAAAAAGGACCCTGTACTGTAGAAGGGCAATAGGTAACTAACTACTTCTTTTCTTACCTTCAAATTTCTCATAGAGCTGGAAATCTAGTTTTTCAGGGACGAACCTAGGGCGGGCGACCTTGGTCTCCGAATGCTTATCCAAAGTGAGAGAAGCAACTTTTCTCAAAACATTTGAGTCTGACAAAGGCGCGTCGCTGACGCTCGAATGCCGTCTGTCCTCTGTGATTGCTGAAATGACACAATTTATTAGGTAATAAATAACTAAATGCAGAGTTTTAACCATTTTTTATGGTTAAAAACGAACAAAATAATCAAAATAACGGCACAGGACAAAGCAAACTCGCACTAAGCTACTATTAGCAATAGCAACTTGGAGAGGTTTGGATTTTCAAAATTAGGTAGGTTGGTATATTTGTTGGATGGAAAAAAGTAAATTAAAATTTAGGTTGGCACTCGGCTCATGCGCCAGAGATCTGTTGGAAAAAAAGCGTAAAACATAATCTTCTAAAGCCAGACCCTATAATGCGGTGGAATCTGGTGGAATACTTTTGAAAAGGTTGCAGAAGCGAACTGAGAGCACAAGATAGAAGGAATAGAAAAGTCGGAAAGAGCTGTAGGTATCACAATGTTGAAAATGGCTGGAAAGAAGAAGATAAAGTACCTAGGTAACTAACTAAATCTAGATAAACTTTGATAACACAAAATTTACAGGCACTTAGTTTTTTGAGCGTGAGTAACTAGTCTTTGTACGGTCGAAAATGAATGGATTTTGAGGTACCTACGTGAGATAGAATTAAGAAATCCTATCCTAGATCCTATAAATAAGGGTTCCGTTTTTTTCCTCTTGAGGTAGGTAACTCTAAAAACGTATCTGAATTTCAGCCTGAAGCTGGGCCTCAGTCAAAAGAAACGGATTTGGATACGCACCATTATAATCTCCTATTTTTCGTCACAAAATACTCGAAATGATTCACAGATTAGGTAGTCTACTAGATGAAGTAATCATTTGTCTTTTTTCCTAATCAAAAACAAACTGACAAACTTTTAACAAATAATCCAACGTTCACGACATTCATCGTGTTCAAGTTTCAAATAGTCAGTGACATATAAGATGTCGCGTATTTTTTAACTGGATATAGGATAGATAACCCACTTAATCGCTTCAGTTGCGTCTTTGCATGGTAAACAGGATTAGTAGAGTTTGCTGACAAATGCTAAAATGCAAGCTTAATAGAACAGTTATTGCATCGCTTGCGTCCTAGTGGCTATCCTCAAAAGGGCGCTGCTTCTGCCGGCTTTGACTTTATGACAGGCCACAAAACTTTTTTTGCTGAATAAATGCTTTCGTGCGTGAATATTTTCAGTGTTGGACCCAGAGGTAAAAAGGGTCATGGATGGATCGCAACCACAAATTCCAAGTTTTCATAGGTAGGTACTTATCATTTTTTAAACTGTATTATTTTAAAACCTACTTCAGTTTGTAACTAGAGTGCTTGCGAATTTCTAAAGTCTACCTAAGTACCAACTATGCATACTATACTGTCAGGTTAGAGTCCTTCCATACAGGCGATTTGATACGCCATTTCTCAGCGGAGCGAGACTGCAATTGCAATCTAAATCAAATCGCGGAGAAATCGCCAATCAAAACGCCAGTGTGGAAGGGCTCTTATATACGGTCTACACCCGAAGTAAAAACAGAAATAAGCTAAAACCATGTCCAAAGATGGACAAATTCTACATTGCTCGAGAGTATTGTGTGAAGTAATATGATATTGCAACTGGCTTTAGTACCAAGAGGAGTCGGTAACCCAAGTAACCATTGTTTATTGCGTTTATTATTCAATTACACGCGCTTTACACTTTAACGCGTTAAAGTTAAAGATGAAAATCGGGTGACTCAAGTATCAATCTGTATGATCAGCGAATAAGTAAGTATATCAAACTGGTTTCCTGACTATTGTAAGAAGATGAATAAAAAGTTTGTATGTAAGTATACAAAACAGGAGTACCATATTTTACAGGTAGGTAAGTATACGTCGATGTGATTGATTACCTACGTTTTATTACTTAGTACGTACGTAACCAATCACATCATTGCAGGTGTGTTGTGTGTGTTGTTTACGTAGTAGTTGAGCTGCCTGTATACACTATTCAAGCGGTCAGAGTCGGTTTTATTTGCTACTTAACAGGTAATAAATAGTGCATGCTTATCGTGATAGCCTAATTTATGACTCTGTAAAGAACTAACCGTTGTCGAGTATGGTGAGCGAAGAGTCGCAAGCGACGGGCGGCAGCTCCACCTTGCGGTGCTTGGAGAGCGTGAACGAGGTCTGCGCCGGCGACGCCTTCAGCCGGTTTTCACGAAACTCATGATTGCACTCGTGCGTGCTCCGTTCTAGGTTCTCGCCGCGCAACCCCGAAAATATCGCTCCCATAACCTTTTCATCCTCGCCCCTGTCACTGCTGTCATCGAAAACGTCACTTTTTTCTTCTTTTTCCATGTCGTAGTTTGACAGCGAGGAGGCGGCGTCGTCGTGCGGCATGGTGGCCGAGGCCGTGGCGCTGGCGGGCGCGGGCGCGGGCGGCGTCAGGGTGCGCGGCTGGTCGAGCGCGCTGTCGCTCTCGGCGGAGTAGTAGCACTGGTTGAGCTCGACGGCGAGCGGCGTGAGCGGGTCCGTGAACACTGAGTCGGAGGTGGAGCCGGCGGCAGGCGAGGCGGCGGCGGGCGGCTGGCCGCGGGTCGCTGACCGCTCAGCGCGCTCACGCTCGCACCTGGTCACCGTTACCTCGGAGTGCACGCTCGACGACTCCGCGTCCGCGGCCCGTGCCTCCCCTCGCCGCGATGTTGTTTTGAACACGCACTCGACCGTATCGCCATCGTTATCCGACGCTTCGATCGCTCCATTGTGATCCGAGTCCGGCGTTTTATCGTACTCTCTGTCCACCGCCTCTCGTTTCGCATCACTTTTTTTCCTCCCATGTTTCTTGCTATCTCTCCCAGGTGTTTTTCTATTCAAATTACGTATGAAATGTTTACCTTTAGCAGGTGACTTTCCAGTTTTATTATGTTTTTCGTTCGCCTGAATATTCCCCATCCTTTGAATGTTTTTTTAACTTCCATCTATGAATACATTTATGTTGCTCCTCTTCTGAACGTTTACCTAGAGTGTATTTACCTAAGTTATTTGTACTGTAAAATAAATCGAAAAGAAGAAATTCACAGCCCTTTAGTAGAGAGTTGCTACACAAATTGTGAAAACATGCGCAGACGGGCGCTTATTGAATCAATATTTTATGGATGCGTACAGATTCAGTTTGCGTACCCTAAAGTTTCAGGAAAAAATAAAGATTTGGAAACAGATCTATTTTTTTACATTTGTAATAGGAATTTAAGAAAACAAATGATAAAATCATCATTCAGTCAAGGGAAAGTAGGAAGAGTAAATAAAGCACTCTGTGGTAGAGCTAAAGGTAGGAGGGTAGAAACTTCGAGCCTCAAATCCCAGTGTATTGTTTGTAGCACATTCTTCTCACCTAGTACGACCGTAACCCAGAAGGTGGCGTAATGTGTACCTCTTTAGTCCTATGAAAGTAAAGTCTCTAGAATACCTAATGCTTGATCTAAGACCTAATGCACAAGTCTGTTCATTAGGCTCAAACGTGGTAGGTTACTTACTTGTACTTACTTGAAGCATATGCTCACAACTATATTCCCCGAGGACCCGGGTAGTCAGAGATATTCTGAAAACTAAGAACATCCACGTTTCACTAGTAGTATCGAGGAGTCATGTTGCAGGGTTTGCCTCGAACACTTGTCTCTCGCGTGGTGTTCGCGCGGTTCGCGTCTCAGCCTGCCACGAGGCTCCAAAATCCTTCTCAGTTGTTCTTACTCAAAAACAATCCTCGAGATTGGATAGACACTCCCTCAAACTACTTGAACCTGGCGAAATCTAAGAAGGAAACGCCATTAAATAAAAAATAAAATAAAAAAATAGAATAGAATAGTAGTTAGTATCGAAAATCCGTCCAGTGTGACTTGGAGTGAGCCCGTCGCCATACTAGTAATGGACAGTGGATACCCTCGAAATTGAAGCAGGCCGGTTTCCTCACGATGTTTTTCTTCACCGAAAAGCCAATATTGGTGTTATAAATCGTAGATAAATTCCGAAAATCATTGGTACGAGTCGGCCTGGAGTGCGATTTTTGAATCTCATTCGATGAATTCAGCAGTTGAAAATGTCAACATTACTATGGAGACATGCATCTTTCTACTGCAGTAGGCCTCGCATGCCACCCCCGAGAAAATGATAAAAATCGAGATATGCCTCCATCCTTATTATTTTACGTATGCCAGAAAGAGCGCGCATGACGCTTTTCTCGTTTAAACACTTTGTCGTGGGTGGCATGCTAGCCGTGCTGATTTGACTTTCAAAAATCTCTCTCCAGCATAGCTAGCATGCCGCAGTGATACAGCGCTATCACACCTTCGCTCTCTTTCTATTTGCGTGCTAACGAACGAGATAAAAGACGTGATACAGCCGTATCACGTGTTGCATACTACCAGTGCTGTTGTTAGTACGATTTTTTAAAGTCAAATCAGCAGTAGAAAGATGCATATCTCCATAGTAATTTTGACACTTTCAATTGCTGAGTTCACCGAATGAGATTCAAAAATCGCACTCCTGGACAGAATACAATTTTAAGGTAGGTACTTTTGTGTATCAGGGCCCGTAACCTATACTCCATTCCAAATAGCTACGAAAATTTAAGAACATTTTTAATTACAGAAACAGAGATTTGAAACATTACTCTCATTTATTCTTAGAACAGCTTTAGTAACGTCCAAGATATGTTGGATAGTTTATTTTTCTGATATATATTGCTTATCAGAGTTGGCCGAAAAACTAAATAGGAATCGGAAAATCTCGTCGTCCTTATTTGGAATGCAGTGTAGGAAGGTAGGTAAGTAGATAGGAATAACATCCATCATATCAGCTCTTTGCTAAGCCAGCCAGTATATGTGCTAAATTAAGGCAGTTGTGCGTTTCTGATGAGGTTTGAGGACGATATGATCGAGTATATCTAAGGCATAAGTGTACGATTTTAGTTTTCTAAGCTCATTTTCCGAGTACCTACCTACACGGAGAAAAATACGACCACTATATTAGGTATGTGACAAAAGATATTTTTCTTCGATACATTATTGTCCAAGTCGGGTTCGCATGGTAATGTTTAAAAGTTGATAAGCTAAAATTAAAAAAATTTAGTTCTTCAACAGTAGTATGTAGACATGTTTTTCACAATTTTCAGTTCAACAATATCCTTCTTATATGTAGGTAGCTTTAGTCCGCGACTTTGTTCGCGTGGAGTTAAGAAAACCCCTACTTATAGAATAAATATTTCATGTTTCTATCTTCAGTGGCCTGCCCATATATTTTCTTAGGTATAGGTAGGTAAGTACATGATAAATTGCAGTGAAATTCCTGACTACCTCGAAAGGTAAAATTCTGTTGTGTGTTTATACTGTACGTGTTTACATAATAATAATTATACTTATTATAAGTTAAATAGAACAAACCTCCACGAACCCAGTTCACTCATATAAAGAAACGAAATAAACATGAAGTTGTGAAAGTTTTAATACGAATTTTAATAACGAGTAGAGCGAGAATGTCTGAGCTTTGTCATAAAGCTCAAACGTGGTACAGTCAGCATTGAAAACATGATTAATTAAATTATTTAGGTAGTTAACAACTACTTTTTCTTCCCTCCAGACGGAAAGCGTCAATTCTCGTCCCGCTGCGCTAAACGAAGTTGTCGCTTTCCACTTCCGTCGAGAAGAAAAATAGTATACTAACCTCGGACAGTAAATAAGAAAGCCTCAGATCACATGTTTTACATTACATGAGATCTGAGACCTTTCTTACTTTCCTGTCCTCGGTGTGTACTATAATCTTACCTTGTTCGTGCTGGTTCGAACTCTTCGAACCCGGACTCTCAGAAAAATTATAGACCTTCTTTTTCTGACCTCATCATCATCATCATCATCAGGTTCAGCCAAAATTAGTTCACTACTGGACATAGAGGCCTCTCCCACAGATCGCCACAACGACCGTTCAAGCGCTGCCTTGTAATCTTATCACATACAAATTATATGCTCCCAAGCTTGTAATACAGGGTGTAAGTAACAGCCCTCCGCAGACTGAAAAAAAATCTGCTGTTTCATACAAAAATGCTCTACCCTACCCGACTCAAATGTATTTGGACAGCTGATTTTTTTTCGCGCTTCCTGACTACAGGTAGGATACATAGTGAAAGTTGTTCAGTTTGATGGTCTGAGTTCACCGTTCCAGTCTGCGGAGGGCAGTCCCTTACACCCTGTTTTTAACCCGTGGTGGTCCAGTCGCGAGTAACCTTGCCTGACGACTGATTCCCGTCCAGGCCGACTCCAATGAGTTGGAATTTAATACACGATTTGTAACACCACTGGCTTTTTGGTGAAGGAAAACATCGTGAGGAAACCTGCATTCTTCACTTTTGAGGCCATTATCAGTGGCGACGGGCTCACTCCCCGTCACACTGGACAGAGTTTCAGTACTACCACGGAATATCTAAGGTGGAACTTCTGAGTTTTCAGAATATCTTTGACTACCCCCTCGGAGAATATAGTCGTGCGTGCTATGCTATGCTGATCCGTTTTTTCTACGAAGTTTGTTTTATCCGTTGGCCGAATTTAGTGATACTTATAAGTATTTAACAAAAAAAAAAATACACAGCTGTAGTAGCTATAACTACTTACTTAATATCTCAATAATTTATACTTACATTTGTGTATAAAGTTGCGAACAGTACCTACTGTTCTGTGAATCCCTCCGATTTAAATTGCTGCCCTTTAGGTAACCTATTTGTAAAGAGAAACTAGCAGCATTTTGTGTTGGCTGCTCGGAAATGCACGACTGCATGCATTTATTGCGTTTTCAGAGAATACATAAACCAGGTCCCCTTCCGCGTCCCCTGGGTGTCCTGAAGCCGTTAGCCAGTCAGTTGTTTAGTTTTCTACTGGTTCCGTTAAAACTGCTTGTTAGATAAGTTCGCCATCCAAGCATGTATCGAGATGCGAACAAAACCAACCTTAAATTTGGTTCTAAATTTTCAGAACACCACACAAAATATAAAAATACTTATATCCTACCAGTCACTTGAATGGATGCATGATCGCACGCGACCGCGTTCCGTCTATCTTATATGCTCTAGCAAATGACGTTCCTGAGTGACAGAAAAGGATGGAGCGACGGAAAAGTGCGATCGCGTGCGGCCATGTGTAGTTCAACCCTTATCCGCTAGCGTGGAAAGTATTTTTGAAATTCGAATCTCTCTAATTATTCAATATTTTTCTATACCGCCAGTCCAACTCGCTTCGCTCGTGGTTCAATCCTAAAACCCTTCGCTTGCTCAGGTTTCAATACAAGTACTCGCGCCAAAAAACTTTGCAGCCTAGCATAACAAATAACTATTATCTTAACCCCAATGCCGCTTTTAATTAAATAAAGTAAGCATCTAGCAAAGGAAAAAAATGTTCTAGCAGTGGTAATTGGTTCCTTTGTACTTTGCAGTGTCTTGTCTTCCTCTGGGCCCATAAAAAAATAAATGAAACAATTTTCTCTCGAATATTCATGCGAGGAAAGTGTTTTTCGCACTTTGTTCCTCATATCAAGGGGCCCTTTTCAAAGTTACCTACTTACTTTGTGTTTGATTATACGAGAATGGGAGCAAGCCTTTGAGCTTTTGTTCGTACTTAATGATTATTTGTTCTTTAATTGCGTGATTTCAGATTTGTTCAAATATTACCGGCGGTCTTTACCCGGGGGTGCACCGGGTGCAAGGGGTGCGTGGCACCCGGGCAAAGGGAAATAGGGGCGCAAGCCAATCGCCTTATACACATGCCAGGCGTAATCTGCTATAGTTTTGAACATTACATAACAATAGTTATTTGTTATGCTAGGCTGCAAAGTTGTTTTTTGCCGCGAGTACTTATATTGAAACCAGAGCAAGCGAAGGATTCTAGGATTGAACCACGAGCGAAGCGAGTGGTTCAAATATAGAATCCGGAGCGTAGCGAAGGTTTCAAAGGTACGAGACGCGTAATAATTTTGCAGCCGAGCGAAACACACAACTTTTCACCTCACAACAGCGAGGAAAATGTTAGGTGCAAGCACTGAGTTTAGATTTAAAGAGCGAACATCGCGCTTTATGACGTTGTCCCATTCTATTGCGGCTATATTACTCTTGCATTTAGTCACTGTCTCACTGCGGTCACGTGTACCAATTTGATTGAAAACCAATTGATCAGCATAAAAAATGTCCTGGTGTGTAGTGTGTACTGAGACACTGCGCAAATAATTCAGGAAATGTAAGGAAATGTAAAGGAATAACTACTCATAGGTAAACAAGATGAATTAATTATTAAAATGCATTTTAAATGATGTTTTTATCCCACACTGGAAAAATAATTATATGCAAATGCAAATAAGGACAAATCTATACGTGAAAAAGAGAAGACAAGAGATATTGCTACTCAAAGGGATTATATTTAGTTATAATCTCTTTGTTGACACTCAAATAAATTATAGTGAAGGACAAACTTATACGCGAAAAAGAGAAGACAATAATATGCACGAATATATGCATGGTTCGTTATGTTAGCAACATAATCTTTTTGTCTTTCTCGCACGTATGGTTTTACTATCTTTTTATCTGGACTCGAATGGATTCGAATTTTAAAAACTCTTTGCACGCTAGCGGATAAAATGCACTTTTGCACTCTGATTTCGAATGATAAACAGAATCTTTCCGAGCTTGTGAGGTGAAAAATATATTTTGGGCGTTTTGGGGTTCATAAACGTCACACTGTTTGTGTGATCAGGTTCTTTTAAGCCTATCTGCGAGCTAGTAGGTACGCCAACCCGCGAGAGCGACATTTATGTTGGTGGACCTTTTCCCGCTCCCTTTCACAAGAGCGTGAGGCCTATGCCCTGCAGTGGGCGGTCATAGGCTGATGCTGATGATAGTAGGTTAGTTGACTTTGAACCAAATTAGTTGAAACGTTTTAACTTTTCTTTGGACCGATTTAGTTAGATACGCAGAAAACATTTTAGTCCAGTTAAAATAATGGGATTATTTACATGGTTACAAGGGATATGTATTAAAAAGGGTGGGTATTTCTGAATATGATTATGGAGTCGTTTCCAAAATCTTTTGAAATTTTCTAAACATGCTAAGTACCTAGATAAACCTTTTTATTTTCAGAATCCCTTTGTAGTAACTTCCAGAGGCGTAAAATGGGCACACAATATTATTGGACATTCTGTTTCAACAAAATCCACCGTGCATAAATTTCTTGCATCCTTAAAGCTTAGGCCACACAGAGGCGGTCCTACGGGAAAGCGGGCCGGCGGCGGTTCTGCGGGAAGCGAAAGCGTTCCGGGGCCTGCCACACAGGGTCCGCGCGGCGCGGTAGCGACGCGGAGGCGGCCGGTGTGACATCGAAAGCGGCCATCCATAAAATACAAAATGACAGCGCGGTAAATACCGCCTCCGGACCGCGACGCGCCTGCCATCGGTCTGTATAACACCTCGCATTGACTTCAATGTAATACAGCGGCCACGGCTACTTCCGCGCCGCGCCGCGCCCGCTTCCGCGCCGCGCCGCGCCCGCTTCCGGGCCGCGCCGCGCCCAAGCCTCCTCCGGCCCGCGTCGCAGCCGCCTGTTTGTCATAGCGTTCTGCCCGGTGGTACCGCGCCGCGCCGCTCCCGGCCCGGTTTTCTGTGTGGCAGGGTCCATATAAATTCGTACATTACAAAAAATCCCGCCTCCGGTACCACCTGTGTATGGCCCGAGCTTAATTTTTGTGAAAATACTAGTTCTATAGTGCGAATACCGAACATTAAAAAACGATAGGTAGAACGATACATTTAGGCCTAAAAGGTGTTTATCTTTTGCCTTTCTGACAGCCCTGATAGGTATTGTACCTACATTATCCCTGTGTTTAATATTCGTCTGATATTTTATGCTAACTTCAAGAATACATTATTGATACACTAAAATGCTTTTTTCATGTACCTACCCATCTCTGTAACGTTTCTTGGGAAATGCTTTGTCATATAAAATATAACAATGTCACTCCAGGGAGCTAAACAAACGGTTGTCCAAGCATCATTTTGAACCTTTTAGTGAATAATATTTTATTATTATGTTGACATTTGTGCGTAAGTAGCTATCTAATATACAGGGTGTCAACTTTAATACGTTACATACTTAACGGGGTCTTTCAGACCATCCAACTTAACAAGTTTGACCTTGGGCTTGGGACCAACGTTGAAGTCACGAAAAAATATCGGTTGTTTGTTTCATAGGTACATATTGGTCGATTAGCAACCGATTTCTTTTTCGCGATTTCAAATTTTGATGGTCTGAAGCACCTAGGAAGCACCCCTTTGATTTATCAACAAACTGAACAACTTTCTCTATGGGACTAAAATCTACATTACAATAATAATATTAGCTCTTCCCACAAACATGACGCTTTTCAAAACAAAACTACTAGACCCAATGTGTGAGACACCAGATTTTTTCTTCGCGGGTTAGTCCTTTCTGAAGGGCATCAGAACCTAATTTGGACCGAATGATTATACTCTGAAATGGAATCCGAGATCAAACATTTCAAAAAACAAAACAGCCTCTTTTGTTTGAAATTTTTGATCTCGGATTCCATTTCAGACAGCTAGTAGAACGTAGTTCAACTTACCGCGATAGATGGCGTTGACTGGAGTTTGATGCGATTAAGCTAAAAAGTTAACAAAAAAATGCATGTCAATTACATGTTAATTTTTTGTTAACTTTTCCGTTGATGAAATAAGTATCTGTTCATATTGTTCTGCTTGAAAACACGAATTTTCACTATTTTATTTGTATTTTAATTTTATTATCTTCAAGGTTGCTTATCCTTCTTTCGTCAACGCCATCTATCCAGACACTTGGAACTATTTCTCTTTTTAATGGCTTTCGGAAAATCCATCATTCTAGATTTCTAGAAGGCTATAAACTAAACACAAATCACATTAAATTCATTTTTATTTATACGACCATCATACATTGATATTTACAATTGATTCCACAAAAACATTCAACTTGTCGTTATAACAAATAGATTGAATTTATAGATAACTTAATCCTAAAATATGGCTTATTTCCGTTTATTAACGTCTAAGGTTTAAGTACTGTAGAATTATAACTAATCTATTTGTAAAAAAATATACAAAATATTATCAACTAACTAAAAATGAGTAGCTGCATTTAAAAATAAAGTAAATAACATTTATTATTTCGGATCATCAATATCACGAATATACAGTTAGGTACAAAATTGTAATCAGTCCAATTTTATAACATTCATGTAAGTAGGTAAATCAAGAATTAATATTCAACTTTTGTTCATAGCTGTACATTCAATAATCTAACTAAGATGCAGCCGAAATAATCTTATTCTTATGATCAATATTAAAGTGGTACGGTCATGATTGTGTCGCTGAAATGAACAAGATAATATAATAACTACGGCCGGACCAAGAATTACTACCGTAAATTATTCTAATCGCGACACCCTCAAAAGCATACCTACGCTATCATATTGTACAATATACATCAATATAACTAACTTAGTATACATTTACTTACCGAAAAACTATCATTAAAAGTATTAAGTAGAAAATTTTAGCAAATTATGTATTCCAAGCTTTGTTGTGAAAACGTATCTGCTAAAGTTTTTAAAGAAAAAGTTGCTTGCTTAAGTAATTTTCATTAAAAATACATAATTTAATTACAATAAAGGTGGGCCCATTTTTTTTAATGCTAATGATAGGCTTAAATGAAATTTTTGAGGCACGGGGACTTCAGAAGGAACTTGATATCATAGCGGGTAGACAATAGCCAATGATTATCTCAGATAATATAATCCTAATTTCTATCCACATGATAATTCATTATGTGGTCCATAGTTTGGCACTTTGTTGAAGAAAGAGGTAAATGGACAAAGCCGGGTATCCACTAGGCAACATTTGCTGTGCAAAGAAACTAATAACATTTGTTTAGCAAAAGAGGTCCACAGAGGATCCTTTTTTTTTAAACCCTCCAACCACGTCCCTTCCCTCCAAAGAGCGACACCTTGTGCAAGAAGTGACTGCAGACGGCGTCAACAATTATAATAAATTTTTCATTTTTTTGGGTACACCTTAGATTTTTATTTTGATCTAAGAGGTACACCCATTAAAAACCGCTCTTTATCAATGAAATGTATTGATGCACATGAGGGATGTCGCCTGGACAAAACAATTATTAATTTATGGTTCTAATGGAAGAGAGCGCAAAATATTTGCCTATGCTTTATTGCTCTGCCTGTAGTCGGTCTTTGTACGGGTAATGTCTCTGGAACGCAGCTCGATATTTTGTTTTAGCTTCTGAGATAATAGTCGCGAAACGACGGTTAAGCCTCGTATCCACTCCACTGACGACAACAATAGACGCGCAACACGTGACGCTACATTTTCGACAACGTTGCAAAACAACGCGCGACGTTGCTTCTTTTGCAAAACGAAGAAACATTGAAAGAAGCAACGTGCCACGTTGTTTGAGCTTCAAGTGTTGCGCGTTATTTGTTGCCTAGTGGATACGAGGCTTTACGCGTCACAAATTGCGTAATGAATATACGACTTAATATTTTTTGAGCACAAAGCCTAACAGAAGTTTTCCTACTTGACAAAAAAATAAAAGCAGCCAAGTAGTAGGTAAATTGTTGAAACTCGTCGTGCGTCAAAAAAGTTCCCTCTTGCGAGTTAAAAGTTTGGAGCAGAGGTTTTGCTAATGAAATGTGTCTAAATGGTTTGCTGAGAATGTAAAATTTACATTTTATGCAAGGGTTTTTATGCACTTTATGGCAATGAAAATTCATTTCATTCTGTTCCAATAGAAAATATGATTTTCGGTATGATGTTCAGTAATTGTGTCAGTTATTAAAATTACTTATATTATAAGATTTATAAGATATTTCATATAGCTTTTTGTCATTTTTACGGAGCTATTTGATTCGTGAAGAAATTCAAGTTTCCTAGCTTCTTAAATTTTCTAATGGAATAGAATCGAATGTAGCTTAGTTATGTTTCCGTGATTCATTCCAGGGACATCGAAACATATTTAATAATACCTATTCGGAAATTCATCATTTTAGATTTAAAACGAAGTTGGTCCAAACAAAATGGTTTTTATTTTCACTTCCTTTTTTTCTGACAATAGTAAGTTCTAATCTGTAGACGCATATTTTCAAGAGGCTTTTTACTAATTGAAGCAGGTAATAAAAGTTGGACTCTGTATGGATGAATGAAATGAAATTGAGATCATATTCCTGTGTAAACTTACTAAATCTAAAGTACTATAAAGTATAGATGGTCATCAAGTGTGGCGAAAGAATATAAGCGATTAAGAAACTGAACGTCATCGCATCGAATGCATCAACTGTTGTGTGGATCAATGATCAATCATTTGTCTTGACCATTGACATGCATGAGTTCGTTATATTAGAAATTTAGTATTTGTAATTGTTTTGAGGTATTCGATCTGAAGATGATACGTAAGGAAACTCGTACTCAGGCCACACGAGTAAATACACCACAAAGACAAAACTTCGAACAATCGCACCAGTGGACAATCTATGGGAGACATTGGGCGAGAGCGTCACATCACGTGACGCGCTCCTAGCACACAGAGACAAAGCTTTCAGGTCCGCCACACACATACGGAATTCCCGGAATTCCGATCCGGATTACGATTTCGTATGGATTTTCCCCCTCCACTATTGTGTTCGGAATAGCGGAGGTATCAAATCCTATACAAAATCACAATTCTGATTCAGAATTTACGTGGTAGACCTTAAAGCGCACAAAATAATCACTTGAGACGCTCGCTCAATGTCTCCAATAGATTGTCCACTACCACGATTGTTCGAAGAATTCTCTCTGTGCGGTTGTACTCCGGCGCTCGATATTGAAACAAAAGATTAGCTAAGAATAAAATGGCACTCGAGTCGCAGATCAATAAAGAGTATTTAACACGTTAGTAACTTCCTTCATAACGACAGCATAGAAATATTGTATAGTTCGTTGTGTTCTTCATTATTTTAGACAAGTGAATGCTAAAATCTTAGTACTAATTTAACAAGCTACCTATACCCACGGACCTGAAAAAAGTACGGACGAAATGTGACACTAAAAAGATGTGAAGCATGCAAGGTCCTACATTTTCGTTTGTTCTACAAGGGACCTACACTCGCACAGATGCTCTAGCTCTAGGCGCAGGTCCGACACCTGTCACCATTATGTACCGCGTGACAGCGCGCACACAAAAGAAATGGGTGCTTCACTCGTGATTAGACGAGATTACGTCCGTCTTTTTTTCAGGTCCGTGCCTATACCTATTATAATATGAATAATAACAAGTCTTCAGGATTCAAATATACGGGGTAGAAACGGTAAGGGTAGGTACGCAAGTAGTAAGACGCATACAATATTTATACCAACTGAAATCGAAACTGAATGAATAATTTACACGAATTTATGCCAGAAATTTTTATTAAATACATCGATCGTCCATATACCTATTAATTATGGCACTCGACTAAACAAATTATTTTTGTCAGATTAGTTTCATGGTTATCAACTTATCACACAGTTAACAGTCTCAATTATTGAAGTATGGATTTTGGTATTTCTATTGGGAATAAACGCTCATTAGAGTTAATCCGCCATTAAATCTCTTGCTGTCACCTTGTCTTGTTGACGTAGTAAAAGCTAGCAAGAGATTTAATGGAGGGTTAACTCTAATGAGCTTTTCTGCAACTGAGCGATAGTCTGTGTGACAATGCCCATTATTATCGTTTCTATCCTGTATATAGACGAACTAGAGAAACATTTCTTTAAGTATTGCCACAAGTCTGGTAAGGAGAAAACGAACTGACGAAGATCTATGATCCCCTTCAGTTTGGAATGAAGCGTGCACTTTTTAATGTAAATAGGTAAGTGATGAATCAAAGTTTTTTATCGAAAATGCATCGAGGTAGTATCTTGGCAGTAGATGTTATCCGAAATTGCCATATATAACACTTAACCAACAATAGAAAACAAATATTTCTTAAGTAGGTCCTAATCTTGCAGCTTTTGTACAGTGAAAGAAAGATTTGTTTTAATAATTTTTCTGCTTTGTTAGTCAGATTTCGGATAAAACTCCGCTGCGACACGCTAACCTGGCGATTAGGATTTTAAACAGTTTATTTAAAAATAAAAGGACTCTAACGTCCGTTCCGCCCTTTTCTTCATTCATTATGAATTTATTTATCTTACATAGACTTTAGCTCGCAAAAACTGAAAATATGTTATAATTCATTAATCCTTCAAAAACTACGTCGATATACATCGCTCGTACCATAGAAAGAATTCATAATTTCAATGGAACAAACAAGGCAATCAAACTGACTCGTCCAACATTAATAAGATGAGTAAAGAAGGAATTGTGGCTTGATTGTATTATTTGTTATAATAACCTAAGACAGTCTTCCTGTATACATACAATCGTTACAAATACGTTCTATCGATTTCTCGTAAGCTCATTAATTTAATTAGATTCCTACACTGAGAAATACTAGTATGAAACAAAGTTATGTTACTATGAAACGAAGGTATGTGACTTGCACATCGCAATGGAACCTAATATGATATTAGGTACAGATTATGTAGAAAGGTATATCTAGTTAGATGATTAACGCAGACATCATGTGAAAAATCTAAGACAAAACCAGCTCTCGTAATGGTTTACGATACTCATAGCACAAACATCACAAATTAGAGAAAGTTGATCGAATCTATAACATGTATTAACGAGAGACGTCAGCTGAAGTTCCCTTTGTGCGAAGCCAGCTTCCTATACCTAATACAGCTACATATTCTCTCAGTGTGGTATCCCTTAACTTAGATAATCTCTAACTTCAACGTCTTGTAACTTTAATTTGTATTGAGAATCAATTCGGGCACGATATAAAGCGTCGCTTATGGAACCTTTTTATAACCAGCCCGACCTAACATCTAGCGAATTAATTCAAAATTCCTATCAATATCTTCCAAAAAGTGAAGTTTAACAGGATATTATAATATTTTCATACACCTAGGTACATTTACAACTTACGGACTAAGATAAAAGAGGTAAAAAAGTATACCTCGATACAACCTCCAATAGTCAGTTTATAGAATGTGATGTCATAATAGAGACATTTAATATACGTAATATTAATTTGAATAACATTTTGATGAACTGTGATCAACGTTTCAATCGTATCAAGTCGACGCGAGCAACCTTTTCATGAAGCCACCACAGTCGCAAAGAAAGAGCTAAAGAGCTTAGCTTTCATCAAGTTAATGAAAGCATAAACATTCATACCTATAACGGTACAGAGGACAGGACTTTATTCCTTTTATAATTAAGCTATGTTTAGTACCAAGCAATTTCCATTTAATTAGCAACGATTCTTAATCTCAGTGGCATATTGTGGAAACATGAAAGGAGTGCTCGCGGCGACTTTTCATGCAAACACTCACAACTCAACGCTTCCTACTATCACAATTGACATAACAATCACAATGTTAGGCATTCGATGATTACATAAACCCTCGCACCTTATAATAAGCACCCATTTCAGAATACATTCATGTTAAGCAGAGATGAATGAAATTTTAATTTATCAACAGCCAGAATTCATTAGAATTCAATTACTTAATAAGTCTCAAATAATTTGTAAGCATTCACCGAATAAATTACGTTCTATAATAAAAATCGGGCTGTGACTAGTATACTACTTATTTAATAAAATGTTGTAGTTAATTTCTTTTTTCAAGTTATAAAGTATTCTTATGATTGGTCGTTTGATTCGAGGGTCCAAAATATTGTTGTCCATTTCATATTATTTTCATAATTTTGTATTGTCAGACCATTGTATAGTCCGGTAAAATAATAACATTAATAATAAGATGTCACACCTTATACAGATCAAAATTTCATTAATTTCAAGTCTTTCAATAACTTCTGTAATTTCAAACAACTCATTCAGGAAGTTTTAAACCTCAACTTCAAACTGTCAGAATAGTTGAGGGGTGTCTAGGCTACGTCATTTATATAAATTTTAAGGTCTTTCCCACATTCAGCTATTTGAATCAGTTTTCTTATTAAACTTTGATTACAAACTGGATTCCAAAGTCTATACAATCTGGAGACATTTAATCATAATAACTAGTGCCTTTACAAATTATTAAACTTAATCAATTCAATTTTGGATAACATTAAAAATACCACGACTCTTTTTCTGTCAGTTCTGAATTCAAATAGCTGTATCTATGAAAGGACGGGTACTTATCGAGTCATTCTTACAACGTGATAAAGGGGTGTTCACACGATGATCTCGCGGATGACGCGGCGTGCGCGGGAGTTGGGGGTCGAGTACCCGGACTCCAGCGATTCGTCGTAGCTCAGGGAGAGGTGCGGCGGCTTGTCCTCCGCGCCAGGGTCCTCTCCCCCGCCGTACGCCTCCGGCAGTCCGCTCACTTCATGGTACGGTGATTCTGTTAACAAAACACATTTGTTACGACACAAATATTAAAGAAAAGGTCACGATATAGGTACGCCACTAGTTTTTAATTACTAACGACAGTTTAGTTCGTCGCGGTTGTAACCATTTTACTCTTACATTTTGAATCGGAAGAAAATGAAAATTTACAATATTGTTCACAATACAATTTAGAATGATGTGGTTTTCTTACTTTTTAGAAATTAATAAAAAATTATCTAATTTTTCATAGAAAACAGCTAAATTCTGACCGGAGCCACGAGCTCGTTCGCATTGATTAGTATGGAGAGTCGTGGTCCAGGGCAGATACGCCTTAATGGCTAAGAAAATGTAAAGGATGTATTCAGACAATGAAACTAAACAACTTTCCCTGAGGAACATGGGTCGAAAAAAGAGAAAGTGTTTGGACATCCCATATAAAAGTGCGGATCAGCCGATCGATTTTCTTTGGAAGGTCCAATTACTTTTTTCGTTTCCTTTCCAACCCTTCCTTAGGGGAAGTTGTTTTGTTTCATTGTCTCAATACATCATTGAAATATTGTTAGTAATTAAAAACTAGTGGTTTATTTTGTAAAGCCCGACCAGAAATATAAAAAACCTCGCCATGTTGCGGAAAATCATTGGAACTTATTTTTGTACTTGGAACACTTACATTAAAGGTGACAGTCGATTGCAGCGCCGCCAAACCAGGTTTTTTATATTCTGGTCAGGCTTTAATCAATTTAGTTAGAAATAAAATAAATTCCCATTCTAGCTTAGTCCATTTATATTGATAAATAAATAACGAGCAAAGCTGTACATAAAGGCTGAGCATAAACTATAATTATAACATGGTAAATGTGACTATTATCTGATTGTAGATTGTAAACAATAACACCTAAACGGTAGCACGGTGCTAAATAAGTAGTATCCTGAATATCGATTACCTATTAAACATCTAATCAAAACTATATCAAATAATACTTCGATTCGATTTATCACCTCAAATTACCTATACCATTTTATACTTGGTATAAAATTATTTTCGTACGCCATACAAGCGCATTTATGTGTCGTTTATACATGGTGTGAACATAAATGCGTTACATATCGAACAGAGTACTTGACACTCAGCGGCAGAAACGCTAATTAAAGTTAATCCTCCATTTTAATGGAGATTTATCTCTCGCTAGCTTTTACTAAATCACCAAGACAAAAAGTGACGGCAAGAGATTTAATGGAGGATTAACTTTAAAGAGCGTTTCTGCAACTGAGTGTGAAACTATCAAACTGAACAACTTGTCACAACAAATCTGCTGTTTGGCACATTTTAGTCGAGTAGCTATTGACATTTTCTATTACTTTCTGTATCATTTATTACTTTCATATTGATTTGGGCCCTGTATGTGTCCTACATAATTATGTCACGTCGATTGTAACACACTGGTCTATAGATAAGGTAGAAATAAATGATTTGTGCCCCACAATAAATTGTTGTTCATAAATTATTTACCCACCTATTAGATTAGAACGACAAAAAATGGACACTCAACTAAGTATAATTACGGGACATAAGTATAAATACACAACATTTTAGTCTGTAAAAAAAGTAAGTTATAGCCTGTAGAATCCCACTGCAGGGCAAAGGCCTCCTCTCACGAATAAGGGTGAGAGGGATTTTAGTCTGTACTACATAAAAAATATTTGCACAAAAATTTTACAGGGGATAACAATGGAAATGGAATGCAATATGGTCGTTATTGTAATTTTTGACTGTTTGTTTGTGCACGCTTAACTTCAAAACTACTGAACCAATCGGGGCGGGGTTTCCGAAATAGTACGAAAGCGCTGAAGCCGATGCTTGAAAGCATTTCATGTTTTCAAGTAGGAACGTTACGTACTTACGAGTAGTTAGGTACAGTCATGAGCACATCAACCTTGATAATCGAAATGCGATATTGTTTCTTAAGGCCCAATGGTAGGACGAAATACCTTGGAGGCGTCTTTTATTTTTCATTTTACGACTAGATTTATACCATTTACCGAAACTAAAGTCATACCTCAGTATTTTTGGATAGTTTATCTAGTGAAATCATAAACTGAATACCTACACGATTGGAATTACTTCACTCGATGTCTTGTCACAAAGATGACGTATTTTCATGCATTTAAAAAAAAATCTCGTTTTAGAAGAACTTAAAATAGTTTCCGATTGTTGGTATATAATTTATACTCACATATTCACCTTTAGTTCATCTAGTGAAATCATAAAAAAAGCTTTTGTTCATTCTTTTTAATCGAAAATACGGCACACCCACGCACTTTTCGGAGGGCCGGGCAATCGCTTTTCCCATAGAAAATCTTCGTCGTAACCCATGGCCCCTTAATACGAACGCCATAAGAACAGTACGAAGTCCAAGGTGTCTAGCTTGACGTGCTCTTGACTGTACCTATATCTGCGCTACAATACGCAGATGGAGTCTACTTGAGTTATAGAAGTAAATACCCTACCTACTTAAATATAAATAAAAAGATAGGAAATGGCTGCCATTTGTTTGAAGTATTTGTATCTATTCTAATTTCCTTATTCGTAGATTGTAATAGAACTAAGTACTTATGTGATCTGTTTTTAAAGGAACCTGTGGAAAAGTGCAAAAGCGTCGTCAAGTAATTTGTAAAGTTTTTTTATTAGCTTTGTTCTGAAAATCAGCAAAAAACTGTGCTACTACTGGTAGTCTCAAATTTCTCTCAAGAGAGTACTAAATTATAATAGCCCCTGCAGCAGGCTATTAAAATTACTAAAATGACAATAAGAAGAAAAGGTCAAAAGGGTCTAACTTTAAAGTAGTTTTAGAGAGAAACACGGTCACTATTTGAACTAAGGTTAAACATGCTAAAACTGTTATGCTCATGATTGTGGGGTGACCGCAAATGAATCATCTTTGCGGCAAACAAGAAACTTCCGAACAATCGGCAAATCAAATAATTACAAACCCTTTCATTAATATGATTAACTTTGGTTTAAATTATTGTAGATACAAAGCTTTTGCGTAGTGACGGTCGGAGTGGACGTCTCTCGGCTGAGTGGGGATGATGATGATGACGCGGCTTTTCTGCGCTGCATACATACCTAGGTACATATACTCACGCCAGTATCCCACAGGGGAAGGCAGTCTGCGCGGCATTTTTGTGCGAATTCGTTTCTATTTCGGTATTTCCACGACAGCCTATCTACATAGATACCGAATTTCATGGCGGTTAGGGTTCTTACAGACAAGCGACACGTTGTTTGCGAATTGTTAGGTTCCTCTCAAGAGACATTTTCCGTTCAGTAGCGCCGTCACAATAAATATTTAAGATTTATCAAACAAGAAAACCTAAATTAAAAAAGACCTACTGTAACTTTTATAGTTTTAAATTGAAAGAAAGCAAAACGGCCACTTCAAAATTTATTCCGATTTTCTTAAAAGTAAAACCTAGGACCTATAAAAGTATTCTATAAAATTAAATAGATTGGTAAGTTCGGCTTTTGTAAGTTGGAGAAAAACATTTTCGTTATTGAAAAAATCTATAATAATATTGTGATGAGGGCGCATTTTTAACGTTTTCACTTACCAATATGTTGATCCATGCGTTTCTTGGGCTTGTGGACGGACGCGTATGGATCGGAGCAATATTCCTGTCGTGAAGGATTCTGGCTGCCTCTCAGATTGTAGTCGCCCGGCGCCGGCGCCTGCCCGCCGTGGGACAGGTGGGGATATGGGGCGTAGTCATCGATAGTCCCGTACCCGCCGTGAGCAATAGGGTCGTAGCCATAGTTACTCTGCCGGTCCATTATCTGGTGCGCTGGCATCTGAGCGGCGTTGTTTGCAGCCGCCATTTTCATTTGCCACAACGAATCTTGAGAGTTAACGCTTCCACCGTTGTTGCTGTTTGTGTAGCTGTTCTCTATATACCCCATGTTTACCCCTGCGGAAAGTAATTGAGAAGTTCAGATTGTGTTAAACTAGGTTATTTGTGTTAGTAACCTTAATGATAACATTGTAAAGGTTACACTGGTATCACAGGCCAAATTTTCAGAGATGTTTCAGATCAGATGATAGACTTTAAACTATTTTAATAGCAGGAAACTCTTTGAAATCACAAAAACCTGTGTTTCCGTAGACATGTTCTATACCTATGGAATTGCTGGTTTATTTTATATCTACGCGAACGAAAGGTATTAGACACAGTTTTTTCACTGTTTCGATATCAAGTGTAAACGTTTCTTTTAGTTTGAACTTGAACCAATCAGCTGGAAATTTGTCCAGTAATAAAAAAAATTAGTAGTCCCGTATAAAAGCTTCGATCAAAGTAAAATTAATGGATAGGCATTAAGTTGAAGCACACTACTGGTGCACTTGGTCCATACAAACTGGCACACTGGGTCTGTCATATCGGTACATATTTGAAGTATATCTGTCATTTGTTTTGCCTTATTTTTTTGTTGAAATGTTCGCGTTTGGCCTACCTATCCATTAATTTTACTTTGATCGAAGTATAAAAGCGCTTTATTTGATAATTCATGCGAGACGTAAGCGGGTGACACAAAAGTTATCCAGTGATAAGTAACTTAGTTTAACAAGATAATAATAGCCCTAAAGTGGGACTGAGGGGCAAAGGCCCCACGGAATAAGGGTGAGAGGAAGTGGACTATACTTCACCACGCACGCCTAGTGCCGTTTGAGAACTTAGTTGCAGAAAATATTGTTTTCTCTAACTGAATAAATAGACAATTAGGTATATTGTCTTTTCAATGATAATATTTAATAAGACATTGCTATGTTCACTTCTAATTTGTTCTCGGACCGGAATCCGGATTTACTGGCGAAGTAATTAGTTTTATCACAGAGTACTATATACGTTTTATTTACCACTGAAAATGTTATATTACTTGAATAATTGGTTCGTACATAACCACTTATCTTTAATAAAACGTATAATATCATGCAAACACTATTATATTTTTCTGTTTTGTTACCTGTTATCTCCGCAAAAACCCGCAATCCTGATTGCATGAGGAAAGTAAACAGTGGTTCCAATATTCTATTCATAGTCAATAATTTCAATATCGTATTCTCTCCTGTCACCCGCTTCGTTATGAAGAGGAAATACAAGAAGCTTAGAGAAAAACAAATCTATTGTATGATTGTCTGAAGCATAGTTTTTACGTTAAGTTTACACCTTGTTAATTACCACTCCTTTTTAATTACTAGAAAAACTTTAAGGGTGTATTCAGATAATGAAACTAAACCAATTTTCCTAAGGACGATGTAAGTAAGGATGGAGGGATGGAGTAAGGGTTGAGCTACACATGGCCGCACGCAATCGCACTCTTCCGTCGCTCCATCCTTTTCTGTCACTCAGGAACGTCATTTGCTAGAGCATATAAGATAGACGGAACGCGATCGCCTGCGGCGTGCGATCGCACGCGATCGCGTTCCGTCTATCTTATATGCTCTAGCAAATGATGTTCCTGAGTGACAGAAAAGGATGGAGCGACGGAAAAATACGATCGCGTGCGGCCATGTGTAGTTCAACCCTAAGGATGATTCGAACAATTTTGGACCTTTCATACAAAAGTGAGGATCAGCCGAACGATTTTCTATAGGAGGTCCAAAAATTTCTCGTTTTACGACCATGTTCCTCAGGGAAAATTGTTTAGTTTTAATATCTGTAGGTATACATTAAATTTCCCCTTAAATTTTCTTTAGTATTTAAATAAAATAAATGGTTATACACGTTGGAATCGGGGTCAGGGTCATTTTGAAGCCAAAACAGAGCGATTCAGACCATCTAGCTGAACAGCTTTTACTACAGAGCCAATACCGAAATCGCGAAAAAATTATATTCGATAAAAAATTACAATACCTACTCGACAAATATGTATGAAACAGCGGATTTTTATTTTTCGCGATTTCAAACTTGGTCCCATAGTAATTGAATTGTATGGAAAACTTTGAGCCACGATAACTCTGAAACTATATTTTAGCGGAAATCTGACAAAAGGCACAGATATTGGTTTCTAGATCGTGTCTAAAAAATTTCATTGATTATAATACTAAATATTATAAAATTATATCTTCTTAAATTTAAAGGACAACTTACATTCTGAACTAGGCATGTTCTGCCCAGGATGCCCCTGCGCGTGCGGAGCGACGTGGTATCCATAACCACCCTGTGTAGCGTACACTGCATTCTTCGAGTCTTCAAGAGCCAGGTCCATAGAATGTTCTAGAGCCTTATTCTCCATTCCCGTGCTCGGGTAGTAAGGTGGAGGCGCCTGATTCTGTGGCGACATCGGCGGACGCATAGAGTCCATTTCGTAGTCTTTAGACGTTTCTTTAGCGTTCTCGTTGCGTTTGCAGCGACAGAATATGAATAGCAGACTCAGGAACAGGAGGAAGACGAGGCAGGACACCACGATAGCGATGAGAGTTGCCGTCGTTAAAGCCGCCGCGTCTTTCGTGTACGAAGTACCGACTGGAAAGAATATGGACGTTTTAGATAGTGTTACATCTAAGTATAAAAAATAAGTAATAGGCCCGACAAAATAGATAATCAGGAAGATGTAGTTAGTAGACTAGGAAGGTTTCTTTGTTTTCCTGGAACGGGTATAGGTCAACTAGAATGGCATAAAAAAAAAGGAAAAACCGGCCAAGTGCGAGTCGGGACTCGGGCAATTTGTGTTCCGTACTATCAGTTATTTAAAATGGGTCTTTGAAGACCACCACTATAAATTGACACTTACTTAGTATGTGTTCACATAGTGACTGAAGATCATTTTACACTGGTGGTATTTTTTTGGGTAAAGAATAAAAACTATCCAAGGTAGTGCCAGCCTGATAATTTTCCCGCCGTCTACCCGTTATTACTGATCCAGATTTTGTTCAGATTTTATTTGAATAGATATTTTTTGAAATAGAGACGGGGACAGCAATTAAAGATGACAGTTTGACACTACCATGTGAAAATCTATATCTTTTTACTTTTTTTTGTGTTATGATATTCTTGTTGACCTATATAGGTATCCAATTTATTACAAAGTGTTAGATACCCAGATAACATAAAGAACAAGTCCGTAATTAACAGAAACTAGAGCATAAAGGTAAAGTTAATCTTTTAATGACATAAGTCTGTATTCTGTATAATATACTTTTTACATTACAGTCTGAGTAGGGTAGTGAAAAATTGACGAGGTCTTTGTACAAACATTCGTTTTACAAATGTTATCTTGTACTAATTGATAAAAATATAAATGAACACTTACTTTCAGCCTCAGTGGATTTGCTGCAGATATCCTGGTTGGGTTGGAGGCACAGCTTGACTCTGAGACGAGGGTTGAGGTCGTCCAGCGGGGGCTCCGCGAAGTGCCTCCCGGTGGAGCGGCTCGGCTTGACCGGCGGCTCCAGCACCGCCTCCTGGATGGTCGACGACGACCCCGACAACTGTAGTGGCACTGTGTCCACCACCTGCGAAACAATACGAAAGTTTAAGTAAAGAATTGGTACAGTAGTACCAGGTTTATATGGCTTACCGATGTACCTGCGCAGTTGACAAATTTTAATAGCGTGCGAAATTATATTGACCAATCAGGATGTGCCACCTTCAATCCGTTTACGCTATTGGCTAATTTGTTTTCGCACCCTTTTCGCTGCTATGCGACTTTGCACTCTTTGATTACTAAATGACTCGGGCCTGCTCTGCGCAAACGAAGATTAACGAACGGCCATATTTTCCTGGTCGTGCTTTACCCGGTTTGAATGCCGTGTGGTGTACCACAGAGTACCTACTATAATTACTACTGTAGGTAGGTACTCGTACCATTTGATATCAATAGTAACTATGCAATATGCCAATTGCATATTCTATTATAACAATACAGCATTTAAGGTCTAACTAGTTGCAAAATTAGGTAGGTATATCCATTGGAAGATGGAGATGCTCAAAAAACAGAAAAAATATAAAATTCTGGGTTTATTAAAAATTTGCCGATTGAGTAAGAATTTAAATTAAAATTACCTTTATTTGGTTGCCACCAAAATTCCTAATGACAATAATTTGAAATCCTAGTAGGTATACAACGTGTTAATGAATTAACGCAAAACTATCACGGTTTCAACACAGGTCAAAATTTTTAAATAAGTACTTAATTTGTTTTCAAAATGTATTTACAGAACTCGATCTCAACCCACCGCAAGGTTACACTCACCCTACTTACTACTAAACAAGATTCTTGGGATTTTTTGGCGGGATTTGATAGCTGACGTTTGGAGTCCTCATATTTCATCGAATTTTTATTGTTTATAGTGAGTTTTGGTTCGTAAAGTTGGTGTTGTTTTGCGTAGCAAAGTGTCGTACAAGTGAACAATATACAGTTCAGTGAAATATGATGGTGTGTGGGTCGTAAACAGGAAAAGCGTTCCGTGATTTTAGCGCGGCAAAGCGGTCGGTTCACCTCTTTCCTGTGGACTTCTCTGCTTTTCCTGCGTCTTTCGATTGCCTCCAAAAACTCCAAAGAACCATCAAAACGTCGAATACCAACGTTTTAATGTGAAAACAGAAGAAAATTAAAATAAAATAAGATATAGCCAAAAGGTCTAGTAACCCGGCTAGTAAATAGGTATATAAAAAAAAAAACAAGATTCTTAAAATGTATCCATGAGCACCACGGTAGCGCTTTCATTCATTGCTGAAATGTTAACAAATCATTTTTGCCTCAAAACTTAAAATGCGAATAACTTTAAATTTTAACTAACAAAATAATGTGTCAGGTCTGTTTGCTTTTTTTTTGTTCACTTAAGTTAATTTTAAGTCTTTCAATTATTTTCTTACAATACATTGTAGTTCATTAAAAAAAAAAAGAAATTATTGCTTCAATCTAATTATTTTGTTGTACTTAAATCATTTGGGTTGTATGAGATTTTACGCTTATTCATTAACATGTTGTATAATTTATATGAGAATACAAAATTGTTCGGAAAAATTTAAGTACCGTACCTTAATTATTTGGGTAGACATATTTTGCCAAACATTTTTTGATCTACCTACACTCGCTCTACTCATTATGTATTGGTTTGGCAGATATCATATTTCAATATATTTTTTTTCGCCTTCAGTTCAGAAAATTCCCTTTATTCGACAATTTTAATACTATGTACCTATTAGTAATGGATCAGACTCAAAGCAATGTTGTATTCGAAATAAGTATTTCAACGCTATGCTGCCTACACCACCTGAAACCTTCACACTATCGTAGATTACACACCGAGGACAGGAAAGTAAGAAAGGTCTCAGAAGTCATGCCGAGGTCAACAAACATGACGTGATCTGAGGCTTTCTTATTTACTGCCCGAGGTTAGTATACTATTTTTCTCCTCGACGGAGGTGGAAAGCGGCAACTTCGATTAGCGCAGCGGGACGTAAATTGACGCTTTCCGTCCGGAGGAGAGAAAAATATTTATTTTTACTGCTCTTGGAGAACGCATTATTGTCGCATGATCAACAAACATGTGATCTGAGGCTTTATTATTTACTGTCCGAGGTTAGTATACTATTTTTCTCCTCGACGGAGGTGGAAAGCGACAACTTCGTTTAGCGCAGCGGGACGACAATTGACGCTTTCCGTCCGGAGGGGAGAAAAAGATCATTATTACATTATCTACCATGATTTTTTTATTAGTTTGGAAAAACATCATTCAAAGCTTTCGGATTTATAATATCAGTAGGTAGAGTAAGTACACCTACCCTATTACCTACCTACATCTGATAAACTCTAAAGAAATGCCTACTTTTCTTTGCGAATACCTAATGCTAAGTGTTAGACATTTTAATATATTCTTTTCTATACTTAGATCAAGTTAATTTATGTTAGCTTTAAAGCAATTTTAAATAGGTGTCTGAAAAAGATCTTCAAAGATTTGGTAGTATAACGATTTATATTAAACTAATTAAGGTAATTAATTACTAAACAGAAAAGTGAATGTGTAAGTCTAATTGTCCCTCCCTAACGACATTTAATGTAGTTACCTTAATTCTGCGGTAGAATTTTTCATTAAAGAGTTAATTTTGCCAAGTGGAAGACCCTACTACCTTATTTAATGTTTTATAGCTATTAAGCTTTGTGTGGAAATTCAGAGAACATTTTACAAACATTAAGCCTGCCTACCGACGCACACACTAATGGCATTGTTATAATTGTCTCTATCATACAGTACTTGTGGATATAACACTTAGAAGTGACGACCGTGGACTTAAAGAAAAATGATTTTTTTGTAGCCCAAGAAAATTTGAGGGCAAAAAAGATACAGGTTTTATGCTAAAATAAAATAATTAACGTAAAGCGTTGTGTATGTTCTTCTATACATTGAATGCCAAACAGGGATATTAAATGTTTTTCTTCCCTCCGGATGGAAAGCGTCAAGTCTCGTCTCGCTGCGCTAAACGAAGTTGTCGCTTTCCACCTCCGTCGAGAAGAAAAATAGTATACTAACCTCGGACAGTAAATAAGAAAGCCTCAGATCACATGTTACATGAGATCGGAGACCTTTCTTACTTTCCTGTCCTCGGTGTGTAATCTACTATTATGCTTGGTTTACTTACACGCTTGCTTCTATCAGGCACGTATCCAGACTTTTGTTACGGGGGGGGGGGGATCGTTTAATTTTCGGAGGGGGGACATATTCATAGAAAAACGATGAAAAAGTAAGTGCTGTAATCACTTTTCCATACAAATATTGGGATTTCGGGAGGGATAAATCCCACCTACCTCGCCCCCCGCCCCCTGGATACGTGCCTGGCTTCTATAAAATTAAATAGTTAAATAATAACAATTCATAGAAACGTCAATGTACTAATTATATAGTGATAATTCCGTAGTGAAACCTACCGTACAATATGCTAAAGTGGGGCCTTACTGCAACTGAAGTCTTAAAAAAAGATGGTTTGGTAGTTGCTTCGATCAAAATAAAATTAATGGATAGGCCTTACGCGAACATTTCAAACCAGAAAAATGAGGCAAAACAAATGAAAGGTTTACTTGTCACTTGTATGCAAGTGCCCTAGATTTGACAGATAATGGCGCTAGTTTGTATGGACCAAGTGCACCAGTAGTGTGCTTCAACTTACCGCACTTCAGGCCTATCCATTCATTTTATTTTGATCTAAGGGTAGTTGCAGGAAGGCTGCCACCCCCAAAAAGGGATTATGGTTATGAGTATGCATGTATGTCTTTTCTAACCGATTTACTTAGACATATTTTTTTTATAGTTGCAAAGACTATGGTCCAACTTAAAAACTCTGCAATTATTATTTTTTCATCGTCTCCACGCGGACCATGGATAAAGGATAGCACTCCTCCTTACAAGCATTGATACAAGAAAATTGACGTTCGTCTCCGTCGTCGATATTTCCAATTTTACGTGTGTCCCATTCATAGACGAAAATTTTTTCGCTTACGCTAGTAGACCGAATATCAGTGTAACCTTCGATCAAAATAAAATGAATGGATAGGCCTTAAGCGAACATTTCAAACCAGAAAAATGAGGCAAAACAAATGAAATTTTTACTTGTCACTTGTATGAAAGTGCCCTAGATTTGACAGATAATGGCGCTAGTTTGTATGTACCAAGTGCACCAGTAGTTTGCTTCAACTTACCGCGCTTTAGGCCTATCCATTCATTTTATTTTGATCGAAGAGTGTAACCGGTTATGAGATAGTGAATTATATGAAGTGACATCTCGGAGTCAGGTGGTTGTCCCATACAATTTATATGAAGTGACATTTTGGAGTCAGATGGCCGAAGTACAAAAAAGTGGATACGACGATAAGGACAGCAATAAGTAGCGGTCTCCTTTTTTAACTAGAGCGAATTTGCTATGTGCATCTCTTACTGTGATATGACAAGACACGTGCTTCCTTCTAGTGCCTTCTCTTTCTACGGCCCCATTGAATCCGCATGAACGACAATAATTGAGTGACGTTATGCCAAGACATAAATTAGAAAGGGACACAGTTAACGTCACTAAAAACAACTACGGAAAAGAACGATCATTACCGACTACCAAGGAGTATTATCATGTTTCACCGCTTGTTAGGCAGTCTGTGCTCCACTATAGAGGATTCCAAACTTCTTGACGCGGACTAAGTCGAAAAGCTAGTTGACAGCACAGCGTCCGCGACATGGAGAGAAAGTAGCAGAGGTGTCGCAAGGCAAATATAAGGTCTAAAAAAATTAGGTGAAACTATTTTAAGGGGATGATCAGACCATCAAACTGAACAACTTTCTCTATGGGACCAATATCGAAATCGCGAAAAAAAAATCTGCCGTCCCATACATTTAGGTCGGGTAGGTTTGTATGGAACAGCTTATTTTTTTTTTGTGATTTCGATATTGGTCCCATAGAGAAAGTTGTTCAGTTTGATGGTCTGATCATCCCCTTAAAATTGTTTCAACTAATATTGTTAGACCTTATATATCTATCCAAGTAAGTGTCGCCAAAATGCATGGAAGGGGGACAAGACGGGTGAGCAGGTTCCGCCCCTAAAACCGAATCCAGGAACAGCGCACTTCATCGTTTTAGATCTAGTTATTTTATAGACAAAACCCCTTTCAGCAAAAAGAATGGCGGTCCGCTTCGTACCGAGCATCATGGGCCACGCCCACTGTGACGTCATGACCTAATATAATGGCGACAGACCTAATTGCGCTTCGACACCTCCGCTCCTTTCTGTTCTTCGTGGGCCGCGATTAAATGTTTTCTTTAAATAGGCCAATCGCAAGCGCATTATGCCTTGGATCCCGTGTCCGATAACCTGTGTGTGTCCTTCGAAAGCAAACCTAATATACAATTGATAATTATACACATACCATCCAGCCACCAGAAGGTCCAAGACCTTCAGCGACTCCAACCAGCGACAGGCACGACGGTCCAGCTGTGAACACTACGGTCTTGGAGCTAGGGTCGAAAGTCACTTGCTCCGGTGGTGGGATCTCGTCCACTTTCGTAGTGACTGCGATTTCGTTGGAGTAGTTACTCTGTCCTTTAGTGTTGACTGCTTTGACCTGGAGGGAGAAAGGAAGTTAGTGAATGGTTCGAATTAACTGTGAGGTGGTGCTTTAAATATCTCGATAAGAGCTTTTAGACTGATCGAGAATTATTTACAGTATATTTTCATATTGAATGAGGTGACTAGACGCAAAGTCCATTGGTTAGATTAGGACAAGACTACTTTTGCGCCACAAGAAAGTAGTTGCTTATCGTCTATAATAAACATGTATAGAAAAGGTGATGGTTCTGACGAAGCACGAGTATTATTATAATATAAGGCATCGTCATTGCATCTTTGTTTGACAATTATGAAAAACGCATCCGAATGATATTATAAATTTTCTTGCAAACTAATATAGGTTATTATTTTGAAGCATTCGATACTTTTAAGAAAACTAAAGCTTGCTGTGGCTCTAGCTGCTTAGTGACATCATTAAACACCTACGTCATAATTAAGGTCATAATGTACAATCTCACTAATATAACATTAATGCGAAAGTTTGTGACGATGTTTGGAAGTTTGTGGCTCAATCACGCATAAACGGCTGAAAGGATTTTGGTGATATTCGGCACACAGATTATGTTATGGATTAACAATTTAACACATAGGATACTTTTTTCAGTCCACAGACAGCTAGTAGGTATATATACAGGGTCCTTCTTAATATGCTGACACTTTTTTAAGGGGATGTTCAGACCATTAAACTGAACAACTTTCTCTATGGGACCAACATCGACATCGCGAAAAAAAATCAGCTGTCCCATACATTTGGCTTGAGTAGGTTTGCAGTTTTGTATGGAAGAGCAGATTTTTTGTTTTCGTTTTCGATGTTGGTCCCATAGAGAAAGTTGTTCAGTTTGACAGTCTGATCATCCTCTTAAAAAAGTGTCAGCATATTAAGTTGGACCCTATATACGATGAACTATAAGCAACAACTTTCATGAGATTAGGAGGCTCGTTGAAAACTAAATTGTTACAATTTTGTACGTTGTTAAAAGCTCTAATCGAGGGTCGGAAAAAGCCGTGAATGACTGCGTCACGACTGTCTACGAACTTTTGATAACTTTGAAATAAAGGACAAATATCACATTTTCTAACCGCCTGGCCGCGGGACAGGGCGAACTGCGGCGCGAATTGCGGTTTTAGAATACAGTGCCTACGCGCCGCTGCGTGCTTGCGTTCGCCGTTCGGCCTGTCCCGTGGCAAGACGATAAAGATGGGTACGTACAGAATGAAAATCAGATTTTGATTCGTAGAGAGTCACTTACAGCAGTCTCAAAGCATGTTATAAGTTACAGCTGCGACGTCACAGGACAGAATAGTTAAGAACATAACATAAAATGGCACGCGCCGCCTCAGTTACCTTGAAAATCAACGTTTCGAGCTTCGGTTGCGATTTGAATGAAAAAGAAAAGAAAAAATAGAAATTTTTAATAATTGTATTTTCAATCTAGATTAATAATTCTTGGAAGCAACTTGTTTTTGCAAATGCAGAACTGGTTTGCAGTAAAGCGGTTTTAGTGTGGCTATAAATAATATCTGAACTAAGTACCTATAATAATATGTTTTTAACTTGATCTTCTGGTTCTTTATTCTATAAACTACTTACTACACACCACTAGTTTAAAGTACTAACATAACTTTAAGGGTGTATTAGACCATGAATCTAAACAACTTTCCCTAAGGGGCGATTATCAAGATAGACAGTCAAAGCTACGAAAGCGTCGAAAAAAATAGGAACTAGTACTGGTTCCAAAACCCTATACATATACACGCACACATACGTACGAAACGAAATACGCTAAGAAAGTTAGCCCCTTTTGTTTTATACGGAACAAGTGTGAGGCTTATTCTAGACATATACTTTTTCTAAGGGGGCATGGTGGAAAAAAGAGAAAATTGTTTGGTCCTTTCATACAAAAGTGGATCGGCCGATCGATTTTCGAAGGGGTCCAAAAAAAATTTTCGTTTTTTGACCCATGTTCCTTATGGAACTTTAGATTCATGGTCTTAAGTTATGTTAGTAATTATAATAATAAACTAGTTGTGTGATTTTACAGTCGATCTTTTCACCAAAAGCAATATTCAATACTGTTACACTATATAAGGTCTAACAAAATTAGGTGAAACTATTTTAAGGGGATTATCAGACCATCAAACTGAACAACTTTCTCTATGGGACCAATATCGAAATCGCGAAAAAAAAACTGCTGTTCCATACAAACCTACTCGACCTAAATGTATGGGAGCGCAGATTTTTTCTTCGCGATTTCAATATTGGTCCCATAGAGAAAGTTGTTCAGTTTGATGGTCTGATCATCCCCTTAAAATAGTTTCACCTAATTTTGTTACACCTTATATACAAATACAGTTCACTCAATATTAACAATAATAATAAGGCAAAAGCATTCCTACAAGAACTCTGAGATACGAAACATCTTTCCAAATTAATTTTTTTTCTCTTTATGTAGGTACCTACATTAACTCATAGCTTTATTAATGGATCACCATTTTTTGGAGAACCCATTCCCACAGTAGTGGATTCTAAACAAGAGATCATGTTATAGCGGTAAATTTTATAAATATAATTATATAACATAGCCAAGCCTTGTGATTGTTATTTTCTCTTTATCTAAGCTTTTATCGCCACCCAAATTACTGATAAAGCGGCGCTAGACATAACTAGACTAACCTACTTATATAAATAAGGTCGATATTCAGACTTCTTTTGAGCGAGAGCTTACTCTAAGTAGGGTCGAAAATGGATGGATTTTGAGTTCTAATTATGTTCCACTACATTCAATGTTGTACAGCTAAAGTAGGTACATAGGTTTTATAATAATTACACTATGCGAGCGAAAGTAATTATTGCTTGATGGGTTTTTAATGGAACAATTAATTAATTCAATAATAATGAGTTCTATAACATTATCATTATTATCATTATTAACCTGTTCATTTTACACTCAATACTGACTGGATTTAGTTTGTTTAAATTTAAATGTTACTTCAACTACTAACATTGACATTGAGTTTGCATTTCAGAAATTATCATAATCAGACTGTAAACGTCCCACTGCAAGGCACAGGCCTGCCCTCAGGGAGGGTGTTTGGGCGTTAGTCCACAACGCGTGCCGAATGCGGATTGGTAGACTTCACATACGTATCAGAATTTCTCCTTTACAGTAATGCACGTTTCTTCGCGATGCTTTCCTTCACCGTATATCTAAGCAGTCAGTGTTACGTACAAAAATCATAGTTGGTACGTTAGATTATCAAGATAGACCGTCAAAGCTACGAAAGCGTCGAAAAAAATAGGAACCAGTACTGGTTCCAAAACCTATACATATACACGCACACATACATAATTAGTATGGCGCCTCACGCACACCAACCTAAGAAAGTTAGCCCCTTTTGTTTTATACGGAACAAGTGTGAGGCTCATTCTAGACATATACTTTTTCTAAGGTTGGTACATGGAATGTCATCCGTGCAGATTCGAACCCGTACATCCATAACGTCAGTGGGACCGACGACGCTCTATTTCAGAAATTATAAGCACCAATTTAACCACATAGGGTCTTTCTTAATAGGTACGCTGAGGGTTTTTAAGGGTCCAGACAATAGATAAAAGAAAGTTTCTTTAGTATGATTTTCTGATCTTTTCCATCTAGCGGTGAATAATATTGTCTTACCTTGAAGGTATAAGAGCTGTGTTGCTCCAGTTTGGTAACGTTGCAAGGGTTGATACGACCACAGTCGTACTCCATCCAGTCGTGGTCACCGGCGCGGTCCCCGCCGCATCTATCACCAGACCCCGCCCGGTTAGCAACTCTCCTATACAGCACGAAATATTTAGTACTGGATAGCCCACCGTTGAACCCAGCTTCCCATTTCAACGTCACGTATGATGGCCCCACTTTCTGAACTGACAATGTCTTGGGAGATTCGGGAGCGCCTTTCGGCTGTAATTTTATCTGTGGCTTTATGCTTCCTAAAGCGTTAGTCACTTTGCAATAGTAATCACCGTAGTCACGAGGACTGATATTTTTTATCCTTAACACACTGTAATATGAGTCGTTGTTGTTTGACGTGGTATTGATGTCGTAGTGACCGTCGGAAGACATCTGAAGCGGGGACGTGCTCGATCCGTAGAGCCATTGGAATTCGGGCTTAGGGAAAGAAAGAACCCGGCAGGATAACTCGGCGATTTCCATCAAGTCGTATGCCACTTTGTTTTGTTGTTTTATAGATATCGGTGGATCTGTAATGAAGAATAGTACAACTTACTTAAGTACCACAGACTTAAGTCACAGATTATAGTTACCTACTTCGTAACTTAAGTTAATAATAGTTTTTGCATGATTAATAAAATTTTAAGAACAATTTCGTAGGTGAATCTATAGAATGCCTCCAATCAAAATTAAAGTTTTTAGGGTACGATACAACAAAAGTAAAGTATAACACTTGCTACCAAATTAGTTTCTCAATCGAAGTCAGTTCATTCTATCGTGAATTTGTAAGTTACATCATACAGTTATCAGAAATATTGAAAAAGCTTTTAAGTTTCTCATTATTTCGCTCTACCAACTAACGTAATTGGCACATAAATCTAATCAATCAATCTAAGTAATTTAATTAAAGGCAAGATAAAGTAGTGATACTCACGTTCAATTCTTAGAGTCATCGAAGAATCTACTTTCTTGACTTCGTTCTCGAAAGCGCACATGTACGTTCCTCTATCTTCGGGCACCAAGTCGTTTGTATTAGGTCGCGCCTTCCCGTTGAATCTAAGCATTGTTTGTACATTAAACACAGAGTTACTGCTTTCAGTGAAATCTGTCTTGACTTCGTACAAGTTAGCGTCTGCCTTGATTTCTGCGTTATCTTTGTACCATTTGACGTTAGGACGTGGCTTGCCTAAAGCACTACACGATACCGAGAAGTCTTCCTCTCCTGATCTCTTAGTCATGTGTAAAGGGAGTTTCGATTGGAAGTGCGGTGGTTGATGGACTTCGAGAGTGACGGATGCGAGTTCGCCGTGGCCGAGTTCGTTGGTAGCCTGGCAGCGGTAGACGCCCTCGCTGCCGAGGTGTGCGCTCGGGATGGTGTACTGGTTGCCGGTGGCGAGGACGGCGGGTTTTGAGTCTGTGTTGCCGTTGTCCCGGAACCAGCGGTATTGTGGGGCGGGCCAGCCGGGGGGCTTGGCCGTGCAGGTTAAGGTGACAGCGGCGCCTTCCTGCGCCACGGGGCGGTCGGGGCTGATCCGCGCGCGCCCGGGCCGGTGCCGCACCAGCACGGCCACCGACGCACTACTCGCTCGCTCCACGCTCGACCCGCTGCTCGACGATATCACGTTCGCTGCTCGACACACGTACGTCCCCGCCATATCTGCGTTCACTCTTCTCAGTACTAGCGTATTTCCTTTCTGATGGAAATCTGGCTTTCCTTCCATGGTCCATTCGATAGAAATAGGTTCGGGGTTCGCGGAGACTTCGCATCGGATTTCTACGGTGCCACCTTCCTCTGCTTCGTAGGTTTTAGACTCTACAGTTACGCTGGGTGGAAAGAGTACATCTAGGTAAACTTCTTTTTCACCAGGTCGACCTAGGCCGTTATCAGCTGAACAGGTGTATTTTCCAGAGTCCTGGACGGTTACGCCAGGAATGGTGTGTGTGAAAGAATTCGAAATATATTTTCCATTTCGCGTCCATCGGACGGAAGTTACTTGTGGTTTGGCGTCAACTTCGCATTCCATTATTGCCTTTCCATCTATTTCGACCCGCAAAGGATTCTCAGGACCAACTTTGACGCGAGGGAAATCTAGAAACAAACAAACAATAATTAACGTATTATGAATAGTTTTTTTTTTAGAAAATGTAATGTAGGTACTTAAATAAAAGTACAACTTAACACAAATGAATAAGATCCAAATTGTTCTTGCTGTGAAGTCTCATAAATTTTTAATTAAAATAAGGAAGAGAAAGGCTCTGCCCTACAGACACTAGGTAAGTCCACCGAAAAATGTCATCGCCTTGTGGGATTAAGCAGGTACAATTTTCCTCTCTTTCCAACCGTTGCACATTAACCTTTCGTTAATGACGAGAATACTTTGCAGAAATTTTAATCTTCATTAACGAGCACTTTAAAAGGAAACTGAACCATTTGGGAGAACAAAAAAAATACCATCGAGCTTCATGAAGAGATTGTTCTTGATAGGAAATTACACAAGTTTTCAAAACGAATGCTTTTAGCCTCAACAAATTTTAGATCCCTAATATTAGAACACAAAACATACCAAGGTATGTACAAGTACATACTACACTTCATACAAAAAGAGGACCGGTCGTTAGAATGTATAAAAGAAAAAACACCTACATAAGAGTCTCAAGAATTCGCCTTTGAACAGAAAAATTTCAGATATTAAAATATTGAAATGAGAACAGCGAGCGGTAGGAAGAAAGTGGATCGACCCAAATGGTTGTATAATTTTGTTTATTTGATTGAAACCATGTGTAGTTTGATAGGAAGCGGATGTGATGTGCTTGTTCGGTACACCAATAATAAATCTGTTTACAATGTCTGTCGGATTACAACATGCAAGCAGAAGCAATGCCCGCGGCTCGTATGTTTATTCTCCGTAGCACCTACTACGATTTATTATTTCGGGGAAATTTGTATGAGGCCTAATTAATTTTATAAATATACATACATCCAACATACATCCAAGATCGACTTCCCTTTGGTGTTATTAAAAACTTTGCTGGCTTCAGACGCTGGATGTCGACTTATCAACCTTTGCCTAAATCGCCATACGCATAAATAAATAAAAACTTTGCTACAATTTGGCTACAATACAATTTTCTACAATTATCGATAACATACCCTTTTAATTTTTACACGTTTACGGCACTGGACGAGAAACAATACTTAGGGCCTGTTTCACCACTTCTGAATAAGTTCTTGTTCTTGAACTTATTCAGAAGTGGTGAAACAGGCCCTTACAGTTTTAGTGTTTTTTACCAAGTCTACAGGAGCGCGATTTTTGAAAGTCAAACGTTCAAATCAGCAGTGAACTTAAAAAAATCCCTCACCTAGCTTTCAGTGTTTCCGAAAGTGTAAATTGTGTAATTTTACAAGATTCACTGTATTTTAATTGTAATTTAGGTGTCAACAAACATTTACCCAGCCTTTAAACACGTGAAATTAATATCATTGGCATCGCAAGAGGCATGCATTCACTGCAAATACCTAGGTTTACCGAAGAAAATCAAACAGAAAAGCAAACTACACAGTTATAAGAAAAGTTTTATACTATGGAATTTGTTTTATAACAAAAAACTTTTGAATCGAAACAATCGTCCAGAGTAGGAGCCACATTCGAGGGGCAAAAGCATAATAGACCTCACTATGGAAGGCCCGCGGCGTCAGCGTTCTGGGACATTTGTTCTATACTGTGTTTGAGCAGTGTGTACTGTGCGGTGGGCTGCTGCAATTTTCCATTCCACACGGAAAGGACCTAGCAAACAGAATCTCTCATTTCGCCGTTCCTTACATTCATAGAGCACTATGCAAACGATTTGTGAAACCTGTGTGCATATAAGTATTTGTATTTATATAGAGGAATTTTTAATTAGATGGCGAAACTCAACCAGGGCACTTGTTAGTGATAACAGATTGGATTATCGATGTTTATAATTGGTATTGATGATTTACAAAATTATTATTATAGTACGTATCGTACGCAGTGCGCGGCCGGCGGGCGAACATTGACCTCAGACTCATATGATCGAGCGGGGGGTCATTACCACGTAATTGTGCTTAGTGACAGATACCAAATGCGTTTGTTAAGTTTCGCCAACTAATTAAATTTCACCTTATGTACAGGGTGTAAAAAGCAACCCTGTTAGAAATGTAACGCTAAACATTTATAACAGTCTGAAATATTTTACTTCCGTGGTCTAACTGCCTCCGTGGTCTAATGTCCGAGGTCGTGGGTTCAATTCCCATGGGGGACAACTAGTGATATGTCATCTTTGTGCGTATTCCCCCAGTTGGTTAGGACATTGCAGGCTGAATCACCTGATTGTCTGAAAAGAAAGATGATTCCGTGCTTCGGACGGCACGTTAAGCCGTTGGTCCCGGCTACTATCTCTGGTGGTAGTATAGTCGTTATATAAAAACCACGTCAGATGCCATAAGGCGGTCTGAAAAAACGCTGAGACCAGGGCTTGCCCACACGACAAGAAAGATTTCTAACAGGTGCTTCAGACCATAGATCAAACTTTGATCTAAGCTTCAGACTATCAAACTGAACAACTTTCTATGTAGCCAACATCGAAATCGCGAAAAACAAATCAGCTGTTCCATACAAAATGTCAAGTGCCACTCGATTAAAATGTAGGTAATGAAACTGCTGTTTTTTCTTCGCGTTTTCAAAATTGTTCCCATAGTAAAAGTTCATTTTGATGGTCTGAACTGAAGCACCCCTTTAATAATGTAACGCATTTAAGTTACACCCTGTATATTTGTGCTGGAACTATCCATCGAAGAAATATCAAAGTTATACCAAAGGTTATACTGCGAAAATGCATGTTTTCGACTGGTCCGCAATTCATATTTTGAAGTGCATTTTCAACAATAAAGTTCACTTCAAAACTTGAACTCCGTGTGATATCCAGCTTTGAATAGCACCAACCCAGAAGCTTGGCGTAAGAGGAGACTAAATTCCTTTACGCATGGCATGGTTAACATTTCGCTGCCGATTATTAGTGCAGGGAAAGTAGCATATTTTGGAGGCAAAATTTGTACATCAATGAAACTTTGTTTTTTAACTTTATCTTGGCACTAGAAATGAGGATCTGCAGAGTCCACCCAAAATTTAGGGGTCCTACCCATTCCAGAGGGTATGAGTAGGGGAGACAGTCCCTTTTCTCGAATAGATTCGGCGTATTTTTGAGCGCTAATAACTTCGGTCTAGATAGTACCAGTGAGCTCAAATTTTCAGGACAGCATTTGGTTGTCACTCTTATAAAATTGACGCAATTTCAGCTTTCTAGGACTTCCAGAAGTAGGTACCTGTTAGGTTTTGATGACAAACAGTGAGTTAGTGAGTGAATGACGAAATCAACGAAGTTTGCGTTTTTTAGGGTTCCGTACCCAAAGGGTGAAGAACGATAGGGTCCCGTCTACTATTCATAAGCCTTCGTTGTCCGTCCGTCTGTCCTACCTATTTAGGGCTGTAACTTTTGAACCGTAATAGCAAGACGGTTGACATTTTCACAGATTGTGCGTTACTATGGCGGATTTGCTAAAAATTAATAAAAATGACAAAAAGTTAAAAATTAAGGGGGGTCCTCATACAAGAAACTAGTTTTTATCAACGTTTTTTCTTCTCGTTCTATAGTAAAAAGGGTATAGTACATACAAGCGTCAAACTTGGTGTGATTATAGAACAAACTCTACAGTATAACGACAAATAATAAAAACCGGTCAAGTGTGAGTCAGTCTCGCGCTAAAGTTCCTGTAGAAATTTTTTTTTATTTTTCTAATTTAATTAATGTGTGGTACGGAACCCTTGCTGCGCGAGTGGCCAGACTCGCACTTGACCGGTTTTATTTTAAATTAGTTACCATTTTGTTAAATGATTGGTCTTTTTTTGTCCCAGTGAACGCCAATCCTTTATCTAAGGCATTTGCTAATATTCTAAATCGCCTAAGAGACTCAGGGCCTGTTTCACCACTTATGAGTAAGTTCTTGTTAGCTTATCCGACAGATATTTTGACATATTTTCATAAAAAATACGTCAAACTATCTGTCGGATAAGCTAACAAGAACTTACTCAGAAGTGGTGAAACAGGCCCTCAGTATCATGTTTATAAGTGCGTATTTATTGTGTTACACGAATGCACAATAGGATTTTGAATTTTGATGGAAATAAATTTGATCTGCGATTGTTCGATTCGAACTATGCGATGCAAGTGTATTATGGAACAATATGTAGTAAATAAGTACCTACTCGTATGTACCAATACTCGTGTTTCGAACTTTAGCTGAAAAGGATTCAGCGGAATTCAACTAAACGGCAGAGTATACAGGGTGAAATTGATATCATTGTTATCCTTTTAAACTAAGAGGCTGGCTACCTTAGCAAATGATGCTCTGATCAGTCCAGTAGTAAAAGTTGTTCAGATTGATGGGTAGACTCTTAATTTAAAAGGATGCCCATAATTTTTATTTCACCCTGTATATTATACGTCATCACGGCTTCGATCAAAATAAAATGAATGTCAAACCAGAAAAATGAGGCAAAACAAATGAAATTTTTACTTGTCACTTATATGAAAGTGCCCTAGATTTGACAGATAATGGCGCTAGTTTGTATGTACCAAGTGCACCAGTAGTTTGCTTCAACTTACCGCGCTTTAGGCCTATCCCTTTGATAAAGTATATGTCTAGATTGACAGTCGAAGATACGAAAGCGTCGAAAAAAATTGGAACCAGGACTGGTTCCTAAACCCTATACATATACACGCACACATACAGAATTAGTATGGCGCCTCACGCACACCAACCTATGAAACTTAGCCCCTTTTGTTTTATACGGTAAAACAGTGAGGCTCATTCAAGACATATACTTTTTCTAAGGCCTATCCATTCATTTTATTTTGATCAAAGCATCACGGCAGAGCTTTGAGCAACAAACCGCTCTGTGATCCGTTGATAGCAAATCAACATCGACGTTGGGTTCAGATTTCAAATGAAATCTCATGCCTCGTTATTGAGTAGGAACTACGAATAAAGAAATAAATATTCGTAGAGTAGGAACGAGAAGTAACGACCAAAACAAACTTTCTTAGTTCTACTAGTAGTACTAAGGGAAATTATTTCGACGACCCGGTTGGTGTAATGGTTACCACGCCGGACTGCCAAACCAGGGTCCTGGGTTCGAATCCCGGTTCGGTCATGGATGTTATATGTTCGTGCCGTTGTTGTATGGTTTCCATAATAAAAGCCTTTAGTGCTTAGTTTGGGATCATTACAATGTATGTGCCTGTGAGCGTTATTTATTTATTTTATTTATTTATTTTGCCCTTAGCTCTATCAATTAATCGATGCGATACAATAACATTATTAATAACATTCGGTAACATTTAGATTTTAGATGAGAACTAGGGATAATAATCACGCGATCGGGGACCGCATAATACTTATTTATGGTACAGTAGAATACTTATTACTATAAAACATGTTATGTATTGTTGCTATAACAGGCCATAGTGACTGAAACCTTGAAGCATTCGAAGAACGTGCGTGACTTTAGGCAGCTCAAAATAGATCTTGGATTAGTAAGAACGCTAATATTACAATAACACAATTTATAGTGTCTATATGTATTATTTAACCCGTCATTTGCATCAATCAAACCAAGAATAATACCATAAATATAATTCCATCCCATCCTGAACTGAAACCGAAATTCCTAAATGCGAGCATTGCTACAACTACATTCTTGAACAGAAAGTTGATAGTTGTAGCAATGTTTCTGACCACCCGAAAGCGATTACGGTCGTGAGTTTATGTATACAGTGTGTTAGAAAAAGTATCATTAGGGTTGAACTACACCACACAGCACTGCATCGCCTTTTTCCGTCGCTCTATTCTTTTCTGTCACTCAGTAACGTCATTTGCTGGAGCATATAAGATAGACGGAACGCGATCGCACGCGGCATGCTGTCTGGGGTAGACCTTTTCTGCGCTTTTTTTTTAAATCCCTAAAGTGTGAATGAAACTTACAGTTGACGCTGATGTCGACCATGGCATCGAACTGCTGGCCCTCGGGCATGGCTCGGTTCCACACGACGCATCTGAAGGTGGCTCCGTCGTCCTCCCGGGCGGGCGTCAGGGTCAGCGTGGCCACTGATGGGATCTCCCGGGTCTTCCCTTGCACTAGCTCCACTTCCAACGGGAATGACGAGCCTTCTCGGTACCATCTGTTGAATTTATTATCTTCTTAGTACGGGGAACCATTACAGGGTGTTAGGGTAAACAGTTGCATTACTTTAAGGAGTGCTTGTACCCATGATACTGATCAACTTTCTCTAAGAAACCTAAAAGATATTTTTTTTTTTTTTTAATTCAATCAGCTCACAGATCACCCCCAATAGATACCGCATACAGGGCCGCCGACGCGCACCACACATCTATGATTTTGCACTGAAAGAAACAACGGGACAGAGCGAGATCGGAATAGTGTGACCTTGAAATGGCCAATCATGTTGCATGGTTTCGTGCCCCGCTACCCGCACCCTTCGATCAAAATAAAATGAATGGATAGGCCTAAAGCGCGGTAAGTTGAAGCAAACTACTGGTGCACTTGGTACATACAAACTAGCGCCATTATCTGTCAAATCTAGGGCACTTTCATACAAGTGACAAGTAAAAATTTCATTTGTTTTGCTTCACTTTTCTGGTTTGAAATGTTCGCGTAAGGCCTATCCATTCATTTTATTTTGATCGAAGCCCGCACCTACCGCCAAAAATGGTGACTTCGGGCCTGTACGAAATTTTCATCATGCGGTATCTATTGGGGGTAATCTGTGAATCAGCTAATCGAATTTTTTGTGTGTTAATTTCCCATGGGTTTCTTAGGGAAAGTTGATCAGTATCATGGGTACAATCACCCCTAAAGTGATGCAACTGTTTACCCTAATACTCTGTAGAATTAGAATAGCCTCTATTGCTAAGAGTTACATATTGTTTACAAGTACACAAGCTAAATACATGAACAACATGATGATAATTAGTTATGAGGAGTGTTTACACATTCATTATCAATTTATCACGTATCTTCCTCATCGAGAACCTCTCGCAAAGCCTTCCGTCAAGGCAAATAAAGCTAAAAAAATTGGTTGTGTTGACTGTATTGTATCCGCCTAGCGCAAACCTTACTACCGTAACAGATACTGCACTCAACCCGCTTACCGGTTTCGCGCGCTTTTTCGAATTTCGAGCTTTGCGCTTCAGGAACGAAAACTAAAATGCGCCTTGCGCTTGTCAATGAGCGACAGCCTGCATCTTGGAAGATGCACGTGACGTCACGACTTTATCGCAGCTGTCAAACGGGAGTGACGAGGCACTGCCCCAACTCAGGTTAGCTCAAGTAACAACGCATCTTTTCATACCTAGCTCTGCAGTTTGCGGTGGGAACAGAAGCAGTGCTCCGTCACTCACGTTTGACAGCTGCGTGACGTCACGTGCATCTTGCAAGATATTGACAAGACGCAGGCTGTCGGTCATCGAAATAAGGCTTATTTTAGTTTCCGTTCCTGAAGCGCCAAGTTCAAAGATAAAAAAAACGCGCGAAATCGGGTTGAGTGCAGTATCTGTTACGGTAGTAACTATTAAGTAATCTGTGACCACGCGTTGCTACGTAGCTATCATAGCAAGGAAAGAGCCTCCCCGAGTGACGAAACCCGAGTCCGTCTGGGCAGTCAACCTCCGTACTACCATAGCTGACTGGCTAATCTACTCATTAGGTACAGCATGAAATAGTGTCCTACGATATAGCTCATGCTGACACGACAGAAAAAGAAGATTAAACAGTGCGGCTCAACAACTCAACAATTAAATCCGACAAACGAAAGAAAAAGGTATCTTTGTGTTGACAGTTCAGAAATGTAAAATTAAAACCGGCAGCGAGTTGTGCTCGGGTTGTGTTTGACAAATATGAAATAAAACAAATCCAAACCTAAAGAGAAACTAGAACATAAAAGGGAAAAGGGGTAATCCCAAACAAACAAGAAAGGCATCAGATCGTTTCTGATTCATTCTACAATCCTACATTTATGAAATAATCCGTTAAAATAACAGTGACACAGTAAATGGACAACAAATGGACAGTTGGCAGTTTGATAAATTAATAGTAGATTACACGAGTCGCGTTGTGGATCTGCTAGTGGGTGGTCGCGTGTCGCGTGTCGCTCGTCGGTTGCCCCCTCCCAGCTCGACAGCGGGGCTCCAGTGGTGGCTCAAGATAGTGTTCTTTTGTAAGAACAACCCTTGAAGTCACCAAAATATCTTCATAACCGTACAACGTCAAGCACTTTTGCTACAAAAACTCGACATTGGCAAAATCATCACAAACCAAGATGGCAGCCATATTTTAAAAATAGAATAGAATAGTAGATTACACAACGAAGGCAGGAAAGTAAGAAAGGTCCCGAGGTGAAGCCTGTGGTGAAGCCGAGGAGGGGTGAAAAATGTATATTATTTAATTAAATAATACATATTATTAAATTTCAAAGATATACAAGGTGTTACAAAAATACAAATAAACCTTTAAGGGGTTGGTTTAGACCATCAAACTGAACAACTTTTACTATAGGACCAATATCGAAATCGCGAAAAAAAAATTGATGTTCCATACTCTACAAATCGACTAGAGCTAAAATATGTAAGTATGGGATATCATTTTTTTTTTTCGTGATTTCGATGTTGGTCCCATAGAGATAGTTGTTCAGTTTGACGGTCTAAACAACCCCCTTATGAGTTTTAAATATTTATTGTTACTTATGAAACACCCTGTACTTAAACCCATTGCTCGCAACGGTGGAAAGGAAAGCCTTTTTTATTTTTGCGATGTGCAAGTTCTGTGCTTTTATAAGTACTATTAAGTATTCTGTGCTACGGTAGTAAAATAATTAGGTGCCTATTAAATTATAGCGGAATCACAAATGCAATGATGTTATTAATTAGAGCGAAATTACCCTTGTTGAGAAGGAAAGCACTTTAAAATTAATCCTTATTTAATTAGCTGTCCTGTGTGTTGGTGTTGTTAAGATTATGTGCTTGAAACATCTAGATACAAAACACTTAGAAAACTTTTGTATGTACAGTAATTACGTTACAGTAAAATTAGCTGTAATAAGGGGTCAACTTCGACAATACAAATTTTTAGCTTATTAGGATTCTTCTGTATAGTTTTAGAAATGAATTTGTGAGTGACTATTAAAATGACAGAAATGGAATATAGAATGATCCGTACCGTATATAGCTTTAACTTTTCATAAATTATGCATTTTAAACCTCGAAACGACATAATTATTACAGCTAAATATGGGGCATGGCAGGATAATTGATAATTGTTACAATTTCTACTTTCAATTTAATCTAAACTATTGATTGTCTGAAGTTTGTATTGTACTAAATGTAACAGTGAAATGTAACGCTCTTGTTAACTGCAGTGGACTGTTTTGCATGAATAAAACTGCTCTTTAGATAAAAACACATCACTGAGTCAAAGAGAAAAAAAAACTGGACATTTAGAGCCTGTTTCACCACTTCCGGATAAGTCATTGTTAGCTTAATTGACAGATTGTTTGACATATTTCGTATGAAAGATATGCCATCTGTCATATAAGCTAACAATGACTTATCCAGAAGTGGTGAAACAGGCCCTTACAGATTTTAATGTATGTTACAGAGTTGCTAACAGTCAATACTAAACTCAAGTACTGCAGTGAATGCCACGCGACTGCCATTTAGCCAACTTTCAAAGCACCTATAGAGATATTGAATAGGTGAATGTAAATGCATTTTTAATGTGTAAAACCAGTTCTGCTAGCAGTCAGACACGTTTTGATCGCGCCCATTTCGAGTTATCTGCCGCTGCCACGGTCGGCCAGGCCAATCCTAACCACAGAAAAGAAAACCAGTAAAAACAGCATGAAGAATATTTAGTTCGAGAACTAGCGTGGCCAAAAAAAAAGTACCTACTAATCATATTAAATTCAACCTTAATAAGACATGATTATGACTGAATATCCACAAAATTGTGATAATAGTGACTTATTATGACCTTTTAATGAACGAAATGTGTGAACTGGAGGGCGATCGCGCTAATTTAAAACATCGAAGTTCAATTCTAATCAAATTTCAGTTCTAATCACATTGCAATCCAATTACTATTCAACTGTGCTAAATTCCGCTTCGCGCTAAACTATATGTAACTGACAGACCTTAACGTCTGAGCGATCTGTCAAGACGGCTCTAACGGCTGTCAAGAGCAGTACCGCGATTAGCGCAATACCAAATGTGTCAAAAGTTATGGTTCGTACGTAGTCCAATCACTGTCCAATATTTACCGCGATTGCAGCCCAAATATATTATTTCATAGCGCAGTACACACATCAGTGGCACGGTGGCTATTTTATTTTAATATTGACGTAAATTACACTAAATCGTATTTATTTTGTACATAAAAATTAAAAAGAATACCACAAAAACGCTGCCAATAAAAAAACTTCTTGCAACAACGCAAAACAATATAATTTATTAAAATTATTAATTCAGATTATTTGTGCCTTCGATATGTTGGATAGTGAGTGCATATAAAGCCGAAACTGCGAATAATTAACACTTTCGCTGCTAAGCTTAAAACAATGACATTGGCGCAGCAGTGCTAACACTGTGGAATGCTATACGATTCTGACTCAAGGTGTGTGTCGCTGACCTACGGTCCTTCTTACTATGCTGACACTTTTTTAAGAGGATGATCAGACCGTCAAACTGAACAACTTTCTCAATGGCACCAACATCGAAATCAAAATGTGTGGGACAGCTGATTTTTTTTCGTGATTTCGATGTTGGTCTCGTACTTTCCGTAGTGAAAGTTGTTCAGTTTGATGGTCTGAAGAAGGACCCTGTAAACTATTTATTAGCAATGTCTATTTTTACAAGAGGTCAGTGTCTTCTTTACCTGAGGTCACTAACTAATAGTTTATTTACATTACTGTATAGTATCAACTATTTTATTAGATAGACTATGTATTATTGTATACATAACCGTAGCTTAAGAATTTATATTGTAATAGTTTTAAGTCGTGTTATGTTGTAGAGTATCTGGCCGCATCTTCTCTACAGCGACGACACGTTCCGACGCGGTGGTAGCTTAAAAAAGATTTGACGTTTAATAAGTGTGCTTCAAGCTCCTATATTGAATAAATTATATTTACTTTGACTTTGACCTAGTAAAAAGTTAATATTCTTTGGTAAATGTGCCAACACAGCAAAAAAATTGTTCATTAAGAATGTTTATACATTTACCGCGCCAATTCCTGCGGTCATTTCATTTTCGCAGAGGGACCGACCCCTTCTGCCCACCGTTGAGTTTCCTACCAACCTCTAATTAAATCCCGGTAACCTTTATAAAATTTATCACCCATGTAGAGGTCGGCGAGGTTTATTTTTCGCTTTATTCGATGTTGTTAACAATAATGCCGGATTATCTTTTATTGTTTCTCTTAATGACCGTATAGGAATGGTTCCATTTGGAATACACCACAATTGTTTATTACTAAAACAATTTGAAGGTGTTCATATCCAGATCGGCGGGACGTGTCCAGAGCATGCCCAGGACAGATATGGTTGGAGGATTAAAGGGGAGACCTTTGCCCAGCAGTAGGATGAAATAGGCTAATAACAAAAAACCTATTTAGACAATAAACCTGAAAGAAACTTGATCTTTGACCGAACATCAGAAATCCAGCCTCAAGATCTGCCAAAGACCGATGGAGCGCAGTATTGTAGTTGTAAGACTAACCGATCGTGTTAGAAACACGGAACTGCGCTCCAGAACTGGCATAGCGGACGTGGGGCGCAAGACATCTAAGCTGTAATGGGACTGGGGCGGACATGTATTCGGAAAGATGGGCCGAAATCACAACAGACGGGTTCCCCAGGACAGGATGGTTGCCGGCGTCGAGGTAGACCCAGAAAAAGGTGGAGATACAAAATGGACGCCTTCTTGGAGAGTTGGCCAGTAGTTGCACACAATAGAGAGAGTTGAAGAGTGAAAGGGGTGGCCTTTGTCCAGCAGTGGGACATATACAGGCTACGTAAAAAATCTCATAATCACACTAAACAACTCTCTCATAGGATTCCAACATGGATCGAAAAACGAGTTTTTTTTGGACTTCCCATAGAAAATCGATCGGCTGATTATATGGCACTTTTGTATGGAAGTTCCAAAAAAAATTTTCATTCATCACTGTCATTATCTGAATACACCCTAAACATTTTTCTGGTAATACAAAAATTGTGGTGTTAATAAAGTTTTTATGTACAAAATTGTAAAGGCTATATCTAAAATAAGCTATCATTCAAAATCCTATTTAGGGAAGTTGTAAATTCCGAATGAATTAATATAAATTATACACACAACTTTTCTAATTACCGTTGGGAATGGTGAAAACAAATAATTATTTCTCTAACTGTCATAGCAACTAAATGATTAATGTTGCTAGATTTGCATCTTCCTTGAAACAGTCATTCGAAACAGATTTATATCTGCTTAGATAACATAAGTGAGCGCTCACTTTGAAAATACTGCAGTAGATATAGTTACAGAAAACTTTTCTAAATTCGACAACGTCAAGTGCATAGTGCATTATAGAAAAGAAAAATAGAGATTAAACTAATCATAATCTTCATCCTGTATACGTTTCCCTGTAGGGTACAAGCCTCCCCCTAAAGGAAGGTGTATGGGAGTTAGTCCACCACGCGTGCCTAATGCGGATAAGTAGACTACACCACAGATTATATAATACACTAGTGTTTACCCGCGACTTCGTCCGCACAAATTACGAGTATATACCAGATTTTAAGTCAGATCATAAGCTATCAAACAAAAAAAGTTTCATCAAAATCGGTTCAGCGGTTCGGTTTTTGCGTGATGCGCGAACAAACAAACAAACAAACAAACACACAAACAAACAGACAAACAGACAGACAAAATTTCAAAAAAAGGTAGATTTCGAGTCAGGGATACCTAAAAACCATATCGTATTTTTTTTTTGTAAATATCTTCAATGTACAGAAACACTTCCGTTACAGTTTTATAATAGTTTAGATTAGACTACACATACACATCAGCGCTTCTCAGCGTATACAGGTTTTCACGATATTTTTGAGATTAAAGTTAAACTGATAATTAATAAAATCTAATTTTAAAATCATTGCCGTAACTAACATTCCCTATGAACTATTTAATAATACAAATATCAACTTCAAAATAACTGCTTTGGGTAAATAATGTAAAGCTTAATAGATACTTAGGTAGTGTACCTAACTATTGTACTGGTCCAGTGAAATATTAATCCCGGCGCGAAACTAAACCTCACCCCATTTACACAGAAATGCCGCGTTGCTGGTGTTACGCACTAATTTATTGTAGGTTGCTCCGTGCCTCTCCGTGGAGTAGGATAGTTTGTTGGACACATAATGTTATCGACTGATTAGCGGCTTGTAGAGCCTCGTCGTTTCTCTCAAACCCTTCTGTGCCACTGCCCGTGCAGTACAGCAACATTCTTCACCTCTGACAGCTTCTCATCTTTTACAGATCTACTCGTCTGCATTCGGCGCGGCGTCATGAACCGTGCCAAAAGCGTATTTATACGTAGCGTATTTGGGGAGGGCCGTGCTTTATTTGGAGTTGTGAGTCTGAGGGATAGAAGAGTGGTCGTGGATCGGAAATTTGGATTGCCCTGAACTCTTGTCACGGGTGGTGTTGCGTACGAACACGACTCGTTTGCGGCAGCCTCGCCTTCTGCACCATCCGTATGCGTATCGAATAGGCAAATGCATTTCATTTTAGTATATATCACATATAATATGGACCAGCAGATGCTTTTTTCCCGATTTCAGGTTTGCTCTCGAATTAAGTTGTTCCAATTAAGGGTCAGAACAACACCTAAAAATTTGGAAAGAGTTTACAAAATCACCTAGTATTAAAAGATCTAGCGTAGCTTGGTGCTTATTCGTATTCAAAAATGATAATAAAATCTTGGATACGTTTATGTCAAGATACACAGTCGAAGCTACGAAAGTGTTCGAAAAAAATTGCAACCAGCACTGGCTTCTAAACCCTATCCATATTCCTACAAGCACACAGACATAATTTGTATGACGCCTCACGCACACCAACCTAAGAAGTCCCCTTTAGTTTTATACGGTAGAAGCGTGAGGCTCATTTTAGAAATAATATACTTCTCCTAAGCATAAAACTTACTTGATGGAAGGTTCTGGTGACCCGCCAAACGTGGAGCATGTAAGTTTCAGTTCGCGCCCCTCCTGGGCCTGCACCTGCTGGCCTGGCTCGATGCTCGGCGGCCCCGGCTGCGTCAGCACCACCAGCCTGTGCGCTTGCGTGTGGAACAGCTTCCCGGTGCCACCCTGCCGCACTCGACACTCGAACTTGCCATTATCACGCTCGTATGACACGTTCGTGATCAGCAGGTCGAAGCGACCGTCCGTGGGCGCGTAGGTGATCCTGTGAAGACAATTATGAGTTAATTTGTGTGACAACATGTAAATAATCAAAATCAAAGGAGAATGGTGGATGCGACTGTTAATTTCAGTCTCAGTCTTAGATGGGTACACACGGCCACACATCAAGATATACAAAACCAACATAAGCTGGCCGCACGACATTATACGTTATGCAACCTACACGCGGCCAGCTTATGTTGGTTTTGTATAGCTTGATGTATCGCCGTGTGTACATAAATGAAACTTAGCAATATTAGTCAATAACTTTATTTTTACTATATTTATGTATTTATAATTAATGGACTTCTTGCTTGTGCGTTAGCACCGCATTTCCGCCAATGTCAAGTGGTTTGAGGGAGTATCTATCCAATCTCGAGGATTGTTTTTGAGTAAGAACACAACTGAGATGGATTGTGGACCCTCGTGGCAGGCTGAAACGCGAACCGCGCGAACACCACGCGAAGACGAGTGTTCGGGGCAAACCCTGCAACGTGACTCATTTTTACTCTTATTGGATCAAGTGTGTGAACCTACGAGTAATAATCATTCGAATTAGAAAGTCCACTCAATCTTCTATAGTGGTTTTTATTTAAAGAACATTAATTTAACGAAAAAGAGTAACTCTACAACCAAAAGACGTCCGTTACGACCAAAAATATTTAAGTATGTAATATTCATATTCGATGAAAATGGCTGCGTTTTTTGCTACAGTTTTTTGGCCAACTATTCTTTTTTATATATTTCAAAAAATCCTTTTTTTATCTATTTAAAATAGTATAATCCCCGAATAGTAAAAAAAAGTAGTATGTCCAGGTTCGCGTCTGTTCTTTATTCATTGTGTCAAATGTGAAATAAGTAGTAAGAGTTAAGTACTGAAGCTAGTCCGTGTGGTGTCGGCTAAGAGTAGCACCATCCCATTTCCTCCCGTGGGTGTCTTAAAAGGCGACTAAGGGATCTACCGGAGGATGGGCAGCAGCATCCTCTGAATACACACATTCAATCCAACTGCGATCGCCAACCCGCCTGCCAGCGTGGCGATTATGGCAAATCCCCCCATTTTTGGGGAGGCCTATGTCCAGCAGTGGACGTTTATCGGCTGATATGATGATGATGATGACTGAAGCTAGACTTGATATAATCGTAGTTTGATACATTTTACCTCCGCCTTATAGCAATAAAACCCCGAGAATGTTCTTTAGTTTAGTCTCGGTTGTGGAAGACGCTGATGAAAACAAAAGCTTCTGCTTATAGTTTTTAACCGACACCAAAAAGGGAGGAGGTTATCCATATCCATTCGCCCGGATTTCTGTGTGCCAATCTGTGTCCGGATTTTAGTTTGAAACCTGCGCACTGCATTTTTCGAGGCATGTTTTGTACCCACACTGTCCATTACAAATGGCTACGGGCTCAATCCCCGTCACACTGTTGATTGCGCTAATTTAAAACATCGACGTTTAATCTTTATCCAATTTCAGTTCTAATCACGCTAAACTGACTTATTTACAATGTGACAGGGTTTAACGTGTGAGCGATCTGTAAAAACGGCTCTAACGGCTGTCAAATGATTAGCACGATACCGATACGTGGATTTCAGAATATCTCTGACTGCCCTCGGGGAATAAAGCCGTGAGAATTTTTTAGTTTTGAAGTCTGCTTACTACCTATGTTTTATTGAATTCTGAAAAATTTTACTGGATTATCGACTTCGAAAATAATGAGTTCAGGGCTGCAATCGCGGTAAATATTCGGTGATTGAACCGTTATTGGACTACGTACGAGCCATAACTTTTGACACATTTGGTATTGCGCTAATCGCGGTACTGCTCTTGACAGCCGTTAGAGCTGTTTTGACAGATCGCTGAGACGTTAAAGGCTGTCAGTTACATAGAGTTTATCGCGATGCGGAATTCAGCACAGTAGAATAGTAATTGGATTGCAATGTGATTAGAACTGAAATTGGATAAGAATAGAACTTTGATGTTTTAACTTAGCGCAATTGGGCTCCAGGTGTCTGAGACAAATAAGCTCTAAGGTCACGCACTAATAAGTCACACACATACACAACTATTACCACAAATGTCTTCTCAGGTCCGTCTTGAAAAAAAAACGTTGATCCTAAAGGTAATATAAAATTGAATCACGGCAATAAATTCACGGATGATCCGTTATTTATTTAGCGAGGGATACAGAAGGAAAATCCGGCTATTTGCTAGTCGGACCTAGCATTATTTAGGGTTCCGTAGTTAGCTTGTTTACCGATACGGCCAATTACTTACATTACATACCACAAAGTCAACAATTGTGCGAACACTGCGAGTCAAGGATAAATGTTTTTTCAGTTTTAATACAGGGTGAACGGTAATTCAACCTTTTCCTTGAAAGAGATCATACTAGGTATAGGAGTACTCTGTGCTACAGGTTATAAAACAAAAAATAAATAAATAAATAACGCTCACAGGCACATACATTGTAGTGATCCCAAACTAGCACTAAAGGCTTTTATTATGGAAACCATACAACAACGGCACGAACATATAACATCCATGACCGAACCGGGATTCGAACCCAGGACCCTGGTTTGGCAGCTCGGCGTGGTAACCATTACACCAACTGGGTCAGGGTTATAATAATACCTTGGACATTGATTGGCACACAGATTGAGTATCAACACGTATCAATCAAGTACTATAATCAAGTCTAGACCATAAGTAAGTTTGTAAACATTTTTTGATGTTTGTATGAAGAAAGAAGACGTGTGGTCCCGGGCAAGCAATTAAAATTATCTGCAGGGTTTTAGGGTAAACAGTTGCATTACTTTTAAGGGCATATCATAAAGCATAACCATATGCTCACGACTATACCTATATTCCCCGAGGGGGTAGTCAGAGACAATCTGAAACCTCAGAACCAGGGACCGAAACCGGTATCGATAATACCGGTATTTTTTGGTTACAACCAAAATTTTTTTTACAGGTATTTTTATAGGTAACCTTAATATCATTCTACTAATGGTCCGCGTACACAGATATTTGTTTAAATTAAAAATTGAATCTTCCTAAATGTAATAAGTATTTAGTTTTTTGTGTAAGTAAGTACCTCGTTACTAAATACAAATTAAATTAATTATAATAACAAACTTAAACTCAAACTCAAACGTGAATATAAACTTAACCATTTTAATAATTTTTGGGTTCAATAAAATGTAAATAACCATCTCCTTTATTATCTCAACCTGTCCAATGCTGTAGCAACACCAAAAATAGTGCGCGCGTCGCTCGTCGGATGCTCCAAAATATTTGCGTCACCTGCTACACCAACGACGTTGTTGAATCAATTTCGTACTTTTGATTAACAGAAATTAAAGTTAATTTTTCGGTGTTATTAAAAACGCGCGTTTTTTGCCGCTCCGTCTGCGCCGACCCTTACCCGCACTCACTCTCTTTCTATTGAAGGTCATATTTAGGTTACCGGTATTAAAATCGGTTGTTACCTCGATAAAGGTAACATTTAAATAAAGGTTACCGAAAATTTTCGGTCCCTGCTCAGAACATCCACGTTTCACCAGTAGTACCGAAACTCTGTCCAGTGTGACGGGGGGTGAGCCCGTCGCCACTTATAATGGACATTGGGTACAATACATACCTCAAAATTGAAGCATGCAGGTTTCCTCACGATGTTTTCCTTCACCGAAAAGCCAGTAGTGTAACAAATCGTACATAAATTCCGAAAAACTCATGGTACGAGTCGGCTTGGACGGGGATCGAACCATCGCCTCCTGCATGGCAGGCAAGGTTACTCGCCACTGGACCACCACGGCTATACTTTAAGGGGTGGTAAATAAAATGGCGCCCGGTAGTAACATGCAATACTAAGCGCGTTCACACACGATGACGCATTGACGCAGCGGCAGACGTCAGTCCGTCATTTGTGAAGCAAGGAGTTGTATGAAACCGCACGTAGAAGCACACACGGTGACGCATTGACGCACCGGGTGTGGTTCTATGGACTGACATCTGCCACTCCGTCAGTGCGTCATCTTGTGTGAACGCACTTAGGACGACATCGACATCACGAAACTATACAAATTCGTTGTAGGACTACGGAACCCGAAGAAAGCTCAAGTATTCTAAAATAAGCCCAAAAAACATTTAAGCATTTTGCTAATTATCTTGTTCGACACCCCTAGGGCCTGGAGTTATTCCGATTTAAAAGTATAAGTTCATTTTACTTTGATATTTCATTTTCGCTCGTCCGAGATTAATCAAAAAGTCCCTCAGGCTAGGTTGAATGTTGTTTCAGGCCAGAGTATTTCTCGTTCTAGCAATAGCCAAGAAACTATACAGGGTGTACAGTCAAGAGCACATCAACCTTTACAATCGAAGTGCGATATTGTTTCTTAATACGAACGCCATAAGAACAGTACGAAGTCCAAGGTGTCTAGCTTGTCGTGCTCTTGACTGTACAATGTTTTGTTACACCAGCTGTTCCAAACAAAACTGCAGTACCGACTCGACAAAAAGGTATGGGAAAACTGTTTTTTTTTTTTCAAGTTTCCTGAGGCATAGGCTCCACGGTCAATTTGATGGTCTGAGTTCACCGTGTCAGTTTTCGTGGGACTGTCCTATACAGGGTGTAAGGAAAAGTATCATTAACCTATAAACCACATACTCTAATATACCCATCATACTGAACAACTTTTACTATGGGAGCAAACCAATCAGAGCAAATAAAATCAGCTGTCCCATGCTAAACTCCAATACCTACGCGACTCAATGTTCGCAACAGCTGTTTTTTTTTGCTCTGATCAGTTTGCTCCAATAGTAAAAGTTGTTCAGTTTTAGGGGTATAGTAAATAGTATGTGCTTTAAAGGTTAATGATACTTTTCCTTACAACCTGTATAGTAAAATTTCCTCACCCTCACCCTGTAGTATAGTAAAATCTTGCAAGTCGTTTTGAACTACGAATTTATTGTCCGATTGTTTTGAAATTCTGCATGACCTCGACGAGTAGAAAGTTTTCTTGCTTAGCGTCAACGTATCTAACATAACAATAAAATTGATTGTTTGTCTGAATACTTTTAATTGTCCTATAAATAGTGTGTGTAGTTATCTTTCATAGATACTGCCGGCAACATGGACAGCCTACGACCTCAATTAATGTTGTGGTCCCTCAGTGATTTTTCAGTTCGGTACTTAAAAGTCCCGAGGCGACCTTTGCCCTGCGAGTGACCCTAAAGGCAATATCCTAATTTCTTTACCTAAAAGACTAATTTAACTTTTAACTTTACCTATAATTAGTTAAAAGCCTCAGCTAAAATGACCGAACATTTCTTCACTCCCAGGACGATTGGCACTTCATAAAAGTTGGACGTAGCGTAGTTATCTCAAAAAGATTCAACCCACACTTTCGTAAAAGTTAAATAATTGAAATATCTAAAATTACCCAATAATAAATAACCCATTAATTTTGATGTAGGTACCACACAGATTACCATATATTTGTTTAAAGACTCAAATTGATATTTGTCATATTTATTGACTGAAACCTAAAGAGAAGTGGGACTATTTGACAACAATTTATTTGCATAAGTAACACACACATAATATTCGCAAGTTAACAAAAAAAAAATACAACGAAACAATTTACTGTATGCTACAGCAGCAAATAGGTCCCAGCTCAACATAGACCTTGCCCGAAAGCAGGGTTTAGATTTTCAGATTTTTCAGTATCAATCAACTGGCCTGCGGCACCTGTGGGTTTAGTTTCCAACGAACCATTTGGGACCTGACTCAAATCTTACAAACCTCCATGTGTTGAAGGTCAAATTTTTAAACCTATTCAAAGTATTGGGTCTGTGGGGACTTGCCATAGTAAGGTTCACAATCGAATGCGGGACATAAATCGCGCAAGACAAATAATCACAGAGATTAGATATATATACAAGGTCCAACTAAGAACTGTTGGACCACGGCCGGTCCCCAGTTCACACTAAGCCTGGTGGAAGATCTTCCCTTTTAAATGGAGGAACATTCCCAAGTAGCACCTCCATAGGTCTTATTGTCCAGTTTACCTGTAAGCGCTTTGAAGCGTCAGTTCTCCAAAGGCGACGTTCTCGACCTCGTTCTCAGTCGTCCGGACCCAGTAGTAGGTGATGTTCGGCAGGCTGGCCACGGGGTCGAACCGACACGACAGCGTCACGTCGTCCCCCTCCCGCGCGTCGTGCTCTGCCGGCCGACCCGGTGTGTCCTCGCAAATAACTGCAACAAGTGGTTTTAGTTAGAAAAAGTTAGTTACATACTGTCAGATAAATTGAAAGAAGATGTTGTGACAAGAATAGAGAAGGGAATGCTTCGTTGGTTTGGTCATGTGGAGAGGATGTGTGATAGCAGATTGTACGAGAGAGATATATGGAGCTAAAGTGAGTTGAAATGTCGGCAGAGGGCGCGCCCTCGTAGGACGTATTCTGATTAAATCGGTTACGTCCTACAAGAAGGGGACGTGCGGAGTCCTCGAAACCGACGGGCATATATGAAGAGATGTATGGATGTGAATGAGGCAAAAGAAGTATGCAAGGATCGTAGTAGTTGGCGCGCCCTGGACTCTGCCTACCCCATTGGAAAAGATGCGTGACGTTGTAGATAGATAGATAGACAGGCTCATTATACGGGGTCCTTCTTAATATGCGGACACTTTTTTTAAGGGGATGATCAGACTATCATACTGAAAAACTTTCTATACATGGTCTAAGGAAAAGTATCACTATCCATTAAACCACATAGGTACTCTATACCCATCAAACTGAACAACTTTTACTATGGGAGCAAATCTGTCAGAATGAATAAGAAATGCAATACCTACTCGATGCAAACGTATGGGACAGCAGATTTTTTTTGTTCTGACAATTTGATTTCGACTAAGTCCTATACAGGATGTAAGGAAAAGTATCATTAACATCAAATAATTTTATGTGATTGTTACTGTGATTTGATGGGTAGAGTATGTGGTTTAAAGGTTAATGATACTTTTCCTTACATCCTGTATAGGATTTAGTCGAAATCGCGAAAAAAACTCAGCAGTTCCATACAAAACTGATGCAAATCTGCAATCATTCAACCAAAATGTATGGGCAGCAGATTTTTTTCGTGATTTCGATGTTGTTACCGTAGTGGAAGTTGTTCAGTTTGATCAATGATATTAATGTTACTGATGATCACCACTTAAAAAACCGTCTCAGCATATCAAGTTAAGTATACTTACTCACCGAAACTGATTATGAGCGCTCGGAAAGATTAATTTAGACGAAAATAGTGCGTAGAGCCTTGCACATAAACTGCACACAACTCAAGGACAGCGCTCATAATCCTTTGCAGCACCTACATTCATTGACGCATTTATTGACGGAGCGGCAGATGTCATTCCATAGAAAAACACAGGTGCGTCAATCCGTCACCGTGTGCGCTTCTACGTGCGGTTTCATACAACGGACTGACGTCTGCCTCTCCGTCAGTGCGTCATCGTGTGTGAACGCACTAACTCTATTGCATAATAAATCATCATAAAAATAAAACAATTCCCATGTGTACATGGAAGTTAAATTACATACATTACACAACAAACTCTCATTTCGCACACTATTACCCAGCACAGGGCTTCCTGAATAAAACAATTATGATAAAATTTGAAAAATGAAACCTCATCCTCCCTTTTCCTCATACGATCAAAAGAGAATTCCACGCAAATCTTGTTAAGCACCCTTGATTCTAAAAATTATTCTTTCAAGTGGTGCCTCGTTGGAAGGTAGAACACGTCGCTTCACTTCTTTTTAGGGTTCCGTACCCAAAGCGTGCCAACGGGACCCTTTAACGGTGCCCGTCGGTCCGTCCGTCCTGGATCTAAAGGGCTGTATCAGAATGAATGGGGTTGAATCGCTTTTAGGGATAAGACCGCCATTACGTTCTTTTTATTCTGTTTTGTTGCTGAATGTTTTTGGTGTGCAAATAAAGAATATTTACGTTATGATATAGGTAGACAGTTGAAATTTTAGCAGTAAAATATGTTACGTGTTTTACCTTAGAGTATGAACTATAATCAATCACACAAGTTGACGCTCGTGCGTAAGGGTTGGGGCGTTTCACACCGGGCTCGGTTCGGACCGTGTGGTGCAAATCGCCCAAGGGCTCTTTTTAAATTGGGTCTTTTGGGTAATAGGTACCTACTTGTTTTTACGATAGAGCAAAAACAAAAAACCTTGAAAACATATAATTAAAAAAAACCTGTGAAATGTGTGTTGGGCTTGCGCTAAGGGTCCCGGAGAAATAAAAACAAAATTATTATATTGTTAGGTGGTGTGGAACCCGCAGTGTGTGAGTCCGACTCGCACTTGGCCGGTTTTTGTATCTCCACAAGAAATGTTATTATTTATGCGCATCATCTAAAAGATCAAAAGTTATTTCAATGCAACAAGATGTAACAGCATATTTCGATCGACAACTATTTTTCCTGCATGAGAAAAGGTCTATATTGTGCTCTCAGCAATAGCTATAAGCAAGCATTTCACTTCACTCGTGAAAGGATTTTTTATAACTCTCTCGAATCGAAACGGATTTCTCTTCGGTCCTTTTTATTCCAGATTTTTTTGATTTCTAAATGTATCTTTCCATTTGGGAGTTAAAGTGAAACGTCACGGGTTATGCTTCATACGAATCTAATTAGGAGGCGGATTTTTGTACGCGGCACAGAAAAATATGGGTAGGTTAAAAAATATGGTACTTACACTTACATATTTTTGTTTTGGGCATACAAAATAAAATGTAAACATTCGAGTTGCGTCACTTAATTGTTTAAAACTTAAAATTAGTCTATCCATTGAGCACGTGCACGAGTCACGACCCGAGACCACCGAGACCTTTCACCTTAACTTTTGTTAATTGGGTGACCACAGAGAGATAACTAGGTACCTACTTTTATAAGAAATTGATGATAGCCGCTAGCGGGCTTGTTGGCTTCGAACTGGAAATTGTTTATAGTTTAGTTTTTGGACTTACAAATAAACAATATTAACACTTCTGAAAAATGTATGGTACTGAATCAAATGTTTTGATGTAATACATTTATGGATAGGTACAGTAGATTACACAAAGTAATAAAAGGTTAGTCTACTATTGTTCTCCTCGACGGAGGCGGAAAGCGGCAACTTCGTTTAGCGCAGCGGGACGAAAATTGACGCTTTCCGTCCGGAGGGGTGAAAAAACAGATTAAATTTGATATTATACCTACACAATTTTCTCTTTACTTAAAAAAATATAGGGGAAATATTTTTACCCGACTGCGACAGAAGGAGGGTTATGTTTTTCGAGCGTATGTATGTATGTATGTATGTATGTATGTATGTTTGTATGTCTATTTCTTTGGCACGCCCTACAGCCTAAACGGCTTGATGGATTTTAACGTATGAGGTGTCGTTAGATTCGGAAAAATCGTGAGAGTGTCATAGGGTACATTATTTTAATATGGCGGATGCGAATTAAAAAAGAGAGGGGGGAGAATCAAATTTTTTTCGTAAAAAAATACAATATGGGTATCAAATGAAAGCTGGTGAAGAGCAGATTCCAAATATATATATATATTATAGTATTTTTATGCTACCATTTTGACACAAGACTAAAAAGTAGGAAATAAACTAAATTATTTAGAAAAACAAAAAACCCGACTGCATAAAAAACTATTAACTGAAAAGATAAAAACAAGCTCCTTTAATCAGCTATAACAACTTTGTTTGAGCAAATTAATACAATTTGAATGTTATTACTTATTAGGTAGGTATTGCAGGCGGGGACAAACCAATAACCAACAAATAGGTAATTTTTCTTTGTCCCCGTTTGCGATACCTACCTAATAAGTAATAACATTCAAATTGTATTAATTTGCTCAAACAAAGTTGTTATAGCTGATTAAAGGAGCTTGTTTTTATCTTTTCAGTTAATAGTTTTTTTTTATTATTTCATTAGTAGAATAGTAGAGGAAGCATATATTGAATGACAACAATGGGAACAGCGCTTCAAAAATAAATGGTCGAAATTTGAATGAAAAAAAAAATGTGGTTTTGACATTTTTGTTTTTGCGTTTTTCCATAAGGTCCTTGGGGAAAGTTGATCTGTATCATTAAAGTAATGCAACTGTTCACACTTTGTATCCCGTAAATGTAAATGTTGATTATAATGATTCTACAGGCAGTTAGGAAAAGTAGCAAAACGATCAGAGCAAAAAAACAGCTGTATATACGATTGCATCGAGTAGGTATTGCAGTTTAGTATGGGACAGCTGACTTATTTGTTGCCCTGATCGTTTTGCTCCTATAGTAAAAGTAGTTCAGTTTGATGGGTAGAGTCTGTGGTTTAAATGCTAATGGGACGTAGTTTTGGAAACCAGATCCAACCCACAACCCATTTCATAGTGTGTTGGATCTTTTTTGCAAAACTACGTCCATGATACTTTTCCTTACACCCTGTATAAGTTAACGATACGCGAAATCTCATAGTCTACCGTGATTTTTAACTATTCGATACGATAACGATAATATAGGATTCTCGTACTTACATACTCGGACTTGGCTACTTTACGAAGAAAGATCTGGCATTCGAGTTTGGGGTTAAAAAGCTGTAGCAGAAGTTTTTTATGTTACATTTTCCCAATAAAACTAATCCATTAATGGTATTGCCGATACTAAAAAAGGTATTTTTTGTCGTTATGCTACGCTGGTTCGGTCAAACAAGTTTACGATACTTCTATGTACCTCCCATGTACCCATTGTATCTACGTCTTTTTGATGCACTACAACCTTATGTACGATTTAGGTACAAAATAAGGATGAAATGATACTGTAGGCCACTGGATTTAACTGTTATAATGAAATAAAGAAGTACATTCGACTAACGCGTCGGAAGGTCTGTAGTGAATTAAAAATTGGTTTTCTTTGATGGCGGTCGGTGATGCGCGCGAGCCGTGCACCCCCCGCTCCCCCGCGCCCGCTGATGCTAAGGCTGTGGCCGCAACACCTTAGATAAAAATCAATAACATACATATTTCCAATTTCCCACTCGATACAGTCAGAAACTTTGTTTACCCCATGTAGACACTGGATGCCTCCTAGAAGTCCTAGACAAAACTTTGCTCGCTGCCAAATCTTCTGTACACACGGCGACAGGTCAACCTACCCAGTTGAATTCTATGTTCATGGACATAAAGTTTAACTATGGGTAGGTTGCTCTGTCGCCGTGTTTACTTTTCCTTGTTATGACTAGTCATGTCAGCTTGAAATTATATACATATTACCAAAGTAAAAATAAACATTTAAAGCTTATCAGCCGTGGACCACTCTCCTCTCACTCACACTCCATACTAATCGATGAGAAAGAGCGCGTGGCTCCGGTCAGAATTTTGCTGTTTTCTTTGAAAAATTCGATGATTTTTTATTAATTTCGAAAAAGTAAAAAAACCACATCATTCTAAATTGTATTGTGAACAATATAGTAAATTTTCATTTTGTTCCGATTAAAAATGTAAGAGGAAAATGGCTACAATTAGAAAAAAAAAGGGGTGACTTTAGAGTCCCTTTTCTTCGGTTTTATTCATTAAAATCGATTTCTAGAACCACATCACTTCTCATATCCTGTAGATGGTTCAGTTTAAATTTCAGTTCAAAAAGTGCCATAGTTAATGAATAAAATGGTTACAAAATTACCCAAAACCGGCAGGTAGCCCCTTAAGGGGGTTGTTTCGACCATCAAATTGAACAACCTGGGGCCAACATTAAATCACAATAAAAATAAATCTGCTATCTACATTTAGCTCGAGTAGATTTGTAGTTTAGTATGGAACATCAGTTTTTTTACGCAATTTTTATATTGGTCCCATAGTGTTCAGTTTGATGGTCTAAAGTTTAGACTCTAAACCACCCCCTTAAATGTTTATTTGTATTTTTGTAGCACCTTGTATAAAGGTAAGTCAAAAGTTCCTACCTATACAAACAAACAATTAAACAGTCAGGCAACATTTCACCTTCATAATAATAGTTCCACAAAAATCCACTATCAACTTATAAGAAACCCTGAAAAAGGGAGAATTTTGTGAACTATTTGTTGTTTGTATACTAATAATGCATAGGACCATGTAGAAACGAATGTGAAACATTTCCTTTGCCATCGATCTCACAGAGAGATGTTCCGAGTGACTGAGTGAAACATCATTCACTCCAGCTCCAGCTATTGGAGCATGCTTCGAGATACTTTCGCTGTGGCTATCTCTATCATTCAACATGTGTCTGAGCGAGTGATGTCGTTCCACGCGACTCTAAGTCACATTGTGATTTATATTATGAGACAGGATAAGCTGTTTGTCAGTGATTGATATCCTCAGATTCTATTCAATTCCGTTCGTGAAAAAAAGATATGGATTTGCCACAAAGCTGCTTAACATTTCAGCCCTTGATGGATCCAGTTGTGATACTTAGCATACTTAGCTTACTTGCATAGAGCCCTATATTGTTATGGAGCTAGTCATAATCATACTCTGAAGATATGGAATCCCCAAAATGTTACTCGACATTAGAGCCCAAACTCGATGTTACTAGGTGTTATTTTGACTGAGTTCCTATCAAAGCTCTCAATCAAAGATTCAAAGCAGAATACTCGATCGACTCGATCTTGAAAACTGCTAGACCGATTTTCATGAAAACACCCGCAAATAAAAATAACAAATAACGACATCGAAATCAGTCCACTCATTTGGGAGCTACGATGCCTGCAGAGAGTAGTATTTTCCTTGCCTGCCACATAAAGACAGGCGTCAAACTTACAACAACTTTTGCGTTGGGGGTGAGTCGCGTGGCTAGAGGTCTACCGAGTGGACGTCGATTCGTTCGGCTCGTGATTTAATTGGCCACACGGCTCCACCATTTTGTGAACTCTTTTGTGTTTTAACCTTAAAACAATCACTTGAGACTTTGTAGACTTCTAAGTTGTTTGTACAACTTACATTGGCAAAACTGCCACTCTAGACTTAATTAATACTACTGATAATTTTCATACGTATAATCTCCACGTAACGAGACGTTGGCTGAATTGTGATAACACATCGGATGCCATTAATTGCGTTGGGGGTTAAAAAGCACTCATAGGAACTATTTTGGCAAAGGGAAAACTTATTTTATAGGAATGTATTACAAGTCCAGTTAGTAAAAACCGTTTTCAATTAAAATTGAACTTTCAACGGATGATTTTGCGAACGTGATGTACCTATTTGAAAAAGAAAGATATCAGCGACCGATGGAGGTGATTGATTTGAAAGGCAATCAAACTTATTCGAGGTTTTGTAGCGTGACAAAAAGACTGACAAACCGCTATAATAATTATCTGTCCCTCCCTAGAGTTGTCGAGTGTACAACAATTTTCTTTCCGCTCATTACTCGCTCGTGCGTGTCGTCTGTGCGACGGTGACAGAAATACGAGAAACTTCCAAGTAAGAAAGGGATACGCGCGACTTAGAGGAGACTTTGTAAATTAGTAACCGTTTTCGTTGCGGTACAGTGCGACAAATATAAACGTACAAATTAGAACCCAAGTTACAGCTAACTAGGTAGAAATAATTGTGTAATTTCTCCTGTATTATTGTTTCTGAGTCCGGTTTGTGCGGCAATTAGGTACCATAACATGCCTTAGCACAGGATCCGAAGGTTTCTTCTGTTTTTTATTAATTTGGAGTTGATTGGCCAAACAATTAGGTATAAGATGTCTACTGTTAATTTATTTGATGTTAACTTAAACTATTACCTACACGAAGTCAACCAAACGTTCGATATTGAATTTTTATAGTACCAATTTTTTTTTTTTTTTTTTTTTTTTTTTTTTTTTTTTGCCGCTGGCAACACTGCCGAGCGGTTGTCAAAATATAAGTCGTTGTTGTTGTCCTACTGTTGTTGTTTTATTACCTATTGTTGTTGTCCATAAATAGAACTAAGTTTTCTTTCATATAACAGTTTCTACTCTTAAAGTTTTCCCGTCGGAGTAGAGTTGCCAAAAGATTTTTCCACAAGCCTTACTAACTAACCTAGCCTAGCCTGTCTAGCATAACTATTGAAAAAAACCGGTTATTTGGGTTCCAACATGAGTGCGGACTTTGCCGATCTTTTTGAGCTATCTGTGAGACTAACTTGACCCAATTTTCACACAGCTTGGCCTAAAAGAGTTGTATGTGGTGACGGTGGAACTAATTATTTTAGTATGGTGATCTTGCCAGGTTGCGTGAATTTGACGTTCTTGCAAAGATAGTAAATACATGGTGTTACAAAAATACAAATAAATCTTTAAGGGGGTGGTGTAGACCATCAAACTGAACAACTTTCACTATGGGACCAATATAAATATCGCGAAAAAAAAAAAATGTTCCATACTCTACAAATCGACTAGAGCTAAAATATGTATGGGATATCAATTTTTTTTTTCGCGATTTCGATGTTGGTCCCATAGAGAAAGTTGTTCAGTTTGACGGTCTAAACAACCCCCTTAACCGCCTGGCCACGGGACAGGGCGACCGGCGGCGCGTCTTGCGATTTTAGAATACACTGCCTACGCGCCGCTGCGTGCTTGCGCAATAGTAGGGACACAACGCTCAGTGTATTCTAAAATCGCAATTCGCGCCGCCGGTCGCCCTGTCCCGTGGCCAGGCGGTAAGAGTTTTAAAAATGTATTCTTACTTATGAAACACCCTGTATTTAGCCGGACACGACAAGCCTTAAAAGCAAAATGTGCCGGACGCCTAGCAAGTAGCAACCCTGTGATAAGCGGCAGGACCCCAAGCCCAAGCACCCCCAAGTGTTGTTTTCGGTTTTTTTTGTACAACTCCTATCTATCGAATCTTTAATTCCATCGAGCCTCCAAATAACACGTTTGTTTACCTATAATCATAATGATTGTGACACTGATAAAATCATCGCGTGACGATGTTTTCCTATCCAAATTCTAACTCCATCATTTAGGTATTATAGAGGGTTGGAAAAAGGATATTTCGGAACTTTCCGTTCAAGTCATCTCTTTTATAGTGTTATCTAGTATCAATGGCTTCAGTATGACCTCTTGATTACAAATATATAAGATGACAAGCGCTCAGACTGTGGGGGTAGAAACTGTGACGTCATAAAGATGGCCATACAAAGCAAAAAAAAATTTTTGTTTATTCATGCCGTGTGGGGTATCAAATGAAAGGGCTCTATGAGTACATTACAAATATATAGCATAGTATAACATTTTCACTATTTGGTTTAACTAATTATTCGAAAAAGTAAAAAAAATCCACAATTCTGAGTTGACTTTGAACTGCTATAGATTATAAACGACTGAATGGATTTTTGTAAATTATATATCAAATGACTCAGGATATCCTCTATATTGCGTCAAAAAATAATTAATCAGATAAATTACAAAATAAAAAATGTACATCAATTTGAATAACATTGTAAATTTTTGGACGCTTTCTAATAATTTCTTAGACCAAGTTATAAAAATGTTATACTATGATATATATTTGTAACGTACTCATAAAGCTCTTTCATTTGATACCCTACACGACATTATTAAAATGATTTTTTTTTTTACCTTGTATGGCCTTCTTCATGAGACGTCACAGTTTTATTTAAATTAAACTTATCATGTGGGGTATCAAATGAAAGGGCTTTATGAGTAGATTACAAATATATATCATACTATACCATTTTTACTACTTGGTCTATGAAATTATTAGAAGGCGTCCAAAAATTTACAATGTTTTTCAAAAGGATGTACATTTTTTATTTTGTTATAAATGTAGTTAATTATTTTTGGACGCAATAAAGAGAATATCCTGAGTCATTTGATACATAATCTACAAAAATCCATTTAGTTTTTTATAATCTATAGCAGTTCAAAGTCAACTCAGAATTGTGGATTTTTTTTTACTTTTTCGAATAATTTGTTAAACCAAATAGTGAAAATGTTATACTATGTTATATATTTGTAATGTACTCATAAAGCCCTTTCATTTGATACCCCACATGGCATGAATAAACAAAAACAAAATTTTACTTTGTATGGCCACCTTTATGACGTCACAGTTTCTACCCCCACAGTCTGAGCGCTTGTCATCTCATATATTTGTAATGAGGAAGTCATACTGAACGCATGGATACCAGATAACACTATAAAGGAGATGACTTGTGCCAGAATCTTATTTAAGCTACTTTTTGTCGGTTTGCCGATCTACTATTACGTTGGTGACACAATTTGTCTTTTGAAATAAAACATCCTTGCCTACACCCTACCTATGTATATAACACTAATCCGTTAGCGGTTAGCCCAGTACTATAGTAGGTAGCTAGGTACCTACTTACGAATTCTCTAGCGATCGCCTTCGTAGCAGGCATCAAAACAATTGGTAGGATAATATGAAAAGTAACTTTTGCTATGTTTGTTTACCTAGCAATTGACTTTTTAAGCACGTAAAGCGTATTTGTGAGTCTGTTCTGTGATCTGTCTGTGTTCACATATCGCAGAAATCCGAATATTTTCATATATGAATGTCCCGCCCGACGCCGACTCCCGAATCAAAAGTCACGTGCTTGGATAGAGATGGATGAAATAAATGAGTCGGTAAGAACATAAACCAAAAACAAACTTCACAAAAAGTTTGTTCGTTCAAATAACATCGCTATAAAAGCTGTCTGCATTACCTACTTACCGCAATAACAAAACCCAATTTTCTAACTCTACAATGACCTAACGTATATTTCTCATTGGTTTCTCTTTTTCCAGTTAAATAGACGTTGTCTCTTTCATTCTTTTAGAACTTTAGAAGGCGGTCTCATTCGTACGTCGCTCATCTGAGCTGTAGACCTAGGGTTGTCAAGCAAGTTTTAAAATATTTTGTTTAATTTATTTTATTTTAATTTAAAAAGTACTTATTAAGTATTATCATTTGCATCTGGTTAACAGAATACACTCATGCTTATGGGAAGAAACTGAAGCCTCTTTTGACAAAATAGGCATGAACTAGCAGGTTGTCAATAATAATTTAATAATTAAAGTCTTGGCATTTTAATATTAATAATGCTTTATGAAAATAAACCAATGGAAATTCGTCTACCGGTGCTCACCTACGGAGCAGAGACTTGGGTATTCTTTCACGAAGGAAGTCCTCATAGGAAGGATAATTCCTACCATCTTCCTGCTGCTTCAATCGCTTCAAAGACCACAAGCGGAACGGATGGCTCAAGGATCAGAGCAAAGACGTTAACAAACCACTAGGCCAGTGGTGGCCTTGCCTAGTGGAACTGGCAATAAACTCGTCACATCGCCGAAAGTGGAGAGAAAAACGCCCAAAAGGAAGATCGCAAATGCATAACAAAGTGTGACGATATAACAGATGGAGTGAAATGAATATAGAAGGCACAAGATCGAAAAGGATGGTAAGGAGGCTTTCACCATTGCAGTTGAAAATGGCTAGAAGCTGGAGAAAAAAAAATTAAATTAAACTAAATTATAAACAAACAGCTGGATCTATTGTCAAGATTGGTAGATATACAGTTTTTTAAGTGGATGATCAGTTTATCCAACTGAACAACATTGTCTATGGGACCAAACACGAAATCACGAAAATTTTGGTCCCATACATTTGAGTCGAGAAGGTTTGCAGTTTTGAAGGGAACAGTAGATTTTTCTTTGTTGATTTCGATGTTGGTCCCATGAATGTTGTTCAATTTGATGGTCCGACTTTTACCTTAAAACCGTCAGCATATTAAGAAGGACCTAATAACATGATCAAGATTCAAGAGCATCTTTTGGTAACCCTAACAGCAAGTTTGAAAAAGCGGCAGGCAACGGCATCGACGCGGGCGCAGCGGCGTCACTCCGGTCAACGACACGAGGTCGCGTGCGCAGCCTGCCGAGAAGCTACCGCCATCGCCACCGGTCCCTAATGTCTGCTCCATCCACACAACAAGACCCCTAACCGAACTCTAATGCTAATGTTGTAAGAATCAAAATGGCTTGATTCTAACTAGATTGTTGGTGACTGGCGACACATTATCACCTTGATTTTATAGTGGGTAGGTGGGGAGCTTCTTTGTCGAAATACGTTAGGTTAAGAATGACCCGTTTTATTCGTTTCAGTTGGTAAATATTGATAACATTTTATTTTGTCATTTCGTAGGTCATTTCATACATTATGGACAAGTACTATTAACTTAAAGTTAACTGTTTGTAATGGTGGGTTTTTTAGAACCCTTGGATTTCATTTTAAATTTTATATTTCATATACTTAGGGCCTGTTTCACCACTTCTGGGTAAGTTCTTGTTAGCTTATCCGACAGATAGTTTGACATATTGTGTATAAAATTATGTCGAAATATCTGTCGGATAAGCTAACAAGAACTTATTCAGAAGTGGTGAAAATGGGCCCTTGAAAAAAGAATTTGCAAGAAACAGCGTAGATAAAAGATACTCGCTGAATGTATCCTGAAAATAATTGTTTATTCCGCATCCGATTACCATGTCAGGAACTTAGATTACGTTTTTTTTAAAGTAGTCGTATCTTGTTCATTATTTTTCTCCATAAAAAACGTAATAAATCGCCAAAAAGGCATAATACCTTGATCATTTACAACCCTGCATCATTGTGAGACTTTTGGGACTTCAGTCAAAATTTACAATTTTACATAGTAGCTCATAAAATCGTTAAATGTAGAGTCAAAATACAAGTAGGGGCCTGAAGTACAGACCTACCTACCTATTTTATTTAATGATCGACCAACGATTGTCCTTTTACGATGCCTATTGTGTGAACTCGAGAGTAAGTACAAAAGTGTTTACAAAATTGACATCGAGCAGGATGTTGTAAATAAAGCTGACTGCCCGTCTGCCCTCAGTCGATGCTAACACTCAATATAAGCCAGCATACAATCTAAATGAAACGGGTAGTGTATGTATGTGGTAGGACTAGGAGCCATATGTGCGACTTCACAAATCGATGACCTGAACAAACAAGCGAAGCAGTCAGAAAAATATAAAAATTTTAAACTTGGCAAGGTTTTATCGTTAAAGATCAAAGTTACACTTTTTACGCTGTTGCGTGTGATGTGACCGGTGAAGATAATGAAGGTGGCAGCTTTGAAGGTTCCAAATAAAAATATTTAAATTAAAAAATACTAATCAATAAGTTTCTACAAATGCCATTTCTATCGTTCTCTGGCGGTTTATTAAGGGGAAGATCAGACCCTCAAACTGAACACCATTCTCTACTATGGGACCAACGTCAAAGTGGCGAAAACAACCATACAAAACTGCTAACCTACCTTACCTTACCTTACCCAAATGTATAGGACAGTTTTTTTTTTCTACCTATATTTGTTTCCCTTTCACCTCTCACCGTTCAATCAACCGTTCCAATAGCGCCATTAAATTTAGCATGTAAATTGCAGATATCCTATGGCGTAGGTACCATATACCTACATATTATGTAGTATGGTTTACAGGGTGTTAGAGTAAACAGTTGCAAGGGGTGATTGTACCCATGATACTGAACAACTTCCTAAGAAACCTATAGGAAATTCGTGATAAAAATGTGTACTTCCTTACTAAATGCATTCAGCTGATCGAATTCTTGTATGAAAAGTAGTTTTTTTTAAATCCAATAGTGCGATTTTTGAAAGTCATACGTTGAATTCAGCCGGAGGAAATTTCAAAATTATTATGGAGGTTATACATCTTTCTACTGCTGATTTGAACGTGTGTTTCAAAATTCGCACTCTAGAATGTTTGAAACGTGCGCTAACGTTCAAAGGAATCTAATGGCGTTAGTGCACGTTTCATACAACATTTTTTTATTAGAGTTGCGCGAGTCTGGGCTAGAAGTTGCTAGAAGTAGCTAAACATCAAAATCTATCAAAACAACGCAAATAAATTGAAATTTTTTACATTTATCGAAACATTTTTGGTTATTATCCACCGTATACCGACTCAAGGTCGTCGGTCCACCTTGGTGAAGGTGGAGGGAACCCGTTGGATGAGGGCAGCACAGGATCGGTCGTTGTCGCGATCCTTGAGGGCCTATGTCTAGCTCAGGAAGTCTATCGGCGAGATGATGACAATGATAATGATGTCCCACTGAGCAGAGGAAAGAGCTGGCAGGCAAAATAACTAGGCTTTTATTTAAATAAAATCGGTCAAGTGCGAGTCGGGCTACTCGCGCATCGACGGTTCCGTACTACACCATATTAACTTGGGAAAAATCTTTTTTCTCCAGGACCTTAAACCTGAGACCGACTCACACTTGGCCGGTTTTTATTATTTGTTATTATACTCTAGAGTTTGCTCTATAATCACACCAAATTTGACGCTTGTATGTATTACCGTTTTTACGATAGAGCGAGAAGAAAAAACGTTGATAAAAACTAGTTTCTTGTTGAGAACCCCCCTTAACTTTTATCTTTTTGTCAATTTTATTATTTGTTAACAAATCCACCGTAACGACGCATATTCTGTGAAAATTTCAACTATCTAGCTATTACGGTTCAAAAGATACAGCCCTAAATAGGTAGGACGGACGGACGGACGGACAACGTAGGCTTAGTAATAGGGTTCGGTTTTCACCCTTGAACCCTAAAAATAAACCATCCACGCTAGTAAGCAAATAAAAGGAATGTTTAAGTTAAGAGAAAGAGTAACCTCAAAACCTCGATTATCAAAAGCCTGCGTGTAGAGGGTACTTTTGGCAAGCGCAGCGGTAACAGGAAAACGAGACCAAAGAAGCCCTACTTGTAAAATCGCTTTGTCCATGTGTGAAAGAGAGGGTGTCATGTCACGTGTCTCGTGTGAGCTGTTTACCTGCGATGCACGATTAGGGTTACCAGATGAAAAAATCAAAAGTCCGGAGAAATTGAAAAATCCTGAGATATATTGTTGCACTTGCAGTTTGAGAATTTTCTCTCAAACGTACTTAACAATTAAAAAAATACTATTAATCGTTTTTATAAACTGCGGGGGGTTTCGCTCAAACGTGTGAAGTGAAGCATTTTATAAATCAACTAGTGTTTACCCGCGACTTCATCCGCACAAATTATATACCAGATTTTAAGTCAGATCATAAGCTATCAAACAAAAAAAGTTTCATCAAAATCGGTTCAGTAGTTTTTGGGTGATGCGCGAACAAACAAACAAACAAATACACAAACAAACAGACAAACACAAAGACAGACAAAATTTCTAAAAAAAAAGATGATTTCGAGTCAGGGATACCTAAAAACCATATCGTAATCTTTTTTTTGTAAATATCTTCAATGTACAGAAGATACACTTCAATAACAGTTTTATAATAGTTTAGATAATTAAAGAAAAAAACTTGCTGCTTAAAAAGTTATCTTCACACCTAAGGGCCGGTTTCACCACTTCTGGGTAAGTTCTTGTTAGCTTATCCGACAGATAGTTTGACATATTTTGTATGAAATTGTGTCAAAATATCTGTCGGATAAGCTAACAAGAACGAATTCAGAAGTTGTGAAACAGGCCCTAAATATGATAAAACTGACCAAGTAGTAGGTACTACTTGGATAAAATAATACTTAAGTAAGTGTTGATTTTAATTGGGCAATTATAAATTTTCTCTATTAAGAAGATTATTTTTAGTTAGTTGAACATTTTATTAAAGAAATCTTTAAAATATACTGTATTTTATTGAAGAATTTTCAATCCTGAGAAGAGTCCAAAAATCCTGAAATCTCAGGACAAATCCTGAGATATGGTAACCTTATGCACGATGCACCACACCGGCGAACAGTAAACAAACTCTAACCCGCATGCAAGTTATTTGCATAACATTGCTTGCATTTGCGTAGCCACTGCACTTTACTTCAACCGTACGAAAATGTTTAGAAGCTCAAACAAAATGTGTTAACGATTTTAGGAAACAATCAAAAATGTTATCCTGATTCTTTAGATTACCCCAAGAATATCAGTTCTAATATTCTTGGTTTCGAGATATTTTCTTCATTTCTTTCTTTCGGTCGTTTCTCGGAATAATTGGGACATAGAAGACAGTTCATTAGCGATAAAATCTGATTTTTGCCCCATTAATGACTACAGCTATAGAATATTAGATTACTCTGTCTTTAACAATATTATATTTTTATATCCTTAGAAACAAAGCATTATAAAAACCATCTAATACTCATAGTGTAATGTCCTCCAACTTCTAAACTCACTAAAATCCTAAAACTAAACTAAAAGTGGTTTAGTACCCACCGCGATATGGTAAGCAAATTATACTTTTATCTCTGAGCTATATTACAGGGTGTTAGGGTACACAGTTGCATTACTTAAAGGGGTGATTTTTCTAAAGGCTTCATAGGGAAAGTTGTTCAGTATCTTGGGCACAACCACCCCTTAAAGTTATATGTTTACCCTAATACCAACCATAAGGTGAGAACTTGATAAAATGTAGAATCTCACTAAACGACCTAGCATACGTGGAACACAAATCACAATATGTTTTGATTGCTATAAAAAAAAACACTTTTTCTTTTTGTTAGGCAATTAACAAGCTTTGCTCGTTCATGTCATAGATATGGCAATGCATAATTCTAGTGAAATTAACTACTCATCGTCACGCAACGAGTACATAACAGGGTGTTACCAAGCAAAACATTAGTGTCAAATTACAGGGAAGTTATGAGCTAGCATTGTGTTTTGGCGGGCCATTATAACGGCAAGTTATAATTATTTAAATTTGTTATCCTAAAAGTTAAGGGTTGGCATGACAAGTTATGGTCCCGAATCATCATCATTTTCAGCCCGTATCTACCCACTGCAGGGCATAAGCCTTCTCCATATTCTGTCATTCTTCTCGGTCCTGTGCCAGTCGCATCCAGGTGCCGAAATGTTTATTTTTAATTATGAAGCCTATGTCCCACAGCTGGTCAAAGGTACCCGCAGATAGGCTTACTGGTCTGTGAAGGTACCTAATCGCCTTGAATCATCTCTGTGCAATGTGAACGCTGACCAACCCCATCAGAAAGTCATATAATTTTTATCCGCATTTCTATTCGGCCCAGAGCGAATAAACTAGTAGAGTTACATATTACATTACAAGAAATGTTTCAAGCATGATTGAAAAATATAATTACCACATAGGTAGGTAATTATATTGTTTCAGCTATTATTGTAATTACCCCGAACTCCCGAAACCTACGCCCTGACACAAATGGAAGGTAAACCCCGTTGGTTGACAGAATAATAGACAAACACTTATAAGGTATTTAGCTCAGGGCCTGATTAAGCCATGCCGAGGCCCCTAGGCAATGCAAGGCCCGGGGCCCCTATCTCCATGGGCGAAGCAATGATTTTTTCCTATGGTCGCAGTAAAATAACCACCAGCCAAACAACACAATAAAAACACTAAAATGTGGAGCGATTAAAGTGAGCTCGAGCTTTTAATATCATAAAGTCGTTGCGCAATGCGATCTAAATCCTGGACCGAGCAAAGCGATCTCGAATTTTTCATCATTGCAACAACCGTCTCAAACCAAGAGCGAGCAAAGCGAGCTCGAGGTTTTAATACAATATTATAAAGTCACGTTTCGTAATGCGACAAAAATTCTGGAACGAGCGAAGCGAGCACGGGATTTTACTGCAATCATCTGAAATACAGTTGTCTCTTACTTTTCATATTTCCTTTGTCTGGGATGGGCCTAAATCTTTGAGTTTTCGCTTACTTTTCTCCCGAGCCGCGGGATCTACTGATGAGATCATTGCAACACCATCTAAAACCAAGAGCGAGCGTAGCGAGCTCAAGATTTTTAACTGCAATATTATAAAATCGTTGCGCAATGTGATCTGAACCTTGGAGCAAGCGAAGCAAGCTCCAGGTTTTAATACCATATTAGAAAGTCGTTGCGTGATGCAATCTTAATCCTGGAACGAGAGAAGCAAGCTCAAGATTTTACTGCAATTATTGCAGTGTCTGCAGCTCGCTTTGCTATTATGAAAAATAAGAGTCAACTAAAATACAGTTGTCTCTTATTTTTCGTAATTCTTTTTAAGTCTGGGGTGGGCCTAAATCTTTGAGTTTTCACTTACTTTTCTCCCGAGCCGCGGGGCCCCTTGGCAGCTGTGGGCCCATAGGCTGCAGCCTACTTTGTCTCTATGGTTAATCCGGCACTGATTTAGCTCCTATTATTCGTATAACCTAGGACTCTATACAGAACCTGAACACGTGACACTAGAACTAGACGAACCTTTTTTTGAAGTAAAACTTCTTTACGCACGCTTGACTTGGGGAGTAAGCTGGTGAATGCGAAGAGCGTTACGAAAAGTGTTCGGGTGAAGCGAATGGAAGTCTTATGACGAAGTGATAATGTACCATCCTTGCTAATAGTATACAGGGTGTAAGGGACTGCCCTCCGCAGACTGAAACGGTTAACTCAGACCATCAAACTGAACACCTTTGACTATGGAGCCTACCTCAGGAAATGCGAGAAAAAATCAGCTGTCCCATACAAAACTGCCGTACCTCGGTCGGGTAATGTATGGGACAGCTGATTTTTTTTCGCGTTTCCTGATTCTAATGTGCGTAAGTCGCATTGGCTAATTAGGCCTCCGTGGTCTAATGGTTAAGAGCATTGGGCTCTTGACACGGAGGTCGTGGGTTCGATTCCCACGGGGGGCACCAGTTGGTTAGGACATTGCAGGCTGAATCACCTGATAGACTGAAAAGAAAGACGATTCCGTGCTTCAGATGGCACGTTAAGCTTTTGGCCCGGCTACTATCTCTGGTGGTAGTAGTCGTTACATAAAAACCACGTCAGAGGCCGTAAGGCGGTTTGAATAAACTCTGACACCAGGGCTTGCAGCCATAAGAAGAAGAATTGGGTAATTATTAACGAATTTTTTCTGCGTTTTAATTTCAATTCGCCTCAGGCAATATCGTTTTAAAATTCAAACGCAAAACGAACAGGAAAACATTGAAAATATTTGATACTTATTAGGTTACTTTCATTCAATAGCATATGCTCACGACTATATTCCCCGAGGGGGTAGTCAGAGATATTCTGAAACCTCAGAACATCCACGTTTCACCAGTAGTACCGAAACTCTGTCCAGTGTGACGGGGGGTGAGCCCGTCGCCACTAATAATGGACAGTGGTACAATACATGCCTCGAAATTGAAGCATGCAGGTTTCCTCACGATGTTTTCCTTCACCGAAAAGCCAGTGGTGTTACAAAACGTGTGTGGTGTGGTGTTGTCATTCAATGTTGTTTACTAATAAATAATACCTGTACCAGTCACCATAAAATGATCAATATAATGTACGTCTGTGTATTTTTAAAGAACATCGCAACGTAGTATATCATGTGCAATGTAATGTTTGTATAGCCGAACGTAATTAAATTGTAAGTAATTAAATTTGAGCAATATCAAACAAAACGTAGACTTGTATGACCAAACACCAAAAATACTATAAAAACAGGTAAAACACAAAAACTAATAATGATACAATCTAAAAAGCTATTTCTTTCATACAACCTTGAGAAAAGAAACATTTAACCGAACTTTGTTTTCTATAATTATCAATACACTGCTAGAGAATTAGGCACCTAGTTAGTAATAAGAGAAAACTGGATCCCCGGAAGCTTGTAATGTCTAAAATTCAGTATCAATTAGGTAATATTAAAATGATTTTTAAGCGATATAGCTAGAAGCTTATACTAAAGAAGAAGGTAACTTTGGAAGGTATTTGAGTCTGATATACATACAGTAGTAATTTCCATTTAACTTTTTGGTCAAAGCATTTATTTGACACAAAACACGACTCGAAAGTTGAAATTGAATGATTGGTTTAGTACTTTGACTGTAAAATTAATTTGAGTAATAGTTGAATAATTATGAAAACGTATTAAAGCTTTCATAATTAGTTCGAACTAATTGGTTGATCGTTACCGTAGTATTTTTATCTTTTGTCTACCTAATAAACTATTTCTAAACAGCGCAGAACAAAGTGCCCTCACACTTGTCTTAACACTTGATCACACGTGTACACTGTACAGTATTGATACTAGCATGAACTACCCAACTACATGTAGATACTGGGGTGTGGTGGGAAGACAGTGTAATTGGAGACCGTGGGAGTATGCGGGCCACAACACAACGTATTCGATTCATCAGCCGGTGAACTAAACCAACGCTGTGTCAGATTTATAGCATCTGTGGCTCGAGTGCGTGTTGTATATTGTATCGAAACAATCGACTGAAACTAGAGGGTCTTTCTTATCTAAAGAAAGTTAACAAAACCATGAAAAAACTGTACGTTCTACAAACAAAATAAGCGCTGATCAAATTATCATTATAGTACCTACCTATAGAATATAGGTTATAGGTAGGTAGGGGTTTATAGTAATTATAAACTTTACTATTGGTTAGGTACGTTGCGTTAGTGATCCCGTGCTTCTCCTACTACAGGCAATACTTGTTATTTAGGTAGGTAAGTATAATATTAATAACTTACCAAAACATTTTGTTTTTTTCGGTAGGTACCCTTAGCCTTAGATCAAAATAAAATGGATAGGCCTAAAGCGCGCGGTAAGATGAAGCACACTACTGGTGCACTTGGTCCATACAAACTAGCGCCATTATCTGTCAAATCTAGGGCACTTGCATACAAGTTTGAAGTAAACCTTTCATTTGTTTTGCCTCATTTTTCTGGTTTGAAATGTTCGCGTAAGGCGAATTTAATTAATTTTTCACCTCACAAGCTCGGAAAGATTATTTTTATCGTTCGAAATCTGAGTGCAAAAGTGCTTTTTATCCGCTAGCGTGGAAAGAGTTTTTAAAATTCGAATCTTTCTATTCAATATTTGTCTATTCTGCCAGTCCAGATAAAAAGATAGTAAAAACCATACGTGCGAGAAAGACAAAAAGATTATGTTGCTTACAGACAAGCTTTGCATACTTATATTCGTGCATATTATTGTCTTCTCTTTTTCGCGTATAGATTTGTCCTTCACTATTATTTATTTGAGTGGAAAAAAAAGAGATATACACCTAAACATAATCTCTTTGAAAAGCAATATCTCTTGTCTTCTCTTTTTCATGTATGGGTTTGCATTTGCATATAATTATTTTCCAAAGAGATTTAATTTAGTAATAAGTTTAAATCTCTTTGTTATTTTCCCAGTATGTGGGATAAAAATATCGTTTAAAATAATATTTAAAATGCTTTTTAATAATTAATTCATCAAGTTTACCTATGAGAAGTTATTCCTTTACAATTCCTTACATTTCTTGAATTATTTGCGCAGTGTCTCAGTACACACCAGGACATTTTTTATGCTGATAATTTTTTTTTCAATCAAACTGCTACACGTGACCGCAGTGAGACAGTGATTAAATGCAAGAGTACTATATCGCCGCAATAGAATGGGACAACGTCATGAAGTGCGATGTATCTGATGATGATCTAAAGTAAATGTTTGCACCTAACATTTTCCTCGCTGTTGTGAGGTGAAAAGTTGTGTGTTTCGCTCGGCTGCAAAATTATTCTGCGTCTCGTACCTTTGAAACCTTCGCTACGCTCAGGTTTCAATACAAGTACTCGCGCCAAAAAACAACTTTGCAGCCTAGCATAACAAATAACTATTATTTTGATCTAAGCCCTTAGCGCGAGTCCGACTAACACTTTGCCAGTTTTTTTTTGTTATACTGTAGATTACCCTACTATCTAGATTTCTGCGACTAATTTTCCCCCCTTAATTTTTTCCTTTTTTTTCTTAGTTGTCAATTGTCATCAAATCCAATCCAATTTCAACTAGCTATCTATTACGGTTCAGAAGATACAGCCCTCTGAAGCTAGGACGGACGTCTTTGGGTAGGTACTTTAGGTATCTACATCTAAAAATGATACCATTACCATATAAAGTACCAAATTAAACAAAAGTATTTTTACAATTAGGTACGCTTTGTTGAGGCGAGACCTATAGTCATACATAACAAACACCCCTCCATTACCAAGACAAACAATGAAGCTAATCCTTTTAGATCAGGAAACTGAAAATTTTAATAGAATCTCATGCATGTCACCCGTTTTGAATGAAGTGCTTTTAATTTTTCATCGCATGTTCGCAATTCGGACTTATAGGTCGCATGAAATCTCATAAAAATAATAAACAATACGACAAAATAAGTGACACAGTTTTATGACTGTTAAAACAAGAATTTCATTAAAGAATATGATCATGAAAATTTTAATTATGAATCTACTCTATAGTACCCATGCTGGTACGGTCGGCATCATAAGCTTAAAGTGTTTATAAACTTTTAATCCTGACATCATTATTGTATGACTTCACGAAAAGATTTACTTAGTTTGCACCTGATTATCCTAACATGCAATCTTTTATAACGTAGCATCTAGCAATAAGACATTTTATTAAGTTGGTGTTTCATCCTCACTCGTTGAAAAACTTCAAAAGTCAAGAAACATCAAACGATAAACGTAACGAAGTTAATTTGCAAAGAAAGTACCTAATTGCTTGTGAAGTGTACAATTCTATATTAATTAGTATACATATTAAAATTAATTAATCGACATCAATCACCGAATCAAATCAAGTTCAGTTTTACCTGTAAATATACACGATATTTCTGCTGAGCTGAATTCTCATGCTTCGTTCACTATGAAATTCCCTACATATCTACTACAATCTTCTTATAAGAATTGAAGTTCTAAATACTAAACGAAACAACGAAACATACAATATTTTGTTTACCTATGTACTTTTAGGCTTTACACATGGTTCTGGAGATTACGTAATGAATCTACAAATCACCGGATTTGGCTTGTATGTACTACTCCAGTAAAGTTACGGGTCGCTTGTATGGCGAATGTAAATAATTTATAATAGCCGGTTTTTTTCTTTCATATTTTAGATTATAATTCTAGTTATCATTTAGATTGAAAATCCCCCTAAAAATTTTATTAAATAATTAAACAAAGTGAAAAAAAATCATGTAAAATTGGAAAAAAATAGTATATGCAATTTTTTTTTTTTCCTTTTGTTAAATTTATTTGTATTCTTTTATATTAGAAGTAAATCCAACGAAAAATCACCACGGAACCTTCGTTTTTAAATAAGTAGAAATTTTTAAAAAATCTATTTTTGTACAAAATTTACACAGTGTATGTAAACTCATAACCTAAAACAAACAATAAAAATGAAAAAAGTAAGAAATCTAACACTATAAATAAAAAAATTACATTTTAGTAATAAAAAATAAAAATTCGAAATTTAGTGGGATTCCTTAATAAAGTATCTTAATATCATTTGTATAAACGATCTAGCAAAAAAAATTGCTTATTATAAATTATTTCCTTTCGACACGTATTTTTACTGGACTATACAGGCACCTAGGTAGGTACATAATATATACATATTATATGGGATTGATCTGAGTTCTGGACAAACGCTTTTACGCCTATTCGAGATTGCAACTGCCATTGAACACATTCTGTATTCCACGCAGTCTTCAATTTGACACAAACGCGTTTTACCCTGCTTGCTTCTAAATAAACAACTCGAGCAACATGCACAACTCAAACAACGTGGGCATCTCGAACAACATGAACAACTTAGTCGACTAGTTTGAAAACAGCACGGTTTGCACGCATAATGTCAGAAACTCAAAATACAGATACGCAAAATGTCAGTTCTATTTTTTTTTTCGGTAAATGCCAGAAATGCAAAATGTCTCGCACGCAAAACGCGAGGAACGCAAAATGTCTTACACGCAATATGCCAGATACGCAAAATGACAGACAAATAATAATCAACCTCGAGAAGAAATCACAAAAATGTATGTAACAAATCACAAGCGGCGGGTAGGGTCCTTTTATGCTGACGGTTTTTAAGGGTATGTTCAGAACATCAATCTGAAAAATGTTCTCTATGGGACCAAGGTCGAAACCGTAAAAAAAGGGGCTGTTTCATACATAAATGTAATCCATCCAAATTTTTCGCGATTTCGATGTTTGTGCCATAGAGAAAGTTGTTCAGTTTGACGGTCTGATCATCCCCTTAAAAAGTGTCAGCATATTAAGTTTGACTCTGAATATAGGGTCCTTCTTAATAACTGCAAACCTACGCAAGTCGAATGTAGCAGATTTTTTTTTTGCGATATCGATGTTTGTCCAATAGAGAAAATTGTTTAGTTTGACGGTCTGACCAACCCCTTAAAAATCCGTCAGCGTATTAAGGCCCGATTCATTTGTAAACTGATTTTGCGTTTTACCAACCCTAATCTAAATGAAATGTCAATGCCACATAATTAAAAAAAATTTGAATAAAAAGAAACCTACCAAATTAAAACTTTATAACCTCACATTGCAATAAGTACGTGTAAGCCTGTAGGCTTGCCCACACGATAAGAAGAAGAATAAGTACGGATACAACGACCTCTTTCTTTAGGTGAATTTATTCATACGTTCTTTTAGTACGGGGTGCAAGCACGTATCCAGACTTTGAGTTCGGGGGGGGACATTCAATTTCGGGGGGGGATTTTCAATGAAAAATGTCGAAAAAGGTATAGGTGTGACCACTGTTCCATACAAATATTAGGATTTTGGGGGGGGGGGATAAATCCCACCTATCCCCCCCCCCTGGATACGTGCTTGACGGGGTGTGTAAACAACAAAATTAAAATTGTTCCTTGTATAGTTACTCTTCTATAAATCTAAGTTTGGTCGAATTCGGCCTTAGATTATCAAGATAGACAGTCAAAGCTACGAAAGCGTCGAAAAAAATAGGAACCAGTACTGGTTCCAAAACCCTATACATATACACGCACACATACATATTTTGTATGGCGCCTCACGCACACCAACCTAAGAAAGTTAGCCCCTTTTGTTTTATACGGAACAAGTGTGAGGCTCATCTTCGATCAAAATAAAATGAATGGATAGGCCTTAAGCGAACATTTCAAACCAGAAAAATGAGGCAAAACAAATGAAATTTTTACTTGTCACTTGTATGAAAGTGCCCTAGATTTGACAGATAATGGCGCTAGTTTGTATGTACCAAGTGCACCAGTAGTTTGCTTCAACTTATCGCACTTTAGGCCTATCCATTCATTTTATTTTGATCGAAGAGGCTCATTCTAGACATATACTTTTTCTAAGAATTCGGCCTTAGTTGTATAGATAAACCCTGTATAGAACAAGTAAGTGTATTAAATAAAAAACCTCGGCAACTAGTTTCTAGGGCCCGTAATGGTGTCTCGAGCACGTCGGGTCTCGCGTCTCGAGGGCAAACGGTTCCGCCTTGATAACGGTCGTGACAGTTCGGCAGATGCGATGCGACTCACTCCACTCCACTAGCACTAACTAGGGGCTAAACTACTTCTCTAAGTACCATTTATAGACACCTGTGATTTGTTCTCTATTATCTGGTTTCTTAGAGTTTTTAGACGAACTATTTGTAGATACAAGGAATAGGTAGAAGATTACGGCACGGAGTTGCTTCTCAAATTACATACTCACGACTTTTTCCCAGATGGGTAGGCAGGGACTATGGATCTCCACATTGGGCGATCCAGACATACCTCTACATACATACTTCCTGTAGATCAATACATCTTGACTTATAAATCGATTTCGGCTACTTTCGACCAAGCATTATTTTTGACGTCCCAAAGGTCTTGGTACGGTCAGCATCAAGGAAATCTAACCCTCTTGCGCTGAGGTGTTACGTTTCTATGAAGCTGAGTGTACGTAGCTATTATTGAAGTACACACGGCGAAAAATGAAGCTATACAATACCAAAATAAGCTGGCTACGTGTTTGTTACAAAACGTATCGTCGCGCGGCCAGCTTATGTTGGTTTTGGATAGCTTGATGTGTGACCCTGTTTACTTCAATAATACATAGTCAATTATTGTATTGTACCAAATTACCAATTGAGGAGCAAACGGTGATTGTTGAAAAATACTCACTACATAAATTATAATAGGTATCATTTTAGTTAAGTCAGTTTTAGGTTTCTTTTAGTCATTTCACTGTCAGGTTTCGTAAAAAGAATTAATAAAATTCGAGAACGCAATTAAGTAAATAAAGCAATGATTGTGTTTGTTCTACTAATTACTATAGGTAACAATATGCCTATAACAAAATAAGTCCGACTAAATCTGAACACACGCGTTAAAAAACTATAACAGCAAAAGGATAGCTAATAAAAATAACTTTTACAGTGACTCATAATTATTTAAGCTACTCGTGTACCGACTGGTCGTAAAATCCTTAATTGGATCTGGAACCTATAAAAGAGTAGAAACAAGAACATATCACAGAAATTCATTTCCGAAGGTATCCCAGAGCTAGGTTGGCACCGTGTTTGCGTTGAAAATTATTTCGTAGCAAATGGCTCGAAGAGACGGTTCTCGTTGCAAACAAATAGACAAACTTCGTCTTTTGTTAGTTCGTTTGTAAAGTTGGTTCAAAAATATCTGTATTGACAAAAGCTGGTTAGGAGGTAGATAATATTCGAAAATTCTGTTCTAAAATATCTCAAAGAATTCACAAAAGCTAGGTAGGTAGATAATATTCTAAAATCGGTCTGGCAAATAATAACCAAGACGGAGACGGTGAAATTTTTTGAGAGTCCCATTCTCTGACACACACAGCTACCTATTTATCCGAATATCTCTCGTTCGAATCTAAAATAGGAACAATATAGGATCAATCCAACGGCCTAACTCAGTGTCTAGTGCTATCTACTGCCTCACTATATTACATATTAAATAGTACAAGATTCAAATACATTCTCATACATATTGCACTTTAGTGTGACCTTCTTACATAATATCATAAATTACGATCCCTGTTGCGTCTCACACTTTGTTGCTCTGTGCTGCAAGGCCTCAAGTACTTTATAGGCTGCAAGCACATGAATAAAATATCCCTACAGAACGGAAGCTTCATACAAGCGGGGCGATCGGTGCACTCACATAATAGCGCGCGTTAGAGGACGTAAAGTCGGGCCAAGTTAATAGGTCACTTTGACATCTATTGATACTTCATCAAACGTAAAATTGTAACGGCGGGCGTAAAATTATATATATTTTTACTGCACAACTGCTTTACTCTTTTTAATTACGATTACATATTTATTGTAATAATGACCAAAGAAGGTAATTTAACGATTTACTTTCACTAATAAACACAATAAATAATGTCTGTTCTAAAGAACTGTACGTCGTTACAATGATGCGTCAGTGAACCCTTTTTCTTTTTTAACACTAGGGGTGTAACCCAAAAAATCGAAAAAAACGTAGTTCCAACAAACCGCGATATTCACATATTAATTCGATTCAAGTATGTTTGAAATCCGTATCGATTTAATCACTTTAATCGATGTTTTTATGCAGGTCACCTCACTACTAAGTTAAACTGACAGACGTCAAATGTGACCTATTAAATTGGCCTGACTTTAGTACGTACGAACTGGTGAACACACGCAGCTTACCTATGCACACCTGTTCATACGTCCTCTAACGCGCGCTATGTATGAGTGCACAGCGGCCGCTTGTAGTATGAAGTTTTCTTTCTGTAGGGATACTTTATTCTTGTGGCTGCAAGTGCATTCGATTCGAGCGCGATTACGAAAATCACGACAACCACCGCAAAAGTAAATGTATGGTATACGAAGTACGAACCACATACGACTAGTCATGCTGAAGTTGATAAAGCTAACTGAGGGGTGGTGGCACCTATGAGAGCTATAGTGATACTAAAATAAGGTAATAAACGCGGACAAAGTCGAAGCCAAAAGCTGGTAACAAGATAAAAATTCCGTACACTCCACTTCACACAGGATTAAGGTTAGGTGGAATTCCGTTTGTGATCGATCACGTTACCGTGCCGGTCCTCAAACTGCGACTATTTGGGGCACGGGATTAAAAGCCTGACCTTTTTATTTCGTAACTAGGTACTTCATGTTGTTTCAGACATTAAGGTACACATACCTACTTAACTTAGTGAAATTGATATCATTGGCATCATTTTAAATTATGATAGAGTCTAGCAATCACTTTTACTATGGGAGCAAACCGATAGTAGCAGAAAAAAATCTGCTGTTCCATACTAAACTCCAATTATTACTTGACTCATTTGTATGAAACATCCGACTTTTTTTTCCTACGATCAGTTTGCTCTCATGATAAGCATGATAAGCTTGATCTAGTCTCTTCGTTTAAAGGATGCCAATGATATAAATTTCGCCCTTTACACTTCCTTCCCTATCATTCATTGGTCACATAACATAACTTCACTTTCTTCCTCAAATATATTTAATTAAAATTTACGCTTATTAATTGCGCTTTGGTTGCTGCGTCTAACTACTGCGTCTAACTTCTAAAATTATTTTATCAGAAAATCAAGGGTTAAACTAAGACCTATTTACTGTATTGGGTTGTATTCTTGGTTTGAGAACTTGTATGAAAACTGTAATATGTATTATATCTATCCATCAATCCAAAGATTTCCGTGTTGAAGTATTAAGTGCGTTCAGACACGATGACGCACTGACGGAGCGGCAGATGTCAGTCCATAGAACCACACCCGGTGCGTCAATGCGTCACCGTGTGTGCTTCTATGCGTGCGGTTTCGAACAACTCCTTGCTTCACAAATGACGGACTGACGTTTGCTGCTCCGTCAGTGCGTCATCGTGCATGAACGCACTTAGGAGATACCAACTAAGTCTTATCAGACTTTTGTTTAAACGTAAATATTTTCCCTGGAGTGGGAACTTCGAAAACAGTTTCAAACTTGGATGACAAAGTAGAATAAAGAAAATGTTTTCTTCCAAAAGATCGATGCAGAACAAATAAATTCGAGACAAAGATGGGAACGAAAAGGTGTTACATAGTTAAAATAAAAATAAACACTCGAATAAAAATAATATGGAGGAGCAAAAGTGTGTTGCTAGCAAGATCAATCAATTAAGAACTCAATGAATCGTTCGTTTGTACAGGGAAATGTTTTTTAAGATAAGTTTATTCCAAAAGCGCTTATGCGCGCTGCATACAAATAAACGAAGTTCAGTTTTAGACACTATCTAGGAACTAATATACAGGGTGTAATGTAAGGAAAAGACTGTCACTTATATTCTTAGAAGTCTTAGAACAGCTTTAGTAGCCTCCAAGATCCTGTTGACTTTCGCAGTAACCGTCGGATAGTACATCTTTCTGTGAAATAAATTATTTGGTAATCAGAATTGGCCAGAAAGCTAAATAGGAATCGGAAAATATTTTCATCCTAGAATGATGTATAGTTTGTACATACACTTACTTAGAACATACTTACTTATTTAATCAATTAAATATAAGGTCTAACAAAATTAGCTGAAACTATTTCAATTTCAAGGGGATGATCAGACCATCAAACTGAATAACTTTCTCGACCGACCGAAATGTATGGGACCGCACACCGCAGATTTTTTTCGCGATTTCGATTTTGGTCCCATAGAGAAAGTTGTTCAGTTTGATGGTCTGATCATCCCCTTAAAATAGTTTCACCTAATTTGGTTAGACCTTATATACAGGAATATAAATATTGTCCCCGATGGGGTCATTACGGTCATGAGTTTGTGTATAAATATTGTCATACCGAAAATACAAGCAATCACTTAAATAGGTACTCAAACTGATCAAGTGATCAATGATTGATGCTGTGATGAATGATGGCTCATGTCATGAATTTGAGTTTGAAAATTCGTAAAAGAAAAGAAGTTGCTACACAGCATAAATCAACACGGAATCGAGCGAAACCCGTCAAATTAAAACAAATGAAACTTTTATTTGCCAAAACAGTCAATAAAATTCTAAACGTGGAGCATAATAACAAAGAGAAAATGGGATGAGTTTTATTTTAGTATAGGCTAAATAACAGGGCTAAGTAGGTAATACCATTAAAAGAAACAAACAGTAAACAAGAATTGCGAATAAAGGCGTGTTTAAAATTCGTCTGGATTCACTGAAACGTGCTTAACATGTGTTCCTTTTTTTAACTCCCACGATATTCATGACGATGCGATTACAATAAAATCTTAATTATCCAGCGCCGTCTTTAAGAAATTTTAAGTTTAGTCATCAAGTGATAAACGTATTGGTATTAATTTATTTCTCACTTGATGGGTTCATGGAATTACCTACGATGAATCATACTTTAAATTATTCCAAAATTGATCTATGGATGGACAAATATTAGTACCTACTATGAGTATGCTATCAATTTCTGGTATTAAAGTTATGAAACAGGTGATGCTGGAATTCTTCGACTAACAATTATTATTATTTTCTTACATTATTCCGAGAGATTCAATTCCAATTTGCAATTTATGTTCTATTGGATTTGACTCGTTTGCCAGTTTCCGGAAAAATATCATGCATGCTATACTTGTTGTATCTAGATAGTCTAGGTTTTACTACCCTTATCCCTTCAACTCCCGTGGTCGCGTTATCGTCCAATAGGTATCAATTGATATCTTACACCGGGATGCGGAAATACCTTGGAGCAATATGTTATTTATCATTTTTCGTTTAGGTTAATACAATTTAGGTTCCGAAACTAAAGTCATAGATACCTCAGTATTCTTGGACAGAAAGATGCTTTGATTTGACTACTATATGAGGACTGGTAACGCGTGTAATTCTACTAACAAACATTTCTGCTTACTAACTTCACTTGAAATTATTGTATCGCAATTATAGGCTGTCTCGTTTAGTGATAAGGTATACAATTTAATGTAAATGCTCATGATCAATTGATCTTATACCGTGGCAGAGGGGAAATGCTACCGCAAGGCGAGTCCTTATCAAAGATGACGTATTTTCATGTATTTTTGAACCAATTTCTCCTTTTAGAAGAACTTAAAATAGTTTCAGATTTTTGGTATTTATACTCACATATTCACCATTAGTTTATCTAGTGAAATCATAAAAAAAATATATAAAAAGTACTTTTGTTAATTCTTTTTAATCGCAAATACGGCACACGCACGCACTTTTCGCAGGGCTGGGCAATCGCATTTCTCATAGAAAATATTCGTCTGAACCTATGGCCCATTTTTTCTTTTGTTTTTGGTAAGTATACGTTTTAAATTCGGTATGTCAAGTTTTTTTTTGGAGGGCTGAATCGAAAACCATTTCGAGATAATTGTCTCAATAATCATATTTTCTATGTCAAAGATTTTAAAATGAAAGGATTATAGATATTTTCAATAAAATAATGTAGTTTTTCGGTCCGTCCAGTGACGTCACTGGCATACCTGTGAACTCCTTGGTAAACATAAAATCAACTTTATATACCCGGCCATTAAGAAAAAAAAATACATTCACAATGTCAGAATTTGACATTTGATGTTGCCGTATCTGTTTCCAGCATAGAGTTAGAAAGAGAAGGCAGGTTTTAATTTTTTTAAATATAGCTGTAGGTAGTTTTTCTCCATGGAGTTAGAATTATTTTCTCTCCGCCATTTTTGCACTTAGAGATTACAGATCACAATAATTTAAAAATTAATTTTATATTGATAAACTCGATGAATCGCAATAAGAATGAAATAGGTGTCTTAAAATTATGTCTTCTAACCGTAAAAAATATAAAAATGAAGACCAAAAAAAACTTGACATACCGAATTCTATCAGTATTGAGTACCCAATCGATACCTTATATATCTTCATCCAATCACGATATCACGAATCTAAGCAAACTTAAAAAATCGAAGGATCCCGACGGAATTCTGGGACGTGTAGTAATAATGGGTGTGTGTGTGCGATACATTTTGTTTTTTGCGCTTTAGTGAAGCGTTCTCCAGTCTCTGAGCACGACATGTGCTCAACGTAGGGTGTTGTAAAAAAGCTAACATGTGTTACTGCTAGGGTTGCCACTCGTACTATATTATATTATACAGGGTGTTAGGGTAAACAGTTACAACTTTAAGGGGTGATTGTACCCATGATACTGATCAACTTCCCTTCAGAAACGTATAGAAAATTCGTTAAAAAAATTGTCAATTGTTTTGGCTAATATTAAGAAAACATATAGTACGGAATATGATATATTTTTATTCATCTGACGATAATGATAAAAATTTACGTTGGTTTTTGTTTGTCAAATCTACGTAAATGCACGATAAAATGCAAATCCCTCGAATGTGAATACAATGCGCATTTGATTGCAATTTTTATGAAAGATATAATTTGTATATATATACATACACTTAACCTAAAGAAAAAAACAAAAGAGAAACAACACTATACTTCATAAAGTAGATTACACACCGAGGGCAGGAAAGTATCAGTACTATGAAACACCCACATAAGCAAGATAAATTTTAAAAACTCTTAAGGGGGTTGTTTAGACCGTCAAACTGAACAACTTTCTCTATTGGACCAACATCGAAATCGCGAAAAAAAAAAAATTATGTCCCATACATATTTTAGCTCTAGTCGATTTGTACCTAGAGTATGGAACATCAATTTTTTTTTCCGCGATTTCGATATTGGTCCCATAGTGAAAGTTGTTCAGTTTATGGTCTACACCACCCCCTTAAAGGTTTATTTGTATTTTTGTAAGACCTTGTTATTCGCTCTGATAAGAGTTGGCAACTGGCAACCCTAGTTACTGCGTGCGTGCATCCCGGCCGGCGTCCTCTTCGCACTCGCTACATCCGGGACAATACTCCCCTCTTTAGTTACCACTTCAAATATGTTTATTTAAAGAGCGCTGAGCTTCCCTGATATGAAATCAAAATACCTACGTCATTCATCAGCAGTTGGCAACTTATTCGTGGTCGACTGAACGCGATCGATGCTGAAGTTGTAGCTGGTAGGTAACATACAAAATTAGGTTGGTAAAAAAAAAACATAAAAGAGTCTCGTTACATTATCCACTTTTTCAAAGCTTTTTACCCGACTGCGACAGAAGGAGGGTTATGTTTTTCGAGCGTATGTATGTATGTATGTATGTATGTTTGTATGTCTATTTCTTTGGCACGCCCTACAGCTTAAACGGCTTGATGGATTTTAACGTATGAGGTGTCGTTAGATTGGTAAAAATCATGAGAGTGACATAGGGTACATTATTTCAATATGGCGTCTGCGAATTAAAAATAAGAGGGGGGAGAATCAAATTTTTTTCGTAAAAAATTACAATATGGGTATCAAATGAAAGCTGGCGAAGAGCAGATTCCAAATATATATATATTATAGTACTTTTATGCTACCATTTTGACACAAGACTAAAAAGTATGAAATAAAATAAATTATTAAGAAAAACAAAAAACCCGACTGCATAAAAAACGATTAACTGAAAAGATAAAAACAAGCTCCTTAAATCAGCTATACCTAGTAACTTTGTTTGAGCAAATTAATACAATTTGAATGTTATCATTATTAGGTAGGTATTGCAGGCGGGGACAAACCAATAACCAACAAATAGGTCATTTTTCTTTGTCCCCCGTTTGCGATACCTACCTAAATGATAACATTCAAATTGTATTAATTTGCTCAAACAAAGTTACTAGGTATAGCTGATTTAAGGAGCTTGTTTTTATCTTTTCAGTTAATCGTTTTTTATGCAGTCGGGTTTTTTGTTTTTCTTAATAATTTTTTTTATTTTTTTTATGTACTCTAAATAAGTAAATACTAATGATATAGGCATTCAATAATTACAAAATAAATATAAATAATTACTAATATTGCTACAGTACATACATATTACGTTGCATTGTTTGACAAGATATATTAATTGGATAATTTTTCGACTGTTATTTTACTTAGACTTTAATATTTTTTTTTACTAACAATTACTAAACGCTGCCCGCGACTTCGTCTGTATTGACTTTACACAAATAATACTCTTTCTATCTGAGTGCCAAACATCAAATCAGTGTCTAGCCGTTTAGATGCATGATTGAGATCAATCAATGATCACAAAGTCACAAAACTCAGAACTATCCGAATATTGATCGTCACAAACTTTCACTAGGTAATTAACCTATAGGATATTCTTGGATTTCAATAATATCCTTCAATGAATCAGAACGTGAAAATCTTAGTTATTAGGTTATTGTGTCAGTTTCCGATTATATCGTTTGTACATGTTTACAACTTTAGTTACATACCAGGAAATTTTTGAGTAAAAACGTTGAGGCAACTCTGTGATGATCACCATAGTCTGCAATAATTTTAAAAAGCAAAATAGCTAAAAACTTCCAAAACACAGAATGTCGATTTGATACTAATTTTTTTTTTACAGTGTCACAAATTATCTAGTCACATTTAAAGTACCAGAAACTAGCCTGGACTTGTATTATGATGACTAGACTAAATTGAATCGGTATCAAATCGACATTATATGCAGACAATGGATACAGAAACAAAATATTACCAATTACTCAAAATGTATAGTGATTACATGAACGATATAATGGGAAACTTACACAATAGCGTACGGATACCTAGATAAATGTATACAGGGTCCTTCTTAATATGCTGACACTTTTTTAAGGGGATGATCAGACCATCAAACTGAAAAAACTTTCTATATCGAAATCGCGAAAAAAAATCTGTAGGCCTACCATGAGTTTTCACCGTACTTTACTGCTAGTCACGTCACCAATTTTGTATTGAATCTCGTACAGCGCTCCTAGTGGTTACGTTGAGAACGAATTTCTGCCATACGAATTGGTGACGTAACTACAATAGTATAGTACAGTGAAAACTCGTGGTAGGCCCCCAGCTGTCCCAAACATTTGGCTCGAGTAGGTTTGCATTTTTGTATGGAACAGCAGATTTTTTTCGCGTTTCGCGAATGGTAGTGCCATAGAGAAAGTTGTTTAGTTTGACGGTCTGATCATCCTCTTAGAAAAGTGTCAGCATATTAAGAAGGGCCCTTTATACAAGATTAATGGACACTCATAAAAATGGAAGAAACCAGCTCTTAATGAACAAAAAGGTTAAATAATTCAAGTTGTTGTCAAAGCAAATAACTGGTGAATATTTAAAATCGCCATCTTTCACTGACTGGTATAATACCTACTCCCTTTATTATGCAACAAGTAATGTTGGATTTATGAGAATTTTATGGATACACGAGTTTAGCAGATAAAATAGGCCCTACATTATTTTCTTCGGATTGTGTCGTTGTTGTAATACCTAACCTACTATAGAAATATATTTGATTATATACCCTGAGGTTATTTTTTCCTAGTACAGTACTTCACAGTGCTTTATAGGTCCACATCTTTTTTAGGGTGTAAATGCATAGATAAACGTAAAATTAATGGATAGGTTACGCGAACATTTCAAACCAGAAAAATGTTCCCTCTGTCCTGTAGGATCCACTATCTCGATCCACCAGTGGATTGAATAGCACGCTGAAGTTCACTGTGATCCACCATCAGGCTGAGTGGATCAATGATACTTGCATGTCATAATAGGCTCCACCAGTGGATCGAATTGAATTCAGGGAGTTTCGTAAGATCCACCACTGATTTCAGTGGGACCTGTAATATAATTTATATATATAGGCTCCAAGGAAGTTCGACCTTCTTATACACGTCTGCTCTCCTGGTACATTTGAATATTTTAAATTATATACAGGGTCCAACTTAATATGCTGACACTTTTTTAAGGGGATGATCAGACCATCAAACTGAACAACTTTCTCTATGGAACCAACATCGAAATCGCGAAAAAAAAATCAGCTGTTCCATACTAAACTGCAAACTAACTGCGAGCCAAATGTATGGGACAGCTGATTTTTTTTTCGCGATTTCGATGTTGGTCCCATAGAGAAAGTTGTTCAGTTTGATGGTCTAATCATCCCTTTAAAAAAGTGTCAGCATATTAAGAAGGACCCTATATACAACGTGTTAATGATTAAGCGCAAATTACTTTGATCTATGATAAAATATAGACAGTTGCTTGATTGTACTCATGAATCTCATGATGTCATGACTCATGATACTGAACAATTTCATGCCAACTTTCGATCAGATGGTTGCATTTAGTAGTTATTACAAGTACCTAGGTTTTTTTTTTACTAATTTCCTATAGGTTCATGAAACCATTTTGTCTTTCTTATCTGTGTTATTTCTAATTAAATGGGTACAATATAAATGCAAATCATAATATAATTTTCATGGAGCTATGGAGGTAATAGTAAACTTGTAGGTACGTAGACATTGTCAGCTAACATAACAGAAGAGAATGTATAATGCAGGCTCAGTTGGCCCCGCAGCAGGTAAAACGATCACGTTTCGCCTCGGCTGCGGGTGCGCCTGTCAGAAGTGCGACGTTGCAGCACCGTCGCGTGCGAGGGGGACAGAGCGACACGTGCATTCAGCACCGACAGAGAGGGTGAAGACCGGCCAGGCAGGTAACTGGCAACTGGCGTGCGCGTGCACCGAAATCACGAAACCAGATGCAACAATGGCAGTTTGCTATGCCATGGCCTACGTTTTGGCGTCTACTACTATCTCTTGTCAATACTCGATCTTACTTTGTGTCGCCAGGTAAAGAGCAACATAATTATTGAAGTTAATGACGTCTCCACATCGATAATTTTAATAGAGCTGGCAACAAGATACGTTGCTTTCAAGTTTTTGCAGTGCCCTAGCAAGGTCCATGTGTACTGGATGTGTGTACCTATGTGACATCTTCTCACTAAACCCATGGTTGCAATACTTAAATATTTTATATTTATTGCATTTTTCTATAGGGTCCTTCTTTATATGCTGACACTTTTTAAGGGGATTTTCAGACCATCAAACTGAACAACTTTCTCTATGGGACCAACATCGAAATCGCGAAAAAAATATCAGCTGTCCCATACATTTGGCTCGAGTAGGTTTGCAGTTTTGTATGGATGAGCGGATTTTTTTTTCGCGATTTCGATGTTGGTCCCATAGAGAAAGTTGTTCAGTTTGACGGTCTGATCATTCTCTTAAAAAAGTGTCAGCATATTGTTCAGTTTGACGGTCTGATCATTCTCTTAAAAAAGTGTCAGCATATTAAGTTGGACCCTATATATATTTATTTATTAGAATCGAAATAGAGCATTACCTAACCTTTCCTTCCATGTCTTTGTTGGAGAAATATTATTCAAGCCACATTTATGCATTAAACCTCAACTTAGAAGCCAAAATAGGAATATCTTTCAGAAATTTATCGCATTCCTCCATTATCTTTCAAAATAAAATGAATATTCCAGCCTCATTGAAACATTCTTTTGTTACCTTCTCAGAACTTTTTAAATGTGACAGTATTTATTTACTTAAGTACATTATTTCCCTCTTGATCCTTTGACTAAAAGGTTGGGAATTTATTTCCTCTGTAAAATTTCTTTCATAATACAGGGTCCAGCTTAAGTTAATGACGGCCTTTTTAGAGGATGATGAGACCATCAAAAACTGAACTACTTTCTCTAAGAGACCTATATAAACAGCGAAAAAAAAGACGTCACTGCAATCTTATGATTTGCATGTAACAGCTGTTTTTTTTCGCGATTTCGATGTTGGGTAGGTACCATGGAGAAAGTTGTTCAGTTTGATGGTCAGTATAAAAAGAAGGACCCCATACTAATTATCAGCAGTCATCGATCGACGCCCCGGTTGAAGTCGCTAGTCAATAAAATAAAACAAAAAATCTCATAGCCTTATTCATTGAGTTTGAACACAAATTGAACACCTGCCGGCTCCAATATTTCTGGTTTTGCCGATCATTTGTAGGTTTTTGTGCCGTCACAACTTTCACTAGATAGACGACCATTCAATTTAACCAAAATTTATTATTTGTTTGAATAAAAGAACCCTTAGGTTTCCTATTTTTATACCTTAATTTGCAAACTAATCACATTACTTACGTAAAATGTTAATTGTTTATTTTTTATTTTACACACAGCGACATGGCTGCAATCGCGGTAAATAAGGTGATTGAACCGTTATTGGACTACGTACGTTTGACACATTTGGTATTGCGCTAATCGCGGTAGGTACTGCTCTTGACCAATGCTACCTAGCATAAGCACCTATGTGAATGGTCGATATGAACACCACATCACTGTTCAGGCTGCAGTCTCCGGGATCCGAATAGCCCTAATGATGGACAAACCTCCGATAAAAGATGGCACCACATGAAGAAGATTATTTATTTTGATAGACCTTGTGCTGCCCGCAGCCCGGTTTAGAATAGACCAAGCCATTTCTTACCGTGACGTGAGTGGCGTAGGAGGCGACTAAGTGAGAAAATAAGATGGGTACTTTGTAGTGTTTTTGTGGGCGAATAAGGGCAGCCACGTAAACCTAATCCTACTTTTATTAAGCTATGTGAACTTGGCACCCGACATTAGATTTTTTAAAAATATATTTTAGTACCACTTAACGCGTTATTCCATCCCTATTCCCAATTGACATAAATAATATTCTTTTCTCCCCTCCGGACGAAAAGCGTCAATTTTCGTCACGCAGCGCTAAACGAAGTTGCCGCTTTCCACCTCCGTCGAGCAGATAAATAGTATACTTAACCTCGGGCAGTAAATAAGAAAGCCTCAGATCACATGTTTGTTTGCACAATTAAATGAAATCTGAGACCTTTCTTGCTTTCCTGCCCTCGGTGTGTAATCTACTATAATTTGCACATCTATTCTATTTTTATTTAATGGCGTTTACTTGTTAGATTTCGCCAGTGTCAAGTAGTTTGAGGGAGTGTCTATCCAATCTCCGGAATTGTTTTGGAGTAAGAACAACTGAGAAGGATTTTGGAGCCTCGTGGCAGGCTGAGACGCGAACCGCGCGAACACCACGCGAGAGACAAGTTTTCGAGGCAAACCCTGCAACGTTACTCCAATTTGCACATCAAAAGCAGACAAGTACGATCCGCTAGTTGACAACTAGTCAAATCAGCAACTCTTTATAGGAGTTCAAAACGCGCGCTTTGTATGAAAAAGTGTATTAAATAGTAGTAACTAGTGACGTCATTAATTTCATTCCTTTCATTAGTTTATGCTATTTCCAAGCGAAAGAAGTGAGTATCTACCGTAAATGCGTGTATAGCGTCATTTTAATTAAACGTTTTTGTTACTGATAAGATAAAACTAAAATATATTTTATGCAGTCAATTCTACCCTAATAAAATACATAATATTATGTGTGAATGTGAACCGTACTAAAGTGGTACTCTTTAATAAAAAGAGATTGGTAATTGAGCAAAGTTTATGACTAGGTACACTACTCCGAAAGGGAATTTAGTCGTGAGTTTACGCCTTTGTATGTCTGTCTGTACCTCTGTACCAAAGTTCATAGATAGAATAGCTAATCGGACATACATAATAAATAAGCTACTCGACAGCCAAGGCGAATGTCGCTCGAATTGATTATTCTAGTCATATATTTCTATAAGACATTCCTGAGAATACCTGTTTCGAGTTTATAAACAGCTATATGCCGAGGACACTAACTAGTTAGTTAGCAACTTGAAGTTGTATGATGATTATAAAACGAGAAAAATATACAATTGGACGCATTTACATTTTGTTTTGCTGTAGCTCCTTCCATTCTACTATTATTAGTATGCATTTTTACAATATTAGCACATAAAAAATAATAGTATTTCTGTTTTCTTCTTCATACGAAATATACTTAGTATTTCAGTTTTCTACTTTTTTCTGTTTTCGTTACGGAATGTAATGTAAACTCTAATGGATTAAGAACGCGTTACATACTTAAGGGTGTGCTTCAGACCATCAAACTGAACAACTTTTACTATTACCAACCATCCACCAACATAGAAATCGTGAAAATAAACTCAGCTGTTCCATGCATTTGGGTCGAGTAGTACCTAACGCATTTATGTTTACACCCTGTACAAGGTGTTACAAAAATACAAATAAAGATTCAAAACCTGATAAACCAACCCCGGTTTAAACCATCAAACTGAACAACTTTCACTATGGGACCAATATCGAAAACTAAAAATTTTCTTCTTCTTGTGGTGCCATCTCCTATCGGAGGTTGGCTATCATTGGGGCTATTCGGACCCTGGAGACTGCAGCCCTGATCAGTGAGGACTGCCATGACTGACTAAAAATCTACTCTAGCTAAAAGTATGGGGATAGCAGATTTTTTTTTCGCTATTTCGATGTTGGTCCCATAAGCTTAAAATCTGTATACTTTGTTGCATCATCATTTTTTGGGCAAGTTTTAAACATTAATTTGCTCATTACAGAGTTCGTTCTTTTATTACGAGTTCGCATTAAATGACCTAATTACGTACAACACGGAACGGTGCGCCGGCCGACTCAAACAAACTCGTAATTTTACGCTATGTCTTTATTCAAACACGTGCCTTTACTTAATACGTGCTTATATTTGACCTAATATTGTTTTTGTTACAAAAACCTGACTATTATACAATCTTAGCTAGGTAGAAGGTAATTGAACAGAAAATGCATTTGATGTTGTGGCTGCATTGTATTGTAGGAAATCGTATGTTATAGTACCTAGATTACACGCCGAAGGCAGGAAAGTAAGAAAGGTCTCAGATCTCATGTAATTGTTAACCGAGGCGAAGCCGAGATCAACAAACATGTGATCTGAGGCTTTCTTATTTACTGCCCGAGGTTAGTATCTATACTATTTTACTCCTCGACGGAAGTGGAAAGCGGCAACTTCGTTTAGCGCAGCGGGACGAGAATGGGGAACTTGCACCAAAATTATAATGATAAATTATCTTAATAATTCAATCATAATAGTTGTGAATAGAACTTTACTGAAAGATTTATTCTAAAGTTTTTATTTTTTTACGAAATAATTCAATTATAAGTTACGTGGATGGGAAAGTAATTTCAAACACCAATCAGCGCAAAGTGCGGCAACATTATTATAGCGAAAGCTAGAGCGAAAGTTATATAGAATTTGCGAATGATAAGAAGTGACGTCACTTCATAGCAGTGAGCGTTTTGGCGCGGAATTTGAAAGTCAACTTTTGATTTGCAATAAATTGCAACAAATACATGATTTGTGCATATTCTACCACTTTTGTTTTTGGTATTTTTATGTAAGCCTTAAATATTTATGATACACTAAAAATATAAAACTGTACAAGTTCCCAATTGACGCTTGCGGTTCGGGAGGGGGAGAAAAGATTGGTATTTATACCTACCTGTAGGAAGAAAATTAATTTATTCGACAGATAGGCAGGTATTTGTTTCATCAAATTAATAAAAATTTAAATCAAGCAGCCAAGTCAAAGTTAATTTAATTTCTTTGCTAAAGTTTTATTTAGTCTGAAACATTCTAAGTAGAGACAGATACTTAGGTACAGATTTGTTTACTTTAGCAAATATTTTTTTCCCTCCTTCAAAGTTAACAAAATTCATAAATATTTAAGGGAAAAATGTTAATAAAACATGATAAGGTAAATTAATTCTTCTTTCCTCACTTAGCCTTTTTCATCCATAAATAATTTTCAAAAAGTTAAAAAAAATATACAGGGTGAAATTTATACCATTAGCATCATTTTAAACTAAAAGAGTCTACCCATCAAACTGAACAACTTTTACTATGGGAGCAAACCGATCAGAGTAAAAAAAATCTGCTGTTCCGTACCAGTAGCTGTACTGCAGCTGTCTCTTTCGAAATCTAGTCGGTGGGGTGTATGGGTGGGGCGGATCGGACAAATATGTATACAGTCGGAAAAGTGACCTATTCTCCAAATAAGCATTTCAGCCAGCCTATCCTCTTAATCAATTTCACCCTGCATAGGTGCCTACACAAAACGAACATAAAATAAACAAAGTGGGTTATCCACAGAAACTTTACCACACTTTCTTGTTTACCTGCACAGCACAAAGTGTACAATACACATTATCGAGGTGCATCGACCCTCTTTTGTTGTAAAAGAAGCAAACTACCAACACGGGTCCACTGGGAAAATTTTGTGCGAATACGTTAGTGGGAAATATGAAGATAAGAGATCATTGTTGTATCGAGTTAATAAAGCCGTGGAACCTAACCGGGGCTGTGCTAGGGTTACCAACTTTTTTTTATTTTATTTATAATTAATGGACTTCTTGCTTGTGCGTTAGCGCCGCATTTCCCCAATGTCAAGTGTTTTAAGGGAGTATCTATCCAATCTCGAGGATTGTTTTTGAGTAAGAACAACTGAGAAGGATTATGGAGCCTCGTGGCAGGCTGAAACGCGAACCGCGCGAACACCACACGAGAGACAAGTGTTCGCGGCAAACCCCGCAACGTGACTCACCAACTTTTTAGCTAATATAAAGTAAGTACTAGAGTTTACCCGAGACTTCGTCCGCACAAAACATATATATCAGATTTTAAGTCAAATCATAAGCTATCAATCAAAAAAGTTTCATCGAAATCGTTTCTGTAATTATTGCGTTTTTAAGCAAACAGACTGACAAACATTCCAAAAATGGGTTATTTGGAGTCAGCATAAGCATATGCTCACGACTATATTCCCCGAGGGTAGTCAGAGATAGTCTGATTTGGAGGCAGGGACACCTAAAAACCATATCGTAATCTTTTTCTTGTAAATATATTTATATATGTATATACAGGGTCCTTCTTAATATGCTGACACTTTTTGAAGGGGATGATCAGACCATCAAACTGAACAACTTTGCCTATGGCACCGACTTCGAAATCGCGAAAAAAAATCTGCTGTCCCATACATTTGGCTCGAGTAGGTTTGCAGTTTTGTATGGAAGAGTTGATATTTTTTTCGGATTTCGATGTTGGTCCCATAAAGAAAGTTGTTCAGTTTGACGGTCTGATCATCCTCTTAAAAAAGTGTCAGCATATTAAGTTGGACCCTATATAAATATTTTTTTAAACACTTTATTGCACACATGGAATATGCATGCATGCTTTATTGCATTGCTTTGTTTTCATGGATACATGAAAACACCATAATAGACAATTACAAAGGGCGAGCTTTTAAGCGTATTATTTATTACGGTTAATTATTTAGGTTATTTAACCTAAAACTGGCAGATAAGTTAGTAAGTTTACGGTTGAAATAAATTACATTATTGTTATGTTAGTTAGTAGTAAGTTATTCGAAAATATAAAGTAAATCGACTAAAAATAACGTACGATATAGAGTATCTTACGTTGATTTTTTAAGTCGATTATATTTATTTGGCAACCCTAGGCTGTGCCACTATTGTGCCGCAGCTCGCAGGTACAAACACACTACTAACGTCTACAATACCGACACATCTATTATGCTGTTACACATACACACACATGTACTTACCGGATCAACGGTCGCCATTTACCAGTGACATTTGATTACCCAGCCAGTGCCAATATATCGCAAAATTGCACACGAAACATTTATCGGTCACAGGCTGCATATCTGCATTGCGTCTAGGAAGGTCGTTAGAAGAAAGAGGAAATTCGAAATTTCCGTAGTGAATTTTTCATGTTAATCTCTCGTGGATTTTATTAACGTAGTGGAGTTAGTCATAACAGCTACTATTGTTTTGTCTTCTCTGAGACAAGATACGATGCGGAGTGATAGAATTTATTAATTACTTTTCTGAGAATACTACCCACTACTCACCCACCCAGTGTACCCACTGTCCATTATAATACAAGTGGCGACGCGACGGGCTGTCACACTGGACAGAGTTTCGGTACTACTAGTGAACTTTGATGTTCTGAGGTCTCTCACTCCCCTCTCGGGGAATATAATCGTGAGCATGTGCTTATGCTCTATGTACTATATTATATACCGGAAAATTATTATTTTATGATCGTTGCTAGCAGAAATATTGTTGGCAATACCTACCTGATCGTAATATTAATATTACCTATAGATATTATTAAACGCTACTATTACCAACCGGGAAACAAGGGGCCTCAGTGGATCTAATGTCAATGGGACAGGGATGACGCACCTTATTACCTACACACGATTTCCAATTTTATTATACAGGGTAGTTTTGCTCAGCGACGCGCTTGGTGCTTCGTGCTACGGACCATCAAACTGAACAACTTTCATTAATTTATGGAGCCAACTTCGAAATCGTGAAAATAAATCAACAGTCCCATACATTTGAGTCGAGTTGGTACTTCAGTTTTGTATGAAACGGATGTTTTTTTTGAGATTTCGATGTTGACTCCATAGTGAAAGTTATTCAGTTTGATGGTCTGAAGCACCCCCTAAATACGCGTCGCTGACCAAAACCACACCCTATTTTTCAGGGTGGATTTTTGAGACGGGACAGTAAGGGCAAACGAAGATTATCGGAACTATTTTCCGAGTCGTGTATAATGCATTCGGATAATCGTCTTTAGCTGCAAGTTAATTCGATGATGATCCTGTCGGATAATGGTGGGTCGGAAAAAAATTCTTTCGTACTTCATGCATTCGGATATGTGTAATTCGGACTTGCATTACGGACCCGTACTGTAGGCAGGCATGGTTAGGGACACTTACTTAAACTTACAATACAAGGATCAAATCTAGTTGTAGAAAACGAGTGCAGTCTACTGTTTCGTGTGTTATTTGTATCTAGAAATGGATGGTGTTTGTGTGTGGTGTTTATGTATGAAAATATAGAACCGCCCGCGTGCCACTGGTTAGCCATCGCTGTCCTGGCGAAAAACCAATAACCGTGACGGTTACAAATGATTGTCTCACATCGCGTATCCAATACTATTTCATCCGGATTCAATCTCTGAGCTAAAGCGACAGTCACTGCTGCTACAATCGATTTCATAATGCCAGTTTCATGACTAAAGCTTTTCAACGGACCGAGATGTCGTGCATCATGCAATAGGGGCATAATTCTGACGAAAGCACGCCAGTGAGTCAATGCCGTCTGAGATTCTGGCAACAAAACAGTACCAACTTTAGCAGATAAGTATCTACGTATTTAGGTAAGCAAAAATATTCATACGAACGGTAAATTGTTTTTATGTTCGTGTCCGTTTTAAATTGCGCGTTTTGTGTAAAATGATTACTTTGTATATTCAGTTATTTCAGCACCGACTTCTTGCCATTCTCCATCCAGTGTATAGGGTTCAATCATGAAATTGAACGTTTTGGCAATGTTTGTTTGCATTTCTCTTGTGTACAAGAGTTCAACGCTGAATTTCAAACCCGGTATTCGCTATCGAAATTAGATTCGTCATCTAGTAACTATATACTTGTACCTACAGGGTGCAAAATTAAATACACGACTTTAAAAAAAATTAAAAATTAAAGACTTGTGTGACCTAAAATCATGATTTAATACGAACTGAGTCGACTGAATAAATATAAGTTGAAATAATAGTAGATTACACACCGAGGACAGAAAAGTAAGAAAGGTCTCAGATCTCATGTAATTGTTGACCGACGATTCAACAAACATGTGATCTGAGGCTTTCTTATTTAGTGTCCGAGTTTAGTATACTATTTTTCTTCTCGACGGAAGTGGAAAGCGACAACTTCGTTTAGCGCAGCGGGACGAGAATTGACGCTTTCCGTCCGGAGGGAAGAAAAATTATTTAACTGACCGCGAAATAAAAAGAAATGGAAATGCAGATTCAAAAATTCAGAGAGATTTCAATGAATGTGCTGATATTTGTGGAAAACGTCTTTGATTCTATATTTATCCATCTTTCAATTAAATTAACAAGAACCCAGAACAGTTTTTTTTTGCAATAAAATAAATATAAGTACAGGATGTGCGTTAACATCTAATCTAAACTATTATGAAACTGTAACTGAAGTGTGTCTGTACATTGAAGATACATATTTACAAAAAAAAGATAGATATGGTTTTTAGGTATCCCTGACACGAAATCAACCTTTTTTATAAATTTTGTCTGTCTGTTTTTTTTGTGTGTTTGTTTGTTAGTTCGCGCATCACGCAAAAACTACTGAACCGATTTTGATGAAACTTTTTTGTTTGATATCTTATGATCTGACTCTGACCTAAAGTCTGGTATATAATTTGTGCGGACGAAGTCGCGGGTAAACACTAGTACCAATTAATAAAGTGGGCTCTATAGAGACTTTAGATTAGTTAGACAATCAAGCTGAACAACTTGCCAACATTGAAATTGCGAAAAAAACAGCTAATGAATTCCATGCCATGCAAAGGCACGAATGCCTTTGATATTTGAACATTTATTTTTTAGATGTTGGGTCTGTATCAAAAGCTGGATGGTTTAAGGGGCTACCTGCCGGTTTTGGGTAATTTTGTAACCATTTTATTCATTAACTATGGCACTTTTTGAGCTGAAATTTAAACTGAACCATTTACAGGATATGAGAAGTGATGTGGTTTTTCTAGAAATCGATTTTAATGAATAAAACCGAAGAAAAGGGACTCTAAAGTCACCCCTTTTTTTCCAGTTGTAACCATTTTACTCTTACATTTTTAATCGGAACAAAATGAAAATTTACTATATTGTTCACAATACAATTTAGAATGATGTGGTTTTTTTACTTTTTCGAAATTAATAAAAAATCATCGAATTTTTCAAAGAAAACAGCAAAATTCTGACCGGAGCCACGCGCTCTTTCTCATCGATTAGTATGGAGTGTGAGTGAGAGGAGAGTGGTCCACGGCTGATACGCCTTAATATGTAACCTTAGATTATCAAGATAGACAGTCAAAGCTACGAAAGCGTCGAAAAAAATAGGAACCAGTACTGGTTCCAAAACCCTATACATATACACGCACACATACATAATTAGTATGGCGCCTCACGCACACCAACCTAAGAAAGTTAGCCCCTTTTGTTTTATACGGAACAAGTTAGAGGTTCATTCTAGACATATACTTTTTCTAAGTATGTAACATAATATAAAAATTTACTACAGCACCTGTTTTTACTGCCACCAACCATTGCACGGTAAATAATTATTGAATATACTTCCAACAAATCGGAAAACATTATTACGCATCAGCTCTAGGTGAGGCAACACATATTATGTACCTATAACTGTACATTTATGTATTAATTAATCGAAGGTAGGGAGATATTTCAGTTCAAAGAGCAAATGATAACACGTGTTCGGCTGTAGATAAGGGGCACAGGATATTAATTTAGAAGCAAGATAACATCCTTGCGGTTATTTAGCCTGAACCATTAGATAGGGTAGAAGTATATTTACTCCTAGTAATAATATCTTATAGATATAAATATTTGGGACACTACAAACGCTTCGGAAGGTGTTCCCGGTTCCGGCTAGAGAAGATGCCGCCAAAACCTCTCACTGTTTTGATTGAAGTGGTTTAAACGATCTATCAAAGATTTTATTTGGTCTTCGCTGCGATAGATTCGATCTACATATGTATTACGTACCGGTGGAACAGTTTTCTGTGCTGGTGGTCCACGGAATGGCATTGTTCATGGCCATAGCATTGAAACATAAATAAAAGTTGTATTATGCCTCCTTCCATTGCCCACGAACGTGTTAATGAAAAAGCAATAAAAATATGTGGCAATAATTGGATGGGATAGGTAATCATTAATTTACATGTCGTGTGAAACGATCAGTGTATGCAAATGCTGCAGTTTAATACAATCCATGATTAATCGCGGTATTGTTAGAAGCACTCCAGAAGATTGCTTTTATCTATACAGTGTTGCTTGCAACTTTCTGCCCAGGGAGCGAAGCCGCAAGTTGATAACTTTGAAGCTTTCTACAGTTTTATTACGAGCCTTATTCTCAGTGCACCTACTTACTATTATTATACGTAGTAATGTTTGAAGAAACTCATTACCCTCGTTGTGATTCCGGCGGAATCGGCTAATGATGCGAATGCGTAGCTTCGTACGCGCCCAGATTTCTCTCAATAATATTATGTATGTTACAGACAATTCCGAGACAAAAGTTGAATCATACTTTTGATCTCATTGGTAGGTAACGATATTTGTTTTGACAATGAAATAAAATCAGCGGGGTTATTTTATTTTGCAACTTTTACACGGAATCTGACGTTAACTTAATCCGTAATTTAAATGAATAATATATTCATAATAAAAGCGCACAAGCGTCGTCAAACAAGAAACACACAAACAGGCAGAAATCAGCAACATGCTTCGTCAATACAATAAAATATAGCCAGTCTGTAATTTAAATTGCATTTGCTACGTTAAAATGTCGTAAAAAAAAGAACAATAAAAGGAGAGCTATTGCCAGCCAGCCTGTGGGACGACACCGTTCCATCGACGATCTTTTGTGATCGACCGTCCCTATTATATTACACTTGTACCTGCGAATTCTTTATTCAATAACCAGCCTCCCCCGCCAGGAAGATGCAGAGTTCTTCAAGCCTCTACACTACAAGGAGAAACTTAAGTTTATGTCCAACTATGCTAGAGTACAAATTATATTATTGGTAATATAGTATGGTGTAACTAGGTATACTAGCTCGGGAAGTCGACTCGACACCCAGGAAGCCGTCGTTTGACCAACGATAAAAAGAAACGAGAATTGTGAACTCAAGCAAGACGCTCCACGGAACGAACCGTTGGACTATTTCTATGTTATTACATTCTACAACCTCGCTTTTGCCGTAATTTCGAGTTTGATTAGCAGCCAATTAGAGCTGATGTACTTAGGTAGTACTTTCGTCGGAACGCTGACAGGACATCAAATTAATTTTATTATTCAGAAAATCAAGTCTTCATTAATTTCTGAAAATAATGTAAGTAGTAGGTACCTATTCTGGAACAAAACGGATCTGAGGCTTCTACGAAATTTGTTAAAACAGTTTGTATTATCGATAAATAAATAACAAACGATCCTTCCCGTCTCCGCACGGGTATCACAAGTAACACACCTTCCTCGGGAATCAGTCTATCTTTTCGTGAAAACTGTATCGAAATCTAAAGTACCAATTATTGGAGGCAAGATTATGTTTTGACGATGACAGAGATCTAGCTAACCACCCCTTTAAATATTACTAGATTGTTTTGTTACATTTCGTCATCATTCTCTTGCATATTTCTTATTGTTTGGGGTCGGCGCAATATGTCATCCTCGTCCATTCAGCTCGGCTGCAAAGTTATTCTGCGTCTCGTACCCTTGAAACCTTCGCTAAGCTCAGGATTATATTATTTGAACCACTCGCTTCGCTCGTGGTTCAATCCTAGGGTCCTTCGCTTGCTCAGGTTTCAATACAAGTACTCGCGCAAAAAACAACTTTGCAGCCTAGCATAACAAATAACTATTAATTATGCTGACGAAACGCGTTGTGGATTTATTGTTGTGACAAAGCTTGTCGTGGATATTTGACTGTACATCCTTTGGGACGAGGCATGTAGCCAATTTTACAAATAATTATGAGTAATGGTTCTATTTTATGTAATTTTGTTTCTTAAATAAATAGTTGTATAGTATAATATTATATTATACATATCAATCAACAATCATCTTTTCAGAAACTGAAAATTCTGAATTCGTATGAAATGACAACATTACTTAACAATTTTGAAAAATAAAATATTCATATTTAAATCTGTTTTTGGGTCACGCATGAGTTCACATTGTGACAGACAGATTGCAGTTTGTTTACTCAACATGGTGCAAAGCTGCAAAGATCTTACGACAGAATCTAATTAAACTTTTTAATTAGCTGCACCTACCTACTACCTATCCAATTAATAACCGCAATTGAAATATAAATATTAGGTGCATTCCATATCGTTAACATTCTATAACTTTTATAACAGCTAACATTTTAAATATCCTACCTATTTATTTCATGAAAATTATGAAACCCGTTCGTAGAGTTAACTTTGCCTGCATTGGTAGGACGATTCTGCGTCAGAATTTCAATGCTAGCTCCATACAAACAAAGTTTAATTATATTTTGGATAATAAACAATTAAAGTCCTAGAAAGTGCATTGGGTTGTCATCCAAGGTAAAAATACTGAAGTTATGTTTTGTAACATTGGTGACTGAAGCTTCTTTTTAATTTAGAGGTGACGATTATGTAGTTTCAAAGTTTATAATGGCTCAAACATTTCCGTACAAATCATAAAATTAATCCTAGCATTGAAACCGTATAACTTTAACGGAATTTTGACAAACTACAGTCACTAGTAAATAGATCATGTTTAAAAAAATTGACTGAGCGATCTAACTTTCTTAGTATGCGGTGCGCTCGGGCGCTCTTCAAGGGCTAACCTAACTATACTGCATTCCAAATAAGGACGAAAAGATATTCCGATTCCTGTATAGCTTTCTGGCCAATTCTGATTAGCAAATATGATTTTAAATAAATCATATTTGAGAAAGATATACTATCCAACGTATTGGATTGGACGTTACTAAAGCTGTTCTAAGAATAAGTGAGAGGAAGTGTTTCAAATCTCTGTTTCAGATATTCAAAAAAGCCTTAAATTTTCGTTGCTATTTGGAATGGAGTATAGGTACGTTCTACTTAAATTAAGGCTAGCTATAAAGCTATGCATAAATAAAAAAAGCTAACAGAATGGAGATAGCGAAGCGAGTGGTTTTCGATGGATGGGCGGCCCGCGCACCTGCATCGCCAACCGGTTTATAAACACGATTTCACTCTCTCAACTCAGCGCTCGTCGACAACATCCGAACCGTTGCCTAATTTACGTAGAATAGAACTCATCTTATCTATTCACAAATAACATTAAAATAATAGACACAAAGTTTTAAACTATCTCTTTAAAAGTATGCGTATGCTCGCTCAGAATGTTCTGAGTTTTTACGTTAAACTCGGGCTAAAATAAATCTCAATTGAACCGTGATTGGACCGTACGCGAACCGCAACTTTTAAAACATTCGGTGTCGCGCTAATCATTTAACAGCCGTTTTGACGGATCGCAGTACCTAGTCCTTCACATAGTAAATATTTAGCGCGATAAGGAATTCAGCACAGTGGAAAAGTAATTGGATTGCAATGTGATTAGAACTGAAATTGGATTAGGATTGAACTTGATTTTTAAATTAACACGATAGGCCCAGCCCAGTGACGCGAAGAATCCGTCCATCACCACTGAAGTCGCTATACTTATATTATAATAGACAGTGATGCTAGTGATGATCCTTGTGATGTTCTCGTTCACTGAAAAACCAGTTGTGTTACAAATCGTTCAAAAATTCCGAAATACTCATTGGCACGAGTCGAGTCGGCCTGGATGGGGATCGAACCATCGCCTCCTGCACGGCTACTCCATAGACCACGACGACGTTTTAAAGAGTACTCGTAGACATAACTAAATTGCATTTCGATGAAATCATAGAGAAATTACATGTTCCCCTACTATAAACGCGAAAGTGTCGATGTCTGTCTGTTACGTTCTCGCGGCTAAACCGAACCGATTTTGGTGTTTGGTAGGTTAATGTAGAGATAACTTGAACCCTGAGGAAGGACAATAAGTCGTGAGCTAGAACGAACACTTATCTCTCGCGTGGTGTTCGCGCGGTTCGCGTTTCAGCCTGCCACGAGGCTCCAAAATCCTTCTCAGTTCAAACAATCCTCGAGATTGGATAAACACTCTCTCAAACTACTTGACATTGGCGGAAATGCGGTGCTAACGCACAAGCAAGAAGTCCATAATTATATTTAAAAAAAAAAGAGCTCCTAAAGAGCTTGATGGTTTGATGGGTAGACTATGTTTAAAAGCATGCCAATAATATAAATTTCACCCTATAAACTATCAATGTTTTTTGTAGGTAGGTACCTACTTATTGTCATACGGTATGTCATGGAACGATTGTTTTATGTTACAATTAATTATTATTTCTACTGAGTTCAGTGCCTAGTAGCAAGCTAAGCTAACTAATTAAATTGTCATTGTGGTTTCTTTCATTTCACCTAAATTGTCTTTATTGATATGTATAGTATAGGTAATGCATAAGTAATTCAATCAAATTAAATAACGACGTTCTTGATAGCTTATCTGACATACCTATCTTTTATACAAACAAAATATGTCAAAAGGTCCGTCAGATAAGCTAATTGAGAACTAATCCCAAAGTGGTGAAACAGACTCTAGGACTTCTTTCATTGCCTCATCAAAATACCTATAATTATAGTAGTTAGCAACATGTTTTTTAGGGTTCCGTAGGTACCCAAAGGGTGCCAAGCAACGGTACCCTATTCAAAAACCATAAGCCTACGCTATCTGTCCGTCCGTCCGTCTGTGTATCCTACCTGTAAGTAAAAGGATAGCTAGATGGTTGATATTTTCACATGCATTATTATGGCGGATTTGTTAACAAATAAAGCAACTGACTCGAAACAATGCAACAGACAGGTTAACTAATTAATGAGGTTGGTAAGGCAACTAACTATTTTACTCGTATTATTAGTTAATTAATAATTTCTATGTGTTAATAGTAATAGGTTACTTATAATGCAGTGTTATTACCACTAACCACTAACTAAATACATGAAGCTTTTAGTGAGTAGGCACGGACTTGAAAGAAATCCGGACCGAATATTGCAATAAAAAGATGTGAAGCATGCAAGGTAATACAATCTCGTTTGTCCTACAAGGGACCTACACTCACACATGCACTAGCTCTAGGCGCAGGTGCTACAACCCGTCAGCATTATGTACCGCGTGACAGCACGCACACAAAAGAAATGGGTGCTTCACTCATGATTAGACAAGATTACGTCTGGTTCTTCTTTTAAGTCTGTGTGAGTAGGTACTATTATGAGAACTAAAAGTGGTATTTCCAACAGTATAGGGTCCTTTTTAATATGCTGACACTTTTTTAAGGGGATGATCATAACATCAAACTGAACAACTTTCTCTATCAGACCAACATCGAAATCGCGAAAAAAAAACAGCTGTCCCATACATTTGCCTCAAGTATGTTTGCAGTTTTGTATGGAACAGCAGATTTTTTTTCGCGTTTTCGATGTCAGTGCCATAGAGAAAGTTGTTCAGTATGACGGTCGACGGTTTGATCATCCCCTTAAAAAGTGTCAGCATATTAAGAAATACAAATAGTTAGCTATGTAGTCAAGTGAACTAGGTATTATAATGTTTGTTTAGTAACCTAATTATTTAAACAAACATAGAATAGGACCTAGTTCACTAGGTGTACGGTATGCCTATCGTTGCCATTGTTGCCAAGCCAACCCTACTTAGGGGACTTAGTAGTAGGCAAACCTATTATCTTTTTATGAGCAGATGTTATACATATAAATCGATATGAAATTGTAGGTAGGTATCTACAATAAAAAAAATGAACTGCTGTTTGGCGTCAAATTTTCTTCAACAGCCAATCAGATTTGTCCTATACGACGAACGTCCCAGCGACTTTTGCGATTAAAAAGTTTAGTTATATAATATTTTCTATGAAGAATAGGTACGAAATTGAGAGATGTTTTGCTAACAACAGAATAGGAGAGCGATTTGTGAATCTCATTTGCTGAGCTCAGCAGTTGAAAATGTCAAAATTACTATGGAGATACACATTTTTCTACTGCTTAATTGACTTTCAAAAATCGCACTCCTGAAGTATGATTTTTGGAAGTCAAATCAGTAGTAGAAGATGCATGTCACCATAGTAATTTTGACATTTTTAACTGCTGAGCTCACCGAATGAGTTTCAAAAATCGCACTCTTGGTATTTAATTACTTATTTGTGTTTTGTTAATTAAAAGACTGCAAAAATAGCTGTGAACTTATGAAGTTTTCCATAATACGATTTATGGTATTCAATTCAAACCAAAAAGCTTAGAAAAAGTATATGTCTAGAATGATACCGTATAAAACAAAAGGGGCCAAGTTTCATAGGTTGGTGTGCGTGAGACGCCCATAGAGAAATTACACGCTCCCCTTGGTAGAGATGGTGTAACAAAGTGTGCACAGTAACCACCAACTGAGCACTAGTTTGTACGGCGACCATAGAGAAATTACACGCTCCCCTAAGCTTTTTGTCTCCCCTCACCCGTCCCTCACCCCCTTTGTCGGCGACATAATTTTCTATAGAAACAAGCCGATATGCCATCTCCTCTTACTCCATGGAGACGCCATACTAATTATGTATGTGTGCGTGTATATGGATAGGGTTTAGGAACCAGTACTGGTTCCAATTTTTTTCGTCGCTTTCGTATCTTCGACTGTCAATCTTGACAAACATATAACTTTATCAAAGCCAAAAAGTAGCAAAAAATATCTTGGACATTATTGTAGCTGTTCTATTCTAAAAATAGGTGAGAGGAGAGGAAGTGTTTCAAACCCGTTTCTGTATTTCAAAACTGTTGGAACAGCAGTTTTTTTTGCGCTGACATGTTTGCTCCCATAGTAAAAATTGATCAGTTTGATGGTTGGTTCCAAATAGTACTGTAGCTGGGGGACTTTTTAATTACCTACCAAAAAGATTACCGATTGCCATTCAGAAATTGTTGTAAGGTACTATACTCCAGTCCAAATAACAACGAAAATTTAAGGCCATTTTGAATTACAGAAACAGAGATTAGAAACACTTCCTCTCACTTATTTTTAGAACAGCTTTAGTAACGTTCAAGATTCGTTAGATACTATATCTTTCTCATAAATAAATCATATATTTGGTAATCAGAATTGGCCAGAAAGCTATACAGGAATCGGAATATCTTTTCGACATTATTTGGAATGCAGTATAAATGACCAATATAAAAATCGAGTCTTACAGATCACAATTCACAACCCGCCGTAGAATAAAAAAAATTAAAAAAATTGTCTGAAAATAAATTTCGAGGTTACCGTTTTTTTTCTTTACTTTCATGTTCTTCACCTTAGTTCAATACCCATATGTTCTAGCCCATATGTAATAGAGCATTTTTTTTCAAACAGCTACCTTGTGTTTTTGGCATGTCCGGACACTTTAAAAATTCATATCTCAATTAATTACTCAGCAAACATCGTTTTAATGTATTAAGGTGGTGACAAATTTAATATTTTATATAAAATAATTTTTAAAAGTATATTGATTGATAGTAAAATCAATCAGAAAGCTAACTTTTGTCATGCGGGATACCCACATTTCCTAGCGTCCAGGCAAGAAAATGAAAAAACTTTGGTCTTTTTCATGTTATTATATATGTTTTTCTGAATTGGAAACACTTGTTCTAGATCAATATGTGCATTAACTTGTATAAAATATCCTTATCAGGCACTGCGTAGTACAAAAAATAAGAAATAAACATGTTTTAATTGTGTCCGAGAAATTTGAAAAAGGGGACATCCCATATTCCGTTACCACGACTTTACCCTGATCCGATTAAAATTTCGAACAAATAAGGTGTTTTTTTACATCAAGCAACATTTAATTGTATATGGAAACCTCAAAACTTACCCTACATTCTTCAGTTTTGGCAGAAATTGCCAGTAAAGTGAACCGGGCGCGTGGTTTACGTCGGGTCCGTAAATTGTCCCCCAGATCTTCGATCAAAATAAAATGAATGGATAGGCCTAAAGCGCGGTAAGTTGAAGCAAACTACTGGTGCACTTGGTACATACAAACTAGCGCCATTATCTGTCAAATCTAGGGCACTTTCATACAAGTGACAAGTAAAAATTTCATTTGTTTTGCCTCATTTTTCTGGTTTGAAATGTTCGCTTAAGGCCTATCCATTCATTTTATTTTGATCGAAGCCCCAGATACGTTACCAGGACAAATCAAGGTTAATTTTCGACTAAGTTGCTACTTTTTTGCTTTGAAATTACATTTTAAATGTTTATTGGTTCATAACCAAGACTCATTGAGCAAAATATAACCTTAATTGATAGCGAAAACATTTAAATTATTTTTTTAAAGATTTTCTACGGTTAGGACCGTTACTTCCCCTCCGTTGCCATCTTGGCGGTAATGTATTATGGGGACCCCGAAAAGTAACGGAAGATATATAAATAATAAAGTATTGGGCACAATGAGAACATTACAATAATAATTTTATTAATATTTTTTTTTAATTCAATTTAATTATGAGAGATTTTTATGTTATGTCAAAAGGCACATTAAATATCGACTACGCAAATCAAGATATTCAAGGACCAATGTCCAAAAAACAGGTTTTTTGAAAATATCTTCTTTCCTATGCTTTAAATGACATTTAAGGTTAAGTAAAACTTTTAGCTTAAAATTTTCTAAAAATGCGATCTTTTGTAATATTTTGTATAACTGACCGTTCTTGAGATAGAGTGCGAAGAGTTGGAAGCGCTTCGTTATTATGTATGATACCTGTATCTTTTGAACCGTAATGGGTAGATGGTTGACATTTTCACTGAATTGATTATATATTTATTATACACAGAAGTTAGTGTAGCAGATCTTTTAATAAATAATAAAAAAAAACGAAACAATTTATGAGGGGTCACCATACAAGAAACGTGTTTTCTTATCAGTCCCATACATATGGGTTGAGTAGGATTGCTGTTTTATATGGAACAGTTTATTTTGTTTTTCGCGATTTTTGATGGTCTGAACGAGTTTGTTCTTGTATTTTGATTTCGTATTCTTCCCTTTTTCTTTATTATGAATTTGAATTAATTTTTAATTATTCGATATTTTCGTACCTTTATGCCACCAGCCTTATGATTCCGTTACCGTCTTTTCCGTTACTGTCCGTTTTTGAAACACTATAAATTATGTGAAAAAGTACATAATTATTCGATTATTCTATTATTTTAGTGAATAATAATATAAAATCAAAAGAGGACTTCCATTTCATATACAAAACTCATAGATATTCCTACCAATCTGATCGTTAAAGAGAAAAATACACTGCCATCTTGACCATGTGGTAACGGATAGTACAAAGAAATGCCTAAAACTAAACAATTGTAATGTTTTCGTTAAAAACGGTGTCGTTTTCCAATACGTCATGTATAAAATATCATACTAAACGGTTTTTTATTCTTCTATAATGCTTCTTTTAGGATTTATTCACTAAATTCTATGGTAACGGAAGGGAAAGAAAATCTCCGCCAGGTCTCGTTAAAATCGATTTGTAAGCGAAAATAGCTAATATTTTACCATTTGAGTGCTAATATTAGATACCTTATTATATTACGAAACATATTATAGCTTTAAATCATTCATTTAATGATATTTTTAAAAAAGTTAACATTTTGAACAAGGTAGCTGTTTGAAAAAAAATGCTCAATAGTAAACCATTGACTTTTAAATTTATTCTTAGATTGTCTGTTACTATTACGTATGGGTATTGAACTATGTTACTATTACGTATGGGTATTGAACTAAGGTGAAGAACATGACAGTATAGAAAAAAAACGGTAAACTCGAAATTTAAAAATTTAAGGGTATGGTACCTATATTATTCGGAGCGCACTCCATACAAATGTACTATGGTGATATTTTCAATACTAACCAATTAAAGGCAATGAAATTTTGCAGAAACAATCTAGAAACAAATTTATATGCTTGTATGGAGTCAGATTTTCGTTAAAATGTATAGTTTTCAAGTTATAGTGCCTCAAAGATTTCCATACAAATCTTAATTAATCCTACGAGTAGCATTGTAACTGTATATTTTAACGAAAATCTGACTCTATAGAAGCATAGAGATTTGTTTTTAGATTGTTTCTGCAACATTTCATTGACTTAAATATCACCATAGTACGTTTGTATGCAGCGCGCATTTTCGCTCTCGGAATAATATTCTCTTAAATAATTTTTCTTCGGCGGGTTGTGGTCTGTAATACACTTAGCTTTTTATATTCGTTATTTAGTACTTTACAACAATTTCTAAACGGCAATCGGTAATCTTTTTGGTAATTAAAAAGTCCCCCGGCTACAGTACTAAAATGCTTTCAAAACTTGCTTCCATTTCACAAAGGCCCGAGAAGTGAGAACTGAACTCGAAACAGCTACAAAGAGCGTACACACACATGCAAACGGCAAATAATACACGGCTTCAAGTTGTTGATGCCTCGAGTCGAGTCGAGCGAGTCAAGTCTGACTCAGAAAGTAAGAAGCTTACCTGTACAGATCAGCAGCAGCAAAGCAAACGGTGAAAGCAGCCAGTCAGTCCCCATCTTGTTGTGCGAAACTTTCTACTATTATCACTCAAAAATCCTACGCTCCCATCTTGCAACACTTTTTTTGTTAACAATTTCTTAACTCCAACTTAGGTAACTGTCGTGCATTCCTTACACTTGTAAACGTATTTAACACTACAACAAGGGCAATGTGAGTTCGGCGAAGCACTAAACATCCACTTTATGGCACTATGTACACTTCAGAAAACTTTTTTATCTCATTTTCGGTTCTTCAAATGTAAAGTTTAGCGCGAAATTACAGAAGCATGAGCGACACACGTCACACGCGAGCAACGGTCGACCCAAGGCTGGTTTCAAGTAAACGGGCGGACCAATCAGAGACGGCCTACATGGCGTGCATACAGCTGTGCAAAAGAGACAGCGCTATTAGAGAAGTGAAAGGGAAATAAAGTTTTCGTTGTCTCGGATAGCAATGAAGTGGCAACAACGCGACCAAGCAGGCAAAGGAAGTTGCTTTGCTTTTGCGTGTTTGACACTAGATGGCAGCTGCTTCTAGCTAAATTTTAAGGCTTGTTCTGTGTCCAGCCACCATAAACTTAATATTACTACGTAAAATATTAAGTTTATGCCAGCCACAGATATAGAAGATATATAAATCATCAACCATCAACCAGCCATAGAAATAGTATAAGGTTTTTGCGCGGGAAACAAGACGAAGCGGGCGGACTTTGTTTCTTAATTTTCTAAATTAGTTTTTCGTGGCTGTTATTGTGATAATGTGGTGGAATTAGTATAATAATATGTGCCTTTAATGGAGAACAATTTAGTAAAAGTGAGAAATAAAGTAAGGCGCGACCGTTCGATTCGGATTGATATCCCCGCGTAAAACTTCCATAAACTTTGCAATGTGATCATTTATTACAACTAATAATTTGGCCGAGTAATCGCGTAACAAACATATAAATAAAACGCGTCGAATTGAGAACCTCCTCCTTTTGTTGAAGTCGGTTAAAAATACAGAGGAGGTTTTGTCAGTATGCCTGGTATTTCCTAGGCCGCGTTCACTTAATGACAAGAGAGGTCTGACTTTATGGCGCGATGTGATTGTAGCTTAGAAAAAGTATATGTCTAGAATGAGCCTCACTGTTTTACCGTATAAAACAAAAGGGGCTAAGTTTCATAGGTTGGTGTGCGTGAGGCGCCATACTAATTCTGTATGTGTGCGTGTATATGTATAGGGTTTAGGAACCAGTCCTGGTTCCAATTTTTTTCGACGCTTTCGTATCTTCGACTGTCAATCTAGACATATACTTTATCAAAGGATTGTAGGTATATTATATTGCTTTCCAGTTCTAATAAGTCTCTTCATCGCTTGTCATTGTTTAACATCATAAAGTTAAGACCGTTAAATTCCATTCGGGTGGTCAGAACTGGTCAGAAGCTTAGCACAACCACAGGCACAACTATTAACTTGCTATAAACTACCGAGTCGATGACATGTCATTCTAAATATTACCAGCCCAGTATTTCGCCACACGGATAACATTATTGGCAGCGTCCATAAGCTCCATTCAGCAGGAAGGGCACTGGGCAGGACACATATTGATCTATGGGGCAGGATACGAGAGTCAGGCCATAGTCCGAGGAGCAACACCACATTCACACCGAAGGTCCGTTTGTATAACCCCACTTGAATAGATTGTCTTTACTCCGGCCAACCTGAGTTCGAGTCTATTTAACCACCCACCTCCAAATCGGGCTCCTGTCCTGGGTGTAGGCTTTCCATGAGAGGGACAAACGGGTCGCGGAAGTGTGGTGCCTTCCCGCCAAAGACAGCGTCTAGCCTGAGAAGCTTCACTTTGAATTGGGTCGACATTCTTCAAGAAATTCTTATAGCTCTTGAACCTTTGGGGCACGGTAGGGTACTTGTACATCGGGTGCCGTGTGTCAACTTCCAGCTTGGTTCTCTCTATTGAGCTTGCATCGGTCCTGCGGACGTCTGGTGGCGCTATTCCGATTCGAAAATTGCACTCCTGCTCTGACAGGCACGGAAAATCAACGCCTTGCTTACCATCTAAGTAGGTACGTTGAGTCGTTCGTGACCTATTCACCGTCGCGGCACACACCGCTACAACCTAACTACTTCTTTAGTGTACTAGGTACTCCGTTTGTTTCGTGTGTGCCTTTAATGGTGAAGAAAGATTTTTCTTTATTTCTTTTCTTTCAATTCCGGCCAGTGGGTACAGCATCTGCAGCGGTGTCGGTTCGATACAGCCGGTTATCATCCGACAGGTTATCCAGCAGTATCCAGGAGCTTTGTTTGGGTGGAAAAACTCCACACAGGGCGCGTGGCTAGCCCGATAGTTCGCAGGACTTGAGGCGAAGGTCCCCATTTCATAGTCGTCGGCAGAAGGTTGCTACGTACCTTCTGTTGGACGCTCTCACAATTATACTTACTTTACTTCCGACACGATTCGATACTTACCTACTTATACCTAGGTAATTTTTAGGTCACTTTATAAATGGCCATATTTTCGAGGGTGCTTCCGGCAACATTGAAGTTGGGACACAAAAGCTTCTGTTCCATACAAGTAGAACTTGTCATTATCTAGGCTACGTACCTGAAAATTAAAGACGCGAGAATCCGCGAGATTGTTTTTTTTCTTAATGACTTTACGCGCCCTAGAGCAAACCAGCCTCACCCAGGGCTTTCTTTTAGATTTTCACGTTTGTATGTGTACCTACTATACAGTAGGTATACTTAGATACTATTTTAGTCTACTTACCTAAGTAGGTACTTATACTTACTTGTTTTTTACTAACTGATTCTGTCTCACCTCACAATAGAAAAGCATCATAAATTCCAGAATGTCACCCATATAGCCACCCTCATAAGTATCTATCGTATGGGAAACATGACATTTGTTCACGATTCAAGATAAAGTGTCGTCAAGGTTGAATGTTTTTCTATAGAAATTATAACAATAATTCTTCCATACTCCATTTCACTCAAATACTCGGTCTGAAGTAGACTTACTTATATTTTGTGTTGTGAACGATTTCCACGTATTTTTCTATAGGCGGAAAGAGAAATAGATTCATTCTATTGTCAAAGAACCAATTTATGAGGAAATTATTTTCTTGACTATTGATATATTTATTGTACTACCTATAAAGTACCTTAATACCTGTGTATTCGGTGTATTAAGTAAAGCATAATAGACATTGATTTGATTCAGGAGAAATAATAAAATAACAAGCAACAATATACAGGGTGAAATTGATATCATTAGCATCCTTTTAAACTAGTCAAACAGATTGCAGCAAAAAAAAAATCTGCTGTCCATACTGTTGTGTTGAAAGAAAGAAAGAAACATTACATTTGAGTTGAGTAGGCATTACAGTTTAGTATCGGACAGCAATTGGCCACACTTTTTGACTAAGGCAGGTACCCTATGCTATGCCCAAAAACCAGCCATGATCGTGTTGGACAAACCCATAATAGGGCCCGAGCCATTCTGTTGATTTTACCATTTTTGTTCTGTCCTTGTCAATATTATAATAAACTAGTGTTTATTATCGCGGCATGCACGCCGCGACATCGCCACGATATCGGCGAGCACGCCGCAATTTCGCCGCGATTATTTTTAGTAGCAAACTTGCCCGCGGCGAGCACACCGCGATCTTGTGTGCTCGCCACGACGTCGCCGCGTGTACGCCGCGATCTCGCCTCGCCGTGAAATCGCCGAAAAATCGCTGGACAAATCGCTAGTGTGAACAGGCACTAAGTATCAACCAAGTTTCAACACTTTGGGGAAATAATGATTGAGAGAGCGTCCCTTATACGGAGCCCTAAAAATCCAACCAATCCAGTGAATTCCTGTCTTAAGTAGGTACCCTAGTTCAAACAGCACACACATCCTTTGTTTCCTTTGCTTGAAATTTTACTCTATTTGAAAAGCCTCGAGGCCTATTAGGTACGTTTTCAATACTCTTTCTACTGATGCATAATTTATTTCCGCCCCTGGGTTCCCTAATTTGCACTTGCACCCTACTTTGTACCCCAAGACACGAGAGTTTGACGCTGGGGAGCATTTTGCGTGTCATCTGTATAAGATTAGGTACCTACTTTTATTTCTATTTAAGAAATATAGAAATCTTACCTCCTCGTATCACACATACATCATCATCATCACAGCCTATATACGTCCCACTGCAGGGCACAGGCCTACTCTCAGGGAGGGTGTATGGGCGTTAGTCCACCACACGTGCCCAGTGCGGATTGGTAGACTTCACATACGCATCGGAATTTCTTCTTCAGCGTTGGTAGGTATGCAGGTTTCCTCACGATGTTTTCCTTCACCGTTTGAGAGCAGTCGGTATTACGTACTTACATAAGTTAGAAAAACTTATTGGTATTTTTTTTTTTATATTTTTTATTGGATTAGAGAAACATACAGCATTATATATACACTTGGATTACAAAACTTAATCAACGAATTAGCCAAAACAGTTTCCACTTATAGAAATTACAGTAGATATGTTGCTCAAACTTAACAACCAAAATTAAATTAAAAAAGAAACGATACATTTAAACAAACACTTCAATTTTGAATAAAGTTAGGTACCTACTATTTAAATTATGACTTTACTAAAGCTAAAGGCAAAACAAAAACAAAATGGACTGAATTAATAACGAAAATTAAGGAGAATTCGAAACAAATCATATAGCTACTAGGTAACTTTTTTGACCTCAGAAACATATTTATGTAATTTCTCAAACATATCGATATGCTGATAAACTCAAAAAAACACATTTTTTTTTATTCAAAATAATATCACATAGATAACTTTCTGACGTCATTTTTGATTCTACCACCGCTTCGGAAGGTGTTCCGTTGTAGAGAAGATGCGGCCAGAAACTCTACAACACACTTCTTTTAAACAAAACAAAATATACAAAGTACAAATATTGAATTACATAGTGTAACATTGTCAAGACCAGACATTTTGGTCATTCAAATAATCAGATATTTATCATTGTATGCAGAACAGGTCCTTACCATGTACTGGTTCGAAGAGTAATTAGTTCTACAGAATGGAACAGCGAACATGGCATTGGTACATGGCATTTGGTCCGTGCGGATTCGAACCCGGACCTCAAGATTGAGTTTCCATAGCTCTCCGCAACGCGCCACCGACGCGATCACACAAACTTATTATAAGTAATTTATCGAATCGAATACCTAAATTACCACCTATTGGGTATAAGGGGTAGAAGTAACTATTTGGTGTACACACGGCGTCAGATCAAATTACCCAAAGTTGAACCATTGAACTTTGTTCATAGACATAGAATTAAACTATGGGTAGGTTCATAGGTTGGATCTGTCTACCTACCTTTAACAGGAAACAGGGTTCAATCAACACGATAAAAGTGAGCCTTGTTACATTGCATGCTAGAGTAGAGTCAAAGTCAAAGTCAATATCATTTATTCAAAGGAGCTTGAAGCACACTTCACGTCGAATCTTTTTTTTAAAGCTACCACCGCGTCGGAACGTGTTGTCGCTGTAGAGAAGAAAACTCATTCCGTGAGCTCAGCAGTTGAAAATGTCAAAATTACTATGGAGATACGCATATTTCTACTGATGATTTGACTTTCAAAAATCATACTTCAGGAAAGCGATTTTTGAAAGACAAATCCGCAGTAGCAAGATGCGTAGGTCCATAGTAATTTTGACATTTTCAACTGCTGAGCTCTGTTTTTAATCTCAGCAAAGAGTTTTTAAAAAATTTTTTTTTTACCGAATTAATTAATCGGTTTTAGTTAAAATATGATAAACAAACGCTTCTTTTCATCAATCAATCAATTTTAGTTACAAATTAACATTAATTTGTGTCATAAATACATTAATATTAAGTTTGCAACGTTTTTCATATCAGGTTGTTTGCAACAAAATGTCGTTGGTTGAATCTTCAATCAAAACAAGGGTTGAATGGCGGGTACAGTCATCCCCTCTTTATAAAAAAAATAGTCTAGCACCATTTTCAAGTAAGTACTATAATTTTTTCTATGGCCATTTTCCTCAAACATTTGTCTAAAATTGTTGTATTTTACGAAATTTTAGTACTTTTTCCTCGCAAGTATGTTGAAAAACGTTGTATGAAACGTGCGAGCATTGGTCATTACAGACTCGGCTCTTATATTGCAGCACTCGTCTGCGACTCGTGCTGCAGTCCCGCCTCGACTGTAATGACCAACTTTGCTCACTTGTATCATTAATGTAAGTACTATTACCACAGAGGATTGTCCTCTGTGCTATTACCATACAATCTATGTCACCTCTGCCATGTCCCTATGGTTTTGCTATTTTGCAATAATTAATTACTGTAAGAACTAGGGACCTTCGGAAATGACCCATTTTTCCGCCCGTTTTCAGTCATCAAGTAAACAAATTTGACGAATATAAACAACAAAAGCAAAACGTGTCGGTACGTTTTTAAGCCAAAGTCTTTTTCACCTCACAAGCTCGGAAAGATTCTGTTTATCATTCGAAATCTGAGTGCAAAAGAGCATTTTATCCGCTAGCGTGGAAAGAGTTTTTAAAATTCGAATCCATTCGAGTCCAGATAAAAAGATAGTAAAACTATACGTGCGAGAAAGACAAAAAGATTATGTTGCTAATAACGAACTATGCATATATTCGTGCATATTATTGTCTTCTCTTTTTCGCGTATAGGTTTGTCCTTCACTATATTTAATTTGAGTGTCAACAAAGAGATTATAACAAAATATAATCCCTTCCCGATATTGCTACTGCAATATCTCTTGTCTTCTCTTTTACATGTATAGATTTGTCCTTATTTGCATTTGCATATAATTATTTTTCCAGTGTGGGATAAAAATATCATTTAAAATAATACTTATTTAAAATGCATTATAATAATTAATTCATCTTGTTTACCTATGAGAAGTTATTCCTTAACATTTCGCACCTTTAAAGGCAAACCGTTACTAAATGAAATTTTTCAAGAATTGAGTTATCAATGCCATCTTTCTTATGATGCCATAAACTACAAAATGAATTTGACACTTTCCGTTTTAGGAGAGAGATGGCGCTTTTTAGTGCGGTACTAAACTAAAAAAGAGTGAAAAAATATGGCTTGCTAAATGCAAAACTGTGTCTAAACCAATTGTTACATGTCCGTTGAGGAATACTGACGGAAGTTTATAGGAATAGTGTGATTATTTGGATAAACACGCCTGCACATCACGTAAAGGGGATTTTGTCTACCCTTTTTAATTGGTAAAGTGTAACATTTTGTTTAGTCACAGTTTTCTTTTTATCAAATTATGCAATTCACACCTATGGTTTCATTGGTAAAATGTTACATTTAGTATAACTACCCTTTACTTTTATGTTTTGGGATATTTATGCAATTATATTTACCACTAAAGAGTAATGATTGGGTTAGTCACCGTTTTTCTTATCTAGAGAGATAATAATTTTTGGTTAGTTGCAGTTTGCCACTTACATTTTATTTATGTTGGTACTATTTTTGTAATTAAATATTGACTTGATAATAAAATCGAATAGTTAATCTTAGTTTAAGGCATTGAGTATCAGTTTTATACAAATCGAAAACGAAATAAATGTTGTTTTAGGTGCAGTGTGTAGGTACTTGAAAATAAAATATATATATTTCTTAATAGGTTTTCATGGTAACAAAAAAAAACGTTGATTCAGATAATTTCATTTTATTGGTTCTTCACTTTCGTGGCTGCTATTTCTTGCAGCAAGCTCCGTACAAACGAAGTACCTACGATTATAATATTTTTTACTAACCAATCAAAGGTAATTTTTTTTTTAATTAAACACGATCTAAATCTTAATCTCTATGCCTGTGGTAAAATTTTCGTTAAAATATAATGTTCTAATGCTATGATTAATTTAAGATTTGTAGGTATGGAAATCTTTGAGCCACTGTAAGTTTGAAACTATACATTTTAACGAAAATCTCACACAACACAGAGATTAGTTTATAACTTACTTATTCAAAACATGTATTTGACTTTAACTGACTTTTAATGGTTAGTATTGAAAATATAATCAAACTTCGTTTGTTTGGAGCGCGTTTGAAGGACTATCCTCGAATGAAATGACTGCAGCCCCATAAAAATCGATCTGTGGGTGAGCTGAATCACATCCCCGATGCAGATTTAACTTTTTCGCTAAATCTAAGTAATCGAATCGCAACCACAAGCATCACTGTTACTTCATGTTCTTTTTCTACGGATGAAGAAATTGCGGAAACTACCTAAGTCGGTAAGAAATAAGATCACCGAGCTCAAACAAAAGAGGAAGATCTAACTCATCTAGCTCAAAATCGTCTTCAATTTCATCATCATACAACTTCATAATTTTCAATGAGTAAGTCTACCTCGGACTTTCCCCCGTTGAAGTAGATCACGACATAATAATATATACATAATATTGGCTACCTAGCAATCTTAACAATCCCAAATTAACAATGCAAAATAAATGTATGGATCTCTCTTTGATTTCTAATAAAACATGATTTCGAAAATGTTATTTAAAGTATCTTTCCAGGTATAATTAGAAGGAACGCTAACTATATTATTTTCAATTTGATAGTAAAGTAATATCTTCGAATTATTCTGATTTTATATAGTGTTTTGTATAATTACAAAATTTACACAGTGACTTCATAGTTAATAATCATTATCGAAAAAAAATTAACGGAAAAGTGTTACTATAAAAGTTATAAACCATAATTAATAATGTTCCAATTAAAAAAATAACTTTTCTGAATTATAATGTAATAAAGTAAAGAAATATCTACACTATAACCTCAAAATACGGCTCCAAGTACAACGTATATAAATGTTATGACTATGTATTGATATTTTCGTTTAGTAACGGTTTGTTTTTAAAGGTGCGATTTCCTGAATTATTTGCGCAGTGTCTCAGTACACACTACACACCAGGACATTTTTTATGCTGATCAATTGGTTATCAATCAAACTGCTAGTCTGCTACACGTGACTTATATCAAAGTCACAAATTTTTAGTTTTTTTCCATAAAAATTTACTCGTCTGTCACATCGCCATGACGAATTCACTGATGCGAGGGGGTATCGGGGGCTACGTTTTACCAAAGAAAACAACTAGATAGGGTTTATAGTTTCGCTGCAATTGAGAGGGATCATCTTACCTCAAGGGATCATCTCGTACACCTTTCCCCTATATTCTTTAGGTAGGTAAGTATATACAGACTTACAAAGTACTCGACACTGTTTGTTGCTTGCGAATTGTTTACTCATGAACTAAAAGGATTTCCCTCATCCAGTTTTCGCTCAGGCTTTACAGATACAGTCAGTACCACTCATAAAAATATGTTCTCTCTAGTGTCGCTCCCGCATCAATCAAACCACATACTTAACATATACTAGACCCTAAATATACGTAGTAACAACTATACAGGGTCCAACTTAATATGCTGACACTTTTTTAAGAGGATGACCTGACCATCAAACTGAACAACTTTCTCTATGGGACCAAAATCGAAATCACGAAAAAAAAACAGCTGTTCCATACAAACCTACTCGACCTAAATGTATGGGACAGCAGATTTTTTTTTCGAGATTTCCATATTGGTCCCATAGAGAATGTTGTTCAGAGATTGATACTTGAGAGAAGACCTTTGCTTTGCCCCGCAGTGAGATCCAGTAAGCTATCCTGCGACATGGAATCGGCGTCGTTTTGAAGCCGGAAGGAGGTCATTATGCCATCAGTAGTGGGTACCTACGATTGGCAAGGTAAAATAAAAAGTGAGAAAGATAGTATAAGCTTTTTTTATCTCGCCGACAAAAAATGCCTTCGACTAGACTAGACGTGTCGGCATTGCGCTGGTGGTAATCACCTCTTTCCGGCTTCAAAATGACCCCGATTCCACGGTGTATACCTAACTTTATACAATTTTCTCATTTTATGCTAAAAATAAGAAATTGTCAGCGAAAAAGGACAAAAATAAATGTTCCGTTGCTATAAGGCTATTCCGAAACGGGCAAGGAATAATTTTTTTGGAGCATTAGAGAAGATAATTCCCCAATAACCATCCGGCTGTAGGAAAAAAATATTAATTTAACAGCCAGCCCGACCTCCAAAGGACAATTGGATGAATAAATTGCTTATCAATGTAAATTGGGGACATATTTTTAGTGTTCCGTACGCAAAATTGGAAAAACGGAACGCTTATGGAATCACCTCATGACCCCACAGTATTGGAAATAAGAGTATGGTGCCAACAACTTCAATAAACTCAAAAAAACTGTTTTACCTGTATTTAAAATTGTGAGGAAACCTGCAGTCGTAGCATAATATGCACGCGATAAGCCTATATCACGCTTTTTATTTCGTTCGTTCGCGCAAATAGAAAGATCAACTAAAATCTGGAGAAAGAAATCATGAACAATTGGAAATAAGGTGTAGAGAGTGAAGGAAAATTATCAAGTTTGCACTACCTTATTGGATACCTAGCACACCGAGGGCAGGAAAGTAAGAAAGGTCTCAGATCTCATGTAAGCCGTGGTCAACAAACATGTGATCTGAGGCTTTCTTATTTACTGCCCGAGGAGGTTAGTATACTATTTTTCTCCTCGACCGATGTGGAAAGCGGCAACTTCCGGAGGGGAGAAAAAATATATTATATCCTGATTACACCTATCCATAAAAAGATTATCAATCAGGTTGCTGTGTGACTTAACTAATATTGTAGTACGGAACACTAATTGCCGACTCGCAATTGGCCGGTTTTTATTTTGGTGTAGGCACTAAAAAAAGAAATAGTCGATTGACCAGTTTGCATGCAAATGTGGGTACCTACTGGATTATTTTTCCACGTCCTTGCTGTTCATTATCATATGCTCACGACGACTGTATATCCCGAAATTCCCGAGGGGTTAATCAAAAATGTTATGAACAACGTACTATGGTGATATTTTCAATACTAACCAATTAAAGTCAATGAAATTTTGCAGAAACAATCTAGAAACAAATCTCTATGCTTGTATGGAGTCAGATTTTTGTTAAACAGTTTCAATGCTAGGATCAATTTATAATTTGTATTGAAATCTGTAACTTTAAAACTATAATATAATATAATTTTAACGAAAATCTGATTTTCTGCAAAATTTTATTAACTTTATTGAAAATATCACCATAGTACGTTTGTATGGAGAGCGCCAACGGTAATAAGAAGACCTATATAAAAATACCTATACTTTTACATGACTGCGCCAGAACGAGGGGTATTGTATTTAGATTAAGCCCTTTCGCTTATAGACACGTAAATGAGAGGATTCGGGTCGGGCCTGCCTACCCAGCTAAAAACGGAAACAAGTGTAATATTGAAAGAGACAATGTGCTCCAAATTCAAAGGGACAAAAGGTCAACCCGTTCTCTTCAATCTCCAATCATATCATCCTTTACCTTTTAGTTTGGGCATATCTTATTAGTAGTTCTAGTTCTTCTAATAATCTAGCTCTTCCTTCAAAATCGCGAAAAAAACAGCTGTTCCATACAAACCTGCAAACCTACTCGAGATTTTTTTTCGCGATTTCGATGTTGTACGTAAAGAAAGGTTGTTCAGTTTGATGGTCTGATCATCCCCTTAAAAAAGTGTCAGCATATTAAGAAGGACTCTATTATACAGGGTGATTTGTAATTCGACCTATTCCTTGAAAGAGGTCAGAGCAGGACCCTGTTTATGGGGGATCGTTTCATTTCGCATCGTGCTCACAAAAAGGATGTGAAAGTGGGTCAATTAATGCGTTGGTGACCGCGCAGATGAATACAGAATAAAAAATACCCATGAAATTTAAAACAAACATACATAACAAAAAAGATGTTCTATATAATTATTATGCAGGTAATTTACTTTTTATTAGTATTTCGCGATATTTTTTTCGCGATTTCGATGTTGGTCTCATAGAGAAAGTTTTTCAGTTTGATTGTCTGATCATGCCCTTAAAAAAATGTCAGCATATTAAGAAATGACCCTATAATCCCTATACAGGGTACATTTTATATCGTTATTAAGTTATATAAAGTTGTTCAGTCAGTTTGATGAGTAGACTATACAGGGTGTTTCATAAGTAAGAATAAATTTTTAAAACTCTTAAGGGGGTTGTTTAGATTATCAAACTGAACAACTTTCTCTATGGGACCAACATCGAAATCGCGAAAAAAATTATTTTATATCCCATACATATTTTAGCTCTAGTCAATTTGTAGAGTATAGAACATAATTTTTATTTTTCGCGATTTCGATATTGGTCCCATAGAGAAAGTTGTTCAGTTTGATGGTCTACACCACCCCCTTAAAGGTTTATTTGTATTTTTGTAACACCTTGTATAAGGTCTAACAAAATTAGGAGAAACTATTTTAAAGGAATGATCAGACCATCAAACCGAACAACTGTCTTTATGGGACCGATATCGAAATAACGAAAAAAAAAAACAGGTGTTCCATCCATACAAACCTACTCGACCTAAGTGTATGGGACCGCAGATATTTTTTTCGCAATTTCGATATTGGTCCCATAGAGACAGTTGTTCAGTTTGATCACAGACCACTAAGCTGTGAGTTTGATGGTCTGATCATTCCCTTAAAATAGTTTCACCTAATTTTGTTAGACCTTATATTATATTCTACTCATCAAACTGACTGAACAACTTTCACTATGGAGCCAAGATCGAAATCGCGAAAAAAAAATCAGCTGTCCCATACAAAACTGCAGTACCGATTCGACTCAAATGTATGGGACAGCTGTTTTTTTTCGTGATTTCGATCTTGGCTCCATAGTGAAAGTTGTTCAGTTTGATGAGTAGAATTTTTATTTCGCGATCTTTTTTTTTTTAATCTTGATACGTGGCCCGAGTCGGCCGATGGGCCCCCCCCAAAATGAAATCCTGGATCCGCCCCTGAGTCATAGCGAAAGTTGTTCAGCTTGACGGTCTGATCATCCCCTCAAAAAAGTGTCAGCATGTTAAGAAAGACCTGCAGATAACCACAAAACGAAAAAAAATATTTTATTACAATATCATATAAAGGACATAACTAGGTATAACTTCTATTATTGACTTTGACATCCGGGAGGAGAGTTCACGAAATTGAATTATAAGTAATCGACGTCAAAGGGGATCAAAGTTATATTACTTTATAATTAACTAACGCTCAGTTGCAGAAACGCTCATTAGAGTTAATCCTCCATTAAATCTTGTGCTAGCTTTTACTACGTCAACAAGACAAAAAGTGACAGCAAGATGTTTAATGGAGGATTAACTATTGTGCCTCGACACGATAACAAAGGCCATTATACAGGAGGGTGTTTCATAAGTAAGTAACAATAAATTTGTAAACTCTTAAGGGCGTTGTTTAGACCATCAAACTGAACAACTTTCACTATGGGACCAATATCGAAATCGCGAAAAAAAAAATTATGTTCTATACTCTACAAATCGACTAGAGCTAAAATATGTATGGGATAGGACATTTTTTTTTTCGCGATTTCGATGTTGGTCCCATAGAGTATGTTGCTTAAAGGCTAATGATACTTTTCCTTACACACTGTAAAAAATACCTTTTTCACAACTTCGCAAATCCCTGGTCATCTAAGTTGTGAGTGGTGAGCACTTTCTTTTAACTAGGTTATAAAATTGAACTGGAACTTTTATATTATACCTATACCTACGATAGCATAGACTAAGTGCTAACTTAATTATAGGCTGCCACGACATTCAAAATGCGGAAATGGACAACATAATTAATTTAATTTTCACCTCGAACACGCTCGGAAAAATTCGGTTTATCATTCGAAATCTGAGTGAAAAATAGCATTTTATCCGCTAGCGTCGAAAGAGTTTTTAAAATTTGAATCTTTTTGTTCAATATTTTTCTATACTTAAGGTCTAACAAAATTAGGAGAAACTATTTTAAGAGGATACCTACTGAAATAGTTCCCCTCTCATCCCCTGATCAGTCATCCCGTGATCATGGCAGTTGTAACACTGCCGAAATATCGGGAACTCCAAAATAAATAAAAACGCGGTAAGAACCCGTTATAATGATTAACTTTAGCTTAATTAATAACCGCGTAACTCTCAAAAATTGTGTTAAATTAATTATGTTGTACTGTTTCTGTAATCATCATATGTACCTATTATATAATCTGTGATCATATCCAATCTGAAATGAATTAACTAAATAAAGAAGCCCAATTTTCTTTCTATTTTTCTGTTATTTGCTGATCAGACCATAAAACTGAACAACTTTCTCTATGGGACCAATATAAAAATCGCGAAAAAATAATTTGCGGCGCGGCCCCATTTTAGTTCGAATATGTTTGTATGGAACAGCTGTTTTTTTTTTTTCGCTATTTCGATATTGGCCCCATAGAGAAAGTTGTTCAGTTCGATGGTCTGATCATCCCCTTAAAATAGTTTCAGCTAATTTTGTTAGACCTTACATATTGCCATTCCACTGAAAATGCATATTATATGAGTCCTATTTCATGTTATTGCGCCAATCTCTTTTTTTTATCTATCATTTTCCTCGCTGCCACGCTGTAGTGAGGTGAAAAGTTGCGTGTTTCGCTCGGCAGCATAGTAATTATTCTGTGGAGGAGTCACGTTGCGGGGTTTGCCTCGAACACTTGTCTCTCGCGTGGTGTTCGCGCGGTTCGCGTCTCAGCCTGCCACGAGGCTCCTAAATCCTTCTCAGTTGTTCTTACTCAAAAACAATCCTCGAGATTGGATAGACACTCCCTCAAATAACTTGACACTGGCGAAATCTAACAAGGAAACGCCATTAATTAAGAATAGAATAGAATTATTCTGTGTCTTGTACCTTTGAAACCCTCGCTACGCTCAGTATTCTATATTTGAACCACTATCTTCGCTCGTGGTTCAATTTTAGAGTCCTGGAGTGCGATTTTTGAATCTCATTCGCTGAATTCAGCAGATGAAAAAGTCAAAATAACTATGGAGGTAAGCATCTTTCTACTGCTGATTTGGGTCTCAAAAATCATACTTCAGGTAGGCGGTTTTTTAAAGTCAAATCAGCAGTAGAATGCGTATCTCCATAGTAATTTTGAATTTTTCAAATGCTAAGCTCACCGAATGATATTCAAAAATCGCACTCCTGGTTTCAATGCAGGTACTCACCACGCTAAATAACAACTTTGCATAACAAACAATAATGTATTTTAAATTTGGTGCTTTTTTCTATGGAACAGCAGAATTTTATTTTCACGATTTCGACATTCACTATTATCTAAAAGTTATTTAGTTTGATAGTGAACTTTATAGTGAAGCACCTTGTTCGATATTATAACGCATAATTATCATTTTACAGCCAGCCTGTTGTAGGTACAGCAGTGAGATTTTTGAAAATCATACGAGCGGTTAGGTAGCAGAAAGATGCATAATCTCCATAGTAATTCTGACATTTTCTACTGCCGAACCGCTCGTATCATTTTCAAAAATCGCACTGCAGGCTTCGATCAAAATAAAATGAATGGATAGGCCTAAAGCGCGGTAAGTTGAAGCAAACTACTGGTGCACTTGGTACATACAAACTAGCGCCATTATCTGTCAAATCTAGGGCACTTTCATACAAGTGACAAGTAAAAATTTCATTTGTTTTGCCTCATTTTTCTGGTTTGAAATGTTCGCTTAAGGCCTATCCATTCATTTTATTTTGATCGAAGACTGCAGGTAGGGGGTGTGAACCAAAGTTTGACTTTTATATTATGTACAACGTAGATACCTATGGTAGGTACGTACATACATCAGCAATGATTGTCTGTCACCTTTTGAATGGTTTTCAATATTTTACACGAAAAAAAAAGTGAGGACTGCGGTATCGCTCGTCCGCGACTTCGTGCGCGCCGACCACTGAAACAAAGCCTTTTTGGAGCTCTAACCCTAACCACAGATTATATAATACTCCCTAACCAAGACATTATCCAGCACGGCTAACATGCCACACACGACAAAGCGAAAAAACAAGAAAATCGTCGTGCGAGTTAGCCTTCCAATACACAAAGTAACAAATACAGACGCACTTTTAGATTTAGGCATTTTGCTTCATAGGCATGGTGCATTTTAGGTACTTCGCTCAAAAGGGGATTTTTCCAATTTTCTCGGGGGTGGCATGCTAGGTCCACTAGAAGTCAGCCTTTGCTTCATGTAATTTTATAGCCTCGATTTCTGCATAAGTTTGGAAATCGAGTTATTACGTAGTAAAATCTCGAGCTCTATTTTATTATTGTATGTTTAATCGCGGTTGAATCTTCCACCGACAAAAGTTGTTCTTTCATGCATGCTAATTCGCATTTCTTCAGTTTGAGTGAGCTGGGTGCAATGAAATAACTACACGCTAGGTCTAGGAATTTGTATTTTCTTGTGTTTTAAGTTTTTATTATGAATAAAAGTTTTATTATTATTATTGTATCTCTTTAGGTATTTCGCGGGCCGTAGCCCGGACCTTTGGAAGGCTTGCGTGGGGACACAGGTCCAACACGCAGAGGCCCCTTTGAGACACTTTTATCTAATTGCGATCGTCCGTCCGACCGTCGTCTATCTCTGGATGCATTATGCAAATGCACCAGAAGACATACCACGTTCGGTGCAGAGACTATTGTAGAAAGGACAAAAACTACTCGGGTTATGGGGGTGAACTGGGTGGGCTGGGAAATCTGTGCGGAGAGACTCGGGACGTCTGCCGTAACAAATGTCTCTAAGTTTGTCGAAAATGGCAGACGGTGACTTGCCAACTCATTTGATGGGCCCCCCAAAATGGCCGCTCGCAAGGAGCGACAAGGCGGCAACATCTAGTGAGCAGCTAATGTTGTAGAGAGGTGAGTCTGCGGGCGCCAGTTCCCGGTGCTAAGCGCACCAGTCAGCAGGCCCCCGGCGTAAAGACATTTTACGCTTCCAACCTGGAGCATAGGTTCCGCTCTTGCGACTCCACTCCTGGCCGGCCGATTAAGGCAAGACAGGAGGTGAGGGCCAAATCAATCCGGGCCCTCTGGAGAATCGGGTCCGTGGTGTCGCCAATCACCAACAGCTCGCCACAAGCTGACCGGCGGGCTTATTATTATCTACTACAAAATAAAATTAAATCCATTTTTCTGAAAATTCCATCAGAATAGATTCTGTAGTTTTTACGCGATGTGTGAAAGAAATAGACAAATTAGGCAGTTTGCTATGAAAAACAAATAGTAGTGATACAAACAATGTTTCTGACCACCCCGAAAAGGATCAATATGACTTTGTATAAACTCTCTTCTTCAGTTCAGTAAAAAAAAAACACTATCTACCTTACCTATAAGCGTTGAACTACACATGGCCGCACGCGATCGCACTTTTCCGTCGCTCCATCCTTTTCTGTCACTCAGGAACGTCATTTGCTAGAGCATATAAAGTAGACGGAACGCGATCGCCTGCGGCGTGCGATCGCACGCGATCGCGTTCCGTCTAGCTTATATGCTCTAGCAAATGACGTTCCTGAGTGACAGAAAAGGATGGAGCGACGGAAAAGTGCGATCGCGTGCGGCCATGTGTAGTTCAACCCTAAGTACAGTGCGACATAAAAGAGTAGAAAACGGTGACAGCAGGAACTAAATATGTTTGTACAAATTGTAAGTCAGTCTTGCCAGCTTATGCGTGATTTTGACGTTCTTGCGTGGAGGCAGCGCCCTCATATAATTTCTACTCTTTTATGTCGCACTGTATAGAAGCAGTAGAAGAGCGTTGCGTCGGTGGCGCGTTGCGAAGAGGGACCTATGGATCGACACTCCATAGAAGGTCCGGGTTCGAATCCGCACAGACGACATGCCATGTACCTACCAATGAGTCTTTCGAACTTATGTATATACCGATTGCTTTCAAACGATGAAGGAAAACATCGTGAAGAAACCTGCGTATGCTGAAGAAGATATTCCGATGCGTAAGTGAACTATGCCTTACCTTACACCATCCTTGAGGGTATGGTGTGCCATGCAGTTGATAGTATAAATAGGCTGATGATTATGATGACTTTGATATTATCTACAATATCGGTAACTTAGAAGACTAAGGGCCTTTTCACCTCTTCATTGTTTGCTATACCTATACGTTTCGGACAATACATAGAATGAGGAAAGAGGGAACCCATATCTTTCATACGAAATATGTCAAATGATCTGTCAACTAAGCTAACAATGACTTATCCAGAAGTGGTGAAACAGGCCCTAAAGCTTTCATAAACTTGGTACTACCTTCATAACAAGTTCTTCCTTAGTGAATAAGGAAAAACAAACATTTTCATAACATACCTCTATTACAGACTGACCAATAACTTAACGATAAAGACGGTCGGGAAACTCACCGAGGGAGCTCTTATAGAAATATAACATAAATATTACAATTCATAAATGTAACTGTTCAAATAAGGGTTACCATCTGACAAGCTTTCACCGCTTAACTACACGGGCAACATTTAAAGGAATGGGTGAGACAGGCTTTGTTAGAACTTCGACATTTTCGTGAATTAAGTAAGTAAAGAAAACTTTTCCTGCTCTTTGAATTATGTTGATTTTAAGCTGGGTTAGACGTTTTAGAAATAGGGATATACCCACTGACTTTCACTCTAGCGATAGACAGGCCCTTTCATAGAAGCAACATGTTTCACTTGAATGCGGTGGGACCACCTCATTTATGTTCCCGAGTTCATTTCATCACTATGGAAATGACAGATTGCAATGTGTAATTTTTTGTTGTTTTATGTGACATGTTGATTGTTTGAACGAGCTTGTCTATCGCTAGAGTATATGTCAGTGGATATACTTAAAAGTGAGTACAGTCCGTGAGCACTTAGAATAGGACCAATATCGAAATCGCGAAAAAAAAATTGATGTTCCATACTCTACAAATCGACTAGAGCTAAAATAATAATGGGATATCTTTTTTTTTTCGCGATTTCGATGTTGGTCCCAAAGAGAAAGTTGTTCAGTTTAACGGTCTAAACAACCCCCTCAAGAGTTTTAAATATTTATTGTTACTTATGAAACACCCTGTATAGATACCCTACTATTGAGTAAGTTTCCGATTATATCGGTAACGTATTGTGACTGTAGGTACTGTTTCTGTAATCATCATATCCAATCTGAAATGAATTGACTAAATAAAGAAGCCAAATTTTCTTTCTATTTTTCTGTTATTTGCTAATGAATCATACAGTTGGTTTAACAAATTCTTCAGAGCTTAGAATCGCTATGAACTGCCAAATAAAAACTGGTCAAGTGCGAGTCGGGCAACTCGCGCACGAGGATTACTTACCACACCACCACACAACATAGATATTAAATTAACAATAGTTATTTGTTATGCTAGGCTGCAAAGTTGCTTTTTGGCGCGAGTACTTGTATTGAAACCTGAGCAAGGGAAGGACTCTAAGATAAATAGAAATAATAGAATCCTGAGCTTTTAGCGAAGGTTTCAAAGGTACGAGACGCAGAATAACTTTGCAGCCGAGCGAAACACACAACTTTTCACCTCACAACAGCGAGGAAAAAAAGTGAATTGCTAAAAGAACATTTTAAAAAGTTTTTATTTTTCGTGCTGGCCAGAAACATGAAATAGTTATTAAGCATTTTCAGTGGATTGGCGGTATAAAAAAATATTGAATACACAGATTCGAATTTCAAAAACTCTTTCCACGCTAGCGGATAAAATGCACTTTTGCTCTCAGATTTCGAATGATAAAGAGAATCTTTCCGAGCTTGTGAGGTGAAAAACATTTTTTTCTCCCGGAACTTTATCACGAGACCGACTCACACTTTGTTGTTATTAAATGTTGTTATACTTACTGTAGAGTTTGCTGTATAATCACACCAAGTTTTACGCTTGTATGTATTAATTACCGTTTTTAGAGCGAGAAGAAAAAACGTGGATAAAAAGTTGTTTCTTGTATATGAGGACCCCCTTAATTTGTAACTTTTTTATCAAACCGCCGTGGTAACGCACTTTCTGTGAAAATTTCAACTATCTAGATTACCGTTCAAAAGTTACAACCCTAAATAGGCTGGACAGACGGACGCGGACGGAAGGAAAACGTAGGCTTATGAATAGGGTCCCGTTTTCACCCTTTGGGTAAGGAACCCTAAAAACACCCTTTCGATTTGATACCGATTGAATCGGGTAGTTTTACTAGTTACCTACACATTAATAGGCCGGTCATATCTTACACAAAAAATCGCTAAAATAACAAACTAACGTCTAGTTCTGAGTTTTTAATATGTTGTTAGGACCACTACCAGTAGCGTATATCCAAGTTTGCAGCTTCGAAAGACCTGTGCTAACTTTGCAGCACTCGAAAAACCATCCCGTTTTTTGGTTTTTTGCTTACATCTCGAAGTCTATAAGTCGTATAGAAAATGTTTCTAGGTACAAATTAAACCTGATAAAATTTCCTACAAAACGAGTAGTATGTACTTGTCTCATAGGACTTATCCTTTGATAGCTACAGGGCCAAGAAAGAAATAGCATTTTAAAAATTATGAAATTAGTATGGCAACCCTCATGAAAGTTGAAGATAAATAGAAAATGATTTCATATTCTTAATCAGCGACCCCGAAAATCCCCGGATACAAATTTGCAGCTGATTCGGTGAACCTTTAACAGCTGCTTTGGAGTTTTAAATTTCCATGGCAGCCATCTTGGATTTCGCATTTTTGGATTTTTTTTACCGCCATCCAAATCTGACCAAGGTCTTCTATACATTTCTTCAAGATCCATAGCCTTATCTTTCATAGTGTCCGTGGGCTGTTGACCTCATCCATCAGGAGTCAACCTTCTGAGGAAGTCGAAAAATTCCTTTTATCACCAGGGCATCCTTATTATGATCTCCGAAATTATTTTACTATGCGTTGGTTGGGCGGAACTCTGCGAACAATTATCCGGTTATCTATCTACTTTACTATGCAAAGTGGGGATCGACTAGATACCTCCTATTGATCTGCGGGTTCCCCCTACGGTACAAGGATGACATTTAGGGGTCATCATATGGATGCTCTGGTGATATAGGGAAAACTTTGACTTCTTCGGAAGATCGATTCCTGACGGATGATGTCAACGGCCCGTGGAAACTACGACAGATAGGGTTGTGGACCTTGAACAAATGCATAGAGGACCTTGGTCAGATTTGGTTGGCGGTAAAAAAAAATCAAAAATTGCAAAATCCAAGATGGCTGCCATGGAAATTTCAAACGCCAAAGCAGCTTTTAAAGGTTCACCGAATCAGCTGCAAATTTGTATCCGGGGATTTTCGGGGTCGCTGATTAAGAATATGAAATCATTTTCTTTTTATCTTCAACTTTCATGAGGGTTGCCATACTAATTTCATCATTTTTAAAATGCTATTGCTTTCTTGGCCCTGTAGCTCTCAAAGGATAAGTCCTAAGAGACAAGTACATACTACTTGTTTTGTAGGAAATTTTATCAGGTTTAATTTGTACCTAAAAACCTTTTCTATACGACTTATAGACTTCGAGATGTAAGCAAAAAACCAAAAAACGGGATGGTTTTTCGAGTGCTGCAAAGTTAGCACAGGTCTTACGAAGCTGCAAACTTGGATATACGCTACTGGTAGTGGTCCTAACAACATATTAAAAAATCAGAACTAGACGTTAGTTTGCGATTTAAATGTTCGATATGATGGGCCTATAAGGCCGTCAGAGACGTTTTTATTAACTCTTAGTTCGAACTCCCGTACCTATATCATAAGAATAGTTAATAACTGCTATTCTTATGCCTATATGTCAAAATCAGTCCGTCATTTGTGAATTGTGAAGCAAGGAGTTGTATGAAACCGTCGTCAGTGTGTCATCGTCCTAGGGTTCAGCCGCTTAAGGCGTTTAATATGTTATTAAGCACAAATTTAGGTAAGTACCTACAAAACAAACATCATCACCAATGTTGGCATTTAGGTAGGAAAGGAAAGGAAGGATACCGAATTAATTATGACGAACGAATACGAAATCCCCAAAGGGAATAATAGGTCGTGAGTAGGTGTAGGTAGCTATTCTAAAGCTCTAAATTGTGATACAGAGCGAGTTCCACTCAGTAAAATTTTCATATACTTATCGTCAAAGGTATATAATATTCTAGAACCTTAGCATGTACAAACTTGGTAGATATAATGTAGACCGTTTCTAAGCGAAACGTAAAATCGTCAAAAGCTGATTGCAGAAAACTAACTTTTGGGTTTTAACGAATGCAACGCAAACGCACACATATAAACAAAAACAGCAAAGCAATTTCACCAGTTCGCAATAAGTTATTTGAGGGTTGTAATTAAATTATGAGTATCCCTTTTGGCGGGTTGGTGAGCTTAATAAAAGCGTAATAGTTATCTTTGGGGGTGGCGGGTTCGTTGCGCAATTATTCTTCGATTGTAGGGGAACGTTATTGCGACGCCCCCGGCGCCCTTGTTGCATACTGTGTAAGAATGAGATATGCGCCTAATGGTATACTGTAATTATTACTATTTTATATTCTAAGTACCACTTTTATTTATGTGCGACCGACTTACGATAGTACATCGATAATAATTAAATAATCAAGCGGGGCAATTCCGTCAGCGGGGTAATTAAGTCATATGGCTATAACTTTTGTTCTATAAGCCTTTAGTAAGTAGATAAAGAACATGTTTTTTCGATAAATAAATACCTGCGTTAATCGTCGCTCTATATAAAAAACTTAAGTACTTATAGAAAAAAGTTATAATAGCCATAATGTGACTAAATTACCTCAATGATGGAATTGACCCACTTGTATGTAATAGATAGATAAATTAAGCCTATCTTTGTTTAAGTATCTGTAATTTGCAGGCACGTATCCAGGGGGGGGATAGGTGGGATTTATCCCCCCCCCGAAATCTGAATATTTGTATGGAAAAGTGATTACAGCACCTACTTTTACATTGTTTTTCTATGAAAATCCCCCCCCGAAAATTAAATGTCCCCCCCGAAACAAAAGTCTGGATACGTGCTTGGTAATTTGTTAACTATACTTAAATAAATTATAAATTATTATGTTTTAGTAGATTACACACCGAGTCACCGAGGGCAGGAAAGTAAGAAAGGTCTCAGATATCATGTAATTGTTGACCGAGGCGAAGCAGAGGTTTTACCTACAATTACTTGTTTATTCACTAAAAGCAAACATCCTTTGTCTCCGACACCGTATTCCTACAGTCCAGCAAGTTTCCATTAAAAAATACAAGTTACAGGAAAAAACAACGTTCAGAATGAGGCACACAGTCCCTCCATAAATATTGCCAGTTCACCCTAAATACTGTATACAAAATTAAAATATATCTACCGACACAGGCTCCCTTGCAAGTTTGTCTCCGGGACTCGCGCTCCATGGCAAATTGACTAAATTTATGCAACTGCTGGCACACACCCCAAGAGTACGTAAAGTACCACATCAAATGTCGTAATTGGACATGGGGGTGTTTACATTTGAATATTATATTGAAATGAACAATTTTGAGAATGGATTTAATGCATCATCGTTATTACAAGACGTAAGATTCGCACTAGGGACCTGGAGTGAGATTTTTTTAAGTCACACATCCCCAGAAATGCATATAGGATAAGTATACTCGAAAATGATACCAAACTCTCTAGAATTTTATGTCACTTTCGAAATCCTTAAATAAGAATCATTAAAATCGGACCATGCGTTTGGTCAAACACATTACCCTTCCTTTGCGTCGTGCAGTAGGGTAAAAATAGCACTTCTGATGCAAATGAAGAAATATTACAAAATTCTACTCTTTTTGTGTCGAAATTTCAGTTTAGCCAAATACTTAGCGATTAAATGATATTGGCCTGTCGTCTTTGTGGCGATCCTTGGGGAGGCCTCCATCAGTGGACGTCCATCGGCTGAAATGATGATGATTATAATTTATGATATTAGAGGCACTCCAAACTACAAAGTAGTGATGTGCATTAAATGATATTAGGCACAATTAAGAGGATAGACGAGTACAGTTTCTCCATACAAACAAACGTATTCCCCTGTTTTCTCCCTGGATAATAAATAACACTAGAGCAAATATTTTTTACCATACAATCAATGTCACCTCTGCTCTGCCATGTCCCTATGTTTTGTTTTTTTGCTTTTATTAATTACTGTAAGAACTAGGGACCTACGAAAACGACCCATTTTACTGCCCGTTTTTAGACATCCAGTAGGTAATAGTAGATTGTTAACCAAGGGATGAAAGTCACCCATTTCACACGAGATGTTTGGCGCCCCGAACGGAACGTGAGGGGCGCCATAATTCGAGTGTGAAATGGGTGACTTTCTCCCGAGTTAAACACTCTGCTTTTCATTTCGAATACGAGGAAAGTAAACAAAAATCAATTTCTGAATCGCTCGATGAATTCATTTTAGGCTACGTTTCAAAAAGTTTGGCAATCACTCTGGTTGCCAACACGAAGGAGAAAAAATATATGAAGATTGTGTATGCTAGAGTGAGACAGATAGACTTTCCGGGTGATTTTTACACGTTTTGAAACGGATCCGAAAGATTACCATCGCCAATGCCTCCAATAAATTAAAAAAAGAAAAAAAAATTCAAAAAAAAAAAAAATTAGCAACATTCCCTTTCCCTCCCTTTTTTTCTTTTTCGCGCATCTGGCTCTTTTTTTTTTTTAAGCCTGCCGGCCATTTTTTTTTTGACTTGGTTTTAAGGTTTTAATCGTCATCACTTTTTTCTGTCTGCTTATAATTTTTACAAAAGTCTCCAAATAACAAAAAATAATGTTATTTAAATTAACATCTATTAAAATTCAAATTAATCATCATTATGAAGAAGTAAGAATTCATATAATTTTATCGAAGTGTGGCTGTAGGTATAATTTTCTGCCTCTGCCCAGTATTAGAAGTAGGTTTTTTTTTAAATTACTTTTCATCCCTAGGGATGAAATGTTTCACTTTCAACCCGCTTCATAGATAAACAATGACCTACTTTCAGAGTATGAGAGATGAAATAGTTATTTGTTATGCTAGGCTGCAAAGTTGTTTTTTGCCGCGAGTACTTATATTGAAACCTGAGCAAGCGAAGGATTCTAGGATTGAACCACGAGCGAAGCGAGTGGTTCAAATATAGAATCCGGAGCGTAGCGAAGGTTTCAAAGGTACGAGACGCGGAATAATTTTGCAGCCGAGCGAAACACACAACTTTTCACCTCACAACAGCGAGGAAAATGTTAGGTGCAAGCACTGAGTTTAGATGTATAGAGCGAACATCGCGCTTTATGACGTTGTCCCATTCTATTGCGGCTATCTTACTCTTGCATTTAGTCACTGTCTCACTGCGGTCACGTGTAGCAGTTTGATTGAAATTGTTTGTTTGATCAGCATAAAAAATGTCCTGGTGTGTAGTGTGTACTGAGATACTGCGCAAATAATTCAGGAAATGTAAAGGAATAACTTCTCATAGGTAAACAAGATGAATTAATTATTAAAATGCATTTTAAATAAGTATTATTTTAAATGATGTTTTTATCCCACACTGGAAAAATAATTATATGCAAATGCAAATAAGGACAAATCTATACGTGAAAAAGAGAAGACAAGAGGTATTGCTACTCAAAGGGATTATATTTAGTTATAATCTCTTTGTTGACACTCAAATAAATTATAGTGAAATTAGTGAAGGACAAACTTATACGCGAAAAAGAGAAGACAATAATATGCACGAATATATGCATAGTTCGTTATGTTAGCAACATAATCTTTTTGTCTTTCTCGCACGTATGGTTTTACTATCTTTTTATCTGGACTCGAATGGATTCGAATTTTAAAAACTCTTTGCACGCTAGCGGTTAAAATGCACTTTTGCACTCAGATTTCGAATGATAAACAGAATCTTTCCGAGCTTGTGAGGTGAAAACAAATTTAACGAATACTTATAAACAAAAAAAGCAAAACGTACAGACATAGCCAAAGTCTTTCTCATGTCATTTTAGAAAGGATTATTAAAAAATACGTGGATGTTCTGAGGTTTCAGAATATCTCTGACTACCCCCTCGAGGAATATAGTCGAATTATTACTTATACTTTCTCCTTAGATTATCAAGGTAGATAGTCAAAGCTACGAAAGCGTCGAAAAAAATAGGAACCAGTACTGGTTCCAAAACCCTATACATATACACGCACACATACATATTTTGTATGGCGCCTCACGCACACCAACCTAAGAAAGTTAGCCCCTTTAGTTTTATACGGAACAAGTGTGAGGCTCATTCTAGACATATACTTTTTCAAAGACTTTCTCATATTATTTTAGAAAGGATTATTAAAAAATACGTGGATGTTCTGAGGTTTCAGAATATCTCTGACTACCCCTCGAGGAATATAGTCGTGAGCATATGTTATGCTATGCTATTTAATAATAGAATTATTTTTGGAGAAGAAAACAGTGGGAATACGAAATGCTGATTTCGACGATTTTTTGTATATAAAATCGGTCCGAGCTGCAGTTGTCTCTTACGCACACTAGTCGGCGGGGTGTATGGGTGGGGCGGATCTGATAAATACGAATACAGTCTGAAAAGTGACCTATTCTCCAAATTAGCATTCAGCCCGCCTATCCTCTTAAGAACACAAACGTGGATGATTGAAGAAAAGAAAACCACGACCGAAGACCACCACTATACTTACCTAAATAACCTACTTACCTACCACTGATAATTTTTCGATAGGAAAGGAACCTAAAGGCAGTAGGTAGCATCATCAACACAACACAAATGTCGTTTTTTTTTTTTTGCCCCTACGGAACACAGGTTTTGCACATCGCATCGTCTCGGGATTTTTCTTATTTTTCATTAGGTAAGTACAATAACATCTCACTGATCGATTCAATCGCAATTTAAAAATGTGTAACCGTGTAACTCTCAAAAGAGCATTTATGAGTTTATGACGCATCTCCTCCTCAGGTATTATAAGGATGTGGAAAAGCTCCATATGAAAATAGGTGACATAAAGCAGAGCAAGGATTTGGCGCCCATCCGTTCAGAGCTCGTATAAACAGCCAAACGTATCCTGTACGTAAACGTTGATTTTGAGGCGAAAGCTTAAAAAATTGATGCAAATAAAGAAACATTTATGCAACTTTGCCCACTTATTTTTCTTATTTTAACATCTTATTAAACACAGGAAAACCCAAAGGGATCTTACCTATCGATATTGGAGGATATTTTTATTTAACCCTCTACTGCAGGGGGTAATGTTTATAAAGCGGGGATGGAATTTGGATGCTCATCTTGTTCGGATACGCGCACGGTTGGATTCACCCCAAACTTTTTACCGTAATAAGTGCTCTGGGGGTCGTACCCATTGTTTATTTTGCCGCACGGTTTTTCGGAAGATAGACTTATTGCATTTGTAATTCTGGCCAATGTCTTTATAGTGAAGTATCTGATCTCTGATCTTTATCGTTTTCTCCTAGTAGTTGAATACGGAAATAAGTTTCTACTTGATTTAGGTTACCTATAGTTAACTACATGGTGTAAGTACACAAGTTAGATTAAAAAAAACATTAGTAAAAAAAATCCGCTGTTTCATACAAAAGAGCACTACCTACTCAATCCAAATTTATGGGACAGCTGATTTTTTTTCGTGATTTCGATGGTCCCATATCGGAAGTTGTACCTACAGTTCTTTGGTCTGATCATCCTCTTAAAGTACCTACCTACCGTCAGCATATTAGGAAGGACCCTGTATAAGTAAATACATACATACTCGTACAGGCTATAGGCTCCATGACCGAGCTTGGATTCGAACCCAGGATCCTGGCTGCTAAGCCAGTAGAAAAAGTCAGAATTAATATGGAGATTATGCATCTTTCTACTGCCGAACCGCTCGTATGATTTTCAAAAATCGCAAGCGGTTCGGCAGTAGAAAGATGCATAATCTCCATATTAATTCTGACCTTTTTTTACTGCCGAACCGCTCGTATGATTTTCAAAAATCGCACTGCAGGTATCGAGCATAATATCTCAAAATAGTAGGATTCTCGCCAGTGTAAATTACCATTTGGGGGTAATCTGTGTACCTACCTAATGCATAATTAAGACATTTTAAATTAATTAATTATAATTGTACCTATTTAGGGTAAGTACCTACTTACACTAGTACCTACTTATAATGAAAAACAAAAGTTTAGCGTACCTACCATTATCGTTACTAGCTAGGTCATTCTGCGTGGACCTTAAAAAAGTATCCTATGGATTAAGTTAATCCAGAACAAATTCTATCTGCCTGCGAAATTTCATCTAAATCCGTTCGGCCGTTTATGTGTGATTGCGCCACAAACTCAACCATACATCGTCACAAACTTTCACATTTATACCATAGTGAGATGAAATGAGATATTAGTGAGATACCCATTGACCTTAAATACTTTAAGAGATTAATTATTATACCCGAATAAATAAAGTAAATGTTCAACTAAATGAAGGGTCGTGTCGGGAATTTCCTCTTTGAAGATGGTACCTACCCTACATACAACCGCGCCACGCACATCGCACTCCAAAACTCTATCAAGCAGTAGCGACAATAGATCGTTTGTAAAGTCTGAAACGGCCACAAGCACACAGACACGCCTGCTTTACACCGGCTTGAAGAGTTTGTACATCCAGAGGAGAGAACATGCAATGCAGGTGAAGCCCGCGTGCCACTGATATGATCGACATATCGATGCAGATAAATGTCATCGACGGATCCTTCACGACAATTTTTTCGCTTTTATAGTACCTACCTACCTACCTACTGTCACAGAGGATTATCCTCTGTGCTGCTGTAGCCGGGGGACTTTTTAATTACCAAGAAGATTGCCGATTCCCGTTTAGACATTGTTGTAAGGTACTAAATGACTATTATAAAAACCTAAGTGTTACAGATAAATCGTACCCGCAATCTACCCGCAGTAGAAAAAAAATTTAAAAAATTTGTCTGAAATTTTCAAATTTTAAGGTTACCGTTTTTTTCTATACTTAATACAAAATAGTAAGATAATCTAATGTTGCCATACAAAGCTATAAGACCGATCAAAATTGACTTTTTCATCTGGTCTTATAACTTTGTATGGCAACTTTAGACAGAAAATGTTAAAATTACTATGGAGATACGCATCTTTCTACTGCTGATTTGACTCTCAAAAATCATACTCCAGGAGTGCGATTTTTGAAAGTCAAATCAGCAGTAGAAAGATGCGTATCTCCATAGTAATTTTGACATTTTCAACTGCTGAGTTCGACGTATAACATTAAAAAATCGCTCTCCTGAAGTATGATTTTTGAGAGTCAAATCAGCATTAGAAAGATGTATATTCCATAGTAATTTTGACATTTTCAACTGCTGAGCTCACCGAATGAGATTCAAAAATCGCACTCCTGGAAAGAAAAATAAAACGCCCTTTCGGTGGAGATCATCATAGGTGTATGTGCTCACACAATCGTAATCGTCACATATTTTACACAAACGCTCATATGCGTTCTTATACGCACACACACCCCCACATAAAAAGGTGCTCACTATCACTTGACGAATCAGAACTTATCATAGACTTGACGAATCATAACGTATTGTAGACTTGACGAATTGGAACCTTTAGTCGACCTGACGAATTGAAACTTATCATAGACTTGACGAATTAGAACCTTTAATAGACTTGACCAATTAGAACCAATAGGTACAGTATTTGACGAATCAAAACAAAACCGGGCGGTTAAAAGCCGCTTGACGAATTGGAACTGACATCAGACTTGACCAATTGTACCCTAAATCCTCTGGTGTCGGTACTGCTTCGTAACTGCATTGCGGCGCAACCTTTGCTGTTGAGTAAATATCACTCATAAATAATCTAAGCTTCGCTGGCAAAACTGTTCTGGTAAAAGTTTTGTGCACCTGGCGAAAGCAAATTACTTATTTACAGGCACCCTTGAATCTCCAAGTTTGAATTTTGCTTTCGTCGAAAACAACCAACTAACCTATTAGTTCATTCTATTAACTAAGTCGAGACGAATCGTTTCGTTTTGTCCGCCAAATCAAAATGTTTTCGGTGTTTTGCTTACTTCCTAAAGCTCTATGCCTACACAGTACACAACATAATATGAACCAAAATAATTTTCAAAACAATATTCACCTTAATGATGCGGACGTGGGTAGGTATTATTAGCTAATCTAAGCTCAATGCTGACGGTAAAATAGCTTTTCTTCGCTACATCAATTCCCCTATTTGTTCAGTTCTAAAACACCCCTTAAAATATCAAACACACTTCAGTGTACTCACACTTTACCCCATTTCTATCGCATTCCGCCTAGTAGAGTATCATCATAACGTAATATAGCCATCGACTTCTTAGGGCCTATGCAAACGTCGACTTGCAGCGCGACGATTCGGAGGCGGACGTGTTGTCATTTGTCCATCCGGTAACAAAAACCTAACTACGTACAAATTTTTATTGCTTCAATATTGCATGTCTTCGGTCTACTCTGAAATGTCCTGCGTCATCGCATAAAATAGCAAGTTTGTGGAAATCTTGGAATAACAGTTTTCGAAGCTTTGAGATCCGATTTTAAATTGGATAGCTATTCGATATGACTTTGGTAATGCAGCATCATACAGTCGCAGTCGTTCGAAGCGATAAAGTGTTGGATTGATAGAAAATGTAACACCATTTACCTCTGCAACAACAGAAAAATAACGCGCTATCGCGCAAAGGTAATTATAGCTATTTTCACGCTACAAACGCAAGCAACAACTAGCGACAACCAGCGTTCGAGTCGTGAAACGCGCGACTGTATCGCCGTGTGTAAAACGCCTTATTTGTAGTGAAATCAATGATACAATATCGCCTACTCCCACGAGCGTAGACAATACGCACACAGTATTCCCTCGAGGCGCACTATTCACAAAAACACCGCAACAGCCAAATTGCCTCAAGCGACGCGTAAAAAGCAATGAAAGCATTTTCACATGACCAGTTTTCATTTCACCGACACCCCTCTGATCCCTCAGGAATTCCAAAATACTATCTGCTGTCCCTAATACTGCCGGAGGGGGCGGGGTGTCCCTGCAGTGCACATCCCTCGTCAAAAGTATTTTTTTCAAAAGCACGTTCGAAATCTAATATTAAAAGTTGATCGTTTTTGCAAAGAAAATAATGTAGACATAATCCTACTATAGGTAGATTCTAAAACGATTTTACAGAGCTCGCGGCTACATAGGCACTCACTACACATCATTTAGTTGTCAGTTTGATGGTGTAAACCACCCTTTTACATATTATTTATTAAATCCTGTCTGAAGAGTACAAGTAACTTTAGGTTCTAAAGCTACTTGTACTATGCACGGACTAAAAAGAAGAACCAGACTTAATGTCATCTAATCATGAGTGAAGCACCCATTTCTTTTGTGTGCGTGCTGTCACGCGGTACATAAGGTGACGGGTTGTCGGATCTGCGCCTAGAGCTAGTGCATCAGTGTGAGTGTAGGTCCCTTGTAGAACAAACGAGATTGTATGTATTACCTTGCATGCTTCACATCTTTTTAGTGCTATACTCGGTCCGTATTTCATTCAGGTCCGTGGTACTATGCAAAGCAAACATCCGTTTGTCCGTGGTCGCTCACTCAAGGCCTCATAAAAAGGCTGAACGTCACCCAAAGGGCAATGGAGAGGGCTATGCTCGGAGTTTCCCTACGAGATCGAATCAGAAATGAAGAGATGCGCAGCAGAACCAGAGTAGCTGACATAGCCCAAAGAATTGCTGAACTAAAGTGGCAGTGGGCGGGGCACATTGCTCGTTGAACCGATGGCCGAGTGGCGACCGTGTACCGGAAAACGCAGCGTGGGTAGGCAAGGTGGATCGACGATTGACCTGGTGAAGGCGGCGGGAACCCGTTGGATGAGAGCAGCGCAGGACCGGTCGTTATGGCGATCCTTGGAGTCCGTGTCCAGCAGTGTAGGTCAATCGGCCGAGATGATGCTGATGATGATCCGTTTGTCACATTTCTGTTGTCGGGTACCTATCTTATTACTACCACCTTACTACGTACCTATCTTCAAGCCGAATTTTATTTTAATAGGTGCACAAAAGGAGGCCGCAGACAGACAATGCACGGAACTATAAGGGTGTTCCTTTACTACGAAAAATCGAACACTGAAATCATTAGGTATTGCATTAAATTCAGATTAGGTAGGTATAGCGTAGGTAAAACAATGTGTTTTATTTTATTTTTAGTTCACAATGTCTGGTCTGGACTTGGGAGCTACTTGGGAGTAACAATATAAAACTCGGCGAATCCTTAAAAAGTCAAACTTAGGTAGGTACCTACATGAACTTTACGAATAACAAACGGAGTATAGGTACGACCTACGTAGTTTAATGGTTACTTTTTTTTAATAAAGATTCTACTTATTCTATTTTTAAAAATATGGCTGCCATCTTTGGTTAATGATGATTTTGCCAATGTCGAGTTTTTATAGCAAAAGTGCTTGACGTTGTACGGTTATATTGATATTTTGGTGACCTTAAGGGTTGTTCTTATAAAAGAACAATATCCTGAGCCACCACTGGAGTTCCACTGTAGGCCGGGGATGGGGCAACCGACGCGCACGTGACCGCCCAATAGCAGACCCACAAAGCAACTCCTTTTATAAAGATACTAGTGTTTACCCGCGACTTCGTCCGCACAAATTATATACTTACCAGATTTTAAGTCAGATCATAAGCTATCAAACAAAAAAAGTTTCATCAAAATCGGTTCAGTAGTTTTTGCGTGATGCGCGAACAAACAAACAAACAAACAAACACACAAACAAACAGACAGACAAAATTTCTAAAAAAGATTGATTTCGGGTCAGGGATACCTAAAAACCATATCGTAATCTTTTTTTTGTAAATATCTTCTATGTACCTACAGACACACTTCAGTTACAGTTTTATAATAGTCTAGCAAGATAATATTTTGTAAACACTATTCTTGCCGTATACAAGGGTCCTTCTTAATACGCTGACACTTTATTAAGGGAATGATTAGACCGTCAAACTGAACAACTTTCTCTATGGGACCAACATCGAAATCGCGAACAAAAAAACAGCTGTCTCATACATTTTTGCTCGAGTTTTGTATGGAACAGCAGATTTTTTTTCGCGATTTCGAAGTTGGCTCCATAGTAAAAGTTGTTCAGTTTGATGGTCTGAAGCACCCCCTTAAGTTTTACTAGGGTGTTTTGTTACACCCTCTAGGTATCTATTCGGTTCACAAGTAGATAAGATAAGATCAAATCAAATCAAAGCTAAGTAATAATAAAAATAATTTGTAACCGCAAAATAATTAAACTTGTGGAAGTTCTATGCAGAGTCAGGAAGTCCCGGGAGCTGTGCAAACCATTAAAAGGATGAAAGTTTGCAATCTTGAGAAATGAGCGATACAAACTGCTGCAGACTATAAGTAATAATCGGCAAAAGAAGCGTGGATAGGCCACGAATATAGTATCTCGCGAACTAGAAAGAGTGGACTAGGCATCGCTAAAGTCGAAGAGCTGTTTCGTTTGGCGAGAGATAGACAGGTCGATAGTATTATGCAGAGCTGACAGCCAACCTCCAGAAACGGACAGGAACTCGAAGAAGAATAAACTCAATAGAAAATTCATTTCGTCAGGTTACCGTAATTTGCGTAGCTAAAAAATGAATGTATTATGAATGGGGCGGCGAACTTTTAGAGACCCCTCCAATATGCTTGATTCCACCCTCGGGACTACGGAAAGCATCTCATCGCGTTTGCAGTCACAAGTAAAATATTCAAAAGGGACACTACGGACATTTTAGTTTGCATTTTTATGCCTTTCTACTACTGAGGGACAATGTAGTAATATTGGCAGTCAGCACAAATGGGTAATGGGTGGGTATGGATGGTAGGTCTTATGCATTTCAGTCGAGTCGGTAATGCAGTTTTGTATGAAAGAGCGGATTTTTTCTTCGCGATTTCGAGGTTGCCTCCATAGTGAATGTTGTTCAGTTTGATGGTCCCTGGGGGAGGGTTTTTTGTTAGGTACACCCTTTATACAGAAAATATCATTGGATTGATTTTGTTTAAGTACTATTATGGCTACTACTTAGCTACTTGGAGACAAACAACACAAATCGGCTTTAAAATATGTGAGGTAGGATATATTTTAGGGGCATGTCGTAATAATGTTAAGGGGATATACAGGTTGTAAGGAAAAGTATCATTATCCTTTAAACCACATACTCTACCCTTCAAACTAAACAACTTTTACATGGGAACTAACCTGACAGCGCAAAAAAAATCTGCTGTTCCATCCATACGAAACTGTCATACCATACGTATAGGTACGATACGTGTACTCGACTCTTTTGCGCTGACAGGTTTGCTCCCATAGTAAAAGTTGTTCAGTTTGATGGGTAGAGTATGTGGTTTAAAGGTTAATGATATTTTTCCTCACACCCTGTATTCTAGATAATGTATATTATTGATGTTATGTTATAATAGGTAAACAAAAGAAAAATTTTCTTCTCACAGAAAATCATTAGGCGGATTCGCACTTTTGTATGAGAAGCCCAAACATTAAAAAGGAAATCTGTCCTTTCTACGAAGTAGGACCACAGATTACTTTATTAAGTAATCAGATTACTTTAGTAGTAACTATTGTTACTACTAGGAATACTGTAGGTACACACGGCGACACATCAAGCTACACAAAACCAAAATAGGATGGCCGCGCGTAGGTAGAGTAATGCATAACGTCGCACGGCCAGCATATATTGGTTTTGCATAGCGTGATGTGTCGCCGTGTGTGGGTACCTACACTGTACCCTTAGACTATTATTAGTCTTAAGACTGTACCTACGAGTACATAACATACAATGCGCCCAACGCATTCGGCTGCTTAGTGCCCCTATAAAAACGACAAAACGTAGGTACAGATAACACAAACTATATCTTACAGTAAATATATTAGGTACCTACGTTGAAAGAACAATAATTAGTGATAATGATAAGAACCCAGTGCAAACGAACATTCAATTCGAGACAGTAATATTACCTATTTTATTAAAGACGATTTATTACTTTCTGGTACAAAGTGGAAGAATGAAATTGAACAGGTGAGTCAGTTAACTTTTCCTTTACTTACCTATTTTTCTTTCACATTATTCTTCGTAAGTTCTACATTATTGAACGAGTTATGTAAAAATAATAGCAGATACAAGATAATATTTGTGTACATAACTTTGTGATATTTGCATTTCACCTCTCGGCAAGATAAAACACGAAGAGAAAACATAGGTAGTAGGTACAGTACGACCAGGAAAATAAGGCCGTTCGTTAATCTTCGTTTGCGCAGAGCAGGCCCGAGTCCCCGACAAAACCCGAAGTCATTTAATTTTAGTAATCAAAGAGTGCAAAGTCAGATAGCAGCGAAAAGGGCGCGAAAACAAATTAGCCAATAGCGTAAACGGATTGAAGGTGGCACATCCTGATTGGTCAATATAATTTCGAGCGCTATTATAATTTGTCAACTGCGGAGGTACATCGGTAAAGACTTATAAACCTGATACTACTGTACAGGTTTATTCCACCGATTTATTATCATGAAAGGTTAGGTACGTGTCGGACCACGCTTAGTGCAAGGTTGAAAAGTTTTCATCGCAGCCAATCGCAGGATTATCTACTCGAAATTTAGTTCATTGAAAATAATTATTGTACCATGGCCAGGAGTGGCAGGAGTGCGATTTTTGAAACTCATACCTACTTTGAACTCGGCAGTTGAAAATGTAAATATTTTTATGGAGATATGCATCTTTCTACTGCTGATTTAGCATATTAGGTAAGCTCACGACGGGGAATATATCCCCGAGTCAGAGATATTCTGAAACCTCAGAACATTCACGTTTCACCAGTAGGAAGTACCGAAACTCTGTCCAGTGTGCCCACATTCAAAAATCATACTTCAGGAGTGCGATTTTTGAAAGTCAAATCAGCAGTAGTAAGATGATGCATATCTCTATAGTACCTAATTTTGACATTTTCAACTGCTGAGCTCAGCGAATGAGTTTCAAACTAAGTCTTCTATTATATAACTGAGTTATAACGTTTCTGAGTCAATAAGTCTAGAATCATCATTCTCTTGCCCATTTCCCATTATTAGGGGTCGGCGCAATATTGTCATCCTCTTCCATTAATCTCGCTTGGCCGTCGTTTCAGCACTCACTCCTTTCTTACACATATTATCATCCTTCACACAATCCATCCATCTTTTCTTTGGCCTTCCTCTCCTACACATTCATACTTAACACTCGTCTCGTAACATGACATTCGCGTCTCTTCGCATCACATGCCCATACCACGATAATCTATTACATTGCAATATTTCCGTTATATATTCCGTGATGCTACTCGTACTTTCTAACTTGAGACGGTGCACCGTCGGGCTCACCCCCCGTCACACTGGACAGAGTTTCGGTACTACTGGTGAAACGTGGTCTGAGGTTTCAGAGTATCTCTGACTACCTCCTCGGGGAATATAGTCGTGAGCATATGCTATGCTTATGCTACTTTCAAACTTCCTCTAATATACCTACTCATTCCTAATCCTGTCCATTCTAGTTACACCACACATCCATCTCAACATTCGCATCTCAGCTACATGCAGTCGTTTCTCATCCGTTCCTTTTGTGGCCCAACACTCTGATCCGTACATAACGACAGGTCTTATTATCGTCTTATATATTTTCCCCTTTAATTTGAGGGGGATTCGAGAGTCGCAGATCGTTCCCGCTAATAAGTTTAGAAATCACGTCATTAGAACCGTAGAAATAAGAGAGACTTTGTTTGTAAAGAAACAGTACCTCATTTAAAAAGACCTCTCTATCCAAAGACACCTACCCCACGATATATGGACACTCAATCATGGCATGAGGGCCGTACAGTCAACAGCAAAAGTCTATACTTTAGAATCTTCTCGTAAACTTCCGACGCGGTGGTAGAGTCCACACGAGGTCTGAAAGTTATGTTATGCTTGAGTCTATGAACTTTATAAAAATCTATATATACAATACAAACCATAATAAAATAGTAAACTTTGCGTGGATGTAGCTTAGATCAAAATAAAAGGATGTAGGAAAATATTTTCAAAATTGTCACCTATGTTACGGAGCCAATATGGTGACGACTAGGAAAAGGTAAGTTACCTACACACAATTTTATTTCCTAAACTATACCCGCGTAGATAACTATACTTCCTATGCTGTAAATTATGGGGTATTATTATGCCATTATTACCGTATATATAAGTAATATACCTAATTTTATATACTTTTGCGCTGCATACAAACGTATTCTAATATTTTCAATACCTACTATAACCAATTAAACTAAAGTAAATGTTTTCAGAAACAATCTAGAAAATAATCTCGTGGTTATCGAAAATCTGACACCATAAGAGCGTAGAGATTACCTACACTGTTTCTGCAAAATATTGAAAATATAACCAGACTTCGTTTGCATGCAGCGCGCATTAGCGCTTTTGGAATAACCAATCTCTTAAGGATATATTACCGTTGGCGCGCTCCATATAAACGTAGTCTGGTGATATTTTCACATTTACTATCCAATTAAAGTCAATGAATTTTTTCAGAAACAATCTAGAAACTAATCTCTATGTTCGTATGAAGTCAGATTTTCGTTAAAATGTATAGTTTTAAAGTTACAGTGCCTCAAAGATTTCCGTACAAATTTTAAATTAATCCTAGCATTAAAACGGTATATTTAAAGGTGTTATTACACTTGGCTAAATTTAGATTCTAACAAAAGGGACAGAGCTATAGGTTAGAACGGGACGTTGTAAGTACCTCCTCTTTTAACCTATAGCTCTGTCCCTCTTGTTAGAATCTAAATTTAGCCAAGTGTAATAACACCTTTAACGAAAATCTGACTTCATACGAACATAGAGATTTGTTTTTAGATTGTTTCTGAAAATATTCATTGACTTAAATTGGATAGTATTGAAAATATCCCCAGACTACGGTTGTATGGAGCGTGCCAGCAGTAATATACCCTTAAGAGGAGTATCCCGCGGCCGACCTAGCGCGCTGCATACAAACGAAGTTTGATCCTGTTTTAAATACTAACCCAATGAAGTCAATGCGATTTTAAAACACGATCTTAACAGTTTTCAAATTTTCTTAAAATGTATCCATAAGTATTAAGTAAGTACCTACTTAGGTACTTAACTTAAGTACTTAGTTTCATAATTAGGATTTATTAAAAGAAAATTAAGTGACTTATCAAATTTTGAGCCAGTGTAACTTTTAAACATACCTAACAAATCTATTTTAAAGTTAGGTAAGTACCTACCCAACTGGCAAAATTTACTCTTCTAAATATCCCAAGAGCATATTTTTTTCAGTCTTATATAACACTTACAGCCTGCTATAAGTGTGGAATTGGGCGCACTTTATAAGTCTATTCACCCTTTGTGTTGCCTTATAATGGTCTTGTGAAGTGTATTTTCAATCTTACAAAACTCCTATGGATGCTTTTATAATTACAAACAAACTTACAAGTGACTTACAATTGCATGCTTTAAGGGCAATTGCCCTTACAGTCCTCTTACTAGTGCTGCTCTAAGTGTAATATCGCTTGTAGTCCTCTTTGTGATCCCCTAGTAAGAGTGTAATCACAATTCGCCGAAGAGGTCTAGTCGCGTGTGTTCTGAAATGTTTTTTGGATTATAATTATTAAGACGCATCAAAAACGTAAGTAATATTTTATAATTTATTTCACTTTCCTATGAAACGTAGTGTGTCTATATTTGCATAATTGTTTATTAGAGTATATATGCGACTGCGGTTGCGAAGTAGATTTTCTCGATTATTTTTAAATTTAAATAATAATATTATCGAAGGGCCTTTTCAAAAACGTGTCTTAATTATTAAAAATTATTTTATTTATTTGTGAAATACATCAAAATGTGGCCATTACCACCAAACTAAATAAGAGCAGTACTCTTATTTAAGGCTTTTATCGCACTTGTGAAGTCAATATAAACCAAATCATTTGGCTACACGGCCATATTGCAGATACGTATATTTCTTCGGAACGCTCCACTTCTCTTAAACCGCTTCCATTTGAGTAAATCCATCCTTAATAAAAAACAGTTATTTAAGCAAGCTAAATAGGACATCTATTTTCCGCCATCTTGGCCAAACAACTGACACAAGCAGAAAAAGCACTTTTAAGACTCTTTGAACGTGCTACTAGTCTTTAATATGTCTTAGGTAAGATGAATCACACTTATAAGTACTGGTCTTACAACAGGTTTATGAAATGCCCTAATAAGTCATTCACTCTTAATAAATACTTAGTAAAGTATCTTCTAAGATCGAGTGCTCTTGCAAAATGCTTGAATAAGTGTTAATAAAGTATCAAGGGCAATAAGGCTTATAAAATGCGCTTATAATACCACTACTCTTATAAATGTCTTATTACGTTTTCTTATATACGTCTGTAAGAATGTGTTACAAGTATGAAATCACATCATCATCATCAATCACACAAGCAGAAATAATTAGAATAACCGTCAATAGAGATCAGTCACTTTTAAGACTCTTTGAACGTGCTACTAGTCTTTAATATGTCTTAGGTAAGATGAATCACACTTATAAGTACTGGTTTTACAACAGGTTTATGAAATGCCCTAGTAAGTCATTCATTCTTAATAAATACTTAGTAAAGTAACTTCTAAGATCGAGTGCTCTTGCAAAATGCTTGTATAAGTGTTAATAAAGTATCAAGGGCAATAAGGCTTATAAAATGCGCTTATAATACCACTACTCTTATAAATGTCTTATTACGTTTTCTTATATACGTCTGTAAGTATGTGTTACAAGTATGAAATCTCTTATAGCCTAAATAGACTTATAACATGCCATTATAAGGGTTTCACTCTTAATCAGAACACATATAACCCTTATGTAAGACTATAGATCTTATAAGCTTTTGTTTGTAAGAGTATTTTGCTAGTTGGGTACTTACTCGGAAAATAGGAAAATATTGTCTAGTTTGATTTCATTTTACATTCACGTAGGTACTTATTTAAATCTACAGATTATAAGATCTATGGACACAAACACTGCAATAGAAAAATGCAAATAAGGAAGAGTTAGTAAAGCAAACCTATTCTGTGGTAAAGCGACAATAAAACAATTGAGTAGGTATCTGTCTACGTTTGTAATCTCCATGTTACTATCTCAGTTTGTAGGCTGTAATCTAGGCATAGGCGAAGTATTTTTCGCTTACGCTGATAGACGTAACATCAGTGTAACCGCGTATGAGACAGCGATAGTCATAAAATCCTATACAATTTGTATGAAAATAGATGTCTGACTCCGGAGTCAGACAGCCGTCGTAGAACAAAAAAGTGGCTACGTCGATAAAGACAGCAATAAGTAGCGGTCTCCTTTTTTAACTTCAGCGAATTCGCTATGTGCATCTCTTACTGTGTGATATGACAAGACACGTGCTTCCTTCTAGTTCCTTCTCTTTCTACGCTCCCAACAGTATAAGAAAGAGTAAGGTACCCGAAGACTTACAGTATACATGGTACCTACCTACACAAACTATCATATGGACTACAGTAGGTATGTTACAATACTTACAATAGGTAACAGCAAATTAAACAAAAGTTGAGAAATAATTTAGTGAAGCCGCTTTACGTAATCACGACGCGAAGAACTCGTTAAAACAGCGAAGGCAAGAGGTACGTGATATTGAAAATAATTTTGTGATGGCTGCTGGTAGGGTGTCATCTCCTAGAAATAGTGCGACATGACAGATGGCAACTACTCCGGAAGTTCTGGGTGGGTTCTTATCGTGACTAGATAATACCTATGCCAGCTTCGAGTGCGATTTTTGAATCTCATTCGGTGAGCTCAGAAGTTGAAAATGTCAAAATTACTAAGGAGATACGCATCTTTCTACTGCTGATTTGACTTTCAAAAATCATACTTCAGGAGTGCGATTTTTGAAAGTCAAATCAGCAGTAGAAAGATGCATATCACCATATTAATTTTGACACATTCAACTTCTGAGCTCACCGAACGAGTTTCAAAAATCGCACTCCAGATCGTGACCAAGGAATAAAGGTTGAGGTGTCAAAATGTGTCTATGTTCATAAGGGCTACAGTAAAAACGTAAGAAAATAGTTATTTGTTATGCTAGGCTGCAAAGTTGCTTTTTGGCGCGAGTACTTTTATTGAAACCTGAGCAAGCGAAGGATTCTAGGATTGAACCACGAGCAAAGCGAGTGGTTCAAATAATAGAATCCTGAGCGCTTAGCGAAGGTTTCAAAGGTACGAGACGCAGAATAACTTTGCAGCCGAGCGAAACACACAATTTTTCACCTCACAACAGCGAGGAAAAAAAGTGAATTGCTAAAAAGAACATTTCAAAAAGTTTTTATTTGCGTGCTGGCCAGTGTCATGAAATAGTTATTAAGCATTTTCAGTGGATTGGCGGTATATAAAAATATTGAATAGACAGATTCGAATTTCAAAAACTCTTTCCACGCTAGCGGATAAAATACACTTTTGCACTCAGATTTCGAATGATAAACAGAATCTTTCCGAGCTTGTGAGGTGAAAAAACAATTTTTTGCGTCCATGTTTCAGCCTACCTACTACCGGATTTTTTGTAAGTAGATATTTTAGGTCTTTGTGATGAGGAGAGCGCTGAAGCGCGCGCGCGTTCCGATTTTCGAGATATGCGAGTCATTTATGAGGACCAAAAAAAAATCTGCTGGCCCATACTAAACTGCACCGAATCTAAGACTGTTCTCCGAACGCCGATTCGCCGTGGGACGGTTCGCCGACAGGACGATTCGTTTTAACGATGTTTCGCCATGGGCCGGTTCGCCGACAGTAGGTACGATTCGTTTTTGGAAGTTTCACCTAAACGATGTTTCGCCATGGGCCGGTTCGCCGACAGAACGATTCGTTTTAGGAAGTTTCACCTTCAAGACGTTTCACCTTCAAGACGTTTCACCATAGGACTTTTCGGCATATTTTTTTACCTGCCGCCGCTGCCTACACGACTCAAAAGTATGGGACAGCAGATTTGTTTTTTGCTTCGATTGGTTTGCTCCCATAGTAAAAGTTGTTCAGTTTGATGGGTAGACCCTTAGTTTAAAAGGATGCTAATGATATCAATTTCACCCTGTATATACCTACATTTCAATACCATGTCATATAGACATCGGCAGATAGTAATTTAAACTTGTTTCAAACTTGCAGCAAGTTATAAATATCAAATGTGAAAACTTGCCACAACTTGACAAGATTAAAAAATTTTCATTGGCTTAATTGGTTATAGTAATGAAAATATAACCAGACTTCCTTTGTATGGAGCGCGCTCCGGATTATATCCGCTTAACTACCCACTAAAGGTGTGTTAGTCTGTGCTACAATTAATTCCAATTCCTTATTATCTATTGCTATCATAATTAAAGTTTCACAAGATGAGCTATCAAAGCAATGGCTAGGGGAGACCAGCCCAAAACGGGTAAGCTAAGGGAGATGTTGGTTTAGACAGACTTAGAAACGTTACTGCAACTTACATTTTTATTCTTAAAAATGTTTATCTAATAAAGTTATGAAAATCAAAAACAAAAATTGTAATTTTCTTCCGTATTTAAAGCACAACAAAAAATACAAAACCCTTCCAAATACCCGCTTTGCCCGTCTGGGGTGCCTAAAACGGGTAGAAACTAAATAAATTATTTAATCAACCAAAACAACATTTCTTAATTTGTTGTTGTTCACTATCGAAACATACATAATTCTCATATAAAGTTAAGTCTGATTTAAGTTTAATAAGTCTGCCAAAAAATATATTTTTTTTAAATTTAAAGCGTGAATCTTTTTTCTAAATTTAAAATCATCTATTAAACATAGTAACAATACAATTAAAATCCGTAATTTTTTATAAAGATCTAAACTCATTCCTGATAAGCATCACCTAAATAAGAGCCTCGACCAGAATATGTACTGTGGGAAGACACCCGTTTTGCCCCTACCTGTTTTGCCCAAAAGCACATTTAAGTTTTCAAACGACATAACTAAGAATGGAAAAGCAGGTGGGCCCATAAGTTTTCGGAGACAAGAAGAGCATTAGTTTCAAAATTATAGCATAAAACTTAGAAGAACATATTTTACTCCATATACGAGTAGTCAAATCAAATTTAGTTCGATTTTTTTTTACTGAAAACCGCAAAAAACGTATTTTTTTTCTTACCTTTAAAACGTTTGCGTCATGGTGGCGAGCCGACTGCCTGTGAATGGTCGACGGTTAGGTCGCCAGTCTGCACTCAGACATTCTCACTAATACTTATAATATACATATTAACAGACCTACCTGTTTTAGGCGGGCTACCCGTTTTAGGCTGGTCTCCCCTAACTAATATATATAAAAAACTGCTTGTTTTCTAGCGTGTTCGTGTGCGTGTCTGTGTCCTCGGGGTTCAAGCTATCTCTATGACCAAATTTTATCAAAATCGGTTACGGTTTCGGGGTATCAAAGCCGTGAACAAACGGATACTTTCGCATTTATAATAATTAGTAAGTACTAGAGTTTACCCGCGACTTCTTTCGCACAAATTGTACACCAGATTTTAAGTCAAATCATGAGCTATTAGACAAAAAAAGTTTCATCAAAATCGGTTCAGTAGTTTTTGCGTGATGCTGTTAAAGACAAACATTTACAGTTTTAATAGTAAGTACCTATCCTGGGTTAAATTTAATATCATTAGCATCCATTTAAACTATAAGCCTACCCATCAAACTAAACAACTATGGGAGGAAAAAAAAAAGAAATCAGCTGGTCAATACTAAACTGCAATGCCTACTCTACTCAAATGTAGCAACAGCATATTTTATTTTAATTTTAGCTCCGATCGGTTTCCTCTTTGCTCCCATAGTTAAAGCTTGATGGGTATTCTCTTAGTTTAAAAGGATGCTCATGATATCAATTTTACCCTGTAGATTAGTATGGATACACACATATGCTAACGCCATTGTCCCACTGGGGTAGGCAGAGACAATAGATCGCCTGTACGATTCTGACACACACCTCTCTTCCATCCATAAGCCGCAGCGTACGTGCGTCTAGTCTACAGTCTAGGGATTACCAATTTCATGGATAGTCTAATATTATTATAAATGCGAAAATATTTCTGTTCTGTTACGTTACGTTACTTGAAGACTCTGACGTTTCTACGTTTCGTCGACTTGCGACTCAGTCCGTACTATTCCTATAAAGGTTGGATCGATTCCCTTCCGTACCGCGCATGTATCTACCTAACCACTTACACAACACGACGTTACGAGCAGCTGATCGCTTGGCACGAACCAACATACCAAAACAGTCATCTTTCATATTAATATTAGTATGTTTGCAAAAGATTTCATAATGAGTGCTAGATCATAATCTGATTTCATTGCATTCACAGTCAGTATTAAAATGGCGCTCGTCAGAGTCAAACAAGGTGTTCTACAAGGAATTGTTTGTGATAATTTCGAAGGAAAATACATCGCTTTTAAAGGTATTCCATACGCAAACCCGCCCGTCGGAAGTTTAAGATTCAAGGTGAGCGAAGCACTACAATTTACATAATAATATTGACAAACTCATTGTTGCCATTCATTCCCTGCATGCATTTTCGAATTTTAACATGAAAATATTCTTGTCTTATTCATTAGATGCCGGTATATTTATAACTCTATTGTAATTATTTCACGTGACCTTGTTTAGTTCAAGTCAATTATCTCGGCATCAATGATCTCGGAACCTGCATAAAAATAATAAGTATTATAATCTTACTTGAAACATGGTTATTATATTACCACGTGGTAATAATGTAACCTACTCACTCGCTGTTGTTCCTATCTTATCTACACACTGTCTCTGACAAGTCTGACATAAAATGTTGTTCATGTTATACTTATTGCTTTTCTTGTAATGCAGGCGCCGCAGCCTCCAGAGCCATGGCAAGGGATCAGGGACGCTTCAGAACACGGTCCAACGTGCCCCCAATACAATGAGCGAATGGATCGTATCGACATCGGCAGCGAGGACTGCCTCTACCTCAACGTGTATACTAACACCACATCCCCCTCCAAACCGCTTCCTGTGATGGTCTGGATCCACGGAGGCGCGTTCTACACAGGCTCCGGCAACTCGGACTTTTACGGACCTGAATTCTTCATGAGTCATGACGTTATTCTAGTCACTTTCAATTATCGATTAGAAGTCCTCGGCTTTCTCTGTCTCGACAATGACGATGTTCCCGGAAACGCGGGGTTGAAAGATCAAGTGGCAGCTCTGAAGTGGGTCAAAGATAACATAGCCGCTTTTGGCGGTGATCCCAATAACGTGACGATTTTCGGCTGTAGTGCCGGCGCAGCGGCCACGTCTTACCATTTAGTATCAAAGATGAGCGAAGGATTGTTCAATAAAGCTATTTGCCAGAGTGGCGTGTGCATCAATGACTGGGGGTATAATCCGTACGCAAGACAAAGGGCATTCCAACTAGGAAAATTATTGGGAATGGACACAGAGGACCCAGCAGAGTTATTAGAATTTCTACGAAACGTCCCCGTGACATCTCTAGTCAATATCCAATTACCGTCCCTAGAAAATAAGCACAAAGATATAACAGACAGTATTATGTTCGGGCCTGTGATAGAAAAGTCTCACTTGAAAGTAGAGACATTCGTTACAGAAACACCGATAGATCTAGTCAGAAAGGGTAAAGTTGCAAATGTGCCTATTATTGTAGGATATACGTCGGGCGAAGGAATCGAAATAGCAAGAAAATTGCCGTACATTTTAGATTTCCTGTCGACAGTAGGTGCCGTTGTGCCGCGAGAACTAAAATTTATATTGCCAGATGAAAAAATACAATCGCTCGATGAAAAAATACGAAAACAATATTTTAGAGGGGAAAAAATAACAATGGACATGATACAAGATGTTGCTAAATTAGAAACGGATAAACTTTTCGTATATGACATTCAAAGGTTCGCGCGATATCACTCCAGGAATACGACGAAACCAGTATATTTATACAAGTTTGTAGCAGAAACTGAGAGAAATTACACAAAGAAACAGTACAAGATGGAATCAGTACCGGGGGTGTGCCACGCTGACGAATTGCACTACCTATTCAATGTGACGTGCTTGGATATCCCACTGACGGATGAATCTAGAGACATTATAAAACAGTTTGTAAGACTGTGGACTAACTTCGCCTGTACAGGGTATGTTGCACGTTAAATAAATGATAAAAACATAGTATTATGACCACTTTTACACTAGTATAATACTGTAACAGAAGTGTGATATATACAAAAAGATGATGATGTTGTTTAGGTGTTTTTTTACGTCTTTTTGTTCGAGCATCACGAAAAAACAACTGGACCAATTTTGATGAAACATTTGATAAAGCTTATGATTAGACTTAAAAACTGGTACCTATACCTATATTTTATCTCGGAACGAGAACGGAAGCCGGTGCAAAAGAACTTGCGGGCAAATCTAATCTAAACTATTATTAAACTGTAACCTGTAACTGAAGTGTGGTCGGCGACAGTCAACCTATCCATAGTTGAACTCTATGTTCATGGACATAAGGTCCAACTATGGGTATAGGTTGATCTGTCGCCGTGCGTAGATTGAAAATATTTACAAGAAAAAGGTTATAGGATATGGTTTTTAGGGATCCCTGACTCCAAATCAACCTTTTTTTAGAAATTCTGTCAGTTTGTTTTGTTTGTTGTTTGTTTGTTCGCGCATCACGTAAAAACTACTGAACCTATTTTGATGAAACTTTTTCTGTTTGATAGCTTATGATCTTACTTAAAATCTGGTATATAATTTGTGCGGACGAAGTCGCGGGTTATCTCTAGTTTATAATAAAATCATTGAAGCATAATTTATGCTCGCGACCATATTCCCCAAGGGGTAGTCAGTTGTTCTAAATATAGCATATTCTAACAATCCATATATTGCCGCACAATGTATTTCCTAAAGTTCTTAAAAAATGAGTTTTCTTATGAATGAAGATAGTACTAGTCTGATCAGGGATGGGACCTCCGCTGCCCCCGCATGGAAGGGAGACTATTAGCTACCAACAGCTTATTTGCCTTCAATGTCAACGACATTCCTAGAATCAACCCTTGAGAAATATTAATTTTCTTGCAGAAATCCGACGGCAGGGTCCGACGTCGAGCCTTGGAAGCAATTCTCGGAAAATGAGGATTATTGTTACGTTATTGGAAAAAATCTCTCGTGTGGTAAGGAAGCCGATGAATGTATCAAGTTCTGGGACGATATTTATCAGGAAAAAACTTTTACCTCATAGTAGTAATATTCGGAAATAAACATAATAAGTAGTACAAACATATTTGTGATCGGATATACTAATACAGGGTGACTCAAATCTATTAGGGTAAGGACTAATTTAGAAAAAACATAAGTTCCTCAAAAATAGTTTAGAAGCTATAATTTTTGACACTGATTAAAAAAATTTATTAGGCATGTAGTTATCCATATTTGTGATTAACTTAAGATTGAGCCGTTTTTTTTTATAAATGTTTTGGTAATTTATATTACACTCGACCTAAAAACATGTTTTAGACCTCTATAAATGGGCCACCCTGTATATTATAGTAGTGTAGATTTGGTGTCGACTATATTAATGAAAAATACATTTAGTAATATTAGAATACGATAAACCAAGTTAGACTTGAATGAAGAGCTTTACTATAAAATTAATTGTGTGCACATTGAAATAATAATAATCAATATTAGAATTAAAGTTATTAAATAAAAAGTCAGGATAATCACACAAACAAACAATAAGGAATGAATGCTTATAATTATTTCATTAATCCTTTAACCTTACAAATTATTAAATACTGCAATATCGCAATATTCGGTAGATAAAAAAGGTAATCCAAAAATACAGGAATTTAAACACTAGTTTAATTCACTACTCTCGGACACAGCGAATGCCAAACTACCTACCGAATTTATCTGGTACTAGCCACTACATTGTACCACTACAGTACAAAACGATGAAACTTATGATATGATTAATGACACCGGAAGACCTATTTTGTATAAATACCTGAAGAGTTTGTTACACGTGTAATGTCTCTGCTATTTCAAAGCTGTGACGATTCTGACGATAGAATGCGACGCTAAGAAATCGATTAGAGTCTTAGAGGGAAGGTAAAAGTAAATTATTCTATTTGGCCACGTTGTGTGATTGCTAAGTGCGATAGATCGGACGACAAGGTTTAGATACATTATAGTAAATAAATATATTTTGGACATGTATCAGAATCTAGCCTGGACTTGTATCATGATGAATAGACAACGATAGATCCAATATCCATGACACGGGTACAAATATTCATCATACAAATATTTATTCCTTACGGGATTTGAACCCGCGACCCTCGGCACAGAAGGCAGGTCCACTACCGACCGAGCTATCGGGCTATCATCGTAAAGGTAAATTTCAACAAAAAAAAGGGATCATGATCAGTTGGACTTACCGTTTCCTCTACCCTAAGGTTGCCTAGAAGAAATAACTTTTTAGTGATAATCCCGCCTATTTTTCTGTCTGTTTACTCTTTTTATTATACTATGTTTTTTTGTGTAAAATAAAGTATAATTGATTGATTGATTAGCACAAACTGCTTTATTTAGGCCACTTTCTACAGAACCAAAATCCTCCGGTACATGTGAATGATATTAAAATAAAATATGACTTAATTTTCAGAAATCATAAAATGTTGCGTGACGATTAAAACTAAAAACAAAACTGGCAGTGACCAGTGCGTTATTGCAGTATATACATTATTATAATAAGGACACCACGACTCTCGCAAACAGCCAGAAACACGTCGAGCTAGAATTAAAGACATCTTAAACTTTCATTAATCATTCAGGTGTTATGAGACCTCGGATTTATCCGTAAGGTTTGCTTGTCAATCTAAGCTGTTTTAAAACTGGCTTTTAGTGAAGCTGGCTGTTAAAACCACGAAGGTTAGAGTGTATAGTATCCAACATTACACTAAACAATCGCTTCGTAGACATTACAACGGTAATCAGGTTGGTTGAGAAGAGCTTATTACATGCGAACATTGTTATTATTGATAGACATACTGACGACTATACAGGGTCCAACTTAATATGCTGACACTTTTTTAAGAGGATGATCAGACCATCAAACTGAACAACTTTTTCAATGGAACCAACATCGAAATCGCGAAAAAAAATCAGCTGCCCTATACATTTGGCTAGAGTACGTTTGCAGTTTGCATGGGACAGCAGATTTTTTTTCGCGATTTCGATGTTGGTGCCATAGAAAAAGTTGTTCAGTTTGACGGTCTGATCATCCCCTTAAAAAGTGTCAGCATATTAAGAAGGACCCATAGACACTATAGGTATTTGATGGGTCGAACCCGGACTTTTTGTAAGGTTGCTTAGGGACACAATTCAAACAGGCAGAGGCCCTATTCTTGATTATTTAAGTGCGAAGAAGTTTACTACTACTAATGTCCTTAGTTTCCTAGTTAGTAGTAGTATTCCTTAGGGTTCACTGATTGTTATTTTTAAAGATAACATTAAATTTAAAACTTAAAAAACCCCCAACGCCAAAAACGAACATTTAAAAAGAAAAAAATAATGCGGTCACCTATTATTTTTGATGTAAGCAAATGTATGTTTTACTTCTTTACTTTCTTTAAGATATTTTAGGTAAATTAATATTTTTTTTAACACATTCTACTAAGTTCCCGTCGAATGAAAAAGATTTGTGGCAATAATGTACATCACTTTCCATACAAATCGAGCGCGTTTCGGCAATATGTAACGTTTTATATTATGGAGTGAAGTCCACATAAAGACTTTTCTATTACTTTCTCCAAGCTATTACTACTAAAATATTATAAATATAGTGAGGCGTTTATTATACCTACTGTCCATTAAAAGCGGCGACGGGCTCACTCCCCATCACACTGGACAGAGTTTCGGTGCTACTAGGGAAACATGTATGTTCCGAGTTTTCAGAATATCTCTGACTACCACCTCTCGGGGAATATAGTCATATGCATATGCTTATATCGTGTGTGCAAAATATATTTGGGCATGCATGCAATAACATTGATTTGCAATGACCTTTTTTCAGACACACACTTAGCCGACTTTGACACTTAAGACTCTCAATCACGCCCTGAACGGATGACATTTAGGACATTGATAGAATATGTCCTAGTCTAGATCAAAACTGGAGACTTTAAAAACTGATGACACATTTGTTTACATCCTTAGCTTAGAATGTCACTAATGTAAGAGGCCTGTGCCCTGCAGTGGGACGTATGTAGGCTGATGATTATAATTAAACAGTACCTACTGACGGAAAGCGATAGATTTGTATGGAAAGCGATGTAAGTCGTTTTCATTCGACGTAAACATTATAAATTTCTTCTTTTCGAAGCAATCCCGTCACTTGACAGTAGAAACTTTTTAAAATAACAATAAATAACAATGTCACATAGTAAACAAACACTTGGTGTAACCAATCCTGAATTGCCAACAGTTACACTGTTCTCGTGATTATACATTTCACAACATACTGAACAAGTACGCAGTCAATTTTCACATAGATGTTATAGTGAAAAAGAAATGTTTGAAGTCACAGTAATCGCGAGCCAGTATAATGCAGTAAAGCCTACGTAGTAAGAGATTGTTTAGACTTATGTTTATCAGGGGGTCAATAGCGACCGGAGCGGGAGTTGCGCGGCGGTTCGCGCGGCTCGCGTGGCTCGCGAGGCTCACGTGCCTCTCGTGGCTCACGTGGCTCGCGGCGGCGCTCGCCGCGCGAACGGGACCGCCTGCGCTTGTCGCGGGAGCGCGAGCGGGACCGACGCCCGCCCTTGCGGCGAGCGTACAGATACCTGCAGAAGATAACACAAGTTAGGTGCCACTCAGAAGCATAAAGCAGCTATCTGTCACTATTGCAAACTTTAATTATTTTTCTAATTAGTGGCAGTTTTAAAAATATGTATATGTTCCTCTAATATTCTCATTTTCTTGAAACAACACAACATGGCTATTACATTTCAAATAACCAATTACACAATTTTAGAAATTGCAACTAAATTAAAAAACTAACTAAATTAAACTCAAACTCAACTCTCTTGTCTTAATTACTAAATTGAATGAAAATAAATTAAAATTATGAGTGACGTTGGTTGGCTACTATTAGTGTCTTACAAAATTATTTAAACCCATTGTTTTATCAATAAATCGTTTATAAATACGTATATAAACTCACGAGCATAATTTCTTCTCAGAAACATTGCTAACTACCTTACGATTATGATTATCTTGCAGGCAGTGTAGCATGGCTTACTTTTAGCAGTGAAGGTGGCTTGCTTGCGCCAAAAAATATCCAGGCTTAAACATGTTTAGTGATTATCTCACAAATGCAAAATTATTCTTAGGTCAGGATTCCTAGTTTCGTCAGAAAACAGGGCGTATATTTGGCGAAAGCGGAATCTGACTGTCCACTTTAAAAAAAATGATATTGTTATCAGTATAAGCAGTGTGAGAGACGGGTTATCATTAAATACATTTAAGCACTTTTTGGTTCAAGCCAGCATTAGGCGCAAGCCAGACAAATGCGGCGCGGCACGCATCGGGCGCGCCATTAGAAGCGGCGCGGCGCGCAGGCAGTGATTAAGAGACTTCTTTTGAGCGTAACCGCGTCCGATGCGCGCCGCGCCGCCGCTGTCTGGCTTGCGCGTAAGGCATAACATACAAAAATATCACTATAAACTCCACTGACATATACTCTAGCGATAGACAGGCCCTTTCATAGAAGCTACATGTTCCACTTGAAAGCGATGGGCGCACTGCATTGATGTTCCCCGTTCACTTCGTCACTATGGCAATGACAGATCGCAATGTGTGTAGTTTTGTAGTTTTGTGTGACATGTTGTTTGTTTGAACGAGCTTGTCTATCGCTAGAATATGTGTCAGTGATAAACTCAGAGGAAGATTTAGCTAGTGAACAATATTATCTAGAATCTCACCTCCTCAGCTCCCTAGAGATGGGCTTAAGGTGCATGAAGTTGCAGAAGCCGCTCCGAGTGCACTCCCCCATCTCGTACTGACGGCAGCACGCCTCGCGGAAGTCTGTCACGGGGGACAGCTCAGCGTACACAGGCCGACCTCCAAACCAACGGTTGTTTAGATCGTTTACAGCTTTCTCTGCGTCTTCTTCACGACGGAACTGCAATTTATATTAACGTTTGTGAGGTGTGGTTATAAACATTTTTCTGAAATAGTATGAACAGTTCAATGGTGATTCATATCTATTTCAGAACAAATTACTGACTACAGAAAAGAAATCAATAGTAGAGACTTACAAATGACTACAGAAAACAAATCTATAGTAGAGACTTAACTGTTATTTCATACATATTGGAAAAACTAACAAGGGCCAAGTGTTATACTGAGTAAGAACGAATGAGTGAGGACTATTACCAAAGAAAAAATTACTCGAATGCTTACTGTAGCTTGCCTCAGTCTGCCAAGAGGAGTGCCTAAGGGGAGGTAAAAAGGGAGAGGGCAGGGAGATTCTACTGTAAGTAGTCTGGTAGCGCTATACATCTTTTTTGCCCTGAAGTTGCCATTTACACTGTGCAGTAGCAGTAGCAAACTGTCAATCAATGAAAAGTACTCCACCTCATGATAGAAATGCGAACAAGTATTAACTGTTTCCATAGCAGCTCAGTACACGCTTTGCTTAATCATCAACCCCTACCCATTTCGGAAACGCCAGCAACCGCATTGGCCGGCAACACAAATAAATCATCTATCTTTTCTTTGGGGACAGGATTTTTTCCAAGTTACTCTTCCACATTATTTCTTATTCATAGACTCACCTTGATATAAACATTGCCGACTAAATGATCGCCAAGATTGTCGCACACATTCATTTCTTCTATCTCTCCGTATTTGTCTTCACACTCCACAAATACGTCTTCAAAGAAGTTGTCGTAGTGCTCCTGCATCTCCTCGTCGGAGACGTTGGCGACCACCACTGAGGAAGGCAAGAGTTTTCTTTTGTAGTGTAAACATAAGCCAGTCAGAAATTGTCATATTGAGGCCAACTGTCAAAGGTGCACCAGTCAAATTCAGGCTTTGTGTATCTCAAGGAAGGCTCTTTCCTTGCAGCCTCATGGTAAGTATGCATGCTTGAGCATAAGACCATCACATGTGCTTAATGAGGATTGAAGGACTACACATACAATACGACCAGAGCAGGCCTGAGTCCCTGACAAAACCCAAAGTCATTTAGTAATCAAAGAGTGCAAAGTCGGATAGCAGTGAAAAGGACACGAAAACAAATTAGCCAATAGTGTAAACGGATTGAAGGTCCTGATTGGTCCACACCATAATATGCAGTATTACATACCTACGCAGACTAAGACAAAGTCATTGGTACATCGCTTGGCGTCATTGATTTACCAACTGCTCTCAAACGATAAAAGAAAACATCCTAAGGAAACCTGGTATATGCTGAAGAAGAAAAATTCTGATGCGGACGTGAAGTCAACCAATCTGCATCGGGCACATGTGGTGGACTGACACAAATTTATCCTCCTAGTAGGCCTGTCTGTACCCTGCAGTGGAACATTTATAGGCTGATGATGATGACATAGCTTGACATTGGTTTAGATTCAAGCCTTGGCCCTCATGATTCACACATAGCCAAAAATCTCAGTGTGAGTGTGATTTAAAAGTAAATTAATAAAAAACTAGTGTCCCTTACCTGCATAGTCAAGGATCCATAGCATGGCCTACTTTCCAAGATATTGAACCAGATTCATAACCATGCGGATGGCATTTTATAAAAGTTCTTTAGTCTTGTTTAGTGGATAGGTATCTGCCAATGATTTGGCATATTTCTCCTATTTATTAAAGCATAATGAGCCATATATTTTTAAGAGCCTATCGAGTATCTAGTCATCATCATCAGCCTATTTATATCCCACTGCAGGGCACTGGCCTACCCTCAGAGACCTGGACCCTATGGACTACTATTAGTCTACCACGCATGTCCAATGCGGATTGGTGGACATCACATACGCATCAGAGTTTCTTTTTCAGCCTGTGCAGGTTTCCCCACAATGTTTTTCGTCACCGTTTGAGAGCATTTAGTATTACATACATAAGCTAGACAAACTCAATGGTACATGGTACATGGCATGTCATCCATCCGGATTCGAACCTGACCCTCAAGATTCCCACCAACTCTTTACTTCTCTTCTCCTGGAACTGATATCTTTCACTGACATAAATTTCATACTGAGGTCGCGGTCATAGGGCCCCAAATAAATATTTTAAAAGCAAGAGAACTTTAGTTCTTAGTAGTATAGTAAAGTTTAGAATTTTTCACAATTTATGTACGATTTGTAACACCACTGGCTTTTCGGTGACGGAAAATGTCGTGAGGAAACCTGCATGCTTCAATCAAAAGGCATGTATTGTATCCACTGTCCATTATATGGTGACGGGCTCACTCCCCGTCACACTGGATAGTTTCTGTACTACTAGTGAAACATGGATATTCTGAGGTTTCAAAATATCTCTGACTGGGGAATATAGTTGTGAGCATATGCTTGTGCGTAGAACTTTAGTTTTTAGGGTTCCGTACCGAAAGGGTAAAACAGGACCCTATTACTAAGACTCCACTGTCTGTCCGTCTGTCTGTCTGTCCATCTGTGACCAAGCTGTTTCTCATGAACCGTGATAGACAGTTGAAATTATCACAGATGTAGTATTTCTGTTGCCACTATAACAACAAATACTAAAAAACAGAATAAAATAAATATTTATGGGGCTCCCATACAACAAACGTGATTTTTTGCTCGTTTTAATTGATAATGGTACGTGTGCGAGTATGAATCGCACTGGGCCCTTTTTAAATTATATATCGTGAATTAAACTTACAGTGGCTTCCGTCCGCAGATTTGGCTGAATTCTGAGGGTTGACATACAAATTTTGTAGCAACACCGTTTGTGAGAAGGTTGGCTTGTTATGAATACGTGAACACCGGTCCCCGTGTCGACATGCTCCGATCTTGAAGTAGAACGAGCAATTTACTCTGAAAGAAAGTTGTAAAATTGAAATCTAACCTACAAATTTTTAATAAACCGACTATTGTAATATCCAAGTATTCGATACTTACTTGTCTTTTTCAGTACCAAATATAGCAGCTAAATACTCTGCCATTATTAAATACCCCTGAAATTCACTGTTCTACAAAATATAAGCGAAATGGTTTTATTTAGCTATAATAACACTCTGAATGTTCACCAATCTCATCATCGGGGAATCTTGTCCCCGGCATAAAATTAGTGTTTATTAATGAAATGCTTCATTTAATTTGCTCCACGCAATGATATTGTATAAAATCATTGGCTTTGTATAATAAATTTGTTTTCGCGTCCTTCCATTCCACAAATTCCCTTCGTTGACAGAAGTATGGCAGAAAAGAAAAAAAAGGCGCCGCGTCCACCATGCTGTCAGTACTCTTTCGCCATTCGAGCTTTTGGTTCAATCTGCATGTCGATGATTGGTTGTTTTAATGTACTGGCCTGTTTTTTGAATCGTGATTGGTTATAATTAGTTTGACGAAAAGAAATCCACCAATCAGAGAGGACATTTCTTTTTTTAATTTTTCTTTTCGACGGGCATACTGAACGAACCCATACAGCCATCACATACGCTTACGGTGAGGGTCTGTCTATAAGGTCTTGGCAACAAATGAGGGCGCTGTCTCCACGCAAGAACGTCAAAATCAAGCATAACCTGGCAACACCACCATACTAAAATGATTAGTTCCTCAAACATTCTTGCCACGACTTTATAGACAGACTATATTAATGACGTAGAAAGAGAATAGCTATAGAACGGGCATTAAAATAATAATAGTCGCGAAAACGAGACAGGCTTATACGCGAATTAGAAAGATCGAGAGAAAATCTATGTTGTTTATCCCTTTCTGCGTATGCGATATTTTTGTTTGACTTAGTTGAAATTGCATACAAAATCTTGCAAGTAAGTCAAACAAAGGCACGATTTCTCATACATTTTTGTCATATCTCCATCCCTTTCCAGTATACGCACTCAGCGAATCTATGAAATACTCAATCTCAAAAACATTATACAAAATTTTTGCTCAATCTACGATTAATGAGGAGTTTTCTGACAGCTACTGAAACGAAGTTCATCATACCGGCGATAGATGGCGTTGACCAGAGAGGGTTCTGAAGACGAAAATTTTAGGCTAAAAAGTAAACAAAAATGCATGTCATTGAGTCAGATGCATCCGTTGACAAAATATATGCTCATATTATGCTGCTTACTTAAAAACACAAGTTCTTATAACTACTACTATATTACTGCACAAATTAATACAATTTTATTTGTATTTTTTATCTGCAAGGTCGCCCACTCGCTCCTGTCTCGTCAACGCCAGATTCGAGCCATTAGGAACTACTTTTTCTTTTTGGCCGTCTGAAAATCCCTCATGGAGTTTTCTGACAGCTAGTAAAACGTAGTTCAACATACTGGCAATAGATAGCGTTGACCAGAGAGGGGACCGAAGACGAAAATTTAAGGCTAAACAGTAAACAAAAATGGATGTCACTGAGTCAGATGAATCCGTTGACGACATATTATGTGTTTATATTGTGCTGCTAACTTTAAAACACAAATTACTATTTTATTTGTATTTTATTCTCTGCAAGGTAACTCACCCCTGTCTCGTCAACGCCATCTATCGGGCCATTAGGAACAACTTTTTCTCTTTTAATCTTTTTTAATGGTTTTCTGAAAATCAATCATTTAACGCGGCGCAATAGCTAGCGCTAACATGGAGTAGAAGTACAGCTTGGCAAAAAAGTCGTGATAAAAAATGAGGGCGCTGCCTCCACGCAAGAACGTCAAAATCACGCATAACCTGGCAACACCACCATACTAAAATTTTAGTTCCACCTGTCACCACGATCATGACTTTTTTGCCAAGCTATGGAAAAGGTCACATGCTCTTGGTTTTTGGGTATATTGTTCTTTCCTTCTGCAATATCTATTTCCATTGCAGTAAAATCTCGAGCTCGTTTCGCTCGCACCTAGTTTTAGATCGTGGCGATGGCGACGACCTAATCTTATTTCCAGTCCGAAACCGACCTTGCATAATCAAATTTGAGTCATAGGACTGACGGTTTCATACGGACGCCCCGACGTCGTCGGTCGGTCGAGCTCTAAAACCAGCATTAAGGATTTAAAAAAAATCTGGTCTTGCAACCACCTTGCAACACAAACTGACAAAATCTCTATAATTGGAGTTTTTGGCGGGATTTGGTAGCTGACGTTTGGAGTCCTCATATTTCATCGAATTTTTATTGTTTATAGTGTGTTTTGGTTCGTTATTAATTGATGTTGTTTTGTGTAACAAAGTGTCGTGCAAGTGAACAATATTATATAGTTCAGTGAAATAGGATGGTGCATGGGTCGTAAACAGGAAAAGCGTTCCGTAATTTTAGCGCGGCAAAGCGGTCGGTTCACGTCTTTCCTGTGGACTTTTCTGCTTTTCCTGCGTCTTTCGATTGTCTCCAAAAACTCCAAAGAACCATCAAAACGTCGAATACCAACGTTTTAATGAGAAAGCAGAAGAAAATTCAAAATAAAATAAGATTTAGCCAAAAGGTCTAGTAGCCAGGCTAGTAAATAAATTGAAAAAAGAAAAAAAAAAACGTTTTAATTTATTTATTATCTGTGGTCTTTCTTTTCTGTCATGTCGTGTATGTGTGACGAACGAACGTGTTTTTTGTGCTGTAGTTTTTCGGTAAAATAACTGTGATATCGTTGTTGGTTGCCCATGTGATCGTTGAACGCGTCAAATGAAGTAGTGTTCCGAGTGTTTGACGAGTAAAAAATAGCAATAAAAGTGCTTCTAATATTTCTTAGTGAAAGGATGCTGGTAAAGTTTTGAACAGTTGGTTAGCAACGTTCTTACATATTTCTAAGCAAACTCCGATTCGTATTGATACAAATTACATCTCATGGCAACTACGGCTTAGCTCTTTACAAGTCCTTGCTCACAAACTGTGACAATGTCGTACAATTCCACGCTTGACGACTTCTGCGGAACTAAATTTTGGGTAAGTAGGTCTTTGACCCTGTAAGTATCAAAACTAAAAAGCTTGCGGCGAGCAAAAGCCACCTTTTATTACCTTTATTACAGTTATGAAATAGTCGAATCAAACTTAGTTTGTGCTTTTTATTTTTAATACTTACCTACTTTCTTATATAAGAATGAAGAGTTGCCTACCTACACTAAATTGAAATCGTATTTATGGATTTTCTGTTCATTTAAAAAAATTCTTATCATGCCACGGTTTTGTATTTGTTTATAAATTTCTCCCTAAATCCATATAAAATAACACTAGGTACTTATTTACATTCCTGTAAATCATACTAAGGGCCTGTTTCACCACTTCCGAGTAAGTTCTTGCTAGCTTATCCGACAGATAGTTTGGCGTATTTTGTATGAAAATATGTCAAAATATCTGTCGGATAAGCTAACAAGAACTTACTCATAAGTGGTGAAACAGGCCCTTAGTAATCTTTATTTTGTAAAAATTGGTGGGTAGATACATCAAAAATATTAATACCCTCATTGACCAGCTATTGTATAAATTTTGTTTGATGATAGTAAGAGGAGGGGGGTGCTTTATTCAAAAGACATTTTGCACGCCCGAACGAATAAAGGCGTAAAATGCCATAACACCCTTTTTGCTTTTAAGCCATTTTTGGAATCTACGGCCTTCAATACATGTCCTGAATTTTTGCAACGCAGCTATGGTGCATATTCGTTAAATTATATGGTAGGACATCTTTATTCTATCTAATTACTACTTACGTTTCATAGACGGTTTTTTTGCTCTCCTGTAAAGTTGACTTTTCAAAGTTACACCTTTATTTGTTTGGGCATGCGATTTCCCATGAGAGGAACTGCATTCATTTCAAATCGTTGTGCAACTAACAAATCTAGTGTCTAATCAAAGAACAAATACAAAGAGTATGATAGCTAAAATTATACACAAAACAGGAGGAATATCATCACTTCTGGGCAAAGGCCTCCCCTTTTACTCTCCAATCCTCTCTGTTGTATGCAACTTCTGGCCAACTCTCCAAGAACGCATCCATGTTATCTCTCCACCGCTAGCTCAGGCCACACAGAGGCGGTCCAGCGGGAAAGCGGGCCGGTGGCGTTTCTGCGGGAAGCGAAAGCGTTCCGGGGCCTGCCACACAGGGTTCGCGCGGTGCGGTGGCGGCGCGGTAGCGGCGCGGAGGCGGCCGGTGTGACATCAAAAGCGGCCATCCATAAAATACAAAATGACAGCGCGGTAAATACCGCCTCCGGACCGCGACGCGCCGCCACCGCTCTGTGTGACACCTCGCATTGACTACAATGGAATACAGCGGCCGCCGCCGCTTCCGCGACGCCCCCGGCACGCCACCGCGCCGCCTCCGGCCCGCGTCGCCGCCGCCTGGTTGTCATAGCGTTCTGACCGGTACGGCGCCGCGCCGCACCGCTACCGGCCCGGATTTCTGTGTGGCAGGGTCCATATAAAGTCGTACATTACAAAAAATCCCGCCTCCCCATCCAGGCGGCTGTGTTTGAATTGAGCTTTTAACTGGGTCTACCTCGACGCCGGTGACCATCCTGAGGAACCCAGTCTGTGGTGATTTTGGCCCATCTTTCGGAATGCATGTGACAGCCATGTCCGGCCCAGTCCCACTACAGCTGAGCTGTCTGTCACACATTAGCTTATTTAAAAAATTAAAAAATATAAGTATGTTTTTTCATAAAATCTTCATAAAATACTGCTTAAAAATATTCTGTCTTACATTAAGAACAAACATAAAGATTAATATGGTTCAAACTTGCTTTATATGTTGATGTATAATAAACTCAAATAGGTAACTAAATATTCATAGATCTCAGATGTTGTGACCGTGACCTTTTCTAAATAAAATGATGACACATAATAGCCATGAACATAACCTGTTTCTCATAAACGTTGATGTTCTCAAGAATTCCAACAATGATCATAATGTTATTTTGTTTGAGTCTTGTGCTATAAAGATATTATTAACAAGTAGTTCTTTACCATTAAATCAGGTTCTAAGTTGTAACAAACGAGTTGCCTCCAAAATAACGTGATAGGTAGTTTCACAACGTTTTTCCCTCATTGTTTGAGAGATAGTTATTGTCCCTGCCTCAATTATTGAGAATTTTTTAATTCAAAATTTGGAATTGATTTTTCAGCAAACTTTTTAAGAGTATTTCAAAACCTATAGCTAAGGATTGAACCAACGCAAAGGAAGAATTGAAGAAAAATTTGAACAAGCAAACCTGATAATTTTCTATCTTGAATAGTTGCATTTATACAGGTGAAAGGAATCATTAACCTTTAAATCACATACTCTACCCATCAAACTGAACAACTTTTAATATGGGAGCAAACCTGTCGAAACAAAAAAAATCTGCTGTTCCATACGTTTGAGTCAAGTAGAAATTGCAGTTTAGTATGGAACAGCAGAATTTGTTTTGTTGCTCTGACAGGTAGGCCCCCAAGTAAAAATTGTTTAGTTTGATGGCTAGAGTGGACTACCTATGTGGTTTAAAGGTTAATGATAAGTATTTGTCCTTACACCCTGTGTATCCAAAAAAGTACTACTAGTATATTCAAAACGAATCTTTAGTTACCATTTGAATGTAATAAATGTCAGCTTATGCTGGTTGTTATTATTAACGCTTAAAACCCATGTTTTTTATAAAATGTAACCATGTAAAAACAATTGATAGTATGTAACACTAATTGCCCGAGTACCATCACATCTTGCACTTGACCAGTTCTTATTTAAATTATTATGAAGGACATTTTGTGATTGTTTGATGTTAAAATTACAGCTCAATGTTTCTTATGTAAAGGAAACCAATTATCCATCTAACTATGGCGCGATTAACTGTAATTATGTCGCCATACACATCTAGGGTATTAAATATGGCATAACAATTCTACCACTAAAACTTTTGTATTTTATTTTAATCTTAATATGTATAACTAGTGTTTACCCGCGACTTCGTCCGCACAAATTATATACCAGATTATAAGTCAGATCTAAAGCTATCAAACAAAAAAACAATCAAACAAACACAAACAAACAGACAGACAAAATGTCTAAAAAAGGTTGATTTCGAGTCAGGGATACCTAAAAACCATATCGTAATCTTTTTTTTGTAAATATCTTCAATGTACAGACACACTTCAGTTACAGTTTATAATAGTTTAGATACCTATGTATGCTAACAACCTATTTGAGTTGTACGTACAGCGTTGTAAAAACTTGACTAAGAAAACAATTTTAAGCCACAGATCCTCAATCCTGCCTTTGATAATGACTTAATGGCAAATATTATTACATGTTGCGTAACTCTCAATAAGTAACGTCTTCTCAGATACTTGCGGTGTTTTATCATTGTGTGAGCGTGCCGAACTGAGTGTGACTCATCTCATCTAACATGAATGACTTGCTATTTTATAGATTTCACCATATTATTTATAGCAAGGTACTTCCCTAGTAACATTTAAAAAATAAGTGTTGAAAAACAGGGTCTTTCTTAATGGCTTGCGGTTTTTAAGGGGATGATTAGACCATCAAATTAAACTACTTTCTCTATAGGATTAATCTCCAAATTGGGAATATAAATACAGCTGTCCCATACATTTGGTTCGATTAGGGATCATCATCATCATCATCATATCAGCTGATAAACGTCCACGCCTGGACATAGGCCTCCCCAAAAATGGGGGGATTTGCCATAATCGCCACGCTTGGCAGGCGGTTTGGCGATCGCAGTTGGATTGAATGTGTGTATTCAGAGGATGCTGCTGCCTATCCTCCGGTAGATCCCTTAGTCGCCTTTTAAAACACCCACGGGAGGAAATGGGATGGTGCTACTCTTAGCCGACACCACGCGGACGATTAGGGATAGATATAGGTATATGCTCAAGATTATATTCCCCGAGGGGGGTTCACTAGAAGTACCGAAACTCTGTTCGAGTAGGTTTGCAGTATAAAACAGTTTTTTTTTTCGCGATTTGGAATTTGATCCCATAGAGAAAGTGGTTCACTTTGATGGTCTTAGCATCAGCATATAAAGATATACCCTATAGCATATTAAGGTGATCCATCCTACATTACATAGCATAAATTACACAAGGAACAGCAATGTCATCTAAATGATTATCTTTTAAATTCAAAGGGATATCTAATGATAAATAGTGATTTCCTTTGTAATTTAGGGCTTGGTGATATCACAGAGTACAATTAGTATCTAGTAAGTAAGCTCGTACATTGCCGATTAGCAAAGAAGATAGAACCCGGAACATATTTAGGTGGAGTCCGAGTACCACTAGTAAGCCTAGTTGGGCGCACTTAGGCCCTTATTAAGACGCTGTTATACCGTCGAGGCCGTTTTTTGAACAAGAACGAAAGTGTTTTAAACTGCGTTTTAAAGTCTGAAATTAAATTATGTCTTATTTAAGGATCGGGCGGATGGGCGACTGTTCTCAATTACACGATTAGATTAAGTTTACTAGATAGAAAAAAATCCCAAAGTTACCCCTTTTTGTTATGTTTTTTCAATACTATGATTAAACTGCTGATATTTAACTTTTTATTCTTGTACTTAACTAAATACATTAAATATTTCTAGTGAACTCAGGAGAAGTTTTAGCTTAGAAACTCCCATGAGCAAAGATATTGACGAAAAACACGTTTTTTTGCGATCCTGCTTTCAATTGGAGCGGGATGGCTAATTGTAAACTTATGCTTGCAAGAAAGAGACGCTTGCATTGGGATAACCTAGCCTTAATAAACGAAACTCCGTTTGACGTAACTTAAGAGCCCGTCAGAGTTGAGTTCCGTTAATTAATACGGGCCTAAGACACATGATTAAATATCCGAACACATGGGAAGCTTCATACAAGAGCGGGATGCCGTAACGGGGACTACCGCTAGGCTCGTAAATACTCCATTTTGATCCATAAAGCAATGGATTAAAACTTTTTTCGCGAGTCTAGCGCCGTTGCGCGCGCTTTAAGAAGCTTGACTTCTAGTCGTATCTATTCATATGCCTTAGAGCTTGATGTCGAACAAAAAAGGTCATAAAATGAGGTTCAGTTTAATTTTATTAGTTTTTTAGTCAATAGTTCTCGAACTAAAGTCCTCGTGCGATTTATACCGTATAAGAAAGAGTATATATCTAAAAGTACGGACGCTCATTGTCCCTCACCAATTTTAACCTCATCCCTTGATTGGTAGGAAGCGTGGCGGAAAATGTAGGCAATGGCGTCTCTGTCTTGCTCGCATTTAGTATCGCACAATCTTACCTTTTCTTGTAAATTGTTCCCATTTGTATGAAATGAGAGCTAAGTGTCAAATGTGTGTGGCAGTCTGTATATAGGGTCCTTCTTAATATGCTGACACTTTTTAAGGGGATGATCAAACTGAACAACTTTCTCTATGGGAAAAAATCTGCCCCTCCATACAAAACTGCAAACCTACTCGAGCCAAATGTATGGGACAGCTGTTTTTTTTCCGCGATTTCGATGTTGGTCCCATAGAAAAAGTTGTTCAGTTTGATATGATGGTCTGATCATCCGCTTAAAAAAGTGTCAGCATATTAAGTTGGACCCTGTATAGAACCGTTTCAAGAATCTCTCATTCTTACGTCAATATCGGAAGCTCAAACTATTAAGGCGACTGGTACGCGGTATGTAACAAGCGGCGCGGCAAATGGCATTGCAAATCAGTGTGCAATGTCGCACAAAGATACCAAACATTATTTTTGATATGACCAATTTCCACTAATAACTAATATAAATACCGTAATTTAAATCAACAAAAGTAAGAAACACACTAGTGTAGCGATATAGAGTCTTCGAACCCTAATACATTTTATTTTTGTCTTGTCTGTCTGTATGTTCGACCGTCGCCGTCGTCTGTCCCGCGAAAATAACTGGACCGATTTCATATTTCGAAAGCCCAAAAAAACAAAATCTTTTTTTTTTATTCAAAATAATATCACATAGACATAAGCATAGACACGACATAAATAGCTTTCTGGCGTAATTTTTTTGGCGTACTTTTACCCGGTCTTCTCCCAGTATTGTTCAGGTCAGGATGCAAAGTATACACGCGGATTAAGTCGCGGCTAGAGCTAGTTCGGTATAAGGTTTCTTTCGTAGCATTTTTGTGGGCGACAGGTCCCTGCTCCCTTCAACACTTTAGACGGCCTGTCGTCCCGAAACCTTAAATATGCTAAGGGTGAACCTCAAACTCGGTATCCACTAAAGTGGAGATGTGTAAAATCAACCAATAAAATAATAGCTTGATTAAGTTTGCTTGAGCGAGGACAATTGAGCTATCCGATTGGTTGATTTTACACAGCACTACCTACTACCGCACGTTTCAAAAGTCGGTTTTGTAGCTGCAACGAGGTTTCTGACCACCCCGAGGGGCGGTCGTACGTGAACAAATATGAATGTAGGCCACTGTATAACCTTGTCAATGCAAACTACTGGCAGTTATGTTTCACAGAAGCTTAATGACGTTAATACGAGATTGCGACAAAGTCCTATTAGGTTCTCTATCAACATTTAATCTAGACGTAATTTCGCCAGACCCTTTACCGTAGTAGAGCAGTGCAGTCAATTAAATGATTCTTCTTTCTTCCAGATTGCAAATGACACGTGGTACACACATAATCCAGAGTTGACGCCATGTTTCGAAAAAACGGTCCTCGTGTGGATACCATGCATATACCTGTGGGTGGCCGCGTCACTCGACGCCTACTACATACTGCACAGCAAGGAGAGGAACATCCCCTGGAATGTACTTAACATTAGCAAACTGGTTGTCACATGCCTTCTAATAGTATTAAAGCTCGTAGACCTGGGCGTTGCCGTCCATAGGTCGTCTAAGGATGAAGAAGTGTTCAACGCCGACTACTACTGCCCTATCATTAAGCTGCTAACATTCGTAAGTACCCGCATCGTTTTTAATTGTTTCGTTTATTCACTCTCAGAGGGGATTTGATGTATAGTTAGTTCTAATTTAGTTCTGTCCATACTAGTGACATAACATTGACTGTGATCACAGTAAAGAGAGTGTTTCCCCCTCTGTGCTGTGATCTTGCCTGTACGGTATAAAATTAAATGCAAGGTTCATTTCATTGCATGAACTCTTGCTTACAGAAGGCCAAAAATCTGAGACAACTTTCACTTAATGGTATAGACAAATTATTTTTGAATGTATGCTCTGTTATGTGTTCCTGTTATTAATTGAGTACCATAAACTTAATATTACTAGAGTATATTATTAGTAGATAAGTATTTTTTTTATTTCCTAACAGTTATACAACTATTACAAAAAACCAGAAAGTCACATTGTAGTCATTGTTGTTTTTCAATTTATCGAAACATTACGGATGTCTTTGTTTTATGTTTGTAGTTATTATCGTTAAACCCGCAATAGTAGATTACACACCAAGGACAGGAAAGTAAGAAAGGTCGGCTCGGCTTCGCCTCGGTCAACAATTACATGAGATCTGAGGCTTTCTTATTTACTGTCCGAGGTTAGTATACTACATACAACTTCGTTTAGCGCAGCGGGACGATAATTGACGCTTTACGTCCGGAGGGATGAAAAAAGTTTTAAAGATTCTAACTACAAACATTATAAAAATTATAAATCCGTAACGAACGGTCAATGGTAAAGAACGACCAGATAAATTGAAAATCAGCTATGTATGACTACAATATGACATTCTAGTTTTTTGGAAATTAATAATTAAGAAATTTAAAAAATACGTTTGTTTGAGGGAGAGCAAGCACCGGAAGCTCGGTACCCTCTTAATAACAGGGCCACATAACAGAGCCCACATTATAAATATTATAAAAGACATCATCCTCTTTTCATACATTTTTGGTCCAAATGTGAAAGTGCCGGCCAACAAAAACTAATGCTATTCAACAACAAATAACTATATTCTATTGGAACTTTTCCGTCAGCATTTATTATTTCACAATGGCATGAAAGATGTCGCTGTAAGTTTTATTACATCCAAAATATATGAAAAGGATGATTTTTCAAACCTTACTAAAATGTAGTCTTAGCTAATTTCATCTAAAATGTACGAAAAGACAAAGGACGATGGATCTACAGCTTTGGTGCCATAATACCTAATAAATGTTTAGATACACAAGTCCTAACAGAATATAGCTTTTTTTGGCCTGCGTTTTCACATTTTGGACCAAATCTGATGATGATTTTTTTTATGGTATTATGATATAGAGCATACATTTAAAAGTAATTTGTCTAAAAACTGTAAAGAAAAACGCTGTGAAAGTGACATCGTCAACATGGGAATCGTGATGAGAAATGCAAAACAATCTAAACTTTTTCAGTAGGTAAAGTAAATCATTTGAACGGGTTCTTACCGCGTTTTTTTATCGTTTTGGAGTTCCCGATATTTTGGCAGTGTTACATTACAACTGCCATGCCACGACGCCGAAATATCATGACACTGAAAAACGCGGTAAGAACCCACTAAAATGATTAACTTTAGCATAATAATTAATAACCGCATAACTCTCAAAAACTGTTTTCCAGTAGGCATTATAATACGTTATTTGTAATTTGTATTATACAAATATTTTCGTTATAATATTGTGTCTGGTAATGTTCTCTCTATAGCTCCAATAGGCCAAGGCATCTCTTCACGCATCAAATCACGCTTTGAGATTTTCATTGTAATTTTTATTACCTAAAAAAACGTCTGACCTTGACCTTTATTCAACGAAGCGGATAGATAATGTTATACAAGATGATTGATATAATGTACCTATATTTATATTATCTTTTTTACGTTATCGTCATTTATCAGTTTTACAACTTTACTGATCCTATGAGAAATCAATGTAGACACTAGGTGCCTGTGTTATCTGTACTATTATGAAACTGTATAAGAAGTGTGTCTGTACATTAAAGATACTGAAAAGGCAAAGTCATGATATGGTTTTTAGGTATCCCTGCCCTGATTCCAAATCAACAAATTTTTGATGTTTTGTTTGTTGGTTTGTCTGTTCGAGCATCACGTGAAAACTATTGGACCGATTTTGATAAAACTTGTTGTGTTTGAAAGCTTATGATTAGACTTAAGCTCTGCGCCCGCGGCATGATCGCGCGATAAAGCGCTATCGCGCCCTAGCTCCCTTTCTTTTTGCGCGTGAACGAACGAGTTAGCAGGCGCGATAAAACGTTTATCGATGTACCATGCCGCGGACGCTGGTATATCAATTATCTCGCTACGATGACGGGAACCCGTGCGGACTGAGACGAAGTCGCGGGTAAACTCTAGTCTGCTATAAAGTTTATAAATATGGTGATTTTAGCGCTATTACAACCATTGACCTATCCGGTAGAAACATAGACATAGTTGATTACTACTCAATCTATTCGCTACCATAATAATAAATAATACGTCGCTTACACGTGTATTATAAAGACTATAAATAATCGAATCAATACCTACATTCATATCGATCTTTTCCGTCCATCTGACACTTACACTGTAAAGAAAGCTGCATTTTGTTCATATTATTATTTGTAATATCGAACATTTATTTATTATTATCGTTTTAAAGTGACTGTAGGTCAAGTACGAACCGATTATAATTCCCATGGGAAATCGAAAGATGTGATGAGTACTGCGCGCTGTCGCTATGCATATAGAAATGAACGTAATTTACCCTTTCAGTTTGTCACAATGGCATAAAGTGGCCTGTGTGATCAATATTGAATACTGACTAACTAAACTCATTCTAGTCCAGATGCTGCACACACTACAGTAATTTTATTGAACTGAATCTACACAGCTAAATAAACCTGTACAATTATCCTATCTATTCCATTAACATAGGGTCCATGCGAGTACATCAGCTTATATCCATGTGTACTGCAGTTTAATTTGGATCATTGGTAGATGTAGCTTCATACAGTAGTATGTATGTTAGATTAACTCCGAACTTCCAGATGGCATTATAATAATTATAATCGTTTCTATGAATAAAATAAATGAACTGCTAGATTTTACTTTTGTTTTCTCATTGATTATTAAGGGGGCACCGAGCTACAGTCCATAGTAATTTTTTAATTTCCTAATTGTACATTTCCAAAATATAAGAATGTCACATTGTAGTCATGTCACTGATTTTCAATTTATCGAGTCATTACGTATTTGTTTTTACAGCGTTTGTAGTTACTATCTTTAAAACTAACAAAAGTGGTCACTTTTGCGGTTTAAACGTTAATAACTACAAACATAAAACATAGTCATCCGTAATGTTTCGATAAATGAAAAACAACAATGACTACAATGTGACATTCTTGTTTTTTGGAAATGATGTATAATTGTTTAGAAATATCCAAAATGCTATTGAGGGCAGCACTGGAGGCTCGATCGGTAGTTCGGTTATATAGAACTATATACCTAACCTATTTTGTGGTTCGGTACCCTCTTAAAATTAAATTGATTACATTATTCGGTATGCAGTCTGAATTTCTGACTTAACGCTTAGTAAAGTTAGTCGTTTTTGACAATAATTCATTACGTTTGATAAATAACTCATAAGCCAGCTCATTAAAATAAGTACCTTGTCTTTTGCCTGACATGTAGGCACTTCTTACCAGAGGATAATTTGTGATGTGATCAACAAAAAATTAATTGATTACGTAACAGACCGCAACAAGTCAACTATTATAGGAGGTTGCCCACAACAGTATTATGTGAATCTTTTAAATCCACGCGACCTTCAATCGCCAGCTATTACAGTAATTGTTGTTTTAAAAAAAGGCTGAATAGTTAAACAACTTTATCTACCAGCCTTAGATACAACGTGGTAGTAATGTATAACAATTGAAAGATAAATAACCTTCTGTATTATTACCTCATTCTCTTATCACACGGTACCAACATAGGTACCAACATAGGTAAAATGAAACTCACCCTAGATCCCAGCTGCCGAGCATGCGGAGAGGATGAAGAGACCATGGAACATATTCTTTGTGACTGTGATGTCTTGGCGGCAAAACGCATGTGCCTCCTCGGAGATGGATACCCAAAACCGGGAGATCTTAGGTTTCTTCCCCTCAATGGTATTGCCTCCTTCATTCACCATGTATTCGAAGGGTGAGGAAAGCAAACAAAGTATTGGGACTAACACAAAAGATCCCACTAGGTCGAAGTGTTGCTGTCTTGCCAGCCCCCACAATAAGATAAGATAAGATAGGTACCGTAAAACTACACAACTATAGACCTGGGGTGCAAGTATGGTCAAGTTTTCCTGCCGTACTAAATTGCTGCACATAACGCCATGTAATCATTTTTAAAGCTCCTATTGTAGACAAAGATAAAGATAAACAGAAAAACTGTTTAGACGGCGTTATGCTTCTTATTTGGGTAACTGAGTAATGACAGAAAATTGGACCATACTATTGCACCCTGCCTTTTTCAGATACTTGGTAGTATCACAGAAGAGGGAATGGCGGCTTATCTGTGATTGAGATGGTACAATGCTGTTTCCTTACTTTTTAAATATTAATTCTGGGAGTGGATAAGTTCTATTTCAATGTCTAGTTTCAAATTTTTCACAGTCACTCGTGTTTCGTAACGAATTAGTTATGAACTCTATTTAATTCATTTCCTTTTTACATGGAAAATGCGATTACTAAATTACTACTGAAAGTCTAAAACAAATTTAGTTTTAAGAGTTACGCAGTCACTATCTGAATTAAGTAAATATAAACATCGTTAAAAACGCGGTGAAAACTCTTTACAACCTTAAATAAAATACTTATACCTAGCTGTAGCAATGTTTCTGACCACCCGGATAGGGAATACGGTCGTGAGTTTAAGTACATGTATGTAAAACGCTTTACAGTAGGTATAGGTACTGTTCATTAGAGTTCAAGGTTCGGGTAACGTTCGAATGTTGTTGTTTTTCGCCAATTTACCAAAGACACTTTTTTAAGAGGATGATCAGACCATCAAACTGAACAACTTTCTCTATGGGATCAACTTCGAAATCACGAAAAAAAATCAGCTGTCCCATAGATTTGGCTCTAGTAGGTTTGCAGTTTTGTATGGAAGAGTTGATTTTTTGAGATAGAGAAAGTTGTTCAGTTTGACGGTCTGATCATCCTCTTAAAAATGTGTCAGCATATTAAATTGGACCCTATAAAGAGTAAAATTGTTTCTTAACTATTTTGTTTAAATACCTCCATGGTATTGATGGTAAACGTAATTCGAAGTTGAGCAATGGGCTGGTCATATCTGCCGAAGAACTGACAACTGATGTGGCGTCTGAGTTCTAGATCTAGAGTGGAGACCACGAACTGGCAGGAGTAGTGACCGTAAGGATGGCCGAGGGTAGAGTTCTGTTTCGCGCATTGCGAGAGGCCTATTTTCAGCAGTGGACCATGATAGGCTGATGATGATGATTGCGAATTAACAATACTAACGATTCCGCAGCTTGAATCTCACTCTCAGTGAACAGTAATTGTAGATTACGCACGCCGAGGTCAACAAACATGTGATCTGAGGCTTTCTTATTTACTGCCCGAGTTTAGTATACTATTTTTCTCCTCGACGGAGGTGGAAAGCGGCAACTTCGTTTAGCGCAGCGGGACGAAAATTGACGCTTTCCGTCCGGAGGGGAGAAAAGTATATTATTCGTTTGGTCTGATATTTCGGCAGTGTGTTAATGGGATACTTAAGTAGAGCCTTATCGAATCGTATTTCTAATACAAGTTGTCGAGATAATGACGTCATTATTTATATTTCTATGTTTGTTGACTTCCTACATAACGATTATATATAATTTGTTGGCGGATAATTAGACACGCTAGCGTGGGCTGTTCTGATATCAGAGTTCGTACTAGGATTACCTATGACCCTGCTAAGGGTTGAGCCTCATTTTGCAGCACCGAATCGCATTTTTTCACGCTCTATCCTTTTCTGTGGGTCAGGAACGTCATTGGCTAGGGTGAGAAAGGTCGCAGCACTGCCGGTGCTGCCGCGTGCGATCACATTCCCGCTATCTTTCTCGCTCTAGAAAATGGCGTTCCTGAGCGACAGAAAAGGATGGAGCGACGGAAAAATGCGATGCGTTGCTGGCAGATGAGGTTCAACTCTAAAGTAAACGAAATATATGTAAACTTGCTAAACATTCTTATCTACATAACAAGGTTTAAACTTATGGCGAAAAAAATACCGATTGAATAGGTAATCCGAGATTCATTTTTAAAACGTAAATAAAATTATGTATATTCATTTAGATTTAGCTACTAGCTAGTAAAGCCATTGACGTTTCCTAAGGAACACAATGTTTTTCTCGTTTTCGATATTGCCTCAATAGTGACAATTGATCAGTTGGATGGCTTGAAGCACCTCCTAAAATATGTAATGAATTTAAGATGATTAAGATTCATAGCATAGAATTTTAGTTATGTTTTGATTATGAATCATATTTTCTAAAAAATTTCAACACAATGCTTATTTTTCAGGGTTTATCGGCAACATTGCTATACTTCAACAGAAAATATGGCATGAGAGCATCAGGGGTATTATTCTTTTTCTGGCTCCTGCTGATTTTGGCGGGTCTTCACCAGCTAAGAACAGAAATACAACTGCACTACTCAGCGGCCGACGATGAAAATGTTCAATACAACTTCGTCAGCTACATGATATACTACCCTCTGATCGTGTTGATGTTTATATTCAATTGTTTCGCCGATTTACCGCCGAAGGACTCTCCTTACAAGTATGAAAAGGTAATTGTTCATCGAAGTCATTATAAGTCTTATTTCGACCTTGAAATGTCAGATGTGCACACAGTTACTAAGCTAGGTATTTTATTTGCTTACCACAAGAATAACTAATATACGCTTAGGTGGCGATCGATAGAAGTTTTTAAGTCTTAGAACTCCCCTATGTCAGAATCCATACACTTTGACCCTTTTTTTTTTAATTCAGTTTTTTTATATTGGGGCTTTTAATCCGGAGGTTATGTAAGCCCGACCCTACATAGACTAAGCTAAAGAACGCTTAAACGACTTCTCTGAATCTGGGCCTAAGTATGCTAATAAGTTACGAGCCTGTGGGATACCACTGCAGGGCCAAGATTGCGCTCACGTATAAGGGTAAGAAAGAGTGGGGGAATGTAGTGTTTAGTTTGACATGACTTCAGAAAATTTTCAAGAATGTTCGTGCCGTTGGTTATACCAACACGAGACGGTAGGCGTATCTTAACCTTAAATGAATCTGGTGCGGGAGTTTCACTTCTACATAGCGTATTAGTTATTCTTATGTTAAATACTTAAATTAATGTAGAGTCTTGTAAAGAACTTATAAAGAAACTTTTTTTTGTAATTGCAACTTATAAGATTCAGTTGTTCTCTTTTTACCAACACCTGCCTTATAGATGACTATAAAATTGAATCGTGATTCTTATAAGTGGAATTGCTCCATAGTTGCAATTACCAGATAGTTGCAATTACAAGATTACATACATGTATTGGTGACTTTCTGTTTCTCGTCATAGAATCAAGTAAAAGCTGTAAAAATACGTTTTTTGAAAGCAAAATCAGCATTTAACCTGATCCAGTTATGTTATCGCAAATTTATTTATCTAAAACAATTTGTTATCAGAACCAATGTCCGGAGAACGCATCAGGGTTCCCCAGTCGGCTCACATACAGCTGGTTTGACCCCCTGGCGCTTACAGGGTTCCGTAGAAGTTTAACAGAGAGAGACCTCTGGGCGCTAAACCCTCAGGATTCTTCGAAGGAAGTCGTGCCGAGGTTCGACAAGTTCTGGGAGAGGACTCTCAAGAAACAAGAAATGTGAGTTTTCCATAGCAATTATGTCTACAGTTAACATAGCTTTACTTAGCATATTAATTTTCTAACGCGGTAGGATAATATTATGTGAGTGTTGTAGAAAATTACGGAGCATTAAAATTTGTGGGTTGGTATCGTTATTTAAGCGCTCTTACAGACGAGCGCTACTTTGGGTTCGCAGAGTCGCGCGACCGTAAATACCCACGGCGACCGCAAACTGTCGCTCGTCTGTAAGAGCCCTAAGACGGTCCGAGTAGTATATATGATGTTAAGTTTCAATCTTAAAATGTTACTGATGTGAAGCTTTTATATTACTTACTTACAAATGTTCAAAAAGTACATACGCAAAAATATTAAACTTAACAGTAGAAGGCGAAAAATAGAATAGCATAGGATAACATAATTGCTTACGAATACTACAGCAACAACACGTTCCGACGGGGTGGTAGCTTTAAAAAAGATATGACGTTCAATAAGTGTGCTTCAAGCTCCTATATTGAATAAATGATATTGACTTTGACTTTGAATATGTTTTACTAAGGAGGATGGTTTGGATATATTCTAAATATAAAATAAACCATAAATGTATTATACCAGGAATAAAGGAACTGACAGCTGAGAGAGCGAGATGTACCTAGCGGCACCACTGTATAATAGAAAGAGATACGTGACGCGAGGCAATAGAACCGTTTTCTAAACTCTTACCAATTTTTTAAATTCGGTTTCCGTGACTAATTGCAAATCTAAAGTGAAATCGTAGATATTTTGTGAAATATACTGACACTACTTCATTAAATTATCCACGATTTCACGTTAGACTCAGAATTATAGACAGTATTCGAATTTTTGCCTGCGAATTGTCTCCTGAAAACATCCAAAAACGGTTTAATTTGACAACTCATGTCAGTTGTTCTATTCTTGTAAGGTATAATACCTTTATGGTATAAACGGAATTTTCACATTTCACTACCAGTGAGCCCAGACTCCGACAGTCACAGATAGGTAGTGAGCCCATCGAGTCGCCTCTTTTATTGGACAACGCTACCTCAACAATTTAGCATGCTGATTTTCTCGCGAGGTTTTCCTCAATTAAACGTGTTCATCTAAATATGTTTACATTGAAGGAAATCGCAAGAAAATATTATGTCTTGAAACAAAATGCCTAGCCGCTTGCAAGAATTATACATTTTTGCTTTGTTCGAGAATTTCTCTTTTTAGTCGGTCGTCACATGATCCTCAATTTCAATTCACGGCACGACTGGTAAAAAGATGGATGGAAATATTGTCATACATGGAAAGACCCTTATAGGGCCTTTTTCGTGTCATGCGGCCGAAATTATTTGGTTTACATTGCATGCTTGCATGCATACAAGTAAACTTTTGACCAAATGAATGTGGCCAGTGATGTTCGCGTCCTAAGTGTTGTGTGTGAATTAAAGTTCCTTAGTAGAGTCCAAAGTCCGGCATTATTAGACTAATAATTAAGATGATTAAGATGTTTTCTTATAGCCGATGACGATGACCCACTTTATTTCAATGTTTTGTCTATTTAGCAATAAGTAATTTGAAAAAACTAAAATTAACTTGATTAAGTTATCTAGATACAACTCCAGAACTAAAAAACAGCGTAACGAAAAATTATAGGAATGTTCTATGTTGAACAAGTTTATATACAGGGTGTTAGGTAGGGAAACCGTTGCATTACATTACGGGGTGATTGTACCCATGATACGCAAATTAGCAAAAAAAAATTGGCATTTCATACAAACGTTCGATCAGCTGATTGCATTGGAATTTCATGGAAATTAAAAAAAAACATTGGCGTCTTATAGGTTTCTTAGGGAAAGTTGTTCAGTATCATGGGTACAATCACCCTTTAAAGTAATAAACTTTTTACCCTAACATTCTGTATATTCTACATTTGAATGCTGTTACTTGTTAGAAACAGCTTCTATTGCAGGAACGGGTAGGACCCCAAAATTTTGGGTGGACTCTGCAGATCCTCATTTCTAGTGCCAAGATAAAGTTAAAAAACAAAGTTTCATTGATGTACAAATTTTGCCACCAAAATATGCTACTTTTCCTGCACTATGCCGCACGATTTGATGGCAACACCTAGCCACGCTTCCATAATAGCCCCCATTAAATAATAACGGTACCCGATAATCGATTATGAAAGGCTTTACCTATACTCGTAATTGTCTGGATAACGTCTTGAGTTTTCATATGTTCTTTGTTCATTTGAGGAAAAACACTCGGACTATTTTTTTCAATTAAAATTTTATATTTTATCAAATACATTACCCTCTAGATTGAATTTTGTTCAGCTACAATTGAAGCAAATAAACAATAATCCGGATCTAAATAATATCGATTTGATTAATGTAATTTATATTATTATAAATTTTTCATTTATTATTATAATTCTATCCGAGATCCAAATTCATGCTTGAGTGTAAAATTGAGCGCAACTAAACGCTTTGTTTACAACTTTTCTAACGGTTTGATTTTTCGGGTCCATAGCTCAAATAGTACAAAAGCAGCGTACAGTAAGACATCAGCCAGCGTGAACTTCAAGCCTGAATCTGAAAGGAAGCCGGCCTCCATCCTGCCAGCGCTCTGCATGGCGTTCGGCGGCCAGTTTGTCTTCGGGTCCTTGCTTAAGTTGGTCAACGACATTCTTATGTTCCTCTCTCCACAACTCCTTAAGTAAGTACTCCATTCTGAGAATCGTTTAAATACATCTGACGCATTATTGTGAGAACATATTTCGCGATTTGTTAATAGTTTAAATAACGGAGATGGAAGTGTAAAGCTTTGTCCATGTATTTGCGGTTATTGTTTATTAGTGCACATGTTGGAGACGTAATCATGTTTCCACGAACCTTTTCTGATTTTATTGTTCGTTTTCAGACTCCTTATAGGCTTCGTAGAGAGCAAAGAGCCGTTATGGAAAGGTTATTTGTACGCAGTTGCGCTGCTCGCATGTGCAATGGTTCAAACAATGCTGCTAGCCCACTACTTCACGAGAATGTACCTTGTAGGAATGAGAATAAGGACTGCTCTAACGAGCGCCATCTACAGAAAGTCTTTGCGAATGTCAAACTTTGCGAAGAAATCATCTACGGTCGGAGAGATCGTCAACCTTATGTCTGTCGATGCGCAAAGGTATTATTTTTTTATTGTTCTCTGATACTGGTTATGATTAATCTAAAATATTTGTACATAAAATTATTGTGACTGATCTTTAAAAATAAGGGAAGAATATTTTCTTTTTTAGATGTTTCCTTGCGATATTTTATTCACCAATCACCGCTGAGCTAGATTATGACATTAAATCCTGCTATACTGCTATTATACATTTATCATGCATGAGTACTAGAATAATACACTTTATAACCTTGTCACATTAACTTACATCACGATGTAGCCGTAGTAGTAGTATTCAAGTAAGTTTTAGAAACTTAGTGGTTAAAGTAAGAATTTAAACCGCCGACCTCAAGAATACGCTCTTAACCGCTCTGGTTACAGATTTCTAGTATTGTGTTTGAGGAAATTAAATGACGAAAGTTAATTTGCGAGATCTTTGATTTAAAATTACAATTGTGTTCAAGAAATCATGTGAAAAATAAGCGTTAAAAAATTCACAAATACGCATGATCTTCGAAATATGATAAAAGCATTTTCTAGTTATCAATAGAATCGCAAAGATAACTATTACATGTCCTTTCTGCTATCATTTATAAAAATCTACAAGGTTCGTTTTATCAAATTTACGCATAGATTGAAACAGTATCTAAGTATACAGATTTTTGAATACCTCGGAAACTAACATGTTTTAGATGCGATATTGTAACAGAACACATAAGAATAAGGCGTCGTTCACACGGCCGTAAATATATCGCGCGATGAGGCTATTTTACACAATTTTCTTTCAACCTTATGTCTATTGATCTTGACAGATTATCGCCTCATCACGCTATAGAAATACGCCCGTGCGAATGAGGGCTTACAGCTTTATGTGTTTATAGAAGAACCTATTAGATTGATCATAGGAAAGAAGCATCAAATCTGTCGTTTTTAATTACGTATAATAATAACCACATAAATCCATTCGGGGGGAAGAAACATGCCTTTTTCATGCCAAAAAAATCAGCATTGTTTTGTATCGGCCTTCTCAAAAATACAGGACAGATATATTTCGACGGAAAATCGCAATAGATCACTCGCGTTTATCTGAAAAAAAGAGGGGAATCAATGCGCGATATGATAACAGTACGGTACTTGTCGAAATTGTATGGAAATCACACACACCCGCGCAATGCATATTCATCGTGATTTGACGTATTATACAAGGTGTTACAAAACTACAAATAAACCTTTAAGGGGTGGTGTAGACCATCAAACTAAACAACTTTCACTATGGGACCAATATCAAAATCGCGAAAAAAATAATTTATGTTCTATACTCTACAAATCGACTAGAGCTAAAATATGTATGGGATATGAGATTTTTTTTTCGCGATTTCGATGTTGGTCCCATTGAGAAAGTTGTTCAGTTTGACGGTCTAAACAACCCCCTTAGGAGTTTTAAAAATTTATTGTTACTTATGAAACACCTTGTATAGGTAATGAGCTAATGAGTAATAACAATGATTGATTTGATTTTATCATTTGTGTGAACCGATTTTTTTAAATGCTGGCCTAATGTCCAAGTAATAAGAACTAGTTACTACAATCTATAAACTTTTAGCTTTATAAAAATAGTAAGCCAAATGTGATTGAAAAAAATCTGCCCAAAAAAATATGAAGTAATACAATAAAACGACCCACATTAAGGTCTCTCTTAATTTTTCAGGTTCCTTGAATTGACAGCATATCTAAACATGATATGGTCAGCGCCTCTCCAGATAGCGCTTGCCCTATATTTCTTGTGGGGTATCCTAGGCCCCTCAGTCTTGGCTGGCCTGGCTGTCATGATAGTCCTGATACCGGTCAACGGCCTTATTGCAAACAGGGTAAAAACTTTGCAAATCAGACAAATGAAGTACAAAGACGAAAGGGTTAAACTTATGAATGAGGTGCTCAATGGAATTAAGGTGAGTTTTAATAATCTCTTTACAGATTTCTATAAGAAATTTCAGATTAAAAAAGATCAGCTGCAAGGCTGATCGTATGATTTTATTGTAGTATGCACTGTAGCTATGTGAAGAGTACAAAAACTGACATGAACTGCCAGTCGGTTTAGGAGATATAGCCTTTCAAAGGTTGGACCTTTGAACAGCTGTAACTCCTAAACCGACTGATGAACCATATCAGTTTTTGTATTGTTCACATAGCTACAGTGCATACTACAATAATATCATACGATCAGCCTTGCAGCTGATCGTTAATTTTTTACTGACCTTTAAATGTCTGTAACTCCTAAACCGACTGAAGTTATACAGGCAGACCTGCTCCATCCCCATCACAAAGATGCTCTACACCCCATAAACACTGAATCAGCCATGCTGCTGATGGTTGCAAAAAGTACACTTATCTCTTATATTATAACATTATAACCTAAACAGCAAAGTACGAATAACTCATTGAACGTTATCTAGTTGCTACGTGACCAATCACGTGCTTTGATAAATATTTTCCGTATTGTAGTGTCGTGGGAATAAACAAATTAATATCTACAAGAATTAATAGTCGCGGTAATTTACAAACTAAATAGGCCGAGGATCAGAAAGTGTCTTATATAGTCACCCTGCCTATTTTTTTGTGTCGTAATTAGCTGCACATGCTTCTTTGTATGAGTTGTAGATTCGCGTTATCGCTAAGGGGGGCCATAAATAACATTTTTGTATGGGCCGGTCGTCGGTCGCCGTCTGTAAATGTGTCTCAACCCTTATACAACATTTTCAATTAACAAAAATATCACATTGTAGTATTGACTACATCAAAATCACCATTGGGTGATTTTTAATTTATCGTTATTAATAGTTATACTATCTTTAAAACAACTAAAGGTGCTCACTTTTGGCGGCTTTAGCGATAAAACTACAAACGTAAATAAAACATAGTCATCCATGTAATATGTCAAAAAAAACTAATTTTTTTTGTAAATGTGTTATGCTTATGAGATAAAAAAAATACCACTGAGGGCAGCACTGGCGGCTCGGTACTCGGTACCCCTTTAGAAGACACTATTATAAATTAAAATAAATACGTTTAAATTGAAATCTTATCAAAATTTTGTACGGAATAATAATGCAAAACTGTAACCATTGTTCCATTATACATTTGAAACAAATTGCTGCAAAATATTTGCCATCTTTTTATTTGTCATTATTGTTGTTGGCAAATAAGATGGGTTGATTCAGTGTACTTTTATACACACATTTTCTTTTTCAATTATAAAGGCAGTTTCATCATTCGCCTTATATTTGTTCAGTTGTTTAACTATTTACTTTTAACAATGATTAAACATCTTACTGCTCTATATCGTTAAGTAAACGTGAGATATGACTTTCAGCAAGTACGTACCTAACGCGTTGAACTTATTTTGTTTTCAGGTACTTAAAATGTATGCATGGGAGCCTAGCTTCGAGGACCAAATACTTAAAATAAGAAACAAGGAAATGAATGTGCTCAAACAAACAGCATATTTGAACTCGGCCACTTCTTTTATTTGGTCTTGCGCACCGTTTTTGGTAAGTCTTATCTCGTATGAATAATGAAAAGGGCGCGTTGAACGTATGCCCGATGAGTTATGTCTTAATGACACATTACATAAAAATAATTAATCCGAGTAACTTACACTCGGTTGCAGAAACGCTCATTAAATACATCCATCCATCCATTAAATCTCTTGCTGTCACTTTTTGTCTTGTTGACGTAGTAAAAAATAGCAGGAGATTTAATGGAGGATTAACTCTAATGAGCGTTTCTGCAACTCAGTGAATGGATTAGAAACAACATGTTACACATTAGTAACTTTACTAGACTAGAATTTACTTTTAGTGTATGTATAGATAAAACTAAATTGGTTTTTATTGCGCAATCTTGTCAATTTACAATTTAATAAATAAATACATATATTTATTACTAGCGCTCCAATTGAATAAATATTGGACAACGAATCAAAGATATTGTGTATGTAACACGATATTTGATATCATTGTCGATTCGATAACAATTAATAAAAAATCAGAGATTTTCAGTACCTATATCATGTTATACTAAATTACTGTTATCGAAAATTGTTATCAACAATGTTAATTTTGTATTACTTTCGATAAATTTAATCATACATGTTATTTACTATCTATTTATTACAGCTGTAGATTATGTTGTGATTTTTTATGTAGATATTTATCAATCAAACATTCAAGAGACGCGTCAGTGGTGCGTTGCGTTGAGCTTGAAACTCAATCTTAAGGTTTGGGTTTCAATCCGCACGGACGACATGCCATGTGTCAATGACTTTAACTTATGAACGTAATACCGACTGTTCTGAAACGGTGAAGGAAAACATCGTAAGGAAACCTGCATACGCTGAAGATGAAATTCCATTGCGTATGTGAAGTCTACAAATTCCGCAATGGGCAGCAATGCGCGTGGTGGACTAACGCACATACACCCTCCCTGAAACTAGGCCTATGTCCTGCAGCGGGACGTATATAGGCTGATCTTCTTCTTCTATCGAGTGGGCTGCAAGCCCTGGTGTCAGAGTTGATTCAAACCGCCTTACGGCCTCTGACGTGGTTTTTATGTAACGAGTACTACCACCAGAGATAGTAGCCGGGACCAACAGCTTAACGTGCCATCCGAAGTACGGAATCATCTTTCTTCATAGGCTGATGATGATGAATCAAACATTTATTATTACAGGACTAGCTGATACTGTGTCTAATTTGACTGTATTTGTCGTACCAAATTGCATAATATTTCTCCAGAAAAAATCAATAAAACAGTCCGAGCTGTGTATTTCGTTTGTCAGTCTAGTTAATGACATTATTATTTAATCCATATAATCATAATAGTAATTAGTCGGTGTACTCAAAGCCCTTAATAATACCCGGTCCGTAAGACATTGTCAAAGATCTATTTGTTACCCAGCTTTCGACAACACCGGTTGCTGTATCGACATTGGATACTAAACAACCAATTTCTCTCTCCACTATTCTTTAAACAACCATTGTATTTCGACCGACATTGATCAATGCGGTGTGTTGCTGTTAAAATTATAATTATGCTTCCACAACTCCTGTCCACACATTGGACATTGGAAACACGTTGCGACCACGACAATTTTGTGATTGCTAAACCTATTGTTACAAAAATAGGTGCCGCAGTTATTTCTGTGGTTATTATGGTAAAATTGGGAAGTTAACAAAGGCAGTAATAACGGACTTTTCCCACGGCCAGAAATGTATTTACGAATAACCTTGCTAAAGAAAATTTGGTACCCACGACATTCGTCAATTTCTTGTTTCGTCAAATACTACATTCGTACTATTTCTTCACTCTATAATTCTAAATTAATATGTAATTGACAAATAGATAGTCAATTTGTATTTTTGTTCAAGGTTACCTTCCTAACTTTCTTCACGTTTGTGATATCTGACCCCGACAAGAATAGACTGACCGCTGAAAACATTTTCGTATCGATGTCTTTGTTTTTCACAATGAATTTGCCGTTAGGTCTGCTACCGATCATCATTGTCTCGGTCATCGAGGTAGAACCTAACATATATCACCTCTATTTCTAAGAGGCTATGGTTCTTTCTCTTACACACACGACATACTAACAGCCATACATTAATTAGAATTATTGTTGAGACTACAACAAAGCCGATAACTAGCTACGACTGCAGCTACCAGTCGACTGGTACAACAGATCATATCATCATTGATAAGGGTTTTTATTTGCTTAAGAGATATCAATCATGAATTTTCGTACAAGTGTAAGTACGATTTTCACGGAACGGAGCGCGTGGCAGCCCATTTTACTATGTGGTAATGGAAATTAAAGTGTCTATGGAGTAATTAAAGTTCATATTTCCATGCAATTTGTACATCTTAGAATCCGGTCGACTGCGCGCGGACTCTGCGCATTCCGCATCACGCAGTCGGCTGCCACCGGATGCGTCCGGCTTTCAGCAAAGTATCTCGTTCAGAAGGACGCGGTCGGTTGCCGACGCATGCGCGCATCTCGTGCGTTACGCATACGCGTGCGTTCGTATGCGTACGCGTATGTACGCTCCGACACGCTCCGATGCGCGCTCTGTTTAGTGTAAATCGTACTTAAGAAAATCTGACAAATTAAATTGTTTGAAATAGCTGAGGATTCAAACTTATTTCTCTAAACCTATAGGTATTCTGTGAGGCCCGACTCACGCAACTGGTAGCGCCAACTTCCTCACATTTATATAAAGTAGGATTAAATCTGGCTTTTTATTATATCATATCGTAAAGTATCGATTAGTCAACAGCGTATTTATCTGTAAGATAATAACAACAATTTGTAATAAATTATTTACTAATCAAAATTGGCGCGATAAGTGAAGTAGGTCAGGCAGTCACCCAAATAATGCATGAATCAATCAATCAATTGCTAATTCACCGGTGTGGTCATCTCCTAGGTGTCGCTGATGTCGTTCGGATGTTTCGTTCTTGTTAACGACGATCAGGTTCTGGACTCTAAAAAGGCTTTCGTAGCGTTATCTCTTTTCAACATACTACGTTTTCCACTATCCATGCTGCCTAATGTTATATCTAATGTTGTACAAGTAAGTTTAAAATTTTTATTGTCCATGTTTTTGTAGTGGGGCTTTTCAAAATTGGGGCTTTGTGTGTTCACGATTACAGTGCAATGTAAATAATTGCCAAACCTACACTTATGTACCTTGTTTAGACAACTTTGGCTCTGCAAAAAGTTAAGATTATCCCCTGTATAAGATTTAACGGCTTTGTAGCAGTCCTTTTTAGTTTAAACTTTAAAGTAAATATTTATTCACGCTTTTGACTTATTCACTCTCACAAGAGGTTAAGGCTGTCATGCACCACGCCGACACAAAAGTTTTCTCCATGGAAGTCGAAATATTTTCTCGCGACAATTTGCATTTTGAGACCATAGACAGAATCATTTAAAAAATTAAACGTATATCGATAAACTCGATCGATAGCAAAAAAAATCAATTAGTTTCTCAAAATGATGTCTACTATTCATAAACAATTATTTAAATGAATTATTATATGAATAATATAAAAACCTGTCTTACAGATCATTATTTAATAAAAAATAAACATGACATACAGAATTGGGTTTAAATATAGCGTGGTGCAAGTCAACCTAAAACAGGCTAACTGTGTTCAACTTGTTTTTTTACATGATATAAAGTATTCTTGTTTATAATTATACACGTTTAATTCAACGTAAAAATACATGGACAACCAGCACGAATATACAACTATACGTAAATGTTAGTAACTACACATCTATATCAAATTGTATTTTTGTAACACCTTGTATAACAATAGCACATCTATATCAAATCATACAAAACATTGTTTCAATTAATATTTCTGTAGTAACTAACAACACAACTAACTTGCAACGCTTCAATGAGCCGATAACAATTATTATAATAACGCTTGGTGACGGAGTCATTGCTTGTCTGATTGTAACATTTAATGTTCATTTTCTAATCGCAATTCTATGACTTTTTAGACTTCGGTCGGTATAACGAGATTGAACAAGTTCATGAACTGTGATGAATTGAATGTGAGCTCAGTGGAACACGATCCAAAAGAACGTAAGTATTCAACGTTACATTTTCGTTTAAATTATCCTAAATTAATACCGTTCATAGATGGCATACTGACCGTCTTTTATAGCTTTTAGTTTGTTCGCAAGAACCAGATTCTAATCAAAGTTAAATCAGTAATTTATTTAATGTATATGTTAGCGGCTTATCCCTTTTATTTACGGACAAACTGGTTTTACATAGGCTAAACGAGTTCTCCCTATACACGATAGGATGAACTGGTATAGACTAGGTCAAACTAGGCCGGCCTCAGTCCGAGAGGAGAAACCACTTTATCCTAGGCTGAATTCTTTGGTCCTTGTATGAATACCCACAATCCAGGATAAACTGGAATGGCCAAGTCTATGCAAGTAGGAAAAAATGAAAATGTATGGAGACTTCTGGGTTAACGAATGAAATAAATACCTACTAGAATTAATAGGAGTTAATTTTACTTACCTCTGCCCACGGATCTCACCGCGACTACAAAGCAGTACAGTTCTTGTGGTCAGACTACAGCAATCAACTGTTAGCGACGGCCTCCAATGGTCCCCTTTCTTAAAGTATATCTCACAATATCCTTAACTTTCCAGCGAACCCACTAGTAATAGAGAACGGTCACTTCGCGTGGGGCGACAACGAGCAGGAGCAGACGCTGAAGAACATAAACCTGAACATCCCGCGAGGGTCGCTGGTGGCCGTGGTCGGGGCCGTGGGCTCGGGCAAGAGCTCGATGCTCTCCGCCTTCCTGGGGGAGATGAACAAGGTCTCCGGACGCGTCAACACTAACGGTAAGAACATAAACCTGAACATCCCGCGAGGGTCGCTGGTGGCCGTGGTCGGGGCCGTGGGCTCGGGCAAGAGCTCGATGCTCTCCGCCTTCCTGGGGGAGATGAACAAGGTCTCCGGACGCGTCAACACTAACGGTAAGAACATAAACCTGAACATCCCGCGAGGGTCGCTGGTGGCCGTGGTCGGGGCGTGGGCTCGGGCAAGAGCTCGATGCTCTCCGCCTTCCTGGGGGAGATGAACAAGGTCTCCGGACGCGTCAACACTAACGGTACCAGACCAATATCAATATGTCCTATCCTACGAAAGAACAATGCTTCACGCTATGCTAAGTTTCTCGTTTGAAATGTTCGCCTAAGGCCCATCACTCCTTTACTTTGAATTAAGATTTCAACCCGCAGGGTAAATTCCACTTCTGTCTAAAGAAGAGGCCCAAAGGGGGTGAGGGGTTTATTAAATAAAGAAGGTTAGAAGTGGAGTGCCATATTCCACCCAGAGATCGGACACAGAGTGGGTGTTTAAAAATTATTCTCCTAGAAACGTAAACCTATTTTTTATTTATTTATTATTAGGAAGATTTACATGCTTTGATTACATAGTACACACATCCTTAAAAAATATCTGTAAGCTGAAACACATCTCAAAATCTTACAGACAAACGTGTATTGTCCACAGGCAGCATAGCATACGTGCCGCAACAGGCGTGGATACAGAACGCAACGTTGCAGGATAACATAGTGTTCGGCAAGGAGCTGGACAAGCACAAGTACAACAATGTGATCGGCGTCTGCGCACTCAAGCCCGACTTCGAGGTCTTGCCGGGCGGCGACCAGACTGAGATCGGAGAGAAAGGTAATTATCACCTGATTCTTTTTCTATCTGTTTGTTTGTATATTCGCGCACCACGTAAAAGCTACTGGGCCTATTTTGATACTTCTGGGTAAATCATTTTTCTCGCTACAATGACGGAAACCTGTACGGACGAAGTCGCGGGTAAACTAGTACTGGAAATCTTGAATGAAAAAAAATGAAAATTTTGAATAAATTATGAATAGATCCAATTAATAAGTCACGTCAAAATTGTTTGTATAATTATGATTTCCAGTTTAGTTTTTGAATGAATTTTGTGTTTGTTAAGAATGTATTAATAATCTCGTTCCACTTGCAAGGCTATAAAATGTTAATTACTTAACTAATGTTACGTATTAAAGTGCATTGTTTCACATAATAATTAAAAGCAACAAACACCAATCATTATTTTATCTGCAATTAAACACGTTCATTGTGTGAGAAATTGTTGTAATTATATTTTCTCCCCTCCGGACGGAAAGCGTATATTGTCGTCCCGCTGCGCTAAACGAAGTTTGCTGCTTTCCACCTCGGTCGAGGAGATAAATAGTATACTAACCTCGGACAGTAAATAAGAAAGCCTCGGATCACATGTTTGTTAACCTCGGCGAGATCTGAGAGCTTTCTTACTTTCCTGTCCTCGGTGTGTAATCTACTATATTTGATAGACTTACACAAACATGCAAGGTTAACAAAGCAACGAAAAATCGAAAATCCGTCATTTGTGCAGAATCTATATCTGAACTAGCTTTTGCCGCTACTTCATCTGCTTTGACTTTAACAATAAGAATAAGAATAAGTACTTTATTTGTGAAACATGAGTAGGTATTAATTACAGTAGATGTCAGGTTTTACAAAGTCCTTCATGTTTAGCCTTTCGGCATACAAATTACATGCACATGCACTGCAAACTGCATGCACAGCAAAACTGAGCGAATAGCCCGAAAATTAAAAATATTGACTGTAGCATATTATAAGAATTAAATTATGATAAACGTCATTGCAATTAAAATAAAAAATAAATAAAAAACTATGTCAAATAATTAGAAAAGTATCTTGTGAAAAGAAAAGAAATTAGAAAAGTATCCTGTGTTAAGTTAGAACATATTCTGTGTGTCGAATTTCAGCCAAATCCGTTCAGCCGTGATATAATTATGATGAGTCACAAACGTCTAAAAATCGTCACAAACTTTCACATTTATGATATTAGTAGGATACTTAGACAATATAACTATGGACTAGCTACGTGTGTAATTCTACTAACAAACTTTTCTGCCACTTTTTGCGGGGGGCGAGGTAGCACGAGATCCGCAAATTTGAATTTTATTCCGTTACTTTATATTCTAAATTTGATTGTTATAAATAGTCTCGTGAGAACCCTGAACGCGACTTTACTATACGCCAACGCTCGTGGCACGCGCAGACATAAAACAATTAAGAGCTAGGGCTTTCTGAAAAACAAATTTTTTATTCTTTATTCAAATAATCGACTATAACACGATGCATCACTACGGTCTGCCGTAAGGCTCCCAAGTGCGAGCGAGCGCGCAACATCGGCAATACAGCTCGCACGTCGCGTGCCAGGAGCGTTGGCGTATAGTATAGTTTGAAGTTATTGTTTCGTAATTATAGGCTGACTCGTTTAGAGATACGGAATAAAATTTTCAAATGCACGTGATCAATTAATTGATCTTGTAACATGGCAGAGAGGAAATACTACCTCATGGCTGGTCCCTAGTTATATTCTCTGAGGTAGGATAGTAGGTTTAGTCTTAGATTATAATTTTACTTTCGTCTAAGTGTTTAGTAAACTTAACTAGATAACATAATTATGATGTAAACATGAGTGTGTGCGCTTAACATAATTGCGATCTCTCTCGTCCATACCTTCCTGAATCTTATGAAACGGGAAACCGCTATTCAACCAAAATGTATGGAACAGCAGATATTTTTTCGCAATGTTGATGTTGGCTCTATAGTGAAAGTCAAAAGGTCTAAAACAACCCCTAATAAGTAAGGCATTTAAATTAACACCCTGTAAAATGTGTTTCGACAGGTATCAATCTATCGGGAGGACAGAAGCAGCGTGTGTCGCTCGCGAGGGCGGTGTACTTCGACGCGGACAACTACTTCCTGGACGACCCGCTCAGCGCCGTCGACTCACACGTCGGGAAACATATATTCGATAAGGTAATACTATAGAACCATTGTTTGACCTAATTATTTGATGACAGCAAGTTGACTACTAACTTGGCGCCACCATAGGTACACTGGCCCCACCCTTAAGGGTGCGGATTCAACCTTCCATTTTTCGTAATAGGAGGCCTTTGCCATTCAATGGGATCCTACAGACTATGTCTTATATTGATTTACCTCATGTTGTCACCAGGTTATAGGCCCGAGCGGTCTGCTGAAGGACAAGACGCGGCTCTGGGTGACGCACAACGTGTCGTACCTGTCGCAGACGGACCTGGTGGTGGTGCTGAAGGACGGCGAGATGTCGGAGGCGGGCACGTACCAGCAGCTGCTCGAGAAGAAGGGCGCCTTCGCAGACTTCCTCGTGCACCATCTGAGCGATGCTGAACGCAGCTCGCCTGAAGGTGAATTTTCTCATTTTTGCCGAGACTTCTGTCAAAATTGGGTGGAATTTGCGACCCGTGAATATTGCTGGCTCATAGGATCTAACTGAAACTCTTTTTGTCTATGAAATCTAATTAAATAACACCGATTCGGTGTTCAATGTTTTGCTTTTCATACCAAATTAAACATTGATTATTTTAGTGGCAAGCTAAACTCGAACCCGCAATCTGTGCATGCGAGGTAAATAACACCAGCATATGATGCTATTCTGACAGCCAGTTGGCTACTAATTTGCTCCACTTGTCACTAGAGATCCCGTTGGTGGATCCTTATCCTTATTAGTGAGAATGACGTAGGTATCTGAGAATCATATTTTTTTTCTCCCCTCCGACTCGGCTTCGCCTCGGTCAACAATTACATGAGATCTGAGACCTTTCTTACTTTCCTGTCCTCGGTGTGTAATCTACTATAATGCCAACACTAAGTGCAAAAGAAACCGACGTAATGTTTTTGTAGCAATACTTCACAAACTTCACAGCTCTGTTATTGTTTCAGAACTGAACGAAATCAAACAAGACTTGGAGAGCAAACTCGGCTCAGAGTTCCAGAACAAACTACAAAGAGCTCGCTCCCTGTCGGAAAGTGCTTCTGAATCCGAACAACCGGCCTCAGGTAACATTCACTTTATAAATATACTTACCCACGACTGTTTAATCCCGAAAGATTCCCAGGATAAGAAAAAGAAAACGGTTTCTAAGTGTGATCATAGGCTTTCGGAGAAATCGGTGAGCGAAAATCGCATTAAAATCCGTCCAAGTCGTTTTTTCTTGCAAATAAACAAATTATTATTAATTATAGATTAAGTACAAATTGAAATTTTTTCTCTAAATTGTCAGGTGATCGAGCCGGTAGCGTGAAGAGGAAGACCCCGGACTCCCTCTCACCGAACGAACTCAAAGAAAAGAACAAACTCATCGAGGCCGAGAAAACTGAAACTGGCAGTGTAAGTTACATTTATTTTTTCTCTAAATTGAGTCCGACGTAGAATAAGATATAGTACCAACCCTGACTGGCGTTGTAAGAGGTGACAGTAATTCCTTCAGACATCATCAGCATCTCTGATGTTCACACAGAGGAATGTGGCTGCCTCTGATCCTAGCGGTTTCATCAACCGAACAACACTTACTATGGGACAATGAAATACTGAGATAGTAAAAAAGGTTGATGCGGGTAAATAACACAAAACCTTCCTCGTGAATCAGTCCTTTAAGTCATTAAGGACACAAAATCCCTACAATAGTTTCCGAGATTAATTATCCTGTGCAGCCCGACAGGAGGATAGAAAAACCGGACGAGGGACTATAATATCAGCCAGTTGACCACTGACTTCAAGATAGCCCTCCTGACCTCACACTTGCTGAGGACACTTAAGGGGAGCCGAGCAAGGGAATGCAGTCAGGCGCGCGCATCCGTATTATTTAACTACATTAGTCTACATTGTAACTTTTCACAAAAAAACTTTGAAATAAACGCTAAATTTAGGTACATTTTCATTAATTCTTTAGCTCAAATACTATTTTTTTACATTTTAATAAAAGAAAAACAATAAAAATTATGAAATGTAGGTATTTGAAGTTTATACAAAGAACGGTCGTTCAGTCTTACACATGGTCATGAACAGCTTACAAAAAGTGCACAATTGGAAAATAAAAAACGGTGGAGTATAGCCATTCGATCTCGCCCTTATTCGTGAGACGCCTTTGCCTACAAGCTATAACTTGGCTAACTTATGCAGAGGTTTGTATTGTGTCGTGCAGGTGAAGTGGAGCGTGTACAAGCACTACCTGATGAGCGTGGGCGTGTTCGCGTCCGTGGTGACGGTGCTCATGAACCTGGTGCTGCAGGTCTTCCAGGTCGGCTCCAACTACTGGCTCGCCGAGTGGTCCAACGACGAAAAAATGGTATGTTGCTTAATTTATTTATTTTGTTGTATTTAGGGAGCTTACAGCTATAAAACAAGTAGTTTATAAATGTCGTCATATCATATGTCTAGGCCACCCTAACGTCTAACGCGAATAATTATATAAAGAACTAGTGTTTACCCGCGTCATTCCATCCTGAAACTTAAATTCCTAAATGTGAGCATTGCTAGAACTACATTCTTAATCGGAAATTTGGTAGTTGTAGCAATGTTTCTGACCACCCCGAAAGGGACGATTACGGTCGTGAGTTTATGCATTTATCAGCTTCAATGCCGAGTGCGTAATAATTGATCTTAATTTGTTTTTCCGACTCTACATTTACCACCGTTTCACAAGTTAAACTGCTATGGAGAAGAAATGGTCAGAAACTCCATAGCAACATAGAATATGACGACTCTGTCCTTGTTCGACTCTGTTATTTATAGTGCATTGGGTGGGGGGCAACGGAAACACGCTCGGCATCTGTTTTACTCCTAAACTTACTAGTTGAAAGCCAAATCTAAATGGAATAATTGTCCCTTAGATTGTCAACGGTACAGTAGACACGCAGAGAAGGGACCTCTACCTCGGCGTGTACGGCGGGCTGGGCATCGGACAAGGTACGATCATACGTTAATTTATATCTGAGCTATATCACAACACAAATAGTGTTTACACTAACTGTTTCCCTGACTAACAGGTCGCAAGTTCACCAAGTTACCGTTCGAATGGTATTTCATTAATTATTTTGAATACAGGGTTTTAGGGAGACAGTTGTATTCCTTTACTCGGGATACTGACCAATTAAAATAAGGGAAATTTGCGATAAAAAATTCCACTTTTCATACAAACGTGCGATCAGGTGGAAATACCAAAATGTTATCTGCTAGTTTACTTCAGGTTTCTTGCAGCAAGTTGTTCGGTATCAAGGGTATAATAACCCCCCTTAGAGTAATGTAACTGTTTACCCTAACACCCACCGGGGTGTATGAAACGTATTTTAGTTTACCGCCTGTATCGTTATCTAAACTATTATAAAACTGTAACTGAAGTGTGTCTGTACATTGAAGATATTTACAGAAAAAAGATTACGATATGGTTTTTAGGTATCCCTGACTTGAAATCAACCTTTTTTAGAAATATTGTCTGTTTGTTTGTTTGTTTGTTCGTTCGCTCATCACGCAAAAACTACTGAACCTATTTTGATTAAACTTTTTTTGTTTATAGCTTATGATCTGACTTGAAATCTGGTATATAATTTGTGCAGACGAAGTTGCGGGTTAACACTAGTACTATATATTTTGTTTGGCGCGACATACAATTTGGTGGATTTGAGGCCCGTTCATGATGGATAATATTTGACAAACATCAAAAAAAGACTAGCCTATTCTATTTCACTGCTGGGCAAAGGGTTCATCTCCCGTGCATCACTGTTTTGGACCAGCTCTGGCCATATATCATCAAAAGCATCCAGATGTTCCATGGCAGCGGGACAATGCTGTCACTCCTTAGCTATTTCACTCACGAGCGTCATAAAAGGCGTGACTGCGCGACATAGCAATGTTGCGCCTTGCCTCTCTTTCACTTAGCACTTAGACAAAAGGCGCGGGAGAACGTAGTCGGTCGCATCATGATAGGCCCTCTGGTCATCCCTCGATCTCCTTCTCGATCGACTCAAACGTATATTAGCCTCCCCCGGGATTCATAGCATTACTTCTTTAGCCAAACTTTCCTGGTGCATTGGGGGGACAAGGCTAAATAAAGAATAACTCAATCTGAAACAAAGATTAAAATCGACACTTTGTAATAATTAATTTTTTTGATGTATTTATGTATGTGTAAATAGTTCTGAAACTATGAAATGAATAATAAAATATAACTAAATAATTAATATATAACGTATAAGTAATGAATACATTATTTGCACTTTTTTCTTATTAGCATTCAAAACTTATTTATATTGTTTTTTTTTAAACTATTTACGTGGCTGGTTCCAATAGGTACTTAAGTACCTTATTTCAAACTTATTTGAGAATAGATATTATAATATTTATTCGTATGTATTTATTATTTTAAAGATCCATCTGTTCATGCATGCATGATTTTATCATAAAATTACTTCAACTATCGTTATCAAATATAGAGTATTTGCATGAATATTCTTGAATCCTCTAAATAGCAACTAATTTTTAAAGACATTTCTACTCATCTCGTCAATAACACATTATCTGCATGTTTGTTTACATTCATTCCTAAAGGTATTAATTATGTTACTTGTAATGTGCACACCACTGTGTGTACTGTGTCTAAAATATCATTAAAATTAACTTTAGAACGATGTGCGCGTGCCCACGTCTATAAAACTTGATTAAACAATTGATCACTATCAATTTGAGGTTCAATTATAATAAGCAACAATTTTCCTAAACGTTAAAACCTTACAGATCGCGCATCGAGTCATGAGACCTTGAAAGCGCAGAAATTATATTATGCGGGTCTATTTGGCGGGGGAAGCGGGAGGCGGCTGACACGCGAATGCCTTTTACGTCAGCAACCTGCGCGAAAATCCCTACCACTTTCACCCAGCTCTTATCATCCGTTGCGCGGCCTGTATAAAGATAATTAAAGAACAAAAGTATTTTTAGACTTTTTAGGGAGGGACGATCCCTCGTTAAAAAGCGATTAATTTCACAAACATAAAAACGAAAGTGAAGTAATCTTCTTTCGTATCAGTATGAGTTCTAATTATTATATCGCAAAGTAAAGTTTAGTAATAATTGAAGTTATTTTCACATTCAATAAAACAACCTCCATACCTAGTTACCGAAACGGGTTCGATTACCGGTCGATTCAAATTGTCAAATATGTAGTACTAAACATTATGGAGTAGTGTAACTGGTAAGAGATATAGTTAGTGTCTGTGGGCACGCGCTCGACTCGTGACTCGTGTCTCGTGGCGCGGCGAGTACACGGAGGTGTGTGGGGCTGTATGCAGTGGTGTCGGTGTCGGTGTCGTCGCTGGCGCTGTACCTGGGCACGCTGGGCGCGGCGCGCGCGCTGCACGCGGCGCAGCTGGCCGGCGTGCTGCGCGCGCCCTCCATCGGCTTCTTCGACTGCACGCCCGTCGGCCGCGTGCTCAACCGCTTCAGCAAGGACATCGACGTGCTCGACAATGTGCTGCCGATGACGCTCAGGGGCTGGACCTCCTGCTTCTTTGCGGTATGCTACGCTTCCGGACGTTTGGCACAGTGTAAAGCTCGGCTGTGGGCGCGCCTTTATGTTTACACATTTATATATTAACGATACTTGCGCTCGAACGTGCTCAAGGCTGTCTTGTGCGTCGATTGTGTGGAGCAGAGCGCTAGTTTCGTTCCTAAATTGTGTAAACTTCGCATTTATATAACACGCACTTGCTCCGTTTGTGTGTTTGCTTATTTTTTTTCATTTTCGATTAAAGATTTCGCTTAAAAAAAAAGAAATGGAGCCAGACATTCGAAGAGTGGACTGGTAAAAAGTGAAGATTCGATTTATAGTTTCAATGTTTTGGTTTGAAATGCTTACTGTCGATACTTATCAATGATTCAAAACAACCGTTGCTGATAAATGCAGCCAGTTTTGCAGTCGTCAATTTTAGTTCTATCGCCGACAGACCCTTCTTTATACTGTGCTAGAATAAAATAAAGAAATTATATGGTTGTTAAAATGTAAAAAAAAAAGTTTAATGCATCTTTGATTTTCCAATTGAAATAATGTTATGTCAATTAATAATTACTTACATAATTATGTAATCTACTGATAAATAAGCATTACCTACTAAAATATAAAACAATGATTTGGGATCAGTTTATAAAAAGAAGACCTGCTACTCATTAAAGTATTTCTAATTTAGGTTTTAAACATAATCTGTAGGTAGCGCAAATCTTTGCTTTTTTACGCTTAACGTAGGCTTTCTTATTTCCGCCTACTAAGTCCTGGCACTTAGTAATAAACAGTGTTTGCATGTAACAAGTCGCCCGCCGTAGAGTAGTTAGTAGTAACCCCGCACCATCATCGTATCTGCACACCACTCGTATCCTGAGAGAGCTCGAAGTTGCACCGATCGATGTCCCGGTAGTGTCCTAAATAATGTATTCATTATTCATAGGTTTCTACCGTTTGCTATGTCTAGCTATAGTTTGGCAAATAACTGTTGGGACCACGTTTAAGGTCTTCTACGTTTGGATTTCACAACCAATTCTTAACTTTAATGTATACCGATGGAATCTAAATTGCGATAATACCTTATTCATGGCTTCCACTCACTAATCTATGTGTAACCTCATTGTTATCGACCGATTCGTTGATTCCTTTCCACGGAATATGTTCTGGCTCGATGTTTAATTATAACAGAGGGCAAGAAGAGGGAAGAACAGTTCACAATGGTTAATTTAAAATGGAGCCCGTGGTGATTGTTACAGCGATAGCTTCGTTTTTCGCGGACTTGATGCCTTACTTGGCGTGTTGGCGCGCGGCGAAGATTCTCCACGCGCACTTGTTGGACAATGTGCTCAAAACGCCGTTGCAATTCTTCGAAGTGACGCCCCTTGGCAGGATTCTCTCTAGATTTTCTAAAGACATAGATGTTCTGGACACGTCGCTTCCCTCGCAGTTCGCCGACGTGACGTATTGCGCGTTCGAGGTAACCCGCCTTCATCTTGTTCTGGGTTCTTACACATGTTGGATCAAGGATGATCCTTATTATGTCGCTGCCATTCATTTATTTTTTGTTGCTAAATATTCAGTATTTTGTTCTAATTTCATCAAATTTAGTTACTGGTTTCAGTTATGGCTCTTTTTTTTAAATGTTGCAATCTTTTATGTTTTTAAAATTGTTTGTGAGTTTGTAAAGCTTTTGTTTTTTTTTTAAATTATGTTTTGTGTAAGCTAATCTTAGTTTTTATACAAGGTGTAAAATTAAATGCGTTACAAATTAAAAAAGGTGCTTCAGACCCTTAAACAGGTTGTTTTTTACTATGTGACCAATATTGGAATAGCGAAAGATATGTTGTTCCATAGAAAACGTCAATGGTGACACGACGTGTCGTCAAGAGCAGATTTTTTTTCGCTGTTTCTAAGTTGATCGCATAGTGAAATTATCCACCTTGATGGTAAATGGGGGATGTAGCCCCCCTTAAAGAATGTAAAGCACTTAAGTTTACACCCTATTTAATACACACTACACAACAAAGTTGTATTATGATCACTGATCAGTATAAAACAAATTTAAACTGATCCCAACCTATACTAACTCAAAATGTAACTAACATAAATCTGCTTTAACACGTTAGGTATATATCTTGCAGAGTTATACAGTATTGAATTTGAAACTAATTTTTACGTTTTTGGTCGGTAATGCTTTAAAAGAAGATTTTGCTGATAAAAACGTGGAGGAACGTGGAAAACGTGAATAAAACATGTAGATTTGTAGATTTACAAAGCGTTATTGGTGTAATTATTAAACTACAAATTAAACTACAAATAATTGTTGAACTACACAAGGGCTCAGATCAAAGTAATTACCTATTTTGCACTAATGATAGTAAATTATATGTTACTATCTCTTATTAATTAAAATTTTTTACACCATTCGATTCTACATTTTCAAGCTCTATCGAATACAAAATCTCTCATGCGTATGGTTGTGTATACAACAACGACGTTTCGATCATAATTTATATTTACAGACTCAAAAAGATCTCCAATGATCTTGCTCATCAAAAGTTGGCAATGGTTTTACTTTTTTTACCAAATTTCTCGTAAAAGTCATATTTATACCTACATGATGTCTTAAAAGTCGCAACATCTATATAAAACATAATTCTTATGAAAATCGCTCATTAAAACACGACCATGAGATAGTAAAGTCGGCTAACACTGCGCTAACAAAACGCTGCAATTTAAATTAGAATAAGACTGTCTACGTACCGGTTAAAATATCGTACTTACATAGAGTAATGACAAAGAGTGCTATTCTTCATATTATGTTGCGTACATCGGAAACAGCTCAAAATCCCGTCTCATAGATGGCGCTGGCTCCTTGCCTGCGAGTACATGAATTGCCAATTTACCCAATATACGTACCTACACTAAGAAATTTTGATTAGGGCCTGTTTCACCACTTCTGAGTAAGTCTTTGTTAGCTCATCCGACAGGTATTTTGACATAATTTCATACAAATTATTTCAAACTATCTGTCGGATAAGCTAACAAGAACTTACTCAGAAGTGGTGAAACAGGCCCTTAATCTTCCAATATTATGAACCAAACAAACTACGTAAGGCACTACTATCTTAGGTAAGCAGAGTAGATCCGAAATTGTTGATGCAAAAATAGCGAAATGATGCTCATGACGACATCTAGCGAAATAGAATGAACTAAATTCCGGTGTACGCAGCTTAGTATGGAGAATACTACTCTTTAGTTCTCTTTACTCTATGATACTTATAACGTTTAGGTACTGGGAACGCTGTTCGTGATAAGTCTGTCGACACCCATATTCATGGTGGTGATCCTGCCCGTCGGCGTCGTCTACTACATCATCCAGCGCTTCTACGTGGCCACGTCGCGGCAGCTCAAGCGTCTCGAGTCAGTTTCCCGCTCCCCCATCTACTCGCACTTCGGAGAGAGCATCACTGGCGCTTCCACTATCAGAGCTTATGGTGTTACTCAGAGGTAATTATACTATTCATTAATAATAACAGTTTACATATTTCCACCATTTAATCTCTGCCCATCGTCACCGTTATCTATTAACGTCATAGTGCAGGCCGAAAAAGGATAAAAAAAATTGGCCATACTCCACGCGGACTGGGCTGCGTATTGGTGGAGGCAAGTTAGAGGTCCTCTGAGTTGGCTTGACGAATACTGCCATGTAACAGGCGTATCCTGGACCTATGAATGAATGATGTTTGTGTTTAAATTGACGTTCTAAATTATTACATCTACAAAACGAATGCAGCCTTTGAGAATCAGGCGGTGCCTATTCAAATATTAGACATAGTATACCATTAGATAAATCTAACCCCCTTGCGCATATAAAGATTTAGATAAAGAGATCAGATTTCTCTAATGCTGACCGTACCACATAAAATTAAAGTTTTTTTTTGTGTTTGTGTCAATTTGGTCATAATTTTAACCGATAAATAATATTTGGAAATTGTACCACATTTTTTCATGCCTATGCTCACGACTATATATACCACCTTCGTAGATACCACCACGGTTGTAATTATTAGATCTCCCGATATTTCGGCAGTCTTGCAACTGCCGTGATCAGATAAAAAGTGAATAATAACAATAAATGCTAAAGCATGTTAAATTTTTAAAGTTGATTAAGTGATTGATCTGTCAAAAATTTTCTTTCGCTAGCTCTCTGCTACATATTCGAAAGTCAGCGTAACTTTTTTTACTGATTCTCGATAACATTTTGCAGATTCGTAGACGAATCAGAGCGCGGCGTGGACCACAACCAGTCGTGCTACTACCCGAGCTGCATCGCTAACCGCTGGCTCGCGATCCGGCTGGAGATGATCGGCAACCTGATCATATTCTTCGCCGCGCTGTTCGCCGTGCTCGGCCGCGACACCATCAGCGCGGGACTCGTTGGGTTATCCGTCAGCTATGCGCTACAGGTACGATTACAATTATAATATGGCTATTACAGCTTACATAGAATAAAAACTCTCCATTTGATCCTTGATTCTGACCTACAATGCTATAGAAAGATATAATATTTAAAATTAAACGACCTAAACCTCTCAATGTGATGGATGAGTTAATATGAACAGATGCGTTTTTATTTATTTTAGATCACACAAACACTCAACTGGTTGGTGCGAATGACATCTGAAGTAGAAACAAACATCGTTGCTGTTGAAAGGATAAAAGAATACGCGGAAACAGAACAAGTAAGACCTTTGTTTGAACTTAAAGTGTCCTCGTTCTTAACCTGATGAATAGAGCAGTTTATATTATAATAATATGTGGGTGGCTCTTTCCCGACAAATCTTTAGAATTCGGTATGTAAAGTTTTTTTTGGTCGTCATTTTTATATTTTTTACCGATAGATGACATAATTATTGATAAACTCGATGAATCGCAATAAGAATGAAATAGGTGTCTTAAAATTTTAAGACACCTATTTCATTCTTATTGCGATTCATCGAGTTTATCAATATAAATTTAATTTTTAAATTATTTTGATCTGTAATCTCCAAGTGCAAAAATGGTGGAGAGAAAATAATTCGAACTCCATGGAGAAAAACTACCTACTGTTATATTTAAAAAAAATAAAACCTGCCTCCTCTTTCTAACTCTATGCTGGAAACAGATACGGCAACATCAAATGTCAAATTCTGACATTGTGACTGTATTTTTTTTTCTTAATGGTCAGTTATTTTAAGTTAATTTTATGTTTACCAAGGAGTTCACAGGTATGCCAGTGACGTCACGGGACGGACCGAAAAACTACGTTATTTTATTAAAAATATCTGTAATCCTTTCATTTTAAAATCTCTGACATAGAAAATATGATTATTGAGACAATTATCTCGAAATGGTTTTCGATTCAGCACTCCAAAAAAAAACTTGACATACCGAATTGATTGAAAGCCTTAGCCAACTATCTCATAATAGCCTTAGTAAAATGGTGATAGTTTTCGTATGTCGGAGCTAAATGGTCTTGTCTTTAGAAGGATCACAATTTTCAAGCACGTATCGGATACGTATCCTGCCTGATAGAAAATGAAGGCAATGAGTGAAAATCTCAAATTTTAGGGTGCTAGCGTTTGGTTAAAGTTTTGGTTTTTGACTAGCGAACGGCAATGTTCGCACACACTAACGCGACAGCGCTGTACCGACCAGAAATAAATTTACACGATAACAGTACCGGGTCAGCAAAGCACTGACTTGCCTTAGATTTGAAGTAAGTTTTCTTCGTTTAATGGCTTGTGTTTTGTGTATTATGTTAGGAGGCTGCGTGGACGGTGGCGAACGGGCCGGGCTCGACGTGGCCGGAGACCGGCGCGCTGCAGCTGGAGCAGCTGACGCTGGGGTACCGCGCGGGCGAGCCGGCCCTGCGCGGCGTCACCTGCAGCGTGGCGCCGCGCGACAAGCTCGGCATCGTCGGCCGCACCGGCGCCGGCAAGTCCACCCTCACCCTCGGACTATTCAGGTTCACTACACGATACTGTCATCACTGTCTATAGTACGAGACTGACGCTCGGTACACGATACTGTCATCACAGTCTGTAGCACAATGCTCTCTTACAGGATAGTGGAAGCGATGGGCGGCAGGATCCTGATCGACGGTATAGACATATCGACGATCGGCCTGCACCAGCTGCGCTCGCGCATCACGATCATCCCGCAGGACCCGGTGCTGTTCTCCGGCACGCTGCGCATGAACCTCGACCCGTTCGAGGCCTACAGCGACGAAGACATCTGGCGGTCGCTGGAGCACGCACATCTCAAGGCCTTCGTTAACAGTGAGCTTTGATCCTCATTATACTCGTACCTAGCTGTAAGACTACATTACATGATTATTGTGATGAATCAACACAAAACTTTTATGGCTTACACTTTGCTCTGATGAGTCATTCAATGTTAATGATGCATAATAAAAAAAAAAATATGTATTAGAATTGACGCTTTCCTTTCGGAGGGAAGAAAAAAAATATATACAGGGTCCTTCTTAATATGCTGACACTTTTTTAAGGAGATGTTCAGACCATCAAACTGAACAACTTTCTCCATGGGACCAACATTGAAATCGCGAAAAAAAAATCAGCTGTCCCATACATTTGGCTCGAGTAGGTTTGCAGTTTTGTATGGAAGAGATGATTTTTTTTTTGCGATTTCGATGTTGGGCCCTTAGAGAAAATTTTTCAGTTTGACGGTCTGATCATCCTCTTAAAAAAGTGTCAGCATATTAAGTTGGACCCTATATGTATGTTTTATTAACCTATTTCGTCCCACTGCTGGGTAAAGGTCTCCCCTGAACTCTTCCACATAACTCTATCCAACGCGGTACCCTCCATTCGCTGCAATAGGCATCCAACTCATCGCGCCACTTTTTCCGGTGTCTGCCTCGACCTCGACTACCATCATAAGCACCCATTGCGTGGTAATTGATGCCCACCGTTAGGCGTGCATTCGGCAAACATGCCCAGCCCAGTCCCACTTTAGTTTCGCAGCGCAGTGTTGTGTTCCGGATACGGTCCGTCCTTTTCACACCTAGTATTCTGCGCTCCATAGCTCTCTGACAAACCTGCAGTTTGGACTTGTGAACCTTTGTTAATGACCAGCAATTCACTAAGCGCAATAATTGTATTCGTCGTTGAAACATCGCTGAGCTTTCAATTTCATGTGTCAAACTCATACCTACCCATACTCAACTCCGACGATCTGAAGGATGCGAGCTCGTCGATGTTTTTGACAGCGATGTGAGGCTTGGAGAATTGCACTCCAGGTTTGTTAGGTTAGGATTGGTAGACATGTCGACATGTCTATAAGATTGCTTTTGAGTGAGAGTGGAAGGTCGCCCTTCATTAGTTCCTTCATGGACCAGTAGCTCTTCCAGGCGTTGTCGATACGGCGTGCGACTTCTTTGTCCTGCCTGTTTTCGAAGAAGACTACTTGGCCCAAGTAAATGTACTCATCGACATACTGTATGACTTGCCCATCTAACTCATTCATCAAGTCATCAACTGGGTCTTTGTACGGTTCATCTTAAGTCCGACCTCGAGGCTTGCCATGCTCAGGTCTTAAAGCATCAGTATGAGTTCTATTGCTGATGGCGCGAACAGCACTATGTCGTCGGCAAATCGGAGATTCGTTAACCTCTTGCAACGGAGATTCGTTAACTCACCACTAACGTCAATTCCTTTTGTCTCCCAAGCAAGACGACCGTAGGTTTTTAAATATATCTTCTAGGGTACTCCTAAATAATTTGGGACAAAGAGGATCGCCCTGTTTTACTCCTTTTTTAGAGTTCCGAAGTCAAACAGGAACCTCTATAGTCCGTAGAACCGTCCGTCCGTCTGTCCGCGGCTTAGCTCAGAGACGCTTAGTACTAGAAAGCTGTAATTTGGCATGGGTATACATATTAATCACGTCGACAAAGTGGTGAAATAAAATTTTGAAAAATATATTTTTTCGGTCTACCTTTTCCCCCTACACGTGAAGTGGGGATGATTTTTTTTTCTCGTCTTTCCCATGATGTGGGGTATCGTTGGATGGGTCAATATTGTGGGTGCGGGAAAACCATTTTTCGATTTAATGATCTGTTAACGAAATATTAAGCTTTAAAGTGAAAATTTTTGTTAGAGTCAAGTTTAAGAGTCAAATTTTTCCACAGGTCTATCGGCGGGTCTGAACCACGAGGTGTCGGAGGGTGGTGAGAACCTGTCCGTGGGGCAGAGGCAGCTCGTGTGCCTGGCGCGCGCTCTGCTGCGCAAGACGCCGCTCCTAGTGCTGGACGAGGCCACCGCCGCCGTCGACCTCGAGACCGACGAGCTCATACAGGTAACTGGAGCGAGGCGGCTCGTGTGCTAGTGCTGGATGTGGCCACTAACAAGTGGTTTGTTTGTTCGCAGAAAACCATCCGTTCGGAGTTTGCGTCGTGCACGGTGCTGACGATAGCGCACCGCCTCAACACGATCATGGACTCGACGCGCGTCATGGTGCTCGACAAGGGGCAGCTGGTCGAGTACGCGCCGCCCGAACAGCTGCTTCAGGACAAGAACTCCATCTTCTACAGCATGGCCAAGGACGCCGGCCTCGTCAACTAACGGCGCGGGCACGGCAGTGCCTGTACTATCGAAGGGCCTTTTCTGTATGAATAATTTATGTGAGACTTTTGGTTCATTCTCGTTCACGAGTCACTTCGAACCGAGTCAAGGCCCTATCATGAATTAATACTTTAGATACGGGTTGCATTTTATTTGTTAAATTCTTAGCCGAATTAACTAGGTACTAGAAACGCGAACGCTGCACTAAATTCAATACAAAAGTTCGTGTACAGTGTATCAATTGATGTGATAGCTCAATGTACTTTGCTATTTAAAATTGTCGACTAATAAAACATGCGATACATTATTGTTACCTCAGCGACCTTTTTAAATAAATCTACAAATTAACTTTTCTCCGTTACTAAAACACTGTCTCCTAACGTAGTAGGTTTATAATATATTTCTGTGCATTGAGATCTCACAGAAGACGAATCGTGTTTCTCCTTTCGTGTTATCTGGTGTAACGCACAGATGAAAGAAGTCGCCGAGTTAGCGTTAGCTACAATGTGCTAGTTACAGCTTGAGCTCGCCTTGGCTCTCGTGTTCTCTCAATAAAACGAGAATGAATCTGAGACTTGCAGCTATATCAATGCATGCTCAGTTACTGAAAAACATTAACTCTTTAGCCGTTACATGCTAACAGAAAGTAGTCGAGGCCCGTCTTGTTATGCTCGTGTATAGTTTGTCCATCAGTTTGGTTGTTGTATAACTTCTATTGACCGAATTACCAGATCATTCAATTCGTTAAATTACAAATGCAGGTATCGAAACTAAGAATTTTTAGTATAGTCTCCACTAATAGCTGGAATTTTTAACAGATTTCGAATTTAAGTAACCAAAAAGTATTTTTTCCTCGAATAATGTTTTTAATAATGAGATGAAATATATTTTCACCATGTAGTAATTTAATACACATGGGAAACAAACTGTTGTAAATTCAGTTTTCCTCATATATTTTTCATGATCTCTGGCACTTCACTCAACGTGACAGAAGTTCCTTGCCGAACGTTGTTGCCGCATAAAACTGTATGATTTTTGTACAATGTGCTAGCTCAATAAATGCACTCAGCCACTCAGTAAAATGTACCTCTTCGAATGTTTGTTTTTGCTTTTACATTAATTTTAAGAGTTAAACTGAGTGCTCTCTTTGTAACTATAACTGTAAGGTTATCTTAAACATAAACATATTGTTTATTTCTCAAAACCATGGTTACAAATTAAACTCCCAAAAAAGTAAAGGCTGAATATCCAGGAGTTGAAAGTTTTTTTATCTAATAATAGTAAAACTTTGAGATTCGGCATGAAAATTACTTCTACGAAAAAGACATTGAGTACTCTGTACGTTTAACAAATAGGTATTTCGTTTGCGTTTATTTTGCTCGAATCTAATAATGAACTCAGCCTTTCACAAACAGTAAATTAATTTGAGATCTTTAATAAACTTGTAAAGTTGCCTTGTGTAAATATTAGGGTAGTATTACAGAACGACACTCAAGTGGAGATCTCTTCTCAAGTAAAGATAGATAGACAAGGATGCATGTATACGTTGTATGTATTTGCATCCTTTTCTGTCTATACTAAAGAAGAGATCTCCACTTGAGTGTCGTTCTGTAATACCCCCCTTAGTCAGCTTACTCAGTGTTCATAGTTTTGTACTGTAAGTGTGTCTATGAAGTTCTACGAAAAATGCCACTTATTCGTAGATCGAGGTGCAATAATGTCAAAGGTCAATTTACGATTTGTTACAAGTGCTTTAAGAAATTGTACGGTATTAATATGTACAGTGTTCTTATGTATATAAGTACTGTCGCGTACTGATATGTGACTTATCACTTGGCAATAAATATTACTTGCTTAAAGCGCGCTATCCGGCCTCGCGGTGGTAAGCCACTGGTCCACCTGGTACCTGGTCCACCACCCTGGTCGAGAGTACTTGTGTATAATCTTCTTCTGTCCCCAGTAATGCTAGTATTAGCATTTATTGATAGGTAGTTATTGTAAGACTTCACTCCTCGTGCCTGTTTCATAGAATAGTGTCGGTTTAACCACTATCTGTTTCTTTATTATGAGTGATGTGATTTTTACCTTTGTAACTTGTAAAATTATGAGAAGTTAATTAAATTATAGTTATTATATATTATTGAAATTGTGTGGAGTGATAAACGTTTCGAACAAGTTTATAGTTTGAGAATTAATAATACTGTAATTATAATGTTACTTGCCAGTGCAAAAGTAAGCATTTAAATGTGTACCTAAATTAATTATTTTGTATTGTAGTTTTGTTCTTAATTTTTTTCTCTACTTATGGATAATCACAAATAGTTTAATGATTTGAAAATGTTTTATATACTTACTTAATTATTATTATGACGTGATCCACTAAACAGTATAGCAGAATATTTCGTTTCACTATAATATGTTAATATAAATAGTATAGCGTATATTTAAATTGACTATATTATACAAAACAAATTCTTAATCATAACAATTTCCTTTGAAATTCTTGTACTTATTCACTAGTACTTATCCAAATCTTAACATTCATCCATAAAATACATTGTCCGTATTTTTGTAAAATATCTGTTCAGTGTTTTGAATTTAACATGCAACTTAAATGTAAATACGTACTTAATGTTTTATTGTATAAACCAAATAGATTATAAAATAACAATTACAATCTATTTATATTTTTATTGTTCATAAGGTACCTCTCTACAAGGAGAGCTACCCCTCACCAGTTGAAATAGCGATTCTTAAGCACATCCCAATGTGTCTTTCTTTATATTGATTTGAAGGTGTTACCTGTACTTATAAAAGTTATCTATCACATTTTGTATGCACAATACTCTAATACTAAGTTATTGCTAGTTTTCTATAAACGAGAACACTGTTCCAGATTTATATCCTCAATGTTTTTACCGATTGACCGAATGTAGGTAGGTATGTAATTAGTTGTAATTTCTATTTGTTATTTGTAAATTATGTTTACAAATTTTTAATACAGGATAAAACTCTTCATAATAAAATGATTTGTACCAATTCATATTTTAGTTTTTGTTCTTAGCTTTTATCTCCACCGCTGCGTGTGCGCGCGGGTCGGTTTCTACTAAGATCCTTAGACGGACGTCCGTACGCGGTTTCTTTCATTGATTCTGATAATTATATATTTGCAACAGCATCATTAACAGATACCGCACTCATCCCGATTTAAAGCGCTATTTCGAACTTTGCTCTTCAGGAACAAAAACTAAAATGCGCCTTATGTCAATGCGCTACACTATACAGGGTGTTTCATAAGTAACAATAAATATTTAAAACTCTTAAGGGGGTTGTTTAGACCGTCAAACTGAACAACTTTCTCTATGAGACCAACATCGAAATCGCGAAAAAAATAATTTGATATCCCATACATATTTTAGCTCTAGTCGATTTGTAGAGTATGGAACACAATTTATTTTTTTCGCCATTTCGATATTGGTCCCATAGTGAAAGTTGTTCAGTTTGTTGGTCTACACCACCCCCTTAAAGGTTTATTTGTATTTTTGTAACACCTTGTATAGGTACCTCATGAGGCGCCGTAGGTCCTTATCGCAGCTGGCAAACGCTGGTGACGGAGATCTGCATGGGTAGCAATGCCACCGTGATACAGCGCTATCACACCTTCGCTCTCTGTCTATTTGCGCGCGAACGAACGAGATAAAAGACGTGATACAGCCGTAGCATGCTACCAGTTCTGGTGTAGTAGTGTTTTTAGTAGTAGTTAGTGTTGTAGTTCAGAATATCTCTGACTACCCTCTCGGGGAATGTAGTCGTGATCATATGCATGTATACAGGGTCCAACTTAATATGCTGACACTTTTTTAAGGGGATGGTAAGACCATCAAACTGAACAACTTTCTCTATGGATCAACATCGAAATCACGAAAAAATAGTCGGCTGTCCCATACATTTGGCTCGAGTAGGTTTGCAGTTTTGTATGGAGGGGCAGATTTTTTTTCGCGATTTCGATGTTGGTGCCATAGAGAAAGTTGTTCAGTTTGATGGTCTGATCATCCCCTTAAAAAAGTGTCAGCATATTAAGAAGGAACCTATATGTTTAAGGCCTCCGCACATTGCAGCGATATTATCGAGCGATTTTATCGAGCGATATTATCGACAGCGATATCGCACAATGAGTAGGATCGCGCGCGTCCCCATACAAAATGTACTAGAAATAAATATCGCAAAATCGCAGCGATAATATCCCTGGATAAAATCGCTGCAATGTGCGGAGGCCTTTATTCAGGGTGAGATTTATATCATTAGCATCCTTTTAAACTAAGGGTCTACCCTTCAAACTGAACAAATTTAAATTAAATTAAAAAGTATTTATTTGTCTCTTTACACAGGTACATAATAAATATATTTACATTTGCTCCTACAATAAAAGTTGTTCAGTTTAATGGGTAGATAGACTCTTAGTTTAAAAGGATGCTAATGCTATCAATTTCACCCTACTGTAAAATCCATCCTTGTATACAGAGTGTAAAATTAAATACGTTACATAGGTATTGAACGAGGTGCTTCAGATTATCAAACTGAACAACATTCACCGTGGAGCTAACACAGAAACCAGGAAAAAATCTACTTTTCCATACATTTGGATCGAGTAGCCATTAACATTTTCTATGGTTCCACAGTGAAAATTGTTCAGTTTGCTGGTCTGAAGCCCTTTGATATGTAACGCATTTAATTTCACACCTGCACGGCTAGCATGTCACCCACGACAAAGCGTTTAAACGAGAAAAACGTCATGCGCGCTCTTTTTGGCGTACGTAAAATAATAAAGATGGAGGCACTCGATTTTTCTCGTTTTCTCGGCGGTGGCATGCTAGAGGGCCTGTATAATGGATTTGCCCATATTGTCTTAGATGCATTTTACTTTGTTTATTTCGCACTCTCAATGAGTTAGGTATTCTATGCCTTTGATGAAAAGGAATACGCAAGTAACGTGACGTCACCAATATTTTATGACGATGAAATTTTTTTTTTTATACAGGGCGCCGGCATCTCACCTACCCGCCAGGCATAGACTAAGGGTCAGCGCACCTTATTTAGCGGAGAACTGCTTAAACAGTTTTCCTTAATTAATTGATAATGAACGGCCCGACAGCACAGTCTGTAGTGAACCTCCCTGCTGTGCCGGGGGTCGCAGGTTCGAATCCCGTAAGGGACAAATATTTGTATGACAAATATGAATATTTGTACCCGAGTCATGGATGTTTTTTTATCTATATATGTATTCTATATCGTTGTCTAGTTATCATAATACAAGTCCAGGCTAGATTCTGGTACTTTAAATGTGACTAGATAATTTGTGTGACACTGTCCAAGATATTTATTTATTTAACTCCATGACAATTGAAACCAGAGTTGAAAATAGCGTGCAAGAGATATATCCCTGTGACGTGTGTTCGGGTTATCTCTTGCATGCTCTTTTCACCATTCTATTCCAATTGTCATTTTAGTCCATTATCAATTGATTCATGAAAACTGTTTGAGCAGTTCTCCGCTAGATGTGCGCTGTTGCGCCGACCCCAAGTAATGGGATAAGGGCAGGAAGAAGAAGAATGTACTCGCTAATACACCGTTACGGGCAACAGACAAAACAAATATTATGATTACCTACTGTTCCAGAGTTTTACACAGACGAACTGGTGGCAATTTGTGTCGATCTCAAACGATGGAACTGGTTCTCGGCCTATTTACTTGGAGAGAAACCCAACCCAACGAAGACTTGGAGCGCCTAGTCGAATACGCCAAGACCCGAGCTTCTAGTGGGCTATGCAAATGCCTGGGCCAGCACGAACATCACACTGTAAAGGTGAGTTGCTTTACGACTGTCTCACTTAAGTAATTGTCTTCAAAGACAAGCACCTGGCAGGTCTATAAAACAGCCTTTTAAGCGAAAAGAGCATTATCGGAGAAAACTCTACGAGGAAATATCAGAAAGGATCGAGAACATGGGCGTAGCAATGATTTTTTCCCAGGGTGGGCCAGGCCCAGGCGAGGTTGATGTAATAAAAACTAAAACCTAGAGCGAGCGAAGCGAGCTCGAGAATTCACTGAATCCTGGAGCGAGTGAAGCTAAGTGAGCTCGTGATACACTATGCACTGCATCTAGATCTTTGTGATACAATCGTAGCCAGGAGCGAGCGAAGCGAGCTCGACATTTCACTGCAATAGGTATAGTGAGATCAGTGTAACACGATTTAAATCCTGGAGCGAGCGAAGCGAGCTCGAGTTTTTTACGACCTAAACGCTGGAACGAGCACAACAAACTCAAGATAACTAATTTATGAAAAGATATACGATCCAATACCAAGAGCGAGCGAAGCGAGCTCGACATTTCACCCAATTCTGGAAGTGAGCTTGAGATTTTACTGCAATGTGTCTAGCCAGAAGCGAGCGAAGCGAGCTCGAGATTTTACTGCAATAGGTAGGTATAGTGAGATTCGTGTAATACGGTTTAAATTCTGGAGCGAGCGAAGCGATCTCGGGTTTTTGATGATCTAAAAGCTGGAACGAGCACAGCAAACACAAGATAACTACTCTATAAAAAGATATACGATCCAACACCTAGAGCGAGCGAAGCGAGCTAGACATTTCACCCAATTCTGGAGCGAGCGATGTGAGCTTAAGATCTTACTGCAATGTGTCTATAGTCTAGCCATAAGCGAGCGAAGCGAGGCGAGCTCGAGATTTTACAGCAATATCAATAAAATCAAAGCAGTACGTTCTAAAAACAGGAGCGAGCGAAGCGAGCTCAAGATTTTGCTTCAAGATTTACAAGATTTTGCGAAAATACATTCAGACCACATTGATTTTTCAAGAAAGTGGACATGACAAACGAAACACAAGAAATTAATATCGTGTTTATTTATCATTAATTGATATCTCTTATTTTTAGTAAGTGATTCATTTGATTTCTGGGGTGGGCCGGGCCCACCCGGCCCCCCCCTTGCTACGCCTATGATCGAGAATCCGCAAGATGCTCTTGTATAGGGAACCTTAATTTTTTGTCTTTTTATTTTTATTATTTGGTAGCAAACTACGTAGCAAATCCAAATGATAACAAATAATTATGTAAAATTTTCAACAGGCTACCTATAAACGGTTCAAAAGATACAGCCCTTTCAATTTAGGGCAAGACGGCGTAGTAATAGAGTACGATATTGGCACCCTTCGGGTACGGAACCCTAAAAATGATTCATTCAATATTCAACATTATTTTCGTGTAGGCAGACATCGGTTCGGTCGTTCGGTCACTGATGTTCATTCATATAGTTCACCGCCTTTCAACAGAAACGAATCATTCGTCTAGGATATAATTCGGAGCGCGCTCCATACAAACGTACTATGGTGATATTTTCAAAACTAACCAATTAAACTCAATTAAATTTTTCAGAATCAATCTGGAAACAATTTTCTATGCTTGTATAGAGTCAGATTTTCGTTAAAATTTAGGTATCGTTTTAAAGTTACAGTGCCTCAAAGATTTCCATACAAATCTTAAATTATTCCTAGCATTGAAACTGTATATTTTAAAGAAAATCTGACTCCATACAAGCATAAAGATTTGTATTTAGATTGTTTCTGCAAAATTTCATTGACTTTAATTGGTAAGTATTGAAAATATCACCATAGTAGTACCTACGTTTGTATGGAGCGCGCTCCGAATTATATCCCCTTAATAGGTTGGTACGCAAACATAGGTACACAGATAACTCAGATAGGTACTGAACTGAGTTGCATAGATAGTGAGGTAGTCTTGCTTGCCTAACCACTGATCATTTGAATATCGATAGTTGAACTGAACTTGAAAAATATAAACAATATCGATACTAATTTTCTAGGTCACAATAGTATCGATAGACTACCGATAGCGTCACTATTGTTTGGCAACACTAAAGTAAGACTTAAGAGACAAAGTACTTACACTGTTAATTCGAGCTGAGTGGACGAGATCACGAGACGTGTTGAAGATAAACGCAATTGAAATTTTTTTTAATTACTGGCATACGAGTGTAAAATAATGGACTTTAGTTTGGATTTACCTGTTGACAAGCTCACTCAAGTAAGTTAATCACAATGATATGAGATACTAGTTAGTGTTAAAGAATATAGTTAAAAGAGATTTTTTGTTTATTTACGTAGTAGTTACACTATCTAACAATTTATAGTGATTATTTAGTGTTCACTACAAAGAGAATGTACCTAATCTCTAGTTTATTATTTAAAAATTCTTATGAAGTTACGGTTTTGTATTTGTTATTTCTCCCCTTTTTAAATCTTCTATGCTTACTTAAACATAAAAATAAGACTGTTCGTTGGTAAGCGCAATCAATTGAGAAAGTCTGGACAGATTTTATTATTTTACTACGAAACCCTAAAAATAAAAAGGACAGCTAGGTGTTTTATTTCTATTTGATGTTCAATGTCTGGGACTAATTTAAAACACTTGAATTAATTGTGCTTGTTTGCAAGTATTGTGCAATGTTTAATGTAACGCAAGGTCATTGTAAATACAATGATTTAACAAACTGTTGAGGCTAATTTTTATGACAGTTAGGGTAAAACACCCAGTAGTCCGCCTTTTAACGAAAATTTAAACTTTATTGAAAAAGTGAACCTGGTCTCCATACATTTTTTTAGACCACACATTCTCGAACATGGGTGAAAATTCCGGAAAAAGTTTAATGTTGACTTTAAGATTATTATTTTTTTAATAGAACGACCCTAGCTACAATGCATGTCTGATAGCACCACTCTTAGAGAATATTATGCAAAAAACCGACTGCAAAAATCTCTTCTTTTTTGGCCATGACGGTCAAAAGATTGACGAAGGTCCTAAATACTAGGTAGAAAAATATTAAAAGTCCAAATATCTCGAAAACCGTGGCACTTTCACTGGACATGAAAGTCCATTTTCTGAACGGGTTTGAGGTGCTCTATCAGCTTGTACAGGGTTATCCATTATTTAGCGGACACCCTGTACTTATAGGGTCCTTCTTAATATGCTGACACTTTTTAAGGGGATGATCAGACCGTCAAACTGAACCACTTTCTCTATGGAACCAACATCGAAATCGCGAAAAAAAAAAATCTGCTCTTCCATACAAAACTGCAAACCTACTCGAGCCAAATGTACCTACCCTACACAGGACCCTATACGGGGTCTTTCTTAAATATGCTGTCTAAAAAAATAGTCTAAAAAATAGCTGTCCCATATATTTGGCTCGCGTAGGTTTGAAGTTTTGTATGGGAAAGCAGATTTTTTTTCCGGGATTCGATGTTGGTGCCATGGAGAAAGTTATTCAGTTTGACGGGCTGATCATCCCCTTGGAAAAGTGTCAGCATATTGAGAAGGACCGTATATAAGGTCTAACAAAATTAGCTGAAACTTTTTTAAGGGTATGATCAGAATTCAGACCACCAAATTGAACAACCGTTGACATTAAAAATTGTGCCCTGCGGGTACCCTATAGTCTATATATAACAGTACCACACGACAGCTAAGTGTCCCGGGTGTGACTGAGCTTTGTGTGATCAGGAGTGCGATTTTTGAATCTCATTCGGTGACTTTCACAAATCATACTCCAGGAGTGCGATTTTTGAAAGTCAAATCAGCAGTAGAAAGATGCATATCTCCATAGTAATTTTGACATTTTCAACTGCTGAGCTCACCGAATGAGATTCAAAAATCGCACTCCAGAGTGGAAATCACTTATACTTAATTTTATTTCGGTGTATAATCGGATCACGCGATCGGATTCTACAAAACCATGCATTTTATTTTAGGCGAAACTGATCTCGTGATCAGAGTGCACCTTCCGCGCGTGATCAGTGGCGTATTCTCCTAAGGGCAAAATGGGCAAGTCCTAAGGGCGGCCGGTGCAAGTGGGGCGGCCCGTAGGGCATGGGCGTAGCAATGATTTTTTCCCAGGGTGGGCCAGGCCCAGGCGAGGTTGATGTAATAAAAACTAAAACCTAGAGCGAGCGAAGCGAGCTCGAGAATTCACTGAATCCTGGAGCGAGTGAAGCTAAGTGAGCTCGTGATACACTATGCACTGCATCTAGATCTTTGTGATACAATCGTAGCCAGGAGCGAGCGAAGCGAGCTCGACATTTCACTGCAATAGGTATAGTGAGATCAGTGTAACACGATTTAAATCCTGGAGCGAGCGAAGCGAGCTCGAGTTTTTTACGACCTAAACGCTGGAACGAGCACAACAAACTCAAGATAACTAATTTATGAAAAGATATACGATCCAATACCAAGAGCGAGCGAAGCGAGCTCGACATTTCACCCAATTCTGGAAGTGAGCTTGAGATTTTACTGCAATGTGTCTAGCCAGAAGCGAGCGAAGCGAGCTCGAGATTTTACTGCAATAGGTAGGTATAGTGAGATTCGTGTAATACGGTTTAAATTCTGGAGCGAGCGAAGCGATCTCGGGTTTTTGATGATCTAAAAGCTGGAACGAGCACAGCAAACTCAAGATAACTACTCTATAAAAAGATATACGATCCAACACCTAGAGCGAGCGAAGCGAGCTAGACATTTCACCCAATTCTGGAGCGAGCGATGTGAGCTTAAGATCTTACTGCAATGTGTCTATAGTCTAGCCATAAGCGAGCGAAGCGAGGCGAGCTCGAGATTTTACAGCAATATCAATAAAATCAAAGCAGTACGTTCTAAAAACAGGAGCGAGCGAAGCGAGCTCAAGATTTTGCTTCAAGATTTACAAGATTTTGCGAAAATACATTCAGACCACATTGATTTTTCAAGAAAGTGGACATGACAAACGAAACACAAGAAATTAATATCGTGTTTATTTATCATTAATTGATATCTCTTATTTTTAGTAAGTGATTCATTTGATTTCTGGGGTGGGCCAGAAGGATTCTGGGGTGGGCCGGGCCCACCCGGCCCCCCCCCTTGCTACGCCTATGCCGTAGGGCCACACGCATGGGGAGGAAATTGTTGCCCAAAGAAATACAGAATTAGCCAGACATCAGTGTGAAAAAATTTGAAGCTCGTTTCGCTCGCTCTGGTCTCAATTTTTACTGTTCATACATAGTTTGTATAAAGGAAAAAACTCGAGCTTGCTTCGCTCGCTCCATATTTTAAATTATGATACTTCTTTCGCAAAATACAATTTGGATGTAACTCGTGGCAGTTCTATTATAAAATAACCAACAACTTTTGTTTTGTCGGTCAATTCTTTTAAATATCTTATAACCTTAGAACTTTTGCCGGTACACATCTTGGCTACGGGCCCGCCGCCGGCATACTACAGTAAGGGGGGCGGACAAATATATTTGCCCAAGGGCGCAATATTTGTAAATACATCCCTGCGCGTGATCTGTTTCCGCCGGCAACGGATCGCGTGATCAGAGTGGAATAACCCCTTAAAATGTATGGGACCTTATACAGGGTATTAGGAAAAGAATCATTAACCTTTAAACCACATACTCTACCCATCAAACTGAAAAATTTTATAGGTATGTGTATAGCGTTATTTTAAATTAGTTGGCGAAATTGAACCATTCAGGAACGTGTAGTCCACTTCCTATAGGTAATGTTGAATTTTCAAAATGTTGTTTTCCCACAATGTATATTCCTAAAAAGTTGAATTCCCAGTAGGGTAAAGTACCCAGTAGTCAGCCTGAACCAGTACTCAGCCTATCAACATGAATGCCTTATAAATAGTGTTTAAATTTATTTAAACGTAAACAGTAACATTTAGTCAATTAGTCAAATCCATGTTCTGCGATTAATAAGTACGCACAGGGTGCCGAGATATTTTTGTTCATTTGCACTGCCGCTAGCAACATGTACCTACATTATGTATTATACCAGTTGCTATCTTTTTTAGAAGGATACGTGTTGAAGATTTCAGCATATTTTTCTTATGATTTATTGAAAATGTCTTAGGTTATTTATTATGTTATGCAAACTATAAAATGGTTTCTTAGCGTGAATAAAAGCTCAAAAAACATGTTTATTTGCAAAACACGTATTAATTTGGGTGGCTGACTACTGGGTTTCAAATTTTTTAACTTAAACCAGTAGCCAGCCATGGGGTGGCTGACTACTGGTTTAAGGTGAATCCAGTAGCCATGGGGGCTGACTGCTGGTTTATTGAAATTAATACGCCTACTAATGCTTGTCTTGCTAAATATAGTGAAGTAAACTCTTTTAACATGAAAAAGTAATTTTGACAGTAGTCTGCCACATTCAAATGTACGTGGCTGACTAATGGGTCTATAAATCCAGTAGTCGGCCGTGTGTACTGTTAGGGAAAATTGCACTTTAACGTGTTTTAATTGGAACTATATGTAAGTAAGTAAGGCTGACTACAGGGTAGGAAAAGGCTGACTACAGGGTAGGAAAAGGCTGACTAGTGGTGAAATGCGGCTGAGTACCTACTGGTGTAAAGTGCCATATTTCGATTTATGTAGTTTTTTGCTATGATGATTTCTGAAAATTTAATAAATAACCATGTAATAAATTATAAACACTTAAACTAACTATAGTTAAATAAAGTTTAGATTTTCGTTAAAAGGCTGACTACTGGGTGTTTTACCCTAGACCAACAACAAATAATTTTTCACAAGGAAACTAAGAGATTGCAGTAATTCCTCAATCAATATTGCGCAACTCTTAACTAGGTACCTAGTAACCACTTCTCAGATGCTTGCGGTGTTTTATGATTGTGTGAGTAACAGAGAAATTAATACTGCTCTACTAGGGTGTGAGCGCGAGAGTAGGTACTGAGCGTGACTCATCATTTTATAGATTTCACAACATTACAACAAGCAGCCCTACTATGTTAAAAATAAAAAATGTTAAGGATAAATATTGATGTACACACGGCGCCACATCGAGCTCCGCAAAACCAACATAAGCTGGCCGCGCGACGTTATACATTACTGTACCCACGCGCGGCCAGCTTATTTTGGTTTTGCGTAACTTGATGTTTCGCCGTGTGAACTTAATTCAAGGTGGTTATTCATTAAGAAAAATAGAAACCTACCTAATAGAAAGTGTAAAAGTTGTGATTCGCATAGGTATGGTCCAATGACGTTTCAGTGGAGATTTATTTAGCGCGATCTGTCCCAACGTCTTGCTCAAGAATTTTACCGGTCAAATATAGGTAACCTACCTATCTACTCATGAATGATATGATTGATAAATTAATTGATTCTTTGATACTTAACTGATCTTGTTAATCGGAAATTTACACAATATTCCTACTGGTCAGGATTCACATTTTTGTATTAATTTTATACTAAGTAGGTACTTCACACGAATGATCCATCCAATCAATTCCAATCATAGCAAAAAAAAAGTTGAAAAAGAGCTAGATTGGTAGCTACGATAAAGTGATGCTGAAATGGCAATCACTTAATCCGATTACGCAAGCCGATTTTGTTAATTTTATTTATGCTGGAAATCGAATCTGGTATCAGCAAGTGCATCCTGAATTTCCGATTGATGTTTTAAATTTAAAATTTCATAATAGTAAGGATTGTCACTGCTACCTGTGCATCGCATCATTATAAATCGTAATTATTACGATTACAGATGCAAAACGAAAAGTGTTGAGGGTGGAAAAACTACTGCACGTTTCAAATGGCGTTTGGTAGCTGCAACGAGCTTTCTGACCACCCCGACGGGGAGAGCGGTCGTAAGTCTATGTGTGTACAATGTACAGTGAACAAACATGAATATGCAGGCCACGTTATAATACCTTGTCACAGCGAACTACTGCCAGTTATGTTTCATACAAGCCTAATAACGTTAATAGTGGTGAATCTGACAAGATGCTATGGTTGCCTACATTTCAAATTTCTCGCTCAAAACATTAATGTTCATATTCTTTTTATATCTAGCCCGCGACATGCCGTAATTAAGATGGACCCCTTACTATACTCAGTGATTCTTCTTTCTTCCAGATTGCAAATAACACGCCTTACAGTCCGGAGTTGACGCCATGTTTCGAAAAAACGGTCCTCGTGTGGATACCTTGCATTTACCTGTGGGTGGCCGCGACACTCGACGCCTACTACATACTGCACAGCAAGGAGAGGAACATCCCCTGGAATGTACTTAACATTAGCAAACTGGTTGTCACATGCCTTCTAATAGTATTAAAGCTCGTAGACCTGGGCGTTGCCGTCCATAGGTCGTCTAAGGATGAAGAAGTGTTCAACGCCGACTACTACTGCCCTATCATTATGCTGCTAACATTCGTAAGTAACTACCTACTTTTAATTGTTTCGTTTATTCACTCTCCGATAGGATATAGTGATTTGTGACGTCGTACACACGTCGTCGTCGTCGGTCCTACTTCCTACTAACGTATGAACGGATTTGGGTTAGAACCAGAAAGTCCAGAAATAACAAACTGTTAAATGCATAAAACAAATACTTGCGAGATCCAATCAGAAATGAAGATGAAATCAAAAAGTTGCTCGCAGAACCGATGGCGGATGGGGCCGAAAACTTCTCGAGTGGCGACTGCGTACCGGAAAGCGTAGCGTGGGTAAACTCCCCATAAGATGGACCGACGACCTGGAGAAGGCGGCGGGAACCCGTTATGGCGATCGTTGGGGGAGACCTATGTCCAGCAGTGGTCCATCGGCTGAGATGATAATGAGGATGAGTTGCTAAACATCATACATTTTTTACCGATTTCAATGTTGGCTCCATAGTGAAAAAAAAAACCAGTTTTATGGTCCGAAGTAACCCCTAATTGCAATGCTTATTTTTCAGACTTTATCAGCAACATTGTTATACTACAACAGAAAGTATGGCATGAGAGCATCAGGGGTACTATTCTTATTCTGGCTCCTGCTCATTTTGGCAGGCCTTCCCCGGTTAATATCCGAAATACTAGATCACTGCTCAGCGGCCGACGATGACAATGTTCAATACAACTTCGTGAGCTACATGATATACTACCCTCTGATCGTGTTAATGTTTATATTCAATTGTTTCGCCGATTTACCGCCGAAGGACTCTCCTTACAAGTATGAAAAGGTATTCGATCTTGAAAGTCATCATATTAAAAGTCTTGTTTCATACTTAAACTTGATCTGTCAGATTTGTAGGTATGTAGTCAAGTTGCTTAGGTTGATTAAAACCATAAGAATAACTATAATGTACCTACTGTGTCAGTCTGGAAGTTACAGCCTGTAGAATCCCACTAAGTAAGAAGGAGTGTGCCATATTCCACCACGCAGGCCCAGCTTATTCGGTAGGCGCATCATGACAATGAACGCATCTGGCGCGGGAGTTTCACTTCTACATTGTGTATGAGTTATTCTTATGTGTTACTTAATGTGACTACAAAATAAATTACTATAAAACAAAATTTCAAAGAAAAATAAAGCAGAAGTTGATTTTTTTAGAATCAAGTGAAAACTTTAAAAATGAGTTATTCGAAAGCACTATCAGCGTACCGTTTCCGCGTACCGGAAAGCGCAGCGTGGGTAGGCAGTGTATAGAAGGTAGACCGATGACCTGGTGAAGGCGGCGGGAACCCGTTGGATGAGGGCTGCGCACGAGTCACGACCGGTCGTTTAGGCGATCCTTGGAGGTGGCTTATTATGTATCTAAAACTATTTTTTATCAGAACCGTTGTCCGGAGAGTGCATCAGGGTTCCTCAGTCGGCTCACATACAGCTGGTTTGACCCCCTGGCGCTTACAGGGTTCCGTAGAAGTTTAACAGAGAGTGACCTCTGGGCGCTTAACCCTCAGGATTCTTCGAAGGAAGTCGTGCCGAGGTTTGACAAGTTCTGGGAGAAGACTCTCAAGAAACAAGAAGTGTGAGTTTACCATTATTATCTACAGTTTTAGCACTTTTTATGGTATAGTCCAGCGCCCGCGGCATGATCGCGCGATAAAGCGCTATCGCGCCCTAGCTCCCTTTCTTTTTGCGCGTGAACGAACGAGTTAGCAGGCGCGATAAAACGTTTATCGATGTACCATGCCGCGGACGCTGTAGTAGTATTAGTAATATAGCATTTGCTGTAGTTTCCATAATAATATTCAGTGATTGGATTAGTCAGAATGTATTTACCTAAAGTTTGTGAGGATGATTGATTGATGAGGATGATGTCTGCATTTTCTAAGGAAATACATCCCATTCAGCTGTGAACTAATTTTTCAAATACACCACCTACAAATTTTTAATTAGACGAAACTTTAAAAGGGTGTATTCAGACCGTAAATCTGAACAACTTTCCCTAAGAAACATGGGTCGAAAAATGAGAAAAATGTTTGGACCTCTCATAGAAAATCGAACGGCCGATCCGCACTTTTGTATGGGAGGTCAAAAAATTTTTAGCGTTTTTCGACCCATGTTCCTTAGGGAAAGTTGTTCAGATTCACGGTCTGAATACACCCTTAAAGTCTCGTCACTAATTAAAAATTAGTGGTGTATAATATTTCGAATAAAATAGAAGACTAAGTAGTTAATGTAGGTCTAGGTACAGAAAAATCTGTTTATTTTTTATTAGCTTTTTATGAAATTATCTCCAAACGGTTTTAGAATTTTGATACCTTTCCTAAAATGAAATGTTATCCATTCCGCCCGAGATCAAAATTCATACTCGAGTCTATAAAGCGCAAGTAAACTTGAATAATTGTAATTAAGTACTAACATTTAAATTTGTCCGGTCCGTAGCTCAAATAGTACAAAAGCAGCGTACAGCAAGACATCTGCCAGCGTGAAATTCAAGCCTGAATCTAAAAGGAAGCCGGCCTCCATCCTGCCAGCGCTCTGCATGGCGTTCGGCGGCCAGTTCGTCTTCGGGTCCTTGCTCAAGTTGATGGACGACATTCTTATGTTCCTCTCTCCACAACTACTTGAGTAAGCCCATTCTGAGAATCATTTTCACCCTTGGTTAACACTTTTTTTCTTCTTCATACAAGTAATAATAAGTACTTATATTTCATTCATTAGTAATAACAATATAACTTGTTAAAATCCAAGTAAAGCCAGATACAAAAATAGTTTACAAAATTAGTAAATCTTTATAACTGTTTAAGTAATAGATGGTAGTGTATATAAGTGTATATAACGCCTGCCACAGACAAACCTCATCATTTTCCACCTCCAGTTCAAATCCATAAGTATGAAAACGTAATTCCGCATGTAGGAATTTGGCATCAGGCCTAAAGCATTTTCCAGGTCTTTGCAATTAAAGCCCGACCAGAAATATAAAAAACCTCGCCATGTTGCGGAAAATCACTGGAACTAATTTTTGTACTTGGAACAATGACATTAAAGGTTATAGTCGATTGCAGCGCCCCAAAACCAGGTGTTTTATATTTCTGGTCACCATGGCCATGCTTTACCTAATGTTTATTAGCGCACATATCAACTATAGCAATCATGTTTCAGCGAAGCTGATAAACATTTTCGATTTCAGACTCCTTATGGGCTTCGTAGAGAGCAAACAGCCAGTATGGAAAGGTCATTTGTACGTAGTTGCGCTGCTCGCCTGTGCATCAGTTCAAACAATTCTAATAGCTCACTACTTCATGAGAATGGACCTTGTAGGCATGAGAATAAGGACTGCTCTAACAAGCGCCATCTACAGAAAGTCTCTACGGATGTCAAACTTTGCGAAGAAATCATCCACGGTCGGAGAGATCGTCAACCTTATGTCTGTCGATGCGCAAAGGTATTCTTTGACTGTAATGCTGAGTCTATAATATTTTGGTCCGTTTGGTCGGGGTCTCACAACTAATGACATAGATTATCCACTGGCCACGCCGGTATTTCACCGGGCGGCTGCGGCGTGTAAGTGATCTCTTTGGTATAAGAGTCCACGGGGCCTGGAGCCTTAAGGTGGTAGCAGAGTCGTCAATTTCATACAAAACTTTGTCGTAGAACACTCGTAGACGGTATTAATAAAAGTAATACTTTATATATAAAAAAATAGCTTAATTATTATTATAATTACGAAGATATCAAGCTTTGAATTTATTCATACAACATTTCAAAGCCGATCTTCGCACTTAATTATATTATAAATAGTAAATAGTATTTGATACGCGGAATCTAGATTTTCTAAACTATTTTTTCATATATAAAACATTACTTTTATTAATACCGTCTACGAGTGTTCTACGACAAAGTTTTGTATGGACGGAAACCACCTTAAAGGTTAAATGCTGCTTTCTTTAAACTCTATAATATTTAGCTTATAGCAATTAAAAGCCACAGTTGTGGCCACAGAAATAATCATAGTCCTGAAAAATCGCTTCGCTTCGCTTGATCTAGGGTAATGGACCTATGAAATCAACTCCAATCCGCATGAAATTATAACAACCTACAATAAGGTCTCTCTTGTTTTTTTCAGGTTCCTCGATGTAACAACATATCTAAACATGATATGGTCAGCGCCTCTCCTGATAGTTCTTGCCCTATATTTCTTGTGGGGTATCCTAGGCCCCTCAGTCTTGGCTGGCCTGGCTGCCATGATAGTCCTGATACCGGTCAACGGTCTTATATCTAATAGGGTACAAACTTTGGAAATCAGACAAATGAAGTACAAAGACGAAAGGGTTAAACTTATGAATGAGGTGCTCAATGGAATTAAGGTGAGTTGAGGTGTCGTATTGCGGCGAGATATGGAGACTCAATCATGAGAGACCGGGTTCCAAACTGCACGAACGTTATGCCATGTCTAGGTACATGGCATAACGTACTTATCGATGCGTTTTTCTATATTATCAGCAGCTCCTGTTTACTCCTCCAAAATGAGACCGATTTTCATAGAAAACCATAAAAATATATTAATAAAAAATGCCAGGTTAAAAGAAGCAGGAGGAGAAGAAGAAGGCGTGAGTTTATGTGTGTATGTATGTTTATGTATGGTACGTGTTGAACTTATTTATTTTGCATTCAGGTACTTAAAATATACGCATGGGAGCCTAGCTTCGAGGACCAAATACTTAAAATAAGAAACAAGGAAATGAATGTGCTTAAACAAACAGCATATTGGCACTCTGCTACCTCTTTTATTTGGTCTTGCGCACCGTTTTTGGTAAGTCTTAACAAATAATATGACTTAATATTATAAATTGTGACTTTAGGCCATATCACTAGGGACCTGCCTTGCGTTAGCATTCCCCTCTGCCTAGTTACATGGTTAATTGACCATGTGCATTTACATACAATTTTATACCTTATTACTAAACAAGACAGCCCATAATTGTGGAACAGTACCTAACTACAAAATAGTCTCGTTTTTGGTTCCCACGAGACTATTTTTAACAATCATACAGGAAGTTGGAAAAGGTATTGTACTTATATCAAAATTAGAATCTCTGGAATAGAATCCAAAGCTGCGGATTTCATGCTACCTCGTCCCTAGCAAAATTAATAATCAAAATTGGCACAATAAGTGAAGTATCTACCTAGTCAATTAATGTGGTCATCTCTTAGGTGTCGCTGATGTCGTTCGGATGTTTCGTTCTTGTGAACGACGATCAGGCTCTGGACTCTAAAAAGGCTTTCGTATCGTTATCTCTCTTCAACATTCTACGTCTGCCACTGTGCGCACTGCCTAATGTTATATCTAGTGTTATACAAGTAAGTTTTTTATATTATTAGATCCTGTCAGACGATGGACATTTCGTCCGCGGGCACCCGCTCTCATGCCCGCCACCTCACTATGAAATCTACCACAGACGTGTGCGTTCCCTGCCATACCAATACCTTTTCCAGCTTCCTGGTTCCCTACAGCACATATCCATAGATTTCCATTGTGCCCATGGATGCCCATAGATAAGAGTGTTGTACTGGCGGGCAAAATTGTCCATCGTCTCTGCGTAGGGCTTTATAGTTGTAATTTTTTTTAGTTGGGCTTAAAAGGGTAGTTTAAGTTTTTAAGTGATGCGTGCACAAACAAACAGACAAAAAATCCAAAAATGGTTTCAATGCATTCTACTATGATATCCCAAACGCCTCCAATTTCATCATCATCAGCCTATATACGTCCCACTGCAGGGCACAGGCCTACCCTCTAGGAGGATGTTTGGGCGTTAGTCCACCACGCGTGCCCAATGCGGATTGGTAGACTTCACATACGCATCGGAATTTCTTCTTCTGCATATGCAGGTTTCCTCACGATGTTTTCCTTCACCGTTTGAGAGCAGTCGGTAATACGTACATAAGTTAGAAAAACTCATTGGTACGTGGCATGTTGTCCGTGCGGATTCGAACCCGGACCTCATGATTGAGAGTCCATACCTCTCCGCATCGCGCCACCGAGCTCTAATCCGCCTCCAATTTATATTCTGGCAAATATTTTCAATGTCCAAAGCCATGTTATTAAGTGTATGGTATAAACTCTGTATTTGGGTAAACAGTATTCAGTATTTATTGCAGTTTTCACAATAATAATGTACATTCTTACGAGTAACACAAAGTCTTATTATTTAATTATTGTGACGCCCTGTTAGGGCATGGCAATATAATTGGAATAAAAACTATAAAGACAGTTGGGTAACGTAACCGTGATACTGAACTACTTTCCTCAAGAAACCTATAGGAAATTCCAAGCAACTGTTTACCCTAACACCCTGTAGATGTCGATCGATATACCTAGTTACCTAGATTATTCATTTTCTAATCCAAATTCTATGGCTTTTTAGACTTCTGTCAGTATAACGAGATTGAACAAGTTCATGAACTGTGATGAATTGAATGTGAGCTCAGTGGAACACGACCCTAAAGAACGTAAGTATTCAACGTTACATTTTCGTTGAAATTACTGTAAATTAAATATTCATCTTCTCAGTAAAAAGAACGTTTGAAAATAGTTAATAACGCTCAGGAGTGCGATTTTTGAATCTCATTCGGTGAGCTCAGCTGTTGAAAACGTCAAAATTACTATGGAGATAAGCATCTTTCTACTGCGGATTTGACTCTCAAAAATCGCTCTCCTGTAGTATAATTTTTGAAAGTCAAATCAGCGGCAGCGGTAGAAAGATGCTATCTCTAGAGTAATTTTGACATTTGCTACTGCTGAGTTCGACGTATGACAACATCCGGCTTAGAATGGACCACCCCATTTCTTCCCGTGAGTGTCGTACGATGCGACTAAGAAATAAGGTTTATTGTGCAGTGTTTTTGTGGGCGAAAGGCTAGCCCCCTGTCACCATCTCACACGTCATTCCATCGCGAAACCTTTAATGTGCCAAAAAAAAGTTTTGTGAAAATTTAAAATTTTCTCGATGACTGATGTATTTTTTTTTTTTCAAAATTGGTGAATGCAGAATTAAAATGCTCCAAAAGTTAGGGTTAGTCTCCTAAGAACGTTTTTTGTAGCTATAATGCTTCTGTAGCTGAACTTTGTGCCCTATCTCAACTTTCCACCCTGTATATCTCATGACATCCGTATCTTTCCAGCGAACCCACTAATAATAGAGAACGGTCACTTCGCGTGGGGCGACAACGAGCAGGAGCAGACGCTGAAGAACATAAACCTGAACATCCCGCGAGGGTCGCTGGTGGCCGTGGTCGGGGCCGTGGGCTCGGGCAAGAGCTCGATGCTCTCCGCTTTCCTGGGGGAGATGAACAAGGTCTCCGGACGCGTCAACACTAACGGTAAGAACATAAACCTGAACATCCCGCGAGGGTCGCTGGTGGCCGTGGTCGGGGCCGTGGGCTCGGGCAAGAGCTCGATGCTCTCCGCCTTCCTGGGGGAGATGAACAAGGTCTCCGGACGCGTCAACACTAACGGTGACCATTACTTGACATTTTAAATTTAAAAAGGTTAGGTATAGCTAAATGTAGTTATGCCTAATAACCTACCAGTTCTTCCTATTAGCCATATATATTTATTTTAGGCAAAACTGGTTAGTCTTAGAGGGAAAACATTCCAGGATAAACTGGTATGACCTAGCTAGATAGACTAAATCCTAGTCTATGTATACAAGTAGGGAACAATTTTGAGAGGAATGGTAAACTTACAGACAAACGTGTATTGTCCACAGGCAGCATAGCATACGTGCCGCAACAGGCGTGGATACAGAACGCAACGCTGCAGGATAACATAGTGTTCGGCAAGGAGCTGGACAAGCACAAGTACAACAACGTGATCGGCGTCTGCGCACTCAAGCCCGACTTCGAGGTGCTGCCGGGCGGCGACCAGACAGAGATCGGAGAGAAAGGTATCATAGTCTAACCAGGTGACCAAGCTATTCATCAGTTGACACATAATTATTCTGCTCTGATAATTTTAATATGCAAAAGGTGAGCCTGATCATTTCAATATGCTAAAGGTCTTGTCCCTGTTGTTTCATTTTTCTAAATTTTTCGAGGAAGTGTATCACTAGTGCCCAAAAGAAACCACTCCTATAAAATGATGTTTTTGCACCAATTGTTGTGAAATTTGATATTCTTGAGTGCAAGAATTTTAGGCGCACTTTTATCCGAAGATTTATGAAATTATATTGTTAGTAGTGTTTGTTCGTTTGTTCCCACTAAGTCCGAAAAATTGTGTGCATCCAGCATTTAAGCAAAGATTATTCAAGAGTTACGAAGTGTAAACTTGAATACCTTACATACAGTGGGTGCTTCAGCTCGCCAAACTGAACCACTTCCAAGTTCCATTACGAAACAGACATCGAAAATGAATCACATTTAAATTTACACCCTGTATTCTCGAGTGGCGCCCGCTTACCGGAAAGCGCAGCGTGTGTATCCCACACAAGGTGGATCGACGACCTGGTGAAGACGGCGAGAACCCGTTGGATGAGGGCAGCGTAGGACCGGTCGTTATGGCGATCCTTGGGGGAGGCCGTGTCCAGCAGTGGACGTCCATCGGCTGAGATGATGATTATGATGAAGTATAATATGTGTTTCGACAGGTATCAATCTATCGGGAGGACAGAAGCAGCGTGTGTCGCTCGCGAGGGCGGTGTACTTCGACGCAGACAACTACTTCCTGGACGACCCGCTCAGCGCCGTCGACTCACACGTCGGGAAACATATATTCGATAAGGTAATACTATAGAACCATTGTTTGACCTCATTATTTGATGACAGCAAGTTGACTACTAGCCACCAATCTAAACTGGCCCCAGACTGAATGGTGCGGATTCAACTTTCCATTTTTCGTAATAGGAGGCCTTTGCCATGCAATGGGATCCTACAGACTCTGACTTATATTGATTTACCTCATGTTGTCACCAGGTTATAGGCCCGAGCGGTCTGCTGAAGGACAAGACGCGGCTCTGGGTGACGCACAACGTGTCGTACCTGTCGCAGACGGACCTGGTGGTGGTGCTGAAGGACGGCGAGATGTCGGAGGCGGGCACGTACCAGCAGCTGCTCGAGAAGAGGGGCGCCTTCGCAGACTTCCTCGTGCACCATCTGAGCGATGCTAAACGCAGCTCGCCCGAGGGTAAGATTTATACAGGGTGTAACAAAACACCCTAGTAACTTAAGGAGTGCTTCAGCCCATAAAACTGAACGACTTTCAATATGGAGCCACCTTCAAAATCGCAAAAAAAATCTGCTGTCCCGTACAAAACTGCTGTACTGACTCGACTAAAATGTATGTATGGGACAGCTGTTTATTTTTTTTGAGATTTCCATGTTGTCTTCATAGTTAAAGTTGTTCAGTTTGATGGTCTGAAGCACCCCCTTAAGTATTACTACGGTGTTTTGTTAAATTTGGTGGACTTTTACAGTGGATCAAAATTTTTCATTTTACGTAGAGTGAATATTATGGCAACGAATTATTTGGAAAAAAAAATAAGTTAGCAAAAATCAATAGGTAGTTATTGGTTTTTGTCCTTTTAATTCTCTCAAGTCTCGCCAGTTTGAAAAATTTCGAGTCTTTTTTTACCAGCACCAGGTTTGCCATATTATTATTGTGCAATGATTTTTATGTAGGCGTACCTATAGGTACTAATGACCTATTTTTGTAGCAATATTTCACAAATAAAATAACACATTCACACACAAGCACAACATAACTAAGTTGGTATACATACTGTTTCAGAACTAAATGAAATCAAACAAGACTTGGAGATCAAACTCGGCTCGGAGTTCCAGAACAAACTGCAGAGAGCTCGCTCCCTGTCGGAAAGCGCTTCTGAATCCGAACAACCGGCCGCAGGTAACATTCACTTCATAAACATAAACTTTTACCTTTGCGACTTTGTCTGCGTGTATTTTAAATAAAATATATCCGCTGTGTCTGCGTGTATTCCGTCTTGCTTGTCCAATCCCAGGATAAAACCGGAACACCCTGATTTTGATTATTTTTATTCATTGCTGAAATCAAATAAGTAGTCTATTTACTTATTCGTTAAAAGTGTTATGGTAATTCTATTTTATGGGACTAAAGTCTCAAAGGTCAAAGTGCAAGAAATTTTGCGAGTGAATTTTGACCCACTTCCAGGCATTCCATCTGGATGGAACTTGGTATACATACAGGAACTTGATCGTTATTGATAAAAATGTGATGGATGTCAGGTGACCGAGCCGGTAGCGTGAGGAGGACCCCGGACTCCCTCTCGCCAAACGAACTCAAAGAGAAGAACAAACTCATCGAGGCCGAGAAAACTGAAACCGGCAGTGTGAGTTACATTTATTTTTACTGTAAACCTATTACATTTGCCAAATTAAACATACTGCTCAGGAACAAGAAAACAAATACCATAATATTTCAGGTAAGGATTTCTTTCATTTCATATTTTATTATATCATAAATTAAGCTCTTTTCTGATATAATTCCTATGACGGATTGAAGGAATAATCCGTTGTTGGAGGTCAACCTATTCTACTGATATATCCGTCGTTGGCGTTGAAAAGGTTAACTACAGGGTGAAATCGATATAATTAGCATCCTTTTAAACTAAGAGTCTACCCATCAAACTGAACAACTTTTACTATGGGAGCAAACCAATCGGAGCAAAAAAAAATCTGCTGTCTGTGTCTGTTTTGGGTCGAGTAGGTTTGTAAGGAACAGCTGTTTTTTTTCGCGATTTCGATATTGGTCCCATAGAGAAAGTTGTCCAGTTTGATGGTCTGAACACCCCCTTAAAATAATTTCAGCTAATTTTGATAGACCTTATATATATAAAACGTTACTGTTATTAACACCGTCTACGAGTGTTCTACGACAAAGTTTTGTATGAAATCGACAGCTCTCCAACCACCTTAAGAGTGTCTTTGTGTTTGGTAGGAATGCAAAAAATAGTTAACTTTCTTTCTTTCCTAATGTACCACGTGTCGAGCAGGTGAAGTGGAGCGTGTACAAGCACTACCTGATGAGCGTGGGCGTGTTCGCGTCCGTGGTGACGGTGCTCATGAACCTGGTGCTGCAGGTCTTCCAGGTCGGCTCCAACTACTGGCTCGCCGAGTGGTCCAACGACGAAGAAATTGTATGTTGCTTATTTATTATGTTATGTCTGTATGGGCAGGCCTCCGTCGCTCGGCCGTAGATTACGAGTTAAGCTACACTTTGGCGCATATTAAGCGATGCGCTTGCTTAATTTCTGCCACTCGCTCCAGATGTCAACGTCGCATAATACGTCGCGTGGACTCCGGACGGAATGCGTCAATTGTCGTCCCGCTGTGCTAATCGAAGTTGTCGCTTTCCACCTCCGTCAGTACTAACCTCGGACAGTAAATAAGAAAGCCTCAGATCACATTACATGAGATCTGAGACCTTTCTTTATTATCCATTAACTTGCATTAAACGATAGCTTGTGGGGCAGTTTGGTACCAAAATGGTAAAAGCTTATATGACGTAGTATCAATAATGTAGAGCATACCTGCTGAAAAGTAATGCATTTATTGCCAAAATTATATTCAGATTCATGTGGTTCGTCGTATACACTGCAAAAAAAGAAACTGCATACCTATATATCAATTTGCCATCTCGAATGAAACCAGGAAAGTACTTACCTAATAAACTGTTTCCCTCATAAACTTGGTGGCTGGGACCAAACGCTAATTTGAGTAATTCTTTCTTAGATTGTCAATGGTACAGTAGACAAGCAGAGGAGGGACCTCTACCTCAGCGTGTACGGTAAACTGGGCATCGGACAAGGTAAGATCATACTAGCTAGTGCACTTGACTCAGGGCCGTAGCTAGGGGGGGGCATCGTGGGGCAATGCCCTACCTTAAAATACCAATGCCCTACCTTAAAAATCACCCAACCATTACTTCTTTCCTACATGGGCAACGTCTTTACTATATGGGCAAGTAGGGCATTTGCTCCCTTACAAAACCGACAGAATTCTGGTCACAACAAAGTTCCAGTGCTGTGAAATTTCGGGCTCGCTTCGCTCGCTCCAGCCTTTAAATTGTTTTTTTAAGTGAACTCGGACTGACACTGTTTTTAGACTTGGTGTGTGAAATTTCGAGCTCGCTTCGCTCGCTCCAGCCTATGGTATTGTGCCGTATGAGTTACCAACACCGTTTTAAGTCCTGGAGTGTGAATTTTAAGCTCGCTTCGCTCGCTCCAGCCTATGATTATTATGAGCGTAGGTAGGCTAATGGAACACAAATGCCAACACCGTTTTGAGTCTTGGACCGTGAAATTTCGAGCTCTCTTCGCTCGCTCCAGCCTATGATATTATGAGCGTAGTTAGGCTAATGGAACTCATACCAACACAGTTTTGAGTTTTGGAGTGTGAAATTTCGAGCTCGCTGCGCTCGCTCCAGCCTATAATATTACGAGCGTAGGTAGACTAATGGAACGCATACCAGCACCGTATGTGTTTTTGAGTGTGAAATTTCGAGCTCGCATCGCTCGCTCCAGCCCATGATATTACGAGCGTAGGTAGACTAATGGAACGCATGCCAACACCGTTTTGAGTGTGAAATTTCGAGCTCGCTTCGCTCGCTCCAGCCTTTGAGTGGTGTCGAAGGGGAGGATAGGTAGGCTAATGGATCTCAGTATCACCATCGTTTTGAGACTTGGTAGTTATGTTCTTTTCTCATCTCATCCAAAAAAACTGCTCTTTGCTTCCGCCCTACCTTAAACCTCCTATGCCCTACCTTCAATCCAGTCCTAGCTACGGCCCTGACTTGACTGTTATTAAAACCGCGCGAACCAATCAGCGCCCGCTCGCGCTCCCCCTTGCTACGCTACTGTTAGAATTATTTAATAAGCGCCTGGCACACGATGAAGATAAGACAATATTTATAAACCGGTCCGCTTTCTGAATAGAAATTTGGCAAGAAACCAGGACTCAAAAACAGAAATATGGTAAATTAAGAACAAACAAAATTTTTGTTGACCTTCCTTCCATGTGACGAAAAGGGGGTCGGAAAAAGTTAGTTTTTTCTACTCAATCGAATGAGGTGTCGTTGGATATAGGTCTTGTAACATGAAACAAAACAAGGGAATGCAATAATCGAGTAAATAATGGTATAGGTATCTAACCCACCCCTTTAAATATTATATTGTACTTATGTTCTGGCTCGGAGTCTAACTATAGGTACTAGGTAGGTATAACGAACGAAGAGCTAGAAGATGAAGCTTACAATGTATAATCTAAAATGGAGCCCGTGTTGATTGTTACAGCGATAGCTTCGTTCTTCGGTGACTTGATGCCTTACTTGGCGTGTTGGCGCGCGGCGAAGATTCTCCACGCGCACTTGTTGGACAATGTGCTCAAATCGCCGTTGCGATTCTTCGAAGTGACGCCTCTTGGCAGGATTCTCTCTAGATTTTCTAAAGACGTGGATGTTCTGGACACGTCGCTCCCCATGCTGTCCGCCTCCGTGACGTATTGCGCGTTCGAGGTAACCTGCTGCCTTCATCTTGTTCTGGGTACTTACACATGCTGAATCAGAGATGATCCTTATTGACCCATTTCCATCCATTTATTTCTTCTTAATATTTTTCAGCATCTTTTTCTAATGTTTCTCGAAAAATTTAACATTTATGCCCTGGTCCGCCTTCAGGATGCAAGCTATCTTCCCGGCTTTCATCAAGATTTGTTCTGCGGATTACCCGTGATTTAACATAGGTACATAGTCAGACACTTTTTCGCATTCATATTACGTAGGTATATTTGCACAAATCACGACCCTATAATACCGTCAGCTACCACTGAGCTATAAAAACGGGTTACCTATCGTACTTTCGAAAAATAGTTTTCCGAATTTTATTTCTCCGAAATCGTTATACTTTTTATTGTTTCCCTTTTTTTTGTTTCCCCGAAATATTATTCGCCATATTTTAAAAAGCCAGATTTTTTATTGTCCTTTTTTTCTTTTAACCAATGGATCAAAATTCTGTAACACAGTTTTCCGAAGTAATGTAAGTCAGATAATTTACTTTTTCGAATATTTGTTTTTCCGTACAGTCACATTTCCGCAGAAATATTTAACCTAACCTATCCTAGAATTTTAAAAACACCAGATGTTTTTCACCTTCAACATACATTGTAAGCAAACAAGCAAGCATGCAGCAAGCAAGCTAGCATGCAGGAAGCAAGCAAGCATGCAGCAAGCAAGCAAACATGCAGCAAGCAAGCAAGCATGCAGCAAGCATATTGATGCTCCGCTCGCTTCGCTCGCTCCGCTAAGTGTTTTACATGTTCTAACCTAACCTAACCTACAATTTTAAAACCACCAGGTTGTTTTTCTCAGGCAGGGGGCTTACGCCCCCCGCACCCCCCTAGCGGGGGGCGCAGCCCCCCTGCACCCCCCAACATGCATACAAGCAAGCAAGCAACATGCAAGCAAACATGCAGCAAGCATTAAGCAAGCAAGCAAGCATGCAGCAAGCATTTTGATGCTCTGCTCGTTTCGCTCGCTCCGCTAAGTGTTTTACATGTTCTAACCTAACCTAACCTACATTTTTAAAACCACCGGTTTGTTTTTCTCAGGCAGGGGGCTTCCCCCCCCACCGGCCCCCCTAAAATGCATACAAGCAAGCAACAAGCAAGCAAGCATGCAGCAAGCAAGCAAGCAGCATGCTAGCAAGCATGTTGGTGCTATAATCCTGGTATCATGTATCTACTAGGTAATTATTACAGAAAACTTTACTGTGTTGTGTCCTAGTCATACTTTGGAAGAAGTTGCTTCTACATTTTAAAACTTCGAACCCAGAAAACCGTTGTCAAAAGAAAAAAAATGATTATGAATTTCTGATTTTAAATTTTCTGGAAAATGATACTTCTGTCAAGTCTTTATAAGGAGTAACAAATGTATGTGTAACAAAATATCTGTCACTAGAAAATTCTATAAACCGTTTTCGAACAACTGAAATTCGGTCAGTGAAATTTCGAAAGTAAGATAGGTTACCATAAAAACGCGCTGCAATTTAAACAAGGCTGTCTATGTAAAGGTTAAAATATCGTACTCATAACGTTTAGGTACTGGCAACTCTGTTCGTGATAAGTCTGTCGACACCCATATTCATGGTGGTGATCCTGCCCGTCGGGGTTGTGTACTACATCATCCAGCGCTTCTACGTGGCCACGTCGCGACAGCTGCAACGTCTCGAGTCCGTAACCCGCTCCCCCATCTACTCACACTTCGGAGAGAGCATCACGGGCGCTTCCACTATCAGGGCTTATGGTGTTACTCAGAGGTAATTATCCTACATACTCATTAATAATTTCAGATCTATATTTTCTCGTATCTCGTAATATCTTTCTACAAAATGTCATCGTGAGAGGGATTAGGCCATAATCCACGCGGGCAGGGTCATGCATGCATATTGGTGGAAGCAAGTTAGTGGTCCTCTGATTTGGCTTAGCTAATATTGTCATCTAACGACCGTGTGCTGGACCTATACAATTCTGTTCAATTTTTCAAACGTTCTCTTCCATGTTCGACTTCATTCAAAATGTTTACATCTGAAAAACGAATGCCTTTGAGAATTACGCAAAGACTATCAAAAGAAGGTAGACATCTTTGATATTTGGTATCTGTACCACAGATTAATTAGTTTACCACGTACTTAATTATTGGATTTCCTTATATTCTGGCATCTTGCAACTGCCGTGACCACAAGGTGATTGATGAATAATGAAGTAAGTACAATTTTTAACTGAGGTAAATCGATCTAAGCTTATTTTCTTTCGCTAGCTCAGAATATCTCTCCCTCTTCTACTAACTCAAAAGTCAACGTAACTTGTTGTAATAATTCTCACATTGACCTTTAATAATGATATTAAATAAAAATTGTGCAGATTCGTAGACGAATCAGAGCGCGGCGTGGACCACAACCAGTCGTGCTACTACCCGAGCTGTATCGCTAACCGCTGGCTCGCGATCCGGCTGGAGATGATCGGCAACCTGATCATATTCTTCGCCGCGCTGTTCGCCGTGCTCGGCCGCGACACCATCAGCGCGGGACTCGTTGGGTTATCCGTCAGCTATGCGTTACAGGTCAGATTGCAATTTAATGCTAATCTGAGCTGATGATCCAAATGACAGTTTCCCCTTCTTCTTCTACGGGTTCCTCCCCATTAAAGGAAGATAGCCGTCTGCTCCGTAAATCGCTGCCTCTCGCCAAACGAAACAACTGGCGATGCCTGTCCACTCCTTTGCCCTCTATTTAGTCCATTATTATAGTTTGGAGCAGCTTCCCCGTGGACTAATCACGATTATTATAATATACATATCGTCATAACAACTTTATATTAAAAACTCATTCATTTGAAACTTGATTCTGTTGCTACAATGCCATAGAAAGACAGAATTTATAACCTCTCATGTGTTGCGGAAATTAGTAATATTCTGTGTTTATTTCAGATCACAGGATCACTTAACTGGTTGGTGCTAATGGCATCTGAAATAGAAACAGACATCGTTGCTGTTGAAAGGATAAAAGAATACGCGGAAACAGAACAAGTAAGACCTTGGTTTATAAAATAACGCAAACATACCTACTTACTGAGATGGATTTGTTAAGTCATAATGCCCTCGTCCTTAGGCTTATGAATAAAGCAGTTTGTATCCACATAATATGTGGTTCTATAGATACGCTATAGATAGCGTCGAATTGTGAGAATTGATTGGAAGCCTTATGCCAAAAGTCGTAGCTAATTAATTGGCTCTTTAGAAGGGTGACCGTTACCAAGCACGTATCCTGTCTGAAAATGACAGCACTGAATGATAATTTCAAATTGGAAGGGTCCAGCGTTTGGTCAGCGAATTGGCATATTGAAGTCAGCCCTAAAGCAACAGTAGGACTGACTTGAAATCAGTTTACACCGACACAACAGCACTGACTATTGGATTCGACGTCGGTCTTCTGCCTTTAATGACTTGTGTTGTGTGTGTTGTGTTAGGAGGCTGCGTGGACGGTGGCGAACGGGCCGGGCTCGACGTGGCCGGAGACCGGCGCGCTGCAGCTGGAGCAGCTGACGCTGGGGTACCGCGCGGGCGAGCCGGCCCTGCGCGGCGTCACCTGCAGCGTGGCGCCGCGCGACAAGCTCGGCATCGTCGGCCGCACCGGCGCCGGCAAGTCCACCCTCACCCTCGGACTATTCAGGTTCACTACACGATACTGTCATCACTGTCTATAGTACGAGACTGACGCTCGGTACACAATACTGTCATCACAGTCTGTAGCACAATGCTCTCTTACAGGATAGTGGAAGCGATGGGCGGCAGGATCCTGATCGACGGTATAGACATATCGACGATCGGCCTGCACCAGCTGCGCTCGCGCATCACGATCATCCCGCAGGACCCGGTGCTGTTCTCCGGAACGCTGCGCATGAACCTCGACCCGTTCGAGGCCTACAGCGACGAAGACATCTGGCGGGCGCTGGAGCACGCACATCTCAAGGCCTTCGTTAACAGTGAGCTTAGATCCTCATTATACTCGTACCTAGCTGTAAGACTACATGATTATTGCGATGAAACAACACAAAACTTTTAATGGCTAACCATGATTCCAATCTTCTTTAACAGGTCTATCGGCGGGTCTGAACCACGAGGTGTCGGAGGGTGGTGAGAACCTGTCCGTGGGGCAGAGGCAGCTCGTGTGCCTGGCGCGCGCTCTGCTGCGCAAGACGCCGCTCCTAGTGCTGGACGAGGCCACCGCCGCCGTCGACCTCGAGACCGACGAGCTCATACAGGTAACTAGAGCGAGGCGTAGTGGGCCAGGCGGCTCGTGTGAGACGCCGCTTCTAGTGCTGCGTGCAGGATGTCGCAACTAACAAGTGGTTTGTTTGTTCGCAGAAAACCATCCGTTCGGAGTTTGCGTCGTGCACGGTGCTGACGATAGCGCACCGCCTCAACACGATCATGGACTCGACGCGCGTCATGGTGCTCGACAAGGGGCAGCTGGTCGAGTACGCGCCGCCCGAACAGCTGCTCCAGGACAAGAACTCCATCTTCTACAGCATGGCCAAGGACGCCGGCCTCGTCAACTAAAGTAGCCCATTCACAGTAGTCCTACATGTAGGACTACAACACCTTTCACTATCCTGCAAGTAGGACTACTCATACATTTTGCTCAAGCTCGTCGGACGCCTTGTAGGACTACAACACCATTCACTATCCAATATTAGTGTAGGACTGCAAGACGGACTACTGTGAATGTGCTCCTTAAGGGTCAGGGCCTACTGAAAGAGCAGCCGCACGGAGCCTCGCGCCTTTTCCCACTGTTCCGTTGTAATGTAAACTGAGTGGCGGCAGCGCGCAACCGCGTGGCGCCACCTATAATAGATCGCGCCTAGCGCTGCCGCGCTACCCGTTCTATCGCTTTAAATTAACTTGATCTTGCGGGAATTTTGTTTGTTGTTTTAAAAATGTTGTTTTTTCCTATACTGTATTGTGTCGTGTCAAATCGGTTATGTACGTATACGTTCGGGGGGGATAATTAATTAGGGGGGGATAAATCCCCCGAAATCCGAATATTTGTATGAAACAGTGGTTACAGCTATACTTTTTTCATCGTTTTTCAATGAAAATCCCCCCCGAAATTTATTATCCCCCCCCTGAACCCAAAGTCTAAGTATACGAAAATAGCCGATTTGACACGACACACGAAGCCAATTCTAAGTACAATCGGACTATACTTTAGTTTATAGACTGGGGTTTGGAAGAGGAGCAAAAAGAGCACGTCAATGAGATAAAAGAGGAACCAGAAAATTTAAAGAAATAAAGCAAATAAGTACTTTTATTTACTTAAATAAAGAAAGTTGTGCTGAATAAATGATTGTGTCATTTCATAAACATACTCTCATAGAGTTAAGCAAAAGACCGTCCCGTCTTTTTTAATTTTAAATAGGTAATTTGTGTTTTTATTTATTTTAATCTCTCTTCTACTAGAACAACTGATTAATACTTATAGGTACAATAAATAACATCATATTAAACTAGAGGACCTCACGTAGTGACCTTTCACTCCTGGGGGTACAGCTAGCAAGGTAGAGAGGGTAGTATAGGTGCTGGGCAAGCCTATCCTATCTAAATGCGTCCCAGGCGATGCAGCGTCTGTGGAGAGGACACTTCACCCACCAGCCAAGCTGCGTGGAAAACAACACGGGGAGTGGCAGTCACCGGTTATAAGCCCGCAGTGTTACTGGCCGTACGTGCGGCCGTGCCTGTCGCTCCCGCATAGGGCTCTACAGCCACGAGCGTAAGTGCCGCTAATACGCTGTTTAAATCATCTGTTATATTATTAGATGAAAAGGCCTATGATGAAACTAGAGGAATTTTACCCTAAAAAAGCCGAATACCCAATTTGCACTTTAACGATATCTACCGTGTTGAAGAAGAACCTGCGGGGCTAGTACGCCAACCCGCGATAGCGTGATATAGCGTTATCAGGCTTCCGCTCTCTTTCTATTTGCACGCGACAGAACGAGACAGAAGACTAAATTTGACAGATGGATGTGGTTAAAGATTAAATATGGTTGGCGTACTAGCCCCGCTCCACTCGTAGTATGCTACATGTGATACGGCTGTATCACGTTCGTTCGCACACAAATAGAAAGAGAGCTAAGGTGTGATACTGTATCACTGCGGCATGCTAGCTATGCTGCGGGGCTAGTACGCCAACCATATTTAACACATCCATCTGTCAAATTTAGTCTTCTGTCTCGTTCTGTCGCGTGCAAATAGAAAGAGAGCGGAAGCGTGATAGCGCTATATCACGCTATCGCGGGTTGGCGTACTAGCCCCGCTGGTTGTCAGTTTTATGTCCGGAAAATTTCATAGATGGCGTCGTTTTCTACGTAAATTTGACAGTTTGGTTTGGTTTAGTCACTGTCCCGCCACTGTTCTTTGGTGTTGCCGGTGTCCGGGCCGGTGTTGGTGACAACTGACAGCTGGCTGACCAGCGTTGCCAACTTAGCCCTTTCGGGGCTAGATCTAGCCCTTTTATGCTTCTTCAGCCCTTAAAATAATTATTTAGCCCCTAGCCCTATTTCTAGCCCCAAAATCGTGTAAGGAAACTATACTGGCACACAATTTATATTGAGCAAAGCTGCCCCTGATGAAACAGATAAGGTTCAACTTCAACGATAAGCAACTACGTCAGTACAAAGTGGGAGTGAAATCTAGTGTTCGGCACGATTTCGGCATACATTGCCTGATTTGTTCTCTCTATTTCAAAGTGTAGCGTTCAAAGCAAGCAATGTATACCGAAATCGGCCCTAAATGTCTGGTAATGTAATCGCTGCTTTAGACATTTAAGTGTTTGTTTTAATTAAGTTTGTTAAATTTTTGATTGTGCGTTTGAGTAAATCTATTTAATAAGTAAACAATAGTTAACAAGACTCACTTTTTTATAAATTTTTATAAATTTATAAAGCAATCTAGCCCTTTTTTTAATTTATTGGGAAAATCTAGCCCTTTTTAAAGCTCTATTTAGCCCGAAAATCTGATTCTGATACTGAGTTGGCAACACTGTGGCTGACTATTGCTGCTATTGCAGAATTTGCAGATCATATTCCTTGTTGCAGATCATAGAGTACTGTAAACTGGGGGTTGCAGATTGATTGAGTCGAATCTAATCACAAACGAGTAAAATAATAAAATAACTTTATGATAGAGCTATACGAGTTGAAAATAAATAAATATTAGCTTAGAAAAACAATGGACACAATTATGGATTTACCTGTTGAAGAATTCACTCAAGTAAGTTGTGTACAAGCAAAATAAGATACCCTATTGGGTAGATAGGTAGTGTTAAATTCATTTTTGGTTTTAGGTGACCCAGGAATTATTGAATAATTTATACAAGCCTTCACAATTGTCTACCACAAATATAGATGCTCACACAGTAAAAGCAGCTAAAGAAGACATTAGAAACCTGATTGTTTCCAACGATTACGACATTTCTAAAGCAGCAGATTCTTTGCGCAGTAAAGGTTGGGATCAAGACAAACTAAGCATCTTTCTTGCAGAACTGGAGAACAGTAAAACGGAACTTCTATATACAACTCTAATTTATCATAACAGCAAACACGGAGAGACTGTGACTGACTTTGATTGGATTTTAAAACTAGTTTTAGGCACAAATGAGTTAAAAACATTCAACTATCCTCTCCTGCAGTTGTTATTATCAACGATTAATTCTAAGGCAGAACAAAAGCATACAGTTTACGATGTAAGTCGAGATATGTTAGGTAAGATCATTAATCTTTTAGAAAATATAGATGAAGTTTAATATAAGGCATTGTTTTATTTTATTTCATCTGCAATGCTGTGAGCACACCCCGGAAACTGCTTACAACAAACAGAAATTGACAAGATGTTGTCAGCACATGCAAACCGTAGTCTAGGGCTGCAATAACTTTAGGTGCGTGCGGCGGTACAATTACTTTTTCATAAATAAAACGCTTTGACACCCGTCTATTCAGAGTCCTTCGTCCTGAGATTATATATATTCTCTTTGGTTAATTGTGGTATCAGGTATCTGCCGAGGTAACTGGAGGGCAGCAATCATGGAGTAAGAGGAGATGGCATATCGGCTTGTTTCTATAGAAAATTATGTCGCCGACAAAGGGGGTGAGGGACGGGTGAGGGGAGACAAAAAGCTTAGGGGAGCGTGTAATTTCTCTATGGTCGCAGTACAAACTAGTGCCCAGTTGGTGGTTACTGTGCACACTTTGTTACACCATCTCTACCAAGGGGAGCGTGTAATTTCTCTATGGCAGCAATAGAGGGGGTGAGGTAAAACGTTGGTGGGAGGCAGGGAGTGTCTATACTGTATGTAGTAATAGATACTCTTTCTTATATGAGCCGTGAGTAAAACTCATTCGGTGAGCTCAGCAGTTGAAAATGTCAAAATTTTCTACTACTGAATCTACTGATTTAACTTTCAAAAATCACACTACTGAGTTCTGAAGTATGATTATTGAAAGTCAAATCAGCAGTAGAAAGAATGCATATCTTCATAGTAATTTTGAATTTTCAACTGCTGAGCTCAGCAAATGAGATCCAAAAATTGCACTCCTGTACTGGTAGCATGCTACACGTGATACGGCACTGTCACGGTCTTTTATCTCGTTCGTTCACGTGCAAATAGAAAGAGAGTGAAGGTGTGATAGTGGAATCCGAAACTGTCCCACAAAACATGATGCTTCAAAACTATTCTGTACGGAAAAAACGCACGCCAGAATAACTTTCTCAGAACGGAACCATATTACGAATAACGATACTCCGAAACTACTGCGTATGGAAATGACACGAACCAAAATTACGTGATTACAAATCACTTTCAATCGAACTGTTTATTAATATTATTTACAAATGCAAAATAAAATGTGGCTGTATAAGCTAAAAAAAGTGAGGATCAGCTTTAATAATCGAAAAATTATGTTTTTTTGTAAGGGGGTGTTTGAGGGGGAGGACGAGGGGGAGTTAGGGGTGATTTATGTGGGTGAGGGGGATAGCGAAGGGGACGGGAGGGGGAGGGTGGAGTGGGAGTGGGATGGGGAGGATGAGTAGGAGGGTGGTTTTATTTCGAATGCTACAAAAAACCTTTCTGTACTGGCATTGGCACCGGGCCGTAGCGGAGCGAAGCGGAGCGGCGGAGGCCCGGCCCCTTTTTGACAGAAGTAAGTAGTGCAATAAAGAATCGCGGAGCGTAGCGGAGCGAAGCGAAGCGAAGCGAAGCAAAAACGTTTCGACACTCCACCTATAACTCCCCTCCACGCCTCCACCCTCCCACCCCACTCCACCCTTCACCCACACCAATTAGATTAAAAATAATGGGGGGGTTTCCGCACTTCCGAATTTGGGGGGAGGGGGTACTTCCTCATCCCCCCTCCCCCCAAATTCGTGCTGCAGGATACTAAATCCCACAATTTTGACTAAAAAAGGGGGGTTTCCGCACATCCTCCTTTGGGGTGGGGGGTGGCGGGGTCCCCCCATCCCCTCCTCCCCCCCCAAATTCGTGCCGCAGGATACTAAAGCAACCCCAAAAGTGACATTACATAAATTATTACCATAGGAACCAAAAACTACCAAAATCGACATAAAGTGCAACATTCATTGCAACAACATTTTCATTGTAACATTATTTTGGAATTAGGACTTTTCCGTACAAAGTATTTCGAACTAGCATTGTTTGGACTCAAGTTTCTATGAAGGAAGGTTTTTTCGTTGTAACGTTATTTGTTGCAAAGTTTTGTCGTTGTACGATTTTTTGAAGTTGCATTATTTGGGGGACAGTATGGAACTCGTGATAGTGCTGTATCACGGTGCCATGCTACCCATGCTGATGATAAAACTTGTTAACTGGGATATGCCTGGAAAATGCAGGTGAGGCGCTCATTGGCTTGGCTAGTGGAGTGGAGCTTCACTCAACACTGAAGTTAAGCAACATCGGAAGCCGTAGCATGCTACGCGTGATACGACTGCATCGCGTCTTTTATCTCGTACGTTCGCGCGGAAATAGAAAGAGGCAAAGATGTGATAGCGCTGTATCACGGTGGCATGCTACCCATTCAGGTCCAGTCAGTCTTTGAATAGGTGACTGTTTTAGTGGTATTTTACCTCGGGCGCCTTTGTGGTTTGGAAGGCATGTTGAGTAGTTGGTCCTAGATAGTTCCGTCAAATTGCGTTGTAACTATTTGTTAAGCAGATCATAGCCAGCGCACACCTAGCGGAGAACTATTCCAACAGTTTTCATTAATCAATTTCTATTGATAACGAACTCAACGACCATTGAAATAGAGTTGAAAATAGCGTGCAAGAAATCCCTGTCACTGTGACGTCTTCGCAATATTTCTGGCATGCTATTTTTAAATCTATTTCAATAGTCATTGAGTTCATTATCAATTGATTAATGAAAACTGCTCAAACAGTTCTTTCCACACTGGACTCTATACCCATGCATGGTGGATATGGCCCACGCTCCCATGATGATTCGTGAAAGGAGGCCTTTATCCTGCAGTGCCATTCAACAGGCTATAACCACACCCTGGACTAGGTGAGAGAGGAATACACTACTTTCCTTTACACCATCGACATACCAATAAAATTTGGGAGAGGCGTCCATACTTAGACTTCTTTTTTGGGAAATTTTCTGTGTAATCCATAAAGTTACTTTATGATCAATGTTTATGATGTAATCAGAACCAAGTACAGTCAAATTCAAAAGTAAATGATGACGAAGTAGCTTTAAAAATTATTATCTGATGATAAGTTAATTAATTACAGTTACACCATTGACATACCTATCTGATAAAATGTCGATCCGGTTGGTGTGATGGTCACCACGCCGGACTGCCAAACTAGGGTTCGTGGTTCCTGGGTTCGAATCCCGGTTCGGTCATGGATGTTATATGTGTGTACCATTGTTGTATGGTTCCAATAACAAAAAGCCTGAGGCTTACTTGGGATCATTACAATGTATATGTGCCTGTGAGCGTTATTAATTTATTTATTTAAGTATATTCAATTCCCAACCAGTTTTTTGATAAATTTCCTTGAAGTTCATTTACTTTTGCTGTTGACTGTACATGCTGTGGTTTCAGAGATTCAGCCATCATCAAACCCTGCACCACAACAGTATATGCGAGTTTTGGCGGTCTTTATAGCAGCGCTACAATGAGTGCTAACTATGCAGGCGTCCATACGGGTACATCACATGAGTGGCAATCTCAAATGGGTTTGGGTTGCAACGCGAACGTCTTTAACGATGAAGGTAACATTTTGGTAAATGGTTCTATGAAGTCAGTTTTCGCATAGGATGGAAAAAGGACAGATGTAAGTACATGCGAGAGAAAGTACACACGGCAACAGATCAACCTACCTATAGTTGAACTCTATGTTCATGGACATAAGGTCGAACTATGGGTAGGTTGATCTGTCGCTAAGCTAATTAACTACGTTAGCAAATTTTAATCAAAAGAAACAACATATTTTTTTCGAATAAGAATTGTTTCCAAAATTTTTTTACAAAGAGCTTTCCTAATCGTACCAGATTTATAAAATAACTTGTTTTTGCCCGCGTCATAGTTTCGAGATAAAATAATATAATTTAAACCCAAGAAGTTTCATCAAAATCAGTCGTTTTTTTCGTGATCATCGAATAAACAAACAGACATGCAAAAATGAAAAAAGAACTGATATAGAATCGAAGCCATCTAAAAACCATTTTCATATCTTTTCTTTGTAAATAATAGTACTCTGTGGTAAATATCTTCAATGTACAGACAGACACACTTCTATTACTTTTATAATAATGTAGAAAACTTGTTTCTGGCACCTATCATCTTCAAGGATGCTTGAATAAAACAGATCTGCTACTTGCTAAAATAAAACTAATCATTATTGTTTTTTAAAATTTATTGATTAGAGACATTCACACATCAACATTAAGTTTCAATAATTGGAATAACATATTAAAATATCATACAATTCCTCATTGCCATAATGAGCAAATATAGCTATATTATATTCAAATTATGTAAACCATCAGAATATTGTTTTACACGAGACTTTGGACTGCTAAAGCAAATATAGCATTTGAAGGAACTGTGTCTACATGTTGTGATGAATGCATTTTGGGGCTATCACAAAAACTGCATAGTACAAAATAGTACCACCGATACACAAAGGGGCACGCATAAATTATTACTTGATTAAATAAGATTGATTCCTTCCAAATCTTTATGATTACTAAGTTTATATCGGTATTCTACCAAGTAGAGATTCCGTCTCTTACTAAATGTTATATACAGGGTAAATTTTATATCACTGCGGATAACCTCAGCATGCATTTTACTCATCAAACTGAACAACTATTACTATGAATCCAACATCGAAATTGCGAAAAAAAATAGCTGTCCCATACATTTGAGTCGAATAGGTACTGCAGTTTTGTATGGGACAGCTGATTTTTATTTCACGAATTCGAACTTGGCTCCATAGTGAAAGTTGTTCAGTTTGATGAGTAGAATACATGCTGAAGTTATCATCAGTGATATAAAATTTACCCTGTATTCATAAAGCAACGCGTGACAAAGTACAAGTAACATCAGCTTATAGATTGAGCAGGCTAGACAATGATACATTTACATCGGCGAATATAAGCTAGTGTGCGGTTAGTAGGTATGGAATTGATATGGAATGTCTCACTCGTGTTTACTGCTACTATACATGGAGCAGGTCCCCAATCATGCAGATGTCACTTTTAATTTCATAAAAAATGTATAAAATTACAAAAATGATTATGAAACCATACAATTACTAGACTCGGATTACTACAGAAAATGACACGAATTGTATAATAATATCAAACCTTATCATATGTATGAGGTGGAAACCAATACACTAACGGCAGCTCCTAGTACCGCGCTGCCTTACTAACTCGTTACACATTACTACTGTCTAAATACTATATAATTATGTATGTCTGTATATGCATAAAAATTGTATAGTATAATCAAAACTTGGCCGCTGAATATAAGTCCAAAATTGTTTGTAGTTCGATAACCCATTCCGTTGAGTACAGATACGACAATCAGACAATTTCCCTTTTATCTACCGACAATAGCCGAAACAGTTCACTTACCGAGTAATAATATCTCACTAGGAATAGGAGCCACTTACCAATACTTCGTTAAATTTCATGAGTTTGTTAAAGAGAGCTGACGAGCTAAATTTATACAACTTAATACTTAAAGGAGACGAATAATATACGTGCACGTAAAATTAACACACTAATGAGATATATGGAAATTCATTGTTAACTCCACCCTTAACAATTTACAATGAAATTTAAACTTCAATTTTACACAAATAACAGAAATAGGTAATGAAATAAGTATGAAATAAAAACTCAATTATTCGTATATACATAATAGTAATGAATGATGTCTCAAACTATGATACGTTAAATCAACATCGTGTGGAACCTTTATATAATTAAAATATATAAAATTGAAATTCTTTATTTATGTTAAACGCTTTCTTTTACTAAAAGCCCATAACATCTGTCAAAATGATCACAAGATGTCCTAAAGGGCACCCACGTGCGTGTGACACGCACACACGCACATCAAGTATATACAACAACCATCTTGTACAATACGCAATGCTTTCATCTGTAACCTATTCGAGACCTAACCGTTCCCCTAACTACCAAATGAGTACTAAACAACATTGAACTACTGAATTTTACTAAAATACTTTTTCGCAACAGCGCTCAACTGCTGATATGAATTAATAAAATATTTTCTAGGTGTCTCAATATTGAGCAAGAGTTGAGATCTAATTTTAAGAAACCCGAGATTGGAAAAAGTATTTGCAAACCCAATAACATTCAAATGGGATACTATTATTGGAAAATAAGTTTGATCAAGAGCTAATTTAGGAGCGAGTCGCGCGCTACGACCTCAAACTAATACCCCTGTAATAATGGCACCAACTTATCGCACCGTATACTGCCTACATAACTTTGTTATTGTATATAATTATAAAAAACTCCATCCTAGCGAATAAATGTATAAAATCTTAATTTTACAGAAGCAAAGCACGCTAAACTTATACTATAATCATTCTATATGAAAGGTCACATTTGAAACTGAATTTCCACAACTTCGACATTGTAAAACTAATGCTCGAACTTAGTTCGACATCACTCCACAGTACTAAATGGAAATAAATTAAAGGCTCATTTTCGACACATGCCTTAGGGAAGCGCGCGGTATTCACTTAGTTAGCCACCGCGACGTCGCTCGTCGTCTCCAGCAACTGCAAAAAACATTCGCTTATTAGTTGATGCAATATGTAGTCCGAAAACAATCGGTTAAAAAACATAGCACAATTTATTGTAATCTTATATACTTGGTCCAACTTAATATGCTGACCGCTTCTTAAGGTGGTTTCAGTCCATACAAAACTTTGACGCAGAACACGCGTAGACGGTATTAATAAAAGTAATATTCAATATAGGGTCCTTCTTAATATGCTGACACTTTTTTAAGGGGATGATCAGACCGTCAAACTGAACAACTTTCTCAATGGGACCAACATCGAAATGGCGAAAAAATCTGCTGTCCCATACATTTGGCTCGAGTGGGTTTGCAGTTTTGTATGGGAAAGCAGATTTATTTTCGCGATTTCGATGTTGGTCCCATAGTGAAAGTTGTTCAGTTTCATGGTCTGATCATCCGTTTAAAAAAGTGTCATCTTATTAAGTTGGACCCTGTATATTACTTTTATTAATACCGTCAGGTGTTCTGCGTCAAAGTTTTGTATGAAATTGACTACTCTGAAACTACCTTAAGAGGATAATCAGACCATCAAACTGGAAAATTTTGTTTATTGGACCAACATCGAAAACGTAAAAAAAAACAGCTGATATTCTTTTCGCGATATCGACGTTCCTCCCATAGAGTTTTTCAGTTTGATGTTCAGATCATCCCCATAAAAAACTATGAGCATATTTAGGACCCTATGTAGATTTAATGGACACTTACCGTTTCAGTTTTCAATTCTGGCACCACTGGAACTTCTGGGATCAAGTCCGCTAGCTTGTCGGAGACGGCGATGGCTTCCTGTAAGTAGATTGGTGGTATAAAAACTCATCATTATTTTCTCCAATGGCAATGCAAGTCAAGTCAAAAATAAAAACTAGAATACCTACCGAAAAATTATTTCTAAAAAAAACAAGTTGCAATTTACGTAAGTAGGTATAACACAAAATTCAAAACTACATGTGGAAAATATTTACATGTGTATTTATTTGTTTATTGATGAATGAATGTGACTGAAACTTTAATATTATTAAGTGTGTGCAGTGGCCATAATGTCTTATTAAATTAAATAACGTGTTAGCACTGAAGCGTATGTTAAAATCGACATGCTGGAATATTAATCTCTTGTCTAATGTGGATGGAGCGAGTGGGAAGGGATCGGGACGGGAAAGCAGCCGCTAGCTGCATTTAATGTAAAACCGTAGGATGTATCGAATCGAGCACACTCGCAATTCTTCTTGTTATTGACGGTCGACGCATGCTGGTAGATGCACATGAAACTAAATACGGCTGTTAACGGGGTATCAAAACGCTCCCTACAAGTAACTAATCCACTACAAGAGCAAGACTGCGCGGTGTGTATTCACCTGAGGGTGTAGCGGCGCGGCGACGGGCGGGGCGGGCTCGGCCGGCTCGCGGGGCGGCGGAGGCAACTCCTCGCCGGCCTCCGACAGCGAGGGCGTCGACACAGTCTTTACAGACTCCTCGGTCGAGGGTTCCGCCGGCTTTGTCGCTTCTGTGGTCTGTTTGTCCTGCTCAAAGTTACCATTGCACTCGACGCTGTCTAGCACGCTGCCGAGCGTGTCTTTGGCCTTGTTTTTAAGGTTCTCCTGCTCCGTCTCATCGTTGCCGTTGAGATGTTCAGTGTTACCACCGTTTAAATCTATATTATCGGATATGTGTTTAGTATTGACTGTTTCCTTAGTTTCAATATTAATTTCGTTCTTTTTCTGAATGGTCTCGATATTGTCTGGTAAAGGAGCTTTCAATTCTTCTTCGATATCAGTCGGTGTTAGAAGCTCATCGTCTAAAGGAGGTGGAGGAGGCAGATCTTCAATGGCCTCTGGTAGTTCGGTGATGGGTTCAACAATATCTTGAACGTAGTCAGATTCGGGTGGGATTGGAATTTCGATTCCAGAAGTCTTAGTGTCTATTTCCTCTGTTATATTTTGACTAAAGGTTACGGCGGTTGTTTCTATCTGCACAGGAGCAGGATGTTCAATTACATTTTGAATTGTTTCGAAAGTGTCTACGTTTGATTCTGGATTTGGTACAATAATCTCTGTAGTGGTGACAGTCTCGGAAGAATCTGTCTTTTCGACTGCTGGAGGATCTAACATTTCGATTGCTGGAGGATCTAACATTTCCATTGCTGGTGGATCTACCATTTCGACTGCTGGTGGATCGATTAATTCGATTGCGGGTGTTTCAATATTTTCGACTGTGGGTGGTTCAATATTTTCGATTGTGGCTGGTTGTACCACCTCAATTTCAGGTTCGACAGGCGCCTCTTCGGTAGTCTCCTTTAAGGGGGGAGGAAGTTCAGTAGGTACGATTTCAGTTGGGGGGCAGTGTTCAGTGATGTTAGTGTTTCCAGTTTCACTTATATCGATTTGGGGTTCAAGCGCGACTTCGTCGGTTTTATCTGCTTTAGTGTCAGGGATAGGTGCCGATATTGCAAGTTCAGCGGTGTTAGCTAGCGAAGCGTCGGTCAACTCTGGTGCCATGGTGGTAGCGGCAAAGGATGCCACTGACGAGGGAGGAGGATTCGCGGGGAGAGGTGGAGGCGTGGACTCTAAAGGCATTTGTTCAACACAAACCTCTTTTTTGACAGGCATTTCGGGAGCCGGAACGGTTTCTGTCGTTTCTGCGGTGGGTTCTTCGGGTTTGCTTTCCTCGGTTTGTGGCACTTCGGGTGCTTCAATTTTGGGTTCATCCAAGGACAGACCGTTGACAGGCAACTGCTCTGGCTGGATCTCAACCTTAGGCTCGCTCTTCTCAGGCTCGGGGCTGGCTGCAGCGGGCGCGGGGGCAGGCGCTGGCTCCGGCGCGGGCGCGGGCTCCACCTCGGCTGGGATCTCGGCTTTGGGTGACTCGGGCGTGCTGCTGCCATTCGTTAGAGGTTCAGTCACTGGAGTCTCAGGAGTCTTCTCATCCTTCACTTCTGAATCGGGTTTCGCCTCTTCGGCCACTTCATTTGCCGCTGCTTCAGGAATCACTTCGGCCGCCTATGAAACAAAGAGAGAATAATGTTTAAAACCTCAACGTATCGTAACAAAAATATTTGTCACAAAGATTCAGTTTGGTAACAGCACTGCACACAATGTTCATTTTGGCAAACAGTTAATTTCACTATCACACTGACTGGAGAGCACAAACAGGTACCTTATCATCGGCCATGTTAGCAAGCAATAGCGTTAGGTTGTTGAACACGACAGATCCCTTTTGCGACTGAAGGGAGACCGACATGCGCCATGTCATTTATAGTGCTATTTTTTGTAACGGAAGATTGGCGCTCATTTTTAGATAAGTAGTTACCCTTCAATGATCATGATCGAAGACATATTATGTTGCAGTAGATCAATAGGGTTGACACAATCTACTACGACTTGACAGAAAAGTATTTATATTTATTTTTTGGACACTTGCGTCTGTCCCCCATTGAAGTAGAAAAAAATTGCCATCTGCTACGATTCCGACATTCCAATCACAAACCTCTATCCTTTTTTAAACCACTTATCAAAAGTAAATTAATGATGCTATATACACAAAACCTCTAAGTAATGCATATGATTTGTTTGCATGAGCAATACATTCATGGAATAGATATTATGTATGTTTAATTTACGAAGAAATAGCATGATTGGTTTTCTTAGTAAGATATGAATCATTTCCGTATCTTTGAGACACCTTCCGGTAGCTAAACACATTAATTGTTATCATTTATCAATCAACCAAAGATTATTGACGAGTGCATAATGAAGGAGAATAATAATGAATTTGACAAAGAAACTTTGATGTTAGCACCAGACATTAAATACATAGTTTCAGTCACCCTAATTTAAAACTGGTGGTATTTTAGATAGGTATATCATATACTTCGAGAGCCAAACTGCGGCTTAAAACTTTAAAACTATATTTAGACATTAATTTCTAATCTCCGCGGGAATGATAAGTCATACGAATTAATAATCATATCAACCAAGCAAAGAAACATTCGACTATGGGCCTGTTTCACCACTTTTGGATAAGTTCTTGTTAGCTTATCCGACAGCTCATTTGACATATTTTGTATAAAGAATATGTCAAATGTGTTGTCGGATCAGCGGAGAGTGGTGAAACAGGCCCTAAATCCCTAAAATTGCTGGATTAAGTAGAATTCTTTCAAGATTTCAACCAATCAGACGACAGAGTTATTTGCAAAAGATCAACAAGTCGTTGTTTAAATTCAAACAATCAAGATTTCCTCATTCGCAAAATAAAATAATATTATATATTGTGGAGACATGCAACCGCAGGGCTGTAACGAACAATAAAACGATACTTGTACACAAGGCCGTCTTTGTTTACTGATGTGGAAAGATACGCCTCGAATGCTGCACTAATAGATGTATCCGATCAATACGCTATAAACTTTGGCAGTCGATCCTTCGTCCATAAATAACGACGATTAATGCGAAGAAACAATTAAAAGCATAATTTATAGATTTTTAATACGACACATGCCTCTTCGCGTGTGAGTGAGTAATGAACTCGCACTACTTTGAACGTGATTTATCTAATTTACTGACGACAAAACTATTCGATTCCTTATTGTTTCGATAATAAACCAAAAGCTAACGAAGGACATAATAATATCCCAAAATCGCAATCATAATAATATAATCATGAACTGAGGCACGAAATGTGGTTTGCTTTGTCTAGTCTATCTAAGCTTGACAGTAGACATACCGGCCGTTATTATGATTTAATTGTAAAGCGATTGTTAGGAGCGAGGTGCAACGACCCGAGTACGCGAGCACCGAGCTATGGTACAACGCCATACATTAAAAAACACAATGCCAACAAATAATATAACGCATCCGACGTCCTAATCTATCTCTATCGACATTCACGTGTTAGAAAGGGTGAAAGGTATCAGAGTACTAATGGGAGAGGTTGTATCATGCTGAAGAGAGACAAACACAAAATCGGTGTCCGAAACGAACGGAACAAGAACAATGGTTTCCACTTTAGTTGGGAGCTGCAAACATGGGGAAACAATCTGTTTAATGTTATATTGTAATGCGCCAGCTCATGTAGGACAGGAAATGTTTAGCTAAATACATTACTTATTAGGTACAATATGTCATGAATACAGTGAATAACCTATTAGATGTTTTAATTGAGAACTAGATAGATAATTATTGGCATTTGGCAATTCACCTATACAGGGTGTTAGGGTGGACAGTCCGATTATACCCATGACACTGAAAAACTTTCCCTAAATTAAGCAAAACTAATTTGGACTTCAAATTGGAATTTGGAATCAACTCATCGAACGTCTGCATGAATTTTGATTAATTGATTGATTTGTATTATTTTGCGAATTTCCTTTTGTTCCTTTGTGAAAGTTGTTGGTGTATCTTATGTACAATCACCCATTAATGTAATCCAACTGTTTACCCTAACACCCTGTAAATTGTCTTCATTGTTGTTATCAACCCCACTGCTTATTTTTAGCTTCCACTAATTCTAAACTTCAAATCTAACTGTGATGCCTTTTAATTACATTGATCCATAAATGGAAAGTCTCTGGAGTTTTGTTTGTCCCATTTTTAAGCCTCAACCATCCAACCAATCGGCATTGCAATGCAGATGATAGCCTGTTAACGAATTCAGACGCAGGACGTATTATTTACTTACAAAATTTTTACCACAATGAAAAATTTACGAACTCCCCGTCTAAAAAGCTAATTTATTTTGATACATATTCTTAACATTAAATTCTTGGTCTCTGGTTACCTCTGAGACTTAAAGTTATAAACACTTCGAAGGCTCGAGTCGTGTTATCATATAGATCTCTACTTCTAGTAAGCCTCACTAGGCCAGCCATCATGTATAGCAATTATATTTTAGGCTGGTGTCTATAACAGCGGCAGGTAATCCAAATAGTAACGGTAACTGAGCGGCGGGCGATGACTCACCGAGTGCCACTGCCACCACACCATGGCCGTCAGAGTATGGAAATGGTTTTCCGCTCTAAAACACCGCACGTGTCAATGTTTGACTCCACAATTACGCTCACTTGCCACTCTGAAGCGGAACCTTTCCCCAATTTGTTCCATGTTCCGTTTCCCCGAGACGTAAGGTAGTCTCACTACAGTGCGCGAAATCGCTTTTTGTAATCAAACCGTTACTTCGATGAATAATATTGTCACTTTAATAGAGTACCACCGAGTAATAGTACACTTCAGTGGCAAGCAGCAGAAGATAAAAAAATATATATCTTTACACAATTGTAATAGTTTGGCAACATGTAAATGTATTTAAAAAAAATCTAGTGTGATGTAATGTAATAGTGCGATAAATTAAACAAAGCATCTAAATGAATGCACTCAAGTAATATAATTGCATTAATATAACAAACGCCGCATATGCGTATTATCATAGATAGAGATTTTTTGAGCTTTTGTCCGCTACCGGCGTTTTCGGTTTCACGCAGTTTGATCGGCATGTAATGCCGGAGGAAAAAGTATCGCAGTTTTTGACCATCGGCTTTAGAGCGTATCAAAATAGGTTCAGTAGTTATTACACGATGCTCGAACAAACACACAAAAAATATAATTGTTGTTTGTTTCTCTCTCGACTAGTTTTCGATTAGTTTTATAATTTTAACTAGTTAGTAGTTTTAACTAAAGTAAACATGCAATTTTTACGTTTAAGCTTCTAGATAGACATTGCGATGATTGTTTCAATGAAAAATAGGCTTACTTATTTTAAATATTAGTTGCGCAATGACCAACATTTTCGTTTTGGTTTAATTAATAACCATGAAGGCATGAAACCTTAATTTCCTCACATAAACAATTTGTTAAATGACTAGGACGTGAGTCATTGTGTTGGATTAGTTAACCCTGACTCAATTTAAAAACACTGTTAATCATAGATGGATTAAAGATGTAATGTTACAAATTTTAGATGTCTCCGGGACAACCTAAGATCACGTTGTGTGAAAAGGACGCTAGTGTTATTGTGCTATATTTTAACGACGTAAGTGGTCAGAAGAGTGGCCGGCATCGTGTGACCGGCGGACGAGTGTAATTTGCATGGGCAATAAATAACGGAGGAGATAGCATCGCCCGGCCCAGACGCACTACTGTCGTATAACTCATACCTAGCCACTATCAGCGGTGAACGAACTGTCTTTGCAAGTTGGCACCGATTATGCGGACCGAGCCGATCGTATCGGAACGCGGTGACAGTACGAAAGACGAATGCAATTCAAATTGTTAGAAGGCAACACTAGGAACAAGACAACGCACGCACGCAATAATAATGCACCTCGCTTGTAGCGCGCAGGTGACATATAATTGAAATTTTTTATAATAGGTAATGTTACAATACATTGTAGAACATAAAATTAAAAACAACAACGGAGCTACTTCAGTAAGATAATTGAATGCACAAAGACCGTTTATTCATTTCATTGCATGCTGTAACAAAGAAAACTGTCTAATTACATTCATAAAGCCCTCTGTTCCGCGCAGTACCGTAACAAAATGTTACTCTTGTCAGTAACAGAGCTAAACGTTTTAAACCAATTAAGAGGGAACTTAAACATTTGCTGGAAGATTTCACAGTTCCGTTCAACTAGCTTAATTGGTTTAATCGTTAAAGTCGAAGAAATGTTGAAGCTATATTTGAGATCGACGTAGTTTTTGTTCAAGAATTATATTGAGTTATTACGGTCATAGTAAATATTGATCAGGGCATAGTGGCGTGGCGTGACACTGGTGACTAGTGGCGTCATGTCAGTAGAAAGTTGAGCCCTTCCTTGTTATACCATTGCACTATTCAACTGGTGTATTATGAAAATGGGTAGATCAACTATTTTTTGTCCATACCTAGTCCCAGTCATCTGCATAAAATTTTCTCAATGTTCAGGCTCAGGCTCAAGCTCAGGATTTGCTTGCCCCAAAATTTAATGTTTGTTGAATAACTAAGGATTGCATTTATTAAATACATACACAGTTTTGCAAAATTACTTGAATTTTACTTGAATTTTGGCGGTTGTCCGATGGACGCTTTATTTCGTTGTCCCCACGCTTTTTGGTCTATCGGACAACCGCAAAAATTTCTAGTGGTTCAACACAGATGGTGCAATGCGCATGTGTGTAGAAGAATCATATCATTAGATACAATATCTATATTTCAAAATTAATGAATGTCAATAAAAAAGGAAGAAAAACTTTTTTTTAAACAGTACCGTGAGGACAAAAAATAGTTGATCTACCCAATACGACAGATGAGCCGGCGCAGTGTGTACGCGCCGTTGCTACAACCATTTAGTAAACATGCAATCTGAACGCACCGTTCGTGTTACTCGTCGAGTTACCGGTAGCCAGTTTTGATACACTACCATACAGGCAACTGGCATTGTTCATACGATGCTACATTAACGGCCGCGATACAAACATGTCCCACGGAAATTGTCCTCGCTTGTAATAATGTAATGTAATATGAGTTTTGATGAACTCAATTCAATAAAGCATTCTTAAAATCGTTATGGAGTTCGTCATTAATTAAAGCGCTCGTATGACGCAGCTTATACCGATGCCGAATAAAATGCATGGTCCGACTTAATATGCTGACGATTTTGAGAAGATGATTAGACTATCAAACTGAACAACTTTCTGTATGGGACCCACATCGAAATCGCGAAAAACAAATCTACTGTCCCATACAGTTGGGTCGAGTTGGTTCGCAGTTTTGCATGGAACAGCTGATATTTATTTCGTGTTTTCAACGTTGGCCCTTAGAAAAAGTTGGTCAGTTTGATGGTCTGACCATCTCCTTAAAAACATAATGTATTAAGAAGGACCTGATAATATGGATTTATATGTCTGAATTGACTTTTTAGCTCGAGTTGAGAATAGAGTATTTGTTTGTCTCTTGTAAATAGCGTATAATGCGAGACGGGCTGGGTGGCAGGGAGCGGCGGCGAGGGAGGGTACAGTGCGGCGCGGCGACCTCCTACGTACCGCAACCCGTCCGGCCCGGACCCACCCGCCCACGAGAAGCGTCGCGAAACCTGCCAACCACTACTAATTTTATTTTGCACACCGCAAACTTGTTTCCTAATGCTTCCAGTCTTTGCGTCATCGAGTTGCGCCGGTGCAATTTTATAAAAACCCTCAGGCTTCAAATGATGGTATCATTCAAATATTCCTTCCAGCGGATATGGCGAGTTATCTTCACTAAAAATCTACATAAACTTGTTAGTTTATTATTATTACGGATCGGACGAAAATCACAATAGGAATTGATTCTGAATTGTTTCGTTCATAAGTGGTCTAACAACAGTACTAACAGTTATTTTATTTCGATAACTTAAATTTCAAATTGTCATAATAGGAAATAACGAAAATCGTTTTATACCAAAATTATTATAGAAATGTGAAGATCCCATCAGTCAGTTTAGGTGCAGTAGTTTTTGAGTAAATCGCGAACTTACGTAAGTACATGCGTACATACCATAAAGGTATTATACCTTACAGGTACCTTTATGGTACATACATACAGGTCAAACGAAGAACTTCCCTATTATTGAAAGCGGTTTATTTGATGCCATTTATATTGCGAAGCCCTGAGGAACTAAATCAATAGATAATCAATCAAACTAACTACATGCCATGCAGAAAGTTGTTCAGTTTGACGGTATGATCATCCCCTTAAAAAAGTGTCAGCATATTAAGAAGGACCCTGTATACGAATAATGATAATGATATGATATTTATGAAGTGTTAGATTCGTGATAACATTATTTAAAACGGCTTATACTCGTAACTTATATTATAAGGTAAATGATACTGTTAAGAAAACCTGCACTCGTAGTATGCTACACGTGATACGGCTGTATCAGGTCTTTTATCTCGTTCGTTCGCACGCAAATAGAAAGAGAGCTAAGGTGTGATAGCGCTGTATCACTGCGGCATGCTAGCTATGCTGGGCTTCTTTCCAGTGATAACTACATGGTGACCGCACGCAGTTCCATCTATGCCTTGTGTAATATTTATAAAATTGTTGCCCTATTATTATATTTATGTGCCATTCCTAATATTAGTATTCAACATCTACCGCATCTACATATTCGATAGGAATCTAAGCCCAATGCAACTTTATTGAATAATTTACAACGGAAATGATTGTCGTTTTAACAGAGGGATATTCTTTGAAATCTGTTTAATGAATTTTATTTTCTCATAAGAACATAGTTCTATTAACATGAACTTGGTTCAAAATAAGCTTATAAAACAATTGTTGTGCGTGAGTTGAGACAGCGTTAGTTTAAAAAAAAATTAAACCTAAAGTAAGTCCCAGCAGAAAACAATAATAACGCAGTGATTATCTACAATGGTTAATACTTAATTATTATTATTATCAGCCATCAATGTCCCACTGTTGAGCAAAGGGACGGAGGGAGGCCTCCGTTCTCTCCAAGAGTCTGTTCGGCGCTTCGACAGGCCAGTTCTTAAGGAAACCACGAATTTCGTCCCGCCCTCCATTGGTTATTAATACAAAAAATAAATGAAATATCGATCTATCTAATAGCCTTTATTGAAATAAAATAAAAAATGGTTGTACCATATGAAAATATCAATAGCTAACTTAGCTTAGCAACTCGACCCAAATGTTCCATCCATACATTTCATTCCATACAGTAGATTTTATTTTCGCGAATTCAATGTTGATCTCGTAGTAAAATCTGTCCAGTTTTAGGGTCAAAGTGTTAAGAATGTAACGTATTTGAGTTTACACCCTGTATCGTGTCATTACAGTATCTGACTTAAATAGATACTAATTTCAGGGATTAAAATTGCTATGTTATTGTTTAAATATGCCAAACCATCGTTGTGGGAGGCGGGGAAGAGTTAATGACCGCCCGTCGACGCGCTGGATCGCGACAAATAAACTTTAGCCTCGAACTTGCGACCCGCCAGATATCATCCTATACTACGGCTGGCCATCGCCATATGTGATCAATTGAATTTTTGTCGTAAAAACCATGTCATTATTTAATTTGATGACCAGTTTTGAGCTTCACAATCACCACGCACCAAGCCAAATGATTAAGTTACGAGTAGTTCCTCGGTTGAAATTGAATGAACGCGTCTTACGTACTTGCAAACCTAAATTAAGACATGCGTGTTTGTATTGTTACATTGTAACGAACGTCAATTCCGGACTGCAGCGTGTCATAACATAATTCACAAGTTTATCACTTGCTATACGGTTTTCATGAGGTCTAGCCTAGAACGATCGTTCTAGGGTCTAGTTAATCAAGTTAATGTATACAGGGTGCAATTGATATCATTAGCATCCTTTTAAACTAATAGTCTACCCACCAAACTGAACAACTTTTACTATGGGAGCAAACCAATCGGAGCAAAAAAAACAGCTGTCCCATACTAAACAGCACCTGCCGCCGCTGCCTACACGACTCAAATGTATGGGACAGCAGATGTGTTTTTTGTTCCGATTGGTTTGCTCCCATAGTAAAAGTTGTTCAGTTTGATGGGTAGACTTTTAGTTTAAAAGGATGCTAATGATATCAATTTCACCCCGTATACAGGGTCCTTCTTAATATGCTGACACTTTTTAGGGGATGATCAGACCATCAAACTGAACAACTTTCTCTATGGCAGCAACATCGAATTCGCGAAAAAAAAAACAGCTGTCCCATACATTTAGCTCGAGTAGGTTTGCTGTTTTGTATGGAACACCCTATTTCTTTTTCGCGATTTAGATGTTGGTGCAATAGAGAAAGTTGTTCAGTTTGACGGTCCGATCATCTCCTTCAAAATCATATTAAGAAGAACCCTATATTGTTACATTTTCCCACAGTAAATATAAGTTTATTTATATTTTGCTCCCGACTACGTTCCTGATATTTTTTACACAGTGCAGACTATCTCTGAAATTATATTAGTCTCAGTTTAACAATTCTTAGGTTACTTGGCCGGCGCGGTGGAGTATGGTCCACTCCCTTTCATTATTCGTGAGAGGAGGCATTTGCCCTGCAGTGGGATCATACAGCCTTTACTTACTTGCATAAGTTACTTAGCTTCAAATAAGTTTAACATATTCCCACTCTATGAGAACCTTTGCCCTGCAGTGGGATCATTCAGCTTATAATATGGTTCTTAAATCGTTCTAGTATGGTTCACTCCCTCCTACCCTTATTCGAGAGCGGCCTTTGCCCGGAAGATGGATCATAAGGCTTTAACATAATTAAGTTACTTTAGACAAGATAGGATCAATTTAGAGGTAAGTATAATATAAATTAGTGTTATGTAGTAAGTTAGTTGGTAATGAATGTATCGATGGTTGCGCTCGCTGCACGAATAATTAACATAAGACAGAAGTACGTGTTGGCGCAACGTGGTACGTCGCCGTCGTCAATGAACTAAGTGTCGCTAATGTAATGGCACGATATCGTCTTCGACAATGGCGGCTCACGTTTGGTTAGCGCGGATATAGCACCACTTTGAATTATAATGCGCATTGTTCCTTGCTGCGCGTCGGTTCGGGTGCAATGCACTGCGTCGCAATAGTTTCTTGTCATAGAAATCGTCGGTTTCTATTCGACCAGCGGCTAAGCAAGGCCGCATCACAGTTCGACTATTGCATTTTCAATTAAAACACTTAATTGAAACAAATTACTCTGAATTGAGATTAAGTAAAGATAAACCGCAGCTCGATCGTACCAAAATGTTACGAGTTACAGCTACATCCGCCCAGGCATAAATCATTCACTAAGTGTCCATTAAACTCAACACCAGACTTAGGTCAGAGTATGTGAAGCGATCTGTGTAGTTAGTTTTTTGCTAGCGAGCGCCCCGCCGCCGCCAAGGGACCGGGTAGATGTAAGGCAACGGTACTAGAAGACCCGCCGCGGCCCCAGCGCCCTCGTACCAGTTTCAACCACACGTGCGCGCGATTTCACATCGCCTCCGATTTTCGCATGACGAAGGCCAATGACTTCGATTGTTAGCTCAACCAAAATAATTATACATTTTATTTTTATTCGCGCATATGTTTACAATCTTCGTCCATAGACGTGTGAACAGACAATGATGGTAACAATACGAAAGTGGGCCAAGTTAGCACGATGATAGATGGCTCCAGTCGTTACGGCGAGGAATTCAACGTATCTGCCATTGTGTGTTCCGATCGCGTTGATGGAATACGAATATGAAGTGGTAGCTGTCGAATTATTATATTAGAAAGTTATTGCTTTTGAAAGCATTGAGGCAAAGTGCGATCTCATTCCGCCCGAAACTGACAACAGCTATATTTTTTATCTCTTATTCTAAAAAAATGAGGTTTCTTTCGCTCAAAGTTTTGTACTTGTAAGCCATTATGTAGATGCGTATGTTTTAACGACTTACCTCTTCTGCAAGTTTCTCTGGCTCGCCGTTTGTCTTCGGCTCTTCCTCCTTTGATTTCTTCTCCTGCTTGGGTTTGTCTTTTCTGCTGAAACTGATTGATCTGAGCGACCATTTCTTCTTGACCTGTCCGCGACGTGCTTAGTGTTAATAAACATCAAAATACTCACACACATGCAATGACAAGTTAGAAATTTAGTTATTAAAAATGTTACTAAGTTTTTGAGAATAGTTATTCAACTTCAACATAAAATAACTGGAATTTAAATAATGTTATACTCGATGATGATCCTAAGAGCATGTTTCATGTACACACGAAATTATCTTGCATGATAATATAAAATGTAATTGATTTCAAAATCAAATCGAAAACAAGGTTTATTGTCACTAAAATCCAAAGCTTATCTTTAATTAAAATCAAACGAATACCTGGAAGGAACGCGATTTTTGAAAGACACAATATCTCCACTCCATATTAACTTTGACATTTTCTACTGCGGATTTGAATGAATGAATGAAATATTCTTTATTTACATCCAACGATAAGAGTCTACGTCTATGTTTACACCAAAAATAAATTACAATGCACAAATGAATGTGTGACTTTCAAAAATCGTGCTCCTGATAGATACATAAAAAAAACAATGAGTGGTACATCTTATAGGTACCTTCTCTTTTTTGGGTTTCTTGCCGTCCTCGGGGGCGGGCGAGGACTCTCCGTTCTCTGACTTGGGCTCGCTTTCTCCGTTTGTCACAGGGGCTGCCTCCTTTTCTTTCTCACTCTCATTTTCTTGCTCTTTTTCTTCCTTTTCTGTAGTAGCGTCTTTTTCGATTTCCGGTGTGCCGCTGTCTAGTTGTTTCTCTTTATCCTAAAATCAAACAAATATTTGGAATTTTTGGAATTAATTTATAAAAACAGTAAGGGTTGAGACACATTGGTGTTGACTTCGTGGACGCGTTCGTATGGAACGTGTTCGGCGCCGTTCGCCGCGTCGACGCCCGATAGATTCCCATACTAAATGTGCCTTTTATATAATAATATGGGCCCACCGTCGGTCGCCGTAGGTAAATGTGTCTCAACCCTAAATGAAATTAATTTCGATCAATAATCTTTATGTTTTCAATGTTAGTGTTAGTTCAGTTAATAGCCTGTAAGATCCCACTGCCGGGCAAAGGCATTCTCATACGAAATAATGGTGAGGAGAGAAGCGGGCCATACTCCACCACGCAGGCCTAGTGCGAATTGGTGGAGACAAGTTACTGTTTAACTTATTGTCAGAGAATTTTCAAGCCTCCTCAATAGGCCTCTAACCTGGCTTAACAAATAGTTTCATCGACATCCGACGGAACTATTCGAGAGTACTTGGCGTGCCTTCTGAAGCACGGAGACGCTTGATATAAAATATATAACTTAAACGGTCACCCATCAAACTCAATTGGACAAACTAGACTTATAAACGACCAGAAAGTAGTAAGCTGGTAGGCACGAGGCTGATTTTAATCACTCTATTCAACTTTAGCTCTTAGCAAGACCTACAATAGGGTCCGATTTCTTTGATTGTAAGACAATGTAGTTATCTAGACAGGAAGCCGTGGGACGCATGTCTGCGAACTAAATACTCAATAGAAATTCCAACCCGTGTATCAAGTGTAGTAAAACATTGGTAACACTATCTCTAAGACAGATATGCTTTGTATTGTAAGTCGCAGGCAATAAGAACAAAAGCACGACTTTTCGTCACTGTCTTTGCGATAAATGGCTAACGTTTGAAAAAAGTACGTGCCCCCATTTAGCGAGAACTTTTTTGACAATGATGCACTGAGATCTTTATGATGAAAATACACAGACATGCATTCATTACCAAGTTATTTGGTATAATGTCCAACATATTATGTTTCACAAATATGTTAAGTACAGTAACAAATGGCGACCTGAGATATCGAGTTCACTTCAACATAACCAAAAACTAACAGAAAAGGTCGATGTTAACAGAATACTGTTTACTATGATTCTGTTCGGTTGGTTTTTTAATTTGTTAAAAGGTAAAAGACTCGCAATGAAAGATAAGTTGTATAATAATCTCTAGGTATTTGCACACTGAAACCTACAAAAATAACAAGATCTAAACAACGTTTCTAACTGCATACAGGGTGCAAACTTAAATAAGTTACAACTTACATACTTTAGTTATAAGTGCTTGTGCTTCAGAGCATCGAAATGAAAAACTTTCACTATGGCACCAACTTCTATATCACGAAATATTTGTTTAGTTCTTTCACGTCTCCTATACGTCGATGGATACACAACCATTTCGAGGTTGGCTCCATTGAGTTGAGTGTGATGGTCTGAAGCACCCCCTAAAATATGTGGCACGTTTAAGTTAACACCCTGTAAATATGCATACAATATCACACGTTAGTCTTATGCGTGCCCTTCGCTTACCGTCTGGTCGTGTATGTGCGCGTCGCCATTGAGCTGGGGCTTCAGCGCGTCGGCGTCGGCCAGCGCCTCGACGCGGCCCTCGCCGCCGGCGCCCGCCGCCGCCACCTCGCCGGCGCCCTCCGCCTCCTTCCCGCTGATGTCCACCGAGCGCTTGCTCTGCTTAGCACCCATGCTCACTTTTGACCTGCCATTCAAATAAGAACACGTTAGATTGTAGTGAAATACTTAGGTCAATTCAGATAATATTTTTATGTCTTAGTTCGAACTTCCTTACGTCAAAATCCATACGTTTTAGACCTTACTTAGACTTAGCAGGCGCTCAAATTAAGTCTCGTAATCTCGGCCTTCGACTTATGTGATAGAGCAGAAAGTTTCACTTGACTGCCGTACTATCAGACGAATTTCCGTGGAGTATAAAGGAAAGCGTTAAAAAGCTTGAAGTAGGTAAAGACATTTGTAACAGTTCTGAAAACCGTAACCTAACGATCGGTCTGTTGTTCTGCGGATGCGTTCTGGACAAAAGACATTCACCCGCCGTGTTAGGGTGCTCGTTTTAGTGACAAAAAGATTGAGCGAAACGGCAGTGACCCTGAACTGATACTCATCGAGCGAGTGACTCATTACCGTTGCTTAACGTACCGTGACGATGATGGCTTGGTTCACCATTTCACTCGTAGTTAGGTACATTCACGCTAAAATACGCTTCTAAACCGGATCACATATAATATGCAAATTAATTCGTGTTGTGAATTCATATTTCAACAAGGAAGTGCTATACTGACATTTACTGTTGTAAATGTGATCTATGTGGTGAAAGACTGGCGAAAAATCGATCAATCAAGTTTGTCTTTCTTCCTCATCCTAATAAAAACAAAAATGTCTTTACAGGAGTTTCTACATAATTGCTGCTACATGTTACGATGGATCCTATTGTAGTCCTGAGCTAGAATAGGGTACTCGGTAGTCTCGGTACTCATATAGGTACAACGTGCGGGGCGAATAAGAGTTTGGTGGCCAAAGAAACACCGAGCATTTACTTGTGGTTGTGTACTATCCTCATCTAGAAAGTATTACATAAATAGTTACCTACTCTAGATAAATGTGTAAACAAAACAAGAAAATCTATTAATACAAGCTGATCTTTGTTGTCTTATAAAAATGCTAATATTCGATGTTAGTAAGAGATAAAAATAAACAACTCAGGTATGAGGAGAAACCGATTTGGAATACAAAGCACGCCAGTGGGTCACGGTGCTCGGTGCGGGCCCGAAATAATGTCCACTGTCGACTAAAATAGTACCTCTCAACGAAAGTGCATGCACGTCCGTCCGCGTAGTCGGGATGCGTCGCGTCGACACTGTGTTGACATACACTACCCCTCCATGCAATCTATTTTATCACCAGCTAATTGCGTTTCCGTCTCGAAATAACAAAACTCCAGTGTAAACAAAGTTGACTTGTTTCTGGATAGCATCTAAAAGCCCTTATAAAATATCTGCGCTATCACAAACTTTTTAAATGTTACATAACATCACAAAATAAACATTAAATTATCGGATGCACTGATTAGCTGTTGCCAGAGTAACTTTTCGGGTGTGAACCTGGACACTGACTGGATGACAACATGCCCTTCCTTAAGAATAATCTACAACACTCACCTACTCAGAAAACTGCAGCTAAGCGAATCCTACAAGGTCCCAAAAAATATTTGCAGTATGATAATATGCACGCTGATATAGTTAAAACTAGTATACAAAGAAATTTACTCACAAATAGAAAAATTTAAGTTAAAAGGCTAAATACACGTAGCTATGGCGGCGGTGGAATCGAAACTGAGGGTACAACGGCGACTACTTATCATACTCATTGGTCATTAGCTGTGGACCGAATTCCTAGTGCATCGCCGCATTTATCGCCCATTATCCTACTCGTTACTCTCAATGCAAACATAAATAGCAGTGACATTAGTCATGCAGGGTCCTGCCTTATCTGTAAGCAAACATTCACTGCAGACAAAAATATCATCACGGCGCGCGGCACGGCGCCCCCAGTCCGAGGCCAATGTTAAAACAAAAAAGGAACAAAGCCTTCGAAGGTTGTCTTTTAACTTGCATGTCGCTTGCTGCCACTAAATATTCCGAATACATAGGTTATTGTGACACGCAATCGATTAACAATTTTGGAGATCAGTAGACCGACCGACCGCATAAAACTTTAGGATAAAATGTTCACTGAATAATTACTCGAACATTTCACGGTAAAATAAAGGGTTTTGGCTTCTGTCCAGGGGTCCTATTGTTTCGTAGTACCGTTATCTAGTGGGAAATAATACCTTTTGTGCTCGAACTAAACAAGCTAATAGCGTTGTGCGGAGAGCCGCGCGTCCGTCATCAACATCATGCAGAGATATTTCAAATTGGTTCACGCATCGGGGTGAATGACCTGCTTTATGCCCCCACTACGTAAGTTTTTTAGGCTGAGGCAGTCAACCCGAACTTATTGTCGTCGATGGTACAATGGGAGGCACTTCGAATAGGGCTCGCTCGATTTAAATGAGATACAAACTCGTACATGTACCGGCGACCTTGACTCTGGTGTATTCAAGGTCGACGGCATCACCAACGACGGTAGATAAGGTATACGTTTTGAGTAGAGATCGTTATAACGCGTGGCGACGGTTAGGCGCTCAAAAAATTGTATGACCACGTGTTCGAATATTATATTTTTGTTTCTTATTAAAGCACTTTAAACGCTGGGACTATAACGCAGCTGCGAGATTTACATTTTATTTACCAGCAAAACTTGTAACAATAGGTGGTAGATGAGTTAAGATGAGCAAATATAATACGATTTTTATCGGTGAAATAGAATTATTTCGATTAATACATTTAATATACACATCATCTTATTTAAGAGCTACGCTCTCTTTTCCGCTAGGTGTCTCGTCTTCCTGTCCTGGATACGACACATCCAACGTTTTCCTACAAATGTGCTAGATAAGTGTCTACTTTCCTCTGCCTCTCTAGTTTTTTAAAGAAGTTTTCGTGTCGTATCAGCAGTGTCTGATCATTTTTCCAGTTGGTTTTTAGAATATCTTTTATCTTTTCTTTAGCCATTCTTAAAACTTCTTCATTTGTTATTCGTTCTGTCAGACTTTTAAGTATGCAATGTAATGAATGATACACTCGCACCTATGTCCCATTGGGGTAGGCAGAGACAATATTATAACTTCATTAGATACCATCAGTGACACTGGAGTGTCGAACTGGTCATCATATTATTATCTGTGAATGTATTTACTAAAGCTAAATCCTAAAGTTACTAAAACCTTTGAGAGTGTATGTAAGGCACCTCATTTTGATAATCTAACTAAACATCTACTATGTTAATAATGGTTTGTTTTCAGATCTGATTGATGTATTAATAACGGTAAACATAATTAGGTACGAATATAGTTAATTACGTATTTAAACATAAAGTAAACAATCATATTTTGCCAGTGATAACAATAGCCTTAATTTTGTTTATTCTGAATTAGATTCTAATGATAACGTTCTAGAACTGGGGAAAGCAAAGATGACCTTTCCGGCTTGAAGGAACCGACACATAAAGCCGAGATTACACGGCGGCTAGTATTTGGACAACCTCATAATATAAGGTCTAAAAAACGATTAAAGAGACGATCAGACTATCAAACTGAACAACTTTTGCTATGGGACCACATCGAAATCGCGAAAAAATCTGCTCTGTCTTCTGTCCCACACATTCGGGTCGAGTTAGGTTTGCATTTGTCTTGGGCGCAGCAGATTTTCTTTTTCGAAATTTTAATATTGGCCACAGAGTTTCGAGCTTCGACTAAATCGTTCGACACTGATGTAGTCTTTGGACCGCGTAAACATGTTTACAATAAGACTTTTTCGTTCGAACTAAGATCAATAGTTCTTTCGGTTAGTTCGATTTCGAGTTTGGAAAGTCGCCATGCTACCGGTAAGAAACAACCAAAAAGACCGTGTTAGAATTATGAAGAAGACGTTACCTTCATTTGGTACAATTACGCGATATGAAATAATGTATTGGAAGGAAACGGTAAACACGATGGATTAAAATCAACGCAACGTGATGCAAGTGGCTGGCTAATGCATACATTCGTGTATTCCAGTGCACTCGGTAAGTGGAAAATCGATAGCGTACAGTTGCGGATCCAGACCGCAAGTAACCCTGCACCCGTCACATGAGCCATCGATTCAAAGCAAGGAAACAGAACTGTCATCGTTGCTTACAAATATATCTTGTTTATGAAACTACGACAACAGGGAACTTGCTTCAATGATGTATAGGTACATCCCCGTATATATCTTATATATACATATTTTAAGGTAATGTCTACACCAAAAAAGTTATATGAATAGAAAAGTGTTAAGTGTGTCATTCAGATAATGAAACTAAATATCTTTCCTAAGGAACATGGGTCGAAAAACGAGATAAATGTTTCGACCTTTCGTACAGAAGCGCGGATCAGAAAATCGATTTTCTATTAGAAGTAAAATTTTAACGTTTTTCAACCCATGTTCCCAGTTGTACGAAACCCATGGGTTTCTTATTTTTATTTTTTACCCATGGGGATCCATTTTTTCGACTGATAGAACATAAATATACAATGCTACTAGTATGTAGTTAGATATTAGGTATAACAAATGATAAATCCTATCGAACTCTAATACGCATTTCGCATCGAACTTGTAAACAATACTTGGTACCAATCTATCTATATTATGCAGCAAATTATCCTTGTTGGACAATTATTTAATCGACATTTCCCCCATGGTTCCATGACCCCTATTGGAGTTTAATTGATCAATAGTTCGGTAATTTACTTTAGCGTTACTACTGTCCTATTCTTGAATAGGTATTATGATATGATGGGGGATATCTGAAATTCTTAGAAGCTGACTCATATATCCATGTGCTTACTAGTAGTGACCGTGTTATAATATAATAGTATGAATTCCGAAACATTCATTCAATTGGATGTCATGTGTAAATGAGCCATACTTTAAGTAGGTAAAGTCAGCAAGTAAATTGTTTCTAGAGACGGTATTTATGTTTGATTTCGAACTCCCGTATGTAGAAATCTAGTGGCCCATTTGGCAACAAAACCACATTTTCGACCCTTCTTAGTCTCAACTCACGCTCAAAAGTAGTCTCTGAATGTCACCTAGTGTTATCAATTTGACAATGGTCAAGTTGTGTCCAATAGATGACACACTATACTTTAGCCGTTTTCCAAGTGAGTAATGTACCTAGTTATAAGAGGTGGTGGGGAGACTAACAAATGATAGACGTGTTTCCCAATTTGGATAGATAGAACATCCCATTTTTCTTCCCGTGCGTGTATAAGGCGACCAACGGAAAGGATTTATTTTGCAGTGGTTGTGTGCGCGAAAAGCAAGCCATTATCCTCGTATTCCTATCTCATCCTGAATCCCTAAAAACAATGAGTAAGACAGAAACTACTGCTATAACTGCGCGATTCTAAAGATAGTTGGTATTTATATCTAAGTTCCCGACCACTTAAGCACACCTTGGACACTTGGTTATCATTTCATACAAATAGGAAAAATTTACAAGAGATACGCATGTGTGATATCTGCCATTCATGAGAGTATTTCTTTGCCAAGTGTACTTACAAGAGAAAAAGTATAATTTTTTCTTTTTCTTTCAACTTGTAGGATCCAATTTGCTGACTATACCACAGAATAAACTGACTATCAATAATTGATATTGGATAGAAAAGGTGCTGGCTTTCATTGTCATTTAAGGGTGAATAGTGAATGTTATTTAGAGTTACTGTAACGGTAGAGAAGACTAATAAAATTTTCACTGACTCTCCCTGCTCTGTAGGGCTAGCATGCCACACACGACAAAGCGACAGAACGAGATAACCGTCATAAGCGCTCGCTTTCGCATATGCAAAGTAATAAAAACAGAGGCACATCTAAATTTTTGTCGCTTTCTCGGGGTGACATGCTAGGCCTCTTGCTCTCCCAGACTTTATTAAGAGGATAGGTGGAGTATATCTCTAAATTTAGAGGATAAGTCACTTTCCGACTGTACACGTATTTGTCCGATCCCACACACCCCGCTGACTAGAGTGCGAAAGAGACAACTGCAGCTCGGACTGATTTTATCTACATAGAATGGACGAAATCTGTATTTCGTATTCCCGTTTCCTGCTCCAAAACTAAAGCGATTTTAATAATTCTTTCAATAATTATATGAGAAAGACTTGTCTGTATGTTTTGCTTTTTTTGTTTATACCTATTCATCAAATTTGTTTGCTGGATGTCTGAAAATTTTCAAAGGTCCCTAGTTATTACAGTAATTAATTCATGCAAAAAATCAAAACGTAGGCAACACCTACCCTACCTACCAAAAAGCAATACCTAGCAGATTTAACATAGATTGTATGGTAAAAAATGTTTTGCTAGTGTAATTATCCATCAATTTGCTCATCATTTATAGGTTTCTAAACCGCTTTTCAAGCTTATAAAGTTCTTATACTAACTATAGTTTTAAAAGTTTGCAATGTCTCATTTTCTTTTCTTGGGTAAAGGGTTTGGTTTTTTTGTTTTCTTGGTTTTGTTTTTTCTTTTTTTTTCTTTGGTAAGTAGGTAATTAAGAAGGATCACCATTTGAAAACAAAAACATAATTGTGTTATTGATATTATTAATGAAAATAGCTAAAATACCCACTAGCAAATTTTACAGCTAAGTAGGTAGATAATAAGAGTGTGAGGGATATTCATACAAAATATTTCTCTTTTAGGTGGGTATATTGTAAGGCCTACTGGATAAAGATTGACAATAGCCTAGTACAAAGCAACAGAGTAAATTGACGTGAATAATCAGATGACAATGGAATGATGAGAATCGATGTGTGAAGCTAATGGAATGAGAGTGGCCTACTACATTATCTTATTGAACACTTTGTTCGACATCCGTAGAATAAAATTCCAAAACGAACATCAACAAAATCGTTTTTTACCCCTGTTGCTACCAACTCTTACCAGTAGTAAGAAGGGAAATTCATTGTATAGAAACACGGTTAACTACTGGATTGGTCAGAAAAAGTGTACGTTTTACGAAATAATGTCGCAATAAATCTTTTGTACTCACCTACGAACTACACCCTTGTTTCACGGTGCGCCTCCTGTCTCCCCCCAGTCATTCGCTATGATTCATCGTTCCGTTGTAATTCACAAAGAACGGATTTCCCAGAATAAACACCTACATAAACTTATTAAAAAATACTGCAAGTACGTAGGTGTGTCATGTACTTACGTGCATCTGTATAAAATATTTATATAGCTGCATACCATGGCATTATTTCCTTTGGTTTATCGTTTGATTAGTTTAGTGGACTTTTATAGAAGGTAGTACTTAGTTTAATTACATTGTTGAACTGAGTTAAATTTAAAATAATAATTGTGAAAACCATTTGAGTTAGTCCAAGGGAATTTCAGATAATGAGTCCGCTAGTCAATCTACATAAAGTCCTGATTCAATCGAGGTGGTTCAACCGTACTTTTACCGATGCTAAAAGGATTCAAAGAGCCGGCATTTACGTGATATTGAGCATAACTAAAACATCGTTACGACAATCATGACAAAAACTTATGGTTATTTAGCACTTACCTCTCAGTTTTTCAATCCAAATATAAATTGACAAAGAATTTACACTTGAACAGTAAAATATTCACTTGAAGCACTCACAGCTCAACACAATATGGCGGCAGGACGAAATCCCCACCTCGAACGAATTCAAAATTGAAACTTATTTGTGATTGGTCATTTCGATCAAGACGCTTCAAATCAGTTTTGCCAACATTTCCACGATAAACCATAGACAAAATTATGAGCATAGACAATCCACACATTTGGTACCAACATGAGCATTCAAATCTTGCCAAAAGGGGTGGATTAATGGTGGATTATTTTTTGGTTAAAATCATTTTTTTTGCAATGCATGAAGCTAGAAGCTAGAAGGTATTGTACATTAATAATGAATTTATTTTCTAACTGCGCGTGCATGGGTAGCATGCCACCGCGATACCAGCGCTATCACACCTTCGCTCTCTTTCTATTTGTGCGCGAACAAACGAGATAAAAGACGTGATACAGCCGTATCACGTGAAGCATGCTACGGCTTCTGAAGGAGGATCATGTTATTTATAAATATATTGTGGACCATTAAGTTTGAGATCCAACAAAGGTAGCATGACACACACCGTGATAAAGCGCTATCACACCTTCGCTCTCTTTCTATTTGCACGTGAACGAACGAGATAAAAGACGTGATACAGCCGTATCACATGTAGCATGCCACCAGTACATGTTGTGGTCCGAATAAATTAATAGACGAATAGATAGCACCACTACACACCGCTGCTATTTCTGTACGGTACACATCCAGCCACTTTATCAATCTAGACGACTTATGAAGTTTGGAATCCTCTATAGAGACGACCACAAAAGCGAAATACTTGGCCTATGACCACAAAAAATAGGTTCATGGATGAAACTTGAAAGTCCAAAATATGCGGTCGATGGATATAGGTTACTTCATTCGCACTTACATAAATAGAATAAATCTGTCCCGTTGTCACTTCGCTGGGGTTGCAAGATGAATAAAATTTAATAGCAACATAATGGCAATGTGCAGCATGTTGTGATCCATAGACAATAGATTACGGCGTAGTATGCATTGATGTTGCGTTGCCCTTGACTCCCTCCACATAATCGCTGTTTTTTAAATGTTATTTGCGTAAAATCAGGACAATTTTGTAATTATTCGGTTTATTAATTAGTGATATGTGTTACAAACGGTGATTTCAGTGTCATAAACTCAAGTGTCGGCTTAAATTACTGTAGCGTCACCTGACCGAGCTCATTGTCATTTCCCGCCATTGTGGCTCATGTAGAAACTAATTTTGACTTTTTTGGTATTATCCAGTGCAGTTTAATGTCGAAAACCTTATATTAGTGCGCTAAAGCCATGTCATTAAACGTTAATGATGTTTGTTTGCTAGCGGTGGAAGATTACAACATGTACGAAGAAGAGTCATCGGATCACGCTTTTGCCAGGTATGGACCCGGCGTGGTTGCCGATAATCTGCTTAACGCTCTTCCCCAGTCATATTTCTTCGCATTTCAGGAATTGTGGAATATCGAAATCGATAAATAAGTTGTTTTTGTTTGGGGGGAACATTTCGCGGGCCATATGACGCCACTCCCGCCCGTGCCGGCCTGTAGTCAGCTGTTGATCCGCCATGTTTGGACAAATCAAATAGGCGTAGTAGGCGCCCCTACCTACCGCTATTATTTACAGTGCGTTCCGAATTACGCCGATATCGCTGTGAGCGCGATAAATGTCGTTCCGAGTTGACGTGAGCGCGTCCACAATCGAAAACGTGACGTCATTCATGACGTCACTACCGACGCCATCTTGCAATAACAGTGCTCACGGCTCGGGGCGTTATCACTGTGAGCGAGTTGTCAAAAGTGACGTTTGTTATAGTAAATTTTTGAGGGAATTTTCAAAAGTGGCGTTTGACAGTTTTGCCGTCGTACATTTTTGGTTTGTTTAGGTCTCGATTTAGGTTTCTTTAATAGTATTGGGTTTCATTATGTCCTAAAAAAGACGAATAAAAGTTTAATAACGATTAGTGATGAAGAAAATAATAGGAATGTTTGAATGTTGTGATGTGAACGGTGTGAGCGCGATATTTAGCGTTCCGAATTGATAGAACGCTATCAGCGCTGTCGGCACGCTAACGCAAATGGAACGGGTGTTAGCGTTGTAATCGCTCACATCGATATTTTTATGAATCGGAACGCACCGATTATTGTACTATCATACACATGTATGAACAAGCGTAAATACAACCATTCACGTATTTTTTCTCGACAAACATTATATTTTGTCGCTATCTTCCGATTAGCCTTGACATACAACTTGCCTATATTTCCCTAAGCACTTGCTACCACATGTTTGGTACCTAGCTACCTAAACGACACTATGCTGAGTTTCGGTTGAGCACATTATGAGAACGTTTATGAGTTTCTATAGGTAATGCAAACCAGCAAAATTTCTTGCAAATTATAAATAAAATTAAGTACTTTTCTTTGAATAATTGTGTATTTATTGTATGGTGTTCCCAGTTTTTCATATTGCTTCTTCATTGGAAAGAAGTCAGCATCTTAATTGTGTACATTGTGCTCAAAATACTTGTTCACTGACAAGATTTACTTAGGGTCAAAATGTAAAAAATCACTCTGGGTGCCAATACAAAAGAAAAAAAGCATACCAAGATATGTACGCTAGAGTGAGATTGATGACAACGAGTGACTTTTACATGTTTTGAAACGGAACCCAGATTAAGGTTCTACGAAGCAGAAAATAATGTCGATAAAACAAAGAAATATACCTAAATAGATAAAATAACACTTACCGTAAACATTCTGACCCGAACTGACGCTATAAGGCTTAGTACGGAAAGCAGACAACAATACAAACATACATACATAAATATCTTGGACATTGTCATACAAATTATCTAGTCACATTTAAAGTTCCAGAATCTAGCCTGGACTTGTATTATGATGACTAGACAACGATATAGAATACATATATATATATACAAACATCCATGACTCGGGTACAAATATTCATATTCATCATACAAATATTTGTCCTTTACGGGATTCGAACCCGTGTCCCTCGGCATAGCAGGCAGGTTCACTACAGACTGTGCTATCGGGTCGTCGTATAATATCGTAAACATATAATAACAATGATAGAACGGGGATTAAAACCCAGTACATCAGATTTGGAATGTAATTTTTACCACAATGCTGCTAAACCAGACATCCATTCGGGTCATTTAAAGCAGGATTTATATGGGTGGATTGTCACTGTGCGGCTAAGTGTGATTTGAAGTACATTGCTGCATGAGCGTGTTATGTTTCAAGTAAATAGGGTGATGTACTTTAAATCACACATAGCCGCGAAAATCAACCTTTCTAAATTTGGCTTTTAAATAAGTTGCCATTATTCCAGTTGCCTTTATTTTTTCTTGGTTGTTAAATCAATAAAAATTACATTTTGTTTCATAAAGATGTGTAGTGTAACCTGAGTTACTAATTATGTTCATTTATTGCCAAAGAATAGTTTTTCACATTAGATGTTCAAGTTCAGGAGATGAGCTTTGACCAAAGTAAATAAATAAAGTAAAGTAAAGTAAACTGTAGTATGTATGGAGGAATCAGTATTCCCAACCCTGTGTGGAAATATATTAAGAAAATGTCATATTCCTGCTTAAAACCACTACAAAAATTTTAGAAAATGAGATGTTACAAGGTTTATATTATGCTGATGAAAACTGAACAACTTTCTCTATCAAAAAAATTGCTGTCCCATACATTTTGGGTAGTTTTCTATGAAGTCTAATACAGAAAGTTGTCAGCAAATTATTATCATCTGCCCTATCATGTTTACTTACTTTGCTTGCACTCCACCCACAGCCAAGGCAAACTTACTGATGTATAAAGGGTCACCATCCACTTTTTTAAATAGCTCTACAATATTTTTATATCGTAATTAATATGAAAACAAGTTTGACAACAATATTTGTTAAAATTACAGGGGTGACAAGCATTCACCGTCTGGAAGTAAAACACTGGAGGCTGAAAAGAGAATAAGGCGGGAGATAGCCAACAGCAATGAGCGCCGGCGCATGCAGAGCATCAACGCGGGCTTCCAGGCCCTGCGCACCCTGCTGCCGCGCCATGAGGGCGAGAAGCTTAGCAAAGTAATTACTTTACACACTTGATATTCATTTTGAATTTGTACAATAAAGTAAAGTAAAAGTATTCAAGCGAGAGATAGTCTAGAATATCTTGCTTTAGTAATTAAAAGATACCTGACGATCTAATATTCTATAGTCTAGATTATCAGATATCTATCAGCAAGCACAACTGTAGGCACTAGTGTTGTAAAACTAACTGTTAACTGTGACTTTGTGTATTTAGAATTTTGGACAATCTATTGTTATTTAATATTTATGATCAAGATCTGTATGAATAAAATGATTATAATTATTATATGAATCCTAATCAATACAATAATTCTTTACTTAGGTGTCTAAGCTTGCCTGAAACAGTTTTTGCCTTAATCATCGTCTTAATCTAATTATTATTTGTATTGCAGGCAGCCATACTGCAGCAGACCGCTGAGTACATCTACTCCCTGGAACAAGAGAAGACCAGACTTCTTTCACAGAACTGCCAACTGAAAAGATTATTGAATCAACATGAGGGAGGTGAGGTACCGTTCAAGAAAAGAAAAAATGAAATTCTCACTCATGTCCCTGCCATCATTCCTGACTCTACTGAGGATACGATCACCAACTCGCGGTCACCCGAGCCGGTCGCGGTTATCACGGTGACCAGCGTACCGTCGAAGAAGGAGGCGGATGGTGGCGAGATGCGCGTGCAATTGGAAAGTGAACGACGACTGCGCCGCCTGCTGGAGGAGCGCCTGCACGCGCTCGAGGGACAACTGTATCCAGAAACCACACGCGAACTGCCGCGCCCGGCGCTCTTCGACCAGACCGACGTCGGCGATTGCAAGCTCGAAGACGAGGAGGTGGAAGAAATGGCGGTCGAGGTGCCGGCCCCGCTCCCGACGCCGCCCCCGCCGGCGGCGCCGCCCAAGCCCGCGGCCCCGCTGCTGGAGGCCGCCATCAAGGCGGAGCCCCGCGTGGAGGTGGAGGTGCTGCCGGACGCGGCGCACGACACCTCGTCGCGGCTCTACCTGGCCAGCACGAGCCGCCAGAACCTCGAGACGATCGTGGAGGCGATCCGGCACCTGGAGGGCGACCACCTGTTCCGCGAGGAGGCCGGCGACGCGCCGCTCGCGCTGACCAAGAAGGCGGAGCGCCCGCCGCCGCCGCCGCCGCCGCCCGCGCGGCCCGGCGTCATCGTCGTCAAGCACTCGTGATCGCGCTGAGCGCCACTCGGACACTCGTCTCGTTAATTCGCTTCCGCTCCGCGAGCGCTCCTGACCCTCCTCGAATATAGTTTTAATTCTTTAGTTATTTAATTGTCTTTTCCAAAGTGACGAATCGATAAGTCTGCGTCTTTGTTTATTTTTTTTACGCATTGAAGTCAAATTGATAAAATGATAGAAGTTAGACAGTAGCCGGGTGCATGGTATGCTGTCGATCGGCGCTGTGCTTAGTTTAGTCTCAAACGTAATTATGTTAACGTTAGAAGTTGTGCTACTCCGGCTTGTTTGCAGTTTTGTGTTGATGAATCGGGGATTGACTGAATCGATTAAGATTAGGTGGAGGAAGGTAATAAGATAATGTGCCGCGTGCCAATGTTATTACACGACGTCTATAAGAAAGTTATAGCAATTTAGGTGAATGTGTTAGTGTGAAAGGTCTTTTCTAATAAAATTAGGCTTTGTGATAATTTTTGTACTACATACTTAAAAAATCGGAAAGTAAGAATTGGATAAATTAAACCATCATGGAAGCAATAAATCGATACAAGAATGGTACTAAAGGGTTGTTTGTAATGTTGCAGCAATATTATGCATCAAGCTATATACATTATAAAATCATTTTCAAGCATTTAGTCAATACCTGCTAATTGACATATTTGACTTATATTTATGTATGTAGGCATGCGGCTACAAGACGTCTGACTTACAATTACTCATTTTCAAGATTCTGTATTGAATTTAAGTAGTTTAAAAGCCTCATTATTAATTGACTATTGATATTTAGAAACAAATAATACAAATACCTCTAAAATTAAGATATAAATTGAAGTTGGCATTTGATTTGACTGTTCATGTACATTTCACCCAGTGGCATACTGTTATGTGAATCCTTTTAATAAACTCCCAGTGCTTTGCTTCTTTGTACTTGACATTAGGAAGTATTGTCGGTGACCGATAGTAATCACCTATTATTGGATAGAGACAGATTTTAGAGCATTCCAAGTTGTTGAATTCTCCCTATATGTACGAGTAGATGGAGGAATTATCTGCATATAAGATAGTTAATTGGAGCATCAGTTATAATTATAACTTATACATATGTATTGTATTCAATTAAACTGATTAGTATAATTATGTATTGCTTAATAATATGAGCATTCTTTCACTGAATCCTCAACTTTTAGGTCATAAATCTGTTAGGATTAAAATAGCAAACAGTCTTATACATGTAATAAACAAATCTAAAATTTCGTTTAAATAATTATAATACCATTAATATGGTAATTATCGGCATATAGACAAATCTACAAGTAAACATTGATGATCTAATCATCAGCACTCTAGCGTGTACGTTTGAACGTGAACACTGTTTCACTATTTTACTTGTAAGAATTTAGATGTATGGATTTAACTAATCCAAGATTTAGGTAATATAATTCTAAACAGTGATTTAATTATTGTTCGCTTTAATGTGCTGACATTTTTTGTTAAATTTTAACCTGCAGTGCTTTTTTTTGTTAATTATTTCTCGTGTAAGTTTGGAATGTATTTTGTTTAGGTCAGACTCAGGAACAGAGTGTAACGACGGGCAATGTATTAACTACAGATATAGTGCCGTGATCCCGCGCGGGATCATCATTTTTTAAGACTGATCATTTATTCATTATTAAGTTAACGCTAGTTCGATTCACCATATTGGTAGTAAGTTCATGAGGTATGTGTGCGTGTGTGTGTCCCGTTCATGTAGCTATTTATGTGTATGTATGTGGTGATACCTTAATTATGTAGTTGTATTAAATGTGAGCAGTCTAACAGTCTTACTGAGATTCTTTTATTATCAACATTGAGCAATAAATTCGTCAACTACTTAGTATCTACATTTTTGTCGTAAGAACATAAATTTAATTATAAATAAACCCTGGAATCTCTCTAATTCTGCTGGATAATGCTTATAATACTGTCTTGTAAATGTTGTGAGTGTGTAACAGGCATTGTATTATTTATTCTGCATTTGTGTCTGATACTGACACGAGGAAGAGTTTTAGAAAAGTTAGGGCTTCAGTGTTCACATCCGTTTTGAAGTAATGGACAAAATTCTGTTTTACGATAGTCCTATAATGTTACAATTGCCACTTTTTCAAAAGTAATTTACTTAACACGATAATACAAACGGTATTATGGAATATAACTAATGATATTAACAAATTATTGTCTCCATTATTTTTAAGGCGGCTGATTCGTTCGGAAGCTCCATCATGTACGGACATTATCCAGAACCCTTGGAATTAAACTTCGCACTCTGTCTCTGAGTCCATAGTTGTAAGGAGTTGTCTGCCTACCGCCTTTTACATTTATGTCAGTTTAGGATAATTACAATGTAACATAACGGACTTGGTTATACTATTAGTGTAGTCAAAATAGTAATAAGAGATTTTAAGTCAAAGAAAGCAAGTTAAATTGTTTAAAATGTGTTATTATTTATGTATTAAAGTATTAAAATGGTTATTTCTTATTAATTAGTTTGTAAATGATAATCATCTGCATGTTTAATCAAGCTCTTTCCTTTGTCGTGCATCGCATAGCTAAAACCAATAAAACATTTTCAGTAACTTGAGTTATGCGAATGGAAGGTGTGTAGTTTAACGTGTAAGTGTATGGGAAGACTGATTGTGATAGCGAGACATTCGTATGACCGCACACCACTGAAAATGCAGAAAGGATTTTGTATTCTATGCGAGACCCGATGATATCTCTAGTCTAGGTATGGACAAGGTTGGTTGCACCAAAACGATGTGATATCGAAACAAATACGTTACGAATAAATGCGTTTAACATAAAACATCTTTGATTGAGATTGTTCTGGTGCATCACGCCGCTAGATTTAAGTTGGTATTTCCCAAAATAAGTAGAGTAAGCAAATAATTATAGTGTTGATCACATAAATTGCTTGGTCCGTATAGTTTGTGCCATGTTTTATTGGTTTTATGCACAATTTAAAGTGAATATTTCAATTTTCTACACTCTATCGCATATTTTCTTGTGTTTAAACTAGAACTATTTATAGAAAATTGTGTTTTTCGCTCTTCAAATGTAACGAGTCATCTATAAAATATTCCTACTTACAATTTGTATTGCATTTAAAAATAAGTGTTTGGTTCAAATAAGTAATTTTGTATCGAGCTTTAGTTGGATTCAGTTTTGCGAGTCTATCTATTAGAGATAGGGTGAATAAATTCAGTTAAAACACAACTCCATTTAATTAAACGAAGGAACTCTTGACGATGCATCTATCTTTACATTGGCTGTAGGTAGGTACTGCATCTTTCAACAGTTTCTTCAGTTATTTTAAACATTTAAAATATTATGTAAATATTTTCACCCTATCGCTAATAAGCTCATGTTCCTATACATATAGTTATTGTATAATGTTTTACAGTTCGTTCATAAATTAAGATTATGATAAAGTGTAGAAAATAATGCATGGATGTTTCCTTTTTGATATGAAATTGATAAAAATATTTCCTCTGATTTTAATTGTACCACATTTGACCTATATTTACGAATATTTATAAAAGATTGATAACTCTTGCGTTTTATTTATTCATTACCTATCTTGTAAAACAGCAGTTATTTTTAATACTTACAGAATAGAAACTGTACCTAATCGAGATCTTTACTTTTAATTTGAATCAATAGTTATACAAACGAATACACTATGACTAGAGCAATGTTTATGTAACTTTGCTACTCTTGGTCTGGGTACGGTCCGCAACGAAAGTTAATGATCACTTCAGATTCTTCAGAAATTTATTTTCCGTGAAAAATATCAAGTTTCATTGCCGACTGTACTGAATCTCAAGACTGATCAACCATCAGCGTCTCTCCTGGGGAAAAGGCCTACCCAAAAAGTAGTATTGTGTACCAAAGATTTGCCGAGTGATCCACGTGAAATTGGGTGAGATTCGGCTCGACCCCCTTCCCCCTAAGCACCTCACGTAGTAGGTGTACTATCGCGGACCCGCCTGACCACCACTAGGCTCATTTTTGCTTGCATACTAAAAAATAAAAGTGCTGTATAGCCCCGCTGCGCTCTATTGATGAATAGACCAATGACTGAACAGTTAAAAAAAATTAAGTTCCGCGATAGTAACTACATAACGGAATCAATGTGACGGTTTTTCTATTTAAATAGAGGTCAGTTCAGTATCCATAATGATGCATTTTGTTTTATACTTACGAATACACTTCTATGATTCATTTATGTAGTTGCCGATTCCCCAAGGTTAGTTTAGTTGCTCAATAGTTCGTCAATGAGAGCAGTCGTGTCAGACTTACATTTAATTATATTTACGTGTTCAGTGTTTTTGAACATTGGTGTGTTAAACTAGCACGAGTTTTGCAGCAATTACCTATAATAGGACTTAGTAAAATATCTTAAACTTTGGTGTCACGTAAGTGCCTGTTTTAAATCTTACAGAGAAGAAAGTTATTCTCGTTTTGGTAAAGTGCATAGGTACCTACCTATGAGAAGTAAAGAACGGCAAAGTTGTATAAAAACTTGTGTTTTGGTTTTAACTTTTTGCAAATTGACGCGGGTATAATTTTTTTATCATTTTAGATAAATTTGTAATCGGGACATGGTAATTACCGTGTCTAACAGTTTTATTGCTTACGAACATCGACATACAAAATAATGGACGCCGGGTCTAACTAGTACAAAATTATCGAAAAAAAAGTGTCATAGACTATCCTGCAAAAACGTACTTAATAGGTATTCTAAACATTGAAAATGCGGGAATTCTTTTTCATTTTGCTTCCGTTGTTTTTACCCCATCGCGGTACGGTCGGCTTGTCAAACAAAGACTGTCGCGTAATTAGTTCTCTATTGGTTCGGACACTTTTGAGCGCGGACCCTACGTCCAGTAGTTGGTAAGTCAATGGCAACGAAACATGATATTTTTTATTCCAAAAGCAATTTGCTGAGTAGTAGGGACGTAGGTATTTAGTTAGACCAATTTTTTTAGACAGATATCGTATGTCCTATCTTTCCTTGATTCGTTCAGTCTTCCGTCCACGAAATGCAAATGATTTTTTAAATAAATTAAGTAAGTACTTACCTAAGTACAGCTTGGCAAAAAAGTCGTGATAAAAAATAAGGGCGCTGCCTCCACGCAAGAACGTCAAAATCACGCATAAGCTGGCAACACCACCATACTAAAATTTTAGTTCCACCCAAAGAGTAATATAAGTATATTAGAAGTTCCACCTGTCACCACGATCATGACTTTTTTGCCAAGCTATAAGTTACTTAATAAAAACATCGAATTTATTAGAACTGAAAAAAAAACAAAATAGGTAGGTACCTAACCTACCAATAAGGGTTGAACTACACATGGCCGCACGCGATCGCACTTTTCCGTCGCTCCATCCGCATCCTTTTCGGATAAGATAGACGGAACGCGATCGCCTGCGGCGTGCGATCGCGTTCCGTCTATCTTATATGCTCTAGCAAATGACGTTCCTGAGTGACAGAAAAGGATGGAGCGACGGAAAAGTGCGATCGCGTGCGTGCATGTGTAGTTCAACCCTAACAAGCGGTGAGACATGATAATACTCCTTGGTGGTCGGTAATGATCGTTCTTTTCCGTCGCGTCGTGTTTTTTTGTGACGTTAAACTTTGTCCCTTTCTAATCCAATGTCAAAAATGTTAGCTTCCTCTCCTGTCCTGTTTTTTCGTAACTACGTCATTGGATAGAAAGGGACACACCTGAAATTTGATATATCGTAGGATATATCGACGACGCCATGGCCAATTTTCTTGTTTCAATGCTTTTAAGGAGGAGTGGCATCCTTTATGATTTAAATCCATGATATATCGACTGGGGGAGATCCTGCGATCTCGATGTCGATCAGACATTTACCTCCTTCGTTCTTTCTTACTGAGCTCAGCCCACATCGGCCTCGCACTTCGGGCCAAGCGAGGCTCTTCTAGCAATGAACTAGAGGTCAACAACTAACTAATAGTCTACATTATAGTAATTCCTTTAACTTTTTGGATAGTTACTTTGCTAAAACGGAATTTAAATCATCCGTGTAATTTCGACAAAATCAAGCCTAGGTATGGTAGTGGTAGGTATGCACTTGTCTTTGGTATGCACTGCTAGCATGCCACCCACGACAAAGCGTTTAAACGAGAAAAGCGTCATGCGCGCTCTTTCCGGCATGCGTAAAATAGTAAGGATGGAGGCACATCTCGATTTTTATCGTTTACTCGGGGGTGGCATGCGAGGCCTACAGGAAGCTGGCATGGTGTCTGTCTATACCGTAGGTACTCTCTAGGTTTCTTACGTTACGGCATGGAACTAAAGTGTCGGTAGCTTCTGCTTCCTCCACACATCTGTACATTGATTTAGTAACAATCGCTTTACAGACGAGTCGATGTACAGCGGGCTCGCCTATGCTCGCTCGCGCGATCGTCTCGCTCGATTATGAGGTACCTAGGTAACTACCATTAGGTACCCTATATTTTGTTGGGGCTGACTGTGTCTACCTATGTGTACATGTGACTTTCCTTCCAAGAGAATATCCTTTATGAAAATAAAGAATAATCTTTCAACTTTTTCAGGAAATGGGCTGCACAACGAATATTGTTATATTCTTAACAATTTTATGCATTTCGTGGTCAAGGCAGGATGACCTCGATGAAGTCCCCAGGTAGGTCGCAGATTCTAGTGCTGGCGGGACCGATCGATCGCGTTTGTACACAAGGCGAAGGCGATGGGATGGATATGCAAGGTCTAGAGATGCCTAATGTTCAACATTGGACTATAATATGACAGCAGATGATAGACTGACGAATGGTGAACAAGCTCCCTGGAGCATCAAGCGGTGAAAGCACTAAAACATCCTGCAAAATGATTAAGTACTCATCTTCAGTCTAATACGTCTGCAGGGCATAGGCCTATATACCCTCAAGGAAGATGTATGGGCGTGTTAGACATTGGTACATGGCAAAATTATGTCGTCCGTGCGGATTCGAACCTCCGCCTACACTCTCAGTATATGCTCACGACTATATTCCCCGACGGGGTAGTCAGAGATATTCTGAAACCTCAGAACATCCACGTTTCACCAGTAGTACCGAAACTCTGTCCAGTGTGACGGGGGGTGAGCCCGTCGCCACTTATAATGGACAGTGGATACAATACATGCCCCGAAATTGAAGCATGCAGGTTTCCTCACGATGTTTTCCTTCACCGAAAAGCCATTGGTGTTACAAATCGTACATAAATTCCGAAAAACTCATTGGTACGATACGAGTCGGCCTAGACGGGGATCGAACAATATATTATCGCCTCCTGCACGGCAGGCAAGGTTACTCGCCACTGGACCACCACAGCTCCGACACTCTCGGTTAGGTAATGTTATTATTTATCCAAACTTATATGCAAATCATTACAAATTTTAGCACAACCGCCATCCCAAGCCCCGAGGATCCAGATCGATTAGCAAATGCCATAAACGAATTCGGATACAAACTGATTACGACAATGATGAAACAGAACGTAAATAATAACATAGTTATCTCACCGGCTGGCATTGCTGGTAAGTAAACATCATTCAGCATCATTTAATGATAAACATAGCATATGCTCCCGACTTATATTACCCGAGGGGGTGAAGAGGTTCTGAAAACTTTTAAGTTACTTGAGAAGTTGAGAGTCAGGCGGTTCCGGGGTTAGAAAGAAAAAGAACCACCGTAAAACTAACTACACAACTATAGTCCTGGGGTGCAAGTACCTATGGTCCAATTTTCTGCCACTGCTCAGTTACCCAAATACGAAGCATTACGCGATCTAAACAGTTTTTCTGTGTATCTTTATCTTTGTCTACAATAGGAGCTATAAAAATATTAAAAATTGTTACATGGCGTTATGTGTAGCAATTTTAGTACGGCAGGAAAACTGGATAAATAAAAACAAACAGATATCTCGACAAAGGCTGATGATAGAGCAAATTTGGCTAAAATAAAATTGTAGCAACATACTTACACCCCACGTCTATAGTTGTGTAGTTTTACGGCACCCCATTTCTTCCCGTGGAAGTAGCATGAGGCGACTAAGGGAGAGGGTTTCTTATGCAGTTAGTGTGGGTATGGGTTTAGGGTTTTTTGTGGACGAAAGGCTCCAACCAGGCGCATACCTACCTATATTTATAGCTTTATAGTGTTAAATAGAGTAGATTCGGGCACTGAGTCGAATACCGGTATGCAGTTTTGTATCGAGCAGTTGATTTAAATTTTCGCGATTTCTAATGTGGCTTTGTTCTATTGATTTCTTGTAGTAAAGCCGATTTATGACGTAATTTTTATCCGTTTCACTGATAATCGGTTTAAGCAAGGCACAAGCCAAATATTTGTAAACCGATTTAGCGACATGCTACAAAATCTATAACTGGAGGTGTTATTTTTTTAAAGTCAACTCGTTTCTTGGTACGAAGTAGAACGTGCGAAATAAAAATAAAACACTCGAACAGGATAGTAGCTTATGTAAAACTGTTGGTAATGATATCTCCACACGCTAGGCCGAGCTTAAGTACGCTCTGTACATCGACTCATCATCATCATCTCAGCCGATGGATGTCCACTGCTGGACATAAAGACTCGTCTATTGTTACTTAGTTTACTTTATAGAAGCATCAATGTACAAAAAAGGCACGCCTTAGCCGCTTGAGCGTGTAGCCGTGTAGGGCTGTCATAAATGTCTGATGTCCGATGTGTGCTATTTTATCGTACAATATCGTTCCACTGGATAGACCTTCCAGGAAGAGATTAAATTCGTGCTTGTTGGAAAAATGTAATACTTACGTCTTACTTACTTAACGTCTCTATTGTTTATCAGGATTATTGGCGATGACACTTCTGGGTAGCGTCGGCAGCACATACGATGAACTCGCGGCCACTCTCGGGTTTTCCCAAGGTAGGTAAGTTTTGTTTAGTTGTTTATGTACGATATGAGAATACTAACATGCGAATTCAATGTTAACTAAATGCTAAGGGTCAATCCCCACTGAAAGAGCAGCAGCCGGCAGCGCGCGGCCTTTACCACTTTTACCCGTAATAGTAAGTAGGTATATTGACATTTATTTACAGGAGGATAATGTCAGCTGAGGTGACGGAACGGATAGCCACGCCACGGCGGTTGAACTTGTATCCTGCACTCGTAGTATGCTACACGTGATACGGCTGTATCACGTCTTTTATCTCGTTCGTTCGCACGCAAATAGAAAGAGAGCTAAGTTGTGATAGCGCTGTATCACTGCGGCATGCTAACTATGCTGACGGGATACAATTTTAATTGTAATTTTATCCTATCTACAACAAGGAAACTACAATGCTAGGTGAATTGCCGCGCTACAGAAAAACTGGCCGCGCGGCGCGGTGCTGCCGGCCGCTGCTCTTTCAGTAGGAATCGCGCGATCGTGACGTGTTAGCCTAGGCCTAGTAGGCCCATCACCAAAGAAAATATGCCATCACATACATGCGGAATTGCGATACGGAATTGAACGAAATCGTGTATTGCGGGTTCGTGCCAATTAGGACGTCGCGCCGCGACTAAGCAATGTTTCTGACGACCCCGAAATGGATTATTGTCTTGAGTTTATGTTAAGTTAAGAAAAAGTTAAGTTATAGCCTGTAGAATCCCACTGCAGGGCAAAGGCCTCCTCTCACGAATAAGGGTGAGAGGGAGTGGGCCATACTCCACCACGCGGGCCCAGTGCGTGTTGGTGGAGGCAAGTTAGTGGTCACCTTGCTGTCAGAGAATTGTCAAGCCGCCAATGGGCTGACCTGGCTTAACGAATAGTTGCAACGCCATCTGAGTTTATGTTAATTTTGATTTTTTTTTCCTGTACGTAGGTAAGTAAACAAGTCTAAGAACGTACGTATTTAAAGAAACCACATACTTATTAGGTATTGCGGTTTTCTTTTGTCATAAACAATAACAGTATGTAGAATGAGGGTCACTCTCGCCTCGCCGAATTGTGATTCACACGTCTTTGTAGAAACGAAACCACAATGAATGCCTACGTAGGTAGTGTGTGTAGTAGGTAGGTACTTAACGTTAGTTTCCCGCACAATTTGTCTTTGTACGGTAATCATTATTCATTGCTTTAACTGGTGAAGACAGATAATTAGCATATTTTTTGTTTATTTTTTTATCTAAGTCTAACAGCACACATCAATCTGTCACACTTAACAGCTAGCATAGAGATACATATATAAGTATTATCTACAGGGTGTGCCTAACAATCACCAAGTAGGTATAATACTTAAAGGGCTGCTTCAATCAAATTGAACAACTTTTACGGAAAGGAAGTGTTGGAAAGTTAAGCATCATGGGTTTTTTGGTCGAAGGGTACAACCGTCCCTTAAAGTAGATACCTATTGCAACTGTTTACACTAACATCGTGTATGGTACGCTAAGTAATGATTAAAATATACGTCAACGCTACGGTTAGAATACCAAACTACAATAACAAGTCAATCTAAGATCAAGTTCATAAGATCAATTATTTATAAGTAGATTAGATAGATTACTTAGTAACCCTTTATTTGTTATTTTATTTTATGTCACTACATATTTTTTTATTTGTTGTAATACGAAAGTTTGGTTAGTTATTAAATTTATAACTAATTCAAATATTTAGTTTCTATGGGCAAAAGCCCCTATCCCGCTTAGCAGGTTTCACATATTATAATAGTGTCGATTCTCGATTTCTATCTGTGCGAAACTGTACATCTGAAACCGATCTTCTCCTGACCTAAAGAATGCCCTACTAATTCCATTCCAATTCTGATATGTCCACAGATATACTAACAAACCGGCAGAACCACGAGCAGTTCGGCGAGCTCCTGCAGGCGCTCAACGCCGATACTTCGAGCCGGACGGTTTACGCCGACGCCATATTTGTAGACACACACACACAGATCCGACAAGTTTACCGCGACTATCTACAGAGAGTTTATCACGGAGATGCCCTCGCCGCCCATTTCGGGGACGGAGCCAAGGCCAAAGAGCTGATTAATGAGTGAGTGGTCTTTGTAACAAACAACAATATTTATAGTACTTTTCTCCCCTCCGGACGGAAAGCGTCAATTGTCGTCCCGCTGCGCTAAAAGAAGTTGTCGCTTTCCATCTCCGTCGAGGAGAAAAATAGTAAACTAACCTCGCACAGTAAATAAGAAAGCCTCAGATCACATGTTTGTTTTTTTACATGATATCTGAACCCTTTCTTACTTTCCTGTCCTCGGTGTGTAATCTACTATACCTAGTTGCTTAGGCTGGCTTGCACCAAAAAGTATTTAGGCTTAAACATGTTTAAATATGATGCTATCATTGTCATTTGTATGAGCAGTGTGAAAGACAGAACTATGACTAAATAAATACGACATAAAAACTATTCATACCTATTGTCATTCTCTAAGTTGGTAACCTACGGATGAAGTCGATGAAAAAGAGTTAAACGGATTGTTCAAGCGTAATTTTTTTTTTAATTTCCGTAAGCCGGTACGAACAAATCCTTTTAATAAGATAGTCTTTGCAGCGCGCTCCATACAAATGAAGTTTGATTATATTTTCAATATTAACCAAGTTAGATTTAGGTTTTAATAATACGGGCCTTGAATGAAGGTAATGTTCGACTCGCCCTTGGCCTCTTTTTTGATGTGTCAATGTTTTTGTTTGTATTTTGTCATCCATCAGCAGTAAACTATGAGTGAGGTCGTAATTTAGTACCAAAAAACTAAGTTCAAGAACATACCAAAAGTTTCTAGCATACTTACATTTAATTGGACGCAGTTTAGCAAAAAAGATCCAACCCACAACCAATTTCATAGTGGGTTGGATCTTTTTTGCTAAACTGCGTCCAATTTACTTAAGTAATAAGTTGCAATAGTTTGCAAACTAACGGATAATTAATTACTTTTCTCCCCTCCGGACGGAGAGCGTCAATTTTCGTCCAGCTGCGCTAAAGAAGTTGCCGCTTTCCACCTCCGTCGAGGAGAAAAATTGTATACTAACCTCGGGCAGTAAATAAGAAAGCCTCAGATCACATGTTTGTTGACCCAGGCAATGCCGACATGAGATCCTAGACCTTTCTTACTTTCCTCTGATCTGAGACCTCGGTGTGTAATCTACTAACTGTCATCGCCGGATAACTTTAACCTGGTTTTCTGGTAGGTAAAGCTGCAAATCAATTAAGTTTTAGGAATCTTTATACCGTTCATACAATATTAAATATTTTATATAAAAAAACCTATAAATATTGTTTTAAGCTGGCTTTAAGGCTTTTTAGTATACTAGAGTAGTTAGCACTTTTTAATTTAGACTTTGTTTATTGACAAATCTTTAATAATGTGATGAGGGCGCCACTGGACTGTAAAAGGGCCCTTAATTATTCATAATAATGACATGTTAATTAAAATTTCAGTTGGGTGAAAAATAACACAAACGGTAAAATAGAAGACTTCTTGAAGGATCCCCTCTCTAGCGACACCAGGGTGGTGCTGGTCAATGCTCTCTACTTCAGTGGTCAATGGGCACAACCCTTCCTACCGGATTTCACTAAAAAGTAAGTAGGTTCTTACAAAAAAAAAAAAAAAAAAAAAATTAAATTACATAATATTGTGTTATACGACTTACAATAATATTATGGATGGAACAAACATAATATGTTTAAACGAATACGGGTTGAGACACATTGACATACAAAAAACCACGATTAGTATGGGATCTCGTTCGGCGGGCGCCGTTCGCCGCGTCAACGGCGAAGGATTGACGGTGTCCCATACTAAACGTGTTTTTTTTATGGACCCGCCGTCGGTCAATGTGTCTCAACCCTAAATAAATATATAGGGTCCAACTTAATATGCTGACACTTTTTTAAGGGGATGATCAGACCATCAAACTGAACAACTTTCTCTATGGGACCAACATCGAAATCGAGAAAAAAAAAGAGCTGTCCCATACATTTGGCTCGAGCAGGTTTGCAGTTTTGTATAGAGAACGGGAGATTTTTTTTTTCGCGATTTAGATGTTGGTACCATAGAGAAAGTTGTTCAGTTTGATGGTCTGATCATCCCCTTAAAAAAGTGTCAGCATATTAAGAAGGACCCTATATTTTCGCAAACGCAAGAAACATTAATTAGGTACTTAGAATTATATTGCAATATTTGCAATGTATTTCTATACAAACAAGCAGTCTACATTTTCTTCTGTTTACAGAATGTCATTTAAGAAACCATCTGGAGAAGTTATGGCTGATCTAATGCTCAATGCAGGCGACTTTATGTATACACATAATGAAAAATATGGTGAGTAAATACTAAATACTAGCCACATTTAGACCCGAATTAGTAACTACTGGCGAGTTTTGAATGGAACAAAATGCTGGACGGAATCTTGTGTTATGTTATAATTATAAGAGATAAGTGTACTTTTTGCAACCATCTGCAGCAAGGCTGATTCAGTGTTTATGGGGTGTAGAGCATCTCTGTGATGGGGATGGACCAGGTCTGCCTGTATAACTTCAGTCAGTTTAGGAGTTACAGTCTTATAAAGGTCAGTAAAAAATTAACGCTCAGCTGCAAGGCTGATCGTATGATATTATTGTTGTATGCACTGTAGCTATGTGAACAGTACAAAAACTGACATGATTCATCAGTCTGTTTAGGTGTTACAGCCGTTCAAAGGTCCGACCTTTGAATGGATGTATCTCCTAAACCAACTGGCAGTTCATATCAGTTTTGTATTGTTCACATAGCTACAGTGCATACTACAATAATATCATACGATCAGCCTTGCAGCTGATTGTTAATTTTTTACTGACCTTTAAATGAAATACCCTGAATCGAATAAAATTTTATTGTGATGCCATTAACTGTTGAAATGTTTATTCATTAATGTGATTAGAGTTATGTATGGTCATGTACATACATGAAAGGTGCAACCGGTAACTCCTTAACAGACTGAAGTTATACAAGCAGACCTGGTCCATCCCCATCACAGAGTTGCTCTACACCCCATAACCACTGAATCAGCCTTGCTGCTGATGGTTGCAAAAAGTACACTTATCTCTTATACTATTGATTGTTTTACAGGGTGAAATTAAAGTAATTATAGAAACTAAGACTACAAATCAAAATAACCAACTTTTACTATGGGAGCAATGCAGAAATTGCAAAAAAATCGAAGAAAATGTCGTCCTACGGTTGGGCAAAGAGCTCACAGCTTCCCTAATTTTTTTCATAAATAAACTAAAAAATAAATGTAATTTTCAGATGTTCACATGATAGCACTCCCCTATAACGATAGTACCACTACTATGTACGTGATGAAACCACGGCTACATAATCTTTTGAACCTAACAGACCTCATGGACCGCCTCGACAACACTAAAATAAACGAAATAATCAAGCAAATGACCAAAAAGAATTCCCTTATTCGCTTTCCTAAAATGGAGCTGAAAACTGAATTGAATTTAGAAGAATCTTTAAAAGACCTCGGCATCAGAACCATATTTAATCCTGTTAAAGCTAATTTCGCTCTAATGTTGGATTGTAATGAGGTAGTAAATAGAACGGAGGAGGAGTTGATTACAAGAATAAATAGTGGAGACGAGGAGGCTAGAGGCTTGAGGGACGTGGTGGATAGTCTTCCCAATCCTGGAGTGCATGTGGACTCAGTTATACACGACGTTAAGATGTCTATAAATGGTAAGGACTTCATATTACTAGTTATATCATTTGAAAATAGTAGATTACACACCGAGGACAGGAAAGTAAGAAAGGTCCCAGATCCCATGTAATTGTTCAACAAACATGTGATCTGAGGCTTTCTTATTTACTGTCCGAGGTTAGTATACTATTTTTCTTCTCGACGGAGGTGGAAAGCGACAATTTCGTTTAGCGCAGCGGGACGAGAATTGACGCTTTCCGTCCGAAGGAAAGAAAAGACTCTAAATCGAATTTTATTGTGATGCCATTAACTGTTGAAATGTTTATTCATTAATGTGATTAGAGTTATAAGGTCTGTAGCTATAGGCACAGAGTACTATATACTACCGTAAACTATAGGTCTCGCTCGAGGTAGTACTAATTAGAACTTTATTCTGAATGCGTAAGGTTGAAATTTAAAAAAGAGTTCTTTAGGTCATTTAAAGCTTTATATTTGCGATTATTTTCAAAAGGTATCGCATTATTCGGAGCCTTAGGAGGCAAGGAAAGAGCCTCCTCGTGTGACGAACCCTAAGTTTATCTGGCGCACGCGCCCTGGGCAGTCAGCCTCGATATGACCATTCTTGACTGACTAATCTTTCCACTACAGCATTAACGCATTCACTGCCTCCCCCGTAAGCCTAAATAACCCAGGTGCCACTTCAAAACATAGAAAGCTGTGTGCCCCGAACATTTATAGTTGGTCAAAAAAATGCAATGCTTAGTGCCCTTGAACACTATGCTTGTTCATATAATTCTTACGCTGGGTGCCTCTCGACACGCAGGATTGTCCGGTTTATTCCACTCAGTACCAACGAGTTAGTATGTTAGAGTGTCTTTTGTGGGACAAACCATGAAGCGCTAATAGGAATATACTTGTATTTCCAATAAAAAATGGACACGCAGAGTGGTCGAGAGGCACCGGGAGTATGATAGGTGTTACCCATTGTTCCACTATATGTGTCGGGGGCATCCGATAAAAGATAAAGAAACCACTAGAGTTGACGGTGGCAGTGAATGTGTTAATAATTGTCATGCGATATAAATTCATGCTGAAACGAGAGAAGATTCGGAATCCTTTGATATTTGATGCTCAGTATGAAATAATCATGATCATCATATCAGCCTATAGACGTCCACTGCTGGACATAGCCCTTCCCCCAAGGACCGCCACAACGACCGGTCCTGCGCTTTTCTCATCCAACGCGGGTTCCCGCCGTTTCCACCAGGTCATCGGTCCACCCGGGAGCCTACACACGCTGCGCTTTCAGATACGCGGTCGCCACTCGAGAACTCTTCGGCCCCATCGGCCATCGGTTCTGCGAGCAATGTGCTCCCCCCCTATTGCCAGTTTAGCAATTCTTTGGGCAGCTTATGTCAGCCACTCTGGTTATTCTGCAGATCTCTTCATTTCTGATTCAATCTCGCAGGGAAACTCCGAGCATAACCCTTAGCATATCCAGTGCCCCTTTGGGCGACTTTCAGCCTTTTTATGAGGCAGTATCGAATAATAAATTATATTTTATTAATTTCTAGAATACGGCACGGAGGCGGTGGCCGCCTCGAGTTTACAGCTTGCGCGTACGGCAGAACGGTTCTATGCTGATTCTCCTTTCTACATGTTCATCAGGAACGAAAAGACCAAATTAATTACATTTAGTGCTGTTATAAATGAACCTACAGTGTAAATTGTAATTGTAATGTAGTTTCCAGAAAACCAGTTAAGTCTGTGCTCAAAATGGTTTACAAGTATTATTGTACTTATTTTGGAAATATACTTAATACTTCTGACATTTTGGCGCTCATAGCGCATTTGTTGTATAATTTAATTTATTTAAGAGGATATACCCATTGGCATGCTTCATACAAACGAAGTTAAATTTAAGATATTCGTTTCTAGGTTTAAAAAATTCATTGATAATGATGTAGCGCGCTCGCAAGCATATCCTCTTAAAATGCTGAATGATTAAAATATGCCAGTGTGAAGAGTATATGATGATATTAATCTACCTCAGAGGGTTCAAATTGAATGTGTAAAAAAGCAAGATCACAAAATAATGTTTGTAAAAGTACTTTCTTCATTTTATTTACTTAATAATAGAATTAATTTTACCTAAAATTCATTATATATTTTAAGGACAAATAATGTGTTTTGATTTCTTCAATTACTCTTATGTTGAGATTCAGAGACGTTTTTAAAGTATTAGTTTGAACTCCATTATATCAAAATCCATTAAGTACATTTAATTTCAAAAATCGTTTCTGAATCTCGACCTTCATTGCAGACAAATGATATCATCAGCTGGAAGCATCAGTGAGAAGATTGAATGAAGAAACTTGATCTTATTGGTGCACAGTAATGTCTAAAATTTATTTTTTACTGTTTCTATAAGTTACACTCTAATGTATCAAATGTTTTAATGTTAAAATTTTTGCATTTGAATGTTTATAGCCTTAGATTTTCAGCAGATGATAAAACCCAATTTATAACATTTCATTTTCATACTTCTTATATTCATATTTGGCAGACAAAAAGAAACTGACTATTTAATAGAGGGACTTTTTATTATATTGTGATACTGTCGGTTTTTAATTTTAAAGGGATGATCAGGAATGCGATTTTTTAATCTCATTTGGTGAGCTCGGCTGTTGAAAATGTCTAAATTACTACGGAGATACGCATCTTTTTACTGCTGATTTGACTTTCAAAAATCGCACTCCTGAAGTATGATTTTTGAGGGTCAAATCAACAGTAGAAAGATGCATATCTCTAAAGTTATTTTGACATTTTCAACTGCTGAGCTCACCGAATGAGATTCAAAAATCGCACTCCAGACTATCAAACTGGACCACTGAACAACGTTCTCATTTCATTCTCATTCATTCATTCCTATAGTGGAATGGAAATCTTGGTTTGGTTTGATTTCCATTTCTCCAAAACTGTTTTTTCTCCAAACTGCAAACCTACTTGACCTAATAATATAGGACAGCTGATTTCATTTTCGCGATTTCAATGTTAGTCCCCAAAAAAATAAAGTTGTTCAGTTGTCTGATCATCCCCAGAAAAAAACTGTGCTAAAAGAATGGCCCTATATTCCACAGATTCAAAGTTAAACGCATTCAAGATTCTGCGTCCATAGTGTTGTCAAGTTTATAATACCTAATTGAGTTAATGCTAACATAAAATAAACATTTATCATAAACATTATCTTTCCCTATAAAATGCTATACAACTTATATTTTATTATACCTTTACTTACATAGCTTTATCTATTACCCCTTATTTTCTCTATCCTGTCGGAAAGTGTCTGCTTCCACTGCTCCTCCGATATGCTTTGTGCCCATTCTGGTATAGAAGTTTGTGGTAGTGCAAAGTTTGCCATAGCTGACATTACCTGATGAGTTGAAATAAAGTTTATTTAGAAAATCTGTCCTTTGTACCAGAGTCATGGATATATGTATTCTATGTTGTTGTCTAGTCATCATTGTACAAGTCCAGGCTAGATTCTGGGACATTCAGTGGGACTAGATAATATGAGTGATAATGTCCAAGATCATCATCATCAGCCTGCAGGGCACAGGCCTACAACTGAAGACTTGGCTTCGGGCTGAACCTACATTGACACAGAAGGAAATTAACATTTGACCAGGCTGTATGGGCTTGTTCCCCATGCCATTCCGTAAGGAGGAATTAAAATAAAATTCAGGCCCACCCTCAGTCCAAGATGCTTGCCCAATGTGGATCAGTAGTCTTCACATACATATTGGAATTTCTTCAGCATATGTAGGTGTCCTTACGATGTTTGCCTTCACCGTTTGAGAGCAGTCAGTATTACTTACACAAGTTTGAAAAATTCATTGGTACAAGGCATTTTGTTTGTGCAGATTCGAACCTGGACCACAAGATTGAGTTCTGTTCTATCTCTGCAACGTGCCACCGTATAAGAATGAGTATCTAGTACTAAATACAGTACGGACAATCCCTGCCTCCCACCGACTTTTTATCTCACCCCCTCTGGTTACTTTTAAGCAAATGTGTATTCCTTTCTTGCTCGCACGCAACAGTATCACATATGCTTAACTTTTAAATTTTTACCATTTGTATGAAATGACAGTGTCCAACGTGTGCCGACTAATGTCCAAGATATTAATACGTACCTGCTGAGCTCTCTCGCTGTCCATCTGTATGGGGTCGTTGTTCCGAGGGGTGCTCCACACCTCTCTAGTTATTACTGCTTCCATTGGTTCTATTGCTGGGATTTCGTTGTTCGGTGGTTGCTCGGCACTCTGCAATTCATTTTTCTTTATTGTTTATTCGTCATCAACCTATCATCGTCCACTGCTGAACATAGGCCTCTCCCAAGCCACGCCACAAAACTCTGACCTTGGCTTTCCTCATCCAGTCGCTCCCCATATTTTATTAGCAAACTAATATTCTAGCACATTTCTTCTTCTTCTTCTTATTGTGTGGGCAAGCCCTGGTGTCAGAGTTTTTTCAGACCGCCTTACGGCCTTTGACGTGGTGTTTATGTAAATACTACTACCACCAGAGATAGTAGCCGGGACCAACAGCTTAACGTGCAATCCAAAGCACGGAATCGCCTTTCTTTACATACAGTCGGGTGATTCAGCCTGCAATGTCCTAACCAAGTGCAGGCACGTATCCAGGGGGATAGGTGGGATTTATCCCCCCCCGAAATCCGAAAATTTGTATGGAAAAGTGATTACAGTACTTCCTTTTTCATGGTTTTTCTATGAAAATCCCCCCCCGAAATTGAATGTCCCCCCCCGAAAGAAAAGTCTGGATACGTGCTTGACCAAGTGGGGGAGAATGCACAAAGTGACAAATCACTAGGTGTCCCCCATGGGAATCGAACCAACAACCTCCGTGTCAAGAGCCCAATGCTCTTCCATTAGACCACGGAGGTAGTTTTAGCACTTTTGATAAGCAATGGGGCATTAATGAACATGATTAAGGATTTAAACCTCCCTAAAAATAACCAGACAAAACTTTTTTTCATAACTAGGTTCTTATAATGGAACAGAAATACAGAAAATAGGTACTTACCTCACTATCGCTATTTTCGTGATCTGACTGTATGGCATCAGGTCCCTGAGGCAGGGGCTGGTATCCAAAATGCTCGTTCTGTTCATCATCACTGTCCTCGGCATGATGACCGTTCATCATCAGGTCGTGGCGTGGCGGGGGCGTCAGCTCGTGCGGACTGTTGTCGGGAGGGTCCGGTCCGTCGCATACCATGGTAATAGAACTAAATAGATTACAGGATCCAAGTGAAATGTTTTAGATTTTAGTGGAATTAAGGAATAAACTTATTTGTTGACAGTTGTTGTTGTTTAAGATTTTCCATCCATACGATGAAAAACGGAAAAGCAAGCGGGGCGCGCCCTTAAGGTTGTAAACAAAGAAAAAAAATATATAATAGCCCCCACTCACCAACTACCCTCATCAAAAATATACTCATTCGCACTTCCTTTTTTTTTTTCTTACAAGGAATTAGCGATGGTGTGGTCATGAACGCTTAATAAATTCAAGAAAAAAATACTTTTTGTCAATGATCATTCAATCTTTCGTTCGTTGTCACTGTGACATTGACATATCTCAATATTAGAAAAACAAATAAGACGCAACACTATATAAACTTAAAATTCTAAAGAAAAACGCAAAAATAGGTTCTCCATGGAATAAATTCTGCTTCCCAACAACAGTTGGCTTAATTTTAGCAATCATGGCTTGGAGAAGTCATGGTGTAAACAACGCCGACTTGGTTCGAAATCTGCGAGGTGAAGAAATCTTTGTTTTTATTTACTTGCACTGTAGTAACCATCCACTAATAATAGAAAACAAGAAGCTGATACCATTCTTATGCCAGGAATCGTAATTCGCAACCGCTTCCGAAGAATTGCATTGTGCTACATGAATAAAATGTTCTATGTATTTACAGGCAATGGAATTATAAAATCGGACTCTGTGGCGAACGCAATGGCTGCTGTCGATAGAAAACATTATTGTCCTTATGCGCCATACCACGATTCACCGCAAACTATTGGATATTCTGCTACAATTAGTGCTCCTCATATGGTAAGTTACTTACATACAATTATTACAAGGTTACGCATTATACGCGGCATTTTCGGATAGGCTGGTCCACACAGAGCGAGCAACGTCAAGACGCATTTGCCGCGCGAGGCAGCCTCGGTCGCATAATTTTGGTATGCGACGCTTCTGCATGCAGAAAGCCTAAACTATTTTGTTTGTCGCTCAATTGATAGTTGAGACATCATGGCAGGTGTTGCTTCGGTTTAAAGAATTTATTTACTCAAAACTATGAATAAGAGAATAAATATGGAAGAATAACTCCAAACAAAATCTAAATCATTTTTGGCACCCCATGAAAAATGACATTTTGTATGATTTTTGGCGGCGAGTTACAATTTTTAAAGAACAAATTTAGAACGCGTTACAATTTTTTTGGTGCCACTTTTTGAGCTTCATTTATACTTCTATACATTCTCTTATTCGTAGACTCAAAAGAACATTGTTCACGTACATGAGTTTTGTTAAAAATAAGCTAATAATAATAATTAGGTATTGTGAGTGAGTTTGAGACAATAGAACAGTGATAAACAAAAAATAAAATTATACATACAATAAGTCCCAGCATTAAAAAAAAAACAATAACAACGCAGCAAACACCTACGTACTAATGGACAATTACTTAATTAATAAGTTACAAACCCACAGAAAAACAAATGACAAATAAATGAGTTATCCATATCTATCTATCCATCTAATACATTACAGCCCACTTAACCAAAATTAAACATTCCATCCCTCAATAAGTCCGGTCAGCCGCTATCGCTGATAGTTACCTAGTGACGTATGTCTATGTGTGCGCGAGGTGTATATTTACATAAAGTAGCGAGCGACGAGCTTTAATCCTGCTACTTAAGATTTAACGAAAAAGTCCCATTACCAGTGCTAGTAGCATGTTATAGTTATCACGTCTTTTATCGCGCGCAAATGGAAAGAGAGCGAAGGTGTGCTAGCGCTGTATAACGGTGTCATGCTACCTATGCAGTTGTTTTTTCCATATAGAGATTAATTTGCGGCACTGATCTTTCCATTTGTTGTTATAGTTAGGGTGCTTGTCTAAGAAAAAAATTGTAAACCTTTAGAAATCATGACTATGGCTTGAAACTTGGTACAGTTGCTCAGGGGGTCAAAAAAGACCGATCAAGATCGGTACCCCACGGGAGCCCCCCCTCTGGGGCGGGAGGGGGGTGATCAAAGGGACGCTCCGACCGGACAAACTCAAACAGTTGCAAACGATATAATATAGCTATCAGGTTAAGTTTGGTATCATTTTCGTATAAATTAAGGACGAGGAATTCATTTCTGGCATTTTTATTTCATTTTGTGCAAGTGGTTTCCGAATAAAACATAGAAACGTCAAAAATTTTACCTGGAAAAATACGTTTAAACAGCTATAACTTTACAACCTATAAAGAAATTAATATTTTAGAAATACTTAAATATAGCATATTTTATGTAGATTCAGAAAAATATACCTTTTATAAAGATAATCTTACAAAATTACGAAGAAAAATTATCTCGCCGCGTAGTTAAGTGAAATTGCGCTACCAGCTCTTGCAGCAGAATCCAGACAATTTTCTTAAAAGTTCGTATTCGATGCATGAGAATGAAGTGACCAAAAGAGATTTCTTGGTTAACTTCTTTAATTAGGCAAGTATTTCAATGTCTAAAAGGCTATGAAAGAGAAAAAAAATACAATTTATAGTTTTTTCGCAATCAATGTATTTCAAAATTAGAAATATAGAAAGAAACATTTATTGTTATCTTTTATACGCACTTTCCTTCACATAATCGTTCGCTCCTCATCCAACCTAAAATGCATCGTAGCTCTGTGCATTTTAGGTTTGTTTTTTTACATTTACATCTACAGCGAGTAGCACATTTTGCGCTTTGAACGTTTTACGTATTGAACATTCTGCGTGTAGAACCTTCTGCCACTGCTGGCTTGTTAGTCCAGGCTTGTGAGACCATTCGTTTCTATTTTTCCGCCAGCCCCAAGACGCTGGATTGGGAAGGTGATAAAAGGGCTTTAGCACGTGGCCCCAAATATGGAATCCCTGATCCACTGTTCTTAGTGTGTGTGATACAAGGCCGAGTAGGTGGTATGTTCTCTAATTGACGATCTTTTTTGGACAATATAGGTGTTTCTTACATTCATTGACTGTTGTACATTGACTTGACCTGTATAAGAAAGAAGCAATGTTGAATCTGATTAACAAAGTAAGAGGATTAAGTAGGCAAAGAAAATAGTAGGAATAGATAAGTATAGGTATGTACGTACCTGTCATACATAGTAACGACATAGCTTTGTATGATAGAATCAGCTTCCTCAATTTTCCCTTCCATAAGGAACTTGAATCCAGTGGTCATCATCATCTTATTTAAGAGCTCTTGTCGGTGGAGTATTCGCCAATCCAGTCACTTTTACGAGTGTCTTGAGTTCTTGATACGACACGACATCAACCTTTTCTTTCACTTGGCTAGATAACTCTGTCTGGGTCCTCTTTTCCCCTCTGTCTTCCCTTCCAGTATGGTTTTAAAGAAATTGTCGTTTCGTACCATTCTTCCTTTTTTCCTATTCAAACCCAGTGGTAGACCAGTAAAATAAACTCGAAATTTAGATAAACAACGGTTTAGCTATCGTTTTTTCTATAACTATATCTGTGGATGTGCCATTGACGTCTAATAAGGATATGCACTCAAAGTCTCAAATGCTGTCTTCTTTCCTCTTCCATTAAAGCAGGAAACCGTGTCGCATCCCGTGAAGGCGTGGAAACGGCGAAGGTCCTTCCCCTTTTCCACGCCTTCATGGGATGCGACACAGTTTCCTGCTTTAATGGAAGAGGAAAGAAGACAGCATTTGAGGTTTAGAGTCCGTATACACACTCCACAGGCATAGTTATAGAAAAAACGTTAGCTAAACCATTGTTTATCTAAATTTGTAGTTTCTTTTACTGGTCACGCATTTCAATCCGATAGTGGCATCTTGCGGTGGATTTTTTCTTTATAAGTACAAGCATAAAACGCGTGTATATAAAAACATTATAACCGCTTGGTTAAAATCGTTACTAACCGGCTTCAATCAATCATACTTCCGGCTTCGTGTATTTCCACAGGCCACCACTGGGTTCAAGTTGCTAATGGAAGGGAAAATTGAGGAAGCTGGTCCGTTCATACAAAGATAATGTCGTTACTATGCATGTCAGGTACGTACCTACTTATCTATTCCTACTATCACCACCTTATGTAATCACATGAAGCAATAAACTATTATGACTATGACTATGACTACTATTTTCATTGCCTATAAATCCTCTTACTTTGCTAATCAGATTCAACATTGCTTCTTTCTTTTACAAGTCAAGTTAATGTACCTACCTACAACAGTCAATGAATATAAGAAACACCTATATTCACCAAAAAAGATCTGCGTCTTGGGGCTGGCGGAAAAATGGAAACGAATGGTCTCCCATACTGGGCTAACAAGCCAGCAGTGGCAGAAGCGTGTAGGGACTTAACTCGCTGCAGATGCAAGGCACTCTTTCAGCAGATATGTAAATATAAGAAAACAAACACAGAGCTACGATTATGTGAAGGAAAGTGCGTATAAATAGATAACAATAAATGTTTCTTTCTATATTTCTAATTTTGAGTTACCTACATTGATTGCGAAAAAACTATAAGTTGTATTTTTTCTCGCTGATAGCCTTTTCGACATTGAAATACTTACCTAATTAGAGAAGTTAACCAAGAAATCTCTTTTGGTCACTTCATTCTCATGCATCGAATACGAACTTTTAAGAAAATTGTCTGGATTCTGCTGCAAGAGCTGGTAGCGCAATTTCACTTAACTACTCGGCGCAACGTTCAAGATAATTTTTCTTCGTAATTTTGTAAGATTATCTTTATAAAAGGTATATTTTTCTGAATTTACATAAAATATGCTATATTTAAGTATTTTAAAAATATTAATTTGTTTATAGGTTGTAAAGTTATAGTTGTTTAAACGTATTTTTCCAGGTTAAATTTTTGACGTTTCTATGTTTTATTCGGAAACCACTTGCACAAAATGAAATAAAAATGCCAGAAATGAATTCCTCGCCCTTAATTTATACGAAAATGATACCAAACTTAACCTGATAGCTATATTCTATCGTTTGCAACTGTTTGAGTTTGTCCGGTCGGAGCGTCCCTTTGATCACAGAGGGGGGGGTTCCGTGGGGTACCGATCTTGATCGGTCTTTTTTGACCCCCTGAGCAACTGTACCAAGTTTCAAGCCATAGTCATGATTTCTAAAGGTTTAGCGGCTAAACGCCCTAGCTATTAATCTTTGACGGAGCACAAAACAAAATATTAATAAAAGTTAACGTAAATAAATAATAATAAATAAATTTACTTTCTTTCTTTTTTACTTACTTTCTTTTTATTAAAAAAAAAAAAAAAATTATTTCATTTCAATGAGCGTTTTTCTTTTTGTTTTCTAGGGGATCGATAGATGGCGCTACGGTCTGTACGAAGAAACGTCAACATTTCAAAAAGTGTTTCTTTAAAATAGTAAAGAGTGAAAAGATGATCAAGAAGATGCCAACGCATCTTTTAATGACATATTTCATTATTTACTAATCATTTTAATCGAAAATTCTAAACTTTTACGCCTGACATGGCTGAATGGGCTCGATCCCATGGCATTAAAAAAAAAAGGCAGGCACAGACTTGACCACATTTTGACAGGATCTCGCTTACGGCTCTATGGGGCGATAAACATGTCATCTGTCGAGTTTTTTAGGAACTAAATTTAAAAAAGAAAAGAAAAACGCTCATTTAGAGATATAACACATGGTCTTATGTTTAGAAAAACAGGGTCATGAAATCTGCTATCTCATACATTTGGGTCAAGTATGATGGAATAGCCTAGGAACAGCAGAAAGAAGAAACAAAGTTGTTTAGTTTGATGGTCTGATCATATCTTTATAAGAGTCCACATATTAAGGTCTCAAACAGTGAAGGAAAACATTGTGAGGAAACCTGCATACTCTGAAGAAGAAATTCTTATGCATATTTTTAGTCCATCAATGGCATTAGGCATGGTGGTGGGCTGATACTAATATACCCTCCTTAAGGGTAGGCCTGTGCTCTGCAGTGGCACATAATACAGGGTGTTAGGGTAAACAGTTGCACTACTTGAAGGGGTGATTGTACCCATGATACTGAACAACTTTCCCTAAGAAAACTACAAAGAAACCTACAGGAAATAAACAATAAAAAATTTTACTTTTCATACAAACATTCAATCAGCAGATTGCATGTAGTATAGACTATCTATACTAACTATCTAAACAATTTTTTGCGTTTTTCCTATAGGTTTCTTAGGGAAAGTTTTTCAGTATCATGAAATAGAAAACATTTATTTGCCTTGGAACAGGTAGCTATACAAAAATGGTAAAATATAACAGGCTTCTTCTGTCCAGCTGTGCAAAGCATGCAAATGTGCAACCACCCCTTAAAGTAATGCAACTGTTTTCCCTAACACCCTGTATATAGGCTGATGATGAGATATTAAGATGGACCCTATATTATTATGTAAAAATTTATTTGTATCTCTTACAGCATGCCCATGCATTGGAAAAATTAAAAAATCAGCTGATCCCCGGGGAGAATGTATTGGACGTTGGTTCAGGGTCTGGGTACCTCACAGCGTGCATGGCCATCATGGTCGGTGAGACGGGCAAGGTGATAGGCATAGAACATATACCAGACTTGGTGACTTTGGCCACTAAGAATATTAAAAGTGATCAACCGAAACTTCTCAGTTCTGGACGGATCAAACTTGTTGGTAAGTGATGATATGGTATAGAAACATTATGGACTCATAAAGAGGCCTAGCTAGCTTGAGCAGTGGATATCTTGACTGATTTGTTTTATTATTTATAAGTTAATGGACTCATGCTTGTGCGTTAACACTGCATTTCCGTCAGTGTCAAATAGTTTGTGCCCAATCTCAAGATTGTTCTTGAGCAAAAACACAGTTGAGAAGAGAGAGAAAAGAACCACGCAAAAGAAAACTGCTCGCAGCCACAGAATAATAACTAGTAACTAGCGTTACAGAAGCTTTACTTCGCAATGGTTTTCAAAGAAATATGTACTCAATCTGATAAACAATACGATTTAATTTAGCTCGCGTTCCAGCCGAGCACGTGTTCATTTACATACCTACCAATTTTTTTTGAGGGAATATGGGCCTTAATTCACTGGACTACGGTTCATAATAAGTTATACGTCTGTCTTCCTTGGCTTGCGGCAGCCTACTAGATTGGCCCTTGCGCAATGGCCGCCGCCTGTAGGCAACTGTAGGTATGTTTTTAATATCTACACGCGGAGTGACACAGGCCTGTCGCAGCTAAACTTGCCACGTAATTCTCGTTAACTTTTACTATGGCAGCAAACCAGTCAGCGCAAAAAAAAAATCAGCTGTTCCCTACTAAAATGTAATATTACTCGACTGAAACATATGGAACAGCAGATTTTTCTTTTGCGCTGACACTTTTGCTCCCATAGTAAAAGTTGTTCAGTTTGATGGGTAGAGTATTTGGTTTAAAGGTTAATGATACTTTTCCTTATAGCCTGTATTTATACAAAGTGGAAAAATTAAAGAACAGATTATCCTATTCAAGGATGCTTGTTTAACAAAATTAAAAAATGTTAACAGTGGGTGATGGACGTTTGGGATATCCAGAAGAAGCTCCTTACAATGCCATCCACGTTGGAGCAGCAGCACCAAGCTTGCCTCAAGCCGTAAGTCCTCACAATTATTTGCTTGCTCTAATTGGGATTATTCTATTCAGGGTCTTATTGTGTATTCCCTATTCAAACGGAATCAAATCAACATGAGGTTTTTGCCATTTCTTACCGATTCTGCTTTTTGATATTTAGGGCCTGTTTCACCACTTCTGGGTAAGTTCTTGTTAGCTTATCCGACAGATAGTTTGACATATTTTGTATGAAATTATGTCAAAATATCTATCGGATAAGCTAACAAGAACTTATTCAGAGGTGGTGAAACAGGCCCTCAGTTAATTAATTTCAGACAATGGATTATTATGGTGATATCAGAATGAAAAAATTACTTAAACTAGTTCAGATATAATCGGAAACTTACACAAAATAATACTAAAATATACATTTGTCTGTGACTCCGATGTTATTGTTATAGTTAATTGAGCAGCTGAAACCTGGAGGTCGCCTAATTGTTCCCGTAGGTCCTGAAGGTGGTGAACAACATCTCACTCAGGTAAATAATAGTATAAATAAGGGTTCTCCACCGTCAAAAAGAAATAAATGATTTTTAGTATTTGCATGCATTCGTTAACATGGCCAAGGACTAATTTGGATAACATTTTTAGAATTCTATCATATAAATTTATAAGGACTTTTTACCGATTTATGTCGATTTTTGTTCATTAATGTTTATAGAAATCATTAAAGACATTCGCAGCGATGTTTTCTTGCTACTTCTTATATTTATTCAACACAATAATTTATTCAACAAAATAACAACTGCATTGCTGTCCCACAAAATTAAGTTGTGCTGATTGAAAAAAACAATTGAGTTACCGTAACCACAGAATAATAACTAGTAACTAGCGTTACAGAAGCTTTACTTCGCAATGGTTTTCAAAGAAATATGTACTCAATCTGATAAACAATACGATTTAATTTAGCTCGCGTTCCAGCCGAGCACGTGTTCATTTACATACCTACCAAATTTTTTTGAGGGAATATGGGCCTTAATTCACTGGACTACGGTTCATAATAAGTTATACGTCTGTCTTCCTTGGCTTGCGGCAGCCTACTAGATTGGCCCTTGCGCAATGGCCGCCGCCTGTAGGCAACTGTAGGTATGTTTTTAATATCTACACGCGGAGTGACACAGGCCTGCCGTAACTTGCTAATAAGTAATGCATTTTACTTTTATTCCACCCTTTTTTCTCAGACTGGTTTCTTATTAGGTAGCTACCGATAAGTTTTATTTTGAAATTTACTTATTTTACTAACAAAATCGCCTTTGTTCCTTTGCCTTTGAAGGGGACCGGATTATGGTACCCTAAATAATAGCCCAACATCACCTTGTAATTTTCAAATACTAATTTATTACCACAACAGCCGTGGTTGTCCAGTGGCGAGTAACCTTGCCTGCCGTGCAGGAAGCGATGGTTCGATCCCCGTCCAGGCCGACTCGTACCAATGAGTTTTTCGGAATTTATGTACGATTTGTAACACCACTGGCTTTTCGGTGAAGGAAAACATCGTAAGGAAACCTGCATGCTTCAATTTCGAGGCATGTATTGTACCCACTGTCCATTATAAGTGGCGACGTGCTCACCCCCAGTCACACTGGACAGAGTTTCGGTACTACTGGTGAAAAGTGGATGTTCTGAGATTTCAGAATATCTCTGACTACCCCCTCGGGGAATATAGTCGTGAGCATATGCTTATGCTATGCTAATTTATTAAAAACCTTGTTTCTAGGTGGACAAAGCAGCGGATGGAACACACACAGTGCAGAAACTAATGAGTGTGATTTACGTACCGCTCACCGACAAGAACCGTCAATACCGTGAGTGACGTTATACCGGTCTGATCGTTTGTTCTGTTCTCATTTGTGCTGCAGTCTTACTTTGCTACCTAACACGAGTTCTAGGACGTCCAAGTGATCGATTTTAATTAAATTATTTCATGTTTACAGCCTCCGGTATGAAGTGAAGACCATTTTCATTATAAAAGATTTATCAAGTTAAATAAATGTTAATTTTTAGAAATAACTAGATAGATTTGACTATTCGTGTCTATTTGAAAGAATTGAAGCTACCATTGGGAGATCGTGAATCAGGTAATTTGTTGAATAAATCTTTTCCAACATATCTCAATACAGACAGCGGCCGTAGTATGGCAGCATGATATAGTGCTATCGCGCTTTAGTTCTCTTTCTGTTTGCGCGCGAACTAACGAGATTAAAGGCGTGATATACCTTTCTACGGCCGCGAATGACCTAAACTACATAAAAATTTTAGGGTTCCATACAAGAACATTAGAATGAAATGGATCCCAATCCTTACAAGCGGTGAAACATGATAATACTCCTTGGTGGTCGGTAATGATCGTTCATCTCCGTCGTTGTTTTTTGCGACGTTAACTTTGTCCCTTTCTAATCCAACGTCAAAAATCAACGTCACTCAATTTTCGTTGTTGCGTCATTGGATAGAAAGAGACACACCTAAAATTTGAAATATTGACGACGGAGAAGCTAGGAAACGTCCCTGCGGAGAAGTACGAAAGAAGATTTAATATTACCGACCGCCATAACCAATGTTCTTGTTTCAATGCTTGTAAGGAGGAGTGGTATCCTTTATGATTTAAATCCATGGTTCCATACTATAGTCGGACAAGGAACTTAAATTCATCTAAATCAGTCTGTATGTCCCATCTCGTTTAGTAGTTAGTTCGTTTTATTGCCAATTAAGTGTTGGTTTATCGTTGTTGATGTGCTGATGATCAATTAAAATAAATTCTCACTCATAAGAACATGACGGGAAACAGTTTAATATTTTTAACGCACTCAACTCTCCTTTAATGTTAAATGTATCTTCATTCAGAGGTGGCAGGTCGTCTCTGCACCTTAACTAGGCATATCCATTGTTCTCCGAGATCAGAGAAATAACTATCTTTTATTGTTATTGGTAACCCGTTTGGCATCCCCATAATATGGGGATTATATTATATTTGGCTTTTAACTTTGTGTTTGAAAATTTTAATTATATTACCTAGAATGAAATGGTCAACACTAAGCCCGGCTTGAACCAACAAGTATTTAGGGTTAAACATAGACATATTACTCTAGCGATAGACAAGCTCGTTCAAACAAACAACATGTCAAACAAAACAACACAAAATGACACATGGCGGTCTGTCATTGCCATAGTGACGAAGTTCACACTGCTCATACAAATGACAGTGACAGCATCACATTTAAACAAGTTTAAGCCTAAATACTTTTTGGTACAAGCCAGCCTCAATGGCTTTCATTTAGTTGTGATAAGTATTTATTTGTATATTATAATTAAAAGAAAAACTGTAAATTGTAATGTTATGCACGTATTTATTTATACAGATCTCACTTTGCAGTGTCACTTGACGGCTTCGATCAAAATAAAATGAATGGATAGGCCTAAAGCGCGGTAAGTTGAAGCAAACTACTGGTGCACCTGCACTCGTAGTATGCTGCACGTGATACGGCTGTATCACGTCTTTTATCTCGTTCGTTCGCACGCAAATAGAAAGAGAGCTAAGATGTGATAGCGCTGTATCACTGCGGCATGCTAGCTATGCTGGTACATACAAACTAGCGCCATTATCTGTCAAATCTAGGGCACTTTCATACAAGTGACAAGTAAAAATTTCATTTGTTTTACCTCATTTTTCTGGTTTGAAATGTTCGCTTAAGGCCTATCCATTCATTTTATTTTGATCGAAGCTTGACGGATTGTTATTTACTATTTTTTTCTCTCTATAAAAATTAATCTCTAATTTCTAATTAACGCTTAGCATTTCATGATGTCGAATAATTTTATGTAATATTTGCTGACCTTATGGTGTTGATATTTTGAATGTTGATCTTATGAATGTTGATCTAGAGTATCAATCCCATAGTAAACACAAAGTAAACTTTACAATTGTGCCGGCGCGGTGCACACCTGGCGAATCGCAGTGCAGACCATTTATTACTGCTAAACCATCTTGCCAATCTTTGCTTGCGTTGAAATAACGTCGAAGATCAATTTATCACATCTTTCGACTCATCGCTTCGTTGCTCTCGGGGCCTTCGTTTTGTTTCGATGTTATTTCGCGCAAGCAAAGTCTATAATAGTTTGGCGGTGAAAAATGCTGTGCGCTGTGCTTCGTCGGCTCTTTTGATACATTAATAAAATATCTTGTTGGTCTTGTAAACTTTCAATACCTAGATGCTACTTCGAAGGAAATTTAAATGTCAAATAAATCTAGTGTCTAAGCACACGGCGTATTTTAAACGCGCAGACGACGAAACGCGCGTTTTCGGCGCCGTAGATGCCGATTGTCGATTCAAACGCGCGTAAATCGGATACAACGCGCACCTGAAGCGCGTTCGAAACTCGTTTGAAGCTCGTATACGCGTGTTTGAATCGATGCAAACGCGCGCACAAACCGAAAACCGACGCCATTGTACAACTGACGAGGAGTCTCTGATCGAAACGCGGAAGCTACGAGCGACTGCAGCGCGTCTGTATCGCTGTATCTGCGCGTATACGCGCAGTAGTTAAAGTTAAAATACGCCGTGTGCTTAGGCGCCGCCGCATAGTGAGATCTGTAAATATTAATAAAGTTTATATGGTTGTATAGTAGATCGATTCGTTGATTATTGGTTGTATATCTGTATGGTATTGTAATTTATGATGAATTTTATATTATGTAGATATAGAAAATAGTGTAGTAGAGACCTATTATATTTACATAACAATTTCCTTGCGTATTCGGATTGCTTACTTTTATAGAATTTATACTAGTGAATTGATATTATATTAATAGGTTTTTGTCCATAAAACATAGTATATACTCCAGTCTAGAATTCTGCGTTATGATTTACTGTAAACATAACATTGTTCAAGGTACTTGGCGATAAAATATTAATCAAGGGTATTAGATAAAACAAATATTATATATTTCTAAAACATAGGTACTTTATTGCCTGTTTTTAAACGTTTTCAATACTTATCCTTGTACAAAATAAATACAGCAATTATGACAAATATGCTTTACTTTTTACCCCTAAATTTGCTAGCAAATTTCTTCTTGTTGAATTCTTTATTACTTGTATCGATCGGTTTTGCTTTAACATGCAATATATTATATAAAGTGTCTGCTTCGTTCTTGTTTTCAACTATTTCCGACAATTGCTCCTGAAAATTACATAAAATGCTAAGCTCATACTGTGATTTAAATCCCTACTTATGCAATTACATACTAACAAAATGCGTTAGACTAGTTTGCACCCTCCCTTTATCTCATTTCATTAATTGATTGACGAAATTAACAGCTTATAGCAAAGATAAATACCTAATCTAAACTATTATAATACTGTAACAGAAGTGTGTCTGTACATTGCAATATTTGCAAGAAAAATCAACCTATTTTAGAATTTTTGTCTGTCTGTTTATTTGTAACAGCATCACGCAAAAACTACTGAACCGATTTTAATGAAACTTTTTTATTTGATAGCTTATTATTTGACTTAAAATCTGGTATAAAATTTGTGCGGACGTCGCGGGTAAACTCTAGTAGAGTATAAACTTAAAAGCATATCACAAAGCCTTCCAAATCTAATATGCTGAACCTTGGTTTTCATATGGGCCAAGCCCGCCCACCTCCAATACATACAGCAACTGCGTAGCGCACTAAGGGTTGAACTACACATGGCCGCACGCGATCGCATTTTTCCGTCGCTCCATCCTTTTCTGTCACTCGGGAACGTCATTTGCTAGAGCATATAAGATAGACGAAACGCGATCGCGCGATCGCACGCCGCAGGCGATCGCGTTCCGTCTATCTTATATGCTCTAGCAAATGACGTTCCTGAGTGACAGAAAAGGATGGAGCGACGGAAAAATTCGATCGCGTGCGGCCATGTGTAGTTCAACCCTAAACTGGAAATCATAATTCGAATTCGACGACCAATTTTGACGTTACTCATGATTATGAATGAACTAGAATAAATAATAAAGCCCGACCAGCAAAATAAATGTTGCGGAAAATCATTGGAACTAATTTTTGTACTTGAAACACTAACATTAACTAAACTGGAAATCATAATTCGAATTCGACGACCAATTTTGACGTTACTCATGATTATGAATGAACTAGAATAAATAATAAAGCCCGACCAGCAAAATAAATGTTGCGGAAAATCATTGGAACTAATTTTTGTACTTGAAACACTAACATTAAAGGTTATAGTCGACTGTTGCGCCCCCAAACCAGGTTTTTCTTATGTTTCTGGTCAGGCTTTACATTATTTTGCATAGTGACATTTCCAGCTGTCAGAAATACTTTTTTTGTAAACTTACTTGTGTGAGAGTTATCAGATGTTCTAATGAATTGCCCTTATTCATAATCCTAAAAATATTTTTGGACGTAACGCCAGGCAGCTTCTGGACGAAATCGTGAACTAGATTATTGTATCTCTCATAGTTCATTTCATCTGCCGTGTTCTCTCCGCTAAGAGCTAAGGCCTCCGCTACATTTGGGTTTTTTCTCCCTTGCTGTAAAGAAAACTAGAATACAGTTACTCTGAAGTATGTTATGGTGCAGGTAAGATGGTCTGAAGCTCCCCCTAAATTACCTATGTAATGCATTTTAAGTTTACACCCCGTAAACCTAGATACTAACATCAATTCAATTCAAAATCATTTATTCAATATAGGAGCCTGAAGCACACTTATTAAACATCAATTCTTTTTTAAGCTACCACCGCGTCGGAACGTGTTGTCGCTGTAGAGAAGATGCGGCTAGAAACTCTACAGTATAACACGACTTAATGACTATTACAATATAAATTCTTATGCTAAGGTTATGTATACAGTAATACATAGTCTATTTAATTAAATAATTGATACTATACAGTAAACTATATGTTAGTGACACTCAGACCCAAGCATTTTGATCATTTAAATAATCATCCAGTTTATAGTATGCTTTTTTACAGAGGACTTTTTTGATCTGAGTTTTAAACATGTTTTCGCAATCAATGACTCGGGTATAGATATTCATATTCATCATACAAATATTTGCCCCTTGCGGGATTCGAACCCGCGACTCGGCACAGCAGGCAGGTTTATACGAGCAGACAAAATATCACACCTGCACGGCTAGCATGCCACCCACGACAAAGCGTTTAAACGAGAAAACGTCATGTGCGCTCATTCTGGCATACGTAAAATAATAAGGATGCAGGCACATCTCGATTTTTCTCGTTTTCTCGGGGGTGGTATGCGAGGTCTACAGTAGGGCTGGCATGTCACGCATGACAAAACCGCCATGCGCGCTCGCTTTCGCATAAGAAAAGTAACAAAGGCAGGCAGGTCTCGACTTTTGTCGTTTTCTTGGGAGTAGTGGCATGCTAGGCAGTCAGAGATTATGAAGTGCCAGCGACGAGGCGACCTTTAAAGTCGGAGGCTACGATGGTCGTTGAAATGCATAAATAAAACTCTTGCGGTAGAACGAAATATGTATGCATGGTGCAAGGGACAGCAAAGAAAATAATGAAATTTTCTGTGTCAGTGAAAGTCGGTGAATTCAGACCATTCAACTGAACAACTTTAAAAAAAATTGCTGTTCACCTACCCGACTCATGACAATTTTTTTTTCTCAATACCGGAGGTTAGCTTCATCGAGAAATTTGATCAGTTTGATGGTCTGAATAATCGCTACTGTTCTATGTTCTAACATGGCAAGAAAAGTGTTAAATTTTTGTTACCATCACATCTTATAACATGTAAATAATGTAGGTATCTTATCCTAATACTTACGGTAGTAATTAATAATTATAGCACTCTGTGCTAATACTAAAAGGTTCTAAAAAGAAATTATTTGTTTACACATTATAAGGAGTTAGGAAACTGTTTTTTTGTGAAAAAATAATATAATATCGACGGTCCCTACGTACATATTCCTAAGTGGTAGATACGTGATTTGCCTTTTATTGTTCCATGTCCTTCAGGTCACTCTATACTATCGATTAGTCAAAAAAAAATTAAACATTTTATGCAAATTGAACCTTAAATCCACACACACATTTCCCGTAACTACAAAATTATGAAAAATTTCCGAAGTAAACTAACATCAGTGGTAGTTCAGTGATTCTACATTGGAACGTAATCCACGCCTGCCGCGTAACTGCTACGCACTATGTTAGTTACGTTGTTTTACGTGGACAACTTTACGTGCCTAAGCCAGGCCATGCCATGCAAGTGGTAGATAAGTTTTCTTACGTCGGAAAATAAAAGTACTTTTTATCAATAACTACCATTTAAGGCTTTTTATGTCGGAAATATTTTGTAAATATGATAAGAAAGTTGTATTTATGTTATTAAACTTCTGTAACTTCGTCTGGTTTTGGAAAAAAATATTGATTAGCCAGCCAAATTAACATCTTACAACCATCATGTCAATTCCAAATTGACATATTAGGTGAAAGTTGTTTATGACCAGGAAGCTGGCATACGTTTATGACTGTGCGCGTTTGTCATTATTTATAATAATTATAATGCTTTATGCAGAAAATAGTTTAAAAAAATTATGCGATGTAAAGAGGTCTATCAAAACCTCTTTATTTATTTATTTATTTCATTAATTGTACAAATTAAAACCATTTACCATGAGTTAACTAACGTGGCAATGTTTTTTAAGGCAATATGAACTAGAAAATTGGTTACGCCGATCACATGAGCGCTGATGTTTGTCGTGAAAGAGAGTAACAGTAGCTATAAGTAATATATGGGATGTTCAGATGGGAAGATGAATACCCCTCCATAATAGCCCTCTCCATTGCCCTTTGTGTGACTTTCAGGCTTTTTATGAGGCCAGGAGTGAGCTACTACGTCTCAATTTCGTATGTCAAGTACTTAATATTCTATCCTATTCTGTGTCGTCACTGGCAACACACACTGGTCAATGACTTTCGTTTTGAGACACTGCAGTGTTTGGCCGAGAAGATACTACGCAGTCCATACGTCCTGAACGATGTCCAACCCAGTTAGATTCGTCTATTGACCTCTATCTCGAAGTGGGACCATCCTAACTGGATAGTTTGTCCTTGGTTAACATAATCGTAGTAACTTCGAACTCAGAGTCTACGATCTTTACAGGAGTGGGTAGAACATGGACATTTGACATGATCTTCGTCTTGTCCATGGTAATTTTCAAACCAACTCGTTCGAAGGCTCTGCTAAGGTCATCAAGCATTCTACTGAGGTCCTCCATGCTCACCGTCATAATGACTATAATTATCTCACCCTGAGAGACTCAGCCCTTTCCAATCCAAAACCTTGAAAACATCTTCCAGTGCCACGGTGAACAGTTTCAGAGAAATAACGTCTCCATGCCTCACACCTCGCTGCGGTAGGTAGGATAGGTATCTATTCTGGTCATGTAATCGGACTGACATACCTAGTGGCAGTAGCATTTGAGCACTTCCAAGTACCTACCAGTAGTCAACTTTTCATCGCTGGAGAGACTGCAGTACAGCACATGGCCCATTCAAATCAAAAGCTTTTTCGTAGTCCACGAACGCCAAGCAACGAGGCAGAGCGTATGTATGTGGTACGCGGTGCTAAAGTTTGTTCGGAATCCAGGTTACTCGGGAGGTTGGAATTCATCCAAATGAGCGCGACACGGTTCGTATCAACTCTCGAAAACAGCTTATAGACATGGCTTAGAAGTGAGATGGGCTTATAGTTCTTCAGTAGGGCATTATCGTCCTTTTTAAAGAAGAGAACAATCAAATTTCTGTTCTATGTCTGCGGCGATTTCCCTTCAAGTATGACGAAGTCAAACAGCTTCTGAAGGGCTTAAAGACCGGTGTCAATAGTGACACCCACCACACCAATTATTTGTTTTATTGGTACTCATATCGTATGGTCAACAAGTCGCCTTATAATATTGTCAGTTTATCAAAATAGTAAAGTCTACTACTAGAGCACCGCCATAGCATTTATCGCTCTATTCCATCAAATGAATTTCTGGAAAAATAGCTTTACGAGATATGCCGCCTTTGATACCCTTCTCGTCTATGTTGTAAATTGTATTTGTCTTTTTCTGACGAGTAAATATAGAACAATAATTATTTTATGTTATCAATACTGCTAAGTTTAAAATTAGTTACTTTTCTATTAACAATATACTAAAACAATATAACAAAACAAACAATATACTACACATACTAAAGTATATGTAATTTTTTAAACCTTTGTACGTCCACGTTTCACTAGAAGTACCGAAACTCTGTCCAGTGTGACAGGTACACACGACGTATGTGGGGACGGGGTTAAAATTTATTAATAATACTAAAAAGGTTACTTTTTGTTGTAACAATACACTTTATACACTTCGTCCTTACCTACAAACCCCGTATCTCCATAATGTTTCCCATGTACAATGATCTATGTGACAGTTAAGATTTTGATCGATCTTGAGACTACCGCGTAATAATCAATATGTACCACATACGTTATTTGTAATTGGAGAGTTTCCGATGTAGAACTAAGTAAGTGACTAATAACACACTTCCAATTAACTTTTTAAGTTTTTTCTTTATTTTTCATATAGTTTACCGTATATTAAACCTATATTCCAAATTTCGTCACTGTGTTACAAATAGGACGTGAAATACACATGTTTGAAACTTAAAAGTGCTCTCCTGTAAAATTTGACTTTTGCACTTACGGGAATGTACGTAGGGACCGTCGATATGAGCTTAAGGTGGCGACCCGCGCTCGGGCGCTTTTTTGGTGCAGAGGTTGTCTTTGACAATTCAAAGGGGAAATGCCGCTAGCGTCATGGGGACCATGGAGCCGGGGTGGCGTGGGGCTGGGCCTAGGAGTGTGAATTAGTCTGTATGTTGACGAAGCATGTGGCGGATAAGGAGTGTATAGGTTTAAGTTTTGACGAAGCATGTTGCTGATTGCGATCCTGTTTATTAATTATTATTTATTATATGTTTAACTTTTGACGAAGCGTGTTGCAGATGCAGATAATTATGTCGCCATTTTTGACGAATGTATTTGAAGAATGAATATTCTTATGGCCATTGAACCTCTTTGTATGGGAGGCTGGCATAGTGATGACCATAAATTTTCAGGAATTTCAAAAACGTGGCGCACCCTGAAACCTATGTATATCGATAGAGGATCTATAGACGAACATAAAATGTCAAATAACATATAGTCCTAAAGTGCAACGTTTTCGAGATAATCCATGTTAAGGATCTTGTATAGATAAAAATCCTAACACATTTTCCTCCAATACCAATCTCCGTGGTCCAATGGTTATAAGACTTGGGATCTTGACACGGAGGTCGTATAGGTTCGATTCCCATGGGGGACACCTAGTGATATGTCACTTTATGCGTTTTTCTCCAGTTGGTTAGGGTAATGCAGGCTGAATCACCTGATTGTCTGAAAAGAAAGATGATTCCGTGCTTCAGATGGCACTATAAGCCGTTGGTCCCAGTTACTATCTCTGGTGGTTTTTATTCGTTATATAAAAACTACGTCAGAGGCCGTAAGGCGGTCTGAAAAAACTCTGACACCAGGGCTTGCCCACACGATAAGAAGAAGAAGATGTATGGAATAGAAAATGTTTTTGGCATAAACAAGTTCTATGACACCTTTCTGTAATACCCAGTATGAGAAATATACCGAGGTAGGTAGGTACTTATTGATGATAATTTATTTCGAAAAAAGTTCCTGTATTAATTGCAAACATTTATTTCATCTGTGCAGGTATACACGTACACACGGTGACACATCAACCTATACAAAACCAAAATAATAAGCTGGCCGCGCGACGACTCATACGTCATGCAACCTAAACCTACTCGCGGCCAGCTTATTTTGGTTATGAACAGCTGTGTCGCCGTGTGTAAGTACAAATACGCCTCACGACGCGCTGCATACTTCGCGGTCAACTTATACTGGCAGTGTAAGAAGCAAAAAAAATAAAAAATAAATACTGGCAGTGTGTAGTGCGTCGTCGTGCAGGTTGTATTTGCTATTGTACCTCAACAGATGAAATAAATGTTTGTCTGGGCTATGTCCACATGGAATATATTTTAATCATGTGCTATGTCTATGTTTTTCTTAATTGCAATTACAATTTAATTGAAATAACAAAAAATCGAATGAGAACTTTTTTCGAAATAAAGTACCTACCGCTGTATTTTTTCACCAAAAAGAGAAAGGTGTAATAGAAAACGTTTATACCTAAGCACGGACTTGAAAAAAAGGCGGACGTAATGTGACACTAAAAAGATGTGAAGCATGAGCATGCAAGGTCCTACATATTCGTTTGTTCTACAAGGGTCACACTCACACAGATGCACCAGTTCTAGGCTTAGGACCTACAACCCGCCACCATTTTGTACCGCGTCAGCACACACACAAAAATAAATGGGTGCTTCACTCGTGATTAGACAAGATTACGTCAGGTTTTTTTTCAGGTCCGTTTACCTAGGTAGGTATCATAAACATCAACCAAGAAGGGGTGGTATCCCGCGGTGCGTCTGGAAGTTCGATGATAGTAGAAAGGGGAAGGCGGGATGAGCTCATGCAGCTCTGGTGCACACTCACCGAAGTACAATCTGTAGAAGACCGACAAGCAGGCTACTCTGCGGCGGTGGGCTAGGCTATGAAGCTTGGTTTCCACCAACCAGATTACTGTCGCCAATGAGCCTCTAGTTGATAATTAGCTGAGCCATCTCACATGTGGCAGCAATACTTCATACACGATCGGACCTGAGCTTTATGCAACATTAAGAGCTGTCCAGGAGTGAAGTACCTTCAATTCAATTCAATTCAAAATCATTTATTCAATATAGGAGCCTGAAGCACACTTATTAAACGTCAATACTTTTTTAAGCTACCACCGCGTCGGAACGTGTTGTCGCTGTAGAGAAGATGCGGCCAGAAACTCTACAGCATAACACGACTTAATGACTATTACAATATAAATTCTTATGCTAAGGTTATGTATACAGTAATACATAGTCTATTTAATTAAATAATTGATACTATACAGTAAACTATATGTTAGTGACACTCAGACCCAAGCATTTTGATCATTTAAATAATCATCCAGTTTATAGTATGCTTTTTTACAGAGGACTTTTTTGATCTGAGTTTTAAACATGTTTTCGGAAAGATTCAAAATGGTCTCGGGGATTTTATTATAACAGCGTATACAGTGACCCATGAAAGACGTGTTGTTTAAGATGCCCAGCTTTTTGGCTGCACTTTGAGCCTTAGACTCGATGTCAGCGCCGAAGTTGAGTTTCGTAGTCAACCCATGCTCAGAAGCTCAAGACTGTCGGAAACAGGGACAGATTTATCTTCCCCGGAAAGTAGGAACCAGAATAAACGAACTCCTTTTGGCGTTGAACAGACAAGCCTGTGTTTTGGTGGCGTTGAAGTTGACTAGATTATTGTCACCCCATTGGGAGACAAGACTTAAAGTCAAGTTTGTCCGCTCCACCATGGCTTCCCTCTGCGAACGTATTTCATCCCCGCCCCAAGCGCCGGATAGATATCTCTCTGTGACAGTACTGTCATCTGCATACCCAATAATACCTGACACAAAGAGGTCAGTGATGTGTAGCAGGAAAAGTCTCGCAGAGAGAACAGACCCCTGAAGAACCCCAGCATCAATTGCCATGAGGTCTTCCGACCTCTGAGCAGCTGTAAATGACAACTCTAATCGACCGTTCACTCAAGAAATCAGATATCCAGCTGCAGAGATCAGCAGGGATGCCATAAGCAGGAAGCTTGCTCAGCAATCTAGCGTGCCATACCCTGACAAAGACCTTCGAGATGTCAAATTACACAACTAGTGCTTCGCTGTGTTTCTCGATGGCCTCGCCCCACCAGTGCGTGACATACATCAATTATTAATTTAATTAAATAGACTATGTATTACTGTTTAAATAACCTTAGCGTAAGAATTTATATTGCAATAGTATTAAGTCGTGTTATGCTGTAGAGTTTCTGGCCGCATCTTCTCTACAGCGACAACACGTTCCGAAGCGGTGGTAACTTAAAAAAGAATTAACGTTTAATAAGTGTGCTTCAGGCTCCTATATTGAATAAATTATTTTGAGTTTGAGTTTGACATAAGAAGATCCCCAGTCGATCGCCCCCGGCGAAAGCCATATTGACGATCACTGTGTAGATCATTATCTTCTAGGTATGTCCGCAACTTACTGTTAAGTACTCTTTCCATGACTTTACAGAGAATGGAAGTGATGGCTATAGGTCGGTAGTTGCAGGGGTCGGAACGAATGCCCTTCTTGGGAATCGTTCTTGTTCTGAGAGAGAGGCGACACAGGCGTGTTAAAACAGGAGACAACTCAGGCGCATTATATCTCAGCACTCTTGCAGGTATTCCATCAGGACCTGGCCTCACATGCAGACTACGCAATGCTCTGCGGACCTCTTTCGTGTGTATTGTCATGTCCGGCATGTGTGGCTGTTTGGCACGAGCGTCCAGACGTGAATTGCTCCTAAACAGAGAAGCATATAAATTCGCTTTCTCAGTCAGTGACCCACCAGGTTTCTGCATGGGAGGCAAAGGGGGACGGTAGAAATTGGATTCGACCGATTTTGAAAGGGACCAGAACTGTTTACTACCAGAAGGGTAGGATGCCAGTCTGTGCAAAGACCGATACTGAGTGCTTGTCTGGATCTGATGTCAGCAGAAAGTCTAAACGATTGGGCGTATGGCCATCGAAATCCGTTACCCGCGTTGCTTGATTCACCAGCTGGGTGATATCTAGCGATAACGCAAACTTACGCGTCTCTCTGCCAGCATGGTTAGTTTTCTGGAACAGGAACAGCTACTCGCTGTGGTGGGCATTTAAGTCCCCCAGAAAAACAAGCTCCGCTCCGTCGAGATACGCTCCTCAGTTACCCTGATGGACCTCTTGGGCTCGACTGACTGATGGGAAACTCACTTGTAGACTGCGGGGACGCCCGATCCCCCCTGCAATGGCCACCGGGACCTCCCTTCCAGTTGCCAAGGCTGCAGTGGGGCAGCCTTTCACTCGTGGCGAGCGCACTACTTGGGCCCCCTACTAACTGCGGTACCGACCCACGACTGTCACCGTGCTTCGGATCCCGCTACCCTCCAGAATGAGTTTCCCGGTACAGTGTTGCTCAGAGGCCAAGACCGGTTCCGAACAGCACAGCTGATTTTCTCCCATTCCCCAATAGCACTGGCACTCCTGCACACCGACGGAATGCAGCAAGCTGCTTGGCGCAAGACTCCAGTAGGAGGGTGGGCGCAAGCCAGGCGGCTCCTTGCGGAGCCTAGTACCGCTGTGGGGGGATCGTTCGGCCGTCACCACAAACTTGGTAGTCTGTGGTGGCGGCGTTGTCCGGGGTGGAGGAGGTAGATCCTTAACCACCCCAAACGTCCACCACCTACGTCCCACTGCAGGGCACAGGCCTACCCTCATGGAGGGTGTATGTACGTTAGTCCACCACACGTGCACAATGCGGTGCGGTAGACCTCATATACGCATCGGAATTTCTTTTTCATCGTATGCAGGTTTCCTCAAAATGTTTTCCTATGCCGTTTGAGAGCAGTTGGTGCTACGTAGGTACATAAGTCAGAAAAAACTCATTGGTACATGGCATATGTCATCCGTGCGGATTCAGACCTGGACCTCAAGATTGAATTCCATAGCTCTCTGCAACTCGCTACCGACGGAGCGTTGCGATTCTATTGATATAATTATGATCAACCTAGCAAATACTGAAACGGTAAACTCAGACCATCAAACTGAACAACTTTCACTATGGAGCCTACCTCAGGAAACGCAAGAAAAAAATCTGGTGTCCCATACATTTTAGTCAGGTAGGTATAACAGTTTTGTATGGGACCGCAGATTTTTTTTCGCGTTTCCTGAGGTAGCCTCCATAGTGAAAATTGTTCTATTTGATGGTTTGAGTTCACCGTTTCAGTATTTGCTAGGCTGTCACTTACACCCTTACAAGTAGGTAGGTACAAGGTGTTACAAAAATACAAATAAACATTCAAGGGGGTGGTTTAGACCATCATACTGAACAACTTTCACTATGGGACCAATATCGAAATCGGGAAAAAAAATTAATATATTGTATGAGATACCTATCAGATTTTTTTTTTCGCGATTTCGATGTTGGTCCCATAGTGAAAGTTGTTCAGTTTCATGGTCTAAACAACCCCCTTAAGAGTTTTAAGTATTTATTTTTACCCTGTATACACAACATCTTTAACATGCATTATCTCGAAAACGTTGAACTTTAGGACTATAGTTTATAGGACATTTTTTGTTCGTCTATACATACTCTATCGATATAAATAGGTTTCAGGATGCGCCGCATTTTTGAAAAATTTCCGAAATTCCTGCAAAATTATGGTTACCACTATGCCAAAAAGTTCAAAGCCCATTTTTTCGGAAAACATAATTTGTTGTACAAAAAAATATGAACTTACTTTCAGTTCGTAGAATAGTTCGGCCGTGGCGTAGGGACTAGGTGACCACACGAGCTTTAGCCTCGGAAAGTGAATTGTAAGGAGCTGCAACTTCTGTTGTATATCGGCGCCCGAAATGTCGCTGGATACTACAAAATGACCCTAGAAAAAAACGATGGTCAAATCTTGTGAATTTTGTTGCGAAAGGCGGATAACTTAAATCTTATATGGTGAAACCACACTTCGTTATGACTGTGTTATTTGTTTTGCGGCTACGCTGTATTTGCCCAAATATTTAAACAACAAATATGCCATTCACACGTGCGTCCAAATAAAACAAATATGGAAGAATGGGCCCTCCATACTTCGTCGTATACGGCTGAATAACGCGTATAACAAATAACGAACGAATGGCGTGTGGTTCTACCATTAGATTTAAATACAAATAATTCACGGGTCCATAATGACGCTAAATGGCGATAATAAATTGCTCAATTACAGGGTGTAAAATTAAATACGTTTCCTATCTTAGGGGGTGCTTCAGACCATCAAACTGAAGAACTTTAATTACGGGACCAACAATGTGGAGATTTCGAATAAATCTGCTGGTCCATATAGTCGAGTAGCCGGACATTTTCTATGGAAGATCTGTTTTTTCAAGTTTTCATTGCTGGTCCCATAGTCAAAGTTGTTCAGTTTGATGGACTGAAGCATTCCCTAAATGTAACATAATTTTACACCCTGTATATCCAAACATGCCTGTATACTTAATTAAAGCTGCGCCCGCGGCATGATGGCGTTCCCTTTCCTTTTGCGTGCGAACGAACGAGTTACGGGCGCGATTAAACGTTTATCGAGGCACCATGCCGCGGGCGCTGTAGCCGACCGTACTACACCCATGTTACGAAATATGGAGGTGGGGGCTTCGCTAGATAAATAAAATTTTCAAGAGACTTAAAACAAATTGCATAAGTTACCTGCAGATGAAAAGGTTTGTTCTGATCGAATTCAATAAGTAATATAGGTCGACTGTAGTTTCGGCACATCTGGGTGCACTGGGTGTACAACCGGCCGGAATTCAACGAGCCGATCAAGTCTGATATCGATTTCCTTTCCACGCATATGTCCGGAGTCAGGATGTAATCTCCTATCTGAAATGTTAATTAAGCAAAAAAAAAAATACATACACTTACTACAATCGTTTTTTATTGGCAAGCAGTCCAAGCAGAGATAATTTAACCACAATCATCAGAATAAATAATAGTTTTTACATACAGAACGGCCACTCCCTATCCCTCCCTAACTTCTCATAACGCACGTGAGGGTATGTGAAGTTTAGAGGAGCACCGCACCTTAGAGGAGTCTACCAAGAAGGACATACATAAGATGCTAGTGGACGACACATGTACTGATGCCATATTGTTTCTGTAGCAGTATTAGTGAAGCACCATGAGACCGTTCTAAGGAGTTACGACGGTTTGCCATGATTAAACACTGAAGAAAGGTGTGTGCAATTAAAAAAACGACTTATTTCGAAGGCGATAAAGTTGATTTTGTTTGTAATTATTGTACATTTTTTGTTCTTCCACTGCCGGCCTTTCTGGCACAATTAAAATTTCTCTTGTAACAATGGGACGTAGCTTCGAAAAGGATACATTTTATTTATGACGCATGTGTGAGATTGATATTACATAGTAATTATAGTACTCCGTGATATTACTTACAGCAATAGTGACTGGTTCAATATTGATGCCCTTTTTGTGAAGTAGTGATGGTAAATCTGACCGAAATTCTCTCATATCAACTATCACTACAGGTTTTTCTGTGTTTTGGTTTTGGCCACCTGAAAAGTAAAATACATTAAACAGAAAATTATTTTACTTTATACTTTTGTTTCTAAAGGACGGTACTTACCGGGAGCATTGGTCCTGCAAGTGGCATTACACTCTTAATGTTAATTTTAAATTTTGTGCAAGTCAAGACACGGAAAGGAAGTTCTTGTCTTTGTATGTAGCATAAGCATATGCTCACGACTATATTCACCGAGGGGGTGGGTAGTCAGAGATATTCTGAAACCTCAGAACATCCACGTTGCACCAGTAGTACCGAAAGTTTGTCCAGTGTGACGGGGTGTGAGCCCGTGGCCACTTATAATGGACAGTGGGTACATACATGCCTCGAAATTAAAGCATGCAGGTTTCCTCACGATGTTTTCCTTCACTGAAAAGCCAGTGGTGTTTACAAATAGTACATAAATTCCGAAAAACTCATTGGTACGAGTCGGCCTGGACGGGGATCGAACCATCGCCTCCTGCACGGCAGGCAAGGTTGTACTCGCCATTGAACCACCACGACTTAAAACGACGAAAATAAGATCAAAATTGTCATAGCAGGCGAAAGGATTTAGGGTTTATCCACACCACAACAAGCCGTGCACTGAATGACGGGCGCATGTAGTTCATACATTTTTAATTTTACATTGAACTCGCTGCGCATGTCCATACACGGCCTGTGTCCTGTTGTAATGTTTATAATGCTTTAGGGCTGAGCCTCATCTGGCAGCACAGAATCGCATTTTTAACGCTCTATCCTTTTCTGTCGCGCAGGAACGTCATTTGTTAGAGCGGGAAAGGTCGCAGCACTGCCGGTGCTATAGCATTTCCACTATCTTTTCGCTCTAGCATATGACGTTCCTGAACGACAGAAAAGGATATAGCTTAAAAAATGCGATTCCGTGCTACCAGATGAGATTCAACCCTCAGGGATAACTTGACTAATTTGATATGGCGAAAGGCTGAAGTGGCGAACAAAAATATTTTGTTAAAGTAGTTAGTGGACGTAAATAGGTACCTGCTTTCCTCGTATCAACAGTTTCGGCCGCTTCCTCTTCATTCATACTGAAGAATTCTTCCGTTTTACCATCTTGATACGATGGTACCACCATCACCTTGAAAACACAAGGAATGCTAGTATAAAACGCGTCACATTATACATACTTTTAATTTCTTTAGAAATAAGGAATATTTTCCCATAATAACGTAGCGTAGTAGCAAGAAGAAAAAGCTTTGACAATTTAACATCTATCATCATTTTCCACCAGAAAGATAGGTCAATGATATTAGGCGACAAGCGTGTCCCAATTGGATGCAGGGCGTGAGAGACAGAATATCATAGAAAAATAATAATATGGAGGAGACATAAGCCCGAAGACGAACTGATCAAGGGTGATACATGATGGGAGACATTTCGAAGCTGATGGTTAGAGTTACAGAAGATCCTCATAAACTTACACACTTTGTCTGAATAAGTAGCTCAAACGCCTGCTTTTCTCTCTTCAAAGACGTGAGGTAGGCCTGCTCTTCCACAGTTTTATCATAGATCATAAAGTAAACTTTAGTCGGCGGTTCCTCCGGCTTCTTCCTGCATTCAAACAGCTCAACTTGTCTGACTGCTGACACGTCGCTGTGATACAATATTATATACTCTGGACGTAGTAATTCTAATGTTTTTTCCAGAGAAAAGTTGCTGCCATTTTCTTTGAATGTTTGTATGTATATTATTGGCTTTTCAGCTTCTATTTGAGTTATATCTAAATTGTCGAGCTGTAACAAATATTTCCTTATAAATCCTTAAACATATGTGGAGTGTAAATGTTTTTTGATTGAAAAACATATTTAATTAAAAGTTAAAGATAACGAAAGACGCGAATAGAATATCTCTTCAAACGCACCGAAATCCGCATCGAAAGATAGTTCCTATCAGGCTTGCTTTGAATTGCTAAACTCATTCTTCGGGCAAAGTAGCTGCCAGACCATCGGTCACCGGTAGCCTCGATGACACAAGCTTTCACATCGTCTAAAAATGATTGTGATTTATGGGCCCGTATCAGAAAGACAATCTAGTAAAATGTCTTTGTGGGGTGAACGACACAAAAGCAAAACAACTTACTAGTAAAACGTCTGAAATAAAAAATCGTCATACTAGTAGAATGTCTGAAATGAAAACGACTGGTACACTGCCACAGAAAAATAGAAAATGAATCTTTAAAATAAAACTACTTTACCCCAGCGGCCCCATAGTTTCAACAACGAAAGGTCTAAAATGTAGCTCTCAGGTTTGAATTTTTCGAAATAAAATGTTTTAAAAAAATTTTACACTATTTTCGTACGTATTCTGGCGTGGAAGAAGTGTTCGCGGAGCCGACAGCCAATCTGCATCAAAAGAGAACCAACCATATAAGAATTCGTTACTAGTCGAATTAATATTACCTGGGAAATGGGTTCAAACATGCTTTCATCAGAGTCCTTCTTCACGTTACTCTGAGTGGCGACCTGCGTCAGAGTTAATACATAATTAGACTTATTTTCCTCATCAATATTACATTCATCCTCTTCGTTATCCAGTTCACTTTTACTCTCATTTGTTTCTTTCGATTTTGATTCCTTTTTAGTGTCACTTTCAGAAGGTATTGTGTGCTTGAAACTTTTATACTTAGATGATACTTTATTTATAGTTAGTTCTCTTCTAAAGGCAGTGTAAAATAAATATTTGTTTGCTCCCATGGTGAGGTAGTGATTAAGTTGGCTACATGTTCTGTTATCTTGACAGAGTATTAAAATTTTTGTGTTTTTCAACGACCCATTCTTATTTTTTTTCACCTCTTCTGGTATTTCGTCTAATAGTAATTCATTGAGGCATTTCCATTTTGCAGACGGTTCCGGATCGAATTCTAAAAAAAAGAAAGATGAAAGGGCGGCTAAAAATATCTGACAGCAGATAGTCAACCTTCTGTCGGATATTTTTAGTAACTTGAGCATTTGAGCCAACGCCAGCAGCAGTCGCGATACAAGTCTGTTACTGGCCGGTCGCGTGTCGTCTCCGGCTTGCCACGAGGCTCCACCATTTTGCGGTGGCTCAAGTGTGTTTTTATACATAGAACAATCCTTGAAATCAGCAAATATTTATTACCGAAGAATGCCAAGCACATTTGCTATTTCTAATAAAGATTTGTACAATCGTCGACCCCACGATGGAGTTACAATTGAAAGGCCTTTTCCCAGCAGTGGGATACTAGTCTATAAAGAAAATAACTAAATACATACCGCTCTTGTGGTTGTAAACCCTTCCTCGGGCCAATCGAAACAGCTGCTCAGCAGAATCCAACAGGATCCATCCAGAATTAATTTTAGCATATTCAGGTGTTCGGTATTTGCTTACTAAGGCATAGAATGACACTGCATCGTCATGGATTAAGTTGCTGGAATTATAAAATGAACAGTTATGTGCTACTCAGACGATGGGCATTATGTCCGCGAGCACGTCGACTCAGTATGGGATTTTCTGCAGATATGTGGGTTGCCTACATCCTTAGATTTTCATCGTGCAAACAAAAAAAAAACTGGATCACGCAGTTTTTTTTACTACTTACGGTACGGACGCTTCCTGCCACCCACCAATTTCAACCTCTGGTAGGGAGCGTGGCGTAAAATGTAGGCAATGGCGTATTCCTGTCTCGCTCGCACTCAGTATCGCTATTTTTATAATTGTATGAATAAATAAAATAGTTAAAATACTAATCATACGTTATGAAACAAAATGTTTAATCAAAATCGGTCCATTAGTTTATGCGTGATGTCCGAACAAACAGACTTAGCCCCACTTGCGCCAACCACGGGTTAGCAATTAACTCCGGATAAACTAGCTCTTTCAGTTGTTTTTCCATACAAAAAATCATGGGTTACCAACTTAACCTAGAGTTTATTGCTAACCCAGGTTGGCGCAAGTGGGGCTTACAGTTTAATAATAGTGTAATTGTAGAGGATTCTTTAAGGAGGACGCATATTTAGCCGCGGCGCGAACGAGCTGAAGAAGGAGGCGAAAGAATCGAATTTTAGAATTCTTTATATGAAATTCTATGACACCTCGCACACTTATCCGCGGCAAATCTGACGAATCGTCAGAAGAATTAAAACTAAATTCATTTCGTTCGCCTCCTTCGCTGCGGATCGATATGCTTCCACCCTTGCTTGGGGTTGAACTACATCACGTAGCACAGCATCGCATTTTTCCGTCGCTCCATCCTTTTCTGTCACTCAGGAATGTCACTCAATGATAGACGGAACTCGGGAACGCGATCGCACGCGGCTTGGTGTCGTGTGCGATCGCGTTCCGCGTGCGATCGCGTTCCGTCTATCTTATATGCTCTAGCAAATGACGTTTCTGAGTGACAGAAAAGGGTGGAGCGACGGAAAATGCGATGCTGTGCTACGTGATGTAGTTCAACCCTTAGGCTACACCAGCACTACTTTCAGAGAAAAATCTTATACAATATTTTCAGATCGTATGGTACGCAGCAGTAGAGTAAACACTTACGTAATCATACTCCTCAGCACTTTGAGATCCTGGATGTACTCTTTGGTCCTCGTGCTCAACTGGTGCCAAACACAGTCTAGTTGAGATTGAAGGATTTTGTGGAACTTCTTTGTTAGACAATTCTCTGTTGTTATTTCCTGTGAAACAAACTAGATCTTTAGCCACATATTATTCAATAGTTACTACCGGAAGAGCGTACCAATGAGTTTTTCGGAATTTATGTACGATTTGTAACACCACTGGCTTTTCGGTGAAGGAAAACATCGTGCGGAAACCTGCATGCTTCAATTTCGGGGCGTGTATTGTACCCACTGTCCATTATAAGTGGCGACGGGCTCACCCCCCGTCACACTGGACAGAGATTCGGTACTACTGGTGAAACGTGGATGTTCTGTGGTTTCAGAATATCTCTGACTACCCCCTCGGGGAATATAGTCGTGAGCATATGCTATGCTACTACCGGAAGAAATACCGCACTCGGCCGAATTTCGAACTTTGCGCTTCAGGAACGCGAACTAAAATGCGCTACAGCCTGTACAGTCCGTCTATAAAGTCTTGGCAAAAAATGAGGGCGCTGTCTCCACGCAAGAACGTCAAAATCAAGCATAACCTACACCACCATACTTAAATGATTAGTTCCTCAAACATTCATGTCACGACTTTAAAGACAGACCTCATGAGATATAAGGCGCCGACGGTGCTTATCGCAGCTGACAAACGCGAGGGAGCGAACGAACGATCACAGACTTAACAAATTAAATAAAACTATTCCAAACGGATATTTGTTACTAGCTGTTGCCCGCGACACCGTCTGCGCGGACCTCAAAAAAGTATCCTATGTGTTAACATATTCTACCTGCGTGCCATTTTTAATCCAAATCCATTCAGCCGTTTTTACGCGATTGAGTGACAAACATCTAAACGACCAAACTTTCACATTTATAACATAAGTAAGATTAAACAAACGAGTGCGCGTTCCATCTTCAGGGGGTTCCATCATTTGCACGAGCCACAGCTTCAAGCGTGGTCACATATTAGATAACACATACACAACATGCACTCACTAACTTCTGATAACCAGTGATCGGAATGTCGGGGCATTTTTTGAGCATACAAGTATGGATACGCCTGAATTTCCCGGAAATATCCGGATTTAATAAATTTGGATAAAATTTCACGGGATTTACTGGGATTACTTACCTATTTAGATGTCAAGAGACTTTTTTTTAAATCAAGAGTATTAGCAGCGCATACTAGAGGCCGCGCCTTTGAAACACGCCGCCTGGTACTTTTGACATGTACCGCGCTTAGGTAAATATGTTGACCGTTATTAAACAATGATATTAAGTAACTAGATTAGTAGTTAGGGCACCAAAGCGTTGCCACTTCGAAGATGTCTGCAGGCTTCTTTGACTTCAGTTCAGGCGTTTATCTATAGTGAGCGGACATATCCGTGACGTATAAATTAAGCTACCAAAATGGGGAAATCCGCCGTAAAAATTTGTAAATCACAGTCGGAAAAGAATAATAAAGGAAGTGGTGTTACTTTTCACAAGTAAGTTTACTATATTTTGTCAAAATTAAATTAAAGAACTAAATAAATTTTTCACGCATTGTTTTTGCCATCAGTGTTGCAAGTAAATACGATTTTGATTTACAAACTTTTACGGCGCATTTCCCCATTTTGGTAGCTTAATTTATACGTCACGGATATGTCCGCTCACTATAGATAAACGCCTGAACTGAAGTCAAAGAAGCCTGCAGACATCTTCGAAGTGGCAACGCTTTGGTGCCCTAACTACTAATCTAGTTACTTAATATCATTGTTTAGTAACGGTCAACATATTTACCTAAGCGCGGTACATGTCAAAAGTACCAGGCGGCGTGTTTCAAAGTCGCGGCCTCTAGTATGCGCTGCTAATACTCTTGATTTAAAAAAACGTCTCTTGACATCTAAATAGGTAATCCCAATAAATCCCGTGAAATTTTTATCCATATTTATTAAATCCGGATACTTCCGGGAAATTCAGGCGTATCCAAACTTGTATGCTCAAAAAATGCCCCGACATTCCGATCACTGCTGATAACGCACCTCACACCACACTTTCAGGGGAGCCAAGCAAGAATGTTATGTTACACAGCACCTGCGGGGCCGCGCGTGGTGCCGCCCGCGCCGCCCCCATATCTATGCGCACGGGATAGAACAACGGCTGCTAAAGCTAACATTCTCCGTCGAGCTCTCTCTAATTGCGAGTTTATTATCACGCTACTTCTGTGACTTGTGTTTTATTACGATACAATCAAACTCTCGATATCTTGCGCCACTGCGACGCCATCTTGTTTCTATAGCAGTACCAGTCAAGTCATGAAGACTTGGGGATAAGTGAGAAATCACGCAACTAACCTGCATATCCAGCGTCCTGTTGATGCTCTTCAGTTGCTTGACGGTGTCGTTCATGATGTCGAGCAGGCAGGTCTGAATGTGGACCGTGTTCGTGGACAGCGACACACGCAGCTCCACCACCTGCGCCTGTCTGCTCTTCAGGCTTTTTATTATAGTCCCGTGGAACCTGTATAAGGGATTTCAAAATGTTTAGATAAAATGAAGACAGCAGAATAAATCATCTTGTAAAAATGGTAACGGTAACCATTTTGTAGGGTTCCGTCCGTGCCGTGCCTACGGAACCCTATTACTAGGCATATACCGTCCGTACGTCTGTCTGTACGTCTTTCCTTTAAGAGCTGCATCTTTTGCAACAGGTAGTCAGTTGTCATTGCATAGCCAAAAGATGATTTCTCTACAACAGAACACCTTCCGATACAGTCAAATAAAAATGATGTCAGAAAGCTATCTATATTACATTATTATTTGTCATTGTAATAATACAATACCCTTATAATTATGGTTGACTAACCTTGGCCATAAGTATAACTCAGTAACAAAAAGAGCTCTCATTACTTTTTCCACATGATTGTATCCAAATGTGAAAGACATAGGAGAATTGGAAAATGCTTTCACAAAGCCAGTCTGAAACAAATTAGTGTTTTGATAGGGTCAGCGCACACCTAGAGGAGAACTGTTAGAGCTATTTTCATTCTATTCTATTTTTATTTAATGGCGTTTCCTTGTTAGATTTCGCCAGTGTCAAGTAGTTTGAGGGAGTGTCTATCCAATCTAGAGGATTGTTTTTGAGTAAGAACAACTGAGAAGGATTTTAGAGCCTCGAGGCAGGCTGAGACGCGAACCGCGCGAACACCACGCGAGAGACAAGTGTTCGAGGCAAACCCTGCAACGTGACTCCTGTTTTCATTCATCAATTGATAATGAACTCAATATCAATTGTAATAGAGTTGAAAATAGCGTGCAAGAAATCCCTATCACTGTGACGTGTTCGCACTATTTCTTGCATGCTATTTTCAAATCTATCTCAATAGGCATTGACTTCATTATCGATTGATGAATGAAAACAGCTCTAACAGTTCTCCGCCAGGTGTGCGCTGACGTTTAGGATTGTATAGGTATATCTACATGTTGTATAAAGCATCTGCTTCATTCTCTCAGACAGCGGTCGGAGTGTAGCAAACAGGATGCAAGACTTAAAAATGTCATTCCTATTTTTGGCCTTATTAGTTATATGCCCCATATTCTATGAGGAATTTGGGTTCTATGATAGGTCATGTAGGGTAGCAAGTTACATTTACAACATGTTATTTTAGTTTCTGCCACGGACAACAATACATCCGATTCCATTGATTAGGATTAGGATAGCGAGGAGCGCCTGAAGGCGACAAGCGTATTAAGAACCGAATCACTGCTGTTTACCTAATTTATCGGAGTCCTAAATGATGCAAACAGATTACTGCACTGACCATATTAGTTAGGATGTCATACCTTATTTTTTTGCCTATACAATCTAAGTGCAAAAGCTTCTTGGCAGGACTCTAGCACCGTGTGCGCTCTGAGAACAATTACACCCGTAATGTGAGCTATTGGCACTCGGTTCTTCAACAAGTCCACTACTAAGATCCGAGTTGAAACAAAGTAAATTCCACCTTCTAGATATGCTTTCTCCCTGAAAAAGAAATTATATAAACTTTTGAATATACTTGTTTGTGTCACAGCATACATATCTTTCTTTAATAAACAGGGTGTAAAAATAAAAACGACACGTATAGAACAGGCTGCTCCAGACCATGAAACTGAACAACTTTAAATATGGAGACAACATCGAAATGACGTAAAAAAATCTGCTGTTAAATAGAAAATGTCAATAGCTACTCGACCAAAATGCATGAAACTTATAGTATGTAACACATTTTAGTTTACACCCTGAGTCGCTGGGTGAATACAATAACAGCACAATTAAAAAAAGGAGATTTCGAGAAAATGGTGTTTAAAGTTTTCGGAATGCAGTATGCGCACACCAATTTAAGGAACACTAGTGACATCTATCGGGAAACCCTGCGAAGTAGCAAGTTAAATCATTATTGCATAAATAGAACAGTTGGTGCAGAGTATGAATCCGCATCTAACTCGAATTTGTCAAATTTTTACTTGTGCCGTTATTGTATTCACCCAGAGGATATTGTGTTATTCAGTGACATTCTATACACATGGACTCACCACGCCATACAATAACAGAACCAAAAAATTACAATCTAATATCACTTTTGTATGCATTAGTATTCAATATTTTAATTAATCAATAAATGCATTAGTAATTATTCTCAATTGTCATACATTGCCGCTGACATTCCAGTCCTTTCAAATGTATTTGGTCCCAAAACAGTAATGTAAAACAATTAAGCATAACTTAGTGGTCCCGTTAATAGCGCACTGATGCAAAGTCCTTGTTGTATAGAATGTCATGTTATGGGTTATTGATACTAAAATTTTCATAAATGTATGTATCTATAAAAGAAATTAATTTTGAAGTTACCTTTCAGATCCAAGGGTGGGTAGAGCCACAAGTTTGAATTTTTCAGTAAAGTACTTCTCTTCATGATCGCTGCTGTTCAATATCAAAACTAAATTACTTGGGTCTTTGTAAACCCAGAGCAAATTTGATAAAATGTTATTGTAGCTAAGACCTCTGTAAAAATAATTAAGATTTGATAGTTCAGAATATGTTATCGTAAAGAACTACAGTGCATCAAAATGAAATAAAGCAACAATTTTTTCGTTTTATTCAATTCAATTACATTTACACTGTTTCTCAGGGGAAAAAAATTACATTAGGTTTGGCGAGACTCTCCCTCACATGGAGATTGGGTGTGATTCTGCTCGACCCCCTCCCACCCCTAAACGCCTCACGTAATTAACAGACAGAGATCGGATTATAATAGTCTATAGTCTAACGTCGCTTCTATAGTTTGAAGAATAAGATCTATAATCCAATCTTTACTTACGAAAAACCCAAAAAGGGCAGCACAACATGGTGTTTCATGCTATATAGCATATGCTCACGACTATATTCCCCGAGGGGGTAGTCAGAGATATTCTGAAACCTCAGAACATCCACATTTCACCAGTAGTACCGAAACTCTGTCCAGTGTGACGGGGGGTGAGCCCGTCGCCACTGTTTGCCCGTCGCCGTGTTTCATGCTATGTTGCTAGAAATACAAATATCGAAGCATTCTCCTAATATTAGATTGCCGAAGTGTTGCTGGCTTGCCAGCCCCCACAATAAGATAAGATAAGATAAGATAATATTAGATTTATCCGCCCTTAATTAACGTTACCCAAGTATACATTATGTTCTCTTTTAGCCTCATGGATTAAAATTTAAAAGCTATGTTACAACTAAAAATAGTAAATTTTTTATTTTTTTTATTTATAATTATGGACGTCTTGCTTGTGCAATAGCACTCTCGGTAGAGAGTAGTATATTGGTTAGCACCGCATTTCCGTCAATGTCAAGTAGTTTGAGGGAGTGTCTATCCAATCTCGAGGATTGTTTTTGAGTAAGAACAACTGAGAAGGATTTTGGAGCCTCGTGGCAGGCTGAAACGCGAACACCACGCGAGAGACAAGTGTTCTGGTCAAACCCAGCAACGTGACTCCTAGTTAATTTATTGTAATTTATTGGTATTTAATAAACAAACTAAATAAAATGATTGTAAAAAAACAGGGTACAACGGTTCTTAAGTAGGTATAGGTTAGCTACCTATAATTATTATTTTATTAGATTCGGTTTTTCGGAATTGTCCAAAAAATATCTCTTGTAACATATTATTCAGCAGTGTTACCAGATCCATGATTAAGAATTATCCCAGATTGGCCTCAAAATTATCGTATTTTTATCGCATCTCAAATTCCCAAAACTTACGATAGTTTTGGGAATTTGGGATGTCTCTTATGAGTTTAAAAGAGAGAGGGAACCAAATGGTGTACGAAATTCAATCATTCTTACCTACATTACGTGCTAGTATTTAATGTTACAAACTTTTGATTGAAACGACACAATGAGTAAATACTTATTTCTATCTCAACTTTTCTCATATAATATTATTTTGTGGTTGTGGGTACACCACAATACTAAACGTGAGTATGATGTATCGTTGGAATTTAATGGAAAATATAGTTGAAAATAGTGATTGGGTACACTGATTCCATTACATTTAAAAATTATCGTGGATTATGGTGGAAATTTTACGAATTATCGTGCGATACCAGATTTTTATTTTCTATCGCATGGCACTCAAAAATATCGTGGATCTAGGATAATTATCGCACGTCTGGGAACACTGTTATTCAGTAGTAGGTATTTATTCAGAAAATAAACATTATACATACTTAGCCATAATAAGCAGCGCATCTTTCTCAAACACATCTATAAAGATTTGCTTTTCAAATGGCAGCAGTGGATACTTGATTTCGATGTCGTGGGTCTCATTTTCAACGTCTTCGTCTTTATTTGTCTCCATTTGAGTTTGAAACAAATAAATTTAAATCACTTTCTCGAATTCAAAATTGTTTGACTTTGAAACATAACCTAGGTACGATTGAATGAAGTTAATGAACGGAACGAACGATTTGAGTGAGCTATTCTTAAATCCATAGATTTAAAACTTTTTACTTTTCTTTTACAAAAGGAACGTTTATACTAGACCGCACCATTTGAAGTCGGAAACGGATACTACGGAAACCATTCTCCATCAACGTTATGTTGGTAGCACTAGTGGTGAGCAATTTCCGTTCGATTTGTTCATTCCAAAGACTGTTCAGTGTTCATCCGGTCATCCCAATCATTCAAATTCACTTGACGCGTCCGCCATTTTGATTCCAGTCAACTTCGATTTGTGAGTTGAATTGTGCGTGCGTGAATCAAGCGTGAATCCGAGTGAAAAACTGTTCATTTTTTGTCCTGTGACGCAAATCATTACTTTAGACTTACATTAAAGGTAAAAGTGAAAATAAAAGACGATTCACAAAATATTCTTTTTGAGGTTTCAGTGATTGCGTGATAGCTAAATGGGTACCTACTATAACTTTCCTTTCGCTTTGTTCTAGAGCATGCAAATGCACGCGATGAATCAATTTGGGAATCGTGGTTACGGAGGGCCGCCGCAGCCCCAAAGACAGAACCGTCGTGGCAGGGGAGGCCCAGGAGGAGGTGGTGGTGGCCCGCCCTTCCGCAATTCTAGATTTGAGCATAATCAGAACCAGAGAAATCAGAACCATGGAGGTCAACGACCTAATAATGAGGTAGGTGCTTACAAATCGAACGTTTATATGTTATTTTACACACATTCGTTTTAATGTAATATTGTAAATATACCTTCTACACAAATCGTGAAATTTCCCGTGGTAATTTATTCCGACCGCCATCTTGACTACGCATTAAGATGCTTGGCATTCGACCCTCAGAATTTCTCAGATCCGTCGTCCTAAACTTCATACAATCGGCATTTTTACACAATCTTTGCCCTAATAACAAAAGGTGTACGGTGTACATCTTATAAAAGTAGGTACCTAATTGAAGGTGTCAAAGTAGGTCATTGGCACCTACCACTTGCTTAGTCACCAAGTACAGTTATCATCTCAAAATATTCACAGTTAGGTTTTAGCTACTTTAGAATAGCATGTCGATGGATTGGCGCAACGAGATCAATATAAATAATAATTGTTTCAACATTGTTTATATTTCTATATTTATGTACCATTTTATTAATAATCTTTTTTAATTGTCTTATAATTGAATGAAATTGAAAATTAGCTTTTGCCATAATTATTTGGATAATTGATATTATGCTTAACCTACCTTTAATCTGCTATGCCCACAATGGGTATCATGTGCTGTTAAGACCTTCATTGTACCATATGATTCTGTATGAATAAATGAATATGAATATGTTGACATAGAGAGCCCCCTTCACTAGACTGTCTGTCTTTGTTACTTTGCATATTATGTGACGCTTTGTCGTGAGTGGCACGCTAGCCCTGCCGGCAGTTGAGGGACAGCTCTCTGTCAACATAATATTCTATTCTTCGTTGCATGTCATCAGCCCACCATTAACCCATTCGCAGCCACTAACGGCACTAGCCGACACATATTATTTGGGGTTTAAGAGCCATTGACGGCTATAGCCGACACCAACTCTATAAAAAATACATGTTTACAATAAATCACAGTGGCTTCTGTGACATTTTGTTGTTGTTTCTATTGTGGCTACGAATGCGTTAATTCTACCTACTAGACCCTTCCATCATGTTGTTTGTGATGTCCACCAACGATCATTGTGACATGAGATGTGTCCAGCCCATTGCCATTTTGATGTAAAGGCAAGTGTGAGCTAGCAGCCAGTACAATAACATTCTTTATTTGCACACCAAAAACATACACAGCAACAAAAACACAAAAAAATAACAAGGGTACAAATGACAGGGCTTAACACCAAAAGTGATTTCTAGACAACCATGACTAGTACTCTAATAAAAATAACAATTTCAGCCACCAAATCAAAACCAGCCGAAGCCTGTAGACAAGCCCCAGCAGCCACCTCAACAGGCCCAGCAAACACCAGCTCCACAGAAACCAGTGCAGCAGCAGCAGAAACCAGTACAGCAGCAGCAGAAACCAGCCGTGCAGCAGAAGCCCGAGACCCCGGCACAGCCAGCCCAGCAGCCCGCGAAGCCAGTGCAGAATGTACCTGCGAAGTTGGTGCAGAACACACCGGCCAAGCCAGAGTCCCAGGATAAGGTGGACAATAAGCCAGTGGAACAGAAGCCGCAAAACCAGGGGCATGGCAACAATCAGAATCAACAGCAAAAGGTATTACACACTTATTATGTATCTTGTTTTAGGGTTTTGCTTTTGCAAACAATTTTCATGGGATTTAAAACAAACCTCCAGTATACTTGTGACATGCATTTTAGTACAACTATGGATTTTCCATTGTTATACATTTTTATGGCCGTTTTTGATCCCAGACGCATCAAATAGCCTAATGTTTTAATTTAATATGAAATGTCGTAAAAAAAATTGTGTATAAAATTTTTAGAAATACAAATACATAGAATTGACATTTAATGTTTAATGTTTTGTTTAGAATATGAATGGAAGCTTTGGAGGAGGCAATAAGCAGGGAGGAGGTGGTGGTTGGAGCCAGGGCGGTGGACCACCCAACAAGCAAGGTGGAAACTTTGGACAAGCAAACAAGTTCCAAGGCCCTAAACAAGGCGGCCCTGGAGGACAAGGTGGTCAGGGGGGCTTCGGTGGACAAGGTGGTTCTGACCGCCAAAGTCTTGGGAGCCAAGGTGGTCCTGACCGCCAAGGTGGTCATGGGGGACAGGGTGGTTATGGCGGACAGAGTGGCCCTGGAAGTCAGAGCGGATTTGGAGGATCAGGTCAAGGACCACCCCGGAACCAACAGCGTAATAACAACCGAGGACCACCAATGGATGGCCAGAAACCTGCGCAGAGAGAGGTAAGATCACATTACTCCTTTATGTTTGCCATTTCTATTAATGTGGTCATTTCTAATAAATTAAAATACCTACCAAAGCCATTATTTTTGTTTCCATTTGATTAGTACTGTTATTGTGTTCACTTATTAAACTGGTCTTCATTGTTTGAGATATGAACCCCACCTTGGGCAAGGACTCCATCCTCTACCATGTGTCTTTGCCCATGATCATTCAGTTTTCTCCAGCGATTTGTGCAATTTCATCCCACCATTTATTTGAACACCAACATTCCTTTTACCTGTCCGACCCTTCCGTTTTGTTGTTTTTAGTGTCCATTTTAACATGAGATGTGTTCAGCTCCTTGCTATTTCGATACTAAGGGTGCCTGTCCACTGAAGCGGAGTGAGGCTGCGGAGTGGAGAAACTGAGAAATATTAAGCATGATATTATGATTGTATAAAATCTTGGAGTGGAGATTTTATGCAACCATATTGGTCAATATTTCTCCGTTTACTGCTCCGCAGCCTCACTCTGCTTCAGTGACAGGCAGTTAAGGCTCGTGTAATTGCATCTGTTAATTTTGTTTTTTGCCTAATTTTGTCACTTCTAATAAAGTATTTTTATCATAGGAACAAATGCTGGCAAACAAACTGAAGGATTTGGTGGGACCAATAATAGATCTGCATCCCATTGATCAGTCTGAAGTGAAGTTTAATGGCAGGAGCCGTTTGTATATTGGCAACCTTACCAATGACGTCACGGAAGAAGAGATCCTGACCATGTTCAAAGCTTTTGGAGAATGTGCAGAGTTGTTCCTTAACAAAGAGAAGAACTTTGGATTTATCAAGATGGTATGACTTTTTTCTAATTTTTCTATGTCTTCTGTCATCTGCGGCCGTAGTATGGCAGCGTGTTATAGCGCTACCGGGCCTTAGCGCTCTTTCGTGCTCTGCCTTATCACGCTTTTTATATCTCGTTCGTTCGCGACAAGACGTATCATACTACAGCCTCTGTAGTGACAATGACAGCCTCAGATTTTTGTAAAAATTTATCTAAGACCAGGTACAAACTGGTAAAGGCTGACTGCTGTTTGTTTTTTGTAAGTCCAATTTTGGTAACTTTCTTGCAAATTTTTATTGTTTTTTTTTCTTTTTAAATAGGACTACAGAGTTAACGCAGAGAGAGCAAAGCGTGAACTGGACGGAAAAATGAGAAATGGCAGGAATCTTAGAGTAAGATTTGCCCCTCACAACAGTGCAGTTCGCGTCAAAAACCTGCCGCCCTTCGTGTCGAACGAGCTCCTGTACCGTGCCTTCGAAATATTCGGAAAGATTGAGAGGGCCTATGTGAAGGTTGACGAGAGAGGGAAAACTCTTGGTGAAGGTGTTGTTGAGTATGTACGCAAGCCCAGCGCTCTGGCCGCCATCAGGAACTGCACTGAAAAGTGCTTCTTCTTAACATCGTAAGTGTGCTCATTTTAGAAATTATTTCCGTATATTGTACATATCAGAATGGCCAATTTCTGCCCCTCCCTAACTTCAGATTCCTCAATTAGCACTTCAGACGTATATAAGAGAGACACCGCCTGTTCCTACTCCTTCTCTTTTCTGTAGCATTGCTATTCATATTCAATCGTTCTGATATTGTTCTAAGGAGTGCTTGTGCCTGTTCTTAAGAGTTAATGTAATGGAAATGTGGAAGATAATATAAAACAATTTTTTTAGATCACTTCGTCCAGTAATCGTGGAAAGCTTTGAAGAACCAGATGAGCTGGATGGATACCCTGAAAAGAATCTACCAAAGAAGCACCCTGAATTTCTGCGAGCTCGCGACGTAAGTAATTGTTTCAAACAATTTTCGATTCTCATATATCTACACTACAACTACAATATTGTAAAAAATGTAACAGACAGAAGTGTAAAAATGCATTTCAGAGTATATGTGACCGATTTTGATGAAACTTTTTGTGTCTAAAAGCTTATGATTAGACTTAAATCTGGTATATCTCGTTACGAAGTCGCGAAAAACTAGCAAAATACAATATAAATATCAAGCATCTATCAGTAAACCTTAATTATCTACACAGATGGGGCCGCGTTTCTCAGAGCTCAACAGCTTCGAGCACGAGTATGGAACAAGGTGGAAGCAGCTGCACGAGTTGCACCGACAGAAAGAGGAGGCACTCAAGAAGGAGCTTGCCTCAGAAGAGGAGAAACTGGAGGCACAGATGGAGTTTGCTAAGTATGATGTTTTTATTTATATTCACGAACTGTATACCGGGTCTTTTTTAATATGCAGACGATTTATACGAATATTATCTGATTTTTCTGTACATTACCCCTTAAGTTGTTGAAAAATTATAAGCCACGCTGAATGGGATGCATTTCCTTTGCCTTAATCTGAATCAGATTGTTTGAAATTTCTTATGTCATTGAAATTTTTTTTATAACTTTCATCATCATATTCTCCGGTCAAGGTAACAATAGCCATGATGTATATGATGTTAGAAAATGTTTAAATTCGTACAAATATAGAAATAATGAATAAGAATCGAGTCTAAAAAAGATGTATCAATTATTTTTCACCATATTTTTGATTACTCAATAAAAATAGGTGATTAAAAAAATGAAATGGTGTCCATTATTTGTGACCTAAACTTAGCATTCGTAAGGGCGCTACTATAAATTAGTTTGGGTCACAGAAATGATTGTGATGTGATGTTAGGTACGAGCACGAGACTGAGCTGCTTCGTGAGCAGCTGCGTCAGCGGGAGCAGGACCGGGAGCGCACGAAGCGCAGCTGGGAGATGGCGGAGCGCGCGGCCGAGGAGCGCCGCGAGTCGGAGCGCGCCCAGCTCCTGCGCCAGGAGGAGGAGCTCTCCCAGCGCATGCGCCAGCAGGACGACGAGCTGCGCCGCCGCCAGCAGGAGAACACACTCTTTGTTCAGGTATGTGTTCTGTAGGTACACGAAGCGAGATGCCGGAGCTCCTGCGCCAGGTTGTCTTTGTTCAGTTATACATACAGCTGGACCTTCGATCACTAACATAAAGATACAAAAGTGCCCTAACGAATATCTTATCCGACATACGACCTTTGTCTTTCGCTTCATCTCGCTGAAAGAAACATGTTAATTCGGACAAAAAGATATGATTTTACATAAGAATGCCCATCCAGTTATTTTATTTATGATTATTGGGCTGGTCTCACTAAAATAGTACTATTAATACTTTAATGCTAGAGCTCCAGTCTGATTAACAATTTTAAGTTATGTGCAAAAATCGTATCTCCAAATATTTAAATTCTTCCGTGCAATTTTCATTCTAGATGAATTGTTCGACTATGATTTTAAGATACAACACTTAGGAGTTTTTTCCCTGCTAAAATACTTTAAATTACTTATTATTCTTCAGCTATTTGTTAACACACATGTGGCTGAAATAGTTACACATGCGGCTGAAAGCTATTTCCAGCTGGTTACGTAACGGCGTAGGTTTGAGCTTCGTTTAGGTCCCATTGTTATACGGCGTCACTTGTGTAAACAGTCTGTCACATCTTGTTTGTCGTTTGTGTCATTGTGCACAGTTTGTGGACAACACAAGCCGGGTGTCAGCTATCTTGTAAGTTTCCTATTCATTTTTTAAGACATATTTGTAGTCTTATTTGATGAATGTTTAATTTTAGTTTATTTAATGAAATTGTGTTAGTCGTGGTCGTGGTGGTCTAGTGGCGAACCATGCCTGCCGTGCAGGAGGCGATGGTTTGATCCCCCGTCGTCCATGCCAACTCGTACCAATGAGTTTTTCGGGATTTATCTACGATTTGTAACACCACCGCTTTTCGGTGAAGAAAACATTGTGAGAAAACCGGCGTGCTTCGATTTCGAGTTATTTTAGAGTGGATAGCGTTTCATTAATACTAGTGCAACGTGGCTGTTCTAAGTTGTTAGAGTGTCTCTGAATACCCCCTCGGGGAATGTTGTCGCAGTGTAATGAAATTGTGAAATTACCAACTTTATTTTCATTGATTGTTATTTCACAGGCCCAACGACTGAACTCCATGTTGGATCGCCAGGAACAGGGCATGTTCGACCAACAGCAGCCAATGGTAAGTCTTTTTTTCAATTTCAAAGTTTGTACCACATGAGAGAAATAACAGCTAAATTTTTGCCTCTATGTTGTGCAAGCTTTGGTCAATTTTTATAAAAATATTTTAAATATTATAAACAATTTCAGGTTCCATCTACTACCTATGACAATTAATTATGCAAATTACGCTTCTTCGTAAATTATTTACTCAATTATTACTTACTCCTAAAATAATTTCTGGTATTAAAATCTTAGTACATGTCGGTAATAATTGCGTAGTTATCTAATCGAAATTATATCTATTCACATTAGGGCAATATATCCATCTAAACTTAGAAGATATATCTGAACTAGCACAACGCCATTATGATTTTTTCACTTATGTTCACATTTATATCACATGTTGAGTTTCTTCCCTCGGAGACTTAGGTTCTCAGTGTGTTTACGAAAACTAAAACCAAATCGTTGAATATTTAACTATAGAAAATTTGATTTTGGATTCTTTTTCATAGGAGTTTGAATATTTTAGGAGTTTGAATATTTTAGTAAGGAAGGTGGCGAGTCGCCCGCTTGATTTTTATTTTTAAATTCTCTGTCGCATCTTGAAACCTTTATAAATATCATATGACACTCAGATGTTCATTGGATAGAATAATTCATTTAGTATTTAAGCAAACAGAGTTATTTCATGTCAACGTTTTGTTTATTAGAATGTATTGCATTCATTTTATTATATAATTAATAATGCTCATAGAATTAGTTAAAACGTTTAATTATGTAGATCACAAAAATCTATTATATCTTTACAATCAGCAGTGTGACAAAATGATCTACAAAATTTTTCGATCACATAGGTATCCTCTATCGATATAAATTGGTTACAAACTGCGACAGTAATTTAGTGAAAATTCAGGATGGGTCGAAGGACCACAGGCCTCTAATCTTCAAACCTCTTTAGTGTTCGATAGCAAACTGTCTTCGTTAATAAATCTTCGATCGTCCTCGCATGGTGGTCCTTTTATGATTAGAAATGTTATATGACCTAAGTTACACTAATTATCGTTAAGGACCAGTAACAGGTTTCTAAACCAGCACAAATATTGGAGTTATTACGTACTCTTACATATTGTAATAATAAGACGATAATAATACAAGAATTACGTATGAGCGAATCTAAACAAAATGAAGATAATGTAAACCGTGGAATCGGGGTCGTTTTGAAGCCGGAACGGGGTGATTTAGACCAACAAACTGAACAACTTTTACTATTGAACCTACTTTAAAATCGAGGATGAAAACTGATGTTTCATAGATTTTTGTCGAGAAGCTATTTAACAGCATATTTTTGTTTCGCGATTTCGATTTTGGCTTCATAGTAAAAGTTGTTCAGTTTGATGGTCTGAAGCCTGTTCCAGCTTCTAAACGACCCCGATTCAACGGTGTATAAAATAATATGCAAAAGAACCCAAATATGGAGGTTTTACCAGCAGTTGAAAGACTGATATCAACATTGATAAACCTGTATCACATCTTTTATCTCGTTCGTTCAAACGCAAATAGAAAGAGAGCGAAGGTGTGATAGTGCTGTATCACGGTGGCATGCTGGACAGATAACTGCCGGAGTACCCAGAAAGCTGGCGGGTGTTGCGTTGCTCATTTGCACATTGATGTTAAATATTCGGTCGACATATTACACGGAAGAAGTATCTGACGATTCCTTTCTCCAAACTGGCAAAATTATGAACATCGAGAAATTTATTGCACGGCGCGGGCGACATGCTGGGTCCTTATCAGTCACTGTAACTGTTCATTATTTACGTCGGAACAAACAGGCAATAATATAACGATTCAATACCCGACCAAAACTGTCTCAACTCCATCTAACGGTTCGTCAATGAGCGGCCAGCTCTGCGTCCAGAGTAGCCCACTAGGCGGGGTCAGCCCGGCCTCCACTAGTCGACCGCACGGGGTCAACGAGTTGATAGCGCGTCGTCGATGAGGCTGCAGATATTTTCGTAAATGGAGGGCCGTGGGATAGACTGAGCTACGGGTGGTCGGAGTGCCCAACGCGTAACCGGCCAGTAAGCTAGGCTCAGGTGGTCTGAAGTGACGATGCGTGGGTGGGTGACACTACTCCTTGCACTTTAGTTTCAAATGTTCTGAATGTTTTAAAGATCACATTTCAATGTTTAACTTTGAGTCGAGTTGGCGTCGAGTCGTTATAAAGCGTATCATTTTATTTAAGAACATGGTTTGTAATTTATGATTGTTTTTCATGATTATTGGTAAAGGTTGTATCGCTAATAAAATTCGAAAGTGCATGAAGGGCGCGACACTTTATGTTACTTGGCCACGGACATAGGAAACCTATCATAACATACATAGTTGGATTTCTTTGCGAGTCTACTTTTGCTAGACTACCAACTATTCCGATCCTTTTATTTCCTCTTAACTATATTCTTCGAATTTTCAATAGGATTATTTTATAGCCTCTCGACAGAGCTTGCCGTTTGCGACTCTCGTTCATGATGTGATGAGTTAATGAGTCATGCGTGACTGAGGTATACCTACAACTCTACGCCAACAATGTTTCGAAATTATTCGTCTATAGGCTATGGAAATTTTTAAGAATCATTTTGCTGCTACAACATGCTTTCTACGAACATTATGAATGGAATGATATGTTATTATACGTTGTTAATTTATAATATAGGTAAATAATATTATCGTCAACGATAGTTCTTCGACATCTCCAATTAACTTATTTGCCAATGTATCTCATGAAACAAAACATAACCGTAAACAATATCTGTGAATAGATATAATTTTGAATACCAATGGTAACACGTGGTTTACTGTGCATCGTACTTTGATGGTGGTCGAAATCCGGCCTAGCTACGTTATTAATTCTGCAAAATATAATATTGTGCAATGTACAATATTTTGGATTTTTACAAGTTATTATGTAAAATCTGTTTTAATTACATTAACGATTAATAAGAGAATAAATGACATGCCATCGACTCTATAGAAGAAGAAGAGAATAATTTAAAACTGGTTAATCCAAACCTTTAATTATGACGACTGATGGGTTTTAACAGTTGCATTGAATGTGACCTTTTATTACTAAACTTTTAGTTAATGTTCCTAAAAAATATATGGAAATGACTTAATTGTATACACCAAAGATAATTAATATAAATATCTTATTTGCATTGCAAGAGAAGTAAATAACAAAGAAAATACTACTTCTATGATCTTATGAACGAGTTCTCATTTTACTGCACTAAGCAAATTAAAGATCAGTGTTTTTTTTTGTAATAAAAGTAATGTACGACAACACGTGACAATCTTTACTTCATTATCACAAGATGTGCTCAATTGAAAACGATAATTGTTGTCATTATTTCTAAAGTGCCAAAAATAACTTTCATTTTGGCGGGTGATAGCTTGCCAGTGCAATTTCTGTTACAATTTATGTGTAGCATGTTAGTATTTCTCTTTTTTACGTTTATTTTGATTTCTATTGAGTGAAAAATATTGGCAAGAATTATGATTGCTTACTTAGGATGGAGGCTACAGAGAGCAGTACGACATGCCGCGAGGTGGCTATGAGGACATGCCGCAGAGCCGCGGTGGTTGGGAGGGACCCCGCCAAATGGACGATTATCCTAACAAACGTCGTCGGTTCTAACTTACACTCTTCGTAACATTGCGACATTCACATCTGTGAACTATTTTAATCGATTAACTCCTTTGTACCGGGTCCTTGGTTAGGCAAATAAAGGAAGAAATTGTATTTGTTATATTTCATACATAACACGTCCTATGATATTTCTTTATTACTCTCTAAAGTGATAATTTATCTATTATCTTAAATCCTGAATATTCAAATCGTAAACATTTGACGCCTCATTCTTCTACCATTATTTGTTCTAACTAAAGACTTGATATCTGGCATATTTGCTGGTAAAGTTCTTGAAAAATGAAATGGAATTTTCTTTTAGATGTAAGACAAACCTAAATTAATGTGCAATCGCTTTTTTGTTTGAGTGTAAGCTAAGTTTAATCTACAACTATGCAAAAGTCATAAAGCGGCACAAGTAAAGTAATTTCTTGATTCGATCTTGAGCGATCCAGGAAAGTGGCGGAAAGGTACATTACGTTAATATCTAATGCCAATCTCGCAGTATTTATTGTTGTCTCAAAAACGTTTCGACAAATAGATCGGTAGATTTTCCGCTAGATTTTTAAGTAATTTAGAAACTCGATTGTTAATAGAGTTTTTGTCTCATTTATTTGAAGTGAAAAGCGGTGCGGCCGGGGCGGTAGTATTCTGTTTTGGTCGAATAATAGTTTGGACTAAGATATTATGTATTTATTCGTAGAGTTTGGGTCACTAAAAAGCTATATATTTCCAAATTTATTACTACGTTTTTTAAGTTAAACAAAAATCATTTTCGTGATGTTTACAGAGAAATGGCACTTCAGAAGCCCGTCAGAAAAATACAGTGCAAAGTCAGTTCATTACAATATTTATTAGTAACGTAAAACATAAAACTTTACTTGCATAACCTAGTTAATAGCAATGTTACCTATGAACATAATAATAAATTTAATATTTTAGTTTTAGTTTAATTTCGTCTAAAATATTTATATCGTTCTGTTTAATTCATTGAAATTAAAAAGGCGGCTCGTATCGATTAAATAAAATTATTTGTCGCACCGCTAGATCTTATTTGTACAGGAGCCTGATTGTGTTTAATTAGAAATAAACGTATTTTCATTAAAATTATATCTTATAACAATTATTTTATTTAGGCAGTTTGATATGTTTCGGTATGTCTGTCTATGAGAGGTGCGATTATGCATTATATTTTTAAACGTAAATTAGTACATGTGTTTGTAATTTAATTAAATCGGGATACAAATAGGTTATTTATAGTTTAAAAACGTCGTACATTTAATACTAGGTATCTGTCTATTGAATAAATCTACAACTCGTATTAGTACCTAATTTGATTTATTATTTAAATATAACCCACGCTAAACGTTCCAAACACAAGCCCCCTAGTATAATGACAGTTTCATTAATTTGGTTTCGCTAATTTGATGTTTCGACCCTTAGATAATTTGCATGAAATGTAAATAGCTTTATTAAATTTATTATTTTAACAATATTTCCTTCATTAGAAGCATTTATTTTTAATGTGATAAATAGTTTTATCATCTATAGAATCGTTATTAAATTTAGTATTGGTACCAATACTATAATAAAAATTAATCCTTCCTTATTTAATACTGTTTTGTTTGCTACTTTAACTACATTGAAAACATAAAAATTATTGCCAATTTATATTTAACATATTCTTTTCTTTAATTTTGCTTCATGCATGCATTTCGGTTTGGATTTCTAACTGAAAACAGGTAGAACCTGTAGAACGCACATACGCAGGTAGACGGCATCAGAGGGCATTAGCAAAATGCGCGCGACAACTTTATGCCGCGCTTATTCTCTCGCTCTGTTACGCGCCAAATAAAAGAGAGATAAGGCGCGACTTTGCTATGACGCTCTGCCATGCTAGCTCCACCGATGTATCTATCTAGCAACAAATGTGCTCAAATATCAGAACAAACTAAGAACTAGAAAATATTTATTTCTTTTTCGTGAAAAGAAAAAGTAAATATTTTAAACCTTCCTAGCCATCGAATGAACTCTTGTCATTCTATCGAATGTCATGTTACAAACCGCTTTTATACTTTGATCAACATGTAACATCAATTCATCCAGATACACTATTGCTATGACTGCACTTAACTTAGGTAATTTGTAGTTTTAACAAAGTTGCAGAACACACTGAATACGTACGTGAATTTATGTAGAAGTATACAACGTGTTAATGAATTAACGCGAAACTAGAAAGTAGTTTGTTTAGAATCGAATTATCATGGTTTCAAAATAGGTTTTTTGTTTTATCAAAATATTAAATATTTTTTTAGTAATTTTAAAATTTACTGAACTCTATCTCAACCCATCGCATGGGCACACTCACCCTACTTACTACCAAAACAAGATTCTTAAAATGTATCCATGAGCACGTTAGCGCTTTCATTCATTGCTGAAATGATAGCAAATCATTTTTGCCTCTAAAACATAAAATACGAATAACTTTAAATTTTAACCATCAACATAATTAAATTATTGTTTCAATCGAATTACTTTGTTATAAATCAGTTGGGGTGTATGAGGTTTTGCGCTTATTCATTAAAACGTTGTATAATTTGTTAGGGTCTATTTAAAACATTCTTCACATATTCTATGAACACTTTGGTGCCGATATATTTGAAATTGAAAGACACGAAATTATGGGATTATCTCACCGTGACGTTGGAATTTGTGGAAAAGTCTCTTTAAATTGAACTACGAGAAATCATAGATTACTATCAAATCTTTTAATAGCAAGACTTCATTATCTTTCTATTCTTACATTTTAACTGGATTTTACCCATTTAGGCCCGGAATTAACCAATCTAATTTCCACGCTTGACAGAATCAAGCAATTTTATTGGTTGAATTTGCACTTCGCTCTGCTCCGCTTTGGTGGATTCCGGGCAATAACAAAGCAAAACGTTATAACAGAGTTACATTGTTATAATTATGTTCAATCTATCTATAAGGGGCGTCTTCAATGAATATGTTTTTTCTTAATTCTCTTTTAAGCATATCATTTGTCCAAACGAAAAAATAAGGAAAGCTGTTTTATCTGAGTTTTTCTTCTTGGAGTGAACAGTTCAAAGGTATTTTCGGGTACTTTACTTCAATTTTGACTGCCATCTTGTCAGATGGAGTTAAGCATAAGCCTGTCTTGGAATAACAAACTTTTCTAAGATATGCCGCAAGCTACTTTATTCAGAATAAGATCAACGGATTATTCGATCAACCAAAATGGGCAGCCTCTATGTATTCTGTTCTCCGTGGTAAATACAGGGTGTGAGGGTAAACAGTTGCATTACTTTAAGGGGTGATTGTACCCATGATACTGAACAACTTTCCCGAAGGAACCTATAGGAATTTCACATTTTTTTTTCCCAACTTTTTATACAAAAGTTCGATCAGCTGATTGCATTTAGTATGAGAAGTCCAAAAAATTTTTACGAATTTCCTATAGGTTTCTTAGGGAAAGTTGTTCAGTATCATGGGTACAATCACCCCTTAAAGTAATGCAACTGTTTACCCTAACACCCTGTATAAACTTAAATATTAATAATAGTTCACTCAGTAGGTACATCATCACTCATCAGCGTAAGGGCTAAATAGTGTTAGCTGTCCTGAATTCGGACTATCGAATCATTTTTTTTCGGATTCCAGCATTGTCAGCTCCATTCTATACAGTTTGTGCACAAACTTTAAACAAATGTTTTCATTTCTTTCGATAGTGTTAAGACTAGTACATACTTCGAACTGATCACGGACTTATATTTTATTCTACTAGAAATGGTATACTTATCTAAAAGGTTGAGAAAAATAGAGAGGCGCGTAATGGCGGAATTTGGGGGCACGCAATGCCCCTTGCATTGCGTGCCCCCAAATCTTTATAGAAAACATAACAGTGCATTCTGTTGTGCTAGTTTTTCAATGTGATGGTGCATTTCATAAGTTCATAACGGTTTTCGGAGATTTGAAAATTCGAATATTTCTAATAGAGTAAAATATAAAGGACTCTGACTATGCGAGCTCTTTAATGACGCTTTGGTAAGACCATTACCTACTAGTATTAATTTGTTTATAGTCGAAGGCCAGGAATATAATCTTCGACGCAACGCTGACACACATAACACAACTGTGCTGTAGTCATCACTGGGTAAATCTTAACATTTCTTCGTGCACATGCGTGGGACGCAGCAGGCAGTATTGAAAAAATTTAGTTAAAATGTTGGTAAAGGCGCGTGCAGACGAGAGTGCGGGTTAGTCTTCGGAACGCGAGGAAATGGTCAAAATTCACGTCGTGCTTCCCATAACCTGATTCTGAACTACACAGGTTTGTTCTCACTAAAATGTCTTTAAAATTAGGTATATCTAGAGATGACATCCTAAAACCGCTGCAGAGAACCGTGTCATAAGATCTGGTGGGTTAAGTACGTGAACGAACGAGGTAAGCTATAAAAGACAACATTTCATTTTAGGAAAGGTACCAAAATTCTAAAACTAATAATTACTAGTAATTTGGGAGATTATGTCATAAAAATATTAATTAACAGATTATTTCTTGAGTTATTTTTGAATGGGATTGGACGTTCCTTTGCCTGAATCTGAATTTAATCATAATTTGACATTTCTTTGAATTTTTCTTTACCAGTCCGGCCAAGGAAACAATGGCCATGACGGCGCCAACTTAAGAAAAATTTAAATTTAAAAATAATAGTGAAAAGGAATAAAAATGTAGTCGAAAAGAGATATGTAATATTAATATTATACTACTTTAAAAAAAATGTGAGACTAAAGAAATGAAATGTTGTCTATTCGCTAAACGAGCTATTAACATTATGAGGATACAGAACTTCACAAAAAGAAACGGCTAAATTCAATAAATTCGATTTATCGATAGTAGATGCAAGATCGTGTTGACGCACTTACCTGGCCTAGGCCTATTAGTAAAAAAAATAATGCATTCATCGGCCGGCCGGTGTTTCAGAAAGATTTAATTAACTATTTTAATTATTAAAGGAAATAACTTGCTTTCAACCCCCGAGGCTTCCTCCACTAATTTTTATTTCTGTACCTACATGCATTATTTACTTCGAAGTTGATTTCATTGACTGTACATTTTATAATGAGCATACAAGTCTAGTTTTGTGGAAAAGGTAATTGAGGTTTTTCATAGACCCGGTTGTGTTACGAATAACATTTTAGTCATTTTTAGGATAACGTTAACTATTTCGTCGAAAGGTAAACCTCTTGAACCGTAATTTCTTACAAATTGTGTATAAGTAAATACAATTTTATCAATTCGTTTACGTGAAATATTGATAGGTATTGATTTTTTCATAAAACATGCGAGACTAAGCTGGTAATCCTTTGCTCGCTGTTTCCACGTACAGATTTATAAGTTATGTTGTAGATAGTAAAAAGCATAGCTAATTATGATGTTGGTCAAAATGTATCCGTAATTAATTGTATCTCTCGTTGTACGATTACTATTCGAGCAACACAGGAATTAAAGCGGGTTAGTAACAAAAGCGCAACGCATACAGAATGAGTCCATGGGCGGGCGCGCGCCTTTGCTACCTTGACATACGGTCGGTAATTGTATATCATACCAAACCGAGCGGCGATTCATGGTATACAATTATCGACCGTATGTTAAGGTCGCCAAGGCGCGACCGCGACTCGACGCCGCCTCGACTCCGCCTCTACTCCTTCTGTATGCGATGCGCTACCGTTGACATGAAGGTAACATAACAGTGATTACCTGAATTGACTTAAAGTAGTTTAGTACTTGGTGCATGCACTAAAATATCTATACGAGGATTCTAGTGCCTGTGTCAGGGTCAACGGGGCGCATTCAGAATGGTTTAACATCACCAGTGGTGTTAGACAGGGATGTGTTGCGTCCCCTTGGCCTTTTAACCTGTATATGGACAGTTGTCAGTGGAAAATGGTTTAAGAATGGGAGAGTTAGGGTTGAACTACACCAGGCAGCACAGCATCGCATTTTGCCGTCCCTTTTCTGTCACTCAGGAACGTCATTTGCTAGGACTTCCATACTAAATACAATCAGAGACCTGAGTGACAGAAAACGATGGGGCGACGGAAAAATGCGATGCGGTGCTACGTGGTGTAGTTCATCCCTTACTAGTGAAGTGCCTCTTGTTGTCAGCGGGAGAGTTACATGGCATGGTAACTCTCATGAATGCAGCATTAAAGAAGAAAGGAATGAAAGTGAATGTGAATAAAACTAAAGTAATGGTAATGGAGAGGGATGAATGTGTGACTGATTGTTGATTGTGAAACAAAGTGAACGATGATCTCGAAAAAGGTGCGACTTGCTATACTCAATGGTGTGTTGGTGTCTACACTTATGTATGGCAGTGAGTGCTGGGTACCTATGGCAGAAGAAGCATGAAAGTAAAATTAGTGCTGTTGAAATGCGTTCCTTGCGAAGTATGTCTGGTGTTACGCTGAGAGATAGAGTGAGAAATTGTGTGATTAGAGATCGTGTAAATTGAAAGAAGATGTTGTGACAAGAACAGAGAAGCGTGCGCATCGTTGGTTTGGTCATGTGGAGAGGATGAGTGATAGATGTACGGAACTAAAGTGGAAGTGTCGGGAGAGGGCGCCCTCGTAGGACGTATTCTGATCAAATCGGTTGCGTCCTACAAAAAGGGGAGGTGAAGGTGTGGTTTTCTGTTCACAGCGCTACCGTGCATATTATAATAATATCCAATGATCAGCCTTGCAGCTGATCGTTCATTTGATACAGACCTTTGAACGGCTGTAACTCCTAACCGACTGGAGGTATGCATGCAGACCTGGTCCATCCTCATCACAGAGATGCTCTACACCCTATGAATACTGAATCAGCCTTGCAGCTGATGGTTACCAAAATTCCTCTTATCTCTTATACTATAAGAAACCTATAGGAATACGCAACATTTTATTTTGCATATTTCCTATAGATTTCTTAGGGAAAGTTGATAAGTATCATGGGTACAATCTCCCCTTAAAGTAATGCAACTGTTTACCCTAAAACCCTGTACAGCAGGACAAAGGCCTCGACTCACTCACCAAGGTGAGAGAATTTGGCACTACATCACTTTATGCCATAAAATACTGGCCAAGTAGTGTGGTAATTGTACGTAAAACTCCTTTGTTGATCTTGCAAATCTCGTATTCAAGATTAAAATGATAATAATATTGAGAGAGAATTTGGCACTACAGCACTTAATGCCACAAAATATTGGGCCAAGAGTTTGGTAATTGTATGTAGGTAAGTTATAGCCTGTAGAATCCCACTGCAGGGCAAAGGCCTCCTCTCACGAATAAGGGTGAGGGGGAGTGGGCCACCACGCGCGCCCAGTGCGTGACGGAACTATCCGAGACCAACTGCTTAACGTGCCTTCGGAAGCGCTCGAGATGAAATACCACTAAACGGTCACCCGTCCAAAGACAGACCGGACCTGACGTTGCTTAGTTTTGGTGATCGTTTCCAATACCGAAGCTCCACTACGCCAACGAGCGCTGTATGTAGGTACAATTCCTTTATTGATCTTACAATCTCGTATGCAAGATTAAAATTATATTGATATGGTGAGAGAATTTGGCACTACAGCACTTTATGCCACAAAATATTGGGCCTAGTATTGTGGTAATTGTATGTAGGTACAATTCCTTTGTTGATCTTACAATCTCGTATGCAAGATTAAAATGATAATGATATGGGTAAATTTTGGAGAAGTAAGTTTAAAATCAAACTCGAGTTTAAACAAATCTATGTATGTACGTATGTCTGCAAATTGTTTTAGATACTACTAGTCCACTTAACAAAGCAGGTGTAGAGTGCGTGAGCTGGATCGTAAAAAATTTCTTCAGAAATGTGTTCAGAATGCCTAGAGGGTAAACATACTAAAAGTCCTCGCCTCTAGGGGGGGCGCCGGGTGGGGGGGAGGGGGTTAAAGTTCCCACTTTTGAGTTTTTCGCTAATATCTTTAAAACGGTGCGTCGTAGAGAAAAATTTTTTTCTACGTAATGAAAGTTAATAAAATTTCCTACAACTTTTGTCTTATCCACTTTTTAGAATTCCTAACTATTTTTGAAGGTACACGTTGTGGAAAAGTTAAATTTTCGAAAAAAAACCGACTTATCAAACGTTACCTCTTGCCTGCTACTTCAATCGTGTTATTTCGGGATGAAAAATAGCCGGCATGTTAATCCAGGACCTAATTTACCTACATACCAAATTTCATACAAATCTGTTCAGCCATACAGTCATCGAAACATTTATCATTTTTAATTTAAATTTTATTTTTTAATCCGTTTAGGTCGTGAAGGCGCTGACAAGAGTCCTTCTTCCAAAGCACCCTCATCTTCAGTGGATGGTTCTTTCTGGAGGAACTCTTCACAATCTTCACCATTGTCTTCATCTTCACCATCGTCTTCGCCAAGAGACACGCCGTTAAGACATTTCCCTTGGCAGTGGAGGCATGCCGCAGAACATTTGAGCATTGCTTTACGACATCCACATTTGCCACTACCACAACCCTTAGCGCAGCGGCAAAATATTGTTTTTAATAGGACCTCAGGTGCGGGCAAATCATTAGTTGTTATTGGCACCAGGCTGCCTCCTTCATGTTTCCATCCCCACTCTTGAGGAGGCAGCTCATTCCCAAGCCACAGTTGCACTTGGTGGTAGGTGCGCTGTGAATGCTGTTTAGCTGCGTTCTCAGTTGGTGGGAGGGAGCTGAAGTCAGGCTTAATCTTTGCCAATGATCTCATGAACAACTGAAAGCGATACTGGTTGAGGGAAGTCAGACTTGTTGGCGCTCCATACCATTGAAGAAAGCACATTTTCCCAGCGTCATCAACTTCACTGTGCGTGGAGGCGGGGTTATAAAAGGTCGCTGCTGCTTCTTTGATGACATCTGACTTCAAGTACAGTTTTGAGAAACCCACTTTGCTTCTTCTGAAAGTTGCAGATGTTGTATCGCACCCGGTAAATGAATGTAAGAACAGGATATGTTCATATCTCTTGGGTGGATAGCACGATGGTTTTAGTTTTCCCTCGGCCAGGTTTCAGCAGCAGGATGTCTTGGGTGGGAGGAGTGGAAGCTATCAAAAGCACAGCAAGGTCGACATCCTCACCAACGACAATTACAGAGCTATCAGTCAATTTTTCCACAGCGGTTTTCACGATAAGGACATCAGCATCATCGGTGACTTTGTATCCCTTTTTCCTGAAGCTTTGTCTGCAGTAAGGAAATGAGCTGACTTTTATTGTAAGGGTTAGACAAGAAATCTTCTTGTTTCACTGTTATTGATGTGCTCCAAGACAAATTGATGTCAGCCGATCTCTTCAGTTTGTATCGTTGCTTCTGTTCTTGTGACTTCGTACTGTTTGCTGAGTTTTCACTATTTCGGAGCGTGATATTCGAAAACTTATTAGAATTTCGAAAAAAAGTGTAAAACAAAAGTTGTAGGAAATTTTATTAGCTTTCATTACGTAGAAGACAATTTTTCTCTACGACGCACCGTTTTAAAGATATTAGCGAAAAACTCAAAAGTGGGAACTTTAACCCCCTCCCCCCCACCCGGCGCCCCCCCTAGACGCGAGGACTTTTAGTATGTTTACCCTCTAGGCATCCTGAACACATTTATGAAGAAATTTCTTACGATCCAGCTCACGCACTCTACACCTGCTTTTGGATTATTCTTTGAGCGAACTATACTGCGACTCATATTTTCCTAGATATTTTCTCATTGCATGAGAGCATTTCTATAGAGATGAAATGAAGACTAAATGTTATTTTCGGAGTAACATTTAATCTTTATCAAGTAAAGCACTAAAATAATAAAAAATAAAATTATTTTCACCACCACAAACTTAAAAACTACATCCGATTCGGTTCTGCAATTTTGACGTGTTGCGTGCAAAAACAGACAAAAATGCTGAAATTGGAATGGAAGATAATTAACACAATAGTTTCACCAGAAATAAATTTTATTATTATTAGAATTGTTCCGATTTTCTAAATCGATCGTTGCACATCTATTGAATTGATCGAAAGTACGTAATGTAAACATGTTTTGAATTATTTTATTTTAAACTGATAAGTGATAACTGATAAGATAACGCAAAGAAAACAGAAAAGTTAACTAAATAAAGATTTATTTTGCCATCATCGATATGAAAACTCTGTTAGAAGAGAACAATTAATAAATAACAGAAATTTTTAAATGGGGTAATGGGATCTTGGCATTTTTGATGGCACGCTTCTTTAATTCAACAACATATTTTCGATTAAAATAGTGCTATGTTAATATTTATCTGAATCCATACAGGTTTTTACTCCACAGCAGCACCATTAAGTAACATTGACTACAGTCTTCTATCTGGCACCATAATTCATCTATGATATTAAACACATTTTTGCTGCCGATCGAGGAAACCGAAGATTAAAACGTTTATATAACTCTTGTGACATGATTCTCCGAGTCTTTTTCATTGGACGTATTTTCTTCTCTTCATTCTGTTAATATGAAATTCGGTTAGCTTTTTTGAGATTATTATGAAGATTTGTAAATTCGAAATATTCAAATACTTATTTCTATATCCCTTTTTAATTGTTGTTTTTTTTTCCTAAACATTGGCTAAAAAATCATTGCCAAACAATTTGTAATTTAAAGACCAACGTCATAACCATACTTTCATAATGCTTTCAGTGCATTTTCTTCTATAAATTATGTTTAAGAGTCGTCGACTGCAAAGTTCATATTTGTTACCCAGATTCATGCAAGAATATGCATTTTCCACACCAAAACTTTTATAACAGCAGTTTTCAAACAAACAGACCCAGGAGGGTTAAGGAGAGCGTAAATCAAGAACCGCTTCTCCAGAAATTTCTCAGATATAAATTGTTCCTCAAGTCGCATTCATCAGTGAAGAAGTTTTTCTGTCTCAATTTCCACGGCGTTGAATAAGTGGTAAGTTGTAAAGTAAAAACAACCAGATTTATATTTGTCTTGGTTATCGTCATACGAATTTATTGCTATGCGATTTAACATTGTTGTTGGTAATATTCGGAAAGTAATGACCTGACTTAGATTAAGGTCAAGGCGGGGGAAGTCCGGAGTAAACATTTTGAAGTATTAAAATTAATTCAGGTTATATCCTATCATGAGAAAGTCTAGTACTAAATCGAAAGTTATTATCAAACAAATTACACCAATACCGACCAAGCTAAACATTGGGTGGTTTAGTAATTTATTTGACAATCTTTACATTAGGTAGTTACGAAAATGCTGTATGAAAATACACAATAAGACCGAAGAATTGATGGAAGAAAAAGGTGTGAGCCCTGACGAACTTCGCAATCTAATAATTTTAGGGTGACAATTTTAATCAGTAAATAAAATCGAAACCAAGAGGCTTGTCGAAAAGACTAATAACATTACAAGCTGTAGGAAATATGACACAATCAATTGCTCCTTATTGCTTCCTTGCTAAAATACGACGTAGATGTAGACAATGTACCAGAAATACGGGTGCACAATTTTAGACGGGCTAGTAAAAATAGTAAAGCTCTCATCTACTTCTGATGCCGACTGTCCACGAAATGTCATTTTATATGAATCAATGTTGCGAGATATTATTGTATTTTCCAGGTTTATTAGAAGCAGAATGTGTAAATTAACCATACAGAAAGATACCTGGCATCAAGCACTAAATGGCGACATTAATTTCAGCTACTTATATAGTCAAACAAGAGAGGGCCCCGCTGGAAATTAAAAACATAAAAATGATATAACTTTTAAACCAAACCAGCTAGATCAAATCTTTTGATACAGTTTTAATAGGAATTCAGAGCACTAAATATTGATGTAACATTTTAATCATTTTTGTCCATAATAAAGGAGGGCCCCGCTGGGCGGACGCTAGCTTAGATTTGATATATCTTTGAAGCACTAAATATAAGCCATACATATTCAGAGAGCACTAAATGAGCACTAAATGGTTAGCTAGGTTTCAAAGCCCTAGGGCCGAGGGCCCCGCTGGGCAAGTGGGCATACGGACATCTTGTGTACTGTTTGAAAGTAAATAAACTGATTAGATTTCAAAGACCGACGTCTTGTACTAAAATTATCGTAACAATAATAAAAAATCATCAAGCCAAAAAAAAACCCCAACGTTTTAGACTGATTCACGGACTGCGTAGCTATGCAAGAAGTTACATTTTTGTTTCATGAATTCTTCGTGGATACACCATTATTGTAACCACGAGGAAGACCCTGTTACTCGGTGGTTACACCACACTTTTTCCGATTTTGCACTGCAGGCGAACTTCCCCGACTTGACCTTACCCTACACAATAATATTAGGAAGAAACCTAACATTAGCTAAAAATCAACTTTGCCTACAATTGCATCCTTAGAAAAATTTTAATGGCTGAATAGCACTGTTTCTGGTCAAACCGAAAGGGGAATCCGGACTTATGTATGTATGTATGTAATAAAATCCGATATAAATTTAAATCAATATCGTTTCATACCTCTTTTCTCAAGATGAGATTATTCTCCTACCTAGCATTGACACTACAGTACTGTCCCTCTAGTGAAAAAGGGTTCAAGTACAGTTGGATATAACTAACTCGACTTGTACCCTTTTTTACTAAGGGCACAGTTAATCACGCTAGTAGTATGTATTCTTTTGAAAACAACATTTAACATTATAATTCCTGTTTTCTTTACTTTCCGAATTAGAACAATATTCTAAAATACATAAAACTGTTTTGGAGATGTTGATGTGCACCATTATATGCAGTTGGTATATTATTATTATGTATGTTTTTCGATAAATGCGGTTGTTTAATATTTAGAATTGAATAATTTTGGCAGAAATTTGATCTGTCTGATACGATTCGATTCAAAACACAAATATATTTATTTTCAATAAGCACTTCACATTTCATTTAGTTCACAAAATACTAGGAACATGTATTCCTCATTGACCATTAATTCGACGATTATGATACTTTAACCGACGGGTAAATGTAACAGAATTGATTTCTGTTGTGAAAGCTCTCATCATTGTACCTACCTCAAAATCTTTATAAACCCGTTTAGCAAAAACAATTTAAATATATTGCGAAACCTAAGAAAACTATACTTTAATAAATATATCACATTTCCTTGAACCTGTCACCTGGACCAACGTATATGAAGATTTTTAAAATATTTTTACCTATGTCAACAATGCAAAGTACTCTTATGAGGTATTATAATTTATGTCACGCTGTTTTTATTAGTGTTTAAAATGTCCTTAATTTTTGATGTTAATTAATTCTTTACAGAGGAATATTATTGATAATAATGGCTTGATTACTATATTTTTTTCACATTATGGTGCAGAGACTGGCAAAAACCAAAACTTTTGCATATCATGACATATCGTATAGGACTAATAGATAATTGTTTCAATTAACTGTAATAGATAACGTTATGTTCATAACGTAACTCAATAGTTCTAATACCACAATTCCTAATAGCGAAATTGTAGATTCCCTTTAAAAGATGGCCGCAGCCTAGAACTTTTGCATTTATGTGGTAAAATAAACAACTAACATTGATCTTGTTATGTTCACAGGTTTCGGTATTTAGCTAGATGACCCCTTGGATGCAATTAAGGTAATTGTCCTTTATATTATTTTGTACTTTATTGAAATGTTAATTAAAAAAAATGAAGTATAGTCTAAAATAGCCGTACCCGCGGCCTGCGTTGTAATGTGTTTTTTGGCAAAATTATTCATGTCATAAACCTTCCCGGGCATGCGCACTACAGCCCACCGAAGTTTCATCGCAAGTCTATTAATCTTAGATATACCAGCATCTATTTTATTATACCTATTTAAATTGAATAAAAATAATGTATGGATTACTTTTTACGGATTTAAATGTATCATGCATGAATAGTATGTTGAATACCTCGCCTAACCGTTATCAAAAAGCCTGACTTCAAACCTCGCACAGGAAGAGAGAGATAAATTGAGTTAAAATTGTTTTTTTTATTTTTACAGTTGGCAAAGAAAACCGCTTTGACATTGGATGCTAATACATCAGGCTGAATAGTGAAAGGTTCGTATATACATAAAAAATCAATTATTAAATCTGTTATTTATCGTGAAAAACAACACTAGAACCATTGAATTACCAACTACTAGACGTCGGGTCCATTATTTGGTATGTCAATGACTAGAACGAAAGAACTTTGACTTAGATCTAAATGATGATTCCTTATTTTTTGTCTTCTTTTCCCGACGGATGCATAATGACGTATAAAACATATTTCTGATAGAGTAAAGAAATTCTAACAAATCATGACATTGTATTAACAAATAAACAAACAACATGTGTTTTCTTTTTGCAGAGCGGAAGATCCTTACCCCATTCCATCATGAAGACGTCCTTCTTTACGCTGCGGTAGTATCAGTATCAGTCAAATTACATTGATCGGACAGTAGTAAACGCATTGTGATTTGTTAAACAAATTATTCTAAATCTCTACTCACATGCAGAGAACCTAGCATGCCACCACCCCCGACAAAACGAGAAAAATCGAGACGTGACTTTGTTATCTCGTTTTCTTGGTTTACTCGTTTAGTTGCTTCGTCGTGTCCTACAGGACAGTTTAATAATGTTTAAAATATCCTTGCTAATTAAGATTTTATCGACAGTAAATAATCTTTAAATATTTGGTTAGGTACAGTCGAGTCGCTATCAGATAGTTCATAGCAGGTAAGGTGTTCAAATATTGCTGGGCAGTGTTAATTTTTAATAAATTCTTATAGGTGGACCAGAATCTTATGGCAAATATAAAACAAAGTTAAGATTAAGCAGGGTTAATTAGATTAGAGCCCTTTACACATTGCAACTTTTTGCATCGCAGAAGTGTAGCAAAAAGCATCGATTGAGCCGCGATGCAGTCTCGATGCAAACGGGATAAAGCATAGATGCAAACGCTATACTTGTTCCTTGACCCATGTTCCTTAGGGAAAGCTGTTCAGATTCAAGCACTGAATACATCCTTAAAGTTTTGTTACTAATTAAAAACTAGGGGTTTATAACCTACGAATAAGAATGTATAGAAATGTAAATCAAGCTCAAAAAGTGGCACCAAAAAAAGTGTACCGTGTTCTAAATTTGTTCTTTAAAAACTGTACCTTGCCGCCAAAACTCATACAACATGTCATTTTTCATTGGGTGCCAATAATTATGTGGATTTTGTTTAGAGTTACTCTTCTATAGTTATTCTTATTCGTAGTTTATAACAGAGTTACTATTCATATCTGAACAAGAAGTACTTAACAATGTGTAACTTACAATTGGTATCTTTTACTGTTAAGAATTTTTTGGAAATGAACACTGCTTAGAAATATCTGAACACCTTGTCTGGCTGTACTCCATCAAAATACAGTAATTTTAAAATAATGGAGGGCGTACAATTTTTTTTTTGGGTATATGTAGGTTCATGTAGTTATTTGTACTGTCATTTCATCATGAAATCCAAAATAAGGCACTAATAGATACACTGATAGTACAGGGTGTTTTGGCATTTAATGTAGCACATATTTCAAAAGGTTTCAGGTACTGATGGTAATGATCAGCGGGCTATGTGAAAGGATTTAAAGGTGAGTTCTTCATAACTTTTTTATGATAATAGGTTTTCGTGAGATATTAATTTTACTAAATTACCCCATGTTAGGGTTCGTAATGTCATTCGCCAAATTTTTTTTTTTTTAGTTTTCTGCAAGTTGTAGTAGGTCTGCAAAATTTTATTTTTATTTTAATAAGCACTGTAAAAGAACACAACATGAAGCATAATTAATAATTATGCTTCATGTTGTGTTCTTTTACAGTGCTTATAATTATGTTATTATAAATATTATATCTAGAATAGGGCTAAAATTGCCTATCAATAAGAACTGCGCACAGCATTGTCTTAATCTAAACATTATAGTTAGGAGACTGAAATTGACTTTGTTCATGACGATTGATTTTGAGAGGTTTTAAGCAGACAAGCTAAAAAAGTAGGAATTTTGGAGGCAGTGCGTAACGATCAGGCCAAAGCGAGACGCTAAATGATGATTTAATATTTTTTGTCTTCTTTTCCCGACTGATGCATAATGATGATGCACTATTTTATCATTTCTGATACTAAATAAAATACATAATAATTATTAGAACGCTTAAATATTTTTTAAATATGTATTTCTGTTGTTACAGTTATCAAGACGAAAGAAGCTCTAATATTAAGGTATCATACATTTTGTTTTAAATTGTAGGTTGTTAAATAAAATAGGCTCATACCGAAATTTTAATTTCATTCAGCCGATAAACGTCCACTGCTGGACATACAATTTTAATTTAATTTAATTCAATGCTCATATATTTAACTGACCAGGAATTATGAATAATTAATTAAAAAACTCCTTAAATTATTATTACATGTAAGTATATTAACATACATGTTTAGTACCGACTCAAAAACAAGTGTCATGTTTGGTTCTGTATAATTACTACCTAATGATACGCGAAACCGATTATAGCTAAATGTACATAAGTATTAAGCCACGGCATGTGTATCCATTCCATTAGGTAATTGTAACATTTGCATATCGACATTTGCACATACGAACTACTGATAGGATTAAAAAATTTTAACTTTTACTAACAATTTTATGTTATCTATCAGTCTGTAAATTTATGTCTATTTAACATTATGCGCAATACACGTTTATTACAAAAGTATTATATTATGTTTTATTCAAATAACTACAGACGTAAACTCCAGCGATAGACAAGCACTTTCATAGAAACATGTTTCACTTGAATACGGTTCCCGCATCGGGCGCATCGCATTGATGTTCCCGAGTTCACTTCGTCACTAAGCTATGGCAACGACAGACCGCAATGTGTCATTTTGTGTTGTTTTGTGCGACATGTTGTTTGTTTGAACGTGCTTGTCTATCGCTACAGTATATGTCAGTGCAAATACCTAACTATATTTTAAGCTAGCTTTTGGCTCGCGGTTTTCGTGGAGTATCAAGCCAAATTCAAGTAATAATAGTTACATGGCTGGCTTGCACCAAAAGTATTTAGGCATGTTTAAATATGATGCCACAAAGTTTTAATGCTCTCTACTGGTAAAAGAGTGAAGTTTTCGAACGGCTGAATGTTGTCTGTCGTTGACTCGTTCATTCCAGAGTCATTTGCAGGGGATTTGGACACTATTCAATCGGTAATTATAACCAAAATTACGTAAAAGGCGATGAAGATCTCTGGGAAAGATACTGTACCTACATTATATACAATGGTACCTACTTGTCTGCTGAAGGATTTAGCATAAATACTTTTTGATGCAAGCACCCCATGTATAGTCAGGATTAAAATAGTTTTAAGTAAATTTTTAGTGTTTACATTTGACACATTCACTCATTTTGTTCGTCTCCCATAGCGTATTTAGATGTGTCGTGGGTGTGAAGATAGTAGTCGCCCCTGCTTTCTACGGAGACTGGGTCACCCATATTAGTCGTGTTGTCCTTACATTCCCCGTTCTGGAATCTTTTCCAGCTATCGCAAGGATATGCCGTGAATCCTAGGTCTGATTCTATAGATTCTCCAAAGAATTCGCATGCTTTTCCGTGGCTGCAACCTTCTGCAAATTACAGTTTCATTTGTCTTATTAAGAGAAGTTTATTCCGAGAGCGCAAATGCGCGCTGCATACAAACGTACTATTGTGATATTTTCAATATTAACCAATTAAAGTCAATTACATTTTTCAGAAACAATCTAGAAACGAATCTCTATGCTTGTATGAAGTCAGATTTTTGATAAAATATACAGTTTTAATTCTAGGATTAATTTAAGATTTGTATGGAAATCTTTGAGGCACTGTAACTTTAAAACTATACATTTTAACGAAAATCTGACTCCATACAAGCATAGAAATTTGTTTCTAGATTGGTTCTGTAAAATTTCATTGACTTTAATTGGATAGGTATTGAAAATATCACCATAGTACGTTTGTATGGAGAGCGCCAACGGTAATATACCCTTAATTACTCGCATGGTCTCTTTTCATACTCCAACGAAGTGTATGAGCGTAAGGCTTTAATTATACGTTTAATTATGCGTTCCACGATACCGTCCAAACTTGTAACATCCACGACTAGACATGTAGGACTAGCACTTAAATATCTGTACTGTACAGATCGGAAGCTTCATACAAGCGGGACGCCGCGCCGGAGACCGCCGCTAGACTCGTAATTACGCCATTTTGATCCATAAAGCAATTTTGATTACAACTTTTTTCGTGAGTCTATACTCCGTTCAGGAATTAGAGCGACAAAATGTAAACAACGGTGATACCAGTGTAGAAAATACCATCTCGAGACTGTAGAAAACTTATCTCCGGAATGAATAACAGTAAATTATCTATTTTACTCGCAAAGGATTACGACAAATGATATGTTAACTTCGTATGGAAAATAATTAAAAAATACGCCAGCTATAATTTATTTTAGATTAAAAGAAAGCGTGACTGTAAATATTTTATTTCTTGGTCTGGCAACAATCAGATACTTTAGACCTTTGGTTCGTTTTAACAATGTGCTTAAAGAAAAAGATTGTTTATTGCATAAAATAACGTAAAGGCGTCTGTTGATTGTTAAATAACGTCGTCTGAGTCCGTACGCTATGCGTGGATGCTACGCATAGCACAAAACGCTCACACTGACAGAGTAGCGGCATAATTTAAAAATTTCATTAAAATTGTCTCGATTGTTTTTATTATTTATGGATGGCAGTAAATGTTTAATGTCAACGCCATTTATTAAATGCCGTGCCGACATAATGTCATTCTTAAAAAATGTACCAAAGGTTTCTGACCACGTAATGTCACTTTGACAGTGACGTTTCTTTGTTTACATTTTGTCGCTCTAATTCCTGAACGGAGTATAGCGCCGTTGCGCGCGCTTTATGAAGCTTGACTTCTAGTCGTATCTATTCGAATGACTAGCTAGACCGTATTCCCGCGTGGTTTTTGTTATTTGTTACACAAAACGGGCATTTCCTGCATTTAAAATTTTGTTATCTCCAGTATTGACATCACATTAAATTTTGTCATATTAATAGGGTTAACATTTCCACTTAGATTATTAAATATTTTCTTACCGATTAACGTCTGTGGCCCTTGACAACCAGGTTGCATTGGACGACCATTGTTTGGGTAAAAGTCTGCGTGTCCATGGCTATATTTATACCCATAGACTCCACCGCATGTGTGGATAATGTCGACAAATTCTGCATCGCTCTGTTCTAAACGGAAATCTGCTCCCATTTTAGGTATTTCGAACATTGGCCTAGCGGGGTCTAAGCCTAAGAAACAAGAGAGCCCGTTAGATGACAAAAGTAAAACTTACGGTAGTAGGTATTTAAATTATATTACTCTGTGGCAATCTACGAATAAGAATGTATAGAAGTGTAAATGAAGCTCAAAAAGTGGCACCAAAAAAAGTGTACCGTGTTCTAAATTTGTTCTTTAAAAACTGTACTTACCTGGAGTGCGATTTTTGAATCTCATTCGGTGAGCTCAGCTGTTGCAAATGTCAAAATTACTACGGCGATACGTATCTTTTTTCTGCCGATTTGACTTTAAAAAATCGCTCTCCTGTAGTATGATTTTTGAAAGTCAACTCAGCAGTAGAAAGATCCATATCTCCATAGTTATTTTGACATTTTCAACTGCTGAGCTCACCGAATGAGATTCAAAAATCGCACTCCTAGCCGCCAAAACTCATACAAAATGACTTTTTTCATTGGGTGCCAAAAATTATTTCGATTTTGTTTAGAGTTACTCTTCTATAGTTATTCTTATTCGTAGGTGGTAATACATTTGTTGTATTCAACTAAGTATAATCTTACCAGTTATCCTATAAATTCTTTGTTCAGAAAACATTCCAGCATATCCCATAACATGTGCTCCTAAACTGTGCCCGATGAGATGTACACTCCTGCCTTCAACCTGATAGCTTCTCTCTAAGGAACCCAGCAGTTTGGCCAACCTTTTCCCTACATATCTCGTACTAAGAGCAGGCCAGGGATACAATGGATTTTTTGATATTTCACTCCAGTCTACAGTTATTACGTTACAGTCGTACTTCCTAAGAAAAGCATCTTTGATATTCTGCAGCCATTCGGTGCTGTCGTCAGAAAGCCAACCGTGTGTTATAGCTTTAATGTCGTTGGATGCGTTGAAATTAACACTGTTAATTTGAGATTCATCTTCGGGTATTGTTAGCTCTTCTGGGTCGTCTGTGTTGTGTCTAGAAATAATTGAATTGTTGTTTTATTCAACTATCGAAACATTCTTCTCTGTACTTTTGTACCATGAATACATTAACAGCATAAAAATAAAGGTCACATACGTTTTGCAAATGAAAGCATAATCGTCAAAATCTGAACACCGATTATTTGATAGTACTTCTGGTTGGTCAATCGTCGTATGGTCAAGCGACGTCAATACACCGTACCTTTGAGAAAGTGGTTGTACATTCTCGCAAAGAACAGACAAGAAAGGCCGAGAACTAGAGTGTGGACGGGAGTGCGATTTTTGAATCTCATTCGGTGAGCTCGGCTGTTGAAAATTACTATGGAGATATGCATCTTTTTACTGCTGATTTAACTTTCAAAAATCGCACTCCTGAAGTATGATTTTTGAAATTCTCACATCGGCGAGAGCCATATAATATAGGTACAGGGTGCAAGAAAAAGTATCATTAAACCACATAATCTACCCATCAAACTGAACAACTTACTACGGGAGCAAACCTGTCAGAGCGCAAAAAAATCTGCTGTTCCATACTAAACTGCAATGCCTACTCGACTAAAATGTATGAGACAGCAGATTTATTTTTCTTCTGGCAGATTTACTCCCATAGTAAAAGAGGTTAATGATACTTTTTCTTACACCCTGTATTTTCCTTGGAAGTTCTTGCCAAGAATTTCCCGCGAGAGTAGTCTAGTCAATACATAAAGTTTTCAAAAATACTGTAGGTCTACCATGAGTTTTCACCGTTCTTTACTATTGTAGTAACGTCACCAATTTTGTATTGAATTTCGTACAGCGCTCCTAGTGGTTACGTTGAGAACTAATTTCTGCCATACGAATTGGCGACGTAACTACAGTAGTAAAGTACAGGGAAAACTCATGGTAGGCCCTCTGAACTCATTTTGAAGTTCTACAACTTATCCCTACCTGGTGTACAAGTGGAAGTAAGCGTCTCCGAACAGCATGCCCCTGCCGTCAGCCGGCAATGTGGAAAAGTTCATGACGTGTGTGGAGCCATTGTCAGCCATGAAGTAAATCCATTCTGTGCCATACTCCGGGCCGTACTCGTTCTCATAGTTACCATCGGCTGTTGCGTATGCTACTAAAATGTAGATTCGTGAAATTGTGATTATAATTTAGTCTCTTCTTTACTACCGAGTAAAGTTAAGACGTAATAGTAGGTGGAAATACCTCGGAGGCATCTTTTATTTTTCATTTTACGATTAGATTTATACCATTTACCGAAACTAAAGTCATACATCAGTATTTTTGGGTAGTTTATCTAGTGCAATCATAAACTGAATACACGATTGGAAATACTTCACTCGATAGAAAATCGTCACAAAGATGACGTATTTTCATGCATTTTTAAACATTTTTCTTGTTTTAGAAGAACTTAAAATAGTTTCAGATTTTTTGCATTTATACTCACATATTCACCATTAGTTTAACTAGTGAAATCATAAAAAAAATCTAGAAAATGTACTTTGGTTAGTTCTTTTTAATCGAAAATACGGCTCACGCACACACTTTTCGGAGCGCTGGGCAATCGCGTTTGTCATAGAAAATATTCGTCAGGACCTATGGCCTTTAAGTAATACGGGCCCTGTATAAACTGAATACACGATTGGAAATACTTCACTCGATAGAAAATCGTCACAAAGATGACGTATTTTCATGCATTTTTAAACATTTTTCTTGTTTTAGAAGAACTTAAAATAGTTTCCGATTTTTTGCATTTATACTCACATATTCACCATTAGTTTAACTAGTGAAATCATAAAAAAAATCTAGAAAATGTACTTTGGTTAGTTCTTTTTAATCGAAAATACGGCTCACGCACACACTTTTCGGAGCGCTGGGCAATCGCGTTTGTCATAGAAAATATTCGTCAGGACCTATGGCCTTTAAGTAATACAGGGCCCTTCTTAACATTCTGATGGTTTTTTAAGGGGATGATCAGACCATTGAACTGAACAACTATCTCAATAAATCAACATTGAAATAGCAAAATAACTGTTGTTTCGTGGTTGTTTTATAGAAATCTGCAAACCTAACGACGCAAATTTTGACAGATTTTTTTTGCGATTTCGATCTTGGAGAAAGTTGCTTAGCATGATGGCCTTTTTATCTTCCCCTTAAAAACAGTCGGCATATTAAGAAGGACCCTATATACAGGTTGTTACATAAGTAAAAATAAATATTTAAAACTCTTAACTCTTGTTTAGACCGTCAAACTGAACAACTTTCTCTATGGGACCAACATCGAAATCGCGAAAAAAATTATCTGATATCCCATACATATTTTAGCTCGAGTCGATTTGTAGAGTAGGTATGGAACATTTTTTTTTTTCGCGATTTCGATATTGGTCCAATAGTGAAAATTTTCCAGTTTGATGGTCTAAACCACCCCCTTAAATGTTTATTTGTATTTTTGTAACACCTGTATAACTTTAAATAAACTTGGATTCGTACCTAACAGTAAACAAACAATTTTTGCACTTAATTTTCTGTGTTCAGACATTTCGTTGATGAACTTTTCACGAAGTTACGTTATGCAATGAGTACAGTATTTGAAATATTCATATCGATTTTGAAATTATCTTAACAACTTGTTAAAGTTCATTTAACTTCCGTTAGAATTCACTAACATTGAGAAACTATACCCAGGTATAAATAGGTTGTTTCAAGTTGGAGAATTGATTAGAATATTTACAATATCATGTCTTCAGTGCAGATTTCATAACAGTACCTAAGTCTTGGGGTCCACGTAGCTTTCCCCAGTATTGCACCCCTGGGCTGGGCAATCGAGCCTCTAATAGTGATTGGCAAATCTCTTAGGCGTGATTATGTTTCTATCTTTAGTGGTTTAGCCGGATTTAGTTCATTCGTAGGAACATTTATTGTTCGACGTCAATTCTCTATGACCTTTGTGAAGGCTTCTGATGTTATCGCAGTAATTATTTCCTCAACGCATGTAAATATTATTTATGGTAATTTAAACGCAACATCTACTCAGTGTTAGGCGTAGTACACATTTGGGTCGGTCGGTGCATCCTGATTCCGGGGTGCATCTTGTTTTTGGAACTGTTGTTAAATTGTTTAGAAATAAAAAAATACAATTGAGGGCAGCACAATAGGCTCGGTCCTTAAATGAGTATTAACGAGAAAAGGTCTAAAATAAATAACACACCAATTTAATCATAGCAACGTTATTGTATTTTTATTTTTTTGAATTGAATCCATTTTGTGCTTACACAGTAAACACATGATCTCAACACTTACAACTAAAAATATTCTAAAAATGAAAATAAATGGATATTTCGAGTTATAAAAATGTGGCTTGTGCAATTTTGTTTCCAATCGAGGCGAACTTATAGTGGATTCTTGGAATGAAGTGCTTGCTGCAGGTATGATAGGTACCTTGATTATTATCATCGTGCTGAGATATTGTGCATATGCCTTAACTTTTTAACATTTGGGTGCCCCTGTTTCGCCGCATTACATTCTGCCAATGTGCACATAACTTCATTAGTTACTTTCCTTTATACAAACTGATATATACGATTTAGTTACATTAATCTAATATATTGCTATCTTTTTCATTTTAGTCTATAGAAAATGTCGAATGACTTTTAGGCTATGTTTCGAAATGCTATATCCTCGTAATTTTGTTTGTGTATTTTTATGCAAATAAATAATTATAAATAGTAAAGTTGAGAAGTGTGGTTGCGTATGAGAGGGTAGGTACTTGAGTAAGTGCTCCGATAGCAGTTTTACCAACTTTACAAACGAATGTCGGTTAATTTAAAAGTAGGTGTAAGTCAATAGGTACTAATCCATCTCGGTAGATCAAGTGGAATTGCGAATTCGTTATGTCTAATGCAATATTTTTAGTAAGTAAAGGAAAGATAAGTAATTTTTATAATGGAAAAAGACTAGATATCACATGGTTTGAGCTATGTCTATTACTTTTGTCTCTTACTTTCGTACATATATAAACGAGTCAAACAATATGCTATGTGTTCAGCACTAGTTAATTGAAGTCAAATTTTTTTGGTTCTTGTTCGTTTTATTTGAAGGAAACCAGATGTAGGAGTGAGTTAGGCATATAAAACCTACATAAAACTACTGAGTCGTAGTTAATTGTGTACCTACTTGTGTGCGATATACAGAGGTTGCGTTATACCGCTTGCCAAATTATGTAAATTAATTTTATAATATTTACAATAACCAACTACGTCAAAATTACACCAATCATTGAAACAAAGTCGTATGTGTAGCTGATGCTGGTATTGGTCATGGTATGCCAAATGGATTGCCAATAGTGACACGACACGGTACCCATCGATACCGATATTTTATACACATGTTAACCGACAGTTTTCCGAGATGCTGGGCGGGACAGTGTTACATAATAACGTCTATTTATCACTTGACAATCCAGTAGACTATCAATTCGTGACCACACCAAAGCATAAATTCGTATCACACAATTGAAATTTACAAATTTTTTTTACAGTTGGTCAGTCGAAAAAATTGAGCACATATTTTAAAATACCATTAATTATATTGAACAGTGGATAATTTATTGCACGAATCGTCGACCCAACATTCTAAGTGTAACTCTATGGCGGGAGTTATCTAGCTAGAGAACTTGATAGAAAATTATTTAAACAAGGAAACATTGTATGTCGTTATACGTAGCTTATCTCTAGTCGTCGTCGGCAGTGAACTAAATGATGCGCTCGTCCGCGGTGCGGGGCGCGCGGGCGGCGCGACGCCGCCGGCGCAGCGCGTCCGAGCGCCGGTGCCGCGCCACGCCGCCGGCGCCGCGTGCCGCGTCTGCGTCTCCAGGCACGCACATACATACTACACCTTATCCTCTACCTATCTATTTGTTATGAGTAATTTATTTCAATTTTTTAAAGCGTACATTTTTATACTTATATCTTAGGAGTTCCTTAACACGATATTCGAATCACTGAAACAATCTGCATCACAAACAATAGGTACAAAAAGTGCATCGTGCATACGAGGAAATATAGAAGAAATTTGACGAAGTAAACCTAATAACAAAATAACTCTAAACAGTCTTCGATTTGACTGGTCAAATGTAGGTGGGATCGCTCCAGGAACCGATAGGTAAACTATCAGGTTCTCGTTAGACAACGGCCAAGGGGTACCTCGGTGCCTCTGTTGGAAATAACGTTCAACATAACGTCACTCAAACTATACCTACTGGATAGAATACGTACAAAACAATTGACTGAACTTTTGCTATTACTTAGGGCATTGACGATGTCCCGCCACCATAGGTTTTAGGGGGAACAAAGGAAAACTTAATATATCTTTAAATAACTTCGTAATGGCTAGTGTCTATTGCCTCACAAGCATTGGCAAAAAGTTCTTTAGAACCTCAATCATATCAGACCATACCTAAATAAATAAGTGTATATGATAATTTCTATTTTGTTTTTACATATGTACAGTTTTTAAAAATTATATAAAGTAGGTACACAAACGATAAAAATAATAAATTTGTACTTGTAAAACAATTAATTTCATAATATCAAACAATAATGTCATTTCATACGTTCTTGTTTCGTTCTACATGTTATCATCTAAAGTTCTACTTATGATTATTTTGTTGTATATAATAAAAAGCGGCACACACAGCATGCGCTGGACCGTATTTATTTAACATTTAAATATCTTCACTGCTTCATAGTTCAGTCGTACGAGGTTAGTGCCGACTGTGTGCGCCGCTCTAATAAGTCGTTATTCGTAATTAGTTACAATAATAACTACAATATTATAATGTTGGTATGAGCGGTGTCGTGGATGCTTCCCCGCTCATACCTAAAGCGTTTAGGTGAACGAGTTCCCGCACTGCCCGCCTGTCGTGCCGTGCCGTGCCGCAATAACTCATTACGTTAAATAATAATATTAATAAAGTAGGTACTTATCTACTTTAATTCGTATGGCACTTTTATATTTAGTACTCGGACTGAAGAACTGGAGAAGTTTAGATATCAAGTCTTTTTTTATTTGGTATGTGTCCATAACAAATACCAAAGGAAAATTCAAAGAGAATCAATAATTCTTTCCGGAACAGTTTGCAGTGTTTTGGATTAATTAATTGACATTTATATCAGAGGACAAAAGCAGGCAGTGCGAAGACAAAACGCCACGGCATCCACTTTTATACGTACATTATTATTACAGCCTTCAGCGACTGAAGTCATTGTTTCTATAAGTATCTAATAAGTATAGTCGCCGGCGGCGTGTCCGAGCGGCGCCGGCGACCGAGGTGGGATCTCTTTAAATTCTACATAAACAGTGAACGTATCAAATCGTGACTACTTCGGAGCGTTGCTCTTAATTATTCTTGCGCTGCATTTTACAAAGTCGAATACCACGTCAGGAGTACGAGTAATCTATGCCCGTTGTTTTGGTATCGGTCGGGTAGACCACTTTCGACATCGGCATGCCTCTAGAATTTTCACAACGGTCGTCGGTCTGAAGCAGACGAGTAGATATCAAACAATGTGATCACTCTTCGAATTAAAATCGAATCTAATCATAGAGTTCTATATTTTAGAATGAGCACTAAGTACAATATTTATAAAATAATACAGGATTCGGTGGGGATGGGCCGGACCCAAATTTGCTACATAAGTACATTCCTTTCGTGGCGAAGTCAAGCTACAATGATTAATTTCTTCACTTTTATAGTCGGAAACATATGGTCGTTCGCTATGTCGTATTCTATTTTTCGCCGTGGATAACTTAGTTAGATAAATATGGCGCGGCTACGAGAGACCGCGACGTCAGCAGACGGTCTCGGCGGGCGCGAGGGTGGGCGCGGCGAGGGGCGCGAGCGGCGACAGCGTGGCCAGCGGCGACAGCGGCGGCGCGCCCAGCGGCTCCGGCGAGCGCCGGCGCAGCGCCTGCCGCTTGCGGAACTCCAGGAACTCCTCCTTCATGGCGCGCACCCTCGCCTCCACGTCGTCGCGCGGCGGCCGAGCGCGCGTGCGCTCTGGCGTCGAGGGCGTGGGCGTGCGCGTGGCGCGGTCCCACTCGTAGTGCACGTCCACCGAGCCCGCGTCCACCGCCTCGCCCGAGCCAGGCCGCGGCGGCGGCGCAGGCGGCGGCGGCCGGTACGGCGGCGGCCGCCACTCAGCCAGGCTGCCGGTGCGGCTGCTTCGGTTGTGCTGCGACGAGGACGCGTTCTTGCTGCCGAAGCCGCTCGACGACGAGCGGCTCTCGGGAGAGGCCTCGTGCGGCGGCGGCGGCAGCTCGGAGACGCCGCGGGGCCGGCCGTGGCGCGGGATGGGACGCGCCCGCGACCGTATGAAAGGCCCGGTGCGCAGCGAAAGCGGCACCTGCGGCAGCGAGCGCAGACGGAACGGCGACGGCGGCGTCGGGAATGAACCGTCGGCCGAGCTCGGGAACGGGACGGAGCTGAGGTCGGAGACGTGGAGCGGCGACCAGGGCGTCCAGGCGGCCGCCCACGGGGGCCACGGCGGCCACGGCGGCCAGTGCAGCGCCAGCGCCGGCGACGAGGCGCGGAACAGCGGCGGCGCGGCGGCGGGGTGCAGCGGCGCGCGCAGGCGCGGCAGGAACCCGCCGTCGTCGGACGAGGAGGGCGCGGGGGAGGGCGCGAGGGAGGGCGCGGGCGAGGCGGGCGGCAGCGACGCGCCGCGAACCGACACCGACGCCCAGTACTGCGGCTCGCCGCCGCACCGCGACGCCGGCCACACCCAGTTCGCAGTAAACTTCAAACACTGCACTATACTCGATATTCCGCTTTCTCTAAATCTGAAATATTCAAAATAATTTATGAGCCTGCCGTAACAATACTAACGACGTTGTTCAATTATAGTCAACGTTCTTTATCAACTGACCTGATTTCCTGAGAATCGATAAGGTGGCGCAACAAAAGAAAACAAGTTAGGATTGAATTAGATCGCTGCTTTTGAAACGTAGTAGGTACTATATTATTTACTAAACAGCACTTACTTCTTAAAAGGCACTTGAGTGCTGTCTGCGGTGCGCAGGTCGGTCAGGCGTGCGGCTACCATGTTGTATGCTGCAAGCGGATAATTTCTGAACATTAACGTAGTGCCGACTGTCGCCCAAGCTTGCCACCGCCCCGCGGCCGCCGCCCGCCACCGATGTACCGACACCATCCAACACCCACCATATTGTCAACTTTAAAGCGATCGACCACACGAAACGACCAAATACTATTCAATTGAATATTTAAATACAACAAAGTACTATTGAATAGGCTACTTTACAACTAGTCAAATCAGCTACTCTTTATCGGACGTCAAAACGTGCGCTTTGTATGAACTTTCTACTGAAAACTGAATTATGACGTCATCAACGTTTCATTACATTTTAAAGTTTATTTTGTTATTAAAAATAGTATTCCAGCTAAAAACTCAATAAAAATTCCCGTAGTTTAGCGTTAGTACCTATCTAGGTAACATTTTTTTATTGAGAAGATTAAAATAAAATATAGGTACTTAAGTATTTAATTTATGTAGTCAAATACTCAATTGAGAATAATAGTCCGTCGTATCCACTGATCGATCCATAATGATGTTAATTAGCAAATAAAAATAAATTCCAAAAGTGACCAAGTTGATCCAATGAGTCGAGTAGGTACCACAAATCCACATAGTGACAAAAGCTATGAATATCAACCGTTCTATTTTTTTTTAGGTTAAACAATTTTGTACCTATTGAAAATTCATCCAGGATAAAAGGCAAGCCTAGGAAAGAAAACATTAAAACAAAACATGCAGTTCCCAAAAACAAGCTTGAGTGAAGGGGGCACCGTGCCTATTGTGCTCAATCGTATTTTTTTGTTTCTAAACAATTAAACAACATTTCCAAAAAACAAGAATGATTCATTGTAGTAGGTAATTTCTGATTTTCAATTTATCAAGTCACTGCGGATTATGTTTTTATAATGTTTGTAACTAGTTATTATCTTTTTCTCCCCTCCGGACGGAAAGCGTCAATTTTCTTCCCGCTGAGATAAACGAAAATGCCGCTTTCCATCTCCGTCGAGGAGAATAATTGTATACTAACGTCGAGCAGTATAAATAAGAAAGCCTCAGGTCACATGTTTTAAATGAGATCTGAGACCTTTCTTACTTTCCTGCCCTCGGTGTGTAATCTACTAGGTATAACAATAATAAAACATAAGAATCCGTAGGTTGTTGTTGTATGTTTCGATAAATTGAAAGCCAGTCAGCATAGCTAGCATGCCGCAGTGATACAGCGCTATCACATCTTAGCTCTCTTTCTATTTGCGTGCGAACGAACGAGATGAAAGACGTGATACAGCCGTATCACGTGTAGCATACTACGAGTGCTGGACTACAAATAAAATGTGATAAGGTCAGTTTGGGTAAGTGAAACACCGGGGCAAGTGGGACACATTCAAATATCTTCAATAATTAGAGCTTTTACTTAGTTTTGTAGGTGTCGGTAAGGTGTTTTTGTTATTATAGTTCCGGGTATAAAACAGAGATGTCGCTACTATGCTTGAGTGAAGAGATAAAGCATTGCAAAATATCAGTCTGTAAAAAACAATATTTGCGAGTGCGAGTGAGTAACGGAAAATATTCATAATTCTTTTAAAAACCGACGTATTGTCTTTGTAAAATGAAAGTTACATATAATATAAATTTGTCTTCCCCCTACGAATATTTATTTTACGTAAATGTAACAGGTTTCGTCATAATTTGATGATGAAAAACGTAACTTTAAAATTACGTACTGGGGCAAGAGAAACAGTGCAGTATGGGGTAAGTGAAACGTATGTTTCACTTACCTCAGATCAGAGGTTCTAAACCTTTTTAATAACCTAAAAATTTTAGAAACTTGATTTGCTCATTGAGTGTTTTTGAAGTGAAACACTATTTATGGGACGGCCTTGAAATTTGAAACCGCAACCTTTTCATGTAACGGAAGATCGAAATTTTAATTTGACAGCTGCGGAATTTCTATAAAAATCTATGAGTCTTTACTTATACGGAAACGGATAACATTCATTGTTTTGTTATGATTCCAATTTATTAAATTGATACGTTTTCTAAGAAATTGCTTATAGTTTTATTCATAGTCAGCTACAAGTTTTCAAATTAAAAGAATGTTGAGAACCTCTGATTTCTGATATATGTTTCACTTGCCCCAAATTACTTTTTTTGCTTTTCCAAGCCAAAATAAACATTATTTCCACGTGGAAAGGACTAAAATTGCTTGAATCGCTATTGCATATACTACCCTTTGTATCAAAAGCTCACTTATTGCTAGTTATGAACAAAAAACATAGACTGTTTCACTTGCCTCTTGCAAGGGGCAAGTGAAACAGTTTCTGTCCGTGGACTTTATTTTTGATTTTTTATCTATTTTTAATGCACCTATGGTAACAGTTTATTAAATTTTTAAATCTCAATACTTTTCATGACGTAAGTGACATATTGTCACTGTTATAAGACTAATAGTTTAGTCAGGCCAATCGATTTTCCTTAGAAAAAAATAAAGTATGTTTCACTTACCCAACCTGACCTTATTCATGTTTTTTATTTAGAAGTGTTGTTTAATTGTTTAGAAATAATAAAAATACGATTGATGGCAGCACAATAGACTCGGTACCCTCTTAAGGAATTTCAAGTTTCAGTTCTTTTCAATGCTGTAAGCATAATATGTAGTACCTAACTAACTACCTACGTAAGCATTGAAAAGGCTATATAAGTAGGTACAAATACCCACCATATTACTTATCAAAATAAGTAACAAATAATATAAAGTTGTAGGTACTTACCTACCTATTGTATTCTAATAGTTAAGACGTAATAGTAGGTGGAAATACCTCGGAGGCATCTTTTATTTATCATTTTACGACTAGATTTATACCATTTACCGAAACTTAAGTCATACCTCAGTATTTTTGGATAGTTCATCTAGTGAAATCATCAACTGAATACACGATTGTAATTACTTCACTCGATAGAAAATCGTCACAAAGATGACGTATTTTCATGCATTTTTAAACATTTTTCTCGTTTTAGAAGAACTTAAAATAGTTTCCGATTATTTGTATTTATACTCACATATTCACCATTAGTTTAACTGGTGCAATCATAAAAAAAATCTAGAAAAAGTACTTTGGTTAGTTGTTTTTAATCGAAAATACGGCTCACGCACACACTTTTCGGAGCGCTCGGCAATCGCGATTCTCATACAAAATATTCGTCGGGACATATGGCCCCTTAATGTTAAATCACAATTATTATTAGGTAAACATAAATAAATAATGTCAATGAATTGTCTTAAGTTGTCCATGCAAAAAAGGAAGTAAGTAATTATAATAAAATGTCTACGAAAACTAAAAGGTGATGTTGCTTCGTCACCGACAATATGGTAAGTAACGCAGGGATTGTTGCCGCCTCACTAGCGACATCTATGAGACGGAAACTCTACTGAACACGTCGTTTACTTTGCTGTTACCGTGTATCTAACCTTTTCCCGAAAATTTTAACATAAACCACTGACATATACTCTAGCGATAGACAGGCCCTGCCATAGAAGCAACATGTTCCACTTGAATGAGGTGGGCGCACCGCATTGATGTTCCCGAGTTCACTTCGTCACTATGGCAATGACAGATCGCAATGTGTAATTTTGTGTTGTTTTGTGTGACATGTTGTTTGTTTGAACGAGCTTGTCTATCGCTAGAGTATATGTCAGTGACATAAACCCTAGGTGTGCACTGTGCACACTAAAATTTGCAAAAATTATTACCTACCTACCACACAAAACACGCTACTTCATATTCTAAGGAATTCCTTTGGGATCACTCTAGTTGTGGTATTTAAGGGTAGGTGCCTACAATAAAAAATAATTCGAATGAATTTATTTCGGTACTTAATTGTTTTTTCAGATCTTCCTCATTGAGACTTTCGATCAACGGAATTACTTCCAATTTGCCAGGTATTTTTTAACCTGGCTACTAAAGGGGAGTCACACCAAATCTAATTAGCGGCACACAGTTAGCTACATAGTAACAACGCAGTAAACTCGTCACGGAGCGGGCAAGCGGCCGCTGCGCCGGTCTCAATCTCACCTTTCTCCTGCTTGCGACGTTTCCGTTTATTACAGATCTTGACAGCGCACACGGACAAGATAATAGCCACTATGAAGAACAAGATGCCGCCCACCACACCGGCGGTGATGGCTTTGTGCTTCACTCTCGCTGGGACTGGGAACTTGACCTCCTCAGAACTTTCGTAGCTGGTGGCAGAGTTTGCCAAAACTCTGAAGTAGTATGTCCGTCCCCCGACTAGGTTTTTTACTGAAACCATTTAATATCCATGTTAAGTACCAGGTGTTTCGGCATACGCTGACGGTTTTAAAGGGGATCATCAGACCGACAAACTAAAAAACTTTCTCTATCAACATTGAATAATTTATTTGCCTGCCGAAACTCACTCACACACTTTAGCTCCATATTTTTATTTCGTACAACTGCTATCACTCATCCACTCCACATGACCAAACCAAAGAAGCATACCCTTCTCTATTACTTGTCAGAACTAAATTTACATCGATCTCTAATCACACAATTTTTCAATCTATCACTCAATGTAACACCACACATACTTCGCAAGGAACGCACAAAATGTGCACAAGATGTGTTCCGCACAAAATTTCAAAAAAAGATTCGCAGTTTTGTGTAGGTAGAACAGCTCACCCAAATGTAAGTAACGACAGATTTTTTCCGCGATTTCGATAGAGAAAGTTTAGTATGATGGCCATCTTCCCCTTATAAAACCGTCAGCTCATATTTCTGGTTATCATAGAATCAAGCCAGTCTTCGATATGTTATTAACATAATAATGTGTACCCAAGTAGCTGGTCTCTTCAGGCCGAATCTGCCCTTTGTTGAGAGTCTTCCAGTTGGCGTCGGTGCGGTACTTGATGGTGTAGTATTGCACCAGGTTGGATCGTTCTAGAGGAGATTGCCACGTGATCAGGAATCCATTGTGCAACTCCGTTACTGTTAGGTTGCGCGGGTTACCTGGCTTGGGACCTACACATCGAAAAATTGTATTAGTATTAAGATAAACGAAGAAGTAAATCAGGAATCACATTTAAAAAAAATAAAATTAAGCATTAAAACCAACAGCTGCTGAAGTTGAACGCACACCTAGCCGCACCGCACGCAGATTTTTTTTGTCTAAATGACAATTACAGAATTACTCAGGGAGCATAGACTGCTTATTACTGTGGACTATGGGGGGACCACACCAGCGGCGACCTGGTAGGTCAACTAGTGAAAGGACTTAGCAACCTGCCCAAGGACATTACTAGAGATGACAAGGAGATTTTGGCGTTGCTGAGACTATGCGGTGGATTGGGTAGCGGGTATCGGTGTGAACGACATGCAGAAGTTGTATGAAATGACTAATGCGGACGCTGAGGCCGCATCTGTCATTTCGTACAAATTATGCATGCGGTGCAGCTAGGTGTGCGTTCACCCTAAGCCGCATCTTTAAAATAGGTCTATAAAAACCGCATGGTATATTTAGGTTGATTGAAATAAAAATGTTAGTGACACCAAATTGTTAGTAAGCAAGTGTCGAGGAAAGTTCTACAGTAAAAGTGCAAGGTAAGTACCCGAGCCTTGGGGTGCGTTCCGAAATATCTTTTCGTCTATTGGTCCCGGGGAAGTTGAGGGCGCCTTCGGCTTGGCACCTACATCTACAAAAGGCAATAATACCATTGTTAATTTAATATCTCAAAGAACTTAAAGAACAATCTAGTTTTAATACCATACATCAAGTGCCCATTCCAATACAAACCATTGTCCATCAGAACAAACAATTTAATATCTTGGAAACCTTCTAATCTACTCAAAAGATTAGTTACTAAATACACCCACCGCACCGGCACCGTACGTAACCAAATCTATAAGACAATTAACATACCAAGAGTTCTGATTGTAATGGCCTTGCTCATCATTCCTTCTCCGATTGTATTTTTGCTGTTCACTTGGAATTCGTAGGTCGTACCCGGTTGGAGACGGTTTATTGTGACCTGCAAAATATAAAAATGAGCATGTCATCGTAATACTTCTTTTTTTTCTCCCCATTATGCTTCAAGCATAGGAGTACAGAAGCCCTATGTTCTGAGAACGAAGAAACAAAAATACTGACCTAATTACGAATACCAACCTCATATTAGAATATACTTATTAAGTAATTAGATAAGATAATTAGGTATTTACGTTTCAAATTTCAAATAATCAACATCATCATCATCACCGTAGGTCATATGACACGCCCCAGTGACAAACAACGTAACCCTTTTTTTTGACATTTATTTAACTTCATTCTTACAACTGCTATTAAATAAAATACAAATTCGCCAAACTGGAGAACAGTTTTTTGGCCCTGCCTTCGTCTAAGTATCATTTTCTCTAGTAGGTAAAGGCACAGATTAATAATAAGTTAAGTACCTACTTAAATTTCGTAAAATTTAATCTAATTTAAGGTCTAATTTAATCAATCAATTAGACCAAAAGTGCAGAGTGAGACAGGCCTGCTTCAAGCAACAAAATACAAGATACTAGTACTTACAGAGGTAGCACCAGACGGCGTAACAGGCACTTTGGTCCACTCAGAAAAGCCGGCTTCTCGGTACCAGATCGTGTAGTCCTGCTTATAGTCCGGTCCTCCCGCGTACCCTGGCTGCCAGCGCAGAGTGACTTGGAACTCTGTGGCGGTCCCCGACACGTTGTATGGGGCGTGGGGCTGCGTGCCTTCGATCACTAGCTGAGTGTCAGCCACTATTGTTGCCACCTGTGAAAAAAATGCACGGTTAATATTTAAAAAAAGCTTGTTAAAACTAACATCAATCTCCTTTATATGTGAAGTTAAATCTGAAATGAGAGAGAGAGAAGAAAACAGAAGCAGAAACCAGATCGGTTTTGAATCTTGAATCTTTCGTACACTTATAGATATCCCTACACAAAACCAAGCTTCCTTCATACAAGCGGCCATTATCGTTATTGGTAAACATGTGGTACACTCACTCACACATATCGCGCGTTGCGGTACATACAAACAGGTGCGCAGTGCACATACACCGGCTGACTGTGTGCACCTGTTCGTATGCGCTACGTGTGAGTGCACCGACAGCTTCCGCTTGCATGAAGCTTGGTTTCTGTAGGGATATCTATTCATGTGACAGTACTGTACCTCATTGGAAGCAACACATTGATAGATTCCGAAGTCCTGGCGCCGCAACGTGTCGATGGTGATGTTGCCGCCGAGGGCTCGGACGCGGTTCTTCTGGAGCGGCAGTCCATCGCGTCGTCGCCATATCACGCTCGGCCGCTGCGTACCCTCAGCCTCTTGAGCTTCGCAGTGCATCTCCACTGATTCTCCTACCTGGTTGGTATAATGATTGTGAAAATATACTCGTAGGTACATATTTTCAGGATATTCTGAAGGGTACTTTAAGGGTACTGCCTAGTGCCTACCTTTCTTTGATATAAAGGTTCCGGTTCCACGGTGAACACAGGTGGTTTACGTACTAACACTTCCATTGGTCCTGTACAAAAACGATAACATAATTTAGACCTTGTCTTTTGAATCCGGTATAACATTATCAGGCATATACAGGGTCCGACTTAATATACTGCCGGTTTTTTAAGAGGATGATGCATGAGCATGTTGCTTGTTAGCTTCTTTTTTTTAACTTCTTTATAGGAGGAATAGACCATCAAACTGAACAACTTTCTCCACTGTCTCCATCATTGAAAACGTGAAAAAAATGGGACAGCTCCCTACATTCGAGGGTCGAGTAGGATATAAAAAGCTTTTTTTTTCTCGCGATTTCGATGTTGGTCCGATAGGAAAAGTTGTTCAGTTTGATGTCTGATCACCCCCTTAAAAAACCGTCAGCATATTAAGAAGGGACCTATACGGTACATACCAGAAGAACCCTGAGTCCCTTGAGCATTATAAGGCGTGCAGGTGTACCGTCCCTGGTGATTCTGATTGACCCTTGTGAAGAGCAGCGAGCCGTTGTTCATGATCACGATGTCCTTCGTCTGGTACGGCTCCAGCAGTCGCTTGTCCTTCGTCCAGGTCACGTACTGGAGCGGCGGGTTCGCCTTTATGTAGCACTGCACTACTCCCGCCAGGCGGAATGGTAGGTACTGTACTGTTGGCGTGAATGTCACCTTGGCTGGGTCTGTGAAGTTTGGGTTACTTTAAATTTTGTAGTTAGTAATCATTTTGCTAGACCGGCTAGAGCATTTTTATATAAAGGGTGTCCCAATATTCAACGTCAAGCCGAAAACCGGAGATTATAACTGTTCAGGGATAAAAAATACAAAAAATTGATCCCTTTCGGCGATATCGATTTTTTTTTGAAAATTGTGAAAAACGCCACCCTACGCCAAACTTATTGATGTCGTGACTTAAAATTTTTATTTTTTTTCCATGAAAATACTTGTTAGGCAAGGCAATCCTGAATAAAACACTATCTTTTGTCAGACTTCTGCGGAAACATTTTTTCTTTGGCAACTTTAAATAACATCCTGTAATATAAATGTATCGCGCTAACCTGGCAAGTTATTAAAATAGATGACCCATTTAATAAAGTTTTCAAAATGGTATTACACTTGGCACTTCTTTTAGAAGCTGTCTTGTGGTATCGAGTACTAAAGCAGAAACATTAATTAGCCTTACATTCGATATTCAAATAGGCCGAAGCGCTCTGCGGGTCTCCGATACCGTTGGACACCTCGCAGAGGTACTGCCCCGAGTCATCAGCCGCCACGGGGTTGATGACCAGCGCGCCGTCCTTGCGGATGGTGACCCTGGTCTCCAACGCCGCCACCTCCGCCACCGGCGCGCCCTCCCGGAACCACTTCACCGTCACATTCCCCGGTAGAGCCTTCGCTTCGCACGAGAATTGCACCTTCTCCCCTTCTAGCTTTGTTTGGTTAAGTGGTGGCATCTGTAAATTTAGACACACTGTTACAACATGCCTATATTGCTTGAGATTCTTAAATAGTAGCCTACACTACGCTATAATTATTCGAGTGGTTTGGTGAAACTTATCCACGTAGGTACCTCGCCGATTCCGATGAGCCATAAGATGTTCAAGAAGAAATCATTTAGATACACTATTACCACAGCTATAACTTTTTAAAACTGTATTAAAAATATCATTATTTAGGTACGCGATATCCACAACAATATAAGATGACCAGTATTTATACCAGTCATGTTGGTTGTGTAGTCGGCATTTAAATAGCTTCAGTTGACTCCTTCATTTACAGCGCGTAATAAATAAAAACGCTCACAGGTATAATATCTGGATTGAGGAGCCACAATCAAAGTAGCCTTTTCAGTTTTTGTAGGATCTTTTTCCAACTCCAACACATTTTTCAAGAACATTCATCACGTATTTTTGTGACTCCTAAATTCAAATGTTTGGATTGAGGACCTTTAAGTTATGTAACTTCTCTATACTTTTGCTACATATTTCAGAATTGGGCCTACAAAATCTACGCATATCCTACAAAATGGGCGTGGCATCCTTTTTTCAATAGCGAAAATAGCTCCTTATTTAATACGCAAATTACCGCTAGGCTAATGTGCGATTGCCAGCAACTTACCGTGATGACAGCGCCACCGGCGATGATGACACGCGCGGTGTGGGAGACCTGGCCCTCGCCGTTGCGCGCGATGCACGTGTAGTCGCCGATGTCCTCGTGCCTGATGTTGCTGATGCGCAGCTCGGTGCCGTCGTTGAAGATGCCGACGGTGCCCGACGGCTCCACGGGGTTCGCGTCCTTGTACCACAGGATCTCGGGGGTGGGCGTGCCCTCCGCCTGGCAGTTGAGGATGATGGCATCTCCTGCGATTTGTTTTGTTCTCGTTACTGTTATAGGAAGGTTGAACGTAGCCTTTTACTTGAAAGGAGGCCTGTGCCCTGAAGTGGGACGTATACAGGGTGTTTCATAAGTAACAATAAAATTTTAAAACTCTTAAGGGGATTGTTTAGACCGTCAAACTGAACAAATTTCTCTATGGGACCAACATCGAAAGCGCGAAAAAAATAATTTTATATCCCATACATATTTTAGCTCTAGTCGATTTGTAGAGTATAGAACATAAATTATTTTTTTCGCGATATCGATATTGGTCCCATAGTGAAAGTTGTTCAGTTTGATGGTCTACACCACCCCCTTAAAGGTTTATTTGTATGTTTGTAACACCTTGTATAATAGGCTCATGATGATTGTCGAACATTTTTTGGTTGGTACTATCAAAAGGATAGTGGCTTAGTCGACTCTTGTTTTTAACTTTTAGTTGTGCATGAAGTTAAAGATGCAGTGCGCCTACAATGCTCTATTTACTCTTGGCTTGTGGAGGTCTTTGCTAAGGAGTGATCAGAACTTCGAGCTGGTCCATAACTAAGATGAGAAGACAGAGGCAGGTATTCGCCCATTTAGCTGCGCTTGCAGTTTTATAAAAACTATGGCATTGAGAGTTATGGACGCACTCCTTTATAGGACACTAGATAAAATGTGTAGTTTCAGTATCTACAGGGTGTTTCATAAGTAACAATAAATTTTTAAAACTCTTAAGGGGGTTGTTTAGACCGTCAAACTGAACAACTTTCTCTATGGGACCAACATCGATATCGCGAAAAAAATAATTTTATATCCCATACATATTTTAGCTCTAGTCGATTTGTAGAGTATAGAATATGTTTTTTTTTTCGCGATTTCGATATTGGTCCCATAGTGAAAGTTGTTCAGTTTGATGGTCTACACCACCCCCTTAAAGGTTTATTTGTATTTTTGTAACACCTTGTATACCAATAGATTCTGGAAGAAAATGTGTACAACATTATAATGCATTATGTTCCACGTGTGAATGCTCACCTAAATTAACGTATATAATGTCTTCCGGTGTGATGGAGAAGCGCGGTGGCGCGTGCACGTCGAGGTGGAACCAAGTTCCGTTCTTGTGCTGGTTCGGTGATCGGTTGAGGAACACCACCTTACACTCGTACCAACCCTGGGTCACAAATTGTATTCGTATTCAAAATGTTCTGTAGGAATGCAACCTTAATCAAGTTCATTCATACGTCTACTGCTAACAGAATCTGGTAGTCATGAAATTCCAATTCCTATTCAGTTTTTTTTAACTGTTGATTACATCCATAACATGAAATTGACCCAAATGTTATGTGAGATACAAATTCGAAGATAGTACTCTGAGACAAAGAAAGGTGACGTTACCTGGTCGGATTCTCGTATATTGGTGAGGTTGAGGCTGGCGGCGCCGTAGGGGGAGTCGGCGGCGACGCGCGACACTCTCCCCTCGTACCCCTCCCCGCTGTGCGTCGGGTAGCTCTCGTACCAGATGTAGATCGGGATGTCCTGTCCCTACATACCACACGCACTGTTAGACAGTCGCCCACGAGCCGGCGCGGAGCGACGAACATCTACCACTTACAATAGGCGAGGCTACCGGGACAACAGCACGACTTGTCGCCCCCACTACTAACGTCCGACTCTGTCAACGGAGTACGATTCACGTTACCAACACGAACATACAGACAGATTCAGATCATTCATATCTTGTAACAGTGTTTTTGTTAATCGGGATGTTAAAGGATAACTTAAATTTAACTGTTACAAGATAATTTTTAGATATTATTAAACTATCTACATTAAAAACATCTACGGAAACATGCATGGATGGAGTTTCGAACATAAATATGTATGATTTCTGATGCTCTTTAAAAGTTGGTTTTAATTGTTTAAATATTGATTTACTGCTAGTTTACTCAAGTGATCCATAGGTAGAAGAGCACTTTGAAAATTTTGATCTATTTTAATTTAGTTGTTTACGTAAACGTAAGTTTACTGCATGCAGAAAGTGAAAATAAAGAACGAAATACTATCGAACTACTTCATGCAACAGGAGGATGAGTGCAAGATACTTAAATATTTAACAAGATATACAAATGTATATGTATATAGGTACTCGTACATGAATCTACATTTGCAGAGAGCGTGGGAGAAGCCCACAGCCACAGGAAGAGAGAAACAGACAGAACCGCCGCCAGTGCGCGAGGGAGTGCGGTGCCCCGTGTCAGCCGTGTAAGCAGCAACGTGCTCCCAATACTATCTCAGAAAAACAATATGGTGCACCAAACAAAGGAAATTGAAAAATTATAAAAAACTTCTTATTGTATTTGTAAAGTGGCAGTGTATGTGTATGTTCGTCGGTAAAACCTAACGGGGGTCTGCTGCTCTCTCGGACTCGCTTTGAAGGCCTTTGTCACTGTGGTGTAAGACAACCGGTCGGTGGAACGAGGAGCGCGGTAGGTAGACGAGGCGAGGCAATACGCAGAAGAGGCATATACACAAAAGGCGTGCTCGGGGCGCGCGCGGGGCGAGGCCGACGCCCCGGCCCGCGGCGCCCGTTACCACTAGCACGGACTATACGAGGTGTCGGGGCCGAGAGCCGAAAGGCCGACGCCGACACATCGACATATACTTTACAGGTGCGGGCGCGTCGCGGGGACGAGCCGTCCTCTACTGAACAGAAACACACACGGAATTGAGCAGCGTTGTATTGTAAGAGTGGAGTGTGGACCGTCGTACCGTTTCGCCTACCTTCTTCTCCCACTGCAAGACGTACGGCACGGGGATGTCTTCGGGAAAGTCCACCTGGCAATTGAACACGACGCTCTCGCCGAGGATTGCCGTGATGTGCACGGCATCTTGGTGGTCTTGGTGGCAGGTTACTGCAACAGTGAGTCAGACTGTAGCGAGTTGTGTTCTGGGAGGGTGTTATCCCGTCTGAGGAGGGTGGTGTGGTGTGGTGACGAACCTGGTAGGTTGACTAGCAGCAGTAGGAGCAAGCCGGCGGCGATGTGCGGCGGTTGCACGGCGCGCCAGCCCATGCCTGCGCTCCCATGTCACGGCCGCGCGCGGCGACTCATCGTTGATGCATCACCTGCGACAAACAACATTATGTTTAAAAGTGCTATCCTCGAGACAAAGACAAAGTGTTTCTGTTCGAGAATTCTGGCCTTAGTCGAGACGAGAAAAAATTTCTCAACAACTCGAGAAATCGATTCAATGAACACTATCTAAAGAAACGTGTTTAATTTGGGGCCGATTTTTCAATTGTCGGATAATTCCTATGAATAAATTAAATACGTTGAAAGAAATATAATGTTTTCTCCCCTTCGGACGGAAAGCGGCAATTTTCGTCCCGCAGCGCTAAACGAAGTTGCCGCTTTCCACCTCCATCGAGGAGATAAATACTATTACTATCTAAAATTATCTTAAACCAGCGATCCAGAAAAATTCCTGGAAAAAATCTTGCTCTTGTTTTTGTTTTTATTAAAAATATACATCCATTTGGGAAATAGGCAGGAAAGAGACATTATTGGGATTATTTTGGATTTCGGAATAAAAACTATTTATTATTCTACAATTTTTTGTGGACTGGTAAGATTTCTTGGAAAAAAATATATCAAAAACCATAAAACTAAAAAGGAAGAAAGCTTTTTTCTTTTTAATTAAATCGAGTATTTGGCGTAACTCGGCGTAACGTATTTTTTTTTCTGACAGCCTAGTTCTGTATTTCTAAGATGTAATGACAACTCTTTGGTTGTATGAAAAATATATCCCAATCTTATCCCAATCGTACTATTTCTAAAATATAAATATTTATTAGGTATACATACTTAAAGGGCGTAAGTGACAGCCTAGCAAATACTGAAACGGTGAACTCAGACCATCAAACTGAACAACTTTCACTATGGAGCCTAACTGAAAATCTAGCTATTTTTCCATATATAAAACCTTACTTTTATTAATACGGTCTACGAGTGTTCTACGACAAAGTTTTGTATGGACGGAAACCACCTTTTAAGCATGATAACAACCATTTCAATTCCATCATTAAATTTCTAACCAATAGCGTTATGGAAAATTACATAGAGAAATATAAAATTGCAAGTAGTTAGTTAGTTAGGTTTGGTTTGCTCACGAAGGTGGGTGGCCTTTGAACCACCGTCCTTGGACTATTTCTATTATACGTACACTGTCAGTAATTGCACTGCATCACGGCATATAATCGACCTGGCACTCTGCGGGCAGACCTGACGAAGTTACCCTCGTGTTCAACTTTGCGTACTTACCTAGTAATCAGCCTATCGATTTTGTTATAAGTACCTTGGTTTCATAAGCTACTTTGACCTGTGACGTTGTAATTGCAATTTCGTTTGCGAATAAATCGTTACAATGAAACGATAATAGAATATATTTATACAGGGTCCAACTTAATATGCTGACACTTTTTTAAGGGGATCTTTTTTTTATCTAGATCATCACACCATCAAACTGAACAACTTTCTCTATGGGACCAACATCGAAATCGCAAAAAAAATCTGCTGTCCCATATATTATTTGGCTCGAGTAGGTTTGCAGTTCTGTATGGAGGGGCTGATTTTTTTTTCACAATTTCAATGTTGGTGCCATAGAGAAAGTTGTTCAGTTTGATGGTCTGATCATCCCCTTAAAAAAGCGTCAGCATATTAAGAAGGACCCTATATAGTCCAATCATTTTAGGGTTTGACACTACGAATAAGAGAATAAATATGGAAGAATAACTCCAAACAAAATCGAAATCATTTTTGGCACCCCATGAAAAATGACATTTTGTATGAGTTTTGGCGGCGAGTTACAATTTTTAAAGAACAAATTTAGAACGCGTTACAATTTTTTTGGTGCCACTTTTTGAGCTTCATTTATACTTCTATACATTCTCTTATTCGTAGGTTTGACCCTAACAATAATTCATCTATCGCTGAAACTTTGCAGTGTGCTAAAGTAAAGTAAGTATACAGATTACGGATTACAAATAATCTAGGTTGTTTTTTTTCCGGTCCTAGATTATTTGTAAGTTAATATGTTGTGTGGTGCTGGTGTTGTGGTACGGAACCCTCGGTGCGCGAGTAGCAAGGCTCGCACTTGACCGGTTATTATTTCCATGTGAGCAGGCCTGTAGGTGTAGGCTGTAGGCTTAGGCCGAGATTCAGAGAAGATTTTTTTGGTCTTAGCTCGAGCTAAGTAGGGTAGAAATGTATGGATTTTGACATACGGGAGTTCGAACTATGACTTAGGAATCGTCTCTTAATCTCGGCCTTAGATTATCAAGATAGACAGTCAAAGCTACGAAAGCGTTGAAAAAAATAGGAACCACCATAGCTAGCATGCAGCAGTATTACAGCGCTATCACACCTTCGCTCTCTTTCTATTTGCGTGCGAACGAACGAGATAAAAGACGTGATACAGCCGTATCTCGTGTTGCATGCTACCAGTGCAGTACTGGTTCAGTACTGGTTCAGTACTGGTAACATATACACGCACACATACATATTTTGTATGGCGCCTCACGCACACCAACCTAAGAAAGTTAGCCCCTTTTGTTTTATACGGAACAAGTGTGAGGCTCATTCTAGACATATACTTTTTCTAAGGCTGCAGGACGTTTAACATTGTCAATAATTACATTTAGATGGAAAAACCTAGGTAACACATTAGGAAAACAGTTTCCACTTACTTAAAATTACTGGGATAGGTACTTAAAAATATGAACGAAAACATACTGAATACTACATACGATGATAATGATAATAACAATTAAAATTTAGGTTCATTCTCCCACAGAGAGACATGGCCTCAGGCCAAGCTCTTCAATAAAGATTTAAAAAAAAAATGTTCATTCTATTCGAATCTTAAAATTGTGGTTCTATCTTGATGATTTTGCCAATGTCTATTAATTAGCAAAAGAGCTTGACATTGTACGGTTATAAATATTTGGTGACACAATCTTGAGGCGCCATACAGTTGGAGCTTCGTTGTAGGCCGGGGAGCGGCCAACCGACACGCGAAAATCCAGTAGCAGACCTACAACGCGACTCCATTTATTTTCATATAAAAAAATTTAACGATTAAACATTTAGATTTTAAACAAATAATTTGATACCAGTTTGAAGCGCGCGTTGAAATCTTTTCTACTGGTCGTAGCAACGACTACGAAGCGTAGGCGTAAAATAAGTTCAAACGAATTTACGTTTCCATCTAAAACTTTTAGTAAAACATGTTTTATAACAGTCACTGAACTGAAATAACCACGGCAAAGCTATAAGCTATAAAATACTTGATAGTTATTGGCGTTATTGCCCCACTTACGAACGTGGGCGAGATTAGAATCGTATCGCATGCAGTATGCACTTGTAGTGAAAAATACTGAAAATCTGTTTTCTGCTATCTCAATAGATACAAAAACAAGTGTTTTTTCTGTTGACATTTTACAATAACTACCGTGGCACACCTCGGACACTTATTGTTCTATTCTATTCTATATTTAAAAAAAATGGCAGCCATCTTGGGTATGTGATGATTTTGCCAATGTCTAGTTTTTGTAGCAAGAGTACTTGACGTTGTACGGTAACTTATGTATTATGGTGACTTCAAGGATTGTTTTTCGAAAAGAACACTATCTTGAGCCACCACTGGAGCTTCGTTGTAGGCGGGGGAGGGGGCAACCAACAATCGACTCGCGATGCAACTACCTTATAGCAGACCTACAACGCGACTCCGACACTTAATACCGGTAGAGAGTAGTATAATCCTTGCTTTATACAAATGGAAAGAAACTAATCAGAAGAGGTTAGACAGGATATTGCCTACTGTTTTCTGCTACGCTTCGGTACCAAGTAAATTATATAGGGTCCTTCTTAATATGCTGACACTTTTTTAAGGGGATGACCAGACCATCAAACTAAACAACTTTCTCTATGGGACCGACATCGAAATCGCGAAAAAAATAACAGCCCCTCCATACAAAACTGCAAACTTACTCGAGCCAAATGTATGGGACACCTGATTTTTTTTTCGCGATTTCGCTGTTGCTCCCATAGAGAAAGTTGTTCAGTTTGATGGTCTGATCATCCCCTTAAAAAAGTGTCAGCATATTAGGTTGGACCCTGTATAATAAATTAAAATCAGTCAAGTGCGAGTCGGGCTACTCGCGCACTGAGGGTTCCGTACCACACCACCACAGAACACAACATATTAACATCGAAAAAAAAACTTTTTTTCTTCGGGACCTTAAGCGTAAGACCGACTCGCACTTGGCCGGTTTTTATTATTTGTTGTTATACTGTAGAGTTTGCTCTATAATCACACCAAGTTTGACGCTTGTATGTATTACCATTTTTACTATAGAGCGAGAAGAAAAAACGTCGATAAAAACTAGTTTCTTGTTGAGAACCCCCTTAATTTTCTACTTTTTGACATTTTTATTATTTGTCAACAAATCCGCCGTAATAACGCATATTCTGTAAAAATTTCAACTATCTAGCTATTACGGTTCAAAAGTTACAGCCCTAAATAGGTAGGACGGACGGACGGAAAAACAACGTAGGCTTAGTAATAGGGTCCCGTTTTCACCCTTTGGGTACGGAACCCTAAAAATTTGTGGGAGGCAGGGAGTATCCGTACTGTATGTAGTAGTACCATACTCTTTTGTATACTGTGAACGTGGTAAGATTATATAGCTAGCAGTTAAGGGGCTTGCAGAGTTGTCAATTTCATACAAAACTATGACGTAGAACACGCGTAGATGGTATTAATAAAAGTAATGTTTTATACATGGAAAAATAGCTTAGAAAATCTAGATTGCGCGTCTTAAATACCGTCTACCCGTGTTCTACGTCAAAGTTTTGTATGGACTATGGACTGAAACCACCTTAACGCTTTCACTGCTAATGACGTCAGTCATGTTGAGTGACGTCACTCGAGGACTACATTATTATAATATCCTTTCATTTTAAAATGTCTAACATAGAAAATATTATTACTGAAACAATTATCTCGAGTAGCCCACCAAAAAACATGAAATTGTGTTTGTTTTTGTGGAAAATACAGGGTGGATTTTTGAGACGGGGCAGTAAGGGCAGGTACCTTAACCGTTGTAGCTACAGCGAAACGTTCTTAGGAGACTATCCTTAACTTTTTGAAAAATTTCGAACTGCATTCACAGATTTCGAAAAAAATGTACAGTCAGCAAGAAAATTGACAATTTACACAAAAACTTTTTTTGATGCCAATCGATCCTGTTTCTTATAAGGATCAATAGACTCTATGGGACCAACCGAGGTTTGAGTACTAGAAATGTCAGAAATCGCAAAAAACGTTTCCCATACATTTGGTAGGAAATGAGACTCCAAATTTACTTTTATACATAACAAAACTTTTTATTAAGGACAGATTTGCCGCTAAGAAGACTTTGATAATAAAAACATACTGAAACCGTATTAGAAAGAAATGTATTTTTAAAATCATACAATTTACAATGCTGGCAAGTAGGCATGTATTACATTTACGTTTGTTCTCTATGATATGAGGTGCTCGATGGTCGATGGTCGAATGGTCTCCATTTTGACGGATGCACAGGTTTACTCTCTTTGATACTGAGCGGGTAGCAGCCGATAATGTATTTGGATTTATCTATCTAGATTTTTGAACATTAATATTTTGATCCTTTTTGTTTATTTTCGAACAAACTTCTTTTTAGCGGCCAGTCTATCCATAATAAAAAAGTTTTGTTATGTATAAAAGTAAATTTGGAGTCTCATTTCCTACCAAATGTATGGGAAACGTTTTTTGCGATTTCTGACATTTCTAGTACTCAAACCTCGGTTGGTCCCATAGAGTCTATTGATCCTTATAAGAAACAGGATCGATTGGCATCAAAAAAAGTTTTTGTGTAAATTGTCAATTTTCTTGCTGACTGTACATTTTTTTCGAAATCTGTGAATGCAGTTCGAAATTTTTCAAAAAGTTAAGGATAGTCTCCTAAGAACGTTTCGCTGTAGCTACAACGGTTAAGGTACCTGCCCTTACTGCCCCGTCTCAAAAATCCACCCTGTATACTCTAAACATTAGACTACAATATTACAAAAAATGTTCTGCGTTCTAGTTCTATGTTCATTTGGTCTAAACTTAACAAAGAAAATAATCTCATAATATTTAACAATGTTTTACAAAACCATTAACATAGTTGATTCGAGGAATTGTTGCATTTAATTCAGCAGTTAGACGTCTCATGGGTAGGTACTCGTATGGCTTATATGAAATTACATAAACTTATGTACTTAATGCAATAAGCATAATAACTAGAAGTATCGTTTCAAATAGCTAAATGGATTCCTAGTAGTCTAAAAATTGACTTTTAATTATTGTTTGTAGATCGGCTAAACGTTATAGAAACAGTATCAATTATTTAAATAAATGCAACGAGTTGTTCTAGCTCAGGTTCTAGCCACAGAAATGAAAACCAGTAGAAATCGCCTGAGCAGTAGGTATTTAGGTCGAGAATTAGCTACCGCGACCAAAAAAATAAAAAACTAATCAAATAAGGTGTGCCTTATTATTAACTAAATCTTCTCAATAGTGACTTATGTCCTTTTTCTGAACGAAATTATTGTAGATGAACTGGATGTCGCGAATGAAAAAGCATTGCACGCGTTATTTCGGTCGTATAATTTCTGCAGGTGTCTTCCTACACTGAAATGTTAAAAACTTTTCCATTGTAGGTAGGTATATAAATATTTTAAATATTGCTTTCGATTCCCACGGGGGATACCTATTGATCAAAAAAGTTTTAAATTCCATACAAAAAACGGAAGACGTCACAACATTTTTGTGCCTCAATATTGTCTGGAAATATTTCCAGCAACATGAAAACTATAAATCCTTGTGACCTCAAGAATAAATTACAGAATTCAAACCGCGGTAAGTTTGTATTTTGCAAACGATATCCTTTATAGCGCCTGCCTGCTCTATAATAAATGTAACTCGGACTTTAAATATACATCAGTACCCAGAAAACGAAGAACTAGAAACAGTATCTTAACTATAGTAGACCAGATAGATACCACAAGTCACAACACTGCTATGTGAGCGCAAGGTACGGCAGTACGATGTAACCGAAGGGAGCGTGTATTTGCTCAAAGTTCGCAATGATTTTGTTACATCCATCCCCTCGGGGGACAGAAGGGACGGCTCAACTTGCTACATATTTCAAAGTTGCCAAGTTAAACAAAATACTGACTAACTGTTTGCTGTGAGGATACGCGACTCATTTATTTAGCTCCGGTACAGATGGCTCAGTCTGTAATTCTTAGCTCAATTTTTTTCGTAACAGTTGGATTCGTAATTTTGCATCTTTATGTTTTGTTTATAGTATATGACTAGACAATGATTTTATTTGGTTAAATAATTTCCCTTTGCGGGATTCGAATCCGCGTCAGCAGGCAGCTTCACTACCGACTGAGCTATCGGGCTGTCAAGTAGATAGGTAGGTATACCAATTGATTTAACTCCAGTTATGCATTTATATAGGGTCCTTCTTATTATGCTGACTTTTTTAGGGAATGATCAGACCATTACACTGAAGAACTTTCTCTAAGGCACCAACATCGAAATCGCGAAAAAAAATCAACTGTTCCATACAAAACTGCAAACCTACTCGAGCCAAAAGTATGGGACAGCTGATATTTTTTTCGCGATATCAATGTTGGTCCCATAGAGAAAGTTGTTCAGTTTGTCGGTCTGATGATCCCTTAAAAAAGTGTCAGCATAATATTATTAACTTGGACCCTGTATATAACTTATATGATAGGGTCAGTCTTTGGATGATGACTAACACTCAGTTGCAGAAACGATAATTAAAGTTAATCCCCCATTAAATCTCTTGCTAGCTTTTACTACGTCAACAAGACAAAAAGTGACAGACAGAGATTTAATGGAAGATTAACTTTAACGAGCGTTTCTTAACTGAGTGTAAGCCGCTAGATGGCGGTGTCTTCTTCAACGTCCTCTGTATTGCTTAATTTCTACGTCACATGCCAATTCAGGCGTCTTGAAAATACTCTGAGAGCATGACCACCAAACTAACTAACATGTAATGTAGCTAACGAACGTTTAACTTTGCCTCCACCAGACTGCACGGGGCTGGACCCTTCCAACTTTATAGGTATGTCAGAGGAGGCCTTTGCCTTCCAGATCCCTCTATCACAGGGTAGAACATCCTACAGGGTGGAACTTTTTTAAACTCAGGTACCTATTTAACTTACTCGTATATTTATATATTAATTGTTTTATAATATTTACTAAAGTCAACCAAGTGCTCACTATTAAGCAGTTAGGTATGTTTACAGTGAAGAAACATAGTAAATTATCATGAAATGTGATCGCCTTCATACAAGTAAGAAGAATAGTCACTATTAGTTTTTGATTGGTTTAAACTAAAATGTTGTATAACTATTACTTTCCATCGCCATTTCTCGTGGTTTAAACATTTTGTCACTGCTTAAAACAACGATATATTCCGCTAATTATCACTGTCGAAAACAAAATTCTTATATCCAAAGACGATAATTTATAAACAACCTTCTAAAATACAGTTTTTAATAAGCTCTCTATTTTAATTGTATACCTAAATACGAAAAATCTGTCTCACAATGAGCACATGGTGATAAGGGTCAGACACAAGATGAAAGCCAAGTATGGTCGATGGGCGTGCTCGAGCAGACATAGTCCGTGCCCTACCGTCCGGGCATGGGGCACAGCGGGGCACTCCGGGCAGCGCGAGCGGTCAGCGGAGATGCTGCGGCTCCGATGTTATCGATTTTCATACCTTGTTGTCGCACGGTACGAATGGTTCGGTCGTGTAGCGATGGTGGCGGGCGTGCTGGCAGGGTCGCGGTCGGTGCGTCGTTGGGTGCGGGCGGGCTCCGTCATCTGTGTCGGGCGGGCATGGGGTAGCTTGGCCGAGGCCGAGGCGGGCGCGAGGCGCGTCACGCGTGCGGGAGGTCGCGCGGCGGGCCGGCCACTGCCCGCCGCGGCGGCGGTATTGATCCGTGCGCGCGCAGGCCGCCGCCGCCGCCGCCGCCCTCGCACATGAATGGTGCCCGGTGCTCACGTGCTCGCCTCGCTGGGAGCTCGCAGTTCGTCGCCGTTCCCGAGACTCCCGAGATCTATGATGAACATTACCACTTCTACCCTTTGATTTTGTTGTATTTAATTAATGCTGTCGTTAGGTTATGCGACGTGTGTTGTAGGAATAACTTTAAGTTTTTTTTATTTAAGGACGTTAGAAAGTTAGAAGGTTTGTCGAAGGTAAGTATCATGGGTTCGAAACTCATATTCTCGATTGGCACCCGCTCGAAAATTCGTTGTAACGAAATGCCTGCGATTTGTAAGATTTAATAGTACCTAATAGACCCATAATAAAATAATACAAAGCTGTACGAATAGTCGAAAAAACGTTTTTTCCCTTACTTACTCCACCCAGATTAGTGGAGTAATTATCGAATATTGATCCGTTATTCATCAACTAAAAATGCTTTTCATGTTTTGCATTAGGTATAAAACTTTAAAACATTATTGATAATGCTTCGAATTTATAAGCATAAGCATATGCTCACGACTATATTCCCCGAGGGGGTAGTCAGAGATATTCTGAAACCTCAGAACATCCACGTTTCACCAGTAGTACCGAAACTATGTCCAGTGTGACGGGGGGTGAGCACGTCGCCACTTATAATGGACAGTGGGTACAATACATGCTTCGAAATTGAAGCATGCAGGTTTCCTCACGATGTTTTCCTTCACCGAAAAGCCAGTGGTGTTACAAATCGTACATAACTTCCGAAAAACACATTGGTACGAGTCGGCATGGACGGGGATCGAACCATCGCCTCCTGCACGGCAGGCAAGGTTACTCGCCACTGGACCACCACGGCTTTTTTCGTCAACTTTAATCGGAAATTTTACCACGCGAAACAAGCTACGGCTGGACTACACTTATTTTAATATTCTAACTAGTCGTGTCATAAAAAGAACAATATACATGTACGTATTGTCACAACTCTGGTAGATATCACAAAAATATCATACAATATGTAAAGTTCATTAAAAGCCTGTGTTCGTAGGCCCGTCCGTAGCAAGCCGCGTAGCCCGTAGCTTCGTAGCCCGAGGCTCATAATTATTGCAACGAAAACGAGTTGTGACGTATAATAAATATGGAAATAATCGACTAATAAATTATTGTTGGATCGTTATTAAATCGGCACCATCTATTATCACTAGCCGCCGGTGAATTGTTGCGAAACAAAAAGGTAACTCGATAACTTTTCAGTGTTAACGCGGCGGAGTGAAATTCTCTGAAACAATTTTCATAGAGGCCGAGCTTGATAAAAATCGCTATTAACTCGTTAATCCAAATACGCAGGAGTGTCCTGAAAAACAACGGTTATTATGGGAGAATATTCGATTTTTAAAAGGGTTTAATAGAACGGCTTACGGGCTTATTATTATAAGCTCACTGTTGATATTGTGTCGTATTATCAGCCTGTAATGGCATGTATATTCGTTCTTCAGTAGGATACAAACCGTCTCTCGCAAATAAGGGTGAGAGTTACCAGTGGGGATTGGTAGAAGAGAAGCAATTAAGGGCTCAATCGTACGATAGAAGTAATAGAGATCGGAACATGTCATATTCACTCCATAAGAGATGCACGTAGTAAATTCATTCTAGAATGGTTTTGTACGAATCGTTTTTTTTTCGAAAGCAATAGAAGATCGGATCAGAAATGAAGAAATCCGCAGAAGAACCAGAGTAGCTGACATAGCCCAAAGAATTGCTAAACTAAAGTGGCAGTGGGCGGGGCACATTGCTCGCAGAACCGATGGCCGATGGGGCCGGAAGGTTCTCGAGTGGCGGCCGCGTACCGGAAAGCGCAGCGTGGGTAGGCTACACGGTGGACCGACGACCTGGTGAAGGCGGCGGGAAACCGTTGGATGAGGGCGGCGCAGGACCGGTCGTTATGGCGATCCTTGGGGGAGGCCTATGTCCAGCAGTGGACGTCCATCGGCTGAGATTATGATGATGATGATGATGATGATAGAAAATCGCTTGCTCGCTAGCTAGAGTAGGCTATAAACAAACATAGTCAAATCAGCAACTTTTTATCGAACATCAAAACATTATTAATGTATACCAATTCACTACATAGTATAAAACAAAGTCGCTTCCCGCTGTCTGTCCGTCCCTATATGTATGCTTAGATCTTTAAAACTACGCAACGGATTTTGATGCGGATTTTTAAATAGATACAGTGATTCAAGAGGAAGGTTTATACAGGGTGAAATTGATATCATTACCATCCTTTTAAACTAAGAGTCTACCCATCAAACTGAACAACTTTTACTATGGGAGCAAACAGATCGGAGCAAAATAAAAATCTGCTGTCCCATACATTTGAGTCGTGTAGGCAGCGGCGGCGGGTGCAGTTTAGTAGGTATGGGACAGCTGATTTTCTTTTTGCTCCGATTGGTTTGCTCCCATAGTAAAAGTTGTTCAGTTTGATAGGTAGACTCTTAGTTAGGATGCTAATGATGATATCAATGTCACCCTGTATGTTTCGTAAAATGCGCTTTCCTTACAAAGTATCAGTTAACAATTAACAGATTGTCTAATATTGTTTCAGTCAAGTGGGAACCTTTCCCTTTCTTAATCGTTCACATTAGAAGTTTACGGTAGGTGTAATCCATGATTTACTGTCATCCCCTCGATTCTTTATTAAATCTGGTAGATATATTTTCCTCCCTTCCTTTATTTGCGCCTGCGGATGAAAAAAGTGCAAACAACCCACTTATTTCGTAATCTCTTACGTCAAAAACCTACATAAACCTTCCTCACATTGTGTTTTTTATTGAAAAGTAAAAGCGAAGGGTAAACATTGTACAATTTAATTCATAGGGTATTAATAAAGAAGGAATACCTATTAATTAATTAAATCGCCTTTTAGCGATAAGACCGCCTTATTGCTTATTTTTATACAATTCAAGTGTTGTAATGCTGTTTTTGGTGTGTAATTAAAATTTTTTGATTGAATATCCTGTCTACAGTGTGTAAGAAACCCTCTTCCGAAATATCAAAGGGACGAATGTACCCATCAATATGAACAACTTTAACTACGGGACCAACTATGAGAATTCAAAATTAAAAGTTTAGAACTGGTGCATCTGTGTGAGTGTAGTCCCTTGTAGAACAAACGAATATGTTTCTTGCATGCTTCACATCTTTTAGTGTCACATTACGTCCGCCTTTTTTTCAAGTCCGTGTGTACTGTCTACTTCCAATAAGTTCATTCAGTCGGTGGTGATGGTTACCGTGAAAACAAAACATTATAAATGTTAAGTCCATTATCGATTCTTTACAGTTTTCAGGGTCTTGAGTTCTTTTCTTAAGAGGATATAGGCGGGCTGAAAGGCTAATTTGGAGAATAGGTCACTTTTCCGACTGCATACGTATTTATCAGATCCGCACTACCCATACACTCCGCCGACTAGAGTGCGAAAGAGACAACTGCAGCTCGGACCGATTTTATATACAAAAAACCGACGAAATTAGCATTTCGTATTCCCCTGTTTTCTCCTCCAAAACTAAAACTGTTTTAATAATTCTTTCAAAAATAATATGATAAAGACTTTGACTATATCCGTACGTTTTGCTTTTTTTGTTTATATTCGTCAAATTTATTTACTGGATGTCTGAAAACGGGCGGTAAAATGGGTCATTTTCGAAGGTCCCTAGTTCTTACAGTAATTAATTAATGCAAAAAAGCAAAACGTAGGGACATGGTAGAGGTGACATAGATTGTGTGGTAAAAAAATATTTGCTCTAGTATTATTATCCAGGGAGAAAACAGGGGAATACGTTTGTATGGAGAAAACTGTACTCGTCTATCCTCTTAACTCGTAAGGCCCATTTGGGTCAACTGTGAAAGTTGTTCAGTTTGATGGTCTTAAGCTAAACGACCCCTAGTGCTACTAGAGTGTTTTGCTGTATACTTCAATAATCATGCACCAATCAGAGAAATTGAACCTAGGTTCTTGTTCTTAGAGGTAAATACTTAAATGAAAAAGAATAAATGTTCTTCCTTTTTAGGGTTCCGTAGTCAAACAAGGAACCCTTAGACTTTCGTCCATTCTGTCTGTCTGCCCCGCCTAAATAACTAGCTCATTTTTGCACATGCACCTAAGTGTAGGGACATATTCTATAATTTTTTCATGTGAACTGGCAAGATGTCTTGAAAAAATATCGAAAACCATAAAAATAAAAACCGGCCATGAACGAGTCGGACTCGCCCGTGATAGGGCACGGGACACTTAGGTGCACTGGGCTTTGAATCTCACACATGGAGCTATTTAGGTCTCTGACGTAGGTACGAGCGCCAGGACTAAGCTCACTTCGCAATACGAAGCATGTAGTACTGGTTGGATGGAACATGACCCCGTCACCCGCTATTGAACATTGATTCTTAATAGACTAACGTACCCGTTAGACTACTAATTTACTTCTTAATACTCGTAAGTCTGTTTTAACGTATTTTCATGCCGGAATCAGCAATCAAACTGTAGGTATTAAACATATGCACTACACTCGATGACAGTACCGACGACCACATGCAAATGTTGGTTTCGTTTGGATTCACTATGAAAGATCCAAGCCAAACGTTTCTTTGTGCGTATCCGATTCGACCGTGTCGTGTAGTACGTGATTTCGCTACTGTTTAGTGTATTAGGGGCTGAACACTGAAATTTTTACTTGAAACCTTCGCAGCCATTTCCGTGCCGTATAATTCAGCTACAGAAGTTGCCGGAGGTCTCATTTTCTATGTATGACCAGAATTAAACAATACAGAAGAAACTGAGATAAGGATTATAACCACAGAGGATTTACAATATAATCCTCTGTGTTATAACTGTGCACTGAAACAATAGAAACGTTTGACGACCCGGTTGGTGTAATGGTTACCACGCCGGACTGCCAAACCAGGGTCCTGGGTTCGAATCCCGGTTCGGTCATGGATGTTATATGTTCGTGCCGTTGTTGTATGGTTTCCATAATCAAAGCCTTTAGTGCTAGTTTGGGATCATTACAATGTACGTGCCTGTGAGTTCCGTTCCGTTCCGTTCCGTTCCGAGTGACTCACCAGCCAGCAGTACTGCTGCAAGGACGCAAAGATGACAGCTATATGAGGGGGGCCAGCGCTGCAGCTACTCTGTAGGGGAGCTCGCGAGCTCAGAGTATTGCAATGCATGCAATCAAGCGTATAGTTAGGCTTGGAACATTACCTCTACTCGCCTTTTAATCGTTTACATGACAATACTATGTTCACACGAACTGCCCCTCCGAGCTGATGCTGCACTTGCGTCCTCGATATAGACATCGATCTTATGCCCGAGGCACCAGTGAGCCATGTAGATAGGACAGGAGTGTAGGGGTTTCGCAGTCAGGATGAGGAAAGAAAGGAGGTTGCAACCAGCCCGAAACAGGTCATCGTAAAGCCAGTATGTGGAAGATAGATACTATACTTGGTGTGGTATAAACTAGAGGGGGAAGGAGTAGGGACTGCTATTGTTCGTTTAATCTTCTATCCGATGGTGGCGTGCAGCGCCTGTCCTGGCTTAATTTTGCTTCACACTCTCGTATTCTTCAGTTACAGTGTCTGTTTTCAGGGTCTTGCATTTTCTGTTTTCTGAATCCAATTGGATATTGAAGCAATATTCGGTTTGGCTTCCCGATGTTTTTGTCTCGTGTTTCCGTATAAATTCGTAGGTTATTTTCATTCTTGTAGCTCCTAATTTTTCAGTCTTCGTGTTCTTCAATTTGTCATAGGTTAGTACGGGCTTCTTCTATGCGATAGCGGATGGTGATATATGTTTTTTCAGAATACCGTTAAGTTTGTTACAGGTTAGCAAATGTTAGTTCTTGTTAGCACACGGTGATTCCAGTTGGGCTGGTCTGAGGTCTCTTTAACTTATTGGGTCTTCCTTCAGGTCTAGGTAAGTCAAACTTATTTGTGATGACTGCTGCTACTTGCTGCTGCTGATTGCTAAGATGTTGTAGTGTATGGGGAACTACTTTCTTCCTTGGTATGTTGAGAAATACCCAGTACTGGATCCGTATGTGTATCGCTGGCTACGTGGTCTGCATCTCGCTCGATATTGAGGATTCCAGTTTAGATTCTTATTAGGTCACGGTGATTTCAATTGGGCTCGTTTGAGTTTTTCTCTTACTAGGTCTTGAAATATATCTTTGTTTTGTATGTATCCATTATATATTAAATGTCTCGTCTTTAGTAAAATTTTATTGTAAGTTTTAAGTCTTGCTAGGTGATTATAATGGTCAGTTTGGGGAGTCTTTGTTCCTATTGTCCACAATACCTTTCATGATTGCCGGTACCAGGTAATTTATACTTTCAAATATTATAGTGATGCTGGACGAAATCGAAAGCAGAGTTCAATTAAAGCTCGGCCTATGCCTATGGTGTAGTAGATTATCTTACTTAAATAACCCGAAGACGGTACTTCATTGATACGGTATTGCAGCCAAAGTTGTAAGCGTTAATAAGACTGTCATTCCCGCAAATTTATCGTTTAATGTGGGCCTATTTTCGCTATCATGTGATATGTTTTAAATTAGTTCGTAGAATATGTTTTTGTTAACGAGGATAGCTCTTCCTTTCTTTAGGCCGTACGCCGCCACCTAGGGTCCAGTTATAATTTTTGAACGAGTTGTTTCCGCTGCGCTGGTCACATGCGTTTCTTGTACAGATGCTAATGCCATTTGGCTATTGTGAGGCTCCAAATATATATTATGTTGTTTCAGTCGTGTAGTGACTTGCCTGTTTGTGGCTCTGGAGCGGGTGTGTTAACTTCCTAGAGAAGATACTGGCCTGTTGAATCTAAGTACCATTTGTCTGTTTCCGATGGGCCTAGGAGTTGTAGGTATTGTTATTACGTATCCTATAAACTTAGGAGCGTGTCATGGTCATGGTCAGCTGGGTTGAGGCAGGTTCTATATGCTCTAGGTTGGTGGATGATTGTAGATTGATAAGATGTAATATACCTACTATCATAGTGATAGTTCTGCAAATAGATACTATGTATAATTCTCGGGACTGAATTGCATATAAACGCAACGAGCAGCGGATCCATGTACTGTTTTATTAAGTACTTAAATAGTATTCAGAAGCTGCGGTGATTAATATAATCTTCTCCGGCCTAGGGCCCATCCATGAATTCAGTTTTCTTATTGTTCGAGAGGTTACTTCCGATTCCACTTTCTGTATCGATTACGATACGATTACGGTATTGAGAAACTTAGGTTGCAAGAAGGCCAAAAATGTTTCAAAATGACCATCTTTTGTGTTCGTCTTCGTTTGACTCTATTGTTTCAGCTTTTGTCGGGTTCGACCTTTATTCTGCATTTACTTTAAGTTTCATTTTTATTACCGTGCCATGGGGTACCTTATTGTTTAAGTTACGATGCGAGTCTAGCGCAATTTCTATTTAACTGTTTTTGTATTGTTTGTAGGGGCGCTTTGTTAATAAACGAATACATCTTGTTTCTATTCCCTTTTTTTAAAACATCACGTGTTTGGCAGCTTGGTTGGTAGAGCAAGTAATATTTTGGAACATCGTTACTTTTGTTATTTTGGAAAGTTGCATAATCTGCATAGAAATTTTGAATATTATTGGATGCTACTATATTTCCATACAGATTATTTATGTTATTGGATATGGTCCAATTAAGGGCCTATGTCGAAAAATAATTGAAGCAAAACTGACGCGTGACAACCCATACGCGCGCGCGCAACGCAAGCGCAAAAACAAACTTCATTCCATTGTGATTGCACCAATTAATCTAGTTCAACTCCGCTCCAATCAAAATTTATAAAATATCAAACTCTTTCCTTTAAATCATGTCTTGTGCTTCCATTATTCACCGTTCATCCGCTCCAAGCGTTTATAGACAAAAACGGAGGCCACCCCGGCCCGTCCTTCCATCGAGAAAATGTGTCCCAAACGTGTTTCGGCTCCAATCAAAACCCCAACAATATGTCCAATCCACACATATCCACAAATCATACTACCTCATGATATCTGATGCTTTGAAGAATCCCATTTTTCACATAGCCTCTTAATTTAGGTACCTACCTATATTTCATATTTCTGGAGCCGATGAGTATAGTTCTAGTTTTATACGTAATATACACAGGGTCGTATCAAAGGTCACAAAATTGCTTCTACAGATTATAGGGGGAAATGTATAGAGCACATTAACCGGACGTTAGTACCGTAAGTACATGCATACTTATGACATGAAAAGTAATAAACCAGCGTTAGATGAGATTTAGATTGGCGGCTAGGACTACATGTAATTGTCAGAACCCGCTCGTATGAAGGATACACTAAATGATTTTCTCCTTCGGTAAAACTAAAGGTCATTAATAAGTTAAAACAAAAAGAAGAACTGGATTTATCTCACCCGGGTTTTCCCTCGTCAGCCAGCACAGCACGCACCACACACTCACACCCACACTCACTTTTATTAGGTATGTCCATTTACTAAATTTTTTTAATTAACAAAGAAACTGGAATAAGATCTTTGGAACTATCACACTCGGCGTGACGAGGTAGGGTAATAAAAGATCCTTTTTACGCGCAAACAAGACTAAGAAAAAACACTATTGTTCTAAACGAGGGACAGATGCGTCCGACCCCGTCGGTGTCCGGCACAAGAATCCCCATTACAATGTACGTGCCTGTGAGCGTTATTTATTTATATTTATTTAATATCAAAAATACACAATAACACGAAGAAGTGTGTGATTTGTTAAACCGTTCCTTCGTTTGTTATTTTCGTGGTGTGTCGCTAAATCTGTATCCCAAGAGTTTGCAAGATTGATCCGAGTTGTTGGGAGGAGCTTGCTAAAGATCGACCGGGATGGTGGCACACTGTCCAGAATAAAGTGTCTGACTTTGATGCTAAGCTTAGGGCTCACTAATCTCGATGCCAAGCGCGATGAACGTAAAGTCAGATCACCCGCGGCCCTGCAGTACAACTATCTTAATGGGAAATAGACATGTAGCCTGTGTGAAGGCACTTTGAAAGCAAAGATAGACTAAAAGCACAATAACGAAGATCTCAAAATCAACAGCCAGTCGCTGTGGTGGAACACAGAGCTATAACGCAAGCAACATCCCAAGAGTCTATGACAAGCAAGCAATAGAAGTCTGTAGTTGGGCTGTCTATGGACTTAGCAACACAGTACGTTTCTCAAAGTGCCAATATGTGCATTGAAATGTGCCACTTTGAACGCAAATCGCTTTGACACCCGCATTAAACCCCTAACATAGTTGTCGTTTGATCCGCATGGAGGAATCAAATTATAAATTGTTGTTAACTATTCAGTTTAAGCAAATAGGTGCTTAATATCAGAATAGCGATTATACAGCGTAGGCGATATGTTTTTGCATAACGATAAAGGTAAAGTATAATATAGTCGTGGTGGTCCAGTGGACGGTAATCTTGCCTGCCGTGCAGGAGGCGATGGTTCGATCCCCGTTTAGGCCGACTAATTTATGTACGATTTATTACACCATTGGCTTTTCGGTGAAGGAAAAAATCGTGACGAAACCTGCATGCTTCAATTCCGAGGCATGTATTGTACCCACTGTCAATTATGAGTGGCGACGGGCTCACTCCCGTCAGTGAAACGTGGATGTTCTGAGGTTTCAGAATATCTCTGACTATAGTCGTGAGCATATGCATAAAGGTAAGCGCATATGCATCGGGGCGGAGCGGGCGGGATCGTAGCGCAAAAAGGCGTACTTCGTATACTAGATTGGGCCGGATGCAAGTCGCAACGCATTGGCGGACTTTTAGCTTGACGTAGGTAATACTGCAGACGTACAAAAGTTCCGCTTCACTAGGACTGCATCGGGGCGAAGCGGAGCGGACCGCATCACACGGACAGAAATACGCCGCGCAAAAATACGAGCAGCTATAGCTCCGTAACGGCATAGTTTGCGATAGTTCATTTAAATTGTCAACATAGGCCTTTTGCCAAGAGCTGGGCTAAGCTAAACCAGTTCAGAACGAACCATGGAAGGACCAAATATCACCTCTATACTATATGTGGGGCCTAAGGGAGTCACCGTTGTGCGACTGCGGGGCACCTGACCAAACCCTCACCCATGTTGTCAATGAGTGCACTCTGCACCGTTTTCCCGGTGGAATTGAAGAGCTGCATAGGAAGCCCGGCAGAGGAAGACTGGCTAAAACACCTTGAACTCGAAATTTAAAACTCCTGGATCCAAGCAGGAAAAAAGATGCCATATACGATACGCCTTTTCATCTATAGCAGATGATTTAAGCAGCGTCTTGGGGGCACTTACGCTCGTGGCTGTAGAGCCCTATGCGGGAGCGACGGGCACGGCCGCACGTACGGCAAGTAAAATGTGTACTCGCTGCGTTTGCTGGGTTTGCAACGCGCTGGCATTGGTGTCTCCTATCTCACTTGTCAGCTAAGGAAGTAAACCACAGGCGGTCATGCGCGGTTATTACTTCCGTAAACAGCTTCCTCCACGAATCAAGATTTCCAACGAGATCTTCCTTCTCTTCTTCATCTTCCCTCTTTCTTTTCTTCTTGCCTGTTGTCGATGGCAAACGCAGACATGTCTTGCGGGTTCCCGATATTTCTCCTGGCATGCGCAACTTGACCTAGGAGAACTTGTCGTGGCAAACAAGAGCTGTACGATGCTCATGCTCAAGCGAGCGCAGTCGTCTCTGTTTGAGGAGTGCGGAGATGCTAGGTAGTTGTGCCGCAGCAAACACTCTCCCGTTTCTCACTTTGCCCCTCCATGGTTACCTAGGCTATGTCCAGAATACTTAGAAGGCATGTGGAAGTAGTTATATCGCCTCTCATGATTTGCGTACAACGTCTGTCTCCGCAACGTACAAGACTACCCACTAAAATTTAGCATATTTTTAGCTGCGCGTAATTCATTCATTTCACAAGTCACGTGAATTACGGCATTTACCTATTAGATTTTTCAGGGGACCTGTAATGTGGAACAGCAGTTACGTAAAGCTAATGGTTACCCTAATGGACTGGAGGTGACGCACTGCGAGTTTGGGCCGCTTAGCTGCGCTTCTTAATGTGTTCGGAAGTTATTGACTGCCTGGTGCCTGATGATGACGTATTATATTATTATACTACCACCATAGGTCTAACCAAACCATATCGACTTTACGATCCATGGAACGTAAATGATCCCGTATGGATTTCAGCTTAGAATAGAGTGTATTTCTTCCGTAGTAGCTATTAAATAGCCAATGCTGTTAGTATTTTTATAACACATTTGCTCGTAAATGGTCTCTTATTTGACCAATTTCACTAACGTAATGTATCTCATTACGACCTAGTGCGGTAATGTAAAGTAAAACGCACGGTTGCGTCTAAAACGAACGGTACTTTTTTAAATCTTGGCAAAGAGTTTTTATGTCAGAAAAGTGGTCAACATTTTATGAATAAAATTAACTTTGGGAGATAAAATATAATAAAGTAAACATTTAATTCTTTAATTTAATTAATTTTGACAATAAATTACACCCATTTATGTGAAACCAAAACAAACAATATTAATTTACTTTATTAGTAATACTGGATGTTTTTGTGCCTTTGCCTTTTTTCTTAAAATAAAATTGTGAAGTTCTCTTATTACCTAGTTTGTGTTTGTTTTGTGAACAAGTAAAAATTATTCCGCACGCTTTTTAATCGCTATTTTTTGTTACGTTTTTTGTTTTGATTTGAAAATGTCGTTAGTAGTGATGAATTTATTAATTCGACGCCGCCAGAAGTCTCAGAGGCAGCGGAAAAGGTTAGTCTAATTTATTAGTTTAATGAATGTCCGAGTTTTATTTATTTCCTTGTTTCCTCGCAAATATGTTATAAAACGTCGTATGACACACGTTCGGTTTGATAATTACAGCCTAGGCTATCTTGTAGACCTCGCCTACGGCTCGGTCTAGCAATAACGCCTCGGCTGTAATTATCAACTTACCGAACTTGTATCATAATGTACTATTGAGGGCGACTAAAGGTTAGGCTATTTTGGACTGTCAAAAATCTGAAACTCGCAGGTGTAACGTAACGTTACTCCTATAGCGTATACAGGGTGTAAAATTGAATGCGTTACATAATTTAGGTAGGTAGTCTTTCAGACACTCAAACTGAACAACTTTTACTATATGGAGTAAACATTGAAAAAATTGTCAGCTGCTGCATAGATAGGAATGTCAATAGCTACTCGACCAAAATGAATAAATCTGCTGCTTTTTCGCTCTTTTCATGTTAGACCCAGTGTTCAGTTTGATGGTTTGAAGCACTCCCTAGTGTATGTAACGCATTTTATTTTACACCCTGTATAAGACTTTAAATATAAAATAAGATTAATAAGTGAATAAATGCAGATTATCCAGTTCAAGATATATTGTCCTAACTAACGCACTATACGGATAAATAAATTTAACTAAATCTTGACTTTAAACAACACCTGAAAACTTTAAACAACTGTAGGTAGTTAATACACAACATATTATATTTATAAAACAAATGAATGTGCTATTGATTCAGTTTTGTATAACATTTAGATTTTACCCGACTACGGCCAAGCCGAGAGGATAGTGTTTTTAATTTATATCGTACTTGCCAGCTTTAATATTTATAACCACGTGGATGGAATTACAATAGCTTCCTCCACCTCGCCCAGTATTACCTGCCAGTTGCCAGTATTCAGATTTCTAAAAAAAGAGCACTTACCGAACGACGACGGTCGACATAACATATACCTAGGTAGGTATATAGGTACCTCGTGACCGGAATGACTGATGGAAGGGAGGGAGATGCTCCCGGACGCGGGAGGGGGCGAGGAATGGGGGAATGACTTTCACACCGAAAAATACTACATTTTCCCTCCTGTATTCTATGAATGTTTCATATTCCTCTCTTCATATCCGCCCCGGCTGATTTGTTGACAATGTTTCGTAAGAATAAATTAAGGGTGTTCTAATAACCTGTTATTTCGGAGGGATGGAAATGAAAATCGGAGTATATTCGTGTGTGCGGAAAAGTGCGCCGAAAAACTACGAGTCGCGCAACGAGCAATGGAGAGAACAATGCTCGACATCACGCTGCTAGACCGGAAGCGTAATAAGTCAAAGGTCGTGGATGTGGTAGCCACTATAGAACGCCGGAAGCGGAGATGGGCAGGCCACGTTGCACGTATGGATACTGAGCGTTAGACCAGAAGAACACTGGAGTGGAGACCCAGAGAAACCACGCGGGGTAGAGGCCGCCCACCAGAAAGATGGGTGAATGATATTAGGAGAAACGCGGGTCCCAACTGGAGGCAGAGGGCGAGGGACCGGACGTCATGGAGAAATATGGAGGAGGCCTGTGTCCGAAGATGGACTGATGGATGATGGATTTGAGCCACTTTAACTTCGAAACTATAAATGTTAACGAAAATCTGACAAACCACAAGAACAGAGATTATATTCCAGTTATTTAAAAAATTTCATTGCAATACATATTATTGTATCACATAATATTATCACGCCGTCTCCTACTGGGCTAGGCAGACTCATTGACTTTAATTGGTTAATAATTAAACTTCGTTTCTATGGAGCGCGCTAGAGGTGTGGTAAACAAATCTTTCCTTGGGGTAGTAATAAAAGTGGAACATGACATTGATGTTAATGAAGCTCATAGCTATCATTACAACCCCAACAATAAACTAACTCATGATAATAGAAAATGGTCTCGTTCTCCCAAAAGTGTGACAGGAATACATCAAGCCGGTCGCCTACTTGTCTAACCTACGTGTTAGAACTTAATACACTCTCTTCGCTGAAATATGAGACCTTGTTTTCTTAGGCCATTGATTTACCTTTCTCTTACCCAAGATGTTACTGTAAACTTTGAAGAATAGTAAAATGCCGTTTATGACAATTTGGTGGAAATGATCATCTAAGCATAAGCTGCGTCCCAATTAAATCGGCTTTGTTATAATAAATTATATAAATTGTGGAATAAGTACTCGAAAACAGGTTTGCTTTTTATTGAGTATTGGACATTTTGAGAATTACTTGCCTACTCAATAATTAACGATATAATATCTATATTTTAATAAAATCGACGTAGAAAATTTACTATAGAATATTTATTAAACAAAGAAAGGCATGTCAGTGAAACCACAGTACCTAGTGAAACGGACTAAAATGTAGGTAAATAATTAGAACAAAAACAAAATAATTTTCACCTCACAAGCTCGGAAAGATTCTACTGTTTATCATTCGAAATCTGAGTGCAAAAGTGCATTTTATCCGCTAGCGTGGAAAGAGTTTTTGAAATTCGAATCTGTCTATTCAATATTTTTATATACCGCCAATCCACTGAAAATGCTTAATAACTATTTCATGACACTGGCCAGCTCGAAAAAAAAACTTTTTGAAATGTTCTTTTTAGTAATTCACTTTTTTTCCTCGCTGTTGTGAGGTGAAAAATTTTGTGTTTAGCTCGGCTGCAAAGTTATTCTGCGTCTCGTACCTTTGAAACCTTCTCGCTTCGCTCGTGGTTCAATCCTAGAATCCTTCGCTTGCTCAGGTTTCAATAAAAGTACTCGCGTCAAAAAGCAACTTTGCAGCCTAGCATAACAAATAACTATTGCAGTCCGAACAAAATACGAGAATTTAAAATGTAAATTCATAATAGAATCAACTGGCCTTTCTTTTGATCTGTAATAATTTTACAATAATATTTTAAAGAACAGATGCTAAATAAAACTTCATTGGCACGGTCGTGCAACGATGTGCACGATTGTAATAAAGTATAGTATCTACGTATAGGTGCATAACCGAGCCTCAAAATGCAGAATGCAGTTAAATAATGCACCAACCCAACGTGGATACCTGCCGGCTCCGCCAGGCAACTCCTAAATTTATCATATAACACGAGACTGTACTTTAATACAGTAACTATTACCTGCTTAGTTAGGATTCCATTTAAGTTCTGCAGTTTCGTGCAGGCATTGTAAATTATGTAACACAATTACTCACGACGGAGAAAACTTTATAGCTACGTAGTTTTTCTAGAATGTGTCCTATACTTAGATAAAGTTATATGTCAAGATTGACAGTCGAAGATACGAAAGCGTCGAAAAAAATTGGAACCAGTACTGGTTCCTAAACCCTATACATATACACGCACACATACAAAATTTGTATGGCGCCTCACGCATACCAACCTATGAAACCTGGCCCCTTTTGTTTTATACGGTTAAACAGTGAGGCTCATTCTAGACATATACTTTTTCTAAGGTCCTATATTACCTATCTACCTTATCATTCGATGCAAAAAAGTAGTGTTATAAACGTGAAGCCTATGTAGTTAGGTATATATGTATGGATAGACTTATTCCAAAGATATTTTTTTGTTTAAAAACTTTTGCTTGCGAGATAGTTCGTAGCCATGTTCGATGGAAATCGGTCCTGCATTTTCCAGGATATTTTACTCTTTTTTTTAAAGGTTTTTTTTTAATTCTTTGCTGAGTTTTAAATTACATGTTTTTGTTGATACCTACAGGGTTACTTAATATGCTGACGGTGCTTTCAGGAGATGATCAGACCATCAAACTGAACAACTTTCTCGATGGGACCAACATCGCAATCACGCAAAAAATTTGCTGTTCTATTGGATCGAGTAGGTTTGCAGTTTGTTGTATGAAAACAGGTTTATTTTGTTCGCGTTTTCGACATTGGACATAGATAATGTTGTTCAGTTTTATGGCCTGATCATGCCCTTAGAAAACTGTAAGCTATAAAGTTGGACCCTGTATAATTCCTGCCTTGAGTTTCAGCTTCTTAAATTTATAATACCTATGCTTCAGGAAGGAATTCTTGTATACTAGTGACAAACAAGGCGGTCTTTTATTATTCGCGAATCGTTAAAGCGAGAAGAAAAGAGAGAAACGATAAGCGACAAAACTCATTCAAGATTCATTAATCATCGTATCTCAAACCCCCTGTTCCCGGAAAACGTTCCTATTTGTGAAAAAAGTTGCCTGTGTGTTATCTTGATGGCTTGCATCAACGACCCTGTTATTTAGCAAATAGTTAACGACTATGTGTGTGTATGTATGTGTTTCGAAGACAAATATGTAGAGATACTACTTCTAGGTATTATGATACCAAAATGTGTGTGTGCTAATTGTAAGCTGTTTTGGTTAGTAGCATACAGGGTGAAATTGATATCATTTGCATCCTATTAAACTATAAGAGTCTTACCCATCAAACTGAACAACTTTTACTATGGGAGCAAACCTATCAGAATAAAAAAAAACTGCTATCTCATTCATACCTACATTTTAATCGAGTAGGCGTTGCAGTTTAGTATGGAATATGGAACAGCTGTTTTTTTTTGCGCTGGCTTGTTTGCTCCCGTAGTAAAAGTTGTTCAGTTTGATGGGTAGAGTATGTGGTTAATGATATTTTCCTCACAACCTGTATATCTATGGCATGAAATACTGTTTAGGTCTTGGTTACATTCTCCGAGGAAATGTAAATTCAACAAAACGTTCCTCTCTTTCTAAAGCGACGTCTCCAGAAGTCGAATGATTGATATTCTGAATAAGATTTAAAAGTTAGAGCTTCAAAGGTTTAAGTTGCTTCAATGCGGATCTTATTACTGTTTCGTTGCGGTACGGCATGCAAGTTTAAAGTAGAGTTCAGAAGAGCGATCGGCAAAGTTGTGGCTGTCGCGGGCAAAGCGGATTACTGGCTGGCTTTCCACGCCGAGCGTGGCCGTGCGCCGCTGAGACTCGCGCCTGCCTGATGCTTCCCAGTCGGTAACGCCACGCCACGCCACGCCACGCCACGCCACGCCACGCCACGCCACGCCCGCGCCACGCCAGTGCCCCTGGGAGTACCGTATCGATAACTCGATTACTATATATCCCCGATGAGGAGCTGCACAAAACTCCTTTAAAGGGTATTAGTTCACATTATAACAACTTTAAAATTCTTACTGTGATGCGATGAAAGCTTCTGCTTTTACTGGATTTTATAGTGTTATAGGTACTTTGTTAAATAGTGGAAGTTAAACGTGAAAGAAACTTTACATATAGCTGGATAGAATCTACTTACACCTCCTACACATGCGAATTAGTGGATAGCTTTCAGAGTATAGCTCCAAGTATTGCTTCTCAACGAATAGGTATCCCTCATCTAGACGCTGTATCCGGGAGCCAACTTACCAACTTTATAATAAAGCTAGTGTGCAATGTAGCTCGCTTTTACAGCTAATACCGGTATTATCAGCATTTATGTTTATTCACAAAAGAGCAAATACATAAATGTTTATTAACTGAACCATTGTATAGACTTGCGTCTTTAATGTTTCTAAATAGCCAAACAAAAAGCTGCCAAATTGAACGCAAATATTCAAGAGACCCTTATCTCTGTGTAATGGAATGAATGGCATGTATAAATTGCCCCCTAGTCGTACGTTTGCACCACTAACAAAGGTAATTGGAGGGGTCGCCCCCACCAATTTAATTGATTGTTTGAGGAAGACACGAAACATAGTTTAGGTGGCAGATTAGTAACCATTTGTGCTTTTGATTTGTGTGCAGATGTGTACGGATTGTGGGCAAGAGAGGCCTGTAGATACACTGTACAAATTTGCCTTTATCAGTGACAATAGGCGCGACTTATAAACTTCGATCAAAAATTAATAATTTAGTATACCTAGAAAGTAAAACCACGAATCAAATACGTAGGTCACCAGAATATAAATAGTTGGAATCTCATGACCTGAGTGATGAGTGTGGTCGTTTTGTTTTCCTTCTAGGTAGTAATATTTGTTCTCTAGTTACTTTTTTGAATTTCCAGATAGCTATATCGAAAATACCTACTAGCTTCGCACGTAATTCACAGCCATTGGGAAACTAAAATACCTTATTTAAATTTAAAAGCGCCTCAAAAGACTCGCTCTCATTCTTGGGAGTCCAATATTGGAGTCTAAGGACGGAACCCGCCTTTATTGAATTCTAAATCAGACCTCTTTAATCAAATATTAGACATTCTTCCGCAAATTAAACCATACATGGCCTCGCATTTATTTCACTCAATTTCTTTCAGTATTACTCGAGCTATTTAAAAATTACTGAACATTTTATTTTGCGTCAAAAAGGGCTGCATTTTATTCGCCTAAATCTGACATATCACTGAATCAATCTTTAATAGGTACCCTACTAGGTACCGTATAGCTATCTCTGAAATCATCTCCGGTCAAGATCATAATTTGTTTGAGTTTCAGAAAAATGTATGCATCAAAATATTCAATAATCCGAATAAGAATGAAATGAAAAAAAATTGTATCGCTTATATTAAATAAGTACTTTGATTCATTCAATAAATTGATGATAAAAGAAATGAGATGAAACTCGATTTAGTTGGGTATTTATTTATAACCTACTCATTTTTACTATGTAAGAGTGTTGTTTTTGTGCGTATACAACTTGTATATGATAGAAATCAAGTGGGTGAGGTATTCGGACATTTGCCTTAATGGATATTAGTAGGCGAGGTCCGCTGATGGACACTACTATTAATAATGTTGACCTGTAAGTGCGTGATCGATTACCCATCTATTGTATTGAAGTGTCTTATAATTAGTGGCAATAGGTACGATTATTTAGTTCTCTTGCTAAAGTTGGTATATCACAATAACGATGGCAACCAAATCATTCCAACCATTCCTAAGACATACATAACGTCTGAAATGTCAAAAATATGCGCAAATCTTATTTGTTGCACTACATCAGACCTACGCATAATTCAATGGACCTACGTTTCATAACCTGCGGAAATAACTTTGAAGTGCGAATGTGAAACATATAAAGCCTACGAAAATATTTGTACCAGAGTTCACTGTAGCACACAATATTTTTATTGTTATGCTTTTTATAAGATGAGATGAGATAGATTGATGAGTTAGATGTTAGATCACTCTATCTAATCTTTTACAAGTTTTGAAACGGGCCCTAGAGTAGGGTACATAACCATGGATATAAACCAATGGATGCAAATCCTCCCTCCTTACAGCTTACAAGCATTATGAAACACTAGTGTTTACCCGCTACAAATTGTATACCAGATTTTAAGTCAGATCATAAGCTATCAAACAAAAAAGATTCATCAAAATCGGTTCAGTAGTTTTCGCGTGATGCGCGAACAAACAAACAAACAAACTTGTCAATAGATGGCGCCACACGTTATTTAAATCGCGCTATCGAGTGTTATTTGAGTTTATATGAAGAGAGCTACTTTTTTATCCCTCACGATTTTTACGATTTTATAATAGTTAAGAATTAAGAATAAGAACTAAGAAGACGAAAATTGACCATGGCGGTCGGTAGGTAATGTTCGTCCTTCTTTCGTACGTGTCCGTAGTCGATGTTTTCAACTTAACGTTGTTCCTTTTTATAAATTTTTGTCGTTGAATTAGAAAGGGACAAAGATGACGTCGGAAACATTACCGACCGCCAAGGAGTATTTTCATGTTTCACCGCTTGTAAGGCAGCCTGTTCTCCAGGTATGACAATACCTATGCCACCTTCTTCTACCTAACTAAGTTTCGCACGGTCGCGGGACGCTAACTCTACGTTAGGATATTTCATGTACGCACAATTTCAAGTAGAGTCGAGCGTTGGAGCGAATCAAGAAGTTTGGAATCCTCTATAGTGGAGCACAGACTGCCTAACAAGAGGGAAACATGATAATACTCCTTGATGGTCGGTAATGATCGTTCTTCTACGTAGTGGTTTTTAGTGACGTTAACTTTGTCCCTTTCTAATGTATGTCTAGGCATGACGTCACTCAATTGTCGTTCATGTAATTGTGACGTCATTGGAATAGAAAGGGACGCACGTAAAATTGGAAACATCGACGACGGAGACGAACGTCAAATTTTCTTGTATCAATGCTTGTAAGGAGGAGTGCTATCCTTTATGATTTAGATCCATGGAGCGAATAAACAAATGGTCGATTAAAGTCGGCGGTTGTCATAACTCCCGTACAAACGCTAGTAGCTGTTTTAATTAGCCAAAAGGCACTGAGCCAAAGTATTCGACTGGAAAGCGTTGAAAGAAGGAAACAAAGTCAAGTGGATTGGATATCTCACCAGTCGCTGCATCCGACCGCCGCCAGACACTGAAACAAGATAAAAAACTTATATAGATTTTCTCTGCGCTTCCCTATTTTACAACTGCAAATTGAAGCGTTTGTATTTGGACCCGGGTCTTACTTATATACTTAACAAGCTGTTGTCGTTACTCTAGCTTCCTTCGATCGTTATTTAAGAGTAAGAATAACAATGTTCAAGTCAGAAAAAAAACAATGTAAAAAATTTCAAATTGCAAAGAAGAGAAAGTAAAATAAAAGTCCTATACGTATAGGTACAAGGTCCTTTGAAGGTTTTTTGAGGAGTTGATCAGACCATCAAACTGAGCAATTTTCTCTATAGATATAGAGAAAGTTATTTAGTTTGATAGTCTCATCATTCTTTTAAAAATCCTCTGGATGTTAAGTTGGATCCTGCATGCACAACTATTTTATATTACCAGACAAATTTTAAGGGTCCATTCAGATCTTATTCTTATCGTGTCGACTTAAAATTTTGAACAAAGTCGCTAAATAGTACCTTGCCAGAAGTGGGCAACCGATTACTGCACCGTCGCTAGAGGTCATGAGCTCCTCCTGCGTACAGGTGTTAAGGGCATACAGGGCACGATGTGAGATGGGCCATCGTTTGTGGAGCTCCACACAAGCAACTCACATTTTGCGCATCTGAGAATCCCCACCTGAACATGTTGTCCTTACTGCGGCCGCCCTGGGTTCGAAGTCGGTTCAACGACTTCTAGGTCGCCCAAGGCAAGTCATGTCCAGGCTCTGGCTCCATTCAGATAATGAAACTAAGGAACATGGGTCGGAAAACTAATTGTCGACCTTCCATACGAAATTGGGGATCAACCGATCGATTTTCTATGGCGGGTTAAAAAAAAAATCTCGTTTTTCGATTCATATTTCATACAGTTTCATCTGAATCATCATCATCGGCCTTTGACTACTTATATGAGGACTGGCAACGCGTGTAATTCCACTAACAAACATTTCTGCCACTTTTTGCGGGGGGCGAGGTAACATGCAATCCGCAACTTTGGATTTTATTCCCCATAACTTTAGATTCTAATTCTGAATGTTAAAAATCATGAAAAGTAGTCTCGTGTGAACCCCAAACGTTCTAAGTTCGAAATTATTGTTTCGCAATTATAGGCTGTCTCGTTTAGTGATAAGGTATAAAATTTTATGTAAATGCACATGATCAATTGATCTTATACCGTGGCAAAGGGGAAAAGCTAACGCAAGGCGAGTCCTTATAATAAATAGTCAAAGTCATCGGCCTACATCGTCCACTGCTAAACATAGGAGACGCTCCCAAGGCACATAATCCTCTGTGCCCAAGGCGCGCGCAATAGGGGTGCAGGCAGAGGAAAGTAACTAGCGTTTCTAGCTAGAACGTTTCTAGATTCAAGCTATTCAGTCTAAAATTAATGCAATGTTGTTTTATAACTATTTTTTATTTTCTATTTTAAATGTATAAAAAATTTATGATTATATATCTTTATTCAATGTTTTCTGTATAATTACCTAATTATTTTATGTTCATTGTTAAAATTATTGTCGATTATAACAATTTTTATTTTCTATTATAAATTTATTCAAAATTTTATGATTTCAATGTTTTCTGTATAATTATTAATTACCTATTTATTTAACGTTCATTGTTAAACTATTGTTAATTATCTTGCATGTCTTTTATTTGCAATGCCCTAATCAACAGGGTTCATGTACTCATACCTAATTATATTATAAGACCTTTAATACTGTACATGAAAGCAATAAATGAATTGAATTGAATTGAAGTGATTATTACGTCATTTACATACAACTCGCGACCATAATCCAATTCAAATTTTTGTTACTTTTTTCCTAATCTATTTAAAATTTCGTGGGCGCTGCCGCGTAAATTAGGAGATTATTTATACACATTTTTCCCTGTTGGTTTACCAACGTGCTAGGGAGAAATGTATTTATCTGTTAGATTAAAATTAACACAGGGGTTTTCCTGTTATGCTGACGGTTTTTGATGGGGATGACTGGACCGTCAAACTGAACAACTATGTCTATGGGTTTATCGAAGAAATAACAAATAAAAAAACAGCTGTCCCATACAGTTGGTTTGAGTATTGGACAATAGGTAGGTACTTTAGTAATAAAATAACAATGTTAGATTACAAATGTACCGAGCACATTAAGCAAAAAAGTATCATTCTATTCAATTCTAGGTTTGCTGTTTTTGTGTGGAACAGTTGATTTCTTTTTCGTGTTAGATAACTTAGTCATAATTTTATATAGGGTCCTTCTTAATATGCTGACACTTTTTTAAAAGCATGATCAGGGGGGTTATTGTGTAACTATACCCGATTCAATCGGTATCAAATCGACACGGTGTTTTAGCAGTTCTTGGCGATTTTGCTTCTTAATATTTAGTTAATTTATCTCAGATAATGAACACGATGATCACAGAAACAAAACATTATTTAAAAATTGGCTAGTACAGTCATAAAACTTTATCGATTTTGTAAACGATATAATCGGAAGCTTACACAATAGCCCTACAGACCGTCAAACTGAACAACTTTCTCTATGGCACCATCATCGAAATATAAAAAAAAACTGCTGTTCTATACAAAACTGCAATCCTCATTAAGTCAAATGTATGGGACAGATGATTTTTTTTTCGCGATTTCGATGTTGGTCCCATAGAGAAAGTTTTTCAGTTTGATGGTCTGTTCGTGGTCTGTTCATCCCCTTAAAAATGTGTCAGCATATTAAGTTGGACCCTGTATAGACAATGTTGTTAGTTTGATCATCTGAACATTCTATTCTATTTTTAAAAAAATGGCTGCCATCTTGGGTATTTGATGATTTTGCAAATGTCTAGTTTATGTAGCAAAAGTGCTTGACATTGTACGGTAATTTATGTATTTGGTGACTTCAAGGATTGTTTTTCGAAAAGAACACTATCTTGAGCCACCACTGGAGCCCCGTTGTAGACGGGAGGGGGCAACCAACGATCGACGGGCGACGCGACCGCCCAATAGCAGATCCACAACGTGACTCCGTCCATCTGAACATCTCTTTGAAAAACCGTCAGCATAATACAGAAATACCCAGTGTTTTGACAAATTTCAAAAAGTTATTGCTCTCTGCTATCACAACACAACCATAGCATAAGGAGAAGCTTATTGAGCATTATGTCACTTACGATTATGCGTTTTGTTCATGTTGCGATATAGATAGAGGGTGGTTCTTTGTGCCAGCCACTAAGTTTGAACCGAACAATGGCGGGGAAGTTAATTAAGTGCGGTTCGTACCGATGTCGAGTTTCATTTGCAATTCTGCTGTAACTCCACTGATACAACGCAGCTCGCAGCTCGCGAGAGTAATGTCTATAATAATTGAAATGGTTCTACGGACGTAAAACGTAACGGTCTATAGTCGAGGCCGCTCTTTGTTTTATTGGTATTCGGTTTTATATTTCACTGCGGACGTAGAACGGTATCGTTGTCAAATATATTTTACAAACCCAGCGTGTTACATTATTTATTACTTGTTACGGTTACGTTTGTATGTTAGACGCCAATATAAGGTACGACGCGACAGCGGCAAGTCATTTCATAGAAAATACTTTGTCTAAACTATTATAAAACTGTACTTAACTGAAGTGTGTCTGTACATTGAAGATATTTATAAAAAAAAAGATTACGATATGGTTTTTAGGTATCCCTGACTCGAAATAATAAATAAATAATAAATAACGCTCACAGGCACATACATTGTAATGATCCCAAACTAGCACTAAAGGCTTTTATTATGGAAACCATACAACAACGGCACGAACATATAACATCCATGACCGAACCGGGATTCGAACCCAGGACCCTGGTTTGGCAGTCCGGCGTGGTAACCATTACACCAACCGGGTCGTCGAAATCAACCTTTTTTAGAAATTTTGTCTGTTTGTTTGTGTGTTTGTTTGCTTATTTGTTTGTTTGTTTGTTTGTTCGCGCATCACGCAAAAACTACTGAACCGATTTTGATGAAACTTTTTTTGTTTGATAGCTTATGATCTGACTTAAAATCTGGTATATAATTTGTGCGGACGAAGTCGCGGGAAAACAGTAGTTTTCTATAAAATTACTTTCGATTAACTTTGATGTAAGTAGCATTTGTAGATTATTAAGGCCTACACGTAGTGACTAGTGACGTTAATACAAATCATTCTTTCTTAATAATCTTAAAAAAACAATAAATCGTTGACTCACACGATGACGCATTGACGGTGCTGCAGACGTCAGTCCGTCATTTGTGAAGCAAGGAGTTGTATGAAACCGCACGTAGAAGCACACACGGTGCGTCAATCCGTCACCTGTCTGCTTCAACGTGCGGTTTCTTACAACTCCTTGCTTCACAAATGACGGACAGACGTCTGCCGCTCCGTCATTGCGTCATCGTGTGTGAAAGCGCTAACTAAACCATCAAAAACTCTTTTCGTCATTTTAATCTTATTTAAGAGCTACGCTCTTGTCGGTGGAGTCTCTAAGTATTGTAAAAAGCGGTCATTCACATTTATTAACTTCTAGCACAGAATAAAGTCTGAAAAATAGCTTAGGCTCCTTCTACTCAGCGATCTTTTTCGTTCATATTATTCCTAATTTAGCTAGAGTAGAGGATGTCATCTCTCTACGAAATCTTAAACGATATGCTTATTATTATTGTACACACGGCGACAGATAAACCTACCCATAGTTGAACTCGATGTTCATGGACATAACGCCGTGTTAAAGGCAAAACCAACTAACTAGGCCAAAAATATAAATCCAAATGTCGAGTAAATTGAGTCGGTAAGTTTGAAAACTAAAAAAAGTAACTAAAATATGGTTTTAGGTCTACAGTTTTGGCAAGGATGTTCTACAACTCTTTGTTTACTAAATAGTAAAATGCCAGCATACATTTTATACATACATTAGGTGCAAAGCGCACGTAACTGAAACAGACGAGAAAAATACCGAAATAGTTGGTTTTGCCTTTAACACTGCGATAAGGTCCAACTATGGGTAGGTTGATCTGTCGCCGTGTGTACTGTACTACTCGTATCATCACTGACGGCGATGGACGTTAACTCTGGGTCTTTAATAATTTAATATGCGTTTATATAATTAGCAAAAAACAAACAAAAAAGAAAAATTAAATTAAAACTCGAGCAACAAAACCCGAGATATTCAAAGCGTGATATCAATGCGTTCTCGGCGCATCAATCACATTGGTCACAGTCAGGGGTGTCGAACCGCGGTCGCGTGTCTTCCGATTCGGCGCGACGACGCGACGTTTGTGACGCCTGACGCTCGCTTCCTCGTCTCTGACGCGTTTCTGATTGCATTCCTAGGATGCTCCATTTGATACAATGGGATTTAAATTCCTGCACGTTTCGCGGCTTTTGAGATTCTTTAATCTAATCTGAGAATTCGATGAACTCATCAAAATCTCGCACTGTGCCGGTCCGAGTAAAGAGTTCGTTCATTGTACATTTACCTGTTATAAATTGTGTCAAGTTAACACAATATTCGCTCTTGATTAGTATCTACCGTTCACGGAAGCACGAGTTATCGTAACGTGAGTAAAGTATTTTATATGAAAAATCCGTAGAAAGAAATTAAGAGTTATAGCCTATTAAGAGTAATTAAGAGTTATAGCCTGCAGGATCCCACTGCAGTCCTATTCAGTGGATCAGTATACACCACGCGGGACAAATCCTTGAATGGATAGGGTATCTATCTACCAAACTATATTGTATTTAACGCAAACTTCAATTAATATTTTCAACTGACTTTATACAGGGTGAAATTGATATCATTAGCATCCTTTTAAACTAAGAGTCTACCCATCAAACTGAACAACTTTTACTATGGGAGCAAACTAATCGGAGCAAAAAAAATCTGCTGTCCCATACATTTGAGTCCCGCAGACAGCGGCGGCGGCGGGTGTAGTCTAGTATCGGACAGCAGATTTTGTTTTGCTGCGATTGGTTTGCTGATTTGCTCCCATAGTAAAAGTTGTTCAGTTTGATGGGTAAACTCTTAGTTTAAAAGGATGCTAATGATATCAATTTCACCCTGTATACTTACGCATTCGATATGTCGGCGATACCTAAGAAAAGTCGAACATGAGTAACAGTTTGTAAGCCGAAATCGAATGAATAGTTCGTTTAGGAAGCACAAAGTTAAGACTTGGTTCTATAACACTTAGTTTTCTGTCTTATTAAACATTTAATAAAAGTGTTCTTGATTTCTCAAAGAAAGCTAGGTATAGCTTCTGCCTGTCGGATAAGAGCACGAATAGAGTTTAATTTTAATTAAAATAATCAGTGTTTATTTATCATTTGGTGTCCCAATAATGTTTTAATGTGCTATAAAGTATACTAGATTTTTTTATTTTTCCCCATCGTGAGGACACTATGCTTCATTTTCGAGGCATGCATTGAACCGACATTCCATTACAATACAAGTGGCGACGGACTCACTCCCCGTGACACTGGTCAGAGTTTCGGTACTATAAAGTGAAACTTGGATGTTCTGGGTTTTAGAATATCTCTGACTACCCCCTCGGGAATATAGTCGTGAGCATATGAATGATTTTTACAACTTTCATAATTTTACTGTTAACCTCCGATTTATAAGTGAGTATCTGAACTCTTCTTCTTCTTCTTCTTATCGTGTGGGCAAAGCCCTGGTGTCAGAGTTTATTCAAACCGCCTTACGGCCTCTGACGTGGTTTTTATGTAACGACCTACTACCACCAGAGATAGTAGCCGGGACCAAATGCCCCGGAAAAGAAAGACCGGCGAGGGCCGGTGAGTCAGAAAATATGGATAGAAAATTTTTGTTTAGGGCGCCAGATTATAATTTTGGCCACTAATAGAACGCACGAAAATTTAATAGTTTATGTAGGTATGACAAATATTATACAACCAACATCAGTCAATTCATTAGTAGCCGTAGTAGTAACGTCTAGTATACGTTACACTTGCGGGGCCAGCACTGCTACAATTGTAGCGCGACATAGCAAAGTTAGCGTGCAACAGAGAGAGAGAAATACAGCACGTAATAACATTGTCACATCATGCCAGGCCCTCTGACTACGAGCCTGTAAGAATTTGGGCCAGGCCGGGAGCCGGGAGCCGCACAATCAATCATACGAGTTCAGGCTCTCGGTGACAGACGCAGCTGCCGCCTAGCCGCAGTCGCATTTACATAATCGAACCTTTGCTAACTGCTTTATGCTTTCAATAGCAGTACAAATTATTCGCTTCATCGGGACCTGTAATAACTGGGAAGTCTTGATTATTCTTTTAGCTCTTGCCTTGGTTTGGCATTGTCTAATCATGACTCAATCATCATCGATCGATCATCGGTTCCTTATAGGTACAGGGTCCTTAGTAAGCTCACAGTTTTTTAAGGTGATCAGACCATCAAACTGAACATTAAGTTTGGGACTAGTACCAAATCCATACAAAACTGCAAACCTACTCGAGCCAAATGTGTGGACAGCTGATTTTTTTTTGCTATTTCTATGTTGGTCCCATAGAGAAAGTTGTTCAGTTTGATGGTCTGATCATCCCCTTAAAAAGTGTCAGCTTATTAAGTTGATCCCGTATAGGGACAGACAGTGTTTTAAGGGAATGTTCAGACCATCAAACTGATCAACTTACTCTTTGGGACTAGCACCAAAATTGCGAAAAAACAAATGTGATCTTATTTGTTTTTTCGCAATTTTGGTAAATACATTTGGGTCCAGCGCCCGCGGCATGATCCCGCGATAAAGTGCTATCGCGCCCTAGCTCCCTTTCCTTTTGCGCGCGAACGAACGAGTTAGCAGGCGCGATAAAACGTTTATCGAGGCACCATGCCGCGGGCGCTGGGGTCCAGTAATCATGATTGAGTGTCCTACTATACCTCTCCGCTACGCGCAACCGACGCTATTCCCAATTTTGTATGGAACAGCAGATTGTTTTTGCTCGATTTCCATTTTTGTCATTTTTCAGTTTGATAGTCTGATCGTCGCCTGAAAAAAGACCCTATACGGGGTCCAACTTAATATGCTGGCACTTTTTTAAGGGGATGATCAGACTGTCAAACTGAACAACTTTCTCTATGGGACTAACATCGAAATACAGAAAAATAAAATATGCTATCCCACATTTGGCTCGAGTAGGTTTGCAGTTTTGTATGAAACATCAAAACATCTTTTTATTGTGATTTCGATGTTGTTGCCATAGACAAGTTGTTCAATGTGACGGTCTGATCATCCCTGGAAAAACCGTCAGCATATTAAGAAAAACCCTACATTATGAGCAAAAAGCCTAAAAGCCAGTGTATCACAACACTTGCAGTTACGTAGTGTGGTGTATTGATTAGGTTACCCGGATACGGCTGAAACCGCACAATTTCCGCCGGTTCAGAGAGAGGCTAGTTGTGATATTGCGCCGCGCCGTGTCCCGGGAGGCAGCCGTAACCGGCCCAGCGCAATCCACCGCGCAGTGATTAGATTTGCTTCATCAACTCATCAAACACTGCGCCCGCCGCCCGCAGACGACCGACCACCGCCTACAGTACTCTACTTCTAATTCAATTTATTTGATCATTTCCTACAGTACCTATATTGTGCTATTTTAATGGAATATCACAATTGAAATTGCTGTGGAAAAGCGTAAATATACTGAAAGTATTTCCAGTTCAATGTTTTCATGAGTTGTTAATGAAAATAACACACCATTTGACACGTTTAATTTGTGAATGTGACGTTTATTAAGTATTTAAACGCGGAATCGGCGTTATTTAAACAAATTGATTAATTAACACAGTCAATTTAAACTTAATCAGTGTGATCATAGAAGATGGTAGTGTAGTATACTACTGTACCTACAGGGTGTGAGGAAAAGTATCATTAACCTTTAAACCCCATATTCTACCCTTTAAACTGAACAACTTTTGCAAAGGGAGCAAAAATGTCAGCGCAAAAAAAAACTGTTGTCCGTGGTTGTTCGGTGTTCCATACTTTTGAGTCGAGTAGGCATTGCAATTTAGTATGGAACAGCAAATTTTTTTAGAGTAAGTGGTTTAAAGGTTAATGATAGGTACTTTTCCTTACACCCTTTATTTGTACTACTACCTGCTAAGTAATAGTACCTATTGCAAAGTTTTCAAAAAGTCCTAGACAATCTCAAAAATGTAGGCATTTGAATAGATCCAGTACCTATTTTCTAGTATAAATTAAATTACATGCTGCATGAAGATTTAGAGTTCCCATGAGAGAAATAGTCAGATAACAGCACGGTAAATTAAGTACTATCATCAACAAAATGTAATTGAACAACACAAACTAAACACTCCCAAACTTTAAAGGCAATAGAGGTCAAAATTGTGGTCGGTCGCTAAACAAAACACCGGAACGTTTCCCCTAAAATAACCTATTGGTCATCGTCCAGATGAAAGGGCTACAAACACGAAGCAATCAACTGACTCCGGGTTTAATCATCGAGGGCGATGTCGCACCTACCCGCATAGAATACCTAACCCTCCGCTGCCAGTTGCCACCAACATTTTCATACAAATATTTACTCGAAACTACAATGTTTTTTTTTACCCTTCTTTGGTAATATGTCGATTCAAAGAGCTCTATTTGTTAAAGCTGGTGATTGGGTATTTACCTGTCACATTAGGGAATATCAAACGTCAAAACTGTCTGTCCCCATTCAAAGAAATATTTTTCGTTCGTCACAAGGAAATTCTCTTCTTTGAGACACCGTTCCTCTGCAGCGCAGGATGGAAATGAGAAGCAAGGAATTCTTTTAACGTATTTTGGTAATTTTGTTCAAGACAATAAATTCTTCAGAATCTATGTCCCTTTTTTAAATTAGTAAAAAAGGCGATGTTTCATAAAAACCCAGTTTAAAAAAAAACATATCAGATGGTTTCAGGATGTAGGTACATTAATATATGAGTACTTTGTAGAGTCAGGTTGCAAGTCTGTTATTGCGGGTTGTCGCGTGTCGGTTGCCTGCTCCCCGGCTTGCAACGAAGCTACTCCATTTTATGGTGGCTTAAGTACCTATGTGCTATGTGGCCTAATGATTTTTTAAGATAAGAACAAAAGAACACCTTGTATACGTTTCAGTAAATAAATACAGCCTGCCAACTGCCTACAGTAATTAATATAACTCGTAACAGCGTGGTGTCTAATGGTGAAACAGTTGTAAAAGCTTTTCAAGGGGAATTATTCCCGGCGGGAATAAGAGTGAACCATAAAACTATGGCTAACTGCGCCATAACCGTGACGTCACAAAGGGGCTAGGCTTCGAGCACCGTGTATAACGAATGGCGTAAAAATCCGCCATCTTTTCCACTCATTTTCCTTTGCGTATACATTTTCATCTGGCGCGAATGTGCTAAGTACCGCAAAAAGGGAATAAATCAAGTCAAGATATTCCCCGGTATAAATAAACGTAATTTACGGCTACGTTTCGCATTCAGAGAATAAAATGACATTACGAAGAGCTTCGAAGAACGGAGCAACGATGAAAAAATCTATACTTTTTATTCTGGTACTTTTTAAAGCACCTTTTGATTTGTAGGATTCGAGATATTCTTCGGATCATTAATCCGACGGTGTTTATGTTACTTTCTTATACCATGCATCTATGCATGGTCCAAATAATAAAATAAAATAATTTATTATTAACGGGTAAATAATACAGAGTACGTATGCTAATTTATATTCTTCTTCTTCCTCGGTACGTGTCAATTGTTCGATTGTGAATAAATATATTTGTTATAGAAACAACCAGTCACACACACATTAAGACATCGCAAGTCTAGTTTTTTACGTACTTATATACCTATCAGAAAAAAAACGGAGGGAACTATCCTTCAGTTAGAATTTAAAATAACATGAGGTAACAGAAACCATATGAGATGTACGAATCGCCAATGAGACTCAGTTGATCTCATAAAAAAAGATAATATTGCAGCTTTTCGTAAGAACCGATAAACTACTGTAATAAATATTTTCTTTTATATTTTCACTACAGTTTAAAAAATCAGGGAATACAAGAATACAACGGAAAAATGTAACCTACAAACCTTGATAAAGTTATAATTAACTGCGTATTGGACGAAAATATGCGTATTGGACCAAGTGCTACTAGGTCAATTAATCTTTGTTATCTAAAGTAAGTAAAAAAAGTTCTCAAATATTGATAGTAAACGTTTGAAAATAGAATATGAAAAACATAACATAACACAACATAAAGTATAAACTCTTTATTCAGGTACACACCAAGAACATTACATATAGAACAACCTAAACACCGGTACGGACGCGTTAGTATCGCATACGCAACGTTTTAAACATTTTCTAAAGTCCACATAGAACTATGAGATAGAACGGGAACTTCTCCGGGATTGGATGGAGGGAAGACATAAAATGGTTCATAAGACATTCATAAGGCGCGAGTAGCAAACGCCTGTCCCATGCATTACCCTTTAAACATTGAGCGTGTCGTGTGGATCGTCTACGTCTGGATGGCTTCATGAAATCTGAATGTTCGCTGTTTGTCTACACGTATTGCTATCTATGTATTCTTTGTACGTCGAAATAATTTGTTTATGTAAGTAAGTTTGTAGAGGTGCCCCTTTGCACCACCTATATTTAAGATTAAAACCGGTCAAGTGCGAGGCGGTCTACTTGCGCATCGAGGATTCCATACCACACTACTGCACAACATATTAACTTAGAAAAAAGTTTTGATTTCACCGGGACCTTTAGCGCGAGACCGACTCACACTTGGCCGGTTTTTATTATTTGTTCTAATACTGTAAAGTTTGCTCTAAAATCACACCAAGTTTGACGCTTGCATGTTTTACCGTTTTTACGATAGAGCAGGAAGAAAAAACGTTTATCAAAACTAGTTTCTTGTATGAAGACCCCCTTAATTTTTAACTTTTTGACATTTTTTGTTCTTTTTTAACAAATCCGCCGTAATAACGTATATTCTGTGAAAATTTCAACTGTCTGGCTATTACGGTTTAAAAGTTACAGCCCTAAATAGGTAGGACGGACGGACGGACAATGTAGGACTAGTAATAAGGTCCCGTATTCAACCTTTGGGTACGGAATCCTAAAAAGGTACGATAGGAATAACAAACATGTACATAAATATAAGTACACACTTAGATTTTAAAAAAGAGGATGTAGTGACAAAGATAGAGAAACGCATGTTGAGGTGGTTTGGTTATATGGAAAGAATGGATGAGAGCAGATTGACGAGTGCAATCTATAAGTAAGTGGAAATGTTGGAAGGGGACGGCCTAGACGTACATATACGGACCAAATTGGCGACGTGCTTAAAAAGGGCCAGGTCAGATCTACCCGAAACCGACGAGCATGCATGAAAGGACTAATGAATGTGGAGGAAGCTAGGGAGGTTTGTCAGGATCGTAGCAAGTGGCGTTCCGTTGTCTCTGCCTACCACAGTGGGAGACAGGCGTGAGAATATGTATGTATGTATGTATGATTGTTGATTCTAACATAATTTCACGGTCGTTTACAGCTTGGCCAAAAAGAGTAGAAATTAAATGAGGGCGCTGCCTCCACGCAAGAACGTCAAAATCACGCATAACCTGGCAACACCACCATACTCAAATTTTAGTTCCACCTGTCACCACGTTCATGACTCGGCTATACGTACCTAAGTACAAGTGTCTATGTAATTCACTTCCCTGATAGTGGATAGCTTCCTTTCAGGAATCTACCACGTGAAGGAATTCTAATAGAAGTAGGAATTCAAATCAAGTTATTTGTATTGGAAATGCGACAGAATTTCAGTTTTATCACTACAAACAGCAGAGATGAGGAAGGAAATAGAGATAGCCGGAATATTTGCTTAGAGCCACGAGCAACGGGAACTACGCTACGCTTCCCGGATCCACTGCCATCCCGGATCTCTGAAATTGGAACCTCTAAAATGGTAATGCAGTTTTTGTACAGGGTGTAAGGGACAGCCCTCCGCAAACTGAACAATTTTCACTATGGAGCCTACCTCAGGAAACGCGAAAAAAAATCAGCTGTCCCCATACAAAACTGCCATACCTACCCGACTCAAATGTATGGGACAGCTGATTTTTTTCGCGTTTCCTGAGGTAGGCTCCATAGTGAAAGTTGTTCAGTTTGATGGTCTGAGTTCACCGGTTCAGTTTGCGGAGGGCTGTCCCTTACACCCTGTATGGATTTAAGGCAGCTTTTGCTGCCGAGTGCCGACGTTTTTAATAGTTATTTGTTATGCTAGGCTGCAAAGTTGCTTTTTGGCGCGAGTACTTTTATTGAAACCTGAGCAAGCGAAGGATTCTAGGATTGAACCACGAGCGAAGCGAGTGGTTCAAATAATAGAATCCTGAGCGTTTAGCGAAGGTTTCAAAGGTACGAGACGCAGAATAACTTTGCAGCCGAGCGAAACACACAATTTTTCACCTCACAACAGCGAGGAAAAAAAGTGAATTACTAAAAAGAACATTTCAAAAAGTTTTTATTTTCGTGCTGGCCAGTGTCATGAAATAGTTATTAAGCATTTTCAGTGCATTGGCGGTATACAAAAATATTGAATAGACAAATTCGAATTTCAAAAACTCTTTGCACGCTAGCGGATAAAATACACTTTTGCACTCAGATTTCGAACGATAAACAAAATCTTTCCGAGCTTGTGAGGTGAAAATTAAATTAACGGTCAATTTTAAAAATTAGGGCTGCCATGACATGGTGAAATTAATTAATTTTAACACTTTCTACGAAGCCTTTTGAACGTTTTAATATCCTATTGAATACGATTAACCGTTGCCGTTGATGATTCAACGATTTAATTCCCAGAGCGGTAGATAGCGAGCAAAATGCGAGTTTCGCTGGGATTTGATAACAGAACAAATTTCCGCTGGTGAAGTCGTATTGCATCTTTCTTTATACCTACTACCTACCTACCCAATCCACATTCCTACCCAAGCCACCTTCCTTCTTATTTTGAACCATAGCACTTAGGTAGGTTAATTACTTACCTATATCTCAGAGTAATTAATATACTCGTTGTGTGAAGGCAAAGAGACGGCCCAGAGAGGCGTTTTTAAGAGGATAGGCGAGTACAGTTTTTTCCATACAAACGTATTCCCCTGTTTTCTCCCTGGATAATGACACTAGATCAAACATTTTTTTACCATACAATCTATGTTACCCTATGTTTTGCTTTTTTGCATACATTAATTACTGTATGATCTAGGGACCTTCGAAAATGACCAATTTTACAGCCCGTTTTCAGACATCCAGTAAACAAATTTGACGAATATAAACAAAAAAAAACGTACAGACATATCCAAAGTCTTTCTCATATTATTCTTGAAAGAATTATTAAAATCGGTTTAGATTAGAGGAGAAAACAGGGGAATACGAAATGCTGTTTTCGACGATTATATGTAGATAAAATCGGTCTTAGCTTCAGTTGTCTCTTTCGCACTCTAGTCGGTGGGGTGTATGGTTGGGGTGGATCTGGTTGGGATTGGGATCTGGATGTTTTGTTTAAGAAAACGCCAAATTCAATTCCCTATTCAAGTGTATTATTATTTGCACTTATTGTTGGTAACAGCTATGGCAATGGTAAATCGGTGGTCCCTACAGCCTATTCAGCAACAATGACGACATCACATAATATCGTTTATTTAAAAATTGAAACTTAAAAAGTAACTCCCAAAGAAAGTTTAGAATTTCTAATTAGTTATCTACTCCAAATTGAGTACCTAGATAAAGTTTACTTATAACAATTTTACATCGAAAACAGTACCTAAGCAAACCATATAAATTGCCTAAAGTTGTAATAGACCATGTAACTTGAACTTCAAGAAGCGACTATATAGGGAGGGCTATTAGTTTAAAGGGATAGGGTGACCATACAATGAGGAACGGGTTTCAAAGAAGCACTTCAATGGGATCGTTATAAAGGTATCGTGTGGCAAAAACCACAGACCTTATCCGGCAGTCCATAGGAAATCGTATGGAGTTGACATCCGCTTATACTGGTTCGATTATATATCCATCGAGGTGCGATAATTGCATACAAGGAGGCTGGTACATATTTGCAGATTTTATGAGAGGAGGATTTTTTCTGCGAAGGCATTTATGCGAAATCAATATAAGGTAGGTACTTGCATAATAAAATCCGTACAGACATACATAGACGTATACAGGGTGAAATTGATATCATTAGTTTACTGTATAGTATCAATTATTTAATTAAATAGACTATGTATTACTGTATACATAACCTTAGCATAAGAATTTATATTGTAAGAGTCATTAAGTCGTGTTATGCTGTAGAGTTTCTGGCCGCATCTTCTCTACAGCGACAACACGTTCCGACGCGGTGGTAGCTTAAAAAAGAATTGACGTTTAATAAGTGTGCTTCAGGCTCCTATATTGAATAAATGATTTCGAATTGAATTGAATTGAACATTAGCATCCTTTTAAACTACCATCAAACTGAACAACTTTTATTATGGGAGCAAACAGATCGGAGCAAAAAATCTGCTGTTGCATTCATTTGAGTCGAGCATGCATGCCGTTTAGTATGGAACAGCTGAATTTTTTTGCTCCGATCTGTTTGCTCCCATAGTAAAAGGAGTTCAGTCTGATGGGTAGACTCTTTAAGTTTAAAATAATGATATCAATTTCACCCTGTAGATACTGTTTTAATAAAGATCGAAATTAGAACATTGCGGTTAGATAGAGAAATAGTTCTGGTCTTTCTTTTCACTGTATATAGGTACTGTATTAATAGACCGGTAGGTAGGTACCTAATTCCATAAGAATATAGTATTCTTACGGTCATACATAATTATCGGCTAAATACCTACATACATTATCTACTCATTTATTAGAAAGAAATGCGCACCTATTTATTGTGGTTTTATATAAGTGCTGACTTAAAAATAGAAAGCTTACCAATTAGTAACACCTCAGAGTACACACAATTTTTGAATCATTAATTTTGTGTCTTATGAGATGAGACATAAATATAATGGCCAACATCTTCAATGCGCAGAATAAAATTTGTTGGCGAAAGAGCTTCTGCGAATACCCATCAGAACTATTTTTAAGCTCTTTGCCCTGCCTGTTGTACCCACTGTACCCAGCATTAAAAAAAAAATGTGCGAACAGCCGCCATATTGTTTTAGATCCCTTCCACGTATTGCGAGATGAATGGTCAATTAAGTCACTAGATGGCGTGGATGCAAACTCTGAATCGCACTATTGACAGTGTTCTTTGCGTGCTATATAACGGGTTCAACTCTGGTTTTGCTTTGTGTCACTACCGGCTCAGTCGATGAGGTCCACGGACTTCTCAGGCTGAGGCCACTAACCTAACCAATTTCTTGGGCCTCTTTAGCGGGGTTTCGGGCCGGCTTTCGGGTCAGGAAAAATTGAAACCCCGTACTAAAACGTAAATTTAATTGATGAGGTTTTTGTAAGGTTAAAATCGATCGTGTACCTATACCTATTCTCAGAATCTCAGACCCGACACATAGTCTAGTCTAGGGATGTGTCTGACTGTTGACATAATTTTTTTCTTCAATTAATATATAATTTTTATTTTCATTCGTCTACTTGGTATTCGATCAACTGGGTATAGGTACTTAGTTGAATTCGACACAGTTAATTCTGCGCTGCAACTTCTTCAGGACAGACGGTGTAGCTACACCTACCTACAGTCAAATTTTATGTCGATACAGGGTGAAATTGATATCATTAGCATCCTTTTAAACTAAGATTATTTTACCCATCAAACTGAACAACTTTTACTATGGGAGCAAATGGGACCAACATGGAAATCGCGATCGCTGATTATCCCCTTAAAAAGTGTTAACATATTAAGATAAGGACCCTCTATAGGTATATTTATGGCATTATTTTTATAAGTATTTACTAAATAAGTATAAATGTAGTATTAGTAGGTACCTACTGTACTATGCAAATGTAAATATAAGTAGATGATATCGTTAAGCGAGAAGAAAATCTGAAGCTTAAAAATATCAGTCATTCAAGCTCTAATGTGTCCCGCATTCAAGTGTAAATTAAGTTTTGAATTAAAACAGTTTTGTCCAAGTTTGTTGGCACAGCGGAGTATAATAATTTCTTAGACGGGTTCAGACGCGGTTATTATCGATTTCAGGCGAGGCCTTAACTCGTCATCGGAGTATTTACTGAAACTTGGGGCGAGAACAGCCCGAGGAGAGCTTTTACATCAAATCACCTTCCAACAGAAGCTTTTGAGGATAATACTTAACAAAACAATGGACCAAAAGGGATAGTATCTATCGCAACGCCAATGTTTCAATCATCATCAGCTTATACAGGGTCCTTCCTAATATGCTGACACTTTTTTAAGGGGATGATCAGACCATCAAACTGAACAACTTTCTCCATGGGACCAACATAGAAATCGCGAAAAAAAAATCCGCTGTCCAATACATTAGGCTCGAGTAGGTGTGTAGTTTTGTATGGAAGAGCTGATTTTTTTTTCGGGATTTCGATATTGGTCCCATTTAGAAAGTGGTTCAGTTTGATGGTCTACGTATGGATGGCTATACGTATATAGGGTCCTCCTTAATATGCTGACATTTTTTTAATGGGATGATTAGACCATCAAACCGTCCCACTGCAGGGCACAGGCCTACCCTCTAGGAGGGCGTTCGGGCTTTAGTACACCACCCGTGCCCAATGCGGATTGGTAAACTTCACATACGCATCAGAATTTCTCCTTCTGCACGCATACGCATATGCCCCCTGAATAGGTTTCCTCACGTTGTTTTCCTTCACCGTTTGAGAACCGTTCGGTAATACGTACATAAGTTAGAAAAACTCATTGGTACGTGGCGTGGCGTGTTGTCCGAGCAGAATCGAACCCGGACCTCATGATTGAGAGTCCATGCCTTTCCGCAATGCGCCACCGAGCTCCCCTAATATAATTATAGTATCCCTAGTAGGTATCCCTAATGTATCAATATCAAATGCTAATTCTAACACGATATGAGCGTCACTCAATCGATTTCATACAAACAGTCATTCGTTCAGGGTTCTGTAAAGTAAAAAAAACACAAACACAAAAAAAACAAAAACAAATTCCAATCGGCAATACGGTTATTTATGTATTTATGTATGTAGTTAGCTAAATAGAAGCTATTGAACGAAATAAAAAAAAACAACAATGGAAACGACCTTTGGATTAGAAGGTCAGCTATGAATGCACATCATACAATCATGTATCGTTTGATAGATGACAGAACACGAATTACGAGTAGGTACAAATTGAGTCCACTCAACCGAATATCAAGCCGGCAAAACTGACAATAGTCGGCAGAACACGGGAAATCAGATGCATTAGCCGGTGATTAAATAATTTGGTATTTGGGCTTGTTCTCTATTCACATTTCATTTGTTAGGATTACGATTGGAAACGTTCTGAATTAATAACGACAACATTTGAACGGTGCCTAATTAATTACACTAAGTACCTACATTTCATTGTATACGATTAATTTAATATTGTAGCTATATATACTTCAACAAATCTCAATCAATATAGGGTGGGTGTAAGGAAAAGTATCATTAACCTTTAAACCACATACTCTAGCCATCAAACTAAACAACTTTTACTATGGGAGCAAACCTGTCAGAACAAAAAAAAAATCTACTGTCCCATACGATTGCATCGAGTAGATAGTCTAGATTTTTTTTGTTTTGACAGGTTTGCTCCCATAGTAAAAGTTGTTCAGTTTGATAGCTAGAGTATGTGGTTTAAAGGTTAATGATAATTTTCCTTACACCCTGTATTGATTGAGATTTATTGAGGAATACTTTTCCTAACATCCTGTATATTATATCATCACATCACAAGTTAGAGTTGGCTGTAAAACTAGTATCAATAAAATTAATCAAGTTTGTGTCTCTATTTTCTTTTATAGGAAACATAAAAGTATCATGTGAACAATTACAGGAAAGATAACATCATTTTCTCTCATATAGCGATTTCTTCCAGTCTCACGGTTTAGTAATTAGCAGCCTCAACGATTGCATGCTCGCGCTGCCCGCCCTCAGACTCCTTCAAGTCGGATAGTAATTAATAGAGCTGAAACGAATAGGGATTTAGCCGAACACCGGATACCGAATATCCGGCTGCCACACAAGCCGAATAGCCGAATGTTCGGCGGCAGAATATTCGGCAGGGCTTCAATTTTGCTCTGTTCATGTTAGCCTTTTGTCCATAAACGCTGAAAAGATTGTGTTTATCCATCATAATTCACCTTTGGTTATCTTTGAATATTATCTTAGTTAATAATAAAAACTGTGTATGTGACCTGGGGTTTTGACTGGTTGTACACTGACCATTGTATTAAATATTATCATTTACCATTGTATCAAATACTTTCATTGCATTAAATGTTTTCAGTGCTCTGAGGCGTATTTTATTATTCATCATAGTGTCACTACTACACACCTATTAAAAAGGTAGTGTAGTATGAATTAAACCAAACATTTGACTTTTTTCAACTATCCGGTACCCGGCCGCCGAATAGTGCCTTGCTATCCGGTATTCGGCCGAATATAATTCGGTAGAATAGTAAAACAAAGCCGGATAGGCGGGATACCGGATAGTTACCGAATATTGTTTTCAGCTCTAGTAGCGTTATACAATTATACCAAATCTACAAAGCACATTGTATTTACACTAATCGATCACGTTAACTATTGGCTCAATGTCTAGCAAAACTTTTGTCAAACAACAGTCAGTTATTGATTTTAGCACATTCAGTTGTTTCAGACAGGGTCGTTCGGGGCGCGAGCGGGTCTGCGGGGGGAATGAGGTACGGCACGGGACGGGAGGGGGAACGGGGAGGGGGTAGGGGGGGAGTGGAGGCAGTAAAACGGCAACCATACCTCCACACGTGAATATTTGATGGCTGAATCTCGCTGCGGCTACAGATCCACGGATGTACAAGATGTCAGACGCCTTCATAAGCCGAATGGGGGTAAAAGTGAAACTGATGTTTAGAGGAGAGTACTCGTACTTTTAAATTAGCATTTATGGTCGTTGTTATAGAGGAAGCAGACTTCACTACCCGACGGGACAGTACCAAGAACCATTATGTTAATGTTAAGGAAGTTAATAATGGTGATATAATATAGGGTATTTCTTAATATGCTGGCGGCTTTTTTAGGGGATGATCAGACCATCAAACGATACAACTTTCTCTATGGGACAAACATCGACATCCCGAAAAGTTAAAACAGCTGTTCCATACAAAACTACAAACCTACTCGATCCAAATCTATATACATAGGACAAATGTTTTTTTTTTTCGCGATCTCCATGATGTTCCCTTAGTAAAAGTTGTTCAGTATATTATGGTCTCTGGTCTGATCATCCCTTTAAAAAACCGTATGTTCACGGCTTTTGATGGGGCGGCGATGTATTTATGTGTTAGGTGTAAGTGTAGGTAAATAAAGTATATTTCATTTCATTTCATTTCATTCTTTTTAAGACGTTGATCAGATCACCAAACTGAAACTTTCTCTACGGGACCAACACTGCAATCGGCCGACATCAATCATAATAAAGGACTGCGAAATCCTACATTATTCGAGCTCCGACACGCACTTGGCCATTTCATCATTTGTCATGGTTTTAAGTTACAAATAAAGGTACCTTCTTACCCGGGTATCATTTTGATTGAAGTCCCATTAAAGCTTACCTGTAAATAAAAAAAACACAATTGTAAGAAACAAAATCAAAAATTTTTTTGTCGTAACGCAGCTATAAAGGTGACTACGCAAGTTTTCACACAGAATTTCAGATTGTATAGCCACCAAGAGCACCGTAACAGTGAATGCATTTTAATAATTGATGCAGAGCCGCGGAAACGAGATCCTCCTACCCGATTTGCGACTAACCTTGTACTATTCGCTTTTAGGATTCTGTGCCTGGTAGTGTCATGAAAAATCCAATTAGATTTGACAATGGGCCCGTTCCTTTCGTCTGCAACTGAGAAAAACGATTTCACACTGAAGATTTATTTGTACTTTAACACTTTCGCTGCTAAGCTCAAAACAATGACATTCGCGCAGTGCTAGCACTGTGGAATGCTATACGATTCTGACTTAAGCTCAGGCCACACAGAGGCGGTCCTGCGGGAAAGCGGGCCGGTGGCGTTTCTGCGGGAAGCGAAAGCGTTCCGGGGCCTGCCACACAGGGTTCGCGCGGTGCGGTGGCGGCGCGGTAGCGGCGCGGAGGCGGCCGATGTGACATCAAAAGCGGCCATCCATAAAATACAAAATGACAGCGCGGTAAATACCGCCTCCGGACCGCGACGCGCCGCCACCGCTCTGTGTGACACCTCGCATTGACTACAATGGAATACAGCGGCCGCCGCCGCTTCCGCGACGCCCCCGGCACGCCACCGCGCCGCCTCCGGCCCGCGTCGCCGCCGCCTGGTTGTCATAGCGTTCTGACCGGTACGGCGCCGCGCCGCACCGCTACCGGCCCGGATTTCTGTGTGGCAGGGTCCATATAAAGTCGTACATTACAAAAAATCCCGCCTCCGGACCGCCTCCGGAGGCGGCTGTGTTTGAATTGAGCTTTAAGGTGTGAGTCATGAGTACTGCGGCCCATAGGTCGCTGACTTACCAGACTTACCTGACTTACCTACTCAGCAGACTAGACCTAGACCTAGACCTAGACCTCTGCCGACCTAGTCAGCAGTTAAAGTGTTAACAGGTAAGTACACAACTCAATGATCACACACGATGACGCACTGACGGAGCAAAAGACGTCAGTCCGTCATTTGTGAAGCAAGGAGTTGTATGAAACCGCACGGTGCGTCAATCCGTCACCGTTTGCGCTGCAACGTTGTGTTCTATGATGTCACACTCTCTTTGACGGTTTGTAAGGAATACTTGTAGTACCTATGTCGTCGTGATGAGATGAAAAAAGTTATATTTACTAATTAGACCTCAATGTCAACCCGTGCTGCCGACCTCTCTAGATATGACGTTCTCTGGGAAATACTCGTATATACTTCTGTCGGTTATAGTTTCAAAGATATCTATACATATTTATTTAGATAATTTTATGTACATTTTGGATCCATTAATATCTCAATACCGACAACAAGGTCCCTTTTCCCTGAGAACGTCACAATGAAGTCCTGAGTTAGGTATACAAAAGTGAAACTCAAAAATTAAGCACTAAAATAATTCAAACACCACGTTTATGCCTTTTTTTTGTCTGACACAATCTCAAACAATACCTGCCAATCGTTCTTTTAAGACTAGGGTATGTATGACCTACACTTTGTCACAACTATTAGAAAAATGCATTACATTACATTAATTACAATGTTCTCAATGTGTGTTCGATTTATTATGTTGAATTTACAATACCAACTGTAGGAATTATCTAGATAATCTATCTCAATTTAACTTTCACTACTGTTCATAATAATGTTTGCCCACCTATTTCTATCATTTCATTACGGCATGCGTGTGTCGTCGCGTCGATAGACACTTCCGATTGCAAGATTGCAGCGATAAAAAGTTGCAGTTTCCGTGGGAGACGTTAATGATCTCCGACGCGATAATGACAAACACAACTCTACTTTTATGACGCTTCCTCCGCTCATTATATCGTAAATGTACATGAGTTGTATATACGTATGTAACAGGGTGTTATTTTCATAAATTGTTGACCAAATGGAAACTGTAGAATACCACCGCACCGGTAGCTTGCATCCTATACAAGAAAGAGGCATAAGGGGATTTGTTTACCTACTTTCTTAATTTCACTGGGATGTCAAAAGCAAAACAGATTTGATTAATACTTATGGATCTTTTTAATTTTTTAAGGCTAGGTATCTTGCTAGTATTAAATCGATAATAAAAGGGGAATCACACACGATGACGCTAAAAAGCTATTTCTTCCAGACAACCTTAAAGATTTGTATACGTAAATTATAACATGGAACTAATGTGTGAAGCGTGACGTTATAGATGGATTACTAGTACTTATACTGGAACAAACGTCTAAACAGCCCATCAAAATGTCAAACGCATAAACATACACCCTGTAGATGGAAGAGGCTTTTGTATCCGGCCTGGATGCAAAAGGGTTGTGATGGAAGATGTTCGTCCGTTAGTCGTTTTTCTACGTCCACAGCGAACATGCATGTTTTCATAACAAATGTTCGGCATTTTGTAAGAAAAAGCCCTTCTATAAGAAAAGGACCTAGCTTTCTACTTGCAAAAGTGTTTTCAGACGTAGAAAAGTAATATAGTTAGTACCTATTTGGAATGTCTCTTGTAATATATGAAATTCCTGATAGTTTTCGATAGATGTACCTCCTTATATATTATACAGGGTGTAAGGAAAAGTATCATTAACCTTTAATCCTGCCAAGTAAAGGGTTAAACCACATACTCTACCCATCAAACTGAACAACATTTTCTATGGGAGAAAACCTGAACAAAGAACAAAAAAACCACGGATTATATAAGAGTCTACAAACTCGACGCAAACATAGCAGATGTTTTTAAATAATTTTGCTCCCATGTAAAAGTTGTTCAGTTTGATCGGTAGAGTATTTGGTTTAAAGGTTAATATACTTTTCCTTACACTCTGAATTTGAACCCATTTCTTTTGTGTGCGTGCTGTCACGCGGTACATAAGGTGACGGGTTGTAGCACCTGTGCCTAGAGCTAGTGCATCTGTGTGAGTGTAGGTCCCTTGTGGAACAAACGAGATTGTATTTCCTTGCATGCTTCACATCTTTTAGTGCAATGTTCGGTCCGCATTTCTTTCAAGTCCGTGTATGGGACCATATCTTTGTCGCATTGGTGTATAGTAGACACAGACAGAGACAATACTGACACATTCACCTCCTGCCTCTTCAACAACCATATACCTACCACTTTTACATGATCCCCTGGTTTCGGAATCATTTTGTTTTATAGAGACATTGAATATTGATCTGTAGTCGTAGGTATTATGGATCTGTATCGATAAACGGATGCGGAAGAGGAAGTGAGCGCGGCGTGATATCCTTACAAGATATTTGATTTATTACCTACCGACGGTAATTGGATTCCGTTGCTATTCAATAGATTTATTCCAATAGCTCTATTTCATTCCGACACTTTTCAATCTTCTCCTTTTTATTAATTTGTATAATCGTGAATGCTCCGAATAATCGCTTGTACTTGTATTTTGTTTGTTATTGTTATTTACCTTATCTATATGGTTATTTTAAATCAGCTGGCGAAACTGAACCAGGGCAATTGTTAATGATAACAGATTGCGTTAATAATGTTTATAATTGGTATTGATGATTAACAAAATTATTATTATCTGCGTAAAATACACGCAGTACCTGCAGTATGCGGGCGCAGGCGGACATTGACCTCAGAATCATATGTTCGGGAGGCGGGTCATTATCACGCAATTGTACTTAGTAACAGATACCAAATGCGTTTGTTAAGTTTCGCCAACTAATTAGATTTACCTTATGTATGTTACCGGCCAAAACAGATTTCAGGCCAAACTAGTTTGTTCTAGGCAAACCGGTTTACAGGATAGACTTTGTGTAGTTAGTCCTAAAAACTATATTATAGGCTTATCTCTAGAACGATTTAACCACGCTTATAGTTTGCCCTAGGTCGAACTGATTTTGAATTATTGTCAAGTAAATGTGTTGAAATGAAAATCCATTTAAATGCACATTATTTATTAAAACAACTGTAGATAAAAAATTACTTTTTGAAATTTTCAGGAAATAAATCATCTCCTTATTCAATGAACAATGTTTTTTTTTACCTATAAATATTGTCCCAAATCGAATAAGTGCGTTCACACACGATGACGCACTGACGGAGCAGCAAACGTCAGTCCGTCATTTGTGAGGAGTTGTAAGAAACCGCACGTAGAAGCACACACGGTGACGGATTGACGCACCGCGTGTGCTTCTACGGACTGACGTCTGCCACTCCGTCAATGCGTCATCGTGTGTGATCCCACTAAATGAGACAGCGGAAACTAAAACGGGGGTATTTTACTCGAAAGGCCGAACTTAGTTAGTTTTAATTTGTATAGAGGTGTCTTCAATTCAATTTTTTTTGTTTTTTGTTTAATGGCATCCGATGTGTTATCACAATTCAGCCAACGTCTCGTTATGTGGAGAGTATACGTATGAAAATGATCAGTATTAATTAATTAAGTAGAGTGGCAGTTTTGCCAATGTAAGTAGTTTAGAGTCTCAAGTTGATTGTTTTAAGTTTAGAACACAAAAGACCAAAACCAAATGGCCGAGCCGCATGGCCAGAAAAATCACGAGCTGACGCAGACGTCCTCTCGGTAGACCTCTAGCCACGCGACTCCTAGAGGTGTCTTATCTTAGCGATTGTTTAACAGTAGGTATAACATTAAAATTTTAATGACAATGACACTCATTCATAACAATAACCTATTGATGACATAATCCTAGGTCCTCGTGGGCGTTTGGAACTACTGACCTTCTAAGGGCCAACCTTGGTCGATAAAAATACATTCGACGAACACTCTTAAATCTATGGTAAGAAACAATAAAATAGTAGCTAGTCAATAAAACAGTTCAGTATCGTAGACTTTAATGTCGGTAACCAGATCTGACAACATTCGAAATGTATAAAACGATAAACCTAATGCGTTTTCAGACTGCACTGGGGAGTGCACTTACTGCATGCTGCGCTACTCAATGTAAATGGTTAATGCACTTTACTTACGGTAACAACAAGCTAAGCTTCCTTTCGTGATAGTGCCAACAGGGGACGAATTCTTACCCAGTTCAAATTGTTCTGGTTTTTTCATGAGATACATTTATTTTGTCTGTAAATTTATGTCTTTTTATCATTTTATCAGCGGTTTTGTCTTCCGATCCGTGATTAGTATCCGTGTATCGACGATGGACAAAATGTCGTATAGGGCATTTTTTCGTAATTTACACTGAATATACACCCTAGTAACTAGGAAATTAGGGCCTAGTTTTTAATTACTAACATAACTTTAAGGGTGTATTTAAATTAAATTAAAAAGTCATTTATTGCCTCAATTTTTCTTACCGTCAATTTAGACCGTCAATCGATGGAAGGTCCAAAAATTTTTCTCGTTTTTCGACCCATGTTCCTTAGGGAAAGTTTTTTTAGATTCATGGTCTGAATACACCCTTAAAGTTATGTTAATAATTAAAGTTTGTCGTGGAAGTATATTCATTAGACTCGAAATTTTTGAGCCGACTGTACTAACGCTTGACCTACCTAGAAAATTACCTACTCAGAAAAAGTCTTGACTAGAAAAAGACAACCTTTTAAAATGACGTACATAGAAAAAGACCTAGTTTGCGCAATCAGAAATTTTCTTCTCTATCGATCTGTGTTACTAATCGGTTATTGTGCCATTGCATTCTACGTTGTGTTTACTATTTTACTTACCACACTAGCTACCTTAAACACAATATAATTATTTTGTTCTATTAGAGGCATTAGAGTTATTTAAACCTTGTCTTCCTACAGCAAAACCTTATTATGGGTTTGTATGACTAGATAGGCTTGGACTAGGTAGGTATATTTACAAAAAAAAAAAAAAAATTTATAACAAATCATTAAAAAAAGACCTAGAAATATGGTACAGAAACTGTTACATAATATAGTACGTAATCTTAGATCTTTAACTATATATGTGACGACAAAATACGAAAATGTTTTAAGAAAATGATTCTTAACCTTAACATTTTCTAAACATTATACGGGCGTTAAATTCATAGTAAGTAATATGTAGATTATGAAATAATATCAAGGGCTTTCGCGTCATTAATTATTATACAGTTCAGTACAGTAGGCAAGGCGAAGGGCTATCAAGTTTCATAACTTCTTGCATGTATTATGTAGGTGCTCACTCATTATTAATAACAGTAAGATTTTGATGCTAAACAACAATACGTAAATGCATGTTTAATAAAGAGGTCTGGGTTTACTAAGTTTCCAATTACGATGATCGTTAATACGATAAAAAGAAGATTATTTGTATAACTACCACGGACCTGAAAAAAAGACGAACGTAATCTCGTCTAATCACGAGTGAAGCACCCATTTCTTTTGTGTGCGTGCTGTCACGCGGTACATAATGGTGACGGGTTGTAGGACCTGCGCCTAGAGATAGCGCATCTGTGTGAGTGTAGGTCCCTTTTAGAACAAACGAAAATGTAGGACCTTGCATGCTTCACCTCTTTTTAGTGTCACATTACGTCCGTCTTTTTTTCAGGTCCGTGATAACTACCCGATTCAATCGGTATCAAATTGACATGTTGTTTTTGGCAATTCTTATAGCCATTTTTAATTAATTCCACTATTATACAATACACGACTATTTTTTTATAACTAGAAAATTGTTAAAGGTGTATTCAGATAAAGAAACTAAACAACTTTCCCTAAAAACCTAAAGCCTTCCACACAAATGTGCAAATCAGCCAATTGATTTTCTAAGGGAGATGTCCACATTTTTTTCATGTTTCTCGTCCCATGTTCCTTCGGGAAAGTTGCCTGAAAACGCCCTCATCATTTTACTAGTAATTAAAAAACAAAACACTACTTAAAATTGCCCAGTACACAGTCATAATCATAACATGTTACCGATGCGATCTTGTAAACGATATAATTACAATAGTTAGCCAGGAACAACGGATGTCACTCACAGAATTAGTGCATGCTTTTGTCACGATAATGCGGTTCATTGTCATCTTTTGAAGTAAGCTGAGTAACCTACGTGTGCCTATCCATTACGTAAATAGCCTAGGATATAAAGTTTCCTTTTCAGTTGCACCAGCATAATCCGACACCCCGGAAATGTGTCTACCTATCTGCGTTTTACAAGAGTTCGTGTGAAGATTACAGTTGGAGGTATCAAAAGCTTGCGTCATGCTATAGGAGACCACCTTGACCTCAATTGCTTTTCTATTTTAAATAATTTATGTAAACTTAAACCGCCTCCATACTGCTAAAGATCAATGAATCTTTGATACCATTTAAGTATAAAAAGTTTAATATATTATTTAACACATAATTAGGTCGAAATGTAATCCTACGAATTATAAACACTTACTAGCTTTTAAACGCGGCTTCTCCTATACGCGACTAGTAAACTGTCTACCGTGACGTGATTCAGGGATAATTTTTCTAAATGCATTGTTTCGGTGGATATGCAGCAATTAGCCACCTATCACCACTTGGCATTCTATCCTGAAAACTTCAGTAGGTATGCTAAGGAGGAGTCTTGCTACAATTAGCACTCTTAAAAAGATTCTAGTGACTTGTAGCGACAATCCAAAAGAGATTTTTTTTACTATCGTTACCTAGTTTTTGTATGTATGTTTTCTTCTTCTTTTTTTAGTGCCATCTCCTATCGGAGGTTTGCTATCATTAGGGCTATTCGGACCCTGGAGACTGCATCCCTGAACAGCGAGGTTGTGTTCATAATTCCTCAGCATAACTTTGTATAACATTGAATTCTAAATACCTATAACAAAAACCATAAACATTAAAAAGAATTCCATATCAATTAAAACTAGCGTGAGAAGTAAAGTAACCCGTTACCGACGTAATTAAATATACATTAACAAATGTCAAGATATCATTGTTTGTATTAGATTGCGTGCAATGCGCGTGCATCTGGCGCGGTGGTTGTTTCACGGCGTGCATTGTAACCGTGACGTCATAGGTTTCCAGCTGGGTCAGGCGCGCAGGCAGCGTGAATGCCGCTCAAAGGAGGCGCCTGCGCCTGCGCACCCAGCCGCGACCAGCGATAACGTACTATATTCCCACATGCTCTTCTCCATTGTTTTGTTACGTATTGACCTTCGTACGTTGAACTTTTTTACTGCTAGGTGTTCTTTTTTCGGATTTATTAATTGGGGGGCTTATTTTATTTCCTAAAAGGCTAAAACAGGTCTTAAAAATTGGATCGGCTTACACTGCTTACCGTAAATGCTACTATAGCTAATAAGCTGTAATTCAATGACACAATGTCCCCAATATAGAGAACTGAACGAATTTATGTAGGTATGTTTGTATGTAGGTAGGTTGATGATAACATGATGATGTGTATTGTGTAGATAGACTTAATTACATTACTGGCTTAAAATATCCCTTACATTTCAATGACGGACCAAGACGATGAAATTTTGAAGAATTATGAAGAGCAAACACCTATACTGCATTCCAAATAAGGAAGAAGAGATTTTCCAATTCCTATTTAGCTTTCTGGCCAATTCTCATAAGCAAATAAAATCTATTTATCGCGTACGACATATCTTGGACGTTACTAAAGCTGTTCTAAGAATAAGTCAGAGTAAGTGTTTCAAATCTCTGTTTCTGTAATTAAAATGACCTTAAATTTTCGTTGCTATTTGGAATGGAGTATAGTTAGCTGCCTTGTGGTAGCCATCCAAGTTTAAGTACTCGTAACAATAATATTAGTAGATCTAGATCGTTTTAGCAATGCATCGACGATGATAATTGATAATAATAAGTAACTAGGTAAGGCAAGGTAGTGTGAGGTGAGGAGAGGAGTGTCGGGCTCGGAAGCAGTGGTAGAGTAGAGCCAGCATCACGCGCAGACCGGTCCCGGTCGTTGACCCTGCGCAAGCGCCGCTAGGCCTCCGCTAGGCTTCACCTGACATCCTTATTTGACAACCTCTTATTAAATAAATCTAGTTTAAAGTACTGATTATTTGCCAAGGTCGTGTAACGGTTTTAAAAAGGTTATACATAACATAACACATATAGAGCTTCAAGTATTTGCCTAGAAGTTACATTTGTTACATATAGGTAGTTTTGAAAAATTCGTTGTTAATTATACAAGTATTTCTTTCAGCGCCACCACCGCATCAGTTACAAAAGAGACATAACTATGAATAAATGATAATACCTGCTATAAACTGGGCAATTTTTTAATCGCTTTCCAAATGAATCACCTAGGTTCAGACCATCAATCTGAACAACTTTTACTATGGGACAACTTTTACTTTTAATCAGCGATTTTGGATAGTGATTAAAAAGTCCCAGTATACAAAACTATTTATAAGTACTTATTAGTTATTAGTTTATCACACACCTTTATTGCAAATCACAATTTAATCCTACACAGATTTCGTGTCCAGTGTTAATTAAACGTGGTACTTAATTAATATTCAATCAAAGTTAAAAGAGTTGGGAAAGAGGACGCCATAATCCGTGTCCAATTATTGGATAGGTCCATGGATCAGTTTATCATTTCCCCAAACAGTTTCCTATTTCGAGCCTGTTGATCAATTGTTACCTGTTTCATTTTAAGTTCATTATTACAGACAGTTTCAAACTATTTGTAATTCATGATGAATTCGATATTATATTGAAACATTTCTCGCAGTATTGTTTCACTGTAGAGTTGTAATCATTTCTGTTACCTAAGTCAACAACTTTTTAAATGTATACCAACACGTTTTTTTACTTCATTTCAAGATTTGTTCGTTATTTATGGTAATTTAGTTTCATGATAGTCGTAGACAACGATAGACGTAGTCAGTAGAAACTTATCTGAAAGAATAAAAATTTATGCTCCTATATATTTTTTCAAAGTCAAAGTAGGTATGTTGGTAAAGTAGGTGTGCAAGCAAGGTAGGTATATAGGTTACATACCTATAAGTCTGATCCTAAAATTAGAAACTTGCACTTTAGATGTGGCAATCCTTTTGCACCTCTTTCTAAGCCTACTGAAAAACATTTCACCAAGATGAACGAAGCGGGTGATATCTTTACTTAATATTTATATAAATGTTGTGATTTTCGTAGTGTTGTGATGTTACTCATCACCGGCATGAATAAAGCAAAACGTAATAAAGGAACAAAACGCGGTCAAGGTCAAAAGCCTTGTTCTTAAAATACGTAAAGGTCTTCAATGTGAACTTCCGAGTACGGCACCTTATTTAACATTTCATAACATCTTACACGAATTAATATTAATGAATCCGTTTTGAATTTATTAACCGAATGTTTAACGAAACCAATATTAGTCATAGTTTGGTTTTACTGCGAAGTATAACCGATTGCTTATTTTGGCTCTTTTATTAGATTTACTTAATTTGGCTCTAGTATTAGAAATAGTCTTTTCAGATGGTACTAAAGTAGGGTTAGTGCTCCATATCAAAATTTTTCATCAACATTATTCTATATTATCAACCTGGAATTAGAAACTAAGATCGATAAAGCTATGAATCGGGAAGAAAACAATTCTACCAATAATTGTGGTTCATTTACCAAGACAATATAGTAGAATTCAGATAGGTAGGAGACGATGAGATGACAAAGATAAATGAATGAAGAATATAAATGAGAATGTTTACTGGGGCGAGGCATGTTGTGCGAGCCAGCCAGCCGCGCAACGCCGGGGCCAATATTTGCTTTATAACCAGTGATCGGAATCTCGGGGCATTTTTTGAGCATACAAGTTTGGATACGCCTTGATTTCCCGGAAATATCCGGATTTAATAAATATGGATAAAAATTTCACGGGATTTATTGGGATTACCTATTTAGATGTCAAGAGACGTTTTTTTAAATCAAGAGTATTAGCAGTGCATAATGGAGGCCGCGACTTTGAAACACGCCGCCTGGTACCTTTGACATGTACCGCACTTAGGTAAATATGTTGACCGTTATTAAACAATGATATTAAGTAACTAGATTAGTAGTTAGGGCACCAAAGCGTTGCCACTTCGAAGATGTCTGCAGGCTTCTTTGACTTCAGTTCAGGCGTTTATCTATGGTGAGCGGACATATCCGTGACGTTTAAATTAAGCTACCAAAATGGGGAAATGCGCCGTAAAAATTTGTAAATCACAGTCGGAAAAGAATAATAAAGGAAGTGGTGTTACTTTTCACAAGTAAGTTTACTATATTTTGTCAAAATAACATTAAAAAACTAAATAAATTTTTCACGCATTGTTTTTGCCATCAGTGTTGCAAGTATATACGATTTTGATTTTCCCACACAGTAGGGAGTTTCGGTACCCTCTTCGTTATTTCATACAGGGTTAAGTTTTAATCAGTCCGGATAACTTCACCATTCATTCCCCTAATCAAACTGAACAACTTTCAATATTGAGCCTACATCGAAATCGTGAAAACAAAATCACCTGTTTCATACAAAACTGCAGTACCGACCGACTCGACTCAAATGTATTGGACAGCTGATTTCTTTTTTCGTGATTTCGAAGTTGACACCATAAATAAAATAAATAAATACCTAAATAATAAAAATCTTTATTTGCATAGTGAAAGTGAAGAAATTACAATATGGTGACGTTATCCGATCTGGGCTGATTAAACATCAACCCTGTATAATATGATATACAGGGTGTTTGGAAGCAGGGTGCAAATATTTAAGGGGATGATAGTTGACACCATTTAGAAAATTTTGAGCTATACATGTCTTAGACGAAGTCTGATTGTTGATTTTTAAATGCAATTTTTATTTTATTTTTGAAAAAACGCGATTTCTGACAGTTAATTGCCAACAGTTTATGTTGTTATGTTAATTGTTTTATTTTATTAGGGTTTTCAGATGTGTATTAATCTAATGAACTAAGTTTCAGGCGCCTGTCTTATTGGAAAAAAAATCTAGACGCTTTCGAAAGTCGTAAAAATTTTAACAATACTGCGAAGTTTATGGCAATTATAAAAATAAATAAAATAGCCTTGATCGTTCAAACCTTTTTAAAAACATGCTCGGCTATTGGCCTTTCTTTCAAGGTATCATTTAAGCGGATATCTTAGCAATTCTCAGAATTAGAGGTTAAAAACCAAATTGAAAGAGATTAAATTCGATTTTTAAATGGACAAACAACAAATGAAACAACATTTTTGGTAAAAATAATTGATGATTCATTTTAAAAATGTGTAGGTACCTCGATTTCCTACACACTTTTTTTACTTCGATCGTTGTTATTTTGTAAAAGAGATCCTTGGCTACTCCATCCCGAGATGTGAAAACCACAGGGTCAGGTCCGGGGAGCGTGCGGGTCAAGAGATGGGTCCCCGGATTATTAGATTAGAAATACACATCTGACAACCTCAAAAAAAAAACAATTAACATACCAACATAAACAGGGGCACTGTTGGCAATTAACTGTCAGAAATCGGGTTTTTTCAAAAATAAAATAAAAATTGCATTTAAAAATCAACAATCAGACTTCGTCTAAGACATGTATGGCTCAAAATGTTTTAAATGGTGTCAACTATCATCCCCTTAAATATTTGCACACCGCTTCCAAACTCCCTGTATTACTTAAAGTTTAATTATACCTAAACCTGGTCAGAACACACAGAGCCTATAATCATTATGCTGACACTTTTTCAGAGGATGATCAGGAGTGCGATTTTTGAATCTCATTCGATGAATTCAACTGTTGAAAATGTCAACATTTCTATGGAGATATGCATCTTTCAACTGCTGATTTGACTTTCAAAAATCATACTTCAGGAGTGCGATTTTTTAAAGTCGAATCAGCAGTTGAAAGATGCGTATCTTCATAGTAATTTTGACAATTTCAACTGCTGAGCTCTGCGAATGAGATTCAAAAATCGCACTCCAGACCATCAAATTAAACAACTTTCTCTATGGGACCAACATCGAAATCGCGAAAAAAAAACAGCTGTACCATACATTTGGCTCGAGTCGGTTTGCAGTTTTGTATGGGACAGCTGATTTTTTTTTCTCGATTTCGATGGTGGTCCCATAGAGAAAGTTGTTAAGTTTCATGGTCTGATCATCCCCTTAAAAAAGTGTCAGCATATTAAGTTGGACCCTGTATATTCAAGTTCAATTCAGGTAATAAATTCATTAAATTAACTAATTAATTCTGGGGAAATTATTTCTAACCACTGGCAACTGTAGCCGTATTTACTAACGTTATTAAACTAATAACGTCTTTCTCATTTCGTCGTAATTTTTTTGACGGCAGAAGAAACGAGACAAACATAGTTTACTTTGGCGTATGTATCGATTTCCAAGCTACATCTTTGAAACTCTGCTGAAGTGGTTTTACGCTTTTTTGAGTATTGTTTGTAAGAAGCTATCCCTAGCTATCGCTAGTATTGTATAAAGCTCACTGTTATTAAATCACCCAGGACAAAATCTCAATGAAATCAGTCGGTTAACCAATTTCAATGTTATTATTGGATCCCAAATTACTTTTTCGAGATTTCATTACCATATAAAATAATGTTTTGTTGCCGTTGTAGTTTGCCGTCTAATTAAAATTATCTGAAAATGTTTAAAATGTTGTTACTTGGGAGTAAAATATAACGATAATTTCATTAAAATTTAAGTTTGTGGCATCGTTGGCCAAATTGAATTGCTGGATAGAAGAGGTCTCCCCACGCCCCAAAAAAAATTATGCATCACGCAATTTTTCGGTGATTTTTTTTTAGTGTTTTTCTCAAAAAAAAAATCGAAAGTCAGCGTTTAAGCTGGAATAAAAAGAAAAGGTTGTGTGTATAACACCCATTTTTTTTAATTTGAATGTTTGATGTTGTACGGTTCTATCAACATAAATTAGTTTTTAAAAAATCAGAAGATCTCGAGCGCTTTTAGATTATTTTTAATTGTAACTCAAAGTTGTTCTGTTAATTTTATTTTTCTTCTTCCAAATAAAATTAAGGTCAATAAAAAAAATTTGAGGTCGCATCCATGTAATTTGAATGTGTATAGAACCGTACAACATCAGACATTCAAATAAAAATAAAAAAATGTGTGTTGTACACACAACTTTTCTTTTTATTCCAGCTTAAATGCTGACTTTGATTGAAACTTTTTTGAGAAAAACACTAAAAAAATCACCAAAAAATTGCGTGATGCATTATTTTTTTGGGGCGTGGGGAAACCTCTTCTATCCAGCAATTCAATTTGGCCAACGATGCCACAAACTTAAATTTTAATGAAATTATCGTTATATTTTACTCCCAAGTCCCAACATTTTAAACATTTTTAGAGAATTTTAATTAGACGGCCAACTACAACGGCAACAAAACATTATTTTATATGGTAATGAAATCTCGAAAAAGTAATTTGGGATCCAATAATAACATTGAAATTGGTTAAACGACTGATTTTATTGAGATTTTGCCCTGGGTGATTTAATAACAGTGAGCTTATACAATACTAGAGGGATAGCTTCTAGAAAACAATACTCAAAAATGCGCAACTTCAGAGTTTCAAAGATGTAGCTTGGAAATCGATACATACGCCAAAGTAAACTATATTTGTCTCGTTTCTTCTGCCGTCAAAAAAATTACGACGAAATGAGAAAGACGTTATTATTTTAAAAACGTTAGTAAATACGGCCACAGTTGTCAGTGGTTAGAAATAATTTCCCCAGAATTAATTACTGAATTTAATGAATTTATTACCTGAATTATAAACTTGAATATGTAGGCTCTGTGTGTTCTGAACAGATTTAGGTATAAATAAACTTTAAGTAATATATCATATTTTACAGGGTTGATGTTTAATCAGCCCAGATCGGATAACGTCACCAATGTCACCATATTGTAATCTCTTCACTTTCACTATGCAAATAAAGATTTTTATTATTTAGGTATTTATTTATTTTATTTATGGTGTCAACTTCGAAATCACGAAAAAAGAAATCAGCTGTCCAATACATTTGAGTCGAGTCGGTCGGTACTGCAGTTTTGTATGAAACAGGTGATTTTGTTTTCACGATTTCGATGAAGGCTCAATATTGAAAGTTGTTCAGTTTGATTAGGGGAATGAATGGTGAAGTTATCCGGACTGATTAAAACTTAACCCTGTATGAAATAACGAAGAGGGTACCGAAACTCCCTACAGTGTGGAAAAATCAAAATCGTATATACTTGCAACACTGATGGCAAAAACAATGCGTGAAAAATTTATTTAGTTTTTTAATGTTATTTTGACAAAATATAGTAAACTTACTTGTGAAAAGTAACATCACTTCCTTTATTATTCTTTTCCGACTGTGATTTACAAATTTTTACGGCGCATTTCCCCATTTTGGTAGCTTAATTTAAACGTCACGGATATGTCCGCTCACCATAGATAAACGCCTGAACTGAAGTCAAAGAAGCCTGCAGACATCTTCGAAGTGGCAACGCTTTGGTCCCCTAACTACTAATCTAGTTACTTAATATCATTGTTTAATAACAGTCAACATATTTACCTAAGTGCGGTACATGTCAAAGGTGCCAGGCGGCGTGTTTCAAAGTCGCGGCCTCTAGTATGCGCTGCTAATACTCTTGATTTAAAAAAACGTCTCTTGACATCTAAATAGGTAATCCCAATAAATCCCGTGAAATTTTTATCCATATTTATTAAATCCGGATATTTCCGGGAAATCAAGGCGTATCCAAACTTGTATGCTCAAAAAATGCCCCGAGATTCCGATCATTGTTTATAACACACGTTTTGAGAAACAGTACAGACACATTATTATTATGTAAACATTCACTAATTGAACATAACGTATTTTAAACATTGGATCCTCACTCGAACTGAGACTATTGTATAATTTTAGCTAAACATACCTATTTTAACGTTCATCAAGGCGCTATTGGTAGTTCTTAGTTCAATAGATACATATCATAAATAATAGAAGCAGGGAAATGGGGCCACTTTGACAAGAAACTGCAAACAAAAAAAAAACGTGATGTCCCCATAAATTGAAAATTAGTAATGACTAGGTACTACAATGTATCATTCTTTGTATAATTGATAAGGAATTTAAAAAAAACTATTTAGGGCAGCACTATAGGCTCGTTACCCTCTTAACAGAACACTCAACGATATTACCATATTTCAGCAGATATGTTTTCTGTTTCTGATAACACAGTCTGATTAAAATTGTACGTGACGAGAACGCGTTAATAATGCAAAACTGTGCCAATAGGCTTAAATTCTCAAATGAATATGATAGCACGTACGTGCACATATTAAATGGGGCAGGCAAGTGAACAGCTGGAACGGGCTGCGGCGTCGCCAATGCGGACCCATATTTCAGCCACCACCTGTTTTATCTGGCCTGTTTTTACTGCAAGCGCCAACGACAAGCGCTAATACCCGTACGTGTCATGTATATTTGCTATACAAACGCTCAGTTGACATACTGGACTTAGGTATTGTAAATAAGAAGTGCGCTTTTCAAAGGTCCGTATTTGAATTACTGGGAAGTGAAAGATGCGGTGCGAGCGACATGATTCCTAGAGGTTCCATGAAATCAGAGCAAAAACTCTCAGAACCTCCGGGAAAGGAGTTATAGTTACATGATCCTTCTTAAAATACTGACGGTTTATAAGGTGAGGGTCAGACCATCAAACTGAACTAGTTTCTCTATGAGAAAAAGAAATCAGCTGTCCCATAAATTCGGGTCCAATAGAAATTCCGTTTTAAATGGAACAGTTGATTTTTTTCACGGGATTTGATGTTAGCTCCTTACAGCAAGTTGTGCAGCTGGATGGTCTAACGGTCCTCTCAGAAAACCTACAGCATATTAAATGCGTTCACACACGATGATGCATTGACGCAGCGGCAGACGTCAGTCCGTCATTTGTGAAGCAAGGAGTTGTATGAAACCGCACGTAGAAAGCACACACGGTGACGCATTGTCGCACCGGGTGTGGTTCTATGGCCTGACATCTGCCGCTCCGTCAGTGCGTCATCGTGTGTGAACGCACTAGTTGGACCCTGTATGTATAAGTTACTTACACAAGTACATTAATAACATTTCCTTATTAAGTTACGATGCTCACGATTCCCTTGCATATAACGGCACGTGAGTTTTTTCCATACACGAGTCACCGAATCCCGACTGCGTTCCTTGCGACGAGCGACGACACCAAATTGCCGGCATAATGCCAACGATAAAGCACTCAGCCGAGAACCAATCTCTTTTACGGTTTAATCAGAACTTGCCCTACCTAATATTATACGCTCCGTGGTGCTATACGATCGCAATTTTACGCATTGCTCGTTGCGGGTAATTCCTTACGCCTCTAGTAAGAAAGAACTTTCGTTATTCTTGATGCGTGATCTTAGTATTGATGACAGTATAAGACAATATCCATAATAATAAATAAGAGAGACGAGAGTTGTTTGAAGAAAGGTATTATTATTAGATATAGTCGGCTTACCGTCCACTGCTGAACTTGGGCTTTTCCAAAGAAAATGTTTCCAAGATGCGGAACTATGAAGGAATGTCAGGGTGCTTCATATTTACACCAATTGGCTTCGAAACGATTAATTAATTGGCTAAAGAACCCATTCTTGGGGCCCAGAAGCCAAAATATTTATTAAAGAACTGTCGATGCCTCTCCACGACCTGTGACCGTAGAGCTGGCAGCTTCCTTGGCCAACGAATCAGCTTGATTATTCAAAGGGGGAACGCGCCAGCATGCTTGGAAACATGTCTCGCAGGGATGCACCCGAAGACCTTTTTTATTTTTACCCGACTGCGCGACGCAAAGAAGGGTAATGTGTTTATTCGGCCCCTGTACTGATTTGTTGTTTTCTTTTTTAATTAAATTTCCTATTTAAAGATCAGTAATTTTTTAACGTATTATTTTGACTGACGTGACCTCACTCAGTTGCAGAAACGCTCATAAAAGTTAATCCTCCATTAAATCACTTGCTGTCACTTTTTGTCTTGTTGACGTAGTAAAACCTAGCAAGAGATTTAATGGAGGATTAACTTTCGGAACATGTTGCGTTTCTGCAACTGGCTGTTAGTGTTAAATATGCGAAAGGAATACTATACCTAAACTGTTTACGCAATCATACGATAAGATAACTGTAAAATGAACCTGTTTTCAAACAGTCAATATCCTCATATAACACGATCGACGCGATTTAAACCAGAAAAATAATGGAAACATTTTATGCAAATCACGGTTACCGAATACCGTAGAGTGGAGTCTACTCTCATAACGTTCGATACTATACTGCTGCGTACAAAAAGTACACAAAATTGTTCATACCGGACGCGGTAGGTCAACAACGTGTTGAAAGTTAGTCAACAATTAATACATAGCACTATTCTAAGGGCCTGTTTCACCACTTCCGAATACGTTTTTTTTTTTATTTATATTAATGGACTCCTTGCTTGTGCGTTAGCACCGCATTTCCGCCAGAGTGTCAAGTGGTTTGAGGGAGTATCTATCCAATCTCGAGGATTGTTTTTGAGTAAGAACATAACTGAGAAGGATTACGGAGCCTCGTGGCAGGCTGAAACGCGAACCGCGCGAACACCACACGAGAGACAAGTGTTCGGGGCAAACCTGCAACGTGACTCCGAATAAGTTCTTATATCCGACAGTTCATTTGACATATTCTTCATACAAAGTTTGAAGCATAGCATACAAAGTATTTGTATGAAAGTGGTGACACAGGCCCTAAGGTTCTATTTCACCGCTGCTGGATAAGTCATTGTTAGCTTATATGACAGATAATTTGACATAATATATATTATATTTCATACGAAATATGTCAAACGATCTGTCTATTAAGCTAACAATGACTTACACAGAAGTGGTGAAACAGGCCCTAAGCATACTATACGTCTTTTAAAGAGGGTTATCAGTAACTATAGGTACAAGATGGGTGTAGATTTAAAAGCATTACATACTTTATGGGGTGCTTCAGACTATCAAACTGAACAACTTTCAAAATAAAGCCAACTGTGAAATCATGAAAAAAAAATTTGCTGTTCCATAGATTAAACGCATGAAACAGCTGAATATAAGCTGGTAAAAGTTCAGTTTGATGTTCTTGAAGCTCTCCTATCATTATGTAACGCATTTAAGTTTACACCCTAACGCATTTAAGTATTAAGTATTGGCAGCGGATAGTAAAGTAACTAAGGAACACGAGATAAAAATATAAATTCCATATTGGTTTTTCTCCAATACTAACGTAGACGAAGCAAAATATGTACACACGGCGACATATCAACCTACCCATAGTTGAACTCTATGTCCATGGACATAAGGTCCAACTATGGGTAGGTTGATCTGTCGCCGTACGTACACCGCGGATTATGCTTCGTTTGCGTTTATCAGAACTAAGACCGTTATAAAAACCGTTACAGGATACAAACTCATTCGTTTATTAATTATTAGATATTTTGTATCCTAACAACTCTACATTTAAATCTGTTGTGATTTATGAGGCAAGTGTGATTGGAAGTGTCGAAAAGGGACGGCCAATGCCTAATACCGTACATACGCTAAACAAATTAGTGAGTAGCGTCACACTTAAAAAGGGTCAGGTCAAATGGTCAAATGTGTGCTCGAAACCGACGGGCATGGCATGAATGAAGATTACAAAGTTTAAGAAGCGAAAGAGGTGTGTCCGTAATTGTAGTATAATGGGAATATTGTCACAGTTACGAAGAAGACTTTAGACACTGTTAAGGGTCGGCACTACCTACGGCCCGTTTGACATATCTGTCAAAAGAAAAAGACCGGTGGCCGACAACACTCAACCCTATCTTATAAGATTAATGAACAAATCAATTTGATAGCTTTTGGTAATAAATTTCTTGCAAAAAACTTGGTCGGCTGCAGCGCGCGGCGCAGCTTGGCTGGCATGTTTACTGGTGTGAAGGAAAAAGTGAACCCTACCTGGTGACACAACATTTTACCTCGTTGAATTAAAGGACGTAACTAGTCTGTTGGTCTAGAGGCCAATTAGTAAGGACTAAAAAGTCTGGTCGGCCGACCCTATCGTGGCAGGTTCGTAGGTCCGACCGAATTTAGGGTACCTACTACCCGGAAGGCAGATTTTACCACATTAAATTAATGTTGAATGTTTGGTTGTGCGTGGCAATACTCCTAAAGCATCTGGATTTGAGAGCCGTAGGTCGAAATTGACATTTACAGCAACAGTACAGTACCGTGCGTGATGGACCTATAATGTGACTGATCAAAGATCACCCCTGGTGGTAGGATAGGATGGGATCCAACTAATTAGATCACAGTATTACTAAGGCTTAAAAAAACGTAAAATTATTATAACAGAACAAATTAAAACTTTTAACAAAATAAAGAAATTATTATAAGTTAAGGTATTAGCAAACTAAGGGTTTGTAATCTTTTATTATCATAATCATCGTAAGATATAATATTTTAAGCACGGAATAAAAGTAAATTTTGCAGTAACTGGAACGATAGCCTTCAAAAACATTTGCGCAAAAGGACATCAGTGTGACCACTTTTAGTAGATTTCTTCTTTATTGGTAGTTTTAGGGCAAAATTGTTTAGTAGATTTTAGTAGAAATTGGGTATTCGAAAATTTTATGTATTTAAAATGCAAGGATTCCGTCTAATAAAATCTAAGCTGGCAATACAAATGGCTGAGAAAACGATTGCAGGGTTTGCAAGTTTTCCGGAACTTCTAGTACATCATCATCATAATCATCAGCCTATATATGTCCCACTGCAGGGCACAGGCCTACCTTCTAGGAGGGTGTTTGAGCGTTAGTCCACCACGCGTGCCCGATGCGGATTGGTAGACTTCACATAATATACATCAGAATTTCTTCGTCTGCATATGCAGGTTTCCTCACGATGTTTTCGTTCACCATTTGAGAGCAGTCGGTAATACGTACATAAGTTAGAAAAACTCATTGGTACGTGGCATGTTGTCCGTGCGGATTCGAACTCGGACCTCTTGATTGAGAGTCCTCTCCGCAACGCGCCACCGAACTCACTTCTATTACAGCAAATATTAATCATATCGCCTAATGTTGTTTTTTTTACAAAAGAGGGCTTCTGAGCAGAGTTGGAATTTTGGTACCTAGTACTTTTAATATGTCAAAGGCATTGCATGTACTTATCGACTTCCAATAATGTCGATATACGGGTATATTTTATATCACTGCGGATAACTTCAGCATGGTATCGAACTTCAAAATAGCGAAAATAAATCAGCTGTCCCATACATTTGAGTCGAATATGTAGGTACTGCAGTTTTGTATAGGACAGCAGATTTTTTTTTCGCTCTTTTTAAGTTGGCTTTATAGTGAAAGTTTGATGAGTAGAATACACGCACCCTTAATATTAAACCGTCTTAACTCCAAAATGTGTATTTGTGGCAAATGAAGTTCAAAGTTTTCGTAAATAGCTTTCTTAGTTTTACATCAGGATATTGTCATGATTAATTAACTAAAATAATTTTTTGTTAATTCACTTGCATAATTTAAACTGTGTAGTTATATTTTCTGATTAAATAAATAAGAATTAAATTAACGTAATATTTAATTTATAAATTTAAAAATGGTGATATCAAGATAGATCACTTTATTGCAAAAAAAATAATTTTAGTTTTGTTTTTGTACAGGCATAAGTCTAAAAGTTCCTTTTTTTTATAAAGCCGAGTTAAAACCACATGCAAATAATGAGACATAGGTAGTTCAGATTATAATTAAATTCCTTGTAATTAAAGTCGATATAATACGGGATATTACATTTTTTTAGTAATGTTTGGTTAACAATTGATGGTGTAAATAAGAAAAAGGTCACTAGTTTTCACAATAATCTTCTTTATTTATAAAATTTTGTTCTAATCAATAGCTAGTGTGACAAATGAGTTAAATTTTTTTTTAAACATTATTATCAAAATATGCAATACTTATTCAAAAATAATTGTCTGCAACAAAATAATGGACCCATGGTTTTACCTTACCACGTTAACGTGGCGTAGGCAGGCCAAAACTCAGATGGTCTGATGTTGTAAAGAAGGAAATGGAAAGCTGCGAGCTCTCCATCGATGTTGTTCAGGATAGAGTTAAGTGGAAGAACAGACTAGGAAAACAGACCCCACTAACCAGCGTGACACTAGCTAGAAAGATGATGAATGATGATGAAAAAAAATCACAATATAGTAAAAAAAACGCTCCTTACTTTCATTATTTGTATAATGATTTAACAAACCTAACTCCATCCCTAAATAATAATCGTCATCGTCTCAGCCGATGGACGTTCACTGCTGGACATAGGCCTCCCCTAAGGATCGCCATAACGACTGGTCCCGCGCTCACCCCCCGTCACACTGGACAGACTTACGGTACTACTGGTGAAACGTGGATATTATGAGGTTTCAGAACATCTCTGACTACCCCCTCGGGGAATATAGTCGTGAGCATATGCTTATGCCCTCGCTGCCCTCATACAACGGGTTCCTGCTGTCTTTGCCAGGACGTACGTAGTCCGCGGTCGCCACTTGAGAACTGTTTGGCCCCATCGGCCATCGATTCTGCGAGCAATATGCTCTGCCCATTCTTTGGGCTATATGAGCTACTCTAGTTTTTCTGCATTGCCCTTTGGGCAACTTTCAGCCTTTTTATGAAGTCTTGAGTGAGCGACCACATTTCTGTTCCAAATGTCATCACTGGCAACCCACACTGTTCAAAGACTTGCGTCTGAAGACATTGAGTTACTTGGGACGTGAAGGAAGATACTAAGTAGCTTCTCGAATGCTGCCCAGCCAAGTTGGATTCGGCGATTGATCTCTTTCTCGAAGTTGAACTTAACTAACTGGATAGTTTGTCCTCGGTAAACAGTCGTCAACAACTTCGAGCGCAGAGTTTCTGATCTTTACAGGACCCCCTCCTGTTATTCATTGATAATTACAGGAGTGGGTACAATATGGACATTTGACATGCTCTTCGTCTTGTCCATGGACATTTTCAGACAAACTCGTTCGGAGGATCTGCTTAGTTAGATCATCGAGCATTCCACTGAGCTTCTCCATGGTCTCCGCAATGATGATTATAATCATCGGCAAACCGAAGGTGACTGATGTACTCTCCGTTATGTTGATTCCTAACCTTTCCAGTCAAGAACCTTGAAAACATCTTCCAGTGCAGCGGTGAACAGTTTCGGAGATATAATGTGTCCCTCCCTCACACCTCGCTGTAGTAGGATAGGTTTCGAATTTTGGTCCTGTAGTTGGTCTGACAGAGGCGTTTTTGTACAAGCATTTCAGCACCTCGATTTATGTACCGGTAGTCTACTTGGCATCGCTGAAGAGACTGCATTACAGCCCAAGTCTCGATCGAATCAAAGGCTTTTACGTAGTCCACGTACGCCAAGAAAAGGGGCAGGTTATAATCTTCTGAATAATCTGCCGGAGCATATGCACATACTTGCGTCATGGTGCTAAAGCCTTTTTGGATCCCAACTTGTTTAGGAGGCAGCAAGTCGTCGAACCTGCGCGCGAGACGGTTCTTAATAACTCTCGAAAACAGCTTGTAGACATGGCTAAGAAGGAAAATGGGCCTATAGTTCTTCAGCATGGCATTATCGCTCTTTTTGAAGAAGAGCACCCCCAGACTACTGTTCCATGCCTGCGGCGTTTTTCTCTCGAGTATGACGGAATCGAAAAGCTTCTGGAGGGCCTTAAGGACCGGTTTTCTACCCATCCCATCGTCCCATTTAATACCATCGTCACCCGGTGCCTTGAATTGTTGTTCCCTATACAGGGTCCAAATATGCTGTCCTTAATATGCTGACACTTTTTTAAGGGGATGATCAGACCATCAAACTGAACAACTTTCTCTATGGAACCAACATCGAAATCGCAAAAAAAAAACAGCTGTCCCATACATTTGGCTCGAGTAGGTTTCCAGTTTTGTATGGAAGAGCTGATTTTTTTTTCGCTCTTTCGATGTTGGTCCCATAGAGAAAGTTGTTCAGTTTGATGGTCTGATCATCCCCTTAAAAAAGTGTCAGCATATTAATAAAGTGGACAAAAATTTACGAGTAATAGTCGACCAATTTATAAAATGCACTTCTAAGTCCACATATCGTGACGGGCAACTACGGAACCCTACACTGCATGTGGCCCGACACCCACTTGCCCGGTTTTTTATAAGTTACTTTGCCTACTTTAGCTAAAAATGGAATTGTTCATTAATCTTCTAAGACTGGGTTGGGTGTTGCCGGTCACCGGACTATTCGCAATGATTTCGAACGATTGACGGCCCATAGTAATTTGTATGAAGAAAACGTCCAAAAAAATATGTGATTTTTGGTAACAAATTGCAAAAAAACTAGAAGTCGTATCGAAAAACTGATTTGTTTAAAGTGTTCTTTGATGTTTTGCCATGGATTATAAATATATTTTGTTGTTTTATTTTGTTTCACTAAATCACAGGACTCGGAACGCGGCAGTGCTATTCTAGAGTTTTTCATGAAATTCTCGATTACTTTCTGATGTAACTACACAATTTTACTGAAGTTTTTTTTGTTCATCTTGTACTTCATCTTTTAGAGAAGCGATGGTCTTAATTTTGTTTCTAAATATAGCTATTTACTATCCTCAAAAGTCGGAACGCCGAACCCTGTTTTGCCCGATTAGGGTAGTGCCGACCCTTAAAATATACCAATGCTCACTTTACCTTACTACGAAGGTTGCTACTGGTACAGCAAAATTTCTGACGAACCTGAAATAGAAAACGATTGTGAATTATTTATGTATTGTATACGAGCTATTTTTTTTTTTTTTTTTGTATTTTGGTGTGCAAATAAAGAATATTTATCTTATCTTATCTTATCTATTGAGTATGAGTATTGACCCGCGACTTCGCCCGCGTGCATTACCCCTTTAGGGGTAGATTTCCTAAACTATTAGTGCACCCCGAGTCCCCGACAGCCTCTGTAGAATATATTAGTATATATTTCAAATTTCATGTTTCTATCTTCAGCCGAAACAGGCTCTGCCCTCCAAATCATAAACGCAGTAACGACCAATTTCACTTTTTCGAGAAATAAGCCCTCAAAGTGTTGACTGAATTTTATATTGTCTCGACTAATATTATAAGTATAGATGAACATGTATCATCATCACTGCCTATACAGGGTGTAACTAAAAGTATAATTAACCTTTAAACCACATACTTTTACTATGGGAGGAAAACGATCAGAGCAAAAAAAAATCATCTGTCCCATACAATTGCGTCGAGTAGGTATTGCAGTTTAGTATATGACAGCAGACTTTTTTTGCGCTGACAAGTTTGCTTGTTCAGTTTGATGGGTTGCCTCTTAGGGAACCTCAGGGTTCCGCGGAACACAATTCGGGAACCGCTGGTCTACTGTACAGTTAGTTATCTACTGGAGTAGAAACTAATATCAAATGCGATGGAAAGACGTTACGACATTATAATAACAGTACATGGCGGCATGTAATGACTGGGCCCAAGGCTTGTGTTGTGTTGTAATGTAACTGTGGCCCGCAGTACTTGCAACTAACAAAAATACACAAGCTTTCTAACCTCGTCCTCTTTTCTTTCAATGGCATAGTTACCTATAATTACCATTATAAGGAGTAAGTGTTTGTAGTGTTTTGTTCAGTCTAAGAATTGTAATCAAAGTATGCGTAGCTAAGCTTTAGCATAGTTATCTATAGCTATAAGCTGCTCATACTTACATCTTACGTATCCATAGAAAATCCTATAGCACACATCCTTAGCATCTTTCGCTCGAGTTATATGGTAAAAGAACTCGCTTAGCTAAACCCTCGTCCACCAGAACTGTGCTAAGCTAAGCTATGAAAATGGAGTGATCTGATTGCTCCTAGCAAGTAAAATGTCTGTGTCTGATTGTCTGATCTACTTTTTCATCGCACATCGAGAGTCCTAACAAGACAACTAGTTCCACCGATTTTCCACTACAAGTACCTTTTGACATCAAATTAGAAGCCATTGAGTAATTATGTTAACATAGTACCTCAATGTTAGAAGCAGATTTTTTTTTGCTCCGATCGGTGTGCTCCTATAGTAAAAGTTGTTCAGTTTGATGGGTAATAGAGTATTTGCTTTAAAGGTTAATGATACTTTCCCTTACACCCTGTATACCTAAAATATCTAATGCAGGAGTGCAATTTTTTAAACTCAGACGATGAACTTAGCAGTTAAAAATGTCAAAATTACTATGGAGATATGCATCTTTCTACTGCTGATTTGACATTCAAAAATCGCACTCCTGAAGCTATGATTTTTGAAAGTCAAATCAGCAGTAGAAAGATTCATATCTCCATAGTAATTTTGTCATTTTCTACTGCTGAGTTCAACGTATAAGAAGAAGAAGAACGTATAAGTTTCGAAAATTGCTATCAAGCCTAGTTATAAAATTGACAAAATGTTGCAGTGAAAAGATAAGAAAATGCAAAAGGAAGTTATCCATCAAAGAGCGAATTCCCAAGCCAGCTAGTAAGTTAAATAAGAAGAAGACTAAACGGCATCTATCTATTTATCTGTATCGGTGTTCCTGTTCTTCGAAACTTAATTCCATTTCCACTGAAAGCACTTCTGTAGTTCAGCACTCACTCGAGACTTGTACGGAAATCAAATTATTCATTCACCGAGCATTCATTTCAAATTGCACTTTACATTCTTAGAGGCAAATAAAACTGTTTGTTTATTATAACTGCAATCTACAAAGGTTGTTTCAATCAATACGCAACTGTAATCAATACAGTTATTAAATTGGTTTGAAATACCTACCTAACAATAAAGCAGATTACACACCGAGGGCAGGAAAGTAAGAAAGGTCTCAGATCTCATGTCGAAGCAAACAACAGCAAACATGTGATTTGAGGCTTTCTTATTTACTGCCCGAGGTTAGTATACTATTTTTCTGCTCGACGGAGGTGGAAAGAGGTGACCCAAATTTTCTTTCTACTACAAACTATGAGATATTTTTGAGCGTTCATTGTAAGTTCAGGATGAAATAAGGTGGCTACAGCGTTGCTACAACGAACCCCTATTTATTCAAAATTGCATATTCACTGACGGCCCGACAGCACAGTCTGTAGTGAACCTGCCTGCTGTGCCGGGGGTCGCGGGTTCGAATCCCGTAAGGGACAAATATTTGTATGACGAATATGAATATTTGTACCCGAGTCATGGATGTTTGTATCTATATATGTATTCTATATCGTTGTCTAGTTATCATAATACAAGTCCAGACTAGATTCTGGAACTTTAAATGTGACTAGATAATTTGTGTGACACTGTCCAAGATATTTATTTATGATATTTATTTATGTTTGCTTTTTGAATCCCGTGACCTCGTCCGCGTCCGCGTGGACAAGTCATTATAGCGTGTACAGGGTGTTCTATTCTATTCTATTTTTTAAAAAATGGCTGCCATCTTGGGTATTTGATGATTTTGCCAATGTCTAGTTTATGTAGCAAAAGTGCTTGACGTTGTACGGTAATTTATGTATTTGGTGACTTCAAGGATTGTTTTTCGAAAAGAACACTATCTTGAGCCACCACTGGAGCCCCGTTGTAGACCTGGGAGGGGGCAACCAACGATCGACAGGCGACGCGACCGCCCAATAGCAGATCAACAACGTGACTCCGTACAGGGTGTTATAAAAATTGCTAAATCTTATCATCGAAATTTGAACGAGTTTTTTTTTTTTCATTTGTACAAACTGAGAAATTGTACCAATTGCTCGTAATTCAACTTAAAAGCGTTAAATAGATAAGGGGTGCTTCAGATAATAGAACTGAAGAATTTGACGACGGAAGGAGCCAACATCAGAATAACGATAATTTTGTTATTGTTTCATCGAAAATTGCAATGACTATTCGACTCAAATATATGGAACAGCAGATATTTTTTCACGTTTACATAGTTAACTGCATACTTACCTCCATGGTAAAAGTTTTTTTTTTGTTCAGTTGTATTAACGCGTTTAAGTTAACATTCTGTATATTACCCAGGAATAGTGGAGCTTTGTAACTGAAATAATGTTAAGTATTGGAGCAATAGTTCCAGAGACCAAACATCCATAATTCCAAACAAACTATTTTTTACATCATAAACTCTCAACCATAATCCCTTTTGGGGTAGTTAGAAATAGGTAAGTTTATTTTTCTTTTTGTACTCGTCATTAAAGTGCTAGATGTACTTAGCTATAATGAGAAAACAACACCTGTTAGGTACTATGTAGTTTAAGACGACGTGCGGCGCCGCTCTTTAGGTATTTGAGGGGGTGAAGCAGAGGAAGTGACGGGAGAGTATACCGCCCATCGGCGGGTGGCACCCCGCGTCAACTTTTTTTTTGGAAAGAGTTTTACGGCTCTGGGTTCATATTCTGTTGCCAACCGTATTGACCACCGATTCCGGGATTTTTCCGGAAATTTAAATAAATCATTTTTTTACTAACTATGTGAAATTTAATATCATACTATACTCCATTACAAATAGGGGCGAAAAGAAGGAAAAAAAGGTTCTTTATAGTACACACTTTAAAGAAATATGAAAAATTGTATCAAACAACAATGTTGCAAAGCGATTGGCGATGTTGAAAGACCTAAAGAAGCAGTGGTGCACACATGTGGTTCGTCTTCCTTTCAATGAAGCTTTTTTAAAGATAGTTATGAAAAATATCCGCCAGGTGGAGCTAGTAGTAGCCATATGGATACTTAATATTTTTAAAAATTCTAAAAAAAGTACTAAGATTAGTAGAACTTCTTTCAAATCGTTATTGAGCATCGTTGTATTTATTTATGAATAGATTTGTCTCTAATCTAAATCTGAAAATCTAGAAAAAATGTGTTTGCAAGTTATTGAGGTAGGTACTAGAGTAGGCGCAGAGACTTGCCTGGCAGACAGTTGCCTCGGCGATTTGTTTGGGTACCTTATGAAGGCTAAAGATTTCTCACAAAAGAAAAAAAATGTTTTCATAAAAATTTAAAGAAATATTTATTCATCATAATTATCTAAGTATCAAATGGAATATTACACTCTCCTTACCTTTTTTCGGCAAACTGATTTATTAAATCATTTATAGCTGATGAAGAAATTTGGGAAGTATTTATTAATTTTCGCTTACGCACGTCGGGGGCCCCGTATAATTGATACGGCAGATACGGTGGTAGCTACACCTCTGATGACAAGTTTCCTAGTGCTAAGTTCGTAGCCTCGAAAAATATGCCTTCTTGTGTCCTGCCTGAGGTACTGTGGCAACTACTAAACAAAAATAAAAAACCGGCCAAGAGCATGTCAGAATCGCCCAAGGTAGGGTTCCGTAATAAATATGAAAATTTTTTCTTAACATAGCTTAAATAACTTAAAAAATCCTCAAGAAGCAAACAATAGTGCGATTTAATTTCGTTCAGCGCCATCTATTGATAGACGCCGACACAGCGGTCGACGGTCGATAGGTATTTTATTTGATTTCTCCGAAACTAGTTGGGCTAAAGCTTCCGTTATAATTTTCTTTGAAAGTACTTACAGAGAGCTAGCTATATTGTGTCACATTTTCAGTTTTTTTACTCTTGTATTTTAGAAGTTAGAGGGGGGTATGCCCTATTTTTGACTTTGAGCGCAAATATCTCGAGACACAAGCATTGTAATGATTTAGTTTCTATAGGAGTTTTCTTCCATTGGACAAAACCTATCCAACGACACCACACTCGATTTATTAAAAAAATAATTTTTTTAACGACCTTTTCGTTGTATCCCATACAACGAAAAGGTGGTTGGAAAAAAATTCTTTTCAAAAAAATTACTTGCTTCATGATTATGACTACCTCATTTCTGTTTGGGTTAGGTATGTTATCTGTATTCATACCAAATTTCGATTCAATAGGTGCAAAATGAGCGTGTTATTGAGGTAGGGCAACAGACAGACAGACAGACAGAATAGACGAAAGTATAAGGGTTCCTTGTTGGACTACGGAACCCTAAAAACGAACAAGGAGTTACATTTTTGTGTGGTTCCAGCCTATAATGGACCACCCGAATTCTTCCCGTGGGTGTAGTACGAGGCAACTAAGGGATTAAAGGTTTCTCATACAGTGTTTATAGGTGAAGGGTTAGCCACCTCTCACCACTTGACACGTCATTCCATCCTGAAACTTAAATTGCTAAAATGTGAGCATTACTACGAGTATAACTACACTCTTAAACAGAAAGTACGTAGGAGTAGCAATATTTCTGACCACCCATAAAGGGATTACGGTCGTGAGTTTATGTATGTTTATGATTCTGTATGTAATTTATCAACTGTCACTCGTGACTTAGACGTCATCACGCTGCTGGCGGCCAAGATAGGTAAAATTCGCAGTCAGGGGTTAACAAGTAGACGTTTCGTCGGCTTGCGATTTGATTGGCCACGTGGCTCCGCCGTTTTATGGCGATTTCGAGTGTGTGTTTTTGTCTAAAAACGGGGCTTTGAGATCGCCATATCCTATTACCGTACAATATCTAATTAATATATCTTCAATACTTGACACTGGCGAAATCTAACAAGAATAGAATAGGTAAAATTCACAGAGTAACTTGACATTTTCTACGCAATGTGACATTATTGGTGTTAATAGGTACCTACTGAAAAAGAAAAAAATAATCCGTACTTGGGAGTCTATGGTATCATTATTTTTGAAATAAAAAAAAAGCAAGAGATAGCCTGTAGAATCCCACTGCAGGGCAAAGGCCGTCTCTCACGAATAGGTGTGAGAGGGAGTGGGCCATACTCTACCACACGGGATACTACAAACTGCTCAGCAGTTTGGCGATATTATAATTTGTTAATTTAGATGTAAGAATCTGAAATAAATAAAAAATGTGCGTGTTAGTGTAGGCAAGTTAGTGATCAGCTGGCTGTCAGAGAATTTTCAAGCCACCTAAATAGGCCTCTGACCTGGCTCAACGAATAGTTACAACGACATCTGACGGAACTATCCGAGACCAACTGCTAAACGTGCCTTCCGAAGCACGGAAACGCTCGAGATGAAATTATGACGAATTATGAGGTCATAAATTTTTGTTCTGAAACCTATCGTGTGGGGTATTAAATAAAAGGGCTTCATGAGTCGGTCTTAAAAATATACTATACCATTACCTTTCAGCCATAATGTTTTAAAAAATCCAAAAAATATTTTCAAAACATACCAAGCGTGGGCTCTTCCAGGTAGGAAACGGCTGAGTAAATTTTTGGAAAGCATACGCCAAATGTGTCGTAATATAGTCATTCGTCATATCTAACGTCAATAATGCAAATTCAAAAATATTTATTGATGAACGCGGATTGGTAGACTTCATTATAACGCATCCGAATTTTTTCTTCAGCGTAAGTAGGTTTCCTCACGATGTTTGCTTCATCGCTTGCTCTTCATCCTTGTCACTTGTTGGGGACAAAAAACCTATCCTTGATGGTATTCCATCTACTGACACCTGCACAATATTGGAGACGCTTACTTGAGTTTATTTTAAGTTGTATTATTGTGTCTTGTGTTTTTACTGTTTTACAAATAAATAAATAAAACATTTATTTTTACTGCTCTTGGAGAACGCATTATTGTCAGCACTTATTTTGATTAGAAATTGTTATATTATGATGAGATACACGAGAATTACCTACTCTGAATTAGCGTTACAATAAAAAGTTGATTTTGTTTTTCACGGTGTTAAGTATACAGGGTCCTTCTTAATATGCTGACACTTTTTTAAGGGGATGTTCAGACCATCAAACTGAACAACTTTCTCTATGGGACCAACATCGAAATCGCGAAAAAAAAATCAGCTGTCCCATACATTTTTCTCGAGTAGGTTTGCAGTTTTGTATGGAAGAGCAGATTTTTTTTTCGCGATTTCGATGTTGGTCCCATAGAGAAAGTTGTTCAGTTTGACGGTCTGATCATCCTCTTAAAAAAGTGTCAGCATATTAAGTTGGACCCTATATGTATTGAGGAATGCAGGATTGAAGTCTTCCAACTTTTTTAGTATTTTTTATGGAGTAACGAAGCTATGGTATCTTGTCTTGGATAAATACCCTGCAACCATGACTAAGGTGTAGTTATTCCATTAACATTCAAGGGGGCTACTCGTTTCTAAGGGCAGGTTTAGACGCGAACACCTTCCGGTAGTACCTACTTGAAGACTATTCCGGCGATGAAGGCTGACCACGGTTGGTAAGCGACGGTCTTTGGTGAATTTCGATAAATTGAAGGCCAATCAGTAGGCCTCGCATGCCACCCCCGAGAAAATGATAAAAATAGAGATGTGCCTACATCCTTATTATATTTACGTATGCCAGAAAGAGCGCGCATGACGTTTTTCTCGTTAAAATGCTTTGTAATGATAAAAATCTATGCTAGCCATGCATGAATGCTTTCTTGTTTTTTGGAAATGTTTTTTAACTGTTTAGAAATAGAAAAATACGATTGGGGGCAGCACAATAAGCTCGATCCCCTTTAAAAAAATCCTTGTCATTTCATTAGAAGGATAAAAATACTTAATAAAGATCTTACGTACGTCTACATTACTATTATATGTACATACAATGTGGCAAGGAAAAACATTGTTGAATTTGAATTTAAGGTGGTGTTGCAATCTTTTGTTAGATTAATTATAGTGTTTCGTGTTTTTATCGATTCCGTAACTTTAGGGAGATTTTTTTTAATGCATTAGTAAGATTTAGGTAGTTACAAACAATGTGAAGGACGTATAAATATTTGGATTGATGTTATTCATCTTTGAATAAAGTGTATTTGATTGATTGATTGATTACAGATGTCGTTCAAGGCTTTAGAAAACTTGTTTAATTCGCCCTCAAAATAGATTTTCAGTCCGGTTTAATCATACGGAATTACGGACCTAGTGAGCACAAAACTGATTTTTTCTTTCGTTTCCATCAACACCGAACGAGTGAAATGTTAAAATTAACATGTTTTTAATTTAGACGACATTCTTTTTAATTTAAGATAATGTTCCTATAATTATTTGGAATTTATATAACATTCTTCTATCGAACACTGCCAATCGGTATTTTGATTTTTTATAAAACGATCACGGTATGAAAAGGTTTCGTAGCCCTGCTGCTGTCATCTTCTTATTTTCATCTTTATTTGACATATAGTTTTATAGTTTAATAATGTGCCATTAATGGAGAACAATATTACAGTTAAAGTGAGAAATAAAGATAGGCGCTTCCGTTTGATTTGGATTAATCCTCGTGTAAAACTCATCTAATTGGAATGTTTGAACCACCCTTGCATTTCAAGAGTTAGCTAGGTTAGGTTAAGAACAAAGAAAAATATAACTAAAGACCAGGCTTTAAGGGCTAGTTCCATTGTCTTTCCGAAAGGATAAATTCTTAACAAAAAAAATTAAAAATTGTTTACCACTTTATTGTATTTCAAACCCATCTTCAAACCATCGTCAAAAATCAATATTTAGTGTGAAAAGTGTTCATCTTTTTTTATTGTAAATATTAATGTGAGATTAAGTATATCAATTTAATCACGTAAGTAATTGTTTAGATTGATTTTTGACACGTGAATTTTCATTTTGGGTAAGAGGATTGGCGGATACCGTTTTGGCCATACAAACGTATTCCCCTGTTGAGTTTAAAAAATCCAAAATCTAGCTCAAAATAAGCTAAGGTGGCAACTCTAAACGTCAGCATTTAGCGAACGTGACACAATATGTCTAGCTCATGCAACCCTAGACGGGGGCCGCTGTACATCGACGTTTTTGTGGGCAGAACTAGTAACAACCACTTACTAGACGAGTCAATGTACTCCAAAGTCAAAAAATAAAAAATTGGCTAGCGTCCGTCTCCGACCGTGGCTAAAAGCCGTCTGAGCGCGCCCCGCTAAGATCCGCTCCGAGAATATTTGGTACGCCATTCGTATTTTTGAGGATAAATAAATAATGGAATTACTTTTTATAACTTTTGTTGATGAATTCACTAGAAGAATCAATGGTGAATATGTGAGTATAAATTAAAAAGAATGAAACCTACTTTAAGTTCTTCTAAAGCGAAAAAAATCGTTTAAAATGTTAAAAAATACGACATCTTTGTGACGATTTTCTATCGAGTGAAGTAATTCCAATCATGTATTTTATTGATGATTTCACTAGATAAACTATCCAAGAATACTGAGGTATGACTTATAATTCGGTAATTTGTATAAATCTAGTCGAAACATGAAAAATAAAAGATGCCTCCAACGTATTTCCTTCTACTATGTCACCTTAATAAACGGTTTTCACGACTTCCTCCGTGGTCTAATGGTTAGAGCATTGGGCTCTTGACACGGAGGTCGTGGGTTCGATTCCCACGGGGGGCACCTAGTGAAATGTCACTTTGTGCGTTTTTCCCCAGTTGGTTAGGACATTGCAGGCTGAGTCACCTGATTGTCTGAAAAGAATGATGATTCCGTGCTTCGGATTGCACGTTAAGCTGTTGGTCCCGGCTACTATCACTGGTGGTAGTAGTCGTTACATAAAAACCACGTCAGAGGCCGTAAGGCGGTTTGAATAAACTCTGACACCAGGGCTTTGCAGCCCACTGGATAAGAAGAAGAACGGTTTTCAGGTAATTTGTGAACACCTCGTTGGGCACGTCTATTACAAGGTCTTTACCTCACCAGGTGACATTAACTAAAAACTTCCGAAATAGAAACGCAAACATCAACGAGCGGAAGTCGCCGGCGTCTATTTGTTCCATTTTCAGCGACACTGTTAACAGTTTAATTCCTTTTCATTTTGCTACGTGAACCAGACGGCTTCCGACCCTGCCGTGCTGAGTACCTCGCCCATTCAAAACGTGCTCAAAAGAGTGCTATATTTTTCTTTGATTATGCTTCCTTTATGAAGTTTTTTTTGGTGGCTATTAACCTATTTGCGTGACCTGAGCCCGTGCCGGTGCGAGCTACACAACCACTGAGTGGGTTATGTCTATTTGGCTCTTTCATAAACCACCTAACACATTTTATTATTCCTCTATCACCGTGATTAGCTTACGTTAGAGTACTCCGTTCTTCCGTTCTATGAACTTTGAACATATACTGTATTATATTGTAATTTATAAGGTTTAGTTTCTACTCTAGTCTTTAGTTTCTTTTTTCAACATTACTGTGTTGGAAGTGTCTCTTTAGCCAAAGGATTAGCGTTAGGCGGTGGATTTGATAGTCACAAAATTCAGCCCGAAATTCATACATCACACTTACTCACCCACTACACTTACACAAATACACACCACAGTCAACACGTCTCATGAAATATTATATGAAAAATTATCTCAGTTCACTTTTTTGTTTTAAAAATCTTGTTTTCTTCTGTTGTATCTTATTTTATTAGGGGGGTGCCTGGAGACTTACAATTCTCAGGTTTACCTTATGGTTTACCTACCGTTAAGGTGCCGGTTAACAGCCGACCGCATACAGCAGCAGCATACGACGTGTCGCGCCGACACTACTGGTTTGTATGTAGTTCTATGAAATACCCTTCGAAGCATCCGACACGAAGCATGCGACATGCTGTATGCGGTCGAGCCTCGACCGCACACCAGTAGTGTCGTCGAGTGCTGCCAGGCATGCGATAATTATCCTAAATTCACGAATTTATTTTGTGGCATGCGATAGAAAATAAAAGTCGGGTAAAGCACGATAATTCATACAAATTCCACTATAATATTTAATTTAATGAAATCACTATTTTCAACCACATTTTCCGTTAAATTCCAACGATACCTAGGTACATCATACGGGCGTTCGGTATCGTGTAAAACAGTGTTCAAATATTATATAGGGACTTTCTTAATATGCTAACACTTTTTTAAGGGAATGATCAGACCATCAAACTGAACAACTTTCTCTATGGCACTAACATCGAAATCGCGAGAAAAAAAAACTGCTGTCCCATACAAAAGTGCAAACCTACTCGAGCCAAATATATGGGACAGCTGTTATTTTTTCGCGGTTTTTTTATGTTGGGCTCATAGAGAAAGTTGTTCAGTTTGATGGTCTGATCATCCCCTTAAAAAAGTTTCAGCATATTAAGTTTGACCCTGTATAAACACGATAGTTTCGCATTAAATTGATCGAAGATCTTATAAACAGCTATTTTTGAGTTTAAGATGATATTCCTGCCAGCGCGCACGAGCGCGATGCATGCAAACGAAGTTTCATCCTAATTTCAATGAATTAAATTGATCGAAGATCTTATTAACAGCTATTTTTGAGTTTAAGATTATATTCCTGCTAGCGCGCCCGAGCGCGCTGCATACAAACAAAGTTTATCCTATTTTCAATTAATTAAATTGATCGAAGATCTTATAAACAGCTATTTTCTAAATAAATATCTTTTTCACCACACAAGCTCGGAAAGATTCTGTTTATCGTTCGAAATCTGAGTGCAAAAGTGTATTTTATCCGCTAGCGTGCAAAGAGTTTTTGAAATTCGAATTTGTCTATTCAATATTTTTGTATACCGCCAATGCACTGAAAATGCTTAATAACTATTTCATGACACTGGCCAGCACGAAAATAAAAACTTTTAGAAATGTTCTTTTTAGCAATTCACTTTTTTCCTCGCTGTTGTGAGGTGAAAAATTGTGTGTTTCGCTCGGCTGCAAAGTTATTCTGCGTCTCGTACCTTTGAAACTTTCGCTAAACGCTCAGGATTCTATTATTTGAACCACTCGCTTCGCTCGTGGATCAATCCTAGAATCCTTCGCTTGCTCAGGTTTCAATAAAAGTACTCGCGCCAAAAAGCAACTTTGCAGCCTAGCATAACAAATAACTATTCTGCCTTCGGTATGTAATCTACTAGTTATAACATTTTAAGATTGTTTGTACTCCAGCACTTTAGAAGTAAAGTAACTAAGACTACAGAACCCTCAAAACTTTTTAAAAAAATTGTTTTTTGTATGAGGATCCCCCTTAATTTGATACATGTTGTCGTTTTTATTATTTCTAGCTATTACGGTTCAAAAGTTACAGCCCTAAATAGGTAGGACGAACGGACAAAGTTTCCGCTTTCATTCTTTGGGCACGGAACCCTAAAAAGGTGAAAAGGAACCAGGCTACTAAGATCACTGATGTTTGTAACAAGGATTCTGAGTATCCCAAAGGGGAGCACGGTCGTAATTTAATGTGTCACTTTACCCCAAAAAATACCCTAAGTCGGCAACACTGTTTGCAGCTGCTGTATGCTGCTGCTGCGTGCGGTCGGGTTCGAATTCATACCCCTCCGACGTGTCGGAGCGACGCGTCGCTCCGACGTGTCGTATCCGACACGTCGTATGCTGCTGCTGCATGCGGTCGGCTGCCAATTTACTCCTTTAGGCTCCAGTCTCCCTCAAATTGTTGTTTGTATAAAAATCTATGTGTATAACAATTTGTGGAGAAAATATTTTTTTTGTACTTCTGATCGAACGTTTGTACAGTAGTAACCTACCAGGTTTATAAGTCTTACTGATGTACCTGCGCAGTTGACAAATTTTAATAGCGCGCGTAATTATATTGACCAATCAGGATGTGCCACCTTCCATACGTTTACGCTATTGGCTTATTTGTTTTCGCGCCCTTTTCGCTGCTATCCGACTTTGCACTCTTTGATTACTAAATGACTTCGGGTTTTGTCGGGGACTCGGGGTCTGCTCTGCGCAAACGAAGATTGACAAGCGGAATTATTTTCATGGTCGTACTGTACTTTATATGAAAAGAATACATTTTTTGGGGAATTTCCTATAGGTTTCTTTGGGGAAAGTTGTTCAGTGTCACGGGTACATTATAACCTCCTAAAGTAATGTAACTGTTTACCCTATCACCCTGTACAGTTGTCTGTCAGCCACCGCACACCGCGCGGCGCGAGCGTTATTGCGCCCGCCTAATGGCTACTACACCCTATTGTATGGGTGCCTTCGTTATTCGCGTGTTGTCCTTTATTTCTTTTTAGGGTTCCGTACCCAAAGGGTTAAAACGGGACCCTACTCATAAGCCTACGCTGTCCGTCCGTCTGTCCGTTCTAGCTTCATCTTCTGTACCGTAATAGGTAGTAGTTAAAATTTTCACAGAACATGTATTGTACCTAATTAAGAAACTCGTTTTTATCAAAGTTTTTTCTTCTCGCTCTATCGTTAAAACAGTAATACATACAAGCGTCATACTTTGTAGTAATTTTAGTGCAAACTCTACAGTACTTACCTATAACAACAAATAGTAAAAAACTAGCCAAGTGTGAGTCGATCTTGAGCTAAATTCCCGGAAAAATATAGGCAAGTTTTAATATTGTATCGTGTACACACTGTGAACAGTGAACAGTATATCGTGGTACGGAACCCTCGATGCGGGAATAGCCCTACTCGCACTTGACCGTTTTTTTCAAGTTGAAGTATTTATGTGGAGCGTTTCGTGTTCGGTGTTGGTGACAACTCGACAATAGCTATTTCGTGGCGTCTACGAGGGCAGTTTGTTTGATTTCGCTTTCGATAAGTCTGCTTTTGCTATCGGATTGTTTTTAGGTGTTTTTGAAAACACGTGAACCACAAATATAAACCTAGCTAACTATGATCGATCACTGGCATGTTTATGAGTTAGTTTTAGCATCGGGATTCTAGAGTTAGCATAGTTGCAGATTTTGATAAAGATTTAGATTTTCTCTGCTAACATTTATTTAATTTTCCAGTCATTATACAGGGTAAATTATAATCACTGCGCACAACTTCAGCATTTGTATTCTACTCATCAAACTGAATAACTTTCACTATGGAGCCATTTCGAAAGTGCGAAAAAAATATCAGCTGTCCCATACAAAACTGCAGAACCTACCTATTCAACTCAAATTTATGGGACAGCTGTTTTTTTTCGCGATTTCGATGTTGGCTTCATAGTAAATGTTGTTTAGTTTGATGAGTAGAATGCATGCTGAAATTATCCGCAGTATAGAATAGGTAAAAAAAAAAAAAAATAGGTACCTAAGCTAAAATTGAGTTCAATATCATGACGTATTGAGGTATTCTAATGAAAATGAAAATGATTTATTGTATATAAGGTCTAACAAAATTAGGTGAAACTATTTTAAGGGGAGTATCAGACCATCAAACTGAACAACTTTGTCTATGCGACCAATATCGAAATCGGCGGAAAAAAAATCTGCTGTTTAAAAGTAAAAAATAATAATATCTACCACTGGATTTGGCCCTGTTCTGCTGTGAACAAGTGTGGCGAAGCGGGCGTGCGGTACGAGGCGAGGTCACTGAACCTACGCGGGGCCCCGCGAGCTGGCTGGGTTGACTATGCAGTTGGGGACGTCTAAGTTTAGATGTTTAGGTAGATAATGAACGTAGCATTTTGCTTAAAAAATGTAATCCAAAAGGTATGGTAAGTAGGTAAGTGGTACTTGTACTTACATTCAATTTTGTACATATCCCACACCTTTCTCAATGAACTTTATTGCGCGTCTTTGGATGTGTCTTTGCACTTTTTGATTAAAACGTCTCAATCGTATTAATAACATCACGTGTGCGGTCACTATCCGTTGTCGGAGCTCACTGGTGGTTCTCACCATCTAACCGTCGTCCTGTCTGTCTGTACACTAATGTAAAACGTAGTGATTACTTGCTTAATGCACTAATGTTTTTGCATACATGGAAATCAAGTGGCGTAAGGTCAGGTCAGGCCACTCAATACCTCTGCCTATTCACCGAAGTCCGTAAGTATCGTCCAAGTAGCTAGCTCCGTACACTTGTCACTAGTTGTCACGTTCATAATGGTAAGCATTTCACGTAATGACATTAACCTTGCCAGAGGTTGAGTGAGGCGCGCGATATTCCACAGTTGCAATTGTTGCAAAACGTTTCGACCGGTCGGCGTGCGCGTGCGATGCGCGTGCGCTCGCTACTGAAGACGTCAAATCGTCAAAGCAAGGTCAAAGGTCGCAACGCAAGCAAGGGCGGGAGTGGGGGCGCGTTGAGTTCAAAGGAAGCCGCCGCATGCGTGCGGCGTGCACAGTAAACAAAACACAGGTCCCTATTCAGGGATGATAGCAAAATATTTAGTAGATCAGTGTAAATATTATTTTAAAAAAAATTATTTCGACATTGGTCCTATAGAGAAAGTTGTTCAGTTTGATGGTCTGATCCTCCCCTTAAAATAGTTTCACCTAATTTTGTTAGACCTTATATAGAATTCGGGTAATACAATTTGCAGTTAGTAGGTAGTCTAGGGTATTAGACATACTCTTTGTAAGTATAATTCTAACTTCATCATAATCATCACCCTACACGTGGTCCTCACTTTTTTAAGGGGATGATCAGACCATCACCACTATTTGTATTGTATTGTATTGAAACTAAAGTAATCTGCCAAACTTTACTCATCTATTTTGGCGTCCGTGAACGTGCTGAGGGCGGACAGATTGTGCCTATACAGGGTGTAAAATTAAAGGCGGTACATATCACAGGGGGTGCCTCAGACCATCAAACCGTAACTTTCACTATGGAGCCAACATCTAAGGGTCGAGTAGCCGTTGACGTTATGGCCCCATAGTGCAAATTGTTCAGTTTGATGGTCTGAACTGAAGCACCTCCTTAAGTAGGTACCTATTACTAGGGTGTTTTTTATACCCTGTATAGGACTTTACGGTTGTTAAGGAGATGATCCGACCATAAAACTACACAACTGTTGTATTCTAGGTATACTTTACGAAATAGTATTCCAGTTAACTATGAAGTTTAACAGTTAATAAGGTAAGAATATTACATTACTTTATGGGAGCAAAGGGGGGAAAGGGTGAGGTATCATAGTGCGTGTGTGTTGTTTATTCGGAGGTAACGCGGCGGTAATATTCCCAAAACGTTCCCAACGTAACGTAATATTTAAAGATGGGCTTGTGTTACGTGTAGGTAAGGTATCTCAGCTATCTACCTGTTACCAGTTATATTTAAATACATCTTTAGTTCGTGCTGACTATAGTGTGTAACAAAATACCCTAGTAATAATTAAAGGGGTAGTTTAGATTATCAAATTGAACAACAATGGAACCATATAGAAACAAAATTAAAAAAGTCAGCTGCTCTGTTTCATACAAAACTGCATTAGTTATTACCTACTCGACTCAAAATGTATGGAATACTTATAAGATTTTATTTCGACATTGTCTCTATAGTGAAAGTTGTTCAGTTTGATGGTCTATTTATAACCACCCCTTTAAACTAGGGTGTTTTGTTACATGTATAAATTGAATTGTATTCGAAAGCAACATATTGCTTTTGCTTGTTTCAAGCACTGCATTTCTGCCAATGCAGTGAGTTTTAGGAGTATAGTAATCTCGAGGATTGTTTTATCACGAAAAACACATTTGAGCTACTAAGAATATGGTAGAGCCACGTGCAAATTGGAGGGAACCCGATACGACCACTCCCTAACAGACTTGCAATTGCAACGCCACTCCCGAATGCCGAATAACAATTAACTATTCCTTATTATTACCATTATCTAAGTTTGACTGGCGGTTGTTTGTGCAAGCTTCCCGCAGGATACCTACCTATCCCAATCAAGAAACACATTTGCGTAGTTTGCTCTTAGAAACGTACTTGTTTGTAAGACAAACATTTAGGTAGGTACCTAACTACGTGAACGAATACAGAAGTTTAAATTTAACAGATGTAGAAGACATGCAGAAGTACACAGGGTATAAAATTAAATGCATTACAACGTGCTACAGACCATCAAACGAACAACCTTAAATATTGAGTGATATTATAGAGCCAACATCGAAATAGCGAAAAAGTTTAAATTTACCGGTTTTTCTACTGGTGAAACGTGGATTGTCCGAGGTTTCAGAATATCTCTGACTACCCCCTCGGGGAATATACGTCGCCTCGGTGCTTACTTGTCGTATCTACCAACAGTTACATTTTACAATAGAAGAGTTTTTTGCTCTATTGTCGATAGGACAAATAAGCACTGAGGCGACGTATAGTTATGCTTTTAAATTTACCTACCCTACCCTGTATAATTTTGGTGAAATGTCTCAATAGGAATCTCATAACAAAGAAGTTGTTGATAATATGCATACTTTAGAAAACAAATGTTTGTCAGTCGAGATACCAATAGCAAGACTTCTGAAATTACATCCTCATTGCTAGGTTTAACTCATGGGAATATATCTCGATTCTCGTGTTTGTTGAACGTTGAACACAATATAAGAAGCAGTTTCCGAGTTCTGTAAATTAGTATTTCTAGTGCATTCTAAACAATAACTGAGTATAAAATAGTTACTTCGCATTCAAACTGACCATGCGGTTCTGCGACTGAAAAACCAAAAGCATAAACATGATCAAGTGAATCCGAAAAGATTTAATCTAATAACGACTTAATAACCGGTAATCAAAACTAATGAAACCTGTAATTATAACGTCAAGTTCTTCCAGAGTCTATTGAGCCGTCTTCCTGAGCAGTAACAAGTAATAATGGTAGTTTATCAGTTGCCATTCGGTGGGCAGGGAGGGAAGAGTTAATTAAGTAGAAGTTTAGCTCAGCGCCGCATAAGTTGGCGGAATGAGCGGAACACGCCGATATGAGAAAACTCTGCGAACCTCTAAACAACGATGACGCACTGTCTACTTATCGCCCCATATTGTTATTGTAATAAAAAAAGTTTAACCGTTTTCTCGGAATAATATTGTTAACAAATGTTACACCTTATAGGGATGATGACGGATCCTGGAAATTAATATTTTATAACGAATTCCAAAAAAAGGCTTATATTTAATAACAAAATGTTTTTATTACCATCGAATGGAAAACAAAACGTTATATGCGATTGAAATAGGTACGTTTTTATCGTCTTCTATCTCTTTCATGCAAAACAGTTGTTAAAAAAATGAATGTTAAGTACTTTAGTTTTTAAGATAAGTACCAAATTATTTTTTTAAAAGAAATTAAAAAAAAAATTAGAAATTGTGGCGTCCATAGTGTTGATGATTTTGCAATGTTTTATTAGCAATTAAGTGCTTGACGTTACAACTCGATTTACAGAACAACTTAGGCCGGATTCGACCAAACTTAGATTTATATACTTACAAGGAACGATTTTAGTCTTGGTGTTTACTCCGAAATAACTTCATTTGTCTTCTACCATACTAACCCATACTAAAAGAACGAATGTATAATTATCCGTACTTATCGTGTTCTGTATATATAAAATAATTATATATCGGGGGTCGCGGGTTCGAATCCCGTAAGGGACAAATATTTGTATGACGAATATGAATATTTGTACCCGAGTCATGGATGTTTGTATCTATATATGTATTCTATATCGTTGTCTAGTTATCATAATACAAGTCCAGGCTAGATTCTGGAACTTTAAATCTGACTAAATAATTTGTGTGACACTGTCCAAGATATTTATTTATTATTATTTATAATATCTTTTCGTCCTTATTTGGAATGCAGTATAGGTTGGAAGAGACAGTTTTATCAGTTAAGTCTCAACCTAAATTCTATAAGGTCTAACAAAATTAGGTGAGACTTCAAAAAAAGAAGGAGGTTCTCAATTCGACTGTTTTTTTTTGTTACTTACCTCTGAACTTTCGACTAGGTGAACCGATTTTTATGATTGTTTTTTTATTTTATTTGTAAGCTCATGCTTCCCGTGTTCCCATTTTAATTTGGTGATGATCTGATGAAGCGCTTCGGAGCTACACAATAGAACTTCTCAAAAATTGACAGCAAATCATCGGCGATTGAAACATTTGCTTCTTATCGATGCATGTATAACTGATTAACTGATATCTGAGTCGAACTAATGGATTCAATGAAAATTGTAAAATAAACAAATTTTAACAAACTGAGAAAGTTGTTCAGTTTCATGGTCTTATCATCCCCTTAAAATAGTTTCAGCTAATTTTGTTAGACCTTATATCCTACTTACGCCTTTCAACGAAAGAAAAAGTAACAGTACCTTTGTGACCTTTTATTTGAGGTGACGCCCACTAAGAAGGGTATCAAATTCAACTCCAGCACGTCTAGCATGATATCTCTACATGCGCGCGACTCGGCTTTATTCCACACTACTTATGTCGCGGCAAGCGCGTCTTTCGCTCTCCGAAAAGAGCTGGAACAGGTTTATTTTCTATGAGGCAAAGGCGCGTCGCGCCCGTGTAGAGAAATCCTAGATAGTATTATCGGGTAAGTATCTACTTGATCAAAACACATTACAGGCCGCGGGCAAGTACTAGTCTAGTGGGTAAAAAATAATATCAAGATGAAGATCCGTTAAACCGGCTCGGCCACTCTCGTTCTGTCTGTTGGTCCACGCATCGATCGCAACCAACTAATGCCTTTTCAATAGCCTATAGATACACGTTTTTCCTCAATTCCTCATAATGTTTAAGTAAATATATCATTTTACATAATCTATAAACCGGTAATTTAATGTCTCTTGTTTGTGTGCGTCGACAATATTTTTCCAATAGCAATTGTGATGAATGAGAAAGGTAGACTAGAATGATATGAAATTAGGTAGGTTATAGATATATGTTACATTAGTGCCATAGAAATACTAATAAATTTGCCTGACTTACGCTCCGTTGCAGAAACGCTCATTAAAGTTAATCCACCATTAAAAATCTTGATAGCTTTTATTACTAACAAGACAAAAAGTGACAGCAAGAGATTTAATGGAGGATTAACTCTAATGAGCGTTTCTGCAATTGAACGTGACTGATATAACTAGTCTTATTAGGGTACATAGGACCATGGACCTATGCCAGTTTCCTGCCAAGGACGCACGATTATAACACAAAAGTCCATAGAGTGTCTCTTTTGGAGATGTTTTTTTTTGCACCGATTATACAAGGTGTTACAAAAATACAAATAAACCTTTAAGGGGGTGGTGTAGACCATCAAACTGAACAACTTTCACTATTGGACCAATATCGAAATCGCGAAAAAAAATTGATGTTTCATACTCTACAAATCGACTAGAGCTAAAATATGTATGGGATGTCAAATTTTTTTTTTCGCGATTTCGATGTTGGACCCATAGAGAATGTTGTTCAGTTTGACGGTCTAAACAACCCCCTTAAGAGTTTTAAATATTTATTGTTACTTATGAAACACCCTGTATATGAAGACGATATTTTCGGAATCGGAATACCTACCTACTTGGGCTACTGGATTTCGCCCCAATAGCCAGCGAAAAGAGACTAACAAGAAATCTTGAGTTTGAATTTATGGCACACAGAATACGAACAAACAAAGATTTCCATTCTACATACTCCTAGATTGGTAAAGTCAGCATTGCTACCCTATTTTTATTCCAATATAGCGTCTGTTACTACCACATAAGGTATAATATTGAATGAAGAGAAATGTAAGGATGGATCATCCATCAAGAGTGAAGTTGTTTCTTCTAGCTTGGACACTTCCGGCTTATTCTTTGTTGTTGTCTTCGTGCGTATCTACTGCGATGCTTATGTTATCAATTGTTACCAAACATACCTAATACAAGAGCTCCTTCCGCTCGCTGTATCATATAGTACAGTCAGCATCAAAAGTATCTAAAAGCATCTCCGGCGTTCGAAAACATCTGAACAATTAAGTACACGAAAATAAACCCTATTTCCTACTAGATAACACTTGTTTTCAACTTTACAAATAAAAACATGACAGATAAATTAATTTGATTTCTTTGTGAGTTGAAATAAGGTTTGCTATCGTAAAGATGTTTAGATATTTATGAACACTTAACATGCTTAGATACTTTTGATGCTGACTGTACCTATTTACTCAGAGTTAGAAGTCTTCTGATGATGAGTAATAATAATTATATGACACTTAAATACATTAATTCAAGTTCGTACATTTACTTATTGTCCAGATTCTGTATACCCCGACAGAAACGTAGCCACATCTGTGTATTTATCTACTTTGTGTTTGATATAAGGTACCTAAATTCGAGGTACCTAAATATATGCACTGCATCATATTTCCAGATGCAGCGCATTCTTTTCCACGTTCTTGTCTATCTATGACAAATTAACGTCGGCACATTCCTTTACACCTTTACAGAATCAAAAATCGCGAAAACTTTATTTATCAAACGTGAGAAACTAAAACGTTTTCTTATACATAATTATGTACCTATCGATAATATCCTACGAGAGGTAAGTATATAGGTGAACTAGGCTGAATATTCAGTGCGTGATAACGAGGTAATTTTCGTGTTTCCTTACACCAACCAGTATCAGATTTACGTTCCTTTGTACATTTCGCAATCCTTAGCGAACAAAGGTCGTAATATCGCAAGACGTTCTAAAGAAGTCATTTATCAATTGTCTTCATTCCTTCGCAGCTTCTGCCTCAGACTTTTGCAAATTCTAAAAAAGTGAATTCAGATAAAATAGTGTTGGAAATAGAAAACTGGGAAGGAAGAATAACTCGTCTCTGGCTGGCTGGAGTCTGTTTGCAGCGGCTTATTGAGTGCAAACACCGCGGTCCGGGCAAACATTCCCCTGCAGGCTCCAGGGCTCGCATCGCATCGCCCGCCTCGCTGGCACACTGCCGTTTCTTTGCTGTACGAAATTATTAAAAGAGGAGAACCAAAGACACGGTAGCCAATCAAAAGCAATACAGCAGCGCTATGACAGGTGGCTTAAACGACAAAATCATAAGATTATATTATATGTAGATCTATATAGGAATTAAGCTGGAAATAGGTATTGTCTGGTTATAACATAAGATATGACAATTCGATTTTATTTACCAGTTATTAAGAGAAGTAAGAGCCAACAAGAACTTACTCAGAAGTGGTGAAAAGGCACATCCCGGGGTAAAAAATATGTGACTGAAAGTGAAAACCGGATCAAAATCAGTGACCCAAAGTTTCCATAACTTGGTTTGGTTAAGTAGGTAAGTTGATTGCGATGAAATGAAAACAGAATGTTAGTCCAAGTTAAGCCTATGTTTTATGAATACTACATCCCAATTGGGTCAGTAGTTTTAAGTAATGCGTGCACAAACAAATATAAACAGACAAAAATTATAAATATTATGATCATATTGCATTCAAAGGATAACCAAACGAACCAGCAAAGTTTACTGCTTTATTGCAATATGTAATCGAGCCATATGTAAGTTACCTTATGATTCCTCGATATAACATGTGCCTAGGTCTACAATAAACTGATAAATAGCTATTCAAACGACCTAGGTAATATTAAATCTCACAAGTTTGAGTGGGAAATAAAACTGTTAAAACGCAATTAAAAAGCTCTTCAAGGTCAAGTTGTAGATACGGGAGAGCGAAGCGAAGATACAAGATCTCAGCGACAAGTGGCCGGGCATCGAACCTGCCAACAGGTTTGTGGCAGCCTGACCACTCCGCATCCGTCCGCACGTCAAGTGCAATTATGTAAGACGCTTGAACATCAACTGTTATAACTTATAACTACGCTACGCTAATGGCTGGTATCGAGGCTACTGTGGCTGTAGCACGCGACGTAATGGATTGTCTAGTTCGTTTTGTTGACGACCTTTTACTATCCCAGTAGACACGTGTAGTCATTCATTCGTCTTAACCGCATTTTAGCGACGTCGTTTTCTACTTAACCATTATTTGAGCTTTGAAAAGACCGCAATAATGAGGCGCTTTCGTAAAAAAAAAGTACCTACTCACCTACAGTGACATATTATGGCGTTACAATGTTAATAATTTTGCTGTCAGATCGATAGAGTTCCGTGTTTTTCTCCATTCCCTAGTTAGGTCAATTATTAGAGTCAAACTTAAATTAACGCTATCTGCTGATCTTAATTTTTACTGCCCTTGGAAAACTCCTCATTATTTTCCATTCACACCAACTATAACAAATAGCAAAGTATGCAGAAACAAACTCTGTTGTAGACAAAGTTCCCGGATCCCTTGTGCATTCTCTGCAAAACTCGATCACGATCCGTTCGCGATGTCATCTCATAAATTATATGACGGACAGAGATATATCGTTTGATGAATGTTATTCTATGCTCTAAACAGATTTTAAAGTTATGAAATACATAGATTTTAGCGTAGTTACAAAAATGTTGTAGGTAGGTGGTTCAATTTTCTCCACCATCACGTTTCTTTTGAATGACGTGAACAACAAAGAAGATCGTTTATTTGAGAATCCAATTTGTTCACTGAACTGCACCGAGCTTTTTCACTTTGCCATTTTTGACGTTCCTTAATCGTGTTCGGTCTACAAACAGCTAAATAGATACGCAAGACCATATAAGTAGTACATACTACTTGTGATTGTAGGTTGAGTGTTGAATGAGAAGCGACCGACCCACTGTGTGTACATCGTGGAGTGGACTCCAGCAGGTAGAGGCGGGTTGGGTTGCAAGTGCACACTATGCGGTCGTGGTCGGCAGTCGGCAGACGCCAGCAACACTAGAACTTTCACCGATCCTCATTAGAGATGCCGCAACAACACTTCAGCAAATACTCGCCGCCTAAGAGCTGGGAAATGTGAACGTTGGTTTGGTTTGCGTTACTTGAATCTAAAAGATTTTTAGATGAAATTCATGGCAAAGAGAGTAAAGTATCTACGTTCTATTTTTTCTCAGAAATTACTCAGAAGAATCAAAGATAATTAATTACACTAGGGTAGTAGAGTTAGGAAAACTATAAATGACTCAAATATTTACTTAGTTTCTTCCGCAAATCTGCTGTCTTTCGCTCAGTTGCAGAAGGGCTCATTAGAATTAATCCTCCATTAAATCTCTTGCTGTCACTTTTTGTATTGTTGCCGTAGTAAAAGCTAGCAAGAGATTTAGTGGAGGATTAACTCTAATGAGCGTTTCTGCAACTGAGCGTTAGACTTTTAAAATCACGTAGTTTGATATTGCCACTTTTGTTTGCATGTAATCTGTGCCAGATTACTATAGGGAATCACATATTATTGATATTGACACATTTCAAATGAAAATCTGTGTTTTTAACATGTTTGCACAATTTGATTTGAGTTGTAGACATGCAGTATTTATACTGCCACAGCATGTTGTACAAACAGAGTGCTAAATACGTCAGGAGGCGTGGTGCGTCCCCTTCAGTTGATCAGTTCCAGCTGCGCATAATCAGCTCTGGCACTGGCAAGTCGGTCAGTCGGAGTTAGAAGTGGGATATGACTTCGTATGACGTTACGACAGACTGATGAGCAAGTTGCGAGAGGATCGCATTATCTCCGTGGTATTATTATACGATATTGGACAAACCGTTTTCGTACGTTGCAATAGGTAAGTGTTTTGGCAATAGTTTCTCTTCGAAGAATATCCTTAGATGTAAGTTTTTCGTCCGAACATGAGATGGTTATTTTTCTTGCTTCTGTAATAGATAGATCACTTTTTCAGAAAGTTAAATGTTTCTGATCTGTAAAATAATTTATTTACACAACAATAACACTATTCAAGTTCTCGGATTGTTGCTAAATTAAATGTAAATTTTTTCTATTGTTGACTTTTTGATTGTTGATCATTTGAACTGTTGATATTATGAAGTGTTGCTATTTTGAACTGTTGATCATTTGATTTGCTGACATTATGGTGTTGATATTTTGAATGTTGATCTTATGAATGTTGATCTAGAGTATCAATCCCGTAATACAATACCTAACCTAATCTTTTTGATCTTAAGGGTATATTTTCTAAAACCCCTACTTTTAGGAACATTGTTTTCAGTGATATGCTATTGCATATCCAGTGTTTTATATTTATTATGAAAGAACTGCCTTTACTTAAAAATGTAATGAATCGTTTTTTTGTATGTTTCATATAATTTATTTTAGTAATCGCATAAAATCCGGACACTGTTCGTCGAAATATTGCTAAAAATGGGGTTACTTTAGGAACATTTTTAGAAGGGTTACGTTACACGGTTGAATTTACAGTTTACGTAAAAAGAAAGTTTATATAAATTTAAAAAACATAATGAATCGATTTTTTTAAATATCATTCTGAAACACTAATATTTTTGAAAACATATTATTTAAAATCAAATATTGTGATTACCATACAAAATGGCGAACAAATTCAAGCTTTTGACATCCTGTGACAACTGCAAAATTATCCTTGTTTCTGATTTTTTTCATTGTACGGCGAAATGCCGTTACTGGAGCACGTCCGCGTCAAATGTTTTGAAAATAATTTGCGACAATTTTTTTCTCGATCCTTCTGTGGATGACTAAAACACAAAGGTAATTGAATGGAATAATTCATTATTTGTGTTTTTCTAAAGCTAAAATTATGTAATATTCCAAAAAAAAATAACGAATTCTAGGATAATATTTGTCATATTGTTCAATCAAATTGAAATGACTTCAATTATGTCAGTGTCGTCTAAGTAGCGTATACCAAATCTATGACCATTCTCTTTGGTCGGCTTTTCAATATACAATTACCAATACAGTCGCGCACAGTCTCAAATAAATTCTAAGCAAGAAGATTAAATTACCTACGTAGTATAAAATTCTTGATAAGAAAATCATGCAATTTTTATTTACTTCTGAAATTAAATCACTGCAAATAATATCAAAACAACTAAAAACTTGCTTCCTACCAATTTCAATGAATAATTGAACAGAAAAGATTTTATTACTTAGGTAGGTACTAGTTTGATGCCAATCCAAACTAAGCCCTATGCTTTCGTGAAATCCAAATCTGTTCAGTAGTTTTAAAATAACGTGTGCACAAACAAACAGACAAAAATTCTAAAAATGGTCTCAATGTATTCCATTACTTAGGTACCTATTCCAAACACCGCCAATTAACATTTTTATAAATATCTTCAATGTACATCCACGTCATGTTTGCAATTATGACTCAATCACAGACTTAAATTGCAGTCGAATGACATCTCAACCATCAAAATAGGTTCAGTGGTTTAGGCACGTCTGCCAAAACAATGGGAATATTTAAATTCTACGGCTAATTTTTCTCCACTAGTCATAAAAGCAATATTTTTAAAATTTTGTTAAGTAAACTACTATATTTAAAGAAAACCGGCCAAATGTGAGTCGGACTCACGTACGGAGGGTCCCTTAGCACCATACCATAGCGTAAATTCACTTTGACTATACCATACAATACAATAGTAGTAATATAATTATTGTCTTGAGATATATTTCTCTCGAGATTTTTTGCCCAACCACCATTTCTTGGTGTGGGGCTAGACAGAAGAATATACAGATTATGGGAGATAGTTATAAAATAAGTATTTTTTATGTTTGTTGCAATGAAAGCGAACCGTAAAAGCTAGCTAGTTTATCAATACAAATACATTTTTAAAAGAATTTGAACGGTAATCTCTAAATGCAAAAGTGGTCACAAGAAAATCATTCGAACTCATGTAGAAAAAACTTTGCTATTCGAAAAAAGACACCTTCCTTCTTTTTCTACTTCGATGCTGGAAACAGAAACGGCAACATAAAATGTCAAATTCTGACATTATAATTTTGTTTTTCTTATCGGCCAGTTATTTTATGTACTTTTCAAATTTACCGAGGAGTTTACAGGGCCCGGTTTAATAAACGTGACAATAAGCGTGACAATTACAGGTGGAAAATCTGTTAATTTCGTCAAAATGTCATGGTGGAAAATTATAGTACATTACTGCAGTGGCCAGCAAAAGACGCATCGATGGACGAACTTGTAAATGTGGGCCGAGGCGAAGCCAAGGCACACATACGTAAGTCCATCAATGCCTAGTTGTGGCCAAGGCTTGTATAGTGCTTTTCTCAAACAATGCTATTATGTTATTATTATGATTATGCAATAAATATTATGAATTATGAATTATGAATGCGCGGAAATGAAAATTAATCAACTTTTCAAAATCAATGACGAACAACAATAATTTTTCCTGCGATAAAGCTAGTAACTTATAACTTATCTGTGGTTAAAGTGTCCATTCGTTTTTTTTTTTCATTATAAAGCTTTTTATTTGCAAGCCAGTTCAAAATTTACCTTTGATAAGTTACCTCCTTGGTTGCCATGTTTCGGAGTAAAAGATCGTTCCATTTTTAAATTACACGACATAACATAAGTTTACTATGTAATTTATTTGGCCGCTAAACTACGACAGATATAGATTGTCATACAACTATTGCCGGCCACTGCTCGCATAGTACAGCAATTTCGATTTATTTCAAAGAAGGTTGTCAACATTACGACATTTCGTTTGTTTGAAGTATATTTCATTGATTTCATTCATTCATTCATTCATTATGCTCAAATTTCCAAGCATGTTTGAGAAAAGAAATTTGTCAGATTGTAGCGACAATTTGACATATTTCTGTTCAATAATTTTTCTCCTGACAGGTGACATGAGACAGAGGAGTCGCGTGGCTAAGGAGGTAACAAGTAGACGTGTCGTCGGCTTGCGATTTGATTGCCCAAGTGGCTCCGCCGTTTTATGGTGGTTTCAAGTGTGTGTTTTTGTTTAAAAACGGGGTTTTGAGATCGCCATATCCTATTACCGTACAATATCTAATAAATATATCTTCAACACTTGACACTGGCGAAATCTAACAAGGAGACGCCATTTAATAAAAATAGAATAGACATAATGACAATTTGTCCTGAAAAACTTGACATAAGTATTTGTTTTATTAAACACTTCTTCTTATCGTGTGGGCAGCAAGCCCTGGTATCAGAGTTTTTTTCAGACCGCCTTACGGGCCTCTGACGTGGTTTTTATGTACCTAACCAAAGATAGTAGCCGGGATCAACGGCCTAACGTGCCATCCGAAGCATGGAATCATGTGATTCAGCCTGTAATATCCTAACAAACTGGGGAAAAATGCACAAAGTGACATGTCACTAGGTGTCCCCCGTGGGAATCGAACCCACGACCTACGTAAGCAGAACTCAATGCTCTTAACAATTTTGTCAATGTACATTTTTATTGAACTGTAAATAATTGTCGAATTTTCGCCTGTCGCCTTTCACCTGTAATTGTCGCGTTTATTGAATAGGGCCCTGCGTCCGCGGCATGGTACATCGATAAACGTTTTATCGCGCCTGCTAACTCGTTCGTTCACGCGCAAAAAGAAAGGGAGCTAGGGCGCGATAGCGCTTTATCGCGCGATCATGCCGCGGGCGCTGGAGTGCGATTTTTGAATCTCATTCGCTGAGCTCAGCAGTTGAAAATGTCAAAATTACTATGGAGATTACTATGGGGATATGCATCTTCCTACTGCTGATTTGACTTTCAAAAATAGCACTGCTGAAGTATGATTTTTGAAAGTCGCATCTGCAGTAGGAAGATGCAAATCACCATAGAAATTTTGACATTTTCAACTGCTGAGCTCACCGAATGAGATTCAAAAATCGCACTCCTGGTCGAAAACGACCTTATATTTTTAAAAAATATCCGCAATCCTTTCATTTTAAGATCTCTAACATAGAAAATGTTGTTTTCTCCCCTCCGGACGAAAAGCGTAAATTTTCTTCCCGCTGCGCTAAACGAAGTTGCCGCTTTCCACCTCCGTCGAGGAGAAAAATAGTAAACTAACCTCGGGCAGTAAATAAGAAAGCCTCAGATCACCATGTTTGTTGACCTCGGCTTCACCTCGGTCAGCAATCAAATGACATCTGAGACCTTTCTTACTTTCCTGCCCTCGGTGTGTAATCTACTATATTATTCACACAATTATTCGGTATGTCAAGCATTTTTTTGTCTTTATTTTATATTTTTTACGGATAGAAGATATCATTATAAGAAACATTTTTTTTTCAATTCATGAAGTTTATCTGTAAATGGCAAAAGTGGGCTCGAAAAAATTATTCGAACTCCACGTTGTTAATTTTGTTGTTTAAAAATTTAATTTAAAAAATAAAAATTACCTGCCTTCTCTTTCTTACTCCATGTTGGAAACAGAAACGGCAACATGAAATGTCAAATTCTGACACATTGAACATATTTTTTCTGAATGACCAGTTATTTTAAGTTGATATTTAGTTTAATCCTTTCATTTTAAATATTCTGACATATAAAATATTGTTATTGAGACAATTATCTCGAAATGGTTTTCCAGTTTATCCTCCCAAAAAAAAACTTGACATACCGAATTGACGAAAATGTCGGTGATTTTTTTTTCAGTATGTTCAAAATTAGAATACCGGCGGTATATATATCATAGAATCTCCTCCTTGTCGGTTAGTAAAAAATATCACATGTGTAATTTTGTAACTATAAAAATATTAAAAAAAATAAGTGTTTAATAAATTTAATTAGTTATGTAGGCATATTCCGTTACTCTACATATTGTGAAATCATAATTTTTGTATCTCTATACACAATTTTTTTGCCCACAGTGATGATCGTATTTAGTTTGAAAAAAGTGGTATGTATGTAGGTTACACTTTAAATTAACCGAAACTTCCCACTTTGGTTTTTTTAAAATGTTTTAGTTAGTCAAAGTCAAAGTCAATATAATTTATTCAATATAGGAGCTTGAAGCACACTTATTAAACGTCAAATCTTTTTTAAGCTACCACCGCGTCGGAACGTGTTGTCGCTGTAGAGAAGATGCGGCCAGAAACTCTACAACATAACACGACTTAAAACTATTACAATATAAATTCTTAAGCTACTGTTATGTATACAATAATACATAGTCTATCTAATAAAATAGTTAGACTATGTATTATTGTATACATAACAGTAGCTTAAGAATTTATATTGCGGCCAGAAACTGTACAACATAACACGACTTAAAACTATTACAATATAAATTCTTAAGCTACTGTTATGTATACAATAATACATAGTCTATCTAATAAAATAGTTAGACTATGTATTATTGTATACATAACAGTAGCTTAAGAATTTATATTGTAATAGTTTTAAGTCGTGTTATGTTGTAGAGTTTCTGGCCGCATCTTCTCTACAGCGACAACACGTTCCGACGCGGTGGTAGCTTAAAAAAGATTTGACGTTTAATAAGTGTGCTTCAAGCTCCTATATTGAATAAATTATATTGACTTTGACTTTGACTTTTGTGTTAAGTAATGAATTTCTTATTGTGTGAAAAAAACCTACCTACTAACTAGGTATTCTTCACAAAAAATACTTAACACTTTTCTTATCGATGGTGGGAGCTCAAACAAAAGGTCACGGAAAACTTACAAAACATTATCAACATTTTTTATTGAAAATTGACAGCTAGTGATGACGTCACAAACGAAAATATACCCTTAAGTGAGGTGGTGTTAAGGTGGTGTTTGTATAAACTAAATGAAACAATCAGTATCTATATAACTTCAAAATATGTGAGGGAATAGTAGGTGGGTATACATAAGTAAGAATAATTTTTTAAAACTCTTAGCCCCACTTGCGCCAACCACGGGTTAGCAATTAACTCCGGATAAAATAGCTCTCTCAGTTGTTTTTCTATACAAAAAGTCATGGGTTACCAACTTAACCTGGAGTTTATTGCTAACCCAGGTTGGCGCAAGTGGGGCTTAAGGGGGTTGTTTAGACCGTCAAACTGAACAACGTAGGTATATAGAACATAATAAAAAAAATTCGCGATTTCGATATTGGTCCCATAGTGAAAGTTGTTGAGTTTGATGGTCTAAACCACCCCCTTAAATGTTTATTTGTATTTTTGTAACACCTTGTATAGGTAAATACCTACTTGAATTATAAAATTGAAATGGATTTGTTAAACTTGCACTTACTTATCGAGAGTAAAAAGCGAACGCTTCGTGCTATTCCAAGAAAAGTCATATATCTACTAAGCAAGCAAACATTAGAAGACTCCCCAAGACGGGCACCAGACACTACGACGGACGTTGTTAAAAATAAGAAAAGCAGCTGTAAATCAATTACATCTGTGGTCAGAGTCAGTCCTGTTTCTTGTCAGCCTGGTCTAGTCGAGCCAGTTCATATTATACTATAGATAGGTACTAGCTATATCCGCCAGTAAGTTTACTGCAATAGGTATAGTTTATCACAAAGGAGTAAAAGATGCACTGTTACGTTTCGTAGATAATTGAACCATATGCCTTGTTTGAAGCAGCTGCCTCAACTAGCATGGCTTCTATGAACCATCCTCATTTAAAAATACAATATTAAAAGTACCTTATGTTATAATTGTAGGTACCTTACATTTGATCTCGTACCTGAAAGGATAAGAGATAATTGATGAATATTTTCGACTCTAGATATGAACCGAATTTACTAATAAGTACCTATAGGTACCTACCTGTATTATTCCCGAAATATTATCCCGTTAGAAATCCCGAAAAAAAAAATCAGCTGTCCCATACAAAACTGCAAACCCACTCGAGCCAATGGGACAGCCGTTTTTTTTTCGCGATTTCGATGTTGGTCCCATAGAGAAAGATGTTCAGTTTGGTCAGACAAGGTCATTCTAAATATGCTGACGGTTTTTTTAGAGCATGATCAGACCATCAAACTGAACAATTTTCTCTATAGGACCACCACCGAACCAGGAAGAAAAATTTGCTGCCCCAATATATTTGGGACGAGTAGATTTGCAGTTTTGTATTGAAACTGTTTTTTTTATTTTGGTCCCAATGAGAAAGTTCTGAACATCCTCTATAAAAACCGCCGAAAAGAAAGATGAACCCGTATACAGCTATGTAACGGAAGGAATTGCGATTTCGTATGGATTTGAAAGTCGGAGCAGAATTCTAGATGGGGCATCTATATACGAAATCCTAATTCTAATTCGGTATTTCGTATGGATTTGCCCCTCCAAAATTACGGAGAGGCATCAAATTCTAAACGTAATCCTAATTCTGATTCGGAATTCTTTACGTGTGTGGCTGGCGTAATAACAAAAACAACAAAAGGAATCGTTGTTCATTAAACGCTACCACCCAAGAAACACATTATGAAATTCTTACGTGCCTTTATTTTAGACGCGCGCCCCAAAAATCGATTCGACGAAGTTTTAAAATGAAAGACATTAGCATGCAGGCGGACGGTTGAACTACATGTTGGGAAGGGCTCCCCCGGGCTGAATCCCGTATTATTATACCCTAGCCGTGGGACCAGCGAAACAATCGTAATGATCACACTATTTTTCTTTTCTCAGACTTTTCTATCCGGTGAAACAAAAGATATTAGTGTGATCAATTATTAAAGTTGTCGGAGATTTGTTCAACGCTTCGAAAGGTTATAGACCGACGGTTTTTAACTGAACACTCTCTCTATGAGACAAATTATACATACTTAGCGAAAAACAATCAGTGGTTCCCACAGGTGGTTCCACACAAAACTGCAATCCTATACGACCTAAAATCCGAATGTTTGGTTGAAATGCATTCGATGACCACAAACAATGCTAACAATAAGCAGTCTTTGTTGTTCATACTTAATAATATTAATTAGCAATCACCGTACTAAAGATGTGTGTACACAATAGAAATATATGTACGTTAATTTATCAATAATTAATAATATTGCTCCCGGACGTGTTGGGTCCTACCCGGAGGTAATTTAATTTAATTATGAAACGTGTACTAAATGTGACGTGAATTCAAAATGCGGAGATATAAACTAGAAGCAATTATAAAAGCAGGACGAAGCGCAATTAAACCATGACCCATTTAGTATTAAATTCATTATCAATTTTCATATATGCTAACGTGTTTATTGTGATTGCAGTGTTTTCAGTTTATCGCTGTTAATAGAAAGAGATTGTTGTTCATAAGGCTGGTCACACATGCCACAGATACGCGACGTGAATCGTAATCCGTCGGTGGGCGCGTCCCCCTTTTGTAGGGCTGACAACTTCAGCTTTTGGAGCTTAAAAGACGAAAAAATCAATTTATCGAATTAAAATTAGGATTGAATTTGTTTCCTCCCTTAAACTTGTTCTAGAAAAATGCAAGAAGGCAGTATTATCGCAGTATGAGGATACTTTTGAGCTTTTGGCAGCCCTAGCACCTAGTGGCGGGGTCCTAGGCTTGCTGTAGCCCGCCACCGCGCCGCGCCACGCCTCGTTGCTTCGCCTCCACCGCGCCAAGGATGAGACCCGAATAAACTTTTAACTCCAGCGAAAACACCCCCATATTTTTTCCACGAACTTTAATTAAAGAACTCTCAAAGAATTGTTACGCCGCGTCGTGTTTGACCGATATTCCTATTTTTGTTTTTTAAAGAGAGTGAAAGAGGAATTTAAATTTCATCGTAGCTGGTTTCAGCGACTTCGTTCGCGTATACTAGCGAATACGTTACAGATGAAATCTTTAAATTTGATTACTTTTGCTAATGAAATTAAAAACATTAATTATAACTAATATTTTTCGGAACTAAAATTCCACCCGAATCGGGTCAGTAGTTTTCGTCATGCGTGAACAAACAAACAAACGGAATTGGTCTGGATAGGTACTGGAATTTGGAGAAGATTTTGATACTTGCCTTATTCTTTAAGATTCAACAAACTTATTGATCCTTTATCTGGAGGGTCTGAAAATAATATCTACTAAACTAGGTACCTACTTAAGTATTATGTAGAAAAGTCATTCCTACCAAGTCCTAAACTAATATTTAGAAATCAAGCAAATGAGTTCTGTAAACATAGTGAGTTCTATTCACAACCTATTTATTTGGTTTCCCACATTAACGTATGTGAGTGGTTCCCACTGCACCGGGCCGGGAAATGAATGAATATTTTAGGCTCCATTCAAATAATGTCTTATTTAGAGCAGGTAGTGGTTTTTAATAAATGCTTCAATTCTGTTTCATTAATGAACTACGCTACGATAATTTGGATAACAGAAATTGCTATAACTGAACTGACTATAACGCTTGACCTACGAGAAAATGGCCTACTCAGAAAATGTCTTGAGAAGAAAATGACAAAGTTCTAAAATGACGTGCATAGAAAAAGACCTAGTTCGCCATAATGGATTCATCAGAGTCTTTTGTAAGATTGCATGTGTTTTTTCTTCATATCTATCCTTATAATGGGACATAGAGTCTGAGCTTGGGAGGGAAGGCGTGCTTTCGGTTCGAAGGCAATACGTATAGAGGCCCTTTAGACAATTTACTAGGTAAATACTTTAATCGCCATAGACATATTACTCTAGCGATAGACAAGCTCGTTCAAACAAACAACATGTCACACAAAATAACACATTGCGGTCTGTCATTGCCATAGTGACGAAGTGAACTCGGGAACAACAATCAGGTGCGTACACCTCATTCAAGTGGAACATGTTGCTTCTATGAAAGGGCAAGTCTATCGCTAGAGTTTAAGTCTATGTTAATCGCTAATGATTTGCTCTCATCAGTTCATGGGTTTTCATTTGTCTATCTGAATATGAACACTGATGTTGATGTTGTAATTGTTTTCATAAAAACAGTTATGAAGAGTTTAAAAAAATCGTTATGGGGCGAACTCAGAGGGTAAGATGTAGCTATACAGGGTGAAAGAAAAAGTAGGTATCATTAATATTTAAACCGCATACTCTACCCATCAAACTGAACAACTTTTACTTACTTATAGGACACACCAAAACACACCACACACACACCTGTCAGAACAAAACAAAAATAGTGTGCTATAGACCACACGACTGAAGTAAAACTTCCGTTCGCCTCGCCCCATCACACTTGTCGTAACGCTCTCGTCGCAAATTCACCAGCTTACTCCGCAAGTCAAGCATCTGCTGTTTCATATGTTTGAGTAGAGTAGACATTGCAGTTTAGTATGGAACAGCTGAATTTTTTTTTCTGCGCTGACAGGTTTGCTCCCGTAGTAATTTTTTTTCAGTTTGATGGGTAGAGAATTTCCTTACAGGGTGTAAGTATGTATACCTATAATAATCTATAACTTTATAATATATAGCCATAGCACAAGATGTTATAAAATATGAATACTCTTGATCGACGGAGAAAATATCAAGGAGTTTACCTATTAGCTATACATACAGCTCGTGTTGTAGTGAATTTTTGATCTGAACGTAATAACAACAAATGCACAATCTCCACGGCTTCTTTTGAATAATAATTTTCTACTTCGGCGAAGTCAAGTCTTGTAAATGAATGGAGACCGATTTTTTTATCAGTGATCGAAAAAAAAATTAAAATGGGTGTTATCGCCACCCGCAGCGGAGTGTCTCCAATACAACAAAAGCAACTTGGATACCTGCATGCACAGTGCGATCGTGCTGTTCCAAGGTATGACCGAGACCATAGATGCATAGACTCATTTAAACTTCTCTATACCGACTCGCGACATATTGGCAGTGGTGGCGATGGATTGGTCGAAGAGAGTTCAATAGAGTATCATCAATTACCTCGAATATGTAGCTATATTTTATGAGAACTTTTTACCTTAGTAGGTAAGTCAATAAATATTTGTGATATATGTACACACGACGACACATCAAGCTATGCAAAACCAAAATAAGCTGGCCGCGCGTAGGTAGAGTAATGTATAACGTCGCGCGGCCAGCTTATATTTGTTTTCGTAGCTAACTTACTTACATATAAATAAGAAAAAAATTTTCCGACGATCATTAATTTCTATTCGTTTTTTTTCTCGTTACGTATAGTATCTAGGTACAATTATCTAGTATACAACAAGGTGTTTCATAAGTAAAAATAAATATTTAAAACTCTTAAGGTTGTTTAGACCGTCAAACTGAACAACTTTCTCTATGGGACCAACATCGAAATCGCGAAAAAAAATAACTGATATCCCATACATATTTTAGCTCTAGTCGATTTGTAGAGTATGGAACATCTTTTTTTTTTCGCGATTTCGATATTGGTCCCATAGTTAAAGTTGTTCAGTTTATGGTCCAAACAACCCCTTTAAATGTTTATTTGTATTTTTGTAACACCTTGTATACAATACACATCATAACACAGTCCTACTGGAATAGAATATTGGCAGCAGTCGCCGCGGATATACATAAGTACCTATATATTATTCCTACTTATATACGTAGTCATGTTTTATATATTCAATGCTTACCTAAAACAATCTGGTAACTGTTGCTCTAGTTCCAAATGTTATTTAAAACGAACAAAATCTCTTCGTACATTTTGCGGAATTTGTAAAACGAAAGCAAGTGCAATCGAATGAAAAATGTAGAAAGTCTCTTTGCATGCAGTCTGCCGCCTGCAGCTCTCAATGGAATTGTCAGTAAAAATCGAACGAACGAACTGAGAGCTTCGTCCTTTTTCCGCGAGCCTGGGCCAAGCTCGGTCACGTAACCGACATAGAGATGCCCTCTATCAGCCTACTCCATACTATAACTACCTCCGTGGTATAATGGTTAGGCATTGGCCTCTTGAGTCGGAGGTGGTGGGTTTCATTCCCACGGGGGACACCTATTGATGTCACTTTGTTCGTTTTTCAACAGTTGGTTAGGACATTGCAGACTGAATCACCTGATTGTCTGAAAAGAAAGATGATTCCGTGCTTCAGATGTCACGTTAAGCCGTTGGTCCCGGCTACTATCTTTATGGTGGCCGTAAGGCGGTCTAAAAAAATACTGACACCAGCAGGCGTAGTATGCATGTTAAGAAGAGTCTACTATGTAAGGCTATTGCGTAAGTTTCCGATTACCTATATCGATATAAAATCGATAATGTATTTAATGTACTTACTGGGCAATTTTAGAGTAATATTCATCATGGTTCGAAATTATCAAGAAAATTATTTTCTTTGATAATTATCATGATAATTATCCGATAATTATCTGATAATTATCGGATAATTATCCAAGCTAATTCACCAAGCTAATTCTTAGTTTTGAGAGAAATTTCTAACTGAAGTTCTAAAATGGCTTTTTTTGCTTTAATACACTCTTATCCATACACTATTATAATATCTGTGTCCATACCAAACAGCACTTAGTCTTTGGCATAATAGTTTCTCATCACAATGAACAACAAAATATTGAGAAAAACCAACGATATCAATGTACTAAAGTACTAGATACGGTGATCAGTAGGAACTGCATGTTACTCTTAAATGGGGTGTATGCACCTGATTTATGTTAGTCTCCTTTGCACTAATGAGAATGGCAGACCATCTGTTTGACAATCTGTCATTTTTTACAATAATTTATAACAATTTATTTAAATATTTTTAATAAATAAAAACCACCTGTAATCTTTTGTAAGGTAAACTACTATTCTTATATAAGGTCAGTATGTAAAATTATAAGGAAATGTAATTATTAATTTAAATTTGCGAAAATAGGAAAGTCTATTAATTTCCTCAAGATTGGGTAAGTCCATTACATTTTGTCTCATTTCGGCACCCAAAAAGTGATATATAAGAAAAAGAGACAAGGTATAATGATCATAGATGAATCAAGAGACTTAAATCAGAGGGCACAAAATAGGCACAATTTATTGAACTTATCGCGGTTGCCGGACGAACATTGAAAATCACGCTAAGATCGTTGATACTTGAGATTATATTTTTATACCACTTGTTTACGGGATAGAAATTATGAGAAAACATCTATTTTTTATCTTGAGATGAACAAGATGAAAAAATCAGCTGTTCCATACAAGCAAGCCTACTCGAGCCAAATGTATGGGACAGCCGATTTTTTTTCGCGATTTCGATGTTGGTGCCATAGAGAAAGTAGTTCAGTTTGACGGTCTGATCATCCGCTTAAAAAAGTGTCAGCATATTAAGAAGGTATACAGGGTGTAAAATTAAATGCGACACTTAGTTAAAGGGGTGCTTCAGTCAGACCATCAAACTGAACAACTACTACTACATCTCTACTAAGGGACCACAATATCGAAAAGCGAAAAAAAAATCTGCTGTCCCATACGAAACTGCAAACATAACTTGACTCCACAGACCAGCTGTGCTTGACTCAAATGTATACACCAGTTTAAGTATGTGTCGCATTTAATTTTACACCCTGTATAAGGCTTTGCTTGGGAAACATTTTAATGTTTGTTTCATAGCAATCTGTTCACAGTTCACACAATCAAAAGTTATGGCGACAAATCAAGTTACGCAAAACCAAAATAAGCTGGCCGCGCGTAGGTAGAGTATTGTATAACGTCGCGCGGCCAGCTTAATATTGGTTTTGCGTAGCTTGATGTGTCGCCGTACGTAAATACGTACAGTATTTCAGTGTTCTGCGCGTAGGTAGTCGAGGGCACCACTAGTATTTAAACAACATTGCACATATTCATACACACATTCTTGTTTTCTCAGATAATAGGTATAATACCTAACATAAATATGAACTGTCGCATCTGTGTTGGTCGGTCATGGTCTTTGACCAAATTATAGTAGTTTCTATTTATATAAACTAGATGGCACTAATGTTCCCGAAGAGTTTTGGAACATGTTGTTTGTATGAACGAGCAAGTCTATCGCTAGAGTATAGGTCTATGAGAAAAACTGAAGAAAACAGTGAGAAAAATGATTTCGTGTTTGGGAGCTTCTTTTTTCGCGAATCGTGATCGGAAATACATGGCGTGAGCTTTTTGTGTTTCCGATTAATTTTATAATTATCAAGATAATTATCAAATTATCTTATCACTTCGAACCCTGATATTCATCATGATTAACCAAATAATAAAAAGCAGAATCGCTAAGAACTGTCTCAAAACATTCGATCGAGTCGATGTGATACCAATTCCGATTGGGTTGTTAAACAACGTGAAGCAATTGCTCTGTGTGAAACAATCAGACCCCGAATGTCGGTCTATCTACAGACGATTGAAGCTGACAAGTGTTGTCTACCAACTGATTGTTCCATATAATTATGTAGGTATTTGCCCAACTGTAGGGTACTGAATAGGCTACGTAAAACAAGGATCGTCCCTACCTCGAGAAGGACAATTTTCTAGCATACCTATTACCTTAACCTAACCTACCTACATACCACCATGACCATTATGATGGTCATCGTATTGAACTATCGACTGCGGCGATACGAGCTATTGCTTAATTTGATTGTTGTATGAACGTTTTTAGCTCAATTAAAGTACAAAGTAGTATTCCTTTAAGAATCGCAAGACGTATTCTTTTAGAAATCAAACACTATACACAATGAAGACACGTTAATAATCTTGCCTTACCCTTCCAGTCAAAGTATAATGTAATGTGCTACGCTACAGTCCTCAATTTTTTTACGAATAGGGTTTTCAGTACCTAGCTAGCTACATATATATATGTATGTATATGGGTTTAATATCCTAGCTAGGTATGTGTTTGATATCTCCAGAATAGGTAGGTATATCGATTAAACTACACGTACGATCCAATCCGCAGTAATTGCAGTTAGAGACGGGGAAGCAATTGCACATTGCAACAATAATATTGCTATATTGACATTAACGTATGAGATTGTGTAGTTCTATTGTAGTGTATTGATTTAACTAAGAGGAAACACATTTGTGGGTAACATAATAACTTGTACACAGTAACATTTCGTGGATTCTAAACGATTTCGTTTATACTATTTGTAAATGAAACTAGAGTATTTAATTATTCTTTTAGTGCTTTGGATGCTAATATGAGAATCTTTAGAAACTAATATTAATATTAACAACAAAGTTCAAAGTCTTACTAAAATGAATAATGACATTAATCTCACAAAGAATCAGGGAGAAACATAATATAAGATTAGCTTTAGTAGAGTCAACCTTTTCATAAATATAACATGTATTGTTAAACGTATAGTGACATCCTCAACCCACGCCAGACCGACACTCATTCTCATTGAGCTTTCCCACGCACGTTTGGTCTCTGCCTACACTTTGATCAAGACTCCGATTTTAGGCATACCGTTAAATCAACTGAAAAAATGTTACACTTTCATTTTAACCCAGTTTTTGAAAAATGAAAGTAGGTAAACACTAAAATTTTAATCAGCTTCACTGAGTAAAAGGTTAAGCTTATAGAATACGTTTTTATTTTAATTTTTAATCTACACTAGTATTTTTATTGCAGACCTCCCAAAATATGATCATCTCATATAAATCCTATATTATAGAGCCCTTCTTAATACCTATACTGACACTTTTTGAGGATGATCAGACCGTCAAACTGTACAACTTTCTCTATGGCACCAACATCGAAATCGAGAAAAAAAATATGCTGTTCCATACAAAACGTATGGAACAGTAGATTTTTTTTCGCAATTTCGAAGTTGGCTTATTAGTGAAAGTTGTTCAGTTTGATGGTCTGCAGCAACCCCCTTAAGTATTACTAGGGTGTTTTTTTACACCCTGTATACTAAGTAGGTATAGGTACTCCATCATTTTCAATGAACCTGCACAATGCTGTTTAGGGAACAGCTGAAATGACGGCTAATATTTGCGTGCTGTAGCTACAGCTGAACAGAAGAAACTTATTTCATATTTTATACCATCTTTTGTAATATTTACCTGTTTCAAAACAAATAAATTATATTCTATTCTGTTCTAATCTAATAAAGATGAAATGTCGCGCCGAACCCAAAATATGTGATAAGAGCAGAAGATGATCTATTCAATAGTCGGGAGACAATTTAGGATCTGTGAAAATACCATCTTCATCCTATTATGATCCACTGTTGATCATATCTAAGCCTCTCCAGTCTCCAGACTCACTACAACTTTCTGTTTTCGGCCTTCCTCCTCAGCAATTTAGCTGTAAAATTTCAAATTAGCTTTCGTTCTCAATGATGTATTTCTGCTCAATTACCATTAGACAACATTTCTGATATTGGTTTTCGAAATTAAACCTAGGTATCTGCTTTCCTAATGGGATGCATGTGTTTAAGTTACGGGGAAAATTACTTAGGTAGAATGATACTACAGTTATAACTTATAAGTAAAGGATTCCCTCAATATGACAGGTTTTCTCATAGACTTGATAATGCTATCAAGGAGAAGACCCTGGTTACAGATGTTGACGATCTAATCTTTCAAACCCAAGCAAGCTGTAGGTACTAGGCCTTCGATCAAAGTAACGATCAAAGTAGGCTAAGTAAAATTAATGGATAGGCAGCACACTTCTGGTGCACCTAATTCATACAAACTGGCACACTTTGTCTGTCATCTCGGGACATACTTTAAGTATGACTGTCATTTGTTTTGCCTCATTTTTCTGGTTTAAAATGTTCGCGTAAGGCCTATCCATTAATTTTATTTTTAACGAAGCTAATAACCTTTACCAAAATTGTAAGTGGTGGGAAATAACAGTTTTTATTTCGTCTTTGCATTCGCACACCTCCCGTTGATCGTTACCATGAGAATGGTAGGATTAAACGAACTTACCTGAAGTGAAGTTCTATCCTAATTATATGAAGTACTTAGTCCGAGATATAATTACGTGTAGTATCGCTCATCTTGCTCGTATCCGCGTCCTTTAAATCATAGAAAAAAAAAAACAAAAAATGTTTCCATCACCCGCCACCCACCTGTCAATGTCAGTAGTTTAGAGCTAACACTGGGTATGCGGGGGGTGGGAAGTAGGTATATATCTCGGACTAAGTACTTCATATAATTAGGATAGAACTTCACTTCAGGTAAGTTCGTTTAATCCTACCATTATATTCGTACTTAGTCCGAGATATAATTACGTGTAGATGTTTAGAGGAAACAACATCTTAAATTAAAACAACTGTTCTGTTGTGAACTTGAGTCACAACTAATAACAAAACCTTGTAAGTTATTAGGACTAATATCTCAACCATATCCCTATAACGATTGTTACAATTAGTCAGTAAGAATATCTTGTTAAGCATTCTAAATTCTAACTGACATTAATTATAATTATATGAGTACCTCAAACTGCATCTCCCAACTTAATCTGATCACTGTCAGACTCCATATTGTTGAGGTTATAGTAGACCGACCAACATTGGTGTCGCTTTTTAAAAATACTATCCACGTTAAGACTTTTTGCGGACCTACGTTGCAGCAAATATAGTGGATGTGAAAAGAAAACACAGGTCTCCACTACACTGTCTCAGGACATGACTAAACCACCGGCTCATACATTCTGACAAGAGGCTTTCTGATGTCGTCTACCAATTGTCAGGGCCATGTATTCTTTTACTGGTCTAAGTTGACTAGTGACTTTTAAGTAGGTATTTATTGTAAGAGCCTTTTATTTAACGGGGCACATTTCAGGTTGATTGACTAAAACTTTCTAAACTAATATGTGTACCAAGAGCAGACATCTTTCAGTCTGTTATAATTATAACATTTCTCTATCAGTTTCATGGCTAATATTAAATATACATAATTAGTTGCAGGTATACTAAATATCATTTTTAATCTGAAAATTAAGTAAAAGGTATACTTAACTAACTTCATGGATAAGTTTACCTTTACCTAAATCTAAGTTATTGAATGGGCACAACTATTAAACATAAGAATCAGACATGATGTGAGTCCCACATACTAACATATTTTTGTTTAGAAGGTCGTATTTTGAATAACCTTTAAAACCGCGTTTTATCTAAATTGATCTATCATCAAATCATTGTCGATATAAGTGTTATTATCCATTATGAGATATAGAATAGGTGATGCATTTGTTCAGAATCACCTTTAGGTATCAGTATCAATAACAGAAGTATGTAAAATACAATAACACAAATAGAAACCTCTAAAAATACCTAATTTAACTAACAAGACTGCTTGCACTTTCGCAAACTATAGAAATTTATTAGTGTTTTATATAAATTTGCACGGCATCTTTTTAAAATTTAACCCAGTAAGAAAGAGTTGCCAGCGATCTGAATAGAACGTAGAAGATAGACAGAGTTAAAACAAAACTATTTCTGAGACTTTCAAGTGCTTTCAGCAGTTAGTACCAAGGCTGAGAGTATGAGATTGGAACACTAAAGAACATGCTTAGAAGAAAAAATGAGGGTGAAAATGTCAACCTAACCCTCTACATTCCATGCGAGAGTGTCTCTATGCATGAAACCTATTTTTCACATGAACCAAACTTAGAATGAAACATCCAAAAATTTCTGAGAAAACTCATTCAGTAAGTATTTACCTATACTTAATTAGGCTAGTTAGGATTATCTCCTTTATCTCTCCAGGGGCTAGGCCTTCTTATGAAAATAAGTGTTATGTGGGCTGAATTTATCCACACGCTGTCAACCTTGTACCACTGACAGATCTACACTGAACGGAACTTTGAAGTAAACATATTCAAAACTTGCTGGGAAAACTCTCCTTCTGCTGTAGCTCCTTCGTTGTTGCTATTTGCCTGTATTTAGTTAGATACTTATGTGATATACTCGAAGAATTTAAGTGCAATGTAGGTTGCAATGATCCACATGCTGTGAGCTTCGTACCCTCTTAAATTTATACTAAATAATTTATTATACATCTTTGATTAAACCGAAAACCTCTGACTTTTAACCCATTTAACATAGTTTTTATATTTCTGGACATGTAGGTAACATAGGTACGTATTAATATCCAGATTATTTGTGTAAACAAAGCTCTATCAAACTGCCACACAACAGATATCAAATAATAATAATATAACCACTTAATAAAATCTTTAATTGCTCATGACCCTAAGTTCAGATATAGGTTAATTCGATTGAGCAGTGAATGTTAAAAATTATTTTATGTTTAATAGAACCGACAGATTCTAAAATATCTTTAGTCTTATGTTGTAAAACTTTCTGTGCTGTGACAATAGATCTGTTTCAATCAATCATTCATTAAACCATTATTTTAAACATTATTAGTAAGTCCTACGTACCAATGAGGTATCGATAGGTACATCTTCAGGTCCTTAAGTACAGGACTAAACATACCTTAAATTTTTTAAGGGTTTTAACAGTTTTGTGAACATTGACCGCGCAGGCCGGGCCTAGCCAGCTAAGCTAGTCTATTGGGTAGGCCATCCATTTTAAATAATGAACCATTATTAATTGAAATCTTAAAATACTATTTATGATCCATATGTATTGTTACTAAACAGTTTTCAATTTTCCAAGGTACCACCCACACAATGAAATCCCTTGCAACCAAAGTTTACCCAAAACTCTGATATTCCATCTATTTGAAAAGTTTATTAAAAAACAAAAACCTACATCCTACATAGGTACTTAATTATTGGGAGGTTCTAAATTTAAAATCGATGGCGTGTACTGTGGTACATCATCATTTGTGAATAAGTTATAACATAATTAATCTTAAATTGTTTGCCTGAGACTCAATATTCAGTTTTAATTATTTTCATTTCAGACATCTTTAACTTGTTATTAACATGAAAGTTATGTTGTTGCTACTATACAGGAGTAACAACATACCCAAAAAAGGGTATTATTAGATTTATTAGTGATATATTACTCAATTATAAAACTCTTTTAATTCAGCAGCAAACGCTACCTCAAAAGGTATTTTATTAGATCATTAGTGATATTGCCCAAATTGAAAAGTAAGGTATTTGTGACTAGCGATAAGCTTTATCACAAAGGGCAGGTACTTCACACGTCCAAATCTGATGGATGCTGAAGGGTAACTGTAGACGGTTCGGTTTGAAGCCAAGGTTTGTGTCCTCTGCGCCTTCCTGTCTTATGTGACGAGGAGTTTGAGGCTGGATTTAGTTTGTGGTTCATACTGTCTGAAACTTTCTTTATTATAAGACTTCACACTGTGGAGCAAAGGAATTCAGTTCACTAATTTCCTTATAAGGCCAAGGTATATTTTTGTAAACGAAAGGTGCAATAACCTTGTATCTTAACTCAATGTACTAGAAATGCAGAATGCTTAGCTTGGAGAGTTTGTAAGCATCCTTACTTGGTGCTAATTTATTGAAATCTCTTGAGAGAAAGAATATTGTATTGTAGGCTGTGGCCTTTAGCCTTACCAGATTGTTTCAAACTGCCAGGTGTTTCCAAATTTATATTAGGGGCATCTATATGTGTGCAGTTTTATGGTACCTAACCTAATTATTTATTAATAAATCTTTTAGAAACTGCATCTTTCTCTCTTTGTGTTCTTACTATTGACTGAACATTTTCAAATTGAGAGTAGATTGACTCTGCCGCATTTCTGATTTGTTTTCTAACCTCACCTTAACTTAAGGTGAGTAGCATGCCTGAGGCTAATCGAATCCTGGGAGTGTGACTTATGTGCAGTTATTAAATGTTTACTGAATATTCTAAGTATGAATTTGATATCTACCGGGATTTAGCTCAACGTCTCTCTTAGTAACTATGTCAAAATTAACACTAAGAGCTATAATGTACTTACAGAGTAAAAGCTTTTTACACTAGCCTCATACATGTTAGTAGGTAGCTGGAACATAGGTATAGGTAACCCCCACTGTTCGGAGTTATGTTTTCCCACCGGGAAATCACCATGAATAGGTAAATGAGGCATCAATGCCTAATTTATTATGAGGCAAACAAAGAAACAAAAACAAACCCACTTTCCAACGGAAAGATGCATAAGTATTACACGATCACACAGATAGAACCATATGTATGAAAATAAGGACCATAACATAAATATGATAATTCCCAATGGGAATTGGTGGGTGGTCCAAGTGGAAAAAACCAATAGATCAGATAAGTCACTTAGTCCAGACAAATCAAACTCAGCGAGTATGTCAATCAGAACACAAAAGCTGTGTTAGTACATTATGTCACAGGGCACCGGAGACGGCGGCAGTTGACTTCCCAGCGGGAAAGTCATCATCATCATCCTTTCAAGGCCTAAGGGCTCAGGAGCTGGCCATGGGAGAGTGCTTGGTGGCAACTCCAAAATGGTGGGTAATAATAGGTACCCAACGGGAATGTGTCTGTTCGAAACTCAAACGTGTGTGGGCATTGGGCACTAGTACTGGTATAGTTTTCCCAACGGGTAAACAAGTGCATGGTCGAAACTCGAACCTGCATTGTGCTATGAGCACAGGAGCTTTGATCGGCGTCAGTTGTCCTTCCCCAACGGGGAAGCCCAAGAAACGTAACACGTTCATGCGTGGGCCGCGATTGGTACGCTATTGTACCTACATTTCCCAACGGGAAATCGCATGTTCGAAACTCGAAAATGCATTGTGCTATGAGCACAGGAGCTTTGATCGGCGTCAGTTGTCCTTCCCCAACGGGGAAGCGCATTAAACGTAACACGTTCCTGCGTGGGCCGCGATTGGTACGCTATTGTACCTACATTTCCCAACGGGAAATCGCATGTTCGAAACTCGAAAATGCGTGGACACAAAGTGTCAGGCCGGCCGGGGATATTATTCCCTCACTAGTAGCAAGTTAACTTCATTTATAATAAAATTTTCTTTGTGTAAACCTTTGTAAATTGTGTACATACTTACAGTCTACATAATAATATATTACTTTGTCATTCAATCCTCCTACTTATGTTTCCTTTACTTCCACCTTTCCTGCTTGTCTTCAAACTTCCTTCATATCCATAATATGCACAAAATAACATTTTATATCAATATAATAATTAACAATTTGTTTCAACACAGGAGCGCGATTTGAGCGCGACAAAACGACTGGCATTGACAGGTGGGTGGCGGGTGATGGAAACATTTTTTGTTTTTTTTTTTCTATGATTTAAAGGACGCGGATACGAGCAAGATGAGCGATACTACACGTAATTATATCTCGGACTAAGTACGAATATAACGATGAATAGATCTCAGTCTGCGCCGGCGCGCACCATTCGGCGATGGTCGAAAAGAAAGTGATCTATCTTACTTAATCCGTACTGTAAAGCGAAGTACCTGCTCTGACATTACGAACATTTCGCAATTTTAGAACGTAAAATGTGGTTTTGGTTACTGCCATGTTTCATCCTAAATAAGAACATAATAGAGTAGGGAAACTAGTGTTTTGATGATGTTAAATAATGAACGCAAATGGTTTCAGATTTCGCGTTCATTCGTTATAAAACATTTAAAATATAAGTAAAAAAATGTACATAGAAATTCCACATTAACTGGAGTTTATTCAGAAGGTAACTCTGCGTAAGATCAATGATCGCAACACAGCTACATGTAAATTGTAATGCCCAAGCTCATGCTCTACCTTGTGATAATCTCTTTAGGTCGGTTTACTAAAGAATGACCGAGTAGGTACACCAATTCAATTCAATTCAATTCAAAATAATTTATTCAATATAAGAGCCTGAAGCACACTTATTAAACGTCAATTATTTTTTAAGCTAAGCAGATAAGCAGTCCTACTATGGGAATACATTAGTGGAAGTATAATAATGTTAATTTCAACCTAAATCTTTATAAGAACAACTAGATAGAGATGACACTGAACTCCTTGCCATGTTTCCAGCTGAAAAGAAAAACATTTAGGTTTCATGTCTCCAAGCAGATCAGGTACCTATAAAGTACTTAGCTGAAAAGATAGGGTACAGTAAAACTCACCTTTATTGTATGGGCAGTAGTCGGTCGATCCCTATTCGTAAATGGGTCCCGTGGTCCGCAGTAGTTAAAATTGCCGCATTCCACTGTAGTCGGGCGTGAGGCCGCAGCTTCCCTATCTGGACCGGTTGTTTACCGGCGACGGACGGTCCAACCAACACTATTCCTTATTATCACTTAAACAACGATTATAGCACTCTTATAAGGCAATTAGTATCTGAAATCATGTTAGCGGCGTGTGTTTTATTCAGTTCGTTTGCGGACACTGCGTCAGACGGTAGAAAGTACATGAAACAGGTAGTGCGGGCTCGGAGACGCGCGCGGGACTGGAGTGCCGCGAGTCGACGCCAGCGCCCTCCCGCGCCTGCGCTCCAGCTCCCTGGCACTATACCGAAGCCTCCACTACGAAGCCTCATTTACACACATGGAACCGCACAATGAACGTCTCACTCGCTGCTGCCCAATCAGGTCATCTTGCTAAATCCCTTAGAATGCAAATTCCTGAGATATTGCCTGCTGCATAGAGCTAGCAGAATTAGGATTTGTAGTAGGTATCTACTAGCGAGATCGTTGTATATAAATGGGCCACAGGTTTGACCCAGTTGCAAATCCACACAAATATTTAAGTAAGGCTGGGAGTGGCACCTCGACGTTACGAAATGTATCGTCACATATGTGTAGGTACACCGCTACCTGTGGTACCTATATACCTAACCATGGATAGGTATGCTTTTGAAACCTACATTAATAGGTGAATGCAGCGTTTGGCAAACCAGTTGGTGTCCCATTATCGCACAATGAGAATTTTCATGTTGAAATACTAACTAATACCTAACTATTTAGGTATCTTAGAATCTCAACCCCTTTTCACCTAAGATGTTTTTACTTATCACTAAGTATCCACTTTTAAAAGTGAAAGAGGTTGAGATTCATGCAGAGACGTTCTTTGAGCGTAAGTTTAGTCTAGACTTAGGATCGGGAGTTCAAACTAGGACTTAAAAAACTTACCTAAATCTTGGCCTAAGTATTAAACTCTTCTAAGTATTTAGCTCAGATCTTATAGGTATATCTATATTAATTGGCTCTTCATAGGTCCTAAAGAGCTTCGCTAAAAGCTTTGTCTGAGGTATCTTGCTCTATTACAGTCATCATTTTGCTTACAAAATAAAAACCCGACAGCCACAAATATAACGAACTGAAAAGATTACATTTATCTCCATACAAAAGACATCAACGTGGGACATAAGGAGGATAAACCTCAGTTGTTATTTTTATTTTATGTTAATGTTCCTCTTGTAGTAAATAAGTAAAACAGATCAAAATATTGTTCTTGTTTGTATTCTGTCTGTCTGTAGGTATGTGTGGGTGGGAAATAGTTACAATGAAATATAGTTCATGAGTCGATTCCCTAGCCGTAATTAAGTGGGTTCAGTAGATGCTGATAATGTAGGTAGTTACTTACATAAGACGAAAAGAAACACGTAAATTGGATGCGGTTCTAGTTGACCTATTTGATTTACTTTATATTTCACTAGTGTTTTCCCACAACTTCGTCCGCAAAAATTATATAGATTTTAAGTCAGATCATAAGCTATCAAACAAAAAAAGTTTCATCAAAATTGGTTCAGTAGTTTTTGCGTGATGTGCGAACAAACAAACAAACTAACAATTTTGTCAATAGATAGCGCTGCACGTCATTTAAATCGCGCTATCGAGTGTTATTTGAGTTTATATGAAGTGAACCGCAACTTTTTTGTTCCTCATGATTTTACGGTTTTATAATAGTTAAGATTACACTCAGTTGCAGAAACGATCATTAAATTTAATCCTCCATTAACTCTCTTGCTAGCTTTTACTACGTCAACGAAACAAAAAGTGACAGCAAGAGATTTAATGGAGGATTAACTTTAATGGGCGTTTCTGCAATTGACTACTGTAAAACACCAGAAATACGAGTAAAGATATTATTTTGTACCTACCCAGCAAACCTCTCTATTTTAAAGTGTAGCGATCAAAGCAAGCAATGTAGGTTGAAATCGCTGCATGTAGGGTAATGTTTGTAATCGCTGCTTTAGCCGACTTATGGGTCAAGAGAAGTTAAAAAACCACATAAAAATATGGGTATCCAAAAAGATTTCGTTTCTCGTATTTTCCATAAAAACTAAGAGTATCATAACATCTAAGACATACAGAACTGGCAGCTATTTGTCCAGCCCCTCTAGCATGCCACCGCCGAGAAAACGACAAAAATCGAGACGTGCCTCCATCTTTATTATTTTACGTACGCCAAAAAGAGCGCGCATGACGTTTTTCTCGTTTAAACGCTTTGTCGTGGGTGGCATGCTAGCCGGGCAGGGCCAACTCAGAATCCTTCTGGCCCACCCTAGAAAACAAATCAAATGAATAGGTACTTAACTACTACAAATAATAGACATCAATAATAAATAAATAAACACAATATTATTTTCTTATGTTTGTCATGTCCACTTTCTTGAAAAGTAAATGTGGCTCAGAATCACAGAACATTATAAGAGGGGTTAGAAGTGCAAAGTAGGCGTGGAACGTATCGCCATAGGTTATGCAATGATTTGCATAACATCATAAGGCGCGCGGCGTGGTGCGAGCGAGAAGGCATGAGTAATTGTAGCAGCCGAGCGGGAAGACAAGTGGCGACAGCCGTCTCCGAAGCAAAAGTACTAACTTCTTTGCATTTCTAACCCCTCTTATAATGTTCTGTGGTCAGAATGTAGGTAGGTAGGTACTTCGATTTTTTTTTATTGCATTCTGTCCTTTTAGGATTTCTTGTTACAACCGCGTGAAATCTCGAGCTCGCTTCGCTCGCTCCTGGCTGCGATTATATCACAAGGACCTAGACACGTTGAAGTAAAATTTCGAGCTCACTTACCAACGCTCGCTCCAGAATTCAGTGAAATCTCGAGCTCCCTTCCCTCGCTCTAGCGGTTTTGGATGGTATAAATGTTTTCATAATGAAGTAAAATCTCAAGTTTGCTTCGCTTGTTCCAGATTTTCGGTCGTAAAAAAGTCGAGCTTCCTTTGTTCGCTCCAGCCGCTCCATGATTTAAATCGTATTACGTTGAATGTCGCTATATTGCACTAAAATCTCGAGCTTGCTTTGCTTGTTCCAGATATTAGGTCGTAAAAAAACTCGAGCTCGCTTCGCTTGCTTATCTACATACCTATCTAACTATTATATTATATACCTACGAATAATACAATTTTATATTTGCCGTGGATGTTACTATCTTATCTTATCTTGTTGTGGGGGCTGGCAGGCCAGCAACACTTCGACCCAGTGGGATCTTTTGTGTTAGCCCCAATACTTTTTGCTTTCCTCACCCTTCAAATACATGGTCAATGAAGGAGGCAATACCATTGAGGGGAAGAAACCTAAGATCTCCCGGTTTTGGGTATCCATCTCCGAGGAGGCACATGCGTTTTGCCGCCAAGACATCACAGTCACAAAGAATATGTTCCATGGTCTCTTCATCCTCTCCGCATGCTCGGCAGCTGGGATCTAGAGTGAGTTTCATTTTGTGCATCATCGCGCCTGTGGCGTAGTGCCCAGTGAGGGCTCCGACGATGGCACGAGCCTTGCTCCTGCTGTTGTTCAATATGAACTTTGAGACACGAGTTGTCACATTGCTGATAAATTTCTTGGGGTGTTGTAGACCTGCAAGGCCAGACCACTCTAGTTTGTGTGTTTTATCAGCCCAATCCCTGATGGTGGATGTTACTAACTATCGCGGACTTTTCCGCCTGACCACCACTAGCCTCATTTTTGCTTGCATACTAAAAAATAAAAGCGCTGTCTAGTACCGACCTATGATGAATAGACCAATGAATGAATAGCTTCCAAACTTACTGTATATGTATACTCTAAGCTTCCAAACAATAAATTATACGATTTTTTTTAAAGTGATTAGGCGGAATTCATTAAAACCATACTGGAAGGGAAGATAGGGGAGAAAAGAGGCAGAGGAAGACCTAGACAGAGTTATCTAGCCCAAGTGAAGAAAAGGGTTGATGTCGTGTCGTACCAAGAACTCAAGACACTAGCGGAAAACAAACAAGAGTGGCGAATACTCCACCGACAAGAGCGTGGCTCTTAAATAACATGATGATGAGGCGGAATCGCTCGTTGGCGTAGTGGAGCTTCAGTATTGGATAATAATTAATAACCGAAGTTAAGCAATGTCAGGTCTGGTCAGTCTTTGGATGGGTGACCGTTTTTTAGTGGTATTTCATCTCGAGCGTTTTCGTGCTTCAGAAGGCACGTTAAACAGTTGGTCTCGGATAGTTCCGCCAGATTTCGTTTGTAACTATTCGTTAAGCCAGGTCAGACCGTCTGAAAATTCTCTGACAGCAAGTTGACCACTAACTTTCCTCCACCAACACGCACTGGGCCCGCGGGTACCTATAGCCCACTCCTTCTCACCATTATTCGTGAGAGGAGGCCTTTGCTCTGCAGTGGGATTCTACAGCATAATATAACATAATAACTTAGGCGGAAAAGTCCGCGATATAGTCGGTACATTGAAGATATTTGTATAGTTTCGTTTAAACCTATAGGTAAGTACAGTGTTGTGATGTGAACATCCCTCCCCATTTAGTAAAAAATATCGAACTACAATGGCAGTAAATATTTCTCTATTTACGGTTTTTCCTTCCTACATCCGCGCAGTCGTGTTTATGTGGTGTAGTTGAAACAAAGTTAAATCTCACCACCCCGGAATCCAATACGGTCGTGAACGTGTTGTGGTATTTTTATTAGACAAGTAATGCCCTCTGTATTCTGGATTACAGAACATTTTTGGCAGATAGTGTTGCAATATCGTATTTTTAATCCGTTTGGGTGAGGTAGAAAATATCCGTAGAGATTCTCTCTTGAAAGATGTCCATCTACAGCCCGTAGACCGTATACCTAATGCAGGACCTACGGAATCATCTACGGGCCGTAGATCAAAGGAGAGCATTTTATTTTAAATAATGTTCAGTCAAAAATAAGTAAGAATGTCAGTTTATGTCACTATTTCACTGTAGTTTATCTGTCCTCTTTCTCGTACCGGAAATCAGAATTAATTACTTATTTATCTTCATTGATTCTGAATGCAATCACACGACAAAGCGACAAAACGAGAAAACCATCATGCGCGCTCGCAGCCAAAAATCCATAGATTTACGAATGTTTTTGTAGGTCTGGCAATGGTTTTTTTTGACAGCTAATGACAGATAACTGATAACATTCCGTTTTTATGGTTTGACGATTGACGAAGTTTTTCAATTTTCAAATGTTTGCACTACACCGTCGCCATAAGATACATTTTTATTTCTATTCTACAAGGAAAAGCGGTGGTCTCAAATAGATCTTGAATCATTTTGCATATAAAAAGAAAAAAAAGTCACTTTCTGTGTGATTGTTGCAAAAATTATTGTTGAATAAAATACGATTTTGCACATTATTGAAAGTATTTTCCGATACTTCGCAGCCTTGAATCATTATCCAAAATAACTAATCGAATGTTCGTGTTAGTCGTTTATCGTAGCATTATCTAATAAAGTATATTTTAAGATGTCTAAACAAAGTGTTATGTTCCACCCCATCATCAGCTCCATTCAAAGAATTGCTCTTTATGAAACTAAAGCGGTAAGTAAATACAAATACATATAATGAAAAGAAACGTTGGTCAGAATTAGACCTACATAAACTTATTAAACAAGACAACTTAGCAAATACAAAGCTATTCATGAACTGCCCCTTTTATGCCAAAACACTAAGGAAAACCACGGACCTGAAAAAAATACGGGCGTAATCTCGTCTAATCACGAGTGAAGCACCCATTTATATTTGTGTGCATGCTGACGAACAGTCATGCGATACATAATGGTGATGGGTTCTGCGCTTAGAGCTAGTGCATCTATGTGAGTGTAGGTCCCTTGTAGAACAAACGAAAATGTAGGACCTTGCATGCTTCACATCTTTTTAGTGTCACATTCCGTCCGTATTTTTTTCAGGTCCGTGAGGAAAACATTGTAGTGAAAAAAATACCTCTCTTTTGAAAGGAAATATATTTATTGTAAAATGTTTTGATCGACTATTCTACTAAAGACTGCAGAATCTCAGACTGAACTCTTTCTCATACTCATAATAAATAAAAAATTTATAATTTTCAGCGATTTTATCTAATAGGGTCCAACAATACCCAGACACGATTTAGGGTCCTCAAAATAGACCGAACCGACCCAAGGGAATTGATACTTGTGGATGACAAGGTGGAGTACAACAAGCAGGAGATCCATCAGCTGCTTAACATGATCGGGTTTGGAAACTCAAGGACCGGGGGACGCTCTACTACGGGAATCAATAAACTTGTTTCTGCATTTGGAATTGTTGGTAATGGACTTTAATTTAAAAAATATTTACAGCACATAATTTTAAAAAGTTTTAATAAAAATCTGATCAGTCACGTTGCAGGGTTTGCTCCGAAAACACTTGTCGCGTTAGCGCGGTTCGCCTTTCGGCCTGCGACGAAGCACCGCAATCCTTCTCGGTTGTGTTCTTACTCAAAAACAATCCTCGAGATTAAATAGATACTCCCTCACACCACTTGACATTGGCGGAAATGTGGTGCTAACGCACAAGCAAGAAGTCCATTAATTATAAATAATAATAACATCTGATTATCCCTGAACCTGATTTAAAGACATTTATGAGAGACCAATGCAATGCAATGATATTGTTTTAAAAAAGAAACAGATGTCACCATTGCACACATTGTGTAGGCTCAATGACAGTAGGCTTGAAAACATCCCAATTGGATGTATATGATACTTGTAAACATCAATTACTGTGAATGGAACATTATCTTGTGTATAATATTATCATCATTGAGAGTTACATAGTATCATTGTACTTAATTCATAATTTCATAATCATTTATTGCTTTTAAATATTATACTGGAAAATATAAATATGGATTTCAGGATAATGGAGCTTATTATAGAAGAGAAACCTTGCAAATTGAAAGGAAAGTAGATTTTATCAATGTCTCTGACTCTGACCCCAAATGAGGAATATAAATATTTGAATGTAATTGTAACATCCATTTCCAGGTTTTATAAGATTCCTGGAAGGTTACTACATAATCCTTGTGACGAAACGTCGAAAGATAGCCATGATCGGCTCACATTCCATCTACAAAATAGAAGACTCAACCACCATATACATTCCGAACGAGACAAGTAAACCTCAGCATCCAGACGAACAGAGATATTTCAAGATGTTCCAAGCAATAGATCTGTCCACCAATTTTTACTACAGCTACAGTTACGACATCACTCATACACTACAAATGAACATGGCACCTCCAAGGAAACTTGCCCCAGCATTGTTTCCTAAACCGGTGACCGCTGCCGTGTACCATTCTAACTTGAGATCAAGCTCGTCTCAGAGCGTCGAGGAGAAGAAATGTACCTGTCGCGACAATGATGATGATGAGGACATCTTTGAGACTTGGAAAAGGCAGTTGATGGAGAGACAGAAGAAAACCGGGTAAAACGTTTATTGATTAAAATCTGGATAAATTGATCACTTTTTTAGTAAATAAATTTCTCATGTTTCTAGGGTGGAAGTGTGATTTAAACTTATAGAGAAGATAAGACAAAAAAAGAGAAGATAAATTGAAAATAACTTTTTTTATTAGGCTATATCATCCCACAGCTCAACAAAGGCCTCCCCTTAAATGCTCCAACCATCTCTGTTTTGGACAAGCTCTGGCCACTTGTCATCGAAACTAATACTAAAACATTGACAGGACATCATGACCGAAACAAAATGGTATTGCTTTGTAATTTTAACATAAATACATATTATCTTTCATTCCAGCCAAGAGAGTCAAAGATTAGAATTTGGTGTCCGCACCGTCCCAGAATGGAGATTCGTCTGGAACAGCCACCTGTTGTCTACAGTCCATTCACACCTACACCCCGACTGGATCCTCTACATCGTGCACGGGTTCATAGAACAGAGCAATTTGAACATCTTCGGTCGACCAATATACTTGACTCTAATAGCTAGGAGAAGCAATAGATACGCCGGCACAAGGTTCTTGAAAAGAGGTGCCAATATGCATGGTGATGTCGCGAATGAAGTGGAAACGGAACAAATAGTTCATGATTCTATGGTTTCTTCATTCTCAGCTGGAAGGTAAATTGTTATTTTGGTATTGCTTGACTACTTAACAGAGAGTGTGGTAATTTCTGTCAACTTTCGACTGCTCTTAAAAAGGCAACGGCCAACATTGTGAGGAATCCTGCACCTTGTATTTTCGTTTCTCAACTCTAAAATAAAAATTGATTTTTCACCTCACAAGCTCGGAAAGATTCTGTTTATCATTCGAAATCTGAGTGCAAAAGTGCATTTTATCCGCTAGCGTGGAAAGAGTTTTTAAAATTCGAATCCATTCGAGTCCAGATAAAAAGATAGTAAAACCATACGTGCGAGAAAGACAAAAAGATTATGTTGCTAACATAACGAACTATGCATATATTCGTGCATATTATTGTCTTCTCTTTTTCGCCTATATGTTTGTCCTTCACTATAATTTATTTGAGTGTCAACAAAGAGATTATAACTAAATGTAATCCCCTCAGATTAAATAATCTTTTTGAGTAGCAATATCTCTTGTCTTCTCTTTTTCACGTATAGATTTGTCCTTATTTGCATTTGCATATAATTATTTTTCCAGTGTGGGATAAAAATATCATTTAAAATAATACTTATTTAAAATGCATTTTCATAATTAATTCATCTTGTTTACCTATGAGAAGTTATTCCTTTACATTTCCTTACATTTCCTGAATTATTTGCGCAGTGTCTCAGTACACACTACACACCAGGACATTTTTTATGCTGATCAATTGGCTTTCAATCAAACTGCTACACGTAACCGCAGTGAGACAGTGACTAAATGCAAGAGTAATATAGCCGCAATAGAATGGGACAACGTCATGAAGCGCGATGTTCGCTCTATACATCTAAACTCAGTGCTTGCACCTAACATTTTCCTCGCTGTTGTGAGGTGAAAAGTTGTGTGTTTCGCTCGGCTGCAAAATTTTTCTGCGTCTCGTACCTTTGAAACCTTCGCTACGCTCCGGATTCTATATTTGAACCACTCGCTTCGCTCGTGGTTCAATCCTAGAGTCCTTCGCTTGCTCAGGTTTCAATATAAGTACTCGCGCCAAAAAACAACTTTGCAGCCTAGCATAACAAATAACTATTGTGCCTCTTGTTTTATTTTTATCTGTATTTTACTGTTTATATTTTGGTGTAAAATAAAGAATATTTGATTGATTGATTTTAATGAAATTGACAAGTAAAATTATGTCTTTTGCAGATTCAGTTCCTTCGTCCAAATGCGAGGCTCAATACCAAGCTTCTGGTCGCAAGATGTTTCGAAAATGGTGCCAAAACCGCAAATAGCTATAGACTTAAGCGACCCATTTGCTGAAATACCTGGGAAGCATCTCAACAACCTGATGAGAAGATATGGCTCTCCCATCATGTTCCTCAATCTGGTGAAGAAAAGAGAGAAAAAGAAGCATGAGTCTCTGTTGACAGACGTCATAAGCAACGCTATAAAGTATCTCAACCAGTTCCTGCCTCCGGAACACGCTGTCCAGTACATACACTTGGATATGGCTAGAAAGAATAAAGGGGCCGATGCTAAAGTTCTTGATAAGTAAGTGTGCTCTATTGTAACTACATTCTCGCCGAGAACGGACAAGAAAGGCCGAGAACGAGAGGGTCGATGCCTTTCATTGTTCTCGCGGCGTCGTGAGCAGTAGTAATTTTCCTTGTAAGTCCTTGCCGAGAATTCTCGCTAAGAAGTTTTCGCGAAAGTGTAGTGCCTGAGGTTTATTTCAAAGCGGATGATCAGACAATGAAACTAAACTACTTTCTCTAGGACCAACAACATCCAAATCGCAAAAAAACTGTTCCATACAAAACTGCAAATCTGCTATTTTTTTTTCCAGATTTCGTTGTTGGTTACTGGTAGCATTTTAAGAAAGCAGGGTCCTTACTTTATATGCTTACGGTTTTGACTACTATGTATGTATGTTATAGAAGTAGCAATAGAGTACATAGCTACGGCTAATAAAGAGAGCGTATAATTTTTCTGTGGCTACTACTCAAGCTATTCTCATTCCACCAGATTGTCAACAATAGCGCACACGGTAGTGCGTCGCACGGGCATATTCCTCAGCTCGCGGAGCTACGGCGAGCCGGCGGGCGTGGCGGGGCACCAGGACGGCCGCCTGCAGACCGGGCTCGCGCGCGTCAACTGCGTGGACTGCCTCGATAGGACCAACACTGCGCAGTTCGCTATTGGCAAGTGCGTTTTGGCTCATCAGGTAATTATACATTTTTGATAATTTTTCTCTACACTGTGGAAACCTACAGCATGGCCTGTATCCACCAAAGCGAAGCGAAGCGGAGCCATGTAGAGATGTGTAAAATCCACCAGCAATCGTTCGCTGGATCGCTCAAAACTCATCATCTCAGCCGATTGACGTCTACTGCTGGACATAGGCCTCCCCCAAGGATCGATACAACGAACGAAACTACGCAGCCCTCATCCAACGGGTTCTCGTCGCCTTCTCGAGAACTCTTTGGCCCTATCGGCCATCGGTTCTGCGATCATTGGATTCCACGTCTTTCTGCTTATTTTAAAATAAAGTTGTTACTTATTGCCTCTGGGAGCTGGAAATTCACGAATTAATTACATAAACTCCCAACCACCTATCCTAACCTATCGGGGTGGTCAGAAACATTGCTGCAACTACCAGTTGACATGAATTAAGAATTTTCAAAGTATGGTCCAGTGGCGAGTAACCTTGCCTGCCGAGCAGGAGGCGATGGTTCGATCCCCGTCCATGCCGACTCGTACCAATGAGTTTTTCGGAATTTATGTACGATTTGTACACCATTGGCTTTTCGGTGAAGGAAAACATCGTGAGGAAACCTGCATGCATTAATTTCGATGCATGTGTTGTACCCACTGTCCATTATAAGTGGCGACGGGCTCACCCCCCGTCACACTGGACAGAGTTTCGGTACTTCTGGTGAAACGTGGATGTTCCGAGGTTTCAGAATATCTCTGACTACCCCCTCGGGGTATATAGTCGTGAGCATATGCTTATGCTTATGCTATGTATTATGAAGCTAATTAACAAGATGTGTGACCTGTGCCTGTGTGAGTGCGGTGACATTGGTTTTCACACCATTAAACGATACTAATTGCAATGATTGCAGCTCTACGCCCTGGGTCTGATCGGTGAGCCGGTCATAGAATTCGACTCGGACTGCGTCAGGCTGCTCGAGGGTTTATACGAGGACCACGGCGATACCCTCGCGCTACAATACGGCGGATCTCAATTAGTTCACAGGTGAGAGTTATCTACGTTCTCCTTTAGACCCAGCAGAATGCAGTTAAATAAATAGGCAAACGTTAAGGTAGAAGGCAGCGCAGCATAAGAAAGAGTATCCTTGCCCCACCAAAATTATCCTCACCCCCTCGCTCGTGGAAGACGACAGTAGACAATGGTGTAATCCTCTCTCACTTGCACTCAGTATTGAGTGTATAAGGATGGATTAGCCATGCGTTCCCCATGCGGCTTGCCCAGCTAAACATACGCTTTAAGGTGTCTACACACCAAACTAACCGACAAGCCGCTAAGCTAACACAGCCGTATCATACAATTTTATATGTGGACTGTGTCGGCGGCGGCTTGTACTTTAAAGCTAAAATATAGATAGTGTGCAGACACCATTAGAATTTCTTGTTCAAAGTAGGTTTCCTTCATCGAAGAGATAGTGGTAATAAGTTCCTAATAACTCATTAATATCGGACTGATAGACTCAATAATATCTGACCCATGCCTCACAACTGTATAATGTACCTACTTATTGTTCCAGAATAAAAACGTACCGTAAAACAGCGCCGTGGTCGTCGCACGGCAACGACATCATGCAGACCCTTAGTCGGTACTACTCGAACACATTCTCCGATGCCGAGAAGCAGAACACGATGAACCTGTTCCTGGGCCTCTTCGTCCCGGACTCGACGCGGCCGCCCATCTGGGAGTACCAGAGCGATTACTACCTTCACCATCCGGAATCTATGGTTTATATTCCTAGTAACAGGTAATTTGGCTATTTCTTAGTGCTTACGGTTTGCGTGAACAGTGAAATTCTAGCGCACTAACGGACTAAGGCTCTAATTTACTAAAACGGTACGGACTTAGGCCCTAATGCTCTTAAAGGATACACTACTTGTACCCTAACGCATTAAAAGGTTACATTCTTAGGCCCTAGCGTACTAAAATGTTACATAAGTACTGACCTTAAGAGGATAGACGAGTACAGTTTTCTTCATACAAACTACACTAGAGATAATAACATAGCCAAAGCCTTTCTCGTATTATTTTTGAAAGAATTATTAAAATCGGTTTAATTTTGGAGGACAAAACAAGGGAGTACCTACGAAATGCTGATTTCGTCGATTTTTTAATATAAAATCGGTCCGAGCTGCAGTAGTGTCTTTTGCACTCTAGTCGGCGGGCTGTATGGGTGGGGCGGATCTGATAAACGGAATACAATCGGAAAAGTGACCTATTCTCCAAATTAGCATTTCAGCCAGCCTATCCTCTTAACGCACTAAAGGATTGCGGGTTAGTCCCATAACGAACTAAAAGATTATAGACTTAGGCCCGACATAGTCACGGGCCTTTATAATAACGTTGAGCGTATGGATCTTAGATCCTAGATCTTGGATCAGACAATCTGCCACTCTTCTTTGAGAAAAAGTCTGCGAAAAGTTTCAAGCCCCAACAGAGTCCTAAATAATACAGCATCTATCTTACGAAAGTATCCAGGATTTGTTAAGATAAAGAATTAATTCCAATGCAGGTCGCTAACAAAATGGTGGGACGACGATGTCCTACAACACTTGCCGCGGCCGTGCAACGAGATGCGCAAGCTCTGCTGCGAGATCATCGGCATGCAGGGCGACAGCGGCGCGCTGGAGATGGTCGACACCTACCACGACTACAACAGGCCCTTCGAGTACACCGTCTTCCAAGAGTGCTTCGAATTGAAGGTAACGATAAACTGGCTATTAGCGGCACCGAATATACAGGGTGTAACAAAACATGCTATAGTAATATTTAAAAGGGTGTTTTATATTAGACAAAGTTGGAGATGGGCAGGACACTTGGCTAGACGGGAAGACGGCCGGTGGACCAAGGCAATATCAGAGTGGTGGCCAAGAGAGGGACGGGGGTCAGTAGGCAGACCACCAGCACGTTGGTCTGATGACATTGAGAGGTTCACATTGGATTAGATTAGCACAGGACTGTGAAGAATGGCGCAATAACAGGGAGGCCTATGCCGAGCAGCAGGGATGTATTGACAAATATTGCGCCCTTGGGCAAATATATTTGGCCGCCCCCCTTACTGCAGTTTACCGGCGGCGGGCCCGTAGCCATGATTTGTGCCGGCAAAAGTTCTAAGGTTTTGAGATATTTAAAAGAATTGACCGACAAAAGTTGTTGGTTATTTTATAATAGAACTGCCACGAGCTACATCCAAATTGTATTTTGCGAAAGAAGTAGCAAAATTTAAAATATGGAGCGAGCGTAGCGAGTTCGAGCTTTTTCCTTTATACAGTCTGTATGAAGTGCAACAGTAAAAAAATTGAGACCAAAGCGAGCGAAGTGAGCTTGAAATTTTTCCGCAAAAAGATTTGGCTATGGTTGTACCTAAGTCTGTTGGTCGAATACAATATAGTAACTACAATAATAAAAAGATAAAACCAGAGCGAAGCGAGCTCGAAATTTGTTCACACTGATGTCTGGCTAATTCTGTATTTCTTTGGGCAACAATTTCCTCCCTATGTGTGTCCCTTGCCCATTTTGCCCTTAGGAGAATACGCCACTGTCCAGCAGTGCGTTGATGTGGGCTGATTTGATTGAATGATTAATTGATTTTAGACCACCAAATTAAACAATTTTAACTATGGAATGGAACCAACGACGTCGAAATTGTGAAGAAAAAGCAGAAAAAACTGAATCTACAACTAGTAACTTATCATTAATCTGTGCTATAACTACACTCAATAGTTTGGCTGTTCGCGATTTCGATGTTAGTCCCATAGAGAAAGTTGATGTTTAGCTTGATGGTTTAACTAATCATTGCGCTTGTCTGAAAGTCGGTTTGGGCACGCATTTTAAAAAAACTACTGAACTGATTTGAATAGAGCTTTCATACGTGGTTTTTGTGCCAACGGCTTATAGTTTAAAAATTTGTATCTATTCTTTTCTGTAGGTGGTACAGAAAGTTTTCATGGCTTGCGTCTTTCAAACTCAATATGTTTTGTCTATTCTTTAAAAAAAGTGTTCAGATTTTGAGTTAATTTGTATTAAGTCAACTTTCCCTCCGCATAGATGTGTCACACACTGCGAGACTTGGCGCCGACGTTCTCTGAAAGCTTCAGCCCGTTCGTGGTGCGAGGCCACGCGTACGGACAGCCGAAGGGACCCACCTCCAAGAACCCCGTGATCAGCGGACGATCCAGTACCACCTCCAACAACTCTAGCGAGTATGTCTTTATATTAACTTGTACTTTACTGCGCCGACGTGCTCTGAAAGCTTCAGCCCGTTCGTGGTGCGAGGCCACGAGTACGGACAGCCGAAGGGACCCACCTCCAAGAACCCGTGATCAGCGGACGATCCAGTACCACCTCCAACAACTCTAGCGAGTATGTCTTTGTGTTTACTTTTACCCGCGACTACGTCTGCATAAATTAGCGTGCCGTGGTGAGACGAAACAACAACAACATACCGCACCCTCTCGCACGATTCGCAGCGTTCAACTTCTAATTCAAAGTCCAAACAGGGTAACCCGAGCTATCGCCGTGTGTACCACATTTTAAGTCACGTCATAAGCTTTCAAATAAAAAAGTTTCATCAAAATCGGTTCAGAAGCTTTTATGTTCGAACAAACAAACAAACAATCCAAAAAATTGTGATTTAAATTCAGGGACACCTAAAAACCATATCGTAATCTTTTTTTTTTTGTAAATATTCTCAATGTACAGACACACTTCTGTTACAGTTTTATAATAGTTTATATTGTGTGTCAGTTCAAACAGCGACTCGTCGACGGACGACGACCTGACCAGCTCCACGCCGAGCTCGCGGCAAGTGTTCTCCCCGCTCGCGATGGTGGCCGGTATCCTCGCGGAGCCAGAGCCGGAGCCTGAGCCTCTCTTCCCGGCCATCAAGCGCTCCAACAGGGTGCTGCTCGATGAACCCGGCAAGCGTGACATGCTGATGTGAGTTAAAGCCTGACGAGCTCGCGACAAAACGTTTCTCGCCATCACCAGCGCCATCGCCATTACAATTACAATTCTGGGAACATTGCTGGTTACTTATGACGCTAAACTTGCAGTAGGTAACATATGCCTAACATTCTCTGCAATGTACCCATAATTGTAATTGTAAATTACAATTGTAACGTTTGTTGAATAGGACCCTGGCATATTTTATCATTGAACCTCAAATAATTTCTTTCCATTCTTCATGTCAAGGCAAGCACTACTTTTGCTCTCTGAAAATGCGTAGCTTGAGTTTATTTTTAGAACAGATAGAATGCCCGTCACACGGGTGTAGAGTCATCCATCATATTAGAGATTGTAGATCCCATAAACACGTCGATCGGTGTACCTAGGTCTGTTAACTAAAGCTGGCGCGTGCCACACATTTACGCAATGCCTGTGTCAACAACACTTTCCCTATGGAACATGGGTCGAAAAACGAGATTTTTTTGAACCACCAATACAAAAGTGCGGATCAGCCGATCGATTTTACACTGATTGACTGATGATTTTCATTTAGTTACTGAATACACCCTTAAAATTTTGTTAGTAATTCGGTATGTCAAGTTTTTTTTTGTCTTCATTTTTATATTTTTTACGGACAGAAGACATAATTTTAAGATACCTATTTCATTCTTATTGCGATTCATCGATTTTATCAATATAAATTTAATTTTTAAATTATTTTGATCTGTAATCTCTAAGTGCAAAAATGGTGGAGAGAAAATAATTCGAACTCCATGGAGAAAAACTACATACAGCTGTATTTAAAAAAATTAAAACCTGCCTCCTCTTTCTAACTCTATGCTGGAAAAAGATACGGCAACATCACATGTCAAATTCTGACATTGTGAAAGTATTTTTTTTCTTAATGGCCGGTTATTTTAAGTTGATTTTATGTTTACCAAGGAGTTCAGAGGTATGCCAGTGACGTCACAGCACGGACCGAAAAACGACGTTATTTTATTAAAAATATCTGTAATCCTTTCATTTAAAAATCTCTGACATAGAAAATATGATTATTGAGACAATTATCTCGAAATGGTTTTCAATTCAGCCCTCCAAAAAAAAACTTGACATACCGAATTAAAAACTAGTGGTGTGTTTTACAACAGCCCTCAGGAATAAAGCAACTATTTAATCACAGATACAAACGGTACGTGAACTTCGAGCGTCGTTCGAACCCGCGCCACAAGAGCGACATCCACGTGGTGATGACGGTCAGCAGCGCCTTCACCATCGACAGCACCGTCGACGTCATACCACCCACCGTCACCAAGCCCTCCAGGGAAATATACCACGACTACGTTCAGAGGAAGACTGGACACATAGCTGTGCCTACGGCTTCTGTCTCGATGTATAAGCAATACGTTAACTTTAGTCTTTGAGAGGTTGACAGCAGTGAAACTAGCAGGTACCACTACGAATTATGATTAATTTATAATCTAATAGTCGTTTTGGTCTATTGGTTAGTAACCATGCCTGCTGTGCAGGAGGCAATAGTTCCATCTCCGTACCAGCCGACTTGTACCAATGAGCTTTTCGGAATTTATTTACGATTTGTAACATTAATTAACTGGCTTTTCGGCGAAGGAAAACATCGTGAGAGGGTTCCTCATGCTTAAATTTCGAGGTATGTACTCGTATTGTACCCACTGTCCATTATAAGTGGCGACAGGCACACTGGCCAGAGTTCACGCTGTATCTATTGGATACAGTGCATAGCTTATTATGCAGTTCTTGTGAACTGTACAAAATTGTGAACTATTTAAAAACATGTTTTACAAAGATATACAAAGGAACAAATACCAAAAGTAACTAGGTAGTATGATCATTAGTTCATTACCTACCTATCTGAAATTAAGTACGATGTTCTTGTTGATAAGAATAAAGTCATAATAATGTTTATTGTTATCGTGTACTTTTATTGCCTTTGTTCCTTGTCATGTGCATTCAATCAGCAATCAGACACGGACAGTGTCTGCTAATCTTACTTAACTATTTAACTATTACCTATTATTTATTTACCTATTTACCTATTACCTATTACCTATTTACCTATTACCTATTATAAAATAAAACTGTATTATAAAACCGTAAATTCATAAGGAACAAAAAAGTAGCGGTTCACTTCATCCACTCATCTGACCGGTTTTTTGACCTTGACTTCCTTTTGTGCACCCGGGCATATTTTCATACCGGAAAAAAAAACCGTTGTTTGCCCGGGGTATATTTGTTTCCCAACAGCCCTGCTCTTTAATATTTATCTGTCCTTGTTTTTCCTACAGAATAATCCATAAGCTCTATATTTCTGTCTCTAACTTACAAAATTACCCCGACGTCTTTTATAGAAGTTCAGACCCCCAGTTCGATAGTTTTGTCGGAATATCAGTTTGAATCCGCGCGTCCCACGTATCGGTCGGTTTCATGTTTCAAGTGGGTGTTTTGTGAAGTGATTTATTGTGTTTACTTGTTTGAAGTGGCAGTGCTAATCATGTCTATGGATAAATAAACCATTCTGGATGCCGAAAACCAAAACATACGTGAGTCTTTTGTTCTTATTTATAAATAATCATTTTTATTTGAAGCCGAAGCCGTTTGTGACTCATGTTTTCCGTCCTAATTGTTTAGACTTATCGTAATACGACACCACTTGATATTTTGGAATGAACTAAGTGGATTACGAAAATAGATAATATTATCTGCAAATTTTATCAACATTTGAAGTGCTTCAACCATTTTAATGGTTGTTTTCGTCGTTTTTTCGACTCTAAGTGTGTGTGCCGCTGGAACAGCTGGAGCTGGTCAAGATTGACTAGATTTTTCAAGATGGTGGTCACAAATAACATATTTTTTTGGGGAGTTTTTAATGACCGAGGGCACATGAGTGGATACAAATTCAAATGACACTCGATTGCGCGATTTAAATGACGTGCAGCGCCATCTATTGACAAAATAGTGTGTTTGTTTGTTTGTTCGCGCATCACGCAAAAACTACTGAACCGATTTAGATGAAACTTTTTTTGTTTGATAGCTTATGATCTGACTTAAAATCTGGTATATAATTTGTGCGGACGAAACGAAGTCGCGGGAAAACACTAGTAAAACTGTAAAATCATGAGGAATAAAAAGTAGCGTTTCTCTTCATATAAATTCAAATAACATTCGATAGCGCGATTTAAAAACGTGCAGCGCCATCTATTGACAAAAATGTTAGTTTGTTTGTTTGTTCGCGCATCACGCAAAAACTACTGAACCGATTTTGATGAAACTTTTTTTGTTTGATAGCTTATGATCTGACTTAAAATCTGGTATATAATTTGTGCGGACGAAGTCGCGGGAAAACACTAGTTTCAGATAAAGTTGATATTATAGGTAGTCTAGAACGATTTAACCATATCGTTCTAGTAGGTATTAATATATTTTTGTGTAGATTGCTCTCTGGTTTTTATACCTATCAAATCTGGATTTTTTGAATTTCATCGTACACGAAAGGGGCTTAAACTCTGCCGCTGTAACATGATACAGCTATGGTTATAACCGTAGCATGATACGGCTATATCACGCCTTTTACTTTTACCTCAGTCGTTCGTGAGCAAATAGAAAGAGAGCGAAGGCGCCGGTATCACACTGCCATACTACGGCGGCTGGAATTTATCAAGGGAATTTTTGATTGTTGGATGTTATCGCTCACAGTCTCGCTACCTCGTATTGGAGGAAAGCGATTCTTCCTAGGGGTAAGTAAGGGCAGGAAGAAGATGATGATGATATATAGCTGGATCCAAGAAGTTTGGAATCCTCTATAGTGGAGCACAGACTGCCTAACAAGAGGGAAAACATGATTTAATACAACTTGATGGTCGGTAATGATCGTTCTTCTCCGTAGTGGTTTTTAGTGACGTTAACTTTGTCCCTTTCTAATGTATGTCTAGGCATGACGTCACTCAATTGTCGTTTATGTAATTGTGACGTCATTGGAATAGAAAGGGACGCACGTAAAATTGGAAATATCGACGACGGAGACGAATGTCAAATTTTCTTGTATCAATGCTTGTAAGGAGGAGTGCTATCCTTTATGATTTAGATCCATGGCTGGATCCTACGAATAAAGAAATGCATTCTTTTTTCGTAGGCTGTATCGCGTGCAATCTAGAACGATCGTGCTAGCGTGCAATATTCCGATATAACATAAGACTTGGCTGAATGGGCTCGATCCCCTCTCCTTTCCGTAAAGAAAAATTAAAAACTAAATTGACATTTCATCTCAGATGAATGAATACAAGTAGATAACTTCTTGATGACGTCACACCGTACTACCCAAAACGTCATTCCGACTCCTAAAGACCTCTATCCATACTGCCAAATAAGAAAGGCACTTTTAGCTTTCTACGGTGGCAACATTATGAATCATATTCAATTTGGTCGCGTATCATTTGGTAGTGCGGTGATCGTGTGCGTCGGCCAGAATTTGTAATCTTGAAAAGAAATTAATTTCCCATTGCTTAATTAACAACAATAACATCGCAAATGACCAATTCGATTTTGAGGTTATTAATTAGTGACGTGAAAACATTTAATCAATCGATAATATCTATGATTAATTTGTTCTTAACCCCTAGGGATTATATACATTACCTAGGTAAAGTGTGTAATGGACAATAATTAACAATATTTTATACATTGCCTGGACGCCCCAGGTATTCTATAGAAGCCTAGGTATTGTAGAGAATACCTGAATTATACAGATTGCCGGTAACATTTATCTGTCCTGTCTTAAACGACACGCATTTCCGTTGCCGGTTGGGGTAGGCAGAGATTATGGAGCGCTATTTACTGCGACCCAGGCATACCTCTTCGCCTCATTCACATCCATACATCTCTTCATCCATGCTCGTCGGTTTTGAGTAGTCCTCACCTCACCTTTTGTCAGACGCCACCGAATTGATCAGAGCACACCAGGAAGCTTGATAAGGTATTGTGAGTAGGCACACCAAGAGTACCTACATCTTACGAAGGCGCATTCTACTAAAATCTCTCTTTATTCTCGCTACCCCGTCTGCGTCTACTTTAAAAAAATCCTAAGTGTTAATCCAGAATATATTCTATCTGCTTGGTACCAAATTTAATCCAAATCGTTCGGTCGTTTAATTAACGGCTGAATGCGTGATTAAAACTGTACTTTGCACATCCCTAGTCGCTAGCGTTTGACAGATGTTTGACAGATTGGGGCTGACGCTGCTTGGAATCGACATGTTGATAAAAATACTGCCATCTTGTTTTTTCACGCGTTAAGTTGTATTTGGGCAACCAAGATAGCATTACAATCGTAGGTTCTTGCTAATTAACTGGAGGCCTTGCATTTCATTTCACCTCGCTTGTAGATTTTACGAATTTCGGGAAAAATCGAAGTTGAAGGAAGAATTACGATAAACCGGGGGCGGATATATTCTGGCTGCATGTGATTATACCAGTAGCCGCAGCCATGGCTATGTCGAAGGGTTTCAAAGTCCTAGAGAAGTCGTCGCCGCCAAATCCGTACAGTATTATTTTGCAACATCGTAACAAAGATTCATCGCTGTTATTCGAGTCTCAAGCCGTCGTATCGTTATCGCCCCAGGAAACAGAAACTCTTCGGAAGCAGTATCACAAAATCGCAGATGCTTATGGATGTCTGGGCGTTCTCCAGCTGAATTCTGGTGAGAGCTGCTTGCTTTACCTGGTCCTCGTCACAGGCTGCTGCTCCGTCGGCAAGGTAGGCGACGTCGAAGTTTTCAAAATTACCCAAACTCAGTTCCTACCTTTGTTCTACCATTCACAAGAAGACAAAGTTTCAGAAGTGAGGAAATTACTGAACTCTGGAACTTTCTACTTCTCATGGAACTCCGGGAAAACTAATGATAATCTATTTGATCTCACTCTATGCGCTCAAAGAAAGAGCAAAGGAGCTAACCCCGATAATAGATTCTTTTGGAATAGAACATTGTTTATACATTTGATAAGATTTGGCATTGATTGCGATGATTGGCTTACGAGGGCCATGTGTGGCTCGGTTGAGATACGCACCATATATGTTGGTCACAGGCAGGCACGAGCTGTCCTCGTGTCCCGTCTCAGCTGTGAGAGAGCCGGCACCAGGTTTAATGTCCGGGGTTGCAATGATGATGGAAACGTTGCTAACTTTGTTGAAACAGAACAAGCTATTTACATAGATGACTCCGTAGCATCCTACATACAAACAAGAGGCTCAGTGCCTCTGTTCTGGGAACAACCTGGAGTACAGGTCGGATCTCACAAAGTGAAAATGTCTAGAGGATATGACGCTTCAACCAGTGCCTGCGATAGGCATTTTACTCAGCTGAAACGTAGCTATGGATCCCTGATTATAGTGAACCTTTTGGGGTCCAGTTTGATAGGTGGTAGTGAAGGGGAAGCGACCCTGAGCAATGCATTCCAGAAGCATCTCAATGAGCCAGTACACTCTGATGTTACACAAATTATTTTTGATTACCATCAAGAAGTTAGGGCGGGCTCCATGGAAACTGCCTTGGCTAAATTCAAGAAAGTTATCGAACAACACTATGACACCATCAGCATATTTAGTGCCAAAGGTATTGATATTTATAATATTCAAAAAGGAGTGATCCGTACTAATTGCTTAGATTGCCTGGATAGAACAAACTCTATACAGCTATTCATAGGCTTGGAAATGTTGGCTATTCAACTGATGTTGCTGCAATGCATAGACAAAAAGCAAAATGTTACCAGATTTGAAGAAGTATTCAGACAGATGTGGGTTAATAATGGCAATGAAATATCTAAAATTTATGCTGGAACTGGAGCAATACAAGGGGGGTCAAAGTTGATTGATGGTGCCAGATCTGCTGCGCGTACTATTCAAAACAATCTGCTCGATAATTCTAAACAGGAAGCTATTGATATTCTATTACTGGGCTCTACTTTGAATTCTGAATTAGCTGATAGAACAAGAATTTTGTTACCTGCCCAAATATTGCACACATCTACACCAGTTCTAAGAGAAATGTGTCGTAGGGCTAATGAGTACACCCAGCCAACTAGCATCCGTATCACTATCGGCACGTACAATGTGAATGGAGGAAAACATTTCAGAAGTCTTGCGTACAAGGATGTCTCCTTAGCTGATTGGTTGCTGGATTGCCCTAACTCTGCTTTAGTAAATACTGTTAATTTGAAGGAACATCCATCAGACATTTTTGCTATTGGATTTGAGGAGATTGTAGACTTGAATGCAAGTAACATTATGGCAGCAAGTTCTGATAATGCCAAAGCTTGGAGTGAGGAGCTAGAGAAGATTTTATGTAGGGACGCGCCCTATACCCTTCTTTCAAGCCACCAATTAGTAGGAGTTTGTCTTTTTGTTTTTGTCAGAAAAGATTTGATTCCACACATAAGAGATGTTGCACTTGATTCTGTTAAAACTGGCCTTGGAGGTGCTACAGGAAATAAAGGAGGAGTAGCTATTCGCATGGTAATTTATGGATCATCTCTGTGCTTCGTATGTGCTCATTTTGCTGCCGGTCAGTCCCAAGTCACTGAACGTAATGCAGATTATACTGAAATAACAAGAAAAGTGGCTTTTCCTATGGGTCGATCTCTGTACTCTCATGATTACGTATTTTGGTGCGGTGATTTCAATTATCGCCTAGATTTAGATAAGGATGAAGTGCGCTTACTGGTGTCTCAGAACAATTTAAAAAGACTCCTAGAGCAAGACCAACTTTTGAAGCAAAAATCACAGGACCTAGTATTCAAAAACTGCTTTGAAGGAGATATAACATTTCCTCCTACGTACAAGTATGATCTTTTTAGTGATGATTATGACACCAGCGAGAAATGTCGCGCTTCGGCTTGGACTGATCGGATTCTGTGGAGAAGTAGAAAACATACCATTGACCCGGAATCCTCATCGGAACTGGCAGCAGGAAAATTACTTCATTATGGTCGAGCAGAACTGAAGCAAAGTGATCATAGACCAGTCATCGGTATTTTAGAAGTAGAAGTTCTGCAAGTCAGCTACACCAAGTGTATGGAAGTATTTTATGAGGTAGTAAAAGATTTGGGTCCTCAAGATGCCAGCATTATTGTGCAACCTTTTGAAGAGGTAAACAGCGAAGAGACTGTATTTGACGACAACGTAATGGCCGCTGTTTTACAGGAACTTGCTACAATCGGTGAAGTTACATTGGTGCGTTTTGTGGATGACAACGCCCTGAGTATCACATTCAGAGACGGGCAAAACGCTTTAGCGGCGGCACAAAAAGGGCAAATATCTGTTAGTTCCATGTCATTCTCGGTCTCATTGAAATCTCCGAACTGGCTTGATATAGTTCGATTAGAAATCAGTTTGTGTACAAATAATACTGTACCTTTATTTGGTGAGGTTCAGGGCGAAAGACCTCTCAGATCGGCGCCTCCGACACCTCGTAAACAACAGCCGAGTAGACCACCAGCGCCATCTCCGACTCCACTCGTGCCATCGAGGGCTCCGACAATATCGCCCAGTCCATCGCGACCTCCTCCCCCGAGGCCTGCACCGATGACGCCAGATAGTAACAAGTCGATGTCTCCGCCGGCTGTAACATCTCCGCCGGCGGTAACCTCTCCGCCGGCAGACAGTGCGCCCCCGCCGACGTGCGCGCCGCCGCCGCCGCCGCCCGACAGCAGCACTCCCCCGCCGAGTGGCCCGCCTCCGCCCGTGCCCGCCAGGCAAGGCGCTCCACCACCCCTACCAGCGCGTCCAAGGCCAAGCCCCTAACTCGTATTCTTAGTCAATATTTTGTTATCATTGTTAACTGTATTTGATTCAATAGGTACATTTATAATAACCACTGTGTTGCATCATACATAAGTAGTAAATATGGCATGAATAGCTTTGAGATTATAAATAAGGAAAAATGTTATAATCATGTATATCAGACCAATATGGATTAATTTATAAGAAATCATGTATCTAACTACTCATCATGGCTTCTATTATCTGACTAACGACTTATTTAACGAATTTAATTTAAACTGATCTCTACAGTAAATGTCTGAATTAATAGCATAAATATGTATAGACTGCCAATATCACGAAATTAATTGAACAAATTACTTGTATTTAAAAAACTTTTCGAGAAAATTTAACAATGAACAAGACTCGCCAACTCATATCCTATCGTAATTCTTGATTACCTATTTTGCTGATCATCGAAAAATATTGTTATGGTTTTTGATTTAGGAAAAAGCATTAGGATTAAGAGTGCAATTCTGGGTGGTTATAGCAATGTGTAGATGTACTTTGTAGTTGCGTCACAAAATCGTTAAGAGTAGGTACTAAAACATCTTTTAAACAAGCATTTCTCATTATTTTTGCGATTTACTCAAACATTTAGTTTGTTTATAGAGTTTATGAACTTCACAATTTCGATTCATCTTTGTAACTATGAAATGAATATGGTATACCTAATTTAGAATATGTTCGACTACTCCCTTGGTGAATGTCGTCGTGATCATATGTTATACAGGGTGTAATGGTAAACAGTTGCACTACTTTAAGGGGTGTTTGTACCCATGATACTGAAAATTTTCTTTAAGAAACCTATAGGAAATTCGCAAAGAACCTAACGAACACACTAACACCCTGTATACCACAGTCTCCTTCTTCTAACTGTGCTTATACTAACTACGCTTTGTAACTAATTTTATTATTGTAAATAGGTAACTACTATGGTTTTTAGTTCCTTGCGAACAATCCCAACACAATTCCTATTTTGTTATTTACGTAATTAATTAAAGTTCAATCTTTTATTGTTAAGCATAAATTAATCAATTATACTGGTGTTCTTACACTTGGCTAAATTTAAATTCTAACAAGAGGGACAGAGCTATAGGTTAAAAAAGGAGGTACTTACAACATCCCATTCTAACCTATAGCTCTGTCCCTCTTGTTAGAATCTAAATTTAGCCAAGTGTAATAACACCTTTACCTATTATTTTATACGGAGTGTTGGGGTAAACAGTTGCATTACTTTATTGTACCAATGATACTGATCAACTTTTCCGATAAAACCATGGAGTAAGAGGAGATGGCATATCGGCTTGTTTCTATAGAAAATTATGTCGCCGGCAAAGGGGGTGAGGGGAGACAAAAGCATTAGGGGAGCGTGTAATTTCTCTATGGTATACAACAATCGCAGTACAAACTAGATGACGTCATGCCCAGTTGGTGGTTACTGTGCACTCTTTGTTACACCATCTCTACCAAGAGGAGCGTGTAATTTCTCTATGGATAAAACATAGGAAATTCGTAAAACAAAGGAAAGTTGATCAGTATCATGGGTACAATCACCCCTTAAAGTAGTGCAACTATTTACCATTACACCCTGTTTACTTAATATATTTTTTACTATTAGGTATTCTGCTTGTATCAGAACCCCAAGAGGAAAACATTTTGTTTGTCTTAATTATAATGGCTGTGCATAGCATTTCTGATATCCTGCTTAGAGGATATTTTAACCTCTCTAATTTGATTATTTCTACATACTTCATCTGAAAAAAAATTATACTATTATTTTATTTGTTAAAAATTACTTTATCTTTGCATTGATCTGTTGAATTTTTTTACAATTTTACATATTTTTTTTATCGATATTAATCCTTAGGATTATTCGTTTTATATATTAATTAACTTTGGGTAACACATGTCCAACAATGTACCTGATTATTTTGTTCCAGTTTAATCCATAGTTAACTATTTAAGTGTGGCTATAAAATATCAAACCCAAATGTATGTAAAAAAATTGCAACACAACACTGAAAGTACTGAGTACCTATTTCTACTAAAAAATTATGAATGGGAAAAATGTAGAACAGTATTTACTATTTTCATAGAGCTTGAAGTGTATGTGTATGAGAATTTTTTAATTTGCTGAAAAAATTGCAATCGAAATGGCCAGTGTAGTGTTTATAATGTTACATACATACATTATTATATGAAATATAGAGAAATGTTCAACTGATATTGGTCTATTATTAACTAGTTAGAATTTTTAAAACAGGAAAATTATTTGTTAACTTCGTTTATTCAGAGTTTTCAGAATTCTATAATACATACATTAAATAGGTAACTAATACAATTTCAACGTAATTTAGTTTTTTACTGCTTCTTGGGAATGGCGTGGCTGTAGATGGTGTGGACAACACCAAGAAGGCCAGCGATGCAGAGAGCCATGGTAAGGCGGTACAGAATACCGTCAACGGGACCACCCTTTAGGAAAACGGGTAGATCATTGTCTTTCTGTAAAGGAAGAGATAGATTTTTTTGTTAACCTTTTAACCACAAACGGACGTGGCGGCAAAGTAACTACTACTTTCTACATAAAATATGACTAAAATTGGTAGACATACACTCAGTTGCATATTGCTTTATTGGTAGACAAACGCTCATTAAAGTTAATCCTCCATTAAATCTCTCGCTGTCACTCTTATTGACGTAACAAAAGCCCAATAAAGCCTGTAGTGAAATAAAACAGAGTGGCTCAAAGCGTTGCTAGCTATACCAATTTCAGTCTCATTTATCAATTGATACTATATTAGTGCCAAGCCACAAGATGCACTGTGGGACCGCAAGGCCACTGCATTGTATGTAGAACTACACATATTAAAGGGGGTGCTTATACCATAAAATTGTCACTGTGGTGCCAACATCAAAATCAAGAAATGTTCAGTTTGATGGTCTGACGCGGGTGCTTCAGTCTATAACAGAGTGCTATAGTATCTATAATGGAGAGCTATAGTATCTATGACAGAGTGCCGAGTGCTATACTATAGTATCTATAACAGAGTGCTATAGTATGAAGAATTAAATGCATTACATATTAATGGACCCCCATTAATGGGTAAATAGTATAGCACTCCGTTATAGATACTATAGCTCTCCATTATAGATGCTTATAGCACTCTGTTATACAGGACAAATTTTATATTACTGCGAACTTCAGCATGTATTCTACTCATCAAACTGAACAACTTTCAGTATGGAGCCAACTTCGAAATGCCGAAAAAAAAATCACCTGTCCCATACAAAACTGCAGTTTCTATTCGACTCAAATGTATGGGACACCTGATTTTTTTTCGCGATTTCGAAGTTGGCTCAATAGTGAAAGTTGTTCAGTTTGATGAGTAGAATATATATACTGAAATTATCCGCAGTGATATAAAATTTACCCTGTAGATACTATAGTATAGCACTCCCTTATAGATACTATAGCTCACCATTATAGATACTATAGCTCACCATTATAGATACTATAGCACTCTGTTATAGATAATCTTCTATTCTATGGTTTACAAATCATGTTATACAGCATCGTGATAAGATTCAGATTGCTTACCTGGAATAGCTCCTGACGTTTACGGGTGGTTTCGATCACGGCTGGGTAAGGGATGCTGGTCCCAGGTACAAGGTTCCTCTTGCCGGGGGCGGCGCACGACTCAGTCACAGTGGACATGTGAGCGGTGTTGTACTGGATGCTAGGGGGGTCCACCCGTTGCAGGGCGATTGGTGCCTGGTGCAAAAATGACCGATAAGCACATTGAAAATTATACGTAGAAAATTAACCACTTTCTTATACTTACAACTGGGAATAGTGGACTCTGCAGGTTGGTAGCAGCCACCAGCCTGCCGCTCACTCTGCTCAGTTGGTGGTACATCGTGTTTTTAGATGGAAATTACGTGCAAATTAGGAAAACTCGAGCTGTTACGAAACAACTGCGACAAGTATTTTTTATCTAGTATTGCCAGCTCGGTTTCAGTTTTTTGGGTAAATCGTGAAATAAAAACACTGGAATAGAATTTTCAGAGCCCGAACGTGCCCGAACCTGTGCCCGAACTGTCGAACTAAAAAAATTTCTCTGAATCCTTGATGGATTACGGGAAAGGGAAAAGGTCCATATCTAGCCCCTTAGGGACTGAGTTGGCAACACTGATTTTATCGGAAAATACCTAGGGCACGTTCTGAAGTCGCGATAAGCAACCTTGGGTGCGTTCAGAACCTACGCCCAGAGTGCGCCCAGTGCACCCCGAGTGCAACTTTTCGCACTAACGCCGTTCCGAGTCCTTGCTTGACAGAAAGCACACAATCGATTAACCGTGATGCTGGGTTTACATGCACGCCGTGCAGCCCGGCAAGCTTAGGAAATTCGCTGTACATCGACTCGTCCGTAAAGTGATTGTTACTACTTAACTTTATAGAAGCCTCAATGTACAGCGAATTGCCTAAGCTTGCCGGGCTGCACGGCACGCGTATGAACGCACCTTTATAAGTGGAAACGCCGCCGTGCAGCGTAACCTCGTTTAAAACAACCAGCACTCGTAGTATGCTACACGTGATACGGCTGTATCACGTCTTTTATCTCGTTCGTTCGCGCGCAAATAGAAAGAGAGCGAAAGTGTGATAGCGCTGTATCACTGCGGCATGCTAGCTGTGCAGCACTCGTAGTATGCTACACGTGATACGGCTGTATCACGTCTTTTATCTCGTTCGTTCGCACGCAAATAGAAAGAGAGCTAAGATGTGATAGCGCTGTACATAGGCGAAGTATTTTTCGCTTACGCTGATAGACGTAACATCAGTGTAACCGCGTATGAGACAGCGATAGTCATAAAATCCTATTCAATTTGTATGAAAATAGATGTCTGACTCCGGAGTCAGACAGCCGTCGTAGAACAAAAGAGTGGCTACGTCGATAAGGACAGCAATAAGTAGCGATCTCCTTTTTTAACTAGAGCGAATTTGCTATGTGCATCTCTTACTGAGTGATATGACAAGACACGTGCTTTCTTCTAGTTCCTTCTCTTTCTACGGCGCTGTATCACTGCGGCATGCTAGCTATGCAGATAGGTACCAAATTATAATTCTCTCTGATAATATTTTGCTTTTACTTTCAAAAGACGAAACAGCTATCTACGCTATGTTTTTCCATTTCTAACCGATACATGCAGGGTAGGAAAGAAAAGTGATGGAATTTTTAGCGAAAAACTTGGCCTATGGTTTTTTTTTTAAATTAAGACTTGGCCCAAAGGTCATGGTAACCAGGCCATAAACCATGAACTATAAAAAAAAAATACGACCACCATCCAGGGGTGCCAGACGTACGATAATTATCGTACATGTACGATAATTTCGACACCGGTACGATGTACGATACAAAATGTATTATCGTACGCCAAAGTACGATAATTTTCAACCCCCCCTCCGAAGTGGGGTGAAAAGACTAGGTATAGGTATCCAGTGCCTTAAAATCATCTAAAAATACAAAATAACGTCTACGGTCGAGTATTACTCCTCGAATCTAGAGGTAGAAGTAAATAGTGATTCCGATGATCCCACTCTTTTATAAAATTCATAAGTTATTTTTAAAATTTCTGTCTTATTCTACAATTTCCTAAAATTCCTATTCTATTTCTAGTTTTGCGAAATAGCGCGTTTCGCGCGGTTCCGTCAGTTGTACGATAATTTTTCATCTGGTACGATAATTTTCAAATATTGGTACGATAATTCACCCGCACTCGTCTGGCATCCCTGCCACCATCTTTATTTTCCAGAATTTGACAGTTCATTTCTTTCTTTTCGAACACGTTGTTGTAAAAGGTTAGCGTATTGAAGATATTTTATTGCCGTTTTTCTGATAATTTATTGTTAGTTTGTTTGTACTTAGTTCTTGAGAATGTATTTCGCGGAAATGATGAACTAAGTTTTGTATTAGTGCTCGTATTCGAAATTTGAAAATCCGCGTGGCGTGTCATCGTGACTGCGATCTGCTTTTGTTTTTCCGTTTTCATTCATTTCTTGGAACCGCCGTGATCGCTGATCATCCTAAATTGTATAAATGTTTGTTCAATAACACAATTCGTTCTACACCTACAGACCTGCGATGCAGATCTTCGTGAAAACCCTTACCGGGAAGACCATCACCCTTGAGGTGGAGGCCTCCGACACCATCGAGAATGTGAAGGCAAAGATCCAGGACAAGGAGGGCATCCCCCCAGACCAGCAGAGATTGATCTTCGCCGGCAAACAACTGGAAGATGGCCGTACTCTGTCGGACTACAACATCCAGAAGGAGTCCACTCTCCACTTGGTGTTGAGGCTTCGCGGAGGTAAGAGGCTCAATTTGCTACCTACTAAAAAAAAAAAGCTTTATTTTTGTTCTACTGTTCCATTTCACAGGTTATTTATATTGAATCGGTCAATCTTGGAATGTAGTATCTGCTTGCTACATGATAAAGAAATTGGAGAATATCACTAAGAGCAATTATGTTTATGTATACGGGTCCTTAATATGCTGACACTTTTTTACGGGGATGATCAGACCATCAAACTGAACAACTTTCTCAATAAGACCAACATCGAAATCACAAAAAAAACAGCTGTCCCATACATAAGGCTCCAGTAGGTTTGCAGTTTTCTATGGAACAGTGATTTCGATGTTGGTGCCGTAGAGAAAGTTGTTCAGTTTGACGGTCTGATCATCCCCTTAAAAAGAGTCCGCATATTTAAGAAGGATCCTATATTATCAAGACCCCAGAAAACATTGCGGAGAGCGCTACACACCAACACCATTAACAGCCTGCATCTCGTCAGCGCAATACGAAACAAGCTCCTTGATTGGTCAATACTGTCAGTCTGTAGCGTGCTTTGCAAACGTCCTAAGCCCACACAGTTCATTTTTCTATCGTATTAACGATATTTCTTCTCCAGGTACCATCGAGCCCTCCCTCCGTATTCTGGCAATGAAGTACAACTGCGACAAAATGATTTGCCGCAAGTGCTACGCCCGCCTCCACCCTCGTGCGACCAACTGCCGCAAGACCAAGTGCGGACACACCAACAACCTCCGCCCTAAGAAGAAGCTGAAGGATTAAATCCACTTTTATAATAGGCCATTATATTTCTTGCACCATCCATCTGCAATTTATAATTTAAAATGTAATTGCAATGCATCTCAAAATTAATAAAGTATAACATTACAATCTATTACTTTGTTTCATTTCTTGATTTTCACAAAAATCTAACGTCCATTGCGTTCAGGTATATGGGCAATTTCGTAAAAAAATATCCCGGTTACAAAATGGAATACAAAAAAAACATATCTTTATTATAATTGGAACAACGTAGAATGATTCGCACTTATTTGAAATGCATAATAACAGTTGCAAATTGGATAAAAGATGATTATTTTCAAAGAAAATGTGATTATTTTGGGACAAGAGAGTGGTTCAGGCTTCCATTTTGTAACTTTTTTGGAACGAAATTATATAATTATACAGTTTATTCTTAGTAAATGTATCTTTTTTCTTTAAAAATAATAATCAGTGAACCTTAACAAGGCATCAATTACTTGTAATAAACTAAAATATATCTATTTTGTAACTTTTTAAACTAGGTCGGTCATTGTGGGACATTACTAATAATGGGGGTTCAAAACTAACTATAGTCTTATTTTTTAATTTATTTATAATAAATGACCTATATAACCTGCTAATTTTACAGATTATTAATTAAATATTGAAATAATCAAAACCTTCATTCAAAACGGTCTTTGGTTTCAGTGTAAATTGAGTGCAAACTGATAGACATGACAAAATGTGTGCGGATATATTTAGAAAAAAACGCCCATATCACCATTGGGGTTAATTGTTATAGCCAGGCCAAGTTAAATTGGAGATACAGTTATATTAAAAATTAAATTCCGTTATGGTTTGTCCTTTAAAGTCGTTATTTTTTGGAACATAGTAGGGAGTTGCTTTGTGGGTCTGCTATTGGGCGGTCACGTGCGCGTCGGTTGCCCCATCCCCGGCCTACAGAGGAACTCCAGTGGTGGCTCAGGATATTGTTCTTTTATAAGAACAACCCTTGAAGTCACCAAAATATCAATATAACCGTACAACGTCAAGCACTTTTCCTATAAAAACTCGACATTGGCAAAATCATCATTACCCAAAGATGGCAGCCATATTTTTAAAAATAGCATAGATTAGAACATAGTAGTGGGTCCACGAGGAAGTACCCGTTTCGTCCACATATCGTAGAACAGAGGGAATACTATTAGTCCATGTTAAGGGTGCGTCCACATCTGACAAACGCACCGCGAACGAATGAGCAGCACGCAAGTTGCGCGGTTGTATTTTATATGCTCGTGCGTCGCTACTGCGCAGCACGCGCGCCGCTCGCGAGCTGCGCATTCGTCAGATGTGGACGCACCCTAACATTTAAATCCATGGATGTAACCAAAAAAGAATACAATGAACAATAGTTAACTACCATTTGTCTGTTGACCCTAGGCACAACAATATTTTGATTTGTTAACACACGGTGAGAAGCGTCGGTGGCGCGTTGCAGAGGTATGGAAACTCAATCTTGTTCTTGAGGTCCGGGTTCGAATCGCACGGACACCATGTCATGTACCAATGAGTTTTTCTAATTTGTGTAGGAACGAAAATATGGTGAGGAAAACTCCATAAGGGTTGAAATCTGGTTGAAAACGCTGACGCTTAGACCTAGAACGAATTAACCTTCTAGGCTTTATTCTGATGCAACGTGGAGCGAGGAATTAAAAATAAGTAAGAACTGAAACAAAAAGCTTGATTAACTGACTGTTTATTTTGAAAATATAAATGCATTAAATTATAGAGATGTATTATGTAACAAATAAAAATATTTCTTCAACAGTAATTAGGTATCTATGTAAATAAAATTCCCAATCACAACCATTCAGAGTTGATATCGTATTGCATGAGTATTGAATTATCTAGACATTTGTAAACAAGAACATTCATTAACAATTAAATACCTATAAATGCCATTTATTAAACTTCTTAGTAAAGTACCTATATCTAGATATACTTACACCTAAAATTGTATTACGTATAAAAATTAGCTACAATAATTACTAACAGATAAAATGTTGACTTAATCTATTGGACGGATATTTTACATTCAGTCAAGTTTTCTTCAGCGGCTAGGTCCTAGCTGCTAGGATATCAAACCATGCCAAAATGGACTACTTTTATCTTAGGCTGTTTCTGAGCACCATTTCCTGAAAGAAGAAAAATATAATCATTAACAATTTCTTTTTTAATCGATTGTTTGATTTCATGTGTAGAATATATTGATAATTTATTGTTTATCTGGATCTACAGTTGTTTAGGCAGATCCCAAAAATGTTCTAAAGAAAGTCAATCCCATACAACGTGCAAAGAACAATAATAATAAAGATACATTGTGAAAAGGTGTAATGCAATGTAATATGTTTGCTAAATAATTAAATAAATAATTAAGTTCCCCCAGTAGTTTTCTGTCTTTTTTGCGATAGTCTCTGCAACGAATGTGATAAGTATATGTTTTGGTGCATTTACATAATGCATTCAGAGATGGAAATCTTTTAACACAGTGGCGTCTCTAATGGAATAAATTAACTTAAATAATAATCCTGAAATAGCCATAGCATAACATGTTCGAGATTATATTTCTAAGGGGGTCTGCTATGGTTATTTCAAGTATATTGACATACTTTATCAATAATAGGCTAATAGCATAAAATTAAATTACACGTAACTGCGGGGTACCGCCGCAGTATTTATGCACAGTACACATGCAAGAGATGCAAGGCATGCAATAGGACTACAATGCGTATCAAGTATTCAATTATCTATTCTGCAAAAATAGTTTTCAGTTTTTCTGTTCATTTGTACACGAGGAACTCGGAGAAAGAAGTCGGAAGCTTCATCATTAAAATAACGGACAGCATCACTGGTCACGGGTGTGAGGAAAGAGCCTCTCCGAGTGACGAAACCTGAGTTCGTCTGGTTCACCCAGCAGTCTGGCAGTCAGCCTCGATACGACCATTGCTGACTGGCCTGACTTAGCTGCTGGATCTATCCACTAAATCATAAGTGATTGTCATGCGATATAGCTCATGCTGACGCGAAAGAAGACTGTCCAGAGTGTTCTGTGCCTCTGCACAGAAAAGAGATACTCGTATACAGTAAGCAACTACATGCAAGCAAATGTTTTTGATGGAGTAAAATTGCAATAAAGATAGAACTAGGTAGAAATATTTCTAAAATAAGTCATGCAATATACATTGCTGTGCATTGCCATGGAATAAAATCGCAATGTCGATTAGCGAAATCAAAATTGTAAAACTAGCGTTGTAAAGTGCAGTGCAATCAACATCTTTAGAATGTTTTTGATGGAATAAAATTGCAATTGTGATAACCGTAAAAATATATCTGAAGTAAGTCATGCTATATAAATAGTGCCATGATAAACTGAATGAAATTTCCCCAAGAATAAAACTGCAAAGTCTGCAATATCCATTGAAGAAATAAATATTTCAAAACCAATCTTGTAAAAAATACAATGTCTTTAAGAAATTTTAGATTATTTTATAAGTAAGTAAGTTTGGTTAGTTAGGTTATTATTTTATAAGTACTAAGTTTTTCCCCGCGCACGTCCCAGATTGAAAATTTCGTTCTCTGGGTTGTGGGCTCGGTGGTTTAATTGGTGAGCACGTTTCCCCGGTTTGGAAGAGCATGGGTTCAAGTCCCGCCCGAGACAAATTTTTCAATCTTTAATTTGATACAAAGTTTTTATTGTGTTTCATCATCATCAGTAAACAAATATCTTCATGCTTTAGGGCGCAACATTACTGAAGTATCTTAGCGGGCCATGTACGTTGCTCTCGTCAGTATGTGTGCGTCGATTCGAGCGCTTGCATCAAGTTGCTTTACTGCATCTCTTTTCTGTAGTAGAGGCATGTGAATTTAACTCTAAAAGGTGCAAGGTGCTATGCAAGTATAACAAACATAATGGTCGGTGCATGCGTGTCGGTGTCGGTGTCTGGCGGCATGCGTGACGTCACACTTCGACGTAGTCGAGCGGGGTACCGGCGGGGGCGGGGGCGGGCGCGGGGGCCGAGGGGAGGTGGGCGTGCGGCGCGAAGGCGGCCAGGTACTTGTGCGGGGCGCAGAGCGGCAGGCTGTCCGCCAGCTCGCGCGTCGGCGACGGACACGTCTGTCCACCCGCCTCCTGCAACATGACAACTCATAGGCTTAGGCTGCGTTAAGGGTATATTATTCGGAGCGCGCTCCATACAAACGTACTATGGTGATACTTTCAATAATAACCAATTGAAGTCAATGAAATTTTGCAGAAACAATCTAGAAACAAATTTCTATGCTTGTATGGAGTCAGATTTTCGTTAAAATGTATAGTTTTCAAGTTACAGTGCCTCAAAGATTTCCATACAAATCTTAAATTAATCCTAGCATTGAAACTGTATATATTTTAACGAAAATCTGACTGAGATTTGTTTCTAGATTGTTTCTGCAAAATTTCATTGACTTTAATTGGTTAGTATTGAAAATATCACCATAGTACGTTTGTATGCAGCGCGCATTTTCACTCTCGGAATAAAATTCTCTTAAGGGGGTTGCAGAGACGTTCACAGGCAACTAGATGGCGCTCGGGAGCATCATTCCTGATTTTATCACATTTTATTTTATCTCTTCGTAATTATGTTATAAATTGCAAATGTTATTTGAGATGCGTAATCTTGATTTTCTTAATTATTTTTCCATATATAAAATATTACTTTTGTTAATACGTCTACGAATGTTATACGTCAAAGTTTTGTATGAAATTGATTAAAATTAAATGTATATCAAATTCGTATGAACAATAAAATTACTATAACTTGTAGCTAGATCAGTAAAACATAAACACAAGTGCCCGCATAATTGAAAATTTTGATTGAAATCATCACAATTACGAGATATACAATAAAATAAGGAATAATGCTCCCGAGCGCCATCTAGTGTAGTGCAACTCCCTCTGCAACCCCCTTAAGAGACGCTTACTAAGGTCTGTATAAATAAACAACATGAGTTAACTCTCTAGTAAACTACATTTAAACTATTGTAGTAAACTACAGTTTTTGTATTGAATTTCGTAAAGCGCCCCTAGTGGTTACGTTGAGAACTAATTGTGTCATACAAAATTGGCGCCGCATCTACAGTATTAAAGTACAGTGAAAACTCATGGTAGGCCTACCGATAGGCTCTTAACACATACGTGGAACGTTAATTGGCTATAGCAGTGATAATGATAACAATAAAAGCCGTTGTTTCGTTCACTGTCCACGAACGTGTTAAGTAACGTCAAACGCACACTAAAACGTCATCCTACGAGCGTGCCTAAGACTACGCTGTCCGTCCGTCCGTCCGTCTGTTCTAACACTAAAGGACTGTATCTTTGAACTGTACTGTAAAAGGTATTGTAACAAGTTGTAATTTTTACAGAATATGTGTTATTATTCGTATAAAGTTCCTGAAGCGAAGGGGGAAGCGATAGGGGCATCGCATTCCAGCGAGTGCAGAGTTAATGTGACCGGGTAGTACACAATATTGCTAAGGGAATAATTAAATTTCATTGAAGATATTCTCTAAATAAAGCAATGTAGCTCAAACCATATTCTATTGACCTGTCTCTGCCCATGTTCAGTTCTGATTGATGGTCTAAATCACATCTTTTGTTAAAACTTGAATAAGTCAAAGATTCGAAACAGTTCCAACTTACCGGTACTACTGCTATTGTAACAGTGTCAGAGAATTTAACTTTATTCTTTTCCCCTCTATTCGTCGATCTCTCAGGCAGGTCACTGTCAAGTCGCAGGCGATCGTTCAAACTCGTAGTCTGATGATAGTTGTTATTCTGATATCGATATAACGTATTAGGGACATCTTCTCTAAGTTCCTTCTGAAATAAGTGCCTAAAATGTGTCGCCTTCACTCTGTCATCGTGTCCATGTGGGACCATATCTATTATCGAATGAGATAATTTAGGCGGGCCCTCACTAATCGGCATCAAACTGTTCTTAGACCCATGTTTGTAGTATTGTAAGACGTTATCAACACTATGCCACCTAGCATTTTGATTGCTTAATATAGGTTTAAGATGATCGTTGTAACCACTGCTTTTTATTTGTGTGTCGTCTCTGACAGCAGTATTCCATATAGTGTTATCTCGTTCTAGATACTGGTGTAAGTTGGGGCGGATGCTGTTGGTAGATGGAGGTTCAGCTTGGGTTATTGGTACTGGCATGATGGTGGGGTTCTGTGGTATTGGAACTCGTGGTAGTGGCGGTGGTTTGGTTCTGACGGCTTCCGATGAGGCGCTGGTTCCTTCCTCGGAGCCCGAGTAGGAATGCGAGCTGCATTGCGAGCATGAGTCCGAACATTCTGATTCTGAAAGTAAAACGTATTAATTAGTAAATTTTTTTAACTTCTTTTTTTAAGGCTGTTATCACCCGTGGTGACAATGTCAGCTTCGTAAGTTGATACAGTTACCGTTGTTGTTCTTATCGCTCTAGGGCAATGGACAGCCCAACAAACTGGTATAAGCTTACTGCTCTGCTTCACAGAGGGTCAGCCAACCAGCAGTTGAGCTGCCCATTGTAACAATCACTTGTGCCTATGAACCTAGATCGCAGATCTGCATTCCGAACACACTCCAGCATAACATGTATAAGGTCCTCCACCTTCGGCTGAACTGAACCAAGCCAAACAATATGGCATACTATGGAGGGTATATACCTGTACCAAACTAAAACGGTCAGTAGCTGTTTCCCAAAGTGGTATTCCCATTTTTAAAAAGATTTTGTTTTTATTAACGGTGTTAGTTCACTTGGATAAGGCTTGGTATCATGTACAGAAGCCGTAGAGGGCAGAGCCGACCATTAATTAATTTAAGTGTGATACTCGTAATAGGGTGCGGTGTTGTGTCCAGCTTTGAATAGCAGAAACCCAGATGGGTGTCGTAAAGGACGACTATTGCCTTTAGGCATCTTCAACATTTCTGATACCCTCACCTGGCTGCTGGTCAGTCGGATGCTGTTTGCCAGGTTCTCTGGGGATTGCCAGGTAATTTTCCGCAAGGCCGGATTTAACCATTGAAAAGTCGGACATTTGGGTTCCAACCTCATAGATGAAAAACCGTACTCGGGCATGAGTAAAGTCTTTGCCGAATATTCCGTCTGTGGTAAAATCTCTAAATAGGCTACTACATAGGCAAGTATCTTTTAAACGTCAAAAGTAGCGGAGCAGCAGTATTTGTACCGTAATCAGTTTAGTTTCCTGTGCAATGTATTTTATGTTTGGTGTAAATAAAGTAAATTTCATTCATTCATTATTTGCTACATTCGACCTTGCCTAGCTCACTCTGCGTTGTGTGATGATATGTGTGGTGCGAATCGTTAGATAGTTCCTGCAATTTAATTGAAAAAAGGAAATTGTAAATATTTGGCCGGATAGGATAATCGTAAAAAGCCAAACTTGCCAAAAACCTGGCCAGCGTACCCACGCCGGGCAATCTACGCGCGTGAGCTTAACGCAGCGGATGCTCTATGGCGTAACACAAAAGCGATTTTCAAGCGTAGGCATCTGACGGAACGATCATCGCGTCGTAATATCACGGCGACATCGCCGCGATATTTCTGAGATCAATGAGTGTGGCGTCACGGAGACGGCACTCAGTCGACGCCTGTGCTTAAATATCGCAGTTGCGATATCGACTACGCTTAAAAATCGCTTGTGTGATAGGTCTCTAAAAGTTTACACGGTGTAAATTACCAGTAGGTGCGGCGTGGCTAGAGGCGAGCGCGGCGGCCTCGTCGGCCAGCGCGCGCAGGCCTCGCCGCGTCGCCGCCCAGCGCGCGTCCGCGAACAGGTCCCAGTCCGCCAGGTCCACCGCCAGGCTCAGCGCCTTCTCTATCCGGCCCCGTCTGACAACACATACACACACAATAAATACTAGTACTACACCGTAGAGCGAGACTCTCGTACAACGAGAAATAAAGTTCATAAAAGCATTTTGATAAGCACCTTAGAAATACAGGTAAGGTGTAAGTGTAGGTAGTAGGCAGGATTCTTTGATTTGTGGATTGTACCCACAAACCTTTAATCAAATTTGTGAATGTGTCGTTGGTGTACCTAATAAACTATTAAACTAAGAAATTCAAACAGCTCAAGACACATGCGTGGAGGATGTGAGCCATACCACAGTTGTCACACCTTGTGACAACATTGACCAAGCTCACCTGAGGAGATGGTGGAAGAACTTCCTCGCCAGGTCGTGCACGGGCGGCGCGAAGCGTTGCGCCTGGCAGCCGTGCGGCGCGCCCGGCGCCAGGAACGAGCCCAGCGCCGCCTGCGCCGTCGCCTCGCCTTAACGGGTCAGTTAATGCCAATTTATATTACAAATCCAGATTAACGTGAATATATAGAGCCAGCGTACTCCTGGCGAAGCGCACCGCAGAGCACTGCCAAACCATTATCGAAGTCGACGACGTTGGAGACCGGATTACAAAGTTGAAGTGGAGATGGGCAGGACATTTGGCTAGAAGGGAAGACGGTCGGCAGACCAAGGCAATATCGGAATGGTGGCCAAGAGAAGGGAGGAGGTCCGTGGGTAGACCATCGATGCGTTGGTTTGACGACATTGTAAGGGTTGCGGTCAGACATGGATCAGATTGGCACAGAACCGTAAGGAGTTGCACACTAAAATCGAAGCGCTTTGATTAAAACCTTTATCGACTTTGCTTCCATTTATGTAATTACCAATCGAAAATCAAGCGCCCTACGTTTCGCCTCAAGTCGCTTCGATGCTCTCAAGGACTAGTAGTTTGTATTAATTTATTTTCGATGTTATTTCAACGCAAGTAAATTCTACAATGGTTAGGCAGTGGAAAATGCTCTGCGCTGCGGTTCGCCAGGTGTTTGTGTTAACCGGTTTATTGTCAACACTTACCCGCACCGCCTTGAAGCCCGCTCCGCAGCGACGCGCACACAAGCTTGTTGACCGCCCACAAACATTCTGTGCCATCTGTCTCCCAGTCCAACGCTCTTAACAGCGCTACAGCATTCGAGGCACGCCCGCCACGAATCCACGCCTGTACCGTAAAAAAAACAGATAATAATTATAGTAAGCAAATTAGAAAACTTGGTGAGGGTGTAAGTTGAGCATTCATGCTCGATGGAGATTGGCAAGCTTTAAAGTTCGTTGTTATTTGCTATTTGCGAAACGGATGATGGTAACCGTCTAGTCGATCACAGCGCACGGTGGGGATGAAATTTGCACTTTCTAATTTCTCCCACACAATCCACTAAAGCCATTTAATACATTCACTTAACATGAAATATCAAAATCTACAAAGACTAATAACTAAAAATTTTGCATGGATGTTTCTTTTATTTATAAAGTGTTTTTCGCAATTCAACACCCAAAGGTGTGAAAACGGGGTGAACGCATAAGAATAGATAATATTGTTATGGTGAAAGTTTATTTGGAAATTTTATAGCTAAGAACGAGGATTCCAGCTAGTTTAGGTATTACAATATTTTAATATTGTTCTTTATTTTTAAAATTAAAGATTTAAAATGGCCGGTCTAACGTCCGCAGCAAGTGGCGGATGGTAAAATTAATGCAATACTGGTGTCTTACTGTCAATAGCCGAGGATGTGTAATTCGAAGTAAAGCTAGAGGTCCTCCAGCGAATGATGCCAATAACAGTGGACCGCCTATCACATTCTTACTGGCCAGTAGTTGTATCCGTTTGGGATCCCTGAAATAAACGCGTGAAAAGACGATATAGTTAGGATTATCTCATTATTTATGTACCTAGTGGCATTTAAAATTACCTCTATTTTAATTAATAGAGCACACATTTTTTCGAATTGACAGCGTTTTAACAAACAATAAAACGCTTATTAAATAACTTACCCTATTCGAAACCTAATATATGAGAGTGGCATCACTGTCTTCCTTCTGATTGGTCGCGAGTATACCTGTCCCTTTCTAGTATGTTTGCCTCTTTCTACCCCTTCCACCAGGCGGGGCATTCGTGGGGAATCGAATGCTTCAGTCACTCATTGTATTTCCATAAAATAATAATAATAATTGAATATCTTTTTTAAAAATAAAAACAGACTTTATAAATACAATTTACTATAAAGTTTTTAATGTACTGTAATGTTTTTAAACATTTCTTGCTCCGTTTTTATTTTTATCAAAATCACCAGGTAGTTTGAGAAACTTTAGGTTTCGAATAGGGTAAGTTATTTAATAAGCGTTTTATTGTTTGTTAAAACGCTGTCATTAAACAACTGTACCGCTATTCGAAACCTAATAATATATGGGAGCTGTCTGTTATCGCCTGGTGGAACAACGCCAATGTGATTAGTTTATGTAAAAACTTATTGTTTACCATTATTAGTTTTTAGATAAGCATTCAGTGAAAGTGTAAGCATACAAAATATAGTTCAGAAACTGAAGTACACTGTGTGAGAACATTCAAATGAAAATATAGGTGGTACTATCTACCTACTGTGCTATTTTCAGGTGATATCAAGATGATGAAATGAATAAAGGTACCTATAACGATAGTTGTGTATGAAAAAATGTTATAAGAAAAAGTGAAAGTGATTCCTTCTCTGTATTTAATCCAAAGGTGAAATAAATAAAGAATATACAAAAAAAATTGAATTTTTATTTATTAAAGAAAAATTATTACATATAACACATTAATTCTGAAGGTTACTCATCGCATAAATTTGTAAACAAAAGTATATAACTTCTAAAACAAACAAATCAGACCAATTTTCTGACATAGGTAGTACGTAATGAGACATAAGTAAGTACTTAGTTATTATAATGGGTTCACTAATGTTTAACACAAAATCAATAAGCAAAATATCACTTCTCAAGCAACGTTTAACAATGTTTCATTTCACAAACTAGTGATTTAACAAAGGTGTTAATACACATATTTACTTATCGAAAGTAGTCATTTAGCAAATGCATTGTATTATATTATGTTTATAGTTAAAACAACATTTCAACATCAGTTATGCGACAACAATCTTATTTACCAAATGAATTATTTAGCAAACAACGATAAATCATTTTTTATATCACAAAACGTTATTTGCCATTTTTCAAATTCATCTACTAATCTTGCTGCAACTTCATTTTAAACTTTAATTTCAAATATTTTAATAATGTTCGTCAGTCTGACGATCGTTCTAGGTCTGACGTGACTAGATTGATGGACCAGACTGACGCGAATATGAGCGTGTAACACCCGTCTTTCATGGTGCTTCATGCATAAAACATACATGCACGCTAAACCAAGCATACATATACGCAAAAATGCAGCATGACATACTAACTAACCTAACCTAGTCTAACCATAACCTACAGTTTTGATGTTACATTTCTGCCCCCTAAGCAACAAGCAAATAAGCATGCACTCAAGCAATGATGCAAGCAAGCATGCACACAAGCATGCAGCAAGCAAGCAAGCATGCAGCATGCAAGCAGGCATGCACATGCAAGCAAGCATGTTGATGCTCCGCTCGCTTCGCTCGCTCCGCTAAGTGTTATACATGTTCTAACCTAACCTAACCTAGAATTCGACAAGCTCCAATATGTTTTTCTCAGGCAGGGGGCTTCCGCCCCCCGCACCCCCCGAGCGGGGGGCACAGCCCCCCTGCACCCCCTAACATGCAGACAAGCAAACAAGCAAGCAAGCAAGCACACATGCAAAGATGCAAGCAAGCATGCACACAGGCATGCAGCAAGCAAGCAAGCATGCAACATGCAAGCATGCATGTACAGACAAGACTGCGTGGAAGAGGGGTGCTCTGGTTCGGTTTTGTGAAATGAAATAATGTGATCATCGATATTTGTAAAACGTTGTTATATTTAGTAATTAGCTGATCAAACAATAAAATATAAAACGAGTTTCTAACAAAAGATGAATGTTTAAATAACACAGTTTCGTATCGAAGTGTCTTGAGAATGAAATGTTGCAATGTGACAATTTGACAACTGATCACAAAATTAAATAAATGGTTTGTGAAACCTATTCCTACTAAATGATGATTTGTGAAACGACTCATTTTTAGAACGTTGTGTATTTTTTTAAAAATTGCTAAACAACTGTCGTTCAAACGGCAGTGACCCATTATAATGATTGAAAAAGTGTAGAAATAGTGGGAATCACAGTATTTTGCTTGATTTCTCGTTTATAAAATCTAGAGAATGTTTTGGATGATCTCCAGTTTCCTCGGCCAAGGATGTCGTCCAACGGGAAGTTCAGAGCCCAGTTCTTGGAGGCCACTGCCGGCCTAGTGCTTCCTGCAGATGCCTGGATTCCGGCATCTCGTAACATATGTTTCACCCAGCTTGCAATGACTGTACGTGATGCAGCTTTAGGTGACATAGATTTGGAATTTTGCAGGAATCTCTCCTGTTTTTGGACAGCTTTACAAGCGTTTTGACTAAAAATACCGGATTTAAAGCATCATTTTCAGGGTTAGACTGCAGTCTCCATCCTGATTGCCTATGATCATGGCAGTCGGTTTTGGATCCGTATAAAGGCCAAAAAATTATGTGGTCGTCAGCATTAGTGAAATTAGCAGGATCGATAGACAGAAGCGTCAGGTCATGGACCCTACGGCCCGAACACAGTAAGAGAATACGGGCCGTCCTGCGTGAACATTCATAAAGACTCAAGTTTCTACTAAAGTTGTTACTTATCCACTTCGAAAGTTCCTCTATGTCCCAGATTGGTGGCTTACTATCTTTAGGCTTTTGCATAGCTATTGATTTTAAAATCCGTTTGACTAAAGGATGAGAACCAAGTTGTTGGTTGTTAGGATTACTTAAAGTTGACACTACTGACCTGTGGAAGAGTATCGTGTTGTAGGCAAAACCATTTTTCTGGTAAAGGTCTGACAAAAAGCGAGCAAGGTCCGAACCAGACGGTGAATTGATTTGGATCTGATGTTCCTTAGCCCAAGTATACCATCGACCCCAGGCTGATTTATAGGACTTTTTGGTTGATTCTCGCCAACTTTGCTGTAGTAAATAGCGCTGTTCAGGGGTCCACTCAGTTAGTATTTCGTCCCACCCCCACATTTCCATATCTCCAATGTCAGCTCGTGTACTTTCGGGGGCGGTCGACAAGTCACTGTGTCGATTAACACTCCTTGAAGGTTCCGTATTGTGAACGGAGGGGCTATTGCACGTTTTCTCAAGTCGGGACGCCAAAACGCTTTTTCCCCCCATTAAGATTAAAAATATCCCTTTGGACTGATTCAGATGGCTGAGGACTTTGGGAAGCAGAAATGGGGGCGGAAATACCCACGCCAGTTTGAAATCCCACCGTTGGGAAAAAGCATCTATTATTATTGCATCTTTGTCCGTCATGTCTAAAGTTGCATATTGTGGGACCACATGCGCTCGATGGGATGCAAAGAGGTCCACCTCGGGTGTCCCCCATTTGAGAAAGATCTTTTGAGTCAGAGCAGGGAGAAGGTGCCACTCGGGCTGAGGGCTGCCTCGGGAGAGGCGATCCGCTTCGGCATTGTACCTGCCCGGTAGGTGGTGAAGGCTCAGCCGTATGTGGTAAAATTGTAGCAGGTAAAAGATTTGGTATGTTAGACTCATGAGGGATTCTGATCTGGTGCCCCCTTCGTTTCTGAGATATGAGAGGACGGTAACATTGTCCGACTGGACCGAGACTGTTGACCCTTTCAGAAACTGACTGTAGTTCTCCAGCACACGAAGAATTGCAATCATCTCCTTCTGATTCGAGTGAAAACTCTTTTCCTGTAGTTTCCAAACACCTTTCAGTTGTACATTGTCTAAGCGAGCTCCCCAACCTAAACCCGAGGCATCTGTCGAAAGGTAGTGGCTCGCTGGTGGAAAGTGAATTGGAGAACTCGTCGCGTAAGAGTTCATCCACCATGTTAGTTCTGAAATAACCTCTAGCGGGAGTGGATATTGTTTGTGCGGGTCTTCGTTTAGCAGACGGTTCGTGAACTTCAACAGGTTTCGAAAATGTAATCGACCGTACGGTACTACTATTCTTGAAAAGTTCAAAATCCCTGTCAGGCTCTGTGCTTCTTTTAGAGATAGGCTTTTCTTTACTAGTGCTTGGACTAACCTCTCTTTGATGCGGCAGTGTTTTTCTACCGGCAGGTGTTTCATGTTTTGGAAAGTATCCCAAATTATACCCAGAAACAGTATTTTCGATTGTGGGGTTAGAATCGATTTTCTGTGGTTTATTTGCCACCCTAATGATTTTAATAGGTCTATTACATAGTCTATTTGCATCTGCAAAATTTCTGGATTGGGATGAGCCAATAAAAAGTCGTCCAGATATATCAGGATACGAATGCCTTTGTTTCTGAGTATTTGTCCGACCCAGTTTGTCATTACAGCAAATATTTTTGGGGCCGTGGCCAGGCCAAATGGTAGACACGTCATTTGGAGGAGTTCCCCCCGAAATATCAATCTTAGGAATCTGCGATGACTCTGCGCCACTGGTAGGTGGAAATATGCATTGGCCAAGTCTATTTTTGCTAGCCAATCGTTCGGTTGTAAGAACGTACATACTTTTTGTTGATTTATCAGTCTGAACTTGCTGACATGGATAAAGTTGTTCAGTTGCCGAAGGTTGAACACCGGACGATGAGAGCCATCGCTCTTGGGTGTTAGGAACATGCTCGAAAGAAAACTTGGAGAACGTGGCGCGCTTTCCAAAACCTTCATCTGTTTTAGGGTTGAGATTTGCGCCTCCATATCTTTTGAGAATGGGACCGAAATGTTGTGAACAGAAAGAGCCGGTCTGCGTAGTGGTGGTATTGTCACAAAAGGGATGCGGTAGCCTGTTTTGATTATTTTTAAAATCGTATTTGGGGCCCCTAGGGCCACCCAAGACTTGTAATGATTTTGCAGGCAACCGGCTTGAAAAAGTGAGTCAGAATCTACGCCTTCCGCGTCCCCCTCGAGGTGCGCCTGTCCTGGGCTGACGCGCTGTGTCCTCTCTGGGTCTAGGCCCACGGGGCCGAAAGTTATGTCCGGGCATAGGGAAGCGATTATAGCCTGGCATTAGAGGTTGACCATAAAACGGTGTTTGAGTTGGTGCTGAGTAATTAAATGGGTATAAAGGTACACCCTGCGTCGGGGTAAATGTCTGGGTCACACTGGGACCCGGGTTTTGTTTTGAGTCATGAAAATCTTGTGACGGTAACTTTGTATAACCTCTCGGTTGTCCTGACACGTTTTGGGGTAAAGGTTTATTAATCTGAGGCTTCGATGGCCAAAATACTTTACTCATACCGCCATTTTTGTCAATAATTGAAGAAAATTCAGACTGCGCGAACAGGAATTCACAAGATGGGGGTATTTTGCAAATATTCGCCTTAGTAAACTTATCTTTGACCGAACGTAATATTGCATTTCGACGCTGCTGGATTACTTCAGCACGGTGCCCACAAGCCATTTGCAGTAAATCATTCGATATTTTTTGGAAGTCATTAGAGAATATATCTTTAATTTTATTTTCGAGCTCGGCTACATCTAATACATCACATGTTTTTACCCACGAAATGAGGTCACGAAAACCGTTTTCAACGGATTCTTGCTGTTTTAACAGGCCTTGAGTAATCGCAGCAAACCCTCTCTCGGTTAATTCCAAGGTATGAAACTTATCGTAGGGCTTAATTTCATCGTTGCTTTCTAGATTTGTAAAGCCAGGTATTGAGCAAAAACGCTTTTGAGCCTCTGCATAACGTACATCGGACCATTCAGATGAATCAAAGTGCTGAACCGATTTTAGTCGTTCTAACCGTTGAGTTTCAGTTTTAGCCATGGCTGGTTCTTTAAGAGTAGTATTAACATTAAAAGAAAAATCCTCTTGCGGAGAGGGATTTACTTGTAAGGTATCTTTTTGAGGGGCTGGTGTGGCCGCCTCGATGGTTATCTGATAAGGGGTTGGAATGACCACCTCTGGCACGTTTTGATGAGGGGCTAGATTGACCGCCTCTTGCAAAATTTGCTGAGGAGCAGAAGCTACCTCTTCGTCAAAGTACAAGTCACCACTAGTGTTTAACGACATGGCGTCCTCGTCATCATTGCATTCATCACACTGGACTGTAGGATCCTGATATACGAGGCTTTGTAAATAAGTTTGGATGTGACTAACCTGTTGTGCTAAATTATTAATGATGCTTGGATCATAATTCACACTCCGCTTAACCGTGCCCATTTCAATTGGAGGGAGCTTTCGTTTAGCTCCCGAACGAATCAATGGCGCTGATGATGGCCCTGCCTCAGAGCCATTTTCTTCCATCGTGAAATTTTTTCTAGGATAAAACTTTTACTAGGCACCTACTAATATTTTTCAACTATAAAACACAATAAAGAACAGGAAATTTTTATTCAAATTATAAATTTATTATCGAACGGCAAAAACCGTTAAAATTTTTTGTAAGTAAAATATATTTCTTACTCGACCTCACAGTTCGAAGAACAAATCGCCAATGAGTGACTGAAGCATTCGATTCCCCACGAATGCCCCGCCTGGTGGAAGGGGTAGAAAGAGGCAAACATACTAGAAAGGGACAGGTATACTCGCGACCAATCAGAAGGAAGACAGTGATGCCACTCTCATATATTAGGTTTCGAATAGCGGTACAGTTGTTTAATGTCTATCTTATCTAGATATTAACTGTCCATCTTATCTCGCTTTTAACTGTCTATCTTATCTCGCTATTAACTGTCTATCTTATCTCGCTTTTAACTGTCTATCTTATCTAGATATTAACTGTCTATCTTATTTCGCTATTAACTGTCCATCTTATCTCGCTTTTAACTGTCTATCTTATCTCGCTTTTAACTGTCTATCTTATCTCGCTATTAACTGTCTATCTTATCTAGATATTAACTGTCTATCTTATATCGCTATTAACTGTCTACAAATCCCTTGCTGTCACTTTTTGTCTTGTCGACGTAGTAAAAGCTAGCAAGAGATTTAATGGAGGATTAACTTTAATGAGCGTTTCTGTCTAGTTGCTTGATGTTTTAAAATTGTCACTATGTAAAAAATATAATTATTTATAAACTGGCACTAGTTTTACTCGTTTAGGATTCTTAAAAACATAAATAAAAATTTTACTGATTGATTATTTACATACCGCAAGTGTGATGTCAGATCCAGGAACTTTGTATGGTGATGTATCAAAGAGAGAGCTCGGTCGAAACACTGCATCCGACCACCTTCCTCTGCCGCGATTATAAGCTCCCCCGCCCATCTCACATCCGTTGCTATCTGGAGGGGAAAAAGTCCAATGAGTTCAATACTCCAATCATAATGTTAGATTTGGAATAACTGCAAGGCCAAAAATTTTGATAAGTTGGTGGAGTGTACTCACTTTGAAATTTATAATTCTTCTTAGGCTAAATTTCAAAACGTGTGGAAATCACTCCGGTAGCCAATATGAAAGAGAAAAGGATATTTATACTAGAGTGAGATAGATCGACTCACCTGGTGATCTTTACACGTTTTGAAACGGACGGACCCTTAGTTCATTTAAAATTAATTTATTATAAGGTAGGTTGGGGTAATTACGATATAAATTTTGACGAGTTGAGTAACCGACAGCATTTCAGTTAAAAAATAATTTTATTTTTAAATTGTACTGCCTATATTTTAGTGTCTCTTGAAAATGATGAATAGACTTATGATTAGTGGACATTACATACGAAAATACGCTGTTGTTTCTTTTTTATGCATATTTATTGTCATGTCACATTTTTTTTTACATTTGGGGGAAATACGAAATATGCCCGGGTAATTCCGAAATAGTTGAAAAGTAGATCTTACTACTCATAGACTGATGGTTTATATTTATTTTGCATTTGTAATTGCCCCTTGCTTTTAATATTTTAAACTTTGATAATAGTTTCGCTTTTACGGTCATTTCGGATAGATTACTTCGGATTTACCCCGGTAAAGGGAAGTGGTTCTCACCATTTCAGACAGATACGCATTATTTTAAGTAATATAAAAACGCATTTAACTGAGAAATAACTTTATTGTTTCACAAAAGCTTAAACGTAATAGAAATGGCATTACTTAACATATCACTTAAGTGTTCTTATTTTGAGGAACTTATGATGAATATGTATCGTAATAAACCCAGAGGGGTAATTCCGAAACAAAATAAAAAACAACACGTGGACTTCGTGTTCCCTTCAATCAATAGTAAAAAACATTAACCTATAATACTAAAAAAACAATTATTTTAATAACTTACCTGGATTCCGAGAAAAGAGTGTTGGGGTTAATGCGAATCACCCAAAAATGCGCGAAAATCACTTGTCTGTCAAGACGGCACGTTGCTCACAAACTTACGCTAGGAGCGACGAACGGCGGCTTGAGCGTCAAAGCCGATAAAAATGGCGTCTAAAGTTATGTTGCCAGTAAGAAAACATCGCGGCGTTTGGTAGTTTTTATAAACTTTCGGAATATACCCAGTTTCGCAATTACCCCAATGCACTATATTGCAGATTGCACTTAGACCATTTAAATATGGACAAGTTACGCAACTTTTGATGATGTTCCCTTAAGAGTCTAATTTTAAATGTCAAAAATCATGACAAAATATAGTCTCGTGTGAACCCCAAATAAGACTAGTTGTCCCGCAATTATAGGCGTCTCGTTTAGTGATATGGTATAAAATTGTATGCAATAATATAATGTACATTATCATTTCATCTTGTATGTTGGCAGAGGGGAATGCTAGCGTCAGGCAGGTCCCCATTTAAACGGTCGGTCTAAGGATCTACATAATAATATGATGCAAAAACAACTCACAAATCCAGCCCTAGTAGATTGTGTTAGCCCAGCAGTATGATGTATAACGTGCAAGGACCCATCTATACAAGCCACCAGCAGCCTGGAGTCGCAGGGAGATCGCCGCACTACTCGCGCAGGCGCCGGCAGGGATATGTTCATCGCACTCTCTCGCGTAGACGATAGCTTTGTCATCCTGTCGTCTGATGGCACGTCGAATGTGAGCCAGTTTAAATTGACCCCTGTCTGAAATAGTTTTTGAATTAATGGTATGAAGACAAAAACCATTGTCCTGAATATATTCACGAGAGAAGACGTCATAATATGCTATATTCCCCAATTTCTCCAAGGTACTGAAAAAGTTTATTTTAGTACAAAAAAGCTTCGATCAAAATAAAATGAATGGATAGGCCTAAAGCGCGGTAAGTTGAAGCAAACTACTGGTGCACTTGGTACATACAAACTAGCGCCATTATCTGTCAAATCTAGGGCACTTTCATACAAGTGACAAGTAAAAATTTCATTTGTTTTGCCTCATTTTTCTGGTTTGAAATGTTCGCTTAAGGCCTATCCATTCATTTTATTTTGATCGAAGCAAAAAAGATGATACAAAAATATGCAGAATACTTATTCCAGATAACCCCTTGGATAACCTGAGTTGAGGGTTCCAGTTATACAGGAATTTTTTTAAGAGATGATCAAAACATCAAATTAAACAACTTTCTCTAACATCGAAATAGAAAAATATAGCCATAAAGATATCCCATCATTTTGGATCGAGTAGTTTCGAAGTTTTGTATGGAAAAGCTGATTTTTTTCGCGATTTCGTTGTTAGTCCTATTTTCGAGCAAAGTAGGATAGAGCTTTAGAGAAAAAAGTTTCTAAGGATCGAGATAGTAATATTAGTTTAGTATCTAACTAGGTAAATAAATCAAACCATTTATTCTAATTTAACTATCTATTATCTATCTACTCACTATTATTAGTAAACAGTTCGATTTCGATTTGGCTAGGATGGTTAATGTTTTGATTTGTTGTTATGTAAATAATTTAATACTAACTTTGTGACTGGCTATCTGTTCTATGACGTGGACGACATTGTCGCACTTGCGTGATAGTTCCGCTGACAAAGTCTCGTTTTCCAGCTGATGATATGCTAGTAATGTAACTTGTTGACTGAAAACACAAATAATCTTGTTTAATTTATGATCATAGAGAGTTTTTAGCACATTTTCATCCTGAATGCATTATAGGGTAGGGTCCTTCTTAATATATGCTGTAGGTTTTTAAGGTCAAATCAGGTCATGATCAGACCGTCAAACTGAACAACTTTTTCTATGGCGCAACATTGAAATCGCCAAAAAAAAACTGAAAACCTACTGGAGCCAAATGTATGGGACAGCAGATATTTTTTCTCGCGATTTCGATATTGGTCTCATAGATGAGTTATTCAGTTTCTCGTTTATCAACTCATGTTCTTTAGGGAAAGTTGTTCAGATTCTGAATACAGCCTTAGATTCGTTACTAATTAAAAACACACTAGCGTCGGCGTCGACGCAGTGCCGACGCTGGCAAGACGACGACTCTCGAAAGACGCTTGGGTGGGCGGGTCTCTAAAACTGCAGTACCGACTCGACTATGTATGGGATGCCTGATTTTTATAGTGAAAGTTGTTCGGTTTGATGGTCCTTTAAAAATTAAGGATGTTTTGTTACACCCTGACCCATGTATACACGAAAAAAAATAGTATACCCATGTATCTGATAGAGATGTAAGTTGGCGAGGTCTTCAAGCGCAGGGCTCCAGGGCGCGGGCTCCGCGGCGGCCGAGCCCCACACTAGCACCCTCACACCTGACGTGTTCTCAAACCATGACACTTGTCGCTCCGACCTCCTAGCACCTCCACCCAACTCTATATTCTGTAAACAGAATAAAGTAAATAATTCAAAGTATTGCCGTTTTATTTTTGTGTTGAATCTGCTCTGTGGCAACCTGTTTTTTTTAAACAATAAGCGACTACAATGAGTGATAATTGACTTCTATAAGAGCTTCCTTCATTGGTTTGTTCCAATGAGCTCTTCCTTTGTGTTATGTGAATCTGAGGCTCAGTCCCGGAATGTCCCTTTGCTTCCGCCTCACTCTCACATGCCGCAGGCCACCATCTCCACTCAGCGGGGATGCAAGATCATTGACATGTTGGGATAGTTTACGCTGGTATTTCACGCTGTATTCTGTCGAATTGCTGAATGTCTCATTCAGGACAGATTGCAACAGTAAGAGGATAAATTTTTTTTTCATAAAAAAATTTATATTGTAACAGTAATTTAGCCACGAACATAACTCACAATTCCTCGAAAAATTTGCATATGCTCACAACTATATTCCCTGATATTTTGAAAACTCATAAAATCTCTAAATCTGTCCAGAGTGATGGGTAGTGACTCACTACCCACTACTAGTGAGCCTGTTGTAACTTATAATGGATAGTGGGTACATTACCTGGATCGAAAATAAAGCATGCAGTTTCCTTACAATGTTTTCCTTCACAGAAAAGCCAGTGGTGTTACAAATCATACAAAAACTCAGAAAAACTCATTGGTACGAGTCAGTCTAGACGGGGAATGAACCATCACCTCTTGCAAAGCAGGCATGGGTACTCGTCACTACACCACCACAACTTTTTACAATAAGTTTCTAAGCTAAGTGTTAAGTAAGTGATTATTGGCTTTAATTATTTTCTAAAATAAATAAATTCATTTGTATTAATAAGTTCTTCAATAACATTCTAGTAAATAGACTTGGAAATTTTATTTGAGGTGTTTGTGATGTAGTAGTTTGTGTACAACTTACTTGTAGGTGTGGGTCTCTGTCAGTGATGCGGCATGGTAGAGTGTTTGTATTCTTGCCGAATGTGACCAGTGTGGCGACACGGTCGGTATGTGTGAATAGTAAGTGAGACTTGCATAATATTACTGAAAAAAACAAATTTGATGTAGGTGCATTTCACATATTTATGTATAGTACAGTGATTACATCTATTTGTTTAAGAGCCTACCGAGCCTATTGTGCTGCCCTCAATCATATTTTTTTTATTTCTTTACAATTAGACAACATTTCCAAAAAACCAAAAGAGGTCATTTTTTGTGGTTTTAAAGATAATAACTACAAATATTATAAAAAACAAATCCGCAGTGAGCCATTAAATTGAAAATCAGCAATGACTATAATGTGACATTCTTGTTCTTTAAATATTTTTTTAAATATGTTTTAATTGTATAGAAATAAAAAAATATGATTAGGGCGCAGCACAATAGGCTCTGTGCAGCCTTAACATTTTTTTTTTTCAATTAATGTCCATTGAACCAAGTCTATACATGCTTGATACATACACTGTGCCGCTGTGCGCTATGAAAACACACTGGTCATAACCATTGAGTTAATTTATGTACTACACATAGCAGAGATAGCACGACAAAAAAACGACATGCGCCACATGCATGTAGGAGGATTGCACTCGGGTGAAAGAGATCGTGATTTACTAAGTGAGATGCGGTGATATCGCTACATGGAGCGGGACACTAATGAAGTGCAGTGTGCTCTCTGGTAATAAATATCTTGGACATTGCCACTCAAATTATTAAGTCACATTTAAAGTACCAGAACCTAGCCTGGACTTGTATTATGATGAATAGACAATGATTAGAATACATTTATAGATATTAATATCCACAACTAAGGTACAAATTTGTCCCTTCCAGGATTCAATCCCGAGGCTCCGCACAGCAGGCAGGTTCACTACAGACTGAGTTACCGGGCCATCAATACAATAGTAAATGTTCATAAGAAGCCTAGTCTCATACATGCAGTGAATAGAATGAATAAATGTTTATTTAATCAACAAATACTAACCGCCAGTAACTGTCAGCCCGGACAACTTTCCCACGCAATATCTATCGAAGAGTATCTGTGTGACGTCCAAAGATTGCGCCCTAACAGTAAGATAGGCGATGGCACCGGATGAAAATACTATCGTTATGAGAGACTCGTGCGTCCAGTCGCAGAATACGACGCTGCGATCTCGCAGTTTTGATTCCAGCTGCCGAATTTGCCTTGGGCGGGACGCGCGACAATTACCTCCTCTTCGTTCACAAAAAGTCCTTTTCCCACAATCGTATACCGACTCCTCAACTCTTTTCTTAGTTTCATACCTGCAAATGAAACATTTATGACGATACAAGTGATTTAGGTAACTTTGGAAACTTGGTATCTACAAATATTTACAAAAGTTTGGGTGTCAACCTACTTGTAAGTTTTGAAGTCGCCGTTTTTAAGTTGCAGAGATTCGTCGCATGTTAAAAACTTAACTTCGTAATTAAACATTGTCGAAGAATCAATCTGTTTACATTTTGATTCACTGAGGTACTTTGTATTTATTTAATATAAAATGTTTCATTCGTTTCACCACACCATCCATCGCAATGACAATGGCAGTCAATAGTGATTACTTGTTCAGTGGCAGTCAACTCAAAACTCCAAATGACAGCAGAGTGACAATGGCAGTTTTTTTTAATGTTGTTGTTGTTGTTTCATTTTTCCTTACGGAAAGGCAAAAGGTACATAGCCCATGCAGCCAAGTCTGATTTTTATTTTATTGTAAATCCATTATTAAAGGCACTATGTGCCTGGTCTGTTTTATGTTTATTATAATTTTTCCTTCTTGTCTTCATAATTCAAGTAAATTTTAATTTTCCTGTACTATTGTCATATTCTGAATTATATCCGAGATCGTGTTTCTAGTGTCCGATGTCTTCAATACATATTTTCCAATATTGTCAAGAATCCGTTTTCCTCAGCAGTTTTTCGTTTTATCCACTTAAACCTAACCCATTGAAATGCGAGGGTGGTTCACACATTTCAATGTTCAAGGGAGTTTTACGCGGGGATATCAATCCGAATCGAATGGTCGCGCCTTACTTTATTTCTCACTTTTACTATATTGTTCTCCATTAAAGGCACATTATTAGACTAATAATTCCACCATATTATCACAATAGCAGCCACTAAAAACTAATTTAGAAAATTAAGAAACAAAGTCCGTCCGTTTAGTCTTGTTTCCCGCGCAAACTCTTTTTAACCGACTTCAACAAAAGGAGGAAATTGAAATTGAAATTGAAATTGAAATCATTTATTTGCGTTGAATAGGTAGGTACAGTAAGGTGATATAACAATAGGTAGGTACAAAGTTTCTTCTATCCAGCTAAATTATGTGGCATGCAAATATTCATTTAATTATTAATAATATAAGTGAGATCTAATTATAATGCAAAGAATTCATTCAAGTCATAAAAACTACTGTCAATCAACCACTTATACAATTCTTTTAATAGTAATTTATTTGGCAATGTTCTTATTCCATCTGGTATTTTGTTAAATATCTTAATACACATACAATGGCAATTCTTTTTATACAACTTAATTCTAGATCGGTTTTCAAAAACAAGGTCATTAGGTCGTCTTAGGTTTCTATAACGGACGTTTCCAGCTGTTTTGAAAAATTCTGGATGAGATGAGAGATGGAGGAGGTTCTCAATTCGACCCGTATGTTTTTTTTATGTTGTTGTTGTTGTTACATTTATCCTTGCGGAAAGGCAAAGGGAACATAGCCCATGCAGCCAAGTCTGATTTTGTCTTTTCTTATAAATTCATTATAAAAGGCACTATGTGCCTGATCTGTGTTAAAATTATATTTTCCCAAGTCTTCATATTCCAAGTTAATTTTAGTTTTTCCGTAATAATGTAATTTCTGTGGATTTCGTCATTTTCGAGATCAAGTTTCTATTTGCTGATGTCTTCAATAAGTTTTCATTATTGACAGGAATCCGTAGTCTTTAGCAGTTTTTCGTTTATCGTAACTTAAACCCTTAAACCTAACACATTGAAATGCGAGGATGGTTCACACATTGCAATGCTTATACGCGGATATGAAAGTTTTACGCGGGGATATCAACAATCCGAATCAAACGGTCGCGCCTTACTTTATTTATAACTTTTACTATATTCTTCTCGATTAAAGGCAATTCCACCACATTATCATAACAATAGCCACGAAAAACTAATTTAGAAAATTAAGAAACAAAGTCCGCCCGTTTCGTCTTGTTTCCCGCGCAAACCCCCGTTTTTTTATAATGTCTTTAACGGCTCTGGATACTAGTCTTTTTGTGACAACAGTTTCGGTTTTCAACGGTAAAAAAGACAAGAAGAGTTCTTTTGAAGCACAGGGATTTCGTTGAATTAAGGAACGAGTTATGCGGACTGAAGAGGCAATGGCCATTATAGAAAAAATATTACTTAAGTAACATCATTTTGTATGTTTCTGCATTTTGCTCTTTTGTTAACGAATGCCGACAAATAATTTTACAAAAAAGATCGGCATCTCGAAAACAGCCCAATGCCACATTCAAGCAGATACTTCTTCCAAGTTTTCAAGCACGTATCCATATTCTGATTTCGGGCGCGAGTCGGGCTACTTGCGTACCGAGGGTTCCGTACCACACAACATCACTTACAAAAAAGTTTTGTTTTTTCCGGGACCTTTAGTGCGAGACCGATTCACACTTGGCCGGTTTTCATTATTTGTTGTTATAGGTACAGTACTGTAGAGTTTACTCTGTAGTCACACCAAGTTTGACGCTTTTATGTATTACAGTAGTACCCGGTTTATAGGCTTACCTATGTGCCTGCGCAGTTGACAAATTTTAATAGCGTGCGAAATTATATTGACCAATCAGGACTGCCACCTTCAATCCCTTTACGCTATTGGCTTATTTGTTATCGCGACCTTTTTCATCCTTTGGGTACGGAACCCTAATAAAAGAAATGTTCAAAGGGTCTCCCAAGCCCAAAGCAAAGAGAATGAAATCGCGTGGGGTCTGAACCTAACTACTACATACCCTGCTTACTATAAAATTGTTTACTAGAATCGTCTAGATAGTTGCACAAGAATTCTGCGCTAAAATAAAGAAAGAAGAGCGTTTGGCTAAATTCCAAGTCATTATGGTTGATGGTATAATAATCGTTGTACCTATTTTCATATCTAACCGACTAAACAAGTTGACTGAGACGAGTCGTCGCATTATACATTTTGTTTTGTTATTATCTCCAAACGAATCGTCGAAGCAGTACCTACAGATATTTCTTGAAATAAATATATCTTGGACATTGTATCTTGGAGATAGTTTATTATAGGATTGGTAGAGATATAGGTCCCTATCATGAATCTCTGTTTTAAAAGATACAGTGGCTCAAAGATTTCCATGCAAATCTTAAATTAATCTTAGTAGTTACTTACCTAACTATACAGCTATAGGTAGGCCCAAATTTGATAAATCAGGTGAAATAATTTCCGGAGTATTGGAACTTAATACTTAGTACTAGGCAGGCACGTATCCAGACTTTTATTTCGTACTAGGTAAGTATGTTAAAATGAAACTGTACAGGGTGTAACAAAACACCCTAGTAATACTGAAGGGGGTTCTTCAGATTATCAAACTGAACAACTTTCACTATGGAGCCAAGTAAAATATCACGGAAAAAAAAATCTGCTTCCCATACATTTGAGTCGAGTCGATCGTGCAGTTTTGTATGAAAAGGCGTTTTTTTTTTTTGCGATTTCGATGTTGGATCCATAGTGAAAGTTGTTCAGTTTGATCGTCTGAAGCACCCCATTAACTATTAGAGACTAGGATGTTTTGTTACACACTGTACTTATAATATTTTTCATCTCTCATAGTAACTCTGAAAGTAGGTCATTGTTTATCTATGAAGCGGGTTGAAAGTGATGCATTTCATCCCTAGGGCGGAAAAGTAATTAAAAAAAAGCCTACGTCTATACTGAGCAAATGCAGAAACCTATACAGGGTACAGGAAGGGTACAGGTACCTATAATGGGTGACTTTAACGAAAATCTGACAAACAAAAGGCACAGAGATTTAGATCATGCTTATAAAATCATTAACTTTTATTGGTTAGTGTTGAAAACATAATCAAACTTCGTTTGTGTGGATGGAGCACGTTGTAAAGACTATCCTTTTAAGTACGAATTACTAAGACTAGGTAGACGATAAGACGATTGAAATAAAATAAACTCACTTAAGTAGGTATATATTTTATATTCAAATCTAATAAGATGAAGTTGTCCTATTTTTAAGTTTGTAGGTACTTACTTACAAAATTATTCATAAACGATAATTAGTTTTGAAACAAACATAAAACCAGTTTAGTACCTTTGACGGGATGACCTTTCAATAAACATTAATACGTTCTATGTAAAGTTAACTGGAATAACTTTAAGAAAATTAAATTTAAGCAGCCATCTGGTCCTTGGGCTCTAAAGCAGCTCTGAAGTGATAACAATATTCGGGTGAGAGCTCTCAGGTATCGTAAGCCGGCAAAATTTTAATTACTTACCAGAGGCCAGTTTCGGCGAGATTAGTATCATAAAGTTTTCTATATCTTTCGTTATCTCGGCCAAGTCACGCAGCCACGGCGTAACATAAATTGGAAGATAAAAAGAAACCTTTGAAAACGTTCTGATGGTCACTACGTTAACCGGTGTGAAGTTGGCGGCCAAAAAGTTAGCGGCCAATTTCCAATATTAACCGACCGAATTCAGAAGGTCATTGATATTTTTTTTAATTGAATTAGTTTTTCTACTACTAGATCTGATTAATCCACCATCAGACCTACACAGGCTTATTCTTCACTCTTTAAACTACCACTAAGTATAAACGTCGACCTTGAGATCGACTTTATAACAATGTTTTTTATCGATGAAAGGTTAGCTCCCAAAAATAGCCGACTCGTCATAGTTGGATAAGTTTTTTTCCTACTAGATGTGATTAAGCCACCATCAGACCTACACAGGCTTATTCTTCAGTCTTTAAACTAGCTCTACGTATAAACGTCGACCTTGAGATCGACTTTATAACTACCTTTTTTATCGATGCAAGGTTAGTTTCCAAAATTTACCGACACTCCATAGGTCGACTAGTTTTTTTCCTACTAGATGTGATTAAGCCACCATCAGACCTACACAGGCTTAATCTTAAGTCTTTAAACTACCACTAAGTATAATCATCGACCCTAGGTTCGACTTTATAACTACCTTTTTTATCGAAGAAAGGTTAGCTCCCAAAATTTACCGGCTTACCAAAGTTGAATTAGTTTTTTTCCTACTAGATCTGGTTAATACACTATCAGACCTATACAGGCTTATTATTTAGTCTTTAAACTAACTCTAAGTATAAACGTTGACCTTGGAATCGACTTTATAACTACCTTTTTTATCGACGGAAGGTTCGTTTCTAAAATTAACCGACTCATCGTAGTTGGACTCGTTTTTTTCCTACTGGATCTGGTTAATCCACTATCAGACCTGCACGCCTGTATTCTTTAGTCTTTAAACTACCTCTGAGTATAAACGTCAACCTTGAGTTCGACTTTATAACTACTTTTTTTGACGATGAAAAGTTAGCGGGTAACATTAACGACTCACCCACTGACATAAACTCTAGCGACACAGCTTAGACAAGCTCGTTCAAACAAACAACATGTCACACAAAACAACACAAAATGACACAATGTCATTGCTGTTTGTCATTGCCATAGTGACGAAGTGAACTCGGGAACATCAATCAGGTGCGGGCACCGCATTCAAGTGGAACATGTTGCTTCTATGAAAGGGCTTGTCTATCGCTAGATTGTAAGTCAATGGACCCACCGTAGTTGCATATTTTAGTGACTCACCACCTGAAAACGTCCAAGATTAGTGTCATTGAGGCTTGTTTGAAACACCTATTTGTCTTTTTGGTGTCCTCCAGGAGCTTGCATTCTTCGATATTAACATGCTGTTCCATACAAATAATTGAGAACATTGATTCTCCATAGACAGCTTCCGCCATCTAGCGTTCATACGAAGAAGCACTATGTGTTAAACTAAGGTTTTTTGTCAAAAGTAATGTCGATAGCGGTGAGATTTCACTTATAGCCTTTACTAACTCGTTTGGCTCACGATCAGACTGTTTACGGTGTGATCCCCACCGGCTAAGCATTTTTTTTCAATTCAATCTCTATGTGGCTCCATCTATCTGTGATGTTATGATACTCATAAAATGCAAGGCGACTTACCTATCCATTTCCGCAGTAATGCTAACCAACCGAATTCAGAAGTTCATCGACTCTATGCCGTTGAATTAGGATTTCTGCTACTAAATCTGACCAAGCCACCTTCAGACCTAGAAAAGCTTATTCTTAAGCCTTTAAACTACCTATGTATATAATCATTAACGTTGAGTTCGACTTTGTACCGAAGTTCTGTTTTTTGTGAAGTTGGCGGCCAATTTGAGTTTTCTACATTCTGTAATAGATGGCGTTACATGACTTTGCTCCGAAGACGGAAAATTAGGCTAAAAAGCAAAAATATACATGTCACTGAAGCAGACGCACCCGTTGACGAAGTACGTATCTGCTCCTATTTTTCTGCTTACTACTAACAAACAAGATTTTACAATTTTATATCAATCTTGCATCAACGCCATCTATCCAACAGTCCTCGTTGAATTAAACGAACCGAATTCAGAAGTTCATCGACTATATGCCTTTGAATTAGAATTTCTGATACTAAATCTGACTAAGCCACTTTCAGACCTAGATAGTCTTATTCTTTAGCCTTTAAACTACCTGTGTGTATAATCATTAACGTTGAATTTGACTTTGTACCTAAGATCCGTTTCTGTGAAGTTAGCGGCCAAATTGAGTTTTCATTATTCTATGATAGATGGCGTTTATATAACTTGCCTTTGAATTAGTATTTCTACTACGAGATCTGACTAAGCCACCTTCAGACCTAGAAAAGCTTATTCTGTAGCCTTTAAAATACATGTGTGTATAATCATTAACATTGAATTCGACTTTGTACCTAAGATCTGTTTCTGTGAAGTTGGCGGCCAATTGGAGTTGTCAATATTCTATGATAGATGGCGTTTATATGACTTTACTCCGATATCGGAAATTTAGGCTAAAAAGCAAGCAAAAATATGCAATTCACTGAAGCAGACGCATCTGTTGACGAAGTACCTATCTGTTCATATTTTACTGCTTATTAAAAACGTATAAACCAACTGAATTCCGAAGTTCGTCGATTTGCCTTTGAATTGGTATTTCTACTACTAAATCTGACTAAGCCACCTACAGACCTAGAAAAGCTTACTCTTTTGTCCTTACACTACCTTTGTAGATAATCATTAATCTTAAGTTCGACTTTATAACTACCTTTTTAATCGAAAAAACATTTCGGACAATTTTATTTTCAAAATTCTGTGATAGATGGCGTTGACGTAGCTTTGCTCAGAAGACAGTACATACCTTCAGAGGCAAAGAATTCGTTTTTCTATTATTAAATCTAACTAAGCCACTATCAGAGCTACCCAAGCTTCTAATTAAGTCTTTACTCTATCTGTTTAAATAGTTATAAATCTGGAGTGCGACTTTATAACTACCTTTATAGAGACGAAAACTTTGCGGTAAATTTTTGTTCAACATCCCAGAGGTAGATGACGTTGACGTGATTTAGGGCTCAAAAGTAAACAAAAAACCAGGGCTCCACCGTGCTATCATACAAATATTTGTTCCTTACGGGATTCGAACCCGCGACCCTCACACAACAGGCAGGTTCATTACCAACAGTGCTAATCGGGCCTTCAAAAGAAGGGCTTTATAGGTATGACAGACGGACGGAATATGAATATTGATATCATTAGGATCCTTTAAACCCATACTCTACCCTTCAAACTGAACAACTTTTACTATGGGAGCAAACCGATAGTAGCAAAAAAATATCTGCTTCTTGTTACACACTAAACTGCAATGTTTTTTACTATTACCTATCGGTTTTCTCCCATAGTAAAAGTCGTGTTCTACGTAAAATTTCGACCTCAAAATCAGGAATCCGACGAATCGGGAACAAATCCATTCATTTCCTTCATCCGAAGCCGTAGCATGCTACACGTGATACGGCTGTATCACGTCTTTTATCTCGTTCGTTCGCGCGCAAATAGAAAGAGAGCGAAAGTGTGATAGCGCTGTATCACGGTGGCATGCTACCCATACTGGTACCTTAGTTGAATCTATCGCCATCTGTTGTAAACTGATACCTAAATAAAAACAAACCAATACCTTTCTGAATTATATTTATTTAAACATTGAGTAAAATACAATTTATAATGTGACAATAGTACCTAGTCATCATCATCACAGCCTAACAGGGTGTAAAAAACCCCTGTTGGAGCCCCTTTAGGGGATGCTTCAGACCATCAAACTGGAAAAATTTCACTACGGCGGAGCCAACTTCTAAATCGCGAAAAAAAAATCTGTCGTCCCATACAATTTGAGTAGAGTTGGTACTGCAGTTTTGTATGAAACTGTTTTTTTTTTCAATATTTCGGGCTCCATAGTGAAAGTTGTTCAGTTTGATGGTCTGAGGCACCCCCTAAAGGCTCCAAATGGGTTTTTTACATACTGTATAAGTATGGGCGTAAGTCCACCATGCGTGCCCCAATGCGGATTGATTTCACATCGGAATTTCTTCTTCAGTGTATGCAGGTTTCCTCACGAGGTTTTCCTTCACCGTACTTTAGTTGGAAAAGCTCATTGGTAGGTACATAGCATGTCATCTGTGCGTATTCGAACCTAGAGTGCGATTTTTGAATCTCATTCGGTGAGCTCAGCAGTTGAAAATGTTAAATTATCTATGGAGATATGCATCTTTCTACTGCTTATTTGGCTTTAAAAATAGCACTCCTGAAGTATGATTTTTGAAAGTCAAATCAGCAGTAGAAAGAAATACGCATACCTCCATAGTAATTTTGACATTTTCAACTGCCGAGCTCACCGAATGAGATTCAAAAATCGCACTCCTGGACCACAGGATTGAGTTTCCATAGCTCTCCGCAACGCGCCACCAACGCTACAATAGAAGAAAATATAAGCTACCGCGTTTTTATTTATTAACCGCGTTACTCTCAAAAATTGTGTTAATAAAATATAAGTAGGCAAAAATTAATGCAGTGCTTTTAACTTGTTACTATGAGATTAAATTAGTTGCGTTTGAGTTGAGGTAATATTCTAGCAGCCGATATAAACGGTTAAAATTCGTTAAAGGTCGGCACATTCTGTTCGGCTTTTTCCTAACAAACGCGTTTTCATTTGCTAGAGAAAAATAGAACGGAATGTGCCGACCCGCTTATGTGTAGCCAGCCATAGCACACGCCTTACTACTTTTTTTCTGTTTTAATGAAAACTGCTGCTAGGTCTTCTTCTTATCGAGTGGGCTGCAAGCCCTGGTGTCAGAGTTTATTCAAACCGCCTTACGGCCTCTGACGTGGTTTTTATGTAACGACTACTACCACCAGTGATAGTAGCCGGGACCAACAGCTTAACGTGCCATCCGAATCACGGAATCATCTTTCTTTTCAGACAATCAGGTGACTCAGCCTGCAATGTCCTAACCAACTGGGGAAAAACGCACAAAGTGTCATTTCACTAGGTGCCCCCCCGGGGGAATCGAACCCACGACCTCCGTGTCAAGAGCCCAATGCTCTTACCATTAGACCACGGAGGCAGTTAGTGCTGTTAGGTAATTAGACTAATTATAAATAGGTATCTATACTGGCCTCCATGTAGACAAACACCAACATATTTTTTTGTTCCGATGCTTAATTTACATAAGCATAGCATATGCTCACGACTGTATTCCCCGAGGGGGTAGTCGGAGATATTCTGAAACCTCAGAACATCCACGTTTCACCAGTAGTACCGAAACTCTGTCCAGTGTGACGGGGGGTGAGCCCGTCGCCAATTATAATGGACAGTGGGTACAATGCATGCCTCGAAATTGAAGCATGCAGGTTTCCTCACGATGTTTTCCTACACCGAAAAGCCAGTGGTGTTACAATCGCCTTTTCAATGCTTAGTTTAATAAAAAGGTATCCAATGTAATGAACTAACAATAGTGAATGAAAGTACCTAAATGCAATGTGTGTGTGGATGTGGAGCGAGTAACCACATAACTACCTAGCAGTAGCACCAAATTTTCGTTGTTTAAATACGAGGTAAGTGTCCGTTTACAGTTCAGTGACTCCCTCGTCACAATATTGAAGACGTCTTGCCAAGAAAGCCTACCTAAATTATAAAAGTGCTACTCCAATATAATCCAAAAGCCTAATAGATATTTTTATACAATACTCTTAAAGGTTTTTTATTACAAAAATACAAAAAAAAACAGGTAACATTTCTTTCAATATTCTTATAAGTGGAATGTTTAGAACCTATATTTTTGCATAAAAATTGCTTTGTAGTAAGTTGTAATAGCATTTATTCATTTTGAGTTATAGAGAAAATAATATTTAATATTGTAATGAGATGAGGGCGCCACTGAACGGTAAAAGAATCCGATGACACTGATCATAGCGTGGTCGCGTAATGTAACTGCAACAAACATACACGGCCCTATACCATCTTGATGAAATCGTTTTTGGAGTGTTGATTGTGCATCTCGTTGTTTGTAGCCATATTCATCATAATCTCAGCCGACGGACGTCCACTGCTGGACATAGGCCTCCCCCAAGGATCGCCAAAACGACCGGTCCTACGCTGCCCTCATTTAACGGGTTCCCACCGCATTCACCAGGTCGTTGGTCCACCTTGTTGTATCTAAATATTTAGATACTTGTCAAGTCAAATGCAATCGCGGCGTTACTTTCCCCTAAAATCAAAGAAAAACAAAGATATTAAGATAATAGTAGATTACACACCGAGGACAGGAAAGCCGAGGTAAGTATACTATTTTTCTCCTCGACGGAGGTGGAAAGCGACAACTTAGTTTAGCGCAGCGGGGCGTTAATTGACGCTTTCCGTCCGGAGGGGAGAATAGAGACATATTAAATTTGCTTCACTATCTATTAGATGCAAATCCACACAAGACTGCATAATCATTATCATCATCATCATCATCATCATCATCATCATCATCTCAGACCATGGAGGTCCACTGCTGGACATAGGCCTCCCCCGAGGATCGCCACAACGACCGGTCCTGCTCTGACCTCATCCTGTCCACACATAAGACTGCATAATCATTATCATCATCATCATCATCTCAGACCATGGAGGTCCACTGCTGGACATAGGCCTCCCCCGAGGATCGCCACAACGACCGGTCCTGCTCTGACCTTATCCTGCATCCCGTCTTCATAATTATCTCAGCCGATAGACGACCACTGCTGGACATAGGCCATTGTTCACCGATTCAATTATCTTTTCCACAGCACTATAACAATATACTTAAAATAAGTTTTTCAATTAGGTCACGTTCGGTAACTTGATCATTGATATCAGATGAAGACTGTTCAATATTAGTTTGAATATTATCTAAAATATCGATTAACTCTCGCAATCTTCCTAACTTTAACTGAAGTGTACGAAGTTGTACATCAAAAATTATAGACGGTTCGACAAGGTTTAAGATGTCAACATATTTTTTGAATTACTGCATTGGCTCGCTCCTATTGGTTCATACATCGTTGAATTTAATAAGGTCTATACTCGTAGAACATCCCAAAGAGAAAGAAATTTATCATTGAAATAAACCTTAATTTAGAAACTCGACTCCGGAAGATGACTGTTGACTTGACATCAACGTCATAGAAAGGTTTATGTGTGAGCGGCCATACGATGATATAAACGTCGTTGCGATGGCCTACAGGTTAAATAAATCTCAAACCGTAGCCGTGGTGTAGTAAGCCGTTACCACAGCTAGTATGAGCGAGAAGTCCCACGCAGCGCAGTGTAATTCCAGCGAGCCGTGACGAGCAGTCAAAGACCCGTGCACGGCTGATTGCAGCGTTGGGATCTCGAAGGCTGGTTACTCGCAGACGCACTGAAAACAGTCGGCAAATCTATTTTGAAGCTGATGCCTTGGTTATGTTGTAAGCATTAGGTGTGTGCGACCAAGAAAGTGCGCTTGAAAGAATTGAGTATAGGTTGCTAGCATGAAGCAGCAGATGGGAAACCTAGGGCTTAAACAAGCCCTAGCACTTCTATGCACAATATGCTTGTGTTAGTCGATTTTAGATGATTAGGCTCTCGGCTTAGCGATAAAGATACACTACACTTTAGTATGGCTTAGTTGTAAGCGTACAATAGATGTGGATTGAAGCGGCCATGCTTACAGGCTTAAAAACAAGCTAGGATAGATTTGATGCATAATTCTTTAATTTGAATATCACCAAAAGTGGCTGCTGCTTTTACTGGCTCTAGATAGTTCTTGAATTTCATCAAGGTGGCCCTTAAAGGAGCTTCGCCTGGTTTTAAAACCTTGTAACTCAGACATGTTGAATTACTATGAAGTGCATGTATACCTACAGCATATATTATAGCATAATATAATAGGCAGCACTATGTTACAAATTACAGTAAACACTTTGTAAGAGTTAAAATAACATGTAAATTCTTACGTACTTCCTCCAAACGTACTGGCAGGGCGGGCGTAGAGAACGCGGTGCGCGGTGCGCGCGGTACTCTCGGTGGGTCTTGCATGGCTCGTTGTCTCGCAGGCGAAGCCTTTAGGCCTCGCGAGCTGGAAATGGTCGGCCCAAAGCGAAGTTTATAGCGTGCAAAAAACGGCGCGTGCGCAAGGATATACACTCTGGGGCGCAAGGCATGACTCAGAACACACGTACCAAAGCAAGGAAACATAACTTGAGCAGGGATAATCATTCCAGGTAGCAAGGCAAGTTATTCAGAACGGTCCAGTAGTTTCGGAGCATAATCAAAACAAACAAACAAACATAAAATTAAATCTTTCCTCTTAATGAATTGCACCTTATTAACACAACACAATAATAGACACGAAAAACGAATTTAGAAAATTAAGAACCAAAGCCTTAAAGGATAAGCAATTTTTTGCAATTCTATCACTATGTGGCTCCATCTATCTGTGATGTTATGATACTCATAAACTGCATAGCGACTTGCCTATCCAAATCGAGTACTGTCTTTGAATTAGGATTTCTACTACTAGATCTGACCAAGCCACCATCAGACAACCACAATCATTTTTACATCAACATGTGTGAAATTTTGAGCTTGCTTCGCTCGCTCCAGCTTTCAAATGCTATTTAAAGCTAACATTACATATTATTATTATTGTTGGCTGGGCTATTGCAAGCAAGGTTCGTTATGTAACACTGCGACCATCACTGATCGTTAGTGTTCGCCCCAAGCTCACCCATATTTTACACATACATCCGAACTAATTTTTTATTATTCTCGGGAATGCAGGTTTCCTTACGATGTTTTCCTTCACCACGCCGAGCTAGTGAAAATGTTAAATTCAACCGTACATAAATTCCGTAGAACTTAGTGGTACAGGCCAGGAATCGAACCGCCGCCTCTTGATTGAGTTGCTAGCTCTCTTCCGTATTACATAACATACCTAGGCTAATGAGACACGAACCACATTTCCTGCATACTCTGAACATAAAATTCTGATTTGTATGTGAAGCTTACCAACCCGCATTGGGCGCATGTGGTGGACTAACGCCAATTCACCCTCCCTGAGGTTAAGCCTGTGCCGTGCAGTGGGATGTATACAGGCTGATGATGATGATGAACACATTTGTAGTGTCATGCTCTGCCGCTACAAAATCATCAGCCCGACCTACCAGCTGCACTCTGCGCTGCTCCTGTGTAGTCATATTGTTGGTGTGAAGTGTGGGACTTGTGGTAAAGCCTGATGGTACCTACTGCCCCCCGGTCCAGATTACTAGTTCAAGTTCTACAGTTACAGCAAATCTTGGGAATGGAGCAGTACAGTCGGTGCACATAGTAACCTCGTACAAAACCCACAGGAAGTAATGTATTGTGGTCGCATGTTTGTGTCCCACCTACTTTGATCAAAAATAATAAGCATATCATAAGCAGCATAAGCATAAGCATATGCTCACAATTATGTTCTCCGAGGGGGTTGTCAGAGATATTCAGAAAACTCAGAACACCCACGTTTCACTAGTAGCACTGATACTCTGGGCTCAACTGTACAATGAGTACCGTCAAATTTGGGGGTGGTGATGGGTGGGGTAAACTAAACGGAAAAAGTGCGGAACCCCCCCCCCACCCTTTTTTTTTTGCCCCCCCTGCAGTCCAAAAATAGCTGGTACAAGGCGTGGGAGGAACCCCATATCTAGCTCAGTCGGTCAGGTTAGCGAGTTGCTCCTCGCTAACCTGACCGACTGAGCTAGATATGTGACAAACATGTTAGGTTTGTTGCGAACACGCGCACGAGCCGAGCGAGAGGTGCCGCGGCAGCGGCCGGGGCGTGTCAGAGCCGAATGCTACTGTTTTTGGACTGCATGGGGGCAAAAAAAAGGGGGGTGTTCCACACTTTTTCCCTTTAGGGGGGCATGTGGGAACCCCCTTCCTATCCCCACCCCCAAATTCGACGGTACTCATTGTACAGTCCTTCCATTGAAGCATGCACTTTTCCTCACAATGTTTTCTTTCACTACTCAATACTTTATTGCGTTTCACAATGGTAGATATAGCAGTTGGTGTTGGTGTAATCTGAATATTCACCGAAGAGCCAGTGGAGTTACAAATCGAATCAGAAATAATATGGAGCAATAATTACGTTTCGCCGCTGCTCCACTGTTGCATATTCTGTTCTGACGGCTGCCCACCGGACCGGGAAATTCGCAAGTTGCTTAATTTATTATGTAAAAGTCATTTTAATTGATTTTAGCACGCAATGACCGATATTTCAATTATTACCAACAGAAAAATTCGTTCTATATATTCTATATTTTAAAAAATGGCTGCCATCTTGGGTATGTGATGATTTTGCCAATGTCGAGTTTTTATAGCAAAAGTGCTTGACGTTGTACGGTTATATTGATATTTATTTTGGTGACTTCAAGGGTTGTTCTTGTAAAAGAACAATATCCTGAGCCACCACTGGAGTTCCACTGTGGACCGGGGATGGGGCAACCGACACGACCACCCAATAGCAGAGCCACAGAGCAACTCAGAAAAATTCGTTGTGTTCTGTCAAATTGTCAATTGTCAAATCAAATAGTTTTTTTTTTATATACCCATTCGGAAAGGCAATGGGAACTAGCCCTTACAGCCGTTTTCCTTCGTATTTTTCTTTGAATTTAATCTAAGCACGTGTCTTGTCAGTTTAATATATCAAGAGATGCACATAGCAAATTCGCTCTTGTTAAAAAAGGAGACCGCTACTTATTGCTGTCCTTATCGACGTATCCACTTTTTTGTATGTACTTCGGCCATCTGACTCCAAAATTAAAATTAAAGAGGGAAAAGATTACCATACCACCACCACCACCTAGAAGACCATACTAATCATTTTAATAGAAAAGTCGAATCTTTACGCCTGACATGGTTGTATGGGCTCGATCCTTTGGCGTTCCAAAAAAAGGCAGGCATTTATATTGTTGAGTCTTATTAAAATGAGTGCATCGGTATTAATATTATTAAAGCCCGACCAGCAGTGAGATTTTTGAAAATCATACGAGCGGTTCGGCAGTAGAAAGATGCTTAGGCCGAGATTCAGAGACGATTTATTCCGTCTTAGCTCGAGCTAAGTACCATCATATTTCACTGAACTATATATTGTTCAGATTTATTCAGAGACGATTTATTTCGTCTTAGCTCGACCCATGCACCATCATATTTGTTCACTTGCACGACACTTTGTTACGCAAAACAACACCAATTTTACGAACCAAAACTCACTATAAACAATAAAAATTCGATGAAATATGAGGACTCCAAACGTCAACTACCAAATCCCGCCAAAAACTCCGTGATCTGTGATTCTGTGTAGTTTTTTTTTTTTTTTTTACTAACCTGGTTACAAGATCTTTAGGCTAAATCTTATTTTATTTCAATTTATCTTCTGTTTTCACGATAAAACGTTGGTGTTCGATGTTTTGACGCTTCTTTGGAGTTTTTAGAGACAATCGAAAGACGCAGGAAACGCAGAGAAGTCCACAGGAAAGAGGTAAACCGACCGCTTTGCCGCGCTAAAATCACGGAACGCTTTTCCTGTTTACGACCCACACACCATCATATTTCATTGAACTGTATATTATTCACTTGCACGACACTTTGTTACGCAAAACAACACCAATTTTACGAACCAAAACTCACTATAAACAATAAAAATTCGATGAAATATGAGGACTCCAAACGTCAACTACCAAATCCCGCCAAAAACTCCTTGATCTGTGTAGTGTGCGCTGTCAGTGTTGCCAAGTGCCAGCCAGTCTGAATCGCCAAAAATCTCGAGCCAAGTAGCCTAAAGTACCCCATACACAATAGTCCGTCTTGCAGTCCTACAGCAATATTGGACAGTGAATGGTGTTGTAGTCCTGCAAGGCATCCGATGACCTTGTGTAGGATGCCGCTCGAGTCCTACCAGTCCTACAAGCCCCGCCCACCGCTTGTCTATGGCATGCTGTGCTACAAGCAGGAGCGTGAAATGGAACGCGGGACTGCAGACCACCATTTTTTTAATTTTATTTGTTTACAACTAGGTTTACAATGGTCGACACCGACTTTTATCAGCGTGGTATCACAGGCTCAACTGCAATTCCTCTGACGAATAGCTATTTTTTTTTTATATCATGATTGCTAGAACACCGACACTAGTGAGAAACGAAACGTAACGGAACTGATGGTAGGACGGCTTGCAGCGGGGCTAGTACACCAACCCGCGATAGCGTGATATAGCGCTATCACGCTTCCGCTCTCTTTCTATTTGCACGCGACAGAACGAGACAGAAGACTAAATTTGACAGATGGATGTGTTAAATGTGGTTGGCGTACTAGCCCCGCAGGACAGTGTATGGGCTTGTAGTCCAGCATAGCTAGCATGCTGCAGTGATACAGCGCTATTACACCTTCGCTCTCTTTCTATTTGCGTGCGAACGAACGAGATAAATGACGTGATACAGCTGTATCACGTGTAGCATACTACGAGGGCTGCACGTCGGACTACATGGCTGGATAGTGAATGGAGCTGTCGGACGCCTGTGTATGGGCACATCCAGCCTACTATCCAGACTACTGTGAATGGGCTCCTTTACGAAAAGTTGCCAGATTTCCCAATTTTCATTCCTCTAAACGTTGCAACCGCCTCTAAGCGCTATATCACGCTATCGCGGGTTGGCGTACTAGCCCCGCTGCAAGCCGTCCTACCATCAGCACTGGTAGCATGCAACACGTGATACGGCTGTATCACGTCTTTTATATCGTTCGTTCGCACGCAAATAGAAAGAGAGCGAAGGTGTGATAGCGCTGTATCACTGCGGCATGCTAGCTGTGCGTAACGTAACGGACGTTTCGTTTCTCACTAGTGTCGGTGTTCTAGCAATCATGATATAAAAAAAATAGCTATTCGTCAGAGGAATTGCAGTTGAGCCTGTGATACCACGCTGATAAAAGTCGGTGTCGACCATTGTAAACCTAGTTGTAAACAAATAAAATTTAAAAAATGGTGGTCTGCAGTCCCGCGTTCCATTTCACGCTCCTGCTTGTAGCACAGCATGAGTTTTTGGCGGGATTTGGTAGTTGACGATTTCATCGAATTTTTATTGTTTATAGTGATTTTTGGTTCGTAAAATTGGTGTTGTTTTGCGTAACAAAGTGTAGTGCAAATGAACAAAATTAAAATATGATGGTGCATGGGTCGTAAACAGGAAAAGCGTTCCGTGATTTTAGCGCGACAAAGCGGTCGGTTCACCTCTTTCCTGAGGACTTCTCTGATTTTCCTGCGTCTTTCGATTGTCTCCAAAAACTCCAAAGAACCATCAAAACGTCGAATACCAACGTTTTAATGTGAAAGCAGAAGATAATTGAAAATAAAAAAGATTTATAAAGGTCTAGTAACCAGGCTAGTAAATAAAAAATTTAAAAAAAAAATTGAAGGTATAGCCGTATCACGTGCAACATGCTACGCCTTCTGTATTCTAGTTCTAGAAGAAAATAATGAAAACTCTTAAGGAAGTTATAAATACACTTTATATTATTGTACTTAAAATTTTTTTGTTTTTGCATGTTTTAGTTCAGTTTGTAATTTTTTACGATTTCCATTTCCTTGCATTGCAGTCTTTTTTTAAATCGATGCATACCGGTGGATTAATTTTGCTGTTTAAATGTTTTCCTAAAAACAATACAGAGAAACCATAAAAAGCAATCGAAAAAATATTTGTCGCAGTAAAGATGAGCAAAACCAAAAATATCACATGCGGGAATGACATGCGACAGTCAAAATTCGAGCTCGAGATTTTAGTACAATCTCCAGCACTGGTAGCATGCAACACGTGATACGGCTGTATCACGTCTTTTATCTCGTTCGTTCAAACGCAAATAGAAAGAGAGCTAAGGTGTGATAGCGCTGTATCACTGCGGCATGCTAGCTATGCAGCTTGCTTCGCTTTGTATGAAAAATAAGAGACGACAAAGTCAGGGGGGGCCTAAATCTTTTAGTTTTCACTTATTTTTCTCCCGAGCCGCAGGGCCCCTTGGCTGCGCTGGGCCCATAGGCTGGTGCCTACTTTGCCTTTATGGTTAATCCAGCACTGCAAAAATGCATGTCACTGAGTTATACACGTCCGTTGACGAAATAAGTTAATATTGGTATCGATTCGGTTTAATCACTCCGTTTTCTGCTTACTTAAAAACACACATTCTTACTATTTTATTTGTATTTTTTATTATCTGCAAGGTCGCACGCCCTGAAAGACAACGGCTGTAAAGGCTAGTTCCCATTGCCTTTCCGAATGGGTACATAAAAAAAACTATTTGACAGACAGAACACAACGAATATTTCTGACATTTCTGTTAGAAATTGAAAAATCGAGCATAATCAAGGAAAAAAACCAAGAATGCTTCCAAGAAAGAAGTATGTATTTATTACATTTACGTATTTAACAATTTTTACCTGAAATGATCACTACTTTGGCATTAAAACTTGTTTCAGGGTTCGGAGTAAAAATCCGAGTTAAGAATGTGTGTGAACTACTTGGCTTGGCTTTTACATAATAAATTAAGCAAACGGCGAATTTCCCGGTCCGGTGGGCAGCCGTCAGAACAGAATATGGACCAGTGGGAGGCGGTGTGAAAACTGTGGAGCAGCGGCGAAACGTAATTATTGCGCCATATTATTTCTGATTCGATTTGTAACTCCACTGGCTTTTCGGTGAAGATTCAGAATACACCAACTGCTGTATCTACTATTGTGAAACGCAATAAAGTATTGAATATTGAAAGAAAACATCGTGAGGAAAAGTGCATGTTTAAATTTCGAGGCATGTATTGTACCCTCTGTCCATTATATGTGGCTAGGGTAGGGCTGCCGGGACATGTCCAGATTTCAAGCCTAATGTCCCCATGTCCCTGTCAGCAAGACATTCATCCCGGTTTGTGAATTATGATGACATAGATTGTCCACAGGCTAAGCAAATTTTGCCACGGGTTGCGTGTATGTTGCTAGCTCTATCGTTATTAGTGTGATCAAACATGGTGATGCATTGACAGAGTGGCAGCTGTCAGTCCGTAGGTGTGTCAATCCGTCACCGTGTATGCTTCTATGTGCGGTTTCACATAACTCCTTGCTTTGCAAATGATGGACTGACGACTGCCGCTCCATCAATGTGTCATTGTGTGTGAAACTTTGGTGCATTTGTTTTGTACAGATACGAGTTCTGGCTACAACCGATTCCTATTTTGAAGGTGGACTTGGGGGACCCCTACCCCCCTCCCTCCCTAAATTCGTGCCGCACGATACTAAACCCAACCCCAGAGTTTCAGTTCCACTAGTGAAACGTGGGTGTTCTGAGTTTTCTGAATATCTCTGACTACCCCCTTGGGGAACATAGTCATGAGCATATGCTTATGCTTATGCTATGCTTATTATTTCTGATCAAAGGAGGTGGGACACAAACATGCGACCACATTACATTACTTCCTGTGGTTGTTGTACGAGGTTACTATGTGCACCGACTGTACCGCTCCAGCCCCACAATTTGCTATAACTGTAGAACTTGAACTAGAAGTCTGGTCCCGGCTGTACGCCTTGTAGCTCAGGCTGATGATTTTTTAGCGGCAGAGCTTGTCACTACAAATGTGTTCATCATCATCATCAGCCTATATATAAGTCCCACTGCAGGGCACAGGCTTAACTTCAGGGAGGGTGTGTTGGCGTCAGTCCACCACATGCGCCCAATGCGGGCTGGCAGACTTCAAATATGCATCAGAATTTGATGTTCAGCGTATGCAAGAAATGTGGTTCGTGTCTCATTAGCCTAGGTATGTTATGTTAATAGCATTTGAAAGCTGGAGCGAGCGAAGCAAGCTCAAAATTTCACACATGTTGATGTAAAAATGATTGTGGTGGTCTGATGGTGGCTTGGTCAGATCTAGTAGTAGAAATCCTAATTCAAAGGCAGTACTCGATTTGGATAGGCAAGTCTCTATGCAGTTTATGAGTATCATAACATCACAGATAGATGGAGCCACATAGTGATAGAATTGCAAAAAATAGCTTATCCTTTATATTTATATTTTATAATATGTATTATTAAGGCTTTGGTTCTTAATTTTCTAAATTCGTTTTTCGTGTCTATTATTGTGTTGTGTTAATAAGGTGTAATTCATTAAGAGGAAAGATTTAATTTTATGTTTGTTTGTTTGTTTTGATTATGCTCCGAAACTACTGGACCGTTCTGAATAACTTGCCTTGCTACCTGGAATGATTATCCCTGCTCAAGTTATGTTTCCTTGCTTTGGTACGTGTGTTCTGAGTCATGCCTTGCGCCCCAGAGTGTATATCCTTGCGCACGCGCCGTTTTTTGCACGCTATAAACTTCGCTTTGGGCCGACCATTTCCAGCTCGCGAGGCCTAAAGGCTTCGCCTGCGAGACAACGAGCCATGCAAGACCCACCGAGAGTACCGCGCGCACCGCGCACCGCGTTCTCTACGCCCGCCCTGCCAGTACGTTTGGAGGAAGTACGTAAGAATTTACATGTTATTTTAACTCTTACAAAGTGTTTACTGTAATTTGTAACATAGTGCTGCCTATTATATTATGCTATAATATATGCTGTAGGTATATATGCACTTCATAGTAATTCAACATTCACTAACACACAATTCAACATGTCTGAGTTACAAGGTTTTAAAACCAAGCGAAGCTCCTTTAGGGTTTACCTTGATGAAATTCAAGAACTATCTAGAGCCAGTAAAAGCAGCAGCCACTTTTGGTGATATTCAAATTAAAGAATTATGCATCAAATCTATCCTAGCTTGTTTTTAAGCCTGTAAGCATGGCCGCTTCAATCCACATCTATTGTATGCTTACAACTAAGCCATACTAAAGTGTAGTGTATCTTTATCGCTAAGCCGAGAGCCTAATCATCTAAAATCGACTAACACAAGCATATTGTGCATAGAAGTGCTAGGGCTTGTTTAAGCCCTAGGTTTCCCATCTGCTGCTTCATGCTAGCAACCTATACTCAATTCTTTCAAGCGCACTTTCTTGGTCGCACACACCTAATGCTTACAACATAACCAAGGCATCAGCTTCAAAATAGATTTGCCGACTGTTTTCAGTGCGTCTGCGAGTAACCAGCCTTCGAGATCCCAACGCTGCAATCAGCCGTGCACGGGTCTTTGACTGCTCGTCACGGCTCGCTGGAATTACACTGCGCTGCGTGGGACTTCTCGCTCATACTAGCTTACTTCACCACGGCTTACTTCACCACGGCTACGGTTTGAGATTTATTTAACCTGTAGGCCATCGCAACGACGTTTATATCATCGTATGGCCGCTCACACATAAACCTTTCTATGACGTTGAAGTCAAGTCAACAGTCATCTTCCGGAGTCGAGGTTCTAAATTAAGGTTTATTTCAATGATGAATCTAAGGTTTCTTTCTCTTTGGAATGTTCTACGAGTAAAGACCTTATAAAAATCAACGATGTATGAACCAATAGGAGCGAGCCAATGCAGTAATTCAAAAAATATGTTGACATCTTAAACCTTGTCGAACCGTCTATAATTTTTGATGTACAACTTCGTACACTTCAGTTAAAGTTAGGAAGATTGCGAGAGTTAATCGATATTTTAGATAATATTCAAACTAATATTGAACAGTCTTCATCTGATATCAATGATCAAGTTACCGAACGTGACCTAATTGAAAAACTTATTTTAAGTATATTGTTATAGTGCTGTGGAAAAGATAATTGAATCGGTGAACAATGGCCTTTGTCCAGCAGTGGTCGTCTATCGGCTGAGATAATTATGAAGACGGGATGCAGGATAAGGTCAGAGCAGGACCGGTCGTTGTGGCGATCCTCGGGGGAGGCCTATGTCCAGCAGTGGACCTCCATGGTCTGAGATGATGATGATGATGATAATGATTATGCAGTCTTATGTGTGGACAGGATGAGGTCAGAGCAGGACCGGTCGTTGTGGCGATCCTCGGGGGAGGCCTATGTCCAGCAGTGGACCTCCATGGTCTGAGATGATGATGATGATGATAATGATTATGCAGTCTTATGTGTGGACAGGATGAGGTCAGAGCAGGACCGGTCGTTGTGGCGATCCTCGGGGGAGGCCTATGTCCAGCAGTGGACCTCCATGGTCTGAGATGATGATGATGATGATGATGATGATGATGATGATAATGATTATGCAGTCTTGTGTGGATTTGCATCTAATAGATAGTGAAGCAAATTTAATATGTCTCTATTCTCCCCTCCGGACGGAAAGCGTCAATTAACGCCCCGCTGCGCTAAACTAAGTTGTCGCTTTCCACCTCCGTCGAGGAGAAAAATAGTATACTTACCTCGGCTTTCCTGTCCTCGGTGTGTAATCTACTATTATCTTAATATCTTTGTTTTTCTTTGATTTTAGGGGAAAGTAACGCCGCGATTGCATTTGACTTGACAAGTATCTAAATATTTAGATACAACAAGGTGGACCAACGACCTGGTGAATGCGGTGGGAACCCGTTAAATGAGGGCAGCGTAGGACCGGTCCTTTTGGCGATCCTTGGGGGAGGCCTATGTCCAGCAGTGGACGTCCGTCGGCTGAGATTATGATGAATATGGCTACAAACAACGAGATGCACAATCAACACTCCAAAAACGATTTCATCAAGATGGTATAGGGCCGTGTATGTTTGTTGCAGTTACATTACGCGACCACGCTATGATCAGTGTCATCGGATTCTTTTACCGTTCAGTGGCGCCCTCATCTCATTACAATATTAAATATTATTTTCTCTATAACTCAAAATGAATAAATGCTATTACAACTTACTACAAAGCAATTTTTATGCAAAAATATAGGTTCTAAACATTCCACTTATAAGAATATTGAAAGAAATGTTACCTGTTTTTTTTTGTATTTTTGTAATAAAAAACCTTTAAGAGTATTGTATAAAAATATCTATTAGGCTTTTGGATTATATTGGAGTAGCACTTTTATAATTTAGGTAGGCTTTCTTGGCAAGACGTCTTCAATATTGTGACGAGGGAGTCACTGAACTGTAAACGGACACTTACCTCGTATTTAAACAACGAAAATTTGGTGCTACTGCTAGGTAGTTATGTGGTTACTCGCTCCACATCCACACACACATTGCATTTAGGTACTTTCATTCACTATTGTAAGTTCATTACATTGGATACCTTTTTATTAAACTAAGCATTGAAAAGGCGATTGTAACACCACTGGCTTTTCGGTGAAGGAAAACATCGTAAGGAAACCGGCATATGATTCAATTTCGAGGCATGCATTGTACCCACTGTCCATTATAATTGGCGACGGGCTCACCCCCCGTCACACTGGACAGAGTTTCGGTACTACTGGTGAAACGTGGATGTTCTGAGGTTTCAGAATATCTCCGACTACCCCCTCGGGGAATACAGTCGTGAGCATATGCTATGCTTATGTAAATTAAGCATCGGAACAAAAAAAAATGTTGGTGTTTGACTACATGGAGGCCAGTATAGATACCTAATTATAATTAGTCTAATTACCTAGCAGCAGTTTTCATTAAAACAGAAAAAAGTAGTAAGGCGTGTGCTATGGCTGGCTACACATAAGCGGGTCGGCACATTCCGTTCTATTTTTCTCTAGCAAATGAAAACGCGTTTGTTAGGAAAAAGCCGAACAGAATGTGCCGACCTTTAACGAATTTTAACCGTTTATATCGGCTGCTAGAATATTACCTCAACTCAAACGCAACTAATTTAATCTCATAGTAACAAGTTAAAAGCACTGCATTAATTTTTGCCTACTTATATTTTATTAACACAATTTTTGAGAGTAACGCGGTTAATAAATAAAAACGCGGTAGCTTATATTTTCTTCTATTGTAGCGTTGGTGGCGCGTTGCGGAGAGCTATGGAAACTCAATCCTGTGGTCCAGGAGTGCGATTTTTGAATCTCATTCGGTGAGCTCGGCAGTTGAAAATGTCAAAATTACTATGGAGGTATGCGTATTTCTTTCTACTGCTGATTTGACTTTCAAAAATCATACTTCAGGAGTGCTATTTTTAAAGCCAAATAAGCAGTAGAAAGATGCATATCTCCATAGATAATTTAACATTTTCAACTGCTGAGCTCACCGAATGAGATTCAAAAATCGCACTCTAGGTTCGAATACGCACAGATGACATGCTATGTACCTACCAATGAGCTTTTCCAACTAAAGTACGGTGAAGGAAAACCTCGTGAGGAAACCTGCATACACTGAAGAAGAAATTCCGATGTGAAATCAATCCGCATTGGGGCACGCATGGTGGACTTACGCCCATACTTATACAGTATGTAAAAAACCCATTTGGAGCCTTTAGGGGGTGCCTCAGACCATCAAACTGAACAACTTTCACTATGGAGCCCGAAATATTGAAAAAAAAAAACAGTTTCATACAAAACTGCAGTACCAACTCTACTCAAAATGTATGGGACGACAGATTTTTTTTTCGCGATTTAGAAGTTGGCTCCGCCGTAGTGAAATTTTTCCAGTTTGATGGTCTGAAGCATCCCCTAAAGGGGCTCCAACAGGGGTTTTTTACACCCTGTTAGGCTGTGATGATGATGACTAGGTACTATTGTCACATTATAAATTGTATTTTACTCAATGTTTAAATAAATATAATTCAGAAAGGTATTGGTTTGTTTTTATTTAGGTATCAGTTTACAACAGATGGCGATAGATTCAACTAAGGTACCAGTATGGGTAGCATGCCACCGTGATACAGCGCTATCACACTTTCGCTCTCTTTCTATTTGCGCGCGAACGAACGAGATAAAAGACGTGATACAGCCGTATCACGTGTAGCATGCTACGGCTTCGGATGAAGGAAATGAATGGATTTGTTCCCGATTCGTCGGATTCCTGATTTGAGGTCGAAATTTTACGTAGAACACGACTTTTACTATGGGAGAAAACCGATAGGTAATAGTAAAAAACATTGCAGTTTAGTGTGTAACAAGAAGCAGATATTTTTTTGCTACTATCGGTTTGCTCCCATAGTAAAAGTTGTTCAGTTTGAAGGGTAGAGTATGGGTTTAAAGGATCCTAATGATATCAATATTCATATTCCGTCCGTCTGTCATACCTATAAAGCCCTTCTTTTGAAGGCCCGATTAGCACTGTTGGTAATGAACCTGCCTGTTGTGTGAGGGTCGCGGGTTCGAATCCCGTAAGGAACAAATATTTGTATGATAGCACGGTGGAGCCCTGGTTTTTTGTTTACTTTTGAGCCCTAAATCACGTCAACGTCATCTACCTCTGGGATGTTGAACAAAAATTTACCGCAAAGTTTTCGTCTCTATAAAGGTAGTTATAAAGTCGCACTCCAGATTTATAACTATTTAAACAGATAGAGTAAAGACTTAATTAGAAGCTTGGGTAGCTCTGATAGTGGCTTAGTTAGATTTAATAATAGAAAAACGAATTCTTTGCCTCTGAAGGTATGTACTGTCTTCTGAGCAAAGCTACGTCAACGCCATCTATCACAGAATTTTGAAAATAAAATTGTCCGAAATGTTTTTTCGATTAAAAAGGTAGTTATAAAGTCGAACTTAAGATTAATGATTATCTACAAAGGTAGTGTAAGGACAAAAGAGTAAGCTTTTCTAGGTCTGTAGGTGGCTTAGTCAGATTTAGTAGTAGAAATACCAATTCAAAGGCAAATCGACGAACTTCGGAATTCAGTTGGTTTATACGTTTTTAATAAGCAGTAAAATATGAACAGATAGGTACTTCGTCAACAGATGCGTCTGCTTCAGTGAATTGCATATTTTTGCTTGCTTTTTAGCCTAAATTTCCGATATCGGAGTAAAGTCATATAAACGCCATCTATCATAGAATATTGACAACTCCAATTGGCCGCCAACTTCACAGAAACAGATCTTAGGTACAAAGTCAAATTCAATGTTAATGATTATACACACATGTATTTTAAAGGCTACAGAATAAGCTTTTCTAGGTCTGAAGGTGGCTTAGTCAGATCTCGTAGTAGAAATACTAATTCAAAGGCAAGTTATATAAACGCCATCTATCATAGAATAATGAAAACTCAATTTGGCCGCTAACTTCACAGAAACGGATCTTAGGTACAAAGTCAAATTCAACGTTAATGATTATACACACAGGTAGTTTAAAGGCTAAAGAATAAGACTATCTAGGTCTGAAAGTGGCTTAGTCAGATTTAGTATCAGAAATTCTAATTCAAAGGCATATAGTCGATGAACTTCTGAATTCGGTTCGTTTAATTCAACGAGGACTGTTGGATAGATGGCGTTGATGCAAGATTGATATAAAATTGTAAAATCTTGTTTGTTAGTAGTAAGCAGAAAAATAGGAGCAGATACGTACTTCGTCAACGGGTGCGTCTGCTTCAGTGACATGTATATTTTTGCTTTTTAGCCTAATTTTCCGTCTTCGGAGCAAAGTCATGTAACGCCATCTATTACAGAATGTAGAAAACTCAAATTGGCCGCCAACTTCACAAAAAACAGAACTTCGGTACAAAGTCGAACTCAACGTTAATGATTATATACATAGGTAGTTTAAAGGCTTAAGAATAAGCTTTTCTAGGTCTGAAGGTGGCTTGGTCAGATTTAGTAGCAGAAATCCTAATTCAACGGCATAGAGTCGATGAACTTCTGAATTCGGTTGGTTAGCATTACTGCGGAAATGGATAGGTAAGTCGCCTTGCATTTTATGAGTATCATAACATCACAGATAGATGGAGCCACATAGAGATTGAATTGAAAAAAAATGCTTAGCCGGTGGGGATCACACCGTAAACAGTCTGATCGTGAGCCAAACGAGTTAGTAAAGGCTATAAGTGAAATCTCACCGCTATCGACATTACTTTTGACAAAAAACCTTAGTTTAACACATAGTGCTTCTTCGTATGAACGCTAGATGGCGGAAGCTGTCTATGGAGAATCAATGTTCTCAATTATTTGTATGGAACAGCATGTTAATATCGAAGAATGCAAGCTCCTGGAGGACACCAAAAAGACAAATAGGTGTTTCAAACAAGCCTCAATGACACTAATCTTGGACGTTTTCAGGTGGTGAGTCACTAAAATTTGCAACTACGGTGGGTCCATTGACTTACACTCTAGCGATAGACAAGCCCTTTCATAGAAGCAACATGTTCCACTTGAATGCGGTGCCCGCACCTGATTGATGTTCCCGAGTTCACTTCGTCACTATGGCAATGACAAACAGCAATGACATTGTGTCATTTTGTGTTGTTTTGTGTGACATGTTGTTTGTTTGAACGAGCTTGTCTAAGCTGTGTCGCTAGAGTTTATGTCAGTGGGTGAGTCGTTAATGTTACCCGCTAACTTTTAATCGTCAAAAAAAGTAGTTATAAAGTCGAACTCAAGGTTGACGTTTATACTCAGAGGTAGTTTAAAGACTAAAGAATACAGGCGTGCAGGTCTGATAGTGGATTAACCAGATCCAGTAGGAAAAAAACGAGTCCAACTACGATGAGTCGGTTAATTTTAGAAACGAACCTTCCGTCGATAAAAAAGGTAGTTATAAAGTCGATTCCAAGGTCAACGTTTATACTTAGAGTTAGTTTAAAGACTAAATAATAAGCCTGTATAGGTCTGATAGTGGATTAACCAGATCTAGTAGGAAAAAAACTAATTCAACTTTGGTAAGCCGGTAAATTTTGGGAGCTAACCTTTCATCGATAAAAAAGGTAGTTATAAAGTCGAACCTAGGGTCGATGATTATACTTAGTGGTAGTTTAAAGACTTAAGATTAAGCCTGTGTAGGTCTGATGGTGGCTTAATCACATCTAGTAGGAAAAAAACTAGTCGACCTATGGAGTGTCGGTAAATTTTGGAAACTAACCTTGCATCGATAAAAAAGGTAGTTATAAAGTCGATCTCAAGGTCGACGTTTATACGTAGAGCTAGTTTAAAGACTGAAGAATAAGCCTGTGTAGGTCTGATGGTGGCTTAATCACATCTAGTAGGAAAAAAACTAATCCAACTATGACGAGTCGGCTATTTTTGGGAGCTAACCTTTCATCGATAAAAAAGGTAGTTATAAAGTCGATGTCAAGGTCGACGTTTATACTTAGAGGTAGTTTAAAGACTGAAGAATAAGCCTGTGTAGGTCTGATGGTGGTTTAATCAGATTTAGTAGCAGAAAAATCAATTCAATCAGTATAGAATCAATGACCTTCTTAATTTGGTCGGTTAATTTGGCCGCTAACTTTTTGGCCGCTAACTTCACACAGGTACTACGTTATTTATAGTAGGTAGGTAGGATACTAGATACAATTTAGTTATTTTTTGTGCTCGATTCGAGAATAAATTTATGGTTTTATGAAACCGATTCTTGAAATTAGGTCTTCAATTTAGTTTGACACGATTTCCCACTTTAAATACTTAGACAGAAAGTCTGGATTTGCATGTCGATCTTCAGATTTCTCATCGGATTAAGGTCAAACACATAAAATGTGATTAAATGTAGCGAATCTCCTTGTTTCACCCTCAGATCCTTGGCCCACTCAATTTATGAAAACCTGATATTCGCCTGATACATTATCACTTCGTTACATGGCTGTATTTTACACAAATGGCGTTTCCGAAGTCGTAAAAAAGAAAAATCACGTTCTCTCCCAATAAACAAACGGGATAAATAAACCGTAGTGTTTTCCGATAGGAAAAGTTTCACGATCTTGTAAGATAGTAAACAACGTACCACAAATCCACCACAAATCCGATGTTTCTGTGATTTTAATCAAGCAATGAATTTCATCACTCTCTTCGATTCGAAATTATGAAGCATGTTGCTGATTATGTCTGTCTGTTCCTGTGTGACGCTTGCTGCATATTTTTTATTTGAATATTATGAAAGACTTAGATGGTGACTTCGGTGATGGAAAACATCTTGCAACGATGAAGACGAAATTATTATTAATTGATTATGATGTAAGTAGGGCTGCCATCCGTCCGGCCGGATCGCAGTTTTTTATGAAAAAAGTAAAGTAAAGTTTTGACAAATCGCTTTTTTTTTGTCAAAATAAAAATATCGTGGTTGTCCGGAGAAAATTTCAGATGTCACTGAAATGTCTGGGGTTTTTGAATTCTTTGTTCGGCGACGGCGATTTTGGTGATGGCAGTAGATAGATGTAAGGTAGGTAGTTACCTACGTCAATCTGGGCACTCAGGATAGTGGTCCTGCGGTCTGTATATGATGATGATGTTATATGCACAGCAGTAGTTTTTTTTTTTACTAAAGTTGGGCTTGCTAGTTTCTGCCTACCCACCCGTGTGGAACAATAGCTTGGGTTTAGGTAGGTAGGTACGCCCACTATGGATGATCTGTGGGTTTATGTCGGTAATGTTGCTTTTAGTGTTATACATTTAAAAGAATTACTAACGACGTGGCAGTGGGCGGGGCACATACATTACTCGCAGAACCGATGGCCGAAGAGTTCTCGAGTGGCGACCGCGTACCGGAAATCGCAGCGTGGGTAGGACTGACGACCTGGTGAATGCAGCGGCGGAAACCCGATGGATGAGGGCAGCGCAGGGCTGATCGTTGTGGCGATTCTTGGGGGAGGCCTATGTCCAGCAGTGGACATCCATCGGCGGAGATGATGATGATGATAAAACCACAGCCAGTAAGCTAGCCAGAGTGAGATTTTGAATGGGAAATCTGCGACACATATGGTAGCTAGGTACCTTGCATTTCGAGTGGTTTCTATTTTGAATCCCTTTGAAAGCTATGATGAAAGACTGACTAGAAAAATTAGGGCTTTGCTGCCCTTGAAGTGCGAAATTAGTTCCAAGGTTCCAACGTAATAACCTGTTTTTTATGCCGAAAATGAAATGAAACGTAGAAATTGGCCCAGTAGATACCTACGAGTAGGCAAAGCCTGACCAGAAACATAAAAAACCTGATTTGGGGGCGTTGCAATCGATTGTAACCTTTAAGGCCTCTGCACATTGCAGCGATATTATCGAGCGATATTATCGACAGCGATATCGCGACACCTTACACACTGCAGCGATTCCGCGATTCGCGTCACGCATGCGCACACCACTGAATGTAGTAGAAAGAGATTGCGTCAGGTTGCGATAATATCGCGGCAGTGTGTGGGATCGAGCGCGTCCCCATACAAAATGTACTGGAAGCAATTATCGCAAAATCGCAGCGATATTATCGCTCGATAAAATCGCTGCAATGAGCGGAGGCCTTAATGTCAGTGTTCCAATCCAAGCACAAAAATTTGTTGAAATGATTTTCCGCAACATGGCGAGCTTTTTTATATTTCTGGTCGGGCTGTACCTAGGTACGCTAAAAAGTTGTTACGTTAACGTTTTAATTTAGCTGTCGAGTCTAAAAAATGGCTGGTAATTTTTTAGGCTCAACAGGAAAATTCGAAGACAATGTAAGAGCGAAGTGGCTTAATTAAATGGCGAACTGAGCTTTACGTAAGTGACGCCGTTTGTTTATATTAGTGAAGCTGGAAGCTTCGGCTTTTAAATAAATATCACGGTTTTTTAGGGTTCCGTACCCAAAGAGGCACAGGACGAGAGTCATCTAGCCCAAGTCACAGATTACTTAATAATTACTACCGTAACAGATACTGCACTCAACCCGGTTTCGCGCGCTTTTTCGAATTTCGAACTTTGCGCTTCAGGAACGAAAACTAAAATGCGCCTTATGTCAATGAGCGACAACCTACATCTTGGAAGATGCACGTGACGTCACGACTTTATCGCAGCTGTCAAACGGGAGTGACGAGGCACTGCCCAAGTGAAGGAAAAGGTTGATGTCGTGTAGGTAGGTGGTGTAGGTAGTAATGTCATAGATAGAGCCCACATCGGATTTGGCAGCTGGATTCATTCTAGCTCGAAGGAACACTCCAAAGCAGCGGTTTCCGAATGGTGTTCCGCGGAACCCTGGGGTTCCGTAAGAGGCTCTCAGGGGTTCCGCGAAAATTCAAGATTTCGATGTTTTTTTTTCTAGTCTAGCTAGATAATTGTAAATAAAGTCAAAGTATAGGGTCCAACTTAATATGCTGAAACTTTTTTAAGAGGATGTGACCGTCAAACTGAACAACTTTCTCTATGCTAGACTGTTGCTATTTTCATAGAATATGCGTAGTTATAGCGGATTTGCAAGCAGATAAAATAAAAATACTAAAAGTGAAAAATTAAGAGGTGTCCCATACAGGAAACGTGTTTTATTAACGTTTTTTTTGCTGTCCTAACACGGTGGTACCTAATAAGCGTCAAACTTGGTGTCATTATAGTGCATATACTCTACTAATCAAATAATAAAAAACGGGCACGAGTATGCCCTTGCGCTAAGGATCCTGGATAAAACAATTATTTTTGGTAACATTGTATGGGTTGGAATGGAACCCTCCGTGCGCGAGTTATACTTACACTTGGCCGGTTTCTAGCTTTAGTTTGCAGACAGTAAAACCTATATAGGTACCTACTAACCTTTTTTTGGTATTTCCGTCTAATTATCGTTAAGTGAAACATACACCAAATAGCGCTCTTGAAGTAAATTGTAGTTCCTACCACATCCTATTAAACCTTTATGAAACAATGGTGTCTACATGACATTGAAAAGGGTAGTTAATGCCGGTAAAACTATCGGTTTAATGATGGCCGTAGCATGATATGGAGATCATCATGTAAATTCTCCGCTTCATCGTAGAGATAGCCAGCTTTAGTCCATTCTGTATTTGCCCTGTGAAGGAGAGATTACTTGCCAAATTACAGGCAAGCCGCGTCGCGATTACTAGTCCCAAGAAGATTATAATATAACTAGTGTTTTCCCGCGACTTCGTCCGCACAAATTATACAAGGTGTTTCATAAGTAACAATAAATTTTTGAAACTCTTAAGGGGGTTGTTAAGACCGTCAAACTGAACAACTTTCTCTATGGGACCAACATCGAAATCGCGAAAAAAATAATTTCATATCCCATACATATTTTAGCTCTAGTCGATTTGTAGAGTATGGAACATCAATTTTTTTTCGCGATTTCGATATTGGTCCCATAGTGAAAGTTGTTCAGTTTGATGGTCTACACCACCCCCTTAAAGGTTTATTTGTAGTTTTGTAACACCTTGTATACCAGATTTTAAGTCAGATCATAAGCTATCAAAAAAAAAATTCATTAAAATCGGTTCAGTAGTTTTTGCGTGATGCGCGAACAAACTAACAATTTTGTCAATAGATGGCGCTGCACGTCATTTAAATCGCACTATCGAGTGTTATTTGACTTTATATCTACTTTTTTGTTCCTCATGATTTTACGGTTTTATAATAGTTAAGATATACCTACGCATCTAGTCCCACGTCGCAAGTTCACACTTGGCTCCACGAGAACGAGAATGACGAGACAACTTTTGGCGTAGGCATACTATTGTAACAAAGCTGTCATTTAGACGGATGCCAAGCTTGGTCATAGTTAGTAACCATCTGGTATGTTCTGACTCTGGAGGAGGAAAAGTGGTCAGGCCATATCGCTAGATTAGATAGTTAAAATAAAATGGCGAGTTCAGGAACCCGATTGCGCTAAGTTAAAACATCGAAGTTCTATTCTTATCCAATTTCAGTTCTAATAACATTGCAATCCAATTACTATTCAATTGTGCTGAATTCCGCATCGCGCTGAACTCTATGTAGCTGACAGCCCTTAACGTCTGAGTGATCAGTCAAAACGGCTCTAACGGCTGTCAAGAGCAGTACCGCGATTAGCGCAATACCAAATGTGTCAAAAGTTATGGTTCGTACGTAGTCCAATCACAGTTCAATCACCGAATATTTACCGCGATTGCAGCCCTGTTGGTGTAGGCAAAGTTCCACTTTGGTACGTACGTAGTAAGTAGGTAAGAAGGAAATTATACCTACCATAGACGTAGCAGTATACGAGATACGAGTTGGTATACAGGGTGTAAGTGACAGCCTAGCAAATACTGTGAAACGGTGAACTCAGACCATCAAAATGAACAACTTTCACTATGGGCTTTTCTCAGGAAACGCGAAAAAAAATCAGCTGTCCCATACAAAACTGCTATACCTACCCGACTCTAATGTAATGTATGGGACAGCTGATTTTTTTTCGCGTTTCCTGAGGTAGGCTCCATAGTGAAAGTTGTTCAGTTTGATGGTCTGAGTTCACCGTTTCAGTATTTGCTAGGCTGTCACTTACTCCCTGTATAGGTACCTATATATATGCGTGACAAAGAAGATAGGCTTAAGACGCGTCATATATGAATATTATAAAGATAGGTATAGTAAGGCCATTCGGACCAAACACTTGGTTATTTTCCCACACGATTTGAGGAAAATAGTGCGATGCGTTAGCAAAATGTTGGAATTGAGCTTAATTACTTTATCTGATGTTTAGTGACTTTTTGATGGGCATATTATTTCTGGGAACCTAATTCAGTGGTGTAGGGTTGCCAGGTCAACAAATCGGATAACAGAATTTATTACGGACAAAAGATCTCTGACTAGCAAGAAGCAATCACAATCGGTTCGCGTTTCCTTGTTCGTTTATTTTACGTTTTTGTGTGTTGTTTTTGTGTTTGTACTACCTACCTATTTAGTAATCAGATATGAATTTTTGGCGATCTTGCTCGTTGCAGTGGACTGTTTGAATGAATAAAACGGCGGCTCTTCACATTTAAAACATCACCTTTCATATTTTCGCAATTACATCGGCGAGCACAAGTCAAAGAGAGAGAAACCATGAAATTTTGGGTTTTTAATTATTGTTATAAATTATTGCGCAAATGCCCATCGTGATTTCAGATTTCATATTATAGCATCCGCATTTAGACAAGAAAAAGCCTGTCTCTACCTTGATAGGCAAAGTCAGGCTTTTTACCGTCTAAATGGCCTCTTGCCTGATGGCAACCCTGGCTACAGTTCTCTATCCTCTGGCGTTTTGTCATGATTGACAAATAACTAATAATATCTAATTTCGGAACAGCCGAACCAAACTTCCTTAATATTGTAATAGATTTCATATTTCATTCATTGTCAAAGAGATTGTTCATTGTCACATTGTCAGTTAATAATTCAGATTTCGGGTTGATTACACAGATTAAGGGGGGTACACTCAAGTGGAGATCTCTTCTTAAGTAAAGATAGTCAAGGATGCATGTATACGTTGTATGTATTTGCATCCTTTTCTATCTATACTCAAGACGAGATCTCCACTTGAGTGTCGTTCTGTAATACCCCCCTAAATGACATAAATTACAGATTCGATTTCATAACCAATTGTTATTATGACAATAGTTAACATACCCACTACCCGCTACCCACCCACGGGCCCCCCCGTCACACTGGACAGAGTTTCGGTACTACTGGTGAAACGTGGATGTTATGAGTTTTCAGAATATCTCTGACTACCCCCTCGGGGAATATAGTCGTGAGCATATGCTTATGCCAGTTAACACTATGACATCAAATCTCATTTTATATTATTGTATTCTTGTGTATATGCCTGCATAGGTATATAGAGTTAGCATGACTTCACATCCACAATGTAGAGGAAAAGCAGGTAATTTGGAATACTGTTAGTAATTTGGAATACCACAGTATTGGCGTTTCTACCAGCGACATCTATTAGAAATCACCTTTACTAGGTAGTTTGTGTACTATTCAACTCATGGAGCTTGGCTTAGATTGCGCCATTTTGTCTGCGTTCTGGTAAATGTCATCCGAGTGAAAGTGCTGTTCTCGAAATTTTTCAAGTAAGTACTAAATCAGTTCGCATCTCGAATATTAATCCTATTTATTTGTTTTCATTGATGCAAATCTATAGTTTGGCATTTATATTATTGAAATTAACACTTATTTTCAATCAAACTATAGACATACATACATGAGAGCATTTTGAGGTTAGGCAGGGTTATGTTGTTAAATTGGTATACGACAGGTGACGCTAATTCGGAATATCCCAAATTAACAACAAGTGAAGTTAAATTGGAATATTCCAATTTACATGCACCATTACTGTACTTACCCTTTTTAACCGAACTAAAAATAGGAATGTCAATGTCAAATGCTTTGACATGCTTATGTGTGTTACCTATTTTCTATTTATGTTTTTAACCGACTTCAAAAAAGGAGGTTATCAATTCTACCCGTAGGTATGTGTGTAATATTATTGTAATTGCAAAATATTCACATATTAGTCTATTTATGCTTCTAAACAAAATATGTTAAAAATTTATTAAGAGTATGTAGGTACCTATGTAACTCTGGTAGAAGAACGAAGTAAATGTGCGATTACTCCACCGACAAGTGCCATGCACTTAAATTTGATGATGATGATGTGTGTCTGTTTTTATTTACGTTTAATTTAATTTGGAATGCCTACTCTATTCCAATTTATATTCACATGAATTTAATTTGGAATGCCTACTCTATTCCAAATTATATTCACATGAATTTAATTTGGAATGCCTACTCTATTCCAAATTATATTCACATGAATTTAATTTGGAATACCCTATTCCAAATTATATTCACATTGGGGTTTCAGTGCCTTTCTGTCATTTTATGTATAAACTAAAGTTTATCCCACATAGAGAAGGATAATACTGTTGATTATTTCTATGCTAATAATACATTAGTTTCACTAACATTTTATGTAGTTTTCATTCTTATTACTCTTAAGCCTTGGTAAATATGTTTATTTTTGTAACCTGTATTCCAAATTACCCTCATTTCCTCTATATTGTAGATACTTATATTAGGTATACTAGTGTTTACCCGCGACTTCGCCCGCACAAATTATATACTTACCAGATTTTAAGTCAGATCATAAAGCTATCAAACAAAAAAAGTTTCATCAAAATCGGTTCAGTAGTTTTTGCGTGATGCGCGAACAACAAACAAACAAACAGACAGACAACATTTCTAAAAAAGGATTGATTTCGAGTCAGGGATACCTAAAATCCATATCGTAATCTTTTTTTTGTAAATATCTTCAATGTACAGACACACTTCAGTTACAGTTTTATAATAGTTTAGATTAGATTAGATAACTCAGTGTGCAAAATTATTAAGAATTATGATTTATGATTACTTTCTTTAGGCTTTCTTGGGGCTTTACCTACTTACCTAAAATTATAAGAATTTATCTAATAGTCATCGTCAAGTTAGTCAACCTCGCAACCATTATTTCCCAGCTAGATAATACCTTGTTTAAAACTAAACGATTCGAACAGTTTCATAGTACAGTACTAAGCCAGAGCCATTTTCCACTTACAAGGAAGACTGCAAAGCTGCTTGGAACATTTTCATAAAATGGAAGGCTTAGAGTCAAGGTACAAGCTCAGAGATAATGGTTTTCATACAAGGTAAATGTAGGGGTTCATTATTCCATATTATATAGGGTAAATCGCGAAAAAAAATCAGCGCCTCCATACACAAAACAGCAAACCTACTCGAGCCAAATGTATGGGCATAAGCATATGCTCACGACTATATTCCCCGGGGGGTAGTCAGAGATATTCTATTATACATCGAACATGAATATGATAAGAGAAACGTAAAGTTGATTTTCAAATACCTACTTCTATTCAATAATACCCTACTCGATATAGTTCGTCAACTTTATTTTTTTTTTATTTTTCACCATATGGCGTCTGGTAGTCGCCATATCGAATTTTGATTACTGTCATGTCTTTAGTGACACTCGCAAGATTAAGACAAATCGATTGACGTAAGAATCATCAAAATCTGCCTACGCGTTTGGTCTCTAGTGTGCCACAAAGGTACAAACTTACATACATACATACATAGGCTGTTAACCACATTACCCTTCCTTTGCGTCGCGCAGTCGGGTAAAAAAAGACAGAGAGACGCCTTGATAAGCCTTCTCTCCACCTTTTTCTTCCTATTTTCCTTCATTTTCCTGGGTCGACTCGACTAAAGTTTTAGTCTAAGGTCAAAGGTCAAGGTTAAGTTTAGTTTAAGGTCTAAAGTTTTACAGGATATTTTCATACTGAAGAATGAATGACTGCTTTTTCTTTTTAATGACTGTCACTCAAAGGGTCACGAAATAGAGGAGATATCAACACATCTAGTTGAACAAGCGACGATAACGAAGGCGAAACCCTCCCAAGTAATTTTTCTCTTTCAGTAAGTCGGTAACAGGATATTAGAGAGTGATGGAGCGCCAAATTGTAAGGCTGTAAAGATCGACTCAGTTTTCTTTGAACCCGCATTTACTTTTATAAATAATGGTTTTGTACCGAAACTCTCTTTAAGTAAGATTAAAACACTCAAATTATGAAATATCCTTTTGTTATAAAAGTAACCTACTTACTTAATCTGAGGGTATCTTTTCCAATAATTACTTTCTGCAATAAGCGTGGGACGGTTAAAATTAACATTCAAATTAAATTAAGGTACCTACAAAGTAGCACCATTTTATATTTCGAGAACGAGCTTCGAAGCATTATTACTGACGAAATTATAAAAAATTAGTTCCATCAACAGGGAGTCTATTAATCTCGCTAGGCTAGACTGATATTTGCACCTTCGTTTATTCCCAATTGATATTAATTTTAAGGTTTAATCATGGTTTAAGCTTTAGCGTTTGGTGTAGAGCTGTTTGGTTAGTAACAGTTTGCACATGCAGTCCACCTGAGTCCTATATAATTTATACAACGTGTTAATGAATTAACGGAAAACTAGAAAGCAGTTTGTTTAGAATCGAGAGCAGAATCGAATTTCATGGTTTCAACATAGGTTTTTTTTTCAAATGTATTAATTCTTAATTAGTTTTTAAAAAATTAAAATTTTTTGAACTCGGTCTCAAACCACCGCACGCCACGGGCACACACTACTTACTACCAAAACCAAATTCATAAAATGTATCCTTGGAGTACGTTAGCGCTTTCATTCATTGCTGAAATGATTAACAAATAATTTTTGGCTCAAAACTTAAAATGCGAATAACTTTAAATTATAACTTATCAAAATAATGAAATAATTGTTTCAATCTAATTAGCATAGCATAAGCATATGCTCACGACTATATTCCCCGAGGGGGTAGTCAGAGATATTCTGAAACCTCAGAACATCCACGTTTCACCAGTAGTACCGAAACTGTCCAGTGTGACGGGGGGTGAGCCCGTCGCCACTTATAATGGACAGTGAGTACAATACACGCCTTGAATTGAAGCATGCAGGTTTCCTCACGATGTTTTCCTTCACCGAAAAGCCAGTGGTGTAACAAATCGTACATAAATTCCGAAAAACTCATTGGTACGAGTCGGCTTGGACGGGGATCGAACCATCGCCTCCTGCACGGCAGGCAAGGTTACTCGCCACCACGGCTTCTGTTCAGTTCACAGTTCAATCTAATTGTATTGTTATAAATCAGTTGAGGTGTATGAGGTTTTGCGCTTATTCATTTTCACACGTTGTATACACAGTAGGTACCTACAGAGGTGCATGCATGCATAGTGTCATTTACCCGGAAGGCTGTTTTGATTTGGAATAACATTCATAATATCGTGTTAAATATTGACGAGCCATATTTTAAAAATCGACAATAATATTAGGTCGAATATTGGGTCTTGAAGGAAAAATTCAGTAAGTATACCTATCGGCAGGGTATCTATACCAAACTCTCGATATCAGTCCATGCTTTTGTTATGATCTTGTCAGCACGGACTTAAAAAAAAAGACGGACGTAATCTCGTCTAATCACGAGTGAAGCACATATGTCTTTTGTGTGCGTGCTGTGACGCGGTACATAATGGTGACGGATTGTAGGACCTGCGCCTAGAGCTAGTGCATCTGTGCGAGTGTAGGTCCCTTGTAGAACAAACGAAAATATAGGACCTTGCATGTTTCACATCTTTTCAGTGTCACATTACGTCCGTCTTTTTTTCAGGTCCGTGCTTGTCAGTCGAAGATTGTGGTGGCTAACACCGAGTCAGAATGGATAGGTTTTATGTGGATTAATGAGGTGCTTTGGCATTGCCTTTCCTATTTCACCCATCTCGTTATCTCAAAGGGTTATTTCCCTTCATTGTTTGAGAATTGTGGGTACTCAGTTTAGTATACCCTCATTAACTTAAGTTATAGCCTTGTCGCGAAACGCGAGGATATCAGCCGCATGGTAAGTGTACAGTTACACTAATGATATTGTTCGGTGGCAACATTGAACGGCGATGACTTTGACATTCTTTGTCTATGGTCACTTTGTGGCGCGAAATCGGGACGGCGATGCCGCGAAGTTGAAAATGTGTAGTGTGGCCGTCAGCATACGGAGACTACGCAGGTGGATGAGAATCATCCTGGAGAGACTCCCAACGCTGGAGCCAGGTGAGTGTTCTAACCGTTGATAGACCGTTTTAGCTATAAGACATGTAACTATGAGGAAATGCCGCTTTCCATGAATCATGTCTGCTCGCGCTAAAGGGAACAGTCCCATGCAATATGCATGAGACTCTCTGGCTAAAGAAGCGGGGAGTGCGTAGGTTGGCTGCGTAACTCGAGCTACCAGTCAGGGAGCCAAATGGGACATGTAACGGTCGGTAGACATTCGATGGAGACAGGGGCGTGACTAAGGGGACGGAGGAGGTCACCGTGGGGGCACGTGCAGCCCTCACGTCCGCTGGTGTCATGAAAGAGTTGCTCTGCATAGCAACAGGGACACCGCAGGAGCAGTCTATCGACCGTCAGTGGCTATACCACGTGCGTGGACACTGGTCTTGATTCAAACTAGCGAAGCAGATAATATATAGATTAACTAACGGTCAACTCATGGTTACAAGTTTTATGGTATTCTTGACTTAAGTGTACCTACCTACCCATTCTAGAAAGTGTAATGGACGGAGTGTTTCTGTGCGGAACCCGGAGCCTACAGCCTGGGAGAAGTGCGGAGGCACTTCGTCTATCATATTATGAGATAACTTTGTAGTAGACGCTATTCTGTACTTGACCCAGGCCTACAGCTCAAGTAAAGTACGGAAACTGCTACAAAAATGGTGGAGAGTGCTACTGTGAGAAAAGGAAGCCAGATACGTTCAGGCTTTCCTTAAATTCATAGCAATTTTCAGATTGTGTTTTTACAGGTAAAAGATACCCAATGATTTTGAAACCAATCGAATTTGTTGTTTTATTTTGCCTTATACCCGCATATTACCTATCTTATCTAAAAATTTTCAGCTCTTTTTACTTTTTTATTTTAGTACTTGATTTTGGAGGTACTACTGTTTGTTTTGTTCTGAGGTGTGATGTGTATCGACTTTTTTTTTCGTTTGGGAGGTTATGTTGGCAGCATTGGTTTCGCTGTGGAATAGTGTTGGATGCATTTCCGTTTTACCCCTTTCGTTAATTTTTGATTGGATTTCGGTTTTCGTTTTCGTTACTTATAAGGAAATATCGTTAGTTATAAGTAATGTAAGATATTATGTAAGATAAGTTAGATATAAGAACTGAATATAGATTATTACGTTTGTTTACTTTAAATTTGAATGCATTCAAATATAGCTATAGATCGGCAAGATTGCAGTGTCTTGAGTGGTGGCGATAATTTCTATTGTTTGAATAAAGTCATGTTTTGTTGGAGAATCATATAAGTGGTTCCAAATTCCGCCACGCTCGACACATGCAGCTGCAAGGTATTTGTGATGATAACATAGATGTCAATAGATGACGTCTATTAAGACTTGGCTGTATGGGCTAAATCTCTTTGCCAACGAAAAACCGGTAACAGTGTTTTACAACACTAGACTTTACGTTGTTTATGGTTCGTTGTTTACCAGTAAAATTTTCTTTTGAGTTTTCGTTTTGTGCAAAATTGCGAAAAAGTGTAAGTTTTCCGTGTTTTACGTGCTACAAGTGGAAATAACTGTTTAAAAAGTCTAGTGGCAAGTTTCTTTATCGTACTTCTAAGGTTCCCTCTGGCAAAACGTCGAATATCTTGCGGTGAGTGACCACGCTATTAAAACAAAAGAAACTTTTCCGTTAGTTTCTATGATCATCTTCATGTTATCTTTGCAATTTTCAGTCGACGTCAAAGAGCCGTGAGCGGCCAAGAGGGAGAATTCGAGAATTCAAGTGGAAACTTTGGTAATCGCACTGCGAGGTTTTTTAGTCAAATTACCTTCATATTTAAAATCCTCTCATCAAGATGGAAGATTCTCTCCTTCATCGCCTCCATGTACGTCGCGACCGCCTGGCGACGAGGTTAGAAGCAATATTAAGTGAATGTACGACGGGCGTACCGGAAAATAGGATCAAAAAGTTCGCGATGGAATTAAAGGACCTAGCAGATAAACTTGAAGTCGAAAGTAGGTTCTACCTGACCACATCAAAGACCATAAACAAAGATGTGGTCAAAGAATGCATGGACATCCAGATTCGTTGCGAAGATTCCATCGCAACTCTCGAACATCATATGGTAACAACAACCTCATCCAGCAGCACCAAACTCCCCAAGTTGGAACTGCCAAAGTTCGACGGCACACAGATAAGGTGGTATGAATTCTGGGATAAGTTCGAAGCTAGTATCGACAAAAAGGATATCCCAGATTCTGAGAAATTCACATATCTGTGTAGCTGTCTGGTAGGGGAGGCCGCCAAGGTGATAGAAGGACTGACTGTTACCAACGAGAACTACAGTGTAGCTTTGACGAAACTTCAGAAACGGTATGGAATAAAAAGCCATATAATCGATGCTCACTATAAGGCCTTATCTGCGTTACCGTTAGCGAAGCCCCATGCGACCGAGTGCCGAAGACATTTAGACGTCATAGAAACGCACCTGAGGGTGCTGCAAACCCTAGGGGAAAACGTAGAAGGCAGCCACCTAAGGGTGATTATCATGGAAAAGTTTCCAGATCATGTTATGTACCAAGTTAACCTGCAGGCGGGAAAGGAACCAACGGTGTCTGAAATTCGAGAAGTATTGGAACTGGTCATATCAGCTATGGAGAAGTCGAGTCTGGCAGGGACTGAACAACAACTAGATAAAGCGGTTACGAGTGCTACGACCGAGACTCTTCAAGTGAAAGTTGAAACACGGAAGCCGAAGAACAAACCTACTAATTTTAGTGATCGAAAGGGTACAAAAAGACCTAGTAATGACAACACCCGGTATTCACAACCTCCTAAGAGAGAGAGGAGACCTTGTCTGTTTTGTGACCTTGTAAATCATCAAAGTGCAGACTGCCGGCGGTTCAAAACAGTCAAAGCGAGACAAGATAAACTCAAAAAGACAGGCAGATGTCTAAAATGCTTATCAAAGCAACATACAAATAACTGTTCAAGAAAAATATCTTGTTTTCGGTGCAGCAAAGACCATTTGATGATGTTCTGCCCAGAGTTTGAAAAGAAAGGTGAGAAATTTTGCAATGATCCAAATCTCTGTAACACAATTTGCAATCTATCTAATATTACGTATTTGCAGACGGCAGTGGGAAGGTTAAGAAACCCGACGAACCCCTTAAAGCAATTGAAGGGGCGCCTCCTTCTTGATAGTGGAAGTCAACGAAGCTATATTACAAAGAAGATTGCAAATGATCTTGATTTGATTAGTGATAAGGAAGATTTATTATTGATTTACACTTTTGGTGCCACAAGTCCTAAGGAGATATCAAGTCCGCTTGCTGAAATTATAATCGAAACAAAGAGAGGAGTTTTTAGAAAAATACAGGTGAATATTGTTGATCAGATAACCGAGAAGATTCCGATTGCAAAATTTGTAAATAATTCAATTGACATACCTGCTGATGATGAATCTGCAAGTAAGGACATACACCTTCTCGTCGGAAATGATTACTACAGCTCATTCATGAGAGATGAAACAATTGAAATGTCACCAAACCTGTTTTTGATCAATACCGACTTTGGGTGGATTCTCTCAGGCAACACCGATGTTAAAGAAGAGACTTCTGCTTTGACTGTGACCACATATTGTCAATGTCACATACCGAGTTGCCCATACTTTGCAGAACCCGACTTACCGCTGAGAAGTATTGATGTAAATTTTTTATGGTCACTGGAAAGTATCGGCATAACAGACAATCCTAAGGCCACGAGACAAGAAGAAGCTGTGAAACACTTCATGGAAACTGTCCAGTATAAAAATGGTCGTTACTATGTGAAATGGCCTTGGATACAGTACCCACCGGAACTATCTTCCAACTTTGGTCTTGCAATTGGTAGACTAAAGAGCATGTTGAAGAAGATAGATGAAGAAACACTTCATGAATATGACTACATACTGAAGGATCAATTACAGTCTGGAATAATTGAAGAAATTGATCCAAAACTGGACCATCGATCTGAGCAGCCGATTCATTATCTTCCACATCATTTGGTCAAACAAAAAGGAAAAAAGGGAAGACTTGTTTATGATGCTTCGGCAAAGACATCAGGCCAGAAGAGTCTCAATGAATGTCTCTACAGCGGACCCTCATTCCTCGAGGACCTGACAGCATTGCTGCTTAAGTTCCGGATGAAGAAAATAGGAGTGATGGCTGATGTTGAAAAGGCGTTCTTACAAGTCGGCCTCCAAGACGAAGACCGTGATGTGACAAGGTTCTTATGGATCAAAGACTTGGGCAAAGAACTGAATGATGATAACTTGATGTACTTACGATTTTGTCGTGTACCCTTCGGTATCATATGCAGCCCTATGTTGCTCACAGCTACAATCAGACATCATATGGCACAGTCAACGAAAGGAGACCTGCTGAGAAACATAGCAGACAAATGTTATGTAGATAATCTTGTTACTAGTGCTGACACTGTTCATGAAGCTCGACAAATTTACGAACAAACAAGAGATACATTTGTACAGCTTGGAATGAATATCAGAGACTGGATCTCTAATGATGAAGAACTCATGAGTACTATTCCAAAAGCTCATCAAGCAGAGCAGCAAGGAATAGTAAAGGTACTTGGACTTTCTTGGAATGTGAACAATGACACTTTGGAACTGAAGGTATCCGAAGACAATTTTCAACAAGATCCACTAACCAGTACGAAGAGGACAGTTCTTCGTGATATGGCCAGAGTCTATGATCCTCTTGGATTTGTTTGTCCATTAGTACTGCCCATGAAAATACTTTTTCAAGATATCTGCAAACTTAAGCTGAAATGGGATGTAGAGCTACCTGATAACCTGAAACAAGTGCTGAAGGAAAACCTTGACATTCTAAGACAAGTGAAGAATGTAGAGCTCCCGAGATACGTGGGAACTGGCTCCCATGATACGAGATATCAGGTACATGCTTTCACTGATGCTTCGAAAAATGCATATAGTTGTGCTGTGTACATTCGAGGCCAGTGTGGTCACCAAGTGACAGTATCCTTCATGATGGGCAAGTCCCGTATCTCCAGGATTGAAGACAAAGATGACCTGAAGATCCCTAGGCTGGAACTCTTAGGATTCTTGATTGGCAGCAGAATGTTGACATACTTGAAAAACAACATAGATTATGAAATCGAAAAGCAATATCTGTGGACTGACAGTCTTGTAGTACTTGGCTGGATGAATTCTAACAAACTACTTCCTCCGTTTGTAACAAACAGAGTAAACGAGATCAAGAAGAATCACCCTGATACAGAAATGTGCTACATTAATACTAAGTCAAACCCTGCAGATGTCGCCACCAGGCCAGAACTCTGGGAAGAGAAGAAGGAACTTTGGTTCAATGGTCCGGATTTCCTGAAAGAACCTGAGACACAATGGCCTGAGAATCGACACTATATTATTCATCAATCGCTTCTTTCTCTCGGGGAGGTCCCTGATGGGGAAAACCTGAAAGAGAAGGACGCACCACCTGAAAAGAATACAGAGGAAATAAGTTCTCAGACCAATGAAGATAAAGATCTCAATGGATCAATGGAAATTGATAATCCTGAATCTGGACAAAAGCCTGAATGCATATTCAACAATGAAACCGTAATAGAAATTAAGAAAGTTCAAGCAAAACACTTTCCAGAAGAACTGGCTGGTAAGAAAACACATCTTTCAAGGAATTTAGATCTTTTCCTTGATGTAGACGGTGTGCTCAGGTGTCGAGGTCGTATGGCTAATACTTTGTGGAGCTACGACATGAAGTATCCGGTTTTGTTGCCCAGAGATTGTGAGTTTACGAAGAGGATCATATCTGAAACTCATGGAAAAAACTATCATGTTGGAGCATCTCACACTCTGAGTCTCATTCGAGAACGATACTGGATACCTCAAGGCAAGTCTCAAGTGCAAAAAGTAATCAGAAGATGTGTACAATGTACGAAACATGGTGGTGGACCCTACAAGCTTCCACCTACTCCAGCCTTACCCCCGGAAAGAGTCAATTACAGTGATCCTTTCACATTTTGTGGCGTGGATTATTTAGGACCTTTGCTTGTAAACACACCTACTGGAAAAGAGAAGAGGTGGGTAGCGTTATTTACATGCTTGGCTGTCCGCGCGATTCATTTGGAAATTGTAAAGGATCTCACAGCTGAAGAGTGCTTGCTAGCCCTACGGAGATTTGCAGCAACACGACGAGCGCCAAAACGCATATATTCTGATAATGCTACATGTTTCAAGCTTACATCAGAAGTAATGACAAAACCATATTGCGTGGAAAATAAAATTGAATGGAGATTCATTCCGCAATTGGCGCCATGGCATGGAGGATTTTATGAGAGGTTGGTTGCTCTAGTAAAAAACTGTCTAAAGCGTACTCTCGAAAAACACTTGTTGAATGACAGCAAATTGCTCACTGTGATGAAAGAGATAGAGGCAGTTGTAAACTCCAGACCGATAACTCAAATTGGAACAGAACTGGAACACATATTGCGACCAGCTGACTTCCTTAGTCTGAAAGGGTGCTTGATGGTAGAACCCGCATCTTTTGAATTAACTCCTGAGGGTACTACAGCAAAAATTGATCTCATCCAAAGTTGGAAGAGAGGGCTAAAAATCATCGAGGAGTTTAAGCGAATGTTTATTGGACAATATCTGATGGGCTTGAGAGAAAGGTCTAAGCATTTGCCCAAACAACCGAGGACTAAGTCTCATCGCAACCCACAGATAGGCGATATAGTACAGATATGGTCAGATTCAAAGAACAGAGAATTTTGGAAGACCGGGAAAATAATCGCCTTGATGAAAGGCAGTGATAACGAGTGCAGAGTGGCCAAGGTGAAGACTAAGGACTCTGTCCTTATACGCTCTATTGGACATCTCTATCCACTGGAAGCAGATGACAATGAAGAGCTAGGTCACTATGAAGTGGGAAGCAAGAAGTCTGAAGCAGTAAGCCAGAACTCAGAAATGAATCGCATCAACTTGGAAGATCGGGTTGAATTTCAAGAGATAATAGAAATCCCTGAAGTCCAAGACCGTACTGACACTGCTTGTGAAGAGTCTCAAGGAGACCGAAATGGTTTCTCTGATGCACCAGATCAAATGGAGATTGATACTGATGCGACAGAGATATCTGAAAAGGAAGATGATGATGGCGTTGACACTCAGCAGGATACCCTTGCTGCGGAAGTTGAAGTAGTGGATCCACCGGCTGTGGATGGTGCATTGAGGAGCAGAAGAGGCGCAGCCATTCGTGCCTCGGAGCGGATCCGAGAGTGGACGCGTCACCTGCTCACTCTACTGCAATGATGTCACATCTTCTTTCGTGGGAGTGTCGCGAAACGCGAGGATATCAGCCGCATGGTAAGTGTACAGTTACACTAATGATATTGTTCGGTGGCAACATTGAACGGCGATGACTTTGACATTCTTTGTCTATGGTCACTTTGTGGCGCGAAATCGGGACGGCGATGCCGCGAAGTTGAAAATGTGTAGTGTGGCCGTCAGCATACGGAGACTACGCAGGTGGATGAGAATCATCCTGGAGAGACTCCCAACGCTGGAGCCAGGTGAGTGTTCTAACCGTTGATAGACCGTTTTAGCTATAAGACATGTAACTATGAGGAAATGCCGCTTTCCATGAATCATGTCTGCTCGCGCTAAAGGGAACAGTCCCATGCAATATGCATGAGACTCTCTGGCTAAAGAAGCGGGGAGTGCGTAGGTTGGCTGCGTAACTCGAGCTACCAGTCAGGGAGCCAAATGGGACATGTAACGGTCGGTAGACATTCGATGGAGACAGGGGCGTGACTAAGGGGACGGAGGAGGTCACCGTGGGGGCACGTGCAGCCCTCACGTCCGCTGGTGTCATGAAAGAGTTGCTCTGCATAGCAACAGGGACACCGCAGGAGCAGTCTATCGACCGTCAGTGGCTATACCACGTGCGTGGACACTGGTCTTGATTCAAACTAGCGAAGCAGATAATATATAGATTAACTAACGGTCAACTCATGGTTACAAGTTTTATGGTATTCTTGACTTAAGTGTACCTACCTACCCATTCTAGAAAGTGTAATGGACGGAGTGTTTCTGTGCGGAACCCGGAGCCTACAGCCTGGGAGAAGTGCGGAGGCACTTCGTCTATCATATTATGAGATAACTTTGTAGTAGACGCTATTCTGTACTTGACCCAGGCCTACAGCTCAAGTAAAGTACGGAAACTGCTACAAGCCTGTAGGATCCCACTGCAGGGCAAAGGCCTCCTCTCACGAATAAGGGTGAGACGGAGTGGGCCATACTCCACCACGCGGGCCCAGTGCGGATTGGTGCAGGCAAGTTAATGGTCAACTTGCTGTCAGAGAATTTTCAAGCCGCCAAATAGGCCTCTGACCTGGCTTAACGAATAGTTACACCACCATCTGAGGGAAATATCCGGGACCAACAGCTTAACGTGCCTTCCGAAGCACGGAACTAACTCATTAAAATACATATTGTTATGTACCTAGGTACTATAAATAATTTAATCACTTGGGATTTACCTATAGTATAAAACAGAATTGGTGTTTGTTTACCAAACAAGGCTTCATTTTGTGTACAAATAAAACTCTGTTGGCTTACTGGATATCGGATAAAAATAGCGTAGGATTCTGGGAAATAGCTAGGTATATTTTTTGAGTACCTAGGTATATTTACAGATTTTTCTATTAGGTGCGTGAGTGACGAAATCAACGAAGTTTGCTCATTCATTAGGTACTTAAGAGAATATTATTCCGAGAGCGAAAATGCGCGCTGCATACAAACGTACTATGGTGATATTTTCAATACTAACCAATTAAAGTCAATGAAATTTTGCAGGAACGATCTAGAAACAAATCTCTATGCTTCTATAGATTCAGATTTTCGTTAAAATATACAGTTTCAATGCTAGGATTAATTTAAGATTTGTATGGAAATCTTTGAGGCACTATAACTTGAAAACTATACATTTTAACGAAAATCTGACTCCATACAAGCATAGAAATTGGTTTCTAGACTGTTTCTGCAAAATTTCATTGACTTTAATTGGTTAGTATTGAAAATATCACCATAGTACGTTTGTATGGAGCGCGCTCCGAATAATATACCCTTAAATCTAAAGTAGCAAGGCTATAAATATTGCAATTCGGTACGTATACAGGGTTACCTCGGAGACAGTGCGCAAATTTTACGTATATATATGAAGGTCATTGAAAATAAAAAGACACGTATTTTTTTATTTTATCATGTCTCATACAAATATATTGAAATAGGAGTGACAAAAGAGTTCCAAAGATATCGAAAAAATGCCTGAACTCGACTCTGATTAGGGTCTTACTACAGTTATGAGGGTTGGGGTTGACATCCATGGCGCTTTGGACCGTCTGGTTATAAAGAAAGAAATCCGATTGTTAAATCCCGGCTGAGATTCATAGGAATCCGAAAGCGAAAACACAAAAAATAAAACACACAAAAAGTTAGTTTTTTTTCCTGGAGTGTGTTTTATGAACGATACTGATTGCATCGATGAAAAATGCGCACTGTCTCCAAGGTAACCCTGTATTTTAATAATTTGACGACAATATTATTATGCTATCCTAAAAATTATGTTAGTGTCCGACCAAACTTTCGGTTTCGGCAAGTGTCGGCGCAAAATTGAGGTTTCAGGCTTTGATAAAGTTATATGTCAAGATTGACAGTCGAAGATACGAAAGCGTCGAAAAAAATTGGAACCAGTACTGGCTCCTAAACACGCACATATACATAATTTGTATGGCGCCTCACGCACACCAACCTATGATAATGAAACTTTACCCCTTTACGTACGGCGAAACAGTGAGGCTCATTCTAAACATATTTTATTTTTAAGGTTTCAGTTTTGTTTCGGTTTCGGCAGGATCTGATCAGGGCCCTAGACAAAGTGACATTCTATTGGCGTTTGACGCTAGTAGAAAATGACAGAATGTATGAATTTGACTTTGGCGATCGAAACATTTTGACGTTTGCTTTCGTCACCATACGTCAAGTCCATACAATTTTATGTTTTCTACTGTCGTTAACGCTAATCGAAAGATACTTTGTCTACGGGCCCAGGAGAAACTACGACAGGAACCGAAACTACGTTCATAAGTTTTCGCGCTGCCTTCGCTTCGGTGGAGATCGGCAAAGGCTCCGCGTCGATTTCACTCCTCCGCTGATGTGCGCTGATTGTTTTGGACATGGAAAACACATTTTGTGATTTCCGTCTTGATTTCGTAGTTAAAGTTCTGTTCAGTTCGATGGGTCACACCTCAGATAAATAATTTACCTGAGGGTCACACACACCCTTTGACTTTGTTCGACCCCCATATTGCTATACCTTGTGTACTTCTGCATCGTCAAACTCATAAAGTTACTTTTACCTGCCCATAGTCTCCTGAAAACATCCAAAAAACGGTTTCATTTGACAACTCATGTCAGTTCCTTTACTCCTGTAAGGTATTATAACTTTATGGTCAAATTCCTCTTGCCCTTACCTATCCCTTTATTTGGGATCGTCGTCGGCGTAATGTCATCTCCGTTTATACCCTTCTCACATTAATTTGTTTACCTATGCAGAAATAGGAATTCGAACATTCGAAATTCTACCTAAGTTCAGGAATATCACATGATTCCTTTTGTACGTTAGTTTCCGTCCCGGTTATCACATCAATTCAAATAAAATAATAATAGTGCACGTGCGAGTTTGTTGCGCAACTAAGAAACCTTTGTCCCCGGTGTTACTACTATTTTCACCCGATATTGTTTGCCTTCTTTGTGTTGCAGACTGTCTATTTTCTTGTATGCTCATTTTATCTGAATATTTTGTTTCTTGGTGGTAACTATGACTTTTCATCGCGTACAATACGGAATACGCTTTAGAGTAGATACACCTGATTCTCTGCTCAATTCAATCCATTAATTCAGAAACAAAAGTAGGTAGGTACTGTATTTGAAATTTTTACATCCCCTTCCCATTGGGGAAAATGATATTTTTTTTTCGAAGTTTGCGCGCGACAGCACGCCGCGTGCGATCGCGAAAAGGATGGAGCGACGGAAAATTGCGATGCGGTACTACGTGATGTAGTTCAACCCTAAGTGTCTAAACACACTATACCGAAAGTACGCGACCGAAGATCCGCGGCTGAGTTTACGTTCCGACCATGTTCCGACGTATTCGGGTAATATGACACACCATAAGCGCCGAACTTACGCGGCAGAAATTCAGTTGCGTAAACTTGCGTAACTTTGTTCAGTCCCCGCCCCCGGATTTTCGTCGGCAATCGAACCGAACTTCGGTCGCGTAAACTCGCGTATAATGTGTGCACTACAGACTAAGTTGCCGCTGAACTTACGCCCGACCGAAGTTCGGCTGTACGCTATAACGCAACGTAATTTCGGCATAATGTGTCGTCGTTCATTCAAATAGCATTGCTGGCGTAATCGTGCCGAACTTCGGTCGCGTACTTTCGGCATAATGTGTTTAGACACTAACTGTCTCATTGAAACATCGGTAAGCTGTCAATTCGGTATTCTTATACAAAACGATCGACGATCTGAAGGAAGCAAGAAGGATGTTATAGGCTTCGATCAAAATAAAATGAATGGATAGGCCTAAAGCGCGGTAAGTTGAAGCAAACTACTGGTGCACTTGGTACATACAAACTAGCGCCATTATCTGTCAAATCTAGGGCACTTTCATACAAGTGACAAGTAAAAATTTCATTTGTTTTGCCTCATTTTTCTGGTTTGAAATGTTCGCTTAAGGCCTATCCATTCATTTTATTTTGATCGAAGGTTATAGGTAGGTACTTTTGTGAGCTCATCGATGTTTTTGACAGCGATGTGACTCTAATCCCCACTTGCGCCAACCTGGGTTAGCAATAAACTCCAGGTTAAGTTGGTAACCCATGATTTTTTGTATAGAAAAACAACTGAAAGAGTCATTTTGTCCGGAGTTAATTGCTATAACCCGTGGTTGGCGCAAGTGGGCCTTAGAGAATTGCATTCGAGGAGTGCAATCAAGAAGTTTGGATGAGTGCAATTGATCCCAAAGAACCAACTTTTTTTTGTTAAATTTGCTGGTGAGGAACCCTCGGTGCGCGAGTCCGACTCGCACTTGGCCGTTTTTTTTTATTTACAGCTTGCTAGTGGAGATAATAATACGGTTGAGCGGCGGCCGACAATACGGTTTCTTTTCCCGGTTAACGTCATATTTTCTTGATCAAAAAATCAAAAAATGTCGAAATACCAAAGTTACCAAACATCCAGACGAAAAAACTTTTCTTTGACATATGAAGCATACTACTTACCTTAGAATAAAATAGATAGGTAGGCTATTTAAACATAGTTCTAAACATAGTTTATAAGTTCTTACATCATTATTTTTAAACATAGTTTTAAACATAGTTTATAAGTTCTCCAATGCCTACTTACATTTTTGTATGGACTAATGTTGTCTGAAATAAATGAATTTTTTCACCTCACAAGCTCGGAAAGATTATTTATATCGTTCGAAATCTGAGTGCAAAAGTGCATTTTATCCGCTAGCGTGGAAAGAGTTTTTAAAATTCGAATTTTTCTATTCAATATTTGTCTATACTGCCAGTCCAGATAAAAAGATAGTAAAAACCATACGTGCGAGAAAGACAAAAAGATTATGTTGCTTACAGACAAACTTTGCATACTTATATTCGTGCATATTATTGTCTTCTCTTTTTCGCGTATAGGTTTGTCTTTCACTATAATTTATTTGAGTGGAAAAAAGAGAGATAATACCTAAACATAATCTCTTTGAAAAGCAATATCTCTTATGTCTTCTCTTTTTCACGTATGGGTTTGTCCTTATTTGCATTTGCATATAATAATTTTCCCAGTATGTGGGATAAAAATATCGTTTAAAATAATATTTAAAATGCTTGTTAATCATAGGCGAAGTATTTATCGCTTACGCTGATAGACGTAACATCAGTGTAACCGCGTATGAGACAGCGATAGTCATAAAATCCTATACAGAGAAGGAACTAGAAGAAAGCACGTGTCTTGTCATATCACTCAGTAAGAGATGCACATAGCAAATTCGCTCTAGTTAAAAAAGGAGATCGCTACTTATTGCTGTCCTTATCAACGTAGCCACTTTTTTGTTCTACGACGGTTGTCTGACTCCGGAGTCAGACATCTATTTTCATACAAATTGTATAGGATTTTATGACTATCGCTGTCTCATACGCGGTTACACTGATGTTACGTCTATCAGCGTAAGCGAAAAATACTTCGCCTATGGTCAGTACACACCAGGACATTTTTTATGCTGATAATTTTTTTTTCAATCAAACTGCTACACGTGACCGCAGTGAGACAGTGATTAAATGAAAGAGTACTATATCGCCGCAATAGAATGGGACAACGTCATGAAGCGCGATGTATCTGATGATGATCTAAAGTTAATGCTTGCACCTAACATTTTCCTCGCTGTTGTGAGGTGAAAAGTTGTATGTTTCGCTCGGCTGCAAAATTATTTTGCGTCTCGTACCATTGAAACCTTCGCTACGCTCAGGTTTCAATACAAGTACTCGCGCCAAAAAACAACTTTGCAGCCTAGCATAACAAATAACTATTATTTTTTTTTATTTTTTCCGCCACGGGTAAAAGGTCGCACTCTATCTGAAGGCTTATTTCATAAACCAAAGGAGCGCTTTACCAAGTATCGACCCAATCCAAGCTTTTACTGTCTATATTTGAGTTATTGGTATCAATCAAGTGATGCTAAAGCTATTTATTAGGCTATTTTATAGTATCTTAGATCAAACAAATAAAGGGAAGATGCTAATGTTTATAGATTGCATAAGTATATTTTTAGATATATTTTTAAGAGTCTTAAGATTTACACCAGTATTCTTAGTTGTTTCCTTGAGGCTTCCTCACTCGAGTCGAGGACGTTTTTGACATTTTCGTCATACAAATTATGTCAAAAACATCCTCCACTCGAGTGAGGAAATGTCAAGAAAACAACTAAGAATACGGGTGTCAGGCTCCAATAAAATTTATTTATTATTTAGACCAAGTATTGGAACAAATGCTGCGGAATCTGAAAGCGAGATAAGAAATAACACCGAACACAATAAAAGGTGTTTTATTATAGACGATAGATTAATTATTAAAATAATGAATGAAATAACGTAGAACCCGGAAAGGGTGAGTGAACTTTGATATTAGAAAAAAGGGGAATGCATTGCATTGTGCAAACGATTGGTAGGTACAAATTAAATGTGGACAGGCCTATTTGAATACAGTAAGCATACCTACATGCTTATTCGATATTTTAATTTAAAAAATACAATTTTATGCATGTATCTTAAAATACAGAAAAACAAACAAAAAGAGAAATAAAACTTAGTCGAATCTTCCTGTTTTGATTTTATCTATGGTCTAAAATTTTAATCATATTTCTGTGTTCATTTCCAGGCTGTATTCAATATCTTTGTCGTAAATTGAAAGTCAATTTTAGATTAAATAATCAAATGTTATTAATAATTAATAGGTAGGTATCGGTTTTACTTTGAACTTTATTATTATTTATTAATAAATAAAATATTGTAGCTATTTTAATCTACAAAACAATTCGTTTGGAGAAACTCTATTTAGTTAGTAATTTGATGTCGCATTCGGAGGTTACTTAACTAATACACAAGGTGTTAATAAATGAAAACAAAACCTAAAAACAACAACTGAGAGTAGATCCTATCGAGATTGATAAACTATAGGTACAGGGTGTAAGGAAAAGTATCAGCATCCTTTAATCCACATACTCTACCCATCAAACTGAACAACTTTTACTATGGGATCAAACCTGTTAGAACAAAAAACAGTTAGTATGAAACAGCCTACACCCTGTATACAAGGTCTAACAAAATTAGCTGAAACTATTTTAAAGGGATGATCAGACCATCAAACTGAACAACTTTCTCTATGGGACCAACATCGAAATCGCCAAAAAAATCTTCTGTTCCATACAATTCTGCAAACGTACTCGAGCCAAATGTATGGGAAAGCTGGTTTTTTTCGCGATTTCAATGTTGGTCCCATAGAGAAAGTTGTTCAATTTGATGGTCTGATCATTCCCTTGAAAATGTGTCAGCATATTGAGTTGGACCCGTATAGTCCTTTTTTTTGCTGAAGGTTTTTTAAAGAAGATAATAAAGACGAATGTGGTTTTTATCATCATCATCATCATCGTAAAAAATCGAGAAATGATTAATTAGTTATGGTATTGTAATATTAAAACGCAATTCACAATAATGTTTCCTACTTATCGATATTTTAACGATAAGTGTTTGAATAGAAAACTATTTGTATTTTATTTATGATTTAAGTGTCTCATAAATCAGAAATGGCGACTCTTCAAACAGAAATGCAATTACAATTTAACGATAATTAGAAATTTACGATAACAATTTCTTTCTACAGCATAAGCATAAGCATATGCTCATGACTATATTCCCCGAGGAGGTAGTCAGGATATTTTGAAACCTAGGAAACTCCACGTTTCACCAGTAGTACCGAGACTCTGTCCAGTGTGACGGGGGGTGAGCCCGTCGTCGCCACTTATAATGGACAGTGGTACAATACATGCCTCGAAATTGAAGCATGCATGTTTCCTCACGATGTTTTCTTTCACCGGAAAGTCAGTGGTGTTACAAATCGTATATAAAACGTACGTACGATTCTAATGGGAATGTTAATATGGTAACCAAGTCCTATATCTAGGTACACAGTGTACATAAATACATAATTATAAGCACGCCATTGTCTCACGAGGGTAAGCTGATTTACCTCTTTAGCCTCATCACATTCATACATCTTTTCATGCACTTTCGTCGATTGAGGGTGCTACGCACATGTCCTTTTCAGAGTAGATCATTGATTTGATCATGGTATTTTTTCCTCAGACGGCCTCTCCCAACACTTCCGCTCACCTTTGCTTGATATATTCATCTCTACGTGACCGAACCATTTTAGAATACTCCTCTAAATCTTTGTATACAGAGTGTAACGAAAGAAAAAGACCCTATAGGATAGCAATAGGACCTCCCATAGAAAATCGACGGCTAATTTCACTTTTGTATGGAAGGTTTAAAAATGTTACTGTTTTTTCGACACAAGTTTTTTAGAAAAAGTAATAATCTGAACACATCCTTAAAATGTAGTAGTGGTGGTCCAGTGGCGAGTAAAGTTGCCTGCCGTGCAGGAGGCGATGGTTCGATCCCATTCCAGAGCAACTCGTACCAATGAGTTTTTCGGAATTTATGCACGATTTGTAACACCACTGGCTTTTCGGTGAAGGAAAACATCGTGAGGAAACCAGCATGCTTCAATGAGCGTTTTTCTTTTAGTTTTCTAGGGGATCAATAGATCGAAAATTTCAAAAAGTGTTGCTTTAAAATAATTAAGAGGGAAAAGATAACCAAGGAGAAGCCGACGCATCTTTTGATGGCAAATTTCATTGTTTACTAATCATTTTAATCGATAATTTGAAATTTTTACGCCTGACTTGGTTGTATGGGCTCGATCCCTTGGCCTTCCAAAAAAAAGGCAGGAACAGTCTTGACAAGATTTTGACAGGATCTCGCGGGCGGCTCTATGGAGCGATAAACATGCCATCTGTCGAGTTTTTTAGGAACTAAATTTAAAAAATAAAGAAAAACGCTCATTTACATACAAGTTGCGTGCGACGGTTTTACTCCCCGTACCGTCATTCACACCGGTCAGAGTTTCGCTACACTAGTGAAACTTGGATGTTCAAAGGTTTCAGAATCGTTAGCATATGCATGCAAAAATAGGGGTGTATTTTCCAAACAAAACAAACCCAGTTTAGTCGCAAGTCTATGGATATCCAAGCGATCATAGAGTTTTATGTTTTAGATAATACCTAAACTACCTAGGTATTATTTTCGTCTTTATAGGTTTCTTAGATTGAAGTTCTTTCCGTTGGAGGTACCAATTTTCGTCTAAATAAGGTTATCGCCTACTGTGATAGTATATTTTATGTCCGAGCTGACCTCTAGGTTCATAGTTCAATCCAATTCGCAGACAGGGTGACGTGATTCGCTAAAATAGAACCACCCTAAAATGACCGCAGTTCCTTAGCTCATTCTATTTTTAGCCGAAATTCCATCCTTACAACGGCCACTTTTTATATTTCTCCAAGTTTAAAAGTTATTTTGATCTTCACAGTTAGCAAATAAGTGTACATTTATAGGATCTTTAAAATTAAGTTTTAAAACTGTAATTTTGTTTCTTTTATCAGGCTGTATCAGTTTGGAATAGTACCACACCAATGGCCGTAGCACAATGGGCGACATAATACAGGGTGTAAGCTTAGATCAAAATAAAAAATAATGGATAGGCCTAAAACGCGGTAAGTTGAAGCACACTACTGGTGCACCTGGTCCATACAAACTATAGCGCCATTATCAGCTGTCAAATCTAGGGCACTTGCCACGCACTTGCATACAAATTTGAAGTAAACCTTTCATTAGTTTTGCCTGATTTTTCTGGTTTGAAATGTTCGCGTAAGGCCTCCATTAATTTTATTTTGATCTAAGGGTGTAAGTGACAGCCTAGCAAATACTGAAACTGAAACTTTATCACTAAGGAGCTTACCAAAGAAAACATCAGCTACCCGACTAAATGTATGGGACAGCTGATATTTTTTCGCGTTTCCTGAGGTAGGCTCTATAGTGAAAGTTGTTCAGTTTGATGGTCTGCGTTCACCGTTTCAGTATTTACTGGGCTGTCACTTACACACTGTATAAGTTACTAGCGACCCGCCCCGGCTTCGCACGGATGCAATGGACATATAAACCTTCCTCTTGAATCACTCTATCTATTAAAAAAAACCGCATCAAAATCCGTTGCGTAGTTTCAAAGATTTAAGCATACAAAGGGACATAGGGACAGAGAAAGCGACTTTGTTTTATACTATGTAGTGATATTGTCTCGGCCTTGTTACGGCCGCATGTTGAAGATGAAAGACGTGATAGATCTTGCCAGAAGACACGTGGTAAGTTAGTTCAGAGCATCTTCCTCGTTTTATTATAATCTAAGTTTCATATAAAAGTACCTTTACCTTATAGCGTAGTCGTGTATGAAACTTGAACTTGAAAGCTAGTAGAATGATATGACAATATGACTCGTGTCCAGGAAGCACAAGATTAAGTGATTGGAAGTATTTATAAACGTATATAAGGTATACCTGTCGCAGTAAGATGGTTGAAGCCGTGATATAGCTATATAGGTACCTAGCGTAATATCGTTAAATGAAAGCGGTTTATATGCATATGACTATGATACGAGCACGATCTAGTAATATACTATATAAATAGGATAGATATCTAACGTACTTATATTTAATTTTACGCCATTCATAATACCTAAAGCTATATATAAAACCATTTAAGATATTTTGCTACACCTAAAGAGTTTGATGATGATGTAAATAAATAAAGCAATTTGAAAAGCTCACTGCATGGGCTTATAATCTTTAGGCATGTCAAAGACATAATTGCTATTGCGTACGTGACTCTCTTCAATATTATGATAAATGTAAGAAGTATTCGTCATTCATAATTTAATTGCAGTTTTAGGCTCCGTGTAAAGTTTATTTGTAAGGAGATCACGTGCGACGCGATTTACTTCTTAAAGGCTTTTATCTCAGGAAGTTGCGCGTAAATATTATATTGAGCACTACCTATAGTTGCTGCCTGTGACTTCGTCCACGTTTTTACTCCTTAGCAAAGAATATACAGGGTGTTACAAAAGTAAAAATAAACATTTAAAACTTTTACTGGGGTTGTTTAGACCATCAAACTGAACAACTTTCACTATGGGACCAACATCGAAATCGCGAAAAAAAAATCAGCTATCCCATACATTTAGCTCGAGTAGATTTGTATGGAACGTCAAATTTTTTTTTCGCGATTTCGATGTTGGTCCTATAGTGAAAGTTGTTCAGTTTGATGGTCTAAACCACCCCCTTAAATGTTTATTTGTATTTTGTAACACCTTGTATATACCTACTAATCCTTAATGGGATCACACACGATGACGCATTGACGGAGCGGCAGACGGTCCGTCATTTGTGAAGCAAGGAGTTGTAAGAAACCGCACGTAAACCGCACGTAGATAGCTCACGGTGACGGAATGATGCCACGTTTTTGCTTCTACGTGCGGTTTCATACAACTCCTTGCTTCACAAATGACGGACTGGCGTCTGCCGCTCCGTCAATGCGTCAGTAAGCGCTTAGATGAAATCGAAAAGGAGACGAAGATGCTCTACCCGAATCGAACTGATTAGTTTTTTATCGCTACAGGTCATTCAAACTTACAATATTTTGGATCATTAGTATCATTACAGACGAGGCGGGATTGCAGCACGAGTCGCAGACGAGTGCTGCAATATATGAGCTGAGTCTGTAATGAATGACCAATGCTCACGCGTTTCATATGACGTTTTTCAACATAGGTACTTGCGAGGAAAAAGTACAAAAATAATTTTTGAGGAAAATGGCCATAGAAAAAATAATTATTCTTGAAAATGGAGCTAGACTATTACTACCGTAGAAAGAGAAGGAACTAGAAGGAAGCACGTGTCTTGTCATATCACTCAGTAAGAGATGCACATAGCAAATTCGCTCTAGTTAAAAAAGGAGATCGCTACTTATTGCTGTCCTTATCGACGTAGCCACTTTTTTGTTCTACGACGGCTGTCTGACTCCGGAGTCAGACATCTATTTTCATACAAATTGTATAGGATTTTATGACTATCGCTGTCTCATACGCGGTTACACTGATGTTTTGTCTATCAGCGTAAGCGAAAAATGCTTCGCCTATGATTACTACTAATGACTATTTTTTTTTATAAAGAGGCGATGACTGTAGCCGCCATTCAACCAACGACATTTTGTAGCAAACAACCTGATATGAAAAATGTTGCAAACTTAATATTAATGTCTTCATAACACAAATTAATGTTAATTTGTAACTATAATTAATTGTTTGATGAAATGAAGCGTTTGTTTATCATATTTTAACTAAAACCGATTAATTAATTCAGTAAAAAACATTTTCACCTCACAAGCTCGGAAAGATTCTGTTTATCATTCGAAATCTGAGTGCAAAAGTGCATTTTATCCGCTAGCGTGCAAAGAGTTTTTAAAATTCGAATTCATTCGAGTCCAGATAAAAAGATAGTAAAACCATACGTGCGAGAAAGACAAAAAGATTATGTTGCTAACATAACGAACTATGCATATATTCGTGCATATTATTGTCTTCTCATTTTCGCGTATAAGTTTGTCCTTCACTATAATTTATTTGAGTGTCAACAAAGAGATTATAACTAAATATAATCCCTTTGAGTAGCAATATCTCTTGTCTTCTCTTTTTCACGTATAGATTTGTCCTTATTTGCATTTGCATATAATTATTTTTCCAGTGTGGGATAAAAACATCATTTAAAATAATACTTATTTAAAATGCATTTTAATAATTAATTCATCTTGTTTACCTATGAGAAGTTATTCCGTTACATTTTCTTACATTTCCTGAATTATTTGCGCAGTGTCTCAGTACACACTACACACCAGCAGGACATTTTTTATGCTGATTAATTGGTTTTCAATCAAACTGCTACACGTGACCGCAGTGAGACAGTGACTAAATGCAAGAGTAATAATAGCCGCAATAGAATGGGACAACGTCATAAAGCGCGATGTTCGCTCTATACATCTAAACTCAGTGCTTGCACCTAACATTTTCCTCGCTGTTGTGAGGTGAAAAGTTGTGTGTTTCGCTCGGCTGCAAAATTATTCTGCGTCTCGTATCTTTGAAACCTTCGCTACGCTCCGGATTCTATATTTGAACCACTCGCTTCGCTCGTGGTTCAATCCTAGAATCCTTCGCTTGCTCAGGTTTCAATATAAGTACTCGCGGCAAAAAACAACTTTGCAGCCTAGCATAACAAATAACTTTTTTTTTAATAAAAACTCTTAGCTGAGATTTAAAAACAAACAATAGAAAAAAAAAGTTACATTACTAGTGCGGTAATATAATCATTTTTGCACGCGTGTTCTATAAGCTGCATTATGCACCTAAAAGCGGTACAATAAGAGCCACTTTACACACACTTGCTCATAAGGTGGCTCTTATAGGCACATTTTCGCGTCAATTACCTATTCATCGAGTTTCCTAAAACTTTCACAAATAGCAAGTTCAAACAAAAGGCATAATGAGCTTGATTATTTAAATGAAAACCTTTTGTATTTTTCCCCCTGCTGGGGACAATAGATATTTATTTCGGACTGTCCGGGGTCTATTCTAAGTGCCCTTCGGAGGTTCAGGCGATAAAAACTATTTTATGTCAGTTTCAAGTGATATTTTATTTTACATTTACTGATAGGTCTGTGATGAACGCTTTGGGGTCTGGGCCCCAAGGACTCAGCATCTCGAAACCTATTGGCGTGAATATTTGTAGCTGCTACTTATATCTATAACTATCGACACGTCAGGACCTCAACAGCACCCGCGCGCTCGGATGTGACCTGGACACCTCCAGTAGGGCTCGCATGCCACCCCCGAGAAAACGATAAAAATCGAGATGTGCCTCTATCCTTATTATTTTACGTATGCCAGAAAGAGCGCGCACGACGTTTTTCTCGTTTAAACGCTTTGTCGTGGCTGGCATGCTAGCTGTGCAGGCGGGCTAGAGTGTCTACGGTTAAGGCGCAATAGTAGGACGAAATATCTCGGAGGCATCTTTTATTTTTAATTTTTCGACTAGATTTATACAATTTATCGAAACCAAAATCATACCTCAGTATTCTTGGATAGTTTATCCAGTGAAATCATAAATTGAATACACGATTGGAATTACTTCACTCTATAGAAAATCGTCACAAAGATGACGTATTTTCATGTATTTTTCTCGATTTTACAAGAACTTAAAATAGTTTCAGATTGTTGGTATTTATACTCATATATTCACCTTTAGTTTATCTAGTGAAATCATTAAAAAATGTATACAAAAGTACTATTGTTAATTCTCTTTTTAATCGAAAATATGGCACACGCACGCACTTTTAGGAGGGCTGGGCAATCGCGGTTTTCATAGAAAATATTCGTCTGAACCTATGGCCCCTTAATTATTATTCTTGTTGTGATTAGTTGATTAGGTTATCCATTAGATTCGACAGTCCACGTTGATATTTAGGCCTGAATTGATTTACATTGTTTATGCTAAATGGGATCAGTGACTTCTATTCTAATTGACAATGATAGTGAATAAATAAAGTTTTCTGATTGTGTTGATTAGAAAAGATATTGATGAAAAATAAGTTTTTTTGCGGACCTATGCCATCAATTGAAGCGGGATGGCTAATTGCAAACTTATGCTTGTAAGAAAGAGACGGTTGCACTCGAATAACCGGGCCTTAAAACCAGCGGCGCCCGCGACTTAGTACGCGCAGACAGCTGACTTTATATACTCGTAACTTTTGATTGAATGAACCGATTGCGATGAAATAAAGCCAAAAATTTTGTGAAAACCCCATCCAAATCTATGCTAGTTTTTAAGTGATGTGTGGGGACTTGCCATAGGCGATACCGTCGCCCCCGGAAATATGCTCCATACAAAGACAACGTTCACCGTAAATACTTAACTCGTAACTAGGGTTGCCAGGTCCGATTTGTTTTAAATCGGGGCAGAAGGTAAAAAAAAAATCGGGATTTAGGGTTGTAGATCGGGACACACAAAAAACAAGGTATTTTGAAAGTAACTGCGTTTTGCAACTTAAATTACTAGTGCCTACATCTGAATGTAATCCTACATTAATAATAACTAATCAGAGTTACTGGACTAGTAGAATAAAAAAATAGGTAGGTATTACAATAAAATTTTAGTTTAAGTATTAATTATTGACGCGGTTAATTGCGTTGATTCCATCTTATTGTACACAGTTTGAACCATAAAATATTCTTATTCTTATTCTACTCGTAACCTACTACAAATAAGGTTCACAATCGAATGCGAGACATAAACCGCGCAAGAGAAATAATCACAGAGATTCGATATATATACAAGGTCCAACTAAGAACTGTTGGACCACGGCCGGTCCCCAGGCTTCACACTAAGCCTGGTGGAAGATCTTCCCTTTTCAATTGAGGAACATTCCCAAGTAGCACCTCTCTATGGAGGTGATAAGCATCTATATGCATATACAAACAAACAGATAAACAGACACATACATCCAAGCCAACTATTTTTTTTTTTGTGAAAACTGATTTTCTCTAGGACGAAAGTTTGATTTTTGAAAGTCAAATCAGCAGTAGAAAGATGCATATCTCCATAGTAATTTTGACATTTTCAACTGCTGACCTCAGCGAATGAGATTTGAAAATCCCACTCCTGGTAGAGGTACTATTTACTAACTATAATAATTATAGTAACATAACAGTGTTTTAGGGCCGATTTTTCAATCGCCGGATATCGTGGAAATAATCCACGAATACAATTAATCGATTTCATAACATTTATGAGGTTTATGTTTGTTAAAAATCACCGACTTCATACGAAGAGCAAAGATATTGAGATAAGAAATAAATACATATTATTATTACATGCAGTGCGATTTTTGAAAATCATACGAGCGGTTCGGCAGTAGAAAGATGCATAATCTCCATAGTAATTCTGACTTTTTCTACTGCCGAACCGCTCGTATGATTTTAAAAAATCGCACTGGTGGATTCCAAGGAGGTTTTCATGTCCTATTCCCCAGGGTCTGTTAATAGATGCAGCGCAGTAGAAAGAAATTAATTGCTACGAAGTTTCGTTTCGATATATGGCGGGAATATTTGGACACAAATATAATTAATTCCCAAGTCGTCGTGTGTGGCTTACATAATTGCGTTTGGTTCAATTTGTGTGTTTGTTTTTCAATATGTAGTAGCTGTGGTAGTACGTACGTCAAATTAACGAGGTCTGTGGTCTTGGTTGCGATTGCTATTCTTTTAGGAAATGCTGGATACGTGCTTAAGGGGCCATAGGTCCAGACGAATATTTTCTATGAGAAACGCGATTGCCGAGCGCTCCGAAAAGTGTGTGTGTGAGCCGTATTTTCGATTAAAAACAACTAACCAAAGTACTTTTTCTAGATTTTATTTATGATTGCACTAGTTAAACTAATGGTGAATATGTGAGTATAAATACCAACAATCGGAAACTATTTTAAGTTCTTCTAAACCGAGAAAAATGTTTAAAAATGCATGAAAATAAATACGTCATCTTTGTGGCGATTTTCTATCGAGTGAAGTAATTCCAATCGTGTTCAGTAATTCCAGTTGATGATTTCACTAGATGAACTATCCAAAAATACTGAGGTATGACTTTAGTTTCGGTAAATGGTATAAATCTAGTCGTAAAATGAAAAATAAAAGATGCCTCCGAGGTATTTCCACCTACTATTACGTCTTAACTACAAATTGCCAGCTGATTTCATAAAGGGATGAATTTCTAAAAATGTTTTTAGTAAGAACCTGGATAACAAAAGCCATTCTACTTTAGTCTAGACCAAAAGAAACATACGTGCAATTTAAAGGATATATATTGAATAAGCATAAGCATAAGCATATGCTCACGACTATATTCCCCGAGAGGGTATTCAGAGATATTCTGAAACCTCAGAACATCCACGTTTCACCAGTAGTACCGAAACTCTGTCCAGTGTGACGGGGGGTGATCCCGTCGCCACTTATAATAGACAGTGGGTACAATACACGCCTCGAAATTGAAGCATGCAGGTTTCCTCACGATGTTTTCCTTCACCGAAAAGCCAGTGGTGTAACAAATCGTACATAAATTCCGAAAAACTCATTGGTACGAGTCGGCTTGGACGGGGATCGAACCATCGCCTCCTGCACGGCAGGCAAGGTTAATCGCCACTGGACCACCACTGCCTGTATATTGAATAAACGAATAGAATTTATATTTATATTGAATAAACGAATAGAAAAAAACCGGTCAAGTGCGAGTCAGGCTACTCCCGCACCGAGGGTTCCGTACCACACCACCACACAAACAACACAACATACGAGTATAATGCTTAAGAGAGTATTATTCTGAGAGCGAAAATGCGCGCTGCATACAAACGTACTATGGTGATATTTTCAGTACTAACCAATTAAAGACAAAGACATTTTGCAGAAACAATCTAGAAACAAATTTCTATGCTTCTATAGAGTCAGATTTTCGTTAAAATATACAGTTTCAATGCTAGGATTAATTTAAGATTTGTATGGAAATCTTTGAGGCACTGTAACTTGAAAACTATACATTTTAACGAAAATCTGACTCCATACAAGCATAGAAATTTGTTTCTAGATTGTTTCTGCAAAATTTCATTGACTTTAGTTGGTTAGTATTGAAAATATCACCATAGTACGTTTGTATGGAGCGCGCTCCGAGTAATATACCCTTAAAAACAATTGTCCGGGACCATTAGCGCAAGACTGACTGATACTTGGCCAGTTTTGATTATTTATGTTATACTGTAGAGATTGCTCTATAATCACACCAAGTTTGACGCTTGTATGTAATACCGTTTTTACAACAGGGCGAGATGAATCAGAGAATATCTCTGACTACCCCCTCGGGGAATATAGTCGTTAGCATATGCTTATGCTTATGCGAGATGAAAAAACGTCGATAAAAACTAGTTTCTTGTTGAGAACCCCCTTAATTTTTAACTCTTCGGCCCCATTGTCATCAAACATCAATTTTTTTGCAGGACCATTGATTTGTTATTGAAACTAAGTTCAAAGTTAATTTATTGCAAAACTACCAACAGGTACTAGTTATATCTTCAATAATCATCATCAGCCTATAAACGTCCCACTGCAGGGCACAGGTCTACCCTCAAAGAGGGCGGGCAGAGGTCCCTGCATGAGCGTTAGTCCACCACGTCATTGCGGATTGGTAGTCTTTATACACCACTATTTTTAATTAGTAAAGAAACTTTAATGGTGTATTCAGACCGTGAATCTTTATTAGACTAAAATAAAAAATATATATTTTCAACCAAATCCATAAAAATTTTTGGACCTCCAATAGAAAATCGATCGGCCGATCCGCACTTTTGTATGGGAGTTCCAAAATTTTTATCGTTTTTCGACCCATGTTCCTCGGGGAAAGTTGTTCAGATTCACTTACTAATTAAAAATTTGTGGTGTATCCGTAAGGTTATTATACCTTACAGGAATAGAGGCAGTGACATGAGTTGTCAAATGAAACCGTTTTTGGATGTTTTCAGGAGACTATTCGCAGGCAAAAATGCGAATACTGTATATAATTCTGATCTGAGTCTAACGTGAAATCGTGGATAAATTAATGAAGTAGTGTCAGTATATTTCACAAAATTATCTACGATTTCACTTTAGATCCCCAATTATTAACGGAAACTGAATTGTAATAATTGATTAGTGACTAGAAAACGGTTCTATTGCCTCGCGTCACGTATCTCTTTCTATTATACAGTGGTGCCGCTAGGTACATCTCGCTCTTTCAGCTGTATGTTCCTCTATTCCTGGTATAATACCTCTATGGGTGTATCCGCATCAGAATCTCTTCTGCAGCGTACGCAGGTTTCCTCACGATATTTTGTTTGACCGTTTGAGAGCAGTCAGTATTACGTATTTTCATTGTGAATAGGTTGGATGCGATGCGATGATGACTTTGAATGTGACGCATCAAATAGCCGTTTCCTTGTAAGTACATAATGAATTTTTATTATGCATTGTTTGAAGTTTACCTAATGCGCTAACATTAATTATTTTGCGCGTTATTTTGAAGAATGAACATTTCAGTCAATCTAATGTACTGCGTTCTTGCGTTTTTAATGATGTTTGACTGAATGGTTGATGATCAAAAAACATATCGTAATATTTTTCTTGTAAGTAAATATATCTTCAACTTTTTCTTATCGTGTGGGCAAGCCTGGTGTCAGAGTTTTTTCAAACCGCCTTACGGCCTCTGACGTGGTTTTTATGTAACGAAGACTACCACCAGAGATAGTAACCGGGACCAACGGCTTAACGTGCTATCCGAAGCACGGAATCATCTTTCCTTTCCGACAATCAGGTGATTCAGCCTGCAATATCCTAACCAACTGGGGAAAAACGCACAAAGTGACATATCACTAGGTGTCCCCCGCGGGAATTGGACCCACGACCTCCGTGTCAAGTGCCCAACGCTCTTAAGGGTATATTATTCGGAGCGCGCTCCATACAAACGTGCTATGGTGATATTTTCAATACTAACCAATTAAATTCAATGAAATTTTGCAGAAACAATCTAGAAACAAATTTCTATGCTTGTATGGAGTCAGATTTTCGTTAAAATGTATAGTTTTCAAGTTACAGTGCCTCAAAGATTTCCATACAAATCTTAAATTAATCCTAGAATTGAAACTGTATATTTTAACGAACATCCGACTCTATGGAAACATAAAAATTTGTTTCTTGATTGTTTCTGCAAAATTTCGTTAGTATTGAAAATATCACCATAGTACGTTTGTATGCAGCGCGCATTTGCGCTCTCGGAATAATATTCTCTTAACCATTAGACCACTGAGGCAGGATATCTTCAACGTAACATGTAGTTGTAGTTCAACAGTTTTCAGTCAAGCATAGCTTTTAAAACAGTAAACAATATCAAAATCAATCTTCTGTGAAATAAATCACCAATTTGATTTACCCATTGAAGCAGTTTTGGGGGCAGAAAGAGATAAAAAACAAAAAAAATCTACAATATCGTGTGGGGTTAAAGCTTATAAAATTAAGAGTCATAAAAAAAAATTTTTAGTTTCATTTTGACACTTTTCACTTTTTCAATAAACACAAAAAAACTGCTGTCCCCATCGATATTTCAAAAATCAGAGTAAAGTAAAATCTGAAAAAAATCATGAGCATTAGAAATAAGGTTATAGACTGTAGATGGCGGGAAAATTATCAGGCTGGCACTAACCGCCTGGCCACGGGACAGGGCGACCGGCGGCGCGAATTGCGATTTTAGAATACACTGAGCGTTGTGTCCCTACAATTACGCAAGCACGCAGCGGCGCGTAGGCAGTGTATTCTAAAATCGCAAGACGCGCCGCCGGTCGCCCTGTCCCGTGGCCAGGCGGTAACTTGGATAGTTTTTTTTCTATACCCAAAAACTACCACCAATGTAAAATGAGACTCAGTTACTATATGAACACACACTAAGTGTCAATTTATAGTGGTTATCATCAACGACCCATGTTAAACAACTGGTGGTAGGTACGGAACACTAAATTGTCGAGTCCCGACTTGCACTTGGCCGGTTTTTTCTTTACTTATTTACCCATAGATTTTATTATTGATCACTCTACAAAGTTATGAAACTCTACAGTTACAACTTGTAAAATAATAAGATTAAAAAAAAATAGAAAAAATCAAATCTAGAGCATAGAGCTAACTAGAAAACTGGGAAACTTAAATTAGGTAAGTAGTTAGCAGTAAAAGTCAATTAAGTTTAGGAAAATTCGTAATTAAATTAAATAAATAAATAAATAAATAACACTCGCAGGCACATACATTGTAATGATCCCAAGCAAGCACTAAAGGCTTTTTATTACGGTAACCATACAACAACGGCACGAACATATAACATTCATGACCGAACCGGGATTCGAACCCAGGACCCTGGTTTGGCAGTCCGGCGTGGTGTATTACACCAACGGGGTCGTCGCGTCGTTCGGAACAAAACTATTTTTTTCTAGTAAATCGCTTATACCTGAAAGGACGTTAAATTAACTTCACCATAACTAAAAATGAAATTAATAGAATTAATATAAGGTCTAACAAAATCAGCTCAAACATCATCCGCATCAAACTGAACAACTTTCTCCATGGGACCAATATCGAAATCGTGAAAAAAAAATCTGCTGTTCCATACAAACCTACTCATCTATGGGACCGCTGATTTTTTTTTTCGCGATTTCAATATTGGTCCCATGGAGAAAGTTGTTCAGTTTGGTGGTCTGATCATCCCTTTAAAATAGTTTCGGCTGATTTTGTTAGACCTTATAAAACATATCAGACAATAATGTGAAAGTTGCCCTCGCATCTCGCCATCATTTACCTACCTATATACTTTTGAATGATTCTTCATTCATTGAAAAACGTTATCGAGAAGGATTTTCATTACCCTACCGTATCGAATTTGTCGAAACAAGTTAGTAATAACAACATTTAACTTACCTACTTCGAGCTGCTATTACATTTTCTATCATTCTGCTAGGCTAATAGCTTTCATTAGACTCGTCGACTCGGAAAATAGTCACTGGCCGTCACAAACGATGAAACGTCTTCCAATTGTTGCCGGTAATTATTATCATTCTGTGAAAATAAACGATTTCCAGTTCGAAAAAAAAGATATAATCTTCAAATGAATTCAAAGATCATTTTTTTAGGATTATAATTATAAGCAACAGGGTTTTTGTTTTTAGTGTCCAAAACTTTATAGTGAAGGTCCTGCTCATTTTGTCCCTTCCGCGCTGCAGTCTTAAAAACATCTCATAAATTAAAAAAAACTTTTTTACAAGCCACGCAAAGCGTTATGCCCTCTGCCAGTACCCTGTAACGACCACCTCGATGACTGCAGGTAATGACATTGACCTACGTCGTTGCGTAAAGTGAGGAGTTAAGGGCAAACGTAGTACCACTTCGCCGTCCGATTCAGTAGCGAGTCGACCGCGCCACTAAGCCGTCGTATCTGGGTTGCCCAGCTACCAAACATTTCCCGATTTTCCCGCATTCCCGAACTTGTTTTTGAAGTGTTGATGGTGATATCCTTTGTGTAAAGTGTTGATTTTAGAAGATGACGCATTTGAAGAGTTAGAAGTTCAGTTTGAGAAGTTCATGAAAGTTTCTAGTGTCTACGAGCTGTTTCGGCTGTTTTGTTTTTAGGGTAGGTATATGCTTTAAAATATTACGTTTTAATTATTAGTTTAATTATTATACTAAATACGAGTAGCATATGTTCACGGCTAATATTTTCCGAGAAGGTAATCAGAAACAGTATAATGTTCAGAGGTATTCGCCTAGCCGTGCCCAAAGTTTATAATTCTTCCTCAACTGTCGATATAAGATTTATAACAAGTAGATACACAATTGATCGTAAAACCTAGTAAAAATTTACGTTTACGAACAGATCAACATTTTATTTAAAAGACATCTAACTCCATACAAGCATAAATATTTGTTTCTAGATTTTTCCTGAAATATTTTATTAAAAATATCACCAAGTATGTTTGTATGGAGCGCGCCTACGGTAATATACCTTAAATATTAATTAAACATTCTGAAATTCACTAATCTTATGTAAAGAATTTGACGCAGTCATCAATTAGCACGAAAAGTATGTTTTTTTTTAACAAAAATTACAGTGTGACAGATCAAAATAGTATCTAACCATACATGTTTATATCAAATGCTGTCTGGTTATCGATTCTAAAGAAAAGGTTGAGAAGTCTATTCCGAAAGCGCTAATGCGCGCTGCAGAAAGCGAAGTTCCGTCCTACGAGCTTAGATCAAAATCAAATTAATGGATAGGCCTAAAGAGCGGTAAGTTGAAGCACACTGGACCACTGGTGCACTTTGTCCATACAAACTAGCGCCGTTATCTGTCAAATCTAGGGCACTTGCATACAAATTTGAAGTAAACCTTTAATTTGTTTTTACCCGACTGCGACAGAAGGAGGGTTATGTTTTTCGAGCGTATGTATGTATGTATGTATGTATGTATGTTTGTATGTCTATTTCTTTGGCACGCCCTACAGCCTAAACGGCTTGATGGATTTTAACATATGAGGAGATAAAAAAATACAATATGGGTATCAAATGAAAGCTGGTGAAGAGCAGATTCCAATTATATATATATTATAGTATTTTTATGCAACCATTTTGACACAAGACTAAAAAGTATGAAATAAACTAAATTATTTAGAAAAACAAAAAACCCGACTGCATAAAAAACTATTAACTGAAAAGATAAAAACAAGCTCCTTAAATCAGCTATAATAACTTTGCTTGGGCAAATTAATACTATTTGAATGTTATTACTTATTAGGTAGGTATTGCAGGCGGGGACAAACCAATAACCAACAAATAGGTCATTTTTCTTTGTCCCCGTTTGCGATACCTACCTAATAAGTAATAACATTCAAATTGTATTAATTTGCCCAAGCAAAGTTATTATAGCTGATTTAAGGAGCTTGTTTTTATCTTTTCAGTTAATAGTTTTTTATGCAGTCGGGTTTTTTGTTTTTCTAAATAATTTGCCTCATTGTTCTGGTTTGAAATGTTCGCGTAAAGCCTATCCATTAATTTTATTTTGATCTAAGCCTACGAGTAGTTAAATCAAATGCTATGTCTAGAAACCAACATCTGTGCTTTACATTTGTCAGATTTCCGTTGAAATAATATAGTTTCAGTGGTTTCAATGCTAGGATTAATTTAAGATTTGTTTGAAAAACTATGAGCCGCGATAACTTTGAAACTAAGTTCCTATATATTTTAACGTAGATCTGACAAATGTAAAGCACATATATATTGGTTTCATGTAATTGACTTTAATTGATTAATATCCAAAATATCATCAAACTTCGTTTGTACCTATGGAGCTCGCAAACGGTATTATCCCCTTAATTACAAATCAGGGATAAAACACTTAAAAGCATTTTCTCATAATTAAAAAGCTTTAATACCCTTTTACACACTCCCTGAGGGCAGGCCTGGGCCCTGCAGTGCGACGTATACAGGCTGTGATGATGAATAAAATTATAGCATCTTATTTCTTAACTTTTGTATAAGGTAGGTAGGTAAATTACAACGAAAAGATGTACAAGGTGTTACAAAACTACAAATAAACCTTTAAAGGGGTGGTGTAGACCATCAAACTGAACAACTTTCACTATGGGACGAATATCGAAATCGCGAAAAAAAAAATGTATGTTCTGTACTCTACAAATCGACTAGAGCTAAAATATGTATGGGATATGAAATAATTTTTTTCGCGATTTCGATGTTGGTCCCATAGAGAAAGTTGTTCAGTTTGACGGTCTTAACAACCCCTTTAAGAGTTTCAAAAATTTATTGTTACTTATGAAACACCTTGTATATAGGTACACTTTTTTTCCACGTCGTAGACCCTTTTAAATGGTGACTGCCTACATTAATATACGAGTAGGAAATGTCATACGAAAGACATGAGTAGTTAAACGTTAATTCTACGAATAATGTTGACGATAACAGTTACGTAAGCCAAGAATGCTTCAACTGTGCCATAAAATTAACAACATAATTCACAATCTCAAAATACTCCACTAGGTACCTACTGTCGCCATTCATTCCTTTTGCTGTAATATTAAAACCATTTTCTTTCAAATCCTGAAACCGCATTCGTCTCTTGCTCCATTAGATAAGCTTGTGTCTGAGATCTTTGGGTCGTTTTTATAGACAGATGGACATTTAGGGGGATTTTGTTTGCAGTGAAAAAGGTTTTACAAATTTTAGATACCACTACATCTTCTTGTGGTGCCATCTTCTATCGGAGGTTGGCTATCATTAGGACTGTGTGGAGAATTCAGACCTGTGAAAGTATTCGACATTTAAAAAATGATGGAGAACCAATGTCTCATCTTACTGGCTGAATAATATGTTAAGTTTTAGTCTATGATTTGTTCCTTGTTTATGTGTGGTTGTTATGTCTGAAAATAGGAAGATGGTTTGGTTTTGTTGTTAAATGTTGAAATGAAGAAATAAAAGATTAAAAGTAGATAAAATATTTTTATTAAAACATAGCACCTCGCCAATAAAAAATTCTTTATTACCTTCAATGTAGGAACTTGAAGCTCTACTTATTAAATATCATATTTTTTTGAAGCTACCACCGTTTCGGATCGTGTTGTCGCTGTACAAAAGATGCGGCAAAAACTACAATTCAACTCTTCTTATAAACTATTACAATACAGATATGTAGACAATAATAGTAATACAAAATTGATAAGACAATGTGATAAAGAAAACATTATTATTATCGTGTTAAAAATATAGTCAGTTTTCATTAATGGAAATAAAACCTACAATCTAAATTGTCTCCACAAAGCCAAGACTTAATTACTAAGTCAATAAAAACCGTACCTGATTCAGACGGGAGCTTAATATTGAATCTATCGATAACAATTAGTAGGTAAGTGCTCTGAGACGAAATAAAGAGCCTTTTTCCAAATTAGTTTCATGTTGGGTCGAACACGGGGTGATATAATGGCATGGTGTCGCAATGTTTTAATCATTGAACAGGAGCCCGATTGTTCTAAGTTAAAACATCGAAGTTCTATTCTTATCCAATTTCAGTCCTAATCACATTGCAATCCAATACTATTCAACTGTGCTGAATTCTGCATCGCGCTAAACTCTATGTAACTGACAGCCCTTAACTGTCAACCACTTTAGTTCTCTGACCTACATGCACCTAAATGGCGTGAATTAGATAGGCACAAACATATTTAGAAGCCGCTTACAGTGCGACATAAAAGAGTAGAAAATAAATGAGGGCGCCGCCTTCACGCAAGAACGTCAAAATCTCGCATAAGCTGGCAAGACCCACCTACTATTTGTACTAAAATATTTAGTTCCTACTGTCACCGTTTTCTACTCTTTTATGTCGCACTGTATCTACTGGTTATAATACTATCTTGAGTCTTGAGTGATGATGATGATGTGTCACTGGAAGAAGGTCGTCTATTTTAAACCGGAAATTAAGTTTAGATTTCAACTGAGTAGAAATATTAAAGCCACAAGTTTTCAAAGGAAGCAAGACTGGATTTAAAGTTGAAAATCCCGTCTAACAAGTTTGGATAAAGTACTAAAATAAAATAAACAAATGTCGTTCAACGGTCGAAAGGGTCTGTGAAACCAATTTAGAATTTAAATAAATAAGTACCATGTTATAGCATGTTGTGCTGTTTTAATTGATAAGACCCCAGATTGGCAGGTTACGGGTTTAATTACCGTCCATTAGGTACCGTCAATCATTAATTTGATTATTTTATTCTGCTTGCGCATTGTTCCTTGATTCTGGATCTGTCAACTCATTATAGTACCTACTGTAGCCTCGGGACTTTTTAATTAACTAAAAGATTACCGATTGCTGTTTAGAAATAGTTTAAGGTACGAAATGACTAATATAAAAACCTAAGTCTTAGCCGTCATCACTTGTCGGTGGAGTATTCGCCAATCTTGTTTCTTTTCCGCTAGTGTCTTGAGTTCTTGGTACGACACGACATCAACCTTTTCCTTCACTTGGGCTAGATAACTCTGTCTGAGTCTTCCTCTGCCTCTTTTCCCCTCTATCTTCCCTTCCAGTATAGTTTTAAAGAAATTGTCGTTTCGTATCAAGTGTCCGATCATTCTTCCTCTACGGTTTTCAATTGTTTTTAAAATATTTCTCTTTTCTTTAACCATTCTCGTTTGTTATTCGTTCTGTCTTATCCCCTACATTCTCCTCCAACACCACATCTCAAAAGCTTCCAGCCTGTCTCGATCTCGTTTGGTCAATGTCCACGTCTCGCTACCGTACAATGTAATACGACCAGCCGTTGGTACCTAAAAAAAAAGTTTTTTTTTAATTTCGAGATTACCGTATTTTTTCTATAGGTACTGTCATGTTCTTCACCTTAGTTCAATACCTTACGTAAACTATTACGTATGATCTATCATAAAAATACTATATAACTTATAGCTTTGAATGGCATCTTTAGACTGTCATACTAATGACAGTCTAAAGATGCCATTCAAAGTTATAAGACCAATCAAAATTGACTTTTTCATCTGGTCTTTAGAAAAATATTGAATTGTGATAGAGTCTTATAGTACCTAATTTAGAGAAGCAACTAATTTGAGTAATGAACATAATAAAATTTAAGAACCAACCTAAAACCAGGCTTAATATAAAAAAAGCGATTAACTTCAACTACCTGTGGTCAACATTAGTAACATAAAATAATAAAACAGGCACAGAGAACCGTGGGTTCCGTGAACGCGAATTCCGTACCATTTATTAAAAAATATATAATATATATACAGATTCCTTAACGCGAATCTGACACACACTTTTCCGGTTTTAATTATTATGTTGTTTTTCTTTAGAATATGCTCTATAATCGCATCGAGTTTGACGCTTGTATTGTATGTAGGTTTTGTAGTTTTTATAATAGAGCAAAAATTTAAATATTTGGAAAAAACACGTTATCTTATAAATTTTTAGCAAATCATAAATACTAAAATAACACATATTCTGTGAAAATTTCAACCCGCTTCTATACCTATTACGATTACGGATCAAAAGATATCGCCCTTTAGATTCAGAGCTAGACGGATGCGATGGACAGAGACGGAAGGATAGCGTATAGCCTTAGTAATAGGGTCCCGTTGGCCCCTTTTGAGAACGGAACCTTAGAAACTTCGTATAGCTTGGTTATAATAATTGGGTAAATAAAAATTTCGAGTAATTTTTTAAGTGTTATAAATTTTCGTTCCCTGGTGGTAAATGTTGGAAATAAGTTTGTTAATTTGACGTCTAACAAAACTACAAGAACATTTTCATGAAAATTGCGAAGATAATGCTTATTAAAAGAAAATTTTCATGAAAATTGCTAAGATAGGACTGTTTGTTTATAAAGGATCTTGGATGGATGGATAGAAAGATTGTTTCCGTTGTTTTATTTCCTTTGTGCCCTGTTGTACCTATGTGTGTTATTTGATAGAGGAAACCGAAGATACGCCTGCCTGCTTCTATCATGTAGCCTGTCAACATCATTTCATACAATATCCTATAATTAACAAATTGATTATCTCAATTATACAAAACATCTCCCAATACACGGTTTTCCGACTTTGGGAGTCAGGGTCTCAATCATTTTGTATACCACTAAATTGGTATCAAATAAAGCTTTTTTTTCTTATCATTTAAGATCATAGGTATTGCGGTATATTAATTTCGGAAAGTTATAGTAATGATAATTTTGTATGGAAAATAAAGGCTAAGTGCGTGTCGGACCACGACGCCTATTACACCACGCAGTTTTTCCTACCTCAGGATTTTTTCCCGCTTTTCCGCATCACCCTTTTTGACCACGTCACAAACGTCGAACTATTGTTCAGGACTTCGGGGACCGAATAGCTCGCTTAAAGTGGCGGCGCGGCGGGCAGGACACGTAGCTAGACGAAATGATGGCAGATGGAGTAAAGCCTTAACAGAGTGGTGGCCGAGATTAGGTAAAAGAAAAGTGGGTCGTCCGGCAGCCAGGTGGATTGACGACATCTGGAAAAGAAAAATGTCGTGCAGTGGGACGATTTAGGGCTAAAAGCTGATGATGATGATACAGAAAAAAAGAAGTAGTTTTGAGAGATCATCTGTTTTTTATACGAATACGGTCAAGGTACCAAGTAGTCCAATTCTTATTTCGTCCAAACGTGAAAAACAATTAAACTTGCATTCTGTCCAAGTGCAATTTGGTCCAAGTATCATTCCGTCCAAGTATCATTCTGTCCAGATGCAATTTGGTCCAAATATCATGGTAATAAGTATTAAAAAAAACTAACTACTAATAAAAAACATAACCCCTTCTTCTGGGGCAGTCGGTTAAAGCACCCATCTATACAGTATGTAGGTACTTGAATAGGTATTAATTAATTAGTTTTGGAGATTCGTCTAAACTAAACTAAGTAAGAACAGTGTTCCCTTTATTCAAAAAACAATTTTTGTTTTCGTATTATTTCAATAACGTAACTGTTATTTCAGGTGTGAATAGACGAAACGATTTAATTAAAATTGTAGGTTAATTAATATACAGACAATATTTTATTCAAAATTTTTAATATATTCAGTGTTGACATTGAATTGTTAAAATAACGTAAATAATGTAGTTACTTAGGTGAAAAGACAGGCGGACAATAAATAATTGTAGATCAAATTGCTTCGCAATTTATTGTTTTCACAAGGAAAGGCAACTATTGTGAGATTTCCTGCTTTTTTCAGAAAAAATCACTCAAGAAATGTCGGGGAGTCGCGTGCAAGCACGTATCCAGACTTGTTTCGGGGGAGGGGGACATGGGGATATTCATAGAAAAACAATGAAATAGTAGGTGCTGTAATCACTTTTTTTCCATACAAATATTCGGATTTCCGGGATAAATCCCACCTATCCCCCCCCCTGGATACGTGTCTGGCGTGGCTAGGGGGCTATCGAGTTAACGTCTTTCGTTCGGCTTGCGATTTAAGTGGCCACGCGGCTCCGCATTTTATGGCGGTTTCTATATAGTGTGTGTTTTTGTATAAAAACATAACCCTCCTTCTGTCGCAGTCGGGTAAAAACAAGGCTTTGAGATCGCCATATCCAATTACCGTACCTACAATACCTAATAATTATATATCTTCAACACTTGACACTGGCGAAATCTCCATTACACAAAAATAGAATAGAAGCAATGTCGTCTTTGCTTTATACTTTGGATTTTCCTCGAAGATCTCGTGATGTATTTACATCGAATGGTTTATGGAGAAAAACATGAAGTATTTTTCTTTGGTTTATGGACAAAAACATCTCCAAAATAATTTTTCTTTCTTCTAATATTTTTTTCTTTTGGCGATACGATACAGTACATTTAAATCCAAGAGTAATAAAATGCATCATTTGACACGTAAAAAGCGCACGCTTTGAACAAATAATAATTATTAAAGTATAGTAAATATTTAAGCGAAATGAAATAACTTTAGTGCCTAATAAATAGAAATTCAGCTATGCTTGCCATTATTTTACATACAGGTATCAGTACAGTAGTCAATCTAAAAGTTGTTTATCAACCCGTGTATTGTTTGTACAAAATTAACTTTTGCGTGCAGCTCTGCCTGCCTGCCACGGTGAAAAACATGCAACATTATTTAGGTAACAAATGGTTGTATTTTTGCTACATGGAATTTTATTTAACATAAATATGATTAGGTTATGCAATTAGGGTTGCCAACCTTTTTTTGGACCAAATATAGTATTTTCGAGTCCAGAGCCCATAAACATACTTCGGGATATTACTTAAGGGGCAACGAATATTTTCTATGAGAAACGCGATTGCCCAGCGCTCCGAAAAGTGTGTGCGTGAGCCGTATTTTCGATTAAAAAGAACTTACCAAAGTACTTTTTCTAGATTTTATTCATGATTTCACTAGTTAAACTAGTGGTGAATATGTGAGGACAAATGCAAAAAATCGGAAACCATTTTAAGTTCTTCCAAAACGAGAAAAATATTTTAAAATACATGAAAATACGTCATCATCTTTGTGACGATTTTCTATCGAGTGAAGTAATTCCAATCGTGTATTAAGTTTATGATTTCACTAGATAAACTATCCAAAAATACTGAGGTATGAGTTTAGTTTCGGTAAATGGTATAAATCTAGTCGTAAAATGAAAAATAAAAGATGCCTCCGAGGTATTTCCACCTTGTTCCGCCTTAAGTACTTATTTAAAAAAAAAGTGTTCTTTTGCTACTTTTAGGCTTGAATACCAAAATTGTTGTTCAGTTTTTCAGGTTTTTGCGTTTATTTGTTAACACCACGACCTAGAACACTTACTTTCCGGACTCCCGAATCAGAATTAAGATTTCGTATGGCTTAATTGAGATGTGGCGAATGCCGTCCGATACTAATCGTGATTTTTGTATGGACAAACCTACTTCGATCGCCGTCGTTTATTGTGTCGTAACTATTAGTGTTGCGTTTTTCCAATTTTGATACGGAACATTAAAAAGAGGAGGTTCTTCGTTCGACTGTATTTTTTATTTAATAATAACACCGGGTTTGGATTAGGTATTGATGTAAACATTGTAAACGTTTATCCTGCAAGGTCGATCTTTGGTCATAAAAAAGACATCAACGCAGTGTGTTTCTTTTGGCAAATAACCTGTATCTGTAAACTCGGCGTTTAATGGTTATGTAGGTGCTTAGGTTTAGGACCTATACAGGGTCCTTCTTAATATGCTGACAGTTTTTATAAGGCGATGACCAGACAATCAAACCGAACAACTTACTCTATGGAACCAATATCATGCACCTGGATCATGCTAAGAAATAAAAATCTGTTGTTCCATACAAATTGCAAACCTACTCGAGCCAAAAAAGGGGCATTTGACTCGAGTAGGTTTGCGGTTTTGTATGGAGCAGCAGATTTTTTTTTCTCAGCATGATCCTTGTTTGGTTTCATGAATCCTTCATGAATTGAAAACAGTACACTAAAAAAAATATTTTGTTTGATATAACCTAATTTTAATGACTTCCGAACTATTCCGAACTATATTCATTAAAGTTTGGTTATATTTAACAAAACATTTTTTTCAGTGTAGGTACTATAATCATTGGGTCGTTGTAGCAAAGATTACCACATCAAAAACCCTATGTGAAATTAAATTTTAACTGTTTCCGCTCTAGTTTTTAGGGTTCTGAAGTCAACAAATTAACCCTTATAGTTTCGCCATGTCTGTCCGTCCGTCCGTCTGTCCGCGGCTTAGCTCAGAGTCGCTTAGTACTAGAAAGCTGTAAGGCATGGGAATACATATTAATCAAGCCGACAAAGTGATGAAATGACCATTTGAAAAATATATTTTTTGGCCTACCCAGGGTATCGTTGGATAGGCCTTTTAAAAATATCGTGGGTGTGGGAAAACCATTTTTCGATATACTTAGGGATCGATTTTGTTAGAATCGAGTGTGCCCCCTGCCAGCTAAACGGTTGTTACTGGATAATATGTGAAAAAATCATAGCAGTAGTAAGCTAAGAAAGCTTTACGAACAACGTAGTATAAAACAAAAAGCCCCCTTCTAAGTTCGTATATTATTTATTATTTATTATTATATTGTGACGGGCAACTACGGAAACCCTACCCTGCGCGTGGCTCGACACGTACTTGGCCGGTTTTTAGTTTGGTGGAATGTCAAAGCAGGCATTGATTCGGCAAGGTGCTCTAATCAAGCCTCTCTTCACCTGAGATAATTTTATTTTCGATTTCTCTTCAAAGATTAAAAAAGCCGAGATTTTTGCTTTGTGTGCAAAGCTAGTTCTAATGAATACGAATATTACCTACTAGCTAAATCAGGGATGTATAAATAAATAAATAAAAATAAAAACTTTTTATTAAGGACAACAAAGATCGAAAAGTGTTAGTAGCATTAAGACTTATGAAACTATAATTAGGAAACAATTACAAAATCGGAACTCGTAATTTGGGACATGTGCCGTAGCAGTGGACACTGGTTCCTTTCAACAATGGCTTTCAGGATGCTATTGCCACTACCCCAGACCCGGCGTAACAGAGATGCTGCTTTTTTGCGAATTATGGCCTGCGCGCAGTCCACTTGTGCCTTAGCAAACATCTCTGAGACTCCACAAAATCGAGGCAGTCCCAACAGCATCCTGATTCCATTGTTGTATTGAACTCGCAGAGCACTGTACGATTTTTGAGTATATCTGTTCCATAGGCTGCTCTTGTAAAAAGATAAACAAAAAGCGAGCGAGTTATTTTCGCGTCTTCTATTTTGGTGCCGTAGAGAAAGCGGTTTGGTTTTTGGAAAAAAAAATCATTTTTGCCATTTCACCGGCTTTTCGGTGAAGGAAAACATCGTGAGGAAACCTATGCAGCTTTCCTTCAATTTCGAGACATGTATTGTACCCACTGTCCATTATAAATAGCGAAAATAATTTGAAAATTATTTTAGACGAACGGTTTTAATTTTAGTGAAAGCTGTTAACTTAAAAGTTAGCTCATTTTCTCAGGAGATTCAACGCAATAGGCAATTAAGTATAATTTATTATTTTATATAATATTCTTTTTTTTCTTTCGCGCGAACTAGGTCTTTTTCTATGCACGTCATATTGTAATTGATAGAATTTCTTTTTATTTACTTAAAAAGTTTAAAACTTTACTTAGCTTCAGCATTACTTACATAATTATTATTGTTGAACAACTGAACTACTCTAGGTCCTACTGAAAATTTTAATTTGTGACTTAAATTTTGGTCTGTTATACAACTGTCTGGTTTGTTAAACTTATAACTTTTTCGCAATGAAGTAAATTGTTTTGGTCGGGCATTGAAGTTAATAAAAGAAAGAACAACTGTAAACACCGACAAAGGTTTTAGATAGGTACATTTTTTGCCAAAAAGTCTCGAGGACTCTGTAAGTCGCGATCCCACTGCAACTTTTCTACACCCTTTGCAATGATAGTTTATTGAAAAGGTCATTATAAGAGTCCTAAAAATAGTAATGAAGCCTGTCGCAAACCCACTGGAAACCGGATGCAACAATTTTAACCATGTTGATATTATTATTTACCCTCTCTTTGTTTAGGCAATAAATGTGGGATGGTGCGTCAGCAAGAGTTGTTTCCAAAAATGAGTAACGATACGATTAGAGCTTCGTTGTAGGCCAGGGACCCCTCCCGGCTACTGACGCGCTACCACCTACTAGCAGACCTACAACGCGACTCCAAAACCAAAGAAAAAAAAACCGTCAATCTGACAGTTTAATATCGATTTTTTCAATTGATTTTTTAAAAATGCAATCTACTGCTTTTTCGTTTCACTAATCAAGGAAAACTTCATGCCTAGTATACGAAAATGAAACTAACTCTATGCTAAAACATCTAAGTATAAGAATAGATTCAAAAAGATTATCGACATTGCATCGACTTTCTATTGCATACATTTAGTATAATTTTATTATGGTACATGCTTGCTTTGAATTCGATAGGTAATTATAAGCCCGCATGAATCCAATACTGCCACAAAACAAGGTACGTAAATCTGGTTAAGTCGGGCACGGTATCTCGATAAATTAGCTCCACTTCCATTGTACCGAAACATTATCGAAATATTTCAGTAAAATACAGTGCTACTGATCTTCAGTTTGAATAATTTTATATTTATAATATCACATGTTTTTAGATCAAAGAGTTTTATCAAAAAAACACATCCGCGTTAATATTACGATTATTATAATCCTAACGACTTTAATGCCGGCAAGTTAATAAAACGATAAATTTGTAGTAGCTGTTTATAAGAAAAAAAACAACATTAAAATTTGTTATTGTTAGATTTATTAGACATGCCAATTAACCCGGATTCAACGTTTACAAGTTAATTTCTTTAACAGATACTACAATTGAAATTTACGAGTAAGTAATATTAATCTTTTTACCAGCTTATTTGAGTTCTAATGTAATGAGGAACATATTACGAAATCAGAGAGCGTTGTAATTAAGAATTCATAACCTGTTTTATTAAAGGTCATATTAATGATAATTAATTAATACTTATATGACGATACACGAAAATACAGTAAGTACAGCCGGAAACGCGTCAATAAATCAATTTGAAGAATTAGCATTAGAAACAGACGAGGATTTGATTGGCAGCAATGATTTGGATTTATTAATTGAACCAGGTTGAACAGTCTCTATTGTATTATGTGGTATATTCCGTGGTATGGGCGAGTCCACCACGCGTGATTGGCGAACTTGGCATACCTACGTACCTACGCATCAGAATTTTTTCCTGTAGCGTAACTATGTACACACGACGACACATCATGTTACGCACCCTATATACCCATAACTACGCTACGTACAAAACACAAACACAAAAACACAAACACAAAACAGTGCGGTAGAGAACCTGCTGTCGGCGCGGGCGCAGCGTGCCGTGAGACGAAACAACAACAACATACCGCACACTCTCACACGATTCGCAGCGTTCAACTTCTTACAGTTCAAAGTCCAAACTGGGTAACCGGACCTGTCGCCGTGTGTACGTTCCCACTATGTAAACGCAGCGCCGAGCCATCTTTTGCTGGTTTTTGGAAAGGATATCTTCTCGTTATTTGAAAGACCTACAAATTAAAGAAAAAAATTGCAATGATCTTCAACATCTCGGCTTTATTTTGTGCTGGTGTGTGTGAAAAGTGATCGTAAACATAAGGCCATATGTCACTTTGTCTCTTTTGTCCATACTACTTGACACCAAGCTTGACACCAAACACAAACATCAAAAAAGACACTCCCTCTATGCCTTTAGGTGTAATCTCTTTGGTCCTACTAAAGGTGATCGCATATCTATACAGGATGTAGTGACAGCCTAGCAAATACGGAAACGGTGAATTCAGACAACTTTCACTATGGAGCCACCTCCAGGAAACACGAAAAAAATCAGCTGCTCCATACAAAACAGCTGTAGCTGTACCTTCTCGACTCAAATGTTCATTTCTTTGTTGTTGATGATGGTCTAGGCCTAGCCCAGTATTCGGACTTTCGATTTTCGATATATCGCGACCGTTTCGGTCCGAACTTCATTGTAATAAAGTTGATATTGGAACTAAAACGTTCACGCAATTGCGAAGTTCAAATGTCCGGGGAGTCCCTCTGATCAGAATTCACTGTTTCAGTTTTTGCCATGTCAGGCTGTCACTTAGGGTGTAAGTAAGTAGGTGAGCCGAAGGCTTTGACTATTTATTATAACGTCCCTGTATTATAAGGACTCGCCTTGCGGTAGTATTTCCCCTCTGCCACGGTATAAGATCAATTGACCATGTGCATTTACATTAAGGCGTATCTGCCCTGGACCACGACTCTCCATACTATAATCGATGCGAACGAGCGCGTGGCTCCGGTGCGGTGACAAATTAGCTGTTTTCTTGGAAAATTTATATGATTTTTTATTAATAAAATTTCTAAAAAGTAAGAAAACCACGTCATTCTAAATTGTATTGTGAACAATATTGTAAATTTTCATTTTCTTCCGATTCAAAATGTAAGAGTAAAAAATGGTTACAACGCAACTGGAAAAAAAGGGGAGACTTTAGAGTCCCTTTTCTTCAGTTTTATTCATTAAAATCGATTTCTAGAAAAACCACATCACTTTTCATATCCTGTAGATGGTTCATTTTATTTTTCAGCTCTAAAAGTGCCATAGTTAATGAATAGAATGGTTACAAAGTTACCCAAAACCGGCAGGTATCCCCTTAAATTGTATAACTTATCACTAAACGAGACAGCCTATAATTGCGAAACAATAATTTCGAACTTAGAACGTTTGGGGTTCACACGAGACTACTTTTCATGATTTTTAACATTCAAAATTAGAATCTAAAGTTATGGGGAATAAAATCCAAAGTGGCGGATTGCATGTTACCTCGCCCCCCTCAAAAAGTGGCAGAAATGTTTGTTAGTGGAATTACACGCGTTACCAGTCCTCATATAAGTAAGTAGTCAAAGGCCGAAGGAGGCGAATGAATAGAATTTTCTTAGGCCTCGCACACCTGTCCGCACCGACTCGGAGTGTGTCTCAGAGCGAACGATCTAGTCTTGCTACCAATTGTTAATTTTTAGCAAGACTAGAACAGTTGACCTCGAAAGCATATGCCCACGACTATATTCCCCGAGGGGGTAGTCAGAGATATTCTGAAACCTCAGAACATCCACGTTTCACCAGTAGTACCGAAACTCTGTCCAGTGTGACGGGGGGTGATCCCGTCGCCACTTATAATGGACAGTGGGTACAATACACGCCATCGAAATTGAAGCATGCAGGTTTCCTCACGATGTTTTCCTTCACCGAAAAGCCAGTGGTGAAACAAATCGTACATAAATTCCGAAAAACTCATTGGTACGAGTCGGCTTGGACGGGGATCGATCCATCGATCGCCTCCTGCACGGCAGGCAAGGTTACTCGCCACTGGACCACCACGGCACCTCGCCAGTTGACCTCGAAAAATAGTAACAATATCGATAGCGCTATCATATTATCATAAACATAATTTCATGAACAAGGAAAAGCTTTTATCGGGAGATTTTTGTACCTTTTTATTTTTTAAGTGACTGTTTCTTTAATAAATAAATAGGTACCTACCTTAGTACCTTCTCCGTAATTAAAATAGAAGAATTTCTTTCCTTGAATTATTTACGTACTGTACTGTACGTACAGGGTGTACGTTAAGATAGTTGCATTACTTTAAAGGGTGATTGTACCTACTCATGAAACTGAACAACTTTCCTACTTATAGGAAATTAGCCAAAAATAATTAAATTTTAATTTAATCAAAGGACAGAACGTATGAAAAGATTTATTTGTTTTTGTAAAGATTAATAACTTGTTTTTGTACAGTATTTTAATTACTTACCTATTTGTGTTGCCTTTTTATCGTTTGTGTGTTTCCTGCTATTTTTAATAAATATCTACCTACATTTTCGTGTCAACGGTTTAGTTTTGTAACTTATCATTAGAATTATAAAACTTAGCTACGACATCCTGAGCACAAGGGACAAATTTCCAAGTGATGTAAAAGTGGAATTGGTTTGCGAAACTCTACTAAGAAAACGCCGCAGCGGCTGCATACAAACGAAGTTTCGTCCAAGAGGACAGACAAGTACCGTTTAGCCCATACAAACGTATACCCCTGTTTCCTCCCTGAAAATGACACTGGAGCTAAGGTTGCCAGCTCCCATTTTATGTTTTATAGGATTTTATAATATTAAAATAAAGGACATAATGATGAAAATAAAGGATATCATAATTATTTGTAATAAAACACTGTAATGGTGTCAACTGCCACCGTGGTCTAATGGTTAAGAGCATTGGGCTCTTGACACGGAGGTCGTGTGTTCGATTCCCACGGGGGACACCTAGTGATATGATATGTCACTTTGTGCATTTTTCCCCAGTTGGGTAGGACATTGCAGACTGAATCACCTGATTGTCCGAAAAGAAATATGATTCCGTGCTTCGGATGACAAGTTAAGCTGTTGGTCCCGGCTATTACTATCTCTGATTGATGGTAGTAGTCAAGATCATTTTTTGGGTTGAAATAGAGGACGTTCTTTAAAATAAAGGCCGTCTGGCAACCCTAACTAGAGCATACATTTTTACCACACAATGTATAACCTCTGCTATGTCCCTATGTTTTGCTATTTTGCATACATTTATTACTGTAATAACTAGGGACCTACTACTGTTACTAATTAAAAACTAGTGGTGAATACGTCCCACTGCAGGGCGCACGCCTACCCTTAGTGAGGATCTATGGGCGTTAGTCAGCCACGCATGCCCAATGCGGATTGGTATACTTCACATACGCATCAGAATATCTTCTTCAGCGTATGCAGGTTTCCTCACGATGTTTTCCTTCACCGTTTCAGAGCAGTCGGTGTTAGAAAAACTCATTGGTACATGGCATGTGGTCCGTGCGGATTCGAACCTGTGCTGTGCTCGTGTAACATGACAGGGGTGAGAGCAACAGAAGTGACCTCTAAACGTCAAATTTAAGTGAGATGGCGGTTTTCTCACTTAAATTTGACGTTTAGATGTGACCTTTGTCGCTCTTACCCCTGTCATGTTACAGGAGCTGGACCCCAAGATTGGGTTTCCATAGCTCTTCGCAACGCCCCACCGACGCTCTATTATACTTATTAGCGCTTTATAATGGGGAATTTGCACAGTTTTTATATATTTTTAGTTTATCCTTACATAAAAATACCAAAAACAAAAATGGAAAAATATGCACATAGGTACATAAGTAGTGTATTATTTATTGCAAATCAAATGTTGACTTTTCGAATTCCGCGCCAAAACGGTGTTTGAAATTACGTTCCGATCCACGTAACTTATAATTGAAATATCTCGTAAAAAATAAAAACTTTAGAATAAATCTTTCAGTAATGTTATAAGTATTCACAAATGTTATGATTGAATTATTAAGATAATTTCTCATTATGATTTTGGTACACGTTCCTCATTGTATGCCTTTTCTTATAAAAAAGATAAAAATATCCAGCCAGATAAATTATGGCGTTCAAACGCGCCCTGGAAGATTCACCCTCGAAGTCGAACGAAACCCTAAAAATATAAAACTTCCAATTGAATAAATACTTGCGGCCTTGTCCGTCGGTAAACAACGTCTCCAATATCCATGCCCATTCCATTCTAACGGCCGATGTTTTTTCCTATACTAGTAGGTAATTGCTTTTGCCAATAGTCCACGTGTAGGTTCCCCCCGTTCGAATAGTTTGGCGTAGTTTTTGGAAAAATAGGAAACAAATTGGCTTTGTTTACAAGAAAGGGGCACGAAAGGGTTTACATTTTGCTCGAGTAGGTTTGCAGTTTTGTATGAAAGAGCAGATTTTTTTTTCGCGATTTCGATGTTACGAAAGCGTCGAAAAAAATAGGAACCAGTACTGGTTCCAAAACCCTATACATATACACGCACACATACATAATTAGTATGGCGCCTCACGCACACCAACCTAAGAAAGTTAGCCCCTTTTGTTTTATACGGAACAAGTGTGAGGCTCATTCTAGACATATACCTTTTCTTAGGTCGGTGCTTTAGAGAAAGTTGTTCAGTTGAAAGAAGTTGATGACCTTTGTTCAGATCATCACCTGAAAAAAGTGTCAGCATATTAAGAAGTACCCTTAGGCAAGAACAGAGCCAAAATATAAATTAGTCAACACGTTCTTAGCCGGTTTTTTAACATAAATAAATAAATAAAAGTGTTGTATGTGTCTCAAAACAGCAATACACAAAATTACACAAAAAACATAGCAAAATATTAATGATAATAAAGCTTTGTCAACTTTAAAAGGGGTATACAGGGTGTTTCATAAGTAAGAATAAATTTTTAAAACTCTTAAGGTGGTAGTTTAGACCGTCAAACTGAACAACTTTCTCTATGGGACCAACATCGAAATCGCGAAAAAAATAATTTGATATCCCATACATATTTTAGCTGCAGCTCTAGTCGATTTGTAGAGTATGGAACATTTTTTTTTTTCGTGATATCGATATTGGTCCCATAGTGAAAGTTCTTCAGTTTTATGGTCTACACCACCCCCTTAAAGGTTTATTTGTATTTTTGTAACACCTTGTATAGCATAGTAGATTAACCACAAAACCTAAGTAATATAGATAAAGCCGACAGTTGAAATGTATTAAGGCGATTTCAGACCTTTAAGACCTTTCAGATTTATGGGTGTCGCGTCTTCCAGCGCAATTATGTTAGCAATCATTATGTTTTACGGAAATTGGCATTTTTCTCCACAGTCTTATACAGCCACTTTTTCTGATGACATTTTGCTAACCAACCTTTTTTGGTAATTATGCACAAAGTTATTTTCGCGTTAATTACAGCAGTTTTTTTTTTATCTCAGCTCTTTCTGTAATTCGAATACCAATGAGTTTTATATATAACTAGTGTTTTCCCGCGACTTCGTCCGCACAAATTATATACCAGATTTTAAGTCAGATCATAAGCTATCAAACAAAAAAAGTTTCATCTAAATGGGTTCAGTAGTTTTTGCGTGATGTGCGAACAAACAAACAAACTAACAATGTTGTCAATAGATGGCGCTGCACGTTTTTAAATCGCGCTATCGAATGTTATTTGAATTTATATAAAGAGAACCGCTACTTTTTTATTTTTTATGATTTTACGGCTTTATAATAGTTAAGATACCAAAAACATAGGTAATTGATTTCATCAATCAACGGTGTACGAATTTCAAAAAATACAAGATCCTTGTTAATAATATGCTGACACTTTTTTAAGGGGATTATCAGACCCTCAAACTGAATAACTTTCTCCCAACATCGAAATCGCGAAACAAAACTCAGCTGTCCCATACATTAGCAGTTAGCTCGAGTATGGTTTGCAGTGTTGTATGGATGGAACACCTGATTTTTTTTCGCGATTTCGATGTTGGTGACATATAGAAAGTTGTTCAGTTTGACGGTCTGATCATCCCCTTAAAAAAGTAGTTTCAATTTGATTTTCTGTTGTAGAAATAGTTATTAGGTTCATTTCCATACAAAAGGTACTTGCTCAACTCAAACATAATAATATGCAGGTATGTTTAAGGAGTAGTAAATACTCCTTAAACATAGCTTTGTCGATTTCGTCTGTCTGTCTCTCTGTGTGTATGCCCCACATCAATTAATTTCTCTTTTTGTTCATATTCAATCAAAATTTGTCATTTTACTTTTTTAAATGTTACCTAACTATAGAAGGCATACCTACCTAGTCCGCCGTAGTTTTTGTCAGTAGACAACAAAAGCCAAACTTTTTTCTTTTTTGTGAATATAAATACCCATAGGCGAAGTATTTTTCGCTTACGCTGATAGACGTAACATCAGTGTAACCGCGTATGAGACAGCGATAGTCATAAAATCCTATACAATTTGTATGAAAATAGATGTCTGACTCCGGAGTCACACAGCCGTCGTAGAACAAAAAAGTGGCTACGTCGATAAGGACAGCAATAAGTAGCGATCTTCTTTTTTAACTAGAGCTAATTTGCTATGTGCATCTCTTACTGAGTGATATGACAAGACACGTGCTTTCTTCTAGTTCCTTCTCTTTCTACGTAAATACCTGAAATAAATGATCAAAACACCAAACCTCTATATACTCCCCATAGGTAAATATGCAGTTTTTAGAAGCTATATTCTCGTTATTTTAAAGAACTACACAAAATAATGAAAAATTTTGCAATGATCTTCAATTCAACATCCCGGATTTATTTGCTATGAAGAAAAACAAAGAAGCTATGAAGTATATTTTTTATTTTTCTATAAAATACATGTGCGCTCCCCATAGGTAGGTGTCGTAACCTATGTTCAAAGGAAAGCCTAAATATTGGAAAAAAAAACAGTACCTAAGTATTATGTGCATCTACTTTATAAGTTGAAGTCACTTTTACTTGCGACATTGTGTAGACAATAATACGATCTAAAATTGCTATGAAGCAAAATGTTTTAAGACCAAAATACGACACTACTACCAATACAGTTAATTAGATAATTGTAAAATTTGGTGCGAATTCTTATGTTTTTCCAATTGGATTTCCTTGGATTAGAGGCACCACAATGACATAATGAAGGACAATCCAGTAAGAAATAGGCATACTTACTATAAAATGTCGTAGTTTAGTAGAAGTGAGGAAGGCGGCTCTGAAAGGGTCAAGGTCGTTCGGTCAGGGAAACCTATTAAGGTTTATTAAATATCGTTAGGTACTAGTTAGATGTCTTTAAGTGCGATACTTAAGGCGTATCATCCCGGGACCACGATCTCCATACTAATCGTTGCGAACGAGCGAGAATTTCGAAAAAGTAAGAAAACCACATCATTCCATTTTAAATTGTGATGTGAACAATATTGTAAATTTTCATTTTCTTCCGATTAAAAATGTAAGAGCAAAATTGTTACAACTGGAAAAAAAGGGGTGACTTTAGATTCCTTTTTCAACGATTTTATTCATTAAAATCGATTTCTAGAAAAATTCTTCTCATATCGTGTAGATGTTTCAGTTTATTTTTCAGCTCAAAAAGTGCAATGAATAAAATGGTTACAAAGTTACCCAAAACCAGGATCGTTGCCAACTTCAAAAATGCATGTCACGGAGTCAAACGCATTGTCGAAGTTATCTGTTCATATTTTTCTGCTTACAAACATGTATTTTTATTTTAATATTTTTATTGGTAGCTTATCAACTAAAATAAAATGAAGAAGATTATGTTGAGAAGTGCTTGAACTACTACGAATGGCAGTCTCATCCCAATATTAAAGATATCTCAATAAAGAAAGCCTAAAAATGTGCTACTCGAAGTACTCAATAATAAAACTACAATTCGGTATGTCAAGTTTTATTTTGTCTTCATTTTTATATTTTTTACGGACAGAAGACATAATTTTAAGATACCTATTTCATTCTTATTGCGATTCATCGAGTTTATCAATATAAATTTAATTTTTAAATTATTTTGATCTGTAATCTCTAAGTGCAAAAATGGTGGAGAGAAAATAATTCGAACTACATGGAGAAAAACTACCTACAGCTGTATTTAAAAAAATTAAAACCTGCCTCCTCTTTCTAACTCTATGCTGGAAAAAGATACGGCAACATCAAATGTCAAATTCTGACATTGTGAAAGTATTTTTTTTTCTTAAAGGCCGGTTATTTTAAGTTGATTTTATGTTTACCAAGGAGTTCACAGGTATGCCAGTGACGTCACTGCACGGACCGAAAAACGACGTTATTTTATTAAAAATATCTGTAATCCTTTCATTTTAAAATCTCTGACATAGAAAATATGATTATTGAGACAATTATCTCGAAATGGTTTTCGATTCAGCCCTCCAAAAAAAAACTTGACATACCGAATTATATTATAATACCTACTTTTATAGGTTCTAAACATTCAATTTTTAAGTATATTGAAATAAATGTAAAAATTACCGATTCTTTTTCTTTTTCAAATTAGGTATTGAAATACCACTTATTTAATTTAGGCTTTCTTTAAACTTTATATAAAAGGATAGGTACTTAATTTGGTAGCTTCAAAATTATCTAAAATTATATTCTATACTTATTTTATTTATTGATATAAAATACAAGTTCAGTCAAATAACCCGCCCCTTGTCGATTCTGGCGCAAAGGAGCCTATTATGCTAGCAGCGTTGCCACGCTGAATTGCTACGGCTAGCCTCTGCACCAGAAACGACCCGGAACGGGGGTCACAATTTCGCTCCCTCAGTCCACGGCCAATCTCCGCAACGAAGGTCTTTGCCTCGGCACCCCAAACCCCCGTGGTCTCAACGGCGACAGGAACAAAAAGATAATCGGCCACCAGGGACGAGTACGTTTCCCACTTCCTAACGGCAGCCAGCTCCGCAGCTGCTCCAGCATAGCTAGCATGCCGCAGTGATACAGCGCTATCACACCTTAGCTCTCTTTCTATTTGCATGCGAACGAACGAGATAAAAGACGTGATACGGCCGTATCACGTGTAGCATACTACGAGTGCAGGCGTCCGCGACGTGATATATGACAATACAATGTTGTAAATTAACAAATAATCGACGCACTATAAACCTAAACTAACTTACTTACATAATATATAGGTACAATAAAAAATGCAGATTCTAAATTTGGCGCGGAAGGTTGAAAATATTAGCAAAAATTTTTGGAATGGAACGCAATGCTTCAGACCAATTTTAGACTTTTGCCTAGTTTGTCTGTCTGTCTGTTTGTTTGTGCATACATCACTTAAAAACTAGTAAAACTACTGAACCGATTTGGATGGGAATTTAAAAACAGCACAGGATTTAGTTTTGATTAAAATTTAGGCTTTGTTTCAGCGCAATCGGTCCACTCAAGTTATGAGTACTTAAAGTCACTGGTCTGCGCATATGGAGTCGCAGGCGCCGCTAGTTTTTTTTATTAGCCTATTTCATCCCACTGCTGGGCAAAGGTCTATCCCCTGCTGTTCCACTCGTTCCTGTTTTGGGAAACTTCTGGCCATTGGTCGTCAAATTTGTCCAGGTCATCACGCCACCTCTTCCTGGGTCCACCTGGACGCCGCCAACCGTTTTCGGGGGCCCAGGGCATGATGATTTTGGCCCATCTCTCAGGATGCATCCGACAGACATGACCGGCCCACTCCCATTTAAGATTGGCGCTTTTCTCTCCGACGTCAGCTATTTGAGTTTTGGAGCGCAACGTGGAGTTTCTGACCCGGTCGGTTCGTTAACACCTAGAATGCTGCGCTCCATTGCTCTCTGACAAACATTAAGCTTGGAATTTTGGGCCTCAGTTGTGACCACGTTTGAGCTCCGTAAGTTAGGACGGGCAGGCAGAATACACATGTCGATGAGTCTACGTTTAAGCGAGAACGGGAGTTTCCCTTCATCAGCTCCTTCATCGACCAGAAGCTCTTCCAGGAGTTCCAGGCGTTGTCGACGCGTCGTTCGACTTCCTTGTCTTGCCTGTTTTTGAAGGAGACTATCTGGCCCAAGTAAAATATATACTCATCGACATAATGTATCTGCTGTCCCATACACAACTGCAAACTTAACTCGACTAAATTGTATTGGACAGCAGGTTTTTTTTTGCGATTTTGATATGAACCCCTTAGAGAAAGTTCTTCAGTTTGATGGTCTGATCATCTCATTAAAATAGTTTCAGGTAATTTTAATTTTGTTAGACCTTATACAGGATGTAAGGATCTTTTACTATGGGAGCAAACCTGTCAGCGCAAAAAAAAAAGTCTGCTGTTCCATACTAAACTGCAGCGCCTAGCCAGCGCCAGCGACTCAAATGTATGAGACAGCAGATTTTTTTTTGTTCTGACCGGTCAGCTCCTATAGTAAAAGTAGGTGTATGGTTTACAGGTTAATGATAATTTTCCTTACACCCTGTATAACTTTAGAAATCGATTGTACCTACTTACTGAGACGATATCAAATATTTACTACAGGCATCACGGTTATTATAGTACGGGATTGAAAACTACGTGAAATGCGATTAAAATAAGAATAGGACTGGACCTGTGCCATGTTGTGATGTCGTAACTGTCAAGAGTCAACCTACCGAACCGAATGACTATTGAATCAAAAATCATATCATTTTACACAACGGTCGATCCGGGTAAGTAATATTCGATATAAATACAAAGAATATATAGTTTAGGAAATATAACTTGTTTTGATATAATTTTGTTTGAAATACAGGACAATTGCTATAATAAACGTTAGATATAAATTTAAGACCTATAATTTGATAAAGTATAAAACGCATCGGATATAATGAACCATAAGTATAACCATCACATGTTATAAAATCTATAAAGCATAACATTTAATAAATATAGAATTGATGTCATCTAGTTTTAGAATGTCTAATAATCAATGCTCATAATATAATATTTAAAAACCACATGTCGATGTCTAAAATATGACCGCTCTCTAAGTGGTTACACTTCATACCGAACCTAACCTAAACTATAGTTTTGAAGCTACCTACCTTTCTGCCCCCCAAGCAACAAGCAAGCAAGCATGCAGCGAGCAAACAATCATGCAGGGAGCAAACAAACATGCAGCAAGCAAGCAAGCATGCAGCATGCAGGCAAGCATGTTGATGCTCCGCTCGCTTCGCTCGCTCCGCTAAGTGTGCAACATGTTCTAACCTAACCTAACCTAGAATTTTTAAAACACCTGTTTGTTTTTCTCAGGCAGGGGGCATCCGCCCCCCGCACCCCCCTCGCGGGGGGCGCAGCCCCCCTGCACCCCCCAACATGCATTCAAGCAAACATGCAAGCAAGCACACATGCAAGCAAGCACACATGCAAGCAAGCATGCACGCAAGCATGCCAGCAAACAAGCATGCATGCACGCACAAATGCAGCATGCATGTGACACACATTTCGCTTGACTCCACTTGCTCTATACGTGGTCATACTACCTAAATTAACTTAACCTATAGTTTAGAAGGCAATTTACTAGTTATAAAAAAATATTTAATTGTATGTCTTTGGAGCAATACTTCAAGGGATCGTTATGTCTCATAAAATAACATCAAATGATTGATATATCAAACAAGTTTTATATTAAGTAATCGTTAGTAATAATCAACATTAGATATATTAAAATTATAGGATATAAGTATTCGATTAAATGTATGTTATGTTTTTTCAATATTATGCTCGTAGTTAGTATTTCTTACGAGCATTATATCATTTGAACGTTATAAAAATTTTATTATACCAAATGTTATTATACGAAACGGGACGCACCCGGTCGATCCCCCCAAGCATTAATCGGTCTATTATTTTCCCTCCAACCATCTCTGTCCTGGGCATGCGCTGGCCACACGTCATGGAAAGCATCCAGATCGTCCAGCTACCTCTTCATATGGTGACAATTATTGCCAACCTTTCCTGATGCATCCGACAGACATGGCGTTAGCGTTGCGTGGCCTGGCGTTATTCGTTAGTACCTAACTATACTTTATCTTTATTATTATAAGTTTTTTCGTTGTTTTTGCATTATTTTTATGATAGTTTTTGATCGTTAAATAAAGGTCGCTGTTTTGATGGCATTAAACGTTGAGGAAAATCCTTGAGAACACGAGAAAACGGCGCTCCTCAAAACTTTGAAAAGGGGTTTCTATTTACCTTCTATACTGTTCAACGATAAACTCTTATGTAATTTAATCACGATCTGAAAATAAAACTTCTTTCTGATTACCGTCGCTGTTTGACTGAATCGAGTAATTTATGTTTTATTTTATTTATGTTTAAGAGTTCCTAGTGAATTATAGTGTATTCACTGTTGAATAAGAAGAACGAGGTAACAAAGCTTACGAAACTAATAAGATCTAGATCTAAGTGTGCGTGCAGTTTATTTTATTTTATTTTCTTTGGAAGACCAACAGCTGTTAACACGATACAAATATAGATGGCTAACAGAAAGCCAATTATAGGTCTCCGCTGATAGAAACAGGATTTACAAAATACAAAACAGATCTTAGACTAAAGATACAAAGTGGGTAACAAAAAGATAACGAACGTAATCAAGTTACAACAATCGACCGAATAAGGTAACAGTCTTCCTCGCAATAAAATAGATTACAAAGCAATAACATTAAACTAACACTAACACAAAATAGATAAAAACATCAATAAAGCCTCATCACTCGCTAAAAAATCTACGGTTCAGCGCATTCCTCGCTGACGCCACGCTGGTACAGAAGATATCAAAGTCATAATACAGTTATTTACAGGAATCCGAAGCAAGTAGTATTTTAAAGAAAAATGGTCAAAAACTAATTAAACAAAAAAATTTAACCGACTTCAAAAATAAAATATGCGTTCGCATATAAGAATATTAAATTGTTTTATTGAAGTCGCTGTCAAGCCGGTAAGGATTCCAGACTGGGATTTCAATATTTTTTGGCTTGGATGAACGAACAAATAAAGACTCACTCAAATCGGCCAAGAAATACCGAAGTTATCGCGTTATAATTTGATCATCGGGTATAAAAACTAAGCAATGTTTGAATGATTTTATAAAATCTTTTTAATGAGTCACGTTGCAGGAATTGACCCGAGCACACGTCTCGCGTGGTTTTCGCGCGTCGCGTTTTTGCCTGCCACGAGGCTCCGCAATCCTCAATCTCTGCTTGTTCTTAAACAAAAACAATCCCTGAGATTGGGATAGATACTCCCATAAATAACACTTGACACTGGCGGAAATGCGGTGCTACGCACAAACAAAAAGCCATTAATTATAAATAAAAAAATCGTTTTAAAGCTCGTTTTATCAATTGTGGGATTGGGAACCCAGCGAACAATTATGGTACAATTTAGTTTGTCGGCTAAGTTAGCTCTAAGGCTAAATAATTATTATGGCGGACCTCAAGCTTCAAAATAATGAGTATAGCCATGAATTCCGGTTCTCAAAATGTTTCCGCACAACTAATAATTATAGCAAAATGTATAAATAGTTTTACTTGAAGCAATTTAACAGTCGATTCGAAAACAAGTTTTATTGTCAAATAAAAAAAGAACTAAACATCATACAGGGTGTGTGGTGCAACGATGGATTTCTGATTATGAGAATGTCTTGAAATTTTTGTTTAACTTCCATAATCCTATGGAGAAGCAAGGTGTATAGCTCCTTCAGTTAACAAGGAAATTCCACCACCAGGCTAGTGATGTATGGGGAACGGTCGTGGTAGCTAATATAACTTGTAGGTACCTACTAATACAAAAAATCTGCTCTTATGAAAAATTTAATATTGTGGCGTAGGTACCTATCTGCTTCATTCGATTCTGACACTTTGTTATAAATGTCCTACTCACACAAAACCAGTCATCCTGTATAGAGCAACTTTACAATCTGAAATGATTCTTAAACATTGGATACTAACTGTAGCTAAATAAGTGAATGTTGTGCGTGCACGGGAATCCCCAGTACGTTGACTCTTTGAATCCAGTTACAATAAAGCCAGGTATCAAGTAATATTCTATTTTAGTATGTGCTTAATTTGTCGATGTTTTTCCTCCGATACCTACTTGAGTAGAAATAAGGAGATGTGAGTAGAAATGTTGCTGATGACGTCTTGGGAATACCAGTCCTGGTACTTCGTTCTAAATACGAATTCGCGTCATTTAAGAGGAAAGGCCGTCTGCAAGAAATTTGAAAAATAGGTTTTTGACCGATCTTTGCGCTGTTCCATGGCTGTTCCCGAGCAACCATGTCTGGTACCGTCTGCCTGGTGTTGTCTGTTTCACACTGTCGTGCAAAAGTGACAACTGCAGCTCGGGTCTCGGACTGATTTAATCTACATAAAATGAAAGAAATCTCGATTTCGTATTCCCCTGTTTCCTCCTCCAAAACTAAACCGATTTTAATAACTCTTTCAAGAATATGCATGTTTTCCTTTTATTGTTTTTATATAATTTATCCTTAGGTATTGTCAAATTTTCTTGTGGGATGTCTGAACATAGTAGTAAAATTTAGCAACTTTTCGTCATTTTCGAAGGCTTCTTATCCTTTCATGTTCTGATAGTAATTAATTTATGGAAACGACAAAACATGACGGAGGTAACATCTAATAGATTGTACCTATGGTAAAAAATATTTTCTCTAGTGTTAAACGTTTGTATTGACTAAACGGAACCCGCCTTTTCTCTTAAGCTATTTTCACATTTTATGACGCAGGTCTTAGAGTTCTAGTAAATTACTTCTTAAGTGATATGAACTACTGTTATAGATTGTACTTAGTTTGTATTATTATGTATACTTAATTGCTTGTCAAAGGGTTTTGTTGTGACGAGTTGATCGCTGTCAACAAGCATTCTTTATAGTTTCTAAATGACTGGTAGTAATTTCGAATTAAACAATCCTTTGCCCCCTTTGGGAATCGCTGTCATTACAGCGATTCAATTTAAACATAAGTTGCCTTTTTCACTTTATAAAATCCATGTTTATAAAAAGACAAAAAAGTGGATGATGACATTTTATAAACTAGGTGCGAAGAACAGTTCAATGTTAAAGTCGGTTAAAAATAGTCAAAAATGCAAAGATTTTTTTGGAGCGCAGTGAAGACTAAAGAAAATTCTAGGGTTTTGCTTGACTTGAGTGTATTCAGCCCACAGATCTAGTTCTGTGATTCAGCCTCAGCCACAGCTCACGAGAAACGGACTCAGAGCACCCGATTTCATTGGGTTAGGTTAGTTAGGTTATAACTACCACTAGGCTATAACTTGTGCCAGAACTTTTTATTTATATATGCTAAACCAAATTTAATATTCTGCTTAACCTCTGGGTGCTTACTAATATTTGATTAAAAGTGTGTCACTCAATAGTATTTAATTGGCTATACAATCTAATTTTTGAGCAATCCAGTAGGACATTAATTGCCGACTGATTTGGAAATGTTTCCTGGCCATAATTAAGTTGCTGACCAACTAACCATTTTGGCTAACCGAACACATTTTTCTGCTCACAAAAATACGAAGACTTAATTTTATTTTATTTATAGTTAATGGACTTCTTGCTTGTGCGTTAGCACCGCATTTCCGCCAATGTCAAGTGGTTTGAGGGAGTATCTATTTGGAGGAGGGAGATTGGTCTCGAGGATTTTTTTTGAGTAAGAACAACTGAGAAGGATTGTGGAGCCTCGTGGCAAAGTGTTCGGGGCAAACCCTGCAACGTGACTCCTACGAAGACTTTGCTAACCGTTTAAATGATATCCTTTATTAAATTAGCTTCGTTTCCCGCACTCGCTACAGAATCCTCGGTTTACGAATCAAATTTTTCGAAATTATCCAAACGATACTTTCAAAATGTAGGAGAGTTATCGTAGTAATTCCGGACGTAGCCAGTCCATGTAGGCACCTACATAACTACGATAACTGAGTTTTGAAAGTATCGTCTTCATAAATTTGATATCATCACAACTAATCTGTCTATGAACTTTTAGTCACGTCTTTACTCTTTAGCGGCTCAGCGCTGACTGTATGCATAAAAGATTCACGTAAGTTAATATAACCTTTTTATAGTATATTTCTTTTATCTGCGTAAAGATTTTCTTGCGAATTATATTTTCATACGCTTTTTACCTTGAAAGTTTTTCATTTATGTCGGCTTTGGTTGAGATAGGGCAAGAAAGAAGAAGTTACGGCGACAAGAGAGATTTACAACACACATTCGTATCATATTTCAGAGAGTATTGTATGTTTACCCCAAGAATAATATGATAATATATATTTTCTTTGATATTTGTAACTGATTCGGTTTCTCCAAAAATTAAGGTGGTTATGCGTTACATAATCGAACAGGATGCTGCATACCATCAAACTGATCAACTTTCGCTACGGAGCCAACATTGAAACAAAGCTAACATAAAAAATTTCAATAGCAACTCGACAAAAATGTTTGAAACATTAAGTTTTTAGCGATTTCTAACTTTGTCCTCTAGTAAAAGTTGTTCAGTTTGATGGCCTGAAGCACCTCATAAAGTATGTGACGCATTTTATTTTACACCCTCTATAACAAAATTATGTGACACGTCAATTTGTAACTATAAACGACTAATTTGTTACTATTTAAGAATATTTTTTTACTATAAACGACTAATTTGTTACTATAAATGACTAATTTGTTACTATAAACGACTAATTTATTACTATAAACGACTAATTTGTTACTATAAAAAGCTGTAAACGGGGTTGCAGTTTTTTGTCAAAACAGGGTCGTATTTTAAAATGCCTTCCACGAATACTAGTAGTGTTAGGAAGAGAACAAAACATTACAAAATAACAGAACGTGAACAACGGCCTTAGGTAATAGCAATTTGTATTTCAGCCGCAGCAAGCACGTACTGAAGCATGCTGTATTTTATTGATAGCAATTAGTTCGAAGGATTTAATAGTTTAGCCAGGTATTAGTCAAGCACGTATCCAGACTTTTGTTTCGGGGGGGGGACATTTAATTTTCGGGGGGGGGGGGGGGATATATTCATAGAAAAACAATGAAAAAGTAGGTGCTGTAATCACTTTTCCATACAAATATTCGGATTTCGGGGGGGGATAAATCCCACCTATCCCCCCCCCCCCTGGATACGTGCCTGGTATTAGTTTTTGGAGAATAAAATAGGTACAGTAGTACCAGGTTTATAAGTCTTACCGATGCTAAAATACAATAAATCTTCAACTGCTAGATAGGTAAGGTAGTATTCATGAATTTTTAAAGACGTCGATACCGAAATAAGAGACGATTAAATACTTACTTTTTAATTTAATTTAATTTTTAAAGACGTCGATACCGAAATAAGAGACAATTAAATACTTACTTTCAAATTTAATTTAATTTAATATATTATTAAAGTCTGATGGCTTACCATGAGTTTTCACCGTATTTTACTACTGTAGTTACGTCACTAATTTTCTATTGAATTTCGTACAGCGCTCCTAGTGGTTACGTTGAGCTTGAGATTTAATTTCTGCCATAATTGAGGCCGTGGTGGTCCAGTGGCGAGTAACCTTGCCTGCCGTGAAGGAGGCGATGGTTCGATCCCCGTTCAAGCCGACTCGTACCAATGAGTTTTTCGGAATTTATGTACGATTTGTTACACCACTGGCTTTTCGGTGAAGGAAAACATCGTGAGGAAACCTGCATGCTTCCATTTCGAGGCGTGTATTGTACCCACTGTCCATTATAAGTGGCGACGGGCTCACCCCCCGTCACACTGGACAGTGTTTCGGTACTTCTGGTGAAACGTGGATGTTCTGAGGAATATCTCTGACTACCCCCTTGGGGAATATAGTCGTGAGCATATGCTTATGCTTATTAAAGTCTGATGGCTTACCATGAGTTTTCACCGTATTTTACTACTGTAGTTACATCACTAATTTTCTATTGAATTTCGTACAGCGCTCCTAGTGGTTACGTTGAGATTTAATTTCTGCCATAATTGAATTGGTGACGTTACTACAGTAGTAAAGTACAGTGAAAACTCATGGTAGGCCCTCTGTATTATAATTCGACGATCAACTCTAAAGAAAAGTGGCATATTCTCCTAAGGGCAAAATGAGCAAGTGCTAAGGGCGGCTAATTCAAAGGGGGCGGCCAGTAGGGCCACACACATGAGGAGAAAATTGTAACACGCACTGAGCCTACAGAGCAACAGTTTTCTGGCTACACTATGAATGGGTCCATTCATAAGTTACGTCAAAATTGGTCGTCGAATTATGAATTTTGTTGTGTACCTACATGCCTCGAAATTGAAACATGCAGCAGGTTTCCTCACGATGTTTTCCTTCACCGGAAAGCCAGTGGTGTTACAAATCGTACATAAATTGAAATAATATATTTGCAGATGTTTAAGAAGATATAAAAGACGTTCAAATGTAATATTTCTGCGTTTCATAACATTTTCTCTTTTATTGGATATTCAAATTATGCTATATTCCTTATTTGTTGCCGCAAAACAGAACGCTATCTGAAAGGCACGCGGAGGAGATTAATTTTTCATGCTTTGATTTAGAAAAAGGGTTAAATTCCGTTGAGTAAACACTGATAACGAGTATTTTGGATCAAAGGCAAGCCTTGAAACGGAATTGGTATTAACTTTATTGTTGCTGGTTGGTTTTAATAACAATAATCTGTTACAGGATGTAAGGAAAAGTATAATTAACCTTTAAACCACATACTCTACCCATCAAACTGAACAACTTATACTATAGGAGTAGGCCTGTCAGCGCGAAAATAAAATCTGCTTTTCCATACGTTTGAGTCGAGTAGGCAATGCAGTTTAGTATGGAACAGCTGATTTCTTTTTTGCGCTGACATATTTGGTCCCATAGTAAAAGTTGTTCAGTTTGATGGGTAGAGTAGGTATGTGGTTTAAAGGTTAATTATACTTTTCCTTACACCCTACATTTCATACTTTGGCGGTTGCTTCAGGCCATCAAACTGAGCAACATTTACAAAGTGGACCCAATTTGAAATAGCGAGTCGTTCAGCTGTTCCATAGTACATATATGTCGATAGGTACTCGATCAAAATGTCAGCTGACTTTTAAGTGGGTTCCATAGTAAAAGTTGTTCAGTATGTACTTATTTTTACTCAAGTGTTGTTTCAAAAAAGGGTAACTAGTTGCATTTACTATTTTCGTTTTCGCAATAAATGCAATGATGCGCCTATCATACATTTCGTATAATATTATGAGTGATAGAAGAAATAATGCAAGAAAGAGACAGTTTTCATAGCTGGCTACTACCTATAATATGTAGGTACTCTCTTAGGAACGATTTTTCGAAGTTTCAACAAGAAGGTGGGAAATTGGGGTAAAAATAGTACGGGAATCAGCGAACCACAGAGGTATTTAGTTTGTAATAAGTACTTGAAAAAACATATTTAAGGGCCGCATCTTCCTCTTTTGGTTTCATTTAAATCGAAAACAACAATTTCTCGTAGAAATGATGAAAACTCGAAAAGTCGATAAGAGTGTTGTTTCAAGAAAAGATGTTAATTAAAATTTGCATGAACAGCGTGCGATAATTTCGTTTAAATTCACGTCAAGTAGCAAACTTTCAATCTTTAGTAAGTAAATCACTTGTAAAATTAACGTGCGTTGACCTAAGATGAAGTAAAAAATACGAAAACGAGGACAGTATGTTTTTCATATTCGCGCTAAAATTTGTATTAAACAAATAGTATAGTATAGTATAGTATAGTATAGTATAGTATAGTATAGTATAGTATAGTATAGTATAGTATAGTATAGTATAGTATAGTATAGTATAGTATAGTATAGTATAGTATAGTATAGTATAGTATAGTATAGTATAGTATAGTATAGTATAGTATAGTATAGTATAGTATAGTATAGTATAGTATAGTATAGTATAGTATAGTGTGTCGTATAGTATTTGTATTAGTATGTTTGTGTTTTGGGACATCAGAATCATACTCTTACTTTCTGAAAATTTTCGGTGAAATAAAATAGTACCACTTTTGTACAAATCGGTCGGTCCGTATGTCATCCATCCGTCGCTGATTTGCGAAGAGCTTGGCGAGTACAGAGTTTTATACTACAAATCAACTGTGATGATTCGATTTTCATTTCATTTATTAAACATTTTTGTCCACTGCACTAGCCTTAAAAAACGGATTTTAAAAGCAGCAATACGTTGGCGGTTAGTAAATTAAATGATAAAAAACATAAAAATATCAGTGTATCTCATCGTCGTATACCCACGATTTTATTTATTTTAGGATTGCTATAAATACAATTTTCCAGATGACTTTATTCTAGAATATCACGGAACATATGTATATTAAATTCAAATATTGTTATTCACACGCATAATTTATTTAAATGGTTACAATATGATTTGATGTGAACGACACAGTGTAGTTGTCCGGTGACCATGACCGTTCTGACCATTTTAAAGTATCCTAGGTACTTTAAAAATAGACGATGGAGATGTTTATTTGAGATTATGTTAAAAATACGTGTTACATTAATAATTATAAGTAGCAGGATACATAACTAGAGGCCATGAGAAGTTTCTACTTTGTTTTTTTTCTAATTAGTCGTTTTACGACAGGTTTCCATTTTATTTTATTTTGTTTTTTGTACACATACCTACACACGATAACAGTTAGCAACACGGTTATCGGAGTCACGTTGCAGGGTTTGCCCCGAACACTTGTCTCTCGCGTGGTGTTCGCGCGGTTCGCGTTTCAGCCTGCCACGAGGCTCCACAATCCTTCTCAGTTGTTCTTACTCAAAAACAATCCTCGAGATTGGATAGATACAAATCACTTGACATTGGCGGAAATGCGGTGCTAACGCACAAGCAAGAAGTCCATTAATTATAAATAAAAAAAATAAAAAACACGGTTGTCCAAGATGTTGACGATGCTTGAAAGAATTAGTTGCCTCTTTCGACACCTCTGAGTTGGGTTGGTGCTATTCGCCAGACACCACAGCAAACGGACGGCAGAGTAGATAAGTAAACGACGAAAGACGACCTTTCAAATATCTAGAGTTTTCATACATAAGTGCCAGTATGATTGATAGGTAAATAGGTAGACGCAAGCTACTTTAGCAAAAATAACGTAGGTACCTAGCTTTAAGCTAAATATTGCAGTTAAGAAAAATAGTGAACCGTCCTGTTTCTTTAAAGAACCCAACCTTCATGCCATGTTGGAAAGTAGGTCGTAAATAATGGCTTCCGCACATTGCAGCGATTTTATCAAGCGATATTATCGAGCGATATTATCGAGCGATATTATCGAGCGATATTATCGACAGCGATATCGCGACACCTTACACACTGCAGCGATTCCGCGATTCGCGTCACGCATGCGCACACCACTGAATGTAGTAGAAAGAGATTGCGTCAGGCTTAGATCAAAATAAAATTAATGGATAGGCCTTTACGCGAAAATTTCAAATCAGAAAAATGAGGCAAAACAAATGAAAGGTTTACCTCAAATTTGTATGCAAGTGCCCTAGATTTTGGCGCTAGTTTGTATGGACCAAGTGCACCAGTAGTGTGCTTCAACTTACCGCGCTTTAGGCCTATCCATTAATTTTATTTTGATCTAAGGCGTCAGGTTGCGATAATATCGCGGCAGTGTGTGGGATCGAGCGCGTCCCCATACAAAATGTACTGAGAACAATTATCGCAAAATCGCAGCGATATTAACGCTCGATAATATCGCGGCAGTGTGTAGGATCGCGCGCGTCCCCATACAAAAATGTGTGGTTTGACTTTGAATGATAGAATACGAAACAGTGTAATTAGAGAAAAATGTGGACTGAAAGAGGATATAATGACAAGGATTGAAAAGGGAATGCTGAGATGGTTTGGTCATGTGGAAAGGATGAGTGATAGTAGAATGACGTATGAAATAGGTATATAAAGCAAGTGTGAATGGAAAAGTCGAAAAGGGTCGCCCTAGACGTACGTATGCAGACCAAATTGGCAGCATAACAAGAAGGGCCAGATCAAATGTACCCGAAACCGACGAGCGTGTATGAAACGACTTATGACTGTGGAAGAGGCAAAAGAGGTATGTCAGGATCGTAGCCGATGGCAATCAATTGTCTCTGCCTACCCCAATGGGACACAGGCGTGAGTATATGTATGTATGTATGTATGTATGTAAAGATATACTATCCAACGTATCTTGGATGTTACTAAAGCTGTTCTAAGAATAAGTGAGAGGAAGTGTTTCAAATCTCTGTTTCTGTTATTCAAAATAGCCTTAAATTTTCGTTGTTATTTGGAATGGAGTATAGGTACAAGTTATCCATGTTATAATTTTATTGAGTAGAAGATTAAAAACCTTGTAGTGAAAATGCGATATATTTTTAACTTGTTAATTTGTCGCATTAAATTTAGATCACACCAAATTTCAGCAGTGTGGTTGGTGGGTATAGGTATAGGCTCCCCTATAGTAGGTACGAGGTGGACCCACGACCTGGTAAAGGCGGCGGGACCCCGTTGGATGGGCGTAGCGCAGGACCGATCGTTCGTTGTGGCGATCCTTGGTAGGGATGGGCGATATATATCGTATATAGTTATTGAAACGTATATCACATGAATATCTTAAAATCAGATATTGATGCGTACAGAAACTATATATTTGGTGAAACACTATATTGCCGCACAAACTCGATTCGCCTCGATTTCAAGATATCTGAGATTCATAGATATAGGATATCAAACCGTATCGCATCGCTATACGGGCTAGCGGCTACCGGTTAGGGTGTCGCAACGTGGGTCCCACACTTAGAAAAATTTTACGCTAATTTTATATGGAGCTGGACTTAGAAAAATTTTGAACGATTTCGTATGAGCCATCGACTTAGACGATTTTTCGGGTGAAATTTGTATGGGGGCTGGACTTGTAAAATTTTCGAAAATCAATTTATTTTTTTTATTTTTGCATGCGGAAGGGTGGGTTTCTGGGTACCCCAGGGGTTCGAAAAATTAGCTATTTTTTCGCTAGGATTCACCGTTATCGAGATATTTTATAAATTATGGTTTTAGAAAGTTATCCAATAACACATAAAAAATATGTCGATTTGAACCGAGGAAAGCCGAGTGAAAAAAGTATACCAACACCCTGCTAGAGAGTGAAATACCTGCTAGCAATTATTATGCATTCGTACAATATCAAACCTTAAGTGTATACTGACTGATATAGCGTTACTGGATATCGACCGATATCCAATATATAGTTTCAGAATCAGATATTCAATATCAATATATAGTTTCGATTTGATATTACGAAAATTCGATATTACCCATCCCTAATCCTTGGGGGAGGCCTATGTCCAGCAGTGGACGTCTATTGGCTGAGATGATGATTATAAAATTTCAGAAAAGCCATTCATCTTAATCTTAATCTTCTTAATCTTAATCTTATCTTATCTTATCTTATCTTCTTAATCTTCTTAACATCTTAATCTTCTTAACATCTTAATCTTCTTAACATCATCTTATCTTAACATCTTAATCTTAACAATTATAAAACCGTAAAATCATGAAGAACAAAAAAGTAGCGGTTTACTTCATATAAAATCTAATAACACTCGATAGCGCGATTTAAATCACCTGCAGCGCCATCTGTTGACAAAATTGTTAGTTTGTTTGTTTGTTCGCACATCACGCAAAAACTACAGAACCGATTTTGATGAAACTTTTTTGTTTGATAGCTTATGATCTGACTTAAAATCTGGTATATAATTTGTGCGGACGAAGTCGCGGGAAAACACTAGTGAATAAATAAAATAGATAGGTACCTAGGCACTCAAAATATGGATGTTATCTTTAAGCTACCGGGTTGCGGTTTAAACGTTCATAATGCTATAAAGGAATTAATTAACACAAGCCGTTTAAGACAATCTCACGTAAATTGGATATGGCAAGACGGGTACTATCTACGTATAAATTCTCATAAACCATGCAACTAGATAATTATTACAAAATGTCTAGGTATTACCTGTAGATAGAGGCGAGACGAGTCGCGGTAAACAACTTTACACCATTTTATCACCATTTTATGTTCTAAAACAATAAATTCATGTCATGCGACGTTGATGGATGCTGCTAACTTGCCAAGTCAATTACACATTTTTGTATACCAACGGCTCATTGTTTTGTTCAGTCAAGGCATTCATACTAACCGGTAAATTAAAAAAGAACCGCATAAAATCTATGTTTATGTAGAAACGTTTCATTATTTTCATTAACATCGACCCAAACGTACGTATCGATTTCGTGCAACAAGCGATCAGTTTTTTTACGAAATATAAAACGAGTTATTCTTGTTCACAGGTAGAATGTTAACATCGATCCGGAGTCCATGAGCGATGGAGAACGAGTACGAGGACCTGTTGGTGCTGAACGCGAGCAACGTGTCGGTGACGTCGGCCGCGTACGGAGAGCCGGACTCGCTAGACCTACTCGTGCCTCTCTCCGTCACCTACGGCATCATCTTCGTGGCTGGCATCCTCGGCAACACCAGCACCTGCGTCGTGATCGCGCGCAACCGCTCCATGCACACCGCCACCAACTTCTACCTCTTCAGCCTCGCCATATCCGACCTCATCCTCCTAGTCTGCGGGCTGCCGATAGAACTCCATCGGCTATGGAACCCTTTAACGTATCCACTTGGCGAGGCGCATTGCATAGCCCTCGGCCTCGCCTCGGAAACTTCGGCCAACGCCACAGTGTTGACAATAACAGCTTTTACTGTAGAAAGGTACATTGCGATATGCCGTCCGTTCATGTCACATACAATGTCCAAACTTTCGAGAGCGGTGCGTTTCATCGTTGCGATATGGGTGTGCGCGTTGTGTACCGCAGTGCCTCAAGCGATGCAGTTCGGTATAGAAAAGTTCAATGAGAACGGATTGAACACAAGTGCGTGTACAGTGAAAGGACACGGTGTGCATCAAGTGTTTGTTATATCTAGTTTTGTGTTTTTCGTGGTTCCTATGTCGGTTATATCAGTATTATATGCGTTGATAGGTCTAAAGTTGCGTACGTCGCGAGTTCTGCATCCAACAAAGAAGCTGTCGGTTGAGAGTAATGATAGAACGAATCGCAGTACTCGATATAGGAATGGCGCGTCCCAGAGAAGAGTCATCAGAATGTTGGGTGAGTATTTTGTATTAGTTCTCTTCCGTAGCATTAGCTCAAGTACCTACTTCAAAAGAAAAAAAAGAATATTCATGTGACAAAATCGGATACTTCTTCCTAGGACAAAACTATTAGTTCAATTCATCCGATGTGTAATCACAATTCAGCCAACGTCTCGTTAATTATAAATATTATATGTAGGGAAATGATCAGTAGTTTTAATTAAATCTAGAGTGGCAGTTTTGCCAATGTAAGTAGTTTAGAGTCTCAAGTAAAGATTTCACGAAATGGCCGACCGGCCGACCCGCATGGCCAGAACAATCACGAGCCGACGCAGAGACGTCCTCTCGGTAGACCTCTAGCCACGCGAGTCAAAAACTATTAGTTAATAACTTTATAACAAAGTATAGACTTAGATAGTATACCTTATACTTTACATACCTGCCTTCAAAGGGCGAGCTTTATCTCTGGATTTTCTAGAACGGATCTTCACGGTCTTTCTTAATAATATGCTGAACAACTTTCTGAATGTGACCAACATCGAAATCGTAAAAAAAATCGCCTGGGTCGAGTAGATTGCTGTTTTGTTTGGAATAGCAAATTACGTTGGTATTTTTTTTTTAATTTCAAGGGAAAGTTGTGTAGTTAAGGCTATATTTTAGTTTGTGACGTCATCACTTTCTGTCAATTTTCAATAAAAAATGTTGATAATGTTTTGTAAGTTTTCCGTGACCTTTTGTTTGAGCTCCCACCATCGATAAGAAAAATTCATAACAATGCATTTTATTATTGGTTATATTGTGTCTATCATTTTATAATGAAATGGTTTTGTTACAATAAAATTTCAGAAATACATCACTATCTCGTAAAAAACAAGGAAAACAAAATTGTTTTGTATTTCCGACGTATTATTTTCCGCAAAGTCGACGAAGGGATATAAATATAAGGCACACAAAACAAGTTTCAGCTCTTCGTCGTGAATATAGTTGCTCGTGTCAAAGTAACCGTGTTTATGCCGCTTATACCAACATTCTTTATAATATCAGAGGGCCTATCATGAGTTTTTCCTGTACTTTACTACTGTAGTTACGTCGCCAATTCGTATGACAGAAATAAGTTCTCAACGTAACCACTAGGAGCGATGTACGAAATTCAATATAAAATTGGTGACGAAACTACAGTAGTAAAGTACCTACGGTGAAAACTCATGGTAAGTGGTATTTTATATTACTTATCACCACTGGACCACCAGGGCTTTAGGTGTTATGGCCACAGTTATGTGCTTTAATAACTGGGGCCATAACAGCTAAAGCCCTGGTGGTCCAGTGGCGAGTAACCTTGCCCGCCGTGCAGGAGGTGATATGGTTCGATCCCCGTCCAGGCCCACTCGTACCAATGAGTTTTTCGGAATTTATGTACGATTTGTAACACCACTGGCTTTTCTGTGAAGGAAAACATCGTGAGGAAACCAGCATGCTTCAATTTCGAGGCTTGTATCACTCTGAACCACCCCTGAAACTTTGTCGGGTCATTTCAATGATAGATAGTAGACCCATTTTTATGATTTTTTAAATCTTTATACTGGATTACACTCAGTTGCAAAAACGCTTATTAAAGATAATCCTCCATTAAATCTCTTGCTAGTTTTTACTACTTCAACAACAAAAAGTGACGGCAAGAGATTTAATGGAGGATTCTGCAACTGAATGTCAAACTCCTTCTCAAGTATTTTATTATCATAAATAAAGTTTTCACAAACAATCAATTACTTTATCGGAAAATGACAACTTGTTAGAAAACTTGTATTGTAAACTACTGATAGGTTACTCTTTGGATTCCGTTAGAAGCCTTCTGATTCTCTACCCGACGACGCCAAAACGTAAAATTTCCTACAGTTGGTAGTTAAGTATTTATGAGCTTTGGCCTCAAGGGGTCCCGGTAGGACCGTAAAATTAGCTATAAAACATCCTTAACCATTTGGACCCAAAGGTATGTTATATACCAATAAAGTTCAGAACCGTTCATCAGTACTTCATGTTTACCTTTTTATTTTAGTAGGGCCACTTTCATCCTGTCAAAGCGCGGAAAATCTAGATTTTCTTCTTTCTTTTTCACTTTGCGTAAACCAGAGTGAGAGCAAAAACATACCTCATGCTTTATCTATTCTGGCCCAATCAATCTGGATTGCGATTTTTGAAAGTCACACGTTCAAATCAGCAGTAGAAAATTTTAGAATGGCTATTTTAACCTCTCGTATGCTGGAATTCCAGACATAATAGAAAATGCATTATTCTTGGAGAAGATCTGCACCAAAGCATACGAAGTGTTAATGTAATTATGCATCATTCGATCATGATTTTGAACGTGTGACTTTCAAAAATCGACGTCCAGGTTGACGATGAGAAAGCTTTTAAGGTGGTTTCCGTCCATACAAAACTTTGTCGTAGGAACACTCGTAGACGGTTTAATAAAAGTAATGTTGTATATATAGAAAAATAGCTTAGAAATAGTACATTATGATACAAGTTCAGTGAGTCCATAATTACACCCGAGGCGTTATTGCTAGCCCGAGCAACCGTAGGCGAGGTCTACAAGAAAGCTGAGGCTGTAAAGTGAGGCTTCTATTAAGTCTGTGTCGTCACGTAAATTCACATGCTCAAAATGTTGTGTGAATTTTGTACATGTGATTTACTTTATTACAATTTCATTATCAATATAATTTATTAAACAAACGTAAGGATAAATAAAAATATAACAATTACAACTAAAATATAACAATAAGTACCTAACACAAAATTAATGAAAGCGCCTAGGCTACCTACTTAAAGGTAAAAAATGTCCTCTAAGGCGCCGACTCGGGGCAGAGTGCCCAGGAGGCTGGCAGCGTTGCCTCTTTGGATCGCAAGACTGATCCTTTGCGCAAAATAGCTGCCAGCCCTCCTGTCGCCTGTGGCCTCAAATAGGCGCCTTGAGAGGCATTTTAGGAACATTTTCCCCTCAGGACCCCAGCAACCTAGGGTCTCCACGGCGAACGGCAGGAAAATATAGCTATCGCCCAATGCCTGGTACAGCCTCTTTTTTTCCGACTCTGCTATGGCTGCAGCCGCACCTGCGCGATAGGAAGATGCCCGGACATGAGAGGGTGCCAAAGTGTCGACGCAGGTGGCGTCCCAAACCAGACACTTTCCACGGTACCAGGGTATTAGGGACAGGCCGTCAGGTCTTTTCCCGTCTGAACGGATTAGGCCCCGAGGCTCCAGTATAGATGGTACGTTTACTGAAGCCAGGGCCCGCTTAATTATCTCGTTCAAGGCGGAATGCCGAGGAATACGACCTGCGCTCTTCTTGCATGATAGACCATGGTGGTCCAGTTCGTCGACGCTGGCACCGCAGTGACAAAAGTGTGTCTGGTTGGTCCTCACCCCCAGGCGTAGACAAATAGCCAGTGACAGGGTGCAGCTGCTCAAGAGAGTGCCCAGGTTAGAGGAAGGATGAGCCTGCAGCCAAGAACCCGACTCCTTCTCCGACACTGCAAGCAGACGAGCACGGTCGGCTATACTGGTCGCAGTAGCAATTAAAGCTTCCTGAACTTTGGCACAGAGGGGCTCGTCCCATTGCCTCTGGGAATGGAGAGCACTTGGAAGGTCACCCTGGCTGGATGATAGCCAAGCGTTCTTAGCCTCCAACTGATGCGGGACTTCTACGGAACCCAGGGATGGGTTGATTATCATACCGTATAGGTCAGCGCAGCTAAAGCTAGAGGATAAGAACGCGGGCAGAGCTACGGCAGAGATCTTTCTGACACCTAAGCCGCCAAAGCGGATTGGCAGGGACGCTTGATCCCAGGCTCTTTCAGGGAGCGGACAGTTAAGAACCTCCACAAGCGTAGACTTTGTGCAGTTATCCACAAAACTCATCAGATTTGGGTACTTCCATAAATGACAGCAACGTAGGACATACATAAATTTGGGGACGAACAGACAAAAACGAATAATAAAAAGGGCCATATGGGAATTTATGCTTGACAAACGTTCAGAGTTCTCTTTAAACTTTTCTACCTGTTCCTCGATAAATGACGCCAAGGAACTATCTAAGAGAGGGGCGCCTAAGAGACGCAACGAATTTTCATCCGTGATGCGAATATTCGGCGCGACGGCATTAAAATCGGTAATTATCTGTTGCCGCCTACTTAGGTCTACTGAGGAACAGACAAAAATTTCGCATTTTGTGAAATTTAGTTCCAAGCCGATTGATGAGAAATTGTTAATTAAGCACCTTAAATCAGAAAGTACTGTGCTTGCATCCCCCCCTAAAGTACCGTCGTCAAGGTACCAGATGTTAAATTTTGACGCCAGAGCGGAAATTATTGGGTGAATGGAAAGGCTAAAAATTGCAGGACCAAGTGGGTCTCCTTGCTGGCAGCCAACGGAAGAACGGAGGAGAAATATGTCTTGTTCTTTATATACCAATTTGGAGGGAGCACCGTAGCACTGCCATAGATACGGGTAGGCTGAAGGGACGATCTCCTTCACCTGATTGAGTAAAGCGCCTCGGTCCACGGAGTTAAACGCGTTTTTTACATCGACCTTAAGCAGCACTTCACCCCCATCCTTCTCTAAGAAGGACCGCGTAGCATGAACAGCAGCCTCGCACCCACCTTTGCTGCCAAAACCCAGTTGAAAAGGCTGAAACTTAGCGGTTAATTGAGGCAGTATTATTATTATTTTGGTTTTAAGGGCTTGGTCGGTGACCAATAGCTACTGCGACCTTTATAGATCTATTGTAGCTGTCACCCTTGACCTAGAGGTCATTTCCTAGGCCCACGGCCTTTATGAACCGTGTTATGCTTTTGGAGGGGAGGTCCCTAATGTCAGTAGGTGTTATCACGTATCCACCCAGATGGCGACTCCTGCTGTGAATAAGCACTTGGCACTCGCAGAGGAGGTGTATGGGCAATTGAGGCAGTAATAGTTTACAGCAAATTTTGGAAGCAAGGCGCCGTATGGTGCATCCCACAGCAATCGGTCTAATTCCGCCGTCTTTCTTTTTGAGGGTGCATAAATTTGCCCCATACACGACTTCAGTAATTGCAGCGGGAATTTTTCCAGACAGCATGGTATTGATCAGGGAAACTAAGCTTGACAGGAGCAGTCTGCCAGCGTCACCGTTTGATTCGCACACTAAGTCTTTAAGGTGTTGAGGAGTCAAGCCATCGAGACCGCCTGCAGAACCACTCTTAAAGCCCATTAAAGCTCCGTTCACGTCTTGGGCAGTCACTATGGGTATCGGATCAGAATCTCGTGGTGAGTCTGGAAGGCAGCAAGAAGCTAGAGGTGACGGATGCTTCGAGCGCAGGGCCTGCAGAGTGCCTGCACTGTTTGGCGCGATAGTGTCGTCAGAGAACAGCATTTGTGCAGCACCCCTCAAGTCTCCTTCGCTTACTTTTGCCTCAATCTTCTTGTGGATGTCGGCCTTACCGCGGTTAAGAGTAGGTCGGTCTCCAGCGGAAGAAACTGAAAAATTGGGTTGTATGTCGCAATTCCGCTTGATCTTCTGGGTTAATGATAGATTATCACCTTCGCTAGAACGAATATGTAGGGTGGAGTATGCGAACATCAACAATTTTTCCCAGCTGCCGGCATTTTATTTATTTACTTTATTCTATTCTAATTATTTGTCCATCCAAATTATAACAATCGAAGTTGAATTTTTTGGTCTTTCTGGTCTTATAGCTTGGCAACTTCAGACAGTCTAACGTGAAGAACATGAAGTATAGAAAAAAACGATCACCTTGAAATTAGTCCTTAAAAATTTCAAACAATTTTTAATTTTTTTTTTTACGTCGGGTTGTGATCTGTACGACTTGGGTTTTTATATTAGTCATTTAGTATCGGTCAACCATTTCTAAACGGCGATCGGTAATCTTTTTGGTAATTAAAAAGTCCCCCGGCTACAGTACTATATTTGCACGCGACTCCGTCCAATATGTGAAATAAGAATAAAAAAAATCCTTTCTTAGTGCACCCCTACAATGTCCTATATCCTCCGTAGAATCTATATTCCAAACATGTCAAACTCAAACTCAAAATTTTTTATTCAAAATAATATCACATATATAACTTTCTGACGTCATTTTTGATTCTACCACCGCTTCGGAAGGTATTCCGTTGTAGAGAAGATGCGGCCAGAAACTCTACAACACACTTCTTTTAAACAAAATGTTTCTATCTTTAGCGTCATGTGGAATCAGGCTGTGCGTTGTCTGTCAGTCAAGGAACTGTTTTATAATATAGATGTAATTATTTGAAATAGCCATGGAGTAAGGAAATAAACCAACGCTAACGGGTAAATAATAAGACGAAAAGATCAACGAGTTATAAATATAATGCCTGTGTAGGTACTCTTTTGATATAATGCTGCGCTCCCCAGACCCGATGATTTTCCATCCATAATGTCTCATCCGATCTTCAGATGTTTGGTTACCTACATTTGGGAGGAACGTCCTTTTATACGAACCCTCATATTATGTTCAGAATTTGCCTTTCGATGGGCCAAAAAGTTTAGGGTAAAATACTACAACATAAATATTGGATTCTGAGAAACTTTACATACATGCCCTTGGGTCTTGTCTTCTGATCATGAATTATAAATATATTTATTTATAGAGCTTTTAGTAGAAAAAGGGTAAGGAATATTTGAAATGCTTCTACAAGTTGAAATTGATATCATTAGCATCCTGTGTTTACCCGTCAAACTGAACAACTTTTATCTACGGGAGAAAGTTGATCGGAGCAAGAAATATATATATGTATATTCATAGCATAGCATAACATATGCTCACGACTATATTCCCTGAGGGGGTAGTCAGAGATATATGTATATTCGTAACTATATAACCGCACAGTGTATATAATTTATCTATACCTAAATGAGTATTGTGCGTGTGTGTGATTGTCGAAATCTACTTATACGCTCATTATGAACTGCCAGAATAATATTATTTTACTAATTTATTAATAATGTTTGTTTTGTTTTTACCCAGTCATCACAAATTAATCTGTAAGTAATCATTGTTACGAAAATATTCTTGTTAAATATTTGATAAAATGTTATATTAATTACTTATACCTACATAGAATAGGTATTCAGAGACAGAGTTCCTAATCCTCAAACCAATTAATTTCTCAGCCAATAAATGGGAATTTTATTCATGCGGGCTTCATTACCCCTATACCTATTATATCGTTTAAATAATGAAAAAATTTTGATTGAGTATTCGAAGGAATTTAATTCGAATTTTGTTTTTTTTATGACAAACTTCTATTGAACGTTATGTTATTTTTTGTCTTAATAAACATTTAAAAATAAATCCAAAACATTTTAAAATTAATTTTCATTTCACTTCGAGCTTTTATTTGCATTTAAAACTTTGGTCATTTTATAATGAGGCGTTTCCATTAATAAAAATTAGGTTCAAAAACACTGGAAGGATGGCGTTACAATCGTGCCTATTTAGCTGTCACTCAGATCTATAATGCCAATTCCCTTTTGCTTGACCCCGATGAAATACCTACCTACCTATTCACTATCAACTTTACCATATCAACCCGGTTCATGGGAGGTAATTGAACTCCAGTCTTCGTCATACCTAAACTTAGGTACTGGTTTACTCACAAATTGTATTCTTTGACCTTCAGTAACCCCCATACAATCACATATAACCATACTGATCTTAGTTTTTTTGTTGAAATTATACTACACCACTAAAGGACCGACTTACGAAATTAACCTAAAAAAATGTTTCCACGATTTTTTAATAAAGGAATTTACTAAAAAAAAAACCTTTGTTTATTATCAAGGGTTACCATCAATATGATTAAATTTAATGGTTGGCCCTTTTTTTGTAATGCGTATTATATTTTGTATCAAACTCTTGATAGGCAATAATTCATTATTCTAAAAAATCTGCTATGAAATTTATTATATTCTATATCGTTGTACATTGTCTCTGCTTTTTAAGGGGCCATAGGTCCAGACGAATATTTTCTATGAGAAACGCGATTGCCGAGCGCTCCGAAAAGTGTGTGCGTGAGCCGTATTTTCGATTAAAAACAACTAACCAAAGTACTTTTTCTAGATTTTATTTATGATTGCACTAGTTAAACTAATGGTGAATATGTGAGTATAAATACCAACAATCGGAAACTATTTTAAGTTCTTGTAAACCGAGAAAAATGTTTAAAAATGCATGAAAATACGTCATCTTTGTGACGATTTTCTATCGAGTGAAGTAATTCCAATCGTGTATTCAGTTGATGATTGCACTAGATGAAATATCCAAAAATACTGAGGTATGACTTTAGTTTCGGTAAATGGTATAAATCTAGTCGTAAAATGAAAAATAAAAGATGCCTCCGAGGTATTTCCACCTACTATTACGTCTTAAGTGGTCGATCAGAATAGCGCAAAATCGAAAAAAAAAAACAGTTGCTGGAACAACGTTTTTTTTTTAAAACAGATGCTGTCCCATAAATTTGGGACATTTGGGTCAAATCTGAAATCATGCTCAACCCAAGTGTATGGGACAGCTGATTTTTCTCGTGATTTCGATGTTGGTCCCATAGAAAATGTTTTTAAGTTTGATGGTTTGATCATCCTCTTAAAAAACCGTACCCTATTCATACTAAGATTGGCATTGTACAAAAATTAAAAGGAAAATTATCGTCTAATAACGTAAGTTCATGTGATGTTCTCGTATGTACACACGGCGACACATCAAGCTACGCAAAACCAAAATAAGCTGGCCGCGCGTAGGTAGAGTAATGTAAAACGTCGCGCGGCCAGCTTATGTTTGTTACGCAATAGTTATCAACTAAACTAAACAAGCCTGTTTGTTGGCAGTGGCCGTCGCGTTGTCGTTCTTCGTGTGCTGGGCTCCATTCCACGTGCAGAGGCTGCTGGCGATCTACGGGAAGAGTCTGGAGCACCCCAGCGATACTTTCTACTTGGTAATATTCATATTATTTATTATACTTATTTAATATTATTATTTATGTGAGTATATAGTACTTATATATATTTATTTATTTTTTGTATGGGTGTATCTTATATTGTTTCTTATTTTATAGGTATACATTTTATTATCTCATAATTAAGTAGATCTTTATTTGTGCGCACACTGTTTTTACCCAAACACATTGGTTTTCCTCTCACTCAACGGTTTGCTGGAAGAAAACTCTTTTAGAGTTAAGCTCGCCTTTGTACATCATGATTTATTGTAAGTTCTCATAATTATGTAGTTTTGTGTACAATAAAGAATCTAAGAATATTAAACGACTTACATTACAGCAGTACATTTTGTCACACATGTACACTTACATTACAGATTTATAAGTACCTACCCCCGATTGTTCCTGCGCAGTTGACAAATTTTAATAGCGCGCGAAATCATATTGACCAATCAGGACGTGCCAACTTCAATCACTTGTCACGATGGGCTAATTTGTTTCCGCGTCCTTTTCGCTGCTATTCGATTTTGATCGACACCCTTTGATTACTAAACGACTTCGGGTTTTTGGGGGGGGGGGGGACGACGAACGAAAATTGACTAGGGTAATTATTTTCCTGGTCGTACTGTTTTTATTTAAGACGCTGTTATCCGGTCGAGGCCGTTTTTTGAACACGAACGAAAGTGTTTTAAACTGTGTTTTAAAGTCTGAAAACCAATTATGTCTTATTTAAGGATCTGGCTGATAGGCGACCGTTCTCAATTGCACGATTAGATTAAGTTTAATAGATAGAAAAAATCCCAAAGTTATTACCCCTTTTTGTTATGTTTTTTCAATACTATGATTAAACTGCTGATATTTAACTTTTTATTCTTGTACTTAACTAAAAACATTAAATATTTCTAGTAAACTCCGTAGAATTTGGAGCTTAGAAACACCCATGAAAAACACGTTTTTATGCGATCCTGCTTTCAATTGGAGCGGGATGGGTAATTGCAAACTTATGCTTGCAAGAAAGAGACGCTTGCACTTGGATAACCTGGCCTTAAGTAGGTTTTACCCACGACTTCGTCCGCACAAACAAAAAAAAAGTTTAATAAAAATCGGTTAAGAAATTTTTGCGTGATGTTCGAACCAACAAACAGACAGACAAAAATCCGAAAATTGGTTACTTGGAATCAGGGACACCCAAAATAACCTTAAATTTCGTGCCTACCTACATGGAAAAGAAAAAAGGAACGAAAAGCCGAAAAGTAGTTTTCACGATTCAAAAACTTTCTAAGTATCGCGATAATGGATCCTAAATCCAAGTACTTATCACTATCTCATGAATCTAACTAAACCTTAGGAGTCCCTCGCCTGGCAAGTCAAACGATAAAACTGTTTTTTAGATCTTTCTACTCGTACCTAATACATTACCTTGGATCGTATTTTTTTTTCGAAAAAAGCGTGAGTTTTGCTTTTAAGAAATGCTTTATTATGACAGGGTGAAATTGATATCATTAGCATCCTTAGAGTCTACCCATCAAACTGAACAACTTTTACTATAGGAGCATTAGGATTAGAGCACAAAAAAAATATCGGTTGTTTCATACATTTGAGTCGAGTAGGCTAGGCACTGCATTTTAGTATGGAACAGCAAATTTTTTTTGTGCTCCGATCGGTTTTCTCCCATAGTAAAAGTTATTCTGTTTGATGGATATACTCTTAGTTTAAAAGGATGCTAATGATATCAATTTCACCTGTATAATCTACTTATAGAATTTTGTGAACATGCAACTGAAAATCTTTCACCGAAATCACGAAAAAATACCGACGATACGTACTCGACTCCAATGTAGGTATGGTTTTTTGTTACGATTTCGATGTCGTCTCCGTAGTAAAGGTTATTAATGTATGGTACCTACTTACTGTTGCTGGCTCATGCTGATACGAAAAAAAACTATCATTTAGCGTGTGTTAAATGATCAATTTCACCTGTATAATCTACTTATAGAATTTTGTGAACATCCAACTGAAAATCTTTCACCGAAATCACGAAAAAATACCGACGATACGTACTCGACTCCAATGTAGGTATGGTTTTTTGTTACGATTTCGATGTCGTCTCCGTAGTAAAGGTTATTAATGTATGGTACCTACTTACTGTTGCTGGCTCATGCTGATACGAAAAAAACTATAGTCCGGTCATTTTAGAGTTTCCTTGTATGGACACCCTAACAATAAATTCATCTATCGCTGAAACTTTGCAGTGTGATAAAGTATACAGATTACGGTTGACAAATAATCTAGGACCGGAAAAAATTAAACCTAGATTATTTGTCAACCGTAATCTGTATACTTTACTTTATCACACTGCAAAGTTTCAGCGAAAATGAATTATTGTTAGCGTCAAACCCTAAAATGATTGGACTACTAGATCAATTTCTTGACCCGAAAAAATCCTTTACAACATTTAAAGGAGTCTTCCGATCCCAGCGGCCTATGCGACTGACGCGTGGTTCTGTCATGTTTTCATAGTAACTATCGGCCGTCGGCCGCGAGCTTACTACGAAAACGTATGGCATATATGACAGAACCACGCGTCAGTCGCATCGGCCGCTGGGATCGGAAGTGGCATATTAGGTATATTTTCAAATGTACTAAACCAAAACTACCTACATTTTGGAACCTACTATGCAAGTTTGATAAGTAATAAAGTTCGCCATTTTGTTTCGACTTTTCATAAAAACACAAATTCCTTCGCGTTAAGATTGTTCTGATTCTGCAGAAAGGGTTTTTAGTTTTTGTGCCCATTGTTAACTTACCACAATATGTTACAAAAACACCGTAAGTATACATTATTTTTTAAATAATGTACCCAATTAAAGGTGTTTGATGTCTCGTCACAGATTAGATATGTATAAATGGTTGTAGAGAGAGTGTTTCAGATATTTTATGTCGACTCGGTAAGTATGTAATGTACCTACCTACCTATGGAGCTAAAGTGCTTAAAAGTACTAAACCACAAGCTCCTTATAGCTTACTCGGTAATAAAATGAAGCTGTTATAATAATTATATAGGGTCCAACTTAATATGCTGACACTTTTTTAAGAGGATGATCAGACAGTCAAACTGAACAACTTTCTCTATGGGACCAACATCGATATCGCGAAAAAAAAAATAGCTTTTCCATAAAAAACTGCAAACCTTCTCGAGCCAAATGTATGGGACAGCTGATTTTTTTTTCGCGATTTCGATGTTGGTCCCATAGAGAAAGTTGTTCAGTTTGATGGTCTGAACATCCCCTTAAAAAAGTGTCAGCATATTAAGAAGGACCCTGTATATAAGTATTGTTTCTGAAATTCTTAATTACCAATAATGCCTTACATACGTTTTTGTATGAGTAGCCATAGCCAATACCTTCCGAACATACCTACCCAATAAAACAATAACAGGAAAAGATAATGAAGATATAGCCGAAGTTTACCCAACTAATCAAGAACAACAAGTAGGTAGGTAGGCAAAACATTTCTTGTGTATTTCGTAAACAACGTTAATAATGGAAATTAAGTTGGCGATTGCTGTTCTAGGCTAACCTACATTTTGTACAAAATGTTACAGAATGTTGTGATTATATTTAAAGGGGTGCTTCGGATCACTATAGTCTTCCATACATAAGTATAACAAAGTTGTGAACTTGGCGTTGATGTACTTGTAAACGCTTCGAAATAGAAGATAAGACCGCCTTATTTATTTGTACCATTACCGTATTTTCTATGCTGTATCTGTGTTTTTTTTGGTATAAATAAAAGTATATTTCATTCATTCATTCATTATTTGCAAAAATATTAATTGGGGGCATTTAAGATACGTAATGTTGGTTCACTAATGTACACATGGCGACAGATCAACCTACCCATAGTTGGACCTTATGTCCATTCAACTATGGGTTCCTAAGTTGATCTGTCGCCGTGTGTACACACAGCGACACATCAAGCTACGCAAAACAAATATGAGCTGGCAGCGCGATGTTATACATTACTCTACCTACGCGCGGCCAGCTTATTTTCGTTTTGCCTAGCTTGATGTGTCGTCGTGTGTACAAACGATTAAAGTATTCATCTTGATAGTACTGTCTCCAGATGAGATACAAAACCTCGCTGTTAAAAACATACTTCGTTTCCTAACTGCTATAGATAGGGATTTAAGGAACTGTAGAAGGGACAATCACAAAAGATCTGCGACAGTCGCAGTAGCACAGGCGCATGTCTGGGCCCCTTTCACACAATAATAATAGCATCCCTAATGTGTTTCCGATAGTTTTCCTGCACAGTTTGAGAGCAGTCGGTATTACGTTCATAAGTTAGAAAAACTCATTATTACATGGCATGTTGTCCGTGCGGATTCGAACCCGGACCTCAAGATTGAGTTTCCATAGCTTTCCACCGACCAAACGACCCTCTTATAGTATGTAGAGTAAGTATACAAGGTGTATGGAAAAGTATCATTAACCTTTAAACCACATAGGTACACCCAACAAATAGAACAACTTTTACTATGGGAGCAAACATGTCACCGCAAAAAAAAAGAAAACTGCTGTTCCTTACTAAACTGTAATACCTACTCGACTCAAACGTACGGAACAGCAGTTTTTTTTGTTCTGACAGGTTTGGACAGTTATTCTGATTGATGGGTAGAGTCTTCGATCAAAGTAAAATTAATGGATAGGCCCAAAGCGTGTTAAGTTGAAGCACCTACGTGGTGCACTTGGTCCATACAAACTGGCACACTTGTCTGTCATCTCGGTACATATTCGAAGTATATCTTTGATCGAAGGGTAGAATATGTGGTTTAAAGGTTAATGATACTTTTCCTTACACCCTGATAGAAGTAACCAATTATTAAATCATGTTATTTTCCCCAGGTCTACATCGTGCTGACGTACATGTCCGGAGTGCTGTATTTTCTGTCGACTGCCATCAACCCGTTCCTCTACAACATAATGTCGAATAAATTCCGAAACGCCTTCAAGGTAAGAATGGTAATACACATTCTATATTCTGTCATGTTTCGACACGGTATAGTGCCGTCGACGCATGAAAATTGAACACGCAATGTTTTTATGAGGTTACCAGGGGGTTATAGGTAGGTGTGATCAGATTTATAGGGTTGCTTCAGACCATTCGTACCGACATGTATGTGAACAGCTGATTTCTCGTTCGCGATTTTTTTTTTAAATTTATTTGATAATAAGTTTCGAAATACATTTTTTTACATAAAGTCCTACAAAACCATGAAGATTTTAGATGAGAATTTCGATGTTGGATCCACAGTGAAAGTTGTGTTGATGGTCTGAAGCACCCTAGAAGCACCTCTTTAAATATAGGGTCCTTCTTAATATGCTGACACTTTTTTAAGGGGATGATCAGACCGTCAAACTGAACAACTTTCTCTATGACACCAACATTGAAATCGCGAAATAAATAATCAGCTGTCCCATACTTTTTTTTTGGCGATTTCGATGGTGGTGCCATAGAGGAAGTTGTTCAGTTTGATGGTCTGATCATCCCCTTAAAAAGTGTCAACATATTAAGAAGGACCCTGTATGACCAAATGTTTCTGTAACACCCTGTACAAGGTGTATCAAAACACCCTATATAAAGGGGTTGTTTATTAGACCATAAAAAACTGAATGAAAGTATGCAGAAAAGTCGAAAAAAACATTAGCTGTCCCATACATTTCAATCGAGTACCTTGTACTGCAGTTTTGTAGGTATACAATAGCAGATTTTAAAATTTTTCGTCGGTTTTGGATCCATACCTAGTGAAATAGGTATGTTCAGTTTCATGATCTGAAAAATCGCCGTTTAGGGGTGGTACTTTTAATATTAGGCACAATCGCGAAGAAAAAAAAATGTTTTATGATACTAAATTTGAAATGCTGCCATTGTTATTTAAACTCTACCCTGCCAGAGTCTACACAAACTCTACCCTCTTTAAAATCAATGTTGCCCCGAAAACACAAATCCAGTCATAGAACTTTGACAGCCGCGTTGTTTGTCCGAAATTATTCATGAATGGAAATTTTGAATAATTATTCGAGGTAGGTGATCTGAAAAGTCAACCTTTTAATTCCGTTTTCAGATTTTATTTACCATTTTGTTTATTTGCCTTGTTACAACTAAGGTTACCCAAGTGCCCAAGCTTAGCAGACCACCGAATAGAGACAAAAACAACCAAATCAATATAATATTATAGTATCACATGGATATTTTTCTGACGTCATTTTTGACTCTACCACCGCGTCGAAAGGAGTTCCTTTGTTGAGAAGATACGGCTGAACTCTAAAACACACATCTTTAAAAAACGAGTTTGCTTTAGACCACACGACTGTAGTAAAACTACTACTATTTGTATCATACAAATATTTGTCCCTTACGGGATTCGATACGTGCTATCGGACTGTCAAAGAATGGTTTATTGATATGATTAGCAACGCATCTTAGGTGGTCTTTTTGGTTTGACGAAAACTGTTACCCTAGGCTGGGTGCCTGGACACTGCGGAATTGATTGAAACGAGGCTGCTGACGAGCTGGCACGAAGAGGGGCGGAGGAGGTCGCAATAGGCCCCGAGCCTTACTGCGGCATCTCTCGCAATACCTCTAGACGCATCGAGATACGCATCTTTCTGCTGCTGATTTGACTCTCAAAAATCATACTTCAGATGTGCGTTTTTTTAAATCAAATCAGCAGTAGAATGATGCGTATCTCCATAGTAATTTTGACCTTTTTAACTGCTGATGAGCTCACCGAATGAGATTCAAAAATAGCACTCCTGGAGGCGATTGTTCGATCCCCGTCCAAGCCGTCTCGTACCAATGAGTTTTTCGGAATTTATGCACAATTTGTAACACCACTGGCTTTTCGGTAAAGAAAAACATCGTGAGGAAACCTGCATATATCTCAATTTCGAGGTATGTATTGTATGTACCTACTGTCCATTCCAAGTGGCGACGGGCTCACTCCCCGTCACACTGGACAGAGTTTCGGTACTACTAGTGAAGTGTAGATTCTGAGGTTTCAGAATTATGTACCCCATCGGGGAATATAGTCATGAGCATATGCTATGCTATGATATATTGTGTTATATTTATCGTTTATGTAGGGCTACTTGAGAGTATTCCAGACGCGTACCTATACACTAGGATCCTACCGAATGTGTCCCCGAAGGAATACAAGGGATTATCGACATTTGTCAAGTATAACGGACAGAAACGACCCGTGGGTCAGTTAGTTTGCTCATAAAGAATGTTGAATGTTTTCGCTTTCACGGATGCTTTTGTTCTCTTATTTACTGACCTCTGCCTCTATTGTAGGTACCTCTAGAGATCCCTGGACTCGCTTTTCGTTATGAATTATTGTAAAAAAATTTTGAATTATTAACTTTTAACCTCGTCTATATGGAATGAGTATACGCTATTATAATAAGATAACAGACGATATCCTAAACTTGCCAGACAACAAATTTAAGTCCCATGTCAAGCAAGTCCTCTGTAAAAATCTGTTTTTTAAATAATATTCTGATTCACCGAAAACTCCGTCACTACTATTTCGCGAATAATAAGCATATAAGCATATGCTCACGACTATATTCCCCGAGGGGGTAGTCAGAGATATTCTGAAACCTCAGAACATCCACGTTTCACCATTAGTACCACTACTACGCGTACTATTTCGCGAATAATATACATAATAATATGTAGGTAGGTACTTACAGGTAATACAACAATTTTATATGTTACATTATATATACCACATACGTATGTATTACATACACACATACACTTAGCTTATATGCAAAACATACATATAGCGATGTATATAATATAATTTTATGTATGTGTAGCTAGCTATGAAACGCATAGCTACCTATATGATACATAGCTACGTATGTAATACATAACTTCATATATAATACATAGCTACCTATGGAATACATAACTACCTATGTAACACACAGCTACCTATGTGATACATAGCTACCTATGTAATATATAGCTACCAATTTAATATATATAGCTACCTATGAAACACATAGCTACCTATGTTGTATGTATAATATTCAGCTGATAATGTGTCTTCAGTTAGTTGTGACGAAATTTCACTAAAAAAACAAACAATTTTTAAAAATATCGACACCAGTGACCATTTTGCACCAAAATATGTTATTTAAATCTATTAAATTTAACTTGTGACGATTTTTCACTGAACATATGGGAATCAAAATCTGTGACGAATTTTCACTGTGACCGAACTACACTAACTCCTATAAACTCGATTATTTTTATGAATTACCAAAATGTCTGGTCTTGACAATGTTACACTATGCAGGGTCCCACTTAATATGCTGACACTTTTTCAGGGGGATGATCAGACCATCAAACTGAACAACTTTCTCTATGGCACCAACATTAAAATCGCGAAAACAAAATCTGCTGTCCCATACATTTGGCTCGAGTAGGTTTGCAGTTTTGTATGGAGAGACAGTTTTTTTTTTCGTGATTTCGATGTTGGTGCCATAGAGAAAGTTGTTCAGTTTGATGGTCTGATCATCCCCTTAAAAAAGTGTCAGCATATTAAGAAGGACCCTATATATAATATTGTATTTTGTAATTGTACCTACTTTGGATATTTAGTTTTGTTAAGATGATGTGTATTGTAGAGTTTCTGGCAGCATCTTCTCTACCTATACACCGGATCACCTTCCGACGCGGTGGTAGAGACAAAAAATGACGTCAGAAAGCTATCTAAGTATGTGATGTTATTTTGAATAAAAAATTTTGTGTTGCGTTGAGTAATTGTACTTATGACTCCGCTACTGACCATGAAAAAAGTAAGGGAAAAAAAAACTGTTTTCAGCGCGATATTCTAGAATATTTCTCCCTTCAGCAACGAAATTAGAAATTTTCTAGAATATCGCGCTGCTGATATACTGAAATAGCTTGACGGGGCTGTCTGCCCCAAATAAATTCTGTTCATGGTAATGGACTAATAAGATTTTACCAATAAGTTTCACTCTAGGTTTCACTATTCAACTTTACAAAGTTGTTAGACTAGCTATAGCTAGACATTTATAATTTTTTACAATTTTACTTTGTTATGATTAGGTACCTATGCAGAAAAAACGGCATCACCAAATTTTATGAACCTGTTCATTATGGAAAAAAAATTCATTGATATTCCAATTCCAAACGATTAATTACCGAAACCCGTTGGTTGGATTATAATTTGTTTTATTAAAGGCAATCATTATTAATCCGTCTCGAATTTTAAAATAGTATTTGGAAAGAATGCGGATAAAACATTGTCTAGCTAGTCCATTTACCTTAGACTATATAGACAGAGCAACAAGCGGGCGAAATGGTCCCAAAAAAAGTAGGTAAAAACCGTACTCCTTTCAAAAACCTTCCAATAGTCTCAATCATGACGCGAAACGGTACAGACCTCCTGAATCCAAGATAAAAAATTCCGAAAAAATTACTTACGTGATCAAATAGCAACAAATTCACAAAAATATGCACAATGAAAAAAAGATTAACATGATTCACACTTAAAAATTAATTTTTCACCATGATTTGAGATACAATAAGCTGATGGAAAATTTTTAAAACTTTTCTTTGTTTACATAGGCCATTTTTAAAGTGTGGTCAGATTTTTCTTTTTAAATTTCCCGCCATAATGCCTCGATCAATAGTCGTTGCGTTTTTTCATTACCACTTTTTTGTCAACTAATAGGTATGAGGCAAAGGTTTTTCGTTCATACAAACTAAAAGCAAAAAAAAAATTTGTTACTTATTTAGTCTTTATTTCTTCCGAACTTTATTTCTACTAACTATGGTGGTGAGAAGTAACATAATTATTAGAGATCGGATGCATATTTACCTAAACTAATTATTTTTCCACGGAACCTGAATATATATATAGATATGCCTTTCTGAATAAAGTTAATTAAAAAAATCGTGCCACACGCACTGTTTTGTCACACTTATCGTCACCACTATGATATTCCAACAACATGAACAACTCGTACAACACGAACTACTCTGACAACATGAACATCTCTGACAACTTTGTCAACCTGCCCAACTGAATTGACTTGATAAGTACTTTCGACAACAAAACAATTCTGACAACTTGACCAACATGGTCAATGGTCAACTCTGTCAACTCAGACAATATTGTATAAGTTGACCAAATTTAGAGTTGTTCATGTTGTCCGAGTTGTTCGTGTTGTCAGAGTTGTTCAAATGTCCGAGTTCTACGATATTTTTATATAGATACATCTTTTAGCAATCCCGAGACTTCAGAATGATCCTGGGATTGCTTCATAAAATAAAAAGACGCGTCCATATTATTATTTTTGTTCTTGTGAAAAATGAAGTTTAGGTAAATTATGCATCTGAATATCCGATCTCTAATAACCACTGTTGAGATAATAATTCGCGTGCATGAAAGTCTTTGAACAACTTTCTCTATGGGACCAAGGTCGAAATAGCGAAAAAATCAGGTGTTTCATACACTTTGGTCGATTATCTATTTTTTATTAGCCCCTTTCATCCCATTGCTGAGCAAAGGCCTCCCCTTTCGAGTAACTATGGAACAACAAATTGATTTCGTGCTTTTGATGTTGGCTCCATAGTGAAAGTTGTTCAGTTTGATGGTCTGGAGCACTCTGTTCAATATGCAACGCATTTAATTTTACACCCTGTATAGTGTAGTTGACTCCCAAAGATGTCTAAAATTTTCCCAGATTCTCAGGGAGATGGAATTCTGCTGGTAACACAAACACTCACACACTGAAAGGTTTAAACATGCGTAGAACGCAGCTGTCACGCACACATCTGTCAAAAAATGGAACCGTTTTTGTTTTGAATTTGTGAGGCGACGTTCCATCTAGATAATCTAAGCCATTTACATACATAAGTAAATTCACAATTCTTAGGAAGGTGTCGAAAACTGAACAATACTCAGACCCTCTATAGGTATTATAGCTTGGCCAAAAAGTCATGAAATTTTAGTATGGTGGTGTTGCCAGGCTATGCGTGATTTTGACGTTCTTGCGTAGAGGCAGCGCCCTCATTTAATTTCTACTCTTTTTGGCCAAGCTGTACTTTGAATAACATTTAAGTACAAACGGCAACACAAAACTAACATAAACTGGCCGCGCGGATGTTTCATACGAGTATAACGTGTACCTAACGTCGCGCGGCCAGCTTATTTTGGTTTTCCGTAGCTTGATTTGTGTCGTCGTCGCGCGTGACTAAAGTTTGGCTTGCAAATTTGACTGCGATGACTTTTAAAAATGTTTTCTAAATTTCCGATGTTCTATTCCAGAACATTATATCTGGGTGCCAAATTTCATCTCAATCCGTTCTGCCGTTTATGCGTAATTTAGTCACAAACATAAAATCATCCAAATACCTTTATTTACCTTCATAATGTTACAAAATAGTCTGATGTCCCACTGGTACCCTACCTACTGTAAGCTTCAGTACTTCCTATTTATTCATATATCTGTAAGTTCATTGCTGGTCAAAGACTCAACAGAAAATTAGATTAGGTTGTAAGCAGGATATCCATATAGGTCCCATGGGAGAGGGCTCCCCTCTCATTCAGATCAAATATCCTACTTAATAATTCGTTTACTGCTGTCATGTTGCTACCCAAACATATTTCTTGTTATCTAAACTATGTTAACCACATTTTTTGAGAGTTACGGGATAATTATTTAGGTAAGTAATCTATAAAATTTTTAAAAGATTCGAGTCTGTTAAGTTTAATTTGTAACACTACTAGTTACTACTGCCGAAATACCGGGAATTTAAATAAACCAATACGCGGTAAGTTTCAGATAAAAATATTTAATTTTAGATTGAATATTGGTAACGTCTACTAGGTAAATATTAAATTTAAGCTTAATAAATATAAAATTTTATTTAAATATTAAGTTTAACGTTCTAGATTTACGAGATCAATTCGTTTAAAAAGTGGCAAAAAATGTATATCTTTTTATATGAGTCTGTTTTTCTTTAAACATAGGTAACTAACCTCAGCCGCGAGTTTACTATGGGGTTTCATAGTCCTTTCGTTATACATATTTCCCAATAAGTACAAAATAAAACTGTTATTTCCAGGAAAGGATAAAACTTCAAAAGAAAGGTGAAATCTTTATGAAATCTTCAATGCGAAAAATACTTCTGTGACGTAAAAAAACCACTGAGAAAAACAACTAGATGTATACCTATCTACGTTATCACGAAAAACAAAAAAGGATTTGTTTGTGAATCAGAACAGAAAAGGGTTTATTTATGAAAAAATCGGTACTAATGAGAATGAGAGCAATGACATACTTAAAATTTTTTTCTGAGAATTTAAAGACGGGTCATCGAAAGGGACATAGCAATAATAATCTGGTTTTATTTAGACTACCTGGAAATGGAAACCTAATGGAAATCCATATTATTATTATAGGGTGGATTAATTATTTTGTTTATAATCTAATGGAATTTTGCGTGCATTGCTGCCATATCGTAATGTAAATTGAATAACGAGCTAAATCACATTTGAAGTAACCAGATGGCCGAGCCACGTGGCCAACCAGAAAGTGCACAAAACCGATACGACCGCAAACGAACCCATTACAACTCCTACTATAAGTGTACGTAATTTAAAAGTTGATTTAAACTATTGTGACTTTGTACCTCTTTATTTAGAGGCTCAGATAAATTAACAGTTTAGAGGTATTTTATATTTTTGTACCTATACAAATGTATTAAGGCTGTCTTTCGCCTAGAAAGTAGAAATAACCTTTCAAGATCAACGTAGATAAACTTTAGACCGTAACACCTTACCCAAAAATATTGCTAAAATTGTAGGTAACTTAAAAATAGGTAATAATTAAAGTATCTATTAAATCATTAAAATGTATTAATGCATAATAGTAAAAGTTACGTAGACCTGGATTCTGGAAGACGGTGGTTACTTGTATTAAAAATTTGAAATATAAAATAGCATTCCGCGTACGAATCAAAGACGGTTTCTTTACAAAATTAATTTAAAAAAGTACCTATTAAGTATAATTAAAAAAACTTAATGACCCTAAAGATGCTTAAGGTATTTTATAGCTTCCATTTCAATAATACTTAAACAGAAATCAATTCAATTTGCGACCCAATAGGCAACAATTAACTCAGAATGGCCTAAGTTAACATATCTCAAGACAGAGTGACGTCTAATTTTAATTGGTCCTGTCTGATGCATGCGGTTAATGTAAACTACCGTTTTCTTTGAACTTAATGAAATATCTCCTTAGAGTTCACAGTACCTAATTAGTTTTCTAGTGTAGTGAGTCTCTCTCAAGTGTAGTGAAGTGGCGACTTACCTGCGATGCGCTTTCTTAATGAAAAACAGAATCCAATTAGAAATGTTCTCCAATTTTTGAATTCCCTAATTTATTTTGTCATAATTAGACTCTAAAAAAAAGGTGGTTTGCAGAGTTGTCAATTTCATACAACACTTTGTCGTAGAACACTCGTAGACGGTATTAATAAAAGTAATGTTTTATATATGGAAAAATAGCTTATAAAATCTAGATTGCGCGTATCAAATAATATTTACAATTTATAATATAATTATATCAAGCTTTGAAATTATTCATACAAAATATCTTCGTAATTATATTATAAATTTAAAATGTTATTTAAGACGTGCAATCTAAATTTTTTCGCTCTTTTTCCATATTTAAAACATTACCTTTATTAATACTCGTACCGTCTACGAGTGTTCTACGACAAAGTTTTGTATGAAATTGACAACTCTGCAACCACCTTTAACAATTATTTAAAATAATGTTTTCTATAACATCGTTTGAGTCCTCGTTAGCACGTCGAAAAACTCATAATCTGTCTTATTAGATAGTCCACTCAATCTTCTACGCATTCATTGCGTTTACTTTAATGAAAATTCACGATAACCGTACAATATTATGATAATTGAAGGAAACGAAATCGCACACACTATCAGTTCAACCAAGCCAAATACGTTCCGTAACGACCAAAAAATACCTGAGTGATGTAGATGAAAATAGCTGTCGTGGTTGCGTTTTGCTAGTGTTTTTTGGATGATTTGTCTATTTTACTAGTAATTCGGTATGTCAAGTTTTTTTTTGTCTTCATTTTATATTTTTTACGGATAGAAGACATAATTTTAAGACACCTATTTCATTTTATTGCGATTCATCGAGTTTATCAATATAAATTAAATTTTTAAATAATTTTGATCTGTAATCTCTAAGCGCAAAAATGGTGGAGAGAAAATAATTCGAACTCCATGGAGAAAAACTACTGCTATATTAAAACTACTTAAAATCATCTGCCTCCTGGAAAGTATTTTTTTTCTTAATGGCCAAGTTACTTTAAGTTTATTTTATGTTTACCAAGGAGTTTGCAGGGGCAGCGAGTGACGTCACTCGTGGACCGAAAAACGACGTTATTTTATTAAAAATATCTGTAATCCTTTCATTTTAAAATCTCTGACATAGAAAATATGATTATTGAGACAATTATCTCGAAATGGTTTTCGATTTAGACCTCCAAAAAAAAATCTTGACATACCGAATTTCTATTTTTGAATCACGACTTCTATAATAGAAATGTGGAAGTTTTTTTTTTTTAAACACATAAATTTTTTCTGTTTATAATAATTATGGCCGGGCTTTTAGTTTTCGTAAAAAATAGCTGGGTCCAAATTCGCCAGCCTTTTTTTGTAGGGATCTTTACTAAAAATATTAGAATGACCCTTCGTTGTCCATCAGTCTATAATATGTCACCATTGAAATTTAAGTGTGGAAGAAGAGATTGAATTTGAATAGGATTAGCAAGACCTTATTCAATTTAAGACCACTTGCTTTTGAATTTATCACCAACAATGAGCGAAAAATGTCAACCTATTAGTTTTACCTAATTATATTATGGCCGTGGGCCAACCTTAGATGAAAGTAAAATGGGCCAACACGTTCTGATAAAACATAAATACTTATGATGTAAATGTTTTGGTGTACCTACGAGCGATATATCGGCGCTAGTTTATCTAAATTACTGCTTCTAGTTCCTAAATGATGTCCACTCGCTAAAAGTAACAGTTTGTGGGCAATATAAGCCAGGTTACAGACAACTTTATTACAATTCCGCGGTATTATATTAAGACACTGCTATAGACAGGGTGTTGTTAAAATGTTTTAAACTAGCTGACGAATTGCACTGCGTGGAATTTTGTACCCTTCCTTTGTTTGCTGTTTTTTATCGATTCTATGTAAGTCTAAACAAAATTCGTGTAGTGTAAGTGCACAACAGCCTGTAGAATCGATAACCAAAAAACTTTGGACTAGTCATAGACAGGGTGAAATAGATATCATTAGCATCCTTTTAAACTCCGATATTAGGACATACCTAACTGTACAACTTTTACTATGATAATTTGTCAGAACAAAATGTTTCATTATGTTTGAGTAGAATAGGTTATGCAGTTTAGTATGGAACAGCAAATTTTTTTTTGCATTGATTGTTTTACTCTCATCGTTAAAGTTGTTCAGTTCAGGTAGAATATTGTTACGAGCGACGGGTTCAGGGATTGGAGTGAAACGCCAAGTCCAAATTTACAGAGTTTATTGGGTTTATCTTACACACGGTCCTCCTCGCAGGGTCCTCTTCGCGGAGTCCTCGACGCAGAGATTCCCCCTTGCACAGTCCTCGTCACAGGGTCCTCAGACGGGGGTTCTCCTTTACACCACTGTAGCACTGTTCACTACGTCACTTCTATGACGTCACGACACGTCACCACTACGACGTCACGACACACGTCACAATTATGACGACACGGCACTACACTCACTTCACTACACACTGTTTACTTCTCACTAGTTACTTTTCACTTATTCTCTTCTTCCTTTTGGTTTCGCACTTATCACTGTTAAACTCAGTACTGCCCTGTGGCCGCAAACTCGCCGGCTTATATAGCCCTATAGAATCTTCCAGAATATTGAATTTCGATTTTCATTTCGTTATTTCTTTGTTTCCTTCCAAACGCTTCTAATTATCTCTAGCTCCTCCCCCTTTCTCGAATATTCCTAGACACGGTTATTTTGTCTCTTTCCAAATATTCTTTCCAATTTTCCTTCTCCCTCTTTCCTCTGGAACATTCCTGAATCTAGAAATATTTTCGTCGGGGTGAGGTCTCGAACCCAGGACTTCTCGAATTTTCGGGATCGCACGTCCGACCGCTGAGCCACAAAGCTAATTGACAAACCCTCTGAATTTGTGAATGCCTTTTTACGATTAACGTTTGGCAGCATCCGTGACACTGCCCCTCCCTTAGTTCTGCTCGTCCCGAGCATCATTACTGCCCAAATTTCGAGCCAATCGATCCACGTGCACTATCTTCAACGGACTCCTTGGCGATCGTTGGATTCGATACGAGACGTCGTTCATTTTGGTCACTACCTCATACGGCCTTTCCCAACTTGCTTGAAACTTCAAAAACTTCCCTTTCTTTCGAACTGGTTTATACAGCCAAAACGATATTCCTTCCTCAAACCCCTTATAGCTCGTCTTTCGGTCATATAGTGTCTTCGAACGGTTGCTGAAGTTTTGACCGGCTTCTCGAAGTTGTTCATAAATGTCGACCATGTCCTCCCGCAACTCGCTTTCACGAACAAACGGAATGCGCCTAGGTCGTTGTTGAATTGACGCTACATCTCCCATATTAATCAGCAATTTCTTTGCTTTCCCAGCTTGTGACTTAGTCAGGTCCTTGCTGGAATCTCCCTTAACTTTCGACACTACATCCCCCTCAGCCTTATGTCTCCTAGGAGGATTTTTCTCGAAGTGACCAACATCCTTCCCCTTTTCAATCGTCAGGTCCACATCCCCAACGTCATTCCTGGACAAAACAACAGGTACCAAGGTCTGTGATCCAGGCCTGAGAACTGTTCTTCTCACACAGTAGACCTTTCCCGATGATCCACTTTTCATCGGAACCTCCTCTGTGTTACACCGTAGCACTCCGTTTTTCATGTCTATATCGCACTGGTGATTTTGTAAGAAATCTAAACCAATGATACAATCGTCCATTATTTCAGCTACAATTACCTCATGTTTGAAAGGAGTTTCCCCGATCTTAATCGACACTCCCAACTCTCCCTTGACAGGTATGCTCTGTCCGGTAGCTGTTGTTAACTGGAGGTTGGTTTGCTGCAAAAATCGTTTTTCCTGATAACTTTTCATTTCGCTTAACAGTCGAGAACTGATCACTGTTCTCGAAGCTCCGGTATCCAAAGTTAGTTGACAGATTCTACCGTTTACTTCTCCTTCAACTAACAGACTATTTCCGTCCAATATTTGTTTAACTTTAATATTTGCAACATCACCGGCCAACGCCCTCCAGTTTTCCTGCTGCTCATCAGTCGAGACTCCTATATCCCGACGGCCTGTACGCTTCGGGCAGGAACTGCGAATATGTCCTCGTTGACCACACTCGTAGCACACATAACGACGGCCTGCGCGCTCTGGACAGGAGCGGCGAATATGCCCTCGTTCACCACACTCGTAGCACACATAATTAACGCTTCGATTTCTTGGCACTGATGCTCTAGTCACACCAATCTCCCTGAGGCGAATGGAACGAAGATCCTGTCGTACGGCTTCCACCTCCAATGCATGAGCAACAGCATCCCTGAGTGTAACATGGTGCCCAAGTCGCACTGCAGCTCGCACCTCTGGGTCCCGTATCCCATCCGTAAAGACCTGCAGGAGCATGTCATCGATGACTGCTGGTGACGACCGAAAAGCCTTTCGCACGAGCTTTTCTGCTTCCACGGACCATTGTTGCAGACTCTCATTAGCATGTTGATTACGTTCCTTCAACCGCGCCCGATACACGTGTTCGAGATGTCCATCGCCGAATCTAGCCTCCAGAGCTCCGAAAAGATTGTCGAACGTCAGATTTCCGCCAGCACCTACGGCTTCTAGCACGGTGAGAGCCTGTCCCTGAAGTGCTAATATCAACGCAGACTGCGCCTCTTTCTTGCCCCAACCATTAACCTCCATTGCCGTCTCAAATTGTAGCTTAAAGGCGGGCCATGACGTCAGTCCATCGTAAACCGGAGTCTTGACACCTTTTGGTTGTATGGGTGAATCAAAAACAGCAGCGACACGGCTATGAGATTTGCTCTGCTCAACCTCTCGCCGGATTTTGGCAAACTCACCCTCAACACGATCGAACCTCCCTTCGAACTCACCCTTCACACGATCCAACCTCCCTTCTACGGCTTCGACTCTCTCTACTGCCTGCTGCAAGCCCTTCGTAATATCTTTATGAAGCGTCTCTTGCATCGTGCGCATATCCTCCTTCATTGCGCGCAGTTCGTGAACCTGTTCCTCCTGGCGGCGAGCCTGTCCTTCTTTTATTGCGCGCAGTTCGTGAACCTGTTCTTCCTGCCGGCGAGCCTGCTCCTCTTTCATTGCGCGCAGTTGTACCTCCTGCCGGCGAGCCTGCTCCTCCTGCCGGCGAGCCTGTTCCTCCATCATGCACTGGATTTGATAGAGGAAGTTTCCTGGGTTCTGCTCCGGAGTGCGCTGCACTTCACCTCCCTCAGGCCTTCGCTCTGGGGTTCGCTGCATCTCAGTTGCAAGGGCCGCACCCTCCTGCCGCGCTTCCGACATGGCCCGGGTGGTGACCCCCTTCAACTCCTTTGGCACTAGCGGCATCCTACTCCAATCCCACTTCTGACACCAAATGTTACGAGCGACGGGTTCCGGGATTGGAGTGAAACGCCAAGTCCAAATTTACAGAGTTTATTGGGTTTATCTTACACACGGTCCTCCTCACAGGGTCCTCTTCGCGGAGTCCTCGACGCAGAGATTCCCCCTTGCACAGTCCTCGTCACAGGGTCCTCAGACGGGGGTTCTCCTTTACACCACTGTAGCACTGTTCACTACGTCACTTCTATGACGTCACGACACGTCACCACTACGACGTCACGACACAGGTCACAATTATGACGACACGGCACTACACTCACTTGACTACACACTGTTTACTTCTCACTAGTTACTTTTCACTTATTCTCTTCTTCCTTTTGGTTTCGCACTTATCACTGTTAAACTCAGTACTGCCCTGTGGCCGCAAACTCGCCGGCTTATATAGCCCTATAGAATCTTCCAGAATATTGAATTTCGATCTTCATTTCGTTATTTCTTTGTTTCCTTCCAAACGCTTCTAATTATCTCTAGCTCCTCCCCCTTTCTCGAATATTCCTAGACACGGTTATTTTGTCTCTTTCCAAATATTCTTTCCAATTTTCCTTCTCCCTCTTTCCTCTGGAACATTCCTGAATCTAGAAATATTTTCGTCGGGGTGAGGTCTCGAACCCAGGACTTCTCGAATTTTCGGGATCGCACGTCCGACCGCTGAGCCACAAAGCTAATTGACAAACCCTCTGAATTTGTGAATGCCTTTTTACGATTAACGTTTGGCAGCATCCGTGACAATATGTAGTTTAAAGGTTAATTATACTTTTCCTTACAACCTTTATAGCTGATCGAACGTTTCTGTGTAAGATGGAATTCTCTTTTTGCGAATTTCCCTTTGGTTCTTTGGGGAAAGTTGTTCAGTATCATGATTGTAATCCCTTTTAAAATAATGAAAGTGTTTTCATCTTATCTCCTTATACAAAATGTTCGATGCAATTTAGTATGACGACAATTTTTTTTGCCTTATTTTGCACAGCTATTTACTTTTATGAGTACAATGACCCTTTAAAGTAATGAAACTGTCTACAGCACTTACACCTGGTTTACAGGTTTTGCGTAAATTTTAGAACACCATGTATAACGGCCAGCTGTTACATCTCGCTCGGACTAGTTTTTATTACACATTCTCTCTGTCAGATCGCTTCGTCGTTAAATTTAAGCGGAAGCGATTTAGTTGATGAGACATAATATAAAACTACGGGATACTACTAAATCCATTCGAAAAATAATAGTGCAGTTTTCGAAATCGACACAAGAAAGTAAAAACATTACGTCAAACGATTTCCCGAAATAAAATAAAAAACCTGTAGAGGTTAGGTCTAGGGTTAGATACATAAATATGATATATCGTTTTTTTTTAAATATTATAATTGTGCAATACTGTGTGCAATAATGTGTGTTACTTTAACAAATCATCATCAGTCTAGAACAGGCATGTCAAACATGCGGCCCGCAGTGCTTTTTCTTGCGGCCCGGGAGCCTGCAGACTTATTAGATGCTAGTTATCATAATTATATGTAGATCCCACCACTGCATTGAGTCATGATGTGAAAAATCTCGAGCTCACATTTTTCATTTTTATACGGTATGTAGCGTTTTTAACAAGGATCCTGAAAATTTTGCCCTTGTACTATGATATCCTGTTTAAATCGTCCTGTTCTACGATAGATGTAATTCGTTTTATTTCTTTGCTCTTTGCGGCCCACTGATTCTACTATCGTTATGCGTTTGGCCCACCAGTGACTTTGAGTTTGATATGCCTGGTCTAGAACCTTTCGTCATACGCCCTACGTCCACAGGCTTCAAAGGTTAATTCCTTTCCTTTCTACTAAGGGAGGGGTTACGGTGTCCTGTCCAAAAAATAGAACGGGTTCCTATCCTGCGGCAAGTCGCTACTTAATTACTTGCCGCCCAGCGTCCACACGTAGTTATTACTTACTTACTTACTTATGGATATGTAAATCGGTCATAAATAACGAAAATTGTTTTACTTGATTGTTTTTAGTGTTCCGAATCAAAATTGGCAAAACGGAACACTTATTTTGTGTGTTATTGGAACAAAAGTTTCTTATAATCAGCATCACAGAAAATAAACTAGGTACTTAATTTTTTTTTACACCGAAGCTGATAAACCACGAAGCGCGTTGTAAGCATGATATAAGAGCTACCGTACTTCTACAACACATTAAAAGAGCGTTATAAGAAGGTTATAAGTCAATAGCATTTCGTCGGATTACTATAATATTGATATAAGAGCAGACGCACTTATAATTAGAGCCCAAATTCAATCTTGTATACGTTTACGTTACTAAATTACCACGCTATTTTTTGTTTTGGGTTCTTAGATTTTTTAAAATTCTATTCCTGATCTAATGTGTAAAGTTAAATATCCAGTTTCTATTCCCTTTTATTTTGTTTACGTAGTTTTTCGGGTAGCCGTAAAACAGCAATTATCTTCGATAACGTAAACACAGTGATAATCGGATCTTTATTGCTACTTCGTTATGGATCCGTCCTTGCCAGAGCGCTAAACATAACATATCTAGTTACGTCACCTTTTAGATGTTATTTTATCCACATTTAATCATTAAGGCCCTTTTTATAACCTTTTGAGAATGTCATGTTGATCGTTGCGTAAACTTGTATTAACAATGTAGAGTTTGTAATTTAATTTGAGTGACATGCTAATACAAGGTGTAACAAATAGTAATATTTAAAGGGATATGTTTAGACTATCTAACTGAAAGCCTTTCAATATGGAGAACACGTCAAAAAAAAACAATAAATATTTTGCTGTCGGCTGTAACATTTGAGTTGGTAGGTACCACAACTTACCTAAAGTTTGACACAGCTCACTTTTTTCCTCGATATGGTCTCCATATTGAAAGTTGTTCAGTTTGATGAAAATATCACTAGAGTGTTTTGGAACAACCTGTATAAAATTACTATACCTACTAATAAATTAAATTAAGGTTCTATTTTCTTCATTGTGAATTTGGTGGAAAATTTAGCAACAGATATGTGTTCCAAACCATAGAATATAACCAAAATGGCTCCAAAACAGTGTAGTCCGGAATCTAACCACTCTGCACAATGTGCCACCGGCATGCTGCCATAATTGAATTCATTCACGTGACACCGCATATAATCCGGCAGCTTTGAACGGAAGTACCTACTGCAAAACGAAATGATTAATTTATTTATTATATTGTCATAACATTAAGGCATAAATGGACACACGCTGTTTTCCCCATTTTCGAACATTTCAATGGCAAAGTAAAAATGAAATTAAAGGTCTTATTTAGTCGCTATTGTTATCTTTATCTTCTGTGAACCGCGGATTTGATATGCATGTTAAGATGCCCTGATCAATAGAGTATACCCAAAAAACTCGATACAAACGAAGTTTAGCTATTTTTCAATATTAACAGCTTGCTGAGCTGGAATTAGGTAGGTACTTATATGAACCAATTACAGTACATGAAATTTTTCAGATATAGGTAATCTAGAAACTAATCTCTATGCTTGTATGTTGTCAGATTTTCGTTAAAATATACAGTATCAAAGCTAGGATTAATTATAGACTTGTATGGAAATCTTTGAGGCACCGTAACTTTAAAACAGTAGGTAGGTATGTGTTTTTTTACTTTATTTTGTTCAGCCATTTATACCACTTTAGCGACATTGAAATTTCCAGTAGCCACTTTTTGGGTTTGCTACTTGTTTCGGAGGTAAGGTGGCAACACTGACGGTCTACTGCTATAAAAAAAGAAGAAATGTAACATATTTTGTGTAACATAGTTAGCTCCAATCGAAAATGTATGCGATACTCCCGAAATTTAATAACCGAATCTTGAGAATGCGAAGTGCTATTCGTGTATTCTACTTAGGGGAAGATTGGGACCCTTCGTACAGTTTTTACATTTTATTTTTTATCTTTTTATGCACCTGTAAAATAGCTGTAAGGAAACCATCTTGCAATAGCACACATATTCAGGTTTTAGGAAAAAAGTTACAATTTATTATGAACTTATTGAATAAAAGTAATTTTTCTGCAGGCCGGAAATCGTACGAATTCGCCCTACGAATTGGGCACATTCGTACAACACCGAAAATTAACTTTATTTAGTACATAGAGGATGAAAATAACATTTCGTTTTTATTGTATATAGTACCTAGGTACCCTAATGTTACGTGAGGGGCGTGGATATTTGTTGTTTGACCAAAGGAGGTGTGATAAAGAAAGGTTTGGGATCCCCTGCTCCATCACAATCATCTACAGCCGATAACAGCATCAAAATATTTGTCTACTCTACTTCCTTGCTCCTCGTCCTTAATTTTGTAATGTTACACCATATTTCTGTAAAAAAAAATATTTTTTAGGAATCAGCAACCATTTGTGGCGTACGAATGTGCCCCTTCCATGCTGTCCAAAGGTACCCCATGGTATATTAATTAAAAAAGTTACCACTTTTCTAGAAACGTGTAAAGTTAGAAGATATTTGTCATCGAAATACTTTCTTAGAGATATCCTGTCATAAAGGTAATAATCACGTTATAAATGCAATAAGAGTACTTAGTTACAATGCGATCGTGAATTACCATAAATATTTACTCACCAAGTGCAAAAACACGTTGTTACCTGCCGTATCATAATCATGTAATGGCGCTGCCGCCGTGACGTGTCCGTACTCCACTTAGTTTGTCTGTAAAATCTACTGTATGAATGTGCCCCTTGTACGAATGGTGCCAATCTTCCCCTATAGGTCCATAATCAAATACTTCAAGATACGGATTTTGTAATATATACAAGGTGCTACAAAAATACAAATAAACCTTAAAGAGAATACTATTCCGAGAGCGAAAATGCGCGCTGCATACAAACGTACTATGGTGATATGTTCAATACTAACCGTTTGAATGGAGCGCGCGAATAATATACCCTTAAGGGGGTGGTGTAGACCATCAAACTGAACAACTTTCACTATGGGACCAATATCGATCACGGTATCGATGTAACGGTCTAAACAAATTTATTATTACTTTTATAAAACACCCTGTATATCAGTGAACCGAAGGCTAGCAACACAATACTTATAGGAGGCTTCCATCCATTCCACATGATCATGATACAGCCGTGGCTGCTGGCAGCCCTATAGCCGATATACATCAACGAACGATACCCAAATACCTACGTCGTAGTCAACATCAAGTTATATGAGAAATTTAATCTCAGGGCGCCCGAGGCGCTCCCTTGTGCTGAAAGCCGTACAATAATAATCGTACATTATTAGTCTCAGTCTTGCTTGACTATCGACAGCCAACACTCAAGACGGCTTTACTTTACGAGTACCTACCTACATTGACAAAGTAAACACTAAGTTTTGTAGGTATCGGTACTAGCATAATTCATAACAGGCCTGTGCCCTGCAGTGGGACGTATATACAGGGTGTTTCATAAGTAAGAATAAATTTTTAAAACTCTTAGTCCCACTTGCGCCAACCACGGGTTAGCAATTAACTCCGGATAAAATAGATCTTTCAGTTGTTTTTCTATACAAAAAATCATGCGTTACCAACTTAACCTAGAGTTTATTGCTAATCCAGGTTGGCGCAAGTGGGGCAAAGGAGGTTGTTTAGACCGTCGAACTGAACAACTTTCTCTATGGGACCAACAACGAAATCGCGAAAAAAAAAATTGATATCCCATCCCATACATATTGTAGCTCTAGTCGATTTGTAGAGTATAGAACATCAATTTTTTTCTCGCGATTTCGATATTGGTCCCATAGTGAAAGTTGTTCAGTTTGATGGTCTACACCACCCCCTTAAAGGTTTATTTGTATTTTTGTAACAACTTGTATACAAGTAGGCTGTGATGATGATGATAATAATCATAACTGTTTTCCCTAAAGAAATCAGCAATTTGCATATAATGTTCTTCTTTCTTAGATTATAATTAGTAGGTACCTGGGCAACCTAGCTTCGCTCGGCGTCTTTGAAGGTTTCAGCCCTGAGAAAATCAATTTTCTCAAAAAGAAAATAAGATATAGCAATATTTCCATGTTAGGTATACTGAAGTTAGCCAACACTGACCTGACTCTTACGATGTGGGTACCTTAACATTTTATAAACAAACTAGTGTTTACCCGCGACTTCGTCCGCACAAATTATATACCAGATTTTAAGTCAGATCATAAGCTATCAAACAAAAAAAGTTTCATTAAAATCGGTTTAGTAGATTTTGCGTGATGCGCAAACATACAAACAAACAAACAAAAAAACACTAATTCTAAAAAAGGTTGATTTGCAGTCAGGGATAAAAACCATTATCGTAATAGTTTTTCACGCAAATACCTATCTTCAATGTACAGACACACTTATGTTACAATTTTATAATTCAATTCAATTCAATTCATTTATTTTGCATCAGATCATAATAGAGGTGTTAGTAACAATGACTTAAGATATACGTTAGTGACAAAACATTCTATATTTATTTAATATTAACAAGAGGGGGCCTAGCGGCCCTATGCAGGCTATTCCAATGCCCATGATGGGACACTGGAATCGCTCTGCAATGGGTTCGAGGAGGCTGTTGGTGCTGCCCCGTACCCTGCGCAGCAGGGAGGCGGCTCGTTTGCGTATGATGGCTGCAAAGCTATCTACTCGCGCCGCCGCAAACATGCCCGATGCGCTGCAGAAACGAGGCAGCCCCAACAACATCCTCAGCCCATTATTATATTGCACGCGCAGTGCACTGAGCGACTTCTGCGTGTAATTGACCCACAGGCTGCACGTGTAGAACGACTGGCAATACGCCTTGAATAACGTGACTTTTACATCCTTAGTACATCGTGCAAACCTGCGGGCGAGCATATTCGCCCTCATCGCCAGCGCCCTGCGTTCCCTCTCTATATCAGCCTCATCTGACATATCCTCGGAGACCAAGTGCCCCAGGTACCTGAACTGAGTGACTCTCGCTAGCTTAACACCACCCAGAGTCACAGGCGGTGTGTCGTTGTAGGTCTTATTACCTGCCTTAAAAACCATCATCTCACTTTTCTTTCCATTGTACCTGAGGCCATGGGCCTCCGCGAACACCTCACATGTTCCCAACAGCTTTCTGAGAGCTCTGATTGATGGGCTCAGCAGGACCATGTCGTCGGCATAGCTGATGTTATTGTAACAAACTCCTCCTACGGAGCAGCCGACCCTGGCGCCGCTGAGCTCGACAATCAGACGGTTCATGTACAGATTAAAGAGCACGGGCGAGCTCAAGCCCCCCTGCCTCACCCCGCATTCCAACCTGTACACATCCGACAGCGAACCTGACCATCTCACATGATTCGTTTGGTTGCCGTACCAGTACTTAAATACATTAATTAAATATGTTGGTAATAGTTAAGATTGCAAATTAAATGTTTCTTGTGAACAGGGGCTTAAATCAATCTCTAACTAATCGAATCCCACCAAAAACATCAATGATATGGGGCTAACAAAAACTCTACAAGAACTACTTTGAAAGACCTTCTAAGTCTGTAAGCTTCCGATTATAAATCAAAGATTTTACCCGAGACTTCGTCTGCACAAATTATAAGCTTATCAAACAAAAAAGTTTCATCTGTTCAGAAGTTTTTGCGTGTTTTCCGAACAAACAAACAGACAGACAGACAAAAAATCCAAAAATTGGTGATTTGGAGTCAGGGACACCTAAAAAAATATTGTTCTTTTAAATGAAACTTCAATGTCACGATTATTAGTTTAGGTACCTACTTATATTAGACAAAGTCGGTAACGTATACGATTGTTGTGACCAATTTTATGTACCTAAATGTTGTTTCTCCGATCACCATAAATCCATTGTCTGAAATTGATTACCTAAATATAATATTTTTTCAGTTTTTTGTTAATAATTAAAGGACTCTTGCTTACGTTCGTACTTGTGTTAGCACTGCATTTCCTCCAGTGTCAAGTAGTTTATGGGAGTATCTATCCCAATCTCAGGAATCTTTTTTGATCAAGAACAAGAAGAGATTGAGAATTGCGGAGCCTCGTGGTAGGCAAAAACGCGACGCGCGAAAACCACGCGAGACAAGTGCTCGGGTCAGAACCTGCAACGTGACTCCTACCTATATTAAAAAGCAGAATCATCAAGACCTGTCAAAAAGTACCATATATTATCATTATTAGTACATTACTGCAGTGGCCAGCAAAAGAGGCATTGATGGACGAACGTGTAAATGTGGGCCGAGGCACACATACGTAAGTCCATCAATGCCTAGTTGTGGCCAAGGCTTGTATAGTGTTTTTCTCAAGCAATGCGCGGAAATTTAAATCAATCAACTTACGTTTAGGTACAAGCAATGTTTGTATTTTTTGTCCTATTTATGAATAGACCTCAAACTACGTATTAAAATTAATGCCCTGAATCATGAGACCGCTCTAGCAACAAAGCAGAATAAATTAAGAGTAATTATGACACAATTTTCGTAAAAAGACGTGATTTTGTGTTGGCGGTCTATTGTAAAAAAGCCATAAGTGTTATAAATTAGATAATTATTGAAAGAATTAACATGCGCGTGTTAAGGTGTTGCTAATTTAACGTATTGGCTTATTAGGGTTCCGTAGCCCGAATAAAAATCTTTATAAGATCGAGTCAGCGGCCAATCCATTGTTTCTTTGAAATAAGGCGTCTTTTTCAGGTACGTGGCCAAACACTCAGTTTGCCAATTATTATTATAGGTAGCTGAGAAGTATTTTATTTCATTTTATTATGTGATTTAAAATGCATTACCATCTAGTGAATAAATGTAATTTATTATGAAAATCGAATGAACTTTCGGGACTATTCTATAGCTAGTAGGCTGCCCTGACGTCTTTCAAAGTAATAAGACGCAATACAGTTGTACCGTAAAACAGCACCGTGAGGTCTGTGGAAACTAATCCTGTCCATAATAAATGGGGAACGCACGTGGCACTGAAGCTAATCAAATTTCTCGTTGGTACGGCCTTTCTCATTTCAACCAACGTTTTGTTCCGACTCACTACTGACTGCAAGGCAAAGGCTTTTCCAGAGCTCTCTGTAACGTCGAATACTCCACCATTCCACCAAAATAGTTAGCCATTGGAATTTTCTATGAGATAACCTTTGCACTATGCCAATCCGCATTGGGTACGCGTGGTGGACTCACGTTATATGGAACAGCAGATTGGTTTTCGCTACTTCTGCTTTGGCTTCATATTGAAAGTTGTTCAGTTTGATGGTCTGAAGCATCCTGTACTTCCATGCAAAACTGCAAACCTACTCGAGCCAAATGTATGGGACCGCAGATTTTTTCGCGATTTCGATGTTGGTGCCACAGATAAAGTTGTTCATTTTGACGGTTTGATCATCCTCTTAAATAAGTGTTATATGATATAAGTACATATTAAGAAGGACCCTGTATTTTAAGTGCATAAGTGTGTGCCCTAAAATGCGTGTATTACCTACTGGGATGAAACTGTTCCGCGGAACTTGAGATATGTAGGTAGGAACATTGAATTAGAACACTATGGAAGATGGTCCACGCTCAAAAGTGTCCGAACCAAAAGAAGTGTACAATTCAAAAAGGCACTGTAGTCTCTTGCCAGTCTTTGTTTGATCGTCTAAGCACGCGCGAGTTCATGATGGCGTACTGTGTTGTAAAAACATGTAAAAACTACCAAAGAAAAGTGAAAAAATGTGATGGTGTCTCCTATTTTCAGTAAGCAAACTATTATTTTATCATTTAGAAGCATTTAGAAGTATCATTTTGTTTACGAACATCATATTAAATTTTTATTTTATTTATTGATTATCTGTCATCGCGTCCGCCATTACGTCTGTCATGTTTGATGTTCATTTTCACCTCCAGTCGAAGCTGCATATGGTGTTAAGTAGGTTTAAGCAAAATTTACCCTTGTGACTAGCTTCATACGATTTCAATTGCAATGTTTTCAGTTTGTTTACATTACTATGCATACCAATATTTTTTATAAGGTTAGTTTGGGACACTTTTATCGAGAATTTTGTACTAGACCCTGTGTCCATAGAGTTCTAGGTCGATGGGTATAGGAAGGTCTATATTTATTAAGGTTATAGTTTTGTTGAAAATAAAAAAATATTAAAAAAAGGTAGGTACTTTAATTTGCAATGAAAAGTTACAACTTAGTTCCACCATTTTAACCTTTGTACTCGTTCTTTGTAAGTTAAAGTTGATTCTCCTTTACATTACGTCGTCACGTTCCACTAGGTACGTTGTTGAAGAAAATAGTAACGTTCTCCACAACTTTTTACGTGTCGAACATAGTAAAGCGGGGTTCAAAGGAATTATTTACTACCTACGATTTTGCTATCCAAAATACCTACATGGCGCGACATTGTCGTTTTAACTATCTATAATTATGTACGTCTCACTCACCCGATTCATTTTAATTAACTATCATTGCAAAATATGTTGAGACGACGAATGATCATTGATCATTTATTTATTTATTACGATGAAATTAAATTACGAAAAATGAAAATCACGATTAAAATTAAATTGAAGTAATAAATCGAATTCGTCTGTAGCATATTTAACTATACTGTGGCATTAGAATTCTAATAACGGGTTCCGTAGCCATTGCATAAGCATGAGTAGAATTAGAAAAAGTAAAGTAAATTGATGTGAAAAGTCTATTGGCTCGCCTTGGCCACCCTTGGCAGTAAAACCGACTCGTATTCTCACGCCATTTGACAGCTGTGGAAGTTCATAATTTTCGAAAAAAGCGCGCGAAATCGGAGATTGCGGTACTGACAGCTGCGGTCGAAAAAAGCGCGCGAAATCGGGGGAGAGTGCGGTATTTCGTTGTTTTAAGGATGTTTCACATCTGCCGTCGCGACAGTCACTTTTTTTTATTGATTCATAACCAGTTGTGACTATACTAGCAGACCCCAGTAGAACGTGTGTGCCTGATAACAAATTGTTTATGTATTGTGTCTGGTATATGAAGGCTTGACGGGTTTATCACGTAAATGATGCATACCTTGAAAGTAGCACCCAGTATAAAAGATCTACTCGTATTTATACAAAAGCACGACTGACATTTGCGTCACTTTTGCGAGCCGAATTGTGACCATATCCAACAGTCACCTCACCTGTACAATTTACTGAGGGTGGAAAGGGAATAAACTAGTGCGGTCAACTCGCTCGTAAATCTGGACAATATTCTATGTAAATGTCGTCGCCTAACTTTTGGGGTCGGCATAGTTCCACAGATAAATTGTCGGCTGCTATTTTATTACGTGTTAACATTGTTGCTCGCATTTTATTATTTCTACGTACCTACGTAATACAGGGTGCAAAAAAAAATCGTTAAATATATAAGGGGGTGCTTTAGACCATCATTAAGTATAAATCGCGGGTTTGAATCCCGTAAAGGATAAATATTTGTATGATGAATATGAATATTTGTACCCGAGTCATGGATGTTTGTACCTATACAAGGTGTTACAAAAAGATCAATATCGAAATCGCGAAAAAAATTATGTCTCATATTCTACAAATCGACTAGAGCTAAAATATGTATGGGATACCGTTTTTTTTTTTTGCGATTTCGATGTTGGTCCCATAGAGAAAGTTGTTCAGTTTGACGGTCTAAACAAACCCCTTAAGAGTTTTAAATATTTATTGTTACTTATGAAACACCCTGTATATGTATTCTATATCGATGTCTAGTCATCATAATACAAGTCCAGGCTAGATTCTGGAACTTTAAATGTGACTAGATAATTTGTGTGACAATGTCCAAGATATTTATTATTATTTATTTATTAAACATATTTCATAATGGAGCCAAAATCGAAATTACAAAAAAATCTGCTGTTCCATACATTTCGGTCGAGTAGCTACCATTGCTGACAATTTATATGAAACAGAAGATAGGTATTTTTCTTTCGATGTTTCAATGTTAATTTGCCTTAGAAGTTATTGAGGTTGATGGTCTGAAGCACGCCCTTAAGACGTAATAGTAGGTGGAAATACCTCGGAGGCATCTTTTATTTTTCATTTTACGACTAGATTTATACCATTTACCGAAACTAAAGTCATAAGTACCTCAGTATTTTTGGATAGTTCATCTAGTGAAAACATCAACTGAATGCACGATTGGAATTACTTCACTCGATAGAAAATCGTCACAAAGATGACGTATTTTCATGCATTTTTAAACATTTTTCTCGGTTTAGAAGAACTTAAAATAGTTTCCGATTGTTGGTATTTATACTCACATATTCACCATTAGTTTAACTAGTGCAATCATAAATAAAATCTAGAAAAAGTACTTTGGTTAGTTGTTTTTAATCGAAAATACGGCTCACGCACACACTTTTCGGAGCGCTCGGCAATCGCGTTTCTCATAGAAAATATTCGTCGGGACCTATGGCCCCTTAAGTATGTTACGCATTTCAGTTTACACCTTGTATAATATTACAAATGAACACAACAACTTAAAACTATTTGTACTAATAACTGAAGAAGAATTGATAAGATACTTAACTTTTTATTAGATACCTATAGATGTTTTTGGTGAACTTCTACTGAACTTGAAAATTGACGAGGTGATTTGTTTTTCTCTCACCTTGAAAGAGTTTACAGAAAACGGACACAAATTATATTTTTTCACACCTTTTATAAGCGCTCGTTGGCGTAGTGGAGCTTCGGTATTGGAAACGATCACCGAAGTTAAGCAACGTCAGGTCCGGTCAGTCTTTGGATGGGTGACCGTTTAGTGGTATTTCATCTCGAGCGTTTCCGTACTTCGGAAGGCACGTTAAGCAGTTGGTCTCGGATAGTTCCGTCAGATGGCGTTGTAACTATTTGTTAAGCCAGGTCAGAGGCCTATTGAGGCGGCTTGAAAATTCTCTGACAGCAAGTTGACCACTACCTTGCCTCCACCAACACGCACTGGGCCTGCGTGGTGGAGTATGGCCCGCTCCCTCTCACCCTTATTCGTGAGCGGAGGCTTTTGCCCTGCAGTGGGATTCTATAGGCTATAAAATCACAAAGTGATATTGATTGACCTTCTACCAAAATTACAAAAATTCAATGAACTGTTAAAATAATAACGAAAGCCAAAAAAAAAGATTCTTTCATAAAACTCACAGGTGTAAAACTCACAAAGTAAAATAAAGGTAGGTAGGTATACCTAATAAGTATATTTTTTCTTCTACTCGAGTTCCTACGCTTTTTACGATTTGAGGTAAAATATTAACTGAAAAACTTTTCTACCACGAAAATTTTAATATTTATTTGAATTTCTCGAAAAAACGACTTTAACCGTAGAAAGAGAAAGAACTAGAAGAAAGCACGTGTCTTGTCATATCACTCAGTAAGAGATGCACATAGCAAATTCGCTCTAGTTAAAAAAGGAGATCGCTACTTATTGCTGTCCTTATCGACGTAGCCACTTTTTTGTTCTACTACGGCTGTCTGACTCCGGAGTCAGACATCTATTTTCATACAAATTGTATAGGATTTGATGACTATCACTGTCTCATACGCGGTTACACTGATGTTACGTCTATCAGCGTAAGCGAAAAATACTTCGCCTATGACATTAACATGTTACTTATTCATGTTTTTTATCATTGGCCATTGCACACCAAAAAACATATTTAAAATAACAAATGACGAACAAAAAGGTTACGAATAGTGGTTTGTGTTGCACAATATTATTTTTGCATCGTAATAGCTTACGTATCGAATAACGTCAAACAAATCAGTGGGTCTACCATGAGTTTTCACCGTTCTTTACTACTGTAGTTACGTCACCAATTTTGTATTGAATTTCGTACAGCGCTCCTAGTGGTTACGTTGAGAACTAATTTCTGTCATACAATTTGGCGACGTGACTACAGTAGTAAAGTACAGGGAAAACTCATGGTAGGCCCTCAGACATATTATAAGCGTCATGACGTCACTGGATTTGGACTTAGGGCACAAGATAAGATAGATAGATAAGCTCTATTCACATTACGACGTGCCGGCGCGGACGGGCTATTTCAATATCGATAGAGTTGACAGAGAGAAAGCCGATACGGGCTCCATGGGCGGAGGACGGAGCTTTCTTTGTCTACTATATTGTGTAATGTGCTACTGTATCAGATACTCACCCGAACCCGCGAGCTTTTTCTAATTTCGAACTTTGGGCTTCAGGAACGACGAAATAAATTCGCTTTGTCAATGCGCGACAGCGTTAATCTCATGAGATACGCGCGCCGTTTTGAGTTAATTCTCTGTTTATCAATGAAAACTACTCTTCCGCTAGATGTGCGCTGACTCTAAGAGGGGCAAACTGGTCAGGCTATATTGAAAATAATAGTACCTACGTGTGGTGCTTTCCGGCCAGAACAATATTTTCAATACCTCACGAGCTAAATGCCACCACCTAGTGGAAGCCATACATATTTCCAGATTTCCGTCGTCATTTCATACAAACAATACCAAAGTCCACGCAGGACGTTGTTGCTAGTAATATGTTATTGATTTTTGCGAAACGGCTTTCAGGTTTTGCGTTTGTATTTGGATGCACATAAATAGTGCTGACTTTTCCACGGAACTCACATTAGGGAGAGCAAATTGAAAGTAGATTTCATTTGGAAAGGACAGTGGGCAGGAGTGGTCTAAAGGCCTCCATAAGTGTCATACTACGTTTGAAAGGGGGTTTAATATAGAAAATTTATTTATATGCGGCACCAATATCTTTTCCAGAGAAAAAAAGATAAGGGTGTTTTGTTTAGTGGCTTTTCATTCTAAAATTATCATTTCACCGCTATTTTTATCTGCTGCTTGAATTCCTGTTTTCATATGGATAGTATTATTGGTTTTTATATTATTATTGATTGATACAAAATAATCTTTAGCCCTTAGCATCTCGTAAACTCAAAACGAGAAAATCGTTATTCCATCCTGAAATTACCATTATAGAACATGTGAACATTGTAGCTAAGTGTCTCATCACCCCGAAAGAGATCAACACCTTTCGGGTCATAATGTCAAAATGGTTTCTTCCTAAAACGACCAAGTAAAAATAAAAGATTCTGTATGTATCTTAAAATATATTGATGCCCTTTGTACACCAATTACATCATGTATGTTAGGCCTAACATACATGGTGTTTTCCTAACCGTCCCTACCTGATGTGACATAGCGGGGGCTCGTGGCCATACATTTTTTCCCAGTGTCCTTTAAAAAAGTTCTCGCACCTTTCCATTTACAAAAGAAGTCGCTGACAACAGATAGTATACAACATGTATACATAACATGTATACGCATTGATAAAGACGACAAAGATGAACAGTCCTCACACGTTATCGAATCAGACAAGGATGATGCATAGCCAAACGTGTTACAGAATCCCCCTGACGATTCGTGATAGGCATACTAATATTGAAATGTACGATAAATTGCTTTTTTCCTTTTCTGGTTTTTTAGTATACGAATACTTTAAAAACGTGAACATTATCGGTTTTCAGGATAGAAGTTTTAAGGGTATATTATTCGAAGCGCGCTCCATACAAACGTACTATGGTGATATTTTCAATACTAACCAATTAAAGTCAATGAAATTTTGCAGAAACAATCTAGAAACAAATGTCTATGCTTGTATGGAGTCAGATTTTCCTTAAAATGTATAGTTTTCAAGTTACAGTGCCTCAAAGATTTCCATACAAATCTTAAATTAATCCTAGCATTGAAACTGTATATTTTAACGAAAATCTGACTCTATAGAAGCATAGAGATTTGCTTCTAGATTGTTTCTGCAAAATTTTATTGACTTTAATTGGTTAGTATTGAAAATATCACCATAGTACGTTTGTATGCAGCGCGCATTTTCGCTCTCGGAATAATATTCTCTTAAAGTTCTTACATATCCAACGTGCAGGATTGCTGCATAGCTGCACATAGATACCATGGCAATTGGTTCAACGGTTGAGTTCGGATAGAATGGAATACACCACTATCACACAGTAGGCCTACCATGAGTTTTCACCGTACTTTACTGCTGTAGCTTTACGTCACCTCTGTATTGAATTTCGTACAGCGCTTCTAGTGGTTACGTTGAGAACTAATTTCTGTCATAAGAATTGGCGACGTAACTACAAGTAAAGTACAGTTAAAACTCATGGACATGGTAGGCCCCTGAACTATTATATTCTATTTTTATTTAATGGCGTTTCCTTGTCAGATTTCGCCAGTGTCAAGTGTTGAAGATAATATTTATTAGATATTGTACGGTAATAGGATATGGCGATCTCAAAGCCCTGTTTTTAAACAAAAACACACACTCAAAACCGCCATAAAACGGCGGAGCCACGTGGCTGTCAAAATCGCAAGCCGACGAAACATCTACTTGTTACTTCCTCAGCCACGCGACTCCCCCTGAATTTCCAAATAGTCAAATTAACAACTCTTTATCAAACGTCAAAACGCGTGCTTTGTTTTTAATATTGTATTAAAAATTGAATAGTGACTCATTGTTTTTTGTCGTCGTTTTTATACTTGTTATAGTTTATCCAGTTATTAAAAATAGTGTTCAAGCAACAGAATTACTGAAAATATGAGTTTAGCGTTATTTTCAAACGGTTTATTTACTGAGCAGTTAAAACTAAAATATATTTTATGTGGACAAGTATTATGGCCGTAAACACCGAAATTATAACGTAACCACTAGATATTTAGTACTAATTAAATAACACCCTTAAAATTGTATTAGTAATTAAAACTAATGGTGTAGAAATTCTTAATTTGCCTTATAATTATTGTAATTGATCAACACAAGTATACAAACAGCTCTGAGATCAGCCAGGTCAAAAGAGGCCTATAGGGTCGGCTTGGAAATACTCTGACGGTATTTTATCAACTAACTTGCTTCTACCAATATGTTTTGGACCCGCGTGGTCCACCTCAACTTTGTGAACTGCTTACCCACCCACGTCTAAAACCTATGCAGCAACAGATTTTTTTTTTTTGAAATTTCGGTCTTGCCTCTCATCATCATCATCACAGCCTATATACGTCCCACTGCAGGGCACAGGCCTACCCTTAGGAAGGGGTTTATGGGCGTTATTCCACCACGCGTGTCCAATGTGGATTGGTCGACTTCACATATGCATCTGAATTTCTTCTTCAGCGTATGCAGGTTTCCTTCTCCGTTTGAGAGCAATCGATTATTCGATTATTTATGTTAGAAAAACTCATTGGCACATGGCATGTCACCCGTGCAGATTCGAACCTGGACCGCAAAAGGTGTCCATGGCTCTCCGTAACGCGCCACCGGTGCTCTAGCTTGAATATTGAAAGTTATTTCGTTTAATGTAGAGTCTTACGGTTTTTGGATGCAAACGACTTCAATGTCACCTTGTTTACATAATTATTATAGGGGTCACGCGGGTCGTATGATATTATTGACGAACTGTCCGACAAACAGCAATCTGTCATTGAACTCCGAACATCTGTCAGATATCCATTCAATGCTTCACATCTTGCCATGCCTGCATAGTTGCATACGTATCATTCATACGTCGACAAATAGCAGCACACTTTGACAGTCATATTGTTCGTCTGAAATAATTATGAATAACTCGAGGTACTCTCTGAAGTCAATTTTTTATTTTAGTTAACTTTTTAGGGTTCCGTACTCAAATGGTGCCTCTAATACTTAAGCCTACGCTGTCCATCCTAAAAGCGGTTTTGCACTACGTTCGATCCGATCTGTCAAAAAAAGTATGGGTTACACCGTCATATTCATATAATGCTGTCTCAAAGTGAATCTACATACCATACACAAATAAATATGGTCATGTCAGGCCAAAAATCCATCAAAATCCATACTTTTTTTTATGGATCGGATTCGGTTTCGGATCGGACGTGTGCGAAACAGTATACTCTGAAAAGATGTTGGTATCTTTTGAACCGTTTTATAGGTAGGGAGATGAAATTTTCAAAAAACTTTGTATTATTTGGATTTGCCTTAGGGATTTGCTAACGAATAATAATTTAAAAAAAAAACTTAATAAAGTAAGTCACCATTCTCCCCATACAAAACGTGTTTTCTTCAAGCTTCTTTGATTTTGCTCTATCGCAAAAACGGCAATATAGTCTGTCCATCCTAAAAGCGGTTTCGCACTACGTTCGATCCGATCTGTCAAAAAAAGTATGGGTCACACCGTCACATTCATATAATGCTGTCTCGGAGTGAATCTACATACCATACACAAATAAATATGGTCATGTCAGGCCAAAAATCCATCAAAATCCATACTTTTTTTTTATGGATCGGATTCGGTTTCGGATCGGACGTGTGCGAAACAGTTCTTACTCTGAAAAGATGTTGGTATCTTTTGAACCGTTTTATAGGTAGGGAGATGAAATTTTCAAAAAACTTTGTATTATTTGGATTTGCCTTAGGGATTTGCTAACGAATAATAATTAAAAAAAAAACCTAATAAAGTAAGTCCCCATTCTCCCCATACAAAACGTGTTTTCTTCAAGGTTCTTTGCTTTTGCTCTATCCCAAAAACGGCAATTATATAATGCAAGCGTCAGACTTGGTGTGACTATACAGGGTGTAAGGAAAAGTATCATTAACCTTTAAACCACATACTCTACCCATCAAACTGAACAACTTTTACTATGGGAGCAAATCGATCGGAGCAACAACAAAAATCTGCTGTTGCATACATTTGAGTCGAGTAGGTATTGGAGTTTAGCAGGTATGGGACAGCACTTTTTTTTGCTCCGATCGGTTTGCTCCCATAGTAAAAGTTGTTCAGTTCGATGGGTTAGTGTATGTGGTTTAAAGGTTAATTGTACTTTTCCTTACACCCTGTAGAGCATAGGTACACTATAAAGTAAAACAACAATGATAAAAAACGGCCAAGTGTGTGACGCGCTAAATATACCGAATAATTATTTATTTAAATATGTTGGTACTGAACCCTTGATGCGCGAGTCCAACTCGTAGGTACTTGTTCTTTGAATGTTGAAAGTTCATGTTTTTCTTCTCTTTGTAAGCTTTCTTATGTCAGATTATTTACTCAGAATTCTTTGTTCGTGTTATAAAAATATTTTATCTTATTGGCAGTCGAATGATAACAAAATTTTGTATCTTCGTATTTTTATGACAAAACCTCGGGTGAATGTGACTAAAGAAAAGATAAGTGGCCTATTGGAATTTTTTCGTCGCTGAATATAAATCAAGGAGCCCCAACTGTTATCCTGGTTAGGGGTCGCATTATACGGTTACTATAGCCATTATTCTTCTGTTTATAATACCGTAATGTTACATTATTTTTAGTACGTAAAAGTACTTAAATACTTTTTTCGAGGTCTGAGGCTAAAACTCTCCCTGGGGCGGTATAGACTTATCGTAGCGAAGACAAAAATAATCTTTGGAGTTATCTTTTATGAAACGGCAGGATGGCGATGTCTATTGACTTTAAAAATGAATAATTATCAAATTAATATAGAAATAATATTTAGTTTTATCACCTTTACATTTTAATTTAATCAAAGCCTTTATTTAGGATTGAAATAAAGACTGTAATTGTTGATATATTTTTATGCTAACGGTCTGGCGTTTGGCTCAGTCACCTTGTTGGTAAGCGATCTCGAGGCCGAAGGTTGAAAATGATGGTGATATTCAATATTTATCATCACGTTCTGTCATTGCCAGCGACATAAGAGCGCTCCACGATATGAATTTAGCTCTCCATAGAAGATTCCTTTGAATCTTCTATTTTTTGAATACTATTATGAGATCCGCACCGGCAGCATGCCAGCGCGATATAGCGCTATCACGCATTAGTTTTCTTTCTATTTGCGGGATGAAAAGCGCGATATAGCCTTATCAAGCTCGAGATGCTGCGGCCGCTGGATTCCGTCGGATGGTCGTCAGTCGGGGTCGGAACATATGGAGGAATAACCTGATTGCCATCGACGATGGCTGGGTGGAGCTGGCCCGAGACAGGGATGAATAAAGGATATAAAATAGGCTAAAGAGTCTTTTATCAGCACTACTACGACGGAAAAATGGAAATTGTGAAATAAATGATCGCAAATCGTGTTATTAAGATTAACCTAAACAGGGTCCTACTTAAAATGGTGAGAGTTTTTTTAGAGAATCACCAGACCATCAAACTTAACAACTTTCTCTATGGGACCAAGGTCGAATTCGCGAAAAAATATCAGCTGCCCCACACATATAACTCGAGTAGGTATGCAGTTTTGTATGGAACAGCAGTTTTTTTTTCTTGATTTCGTTGTTGGTGCCACAGAGAAAGTTGTTCATTTTGTCAGTCTGAGGCTCTGAGCATCCCCTTCAAAAAGTGTCAGCATATTAAAGAGGACTCTATAATATATACCCATTTCTAAAACTTCGTTTTTTGCCACCCAGGTGACGCTAGCAACGTGGTGCGGGCGAAGAAGCGGGCCTCGCCTGGGCCGCACTTACAGCGCGCTCCTGGCCTCACAACGCCAGCGGGCCCCCGCGACGGTCGCAGAGCGCGCCAGGGGCCCCCGCCACCTGCGCAGGCTCTCTACCGCCACCACGCAGCTCTGCGACGCGCCACCTAGAGCGCAGGTGAGGTCAGACATCACATCCTCATTGTTTACGGGGTTGGTTTCTAATGAATGCTTATAGACCAAGATCCAACCGTAAAAGACATTGCCCAATCCCGTTTCGCATACAAAACTGGTAACTTTCAATTTTATAAGAAATCCCCCTGCAGAAAAGGATAATTTCCATTTCATTGGGAAGTATGATATTCCTCCTGTTTTGTGTATAATTTTAGCTATCATACTCTTTGTATTTGTTCTTTGATTATAATCATTCGTTAGTTGCGCAACGATTTGAAACGAATACAGTTCGGCACGTGGGCAGTGTCTTTTATGCACCTATTTGTTTGCTGAACGAAATGTGATTTAAGTGACAGTTTATACAGGGGTTCATACAACGCCGGGTTGCCTAGCTAAATCTTGCCGCAAGTACCTTTACCATGATGATTTATGGTACCATTTTTTCACCGATCTGTTTGGGAAGTTAATGAGGTGCCATCTGAAGGAGACTAGATGTAAAGAACTGGAAAAACTAGAATTCAGTCTGCCGCAACCTCGCGACTCTAGGTTCCAAAAAGACTTCTTAGAACCTGGCAACCCTAGAATTGCGGCAGACTAAGAGGTAGCAACCCTAGTTTTTCCAGTTCTTTACATCGGTCTCCTTCAGATGGCACCTCATTTACTTCCCAAAAAGATAGGTGGAAAAAATAGTAAGTACCATAAATCATCATTCATCATGGTAAAGGTGCTTGCGGCAGGATTTTCCTAGGAAACCCGGCGGCGTTGCATAAACCCCTGTGTTTACAAACTTTCACTTAACACATTTCGTTTACCAAACAAATAGGTGCATAATGTTGCGCTCGGATCTTGGCATATTAGGATCATGCATGACTCAAAGCTCTCTGCCGTGCTTATCATGACCGCAGCACCTAAGTATTTTTTTTGGCAAAATTGAGCCACATAACCACATTTATGTTTACGAAAGACACAAAAAAAAATACCTATTAATGCTGTTGAAATACGTTCCTTGTGAATTTGAATGTATACCTACGCTGAGAGATACAGTGAGAAATTGTGTGATAGATATACAGGGTCCTTCTTAATATGCTGACACTTTTTTAAGAGGACGATCAGACCGTCAAACTGAACAACATTCTGTATGGGACCAAAATCGAAATCGCGAAAAAAAATCTGCTGTCCCATACATTTGGCTCGAGTAGGTTTGCAGTTTTGTATGGAAGAGCTGTTTTTTTTCGATTAGATAGATAGATTTCGATTTTGGTCCCATAGAAAAAGTTGTTCAGTTTGACGGTCTGATCGCCCTCTTAAAAAAATGTCAGCATATTAAGTTGGACCCTATACAACGTGTTAATGAATAAGCGCAAAACCTCATACACCCCAAGTGATTTATAAGTTATAACAAAATAAATAGATTGAAACAATATTTTCATTATTTTTACAATTAAAATTTAAAGTTATTCGCATTTTAAGTTTTGCGGCAAAAATGATTTGCTGTCATTTCAGCAATGAATGAAAGCGCTTATGTGCTCATGGATACGTTTTAAGAATCTTGTTTTAGTAGTAAGTTAGGGTGAGTGTGCCCGTTCGGTGGTTTGAGATCGAGTTCAGTAAATTAAAAATTTTAAAAACAAATTATTTAATATTTTGAAAAAAATTACCTACTTATGTTGAAACCATGATAATTCGATTCTGCTCTCGATTCTAAACAAACTACTTTCTAGTTTTGCGTTAATTCATTAACACGTTGTATAAATTAAAAGAAGATGTTACGACAAGAAATAAAGAATAGAGAATGGTATTATGCTTCGTTGGTTTTGTCATGTGGAGAGGTGACAGCAGAGATGTACGAAAGACATACAAGGTGTAACAAAACACCCTAGTAATACTTAAGGGGGTGCTTCAGTACATCAAACTGAACAACTTTCAATATCTAAATCGCAAAAAAAAACAGATGTCCCATACAAAACTCGGTACCGACTCGACTAAAATGTATGGGACAGTTGATTATTTTTCACGATTTGGCTCCATAGGGAAAGTTGTTCAGTTTGATGGTCTGAAGCACCCCCTTACGTATTACTACACCACTAGTTTTTAATCAGTAACAAAACTTTAAGGGTGTATTCAGACCGTGAATCTGAACAACTTTCCCTAAAGAACATGGGTAAAAAATATTAAAAAATTTTGGACCTCCCGTACAAAAGTGCGGATCGGCTGATCGATTTTTTATGGGAGGTCCAAAAATTAGTGGTGTATACAACTCGACCCCGCCAAAAAGACTTACTGCAGTCTTGATAAGCACGGCAGAGCTTGTAGTGTAGTTGACGACTCAAGTCTTTTAACCCTTTTCTAAGACTCATTAACATTACCTACCCGTTGAGATGTTATAAAGGCCTTTCAAGCACTGTTTTAGAAATTAAAGTGCTTTGAATTCCGAGAAAGAGCTTGAGCTTTCATTTATTTTTGTTTTTCAGATTATAAAAACACCTTAATACTACTCTTATTTCAATAATAAGAAGTGGTTTTTATACGCTTGAGTTTATTAAAACTACGTAGAGGCTTTCATAATCTGTGAGAGGAAAATAAAATGTAATTCAGGCTTCTTTGGGTGGAGCAAAAGCACAAGTCTTCGATAACACAAGCTTTTCTACTAGCCAGCGGCAACCAGCGGCGGAACCATACCAAGGCAAAATCTTATAGAGGGGCCCTTTGCTACCCTTAATCAAGTTAAAAATCGGCTAAGTGCATGTAAAGAAGCTCTTCTTTCTAGTTAGGGTCTCGGTGTTCCCTGGCATTTAGCCAGTTCTGCCAGCCAGTGTAGTTTCGCCTATGGTGCTAACTAACGCTTACAAACACATTGTAAATTGATTGTTACTTTTGTCGGTGAAATACTACAATATAATCCTCTGTGGAAATACCACTGTGGAAATACTTTACGATTGATTGTTACTTTTGTTGGTATATAATATATAAATATAAATACTTTACGTTTATTGTTATGAATTAAATTGGCTATTTGAATTATAGAGAAAAGTTTGGAGAGTTGTTTAGGTATTATAATTAATTATCTTACTTTATAAAACAAGATTCAATACAACTACCTTTTTTCGAGCGGAAATACTTGGTCAAGTGAATGACTGAATATGATAAAATTATAGTTTTGTTATGTCACGTGGTGATCAAGCTATTACATCGAACAGTTTTGTTTCAACATACCATTGACCAGAAATAAAGAGGTCAATGCAACATACAGATAAAATCTTTTTTTTTACATAAGTATACTCGTACAATTTGTCATCCGACAAAACGCACTACATAGTTTCCTACTATTATTCTGTCATAGTTAGTGATAAGCTACACCATCAAATCATCATCATCATCAGTGGATTGCGTTTAAATCTGAAAAAGAACAATGGCGAACTTTTGGACCCAAGTAGGTAATTATTACAAAACGCCGTATTGATAGGCGCACGGTAGATTTTAGAATAGACTTTCAAAAAGTGCATTTTCAATGTTAAAAATCGCGAAAATAATTAAAATTTATAAATTGGTACCATAACCTGTAAATATAATCTAAAGCATAGATAGTATTATAGGCTATTTAACATTCATATTTCAATTGTTTATTGGTAGGTAGTTAGTCGGACTAATTTTGTCTACATAAAATCGACGAAAACAGCATTTCGTATTCCTCTGTTTTCTCCTCCAAAACTAAACCGATTTTAATATTTTTTTCAAAAATAATATGAGAAAGACTTTGGCTATGTCCGTACATTTTGCTTTTTTTGTTTATATTCGTCAAAATTGTTTACTGGATGTCTGAAAACGGGCGGTAAAATGGGTCATTTTCGAAGGTCCCTAATTCTTATAGTAATTAATTAATGCAAAAAAGGAAACCATAATAGGGACATGGCAGAGGTGACATATATTGAATGGTAAAAAATATTTGCTCTAGTGTTATTATCCAGGGAGAAAACAGGGGAAGACGTTTGTATGGAGAAAACTGTACACGTCAAGTAATTCAACTGTTTACCTTAACACCCTGTATATTTTTTTTGCATTTTCCGCTGTCAAGATGATGATTATAAATAACCATTGACAAGTTTTTTTTTTCGCATACGATGGTAGACAGAATGGAATATTTAGGCTTGTCACATATCTACATACGGAATTGCAATTCGGTATTCCGAATGAAACACAGGTTTTTCGTATAGGTTTGAAATTCCGTTCGCAAATCTGGAGGGGGAATCTCCATACGAAAACCTGTAATGTTTTCATTCGGATTTCCGAATCGCAATTCCGTATGTGTGTGGCAGGTCTTAATCATGTGGCAGAATGTCAGTGTAACCGCGTAGCCCTTTATTAGATTAAAAACTTTTCGCTTACGCTGAAAGATGGAGCAAAGAAATGAGAGAGCGAGATAGCCAGTTATGAAAACTTATGTAAATAAAAAAGACAGAAATATTATTTTTTGTTTCGGTCACCGTGGCCAGTTTTTGTGTTTGGCAAGATGTCAAACCTATGGAATGTTGATGACATCTTGTCAAACAAATAGTCTTTTAGAATGCAAAAGTCACACTATTACTGTTTCTAGTGCGGCCACGTTATGTTTATGGTGTCATCTAGTTACTATATCTATGGCCATATAATCTCATACAATTTATATGAAGTGACCGATTTATATAGAGTGACAGTGAGTCGGGTACAAAAAAGTGGTTTCGTCGATAAGGACCGCAATAAGGTAGCGATCTCCTTTTTTAACTAGAGCGAGTTTGCTATGTGCATCTCTTTCACGTTCCGACCTCTATTACTTCTACCTCCATCTACGATGACGAATGACACAATCACATGATTAAATATTCCAATACCAAAGACAAAAACACCTTTCTTTACCTTCAATGTGAGAGGTTTTTTTCGTAATTTTAATATTACCATCAACAGAATTTGTGTTTTACTAGTCTTGGGAAACGCCTCATTATGTAATTTTTCTAGGTATTAACTATTAAGGCCTGGTTAATCGTTAAATACTTACAGTTACAGCACACAAGTAATGGGCGTATCGCTTTGTTTGTACGATAACATTAAATCAACGGATCTTATTGCGTATTACATAAGTCACGTTTATGTGAACGTGTAGGTAGGGGGAAGTGGGGGAATTACGAACACCGAGGTAAAATAAAAAAAAAATCACGATACTAATTTTCACAGTTAAATAATATGTCAAATTTAAACAGTTATAACTTCTCCTAATAAATAAAATTATTAAATTGTTACAAAATAATACGCATCCAATTTAAAAATTTTTTATTTTTTTAAAACAACTGAAAATAAACCATGCTTTATATAAATAATACTATAAACGATTTACAACCTTGAAAAATATTTACGCTATTTAAGTACAAATGTAATTACAATTAGTATAGTCACATTTGCTTTACTTAAAAGTTACCTAGATGAAAAGATCAAAAATGTTCAAAGTGTTTACTCTTGGACAGATGCCACCTCCCTCCGGCTCCCAGCCTCTCAGTAGTTGTTCTGCACTCAGCGTGGAACGATCCGTCAGAAGATAAAAACAGATAACGTAATTTTCTGTTTCTAACAACTCAGTTACCGTTTTCAATTTTCAGAACCGTTTTTTCCAATTACTTTTAAAAAAACGGTTTTTATCGATTACTTTTAGTTTTTTTTATGTTATTAAGAGACAATGATAATAAACTAAAATAAGCCTGAAATAAGTAAGTAGGTACTCGTATAAACCGTAAATTGTACTAAATCATTACAAATAAGAGTACAAAAATTAAAAAAAAATCATAATTTTGATCGTTCAAGTCATCGTCTGATAAGACCGCCTTATTTTGTGCCTACTGTTTTTTTCTCTCTGTATTTTACTGTTTATATTTTGGTGTGAAATAAAGTATATTTGATTTGATGATACAGTCAGAGATATTTTGAAACCTCAGAACATCCACGTTTCACTAGTAGTAGGTACCGAAGCTCTGTCCGGTGTGAAGGGGAGTGAGCCCGTCGCCACCTGTAATAGGCTACAATACAAATACATGCCTCGAAATTAAAGCATGTAGGTTTCCTCACAATGTTTTCCTTCACAGAAAAACCAGTGGTGTTACAAATAGGGTAGTACATAAATTCCTAAAACTCATTGGTACGAGTTGGCCTGGACGGGGATCGAACCATCGTACGGCAGTGCAAGGTTACTCCCCACTGGACCAACACGGCTTTAAAATTATGGTCAATGACTAAAACTCAGGATACACAACAATATTGATTTTCATGCAATGTAATATTTAACTGACGTAAGGTCCCACCGTAGTGAGGCTTTCTGGCTGTATATTTTAATTAAAGTGACACTTTTAAAATATTTATAAATGTATACGGTTTTTGTTCAAATAAAAATCGGTGTTTACAGGGTTTTAAAAAACCCTTTTTTTAAGGTTTTCTCGAAACCGGTTCACATCACTCCCGCCGTTCGCAATTCCCCCACTCTCCCCTACTGTATTGTACCTTGTAATAGTCTCTCACGTGCGTGCTCCAATTTAAAGTGAGAGGCACCGAGTCGAAGCCTTTTCCTGCCTGTAACTCGATAAATTTGATAATTTCACAAATTGTTGCGATTTTGTCGATCATACTTCAAAGGACGTAGAATGTGATTTTATACGATAGCGAGCTTTTACCCGCGACCTCGTCCACACAAATTATATACCAGATTTTGAGTCAATTCATAATACCTCTATGGATCTATGATCTGATGCAAAATAAATGAATTGAATTGAATTGAATTGAATAAGCTTTAAAATAATAAGTTTCTTCAAAATCGGTTTAGTACTTTTTGCGTGACGCTGTGACAAACAGACAGACAAAACTTTAAAAAAAGGTTGATTTGGTGTCAGTGATAAGTACCTAAAAGCTATAACGTAATCTTTTTCTTGTAACAATCTTCAATTACACTCAAAGAAATGTTTAACTAAATGTTTGTTAAATGTAACTGAACTTTAGTGACTACAGAACTGTTTTGTAAAACATAATCAAACATTTGGTTATAAATAGCCATTTGTTTAGCTGTTTTAACCAAATGTTTGATTATGTTTTACAAAACAGTTCGGTAGTCACTAAAGGTTGGTTGTATTTAACAAAACATATGTAGGTATGGGATATCAGTTTTTTTTTTCGCGATTTCGATGTTGGTCCCATAGAGAAAGTTGTTCAGTTTGACGGTCTAAACAACCTCCTTAAGAGTTTTAAAAATGTATTCTTACTTATGAAACACCTGTTTAACTTCAGGCATTCCACAAGGCTCTCATCTCGGACCATTATTTTTTATATTATTTATCAACGACTTAATTGAGCGCTTGGCCAGCCCCTGCTTGCTATATGCGGATGATCTTAAGGTTTACACTCGTGTGGAGTCTGTCAATGATTGTCATGTACTTCAGAAGGACTTAAACGCAATTAATGATTGGTGTATTAGTAACCGCATGAGTCTCAACGTCACTAAATGTTTCGTGATCACATTCACACAAAAGCACCTCAAAATTGTATATGATTACCAACTATCAGGCCAAACGTTGGAACGGAAAACTGTGGCTAAAGATCTGGGTGTTCTCTTTGATGAGAAGCTTTCTTTTCGTCCTCACTACGAAAGCATTACTGCCAGGGCTTACAAGCTTCTAGGTTTCATCTCAAGGGTGACTAAAGATTTCAAAAAACCGAGTAGTTTCTTGCTTCTCTACTACAGCCTCATCAGGAGTATTCTTGAGTATTGCTGCCCTATCTGGTCTCCTTACTATTCCGTCCATATATCCAGCATTGAGCGCGTGCAAAAGAAATGTCTTAGGATCTTGTCTTACCGTATGAACTTGAGGCTCCCTGACTACGACCGACGCTGTGAGATATTTAAAGTGCAGAAACTTGAATTGAGGCGCATGCAACTCGACCTCTCCACTCTCCACAAACTTCTTCATTCGGCCATCGACTGCCCTGCTCTCCTATCGTCTCTTAATATAAATACCCAATATAGAGTCCGAGTCCCCAAAACGTTTTCCTTGCAGATCTATATTAATAATACCTCTTTCTATAACCCCCTGTCACGTATGTGTCGTAATTATAACGAAATTGTCGCGAAATCTAACGAACTAGATATATTCGATTCGAACCAGTATCGGTACAAAAGACGCGTCATCTCCGCTCTCCGCTCTGCTGTGAATACCTAGAAGACCTAGTTAGGTACAATTAGGTACAACCAAAAACGACTAGATATCATATTAAGTTCTCAACATTATTTTTGTTTGTCTTTTTTATTTCTGTAATTTTTTGTTGTTCGATGCATGGAAAAATTGTCCTCTTGTTTTCTTTTTCTTTTTAGTATGTATAGAGTCACGCACACGATGCTAATTGTTTATCTTTTGCTTATTTCATGATGTGCACATATGCTTAGGATTATGGCTTGCTTTACATTATAACCTGTCTATATTTGGTGTTTTTATAACTGTAATCTGTTTTATGTGCCTAATAAATAAATAAATAAATAAATAAATAAATAAATGTATATCCAGTGGTGGTCTGTGTAACACTTTATTAAATGACCCAACTCTTATGGATTTTAATTAAGCAACAGAATAAAAAACGTATGCCTACTAACTTATTCATTTTGTAGCTTAGTTTTCTATTGGCCTTGGACTTTGACTGTGAATTCCATAAACTTAATTGACTGATTATCGTAAAAAACCGAGACAAACTATGAATAAATTATTTTATAAATTGAATAACTTAACGAGAGAAGTCATTAGAAAATCATTGATCTAGAAATGATTTACAAGCAGGTAAAACTGGTACTTACTTAACTTTTTTTTTGACTTGTCAAACGTTTAATCGGCTCCATCCAAATAATTAATGTGAAGCACTATACAGGGTGTACAACCAAAAATATTTTAAAAATCTTTCGCGAACGACTACGACGAACGACTACGACTTTCGCGTAGACTCGACGCAGAGAGACTCACTATAAAGAGAAGCGGCGTAGGGGGAAAGCGGCGTGCCGGGAATAATTCGCCAAAACAAATTAAATCTGCTGTTTCATATACATTTTAGTCGAGTAGAGTCATTTCCTTACACCCTGTATAGGGTCCTTATTCTTTATAATATGCTGACACTTTTTTAAGGGGATGATCAGACCATCAAACTGAACAACTTTCTCTATGGGACAAGCATCGAAATTGCGGAAAAAGCAATCTGCCGTTCTATACAAAATTGCAAACTTAGAGCCAAATGTATGGGACAGAAGATTTATTTTCGCTATTTGATGTTGGTCCCATAGAGAAAGTTGTTCAGTTTGATGATCCTCTTAAAAACTTTCAGTATAATTATTAAGTTGGACCATGTCACCCTGTATGTCCTTTTAAAAGAAGTGTGTCGTAGAGTTTCTGGCCGCATCTTCTCTACAACGGAACACCTTCCGAAGCGGTGGTAGAATCAAAAATGACGTCAGAAAATGTGATTTATTTTGAATAAAAATTTTTGATTTTGATTTGATAAGATACATAGCGATGTTATTTAAATTTAATTTATCTTTATTGGTTATCAAACTGCTCGAGTAGCTCGAGTAGGTTTGCAGTTCTGTATGGAACAGTGTTTTTCGTGATTTCGATGTTGGTGCACTAGAGAAAGTTGTTCAAATTGATGGTCTGTTCGTCCACTTAAAAAGTGTCAGCATGTAAAGAAGGACCCTACACAGGTTGTAAGGAAAAGTATCATTAACCTTTAAACCACTTAAGTACCTACTCTACCCATCAAACTGAACATCGCATCCCCTTAAAAAAGTGTCAGCATATGAAGAAGGACCCTATGTTAGGTCCGCCACACACATAGGTACGGAATTGCGATCCGAATTTCGGTATGTCAAGTTTTTTTTTGGAGGGCTGAATCGAAAACCATTTCGAGATAATTGTCTCAATAATCATATTTTATATGTCATAGATTTTAAAATGAAAGGATTACAGATATTTTTAATGAAATAACGTCGTTTTTCGGTCCGTTCAGTGACGTCACTGGCATACCTGTGAACTCCTTGGTAAACATAAAATCAACTTAAAAAAACCGGCCATTAAGAAAAAAATACATTCACAATGTCACGTAGGTTGAGTATTCTATAGATTTCCTGACAGCGTATACTCGAAAGGGACAGAGATATGACAAAAATGTATGAGAAATCGTGCCTTTGTTTGCCATAGTTGCAAGATTTTGTATGCAATTTCAACTGTGGCAAACAAAAATATCGCATACGCAGAAAGGGACAAACGACATGGATTTTGTCGCATTCACTCTGTGGAATTAGCGTATAAGGTTGTCTCGTTTTCGTGACTATTATTATTTTAATGCCTTTTCTAGTTGATTCTCTTTCTACGCAATGTCAGAATTTGACATTTGATGTTGCCGTATCTGTTTCCAGCATAGAGTTAGAAAGAGGAGGCAGGTTTAATTTTTTTTAAATATAGCAGTCGATAGTTTTTCTCCATGGAGTTCCAATTATTTTCTCTCCACCATTTTTGCACTTAGAGATAACAGATCAAAATAATTTAAAAATTTAATTTATATTGATAAACTCGATGAATCGCAATAAGAATGAAATAGGTGTCTTAAAATTATGTCTTCTATCTGTAAAAAATATAAAAATGAAGACCAAAAAAAACTTGACATACCGAATTCCGAATCACGATTACGATTTCGTATGGATTTTCCCCCTCCACAATTATCCTATACAAAATCACAATTCTGATTCGGAATTCCGGATCGCAATTCCGTATGTATGTGGGTAATGGTAGGTAGGTAGGTTAGGTATGCTAAGTATTTTATGAATATGGATGCAAAATTAAATGATGTAGGTACCCCATCTAGCTTAAATTGACGCTTTTAGCAATCATTTAATGTATTCGACAGAGGGTGCTGAAGGAATAATATTTTACGTGAAATCCTTGAAATCTGAATATTTTGGCGCTTCATAGGGCAATAAGACGGAGGCTTGGACTGGAGTTTGAATTTATTACGAAAACCGCTGCAAATTGCGTATCCTTACGCATCGTAAGGAATTTTACGAATGGTTTATGTATGAATGATGGTAAAATGTTATTTATGATGCTGCACATGAACGATTTTGTCGTTAAAGTAGGCAAGATGACGTTATATTTTACTTCATAATTGGATTTAGGATTTTAAAAATATAATTACCAATTGAAGACTAAAATTTATCGAAGTCAGCGGTAGGTTCTAAATTATTTTTCTAAAAGTATATTTTTGCCAATCTCTAATTTCAGGTAGGTAAGTATTGCACTTTACTTATTTTAGGGACGACATTAACTACAATCGCAATTTTACCGCATAATTACTTTTTTTTCATTTAGAAAATTATCATGTAATAAACTAGCAAAAACCTCCCCGAGTGTCAAAACCAGAGTTCGTCAGGTGCACCCTGCGCCCTGGTCAGTCAACCTCGATACGAAAATTGCTGACTGGCTAATCTTTTCACTATAGCATTGTCATCCAAATTTATATCATTAGGATCTGTGGGGACTTGCCATAGATGTCAACACCCACAAGTTATAGCAAAGAAGCCAACAGATGGCGATACCGTCGCTCTCAGAAAATATGCTCCATACAAAGACAACGTTCACCGTAAATACGTAACTACAAATAAGGTTCACAATCGAATGCAAGACATAAATCGCGCAAGAGAAATAATCACAGAGATTCGATATAATATAGAAGGTCCAACTAAGAACTGTTGGACCACGGCCGGTCCCCAGGCTTCACACTAAGCCTGGTGGAAGATCTTCCCTTTTTTTTTCAATGGAGGAACATTCCCAAGTAGCTCTTCTGCTGAAAAAGCTGTTCCATACTAAACTGGGCTTGCTGGGCAGCAATCGTTTGGACACACGATAAGAAGAAGATACTAAATTTCAGTGCCTACTCGACTCAAATGTATGCAAAAACAGGATTTTTTTTTGCTCCGATCGGTTTGCTCCTATAGTAAAAGTTGGTCAGTTTGATGTGTAGACTTTTAGTATAAAAGAATGCTAATGATTTCAATTTCATCCTGTATTAAGTAGCTGACAATATTGTTGACGGTTTTAGAAAATGGTTCAATTTGATATTCTGATCATCCGGTTTAAAAACCAAATTATATTCGTAACGAGTTGGCAACGAGATATTCCGAGCCTGTGGTTTTAATCACGGATTGATAATAAATGTGGAGTATACCATTATAGTCCCGCCATGCATAGAAAATAGGGTATTACCATCCCACATACAAGAAAACGATAGAGGGGGTTTAACAATGGTATTATAATATCTCAATGAGCACGGATATTGCATCGCCGCTTGCAATATTGAATAGGTCGGGTCGGGTCTATTGAATAGCCAGGTTGAACTTTGATGCATAATAATTGCTTACTAAGGACGAGAAAAGAACACTTTTCATTTGTAGTTCAATCTTAGTGGATTTTCTATTTTAATATGCTACCCTAATCTGCAAGGAAGTATGAGATTAGTTTCCTATACAAGGATGTAAATCCCTCACCTTCTTACCCATAATGGTGCTTATTTCATGATGTTCACATATGCTTAGGATTATGGCTTGCTTTACATTATAACCTGTCTATATTTGGTGTTTTTATAACTGTAATCTGTTTTATAACACATTTGCTCGTAAATGGTCTCTTATTTGACCAATTTCACTAACGTAATGTATCTCATTACGGACTAGTTCGGTAATGTAAAGTAAAACGGACGGTTGCGTCTAAAACGAACGGTACTTTTTTAAATCTTAGCAAAGAGTTTTTATGTCAGAAAAGTGGTCAACATTTTATTAATAAAATTAACTTTGGGAGATAAAATATAATAAAGTAAACATTAAATTCTTTAATTTAATTAATTTTGACAATAAATTACAACCATTTATGTGAAACCATAACAAACAATATTAATTTACTTTATTAGTAATACTGTCTGTTTTTGTGCCTTTGCCTTTTTTCTTATTTTTTAAAATAAGAAAAAAGAAAGCGCTGATGCGCGCGCATCGCTAATTTGTGAAGTTCTCTTATTAGTTTGTGTTTGTGAACAAGTAAAAATTATTCCGCACGCTTTTTTATCGCTATTTTTTGTTACGTTTTTTTTGTTTTGATTTGAAAATGCCGTTAGTTGTGATGAATTTATTAATTCGACGCCGCCAGAAGTCTCAGAGGCAGCGGAAACGGTTAGTCTAATTTATTAGTTTATGAATGTCCGAGTTTTATTTATTTCCTTGTTTCCTCGCAAATATGTTATAAAACGTCGTATGACACACGTTCGGTTTGATAATTACTGCCTAGGCTTTCTTTTATTATCAACTTACCGAACTTGTATCATAATGTACTATTATGTGCCTAATAAATAAATAAGTTAGAGAGAGCCTTGTGCCGTGGGGTGTCTGTGATGTGTTGTTTAGATATGAAGGTACGTTTTTTGCAGAGTATTGCGAATGAAAGCCAATCTCTACTTGATACGCCCTTTTAATCTAAAACCCTAAATAGCTACCCCTGCTAAAACTGCACGCGCTTGGATAGTTAGTGGCCATTTTCTTACCAACAAACGTATAACGTCTGACATTCAAACAAATCAGCCAACATTAAAGGTTCACTTCCGATTCCAGCGGCCGATGCGACTGACGCGTGGTTCTATCATAATGCCATACGTTTTCATTTTAAGCTCGCGGCCGACGGCCGATAGTTACTATGAAAACATGACAGAACCACGCGTCAGTCGTATCGTATCGGAAGTGAACCTTAACCCATTTCTCGGGTTCATTGACAATCTTTTTGATGCGCCAAAATCGTCTCCTAACGTCCCAAAAGGGCGAACCGCAATTGAGAAGATTTTATAATATAAGAGAGCCAATATAAATCGTTTAGCGCTTATTTCGACCATACTTTGAGATACGCCAACAATGTTTTCTCCTCTATTAGTCTTATGCTGGGTTCACATGCACGTCGTGGAGCCCGGCAAGCTTAGGCTATTCGCTGTACATTCAGGCTTCTATAAAGTTAAATAGTAACAATTACTTTACAGACGAGTCGATGTACAGCGAATTGTCTAAGCTTGCCGGGCTGCACGGCGTGCATGGGAACCCAGCATCAGAGCTTCGTCTTCTTGTGACGACATATTTTTGGCCCTTTCCGGCGTTGGGCGACGAATTAATAATATTTCGACGGTTTTTTAAGGGAATGTTAATAAAAATCTGAATCAATCATTTTGGTCGAGTAAGATTGCAGTCTTCAAGATAGACAGTCAAAGCTACGAAAGCGTCGAAAAAAATAGGAACCAGTACTGGTTCCAAAACCCTATACATATACACGCACACATACATATTTTGTATGGCGCCTCACGCACACCAACCTAAGAAAGTTAGCCCCTTTTGTTTTATACGGAACAAACAAGTGTGAGGCTCGTTCTAGACATATACTTTTTCTAAGATTGCAGTTTGGAACAGCAGATTTTTTCTTTATTTCGATGTTAGTCCCATGAAGAAAGTTGTTCAGCTTGATGGTCTGATCATCCTCTTAAAAAACCGTCAGCATTGTAGTGTAAAATAATTATCTAAGTCAGTATCTAGTAATCTAAGTCAGTCACGTTTCACATGCACGAAAAAGAGATGATTAATAAAACCAACACAGGTTAACAAATAATTAAATCTTTACAGTGTATGAACGGGCGCGACCTGTCAACCGTGAGCGAGTCCCCAAACGGCAACGGTCACTGGAGCCACGCCTGGCGTCTCCGACTGAACGAGCCTTCAGACTCCATCGGGTCCCCTCGCAGCATCTCCAACTCCAGCCTCCGGGAGGTCGACGAGGAACTCACCGGCGAAGAACTTGCCACCTACATGTACCAGGTCAATTGTGATATAGGAGGAAATACCTGAAATACAACCGTTTAGGTTTAATTGCGGTTAAACCGATGGTTATACAGCTGGGCGCGAAGGCGGACCGATCGCGCTAAATAAATCTCCACTGAGACGTCATTGGATCGAAATGCGGATTACAACTTTTTACACATTCGCTAATCTCTTAACAGCTCTTGACAGTCATTTCGACAGATCGCTCAGACCTTTCAGGCTGTCAATCACATATTTAATAAGTCAAGTTTAGCGCGATACGGAATTCAGCACACTTGAATAGTAACTGGATTACTAGAATTGAATAAGGATTGATCTTCGATGTTTTGAATTAGCGCGATCGGGTCCCAGTTTGTTGTATCCCGACGTGAGATCGGTGACAATGTTAAGTGATGTATTTTATAAATACATCTAATGAGAGTGATGAAACTGTAAAATATTTAAATTAGGTTTAAGAACAGAAGATGATGTGAATACGTAACAATATTTTTGTCACAAATTGTTGTTAATGTTAATTAGATTATTGTCAGATCAAATTGATGTGAAGCATGCGCTGTGGTTTTTCTTATATTTCATTAGTTAATTTTTGAAATACTGCGTAACTTTAGGGTAGAGTCATTTACGACATCGATCCAAAGTGTAAATTTAAATTCTTTTTCCAATTTTTTCTTCATCGTCGATGTGACTGACAGGGGTAAATTCTTTCGTGAATTGTTGACAAGGAATTTTATTTCTAATTCCAATTCGATACTAATAAATGTTTTTAGGTATGATGATAAGACTGAATGCCATCACAAATAAACAAGTAAAATGAATATTTTAACAATAAGTACGTAATTTAACAATATTTTTCATCATAAAACATTGATATGGAATAGTTTTATTTTACTCAAAGGACTTTACTTCTTTTTTTACTTTGAATAGTGTAAACTTATATGCGTTACATAGGTACTAAACACGGTGCTTCAGACCATCAAACTGAACAACTTTCACTATGGGACCAATATTTAAATCGCGAAATAAAAATCTGCTCTGCTGTTTCTCGACCACATACGTATGGAACAACTGTTTTTTTTTCGCGATTTCAATTTTGGTTCAATAGTGAACTTTGTTCAGTTTGATCGTGTGAAGCAACCCCTTAAGTCTTAAGGGGTTGCTTCACACGATTAAAAAGGCTATCCTCTTAAGGCTTAAGAGGATAGCCGGGCTGAACTGCTAATTTGGAGAATAGGTAACTTTTCCGACTGTATACATATTTGTCAAATCTGCCCCACTCATATACCCTAACGACTAGAGTGCGAAAGAGACAACTGCAGCTCGGACCAATTTTGTCTACATAAAATCGACGAAAACAGCATTTCGTATTCCTCTGTTTCCTCCTCCAGAACTAAACCGATTTTAATAATTCTTTCAAGAATAATATGATAAAGATTTTGGCTATGTCTGTATGTTTTGCTTTTTCTGTTTATATTCGTCAAATTTGTTTGCTGGATGTCTGAAAACGGGCGGTAAAATTTGTCATTTTCGAAGGTCCCTTGTTCATTATAGCAATTTATTAATGCAAAAAACAAAAACATAGGGACATAGCAGAGGTAACATAGATTGTAAGGTAAACTTTTTGCTCTAGTGTCATTATCCAGGGAGGAAACAGGGGAATACGTTTGTATGGAAAAACGGTACTTCCCTATCCTCTTAAGTATGTAACGTATTTAAGTCTGCACCCTATATCATAGGGAAATGCAAGTAGCTAGGTATACAGTGAAATTTTAAACAGAAACGATAGGAACAAAAAGAGATATAGGAGGTAGTATTTACAGATAACCTAAGTGAAGTCTTCAAAGTTGTAGATAGTCTTTCTCGTTTACCGACGAACGCAAACGATCGCCGGCTTTGCTTTTCCTAACTTTTCCGTGATTGATGGTCTCTTCACGTTCAAGTGCCGTGGCTATGACGACGGTAGAAAACTTAACTTTATTCTGCAGTGGTTAGGGTATATAGGCATTACTTTAAGGGGGCATCGAGCCTATTGTGCTGACCTCAATCGTATTTTTTTTATTTCTAAACTATTAAACAACATTTCCAAATTGCTGATTTTTAATTTATCGGGTCACTGCGGATTTGATTTTAATAATGTTTGTAGTTATTATCTTTAACCCTCAAAAGTGTCCACTTTTGGCGATAATAGCTACACAAGCATGAAACATAATGATCAGTAATGTTTCGACAAATTGAAAGCAAATCAGGACTTCAATGTGTATCTTGTTTTTTGAAAATGTTGTTTAATTTTTGCGAATTTCCTATATAGGTTTTTTAGGGAAAGTTGTCCATTATCATCGGTACAATCACCCCTTAAAGTAATGCTTACCCTAACAACCTCTATAACACATTTATGTAGGTACCTACCATTTTTATAGGACTTATTGGCATTGGGCAGAATTTACGATTTTTGCGGACAACTCCGATAAGCTTTTACACGCAGACAACTTATTTATTGGTCCACACGGGCCTGGTTAAAACGCATGTATCATAGCGTAAAAACTAAATAGATAACAAGCATCGTTTATAAGCACAGAGTTTTCTAACGAAAGGCCTTCCTGAACACCAAATTTTATACATAGGTACATAGCGAAATACACAGCGTAAATTTTCTGTCACTGCGGATAACTTCAGCATGTATTCTACTCATCAAACTGAACAACTTTCACTATGGAGTCAACTTCGAAATCACGAAAAAAAAATCTGCTGTCCCCCATACATTTGAGTCGAATAGTATACCTACTGCAGTTTTGTATGGGACTTCATACATTTTTGGGAGTAGGTAGTTCAGACCTCAACATTTTGTTGTCGTTATGTTACTGTGAATGGATCGATATGAACACAGTCTCACTGTTCATGGCTACAGTCTCCAGGGTCCGATTAACCCTAATGATAGCCAACTTCCGACAGGAGATTACACCACAAGAAGAAGAAATACCTGTCACGGAAACTAAGTATATAAAATTTAAAAGAAACCAGTGTGTCAATGAAGTTTTCAGGAAAGTTTTTGTTAGAAAACTTCCAGTCTTTACTTTGTTCTTCCATTTCTTTCTGATCTATGTTGTAGGATAAAACATAGTAAGCAAGGCTGTAAATTGTCACTGAAATGAAATGTTAATGGCCTGTTTCACCACTTCCGAGTAAGTTCTTGCTAGCTTAATTATCCGACAGATAGTTTGACGTATTTTGTATGAAACATTTTCAAAATATCTGTCGGATAAGCTAACAAGAACTTACTCATAAGTGGTGAAACAGGCCCTAATAGTTTTAACTAGTCCTTAAGATTTATTTTTCTAATAAATAGTTCCTAATTTTGTCACCGGTCACGGTCAGCGCTAGGTGGCTCTGTTAGTAGGTGTGGGTTGTAAGATTACATATAATACATTTTTTCTGAATAAGTTTTGAAATGTATTTAATTTTGTATGTGCAAAGCACAGCATTTTTCATTGCCGTAGTTATTTAAAAAAAAATTTAAACTGAATTTTAAGAAGATAGGTATTCCTGATAAAGCTCTCCATACAATACGATGTTACGTCTTAGTTTGGACGTTCAATAATGAATAAAACTTGTTCAGAGTTAACTCAATCTAGAAACCAAAGTCTGTGTCAGTACCTTGTCTGATATTTAGTTGAAACTTAACAATGGTTTTTCTGACTTATGTATAGAAAGTCATAACTCAGAAAGACTGAACTTCGTTTGTATGAAGCACGCTCCAGCGCCCTGACGAGTGTGGTTGCAGAGTTGTCAATTTCATACAAAACTTTGTCGTAGAACACTTGTATACGGTATTAATAAAATAAATGTTTTAAATATGGTAAAATAGCTGAAAAAATCTAGATTGCGCGTATCAAATAACATTTAACAATTTATAGTATAATTACGAAGATATAGGGCTTTGAAATTTTGTATGAATAACTTCAAAGCTTGATATCTTAGAAATTATATCATAAATTGTAAATATTATTTGATTCGCGCAATCTAGATTTTCTAAGCTATTTTTCCATATATAAAACATTACTTTTATTAATACCGTCTACGAGTGTTCTACTACAAAGTCTTGTATGAAATTGACACCTCTGCAACCACCTTAACTGGATTGCAAAACACGTAATTAAAATAATAATGTTAACTCCCGATTCAATTAATAACGCCTGATTCAATTAAGTAATTACAAAATTGTTTTTGTAAAATTGTTCAAGTAGGAATCGCAAATTATTTGTTTGAAGAAGGCAACGAAGTTAAAACCTCGTTATAACAAAGAACAATAATTGTTATATTTTTTAAATCTAAATACATAAACAGCAGCTTCATTTATTTTAATTTCTCAGTGTGATTATGATTGCTAAATAAATACTCTTTACGAATATGAAATTCTGTTGTTTTAAAGTTCTAGAACACCTCCTATTTTTCTTCCTTTATTGGTGACTATTCTAATGAATAATACTTAGATATTACAGGACAATTCGACGGCTTAGTGGAATAAAACCGCAATCGCCATAGTGGTTGTTTTCCGATTAAGCTTGTTTCGGTATCTATGGACCCTAATACACCTTGTGAATTTTTTTCAGATTATTCTGACGAATATTCGCTGACTTAGATAAACGTGTAATGTATATTGATACTTTATTCCCGGACGATCGTAGACAAAAAATTCTGGAATAAAAACACTATGTTCATTGCTAAAATATTTATCAAGTTAATATCGTTAATGTATATTGCGACTTTATTCCAGGGAACTTGCATTTTAGTTTAAAACAGCAATGTTTATTTTCGGACATATGTTGGAAATAGTATAAGCATAAAGCATATGCTCACGACTTTGGTCCCCAAGGGGGTAGTCAGAGATATTCTGAAACCTTAGAACATCGAGGTTTCACTAGTATTTTAGAAATGTTTTACGGTTATCCTTATTGAAGTTTGCATAAGCATATGCTCACGACTATGTTCCCCGAGGGGGTAGTCCGAGATATTCAGAGAAACTCTGTCCAGTGTGACAGGGAGTAAGCCCGCCACCACTTATAATGGAGTAGGTAGGTAGGTTCCTGTACCACCACGACTTTTTATTTCTCTGTCTTTCCTCCCTAATTATTGCAGTTTAATTCCCACAAAATCATCCAAGATGTGCCCACTGCAATGTTTAATAATACTACGTATTTAATGGTATGCAATTAAAATAGAGAGGAGGCCTATGTTATGCAGTGAACTGATAGGTCTTTGTTTATTGATTGCGATGAAACAACAAAAACGTGGTGCTTATTTATCTAATAATCCAAAAATTCTTGAAGGCATTGTATTTTACTACATTAGTCTTGAAATATTTATTTCCTTAATGGATATTGCGATTTTATTCCAGGGAAACTTCATTTAGTTTATCATGGCAATGTATATTGCATGACTTATTTTAGAAATATTTTACGGTTAACGCTATTGCAATTTTATGCCATCAAAAACATTCTAAAAGTTTTGAAGGCACTGTACTTTACGAGGTTAGTTTTAAAGTGTTGATTTCGTCAATGGATATTGCGGTTTTATTCCAGGGAACTTTTATTTTAGGTTATTACGGCAATGTATATTGCGGTTTTATTCCAGGGAACTTTCATTTTAGGTTATTACTGCAATGTATATTGTATGACTTATTTTGGAAATAGTATAACGTTTATCGTCATTGCTGTTTTATGGCAGCAAAAGAATCCTACAGCAATGTTCATTACCATCAAAAGATTATTAAAATATTCACGTGCAATGACCTGTTGCCGTACTATCTTATATTCCAACGCAACAAGATATCTATTTATATCTTTGTTACACTAATTATTTTTACGACGAATAGTGACCCTGGCGTTTTCCTAAATTTCCGCGCTATGATTATACCACAATACCATTGTAAGGTCGGTGGACTGGTCAGTATTATGAGTAGCATCTTAAAATATAACTATAAAATGGTTTATAAAACTGAATTTAGTTTTCTTTGCTCGATGATGAACAGCCACGCACTCAAAAACTAAAAGAAAAATATGTCAAACCACCACTCATTTTAATTGAGAATTTGTTTTAGCTATTGCTTACCGATAAAATAAAAATTTAAAATATAGAGCGTCGGTTGAGAGTTGCGAAGAGGTATGGACACCCAATCATGGGGGTCCGAGTTTGAATCCACTCGGACAACATGCCATGTACAGTCATGAGCTCGTCAAGCTACGACACCTTGGACTTCGTACTGTTCTTATGGCGTTCGTATTAAGAAACATTATCGCACTTCGATTGTCTAGCTTGACCTGCTCTTGTCTGTATCAATGAGGTTTACTAACTTATGTACCTACGTAGTATCGACTGCTCTAAAACGGTGAAGGATAATATTATCGTTAGGACTGAAGAAGAAATTCTAATGCGTATATGATCTACAAATCCGCATTGGACACGCGTGGTGGAATAACGCCCATAAACCCTCCCTGAGGATAAGCCTGTACCCCTGATGATTGTACCTGTGCCACGGCACGTTTACAGGCTGTGATGATGATGGAGGTTAAAAATATGCCTTAAACTATGACAGCCTATGATTGAATACCTACCAATAGTCAAAATTCATAGTTAGTTCATCTTCTACATTCGCCACAAGATTAAAAAAATCTTAAAGCTCCGACCCAATAAAATACATTCTGGCTAAGAAAACCACCTAACAAATGTATAAAGGATGAAATTCTGTAGTTTAAAATAAGAACTTTGGTTAAATAAAATAACATAACAGTCAATAATGTTGCAGACTTATTGCAGATGTGTGCAAATGCTTAATTGTCAAGCTTTATTACAAAAGTCATTCTAGGTACAAATTAAGATGGCTGCTTTTCCACCAGAGATTTTTGCTAGGAAGATGAGCGGTGCGAGGATATGCACTGGAGCTATGAAATGGTTTGGGCGTTTCTACCAGAGAGATGTGTGTAGAGAGATGAGCTGTGCGAGGATATGTGGCGAAGCTGTGAAAAAGTGCGAGGATGCGTTGCTGACTCATTTTAGATATGAAGGTGGGGTGAGGTATGATGGGGAGAAGAGGCGCGGGCGGCTGCACGTCCCTCGCGTCTCAATTGGTTATCAATAGCAGTCTATTGACTGGGCACACGGTATCGCTCACCTCGCTTTGCTTAGCCTTTTTTACCAGAGCAAAACGAGGCTAGGAATTTTTCCTCGTGGTAGAGCAGCCTTAGACAGGCTGGGTTTCCTTCCGCGACAACTGTAACATTTATATCGATCCGTACAGAACGCAGGTTGAGTGATTGTAGGTACCTACTGCAATTTTAGAAATTTGTATATAGGAACTCAAACAATCAATCAATAATTATCATCATCATCATCAATAAAGTACCAAAGAGAATTAAAACGCTTGACGATTTATAAGACTAAAAGCTAGGGATGCGCCGATCTTTCCATAAATCTTATCACTACTCGAGCATACGATCCAGCGTTTTTTTCGCATATCGATTCAAAGCCATTCGATTATTAGCGGATAACGATTATTAGCAATAACGCCAGAAATCAAATTGCAAAGATAGAATTAATCATCAATCGTCCTTTTACAGTTCCGTGGCGCCCTCTTAACAATATTAAATAAAGCTTTTTTATTTTAGGCTTTCTTTATTGAGAAACAATAATCAATCTTCAAAAAGGACGATAATACGCTGGTCATTAAAGGGTATTATCGAGCTATTATCGAGATTCAATACGAACTGTCTTGCGCACAGGTTCGATGACATCCAGCCTCCCGAAAAGGCTTTAGCACTGAGGACCGAAGAGTATAACCTGCCTCTTTGCTTAGCGTTGGTGGACTCGATCAAATTGAAAGCTTCGTAGCAAGTCTGAACAAGACGTGGGGGCCTAGACAAAGTGCACGCTTCTGATTCTACATACGCCAACGCCGCAGCGTTATTGACGATAGAAAAATGACAGAATGCTAGACAATGTCACAAATTATTGACAATCACTTATTAGAGAAAAAAAGGTAATCCTCTTTTTGGTTAGCGTTTAATTCACTAAATCATTCACTCTAATTTTTAATAATGATACCCTGTTCGATTTAAAAACAAATTATAATTTGAAATTGCTGTCAAATTCTCGCCGCCCACCATTTTTAGCGTTACCTGCAAGGTCTGGTCGATCGACACGAAGCGTTCAAAACGAAACACTCACTGTCGACAGCAACTGCCAAAAACTGCATGTTGTCTGGGCCTTTTTCTCTTCGCTTTCATTTTTTCTACAGTCCCATAAAATTGGTTTCTACTGTCGATAACGCTAAACGAAAGATTCTTTGTCTAGGCCCCCTGGGCTGTAATGCAGTCTCTCCAGCAACGTCCAGTTGATTACTGGTACATCGAAGTGAAAAACGCCACTATTTCAGTCCGACTGCAGTATCCGAATTTAAAACATATAGTATTGTATTGAGGATGTGTCGCAAGGGAGACGTAATTTCTCCGAAACTGATCGACGACGTTGCACTGATAGACGTTTTAGGGCTCGTCCGCACAGCGATTTTTATTCGCGCGAATGATGTGAATGTGATTACATAGGATAACAAGCAATTTTTGTATTTAGTGTCTTGACATAAGTGTACTGTCGGAAGTCATCCTATGTTATCACATTCAAATCATTCGCGTGAATAAAAATCGCTGTGCGGACGAGCCCTTAAAGGACTAGAAATGGCTATGACATAATGACTATTGGCGAGAACATCACTAACCTACGATATAGAGCTCATTGCCCATAGCTGAGACTATTTAGGTCTTCTGTAGAATACTCCAGTGCCTTAGCAGAGCCCCCGAATGATTTGATTTAAAAACAACATGGACAAGATGAAAATCATGTCAAATATCATGTTCTATCCACTCCCGTCAAGATCGAACACTCTGTGTTCGAAGTTGTTGACGATCATGTAAAACTGGGACAAACTGTTCAGGTAGGTAGGTAAGGTAGGTTCAATATCGAGAAAGGGGTCAAACGTAGAATTCAATACGACTGGGCCACGTTCGGGAAGATCCTTAATATATTCTCGTCGTAGATACCGCACTCTCTGTCTCAAAACGAAAGTACCTTACCGTATCTTTGACCAGAGTTTACTGCCAGTGATGACATACGGAACTGAGACACTCAAAACAAAATATTCACGTCAATGCAATAATTAATTGGATCCGGCGATACTTTGCGGAAATTCACGACTAATAGGTAGATGACACGACTGTGTCGAGACCTCCGCTTCTAAATACCTAGGTATGTATGTAGGTGAAAATGTTGGACCCGGCCCTCCCAGACCTGGATGATTGGTGGAGTAACAATTCTGTTTCAAACCGTTCGTCGGTCCAAATCCTGAGGATGCTCTTTGGTGGTGCGAAACACGTGTAGAGTAGAAATTATGCAGGTTGTATTGCATAACGTTATACAACTTTGAATTGAATTCATTTGAGTGGCGGCCGCGTACCGGACGCTACTGCGCTTAGTAGCGAACGGTGCTTTCGACGAACCGTGCTATCGGTAAAGAGTTATTTCGTCAAAGTGTGCTCACAACTATATTCCCCGAGGTGAGGCGACACAATCGCTCACTAAAAGCCTAATGAAAGGGCTAAAAGTCACTCAGAGATCAATAGAGAGGGCTATGCTGGGAGTTTCCCTGCTAGATCGAATCAGAAATGAGATTCGTAGAAGAGCCAAGGTAGCCCGAAGAATTGCTAAACTCAAGCAGCAATAGGCGTAGAACAGATGGGGCCGAAGAGCTCTCGAGTGGCGACCGCGTACCGGAAGGCGCAGCCCTATCACAAGGTCATCCGACGACCTGATGAATGTGGCGGGAACCTGTTGGATAATCGTTTTTGCGATCCTTGTGGGAGGCCTATGTCCAGCAGCGGACGTGTTTCGGCTGAATAGGTAATGGAGGTGAATATGAAATTTATTGTAAATTGTTAGAGAGAATCATCATTTCATTCGGTTAGATTAAAATTACAATTTACAGTATAACAACATCTTAATTACATAAGCTCTCGCCATTGTCCCATGATGGTAGGCGATCTCTACCACGGACCGCCACACGCTACGACTCTGACACACCTCTTTAGCCTCATTCACATTCATACATCTTTCATGCACTTTCGCCGATTGAGGGTGCTACGCACTTCTTAATGACATCATCTATGCACTTAAAGGAGCGTCAAGCTTTTTAATTACGGAATTTTTAAAATAACGCCATTGGGAACCGATCGTTGATAATAGGTACTGTAGGCAGCCAAGATTGTGAATAACGGCTGCCAACTACACCGGCACTAAAAATGACAGCCTGTGGCAGAAGGTTTATAGGATTCTGCCAGGGCATCCAAAGCAACAGTCGGCGCCGGCAGCTAGCGCGGCAACCTACCTAACTCGGTAACCGGACGAAGACTTCGAACATTTTAAAACTTGTAGGTTCCTACTTTTTATGTGCGCATTATGTAGAACTCGTAAACGGAAACGCTTTAGGTCGAAGGTACCAATTAGTTCTAGCACTTGCCGGAAGCTCCACAGCACGCTCGCTTCGCTCGTTTGGCTCGTGGGCTGTAGTCAACAGTAACCTAACATGCTCGTCACTGCCTACGGTTGCTCCTCGCTAACCTAACCCACTGAGTCGGATCTGTGGTCCAAACTATACTCTTTAAGCCCATTTAAAGAACAGATTGGCGCCGGGAGCTAGTTCGGCAACCAGCGCTGCCGCCGACACTTAACTCGGTTAACTCGACAAACGGCGCCGACAGTTAACTCGGCAACCAGCGCCGGCACTGATATTCATAACCAGAACTGGCAACCAAACTACCGCGGCCGGAGACGCAGCGGAGACACTCCCTTTTATTAAGTTTTACTGCCCCCCCCCCCCCCCCCCCCCTCTCCTACTACCTACCAGTGACAACATCAGCGTCCTGAAAATCATTGCTGTTCAGTTTGACTGTCTTATACAAAACATCGACACGCATTGGGGCAGCCATATAAATTATATTAATTTTACTTATGTTGGTACTTACTTAAACTAAGTAGAAACTGTCACTAATCTTCTTACTAACAATCTTTGGGTTTTAGTCCGCAATAAATAATTATTTTACTTAATTTTAGGACGTTTCAAAAGTAAATTGGGTTAAAATTAAAAAAAAAAAATTTTTTTACAGTAATATGCAATTACTGAAATAATTTTATAAATATTGTTCATGGAATAAAATTGTATGCGACTATTGCTGAAACAAACTTTAAAAAATGTTCCGTGAATAAAGTCGCAATGGCGCGCTTTCGGAAAGTAATACCACTACGTGATACAGCAATGTCGTTTTTATGATTTCTTTCAGATCAGGTGAACAATTCACCAATACGAACTTTTATGGCTGCTTGGGAAAAAAATAACACATCTTTTGACATATAAATCATATTCATACTCTGCGTACTTTTGAAGATATGAAGTGATTTCACGTTTTATTTTTTTCTGGAAAAACAGGATTTGTCGATTGCGGTTTTATTCCACTAAGCCGTCGAATTGTATAATACAAGGTGTAAAATTAAATTGCTTCAGACCATCAACTGGAATAGAGAATGTGTTCAATGTCAGTTGTGCGGAATCCATATTTTGTAGAATCTCGAAAAGCGTTTGGAAAGAACTCAGATCAATCCAAACTGACCAACTTTAACTATGGGACCAATTTTGAAAACGCAAAATGAAAAACAGCTGTTGTATACATTTTGATCGAGATATCCACATTTTTGTACTTCGGCCATCTGACTCCAAAATGTCACTTCATATAAATTGTATGGGACAACCACCTGACTCCGAGATGTCACTTCATATAATTCGCTATCTCATAACCGGTTACACTGATATTCGGTCTACTAGCGTAAGCGAAAAAAAATTCGTCTATGTATGAAACACAAAATTACTCACGATTTCACGTTAGATTTACAATTCTTCACAGAGCTCGAGCTGTCAAAAAAGATACCTACCTACTCTACCCAGTATCTGATACATTACATTGGAAATAAAATAAGACATGAATAAGTAGGTAGCTACGCTACTGCTCACGTCTCCGTCCGTGCGGACAATAATTGCAACCCTCCAACTGCTCTTGAACTGTTTCTTTGCCAAGTTCTTTTGAAACCCACCTATCCGTTGTAGCGAAGCGCCTTATTATCCAAACTATCACAATAATATTATTTGTATTTTAATCCTTTGTAGTAGGTATGTATTATTGTATGCCGTGGGCGTAGGCAGCGGGTTGTGGAGAGGTATGTTGTCCACGACTGAATCCGCACGGACGGCATGCCAAGCCCAATAAGTTTTTCCTACGTAATACCCTTCTCCTCTCAAACGATGAAGGAAAACATGGTGAGGAAACCTGTAGCAGAAATTCTGACAGATCGGTATTGATTGAGCACGAGTGGTGAACTAACGCCGATTCCCTTGATTCGTCCAAGTCTTTCACCCGCACCCTGAGAGTAGGCATGTGCCCTGCATTGGGACGTAGACAAAATTAGTTGAAACTAAGTATTTTGATTCGTGATTTCGATGTAGTTCCCATGGAAATTTGTTCAGTTTGATAGTCTGATTCAGACCATCAAACTGAACAACTTTCACTATAGAGTCAACTTCGAAATCGCGAATAAAAAATCAACTGTCCCATACATTTTAGTCGAGTCGGTACTGCAGTTTTGTATGGAACAGCTGAGTTATTTTACGCGATTTTGAGGTTGGCTTCATTATGAGAGTTGTTCAGTTGGATGGGTATAATATGTATACCTGTATAGATATACAGGGTCCAACTTAATATGCTGACACTTTTTTAAGGGGATGATCAGACCATCAAACTGAACAAATTTCTCTATGGGACCAACATCGAAATCGCGAAAAAAAAATCAGCTGTCCCATACATTCGGGTCGAGTTTGGTTGGCAATGTTGTGTGGGACAACAGATTATTTTTTCGCGATTTCGATGTTGGTCCCATAGAGAAAGTTGTTCAGTTTGACGGTCTGATCATCTCCTTAAAAAAGTGTCAGCATATTAAGAAGGACCCTATATATATTTTTTTAATTTTGTCTTATTTTATTACCTACTTTACGTTTACGATACGACTCCACGCTAAATGTTTGTTTCGAGAAGAATTGTTTTTAATGTTTCTGTTTATCTTGTTGATTACCTTACTGAATGTTAGAATGTTATACCGAAACCGAACCTTCGATTGAACCTACCAACATTACAAAACAAGTTTTCTCAAATTTTCCACTTGAAATAGAGCTTTCCGGTTGCTTTTGTTTGAAGTGCAGGCAAGTAAGAAACGTTATTGAAAAAGTTACTAGATTTGTAGGACATTACGTATTCTGGAATACTTACAAAGCATTTTAACACCGTATTTTAGGTAAAGAGTTTGCTTAGTTGCTATTTGTACCTACCAACCTAGGCTAGGTTGCATTGCTGGGTGCTTTTTCCTTAGGTATTGAATTTTAAAATTTTACTGTAATTCCATGTAAGTACTCAAAAATTTTGTCCTTTACGTCATATAAATTTGAGTATTAGCATACCTAGAATAAGCATATGCTCACGACTATATTCCCCGAGGGGGTAGTCAGAGATATTCTGAAAACTAAGAACATCAATTTGAGTATTGTTTAATAAAATATTGTTGTTGGTATTAGTGTTGTAAAACTTAATCATTTTTGCATGCTGTCAATGTTCAACACGTTTTATTATTTTGGCTAATTTTATTTAATGGATGTGGCTAAATTTTGATGTTCCGAAATTAAATAAGGAAAAATTTTGTACTATTTTATACTTGAAGATTTGGGGCTAGTTAACTTGTAAAAAATACACCACAACTTTTTTTACTAGGAAATAAGTGTACTCAGATAAAACTAAATAGCTTCCTAAGAAACATGGGTCAAAAAACTAGAAATTTTTTGACCTTCCATACAAAAGTGATGCTGATCAGTCGATCGATTTTCTTTTGGAGGGCCAAACATTTTTTCGTTTTTCTTCGAGCTATGTTCGTTTAGGGCGAATTGTTTCGTTTCATTATCTTAAAAAGAAAACTTTTCTAGTTGGTAATTAAAACATACAGCCCAGTCATTTTACTGAGTTTTGTCAGGAGGGGTGAGAAGAAATTTTGAATGGGATACATTCAATAATATAATGGACTTTTGAGCAATAAATATACATCGAAATTTAAAAAATGAGTTATTCATTAGAAAAAACAAACTTATTTTCAAACCTTTCTAGCAGACAAAAACATTTACTCCGTGTTTAAGTGTGTATAATGGTAAAGCCTTAACAATAAGAAAAAAATTAACCGTTTGGTTTTTTAGAACGAGACAAATACTATAATTCAAAATTTGGGACTGTTGCTGACGTGATTATTTTAATCTCTAGGCTCAAATTGGCTCTTAAATGAAATACTCAGAAAAAAACTATTCTTAATTATTAGTCCGGGCTCAAACCGTAAAATGACTGGGCTAATAGGGCTGCTTAGCTGCTTTCGATTAATCTTGTACGGTCAAAGGGTCAAATAATACCTACCTACATAAGTAAGCTAAATCTTTGAAAAGGGTCAAGTAAGTATACAGGGTGTAATTTAAATCTTTGAGGATCAAGGACGTCCCTTAATACATATAGGACAAGGAACTTTTAATAACTCCGTGAATTATGAGAGGAAATGCCTCTGAAGTTTCCTTAATCTGGAGTATTCTGGAGGTAAGGCGGTTTAATTACAAGCTACGGACGCATAACCTACCTAGGTTAATTACTCTTGGGTCTAAAGTAAGGGTATATTACCGTTCGCGTGGTCCATACAAAGGAAGTCTGGTTATATTTTCAATACTCACCAATTAAAGTCAATGAAATTTTTCAGAAACAATCTAGAAACTAATCTCTATGCTTGTATGATGTCAGATTTTCGTTAAAATTAATAGTTTTAAAGTTACAGTGCCTCAAAGAATTCCATACAAATCTTAAATTACTCCTAGCATTGAAACTGTATATTTTAACGAAAATCGGACAACATACAAGTACCTATAGAGATTTGTTTCTAGATTGTTTCTGCAAAATTTCATTAGGTGGTTTTACCGTGAAATTGGGTAACTTAGTAACCATTTTATGCATCAACTATGGCACTTTTTAAGCAGAAAACAAAACTGAACATGAGAAGTGATTTGGTTTTTCTCGAAATCTATTTTAATTAATAAAACTGAAGAAAAAGGAATATAAAATCACCACTTTTTCCAGTTGTACCTAACCATTTTACTCTTACATTGTCGATCGGAAGAAAATGAAAATTTACAATACAGTTGACAATACTACGCATAATGATATCGTTTTCTTATTTTTTGAAAATTCATAAAAAATCATCTCATTTTTCAAAGAAAATCTGACCGCAGCCACGTGCTCATTCACATCGATTAGTATGGAGAGTCGTGGTCCCGGGCGGATACGCCTTAACATTAATGGAAAATATAACCAGACTTCATTTATATGCAGCGCATTAGCGCGTTCGGAATAAACTTCTCCTAATAAAGGGTAGAAAAATATAGGTATAGACCGTCACCATAAGAATAGAATGATAGTACCTACTTAGGGTTGAACTACACATGGCCGCACGCGATCGCACTTTTCCGTCGCTCCATCCTTTTCTGTCACTCAGGAACGTCATTTGCTAGAGCATATAAGATAGACGGAACGCGATCGCGTGCGAATGACGTTTTTGAGTGACAGAAAAGGATGGAGCGACGGAAAAGTGCGATCGCGTGCGGCCATGTGTAGTTCAACCCTTATGCCGACATCCCATTTTTACTATCAAGTTATTAAAATTTTCAGCTACATTAGTTTTATAAACTTTGATAATACTATTTATTTTGCATATCGCAAGAATCCCAACGATTCCATGTTGGTTCTCGGTGAAACTTTTGTTAAATGCAAAACTTGCAGGGTAACAGTGCGTAGTGAAAACCAACTTAATAGTTGTTTATCTTGAATACTGGAAAATCTGCGAGCAGTTGCGTTCTAAAGTACTTACCTAAAAGTATCATATCCATGGTCACTATAGTATCGTTATTTATAACTATCATTACAATAGTAGTAGCAACATTACCTACAATATCATTAGCATAACAATTGGACAAAAAACGGAATAATGGTAATAAGGTACTTAATTTTGCAAGAAAGGATTATCAAAATTGCGCGGCGTCACTTCGAAGATAAAAATATACATTTTCGTCATATTTATTAAGGGTACGATGACGATACAAAATAAAGTAGACTTCAGAGCTTCATTTTTAGTAAATGAATGAAATATTGAAGAAATATACTTACATACCTACTATCATAATAATATAATAATATTTATTGTTTATCTAAACTATTATAAAACTGTAACTGAAGTGTGTCTGTACATTGAAGATATTTACAAAAAAAAGATTACGATATGGTTTTTAGGTACCTATCCCTGACTCGAAATCAACCTTTTATAGAAATTTTGTCTGTCTGTTTGTCTGTTGTTTGTGTGTTTGTTTGTTTGATTGTTCGCGCATCACGCAAAAACTACTGAACCGATTTTGATTAAACTTTTTTGGTTTGATAGCTTATGATCTGACTTAAAATCTGGTATATAATTTGTGCGGACGAAGTCGAGGGAAAACACTAGTTATCTATATAATTATGTATTGTATATCGTAGTCTATTAGTCATTACAATACAAGTGCCAGATTCTTTAATTGTGACTATAATTGTGACTAGATAATTTGTGTGACAAGATATTTATTTTATTTATTTATTTGTGACACATGAACAAGAAGTTTGCTAGATCCATGCATCTCAATAATGTTTTAACCTTAGAGCATGTATATAATAGGTTTTAACTCATATAAGCCAAGCCAAATCAAAAAATGTTTCCATTTTTAGGAAACTATAGCAATCATTTGGAAAATCGATGTTGCGAATTTGCATGAAAAGTCAGTGAATATTTGAACTAACTTTTCATGTAAGAGTTTTACTATTTTATTATCTACTTTTAATCAATAAACTTGTTGTAATACGTAAATTTTGTTCGTCTTTTCTTTTATGTTATGTTTAAGAGAACAGAATAGAAAGTTCGGTAGTTACAATACCTAAGCTACGTAGATTTAAAAGATCTTAGTTTAATCGGGGTCACTGCCGTTTGAACGACAGTTGTTTAGCAATTTTTAAAAAAATACACAACGTTCTAAAAATGAGTCGTTTCACAAATCATCATTTAGTAGGAATAGGTTTCACAAACCATTTATTTAATTTTGTGATCAGTTGTAAAATTGTCACATTGCAACATTTCATTCTCAAGACACTTCGATACGAAACTGTGTTATTTAAACATTCATCTTTTGTTAGAAACTCGTTTTATATTTTATTGTTTGATCAGCAAATTACTAAACATAACAACGTTTTACAAATATCGATGATCACATTATTTCATTTCACAAAACCGAACCAGAGCACCCCTCTTCCACGCAGTCTTGTCTGTACATGCATGTGCATGCTTGCCTGCATGTTGCATGCTTGCTTGCTTGCTGCATGCCTGTGTGTATGCTTGCTTGCATCTTTGCATGTGTGCTTGCTTGCTTGTTTGCTTGTCTGCATGTTAGGGGGTGCAGGGGGGCTGCGCCCCCCGCTCGGGGGGTGCGGGGGGCGGAAGCCCCCTGCCTGAGAAAAACATATTGGAGCTTGTCGAATTCTAGGTTAGGTTAGGTTAGAACATGTATAACACTTAGCGGAGCGAGCGAAGCGAGCGGAGCATCAACATGCTTGCTTGCATGTGCATGCCTGCTTGCATGCTGCATGCTTGCTTGCTGCATGCTTGTGTGTCTGCATGCTTGTGTGCATGCTTGCTTGCATCATTGCTTGAGTGCATGCTTATTTGCTTGTTGCTTAGGGGGCAGAACGGTAACATCAAAACTGTAGGTTAATGGTTAGACTAGGTTAGGTTAGTTAGTTGTCATGCTGCATTTTTGCGTATATGTATGCTTGGTTTAGCGTGCATGTATGTTTTATGCATGAAGCACCATGAAAGACGGGTGTTACACGCTCATTCTCGCGTCAGTCTGGTCCATCATCTAGTCACGTCAGACCTAGAACGATCGCCAGACTGACGAACATTATAAAATATTTGAAATTAAAGTTTAAAATAAAATGAAGTTGCAGCAAGTTTAGTAGATGAATTTTAAAAATGGCAAATAACGTTTTGTGATATAAAAAATGATTTATCGTTGTTTGCTAAATAATTCATTTGGTAAATAAGATTGTTGTCGCATAACTGATGTTGAAATGTTGTTTTAACTATAAACATAATATAATTCAATGCATTTGCTAAATGACTACTTTCAATAAGTAAATATGTGTATGAACACCTTTGTTAAATCACTAGTTTGTGAAATGAAACATTGTTAAACGTTGCTTGAGAAGTGATATTTTGCTTATTGATTGTGTGTTAAACATTAGTGAACCGTTTAATCGATTTATAGACCGATTAATTAAGGTAGCCAAATTAATTTTAAATAAAACTATTTACCCTTCAGTACAACACTATAATACATTGACCTTGATTTAAAGGGAATAGAAGACGCAAATTTTTTTTATTTTTTTTATTTATAATTAATGGCTTTTTGCTTGTGCATTTCCGCCAGTGTCAAGTGTAATTTATGGGAGTATCTATCCCAATCTCAGGAATTGTTTTTGTTCAAGAACAAGAAGAGATTGAGGATTGCGGAGCCTCGTGGCAGGCAAAAACGCGACGCGCGAAAACCACGCGAGACGTGTGCTCGGGTCAATTCCTGCAACGTGACTCCGACGCAAAATTTAAAAACGTGTAATTCCCACCACCATCTCAAACGTTTACATCATTCACGGAAGTCAACCCCGTCAATAATCTTAGTATTTCCATTTCTTCTGGTTCAGGACTCTACTCTTGAGACCATGTGAAGCCAGCATTCTCCTTACAAAAATGAAAAAGTTTTGACATTCCTCTCAACCTTAAAATATTTTAATTATTAGCCCAATCATAACCCTAACAATAATTCATCTATCGCTGAAACTTTGCAGTGTGATAAAGTATACAGATTATGGTTGACAAATAATCTAGGTTAAATTTTTTCCGGTCCTAGATTATTATTTGTCAACCGTTATCTGTATACTTAACTTTATCACACTGCAAAGTTTGCAGCGATAGATGAATTATTGTTGGGGTGTACATACAAGGAAACTCTAAAATGACTGGACTATATTGTCTGCTCTGTTATTGCTATGTTAATAAAAACTAGATTTTTATTGTATTAGCTTTTTATATAAAATAAATTTCAAGGTAGCTTTATGTATGTGTGAGCAGTACATTTTACCTACACATTTTAATGTTCCCCAAAAATGCTATCAATCGAATGTTATAAACCGTACAGGGTGTAAGGAAAAGTATCATTAACCTTTAAACCACATACTCTACCCATCAAACTGAACAACGTTTACTACGGGAGCAAACCGAACGGAGCAAAAAAAAAAATCTGCTGTTGCATACATTTGAGTCGAGTAGGTAGGTAGATTGGAACTATTGGAGTTTAGTACCTATGGGACAGCAGATTTTTTTTTGCTCCTAGCGGTTTGCTCCCATAGTAAAAGTTGTTCAGTTTGATGGGTAGAGTATGTGGTTTAAAGGTTAATTGTACTTCCCTTCTTAGCAGGTACCTATTATAGTAGCAATGAATCAAATGAGACTGAAACCATAGATTTGTGCAATGATTTATTGCAGAGCATTATTTATTATTTTATTTATTGCAGTAAAAAACGATTTCGCTTTTTGAATAAAGCTAATATCTGGTAGCTTCACAGTCAAGACTGTAAGATTACAGCACACAGACTCACTCGATCATGATCAATTGATCATGCATGATTGATGCTTATTCTGACACGCTAAAAGAAGAGAAAGACTGAATCACATCTTAGTTATCTTCTGTAGGTACCAGATTGCTTCTGCAACAAAGCAGTCTTCAATCGAAGATTTGAGACGTTAATTTAAGATTTGCGTAGGTACTACGCTCTTAGATGAAAAGCGTAAAGTTCTACGCTTATACTCGGATTTGAGTAAGTACTAAGAGAAGTTTATTCCGAGAGCGTAAATGCGCGCTGCATACAAACGTAGTCTGTTGATATTTTCAATAGGTACTAAAGTCAAAGATGATTTTTTATGAATTTTCAGAAAATAAGATAACCAAATCATTATGCGTAGTATTGTCAACTGTATTGTAAATTTTCATTTTCTTCCGATCGACAATGTAAGATGTATTGTAAAGTGGTTATTTTATATTCCTTTTTCTTCAGTTTTATTAATTAAAATAGATTTCGAGGAAAACCAAATCACTTCTCATGTTCAGTTTTGTTTTCTGCTTAAAAAGTGCCATAGTTGATGTATAAAATGGTTACTAAGTTACCCAATTTCACGGTAAAACCCCTTAATGAAATTTTTCAGAAACAATCTAGAAACTAATCTCTATGTTCGTAAGAAGTCAAATTTTCGTTAAAATAATACAGTTTTAATGCTAGGATTAATTTAAGATTTGTATGGAAATCTTTGAGGCACTGTAACTTTAAAACTATGCATTTTAACGAAAATGTGACTAAGTAATAAGCTCTTATTTAAAAAATTTCGTATAAGTTCTACGCTCAAAGAGCGAAGTTTAGTTGGTACTGCACTCTTATAGGTGAAGATTTTACGAACTTGCTTTATCTATTGCCTTTAAGTCTGTGGTATGTAGCTTAATGGATCGATTTTATGTTCCTACGTGGACATTATATTAACGTTTAATGTCTTGGTAGAGCTATAATGTTTTATAGGTGGCAAATTTTATGCTGCTTTGATATTATCGCCGGTGTTATGTTGGTACAAGTTACGCTGTACCATAACATTGCCTCTTTTGTTGTCTAAGGGAAGAAGACATCTTAATGTGATGATTTCCAAACCCACATAGTTTAAATCTAATTTTAAATAAAACAAAAAGCAAAAACTAAGTGTTGGGACACACCTGCGGAACGTTCCGCGCTGAACGTTCGGTTGAATACGCGCGCAAATCTTTTCTCTATACCGGCGACACATCAGTACGCATGCGCCATTTTTCCTAGTAGACGCATATTCAACCGAACGTTCCGCAGATGTGTCCCTACACTTATAAGCAAAAACAGATATGTATTGTAGGTAGGTACCAAATTGGGCTACACGACTAACAGTTCGATGCATTACAAAACCTGAGGGACGTATTCGGGTATATCAGCCCGTCTTAACAAATACAGGCGGTCCCTCGATGCTCATAAACGCCATTTGTTTTTGCCATTACGCCTAATACTTTCTATTGCTTCACTATATTACCCTAACTGTGGACGCAGATATATTGCTGACATTGACATTTTCTTTCCTCAGGTATATTGTACCCCTACTGTCCCCTACACAGTGCCGTAATTAGGTTTTTATGCGCCCAGTGCGAGCTTCTATAAGAGCGCCCTTGATATGCTCTGATCTAAATCAGTCTAATGTGTCCATCGGCAGCTGTATTTTTATTTGCTGTCAGTACTTGAGCACTGCATCGTTGATATTAGTTTGTTGTTGCCAGCTGTAAGTCATCATTTTCACTCTAATCTAACGATGACGATTAATGTTGTCATCTCTCGCACGCTTACAGCGTAAAAATGATCAAAACTAGTGGTTAACATACATAGATATAATCCAGTTTGACAGATTTGTTTAGAGGTGGTGTCCTCTTTTGAAATTAATTGAGATCCTTGACTCGCGGTATCTTTTTGTTTGTGTGCAATGTTGCGAGTTTTTAGTTTCAAGATCGCTCGACAAATGTCATATAGTACCTACGGTACGCGTCTAAACCAACGTAGTAGGTAGGTACGCGATAAAATTATTGTAGGTATGCTACTACCATACATGAGTCAAAGCGGATTATTGCTGCGCCCCTCCAGGGTCTGCGCCCTATACCTGGACACCGCTAGCACCGCCCTAGTTACGGCACTGCCCCAACATATATTTTCTGTCTACTGATTTGAACTGATATTCGTTTGTAACGGCTACACAAACAGGATTGATTTATTAACGCTTAGATGGCCCAGTTTTGATGACAAGAAAGAGGGAAAAACGTGTAGCGAGTAAACACGGAAGCTAGAATGTTTTTCTTGTCAATTACCATACTGCCCTTGTGACATAGTTTCCCGAAGTAAGTTAAAAAGTTGGTAAGTAGTACAAAGTAAAAAGTTACTGGTACCTATTATACCTATAATATTATGTATAATGTTAGCAGTCAGTTTCTACAGGACTTCACAGCTGTGACTTCACACCCTTAGTTATCCATTCTTTGCCCGTAGATTACTGAATACGATTGAAGCTGTATTTTTGAAAACTTTAAACAGGATAGCACTATCTTCGATTTTTATTTTTCGTTTTATTGCCTACATTTTCGGGAAACTTTATTAGAGTACCTAAAGGGTACAGTGTTTTAAATCTACTGAGTGCATTTGCATTTCCATTTGGCAATAAAAACAAATTTTCTCCACTTCCTAAGGCCCTATGTTTTTCTGTTATCTTCATAACATGAATTGTTTCAGAGTGTCAATGCGTGCAGAAACAAAAAAAAATAAAAAAAATTGTATGCGTTGTATTGTATACATTGTGTATACCTACATACATATTCTTCACCGCCCAAAATTTGTCCATATATTTTCAATACAAGCCACGCAAAATTTACAATTTTATTTATCAATGGATTCCTGCTAAACGTAACAAAACACCATAGTAATATTTTTTACCATCATTAACTCCATCATATTGAACAAATTTCTATATGGGACAAACGTGGACCTGCGAAAAATCGGCTGTTTCATCTGCAAAACTGCAATCATACTCGACTCAAATGTATCGGACAGCTGATTTTTTTATCGCGACTGTGGTAATGGTAAGATCCCATTTGGGAGTCACGTTGCAGGATTTGCCTCGAACACTTGTCTCTCGGGTGGTGTTCGCGCGGTTCGCGTCTCAGCCTGCCACGAGGCTCCAAAATCCTTCTCAGTTGTTCTTACTCAAAAACAATCCTCGAGATTGGATAGACACTCCCTCAAACTACTAGACACTGGCGAAATCTAACAAGGAAACGCTGATCCCATTTTGATGTTGGTCCCATTGAGAAAGTTATTCAATTTTATGGTCTGATCATTCTCTTAAAATACCGTTGGTATATTGATTTGAACCCTGTATAGATAGATACGAGTACCTATGTTATATTTCCCCCAAACCGATAGAGATCAAATTTTCGAACTAAAATTTTAAGTCAGTCGATGTTGGCACAAACTATCATATGATATTGGGTGTCACTTGCAGCAACGAACAAAATGTTTCACCTACTCTTACGTAGCACATAAGTTGTGCTGCTATAAATTGTGCACAGAATCTAAAATTGAATCCTCGGCTTTCACGACCCAGTTAGAACTGTGAAAAATGTTTTCAAGTAGGTATCGTTACCTACAGGGTGAAATTGATATCATTAGAATCCTTATAAACTAAGAGTCTACCCATCAAACTGAACAACATTTACTATGGGAGCAAACCGATCGGAGCAAAGATTTTTTTTTGCTCCGATCGGTTTGCTCCCATAGTAAATATCTGTTCAGTTTGATGGGTAGACTGACTCTTAGTTTAAAAAATGATGCTAATGATATCAATTTCACCCTGTAATAGAAAAAATAATAATTATGTCATTCTTTTCATTCTGACGTCTCTGTACTACCATGTAGGGGTCGGAGTAGCTTTGAAGATCAGGGTGGTATCTCTGGCCTACAAGATAGTGTTTTTTTTTTAAACAACCCTTGATGTCACCCAATACTATCTCAACGTACAACGTCAATCACTTTTGATATTTCTACGTCAACAAGACAAAAAGTGACAGCAAGGGAATTAATGGAGCATTAACTTTAATGAGCGTTTCTGCAACTGTAAGAATTCAAAGATGTATACTTAATTTTATTTTTTTGCCTTTCATGTTATTACCGCAGAAATCGATTTAAGGGATTAGAAAACAACAATCATCATAAATTACAGTTTTTATGCAAATATAATGTGCATTAATGTAAACACGGCTTAGAAATTTAATAATTCAACGCAGTTTGTCTTTGTTTAGCTTTATCTAGTAAAGGAATTTAGTAGGATCGCAGGAAACTGGAGCAAACTTTAACATTGTCTAAGGCTGTTAAGCCTATAACGCAGAATTACGTAACCGTGTCATTCACGATGCGCTGCTGTTACGAACGAAATTGCAAAAGTTAATTAGAGAAAAAGAAGTTTTGTGAATATAAATTCCAACTCTGATTTTCGTTCTTTTTTATAAAGTGCCTAAAGTTTAAGCAATTTCTCGGTCCAAAGCAGTTAGTTGTTAAGGTTGTGGTATTAGCGGTTTTGAAGAAAACTTTCTTTTAAAACTTTTCGTTTGAGGGCGAGTTTCTTACCACGTATTAATCCCATTCGCAATAAATAAATAAATATAAATATCTTGGGCATTGTGACACAGATTATAATACTACTTACGATACGACTATGATACGACTAACTTCTTCTTATCGTATCGATTTCAAATTCTGAACAAAGTCGCTAAATAGTACCTTTACAGAATTGGGAATCCGATACTGCACCGTCACTAGCAGTCATGAGCTCCTCCTATGTGCAGGTGTTAGGGCACGCAGGGCACGATGTGAGATGTGCCATCGTTTGTGGGTCTCCACACAAGCAACTCACATTTTGCGCATCCGAGAAACCCCACCTGACCATGTTGTCCTTACTGCGACCAACCTGGGTTCGAAGTCGATTTAAGGACTTCCAGGTCGCCCAAGGCAAGTCATGTCCAGACAAATGGAGTTGGGAGGGACACTTTTTGTCGCCAAAGATAGCTATAAAACTAAAAAACAAACTATATGTACCTAAGTCTTCATTTAAAGTACCTGAATCTAGCCTGGACTTTCATTATGACTAGACAAAGATACATAAATAATATATTACATAATCTAAGTGATGGACAACGTACAGTCTAAACCGCTGAAGATAGAAACATGTTTGGAATATGCAGGGTGACAGCCTGCCCCATGCTTGTCAAACATGGACGCTGAACAAGACCGTACGAAACAAAATACAAACGTGCCAACTCGTTATGGAAAGAAGCATCCTAAACCTAAAACTGACAGACAAAGAAACGAAGACGAAACGCGAAAAAAATCTGCTGTCCCATACATTTGAGTCTGGTAGCTACAGCAGTTTTGTATGGGACAGCTGATTTTTTTTCGCGTTTCCTGAGGTAGGCTCCATAGTGAAAGTTGTTCAGTTTGATGGTCTGAGTTCACCGTTTCAGTATTTGCTAGGCTGTCACTTACACCCTGTAGATTCTACGGAGGAGGTACCGGGTGCACTAAGAAATGATTTTTCTAATTTAACGCGGACGAAGTCGCTGGTACCTAAAAGCTACACAAACATCCATGACTCGGTTGCAAATGTTGATATATTCATTATACAAACATTTGTCCCTTGCGGGATTTGAACCCGAGATCCTGTATCAGCGAGTATAGATTCACTACTAACTAAGCTATCGGGTCGTCCAAATAAATAGATATACCTACGTTTTAGAACGCACCTATATTTAGCAGACTCATCTCGTTGCAATCGACCGACATCCTGTCTCCCTTAAACCCCCCTTTTATAGGCTCTTGCGTCCCCCCATTGCTGGTAGCAGTGCCACTTCTTGCAAGCCAATAAGGCTCACAGTAAAATTCCTTTTAAAAAATCCGCTAAATTGGATTGTACCTAATCGTTTTGTAAAGATTCAGATTGTTTCCGGTACTTTCGGAATCTTACTCTTTGGTCTTTTATATCTATCTTTTCGTGTACTTATTCATGGTTATTGCTGTGATAAAGGTTCATTTGCAAAGGTAGAAATTTTTACGTTTATAAATCGATAGGTAGAAATACATAGCAACTCGATTATTTAGGTCCTAAACCATTATGACACAGGGTCCCGCTGCATATACGTACACAGGGTGTTTCATAAGTAACAATAAATTTTTAAAACTCATAAGGGGGTTGTTTAGACCGTTAAACTGAACTACTTTCTCTATGGGACCAACATCGAAATCGCGAAAAAAATAATTTCAAATCCCATACATATTTTAGCTCTAGTCGATTTGTAGAGTATACCTAGAACATACATTATTTTTTTCGCGATTTCGATATTGGTCCCATAGTGAAAGTTGTTCAGTTTGATGGTCTACACCACCCCCTTAAATGTTTATTTGTAGTTTTGTAACACCTTGTATTGATAAAGGCTTTGATATGAATTTAAATTACAGTGCTATTAAGTTGTTTCCGGGAAGCCTTCGTGCTTCAATTTAGAGGCATGTTTTGTACACACCAACATAAATTATTAAGCAACTAAATGAAAGAGAAAAATGTGCAAAGGTTAACGTCCGAAGGACAGTATTTGGGAACCATATGCCTACCTACATCAATAGGAAATATCGTGTTCACTATTGATGGTTCTGGGTATATATTATGTAAGTCGTCCCGGACCATCCCCCACATATCCCAGAAATGAGCCAATAAATCTGTTACGTGGGAAGCGATATCCGTTGTCTACAGATATACTGTTCTATTACATTATTATCCTATCATCCGGAGGAAAGTCCGCTCCAATTATGCGTTTGTGTTTGTATCGAATATTTCGCTAATCCTTTTCGCATCGTCCGAATTTAGTAACGCTAATGGATAAAGATCGAGGAAAATGGGTTTTCTGATTGAATTTGTTCGTTGATTCAATACTTTTGAAAAGATTTTTAGTTCTTTTAATTTGGTTTGGATATATTTTTTTCTTTACGGATACCATAGTAACTTAAAACCTCGGAGGGGAATTGTATTCCTGTTATCCTTGATTTCCTGGAAATCCTTGAGATATTTGCGAAACTTCCTGATAATATTATGGAGTGCTGATGCAGATAATACAGTATCTGTGAAATCGGAATCAAATTTATTGATTTACGATTTTGTGAAATAAAAAATAAGTCTGGTGTTTTTGAAATAGTTATAATATTTCCACAGTAGCAATGACATCGTGACCATACTTCCCGTTTTGACCAGGGCCCTGTATAATAAACGTGACAAGTGACAATTGACAATGACAATTCAGTGTACATTGCTGAGAGCCTACCATGAGTTTTCCCTGTACTATACTACTGTAGTTACGTCGCCAATTAGTATGACAGAAATTAGTTCTCAACGTAACCACTAGGAGCGCTGTACGAAATTATATACAAAATTGGTGACGTAACTACAGTAGTAAAGGACAGTGAAAACTCATGGTAGGCCTACTGGTTACTAATGACGCTAAACTTGCAGTAAGTATCTTTCTCCTAGCATTCTCAGCAATGTACTCTGAATTGTCATTGTCAATTGTCACTTGTCTCGTTTATTAATAAAGCCCTGGGCAGTCCCGTTTTTCGGTAGATACTCCGATTGGTGTCCTTTAAGAAAGCTACGCAGCAATAAAATGTCTCCTTTCACAAAATATGAAGGAGAGTGGACTGATTTACAATCTAGGTACTAGGTATGTGGTTACCAGTTAGCGGTCAACCTGCTCTCGGTACTTGTTTAAAAAAATATTGGCATTATCCGATTTATTACCACCAGACCTGGCCCTGTACCTGGACTTGCGATGTTCTATACATCGCCACTAGTTTCCGACCGCACTTCATTGTAATAGAGCTTACATTGGAACGAAATCGTTCGAATGTGAGGAAGGAGGCCCAGAGGGGTCACCCATCAGAAGACGCACTACGCATGACGTAGGTAAAGTATATTCCCATGTGGCGGGATTGTCTCAATAAATCAAGTTCTTATGCTTTGTTTGAACTAACGTACGATCATTTACTATTGTTATGCTGTAGATCCATGGTAGATCCTGTACTTATTGCTGTGTTGGATAAAAACTTAAAAGTATTATGTATTTTGGACAGAGCAATAAGTTAAAAAAAGTAATTTGAAATGTAATTGCACACGTAACATCTATTAGTATTATGATTGTGTTAGTAGTACATACCTAGTGCTAGTAGTTAATTACCTACCTATAATTATATTCGCAGATCTTATTAGACAAAATTGTACCTATTTATTGGTACGTAACTAGATTTTAGTTCAATCTATCAGATTTATATTTAAACTACAAATTATTAACTAAAGTCTGCATTTTTTTAGTAAAATATGTAATAAGCTGTCACATAAAACTATATTATAGCCACTAGATATGTTTCTAAGATAAAAAAAATATATCTCTAAAGAATTATATCTTATCGTATCTTATCTTATATTTCTCCGTGCTGTTTTTATGACACTCAGTTGCATATACCCTCATTAGAGTTAATCCTCCATTAAATCTCATGCTAGCGTAGTATGCGTAGTAACAGACTACGTCAACCAGCCAGAAAGTGACAGCACGAGATTTAATGGAGGTTTAACTTTAATGAGCGGTTCTGACCAACATCGAAATCGAGAAAAAAAATCTGCTGTCCTATACTAGGTCAGTTTGACGGACTGATTGATCATCCTCTTAAAAAAGTGTCAGCATATTAAGAAATACAGCATAAGCATAGCATAAGCATATGCTCACGACTATATTCCCCGAGGGGGTAGTCAGAGATATTCTGAAACCTCAGAACATCCACGATTCACCAGTAGTACCGAAACTCTGTCCAGTGTGACGGGGGGTGAGCCCGTCGCCACTTATAATGGACAGTGGGTACAATACACGCCTCGAAATTGAAGCATGCAGGTTTCCTCACGATGTTTCCCTTCACCGAAAAGCCAGTGGTGTAACAAATCGTACATAAATTCCGAAAAACTCATTGGTACGAGTCGGCTTGGACGGGGATCGAACCATCGCCTCCTGCACGGCAGACAAGGTTACTCGCCACTGGACCACCACGGCTTTTTTAGAAATACAGAATACTATTAAAATAAATTTTAATTAGAAATTGTTATAAGTTATAATTAAAGTAACTATTTAATATTGTTGAAGTTGTCAGACTATATCAATAAATAAATAAATAAAATAAAAAATTACCTTCAATTTGGATGTATATGTTTGCACTGCACCATACTGTTTTTTTAAGAGTAGATTTTAAGTTTCTCATTAAGTGATTTGTAATCTTATGGGAAATAATTTCTTAAACATAAAGTAACTATTTATTTTGACGTAGTTGTCTCCATCGTGTGAAAGTTATTCAGGTTTATGGTCTATTCGAATCCACTCCTTTAAATTAATATTACTAGGATATTTTGTTACACCTTGTATTAATCTGTAGGAAGGTACTTGCTCTGTTTACTACATTTTGTGGCCTTCAATAACTTTTCAGTCAGTCACGTTGCAGGAATTGACCCGAGCACACGTCTCGCGTGGTTTTCGCGCGTCGCGTTTTTGCCTGCCACGAGGCTCCGCAATCCTCAATCTCTTCTTGTTCTTGAACAAATACTCCCATAAATTACACTTGACACTGGCGGAAATGCGGTGCTACGCACAAGCAAAAAGCCATTAATTATAAATAAAAAAAAAAAAAACTTTTCAGTCATTATTTTATTTATTATCGTGAGGGCAAGCCCTGGTGTCAGAGTTTATTCAAACCGCCTTACGTCCTCTGACGTGGTTTTTTATGTAACGACTTCTACCACCAGAGATAGCCGGGACCAACGGCTTAACGTGCCATCCGAAGCACGGAATCATCTTTCTTTTTCAGAAAATCCGGTGATTCAGCCTGAAATGTCCTAACCAACTGGGGAAAAACGCACAAAGTAACATAATCACAAGGTGTCCCCCGTGGGAATCGAACCCACGACCTCCGTGTCAAGAGCCCAATGCTTTAACCATTAGAGTCTTCTTGAAAAACTGAGTTTCAATAAATTGGTTACATCATTGACGACCCAATTGAGCTAAATTTTATAGGTTCATGTCATCATGAGAGATTGCGTGTAGCACGCGTCTTATAAAAATTGTGTAACTTATAAAATAAAAGTACCTATGCTTGAAAATAAGGAAGGAAAACGCGGTTATTAAAATCACAGTTATGTATGAGACATTCATGGCGTTAACAAAATAAGATGAAAGCTAACATTGAAAATCACTTTTCAACGATTTTCAGGTTATTAGAGTCACACATAGGTATCACACAAACGATTTTTGAGCGTAGGCGATACCACAACGACGTCGCAACTGCACGGCCGCGATTTATACTGAACGACACCGTCGCATCCTCTGTGCCGTCGCCGCCGCTATTCCGCCCCGACACTCTGATCAATGTCATAAATATATCGCGGCGGTATTGCAACGATATCGTTCCGTCAACGAATAAGCCTAAAATCGCTTGTGTGACATGGCTTTCTCCGATTACTTTTTAACACTTGTAGCTGTAAATAGGAGCTATTCTATTTTACAGGGTGTAAGGAAAATTATCATTAACCTTTAAACCACATACCTACTCTACCTATCAGACCTGTCAGAACTAAAAAAACTACTCTTTATACATTTGAGTCGTGTAGCCATTGCATTTTAGTACAGAACAGCAGATTTTTTCCCTGACAGGTTTGCTCCTATAGTAAAAGTTGATCAGTTTGATGGGATGAGTATGTAGTTTAAAGTTTAATGATAGTAGTTTTCCTTACACACTGTGTAGGTAATAAATAATATTATACAAGGTCCAACTTAATATGCTGACACTGTTTTAAGAGGATTGATCAGACCATCAAACTGAAAAACGTTCTCTATGGGAACAACATTGAAATCGTGAAAAAAAATCAGCTGTAGCATTTGCCTCGAGTAGGTTTGCAGTTTTGTATGGAACAGCTGATTTCTGGTGCTCATCAGTGATTAGTGAATGTGGTGGGATATAATATAACTTATATAACCCTTAGAATAGAATACTGGACCTGACGCTGACCAAATCGGATGCGTACTGAAGAAGGGCCTAATAAAATGTACCCGGAACCGACGAGCATGTATGAAGAGACTTATGAATGTTGAGGAGGCCAAAAATGTGTGTCAGAATCGTAGCATGTGGCGATCTATTGTCTCTGCCTACCCCAGTAGTGGGACATAGGCGTGAGCATATGTATGTATGTATAGAATACTTTATTTTCCAGAATATGGTACAAAAATAGGTATAACAATATTAAAATCCAGCATATTCTGCCAGCATAGCCTGCCATGATGACAGGAATAGAAGTTGGGTGGGTAATAAATAATATAAGAACGTTTTGCTCTATTAGGTATAAAATAAACTGGTAGGTACTCGGGCACTAAAAGGTGCAGTGGGACCCATTCGAGCGTGGTTAGGAATGCATAAGCTAAATGTTGCTGGTAAAGTATCAGTTTTCCAGTATTATAGCCCTGACCTTACTTTACCACTATTACATATAGGGTGTTAGGGTAAACCGTTGCACAACTTTAAGGGGTGATTGTACCGATGATACTGAACAATGTTCCCTTAGAAATATAGAAATGCGCCAATTTGTTTCGACTTTCCATACTAAATGTAATCAGCGTATCAAAAGTTTGTATGAAAAGCTGAAATTTTTTTTTGCGGATCTCCCTTTGCTCCTACCTAATAAAAATATCCTTGTCCACTGTCCTCCATAAATAATGCGAGTACAGGCCGATGTCAGATCTATATAGTCGACTGGCAAAAATAAATTACCGGTGCGGAATCAGGCCCTGTACCCGGACTTTCGATTTTCTATAAATCGCGACCGTTTCGCTCCGAACTTCATTGTAATAGAGTTTACAGCATTGGAACGGAAACGTTCACGCAATTGCGAAGTTAGAATGTCCGGGTAGAGGCCCTGAATTCGGTGAACGCACGGATGGACGATCGACAAATCCGATGCCGACTCTGCTTCCGGTCCGAACGAGCCGATTCCGCTGCAGTGGACGTTTACCTTTATACTAGGCTAACTAACTGGTTTAATAGTAGTAGATATCGTATAAAACTGAACTAGATATACAATCAATGCCCAAAAATTACAGATCTCACTACTACACCAACTCTGTGAATGTAAAAATTAATTAATAGTTTAATAACCAAATACGACTTATTAGAATCATCACAGATTAATAATAAGTTAGTACATTACCCTACAGCATTCATACATGTGTTGTGTGGATTATAATTTATCTCTGTTTTATATTTAGTGCGTTGACACACGATAACGCACTGACGGAGCGGCAGACGATAAAACCTCACACGGTGCGTCAATGCGTCACCGTGTGTGCTTCTACGTGCGGTTTCATACAACTCCTTGCTTCACAAATGACGGACTGACGTCTGCCGCTCCGTCAATGCGTCATCGTTTGTGAACGCACTTAATGGGTGGAGTACCTACCTAGATATTTTCTGAATGCACAAAACGATAATTTTTTTTTTGTGATTTCAACAATCATTTTTCCTTCACAATTTCTTACAACTTTAGTCGTAGTATTATTATAATTTATCGGAGTTGCTTTGTGGGTCTGCTATTGGGCGGTCACGTGCGCGTCGGTTGCCCCATCCCCAGCCTACAGTGGAACTCCAGTGGTGGCTCAGGATATTGTTCTTTTATAAGAACAACCCTTGAAGTCACCAAAATATCAATATAACCGTACAACGTCAAGCACTTTTGCTATAAAAACTCGACATTGGCAAAATCATCATTAACCAAAGATGGCAGCCATATTTTTAAAAATAGAATAGAATAGAATTATAATTTATCGATTGCAAAGTTATGACAATACCTCGATTGGCATTTGCCATCCCGTGTCACATGCTTACAAATGGTTGAATGTGCACATGCTTAGTATAAGCATGGTGTAGCAATCTCAAAGATGACCTCTGTAAAGTTGACTGAAGATAACCCCAATGCTGTGCGGCATAATTAGGTCTAGCTAGCAGTGGCTGATAAGAAACTGACGTATCAACTGATTCAGGCCAGATTAGGCCAATGCCTAAGCAACCGACGTTTGACGTCAAGTATAAAATCGATGGTGTCGGGAATCTTTGTACCCATAATTTAACCAGAAAACCAATAATTCCGTATAAAAGAGCTCACAGCTTCGCATAGTAGTTCCATCGAATGCGACGTTGAATATAATGTTTTGAATCGTCTTCATAGCGATTTTAATTATTTTGTTCATGAAACTTCAACTGAAAACGTAAACAGACAACCTTTAACATTAGAATTGTTGTGATTAAATTGTATGCAATTAATGAGATTGTAAGTGATAAAGGCGCAATTAATCACTCGGCTGCCTCGATAGCTTTGTACAGTTAATTAATGATTTTAACAAGCAATAAATTTGCGTACAATTGCATGTAACAGCTGTAGGTACCTAGATCTGTACGAGAGAAGTTATGTTTCGGATTTCAAGAGGAATGGGGAGGCTGTAAGTAACAATACATTATTAGCTTTAGCTCGTCAATTTGTTTCAAATAGAAATACCTACTTAGTCTTTATTTAGTAATTTAAAATAGTCGGTAGTTTTTACAATAGATGTTAAAATTTTTATGGTTCGCTACATTCTACCCGTAAGTATACAACATAGGTACATATGTATGTTGAACAATAATATATGCATGATGTAGTGATTGATTATGTATTTTCGAACAGGTGACTGGTGGCATAGTGGAGGCAGCTTTAACTCATTCAGCGATGGAAGTCGTGGTGGTTAAGTATGGTTCGAAACCATATGCCTACCGTGCTGGGCTGGATCGTGCAGGAGGTGATGGTTCGATCCTCGTCCAGGATGACCCGGTACCAATGATGTTTTATCAATTTGTGGCCCCACTGGTTTTCGGAGAAGGAAAACATCGTGAGCAAATCTGCATGCTTCAATATCGAGGCATGTATTGTACCCACTGTCTTTTTTCGTTTTTCATATGGTTTGTTTGCTAGCTTCTAAGTTGACTTAATAAGTTCATACAAACATTAACAATTTTATTCTCTGAACCATAAACTCGCTAACTCTTATTTATGTCTTAATTTCAAAGTTACATCGATATCGTCAAAGTAATTAATAGTTAATAAAATTTAAATTTACTTATTGTTAATGTTTAACAACAATAATATATAAAAAACAATTTGTATTCCTGCCGAACCAATTACGAAAATCATATATAACTCCATGAGTTTGAATGAACAAAAAGTTCGCAGAACGTTTAAAAAAACACGAAAATAAAATATCGCGAATAAATTGTGGAGTGGCGTCAGCGAGAAAATGAGGCTCATTTCCTTCCCTTTTCATGTTACAGTAACAGCCTTGCCCGGAATAACCCTTCGGCTGCTGAGTACCTTGTTAAAATTTCCAGTCACATATATTTGTATTCACTGTGGATGGACACAATTTTATTACGGAGTCATTTTATCGATCGACATGTTGAGTTGATTCTGGGCTTTGACTACTTATATGAGGACTGGTAACGCGTGTAATTCTACTAACAAACATTTCTGCCACTTTTTGCGGAGGGCGAGGTAACATGCAATCCGCAACTTTGGATTTTATTCCTCATAACTTTAGATTCTCATTTTGAATGTTAAAAATCATGAAAAGTTGTTTCGTGTGAACCCCAAACGTTCTAAGTTCGAAATGATTGTTTCGCAATTATAGGCTGTCTCGTTTATTGATAAGGTATAAAATTTAATGTAAATGCACATGATCAATTGATCTTATACCGTGACAGAGGGGAAATGCTACCGCAAGGCGAGTCCTTATAATAAATAGTCAAAGATTCTGGGTTATACATTTTCGGAATGCACGGTAATTACGAGTGTTTTCATTTTTTTTTACTTGCTCCATGACACCGGAAGGATGGCGTTACAATAAGCGTATAGCAGACAAAATATCTTACACTCAGTTGCAGAAACGCTCATAAAAGTTAATCCTCCATTATATTACATGCTATAGTATTTACTACATCAACATGACAAAAAGTGACAGCAAGAGATATAATGGAGGATTAACTTTAAAAAGCGTTTCTGCAACTGAGTGTTAGATAGGTAAATGATTGGATTTCACTAATATCGGAGTGCAGCCAAGACCAATTATTTATCTAAGATTTAAATGCTAATGTAATTTTACATAACAAACAATGCAACTGATATTGGCTTGTTTATCTCATCGTTGCACAACGTTGGTAAAATAAAGGAATTTACGAGTATCTAGTATAGTTCGGTATTCTTATTATGGTGCACTAGAAACTGAACTTTATCAATTCGTAGTTCAACTAACACGAAACTGAAATAAAACTACAAGGTTTATAAGATTCTTCAAATCTGAATTAAATCCCAATATACAAATCAAGCAGTACCGCAGCGACTGATGAAGAGTTCTGACCGCCCTAGGCCAGTGGCGGATACAGATGGGGGGCGCAGGGGGCGCGCGCCCCCCCCTTGAGGGGCCGCCGCTGACCATGTATGCGCACGGGATAGAACAACGGCTGCCAAAGCCAACATTCTCCTTCGAGCTCTCTCTAATCGCTAGTTTATTATCACGCTATTTCTTATATTTTTAAACTTTGCAGTGACTTGTGTTTGTATTACGATAAAATCAAGCCCTAGATATCTTTTGCGCCCCCCCTTGAGTTTTTTCTGTATCCGCCACTGCCTTAGGCTAATTATGAGGACACGTCTTCACACTTCTGAATAAATTCTTGTTAGCTTATCCGACAGATATTTTGACATAATTTCATACAGAATATGTCAAACTATCTGTCGGATAAGCTAACAGAACTTACCCAGAAGTGGTGAAACAGGCCCTTAGTGTTTTGTCTCGGTCTAGTTGAAATAATAGGGTATCTATCTACCCTACCATCATTGAATCTGCAATGATGCAAGATTAGTGCATGCGAAGACACGATTTCCCCGAGGGGGTAGTCAGAGATATTCAAACCTCAGAACATCGAACCTAGATAAACCTCAGAACATCCACGTTTCACCAGTAGCACTGAAACTCTGTCCAGTGTGACGGAGGGTGAGCCAGTCGCCACTTATAATGGACAGTGGGAACAATACAGTCCTCGAAATTGAAGCATGCCGGTTTCCTCACGATGTTTTCCTTCACCGAAAATCCAGTGGTGTTACAAATCGTACATAAATACCGAAAATGTTATTGGTACGAGTCGGCCTGGACGGGGATCGAACCATCACCTCCTGCACGGCAGGCAAGGTTATTCGCCACTGGACCACCACGGCTTCTTAATAAATTATGTTTTTGGGTTTAATATTGTCTGTTAATACGAGTAGGCGGCTCCCGTCCGTCAGCTGACGGATGCAATTTAAGGCCGTCACACACGGCCGCTATAATATGTTGCTGTACTCTTCTAACGCACGCAAGCCTCCTAATAGCTTCATCTCACTCGCACGCAGAAAAAAGACGTCCTTATGTTATTTTGCTTGCGTAAGAAGAGTACAGCAACATATTATAGCGCGTGTCTGTGACGGACTGACGAACAGAATGGACGAAAGAATAAGGGTTCCTTTCTTGTTTGACTACGGAACCATAAAATGACAAGTAGTCTTCATAAATTCTGACAAACGAATTCATAGAAATAAGAAATGTTATTGAGATATTTTCTAATAGAAAAATGTTGTTTGTAAGATTTGGTTGACCGTTGACCCCAAGCAAGAGGCGTATTTTTTGTAGAAAAATCGAGATCAAAGCGGTCAATGTTACTTACTAGAATAGTCCTTGTTGGCAACAAGTTGTTGCCATGTAAAGTTAATTACAGTATTTTCTATTTCGAGTCGCATCATATTAAAGGTACTTACTTAATATGGCTTCTGACTTTAATGAATACCCACTATCTACCGGTCGATAGTCCGATACGGTACCGACCGACCGACTGACCGACCGTGGGGACCACTCGTGTTGGGAATAGCCATACTTATTTAGCACAGATTATACAGGGTGTAAACTTAAATGCGCTACACATTTTAGTCGATGCTTCATACCATCATACAGAACAACCTTCATTTAGGAACTAAGATCGAAATCGCGAAAAATTAGGATAAATATTTACAATAGGTAGGTAGGTATATTACACCGATGCGAAGCGTGGGGCGAAGTGATTGTGCTAATATTTCCTTCAATTTTTTAAGGGGATGATCAGACCGGCTAACTGAACAACTTTCTCTATGAGACCAAGATCAAAATCGCGAAATAGAAATCATCTGTCCCACACATTTAGCTCGAGTAGGTTTGCAGTTATGTATGGAACAGCTGTTTTTTTTTTTCACGATTTCGATGTTGGTGCCATAGAGAAAGTTGTTCAGTTTGACGGTGTGATCCTCCTCTTAAAAAGGGTCAGCTTAAGAAGGACCCTATATGCGAGTAAATGCATTGTAATGTCGAAACAAAGGCTTTAGAAATTGTATTATAAATTGGTTTTTGTTCTGACATGATTTATCTGTTAGGTACACACTACACACGTCGACACACAACCTATACAAAACCAAAATAAGCTGGCCGCGCATATGTCGAGTAACGTATACCGTCGCGCGGCCAGCTTATGTTGGTTTTGTATAGCTTGATGTGACGACGTATGCTACCTTAGATTGGGTAGCTTTCATGGTAATATTTCAAATTATTAGTTGGGTCATCTTTTGCGAGTCAGTCAATATCTGTACCTAAGGATATTGGCTCAAGGAATACCAATTACTACTGTGTCTGGGACCACGTGCATTCCGACGCACATGAAATCCCACTAAAACAATTGAAGCGAAGTTCCACTACGCCATACAACTTATTAGTGGAACTTCGCCACACTCATTTGTCGTTTTCGTTAGGAAGTGATAGGTTTTCTTTTCTTTGTTGTGTAGAGTCTTAAGATTAAGGCACGATGGGGCTGACATAACCTCAGTGTTAAAAGCCTCAATATAAATAAAACAGATTAAAAAAAAAACGCAATATTCGAATGTTATGAAAAGATAATTAGATTTTCATCTAATTAACTAGTAATTATATGTAACTAGGTACACAATAAAATATAGAGCAGACGCGGATGACAAGTAATTTGCAATTAATTATAGCTACGTGAAAATTATGAAATTGCAGGGCTCGGTCGAATGAACAAGTAAAATTACGAATTTACAATGTAACAATCTTCTTTATGTAGCAATATATGTTCGTACGTTATTTGTATTGTTCTTGTAACTCGTATAGTTGTATTATACTTAGATAGACTAAGATCCAGTTACAATTTTCTACGCCCTTATGTTTAGGCAATGATACACTTTCCAGTAGAAATATCATTTATATTTATAAATTAATGGCGTTTGCCTAAGTGGGAGTATCTAACCCAATCATAGAGATCGTTTTTGAGGAGGAACACATTTTAGAATAAAATAGGGTTGCTAATATTCCCTTTCCTGTCACAACTCCTTGACAGTCAGTCAGACAGTCACAAACGATGTCATTTCATTTGTGGAGTATGTAGGGTCCTTCTTAATATGCTGACACCTTTTTAAGGGGATGATCAGACCGTCAAACTGAACAACTTTCTCTACGGCACCGACATCGAAATCTCGAAAAAGAAATTATCTGTTCCATACAAAACTGCAAACCTACTGGAGCCAAATGTATGGGACAACTAATTTTTTTTCGAGATCTCGATTTCGGTGTTACTGAGAAAGTTGTTCAGTTTGATAGTCTGATCATTCTCTTAAAAAGGTTAACCCTTGACCTGAATATATTGGCGTTGAAAACTTATAACAGGATCTTGGAAGAAATATGTTTCAGTAAATAAATTCGATGTATTATGTAGGGTATAAATATGTTACGGTGAGGAGGTTCATGGAGGGACACATCTTATTAATATCGTCGTTTCATTATTGTCTCTCGAGCTTGAATGAGCATAATTACAAAAAGTTCTGATTACCCCCGGTCCACGTTCCCTGATGTTTGTCTCTAATAGTAAAAGTCGGGTCATAATAATATTATTTTCGTCTCAAATGTAATTAAGTATACAAAGGCAAAATGTCTGTGTAGCGATATTGCTTTTTAGGGTTCCATACCCAAATGGTACCTTGGGACCCTATACAGAGTCCTTCTGAATATGCTGACACTTTTTAAGGGGATGATCAGACCATCAAACTGAACAACTTTCTCTATGGGACCTCGCGAAAAAATATCAGCTGTCCCTTGCATTTGGTTCATGTGGGTTTGCAGTTTTGTATGGAAAAGCATAGAGAAAGTTTGACAGTCATTTATAGAAAGACCCTATATTACTGAGCCTAGCTACGCCACACGTCCGTATGTCTGCCTTTAAAGCAGCCCAACCCCAACCCATTTCTTGAACTGTAATAGGTAGCTGGTTGAAATTTACGTTAAGAATTTATCTCACATAAAATACAAACACGATTATTAAAATAAATCAAACGTAGTGTGACATATGGCTTAAATTAAGAAGCCTAGCCTAACTTTACCAAAGAAGAAAAAAAAAATCTACACAAGATGACACTATGTTTGGGGAAACACTTCATCATCAGAATCTGAATAAATAAAATGCCTGCCAACTTTTTTGTTTTTCTAAAATTATTCAGTCCTTTATTTGCGAAAAAACAAGTCTTTTCGAAGCCGTTCAAATGCAAGTCTATTCAACAAACTGTAATTTTTATTGTCACATAGCTAAAAATAGACCTCAGCCTCGATTGTTGCAACCTATGTGAGATTGTGGAAACAAAGGTAGATCCACATAGAAACGCTGCACACGTGCAACACAATCGGCTGCCAGCACCTACATACCTCCTACCTATAGGTAGCATCCGAGACGATCCCAGCCCATGTCCTTTATTATTGTTTGTCTTGGATAATATTCTTCCAGAAGAAACAAGACTTGTAAGTTCTACCTGCCTGAACACCTCCGTAAATCCATCTTACTTCCCCCGTGTAATTTTTTCGCGATTTCGATATTGGTACCATAGTGAAAGTTGTTCAGTTTGATGGTCTACACCACCCCCTTAAAGGTTTATTTGTATTTTTGTAATACCTTGTATAGGGTTCAGGTTCTAAATGCGAGGAGACTGAGTATCCCTCATTTAGCATATTATTCTCTATTACTATTCTACTATACTATATTGTCATTTATTCTAAGCGTAAAGGATGTAAAGTTTGAGGGATCCAAAGCTTTATAATTATGTCGGTGAAAGGAACTATTTGATACCTACGTCTCATCCATCTCAATAGATAACTTGTAAGAGTTGTAAACAAAGTACTCGACATGTCGTGAACGTTATTTGAAATCCGGTATTTATCTATCTTCTGTCGGATAGGCAAAAGTTCTGTTGCCACTTGACAGAAGTTGGATGAATGAGGAACTTATTTATTCTGTTTGAACTCAAAGTCATCGATGAAACTTGAATAGGAAAACTGTTTCCGCTACCATATTAAGGCCGGATTCGACCAAACATAGATTTATAGAAGAGTAACTATACAAGGAACAATTTTACTTTTGGTGTTTAAGCACCCCGTACTAAAAGAACGAATTTATAATTCACCTAAAGAAAGAGGTGGTTGTATCCGTACTTATTTCAATGTGAGGTTATACAGTTTTAATTTGTTAGGTTTCTTTTTATTTATTTTTTTTTATTTTGTTACATTGGCATTTCATTTAGATTAGGGTTGGTAAAATGCAAAATCAGTTTACTCTATAGTAACAGCGAATTAATCTAAGAATAAAATTTACTCGCGTTTGGTCGAATCGGGCCTAAGTAATAAACAACTAAGGAAGAAAAGTTACGTTTTTTTATTTAAAGTCTTTTTGGAAAATATATAGCTGTATCTTTATTCTAACTTACAGTGCTATAACATTGAACAACGATGAAAAAGTTATAGCTGCTATCATTATTCCATACAAACATTCGGATTTCGAGGGGGCATAAATCCTAGGATAAATCCCACCTATCCCCTGAAAACGTGTTACTTCGTTACGTTACGCTACGCTTACGTTACGCCTTACCATAATAATTCTGTGCTTGTATCATAGGTCGGTTTTGATATCGTCGAAGTTCCACTACGCAACGATCGCCCCATCTTTTAGTTATTACTTCCAAAGTACAAGACAAACCCGTAGTATAGTCGTGGGCTTCGTGGCTTTTCAATTTATTATATTGCGCTTCTGAACTGTTGCGGTTGCTACGCCGCAATTTACAAAACGGCCTCTCGAAGGCTGCCACTGACATCTGAGTGCTATTCTGTTCCACGGATAATTTCACTTGAATTTTGGAAGTATAATTGTTATACAACTAGGCCATCTGTCCGTTTGTCTCTTGTGAACTTGTATTTATTTTAAGGTTCTGTAGGTATTCTATTCGGTATTTGTTTAGTTAACAGAAAAGTGGTGCTAAGGCGTAGTTTTTTCTATAGTTCGCTAAACTAACTCTCATTTTTTGTCCTCGAACTCTTGCCACACAGAGACAAATATCTAAAGAGAAGTGTGGGTACCTGTGTAACAATTAACTATAAACATTAGCCACTAGACAATGTGTTGTTATAAATCTAAATCTAGTAGATTAAACTAAAGTCTACAAAATGTCTTTCTAGGAATTTTTATCCGACTAATATTGGGCTTATTCCAAACCAGGGTTGGGACGTATGGTGGTGGACGGGTTGTTGCCCCAATAGGCTAACTGATTGGCTCGAGCTCGAAGGATCACCCCCAACGCATTTACGCATCCTTCAACTAATAATAGTTATCTGAGATTGCGTCACAAGTCTAGAAAACAGACGCCATTAAAGCCTCCTTATTCCTTGTATTATTATTATTATATTAAAAATTAACATTCATTTTAAATTATACAATCTCCCGCGTCATTCCCCCTGGCTTGCCTCGTCTCTTGCACGCTCGAACGACGATGAAACCTGAGGCTATTATGAAGTGAGTATTTTAAAGAGTTTGTTTATTTAATACTAGCTTGTTGTTGTCATTTTGACTACCTATAGCTGTAACCATTATTAATTTATTGAATGTAATTTTGACATTAATAATCTTAAATTTTTCTTTTATTTCTAATCTTTGACAATTTATTCTAACATATCAATGTACCTATTTAGAACTGGACTAATAAATTATAATGTAATAGGTATTTAAGTATAGGTACTATAGAATTGTAAATTGTATAATTATACAATTTATGAAGTAAATGCTCTGCATGCCCTCTCTCAAATTAAATATTGCATGCTCATGGGCAGATCACAGAGCTATATCTAAAATACTGTTTATATTATTACCTGTGTGTCGCAATAAAGTCTTTGAAGTTTGAAGTTTGAAGTTTGAAGCTGGGGGTTAGTCCACTGTGATCACGCGATCCATTGCTAGTGGAAACGGATAACGCGCCAACGGTGCACGGTGGTATCACGATATCAGTTTCGCCGAAAATACAATGCATGGTTTTGTAGAGTTCGATCGCGTGATCCGATTCCAACGAAATAAAATAATAAATAATTCGTCTTAAGAGAATATTATTCCGAGTGCGAAAATGCGCGCTGCATACAAACGTACTATATTGGTAATATTTTCAATACTAACCAATTAAAGTCAGTGAAATTTTGCAGAAACAATATAGAAACAAATTTCTATGCTTCTATAGAGTCAGATTTTCATTAAAATATACAGTTTCAATGCTGCTAGGATTAATTTAAGATTTGTATGGAAATCTTTGAGGCACTGTAACTTGAAAACTATACATTTTAACGAAAATCTGACTCCATACAAGCATAGAAATTTGTTTCTAGATTGTTTCTGCAAAATTTCATTGACTTTAATTGGTTAGTATTGAAAATATCACCTTAGTACGTTTGAATGGAGCGCGCTCCGAATAATATACCCTTAATAATAATTGAAGTCGTATTAATGCTGAAACATTTCGAGCTTGCTTCGCTTGCTCCAGAAAGTTTCCTATCATCTTCCACTACTACCACGACCGCTGAGCTGTTCCACCATTGTTTTTACGCTATGACAACAGTGGCGGATACAGAAAAAACTCAAGGGGGGGGGGGGGGGGGGGGGGCGCAAAGTTATCTAGATGATTTTATCGTAATAAAAACACAAGTCGCATGCAAAGTTTAGGAATATAAGAAATAGCGTGATAATAAACTCGCAATTGGAGAGAGCTCGAAGGAGAATGTTGGCTTCTATCCCGTGTGCATACGGTCCCCCCGCGCCCCCCATCTGTATCCACCACTGTATGACAATACCTACGAGCCTACGACCACAGAGGATTATATTCTGTGCTACGACAATACGACAATTCGGAATACCCGTTATAGAACCCAATATCTGACTTTAAATAGAAGCCAGGTGCAAGCATGAAACAATGTCAGAACAGTCCAATGCGCCTGAATAGTAGTCTAATTGTGCCTATGGAACTATTGAACTACCTAACTATATTATGAACCTACCCATGTGCGAAGCTAGGAAACTATAGTCTACCTATGAAATAGAAATAGAAATGTATTTATTGTGGATCATAGGTAAATTATACTAGTAGATGTTATACATATGCTATTTACATTTCACGTACAGTCAGCAGCAATAAGTTATATACACTTTAGCAGGGGCCGAAAATTTTCGGTAACCTTTATTAGTAGGTACTGGCTGGGTGATAATAAAGTCTTTAGCTATATTTTCAGGTTTGCAGCTTCAGGAGATCAAACTGAATAACTTTTACTATGGGAAAAACAGTGTTATTTTTATTAATCGTTTATTATCTAGTACCTATAATAATTTATGGCAGGAACTATATGGCTCTATAAAAGAATTTCCACAAAGTCGTGAAAGAAACACTACCAAATTTTTTTTTCAAACTCTATATTTTTTTTTATATTTATGCGTAAGTAATTCCCAATTTTCCTCTTTAAAAATTAACGAAAAGTGATAAACGTTGTAAATAAAGCAAAGTGTCTCTCTCCTTGATGTATTGTTTCGTTAAAATTAGGTTGGGAAGTTAATTAGCATTTTTACCTGAGTATCCAATTAATATGATAAAATACGTCAGTTTCGGCTGTTAAATATTCTGATGGCGAAAATGTTTCCGTTTCGTATTACGATTTTTGTTGGAATAATTTTTTCCAATTAAAAGGTAAAATCTTCTGCCAGGCTAGCTGGGGATCATCCGTGGTCCAACGGTTGTTTGCTGTATGTTGGAACTTATAATATTGGTTTATCAAATATCAGTTAAAATCACCGAAGACATTCAAAAATCGCATCCCAGGTGTTTAATTAATTATAATACATGCTTGTTTTTAGGGTTCCGAACCCAATGGACGCCAAGCGTCCGTCCGTCCGTCCGTCCTGACTTCAAAGGGCTGTATCTTTGGAACCATAAATGTAGCCTGTTGACAGGATACATTATAAGTACTTATTTGATTTAATGACAAACAATAAAAAAAAACGTAAACAAATCAGTTTTATAAATATAACTTTATAGTTCAACCAACTCAGTGGGTAGGTAGATATACCTACCTACTTTATACCTACTTTTAGAGAAGATAAAAACTGTTGCCGGTTGTGTCATCCCTAGCAAAATAATGAACAGGAAAAATAATTTAATTTTATTGTACTCTGTAGAAAAAGCTGAAAACTGGAAAGAATTTTATCTAAACAAAAGTAACTCTACAATTCTTTGAAAGAAAACATTGTTCAAGATTATTTGGAGGATTTCGTTTGTTTACACTTTTATCTCTGGCCTATACAAAGACCCAAAGCGTGAAGTGGGAATAGCCCAGCGATTGTTCTTGTGGAACATTCCCATAATGCTACTTCCATGAATGTATTCATGCATGGGAAGCAGACGCGTCTCTAGGCTGTTTGCGTACATCTTTCGAGGATTGGATTGAATTGGGGTGATATTTGCTAAATTTCCACCGAAGGGATAGCCTTTAGTAAATTCTTTATTTTACCGAGATGCCGTTTTCGGCTTTGAAGCCCAAAGAGCTTCGTTTTTTTTTATCCTTATTGCTACAATTTGATAAAAGAATGTGGAGTCTGTGAAAGCTGTGCCGATGAACTTCTTACCCTAAGCTGCGTCTTTTTGAAGTACCTACCTAGATGTATAGGGTAATTAAAGGAGCGTATCGTTCAGAGTTTTCACATTTCTCTCTTTTTACAGTATATATGCTCAAAACCCAACCACCTGAGGCTATACAATACAATCAGAATGGTGTCATAATTGCGGACGTACTTTCACCGCAAAGATTAATGTCTACATTAGCCACATCCGGGAACATCAGCTAAGCCACACCACCAGCAGCAGTCCCCGTAGCTGTATCGGCAAGGAAGGCATCATCATCATTTTAACAAAAGTTTGATGGCGTAGGAAGAGAAGAACGCCGTCTCTCATCCTTATTCGTGAGAACAGGTTTTTATCCTACTGTGGGATCCTAGAGGCTATCATCGTCATCCTATGATACGGTCTATTGCAGGACACAGATTTAGGTTAGGGACTAAGGCGGGTGTAAAGGCGGCGTTAGTTCACCATCGCTTGCCTAATGCGGATTGGGGAACTGCACTATATTATGCATCAGAATTTCATCTTCAGCGTATGCAGGCATCTTCACTACGTTTGTCTTTACCGTTTTAGATCAGTCAAGAGTTTATTCGAACCCATGATGCAAGCGGGAAAGTAGCAATCAAGGTGCGGGACGTGGCTCAAAAAAGCGGGACTAATAGGCGAAAAACAATGAGGCAATGAAAAAAAAAATATTGCCTTTTACTTTGTTTGATTTTACAAACATAACAGTTACTACCAAGGGGTGCAAGGAAAGAACAGTTTCAAGAAATCTGAGTTCGTCACGCGCGCCATGTAGGTACAGTCAGCCTCTGTAGTATAGAGGCTAGCAAATTAGCAAATTTTTCCAAACAGTATGAGTAATTGTCATGCGATACGGCTCATGCTGACACGAAATTAGAAGTAAAAGAAGAAGAATGCAGTCATCTACCTATGAACTTTGGCATTTAATGCATAAAAACTTAATAAAGTTTTAAATCACATCATCTGAGTCAACTGAGTTCACATCTATTTCTGCCCGAAAGGTTAGCCAGAAAACGGGACAATTGACGTCCCGCACACATCTTTCGCGGGACGCATATTCTAAGGATCTAGAAACGGGACGTCCCGCCTCTCGTGGGACGGTAGGCAACCCTACTTATAACATCTCCGAAAGGCGCCACCGATGCTCCACATAAAGTAGTATGCAGTATCGATGTAGGTACCTACTTACCTTAAATTATATGTAATGATAGGATCTAAAAATGAAGTTTATAGTGCTAATTTTGAGGATCGGCTTTTATGATGACATAATTTCACATCAAAGACTTATAAAAATCTATAATCTATTTTAACGAAATAACAAAGTAAAGTATATGGAAGACAAAGAGATAATGAACACAAAATTAACTTTGAACCCCTTGTTCTGGGTTTGGCTAGTAATTTAAGCAGAAGCTCAATTAGGTTCATCAAAAACAAAATAGGCCTCGAAAATGTAATTTATATGAAGAGAAAATAATTATGTCATCTACTTGAACAATGACGCTATTTTCAACGCCCTCATTTCCCATTCCAACATTTATTTTTGTAGTTTCGTTAATTATTATCTAGTTCGACGTTTCTGAGTGAATTCCCCCTTTTTTTTAATTTAATTTAATTTAATTTATTTAAAGGTTTTCTAACGATACATAAATTAACAAAAATGTTGGTTGGTGATGTAGTACTTTAAAAAACAATTGAATTGAGAACCTCCTCCTTTTTTTGAAGTCGTTTAAAAAGAGGTTTGAGATGTGTGTCAGAATCGTAGTGGGACATAGGCGTGAGCTTATGTATGTATGTAACCATAAAAATGGTAATTTAGAAAACGATTGCAAAGCTAGCTGAGTACCTTGTTTGTTTTGAAGAACAACAATTTAACATTGGGTTTAATAACAAAATCGATATGTTATACCTAAGTGATCCGAATAAAAGATACTCCAAAGAATTGCTAAACTAAAGTGGAGTGGGCAAAAACTAGTTTCTTGTTGAAAACCACCCTTAATTTTTTACTTTTTGTCATTTTTATTATTTGTCAACAAATCCGCCGTAATAACGCAAATAATGTGAAAATTTCAACTATCTAGCTATTGCGGTTCAAAAGTTACAGCCCTAAATAGGTAGGACGGACGGAGGGACGGACGGACCAACAACGTAGGCTTAGTAATAGGGTCCCGTTTTCACCCTTTGGGTACAGAACCCTAAAAAGAAAGCTGAATAAAAGTATATCACTTTTTTATCTAAAATAGCCGGTAAATGTAGCGGCTAATATTCGTAACTTTTCTACCAAATAAAGAAACAAATAAAAAGGTTTTCTCTTATCTCCGAAAGAAAAATACATTTCTAAGAGAAAGTGTTACAGTAGGTAAACATTATTTTTATCGTTATCGGATCACTCTCATAACATAAATCATCAAGTTTATTTATCGCCTAAACAATAGGTGCGTTTTCATTTTCCATATATTGTGCCTAGTTCATCATGATCATCATCACAGTCTATACAGCGTGTAAGGAAAAGTATTATTAACCTTTAAACAACAAGACTCTACCCATCAAACTGGAGAACTTTTATTATGGGAGCAAAATAGGAGCAAAACGATCAGAGCAACACAAAAATCAGCTGTCCCATACGATTGCGTCGAGTAGGTATTGCAGTTTAGTATGGGACAGTTGTTTTTTTTTTTGCTCTGATCATTTTGCTCAGCACTGCAGGGCGGGTGTATGGGCGTTAGTCCACCACGTGGGCAGTTCCCGTGCATCGGAATTTCTTCTTCAGCATATGCAGGTTTCCTCACGATGTTTTCCTCCCCAGTTTGAGAGCAGTCGGTACCTAGTTCATCTGGTTCTTTTGTAGGAAGACAGGGTCGGACTGGGTTTTGAAGGTCCGGGTGGCATGAGGGGCCCGGAACCATGATAGTGGATTTTTACCAGGATTTGAATTTGTAGCATGATTTTACCTTTTTTTTCAACAACGAAAAATGTCCTCTAGAATATCTGTTTGTTGGAACAAAGCCGCATCTTAACCTACTTGACTAAACGCCTATATAAGTACACCACTAATTTTTTATTAGTAACGAAACTTTAAGGGTTGTATTCAGACCGTGAATCTGAACAACTTTCCCCAAGGAACACATCGAAAAACGAGAATTCTTTTTGGACCTCTCATAGAAAATCGTCGGCCGAACCGCACTTTTGTATTGGAGGACCAAAAAAATTCTCGTTTTTCGACCCATGTTCCCATGTTCAGATTCACGGTCTAAATACACCCGTAAAGTTTCGTTACTAATCAGAAACTAGTGGTGTAGAATAATATATGTACAATGTTCTTGACTAAACGATATTGTGAGTATTACGCAATTCTATAATAGGCACTATTGTGTAAGTAGAGTTCCTTTCATTGAAGTAGGTAGTTTAGCCCTGGGGGCCCGCGCAGGCTAAAAGGCCCGGGTGGCAAACGCCATCCTGAATGTATGGACAGTCCGACCCTGTAAGAAGATAGCTAGTCGTTTCCACCAACGGCTGGCAAAAAATATGTTAATCATTTCTGGCACAGACTGCGGTCATTTATCACAATTAATTATGAACGGACGCTTTGGTTTATCAGATTGTGGATGCACTGCGTATTCATTCTGGTTTATTTTCTGTGTGAGTATTACTTATTTATTTTTCTACTAGATATTTCACAAGCCCAGTGGTTTTTGACTTAACAATGCCCCATTTCTTCTTTTGGGCGTTAGGCCTCATACGAAGTCTTTGTATGGGTTTGATGAAGAGACTCTCAGACAACATAATACCTACGAGTAGTCCATACAAAAAAATTGTGTACGCCTTAGAAAACTAATGAACTATGTTAGTAGAGTACAATATCAAACAAATAAATTAAAACACCAAGGGTAAGCAGGAGAGGCTTACTTGGAAGATCTACCGCATGTCCAAGCCATGTAATTCAGTAAATTTGCCAAGTAAGGGGGAGTCCATTCTGTCACCAATCATCCTCATTCGAGCTCTCACGAACACGATGTACCAATGATGAACCTTTTTTTTTTACTATTGATGGGCTTGCTCTTGACCTCAATCTAGTCCTCAGGACAAAGATGGGGTCGAAGATGAGCTTACCCAGAATGGCACTGGCACTCCTGCACACCGACGGAACGCAGCAAGCTGCTTGGAGCCAGACTCCGGCAGGAGTGTGGTCGCGAGCCAGGCGGCTCCTTGCGGAGTCTATCACAACGCTGTGGGGATCGGTCAGCCGCCACCACAAACTTGGTAGCTTGTGGTGCCGTTGCCTGGGGTGAACCGCTAGGAGGTAGATCCCCAACCACCCCTTCACTTTCACTTTCACTCTCTTTCACATAATTGTGTAAATCACATTTTATGTACTTTTGTATCAGCAAAAATTCCGGAGGCACTACAATAGCGAGGGAGCCTGAACAGAGCCCTGAATTTGTTGTTGTATTGAATACACAAGGCATTGCATTCTACCGCTTGAGTAGAAGGATTGACAAAGTTTTAGTTTGACAGTCGCTGTACACCCAGCAAATTACCAGTGTACTGTATGGATCAAATCCCTTCCCGCTATTTGATGTTTAATAGAGTTCGCGATTCGCGATCACTTCGCTACGCGTTCGACTTAGACTGAGATTACCAGGAACCAATTCTGCACCTATGACTATGACTAGCGCGTGTAATTGATTTTTAATTATTAAATGACTTCTAATTTCTACGGGGACTCTGATGCGCATACGAAGATTGTCGAGCGGTTTAATTTTCGTGATGGTACACGTTTCCGCTCGTATAAGTTTAGTCGATTACAAAAAATGCTTGGTGTATCAATGTGTCCCTTGTATCAATATGCCACGACTCCCCCCATATGGGTATGAATTGTTTTGTCGAATTCGAACCAGCAATCCTCTGCTTCGCATAACGGCCTTCTGCCTAGAATAGAGTTTTGTAGCGCACCTTGGGAGAGGAATATGTTCATTATGACCTTTCCTCAGACACCTTTAGAGCTCATGACTTCTTTATTTTCTTATTTTTAGATGAAGTAAGTGTGTTTGCATAAGAAAGAACAAGGTTCAAAGCTGCAACATGCTTCGTCAAAATGTCCGTATCAGCAACATGCAGACAGCATCACGTCTGCTTGCAGTACGTTTTAGAAATATGGAGCTAATACCTAAAGGGCCAATAAATAGTACACGTCTTACTTTAGGTTATATTATTTTTCACAAATATTCGCATCACGCGTTCTATTATATCATAGAAACATTGCACTGTGTAAGCTCTCTGTATACTACCTCTACGGAGCTACAATTCACATTCTGAAGCCTTATGTAATTTCAAATCCAATCTCATGCAATCGATTCAAGTATACATATGTAACATAGGAATAAATTGCAATATTGAATGAGCCCCTTTTAAAAGACAATTCCCTAAATCTTTTTCGTAAGTCGAAGCGAAGCGTGCGAGATTAGCTAAATGAATTGTTCTTATACGCAAATCCGCGTTCAGTTTCGACAAGATTTGGCTCTGATTAAATTTGTTACTCAGGGGAGGAAATAAAATAAGATAAGGTTGATGTTGAAAACTTTAAGTCTTTTTCAATGCAAAACACGCCTATAGGTAAGAGGATTAATTAAAACACTTAGGGAATTTTCAAAGACGTCTTTTGGGCGTGAGTTGAGTTGAGTCTGATTTGGGTCGAAAACGAGAGAGAGTCGGTGGTGCCGTGGCACGATGCGAGCTATGGATATTTACCTAGTCAATCATGAGGGTTCGGGTTCGAATCCAATGAGTTTTTCTTACTTATGATCACAATCGGTGAAGGAAAACATCGTAAGGAAACCTGTATACGCTGGAGAATAAATTATATATGTGAAGTCTACCAATCCGCGTAAAATTTTTACGTTTTCTATTTTCGAACGCGTGTTGAATACGGATTTTCATTTGAATGACCTTCTATTGATCCAAAATTCAATGGTCCAGCACTGTCCATTCAAAAGTGACGATAGGCTCACTGTATACGTGAATAAACTGTATATCTATAAAATATCTCATAAAGTCGCGAGCATTACGCCCAATACGAGATGAGAACCAGTAAAATTATTAATGAGTGAATGTAGGTTGTAATGTGGAGCTCTGTCATAATTAATTCCTTATTTGTGCTAATATAAGTGAAGTTAATAAGATGTGACAGCGCGTTTTATTTCAAACATTACACTAAAGAACCTTACACAGAATTTTAAAAATTATACAGGGTCCAACTTAATATGCTGACACTTTTTTAAGAGGATGATCCGACCATCAAACTGAACAACTTTCTCTATGGGACCAACATCGAAATCGCGAAAAAAAAATCAGCTGTCCCATACATTTGGCTCGAGTAGGTTTGCAGTTTTGTATGGCACGGCTGATTTTTTTTTCGCGTTTTCGATGTAGGTCCCATAGAGAAAGTTATTCAGTTTGATGGTCTGATCATCCCCTTAAAAAAGTGTCAGCATATTAAGAAGGACCCTATATAGCACCAAACTTTAGTGAATTGTTATGTTATGAAGTCACAAAAGATACCCTAATATTTTATCGGAATAGCTCTGGTTCATGCACTCCATACTTTGTATGAAAATGAAACAGTACCTATGTAGTACACTAGCTTTTGCAATAATTTCTCAAATACAGAAAAAAAAACTTCAGTGGAAAAATAAATCTCATATTTTTTAAACGGATGTAAAAGTCATTAGGAAAATTAAAATAAAAAGTACATCAGGCACAAAGATTTATTATTATACCTAAAGGCATTAGAGGGAGCCATTCCACTCCATGTCCATGTTTTGACGTTAGTGTTTGTATTTCTTATGTCAAGTGGTAAGACAAAAGGCACAAAAAGTGACCACATTACACAACTTTACACACTAGCACGTTAAAAAGTGAAAAAAATGGGACAGCCGCATAAAAAAAATATCTATAATTCCATCTCCTCCTATTAATTACAAAAATCTAAAACAAGTTAATTTTGAAACTCTACTGTAGATTAACTACAAGGGTGTTAAGGTAAACATTTGCAGTACTTTAAGGGGTGATTGTAACCATGATTGTAGGAAATTCGCAAAAAAGATTAGGACGTTCCATATAGATGGAACGTTAGTACGAAAAGTTGAATACTTTTTTTTTGCTAATTTACCTTTGTTCCTCTAAGGAAAGTTGTTCAGCATCATGAGTACGATCGTCAATCACCAATTAAAGTAATGCAACTGTTTACCCTATCACCCTGTATATTGATGCCTTAGTCCATAAAGACTTTCAAAAATCATGGAGTGCGGTTTTTTTAAGTCAAATCGGCAGTACAAAGATAATTGATAGTAATTTTGACATTTTCAACTGCTGAGTTGAGAGCAATAAAAAATCAGCTGTTCCATAATACTATACTCCTATACCTGATCGACTCAAAATTAAATGTATGCAACAGCAGATTTTTTTGGGCTCCAATCGATTTGCTCCCATAGTAAAAGTTGTTTAGTTTGATGGGTAGCGAATGTGGTTTAAAGGTTAATGATACTTTTCCTTACACCCTGTATACGACACTATACATTGTAATAATGAATTAACGCAGTTTGTTTAGCATCGAGAGCAGCATCGTATTATCATGGATTCAATTTTTAGTAATTTAGGTAATAAAGGAAATAGGTAATTTTTTTCAAAATTTTAAATAATTTGTTTGTAAATTTTAAAATTTACTAACTCAATCTCAACCCACAGCATGGGCACACTCACCCTACTTACTACCAAAACAAGATTCTTAAAATGTATCTATGAGCCCGTTAGCGCTTTCATTCATTCCTGAAATGATAAAAAATGATTTTTGCCTCAAAACTTAAAATGCAAATAACTTTAAATCTATTAAAATAATGAAATTATTGTTTCAATCTAATTATTTTGTTATAAATCAGTTCATCCAATCAGTATGAGGTTTTGCGCTTATTCATTAACACGTTGTATACAAGGTGTTACAAAAATACAAATAAACCTTTAAGGGGGTGGTGTAGACCATCAAACTGAACAACTTTCACTATTGGACCAAAATCGAAATCGCGAAAAAAATATTGATGTTCTATACTCTACAAATCGACTAGAGCTAAAATATATTGTATGGGATATCAAATTTTTTTTTTTGCTATTTCGATGTTGGTCCCATAGAGAAAGTTGTTCAGTTTGACGGTCTAAACAACCCCCTTAATAGTTTTAAAAATTTATTCTTACTTATGAACAATGATCGGAATGACGGGGGCAAACATAGTCAAAAGTATGGATACTCCTTGAAATTCCCGGGATTTAATAAATATGGATAAAAATTTCACGGGATTACTGGGATTACCTATTTAGATGTCTGTGATGTTTTTAGTAACCTCTTTAGAAATTCTGAAGGAATGTTTTTATGATGAATTTTTGTCTTTTCAATAAATGGAGTCTTGCAAAACGTGTTTATTTCCTCATATAATTTTTATAATGTCTAGAGGAGTTTTTTTAGCGAGAATGAGCACTTTGCTGTTCATATCTTAGCCCTTTTTAATGATAGAAAAAAAACACAAATTTTCTCGTGATATTTCATAGACTATTTTGATGCTAATAACAAAAAGTGTTGGTCAGACTCATTCTACATTTAAATAATCCCGGGACTATTAACAAAAATCCTGCGATTCCGGGAATCCCAAGGCATGTCCATGTTAATGACAATGCTCAAAAATGCCCCGACATTCCGATCACTGCTTATGAAACACCTTGTATACCCACGCTTCGATCATTAACTTATTGGATCGAAGTTTGCCTCCAGTAAATATCCTAGGTATTGGTCGGAGGATAGAATAAAGGTAAGTAAAGTTGTGAAACTCATGGTAAAAATGGCTACGTCATGTAATTATGCTTACGATTTAAACATTTTTGGTAGGACCTTTGGGGTCCAATTCTTCTTAAAAAAAAAATGAAAGCTCATCCCTTAGGGGTGACAAAAAAACCAAATATGTAAATAAATAATAAATAAATTTATATAAATTTCTTTATTTAAAAACAACAGTGATACAATTACATCAAAATGGGTCCCTGACTCCCAATATTGGAAAACCGTGCATTGGGAGCCAGATTCCTCCTCAGGTAGGTACTAGGTAACAATAGTTATTAGTATTCAAACTATAATAATAATAATAGCAGTACATCTAGGTAGTTGAGTCACGCATGTCATTGTATGAAAGGTGGCAAGATTGAAAGTACCAGCTTTTATTATTTACGCGCGCCAGACTGGATGTGCGTGTGAGTGAGTGAGTGTGTATTGTAGGGGTGTATGTATATGTGAGTGCATGAGTGAAGGATTGTTGGTTGTGTGAGATAGCCAATCTACGAGCAAACTAGGTATCACTAAACAAAACATCAACAAAAGTGTATCTGTGTGTGTATCTGTGTATGGCACCAGGGTTTGATACCGAAGGGCTCAGTGTACAATTTCTTTAGATGATTCTATTATGTACCTAGATTGTCCCGATTCCTCTGTTGCAAGATAGGTTCTTCCTTATTTGGATTGGTTTGATGTGATGTGGCTTGCAACCCTTTTTAGGGTCCCGTAGTCAAACAGGAATGGTGCCTCGTCTATTCTGCATATTTGTCTGACCAAAGAGACATTACACGCTTAGTTTGACACGTCAATCCACGACCATACAATACAACCTTGCGGCCTAACAATGAATGTGATGTTTTTTAATGTATTTTGAAAGGTCTTCTAAAAGCCTATATGTAAGTTTTATTACTGGCCGCTAAACAAAGAAATTGAATTTTTCTGCATGTAGAAATTCAACTACACAGTACTTTTTTAAGGGGATGAACAGACCATCAAACTGAACAACTTTCTCTATGGGACCAATATCGAAATCGCGAAAAAAAATAATGATGTTCTATACTCTACAAATCGACTAGAGCTAAAATATGTATGGGATAACATTTTTTTTTTTTCGCGATTTGGATGTTGGTCCTATAGAGAAAGTTGTTCAGTTTGACGGTCTGAACTTAAATATTTATTTTTACTTATGAAACACCATGTATTCTTATTGTGAATACAAGGTGTAGCCTGGCGTGAAATCAGTAGTCATTTATTAAATAACACATTATTATTAAGCACATCGTTAACGTCTCAAACAATAAGTAGGTTTACGTAGTTAATTAACGTGAAAGGGACAATGTGTAGACCGCCCTAAAAATTAATATCCTTTGTGTATTCTACATGGTGTTCCCGAAAGGGTTCCTGCCTCACATTGTGTACTTTAGGACAAATTGGTTATGTGAGATATAATATATTTTTGTTATAATGTGAAGTCAGAATTGGGCACACGCGGTAGACGAACGGCTATACACTATACACCCTCCCTGAGGACGACTGTGACCTGCAGTGGCAGTAAGCTGTGATGATGATGATGAATAAATTATAATTATCTATTTATTTTGGATCGCATTTTAGTAGGATCAAATTAAAGATTAGAAAATGTGTCTCGGAGACGCGGGACTTTGAATCCGCAATTTGCCAAACCCTCAACCTGGCTTAATGGTTAAAAATTTTGAACTAATGGAATAGAGTGATGTGTTCTGGTATTAAGTAAAACTATTTAGAGGGAACTTGGGAAGTGGAAAACATCGTGAGGAAACTTGCATGCTTCAATTTCGTTGCACCTATTGTACCCACTATCCATATACCTAAGTGGCGACGAGTTCACATTACGAGTGAAACGTGGATGTTCTGAGTACTCAGAATATCTCTGACTGACCCCCTCGGGGAATATTGTCGTAAGCATTATATGCTTGGTAAGTAGTAATTTTGTTTTTTTCCTTCAATATTTTTTTATGTAACAAAGGTCGGAGAGATGTAAGTGTTTGTGCTAATTAAACAAAGGTCTGCAATGGACAAAATTACTAAAAGTTAATCAAGAACACGACGATTGTGACACTTTCAATTCGGTATCTACCAAAACGGATGACTTTTACATTCGTAGCCTTACGCCTTACTAGTAATTACTAGTTAATATCATCAGCTTATCCTCGTCGACTGCTGAACATAGGCCTCTATCAAGGTGCGCCACAAAACTCCACTCGGCCTTCCTCATCCAGCAGCTTCCGCTCCCCAGTATTTAAGTCGTTGTTCAGTGGGCCGCGGAACGTCCCAGCCTGCCAGTTCGTGGTCTCCATTCTAGATATCTGACTCCCCAACGGTTGTCAGTTCGTCGGCAGATAACGGCCAGCCCATCGCCACTTCATCTTGCTAATTTTCTAAGCTCATATCTAACCACTTTACCACCACTATCAACCGCTCTGTATCACCATATTCTGGATGTGATTTCTCAGAGAAAAAACGAGCATAGGTCTCTCCTAATTTCGCTGAGTGATACTTTTGAATTTGTTTAGTTAGTCATGATAAAATAGTATAAAAACAGGCCTGTCTCACGCCACAGCTCAGGTATTTTGAGGGCCGATCCCCACCGAAGGGTGAGTGGTCATTGACATAAGGAGCACTTTAGTTAGAGTTTCTAAAGCGCAAATTTCGAAAATCGAAAAATCGGGTTTAGTAAACTACGAGTAGGTATCTGTTGCGGTAGTAATTATTAAATAATCTGTGGTAAAAGTCAGTAGGTACGTACTGAGTAGACTAATTACTTCAATTAGCTGCAAAATTGCATAATTCAATGGCCACTTTACAAAAAAGAAATGCTTAACTTTTAGAGGCCCATTGCTTTTTACAAAAACGGTAGCAGTTGCAATAATTCTTTGGGGTGCACGAGTCCCGTACAGGCCACCCTGTTGGCCGTGGGAACAACTGTTTCACGTTGGCCGCTTGCCAGCCTATGAACCTATCTATTTATTTTAACTAATATCCTCCCCTGCGTCCATTAATGTAGCTCTATTGGCTTATATTAAAAGTCATGCGATATTAAAATTTACCCCGAAATGTTTCGGGTGAGGTGGCACAACATTCATTTACATAAAATCTTATCGCGGGCAGTGAAGCAAGTTATTGAACCTTCGGAATTATATTGGTACAGACGGCGACACATCAAGCTACACAAAACCAAAATAAACTGGCCGCGCGTAGGTTGTGTAACGTATAACGTTGCGCGGCCAGCTTATGTTGGTTTTGTATAGCTTGATGTGTCGTCGTGTGTACTTATTCATTTCTATGCTCAACACAATGAAAAATAATGTTCACTAGTTGTTGAAAAAAAAATCTCGTCTCGGCTAAGGACAGAGAATTTTTGCTCAGAGATATCTCGAGCAGAAACCCTATGCAATCCTTCTCGAGTTTGCAGTTTTGTATGGAACTGCACATCTTTATTCGCGATTTCGATGTAAACCATCGAAAAAGTTGTTCAGTTTGATGGTCTGACCAGCCCCTTAAAAAACTGACAGCAAGAAATAGGTACCCTATATGTACTTTCTGGTTACAAAGTAATATTATTGTATAAGTAATTTTTAGTAGGTACGAGTATGTATGTCTTTATACAGGTTATATTTCCCGTGATTTAACATATTCAACAGTAGCTTTAGGTCCTTTCTCATACTACATGCATTGAAATTATATTGTAATTTATTAGATTTGAAAACGTATCAAAAACAAAGACAGAAAAACCAAAACAATAGTACTGTAGCCGGGGGACTTTTTAATAACCAAAAAGATTACCGCTTGCAAGACAATCTAAAGTTTCCATACAAAACTATAAGACCAATCAAAGTTGACTTTTTCATCAGGTCTTATCTTTGTATGGCAATTTTTGACAGTCCTAATATAACGTATGGGTATTGAACTAAGGTGAAGAACATGACAATATAGAAAGAAAACGGTAACCTCGAAATTAGAAAATATCAGAATTTTTTTTTGATTTTTTTTTCTACGGCGGGTTGTGATCTGTAAGACTTAGGTTTTTATATTAGTTATTTAGTACCTTACAACAATTTCTAAACGGCAATCGTTTGGTAATTAAAAAGTCGCGGCTACAGTAGATAAGTACCTAATACAAGGATTTTAATTTTATTCCACAGACAGTACCTATTGATTCAAAAATATACTTGTGCCACTTTTTTTTAATTGACCTTCATGCTCTAAGTGCTTTTACGAAAAAAAGGGGGAAAATGTAAAATTTCCTCGCCGACCCTTTGTTTCTCGTTTCTCTACCATCCAACAATCATAATTCTCACAAGGAAAGCCTTAGGTATTGGAAAAAAGATCACGTAAGAAAACATTATTTAAATGTAAAGAAAACAGAACTCGAGGAATGTTTTCTATCAAAAAGAGTTCATGTTACCTATAGAAAATATGGCTATACATGGTGTTTCATAAGTAAAAATAAATATTTAAAACTCTTAAACGGTTGTTTAGACCGTCAAACTGAACAACATTCTCTATGGGACCAACATCGAAATCGCGAAAAAAAAATCGGATATCCCATAGGTAGGTACATATTTTAGCTCTAGTCGATTTGTTAGAGTATGGAACATCCGTTTTTTTTTGCGATTTTTATTTTGGTCCCGTGAACGTTGTTCAGTTTGATGGTCTAAACCACCCCCTGAAGTGTTTATTTGTAACACCTTGTATAAGTGAGTAGGTACCTATAGGTACCGAGATTCGGTGATAGTGATTAATGGTCTGAAGCACCCTGTTATGTCACGCATTTAATTTCATACCATGTAAGTATCTAGCCATAACCTAACCACACCCCGGACACTGCGTACAAAAAACTGAAATTGACAAGTTGATGTCAGCACATGCGAAATGGAGTCTAGGGCTGCAATGCGTGCGGTACATTATGCCTTTTTCGTAAATAAAACGCATTGACACCTGGTCTATTCAAAAATAGGTTTTATCCTTTTCGTCCTGAGATTATATAAATAATAAAAATAAAATAAAAATTTCTTTATTTGCACAAATGAAAAGTACAGAGTAAATACACAAAGGGAGAACAAAGTGGACAGTAGTTGGTACGTTAAGTTTGAGAGTGACAGTGGTCCCACACTAGGCAAGCCTGGCAACGTGTGAACCGGTAGGCGGTTTTAACTATGGTTGGTAAACGTCAAGTGACGCCTTTTGCATATTTTATACAAAATAAAAAGAAAACAATTAACTTAAGGAAGTAAGTTGTTTTGAACTTAGATCAGAAATTTAAAAGTAATAAGATATTAATTTAAATATAAAATTGGACTCTTACAACAGCTTACAACAGTAAAACCTTATGAGGTCGTGTAGTGTAGTGTAGTGTAGTGTAGTGTAGTGTAGTGCAATTTAATTTAAAGTACATATATTATATGAATATTGCGTATTTTATAATATTATTATACTTTGTATTTACCATAGTTTATGCTGGAATTTTTAATATCCTTTCGGTGTCCTCGTAATCAAGTTCTAAAAGCCAATTGCGGATCATGCGTTTGGCAGTAATTACTGCGGTGTGTTTTACATCGCATTCTTTTACAACTTTGTTGTAAATGTATGGATGTAGAAATGGAGCGAACCTTTGTGCAAACGCTGTTTTCGTTGGTACTGTTTTAGCTTTATTATATTATCTTCGAAAACTTGTAAGCGCAAAATTCTTGGTCAATGGCTACAGGTAAACGCCGAGGTAACCAGAGGGCAATAGAGGGGGCGAGGTTAAAAGTTGGTGGGAGGCAGGGAGGCGTCTTTACACACCCTATACTGTTCCAGTCACGGTCAGAACTATAGTGAATAGACTAGGTTTTGCTGTCGATAAATGCTTAAAAACACTAGCCCATTTCAGTCAAAATTGGCACTTTAATGGTAAGTATAGGGTTTGTGCGTAGATATTAATTGCGATACACGGTTTGTGGAGTCACAAACCCTACGCTAGGTTGACACAAATAGATTAGGTTTTGGAAACGCAAAAGGGTGAAAATCATTTAAAATTACCATTTTAACATCAACATTTGTCCAGAGGCTATATTATATTATTTTTGATGACGAAATAAGTACTTACTATAGTAGAATCTGTGCATTACGTAAATAAATATTTAAAGTATAGTTTAACGTTCCTTATTACCAGTATCTAATAAAGTACTATTTTTTTTTACTTCTAGATTTAAGGCGTATCAGGGTCATTATTTGAAACCTCGAAAATGGTGGTCACACGGTTATAAATCCTAAGATATGAAAGATACAGCATTCAAACAAATTTTATACGTTTCATCATTTATTAATCTATCTGGAACACTAATTATTTCATCAAAATAAATAAAACTAATAACTTAAAACTTCGTCCGAACATTGAAAACGGGGTGAATTTGGCTATTCTTCGAGTGTCCCACGCTCCTCTCGCGTAAAACAATCGCATATAACTTTTTAGTTTATTGTGTTACATATAAGTTTTGCATATCAAAATAATTGTCAAGAGTTATTTTATTCATTTCTTATTTCTATTTGTAGATTTAAAAGTTTGTTTAAGATTTAGAAGCCAATATGTGTTGGTCACACGATTTCATGATTTCTGGGAGCGCAGGTTTAAACGCTTCGTATGTATACAAATTACAACCTATTAGTAAGTTTATTGTTTTAACAGACACGGAAATATATCCCAGAATTAAATATTAAATGCAATTTGAGGCTATATACAATGTGTATTAAGATATAAAAGCTTATCTCCGGAATCAACTTTTTATTCACCTATTTAGGTAAGTTTCGTGGACACTGTATTAAATAGAAAGGATGCATTGTTTTTTATTCTTGTTAACTTTTAGAAGTGCTAATATAGGCGAGATTTTCTTAAGGTATTGATCCTTTGAAATTAAATGATAAATAAGGAGTAAATTGTAAAAACAGTCAAAAATCGTAATTTCCGTGGCGTAATTTTCGTGGAATGCTGTCCACGAAACTTACTATTCATCCCACGAAAATTATTACCCACCTGTTTTGAGTGAATTTAATCATGAAATATAGAATTTCTTTGTGAATTTGGGTAATTGATCGATTGTTTAAATGTCTATTATGCTTTATTTGTCGAAATGGTAGTTTAAAATTGAAATCTGTCTCTTCAAAGTACCATAATGATTATCAAACTGACATGGCATTTTACTTATCATACTTGTCTTATAAAAGAGTTCCATGACTAACTGACTGACTAAAGAAAAGTTTATTTGATGACGGAGTAGTAAGAGTAATCATCATAAGAGCTGTCCAGGAGTGAAATACCGCTTCACCTTGTTTAAGATGCCCAGCTTTTTGGCTGCAGTTTGAGCCGTAGACTCGATATCAGCGCCAAAGTTGAGTTTCGTAGTCAACCTCATGCCCAGAAGCTCAAGACTGTCGGAAACAGAGACAGATGTACCCCAGAAAGTAGGAGTCCGATGAAACGCTCCTTTTGGCGGTGAACAGACAAGCCTGAGTTTTGGTGGCATTGAAGTTGACTAGATTATTGTCACCTCACTGCGAGACAAGACTTTAAGTCAAGTTTGACTTTAAGTCACGTTCTACGAACGTATTTCATCCCCGCTGACCCCAACGCCGGATAGATATCTCTCTGTGACAGTACTGTCATCTGCATACCCAACAATACCTGACACAAGGAGGTCATTGATGTGTAGCAGGAAAAGTGTCGCAGAGAGAACATACCCCTGAGGAACCCCAGCATCAATTGCCATGAGGTCAGAAGAGCAGCTGTCAATGACAACTCTAATCTACCGTTCACTCAAGAAATCAGATATCCAGCTGCTGAGATCAGTGGGGATGCCATAAGCAGGAAGCATGCTCAGCAAACTACGTGCCATACCCTGTCAAAGGCCTTCGAGATATCAAGTGCCACAGCTAGTGCTAAACCGTGTTTCTCGATGGCCTCGCCCCAGCAATGCGTGACATACACAAAAAGATCCCCAGTCGAGTGCCCCCGGCAAAAGCCATATTGACGATCACTGAGTAGATCATTATCTTCTAGGTATGTCAGCAACTTACTGTTAAGTACTCTTTCCATGACTTTACAGAGAATGGAAGTGATGGCTATTATAGGTCGGTAGTTGCAGGGGTCGGCACGACTTGGGAACTTCTTGGGAACCGGTTGCACATTCGCAAGCTTCCAGGATTTTGGCACCGTTCTTGTTGTGAGAGAGAGGCAATACAGGCGTGTTAAAACAGGAGACAAGTCACGCCTGACTTGCGCCTATTGTGCGCCCACAATATCACAGCACTCTTGCAGGTATGCCATCAGGACCACTTGCCTTATTCACATCCAGACTACGCAATGCTCTGCGGACCTCTTTCGTGTGTATTGTGATCCGGCATCGAAGAATCACAACGTGGGATGGTTGGTGGCTGTTTGGCACCAGCTTCCAGACGTGAATTGCTCGCAAACAGAAAAGCACATAAATTCTCTTCCTCAGTTACGGAGTGAGCCAGCGACCCATCATGTTTCTGCATGGGAGGCAAAGTAGGACGGCAGAAATTGATTTAGACCGATTTTGAAAGCGACCAGAACTGTTTACTACCAGAGGGGTAAATTGCCAGTCTGACTCCAATGTGACTGACATGATCGAATCGAGCCTTCCGGATCACCCGTTTGCAGGACTTGGCGGCAAAATTAAAGGCCCTCTTCTTCGCGCGGACCCTTCGTGCTCTAACTTTGCGGTCGCGAGCTTGGACCCATGCTTGGTAGGCGGATTCCTTTCGAGCCTCAGCGCGAGCACAATCCGCATTGTACCATCGTTGGGCTTTGTGCGATGTCGGAGAATGGAATATAATATTCTATTCCCTGCCGAATCACATCCGCAACCACATCAGCGGAACAGGCTGGGTCACTCGAAGAAAAACATACTTGCCGCCATAGAAAAGACGCAAAGAAGTCTCACATCTCATCCCAATCTGCCGATCAGGAGGAGAGCAGATCGACACGGATTTTCGCTTCTTGAACTTATGATCCAACGAGTATCCTGGGTAGTTGAGGTTCGCCGTATCAGACGGGGTTGCTATCTGCGTCTCCGTTAAAAAGAATAGGTGTGGCCTTTCAGTGTCAAGGTGGTGGTGGACCGGATCGATATTTGAGTGCAAACCTCGTATGTTACTGAGGTGCACTTTGAGTGGGAGAAGTGCAGCCGTTGTGTAACCTTTTTCTTCTTTTTCACTTTTCGATTCATAATTTTGTAGTGAATGGTGGAGACGTGGAAAGAAAGTCAAGACGCTCCTCAGATACCCTGATGGACCTCTTGGGCTGGACTGACTGATGGGAAACTCAATTGGCGACTGCAGGGACGCCCGAACCCCCCGCAAAGGCCACCGGGCCCTCCCTTCCAGTCGCCAACTGGCACGGTGGGGCTTTGCGGGATTTTTCGCTATTTGTGTGGGGCAGCCTTTCACACGTGGCTAACGCACTACTTGGGCCCCCTACTAACTTCGGTCGGCCAACGAATGTCACCGTTCTTCAGATCCCGCTACCCTCCAGAATGAGTTTCCCGGTACAGTGTTGCTCAGAGGCCAAGTCCGGTTCCAAACAGCGCAAATGACACCTACACACCGACGGAACGCAGCAAGCTGCTTGTCGTCAGACTCCAGCAGGAGGGTGGGTGCAAACCAGGCGGCTCCTTGCGGAGCCTACCACCGCTGTGGGGGATCATTCAGCCGTCACCACAAACTTGGTAGTCTGTGGTGGCGTTGCCCGGGGTGGACCGCTAGGAGGTAGATCCCCAACCACCCCCCAAAGCTTTAAGGGAAAGCTCTTATATTTTTAAAGTAAAGGTACACATAAAGGTGACCCGATGCATATTGACCTTCCTTTTATTTATCACATAGGCAATTGAACCCTTTGGACGTTCAGTTCAGACATGTGAACAGCCATGTCCCAGAACCCGATTTAGAACAGACCGCCCATCATATTCAATGGGAATGTGAACTTTGGCACGGCGACTGCCAGACCATGCTTGACTCAATAAAATTGTTTTCTGGTGTCCCTTAATACATGGATCTTGATGCAATTAGGGATAACTTCGGCTTCGGTGCGTTCAGATGTTTTTGCCATACTTATATAATATATTTGAAAGCAAACTAGGTCTAAAATTTAATTAGGTTTATTTTCTTCTTTTGGTTTTATAATGGTGATTAATTGGTGCTATTGCGAAAGGGCTTTCAACTCTGCCATAAAATTATCTCTGGAGCTGGCTTAATATTAGCCATGATTTTGTTATTGATGTTTCCTGTTTGTAATGCAGGGAAGTCCGATACTTATTTTTCCTAATTCTGTAGCTGACTAAATTAATTGCGGGTCGCCAGCTAAAGAGTCATCAGTGTCTAGTGTTATGAGTGGTCGCCGCTTTGATCCTGGTTTACAGAGTACAGTGGTGGAATATGTGGTGGTCTTACGGGTAAAAACAAAGCCGGTTTCCCTAACGGTGTGATAAAAAATAATTATATCTATGACCATCCTCACTCAGTCTCTGCCTGCTATCTGTCTCAGATCTTCAGTCCAAGTAGTGGGCGGTAGGGCGGGGTCCTACTATATACTACGGTAACCCGTGCATGGTCTCCATTCTCTTATCATGACTTCATTTTCATTCCCCCATCATCAGTTCATTGACATTATAGATAATAATTATAACCAGCCCATTCCAACTTCAGCTTGCTAATGATACCAAACGAATGATAAACGATGGCATAAGAATCAGCTTCCCGAACAAGCTGGGTTCCAAAAAGGCTTCAGCATTCGTGGACTATGAGAAAGCCTTTGATGAGTGATGGTTTGAAAATGAACATTGACTAGACGAGGATCATGTCCTGTCCATGTTCTACCTACTTTCCTGTTAAGATCGGAAAATCTGTGCTTGAGTTTGTTAACAACTAATACACCAAGAACCAACTTTCAAATCAAATCAAATATAATTTATTCACACAAAAACATAAGCAGAAAAAATACGGAGAGAAAATACAAGAGGCACAAAATAATGTGGTCTGACTACTAATAAGCAATTTCTTCCAGACAACCTTAGGTTAAAGAAGATAGTAAACAATATTATGCAGTTAGGTAAGTCAAATTTCGAGACTGAGGTCAAGCGTCGAATTGGGCGGCTGGACAGCATTCAGCTACATATATTATCTTCTAATCCTAAATAATGCAGCATCTCAAGAGGACTGATCAGTGTATTCTGCCAGTGATGACATACGGAACTGAGACGTGGTGACGTGGTGGCTTACTATACGATATGAGATACTCAGAGGTCAGAGAATTGCAGAAAAACCAAGGTAGCTGACGAAATCCGAAGAATTGCTAAACTCAAGTTCTCAAGGGCTCAATCGTAGAATAGAGCACCGATGGGGACGAAAAGTTCTCGAGTGTTGATCGCGTACCAGAAGGCGTTGCATGAATAAGGTGAAGAGTTCGTTGGTCACCGGGTGGTGAAGGTTGCGGAAACCCATTGGATGAGGACAGCGCAGGACTAGTCGTTGTGGAAATTTTTGGGGGAGGCTAATGTCCAGCTCGTCTTTCAGTTGAGGCGATGATGAAAAATGTTGAATTAAAAATTGAAAAATTCGAATGGTGAATTTGAACGCGATGGATGTGAGATCGGTATGCCATAGCGCGATCTAACTTTACACATAGGTATTTGATCGTATCCAGGTAAAGAGATTACGGCTACCACTAAAAGGTTCTTCTTCTTATCGTGTGGGCAAGCCCTGGTGTCAGAGTTTATTCAAAGTGCCTTACAGCCTCTGGCGTGGTTTTTATGTAACGACTACTACCAGAGATAGTAGCCAGTACCAACGGATCAACGTGCCATCTGAAGCACGGTATCATCTTTCTTTTCAGACAATCAGGTGGAGTCAGCCTACAATGTCCTAACTAACTGGGGAAAAACGATAGGTGTTCCCCGTGGGAATCGAACCCACGACCTCCGTGTCAAGAGCCTAATGCTCTTAACCATTAGAGGCAGGTACTATAAGGATTATACGACCGAATATCCTGACCTCCCTCCCTATCAGCTCCGAAAGAACCCAGCTAAATTTTTTCCTCTGATTTTACTCTCCATTTTTGTAACCTGGCGGCGGCTTGGAAACAAGAATAGGTACACAAGTTCTAGCGGAGAAGCAAGGGGCAGCGCAGAGTCTGCGAAGACAGATATCGTAACATGCCAGGGATGCGAGATGTCGTTGATGAAAACGGAGGATTACTCAATCTTCATGAACAAGATAGAGCTTTGAGGAACTCTGGCTATACGGCTATAATTATCATACTGGTGATTTACGAACGTGTTGCGAACGAGATGATCGGTCAATGTACTCACCGCGTTGCGGCGTAGCGAGCTCGCGATGGGTGCGTAACGAACTCATTGCTTCACGGCGGTGCGGGCACTATGTTGTAAACTCGAGTAGAAAATGACAACGCCATAAAGTACCTATCCTTTTTACTATTATAGATTCAGAACCCAAAAAAAGTACCTTATATTAGTAATGACAAGCCTTTGTTCAGGTGACACTGATAGTTGAAGCAGTGTGTCCTCATGTTGTAGGTCTTTTTGGATCAGGAGAACGACTCGTAAAATTTAGGACGTGCGAGACATTCGCAGGTTTTACCGAAATTATTAATAATAATTTTGATTCGTTTGCAAAAAAAGCCTTGCCTTTGAAGACAACAAATTGCTCTTCCTTAACATACCAGGCTCCAATGGACACCTCGGGACCATCCAGTTTCGCAGAAGAGCGAAGAGCTTTATGGACTTTCTCAGACGTCATCGATGACAAAAAGTCCTCATTTTAGTGGGATTTCTTTTGACTGTAACGTTACAGGGCATCATTACTAAAATCGGGACGCCCCTTCATTTTAACGACAAATTATTGTCACACCAACCATCTTATGACGAATATCCTTTTAATAAATAGGTCTTCACTCCATTCACAGGCACCTTCAAAACCACAAGTCCATTGCTACTTCGTTTTACCTCTAAAGTGCTATCCTTGATCTACTTAGACAGAATTACGGCAACCTATTAGTTAGTACTAGGAGGGCCCATGTCGGTCAGGTCAAAGCCGATCCCAGCTCTTCAGGGCCAGTTCTCCATCTAGTCTCGTACATGATTGGCAGTTCCCTCCCAACAAAAGAGATAGAAAATTGAATGCGTAGGTAACTACTTTGTGTGAAAGGTGACATGTGTGAGTAAAAAAGGATTTAATACAGTGTCGCTAGGTTTCGTCTCAGCAAATGCAAATTTTTATAGAAATCTAGGTACGAATACATTCACAAAAAATCTGTCAACTTAGGTGAAACTTATTACCTCTTAACACACTTTATTTTTTACGTCTACACTGTACAATCAATCCAGGAACTTTACTAAATAGTGGAAAAGCTAGCTTGGCAAGTTTAGCCATTGTAATGTAAATAATTTATTCACAAAATTTTGCTGTTTAGACATTAAAATAAGTAAGTAAATAAGCAAGTTATAGCCCGTAGGATCCCACTGCAGGGCAAAGGCCTCCAAGACATAAAAACACAATGCAAAATGTATGCATAATTTTCGTGGACGGCTTAGTAATTTTCGTGGCACCAAAAATTTGAAAATTGATTTCTACTGAAAGTAACAGTCATATCTAAGTGCGCAATAGATCAATTGACTTGTATTGTCAGCTACTTTCATATTTTGACCTTATTTATCTAAAAATCTTAAAACTAAAATGCGCCACGAAAATTACACGGAGAATGCCGGAACGAAGAACTACCCATCAGCCGTGGAGTGGTCCACTCACTCACACTCCATACTAATCGATGAGAAAGAGCGCGTGGCTCCGGTCAGAATTTTGCTGTTTTCTTTGAAAAATTCGATGATTTTTTATTAATTTCGAAAAAGTAAAAAAACCACATCATTCTAAATTGTATTGTGAACAATATAGTAAATTTTCATTTTGTTCCGATTAAAAATGTAAGAGTAAAATGGTTACAACTGGAAAAAAAGGGGTGACTTTAGAGTCCCTTTTCTTCGGTTTTATTCATTAAAATCGATTTCTAGAAAAACCACATCACTTGTCATATCCTGTAGATGGTTCAGTATAAATTTCAGTTCAAAAAGTGCCATAGTTAATGAATAAAATGGTTACAAATTTACCCAAAACCGGCAGGTAGCCCCTTAATTAAAATTTTAATATTAAATTCAAATCATAAGTGCTAACTAACACTATTTAACTTTTATGTCGTACAAATCTATTTCAGTACGTACAAATTCAATCCAACGTGGCAATATAATGATAGGTACCACAATGCGAATCAGATTATAATAGACTAGCTCTTTTGTTGTCGGTATTTTACCTTGGGAAGTCGATAAGAAATCCTATGCGATTTCAGTCCGATTTCGTACTGTAACGGACTAGGTAGGTAGGTAGGTTTTTCCACGATAAAAAAACACTATTCGATTATGGTAGGTACTGATCAGGACTGACATTTTATAGCGTTTGTAAAAACGCGACAGGGATGTGGCGTTCGAATAGAACCTGCTTCGACCTTTTCTGTTGGAGTTTTCTCTATGTTACTTTTGTCATGCGCTTTTGTTTGTTATTAGCAATGAGCTTGGTTATTAGAGTTTGACATTCGGAGAATAAGCGTTTATGTTCGATTATTGTTATTGCGCCGCAAATAAATTGCATTATAAAATAAACCGTGTAGTCATTGCACTGACGACACAAACGTCCCCATAGTGGTGACCACCGACACAGAAATACGCAGCTTCGAAAACAGCGGTAGAGGACCAGTGCCGGGCCGTTCAACTTGTCCGTCCAGATCGAAAGGGAGCCATCGGTCGCAGCATTACCTCAGGACCCGCAGTTGGCCCAGCGCGGCGGTTTTTACAACGGTACCCAGGAAACCTCCCGGGCCGGTATCAACATCGATTAAACTCCGATTAAACTCCGGCACTCGAACAACGCAAACCCTCACGCACCTGCAGAGAGTATCAACGGTTGTCGAAGCCGCTCCAAGATTCGAATATACTACCCCGGAGTACGTGCGTGAGTCGAAGTGAAAGTTTTCGCCAGAACAATTCCTTCCTTCCTTTTCCTTTTTAAGTAGCCATTACCTTACTACTTTTTATATAAAAAATAATTATAGTAGCTCTAATTTGTGCAACTTAATTATTGCGAGTGGTGTCGACGCATAGCATTTTACTACTTTATCATTGGTTGTTTTTTAAAAAAAAAATACGACATAGATACTACTTTTTCTTATAGGTACTGTGCCATAACAGTGCACGTTTGTTATTTCATTTAGGTGTTAATTTGTAAGTAATATGACAGTGTCACCCCAGATAATGGGATTAGGGCAATGACAACCAGGATTGATTTAATAGTTACCACAGACTGCCTAACCAGAGGTCCTGGGTTCGAATCCCATTTTGGTCACCGATGTTTGTAACTAACATGTTTGTGTCGTTGTTGCCTTGTTTCCACGCTCGCTAGCATGTTACCCCCGAGAAAACTACAAAAATCTAGATGAGCCTCATCTTTGCGTATGCGAAAGCGAGAGCGCATGACGGTTTTGACGTTTTGTCGCTTTATCGTGCGTGGCATGCTACAGCCGGCGCTGTAGCGCTATTGCGCCTTAGCTTAGCTCTCTTTTATTTGTGACAAAAGCGCGTATAGCCGTATCGCGCGTTTCATACTGAGCCGCAGATCAATACCGTGAGAGTTTAAATGAAATCCTCTTGCTTCTCTTCATCGTCTGGTTAAAACGATAATACCACGTGAATACGTTAAACACTATAAATCTATACTCAAGTTAGACGTCCTATGACATTGCCTAATTGATTCTAAACCACGTCCTAGCAGACTAGATCGTGACTAATCATGCCGCTGGAGCATTATTTTATGGCGAGTACAAACTAGATGAGAATAGATAGAGATTCTGAGAGGCGATTAAAGTGACCTAATTCAATTATTTTACACGCATAGTTCTCTGGGCAGTGGCGTAGGTTCTTTGGGCAGTGGCATAACTACTGTGGCGGCATGGCAGGACTGGCAATTGCCAAGGGCCCCGGGCTCCACGTATTACAAATGCATTTTTTTTTTTAGCGTGGACATAATATGTTATTCTGCAGGGGAAAATTTTGGGAAGACGAATGCCTGGTAGGAGCCCTCTGTCCTGTAGGCTCCACTATCTCGATCCACCAGTGGATCGAATAGGACGCTGAAGTTCACTGTGATCCAAGAAGGACGTCCTGGCTTAAAAATCTATGTGAATGGTTCTATGTGAACACCACCTCACTGTTCAGGGCTGCAGTCTCCAGGGTCCGAATAGCCCTAATGATAGCCAACCTCTAAGATAGTATGATTTCTATACAACGCGACGCACCTTCGCTGAATAGAAAAAAAATTATCTCTTCCCACGCTTTTCGGGGAGCGAAAGCCGCGCTTACCACGACGTGTCGATGGAAAAAAGAAAAAATAGAGAAATCATACTAGACGTGCTGGCACCTCCTATCCTATCCTTTCTGATTTCTGACTGTTTCCAATTACCTCGTTACAATGCAGTAAAATCTAGAATAACTTTATAAAAAGTAGGTCGGTTGAGATTTAGAGTTGCAGATTTGCAACGACCTAATAATAACACCGTTTTGGGAGTTACGCGGTTAGTAACCGAGCCGGCATTGTATCGGGAACTACAAAATTAACTTTAGCTTGACCTAATAACATTTTAGTAAAAATTTCGAGCTCGCTCCGCTCGCTCCTGGTTTTATATAATATTGCAGCTGTGTTGAAATAAAATCTCAAGCTCGTTTCCCGTTGCTCCAGGTTTAATAGTTTTGCTTGGATATTCTTCTTCTTATCGTAGCCGTGGTGGTCCAGTGGCGCAGGAGGCGATGGTTCGATCCCCGTCCACGACGCCGACTCGTACCAATGAGTTTTTCAGAATTTATGTACGATTTGTAATACCACTGGCTTTTCGGTGAAGGAAAACATCGTGAGGAAACCTGCATGCTTCAATTTCGAAGCATGTATTGTCGGACTGTCCATTATAAGTGGCGACGGGCCCACCCCTCGTCACACTGGACAGAGTTTCGGTACTACTGGTGAATCGTGGATGTTCTGAGGTTTCAGAATATCTCTGACTACCCCCTCGGGGAATATAGTCGTGAGCATAAATATGCTTATCGTGTGGGCAGCAAGCCCTGGTGTCAGAGTTTTTTCCGACCGCCTTACGGCCTTTGCTCTGACGTGGTTTTTATGCAATGACTTCTACCACCAGAGGTAGTAGCCATAACCAAGTTAAATAAAAAACATCATATTTAATCGTAGAAAGAGAAGGCACTAGAAGGAAGCACGTGTCTTGTCATATGACTCAGTAAGAGATGCACATAGCAAATTCGCTCTAGTTAAAAAAGGAGACCGCTACTTATTGCTGTCCTTATCGACGTATCCACTTTTTTGTACTTCGGCCATCTGACTCCAAAATGTCACTTCATATAAATTGTATGGGACAACCACCTGACTCCGAGATGTCACTTCATAATATAATTCGCTATCTCATACCCGGTTACACTGATATTCGGTCTACTAGCGTAAGCGAAAAATTTTTCGTCTATGTATTTAATATTATGCAGACGGTTTTTTAGGAAATGATGAAAAACATCAAACTGAAAAACTTTCTAAATAGAAATTCTTCTTTCGAAATCGCGAGAAACAAAACAATTTAAGGCTAGGTTATCCCAGTGCAACTTAATCTAATCGTGTAATTGAGAACAGTCGCCCATCCACCCGATCCTTAAATAAGACATAATTTAATTTCAGACTTTAAAACACAGTTTAAAACACTTTCGTTCGTGTTCAAAAAACGGCCTCGACGGTATAACAGCGTCTTAAGAAAGATCTTTGTTAGTTTGTAGGAAGAGAATTTATTCCAAAACAGGGACGTTGGATCCTAGTTCCTAAATAACTATAATAGAATACCTAAATAAAAAAGGTAGTTACCTATAATAAGTAAATTATATACACTTACACGGTTTGATGTATCTTGAAACATTATTTATTTTCATTTATAAATCATAAATTTTGTTTGATATTTCGCTCATAAGATTCCGGATTCCGGTCAACCTATTAAATGAGATGAAACGACGATGAACACCGCCTGGACAAAGCCGTCTAGAGGGTTGGAAAAAAGGATATTTCGGAACTTTCTGTTCAAGTCATCTCTTTTAAAGTGTTATCTGGTATCAATGGTTCAGTATGATCTCTTGATTACAAATATAAGGTCTAACAAAAGTAGGTGAAACTATTTTAAGGGGATGATCAGACCATCAAACTGAACAACTTTCTCTATGGGATCAATATCGAAATCGCGAAAAAAAATCCGCTGTTCCATACAAACCTACTCTACCTAAATGTATGGGATTTTTTTTTCGCGTTTTCGATATTGGTCCAATAGAGAAAGTTGTTCAGTTTGATGGTCTGATCATCCCCTTAAAATAGTTTCAGCTAATTTTATTAGACCTTATACAGGGTGTTTCATAAGTAACAATAAATTTTTGAAACTCATAAGGGGGTTGTTTAGACCGTCAAACTGAACAACTTTCTCTATGGGACCAACATCGAAATAGCAAAAAAATGTTTTTTAAATCCCATACATAATATGTTAGCTCTAGTCGATTTGTAGAGTATAGAACATAATTTTTTTTTTCGCGGTTTCGATATTGGTCCCATAGTGAAAGTTGTTCAGTTTGATGGTCTACACCACCCCCTTAAATGTTTATTTGTAGTTTTGTAACACCTTGTATATAAGATGACAAGCGCTCAGACTGTGGGGGTAGAAACTGTGACGTCATAAAGATGGCCATACAAAGCAAAAAAATTTTTTTGTTTATTAATGCCGTTGGGGTATCAAATGGATGTACATTACAAATATTAGCATAGTATAACATTTTCACTATTTGGTTTAACAAATTATTCGAAAAAGTAAAAAAAAAATCCTCAATTCTGAGTTTACTTTGAAGTCAGTTCAAAGTTTGAACTGCTATAGATTATAAACGACTGAATGGATTTTTGTAAATTATATATCAAATGACTCAGGATATTCTCTATATTGCGTCGAAAAATAATTGACTACACTTATAACAAAATAAAAAATGTACATCAATTTGAAAAACATTGTAAAGTATGACCAAGTAGTAAAAATTATATAGTATCATATGTATATTTGTAATCTACTCATAAAGCCATTTCATTTGATACCCCACATGATAAGTTTAATTTAAATAAAAACTGTGACGTCATGAAGAAGGCCACACAAGGTAAAAAAAAAATCTCTTCAATCTGAAACTTCTATAAAAGAAACGTGAAATAAGAACTCGATTTTTATGAATCACTATATTTTATTTAAGATAGAAAAGAATTATTTACTTAACATTTATGTTACGTTAAATATCTACTTAAATGCAATAAACTTTGTATAAAATAATGTCCGTTTAACATTTTTGTGTAAACGGTATAATCCGGTCGGAACAAAAAATATCTGCTGTTCCATACTAAACTGCAATGCCTAATCGACTCAAATGTAGGTATGCAACAGCAGATTTTTTTTGTTCCGTTCGGATTGTTCCTGAAGTCCTGATTGCTCCCATAGCAAGAGTTGTTCAGTTTGATGGGTTAGATTCTTAGTTGAAAAGGATGCTAATGATATCAATTTCACCATAAAGTATTAATTAGAGTTACGACATAAATTTGAACTAAAATTAAACGTAAGTGCGTTCACACACGATAACGCACTGACGGAGCTGCAGACGTCAGTCCATAGAACCACACACGGTGCGTCAATGCGTCACCGTGTGTGCTTCTTCGTGCGGTTTCATACAACTCCTTGCTTCACAAATGTCGGACTGACGTCTGCCGCTCCGTCAACGCGTCATCGTGTGTGAACACACTTATATCCGGATGATGGCATGGCACATAGCGCGCTGCCTAAACAGTCATTATCGCAAACTCAAATAATTATAAATGCCGTAGGATGGTATAATCTTTTGATTTCATTTACAACATGTCAGTTTGATATTAAGCTGCATAACTATGAACAAATATACCTATTATTTATAATTGTCTTACTTCGACACAATAAAATCCACATGCACTCAACATAAACCTCGAAGTTTATGAGATACATTTGACGATCGACGCGAAAGACTATTTGATTTCACACGGCATCCGCACGTAAAAGACTTTATGTTGTTTTTCTGTCTGTAAGACTAGTATTTTCCTCACTTACTACCTTTAACATGAATCGAATTTATTCTGTTGGAAAAGGATGTAAGTAGTTTTTCTAGTTGTCGACATGATCTCTCCAAATGATGTCTCCAAACTCTGTATCTCTCTAAAATAACTGTTTTTGTTACACATTGTAAAATTTTGACGGTCTGTGGGTGGTGACTGGTGACTTGTTGTAGGTATAGGGGGTCTGCTGAGCAGACCCTTCTCAACCACCAGCCCCACCACAAATGTATAACTGTTTTGCAACATGTAGCTATCACATAACACTGTAACATTAGTGTCTTGGGAGAAATACATAATTTTTTTAATTTTGCTTTTTTTCACAAAGATACGAGTAATATACCTACCTAATAAATATATATTCGAACACTGTCTTAGAATTAAATCCAAACTAACTAGGTGATATTTGGGAGAGGATCATCGAATCGAGTACCAGCAGCATGAAATCATCGTGGTATGTTAGTTGAACAAATGGCGTCAACCAACGAATAAAACACTCAATATCGACGGGCCCATAACCTGGCAATTTTTCGAGACCGACAAATTCGGTTAACTGTACAAAATTATGATAAACTGTAGGACCTAATTCAGCATTCGCTATGGCAGAACTTTTTCATCACCAGAGCTTTATTATGGTCCTCGATGATGTATCCGTACGTGTTCCTTAAGCGGCCGTAGCATGGCAGCGTGATATAGCGGTATCGCGCCTTGGCTCTTTTTGTATTTGCGCACGAACGAACGAGATAAAATGCGTAATATAGCTTTATCGCGCGCATCGTGCTAGCGCAGCTGGTCTAATAGAGTTTATGTAATATTCAAATTCAATATCCCCAGCAAGTTGACCATTATTAAATGTTTCCTTCTCGAATCCGTAGGGACTGCGTGATAGTGTTTGGCCTCGTACTCATTTATTCGGTAGAGAAGTCCTTAATTCTGGTACTTGTAATGGAAGTGGATAATGCTTGACAATGCCTAATATATATAGGGTCCTTCTTAATATGCTTACACTTTTTAAGAGGATGATCAGACCAATTCAAACTGGACAACTTTCTCTATGGCACCAACATCGATATAGCAAAAAAAAATTAACACCTCCATACAAAACTGCAAACCTACTCGAGACAAATGTATGGGACAGATGATTTTTTTTTCGCGAATTCTTGGTCCCATAGAGAAAGTTCTTCGAATGTTGGTCCCATAGAGAAAATTGTTCAGTTTGATGGTCTGATCATTCCCTTAAAAAAGTGTCAGCATATTAAGTGGACCCTGTATTTATATTTTATACAGGGTCTAAAATTAAATGCGCTTAGAAATAGTAACATGTAATATAATTATGAGTAACCATCAAACTGAACAACGTTCATTATGGGACCAACACTAAAACCGCGAGAAAATATCAGCTGTTCTATAATTTGGTTTGAGTAGCGGTTGACGTTTAATATATCATATGGACCAGCTGATTTCTTTTCGCGATTTCAGTGTTGGTCCCATATTGAAAGTTGTTCAGTTTGATGGTCTGAAACACCCCTTTAAGTGTGAACCGCATTTATGTTTACACCCAGTATACAACGTGTTAATTAATAAGCGCAAAACCTCATACATACAACATATTTACAACAAAATAATTATATTAAAATAATAATTTCATTATTTTGATACCTAGTTAAAATTTAAAGTTATTCGCATTTTAACTTTTGAGGAAACAATTATTTGTTATCATTTCTGCAATGAATGAAGGCGCTAACGTGCTTTTGGATACATTTTAAGAATCTTGTTTTGGTAGTAAGAGGGCGAGTGTGCCCTTGCGGTGGGTTGAGATCGAGTTCAGTAAATTTTACAAACTAATTATTTAATATTGTGAAATAAATTAACCATGATAATTCGATTCTAAACAAACTACTATCTAGTTTTGCGTTAATCATTAACACGTTGTATTTCTGGCATGGGACGTATTATGTAAAATTAATTAAGTTACTCGTATAGAGTCAGATCTGACAGTTAAATTTGTACAGAGTGAAATGGTCAGAGATATCCAGTGATCAAATTATTAGTTTCCTTTACAAAGACAGTATTAAATTGGTCCACATTTAAGTTTGCGAAGTCAATAAAATTGGGGCACCGACCGTTGAAATATTAATGAATGAATTTCACTTCCTAGTTCCTACCATTGTCATAAGCGATACTTCTAATAAGTTATTAGGTTCTAAAATCTTAAAAGTATTACGTAAGCTTTCATGATTTGTCGCGTTAGACAAAGTGACAATGACTTTTCGTCACTTCGTGTGATATGAGTTCCGATAGGTAGTCGGAGCAAGCTTGAAAAATTAGGATCTAGAGCCACATAGATAGTGTGGGGGAGACGGGGGGGTAAGTAATATTCGATATAAATACAAAGAATATATAGTTTAGGAAATATAACTTCTTTTGATATAATTTTGTATGAAATACAGGACACTTGCTATAATAAACGTTAGATATAAATTTAAGACCTATAATTTGATAAAGTATAAAACGCATCGGATATAATGAACCTTAAGTATAACCATCACATGTTATACAATCTATAAAGCATAACATTTAATAAATATAGCATTATCAATGCTATAATATAATATTTAAAAACCGCATGTCGATGTCTAAAATATGACCGCTCTCTAAGTGGTTACACTACATACCGAACCTAACCTAACCTATAGTTTTGAAGCTATCTGCCTTTCTGCCCCCCAAGCAACAAGCAAGCAAGCATGCAGCGAGCAAACAATCATGCAGGGAGCAAACAAACATGCAGCAAGCAAGCAAGCATGCAGCATGCAGGCAAGCATGTTGATGCTCCGCTCGCTTCGCTCGCTCCGCTAAGTGTGCAACATGTTCTAACCTAACCTAACCTAGAATTTTTAAAACACTTGTTTGTTTTTATCAGGCAGGGGGCATCCGCCCCCCACACCCCCCTCGCGGGGGGCGCAGCCCCCCTGCACCCCCCAACATGCATTCAAGCAAACATGCAAGCAAGCACACATGCAAGCAAGCATGCAAGCAAGCATGCAAGCAAGCACACATGCAAGCAAGCATGCACGCAAGCATGCCAGCAAGCAAGCATGCATGCACGCACAAATGCAGCATGCATGTGACACACGTTTCGCTTGAATCCACTTGCTCTATACGTGGTCACACTACCTAAATTAACCTAACCTATAGTTTAGAAGGCAATTTACTAGTTATAAAAAATATTTAATTGTAAATGTCTTTGGAGCAATACTTCAAGGGATCGTTATGTCTCATACTCAATACTCAATACTCAATATTTTATTGCATTCCATAATGTACAACAAGGTATTAATTTATAAGCTATGAGATCATCATGGACCCTGTAGGGCACAGCAACTGTGAACATTTCAAAAATAACATCAAATGATTGATATATCAAACAAGTTTTATATTAAGTAATCGTTAGTAATAATCAACATTAGATATATTAAAATTATAGGATATAAGTATTCGATTAAATGTATGATATGTTTTTTCAATATTATGCTCGTAGTTAGTAGTATTTCTTACGAGCATTATATCATTTGAACGTTATAAAATTTTTATTATACCAAATGTTATTATACGAAACGGGACGCACCCGAGACGGGGCACCGGCAGTATCGGTACCGCGCGCTGGTAAATCGGTACAGGTTGGTTAACTAAAGCTGGCGCGTTCATGCGACACACAAATGCGTTTTTCCTGTCACAGCGTCCGTGCTTGGTAGAGATAAAGGCATTGCGTAAATGTGAGGCACGCGCCAGCTTTAATTAGCCGACAGCACGGCTAGCTTTCCACCAACGACAAAGTGTTTAAACGAGAAAAACGTCATGCGCACTCTTTCTGGCATACGTAAAATAATAAGGATGGAGGCACATCTCAATTTTTAACTTTTTCTCGGGGGTGGCAGGCGCGGTATAAGCTCCCCTGGCCTCCGCTCACCGCGCACTATAGACCTGGGCCTTTACCCGGACATTCGAATTGGTTCCAATGTCCACTTTATTACAATGAAGTTCGGACCGATACTGTAGCGATATATAGAAAATCGAAAGTACGGGTACCTATAGCTTGCCAAAAAAGTAATGAACGTGGTTACAAGTGGAACTAAAATTTTACTATATGGTGGTGTTGCCAGATTATGCGTGATTTTGACGTTCGTTCTTGCGTGGAGGCAGCGCCCTCATTTTTTATCACACCTTTTTTGGCTAGCTGTACATGGCCTGTCGCGACTGCCGAGCGCGACCACTATACTCTGAAATGGAATCCGAGATCAAAAATTTCAGAGTATAGTTTACTCATAATTACACTACTAAAGTTTAGTTGTTGCTTGTATTATAACTTAGGTCTTAGTAGTAGTTATCCTGTGACCTAACGCCACTGTAGTTACTGCAGTGCACTCCTGTACTGGACGTAGACTTGGTCCTTGAGTATATTGAAGAATTCCGCCCTTTGAGGAAGTCCTGAAAAATGTATAAAATATTTTATGATGCGCATTAAAGATTTCGTGATCGGTGGATTTCAACTCTGGGTAATCTGTGATAGATACTGCATTCTGGTTGGCATCAAGGATCATTAATATGCTGACACTTTTTAAGAGGATGATCAGATCGTCAACATGAATCACTTACTCTATGGGACCAACATCTAAATACTTTCTGTCCATCTACTAGGGTAAGCGAAACTTCTTGGTCAGACCAGCAGTCAGATGGTCGGAAGATTTCTGTATAGGTAGCAGCCGGTAAACAGTGGATGAGACTAGCGTGAGATCGTTCTGATTGGCGTGGAAATTAAGCGATGACATCCAGAATTGGGGTTTACCAGGCTGATGATGATGATAAATATTTTAAGTAAAATTTGCAGTCCAATCGACCACTTCAAAGGCCGAACGTATACGTAAATTAACTAAAATTGTCGATGTAAGATTAATGAATTGGAACTCACGGACCTGAAAAAAGACGGACAAAATCGATAAAAAAATTTCGACTTTTCATACAAAAGTTTGATCAGCTGATTGCATTTTAGCATGGGAAGTGAACAAATTTTTTACGAATTTCCTATAGGTTTTTAAGGGAAAGTTGTTCAGTATCATGGGTATGCAACTGTTTACCCCTAACACCCTGCATATGTGTGTCAGTGCTGTCGCACTGTCGCGCAGTACATCATGGCGGTGGGTTGTAGGACCTGCGCCTAGAGCCAGTGCATCTGTGTGAGTGTAAGTCCCTTGTAGAACTAACGAAATTGTAGGACCTTGCATGCTTCACATCTTTTTAGTGTCACATTACGTCTGTCTTTTTTTCAGGTCCGTGTCGGAACTGAAAACATTTCACTGAAATTGGCAAGATCAAAGCAGCAACGTCCGGGTGTTGATCAAATTGTTTATAACGTAAATTGTTTCAATCTGAAGTAAATTTAGCGACATCAGAAAGGAAATATTATACATTTATTTCTTTTGCTCTTTAGCAGCCGAGTGTGAATGAATAATTTCCGAGAACCTATTTACCTTATTTTCCACATTTACTTTATGAAATATTGGTTTTCGCATAATTTAAGGATTGGCTTCTTATACAATTATGTAATCTAATAAACAAGTAGGTACTTAGCAAAATCTTGCTACATTATATTTACTTGTTTTTATGGCCTTTTTATGTCTTTTTAGTACATTACTGCAGCGGCCAGCAAAAGAGGCATTGATGTCCATCAAATGACAATGATGACAATGATTTTGATGGCAATGCTCGTTCGAACATGTAAAGTAAGTCCATCAATGCCTTAGTTGCGGCCAAGGCTTGTATAGTACTTTTCTCAAAGAATGCGCGGAAATTTGCCATTTTGTCGCTCCAATTCCTGAATAGAGATTAAAGAGGTGCGTCAGACCATCAAATTGAACAAAGACAATGCAAAGCATAAAATGCATGACACAACTTTACTGTTTTTTTTCGAGATTCCTAAGTTTAGTAAAAGTTGTTCATTTTGATGGTTCTTTATAATCCCGGTAGGTACTTAAAGGCTTTAGATGTAACTCATTTAATTTTACATCCTGTATAGGGTACCTAATCTTGCAGTACCTACCTATGTTATAAAGTACTACCTACATATTTAGAAGTCAACAATAACATTTTTTTAACTATACAATTTTGGTATTTATATCCAGATTTTGATTGTTTGCTACAACACGTATTTTTCAAATCACTAAAGTTTGGTACATTTGAACAATTTTGTTTAGTGAAAGCATCGCGTTGCCAAAGCGCTACTGAAAGCGCTCGCTAGAAATTTCTCATAGGTGTTTATTAAAAAGGTGTACCTACCTAACACAAAGTTTCTTATTGTTATCTTTATCTAGTTGACGTATTACCGGAGCTCTCGTTTTCTTCAGCCTTACATTCTTTTCATAAATGATTTGTGGGAAACTATATCTGAATAGGGTTCCATAATCAAAGCATAATTTATGGGTTCTCGCCAACGCTTCCAAGTTGAGGGGCCATTACATTTCAGTGTGGGCGGTACGGACACAGAAGAGAGAAGGAAACAGTAAGAGAACTAGGACGTATGCTTGAAAATAATGCCTGCTCTCGGTAATAGGGCTATGGTTGCTACTGACGGGTTTTAAGATCGTAAGATCCTAAAGTAAATATCAATCTACTACCCATCTATAGGATGAAATTGATATCATTAGCATCCTTTGAAACTAAGAGTCTACCCATTAAACTGAACAACTTTTACTATATAGGAGCAAACCGATCGGAGCAAAAAAATCTGCTGTTGTTTTGAGTCATTGCAGTTTAGTATGGAACAGCAGATTTTTTTTGTTCCGATCTGCTCGCAATAGTAAAAGTTTTTGTTTGCTTGCTCCCAATAGTAAAAGTTGTTCAGTTTGATAGGTCGAGTCTTAGTTTAAAAATTAAAAAACCTGTCTACGTAAAAAGTAAACTTTAAATAAAAACTGAAAAGAAAAAAACAAGTCCAGTAGTCTAGAATTCTGTTATGTAATACTGAAGCGACTTTAACAGTCGGGACCCATTATTCGGAAAATTTGATTTGCAGTTTAGTATGGAACAGCTGATTTATTTTTGGCGATTTCGACATTGGTTGCATAGAGAAAGTCGTTCAGTTTGCTGGTCTGACCATCCCCTTAAAAAAGTGTCAGCATATTAAGAAGATCCCTATATAATGTATTATATATCGTTGTCTAGTCATCATAATACAAGTCCAGGCTAGAAATTGTGAGACAATGCCCAAGATATATTTGTTTATTATTATTTATTAACTACTCTACCAACGCGCGGCCAGTTTTTTTGTGTTTCCATAGCTTGATGTGTCGCCGTGTGTACGTGGCGCTCGTCTGTGTGCGTGCGGCGATTCGGGCGTTTGTATATATGAAGTGGGAATACTGGTCTTTGTCTTTACTGTGGTATGGATCTTACTTTGAAAGCCTGCCGGAATTTGTGGGACATAAGACTGTAGAGAATCGGGTTTACAGCCGTAGACAAGTAGACGTTGATAGCGCATAAGTAGTTCAGGATTCGCCAGACCTGGAATGGGTAGAGATCATTATTATAAGTACATGCTTATATTATACAACAAAACACCAAAGTAATATTGGAAGGTTTAGACCATAAAACTGAAAAACGTTTACAATAAAAACATGAACAAGGAGTACAGTTTGTACTCTTAGAGAATGCCTTTCACAATACAAACATGATCTGGGGTGCGATTTTTGAATCTCACCGGTGAGTTTGAACGGTTTTTAAATCTCATACAAAAGCCTTCTTATACCCATGAGTTCAATACGAGTGGGAAGGGGCACTGGTATTGAAGTCAATGAGTCGAAAGATTCAAAAATCCGGGGGGGGGGGGGAGGATTTTGAGTGTCACCGGTGAGTTTGAACATTTTTAATTCTCATACCTATGAGTTGAATACGAGTGGGTAGGGGCACTCTTATTGAACACATGGGTATGAGAATTTAGTCTCCGGTAAAATTTAACAATGCGAACTTTGGGAAATCGGTGAATATCTGCCATTTTACTCAGCCGGTGACTTTCAAAAATCGCACTAAATGGCCTAAACGGTATGAAGTTTATGTATTCATCCGGTCATGATTTCGAATCTCACGATTAATAGCACTTCTGAGAACGAACTGAAGGGATATCTTGAGATGGTAAAGTGTGAAATAAATATTGACGTGGGTTACTAATTACGTCACCATATCATACGAATTATTTTTAAACATAAAAATCCCTTTCATGCCATCTCTGGACGTGTACAGTAACACCTATGTTAGCAAACCATTCAATAGATTCGAACAACGACACAATAGATGGCGTCGACTGTACTCCTTGCTTCCGTCCTGTCCCATCGAATCATGAAAACTGACAGGAAATTGGCAGATGGCGCAGTCGGCCCATTATCTCAACTACAGAGTACTATTATACTTCTGTAAGATCTCAACATAAAAACATAAATTATAAATATTATAAGACTGTAAACACAACATGTGACGGCCGAGAGCTCAGTCTCAGTCCTGCTGAATCGAGTGTCGCAGGTTCGAATCTCGTAGGGGGCAAAATATTTGCGTATGGTCAATAACATTGACTTGCACTCTAGCGATAGACAGGCTCTTTCATAGAAGCAACATGTTCCACTTAATTGCGGTGTTCACTTTCCTCACTATGGCAATGACAGACCACAATGTGTCATTTTGTGTGATATGTTGTTTGTTTGAACGAGCTTGTCTATCGCTAAGTATATGTCAGTGGTCAATAAGAATATTATTTTGTTATACATAAAAGAACACCTGCACAAAAAGTTTGTCTATTCAAAGTATTGAAAACGATTTTCATATTGTTATCATAATCATCTACAAATTAAAACAATGCTTTCTAAAATTAGGAATACGAAAAAAAACAAGAAAAGAGAAAAACACGGAACACTATCGAATTGACAAGACATTTTTAAGATTTTAATTCCACCAGGATCCAGAGCCACGGATTTAAAAAAAAGTTAAAGCACCTATTTATACAAGGTGTTTCATAAGTAACAATAAATTTTTGAAACTCTTAAGGGGGTTGTTAAGACCGTCAAACTGAACAACTTTCTCTATGGGACCAACATCGAAATCGCGAAAAAAATAATTTCATATCCCATACATATTTTAGCTCTAGTCGATTTGTAGAGTATAGAACATAAATTTTTTTTTTCCCGATTTCGATATTGGTCCCATAGTGAAAGTTATTCAGTTTGATGGTCTACACCACCCCCTTAAAGGTTTATTTGTAGTTTTGTAACACCTTGTATTGACGTCATTAAGCTTCTAAACATAACTAAGTAGGTAAGTACTAATATTGTGCTGTGAGAAGGTTCTACCGAAGCTCAGGTACATTTTGAATTGGTTGACTGTGCCTACTGAAACCTGATATTTCCGGCGCACCCCGAACAATCAGCTCTACGGCTACGTAGAGCTGCTGATTGTTGGGGTGCGCCCAGGGTACGTGTACGCGTTGGCGTTGACTCTAGTCAACATCTACGCTAATTGGCAAAACCACGATGGCAAATCAAACTCGATGACAAAACGACTAATTAGAAGAAGTAGAGTCTCGAAACAAAAATAAACTGATATATCTCCACACTTTCGGCTTAGTAGGGTCAACACGTCTTTCATGGGTTACTGTATACGTTGTTATAATAAAATCCCCGAGACCATTTTGAATCTTTCCGAAAACATGTTTAAAACTAAGATCAAATATGTTATCTGTAAAAAAGGGTATTATAAACTGGATGATTATTTAAATGATCAAAATGCTTGGGTCTGAGGTCACTAACTTATAGTTTATTTACATTAATGTATAGTATCAATTATTTTATTAGATAGACTATGTATTATTGTATACATAACTGTAGCTTAAGAATTTATATTGTAATAGTCATTAAGTCGTCTTATGTTGTAGAGTTTCTGGCCGCATCTTCTCTACAGCGATAACACGTTCCGACCCGGTGGTAGCTTAAAAAAGATTTGACGTTTAATAAGTGTGCTTCAAGCTCCTATATTGAATAAATTATATTGACTTGACTTGACTTGTCTGTAGCAGCTGATTTGCAAAGACTGACTCAAAAAACTCTTATTTCACCTAACGGTAGGTATGTACCTATTTATATTTGGTATTTTATTGAATGAATTAAATATAGATACCTACTATCTTTATCAGAGTACGTCCCATTACAAGGCACGAGCCTGCCCTCAAGGAGGGTTTAAAGTAGATTTTTCTGTGGTAAAGGCGTATTAAGGGTATATTCGGAGCGCGCTCCATACAAACAAACGTACTATGGTGATATTTTCAATACTAACCAATTAAAGTCAATGAAATTTTGCAGAAACAATCTAGAAACCAATTTCTATGCTTGTATGGAGTCAGAATTTCGTTAAAATGTATAGTTTTCAAGTTACAGTGCCTCAAAGATTTCCATACAAATCTTAAATTAATCCTAGCGTTGAAACTGTATATTTTAACGAAAATCTGACTCTATAGAAGCATAGATTTGTTTCTAGATTGTTTCAGCAAAATTTCATTACCTTTAATTGGTTAGTATTGAAAATATTACCATAGTACGTTTGTATGCAGAGCGCATTTTCGCTCTCGGAATAATATTCTCTTAAACTCATGCGGTTGCGGTTACCACCACGCATGCCGAATGCGGATTAGTAGACTTCACATACCTAATACCTACCTACGCATCAGAGTTTGCTCTTCAGAGTATGCAGCCGCAGGTTTCCTCACGATATTTTTCTTCATCATTTAAGAGCAGTTGGTATAACGTAGGTACAAGTTAGAAAATCTCATTGGTATACCTACAATACATACATACCTACATACATACATGGCATGTCATAGGTACTTTATTCACGTTTATTAGGTACTTTATTTTGGTAACGAAGTATTAAAAATAACTCTCTTTCGTCTAACTAACTTTACTTTCCAATTTAAGTTTTATCTGGAATCTTTTCCGAAGAAATTCTTGGGGAATTTTATTTTTCTCACTGGTACTTTAAATATATCTTTGCTGAGTAATAAATAGCGTACCTTTCCGTGAAAAACGGTGAGCAAAAGTTTAAGTGTTTCCCGAATCGAGTTTTATTCTTTTGCAAAAAAACTTGATACGGATTGAAAACTGTTACAATAAAGGAGACTGGGCGAAAGTGTTCTATGAACCAATAGCGATACGGTTTTGGTGTTTGTGTTGGGAAACCTCATCTACACCCTTGTGCAAAGGGGCATCAAAAACGGACCCGGCAGTTTTGAGGAAAAACATACTTTACGTTTATGCAAACCTAACCTAACCTAACTGCAATGAGAAGTTGTTTAAGAACCAATAGCGATACGGTTTCGGTGTTTGTGTTAGAAAACCTCATCATCAACACCTTTGTGCAAAGGGGCAGCAAAATCTGACCAGGTAGTTTTGAGAAAAAATATATTTTTTGTTAGATTTTGATGCCCCTTTGCACATGGGTGTTCATAAAATTTCCCAAAACAAACAACGAAACCGTATCGCTAATTGGTTCATAAACCACTTTTTATGGAAGTTAGGTTAGGTTAGGTTCGTATCAAAGTATATTTTTTCTCAAAACTGCTGGGTCAGATTTTGATGGCCCTTTGCACAAGGGTGTAGTTGAGGTTTCCAAACACAAGCACCGAAACCGTATTGCTATTGGTTCATAAACCACTTCCCATACACATTTTCATAGTATAGTTCTAATCAACGTTTTTTCATCTGGCTCTATCGTAAAAACGGTAATACATACAAGCGTCAAACTTGGTATGATTATAGTGAAAACTCTACAGTTTAACAACAAATAATAAAAACCAGCCAAGTGTGTGTCGGGCTTGCGCTAAAGATCCCGGCGAAAACAAAATTTTTTGGTAATATTGTATGATGTTACGGAACCCTCCGTGCGCGAGTCCAACTCGCACTTGGCCTTTTTTTTCACTTACATCGTAATAATCGTCGTATTTATATTTCGGACTTATCATCAAGATACGCATCAAACAGTACGGTGACCAGCACAGGAAGAACGACGCTGCAACAGCAGCTGAAAAGATAAAAGTAAATAAACATAAGTAAACAATAAACATAATTATAGTTAAGTATTTGTGTTCTTTTGACTTTTTAAAGTGTCCGAACCAAAAAAGACATAAAACGTATAAAGAGACATAATTACGCGACGGTCTTTATTAGAACGGTCAATGAGGCGCACGCGAGCGCGCGCGGTGCACGCCTTGCCGCGATGGGGTAAAAGCTAAATAGCAAAATGAAAAAGAATTTCAGCGTTTTCAATAATTATATTACTATACACGTACTTAGGTTTGTGTAGGTAAGTCTTGGACACTTTTTTCGATAATTTTTTACTAGACCCAGCGTCCATAGTATTCTATGTCCATGGGTAACGCGTTCTATAATCGGTAAAAACCTGTACAATACAAATAAATAAAATACTTTCATTGGGAAAGTTATACAGGGTGTAGCAAAACACCCTTGTAATACTTGCTACAGACCATCAAACTAAACAACTTTCACTGGAACCAGCATCGAAATTGTGGAAAAAATGCAGATGTTTCATACAAAACTGCAATACCGACTCAACTCAAAAGTTGGGACAGCTGATTTTTTTTCGTGATTTCGAACGTAGTGAAAATTGTTCAGTTTGATGGTCAGAAGTACCCCTTTAAGTAGGTATTATTAGTGTGTTTTGTTACAACCTGTATTTTAAACTTATACAGGGTGTTAACGTAAATGTGTTACTTGCTAAAGGGTGTGATTCAGACCATCAAACTCAAAATTGTTTAGTACTTTTACTATGGGACTAAATATAATTGATTGATTGATTGACTAACTTTGAAATTGGGAAAAAAATCGTTGCTTATCCCAAATGTATATGAAACAGATGTCTTTTTACAGATTTCCATGTTGGTCCCAGAGTGATAGTTGTTCAGTATAATGTTTTAAAACTAGCTTACACTCAGTTGCAGAAACGCTAATTAAAGTTAATCCTCTATTAAATAAATCTCTTGCTAGCTTTTACTAGGTACGTCCACAAGACAAAGAGTGACAGCAAGAGATTTAATGGCGGATTAACTTTATTTACCGTTTCTGCAACTGAGTGTTCGATATTTTAATCGCAGAAGGCGTAACAGCTATAAAAGAGGTACACACGGCGACAGATCAACCTACCAATAGTTGAACTCTATTTTCATGGACATAAGGTCCAACTATAGGTAGGTTGATCTGTCGCCGTGCGTACTATTTGCGTCTTAAATTAGTACAGTTTTGATTAAAACAACAAATGATGATCTCAGATCAGTACTAACTGGATACAAAAAACGTTTAAATTTACAATGAAATTGAGATCAAATGGCTCTAACTCTTGCCCATTTATTGACCTTAATTGGTTGCAATTAAAGGACAGTGAAAATTTAAAAAGTTACGTAATTACTATGAAGGCAACTTTTCGGACTTGACTTCTTCCAAGTAACAAAGTCTTTTCCCACTTTCTGTCTGATGTATGCTTAGATCTTTAAAACTACGCAACAGATTTTGATGCGGTTTTTTTGATAGATAGAGTGATTCAAGAGGAAGGTTTATATGTGCATTGCACCCGTGCGAAGCCTGAGCGGATCGCTAGTATGATATAAGTATTGAAGCATGGACACGGACGGCCAAGACAGGAACGGGAAAGGAATTGATTGAAAAAGCAAACAATGATGAAAATGTATACGAACCAAGCATTTTCACGGCTTTGTCTCTATGTTGATTTAGCGAAACAGGACTGCTCCTCATCTTCAATTCGGTAGACTTCAGTTTCATCGCAATCAACACATATAGCACTGTTATAATAGTCATCGGAATCACGAAGAAGACCAGTATCTCCACTGGCATTATTAATTTCAAAACATACGATAATGTAACATAGCAGTATACGTATTTCTTCCTCTCCAACAAATCAATGTAAAATATATCTGGCACACAAAACGAGCTTGAAATCAGCCAATTTAAGGCAATGATTTTGTACACGCGTGATTTCAATGTGAGTTTCTGGCGAAGAAACGGTTTAGAGACCACTAAATAACGTTCTACAGTAAAAGCTGCGATAGTGAGAACACTACAGTTGCTCAGGCAATCCCATAGAATGAAATGAATGCGGCATCCTACTTCTCCGAACGGATACATGTCTGGTACCCATAGAATGTAAATCTCTATGGGAACAAAGAGGGCTGTCATCAAGTCGGTTATGGCGAGGTTGAGAAGGTAGCAGTTGGTGGGCGTCCTCATTGTTCGGTCCCTTGCGATCACAGCACACGTGCAAACGTTCCCAATAACGCTCAATACCATGGAAACTCCCATAAACACACTTAACATAAGTTTAACTCCATCTGATTCTTCTAAAGCGTTTCCAGAATCTAAGAACGCCATTTCCATGGGTCCGAAGAATGTGAACGAATTGTTTTCGAAGTCACTTTGGTTTATCACAATCATGGTGAAGGTTTCAACCCGGGGTGGTAATATGGTTCTATGTAAGGGTGCAAGTTAGACTACCGTCCGACATTATGATGCCACACTGACTGCGAAGTTATTCTACGGAAAATTTTCACAGAAACCTTGTAAGCTTGTTACATGGTGTAGCGAAATGTGACCACTTTCTTTAATTAATATTTTTTTGGGATAATATAATATCATAATTAGGGAACTGAAAGCGCAGGGTGGGTAGGCCCCTACAAGGTGGACCGACGACCTGGTGGAGGCGGTGGTAACCCATTGGATGAGGGTAGCGCAGGATCGGTCGTTGTGGTGATACTTGGGGAAGCCTCGGCTGCGCCTCGACGTCCATCGGCTGATGTGAAAAGTTTTAAATCTATGATCGTTTGAGATGATGATAATGAGGATGAATGCTGTTTATTACATTTCTAAGGGCAAGATTAATCTACTTATAAGTAGAAATACTCTATGACATAAACGTGGAATGGAACGAGTCCTTACTCCAGGAATATAAGCTACAAGGGCTTTTGAAGGCCTTGAAAAGGGCAGCTTACTTTGACAGCGAGATGACCAAAACCAACCCCCGTCTCTCTCTCCCTCTCTTGAGCTTATTTGTATGAAGAGTCCTGATGTCAGGACTATAAATAGAATATTATTGATATGAAAAAACAAAAGATTTTTCTTTCTTGTCTGTTACATGCATTCCATTGCTGGGCAAATGCCTCCTTCATAATTTGACCAAAGACAGTAAAGGTCTCTCCTTTATTTTCTTTGGTCAAATTATGAAGGCCTTGTAGTTTATATTCCTCGAGTAAGAGACCTATTCATAATATCCATATTTCACTTATATCTTACGGTAATATATAGTGCTCTGTGCTTATATAAACCACTGCATACAAACACACATTCATGAATAATTCGGGAGATTTGATTCTCACCATATTATCACCGTCAAATAGACTTTGTGTCATAGAGTATAAGTAGATGAATCTTATAAATATAATAAGACAGTATTCATTATATTAGTATAATTGAACACCATTTATATGAAAGTAATTTAGCGAGCATGTTACCGTAAAAGTTCGAAGTACCTTATGACAAACTTAGGTTGGTCAGTGCAGTAAACTACTATGCAGTCCGTGAGCTCTTAGAACAGGATTCGGCTGCCGGGTAATAGTACTTTATGATACAAGTTCGGTGAGTTGATAATTACAGCCGAGGCGTTATCGCTAGATCGAGCCGTAGGCGAGGTCTACAAGAAAGCTGAGGCTGTAATTATCAAAGCGCACGTGTGTCATACGACGTTTTATAACATATTTGCGAGGAAACAAGGAAATAAATAAAACTCGATAAAAATAGCGATAAAAAAGCGCGGAATAATTTTAACTTGTTCACAAATTAGCGATGCGCGCGCATCAGCGCTTTCTTTTTTCTTATTTCTTAAGGCAAAGGCACAAAAACAGCCAGTATTACTAAGAAAGTAAATTAATATTGCTTGATTTGGTTTCACATAAATGGTTGTAATTTATTTTCAAAATTAATTAAATTAAGGAATTAAATGTTTATTTCATTATATTTTATCTCCCAAAGTTAATTTTATTCATAAAATGTTGATCACTTTTCTGACATAAAAACTCTTTGCTAAGATTTAAAAAAGTACCGTTCGTTTTAGACGCAACCGTCTGTTTTACTTTACATTAACAATTCAGAAACGAATCTCTATGCTTGTATGAAGTCAGATTTTCGTTAAAATATAGGTACAGTTTTAATTTTAGGATTAATTTAAGATTTGTATGGAAATCTTTGAGGCACTGTATCTTTAAAACTAGGTATACATTTTAACGAAAATCTGACTCCATACGAGCATAAACATTAAATGTTTATGCTCGTATGGAGTCAGATTTTCTAGATTGTTTTTGCAAAGTTTCATTGACTTTAATCTGTTAGTATTGAAAATATCACCATAGTACGATTGTTTGGAGCGAGCCTACGGTAATATATCCTTAAGGGCGGCCTATTTCATAAACTTACATTACTGAATTTATTTCAGTATACTTTATTATACCTTAAAATGTCTTGAAAACGCACTGAAGAGTTCACGAAACGTTGACAAAGTTTATTTCACAGTTGCCCTGTAACATGTCAAATCAAGCACGTAAATTGCTAGCAGCCATATAGGGCCATTATTATCCTAATTGAAATTACTTGACACTGTGTGAATAGAGGGTTGGTGTGTTAGGTTACCGTCTAAAAAAAGAAAACTAAACATAATAATATTATAATGCTTCGTAAGAAATTGCCTCCGCATTATGTAAATAAGCATAAGCATATGCTCACGACTATATTCCCCGAGGGGGTAGTCAGAGATATTCTGAAACCTCAGAACATCCACGTTTCACCAGTAGTACCGAAACTCTGTCCAGTGTGACGGGGGGTGAGCCCGTCGCCACTTATAATGGACAGTGGGTACAATACACGCCTCGAAATTGAAGCATGCAGGTTTCCTCACGATGTTTTCCTTCACCGAAAAGCCAGTGGTGTAACAAATCGTACATAAATTCCGAAAAACTCATTGGTACGAGTCGGCTTGGACGGGGATTATGTAAATATAATTATGTTTTTCGCCTATAATAATGAAATGAATTCAACGAATAAGTTTAATAAAACCGGTCAAGCGCGAGTCGGGCTACTCGCAAACCGAGGGTTCCGTACCACAACACCACAGAACACAACATATTAACTTGGAAAAAAAACTTTTTTGCCTTCGGGACTTTTAGCGCGAGACCGACTCACACTTGGCCAGTTTTTATTCTTTGTTGTTATACTGTAGAGTTTGCTCTATAATCACACTAAGTATGACGCTTGTAAGTATTACCATTTTTACGACAGAGCGAGAAGAAAAAACGTTGATAAAAACTAGTTTCTTGTTGAGAAACAAGTCCACCGTAATAACGCATATTTTGTGATCAGAATCATGTTACAGCCCAAAATAGATAGGACAGACGGACGGACGAACGGACGTATGGAAGGACAACGTAGGCTTGGTAATAGGGTCCCGTTTTTACCCTTTGGGTACGGAACCCTAAAATACATAATAACTAGAGTTTACTACTTCGTCCACCCGGGTTCCCGTTATCGTAGCGAGATGATTTACCAGATTTTAAGACTAAAATAAAATCTTTCAAACACAAAATAATTTATCAAAATCGGTCCTGCGAAAAAACATTCATGTGTTTGGACTTCTGAATCTATTTTCATTTAATTTTATTAGACCTTATGCAGGGTCGATGAGAAGCGGCTTGGGCCGTGACTGTAGCGTCTGTAGACACCTGCCTGAATCCCTAAATTATGCTATAAGAGCAAACATTGTGACACCAATTTTCTGGCCGCCCTAAAATGGATTGTGGTCATGAGTTTATTAACGTATGTATTTCTTTGATGGCGTACTAATTTAATTCTACATAAATTATATCAAGAAATCATTTACTCCTATAATCAAGAAGGTTAAAGAAACGTCTTGAATCATAATAATGTGTTTTAATGATAATTATAATCAGTAATAAACAAAATATCATACACATACAGGTACAGGGTAAATTTTGTATAACTACGGATAAACTTTAGCATGACTGTATTCTACTCATCAAACTGAACAACTATCACTACGGATCCAATTTAGAAATCGCGAAGAAAAAATCAGCTGTCCCATACAAAACTCAGTACATATTCGGCTCAAATGTATTATATGGGACAACTGTTTTTTTTTTTCACGATTTCGATGTTGGCTACATAGTGAAGGTTGTTCAGTTTGATCAGTAGAATACCTACAGGACACATACACATACTTTAAGACACATACCGAAATACCTAATTGTTAAAGCTTTGTGCTGATTTGCAATACAGTACGCCTATGCTCACGACTATATTTCCCGAGGGGGTAGTCAGAGTAATTCTGAAACCTCATTACATCCACTTTTCACGAGTACGGAAACTACTGTTTTTTCTTACACTATTAAGTACTTTTTGTGCCTACTGTTTTTTCTTTCTGTATTTTACTGTTTGTATTTCGGTGTAAAATAAAGTATATTTGATTTGATTTGATTTGAAACTAGTGCCGATCCACCATTGAAATCGCGAAAAGAATCGGCTGCTCCATACACACAACTGTACAGCAGTTTTTTTTTTTGAGATTTTAATGTTGTACCCATAGTGAAAGTTATTCAGTTTGAAGGAGTCGCGTGGCTAAGGGGGTAACAAGTGGAGTGTCGGCTAGCGATTTAATTAGCCACGTGGCTCCGCCATTTTATGGCGGTTTCGAGTGTGTGTTTTTGTTTTAAAAATGAGGCTTTGAGATCGCCATATCCTACTACCGTACAATATCTACAACACTTGACACTGGCGAAATCTAACAAGGAAACGCCATTAAACAAAAAAAGAATAAAATATTCAGTTTGATGGTCTGATCATCCACAACCAAACTACTTAACTCATACCAACATAGTTAACGTTTACTTAACACAATTTATTAAATATTTAAAGATCAATAACTGCTAATTTTGTAAAAAACTTCACTAAGTTAAAAAGCAGAAAACTGCAATACACGAGTATTTACGTTTTCAGTTTGGGTTTAGAACAGTGGAATCCGCTTGAAAATAGCATGCTTGAACAAAAAAACAGAAAAGCCTTTGTTTGGGTACGGGGACGTTTCGATACCCTCAAACAAACTGACACACATGATAAGTTTGGTTATAGAGACGTTTCGATACCCCTTGCCGAGTAATTTGTTCTGAAATGTCTTTAATGAATTGTCACTGTCACACTTGTGTGTACACAAGGTAGGTATGTACATTCATCATCTGCCTATATACGTCCCACTGCAGGGCACACTGTGGCACAGGCCTACACTCTAGGAGGGTATTTAGGCGTTAGTCCACCACGCGTGCCCAATACGGATTTGTAGACTTCACATATGCATTCGAATTTCTTCTTTTGCATATGCAGGTTTCCTCACGATGTTTTCCTTCACCGTTTGAGAGCAGTCTGTAATACGTAAATAAGTTAGAAAACTCATTGTTACATCCTTACTAAAGCTGATGATATGTTTCCTAGCTTGATTTTTAGGAGACAAAGACTTTATTGTTAAATCACATTGACCTGCAAACTACCTAATGGACGCCGGGAGGACTAACACAAAATTCTCGAGAAAAAAAAGTGTCCCAGAATAACTTGCATAAACGTAATTTCGAGTTAGTAATATAAACCAACTATTTAAATATAACATTGAAAATAATGAACTTTTTTTTTTCATTTTGCTTGCGTAGGTTTTACCAAGTCGATCAAACGAAGACTGCCGCGTAATTATAACTCTTTTGGTTCAGACTCTTTTGAGCGCAGACCCGACGTCCAGTAGTTGGTAAGTCAATGTTAAATCATCATTCTCATAACTATCGTCAAAGCAGGGTCTATGAAATCATATTGTTCGTTGCTGTAATGAACTCCCATTCTGCACGCTCCATGAAGAGTTTCGCCTTTTCAGGATATCCTGGAAAACAATCAGTTTTGTCTTATTAATTTATAATCGTCCAAAGAAATAATGCACTTTTTTTACGTAGCCTGCTCAATGTCCCACTGCTGGGCAAAGGCCTCCCCTTTGTATATCATCATCATCATCAGCCTATATACGTCCCACTGCAGGGCACAGGCCTACCCTCTAGGAGGGTGTTTGGGCGTTAGTCTACCACGCGTGTATACAGGGTCCTTCTTAATATGCTGACACTTTTTTAAGAGGATGATCAGACCATCAAACTGAACAACTTTCTCTATGGGACCAATGTCGAAATCGCGAAAAAAATATCTGCTGTCCCATACATTTGGCTTGAGTAGGTTTGCAGTTTTGTATGGAGGGGCTAATTTTTTTTTGCGCTTACGATGTTGGTGCCATAGAGAAAGTTGTTCAGTTTGACGGTCTGAACATCCCCTTAAAAAGTGTCAGCATATTAAGAAGGTACTTAATACCCTATATAGGTACTTAATGTAATATGTAATTAATCTTTCTAAATTATACAGGGTCCTTCCTAATAATGCTGTGGTTTTTTTATGTGCTTGGGATGTTCAGACCATCAAACTGAACCACTTTCTCTACAGGACCAACAACGAAATCGCGAAAAAAAATCAACTGTCCCATACATTTTGCTCGAGTGGGATAGCAGTTTTATAACTTCTGATTTTTATTTCGCGATTCAACTTTTGTCCCATATAGAAAGTTGTGTGTCAGTCCGAGTTCACATAAAACACCATTCAACGGCTGGAGCAAGTGAAGCGAGCGAAGCTAGCACGAAATTTCACAGCACTGCTACTCTGTTGTAATCAGAATTCTGTCAGTTTCAAACATTTTACTCAAAAAAGTGATTGCGGCTAGAATAATGTTAATTTTTGCAAGGAATTTGCCCCATTTGCCAATATTGTTTGCATTGGTATTTTAAGGTAGGGCAAAGTTGTTCTGTTTGATGGCAGACCATCAATAATCATAACCATCCCCTTACAAAAACTGTCAGAAGGACCTTATGGGGTATAAGTTTTGAATTACTAACATAACTTTAAGGATGCATTCAGACAATGAAACAGTAATGCAATGGTTTACCCTAACCTAACACCCTGTATTATTGCTTAGTATCTTAATTCAATATAAGCCGTGGACTTGCCACTATTTCAATATACCTAAGCCACAGTGGCAAGTAACCTTGCCTGCCGTGCAGGAGGCGAATCCCAGTCCAGGCCGACTCGTACCAATGAGTTTTTCGGAACTTATGTACGATTAGTAACACCACTGGCTTTCCGGTGAAGGAAAACATCGCTAGGAAACTTGCATGCTTCAATTTCGAGGCATGTATTGTACCCAATGTCCATTACACTGGACAGAGTTTCGGTGACTACTGGTGAAACGTGGATGTTCTGAGGTTTCAGAATATCACTGACTACCTCCTCGAGGAATATAGTCGTGAGCATATAGGTACTATGCTATGCTTAATTCAATATTATAACTAAGTATAGTACATATCAAGGAGATACACACTAATGCTTACTTTGAATGCCTTTCGGAATTTCCGGGACATGAGTCCGTAGAGAATCGGGTTGACCATTGTCGATATGCTGATGTTGATACAGCACACGCAGCACAGAATTTGCCAAATCTGAATGTTAAAAACGATATAATATATTAATAAAACCGGTCAAGACACACAACAATATTAAGGGGCCATAGGTCCAGACGAATATTTTCTATGAGAAACGCGATTGCCGAGCGCTCCGAAAAGTGTGTGCGTGAGCCGTATTTTCGATTAAAAACAACTAACCAAAGTACTTTTTCTAGATTTTATTTATGATTGCACTAGTTAAACTAATGGTGAATATGTGAGTATAAATACCAACAATCGGAAACTATTTTAAGTTCTTCTAAACCGAGAAAAATGTTTAAAAATGCATGAAAATACGTCATCTTTGTGACGATTTTCTATCGAGTGAAGTGATTCCAATCGTGTATTCAGTTGATGTTGCACTAGATGAACTATCCAAAAATACTGAGGTATGACTTTAGTTTCGGTAAATGGTATAAATCTAGTCGTAAAATGAAAAATAAAAGATGCCTCCGAGGTATTTCCACCTACTATTACGTCTTAACTTAGAATATATATTTTTTACAGGGACCTAATAGCGCGAGACCGACTCACACTTGGCCGCTTTTTATATCTATAGTTTATTCTATAATCACACAAAATTTGACGCTTGCGTGTATTACCGTTTTTACGATAGAGCTAGAAGAAAAAACGTTGATAAAAACTAGTTTTTTATTACAATTTAATTATTTTTTGTTAAGAAATCCGCCGTAATGACGCATATTCTGTGAAAATTTCAACTATCTAGCTTTACGGTTCAAAAGTTACAGCCCTAAATAGGTAGGACGGACCGACGGACGGAAAACGTAGGCTTAGCAATAGGGTCCCGTTTACACCCTTTGGGTACGGAACCCTAAAAATAAGTAGGTACCTACATCACAATCTTAACTATTATAAAACCGTAAAATCATGAGGAAACAAAAAAGTAGCGGTTCACTTCATTTAAAGTCAAATAACACTCGATAGCGCGATTTAAAAACGAGCAGCGCCATCTATTGACAAAATTGTTAGTTTGTTTGTTTGTTCGCGCATCACGCAAAAACTACTTAACCGATTTTGATGAAACTTTTTTTGTTTGATAGCTTATGATCTGACTTAAAATCTGGTATATAATTTGTGCGGACGAAGTCGCGGGAAAACACTAGTTATTAATAAGTGTATTCATTAGGTGTGCTATGGGGGATAAAGTTCCTTTATTTGGACCAATCAGAAAGCATTAAAAGTGAGTACTGACCTACTTAATAATACAATAAACCGGTCAAGTGCGAGTCGGGCTACTCGCGCACCGAGGGTTCCGTACCACAACACCACAAAACATAACAACTTGCAAAAAAAACTTTTTTCTCCGGGACCGTTACATCTAGACCGACTCACACTTGGCCAGTTTTTATTATTTGTTGTTATATTGTAGAGTTTAATCTATAATCACACCAAGTTTGACGCTTGCATGTATTACCGTTTTTACAATAGATCGAGAAGAAAAAACGTATATAAAAACTAGTTTCTTGTTGAGAACCCCCCTTAATTTTGAACTTTTTGACATTTTTATTATTTTTTAACAAATCCGCCGTAATGACGCATATTCTGTGAAAATTTCAACTATCTAGCTATTACGGTTCAAAAGTTACAGCCCTAAATAGGTAGGACGGACGGACGGACAAACAACGTAGGCTTAGTAATAGGGTTTAGTTTTCACCCTTTGGGTACGGAACCCTAATAAAGTAGGTATGAAAATTATTTAAAAATATTAAACGTAATCAAATCAATGATCTTTTCCGAAAAGGACAAGTGCATAATCGACGGAAGTGCATGAAAAGATGTATGAATGTGAATGAAAGAGGTGTGTCAGAATCGTACGTAGCGTGTGGATGGCGGTTCTTGGTATCTGCCTACCTCCGTGGGACAATTGCGTGAGCTTATTTATGTTCGTATGCAAAAACAGAAAAATACGCTGTGACGGGTAAGGTAAGCAAAAAAAAAAAAAACTTACGTTATAATATTTGATGATGAGGTGTTTTGACGTCAAAAATGATAATCGCACAATAGAATACGGTGCCCAGCATACGAAGAAAAACCCAGCGATAGCCACTGTAAATATATAAAATTTCTCGTTAACGAATACACCAGTTGCAGTAGTCTATGTATCTAATTTTATTTTAACTTCGTCCGCATAAATTACATACCAGATTTTAAGTCAGATCATAAGCTATCAAACAAAAAAAGTTTCATCAAAATCGGTTCAGTAGTTTTTGCGTGATGCGCGAACAAACAAACAAATACACAAACAAACACACAAACAAACAAACAGACTAAATTTCTAAGAAATCGATGTACAGTCACACTTCAGTTACAGTTTTATAATAGTTTAGATTATTAGATATTATCGTGTCGTATGAAAACTTTCAGTTCCTTTTATTTTACGGACAAGAAAAGCTTTAAATTGTAATAAAAATATTTCATAATAGAAACGATTACATCGAATTGGTAAATTTGTGCTTGCGCACTATACCTATAGACCTACTATAGACTTTCCATGATTACTGGAGTTTTAATGCGCATTTTTGAGTCTCACCACAGAACATTATAAGAGGGGTTAGAAGTGCAAAGTAGGCGTGGAACGTGTCACTACAGGTTATGCAATGATTTGCATAACACCATAAGGCGCGCGGCGTGGTGCGAGCGAGAGGGCATGAGTAATTGTAGCAGCGTGAGCAGCAAGACAAGTGGCGACAGCTGTCTTCAAAAGCGATACTTTGCCCTCTTATAATGTTCTGTGAGTCTGACACTCAGTTGCAGAAACGCTCATTAAAGTTAATCCTCCATTAAATTTCTTGCCGTCACTTTTTGTCTTGTTGACTAGCTGAGCTAGCAAGAGATTTAATGGAGGATTAACTTTAAAGAGCTTTTCTGCAGCTGAGTGTTAGTTTTTAACTCGTGAGGTAGGCTTTTCCCAATAAATCTATGCTATTATAAAACTGTAACTGAAGTGTGTCTGTACATTGAAGATATTTACAAAAAAAAGATTACGATATGATTTTTAGGTAGGTATCCCCGACTCGAAATCAATCTTTATTAGAAATTTTGTCTGTCTGTTTGTTTGTGTGTTTGTTTGTTTGTTTGTTTGTTTGTTCGCGCATCACGCAAAAACTACTGAACCGATTTTGATGAAACTTTTTTTGTTTGATAGCTTATGATCTGACTTAAAATCTGGTATATAATTTGTGCGGACGAAGTCGCGGGTAAACACTAGTTTGGAATAAAAGAAGACAAACCATACTAACCCAACAATTTGACGGCTTTATCAGCGTTTTGATTTTGCAAAACAGATTCGCTCCTCAACATTTTTTGTCTAGTCTTTAATTTGATGGCTATCATTATGTAGAGAACGCTTATAACAGTCATTGGAATGACAAAGAACATAAAATTACCAAGAGGCTGCATAATTTTAAAACCATAATTTATCGTAAAACTGCAATAAGCATACTCTTCTTTACTAACAAATTTTGTAAGTACCATTTCCGGTATGCTATATAAAACTGATACCAACCAATTTATAGCGATAATTTTATACACCCGCGAATTTGAGGCTAGCTTCTGACGAAGAAATGGTTTGGAGACCACCAAGTAACGTTCTACGGTGAATGCTGTTATAGTAAGAACACTGCAACAGCTCACAATATCCCATAATCCGAATTGGATACGGCACCCTAGCTCTCCTATGGGATATTTGAATGGTTTACAGATCATATACAATGTTACGGGAACATAGAGAGTGGTTAACAAGTCTGTGATGGCGAGATTTAGGAGATAGAAGTTGGTGGGTGTCCTCATGGTACGGTCGTGGAAGATTACAACACACGTGGCGACGTTTCCAATCACACCGAAGATCAATATTATCCCCAGTAACACGGTCAGAAACACTTTGACCTGAAACGAAACGATTCCGAAGCTAAATATTATATCCTCTTCGTCGTCTAAAGTGGAGAGCGATTCGTTCGCAGAGGAACTAAAATTTAATTCAATCATTTTAAGCGATCATCCGACTTAGCAACACAGACCACCGACCGATATCGTGGTATCAAGCTGACTGCTAAACTAATCCATGGATAGTAGGTATTTACAGAATCAGCAAACACACAGCACAGGGTGCTCCAAATACTTAGTATCACTACGCACCTATCTAACAAAATGGGTAATAATAAACTATACGTTAGAGAGGATGGGAAACATATTGAGACTAAATAAAGATTAGCTTTTCTCGTTTCATTTGTTGGCTGCTGATTTAAACTGGTATAGATCTCATTTAATAAGATCTGTGGCTACATTCATGAGGTGAGCTTAAACGCTCTTAGTGTACAGAGTTTAAAATTAAATGCATAACTTATCAATTGGGGTGCTTCAGACCATCAAACTGAACAACTTCCACTATGGGACCGACATTGAAATCGATAAAAAAAACGGATTCTCCATACATTAGGGTCGAGTCACCATTGACGTTCTTTATGGAATATCTGATTTCTTTTTCGCGATTTCTATATTGGTCCCGTCGTAAAAGATGATCAGTTTGATGATCTGATGTATCACCTAAAGTATTTACACCCTGTATACATTTGGACTTAGCGAAACGAATACACGCGTGTTAACACTTTAGTAAATGTATTGTCACGGATGCTGCCAAACGTTAATCGTAAAAAGGCATTCACAAATTCAGAGGGTTTGTCAATTAGCTTTGTGGCTCAGCGGTCGGACGTGCGGTCCCGAAAATTCGAGAAGTCCTGGGTTCGAAACTTCACCCCGACGAAAATATTTCTATTGTTCAGGAATGTTCCAGAGGAAAGAGGGAGAAGGAAAAATTGGAAAGAATATTTGGAAAGAGACAAAATAACCGTGTCTAGGAATATTCGAGAAAGGGGGAGGAGCTAGAGATAATTAGAAGCGTTTGGAAGGAAACAAAGAAATAACGAAATGAAGATCGAAATTCAATATTCTGGAAGATTCTATAGGGCTATATAAGCCGGCGAGTTTGCGGCCACAGGGCAGTACTGAGTTTAACAGTGAAAAGTGCGAAACTAAAAGGAAGAAGAGAAAAAGTGAAAAGTAATAGTGAAAAGTTACTAGTGAGAAGTGAATAGTCAAGTGACAGTGTAGTGCCGTGACGTCGTAGTTGTGACGTGTGTCGTGACGTGTCGTGACGTGTCGTGACGTCATAGAAGTGACGTAGTGGACAGTGCTACAGTGGTGTAAAGGAGAACCCCCGTCAGGAGGACTGTGTAAGTGGAATCTCTGCGACGAGGACTCTGCGAGGAGGATCCTGCGAGGAGGACCGTGTGTAAGATAAACTCAAATAAACTCTGTAAATTTGGACTTGGCGTTTCACTCCAATCCCTGAACTCGTCGCTCGTAACATTTGGTGTCAGAAGTGGGATTGGAGTAGGATGCCGCTGGTGCCAAAGGGTTGGCACCGGCGGCGGGGATGAGTTAAAGGGAGTCACCACCCGGGCCATGTCGGAAGCGCGTCAGGAAGGTGCAGCCCTTGCAATTGAGGTGCAGCACACCCCTGAGAGAAGACCTGAGGGAGGTGAAGTGCAGCGCACTCCGGAGCAGAACCCAGGAAACTTCCTCTATCAAATCCAGTGCATGATAGAGGACCAGGCTCGCCGCCAGGAAGAACAGGCTCGCCGGCAGGAGGTACAACTGCGCGCAATAAAAGAAGGACAGGCTCACCGTGATGAGGAACAGGCTCGCCGCCAGGAGGAACAGGCTCGCCGTCAGGAGGAACAGGCTCGCCGTCAGGAGGTACAGGCTCATCGGCAGGAAGAACAACTGCGCGCAATGAAGGAGGATATGCGCACGATGCAAGAGACGCTTCATAAAGATATTACGAAAGGCTTGCAGCAGGCAGTGGAGAGAGTCGAAACAGTAGAAGGAAGGTTGGATAGTGTGAAGGGTGAGTTAGACCACGTGAAGGGTGAGTTAGACCACGTGAAGGATGAGTTCGAAGGGAGGTTTGAGCGTGAGTTTGCCAAAATCCGGCGAGAGGTTGAGCAGAGCAAATCTCATAGCCGTGTCGCTGCTGTTTTTGACTCACCCATACAACCAAAAGGTGTCAAGACTCCGGTTTACGATGGACTAACGTCATGGCCCGCCTTTAAGCTACAATTTGAGACAGCAATGGAGGTTAATGGTTGGGGTAAGAAGGAGGCACAGTCCGCTTTGACATTGGCACTTCAGGGACAGGCTCTCACCGTGCTGGAAGCCGTAGGTGCTGGCGAAAATCTGACGTTCGACAAACTCTTCGAAGCTCTGGAAGCTAGATTCGGCGATGGACATCTCGAGCACATGTATCGGGCGCGATTGAAGGAACGTAACCAACATGCTAACGAGAGTCTGCAACAATGGTCCGTGGAAGTAGAGAAGCTCGTGCGAAAAGCTTTCCAGTCATCACCAGCAGCCATCGATGAAATGCTCCTGCAGGCCTTTACGGATGGGATACGGGACCCGGAGGTGCGAGCTGCAGTGCGACTTGGACATCATGTTACACTCAGGGATGCTGTAGCTCATGCATTGGAGGTGGAAGCCGTACGTCAGGATTCTCGTTCCGCTCGCCTCAGGGAGATTGTGGTGACTAGAGCATCAGTGCCAAGAAATCGAAGCGTCAATTATGTGTGCTACGAGTGTGGAGAACGAGGGCATATTCGCAGCTCCTGTCCGAAGCGCACAGGCCGTCGGGACATAGGAGTCTCGACTGACGAGCAACAGGAAAACTAGAACCAGCCAGGGCTGCGGGGTGGGCGCTGGCCGGTTATGTTGCAACCCCTACCATTAGAGTGAAACAAACATCAGACGGAAATAGTCTGTTAGTTGAAGGAGAGGTCAATGGTAAAATCTGTCAACTAACTTTGGATACCGGAGCTTCGAGAACCGTGATCAATACTAGACTGCTAAGCGAAATGAAAAGTTATCGGGAAAAACGACTTCTGCGGCAAACCAACCTACAGTTAACAACAGCTACCGGCCAGCGCATACCTGTTAAGGGAGAGTTAGGAGTTTCGATTAAGATCGGGGAAACTCCTTTCAAACATGAAGTGATTGTAGCTGAAATAGTGGACGATTGCATCATTGGCTTAGATTTCTTACAAAATCATCAGTGCAATATAGACATGAAAAACGGAGTTCTACGGTGTAACACAGAGGAAGTTCCGATGAAAGGTGGATCATCGGGAAAGGTCTACTGTGTAAGAAGAACAGTTCTCAAGCCTAGATCACAGACCTTGGTACCTGTTGTTTTGCCCAAGAATAACGATGGGAAATTACCACGAAGATGTGTTGTCATAGAAAAAATTAAAGCTGAAACTTCTTGGATTCCGGCGAGAACAGTTGTTGGATCAGTTTCATCTACTTCAATCCCTATACTTAACGTTGGTGATGTGGAGCTGACGATTGAGAAGGGGGAGATTGTTGGTCACTGTGAGGAAGTTTTATGGTTACGACAATGTGTGGAAAATCCTCCTAAGAAACATAAGGCTGAGGGGGATGTAGTATCGAAAGTTATGGAAGACTCCGGCAAGGACCTGACTAAGCTACAGGCTTTGAAAGCGAAGAACTTGCTGCTGCGTTTTTCAGACTTGTTCTCTAAGAACAGCGCAGATATTGGCAGAACAGACTTGGTGAAGCACACGATTAATACAGGAGATGTAGCGCCGATCAAGCAACGACCTAGGCGCATTCCGTTTGCTCGTGAGAAGGAAGTGGAGGAAATGATAGAGGACATGAGGACGAGTAATGTCATCGAACCTTCATCGAGTCCCTGGTGTTCACCAGTAGTTCTCGTCAAGAAAAAGGATGGCTCAACAAGATTTTGTGTGGATTATCGGCAGCTTAATGAAGTAACGAAGAAAGACAGCTACCCTTTGCCAAGAATCGATGACACCTTAGACACTTTGAATGGAATGAAATGGTTTTCGACGCTCGATCTGAAAAGTGGGTACTGGCAAGTGGACGTAGACCCCAAAGACAAGGAGAAAACCGCGTTCTCTACAGGGAAAGGACTGTGGCAGTTCAAGGTGATGCCATTTGGATTGTGTAACGCCCCTGCGACTTTCGAGAGATTGATGGAACGTGTCCTTGCTGGAATTCTGGGTGACACGTGTCTGGTTTACCTGGACGACATCATTATTGTTGGTCGAGACTTCGATGATCATCTGAAAAAGTTGGAGAAAGTTTTCGAAAGGCTGCGTGGGGCTAATCTCAAGTTGAGTCCAAATAAATGTTCTTTCTTTAAACGGCAAGTCAACTACCTTGGACATGTAATCTCGGAGAGAGGAGTCGAGACCGATCCCGCCAAAACTGCTGCTGTAAGGGAGTGGCCGACCCCGAGAGATAAGACACAAGTTAGAGCTTTCCTTGGGCTCTGTTCTTACTATCGTCGTTTTGTGAAAGGGTTTTCGGACATCGCGAAGCCACTACATCGACTTACGGAAGAGAAGAGGACGTTCACATGGGATTCAGAGTGTGAAAAGGCTTTTATGGAGTTAAAGGAACGTCTAAGTGAGGCACCAATTCTTGGATATCCTGACGTTCAAGGGGAATTTGTTGTGGATGCGGACGCCAGTAACATCGGGATTGGAGGTGTGCTCTCACAGCGACATGGTGAGCAGGAAACTGTAATAGCCTACTTCAGTAAGTCATTGTCTAGACCTGAGAGAAACTATTGTGTAACTAGACGAGAACTATTGGCGGTAGTGAAGACTGTACAACACTTCAAGAAGTATCTGCTGGGACGTAAATTTTTAGTCAGGACAGACCACGCTGCATTGAAATGGTTACTTCAATTTAAGAACCCGGAGGGTCAAGTAGCAAGATGGTTGGAGCAACTACAGGAATTCAACTTTGAAGTGGAACATCGAAGCGGAAGAGTTCATTCCAATGCAGATGCATTATCAAGAAGACCATGTCCAGAAGATTGTAAGCACTGCAGCAAGCAGGAAGGGAAGGACACAGTTTCACTCAGGGTTATCAGAACTGATGCCATCAATGATGAGTGGGGAAACGAGGCGATGCGTCTTGAACAGGAAAAGGACTCAGGAGTCGGGCCAATCCTGAATTGGTTAAAGAATGATGATTCTAAGCCTCAGTGGAGTGAGGTGGCAAGGTACGGAGCAGTCACGAAGGGACTTTGGGCACAGTGGAAGAGCCTCGTTATACATAATGGATTACTCTGTAGAAAATGGGAGACACCGAATGGCAAAGACTTATATCTACAGTTGGTGGTCCCACGAGCTAAGGTGAAAGAAATTTTACGAGTTTTTCATGATGGAACTTCCGGAGGGCATCTGGGTGTAAAGAAAACCTTGGAAAAGGTAAAGGATAGATTTTACTGGTTGCATTGTAAAGACGATGTGGAAGATTGGTGCCGCAAGTGCACAGTCTGTGCAGCTGTTAAGGGACCTCATACGAGGAGCAGGGCAGCAATGAAAATTTATAATGTTGGGGCGCCTTGGGAACGAATCGCACTAGACGTCGCGGGACCATTTCCAGTCACTAAATCAGGAAACCGGTATATACTTGTGGTAATGGATTACTTCACAAAGTGGCCGGAAGTATTTGCCATTCCGAATCAGGAAGCGATAACTGTGGCCACCAAGTTAGTAAATGAAGTTTTCTGCCGGTTTGGGGTTCCGCTAGAAATGCACAGTGATCAGGGCAGGAACTTTGAGTCACAGTTGTTCCAGGAAGTTTGCAAGATTTTCGGAATCCACAAGACTCGGACAACTCCTTATCACCCTCAGTCCGACGGCATGGTAGAGCGGTTCAATCAAACTTTGGAGCGACATCTTGCGAAGGTCGTCGATAGTCATCAGGATAACTGGGATGAGTACATACCTCTTTTCCTGTTAGCCTATCGAACCGCTGTTCATGAGAGTACTTCAGCAACTCCAGCAATAGCAAACTTCGGGAGAGAATTGAAGCTTCCAGCGGATTTGTTATCAGGATGCGCACCAGGCACTCCTAAAAGTATCAGTGATTATGTAAGCGAACTGCGAGAGAAAATGGTCGACATCTATGAACAACTTCGAGAAGCAGGTCAAAACTCCAGTGACCGTTCAAAGACACGATATGACCGAAAGGCGAACTATACGGGGTTCGAGGAAGGAACATCGGTTTGGCTGCATAATCCAGTCCGGAAGAAAGGGAAGTGCCCGAAGTTACAAGCAAGTTGGGAAGGACCGTATGAGGTAGTGACTAAAATAAACGACGTCACATACCGAATCCGACGATCGCCAAGGAGCCCTTTGAAGATAGTGCACGTTGATCGGTTAGCTCGATATTTCGGCAGTAATGATGCTCGGGACGAGCAGAACTAAGGGAGGGGCAGTGTCACGGATGCTGCCAAACGTTAATCGTAAAAAGGCATTCACAAATTCAGAGGGTTTGTCAATTAGCTTTGTGGCTCAGCGGTCGGACGTGCGGTCCCGAAAATTCGAGAAGTCCTGGGTTCGAAACTTCACCCCGACGAAAATATTTCTATTGTTCAGGAATGTTCCAGAGGAAAGAGGGAGAAGGAAAAATTGGAAAGAATATTTGGAAAGAGACAAAATAACCGTGTCTAGGAATATTCGAGAAAGGGGGAGGAGCTAGAGATAATTAGAAGCGTTTGGAAGGAAACAAAGAAATAACGAAATGAAGATCGAAATTCAATATTCTGGAAGATTCTATAGGGCTATATAAGCCGGCGAGTTTGCGGCCACAGGGCAGTACTGAGTTTAACAGTGAAAAGTGCGAAACTAAAAGGAAGAAGAGAAAAAGTGAAAAGTAATAGTGAAAAGTTACTAGTGAGAAGTGAATAGTCAAGTGACAGTGTAGTGCCGTGACGTCGTAGTTGTGACGTGTGTCGTGACGTGTCGTGACGTGTCGTGACGTCATAGAAGTGACGTAGTGGACAGTGCTACAGTGGTGTAAAGGAGAACCCCCGTCAGGAGGACTGTGTAAGTGGAATCTCTGCGACGAGGACTCTGCGAGGAGGATCCTGCGAGGAGGACCGTGTGTAAGATAAACTCAAATAAACTCTGTAAATTTGGACTTGGCGTTTCACTCCAATCCCTGAACTCGTCGCTCGTAACAGTATTTAGTCCCTTGTAGAACAAACGAGATTGTATTACCTTGCATGCTTCACATCTTTTTAGTGCAATACTCGGTCCGTATTTCTTTCAGGTCCATGTTTCAGCCTATGGAAAGTCCTTTTTGTATCTTAAGGTGGTTGCAGAGTTGTCAACTTCATACAAAACTTAGTCGTAGAAATTGTGTATGAATAATTAAAGGCGGTGCAAAGGTGCTCACGTATATACATATGGCATCCCATAAAAGAGACCGGCCCTTTTCCCAAGGCACTAGGGAAATCCGGTCATCCGGTCTCCTGCCATCACTGCGGCTCAAGCCTGGTGGTGGTTCTGTAGTGCATGGAATATTAGCCGATCTGATGTATCACCTAAAGTATTTACACCCTGTATACATTTGGACTTAGCGAAACGAATACACGCGTGTTAACACTTTAGTAAATGTATTTAGTATTACAGATATTGTAGTTTCTTTGAGCCAGATGAAGGTTAGGGTGAAGTACTAACGTTTATTGGATTACATAAAATACGGCGCCGGCGCCGGTTAAACATGTAGGTACCATCCAGTTTCCAACAGTTTTGGTACAGTCAAGAGCACATCAATCTTGACAATCGAAGTGCGATATTGTTTCTTAATACGGACGCCATAAGCTTCGATCAAAATAAAATGAATGGATAGGCCTAAACCGCGGTAAGTTGAAGCAAACTACTGGTGCACTTGGTACATACAAACTAGCGCCATTATCTGTCAAATCTAGGGCACTTTCATACAAGTGACAAGTAAAAATTTCATTTGTTTTGCTTCACTTTTCTGGTTTGAAATGTTCGCGTAAGGCCTATCCATTCATTTTATTTTGATCGAAGCGCCATAAGAACAGTACGAAGTCCAAGGTGTCTAGCTTGACGTGCTCTTGACTGTACAAGACCAACCACCATCTGGTCCAGTACCGCCAGGGTATATCTTTTGTCAGTGCGGATAACTTCACCAAGTAATCTACTTACTCATCAAACTAAACAACTTTCACTATGGAGTACCATAGTCAATTAGGTACTGCAAGGGCCCTACACAAAGTGACATTCTATTGGCGTTGACGCTAGTAGAAAATGACAAAATGTATGGATTTGCCATTAGCGATCGAAACATTTGGACGTTTGCTTTCGCATACAATTTTATAACGCTAACCGAAAGATACTTTGTCTAGGGTGTTTTGACTAAGGGGGGTATTACACAACTACACTCAAGTGGAGATCTCTTCTTAAGTAAAAATAGACAAGGATGCATGTATACGTTGTATGTATTTGCATCCTTTTCTATCTATACTCAGAAGAGATCTCCACTTGAGTGTCGTTCTGTAATACCCCCCTTAGACGAATCAACTCGTCCAAGAGTTTTGTTTCAAACAGCTGATTTTTATTCGAGATGGCTGCATACAGAAAGTTTTTTAGTTTGGTGAGTTTGAAAACAAGGTGAAGTTATTCGCTCTGATAAAAAATTTACCCTGTATAACACTTTGCCAGTGTAATGACATCGTGTCCTAAAAAACAGCCAGCGTAATTATGTTGTTGGACCGGCATTATGCCGTCAATATATTCAATAGCTGAAGCGCACCCCATTGGGGCACTTAGCGAGTCAATATTTATCCAATTATCATAAAGCGCCTGTGATGCTACACATGGTTACACTATTCTCAAGTATATGCGTAAAATTATGTTTGATTACCTAAGTCTTACTTTTTGAAGCCAATTTTAGCGTAAAATGGCCTTTTAAGAAGCACTTATTATTTCTTAATTGATAAGTTAAATAATCACTGAAGTTTTTAAAATTAGTTTCAACCTATGGAACATCCATTTTGTATCTTAAGGTGGTTGCAAAGTTGTCAATTTCATACAAAACTTTGTCGTAGAAATTTTTTATGAATAATTAAAGGCGGTGCAAAGGTGCTCACGCATGTGGCATCCCATAAAAGAGTAGACCGGCCCTTTTCTCATGGCACCAGTGTAAGGCCATCCGGTCTCCTACCATTATTGCGGCTCAAGAAAGCCTGGTGGTTCGGTAGTGCATGGAATATTAGCCGAAACCAGCGTCCGTCGGATGATGTCGTTCAGGGCATGGTGCCGTGGGAAACGACCTGCGCATTTCTGACAGCTTAGGCCATGATGGCCTTTAGCCTCTACTGTTGTGCCACAAATGCACTGGATGGCGGGGGCCTTAGGGCGGCAGCAATTTTCAGGGTGTCATTATCCAGGAGGGTGCCTAAGTGTGGCGACGGCAACGCGTGCAGCCATGATCCTGATTCCGGTTTCGAAGCATCACGTAGTCTAGCCAAGTTAGAACCGGTTACATCTTCTATAAGCTGAGCAAGAACTACTTTTGAAGCTATTTCGTCCCAACTCTTTTGGCGACCCACAGCATCTGGCAGGTTTTGGTTTGGGAATTGGGATGTCCAGGCTGTCACGGCGTCGTAAACAAAGGGCACACACAGGCCATTACCATCAAGGTTCATTATTCGAGTGACGAGCTTTGTGGCCCCATGTGAAGACGCCAAGAAGGCTGCTAAGCTTACATCCTGTACCCTGCGGATGCCTAAACCACCACAACCTATAGGCAGAGAAGCTTGCATCCACTGTGTCTCAGATCGGCAAATGTTCAGGATCCTCTCTATAGCATTCTTCAACGCTGAATCCAGGAGGGCTAAGTCGGTCGGGAAGAGCCACGTGGTAGCCGTTCTAACAGTATAGATCACCCTATTAGTCGATAAGCACTAACGTAGGAAGGTTAAGGGAACATGTGCTGATAGTTGCTTAAGGGTCTTTGACATGTTGTCAAGCGCATTTCTTTTGGATTTAAGGGTGGTAGGAATTGCGTTTGGAAGAATTGGAGACTCACTTCTAATGTTGGGGTATTATACCAAGGTGTGAAATCTAAAAAAAAATTATGGACGCCTCAATTTGGAACACCCTGTATAAAAATATGCATTTCAGGCTTGTTAAATTAATTAGAAATAGAAGGGGTGCTAAACGCAAACTGCACGCGAGAACGGAGACCGTGTGGCAAAATACTGGGCTGGAAAAATCTAGAATGATACATTTTCTTTTTTTTTATTGCGCTAGGGCGCTTGAGTTGACAATATATATATTTATATATTCGCGAATATTGTAGACGAGCACGAGTGATTTAGTAACAAAATTAAAGCTCTAAGTTGTTGTGGTTGTAGCACGTGTTTAACTACTACAATACTCGCCTAGTCCGAATTAGGCTTAAGAGGATAGGCGAGTACCGTTTTAATACAAACGTATTCCCCTATTTATATACAATCTATGTTACCTCTGCCATGTGTTTTTCTTTTTTGCATGAATGAATTACTGTATGAACTAGGGACGATCAAAAATTACCAATTTTACCGCTCGTTTTCAGACATCCAGCAAACAACACACAAGTTACAGAAGTAAGAACAATTTTTTAAAACTCTTAACGGGGTTGTTTAGACCGTCAAACTGAACAACTTTCTCTATGGGACCAACATCGAAATCGCGAAAAAAAAAATCGGATGTCCCATACATATTTTAGCTCGAGTCGATTTGTGGAGTATAGAACATAATTGTTTTTTTTCGCGATTTCGATTGGTCCCATAGTCAAAGTTGTTCAGTTTGATGGTCTAAACAACCCACTTAAATGTTTATTTGTACTTTTGTAACACCTTGTATACCTAATATAACTTATTTAGCCATCAAAAAAAAAAAAAATTTGGACAAGATCATCCAAAATTATTAATTTACAATAGTGCTAAAAACGAGTGAACAACACATAGGTAATTTTATCCCAATTTTAAGTTATAAATGATCTCCCTACTCGCTATTTCTGAAGGTGCTTGTGGTTATACGATGCTGTTTTTGTACTTTATTTTCCAGGTATTCGACATGTCTGACAACTTCAGCTGTAGCTGTATTTAAGTCCTCTCTCTTGCAGGAGTTCGTGTACACACGGCAACAAATCAAGCTATACAAAACCAAAATAAGCTGGCCGCGCGACGTTATGCATCCTACGCGCGGCCAGCTTATGTTTGGTTTTGTATAGCTTGATGTGTCGCCGTGTGTACAAGTAACATTCCAGCAGGTGTCCCAATCGACTGGGTAAGATCGTGGCAATTACACAGTGTTAGGTTAGGACTGGATCCCAATATAGAGAGATAAACAAGATACGAGTAGTCTTTAGCTCAGTTGCAGAAACGCTCATTAAAGTTAATCCTACATTAAATATCTAGCTTAACTACGTCAACAAGACAAAAATTTACAGCAAGAGATTTAATGGAGGATTAACTCTAATGAGCTTTTCTGCAACTGAGCGTCAGTCGCTTTGTTTGACCTGTAAAAAAGAATGCACACTGCACGATAGACTAAATAACATTTTTTTTTTTAAAAGCGATTTCAAAATTAGAAAGTTGACAAAAATATAATTAGGGCCGATTGTAGAACTTTTTTTTATTGATTCGCTATCGAGCCGGTACTATTTGCGATTGGGGTAATTTTTGGGCTTGGCTTGACGGACACAGACTCCATGAAACAAATAGATGCGAAAATAAAAGACATCGACTATAATTATTATTTTCAACTTTTTAGCATTGAGTAATTATGTATAGAGCAGACAACGCGAACAAAATCTGTGCACCATGATCAGCAGTGTGGGGCGCGTGCGGGAGCGTCAGGCTGCGACGAGCGCCTGGCACAGGCTAAGTGGGTTAGAGCGCGTGCACCCTAACGCGTGTTACAAAACATTACTTCTCGGTAGCTTCTCTAGTTAACATAGTACCTCAATGCTTTTTAGTTTTGCAGTCGGTTTTAATTAGGTAGTGAAGTAAAACTTCTTTTCAACACACTTGCTCATAAAGTGGCTCTAATTTCACCGCAATAAGGCACATAATGACACCTATAATCAAACTGTGACTTTTTCATTACTATTATTCACTAGTGAGTTATAGGTTTTTTTTTAATTGGTTGAGTTGCTTTGTTCTGAAAAAAGTTTCGATACAAAAAAGATCGTGTTCAATAGAAATAAAATAATGTACCTATTGCTTCCTCATTTCATGCAACTTTTCAACTTGTACGTTTTTAATAAATAAAACTTTCACTCAAATATAACTTTTGTTTTCTCTGTAATAAAGAAAACTTTAAATTCCCCATTTTGTACGTGGCTAAAACGCTATCCGCGAAAAGCCAAAAAAAAAAGAAACCTCATTCTTTTAGTCTATGGACGATCGCCATTGCTAGATGCGCGCGCATAGAAAAACTTATTATTTTTTCCCGCCATTGCGATGTTTTTCACAACTCGTTTTCACTGTTAAAATTAATTACTTATACCTAGTTATTTATTAATTAAAATGTCTACAAGTACTAGTTATATATATATAAGATGTGAAGCCCTTAACGTTATGGAAAGTTTACTACCTACCTGAAAACTCCAAGGACAAATAGGTATCTATTTTAGTATTTTTTTATTCACAAGTATGTTGAAAAACGTCGTATGATACACGTGTGTATTGATGATTACCGCACTCGGCTCTCTTAAGACCCTCACCTACGGCTCGGGTCTCAATAGCGCCTCAGCGGTAATCACCAACATTACACACTTGTACCATAATGTACTATTACCATCTTTGTATACTACCTGTTCCAAGGCAAATGAATGATTTCTATTTCTATTAATATGTTACCAATCATAGCAATAAACCATTCTTCGACGGTACGATAGCACAGCCTGCAGTAAACCTGCCTGCTGTGCCGAGGGTCACGGGTTAGAATCCCGTATAGTCCAATCATTTTAGGGTTTGACCCTAACAATAATTCATCTATCGCTGAAACTTTGCAGTGTGATAAAGTAAAGTATACAGATTACGGTTGACAAATAATCTAGGTTTAATTTTTTCCGGTCCTAGATTATTTGTCAACCGTAATCTGTATACTTTACTTTATCAAACTGCAAAGTTTGCAGCGATAAATGAATTATTGTTGGGGTGTCCATACAAGGAAACTCTAAAATGTCTGGACTAGTAAGGGACAAATATTTTTATGATTTAAATAGTAGTAGTTTTAATTCGGTAGTGTGGTCTAAAGCACACTCTTTTTTTTGTTACAATTTTGTTTACTTCACGATTATTAGTGAAATAATGATACAGACATATCAGTTACCCTTTTGAGCGAAATACCTAAAATGCACCATGCCTATGAAGCAAAATGCCTAAAGTGAATGTCAAAAAATACAGGATGCCTATGAAGTTTTAATGTCTATAAAGTTTTAATGTCTACGAAGCAAAATGCCTATGTTGTTTAAGTCTACAAAGTATAATGCCTGTGCTAGTTAAATGCCTATTCAAGAAGTAGGTACCTATATCTACATAGATACGAAGCAAATGCTTCATATCAATGGTGATTGCCGCCCGTCCACTTTTGGAAGTTCTATGGTGTTGCTCTGGGATCTTCATAATGTCTGGACCGGCTTCAGTAATAGGTATTCGTCATATTGAGGACTGAGGAGAGGAGGAGGAGTAGCGGCGCCTGCGACGTCGTACGCGCAGACCACTGACTTTAAATACTAATACTCATAACTTTTGATTAAACATTCAGATTTTGATGAAACAAAGCTTTAATAAATTTAATAAACAAACAAATCTCTATACTTATATGAAAACCCCATCTAAATTGGTTTAGTCATTTTTAATTGATGCATCCACAAACAAACAGACAAATATTCGAAATAAATTCTTATTGCATTCCATTACGTATTCTAAACCCTCCACATTACTATTTTTGTAAATATTTCAAAAGTGCATCCATGCCAAATGAATTTTATAATATGTAGGTAGGTACCTGTAGATAAAAAAAGCTAAGTTACAGCCTGTAGGGTCCCACTGCAGTGCAAAGATCTCCTTATGAATAAGGGTATGAGAGGGAGAAAATGAAAAAATGACTTGTTTCAAAGTCGACATAGTTTCTTTATTTCAAATGCACCTACCAATGTCTTGAATGTGTTGAAGATTATTTAATATTTTATAACACATTTGCTCGTAAATGGTCTCTTATTTGACCAATTTCACTAACGTAATGTATTTCATTACGGACAAGTCCGGTAATGTAAAGTAAAACGGACGGTTGCGTCTAAAACGAACAGTAGGTACTTTTTAAAATCTTAGCAACGTTTTATGTCAGAAAAGTGGTCAACATTTTATGAATAAAATTAACTTTGGGAGATAAAATATAATAAAGTAAACATTTAATTCTTTAATTTAATTAATTTTGACATTAAATTACAACCATATGTAAAACCAAAACAAACAATATTAATTTACTTTATTAGTAATACTGGCTGTTTTTGTACCTTTGCCTTTTTTCTTATTTCTTAAAATAAGAAAAAAGAAAGCGCTGATGCGCGCGCATCGCTAATTTGTGAAGTTCTCTTATTAGTTTGTGTTTGTGAACAAGTAAAAATTATTCCGCACGCTTTTTTATAGCTATTTTTTGTTACGTTTTTTTGTTTTGATTTGAAAATGCCGTTGGCTGTGATGAATTTATTAATTCGACGCCGCCAGAAGTCTCAGAGGCAGCGGAAAAGGTTAGTCTAATTTATTAGTTTATGAATGTCCGAGTTTTATTTATTTCCTTGTTTCCTCGCAAATATGTTATAAAACGTCGTATGACACTCTTTAGGTTTGATAATTATCAACTTACCAAACTTGTATCATAATGTACTATTACTTAAATAAATAAAGTTACAAATTAATAAATTAACACATTGTAATCAGTAACATAATATAATTCATTGACTGTAATTATTTCTACCTTACATACAAAGGTGGTTTGATTAATTATTATGTCAAGATAGAACCTTAAGCGTGAAACCCACTCAAGAGGTAAGCGGAAGGGATATGGAAACGGTGAGGAAAGGATGCGGCACGCAAGAGGCATCGACGCGTCATCGAAGAGTAGGCGATGCGGTGCGGTGCTAGTCTAGGAATAATTACGGTTTGAGATTGCATCAAAGACACTTTAGTAAATTGTGTTTGAACTAATATTACTGTTAGGAGGTCTGGCTCGCTCCGCACTTTAGGTATAATAACTTTACTACTGTAGTAACGTCACCAATTTTGTATTGAATTTCGTACAGCGCTCCTTGTGGCGTTGAGAACTAATTTCTGTCATACGAATTGGTGACGTAACTACAGTAGTAAAGTAGGTACAGTGAAAACTCATGGTAGACCCTCTGTACTCGGAGTTTCGATTTTCAATTTATCATCTTCGACCAAAATATTATTTCAGTTGAAGTTTAACGCGACAGTTTCGGACCTAACTCCATTGTAATAGAGTTGAAATTGGACCGAAAACGTTCACGCAAAATACGTGGTGGTTACACTCCGGTGGTGGACCGGCTATTAGTGAAGCAGAAATGAGCTAAGATAAGTGTCGTCCCATACAACAAAAATAAAATATTTTCACCTAAACTACTCGATTTTTGATTTAGGCTTTAGGACAATGTTTCACTAGGATCGTAAGATCTACCGATTGACACAGTTAAAAATAGGTACAGTGAAAAAATATCCTAAGTCCCTCCAATTGCAGTTTCGACCCACTGTGCGTCGGTCGTAGCTACCACGATTTCTTCTTCAGTCGAGTTCGTCGTATGAAGTCAGATTTTCGATAAAATGTATCATAGTTTTAAAGTTACAGTGCCTAAAAGATTTCCATACAAATCTATAATTAATCCCAGCATTAAAACTGTATATTTAAACGAAAATCTGACTTCATACGAACATAGAGATTAGTTTCTAGATTGTTTCTGAAAAATTTCATTGACTTTAATTGGATAGTATTGAAAATATCACTAAACTACGTTTGTATGCAGCGCGGATTTGCGCTCTCGGAATAAACTTCTCTTAAACGAAGCCATCGTGCAGAAAATCACCAAGTTTTCCATGTTTTTTTCATACCTAAATGTAATGTTTTGTTAATGTCTTAATTATTCAAGACATTTTATTTTATTCTTTTACCTGTGGATGTTCTAACTGAGTTTTCAGATTATCTCTGACTACCCCTTCGAGGAATATAGTCGTGATCATATGCTATGCTATGCTAGGCTCCGTAAATTTCCCCGACTATAACGCATGCCGCAGGAGGCACGCGTAGCGTAAGCGGTGAGGAAGGGATAAGCATCGGGCAAGCATCGGGCATCGACGCGGCGCCGCTTCCACGCCGCTTCGATGCCCGATGCGTATCCCTTCCTCACCGCTTACGCTACGCTTGCTTACCCCATACCTCACGAAATAGTCGGGGAAATCTACGGATTTTTGTATGGAGTAGGTTGAATTAATTGCACTTTAGGTGGTAATTTGGGATATAGTAGATACATAAATTGAAGAACATAGGTAAATTGAAAAAACATAAACTGAAAAACATAAATTCTCAACAATCCCCGTTTTTTTTATTGTGTATTATTGAATATCATTTTTATCTATTTTCATATAACAGCTATTTTTGAGTTTAAGAGGATATTCCTGTCAGCGTGCCCGAGCGCGCTGCATACAAACGAAGTTTAATCCTATTTTCTATTAATTAAATTGATCGAACAACTAATAAACAGCTATTTTTGAATTTAAGAGGATATTCCTGCCAGCGCGCCCGAGCGCGCTGCATACAAACGAAGTTTGATCCTATTTTAAAAGTATTAAATAATCGAAGATCTTATCAACAGCAATTTTCAGGTTTAAGAGGATATTCCTGTCGTAACGACGTGTCGTTACGGTACCGGACCCGGCCGCGTAGGTACATTTTTATACCTAAAGGCGGAGTGAGCCAGACCTCCTAACAGTAATATTAGTTCAAACACAACTTACTAAAGTGTCTTTGATGCAATCTCAAACCGTAATTATTCCTAGACTAGAACTCCACCGCATCGCCTACTCTTCGATGACGCGTCGATGCCTCTTGCGTGACGTATCCATTCCACAACGCTTCCTTATCCCATCCGCGTACCTCTTGAGTGGGTTTCACGCCTTACGCTTCTACTAAACTTATGTACTAAAGCAAACGGACCAACTTTCTTATTTTGGAGTCCGTGTGAGGCGCAATACATACGGTGTACCTACATGACGGGTTTATCACCCTAGACTTGGGTGATATTTTTTCGACGCGTTCGTAGACAAATTAACGTGGTAGGTATAGTTATGCTGGTACTGGGTTTCGAACGGGCTCCAAAAGCCAAATAACAGTTATATTTTCAAACAAATAATTAACATTAGTTGACATAATATTCTATTCCTCCACCAAAAGCCAACGGCAACGTTACACCAAGATCTTTTTAGATCACATTTTAATTAAGTATTAAAATGACCAAACTCCATTCAAACGTGATTCAAACGTTGTTGTTGGAGGTTCCAATAGAGTTTAACGTGGATATCCATCTTGAACGCGAATCGGATTCACTTTTGAGGATGTCCTGAAAAATTTATAATTTTATTTTTGATCAAATCGTTAAGGGGGTTGCAGAGAGTACTACACTAGATGGCGCTCGGGAGCATCATTCCTGATTTTATCACATTTTATTTTATATCTTCGTAATTATGTTATAAATTGAAAATGTTATTTGAGATGCGTAATCTAGATTATCTTAACTATTTTTCCATATATAGGGTCCAACTTAATATGCTGACACTTTTTTAAGAGGATGATCAGACCGTCAAACTGAACAACTTTCTCTATGGGACCACTATCGAAATAGCGAAAAAAAAATCAGGTCTTCCATACAAAACTGCAAACCTACTCGAGCCAAATGTATGGGGCGGCAGATTTTTTTTTCGCGATTTCGATGTTGGTCCCATAGAGAAAGTTGTTCAGTTTGATGGTCTGAACATCCCATTAAAAAAGTGTCAGCATATTAAGAAGGACCCTGTATAAAATATTACTTTTGTTAATACCGTCTACGAATGTTAATACGTCAAAGTTTTGTATGAAATTGATTAAAATTAAAATGTATATCAAATTCGTATGAACAATAAAATTACTATAACTTGTAGCTAGATCAGTAAAACATAAACACAAGTGCCCGCATAATTGAAAATTTTGATTGAAATCATCACAATTACGAGATATAAAATAAAATGTGATAAAATCAGGAATAATGCTCCCGAGCGCCATCTAGTGTAGTGCAACTCCCTCTGCAACCCCCTTAAGGGGATATAATTCGGAGCGCGCTCCATACAAACGTACTATGGTGATAATATTTTCAATACTAACCAATTAAAGTCGATGAAATTTTGCAGAAACAATCTAGAAACAAATCTCTATGCTTGTATCGAGTCAGATTTTCGTTAAAATTTACAGTTTCAATGCTAGGATCAATTTGAAATTTATATGGAAATCTTTGGGGCACTGTAACTTTAAAACTATACATTTTAACGAAAATCTGACTCCATACAAGCATAGAGATTTGTTTCTAGATTGTTTCTGCAAAATTTCATTAACTTTAATTGGTTAGTACTGAAAATATCACTGTAGTATGTTTGTATGGAGAGTAACTATCGAACAATGCTATAAATAGCGCCCAAAAGAACCATTTTGTGTTCATAATTACCAGATCTTAATCTGAACCATAACACTCACATAAATGAATAAAATGAGTACCCACCTAAATGAATGAATTAATTCATTTAGGTGTGCTCGGGCTCTAAAACTTCCCTGTTAGTTATTAGGTTAGGTAGTTATTTAATAAGATTTTGTTGTGAAAGAAGAATGTTCGTATGAAAGATAATCCATTTCGGTAAGTCAAGCTTTTTTTTGTAGTTACTTATTTTGTGTATATGTAACGGTAGTACCTAGTGAGAAACCAATTTTATGTTCTGAGTTTATCGATATAAAATGTGTAGGTAGGTAGGTACTTATATAATACTAGCTTTACCCGCACGACTTCGTCCGCGTAAAATGCCTTACAATTAATTACTATGAATACTTACATAAATACTTATTATGAATTACTTACATGTAAAATGTATGTATGTATGTAGGTATGTATGTGTGTCTAGTCCAGGCTAGATTCTGGAACTTTAAATGTGACTAGATAATTGGTGTGACACTGTCCAAGATATTTATTTATTTTTATGTATGAATTTTGAAAAATGCTGAAACAGGGGTATTTTTCTTTTTGCTCTTAAATATGCGTACTAAGTTTAAAAGGCAAGACTAAAAAAAATGTTTCCCATACTCACTGTCCCCACCCCCCCCCCCCCCCCCCCACCCCTTTTACCATCTTAGGGGTTGAATTTCAAAAAATCCCTTCTTAGTGGGTGCCTACGCCATAATACCTACGCAACTTCTGTCAAAATTTCATAGTTGTAGCTTTAGCGGTTTGGGCTTGGCGATGATGAATCAGTAAGGACAAAAGTTTATATATATATATAGGCGCAGGAGGGCCTTCATCGCAAACAGATCACTGCTTAATAGTAAAACTACCGAGATTACACAGAACTAGCGATCCGTCGAGTTATGCGGTGGTTCAGCCATTCCTATTCAAATCTTCAACTGAACTCCTCTTGACATGGCTGTCAACCACCTTTATCGACACCCGACGTTCCACTAGATCGACACCAGGCGGCGCTGTAGCAAGGCACCGTCATTAGTGTGCGATCTTGTTCTGTTTTAACTTGAGAGATGGCGCCAGGTGCCGTTGAGGGATGGCACCAGGCGCCGTCACGGCCAGACTGACTGTCGACCGTCCTCGGGCGTATCTTACTGCGGCCCTGCAAGAAACAAGCAAACATCAACCATACGGCAGATCTGAATTCCCGCTCGTCCAGCCTGACAACAATCTCGCATCATCGTCAGACTGCATCTCGACATGTTCTTCACCGTTGGGCCGGGTGCGTCCTTTCTACCAACGGACGGCAGACCCCCCGTCCAATCTCACAACAACCTGGACAGACGAGTGCGTCCCTCCAACCAACCCCCACACACAAGGGGTATGGCTCGGACGACACTACGACCGCCAGAATTGCTTTCACCGTGCCGCTACTCCATCAATTATCTTATCACATAGCATCTTTGACTATGTACTTATATGAGGACTAGTAACGCGTGTAATTCTACTTACAAACATTTCTGCCACTTTTTGCGGGGGGCGAGGTAATATGCAATCCGCAACTTTGGATTTTATTCCCCATAATTTTAGATTCTAATTTTGAATGTCAAAAATCATGAAAAGCAGTCTCGTGTGAACCCCAAACGTTCTAAGTTCGAAGTTATTTATTTCGCAATTATAGGCTGTCTCGTTTAGTGATAAGGTATAAAATTGAATGTAAACTGCACATGATCAATTGATCTTATACCGTGGCAGAGGGGAAATGCTACCGCAAGGCGAGTCCCTCATATAAGTAGTCAATGCATAGCATAGAATTCCGTTTCCAAAAACACGGGCCATTAAGGTGACCCGTGTTAACTGTAACGTCTTCTGGCGCCGTCATGGCACATCCAGAAAAAGGCGGGCTCACAGCGGATCATGCTTTCGAGGTACCTCTGGACATTCATTGTTCACATTGATTAACCTCCTTCACTTGACAAGAACTCTTCTACTGCTTTTTCGGTCTGATCGGATGGTAGTCATGCGTCCTGGCTTGCCGCAAACATAACAGGTTGACACAAAGCAAGTTACAACGTTTTGTCTCTTTTATTTATGCTCTTTTGTGCGCGCTGATCTCGACGAATCTTCTCGCTTAAACAGACAAATTAAGGTACACATTAAATCTTTATTTTTAGCCATTCTCACATAGATTACCAAGGTAGTGCATACATAAGCACCAGAATTTAGGCCGAACCTGCATTGTGGTGATTAGACAACAACATAAAATACATCTTTATGGACACAAACAACCATATCGGAAATCACAAGACCTACGACGCTGCGCTGCGCCACTGATAAAGTACAAACATCGGCCAACATGAGAGCAAGACCTACTGTATGCTAACCACATCTTTGAAGTCTGTAGTTATCTTATTCTTCAACCATGGAGCCACTACAGCTAGACTACAACGTCAAGAAATAATTGCCGAAAGACTCAAGAAAACAGCCATTGACTATAAAATGGTCTCACAGCAAACTGAACAGTTTATCAAATACGCCGTATCAAAAAAAAAACTGAACATCATACCTATAGCAAGAGTTTCAGGATAAACATTTGTACCAAGTTTATGACAAAGACAGTTCAAGGTCAACCCACAAAGAAATACCCTCGGAAACGGACGAAGCAATTAGTTATCAATTATCTCAACGTCGAGACACTAAGCACTAATATGCACTTTCGCACAGAACCAGAAGAAGAAGTTTCACATTATAACTTTTTTTAAGGAGGTATACTAATATGGATTGTTATTGCAACTGTACTCTTCTATAATCCGTGACTGGAAGAAATAATTTCGGCGATTTAGGTATGTTCAATAGTAAAACAACATGTGCATGATTTGATGCTCTGAGAAAAGCCGCATAATAATGGCTATTTGGACTGTGTTTTGGGTTATGGCATTGTGACCTCGGCAATTTTTGTACGGACAAACCACATTTTCCTAATCCATAAACTGCATCGGGCTATATTCGGCATTGGCTGTAATGATTCATGCATCCCGTACATATTTAAATTAAATACCAGATACGTGTTATTGCAGTTTAAATAATAACATCTTTACCAACAAAAGCAGGGAATTAGAAACCTCGTGTAAATCTGACATTAGAACGTAGTAATTTTATGCTCTTTGACTGACATTGGCTCCCAAAAGAAAAAGCTCCCATATTTATGTCTACACATTAACCACGAAGTTAGAAAAGGAAACCTGAGATACCACCACCATCATAATATTGTCCAAACTTAATATAGCACACCATCTTACAACAGAACCACGAGTTCGGAAACAGATTATCCAACAGTTACCTACTACCGTAACAGATAGGTACCGCACTCATCACAGTTTCGCGCGCTTTTCGAATTTTAAACTTTGGTCTTCAGAAACGAGAACTAAAATGCGACTTATATCAATACGCAACACCCTGTACCTCATGGTTATGAGATACAAGGCGCCGTAGGTAAGAATTTATCACAGCTGACAAACGCGAGTGACGAAGAACTGGTTCGGCGCATTGAGTAATTATGTATAGAGCAGACAACGCGAACAAAATCTGTGCACCATGCATGCATGCACGCTGCGACGAGTGCCTGGCTCAGGCTAAGTGGGTTGGAGCGCGTGCACCCTAACGTGTGTTACAAAACATTACTTCTCGGTAGCTGCTCTAGTTAACATAGTACCTCAATGGTTCGGCGTCGAAATCTACTAGATAACCATGAACATAGGAGAGAATTGTGTTTCATTCATACAGTATACCAGCACTCAGTTAAAAAGGGATGTAAATCCTTACTTTGTCTTCCTCCGCTAAAAAAAGGCCTTCTAAACGAGTTCGTTGTAATAGTTCATATTTCACAACAAAGATATTTCGATCTTACAATGCTTCGATATATCCAGTGCCATTTAGCATCAAACACCTACAGCACGAATTTATTTGCTCAATTCAATTCAATATTTTTTATTTATTTGCGATATGAATCAACAATCAACAATCAACCGAACGTCATCGTGACAACGACAATCAAGACATTATTAGTTTGTGAATCAAGAACAACAATAAAAGACAACATAAAAATAAACAACACTTGGAGTCGTCGTCCAAAGAGGTGGCACGCCCGCTCGACCATGCAGTTGCGTTAACACTTGTCATCCACAAAACACAATCCTGATTTTTATCTACGAAAACCATCACATAATAACCACCGTTACATTATTTCTTGATCAAAAGTTACATACATACAGAAACTCACGGCAATAATCCCTTTCGGTGTGGCCAGAAACATTGCATCAAAAATTACAAGTCCATAAACCGCAATTATAAAATAATAAAAAATGTGAGCACACTCACAAGAGCCAAGAGCTCGGCGATCAATTTCAACAATGTGCAAATACAACCACCATTTACATTACAACCCAAATTCAACACACAATAAGAACCTTGTTTCACTTCTAAATCGGAATCGGAAGTCGAGGACAAGTTTCAAATGCCGTAATCTTGTTGGAAGGATGATGTATGAGGAGTTTCGGAGTTTGGCCTGACCTGACTGAACATGAAGCGATTTACGAGCCGACAAAGAGAGCTCTTAATCGCCTATTAAGTTCCACATCGCGTCAGCAACAGGCAGATTGAGACACCTAAATTCTTCAGCAGCATCTAGGTACAGAGTTACCTTGTACACAGAAGCAAATACGAATAAGTTTTTATTGTATCAACAACAGAAACATGCCTTTGAAATAGAGTGTATACAGGCATGACGGCATGACAAAAGCATGGAAACCATAAAAGCCATATTTTATAAAAATTTAGGCTTAGATACTACAGCGATGTTTCTGACTACACTGCCTGCATTCAACGAACTATCGTAGTATCGTATGATCACAACTATGTTCCGTGAGGGAGTAGTCTGAGATATTCTAAATCCTCAGAACATCCACGTTTTACTAGAAGAACTATTGTGCTTTCTGGAATATAAGTTTACAACTCAAAAGCCCATTCTAAATAGATGAAACCAGGTAATGAGGGCACACCAAACACAACACAGCAATATCCGACAAAATTATCACCAATAATCCGTGACCAAAGTCTATTTCGAACCACAAACATTAATTATACCATACCAACACGGAGATAACTTGCCCACTATCTCATCCTGGACACTTCATACAACAAGGCCGGGCCAAACGCTGGCCTGGCATTAGCAAAACCATATTGCCTACTGTAGACACTGTAGTTGTCTTCCATCTGTCTTCCACGAAGAAGTGCAGGGAGTGTCCGTACTGTATGAACTGTATTATGTATCCGTCGACTTTACTGTAAATCATTCGTCAACTGGTGGGGTTGAAAATTACTGCTCGTCGTTCCGCCACTAGCCATATGAGTAGGCAGGACATACGTTAGATCATGTTCCATGTATTTAGAATGCAGATTGATGCAGATGCAGATTCAGCCGCTGTTTCTTTCGCATCGATTTGGAACCTCGTGATAAAACTATCATCAGGTCTTGACTCTTGAAACAAAAGCTAGGTTTTGGCTGTCAAATAACCATCAACATTTTTCTATAGAAGATTTCATTTCTCTTGGGCGCAAGTTTGTTTACACTTCTGATATAGGCGCAGGAGGGCCTTCATCGCAAACAGATCACTGCTTAATAGTAAAACTACCGAGATTACACAGAACTAGCGATCCGTCGAGTTATGCGGTGGTTCAGCCATTCCTATTCAAATCTTCAACTGAACTCCTCTTGACATGGCTGTCAACCACCTTTATCGACACCCGACGTTCCACTAGATCGACACCAGGCGGCGCTGTAGCAAGGCACCGTCATTAGTGTGCGATCTTGTTCTGTTTTAACTTGAGAGATGGCGCCAGGTGCCGTTGAGGGATGGCACCAGGCGCCGTCATATATATATATATATATACATTATATATTACATATATAGATTGCTTACTTTGATTGGTCTCCTCTTTCTCGTTTTATGCCGGAAACAGAAACGGAAACATCCAAATTTCAAATTCTGACATTTTGTGAATATATTTTTAGTGGCCAGTTATTTTTAAAGCGCCTAGTATAGGCAGCCCGTCACCGTCAGTCAGTGACGTCACTCGGTCACTTGAAAAAATACTTTATTAAAAATATCGGAAACTATAATCACGACTCTATTTTTGTTCTGATATTCCGATATAGCCAGGCACGTATCCAGGGGATTTATCCCCCCCCCCCCGAAATCCCAGCACTTACTTTTTCATTGTTTTTCTATGAATATCCCCCCTCGAAAATAGTCTACATACGTTTTTGGATAAAGTCCTCCGAAATAAACTTGACATTGGTTCCGAACTTTATAAATCTTACTTTGAAGGCTTGTCGAAATTTACGGGACATGAAACTGTAGAGTATAGGGTTGACTGCCGTCGAAATTGAGATGTTGATGCTACAGAGGCAGTACAGGACTCGCCAAGCCTGAAAAAGATTAAAATAAATATAATTATTTGTCTCGATGTAATGAAATTACCTATAGGATCTTACAAAAAAAACTGAATTACAAGTAAATTACAAGACAAGTGAACGAAGTTGGTCATTACAACCGAGGCGGGATTGCAGCACGAGCCGCACGGACCGCGAAAAAAAAAGAAGGGCGCCTGCCATTTTCCATAAACAGGTATTTGTCTAAAATAGTTATGTTTTACGAAATTTTATACTTTTTCCTCGTGTGTTGAAACACGTCGTACGAGCGCTGGTTATTACAGCCTCGGCTCGTAAAATACAGCACTCGCCTGCGCCCGCCTCGTAATGACAAACTTCGCTCACTTGTATTTTATCATAATGTTAAATATACCAAAACGTTTTGCTATTTATAACCAAATTTAATATTGATGTGCATTTTTCAATGCAAATGTAGGTCTCCGGCCGGCTATAGGTATCTATGCTTCGTTTGTGTCTTGTCGATAGGTCTCAGTGAGATCGCGTTTGCTTTTTATTAACTGTTGAAATTAAAAGGGTTTTGACTTTATGAATCGACATCAATATTATTTTATTTGTTTTTTGTTTTTGTGTATTAATAAATTGGTTATGACATCATTGATTGTATTGAATATTATTTTAATTGTACCTACCTAAATTTTAAGAGTCATGCTTTGTATAATATCTTTAATGGTGTATCTATCTATTTAACTTGTGAAATGTATAGCGTCCTTATTATCTTTTATGCCTGTTATATTCGCACACGATAATTATTGTTTATGAATAAATGAAAATGAAATGGTCTCATTGAAAAAAAGATCACTTGAAGGCTAATCAAATAGGTGTATCGCAAGGGGTACCACAAAATACATTTAAGTAGGTACTTTAAAAACAACAACGGTCTGCGTCATCCGTACGCTGCTGATGAATACTTGTTATAAATTGAAAGAAAGAAAGAAAAATCTTTATTCACCATTAAAGGCACACACACACGAAACAATCAGAGTACATTAAAATAAGTAGTAGTAGTAGCGCGATGTGTGCCACGTATGATATTGAAAAGGACACGACGCAACGTAGCTTAGTGCCTTAGTGCGTTCACACACGATGACGCACTGATATGACGGATCGACAGATGTCAGTCCATAGAACCACACCTGGTGCGTCAATGCGTCACCGTGTGTGCTTCTACGTGCGGTGTCATACAACTCCTTGCTTCACAAATGAGGGACTGACGTCTGCCGCTGAGTCAATGCGTCATCGTATGTGAACGCACTTACTTGGTAATATAATTGGGTATTTTATTACACTTACATTATAATTTCTGATGATGAAATGCATTGGACCTAACAATATTAAGCGCATCATACAATACGGTGCCCAGCAGAGAAAGAACGTTGCTGCAACAGCCGCTGAAAACATGTTCACATCTGAATCAATGTGAAACTGGCAAAGCCACTAGTAAAATGGTGTAGGTAAAGTAATAAGGATTATTGTCTAAGCCGTAAAATTATTCTTCCCAGTTAAAATTATAATTGTCAATCGTCTCCAGGAGTGCGATTTTTGAATCTCATTCGCTGAGCTCAGCACTTGAAAATGTCAAAATTACTATGGAGGTATTTTTCTACTGCTGATTTGACTTGCAAAAATCGCACTCCTGAAGTATGATTTTTGAAAGTCAAAATCAGCAGTAGAAACATGAATACCTCCAGAGTAATTTTGACAATTTTCAACTGCTGAGCTCAGCGAATGAGATTCAAAAATCGCACTCCAGTTCTTGTAATATAACGAACTAGTTTTAGTAATGTAAAATTTTACTAGGCAAAAGTAGTAAAACGCGTCGGTAACGCGTTGCGGAGAGGGATGTACACTCAATCTTGAGGTTTCGCGATCGAATCCGCACCGACGACTAATGAGATTTTCTAGCTTATCCATCATTTTCCGACAGAGCAGAAAGAAAACATCGTGAGGCAACCTGCATACGCTGAAAAAGAGTCTACCAATCCGCATTGGGCACGCGTGGTGGACTGACGGCCTGACGCCCATACACCCTCATGATGGTAGGTAGGCCTGTGCCCTGCAGTGGGACGTATGTATCTGATGACGATGATGATGACCAGTAATCATTATAATAATTTCTAGTAAGATTACACTGCCGTAAAATTAAGTCATGCCCATGGTTTACCGTACTCTATGTAAAACGAAAAATCTAACCTACTAATACTAACCCAACATTTTGACAGCTTTGTCCGCATTTTGGTTTTGAAAACCAGATCTGCTCCTGAACTTTTTCTGTCTAGACTTCAATTTGATTGCTATCAATATGTAGAGAACAGTTATAATCGCCATTGGAATTACGAAGAAAATCATAAGATCTATAGGAAGTATACATCTATATACGTTCGTTAATCTAAAAGAGCAATAAATATAATTATTTTGCTCCTGCAATTGTATGTAATATACGTCTGGTACACTGAAGAAAAGGGATATCAACCAATTTATAGCAATTATTTTATACACTCGTGATTTTAAGGTTAGCTTCGAACGGAGAAATGGTTTTGAGACCACCAAATATCTTTCAACGGTAAAAGCCACGATAGTTAGCACACTGCAGTTGCTCAAACAGTCCCATAAAATGAAATGGATGCGGCATCCTAGTTTTCCTAAAGGGTAATAGAATGGTCGCCACAAGTTGTTTACTTCAACAGGTGTGGACATGGTTATTATCAAATCTGTGACGGCTAGGTTCAGGAGGTAGCAGTTGGTTGGTGTTCTCATGGTACTGTCTCGAGCTACGACCACACAAGTGCACACATTCCCCACTAGGCTTAAAATCATCGATATTATCAACAACACGCTCAAAATCACTTTAATTGCCACCGCGTCCACGAATAAATTCCCATGATCGAAGACGGCCACCTCCTGATCTTTTAGAAAAGGGTACCAATCTAATCCTGATGTATTTTCATTATTAACTTTCATTTTGGCGATTTGAAACAATTTGTGGAAGTTGTACGAAATAGACTACCGACCGACTTTGTGAAACCACACTGACTGGTTATATGCGGGAAGTGTTCATAGTTAGAGTCCTAAAAACGTGCGATACAGGGAGCTTCAAAAGCTTCATGGCTGGTATAACAGCGGGACTACGAACGAGATAGCATATCATTATGTCACGAGCTTACTACCGTTTTTTTTACTTAGCAGACAAAATAAAACAGAAATTATAAACAAGTGAAATGTAAAGCAAGCCTAACTACTCCTAAATAATGCGCACATCATGAAATAACAAAAAGCGTAAGATATTTAAAGTTTTAATTTGATGAAAATGAAATGAAATGAAATCGTAAGATATTTAAAGTTTTAATTTGAGTATTTCTTGCTGTCTAATTACTTTTCACATTTTTACTAATTAGTTTTTAATATAACAAAAAAACTTAATAAAATAAGAAGTGATCGAGGTAAGTAATTTTTTTGACACGAACTTTTTGGTATTTTAAAAGAAACTAAAAGTTAGAAGGTAGGTAGGTACTAATCTTAGAAAACGCAAAGTCGGAATACCTATAAGAACAGATGGGAAACATTCTACGTTATACGTTTACAATATAACATTTATCATTACAATGACTTCCTCGTCGGTTACCTACGATAAACAAAATCTACACTGAAAAAAAAAAAATTTTACTTCAACCAAGATCTTGTTTATGATAATCATACATCATGAATCCACATGAGCCTGTCAACATCATGACTTCTGTGTTTATGAGAACTTTGTTAAACGAATTCGGCTTGCTGTTACAACTACCATCTTTTGTTTTTAGTAAACAGTAATAACGTTATTTCAATTATTTTGGTGCTAACTAAGAGAAAATACTTCTTAGTTGGAGCAAATTTTTTTCAGTGTACGATCTTCAAAGTTTACGCATTCCGAATCGCTCAATAACAAAGAGAAATATTAAACAATTAGATAAATTGAATGCTAATTTATTGAATTGCGTTACCGAGGGCAGAAAAGTAAGGCTCGGCTTCACCTCGGTCAACAATTACATGAGATCTGAGCTGAGATTTGATCGCAGGATCTGAGGCTTTCTTATTTCTCCTCGACAGAGGGACTTCGTTTATAGCAGCGGGACGACAATTGACTCTTTCCGTCCGGAGGGGAGAAAAATATATGATTCGGAACATACATATTCTGACCATCAAACCAAGAAGGATTTCTCACCCGCTTCAAATGACGTTTTTGCCATGCGGTCGAAGTAAGATTGTTAATTTTGGTATCAAACTTTTGAAACACTCTTTATTAGTATCATTTTAGCATTGGATGCTATAGTGCTCGTTAGACTATTGGGCAATGAATGAGGTTAAGGCGCGCCCTATTGTATGTGAAATCAATCATTTTGTGTCGTGTCTTGAATTTGATAGATTATCAATTTTGCCTAATTTAATTTTGTTAGGTATAGAGCGCAAAATTGAAGTTATTTGACAATCGCTAAGGGATATGTCTACCTACTACCACAGTGTATCTAGTACTACATAAAGTATGGACACTTCCTGCCTCTCAGCAATTACTTACCTCACTCCCTATGGCTGGAACGTGGCGTAAAATCAAAGAGATTATACTAAAAGATAAACCCTACTTTTTTCCTGGGACAGTTGGGACCAACAACGCTTGAGTGGCTAAAGGCATAGGAGACCGTATCAATTTACGATTGTAGTTAGACTCTATGACGTACCTTTCTAGAATGAGATGGACCGTGGATGGACCTATACAGGGTGAAATTGATATCATTAGCATCCTTTTAAACTAAGAGACTACCTATTAAACTGAACAACTTTTACTATGGGAGCAAACCGATCGGAGCAACAAAAAAACCAGCTGTTGCATACACCTTTGCATCGAGCAGGCAATGCAGTTTAGTATGGAACAGCAGATTTTTTTTCTTGCTCCGATCGGTTGCTCCCATAGTTAAAGTTGTTCATTTTGTTGGGCAGACTATTAGTTTAAAAGGATGCTGTAGATATTATTGTTTATGCGGCTGTCCACTACCTATAGGAATGGGAGTTTTAAAATAAATACATTTTTGTAGTAATTTCTTGTATGGAATGAATGCTTTTGTTTCCATAACGGTTAAAGAAAAAGAGAAGAAAAAAAGAAGAAAGTGTTGGAATATAACAAACATAAATCAATCAATCAAATCAAACAAAAATACTTTATTTTACACCAAAATATAAACAGAAAAATTCCTACAGAGAGAAAAAACAGTAGGCACAAAATAAGGCGGTCTTATCGCTAAGAAGCGATTTCTTCCAGACCACCTATCTATCTATAAATCTATCTTACTTCAACACTGTAGTCTTTCTTTATCTAACTCGTAAATATTGTTTTTGTAGAACAGAGCCCTCAACTAAAATCCCTGCATTCCCACAGTCTGCGTACATATTCACTTAGTTCGGCGTGGTACCGCACGCCTAGCATAATATTAGTGAAAGTGGCACCACCACCTGCTGCGATGCAACACCACCAGCATCACCAGCACTACCAGCACCGAGCCTAAGAGACTCAAGGTATGCTCAGTGTTAGCTACATAGCGTGGGCTCAGGTTCGTGTCGGGCTCCAAGGACGGCACGGCCGCGCTGTGGACGCTCCACGCCACCCAGACACCTTCCAAGATATCATGATTAAAAGGATAACATAAACGATTATTATTGATATCCTTAACTTGGTCTTTCCTTTGATGTCCATTAACCCCAACAGAAAGCCCCTCTGCTTTACTATGAAATTCTTAAAATCGGTTAAATTCTTGGGTATCAAAAGCTTCCCGACGCCTAAATATTCATGTAGGATCTTTTGTAGGTACTTGACTCGTACAAAAACTTAAGCCTGAATATGCGGGTAGGTCACTCTCTTATCAGCCTCTCTCATGAGCTGCACAGCATTGGCATCCTCCTCAGTAGTCGCCGTTGAACGATGTCTCCCACGCAGATCATCATTCATCACTGAGATAAGGTACTTCGATGATGCTTAAACTCATTTAACCAGTTGTAAACAAGTGTCAAGTGACAGGGCTTCATCATGATATACTTACCAATCGAAGTCTATCATTTACTTTGTTATGGACCAGGAGTGCGATTTTTGAATCTCATTCGGTGAGCTCAGCAGTTGAAAATGTCAAAATTACTACGGAAATACGCATCTTTCTACTGCTGATTTGACTTTAAAAAATCGCACTCCTGAAGCATGATTTTTGAAAGTCAACTCAGCAGTAGGAATATGCATATCTCCATAGTAATTTTGACATTTTCAACTGGTGAGCTCACCGAATGAGATTCAAAAATCGCACTCCTGGACCACAACGAAAATAGTAATAAATTGGGGAGAAAACATTTTTCCTTGCTAAATTCAACTTGCCTCGCGACACGCACTTTTCAAATTGCCGCCAAATCGTGAAAACAAATGACAATCGAAAATTTTCAGCTATAGGTTGCCAAAGAGTTATTTATTAGAAATTAACATATTTTTTTCATTGGCATTGTCACTATCTGGTCCGTTCTAAAAACTTTCAGTTTGACCCTCGTATGTCTCGGGGGTGACAGCTTTAGAACCACATGATTTCATTCATTTTGGTATTTTGAGTTCTGAAACCCTTTTTTAAATAGGTACCTACTTACCACTAATCTGAGAAATACATACAAAAATTCACGACCGACCGGACGTCCTTCGTCAGTCGTCGGTCACAAGCCTGGTTTAACGCACGCGGAGTCCTGTAGATAATGTGAATAATACGCCAGCAATGTAGTTGTCGAAAGGAACGTCTTTTTCTACCCTCCGGACGGCAAGCGTCAATTCTCGTCCTGCTGCGCTAATAAACGAAGTTGCCGCTTTCCACCTAGGTCGAAGAGAAACATAGTATACTAACCTCTTACAGTAAATAAGAAAGCCTCAGATCACATGTTTGATGACATTTTTGATTATGATTTATGACATGAGATCTGCGACCTTTCTTACTTTCCTGTCCTCGGTGTGTAATCTACTATATTAGAGGCAGTGCAGTTAATATAGTGTATTATGTCGCATTTGCTGATAAATAATTAAAAAATCAAACTAAATTATACTTTTCTCAGCGTTTTTTCTTCTTACTCTATTGTAAAAACAACGGCATCAAACATTGCAAAAGTAAAATACAAGTAGGAAATTTGTCTTTATTTCAAAATTATAATTTATTACTACAATCATTCATAAGTTAATTAAATACCTAAGTAATTCTTAGGTACCTCATAACATGCTCTCGCACAATAACCCAGCAAAGTTTTATCGCAATCGGACGAATGGTATAGGAATGCAACAAACAAACATACAAAAATTAAGTTTTATATAGGTACCCTACCTACTAGGTATAGCTACGGGCAGAAAAACAAATAAAAATTAATTACCAAAAAGATTATTAGTCAAATGACAAAAAATTGTATTCAAAAACAATAATTTTTAACGATTTGATGAAATCTAAAATTGTCGCGAATTTACAACAGAAATCTCGGCGAAATTTCCATCAGTTCGACCGTAAATTTTCGATAGAATTCGGATTCGATCAATTCGTTAAAACGATTGTTTCCATGTACAATTTTTTGTTATTTGAGTAATTAATAGTTGTTTTGTAAGTGGTTTAAGTGTGACTTCGCTGAACCATAATTTTTATTAGAAAACATACACAGCAAAGTTTTATCGCAATCGGACGACTGGTATAGGAATGCAACAAACAAACATACAAAAAACGTTAATTTTAAATAAAAACTGAAAAGAAAAAAACAAGTCCAGTAGTCTAGAATTCTGTTATGTAATATAGAAGCGACTTTCACAGTCGGGACCCATTATTCGGAAAATTTTATCCGGTCTAGAATTTTTAATGGATCCCGACTGTTAAAGTCGCTTCTATATTACATAACAGAATTCTAGACTACTGGACTTGTTTTTTTCTTTTCAGTTTTTATTTAAAATTAACTTTTTGCGCAGACGGGTTTTTTGATTTCTTAATTTATTTTTTTATTTTACACTTTTTAGTTTTTTCAACTTTAAATCGCTATAGATCCTAAATGGTCCCTCAGAATGAAAAACTATAAAAGAAACCTAAAGATGATTTTCAAATACCTATTCAATAATACCCCACTCGATATAGTTCGTCAACTTTATTTTTTTTATTTGTTACAATATGGCGTCTGGTAGTCGCCATATTAAATTTTGATTACTGTCATGTCTTTAGTGACACTCGCAAGATTAAGACGAATCGATTGACGTAAGAATCATCAAAATCGGCCTACGCGTTTGGTCTCTAGTGTGCCACAAAGGTACAAACTTACATACATAGGCTGTTAAACACATTACCCTTCCTTTGCGTCGCGCAGTCGGGTAAAAATTAAGATTTATTTAGGTACCTACATACCTAATTACCTCCCTCCCTGGGGGTAGGCCTGTGCCCTGAAGTGGGACGAATATAGGCTGTGATGATGATGATACATAATTATTTAAGATAAATTGAAGCAAACCTGTAACACGGACCTGAAAAAAAGACGGACTAAATGTGACACTAAAAAGATGTGAAGCATACAAGGTCCAATATTTTAGTTTGTTCTACAAGGGACGTACACTCGCACAGATGCACTAGCTCTAGGCGCAGGTCCTACAACCCGTCACCATTATGTACCGCGTGACAGCACGCACACAAAAGAAATGGGCACTTCACTCGTGATTAGACGAGATTACGTCCGTCTTTTTTTCAATTCCGTGACCTGTAATAGCAAAATGTCTAAAGGAATTTAAAATAGACGATTTCTGGGTCACTCGCGCTGTCAATCAGTTTGTTTGTATATTTTCTTGTCGGTCTTATTCAGATCACGAGTAACAGATACATTCGTATCGTAATACGTTTATTTTTAGTTTACCATCCTTTATACATTCCATGTTTCATAGTACCTAATTGTACATAAATTTTCAATTCTTGGTATTACACAGGATAACGTATAATTATTAACCTTTAAACCACATTCCATCAAACTGAACAACTTTTACTATGGGAGCAAACCTTGGGCTTCGATCAAACGAAGCACTTGGGTCATGCATGTGCCCATTGCAGTTTAGTATGGAACAACGGATTTTTGAAGTAAAACTTCTTTTCAGCACACTTGCTCATAAAATGGCTCTAATTTCACCGCAATAAGGCACATAATGACACCTATAATCAAACTGTGACTTTTTCATTACTATTATTCACTAGTGAGTTATAGATTTTTTTTTAATTGGTTGGGTTGCTTTGTTCTTAAAAAAGTTTCGATACAAAAAAGATCGTGTTCAATAGAAATAAAATAATGTACCTATTGCTTCCTCATTTCATGCAACTTCGTATTTAAATAGATAATTTCAACTTGTACGTTTTTAATAAATACTAGTGTTTTCCCGCGACTTCGTCCGCACAAATTATATACCAGATTTTAAGTCAGATCATAAGCTATCAAACAAAAAAAGTTTCATCAAAATCGGTTCAGTAGTTTTTGCGTGATGCGCAAACAAACAAACAAACAAACAAACAAACAAACAAACACACAAACAAACAGACAAGACAAAATTTCTAAAAAAGGTTGATTTCGAGTCGGGGATATTAAAAACCATATCGTAATCTTTTTTTTGTAAATATCTTCAATGTACAGACACAGTTCAGTTACAGTTTTATAATAGTTAAGATAACTTTCACTCAAATATAACTTTTGTTTTCTCTGTAATAAAGAAAACTTTAAATTCCCCATTTTGTACGTGGCTAAAACGCTATCCGCGAAAAGCCAAAAAAAAGAAACCTCATTCTTTTAGTCTATGGACGATCGCCATTGCTAGATGCGCGCGCATAGGAAAACTTATTATTTTTTCCCGCCATTGCGATTTTTTTTCACAACTCGTTTTAACTGTTAAAATTAATTACCTACTTATAGTTATTTATTAATTAAAATGTCTACAAGTACTAGTTTTGAAGAAAACGATTTATGTTATACACCACCCGATATAAGATGTGAAGCCCTTAAGGGGCTACCTGCCGGTTTTGGGTAATTTTGTAACCATTTTATTCATTAACTATGGCACTTTTTGAGCTGAAATTTAAACTGAACCATCTACAGGATATGAGAAGTGATGTGGTTTTTCTAGAAATCGATTTTAATGAATAAAACCGAAGAAAAGGGACTCTAAAGTCACCCCTTTTTTTCCAGTTGTAACCATTTTACTCTTACATTTTTAATCGGAACTAAATGAAAATTTACTATATTGTTCACAATACAATTTAGAATGATGTGGTTTTTTTACTTTTTCGAAATTAATAAAAAATCGTCGAATTTTTCAAAGAAAACAGCAAAATTCTGACCGGAGCCTCGCGCTCTTTCTCATCGATTAGTATGGAGTGTGAGTGAGAGGAGAGTGGTCCACGGCTGATACGCCTTAACGTTATGGAAAGTTTACTACCTACCTGAAAACTCCAAGGACAAATAGGTACTTATATATTTTAGTATTTTTTTATTCACAAGTGTGTTGAAAAACGTCGTATGATACACGTGTGTATTGATGATTACCGCACTCGGCTCTCTTAAGACCCTCACCTACGGCTCGGGTCTCAATAGCGCCTCAGCGGTAATCACCAACATTACACACTTGTACCATAATGTACTATTACTACAATATAATCCTCTGTGCTATTACGCACGCTTGACTTGAGGAAAGCTGTTGAATGCGTGACGAGAGCGTTATGAAAAGTTTTCGGGCGAAGCGAACGGAAGTCTTATGACCTACTAGTGTTTTCCCGCGACTTCGTCCGCACAAATTATATACCAGATTTTAAGTCAGATTATAAGCTATCAAACAAAAAAAGTTTCATCAAAATCGGTTCAGTAGTTTTTGCGTGATGCGCGAACAAACAAACAAACAGAGAGACAAAATTTCTAAAAAAGTTTTATTTCGAGTTGGGGATACCTAAAAACCATATCGTAATCTTTTTTTTGTAAATATCTTCAATGTACAGACACACTTCAGTTACAGTTTTATAATAGTTTAGATTAGATTAGATTAGTTGGTACCTCCTTGCTAATAGCATAGGTAGAGTTTTCGAACGACGAGGTATAAAAATGACTTTCGCACTCAGGTGATTCCAAATGGTTCAAGGCTTACTTAAAATATTTTTTAAGAATTCTAATTTTAGTGTTATTTTCTAAAAATTGATTTTAAATCTGTAACAACCTAACCTAGCCTACCTAATACATTTACCTACCTAATCTTTCGCTATGCGAATTCGAATTATCTAAACTTAAAACTAAGATTTGGCCAATATTCGTGATCGTCTAGTTTCCTACATCATGTAGTAGTAACTCAGGCTCTTTAAGAAGAACTTAGAAACCTAAATCCTATCTGCAATGAACCAAACATAATCCTAACCTAAATAGCTCAAACCTACTCAATTTCTTTATGTAAATTTAAGCTTAAAACACCTAAATATAAGATAATGAATAGCTTTTAAATGAAACCACAAAGAAACCCACAATGTGGATGTTTTTTGTGATGAACCCCTACCATGTGGTCGGATACAAGTTTTATCCGAGAAGAATATCGTTCCTTTATGTAAATTATGTAGATTTTATATTTAAATATCCTTCTCTAATACAACTTTTGGATGGGGAATGACCTCCTATCAATCAATTTCCTACCTCTCTATAAAAAACAATGATTCTACCACCACATCACAAATCCTATCTACAGAGAAGATGTGGCCAGAAACTCTGCAGCACTTCTTACACCTATTCATCAACTATAAATAGGAAAATGCGAAGAAACAAAGTAATTTTACTCTGATTCAAGCTTAGATGTCTAAGCTACCTACTTATCCCTATTAAGACTATTATAAAAGAAAATCTGAATTGTAATGAAGTTGTTTCTAAGATAAAAATATCCTGTCATCCTATTATTAGCATGAACAGGAATAAATAGAAATTTCCTACAAACCCATCTCAATATTATTCTAGTTATGAAGTTACCTGTCCTATCCTAACCTATTTCTACTTTAAAACGCGAACCCTAAAAACTAACCAATGTCTAAAATATTCCTATTCTAAAGCAAAGTCCCTTTGTTAGGATTACCCCGGTAAAAGGGAATCCGCAAAACTAGAGAAAGGTCTCACATTTACATTTAAACGTGTTGGTGTGTTGTGTAGATTTCCGAGGTGCAATGGAAATCTTAGAACTAAGCGAACTAAAAGATTCGAGGGTGGAGCCCTCTAAGAGTACCTGACCTTATTCCATGTGTATTGTTCATATCACGGCAGCAAAGCCATAAGTTGTGATATGAACGGTCCCTACCAGCAAGTGTCATATTTTATGGGACTAAATTTCGCACTCCGAAAGCAAGGTTCCCGGCCCCCTAAAGGACATTCTCCACTTCGACGGTGAATTACCGGAAAACAATCACAAACAGATTACGAAACTTAGGTGGCTATAATCGTTATGTCGGTAAAGAACGATAGCTGACCCGCCACAATGCCAAACTCACAATTGGAAACTAAGAGCAATTCAGAATAACACCGCGAACTTTATTACTCTTAGCCCACGATACTTTTCATCGTGTTCCGATTCTCCAAGCTCACAAACTAAATATTGACTTCTACAGGAAAAAATCAATTAGGATTTAAACGCAAAATCCCCCGACACAAAATTACCGAAAATTATTACATAATAAACTAAGGAAAAGTACTAGCTTCCTCTTCACTTACTTTATTATTCACAATTAATAATTCCAATAGATTTGGAAAAATAAAATCAAAATTTATTCCGACAGCGTGTGAGCTCAAAGAAAGTTTCTAGAAGAATCCCCTGTCCGGGCCCCTGTCAACAAAACGCTCTAATTCGAATCCCGAATTTTGAATTTGAAAATTTAAAAAATAAAATCGATGATTAATAATCCGAAACCGCTGAGAAGTTTGCCTTGCTAAAGACGGTATAATAAAAATAGTTTGCATTACAAGAAACGCTACTAAGTTAATTTCTCTTATAGGATTTAAGTATTTAAAAATTAACTCTCTGCTATTATATTTGTGATCCTGAACAAGGCTTCTTGTTACAGTCACCCCCGAAAATGTACTGCAGGTAGCTAACATTCTTAACCGGAAGAACCGGAACCGGAAGTAATTTTCAAACTTCCACAAATATAAAGAAAGAGTTTATTAACGCTTCGACCCAAAGTTTTTTTTTTAGTGTGATGTATTTTTAATACGAGGGTCATATTCATCTAAAGTGTACATATAACGAAACGGAAACGAAATGGAACGTAACGAAAATAACGAAATGGAACATAAGGCCTGAGACACAATGGATGAACTACACTATTAAAAGAACAGTTTTGACAGACAGATGACATAGCATAATATGCTCTCGACTATAATCCCCGACATAACAAACTGACAAACCGTAGAAAATTACGAATATGTATCTTTTTAACACTTTTTTTTCATATTTTTTTTCTTTTTACTAATATTATCATTGTCATATATGGCGAAAAGGAATGTAAAAAACAGTAAAAATGATTAATTGGATTTAATTTTATGGTCTTAGTAAAAATGTGAGAATTCAAATTAAAATGTTGTAAGAGGCAATAATTAAAATGTTAAAAAAACTCTGAGAGCTTGCATTTGTAATCATTTTTTATTTATAATTACTTTTTTGGTTTCTTCAAGGGCAGAAATAAAATATTAATTAAGGATAATGAAAAAAAAAACATTTTTGTTTATTTGTTTAATAAAATGTTGTTTTCGGTAACAAACATAGTTACACAATTCAACCTTTTGAATGGTTAGCTGAAAGATCTCAATGTGTCACAGCTTTATCCATTACGTTACGTAACGAAACGCAACGAAACCGAAATTGAAAAACGAAGTAAATATTTGCTAGCTTTTTGAATAATCTTTGGAAAACACTCTTACGGGAAACCTTAATATGTCATTTATGTGTGCACTACAAAATCAAAGAAACAGAATACATAATTTCGATGTTTTCTAACCTTTATCACAGAAATTTTGTAACGAAACGGAAAATAAAAACTGACAAAAATTTTCAACTGTTCATTTAAACAGAGGACGGGTCAAAATTGCCGACATTTTATGGTTTATTCTATGACGGAACAGTGTTGCCAGCATAAAAATACTAATCAGTTTGTTTTTAAAGGATCTTAAAGCGTAATTTGGCGTAACGAAACAAAATGTTACGAAATGGAATAAAAATCTGGGACAATATTTCCAAATGAATTAGTTAAGTATTATTGGATTAGAATGGCCTAAGTTACTAAAAATCAATAGGGCTATGTAATAATATAGCCATAGAATCCCAAATGAATGATACACTATACCGACGGGCGGCTAAAAAAACATTTAAATGCGGTGCGTCGGCAATGGGACATGACAAATTAGTATAGAGAGCTAAATTACCATTTTATAAAAAACATATTTAATTGCTTTTATTTCATAGTATTAAGATTTTTAAACATGAAAGAATATCCTCTATTACATAATTTTAGCAATATGAGATATATATTACATATTTTAAATACTTTTAAATGACAATAAAGGGCTGGGACAAAAATGAAATCAAAATGTACACTTTAGATGAATATGACCCACCAAAGAAGAAATAATCCCATAATAGCGGGAAAAATCTCAAATTAATAACATAAAATTCAAATTCTACTAACAGCTTTCACTAGAAGATCTGGTTCATGAGCAGAAACTAGGTTGTGAGGCTAGTCAATTAGAAGAATTATGTACTATGTCAATCCACCTGATTCAATCTTCCAATCCAATAGATTTCCATAATACATTCTACCACCAACCAAACCCCCATCAAAGTTAGGCCATTAATCATCGCTTGAACGATATGTACCCCATCTGAAACTTTCCACCAACCACTGCAATCACTAATTATTTGGAGAGTGTATAGTGGACGCCCAGAAGAAATCTTTGCTGCCGGTAGAGTACAAAATTCCTTAACTACCAGTTCAAACTGAAATTTTTTTTTTTTTCATCTATCCTAACGCCAATTCATTAAGGAATCTTGTTGTATGTATAGAGACCTTAAGACCAAGCGCAAATAAACTTATTCCATGACTGCAAATCTGGTATTCCGCTAACGCCCAAGAGAAATATGATTGAAAACATTCTATACTCACACAAACTTTTCTTTCATTTCTCCATATAGTATAAGTACAAAATAAATGTTATTCATCCTTCCTCAAACTCAGATTCATCCGACGTCAGCAAAACAACAGCTCTCAGCCACGAAATTACTATTTCACTAAAATTACAGTTCCTTCGGCAAAAGAACTTCAACAATCCGCAAAGTAAACAAAACCAAAACGTCAATGAAAAACTTTTGAGTACTTTTTAATTCTCCCTCTTAGCAAGGCAAATGGAAATCAGCCATTACAGCCACCGACTTTAGTTTCAAAGAATTAGACTTTTTTTTTTTTATATTTATTTATTACCTCAACCTAAAATAATACGATAACTGCCTGTTAGATATATTATTACTAGTAGAAATTACTATGTTGCAAAACCTATTTCAAAAGAAAAATAAGAACTTAAATAACAATGAACTTTCTTATCTTGTTAAAAGTTAATCTAAAAATTAAAGTTTTATGACTTCTGCTAATTCCAAAATAGATAACATAAGTACTTATATGACAAAAATTTACTCTATCCACTACAATCAAATTTATAGGAATAGGTAAATGGAACAAAATTACAAAAACTTCCATTTGTATCTTTTCTTATTTCTTCTAGAGATGTTAATAAACATTTGAAAAGAAACAAATAACTTAACGAATTTATTACTCAATTAAATATTATGGAAAAAAGAAACCTCTAGATAAAATAAGAAACAAGAATTAAATTAAACAAAAATCAATGCTATTAAATAAAATTAGTACTCTAATTATCCTAATTATCTCCAAATCAGCCCCAACCACAGATAGATGGACAGCCAAAAAGAGATGCTCTTTAACTCCTATTTTAAATTTAATTAGAGGAGTAATATTTGGTAAAATGAATAGTGTTGAATTTTCCCCTTAATTTATTTGTTTTAGGGTCAACAAGAACATAGACATTCTCATAAGGAATTCTCGCTATAATATAAGGACCTTCATACAACGGCTCAAATTTTTTCGTTATATTTTTACTAGCTTCCGACTTATTTAGCTTCCTTATCTTAACTAAATCTCCAACCTGATACCGTATTAACCTATAAGATCTATTAAACTTCAATCGTCGCTTTTCCCCTGCGCTTTGTAGATTTATTTTAGCCTTTTCTCTAATTTCCTCTACGTTCAACCCTTCATTTTTCTTGCTAATAACTTCATCAAAGGATAAGCAAGTTGATTACCCGTACATTATTTCGCAAGAAGTGAATCCAGTACTTTCATGATAAGTGTTATTATACAATAATTCCAACTTAGGTAACACAGAAACCCATCCTTTGTGATTAGTTCTACAATAGGTTCGAAACAGTCGTCCTAACTCCTTGTTCACTCTCTCTGTTGTATTAGGACGAGGATTCCTTACTGTGGTGTAATAAACCTTTACTCCTTCCTGCTTCATACTTTCCTTCCATATCTTGCTAGCAAACTGTGATCCATTATCTGACAGTATTGTTTTCGGTTTTATGATGTTAAAAAACTTCTTTACTTGACCCAAACAGACCTAGCTGTAGCTTTGCGAAGTGCATAGAACTTTACGAATTTGCTGAATGTATCTTGGATCACCAATATATAATTTATTCCGAATGCACCTGTTGGTAAAGGACCATACAAATCTACCATTACCATATCTCCTATTTGTTCAGTAATTATTGAACGACAAGGTCCTACATACTTCGTTGTATTTGACTTTGTGATTTGACAATCATGGCATGTTCTAATTATTTCCTTGACTCGTCCTGTGATATCTCTCCAATAAAATCGGTCCTTGATATATTTTATTACTTTATAGGTACCTTGATATCCCATTTCTATATGCGTCTGATTGATTATTTCCTCTTTCAAAGATTCTGGTAAATAAATTAACCCTTTTCCATCTTTCGATGTGAAATATAGAATATCGTTTTCTATTAAACACTTTTCTGCTATTCTTCCTATCTCTAATCTACTTCTTTCTTCAATAAATCGCATAATGGTTGTGCATGACGACTATAATCAGGTATAATCCGTCTATAATCTTCCTTGCATCCAATTAAACTCTCAAAGAACTATTAGCTGCTCCGGTAAAAATGTCTGTTCTTCCAACTCTTCACTTAATTTCTTATTTACCAAAGAGCTATTACATCTTCTTTTCTTTCTTTTAAATTGAATAGTACCTGTTTTCCACTATAAATGGCGACGGCTCACCCGTCACACTGGACAGAGTTTCAGTACTACCAGTGAACCATGGATACTCCGAGACCCTAGAACACCTCCGATCACCCCTCGGGGAACACAGTCGTGAACATATGCTTATGCTTATTTCGTCTTCATTGATTTACTTATAAGTACATAGGACCGTATGACTAAATTATTTCTAAGTTCTATCTAGATATCCTTAATCATCAATTCCCTTTATTTCCTAAAATAACATCACTTCCTATGCAGATAAATACCTACTCTACACCCCCCCATGTTTACAACTTCATTAGACTACTTACTCTCACCCCCATAGATTTAAAACTTTCCGCTCTCTCACCCCCCAGTCTTACAACTCTTTACCAAATACCCTATCACAATAAAATAGCAAACTGCATAGATAGCATGACATGACACCGCAATACAGCGCTATCACACCTTCGCTCTCTTTCCATTTGCACGTGAATGAACGAGTCAAAAAGCGCGACACAACCGCATCATGTGAAGCATGCTACAAGTGCTGGTATGAAAGCTTTATTTCAACCCTATTTTTTTCTATTCTATTATTATGACTTGACCTACCTAACCAACTTACCACCCCCTCTTTTCTTAAACTTACAATACTCTAGTGTGGACGGTTTGGTAAAATAGACGAATAATGAAAGTGGACCGTTCGGGAAAGTAGACCGATTGTACCGGAGGGTAGTATCGGAACACATTCAACATTTTTCCACAACCAAAATATTGTTCTAGTTTTCCTATTGACTAATTTTCCTATCAAAACGTTCTAATACCTATCTACAATCATTTTGCTATTCTCTTATATCTATCTATCTATATCATCACGCGTCCTTCCCAATGGGGTAGGCAGAGACCATTTCCTCTAATAAACTTCATATTATTCCCTAAATCCTTAAATGCTCCTACATAATGCTACTAAGTCCTAGAAGCATACTTTTTCCTAGCTTTACCTACAACCTGCATAGGTATCAAACTATAAAATTTACGCAAATCTGCAACAATTCATCACTAAACAGCGATGATTATTCAAAAATGTATAACGAAGCCATGAGCGAAGCAATATTATTTACTAAAAAGTTTTGTTGTATCCGACGTTAGATTAAAAACTTTTTTCCCTATGACTGTGAATCGAACACTATCTATTTGTCTATGGTTCTGAAAGTCTTTATTGGTTATGATATTTTTTTCAATGGCGTCTTACTAAAACTAATCAACAAAAAGAAAACAACAAATTTCCACGGAGGCGAAGCTGGAAAAAAAACCTTCGGGAACAGTCAAAACCTGCAAGCATAAATTGATACAAAACTTGCCGCTCACAACTCGACCTCAACACAACACTCGACTCAAAATGGATATCGGACGGACTCGTGACTGTGAAAGCTGAAAAATCAATTGATACAAAAGTTCATCCACTGACTCTCCAACAAAGACGGACCAAAGAAAACCTGGAACGACATTTAACGACGAAACCCTTGGAAAACCCCTGCAAATACATCTGAATACCTAGCGCCATCAAGTGAAGATCTCTGCAAATATCTACAACCTCATAGAACCATAGCTTTTACGAAGCATTACACCAGACTTTACTCAAATAATAAACAAAGTGACTAGTTTCCTATAAATATGTTAACAAAAACCCTGTCTAGAAAAGTGTAAGTGAATCTTATAAATAAACAATCTCCTATTCATTTTCAAGCAATAGTGTGACTCTTAACAGGTAGAACAACTATTTTCTGTACATTTTATTGCAAATATTAAACCTTTTATTCGTGAATTCTTTGTGTCTTTATTATTCTACCATTCTACCTATAACTAGCTATTACATAAATCTATTCCGAACGCCTAGCATGATTTCCTCACACGCGATGCGCGACGCGCCTTTCCTGTATGTATACACAATAATGTGTACACGTTTGCCGCGACATAATATAAAATAAATAAAAACGCATCCGCACGCAAGTCGAGTAATCATGCTAGAGGATCTGGCGTCATTGCAAATTGCAAACGGACAAATCTAAGTTCTTCCTTCCATTTCACAAGGCAACAAATTGTGGCAAGGCCACTTTTAAATAAATATCCTCACTGCCTATGTACCAAAACAACTATCCTGAGCTTATGATACCAAATTGTAACGCAATTTAGTTGCCAAAGAAGCCTACAAAATGTAATTAATTTTAATCCTGGTCACGGCACCAAATTGTAACAACCTAACCTAGCCTACCTAATACATTTACCTACCTAATCTTTCGCTATGCGAATTCGAATTATCTAAACTTAAAACTAAGATTTGGCCAATATTCGTGATCGTCTAGTTTGTAGTAGTAACTCAGGCTCTTTAAGAAGAACTTAGAAACCTAAATCCTATCTGCAATGAACCAAACATAATCCTAACCTAAATAGCTCAAACCTACTCAATTTCTTTATGTAAATTTAAGCTTAAAACACCTAAATATAAGATAATGAATAGCTTTTAAATGAAACCACAAAGAAACCCACAATGTGGATGTTTTTTGTGATGAACCCCTACCATGTGGTCGGATACAAGTTTTATCCGAGAAGAATATCGTTCCTTTATGTAAATTATGTAGATTTTATATTTAAATATCCTTCTCTAATACAACTTTTGGATGGGGAATGACCTCCTATCAATCAATTTCCTACCTCTCTATAAAAAACAATGATTCTACCACCACATCACAAATCCTATCTACAGAGAAGATGTGGCCAGAAACTCTGCAGCACTTCTTACACCTATTCATCAACTATAAATAGGAAAATGCGAAGAAACAAAGTAATTTTACTCTGATTCAAGCTTAGATGTCTAAGCTACCTACTTATCCCTATTAAGACTATTATAAAAGAAAATCTGAATTGTAATGAAGTTGTTTCTAAGATAAAAATATCCTGTCATCCTATTATTAGCATGAACAGGAATAAATAGAAATTTCCTACAAACCCATCTCAATATTATTCTAGTTATGAAGTTACCTGTCCTATCCTAACCTATTTCTACTTTAAAACGCGAACCCTAAAAACTAACCAATGTCTAAAATATTCCTATTCTAAAGCAAAGTCCCTTTGTTAGGATTACCCCGGTAAAAGGGAATCCGCAAAACTAGAGAAAGGTCTCACATTTACATTTAAACGTGTTGGTGTGTTGTGTAGATTTCCGAGGTGCAATGGAAATCTTAGAACTAAGCGAACTAAAAGATTCGAGGGTGGAGCCCTCTAAGAGTACCTGACCTTATTCCATGTGTATTGTTCATATCACGGCAGCAAAGCCATAAGTTGTGATATGAACGGTCCCTACCAGCAAGTGTCATATTTTATGGGACTAAATTTCGCACTCCGAAAGCAAGGTTCCCGGCCCCCTAAAGGACATTCTCCACTTCGACGGTGAATTACCGGAAAACAATCACAAACAGATTACGAAACTTAGGTGGCTATAATCGTTATGTCGGTAAAGAACGATAGCTGACCCGCCACAATGCCAAACTCACAATTGGAAACTAAGAGCAATTCAGAATAACACCGCGAACTTTATTACTCTTAGCCCACGATACTTTTCATCGTGTTCCGATTCTCCAAGCTCACAAACTAAATATTGACTTCTACAGGAAAAAATCAATTAGGATTTAAACGCAAAATCCCCCGACACAAAATTACCGAAAATTATTACATAATAAACTAAGGAAAAGTACTAGCTTCCTCTTCACTTACTTTATTATTCACAATTAATAATTCCAATAGATTTGGAAAAATAAAATCAAAATTTATTCCGACAGCGTGTGAGCTCAAAGAAAGTTTCTAGAAGAATCCCCTGTCCGGGCCCCTGTCAACAAAACGCTCTAATTCGAATCCCGAATTTTGAATTTGAAAATTTAAAAAATAAAATCGATGATTAATAATCCGAAACCGCTGAGAAGTTTGCCTTGCTAAAGACGGTATAATAAAAATAGTTTGCATTACAAGAAACGCTACTAAGTTAATTTCTCTTATAGGATTTAAGTATTTAAAAATTAACTCTCTGCTATTATATTTGTGATCCTGAACAAGGCTTCTTGTTACAAATCTCGTGGCTCAAGATTGTTCCGTTGGGAAGAAAATGCAAAAAATTGTAAGTGCCTATAAAACGAGTGTTGCTTTAGACCACCTAAGATGTTGCCAACTAATTTGACGGAATTTTGACGGCCCGACAGCGCAGTTTGTAATAAATATTGCCGAGGGTCGCGGGTTCGAATCCCGTGAGGGACAAAATTTGTATGATACAAATAGTAGTCGTTTTACTTCAGTCGTGGTGGTCTAAAGCACACTCGTTTTTATTTGTCGTTTTGAAAAAGTTGTTCATTTTGACGGGTAGAGTACGTGGATTAAAGGTTAATGCTACTTTCCCTTACACTCTGTATAAATTATTCAAAGAACTGGGTATCGGCCTGCATACAAAATAAATCAACCCCTAAAATTGTGACATGAGTACATATCTAATAGAGGGAGGAAAATTATAATTATGGAATTTTGTAGTGAACCACAGGAATAGAACTAGTGGATAAGTATATTTATTTAAAAAGTAAAGACACCGTAAAATGCGTTTATCAAATCTTTTCGACGCAAAAACTAGACAATACATTGTTATTCTTCGTTGTGCAACGAAAACCAATCTGACTAGGCACTTACTTACTTATTGATTTTTACAGCGTATGCATGTCTTCAAAACATTATTATGTAGTACCTACATTTTATTTTACTGTCAACATTTAAATTCTTCTTATTCTATAATAATATTATTAGCTATTAATATCTTATCTTACTCTTATGTTATATTAAATTCAGCAACGAATTTACCCCTTGTGCTCCTTGGAGATGTTCGACCTTTGAGAAAATCCTGAAAAAAGATAAATTGTTACAATTAAGCATTATCCCTATGATAGGTCACGGACCTGAAAAACAGACGGATGTAATGTGACACAAAAAAGAAGTGAAGCATGCAAGGTCCCACATTTTCGTTTGTTCTACAAGGGACCTACACTCACACAGATGCTCCAACTCTAGGCGCAGCTCTACCCGCCACCATTATGTTTATGTACCGCGGACAGTACGTTAGCACGGACACAAATATAAATGGGTGCTTATCACTCGTGATTAGACGAGATTACGTCCGTCATTTTTTCAGGTCTGTGCCCCTAAAATTGTGACATGAGTACATAATCTAATAGAGGGAGGAAGATTATAATTATGGGATTTTGTAGTGAACCACAGGAATACAACTAGTGGATAGGTATATTTATTTAAATAAGTAAAGACACCGTAAAATGTATTTATCAAATCTTTTCGACGCATAATGTCAAAGACTAGATAATCATTGTAAGATAAAAGATTGGTCTTCGTTGTGCAATCTCACAAAATATGTTGGGGTGCTTCACTCGTGATTAGAAGAGAATACGCCCGCCTGTGATAGGTATTATCTATACATTTGAAAAAGCTTTTCGTTGATTTTTGACTAAACATTTTTTTGGACGTCATCGTTTTTATAAGGATGTACCAAACACCCATAGTACCTACTTACCTAATACTAAAGGGGGTACTTCAGACCATCAAACTGAACAATTTTCACTATGGGACCAATATCGAAATCGCGAAAAAAAAATCTGCTGTTTCGTATAAAACTGCAGTACCTACCTACCTATCGGTTCGACTCAAACGTATGGGAGAATGAATAATGTATATACCTAATAGCAATTTCTTTAAAAATAAGAAAATTATTTAAAAACAAAGTGGTAGATTATGCCCTATACCTGCTAAGGAGGTCTGTAGCGTGGTTACACGAAGTTGCCGCTTTCCACCTCCGTCGAGGAGAAAAATAGTATACTAACCTCAGGCAGTAAATAAGAAGCCTCAGATCACATGTTTGTTGATGATTTATGAGATCTGAGACCTTTCTTACTTTCCTGCCCTCAGTGTGGAATCTACTATTGTTTCCATTTATCCTGCCACCGCGCCAGGCAGGGGCGTAGGGCATATAATTACCACTTAGGTACTTTGAAATGACTGACCTGTATCAAAATAATTATATTGAAACAATAATTTCATTTATTTTGAGAGTTACAATTTTATTTAAAGTTATTCGCATTTTAAGTTTTGGGGCAAAAATCTGCATCCTGAAAGCCATTGTTGAAAGTAACCAGTGTCCACTGCTACGGCACAATATGTCCCAAATTACGAGTTCCGTTTTTGTAATTGTTTACTAACGTTTCATGTATGTAGTTTCATATGTCTTATTGCTACTAACTACTACGGCCACTATAGAACGCCGGAAGTGGAGATGGGCGGGTCACGTTGCACGTATGGATACTGAGCGTTGGACCAGAAGAACACTGGATTGGAGGCCCAGAGAAACCACGCGTGGTAGAGGCCGCCCACCAGAAAGATGGGTTAATGATATTAGGAGACACGCGGGTCCCAACTGGATGCAGAGGGCGAGGAACAGGACGTCATGGAGAAATATGGAGGAGGCCTATGTCCGAAGACGGACTGATCAAGGGCTGTGATGGATGGATGGATGGATTGCTACTAACACTTTTGGATCTTTTTTGTTGTCCTTAATACATTTTTTTTTTTAATGATTTGTTATTATTTCAGCAGTGAATGAAATTAGCTTTCGGTGCTGCAGTTTTGTATGAAGCAGCAACATTTTTTTTCGCGTTTTTAAAGTTGGCTCCATACCATAGTGATGTTTAAGATGTTTTTCAGTTTGATGGCTAGGGTGTTTTGTTAATCTAAACTATTATAAAACTGTAACTGAAGTGTGTCTGTACATTGAAGATATTTTACAAAAAAAAGATTACAATAGATATGGTTTTTAGATATCTACGAACGACTCGAAATCAACCTTTTTTAGAAATGTTGTCTGTCTGTTTGTTTGTTTCTTTGTTCGCGCATCACGCAAAAACTACTGAACCGATTTAGATGAAACTTTTTTTGTTTGATAGCTTATGAATTGACTTAAAATTTGTGCGGGAGAAGTCGCCGGTAAACACTAGTCCTATTATATAATACGGGCTTATGATTATGAACTTACTTTGAAAGCTTGTCTGAATTTTCGGGACAATAGACTGTAGAGGATAGGATTTACAGCCGTCGATAAGTAAACGTTGACTGCGGTGACGAAGCATAATATCTTCCAAATCTGAAAAAAATATAAGCATAGGATGCATTAGGCATTATAAATTCAAGATCTTAAGTTAGGTACCTGTTTCATTTTGAGCTGGTAAAAATGTTTCTATAGAAACATGATGATAGATGTTAGATGATAGATCATCTTTTCATCTTTGTTATTATTTGTTGGGTGTAACAAAATACCTCAGTAATATTTTTAAACTAGTGTTTTCCCGCGACTTCGTCCGCACAAATTATATACCAGATTTTAAGTCAGATCATAAGCTATCAAAAAAAAAAGTTTCATCAAAATCGGTTCAGTCGTTTTTGCGTGATGCGCGAACAAACAAACAAACAAACACACAAACAAAAAGACAAACAGACAGACAAAATTTCTAAAAAAGGTTGATTTCGAGTCAGGGCTACCTAAAAACCATACCTATCGTAATCTTTTTTTGGTAAATATCTTCAATGTACAGACACACTTCAGTTACAGTTTTATAATAGTTTAGATATGGAACCAACATCGAAATCGCGAAAAAAATATCAGTTGTCCCATACAACACTGAAGTATTGGACTCAAATGTATGGGACAGCTTTTTTTTCGCGATTTCGATGTTGGCTCCACAGTAAAAGTTGTTCAGTTTGATGAAGAATACATGCTGAAGTTATCCGCAGTGATAGAAAATTTACCCTGTAAGTACCTATAGCCAACATCGAAAAAAATCTGCTTTTTTACAAAACTGCAGTAGGTAGGTACCACCGATTAATAATAAGCAAAGAACACATATAATCTACCATAGAGAAATTACACGCTCCCCTTGGTAGAGATGGTGTAACAATGTGGGCACAGCAACCACCAACTGGGCACTAGTTTGTACTGCGACCATAGAGAAATTACACGCTCCCCTAAGCTTTTTGTCTCCCCTCATCCGTCGCTCACCCCCTTTGTCGGCGACATAATTTTCTATAGAAACCAGCCGATATGCCATCTCCTCTTACTCCATGGTTACTACCTACACTACCTACTCGACTCAAATAAGTATATTTTCGACTTTAGTTCGCCATAGTGAAAGTTGTACAGTTTTATGATCTATTCTTTTATGTTTTTCTCGCTACTCCACAGTAGGTACGCGTGGATTATGTCCGTACATATTTAATCATGTCATAAATAACCTATAATAATAACCATATCGTCGAGATAAATCCATTCGAATTGGCGTGAAGAAATAACAAACAACCGATCCATCTAAGCTTTAGTAAAGTATGTTTATTTATTACACTATTGCGGCCCGGTTTGCTTTTTAAGGTTCCGCACCCAAAGGGTGAAAACGAGACCTTATTGCCTACGCTGTCCGTCCGTCCGTCCGTCCTAGCTTCAGAGGGCTGTATATTCTGAACCGTAATAGGTAGGTAGTAAATATTTGAGCGATGAATATAATATATTCGATTCACTACAGGGTGTAAGGAAAAGTATCATTAACCTTTAAACCACAGAGTCTACCCATCAAACTGAAAACCGACCATACGATTGCGTCGAGTAGGTATTGCAGTTTAGTATGGGACGTAGAGTGGACAGAGTATGTGGTTTAAACGTGAATTATACTTTTCATAATTTTTTTAAAGCGTACTGCACATCGTTCTACTCGGGCAGCCTATGGGTCAGCTATACCAAGAAATCGTACAACGCCTTGCGTGTTCAATTCAATAATGCGTTCAGGGCGCTATTGGGGCTGCCGCGTTTCTGCAGTGCTTCACAGATGTTTGCGAGCGCACAAGTGGATGGCTTTCATGCCATACTCCGCAAAAAATCAGCTTCACTGCTACGTAGGGTGCGTGCCAGCTCCAATGGCATCCTGAGAGAGATAGCTGATGGTGGGAACTGTCCATTTCTAAGTCACATGTGCCATATTACCAAGTCACTTCTTCAAATTAAATACTAACATAGACCTAACTTCCTGTATAGAACAGTGAATGGCTCAAGTTGGCGAAACGCGCCAGTAGGCAAAACGTGCTAGTTAGCATACAAGTTCTACTCCCATTTAATTTGTGTCAATAAGCGTACCAGGACGTTTAGCTAATATGTCCTTTAGATATTAGGCCCATTTGCTAATAGGTCGTTTTGCTTTTAGGTCGATTTGCTTATGTGCCGTTTTGCTTTTAGGACGTTCTGCTAATAGGTCGTTTTGCTTTTAGGTCGATATGATATTAGGTCCTTTTGCTCTTAGGTCGATATGATAATAGGTCGTTTTGCTTTTAGGACGTTGTGATGCGTAGGACATTTTGCTTATAGGTCATTCCTATACGAACCGATTACAACTACCTATTACTATTTAGGTTTGGTGGATAGGTACTTTTTTTTAAACCCAGTGACTATAAAAGGCAAAAATTAGTTATAGTTAGTTTCTATAATTTTGATAGGAATTAGAATTGTCTTACCGTGCTCTGATTACTGTTTTCGTAAATCGGCATAATCATCATAATACGCAGCAAACAATATGGCGCCCAGCAGATGAAGAATGAAGCAGAAACAGCCGCTGAAAATAGTTATAAATAACTCTCAAAGGCACATATACTTTTCACACAAGGCTTCAGAGCTTCAGGGCTTCTTTAATGGTAGTAGTGGTTACATAAAAACCACGTCAGAGGCCCGTAAGGCGGTCTGAAAAAACTCCCAATTCAACAAACGTTACAATTGTAATTTACAATTACAATTCTGGGTACATTGCTGGTTACTTATGACGCTAAACTTGCAGTAGGTAACATATGCCTAACATTCTCATCAATGTACCCAGAATTGTAATTGTAAATTACAATTGTAACGTTTGTTGAATAGGGCCCTGGGCTCGCTGCCCACACGATAAGAAAAAGAAACTTGTTGTTGTTGATTAATGGGGACCCGTGACAGTCCCCGGATCTATAAAATCCTTATTTGTCGAAATCTGTTTGACCGTTTATGCTACAGGTACAGTCAACAGCAAAAGTCAATGAATCTTGAACAAATAAATCGTCATTTTGTACAGTTAAAGATGTGTCGGGAAAGAGTGTTGAATGAACTTTACCTGAAACATCCTAAAATATGTTTTTTAAACACGTTCTAGAAACTACCTAATCTATATAAGTACCTGTGAGTTGTCAGATTTTCGTTAAAAGTACTTACTTAGTGTCAAAGTGGCTCAAAGATTTCCATTCGAATCTTAAATTAATCCTAGTATTGATACTGTATATTTTTATACGAAATCTGACAAATCACAGGGACAGAGAATAAAAATCTAGATAGTGTTTAAAAATTTAATTTGATCTAAAGTCGTTTGTATGCAGTGCGCTCAGGCAACTCCAAGGAATGGTCCTTGCAGATAAACAGATTGGTCTCTAAAAGTTCATTTAACTAACCTAACATTTTGACTGCTCTATCCTTGTCTTGGTTCGCCGTGACCGGACTCCTCCTCAGCATAAGTTGTGTAGACTTCAGTTTTACAGCAATCAGTACGAACAGAACCGTTATCACTGTCATCGGTATAATGAAGAATATCATTATCTCCACTGGAAATATGATCTTAGTTGCGTCTGACGCAGTTAAAGCACAATAAACGTAATTGGAATTATTTCTCTCGACAAAATCTATAAACAACACATCAACAAGACTAAAAGAACACGATACCACCCAATTTATGCCAATTATTTTGTACACGCGCGACTTTATAGCTAACTTCTGACGGAGGAACGGTCTTGAGACGACTAAATAGCGTTCCACAGTAAATGCAACTATAGTTAGAACGCTGCAATTACTCAGACAGACCCATAGAACGAAATGAAAGTAGCATCCTAATTCGCTCAACGGATAGAAGTCTGGTATCCAAAGCATGTATAACTCCAGGGGAACGCAGAGGGATGTCAACAGATCCGTGACGGCGAGATTAAGTAAGTAACAGTTGGTAGGCGTCTTCATCGTACGGTCGCGAGCTATAACAGCGAATGTACACACGTTTCCCAAAACACTTAACAACAAGGTCACCCCAAAGAACACGGTCAGCACAATTTTAACTGCATTCGTTTCATCGAAGCTTCCGTAGTCATAAAAAACCAACTTCATCACATCGTGTTTTGAATGGTTTTTACAATCACTTTGATTTATTGTAGCCATTTTTGTTGATTAAGAGTTGAGCTTGAGGCGTACTACCGACCGGTGGTGTTATGGCAAACTAAGCGTAAATGAGTGTTCCCGTCGTGCCCTCGACATCATACAGGGTGTGATGCTCTTTGTAAATAAAGTCTATATTATGCAAGTAGGTAAAGCTCTAGGTAAAGCCCGACCAGAAATATAAAAAACCTCGCCATGTAGCGGAAAATCATTGGAACGAATTTTTGTACTTGGAACACTGTCATTAAAGGTTATAGTAGATTGCAGCGCCCCCAAACCAGGTTTTTTATATTTCTGGCCAGGCTTTACATATCAATATTCTTTATTTACACGCCAAAACATTGAACAAAGAGACGAAAACAAATTTTAACAAAAAAAAATCGACTTCGAAACTAATTAAAAACAATATTGCTGCCGAATACTGCCGATGACTTTTACGTTCGCATCTACAGAGTGAAATTGATATTATTAACAGAGCGGCTCATCAAACTGAACATTTGACGACTTGGTTGGTGTAATGGTTACCACGCCGGACTGCCAAACCAGGGTCCTGGGTTCGAATCCCGGTTCGGTCATGGATGTTATTTGTTCGTGCCGTTGTTGTATGGTTTCCATAATAAAAGCCTTTAGTGCTAGTTTGGGATCATTACAATGTATGTGCCTGTGAGCGTTATTTATTTATTTAATTTATTTATTTTTGGGAGCTAACCAATCGGGGCAATAAAAAAATCTGCTGTCATACAAAACTGAAATTACGTACCTAATACCTAGGACTCGACTCAAATGTATCTATGTAAGCAACAGCTGATTTTTATTTTGCTCCGATCGGTTTGCTCCCATAGTAAAAGTTGTTCAGTTTGATGGGTAGACTCTTAGTTTAAAAGGATGCGAATGATATCAATTTTAGAACATTAATTTATTTTATCAATTTCACTCTGTATAAGACATCAGATTTTTTTTGTAGGGTAGAGTATGCGGTTTCAAGATTAATGATTCTTTTCCTCACACCCTGTCTGTATACACACAAGCTTACAAATTGAAGGCAGAAGGCAAGGCAGCCATACAGGGAAAATTACTTTGTTTGTCCCCTAATTGAAATTACTAGCCTCGGTGACAAGATGATTGAATGAATACTTCCTATATGTAAAAATGAGCAAAATAAACAAATAAATAATAAAAATAGTTATACAGGCTTGTGCCATGAATTTCGTTAGGTCTAAAGTCACATTAGGTCTTTTACTTTGGTGACACTTTTTAGTAAGGAATACTCCAAAATGGTAGAGCTCTGCTTTATAGAATCATAATAATCAACACTAAGCGCTTTTCTGATTCTTTTATAATGCGCACAGCCAAGGAGTGAAATGCCCTGCCTGCGTCAGTATTTCCGAGCGCTTACAACCCGAATTACTTTAAAGTAAGAGTGAATAGGCTTCTTCTGGGTAAGCTCGCTACATTTTCGACCCCATCTCTGTCCTCAGGACTGGATTGAGGTCAAGAGCAAACCCATTTAAAGAAAAAAAAAAAAGATCGTGAATGGGGTCTTCTTCTATCGAGTCGATGGCATGTCATTTTAAATCTTTCCAGCCCAGAATTTCGCCACACGGATAGCATTTTCGGCAGCGTTCATAAGCTCCGTTCGCGTGCAGGTGTCCGGGCAGGAAGGGCAGGATATGAGATGGGTCATAGTCTGAGGAGTAACACCGCATTCACACCTAAGGTGAATGGGGTAATAACGTATAAATGTTAAATATTCACAGATTCTGTGATTATTTTTAAATTCTCGCAACATAGCGCGTGACGCCTTTTTTTCTCTACTACCTTCAGTCCGCATCGGTGATTTCGTCGTGTCGATCGTCTGTTATGGCTGGGCGTAAGATTGGACGCTCAAAACAAAATAACGAAGTATAAGATCGTATGTTTTCTTCGTATAAGCCTTGTGTTCTTAGCCACATGAGTGATTTTAGAGGGGAGTCCGTCCATTCCCCAACATCGTCCGATCTTTCCCATGTATTTTTAAAAGTATGCGTATACGTAACACAGCAGTCGTTAAATCTATGCAAACATGAAAATATTTTTCTGCCAGGTTGTTTATTGATTATCTGATTCTACTTTATTTTATTACGCCAGCTGATATAGATTTTGAGGAAAAAATTAATTGCCAACTTCTTATGAATGGAGCTAAAAACCATCCGAACTAACCCCAACGCACCTTACCTAGTTGTCCAAAAACAATGAAATTTTAATGTTAGATGCTTTATAAAAAAATACAGGACGATTTTTTGCTTTACCTGCAAAATTTTGTCCCATGCACACACGAGGCTACGTCATTCGAACGTACAAGTTTTCGAAGGTATGAGGCAGTCAAAAAGTTTTTCGAAGCAGCGTGCTTCGCTATGACGTTTTTCGAAACTGCATATGACTCCCGGCTTTTACAGTACGCCGACGATTTCCAAAAATAAGATACTATTTATAATTTTTTCCACTGTTTTCGTACGTGCGTCCTAGTTATCAGATTATTTTTAGTTTAGTGACCTATATAAAGCCCGACCAGAAATATAAAAAAACCTCGCCATGTTGCGGAAAATCATTGGAACAAATTTTTGTACGTAACAGTCGATTGCAGCGCCCCTAAATTAGGTTTTTTATATTCCTGGTCAGGCTTTACCTACATTTTGGTGGTAGCGGGAAGCGACTGGGTGAAGATGTTACTATGTAGCAGTAGCAGGGTTTATGTATGAACTTATTTAATTTTTAAGCCTGACCAGGAAAAAAAAAACTTAGCCTTGTTGCGGAAAACCAAGGAAGGAATTTTTGTACTTGAAAGTAAAAAAGTAAAGAAAAAAAAGTATTTATTGGCTCACATTAAGAAAGAGATTTACAAAGTATGACATTAAAGTAAGTAGGTATATATCAAGAAGTTTGGAATCCTCTATAGTGGAGTGCAGACTGCCTAACAAGACGTAAAACATGATAATACTCCTTTGTGGTCGGTAATGATCGTTCTTTTCCGTCGCGTCGTTGTTTTTTGTGACGTTAACTTTGTCCCTTTCTAATCCAACGTACAAAATTGTAGCTCCTCTTCTGTCATTTTCGTAACTACCTACGTCATTGGGTAGAAAGCAACGATATCAATGTACTAAACGTCTATGGTACAAAGGGACACACCTAAAATTGGAAATATCGTCGATGTCATTGCCAATTTTCTTGTATCAATGCTTGTAAGGAGGAGTGGTATCCTTTATGATTTAAATCCATGGTATATATGGAAATGGAAGCTGGCAAGATGCGGAAAATCATTGGTACTAATTTTTGTACTTAGTCGATTGCAGCGCCCCCAAACCGGATTTTGTATATACCTATTTCCAGCTTCCTGCTTTCAATTCACTAATACATCTTTCTTTGCATCCTTCAGATGTTCGTCGTTGTCAAAGCAACGCATACCGAATTGACAGCTCTCCGATGTTTCATCCAATGTTTGCGCTTATAGTGAATTGCACTCCTGGTGTTGGGCGAGCTCTAATGACTGACGATTAACGACATTGACCATCAATAGTAGCTTATCTTTGATTGAGATTCAGCTCGGGCGCCCAGTATTCTACACTAAAACGTAGTGATTCCATTTTCTTTGTTCTACGCGGAACAGTCTGTGGAGTCGATGACATAGATGATGAACATTTTTTCGGTGGCTGAGTGATGCTGACGGTAGAACTATCAATAGACGGTAGAATTATCAACTGGAAACTAAAGCCCAGGGTATTAGGCAGGCATACTTAAAAGGCCGAATGCTGGGATAATCGAAAAGAGCCGAAGCGACTAACAGGATTCCAGGCGAAAAGGCCCGCCCAAACCGTAACCAATCTTACTTATTAGTCCAGAAGTCCCTATTTAATCAGCATGTACAGATTTTTCAGGGTTGATTAAAGTCGCGATTTCCTTCTCTTCCTGGGGTATATCCTTGTCGTCCCATCCCCACACGTTATGACTACCATCACCTGTCCTCTTTACTCGCTTCTCTATCACGTCTTTGGACACAGTTTTTAAGTCGTAAGCCCATCCGATTAACGACATCATATCGATGAAAAGTTTAGTCAAGTTCAAAGAATAGTGACCCAATTCAGCCGTTTTGTAATCCCATGGAAAAGTGTGATGATAGTTGTGGAATCCTTCGCCTAGTACCACGAGGGCAATGCCTCGGTTCTCGACAGGATTCATGTTTTTGTCATAAGGCTTGGATCCAAACATGTGGGCGGCCGAGTTGACCAACCAAGTTGCGTTTATGACATATATATAACGGAATATGGCGGCAACGAAGTACGCGTTCCAAGCTGATTCACCCCACAAAGTGGGAATTAGCGTTGGTAGAATGAAGCAAGCTAACGGCATGACGATCATGTAGTATCTGCAAAACAAGATAAAATACTTTGCTATACCCGGTACGGATAGAAGCCATGACGTTTTAAAAAGTAATAAAAGTACAAGACTAACTTCTTTTGGAATCTCAAGAAAGGATCAGCATAAAGGTCACTCATGTCAATGGTGTGGCCCTTGGCTTTGATTTGAGGATGTTTTCGGACGAGCAGCCAGCCGACGTGGGAGAAGAAGAAACCTCGAGTCGCATTGTGAGGATCTGCGTCGGTTTCTGAGTACTTGTGATGCATTCGGTGGTCACGTGCCCAGTGGATTACTGTACCCTGGAAAAAAGATTGTTGATTAGATAGAACATCGGTAAAATATAATATACATTAATAATATAATTATATGATAAACTGTCACTGATTTAATTTATTTTTAACAAACAAGAAAAACACAAAACATTATAATAATAGCTAGATAGCTAGAATACCAATGGACGGAGGTGGAAGTGTAACAAACCTACCTACGGCCCCTTTGATATCTGTCAAAAGTAATTGACCGGTGGTAGCCGACAACACTCAAGTTCAACCCTATCTTATAATAATATTTTTTCCCTCCGGAAGAAAAGCGTCAATTTTCGTCCCGCGCTGCGCAAAACGAAGTTGTCGCTTTCCACCTCCGTCGAGGAGAAAAATAGTAGGTATAGGTACTAACCTCGGACAATTACCTAATAAGAAAGCCTCAAATCAGACTTGACTTCTATCTTTTTACCCGACTGCGCGACGCAAAGGAAGGGTAATGTTTCCGTGATTGAAAGAGTACCTGAGAGGCCAAAAATTTGAAGATGATGAGGCAGTAGTCGCCGCAGTACCTATCACGGTTTTTAGAGGCTCAGGATAAAGAGTTTTTTACCATAAAGGTATTATACCAGGAAAAGAGGAACATACAGCTGAGTGAGCGAGATGTACCTAGCGACACCACTGTATAATAGAAAGAGATACGTGACGCGAGGCAATAGAACCGTTTTTAGTCACTAATTAATTTTTACAATTCGATTTCCGTGCAGAATTGCGAATCTAAAGTGAAATCGTAGATAATTTTATGAAATTTACTGACACTACTTCATAAATTTATCCACAATTTCACGTTAGACTCAGAATTATAGACAATATTCGAATTTTTGCTTGAGACTATTGTCTCCAAAAAAACATCCAAAAACGGATTCATTTGACAACTCATGTTTGTTGCTCTATTCCTGTAAGGTATAATACCTTTATGTTTTTTACTGATAATTAAGTCTAGAAAAAAGATATGTCAAGTGTAGGTATTAATATTAACTTTGAAGGTGACTATGTTGACTATAAACAATTTGTATTAAAAGATAACTGCGTCTTTGTCATTCTCACTTTTTATTGAACGCCCCTCGTATTTTAAACAATACCTACCTGGAAAGCGATTGTATTGAAAATGACTAGTATCAGGCGAAGAGGCCATCTGGCTTTGTAGGACCTGTGGGCCCATAGTCTGTGGACACCTGCTGTGATGCCCAGACCTGAGCAGATGTAAAGGAAAAAGGCTGTAAATAAAGAAAAAGAATCGTTTAGGTTATGATTTTATGAATAATAATACGACGAAACGTGTTTCGAAAGTACCTACCTATAACACCTAGACATATTAGGAGCAAGTGCTGTACCATTGGACACTAACCGTTTTTTTTTACAAAGTAGGTTCTAAATTAAAAAATGCCAATGCTATCTTTAAACAATTTATTATTTTCATTAAACAATGAAATACCTCATAATAATCAATAGCCTTAGTTGGAATATCTAGTGTAGTAATAAAGATATGAACGGGTTTTTAAAAACTATGATTTTGTCCACAGGTAAAACATGTGAATGTACCTATGGACAGCTATGTACCTATGAACATAGCGTTATAAAAACACTATGCTATAGAACTTTTGACTTGAATTGTGGATTAATAACATGAGCACTTACAATTAAGAACAAGAAACCTTAAAACATAAAAAATAAAACATCTAAAACGGAAATAATGACACTTTTGTTTTAGACTAATTAAAACTTTAAAATAGAAGAAATACAACTTTTAAAACACGTAATGGCACTTTACTTACACGATAAATTATTTTTAATTACCCTAAAAACGTCTAGAAATAGTTTCTCATCTGCATCATCTTCAAGAACAAAAGTGTTAGGATTTTCCTGTCCATAGGTACATTTATGGTACTGTCCACAGGTTCAAATCTACCCTAAAAAAGTAAAATGATCACCGGTCTCAAAATTTATTGCAGAATACGCATGAAATGAAGCATAAAATAACAACAAAACTATAAAACATAATAAACCATTTGCAAGTTAACCTGATCGATTAGTGATTTCAAAGAAATTAAAAATGTAATTAGAGAAAAAAAAAACTTTTTTCGATGAAAGCATTGATCGGGGGATTTTTCCAAAAACCTCAACAGAAAACAACATGACAGCTAATTAGTGTTGCTAACGGACAAAAATACGTTATGAATGCGATCAAATTAAGTCTCTACGATTTATACTTTTTGAGATATTCATACTGTCCACAGGTATAACCGTCCATAGGTTCAGCACTTGCCCCTACTCTAGCGATAGACAAGCTCGTTCAAACAAACAACATGTCACACAAAACAACACAAAAATTACACATTGCGATCTGTCATTGCCATAGTGACGAAGTGAACTCAGGAACATCAATCAGGTGCGGACACCTCATTCAAGTGGAACATGTTGCTTCTATGCAAGGGCAAGTCTATCGCTAGAGTTTAAGTCTATGCTATAACACACTGTTTTAAATACAAATATAATATGCCGCATTTATGAACTCATCATCATCATCAGCCCATCATCGTCCACTGCTGAACATAAGCATTAATTATAATATATGTGATTGTGATGTCATATTTTGACATTTCTGAACTGTAATGAACTAAATGAATTGGTTTCCATACACTCCAGGCAGCCCGCTGTGCTCCAAGCCCTGAGTATAATTATAGTGGAAATTTAATGATAGTTATGTCAATGTTGTTTTGACAAGTCTATGAAAATGTATAATGTTACTGTAAAAGCCGCAACTAAGCTTAAACGGTTCAGAACTAACCATGGAAGGACTATCATCAGGGTCTATCAGTCACCGATGTGTGATTGCGGGTTACCTACTGATCAAATCCTCTCCAATAATGTGGTAAATGAATGTACGCTGCAGGCACCGTTTCCCCGATGGAATTGAAGAACTCCATAGGTAAACCCCGGCAGCGGCAGTCTGGCTTGAAATCTACCTCCCCTTGTATCCAAGGAGGAAGACAATTACATGAGATCTGAGATCTTTCTTACTTTCCTGCCCTCGGTGTGTACTCTAACTACTATAAATAAAATAAAATAAAAACATTGTAATGATCCCAAGTAAACCTTAGGCTTTTTGTTATGGGAACCATACAACAACGGCACAAGCATATAACATCCATGACCGAACCGGGATTCGAACCCAGGACCTGGTTTGGCAGACCGGCGTGGCAACCATTACACCAATCGGGTCGTCAATTATAAATAAAAACTCACAAAATAAAACTGTGGCCCATTTGGCTTCAAAGAGAAAGAGGTAGGCCCCATATAGACCTCCGGTGTGCAAAAAGGCATAGAGGATGACGTTTCTCCATTCAATTTTCCACACCCTTTGCTTTGCAGGCGCTTGTGCTGCGGCTTTGTCGTCAGTTCCGGCGTCTCCTTCGTTCAACACCAATGATCCTTGCCCTTGGGAAGACATTTCGGCTGTAATAGAGAATGTAATTAAAAAAAAATAAAAATAAAGTAGTTCAGCACTCGGCCTACCTACTCGAGAAAAATGAATTATTCCCGGCACGCAGCTTTCCCCCTACGCCGCTTTAAATGATTAAATCATTACCTATGATATTGTTGTTCTAAAAATAGCTTTTTGGCCGTCTAAATCATTGAAATCTACGTATGTGCGTTGTATATAAGACACCATAAGGTCAAGGTTGTGCTAAACTCCAATACCTACTTTCTCTGAATCACAAATAATGTGTTAAGGGGCTACCTGCCGGTTTTCGGTAACTTTGTAACCATTTTATTCATTAACTATGGCACTTATTGAGCTGAAAAATAAACTGAACCATATACAGGATAAGAGAAGTGATGTGGTTTTTCTAGAAATCGATTTTAATAAATAAAAACCGAAGAAAAGGGACTCTAAAGTCACCCCTTTTTTTCCAGTTGTAACCATTTTACTGTTACATTTTTTAATCGGAAGAAAATGAAAATTTTCAGTATTGTTCACAATACAATTTAGAATGATGTGGTTTTCTTACTTTTTAGAAATTAATAAATAATCATCAAATTTGTCAAAGTAAACAGGTAATTTCTGACCGGAGCCACGCGCTCGTTCGCATCGATTTGTATGGAGAGTCGTGGTCCAGGGCAGATACGCCTTAAAGCCAATATGTTATAGCAATTTAATTAGGTGCAGGATTTGGTGGAGACTAGTGGTTCGGTAACCGCAATACCTGAATCGACCCAGAGATTTTACAGAGCTATAAAATAGGTCGTTCCAATACAATAAAAAATCTGGTTGGTACGAAGCGAGCACGAGAATTTACTACGATTTTATTAGGTAATTGCAAACTTGCAACGCGTTATAAATCCTGGAGCGAGCGAGACGAGCAATACCTTATGTGGTTCGAACCTGGAGACGTTTATGAGAATGAGCTCCATGAGGAGATTCCTGTTTTTGCCGCCCCCATGACAGTGCCACCCTACAAACTCACACGCGGCGGGTTTTGAGTTCTCTGCTGGGGTGCGATTTTTGAATCTCATTCAGTAAGCTCAGCAGTTGAAAATGTCAAAATAACTATGGAGATATGCATCTTTCTACTGCTGAGTTGACTTTCAAAAATCATACTACAGGAGAGCGATTTTTGAAAGTCAAATCAGCAGTAAAAAGATGCGTATCTCCGTAGTAATTTTGACATTTTCAACAGCTGAGCTCACCGAATGAGATTCAAAAATCGCACTCCTGATCAAGAACATTGTATATACAACGTGTTAATGAATAAGCGCAAAACCTCATACAACCCAACTGATTTATAAGAAAATAATTAGATTGAAACAATAGTTTCATTATTTGGATAGTTAAAATTTAAAGTTATTCGCATTTTAAGTTTTGAGGCAAAAAGGATTTGTTATCATTTCAGCAATGCATGAAAGCGCTAAGTGTTCATGGATACATTTTAAGAAGGTATTAAATAGGTTGAGTGTGCCCGTTTGGTGGGTTGAGATCGAGTTCTGTTAATATTAAATTTTTCAAACAAATTAATTAGTTTGAAAAAAATGACCTCTATGTTGAATGAAACCATGATAATTCGATTCTATTGTCGATCTTAAACAAACTACTTTCTAGTTTTGCGTTAATTTGATAACACGTTGTATATAACATTTTTGGTGCAGATATTTCGCCATTTTAATAGATACTAGAATAAAATAATAGGTACTAGAGTATTATAGAGACTAGAATATTGTTATTATGAAACACTGTAGGTATCAGGAAGGTGGCATAGGTACCGTGATTTCTATCAATGGTAAGGTACCTTATAAAAATAACAAAACTAGACTTACAACGTTAGAGCTAAGTCTCGATGAAAAACCTACTAATTTCACTTACAACATTATGTACAAGACAAACTGTGAGTTGCTCATGGATTTAAGTATCTTGGAAGACTGGACGTGTCAAATTACAAGTAGCAAATATATATAAAGTACCTACCTACCTAAACGTGTGTGAAAATTCAATGAATGTAAAAAAATTAAGTGTGTCGATCAAGTAATCATTGACCATCAGGCGCGGCCGTAGGCGTAGATCGCAAAACAGAGCTCAAAACATCGCTCGTCCTTGTGTTTAGCGGTGTGACTACCTAATTAGGAAATTAATTTCAAAAAAACTACCGCTACAAGCAAAGTCCTATATACTAATATAATAAGCAGAGACGTATACTTCATTCAAAATAAGGACGACGAGATTTTAAGAAAGATGTACTATACGACATAATATCTTGGACGTTACTAAAGCTTTTCTAAGAATAAGTGAGAGTAAGGGTTTCAAATCTTTGTTTCTGAAATTAAAAATAGCCTTAAATTTTCGTTGCTATTTGGAATGGAGTATAGTTATGCAAAAAAGGTCCAACAACCCACAACCCAGTCAAAATTGAGTTAGGTATGCCCAAAAATAGACCCTTTAATGCTAAAGAGATCCAGGCTGTTTGAAAACTTTAACGTTGTCAAAATCCCCACGCACAAAGATACCAACTGAACAGAGCAACCACTTAGAATTCAAAAAAGTTAATTTAAAAATAATCAAAAAGCCGTCCGCGTAAAAAGTTTACAAACACTAGTGTTTACCCGCGACTTCGTCCGCTCAAATTATACCTATACCAGATTTTAAGTCAGATCATAAGCCATCAAACAAAAAAAGTTTCATCAAAATCGGTTCAGTAGTTTTTGCGTGATGCGCGAACAAACAAACACACAAACAAACAGACAGACAAAATTTCTAAAAAAAGGTTGATTTCGAATCAGGGTTCAGGGATATCTAAAAACCATATCGTAATCTTTTTTTTTGTAAATATTTTCAATGTAAAGACACAATTCAGTTACAGTTTTATTTAGATTAGATAACATTGAACAAAACGTAAAAAGTAGGGAAGAATTATGTCATAAGGAGGTTTCGGCTTCGGATTCGGCCGAAACTAGAACAGAAACCGAAATTTATGCACAAAACAAAATACGCCGAACATTCAAGCAATGGGTGTTAGGTACAGCTTGGCAAAAAAGTCAAGATCGTGGTGACAGGTGAAACTAAAATTTTAGTATGGTGGTGTTGCCAGTTTATTCGTGATTTTGACGTTCTTGCGTGGAGGCAGCGCCCTTATTTTTTATCACAACTTTTTTGCCAAGCTGTATCTTCCTTTCGACCCGTATTTTTACTGGACTGTTGAAGATACAGTATTATTTACCGAAAATTTTACTATCGATAAAAAAAAAAATTGTCATCGTTACATTGAAGCTCAGCACTATTTTTATGTTCATTACCCTTACCCATCCCTTACCAGGAGAAATTACCCACTACCTCCTACTAAAAATTTTACCTCCTTTTCCTACCTTGAGCCTTGGTGGTCCAGTGGCGAGTAACCTTGCCTGCCGTGCAGGAGGCGATGGTTCGATCCCCGTCCATGCCGACTCGTACCAATGAGTTTTTCGGAATTTATGTACGATTTGTTACACCACTGGCTTTTCGGTGAAGGAAAACATCGTGAGGAAACCTGCATGCTTCAATTTTCGAGGCGTGTATTGTACCCACTGTCCATTATAAGTGGCAACGGGCTCACCCCCGTCACACTGGACAGAGTTTCGGTACTACTGGTGAAACGTGGATGTTCTGAGGTTTCAGAAGATCTCTGACTACCCCCTCGGGGAATATAGTCGTGAGCATATGCTTATGCTTTTCCTACCTGCTGGTAGTTAGTATCTTCTCTAGAGGTTGGCAGACAGCTCTGCATATCCCTGTCTATCTCTCGCGAACGAAACAGCTCTTCGACGCTGGCGATGTCTGTCCACTCTTTCAGGTTCGCAAGCCATGACATTCGTGGCCACCGACGCTTCTTTTGCCCTTTACTTTGCCCATTATTATAGTCTGGAGCAGTTGGTATCGCTCATTCCTCAAGATATGACCATCAAGGTAGGCGACTTTCCTCCTTTTAATGGTTTGTAGCAACTCTCGGGACCTCCGGACACGTCGTAGAACTTCCACATTGGTGACTCGTTGAACCCAGGCTCCAGTTTCTGGCGAGTAGCTTCCTTAATGGTCCATGCCTCGCAACCGTATAGAACTATTAGCCATAAGTAACATTGGAACTTACTCGGAGTCGTATATCCAGTTTACGATTAGTTAGTACCTTTTTCATTTTAGTAAATGACGCGCGAGCTATTTCTATCCGAGTTTTAATCTCGTCGTCTGATTCCCATGTTTCATTCATGTGCCGAGGTACTTTGTAACGGGAAACTCTCTCTCTAATATCTGTATTATCCACAGATATTGTAGGATTCAAGCCACTATTTCGGGAGACAAGCATGAACTTTGTCTTTGTGAGATTCATTGACAGTCCAGCATTTTTACTACAATCGTGGACTCTATTTGCATATCTTTCGGTTTAGAGGCAATAAGAACGGTATCGTCGGCATATCGGATATTGTTTATTATTTGTCAGTTAATGGCCACCCCCAATTCTTGATCCTCAAGGGCTTCAGCATAAATCGGCGATAAAATGCAGCCCTTTCTTACCCCTCGACAAATTGCCACCTCTTCGGTCTCTTCACCATCCACTCTAACCGTGCCCGTTTGACTCCAGTATAGATTTTGAATGATTCGCACGTCCATTCCATCGAGCCCTATGTTATTCAGAAGACGTAAGCACCTCATGCCGAACTCGGTCAAATGCTTTCTCGTAATCAACGAAACATAAAAATACGTCTTTTTGCATATCCGGGCATTTTTGGACAAGAACTTTAATTGCGAATAAAGCTTCTCTGGTGCCAACGCCTGAGCTAAAGCCAAATTGTGTCTTTCCAACTCGTTCATCACATTTCACTCGGATCCTTTTGTGAAGGATTGTGAAACAGTTTCAGTACCTGGCTCATCATTCTTATTGTTCGGTAGTTCTTATAGTTAGTATCTACCAGGAACTACCTAAAATGTTTTTTAACTAAATAGCTAATTTTATTAAACTAAATTAGCGTTTTTATTGAACTACCTATTGTTATTTAACATTTTTATTCAAGAACAAAAAATACACAATTGAAGAACCTACAAGTTGTTTTTGAATATTGTTAACGTGAGAAATGGTGAGGCTTAATTTTCATAGTAGTTATACAATAATTATTAGGTAATTAAAGAAACTTAACGTAGATATCACCATAATGACTATAAGTAAAGCAGAGTTTAGGTCGTTATTTATTTTTTTAAATATCACGGCTCAATCAAATAGGTAACCTGCTAGCATCAATCTACTTAACACTTTCACTGCTGACGACCTACGTCGTAGGTCTTCGACAAATGAGCCGAAGTGCTGAAGAACCCACGTAGCGAGCCGGTTCAATTGCATTTCGACAGTGCTCATGACCTACCGCGCGAGTCACCGATAACCTTACGCCTGCGCGGGTGACCCACTAGACGAGCCAGTTTATCGTTTCACCGTTACGACTGTGCTCATGACCTACGAGGGGGGTCAAGTTTCGCCTGTGCTGATGACCCACAGCGCGAGTCACCCAAACCTTACGCCTGTGCGGGCCGACCCACGAGGTGAGCCGCTTTGGTCATTTTACGTTACGACTGTGCGCGCGACCTACGAGGGGCGTCAGTTTTAGCACTGCGCGAGGATCATGATTTTGAGCTTAGCAGCGAAAGTGTTAACTACCAATTGTTCTTTCGTGGAGAACACCTGATATCCAGGCCTTGAACTGTCTCTTAGGGCGATCTCAATTCAACACACACAACTTCACAGTTCACACAACCAAGTTCTTCTTCTTATCGTGTGGGCAGCAAGCCCTGGCATTTACGGCATCTAACGTGGTTTTTATGTAATGACTACCACAATCAGAGATAGTAGCCGGGACCAACGGCTTAACGTGCCATACGAAGCACGGAATCATCTTTCTTTTCGACTATCAGGTGATTCAGCCTGCAATGTAAAATTCTAACCTAACCTAACAAACTGGGGAAAAACGCACAAAGTAACATTTCACTAGGAGTCCCCCGTAGGAATCGAATCCACGACCCCCGTGTCAAGAACCCAATGCTCTTAACCATTAGACCCCTTAGTTAGAGGAACGGTTCAAAATGTCCTCCTTCTTGCTGGATGCACTATGGCCTGTGTCGCATTTCGCACCATCGTCGGTGTTATTGAAGCGAACACGGACCTCACACGTAGCTCCATTTCTAGTTGGACAATCGGTGACATAAATACACCCTCCTCCTTCACGTCCCCACAAAAACAAGTCCTGTGGTGTGAGGTCTGGAGTACGAGCAGGCCACGGACCGGTCCTCCTCGGCCGATACATCGTTGGTCAAATGTGCTAAGTGCAAAATTTTGGTATATTTTAATGCCAAATGTATTAAATGAGCATGCTCTACCGTTTGTACTTTTCCAAATCCCAAATGCCATAATTCAGTCTCTTTTGGTCTAATCAGTGTCTACGCTTAGATCAAAATAAAATTAATGGATATGCCTAAAGTGCGGTAAGTTGAAGCACACTACTGATGGTGCACTTGGTCCATACAAACTAGCCCCATTATCTGTCAAATCTAGGGCACTTGCATACAAATTTGAAGTAAACCTTTCATTTGTTTTGCCTCATTTTTCTGGTTTGAAATGTTCGCGTATAAGGCCTTAGTGTCTACGTTTATTCACCATGAATCGCGTATATTGTTTGCCAAACAATAAACGCGTTTGGAGTGTGTGATATAGGTAAGCCGACTAAATGTAAAATATTGTTTTCACCTCACAAGCTCGGAAAGATTCTGTTTATCATTCGAAATCTGAGTGCAAAAGTGTATTTTATCCGCTAGCGTGGAAAGAGTTTTTGAAATTCGAATCTGTCTATTCAATATTTTTCTATACCGCCAATCCCCTGAAAATGCTTAAGGTGGTTTCCGTCCATACAAAACGTTGTCGTATAACACTCGTAGACGTTGTTAATAAAAGTAATGTTTTATATATGGAAAAATTTAAAATTAAAATTTTCTAAGATATTTTTCCATATATAAAACATTACTTTTATTAACACCGTCTACGAGTGTTATACGACAACGTTTTTTATGAAATTGACAGCTCTCCAACCACCTTAATAACTATTTCATGCGTAGAAAGAGCAAGTAATAGAACGAAGAACGTGTTTTGTCTCATTTACTCAATGAGGGATGCATAATACAAATTCACTCTAGTTAAAAAAGGAGATCGCTACCTTATTGCTGTCCTTATTGACGTAGCCATATTTTTGCTCTAGCCTCTATGGTCTGACTCCGGAGTCAGTCAACAAATATTTCATAAAAATGTTTGTTGCTCTATATTTCGATTAATAGTTATTTCGTAATAATTTAATTCATTGTAATTTGTTGCGAGTGGGTGACTTTAAATTAACAACATGGTAGCGTGCAGCGTTTTAGGATGCAAGAGCTGCACTGAACGTTGCAAAGAAAATATTTCATTCCACGGGTATGTTAACATTAATTCACGTTTTATTGCAGGAAACATTAATAATAAAACGCATTTTAATAGTTTCATTCATCGGGCAAGTGTTAAAGACAATAATTTAAAAATTAAAGCTAAATTTTGTGATTTGTAATCTCAATAAGGGTGGTCAGATGTCAAATTAAAATTACCCTGTTTCCACCTTGAAAATAAGGTACACCAAGGGCTGTGCCAAGGGTAAGCCGGAAGAGGTTTCATGAGGAAGTTTTGTAACCGCTAGTTAAACGTACCTAGTTAAGCATACCATACCATGGATAGCTGTCATTGCCTCAGGGTTAAAAGCTCCAACAAAAAACCGCATTAAAAATAGAGGTCGGTTAACTAAAGCTGGCGCGTGCCACACATTTACGCAATGCCTTTGTCTCACTGCACGCAGAATGTCTCATGTCACTCATGTCTGTGAACGTGCCAGCAGCTTTAGTTAACCTACCTGTAAAACATACCATGATAGATGTCGTTGACGTGAGTTGGATCCTTAGGCTGAGATTCAGAGACGATTTTTTCCGTCTTAGCTCGAGCTAAGTAGGGTCGAAATGTATGGATTTTGACATACGGGAGTTCGAACTATGACTTAAGAATCGTCTCTGAATCGAGTATTTATTTATGGACAAGTTACGCGTGTAATTCTACTACAAACTTTTCTGCCACTTTTTGGTAGCATGAGGTATGTATATTTGAGGCAGCATGAAATCCGCAACTTTGGACTTTATTCCATTACTTTAGATTTTAATTTTGAATGTTAAAATTCATAAAAACTGAGTCTTGTGAACCCCAAAAGCGATAGTTTCGAAATCATTGTTCCGCAATTATAGGCTGTTTAGTGATAGATATGGTATAAAATTGTATGTAAATGCGTAAGATTTTTTGTTCTGGCACGTCGGCAGAGGGGAAATGCTAAGGCGAGGCGGTCCCTATATACTTAAATCGTCTAAGGTTGGATCATAAAGAATAGTTAGTGAGGTTTTTTTTATGTTTGTTTGTCTGTTTGATTGTTTGCGTGTTTGTTCGAGCATCACGTAAAAACTACTTTACCAATTTTTTCGTATAGGTAGGGTAGAGAGTTGTAGCTTTTTTTCGTTTTTAAATGACGTATTTTTTTCTTCATAGTTTTCCAAGCGACGAATATTTTAAAAATATACGGGTCTCCGCAACTGGCCTCAATTGGTCACCTACTATCAATTCACGTATTTGAAGAACATCTGTTCATTGAAAATATACGTATAAGAGAAATGGAATACAGTGCCACTCCAACACGGTATATAAAGGTAAATTCAGTGTGTCGGTAGATAATAGGTACACAAGTAGATAATTATAATAGTCAAAGTAGGTACCTATATCTAGTTTAGGTAGGAAAGAGGTATAGGTCATTTATTATTTGTAAACTGGAAGACTAAGGCATTGTCCTAATTGGGCAATGTCGGTAAAGCTGGTTAGATTCTTTATTAAATCATGTTAGGTAGCATTGCTTTCTTTTTTTTAGTTTCGATCTCATTTGATTCTGTACACCTTAAACTAGGTTTACTTATAGGTTTTAATTATAAATACACTTTTCAGTGCCTAATTTATGTGAAATAAATTATTTTGAATAATGTAGGTACCTAACCTAAATTTAAGCTCATATCGTAACCACAAACCTATTATGACATTCGCTTAAATCTAAAGTTACACACCTGGTTATATATAAGGTCTAACAAAATAAGGTGAAACTATTTTAAGGGGATGATCAGACCATCAAACTGAACAACTTTCTCTATGGGACCAATGTCGAAATCAAATTTTTTATAAATAATATTTACACTGATCTACTAAATATTTTGCTATCATCCCTGAATAGGGACCTGTGTTTTGTTTACTTTGCACGCCGCACGCACGCGGCGGCTTCCTTTGAACTCAACGCGCCCGGCCCCCACTCCCGCCCTTGCTTGCGTTGCGTTGCGACCTTTCACCTTGCTTTGACATCTTCAGTAGCGAGCGAGCGCTCGCGCACGCCGACCGGTCGATACGTTTTGCGCGCGCCTCACTCAACCTCTTGCAAGGTTACGTCATTACGTGATATGCTTTACCATCATGAACGTGACAACTAGTGACAAGTGTACGGACCTAGCTACTTGGACGATACATACGGATTTCGGTGAATAGGCAGAGGTATTGAGTGACCTGGAGAGCGATTTTTGAATCTCATTCGGTGAGCTCAGCAGTTGAAAATGTAAAAATACCTAACTATGGAGATACGCATCTTTCTGCTGCTGATTTGATTTTAAAAAATCTCACTCCTGAAGTATGATTTTTGAACTATGGAGATACGCATCTTTCTGCTGCTGATTTGATTTTAAAAAATCTCACTCCTGAAGTATGATTTTTGAAAGTCAAATCAGCAGTAGAAAGATGCGTATCTCCATAGTTATTTTGACATTTTCAACTGCTGAGCTCACCGAATGAGATTCAAAAATCGCTCTGACCTTACGCCACTTGATTTCCATGTATGCCAAAACAGAACGACCAGTGAGCTCCGACAACGGATAGTGACCGCACACGTGATGTTATTAATACGATTGAGACGTTTTAATCAATAAGTGCAAAGACACATCCAAAGACGTGCAATAAAGTTCATTGAGAAAGGTGTGGGATATGTACAAAATTGAATGTAAGTAAAAGTACCTACTTACCATACCATTTGGATTACATTTTTTAAGCAAAATGCTACGTTCATTATCTACCTAAACATCTGAACTTAGACGTCCCCAACTGCATAGTCAACCCAGCCAGCTCGCGGGGCCCCGCGTAGGTTCAGTGACCTCGCCTCGCACCGCACGCCCGCTTCGCCACACTCGTTCACAGCAGAACAGGGCCAAATCCAGTGGTAGATATTATTATTTTTTACTTTTAAACAGCAGATTTTTTTTCTGTTGATTTCGATATTGGTCCCATAGAGAAAGTTGTTCAGTTTGATGGTCTGATCATCCCCTTAAAATAGTTTCACCTTATTTTGTTAGACCTTATACAAGGTGTTACAAAACTACAAATAAACATTTAAGGGGGTGGTGTAGACCATCAAACTGAACAACTTTCACTATGGGACCAAGATCGAAATCGCGAAAAAAAAAATTTATGTTCTATACTCTACAAATCGACTAGAGCTAAAATATGTATGGGATATCAAATTTTTTTTTTCGCTATTTCGATGTTGGTCCCATAGAGAAAGTTGTTCAGTTTGACGGTCTAAACAACCCCCTTAAGAGTTTTAAAAATTTATTCTTACTTATGAAACACCTTGTATAATACTAATAATTATATAAAAAATCATTAATATTCAAATTACGATAATTAGCTTACTGTATAAATGTTTTCGCTTTTAGTATGGAAGAGCTTCACAATCCTGTTAAATTAATGTCATTTTCGACAATTCCAGAACTCCATTAACACCGAAGATGTAGATTACTACAACTACTACTTAATTAACTTTTGTTATGACGGAAGATCTAATTACTAACACCCCCATACAGACTGGACTCTCACACCCTTTTTCACTCTCACAAAAACACCCTACCTTACCTATAAAAATGTATGCTTACTTCATGTAAATTATAATATATTAATAATGTATAAATTAGCAGTTTTAGTATGTAGGTAAGCACTGTAAGCGACCGATGGCCACTTACACAAGCATCTTTGTATCTGTATACTTAGATAGCTTAGCGTGGTCATTGGTATGCTTTGGCTTAGGATAAATTCCACCTAAATAGCATAAATCTATTATAATAAGTTCCCAATTTGTATTTTCTTGTGTTTTAAGTTTTTATTATGAATAAAAGATTTATTATTATTATTATTATGTGTCTTACGATCCGTAATCACGGGCAATTAAGTCCCGGACCTTTGGAAGGCGTGCATGGAGCCGAAGCCAACATGTAGAGGCCCGTTCAAAAGACAAGTTAATCTAAATGTAAGGGATACACATGGCGGATACCATCTCCGAGCGCACAATATGATACACACAGGGATGGTCCCCGCCAGGTGCAAAGACTATTGGAGTACGGCGCTATGGCCGCGATGGAGAAATAAGGTCTTGGGCTATGAAGGTGAAAGTTGGATGGATGGATACTGGGCTATGGGAGGAGACTAACGGACGCCTGCCATGACAACTAGTCTCAAAATTGTAAATAGGGCAGGCGGTGACTCGCCGACTCGTCGAGTGGGCCCCATAAAACGGCCGCACGCACAAAGTGCGACAATGGGGCAACATCCCATTGAGCGGCTAAAGGTTGTCGAGAGGTGCGGCACCGGTTTCACCATCGCGGGGTTTACCCCCGTGAGCGGGTTTCCCCGTTATTACGCCATTACGTGCAATACACTTCCAACCTGGAGCATAGGTTCTGCTCTTGCGATTCCACTCTGGACGGCCAATGAAGGCAAGCCAGAGGTAGGGGGGTGCGTTACTGTTTGTATGTGTGTGTGTGTGAGCGCATGTCTGTATGGTCCCCCTGGATAGTGGTTCGCGTGTCGCCACTCACCGTCAGCTCGCCACAAGCTGCCCCCGCGGGGTTATTATTATTATTATTACAATACGCCGATTGAGATATCACAACCTGCGGGGCTAGTACGCCAACCCGCGATAGCGTGATATAGCGCTATCACGCTTCCGCTCTGTTTCTATTTGCACGCGACAGAACGAGATAGAAGACTAAATTTGACAGATGGATGTGTTAAATGTGGTTGGCGTACTAGCCCCGCAGATGAAGATACGGTGATTGAAAGATCACCAGTATCACCAGCAGGTTAATATCCCAACTTGTTCTACAAGTATTTTATTTCAGACCAAAATTACCTAAGTAGTCCATTTGATAGCACTATGAAATAACGGTAGTAAATTAAATTAATTATCATTTATTTTTTATTTATATTAGAAAGACCCGAGACGATTTTTGTAGTCTTAAGGTGCAATTACATTACCCAATTTGCAGGGAACCAACATGTAGGGCGAAGGGTGTACCATTTACATTACCCAACTTGCAGGGCCATGCGGTGACCGCCAGTCCGCGTTTGAACGTCGCGGAGGAAACATCTCCAGTTTTATAGATTAATGAATGAAATAATGATGTCAATCTTATTAATTTATGTATTGTTTAGTCTATTATGCTTAAAAACGATAAGAATAATCTCTGAAGTATTTAAATAAACATTATTTCAAAATATTTTAAGAAAATGTTATGGTCAAAAATTACAAAATAAGATTAGGTATTCATTTTTAAAACAAAAATGTTAGGTATTTCGAGAATCACTATAATCGATAAAGTATTTTTTTTATCAATCGCCTAAGTAACATACATATCCCCTTTTTTTGACTTGGTTAGTAAATCAGAGAACAACTAAGTATTTACTACTGCAATACAAATAATGATCGTATTTTACTTTGTTTACGCTATGCCATACGTTAAACTCGAGTTTACTCGAGCCACAAGTCCGCTCGCGACGCTTGCCGCGCGCGGACTGATAGCAAGAAATCGCACCCTAACCACCCTAAAAGCATTTACCTACACTGTCCGAAACAACCAAAAAATCGCACGCAGGGTGGTCGGGACGGCCCGACCTTCCTACATGTAGGGTGAGAACGCCAATACGCATTTACACTACCCTACACTAAATGTTGGCTCTAAACCTCAGAACATCCACGTTTCACCAGTTGTACCGGAACTCTGAACAGAACAGCAGTGCGAATTTTGAAAGTCACACTTTCAAATCAGCAGTAGAAAGACGCATAATCTCCATAGTAATTTTAACATTTTCTACTGCTGATTACAACGGGTGTCTTTCAAAAATCGCACTACAGGGGCTATAAACAAGGTCACATTTCTATTGGCGTAGACGCTAGTAGAAATGACAGAATGTATGGATTTGACATTGGCGATCGAAACATTTTGACGTTGCTTTCTCCACCATACGTCAAGTCCATACGTTTATTATTTTTTCTACTGTCGTTAATGCTAATCGAAAGTACTTTTTCTAGAGGCCCTGGTTATTTTCTAAGCAGCCGAAGGCGCGGTGCGCACATGTAGTGAAATCGAACTAGACTCCTTTGACTGTAAGTATTCACCCTACGCGCGGCGCGGGAATCTCATGCGGTGAATTCGGCAATTGAAAATGTCAAAATTACTATGGAGATGTGCATCTTTATACTGTGGATTTGACTTTCAAAAATTGCTCTCTTGTAGTATGATTAATGATTTTTGAAAGTAGAATCAGCAGTAGAAAGATTCATATCTCCAAAGTAATTTTGACATTTTCAACTGCTGAGCTCACCGAATGAGATTTAAAAATCGCACTTGTGTACACACACGCCGTGTGTACATAAAATATCATAGTTCATTTACCCATTTTTATGGGAGTTCGATTTCCTATGGTATCACTGGATGAAATTATCGCTGTCTCATACGCGGTTACACTGATGTTCCGTCTATCAGCGTAAGCGAAATACTTGGCCTATGATTTCATGTTACTAGCCAGCACGTTTTTTTTTTTAAATCTGTTCTTTTTAGCAATTCACTTTTTTTCCTCGCTATTGTGAGGTGAAAAGTTGTGTGTTTTGCTCGGCTGTAAAATTATTCTGCGTCTCGTACCTTTGAAACCTTCCCTAAGCTCAGGATTCTATTATCCTAGACTCCTTCGCTTGCTCAGGTTTCAATACAAGTACTCGCGCCAAAAAGCAACTTTGCAGCCTAGCATAATAAATAACTATTTCACCTCACAAGCTCGGAAAGATTCTGTTCATCATTCGAAATCTGAGTGCGAAAGTGCATTTTATCCGCTAGCGTGGAAAGAGTTTTTAAAATTCGAATCTTTCTATTTAATATTTGTCTATAGGTACTGCCAGTCCAGATAAAAAGATAGTACTAAAAACCATACGTGCGAGAAAGACAAAATGATTATGTTGCTATCTTGGCGAACTTTGCATAAATTATATTCGTGCATATTATTGTCTTCTCTTTTTCGCCTACAGGTTTGTCCTTCACTAAAATTTATTTGAGTGGGAACAAAGAGATTATACCTATATAAATACATATAATCTCTTTAAGTAGCAATATTATCTCCTTTCTTCTCTTTTTCACGTATTGGTTTGTCCCATATTCTCTTTGGTTTGTCCTTATTTGCATTTGCATATTTAATTCTTCGATAAAGTTATATGTCAAGATTGACAGTCAAAGATCCGAAAACGTCGAAAAAAATTGGAACCAGGACTGGTTCCTAAACCCTATACATATACACGCACACATACAGAACTTGTATGGCGCCTCACGCACACCAACCTATGAAACTTAGCCCCTTTTGTTTTATACGGTAAAACAGTGAGGCTCATTCTAGACATACTTTTTCTAAGATTTAATTATTTTTCCAGTGTACGATAAAAATATCGTTTAAAATGCGTTTTAATAATGAATTCATCTTGTTTACCTATGAGAAGTAATTCCTTTACATTTCCTTACATTTCTTGAATTATTTAAGCAGTGTCTCAGTACCAAAGAGATTTAAACTTATTACTAAGCAGGGATGTTGTATTAAGATTACTAAGGCCGAAATTCAGAGACGATTCTTAAGTCATAGTTCGAACTCCCGTATGTCAAAATCCATACATTTCGTCCCTACTTAGCTCGAGCTAAGACGGAAAAAATCGTCTCTGAATCTCGGCCTCAGTAGTAATAGTTAAATCTCTTTGCTCAGTACCTACACACCAGGACATTTTTTATGCTAATATTTTTTTTTCAATCAAACTGCTACACGTGGCCGCAGTGAGACAGGGACTAAAATGTGCAAGAGTAGTTACTATATCGCCGCAATAGAATGGTTGTCCCATTCTAAATAATGAAGTGCGATGTTCGCTCTATACATCTAAACTCAGTAACAGTCAACCTAACCTAACCTAACATTTTCCTCGCTGTTGTGAGGTGAAATAGTACAGGCCGGATTTGTCCAAAAGTCTTCAAGTAACGATTTTCGTGGGACTCAGCTCCGCCATACAGACTACTGGTTTGTAGTTGTTGGGTATGTTTTCCTGAACACAAAAAGTGCGGTAGTCACTTCCTAAGGGTATGGAGGGGGAAGCTTTAAGGGTGAGATTTATCTGAAGTTTCGTAGGTACAGGACGTTACTAAAGCAGTTCTAAGATTAAGGCCCGATTCAACCAAACGCGAATAAATTTCATTCTTAGATTAAGTCGCCGGTTACTATAGAGTAAACTGATCTTGCGTTTTACCAACCCTAATCTTAATGAAATGTCAATGTCACATAATGAAAAAATATAATATACCTAATAAAAAGAAACCCAAAGAGTACATTATTATACCGGAAACTAACAAATTGAAACTGTATAATTTCCAAAAATCTATATAATATAATGTTCTTGATAATCTCACATTGCAATAAGTACGGATACAAAGACCACTTTCTTTAGGACGTGAATTATACATTCGTTCCTTTAGTACGGACTACGGGGTGTGTAAACACCAAAAGTAAAATTGTTCGTTGTATAGTTACTATTCTATATTGTACATTGAACCAGGCAGACACAGTGAACCATCAAAATTTCTCCAAAATGCGCCGATGCCGCTTCAAGCTTATATTACCGAAAGACACGCGTTTGGACTCGCCCCCCGCCCACCAGTTTGCGCGGTGATCGCGCGACAGGTTGTTGTGTAATGACGGTTTACGTGAAAATCTATCAAAAAAGTTAGTATTTTCTGCAGATTCCTTGGATTTTTCATTATTTATTTGCTATTCATAATATTTCCTTACTTATCTCATAGGATTCTGCATATATTTGACTATCTAATTAGGCATCTTTGACCTTACAATGTCGTGTTTAGTACCGTAAAATTTTTATTTTCGTTTAAAATCTCGTGGTGTCTCTCAATGAACAACTTCGATGTGGTCCACATTGAACCTGGTTCATTGTGTACCATTGAGTAACAACTAGCAACCTTTAACGCTATGTCCTTTATCCCATCATATTATGGGGATCCCATTATAGTACATTAGCGCCACTTCAGTAAAACAAATTCCCAGCTGAATACGGAAGTAATCTAAAATTTTTTTTTAAAAATGCCCAAGTATATATATAACTAATACATATAAAATATTAATAGAAGAGTAATTATTAAGAATGTATCTAATGTCGATTTAATTTCAGGATTTTTTTATTTTTGAAGATATACTACGATTAAAAATGTGGTGTGATTATTCAAAGAAGATTCGTGATTAAAAATATATCTAATGTTGATATAGTTTTACAATTTTGTTTTTTTTAAGAGATACCCTATTATAGGTAATTAATACTGTCCTGTGATTATTAATAGAACAGTAAGTATTAAGAATATATCGAATGTTGAGTTAATTTCACAATTTTTTTACTTGTTTTAGGAGTAAAATTGTGCTTTAATAATTTTTTATTATTTTTGTAAGCGTAAAAATAAAACTTTAAATAACAATATTTGTTTAATTATTAAATATCATGCACTAACACTGTAAAATCTAACAATAAAGGAACATATCAGGGGGTGGTTCATTGTGGAAAATACCCTGGTTCAATGAGTACCCCTAGGCATGCACATTGAACCAAATATGTTTTTTTGTTAAAACTTTAATTTAAACTAAACTATAAAAAAATCTATAAAAACGTTAATGCAAGCTTAAACCCAGATAAATTCCTTAACTATTAATGAAATACTTAACCGCAAAGGACGAAAAAGTAAAAAGTTACAGCCCTCCAAAATTTACCTGGTTCATTGATGAACAGTTCACCCTAAATCTAAGTTTATCGAATCCGGCCTAAATGTAAGAACGCGTTTCAAATCTCTGTTTCTGTAATTCGAAGTAGCATTAACATTTCGTTGCTATTTGAAATGGAAAGGTAAACGCCATAAAACCAGTGTAGAAAAACGAAAAAAGCTTAAGTGATTATTAATCGATATTTATTTAAAAATTTCTCTATTTCATGTTCTAATTGTTCTAATACTACTTGCTTTGCCTACTTTGAAATTACACCAATTAAAGTTTATTGTCTGTATAAAAATAAATAAACACATCTACTCTAATTGTTAATAAATTATAATTATTATAATCTACTTCTTAACAACATATAAAATATAATAACAATTCATAATATTTTATCACAAATTTGTCACAGTCATTGGGTGTGGCCTAAGGCACTAAATATGTTAAACAGGGTTCCTATAATCTAAAAATTTCGCTAAATTTATATTTATTTGCCTTATCCACACGGTTAAATCAAGAAAATTTTATAGAATACCGAAAATAAAAGAGTTGCTGACTATATTTTACAAGTCAATTTTCAGTTTTTGCTAATGAATATTAGATAGTTATTCAACAAGTTGTATTTTTAATAAATACCGTACTTAATCATGATATAATATAAATTTAATAATTCAGAATAATAAAAATATTCCATACTTATTGTATAAAAATCACTTACAATTTGGATGTTAATATTACCATATTTTTGGCCATCTACAACAAATTACTTTTTGGCAAAAAGCTATGTGAAAGTTTTAATAGGTCCATTATCAGTCCAAATGTCCCTGTTTAATCAGCATGTACAGTCTTTTCAGGGTTGAAAATTGTCGCGGTTTCCTTCTCTTCCTGGGGTACATCTTTGTCGTCCCATCCCCACACGTTATGACTACCATCTCCTGTCCTCTTTACTCGCTTCTCAATAACGTCTTTGGACACAGTTTTTAAGTCGTAAGCCCATCCAATTAACGACATCGTATCAATGAAAAGTTTAGATAAATTCAAAGAATAGTGACCCAATTCAGCCGTTTTGTAATCCCACGGGAATGTGTGATGATAGTTGTGGAATCCTTCGCCTAGTACCACGAGGGATACTCCTCGGTTCTCGACTGGATTTATGTTTTTGTCATAGGGCTTAGTTCCGAACATGTGAGCAGCCGAGTTTACCAACCAAGTGACGTTCAAGACGTATACATAACGGAATATGGCGGAAACGAAGTACGCGTTCCAGGCTGATTCACCCCACAAAGTGGGGATTAACGTTGGTAGAATGAAGCAAGTTAACGGCATGAGGATCATGTAGTTTCTGGAAAAAAGACAACACGTTATTTAAAATGATGTCAGTATAAAGAAGAGACGAATATTGACCTTGGTCTTGTTATCGATAACAGGTTAATGAGATTCTGATTCAAACTACATACCTAGGACACTAAAAACAAAGTTTGTGATAATTATGCTCAGGTTAAGTTCATGACACCGATTTGATTAAGAGTTATGATACATTTATGAGTCTCGTGAGTTTACAAATAGATAAGTAAGAAAAGTGCTTACTTCTTTTGGAATCTCAAGATAGGATCAGCATAAAGGTCACTCATGTCAATGGTGTGGCCCTTGGCTTTGATTTGAGGATGTTTTCGGACCAGCAGCCAGCCGACGTGAGAGAAGAAGAAGCCTCGAGTCGCATTGTGAGGGTCAGCATCGGTTTCTGAGTACTTGTGATGCATTCGGTGATCACGTGCCCAGTCGACAGCGGCATCCTGGAAATAAGAGTTATTACTTAATTAGAACATAGATAATAATATGGTAAACTGCCACTGATAATTTTTTTTTTAATCAACAGTTACAACAATAGCTAGTTAGATTACTTAATTCGACTAAGTGGTAAAAAAAATTTGTGATGGACGAAGATACTGAAAAAAGAGGTAGAGTGCGGGTTCAAGGCCCGCCCAAGACTTAATTTTACTATCTTTAATTTGAAGATACTAAAATTAAATGAGCTTATTCCAAATTTACAATAGCATTACTTTTTCCCGATAAAGGTCGAAAACGATCGAACGGGTAAATGGATCTACATCACAGAATGGATAATAGTAGCCCACACAATATTAATTAATACATTTCCTAATACCAGTTAGAAACAGAACGATTAATTAAAATTATTATCCTAGGGACGGAGAAAATAGAGAAATAACACTTAATTGTAACGTTATATCTTTAATCACTAAAGATAACCAGGAGACAGCAGATATTGTTGTTAATAGTGTCATATGATTACTGAAATCGCTGACCGCAGGGCACGCGTGGTGCCCACATGTTCCGTCACGTTTCGATAAATTCGTCATCAGTTATTGCTAATGTGACTTTGAAAACTTAATGTTGTAAGGTCAATTAATATTATTATATCTCTAACCTTTGCAAACTGTAGTGCGTACTTTCCTTTCCTGTTATGTTTATCGATTACTTATTTTATCTAGGATTACATTTTAATTTACGCATTTCTGGTACCTATTGACAACGTTTTCTGCTGCGGAAAGTTTTTCTTGACAGCATTAAAATGTAGAGCATGATGCTCATACAATTTATAAAATAAAACTGTGTGCTAAGAATATTCTTTATTTTATTGATGAACATAAAAATAGACAACTAACATTATTATTATACCAAACTATTTAAACATTCCCGAAAAGATTTGAAAACTTGATTAAATGGGCCAACTTTTGAAATAATTATGTCTCAAAGTTGCCAAAGAAAAAAATGTTACCGTAGGTAGAAGTCTGACTAGAGATACTTAGTTATGTAGTATATTATGTGACTAATGCTTTTATTTTGAATTGGGACTACTGGCAAATTTATTCAGGATTGCGTAATAGAAAAAATAGAAAAATTTGTAGTCACTACATCTAAAAAAGCAGTTTTGTATAAAGCAGCAGATTTTTTTCCGCGATTTATATATTATTATTATTGGTCCCATATAGAAAGTTGTTCAGTTTCATGGTCTGATTATTCCCATAAAAACCTTTAGCAGTATTATAAAGAAGGACCCTGATGTCCCTATGATACCGAATGAAAACACAGCCTATAATCCTGTGATACCTAGTTATAGTCCGTTTTCTATTGGGCAAAAGTGTTACAATTTTGAGTAGAGCAATGCCACTTGGTACAGGTGTAATACACGTCAAACTAAGCCCAAAGAGCCTGGTAGGCAGATATAACTCCGTGTCTGGTAGGGGGGAGGGGGGGTTAAAGTACCGGACTGCCAGTACTCAGAACAAAAATTCTAGCGGATGTATTTGAACTCTTGGGTCAAGTTTGGTATCGTTTTCAGGTAAATCGTGGATGGCCAATTCATTCCTCATACCAGTTTTTTAGGGTCCCGTAGCAAAAAAAATAGTAATCCCTAAAATAATAAATTTTCAGTACTAAAATTTTGCACATAAACCCTGATATTTTCAGATTTTTGTATGAAACTTAATATTAAAAAAAATATTTTCTGAAAGCCCATTTAATGTAGATTATAAAAACATAAACAAATAATATCTGATTTTCAATTATCAATTTAAAAAAAATTATTGAACGTACTGCGGCGTCTGGCAGCGGATTGAAAAAAGACCTGAAAAACGCAATTTAGCCAGTGGTGCGATTAAGATTAACAAAAAATAACGTACTTGTAGCTTTTATAGCTTTGAATTTTAATGTAAACAAGTACTAATTTATTTAATGTTTCGTCATCATCATCATCAGCCCGATTGCAGTGCACAGGCCTACCCTTAAGAAGAGTGTATGGGCGATAGTGCGTGCACAATGCGGATTGGTTAACTTTATATGTACAGCTTGGCACCACAATTGCACAGCTCGGTACATTTGAGCTGACGTTTATAACAATTGCACTTTGTGCTACACGATTTCATGCACCGACATCTAAAGACCTCGGGTATGCATTCGGATAGGCCTTCCATGCCTCAAACGCGGTTTTTTTGCCCCTTCCGTAAACGAATATGTAGTATCACATCCTTTAAATTAATGAAATAAGGGCAAAACCAGTGTGTTCTTTCAGGGCCTGAAATAAAAACGATCAGAATTAAATTTGTTTGTAAAAGTTGTGTACAAATTGATTTAGGTATTACACGTCAGTTACCTAAACTGAAGCTATAGTATGACACGACAGATATTGATGATTTCTTCCAGTTCCGATGTGCTCCCACAGTTTTTCCAGACGTCGTAGTTATTGGGAACACAAGATATCGCTAATACAACAACATATCGTCGCTGTTATTTCAAAAAGTCGTATGTGAAAACCTAGGTGAAAACAGACTGTTTTCAGTTTTCTGTGACTTTTTGTTGAACTAGGAATTTTTTTTTATGGAATTAGATTTCTATTTCCTGTATCTATTTATGTATGATGTTATTGTAACTAAATTCAAGCTGCATCATATGTTTTTGTAACAATACGACCTTTTGGCCCCTTTTCGAAATCGAATCGAACATACGACTTTTTGAAATGACAGCGACGATTATGTGTCTACAGTTCAGTGTATCGTCACATGTGCACATCGGGACTAGAAGAAATCACCAATATCTGACGTGTCTTACCGTGTAATACCTAATTCCTAATTCAATTTGTACACAATGTTTACAAAAAAAAATTTGATCGTTTTTATTTCAGGCCCTGAAAGCACACATGTGTTATTTATATAGCCCTTATTTATAGGATACTAAGTACATATTCGTTTAACGGAAGGGGCAAAAAACCGCATTTAAGGCATGGAAGGCCTATCCGAATGCAACACGAGGGTTTAAATCACTCTATGAAGGGATTATGACAGAGCGGATCCTAATATTCAAAAATATATAAGAAAACGGAAAAAGAAGATAGGTAAGAAAACTATATATAAGTAGGTATTTCAAACATACTTCAGACCAAACAACAATTTTAGTTTTTAAATACTTCCTGGTTTTTCAGATCATGCCTATCAGAAACGGTAAAAGAGTGTCGCAAACACATTTTTACAAAAAAAGACAGATAAATGATTTATCTTCCCCATTAAGACGGGCAAGGAAGATTTTGCGTTCTAATTAGGCATTGCCCCCAAACATGAACGCCCTGAAAAACTGCTTTCAGAGTATATTAAGAATGTTGTTTAAGAGCAGCTTCAGCTTCGATTGGTAACAAATCGAAATTTTACCTCCTACTGAAGCTGCCCTTAAACAACATAATATACACTCTGAAAGCAGTTTTTCAGGGCGTCCATGTTGGGGGCAATGCCTAATTAGAACGCAAAATCTTCCTTGCCCGTCTGAATGGGGCTGGCAGAAAGACGAAGAAACTTGGGTGCCAATATGGACCCAAATTCCGATGGCTGCTCAAGCGTGCCTAGAGCTCATTAGATGTCGGTGCATGAAATCGTGTAGCACAAAGTGCAATTGTTATAAACGTCAGCTCAAATGTACCGAGCTGTGCAATTGTGGTGCCAAGCTGTACACTTACATAAAATTAACCAATCCGTATTGTGCACGCACTATCGCCCATACACTCTTCTTAAGGGTAGGCCTGTGCACTGCAATGGGGCTGATGATGATGATGACGAAACATTAAATAAATAAGTACTTACATTAAAATTTAAAGCTGTAAAGGCTACAAGTACGTTATTTTTTGTTAATCTTAATCGCACCACTGGTTACATTGCGTTTTTCAGGTCTTTTTTCAAACCGCTGCCAGACGCCGCAGTACGTTCAATAATTTTTTTTAAATTGAAAATTGAAAATCGGATATTATTTGATTATGTTGTTATAATCTGCATTAAATGGGCTTTCAGAAAATATTTTTTTTAATATTAAGCTTCATACAAAAATCTGAAAATATCAGGGTTTATGTGCAAAATTTTAGTACCGAAAATTTATTATTTTAGGGATTACTAAATTTTTTGCTACGGGACCCTAAAAAACTGGTATGAGGAATGAATTGGCCATCCACGATTTACCTGAAAACGATACCAAACTTGACCCAAGAGTTCAAATACATCCGCTAGAATTTTTGTTCTGAGTACTGGCAGTCCGGTACTTTAACCCCCCCTCCCCCCTACCAGACACGGAGTTATATCTGCCTACCAGGCTCTTTGGGCTTAGTTTGACGTGTATTACACCTGTACGAAGTGGCATTGCTCTACTCAAAATTGTAAACCTCTCCATACAACGGATCCCAATAGAAAACGGACTATTAGACCAAATATTTAGTTGACGATGACAATATTTGTGTTAATATTATGCATGCATTAGAGCAACGTTCTTGTCAGTGGAAGACCAACGGGATCAAACGCACATTAATAACAACTATTTTGGTGATTAAATAGATATTAGGTACCAGGAGTGCTATTTTTGAATCTCATTCGGTGAGCTCAGCAGTTGAAAATGTCAAAATTACTATGGAGATATGAGATATGATCTTTGTTCTGCTGATTTGATTCTCAAAAATCATACTTCAGGAGTGCGATTTTTTTAAAGTCAAATTAGCAGTAAAATCCTGTACGCAGGAGGAGCTCATGACCGCTAGCGACGGTGCAGTATCGGTTGCCCACTTCTGGCAAGGTACTATTTAGCGACTTTGTTCAAAATTTGAAGTCGACACGATAAGAAGAAGCAGTAAAAAGATGCATAGTAATTTTGACATTTTCAACTGCTGAGCTTACCGAATGAGATTCAAAATCGCACTCCTGGGCCGTATTTCTTAAACATAAAAATTGCCATTTATAATGACTCACACCTTGGTAATCACAGAAGTGCACGTTTCGAATTGCCGTTTGAGAGAATCCAGGATTCAGTAATCCTGGTCAGTATCTTTTCACAGATCTTCATAATTTGAAAGACCAGACCTCTTCACAATGCACCATCAACGTGTTAAAAAGAATGAAATATTCAACTAACCTGGAAAGCGAGTGTGTTGAAAGTGACTAGTATTAGGCGAAGAGGCCATCTGGCTTTGTAGGACTTGTGGGCCCATAGTCTGTGGGCACCTGCTGTGATGCCCAGACCTGAGCAGATGTACAGGAAAACGGCTGTAAAATAAAGAGAAATAATAGTTTAGGTTTAGAATTACTACTTACTGCTAGTTTCAGTTTGATGAGTTCCGCAGAGACAAAAAAAAATTGAAGTTGTAGCAATGTTTCTGACCACCCTGAAAGGGGATTACGGTCGTGGGTTTATGTCACGATCTGCCCAATTTTTACAATCGAATCACAACACAAATTACTGCTACACTCAAGCACGTCCCCAGGGTTTTATCTCCCCCCTATCTATTTGGAAATTCTTTGGACTATGTTAGTTAGTACGTTCTTCTGCAGATCTCTTCATTTCTGATTCGATCTCGTAGGGAAACTCCGAGCATATAGCCCTCTCCATTGCCCTTTGGGTGACTTTCAGCCGTTTTATGAGGCCTTGAGTAAGCACCACGTTTCTAATTCTATTCTACTGGCATGGCAATACACACTGGTCGAAGAAAATATTTGAAAATATAAAAATAAACTCACTGAAGAAAACTGTGGCCCATTTGGCTTTAAAGAGGAAGAGGTAGGCCCCATATAGACCTCCGGTGTGCAACAAGGCGAAGAGGATGACGTTTCTCCAAACAATTATCCACACCCTTTTTTCTGCAGAGGGAGGAACGGCTTCCGCTGCGGCTTTGTCGTCCGTTACGGCGTCTGACTCGTTCAACACCCATGATCCTTGCCCTTGGGGAGGCATTTTGGCTGTAATAGAGAACAACAATTGTTTTTACAGACACTGTAAAGAGAAAGCATTTAAAAGCTGTATAACTTGCCGCTGATCATCGGGCGATATATAAGATCGATTACTTTTTAACAGATTTAGGAATTTATAGTTCTTGTATCTTTAACAGGTTTTAATAACATTTAATACACACGCATGCTAATTCGTAGGCGAATAATACAATTTACAATTTTTTTGCCAGTTCGTATACGCAATAAAATTCACTCCTGATCAGATAAAACAATGCAAAAACACGAAAGTACCTTTTTCTGAACTTGGCTAAAAGACTGAGTAAACTAAGGTAAGTACTTATCTATATTTTTTTCAAAGTCATTCATGTAGTTACCTACAAAGTCAAATCTTGGTTTGCGTTTTCTTGCGTCTTTGCATTTCCTGGTTAATTAGCGTGCAAATTTAATAGTTTTTGCTCAAAGTCCAGACTATTAAATCAAAACCAAACATCTCATTTAGATTTAGGTAGTTATAAGAAAAATCAGGTTACAATAATAGTGTTACATAAATAGTAGCTACCTACCAGGTTAGTTGTTTATGTAATACTAAGTAGAAGGAATAATAAATTTTAGCGTCCGTCTACGTCTTCGTAAATAATCTACTTACTTACTAGACTAAGACCCCACCGCACGTTTTCTTCAGTATTTGTTTAGGCAATGGGACATAATTACAGCAGTGGCAACTGGCAATGTCGTACTTTCAGGATCTTAAAAATAGAGCTGCCGCTCCGAAGCCTGGTCAAATGCCATGCCAGCCTATTATGTAAGTATATGATGGCAATTCAACATTAAGTTTGTATCTAATAAATAAACACAACTGATCTGTCAGTGTCGAAAGTCAAGGGGCTGCTCCTCTCTCTCTCTCTTCACCCTCGCCTCACCGGCTTAAAACAATTTCAAAAGATTCGTGGTACCGTGTCTTTTATACCGCACAACGCAAACCAGCTGCCTTGTCAAACAGAACAATATAGGAGGAACAAGGATCGAACAATATAGCCGATTGCAAAAAAAAAACATTCCCAGAATAGAGAACATTTCATACTTATGTGAATGAATTATCATTGTACAATAGTTTTCGAGAAAATCTTGAACAACCCGATGCAATGTTGCGACCATCATTATGCAGGCATTTTTATTTCTTGGTGTAGATGATACGTACATTACAGCTTAAATTTTGTATACAATTTATTGCCTATATTATTATATATTTAGAAAATCAACAGGAACACATTTTTTGCATTCGGATTCCAGGGCGTTGCGACAGGCTTTAGGGTGGCAACCCTATTTTTTAGGACTCTTACTTTATGAGATTTCTACTGGAATATAATATGTATCATTGCCTAAGCAAAAAAGTAGATACTGTAGGAAACTTGCAGTAGGATCATAGAATACCTATACCTACTGTTTATGCAGACGCTATCAGTAAATACAAAATTGATGTGATTTACTATGATTTAAACAAAATTGTGATTGCCAAGTGATGTAAATCCTTATCTAAACGCGTGACGTAAATGATACTAAGCATTATGATAGGTAGGTACTTACTATAGAAAATAAACATTTTGTTATGCGTATTTTCTACTACTTACGGCATCGTCAAAGTTTTCCATAACAGGTCATTCAAGACTATTTGAACAAAATTAATGAATGTCAAATAACGAAATGTCATGCAACTTTTTTAAGGACAGGACCATACAATATTTTTATACTCAGGTATACCTGTACTTATAGACTTATAAGGGACCATAGGTCCCGACGAATATTTTATAAGAGAAACGCGATTGCCCAGCGCTCCGAAAAGTTTGTGCGTCAGCCGTATTTTAACTAGAACTAACCAAAGTAGGTACTTTTTCTAGATTTTTTTTTATGATTTCACTAGTTAAACTAATGGTGAATATGTGAGTATAAATGCATAAAAACGGAAACTATTTTAAGTTCTTCTAAAAAATGTTTAAAAATGCATGAAAATACGTCATCTTTGTGACGATTTTCTATCGAGTGAAGTAATTCCAATCGTGTATTCAGTTTATGATTTCACTAGATAAACTATCCAAAAATACTGAGGTATGACTTTATTTTCAGTAAATAGTATAAATCTAGTCGTAAAATGAAAAATCAAAGATGCCTCCGAGGTATTTCCACCTACTATTACGCCTTAAGGGGCCATACATTGGGAAAGTAGGATCGATGTTTTATATGGAACAGCTGGTATTTTTTTGGAATTTAAGGGCCTATGTCGAAAAATAATTGAAGCGAAATTGGCGTGTGATAGCTTATATTACTGCCTGATGCGAGAGAAAGAGATGGGGCGGCGAGCGCGCGCGCGCGCAACCCAAGCGCAAAAACAAACTTTATTTTATTTTGATGGTACTAATTAGTTAAGTTCAATTCTGCTCTAATCAAAATTTATAAAATATCAATTTCTTTTTTTAAAATCATGTCTCGTGTTTCCATTATTCACCGTTTAGCCGTTCCAAGCGTTTATAGATAAAAACGGAGGCTACTTTGGCTTGTTTTTCTATCGAGAAAATGTGTCTTAATCGTATTTTGGCTCTAATCAAAACTTCAATAATATGTTCAATTTACACATATCCACAAATCATACTCCTACTGTTAGTACTTCATGATATCTGATGCTTTGAAGAATCTTATTTTTTTCACATAGCCTCTTAAGACCTCGGTTCCATAAAGAAAAATTTTCAGCTTGATAGTATTATCCACTCCATTAAAACCATATAAAATTTGCTATTAAAAGTTTGCCTAAACCTGAAAACCATTTCTCCAGAATCGAAGGCTTTTTTTAGTTGCTAACAATTCGCAAACTTTTAGACAATTATATCCGTCCGAGTGGAAATGCCCTTGATATTCTAATCATATTATGTTATCAAAATAAAGATGATTGATTTGACTTTTATTTTGACTAATTATTTCGAGTAAGGTATTTGTGTTTTAAATTATTATCCTTTGTTATTTAGATTGTATCTTATTACAAAGAACTGAACTAGTATTTTGAAATCGGTGGTGTTTTTTGATGCAATTTTATTGAATGTTAATTTCTAATGTTGAAATTAATTGCATGTATAAATGATTGTTATCAAAAACTAGCTAGGTATCTGCCTACTCAACTTGCATTATGAAAAGTATAAAGTTTTGAGCTATTGAGCATTGTTACTGCTCTGAAGTTGCAGTCATTAAAGTTAATCGCCTCCATTAAATATCGTTCTAGCTTTTACTACATCAACATGACAAAAAGAGATTTAATGGAGGATTAACTTTAATACGCGTTTCTGCAACTGAGTGTAAATGGAGGATTAGATCATCGAACAGCAAACCATCTAGGGTCATACCAGGGATGCAAACTTTTTTAGCCCATAAAAATATTAAAAAAAAAAAAAAAAAAAAATTGTCGTAGAAAACTTCTGCAATGATTGCACTCAAACAATTTAGAGGTAAGTATAAAATACGAATAACTCTGATTTTGTACCGGTTCTATTGCACTCATCAGGCCTAAAGCGCGGTAAGTTGAAGCACACTACTGGTGCACTTGGTCCATACAAACTAGCGCCATTATCTGTCAAATCTAGGGCACTTGCATACAAATTTGAAGTAAACCTTTCATTTGTTTTGCCTCATTTTTCTGGTTTGAAATGTTCGCGTAAGGCCTTATCCATTAATTTTATTTTGATCTAAGCATCTATCCATATAACTTCATATTCTACCAGAAAATATTGTAAATGCAGAAAATTACTGGAATTCTTCTTCTTGAATTAATAGATAGCTACGTTATTAATATTATTTTAAGAATATCCGATGAAAACTTGTTACTTTTGAAAACTTGTTTTGATTTAAGCTTTGAATATTTAAATCAATGGATTTAAGTACTTAATTGAAAATTAATTGTCAACCAGGAAATTCATGGTTCATAATGGTTTTCAACTGAATTGTTTTATAGTACAAATTGTTAAAATGTATTTAGTTTATTTACATTTATCTTGGACCTAAAGTTTAATCGGTTCAATATTTGAATTTTTGTGTAATTCTGAAATGTCTTTGCTCATAAAAATATAGTTTTTCCTTTAATCAAACTTTTTTTCAGAATTATAGTTTAGAGCCCCTAATATAATAAGAATACTAGGTACGTTACACAGCTACTATATTATATTACTTAGTAGAGTTGGGAACTCTATACAAGGTGTTACAAAAATACAAATAAACATTTAAGGGGGTGGTTTAGACCATCAAACTGAACAACTTTCACTATGGGCCCAATATCGAAATCGCGAAAAAAAAATTGATGTTCTTTTATACTCTACAAATCGACTCGAGCTAAAATGACTTTGACGGTCTAAACAACCCCCTTAAATTTTTATTTTTATTTTTGTAACACCTTGTATATAAACATACTTTAATTTAAAAAAAAATTAAGTTACAAATTAATGGACTTTTTCTTGTTGCATTTCTGCCAATGCCAAGTCATTTGAGAGAGTAGGTATATATCCCAACCCAAGGATTATTCTTTGACAAAAAACACAACTGGGAAGATTAAAAGTTAGCGCAGTATCATATTTGCAGTACACTGTCAAGTAACATTGCGAGATCAATTTGTTATTGAAGTGAAACGTGCGCCTCAGATGACTGAGAGGTTGACCCTAGCGACACGATGGGAGCGCGGGAGTGGTGGCGTGATCTCTGAGTGGTAGCGGTTATCATCTAGCGATCACGATGAGATAGATCTTTGTTGACCACACATTCACATGTTATTCTTGTACCTACAGGCTGTTGTACAGTCAGCAGCAAAAAGATGAATACACTTTTACTCTATACTATGCGTAGTACTAAAGTGTATACTTTACTGCGACGTAGTAAAAGAGCATACATCTTTTTGCTGCTGACTGTACAATCATATCTATGAAATGTTTTCTTGTATAATGTAGGTAGGTAGCTATCAAACAAAAAAGTTTCATAAAAATCGGTTCAGTAGTTTCGGCTTCGCCTCGGTCAACAATTACATGAGATCTGAGACCTTTCTTACTTTTCTGTACTCGGTGTGTAATCAACTTTATGCGGCCTAATCTGACATTGTCCTTAACCTTAAGCAGGTATATTTCAAGTAAGTATTTTTAGGGTTCCGTAGTCAACAAGGAACCCTTATAGTTTCGCAATGTCCGTCGTCTGTCTGTCAGTCTGTCTGTTCGCGGCTTAGCTCAGAGACGCTTAAGGTTATACATATTAATCACGCCGAAAAAGTAGTAAAATAAAATGTTGAAAAAAAAGCTTTTTAAAAGATGTTTTTTTTTCGTCTATCCCATGGTGTGGGGCTGGGGTATCGTTGAATGGGTCGTGTAAAATATTATGAGCGTGGGAAAACCATTTTTCGATTTAGGGATCCTTTAGGGATTATTAAGCTTTAAGTCAGCTAAACGGTTGTTTCTTGATAGGTACCTATGTGAAAAAATTCACAGCAGAACTAATATATAATAGCGAAGTTAAAAGGAAAACTATCAACACTAAGAGCTAAGTAGGCTTTACAAGTTAACGAGTCATAGTCGACCAACTTATGAAATGTAGGTACTTTATACAGGGTGAAATTGATATCATTAGCATACTTTTAGAATAAGAGTCTATCCATCAAACTGAACAACTTTTACTATGGGAGCAAAATGACTGGAACAAAAAAAACAGTTGCATACATTTGAGTAGAGTAGGCATTGCAGTTTAGTATGGAACAGCTGATTTCTTTTTTGCTCCGATCGGTTTGATGGGTTTGATTGGTAGACTCTTAGTTTAAAAGGATGCTAATTTCACACTGTATCCTTTATTAGCCGTTAAACCGTAGTACTTATAAAACAAAAAGCCCCCTTTTAAGTCCGTATATTGTGTTGTGACGGACGACTACGGAACCCTACACTGCACGTGGCCCAACACACACTTGGCCGGTTTTTTAATGTGTTATTGTAATGATAATTTAGACTTTAATACAGCACGCCTGTATACAAACGAATAATGCTCATATTGTAATCAACAATTTTTTTTAAACTATTTAGAAATAATCTCTGTATCTCAGATTGAAATAAATTGTTTCCAGATTGTGTATAAACAATATTGAATTAAATTGAACTTGTTTGTTTCGAGTTTCGACCTCACAAAAAACATAATTAAATAACTGACGTCTTTTACATTCGCATCTTATGTTATGACTTATGAGTAAAGGTGTAGGTACTTAAATAAATTTGTTGGGAAATGAAGTTTTTTTTAGTCGCTGTTTTCGGTGAAAATGCAGCACGATTCGCGATTACATGCAGGGTGCATTGCTATTGTAAGTAAATCAGAAATTACTATTGTCATGTTTATGAAACATTATGAATGGTTTTGACGAGATGATACGTTTTTGGACTTGGCATTTTTAACAAGAATACAAATTAATGTAACCTAATTAAGTAACTTATAAATATAATATCTCTGATTACCCCCTCGGGGAATACAGGGTCCAACTTAAAATGCTGACACTTTTTTAAGGGGATGATCAGACCATCAAACTGAACAACTTTCTCCATGGGACCAACATCGAAATTGCGGAAAAAAAATCAGCTGTCTCATACATTTGGCTCGAGTAGCTTTGCAGTTTTGTATGGAGGGGCAGATTTATTTTTCGCGATTTCGATGTTGGTGCCATAGAGAGAGTTGTTCAGTTTGATGGTCTGATCATCCCCTCAAAGAAGTGTCAGCATATTTAGAAGGACCCTATACAAGGTGTTACAAAACTACAAATAAACCTTTAAGGGGGTGGTGTAGACCATCAAACTGAACAACTTTCACTGTGGGACCAATATCGAAATCGGGAAAAAAAAAATTATGTTCTATCCTCTACAAATCGACTAGAGCTAAAATATGTATGGGATATGAAATTATTTTTTTCGCGATTTCGATGTTGGTCCCATAGAGAAAGTTGTTCAGTTTGACGGTCTTAACAACCCCCTTAAGAGTTTCAAAAATGTATTGTTACTTATGAAACACCTTGTATAGTCGTGAGCACAATGCTAATGCTATTAACTTATTGACTGGGTATATTTTCAACTTTTGAGTGAGTATGTACCTACCTAACATTTTTTGAAGTGAAATATTCTTTAGCACCGTTGGTAGTGATTTGAAACTTTTATTATGCTATAAATTACAACGATTAGTATTAAACAATACTCAAGTATTTTGTAAAGACAATTTATTTATGAGCGTTACCTATTTAATTTGTTGCTATTGAATAACGTCATTTTCTGTTATTTCGCCATTATAATTAAAAAGATACCTAGGTACTCGAATTCCAATTCCTATTTACATAGTTTTCTAGCCAATTCTGATTAGCAAATGGAATTTATTTATCAGAAAGATAATTATAATTTAATTATCCGAAATGTCTTGGACGTCACTAAAGCTGTTCTAAATAGCCTTTTAATGTCGTTGCTATTTGGAATGAAGCACCTATAGTTACTGAAATACTAGAGCTGAAATACTAAAGTACTTATCTATTTTAAAGGCAAAGAATATTTATATTAGGCAGACAGAAACATTTGTAGGACAGTGCCTGTACAAAAGTGTAAGTATTTTGAAACTTTTATTCTTAAATATATAAAATAAAAAAATGTACCTACTAGGTAATTAAAAGGTAATTAAATCGAGAAACTAGACTTACATTAATTCGATCTGAGTCCCACTGAAGCACTATATTTAACTTACAACAATTTGTACAAGACAAACTGTGAGTTGCTTACGGATTTAAGTATCGTGGAAGACTGGATGTGGCAAATTACGCGTAGCGAATATATGTGTGTCGGTCAAGCGATCATTGATCATCAGGCGCGGGCGCAGAGTGCGGGTGCAAGATTGCGCACGTGCTTTTGTTTTTAAGGGTCAAAGAACAATTGGGGAACACGCTCTAACCGCTCGCACAGTGCCGGACTGGGACCTGGGCTGCAATCGCGGTCAATATTCGGTGATTGAACCGTGATTGGACCTACGTACGAACCATAACTTTTGACACATCTGATATTGCGCTAATCGCGGTACTGCTCTTGACAGTCGTTAGAGCCGTTTTGACAGATCACTCAGACGTTAAGGGCTGTCAGTTACATAGAGATTATTAGCACGATGCAGATGAGCAAAATTGAATAGTAATTGGATTGCAATGTGATTATGTTACAACAAGAGTGCATTAAATGATTTCTATTTCTATTTCTATTAGAACTGAAATTGGATAAGAATAGAACTTAGATGTTTTAACTTAGCGCAATCGGGCTCCTGGTATCGGCCCGGGCATTTTAGAAACAGTCGGCTATCCTAATGTGGCAAGGTCCAGGTAGATCGCAGAAATTACCTAGATAGATAGATAACTCATTTATTCCATCAAAATAATACAGGATAAACAGTATGTAGTCCGTATAAGGAGGTCCGTTGCAAAGCTGCAACAGCAACAGGGAGCTCTCACGACGGACCGGTCAATAACAAACACGATATTGCAGGTATATGTGTTGGAATATGACACCGTGCGACATGTATTGCGCCAACGAAAAAGGTTCTGACTGTATGCTGAAGCAAAAGCTAAGCGCTGTTAATTCTAACAGAGCACTATGAAATGGAAGAATAGAAGATAGAATAGAAAGCCAGCGAAGCGAGCTGGAGATTTTTCTAAATTATGACTCGGTTGTGGAGCTTATGTCGAAATCGACTTAATTTCTGTTCCCTAGAGCCGTCCAGCCTTAGACTCCGACGTTTAAATTTAAGCACATTAGTTTAAAAAAAATCGTTTATGTCCATTATTTTAGATGTACTCGTAGGTATCTTGTTTTAAATTCTTTTCGGCTACTAATTAATTTGATAATCTTATTGTTATATACGTCAAAAAGGAAACACTGGATCCATAAAAGATCACTCTCGTGTCCATCTGTCCGTTTGTCATAGCTAACGAAAAAAAAGATGAAGCTAGAAACTTGAAATTCGGCATACCGTCAATGTTGCTAACCCAAACATAAATTAATGAAGACTAAAAATAAACTTACCTATACAACTTTTTAAGGACTAAAAATTTATAATTTAGAAAAAAAAACCGGCCCAGAGCGTGTTGGGCACGCCATTGTATAGTGTCTGCTTTACTATTTTTATTTGTTTGACGTGTGCTGTGGTGTCCCGGTGCGATGCGAATACCAACCCTTGGGGTGTCTCACACATCTTTGCTGCCGTGCTAACAAAGAGTGCAGTAAGTAAGGATTTTTCAAAAAATTATAGTTTTATACAGATTCGAGATCGTGAAAATAAGCTCTATTATGATGATTTGATCCCCATTTAGCTTAACCGATAGTTTTTAAAGAAGAGTGCAGTTAGGTTTTCACCAGACACGTAAATTACTAACTATGAGTCTCTGAGTGCAGAAGCATAGCCACTGCACTTAGCATTACCTAATTTTCAAAGGCTTCTGTCAATACAGTAAGACTAATAAGTAATGCAGTATGGTAATTTGCTGCTTTATTAATTAGCACCAGTGATTTTGGTTCTATATAGAGCACACTAAGAAAAAGTGCAGTAAAACTGATTGCTGCATTGTTTGTTAGCAACGCGATTGGATCATGTGATAATAAGATACTACGTAAAAATGCAGTCAGATAATCTACTGCATTTATTCTTAGCATCGGTATCGTAACGATTCGTTAAACGTACTTATATAAATTGCAGTATGATCAAGATATATTGCAGTCTGTATGGGACTACTTAATTTCTATTTTGTCTTCTTAATTATATACTAGTACTTACTTATCGTATTCCTAACAATAAATGTAGCAAGTATCCCTACTGCACTAACAATTAGCAGGATATTCACAGGATATTCTACACAGAAAAACATTTTATATACCTACCTAAAACAAACAATATCATTTGAGTTACTTACTGTATTTATAATAAGTACCCAGTGCATTCGTTAAATATGATCTTACAAACGTTAAGTGCAGTTACAAGACTTACTGCACTTTTGATTAGGAATGCCTGGTAGAAACGCTAAAGAGCATACTAAGCAAAAATGTTTTTTTCGCGATTTAAAACGGTACATTGCAGCTGTGCTAATGAAGGTCAGCTCAGTTAAAACTATTAATTTTTTCCTATAAGTACAGTAAAAATAAAACAAACATTAAAAAATCATAAGAAAAAAATAAAAATAAAACTTTAGGCGCGATTTTCTCGAAAATCTGGTCGTATCGGTCTCCCGTTCCATCAGACATGGGAGGGTATAAGGACGAGAGAGTGCTACTGTGTTTAGCGCGTACACTTAGATAAGTAGATATATAATATTATAATTATACTTTAAAATAATCTGCTAACCTGACTGTAGCAGTCGCCGTAGTCGAAATAGACTGGAATCACAGTTGGTTAGGACATTGCAGGCTGTATCACCTGATTGTCTGAAAAAGAAAGATGATTGCATGCTTCGGATGGTTCCGGCTACATCTCTCGTTATAGTATAACTACATTACATAAAAACAACGTCAGAAACCGAAAGGAGGTTTGAACAAACTTTGACAACCAGGGCTTGCTGCCAACACGATAAGAAGAAGAACGAATTTTAATGTTTTGTTAGAATTGTAGTGACTGCCGAGCTGTACACAAGGTGTAAGGAAAAGTATAATTAACCTTCAAACCACATAATTTAATAATTCTGTGTGTCCGGTGAATAACGGTCCAACTCAAAAAATGCAACTTTACAGGAGAGCCTAAAAACATAATTTTTTGGTAAAAAAAAATATTTTCTCGAAAACCGTTTCATATTTTTTCAAGCAAATCACTGTGTCTTCTAGATATTTTTATGGTCTTTTATTATTATATGGTTTAGTCTATGAAATACTTACCGTTCTGGATATATTTCGTTCAGAAGTTGAATTAAACCTTTTGACACTAATAAAAATACGTTACATTATGATTTAAATTGAGTTAGGGCCTTTTACACTTCACAATAACCTTGGTATAAAATGGTTTATGTTATATTTTAATTTCATTTTTATTCCATCCCTTTCTTAAATACACACCACCGGAAAACTTACTTTGTAAACTGAATCAAAACGAATTGATAAAAGTAGTTTTATTTGGGTAAAACAAGCTCATCACAAAATTACAAAGTGTTTTTTGAGTTAAATTCTTTTTCACAAAGGTAACATTTTGTGCGTATGGATTTAAATCTAATATTTAATAATATTTTTTAAGGAAAAATATAACAAACACTTGCAAAATGTACTTTCTAAGCTCACTGTTTAAGCTTTTAATATCCACCATATTCAGCATTAAACTTAAGTGACACAAAAATTAGATATTTTCTAGAAAAAATATTCATTTCGTTATTAAGTAGGTAAGTAGTTTTATCATATATAGGTATATTTTTTTGATGGGTAACACTAGCTTATATGCAAATTTTGTGACGTGGGTAACGCCACGTGGTATCAGTAATGCTGGAAAGTGAAATATTAAACAACAAACCAATATAAAAACAATACAAAAACAAATTTTAAAGCGACGCATGCTTAAAAACTTATCAAGTTAGAACTCACGATTCTGTGCCTCAAAATTGTATGACCAGTCTGATTTATTGTCATTCTTAAAGACACGTTTGATATTCGGTTCGCTTTGCAGTGTTGTTATTAGTGAGAGGCCGCGGATTTGTGCACATTACCATGACCTCAAAATTAACCGATGTTTTTCTTAAAAACTTGCAAACATAGAGATTTTTTATATTTTTGTATCAAACTATAATGTTATTATCCAGCATGGCCAAAGGTCAAAATTTCAAAATTATGGCATGCAGTCGAGTAAATTGAAATTTTTCCTTAAAAAATGGAGAAAATTTAAGTAAAACCGTCGTGTCATTTTTACCGAGTGCACTTCGAAGATAATTTTTAAAAAACCTGTGTTAGTTACTATTCAATTATTAATTCCTATGGAATAAGCATATAAATCATCGAACTTTAAGTAATGCTATAAGTAAAATAAAGGCTATTTAATTAGTAAATTTAATATTTTTATATTTTTTTACAAAATCATGTTATTGCGTTACTTCTATTGCGTTACCAATATTCACCACAGTTTGTTAGTCAAGTTATGTAGATTTATATTATTTTGAATGGCAATACCAAACGCAATGTATTTCTATGAAAGTTAGCATAATAGGTGCCATAATGAATGAGATATCGTGACATACTTGTGGTGAAGTCAAATGGTCACGGTTTTTTTGATCAACTTTTTGGACCTTTTGCAAGGTAAAATTGAGATTTCAGCAAATATTTTTACTGCGCATTATTCTTGAAAAGGTGGGAAGTCTTGTAGTGCCTATCTTGTTAGAAAATATAGCATAATTTTTGAGTAACGAGTGTTTATTGTTGCGTTACTCCTACAGTTGCGTTACGTTGCGTTAGTGTTGCGGGACCAGTGGCGCAATTACTGCGTTACTTTTACTGCGTTACCAAAAAAAGGGTAGTGGTACACTAGTTTCAGATTTCGGATTAAAGTTTCATGCATTTAGTGTTTTATTATTTTTTTATTTTTATATTTTGTTTAATTTATCTACCCTTTAGAAAAAAATATCTTCAATATACCTAACTACCTATTTAAAAAAAAAATATTTTAGTTTAACATGCTCAGGAGTGCAATTCTCTAAGCGCAAGCATCGGTTGTAACATCGGCGAGCTGTCAATTCGGTATGCATTGTGTGAAACTTAATATGAAAACTTCGACGATCTGAAGGATGTTACCTTAGAGAATTGCAGTCCAGTATATAACAACCCTTATAATTTTGCGCTACTATATTGCGTTACTATTGCGTTACCGTGGCGCAAATTGTTGCGCTATTTTTGCGTCACTGTCGCGCAAACTGTTGCGTCACTACTGCGTCATTTGTGCCGAAATCCGCGGCCTCACCCTACAAAATACAAGATATTTTAGGAAAAAAATAGTTTAATTTCAAAGAATAAACAACAGATTCTTTCTTTACCACTCTATAAGCCTATGCTTGAAGTGCGGTTCGGCAATCCCTAACTAAAACAAGGCCTGACATTATCACTTAGTTCAATATAACAGTACCACCCTTAAAAAAATTCGCCAGATTGTATTCATACTAAGTGATTCTTATTCTCACTACATAAAAGAAAATATTTGGTGATTGACGGTTTAACTCACTTATTCGACATACATTTTTGGTGAGACGTATAGCGTTCTCCCCAGTCCAAGATGATGTCAGTTTCCGTACTTAGCCCGCTATCAAACGCGCATCATATTCATAAGCTACACTTGATTTTTTATGTAGGTATTAACTATTAAGGTTTTTGAAATTTGGTTTAACTCAGATAAATCATATTTCACAAAACAAAATAAATTGTGTCGAAGGATTTAAGTCGAAGTAAATCCATGTTCACCTAATTTTATATTGGTTTTATGATCTAACTCTATTTCAACCATTGTTCACGATAAAAAAATGGACTTAAATCGTTTTGTAATAAGTCTATCTCTGGAATTATTAAAGGTATGAATATTCCAGTAACACCATTTTGTAGAGAAAAAAAAATTGAGTATTATGGCATTAAAAACTCATTTTCGATCTAAGTTGAGTTAGACCGTTATTCACCGGACCCACAGAATTGTTTGCAGTTTGATGGGTAGAGTATGCGTGGTTCAAAGGTTAATGATCCTTTGCCTTACACCCTCTATAGATAGGTATAGTATAGAGTCTATACCTAACCAAATTACAAAAGTGGTAGGTAATTGGCATCTTTTTTTTCTGGCGGCCAGGCACCAAATGTTGTAAGTATTTTACGGTTAGGTAATATTAAAAATGTATTGTTCAACGTTGTAACTTTTCAGAGATATTGAATATTCAATTTAAAAAAAAGAGTTCCCATGTAGCGCATTATAGTCGTTATTCGTTTTGGTTCTTTATCAATTTATTTGTTTTTATAGCTCAGTCGTTCTATACTTTTGTGTCATCATCATCATCATTATCATCATCGCACATGTTTTGGGCAAAAACGGACCGCAATCCTGGCTAGTTTACGGTCGTTCTCTTTAAAAAAGTACCAATGCGACGAGGTGAGGTAGGTACCGACGTAACCGACGGCTGCGCTCAACACGGTGTTAGGGTAAACAGTTGCATTACTTTAAGGGGTGATTGTACCCATGATACTGCAGTGCGATTTTTGAAAATCATACGAGCGGTTCGGCAGTAGAAAGATGCATAATCTCCATAGTAATTTTGACATTTTCTACTGCTGAACCGCTCGTATGATTTTCAAAAATCGCACTACTGAACAATTTTCCCAAAGGAGCCTATTGGAAATTGCCAAAAAAAAATTTGGACTTTCCGTACTAAATGCAATCAGTTGATCGAACGTTTCTTAAGGAAATTTGTTTAGTATCATGAGTAGATACAAATCCCCTTAAAGTAACTGTAGATCAAAGTTCGGGTAACACCTACCTATTTATCTACTCGTGATATGGGATAAGAGTAGGTAGGTACTGGAGGAAAGAGAGACACAAGGTGAGGTAGCGGTCAATTGTCACACCCAGGTATCTTCTTCCGGTAGCAGCATGTATATGCTCACGACTATATTCCCCGAGGGGGTGGGTAGTCAGAGATATTCTGAAACCTCAGAAAATCCACGTTTCACCAGTAGTACCGAAACTCTGTTCAGTGTGACGGGGGGTGAGCCAGTCGCCACTTATAATGGACATTGCTGAATGCTTCGAAATTGAAGCATGCAGGTTTCCTCACGATGTTTTCCTTCACCGAAAAGCCAGTGGTGTTACAAATCGTACATAAATTCCGAAAAACTCATTGGTACGAGTCGGATTGGACGGGGATTGAACCATCGCTTCCTGCACGGCAGGCAAGGTTACTCGCCACTGGACCACCACGGCTTGCGGTAGGTATACCTAACATACGGTTCGGGTGCGGAACCCTCTACGTGCAGTACAAACGTCACTTTTGGCCAGTATATTGTTACATCCCGTCTACACCTTTTTTAATTTATACACATTTTTTTCGCGTTTTTTAACCTTTTTGTTTTAAAAATTATCTTTTATAAACGGGCATGTGGGAGCCGGGCTACTCGCGCACCGAGGGTTCCGTACCAAACCTCAACACAACACACCTATTAACATACAAAAAAGTTTTGTTTTCTCCGGTTTTATTATTTGTTGTTTTATACTTAATAGGTAGTAACTAGTTTTTAAGAGAATATTATTCCGAGAGCGAAAATGCGCGCTGCATACAAACGTACTATGGTGATATTTTCAATACTAACCAATTAAAGTCAATGAAATTTTGCAGAAACAATCTAGAAACAAATCTCTTTGCTTCTATAGAGTCAGATTTTCGTTAAAATATACAGTTTCAATGCTAGGATTAATTTAAGATTTGTATGGAAATCTTTGAGGCACTGTAACTTGAAAACTATACATTTTAACGAAAATCTGACTCCATACAAGCATAGAAATTTGTTTCTAGATTGTTTATGCAAAATTTCATTGACTTTAATTGGTTAGTATTGAAAATATCACCATAGTACGTTTGTATGGAGCGCGCTCCGAATAATATACCCTTAAGTAGGTATACTGTACCTACAGTTTGCTCTAAGTATAGTCAGCATCTAAAGTATCTAAGCATCTCCGTTATGAACAATTACACGAAAATAAACCCTATTTCCTACTAGATACCATTTGTTTTCAACTTAGCAAATAATAACATGAAAGATAAATTAATTTGATTTCTTTGCGAGTTGAAATAAGGTTTGCTGTCGTAAAGTTGTTCAGATATTTATGAATACTTAACATATGATGCATAGATACTTTTGATGCTGACTATACCTATGGGTAGGTGGTAGGTATAATCACACCAAGTTTGACGCTTGTATGTATTACCGTTTTTACGATAGAGCAAGAAGAAAATACGTTGATAAAAACTAGTTTCTTGTTTGAGGACCCCCCTTAATTTATTTGTAAGCAAATCCGCCATAAGAACGCACATTCTGTGAAAATTTCAACCGTCTAGCTATTACGGTTTAAAAGTTACAGCCCTAAGTAGGTAGGACGGACGGACGGACGGACAGCGTAGGCTTATGAATAGGGTCCCGTTTTCACGCTTTGGGTACGGAACCCTAAAACAATGTTTTTTTAGGAGACTTCACACGGCCATGAACATGCAATGTACCATCTCTTTGGTCTGGTAAGTTATTACCAGTGGTAACCAACAAGCGCCCTCGCCGCTTGATCGTAATCATACTATCATCGTCATTATAACCTAAAAGTCAGTCTTCAGTTCAAGGACGCCGCCAGCCAGTGGCCAGTGGGACAAGACATGAGAATACAGGGTCAATTTATATCACTGCGGATAACTTCAGTTTTTTCGCGTTTTCGATGTTGGCTCCATAGTAAAGTTTGGTCAGTTTGATGAGTATTGTACATGCTGAAGTTATCCGCAGTGATACAAAATTTACCTTGTATACCTAATATGGATTTGAGGTACAATAAACACAATTTGGAAAGGATTAAATAGGTATACCTACCTAACTAAAGGAAAATAAAATCTCTACCTGCATACTTTCATTTTTTGTAGTACCTAATTTTGTGCGTTTTGTTTGATATTATTTTGCTTTTAATAAGTACAATTTGTACATGCGCCCACGCACTATATTTCTAAAAATGAAATTGTAATAATTACTAGTGTTTACCCGCGACTTCGTCTGCACAAGTTATATACCAGATTTACGTCAGATCATAAGCTATCAAACAAAAAAAGTTTCATCAAAATCAGTTCAGTAGTTTTTTCGTGATGCGCGAACAAACAAACAAACACACAAACAAACAGACAGAAAAAAGGTTGATTTCGAGTCAGAGATACTTACCTAAAAACCATATCGTAATCTTTTTTTTTGTAAATATTATCTTCAATGTACAGACACACAGTACTTCAGTTACAGTTTTATAATAGTTTAGACTAACTCCATGATAACCAAAAGCTCAACTAAGTAGGTAGGTACTATGAATATGAATTTGGTGATATTAGGGACTAAGGCACCATCTCCAAGAGCGATAATTATCGCAGCGATATTCTTGCCGAGCCACCAAATTCCTTAGATTAGATACTAAGTAAGAACTCTACGGTCTTCTTCTTATCGTGTCGACTTCAAATTTTGAACAAAGTCGCTAAATAGTACCTTGCCACAAGTGGGCAACCGATACTGCACCGTCGCTAGCGGTCATGAGCTCCTCCTGCGTACAGGTGTAAGGACACGCAGGGCACGATGTGAGATGGGCCATCGTTTGTGGAGCTCCACACAAGCAACTCACATTTTGCGCATCCGCGAATCCCCACCTGAACATGTTGTCCTTACTGCGCCCGACCTGGGTTCGAAGTCGGTTTAACGACTTCCAGGTCGCCCAAGGCAAGTCATGTCCAGGCGGGAGGCTCTCAGACGGCGGCACAAATGGAGTTGGCAGGGACTCTACGGTGATTTTAAGAGCTCCGACAGACGAGCGACACTTGCGGTCGCCGCGGGGTAAATATCGCTCGTGGAGATGGCGCCTTATTGAGTTTGTTTGTTCCACTTTTTTGCTTAGTGACGAAGGTTTAAATAATTCTAATATTATGATGTACTTACTTATATTCAAAAGCAAAAGTCAATGAACGTCGGCTAAAACAGATTGACATTTTAGTTAAAAAGTTTTGGATGTAGCCGTTGAATTTCACCTTAAGGTGGTTGCAAAGTTGTCAAATTCATACAAAACTTCGTCGTGAACACGCGTAGACGGTATTAATAAAAGTAATGTTTTATACAGGCTGTTTGATAAAACGATGTTGATATTTTCTGAGCTGATTGAGGGCACCTTTATGATCATTTTAAACCACAAGTTAATATGACAAGTGTCATAGTTTTTTGTTTTACCCGAATTGGAGCGGTTAGAGGTCCATATAACATAGGTACCTACAAGTTAGTGCCTCAATCAGTTTTATTTTGTTTTTTTTAGTTTTCAGTTAGAGGTAGAGTATGTGGTTTAAAGGTTAATTATACTGTTCCTTACACCCCTACGAATAAGAATGTATAGAAGTGTAAATGAAGCACAAAAAGTGGCACCAAAAAAAGTGTACCGTGTTCTAAATTTGTTCTTTAAAAACTGTACGTGCCCTGTCATGTTATTTTTCATTGGGTGCCAAAAATTATTTCGATTTTGTTTAGAGTTAAGGAGTAAATTGGCAGCCGACCGCATGCAGCAGCAGCATACGACGTGTCGGATACGACACGTCGGAGCGACGCGTCGCTCCGACACGTCGGAGCGGTATGAATTCGAACCCGACCGCACGCAGCAGCAGCATACAGCAGCTGCAAACAGTGTTGCCGACTTTGGGTATTTTTTGGGGTAAAGTGACACATTAAATTACGACCGTGCTCCCCTTTGGGATACTCAGAATCCTTGTTACAAACATCAGTGATCTTAGTAGCCTGGTTCCTTTTCACCTTTTTAGGGTTCCGTGCCCAAAGAGTGAAAACGGAAACTTTGTCCGTCCGTCCTACCTATTTAGGGCTGTAACTTTTGAACCGTAATAGCTAAAAATGACAAAATGTATCAAATTAAGGGGGATCCTCATACAAAAAACAATTTTTTTTTTAAGTTTTTAGGGTTCCGTAGTCTTAGTTACTTTACTTCTAAAATGCTGGAGTAAACAAATCTTAAAATGTTATAAGTAGTAGATTACATACCGAAGGCAGAAAAGATAATTTATTTAGAAAATAGCTGTTTATGAGATCTTCAATCAATTTAATTAATTGAAAATATGATAAACTTTGTTTGTATGCAGGAATATCATCTTAAACTCAAAAATAACTGTTTATAAGATCTTCGATCAATTTAATTCATTGAAAATAGGATTAAACTTCGTTTATATGCAGCGCGCTCGGGCGCGCTGGCAGGAACATCATCTTAAACTCAAAAATAGCTGTTTATAAGATCTTCGATCGATTTAATTCATTGAAATTAGGATGAAACTTCGTTTGTATGCATCGCGCTCGTGCGCGCTGGCAGGAATATCATCTTAAACTCAAAAATAGCTGTTTATAAGATCTTCGATCAATTTAATGCGAAACTATCGTGTTTATACAGGGTCAAACTTAATATGCTGACACTTTTTTAAGGGGATGATCAGACCATCAAACTGAACAATTTTCACTATGGGACCAACATAGAAATCGCGAAAAAAAAATTTGCTGTCCCATACATTTGGCTCGAGTAGGTTTGCAGTTTTGTATGGAACAGCTGTTTTTTTTTTGCGATTTCGATGTTAGTGCCATAGAGAAAGTTGTTCAGTTTGATGGTCTGATCATTGCCTTAAAAAAGTGTTAGCATATTAAGAAGGACCCTATATAATATTTGAACACTGTTTTACCCAATACCGAACGCCCGTGTGATGTACCTAGGTATCGTTGGAATTTAACGTAAAATGTGTTTTTTTTTTTTAATCTTTATTGAAGAGCTTGGCCTGAGGCCATGTCGCTCTGTGGGATTTTCTGTTGGGTAAGTTCACTTATTATTATTACAATATTAATTTAAAAAAAACAGTAAATACCGAATGAAGAAATAGAAAAATAAATAACTACAAATTTAGAGTTTTCTTGTAAATGGAGTAAAGTGCCTTGGCTGCAGCCGACGTAGGTGCAGCCAAGGCACAATTACAACGCCCGATATTTAGAGACGGCAAGCCGTCATACACCTGTCTCCTGAGGGACTTTTTAAAAAAAATGTCCCTCTTTTCTGATGAAGAACTTAAGTTTTGTGAATACAAATAAAAATACAGGGTGACTAGGTGGGTATGGGTATGCACGGTCCAACATAATATGCTGTCACTTTTTTAAGGGGATGATCAGACCATCAAACTGAACAATTTTCACTATGGGACCAAAATAGAAATCGCGAAAAAAAAATTTGCTGTCCCATACATTTGGCTCGAGTAGGTTTGCAGTTTTGTATGGAACAGCTGTTTTTTTTTTTGCGATTTCGATGTTAGTGCCATAGAGAAAGTTGTTCAGTTTGATGGTTAAAAAAGTGTTAGCATATTAAGAAGGACCCTATATAATATTTGATTGAACACTGTTTTACCCAATACCGAACGCCCGTGTGATGTACCTAGGTATCGTTGGAATTTAACGGAAAATGTGGTTGAAAATAGTGATTTCATTAAATTAAATATTATAGTGGAATTTGTATGAATTATCGTGCGTTACCCGACTTTTATTTTCTATCGCATGCCACAAAATAAATTCGTGACTTTAGGATAATTATCGCATGCCTGGCAGCACTGGACGACACTACTGGTATGCGGTCGAGGCTCGACCGCATACAGCATGTCGCATGCTTCGTGTCGGATGCTTCGCAGGGTATTTCATAGAACTACATACAAACCAGTAGTGTCGGAGCGACACGTCGTATGCTGCTGCTGTATGCGGTCGGCTGTTAACCGGCACCTTTACTCTTCTATAGTTATTATTATTCGTAGTTACACACACACTACACGTACGTAGTGTAACGTAGTTACACACCCTGGTTAAACTCACGACCGTAATCCTTTTTGGGCTGGTCAGAAACATTGCTACAACGCTAATACGACAATTTATTATCAACCTATCCGTGCCGTGGTGGTCCAGTGGCGAGTAACCTTGCCTGCCGTGCAGGAGGCGATGGTTCGATCCCCGTCCAAGCCGACTCGTACCGATGAGTTTTTCGGAATTTATGTACGATTTGTTACACCACTGGCTTTTCGGTGTAGGAAAACATCGTGAGGAAACCTGCAAGCTTCAATTTCGAGGCATGTATTGTACCCACGTCCATTATAAGTGACGACAGGCTCACCCCCCGTCACACTGGACAGAGTTTCGGTACAACTGGTGAAAAGTGGATGTTCTGAGGTTTCAGAATATCTCTGACTACCCCCTCGGAGAATATAGTCGTCAGCATATGCTTATGCTTATGCTATATGCTTATTTTACAACTTACACTAACAGTACAAACACTACACAATATGTAAGTTTTTGTCGTTTGATAATTTAAATGTACCTATCTATAATATTGTACCCTGCTCTCTAGAAGCATTTCGTAGTCCAGTTGAAGATGATAATTAGGTAAATTAAACTTCAGATAGGTATTAAATTAATCAAAACATAAAACTCGGTTTATCATAGGGGTCCTAGACGATAAATCTTTCTAGTAGGGGTCATATTTCCAATACGTGACTTAGATTAGTTATCATAAGTAGGTATACTAACACCTATTACCTACACATTTCCATAGAATCCTGCTAGCGCGCTAATCACGCGAATAACATGTCTCTTGTCCTGATGACCGAAGCGTTCATGGTACAGCTGCAGCATATTGGAGCCAGTTACAGCATTAAGATAATTTTATTCCGAGAGCAAAAATGCGCGCTGCATACAAACGTACTATGGTGATATTTTCAATACTAACCAATTAAGTTCAATGAAACAATCTAGAAACAAATCTATATGCTTGTATGGAGTCAGATTTTCGTTAAAATATACTGTTTCAATGCTAGGATTAATTTAAGATTTGTATGGAAATCTTTGAGGCACTCTAACTTGAAAACTATACATTTAAACGAAAATCTGACTCCATACAAGCATAAAAATTTGTTTATAGATTGTTTCTGCAAAATTTCATTGACTTAAATTGGTTAGTATTGAAAATATCACCATAGTACGTTTGTATGGAGCGCGCTCCGCGTAATATACCCTTAACTTGTACAGGGTCCTTCTTAAGAGAAGTTTATTCCGAGAACGTAAATGCGCGCTGCATACAAACGAAGTCAGGTGATATTTTCAATACTATCCAATTAAAGTCAATAAAATTTTTCAGAAACAATCTAGAAACTAATCTCTATGTTCATTGTTCGTATGAAGTCAGATTTTCGTTAAAATATGCAGTTTAATGCAAGGATTCATTTAAGATTTGTATGGAAATCTTTGAGGCACTGTAACTTTAAAACTGTACATTTTAACGAAAATCTGACTTCATACAAACATAGAGATTAATATAGATTGTTTCTGAAAAAATGATGACTTTAATTGGATAGTATTGAAAATATAATGGAGCGCGCCAATGGTAATATATACCCATAATATGCTGACACTTTTCTAAGGGGATGATCATCAAACTAAACGACTTTCTCTATGAAACCAACATCGAAATGTCGAAAAAAATATCAGCTGTCCCATACATTTGGATCGAGTAGGTTTGCTGTATTGTATGGAAGGGCTGTTTTTTTTCCCGATTTTGATGTTGATGTTGGTGCCATAGTGAAAGTTGTTCAGTTTGATGGGTAGAATCTTAGTTTAAAAGGATGCTAATCATATCAATTTCACCCTGTAGACATCGGTGGAGCGTTGCTGGCTATGGAAAATTGGAAACTCAATCTTGAGGTCTGGGTTCGAATCCGCACGGACCATGTAGGTACCAACGAGTTTTTCTTACCGACTGCTCTCAAACGGTGAAAGAAAACATCATGAGGAAACCTGCATACGCTGATGAAGAAATTCCGATGCGTAGATATGTGAAGACAGTTAATAGTGGCAATTACCCAAAAACAAAAATATGGTAATTAAGAACCCAAAATTGTTGTCGAAAAGTACCACACAACGAAAAGGGGGTTGGAAAAAAATTGTTTTCTACTCAATCGAGTATGAGGTGAGGTATGAAGTGAGGTGTCGTTGGATAGCTCTTGTAACGTGGAACAAAACACCTATACAAACTAAGTCGATACAATGCTTGCATCTCGAGATAAATCCAGTCAAATTCAAAGACAGAGCGTAGAGTGTACTGTCGCTATAAAAGATTTTACCGCCTTTGTCGTATAACAAGGGCAATTCAAGTACCTACCTAAGTAACACAATATTGAACACAGATTGTTAAATTGAGCGTGCGCGACAATTTGCAATACACTAGATAGGTCTTATACGATGTCAATTATTTAATAGCCTATATCCGAAGCTGAGTTCACTCTACATTCGGCAGTCTTTTCAGGAGGGGTTTAAGGGTTTTAAAGACTATTTTTTAATCGATAAGTACGCTGATATGCAGACGCGGTTTATTTCTTAGGGTGTGTTCACATCTGACGAATGCGCCGCGAATGCGCAGCTCACAAACGGCGCGAGGGCATAAAATGCATCCACACATATTGCGAGCTGTGCGCGAGGTGAGCTGCGCATTCGCTGCGCGTTCGCCAGATGTGAATGCACCCTCATGCCAAATTTCACGTTGATAACTTCTGCGGTACAGTCGCCGGCAGATAGATCATAGCAGACAAGATGTTTAAATATTTTTGAGCAGTGCAGCGCTATCTATCTTGACAATTATGCAGTTGTGGCAATACTTACTCATTTTTAACACATTGCAGGTTCATAGTTATAGTTTCATAAGTAACAATAAATTTTAAAACTCTTAAGGGGGTGTTTAGACCGTCAAACTGAACAACTTTCTCTATGGGACCAAAATCGAAATCGCAAATATTTGATATGCCATACTTACATATTTAGTGTAGCGGCCACGCGGGGAAAAGTCGTCTCTAAACCAAATCTCGTATGTAAGTTCTGTATATACCTACAACAGGTATGGGTGTGTTCAGGGTACTTTCTGGATCACGAAACTGCTTGTTGTATAATTCTAAAGTGGTGGAGGGGGTAGCAGTGACGTCATAAAGATGGCCGCCGACGGTTTTAGTATTTCTTCAATTATAGCGCACCTATGAGGTCAATCTGGTTGTGCAAGGTGTCATTTGAAAGCTTATTCAATTTACTTTAACCATTTCATAGACACCTAACGTGAAAAATTTGTATTTACTGAAATATTTTCAATTTATTGCATTTTTTGTTACCTACCAGCAATCATTCCTCCAGTTTTCTCGGAAACGGGTAACTTTATTGTGATTATAGTCATTACATAAAACATAGATAATTTTATTAGCTATCTTACAACATCAATTGCATAAAAATACAACTTCAAACGACTGAGCTGTGTCAAATTTTCTGGTGCACTGTAACTACGAGTCCAAGCGTGCGTCGGTGTGCGGGCGGGGCGGACGGACTGCAAATAACTTTATGATTTATAGATTTTATAAAATTAAGGTTTCCATTGTAATATTGATTCGAAAAACATACATTTTTATATTATTTGCACATGCGTTTACATAAATTGTAGATGTACAGGGTGCAATATTAAATGCGTTACATACTTAAGGGGGTGCTTTAGACCATAAAACTGAACAACTTTTACAAAGGGAACAAATTTGAAATCACGAGAAAAATTAGCTGCTGTTTCATACATTTTGGTCCAGAAGAGATTGACATGTTCTACGGGAAATCTGATTTTATTTCGCTATATTTATGTTGGCTCCAAGGTGAAAGAGGTTCAGCTTGATGGTCTTAAGTACCCCATTCGATATAATATGTACCTACTTAACGCATTACGTTTTACACTATATATACAAGAATGAGGCTGCCTTGGAAAAGTAAATAAAAGAATGAGAAATCCAAAACAATTTAGTTAATTGTTATAAAAAACAATTGTTAGTTGCAAGCATGCAATGTCTAGAGTGATTCATCATCATCACCAAAATTATACTGATTTAAGCATACCTCCTCACTGATATTTTATGGCAAACACCCTGCATGCATTTTTGAATTTTACTAACAAATCTGCATCTCGCACTACGGCAGCCTGTTTGCATTGGCAAGACATTAATTCCAAATCTTTTACGAAATACATGGTTTTAACGTTGTTACGACTATCGGTGACAATTTTTCGTTTTCCAATGTTCAACCATGGTTTGTAGGTGGTGGTAAATTATGAAATGCCACATCTACAGTGGCCCAAACGTACATTTGGTAATTTGCTCTTTTTATATGTTGTTTCCGAGCTTCTTGTGACGGTAGAAGTTTATCCACGTTACCAATATTATAACAGTAAATAGCCATATTAAACTTCTCACCTTTTTGCTTTAGATCTTCTGTTAGGTCAACGACCGTTCCAAATCCTTCCAGGTGATCGTAATTTTCTGTGAAGACTTTCCTTGTGCTTTGCTTCGAAAAACCTGACAATGAGCTTGTGCTATCGCATACTGTAAGAGCGTGGAACGTCAATAAACAGTTTATTTCTGGTCCGAGTGCTTGAACAATTTTATTGACTAAAACGTATTTTGATTTACTCGCGCTCATTCCTTATTGAATCCAGACCTTCGCTGGTAACCTGTCGAAGAAATGTATGAGCAACAGTAAAACTTCAGTGTCTGTTTACCATTAGGGTCTCAAACCCACTTTGGGCCTAAGATGTTTCTTTGGGCAGCATCAATGTAATTGACACTGAAGTTTTACTGTTGCTCATACATTTCTTCGACAGGTTACCAGCAAAGTCTGCCGTAGTGCGAGATGCAGATTTGTTAGTAAAATTCAAAAATGCATGCAGGGTGTTTGCCATAAAATATCAGTGAGGAGGTATGCTTAAATCAGTATAATTTTGGTGATGATGATGAATCACTCTAGACATTGCATACTTGCAACTAACAATTGTTTTTTATAACAATTAACTAAATTGTTTTGGATTTCTCATTCTTTTATTTACTTTTCCAAGGCAGCCTCATTCTTGTATATATAGTGTAAAACGTAATGCGTTAAGTAGGTACATATTATATCGAATGGGGTACTTAAGACCATCAAGCTGAACCTCTTTCACCTTGGAGCCAACATAAATATAGCGAAATAAAATCAGATGTCCCGTAGAACATGTCAATCTCTTCTGGACCAAAATGTATGAAACAGCAGCTAATTTTTCTCGTGATTTCAAAGTTGGTCCCGTTGTAAAAGTTGTTCAGTTTTATGGTCTAAAGCACCCCCTTAAGTATGTAACGCATTTAATATTACACCCTGTACATCTACAATTTATTTAAACGCATGTGCAAATAATACAAAAATGTATGTTTTTCGAATCAATATTACAATGGAAACCTTAATTTTATAAAATCTATAAATCATAATGTTATTTGCAGTCCGTCCGCCCCGCCCGCACACCGACGCACGCTTGGACTCGTAGTTACAGTGCACCAGAAAATTTGACACAGCTCAGTCGTTTGAAGTTGTATTTTTATGCAATTGATGTTGTAAGATAGCTAATAAAATTATCTATGTTTTATGTAATGACTATAATCACAATAAAGTTACCCGTTTCCGAGAAAACTGGAGGAATGATTGCTGGTAGGTAACAAAAAATGCAATAAATTGAAAATATTTCAGTAAATACAAATTTTTCACGTTAGGTGTCTATGAAATGGTTAAAGTAAATTGAATATGCTTTCAAATGACACCTTGCACAACCAGATTGACCTCATAGGTGCGCTATAATTGAAGAAAAACTAAAACCGTCGGCGGCCATCTTTATGACGTCACTGCAACCCCCTCCACCACTTTAAAATTATACAACAAGCAGTTTCGTGATCCAGAGAGTACCCTGAACACACCCATACCTGTTGTAGGTATATACAGAACTTACATACGAGATTTTTTTTCTCTGGTCCAGGGGCCTAATTCTCCTATTTTACACATTACTGGTTCTGGTTCGTATTGTAATCGGTTCGTAATGACGTCACTTTTTAAAATGGAATTCTGTTGACATATTTTTATCTTGTTCCAATCTCGTTCCGTTGACATTACATACTGTTTAGTGACTTTTGGTATTCTACTGTATCGTACCGTGATTGTAAACGAGGAAAGATCGTACGTAAGAACATTGTAAGTAACTTTGACGTTTGTTTTAACCAATGTTATTACGATTTCTTGCCCTTAGAGCTGTCAAAATAAAAGTTAGTCGTGAGGTACTTTTTTACAAACGGTTTACGAACGTTAAAAATTGTTGGAAAAAAAAATTTTTTTTTATGCTCTCCTACCATCTGCGTCAAACAGCCACTTATACAAACCCTGATTTTGGTACCAAATTGAAAGCAAACTTAGTTTTCATCACTATTAGCTTCTTCAAGCCCCCACTATGGGGTATCCTGAGATAGGCCTACTAGTGGAGGCTTTAGCCCAACTGCAACACGCGCGCCCAATTCACCTACTTATCCCTCAGAATATTGTATCTTTATCGTATCTTAGTTTTCTCGTGGTTGAGAACATTTCATATCATCTTATAGATCATTGGTACATACGGCGACACATAAAGCTATACTTAACCAAAATAAGCTGGCCACGCTACGTTACACGTTACTTTGGTTTTGTATAGCTTGATGTGTCGCCGTGTGTACATAGCATAGCCTATACCGTATCTGCGAATTCGAACCCGTCCCATAATTTTATTACTGAAAGTTTCTGTAAAACACAACTGACGCTCCGAATATTTACGTTGTGTTTTACAGAAACTTTCAGTAATGAGGCTCCGAATTTTTAATTTGTTGGTGTTTACGTTGAGTGCAATTGTTTAGTTGGTTTGATTATGTGGAGAGGATTAACAAAAGATAATAATACTGTTGAGTCATATGAATGAAAGTGTTGGTATAGGGTAGAACTTAGAATCGACCGACCATCCGACCACATGACCAGAAAAGTGCTAGATATCGATACTGAACCCCGAGGACGAGGAAGACCCCGAATTACATGGATGTCCTTAGTAAATAAGAACCTCAAAGAAGCCCAAGTCAACATCGAGACGACCCAGGACCGAGCTGCCTAGAGACGTATGACACGGAGGGCCGACCCCAAATAAAATGGGAACGGGCAAGGCCAAGACGAATAGGTTAGAACTTAGAATGTAGAACCGACGGGCTTGTATGAAAATAATTGTATGGATGTAAATAAGGCGAAAGATGCATGTCAGGGTCGCAGTATACACCCTGGAATCGAGATCGTTCTGAAGCCGGAAGACGGTACTTCAGACCATCAAACTGAACAACTTTTGCTACGGAGCCAATAGCGATATCGCGAAAAAAAAACTGCAGTTCCATAGAAAGTGCAATTAGCTTCTTGACAAAAAGGTATGAAATAGCAGGTTTTTTAAAGATTTAAAAGTTGGTTTTACAGTGGTAAAAGTACAATTTGATGGTATTAACACTCTGTTCCTACTTCAAAACGACCCCGATTTCATGGTGTATAATGACGCATCCTAGTCTTTGTCTACCCCAGTAGGAAAGAGGCGTGATTCTATAGATAGATTAATATACTTTATTATCGTTATCGACATTATCATGCAAGTTGAAACAAAGAGGTTTTAAAACAAAAAAGATAAATCCTTCCAAATAACATCTTTTTCGCAAGAAGCTTTATGCTTTACTCTGGAAAAAAAAGTGCCTATAGATAAAAGTGAAGTGCGTCAATGTCAATTAGTAAAATATTGATTTTTATGTTTACACCTCAGACAAAGAAAAATTTCTAAATAAGCTCGACGATTTGAAATTTTGATAAGAAAAGGCAGCAAGGCATTTGAACCAATTTACAGACAAGTTTACATTCCATTCTCTGTCACAGAAAATGTACAGAACTTACAGTAAAATAAAAATAAAATCGAATACCTATTATAAAAATATATTCAATAACAATACACGGACTTGAAAGAAGAAATATAATATTCTAACAAAGATGTAATAAGGAGCAAGAATATTCAACAGAGATTGAACCAAGAGTCTTAGATACGAGTATGATATTAATAAGAAGTCATGATTAGTTTGGTGATTGATCTTATTATTCAAGAAGTGGTTTGTGTCAGTATCCAGAGTTGATCCAGAGTTCCATCGTGTCGCCAGCGATTAAACTATCTTAGTATACTTAATTGGTACTTGAACTATTCGTCATCATCAAATCATTTCGATGGGGTTAAAAATCTTCAAGTGTATTATAATATAACGCCGCCGCCGCCCTTAGTGTCGATTTCGAACGAAGACAAATGCTGTAATTAAAAAAATACTAAATAAAACATAAATTAAATAAGTTGGATTGTTTTATTTACTAAATCCAATTTCCAAGATACATATTATATTTTACAATAGTAAACACTTGTCACTGTTTTCCAATTGTTTTCATAAATTTACTTAACTATTTGTTTCAATTATACAAAAATATAGGTGCTGCATAATGAACTGTGTTGGTTAATCACTTCTACTATGTGTTATTGGAGAGGTGAAGAGGTGATTCACAGTGTAAAAAGATCACCGAAGTTGGATAGGTAGGTATTTTGGATGGGTGACCGTTTTAGTGTTATTTAATTTATGAAGCCTCCGTCCGTAGTCTAGCTAGAAGGTTATTACTCGCATATTAAGCACACAACTCCCCATGTTCCGGATAGTTGAAAATACACGACAGTAGGTATCTATTGAAGATAGAATTAGCAACGAGGTGGTCCTGCAGAGGGTGAATAAGAGATTAGAAATCCTAAAAACTATAAAACCTTGGAAATGACAGCACTTCGGTCACATTATGAGAAGTGATATTTAAATATAAACTTCTCCAGATTATTTTGCAGGGGAACATTTTGGGAAGAAGAATGCCTGGTAGAAGAAGGACGTCCTGGCTTAAAAACCTATGTGAATGGTTCGATATGAACACCACCTCACTGTTCAGGGCTGCAGTCTCCAGGGTCTGAATAGTCCTAATGATAGCCAACCTCCGATAGGAGATGGCACCATAAGAAGAAGAATATAAACCTACCTATCTGTTCGTTAAGTTAGATCATAGGTCAACGAAGACGGTGGCAGAAGATAACTAGATATGTACTAGCTAGACAGTATACCTCTGACTTGCCTCCATGCATCCGCTTTGGGCAGGAGAGTAGAGAGGTAGAGAGTAGCATATTCCTTGGCTAGAGGTCTACTTTCATAAATGTAGATGAGAGGAGGCTTCTGGCAGAAGAATACGTACCTAATACTTCATCTAAAAAGTCATGGTACCTGAAAATGTATTGTTTTCCTCATGTTTTCCTTTGCATGATATGAAATAATTTTATCTGACGCTTTGGTTTTGAATGAATTTTGACACGAATTTGACAGAGTAGGCATGCCAAATAAAACAGCAGACGTAAGCAACCTTTCAACTTCGTGATAATATTTTGGAAACAGGAATTGAAATCTGAATTTTGTTATTTTGTAAAATGTTAACGGTTATTTAGTGTGTGCATTTTAAGTACTTTAACTTTTTATTTAAAAACAATTGCCCAATGAACAACAAACTGTTTCGTATTTTGCGTTGTCTCTTTTTCTACAGGATTAATCTGATTTTAACTATGTATTTTTAAGTGTCTGTGTACGGAAACCTCAACGCGCGAGTCCGGCTCCCACATAGCCGGATTTTGAATCTCTGGTATTAGAGTTGAAAGATGGATAATTATGTATATTAGTATTTTTTTAGGAAAATATTTGATTTAGGTACTATGATGAAGCTAGAAGGTATATTTGATATACCTTCTAGCTTAAAATAAAAAAATCCAACTAAGTAATAACAAAAATAATTATAAGCACTGACAAAAACTAACGGAACTGTGTTATACAAGGTGTTACAAAAATACAAATAAACCTTTAAGGGGGTGGTGTAGACCATCAAACTGAACAACTTTCACTATGGGACCAATATCGAAATCGCGAAAAAAAAAATTATGTTCTATACTCTACAAATCGACTAGAGCTAAAATATGTATGGGATATAAAATTATTTTTTTCGCGATTTCGATGTTGGTCCCATAGAGAAAGTTGTTCAGTTTGACGGTCTTAACAACCCCCTTAAGAGTTACAAAAATTTATTCTTACTTATGAAACATCCTGTAGGTATAATTTATTATATAATATTATCAACTCAAATTAAAATAATTATTCAGAATTGTTACGATCGTAACCGTATTATGTATAATACGGTTACGATCGTAACAATTCTGAATAATTATTTTAATTTGAGTTGATAATATTATATAATAAATTATACCTACAGGATGTTTCATAAGTAAGAATAAATTTTTGTAACTCTTAAGGGGGTTGTTAAGACCGTCAAACTGAACAACTTTCTCTATGGGACCAACATCGAAATCGCGAAATGTGGCTTAAAGGTTAATGATACTCGTACTTTTCCGCACACCGTGTACGGTGTGCGGAAAAGTACGAGTATCATTAACCTTTAAGCCACATACTCTACCCATCAAACTGAAAAACTTTAACTATGGGAGCAAATCTGTCAGAACGAAAAAAAATCAGCTGCCTCATACTAAACTGCAATACCTACTCGACACAAACGAATGGGACACCAAATTATTTTTTTATTTCAAAGGTTTGCTCCCATTGTAAAAGTTGTTCAGATTGATGGGTAGAGTAAGTATGTGGTTTGAAGGTTAATGATACTTTTCCTTCCACCCTGTAAAGAATATTCAACATTTTTATCATTTTCAAAGTCCCTTCCACCCTAAGATGTTTTTACTTCCACCACGTTGTGTTATATTTGAACTGTTGAATTTGAACTGTTAGCTTTCGACTATATTAACACATTTGTAACATTATGATGTGCAATCACGGACTTGAAAGAAATACTTTTAAGTCTGTGTGTGCAATAAATAAATTGAAATTGAAATATTTGTTTTAAACAGAAAAATTTCCGGAAAACATATTTTATTCGCACAGCAACCAATCGAAAAAAATTTATGTGCAATAATTTCAATACAACAAAAATATGCTTACCTATCTATTATTTTTACAATCCTACAAGAAATAGGTAACTAACAATAATTAAAAATGTTTCTACCCCTGCTTCGGTATTGAATCGTGATCGGATGGGGTTTGTACGTAAAACAACGCTACACACAATGTTCATCCGTTTCCTCTACGATCACGTTATAAAAAAAAGAACATCTTTTTTTTACCCGAAAACTGTCAAATTAGTGTCAAAATAACGGAACTGTTTCGTATTGTAACACAAAAATCGTTAGCAGAATTAGGCCCCTGGCCGCTAGTCTAATTATTTTAGCTCTAGTCGATTTGTAGAATATAGAACATAAATTATTTTTTTCACGATTTCGATATTGGTTCCATAGTGAAAGTTGTTCAGTTTGATGGTCTCCACCACCCCCTTAAAGGTTTATTTGTATTTTTGTAACACCTTGTATAGGGTCCTTTTTAATATTATGCTGACACTTTTTTAAGAAGATGCTCAGACCATCATGAACAACATTTTGAACAACTTTTTCTATGGCTAAACATTAAGTTGGACCCTGTATAGTAAATTTTTAATTTTTCCGATCAACAATGTAGGTACCTACCTAAAAGTAAAATAGTAAAAAAAGGGGTGACTTTAGATTCCTTTTTCTTCAGTTTTATTAATTAATTAAAATTGTTGCAAAATTACCCAATGTTACGGAAAAATCGGGCGGTAGAGCCTTAATTCATAAGAAAACTTATCACTTAATCGCGTCTGACAATATAGTTAGGTACTGGGCTAGAAACAGTTTGAATGATTTGTCATAGAATCGATAGAAGAAGAGTCGCCTCAAACGATATAACTACCTACCCACAGCATAGAAAGGGTTAGTCCAAAAAAAACATTTCGTACAAATTGCCCAACTAAATTAACCCAGGGCTACGTGACCCGACTAGGCAAATATTAATGACTATATTTTGAAATCAAGTTTCTGACCGGTTTTTAGGAAATGAAAATGGTTAGAATTTTAATTTAACAAGTTAATTATTATACTTACCTATTACTATTATAAATGACCTATGATAATTATAAATCAGACTGGAATTGTAATACAATACCAACGATATTAACGATAAGAAGAATAACTTCAAAATGCCGTCTCTACATAAAACCTAACATCTTTTATATTAATCTTAACTAAAGGATTTTTTAAACTACGGGTTTTACAAGCTATTAATTTTATGTTTGATAATAATTTGAATGAATAAAATCGTGAGCTTTTATTGGTTTTTTTATTTCACGATGATCTCTAAAAAATAATTATGTTCCGTATCCGGGAGTTAACAAAAGGATCGGATCTCCAAATTAATGCAATAAGCGTGACATACATACAAACGTCGTAGCACTATTGTTCAGCATTATTGTCATTGTGTTAATATACTAATGCATAAAAACTTGGATTTTTGATGCAAGTGGTATATAAAGTTACTACTCTTTTGGTTGTCACTTAATTGGACTCTTTCAACATGGCGGTAAGTCAAATATGTGACAAGTCTAAAACATTTTCAATAAAACTAGCATATTATGCTCATGACTATATTTTCCGAGGGGGTAGTCAGAGATATTCTGAAACCTCAGAACATCCACGGTTCACCAGTAGTACCGTTAGTCCGTCCAGTGTGACGGGGGGTGAGCCCGTCGCCACTTATAATGGACAGTGGGTACAATAATGTTATTTATATCAATGTGTTCTCATTTCCAGGTGAAGATCCTGTGTACAGTGTTCCTCTTTTTCGGAGCGGGAGTGATGGCAGGTCAGTAGGTACTATTACCACATTACCCCCCATCTTCAAAGATTTTTTCAAGAAACTAGCAATCGTTATTAAATCTGGGGGCACGGCAGTGCCCCCGCCAAGACAAGCCAAAAAAGAAGCGGCGCACTACCGTACCTTTTCTCGTCGAGATTTGGCGTATTTTTGAGTTCTCATAATTAATGTCTTACGTTACCGTTTGCCTAAGAAAAATGTTACTTGCTTTTTAACACTCTTTAAAGAAGTGCTAAAAGGCGACAACGGTCAAATTAAAAGTGACTTGAGTAGTAGTCCAGTCATTTTAGAGTTTCCTTGTATGGACACCCTAACAATAATTCATCTATCGCTGAAACTTTGCAGTGTGATAAAGTAAAGTATACAGATTACGGTTGACAAATAATCTACGACCGGAAAAAAATTTACCTAGATTATTTGTCAACCGTAATCTGTATACTTTACTTTATCACACTGCAAAGTTTCAGCGATAGATGAATTATTGTTAGGGTCAAACCCTAAAATGATTGGACTATAGTGCCTTGGTATCAAAAGTTTCGTTTATAAAGTTGCCATCTTTGATAAGTTAAATGTCAAGATTCAAGATAGACAGTCGACGCTACTACGAACGCGTCGAAAGAAATATCACCCAGTCTATGCTGAAAAACCCTGTCCCTAAAACGCACACAGAGATAAGTTATATGACGCCTCACGCACGCCAACCTAAGAAAGTTGTCCCGTTTTGCTTTAGTACGTTAGAAGCGTGAGGCTCTTTCTTGACATATAATTAATAACCCAATCAACGGTTGCCATTATTCTATACGTTTTTTTTTTAAATGGCTGCCATCTTGGGTTCGGCAATCATCACATCATGATTTTGCCAATGTCTAGTTTTTGTAGCAAAAGTGCTTGACGTTGTAACTACAGTAGTTTATGGATTTTGGTGACTTCAAGGAAGTTTTTTTCGAAAAGAACACTATCTTGAGCCACCACTGGAGCTTCGTTGTAGACCGGGGAGGGGGCAACCAAAAATCGACTCGCGACGCGACTACCCCATAGCAGACCCACAACGAGACTCCGTTGCCATTATTAAAATTACTTGTAGATTCAGACAACAATTATCTACCTAAGTGTGCGTTACAATATTGTAATCAAATTACCTGGCAGGTGGCAGTGGCTGGCAAGGCGGTGGAGGCGGAGGCTTCGGTGGAGGCGGAGGAGGCTTCGGTGGAGGACTTCCATCAATCGGCGTAGCACGCTCTGCATCAGGCGGCTGGGACAGCTCCGGCAGTTTCGGCCGATCTGCCGGGGGATGGGCCGGATCAGGCGGCAGTCTGGGCCGATCCGGTGGCGGCTGGGGTGGCTCGAGTAGCCTGGGCCGATCTAGTGGCGGATGGGGAGGTGCGAACAGTTTGGGCCGATCTGGTGGCGGCTGGGGTAGCTCGGGCCGATCTGGTGGAAGCTTCGGTGGCAGCCTGGGACGTTCAAGTGGTGGATTCGGCTCTGATAGCTGGGCAGGGTCGTCTGGGTTCGGAGCCAGAAGCAGCAATGGCTGGTCCTCTAATGGTTATAGTTCAGGTTATGATGGCGGTTCTAGCGGCGGCTGGGGGGGCGATTCGAGCTTTAGGTCCTCAAACGGGTGGGATTCTGGTTTGAGTTCACGATCTAATGGCGGTTGGCAATCTTCGGGTTGGTAAACGTATTTGATCCACGAAATGTTCCAATTATAGAAAAATTGTATTTAGGTACCTACTAATTTCCTTACACGTGTTACTATTTAATTTGTATTTGCAAATAAATTGACAGCTTTTGAGTAGCGATCTTAAATGTTTTATTGAAAAAAAATTTAAGAGAATTTTATTCCGAGAGCGAAAATGCGCGCAGCATACAAACGTACTATGGTGATATTTTCAATACCAACCAATTAAAGTCAATGACATTTTGCAGAAACAATCTAGAAACAAATCTCTATGCTTCTATGGAGTCCGATTTTCGTTCAAATATACAATTTCAATGCAATGATTAATTTCAGATTTGTATGGAAATCTTTGAGGCACTGTAACTTGAAAACTATAAATTTTAACGAAAATCTGACCATACAAGCATAGAAATTTGTTTATAGATTGTTTCTGCAAAATTTCATTGACTTTAATTGGTTAGTATTGAAAATATCACCATAGTACGTTTGTATGGAGCGCGCTCCGAATAATATACCCTTAACAAACAATTTCTTTTTCTTTATCAAATTGTGATGTGCTTATTCTTATGGATGTGGATGTGCCCAAAATGTGTGATCATGATTTTAGCATAAGTACTTAATTAGGTAAATGTATTCTTAAAAACGATTGTATTCTTAAAGATAAATAAAAATTTAAATGTAGGTATCCTTTTAGTGTTAAAACAATACCTACTTGGGATTAAAATAAAACTTTAACCATGCAATTTGCAGTTTTTCTCTTAATTATAATTTGGAATGAATGTGCATACAGCGAAAAAAAAAATGGTAGCCTAGGACTGCTAAAAGTCCGTTGACTGAATAATTTACTTCAGTAGGTATTAAGTAAGTAGGTACCTACCTTATCCAATTAATTTATCGATCTTACAATTTTTGTATCCCTATTTTCCAAGAAACCAACCACCCGCAGTAGAGATAGGATGGGATTCGTCTGTTCCCGAAAAAATACTTACAGTGGATACTTACAATATAGGTTAGTACCTTACAAACGTAGAAACGAACGACACAAAACGTAGCAATTTGCTTACCGTACATTACGTATAATGTTTGTTTTCTAGAGTAACACGTAAAGGGTGGAATCTTTTACAAAACCACCCTCGATAACGAGTAGGTTCTTACTCGTACTTACTTAAATGGGGTTGTTTAAAAGAAGCAGCGTATATTTTGGTTCCAGGAATGAAAAGGAGCGTTAATATTTATGTCGAACTTAAAAGTTAATAAACAAATCCCAACAAACCTACTCGTATTCTCTTAAAAGGAAGCTTTTAGTCTCGTGATCGCGTTTTAGTACAATGTTATAATGATCCGACGACATATAATTATCGGTTTGGGTCATACAAAAATTATGTCGGTTTATAAAGAACACACTCAACTTGTCACGTTTATTAAATAGGCCCAGGCAATGAATAGAAAGATGCATCAGATCTTGTGCCTGTATATTGTGTGACTTAAAGGGATGACGGGTGGGCAGTGAGCCCGTCGCCACTTTTAATGGACAGTAGGTACAATACATGACTCGAAAATGAAGCATGCAGGTTTCCTCACGATATGTTTGAAAGCCAGTGGTCAGTGGTGCTACAAATCGTACATAAATTCCGAAAAACTCATTGGTACGAATCGGCCTGTACGGGATTCGAACCATAGCCTCCTCTGGACGACAGACAAGGTTACTCGCCACTTGGACCACCACGGCTTTTATCAAAAATAAAGACAATAAATTACATTTTTACATTGGAAATAAACTCAAGTAGAACTTTAATTATTTAATTTCAGTTAGGTATTAAGTATTGTGATTGGATTTGATTATTTTGTGTTTGTGAAAACAAGATAATTAATGTTTGGAAATGTTATAATTACATAAAAACTTATCCTATGTTTTTTTTGTAGTAGCCATTCCGTAATTTAAATACGACAATATATTTTTATGAAGCCACACGCTAGAAAGGATGGGCTAAAAAAGTATTAAAATTAACACTTTTAATCAGACGTCAATATTGGTAAGTAGTTACCTAGGTCCATCTAATATTAAGAGGAGTTTGTATTTTGCATCATGTTAATAAAATTTGACGGCAAGTGAGCGAAAATGATAAGGGCGTCAAGGCCTAAGTATCAAATTATTTCATAATTCGTTAACTGGTCCAAATTGTTAGAGGTACCTAGGTAAATATTTCATTATTGTAATAAATATAAGTATCCACAGGCATTAAATTAATTTCCTAAGATTTTTCCACGTTGTAAAAATTCGAATTTCGGACATTACCCGCAACAATAACTAGAAACTAATCTAACTTTCAAGGCTGTATCAATTTCTTTGTCTTTATTCTACTCACAGCTCGGTCTCCATACAACGTGCACTGATTTAACTAAGTACTTACCTACTTAATTGAAGGTACAGCTATAAGTAGTAGTATAATAATTGATAATTAAACGAACGAAAGGCGCGAGTATAATTACGAGATTCGGAAACCACTGTATATTCGGGTATCACTAGTTAATTTCTTTTCTCTCGCAGATGAGGCTGTCTATTGCAAGAAAACGAGAAATACCGAAGAACTCTTTGGTATCTATGATTGCTTATTGGTTGCGCAATGCAGGACTCTGGAAGGATGTCTCACATACCAAAATACATTGGCTGACCAAAGTAGCCATGTCAATTTTCTTGAGCACAGTTCTTTTGCAGATCATAGATTTATTCATGGCAAAAGATGACCCCGAAAAGCTTTTCGAATGCTTCAGCGTTTTTACATTCTGCGGCATGGGCGCTCTAAAACTATATACAATAGTCGGCAGCCACGAACGTTGGCTATCCCTTATCTCTCATGTAGACGAATTAGAAAACCGTCAATTAAACACTGAAATAGTGTATGACGTTGAATATGATACTGATGAAGATAGCAACGCAGACCTTCATCCAAAATACATCCAGAAGTATACTACGAGGTTTCAATCCATTGCGGTCCTCTTAAACAGAATATATAGATCCACGCTAGTCATTTTCATATTTTCACCCTTCGCCGAATACGGGTTTTGGAGAATAAGCGGGCAATCAGTACCACATCCACATATCTTGACGAGCTGGGCATGGGCACCTCTAGATGGCCTCTATTTCGTAGGTTACGCGGGAACGGTGGTGTTTGAAGCCATAAGTGCTGTTTACTGCGTGTTTGTTCACATTGCATTCGACTTGACGACAGTTGGGTTGATGATATTTATTTGCGGTCAATTCGAGTTGCTTCGTAATTACAGCGAGCGTATAGCAGGTAGTGGTAAAAACTGCAACGTGTCCAAGAAAAGAGATGATCGAGCTCATTTCAGAATCATTAAGTGTCATACAACTCATATTTTACTTGCACAGTAAGTATCTGCAACATAAACTCATAAAACTTAATCGTTATGTGTACAAAATGTGACTTAATAATAGGTAATAATATATATAATAGGTATATATAATAGGTAATAAATATATAGGTAACAATATATTTCAGATCAATTACAGAACTTAACCAGCTAGTAAAAGATATTTTGGGAGTATATTTTCTTGTGACAACTCTGACTCTGTGTTCAGTAGCAGTAAGACTAAATACGGTAAGAAATCACTTTGACCAATAATGAATCCTCTAAATCGTGAAATAAAAAAAATAAAAAAACTGTCTTCAAAACATAGAAAAAAGTATAGAACATTATTAAGTAGATTCTATCCTTTTCTAAAATCGCTTTTATAACACAGTATTAATGTTACAGGAGGAGCTGAGTGTAATGCAACTGCTATCATTACTGCAATACATGTGCGCCACTCTTACGCAGCTGTATCTGTTCTGCCACTATGGGGACGGATTGTTACATGAGGTACTACTTCGTTTTTTATATTTTCATGGTGAGGTTTTCTCCCAAAACGAAACTATAATACCTTCCACAGAGTATTTCTTAGTCAAGGCTCCCAAATCGTATTTACGATAGATTTTTTTTCGTAAATCCTATCTCCAAAATATCATGTCTGATGAGTGTTTGTTGTAAATTTTTGAAAGATTTTTCATGTTAGGTGTCATAATATTAAAATTTTGGTTGGTATGTCCTCTGAGTAACCTCTAAATAGTATAAAACAAAGTCTCTATCTGCGTATAATAATCTACATGACAGTGAAAACCGTATCAAAACCCGTTGCGTGGTTGGGAAGAAGTAAGCGGAGAAACAGAAATGATGAGGACGGAGGCGGATAGAGCAATTATATGTTCACGACTATATTCCCCGAGGGGGTAGTCAGAGATATTCTGAAACCTCAGAACATCCACGTTTCACCAGTAGTACCGAAACTCTGTCCAGTGTGACGGGGGGTGTGCCCGTCGCCACTTATAATGGACAGTATACAATACGTTACTCGCCACTGGACCACCACGACTTTAATCATCGCTAATAATGTTATAAATAAGACATTATCACTACATTTAGAGTTCCGTGAACATGGGTGAAGGACCATTCAGCTCAGCGTATTGGTGCCTCAGCCCGAAGATACGTCGAGAGCTGACGCTGTTGAGCATCGGCTTATGTCAGAAAAGGTGCATAAAGGCTGGCCCTTTCAATTCTCTCGATCTGCCCACATTCATAAAGGTAGGTTGGCTGAATGGCACACAGAAATATAAATAAAATATTGATAAAAACTAATAATCGCCCTCACACAAAGCAAAGGAGCTTAATATTTTCATTTATGTATAAGTTGTGTAAAAGGTTGACAAAAAGAAATATATTTATTTTTATCATTGATTGATTTTGTCAGTGACTGGCTTCAAATCGAAGTATGTCATCGTGTAAATTGATTTCAAGTCAGTACAGCGCTTTCGAGTCAGTGCTGTCTTCAATATTCCCGCTCGCTGATTAAATGTAAACAGTCTCAGACAGTTCTCAGCGCCTGCACTGACTTCAGTTGCTGATGAAATGTTAATCTACCTTTAAAAAATTGATCTTCTACCCCAGTTCTACCAAAGTCTTATAAAATGTAATAAAACATCATCAGAAAGTGAATCGTTATTAGGCGTCTATATCGGTGCCCGATACGCTCTTGGCCGATTTTTATAGTAGCATAGCATAGCATATGCTCACGACTATATTCCCCGAGGGGGTAGGGGGGGGGGGGGGGGGGGGGGGGGTTATAGTATTTACGCGAATTATTGTGATTTTTATATGTTTCAGGTCTTAAAAACTGCCTACAGTTACTATGCCGTTCTACGCAAATAAATATTAGATTTAGATCTGATTATTCTCACTCACAAAAGCACATAATTTTATAACAAAGAGTACACAAATGTTTAGTTTTTAAGTAAATACCCATTGTGTAGCCTTAGTTAAGGAAAAGTCTAAAGAAATAATTTCATCTTAAGGGTGCCTGTCCATTGACGTTGAGATAGGCGGCGGAGCGGAGAAACAGAGTTTTATTAACCAATAATATTGCATGAAATCTCGGAGCTGAGATTTTATGCAAGATAAGATTGCATGAAATCTCGGAGTTTTGCTATCTTATTGGTTAATAAAACTCAGTTTCTCCGCTCCGCCGCCTATCACCGCGTCAATGGACAGGCACCCTAACCCTTAGATAAATAAGATGAAGATGACCAAGATAAGGGTTTCGAATAAGCTCATTCATTGATACAAAATTTGATTTTAACAAAATTAATTCAGGCAACGAGCCGCACAAATATCTAATAAACACACCTATAAAAGCCGCATCTTTGTTTTAATTTTAGATGGGTGTTTTAACTTATTTGCCTATTTTAACCTATTTACCAAGGAATTTAAACGCCGTCATTATTCTCTCAAAAAAAAATGTTTACGTAGTCTATTCAATGTCCCACTGCTGGGCAAATGCCTCCCCTTTTACTCTCCAATCTTCTCTGTTGTGTGCTGTGTAAGTCAAAAACGTTTGAAAATATAAATTTATCTTTTTATTTTTACACAAATGTACAACGTTTAATATTCCGAACTAGAATAACTTGAATTTATTGGTAAAAGGACAATTGTTTTATACTATTTTTAATGATTTCTAATAACAATTATTTGTAAAACATTTTAACAAATATCATTGTAAAAAACATGCCTGTAAGAGTTGTAAGTTACCTGTAAAATCAGCTGGATGTTTTTTCCTGCTCATCTTTGCTCAATAGCGTAAATGCTGTTAATAAAAAAGTATTTCGGTTTGCCCATTTTAGACCACTCAAACCTTGAGTTGAATAGTGAAACCCAGTGGTGATGAGAAGTGGGCCAAGTTAGCCGATCCTAGCGCTGAGCCAAGCAGCCACCACGGGTTGATGGGTGACCGCCCAGTTAATGTTGTTGCGCACAGTTTCCAATGCTCGTCGTCTTGCCGCCTCGCCCGCGCCTGCCTCTGGGTACTGAGCTATCCATGCCTCCATCTACGATTAACAGTAATATGTCAAATTATTGCCAGAAAACGCTTTGACGGGAATACATTTTAGGAAGCCATTCTTACACTCAGTTGCAGAAACGCGCATTAAAATTAATCCTCCATTAAATCTCTTGCTGTAACCTTATGTCTTGGCATAGTAAAAGCTAGCAAGAGATGGAGGATTAACTTTAATGAGCGTTTCTGCAACTGCTATAACATACACCAATTTAAATACCTAATAGTAATTCTTGCTTGCAATAATGCTTGATTTGAGTTTTTACATTATGAAGGAATTTTAGAATAGATGAAACCAAGCAATTAAGAACTCAAAATTAAATGTACGTATTCTTTGCAAATAAAGATTTCGTTTCATTTTCCTTTCGGGGTGCTACAAAGGCTTTATGTTCAATCGACGAAGTAACAAATTAAAAAAACAACACCATTAAAAACTAAAAATAATTCGATCTTTTGCCTCATGAAGATTTAGGTAATTTACCTACCTACTGCTCTTAAACGATGAAGGATAAAATCGTGAGGAAACATATTATGCGAGCGAAGTCTACCAATCGCCAACGCCGCTTCTTGAGAAGTACCTATATAGGTACCATTTAGGCTGATGAAGATAATAATCAAAAAATTAGGTAAGTTAATGCATCGGGGACCAACTAAAATAACGTACCTCTTTAAGTTTAGTTTCGGTATTGAAATTCGACGTAATGCTCGGTATCAAGGCACCCAGATACCGACTGTTCAGCGAGAACCTCTTCACCAGCTCAGGCCATCTGGAACGCACGTCGTCCCATACTAAAGCAGTGCCAGATGGATTCGATGCGATGAACGATAGAACGTTGAGGTAGTCTTGACCACGAATGTACTTCTCGTCCCATGCCAGCATGAGGTATCTGAAATAGTTTGGGTTTGTAATTAAAATGCAGGGTGTAACAAAACACCCTAATAATACTTAAGGGGGTGCGTCAGTCCATAAAACTGAACAACTTTCACTATAGAGCCAAATCTGAAATCGCGAAAAAAAAATCTGCTGTCCCATACAAAACTGCTGTACCTACCTACCGACTAGACTGAAATGTATGACACCAGATATTTTTTTCGCGATTTCTAAGTTGGCTCCATAGTGAAAGTTGTTCAGTATGATGCATTACAAGGTTTTTTGGTTACACCCTGTATAATTTGTGATATCGTTTTTTGTCATCGTTGGCAAATTGAAACACGGGTGCTCGATCCGGTCTTTCTAATAAGTTCATGGCATTTGCCTACCTATTGTGTAAGTTTCCGATTATATCGTTCACAAAACCCATAACTTATTCATTCGGTGATCGTCATTATACATAGTTTATGCTCACGGCTATATTCCTCGAGTCAGAGATATTCTGAAACCTAAGAACATCCAAGTTTCACAACATTGAAATAATTAACTAAATATTAAAAAGCACAATCGCTAACTGCCAAATAACAACACGCCGATTTGATACCGATTGAATGGGACAGTTACATAATAAGACCCCAGGTCAATGAGACTCAGTCCAAAGACTTATAATATATTATGAGACATTATCCGTTAATTAGCAGACAATTTCTAGCATAACACCTATTATCCCGCTGAGATAAGAAATGTTATGTAATCTAATACGTAATAAAAACTATCATAGACTTCTTAATGAGTTGTACTTTGTGTTGTGAAAATAATAGGTAAGTAATTAAAACTTTAATGTGATTAACTAGACTTATGTTACCGCGAGATATATTACGTTAGGTACACTCATTTGTTTTCTAAAACACTTTCTTTGATAATAAGCAGGAGGCGGACGGGCGGAACCTAATAGGAAAACAATTGAAATGTCATAGAGATGAGACATCGTTTTTTATCGTGTTTTCAGGCTGTCGATACTTTTTGGTTTTGACCTTCATTGCTTAATCAATTTAACACGTACATTTAACCTGTATTATTTATTATGAGATGAAACACAAATAAAACAAACCTTTTTTTATCTATCAATAAAATTCTGATAACTACCGCGACTTGGGAAGTTTACTCTATAACCATTATGATATTTGATATATATCTCTCTCTAACTCTCTTTATAGATTATCGAACTATATTGCAATGAAAAATAAATTAGTCATGTCTAAAAAGAAACTATCGATAGCTTGAATACTCGATAAAAAAACAATGTCCAATCTCTATGACATTTCAATTGTTTTACTATTAGATTCCGCCCCCTGATAATAAGGTACTTAGTAAAAGTTTTGATTCAGTAGCCACATTATTTTTAACAAGACAGACTGTTCTATAGATAACTGTACATTTGAGTGGGTATTGCAGTATACATTAGATTTCCAACAAAGGCCTGAATGGCGTCGCATGATTGGGAAAGCCGACCCCGTGTAACGGGACAAGGCGAGGCAGAAGAAGAAGAAGAAGATTAGATTTCCAACATGATGAATCCTAAGTAAACGTGAACAACAGTTTGATTTTCTCAAGCATACTTTAAATATGACTACACCTTTCACCTTACACCATGTAGACACGTCAATAAATATTTCAGTTCCATAAGATTAGGGAATAAAAGAGATACAGGGTGAAATTGATATTATTAGCATCCTTTTAAACTAAGAATAAAACTGAACATCTTTTACTATGGGAACAAACCGATCGGAGCAAAAAAAATCTGCTGTTCCATACTGAACTGCAATGCCCACTCGACTCAAATGAATGCAACCGAAGATTTTTTTACTCCGATCGGTTTGCTCTCATAGTAAAAGTTGTTCAGTCTGATGGGTAGACTCTTAGTTTAAAAGGATTCTAATGATATTAATTTCACCCTGTAGATCAGGCATGTCAAACTCAAAATCAGGTACTCATACACAGCGCATACATACTACTCATACTCAGGTATAGCGCTTTTTACAAGAGTCATGTAAATATTACATACATACATACATACATATTCTCACGCCTGTCTCCCACTGGGGTAGGCAGAAACAACGGAACGCCACTTGCTACGATCCTGACAAACCTCCCTAGCTTCCTCCACATTCATTAGTCCTTTCATGCATGCTCGTCGGTTTCGGGTAGATCTGACCTGGCCCTTCTTAAGCACGTCGCCAATTTGGTCCGAATATGTACGTCTAGGCCGTCCCCATCCAACATTTCCACTTACGCTTGCCTTATAGGTTGCACTCGTCAATCTGCACTCATCCATTCTTTCCATATGACCAAACCATCTCAACATACCTTTCTCTATTGTAATATAAGTACCGTCCTGTTCTACGACATATTATGCAATGAGTTTTATCTCTTTATGTTCTTTCCGGTTCACTGTTTCTACTATCGTTATGCATTTGGCCCACCAATGACTTTAAGTTTGACATGCCTGCTGTAGATAATTACTTTCTGAGAAGATTAGTGTCGCGAGGCGCGGCAAGGGCATAGCGTAGCTTCGCTTGCTCTTGCGCATCTTCTTCTTTCAAGTAGATCTTCCATAGCTTCTCCCACTCAGACGGTGACGCTGATTTCGATCCTATTTGAAAGAGAATAAAGATATACATTAGATGAGATATCAAAAGGTATTTAGGTAGTTATGGCAAAGATTCTGCCAATACAATACGGTCGTAAGTTTATTCTAAGGACGTCATGGGATACAATAGAGTCCTTTTTATATGCTGGCGGTTTTATAAGGGGATGATCACTGTTTGATAGTCTGGTCGTCTCCTCGAAAAACCGTCAGCGAATTAAGAAGGAGGTATTTGTATTTACCGTAATAATAAACAAAGTCCCTGAGGTCTGGTTCGACGGAGACCGCTTCAGGAGTGCCATGGCTCTCTAGCCATAGAAGGAACAACCCTCTCACTTTATCATCAGCTTCGGGTAGTTGACAGCGAGCCGCTAGAGATAGTATTCTTGTACGCATAAGTCTGTAAGAAATCATTGTATGCTATGACTTGAAATGTTTATGGGTAGAAACGGATGAATAGTAAAGGTTACCAAAGCTATTTCCACACCCTTCATACAAATGGGTTAGGCACACGAAGAGGTAGGTACTTATGCACGTGCGATACTGAGTGAGTGGGAGAGAACTACACCAGTTCCTATCGTCGGTAACCTCGCGGACAAAGGAGAGGTCGAATGTGGTCGAAGTAGGCAGTATCTATTTGTATGAAGAAGAATAAGTCTTCTTATCCAGTCGGGCTAAAGTGAGGGGCAGGAAGTGGCCATTCTGTATTTACTATCGCGGACTTTTCCGCCTGACCACCACTAGGCTCATTTTTGCTTGCATACTAACGATGAATAGACCAATGAATTAATAGTTTACAAACAATAAATTATGCGAAAAAATGATTAAGTGATTAGGCGGAAAAGTCCGCGATAGTACATACTATTGTATTCTGTGATAAAGAATCTTCCGCTCTCCAGGAAATATAGTCGTGAGCGTCGTGCGTGAGCATATGATATGGGGTCTTAGAGCCATATCACATAAGCGATGTTTGAGCGTAGGCGTTGACGGAACTATATCGTCGCGATATCGCAGTTTTATTGCCCCGAAATTTCTGAGATCAATCCAAGTCGGGGCGGAATCGCGGCGGTGCAATTGCAATGCAACGTCGCCGTCTTTGCGGTCCAGTTACGAAATAGCTTACGCTCAAAAATCGCTTGAGTGATATGGCTCGTAAAAAAGTGATATACCTACATCATTTTTGAGTGCCTTTATATGAGGTTAATATAGTTTGTCAATGACGCAAAGGAACCGTGCAAAAAACAAAACAACAATAATTATATTGTTTCAGACAGGTCAACATGGGGTTTACGTCCTTTTTGATTAGGGTTGACACGTACCTATATTATGTTTTCTCTTTTACAAACGTTTCATAATTGAATACCTATTTTACACGCGAATTTCGTATTTTTATCGTAATTCGCTTTTTCCTTATTTGTAACCGTCCTCTTTGTTTCATTTCTTTTTCAATACCGCAAAAGTTGGCTAAGATGAAGTTGTATCCTACTAATTTAAAAATAAATTCTTACCCGTCTATGACACCGAGTTTGGTCCTCTCCCACTTTTGCTTCTCATATAATGGTCTTATCAGCTGTTGTATGTATCTCTGCAATTAATGGAGGAATCAAAGGGTTTTTATGTTTTATTCATATAATTATAATTAAAGGAGAGGTCTTTGCCCAGCAGTGGGATGAAATAGGCTAGTAAAAAAATATATAATTAATCATCATCAGTCAGCATCTATCATTTCCACCGCCGAAGCGGTGGTAGAGTCAAAAATGACGTCAGAAAGCTATCCATGTGAAATTATTTTGAATAAAACATTTTGAGTTTGAGCTTGAGGGTAATTGAGTGCCGTGTAGTCTAAAGACCGAATGTAGATGGCGCCAGTCCCGTCACATCAGGCGCGAAATCTAATAGAAGCAGATCATTTTGGAGGGGTTTTTTGTGGGTTTTTTTTGTTTTGTTTTGGGGTGTCGTGATTGGTTCGCGCGGTTTTAATAATAGTCAACTGCGTACATCCTGCGTACATCATTATAAACCTTGTAAGTAAGAAAACCTCATTAATATATATGGCATGCATGTCGTGCGAGCCTATTTTAAACTGGACCGTTACGATTGAAAGTCCACGCCTCTCTGCAACATGCCACAACATTCTTGTATTACCTATTTTCCGATCATTTCATACATTAAGAGAAGTTTATTTATAGAGCGTAAATGCGCGCTGCATACCAACGAAGTCTGGTGATATTTTCAATACTATCCAGTTAAAGACAATATTTTTTTTTATAAACAATCTAGAAACTAATGTTCTCTGTTATTTGTTAGTTGTTTAGTTGTTTATATGTTAATCTCTATGTTCGTATGAATAAAAGATTTATTTATCTATCTATCTATCTAAGTCAGATTTTCGTTAAAATATACAGTTTTAATGCTAGGATTAATTTAAGATTTGTATGGAAATCTTTGAGGGACTGTAACTTTAAAACTATACATTTTAACCTATTCTGACTTCATACCTATACAATCATAGAGATTAGTTTTTAGATTGTTTCTGATAAATTTCATTGACTTTAATTGGATAGTATTGAAAACATAACCAGACAACGTTTGTATGAAGCGCGCCAGCGTTAGTCTACCCTTAATGCATTAAAAAAAAGTCGTGGTGGTCCAGTGGCGAGGCGAGTAACCTTGCCTGCCGTGCAGGAGGTGATGGTTCGATCCCCGTCCAGGCCGACTCGTACCAATGAGTTTTTCGGAATTTATGTACGATTTGTAACACCACTGGCTTCTCGGTGAAGGAAAACATCGTGAGGAAACCTGCATGCTTCAATTTAGAGGCATGTATTGTACCCACTGTCCATTATAAGTGGCGACGGGCTCACCCCCCGTCACACTGGACAGAGTTTCGGTACTACTGGTGAAACTTGGATGTTCTCAGGTTTCAGAATGTCTCTGACTACCCCCTCGGGGAATATTGTCGTGAGCATATGCATATGCTAATGATTTAACTCAAAAACAACAAAGTCACCTGCAAATCATCATAGGCCACAGAATTTAGCATCCTATCAGAGAGTGAAGCGAAAATAGAGGAGGCTGTCTCCCAGGGAACGTAATCCTCTTCAACGTTCAGGTACACCGTGAGGTTCAACGCCAAGTCGTACGGGAGCATGCGCGCCTCCGCGAGTGCGAACACGTCGTTCAGAAGATGCGCTCTGTCTGATATTGTGAACTGCAGATAAAAGTTATTACTGATTTAAGACAATGGACTAACACTCAGTTGCAGAAACGCTCATTATAGTTAATCCTCCATTAAATCTCTTGCTCGGTTTCACTACGTAAACAAACAAAAAGGGACGGCAAGAGTTTTAATGGAGGATTAACTATAATGAGCGTTTCTGCAACTAAGTGTAAAACGATAAAAATAATCTTCTTCACTTCAGCGCTCACATCTATCTATTAGTTATGTTTCAAGGTTGGTTAAAACCGTGAAACTGAACAATTTTCACTATGAAGAGCTGCTATCGCTTATTACTGCGGACTATGGGAGGATCTCACTAGTGACAGCGAAGTGCCCTGGTAGGTCAATCGAACCAGTGAATAAACTTAAGAAACCTGCCTAAGGGCACCCCTAAGGGGTATGGACCTCGGTAATGGGCGTTGCTGGGACTACGCGGCGGATTGGGTAGTGGGGATCGGTGAGAGTAGGTAGGCACTGCTGTTTTGTATGAAAACCAGATTGTTTTCTTGATGTTGACTTTTCTTTCATGTAATCCTTCCATCTTTTCTTCGGTCTTCCTTTCCCACAGCCCATCCACATTCATACTTAACGCTCGTTAATAAAAGACACTTGTCTCTCCGTACAAAAGTAAGTAGATAGGTATTAAATAAATATCTTGCCTATTCACTTTTAAAACAGGAATCTTCTCTCTCTATTTCTGTGTTATTTTTCGAATTTTTAGAAAATCTATAGCTAGACGTTTTAATTTATCTGATTCTTACCTGACGGGCTTTACTTTTCAACTGCTTAATCAGCAACTCCCACATATCAAGAGGATAATTCACTCTGTAGTAACCAACTTGATTATTATTTATCTTTACCCATTTTTCACTATTTTTTAGCGACAGTTTCACTGAAAATATAAGAATATTTATCAAATAATTTGTATTTAATAATAAAATTTTACTGTAAATATCATACGGGGTGTAAAATTAATTACGTAAGTAGGTACCTACCTACATTTTAAACGTGACGTTTCAGACCATCAAACTAAACAACTTTCGCTATGAATCTGACATCGAAATAAAAGAAATATGTGTTGTTCCATAGACAACTCAATGTCTAGGTACTCGAACCACCAAACGTATGAAAAAGCCTTTTTTTCCGCGATTTCAATGCTGGCTCCCCCTAGTGAAAGTTTGCCATTTTGATAGTCTGAACCAACCCTTTTCAAATGTAAATTATGTCCCGCATTTAAACTTGCACCCTTACTAGACTTACCATTTTCCTCTGTATCAGGGTACCATAGAATATTGTCACTTTCTCCTTTGTCAGTCTTGTACGTGATAGGAATAAACCAACGGTATCTAAAAAGTCATACATATCAACACATTTCATTGTATGGAGATACACAGGCTGTAAGTGACGGCCTGGCAAATACTGAAACGGTAAATTCAGACCATCAAACTGAACCCCTCGCAGGTTTAAGTGCCAGAACACCGATGTTATCCATGTTGGTATTGTTTTTATGATGAATAAAAATATAAAAATACACCCTTAGGAAAAGCAGATGCTCCATACAAAACAGTTGTACGTACTCGACTCAAATGTAGGTATGAGACAGCTGATTTTTTTACACGTTTTCTGAGGGTGGCTCGGTATTGAAAATGGTTCAGTTTGGTGGTCAGAATTCACCACCGTTTCACTATTTGCCAGGCTGTCACTTACACCCTGTATGTTTTATGAAACCAACCAGTTAAGCCTGAAACAGATTTTGTTTCTTTTATATATTTTTTTATTCAATTATAAAAAAAGTAGGAATGTCTGACGACCCCAAAATAGAGATAAGGTCGAGAGTTATTTTGATGTGATGATCTAATTAGTATGATAAGGAAGGACAGCTACCTCAAGATGAAGTGTCACCAACTAGGTAGGTAGCGCAAATAATAGCAACCCTGGGGAAATTTTTCTACCGCCGCCATCACTGAAAACGAGTTATCGTTGCCGAAGTAACGATACATACATTTACTATGGTCGATTGTCCACCGTACGCTGTCACGTCATCGAATTCGTCGTCGTCGTCATTGAACTCGACCCGAAATAATCTTGTTTCTTGGTGACGGTGGTGGTGGACAAACGCTCTAATTAGGAACTACTTACTTGAACGGGGAATCATCAGGAACTTTCGCATCAGGGTCCAGTAAGAACCGCGTCTGGGTGATCACGAACGTGTTGGGTTCCCAGACTGATTTGGCTACTGTTAATATTGGATAACCCATTTGTCTCGTCCACGTATCCATTATGTATCTGTAATAAAGAGAAAGCTGTATGTATACTCAAGGTACTCTTTTATAAGCTGACAATTTTTTTTTCTTTGGCACTAACATCGAAATTGAGAAAAAACAGCCCTTCCATCCAACACTGCAAACTTATTCAGGTGTATTGGAAAGATGTGTAGTTTGATGGTCTGATCATATACTTAAAAACCGTCAAACCCGTTTAAATGTTTGACTATAGTTAAATTAAAAATCTATAGCGGTCGTAGGTAGCCTAGCCAGTGACCAGTTCACACGTTATTTCATACTGATACTGATACCTTCAATATACTAAAGGTGAGCCATCCTAGTTGGTAGTTAGAAGTCTGCCTAGTGGTAGTTGTAGCGAAGTTTCTGACCCCGAAAGGGGACAACGATCTCGAGTTTCTAGAGATCAAAAACTCAATAGACAACATTTCATTTTTTGAACCACTAGTTTTTAATGAAAAATATAAAATAGGTTAAAAAATAAGAGGTACGTATTTTTTGGATTTAATTATTAACTGATATTTCTATTTTAATTTACTTTTGAATTTTCAGAAAAACGTACGCTTTATGGCCAAGATACCTTGGCCTCAATGACATTAAAAATAAAAACTGTCAAATACATAGAAAAGCCAAGCAGGCAAAGGAATAAAATCTCATTCAACCTATATTATATTTTTCAGTATTTTTCAAATAACTCGAGAAATAATGAATAGAAAAATCTTATAATTTTGATATAAGCTTTGAATCACATAATCTCCAAATGGTTTTCTTATTTTGGTACCTTTCTTTAAATGAAATGTCGTCAATTGCAGAAACGCTCATTAAAGTTAATCCTCCATTAAATCTCTTGCTAGGTTTGACTACGTCAACAAGACAAAAAGTGAAAGCAAGAGATTTAATGGAAGATTAACTTTAATGAGCGCCTCTGCAACTGAGTGTAAGATAACAAATAAAGTAAAACAAATAAAGCCACACTTACGAGATATTCTTGTCGGGGTTATCTTTCTTGAAGTAAGGCTCTAAGGAAGACAGCAAGTCCTTCGTGATCGTGTTACCAAATTCGTACTTCTTCAAGTAATCTGATACTCCTCGCCGGAAATTCTCTTCTCCTGTAAATCCCTCTAGCATCCGCAAAATTGATGCTCCCTGAAAAATTTACAATATAGCGTTAGGAATACAGCTTCTGGCTCGCACAAAATAGGACAAAATAGTTTTTATTTTCACTTTTTAAAACGAGAACGTAAAAACGATAAATCATTGAAATTCAAATGTGACCACGTATTAACTAAATTAAATACAGGGTGTTAGGTTAGACAGTTGCATTACTTTAATGGGTGATTATGGTCGTTCGATCAGCTGATTGCATTTAGCATGGAAAGTCCACGTTTTTTTATCTTTATATTTTTAACAGTGATCGATCTAAAAATTAATTCCCTATAAGTTTCAGTCAATTTTACTTTAGCATAAAAGTAGCTTGAAAAATAAAGACAGTTTATAAGAAATTTAACGAAATGTAAAGGAATGTGTTTTGAGTCAATGAACAATCCAACTAAAATTAATAAATTACCTTATTATAAGAAATGGAGTCGAAAATGGCAGTGATTTGATCCGGTGTTTCCACAGTTTGCACAATAGGGTGACTAGAAAGTTTTGCGTCAGTCACCAGGACCGAATGCAATGTTTTTGTTAAAAATTGATCCAACTGTAACATAAAAGACAATCTCGAAAAGACTATTCAGCAAAAATAATTTATTCTATATGGTTTAATTTAAAGTGAAAAAAAAAAAAATACCATTGTCCAAGAAGGTTCAATAGCATTTAGTGCCTTTACTTGCATGTAGGATGCAAAACCTTCGTTTAGCCAAATTTCATCCCACCATTTCATAGTCACTAAAAAAAAGTAAAAATATATTTTTAAATAACCTGACAGTTCAGTTTTGGCCGCATCTTCTATACTACGGAACACCTTCCGACGCGGTGGCAGAGTCAAAAATGACGAGAATGATGATGAGAATACTGATAATATACTATTTTAAATGAATCATTCTGAATTTGAGTTTTTTTTAGTTTTGTCTTTGAAAAACAAATAAAAAAAATATGATCTAATCAACGAGGACATTATCACAAATGTTATCTAATCCAAGCACGTATCCAGACTTTGAGTTCGGGGGGGGACATTCAATTTCGGGGGGGGATTTTCAATGAAAAATGTCGAAAAAGGTATAGGTGTGACCACTGTTCCATACAAATATTAGGATTTCTGGGGGGGGGGGATAAATCCCACCTATCCCCCCCCCCCTGGATACGTGCTTGATCTAATCCCAATCCAAGTAACAGAATCTAGCCTAGACTTCTAAATAAAAAAGTCTTATAATTTGACTAAATAAGTAAGTCCACTTCTAATAAAGAGGCTTGGAAGGCGGATTGGCGATCATTTACATGGAGATAGAAAAGTGAATACTGCTGCTATAAATTATCATCATCATCATCTTTCTAGCTACTGTCTCGTCGAGTAGCGAGGTCTCTTTCCTTATTCCTGCTATTAATGTAGGTATCATTTTGATTTTCTTCTGTCAATTCGATGGCGTGTCATAGTTTGACTTGCTCTTGTGGTGAACAGATTTGCTAACCAGCAAACCATCAGCAAAATATTTTTAATCGTTACCTAAGTTTCCGAACCACATGTGAGCCAGCTCATGTGCAATAGTGTTGGCTACACTGATCTTATTTTTTGATGAGGCTGTGGCTTCATCGACCAGGAACGACGTCTCCCTATAAGTAATAAGACCCCAATGTTCTGTTGCACCGGATTGGTAGTCGGGAATCGCAATCATATCTGAAACCAACAGTAAAACTATGTTTATAAGTCTTACCGATACCTACGCAGTTGACGAATTTTAACAGTGCGCGCTCGATTGACTCGATTGACCGGTCTCGGCCCCTGAGCTTTACCACTAGTAGTTTTTATTACACTATGACAAACAGGTAATATAGGTACTAACAGGTTGAGAAACATAAAACCTTGGTCGTACCCAAAAAGTAATTCGGATATTTTTTAACATAAGTACCTAGCTATACCTAGTAAAATTATCATACCTAGTTTTGGCAGTGGAAAAGGAACTTCATAGTACTTGATATAAAATTCAGTCGCCCTCTTCCCGATATCTTGAGCGAAGTCTATTTTATGCATCTGATCTTTTTGGGCAAAAGACCTTAATCTGAAATTCTTTCCAATGTCACCAGCATTAATTTCAGTATCTTTAGAACCAAAGTCGCACACAACAAAACACGTCAGGTATGTTGACATGGGTACGCTAGTTGCGAATGTAACAGCCTCTGTGTTGTTCTCTTTATCAATGCTTGTCGATACTTCCTGAAAAAGAACTTGTTTTTTTTTTATTATTGACACAACAACTCCAAGTCTCATACACGGACCTGAAAAAAAGACGGACGTAATCTCGTCTAATCACCAGTGAAGCACCCATTTCTTTTGTGTGCGTGCTGTCACGCGGTACATAATGGTGACGGGTGTCGGACCTGCACCTAGAGCTAGTGCATCTGTGTGAGTGTAGGTCCCTTGTAGAACAAACGAAAATGTAGGACCTTGCATGCTTCACATCTTTTTAGTGTCACATTACGTCCATCTTTTTTTTAGGACCGTGGTCTCATATAAAATCTAAGAAAATTTCGTCCAAATCAATGCTGTTAATGCATATCAGTGATTAAAATTCTTACATTGAGATAGAATTAATTACACAGGCGCCTAATCGTCAATTGTACTGCAATTCATACAGGGAGGATTCTTGAGAACACGCAAGATCAAAATTTGCTTGCTTCATATACCTTCGTTTGTGAAATGGATAAGAATGGAGAAGACAGATTTTAAACAAATTACAGAAACCTCTTTTGTTGCATGCATTTAAAATTAAAATGTATGACTTTCAATCATAAACTGCACTGTGCTGCATTGACTGAATTTTAGAGGACAGAGGCTTTTCTAGAAGCTTCGACTGCCATAGCAGTCGCTATCACATTCTAATGTGCACTGATGAATAGGACAGAGGCTTCTAGAGCTCCAAATATTCAAACAAAATATTAGTGTCCAACATGGGTGACGAACATGTACGCCAGTAAAATTGTTCTTATAAAATTGTCACTTCACGGTGATGTTTTTCCTTAGACCATATAACTATTAGGGACCAGCCTCATGTTAGCATTTAGACTCTGCCACATTACAAGATCAATTTTTCTTGTGCATTTGCATACAAAGTTTGGGGTTTACATGAGACTATTTTTAACAATCAAAATTTGAATCTAAAGTAATTGAATAATATCCAAAGTTGCAGATTTCATGCATCCTCATCTCCCGCAAAAAGTGGCAGAAAACTTTTTTACTATAATTACATGCATAACTTGTCCATAGTTATATTGTCTAAGAGTTTTTCTCAATTTTTAGAATACTGTGAGTTGCATTCATAAAGTTTTACTATTATTAAATGACCTTACGTTCATGTTGGAGAGAGCAACATACGACGGAGGTTTCACAAGAGTTATGTCATATGTAGCCTTAAAATCTGGTTCGTCAAAACATGGGAACGCTTGCCGGGCATAAGTTGGCTGGAACTTGCTGGCCACCATTGTTCTGGAATTCAAACAAAGCAATTGAAACATTTTAATACAGTGCGACATAGAAGAGTAGAAAATAAATGAGGGCGCTGCCTCCACGCGAGAACGTCAAAATCATGCATAAGCTGGCAAGACCGACCTACTATTTGTACTAAAATATTTAGTTCTTGCTGTCACTGTTTTCTACTCAAAAGAGTAGAAACATAAAAATGTCGCACTGCACACACTGCATATTATTTGATGGAGCTCAGATAGCTTTGACGCTAAAGCCTCAACCCAAAAAACAGTATATAAACATGGGAAAGACGGTTGAGGAAAGGAGGTTGAGGTGAAAAAATAGGGGTATGTTTTTCCAAATGAAAAAGTTTTAATTAAAAATCGAGGGGAGAGGTCGGAATTTTGTCTTTTTAGGGGTTAGGGGGTCTGCGCAGTAGCACTTTCACCAACAAATTTTGCTCTCTGTGCATCTCTGCAGATGTTTGCTGGCCTTTATACTATTTCTAAAACCCTAGGAGGGGTTATCAAGAATTTATGTTCATGTGCATCAAAGGCATTGCATGTATCGCTAAGATAACTATACTCCATTCCAAATAGCAACGAAATTTTAAGGCTATTTTGAATAACAGTAATAGAGATTTGAAACGGTTACTCTCACTTATTCTTAGAACAGCTTTTTAGTACCGTCCAATATATTATGTATGGTAGTACCTATATCTTTCAGATAAATAAATTGTATGCATTTGCTAATCAGAATTGGCCAGAAACCATAGACATATTACTCTAGCGATAGACAAGCTCGTTCAAACAAACAACATGTCACACAAAACAACACATTGCGGTCTGTCATTGCCATAGTGAATGCTCATTCAAGTGGAACATGTTGCTTCAATGGAAGGGCAAGTCTATCGCTAGAGTTTAACTCTATGCCAGAAACCTAAAAAGGAATCGGCAAATCTTTTCTCCCTTATATGGAATGAAGTATAGATAATTGTGGTCAGAGTGTCATCTTAGGGGCAGTTCGATCGAAAATTTTCTACGTCCTTTTTTTTGCCCCTAAGGCTACACTGCAACCCTAATAGTTAACAAACCTATTATCCTTCAAGCGGGATGAATAAAATCCAATAATATTGCGAGTCAAGTCGCCACTGAAGTCAATGTCAATTTGAAAACTCCCAGATATTTTTGTCTCAAAGTAAATGAGAAGTTGTTCCAACTGAGTTACTTCTTGAAACTTTGCTAATGGCACTTCTTTGTCGTCTTTGAACACTTTAACACTTTTGATGTCCAAAAACATGGAATGAAGATGCAAGTAGTCTCTTTCTTGCTTTGCGTTAACATCAATTTTCACGTTTCCGTGAAATTTGCCGGTTTCCAAATCCGGATGGAGAATTAGAGTATAGTTTGCCGGTCGAACTAGAGTTGATAGCTTCTCCGATAGTTTTACTTTAAGAGGTCGGTTTTCCATTTTTATAACGTCTGTATTGAAGAATGTAGAAGCACAGAAACTACGTATTGTCCTTGTGTAATCTTTTATGTGTCTGATTTTGTTTTGATACATAGAAAAATTAAAAACAGGAAATTTGGCAAAATAGAGGTTATGATGACAAACAATTTTTTTTTTTTTTTATAAGTTTATCCTTTCGGATAGGCTATGGGAACTAGCCCTTACTGCCTGGTCATTAGTGTCTTATTTCTTTGTACTTAAACCTAACCTTAATACCTAACTCTTGAAATGCGAGGGTGGTACACACATTCCAATGGTCAGGGGAGTTTCACGCGAGAATCAATCCGAATCAAACGGGAGCGCCTTCTTTATTTCTCACTTTTACTATATTGCTCTCCATTAATGGCACATTATCAAACAAATTCCACCACATTAACACAATAATAGCCACGAAAAACGAATTTAGAAAATTAAGAAACAAAGCCCGTCTGTTTCTTCACAATTCCCGTGCAAAACTCTCCTGATGACGATGGGATGATAGATGACTGATGAGGATGAAATTTTGGCCGATTTTGTAAGCACGCGCGTTGCCGCCAAAATCACCAGTACGATTTAACTTGCACCAAAACTTTTGTTCTTTCTTCGTATGTATTTGAGATTCCTTTTATGTTGGTCGATTTACGCAACTTTTTGGCACACAATCCGCACGAAATTATGTCACAAATATCACTAAAACCAATTTTTCACGAATATCAAATACAACTTTGACTGAACAAATTTAATGGCGGGAAGCCAATCTGATGACAAACAAAACAGACGGGCAGGCAGCTGTTAGCTGTCAATTTTTTTTTTAAGTAATGTGCTTATCGGTTCTGGATACTGGTCTTTTTGAGCCATTCGTTAAGTAGTCGATTTTAGGCCAGTCATTTTACGGAGTTTTGTTAGGAGGAGTAGGTAGTTAGTATTTATAAATTATACTTTTAAACTGTTACAGGTACCATTTAGTGGCAAAGACTACCTGAAAACATATTTTAAAAAATTCACTATGCAACATAGAAATCTTAATTGTACCTCCCAGAACTTAATAATTTTAATACCAATGCACTAATTTTAATTAGATTCAACAATAAAATGAATTTTGAGCAATAGAATAGACAAAGAAATAAAAAAAAATATTATTAGGTTACTATTTATTAGAAAATACAGGAAAATACAAATGTATTTTTCCAAACTTTCTAAGTATCTATACAAAAATGGTAAAGCCTTAAAAATGAGCAAAAAATATTTTACCCAGGTTTTTAGATCGAGATAAATGCTAAATTTTAAATTTGGGGCTCTTGCTGTTTTATTTTGGTAGGTAAATTTCTAGGCCCAAATTGGTTCTTTAATTTTATACTCCGAAAAAAATATCAATTCTTAATTATTTCTTTCTTTTTTTTGCTCAAACCGCAAACTAGGCTATATTTTTGTATGCACACGTTTTGCATAGGTAGATGTCTTTTATAACTTCCAATTTCTAGAGGTATACCTAAATGCATCAAACTGAACAACTTTGTGTCTATACATTTACATCCTTAGTGTTAAAAAAAGAAAAAGGATTCATTGACGCACGCAAAATTGTAACGACGTTCGTTCTTTAGAACAGAAATTGTTTATTATGTTTAAAATGGTTTATTAGTGAAAGTAAATCGTAAAATTACCTTCTTTGGTAATTATTACAATAAATATTATGTAATCGTAATTTAAAAAAGTAAAGCAGTTGTGCAGTTCTAACTTCGATAAAATTTACAATATTATATGCCCGCCGTTACAAGGTTACGTTTGATGAAACATCAATTAGATGTCAAAATTTCTATTAAATTGGCCCGACTTTAACTTAGCGAACTTTGCATATTTAAGTGTATGTAACATAGACGAAAAATTTCTCGCTTACGCTAGTAGACTGAATATCAGTGTAACCGGGTATGAGATAGCGAATTATATGAAGTGACATCTCGGAGTCAGGTGGTTGTCCCATACAATTTATATCAAGTGACATTTTGGAGTCAGATGAGCGAATTTGCTATGTGCATCTCTTACTGAGTGACAAGTTACTGATATGACAAGACACGTGCTTCCTTCTAGTGCCTTCTCTTTCTACGGTATAATATAATGTATATTAATTGTCTTCTCTTTACCGCGTACCTATAGGTTTGTCCTTCACTATAATTTATGGAGCGGCAATATCTCTTGTCTTCTCTGTTTCAAGTATAGGTTTGTCCTTATTTGCATTTGCATATAATTATTTTTCCAGGGTGGGATAAAAATATCGTTAAAAATAATATTTACCTACTTAAAGTGCTTTTAATAATTACCTAATTTATCTTGTTTACCTACCTATGAAAAGTTATTCCTTAACATTTGCTTACATTACTTGAATTATTTGCGCAGTATCTCAGTACACACCACGACATTTTTTATGCAGATTTTTTTTTTCAATCAAACTGCTACACGTGCGTGACTGCAGTGAGACAGTGACTAAATGCAATGCAATCCTTAGATTAAAATCAATAGAATAGAATGGGACAACGTCATGAAGCGCGATGTTCTATACATCCTCAGTACTCCAGTAAAGTTACGGGTCGCTTGTATGGCGAATGTAAATAATTTATAATAGCCGGTTTTTTTCTTTCATATTTTAGATTATAATTCTAGTTATCATTTAGATTGAAAATCCCCCTAAAATGTTTATTAAATAATTAAGCAAAGAAAAAAATATCATGTAAAATTGGAAAAAAATAGTATATGCAATTTTTTTATGCCATTTGTTAAATTTATTTGTATACCCCGGAACCTTCGTTTTTAAATATGTTGAAATTACGAAAAAATCTATTTTAGTACAAAATTTACACAGTGTATGTAAGCTCATAACCTAAAACAAACAATAAAAATGAAAAAAGAAAGAAATCTGACACTATAAATAAAAAAATTACATTTTAGTACTAAAAACTAAAAATACGAAATTTAGTGGGATTCGTTAATAAAGTATCTTAATATCATTTGTATAAACGATCTAGCAAAAAAAATTGCTTATTATAAATTATTTCCTTTCGACCCGTATTTTTACTGGACTACAGTGCTTGCACCTAACATTTTCCTCGCTGTTGTGAGGTGAAAAGTTGTGTGTTTCGCTCGGCTGCAAAATTATTCTGCGTCTCGTACCTTTGAAACCGCCAAAGAACAACTTTGCAGCCTAGCATAACAAATAAATACCTATTGTCATTGAGCTGCAGCGGGCCAAGTAAATTAAAAGATTACCGCACGTACCTTCCATTTTTCAGCGAACTTGCGTAGAATGCTACGATTCCTCTATCTAATCTTCCTCGGAATGTAATTTCAAGAGAATAATGTCCTTCAGAAACATTTCTTTGAAGATCAATTTCAAGTAATTCACTTTTATTTACAGCGAAAGATGCAATTTGCACTTCGTCTCCCTTGCTATTTTTGACAGCAACCAAATCGATTTCCAAATACTTTGAATGCAAAGTTATTTCCTTGGTTGATGAAGCGACATTCATAAATATAGCCACCGTACCTAAAAAGGTCTTTTTGGATAAGTTCGGCCTTAATAACAATTTGTAGTGTGTTGGCTTAATATTTCTTGGTAATCTGTAATTCAGTGTCTGTAATAAGAAAAGACAAATGTTGTTAGGTTAAGGGCTTAGATCAAAATAAAATCAATAGATAGGTCTTACGCGAACATTTAAAACCAGAAAAATGAGGCAAAACAAATGAAAGGTTTACCTATATGCAAGTGCCCTAGATTTGACAGATAATGGCGCTAGTTTGTATGGACTAAGTGCATCAGTAGGTGCTTCAACTTACCGCGCTTTAGGCCTATCCATAATTTTATTTTGATCTAAGGTTAAGAGGCTGAAATGTGCCAAATTGAGCTGAATCAGGACCGTTTTGTATAGAACCTATAGCTCTTAAAATTACCAAAAAAAATACAGTTATAATTGATCGTATTTCTGATCTGGTGGCCGAAGCCGAAAGACGATTTAGTAAACTTCACACGATAGAAAACCTCTTCGAAGTAGCCTCTGAAAACTACTTAAATTCAAACTTTACTCAGTTCTGCTTTGAATAATATTCATGATATTAAACACAATTATGAGTCATTTGTTAACAAAGCACGTGGCCGTTTTCGATTTTCAATAAAGTGATTAATTTATTTAAAATCATTTATTTTGTGGTTTTTCACTAACGCCCTTTCATTCCAAGCAGCGACTATGTAGCGCTTTCTCTGTCACTCCCACTCAAACCGACAGAAAGCGCGAAGGCGCCCTGCTGGATGGACCTGTTTCGCTCTTACGCGGTCGGCTCGCGAAGTAAAAACAATTCAATTTGTCATATTTATGCATGTTAAGAAGTTTCTGTGAATTAAAAAGTTTTTACTAGGAGTAAATATAATTTTTGAGTGCATTTACAGTTTGTGCAAATGTTCTTTTTGGACACTAAACGAAAAATAAACAAGAAAAGAGCTATTAAACATTCATACAAAATAATTACCGTCATTGAAGTTGTAAAGTAAGTGATTTCTTTGTGAAAACAATTAATTCTTACCTATTACTGTTGATTTGATGCAACTCTTAAAAAGATTATAATAATTCATGAAGAGAAGCATTCCAGTACTGCTTATGGATATGACCGTTAATTTCGCGCCAGTTTGTTAAGCTATGATGGTCGAACAGGTAAGACGTTGGGCCGTCGTTCGAGGTGTCGGGAGTTCGGATCTTCGGATGTTAAAATGATTTCTTTTTTACTTTTTTTTATTGTAAAAATCATTTTTTCATTGTTATTTTAATTTACAATGAAAATTAAAAAAAAACTTTTAAAAATAAGATTTTTGGTTGGTACAAAAAAAAAGAAAAATTATTAAATTAATTATCTATCCCGTTGTGTTATCATTTTAGTAAAGTTAAATAAATACTATGATTTAAATAGGTTTTCCGATCATGTAATTTGAATTATTTTGTTAGATCCCTATGTCACTAATTACGGTCTACATACATTCCTACATCTCTAGTATGTTTCGGATGAACCATCAGTCCATTCACCACCGACCTTTCGGCTTCGTCATTATCATGTGACACTGATAGACCGGTGGCCGACTACAACCAACCCTATCTTACGAGTTTAATAAACAAATTCATTTATGTAGCTAAAGTAGACTAATTAATATAACTGCCAAATAACTTAGTCGGCTGCGGCGCAGCTTGGCACGTTTTCCGGTATGAGGGAAAAATTTGACCCTAGAAACAACACATTTTACCTCATCGATTTATAGAATGGAACTAGTCTGTAGGTCTAGACACCGATTAGTAAAGCCTAAAACATCTGGTCGGCCTCACCATATCCTGGCACACTCATGGGTTCGACCGAATTCAGAGTGCTACTCGGAATGTAGATTTTATCTCGAGTAAATGAATAAAAGGGTGAATGTCCCTAGCAGAAAAATTTCACGGCGTTGCTGAAAACGGTAGTGCAGAAGGCTCATAATTATGCTGTTGTGTTATTTTTTTCTGGAGAAAAAATGTAGTCCTCTTCTTCGGGCAACATATAAAATTAAGCTAAAAATCTTATTTATAAAAAAAAAAGGTTTTAGGCCCGTTTTATCATCACGGTGGATCGTCCGCAACACTTTTTTGATTACTAATTGATTTGTAACTTGAAAACAATTTCTTATTTGGATGAACTTCTACCGTAACTTAATTGACATATAACAGCTGTAGTATCGAAAGCAGACATCATTGTTTAGCTATTTTTCCTGCAAAAGTTCTGACAAGTTTAAAAACAGCTGTCCCGCGATGCAATATAATTACGGTGGACAAAAAGTTTTTCTGGAATAGCTCTGTCCAGAATGCGTTTATGCGTCGCATTCCTCGCTTGCATCTTCAATTAGTCATGCTCAAGGGTAAGGCGCAGACGCACCAGTAGCATCATGCTGCAGTTTCACATAAAAAACGTAAAAAAGTCCGCGATAAGACTGCCTTATTTTGTGCCTACTGTTTTTTCTCTCTGCATTACTGTTCATATTTTGGTGTGAAATAAATTATATTTGATTGATTGATTGAAAATCATTTCGTTGGTATAGGGGCAAAAAAATCTTCATTTCGGTTGCCGGTTGTATTTCATCTATTGATTTTTTATTTTGTTTGAAATCTGTATATTGTAAGTGCTCAATACACTAATTTGAATTGATTGATGTTGATGATACTATAATCAACATTGAACTTTTTCAGATATTTTAGAATTACCTTTCTTTTCTCATTACGGTGTTCTCATTCCGGTGGATTCGGTGGACTAAAATGGCTAGTGTCCGACCGAAACTAGTTTTTACATCCGAAACCGAATTTCGGCTTCGGTTCTAGTTTCGGCCGAATCCGAAACCGAAACCGAAACTTCCTTATGACATTATTCTTCCCTACTTATTAGGTTTTTTTTCAATGTAGTTAGTTGCCAATATGTGTTTAATGTTCACAGAAGCAGTTAATTTGATAAATTTCTAAGTAGTTTTGTTGTTTTAAAATTAATTTTATTATTTCTACTTTACATGTAGGTAGGTACACGGTGTGTGTTTACGTATCTATCTATCTATAGGGTGAGTTGAGGTATGTTTTAAGTGAGTAAAATAATCAGTGAAATCAGTTTTGAACATCAAATCACGTAGGTAAGTAATAAAAATATGTACATGGCCTGTCTTTTTGATATATAAAATGTTTTTTTTGTAAGAATATTAATTAAGTTAACTGCCATTTATTTCTGCATATTTATAGACTTGAACAAAAACACTGAATACCTACATGGTGTACCTACATGGTGGTGTATTTTATTCATTACTTATATAGGGTCCTTCTTAATATGCTGACACTTTTCTAAGGGGATGATCAGACCATCAAACTGAACAACTTTCTCTATGGCACCAACATCGAAATCGCGAAAAAAAAATCTGCCGCTCCATACAAAACTGTAAACCTACTCGAGCCAAATGTATGGGTCAGCTGATTTTTTTTTTGCGATTCCGATGTAGGTCCCATAGAGAAAGTTGTTTAACTTGATGGTCTGATCATCCTTTTAAAAAAGTGTCAGCATATTAAGTTGGACCCTGTATATTAAAGGGTGTGCTTCAGTCCATCAATTTGAACAACTTTTAGTAAACCTCAACGGCCATTCGGCCCAAATGTGTGGAACAGCAGATTTTTTGCCATTTCAATGTTGGTCCCACAGTGAAAGTTGTTGAGTTTGACTAAAAAGTATGTAACGCAATTAAAGTTTACACCCTGTATAGGTACATCACTTAAATAATATAATGTGTACCTAAAAGTAACTGATTGCAATTTTGTTTAATATGTATATGTAACACATAATTTTACGCCCGTCTCCCTTTGGAGTAGGCAGAGACAATATAACAGCCAGACAAATATCAGTTTCTAAAAACGTTATTTTAATCAAAAACAAGGTCAAACAAAGTTAACTAGATAGACCAAATAGGTACCAAAACTTTGCTAAAACTTCAATCACATTGCATAAAAATACAATAATTGAAATGATTTTGATTATTAATTAAAAAGGTACTTTAATAAATATTACCTGATTAGAAATAATATAACAAAATTGAACATAACCTCTAAATTCACAGTAATTCACAGCGCAAGACATAAACAGGGGCATGGGAAGTGAATTCGACGCTCCCCACTACACCGAAGACCAGGCGATAACTCACGAACATAGTTTCGGTTTCGGCCGTTTTTCTGCCTAAACCGAAACCAAACCGAAACTCCAAATTTGGGCCAAAACTGGCCGAATCCGAAACCGAAAACGAAACTTCGGTCGGACACTAAAAATGGCCTTTAAATCCCCACCGAAATGAAAAGTACCACAGAAATCATGACTAACATAATTTTTAGTACTTAAACCATTCAAAAACCAAGTCATTGTGCTAAGAAATTTCATGCTTCCTTCGTTCGCTCCAACATTTTACTTCAATATTACACATCAATTTACAATTTTAGCTATTTACAAAGCTGGGAATCATTGAACACGCTCATATCGCTCTTAACCTTTTCGTGCTAAACTATTCTTTTATATTTATCACAAAAAGCACGTTAATGTAGAAAAATAAAGGCTTTCATTTGTAAACTTTTACACTTCGGTGCATACATTTTTCGTTTCGGTGGATGTTTTTCATTTCGGTGTCTGTTAAAAAAAAAAACATTATTTTTCTCAGTAAAATCAGTCCGGCCCGGAAACATGCCTTGCTAAGTCTTGGCCGACCAAAGCATATTTATGTAAACAGCGTTGATAGGACTATACAAACATATACCTACATTAACTCTATGAGGTAAAATCTACCTTTCGAGTAGCACCCTAAATTCGGTCGGACCCATGAACGTGCCAGGATATGGTGCGGCCGACATGATTTTCTGCAAATCCATGATGTACTGCAAACCCCTCATACTATTTGTAATTAACACATGAAACCAAGTTAAACTTTAGGTATGTAGTTAAGTTAATAAGTTATTTCGTTAGATCTAACAAAATAAAAAATAAATGAAAATCAGAAAAGCTATGCAAAAACAAAGCTTATATTTAAGTTTACTAAAATGATAACACAACGGGATAGATAAGTAGGTTATTAATTTAATAATTTCTTATTTTATTTTTTGTACCAAGCAAACTAAAATAAAACCTTATTTACAAAACTAAGTTATGTTTAGTCTTCTTAAGATACAAAATATTTGTTGATTTGTAGAATGTGTACAATAAACTTATAAGATTGGGTTTGTTGTTCTTGGCTACCGGTCTATGATCATTGATCAGTGATGATCACTGTCTGTCATGCTATCGAACTCAAACTCGGTAGGTCTGCTCGACGGTCCCTACGTACATATTCCTAAGTGGTAGATACGTGATTTGCCTTTTATTGTTCCATGTCCTTCAGGTCACTCTATACTATCGATTAGTCAAAAAAAAAGTAAACATTTTATGCAAATTGAACCTTAAATCCACACACACATTTCCCGTAACTACAAAATTAAGAAAAATTTCCGAAGTAAACTAACATCAGTGGTAGTTCAGTGATTCTACATTGGAACGTAATCCACGCCTGCCGCGTAACTGCTATGCACTATGTTAGTTACGTTGTTTTACGTGGACAACTTTACATGCCTAAGCCAGGCTATGCCATGCAAGTGGTAGATAAGTTTTCTTACGTCGGAAAATAAAAGTACTTTTTATCAATAACTACCATTTAAGGCTTTTTATGTCGGAAATATTTTGTAAATATGATAAGAAAGTTGTATTTATGTTATTAAACTTCTGTAACTTCGTCTGGTTTTGGAAAAAAAATATTGATTAGCCAGCCAAATTAACATCTTACAACCATCATGTCAATTCCAAATTGACATTTATTAGGTGAAAGTTGTTTATGACCAGGAAGCTGGCATACGTTTATGACTGTGCGCGTTTGTCATTATTTATAATAATTATAATGCTTTATGCAGAAAATAGTTTTAAAAAATTATGCGATGTAAAGAGGTCTATCAAAACCTCTTTATTTATTTATTTATTTCATTAATTGTACAAATTAAAACCATTTACCATGAGTTAACTAACGTGGCAATGTTTTTTGAGGCAATATGAACTAGAAAATTGGTTACGCCGATCACATGAGCGCTGATGTTTGTCGTGAAAGAGAGTAACAGTAGCTATAAGTAATATATGGGATGTTCAGATGGGAAGATGAGTACCTCTCCATAATAGCCCTCTCCATTGCCCTTTGTGTGACTTTCAGGCTTTTTATGAGGCCAGGAGTGAGCTACTACGTCTCAATTTCGTATGTCAAGTACTTAATATTCTATCCTATTCTGTGTCGTCACTGGCAACACACACTGGTCAATGACTTTCGTTTTGAGACACTGCAGTGTTTGGCCGAGAAGATACTACGCAGTCCATACGTCCTGAACGATGTCCAGCCCAGTTAGATTCGTCTATTGACCTCTATCTCGAAGTGGGACCATCCTAACTGGATAGTTTGTCCCTGGTTAACATAATCGTAGTAACTTCGAACTCAGAGTCTACGATCTTTACAGGAGTGGGTAGAACATGGACATTTGACATGATCTTCGTCTTGTCCATGGTAATTTTCAAACCAACTCGTTCGAAGGCTCTGCTAAGGTCATCAAGCATTCTACTGAGGTCCTCCATGCTCACCGTCATAATGACTATAATTATCTCACCCTGAGAGACTCAGCCCTTTCCAATCCAAAACCTTGAAAACATCTTCCAGTGCCACGGTGAACAGTTTCAGAGAAATAACGTCTCCATGCCTCACACCTTGCTGCGGTAGGTAGGATAGGTATCTATTCTGGTCATTTAATCGGACTGACATAGTGGCAGTAGCATTTGAGCACTTCCAAGTACCTACCAGTAGTCAACTTTTCATCGCTGGAGAGACTGCAGAACAGCAAATGTCCCATTCAAATCAAAAGCTTTTTCGTAGTCCACGAACGCCAAGCAACGAGGCAGAGCGTATGTATGTGGTACGCGGTGCTAAAGTTTGTTCGGAACCCAGGTTACTCGGGAGGTTGGAATTCGTCCAAATGAGCGCGACACGGTTCGTATCAACTCTCGAAAACAGCTTATAGACATGGCTAAGAAGTGAGATGGGCTTATAGTTCTTCAGTAGGGCATTATCGTCCTTTTTAAAGAAGAGAACCATCAAATTTCTGTTCCATGTCTGCGGCGATATCCCCTCAAGTATGACGAAGTCAAACAGCTTCTGAAGGGCTTAAAGACCGGTGTCAATAGTGACACCCACCACACCAATTATTTGTTTTGAATTAGATTGGTACTCATATCGTATGGTCAACAAGTCGCCTTATAATATTGTCAGTTTATCAAAATAGTAAAGTCTACTACTAGAGCACCGCCATAGCATTTATCGCTCTATTCCATCAAAATTTCCATCAAATGAATTTCTGGAAAAATGGCTTTACGAGATATGGCCGCCTTTGATACCCTTCTCGTCTATGTTGTAAATTGTATTTGTCTGTTTCTGACGAGTAAATATAGAACAATAATTATTTTATGTTATCAATATTGCTAAGTCTCAAATTAGTTACTTTGCTATTAACAATATACTAAAACAATATAACAAAACAAACAATATACTACACATACTAAAGTATAATGTAATTTTTTAAACCTTTGTACGTCCACGTTTCACTAGACTAGAAGTACCGAAACTCTGTCCAGTGTGACAGGTACACACGAGGTATGTGGGGACGGGGTTAAAATGTATTAATAATACTAAAAAAGTTTACTTTTTGTTGTAACAATACACTTCGTCCTTACCTACAAACCCCGTATCTCCATAATGTTTCCCATGTACAATGATCTATGTGACAGTTAAGATTTTGATCGATCTTGAGACTACCGCGTAATAATCAATATGTACCACATACGTTATTTGTAATTGGGGAGTTTCCGATGTAGAACTAAGTAAGTGACTAATAACACACTTCCAATTAACTTTTTGAGTTTTTTCTTTATTTTACATATAGTTTACCGTATATTAAACCTATATTCCAAATTTCGTCACTGTGTTACAAATAGGACGTGAAATACACATGTTTGAAACTTAAAAGTGCTCTCCTGTAAAATTTGACTTTTGCACTTACGGGAATGTACGTAGGGACCGTCGTGCTGTCAACTACAGTCTTAATCTTTAAAAAAAAAGAGAAAAACCAATTCTAAAGTGTTTTTCAGTAACTACCTTGGTAAACTTAAGTTTTCAAAATTTTACTATCTATTAATATTAAAATGTAGAAATTAGAATACTGTAATACCCTTTTTTTATTTTTTCTTTGTACTAAATGTACAATGGATATTAATTTAAAGACAATAATTGTCTTTTAATCAATATCCATATAAAATTGTAATAAGATCATTCATTTAAGCGCCATCTGTTGAGGTGATTGATGATCATTTCGTCAACTTTGCGATGTTCTTAGTTGTTTTCGATCAAATTCTTGAGATGGCGGTAATGTACAAGTTTATTTTACTTTGTCAGGGGTAAGCGTGAGGCACGGGGGTTGTGGGACTTGTGGGCGGGGCTTATAGTGCGATCGCTCAAGGCTATCGGCAACCTTCAGCCCCTTAAGGGTAGGAAAACAGTAGGAAATCAAAAAGCGAAGTGTGCATCCTGGTAAACAGGACTGGTGGGAATGTGTGGGTGGGCATTTGAACAAATAAAATAAAAAAACTTAAAAACGTAGGTAGAGGTAGCAAAAGGTGATTTTAGCTTAGGCTACGATTGTGAAAAACTGTAACTAAGTACCTAGTTAACTTCAGGCAACTAAAATTGAAGCATAATAATGTGATAGGAGAGGTAGGTTAGGTATTTAGACACCTAGTTCTAAATTAAGAGCGGATATACCATGGAGTACAATCAAAGAGGAGGGGGCGTTATTCATTTCAATAGGCAAGCGTAGCGTGACAACGCGCGGGGGTGAGGGAGCTCTGTGGGGGGGGAGCCTGTGTGCGCCATCTAGCGAAGTATAGTGAAATTAGCTCAATCGATGAATTATTCGATACTTCCGCTACTCCCCGTAGGCGTCTCTCTAGGATACACTATAGAGACGTGACACTCACTACTCAGCGATAGGTGGCGTTCTAACGAATCATTGAAATTATTTTTACACAAAACACGTGAGCTATAAACATAATAAAGATTTATTTAATCAAGAAACATACGATTAAACATTAACAAACTGGAATTTGAATATAAATAGGAGGAACTTCGATGTTTTAAGAAAAATCAAGTGTCGCCATCTTTTGTCGGGTAGTGTAAGATGGAAATCGGCAGTTATTCTAGAAGTTTCTTAACAAAAACGACATGAAAATTACCAAAAAAATACTTACCTGTGTAATGAAATCGACTCAGTGGCATTACGGTGCTTCTCCGAATAATTTTTACGTGTAGGAATGCAACACTTCATCTTTATACGACTAATGTCACGGGTTTATTAAAAAAACGAATATTGTCGAGCAAAACGTGCGCGGAACGACTCGCGCGCCATTCGTAACCGATGGTAGCCGACTGATCGAGTAGGCCCCGCCCCCTCGTGACGTCAGTGCTCCATTAGCATCACGGTGCTCCACTGCTTTCGCCCGGTCCTCTTAGTATCTGGTTCGTGGGATATACGTATCTCGCCGTTAGCTCTCCATACACAAACGAAGTTGCATTAGGTATATTTTCAATAAGTATTAACAAATTTTTTGTAGGGAATGTATTGTATTTGTTAGATCTAAATAATGTATTTAGATCTAAGACAACCATGTGGCTATGCAATAAATGAATATGAATATGAATATTTAAAAAAAAAACAATCTTTGGTTGTAGGTAACCTAGGTGGTTTCTGGTTTCCAAACAATTCTTAAATTATCACTAGCACTTAAAAAAACTGAAGTGTTTAAAAATTCTTAATGACTAACGAAAATAGGATCATACTTTGTTTTATGCAGCACCCTCGGGGTCGTTCGCGTGTACATACCTACCTATAATACTATAGGTATCCTCTTAACTCAGAGTAGGTACCTATAGGGACTTAAGGGGCCATAATTAGGTCCTGACGAATATTTTCTATGAGAAACGCGATTGCCGAGCGCTCCGAAAAGTGTGTGCGTGAGCAATATTTTCGATTAAAAACAACTAACCAAAGTACTTTTTCTAGATTTTATTTATGATTGCACTAGTTAAACTAATGGTGAATATGTGAGTATAAATACCAACAATCTGAAACTATTTTAAGTTCTTCTAAACCGAGAAAAATGTTTAAAAATGCATGAAAATACGTCATCTTTGTGACGATTTTCTATCGAGTGAAGTAATTCCAATCGTGTATTCAGTTGATGATTGCACTAGATGAAATATCCAAAAATACTGAGGTATGACTTTAGTTTCGGTAAATGGTATAAATCTAGTCGTAAAATGAAAAATAAAAGATGCCTCCGAGGTATTTCCACCTACTATTACGTCTTAACTATTGTATCGTGATTAAAATGTTAGCACTGAAATGACAGATTATTAATTAAGTTGGTACCTACTTACCTAGGTAGGTAGTAACTTGAAGATGGCAATGCCATGAGCCCATGACTACAAACGAACGACAGTTAACTACATACCTAACTAGTAAGTAGGTACCAACTTGATTAGTGTAGGTAATCAATGCAATGTATGAAGTTAGAAGGGGTTAAGTAACGAGACCTGACACGTTTTTATACTTCATTCCAAAAAGGACGACATGATTTTCTGATTCCTATTTAGATTTCTGGACAATTGGCAATTATGATAAGTAACCAAATGTAATTTATTTATTAGATAGATAGGTATAGGTAGGTACCTACTAGGTGTACGACACATCTTGGACGGTACAAAAGCTGTTCTAAGAATAAGTGAGAGTTAAAGTGTTTCAAATCTCTGTTTTGGTGATGCAAAATGATCTTAATATTTCGTTGCTATTTGGAATGGAGTATAGTTGTTATTTTATCCACCTAAATAACGAACACTCATGTCCACTTAATGATGAACATCGAAAAATCAGCATTCAGTGACTCAGAAAATTTTGAAGAAATTATGATACCTAAGTACATATCGTCGCATCCTACGAATAAAGGCACTCTCGCCGTTGTGCCTTTTTATTTTTATTGCTTATTTAAAATCAGCTACCCTTTTTATATCAACTTCATTCAATAAATCACCTAAAAATCAAATTTATCAACAAGAAAATCAAGGTTTAAAAAAAGCCACTATTGCTATCTCTGGAATTATCCGACGAAAATGGCCACAACAGTGCTAGTGACTTTTTTCTTCCCGGGAGCATGACGACGTGCGGGGGGCGGGGCGGACGCACGTGCCACTCCGCCATTTCTCTGCGCACTTACTCCCTGGCTGGTTTCCCGCGCGTTTGCGTTGTAGTCGCTGTTGTTTTGTAACAATAATTACTTCGCGATACCTAAATGATAACCTAAACATTTTAAGGGTATTTATTAGGTTGTATAGTAATTTATTTTGAGCTCGCTTGATGTTAAGAAATGTATTCATCGTTTTCAATGTAATTTTAGGAACTCCGTAGAAAAAAGGCGCTATTGCATCAGTGGTTTTATTCCACGGAATTGTCTAATAAAGTGGTTAAATAATTAGTATGAAGAGTTTTCAGCCCTAATCGCTTTTGTGGCCTTATTCTACGTACTAATTTTATTTTGTATGTTTTTTGCACATTATGCAGTTTGTATGTATGAATTTACTAGTTTAACTAACATTTTACAATTGAAAATAATATAAAATACAAGATAACACATATTTTATAGCTTTGTTAATGATTTTTTTGGAAAGCCTTTGTGGTGGTTGGGGCTTTTTACCATTAGGAATAGTGTGTGCTGCATATTTTTCTTTTAGCTTTACTAACAAATTCGAATGCATTTTTTGGATTTTAGATACTCGCATGCGAAAAAAGTCCCCGGTACCAAAGGTATAATCGGTTCGGTCCATAATCATATTCAGAATTACCCTATAATTTTAAATAGAATTCATTGATCATCTATTATCGGTAGAACTAAAAATTTCTTAACCGATACATTTTTATATAGACAGCACGGTTCGCCGAAAGATCTTTAGAAATTGTACATACTTGACCGATACTATTATGTATAGATAATTTAGTTCGCCGAAAGTTTGGTTAATCAAATTAGCCTTTCAGCGAAAGGTGGTATCGCAGATAGGGGTGCGTGCACAATTCATATGACAAAGAAGCTAAAGTAAATTGCCGATAGACTACAGTTGCGAAATTAGGCTGTACTATCTTGGTAAACATAAAAATACTAACTACCTACCTCATGAGTCATGACACAACATTCATTTTATAATTTGAAAATATCTGCTATACATACAGGGTGTAAGTGACAGCCTAGCAAATACTGAAACGGTGAACTCAGACCATCAAACTGAACAACTATGGAGCCTACCTCAAGAAACGTGAAAAAAAATCTGCTGTCCCATACAAAACTGGTACCTACCCGACTCAAATGTATGGGACAGCTGATTTTTTTCGCGTCTCCTGAGGAAAGCCCATAGTGGAAGTCGTTCAGTTTGATGGTCTCAGTTCACCGTTTCAGTATTTGCTAGGCTGTCACTTACACCCTGTATAATAATAGTAAAAATAAAAATGATGAAAGACGCTGATTTATAGCTGCAGGAGTTTTAAGTCGTTAATGAAGGCAAGAAGCTTGCTTCTAAAAAACTTTTATTTTTGTAATGTTGTAATGATATCTTAACAAGATAATACCTAAACATTTCGAGAGTCAATACAATTTTGTTGCCTTTGCTGGGTTACAAAATAAACAAAAAAAATAAACAGAATAGGAACATAAACAAACGTTCTGTTTGATTTCATACACATAACATTTTTGACAGACTACAAAAATCTACAAAAAACATAAAAAGAACAACCACTTTGGTTGTTTATTTTGCAAAGGGATTTTGCTGTTTTTTTTTTTAAATAAAAAACTCGCTAACAATTTATGTACCTACCTCATAATAAATTTGTTGATTGTTGTATTTTTGTTGATTGAGTGGGTTTCATACAATTCTTATTTTGTAATTGGGAAACCAAAATGATTGTTCTTTTTTATGTTTTTTGTTGATTTTTGTAGTCTGTCAAAAATGTCATGTTATTTTCTTTTATTAGAAAACCAATCTTTTTATTAGAAAATCAACCAAATTGTATTGACTCTCGAAGTGTTTAGGTATTATCTTATTAAGATATCATTACAAAAATAAAGGTTTTTAGAAGCAAGCCGCTTGCCTTCATTAACGACTTAAAACTCCTGCAACTATAAATCAGCGTCTTTCATAATTTTTATTTTGACTATTATTATATGTAGGTATAGCAGATATTTTCAAAGTATAAAATGAATGTTGTGTTAGTATTTTTATGTTTACCAAGATAGTACAGCCTAATTTCGCAACTGTAGTCTAGCGGCAATTTATTTTAGCTTCTTTGTCATATGAATTGTGCACGCACCCCTATCTGCGATACCACCTTTCGCTGAAAGGCTAATTTCATTAACCAAACTTTCGGCGAACTAAATTATCTGTACATACTAGTATCGGTCAAGTATGTACAATTTCTAAAGATCTTTCGGCGAACCGTGCTGTCTATATAAAAATGTATCGGTTAAGAAATTTTTAGTTCTACCGATAATAGATGAACAATGATTTCTATTTAAAATTATATCGGTCAAGGATAATTCTGAATATGATTATGGATTCTAGTTGTTTTAGTTTAAGGTATTGTACTAATTTATAATAATATGTCTGTGATTTAATTGATATTAAAGTGCTTTTTATTATACTAATTGCCATGTGGTTGTAGATACGCAAAAAATAAAGATTCATTAACATATTTTTCAGATGAAAACGATAAATAGCCCCTAATGCTCTTACGACCTGGCATATTCCGGAGAAGAAAGGCATAACGTTACTTATGTCTAAGAGAACACATTTTACTCCAGCGAATAAGGACATAAGGGACAAATTTACCAGAAATCATGAAATAATAGTCTTAGTTACAGTTTCGTTAGAATCCCAGAGTAGTTTAACATTGTTTTAAAAGCTAACATCTCAAAAATATCTGTTAGTATTGAAATAAAATACAAAAAACTTCCTCCTGAAAAGTTGTCAGTTTGCAGTTGCGCCTTTATTCTTAGGATACGACGATATAATATTACCTAAGTACCTATACAGGGCGTTAGGGTAGGTAAACAGTTGCATTATTTTAATGGTTAATTGTACTTTGAACAACTTTCACAAAGGAACAAAAGGGAAATTAGCATAAAAAATTCCACTTTTCGTACAAAATATGTTCTATCAGTTGAATTGCATTAGGGTGTTGTTCATTATCATTGGTGTAATGCAACTGTTTACCCTAACACACTGTATGTAAAGCCTAAATACCAATCGGCATTGAGAACGCGAACTGACGCCTACAGCCTCCCTACGGCTGATGATGATGCACGCGTGGTGAACTGCCTACAGCCTCCCTACGGCTGATGATGATGCATGCGTGGTGAACTGCCTACAGCCTCCCTACGGCTGATGATGATGCACGCGTGGTGAACTGCCTACAGCCTCCCTACGGCTGATGATGATGCATGCGTGGTGAACTGCCTACAGCCTCCCTACGGCTGATGATGATGCACGCGTGGTGAACTGCCTACAGCCTCCCTACGTCTGATGATGATGCACGCGTGGTGAACTGCCTACAGCCTTCCAACGGCTGATGATGATGCACGCGTGGTGAACTGCCTACAGCCTCCCTACTTCTGATGATGATGCACGCGTGGTGAACTGCCTACAGCCTTCCAACGGCTGATGATGATGCACTCGTGGTGAACTGCCTACAGCCTCCCTACGGCTGATGATGATGCACGCGTGGTGAACTGCCTACAGCCTCCCTACGGCTGATTATGATGATCGATCTACGTTCGTAGAAATTACTTTACTCGATACAATTTCGTCGAAAAGTTAAGAAAATAACGCAATTTTAACATTATTTTCTCAAACTCAGAATAACTTGCAATCGTTTATAATAACTGAAACTCTATTCACATAGGTATTCACCATTAGTTTATCTAGTGAAAACACAAAAAAACTTTAAATAAAAAGATACTTTTATTTATTCTTTTTAATCGAAAATACGGCACACTCACGCACTTTTCGAAGGACTATTAGTCACTGATAAATGATAAATGATAAATGAACTTTATTGTGTATGGACTCAGGTGTAGGTACAAACATTTGCAGGTGTTTTGGCATTGATTGGTTTCACTGAAGCCTACCTTTGCAGGCATTTACACAAATTCTGTAATACAATTAAACTCAATTAACTACTTATTATACATGCCATTTTGAATTAGAAATTATTAAGTATCAAGAACTAATATAATTATAAATGAAACAGAAATACAAATCACAATTACATCTAAAAATTAGCATCCTTTACATCGGCTTCATAGTCAAATTATTATTATAGATGCATGTCATTTTCAATTACAAATAAATGTCAGCTTTACAAATTATTAGGAGTCAACATTTAAAAGAAATAAAAATCATAACAAAGTCATTATTTTAATATCCTACATAAAATCCTTCAAATTAATCTATATGTTCGTCTCATCCAAAAATTCCCTAACACTATAAAAACATTTTTCAGCAAGCCATGTCTTTAGACTAAGCCTAAATTTGTTAATTTTCATAATTGTAAACGCCTCTGGAAGTTTGTTATAAATTCGAACACACATTATAAAAGAATTTTTTGATACCATTTCCAATCTACTTGCTGGTTTGTATAATTTACATCTATGTTTGTTGCTTACGCAAAGTTCTAGTGCTGACTTCAAAATTATACTGAAAGAGGTCTTTATTGTTATGAACAAAAAGGCATATCTCCATAATATAAATACAAGGTAACGTCAATAACTGGTACTTTTTAAAGTAAGTCCGACAAGGCAATCGCGTTTCTCATCTATGCTAATACTATTAAAAAGATTTGATTTTTTGTTTGTTTGTTTGTTTGTTTGTTTGTAATGAATAGGCTCCGAAACTACTGGCCCATCTGAATAATTCTTTCACCATTAGAATGCTACATTATCAGTGATTAACATAGGCTATAAAAAACGGCCAAGTGTGTGTCGGGAAGATTCTAAGGCGGTACGAAGTTCGCCGCGGTCCTCTAGTAGAAAATATTCGCCTGAACCTACTATATGGTCACTAAAAATCCTAAAATATCAAATAATTGCTACTGATCAGTAGGTAAGAAGTAGGTTTAATTGTAGTAATGACTCAAACTCTTAATTACCTTATTTCCAACGCTTCCTTGAGAACTCCTAGCATTGACTAAGTTGTTAAAAGTCTGTTGGTCGCATAGCAGGATCTGTTTGGCTCCCCTATGAGCAGCAAGACTCACGGTAGATATCAATAGGCATATTGTGGTCATTCCAAGTAGAAGTAGCAACTTATTGTGCCTTATCCATACTAGGAGAGGTTTCATCTGAAAACAAATAGGTACAGTGTGATCACTGTGATCAGTCATTAGGTGCTCAAACAAAGGGTCGAACTTTTCGCGCCGCCGTGTTTGAGAATATCTCTAAAATGTACCATTTCTGGCAAATAAATATATCTTCTATTCTAATAACATTAAAAAAAGTTTTTTTTTTAAATTTCTGCATGGTGGCTCCTATGGCAATAATTTAAAACTAGGGTTATTGAGTTAAAATTTTTAGATTTAATAAAGATAATCGTAATTAACTTGCAATTAAAATTAATTAACTACAAACTACCTGTACCTATACGAAATTATTGTTTATTATAAAATTATTTATTTAAAAATAACTTAGTGATTTCTCGGAAAAACGGCCCTGTAACCTCATTTTTAACTAAGCTTCAAAATAAAATTTAAAAAAACATGCTTAATTATTTAATTACTTAATTTACGATTGATTTGAGCCTATTATTTCAGTCGCTGTCTTCACTTTATGCCTCAGCACCCTGAATAAATCTAAAAAATTAGCCTATTATCACGGAGTTACCTTAGAAGCCACACGGGTGCCTCAAACGGATACGTAGTCCTAGCAACGCCCTAATGCCGAGGTTCAAATATATCCAGGGAACCATTGGCCCTCTTGGCTGGTTTCTTAGGCGACGGATTCGTGATAACACCGCCGGAAAAATGCCCTCAAAAATGAGGAAAAATATCCTTATGGTCACAGTGTTGTAAATCATACATACATACAAGATGCTCGTCGGTTTCGGGCTTAGGTTTCGGGTAGCTCACACTGTTGTAGGTTTTTATTCTGTCCTTTTTTCTATTCTATTCTATTTTTATTTAATGGCGTTTCCTTGTTAGATTTCGCCAGTGTCAAGTAATTTGAGGGAGTGTCTATCCAATCTCGAGGATTGTTTTTGAGTAAGAACAACTGAGAAGGATTTTGGAGCCTCGTGGCAGGCTGAGACGCGAACCGCGCGAACACCACGCGAGAGACAAGTGTTCCAGGCAAACCCTGCAACGTGACTCCTGTCCTTTTTTTTTGTATCTGACAAATACAGTATAGCTTACTGCCTGTTACTGCCGATTATGCCGAGAACTGCCTCCATGGTCTAATGGTTAACAGCATTGGGCTCTTGACACGAAGGTCGTGGGTTCGATTCCAACCTAGTGATATCACTTTGTGCGTTATTCGCCATTTAATTAGGACATTGCAGGCTGAATCACGTGATTGTCTGAAAACAAAGATGATTCCGAGCTTCGAATGGCACGTTACCGCCTGGCCACGGGACAGGGCGACCGGCGGCGCGTCTTGCGATTTTAGAATACACTGCCTACGCGCCGCTGCGTGCTTGCGTAATAGTAGGGACACAACGCTCAGTGTATTCTAAAATCGCAATTCGCGCCGCCGGTCGCCCTGTCCCGTGGCCAGGCGGTTAAGCCTTTGGTCTCGGCTACCATCTCTGGTGGTAGACGTTACATAAAAACCACGATAGCAATAAATTTTTTTTTCTGTTTATAACGTTGCCGTTGTATACCCCAAACATTTATAAAAAATCTATGGAACATTAACTAGGTACCTACCTATGTGGATTAGATACCTACCTAGGTACACAATACACAACCTGTTGACCGCAATTTCCCATTATTGAGAAAAAATTGGTTTCCAATATTATGAACAGGTAAATCAAACAATAAACACATTTCGCCGCTCGTTAAATTATTATTTATTAGGTAGGGTATGGAATCTCCCGGTTATAATATTATGTAGGTTTTCCGGAAATTAATCAGTAGGGCTATTAATTTTTCGATTAAGTACCTATATCGTTTACAAGATCGATAACTATACCGGGGTGTCCAAGATGATCCTTTGGTAGGGTTTTTAATTTAATAATGAAAGATCAACAGATTAAACATTTTAATCATGACAACAGGTAGATAGATAAATTAGCTATCATTTAACGCTTTTACATCTGCATTAACTTTAATATCATTTAAACTACGAGCATTCTCCCTTAAGAGAATTTTATTCCGAGAGCGCAAATGCGCGCTGCATACAAACGTACTATGGTGGTATTTTCAATATTAACTAATTAAAGTCAATGATTTTTTTCAGAAACAATCTAAAAACGAATCTCTATGCTTGTATGGAGTCAGATTTGCGTTAAAATATACAGTTTTAAATCTAGGATTAATTTAAGATTTGTATGGAAATCTTTGAGGCACTGTAACATTAAAACTATACTATTTAACGAAAATCTGACTTCATACAAGCATAGAGATTTGTTTCTAGATTGTTTCTGCAAAATTTCATTGACTTTAATTGGTTAATATTGAAAATATCACCATAGTACGTTTGTATGGAGCGCGCCAACGGTAATATACCCTTAAGGGGATCATCTTGTACACCTTTCCCTTACATATACCTCCATCCCATATCCTAGAGCATCCATCTGAACTTCAGCACCCCTTTCAGTTACTCGGAAAAAAGACATGAAAATAAAAATAAACGTAACAGTTACTTAGGTAGTTTCATGAGTTTCCGTCATACCAGAATCATTATTATACGGTCTAACAAAATTAGCTGAAACATTTTTAAGGAGAGTATCAGACCATCAAACTGAACAACGTTCTCTATGGGACCAATATTGAAATCGTGAAATAAAATTCATTTGTTCCATACAAAACTACCAACCTAACTCGACCCGCATGTATGGGACGACTGTTTTTTTTTTCGCTATTTCGATATTGGTTCCATAGAGAAAGTCGTTCAGTTTCATGGTCTGATACTCCCCTTAAAATAGTTTCAGCTAATATTGCTAGACCTTATATTCAAGCTCGTGCCTGATTAGGAGAGGCAGAGACAACACTTCAACATCTCCAAGATTAGAAATCGATACGTCAGTCCCTTTTATTCTATGGTTACGCAAAGAGCATAAAATATTCAATCGAAATACTTATAAAATATTAACGGATCGATTAATCTGTATTCTGGAAAATTTACTAGAAAACAGACAGTTTCACTAACCTTCGCACAGTTCCTTTCACTTTTAGAAAGTACCTACTATAATTGTTTCACACTATAATTTTAAATCACTCAGTTAGACATATAACTCACTTTTATACTATCACTTTACGTGTAAACAGCTTAATGCAATTGTAGTGTTTATTATCTAATGGCGTGAGAGCTACTGAGTCTAAATACTACCTGCTAACCGATTAAGATTGTAGTGCAATATGACTGTCTTAAAATGAAAACAAACATAACCTACCTAACTTTAAAAAATCCCCCAAACTACCTACCATAACGTCACAAATCATGCATCATAATGTGAAAGTTTTTGACGACGTTTGGATGTGTGAGACTCAATCACGTCACGCATGAACGGGTGAACAGATTTTGATGAAATTTAGCACACTGATAAAATTTTGTTTCTATTTGACTCAGCTGCGGGCAACAGGCTGCTGTAGAGATAATAATTATGAAAAATAAGAAATCGCATATACGGTAAAATTACAAAAAATACTAAATGGATTACTAGGTAGTTTTATTTTTGCCAGCGAATTCGTCCGCGTGGTTCTTAATGCACTACTACATGCTATGTAGTCTGTAGAATATCATCAGGAGTGCGATTTTTGAATCTCATTCGGTGAGCTCAGCAGTTGAAAATGTCAAAATTACTATGGAGATACGCATCTTTCTACTGTAAATTTGATATTCAAAAATCGCACTCCAGGCTACAATACGTTGACTGCGAACAGGCCTACCACAGCCTGACGGCCGATCCCTTCGTTATGACGCGACACAACAGATTTTTGAATCTAATAACCATTTTCCATCGTACCTATCAATAAATCGATATAATGCCATTAACACAACACACATTTTTATTTCGTTCGTAAACAATAACATTGTACCTACTTCTTGACGCTTAAGAATCAAATCCATCAATGTTCAAAATGTTTGAATTCAGTTAGAAGCAAAATTCAGCCGTCCGTAGATAATAACACTGGCTCTACGATAAAATAGACACTAGCGTCTTTCAAAAGCGCATTATATTTGTTAAGTTTAGAAATTTTAACCCTAATATACAAGGTGTGAAACGTTATTTGCGCTTCCTGTAAAGTTGGATTTTTGTAGTTAGGAGGGTTTGGTTCTTAAGCGTCGTTACGTTATGTTTTCAAGAACGAAACGAGTGCGTGCGTGCACTTCATTCAAAAAATGCAACTGAACTGGTTTTTGTGACCTTGTTAGGACTTTAGTTAGGATGATTCTTTTTTTCACGATTTCGATGTTAAGAATTAAATACCATAAATTAAGAAGGACTATAATATTCATGTTTCTATCTTCAGTAGTTTAGGTTGTGCGTTGTCTGTAAGTCAGTCAGTCACGGTACTGTTTTTAAAGTAAGTAGGTACTATACCTACAGTACTCACTATGATAGATAAAATAGTATGTGAGTATTTTTCGTTTTGATCCTGATTGTCTAGTTTGTTTATGTCTTAGGACTATCCTATTGGAGTAGAACGTAGGCGACACTTCAATTTCATCGCGAAATTAAGTGGTTTCGTAACGTTACCGATCGATGTCACAATCACTCTACCCCCACCTGCAGTTTTGCGAGTACGTTACCGAGACTTACCCGTGGCACAATCGCGTAGCACTACCTGTAGTATCATGGGGAACTACTGGTCCCTTCAGCACTACTAGTTGTGGCATAGGGACATGTTTCGTCCCAATGAAACAACCACGCACAACCAGTAGTGTCATGGCTGCTATTCTCTTCCGCACTAGTTACTAGTAGTGCCAAAGGGATAAGTTTCGTCCCAATGAAACAACCACGTACAACCAGTAGTGTCATGGGGAACTGCTATTCACTTGAGCACTACAGTTGAGCCAAAGGGAAAAGTTTATTCCCAATGACACAACCAGGCACTACCAATAGTGTCATGGGGAACTGATATTCCCTTGAGCACTACAGTTTGAGCGAAAGAGAAAAGTTTCTTCCCAATGACACAACCAGGAACTACCAGTAGTGTCATGGGGAACTGATATTCCCTTCAGCACTACTAGTTGTGCCAAAGGGACAAGTCTCGTCCCAATGACACACCCACGCACAACCAGTAGTGTCATAAGAAACTGCTATTCCCTTCAGCACTACTAGTTGTGCCAAAGGGATAAGTTTCATCCCAATGAGTTTTTCTAAACTATACCTACATAGTTTAGAAAAACTCATTGGGATGAAACTTATCCCTTTTGTTTGGAAGGTTTGGAAGAGTGCGGGTTCAAGCCCCAACTTTAATTTGAGTCGAAATATCACAACATGGCTGTAACATGTTTAGGTATTTGAAATATTTTTTGTTTTCTTTTTGTCTTGCAACATAATGGAACGTAAAATATACATTTTCCATATACTTACCGTCCTTAGACATCAGTGATTAACGGCGTAGAACAGTTTCTAAAAACCTGTCATATCGCCGTTAATACTGCGAAAATCAAATTACTTATCTAATAAAAATTTCGAAATGAAATTGGTTTTCGCAGACGAAAAACCGCAGTACTTTTAGTACTTTAGTATTGTTATAGTCTGTCTATACATGCGTAACACTGAAAAATGACAAATAAAAACGTGTGTTTAAGGGTATATTATTCGGAGCGCGCTCCATACAAACGTACTATGGTGATATTTTCAATACTAACCAATTAAAGTCAATGAAATTTTGCAGAAACAATCTAGAAACAAATTTCTATGCTTGTATAGAGTCAGATTTTCGTTAAAATGTATAGTTTTCAAGTTACAGTGCCTCAAAGATTTCCATACAAATCTTAAATTAATCCTAGCATTGAAACTGTATATTTTAACGAAAATCTGAGAAGCATAGAAATTTGTGTCTAGATTGTTTCTGCAAAATTTCATTGACTTTAATTGGTTAGTATTGAAAATATCACCATAGTACGTTTGTATGGAGCGCGCATTTTGGCTCTCGGAATAATATTCTCTTAAGAAAAGAAAACCCATTGTTCATCTTATCGTTCAAAAGGAATCTGTAGATAAGCAGACGCGTAGTTTTTCTATATTTTAAACGTGTAATACAATATTCTTCACTTCTAAGGTAGGTAACTCAATATCTGAACAATTTAATTTAAATGTGGAGTTCATTACTTTATCAAAGTTCTTTGAACGCACTACGTGTTTTTTATTTACGTTTAAGTTTTTCACTGGTTTTTGATAGTGTTTTCTGTGTTCGTCGATAACTTTGAGTTTTACTATAAGATTTGCAAAGAAGTTTAATGCAATTTTCAATGAGAATTTATCGTTTTTTTCATCAGAGAACACAAAAATAAAAGAAAAGGAAAATATGAACAAAATTATTTAATCAAAACGTAAATATCTTACTTACAACTATATTTACAACTAGTCAAATAATTTAAATAAATAATTTATTAATCTTTTAGGAAAATCTCTCTTAAAATTATTACTTGCTTTGAAATTAAAAACACAAAGTTTTAAATTCATACAAAAACCTCAACCAAAATAAGTTTCTCAGTTCTGGAGCAACGATCCAACACACAGACCGACACCCACACCAACAGATACCCACATCGAGAGGCAACGCAGAAGGCTATAAAGGCTTATTAAATAAAAATTTAAAGGTGACACAACTTTAGCTGGAAAAGGTACAACATCAAAAGTTAATGTTGACAAAAGTATCTTTGAAAATTATTACCTATCTGATAAAATATTCTTGTCAATAATGTTATTTTTAGCTTATGGTGACTTTATTGTAATGCTCATTCACATTTACATCTATAACTTTGTGAAACATCGATTTAAGTATTCCAGATTAATTTTTTTTTTGAGTTTCGTTAAACTTCTTACTTCTATTTTTGCTGTTGACTGTAGGTACCTAGCTCCTTATTCAATTCGAAAATACAAAAAAACTGGCCAAGTGCGTGTCGGGCCACGCGCAGGGTAGGGTTCCGTAGTTGCCCGTCACAATATACGAACTTAGAAGGGGGCTTTTTGTTTTATACTACGGTTTGACGGCTAATAAAGTCTAAAAAGTACTTTTTTTATGTTGGTCGACTATTACTCGTTAACTTGTAAAGCTAACTTAGCGGTGATAGTTTTCCTTTTAATTTCATTATATACACTACTGCCATGAATTTTTTCACATATCTAGAAACAACCGTTTAGCTGGCAGAGGGGGGGGGGGACACTCGACTCTAACAAAAATTAGCACCTTAAAGCTTAATATTTCGCTAACGTATCCCTAAATCGAAAAATGGTTTTCCCACACCCACCGTATTTTTAAAAGACCTATCCAACGATACCCCACACCATGGGATAGACGAGAAAAAAAAATTGCATCCCCACTTCACAGGTAGGGGAGGTACCCTAAAAAAAATATTTTTCAAAATTTTATTTTACCACTTTCTCGGCGTGATTAATATGTGTACCCATGCCAAATTACAGCTTTCTAGTACTAAGCGTCTCTGAGCTAAGCCGCGGACAGACGGACGGACGGACGGACGGACGGACGGACATGGCGAAACTATAAGGGTTCCTTGTTGACTTCGGAACCCTAAAAATGGAAGATAGAGGTAGATAATAGACCATAATTATTATATGACAGTGACACAGCACACACAGTTTCATAAACAGGTTTCATACAATTTTACGAACGTGCGTTTTCAATTTTTTTTGTTTGACGAGTTAACATAAAATTTACCATTTTATAGAAATCACACACAACATAGTTGGCGCGCTCCATAGAAACGAAATCTGGTTAAAGTGAATGAAATTTTTCTGAAACAATCTGGAAACTAATCGTGATGCTTTTTATGTTGTCAGATTTTCGTTAAAATATATAGTTTCAATGCTAGCATTAATTCAAGATCTGTTGGAAATCTTTGAGGCACTGTTACTTTAAAACTATATTGAATACCTACATACAAGCATAGAGATTAGTTTCAAGATTGTTTCTGAAAAATTGCAATGACTGCAATTGGTTAGTATTGAAAATAAAACCGGACTTCGTTTGTATGGAGCGCACCAACAGTTAATATCCCCTTAAGGCCAAAATTTGAAAGATATGGATTGCGGGCTGAGAATGAATGAGTTAAATGTCAAGTGCCTGTTGTACGCCGATGACCAGGTTTTACTTGCGCCGTCGGAAGCAGAGTTACAAGACACGATAACCATGATGAATGAATCGTTTAAGAGGAAAAAAATGAAAATAAATGTATGCAAAACGAAAGTAATGGTCTTGGAACGTGAGGATGAGGTTACAGAGTGTAAGATTACTATTGAAGGAGAAAGAGTGGAACAAGTGAATGAGTTTGTGTATTTGGGAAGTATGTTTACGAGAGACGGAAAGTGTGAGGGGGATGTGGAGAAGAGAGTGACTGCGGGAAATCAGGTAAATGGTGCCCTGCACGCCGTGGTGAGTAGCCGGTTTGTGTCAAAAAGGGCACGTCTGGCTATTCACAACGGCGTGTTGGTGCCTACCCTTATGTACGGGAGTGAATGTTGGGTGTGGAGCAAAAGGAATGAAAGTCGAGTGAATGCAGTGGAAATGCGCTCTTTACGAAGTATGAGTGGTGTTACAGTGACCGACCGAATCAAGAACAGTGTGATAAGAGATCGGTGTAAGTTGAAGGATGATGTGGTAACCAGGATTGAAAGAGGTATGCTTAGGTGGTTCGGTCACGTACAGAGGATGAATGAGAGTAGACTCACTAGGGAGATTTATCGATCCAATATCAGTGGAACAGTCGAGAGAGGGCGTCCGAGGAGAACTTACCACGACCAAATAAATGGTCTTCTCCGAAAAGGACAAGTGCGTAGCACCCTCAACCGACGGAAGTGCATGAAGAGATGTATGAATGTGGATGAGGCGAGAGAAGTGTGTCAGAATCGTAGTGTGTGGCGAGCCGTAGTCTCTGCCTACCCCAGTGGGATAGTGGCGTGAGTATATGTAAGGCCAATTATCCACTAGAGCGGACATAAATTAGTCCTGTTTAAAGGGTTAACTACAAGATCTTGATCGCACATCTTATTATTGCTATTCTCCGCTTTGGTGAACAAGATACTCTCATCTCCTCTCGTGCTCGCTTTATGTAGACAACAGGCGTGAAATTACAAATCGGCAGTCAAATAGTAAATGCAGTAAGAATAAAATCTACTCGTATATTCCTATTATTTCTACAAAGTACAACAATTTTAAAGCCTCTCGTTAATATTTAATACTAATGACATAGTGAAAATACACTCAAAAAAAACGTTTTTGTTAGAGCTATTTGCAGTTTGCAGACCTCTCAAAAAATTGCATTTAGTCTTAGGTAGCTGAACTTAGGTACTGATTCGAAGTCAACAAATTTTCATCTACACAATATAAGCAGACTGTAACTCTATGAACTTGAATGCGGCTTACAAAAAATTTAGATTTAACTTCGGTTACCAACTCATCACAAAAGAGACGCGACGAATATATGTATAGCACCAAGGCTATTTTCTTCCTTCCCAGCTGGATTTAGTGCTACACGGACGAAAGCTCCGTATACGGGCGGTCCGTACGTACGGACCGCCCGTATACGGAGCTTTCGGTCGGTCGACCGTTTAGTGCTCCACGGACCAAAACGTACGGCTCGGACAAGTAAAATCACGCAGAAAATAGAAATGTCGATTCTGCGTCCGCACAGTATTAAACGCTTCGATAGATGCCTTAGCACATGGTTGTGATGTTTTTCCTGATGGACGGACGGACCGGAAGGACACTCCGCGGGCCGTGTTCAACTAAACGCAATAGTTGATTTTCTATACGTTAACTCCGGATGACGGTCCCACGTACGAACCGTCCGTTTAGCACTAAATCCAGCCTAAGGGTTCACTGATGCGGAGCGAGCTGGCGGAGCGGTGAAACGGAGTTTTATCAACCAACAAGATTGCATGAAATCTCGGAGCTGAGATTTTCTGCAATCTTATTGATTAATAAAACTCTGTTTTCTTGCTCCGCCAGTTCTCTCCGCATCTGTGGACAGGCACCCTTACACCGTAGTCTGGCTTTATTTTTCTTTAAGGTGTCGTTCCTGTGCAACCTAGTTCACATAAGCACCGTACTCCTCCATGTTGCCATGGTAACCGTAGTGAACATCCGCCATTACTTCATCGTGTCGACCCTTCACAGAATTGTGGTTCCTGAAGGCATTGAAGAAGATCAAAGCCAGCGCAAGCTTTCCCACCATCATTGACTTGAAGAGCATGAATTTAAGCATGCTAAGGAAGAAAGGCACGATCGTCGACTGGATCAGGAACGGCATGATGAACAGGGGAAGGATTCGTTGCATCAGCTTCTTCTGTTTTCCTCGACCTGGTGAGAAAATAAAACGTTGAATTAGTATTTTAGTAAAACGTGGTTAAGGGTTTCAGTAAATGGACAGACGACAAGTGATTTAGTTTTAGGGTTCCGTAGTCAACAAGGAACCCTCTGTCTGTCTGTCCGTATCCGCAGAAATCCACAGTGACCCGATAAATTGAAAATCAGCAGTAACTATACAATGTGAAATTCTTGTTTTTTTGTTTATAAATAATAAAAATACGATTGAGGGCAGCACAATAGGCTTGGTGCCACCTTAACTATCAAAAGGTAGGCTAAAATAACAGTACCTACCTAAATGATAAGTACCTACTGTGATAATGCCTATTTCCAAATAGTCACAATATAAAGTATCTTTAGAAAAGTCCTTTTTTTAAACTAATAGCAAGGCCCACTTTACCGAGACTGTTCTGATGTACAGAAGTAATATTAATGATATAGGTATTTAATATTTTCATAATGTAGGTAATGCATATTGGTTTATAAAGGTAGTATACTTGATTAGATTTGATACTAAAACGAAAAAAATATGGTTTTAAAAAGCTATATAAAATTTATCGAATCGTAATAGATTAAGATACTCTTTGGAATATTTCTCCATAGGTGCAAGCATCTTTTTTTTTATAATAAGGTCACTGACCAGTCCATCGCGTCTAGTATGATCTCCGCGACGCGCCTTTGCGCCATAGAAATTAATGCAATCTCAAACCGTATTTTTCAAAACAGACACCTATACCTACCTATTCTTCGTCAACCCAATTTTAAAGCGTTTTGCTTTTGTTTTAAATGTCCAGGATACGCCGAGTTTACGTATAGATAGAAGATGTACTGATTGGAAGCAGGGGCTTAATTGTTCGTAATGGCCAATTAGGAATACGGTAGTTATACCTACCCCACGTACCGGATACGGTACCTATGTAGGTAGGACGCTGTTAATTGGAACTCTACATTTTCATCACAAACAGACAATTATTTTAATATCCGTGGACTTTCTTTATACCGGGTTTATGAGGATGATAAGACCATTCAGACCTTTAAACTGAAATTTTTTTTGCGCTATCACATCTTCGCTCTCTTTATAGGGTCAATTTTAATTAGTTGGCGAAACTCAACCAGGGCACTTGTTAATGATAACAGATTGCATTATCAATGTTTATAATTGGTATTGATGATTTACAAAATTATTATTATTGTACGTATTGTACGCAGTGCGCGGCCGGCGGGCGAACAATGACCTCAGAATCATATTATGGAGCGGGGGGTCATTACCACGCAATTATGCTTAGTAACAGATACCAAAGGCGTTTGTTAAGTTTTGCCAACTAATTAAATTTTACCTTATAATACCTGATAAATAAAAGACCGTGATACAGCCGTATCACGTGTAGCATACTACCAATGCAGTAGGGCTCGCATGCCACCCCCGAGAAAACGATAAAAATCGAGATGTGCCTCCATCCTTATTATTTTACGTATGCCAGAAAGAGCGCGCACGATGTTTTTCTCGTTTAAACGCTTTGTCGTGGCTGGCATGCTAGCTGTGCTGGAGTGCGAGTTTTGGAAGTCACACGTTCAAAACCACGATATTCACGATGAAGGACAATCTCCATAATAATTATAATTTTGACATTTTGTACTGCTGATTTGAACGCGTGACTTTCAAAAATAGCACTCCTGGTCGAGTGGGATTGCAATTTTGTAAGGCAATTTTGATTTCATGATTGAGTTTTCAAGAAGATAACTGAGCGTTGGAAGCGAATACAATTTGAGTTCGAAAAACTAACAAAAGGCTTTTAAAAGGTTGCTGAACTCAGCAAATATTTTCAAAACTTCTTTCCTCAATCATCTAGGTATTCTCTGGGCGGTCAGTGACTGCATTCTTAGATTCCCAAGTCTGTTATTGTACCTATCCTATTGTTGTCAAATTGAATTATTTTTCTACGCCCACGTCACCTTAAACCTTTTATTATCGTGAAAATCTGTATCGGATCTTCTGCCCATTGATGTTTTACAAATAGACACGTCATACGCCAACATCTTTTTATTGCTGCCTCCGTGGTCTAATGGTTAAGAGCATTGGGCTCCTGACACAAAGGTCGTGGGTTCAATTCCCACCGGGGACACCTAGTGATATGTCACTTTTTGCGTTTTTCCCCAGTTGGTTAGGACATTTCAGGCTGAATCACTGGATTGTCTGAAAAAGAAAGATGATTCGTGCTTCGGATGGCACGTTAAGCCGTTGGACCCGGGTACTATCTCTGGTGGTAGTAGTCGTTACATAAAAACAAATAAATAGTGCTACGGTTTCCCCTAACACCCTGTATTTTAAGAAAATAAAAATAAAAAATAAAATAAATAAACGCTCACAGGCACATACATTGTAATGATCCCAAACTAGCACTAAAGCCTTTTATTATGGAAACCATACAACAACGGCACGAACATATAACATCCATGACCGAACCGGGATTCGAACCCAGGACCCTGGTTTGGCAGTCCGGCGTGGTAACCATTACACCAACCGGGTCATCCTAAAATACCTTTTAAGGTATTTTAAACGGAATTAAGTCGAATTTCGTCAAGTTTAGTTTTACGATATTGTATCAAAATAACAAGCTAGCAGTTACATATGTCTGATTCGATGTAGGTACTTCTATCGCTTTCTATCGATCTGGTTGGCTAAACATACTAATGAGCTCTTTGCTGCTTCGATTTAAAGTACAGTCTGCAAAAAATACACATTTGCGTACATAATACACAAATTAACGTTCGTTAATCCCTTAAAGATCAGAAATTTTTTACTTCTTTTAGCGTGAAATTGTGGGGCGTATAAACTTGTTTACCTGATATACAAAAGGAATTATGGTCAGAAACTTTTCTACTTCTTTTGGCATGCTATGCGTTCGTACGTGGAAGGCGCAATTATTAGCATAATTATAGGTTTCGGGATGGAAATCCAGTGGTGATTACAAATGTTTACCTTAAATTATTTAGCCAAAAACATCACTACTGCATGAGAAACTTTTTCCCATCCGGTCACATAATATTATGAGTCGGTACCTAAGTGTATAACTTTGAAAAATATCAAGATAGATCTTAGACAGTCGAAACTACGAACGCGTTGAATATAAACTTTTTGGTTTATAAACCCTATCACTATAAACACACTCAGAGATAAGTTGTACATGACACCTCACGCACACCAACAAAATAAAATTGGCCCGTTTGCTTTTGTACTTTAGAAGGTTGGAGGGTTGTTGACGACTAAGTTACTGCGTTTGATTGTGTAAGTAATTTTAAATTTAATTTTTACTTTAGAAGCATGAGGCTCCATCGTGAGATGAACAATTTCTACAGAATTTGAAGTGAAACTTTATTTACAACAATTAAACTTAGACGTTTCATAAAATAAAATACTTATTACAATATAGACTACGTCGGTTGTGAAGTCAATAACAGATAGAACTGAAGGTATTTTTGCGTTTTTGAAATGACTAGGTAACGTTGATTTTGGAGAAACAGTTTTTTTTTCATCAGTGTTATAACGGTATTTGGTTATAGTACATTTTTGATTTTTATATCAAACTGTACCTAGTATTTTACAGAATTTGTACGATCTGTAATTAAGAAAATCAAGAATGCGGAATGATTATTGTAAGATTAGGGTACCTATTATTTACTTAATTTTCATAATTAAGCATAAGCATAAGCATAAGCAGCATAAGCATATGCTCACGACTATATTCCTCGAGGGGGTAGTCAGAGATATTCTGAAACCTCAGAACATCCACGTTTCACCAGTAGTACCGAAACTCTGTTATTTTTCATAATTAAGACTTTTTCATAATTAAGACTTAGAAAATGTAGTATATGTCTAGAATGAGCCTCAGGTTTCTACCGTATTCTAATTTCTAATTTCTAAACTATTATAAAACTGTAACTGAAGTGTGTCTGTATACATTGAAGATATTTACAAAAAAAAGATTACGATATGGTTTTTAGGTATCCCTGACTCGAAATCAACCTTTTTTAGAAATTTTGTCCGTCTGTTTGTTTGTGTGTTTGTTTATTTGTTTGTTTGTTTGTTTGTTTGTTCGCGCATCACGCAAAAACTACTGAACCGATTTTGATGAAACTTTTTTGGTTTGATAGCTTATGATCTGACTTAAGATCTGGTATATAATTTGTGTGGACGAAGTCGCGGGTAAACACTAGTAAATTATAAAACTATAAAACAAAAGGGGCCAACTTGCTTAGGTTGGTGTGCGTGAGGTGCCATAAAAATTATGTATGTGTATTGTGTATATATATAGGATTTAGAGGCGAGTCCAGGTTACAATTTTTCTCGACGCTTTCGTAGCTTCGACTGTCTATCTTTACATATAAGTAGGTAACTTTATCCAAAAATTAAGATTAGGTAAAAATACCTTTGTGTAATAACTAATAAGTTATTAGATAGGTATATGGAATTACCAAGGAAAATGTATTAGTTTTAGAAAATCGAGAACTTGATTTGCAAACTTGTTGTGAAAAGAAATACAATCGAATATTGTATTTTTTTGCATAAGTAACACACATAATATTAAGTACCTTCTGTTCACAATAAGTTTACAAAACTTGGCCCTAGCGCGCATAAGTTCATTTAACTAAGTAATTAAACAAGCAAGGTGCCTGAACTGCCCAAATCTGTCCGAATAGGACCTCTAGACTAGACGAAGCATGAAAACATCTAAGGACCATTTTTAAGGTTCCGTACCGAAAGGGTGAAAACGGCACCCTATTACCATAGACGATTTTTTTTCGCTTACTCTAATAGATTGGACACTGCCTACAAAAAACTGATTTTGACAAGATGACGTCATGACGTCAGTACATGCGAAAATCGTACTTATTAGTTTCATGCAGATAACTGCCGGGTAACCAGCGGGTAACCAGATAGGCAATAGAGGGGGTGAGGTATGAAATTGGTGGGAGGGGGGGGGAGTGTCCAAACTGTATGTAGTAATAGATATACCTACGTTGTAAATTAAGGGGTGATCCTCATACAATTAGTAATTATTAATGTTTTATTTTCTTTTCGCTCTATCATGATAACGGTAATACCACAGAGTACTATATACTACTGTAAGGTAATACATACAAGCGTCAAACTTGGTGTGATAATAGAGCAAACTCTACAGTACAAAAACAAAAAATGAAAACCGGCCAAGTGTGAGTCGGTCTCCCGCTAAAGGTCCCGGAGAAAAAAAAAGTTGTTAGTGAATATTTTGTGTTGTGGTGTGGTACGGAACCCGCACTTGACCAGTTTTATTGAATAGATTAACATAAATCGGTATCATATTATAACGTTAGCAAACCTTTAAATAAATTAAAATTAAACATAGTGCATGTAAAAAAGTTGTTTGACCGACAACAAATAAGTCGGCAAAGTCAGACTGTTCGAGTCAGAGTTCAAAATTCAAAGTTTACAACAGCTCTTATGTTTATTTGCAACAATATCTACCTTGACTAGTTCCATTCCATAAGGGTCATTTTCAAGGGTTAGTTGTTGGGTATTTGTTGAGGTATTTTCAGAGAATCATATCTTTGAAATCATTATGTATCATGACTTCAAAGGATCCTTTTAAAATATTTGTGTCCAAATTTTTTTACACATTTTATAAACTAATTGCATACTACAGGGTGATCCAGACCAGATGGATATAACTTTTTTTTAGATTGCAGACCTGGAGTGCGATTTTTGAATCTCATTCTTTAGCTCGGCAGTTGAAAATGTCTAAATAACTAATATGGAGCTACTTCATCGATATAGCAAGATAAAGCATTTTTCTTCTGCTGATTTGACTTTCAAAAATAGCACTCTTGAAGTACGATTTTTGAAAATTAATGCAGCTATAGAAAGATGCATAATTATCTTCATAGTAATTTTGACATTTTCAACTGCTGAGCTAACTGAATGAGATTAAAAATCGCACTCTTGGGGTCCTACCTGTTTTAATAAAGTAAACACACTGCGTTAAGAATGGAATAAATCATCCTCAACATTAATCGATTAACCTCAAAATTAAAAAATTCGGTATGTCAACAAGTCTTTAAGTACATATTTATATTTTTTACGGATAGTAGAAATCATTTTAAGAAACAGATTAATTTTTTTTTTACTATTCTTCTAGTTTATCAATATAAATTTAATTTCTAAATGATAAAAGTGGTCTCGAGAAAATCATTCAAACTCAATGGAGAAAAACCTTTGCTTAATTTAGAAAATCACTTGCCTTCTCTTTCTAACTCTATGCTGGAAACCGAAACGGCAACATCAATAAAATTGTCAAAAAATTATGACATTTTGATTATTTATTTTGCCAGTTATTTTAAATTGATTTTATTTTTTCCGAGGAGTTTACAGGTATTCCAGTGACGAAACTGGAGTGCGACGTTTGAATCTCATTCGGTGAGCTCAGCAGTTGAAAATGTCAAAATTACTATAAATACTTATATGCATCTTTCTACTGCTGATTTGACGTTCAAAAATCGCACTCATAACGTATGATTTTTGAAAGTTAAATCCGCAGTAGAAAGATGCGTATCTCCATAGTAGCTATCTGCATCTAAACTCACCGAATGAGATTCAAAAATCTCACTCCAGGAGTGCGATTTTTGAATCTCATTCGGTGAGCTCAGCAGTTGAAAATGTCAAAATAACTATGTAGATATGCATCTTACTACTGCTGAGTTGACTTTCAAAAATCATACTACAGGAGAGCGATTTTTTAAAGTCAAATCAGCAGTAAAAAGATGCGTATCTCCAGAGTAATTAAGACATTTTCAACTGCTGAGCTCACCGAATGATATTCAAAAATCGCACTCCTGGACGGACCGAAAAACGACATTATTTTATTAAAAATATATGCACCTAATCCTTTCATTTTAATATCTCTGACAAAGAAAATATGATTATAGAGACAATTATCTTTAAATGGAATAATTCAGCCCTCCAAAAAACTTGACATACCGAATTAAGAGAAATTTTTAAAACAAAACGATAATAGCGCGATTTCACTTTGTACAATCTAAAACAATTTAATAATGTTTAATGTTTTCTGTATAACTATTAATTACCAATTTACAATGCCATCTAGTTTCTTATTAGAAAGTCAATCTATGTTACTGTTTTTTTAACTGATTGCGCAACATCAGCCTTTATAATTTTTATTGAAATTAGATACATACGAACTTATATTGTAGAAAACTTTCAGATTTTTTACTCCTGTGTTTTAGAAGTTAGTGGAGGCCTGAGGAGGAAGAACAAAAAGAGGGGGGGGGGGGGTGTCTTTTTGTTATATGGGATTCATTTAATTTGTAATGTTATGCCAAATTTCAATTCATAGGTACAAAAATGAGTAGGTAATCGAGTTGAAGGAGAATGGACGAAAGTATAAGGGTTCCTTGTTTGACTACTAAACCCTAATAAAAATGTTTAGGTACATCCGTCTAGTATGAACCACTTTTTATGTATTTTTTAATCATACACGCTAAGTAGGTACCTATATTCAATGCTGACTGACAGTACCAGTCACTGCTCTGATTATTTTGTTGGTAGCAAAGTGAATTTCTCTACTCTCTCTTAACTGGTACTTTTTATAAGGTCCGCGGGCCGATGACGTTTTGGTTCACCGAAATTTTTGTTTTCTGTGATTTTATTTATTGATTTTGTAACAGTTAGGAATTTCTACTATTATAAAACTGCGCCAGAAGCACAGAATAGATAATAATTATAATATTTTGTTCCACATACCTACCAGAAGTGTGTCTGTATACAGGATGTTTCATAAGTAACAATAAATTTTTAAAAGTCATAAGGGGGTTGTTGAGACCGTCAAAATGAACAACTTTCTCTATGGGACCAACATCGAAATCGCGAAAAAAATAATTGTATATCCCATAGGTAGGTACATAAATTTTAGCTCTAGTCGATTTGTAGAGTATAGAACATAATTTTTTTTTTCGCGATTTAGATATTGGTCCTATAGTGAAAGATGTTCAGTTTGATGGTCTACACCACCCCCTTAAATGTTTATTTGTAGTTTTGTAACACGTTGTATACATTGAAGATAATAAGTAACAAAAAAAATACTTAGTTTTTAGGTTTCACTGACTGCAAGCCAACCACGAATTTTAGGATTTTTTTGGCTGTTCGCGTATCAGGCAAAAGCTGGTACTCGATCGATTTTGATGAATTTTTTTGTGTTTATTGAATCTGGTCATTTATAGGTATCGCTATGATAACGGGAACCCGTGCGAACGAAGTCAGGGGTAAACTCTTCTTTTACCCCCTAGAAGACTTTGCGTGAAAGGTTTACCTTTATCTAAGATTTTTATAATTGAAAGACTGATTCACGAGGAAGGTATATCCAGCCTTAGATACTTAGTGCCTTAGATCAAAACAAAATTAATGGATAGGCTTTACGCGAACATTTCTAACCAGAAAAATGAGACAAAACAATTGAAAGGTTTACTTCAAATTTGTATGCAAGTGCCCTAGATTTGACAGATAATGGCGCTAGTTTGTATGGACCAAGTACACCAGTAGTTTGCTTCAACTGACCGTGCTTTAGGCCTATCCATTCATTTTATTTTGATCGAAGCTTAGTGCTACCCGTGCCACAACCGTATAGTAACGCATTTAAGTTTACACCCTTTAAAAACAGATAGGTAGGTAGGTACTATATTTATAATTATAATCCACGTTACTAACCTTCTACGCTCCGGTTGGTATCAACTTCAAATGAGAACATTTTCCTGGTGTCGTTGCCCTCTTTAGGTAAATTCACAGTCACTCCATCGAATAGTTCTATTTTCTTAGCTTCCAACCCATCGCTGTTTTTCGGGGGATGATTATCATGTACCACAGTAGCGTTACAATTGTTGATCAACGTGTAGAGAACAGCGCATGCGCACAGAGCTCGCAACGCGTGCGTTCCGCTCATTTTGCCGGTCAGTTTGTTTGTGCACGAGCGATTTCGCCCCTCTCCATCCAAGATAGCTCCAAACTGGATCGAGGTGTTACGGTCGTAGAATTAAGTCTACAGAAATTCTACGTTATATAATTTTCATCTTATAATTCAATAATTATCAATTAATTTATATTCCGATAGAGTTTTACTTTGGATATCATTTCGTTGTGTTATTTAATAAACTTATCACAATTATTACGTAAAATGTTTTCGAAGAAATTGTATTTTGTATTTCCATTTATCATTATTTATTTGTCGTTTCATGTGTTCTTGTAGGTATGTATTTTACGTACCTATCAATTTTTATTCATTAATTGTATTCTTTTTATTTGTATTATAGATGGTGCCCACGACTCCGTCCGTCGGTCACTCTGGACCTTAAAAAAGTATCCTAATGTGTTAATCCAGAACATATATACCATTCTATTTGCGTGCCAAATTTCATCCAAATCCGTTCAGCCGTTTTTGCGTGATTGAGTGACAAACATCCAAACTTTGACATTTTTAATATTATGAGATATTTAATTTACTTAGTTGCCTAGTTAATTAGTTTGATTACCAATAATTATTGGCACATTTACTGGATGTAGGTACCTACTAGTTGGATCTAGACAACGTACAGTTACTTATGTACTAAGGATTCATCAGTTATGGAGTAAAACTAGTTAGAAACTGGTTATATTGAAGTTTAAGCCCACCTGGCCTCGATATTAAACTCTCGAAATGCATTTACAGGCTATCTGATTTCACTGCAGTCTGTTACCCTCTTGCAAGCACTTTCACGTTGTAATTAGTTGTCTCAGCGTCGCACGTAATATTATCATCATTCATATCTGTATCTTTGCATCTATAATTATAATTATATCATCTATATTCTATAATAATTATACTAAAATTGTAAACTTGGAGTGGATGTAAAGATATTTGAAAAAAATATTATACCATTTTTATCTGTAGGTACATTTATTACTTATATCAGATCTACAGGGTGAAATTAATATCATCATCCTTTTAAACTAAGAATCTATCCATCAAACTGAACAACTTTTACAACGGGAGCAAACCGATCGGAGCAAAATCTGCTGTTACATAATAATATATTTGAGTCGAGTTGGCATTGCAGTTTACGTTTAGTATGGAGCAGCTGATTATTTTACTAAAAAGTTGGTCGGAGGTGATATTAATTAAAATTCAGTCAACAACTCAACAATCTTTATCTTCCATAATATGTTGACTTAAACATATTTAATTTATTAACAACACAATAAACGTGCAACGCTCTATCCCGATCTCAAGAATGTGTGCTATGGCAGTTAAGACGCTGTTATACCGTCGAGGCCGTTTTTTGAACACGAACGAAAGTGTTTTAAACTGTGTTTTAAAGTCTGAAATTAAATTATGTCTTATTTAAGGATCGGGCGGATGGGCGACTGTTCTCAATTACTTACACGATTAGATTAAGTTTACTAGAAAGAAAAACATCCCAAAGTTACCCTTTTTTGTTATGTTTTTTCAATACCTACTATGATTAAACTGCTGATATTTAACTTTTTATTCTTGTACTTAACTAAATACATCAAATATTTCTAGTGAACGCAGAAGAATTTTTAGCTTAGAAACTCCCATGAGCAAAGATATTTTTGAGTGGCATTACCCCCCGAGCCGCCTTGCACCTTCCTCAACCCTCGTGTTACAGTATAAATTTCAGCCTGTACCTATACAAGGTGTTACAAAACTACAAATAAACATTTAAGGGGGTGGTGTAGACCATCAAACTAAACAACTTTCACTATGGGAACAATATCGAAATCGCGAAAAAAAAAATTATGTTCTACTTACTCTACAAATCGACTAGAGCTAAAATATGTATGGGATATAAAATTATTTTTTTCGTGATTTCGATGTTGATCCCATAGAGAAAGTTGCTCAGTTTGACGGTCTAAACAACCCCCATATGAGTTTTAAAAATTTATTGTTACTGATGAAACACCCTGTATAGGGAGGGTCCAACTTAATATGCTGACACTTTTTTTAGAGGATGATCAGACTGTCAAACTGAACAACTTTCACTATGGGACCAACATCAAAATCGCGAGAAAAAAAACATCTCTTCCATACAAAACTGCATACTCGAGCCAAATGTTTGGGCCGGCTGATTTTTTTTCGCGATTTCGATATGTATCCCATAGAGAAAGTTGTTTAGTTTGATGGTCTGATCATCCCTTTAAAAAATTTTCAGCATATAAGAAGGACCCTGTATGTTTAATGAAGGAACAAATGATATCGGTTGCCGTTGCGTTGCCGAGTAATTACTTTTACGAAATCGTACACCAAGCTATTATTGTTTGCAATGATCAAATAACATTTTCGCAAATTGAAAGCGTATTGATTGAAGTTATTGTAGAGATGGATGGATTAAACTTTCTGTGAGCGCGACTTCGTAGGTGTATTAATAAAAACACATTGTATTGTGTTGTAAAGGTCTACCTAACCAGTTTATGAACACAAGTTTTAGTCACATACCAGGATTTGATATTTTCTGACTAGGTTTACCAAAAAAATCTACATACAAACAGATCTATTATGCTACTACTACTACATTTCTATTATGCTATTTATTGTTTAATTTAAATGTTTAATTCGTAAATAATTTGAATTCTATTCTAATTGGTGCTTATACATTTTATCCAATAATAATAATACAATGATTTTTGTGTTGTTTTTAAAATATGAATATGCTATCTATGTCGAAAATAATTATTTTATGCATGAAAAGTTCTAAAATTGTTAAAGTTTGTTTGTGTCTTTCTAAGTTTTATAATACTTATTTACATTCAAATGTAAATTGCAGCGCCCTTACAGGGCTCATGTTGCGAACTGTTATTACCTGTATAAGATCTATGTACACCACATGAAGCAATAAATGATTATGATTATGATTTTTTTTTTTTTTTTTTATATAATGGCCTTTGTATGATTATGATTATGATCTTACAAGATTCAAAATTATTTTATTTCATATGTCAGATACCGGTAAAACGAGGCGACTTTGAGAATTAGGGCGACTTTGATGATAACTGCAAATGACAACGAGATAGTAAATTTATCTGCGAAAGCAGAACGCAGCCGTATATTCTTTTTTGTGTTGGCATATTGACAGTTCGTCCATTTTTTACCAAATCCTCAAGGTTGTAACATGAGGCCGAGTGGTTAAAATAATTATATTCGCAGAAAAAAGATTCCTGTCAGGGGTGACCTTCGAAAGCAATGAGAAAAACGACTGGTATCAAAGTAGCTTTGATACGCGGGTTTTTCTTTATTTTTTTCTCCGAAATTAAACATAAAAATCAAAATTATGAAAGATACCTACATCCATTTGAATTTCAAAACCAGTCAAAGTCACCTCGTTTTACGGTACATGGTCTAAAGCCATTTAGCTTAAGAGGGTGCTTCAGACGAGCAAGCAAACTGAAAAACTTTCTATATGGAACCTACATTAAAATAGCAAAAAAAAACCAACTGTTCCACAGAAAAACGTGTTTCGCTGCTCAACGCAAATGTATGGGACAGAATGATTGTTTTTGGCGATTCCTATATTGGTCCCATAGTGAAAGATGTTCAGTTTGATTGTCTAAACTTTAGACCGCGTTACGAGCATTATTAAACTCGTACTGTTTAATATGTCACGCATTTAATTTTACATCCTGTGTATTACTGACGGGGAATTTATCATCCCTCATCCCAATTATTTCTTTTGCTATATTTATTGACTAACAGACACGTTGATCATTTAACTGTATCGTAGATCAATTCCCACAAAAAATTAAAAGTGAAAACGCGTATAATTTCTGAGACTGTCACTTATTTTTCACGTTTTTCTACTTTGTCATCTCAATGGTCGTGGAATTCTTTTTGCTTTGAGTACCTTACCTACTATTGTTTTCAGTTTTTAACATTTAGGTTAATAAAAACTGTGAACAATGCGGTGCAAGGTTTCTGCGTCATTGTCACGTCGATGCTTTTGTAATCAAGTTCAGAAAATCATAACAGTATTGCATTTCAAACAATCACATCGGTAAAAAGTTGTCGAAGAGAAATTGTAAGTACCTACAGTTAAATAATTTATGTAGAGTGCAACAAAAAGATGTGGGGAAAACGGCTACATCTACCTATTAGACACAAATGTATACGGTATAACTTTTAAAACTACCACAACTCTTATCAAATTTACAGGATGTAAGACTGTTTTTTATATGAAATAAGATAAGATAAGATAAGATAAGATAAGATAAGATAAGATAAGATAAGATAAGATAAGATAAAATAAATATTCTGCACACCAAGAATAAAAAAAAATATAATGAGAAGGGTACAAATGGCGGTCTTATCACTAAAAGCGATTTCTTCCAGACAACCACTTAATGGAAGAACTGAAAATAAAAAACTGGAACTGGAAATAATGAAATTGATTCAGTTTGATGGTCCAAACCATCATTTATAAGTATTCTCAGTCTTGTTTCCGTTACGTTACGCCCTGTATATTAGGTAACAGGGATGTGAATTTATTCTAGGTCACCTATTTACACTTTTTACAAGGGTAAGGTAATATTATGGCTAAATTATTATACAGGGTGTAAGGGACAGCCCTCCGCAAATTGAAACGGTGAACTCAGACCATCAAACTGAACAACTTTCACTATGGAGCCTACCTCAAGAAACGCGAAAAAAAATCAGCTGTCCCATACATTTGGGTCGGGTAGGTACAGCAGTTTTGTATGGGACAGCTGATTTTTTTTCACGTTTCCTGAGGTAGGCTCCATAGTGAAAGTTATTCAGTTTGATGGTCTGAGTTCACCGTTTCAGTCTGCGGAGGGCTGTCCCTTACACTCTGTACATACAGGGTCCAACTTAATATGATGACACTTTTTAAGGGGATGATCAGACCATCATACTGAACAACTTTCTCTATAGGACCAACATCGAAATCGCGAAAAAACAATCTGCTGCTCCATACAAAACTGCAAACTCGAGCCAAATGTATGGGACAGCAGATTTTTTTTTCGCGTTTTCGATGTTGGTCATAGAAAAAGTTGTTCAGTTTGATGGTCTGATCATCCCCTTAAAAAAAGTGTCAGGATATTAAGAAGGACCCTGTATATTTTAAAGTGTTTTATGTAACGTTTTAGTAAATGTAGGTACGTTGTTCAAAGTGCTCAGCCAGTTCCAAGAGAAAATACGTTAAGGTCAAATGCTACGGTTAAACCTGGTTAAACCTACCCAGACCACTTTTGCATGTGGGTACTTACGCTGAACTGAAGAGCTTTCGTAATTTAGGAGTTCTGGGTGGTTCTCGTTATTCTTTTAAAATATAATAACACGATGTCTATACGTGCCGTTTAGTCAGCGATATTATTAAAATGTATCTTAATCGTCATCATCATCATCACCCTATCATATCGTGCACTGCTGAACAAACGCCTCTTGTAAGTCGCGCCACGAAACTATATCCTCAGCCTTCCTCATCCATTCGCTCCCAGCTACCTTTTTTAATTCATCGATCCAGCCGACCGCAGGGTGTCCCACACAACGCCTTCCAGTTCCTTGTCTCCACTCTAGAACTCTGACTCCCCATCGGTTGACAGTTCTTCGGCAGATATGACAAGACCATTGCCACTTAAGCTTGCTAATTTTCTGAGCAGCTATGTCAATCGCTAGAGTTCTCTGTCGTATCACATCATTCCTGATGTGATATCTCGGAGAAACACCGAGCATAGCATAGCTCTCTCCATAGCTAGTTTAGCGACTTTGAATTGATATCAGAGTCAGTGTCCATGTTTCCGCCCGTTTCATTACAGGCAGGAGTCAGGACGCACTGATTAAACACCTTCGCTTTGAGGCATTGTGATAAGGCCAAGGGAAAAAACCGGCCGAGAGCGTATCGGACTCGCCAATGATAGGGTTCCGTAGCCATTGCGTAAGTAGAATAAGAAAATAGTAGTAATGTCGATTCTCTTACCTAAAAGAAAATTTGGAACTTAACAATAGCGCGATTTAATTTCCTGCAGCGTCATATAGTTTGTATTAGAAAATATATGTATGTTACAGGTATTTATAGAAAATGGTTGGGCTACAGCATCCGTTATAATTTTCATTGAAAGTACTTACCGACATCTCCGATATCTGTATTCCAGAAGTTTGAGGCGGGGCATACAGACAGAATGGACGAAAGTAAGGTATAAGGAACCAAATTAAAGATTGAAAAATTAAGTCTCGGACGGGACTTGATTGAACCCGCACTCTTCCAATACGGGGAAGTGCGTTATCTAATTTCGCCACCGAGTCCACTAACCAGAGAATGAAATGGAACAGGGTGTGTCATCTATATCGAATGAATTCCATTTGTAATGCTGGACTTTCGTGCTGGTTAGTTTTTAATAACTTCCAGTAGATGGCACGCACGTCCCGTGACGCAAGAGAGCGCAACAGATTGAAAATTTCGTTCTCTGGTTTTTGGACTCGTGGCAAAATTGGATAACGCACTTCCCCGCATTGGAAGAGTGCGGGTTCAAGTCCCGCCCGAGACAAATTTTTCAATCTTTATTTTGATTCAAAATAGCACAACATTGCTGTAACATGTTTACAATTACTAATATTTTAAAAGAAAGTATAAGGGTTCCTTATTGTTACACTACGGAACCCTAAAATTCGTAATCGACCCTTATTGGATTATACGAATTCGGATGCCAAGGCTGTTCAGATAATTTAATTTCTATAGGATTACAGGGGATTACTCAGAACTACCTAATGGCATAAGAATAAGTTAAATTCTTATGCTAATGGTTTTGTAATGGTCAAAAGGCAATGTAGAGGTATGGTTTCACTAGATTATATTGTACCTTTACTCCTATCTGTGTTTGTAAGCTTTATAAGTCGTGATAATAGGTGTCGCATATAAAGTGCTTAATCAAGTGACTATATCGCTTTCACGCCGCATTTCTTAACGGATTCCGGGCCCTTGGTAATGGTACGATAGAATTAGAAATTTTATTATCATAACTGGATTTGACTTTTGTTTTAAACATTTTAAATAATTATAAATTATACATACCTACATCTATTAAAAAGTCACCATCCTGTGCCGCAGGAAACGTGAACATGACAACAGAAAACTAGCCCTTTGTACATGATTTCTCATTATCAATAGTAATCATGTTAGCCACCTGGTCTCCATACATTTTTTTTAGACCACACATCATGCTCAAGCTTTGGTGAAAATTCTGGAAAAAGTTCAATGTTGACTTTTAGATTATTTTTTTACTAGCTATACACTCACTTTCTTCTGCATATCTTATAGCACCACACTTAGAGAATATTATGAAAAAAGCCGACTGCAAAAATATCTTTTTTTGTGGCCATGACGGTCAAAAGAGTGACAAAGGTCCTAAACTGAAGAAAGTCAAAATATCTCGAAAACCGTGGCACTTTTACTGGACATGAAAGTCATTTTTCTGGACGGGTTTTTACCGGGTTATCCATTATTTACCGGACATCCTGTATATTTTAGTTTTAGAATATGTATTTCTTTTGACACCGCAGCACAGATTAGTTATAGTTACTAGGTACTGTAACCGCAGTGTAATGAATAGGTAAACATCAAAATTTTGATTTTTCAAACCTTATGTTTTCATGTGCGTATGGATTGAGGAGCCACATTTGATATTGAAAAAAAGGATTCTATGGCCATTTTGTAGGAAATTTGTAGATTTTGTAGGCCCAATCCTGGAATTTGTAGCAAAAGTATAGAGAAGTTACATGAACATAAAGGTGGCTCCTCAATCCATAACGTCAGGATTGAGGAGCCACAATCAAAGTATTGTAGCTTTTTCAGTTTTAGTCGTAGAGAGCTGATTTTTTTTTAAGTTCTTTTTCCAACTCCTACTAAATCCTACAAAATTTTCAGAAAGATTCATAACGTACTTTCAGAGATACAGGGTGGCTCCTCAATCCTGACGTTATGGATTGAGGAGCCACCTTTATGTTCATGTAACTTCTCTATACTTTTGCTACAAATTCCAGGATTGGGCCTACAAAATCTACAAATTTCCTACAAAATGGCCATAGAATCCTTTTTTTCAATATCAAATGTGGCTCCTCAATCCATACGCACATTATGTTTCAGCGACATACTCTGACTAAGTTGTAGAGTTTGTGAAGTTAGGGCGGGCGTGTAGAGTTAGAGGCTTGGCTCTCCATGAGACCTGATAACTTTTTGACAGTGCCAGCCATATATGGCCATATATGGTCTGGTGTGGGCAACATTTTACATGAAAACGTTTTTGGTGGGATTATATTTTTTTTAATTGGTCTGTTATTTTTTTTCATACATTTTCTCTAACTACCGAGATTGACTTAAACTACTTCATACTTAATTGGTACACTCGAGTCCATCCAATCTATTGTCCCATATATTCATGTGCATGATGTAAATAAAAACTGAACCAAGTTTTTAATTTATTCACAAAATAACATCAAACGTTTAACCGCATTCGAAAGCAAATATCGATAGTACCTACCTACCTGTTTCATGCCTTGCCTTTATAGTTTTTAAGTCATTATTACAATAAATTCTCTGGACAGACGCTACTTTTTTGAAACAATCACATATCCATGTCAAGCGTGAGATTCTTAAGGGACAGCGCACACCTAGCGGAGAACTGTTCGAGAAGTTTTCATTAATAATGAACTCAATAATAGTGTGTAGTGCATTAGATCCCTATCCACGTGACATGTTCGTATTATTTCTTGCACGCTATTTTCAAATCTCTTTAAAAAAAAATTGAGTTCATTATCAATTTGATGAATGAAGATTGTTCTAGCAGTTCACCGCTAGGTGTGCGCTGACCCGAAGAATCTTTAAATAATTCTGTTAAAATCCATTTAAGTCATTACTCATTACGTGCCAATGGTTCTGTACAACAGGAACATTAAAATGAAGTATCTAGATTTGCCGTCGGCACAGTTAATTTTCCCGTTACTTCTTACGAGGAACTACTACTTATGAAGCAGCAGTTTGGTTTCCCTTTCGCTTTAATATTATTTTAAAGAAAAATGGAGTCGGGCTACCCTCGCACCGAGGGTTCCGTACCACACCACCACACAATATAGGGTCCTTCTTAATATGCTGACACTTTTTTAAGGGGATTATCAGACCATCAAACTGAACAACTTTCTCTATGGCACCAATATAGAAATCGCGAAAAAAAAATCAGCCGCTCCATACAAAACTGCAAACCTACTCGAGCCAAATGTATATGGGACAGCAGATATTTTTTTCGCGATTTCGATGTTGGTCCCGTAGAGGAAGTTGTTCAGTTTGATGGTCTGATCAACCCCTTAGAAAAGTGTCAGCATATGAAGTTGGACCCTGTATATTAATTTGCAAAAAAGTTTTGTTTTTCCGGGATCTTTAGCGCAAGACGACACACACTTGGCCGGTTTTTATTATTTGTTGTTAAACTTTAGTTAAAAGTTTGCTCTACACCAAGTTTAACACGAGCATAGAGCGAGAAGAAAAAACGTTGATATAAACTATTACTTGATAGCAAATCCGCCATAATACATTCTGTGAAAATTTCATCAACCTATTATGGTTCAAAGACCGCGAACTGGTAGGCGTAGTGTGGGACGCCCTGCTGCCCGCTGGATACACGACCTAAAAAAAGTAGCGGGGAGCGACTGGATGAGGAAGGCCAAGGACTGAGTTTTGTGGCGCGCCTTGGTAAAGGCCTATGTTCAGATTGTTCAGCAGTGGACGATGATAGGCTGATGATGATGATTATGGTTCAAAAGATACAGCCCTTTAATAGGGTAGGACAGACGGATATACGGACAACGTAGGCCTAATAATAGGTTCCCGTTGGCACCCTTTGGTTAGGGTAAAATGCCCTAAAGCCATTTTGAGATTTCAATCGTTTTACAATTTTGCTACGTAAGGCCTAGCTTTCAAGATTCTTTTTCATATGGCGTAGTGGTTCATAATCTTCAGAATTAAAGTCGAAAACAAGCCAAAAAAACAGTTGTTTGCTGAGTTTTTAAGGTTTAAATCGAATCCCAAAAATGGATTACCCGAAAAAACGCGCTTTTGTAGACTATTCTGCACTTTCGCCATTCCGGCCTCGATTGTATGTGTATGCTCTGACCTATCGACGTAATTTTGGTAAAACGTAAGGAGAAGAAAATAAGGTATACTTTAGACCAAAAGCAATTGTTACAATATGTCAATTATGAAATAATTTATGGACGTTATTAGTCCAGATCCAGACTAGGCGTGGACCTGGTTTAGGCGCTTTTATCCTACGGAATCCTAAAATATTTAAGTTAAATCAACACAGCACAACCTTAAGACGTTTCCCTGACCGAACTACCTTGACCCTTCAGAGCCACCTCACCTCTACTAAAATTAAAAAAAAAATAATTAATAATTAATTAATTTTAGTAGATAAGTATTTTTTGACTGGCTAGTCCTTCATTACTGTAGAGCTTTATATCCCAAAGAAATCAAATTCGAAAAATCATAAGAATTTGCACCTTTTACATTTATCTAATTAACTCATCAAATATTTGTCTTAAAAAAACTTTCTTCGGAGCAATTTTAGATCTTAATATTGTCTACAGTGTAGACTCTACACAATGGTGTGTGTCGAAAGTAAAAGTGACTTCAATTTAAAAGTAGATGCACATAATACCTACAGATTGTTTCCAATATTGATTATGTACGATTAATTTTAGGCTTTCCTTTGAACACAGGTTACATATAATATAAGTAATGTATTTTTTAGAAAAATATGAAATATAACTACTTCAAAGCAAATAAAGCCGAGATGTTGAAGATCAATGCTATATTTTTCATTAATTTGTATGTCTTTCAAATAACGAGAAGATAGCCTAATTATAGCTTCTAAAACCAGCAAAATATGGTCCGGCCCTGCGTTCTTTAATAAAAACAAAACTAAAGGAATTATTTCAATTTGTTTTTGTCGGTAAAGTTGTGATTGAACCTACTCTCAGAATAATACTGTAATGTGAAATACTCATTATTTACGGATATTTGATAAGGCAGACAGGTAGAGAGCAGACAATGTCACGCTCTGTTTGTAGCCTGGTATTAGATATAGCATGTTTATAACTCGTCTCATACTTCCCCGGAGACATTTATAGGTAGAAACTTTCCGATCTAAACTTGGATGAAACCGGATAAAAGGAAGTATAGGGAAGTATACCCCTGAATTATTGAGTTCAGAAGATTGTTTCTGTTTTCCCCTCCACTTTACCAGTGACCAAGAGCATAAGGTGTTTTTAGGGTTCCGTACCCAAAGGGTGAAAGAAAACGGGACCCTATTCATAAGCCTACGTTGTCCGTCCGTCCGTCCGTCCGTCCGTCCGTCCTAGCTTTAGAGGGCTGTATCTTTATTTATTTATTTATTTAAAGGTTTGCTAACGATACATTCACAATTATACATATTTTTAAACACACAGTGGTTTTAAAGAAGATGAATACATCACTTATAAGCAAACACAACATTCACTATAAAATAACATAAGACAAAGCAATGTAAGACCAAATAAAATAAAACAAAACAATAACCAAAAAAAATGAAACATACAAGTCATTTAAAAAACGATTGCAAGGTAGCAGCCGTCAACCATGGGTTGGTTTTCTCAACTAAAAATTTGAATCTATTTATTGAATCCGCAAATATATCAATACTATGGTTCTGTGAATGTATATTGTTATAATAAATTATCATTCTATTTAAGGGACAAGTCAAGCGCAAATTTGTGCGGAATGTAATTAAATGGAATAGTATACGTCTTTTTGTACACCTAACATTGCAATTTCGAGGAACGACTATATTAATTTGGCTCAATAATTCTGGGATTAGTAGCTTGCTGTTGATAATTTTATGAAAAGTTACTAAATCAACGAGGTTCCTACGGTGTTCCAGTGAACTCATCTTGAAGTGAGATAATCTTGTCACATAATCTGTATCCTTGGAACATGCTCTGTCTTTGTATCTCATGTACCTCGTAAACTTTCGTTGGACCTTTTCAATACGCTCGATATGGTTCTTATAGTAGGGGTTCCACACTGGAGACGCATATTCAAGCACACTGCGAACATATGAATTATACAAAACTTTGAATGTATGCGGACTCTTAAAATCGCTACAAATTCTTTTAATAAATCCCGACATTTTATTTGCTTTTGCTACTATAATGTCAAAATGAGCCGTAAAAGATAGTCTACTATCCAGCTGTACACCTAGGTCACGAATTGTGTTCACTTCTTGTAGTCGAGTACCATTCAAAGAGTAAACGGAACGAACAATATTGTAATTTTTTGTGAACTTAATGTGGTAACATTTTGTGGCATTTAGAACCATTTTATTCGAAATGCACCACTCTTGCACAGCCGAAAGGTCTGCTTGCAGAAGAGCAACGTCATTTGGTCCTTTGACGGGTCTATACAGTTTCAGGTCGTCGGCGAAAAGGGAACAAGTACTATGTTTTATTGACTTGACTATGTCGTTTACGAATACCAAAAAGAGCATTGGACCCAAGTGCGACCCCTGGGGAACCCCTGACGTTACTGCGTACGGAGGAGACGTGTAACCCTTTGCTACAACCCTCTGATTCCTATATGTCAAATATGACCCTAGCCATCGTAGCAAATTGCCGTGGATTCCGCACAACATCAACTTATGGATCAGAATCGCGTGATCTACTTTGTCGAAAGCACTGCTGAAGTCCGTATAAATTGCATCTACTTGTAAACGAGCGTCTATTATAATGCCTAAATCAGTTACATACGATGCTAAGTTGCTAACCGTGCTTTTACTACTACAAAACCCATGTTGGTTCGGCTCCAAAATTATTTTACTGTGAGCCGTTAGCAATGGGCAGATAAGTTGCTCGAACACTTTAGAAAAGATTGACAATATTGATACGGGGCGATAGTTTTTGGCATCTGATGGGTCACCCTTCTTAAAAATCGGTATCACATTGGCTGTTTTCCACTGTGATGGAAATTGACCAGAAGAAAGAGAGCTGTTAAAAATACATAGCAAGGGATAGGTAAGGTTATCCGCACAACTTTTAATAAATATAGGTGGTATACCGTCTGGTCCTGATCCCTTACTAGCGTCAAGTTTTTTAAGAATTGTTAATACGTCCCTCTCCGAACATATGGCCTTACATAGCGTGTGTTGCGGAAAGTAACAGCTCCCTTGCTCGGTATCGTAATCGAAGCGACTGCTATTAGAATCATAGACAGATGAAAAATGTGTAGCAAAAATACTACAAATACTTTCCCCTGTGGAGGCCGAAGCTCCGTCCAATTTAATTTCGGAGGGTATAGTGTTAGCGCTTTTCCTTTGGGATTTCACAAATGACCAGAACTTTTTAGGATTATAGGAAATGCTCCGTTCCATGCTACGCAGGTAGTCTCTATAACAGCAATCTATACTAGTGCGAGCTCTATCACTTAATAATTTATATTCTAGCCCATCCCTAGGATTCCTATAAGTTTTAAATCTTTTTCTGAGTTTTTCCTTTTCGTTTAGCATCTTCACTAGATACCTTGGGAACCAAACGGGAAACTTGCTGCTTTTCGGTTTAGCTTTGGGGACATTTGACTCAATAACGCCACGAATAGCCATATAAAAACAAGAAACCACAGCATCGACATCCTCGCAGCTCCCAAAAACAGAAGCCCAATGTATTTTACTTAATTCGGAGTTAACCAAACCATAGTCAGCTTTCCTAAAATTATATGTAGCGAAGGATTTATCCTTTAGTGCAACGCGGTTTATAAAGTTAAATGAAATATCAATAGGCGGGTGATGACTATCAACTCTAGAGATGGGATGAAGACATTTCTCAATCACGCCACCATAAAAATAACACATGACTAAGTCTAGAGTTCTATTTATATGATTTTTTACATAATTAAGTTGTTTAAAACTGTTCAATGACATAAAATCTATTAGAGAGTAACCTAAATTGTTGCTAAAGTTATTCGGAACAGCAACCGTAGAGGCACAAGAGGTGGTATCTTTCTCCCAGTTTATAAATTTTAGATTGAAGTCACCGAGAATAATTGTTTCTGCCTCTGTGTTTTCCATCACAGATGTTGCCTGATCCAAGAATGAATCTAGAGCCAGCTGACTGATTGGAGATTGCAAATATACAGCACATAGATTGATTTGAGATGGTGACGTGCCTCCGGGGAATTTCAAGCACACCCATATATCTTCACCATCGCTTTCCCAATAGCTAGCTCTGTAAGACATAATCGATTTCTTTACCGCTATCATAACGCCGCCTCCATCGATACCTGATAATGATGTAGAACTTCGGTCTCTTCGGTAGATATTATAATTAGAGTTTAATACTTCTGCGTCAAGTATGCTATCGTTCAACCATGTTTCGGTACCGACAATCACGTCATAATTGTTAATCCATGTAGAAAGCCTTATATCGCGCAGTTTTGTCCGCAAACCTCTGAAGTTCTGGTAGTAGATGAAGAATTTTGCAAAAATAAACACGGTTTTTAGAGTAGGAGTTTCGTAATAATTAAAGCTGCTTAATTGATTCCAAACATTTCATCTGTATGGCTTGACATTTCTCGTCCTTGCGCACCAGTATGCGCCCATCACGAACCCACACGAATTTGTACCCTTTTTCCTTAGCAGCCCTTCTAGTTTCGGCATGAATGATTTTATTTAAGGGAGACAGATGTTCGGACACAAAGACGGGACTTTTTCCACCTCCGTAGCCAAGGTGACGAGAGTTGAGCTTGTCGTCTACGTTTTCCTTGTTAAATTTGATTACTGAGGCCAGAACTTCGTCTCGGACTTTCTTGCTGGTGACCTTCACAATTATAGAGCGCGGGCGATTACTAGTAGAGTCTAATTTTCTTACTCGAGCCACAGTCACAATGTCGGTTTCCTTAACTGTGCTGGAGACAGCTTTTCCTAGTTGGACCACCACTGAGAGAAGGTTTTCGGACGCGTGCTCTGGCAACCCATTGATTTCGAGATTTTCTTGTCGTGTGTATTGTTCCACCAAACTCAGCCGGGTCGATAAGTCGTCTACCTTAAGTTTCAGCTTGTCATTATCTGCTTTCAATTGATGATTCAACTCCTTCGTCGCCGTTATCTCAGACTTGAGGCGCTCAAACTCGTCGCTAATGAAAGAGACAGACTCTTTGAGATCGCGGAGTAAAGATAGGTCTTCCTTTATAGTTTTCAGCTCTTTTCCCATGCATTTTTTAATGGATAATGGAAGTTGTTCAGCAATAGCACCCTGTATCTCTCGGCGAATTAGCGTGATAAGTTCGTCATTTTTGGCTGCATCTCTCTGCTGCTCCGGATTCGGATTCGGTTTCGGTTTCGGATTCGGATTCGGATTCGGATTCGGATTCGGATTCGGATTTTCGGCAAATTTTAGAGGCGTGTTATCGTTCTTTATTTTCTTCGAAGCACAGTTTGGGCATAACCAATCTTTTTGTTGTCTTGCTGTGCGAATACGTACGCATTCGCGACGATAGGCAACCTTACACTGTACACAGGTCACCTTATCAGCATCTGACTTTATCGGTAGCAAGCAGCACGCACAAGAATCCATTGTTACATAAAATGCCCGTACTATTATTTTTCTTTGATTAAAGATAATGACAGTAAAGAAGTTCGGAGTTATGGTATGGCACAAGTATAAAGTCAAAAATAAAAAAAATGAAAAAGAAATTTCCCAGTCCTAGGATTCGAACCCCGGTCACTCGACGCCGATCTTTCTTCTGCTTTATATTATTATAAGCAAGCGCTTCGACCACTGGACCAGACGAACTTTACTAGTGGTGGCGAAATAGTGGTATAGATTAACATGGACATTCAAGTTCATAAAAGATCTTGGTAGGTAGATCAATAACTGTTCTTTGTTCGCACTACAAGCCACTTTAACCACTAAACACTGTGAACGAATTTTATAAAAGTTATTTTGATGATTATTAGCAGAGTTCACTCAATTATCATCCGATCGGAACTACACTTGGTAGCGCCCTGAATCGCGCACAGAATGGTATAAGACTCGTGATAATTTAAGCACTATTAACTATTAAAAAGAATATAAAACTGCTAACTGATGGATAAACGTCTTACTTCGCCTGTGTCAGTTTGTTGTCCGATCTTATGAACTGTAATAGTGAGCCGGTTGAAATTTTCACAGATATGATGACAAATATTCAAAGACCGGTCAAGTGCGAGTTGGGCGACTCACGCACTGAGGGTTCCGTACCACACAACATATTAACATACAATGAGTCACGTTGCAGGAATTGACCCGAGCACACGTCTCGCGTGGTTTTCGCGCGTCGCGTTTTTGCCTGCCACGAGGCTCCGCAATCCTCAATCTCTTCTTGTTCTTGAACAAAAAAAAAACATACAACAAGCACGTATCTAGACTTTGGTTTCGGGGGGGGGACATTTAATTTTCGGGGGGGGGGGGGGGGGGGGGGATTTAAAAAAAATTGACATGCCATACTAAAATGCAATCAGATCGATTGTGTATGAAAATTTGATTTTTTTTGCGATGTTCCCTAAGTTTCTTAGGGACAGTTGTTCAGTATACTTTTTATCCTAACACCCTGTATAAAATAAACATACTAATACTAATACATCGTTTTATTTCATTGTCACTTAGAAATCTTAGAATCCAGCCTTCGAGTACCTACCTATTATTAATAGAAATAGATATTAACATAAACTGTTTCTCTTTTGCGGTGATGTGGGTCACATTTACTTCGTTTTTTTTTCTTGTTTTATTAGATTTGTTGTCAGTAAGAAAGCAATTACTATCTGCTCTGCATTCTGACTATTCTGACCGAGAAAGTTTGTTTTAGCGCTTCGGTACGGAAAAATGTCACAAAAATAAAACAGACGATCCTATTTCTACCCATATATTATATGAGGCGACTAAGGGATATGGTTTATTTTAAGTATGTGTTCTTGGGGTATAAAAGGGTATATTATACCGTTGGCGCGCTCCATACAAACGAGGTCTGATTATATTTTCAATACTAACCAATTAAAGTCAATGAAAATTTTCAGAAACAATCTAGAAACTAATCTCTAGGCTTGTATGTTGTCCGATTTTCGTTAAAATGTATAGTTTTAAAGTTATGGTGCCACAATTGGACGCAGTTTAGCAAAAAAGATCCAACCCACTATGAAATTGGTTGTGGGTTGGATCTTTTTTGCAAAACTACGTCCAATTATTTCCATACAAATCTTAAATTAATCTTGGCATTGAAACTGTAGCATATTTATCGAAAATCAGACAACATTAAAGCATAGAGTATGCCGTGGTGGTCCAGTGGCGAGTAGTCTTGCCTGCCGTGCAGGATGCGATGGTTCGATCCCCGTTCAGGCCGACTCTACCAATCAGTTTTTCGGAATTTATGTACGATTTGTAACACCACTGGCTTTTCGGTGAAGGAAAACATCTTGAAGAAACCTGCATGCTTCAATTTCGACATGTATTGTACCCACTGTCCATTATAAGTGGCGACAGGCTCACCGCCCGTCACACTGAACAGAGTTTCGGTACTACTGCACTGGTGAAACGTAGATGTTCTGAGGTTTCAGAATATCTCTGACTACCCCCTCGGGGAATGTAGTCGTGAGTATACAGGGTCCTATATATTACAAGTTGGACCCTATATATTAGGCATGCATGCATGCATAAAAGCATAGAGTTTTGTTTCTAGATTGTTTCTGCAAAATTTTAGGTATATTGAAAATATATCCAGACTTAGTTTGCATAGGTACACGCGTAGCTATTAGCGATTTCGGAATAAACTTCTCTGCAAGTTGAGGATAACTTTAGATCTACGAATAAGAATGTATAGAAGAGTAAATGAAGCTCAAAAAGTGGCACCAAAAAAGTGTACCGTGTTCTAAATTTGTACTTTAAAAACTGTACCTAGCCGCCAAAACTCATACAAAATGTAATTTTTCATTGGGTGCCAAAAATTATTTCGATTTTGTTTAGAGTTACTCTTCTATAGTTATTCTTATTCGTAGCTTTAGATATTTACAAAATATTGATTTTAATAATTTTATTTAATATTAAAGCAACAATCAAAATTAAAATAAGCGTTTAATAGTGACAGATACCTATTTATAATAAGACTATAAATTCGTCGTCTGTCTTTCACAATACTTCTCAACATTTGCGAGAGAGAGACGAAGTTAAAACATCAAATTAAAATACAGGGTCCTTCTTAATATGCTGACACTTTTTTAAGGGATGATCAGACCATCAAACTGAACAACTTTCTCTAAAGCACCAACATCGAAATCGAATTCGAAAAAAATTTGCTCCTCCATACAAAACTAAGTACAAACCTACTCGAGCTAAATGTATTGGACAGCTGATTTTTTTTCGCGATTTCGATGTTGGTTCCATAGAGAAAGTTGTTCAGTTTGATGGTCTGATCATCCCCTTAAAAAAGTTTCAGCATATTATGTTGGACCCTGTATACAATTATAACAATAAATTAAATAATTAATACTTATAAAGGCTCGACATAAATGCAAATAAACTTATAGCTTTTTTAGCCACTGAGGTAGTTTATCGTGTTCATATTCAATAGTTGGTGGGTTTGAGCTTTCCAAATCGTCGTTGCAAACATAAAATCTCCTGTAATTTTCGGCAAAAATTACACACAGGATAGGTATTTTAAATTTGCAGCGACGAAATATCCTTTAGCCCAATCACTTCGTTCTTCACTTTCGAAAGGTTTCTAGTCTGATATAGTGGCTTCGTTATCGGATCTCGCCCAAGGGGAGAGAAGTGGCCCAGGCGCAGCCCAGGGGGCGGCCACGGCTGGTGCGGGCAGGAATTCTGCCCGAGGGTGTAGGTGCACCAGTGACGAAGGCTGTGCGGCCGCGAAGAAAAATCTTGATACAGCCTGCGAACAAAAGTTATTCTTATTCGTATAGTTGGGGAAAAATACGGTTTGAGATTACATTAAAGACACTTTAGTAAACTGTGTTTGAACGTACTCGTATATCTGTATTCGTTTATAACACATTTTTCGAGATTTCGTGGTTATACAGGTTCAGGACCCTGAGAAATACATAAAAACCGATATAAATGTTCAAAAGGCAGCAAGCTTATTTCTAAAGATATTTCTTCCAGCATACCAGCAAAAGAGACAGTTAATTATCACAAGGTAAATTTAATGTGTACCTACAAACAAACAGTAAATAATTAAATTTCTACTCAAATTTACGATATTAACCGGGGATTATTATTGTTATAAGTATTAAGCGAAGTCGTCCTGTAAAAAATCACCAGTTTTCAATTTTTTTGTTCATACCTAAATTAAATGTTGTAAATGTCTGAATTATTCAATATTAAACAATAAAAATCGGGGATTATTGAGAATTTACGTTTTTCAGGTATGTATGTAGATACATACCATACATTCCAAATTATCACCTAAAGTGCAATTAATGCAACCAACTCCATACAAAAATCCGTAGATTTCCTAGAGTAATATCCTGTCTGGCCGTAAAAGCAAATATTTAATGAACCTTTGTCAATATTAAACTACAAAGCACTCCAATATTTAGTTCGAGCGAAAATTAATTAAAGTTCCAAAGTTTATTTAACAATATTATGTTGACAGCGGCAGATGCAGTGCATTTAATATCATGCCAAAAGCATTCCATATTTCTTGTTGAACTTGTTGACTAATTTACAAGCTTTGGTTTGTTCTTTGGCGTAGTGGAGCTTCGGTCGGTATTGGAAACGATCACAGAAGTTAAGCAACGTCAGGTCCGGTTAGTTTTTGGATGGGTAACCGTTTAGTGGTATTTCATCTCGAGCATCTCCGTGCTTCGGAAGGCAAGTTTAGCTGTTGGTCCCGGATATTTCCGTCAAATGGCGGTGTTACCGCACCGCACTTCATATAAACCCTGAGGTTTCTGAAAGTGCGGTTGCTATTTATATACAGGGTGAAATTGATATCATTAGCATCCTTTTAAATCAACTTTCCCAGCTAACAGGCTGAGACACTAGATGTCGAAACCAATACATTTTCGACGTACTTAGACTAAGCTCGGACTCAAAAAGAAGTCTCTGCATATTGGCCTTAAATTCGCCTTGGAAGAAGTACCTACTAAACAAATACTTAGATCAACACATACCTGACTAACTGCGACAATCAGCAGCATGACTCCAATAGCTAGGTTCTTCACGGAGATGACGGCAAGGGCCATCAGCAGCGTCGAGATGACTCCCAGGGTAAACATCACGGGCAAGAAGATAAAGGAGAGCCGCTTGAGGGCATTGTGACCGAACGTACGGCTGACGCTCGCGTCTGAAATAATTTATAAATAACCATTATCACAAAAAAACGGTTGTTCCATAGAAGATGACGAAACTTGACATGGTCTATCAGTCGGTTTAGGAGATAAAGCCGTTCAAAGGAAGGCTGTATCTCCTAAGCCGACTTACAGAACATACATGTCAGTTTTGGTACTGTTCGCATAGCTACAGTGCATATTACAATAATACCTGCATGTTCATGCATATTTATTTTTAGCAACCTTTGAACGGCTGTATCTCCTAAACGGACTGGATTTATGCAGGCAGACCTGGACCATCCCCATCACAGAGATATTATGGTCTACACACTATGAATGCTGAATCAGCCTTGCAGCTGATGGTTACCAAACGTACGCTTATCTCTTATACTAATATTTATGGCATAATCATTAAGTCGTGTTATGCTGTAGAGTATCTGGCCACATCTTCTCTACAGCGACAACACGTTCCGACGCGGTGGTAGCTTATAAAAGAATTTACGTTTAATAAGTGTGCTTCAGGCTCCTATAATTATATTGAATAAATAATTTTGAGTTTGAGTTTGCATTTAATTTTACACCCAATTTACTCGGATAATACAGCCAAGGGCATTTTCTTTTATTCAAAAATTTTAAGAGATATTTTTGTGACTTAACTTGAAAGGAAATTTACCCTTTGCCATTGCTTTGCGTTTAGTCCATTAATCTCCCAAAAATTCTACCGGCTTCACAACGCTTAGTACGTATACAAACAAGGTGTACTTAAATTAATATTATAGCGGTACAAAGCTGACAGGGCCGAGACTAGTTCCATTTATCAAACTGAAACTTTAGTATGTAGTACATTTATTGCGAAAATTCTGCGAATTTTATTCAACATTGCCAATTTAAAGTACGCACGGCGACAGATCAACCTACCCATACCCACCCCTTATGTCCATGAACATAGAGTTCAACTATGGGTAGGTTGATCTGTCGCCGTGTGTGCCTACCTAATATTCACGTTTTCAAATTCGGAAATTCCATGTTAAAAGTAGCCGAAATCGATGAGACAGATTTATGGATCTAGCTAGAGCTAGCGAGAGAGGAATGTCAGGACCACGTAAAATTGAGGTCCATAGTTTCGCCTACCCCTCTGGGAACAAGGCGCGGCTTTATGTATGTACCCAATATGTACCTATGTATGTTAAACTTGTAAAAAAATAGAAAAGGCCTAGAATATAGTTTTTGGCGCGCCTCAGGACAGGTCTTTAGTCAGCAGTGAACGTTGATAATTATTATGAAAAAACAAAAGTTAATATATTTGACTTGACAAGTGGAATTTCATCATTTCAGCCATAGGCGAAGTACATATTTTTCGCTTACGCCGATAGACGGAACATCAGTGTAACCACGTATGAGACAGCGATAGTCATAAAATCCTATACAATTTGTATGAAAATAGATGTCCGACTCCGGAGTCAGACAGCCGTCGTAGAACAAAGAAGTGGCTACGTCGATAAGGACAGCAATAAGTAGCGATCTCCTTTTTTAACTAGAGCGAATTTGCTATGTGCATCTCTTACTGAGTGATATGACAAGACACGTGCTTCCTTCTAGTTCCTTCTCTTTCTACGATTTCAGCATAGTCTCATTGATTATATTGTACCTATCATAGAAAGCTCAAATCACAAAAATAAAATAAGGGTATGGTACAATAGAAATAAATAAAAATAGTAAGAACTTAATAGGATTAGAGAAACGGTTTTAGTTGTTTCGTAAATTGAATAAAGATATTACAGAAACATTTTAATGTTTGTTCAATTTTGCTACGCTAGTATAAGCTCGTACTAATTACGAGCTCGAGGCCTCGAGTACAACTAGCGGTATTGATAATCGGAATAAGAAATAAAAACACAGAAATACAAAATATACAGCTTGGAACGTAAACCGTTTGCTATGTTCAAAAGGGGTTTGAAGATTTTAGTACATAAACTCACGACCAAATTGATTGGTGGACAACATCCTTGCCACAACTAGGTATACCTAATTGTAGCAAGTTTCACATTAACTTTTTTCATGGTTTCAGGATGGAGTGACTTGTCAAGTGATGACTAGTGGCTGATCTTTCAGCCTGCACCTACTGCATAAGAAATCATACCCCTTAGTCGTCTTGAACACCTATCTAAGCCTGAACTACACGGCTCTAGATCTAGCGATTGCGAGTACCTACCGTTTTTTCCATACAAACGAATTCCCCTGTTTCCTCCCTGGATAATGACACTAGAGCAAACATTTTTACCATACAATCTATGTTATCTCTGCTATGTCATTATGTTTTAATTTTCTGCATTAATTAATTACCGTATGAACTAGGGACCTTCGAAAATGACCAATTTTACCACCCGTTTTCAGACATTCAGCAAACAAATTTAACGAATATACAAAACATATAGACAAACTTATACTTAGCCAAAGTTTTTCTCATATTATTCTTGAAAGAATTATTAAAATCAGTTTAGTTTTGGAGGAGGAAACAGGGATTACCCTGTATTTTTATTTTCGTATTAACGAAATGCTGATTTCGTCGATTTTATGTTGATAAAATCAGTCCGAGCTGCAGTTTTCTCGAAAAAAAATCAGCTGCTCCATACTAAACTGCAACCGCCGCCGCTGCCTACATGACTCAAATGTATGGGACAGCTGATTTTTTTTGTTCCGATTGGTTTGCTCCCATAGTAAAAGTTGTTCAGTTTTATGGGTAGACTCTTAGTTTAAAAGGATGCTAATGATATCAATTTCACCCTGTAGTCTTCAAAATTACCTTTGCTCAAGAAATCCATAACACCTGATCTGGCTTCATCATCATCACCATCACACTTCACTACTGCTATAAAGATAGCTAGATAGGCAAGAGTTAACAACGTTAATTTCTGACACATATTAAACAATTAATTTTAGTACCGCGTAATTAATCGATGATTTGCACTCGCCTGCCTTCGTATGACTGATGGGTTATTTGTCCGAATGCCAGGATATAAAGTGTCCCATCAGAGGACAATGGGCGGCGAGACCAAACAATCACGACGACAAAAGAAAGTGCCCAACAACGTGACCGCGGTGGAGAAATGCCGCCCCCGATACCGACACCACCTAAGGACTAATGTTGAATCATTAACGGACTTAGTGCTTCCGTTGGGCATTGAAAAACAGTGACGGATTCAGGATTTTAATTAAAAAATCTGATAATTTCACAGTTACTAGTTTAGTATTCAAAATCAGCTTCTCTCCTCTACCCTCTCATTCATCAAAATTGTAGTAGGTCTGAAACATAGGCTATAGATATTAAATCAGTCCATACAAAGACGTGCACTGGTCGGCATTGTTTAGCATCGGTGATGTAAATAAATAAATAAATAAATATAAATATCTTGGACATTGTCATACAAATTATCTAGTCACTTTTAAAGTAAGTACCATAAACTAGCCTGGACTTGTATTATTCATATTCATCATACAAATATTTTTCCCTTACGGGATTCGAACCCGCGACCCTCAGCCTAGCCCTCAGCACAGCAGGCAGGTTCACTACAGTCTGTGCTATTGGGTCGTCGTCGTTAAATTTGATAACTAAAACTCATATCCGGCAAGATCGCCTCAAATACAATGCGGGGTTCTGTAGTAGAAGGTGGCGTTTTATTTACGAAAAAGTCATTGTACCGCACGCAGCTAAAGTTATTGCCAAATTGCAGTACAACTCTTTGCCCTAGTGTCGCATGTGCCGACGTCGCATCTTGTCAATTTCTGTTTTTTGTAAGCAGTGTCCGGAGTCACGTTGCAGGGTTTGCCTCAAACACTTGTCTCTCGCGTGGTGTTCGCGCGGTTCGCGTCTCAGCCTGCCACGAGGCTCTAAAATCCTTCTCAATTGTTCTTACTCAAAAACAATCCTCGAGATTGGATAGACACTCCCTCAAACTACTTGACACTAGCGAAATCTAACAAGGAAACGCCATTAAATAAAAATAGAATAGAATAGAAGCAGTGTCCGGAGGTGTGCTGTGGTGAGGGGACCTATCTTTTACCAAGTGGTTCTTAATGATTATGTACCTTAATACATCTCTGTTGAGGACATCTTCAGATCCTTATCGGTGCAAGCGCACAGGCGCTGTTCAACCGCCGGTGAAAGTGACAATACACAAAATGAAGGAAGACATCAATCAACTTCTATAAATTATTGTATCAATATTTTGGTATACCTAGTTACAGACTGTTAGTTTAAACAGTTGCCTTAGTTTGATGGGCGATTGTACCCATGATACTGTACATCTTTTCCGATATGTATGGGAATTCGCAAAAAAGTTGTTGATTCTGCATAGGTACTAAATGCAATCAGCTGATCGAACGCTTGTTTAAAAAGTAGTTCAACGAATAATTCGTTGAACTACTTTTTAAACAATAATTTCTTAAAGAAACAAAGGTAAATTATTTACCTTTGTTTCTTTAAGAAATTCAGTATCATGAGTACAATCACCCATTAATGCTACCCTAAAGCGCATAGCATACAGAAGGAGTCCAGGCGGCGTCGAGGCGCGGGCGCGAGCCTTTGCGACCTTACTTGACATACATTGTATATCATACCAAACCAAGCGGCGCGCCGCGCGGATACTACGGTATCCGCCGGTACCTTGACATACGTGTCAAGGTCACCAAGGCGCGCCCGCGCCTCGACGCAGCCTCGACGCAGCCTCGACTCCTTCTGTATGCGATGCGCTTAAGAGAATATTATTCCGAGAGCGAAAATGCGCGCTGCATACAAACGTACTATGGTGATATTTTCAATACTAACCAATTAAAGTCAATCAAATTTTGCAGAAACAATCTAGAAACAAATCTCTATGCTCCTATAGAGTCAGATTTTCGTTAAAATATACAGTTTTAATGCCAGGATTAATTTAAGATTTGTATGGAAATCTTTGAGGCACTGTAACTTGAAAACTATACATTTTAACGAAAATCTGACTCCATACAAGCATAGAAATTTGTTTCTAGATTGTTTCTGCAAAATTTCATTGACTTTAATTGGTTAGTATTGAAAATATCACCATAGTACGTTTGTATGGAGCGCGCTCCGAATAACATAATATAGGTTTAAGCGCATCGCATACAGAAGGAGCGGAACGTGTTAATGAATAAGCGCAAAACCTCTTACACCCCAACTGATTTATAACAAAATAATTAGATTGAAACAATAATTTAATTAAGTTTTGGCAGGCAAACATGATTTGCTGTAATTTCAGCAATGAATGTAACGAATGAAATTGTGATCGGGTTTTGTAAATTTTAAAAACAAATTATTTAATATTTTGAAAAAACTTACCTATGTTGAAACCATGATAATTCGATTCTGCTCTAGATTCTAAACAAACTACTTTCTAGTAACACGTTATATATTTGTAAAATAAGGGGTGTAAAAAACACCCTAGTACTGCAATCCTTAAAGGGGTAGTTCATATCATCAAACTGTAATAGATAAACGTGCCAAGTGTAGGTATAATGCGCCGTGATGAGTTTCATTTTCAGTTCCTTATATTTTCATCAGCCTTTGATGGTAACTTCACGTGTGATAGAAAATTCCTTGATTAAAATTTACAGTAAAGCTGCCGTTTAGCAAACAAACATCATTAGCGTGGGAAGTCGGCTGTATATTAAATTTTGCTACAGACTTAATTAACGTTTACTTCAAGCTTTTATATCTTCGCTCGGACTGAGTTTAGAGATATACTGTATAACGAGTTATATTTGTTACTTTATTCTGAACGAAAATATTGAAGTTTGGTTGGCGCCAAAAAAGGCGCTGTTTTTAGGTAAGGTATATTACCGTTGCCGTTGGCGCGCTCCATACAAACGTACTATGTTGATGTGATATTGTTTATAAGAAAAGGCATTATAATGACCTATGTATGTACCTAGGTCAGTGTTAGGACTATTTGTTTTACAGCTGTAGTTCCCTAATAAAATAAATGTGGCGTATTCATTTGGACACAACAATTAAGATGGACATGGGTATCACCTGACACGAAAACCAAAAATGAAATTGATTTCATAGCTACAAATACCCCTAATAAAATAGAAAACCTGAACGTACTCAACAGACTCTACCACCCAAGTGATCACCGATTAGTCAGAATGACCCTTAATATAAAGCATAGTAGAAAATCCCGATCAAACTTTATAAATGGACAACATAAACATATAGATTACGAAAAATTTGAAAAAGTCTTTATTCATACAGCGATCATGCAGAAAACGAACCAGTACAATCACTATATGACAGACTCGAAACAACCCTGGTGAAATGCTCGTATAGAGGGAAAACGACTGCAAAATCCGAGAGATTACAAGCCATCATATCAGATGAAATAAAGGATTTAAAAAATCAAAAATATTTACTAAGAAACAAAACCAACAAGACGAAAGAAGAAAAGCGAACTTTGAGTAAACTATACAAAAAAATTAACAAGAAAATAAAGCAAAACATAAAGAACTATAGACTAAATACAATACAAAATCACTTAGAAAAAATAGGAGGGATAAAAAGGCATTTAAAGCACTTGAAAACACCAAACAGCTGATGACACACCTTCAAAATACCTCAGGATCCACAGTAATGAATAGGAAAGACCTAATGGCAGTAGCTACTCGATTTTATCAGAGTCTATACAGCAAATCAGAACACTCCGCCCAAATACTCGGTAACCAAACGACTAACAGCGACCCTGCGTTATCGTTCATAAGAGAGCGAGATAGAGTCATCTGTAAAAAGTCTCAAAGTAGACAAGAGTCCTGGGCCTGACGGAGTAACAAACGAGATGATTATAAGAGGCAAAGAAAAACTAATCAAACCACTTATGAAACTTTTTAACAAAATTTTAATTGAGAAAGAAATACCAAGACAATGGAAAACCTCAGAAATAATTCTACTATACAAAAAAGGAAATGCCAAATTAATTTCAAATTATAGACCAATAAGTCTCATGTCCTGCTTGTATAAACTATTCTCATCATGCTTATTAAGACGAATAACAAAAATCATGGAAGAAAACCAAAAAATCGAACAAGCTGGATTTATGAAGAATTTCTCTACTATCGACCACATTCATACGCTGAAGTTAGTGGTGGAAAGTATACCTTTCGAATACGGAAGATATTTCGTTTAGATTTTATTTTTTAGATACTTTAGAATACGGAAAACCATTATACATAGGCTTTATCGATTATTCGAAAGCCTTCGATTCAATTTCCCACGACTCTATTTGGCAAGCAATGCATGAACAAGGAGTAAATTTGGACTACATTAACCTTATCAAAGAGATCTATAAAAACAGCACCGCCCGTGTACGACTGGAATCAGCAGGTCGTTTGTTCCAAATAGAGAGAGGAGTCAAACAAGGAGACCTTGCACCAAAACTCTTTATCTCCGTCCTAGAACTTATATTTAGGAAACTGAAGTGGAACAATATGGGTATAAAAATAAACGGCAAACACCTATCACATCTCAAACCAGGATAAAACGAAAGTAATGACAAACAGAGACAAGTTACCCATCAAAATTCGAACAACACAAATAGAATATGTAGATGAATACATATACTTAGGACACCTCATTACATTCCAGTCCTGCACAGAAAAGAAATAAAAAGGAGAATTAAAAATACCTGGAACAAATACTGGGCCATGAAGGAGATATTTAAAGGACCTCTGCCAACTAAACTAAAAACAAGCTCCGTTTTGCTGTGCATGCGGTGCATACGTGCATGTAATTTGTATGCCGAAAGGCTAAACATGAAGGACTTTGTAAAACCTAACATCTACTGTAATTAATACTCATGTTCCACAAATAAATTATTCTTATTCTTATTCTTATTCTTAACAAAAGCGATGGATATCTGTCTAACACCTTGCTTAACCTATGCCTGTCAGACCTGGCCGCTAACGAAAACTCTTCTAAACAAGGTGAGGTCTTGCCAAAGAGGAATAGAAAGAAGCTACATGAATTTAAAAATAAAGGACAGAGTGAAAAACAATACAATTCGAAAAATGACTAAAGCAAAAGACGAAGTCGTAAAAATACAAAAGTTGAAATGGAAGTGGGCAGGACACATACAAAGAGTTAAAGACGAAATATGGTCTCAAGTGGTAACAAACTGGATACCTTTAGACACAAAAAGAAGACGAGGAAGGCCTTACAAGAGATGGAGCGATGATATTGTAAGAGTAGCGGGACCACTTTGGTCAAGACTGGCGAGAAACAGAAAGCTGGAGTCATTTGGAGGAGGCTTTTACCGCTTAGGCGGCCCTTACACTAATACTAATCCACAATTAAAAATAACATAACATAAGATTAATTATACTAACAAAATGAAATATCTAAGTTTAATTTACTACTACATATCAGTTGTAAGGAATAAAGCTATAATAATAATAATAATTCATTTGAGCACTAGATGTGCCCTATGTACTAGACTACCTAGTTAATTATAAAACAAAAAATTGGTTTAGGTACCTATATTCGTTTAATTATATTATTCATTTAGGTTCATAGGTATAGTAACTGTTCTTTTATCTCAAAATTTGCTTAGAACATCCACATCAATCAGTCTTTTTTTGTGTCTATTTAATAAAGAATCTTTAAAACATCATCGTAGTTCATTGACATGAAAAGAGACAAAACGATCAATACCCTGTTGGAAACTAATGAATATTCGCAGCACAATAAGCGAAGTATTTGCTTATTGTGAAAAAAACATTCTCAAAATACCTGATATCCTACGTTTTTGTCAGGTAGGTACATCAACCTTTACTAGGGTTGCCATACGTCTGGAATTTAGAGATATCCAGTTTGGTTCTATGTTCGTAATGCGGGGGGCATTCTAAGATGTCTGAAATTATCAGTCCATGAAAATCACCATCATTATGTCCACAGGTGCAATCACCTTCTTAACTATTATAAAACTGTAACTGAACTGTGTCTGTACATTGAAGATATTTCCAAAAAAAAGATTACGATATGGTTTTTAAATATCCCCGACTCGAAATCAACCTTTTTTAGAAATTTTGTCTGTCTGTTTGTTTGTGTGTTTGTTTGTGTGTTTGTTTGTTTGTTTGTTTGTTTGATCGCGCATCACGCAAAAACTACTGAACCGATTTTGATGAAACTTTTTTTGTTTGATAGCTTATGATCTGACTTAAAATCTGGTATATAATTTGTGCGGACGAAGTCGCGGGAAAACACTAGTTTCTTATATTTTTGTATAGTAACCAACCATCATTTCATGAGCTAGCGAGCTGCTGCTCTGCTAGCGAGCAGAATTTTTCTGATTTCTACTTATGTATAAAGTTAGTGAGAGTCTTTTAATCACGACATCCTTCCTCATAATTTGTAGATCATCTATTTTTAGATAATTATATTTTTATCCGTTACTTAACTAATTTATGTAAGAAGTCATATTATTATGGCTTCGTATAAATGTAAGAGCAATGTAACGCATAAAATAATATCGTTATTTTTTTTTTTGAGTAGCAGATTCATCCGTATACTAGAGTTATTGCACATTTAAAAAAATCCCTACATTAATTTAATCCCGGGATTCTCAGGGAATGTCCATTCTTTTGTTAACCTTTACCTCCGTCATGGTGTCCCATCCCATACAAACGAAATTTTAGTCTAAAAATTGCGATATTTGGCGTTATGGTATCGATTTGTAATTAATGTATACGTAAACGTGTAAATTGTTACTAAAAGTACATGATCTGACTACAAAAAAATCTCATGAGCCTCGGAAAATCAAGCAATTTACTTTGCCCGAAGACTGCCCGAGTTACAGCAGTCGCGTTTCATTGTTTGACGTTGGGCATCTGTACTGTATAGTATTATATAATCTGTGCCTCCGTCATTTTATTAGACTAAGTAGCTCTTCTAAACCATGTAGGTAAGTAACTACTACCTACCTATGTACTACCATAGAGTAATTATAAACACGTAGGTACGAGTACTATACTTACGTACCTACCCAAGTAAGTTCTTAATTTAGAAGGTAAGTACCTACCTATTTTACTTATAACTTTTGCCCGAGACTTTGTCCGCATGGAATCGATACCTACTCAATTTCTGGCGAAAAATAATTTTACAAATTGACCTTGATTTTTTGAAAAAACACGTAGTAGTAATATTTTTTTTCTGATACTGATTTATTGTTTTGAACTTACCATTTTACAGTATTTTTCAGGGTGTAAAATCAAAATATGCGATAGTTTCAGACCTTCAAATTGAAGAACATTCACCATAACACACCATAACACAGAAAATATCAATGGCTACTGGACTCAAATGTATGGACCAGCTGATTTTGGCTCCATAGTGAAACTTGTTTAGTCCGATAGGTATAGTCTGAAGCCTAGGCTCCAATCTTTTTACTTTGATCTAAGCCTCCAATATGTAATTCATTTACTTACCTAATTTTACACCCTGTGTATTAAAATTAGATAAGGAGCTATTAATTTATAAGAAATTAATATATTAAATAATCTTGCCTCATTAGAAACGCTTAGTAAATTCATACCTACCTACTTTTGCTACCTACTAATTGCTCATAAATTCATAGTAATTTATTCTAAAGTATTACATAATTTGATCGACTAACAAACCTACGTAATACAGCTAGAAACTCAACAACACAATTTTGTAATAACAAATTTGCATATTTAAATGAATTTATTTTAAATTCCACATACTAGATAAATGATAGATGTTGTTGTGGTTACCTTGTGAACTAATTTCTGCCATACGAATCGGCACTGGTTACTACAGTAGTAAAGAACAGTGAAAACTCATGGTAGGCCCTCAGGATGGAATGACGTGTCCAGTAGTAAGAGGTGGCTAGCCTTTCGGTCTCATGAAAACTGCATAAGAAAACTTTAATCCCTTAGTCGGCTCGTACAACACCCACGGGACGAATTTTGGTGTGTCATTCAAAGCCGGAACCACAACGAAAAAAATACATGCATGCATGCATATGCTCACGACTATATTCCCCGAGCGGGTAGTCAGAGTTATTCTGTGACCTCAGAACATCCACGTTTGAAGTAGTACCGAAACTCTGTCCAGTGTGACGGGGGGTGAGCCCGTCGCCACTTATAATGGACAGAAAAAAAAAATGGTTGTGAATATTAGAAAGTCTTTTTATTAAAAGTAGAGTCAACGTTTGTTAATAACACGACTTTTTTCATGTGCCTATTTTCGCAAACTAATTATTACTCTAGCTTCGACAATTATTTTCACTCCTTTCTCTGCGAGTCTCAGGTACCTAAATAATAAGTCGGTTGGCTTAGAAAACGAACTGAAATTTAAAAAAAAAAAATATTCGAATGCTAATCAGCATTTACTTTCAGCACATTACACGTACGTAGTTAGTTTACTCCAGGCCACGTTGTGAAAGTACATTATTAGAATAATTAGTGATATCATGACTGGCGTTCAAGTCATAATGGATCGTGTGCAGTGATAGGCATCAGTAGTCGCGGCACGTTGCTTGTAGTGAAACTCCGGTCGTCTGCAAAGTGTAGAACATTCCGTGACACTGCATATGCTAATCACAGGCTTTGTTTGGCGAAACAGGTCAATTTCCTGCGAACGGAGAATGCAAGAAATTCATCAACTTTCGGCACATGCACGACGAAAATGTCGAAGAACTGTCAATTGGGTGGCTTGGAATTTTTCGGAGTATTTTCCTCGAAAACAATGGTTTTAGACATGTTTAAGAGAAACAGCTTTAGTCACTTTTTGTAGTGTAGTTAGACAGAACATTTTCAAAGGCGGATAGCAAGCAACCCATTCCTTAATTAGTGTGTCATCGACGTATGTACGTAGACATTTTCGAGATAATTTAATTTATGATTTTAGTCATGCGAATTTTCGGCTTTGAAAGTGGAATCTTAATAGGTATACCTAAAGTTCGGTCTGACTGAAAATGATTGTAGACAGGTATTAAGTAATTATTAAAAGTCGTACCTATCTAACTACCTATAAGATATCATCATCGTTTCCTTTATGACTTACGGACGGATAAAACTTATCATAATTTCACTCATGATTTGTTGGACTAATATAAGATGTTTTCAATGAGGGACTTTCAGAATGCCATTAAAAAAAGAAAAAGTAGTTCCTAATGGCTTGATAGATGTCGTTGACGAGACGGGGGCGAGCGACCTTGCAGATAATATGTACAAATAAAAAAATAGTAAGAATTTGTGTTTTTAAGTAAGCAGCAAAATATGAGCATATACAGGGTGTTTCATAAGTAAAAATAAATATTTAAAACTCTTAAGGGGGTTGTTTAGACCGCCAAACTGAACAACTTTCTCTATGGGACCAACATCGAAATCACGAAAAAAAAATCTGATATCCCATACATATTTTATCTCTAGTCGATTTGTATAGAGTATGGAACATCAATTTTTTTTTCTCGCGATTTCGATACTGGTCCCATAGTGAAAGTTGCTCAGTTTGATGATCTAAACCACCCCCTTAAAGGTTTATTTGTATTTTTGTAACACCTTGTATTAATAATAATAATAATAAATATCTTGGACAGTGTCACACAAATTATCTAGTCACATTTAAAGTTCCAGAATCTAGCCTGGACTTGTATTATGATAACTAGACAACGATATAGAATACATATATAGATACAAACATCCATGACTCGGGTACAAATATTCATATTCGTCATACAAATATTTGTCCCTTACGGGATTCGAACCCGCGACCCCCGGCACAGCAGGCAGGTTCACTACAGACTGTACAGACTGTGACTGTATTTCGTCAACGGATGCGTCTGACTCAGAGACATGCATTTTAGTTTACTTTTTAGCCTAAAATTTTCGTCTTCGGACCCCTCTCTAGTCAACGCCATCTATCGCCGGCATGTTGAACTACGTTTTACTAGCTGTCAGAAAACTCATCATTGAAAATTATGCATCTAAGAATTATCCTACATTATAGGGTCCTTCTTTTCTTGATATGCTGACAATTTTTTAAGGGTATGATCAGACCGTCAAGCTGAACAACTTTCTTTATGGCACCAACATCAAAATCGCGAAAAAAAAAATCTGCTGTCCCATACAGAAGAGCAAACCTTCTCGAGCCAAATGTATGGGACAGCCTTAGAAAAAGTATGTATGTCTAGAACGAGCCTCACTGTTTTACCGTATAAAACAAAAGGGGCCAAGTTTCATAGGTTGGTGTGCGTGAGGTGCCATACAAATTATGTATGTGTGCGTGTATATGTATAGGGTTTAGGAGCCAGTACTGGTTCCAATTTTTATCGACGCTTTCGTATCTTCGACTGTCAATCTTGACATATAACTTTATCAAAGGGGACTGCTTATATTTTTTTCGCGATTTCGATGTTGGTGCCATGGAGAAAGTTGTTCAGATTGAACGTCTGATGATGTCCTTGACAAAGTTTCAGCATATTAAGTTGGACCCTGTATAGAAAACTAAATCATAAAAACATGTTTCTTACCTTATACTTACACGAACTAAAAAAGAATTCCACTTAACAAAAATATTCATAGAACTCATCATTTTCTTACGGCAATATTATCGAAATCAATTTCAATTTCTCACCATTTAACCGGTTCATCAATGCAGTTACGAGAAAAACCATCAAACAACGTAACCTGACAAAAAGAGTAACTTCAAAGATTTCGCTTTCTTTAGGATCGTTCGTCCCTTCCATTCGCAGCGCTGGTGTGGGTTGCGCGAACGCGCTCAGTCCCACTGCAGCGATGCGTGCGCTCGCCGCGATTGTCATGCTGGCGGTGTGGCCGTGCCGGTTGCATGCACACCAGACAGACCTGTCCCGCCTACTTCCCGCGCTTGGAGTCCTCGACCACGACCCTGTGCATCGTCTCGTATCGTGTAGCGAATCGATCGGACCTTCCAAATGTTTGAGCGCTTTGAGTCTGTGGCGAGCAGAAAAAGCTGTCAAGAAATTCGAGGGGGAACAGCAGCCTCAGTTCAATGTTACTGCAGACGTGGAGCGGTTTCCGTGGAAGAAGTACAGCAACAGTTCGGATGAGGAGTTGTACTACCAGCTTTGTGATGGTGCTGAGAAGCTTTTGCGTCATCGACCGCTCTCACTTGAGGTTTCTGGCTATACGTTGGACTTAGAGTCTAAAGGCGATGGAAAACTTAAAGTGAATGTTTTTAAAAGTATGTATAAATGCATTAAATTATTAATTAATTTTTATTTCAATAGTAGATAATATGTAATTAAAATTGAAGTGATGTAATTGCGTCCTGAGGCAAATATTATTTTCGAAATAGGGGCGTTTATTGGAATGAATGAATTATTTTGCCGTTCATGCAAAAGATTAAAATTAATGCTTCCACATGAGACTTAATTTGTTCGATTAAATTCAATTATAGCACGAATTTGCTACCTATCATTCCTATACAGAATGTAAACTTAAATGCGTTGTAAACTTTAGGGGATGCTTCATCAAACTGAACACCTGCACGGCTAGCATGCCACCCACGACAAAGCGTTTAAACGAGAAAAACGTCAGGCGCGCTCTTTTTGGCGTACGTAAAATAATAAAGATGTAGGCACGTCTCGGTTTTTTCGTTTTCTCGGCGGTGGCATGCTAGAGGGGCTGTTACTAGGTATTATGCTTGGTAATGGACAAACATTGAAATCGCGAAAAAAATCAGCTGTACCATACGATGTGGGTCGGATAGTCGTTTTCTATGGAACAGCCCCTCTAGCATGCCACCGCCGAGAAAACGACAAAAATCGAGACGTGCCTCCATCTTTATTATTTTACGTACGCCAAAAAGAGCGCGCATGACGTTTTTCTCGTTTAAACGCTTTGTCGTGGGTAGCATGCTAGCCGTGCAGCTGATATTTTTTGACAGTCTGAACCACTCCCTCAAATATGTAACGTTTAAGTTCACATCATTTAATTTTATTGAACGCGACAATAAGCTTAGTCGTAAATACCTATACTTTGAACTTATAAGAGTACCTAGGTACATATTCGTTTTCCTTAGACGTAATCGTATATACAGGGTGTTTCATAAGTAACAAATAATTTTTTTAAACTCTTAATGGGGTTGTTTAGACCGTCAAACTGAACAACTTTCTCTATGGGACCAAAATCGAAATCACGAAAAAAATATTTTTTTATCCCATACATATTTTAGCTCTAGTCGATTTGTAGAGTACTTATAGAACATAATTTTTTTTTTCGCGATTGGTCCCATAGTGAAAGTTGTTCAGTTTGATGGTCTACACCACCCCCTTAAAGGTTTATTTGTATTTTTGTAACACCTTGTATAGTAGGTACTTTATTATCCCTTTACATTATTATGAAATGTGATTATGTGTTTCCGAAACTTCTGTAGGGATTTTGATACGTTTTTCACTAATAGATTAGACTTATTCACAAGGAGAAAGGCTTATGAATCCGTATCAATACAGGGCTGGTTGTTAGTAGCTAAAGGATACTCTTCTATACAATACAATACTCGGTATAACAAACGCCCTAGTAATACTGAAGGGGGTGCATCAGACTATCGAACTGAACAACTTTCACTATGGAAAAAAAAAACATCAAATTAAAGATTGAAAAATTTTTCTCGGGCGGGACTTGAACCCACGCTCTTCCAAACCGGGGTAACTTGCTAACCAATTACACCACCGAGCCCACTACCCAGAGAACGAAATTTCCCCGGTTTGGAAGAGCGTGGGTTCAAGTCCCGCCCGAGACAAATTTTTCAATCTTTAATTTGATTCGAAATAGCACAACATGGCTGTTACATGTTTATAATCAATAATATAAAAAAAACATGTTACATACTTCAGTACCGACTCGACTCAAATGTATGGGACAGCAGATTTTTTTTTCGCGGTTTTTATCTTAGCTCTATAAGGTCTAACAAAATTAGGTGAAACTATTTTAAAGGGATGATCAGACCATCAAACTGAACAACTTTCTCTATGGGACCAATATCGAAATCGCGAAAAAAAAATCTGCGGTCCCATACATTTAGGTCGAGTAGGTTTGTATGGAACAGCTGATTTTTTAACGCGATTTCGATATTTGTCCCATAGAGAAAGTTGTTCAGTTTGATGGTCTGATCAACCCCTTAAAATAGTTTCACCTAATTTTGTTAGACCTTATATAGGGTCATTTTTAATTAGTTGGCGAAACTGAACCAGGGCGGGCACTTGTTAATGATAACAGATTGCATTATCAATATTTATAATTGGTATTGATGATTTACAAAATTATTATTATCGTACGTATCGTACGTAGTGCGCGGCCGGCGGGCGAACATTGACCTCAGAATCATATGATCGAGCGGGGGATCGTAATGATCCACGTAATTGTGGTTAGTAACAGATACCAAATGCGTTTGTTAAGTTTCGCCAACTAATTAAATTTAACCTTATATAGTGAAAGTTGTTCAGTTTGATGGTCTGTAGCACCCCCGTAGGTATTACTAGGGTGTTTTGTTACACCCTGTATACCTACAATCAATTTCAATTTGATGAACCGGTTGTAATGGTTTCCATTAGTGATGTGAACCGGTTTCAAGAAAACCTTAAAAAAACAGTTTTTAAAACACCGGTTTTTATTAAAAAAAAACTTATAACATTAATTCATATTTTAAGTGTCATTTTTTTTAAATAGACAGCCAAAATGCCTCTTTTTGGTGGGACCTTGTGTCAGTTGAATATTTTATTACATAAATCTCAATACTGCTGTGTATCCTGAGTGTCAGACATTGACTTAGGTATTATAAGGATGCTCCATCCATATCAGGATTTCGGGCAACCAATGAATACTGTGCTTCACTTGATACAGTTTATTTCCTTTTAATTCCTTTGTCGTTTTTGATAATATATCTGTTTCTCTAGGCGGTACTTACTTACCAAACTGCGCCGCTGCTTAAACAACGGCTCTTTTGTCCATCATTCGGACTTAAACCTAACATTATGTAGAATTTAATCATCATCATCTCATTTAGTCATTTATTCATTTGCTTCCCATGTGACAATGATCCATGTTCCAAGGATCTTAACGACAATCGATAAACGTCTACTGCTGGACATAGGTGGCAATTTACGTTCTATACTTTTTTTTTTTTAGTTTATTATCATTGTTTCTTAACAAGATTTAAAAAACCTAAAAGTTAATGGTAAAAACCGGTTTTTTCTCAAAAGTAATTGAAAAATACCGGTGCTGAAAATTGTAATCGGTTCACATCACTAGTTTCCATAACAAAAAGCCTCGTACAAAACCTTTTAAGTTTAATTGAGATAATTACAATACAATGTATGTGCCTGTGAGCGTTATTTATTTAATTTAATTTTTTTGATGCAATTTATTACCAAATGTGCATAATAAATTATGAATATGGCATATAAGAGAGAGGGGAAGGTGGAATTTATCCCCCCTCGACATTTTAATGGACACACGGCGACACATCAAGCTACGCAAAACAAACATAATGCTGGCTGCGCGATGTATTACCTTACAGGTTTACACGCGCGGCCAGCTTATTTTGGTTTTGCGTAGCGTGATGTGTCGCCGTGTGTACTGTAATAAATAGAACGGTGATATTATAGTGATTTATTTTACAAGTCCCTGAAACAAAAGTCTGGATACTTGCTTGTCTGTTTTAGCATAGACCGGTACCAAAGAACCTTATTAGAAATTATATTAGACATTAAGTGTAGTACTAGTGTAGTACTTACAATTATTATAATTTTTCCATTATACAAGAATATTAATAGGCTCGTTCTTTAAATATTTTTTTTTCCTTTCTCAATTACGTTCGCGAAAACCGAAAACAACTTAAAACTAACTAAGTATAAAGAAATTTCCCATCCTATCTTTTGACCAAATTCTAACTTTCTACATCAAAATTCCAATTAGTTTCGTAGAAAATTGCTAAATATAATAAAGAACGAACTGCGAAGTTTTCCATTCAGAAATCCTTTTACAAATTTTAGACGCTAGGTACAATAAATAAACCGGTCAAGAGCGAGTCGGGCTACTCACGCACTCAGGGTTCCGTCCATACCACACAACTTGACACAACATATTAACTCAAAAAAAAAGTTTTGTTTTCTCCGGGACCGAATAACACTTGGCAGCTTTTTATTTGTTGTTATACTGTAGAGTTTGCTCTATAATTAATACACTAAGTTTGACGCTTGTATGAGGACCCTCCCTAATTTTTATTTTCTTGACTATTATTATTCATTAGCAAATCCGCCATAATAACGCACATACTGTGAAAATTTCAACTGTCTAGCTATTACCTACGGTTCAAAAGTTACAGCCCTAAATAGGTAGGACAGACGGACAGACGAACATCGTAGGCTTATGAACAGGGTCCCGTTTTACGTACGGAACCCTAATAAAAACGAAACGTTGCTCGGCACGTAGATATAATAAGCTACTGTTAGCTAATATATGGTCATAATTGTCACTCATAACATAGGTGAGACGATAATAGACTGAAAAAAATGCGAGCCAATAAAGAAGTAATGTTAAACTCTCTTCCAAAATAATTGAAATGACGTTATTATTGTTTACTGAAAACAAAAGATGGTAGGTAATAGTAAGCCGAATTAGTTTAACAAAGTTCTCTGAGGTCCGATTCGACCAAACGCGAGTAAAATTTTTTCTTAGATTAAGTCGCCGGTTACTATAGAGTGCGCGCCCCCCGTCTGTATCCACCACTGTCAATACAGGGTGTTAGGCTAAACAGTTGCATTACTTTAAGGGGTGAATGTACGCTGAACAACATTCCTTAAGAAACCTACATGAAATTCGCAAAAATAGTTCGGACTTTTCATACTAAATGCAATTAGCTGATCGAACGTTTGTATGAAAAGTAGTTTTTTTTTCTCGAATTTCCTATAGGTTGCTTAGGGAAAGTTATTCAGTATCATTAAGATAAGATAAGATAAGATAAAACTTTATTCATTAAAAACAGTACACAATACATAAAAGTGAACAAAACAAGAAATGATACAATAAAATTGGAAACATTAATCATTCATTGGTACAATCCCCCCTTAAAGTTATGCAACTGCTTACCCTAACACCCTGTATAATCGGAAGCTTACACAATACGCCTACTTTGTCGTGTCGTGACACAATATTATTTAAATGGTTAGTATTGAAAATACAGGGTGAAATTGATATCATTAGCATCATATTAAACCAAGATTCTACCCATCAAACTGAAGAACTTTACAATGGGAGCAAACCAATCGGAGCAAAAAACAAAACTTCAACATCAAAATGCTGTCCCATACATTTGAGCCCTGTAGGCAGCGGCGGAGGGTGCAGTTTAGTATGGGGCAGCTGTTTTTTTTTGCTCCGATTACTTGCCCCCATAGTAAAAGTTGTTCAGTTTGATGGGTATACTCTTAGTTTAAAAGGATGCTAATGATATCAATTTCACCCTGTATAACCAGATTTTGTTTGTATGCAGCCTACAACAGATGTTAAGTGCGTTCACACACGACGACGCACTGACGGAGCGGCAGATGTCAGTCCATAGAACCACACAGGTGCGTCAATGCGTCACCGTGTGTGCTTCTACGTGCGGTTTCATACAACTCCTTGCTTCACAAATGACGGACTGATGTCTGCCGCTGCGTCAATGCGTCATCGTGTGTCAACGTACTAAGGCCTATGATGATAATAAATGAAAAATCGATTTCGTAATGATAACGATACCTAAACTAAAAACACGAGCTACTGTTTCACTTCCTGTTTTCACACAGCACAGGCCTACCGCAGGCACAAACTGTTGTAAAACCGCAGCCATGTAAAGCGAAAGCAGTCGATGGAAAGTAGAGCAATATCATGCTACATCGATAACAATTTCATTTTCTACAATCTAACCAGTGGGGGAATGATTCAAATCGGGGAATTTCGGGGAATCGCCTATTTGTAAAAATTATAATCGAATTGATTACCTCCTCCTTTTTTTTTTGAAGTCTGTTAATAACAAAAAGAAGAAAATTCGAACCAAATCGCACTATTCTTACATCAAAAGTGTGGGAGAAAAATAAATAATAAATAAACCTTTTCGTATTCTAAATATGTCCGTTGATTTTTGGATAATAAGAAGAAGAAAATATACTAAGCTAATTTATCTAAATATTGAACTAGGACTTATCTGAACATTGAACTATTTACATTCGCAGCACTGAACATTACTCTTTTATTTCTTTCAGCTTCAGAAGATACTGGTCGGAGTAGTATGAAGAAAATGACGAAGAAATTCTACAGCATACTACCGTTCCTAATAGTTCCTGGGCTCATCATGTCTGCGATTTTACCCTTCGTTTTGCCTGCTTTGAAGCTAATGACAGTTGCAGTTGGAATGCTGAATAACATGGCGCTTTCAGGTGCTGTCTTCACTCTCCTCAGGAACAATGCCTTTAGTCATGATAACTACGAGAAGAGGATTATTTACCTCAATGAGGGATACAAGAATGAGAAGATGACTCCTGTATACTTTGAACATGTAGACGTACCTGATGACGAAGGGTCAGAATATGCCAGTAGTAATATACACAGCGTAACGAGTAACATGAAAGGCATGAATGTTGAAACTATAGAAGAACTTCCTCCAAATCCAGAGTGGATAAAACAGTTCTACGGTATTGATGGCATGAAAGTTAGAAGGAACAGCCAGAATAAAGGGTATCGTGTAATAAAACAGAGAATGTGATGAATATTCTTGCCGTCATAGTTTAAGTTGTTACTAGTCTAATTTTTTTAATGTTCTTACGTATGATGCTTTAATTTATTCTTAATAATTTATTGTTATTAGGTAGTGCTATAAATAATTAAGCGATCTGTTATTTGAAAGTGATTGATTTGCGAATGATTTAAAACATACTACCAAAATGAAATATCACTGTTATTCTTTTGTTATCACCTCACTCTGGGTTTCTCAAATTGTGTTACTCCTAGAGGTACGCACCTACATTTCGTTGGTCATAGGCTTAGATTTGTAAAATTAATGGATAAGCCTTACGCGAACGTTACAAACCAGAAAAATGAGGCAAAATAAATGATTGGTAATACTTCAAAGTATGCAATTGCCCTAGATTTGACAGATAATGGCGCTATTTTGTATCAACCAATTGCCCTAGTAGTGTGCTTCCTATCGATTAACTTTACTTTGATCTAAGTTCATAGGTAGGTACGCGGTACGATTTACGTTCTAAACGGTTGCGAATATAGACAAAATTATCGAGAGAAAGAAAAGAAAATCCATAAAATTCTTCTCATAACTCGGTTTTTCTGGTTCTTCTTTTATAAAAGGGTACATTCGCTGTCTTCTGGAAAACTTAATAGAGGTACATGGGGCTATAAGTTTGAGAAACCTTAACTACTTATTATTATGCAGATGAATGGTAGATGCAGAACATGCATCATTGCTATAATTATGTTAGTAATTACTCATGTTCATGTAGAAGCCGTGGTGGTCCAGTGGCGAGTAACCTTGCCTGCCGTGCAGGAGGCGATGGTTCGATCCCCTCCCATGCCGACTCGTACCAATGAGTTTTTCGGAATTTATGTACGATTTGTAACACCACTGGCTTTTCGGTGAAGGAAAACATCGTGAGGAAACCTGCATGCTTCAATCTAGAGGCATGTATTGTACCCACTGTCCATTATAAGTGGCGACGGGCTCACCCCCCGTCACACTGGACTGAGTATCGGTACTACTGGTGAAACGTGGATGTTCTGAGGTTTCAGAATATCTCTGACTACCCCCTCGGGGAATATAGTCGTGAGCATATGCTTAATTACTCATGTTCTATATACTAAATCATGGAACCTGTTTACCAGAAAATTAATTTACGCGACACAGCACACCAGTGAAATACATTTGTTTTCACTAATTATATTGACATAGTCAAGGCAAACTCAACGAGTCATTTTGAGCTTCGCACTGTCAACGTCGACGATGAGGCCGCTGGATCGCCAAAAGTAAGTCTTTCATCAAAGAAAAAGTAAATTAAAAAAATCAAAAACCCGTCTGCGTAAAAAGTGAACTTAAATAAAACAAGTCCAGTAGTCTAGAATTCTGTTAAGTAATATTGAAGAGACTTTCACAGTCGGGACTCGGGACCTATTGAAAATTTGATCCGGTCTAGAATTTTTAATGGGTCCCGACTGTTAAAGTCGCTTCAATATTAACTACTTTTACTTAACAGAATTCTAGACTACATACTTATTTTTTTGTTTTCAGTGCTATTTAAAGTTAACTAGTATTACGCAGATGGGTTTTTGATTTTTTAAATTTCCATTTTTATTTTACACTTGTTTTTTCAACTTTAAATCGTTATACAGGGTGTAAGGAAAAGTATCATTAACCTTTAAACCACATAGTCTACCCATCAAAGTGAACTACTTTTACTATGGAAGTAAACCGATCGGAGCAAAAAAAATCAGCTGTTGCATACATTTGAATCGGGCATAGGTATGGGAGATGGGACAGCTGAATATTTTTTGCTCTGAACGGTTTGCTTTCATAGTAAAAGTTGTTCAGCATGCTGGTTAAAAATGTGGTTTAAAGGTTAATGATACTTTTCCTTACACCCTGTAGATCCTAAATGGTCATTCGAAATGAAAAATTATAAGAGAAACCTAAAGATGATTTTCAAATACGTATTTAATGATACTTAACATAGCTCGTCAACTTCTTTTTTTTCTCACTATAGCGTCTGAGTAGTTCCATCACTTTATCGAAACGCATAAAATGGAACTAGTGCGAAAAAAAATCGCTGTAGTACCATGATGGAACTAGGCAATGGAACTAGAGCGAATGAACGGATTGTCGTTCACCATATTGAATTTAAATTACTGTCATCATCACAATCTTGCAAGTGTCCCTAAAGACATGACACTTTCATGTTGCAAGATTCACACTCAGATGCAGAAACGCTCATCAGAGTTAATCCTCAATTAAATCTCTTGCTATCTTTTACTACGTCAACAAGACAACAAGTGATAGCAAGAGATTTAATGGAGGGTTAACTATGATGAACGTTTCTGCGACTGAGTGTAAGACAAATCGATTGTCGCAAGAATCATTAAATCGGCCCACGCGTGGACTAACCGAATTAATCATAATAACTCAAAGCCACGCGTTTGGTCTCTAGTGCGCCACAAAGGAACACAATTGTATGTACATTGGCTGATAAACACGCATAACCCTTTTTTTTGCGTCGCGCATTCGGGTAAAAATGCAAAGTCTTGTCCCAAAAACCCCTAATTGATTGGCCTCATTTGGTTTGGTATGCAGGTGTTCCAATTTTTTACAGACTTCAAAAAAAGGAGGAGGCTTTCAGTTCGACTGTTTGTTTTTTTTTATGTTTGTTACCTCAGAACTTCTTGTTCTTGCACTACTATAATATAGTAGTTCTCAGTTTGACGTCACATAATTTCGCTTCGCTTTCGCTTACGCGCTCGACTGAGACAATGCCATTTCTTTAATCATTAAAATAGTACGGATAATGTAAAACTAGATGTCCTATGTACATCCGTCGATAATCGTCACAATTTATTTTTACTTGAAAATTTTTATGGTATAATGAAACTAAACAACATATGGATCGAAAACCGTTTTTCTTTTTGGACTTTCCATAAAAAAGTGGGGATCAGATTTTCTATATAAGTCGGAAAAAAAAACATGTTTTTGACCCACGTTCCTTAAGGAAAGTTCTTCAATTTCATTATCTGAACCATAGACTTAAACTCTAGCGATAGACTTGACCTTGCATAGAAGCAACATGTTCCACTTGAATGAGGTGTCCGCACCTGATTGATGTTCTCGAGTTCACTTCGTCACTACGGCAATGACAATGTGTCATTTTGTGTGACATGTTGTTTGTTTGAACGAGCTTGTCTATCGCTAGAGTAATATGTCTATGATCTGAACAGAGCCTTACATGGCAGGCGGGCAGGTTGTATTGCATACGTAATACAACTTTGTCTACTAGGTACTTAAAAGCGGAGGTCTCGACACAATCGTGTCATCTACCTGTTAGACCCTTAATTTTTTTTTTGTCGGTAATTAAAAAACAGACAGACAGACCACTGACAATATATAAGTACTCTAGCGATAGACAAGCTCGTTCAAAGAAACAACATGTTACACAAAACAACACAAAAACACAAGTGAACTCGGGAACATAAATCAGGTGCGGGCACCGCATTCAAGTGGAACTTGTTGCTTCTATGAAAGGGCCTGTTGCTAGAGTGTATAAGTCAATGAGACAGACCGACGTAGGCGTCAAACTTATAAAACCCCTCTTTTTGCGTCGGGGGTTAAGAAGAGAAAAAGGAAACTACTTACTATAAAACCATAGTTTATTGGGTAACCTAAACTAAGTAATAAATAAAATCTTCAGACCAACATTGGGAAAATGCTGAAGAAGGCGTTGATTTTAAAATAAAAAACTATCAAAGACCCAGTCTAACTTAAAAAAAATGACAGTCACCGTCCAAGCAATGAGGACAACATTTATAATAATCACATATTTTTAGACTATTAAACAATATTTACATTAAATATTAACCTCAACACTTTCAATAACACAACCTAAATTCAGAAATTTCGGTCAAAAAGACATGATTGCATATCACACCAATCAATCGCTTATGTTACATTTAAGGCTTCCCACATTGCAGCGATATTATCGAGCGATATTATCGACATCGCGACACCTTACACACTGCAGCGATTCCGCGTTTCGCGTCACGCATGCGCCCTTCACTGAATGTAGTAGAAAGAGATTGCGTCAGGTTGCGATAATATCGCGGCAGTGTGTGGGATCGAGCGCGTCCCCATACAAAATGTACTGAGAACAATTATCGCAAAATCGCAGCGATATATTATCGCTCAATAATATCGCGGCAGTGTGTAGGATCGCGCGCGTCCCCATACAAAATGTACTGAGAACAATTATCGCAAAATCGCAGCGATAATATCGCTGCAATGAACGGAGGCCTTTATTTCAATTTTCTTTGTTTGTGACAAGGTGTAAGTGTAGATGTAGACGGTTGCATTACTTGAAAGGGTAACCATAATACTGAACAACTTTCCCCAAGGAACCTAGATACCAAATTATAAAATAAAACCGGTCAATTGCGAGTCGGGCTACTCTCATACCGAGTCTCCCGTACCACACCACCACACAACATTAATTATTAACTTACAAAAAAGTTAGTTTTCTCTGGCACCTTTAGCGCGAGACCGACTTTGGCCACTTGGCCGGTTTTTATTATTTGTTGTTATACTGTATAGTTTTCTCTATAATCACATTAAGTTTGACGCTTCTATGTATGAACGTTTTTACGACAGAGCGAGAAGAAAAAACGTCGATAAAAACTAGTTTCTTGTATGAGGACGCCCGTTAATATTTAACTTTCTGTTATTTTTATTATTTGTTACGAAATCCGCTATAGTAACGCACATTCAGTGAAAATGTCAACTGTATAGCTATTACGGTTTAAAAGTTACAGCCCTAAATGGGTAGGACAGACAGACAAGACATACAGACAGAAAAAGGTTTAGTAATAGGGTCCCGTTTTCATTCTATGGATACGGAACCCTAAAAACAATTGGAATTGCCTTCTTAAACGCAATTCGCCCATGGAACGTTTGTTTGTAGGCAGTTGAATATTTGTTTTGCGGAATTCCCTGAGATTTCTTAAAGAAGAAGGGGTATGGGTAATATAGGCGTCTTTTTTTTTTTTAAGCGGCCAAATGTGGTGGGTATTTTAGGGCTAATATTACCTTACATTATTATGCAAAAAAAATATATCCTACGGTGTAACGTTTCGGAGATATTAAATTTTAAAGTTTAAAAAAAATTACTATACAAAGCTCATTAAAAGTTACTAGTTTTGGTTTTTTTACCACTTTTTTTGTTTTTATAGCCCAAATATGCGTGATGATATTACAAATAATTAAAATTTACTAATTCTCGGCTATAGAAACAAAAAAAGTGGTAAATTATTATGAGATTTGTAAGTAATTTTTTTAAAACTTTGAAACTAAATATCTCCTAAACGTTACACCATAGGACAATTTTTTTCCATAAAAATGTAAGGTAATATTAGCCCTAAAATACCCACAACATTTGGTACCTGGCCGCTTAAAAAAAAAAGACGCCACCCTCCATACAAGAATTACCCATAGGCCTTTGTTTAGTTTCAGTATCATGAATACAAGCACACTGTAAAATAATGCAACTTTCTACACTTGACACCCTGTATAAATAACCATACACACAGTGTCCAACTTAATAGTGTTTTAAGGGGATAGCCAGCGAACTGAACCTTTATGGGACCTACAATGAAATCGCATAATGTGCTATCACATCAAGTAAGATCGCAGTTTTGTATGTAACATCAGATTTTTTTTCCGTTATTTCCATGTTGGTCCCATAGAAAGAGTAGTTCAGTTTCATGGTCTGATCATCCCCCTTAAATCCTTTAGCATAATAAGAAGTCATAATTTAATAAGTACAAAGTCTATTCCGTTTTTCTATGGACAATCTCAGCTAGCTGCTTGTCTTCATCGGGCATGTCTTTGTCGTCCCAGCCCCAGACAGGGTTCTCTGGATGGTGGTGATCTTCGTGATCTGGCTCTACGATCTTATCCAGTGGATGAGATCCGTCTCCTGTCCTTGCTACACGTTGTCGGATCATGTCAGCTGACACTGTCTTCAAATCATACGCCAGACCTGTAAAAAGAAAAAAATATGTTTTCAAACAAGAAATCATACGAGTACTATGCATCTTGTAAAAGGTTTATTAACTGACGGTTTTTTATAAAGATCACATTGACATATAAAAATTTACACGAATCAATCGAGAAATCGGTTCGTATTACGATGCGTTTAGGCTATCTTATACAAGGTGTTACAAAAATACAAATAAACATTTAAGGGGGTAAGACTATCAAACTCAACAACTTTCACTATGGGACCAACATCGAAATCGCGAAAAAGAAAAATTATGTTCTATACTCTACAAATCGACTCAAGCAAAAATATGTAGGTACTTATGGGATATCAGATTTTTTTTTTCGCGATTTCAAAATTGGTCCCATAGAGAAAGTTGTTCAGTTTGACGGTCTAAACCACCCCCTTAAGAGTTTTAAAAATGTATTCTTACTTATGTAACACCCTGTATAATTAGGTACTTAAATATTTTACACTAAACCATAAGCAACCAAATAATAAAAACGGAAGATACAAGAGGGGGAAGATGAGGTTTAAATGGAAATAAGAATAAAATCTCGCTAACATGCCAAGTTAACGTACAAAATAAATTCTCAAAATAATAAGTCAGATTATAAAGGACACCCATTATTAGCGCTTTCACACACGACGACGCATTGACGGAGAAAAAAATCGGATGTTCCATACAAAACTGCAAACCTACTCAAGCCAAAATATGTATGAGACAACTGTTTTTTTTTCGCGATTTCGATGTTGGTCACATAGAGAAAGTTGTTCTGTTTGATGGTCTGATACTCCCATTAAAATAGTTTCAGCTAATTTGGTTAGACCTTAAATAAATTTTTAGTTAGATACACGCAGAAAAATAAATCTAGTAAGTATACCTAGGTACCTATAGTACCTATGTTAAAATCAACGTGTACTGCATGAAGCAATAGACAAAACTAAAAAATACTACTACATAATCTTTCTTTTGAGGAAAATATATAATTATTTTCTGATACCTTAGTATTACTACTGGAATTAAATATTTATAGCCATAACAATGATTACAGTTCCATTTATCACACATTCCGTACAATGAATATGAGGATAAATGGTAAATGGATACCTATCGATATCTACTGGCGTAAAAAACCTCTTAGAGATATTGGAATTTGTAGTAGGTAATAGAATACCAAAGGCTAAAAGAAATTGAAAAAAAGTGCACTATTCCTGCTTCTATTCAATTAGCTGATCATAAATTCAACATTTTCGCAAGCAGCTGTCAGCGGGTTCCGCTTGTGACAGTCTTAAGAGTAGCAACCCTATTTTTGTATGATTATTAAAGTACGACATTTCCACCGGAATTATGTAAGTATCTATCATTGCCTAAATAATATGGGTGTAGAAAGAAAACTTCTATCGGGATCTTAGTGTACAACTATGAATAAGAATGTATACCTAGAAGTGTAAATGAAGCTCAAAAAGTGGCACCAAAAAAAAAGTGTACCGTGTTCTAAATTTGTTCTTTAAATCTGTACCTAGCCGCCAAAATTCATACCAAATGGAATTTTTCATTGGGTGCCAAAAATTATTTCGATTTTGCTTAGAATTTACTCTTCTAAGTTATTATTATTCGTAGGTGTCCAAACAATAAAAAAACTTACCCCACTTGGCAGCCAAATCAATGATTCCTGTAGACATATTAGTGCTATAATTGCCCAACTCAGCCGCCTTGTAGTCCCAGGGGAACACGTGGTGGTAGTTGTGCCAGCCCTCACCGAAGGCACAGATCGCAACCGCTTTGTTGTCTGTAGCGCCTATGTTTCTGAAGTGGCAATAATAATTTTTCGTGAGTAAAATATTTTGTAGGCGGGGAAAATACGGGATGGCTGATACGATAATTCTTGAAATTAATGTCTATACAATGTGTCTATGTTACAAGGCGTTTTTATACAAGGTGTACATTTATTGGTTCTATCCCTGTCCAGGCTGACTCGCACCAATGAGTTATATGTATACAATATGTATACAGTAGGTATGTATATAGGGTCCTTCTTAAAATGCTGACACTTTTTAAGGGGATGATCAGACCATCAAACTGAACAACTTTCTCTATGAGACCAACATCGAAATCGCGAAAAAAAATCAGATGCGTTCCATACATTTGGCTTAAGTTGGTTTGCAGTTTAGTATGGAACAGCGGATTTTTTTTTCGCGATTTCGTATTTGGTTCCATAGAGAAAGTTGTTCAGTTTGATGGTCTGATCATCCCCTTAAAAAAGTGTCAGCATATTATTAAGTTGGACCCTGTACTAGACCTATATACAAGGTGTTACAAAACTACAAATAAACATTTAAGGGGGTGGTGTAGACCATCAAACTGAACAACTTTCACTATGGGACCAATATCGAAATCGCGAAAAAAAAAATGTATGTTCTATACTCTACAAATCGACTAGAGCTAAAATATGTATGGGATATAAAATTATTTTTTTCGCGATTTCGATGTTGGTCCCATAGAGAAAGTTGTTCAGTTTGACGGTCTAAACAACCCCCTTACGAGTTTTAAAAATTTATTGTTTCTTATGAAACACCTTGTATAAGTTACTCTATGCCCTGTACCTATAGGTACCATTAACAAAATTTTACATAAGTAATTCTACAATACAACTAATGTGCTTAGTAGGCACAAACAAACATGCTCTATATTTTACAAAATATAAACAACAATAATTTACTAATTGCGAAAACAGGAAATAGATGGGTATGAAAAATCATTTATTTCGTACCTAGGTACCTAACTGTTTTATACTAAAGTTTATGGTTTCTGTCCATAACTTTATCCAGATTATAATGTATATTGGATACTTTATCATAAGTAGGTACCAATACTCCATTCCAAATAACAACGAAAATTTAAGGCCATTTTGAATTACAGAAACATGATTTGAAACACTTCCTCTCACTTATTCTTATTAGAATAACGTCCAAGATACGTTGGATAGTATATCTTTTTCACAAATAAATCATGTTTGCTTCAGAATTGGCCAGAAAGCTATACAGGAATCGGAATATCTTATCGTCCTTATTTGGAATGCAGTGTAGGTAGGTAGGTACTTCGGTAGGTAGGTTATTAATTATTATCATTAACACAAATGATCACGTACAATCGTCAAGGACATTCAAGAAGTGGAATGAAATCTTGTTATAGAATGCATGTTTTGAATTTTTGACCATTTTGTTCGTTTGTGCGCACATCACGTAAAATCTTCTAACCAGATTATACGGATGGAGTTTTCCAGCGACATTTAGTTTTTATTTCATTGCAATCAGCTCACTCATTCAGAATAAACAGGGTGCAAAATTATGTAGTTATTATAGATGCGTATATACCTACTTAGGTATATATTAAATAGGGTGCATTAGACCATCATACTGAAGAACTTTGACCATGGGACCAACACTGAAATCGCGAAAAACTAATCAGCTGTTGGGTCGAGAAGCGATTGACGTTTTCTATGGAACAGCTGATTTATTTTTCGCGATATCGATGTTGGTCCTAGATAGTGAAAGTTGTGTAGTTTGATGGTTTTGAAGCACCCCTTGAACACACAAACAAGGTGTTAAAGTTTCCAAAAATACGGCATAGCTGAAGTGGTATACCATGTTTCAGTGGTATATAATATATACCACTGAAATAGACATGTATGCGTAGGCACGTAGCCGTACTAGTATGAAATAATAAAACGTTAAAACCAGTTATGAGTAACCGGTACAAAAATTCCAGATATTTTATAGTAGAAGATAAGTATGCCGTTTTGAGTGAAAGTAATATAAAAGAATGTTTGATACTTATATTATAATTAACATGCTATTCAAGAGAAAGTAAAAGTACCTAAGAGTTAGGATTACTTCACACTGAAAGAACAGCGAAGCGGTCGCTGTTCTTTCAGTGTGAAGTATTCCTAACTCTTAGGTACTTTTACTTTCTTTCCGTTTTGTAAGTAGATCAAAATAAATTAATGGATAAATTACGCGAACATTTCAAACCAGAAAAATGAGGAAAAACAAATGAAAGGTATACTTCAAAGGCCATTGAACCTCTTTGTATGGGAGGCTGGCATAGTGATGACCATAAATTTTCAGGAATTTCAAAAACGTGGCGCACCCTGAAACCTATGTATATCGATAGAGGATCTATAGACGAACATAAAATGTCAAATAACATATAGTCCTAAAGTGCAACGTTTTCGAGATAATCCATGTTAAGGATCTTGTATAGATAAAAATCCTAACACATTTTCCTCCAATACCAATCTCCGTGGTCCAATGGTTATAAGACTTGGGATCTTGACACGGAGGTCGTAGGTTCGATTCCCATGGGGGACACCTAGTGATATGTCACTTTATGCGTTTTTCCCCAGTTGGTTAGGGTAATGCAGGCTGAATCACCTGATTGTCTGAAAAGAAAGCTGCCGCGCTAGCAATAACAGCAGTAAGTACGTTCGACTTGATTTCGAGAAAACGGCGCGTAAAGTTTTCGAAACATTTTTAATTTTCCTGACTTATTTATACAGTTATTTTAATTGATTTATTTTTTTATATATAGCTGAAATCATGTAATTTGATATATAGTAATCGAAAAGTTTGTATCTATATTAGGATAATTGTAAATAATGGAAAACCGTTTATACTAAGTAAAAGTTGGATACTTACTAACAGTTTGCTTAGAATAACGGCAGCAAGTACCGACTTACTGCCGTTATCGTAAGCAGTTCATACAAATCATAGTATGGGGTAAGGAAAAAAAAAGATGTAAATTTATAGAAATCTTGTGTCTATTAAAAATCTGCATAAAAATAATCAAAACCTTTTACAAAACTAAATTTAGTATGATATGGCACACATATTTCACTTGAGATTAATCGCTTAGGGTTACTTAATTAACATTTCTCACAATGAGAAAACAATCAGCCGTTTTCCAAAACTAGTAAAACATAAAATCTAGACCAGGAGACCTCTCGGAGACCAGGTCCACCAGTTTCCAGGGGGTACGCTTCGGAGCTTCGCTCCTACGCATAGCTCGACCTTCGGCCTCGCAAAAATTATGGGGGGAAAATTTGAACATTTGTGTGTCGACCCCATCGAAAGTTGAAGATAGAAAAAAAATGTTTTCATATTTGAAATCTGGGACCAGGGCTGTAGCAAGAACTGGATTGAAGGTAGGGCATAGGAGGTAGGGCAGAAGCAAAAAGCAAGTTTTTTTGGATGAGTAACATAATTCAGTGTTTGTGAAATCTTCTCTCCAGAAATTAGAAGAACACACCAAGTCTCAAAACTATAACTCTTTGAGCCTACCTATATATTATGCTCAAAACACCATTGGCTGGAGCGAGCGAAGCGAACTCGAAATTTCACTCTTCAAGACTCAAAACGGTGTTGGTATGAGTTCCATTAGCCTACCTACGCTCATAATATCTCGAGCTGGCGAATGAAGCAAGCTCAAAATTTCACACTCCAACATTTAAAATGTTGTTGGTATGAGTTCCATTAGCCTACCCTACGCTCATATGATAGGCTGGAGCGAACTAAAAAATTTACACTCCTAGAATCAAAACGGCATTTGCATTGGTATGAGTTCCATGGGCCTATCTATGCGAATAATATCATAGGCTGGAGCGAGCGAAGCGAGCTCGAAATTGCACACACCAAGACTCAAAACGGTGTTGGTATAAGTTCCTTTGGTCTACCTATGCGCTTAATATCATAGGCTGGAGCGAGCGGAGCGAGCTCGAAATTTCACACATTAAGTCTCAAAACAGTGTCGGTCCGAGTTCCATCAAGCTTAGGTCCTAAGCCATACCCAAAACTCAATTCAAAGGCTGGAGCGAGTGAAGCGAGCTCGAAATTTCACACACCAAATCTAAAAACGGTGTCATTTCGACTCACAGGTTGTTTGACTTCACATAAAACACAATTCCAAGCCTGGAGCGAACGAAGTGAGCTCGAAATTTCACACTCCAATACACTCCAAAACGGTGTTCGTATTAGTTCCATTAGCCTACCTACGCTCATAATATCATGGGCTGGAGCGAGCGAAGCGAGCTCGAAATTTCACACACCAAATCTAAAAACGGTGTCAGTCCGAGTTCACATAAAACACAATTCAAAGGCTGGAGCGAACGAAGCGAGCTCGAAATTTCACACTCCAAGATTCAAAACGATGTTGGTATGAGTTCCATTGGCCTACCTATGCGCATAATATCATAGGCTTGAGCAAGCGAGTCGACCTTCGGAGAAAGTGGAAGTTTTTGCCAATTCTCAAGTTGTTAAGAATTCTTAAGTACTTCAAAATAAGTACTATTTTCTTAAATTTCTCGAAAGTTACTACTGATGCATTAAGCAATTAATACTCTGAGTAAATTGAACTTTACTTACTATAACCGCAGTACTTTGAGTTACTGCTAATATTCTTAGTAGGGTACCAAAATGTAAATTTCACTTTGCTTAATATAATAGCAGTACTTCTAGTTACTGCTCATATTCTACGTAGTTAGTACTAAAAGTTAAATCAATTTGCTTAATATAAGAGCAGTACTTTTAGTTACTGCCCTTATTCTAAGTAGTGGTCAAATGTTAATGTTGGCGCATTACTAAAAAACCAGCAGTAAGTATACTTACTGCTATCATTCTAAGTAATTTTTCCGATTATTAAGAGATACTGCTGTTATGCTTACTGGAAAATACAGGTTCCCGTTAAGCTATCAAAATAAGAGTCACAACATAATATAGAGCTCATTTTGCTGATTCCGAATCTTTATGTAACTCAATTTCGTCAAAAATCGTACTTACTGCTGTTATTGCTAGCGCGGCAGAAAGATGATTCCGTGCTTCAGATGGCACGATAAGCCGTTGGTCCCAGTTACTATCTCTGGTGGTTATTATTCGTTATATAAAAACCACGTCAGAGGCCGTAAGGCGGTCTGAAAAAACTCTAACGCCAGGGCTTGCCCACACGATAAGAAGAAGATGTATGGAATAGAAAATGTTTTTGGCATAAACAAGTTCTATGACACCTTTCTGTAATACCCAGTATGAGAAATATACCGAGGTAGGTAGGTACTTATTGATGATAATTTATTTCGAAAAAAGTTCCTGTATTAATGGCAAACATTTATTTCATCTGTGCAGGTATACACGTACACACGGTGACACATCAACCTATACAAAACCAAAATAATAAGCTGGCCGCGCGACGACTCATACGTCATGCAACCTAAACCTACTCGCGGCCAGCTTATTTTGGTTATGAACAGCTTGATGTGTCGCCGTGTGTAAGTACAAATACGCCTCACGACGCGCTGCATACTTCGCGGTCAACTTATACTGGCAGTGTAAGAAGCAAAAAAAATAAAAAAAAAATACTGGCAGTGTGTAGTGCGTCGTCGTGCAGGTTGTATTTGCTATTGTACCTCAACAGATGAAATAAATGTTTGTCTGGGCTATGTCCACATGGAATATATTTTAATCATGTGCTATGTCTATGTTTTTCTTAATTGCAATTACAATTTAATTGAAATAACAAAAAATCTAATGAGAACTTTTTTCGAAATAAAGTACCTCCAAAAAGAGAAAGGTGTAATAGAAAACGTTTATACCTAAGCACGGACTTGAAAAAAAGGCGGACGTAATGTGACACTAAAAAGATGTGATGCATGAGCATACAAGGTCCTACATATTCGTTTGTTCTACAAGGGACCTACACTCACACAGATGCACCAGTTCTAGGCTTAGGACCTAAACCCCCCACCATTTTGTACCGCGTCAGCACACACACAAAAATAAATGGGTGCTTCACTCGTGATTATTCAAGATTACGTCAGGTTTTTTTTCAGGTCCGTGTACCTAGGTAGGTATCATAAACATCAACCAAGAAGGGGTGGTATCCCGCGGTGCGTCTGGAAGTCCGATGATAGTAGAAAGGGGAAGGCGGGATGAGCTCATGCAGCTCTGGTGCACACTCACCGAAGTACAATCTGTAGAAGACCGACAAGCAGGCTACTCTGCGGCGGTGGGCTAGGCTATGAAGCTTGGTTTCCACCAACCAGATTACTGTCGCCACTAGTTGATAATTAGCTGAGCCATCTCACATGTGGCAGCAATACTTCATACACTATCGGACCTGAGCTTTATGCAACATTAAGAGCTGTCCAGGAGTGAAGTACCTTGTTTAATATGCCCAGCTTTTTGGCTGCACTTTGAGCCTTAGACTCGATGTCAGCGCCGAAGTTGAGTTTCGTAGTCGACCCATGCTCAGAAGCTCAAGACTGTCGGAAACAGGGACAGATTTATTTTCCCCGGAAAGTAGGAACCAGAATAAACGAACTCCTTTTGGCGTTGAACAGACAAGCCTATGTTTTGGTAGCGTTGAAGTTGACTAGATTATTGTCACCCCATTGGGAGACAAGACTTAAAGTCAAGTTTGTCCGCTCCACCATGGCTTCCCTCTACGAAAGTATTTCATCCCCGCCCCAAGCGCCGGATAGATATCTCTCTGTGACAGTACTGTCATCTGCATACCCAATAATACCTGACACAAAGAGGTCAGTGATGTGTAGCAGGAAAAGTCTCGCAGAGAGAACAGACCCCTGAAGAACCCCAGCATCAATTGCCATGAGGTCTTCCGACCTCTGAGCAGCTGACAATGACAACTCTAATCGACCGTTCACTCAAGAAATCAGATATCCAGCTGCAGAGATCAGCAGGGATGCCATAAGCAGGAAGCTTGCTCAGCAATCTAGCGTGCCATACCCTGACAAAGGCCTTCGAGATGTCAAATTACACAACTAGTGCTTCGCTGTGTTTCTCGATGGCCTCGCCCCACCAGTGCGTGACATACATCAATTATTAATTTAATTAAATAGACTATGTATTACTGTTTAAATAACCTTAGCGTAAGAATTTATATTGCAATAGTATTAAGTCGTGTTATGCTGTAGAGTTTCTGGCCGCATCTTCTCTACAGCGACAACACGTTCCGAAGCGGTGGTAACTTAAAAAAGAATTAACGTTTAATAAGTGTGCTTCAGGCTCCTATATTGAATAAATTATTTTGAGTTTGAGTTTGACATAAGAAGATCCCCAGTCGATCGCCCCCGGCGAAAGCCATATTGACGATCACTGTGTAGATCATTATCTTCTAGGTATGTCCGCAACTTACTGTTAAGTACTCTTTCCATGACTTTACAGAGAATGGAAGTGATGGCTATAGGTTGGTAGTTGCAGGGGTCGGAACGAATGCCCTTCTTGGGAATCGTTCTTGTTCTGAGAGAGAGGCGACACAGGCGTGTTAAAACCTAATATCTCAGCACTCTTGCAGGTATTCCATCAGGACCTGGCCTCACATGCAGACTACGCAATGCTCTGCGGACCTCTTTCGTGTGTATTGTCATCTCACATCGGCATGTGTGGCTGTTTGGCACGAGCGTCCAGACGTGAATTGCTCCTAAACAGAGAAGCATATAAATTCGCTTTCTCAGTCAGTGACCCACCAGGTTTCTGCATGGGAGGCAAAGGGGAAATTGGATTCGACCGATTTTGAAAGGGACCAGAACTGTTTACTACCAGAAGGGTAGGATGCCAGTCTGTGCAAAGACCGATACTGAGTGCTTGTCTGGATCTGATGTCAGCAGAAAGTCTAAACGATTGGGCGTATGGCCATCGACATCCGTTACCCGCGTTGCTTGATTCACCAGCTGGGTGATATCTAGCGATAACGCAAACTTACGCGTCTCTCTGCCAGCATGGTTAGTTACCCTGATGGATCTCTTGGGCTCGACTGACTGATGGGAAACTCACTTGTAGACTGCGGGGACGCCCGATCCCCCCTGCAATGGCCACCGGGACCTCCCTTCCAGTCGCCAAGGCTGCAGTGGGGCAGCCTTTCACACGTGGCGAGCGTACTACTTGGGCCCCCTACTAACTGCGGTACCGACCCACGACTGTCACCGTGCTTCGTATCCCGCTACCCTCCAGAATGAGTTTCCCGGTACAGTGTTGCTCAGAGGCCAAGACCGGTTCCGAACAGCACAGCAGATTTTCTCCCATTCCCCTGTGGGGACTTGCCATAGATGTCAACACCCACAAGTTATAGCAAAGAAGCTAACAGATGGCGATACCGTCGCGCTCAGAAATATGCTCCATACAAAGACAACGTTCACCGTAAATACGTAACTCGTAACCTGCTACAAATAAGGTTCACAATCGAATGCGAGACATAAATCGCGCAAGAGAAATAATCACAGAGATTCGATATATATACAAGGTCCAACTTAGAACTGTTGGACCACGGCCGGTCCCCAGGCTTCACCATAGATTAGTATGTATATTGGGTATAGATAGGTAAGTCGTCTGGTATTTTAGAACGGCTTAATTATTGTCGTTGCCCCTTATTAGCGGAAGGGGGAGCCACATTGATAAATAAATAGAAAAAGACGGCCGGCCGACACGAGGCTCGAACCATAAGCAACCGAATCGTGAGCCGGTTGTCTAGACCACTAGACCAACAAGACAGTGTTTGATATGGGCGAAATCTCTCACTACTACAGCGCAGCGGTGAGGTGTAGCGCGTTGTCGCTCATAGTGCTTCGAAATGTCACCGAGAGATGGCGGAAGTTGTCTTTCAGCGTTCCACTTCGTTTGCACTAAGATATCTTAGCATGGGCTTCACACTAAGCCTGGTGGAAGATCTTCCCTTTTCAATGGAGGAACATTCCCAAGTAGCACCTCCATATTGGTGACCCTCGACAAAGAACATCGCAACCTGAACACCGCAGAGCAGCACCCAGCAACCAAACCTTCACACCCCTCGACCAGGTCAAACAAGCAGCAGTCACACGCCGTCAACCCGAAGCCGCACCAGGTCCATCGCAGCTGTCTTCACACTGCTTCCTGGGCCTGCAGCTTCCTCAACGACAGTCAGCGTCTGCATAGAAGGATCTCCCGCAGCCCACGTGTCTGAGCTCACCTCCACGTGGCAGTTCTGCTCGCCTTCTCCACGCCTGTCACTCACCCGCATCACATCAGGACTAGTCTCCCTGACAGATGCACACACTCGCAGCACATCGCTCGTCAGACTCACTTGACTGGAGCCCTGCACCTACATGGATACAGACTGCACACTTCGAACAACTCAACGACCTCCGGTCTGAGGGGGGAGTACTGTGGGGACTTGCCATATATGTCAACACCCACAAGTTATAGCAAAGAAGCTAACAGATGGCGATACCGTCGCGCTCAGAAATATGCTCCATACAAAGACAACGTTCACCGTAAATACGTAACTCGTAACCTAATACAAAGAAGGTTCACAATCGAATGCGAGACATAAATCGCGCAAGAGAAATAATCACAGAGATTCGATATATATACAAGGTCCAACTTAGAACTGTTGGACCACGGCCGGTCCCCAGGCTTCACACTAAGTCTGGTGGAAGATCTTCCCTTTTCAATGGAGGAACATTCCCAAGTAGCACCTCCATACCCCAACAGCACTGGCACTCCTGCACACCGACGGAATGCAGCAAGCTGCTTGGCGCAAGACTCCAGCAGGAGGGTGGGCGCAAGCCAGGCGGCTCCTTGCGGAGCCTAGTACCGCTGTGGGGGATCGTTCGGCCGTCACCACAAACTTGGTAGTCTGTGGTGGCGGCGTTGTCCGGGGTGGAGGAGGTAGATCCTTAACCACCCCAAACGTCCACCACCTACGTCCCACTGCAGGGCACAGGCCTACCCTCATGGAGGGTGTATGTACGTTAGTCCACCACGCGTGCACAATGCGGTGACATACAAATACGCATCATATACATCTCATATACGCATCGGAATTTCTTTTTCATCGTATGCAGGTTTCCTCAAAATGTTTTCCTATGCCGTTTGAGAGCAGTTGGTGCTACGTAGGTACATAAGTCAGAAAAAACTCATTGGTACATGGCATATGACGTCAACCGTGCGGATTCAGACCTGGACCTCAAGATTGAATTCCATAGCTCTCTGCAACTCGCTACCGACGGAGCGTTGCGATTCTATTGATATATGATCGCATCTGTGTTAGGATTTTATACAGGATGTAAGTGACAGCCTAGCAAATACTGAAACGGTAAACTCAGACCATCAAACTGGACAACTTTCACTATGGAGCCTACCTCAGGAAACGCAAGAAAAAAATCTGGTGTCCCATACATTTTAGTCAGGTAGGTATAACAGTTTTGTATGGGACCGCAGATTTTTTTTCGCGTTTCCTGAGGTAGCCTCCATAGTGAAAATTGTTCTATTTGATGGTTTGAGTTCACCGTTTCAGTATTTGCTAGGCTCTCACTTACACCCTTTAGGTAGGTACAAGGTGTTACAAAAATACAAATAAACATTCAAGGGGGTGGTTTAGACCATCATACTGAACAACTTTCACTATGGGACCAATATCGAAATAGGGAAAAAAAAAAAAAAAAATTGTATGAGATATCAGATTTTTTTTTTCGCGATTTCGATGTTGGTCCCATAGTGAAAGTTGTTCAGTTTCATGGTCTAAACAACCCCCTTAAGAGTTTTAAGTATTTATTTTTACCCTGTATACACAACATCTTTAACATGCATTATCTCGAAAACGTTGAACTTTAGGACTATAGTTTATAGGACATTTTTTGTTTGTCTATACATACTCTACCGATATACATAGGTTTCAGGATGCGCCGCATTTTTGAAAAATTTCCGAAATTCCTGCAAAATTATGGTTACCACTATGCCAAAAAGTTCAAAGCCCTTTGTACGCAAGTGCCCTAGATTTGACAGATAATGGCGGTAGTTTGTATGGACCAAGTGCACCAGTAGTGTGCTTCAACTTACCGCGCTTTAGGCCTATCCATTAATTTTATTTTGATCTAAGCCTGTATACAAGGTGTTACAAAAATACAAATAAACCTTTAAGGGGGTGGTGTAGACCATCAAACTGAACAACTTTTTCTATGGGACCAATATCAAAATTGCGAAAAAAAAAATTGATGTTCCATAGGTAGGTACTAAACTGCAGCGCCTACTCGACTCAAATGTATGAGACAGCAAATTTTTTTTTTCGAACAGGTTTGCTGCCATAGTAAAAGTTGTTCAGTTTGATGGATAGAGTATGTGGTTTAAGGTGGTTTCCGTCAATACAAAACTTTGTTGTAGAACACTCGTTTTTTTTTTTTTTTTTTTTTTTTTTTTTTTTACGTAGCCTCTTCAATGTCCCACTGCTGGGCAAAGGCCTCCCCTTTTACTCTCCAATCCTCTCTGTTGTGTGCAACTTCTGGCCAACTCTCCAAGAAGGCATCCATGTTATCTCTCCACCTTTTTCTCGGTCTACCTCGACGCCGGTGACCATCCTGGGGAACCCAGTCTGTGGTGATTTTAGCCCATCTTTCGGGCTGCATGCGACAGACATGTCCGGCCCAGTCCCACTTCAGCTGAGCTGTCTTGCGTCCCACGTCCGCTATGCCAGTTCTGGAGCGCAGTTCAGTGTTTCTAACACGATCGGTTAGTCTTACACCTAAAATACTGCGCTCCATCGCTCTTTGGCAGATCTTGAGGCTAGATTTCTGATGTTCAGTCAAAGACCAGGTCTGAGCACCGTAGGTTAGGATGGGCAGGATGCACATGTCGACGAGTTTTCGCTTTAGTGTTAAGGGAAGGTTGCCCTTCATAAGCTCCTTCATGGACCAGTAGCTCTTCCAAGCGTTTTTAATGCGTCTTTCAACCTCTTTATCCTGCCTATTCTCGAAAGAGACTATCTGGCCCAGGTATATGTATTCGTCGACGTACTGCATGACCTGCCCATCTACCTCGACCCTACGTTTGGTGCTGTTTGTCATAACCTGTGTCTTTGACATGTTCATCTTCAATCCTACCCCAAGACTCGCCCCACTGAGCTCCTGTAGCATGGTTTCAAGTTCTTCTGCAGAAGTGGAAAACAAGACAATGTCGTCCGCGAAACGCAGGTTTGTTAGTTTTTTGTCACCGACGTCGATACCCTTATTCTGCCATGATGAATTGAGTACAAGGAATACCTCCTGAAGAGTTGATGTAAACAACTTAGGTGACAGGGGATCGCCCTGTTTAACGCCTCTATCTATTTTAAATGAGGGGCCGTAACTATGCAGTTTGATGTTAGCTGTGCTGTTGTTGTAAATCATCTGAATGAGGTCTACGTAAGTGGGTTCTAGATCTTGATTTGTGAGGGCTGTAAAAATCGAGCTATGTGTGATGCTATCAAAAGCTTTTGAATAGTCCACAAATGCCAGGTAGAGAGGTTTGTTAAATTCAGAGTATTTTTCGATGACCTGATTAAGAGAATGGAGGTGATCTGTGGTGGAGAATTTTGGGCGAAAACCAGCCTGTTCAGGGGGTTGATGTGCATCAAGTTGGCCAGCTATACGATTTTGAATAGTTTTTATAAACACCTTGTAGATATGAGAGACTAAGCTTATGGGCCTGTAGTTGCCTATGTCGTCTTTATCGCCTTTTTTGTGAAGTAATATGATGTTGGAATGACACATTTTCTCGGGTAGCCGACCGGTGAACAAAATAGTATTAAATAAATTGGCAAGGTGAGGCAATAGTGAGTATTTCCCTATTTTTAGGGCTTCTGTTGTGACACCATCCTCTCCAGGACTCTTGCCGTACTTCATACCCTTTAGAGCGATTTTGACTTCATTTATGGATATGGGGGAGATGGTGTCAGGACAGGAGTAGTTCTTAGAAGTTTCTAACTTGTTTGGATCGGAGTATAATGTTTTATAAAATGTTGTACAAATTTCTATAATTTTATCTCTGTTACTGTGCTTTACATTGTTTTCGTCTTTCAAACTGTTGATCCATACTTTACCCCGTGATATGCCTTGTTTAGCTATTCTGAGAGATCTGTTTCGTTGTAATGCAATTTCTACTAAATATGTATTGTATTCCCTGACGTCCTTCCTAATACTTCTCTTAACTTTTCTATCTAAAATTCTGTATTCTGCTAAGTTACCTTTAAAATTTTCCCTTTTCTCTATTAGTTTGAAAGTCTCCCCTGATAATTTGTTGGAATTTTGCCCAGATTGTTTTAATTTTTTACTTGCTGCTGTAATACTGTCTATTAAATTTTGATATTGAGTTTGTGTATCTGAATCTAAGTCTAAACCACTGAATTGATTCTTCAATTCGAGATTAAATTGATCAGAGTTGTTAATTAGTGTTTCTTTATCATGCCTTCTGATTTTCTTAAGAAATAGTTTTTTGCGATGTATTTTGATATCAAAAACGATTTTAGCGCGTATAGGTCGGTGGTCTGAGCTAAATTTAATTTTGTTAAGTATCCCAACGTCCTTAACTATATGTTGATCTGAAGCGAGCACGTAGTCTATTTCATTTTTATATGATTTAGGTGATATCCAGGTCCATCGGCGTTGTGGCTTTTTAGGAAAGAAGCTATTACAGATCTTAAGGCTCTGTCCAAAGGCGAATTGTATCAGTCTACTCCCGCGTGTGTTACGCGTACCTAAACAATGTGGACCCAGTACTTCGTTATTGTCCAAATCTTGTCTGGAGCCGACTTTGGCGTTGAAGTCTCCAATTACCATGTTCCACGACTCGTAGACGGTATTAATAAAAGTCATGTTTAATATATGCAAAAATAGCTTAGAAAATCTAGATTGCGCGTATCAAATAATAATTACAATTTTTATATTATTACGAAGATATCAAGCTTTGAAATTATTCATACAAAATTTAAAAGCCTTATATCTTCGTAATTACATTATAAATTGTAAATGTTATTTGATACGCGCAATCTAGATTTTCTAAGCAATTTTTCTATATACATATACACATTACTTTTATTAATACCGTCTACGAGTGTTCTACGACAAAGTTTTGTATGAAATTGACAGCTCATTGAAAAAGCTGTCAGCTGCCGTCAAACAGTGCTAAGTACTACAGTAGGTTTTGTTTGGAGGGAAGGGAAATTGTGCTATTCACGCCGCATCGCTGCTCTTTTAATGTGAATTTACCCTTATGGAGCGAAGAAGAACCGTTATTATAATTAAGAGTTTCTACACCAGTTAAGTTTGAGGAAAACGCAGAATTCAGTCATCAATTATTCATCATAAACAAAATTGTCCGTAGGTACCAAGAACATTGTATATGTAGGTACCTAATATCGAAATAAAAAATTGTTCATTTATCAGCAAGATAAGTAGTAAGTAACCTACTTACGTAGTTGGCCCGTCATCAGTCGCCACTTCTAATGGACGGTGGCCGCAATATAATTTTTCTCCCCTCCGGACGCAAAGCGTCAATTATCGTCCCGCGGCGAAGTTGCCGCTTTCCACCTCCGTCGAGGAGAAAAATATTATACTAACCTCGGGCAGTATATAAGAAAGCATCTGCTCGGCTTCGCCTCGGTCAACAATTACATGAGATCTGAGACTTTTCTTATTTTCCTGCCCTCGGTCTGTAACCTACTATTATTTATTTATTTATTCCCTTACGGAAAACCCTTCACCAGGAGCTAATGACTTTACAATTTGATGTCATTTGATCACCGTCACAGACTTTCATAAGCGTTTCAGTGAGTTGACGTAACTATAACTACTTGTTTAGTAACAATTACGAACTGTCAACAACCGGTTCAGCGTTGTATGCAATTTTCTTTGCCAGTGGCCCAATATATCAAGCAAGTAATGATTACACAGCGATCGTGACCGAGATTTACCTGCACTCAATGACAGCACACTTTTAGTTGCGTTCTTCCGTGTGCGCGTGTTACCAATATTGTTAGTGCCATAGAGAAAGTTGTTCAGTTTGATGGACTGATCATCCCCTTAGAAAAGTGTCAGCATATTAAGAAGGACCCTATATAGTTATTTAATTTAAAGTCTGTATTATATTTTAACCTCGTACCAATGAGTTTTACGGAATTTATGTACGATTTGTAACACCACTACTGGCTTTTCGGTGAAGGAAAACATCGTGAGGAAACCTGCATGCTTCAATTTCGAGGCATGTATTGTACCCACTGTCCATTATAAGTGGCGACGGGCTCACCCCCCGTCACACTGGACAGAGTTTCGGTACTACTGGTGAAACGTGGATGTTCTGAGGTTTCAGAATATCTCTGACTACCTCCTCGGGGAATACAGTCGTGAGCATATGCTATGCTATGCTATGCTATGCTATTATATTTTAACGAAAGTCTGACTTCGTACAAACAATAGAGATTAGTTTCTAGATTGGTTCTAAAAAAATTATTGACTTAAAATTTTTTTTTTTGATTGAGTTTCATTAGACAGTATTCAAAATATCACCAGACTTCGTTTGTGTGCAGCGCGCAATTGGGCTCTCGGAATAAACTTCTCTTAATTTCCAACTTACTGGTCATAAGGTTTGTTGCCCCAGATGTGGGCAGCCGAGTTGACGAGCCAGGTGAAGTGGAGCGTGAGGGTATATCTGGCTATGGCGGCGCAGTACCAGGACATCCAGGGTTGCTCGCCCCAGCAGTAGACGGGCACGTACGCGGGGAGGATGAAGCACATTAGCGGAACAGCTATCAGATATGTCCTGGAAAAATTTAACGTTTTCTCTGATTACAAGTACAACATAAACAACATTTTCGATTGTGGTCGAAACTCGAACGTGCAGACCAAAAAAAAAATCTTTATTATTTTAGAATTTGTCCGTCTAAGCACTAATTTATTAAAGTACCAAAGCTGTTAAAAAGCCTTAGTTTCATTTGGGTTCAAAACAACGATATCAATGTACTAAAGTCTTTGGCACGGATCTGAAAAAAAACCGGACGTAATCTCGTCTAATCACGAGTGAGGCACCCATTTATTTTTGTGTTCGTGCAGACGCACTGTCGCGCGGTACAAAATCTGGTGCATCTGTGTGAGTGTAGGTCCCTTGTAGAACAAACGAATATGTAGGACCTTGCATGCTTCACATCTTTTTAGTGTCATATTACGTCCTTTTTTTTTTCATGTCCGTGATCTTTGGTGCCATCATAATGAAATGCTTGACGGATAAGTTCTAACAGAATATAACTTTTTTGTTGGCCTGCATGTTCATAATTGCATGCACCAAAAATGTTGGAAACCTGGACGTGTCCTTTAATAACTTGACTACAGAGACGTCTCCAAACGTGGCATTTCAGCGTCGCGACGCAGAGTCGCGATTTCCTGAAGGTACACGAGGAAATTTCGCGACGACGAAAGCCCCGCGTCGTCGGAAAAGGCTCTAGGTATCGAATGCTGTTACCCAAAGACAAAAGGACGCTCGCGAGTCTAATCATTACAATACTAACAAAAGATTCTTGTTGTTTAAGAGGATAGACGAGTACAGTTTTCTCCATACAAACGTACTCCCCTGTTTTCTCCCTGGGTAATGATACTAGATCAAATATTTTTTTACCATACAATCTATGTAACCTCTGCAATGTCCTTATGTTGTTCTTTTTTGCATTAATTAATTACTGTAAGAACTAGAGACCATCGAAAATTACCCATTTTACCTCCCGTTTTCAGACATCCAGTAAACAAATTTGACGAATATAAACAAAAAAAACAAAACGTACGGACATAGCCAAAGTCTTTCTCATATTATTTTTGAAAGAATTATTAAAATAGGTTTCGTTTTGGAGGAGAAAACAGGGGAATACGAAATGCTGATTTCGTCGATTTTTTGTATATAAAATCGGTCCGAGCTGCAGTTGTCTCTTTCGCACTGTAGTCGGCGGGGTGTATGGGTGGGGCGGATCTGATAAATACGTATACAGTACGAAAAGTGACCTATTCTCCAAATTTGCATTTCAGCCCGCCTATCCTCTTAAGAGACCTACAGTCCGTGAGCACTTAGAATAGATTCGGGTCTCAACCGCTCGCATCCCGGCTTAAGATAACAATTGATATGGGAAGATATCGCGACCGTGGGACTTGACGGGTTACCTAGTAAACTTGGGTTAGTGTCGGAGGCACGCGAATATAATACTGCTCTGTATAAACTTTTTACAACTATTACAACTGTTACAACTAATGTTATTTGTGTCTTGTCTATTAGGTATACGAATATAACCTTATACAAGGTGTTACAAAAATACAAATAAACCTTTAAGGGGGTGGTGTAGACCATCAAACTGAACAACTTTCACTATGGGACCAATATCGAAATCGCGAAAAAAAAAGATGTTCCATACCCTACAAATCGACTAGAGCTAAAATATGTATGGGATATCAAATTTTTTTTTTGCGATTTCGATGTTGGTCTCATAGAGAAAGTTGTTCAGTTTGACGGTCTAGACAACCCCCTTGAGTTTTAAATATTAATTGTTACTTATGAAACACCCTGTATACCTATACCATTAATGTCTATTTACCTGACAGCTGAATCTTAGGCCGAGATTCAGAGACGATTTTTATAGTCTTAGTTTGGGCTAAGTAGGGTCGAAATCGAAATGTATGGATTTTGACATAAGGGAGCTCGAACTATGACTTACAAATCGTCTCAGAATCTCGGCCTAGTGCTCACGGACTATATTTCTGCTCTAATTTGTTTCTTGAAAACGGCTTTGATTTCTACAAAAGACGGGTTTTGGGTCAAGAAATGAAAAGCTAAGTCTAATTATCGTGAAATTCGTTTTTAAAGGACCTAAAATTCATACTAAGTAGGTGACATCGGCTGATAAACGGATGAGTTAATAGCTGGACTTTCAATAATAGACTCTTTTTAGATGTTTCTTACCTCTTCTGAAACATGACAATAGGGTCCTTCTCCAGGTCAGACATGTCTACGCTAGCGCCCTTCTCGAAGACCGCCTTGTGCTTCCTCACCATCAGCCAACCAATGTGGGAGAAGAAGAAGCCACGACGAGCGTTGTGAGGATCCGCATCCGTCTCCGTGAACTTGTGATGTACCCTGTTTAATACCAATTGAACTATTATTACTACATACTAGATCCATAGAGAAAAGGAGACAAGAAGAGTGCTGTCAAAGTACATATAACATAATAGTAGGCGCTCTTCTAAGAAACCGCGCGACTCTCTGGGGGGTATGCGGCAAGATAGCGGCCGTGCTAAGGGTTAGGGTATCATGTTCAGAGGATATCAAATATATGGTGTCCAACTTAATATGCTGACACTTTTTTAAGAGGATGATCAGACCGTCAAACTGAACAACTTTCTCTATGGGACCAATATCGAAAGCGCGAAAAAGAAATCTGCTCTTCCATACAAAACTGCAAACCTACTCGAGCCAAATGTATGGGACAACTGATTTTTTTATCGCGATTTCGATGTTGTTCCCATAGATAAAGTTGTTCAGTTTGATGGTCTGATCATCCCCTTAAAAAAGTGTCAGCATATTAAGTAAGACCCTGTATAGTGTCCAACTTAATATGCGGACACTTTTTTAAGAGGATGATCAGACCGTCAAACTGAACAACTTTCTCTATGGGAACAACATCGAAATCGCGAAAAAAAAACTCTTGCATACAAAACTGCAAACCTACTAGAGCCAAATGTCAAATGATGACAGCTGATTTTATTCGCGATTTCGAAGTTGGTTTTATATAGAGAAAGTTGTTCAGTTTGATGGTCTGATCATCGCCTTAAAAATGTGTCAGCATATTAAGAAGGACCCGGTATAAAAGATAATCAATATGAAATAAGTCTGTGAAATTGATATCATTAGCATCCTTTTAAACTAAGAGTCTAATCATCAAACTGAACAACTTTTACTATGGGAGCAAACCAATCGGAGCAAAACAAAAATCTGCTGTCCCATACTAAATTGCACCCGCCGCCGCTGCCTACACGACTCAAATGTATGGGACAGCAGATTTTTTTTTGCTCCGATTAGTTTGCTCTGCTCCCATAGTAAAAGTTGTTCAGTTTGATGGGTAGACTCTTAGTTTAAAAGGATGCCAATGATATCAATTTCACCCTGTATACAAAAATAATTATGTAGCAGCGTAGCTAACCTGCAGTTTTAAACGGTATCTCCAGTAAAAACAACAAAGTTTCAAATCGCGTTAAAAATGTTTTAAACAGCTTTATTTCCAACTAGTGTTTTCCCGCGACTTCGTCCGCACAAATTATATACCAGATTTTAAGTCAGATCATAAGCTATCAAACAAAAAAAGTTTCATCAAAATCGGTTCAGTAGTTTTTGCGTGATGCGCGATCAAACAAACAAACAAACAAACAAACAAACACACAAACAAACACACAAACAAACACACAAACAAACACACAAACAAACAGACAAACAGACAGACAAAATTTCTAAAAAAGGTTGATTTCGAGTCGGGGATATTTAAAAACCATATCGTAATCTTTTTTTTGTAAATATCTTCAATGTACAGACACAGTTCAGTTACAGTTTTATAATAGTTAAGACAAATCTTTATTTTTATTCAATGTGGAATCACACCCGTACACAATACAACCAGTTCGAACCATTGTGGTACGTGCGCGCTCGCAAGTAGGTACACATGTTGACACTGCTGCTTACGAGTACCCCAAGTCTCAGTTGCCTTAGGGTAGGTACCGCCGAGAGTCTGAGACGCGCTCACTCTATTAGGTCCGTCACTGACACGCGCTATAATATGTTGCTGTACTCTTCTTACGCACGCAAAATTACATAAACACGTCTCTTTTCTGCGTGCGAGTGAGAGGAAGCGATTAGCAACTTGCATGCGTTAGGAGAGTACAGCAACATATTATAGCGGCCCTGTGTTGCGCGCCTTATACGGGGTGTAAGGGACAGCCCTCCGCAAACTGAAACGGTGAACTCAGACCATCAAACTGAACATCTTTCACTATGGAGGCTACCTCAGGAAACGCGAAAAAAAATCAGCTGTCCCATACAAAACTGCCGTACCTACCCGACTCAAATGTATGGGATAGCTGATTTATTTTTGCGTTTCCTGAGTTAGCTTCCGTATTGAAAGTTGTTCAGTTTGATGGTCTGAGTTCACCGTTTCATTTTGCGGAGGGCTGTCTCTTACACCCTGTATTTACGCTATGGTGCTGTTCTCCATAATAAGTGGCGTACATCGGAATTCAGTTGGTACATTCTAAGTAGTTAGCTAGATGCTAGATAGCAATAGTTTTTTTTACTAAGAGAGTGTAGCGATATCGCCACAACGAATGAGACAGAGCGGTGTGTCGTGCGGTATTATTTATATTACGTTGTACATAGTATTTGAAAAAGGAATGTTGAGGTGGTTTGGCCATGTGGAAAGAATGAGCCAAAGTAGGCTGACGTATGAAATCTACAAGGAAAGTGTGAATGGAATGGTTGAAAGGGGTCGCCCTAGGCGCACGTACGCTGACCAAATAGGATGCGTACTGAAGAAGGGCCAAATAAAATGTACCCGGAACCGACGAGCATGTATGAAGAGACTTATGAATGTTGAGGAGGCGAAAGATGTGTGTCAGAATCGTAGCATGTGGCGATCTATTGTCTCTGCCTACCCCAGTAGTGGGACATAGGCGTGAGCATATGTATGTATGTATGTATGTACATAGTATCAATGTTTAAACACACGAAAAATTTCATTTTTTCTTTGTTTGCTAGCAACGTTTGATCTTGCCCTTTGTTCCGCTCGTCACAACATTACGTTTTCATTATTTAAGAGGATAGACGAGTACAGTTTTCTCCATACAAACCTATTCCCCTGTATTCTCCCTGGATAATAACACTAGAGCAAAAAAAATTTCACCATACAATCTATGCTACGAGTACATACCCCTATAGAGACGTAATATAAGGCGACCCAACTCTGTCAACTCATCAGTGACTTGTCACTTATATATTTCGCAACGCCTTTGTTTTCCGCCATTGTTTCGAATAGACTTCGTAGTACTTCGGAGCATTTCCGTCCCCCCCCCCGCACCGCAGCTAGTTGACAGAATTGTTTTCTTTTAAATTCGCATGTATTACGTCTCTATAGGGGTATATGCTCGTAAAATCTATGTCACTTCTGCCATATTGTCCCTATGTTTTGCTTTTTTGCATTAATTAATTACTGTAAGAACTAGGGACCTTCGAAAATGACCCATTTTACCGCCCGTTTTCAGACAGATTTGTTTACTGGATAGTAATCAAATTTGACGAATATAATATAAACAAATAAAGCAAAACGTACGGACATAGCCAAAGTCTTTCTCATATTATTTTTGAAATCGGTTTAGTTTTGGAGGAGAAAACAGGGGAACACGAAATGCTGATTTCGTCGATTTTTGGTGTATAAGATCGGTCCGAGCTGCAGTTGTCTCTTTCGCACTCAAGTCGGCGGGGTGTATGGGTGGGGCGGATCTGATAAATACGTATACAGTCGGAAAAGTGACCTATTCTCCAAATTAGCATTTCAGCCTGCCTTCCTCTTAATAACTCCCACGCTGTAAATTCCCACATTCATTCGTGACAGGAGGTAATTGCCCTACAGATCTAACTTTGACTAGGTTATAACTTTGACTACGGAACCGTAAAAAAAGAAACTTAACTGAAAAAAATTCCTTACAACAAATTGGGTAGGTAGGTACAGTAAGAAAACAATCCGTCTGGAGCTTTGATTAAATTAAAATAGCGGAAGATAGGTGAATAGCCTATAGCGCATGGACCGCATGAATTGAGCCCACGTCGCCTAAATTACTTAGGCCGGATTCGACCAAACTTAGATTTATAGAAGAGTACAAGGGACAATTTTACTCTTGGTGTTTACACACCCCGTACTAAAAGAAATAATGTATAATTCACCTAAAGAAAGAGGTCGTTGTATCCGTAGGTACTTATTGCAATGTGAGGTTATACAGTTTTAATTTGTTAGGTTTCTTTTTATTCGAATTTTTTTAATTATGTGACTATGACATTTCATTTAGATTAGGGTTGGTAAAACGCAAAAAAATTTACTCGCGTTTAGTCGAATCCGGCCTTAATTAGTCGCATTGCGTGATTGAGATACTTTTATTTTTTATTTTAGTCGGAATAAGGCCTTTGTGTGCTTTTACTCGCTGTACAAATAATTCAAAATGAAACATTCTAACGGCATTAATTTTCACTTGTAAGTGGTACATGTAAAGCAAATTAATTGTTCGAGTACGAAATGCAAGAACGACACTTAATTATCTTCCGCTACTTTAATTTAATCTAAGGTCACGGTCCATTGAAAGTGGCGACTAAATCTATATCTGCCTGTCTGCCTGCTTGATTGGCAGAGCACAGGCCTACCCTCTGTATGGGCGAACACCACGCGTGTCTAATAAATACAGAAAACATTAAAATACAAATAAGGCTAATATGTTGGTTTCCCAGGTCAAATGAATGTATAAAAGTAATGACATAGTACCCACCTGTGATCTCGCACCCACTCGTAGATATGGTTCTGGAACGCCATGGTCTGCAGGGTGGCCAGGATCAGTCTAAGTGGCCAGCGCGCCTTGTAAGATCTGTGTGCCCATAGCCTGTGTGCTCCCGCCGTCACTCCCATTCCCGATAGTACTGAAAACACTACGGCTGTAACAAAAACGGTGTAAGTCAGTAATGAGCTAGTGTTTACAGCAGCGGCAACAGTTTCGAGTAACCACAAGTGTACATATAGGGTGAAAACTTAAATGGAGTGGTTCAGATCATCAAACTGAACAATGTTCAGTACAGAACCAACATTGAAATCGCGAAAAAAAATCTTCTATTAACTCCTCGCACCCTCTTATGTAGGTACTCGTATGTAACTCATTTAAATGTACATCCTGTCAATCCATTTCCTTTGTTAGCTGAAATTCAAATGGCATAGTCCAAATCGTTCAATTCTCATATTCTAAGTCGCTTCCTCAAATCTTCCTCGACTCAACCTCACTAAAGGATACCTACATTAAGGTTTTCCTCAACTCATCCTCAAAATCTGTATTCTCAGTCCCAATCTTGAGGTTCCTCCAGAGAAGTTGAGTCAATATTTTTTAAATAATGGTGGGTTTCGGTCCACTGTTCCTTGTTTGATTTGAGAACTTATCACGTTTGTATGTAAATAATTACGTGGATTTCAGAAACGCCTTAAAAGAATTACGAGAAATGTCTATAGAACTTCCATTGATTCCTTTCTAATTCATAATTAAGTCAGCAAGAAGGAAAGTGTTGTTTATTCGACTGTCTCGAGTCGTGTTCAAACTTTACCCCGTTGTTGTTAGTGTTACAAACCATTTAATGCAAATTGTTTATCAACAACAACTCTGCATAAGTTTGTAGCACCGTTTCTTATACTATGGCAGAAGCCTTTAACGAATAAAGTAAATAACAAAAGAGGTAACTTAGGTACTATACAAATTGTTTCCCACCAACGTTAAATCTATTGTATTGTACAGAATTTTAGAACAATAATTATAAGAGAGGATGCAGGTATCGCAGAAATAATGTATTCGCCTTTAAATATCGTATAAATAGATACAAAGACCCTGGCCTGGCAGAGAAAACGCTAAGACGAGAGAGTTTAAGAACAAGGACTTCAAAATATAGGTAACTACGAAGGTTGTCGGACGTTCGACTCGTTCTGCAGGGCCAATGGACCTGAAATAGGTAAATCGTTTTCACAAACGTAAAGTAAAGTGCTGCATACTTCAGGCAGAGTTGGGGTATGCAATCCCGGAATCACTGGGACAACTTTTCTAATCATGCGGGAATTTTTCGGTTTGAGTCTTCGGCCGGATTGTTTAAAAAGTAGTGCCAGTAATTAAAGGTTGTAAGGAAAAGTATCATTAACCTTTAAACCACAATACTCTACCCATAAAACTAAACAACTTTTACTATGGGCGCAAACCAATCAGAGCAAAAAAAACTGCTGTTGCATACATTTGAATCGAGTAGGTATTGGAGTTTACTATGGGACAGCAAATTTTTTTTTGCTCTGATCGGTTTGCTCCCATCGTAAAAGTTGTTCAGTTTGATGGGTAGAGTATGTGGTTTAAAGGTTAATGATACTTTACCTTACATCCTGTATAATTACAAAGAAAGCTTATACTTGACATTGAAAGAATTGCAGTAAAAAACCAAAACCAACCGGCCATTATTGTAAACTGAAGAAGAAAGAAAGCTCGCGTAAATGAAAGTAAGAAAATAACTTTTTTTAAGTTTTGACAATGCCGACACCTTTCTAGATAATTACTTAGTTATATCTATTAGACTTTGTTAAGATTACGCAATCAGCTACTATATAGATATCCCAATCAGTCCCAGATCGCGTCACGTAATGAAAAGTTTCACCTGATCCCGGTATTGCAGTTTCCCGTAGGTATACCGGGATCGCAAACCCTAATCAAAGTAAACCGTACACTTTTATCTTGATCAAAGTAAGTGAACTGATATTGTACCGCATTGTGCATTCATGGATGGCTGCACTTTCACATAAGTACCTAGATTGTTATGTAAAAGAATTGAAATTGTATTGTTTAAATTATTTCGTTATCATTAGTCACGATGAGATGCGCAAGAGTTGTTGCAAAGAATACGCTTGAAGGCCGTGGCCCTACGTGAACGTGAATCATGCAAGTACCTACTAATAACGTTAAGTCGACGAAGTAATTAGAAGCTAATAAGAAACAAAATATTTTAACAGACATCGCTTAATACATGAAGGAAATAGTTATATACGGTGTTAAAGTAAACAGTTGCATTGCACCCATGATACTGAACTTTCACTCAGAAACTTATAGGAAATTCGGAGTCACGTTGCAGGGTTTGCTTCGAACACTTGTCTCTCGCGTGGTGTTCGCGCGGTTCGCGTCTCAGCCTGCCACGAGGCTCCAAAATCCTTCTCAGTTGTTCTTTCTCAAAAACAATCCTCGAGATTGGATAGACACTCCCTCAAACTACTTGACACTTGCGAAAACTAACAAGGAAACGCCATTAAATAAAAATAGAATAGAATAGAATATAGGAAATACGCAAAAAAAAATTGGGCTTCCCATACTAAATGCATCTGAAGATTGAACGTTTATGAAAAGTCGAAAAAAATAACGAATTTCCTATAGGTTTCTTAGGGAAAGTTGTTCAGCATCATGGGTACTTTAGGGGTTATGAATGTTGTTGTTGGGATAGTTGAAAAGAGTTCTTGATAATTTCACATTATTTAATGAATTCACTTATTTATTTATTTATTTTATTGGAAAACCAACAGCAATACAATACAGTAGTCACAAGAGTATAAATCAGAAAGCCAATAACAGGTTTTCACTGATAGAAACAGGAATAGTCGAGAAAAAACAAATAGTTAACAATGTATAAAAAAACGCACATAAGTCAGCACACATGTCAGCCTACAGGTAGATATACTTACCTATAAAACTTAAGTTAAACACAAAGCATTGCAAAAAGCAATAAAAGAAAAGAAAATAAAAGACCTTAGTCTAACAATAACCCCTACACTTCATCAGTAAAGAAATCACGACTTAACAACCTTCTTGTCGACTCGACGCTAGAGTTAAAGAGATCAATATTATAAGTATTGCATAGTTTATTAAAATTGTCACTCACTTAATCGGAGTTACATGAGACTTAGGCCCGATTCGACCAAACGTGAGTAAATTTTATTCTTAGATTAAGTCGCCGGTTACCGACTGCTATAAAGTAAACTGATTTTGCGTTTTACCAACCCTAACCTAAATGAAATGCCAAAATCACATAATTAAAAAAATTATAATAAAAAGAAACCTACCAAATTAAAACTGTATAACCTCACATTGCAATAAGTACGGATACAACGACCTCTTCCTTTAGGTGAATTATACATTCGTTCTTTAGTACGGGGTGTGTAAACACCAAAAGTAAAATTGTTCCTTGTATAGTTACTCTTCTATAAATCTTAGTTTGGTCGAATTCGGCCTTAGCGTGTTGGTGGTGTGGGAACGACTGGCGAACGCTCCAGTCGCTCTACGCACCACGTACTTAAGGGTATATTACCGTTGGCGCGCTCCATACAAACGTACTATGGTGATATTTTCAATACTAACCAATTAATGTCAATGACATTTTGCAGAAACAACCTAGAAACAAATATCTATGCTTGTATGGAGTCCGATTTTCGTTAAAATGTATAGTTTGAAAGTTACAGTGCCTCAAAGATTTCCATACAAATCCTTAATTAATCCTAGAATTAAAACTGTATATTTTAACGAAAATCTGACTTCATACAAGCATAGAGATTCGTTTCTAGATTGCTTCTGAAAAATTTCATTGACTTTAATTGGTTAATATTAAAAATATCACCATAGTACGTTTGTATGCAGCGCGCATTTGCGCTCTCTGAATAAAATTCTCTTAACGTAAACAATAAAATAACGCAACTGTTTACCCTAACACCCTGTATGGGGTGTATATTATGTTGACGACAGGGTTGGCATGATTAAAACAAGTTGTTTTAAAACACGTGTTTAAAACAGTGTTTAAAACAGTTTGAATTAAAACCGGGGTTTTTATTAAGTGTTTAAAAACACAGATTAAAACAAGTTTTAAACAATGTATAAAACATTAAGAAGAAAACAAGGTTTAAAACTACTTTTCATTGCGAATGAATGGAAATAAATTAATATTTAGGACTCTAAATAGCTTGACATAAAACCAGTTGAGTCTATCTATAAGCTATTGTACTGCTATATTATATTTTTGTGCTTTTGAAATAGGAATTATAAGGAAAATTTTATTTAGCATTGTAATTAAATAAAACATATAATTTTTATGACAAGTAATTTATTCGGTGAAAGATCAAAGTATCATTAATTAACAAAACATATTTGGTGCATTTGTATAGGACAAGATAACTATTATATTAAAACAATTACTATATTATAATACTTATTCAAATTTTAATTAAAAAATTATAACAATTATAATGAATAAACTAGATATTATACAATCAAAATTGTGTAACAGAGTCAGACAATAACAATTACTTTTTCTTATTTAGGTATTTGAAAACTGTGACAAGTTTTGCAGCTTTCTCGGTACCCAGTTTATTTCGTACGTCAGAATGAATAAATCCAAACGTTGAAAACAGTCTTTCAATTCCAGCACTTGAAGCTACTGCAGTGTGAAGCTGAGTCACTAAGTCCATTGTTTGGCCATTAATTTGTTTTTTTAATGACAGCCACCATTCCAGAGGTCCGACTTGATTTACTACATGATCTTCAAATAGAAACTTATGAAAAGGATCTGTCATTGCCCTGTATTTTACAACATAGGGCATCGCCTCTTTGTGATAAGCTTCTATAAATGATAAAGCTTCAGAAATATCTGCACTGGTGAGGTTTTCGCCTCTGTACTTAGGATGTAGTAAGTTGGCTGCAAAATGAGCTGGAGACATTGCCATTTCAAGCCGGGCATTGAATTTACTTAAATCACCAAGTGAATACTCGGTCTCCCGCAGTCGTACATTCTCACCCTCAAACATATTTTTAAGCTCTATCCATGCTTCAGTCACTTCGCCAATACAGCAGGATGTCTTCTGGGAGATGTCAAGTGTAACCGCAATATTTTCCAGTTTTTTGTAGAGAGTCTGGGCTTGTTGCTTCAGCTCCATGTCATTTACTTTCAATGTCATTGACAAATCTATAGCAGTTGCATAATTTAAGCATATGTCTGACATTATATGCCAATTTTCCAAAAGGGGTAGCTGTTTATTGAGGAAAAATACAGTGGTTAATAGTAATAGTATAAAAATATAAATGTGTTAAAAATCTGAACTAAACAGAGAGTCCGTCGCGGTTCGTTTCTGGCCTAAACGAGCCCATAACGCTTGCGGCGTTACCACGTTGGATCGCTAAGGCAATGTGTTGAGCCAGGAAAGAACCAGACCGTGGATCGCAGCCCCTATCCCTCATCCGGCGACCCAACTCTCGAGCCAGGTTCTTTGCCTCAGCGCTCCAGGGACCGCCCGTCTCAACTGCGAACGGCACGAATAAATAGTTTGCCTCCAAGGCCGCGTACCAGGAGTGCTTCGAGCGTGCCGCGCACTCTGCAGCTGACCCGGCTACCTGTGAGGTACGGCGAAGGTACGTCGGAGCGTAGGTACTTACACAGGTTGCATCCCAAAGGAGGCACCGGCCCTTCTGCCAGGGGATAAGAGTCAGGCCGTCGGGTCTCTTGCCATCTGTGCGGCTTAGTCCTGTGGGCTCGAGGACGTTTGGGACGTTTGCCGATATCAAAGCACGATGGACGAGGTCATTTAGAACGTGGTGGCGTGAGAAGCGGCCTGCTGATTTCTGGCAACTGAGGGCATGATGGCCGTTGGCTAGGACGACTGAACCACAGACGCAGGGATGGGGGACGCATGTGTCGGAGCCCAGTCTTAGAGCGGAGGCTATGCTAAGGGTAGTATTATCAAGCAATGTCCCAAGGTGTGGGGAGGGCAAGGCATGCAGCCATGCTCCTGACTCTGGTTTAGAGGCGGCCCGGAGCCTCGCCAGGTCCGTGCCAGTGGCGGATCCTATAAGTTGGGCGAGGATTGCTTTGGAGCGGATTTCGTCCCAGGCTCGCTGGCTTCCAGGTGTGTCTGGTACATCCTGGTTTGGGTGTAGGAATGACCATGCTGTTAAGGCGACATCGACAAAGGGCAGGCACAATCCGTTGCCATTGACGGCTAGGATGCGAGCGACGAGATTAGCTACCCCGTGCGATGACGCCAGAAAAGCGGCCAGGCCAACGTCCTGAGTGCGGCGGATGCCCAGGCCACCATGCCGAATCGGGAGAGCCGCTTGTAGCCACTGATCCTCTGAAAGATTGACGTTCAGAATGCTCTCGAGGGTGTGTTTTAAAGCATCATCTAGGATGGAGACGTCGCCTGGAGAGAGGAATGAAGGGGCTGTCCTGATGGCATATGTGAGCCTAGGCATTGAGAAGCATTGTCGCAGTAGGGTCAGAGCGACATGTGCAGGAAGGTGTTTAAAGTGTTCCGAGATGCCAAGCAGGGATTGTCTTTTGAGTTCCAGCATAGCGGGGATCGCATCGGGGAAAATGGGGGAACCCAGTAAGGTAAATGATTTACTATCCAGGGTCTTCAGGCCAGGTATAAGAGCCTCAAAATGAGAGAAGTAAGATGACGCTGTCTGGCTGCATGCGAAGAACTCGCATTTACTCGTGTTCACCTGCAGGCCAACGTCTTTGAGACGGTGTATGGTTTCCCGGACGTCATCCAGGACACTGTCTGCATTACCTGCAATAGTTCCATCGTCCAGGTACCAGATGTTGAGCGGTGATTTAAGAGAAGATATGATTTTATGGATGGATAAGCTGAAAATGAGTGGACCAAGTGGGTCGCCCTGCTGAGCGCCGACTTGGGAGCTGATGGCTGCACTGTTGAAAAAGAGATTGCTGGGCGAGGCGTAGCACTGAGATAGGAAGGGATAAATAGTCGGGATGTGATCGCGGACTTCTGAGAGAATTATGTCCCTTTCGACGCTGTTGAACGCGTTCTTCACATCCAGCTTTATTAGGACACAATTTGAATTTGCAGGTGCCATGACGAATGACCGGGTATGCCACCCGGTCATTCGTCATGGCACCTGCAAATTCAAATTGGCGGCTTCGCAACCCAGTGCTGTGCCGAAGCCGAGCTGGTGGGGCTGCAGGTAATCGGCCATATCGGTTTTAACGGCCCGGCAGCAGATTTTGGCCACTAAACGGCGGAAAGTGTTGCTGATTGCGATCGGGCGAATTCCCCCATCTTTTTTTGCTAGTGCACATAGTGACGCCCCGTACAAATTTTCCAAAATAACTTTTAAGCAGTCAGCCATTGTGTTCCACCGTACCTGTTGAGGTATAACAATTGCTTTTCCACCAGCTTCTTTGTATTTGGCAGATGCAAAGTGGGTGTATTTGAAGTACCGCATTATCAATTTAACTTTCTCAGTAATATCTTCTGCATTCAAATCCTTCGCTAGAAGGTTTAATATGTGTGACAAACAGCCGTATGTAAGTATATCCCTGTGAGAAGCTAGTTCTTCCTGTTGAGCCAAATCTCGTCTCATACGGCGCATATTTGCTGCGTTGTCTGTTACTACGCTTCGCACCATGCAGTTGAAAGTTTCACATTGTTTTATTGCCGCAGTAGTAACGTTAACTAAGTAATCAGCTGTATGGCTTTCGGCGCCTGTGTCTATTGTATCAATTAAATGAGTTGAGTTTGTCAACACATCTGTGACGCAGACACAGATTATCGGGTCCTGCCTGACATTACTCCAACCATCAATTGACAGATTAACAACTTTGTTTTTCAAATCATTTTTTACGCTTTCTTGAGTCGAGTTGTAGACTTCGTCGAGTAGATGACCAGCAATTTGTTTGCGGTTTGGAGGTTTATATCCTGGGCGTAAAATTTCCATTAATTTCAGGAACTGTGAGTGTTCTACGTGGTTAAAAGGTGTGTTGGTAGCAAACATATAACGTGATACTTGTAAATCAATTTTCTTCTTATCTTCTTGACTAGTGGCAATAATAAATTGTTTCATTGAAATGTTCACGCTTGCGCTGCTGCTGGCACTGGAATTTTTAGATTGAAGAGTAGTAACAGGTGTGGGTGTGGCAGAAGAATTATCTGAAGATCGGGATCGGGAAGAATCAGCATCACTCAACCACTCCTCCACCACAAAGTCCTCGTCCGCGTCAAGATTTGCATCAGTGTTAGAACTGGTGGCGCTACATTGCTGGAAGTGTGCCTCCATTCTTTTCACAAGTCCAACTAGTTCTTTTTTACATTTTCTGCAACGCACCCTACTGGTCTTCAGTGTGGTATTTTCTTGAGGAATCGATGTGAATTGCTCCCAAATTGCATGCTTTTTGCGTCCTGGACTTGACATTTTTATGAGGTGTTATCAGTTACAGAATTTATAATGAAATGATTTACTAGAAAGAAAGGCACTCGTATTTACAGAATAGAATTCCCCCGGTAAAGTCCCTATGTCGGCCGTCGAAAGAAAGTAATTCAATGGACAAGTAAATAAGGGGAACACCCGCCAACTACTAGTGCTAGTGGGGATAGTCCCCACTAGTGACTAGCGAGCGGGCACTCCCCTGATTTACTTTATTCAAACCATTAATAATACCCACTAGCACTAGGGTATTACCCTTATTTTAAACATAAAATAATATGAATATTGGGGTTTCCCCTATTAAAAAGGAAGATTAGTTAGCGTTCAGTATTGATTAGAGATACGTAAAATAAAATAAATGTTTATCCACTGACAGATTTTTGTACATATTGAATTTATTATGGCGAATTTGAAAATAACTAGTCTAGAAATCAAATATTATAGGTCTAATTTATTTGAAATTAATGGCCTAAAGACAAAAGAACAAAAACGTAAAAAACAAAAAAACACTTGTTTAAAACATTTTGAACTGTTTGTTTTATAAAATTAAAAAAAAACTGTTTTTTTTCCAACCCTGGTTGACGACTTGGTTAGGGGTGATTAGAGGATCAGTGAACAATTTCCTGTATTATTAGACTAACATCGAAACCGTGAAAAAACATCTGCGTTTCCATACGAAACTGCAAACCTACTCAACTCAAACAAATGTACAGGGAGAAATTGATATCATTAGCATCCTTTTAAACTAAGAGTCTACCCATCAAACTCAACAACTTTTACTATGGGAGCAAAATGATCGAAGCAAAAAAAAATCTTCTGTTGCATACATTTGACTCGAGTCGGCATTGCAGTTTAGTATGGAACAGCTGATATTTTTTTGGTCAGATCGGTTTGCTCCCTTAGTAAAAGTGGTTCAGTTTGATGGGTAGACTCTTATACTGTATTCGTAGTTGTTTCCTTGAGGCTTCCTCACTCGATTCGAGGACGTTTTTGTCATTTTTGTCATACAAATTATGTCAAAAACGTCCTCCGCTCGAGTGAGGAAATATCAAGAAAACAACTAAGAATATGGGTGTTAGTTTAAAAGGATGCTAATGATATCAATTTCACCCTGTATATGGGACAGCTGAATAATTATGATTTAATTTGTACCATATGATTCTGCATGAATAAATGAATATGAATATGAATATGTTTGTATCTATCTAGTATACGTATCGTCTAATTATGTGTTCTATATCAGTCCAGGCTAGATTCTGGTACCTTACCTTAGAATCTATGTGACTATTGTATGTACAAGATATTTATACTCTAATATTTATGTACCTACCACCCAATTTTTCCCGTGTGAGGTCCGTGTTTTTTCGTATGAGGCGACTAAGGCATATTTCTTAAGCAAATTTGTTTTGGGATAAAAACTGGCCTCAATTAACATTTGATTCGTCTCTTTCCCAACCACATGAAATCTTAAAATTGGGTATGTGTATGTGAAAGGTTTTCTTTAACTGTTCAGCCAATCGCCATCAAATTTTGGAGGAAGAGGTAGTTTACGGACATACTCGAAGGTTAACTAAAGAATTAGAAACCACAGATTAATAATAAGTGGTAAAATCAAAGTAATATGAAATATGGATACAAGTTTTTCTATCAACTGAAAGAAGGAAAATTGTACACAGAAGAACTTTTTACTAAATTAATGTTATCGATAACTTTTATTTAGTTTGAAAAGCTGATTGAATTACTTATCTCAGAGAATTGTATTAGAAGTACGACCTAGGTAATAATAAAGAAAATATTTCTTGTTATGAATTGGGATGCTTGGATAGGTCTAGTAGCATAAATAAAATTACTTTCATGAATGTGAGTATCTAAGTTCAAAGTATAATAAACAGAATCTAGGTTTGATGATCCCATTGCCAGTTTCTACACTCTTTATAAAACATCCTAGTCATATTTATTGAGTTGGTCATCAAGACCATCAAACTAAGGCTGTCTCATATTCTTATTTGAGTAGAGCATAGAATAATGTATATTGTAGGTACTACAGATTTGTGTGAAACAGTTGATTCTTTAATTCTAAAGCCTGTCGCAACCGCCTGGCAGCCGGATGCAAAAATGTTGTTCCTCTGTTGATTGTCTAATTGTCTATATTATAGACAATCTATTCTCATTATATACATATCTATTGGCCAGCCTTGGTTTATAGATAATCAACAGGAACAACATTTTATGGTAAGTATACTTGGGTACCAAATTGAATCTAAACTCAACACGAAAAAATAAGTTTGCCTGTATAGATAATATGGTCGTAACATTGGGTTGTTAACATTATTTTCAGTAGTAAGAATGGGGAAAATATACTCAAAAACTATAGAAATAGCAGCATTGACTATATCTATTTTTTTCTCAAAAAAAAAACTTCTGGGAAAATAAAATAACCCACTGAAACAACATTTTTGCAATCGGCCATCGGTTGCGAGTGGCAACTCAATTTCTTTCCGATATTTAAAAAAATCTAGCCGCAAGGGGAAATAATTCGGAGCGCGCTCCATACAGACGAAGTCTGGTTGTATTTTCAATACTAACCAAATAAACTCAATGAAATTTTCAGACACAATCTAATCTGCTTGTACGAGTATGTAGGCAGATTTTCTTTAAAATATACCTACAGTTTCAATGCTAGGAATAATTTCAGATTTGTATGGAAATCTTTGACGCACGCACTTTAAAATATACGCGGAAACAATTTAATGTTCTTAAAATTCCGAATAAGGTTTTAACCAAAACTTAAATTGGAAAATACGGGAGAAACTAAAAAGTGTTTTTTCTATAGGATTTTTGTTACTATATGCGCTTTCAACTGCTCAACGTTTGCCGGGTCAGCTAGTTAGTAAATAAAACTCACCAAATAGTATTGTGAAGCCCATTACTTTGCCGGTAAACATCAAGTAGAAGCCATAAACTGCGGCACCGTGCAGGTAGATGAAAGCTAGCACATTTCTCCAAACAATCTGCCATCTGAAAATGAAACGGGAAAGTCGCATAAGAATAGCGTTTAAAAATATACTGGGTCCTTCTTAACATGCTGACGGTGTTTTAAAGGGATGATCAGACCATCAAACAGAAGAACTTTCTCTGTAGGACCAATATCGTCGGCATATTGTCATTATTCGCCTAAACATAATCACTTGCTCGAATGTGGGGCAGTAGTGTATACCGTGGGGCCGGGGGGGCAATTGGGAAAAGCCTACATTGATCGAGCTCTATCTATTACCAATTCATAGCTCGAGTCGCTCGAACCATAGTTTTTACTTATGTATACGTACATCATTATATTTTGTACCGAAAGAGCTATGGCTTCTAATTCATACATGGCTAAAAGTGAGCATGCATGCTTCAAAAGAAATAATTTGTGGGCGTCCACGCAAAAATAGTCAAGTTGTCGGGTTTTGAGTAAAGGTTATCTAAGCCATCTAGATCAGTCACTGACCTTGATCATATGGAATGATAAAAAATATACACTCTGAAATGGAATCCCAGATCCAAAATTTCAAACAAAAGAGCCTCTTTTGTTTGAAATTTTTGATCTCGTATTCCATTTCAAAGTATAGGTTCAAATGCCGACCACTGGACACTGAGAAATAAATGCTACGTAACGTAGCCCGTCGCAGCTTATACGTAGCCCGTCGCAGCTTATACTTACGTAGCCCGTCGCAGCTTATACGCAGCCCGTCTCAGCTTATACGTAGCCCGTCGCAGCTTATACGTAGCCCGTCGCAGCTTATACGTAGCCCGTCGCAGCTTATACGTAGCCCGTCGCAGCTTATACGTAGCCCGTCGCAGCTTATACGTAGCCCATCGCAGTTTATACGTAGCCCGTCGAAGCTTACGTACCACGTCGCAATACTGATTGCGAGTGTTGCATCAGTATGTAAGTACGGGACGTACTTCGTAATGAAGCTTCATTATATCAATTGTGATAGAGTTAAAAACTACTCACTCGTAATCCCTTCTTTTAGCATATCGTGCTGTCGGCGCCATGACAGTAGGCATATCATCATCGAAGTTCTTCGTCACATATGTATTCGCCAATAACAGGGATGATCCCGACATCTTGCGTGCGCGTTTCTGCAAAACGAAACAATATTAAGTGTGAATCGAATCATTTACACAAACTATATAATTATGCACCACGATTTCAACTTTCGTTTCCAATTGTTACTTGAAGAAATATTAAATTACATTTCATACAGGAAACACGCTCTATTATTTATGGGTTATATTTGCATGTTCTTTGCAATTGCATGTTAATTATAATTTGTATAGGATCATTTAAAATACGCTGTCTATGGAACCTGAGAAAGTCTATGGAAAGTTATCTCTGTAGATGTCATTTAATCTGAACACGTTCCTAACTATACAGAGTGTTGTGCTAACTATATTTACATATTATTATTATTATTGATTCGCATATGATAGTTTTTTTTTCTAATTAGTTTGTTGATCTAAAATGTAGACCATCAAAATGAACAACGCAATACGTTAAGGGGACATAATTCGGAGCGCGCTCCTTACAAACGAAGTCTGGTTATATTTTCAATACTAACCAATTAAAGTCATAGATTTTTTCAGAAACAATCTAGAAACTAATCTCTATGCTTATGCATATAATATACCTACAGTTTCAATGCTAGGATCAATTTCAGATTTGTATGGAAATCTGACAACAAGCAATCATAGAGATTAGATTCTAGATTGCTTTTGAAAATGTTCATTGACTTTCATTGTATAGTATTGAAAACATAATTAGACTTTGTTCGTATGGAGCGGCCTACAAATTATATCATATTCATATTCATTTTTTTCATTAAAATAATTGTACATGTCAAATTCACTATATATAAATATTAATAATATATGTATACTTAAGCATATAGCTGCTTCTGCTTTAGCTTATTATCCTCATAAGCATTATATTAAGCATCCAGTTTATTATGTACCTACCTACTGAACTCATTGAATTTTACACCCTATATACGTACTTAGGTTTTATTTTTATATGACTCTAAAAACTGGAAGAAACTGAATGGCGTAAAAGCTAGATTAAATTTACGTCAAAACATTTCTAGCAAGGCAAACCAAACTTGTCAGAAACACTGAACCAACATAATCGTTTCTATTATAGTAGTATAAGAGATAAACGTACTTTTGGTAACCATCAGCTGCAAGGCTGACAAAAACTGACATAATCTGTCAGTCGGTTTAGGAGATAGAGCCATTGAAATGTTTGACCTTTGAACGAACCAGGGGTTTCCCAAATACAGCCCGCGGGCCAAGTGCGGCTCGTAAGGACCACCAATCTGGCCCGCGGTAGCGGGCTGGCTATGTCCTGTGTCCGGTTTGCCTAGCTTATTTAGAGATTTAGATCTAGTGGCGAAATCAGTGTGACTCTTAGGCTATAAAAATTGTAAACAGGCTGATTGACGATGTCAGTTTTTGTACTGTTCGGATAGCTACACTGCATATTATAATAATATCCTGCATATTCATGCATATTCATCTTTAGCAACCATACCAGACCTTTGGACGGTTGTAACTCCTAAACCGACTGAGGTAATGCAGGCAGACCAGTAGGGCTATTGTGTAAGCTTCCGATTATATCGTTTACAAAATCGATAACGTTTTATGACTGTACTAGCCAATTTTTAAATAATATTTTGTTTCTGTGATCATCGTGTTCATTATCTGAGATAAATTAACTAAATATTAAAAAGCAAAATCGCCAAGAACTGCCAAAACACCGTGTTGATTTGATACCGATTGAATCGGGTATTGTTACACAATAACCCCCCTGGTCCATCCCCATCACATAGATGCTCTACCTACACCCTATGAATACTGAATCAGCCTTGCAGCTGATGGTTACCAAAAGTATGCTTATCTCTTATACTATAGGTAGTAACTTGAACTTTAGCAGGTCGAATAAATCTCAACATGAAAGAAACTATTTAAGTATTTCGTTTAAATATAGTAGATTACACACCGAGGGCAGGAGAGTAAGAAAGGTCTCAGAACTCATGTAATTGTCAACAAACATGCGGTCTGAGGCTTTCTTATTTACTGCCCGAGGTTAGTATACTATTTTTCTCCTCGACGTAGGTGGAAAGCAGCAACTTCGTTTAGCGCAGCGGGACGAAATATGACGCTTTCCGTCTGGAGGGTAGAAAAAGTAGGTACCTAAATGTATTTTATTCATTCTTAAAATGATGCGGATGATTTTTTTTCACGTTCCGAAACTTTTAGGGGTGGTTCAGACCATCAAACTGAACAACTTTTACTATGCGAGCTAAACGAAAATAACAAAAAATAAATCTGCTGTTTCATACTAAACTACAATGCCAATTGCCAACTCGACTGAAATGTATGAGACAGCAAATTTATTTTACGAATTCAGATTTGCTGTTGTTCAGTTTTATCACAGATTATATCATCCCTGAGAATTTAAGAACGGTAAAAAAATGTTGTCCGTCACGGGACGCCCGGCAGATGGGAAACTTCTCCAGATTTTAATTTCGAACTTCCGCTAACCCATTAAAAATTTCGAACTTCCGTCAGACAAAAAGGCTGCAGATCCGAATTTAAAAGCCCTCCCATTAGAAGTTTCACTTCAAACTCATCCAGTATCTAATAGTCATCTTACTTACCGAACGCATCACTTGTGTCTAGGAACATCACTCCCATACAGGATGTTATTTAAACTAATATTTTCACGACCTAAACTAGTTTCCTGTTCGTTACTTAATAAAGAATGAAAACTTTTCGTAATTCGTTTGGATAAAGACACCCCTAAATATACAGAAAACACCACCCTGCCAGTATACGTGTAAAACAGTTAAAAGTATTCGACCGTTTGAAGGTAGGCATGTAATTGAAACAGTGGCCTATTACATAACGATGCCGGATATTTGCAATTACTGAAAATATACTAGGAGCCGAAGTGAGAAATTCAACCTCAACTATTGCAGTGCATTTTGGACGCAGTGGCCGGAATATTATAGATTTTCTTTATGCATTATATTTATTAGTAGATTATGCACCAAGGGGATACCGAGCACAAAGAAGAACTCTGGGATTAACTCCCGAGCATAGCGAGGGAGAATCGTAAGTGCAGCGAGGTTCAAGGGGTTCAACAAGCTCACTCATGACGAAAATAATGTTATCCCCTGGGAGAACACTCTACTTTTTTCACACCTTTTATTCGGTACCATGGTTTTTAGTTTGAATTCTAAACAGAACTATTTACCTTCTTATTAGAATGACAGCTGAAATGCGCCAAATGTGTTGTTAGCATCGAACTTCTATCTATTTATTTATGAAATTTTTACCCTTCGGTAGGTATTGTTTGCAGTTTGTAGTTTTGACCGTCGACTTCTGGCCTACGTATTCAAATTCATTTGTTTTAATTTCATATTTAACTCCGATTTAATGCCGATTGCGGATGGTAATAATATGTTTCTTTCCGGAACATTAATTACGGCAATATAATAGCAAAAAATTATTGGCAACTATAAAAATACTTTATAGGTAAATAATTAATTTAGATCATTCCATACATGATGTTTTTTAAACACAATACTATGCATGACTCTATGATAATATTTGAAAAAAAAAAGTTTAATTTAGCTCCAACTTGATAATTTTCCCACCTACCTACACCTAACAAAATATGTTGACGATTTTCTCCAGATTTTACATGGCTCTAGTTTTTTGAAATATCGATGTGGACCACAGACTTAGGTAGTTTGTGGTGGGGACAGCAGTTTTTCTGAGTACCTATAGCTTTTACTCGTACTATTTTGACACCGAGGTGATTGCAAAAGTGTTCCGTTTTACCAATTTTGATTTTAAAAATTGAAAGTGCCGAGCATTCTAGAGCGCCTGCAGGCGCCGCATTCTGCCCGATGCACTAACAAGCGTGTTTTTTTCTTTATTTAGAGATCCTGTGGCGCTTTTTGTTAGGCTCCGAGCGGGCAATAAAATACAATTATTTTAATTTAGAATCTTTCTGCCTTGAAAGTGTTTTTCTCTATAGTAAAACTGTAACAGAAGTGTAGTTATATTGGATTGATCTGAGTTCTGCACAAACGCTTTTCCGCCTATTCGAGATTCAACACAATAAATGGATTCCGCCCAACTGCAATTGAACACATTATCTATTCCACGCAGTCTGCTCATCCGCTGAATCAATGACAGGACTCGACGCATAAAAAATTGAAAATTGAGTTAACAATGTCAGGATATGTTTACTTTATAGCATTACGTAAATTTTAAAAAAACTATATACATTTTGATATAAAACCATATTCATACATTAAACGTTATTTAAAAATTAAACGCGATTTCTGTAATTTTGCGATTTTTCAATTAGGTCATTTTGTTTCTGCGGAAGAGCGATATGTACCTACCTATATAGGTCCATATTTAAAAAAAACTTTTTTTTCCCTGTCAATTTGTTTAGTCGAGCATCAAGCCACGCAAAACTACTGGACCGATTTTGATATTCTAACCAATCTTTCATCCAAAGACAGTTTTAACTAAAGCGCTTACCCATTGATTCTACTGTTGCTTCCGTTTTGTATGTAGTAGTAGTCACTTACGTTTATTTCATTTTTATGTGTATTTATGTGTTTAGTCATTCTGGATTTCGTTCTTTTGAGCTACACCGCCTACCTATTTTCGTTTGTTAATTCCTCTACTCTAAGGTTGCCTGGAAGAAATCGCTTTTTAGCGATAGGACCGCCTTATTTGCACCTACTTTTAACTCTTTATCTGTCTTCAAATGTATGTTCTGCTTTGGTGTGCAATCAAGTATAATTGAATTGAATTGAATTGATTGGCTGTTGAGGTTTCACGTATAATTGTGTACCTGCTGTCTTTCTTGGCTGCAAAATTAGGTCAAGGTCATCAAGTAACCCATTGCCTTTCGATGATCAGAGTTTAAAAACACCTCTAAGTGAATTATAAACACCTTTTCTTCATGAAAACGCAGGAACATTTCCCCTTTCAAGCAGGGACCGAAAATTTTCGGTAACCTTTATTTAAATGTTACCTTTATCGACGTAACAACCGATTTTAATACCGGTAACTTAAATATGACCTTCAATAGAAAGAGAGTGAGTGCGAGTAAGGGTCGGCGCAGACGTAGCGGCAAAAAACGCGCGTGTTTTTAATAACACCGAACTTGAATTTCTGCTAATCAAAAGTACGAAATTGATACAACAACGTCGTTGGTGTAGCGGGTGACGCAAATATTATGTTGGTGCATCCGACGAGCGACGCGCGCACTACTTTTGGTGTTGCTACAGCATTGGACAGGTTGAGTTAATAAAGGAGATGGTTATTTACAATTCATTGAACCCAAAATCATAAAATGGTTAAGTTTATGTTCACGTTTGAGTTTGAGTTTAAGTTTGTTATTATAATTAAAGTTATTTGTATTTAGTAACGAGGTAAGTACTTACTCAAAAAACTGAATACTTATTATATTTAGAAAGATTCAATTTTTTATTTATACAATTATCTGTGTACGCGGACCATTAGTAGAATGATATAAAGGTTACCTTTAAAAATACCTGTAAAAAATTTTTTGGTTGTAACCAAAAAATACCGGTATTATCGATACCGGTTTCGGTCCCTGCTTTCAAGCTTGTCACAAACTTAGACACAATATGTATTAGTACTAACTATAATGAGTACGATACAACTGGATCAAAGCACCCTATCCTCCTCATCCTCCTCTAATCAATCCTCTGAGGCGCACGCTAACTAGCAACTACGAGAAACTCTTAATCTATAACGCTCTGCTTTGAAGGCTATACAGGGTGTAAGGAAAACTATCATTAACCTTTAAACCACATACTCTACCCATCAAACTGAACAACTTTTACTATGGGAGTAAAACGATCAGAACAAAAAAAACTGTTGTCCTATACGATTGCGTCAACGCAATGATCAGAACATCAAACTGAACAACTTTCTCTATGGAACCAACATCGAAATCGTGAAATAAATCTGCTGTTCCATACTAAACTGGATAGGTACCAAATTTGAGCCAAAATGTATGGGACAGCTCTTTTTTTTCGCGATTTCGATGTTGGTCCGATAGAGAAAGTTGTTCAGTTTGATGGTCTGATCATCCCCTTAAAAAAGTGTCAGCATATTAAGAAGGACCTATATCATTCTTATTATACTTTATGAAGCATAAGTTACCGGTTTGTTCTTAAAGACGTAGTTATCTATGTTTCTCTTTTACTCAACGAAGCTCTGCGGTTTGCACAGAAAGTAGAGGATAGTATAGAATATAATATACAGTTACTTACTTCCAATGGCCTACCATTGCTATACTCTCTCTATTAACAGAGTGTGTGTAACTTTCTCTGGAAGTCCAAAGAATTTTACAACAGATGATTACCCATTAATACCTATCTTATGGTCTTATGGCAAATTAACTGTGAACTTATTCCATTACGAAGGTATGTTAGGAGGAAACTAAGGTATACTACTTCTTTTTCAGGCATTTTTCTTTATAGGTAGGTTTATCTATCTCCAATTCGGTAGGTATGTCAAGTTTTTTTTGTGTCTTCATTTTATATTTTTTACGGATAGAAGACATAATTTTAAGACACCTATTTCATTTTTATTGCGATTCGTCGAGTTTATCAATATAAATTAAATTTTTAAATTATTTTGATCTGTAATCTCTAAGCGCAAAAATGGTGGAGAGAAAATAATACGAACTCCATGGAGAAAAACTACTGCTATATTAAAAAAACTTAAAATCATCTGCCTCCTCTTTCTAACTCTATGCTGGAAACAAATACGGCAACATCAAATGTCAAATTCTGTCATTGTGAAAGTATTTTTTTTCTTAATGGCCAAGTTACTTTAGGTTGATTTTATGTTTACCAAGGAGTGCAGGGGCAGCGAGTGACGTCACTCGTGGACCGAAAAACTACGTTATTTTATTAAAAATATCTGTAATCCTTTCATTTTAAAATCTTTGACGTATAAAATATGATTATTGAGACAATTATCTCGAAATAGTTTTCGATTCAGCCCTCCAAAAAAAACTTGACATACCGAATTGATGCGTCAGTTCACCTAAAAGCAACTGTTCTTAGAGTCAGACTTTCGCCCAAAGAAGTGCTAAACTAAAATGACAATGGGATGGCATATTGCTCGCAAAGCCGAAGAGTTCTCGAGTCGCGACCGCGTACCGGAAAGCGCAGCGTGAGTAGGCCAAACAAGGTGGACCGACGACCTGGAGTGCGATTTTTGAATCTCATTCGATGAACTCAGCAGTTGAAAATGTCAAAATTTCTATAGAGATATGCATCTTTCTACTGCTGATTCGACTTCCAAAAATCATAATTCAGGAGTTCGATTTTTGAAAGTCAAATGGGCAGTAGAAAGATGCATGAGAACGCTTTTGTATGAGATTTAGGTCTTAGGACTAGGGCACTGCAATGTAGGTACTCTGAATTGTCATTGTCAATTGTCACTTGTCGCGTTTATTAAGGGGCTACCTGCCGGTTTTGGGTAACTTTGTAACCATTTTATTCATTAACTATGGCACTTTTTGAGCTGAAAAATAAACTGAACCATCTACAAGATATGAGAAGTGATGTGGTTGTTCTAGAAATCGATTTTAATTAATAAAACCAAAGAAAAAGGACTCTAAAGTCACCCCTTTTTTTCCAGTTGTAAACATTTTACTCTTACATTTTGAATCGGAAGAAAATGAAAATTTACTATATTGTTCACAATACAATTTAAAATGATTTAGTTTTCTTACTTTTTAGAAATTAATAAAAAATCATCTAATTTTTCAAAGAAAACTTCTAAATTCTGACCGGAGCCACGCGCTCGTTCGCATCGATTAGTATTGAGAGTCGTGGTCGAGGGCAGATACGCCTTAAATAGGGCTCTGGTGTAGGCGATGAGAAAGGTTGGATGAGGGCAGCGCAAGACCGGTCGTTGTGGCGATCTATGTCCTGCTGTGGACGGCGTCATCTACTGATAGTCCAACTTCTGCCCTATCGCGAATCTGCCATAACGCGAATCTGCCGTAACGCGAATCTGCCATAACGCGAATGAGTGATATGATGACGGTGAACTAATGCAACTGAATAAAAAGATGGTTGCTATAGTTAGTTGTAGCAAAGTTTCTAATCGACGAAAAAGAAAAGGAAAAGAAATGTGATCGCTCTTAATTAAATTCTAATCGCTTTAATATAATTTGTAGGCGAAAGATGCCATAAAAAAGGATTTAAAAATGCATGTTTAGACCTAGATTAATAAAATAACCGTATCTTTGCAATATAAAGATAAAGTTAACTTAGTAACTGGGGAGCTAATGCAAAACAAACGATCCCCCATTTAATCGATTTAATATTCTAAATATACAGGGTGAAATTGATATCATTAGCATCCTTTTAAACCAAGAGTCTACCCATCAAACTGAATAACTTTTGCGATAGGAGCAAACCAATCGGAGCAAAAAACAAATGTGCTGTCCCATACATTTGAGTCGTGTAGGCAGCGGCGATGCGGCGTTTAGTATTGGACAGCTGATTTTTTTGCTCCGATTGGTTTGCTCCCATAGTTTGATGGGTAGACTCTTAGTTTTAAAGGATGCTATTGATATCAATTACTCCCTGTATAGGGTTATTTTTAATTAGTTGGCGAAACTAAACCAGGACACTTGTTAATGATAACAGATTACATTATCAATGTTTATAATTGGTATTGATGATTAACATAATTATTAATATCTTACGTAAGGTACGCGTAGTGCGTACAGAACACGGCCGCGGGCGGACATTGACCTCAAAATCATATGATCGAGCGGGAGGTCATTACCACGCAATTGTAACCAGTAACAGATACCAAATGCGTATCTTAAGTTTCGCCGACTAATTAAATTTAACCTTATAGAGTTCAGAGTTAAACGTAATCTCTGGTGTTATTGGTCTACTCGTATAATGAATGGGTCGACTCATCATAGGACCAGCAGTGCGATTTTTGAAAATCATACGAGCGGTTCGGCGGTAGAAAATGTCAGAATTACTATGGAGATTATGCATCTTTCTACTGCCGAACCGCTCGTATGATTTTCAAAAATCGCACTGCAGGGAGTGTCATTGCTCTTCAGGTACCTAATTAAAAATACCCATGGGCCCGGTGATGGGTCTACTCATGCCCGCCTAAACGTTTTATTAGTAGTTGTATCAACGTTTCTGATCACTCCAAAAGAGATTACGGTCGTAAGTTTATGTATTTATCATCCTGGTAACCATGTTTCACATCTTAACAGCAGGACAGTTTTGGTTATCCAAGTGCAAGCGTCTCTTTCTTGCAAGCATAAGTTTGCAATTAGCCATCCCGCTCCAATTGAAAGCAGGATCGCAAAAAAACGTGTTTTTCATCAATATCTTTGCTCATGGGTGTTTTGAAGCTCAAAATTCTACGGAGTTCACTAGAAATATTTAATGTATTTAGTTAAGTACAAGAATAAATAGTTAAATATCAGCAGTTTAATCATATTATTGAAAAAACATAACAAAAAGGGGTAACTGGGATTTTTTTCTATCTATTAAACTTAATCTAATCGTGTAATTGAGCACGGTCGCCTATCAGCCAGATCCTTAAATAACACGTAATTGGTTTTCAGACTTTAAAACACAGTTTAAAGCACTTTCGTTCGTGTTCAAAAAACGGCCTCGACCGGATAACAGCGTCTTAAATTGCCTATTTCGTGTTTTCTATTATTATAAACTCTTTATTGTTTTCATGCAGTCTTTTACTATGGATGTTAACCAAATAAAAATGCATGTGAAGTTCACAAGAAAAATTGCGTTTGGTACTCGACAAAGTCTAAACAAAAAACTAACGATAAAAAACATTTTATCTAACACTTTGGGATTTTGTCAAAATATCGAATTAATATTTTTACCTATTCCGTTAGAATAATATTAGTGTGAGAGCACACTATAACAGACACAGAACAGAACAGTTAGAACAGACTGTCTGTTTGCATTGGAAAGCTCGTTTCATTGTGACGAAAAAATGACGAGACACAATCACTTTCACGACAAGACAATAAACAAGTTGTATGACCAATAACTTTCATGTATATTGCATATCCATATTACTCTTCATTATTGTTTTCCTAAATAAAAGATACGCCTACTTCTACTTAAACCAAAACCTAGTTAAGCATTTAAAACCTGTATTTAAAATGCTTAACAGATATACTGTTACGATAAAGAATGCTCTCATTTCTGTTTCTAATTGTGTCAGTTCATAAAATACATAACTTTAGGAGTAGTACTTATGCCTAGGCACTGAATATATGTAATAGTAAAGAGTTCTACAATTCTACATTAACCTAGGAATAATATTGGCAACTTAGGCCCGATTCGACCAAACGCGAGTAAATTTTATTACTTTAGAGTAAACTGATTTTGCGTTTTACCAACCCTAATTTAAATGAAATGTCAATGTCACATAAAAAAAAATATAATAAAAAGAAACCTACCAAATTAAAACTGTATAACCTCACATTGCATTAAGTACGGATACAACGACCTCTTTCTTTAGGTGAATTATACATTCGTTCTTTTAGTACCTACGGGGTGTGTAAACACTAAAAGTAAAATTGTTCCTTGTATAGTTACTCTTCTATAAATCTAATTTTGGTCGAATTCAGCCTTAGAAACCTATATCACACATGGCCAATGAGCGCGCAACGATTTCTGGCAAGAATTATTTCTGCTTATTTTTTGGTATTAATTTAGTTTAACCATCCAAAAGGGAATTACAGTCGTGAGTGTGTAATTTAGATTAAAACAATAATGTCATTCAAGCTTATTCCCGCGACTTCGAAGGCATTCGTTTTTTTAGAGTAATAAAGTCTTTACCACACTACAAATTCATTATCGAATAAGGCCTGTCACATACATACGGAATTGCGATTCGGAATTCCGAATGAAAACAGGTTTTCGTATTAGTTTATTAGTAGCCGGGGGACTTTTTAATTACCAAAAAGATTACCGATTGCCGTTTAGAAATTGCTATAAAGTACTAAATGACTAATATAAAAACATAAGTCTTACACATCACAACCCGCCGTAGAAAAAAAAAAAATGTCTGAAATTTTTTAATTTTGAGCTTATGGTTTTTTTTTGCTATACTGTCATGTTCTCCACCCTAGTTACCACCCATACGTAATATTAAGACAATCTAAAGTTTCCATACCGACAACATTCGGATTTTTGTCATACACGACACTACTAAAACGGAGCCTATTTTTTTGATTGAACTTTTGTGCCAGTTTTCGTGGCTCGCTGTTGGTAAGTATAGGAGTAAAGTTGTGGTTTTAAAACCGTGACTGATAATAATACAAGTGTAGTTACAATTTATGTTCTTTTTTTAATTTCTAAGTTCCGAGCGACCTTAATGATGGACAAAGTACAGTTGAAGCTAGAGAAACATTAAGCAAATTGGGTAAAGCATAAAATGTAACGGGGAATGCCATAATGACTTGAAGCTTCATTTCAGCAATATAGGGTAAGAATGAATAATTTGGCCGGTCGGCATTCTAATGATAATCATTTTATCATTTACAATTCTGCTGCCTCTATAGATAAGTACATAAAAGCACTGCTTAGTTTATAATAAAAAATTTGGTCAAGTGCAAGTCGGATTCGTCGACCGAGGGCTCCGTGCCAAAATAATTGGGTACCTAGCACCAAAATAAAAAAATTGTCTTGGCCGGTTTTATAGTACCTATTTGTAGTTTTACCTCCGAGTATGCTTTAAAACAATCACACCGACGTTTTTATTGTTATTGTATGTATTGCCGTTTTAAGAGAATTTTATTCCGAGAGCGAAAATGCGCGCTGCATACAATCGTACTATGGTGATATTTTCAATACAAACCAATTAAAGTCAATGAAATTTTGCAGAAACAATCTAGAAACAAATCGCTATGCTTGTATGGAGTCAGATTTTCGTTAAAATATACTGTTTCATTGCTAGGATTAATTTAAGATTTGTATATCTTTGAGGCACTGTAACTTGAAAACTATATATATAAACGAAAATCTGACTCCATACAAGCATAGAAAGTTGTTTCTAGATTGATTCTGCAAAATTTCATTGACTTAAATTGGTTAGTATTGAAAATATCACCATAGTACGTTTGTAAGGAGCGCGCTCTGAATAATATACCCATACAAGAAACCCTTCAAAAACTACGTATACCTACCTACGTATATTGTTAGTCCCCTTAATTTTTATATGTTTTTTTTTATTTGTTAGCGAATCCAAAATGATCAAAAATTTTTAGCGTTACGTCTAATATATACCTACAGGAAGCTCGAACTTCAACTTCCTACGTATCAGATTTTATGATTCAAATTCCAGGAAAAATCCGAAATCTAAAACGTGCTTTGATCGTCTCATTTAGATCGGCAATATTATTTCACGTAACATAAAACGTTTCCTAATTCCTTCCTATTTCCCGAAATTATTTAGATTGCGGTTTCAAATGACGTAAGAAGCGACGTCTTTCATGCATGAAAGATGGAATGGAATGGATCCATGGAATCCCAAATTAATTGGATGATTGGATTATTATTTATGTTTTGCTATGCTCGCGGTTTCTTACACGCAAATGGCTGAAATACGTTGGATATTTTTTAAAGTCCAGACGGAAATGGCAAAGTAATTTTTTTATATAAGTAGGAGCAAAAAAATCGCTCGGCCTGCTGGCATTTTGACCCCAGAGACCAGGTCCACCAGGTTCCAGGGAGGACGCTTCGGAGGTCCGCTCACACCTATTTTTCTAATGACGAATTCGAACAATCTCTTCTATGCCTAAATGGGACTAAGGCCGTCTTCCTATTGTCACGCAATTGGCGTGAGCATTTTTACAATTTCAATGAAAACCACTTATCGTAGAAGCGTAATGTACCTACCTTCTTCAAACGCACACGTACGTGTGACCTCAGGAACACCGCCTAACAAATTTTCAAGCTATCATAATTAAAACCTGGGAGTCGCGTGGCTAAAGGGCTCTCCAGTGGACGTCAATTAGTTAGACTCGTAATTTTAGTGGCCAAGCGGCTCCGCCATTCTATGGCGGTTTCGACTTCGAGTGAGTGTTTTTGTTTTAAAAACAGGACTTTGAGATCGCCATATCCTTTTACCGTTCAATACCTAATAAAATCTTCAACACATGACACGGCGAAATCTAAAAATAGAATTACATAAAACCTGGGCGATCGAGCTTGCTTCGGCGTCTTTTTAACCCCCGACGCAAAAAGAGGGGTGTTATAAGTTTGACGCCTATGTCGGTCTGTCTGTTTTTCTGTTTATCTGTCGGTCTGTCTGTCTGTGGCATCGTAGCTCCCAAACGGGTAGACCGATTTCGATGAGTTTTTTTAATAGAAAGCTAATTTTTGCGAGAGTGTTCTTAGCTTCGTTTCATGAAAATCAGTTCAGTAGTTTTCATGTAACTTTAAAAATTATGAAATAAAATTAAATTTTAAAATTTTAAAAACCCCCGAAGCCAAAAACAAACATTTAAAAAGTAAAAAGTAATTCTTATTGTTTTTGATGTAAGGCAATGTATGTTTTACTTCTTAACTCTCTTTAAGATATTTTATGTCAATTAATGTGTTAGGGACCGCAAGTCATTGTAAAAAAATCAATGGTCATTTCAAAGCGGTCCCATACGCATTACAATATCTCAAAGAGAGTTAAGAAGTAAAACATACATTTGCTTACATCAAAAAGTGACCGAATTATTTTTACTTTTTAACCGACTTCAACAAAAGGAGGAGGTTCTCAATTCGACCCGTATGTTTTTTTTTTTTTTTTTTTTTTTGTATGTTTGTTACGCGATTGCACCGCCAATTGTGAATTGATTTTGATGATTCTTATTTTGTTTGGTAGGTCATAATTCCGAGGTGGTCCCACGAAATTGATTCGCTTGTTGAAAAAATCTACAAAATAACAAATATGTACACAGATCACGGACTTGAAAAAAATACGGACGTAATGTTACACTAGAAAGATGTGAAGTATAAACGCGTATGAGATAGTCATAAAATCCTATACAATTTTTATGAAGCTAGATGTCTGCCTCCGGAGTCAGACAGCCGTCGTCAAACAAAAAAGTGGTTACGTCGATAAGGACAGCAATAAGTAGCGATCTCCTTTTTTAACTAGAGCGAATTTGCTATACGTGCATCTCTTACTCAGTGAGTATGACACGACACGTGCTTCTTTCTAGTACTTACCTTCTTTTTCTACGACGCAAACACAATACAGGGTGTTTCATAAGTAACATTAAAACTCTTAAGGGGGTTCTTTAGACCGTCAAACTGAACAACTTTCTCTATGGAACCAACATCGAAATCGCGAAAAAAAAATTGTAATCCCATACATATTTTAGCTCTAGTCGATTTGTAGAGCATTGAACATCAATTTTTTTTTTCGCGATTTCGATATTGGTCCCATAGTGAAAGTTGTTCAGTTTGATGGTCTAAACTACCTCCTTAAAGGTTTATTTGTATTTTTGTAACACCTTGTATAATACATGGGTGCTTCACTTATATAATAAAAGGATAATACGTCCGTCTTTTTTTCAGGTCCGTGACACAGATGACATTTTTGTTTGTCGATTCTCTTCAGGAGTGCGATTTTTAAACATCACACATTCAAGTCAGCGGTAGAAAATGTCAAAATTACTATGGAGATTATGCATATTTCGTCTTTCGACTGCTAATTCGAACGTGTGATGTTCAAAAATCGCACTCCAGCAATGTTTTGATGGGGACTGTCAAACTATGTTTTTTTTTACTGTCATAACCAAGAATCTTTATATGCCTATATATTTAAAACTTCTTGGTCATACTGTTGTGTTTAAACGTAGGTATAATAACTTTATGGTTTAAACTTCATGGATATAGGAGGTACCGAAACACATAGATTTAATTGTTCATGGCGGTCGGAAATGTTCGTCGTTTTAAGGGTTCCGTAGTCAAACAAGGAACCCTTATACTTTCGTCCATTCTGTCTGTCTGTATGCCCCGCCTCAATAACTCGCTCATTTTTTCATCTACTGAATCGAAATATGGCATAAAGACACAGTAACCCAAAAACAGAAATGTTGTACGAAACATGGGTTGGATTTTTTAAAATCGAGTGAGGTGTAGAGCGTACACCGTATCCTTTGCATTGAAGTACTTATAACTGCATAGTCGAACTAATGTATTTCACCTAGATTTCAACACTGAAAAGTTTGAAATAAAAATTTTTTAACAAAAAATTAAAACCGACTTCAAAACTAAAAAGGTAAAAATAATAATATTGCAATTGCAGTCGCTGACTTTTGCATTCGAATCTATAAGAACATTTTAATTCGTTTTATTGGAGTCGGTGTCAAGCCAAGCCAAGCCAAAAAATTACTGCAAGCCCAGTTGCGAATCGTACCGGCTTGACACCGAGTCTGATAAAACTAATTAATGTTCTTATAGATTCGAATGCAAAAGTCAACGACTGCAATTGCAATATTATTATTTTTACCTTTTTAGTTTTGAAGTCGGTTTTAATTTTTTTTAAATGTTTGTTATTGGTGTTGGGGGTTTTTTTTTGTTTTGAAAATTGATTTTCGCTGGGATGACAACTTGTCTGCATAACCTTGGAAAGTAAAACATTATCTAAATGCTAAATTCATCCAAATCGTTAAGCAGAAACCAATTACATAATTGCTGGTTTTTTTTTTTCGAAATGTCAATTACTTACAGCCAGCATTATCTGGGAGCATGGACTGATTAATACTGAGACGCGGACTATGTGGATGGGTGGACAACACCAACGAAGAATGATGGATGACGAAGGGCTCTGTTAGGTTAGAAACCGAAAAAGTGAAAATGTACCTACCCAAGGGCACCCCGATATACGGATCTTGGCATTGGGCGTTGTTGGGACTACGCTCAGGATTGGGTAGCGAGATCGGCGAGAAAGTATAAGATACCTAGATAGAGATTAGATAGATAGATACTTTGTACTAACTTATCCGATTCGCTACAAAACTTCGCCCTCCAAAAGTTAGAGAAGACTCTTGTCAACTTGACATCGACACTGATTTGTGAAAACGTAAAGTAAACATTATTCACGAGTCGCTGTTAAATTTCACTTCCTCTCAAATAAAAGTAAGTACATAATGGGAACGGAACCTGTTGTGCGCAGTGCGTGTGCGCTTGACCTCGAGGCGTAGGCTACAGTCAATAAGTTTGCAGCGAGATACCTGGCCACTTTCTCCTTCGGCCAACGACACCCGCTGTACGGCATATTCATAAGCAAAACTCGCAACTGTATTACCATAGGAATATGGCTATGTCTTGAGCAACTTTCGTTGCAGACCGTACGCCCGCCGGCCGGCATCTGACGCTACAATTATGGATGCTAGCATTCTAAATTCGAATGCGGACTTTTCTTCACCTACTAAATAATAACTGTTTTTGGGTTTTATTATTCTGAATTTGGGTTACACGGCTATCTTAAGTACGTATGTACAACGGGCACCTAGAGATTTTTGAAGTTGAGATTTGTTATTTTAGCGCTAAGTATTACTTGTTCATTAGTGATAGAGATGGAACATAAATACTTTCATCTAAACCGTTTATTCGTTTAGTTTATTTTAGTAAAGTAACTTTTTGTGGTCTCGAAAGTTATTTAAAAGAAATAAAAAATTGTGTTATGTAACGTAACGATAGGAATATTTACTATTCGAAACTAGGTATACTAAATTACCTTGCGGGCCTTGTCAAATCTAATCTAGTATTTTGAAAGAGAAAGCATTTTTTATTTCGTTAAATGTAGGTATGTATATGACATGGATTATTTAATATTATAATTTATGGTAATTAAATTAGTTAAGAAGATAAAAAAGTGAAAGAGAATTTCAAAAACGTGGCAGATGATGTTAACTGGATCTTATTTTTAATTTATATTGAATGGAATTTTGTTTATGCGTTAGCACTGCATATCCGCCAGTGTCAAGTATAGTATGTGGGACTATCTATCCCAATCTCAGAGATTTTATTTTATTTTTATTTTATTGTATAGGTACACGTACAGATCACAGTCAAGAAGAAACCATTTTACATTGCAATAAGATATGTTAGAACTAGATTGTAATCCAATTACACATGTACACAGCATCACTATCTTTAAAATTGTTTTAGATAAAGAACAAGATGAGATTGGCTCCGCGTGGCAGGCAAAAACGCAAACCGCGCGAACACCACGCGAGACAATTTAAGTACTCGTGTCAGACTCTCCAACTGTATCTTGCGTACATACGCAAGGCACGAGAATCAAAAAATATAGTGATAGTTAATTAATTCTTTGTAGGTACAGCAATTTATTTATGAGATAAAATTAATTTGTTAGGTATATTAATTTATTAGGTATAAAAATAAACTTTTTTTTAAATTTATTTATAATTAAGTAATGGACTTCTTGCTTGTGCGTTAGCACCGCATTTCCGCCAATGTCAAGTGGTTTGAGGGAGTATCTATCCAATCTCGAGGATTGTTTTTGAGTAAGAACAACTGAGAAGTATTGTGGAGCCTCGTGGCAGGCTGAAACGCGAACCGCGCGAACACCACGAGAGAGACAAGTGTTCGGGGCAAACCCTGCAACGTGACTCCCAATAATTAACTTATTAGGTAAATTAATTAATTAATTAGGTAGAACTGTTGATCTCAGAGCAGTTGAACGCGATAATGTGAAGCATCATCGTCTAATCTTCGGTTTAATTGAAATCCGATCCCTGACAACCCTAGGCTTATACGATATCAATATGCAATGCGCTCTTGACTTTGAAATTGTAATATTACATTCCGGTTCAATTCACCACGTGGAGCCAACCAGTTTTTTACGGTATTTAAAACCCGGTTATAATTATAGTTGTAACTAGAGTTAACCCGCGACTTTGTCCGCACAAATTGATACCAGATTTAAAGTCAGACAAAAAAAGTTTCTTCAATATCGGTTCAGTAGTTTTTGCGTGATGCTCGCACAAACAAACAAACAAACAGACGGACAAAAATTCTAAGACAGGATGATTTGGAGTCAGGGACACAAAACCGCCTTATTTGCTTAGATCAAAATAAAATTAATGGATAGGCCTAAAGCTCGGTAAGTTGAAGCAAACTACTGGTGCACTTGGTCCATACAAACTAGCGCCATTATCTGTAAAATCTAGGGCACTTGCATACAAATTTGAAGTAAACCTTTCATTTGTTTTGCCTCATTTTTCTGGTTTGAAATGTTCGCGTAAGGCCTATCCATTTATTTTATTTTGATCTAAGCTTATTTGTACCATTATCGTTTCTTTGTTTCTTTTTCTATGCTGTATTTGTGTTTTGGTGTAAATAAAAGTACCTATATTTCATTCATTCATTCATTCATTCAACTATATCGTAATCATTTTTATGTAAATATCTTCAATGTACAGACACACTTCTGTTACAGTTTTATTATAGTTTAGATGTAGAACAGGGGCCCGATCGCGCTATAAAACATCGAAGTGCAATCTTTATTCAATATCAGTTAATCACATTTTAAATAATCCAGTTACTATTCAACTGCGCTGAATTCCGTATTAAAACGTAGTGATTCCATTATCTTTGTTCCGTAATTCCGTATCGCGTTATTTACCATGTGATTGACAATTTGACAGCCTGAAACGTGTGAGCGATCTGTCAAACGGCTGTCATGCATCAGCTGTCAAATGATTAGCGCGATACCGAATGTGTGATAATTAGTGATTCACACACAGTCCAACGAGATTTATTTAGCGCACAGGGCTGCCAAATTGTATAATTGGATATAATGTATAATTGGGTTGCCGTTTGTATCATCTATGTATCCTGGACTGTCATGTATAATAAGATACAAAACAAGAATAAGACTAATTTTATAAACGGAAGACCTCTGTTTCAGTCAAAAAATCACAGGCTAGTAACATTAAACGCGCTGTTACTATCTCTGCTTTTATTAAATCTGCCTTGTTTAATAGTAAAGAAAGATGTCAGCTCTACGGGTTGAAACATTCGATGCTTTAAGTTTGTCGAAAATTATGTGATATGATAATGATGATTAATCCGAAAAAAAAATATTGTTTTATTCTGTTTCTGATTTTTTACCCTACCTAGTTCGCACCATAAAAACCAATTTTGTATAATTTCAGTAACATGGCTGAATAATTTATAAAAAATCTACTGGCAGCCCTGTTAGCGCAGTTGGTCTCCCAGTATGAAAAGGTAGGATTAGGTCACCTGCAAGCGGCCCACTCGAGACAGCCACAAGTGGCTAGGCAATAGAAGACTGAATTATTCATATTTTTTGAAGGACTTCTCCTAGTACATAATGTTGTCACACATAGTGGATGATAGAGTGGCTGGCCACTTGTAGCTCTTTGGTGGTCAGGTATTTATGCTCATTATAAACCTATACATGTTGATGTATGTAGGTATCTAATCTAAACTAAGTATTATAAATCTGTAACTGAATTGTGTCTGTACATTGAAGATATTTACAAAAAATGATTACGATAATATAGTTTTTAGGTATCCTGACTCGAAATCAACCTTTTTCAGAAATTTTGTCTGTCTGTTTGTTTGTGTGTTTATTTGTTTGTTTGATTGTTTGTTTGTTTGTTCGCGCATCACGCAAAAACTACTGAACCGAATTTGATAAAACTTTTTTTGTATAATAGCTTATGATTTCACTTAAAATCTTGTATATAGGTAATTTTTACGAACTAAGTTGCAGGTAAATAATAATAAAGAAATATATTGGATAGTGTCACACAAATTATCTAGTCACATTTAAAGTTCCAGAATCTAGCCTGGACTTGTGTTATGATAACTAGACAACGATATAGAATACATATATAGATACAAACATCCATGACTCGGGTACAAATATTCATATTCGTCATACAAATATTTGTCCCTTACGGGATTCGAACCCGCGAGCCCCGGCACAGCAGGCAGGTTCACTACAGACTGTCCTGTCGGGCCGTCAAATAAATAGGTAAACACTAGTAATGAATAAAAACAAACAAAATTCGTCCAATAGGTACTAAAAGTTATTCAGTTGAATGGTCTGAAGCACCCCCTAAAGTTTGTAACGCATTTAAGATATAGCTACTCCCTGTATAAACAAGAACCGACCTAGTGGCAATAGTACCTAATAGTTAGGAACTACAGGGTCTTATTCTTAATAAATGCTGACACTTTTTTAAGGGGATGATCAGACAGTCAAACTGAACAACTTTCAACTATGGGACCAACATCGAAATCGTGAAAAAAATCAGCTGTCCCATACATTTGGCTCGAGTAAGTTTGCAGTTTTGTATGGAACATCCGATATTTTTTCGTGATTTCGTTGTTGGTGCCATGGGGAAAGTTGTTCAGCTTTACGGTCTGATATCATCCACTTAAAAAAGTGTCAGCATATTAATAGTAGGGGAGCCCGTGATGCTAAATGTGGAGTGACTTGAGCGTCGTGAAGATTAGATGATAGAAAGAATAAAAGGTTACATGATGTTTTCCATTTCACCGGTGGAGAGAGCGTCTACAGGTTTTCAAAAATGTAAAAAAAACAATTAGGTACTCCAGTAAAGTTACGGTTCGCTTGTATGGCGATAGTAAATAATTTAGCCGGTTTTTTTTTTCATATTTTAGATTATATAATTCTAGTTATTAAATGATAACGCCATACAAGCGAACCGTAACTTTACTGGAGTAGTTAATTGTTTTTTTTTACATTGAAAATCCCCCTAAAAATCCCCCTTTTATTAAATAATTAAACAAAGTTTAAAAAAATCATGTAAAATTGGAAAAAAATTGTACTTACTTAAGTAAGTAAGTAGGTATACAATTTTTTATGCCATTTGTTAAAAAAATTTTTATTGTTTTATATTTATAAGATTTACTTCTACGAACGACTTCTCCAACGAAAAATCACCACGGAACCTTAGATTTTAAATAAGTAGAAATTAAGAAAAAAACTATTTTAGTACAAAATTCACAGTGTATGTAAACTCATAACCTAAAACAAACAATAAAAAATATTTTTTTTTTCATTTTAGTACTAAAAACTAAAAATATGAAATTTAGTGGGATTCGTTAATAAAGTATCTCTAAATGATCTAGCAAAAAAAATTGCTAATTATAAATTATTTCCTTTCGACCCGTATTTTTACTGGACTAAATAATTATGTTATGTTCATCTGACGCGCTCAAGTAAATCCCAAAATCCCCTCTTCGGCTCCCCTACTATAAGAAGGACCCTGTAATATTGATCTTCCTTTAAACAAAGAAAACTTTAAAAGAAATTAACGACAGTCAGTTGAACATTTCAAAATAACCCTCCTTGTGGCGCAGCGCAGTCGGGTAATAAGAAACTCTTGCGGTGACGCTCGGAGGGCCCAATAGTAGGACGAAATACCTTGGATTACCCGACTGCGACAGAAGGAGGGTTATGTTTTTTACCCGACTGCGACAGAAGGAGGGTTTTGTTTTTCGAGCGTATGTATGTATGTATGTAAGTATGTATGTATGTAAGTATGTAAGTATGTATGTATGTTTGTATGTCTATTTCTTTGGCACGCCCTACAGCTTAAACGGCTTGATGGATTTTAATGTACGAGGTGTCCTTAGAACCGTAAAAATCTTGAGAGTGTCGTAGGGTACATTATTTAAATATGGCGTCTGCGAATTAAAAAAAAGAGGGGGGAGAATCAAATTTTTTTCGTAAAAAATTACAATATGGGTATCAAATGAAAGCTGGTGAAGAGCAGATTCCAAAAATATATATATTATAGTACTTTTATGCTACCATTTTGACACAAGACTAAAAAGTATGAAATAAACTAAATTATTAAGAAAAACAAAAAACCCGACTGCATAAAAAACTATTAACTGAAAAGATAAAAACAAGCTCCTTACTCGTAAATCAGCTATAGTAACTTTGTTTGAGCAAATTATTTGAATGATATTACCTACTTATTAGGTATTGCAGGCGGGGACAAACCAATAACCAACAAATACTTAGGTAATTTTTCTTTGTTACATTCAAATAATTTGCTCAAACAAAGTTACTATACCTGATTTACGAGTAAGGAGCTTGTTTTTATCTTTTCAGTTAATAGTTTTTTATGCAGTCGGGTTTTTTGGATAGTTTATCAAGTGAAATAAATTGAATAAACAATTGGAATTACTTCACTCGATAGAAAATCGTCACAAAGATGACGTATTTTCATGTTTATTTTTTTTATTTTCTCGTTTAATAGTTTCAGATTTTTGGTATTTATACTCACATATTCACCATTGTTTATCTAGTGAAATCATAAAAAAATCTATAAAAAGTACTTTTGTTAATTCTTTTTAATCCAAAATACGGCACACGCACGCACTTTTCGGAGGGCTGGGCAGTCGAGTTTCTCATAGAAAATATTCGTCTGAACCTATTATTCCGAGAGCGAAAATGCGCGCTGCATACGAATCATTCCCTTTACGTCGATCGTCTCTGTACGTCGAGTCTCCCAACAGTGAGTCTCGTTACATCGCGTCATTTTACGGTGATTCTTATAATGGTGAGTACAATCAATGGTGATATTTTCTTTTGCAGAAACAATCTAGAAACAAATCTCTATGCTTGCATAGAGTCCGATTTTCGTTAAAATGTACAGCATGGACCTAAATCATAAAGGATAGCACTCCTCCTTACAAATATTGATACAAGAAAATTGACGTTCGTCTCGTCGTCGATATTTCCAATTTTACGTGTGTCCCTTTCTATTCCAATGACGTCACAACGAAAATTGAGTGACGTCATGCCAAGACATAAATTAGAAAGGGATAAAGTTAACGTCACTAAAAACCACTACGGAGAAGAACGATCATTACCGACCATCAAGGAGTATTATCATGTTTTCCCTCTTGTTAGGCAGTCTGTGCTCCACTATAGAGGATTCTATACTTCTTGATGTACAGTTTCAATGCTAGGATTAATTTAAGATTTGTATGGAAATCTTTGAGGCACTGTAACTTTAAAACTATACATTTTAACGAAAATCTGACTCTATACAAGCATAGAAATTTGTTTTTAGATTGTTTCTGCAAAATTTAATTGACTTTAATTGCTTAGTATTGAAAATATCATCATAGTACGTTTGTATGGAGCGCGCTCCGAATTATATCCTCTTAAGTACTATTTTAGTACGTTTTGTGCTTAGTTGGTTGTATTATTTAGAAATCTATTTCAATAATAAAATCGTTAAAAACGACAAAAGTTACAAGTTTTAGTCAAGATTATTCAAGACTCATTTCAAACCAGTTTATGAAAAATACGAAAAGAATATGGTTGGCAAATGAACAGCTTTTGCCACGAGAAAAAGTGAAAGGAAAGCCTGCAACTGTCTGCTATTCATTGTGTCATCTATTCATTGAGCTAACTACCCAGCAGAAAAACTTCATATAGGTATTTAGGTAGCTACAGATATTTCCAAGAGACCAAAAGGTAACAGGCGTTTTTTTTAAATATAGGTACTTCCTAAAAAAACATAACAGATGGCAGTTCATCGCTCCATAGAGAAGTGAACCAAATCATGTCAAAACAGTATCTGCATTTTTTAAAGGCGATAACGATTCAAGCCCATACAGCCACTACACGTTGGCCTAAATAATCTAGCTAGAAATTTTCATTTAAAATTATTCGTAAATAATTAAAATAAGGTAGGTATTACAAGAATAATATGAGTTGTTCTCTTTTATATTTGACAAATTTGCTTGCTGGATGTCTGAACACAGTGGTAAAAATGCGAAATTTTTAAATAAAAAAGTTTTTCTAGTAAGTGGGTAATTAATTTATCGAAAAAATGAAACATAGGGACATGGCAGAGGCTATATATTATATAGGTAAATTATGTATGTGGTTTTTGTTTGCTCTTATATATAAGATAATAATTTACCTATATAATATATCGCCTCTGCCATGTCCCTATGTTTCATTTTTTCGATAAATTAATATATGGATCAGTACCCGCCTATCCTCTTAATCAGAGCTTCTATTGTCTCTGCATATATCCATTGTCCGCAATTAGAACTAAAAATGTTGTTATGCTCTCGTTTCGTTGATACTAGGCTAGCTAGCAGAAACTACATGAAAGACAGTTAATAAAGTAAGTATCTTGAACTTACCTTACACATTTTCTAGTCCCGATCTAAGTTCTCGAAGTAAGTATATCAAGAAAAATCAGATATTTTTATTTTATACTACTGTTTACCCGCGACAAATTATATACCAGATTTTAAGTCAGATCATAAAGCTATCAAACAAAAAAAGTTTCATCAAAATCGGTTCAGTAGTTTTTGCGTGATGAGCGAAAAAACAAACAAACAAACACACAAACAAACAGACAAATAGACAGTGTGTCTGTACATTGAAGATATTTACAAAAAAAAGATTACGATAATATCGTAATTACAGTTAAATAATAGTTTAGATTCTCTTTGAATCGCATAATATCTAAATGATTGCCGAATTATGGTAGCTTTCATAAAAATCAACAAAAACGATAGATTTCTGTAAGGGGTAAAACGGAGTCACGTTGCAGGTTCTGACCCGAGCACTTGTCTCGTGTGGTTTTCGCGCGTCGCGTTTTTGCCTGCCACGAGGCTCCGCAATCCTCAATCTCTTCTGTTTTTGATCAAAAAGTATCAGGTCAGTTACGCCCTTTTCCCTGAACGTCCATCGCCCGGATCAAAAAAACACTAAGGTAGGGATAGATACTTCCATAAACTACTTGACACTGGCGGAAATGCAGTGCTAACGCACAAGCAAGAGTCCATTAATTATAAACAAAAAGGGGTAAAACGTTTTCTCTTTTTTGTATCAGTGTTTATCACACAATCCTTCCAAAACCATGCTAGAAATCTCGTATAGAGGTACCTACTCGCTATAGAATTTACCATGAGAGTTAGTAATTATCCATTATAGATGTAAAGATAATGACTACGAAGAAATCATTACAAAATTAGTAATTACACCCAAGTTGATACGTACTGTAGATAACAACAAAATAAGCAACTACTACGAACAGAAACGAACAAACTCTCTCTTTATGTTTTCCATGAAATGAAATCACTATAAACATTGTTTTTTTGTAAACTTGTGAACTGTAAATTATGGTGTGTGTTACTTATGCAAATAAATGGTTTATCTATCTATCTATTTTGAAATGTGAGAGGTAAAAGCAGTTTTTTTTAAATAGATTCGATATACCTACATACAGGGTGTGACAGCCCTCCGCAGGCGGAAACGGTAAACTCAGACCCATAAAACTGAACAGCTTTCACTAATATAGAGCCTACCTCAGGAATCGAAAAAAATCTGCTCTAATTTATTTATTTATTTATTAGACATGCCAACGGTACACAAGTAAAACAGTATATAAATAAATGAAAATGAAAATATTCTAACTTATGTAGGTACTAATAACAGGCATGCGACAGCACTCATTCATTATAGACAATGTTTTCAGTAATAAAACGTGAATATTAAGTTAGGTAAAAAACCGAAACAAGCCAAAATAACATTTCTAAACCAAAAAAGATTCAAACAAAGTGAAAGAAAAAAAAAGTTAATATCAGCCATAGACTTAAACTCTAGCGATAGGCTTGCCCTTGCATAGAAGCAACATGTTCCACTTGAATGAGGTGTACGCACCTGATTGATGTTCCCGAGTTCACTCCGACACCGCAATGTGTAATTTTGTGTGACATGTTGTTTGTTTGAACGAGCTTGTCTATCACTAGAGTAATATGCCTATGATATCGGCTATACACCTTGTATAGTAGTATTGTAGTTTGTTTGCTACAATCGGGTTGCTCCCATAGTTAAAGTTGTTCAAATTGATGGGTAGTTTGCCAATGATATCAATTTCACCCTGTAGAGTTGTAGACTAACGGAAAATCACTCCATGTAGATAAGTAAACTTACGATCGCACTATCTTTCTTATTACACTATTAACAACATTGCTAAAACATTCTGTTTGTTTCAAGGTCACCTTTGGGTTTTCAGCGGTGCCACAAACATACGGAACTCCGGATCTATATACGAAATAGTAATTCCGTCCGGAATATTTCCTCTCGTATGTGGCTGGTTCCAGGTTCCAGGATGGATGGAATGACCTCTTAAGTGGCGATAGCTGGCCTTTCATCGACCAAAGAAAAGGAGCATAAGGATGCAAATGAAACGAGTTTAAAAGTGTTCGGAACAAGAATCATAAAATTCACTCTTATTTTTTACTTTCAATTTTATGTATCGTTAGTGATATCAAAAATAAAATATTTCTAACTCCGGACTTTACGAATTCCGTAATAAGTTTTCGATTGAGGGTGAAAATCAATCCTTCGTCATACTTTTGTACAATTTTTCAAATGGGGAATTGCACCACTTAATAGGATATTCCCTCTAGCCCGCTCCTCACAAAAGAAGTTTAATTTGATTTTTGATGAACCAATTAAAGTCAATGATTTTTTTTCTCTTTAAATTTGTTTTATCTTATAAGATATCAATTGTACCTAAGTCTACGAATAAGAATAACTATTTTCTGATTTGTATTATGTATCTATAGAAGTCTTTTTGTAGAGGTAACCAATCGATCGGAGCAAACAAAAAAAATCTGCTGTTCCATTCTAAACTGCTTGATTGACTCAAATATATAGAACAGCTGTTTTTTTTGCTTCGATCTGTTTGCTCCCGTAGTAAAAGCTGTAAAAGTTGTTCAGTTTGATGAGTAGACTTAGTGATATCAATTTCACCCAGTAAACCCACCCAGTTATTTTAGTTTTCAGTAAACTTGACTATAGAAGGTTACCTGTAGCTATTGGCATAGCGTAAATATGATATTGGTCATTGACCAAACCAAATAGAAAAATAGCGGACTTTTTTTTAGGAAATTTGTTGTTCTATAATAATTCTGGTAGATTTAACTTAAATCTACTTACATCTTTTATTGTTATAAAATAGTGTTGTCATCATCTAGGTGATTTTTTTAAAACATTTTCAAAGTTTTCAGGGGTGCTTCAGACTGAGCAACTTTTACGATAGGAGCAAACCTGAAATAGTAAAAAAACAGCAGTTTCATACATCTGAGTTGAATAGGCATTATAAAAGCAAATTTTTTGTATCACTAGCGGTCGGCGCAATTCGACCCCTCAAAGGTCGTAAACGCCACTTCTGGCCAAAATTAGTAAAAAATGCAGTTTTGTTTATTTTTTTCGATCTATCGATCTGTGTATTCCCCTGTAGAAAGTTCCTTTATGGCGTTTATGACAATTGAGGCCAGAGGGGTCGATATGTCGTCCTCTTCCATTCATCTCTCTTGGCCTGATAGTCCTAAGAACCTCAGAAAATTGGGAAAGATCTTACTAAATCGATAATTAATCGATTCTCTAATCGAGATGTATTAGGCTGAAACTCTCCGGACACTGGTGAATACATTTAATAGACTTTTCCTCAATAATAATATAAAACATTGGAGCGGTTCAGAATTGCGTACGCGCGTCACACGGGGGCCCGGGGGAAGAGAGCCGGCTGTCAGATTGACAGCAGACCAAGCGGCAATCCATAGAGCACGCAGAGGGGGGTCTGCCAAAAACCACTTTTCCGCTAACATTACCTACCTACATTGCTTGCGTATTGTATACTTATTGACATGACATTATTACTCCTAAAGCGATGATTGTGTTCGCGTTCTAAACATATAGGATTTGAGTTTGTCTCAGAATATTTTACAACTTGCTCGTCCTAGAAACAGTTGGTCGTAAAACTTATTCAACCAACACAAAGACGTCGGTACCAAAGCAAGCCTAAGCGTTTAGCAACACTAACTTGCCCATAATATTTCTGAGAATGCCGAGACGCTATTTTCTTTTACAATCTATTCAATTAAAGTAACATACTGAAAAGTTTATAGTACTTAAATCTTTTAAATGCTGATATACCGATAAACTTATTACAATTACATTTTAAATCCAGTTTGAATTTAATTGAACCAAGGTTCAAATGGTTTAAAAAGAGAAATTCACACTACGACTAGTATTTTACAATTAACACACATAAAGCCTTCGATCAAAATAAAATGAATGGATAGGCCTAAAGCGCGGTAAGTTGAAGCAAACTACTGGTGCACTTGGTACATACAAACTAGCGCCATTATCTGTCAAATCTAGGGCACTTTCATACAAGTGACAAGTAAAAATTTCATTTGTTTTGCCTCATTTTTCTGGTTTGAAATGTTCGCTTAAGGCCTATCCATTCATTTTATTTTGATCGAAGCATAAAGCCATAAAATGATCTTAAATCATAAGTGGAAAACCTCAAGCCACGGCCGCGGTACTATAGTGGTTGAGCGACTTGCCGGCACGATTTTACAATTTTTACAATGTTTTTTTCTAGAGCATACAATTTTGACACTTCAACATATTTTTTTCAAAGTAATATTCGTATGAAAGAGGCGTGCCTGTATGTCCGATTGGCAGAAATAATTATGATGAGACTAATTTGTATAAACTAATATAGGGATTTAATGGAAAAACAAAAAAGTTATCCAGTCAAAGTTATAGAAAATTCTCTACCTACACGATAAATAAATAAAAATGTAAATCATAAAAATCTAACGCATTTTACATACCTACTTAGGTATTTTTCAGTTTATTTTCTTATTTTGTTTGTGTATTTTTGGTGTGCAAATAACTTATATTTTTGTTAGTGTAATTAAATTTCCAAATTCCTAACTAACACAATGATAAATGCATGTTTTGCTCTCTACTTTTGAGCTGATTCTAGAAATTTAAATCAAAGAACATAAGCAATTTTTTTAGGCTCACTCACTCATCTGCATTCTCTTTTTGAGGAAATGTTCCATTGTTGGACTATGTTCCATTTACGGACAGCAAAAAAGCTGCTAAATTGTCGAATCGCATTCGACAAATTGACGTAGGTAATGATAGTAAACTGTATCTTGTTCCGTATTCATTTTCTTGGTTTGTTTTTATGAAACCTACATCGATACATTTAAAAAAAGAAGAATACGTACTGTAGATAACAGCAAAATAAGCAACTACTACGAACAGAAACGAGCAAACTCTCTCTATTAGTTTTCCATGAAATGAAATCACTGTACCTAAACATTGTTGTTTTGTAGACTTGTGAACTGTAGCATACATGTATATTATGGTATGTTACTTATGGAAATAAATGGTTTATCTATCTATCTATTTTGATATGTGAGAGGACAAACCGGTTTTTTAAAATAGCTTCGATACATAATAAGGTGTAACGGACAGCCCTCCACAGGCTGAAACGGCAAACTCAGATCTTCAAACTGAACATCTTTCACTATGGAGCCTTCCTCAGGAAACTCTGCTATATCAGCTATACACCCTAGTAGTACTGTATTTTTTTTGCTACGATCGGTTTGCTCCCATAATAGTTAAAGAATAAGAAATACAAGAATCTATTCGAATCGAATCTAAGAGGGCAACCCTCGTGAGTTGCACCTGTTTAAAACCTAACCAAGATTTAAAATAAACCTACCTACTTGTTTAAATCTTGTGAATGAACCTCATGCACGGAGAAATAAATCTAGTAGTACGTGACAACCTATTTATTTTAGCAGACGTTAGTAGATTTGTAGTTGTAAATCAATAGACTGAATAACAACAAATTAAGTAAAGTCGGCTAATAAATATAGTACTTACTAGATACTTTTCTCGAAGTGATAATAAAATAAATATGTTATTGTATGGGAAACAAATCGAATATTCATCACCGATGTACTTAAAACTTTATTCTCGATTATACCTTACACTTACGTAGGTACGTATAAAACAAAATATTATCTATCTATAACGTCACGTCTCTATTTTCCTTTCTCGTTCTAGTATAATTTTTAAAACATGGGTTAAGTATATTTTAACATATATTTTGTTTTCAACGATAATTGTTGTGGCTCATTGTTACGGTGGAAACGTGATACAATTTTAAAATTTTGTTTTAGCATGTAACTTATTTACAACATCATTCATTACGTTTTGTTTTATTGCTTTTTATTCTATTTGCATTTATTTAAGAGTAATGAACTAAAAGATTTTTTTTTAAATATTATTATGAAGAAAAAATTTTGTAAGCTAAATTATTATGATTGCATATATTATGAGACGTGAGAAATTTACCTAATGGGAAAGCGCTGCAGAATTTTGACAGATGCAGACAGACCAGACATAACAAAGAAGAGAAGTTCCTTAATCATTAGGTACAATTTTGCTAATTGATCGAATTATCCAATTTTAAATTTTTTTAAGAAAATATTATTTGCGATAAATTAAAAATACTCTTTCATTCTCTTTATTATACCTATTACCAAGCTGTGAGATGCGAATAATTATCCATATTTTCTTGGTCCCTGAGCTTTCTCTAAGTCATTAAGTTACGTAATTAGCATAGTTTTGGAAAGAAACGATTATTAATTACGTGTTTAAAATATCCCAATGTATCGTTAATAATTATTTCGCTGAACAAAATTAAAAGTCACAAAGAGAAACTGTCGCTGTTACATTTTGAAAAGTTGTTATTTTATACATAATGTAAATGATTCAAATAAAATGTGGTTTTCTTCACTTGACCCAATTGCCGAGGCATCGTCAGAAACTTTATAAAATTAGCAATGCTCAAGAACAGTCGGGCATAGTATACAAAAATTCTTGCTAAGTACACACAATAGTACCAAGCATTGCGTTCACAGTTCTGCGGTCACCATCTTCATTGATTGTCTCTGGTGCATCTTAGCCTTGGCTTGACTTGAGCATACGCAGGGGCTTAGAGAAACGTCTAGTATTTGACCTAGTTTTCTTAGGGCATAGTCATAAGTCGTCATCACGAAATGGTTTCGATGGACTGTTGACATTTTGACACAGTTCTGTCGGAACTCACGCAAGCTGTTTCCCCACTTCTAAATAAGTTGTTGATAGCTTATCTGACGGATCGTTTGATATATTTTTCATACGAAATATGTCAAATGCTCTCTCAGTTATGCTATTAAGTACTTGACCAGAAGTGGTGAAGGCCCTAAGGCTAGCTGTCGACAGATACGTGGAAGACATGTCATCATAATTAGAGAAAAGATATTAAATAAATGTCATAGTTAGAACACAATTCTTACATATCGGCATTTTCGGTTGACTTATGTTAAATTATGAACTATACTCCATTCCAAATAACAACGAAAATTTAAGGCCATTTTGAATTATAGACACGAGATTTGAAACACTTCCTCTCACTTATTCTTAGAACAGCTTTAGTAACGTCCAAGATACGTTGGATAGTACCTATATCTTTCTCATAAATAAATTATATTTGTTAATCTGAATTGGCCAGAAAGCTATACAGGAATCGGAATATCTTTTGGTCCTTATTTGGAATGCAGTAAGTATAGGTTGATTGAAGATGATTTTGAATTATGATGTGTTATTTTGTCTTTTAGGCATTAAGGAAGTATCTAATGAGACCAAAGGCATGGGACTGACATTTTAGGCACATGACACTTTTGTTTATAAATGTTTAAAAAAGAGAGACCAAAGGCAACAATTTTTTATGAAATTACACTGGTAAATTTATATAATCCTAATAATATTTTAGCCATTTAACTTCTTTTTCTTGTGTTAGTAAGATGTTTCTCAAAATGTATGATAATTTTATGTAGGTAGTTTTTGTTTGTAATATTATTATCACCACTGAATGTTATTTCCTATTTAGTACTGATTATAAAACTATAACATACGTGATGTAGGTAGTAACTTAGCGTAACGTAATCGGATCTTTGCCCTAGTCCTTGAAACACAACAATGTATTATACAGTTTTCAGAAACCTTCGAAGGACTTCCAAGGCAGTAGGATACTTGTTTCATACCTCCACTAATTTCTTATCAAGGATTTTATAAATTAATAAATGTTATAATTATGTCGTGTTATAAAAATATATTCTATTGTGTTTTGTTGTTTAAGAACATTACAATATGTGTTGAATATTGAATATAAATCTAATTGTACATTTGGGACGAGTCATGTTGCTAATTTTATAATTAATTATTTTGTTGATCATTATATTCCCTTAATCATTTTATTCCCTTTTTATTCGTGTAATTTGTCATTATGTTTTCGATAAATATATGTAGGTAATCTAATTGTTGGTATATTTATTATTTTTTATTTAACTACTGGGCGGTGTATTATTCAATAGGTATTCAATGGACAGCAATAGATGTAACATCACTTATTTATGCGTGTGGCGAATTTGTCTTTTGGTCCTTTTTGTTGTTTTGTATTTTAGTTATTATAAATAACCGTTTCGTTTAAAAGCTTCACCTAAAGTGCAAAAACATTTTTTTTTAAAATATAATTTGACGTAATCTAATCTTACCTTATTTTATAGAAATTGTAAGCTTCTATAATCCAATATTAGAGACACTAATTAATTCACAGGTTGTAGTTACAATAACTATTGTCCGTGACACTGATCACGACGCGACGACGTTTGACGCACAAGTCGGAGCTTTGCGCTGCGCGTGCCCATCTACCTCTTACTTATAGTTTCTTATGCGCCGTGTAACACTTTCCCCACCAACTTCATCTTCATCACTAGAAGATTCAAATTTCACTTTGGTTTTCATAAATCTGCATAGCATTTTTTTAAATACCACTTTTATACTTATCTACACAACTTGTTTTTTAGTTACTAACAAAATTTTAAGGGTGTATTCAGACGATGAAACTAAACAACTTTCCCTAAGGAACATGGGACAAAAACGAAAAAAAAAAATTTGGACCTCTCATAGAAAATCGATCGGCTGATCCGCACTTCTGTATGTGAGGTTCAAAAATGTTCTCGTTTTGACCCATATAGGGAAATTTGTTTTAGTTACATGATCATAAAACTCTCTTACAATTATTTTGTTAGTAAAAACTAGTGGTGAATAGGGTGCTACAGTTACAGCCGTCTTAACACAATAGTAATGTTTAATGGGGTGGTTTACAGATTAGACCATCAAACTGAACAACTTTCAGTTTGGAACCAACTTCAAAATCGCGAAAAATTATACTGCAGTCGCATATTTGAGTCGAGTAGCAATTCGACGACAATTTCGAAATATACAAAAAAATCGGCAGTGTTTCATACAAAACTGCAATCCGTTTTGTACGAAACACTGCCGATTTTTTTTTATATTTCGATACTAGCTGTGCCCGCGACTTCGTACACGCAGAGAAGTTCTTAATAATATTAAGAGAAAGAAAAAAATAATAAGAAATGCAAAGAAAGAGAAATACTTAAATAGAAATTTTGAAAAAAAGTATAGAAAGAAATAAAGAAAAAAAATATCGCATTATATTGCCATCATTGCCATCAAATTAAAACATAAATTAGAATCTCCATACATTTCTCAAAACTACATCTAAATTGTTTGATAAGTACTTACAAACACTAATTTTAAATCAGAACATGCAGGCGTATCATCAGGACTGAGTAATAGGAACCCTAAAAAGCAATGTTTCTTTTTAACCCAACAAATTAACAATTATTAGAAATCTGTAGATTATCAAGGCACACACACACCCCTAAACAGTAACTCATTCTTAGTTTATGTTGACAATACCCTACAGAGTAAGTAGCCGTGAAGAGAACTCTGCTTTATCCTAATAATTTAATTCAAATTTTTACTTTAATTTAATTTTAATTTAGACCCCTGCAGCATCAACACTGAAGAGTTGGAACCCAATGTTATTTTTTTTGTAATGTTAATTAGTGTTAACAAAAAAGTATTTCCGGTATGTATTATGTAGGTACGTTACCAGATAGTATTCTCAGTTATTGCTTTCTTTCTGACCCCCCCTGAGAAGGGAAATATGGTCGTGAGTTTACTGCATGTTTTACAAAAACAGTGTCAAGTATCATCAACCTGTCATTGTCCACTGTTGAGCATAGGACTCTCCCAAAACGCGTCACGATACTATTCTCGGCCTTCCTCGTCCAGTCGCTCCGAGCTACCACGATACATAGTACTCCACACTACCATGGTATATAGTACTCCACGCCTTACGGACTGGCCAATGGCCATGTTACAGGGCGAAGTGCGGCGCGAAAACCGATTTTTCAATACACTGAGTGTTGTGTCCGTCGCGTAGGCGAATTGAAAAATCCCTTTTTGCGCTGCAGTTCGCCCTGTCCCGTCGCCAGGCCGTCGATACAGCGCCGGATGCTAGGCCGAATGGCGTCCCACACCTAACCAGTTAGTGGTCTAAATTGTTGGTCGTCAGTTCTTAGGAAGACATTATCACCAGCCCGAAATAGGGCTACCATCCGTCCGGGTTTCCCCGGATTTGTCCTAGTTTGACGGGCGTCCGGGGGTGTCCGGGCGGGGCCGTCACAAAAGTTTGATTCATCCACAAAAATAAACTCGATTTCGGCATAAGCTCTTATTTCATACATAGAAGGCCTCGATTTTGGCATGACCTGGAAATGCGCTATAATATTTGGCAAAATCTCGAGCTCGCTTCGCTCACTCCTAGTTTTATTCGTACATATTGAATCGATTGAGTCGTATTGCAAAATCTCGATATGTTATGAAAATCTCGAGCTCGCTCCTTGTTTTTGAATCAATTTAGTCGTATATTGCAAAATCTCGAGCTCGCTTCGCTTGCTCTATTTTTTTAGACCATGTTACACTCGCTCCAGTCAGGTTTCAGCTCGTATTTCAACAACCTATTCGTATCGAAATAAATTTAAAAGAAGATTTTAGATTGTGCAGTAACGACCAAAGCTGAATTTTACTGTCAAAATATAATTTATCGTGGTTGTCCGGGGAAAATTTCAGATTTGACTGAAATGTCCGGGGTTTTTGACGTATTTGTCCGGCAACGGCGATTGGGCAGTGGCAACCCTAGCCCGAAACGATCCAAAGAGGGTCACATTTCCTCTCCCAAAGTCGACGCGCAATTTCAGCAATGAAGCTTTTAGCTTCGGCTCCCCATGCCCCTGTGGTCTTGACGGTGACAGGAACTAAGAGATCTTGACGCTCCAAAGCTGAGTACCGGACTCTCTTTTTTGTGGCAGTAAGATCTGCGGCTGCTCCAGGTGTCCGCGACGTGCAACTGAGGTCTGGCGGAGAAGGTGCTTACGCATGTAGTGTGCCACAGGAGGCACTTGCTTTTCTGCCAGGACACCAAAGCTAATAGGCCGTAGGCCGTCCGTCGGTCTTTTGAAATACACATACACAGAATAGGCACATAAAGTATGATAAGTACAATTAGATTTGTGTAATTTGTACTTGCTGATGAAAATGTGATATTTTCATTAAATAAAAAAAAAAAAAAAAGTTCTGCACCAAGATTCGAAACCATCAACTCGTGTCGAAAGTCTGACCATATACCAATTACGCTACTGAGCTTTCTGAAAAAAGTGTTGAAAAAAGCAATTAGTATTTACCATACTGAATCTTCGCAAATGCATAAACGCGCAGACCACTGACTTTAAATACTCATAACTTTTGATTGAATTAACCGATTGCGATGAAATAAAGCCTACACGTTAATCCAAACTAAGCCCTATATTTTTGTGAAAACGCCATCCAAATCGGCTCAGTAGTTTTTATGTTATGCGTGAATTAAAGACAGTAACGCTCGCGACTTTTTCTTTGATTACTCATAACTTTTGATTGAATAAACCGATTGCGATGAAACATAGCCTATATTTTAATCTAAGCCATGCCCTACACTTCAGTGAAAACCCCATCCAAATCGGTTCAGTAGTTTTTAAGTGATGCGCGAACAAACAAACAGACAAACAGACAAACAGACAAACAGACAAACAGACAAACAGACAAAAATTCTAAAAATGGTCTTAATGTCTTCCATTACGTATCCTAAACACCCCCAATTATTTTTTTTGTAAATATCTTCAATGTACATCATCGCCATGTTTAGAATTTTATTATATGTATAGATTGTCTCCATAGTGAAAGTTGTTCAGTTTGATGGTCTAAACCGCCCCTTTAAATATTAGATACTAGGGTGTTTTGTTAAAGCCTTTAGAACTTTTACTTTGGTTCAGATAAACCTGATCAAGAAGTGAAATTAATTCGTGATAATTAAAGTCGGAGCAGGCCCCCGTCACACGGCCGTAGGAATTAGGAACCGAGATAAGTGCCTAAACTTTGGCGCATCGTATGCGATGCGCTTGCTTGATTTCTGCCACTTTTCAGACGGCAACGTCGCATAACGTCGCTCGATGTATGGACAGGCATGTAGGCAGGCAGTATGTAAAGGCCTAATTATTAATGCGTGTGAATTTATATCGTTTACTAAGGAAGTGATGTATCTGTTACAAAGTAATAAGTAAGAAGTAAGTAACTAGTTTTTCTGGGCTAAAGCACTTTATTTTGATTTACGAACAGTTGCGGATTTGTAGTCTTGGCCGCTTTTGGCCCCAGGCCTTATCGTAAGTACCTACCAGCCGCCCCTTTCTCAGCACCCATCATAATAATCCATAATTGAATTAACTTTATTCCCAACTTTTATCAAAAGGGATTCAGAAATTTTAATAATGTGCGCGAGCCTTTAGAATACTTTGAGTAATTCCTTGTTATCATCAGTGAATTTTTTGTCAAGATTGGCTGCCCCTCATATTATCTGGCCACCCTAGGCCCGGGCCTACTGGGCCTTAGGGCAAATCCGCCACTCTTTACGAATGATTATCAATGTGCAGTGATGCAGTACTTACTACGTAGGTACTCGTACATTCTTGATGATTTCGTTTAAACCATACTTACCTATAGGTACAAACATTTATTTCCAAAACGCATGTATTTACAGAGTGAGTAGTTCAGCATATTACTGGAGTTTTCTGCCTCCCAGACAGCTTTGGTACTGGAATTTTCAATAAATAAATGAGGAGTCACGTTGCAGGAATTGACCCGAGCACACGTCTCGCGTGGTTTTCGCGCGTCGCGTTTTTGCCTGCCACGAGGCTCCGCAATCCTCAATCTCTTCTTGTTCTTGAACAAAAACAATCCCTGAGATTGGGATAGATACTCCCATAAATTACACTTGACACTGGCGGAAATGCGGTGCTACGCACAAGCAAAAAGCCATTAATTATTAAAAAAAAAAAAACATGGACATTGTCACACAAATTATCTAGTCACATTTAAAGTTCCACAATCTAGTCTGGACTTGTATTATGATAACTAGACAACGATATATAATACAATCAATCTTTAGTTACCTAACATTGTCGTTTTTTGTGTCTTTTGAAGTTATTACACTTTTTTTACGACACGTGTAATTTTATTTTATACACGAATCGTGTATTTAGGGTTCCTACCGGGTAAAAGGGACCCTATACCTACTAAGCCTACGTTTTACTTCCGTCCGTCTGTCTGTCTGACTGACCTAACTATTCAGGGCTGTAAATATTGAACCGTAGTAGCTAGACACCATGATATTTTTACAGAATTTGCGTTATTATAGCGCAATTTTGCTAACAAATAATAAAAATGTTAAAAATCAAGGGGTCCTTCTCATATTATAAGAAACTAGTTTTTATCAACGTTTTTTCTTCTCGCTCTATCGTAAAGACGGTAATAAACTCTACAATATAACAACAAATAATAAAAACGGCCAAATGTGAGTCGCCTGAGTGAGCCTTAATTTTAACATTTTGACATCTTAACTACCTATTATAAAACCGTAAAATCATGAGGAACAAAAAAGTAGCGGTTTACTTCATATAAAATCAAATACACTGATTGACATACACTGACAAATACAAATCACATTCGATAGCGCGATTTAAATGACGTGCAGCGCCACCTATTGACAAAATTGTTAGTTTGTTTGTTTGTTCGCATATCACGCAAAAACTACTGAACCGATTTTGATTAAACTTTTTTTGTTTGATAGCTTATGATCTGACTTAAAATCTGGTATATAATTTGTGCGGACGAAGTCGCGGGAAAACACTAGTTTTTAATATTTGTTAATTTGGTAGGTGAATATTGTATGTTGATACGAAACCGTCCTTATGCAAGTCCCACTCGCACTTGACCAATTCTTATGCCTTATTTTAAACCACACAATAACAAGAAATCTCTTGGTTTCAATTTCCGATTCTCAAAACAACGGGATATTAATCAATCTATAAAAACATTTTATTTTTGAGAAGGGTGAAAGGTCATTCGGATCTTAGACATTAATTCAGACTGGGGCCAGATTCTGAAAAACTGGTCGGGGGGAGGGTCTATTGACTAATAATGGTCTTCTAAAAACCAATCAGTGGATGTGACATCAATGAAATATCATTTATTAAATAATAAAAAGTTGAAGATCTCACTCTCTATCATTTAATTTAATTGAACACTACGGATTGAACTTACTTACTGAGCAGTTTTTTTAGCTATAAGAAATTCTTCGATGAATGTTATTGTTAGGTAGGTACTAAATTACACAATCGATTGATTTTAAAACTAGGTATTAAAAGTAACCGATTTTTTAGGGTTCTGTACCAAAAGGGTGCCAACACGACCGTATTACTAAGCCTACGCTGTAAGTTATGTAGATATTACCTTTACTATATAGGGTCCTTCTTAATATGCTGATACTTTTTTAAGGAGATGATCAGACCATCAAACTGAACAACTTTTTCTACGGCACCAACAACGAAATCGCGAAAAAAAAATCTGCCGCTCCATACGAAACTGGAATCATACCCGAGCCAATCGCCGGATTATCCCCTTAAAAAAGTGTCAGTTTTAAGGGGATGGTCGCAGACTATCAAACTGAACAACTTTCTCTATGGGAACAAAATCGAAATCGCGAAAAAAAATTCAGCTGTCCCATACATTATGGCTCGAGTGGGTTTGCAGTTTTGTATGGAGCGGCAGATTTTTTTTCGCGATTTCGATGTTGGTGCCATAGAAAAAGTTGTTCAGTTTGATGGTCTGATCATCTCCTTAAAAAAGAATCAGCATATTAAGAAGGACCGTATATAGTAAAGGTAATATTATCTACATAAAGTGCATACTCCAAAGTAATACATAACGAAACTAGAAATACTAAACTTTCTCAATAGCACCAACACCGAAATCGCGAAAAATAAAGGTGCCCCTTGGCTCGAGTAAGTTTGCAGTTTTGTATGGAAAAGCTGTTTTTTTTTCACGATCTGATCATCCCCTTAAAAATGTGTCAACATATTAAGAACAGGGTCCGTATTTGCAAATAGTACATATCCGTATGCATTTAAGCTTTCAGTAAACCATTACCTTATTTGTACTACCTCAATGACTTACTTATCTTTTGTATGTCAGGAACTAACAGGAGCCTGAGACGAGTCAACTTCCTCAAAAACATAAAAGGGTTTGTGGTCAAGTTCTACGTAAGAGTCAACATACAATTACCACTTTAATACAACAATGTCAAGGGCGGTCGGTCACTCCAGTAAAAATATAGTTTGAGATTGCATTAAAGCTTTGGTTAAATTAAAATAGCGGAAGATAGGTGACTAGGCTATCGCGCATGGACCGCATAAAGGCCTCCGCCCGCACATTGCAGCGATAATATCGAGCGATATTATCGACAGCGATATCGCGACACCTTACACACTGCAGCGATTCCGCGATTCGCGTCACGCATGCGACCACCACTTAATTTAGTCGAAAGAGATTGCGTCAGGTTGCGATAATATCGCGGCAGTGTGTGGGATCGAGCGCGTCCCCATACAAAATGTACTGGGGGTATTATTTAGCAAATCTAAAATTGTAACACCATATAATGTGGTAGATTACAGATAACTGTGTGTCACAAATAAAGATTTTGATTTAATTTGATGTGAAAATTTCAACGCTCTACCTATTACGATTCAATAGATACAGCCTTTTAAATCTAGGACGGACGGACGGACGGACAGCGTAGGCTTATGAATAGGGCCCCGTTGGCACCCTCTGGGTATGGAACCCTAAAAAGACGTTAAAATACAACACATCAAATTCAGTGTGTAACTGTACAACAACAATTTTAGGCCTAAAAAATGATCTAAGTATTACAACTACAACAAGTTTTAAAATAGTGTCACTCGTAAATTTTAAGTGTTCCGTATTTAATTCTGATAACTCCCATCTGATTAGGTCCTGTAGTTTTCAATTGATGCCTCTCTCTACAACGATTTTAATATGTTCCTCACGATCCCCCCCAAATATTTCCTTTTTCCTTCATAGCAAAATATTAATCTGAACGCAAAGATTATCGTTTTATCATAATATGTAATGTATATGTAATAGAAGATATAAGACTACTATTACTTTTTTTTTTTACTAGCCTATTTCATCCCACTGCTGGGCAAAGGCCTCCCCTTTAATCCTCCAACCATCTCTGTCCTGGGCATGCTCTGGCCACGCGTCATCGAAAGCATCCAGATCGTCCCGCCATCTCTTCCTAGGACGACCTGGACGCCGATGACCGTTTTCTGGGATCCAGGGCGTTACAATTCTTGCCCACCTTTCCTGATGCATCCGACAGACATGGCCGGCCCAATCCCACTTTAATCTGGCGGTTTTTTCCCCCACATCGGCTATTTGTGTTTTTTACTATTACTTAGTGAAACTAATAATAATATTAAATAATAATACTCATTAGCACTCGTTAACTATTGTGTTTTGGTAGGTAGTGCTATTAAATGTGTTAGTTTACGTTTTTCCCACAAATCTTAATCAATTACGAAGGAACCATTATACATGCAGTGTTAGAAGAAAGTATGTTAGTACAGTCAGTCAGGTTTAAAATTACATAACGTAAACGTATTAAGTAAATTCAAAACAATATTTTAGGTTTTACGGAGACGTAGAAAATTGTGTTATAAATTAGTCAAAGAAGCATTCGTTTACAACTTTAATAGATTTAAGGGTATATTTTCGTTTGTGACGTCATCACTTGCTGTCAATTTTCAATAAAAAATGTTGATAATGTTTTGTAAGTTTTCCGTGACCTTTTGTTTGAGCTCCCACCATCGATAAGAAAAGTGTTAAGTATTTTTTGAAATTTGGTTGAGTGAAGAATACCTAGTTAGTAGGTAATAATTTTTTTTCACACAATATGAAATTCATTACATAACTAAAACATTTTAAATTAACCAAAGTGGGAAGTTTCGGTAAATTTAAAGTGAAACCACTTTTTTCAAACTAAATACGATCATCACCGAGGGCAAAAAAATTAACTATAGAGATACAAAAATTATGCTTTCACAATATGTAGAGTAACGGAATATGCCTTCAATTTATTTTATAAGTACCTACAGACTGTTTTTAAATATTTCGAGAGTTTCAAAATTACACATGTGATATTTTCTAATTTTGAACATAATGAAAACAAAATTTACCGACATTTTCGTATATTCGGTAGGTAGGTATGTCAAGTTTGTTTTGGAGGGCTGAATCGAAAACCATTTCGAGACAATTGTCTCATAAACAATATTTTATTTGTCAGAGAATTTAAAATGAAAGGATTACTCACAGATATTTTTAATAAAAATAGCGTCGTTTTTCGGTTCAACGAAGACGTTGGACCTGTAAACTCCTTGGTAAACTAAATAATATCAACTTAAAATAACTGGCCATTCAGAAAAAAAATATATTCAATGTGTCAGAATTTGACATTTCATGACAACATTGTTGCCGTTTAACATCGAGTTAGAAAGAGAAGGCGGGTAATTTTTATTTTTAAATTAAATTGTTAAACAACAACGTGAATAATGTGGAGTTCGAATGATTTTTGCGCGCCCACGTTTGCCATTTACAGAATAAAGTAAAAATAAAATTTGTATTGACAAACTCCATGAATTGCAAAAAAATTTAATTAGTTTCGAATAATATCTTCTATCCGTAAAAATAAAAATAAAGACAAAAAATATCTTGACATAAGGACCGAATTGTCTGAATAACAATATTTTCTATGTTAAGAGATTTTAAAATGGAGTCACGATGCGGATCTGCCGGAGGACGGTCGTGTGTGCACAGCACGTATCGTCGCGTTAGGTCCGCACGTGGCTCCACCATTTTGTGAACTCTCTTTTGTGTTTTAACCTTAAAACAATCACTTGAGACTCTAAACTACTTACATTGGCAAAACTGCCACTCTAGACTTAATTAATACTACTGATCATTTTCCTACGTATAATCTTCACATAACGAGACGTTGGCTGAATTGTGATAACGCATCGGATGCCATTAAACAAAAATTGAATTGAATTGAATTGATTTTAAAATGAAAGAATTACGGATATTTTTTTAAACTAGGTACCTAAGGTCGTTTTCGACCAGGAGTGCGATTTTTTAATCTCATTCGGTGAGCTCAGCAGTTGAAAATGTCAAAATTACTAAGGATATACGCATCTTTCTGCTGATTAGACTTTCAAAAATCGCACTCCTAACGTATGATTTTTTAAAGTCAAATTGAAAGTAAAATCAGCAGTAGAAAGATGCATATCTCCATAGTAATTTTGACATTTTCAACTGCTGAGCTCACCGAATGAGATTCAAAAATCGCAATAGGGTCCCTATTAAAAAAACGCGAAAATGACAGGTGACAGGCGACAATTCGACAATTTACTGTTCAATAAAAATTTACATTGTCAAAATTGACAAATTTGACGGATTGTTGCGTCAATTTGACATATTTCTGTTCAATAAACATTTTCTCCTGACAGGCGACATGTGACAATTTGTCGTGAAAAACTTGACATGTTTGTTTTATTGAACAATAAATGGTCGCGACTAGTGTTGACAAATTTGTAGAATTGTCATAAAATCGCGGCAGGAGACTATGGTCTATGTCAAAAGTTTTAAGAATTTAATATGTTAAGTAAAACGATGTTATTTCTTTTGGTTATGAAAATCGTGTGCTTGCCTTGTGCTTGCAAGTCTGTTTTACTTAGTGAATCATAACTATTATTGGAGTGGAAGCACCCACGATTTTATAACCAAAATACATTAATTGCAAGTTTTTAATACAATAATAAAAAAAATAGAAATAAATGCGTCTTACTTAAAATGTTTTTGATTATAAAGTATTTTTTTAACTAAATATCCAGTTTCCAAGACAGTGATACTAAAAAGTTCTCGTTGAGTGATGATAAGTGAGACCAAACACAGTGTTTTCTTACAGTGAGTTGTTTTCCTAAAAAGATACGAATTTTAGTTAGATAGCTTCGAAGTTGAATAAAATTGTTTTGACTGATTTTTAATCTCAAGAATAATGTAACGCTAATAAGTAATTTTAATCCATTGGAAACATCATAATATACTCCATTATTTATTTTTAATTCTATCCTTGCACTCTTTAATAATCATCGAGATAATTAATGTCAAAAATTGTCAGTAAAATTGTCAATCACCACGACAAATTTGTCGATCCCCACCACGAAAAATATGTCAACTACTTATTTTTGAGACTGACGATTGTCAAGTTTTATTAAACACGGTCGACAAGTGTAACAATTTTACCATGACAATTATGTCACCGTCTGACTTATTTGTCGCCTTTATTGAACAGGGCCCTGGGCTTCTGCTCACGTAGGCCGTGGGTTGGATTCGCACGGGGGACACCTAGTGACATGTCACTTTGTGAGTTTTTCCCCAGTTGGTTAGGATATTACAGGCTGAATCACCTTTGACGATTGTCAACTGCAAAGAAAGATGATTCCATGCTTCGGATGGCATATTAAGTCGTTTGTCCCGGTTACTATCTTTGGTGGTAGTAGTCGTTACATAAAAACCACGCCCGTAAGGCGGTCTGAAAAAAACTCTGATACCAGGGGCTTGCTGCCCACACGATAAGAAGAAGGTGTTTTATAAAACAAATATGTCAAGTTTTTCAGGACAAATTGTCACATGTCACCCGTCAGGAGAAAAAGTGTATTGAACAGAAATAATAGGTCAAATTGTTTTTAAGAAATAACATGTAATTTTTTTTTAATTTTCCACCATGATATTTTGACGATTGTCATCTGTAATTGTCACGTTTATTAAACAGGGCCCTGCAAACTCCTCGGTAAACATGAAATCAACATAAAATAAATGGCCATTAAGAAATTTTTTTTTTTTCTGTCAGTCGGAATTTGACATTTTATGTTGCTGTTTCTGTTTCCAGCATAGGGTTTTCCGGTATAAAAAGAAGGAAGGTGTCTTTTTTAGATAAGCTAAGGTTTTTCTACATGGAGTTCGAATGATTTTCTTGTGACCACTTTTGCATTTAGAGGTTACAGATCAAAATCATTTAAAAAATGTATTTGTATTGATAAACTAGCTAGCTTTTACGGCTCAAAAGATACAGCTTTCATTGCAACAAACTATCGTTCATTAATATACTTTTAACTATCTCCTATAATCTGTACTGTACCTATATTATTCTGTATAGCTACTACGAAATGGGGGTTGCGAAAAAATCTCGAGAGAAATATATCTCAAGACATAAGCATATATTATATGCGCTCAGAGCATGCTCAAAGTCAATAAAAACAGAGCGTACGAGACGCGGGCGCGCGTCCGACTCGCTCTTGGCCGGTTTGGTCAAAGTGAATTTACGCTATTGTATGGTGCTAAGGGACGCTTCGTAAGGCTCCGTGTGTGAGTCCGACTCACATTTGGCCGGTTTTCATTAAATATATAATTATATGCTTTAGTAGTTTTTACTAAATAAAATTGTAGAAATATAGCTTTTTCTCAAACATGCTTGGAAATTTGAGCATTATTTTGACAACCTTCTTCGAGATAAATCGAAATTGCTGTACTAAGCGAACAGTATGAAAATCCATATCTGTCGTGGTTTAGCGGCCAAATAAATTACATAGTAAACTCATATCTGTCGTGTTATTTAAAAATGGAATAATCTTTTACTCCGAAACATGGCAACCAAGGAGGTAGGTAACTTATCAAAGGTTTTATTTAAATTTCGAACTGGTTTGCAAATAGACAGCTTTATAATGAAAAAAAAACCGAATGGACACTTTAACCACAGATTAATAATAAGTTACTAGCTTCAACGAAGGAAAAAAATATTTTTGTTCGTCATTGATTTTGAAAAGTTGATTGATTTTAATTTCCACGCATTATTTGAGAAAAACACTATACAAGCCTTGGCCAGGAGTCACGTTGCAGGGTTTGCCTCGAACACTTGTCTCTCGCGTGGTGTTCGCGCGGTTCGCGTCTCAGCCTGCCACGAGGCTCCAAAATCCTTCTCAGTTGTTCTTACTCAAAAACAATCCTCGAGATTGGATAGACACTCCCTCAAATAACTTGACACTGGCGAAATCTAACAAGGAAACGCCATTAATTAAGAATAGAATAGAATAGAAGCCTTGGCCACAACTAGGCATTGATGAACTTACGTATGTGTGCCTCGGCTTCGCCTCGGCCCACATTTACACGTTCGTCCATCAATGCCTCTTTTGCTGGCCGCTGCAGTAATGTAGTTAGGTACTATTAAGACTAGTGGAGACAAATTTGCCGTGGAATTTCAATATTCCCATTGTTTTGATGTAATTCGAAAGCAATTTAAGTCTGTGATTGGGTCATAATTGCAAACATGGCGTAGATGTACATTGAATATATTAATTTATAAAAATGTTAATTGGGGGCGTTTGGGATAGGTACGTAATGGAATACATTGAGACCATTTTTAGAATTTTTGTCTGTTTGTTTGTGCACGCGTTATTTTAAAACTACTGAACAGATTTGGATTTCACGAAAGCATAGGGCTCAGTTTGGATTAAAATTCAGGCTATATTGTTCAATCAAAAGTTGTGAGTATTAAAGGGGATATAATTTGGAGCGCGCTCCATACAAACGTACTACGGCGATAATTTCAATACTAACCAATTACAAGCATAGATATTTGTTTCTAGATTGTTTCTGCAAAAATTCATTGACTTTAATTGGTTAGTATTGAAAATATCACCATAGTAAGTTTGTATGGAGCGTGTTCCATTCGCGAACGCCGCTATTAAATAAATATTTTATATTCAATTATTCATTGAAATTAGTAGGAAGTAAGTTTTTAGTTGTTTTGATATTATTTGCAGTGATTTAATTTCAGAAGTAAATAAAAATTTCATGATTTTCTTATCAATAATTTTATACTACGTAGGTAATTTAATCTTCTTGCTTAGAATTTATTTGAAACTGTGCGCGACTGTATTGGCAATTGTATATTGAAAAGCCGACCAAAGAGAATGGTAATAGATTTGGTATACTCTACTGACATAATTGAAGTCATTTCAATTTGATTGAACAATATGACAAATATTATCCTAGAATTCGTTAATTTTTTTTGGAATATAACATAATTTTAGCTTTAGAAAAACACAAATAATGAATTATTCCATTCAATTACCTTTGTGTTTCAGTCATCCACAGACGGATCGAGAAAAAAATTGTCGCAAATTATTTTAAAAACATTTGACGCGGACGTGCTCCAGTAACGGCATTTCGCCGTACAATGAAAAAAATCAGAAACAAGGATAGTTTTGCAGTTGTCACAGGATGTCAAAAGATTGAATTTGTTCGCCATTTTGTATGGTAATCACAATATTTGATTTTAAATAATATGTTTTCAAAAATATTAGTGTTTCAGACTAGTATTTAAAAAAAAACGATTCATTATGTTTTTTAAATTTATATAAAATTTCTTTTTACGTAAACTGTAAATTCAACCGTGTAACGTAACCCTTCTAAAAATGTTCCTAAAGTAACCCCATTTTTAGCAATATTTCGACGAACAGTGTCCGGATTTTATGCGATTACTAAAATAAATTATATGAAACATACAAAAAAACGATTCATTACATTTTTAAGTAAAGGCAGTTCTTTCATAATAAATATAAAACACTGGATATGCAATAGCATATCACTGAAAACAATGTTCCTAAAAGTAGGGGTTTTAGAAAATATACCCTTAATGAAATTGACTCGATAAAAAAATATCCTTAAGTTTTTATCTTGTTTTTTTAAATAATATTATTATAATTTTTTATTTTTGTACTTTACTAAATACATCCTGCATTCAATTGGAGCGGGATGTCTAATTGCAAACTTATGCTTGCAAGAAAGAGACGCTTGCACTTGGATAACCTGGCCTTAAAGGTTTAAAAATACAAATTTGTATAAAGTGAGTCAAGAACATTCATTTTTAGGATTTTAGGTATCTTGATATAGAAAATATTAGGGCCAGGGGTGCAAGCGTCTCTTTCTTACAAGCATAAGTTTGCATTTAGCCATCCCGCTTCAATTGAAAGCAGTATCGCAAAGAAACGTGTTTTTCATCAATATCTTTGCTCATGGGTGTTTCTAAGCTCAAAATTCTACGGAGTTACTAGAAATATTTAATGTATTTAGTTAAGTACAAGAATAAAAAGTTAAATATCAGCAGTTTAATCACAGTATTGAAAAAACATAACAAAAGGGGGTAACTTTGGGATTTTTTTCTATCTATTAAACTTAATCTAATCGTGTAATTGAGAACGGTCGCCTATCAGCCAGATCCTTAAATAAGACATTATTGGTTTTCAGACTTTAAAACACAGTTTAAAACACTTTCGTTCGTGTTCAAAAAACCCGCGAAAAACGCTCCCCATGACTGTCTACAGGGTAATTTTATATCATTGCAGATAACTTCAGCATGTTCTACTCATCATACTGAACAAGTTTCACTATGGAGCCAACATCACAAAAAAAATCAGCTGTCCCATACAATTCAGCTGTCATATAATATTTACCCTGTATAACTCTTTCCAGTGAGCAAGAAATCATAGCATTATATCTGCATACTATCTGTAAGCGTTATTTATTTATTTATACAAAATTTGTCCTCATTTCGAAGGTGTAGTTAAATGTATGAATAAGGCATATATTCTCTTAAGTATGTCTGTGACAACTTTTAGATGTGTGGAGTCGAGAAATTGTTTTGCTAATTATTACTGACTCTACCAAGAATATGAATATGCGACAAAGCGACTGTGTCCCTTTGTTAACGGCTATAAAATAATAAAGCGTAAATTCTGAAGTCATACTTTCTGGCGGTGACATGACGGCGTACCGCCTTCAGCTTGGTATCAAAAAAATGTACGATAAATGTACGTAATTGACGTCCAATTAAAAAAAATGTACTACAAGGGTTTACGAGAAATCAATGATTGAAGTGTAACCGCCAGGACGCATACTTTCTAGCGGGCGCTCTAATGGTACCATGATCCGGGGCCGATGAACTTCAAATTTTAGACGTACGATTATCAAGATTAATTGTACGTCAAATGTACTATTTTGTACAGTAATATGAAATAATGCACTGCAGTAGTTTCCAAGTAATCATGAATTCAAAGCGATCCTGCCAGAAAGCATGCTTTCAGCAGAACAAACCGAATTATTACCGTAACTACACTTTCTTTCATCAAATCTACGACATCCAAAGAAGAACCTGAATTTGTACTTTTACCACCGATCCTCAAAACCTCGATTCTCAAATCCTGATGATGGAGTGGACCTGCCTCCATAAACCGTATGACTTGGGGATCTGTCGATATTGAAATAACACTTTTGGTACTGAGCAGAGACATTTCCATTGAGCTCCGGGCTCCAGCTCCTCAGACTTGATTCTGCAGGGGTACTGCTAACATAAACTATGCAATTTGAGGCTCGGTTGATTTTGAATTAACATGTTTGTCGAAAGTTTGATAGAGACCTAGCCTCTATCAAACTTTCGACATATTTCACTTTAGTGGTCGGTCTCTATCAAATTTCCGACATATTTCACTTTAGTGCTCGGTCTCTATCAAACTTCCGACATATTTCACTTTAGTACTCGGTCTCTATCAAACTTACGGCATATTTCCCTATAGTGCTCGGTCTCTATCAAACTTCCGACATATTTCCCTATAGTGCTCGGTCTTTATCAAACTTCCGACATATTTCCCTATAGTGCTCGGTCTCTATGAAACTTCCGACATATTTCACTTTAGTGCTCGGTCTCTATCAAACTTCCGACATATTTCACTTTAGTACTCGGTCTCTATCAAACTTCCGGCATATTTCCCTATAGTGCTCGGTCTCTATCAAACTTCCGACATATTTCCCTATAGTGCTCGGTCTCTATCAAACTTCCGACATATTTCACTTTAATACTCGGTCTCTATCAAACTTCCGACATATTTCCCTATAGTGCTCGGTCTCTATGAAACTTCCTACATATTTCACTTTAGTGCTCGGTCTCTATCAAACTTCCGACATATTTCACTTTAGTGCTCGGTCTCTATCAAACTTCCGACATATTTCACTTTAGTGTTCGGTCTCTATCAAACTTCCGGCATATTTCCCTATAGTGCTCGGTCTATATCAAACTTCCTCAGAAGAGTCTTCAGTAGGCCTACCATGAGTTTTCACCGTACTTTAATACTGTAGTTACGTCACAAATTTTGAATTGAATTTCGAACAGCGCTCCTAGTGGTTACGTTGAGAACTAATTTCTGCCATACGAAATCGGCGACGTAACTACAGTAGTAAAGTACAGGGAAAACTCATGGTAGGCCCTCAGAAGAGTCTTGTTCCTCCTCCTCTAATTCGTTAACGAATTAATTCTTGCGTTGACTTGGATAGTGGTTGTATTTGTTACAACGCACACACCTCCCCTGGTTACGAATAAAAAACCTATAACGCTCATATAAGTTATAGTCTTTTCTGGACTAAAGTGCTCTTTAAACTTCTTTAGCATATCATCAAAGCTATTTTTGCTCGCTTTATTCAACTCAAATGTGTTGTATAATTTTATTGCTCGGTCTTCGATACAGCTTAGTAATAGGGCAGTTTTAATGTTTTGCTCTTTTCCTTAATTTCGAGAAGCTCGTTTTCTGCCATATTTCCTGTCCACAATAGTTCTGAAGGAACTTTTATTCCTCCGACAGCCATTGAGGTATACTACTTATGCATAGTACCTCAATGCCGACAGCCGCCATATTTTTTCACTTGAAGACCGTCCGACCCAATATTTTTTCAAGTTTTGCTTTAGAAATTTTATTTATTATGTATTTCGAAAGTTTCGTATTTATTAGTTATTTTCACCATAACTTTTTCGGCTGCGCCATGTTATAGGTATGATTCAAATTGGAGACAATTATAGTAGATTAACACCGAGGACAGGAAAGTAAGAAAGGGCTCAGATATCATGTAATTGTTGACCGAGGCGAAGCGGTGATCTGAGCCTTTCTTATTTACTGTCCGAGGTTAGTATACTATTTTTCTCCTCGACGGAGGTGGAAAGCGACAACTTCTTTAAGCGCAGCGGGATCACAATTGACGCTTTCCGTCCGGAGGGGAGAAAATTGTTAAACATTGACATTTTTGAAGTTCAGTTCCAGAAGGTTTTATTAATTTTTTCTCACCTCCGGACGGAAAGCGTCAATTGTCGGCCCGCTGCGCTAAACGAAGTTGTCGCTTTCCACTTCCGTCGAGGAGAAAAATAGTATACTAACCTCGGACAGTAAATAAGAAAGCCTCAGATCACATGTTTGTTGACCTTTCTTACTGTCCTGTCCTCGGTGTGTAGTCTACTATAAAAACATAAAATCTCATATGAAGCGCGCCATTGGTAATATTCCCCCTAAAAACCGACCAAGAACGTGTGGACTCACTCATGATTATGCATGCCATGCATACTTGGTTCAGAAGAGATTTGAAGGAGGTGATTCACTTAGAAAAAGTATGTCTAGAATGAGCCTCACACTTGTTCCGTATAAAACAAAAGGGGCTAACTTTCTTAGGTTGGTGTGCGTGAGGCGCCATACTAATTATGTATGTGTGCGTGTATATGTATAGGGTTTTGGAACCAGTACTGGTTCCTATTTTTTTCGACGCTTTCGTAGCTTTGACTGTCTATCTTGATAATCTAAGGTGATTCAGATGGTTTGAAGGGAAGCAGCAAGAATTGATCAGATTTTATTAAAATAATGTCGTTTTTGGTTCAAACGAGTAAAGTATCTCGATGACTTCCTAATTCATAAATAAATACGGGGTGAAATTAATGATATCATTAAGAATCTACCCAAACTGATTAACTTATGGGAGCAAATGGAATGGAGAAAAAAAAGTTGTTTTGTACAGTTGAGTCGAGTAGAGGTTGCAGTTTAGTATGACTATGGAACAGCTGTTTTTTTGCTCCGATGGATTTGCTCCCATGGTAAAAGTTGTTCAGTTTGATGGGTAGGCTCTTTCTTGATTTTGGCACCCCCTTAGCCTGTCCCCCTAGATCCGGGGCTGCACATCGCATAGAAATTCGCAATAAAAAAAACGACTTGTATGAAAAGTAGTAATTTTTGTTTGCTAATTTGTATAGGTAGGTTTCTTTGAAAACATTTTTGAATATCATGGGTTTAATCACACCTTAAAGTAGTGCAACTGTTTACCCTGTAGGATTAGGAGTCGAGATTGACTATATAGAGGGTCGGCCAAAGGATGTTTCTGAACTTTCCGTTCAAGTCATCTATTTTATAGTGTTATCTGGTATCAATGGCTTCAGTATGACCTTCTGATTACAAATATATGAGATGACAAAGCGCTCAGACTGTGGGGGTAGAAACTGTGACGTCATAAAGATAGCCATACAAAGTAAAAAAAAAATTTTGTTTATTCATGCCGTGTGGGGTATCAAATGAAAGGGCTCTATGAGTAAATTACAAATATATAGCATAGTATATCATTTTCACTACCTGGTTTAACATATTATTCGAAAAAGTAAAAAAATCCACAATTCTGAGTTGTCTTTGAACTGCTATAGATTATAAACGACTAAATGGATTTTTGTAGAATATAGGTATATCAAATGACTCACTCTACAAGGTGTTACAAAAATACAAATAAACATTTAAGGGGGTGGTATATATTCGATGTTTGGGACCAACATCGAAATCGCGAAAAAAAAAAGATATCCCAAACATATAAATATGTTTAGTTAGAGTTGATTTGTAGAGTATAGAACATTTTTTTTTTTTCGCGATTTCGATATTGGTCCCATAGTGAAAGTTGTTCAGTTTGACGGTCTAAACAACCCCCTTTAAGAGTTTTAAAAATGTATTCTTACTTATGTAACATCTTCTTCACTTCTTTTTTTATTACAGGGTTTACTTATAAGCGCCTGAAATAAAAAAATTACTAATCTTTAGCTTTTTCACTTTATTGTTCATTATTTCATCAGGCGTTTAAATATTGTTTGTAGTTGTAGCAATATTTCTTACCACAAATGCAAACGCTTCAAAAAGCATTCGAAAGGTTTCAAAAATACAGAAAAACTAAATTTAAAAATTATGCAACGGTGAAATTAAAAAATAACAGGAATGATATCCTCCTGTGTCCCAGTAGCTGGATCGATAGGCTAGTTGATGCTTTTGATGAATGGTGAAATGAATCTACCTTCGTACTCGAAAAAAGGAAACGTAGGTACGGTACGGTACTCGTGTCTAGTGAAAAAGGATAACTTCGATTCTTTTTCACTAGAGATAAAATATGTGAGGGAGTGTCCGTACTATTATATTGTAACCTATACTTTTTAACTGGTATATTGTAGGCATTGAGGTACTATGTTAACTAGAGAAGCTACCGAGAAGTAATGTTTTGTAACACGCGTTAGGGTGCACGCGCTCTAATCCACTTAGCCTGTGCCAGGCGCTCGTCGCAGCCTGAGGCTCCCAGCACGCGCCCCACACTGCTAATTATGGTGCACAGATTTTGTTCGCGTTGTCTGCTCTATACATAATTACTCAATGATTGTAGGTAATATTATTACCTACCTATAGTGTCGACAGTGAAAAGTTATTTGATACATAGGTACAGCATAATTTCTGAGATACTTGCCAAGTATTTGAGCCCTTGGAGAGACTGTCAAAGGATTCAACTTATTTGACATAAACTAACTTAATTATAAAATGTTTTGATTCTAATGCTGGTTTACACGGGCGTAGTGTTTGCCTACATAATGAAAAGTGAGAAGTAATCGTTTACACGACGGAATTAGTAGAAAGGTATTATAGTGACCACGCAGACATTCGAAATGGAACGACGTCGTCTCATTTCGCGCAGTGTGTTATTACTTATTAAACAGACGTGTACTACAACTTGTCACTTGTATAGCTGTTTATACACGGTCAGCAAGCGAAGCGACAAGTGCTTCGTAAATTGTGGTGGGGTATCGTGTTGTCTAACTAAGTAAATAGGATCGAATTCTAATATTCACTTGCACTGTAGGTATAAGTCTATGCACTAATAATTATTATTTAATTATGTAATAATAATTTTATGTAGGACCTATTCATAACAAATAAATTGTTTCATTTCTAATCAGCATGTTTACACATTGGATTAGTGTACCTAAGTAACAAGTACTAAGCATAAGTTACTAAGCCCGTGTAAACCCAGCAATACCCAAGATCTGTTACGTCAACCACAGTAATTTTATTAAACCTTGTAGAATTAAATTCCCAACTTTGTTCTCATACCTACTTTCGAATGAGTGTTTTCCGAACTTTAATTCTCCGAAATCGTTACACTTTTGTTTGTTGTTTCCCTTTTATTTTGTTTCCCCGAAATATTATTCTTCATATTTTCAAAAGCCAGATTGTTTGACGGCCCGGTAGCTCAGTCGGTAGTGAACCCGCCTGCTCTGCCGAGGGTCGCGAGTTCGAATCCCGTAAGGGACAAATATTTGTATATGAATATGAATATTTGTCCCCGAGTCATGGATGTTTGTATCTAGGTATAATATATTATGTATTCTATATCATTGTCTAGTTATCATAATACAAGTCCAGGCTAGATTCTGGAACTTTAAATGTGACTAGACAATTTGTGTGAAAAATGTCCAAGATATTTATTATTATTATGTGTCTTACGATCCGTAATCACGGGCAATTAAGTCCCGGACCTTTGGAAGGCGTGCATGGAGCCGAACCCAACATGTAGAGGCCCGTTCAAAAGACAAGTTAATCTAAATGTAAGGGATACACATGGCGGATACCATCCCCGAGCGCACAACATGATACACACGGGGATGGTCCCGCCAGGTGCAAAGACTATTGGAGTCCGGCGCTATGGCCGTGATGGAAAAATAAGGTCTTGGGCTATAGAGGTGAAAGTTGGATGGATGGATACTGGGCTATGGGAGGAGACTAACGGACGCCTGCCATGATAACTAGTCTCAAAATTGTAAATAGAGCAGGCGGTGACTCGCCAACTCGTCGAGTGGGCCCCATAAAACGGCCGCACGCACAAAGTGCGACAATGGTGCAACATCCCATTGAGCGGCTAAAGGTTGTCGAGAGGTGCGGCATCGGTTTCAACATCGCGGGGTTTACCCCCGTGAGCGGGTTTCCCCGTTATTACGCCATTACGTGCAATACACTTCCAACCTGGAGCATAGGTTCTTTGCTCTTGCGATTCCACTCTGGACGGCCAATGAAGGCAAGCCAGAGGTAGGGGGGTGTGTTACTGTCTGTGTGGGTGTGTGTATGAGCGCATGTCTGTATGGTCCCCCTGGATAGGGGTCCGCGGTGTCGCCACTCACCGTCAGCTCGCCACAAGCTGCCCCCGCGGGCGCCACGAGCTGCCCCCGCGGGTATTATTATTATTACTGTCCTTTTTTTCATCTACCAATAATGGTTCAAAATTCTGCAACACATTTTTCCGAAGTAATGTAAGTCTGATAATTAACTTTATCAAATTATTTATTCTTCCGTGCAGTTGCTTTTCCAAATTTTGTTCAAACTAGCAAGTAAGTAAGCTTGCAGCAAGCAAGCAAGCATGCAGGCCAGCAAGCAAGCAAGCAAGCATGCAGCAAGCATGATATAGCGTGATACATGTTCTAACCTAAGCAACAATTTTAACACCAGTTAGTTCTTCTGAGGCATGGGGCATCCACCCCCCTCACCCCCTTCGCGATGGGCGCGGCCGCCTGCACCCCCCAACTAGCATACAAGCAAGCAAGCATCAAGCAAGCACGCATGCAGCAAGCAAGCAAGCATGCAGCATGCTAGCAAGCATACCAGACGTGTTGTCAAAAGAAAAAAAAATGATTATGAAATTCTGATTGGCTGTTGCTAGTCGTCCGATAAACGGACAAATAAAATAAAGTTAGCCGTACGACTATCGGACGACTAGACACTTTGATTGGCTGTTGCTAGTCGTCCGATAAACGAACGAATAAAATAAATTTGTCGTCCGTCTATCGGATGAATAAAATAAATTATATAGTCATCGGCGAAGGTTATATTTATCCAGTGACCCTTATTTCAAAACTTCGGAAACAGGTAGTGATTCGATCAACATAATCCTAACCTAACATACTCGTCGCTTCGCTCCTCGCTAACCTAACCGACTGAATCCGATAATGTTGTAAAATCCGTGGCTGACTTAGTAATTTAGATGGTGAATACAACATCAGCAAAGAAAATATACGCTAATGACATCAGTTCAAAGTAGGTAATATCATCCGACAGTCGGTCGACTAGACGATATTCGACGAAAATTGTATTCGTCCGTTTATCGGATGACTAGCAACAGCCCCCCGAAGTGTCTAGTATTTTAACTAACTAGACACTCTGTTAAATTTTACTGCACATTCTACTGTGAGATGCAGCAATGCATGTATCAAAACATGTTGAGATTTGCGCGTAAAACGCCTGAGATAAGCCTGTGCGCCTGTTTCTAGGCAAGTGTGCTCTCGCGGCGATTCAGTTCAGTTGCGTTGCGTGCGACAGACGTAGCGGAGATGTTATTGCGACGTCACATACGCTCAAAAATCGCTATTGCGATCTTCGATCAAAATAAAATGAATGGATAGGCCTAAAGCGCGGTAAGTTGAAGCAAACTACTGGTGCACTTGGTACATACAAACTAGCGCCATTATCTGTCAAATCTAGGGCACTTTCATACAAGTGACAAGTAAAAATTTCATTTGTTTTGCCTCATTTTTCTGGTTTGAAATGTTCGCTTAAGGCCTATCCATTCATTTTATTTTGATCGAAGATTGCGATAGGTCTTCACTGGGATGAAACATTTTGGCACTCCGGAATATCTAATCAAAATTATTTTTAGATGGTGAAACTGAAAATACATACATAATGTGATGGATTGGTGAAAATACAAGCGCCCGACGTACGCACAGATTTTTTGTGACAACTACCGTATCTGATTTTAGCCGAAGCCGAATGTATGGCCGAAGGTGGCCAAAGCCGAAGCTTCGGTTGGACACTACAACACACACAGAAAGGTGAAAAAAATAGTCTCCTAGTTCGTGGCGCACTGTATTATGTCCACCGTGTAGGTAATTTCTCTATGATGTCCACCGACGCTTGACGTGTCGCAAGCGACACATTGGTGTTGAACAACTTTTGTACATACGTCACTGGACAACGTTGTTTTCAATATGACAAGGTGTGGGCACTGCAGCAATGTGTGGGCAATGCAGCTTGCTTATCTCTATAGGTACTTAAACTATCGCGTTATTTACTCAAAGGGTGCGAGCAAAGAAAATATGCGTTGTGATGGATTTGCTCTGTGGCTCTGCTATTGGGTGGTCGCGTGCGCGTCGGTTGCCCCATCCCCGGTCCACAGTGGAAATCCAGTGGCTCAGGATATTGTTCTTTTATAAGAACAACCCTTGAAGTCACCAAAATATCAATATAACCGTACAACGTCAAGCACTTTTGCTATAAAAACTCGACATTGGCAAAATCATCACATACCCAAGATGGCAGCCATTTTTTAAAATATAGAATAGAATATGCGTTGTGATATTTCAAGGGTAAGTAATGAAGTCACACTACTGCTCGTAATATTTTTGATTAAGTTCCTTACATGAGTATAACTGACAACTTACCAACTGTGATTATTAACACGTTCATGAACACTAAGTCACCCATGTTGGACATTAATATTTTGTATGAATTTGAAGCAGCCTGTCATATTATTACATCATCAATGCACGTTAGAATGTGACAGCGATTGCTATGGCAGTCGACTGCTGTGGCATCCTCACGTTCCGGGACATGGCTGTTCACATGACTGTCTGAACGTCAAAAGGGTTCCAAAATGTACAAAATTTAATTATTTTATTATTTATTGGTATATGACAATACAATGTTGTAGATTAACAATTGTGACAGCGATTACTATGGCATCGCTATATCAACCGTGTCACAGAACGGTAAGGTATATAGACAATTTCGGATGCTATGACATTCGTGTCAGAAACAGTGTCGTGACACCAAAAACGGGTGGTCAGAAACAGTGCTGCAACGTTGTAATTAATTAACTTGTGCTTTAAAAAAAACAAGTGCACTTGTATACCTACTAGGTATGTAAAGCCTGACCAGGAATATAAAAAACCTGGTTTGGGGGCGCTGCAATCAACTGTCACCTTTAATGTTAATGTTCCAAGTACAAAAATTAGATCCAATGATTTTCCGCAACATGGCGAGGTTTTTTATATTTCTGGTCGGGCTTTATACTTACGTACCAAGAAGTTTGGAATACCTATAATGGAGCACTGACTGCCTAACAAACGGTGAAACATGATAATACTCCTTGGTGGTCGGTAATGATCGTTCTTTTCCGTCGCGTCGTTGTTTTTGTGACGTTAACTTTGTCCCTTTCAAATCCAACGTCAAAAATGTTAGCTCCTCTCCTGTCATTTTCATAACTACCTCATTAGATAGAAAGGGACACACCTAAAATTGGAAATATCGACGACGCCATTGCCAATTTTCTTGTTTCAATGCTTGTAAGGAGGAGTGGCATCCTTTATGATTTAAACAAAATTTAAATCCACGTTACGTACCTATTTCTTAGCAAATTCTAGGCAGGTAGGTATATCTCCAGTAGGTGCTTGGTATACCGTTAGCAAGACACTTTAGAAAAAATCCATTGTATAAAAAAGACCTTGTGGACAAAACGCAAGGGACCGTCACCGTCACGTCCTGACTGGCCACAGAAAAAAATATTTTCTCAATACGTGTCTCTATGGGCCTATTGTTAAATGCTTTTACAGTAGTACCAGGTTTATAAGGCTTACCGATGTACCTGCGCAGTTGACAAATTTTAATAGCGCGCGAAAATATATTGACCAATCAGGATGTGCTACCTTCAATCCGTTTACGCTATTGGCTAATCTGTTTTCGCGCCCTTTTCGCGGCGATCCGACTTTGCACTCTTTGATTACTAAACGACTTCGAGTTTTGTCGGGGACTCGGGCCTAGCTCTGCACAAGCGGCCTTATTTTCCTGGTCGTACTGTACCTATACGCACTTGTACCATGAGAGCTTCGGTGTTTGAAACTATCATCGTAAAGTAATTTGGTAGAAGTATAATTTAAAAAAAAAAACGGTTCTCTTTGACATCCGAATTATTGAGACAAATAATGTCTCAGAATAGAAGTTCGCTACCGAACTACTAAGACATGACTAAGACAAAGAGTTCAATAGTTCGGTTCAGTTGTAACACTGTTGAACCGATAATTCAGCAACTCAAAAACAATAAAAACGCAGTAAGAATTCGTTCAAATGATTAATTTTAGCTTTATTAATATCCGCGTAACTCTGACGTTTAAATTGTAGCCAAACATAACAACACGACCTAAAATGTTGACCTACCGAGACCATCAATCAGTCAATAGTAATTTTCTGAAAACTCATTTCGACACTCCCCTGAACATAAAGTTTAACAACATGTGGCTTAAAATTGTTATCGACACGCATAGTCCATAAAAATAATACTTAGTTCTTTTTCCTTACCATTTAATTAGTATTTTGGATGACTAATTGAGGTAAATGAAAATATCGGTATAGTACCTAACTACATAACAAGTACAAATTACATCTATTTTTATCCTCTATAAATTTTAATGGGCGTCAGAAAATATGTACTGGGGACAATTATGAAACATACCTACAAATCCCATTATGAACAAGCTGTTTATTTAAGGGCAATTGTTAATTAAGGGTATATTATCGTTGGTATATTTGCAAACGCCTGTGCCCTGCAGTGGGACGTATATAGGCTGTGATGATGATATTATCGTTGGCGCGCTGTATAAAACGAAGTCTGGTTATATTTTCAATACTAACCCATTAAAGTCTATGAAATTTTTCGTGAACAATCTAGAAAGACATCTCCATGCTTGTATGTTGTCAGATTTTTGTTCCAATGGTCTGGATTCTCTAAGTTCAAATGTACCACGACACTCAAGTGGAGACCTCTTCGTGAGTATAGATAGAAAAGGATGCAAATACATACAACGTATACATGCATCCTTGTCTATCCTTATTTAAGAAGAGATCTCCACTTGAGTGTCGTTCTGTAATACCCCCCTTAAAGTGACAGAGCCTCTAAGATTTCTATACAAATTTTAAATTAATCCTAGCATTGATCTGTATATTTTAACGAAAATCGGACAACATACAAGTATAGACATTTGTTTCTAGATTGTTTTTGCAAAATTTAAGTATTGAAAATAAACCACAAATTTTTAATAGTAACGTTACTGTAAGGGTGGATTCAGAACGTAAATAAGAACAACTTTCCCTAAGGAACATGGGTCGAAAAACGATATATTTTATTGGACCTCCCACAGAAAATTGATCGGCCGTTCCGCACTTTTGTATGGGAGGTTCAAAAATATTTCTCGTTTTTCGACCCATGTTCCTTAGGGAAAGTTGTTCCTATTCACGGTCTGAATCCACCCTTACAGTTTCGTTACTAATAAAAAATTTGTGGTGGAAAACCAGACTTCGCTTGTATGGAGCGCGCCAACGGTAATGTAGGTACTTTACCTACGAACATAGACTTAAACTCTAGCGATAGACTTGCCCTTGCATAGAAGCAACATGTTCCACTTGAATGAGGTATACGCACCTGATTGATGTTCCCGAGTTCACTTCGTCACTATGGCAATGACAGACCGCAATGTGTCATTTTGTGTTGTTTTGTGTGACATGTTGTTTGTTTGAACGAGCTTGTCTATCGCTAGAGTAATATGTATATGCCTACGAATAAGAAATGTATACCGTGTATTGACCGTGTTTATCAGACCAGACTCGACCTAACCAAATTTGGAATAGAACCTACCTTCGCTACGTAAAAAAAGGGTTTTCCATTTTGCATCGGTGGTCTGATCATCCTCTTAAATAACTGTCAGCATATTAAAATATTAATAGGGCCCACCTTATTGTGTTGCTACAGGAAAACACATTTTTTTATTATAGTGCGTGTGGTTGCCCATTTGTTTTTGTATATTGGATATCCCCGCATCGTAGGTAGTAAAGAAGTAGTTATTCATTAATCATTATAGACTATTTAGTAATTTTAGGGCACTAGACATTTTGGGACTAGACGATTTGGGAACTTTTCCGTATGGTACATCGGACAATCTGACATGGTAGTCCTGCCTGACCAACAGTGACGGCACGACGGTTTGGGGATCTAGTCCGTTTGCTAAATAGGCCGTTTTGTTGCCTCATATAAGCCCGTACACCGTACGTAGGTACAGGTCACGCGAGGAAATCATGAGCGCTGGGGGAAAGTTAGTAGGGATTTCTCTCGCAGGTTGTGACTTGTGATGACCGCCTCCCACTTCTCCTCCAAATAAACCCGAATTTAATTTCTGCGCATTCACTGTGTCCCTTTACGAAAGTTAGGAGGTCCAGCACTGGTAGCATGCTACACGTGATACGGCTGTGTATCACGTCTTTTATCTCGTTTGTTCACGTGCAAATAAAAAGAGAGCGAAGGTGTGATAGCGCTTTAATTATCACGGTGTCATGCTACCTATGCAGAAGACGTATCATGTTGCACATGATACCGCTATATCATGGCTTTTATCTCGTTCGTTTTCGCGCCAATAAAAAGAGAGCAAAGGCGTGATAGCGATATATCATGCTGCCATGCTAGCCATGCTGGAGAGGGTCCTAAACTCCGACACTCCGATGCAGGGTGTTAGGAAAAGTATCATTAACCTTTAAACCAAATACTCTACCCATCAAACTGAACAACTTTTACTATGGGAGCAAAACGATCAGACAAAAAAAAAGTAGAATTTAGATAGAGGTAGAGGAGTGAAGAAGTGAAAAGAGTTCTCACGGGTACGAGGGTTCTGTAATTAAGTAATGACAGTCACACGGTGATGATGAAAAAGAAGATTATAGGTTGTACAGCGACGACTTCAGCTGGATTTTATTGTGAAATAATGAGGGAGGCGCGCAGAGTGCGGCACAGAAGTGCAACGTGTTTGTACAGCAACAGAAGTTCGTGGCGCCGTAGGACTAGCCTGGAACCGACAAGCTCAATCTTTATCCTCAGCAGTTTAAGATCTACCTATCTACGAACAAAAATAACTAACACCTCGTTCCTATTGGTACTATTCCGAGGCAGACTGCCGACTGCAACAAGAGGTTGCAAGTCCAATTTTCTTATCAATATCTGTAGGTATCGCGCTGCAGTTGCAGTCGGCTGTCGGCCTCGAAATAGAACCTTAAACACAGTGAAAGCCTTTGCCTTCACAGCCTTAAAGAATTACCGTTTTCAAATATCCTGTTTTTGGACGAAGCCGAAGCACAGAAAAACGATAATCTATGGCCGAAGGTTCAGTCTTTATGTAGAAATAGTTAAATCTTCGACGTGGGCGAAAAACTAGTCAAAGGTATAGATAGGATTCTGAAAAGGGGGCAAAAATCTATAATTTCCATGGACGATGAAAAATATTAGACAAAACCAGAAACTCGTATTGAAGTCTCATTGAAGCTACGAATAAAAAATTTCTTTATTCGTAGCATTGAAGTGCATTCTTAACCAAAAGTATTCGTATAAAAAACAATAGGTAGGTAGGTACATAAAGTAAAAAAGTAAAATAGCTAGCTAAGTCTTCTCGTAAAGTAAATTGAATTGATTATTTTATAAATATAAGTAATAAGTAAATAGGTATACTTATCTTGATTACATAAATACATAATAGATAATAGACATCCATGAATGACTCGGTTACAAATATTCATATTCATCATACAAATAGCCAAGCCCAAGCCCAAGTGAAGGAAAAGGTTGATGTCGTGTCGTATCAAGAACTCAAGACACTAGCGGAAAACAAGCAAGAGTGGCGAATACTCCAGCGACAAGAGCGTAGCTCTGATCGTACAAATACATAATTATGTGCCCTTTACGGAATTCGAACTCGCGACCCACGCATCTGCAGGATTCATTACGAACTGAGCCATCGGGCGATCGTCGTTTGTTACCTATGTTAGTTAGGTATGAAATAGGCGATAAATAGCTCAAGGCCGTACCGCTGCATGCATGAAATGAAGTTGCTGAGCTACAGCTGAGTCGTAGTGTTGTGCTGCTTCGCTCGCTCCATGTTTTTATGTTAAGTTTTTGGAATGGTTCTGACCACGGCTGAGCCATCGCGTCGTACCTACTAGAATAAGAGATAAGAGGAGTTTTGGTAACCATCAGCTGCAAGGCTAATTCATCATTCATAGGGTGTAGAGCATATCTGTGATGGAGATTGACCAGGTCTGCCTGCATAACTCCAGTCGGTTTAGGAGTTACAGCCGTTCAAAGGTCTGGTATAGTTGCTATAGATGAATATGCATGAATATGCAGGTATTGTTGTAATATGCACTGTAGCTATGCGAACAGTACAAAAACTTACATGGTTGATCCCCAGCCGCAGGATCTCTGTGAACTCATGAGCATAATTATCAAATGCTAATAAGGCTCATTGGCATTGACAAAATGTCATCTTGACGCAAAATGTCAAACCTTCAAGCGTAGAAAGAGAAGGAACTAGAAGCAAGCACGTGTCTTGTCATATCACTCAGTAAGAGATGCACATAGCAAATTCGCTGTAATTAAAAAAGGAGATCGCTACTTATTGCTGTCCTTATCGACGTAGCCACTTTTTTGTTCTACGACGGCTGTCTGACTCCGGAGTCAGACATCTATTTTCATACAAATTGTATAGGATTTTATGACTATCGCTGTCTCATACGCGGTTACACTGATGTTTCGTCTATCAGCGTAAGCGAAAAATACTTCGCCTATGCCTTCAAGACGTACCTAATGTCATGCTCGCGTTCCTCGTTCCAGAGTTATTATTAAATATATTTACTAGCCTGGTTACTAGACCTTTTGGCTTAATCTTAATTTATTTTAAATTTTCTTCTGTTTTCACATTAAAACGTTGGTATTCGACGTTTTGATGGTTCTTTGGAGAATTTGGAGGCAATCGAAAGACGCAGGAAAAGCAGAGAAGTCCACAGGAAAGAGGTGAACCGACCGCTTTGCCGCGCTATAATCACGGAACACTTTTCCTGTTTACGACCCATGCACCATCATATTTCACTGAACTATATATTGTTCACTTGCACGACACTTTGTTACGCAAAACAACACCAATTTTACGAACCAAAACTCACTATAAACAATAAAAATTCGATGAAATATAAGGACTCCAAACGTCAGCTACCAAAGCCCGCCAAAAACTCCGTTCCAGAGTTTTACTTTTGATGTTACAAGTTACATAAATTATTGCAACAAGACTTGCTGCAACCGATTCGTAGTGCTGAGAAGTGAGCTTACCTCCCATTGGACAGTGCAATAGGGGGGGGGGGGGGGGGTGAATGGGAGTACAATTAGCAATGCATTGCATGGTATATATAAACCAAAAGAGGTTCGACAACAGATGAGTCTTAGCGTAGAAAAATTTAAAGCTCGCTTCGTTAGCTCCAAAGTTTTTATTTTGCTGTTTTATCTATAAATTGTGGACCAGCGCCCGCGGCATGATGACGCGATAAAGCGCTATCGCGCCCTAGCTCCCTTTCTTATTGCGCGCGAATGAATGAGTGAATTAGCAGGCGCGATAAAACGTTTATCGAGGTAGCATGCCACGGGCGCAGTAATAAAATTAATAATGATACAAACATTTTGCTGTCATTCTGTATTGCGCATGATATATTAATTCATTAATATTTTGTCTACTTAATACTTATCGTTATTTTGTCAAACTTTGACCCCTAAATGACAAAACTCTCGTATATTTTTATCAATTATATTTTACACAAGATAGCATTGCTTGACGAATACCCAATTGGGCACTTTTCGGGTCTATCAGTTTGTACTCACCATTACATATTCCAAGGTGAATAGGTGCCTACAGAGTGTGAAAATTTAAACAAATTAATTAATTGCAATCAACTGTTTTGAAGCCGCTACAAAAGTGTGCCAAACACGTGCTGAGAGATGACGTAGCCGGCACAAGTTGTGTGATGTGATGGTATACCTACAGATCGTAGCAAGCCAGGCGACAGGCGAGTGGGTTGACGCCGCGCCCCGCTGCCGCCATGGTGACGCATCGTCGCCTACACACCTGCATCAATATCCGACGATAGGTCTCGAAATATCCATGCGAGACTAACCTTGGAATATTTTTATTTGATGGAAGTGGCACTGGAAGTTGAATAATCATTATTGATTTGTTCTAGGATGGTGTCGGAGATATCCTTGGATATAGGCGTCGAAGATATTCTGTAAGTACAGTAAGAGGATGTATGAATATTCTTAATATAATAAATATCCATTATGTCCAGCCCAGCTAAGCGGTTGTTTATGGATAGGTGAAAAAATTCACGTAAACACAACTAATTTTTAATTAGTAACGAACAAAATCGTTTTTGTATGGGAGGTCCAAAATTTTTTCTTGTTTTTCGACCCATGTTCCTTAGGGAAAGTTGTTCAGATTCACGGTCTGAATACACCCCTAAAGTTTCGTTACTAATTAAAAATTAGTGGTGTATAACGTTAACGAAGTTAAAAGGAAAACTATCGCAGCTAAGTAGATAAGTTAACGAGTAAACGTCGACCAACTTATAAAATGTAGGTACCTATTTGGAGAAATAAAAAGAAAAATTTCATTATTATGTTCATATTATCATACTACCGAACATTCAAAGTCCGCATATATGGTGACGGGCAATTACAGAACCTACACCGCCCGCGGCCCAGCAAGCACTTGGCCGGTTTTTAACCTTCAAAATGACTGGTTTTTTTTTAAATTTTCCAATTCACAAACGCCATCCGCTAATTTAAATTTTTACTGGCCTTGCTACTTGATTTATATGAAATTTCAGAAACTATCAAACTGTCTAATAGTCTAACGTTGCTGCATTTTCTATTCTATTTTTTTAAAATATGGCTGCCATCTTTGGTTAATGATGATTTTGCCAATGTCGAGTTTTTATAGCAAAAGTGCTTGACGTTGTACGGTTATATTGATATTTTGGTGACTTCAAGGGTTGTTCTTACAAAAGAACAATATCCTGAGCCACCACTGGAGTTCCACTGTAGGCCGGGGATGGGGCAACCGACGCGCACGTGACCGCCCAATAGCAGACCCACAAAGCAACTCCGTTGCTCCATTTTGTATTTAAAACTAATTACCATTCAATTTCAGGAGAAAAGTTTTCCTAGCCCCTAAACCCCTCCTCCTCCTGGTCTCCTTATTTTCTTTTTTATTTGTGTGACAATGTCCAAGATAATTATTATTATTATAAAAACATGCTGTGCCGAAATTTTTCAAATCACAAAATCACATTTTTTTAAAAAATAAATTGTTCTTCTTATTATACCTACATACAAACCTATGTCTCGAAATAATAAATGTAAAAAAAAAATGTTTTGTGCCAAGTTTATGTAGGTAAGTTTGTACGTTAAATTTTTTAAATCAAGCTCAAGCATGCTAGTTTTTTTTTAACTCTGCTTATTCTTCAAAATATCTTACGACGAATCCTCGTCGTGCTAGATCGTCTGTACCGTTATAGTGAGGCGCATTAGTTGGAATAGGTTGTTTTATGCAGTGTTGTTTGGACGGCCCCGACCCCATCCCATCAGTTGGGCTGGCTCGGGCTATGGCCACCAGTTCATCATAGTGAGCCGCGCGCGCCGGTGGTATCGCACGCCCATTAGGTGGTACTTACTCGTGAAATCGTGACTAATTTCAAGTCAGTTTTTCCGCGACACTAAATTCATGCAGACAAGGTCTTCTACAAAAACAAAACTTTACGACAAAGTAATTCAAACAGGACACAAAGTGATTCTTTTCGTAGTGGGCAAGCTTGAGTTAACGGTGAATGTTTTTCTTATTAACTTTTGTAATATTGATTGTTGTTATAAGTTTTTTGGACCAGTTTCTGTGTCAGGGACTGCAGATTATGTCAATTTTAACCCAGCGCATGCCTGTTGAAAGTTTCAAAATGTTCTGTTGCAACCGCCTGCGCACTTGTCTTCCAGTTGGATTGAATAACAACATTTGTTTGAAATAGTGTTCGTTGCGGTTTCGCTTCAATTTACCAGGAAAAAAATAAATGTAATATGAGTAGGTAGGTAAATGTAACCGGCATATTCACGAGTTTCACGGTTTAAAACATTATCTACATATTTACAATTGTGTCCATTGCGTTGTCGCATTACGTCATTTAGTATGAACAGATCTAGAAAAAGACATTTAATCCATTTATCTCATATTCATTCATCATTATGTAATTTATAATGACAATATGTTAATGTGCCTTTACTTTCTCAAACGATAAAGCGTTTGGATACCTACTTATCTGGAAACTTAATAAGATTTTAATGTTAATAGTAATAAAGATACGCAGGCAGAAAGGCGCCTTCCTTTTTGACTGGCATTCTAAGATTTCATGAATAAGGAACTAACCGGTGCTGTCTAAGGTGTGCTATATAAACTATCTTATAAAGTAGTATTACAAGTTTATTTTGTAGGTTATTGTGATTACGGTAAAAAAATAAGTCAGACTTTGTTTTCATTAATTCTACTGAACTGTTTTGCCTTCCTTTTTGACTGTCATTTGAAGGTTTAAACAACGACCGTGCTATCTAAACTTGTAAGTTAGTTTTGTAGGTTATTGTTATTGTGGTAACGGTAAAAAAATAAGTTAGGCTTTATGTTTATTGATTCTACTGAACTGTTTTGCCTTCCTTTTTGACTGGCATTCGAAGATTCCAGCATCGACCGGTGCTGTCGATGTGTTATATGTTTGCTTTTAGGTTATGGTGGTTACGGTAAATAATAAATAAGTCAAGCTCTTTTCATTCATTGGTTCTACTCAACTGTTTTCCCAAATAGAAAGGTTGCTTCTGTTTGGTAGGTAACAATCAAGTTTTTGAGATAAAATTTCCATAATAATGTAGGTCGTTTCCACAGAATAGGTGGTAGAATAGTCGTTTCGAAAGTATAGTTTTAGACAAGAACGCTTTGATTTAGAAACTTTAGCAGCGCATAACTTTTGCAGATGACTATCGAACCAAAATTTTACCCAAACTAAAAAAAAACCTTTTTCCTTTTTAAGTACTTTTTTTGTTTAAAGATTTTGTCTATTTAGTTTCTGTGTGGGCAGTTTGACAAACGACAATTTCTTATTTTATACGGAACTTAACGTTACAAGAAGTCTGTTACTTATACCTACTTACCTACATTTAAAATAGGAAAAACAAAAAATACGATTTTTTTTATATTTAGAGAAGGAACTCCTTTTTACTATTTGGGATAAAAATAAACAAACAACGAATCTCATTTCGAAGTTTCCGAACAACGAACGCAAAGAAAGCAACAAGTGAGCTGAGACATGCAAAAGAAGTAATTTGAATTTTTTCCGGAGAGTATTGACGTTATACCTACTTAATTTGCGACCTTGAGTCGATGACATAAGCAATAGTGATATCATCGACTTTAGTGGCTAGCGAATTTGTGATATTTTACGCAAATGAGTAAGGTAGGTACCAATGCTCTCAATGATTAATTTATATTCCAAGATTATATAAGTTTCCACATTCATTTGTTTAGGTAGGTCCTACCTATTTAGTAATAGATCTTATTGTATCGTATTGAAGCTAGTCATAACAAATATAGCTTTTTCTCAGACATGCTTGGAAATTTGAGCATTATTTTGACAACCTTCTTCGAGATAAATCGAAATTGCTGTACTATGCGAGCAGCGGCCGGCAAAAGTTGTATGAAAATCCATATAGGTATCTGTCGTGGTTTAGCGGCCAAATAAATTACATAGGTAGTTAACTCATACCTGCCGTGTTATTTAAAAATGGAACGATCTTTTACTCCGAAACATGGCAACCAAGGAGGTGATTTATCAAAGGTTTTATTTAATTTCGTACTGGTTTCCAAATAGAAAGCTTTATAATGAAAAAAAAAACCGAGTGGAAACTTTAACCACAGATTAATAATAAAGTTACTAGCTTCAACGTAGGAAAAATTATTGTTGTTCGTCATTGATTTTGAAAAGTTGATTGATTTTAATTTCCGCGCATTGTTTGAGAATAGCACTATACAAGCCTTGGCCACAACTAGGCATTGATGGACTTACGTGTGTATCGTCTCTCGTTCCTCCTGAGGACTATTTGACTTTACGTAAATTTTGAGTTCGCTTCGCTCGCTCCAGGATTTAGATAGTGTTGCATGTTTGCAACAAATCATTGCTACACTCTCAGTAGATTTTTACTTTGATTGAGGGATACGACATTTTGCCAAGGGCCTCACATATAGTTTACGCCACTGAATTTACTTATTCAGATAATGGAACTAAACAACTTTCTCTATGGAAAATGGTCGAAAAATGTATCGACCCGCGTTCCTCGAGAATTTTTTAGTTTCTTTAACTGAATGAATGTCTTCTATTGACTCTGTGGTATAATACTACACCCACACTCCTTAAAAATTTGTGTTATTAAAATCTAGTGGTGTCTACCTATGTTCACCAACCAGCAGCCAATAAAACTATTTTGATTTTTGATAATTATGTAAGTACCTACATAATAACCGTATCTGTTGGTAATAAAGTCGAATCTTATTGTTTGCAGCAAATGCCAAGGAATACCTCTGAGTTATATTATAATGTGCAAATAGCGTTTGATATTCCGTTTCCACGAACTAATGGTTTCGATAGAAATAAGATAAGGCGGTAAGTAAATAAGTATTAACTACAAAGTTTTAAGTAGGTAAATCTTTTGGTAGGTATTCGAGGTACCTATTCGACCTACCTATAAGTTTTTAACGTAATTAATTTGTGCCGGTTTTCAAGATTGATAAGTATTTTCGCAATTATCTGTGGCAAAGACTCTTGGATTTTTTTAGGAAATCCTTGGGAAATCCGATTTTGTCTGAAAAGTTTTAAATTGGGGAATTTGTGGGTTACTGTCCAGTGTCCACGAGAGATGTGCGATGTAGCTAAGCTGTGTGCGAGGAAAACATTTACCAGACATTCCATTCTCATAGCTTGGATTAGCGCAGTTCTGGTAGACAAGGGTTTAGCTAAGCCAGTTCTTTTACCATACAATTCGAGCTAGAGATGCGTATTTGAATATGAGCTAGAGATGTATAATAAGGATGTGTGCTAAGAATATGAGCTAAAAATGTGTAATAGGTATGTGTGCTAAGGATATGAGCTAGAGGTGTGTAATAGGGATGCGTGCTAAGGATATGAGCTGGATGTGTAATAAGGATGTGTGCTAAGAATATAAGCTAGGGATGTCTGCTATTAGAATTTGTGCTAAAGATGCGTAAGAGGTACGAGGATAAAAGAACTATCGGGGTTTCACACACGTCAATAAACGGACGGCAGCGCACCTCTCCACACGCTCAGCTACATATTTAAAATAATTTATTTGCGTTTTAAATTACTCTGACGTCACACACCGCTACTCGCTTCGCTTTAGTTACCTAGCTTAGCTTCTCGTAGGTATCTCCTTAGGTGAGGTAGCACCTGGCTAGGTAACTAAGCTTATCTGGGCACGCACCTTTACCTCACACCGCTTTGGCGGACGACGGCACCTACATAATTCAATCATTCATAGTTTCTTATATTCCGCTATGCATCCTTGCACTTCTTAGTGGCATCGCACATCTCTGGTGGACAGCCATCCTAGAGGGGTTAGTATAATATTATGTAGGCAGAGTCGTCTACTAAGTACCTAGTAATTACTTGTCACAAATCATTTGGCACCCTATAATGCCGGGTTTACACGCAAGTCCGCTGTACATTGACGCTTCTATAAAGTTAAATAGCATCACTTTACAGACGAGTCGATGTACAGTGAACTTGCCTAAGATTTCGTAAGGCGTGTAAACCCGGCATAATAATTTTGAACACTCGCGTAACTTTGGTCTGGAAAATCCTTAGACAATTTATACAGTGTGTAAGGAAAAGTATCTTTAATAACCTTTAAACCACATACTCTACCCATCAAACTGAACAACTTTTACAATGGGAGCAAGCCTATCAGATCATAAAAAGTCTAAGGGAAAATCATGCTCGTAATGTTTATTGGTACAAGAATTTAAACTTGTCTTTTCATAATGTAGGTAGGTACATTAGTAGGTATACCAATGGTAATAATATGCTACACCATTTGTCTGTCAGAGAATTGCGTCTAAATTCAAGAATACGCAAAACACTAAGGTAGGAGTCGCGTGGCTAAGGGGGTAACAAGTAGACGTGTGGTCGGCTTGCGATTTGATTGGCCACGTGGCTCCGCCGTTTTATGGCGGTTTCGAGTGTGTGTTTTTGTTTAAAAACGGGGCTTTGAGATCGCCATATCCTATTACCGTACAATATCTAATAAATATATACAGGGAGAAATCGATATTATTAGCATCCTTTTAAACTAAGACTCTACCCATCAAACTAAACAAATTTTACTATGGGAGCAAACCAATCGGTGAAAAAAAAAATCTGCTGTCCCATACATTTGAGTCGTGTCAGCAGCAGACAGCAGATTTTTTTTGTGCTCCGATTGGTTTGCTCCCATAGTAAAAGTTGTTCAGTTTGATGTGCAAAAGGATGCTAATGATATCGATTTCACCCTGTATCTTCAACACTTTGGCGAAATCTAATAAGGAAACGCCATTCAATAAAAATAGAATAGAATAGAAACACTAAGGTAATCTTCTTTCGTGTCAACATAAGCCATATCGCAAAAGAAAATTAATTACAATTTTAAGTGGCCTTTATTTTATTCATTTTGAAATTGTTATCAAACAATTTCTGTGAATTTCCTCGAATAATAATTGACGTGAGTAAACAAATGAAAGATCAAAGTACCATGACTGTATTAATTAACCAGTTAAGAGGATATAATTCGGAGCGCGCTCCATACGAACGTACTATGGTGATATTTTCTATGCCAACCAATTAAACTCAATGAAATTTTTCAGAATCAATCTAGGAACAAATTTTTATGCTTATATAGAATCAGATTTTCGTTAAAATGTATAGTTTTAAAGTTACATAGCATATGCTCACGACTATATTCCCCGAGGGGGTAGTCAGAGATATCCTGAAACCTCAGAACATCCACGTTTCACCAGTAGTACCGAAATTCTGTCCAGTGTGACGGGGGGTGAGCCCGTCGCCACTTATAATGGGCAGTGGGTACAGTACAATACATGCCTCGAAATTGAAGCATGCAGGTTTCCTCACGATGTTTTCCTTCACCGAAAAGCCAGTGGTGTTACAAATCGTACATAAATTCCGAAAAAAAGTCCAAAAGTCCGAAGTTTTAAAGTTACAGTGCCTCAAAGATTTCCATACAAATCTTAAATTAATCTTAGCATTGAAACTGTACATTTTAACGAAAATCTGACTCCATACAATCATAGAGATTTGTTTCTAGATTGTTTCTGCAAAATTTCATTGACTTTAATTGGTTAGTATTAAAAATATCACCATAGTACGTTTGTATGGAGCGCGCTCCGAATTATATCCCCTTAACTGTTTATTTTTACAAATTGGAATCATTTACATAGCTTATTTCATCAAAGGAGCGGAGTGAGGCAACAGACAGAAACTGTTCTGTCTTCTGCAACAGTTATTGCGCAACACTTGTTGATATAGCATTGATATGAACGGCTGTAACTCCTAAACTGACTGACGTTATGCAGGCAAAAAAGCCGTGGTGGTCCAGTGGCGAGTATAACCTTGCCTGCCGTGCAGGAGGCGATGGTTCGATCCCCGTCCAAGCCGACTCGTACCAATGAGTTTTTCGGAATTTACGTACGATTTGTTACACCACTGGCTTTTCGGTGACGGAAAACCTCGTGAGGAAACCTGCATGCTTCAATTTCGGGGCGTGTATTTGTACCAAACTGTCCATTATAAGTGGCGACGGGCTCACCCCCCGTCACACTGGACAGAGTTTCGGTACTACTTGTGAAACGTCGATGTTCTGAGGTTTCAGTATATCTCTGACTACTCCCTCGGGGAATATAGTCATGAGCATATGCTATGCAGGCAGACCTGATCCATCCCCATCACATAGATGCTCTACACCCTATGAATACTGAATCAACCTGCAGCTTGCAGCTGATGATAACAGAAAGTCGTCTATCTCTTCACCACTTCACTTCATATAACTACATCATCATCACTATCACTACATAGTATAAAAGTCGCTTCCCGCTGTGCGTCTATCCCTATGTATGCTTTTAGAACATTAAAATTTAAAACCACGCAACGGATTTTGATGCGGTTTTTATTACCCGACTGCGACAGAAGGAGGGTTATGTTTTTCGAGCGTATGTATGTATGTTTGTATCCCCGTTTGCGATACCTACCTAATAAGTAATTACATTCAAATTGTATTAATTTGCACAAACAAAATTATTATAACTGATTAAAGGAGCTTGTTTTTATCTTTTCAGTTAATAGTTTTTTATGCAGTCGGGTTTTTTTTTTCTTAATAATTTTTAATAGATAAGTTGATTCAAGAGGAAGGTTTCTATGTGCATTGCACCCGTGCGAAGCCGGGGCGGATCGCTAGTACCTATAGGTACACTATTTATAAGAGCTTGGCTCAGCAATTCGTATTGAAAGTGGCCTTGAATGAACATGACTCATCCAACGTATCACGATCGATAAGAATCAACGTTTCAGTCCTGTTTGATCTGTTTGTATATGAGATTATAGTGAAAAAACCGGTCAATTGCGAGTCGGGCTACTCGCGCAACGCGGGTTCCGTACTACACCACCACACAACATTCAACTTACAAAAAAGTTTTGTTTTCTTCGGGACCTTTAGCGTGAGACCGACTAAGGCTCGGGTCCCACGGCCTGTACATAGGGTCCAAAATTTATATGCTGACAATTTTTTTAAGAGGATGTTCAGACCAGCAAACTGAACAACTTTCTCTATGGGACCAATATCGAAAGCGCGAAAAAAAAATTGCTCCTCCATACAAAACTGCAAACCTACTCGAGCCAAATGTATGGGACAGCAGATTTTTTTTGGCGATTTCGATGTTGGTCCCATAGAGAAAGTTGTTCAGTTTGATGGTCTGATCATCCCCTTAAAAAAGTGTCAGCATATTAAGTAGGACCCTGTATACGCAAATCGCGCCAAGCCACACGCCGTGGGAACGGTCTCGCCTGTTTTGGCCTGTAGACGCCTGCGGACGCCTGTGGTGTGTATTGTCGGGGAAATTTCGAGGAATGCATGATTGGAAATCGGGGAATTTCGGGGAATTGAGCCTAGGTACTTAAGCGGGGAATCAAGAAATTTACTTTGGAAGCACTGATTACTACTATACTATGTGGAGAGAGATGACGAAAATAAATTTACCCAGAATAGAACCTATTAATGTTTTCCTTATAACAAATTAGAGTGAACAGGAAATTGATTTGGTAAATCCTTGTAATTATGTAAATAATATTAATATAATGTTAAAGTAGGTAAGTGGGTTTAAAATATTACAAAACTGTCTGGACTGTGGTGTAGGTACGCGGCAGAGTTCTGTTATCAAAAGATATGAAGTATGTGCTTATGTGAACACCTGTGCAAATACGATTATAACAAATAAGGAAAAAGAAAAATGAGCATCGTTTAAAATAAAAGTAGGTATAGCCTGACCAGAAATATAAAAAACCTCGCCATGTTGCGGAAAATCATTGGAACTAATTTTTGTACTTGGAACACTAACATTAAAGGTGACAGTCGATTGCAGCGCCCCCAATCCAGGTTTTTTATTTTCCTGGTCAGGCTTTACCTACTCGTACCTATATAATAACTACATAGGTACAATAGATAATTTAAAAAGATACTCTTAGCCTGTTCAAAGACTAAGTATTCAGAATTCAGAACTTAAACCTAATTTAAAATACATAAAAATCGAACACTAAAACTAGGTAGGATCAAATCATGAAACTCTGGAATGTACTATAAGTAGGTACTTAAATAATAAATGTTAAATTAAAAAATATGTTTATAACATACATACACCATATACAAGGTGTTACAAAAATACAAATAAACCTTAAAGGGGGTGGTGTAGACCATCAAACTGAACAACTTTCACTAAGGGACCAATATCGAAATCGCGAAAAAAATAATTGATGTTCCATACTCTACAAATCGACTAGAGCTAAAATATGTATGGGATATCAAATTATTTTTTTTGCGATTTCGATGTTGGTCCCATAGTGAAAGTTGTTCAGTTGACTTATGAAACACCCTGTATATATATATATTATGTACATATAACATAAACAGATAAAACTACTTAACAGAAAATAATTAAAATATTGCAACACAATATCAACCTATATTCAAAACACAGAAGCATTGTAACATTAGAAACATTAATTAAAACATTTGTTTCACCAACCAACCGGTAAAGTTATAAATTACAATAGTAGGTAGGTACCTACCATTATATTATTTATTAAGAAAAACATAAAACCCGACCGCATGAAAAAATTATTAACTGAAAAGAGAAAAACAAGCTCTAAAATCATTAATCAGCTATACGAGTACGTACCTACTTAATAGTTTGTACAAATAACATTTGAATGTTATATAGGCACGTATCGCAAACGGGGACAAATAAAAATTTAAAAGGTATTATTGGTTTGTCCCCACTGAATAAAAATAAGTTTGCTCAAACGTAAGAGTTGATTATGATAAAGGATATACTTAGCGCTATTGTTTTTCTTTTTTGAGTTATTTTTTTTATGCAGGCGGAAAAGTCCGCGATGGTACATACTTCCATACATACGCTCCTTCTGGCGCAGTAGGGTAAAAATACAAAATACTTACTTATATCAATTATACAGAAGTGTAGGTGCAAGTTAGGCAGGTACCTAAAAATAGTAGATTACACACCGAAGCTTTAGGGCATTACGCGTCGAGAGCCTTATATACTTTTACGCAATATCAGTTTTCACTGTCATTAAATTTAAAGAATTTCGTCTGGACGATTTTTGTGTAGGTATAAACTTATATTATGGATCCCACCCGAACGAAGCTTGGGGAGTCGCTAGTTGACTATAAAATTTTGTCATCCAGATTATAGAATTAAATCAATGTCCAGATGCAAAGATAGTAAATTGTCCACCTGGCCCTATCTTGAATTCATAAATCGATATTAGCATAATAACATTATCATTGCATTAAGATAAGTAATATCCAAAGGGGTATGGGTAATATTGGCGTCTTTTTTTTTTAAGCGGCCAGGAGTGCGATTTTGAATCTCATTTGCTGAATTCAGCAGTTGTAAATGTCAAAATTACTATGGAGATACGCATCTTTCTACTGCTGATTTGGCTTTCAAAAATCGCACTCCTGAAGTATGATGTTTGAGAGTCAAATCAGAATTAGAAAGATGGTATCTCCAGAGTAATTTTGACATTTTCAACGGCTGAGCTCACCGAATGAGATTCAAAAATCGCACTCCTGTTACCAAATGTTGTGGGTATTTTAGGGCTAATATTAACTTACATTTTTATGAAATTAGCTATAGAAACAAAAAAAGTGGTAATAAAAACCAAAACGAGTAAATTTTTATGAGATTTGAAAGTAATTTTTTTTAAAACTTTGAACCTAAATATCTCCGAAACGTTACACCATAGGACAATTTTTTTTTTCATAAAAATATAAGTTAATATTAGTCCTAAAATACCCACAACATTTGGTACCTGGCCGCTTAAAAAAAAAAGACGCCACCCTCCATACTAGAATTACCCTTATAATTGCCTTTATAGAAGAAAAAGGGGTTTTTCCGTAAGATAATATAAGCAGCACTTTGCAACACTTCTGCGCTGCAAAAAGTTGCAGTGTATTAAGGGCCCTAATCTAATTACACCAGTGTTGCTTACTCTAAAATTTGACTTCCCTATTTGCCATCAGATTATGGTCTACCCTATCCCGCCGGGTAGCGGTGTCTGCTTTCCCTTGTCCCTTTCCTTCACTTCGCTCTATCCTGAACATCTCCGATGGCGAGTTCGCTACTACCCATGTCCTTTTTCCACGCTCATGAAAGTTAATCCTCCATTAAATCTCTTTACTACGTCAACAAGACAAAAAAGTGACAGCAAGAGATTTAATGGAGGATTAAATTAAATGAGCGTTTCTGCAACTGAGCGTAACAGACGTTTAGCCCGTATAATAGACGGCGCGTGACTATGTGAATGCCGGGCAATTACCTTAATTTATTGCCATTTTGGAGCGAACGCATCTACATATTATAAAAACTTCAAAGCTTATTGAAGTAAGCTGAAGTGGCAATGGGCTGGTCATATCTGCCGAAGAACTGACAACCGATGGGGTGTCAGAGTTCTAGAGTGGAGACCGCGAACTGGTAGGCGTAGTGTGGGACGCCCTGCTGCCCGCTGGACAGACGACCTAAAAAAAGTAGCGGGGAGCGACTGGATGAGGAAGGCCAAGGACAGAGTTTTGTGGCGCGCCTTGGGAGAGGCCTATGTTCAGCAGTGGACGATGATAGGCTGATGATGATGATGATGATAGCTTATTAGGTACACTATGCCTTTTTAACTTACTTATTTTCCGTTTACAGTGAATCGACATCGAAAAAATGGCACCGGCTCAACAAAACCTTGAGGTTTGCGATGAACCTCTGAAGTCACAAATAAAAATGAGGCATATGCCAGAAGATCACAAAAGTGAGAATGGTGTGAAACAATGTGAAAATAATAATTCAGTGATAAAGAACAGTGGCAGTGAAAATAATAGTGAAACTGACTTCGATATAAGCAAATATGAAGTTATTGATTTTACGGCGCAGATAAGATGGCCCGATCTAATAGTACAAGTGTCGTTGCATTTAGTTTCAATATATGGAGTGTACCTGATAATAGCAAATCAAATCAACGTCCTGACTACATTATTCGGTAAGTGTTAAATTAATATTAATCTCATGCATGAGGTGACCAGAAGGCTGGCATGGCAGCTACCAAATAAAGGAGGTAATAATGCGGCTAGCCTCCTGGGCTCCTGGGGCCTGGGTTCCTTCTACTGTTAAGCGGCGTGTTACTTACATTGGAGGATATTTTTTGTGTTCCATACCCGAATTGGCAAAGCGCAATTCAAAAGTTATTTCTTTGGTGACCGTCTGTTTCTACCGATACGTTTGACATTCCTACTGCCACAAAAATTGAGTTTGTAAAAAAGATGTTAGATACAAATAATAAGTGGGCCAAGAGTATTTGAAGGGTGAAATCTGAAAGTATAATTATTATTTTAGGTAAACAAGTAGGTACACATAATTTAAACTTTTTCGGTTACGAGAATATTAAAAAATTTACCTTAGTAGGCCTATTTTGAATAGGATAATATTTCAACTTCTTGTTCTGTTCTTGTTTACTGAAAAACACGTTAGCAAAACTAATTAGATTTAACCTGTTATTTGCTTTTCCTTCATTATGTAGGTACGTCGCGCTTATTTGCTCAGAATTAACAACTGTAACTATACCTACTTCTATATGTATATGAAGCGATTGATTCTAGACTCTTCTCAATGTAGCCAATCAACATCAATTTATTACTTTAAGAGTCGGTGCTTATGATTTCGTAGTAAGACTCAGTAAAGCTGCATCCACACTTGTAGGTATAATTTTCCACTCATCATTCACTGCGCGTTTCAATACGCGCACCAATTATAAATAAATATCTTGGACATTGTCACACAAATTATCTAGTTACATTTAAAGTACCAGAATCTAGCCTTGACTATTAATTATTCTTTTGCCTGGACTTGTATTATGATGACTAGATTAGATAATGGTATAGAATACATATAAAGATACAATCATACATGACTCGCGTACAAATATTCATGCTCGTCATACAAAATAGTTTATAAAAATAAAATATCATGTCACACAAGGACTTAGTTAGATATATCGCACGTTCAGTTCTGGTAGCATGCGACACGTGATACGGCTGTATCACGTCTTTTATCTCGTTCGTTCGCACGCAAATAGAAAGAGAGCGAAGGTGTGATAGCGCTGTATCACGGTTGCATGCTACCTATACTGAAGCCGTAGCTTGATACACGTGATACAGCTGTATCACGTCTTTTATCTCGTTCGTTTGAGCGTAAATAGAAAGAGAGCGGTGTGATAGCGCTGCCTGTATCACGGTGGCATGCTACCCACGCAGCACACGTAGCATGCTACACGAGATACGGCTGTATCACGTCTTTTATCTCGTTCGTTTGCGCGCATATAGAAAGAGAGCGAAGGTGTGATAGTGCTGTATCACGGTGTCATGCTACCCATGCTGGTGTATCTTTCTTTACCGCGTGTATACAAAGTCGTAACAAATGATTGAGATTCAAGAACTCAGTACATGAGTATCAATATCAGTTTTTTACAACCCGAATAACTTTAAAGTAAGAGTGAATAGGCTTCTTCTGGGTAAGCTCGCTACATCTTCGACCCCATCTCTGTCCTCAGGACTGGATTGAGGTCCAGAGCAAACACATTTTTTAATAAAAAAAAAAAAAAAGATAGTAAAGCCATGATCTTTGCCAACGTCGGTGCTCTTACCGGGCACTACGCCACGTGCACGATGATGCACAAGATGAAACTCACCCTAGACCCCAGCTGTCGAGTATGCGGAGAGGAGGAGGAAACCTAATAGACCATTACCAACACTCTCACGTCACAATAAGCCTGTTCCCAGTAGAATTACTCAAACGTTTCGGCTTAAGACCTGATACTGTCGTGGCTAATCGAGGAAATCTGTCAAACCCCCTTTTGATACAGCTGTTGATGTCAAAGGGCCCTAATGAGAGTTCTCGGCTGTAAATATCCCGATTTATTGTAAAGTTAGACGGTTATTTATGTTGACGTATTCATAGCTCAATTTTGAAAGTATATTAGCTGTTTGGTGTAGGTCATTCATGAGATTGAAAAGTAAAGGTTGTAAGCTCAATTATTTGACAATTTCAGTGTTAATAAGCTAAGGTAGCCCAGTGGCGAGTAGCTTTGGAGGCGGCGAAGCGATGCGTGGTTCGATCCCCATCCATAGGCAGACTTGTATACCTACCATGAGTTTTTACGATTTTACGGTTTGTAACACCACTGACTTTTCGGAGAAGGAAAACATCGTAAGGATACCAGCATGCTTCAATTTCGAAGCATTTATTGTACCCACTGTCCATTACAAGTGGCGACGGGCTCACTCCCCGTCACACTGGGCAGAGTTTCGGTACCTACTAGTTAAACGTGATTTTTTGGAGTTTTCAGGATATCTCTGACTACCCGTTCGGGGAATATAGTCGTAAGCATATGCTATGCTTCTGTGTCAATTCTTATGCTCTTACTAGTCCGAAAAGGAGGTCTGGAAGAAACCATTGGAACGTATCCTGTGTGACTGCGATGTCTTGGCGGCTAAACTCATGTGACCTGTGAGATGGTTTTTTCAAATGACAGGTTCTTCGGGATATAACAGGTTCCTGATGAACGGTATTGATTTGCTCAATTACCACGTTTTAGAAAAGTGAAGGAAATAAATATGTTGGGGTCAACAATAAAGATCCTATTGGGTTGAAGTATTGCTGGGTTGCGAGCCCCCATAATTAAATAAGAGATAAGATAAAGCAAAAGATAAAGCCATGATAGGTAGGCAAGTGAATGCTCGGGGAGAATTTTATCCCGAGAGCGAAAATGCGCGCTGCATACAAACGTACTATGGTGATATTTTCAATTCAAATTTTGCAGAAACAATCTAGAAACAAATCTCTATGCTTGTACGGAGTCAGATTTTCGTTAAAATATACAGTTTCAATATTAATTTAAAATTTGTATGGAAATCTTTGAGGTGCTGTAACTTTAAAACTATACATTTTAACAAAAATCTGACTCCATACAAGCATAGAAATTTGTTTCTAGATTGTTTCTGCAAAATTTCACTGACTTTAATTGGTTAGTATTGAAAATATCACCATAGTACGTTTGTATGGAGCGCTCTCCGAATTATATACTCGTACAGTACCACAGAACGACAGATGAGATGACACTACAAAGCTGCTACAGAATCTCCCACTGGTTCATTGCTCATCTTTATAACGTGACATCGAATAAAAGCACGTACCTAGCGCAGAAAATACATTTCGCTCATACTCCTCGAAACCAAAATAACACAAGTACTTTTAGCTCTCGTCTAAAATTCTTACGCTAGAGAAATGACGTGACCACATTTTGATGGTCGCATCGCATCTAAAATTCTTGTTTAAACTCTACCAACATAACACAAGCATACATTTTGTAATGTAACGACCAGCAATGAGGTCGTGTCAGTTTATTGCCCTCTTCACGTCCTTGGGCTTGCGTCATTGTTCAGGAAAGTACTTCTCGGTGACTATTTTATAGGTACGTCGGTCACCTACTTTCGCGAATGGGCGTATCATTTCATGGCTTTTACACCGATTACTTTGCTCGAATAATTTAGTAGAATGCACTCAATAGATGAGATTGAAACTAGTTCTACTTACACAACAATATTTTGTTTCAGAATGGCTAGCACTAAACCTAGATAGCTAGTTATTTGAAATGACCTTAATCCAAAAACATTTTTAGGTCGATCAACCGCAGACAAAATATGGGATCTCAAAATTGTATTTCGCTATTCAGGAAAATATCATATACTTACTGTTAAGTTGATAAATAATATCAATTTGGGTCTGTTATGCCTTATATAACATATATAGGGTCCTTCTTAATATGCTGACACTTTTTTAAGGGGATGCTCAGACCATCAAACTGAACATCTTTCTCTATGGCACCAACATCGAAATCGCGAAAAAAATATCAGCCCCTCCATACAAAACTACAAACCTACTCGAGCCAAATGTATAGGACAGCAGATTTTTTTTTCCCGATTTCCATGTTGGTCCCATAGAGAAAGTTGTTCAGTTTGATGCTCTGATCATCCCCTTAAAAAAGTGTCAGCATAATTAAGAAAGACCATGTATGTTAAGTTGATAAATAATATCATTTTGGCTCTGATTTACCTAGATAATTTAAAGGTAAAATAATATTAAATTTTAAGTTGAACTTTAATGTAGTTAATATTGTATCGAACGAATCATAGGGCTTATATTGGATTAATATTTTAGCTTTATTTCGTCGCAATCGGTGCTTTCAATAGAAACAAGTTATGAGTATTTAAAGTCAGTGGTCTGCGCGTACGAAGGTACGAAGTCGCAATTCGGAGCGCGCTCCATTCAAACGAAGTCTGGTGATATTTTCAATACTAACCAATTAAAGCCAAAGAAAACTTTCAGAAACAATCTAGAAACTAATCTCTATGTTTGTATGAAGTCAGATGTTCGTTAAAACTTATACTACCTAGGTATAAGTTTTAACTATAGAGATGTTGTGTTACAAATAGAGATTGTTTCTGGATTGTTTCTGAAAATTTTCATTGACTTTGTAGTATTGAAAATATCACCAGACTTTTTGTATGCAGCGGCGCATTTGCGCTCTCGGAATAACCGGCCGGTGTTCTAGAATTTTTTAAATTGGAACAGTATAAGAAGTAAAGAAAATCAATCAATCAAACCCTGAAGTGGCAACAGTTGGTTGCTTTATAGAGCGTCTTAATAAAAACAGTATGAAACAGGCCTTGCAATTGTAACTGTCAATAAGAGTAATTAATTTTCATCAAAGTGTTATTTACTCTTGATATAACATATTTTGAAGGTCGTTTAAATAGTATGCTTAAATAAAATACAAGGTCCTTTTTAATATGCTGACACTTTTTTAACTTGTGTAATTCTGATTCTAAGGGCTCGTCCGCACAGCGATTTTTATTCGCGCGAATGATGTGTATGTGATAACTGATAACATAGGATGACTTCTGACAAGACTCTTATGTCAAGACACTAAGTACGAAAATTGTTTGTTTCACGCATCTTCCTATGCTGTTTACCGCTAAAACGACCTCCCACACTCTACTTTCACATAGGAAGACGCGTGAAACAAGCAATTTTCGTACTTATTGTCTTGACATAAGTGTCCTGTTAGAAGTCATCCTATGTCACATCATTTGCGCGAATAAAAATCGCTATGCGGACAGGCCGGACAGGCCCTAACTGGTGGCAGCTTATTATTAATGTGTTTAATTCATTCGTTTAATGTTTCGTGCATTGTTACAGCGTTTGTGACGGTCTACACGTCGGGGTTCGGGATAACGGCGGGAGTGCACAGGCTGTGGTCCCACAGGGCCTACAGAGCCAGGACCCCACTGAGGATTCTGCTCGCTCTTCTCTTCACTATCACTGGACAGGTTTGTAAACTAAAACTAAAATTTATAATCAATTAACGTTATTTTATTTTACACCAAAATAACATAATATACAGAGAGTAAACAAACAGGAAATACTGAAGGTACCTACAAAAATAGGCGGTGCGGGCGGCGGCGGCGGTAGTAGGTGCAATAATCGTCTGAAGAATTAAAAGGATATTAGTTTCATTCGCCTCCTTCAGCTCCTTCGCCGCGGATCCGATAGATAATGAGCGTTTTTCTTTTCTTTTTTAAATTTTGTTCCTATAAAACTCGACAGATCGCATGTTTGTCGCCCCATAGAGCGAGATCCTGTCAAAATCTGGTCAAGTCTGTGCCTGCCTTTTTTTTTGATGCCAAGGGATCGAGCCCATTCAGCCATGTCAGGCGTAAAAGTTTAGAATTTTCTATTAAAATGATTAGTACCTAAATAATGAAATATGTAATTAAAAGATGCGTTGGCATCTTCTTGATCATCTTTTCACTCTTCACTATTCTAAAGAAACACTTTTTGAAATGTTGACGTTTCTTCGCACAGACCGTAGCGCCATCTATCGATCCCCTCGAAAACAAAAAGAAAAACGCTCATTATGCGTCCACCCTTAAGGTTCACTTCCGATCCCAGCGGCCTATGCGACTGACGCGTGGTTCTGTCAAGAGTCTGTACATTAAATGTACTACATTTACATTAAGAAGGAAGGAAGTATATTTTTCTTAGGGAAAGTTCTCGAGGAATAGAGGTGGCCGACGACCCGGTTGGTGTAATGGTTACCACGCCGGACTGCCAAACCAGGGTCCTGGGTTCGAATCCCGGTTCGGTCATGGATGTTATATGTTCGTGCCGTTGTTGTATGGTTTCCATAATAAAAGCCTTTAGTGCTTAGTTTGGGATCATTACAATGTATGTACCTGTGAGCGTTATTTATTTATTTATTTATTTATTGGAAAGACAAAGTGTGATCACCTTCACGCGAAAAAGAAGAAGAAGGGAAAGTTCTATCACCCCTTAAAGTAATGCAACTTTATTCTAACACCCTGTATAGCGGAGGCGAAGAGTGTCCATCCATAGAGTCGGTAGTACTCATTGTTATACTAGGTAACAGGTGCGTGCTAAGGTTACCTAGTCCATTGAAAGTTCATACACCTAAGGTACTCGTAGAGTTGAATCCCCTGAAATCATGTTTCATAAAAGAACCTTTATGTTTCTCATTTTCTTCAATAAAATTTCTTCTGTAGCGCGTTATTACTTATTGTGATGGACGCTTTGCCACCTGCTACCACTTGATAGATAATATAATATATGAAATCCTTTATCTGCTAGATATTGAATTATATTTATTTAGGACTAGCTTTTGATTGTGACTTCGTTCACGTGGAGTTTGGAAAACCCCTTTAGGGGTAGATTTTCGATAAATCCTTTCTTATTGCACCCCCCACATCCTCTATTGAATATACAGGGTGAAATTGATATCATTAGCATCCTTTTAAACTATATAAGAGTCTACCTACCAAACTGAACAACTTTTACTATGGCAGCAAAACGGTCGGAGAAACAAAAAAATCTGCTGTTCAAATGTTTACATGCAACGGCAGTTTTTTTTTGTTTCGATCGGTTTGCACTCACAGGGGGGGGGGGGGGGGGGGGGGGATAGGTGGGATTTATCCCCTCCCTCAACGTTTCTGTTTGATGTTCTGATCATCCCAAAAAAAAATGTTAGCCTATTGAGAAGGGCCCTGTATAAGTAGGTATACCATACATTTGAGTCGGGTAGATACAGCAGTTTTGTATGGGACAGCGGATTTTTTTTCGCGGTTCCTGAGGTAGGCTCCATAGTGAAAGTTTTTCAGTTTGATGGTCTGAGTTCACCGTTTCAGTATTTGCTAGGCTGTCACTTACACCCTGTATCTAAGCTAAGTACAGTAGGAAAAGAATGAGATCTAGGTATACATTTTACAAGGGGATAAACAGACCATCAAACTGCAATTGTTTGGTTTTATGGTCTGATTATCCCCTCAATAACCTTCAGCACCCTGTATACGGTATGATTAGCTATGCGTGAATCACGCATGAATTGAAAGGTGATTCGTCAATTTCCTAGTTATTTTGAGTCATCCAATTTACGCTATCTTATCAAATCACACCTGTATTGTGCATGGTAGGTACTCAGGTGTAGGTACATTATTATGTTGCTGTCGAATCATTGTTATTGATAGTCTATTATGAAGATTATCGCTTCTTTGCGTCTCGCTCGACCAAAAATGTGTAATCTTTCGCTCGTCTTTTGTTTTATTGAGGAGCGTCGATAAAAGGCATTGACTTACCAACACTGAAAAAAATGTTTTGTTAAATACAACCAAACTTTAGTGACTAATACCGAACTGTTTTGTAAAACATAATCAAACATTTGCTTAAAACAGCTAAACAATTGGCTATTTATAACCAAATTTTTGATTATGTTTAACAACACAGTTCGGTAGTCACTAAAGTTCAGTTACATTTAACAAACCAAACATTTAGTGAAAGATTTCTTTGAGTGCAACTACTGGACGTCGAGTCCGCGCTCAAAAATGTCCGAACCAATAGAGCACAAAAACGTTTACAGAGAAGCAATTACGAGACAGTATTCGTTTGCTTTGATCGGCGACGTACTACGCGCACAGTGTGTAAGGAAAAGTATCATTAAACTTTAAAGCACATACTTTTACTATCGGAGCAAAACTGTAAGAACAAAAAAATATCTGCTATAAAACGATTAGGTTTAGCTACGAAACTTACATTTTGTGATGAGCGGTAAGCCTCTTAAGCCAAGACAGGGCCTTGATCAAACGCGAGACTTAGTAGAACTTTGACAAACTATTTAACTCACTCGGATAGTTTAATTTACTTATCTACCTATGGGTACGTATTTGAATGTCAAAAATTAAAATAGCTAAAATTTAAATATCTAAGGTTAAAATGTTCAACATTTTAAGTTTCGCTGTTTTAATGTTAAACATATTGATTTTTGATATTTTAAACTATTAAACATTAAAATTTTAGACATTTTGACCTTAGATATTTAAATTTAAGCTATTTTCATTTTTGACATTCAAATAGGTATAATAGGACCTATAGTTTCACAGTCTATCAGAGTTAAGCAGTCGCAATGTAACGCTAAGGGTAGGCTAAGTAGGTAGGTACCTAATAGATACCTAATGTTTTTTGTTTTCGATTTAGAGAAATATATATTTTAAACTTTTATAACCGCCAGCCATGGGTTACTTTTGGTCCAAGTACTGCCAGAGGCGTACTTTTAGAATAATTTATTTTTTCCTTGTGTTAGTTATTTTGTTAAGATTTAAAGTTTGTTTCCCATAAGAATATTACATATTCACTTAAAATGAGACAATATAGTAAAATGCTATACTTATATCTACATCCGATGACGTTCCGATAAACTTTGTTCTAGATATATTTTAGTTTTAGGATAGGTATTTTAATTTTAGGATATTATGCGCATTTACTTTATAACTTTATTCCTACCTACATTATTCAGTAGGTAGATGTTAAATCTCTGAAAAAAAAACTTTTATAACCATTTAATACGTGCATAGGTCGCATCTAGGTATATCTACAGTAGGAAAAGAAAGAGATCTAGGTATACATTTTTACAAAGCTACCTAGCCTAGCTAGTGAATATACCTATCGCTAAGGGTCAGCGCACACTAAGCAGTTTTAACTGATAAATTAATAATGAACTAAATCATAATTAACTTTGATCTGAAAATAGCGTGCTCGAACATTATTATGCGACAGAAAACTATGTTTAAACAATTTTTTTTAATATCTGTTTTAGTTGTGATTTAGTTAATTATCAGTTACAATTACATACAACGTTCAATGTGCGCTGACTGCTATCGCGCTGATTTGAGAATGGAGCCAGTGCTGGTAACATGCCACACGTGTTACGGCTGGTATCACGTCTTTTATCTCGTTCGTTCGCACATAGAAAGAGATCGAAGGTGTGATAGCGCTATATCACGGTGCCATGCTACCTAAGCAGGATGTAGATAGTGGAACTCTTGAGTTTGGGTTTATTTCGTTAGTTTGTTTTAAAAGCGTGTTTTTTTAGATTGAAACTATATTTAATTTTTATACGTTAGCTATCGATTTCTGTTAATAATTCTCTTACTTTCATATTATGCGTAATTCAAATAACTACCTACCTATTGCATTAGTCATGGATAGGGTTGGCAACCCTACTATATTAATAGTACCCTCCGAGGGGGTAGTCAGACATTACTACTATATTTCTGAGAAAAATATATAAGTACTTAGTAGGCAAAACTACTATATTTTGATGAGCAAATCATTTATACAGAATTTACATATTATATTGAGTTGTTACCCGTGGACCCGGTGAGTTGACCCATTACCGGGTCCACGGGTAAATTGGTACTTAGGTCCAATAAATGTGCCCAATAACTGAACATTACTTTAAAATCTCTCTTCGTCACATTTGTTCCATTTGATCGAGACTGGACCATATAGGTACTTCCTAAACAATTTTCTACTGAATCTACTGCTGAAAAATGACAACAAGTTATCCTAAATTCAGATATAAGTACCATTATAATACATACCTTTTTTTTATTTTAATATTTCTGTATCGACTCGAGCGATATCTGCGTTTACATGATGCATTATTTTATATGACAAATACGAAATAGAGAGATGATTCTTCCTTATGAATAAAAACTTGATATTCAAACAAAAAAGTAGCAAAATGAAAATTTTTGAAAATTTTTAATTTTCAAATTCGAAAAATACTATAAATAATATTATTATGTTCTTATTTTTCCCGGATCTACTTTTTTTTTTTCGGCCATTAGGCTCAAAATACTATATTTGATCTAAAAAAAGTTGGCAGCCCTAGTCAATAGATATCGACTGTTCCAAGATAACCATAAATCAATAGTCAATACTTCACTGTGTGAACAGACTGATAAAACTACTTCAATGAGGTATTTCCTTTTATATGAGTCACACTACTTCACATAATTTTTCATATTTTTTATTATTAACAGAGTCAATTTAGGTACCTAAAATATTAATCTATAACCTATGTATTTATCATTATAATACTTATTTAGTAGATTTTCTAAACCCCTGAATGACGCTTGGTCAATATACCGCATATAAGTTGGCCATAAGCATGGGGTAGGTTGACCTAGGCAGTAATTAGTGTAAATAAATAGGATTAGTATAAAATAAAACATTAAAATGTACTAAATGATAGAACTTTTTATTTAATTTTTTTTGCTCTGATTGGTTTGCTCCCATAGTGAAAGTTGTTCAGTTTGATGGGTATGATATGATGGGGATGATAGACTCTTAGTTTAAAAGGATGCTAATGATATCTATTTCACGTATACACGGTATAATCACGGATGAATTGAAAGGTGTTCAGTTTGATGGTATAAATCAACCCGTTTAGACGTAACGCATTTAATTGTACATACTGTATACCTACCTATCTGTCAGATCTACTAAAAAAGATAAAGGTGATTTTATTTATCGACTTGGCCACGCCACGTAGTGTTGTGTTTACAGGCGTTCGCGGTTCAGGCGCGGCAGGCGAGGCGGTAGCAATCTGTCGTCACCACCTTAGATTATATCGATGCCATGGTCTCCCCACGCCTCCCCCTCCCTGTAGAACCCGAGTACCCCAATCACCCCCCCAAGGACGGCTTTTGGTAAATTTTAAACACCTCCACGAGTAGAAAAAAATATCTTATCGTATTACAGGGTCCTTCTTAATATTATGCTGACGCTTTTTTAAGGGGATGATCAGACCGTCAAACTGGACAACTTTCTCTACGGGACCAACAAACATCGAAATAACTACAAACAATACAGCGGTTCCATATAAAACTGCAAACCTACTTGAGCCAAATATATGGGATAGCTGTTTTTTTTCGCAATTTCGATGTTTTTTGGTCCCATAGAGAAAGTTGTTCAGTTCGACGATTTGATCATCGCCTAAAAAAGTGTCAGCATAGAAGGACCCTGTATTCAACTTTATTTTAACAGACACTACAATTTCTTGTACTATCTACCTAAAGATCATTGAGCGAAATATGACCCAGCTAACTAAATTTTTTCCTACAAAAACCAAATTGGTTTTAATATTATTGGTTATTTTATTGGTTGGGGTTATTTGGGATCTACCTCCTAGGGGTCCACCCAGGGCGCCAAGCAGCTTGCTGCGTTCCGTCAGTGTGCAGGAGTGCCAGTGCACTTCTGGGTAGGCTCGCTACATCTTCGACCCCATCTTTGTCTTGAGGACTAGATAGAGGTCAAGAGCAAACCCATCAATAATAATAAAAAAATATGTTTCAATTTTACGTAGTTATTTATTTTTTTAAACATGGGAAAGATTTGATGATTTTCAATCAATTTGGGTCGAGAGAAAGAGAGACTTCGGGGCCGACCCCGCAAAAGATAGCGCAACGTCCTAGACACCTACAGAGCTGATTGGTATTGGTCTTTGCAGGGAACTGGGAAGAATGGGGAAAAGAAGGGAAGGCTGTTCCCAGCAGTGGGATACTAATGGCTATGAATAAAGTCATAGTTGCTAACAAGAAACCAATAAAATGTCTTAAACCTTAATAAACGTTAATAATATTTTAGTAATATTAAATTTTTCTTTATTAGTTTTTGGCCTGAATCTTACATTCATGAACTAGAGACATTAAATCTGAACATGTTATTCTATTTTTTTTGCTGTAGGTCGTGGGTATAGGTTCCATACTAAGTTGCCCCATAACCTTTTTTACCAGAAAACGATTTATAACTAAAATGTCACGAATTGAACGAAAACCTTGTGTTTCCAAGAAAATTGAAGAACATTTTATAGACTTGATTTTTTCCATAAATAAATAAATAAATACTACAAGCGCAGCGTTTGGCCAAGAAATAAGGACGCGAAGTTTAATTTTTAACGTAAATTTATAGAAGTGATCGAAGACGTATATCGTGTAGGTAAGCAACGTAGTTTGACGATATGAAACCTGTTTGGGATTCAATGGCCACTTTCTAACTGTGGAACCTGCTTTGCTACCTTGCTGAACTAGGTTTGAGGTAAGCGATGAAGTAACTTCCACAATTTGATAAAGTTCAAATCTTTAATTGGAACTTTATTCACTGTATTGGATAAGCATAAGCATGATACCTAAGTAATCAAATGAAGAAGAAGAAGAAGAAGAAGAAGAAGAAGAAGAAGCATTAGTTTATGTTATAAATCTACGAGGTCTTAAAAATTAATCAATCTAATCTTTTGAGACACACATGTATAAAAATGGTTGTAAGTACAAAATATTAAAGTTCCCTGTGATCTACTACTAAGCATACAACTAATCGGTGATAAAATTTTAGGAAGTAGGTAGGTAACAGAGGCTTAGACAGATGTGCAATGTTACACAACAAAAACATTAAACAAACACAACGAACAAACGTACACTCAATCTGGAAACCATTCAATCAATCGAACAATCAATTCTACTTTATTTTACACCAAAAAACATAGGAGGAGTACAGAGAGTAAAGAAACAGGAAATACAAAAGTACAAAAAGCGAATGAACCATAAATCGATAATACATTACATGCAAACGACCATGTTATTTACTTTCTCTTCTCTTCTCTCGATCTTTTGTGTTAGCCCCAATACTTTTTGCTTTCCTCACCCTTCAAATACATGGTCAATGAAGGAGGCAATACCATTGAGGGGAAGAAACCTAAGATCTGCCGGTTTTGGGAATCCATCCGAGGAGGCACATGCGTTTTGCCGCCAAGACATCACAGTCACAAAGAATATGTTCCATGGTCTCTTCATCCTCTCCGCATGCTCGGCAGCTGGGATCTAGGGTGAGTTTCATTTTGTGCATCATCGCGCCTGTGGCGTAGTGCCCAGTGAGGGCTCCGACGATGGCACGAGCCTTGCTCCTGCTGTTGTTCAGTATGAACTTCGAGACACGAGTTGTCACATTGCTGATAAAATCCCTGAGGCCGAGTAGCCAAACTATACATTTTTGAAAACCTACGTCAATGATCCAGGGTTCAAACTAAGACGCCAATCTCGGTCACTATTATAGTTGAGGTTTGTTTTACAAAGGAATTTTGGGTAAAATGGTTCGTGTAAAAGGATAGGACACACGTGACAAAGTGAGTACCTACCTAAATCAAAATTTATTAAAATGCTTATGAACTCGGAACCCATTTACTTTAAGTAAACTTTTATGAAACCTTCTGCATTATGTTAGTTACATTGTGCAGGTACGAACATTTTTACTCATTTTTTTTGCCGCTCTCCATTCTTCCAAGGGTTCCGTACTTACCACCAAACATTACATATACCTAGTGTTTTAACAAGGACAGTATGGGGAAATCCAAAACCACAGGAGATATACCTACAGAGAAACTGACTAACTGACTTAGGAACCCAGTTTTGGCATAATCTATTTTTGGGCAAGCGCCAGTTGATCATAAACTTTTTTTTGGTGATCAACTCAGTTTTATGTACGAATCATTTCATTGTATGGGAACTATGGGAAGTAAAAAATCTGGACAGCATAAGTTGGTCAAATGTAATAAAATTTATTTTCATACAATTTAGCGCAAGCCCGACTCAATCATTCCCGCTAGGGGTTGTTTCTCAAAAAATTATTGCTTTGTGCACCCCTATACATCCTCTATGCAATGTGTACATACCAAATTTGACGTTTCATCTTTAGTGGTTTAGGCTGTGCGTTTTCTGTTATTCACGGAACGTTTTAATATACCTACAGGGTGTAATAAAAGACCCTAGGAATACTTAAGGCGTATTAGCCGTGGACCACTCTCCTCTCACTCACACTCCATACTAATAGATGAGAAAGAGCGCGTGGCTCCGGTCAGAATTTTGCTGTTTTCTTTGAAAAATTCGATGATTTTTTATTAATTTCGAAAAAGTAAAAAAACCACATCATTCTAAATTGTATTGTGAACAATATAGTAAATTTTCATTTTGTTCCGATTAAAAATGTAAGAGTAAAATGGTTACAACTGGAAAAAAAGGGGTGACTTTAGAGTCCCTTTTCTTCGGTTTTATTCATTAAAATCGATTTCTAGAAAAACCACATCACTTCTCATATCCTGTAGATGGTTCAGTTTAAATTTCAGCTCAAAAAGTGCCATAGTTAATGAATAAAATGGTTACAAAATTACCCAAAACCGGCAAGTAGCCCCTTAAGGCTTCCTACTTTCACTATGAAGCCAACTACGAAACCGAAAAGAAATTAGCTATTCGATACAAAACTGAAGTACCTACCGACTTGAGTAAATTGTATGGGGCTGCACATTTTTTCCATCCATAGTAAAAGTTGTTCAGTTTGATGGTTTGAGGTGTTTTTTTCCACCCTGTATAGATGGGAAGCACTCGCGTCCTTTAGTTTATCAGACTAGAAATGATCGATTCGTAACAATTACTCGCTTGGGACCTGGCCTCGTTATAAAACGAAGTCAATTGTCACGTTAACCCGGCGACGCAACGTCAGCCTCGGAGTGGTAAGAAAAGCAAATTATTCCTCAATAGAGCGAACAGACTCCGTAAGCAGGCTCATAAATATTTCATTACACAAATTAACAATTGTAACTCGAAACTCAAAACTTATCTTCTTATTTAATATTATATTAAGGAGAGAAGAATTTTAAATATCTTAAAGATAAAATTTTCAACAGGTCGCAATGAAATCATGTACTGTAGCAATGATATTCGAAAAGTAATTTTATAAATCACATTATTCAAGAAGTAATTAGAAGAGACGCTTGCTGCGCCATCTCTTCTAATTACAAAAATAAACCATTGACGAACGACTTCGAAATACTTACGTTATTATCAGTAGCGTAGCGTGGGGGGGCACATTCCCCGGGCGGCACATTGATTGAGCTAACCAATTCGTAGAGCAGAGAAAAGTCGAGCTTACTTCGCTCGCTCTAAGTATCTGTTTTATTTATTATACTTACCTACCTAACTTACAGATAATCCTAAAAAAAGAGTTCTGATCACAGGCACAGCTAAGACGCTAAAAATTTCGAGCTTGCTTTGCTGGGCCCATAGATAGCTGTTTGATCATCACCCTAGTAGTTGTGTAAAAAATTTCGAGCTCGCTTTGCTCGCGTCCTTATTTTTTTGGGTAGGTCTAAGGGGGCGGCAAAAACCCACGCTACGCCTCCTGGTACCTATCTGAGGCGCGTGTAAGCAGCGAAATCATTCTAGAGGGTCCGATATAAAAAAAATTACCTAAAGATGTGTTCACCTTGCCCGCCGTGCAGGAGGCGATATGGTTCGATCCCCGTCCAGGCCTACTCGTACTAATGAGTTTTTCGGAATTTATGAACGATTTGTAACAGTGTTACCAGATCCATGATTAAGAATTATCCCAGATTGGCCTCAAAATTATCGTGTTTTTATCGCAAAACTTACGATAGTTTTGGGAATTTGGGATGTCTCTTATGAGTCTAAAAGAGAGAGAGAACCAAATGGTGTACGAAATTCAATCATTCTTACCTACATTACGTGCTATTATTTAATGTTACAAACTTTTGATTGAAACGACACAATGAGTAAATACTTATTTCTATCTAAACTTTTCTCATAAGAACTTAAATTTTAGTAATATTTGAACACTGTACCCACAATACTAAACGTGAGTATGATGTATCGTTGGAATTTAATGGAAAATATTGTTGAAAATAGTGATTGGGTACACTGATTCCATTACATTTAAAAATTATCGTGGATTATCGTGGATTACCGTGGAAATTTTACGAATTATCGTGCGATACCAGATTTTTATTTTCTATCGCATGGCACTCAAAAATATCGTGGATCTAGGATAATTATCGCACGTCTGGGAACACTGATTTGTAACACCACTGGCTTTTCGGTGAAGATATTTAATCTTGAGGAAACCTGCATGCTTCAATTTCGAGGCATGTATTGTACCTTCTGTCAATTACAAGTGGCGAAAGGGCTCACTCCCCTCACACTGGACAGAGTTTCAGTAGTACTAGTGAAACGTGGATGTTCTGGGGTCTCAGAATATCTCTGACTACCCCCTCGGGGAATATAGCCGTGAGCATATGCGGATGTTGTTCGCACTAACAGTATTTTTCTTTCTTCTTTTAGAGAGACATATACACGTGGGCCCTGGACCACAGAGTGCATCACAAGTACTCGGAAACAGTAGCTGATCCTCATGACGTCCGCAGAGGGTTCTGGTTCGCGCACGTTGGCTGGCTGGTGCTGACTCCTCATCCAGCTGTTGAAGACCGACGAGTGGCCCTGAGGCTAGTTTCCACTGATCTCCTCGCTGATCCCGTGGTGAGGTTACAGAAGAAGTGAGTTGGTACACCTTGCTTCAGACTAGGCACTGGATTAAGATATCTACTAACATATTTGACTAACAATACTTATTCTGTTATGCAGTGTTTTTATAGATCTCATGGGTATAAGAATTAAGTCACCGCGGTCAGATTGAAAACTGCAAACTTTAGGAAATCGGTTAATATCGGTCATTTTACTCAGCCGGTGACTCTCAAAAAACGCACTCCAGGTGATCAAACTGAACAACTTTGGAAAAAATTCTGCTGTCCCATTCATTTTGGTCGTGTAGGATTGTAGATTTGTATGGAAGACCTGATTTTTTCACGCTTATGAAGTCCTAAGTCTGTAAGGAACTTACCTTATTTACTGTTCTACATACAGTTACTGCATTATAAATGAAACATTAAAGCACTCAAAGAATTTTTGTCATATAAATAAATATTCTATAAATCATGATTTTGTTTGTCCAAACTCAGCTTGAACTTACTGAAGTTGACCATGGTTTTTCATGTTTATCAGTTGCGCATAGTTGGTACAAGTTTTGACCCTTAATTATAGATAACATAAAAATCGTGCTGACATGCATGCACGAGGGACAGCCTACCAAGGCTACGATTTATATCACAACATGTGAGCATAAATAAAGTCATAATTATTTCAACAAAAAAATTCACAAAACGTATGGTCACACCAATTCGAATCTCGGTCGCTGTAGCGGCCTTTTGGTTGATTATACAGGGTGTTACATAAGTAAGAATAAATTTTTAAAACTCTTAAGGGGGTTGATTAGACCGTCAAACTGAACAACTTTCTCTATGGGACCAACATCGAAATCGCGAAAAAAAAATCTGATTCCCATATTTCCCATACATATCTCGAGTCGATTTGTAGAGTTAGAACATTTTTTTTTTTTCGCGATTTCGATATTGGTCCCATAGTGAATGTTGTTGAGTTTGATGGTCTAAACCACCCCCTTAAATATTTATTTGTAGTTTTGTAACACCTTGTATATGTGATTATTAGTTTCATCATCATCAGCCTATTTACGTCTCACTGCAGGGCACAGACCGACCCTCAAGGAGTGTTTACGGGCATTTGTGCCACGAGAACCCAATGCGGATTGGTAGAGTTCACATACGTCACGATGTTTTCCTTCACCGTTTTTTGTAATTCATATCCTAAGTTGTAACTTGTAAGCTGCTGCTTGTTGTCAGCTTGTTGTAAGCTGTGTACAGCTTAATAGGATTTTGAAACAAATCGAGATCCCATATAGGTAGGTAAAAGTTATGCTGACATTTCTCGACCACAATCGCAACCAGAGTTCGGAATTTTGGTAGCACTTTTGATATGTCAAAGGGATTGCACGTTTATCGACTTCCGATTGTGTCGGTGTTACAAAAAAGTGCTACAAAAACTCCGGACTCTGCTTATAACCAGTGATCGGATAATCATGTCGCTTATTTACCAAAACTCAACATTTATTTATTCCCAGGAAAACATGACAATACATGGGGGATGGAGCCTTAATGGAATATTTGAATAGAGTTAAATTAAAAAATCCCGGCTTCCCACGTTAACTCACGTTTGACAGATGCAATAAGTTGTACAACTATTGTATCTCATGAGGCTACAGGCTGTCGCGCATTGATATAAGGCGCATTTTAGTTTTCGTTTCTGAAGCGAAAAGTCAGAAATTAGAAAAAGCGCGTGAAATCGAGAAGAGTGTATAAACAAACTATAAAACAACTAGCATTATTTTAAAACTAAAGTATGGAAGCATCTAAACTATTATAAAACTGTAACTGAAGTGTGACTGTACATTGAAGATATTTACAAAAAAATGATTACGATATGGTTTTTAGGTACCTATCCCTGACTCGAAATCAACCTGTTTTACGAATTTTGTCTGTCTGTTAGTCTGTTTGTTTGTGTGTTTGTTTATTTGTTTGTTTGTTTGTTCGCGCATCACGCAAAAACTACTTAACCGATTTTGATAAAACTTTTTTTGTTTGATAGCTTATGATCTGACTTGAAATCTGGTATATAATTTGTGCGGACGAAGTCGCGGGAAAACACTAGCAATCCCGGGACTTTGTTTCGATCCCGGGACGTATTTACACTTGAGAAAAATGAAGTTTAGGTAAATAAAGCGCCCGAATATCCAATCACTGTTTACATACGCTTTAAAAGCCTTTGATTTAATTTCTGTTATCCTAACCTAAAGATAAAAATCTTAATTGAATTCAATGCAAACACTCTTGTTCTCGAAATAGAATAGAATAGGATCAGCATCGTACATCTTCTTTTATAAATAATTTCTTTATTGAGACAGATTTTCGAAATCTCTCAGTTTTTCTTCGTAAAGAAAGAGTCGTTGACTTTGTTGTTGTTATGACTATACAGGATGGGTCAGACCAGATTGATATATTTATATTTTTACATTATTGATTTGGGGAACTACCAGGATCCGGGAAAAAGATGCTAATGATATCAATTTCACCCTGTAGAGTTAACTTAGTTGTTTGTTTAAACAAAAACATATTTTCTTGTAATCGGGTGGGAAACGACTTTTATCCCTGCAGGTCTTAGTGGGTTCCCAGTCAACTAACTATAAAAAAAATGTATATCCCTCTGGTCTGGAGTCTGGACCACCATTGGTACACTGGCATACAGGGTATCATTAACCGTTAAACCACATACACCAAATACAACACCCATAAAACTGAACAACTTTTACTACGTTTGACTAGGCATTGCAGTTTAGTATGGGTACATTATGATACAAGTGACCAATGCTCACGCTTTTCATACGACGTTTTTCAACATACTTGCGAGGAAAAAGATATAAAATTTCTTAAAAAACAACAATTTTAGACCAATATTTGTGGAAAATGACGCGGGGCGGGGCTTTTTTTTTGGTTGAGAGGCGATGACTTCAGCAACATTCAACCAACGACATTTTGTTGCAAACAACCTAATATTAAAAACTTTATAAACTTAATATTTATGTATTTATAACACAAATTAATGTAAATTTGTTAACTGAAATAAATTGTTTGATGAAATGAAGCTTTTATTTTACATATTTTAACCAAAACAGAATAATTTATTTAGAAAAAAGTTTTTATTTTTCGTAAAAAACTCTTTGCTGAGATTTAAAAACAAACTATAGAAAAAAAAGTAACATCACCGCACTAGTGCGGGAATATAATCTTTTTTGCACGCGTGTTCTATAAGCTGCATTATGTACCTAAGAGCGTTGCAATAAGAGCCACTTTACGAGCAAGTATGTTGAAAAACAGATTTTTTTTGCACTGACATTTTTGCTCCCATAGTCAAAGTTGTTTAGTTTGATGGGTAGATATGTGGTTTAAAGGTTAATGATACTTTTCCTTACACCCTGTACATATGTAACTATTACATTTTTTTACAGAAACAATTTGTCGGGAGACAGCTGGAATTCAATTTCCTCCGATTGGTTTCAGGTTTTTCATTCCTTTGTTCGGAATATTGAATGTGTTGTTGCCGATCTGGATCCCGATGTACTTTTGGGATGAGACCCTGGTGAACAGCTTTGTGGTGAGCTTCGTGACCAGATTCACCTTCACCCTGAACTTGGCGTTCAGTGTCAATAGCTTCGCTCATCTATGGGGAAACAAGCCTTATGACAGGTAGATACATATTTTTATATTTTTCAAGTTTGAGAATTATCTCCTTATCTGCCGTACCCCATTTAACTTTTAACTTTTTGACATTTTGTTAGCAATCTGCCATAATGCATGTTGTGAAAATTTCAACTGACTTGCTATTACGTTTCAAAAGTTACAGCCCTAAATAGGTAGGACAGACAAACAGAAAGACAGAAATACAGACAGACATACAGATAGACAAGAGGACGGACGATGGACGGCTTATGAATATGGTCCCGTTTTCACCCTTTGGGTACGGAACCCTGCTAGCGATAGAGCTATCGCGCCTTAAGACGTAATAGTAGGTGGAAATACCTCGGAGGCATCTTTTATTTTTCATTTTACGACTAGATTTATACCATTTACCGAAACTAAAGTCATACCTCAGTATTTTTGGATATTTCATTTAGTGCAATCATCAACTGAATACACGATTGGAATTACTTCACTCGATAGAAAATCGTCACAAAGATGACGTATTTTCATGAATTTTTAAACATTTTTCTCGGTTTAGAAGAACTTAAAATAGTTTCCGATTGTTGGTATTTATACTCACATATTCACCATTAGTTTAACTAGTGCAATCATAAATAAAATCTGGAAAAAGTACTTTGGTTAGTTGTTTTTAATCGAAAATACGGCTCACGCACACACTTTTCGGAGCGCTCGGCAATCGCGTTTCTCATAGAAAATATTCGTCAGGACCTATGGCCCCTTAACTATCTTTCTGTTTACGAGCGAACGAACGAGATAAAAAGCGTGATAAGCCTTATCGCTTTCATTTTTAGGGTTCCGTACCCAAAGGGTGAAAACGGGACCATATTCATAAGCCGTCTATCCGTCCGTCCTCTTGTCTGTATGTCTGTCCGTATGTCTGTCTATATGTCTGTCTGTCTCTCTGTCTGTCTGTCCTACCTATTTAATAAGGCTGTAACTTTTGAAACGTAATAGCTAGACACTTGAAATTTTCACAGAATGTGCGTTATTATGGCAGGTTTAAAAATAAATAAATAAATAACGCTCACAGGCACATACATTGTAATGATAACAAACTAAGCACTAAAGGCTTTTATTATGGAAACCATACAACAAAACGGCACGAACATATAACATCCATGACCGAACCGGGATTCGAACCCAGGACCCTGGTTTGGCAGTCCGGCGTGGTAACCATTACACCAACCGGGTCGTCATTTGCTAACAAATAATAAAAATGTCAAGAAGTTAAAAATTAAGAGAAGTCTAAGAAACTAGTTTTTATCAACCTTTTTTTCTTCTCGCTCTATCGTAAGAACGGTAATACATACAAGCGTTATACTTGGTGTGATTATAGAGCAAACTCTACAATATAACAACAAATAATAAAAACTGGCCAAGTGTGAGTCGGTCTCGCGCTAAAGGTCCCCAGACAAAATAAAACTTTTTTGGTAAGTTAATAATTATGTTGTGTGGTGGTGTGGTACGGAACCCTCTATGCGCGAGTAGCCCGCTTGATCGGTTTTATTATATTCTCTGATGTTCATAGATTTTTCTGTTAACTGACTATAAATCCGATATTTAGAATATTTCCTTATAGCTTAGGCGTCTTTCTTTTTGTGCAAACGCAGTAGGAATGTTTCAAATGTGTCTCACAAAAGCTTATTTTTCTTCGTCAGGTTTATAAAGCCGGTCGAGAACAAAATGGTGAGCCTGGCAGCCCTGGGTGAGGGCTGGCACAACTACCACCACGTGTTTCCCTGGGACTATAGGACTTCAGAGCTGGGACGCCTGAATATATCCACAAACTTCATCGATACTTTCGCTAAGATTGGATGGGCTTACGATTGTAAGTAAATTGATTTTACTCTTCGACTGAAGTATTTGTAGATTGGTAGACCTTTGAACAAGGGTTTTTTGATCGCGACCCTTTGAGACCCTTTTGATCGCGAGCACAAGTGGGCAATAGTGAAAGCGCCAGTTTGTCAGACCCAAACTACTACCTAAATATCTGTATTGATGAATGGATTGATGTTTTGTCTAAATGAGTTTTAATCTTAGTTAGATACTCTAGATCAAGATCTTTTTATCATTTATTCACTTTACATTTTTTCTACCTTTGTGTGTTTAACACCTCAGAGCCATATCTATCACACATTCGCAACTACACCACTACGACGTTGCAATTCGGTATCTCAAGCTTTTTTGTCTTTATTTTATATTTTTTACGGATAGAAGACATCATTTTAAGAAACTGTTTTCGACTTTTTTTGCAATTCATCGATATTATCAAACCGTATTTAATTTTAAACTGGAATTTGTAAATGGTAGCAAAAGTGGTCGCGAACAAAGTAGGTAAGTAATAAACATAAAAATCATCCTTCTCTTTCTAACTCAACTGGAAACAGAAACGGCAACATCAAATGTCAAATTCTGACATATTTAATTTATAATTAAATTAAACATACAACGTCAGGTCCGGTCAGACTTTGGATGGGTGACCGTTTAGTGGTATCATCTCGAGCGTTTCCGTGCTTCGGAAGGCACGTTAAGCAGTTGGTCTCGGATAGTTCCGTCAGATGGCGTTGTAACTATTCGTTAAGCCAGGTCAGAGGCCTATTGGCGGCTTGAAAATTCTCTGACAGCAAGGTGACCACTAACTTGCCTCCACCAACACGCACTGGGCCGGCGTGGTGGAGTATGGCCCACTCCCTCTCACCCCTATTCGTGAGAGGAGGCCTTTGCCCTGCAGTGGGATTCTACAGGCTATAACTTTTTAACTTTTTTTAATTTACCAAAGAGTTCACAGGTCCTGCGAGTGACGTCACTCGTTGGACCGAAAAACGACGTTATTTCTTCTAGAATCCTTTCATTTTAAAATCTCTGACATAACAATTATGATACAAATCTCGAAATGGTTTTCGATTTAGCCCTCCCAAAAAAAAACTTGACTTACCGAATTGCGCCATTGCGACCTCGCCACTGAATCGCTGCGATTTGTACTGAATCCGCGATTTCGCCTTGATATCGCCGCAATTCCCGCGACACTTGTTGACATTTACTTAGTACCAATCTCAGAAATATGTCGGCGAGAACGCGGCGATATGTCCCAGTTGTCCCACCGAAATCGCGGCAATATCGCGGTGATATGGCCCTCAACCTCAAGTCTCAACGCCTAAGCCCCGTGCCAACACTTAAGAATCGTTTGTGTGGTTCTTACCAGTTTAGGGATAATAAAAGAGTATTTTTCAAAATTTCAGTAAAAGCAGCCACACCAGCTATGATCAAAAACAGGGCGAAAAGGAACGGCGATGGATCTTTTGACGAATCCGAAGAACCCGACCCAACGATCAAGTCTTCTCAATTTATAGAATAAATTCAAACTTTAACTAATCTGCTTATTGAACGGGTATAAACCAAACAGTTTAGGTACTATTGACACTGTGGAGACCTGAAAACGTATAGGAAGTTCTATCGATATCGATGAATAAAATAACCATTTCGACGTTCAGCTTCAATTCATCAAACTGATCACTATCAGGAGTCACCATCAAAATCACAAAAAAAATGTTCAATGGGTACTCTAACCTGTGCTACGTACATGGTTTTCAATTTCAATTTCCAAGTTTATTTGTTTTTGTTTTTTTTATAATTATATTTACTAGCCTGGTTACTAGACCTTTTGGCTAAATCTTAATTTATTTTGTTAACATCTAAGTACAGTCCGCGAAAGCAATTTGTAATAATTGCAATACTTTTGTCATTCGTTTTCCATTTGAATTTGTGTGATTTATGTGACAACCTATGTGTGCAACAACAGTTTTTATAGTGTTTTCAGTAGATTTGTAATTTTTTAGCGAGTCTCATTTTTTTAAAGTGAGACGTGTCTTTCTGTCAGTTCTTGCATTCGACCGATTCGGCTTACGTTGCTTGCTATGATCGCTATACTTTAAAAATAGAGATAATAGAATGGGTAATGGATGTCGAATCCTGCCTGATGAATTGGGTACTTACCTAATGTAATAGCACCAATATTTACACTACAGTTGGGTGTTTTAAAAATCCAAAGATTGTGTTAGGAGCACACAACACCCAGTGTTTAATATTTGAAAATAAATATATGTTATTGTAAATATTATAGTATCAATCCTATATTAAAAAAATATAATTGTGTGATTAATCACAAACATAAGGACTTGAGACAAAACAGTAGCTCTAACTACCTTATTTTTCTAACTTTAAATATTTAAACACTGTTTTCCACATAATATTAAGGGCCTGTTTCACCACTTATGAGTAAGTTCTTGTTAGCTTATCCGACAGATATTTTGAGATTTTTTGTATGAAATTATGTCAAAATATCTGTCGGATACGCTAACAAGAACTTACTAAGAAGTGGTGAAACAGGCCATAAGTCTCTTGTTTTTCCATTAGGTACTTACACATTTTGACAAATGTCAAAAGGTTATAAATCTTGTAACCGTTAAGTCAGGTTCTAAAGTAAGCGCAAGGGGGGTGGAATGGGCCGCAGTACTTCCGTATTGACGGCAATCTTAGAGTATTATGTATACTCTAAGACGGCAATGAACATCGTATGAGTAGCGTGCTATGCTCATGGATACATTTTAAGAATCTTGTTTTGGTGGTAAGTAGTGTGAGCGTACCTGTGCGGTGGGTATTGACATCGAGTACAGTAAATTTTTAATGTGTTAGTTAATAAAAAACCCGCCCGATGCGGCCCCTTGTAATATGCGTTTACCTTAAGACTTGTTCCATCTTGTTCATGTTTTTATGACAAGGCAGTGATCTTTGAGAAGGCATTTTATTAGGTATTTGATGTTATTTAGAAAAATAGTGTGTTAAATATTCAACGTCCCAGTGTATTCAAATCAAAGACACGAACAACAACATACTAACAATGAAATTGTAAGTAGTGACATTGTTATGGAATTTATGTTCTGAGATAAATAATTTGATTTGATTTTGAAAGTACCTACTTTAAAAAATATAAAATATATTATGCTACATACTTTTATATATTAAGTTTTGCCTTTTGAATAATTAGAATTTCCCAAACCCAAGGGCTGTGTAACACTTTGCCTATGTTATATTGATAAAAAATTAGCATTTTTCTGTAATTTAAAATATTATATTATACTTACAGGTACAGTCAGCCTCAAAAAGATGTATAGGTACACTTTAGTACTACGACATGGAACAAAACTGTATATTATCTACATCTTTTTGAAGCGGGCTGTCCATACCTGGTCTACTAATAGCAGTGTTAATAAAATTAAACATAAAACATACATTTACGTACTATATTGTCATTAAAAAGCAGGGTATTAATATGAAAATATATAAGGTCTGGGGATGACGGACGGATGATCAGACAATCATACTGAACAACTTTCTCTATGGGACCAATACCTATCGAAATCGCGAAAAAAACAGCTGTTCCATACAAACCTACTCGACCTAAATGTATGGGACCGCAGATTTTTTATTCGCGATTTCGATATTGGTACCATAGAGAAAGTTGTTCAGTTTGATGGTCTGATCATCCCCTTAAATTAGTTTCAGCTAACTTTGTTAGACCTTATATTGAAATGCGCATTCATTACACTGATCAGTGATCACAGTGATCACTGGCATTTATTATAGCTTGAAAAAAATTCTAATAGGTACATAAATTGTAAAAGTTAGAGCAAAATAAAATATATTTTAGAAGATGTATTACTATAAATATTACATGTGGTACAGTACATACATTGTTAAAATTAAAAGTATATTTTATTAGTTATTAGTTTTCCATCGACTAGGTATGAAACATTTTTGTTTCTGTGATTGTTAAATTTAAAAATTATGCGTAATAGATATTTTTGTTATAGGATGTGTGTTGTGTAAGTAAATGTAACCTTGTAATGTCATAGCGATGATAATTTTTAGGGTTCCGTACCCCAAAGGTGAAATCGGGACCCTATGCATAAGCCTACGTTGTCCGTCCGTCCGTCCGTCCGTCTGTCACAAAATATATGCGTCATTATGGCGGATTGGCTGACAAATAATGAAAATGTCAAAAAGATAAAAAGGGAGAGGATGGGTCGTCATACAAGAAACTAGTTTTTATCAATGTTTTTTCTTCTCGCTCTATCATAAAAACGGTAGTTTTACAGGGTAAGGAAAAGTATCATTAACCTTTAAACCACATGCTCTCCCCATCAAACTAACCCATTTTTACTATGGGAGCAAACCTGTCAGAGCAAAAAAAAAATCAACTGTTCCATACTAAACTGCAATACCTAGTCGACTCAAATGTATGAGACAGTAGATTTTTACCCGACTGCGACAGAAGGAGGGTTATGTTTTTCGAGCGTATGTATGTATGTATGTATGTATGTATGTTTGTATGTCTATTTCTTTGGCACGCCCTACAGCCTAAACGGCTTGATGGATTTTACATAGGAGGTGTCCTTAGATTCGTAAAAATCGTGAGAGTGACATAGGGTACATTATTTTAATGTGGCGTATGCGAATTAAAAAAGAGAGGGGGGAGAATAAAATTTTTTTCGTAAAAAAATACAATATGGGTATCAAATGAAAGCTGCTGAAGAGCAGATTCCAATTATATATATATTATAGTATTTTTATGCAACCATTTTGACACAAGACTAAAAAGTATGAAATAAACTAAATTATTTAGAAAAACAAAAAACCCGACTGCATAAAAAACTATTAACTGAAAAGATAAAAACAAGCTCCTTAAATCAGCTATAATAACTTTGCTTGAGCAAATTAATACAATTTGAATGTTATTACTTATTAGGTAGGTATTGCAGGCGGGGACAAACCAATAACCAACAAATAGGTCATTTTTCTTTGTCCCCGTTTGCGATACCTACCTAATAAGGAATAACATTCAAATTGTATTAATTTGCTCAAGCAAAGTTATTATAGCTGATTTAAGGAGCTTGTTTTTATCTTTTCAGTTAATAGTTTTTTATGCAGTCGGGTTTTTTTTGTTCTGAAATGTTTGCTCCTATAGTAAAAGTTGTTCAGTTTGATCAACTTTTCCTTACACCTTGTACACAAGCGTTGAACTTGCTGTGATTATAGAGCAACCTCTACAGTATAACAACAAATAATAAAAATCTGCCAAGTGTGAGTAGGTCTCGCACTAAAGGTCCCGTAGATTTTTTTGTTGTAATTTTAGTCTTTGTTGTATGAAAGAAAGAAAGAAAGAAAGAAATAGTTATTTGTTATGCTAGGCTGCAAAGTTGTTTTTTGGCGCGAGTACTTGTATTGAAACCTGAGCAAGCGAAGGATTCAAAGGTACGAGACGCAGAATAACTTTGCAGCCGAGCGAAACACAAAATTTTTCACCTCACAACAGCGAGGAAAAAAAGTGAATTGCTAAAAAGAACATTTCAAAAAGTTTTTATTTTTGTGCTGGCCAGTGTCGTGAAATGGTTACTAAGCATTTTCAGTGGATTGGCGGTACATAAAAATATTGAATTGACAGATTCGAATTTCAAAAACTCTTTCCACGCTAGCGGATAAAATGCACTTTTGCACTCAGATTTCGAATGATAAACAGAACCTTTCCGAGCTTGTGAGGTGAAAAATTATTTATTTGGATCTCCGACTCACATTCAATCTACGTGTGGTAGTGTGGTACGCAACCCTCGGTGCGCTAGTAGCCCGACTCGCACTTGACCAATTTTTTTATATTAGGTGTGTTGTAGCAGAGAAGTGTTGGAATAGTATTTAGTTCTATTTACGTAAATTTTTATTTAGATCGGAATTGAATGTCGTTACAATTTCTGTGCAAATTTTCTCGCACTTCGTGTGCGATTGCACATTTTCACATTGACCGAAATAGCTCACAGTTTCATAGCTATTTTCGCACGAGATGAGAGTTTATTATGTTATGTCACAGATTACTAGAGTTACAGACAGATAGACCACTCCCATAGAAAACTATAAATTCCCTAGCTTTAATTATCTTTCTTCTCGCTGTTCTTTGTTCGGCGCTCTCGCTTGCGCTCATGGCAATCGAAAGACCAGAGCGGTATATGGCCCAGTCATTTTACGGTTTGACCCGAGACTAATTAAGTTTTTTTTTCGAAATTTCATTTCAGAGCCAATTTACCATAATATTTAAAAAAAAAAACACGTCAGCCAAATTTAAAATTTGGTTTTAATAAACCTGACGTTATAATTTTTCATTATAATTCAAATTTTTAAGACTTTACCATTACACTTCAAACACGGAGTAGGTACCTAAAAATTATTTTTGTCTACTTAGAAAGCTTTGAAATATACATTAGTATATTTTCAAAGCTTTGTAAGTATTGACAATACTAATGCTATGCCTAATTATGTATGCTCTTTCTCGTCCGCGTTGAATTGTGCTTGGCTAGGACATTAAGAAGATAGGCGGGCTGAAATGCTAATTTGAAGAATAGGTCGTCTCGTCTATCCTCTTAAAATGAAAAAAGAAAACTGGAGTAGCGTCATGTCACTGTAATATAGTTGCCCTAGAGTCTGTACACTGCTCTTTTTTATCATTATCTACCTCCTGGTTTTGGGTAACTTTGTAACTATTTTATTCATTAACTATGGCAATTTTTGAGCTGAAAAATAAACTGAACCATATCTACAGGATATGAGAAGTGATGTGATTTTTCTAGAAATCGATTTTAATGAATGGAACCGAAGAAAAGGGATTCTAAAGTCACCCCTTTTTTTCAGTTGTAACGATTTTTCTCTTACATTTTTAATCGAAAGATAATGAAAAACGATATTGTTCACAACACAATTTAGAATGGTGTGGTTTTCTTACTTTTTCGAAATTAATAAAAAAATCATAAAATTTTTCAAAGAAAACAGCTAAATTCTAAACGGAGCCACGCGCTTGTTCGCATCGATTAGTATGGAAGTATGGAGAGTCGTGGTCCACGGATGAAACGCCTTAGAGCTACCATCTTGATGGTGGAGTATTCGCCAATCCTGACTCTTTTCCACTAGTGTCTTGAGTTCTTGATACGACACGACATCATCCTTTTCCTTCGCTTGGGCTAGATAACTCTGTCTAGGTCTTTCTCTGCCTTTCTTCCCTTCCAATAAGTACCTATATTATGTAGTTATAAAGAAATTGTCGGTTCTTATCATAGAGGTATTATACCAGGAATAGAGCAACAAACATGAGTTGTCAAATGAAACCTTTTTTGGATGTTTTTTGGAGACTATTCGCAGGCAAAAATTCGAATATTGTCTATAATTCTGAGTCTAACGTGAAGTTGTGGATAAATTAATGAAGTAGTGTCAGTATATTTCATAAAATTATCTACGATTTCACTTTAGATTCGCAATTATTCACGGAAACCTAATTGTAAAAATTAATTGGAGACTTTAAAAACGGCCCTATTGCCTAGCGTCACGTATCTCTTTCTATTATACAGTGGTGCCGCTAGGTACATCTCGCTCTCTCAGCTGTATGTTCCTCTATTCCTGGTATAATACCTCTATGGTTCTTATCAAGTGTCCGATCATTTTTCCTTCCTGGTCTTCTGTTGTTTTTTGAATACCATTTATATAAACATACATTTTTCTAGGGCTATGATTTTTACGGGAATCTTCCACATACTTATTTATAATATGTTCTCATCCTAAGGAGACAATAGGTAAAAACTGTAGGTAAGTAAATCCGTGTATGTACGTGTAAATCCCGCTTATGCTAACATAATACAGGGTGTTAGGGAAAGTATCATTAAACTTTAAACCACATAGGTACTCTACCCATAAAATTGAACTACTTTTACTATGGGAGCAAACCTCGTTCTAGGAGCAAACCTAACAGCGCAAAAAAAAAAAAGTCTGCCGTCCCATACAAAACTGCAATACCTACTCGACGCAAACGTATGGAACAGCAGAATTTTATCTGTTCTGGTCGTTTTGCTCCCGTGGTAAAAGTTGTCCAGTTTGATGGGCAGATTATGTGGCTTAAAGGATAATGAAACTTTTCCTAACACCCTGTATACATCAACCAAGCAGACTTACAAGGTTAATTTAGCATATGCTCACGACTATATTCCCCGAGGATAGTCAGAGATATTCTGAAACCTCAGAAAATCCACGTTTCACTAGTACCGAAACTCTGTCCAGTGTGAAAAGGAGTGAGCCCGTCGTTATAAATATATTTTTTAAAATAAATAAACCAGCCTAAACTTACATAACTGCAATAACTGTCTCTATTGCGGGTCTGCTGGAAGAAAACTCTATAGAAATAAGCTCGTCCTTTGTATGTGTTTTCTCAATTTTGTGTGCACTATCAGTGCAGGAAAAGTAGCTTAAAGGCAAAATTTGTTAATTATAAAACTTTGTTTTTTTAATTTTATCTTGGCACTAGAAATGAGGATCTGCAGAGTCCACCCAAAATTTAGGGTCCTACTATTTACAGACGGTATGGGTAGGGGGGGGGACAGTACCTTTTCTCGAAGAAATTTTGTGTATTTTTGAGCGCTAATGACTTCGGTCTGAATAGTACCTGTGAGCTCAAATTTTCAGGACATAATGTGGTTAACACTCTTATAAAATATACCCAATTTCAGCTTTCTAGGACTTCGAGAAGTACGTACGGTTTTGATGATCAACAGTGATTGAGTCAGGAAAGACGAAATCAACGAAGTTTGCGTATTAATAAAATCTAAAGTAGCAGGGCTATAAATATGGAATTGGGTAAATTGTATAAAAGTGATAACCACACCACATGCTGCCCTGAAAAAATTTGAGTTCACAGCTACTATCCAGACCGAAGTTATGAGCGGTCAAAAATACGCCAAATCTTATATAGAAAAGGTACGGTAGTGCGCCGAAGGTCCTATAAGCATGAGGATGGTCTCATGCGATTCAGCGCAAAAAATTACATGGAAAATGATACCTCACCTAGTTTGTAAAATATACATTTTCCAAAATGCCCCCTCACCCTTACCCCCCCGCGCTGGATGGGAGTAGGACCCCTAAATGTTGGGTGGACTCGGAAGATCCGCATTTCTAGTGCCTAGATAAAGTTAAAAAACAATGTTTCATTTATGTACAAATTTTGCCTACAAAGGGACATTATTTAGTTTACTGTAGCTACCTGCACTATACAAGGTGTTACAAAAATGCAAATAAACATTTAAGGGGTGGTTTAGACCATCAAACTGAACAACTTTCACTATGGGACCAATATCGAAATCGCGAAAAAAAAATTGATGTTCCATACTCTACAAATCGACTAGAGGTAAAATATGTATGGGATACCTTTTTTTTTTTCGCTATTTCGATGTTAGTCCCATAGAGAAAGTTGTTCAGTTTGACGGTCTAAACAACCCCCTTAAGAGTTTTAAAAATTTATTGTTACTTATGTAACACTCTGTATAAATATAACAATGAAGTGTTAAATAAATAATACCAAAAGAGAGAAGATAAACATTGCATAAATTCATCATCATTCTCTTGCCCATTTCCCATTATTTGGGGTCGGCGCAATATGTCATCCTCCAATATTGCATAAATTGTGTGTGCATAAAACGAAAAAAGTATATATACTTCCATAAAGACAGAGATAAATTGCACAAATATGTATTATTTGTCGCGATTTATTATTGTACCCGACTGGACACCATCTCGTAGGTATAACCTTCTTTGTATAAGTAGGCGTGTTTGGTTTTATCTAAGCAATCCCAAGTAACACCAGCAAGTTGCTTTAAACCTTTATACACTATAAATTGCCTATTAGTGGTTAATATATAGACAACAGTGTTCTAAAGTTGATTTATAATAAGATGAAACATTCTAATAGAGTATAGTGTCTCAGATCCACGTTTTAGAACCTCCTTTAAACTAAAAGATTAATCTAGTGTAAATAAACTAGTTGCTATCTACAATTAGTTTGGAAAAAGTGTTTGTTTAGAGTAATAATTCTGAACGGGACATATTTTATGACTTTCTGTAGGGTGATTTGACTATCATAAGCTAATTTGTTTTAGACGTGATCAATGTGGTTTAATACTGGTCTATAAATAAATGTTTATTAGAATGTTCTAGACGGACACAGTTTATATCTATTCTACAGAGTAAAATCTGAAGGCTTCCCGCTTAAATGTGTTTATAGAGGATAGTTTTGAAAAGATACGTTAATAAGTGTTTTTATTCTACTGCTGGACGGTGTTCAACTATCCAGCAATGGAAAAAGTAAAAAAAACAAATATTCCGGGGGATTTCGGCGAAATGAAATACATGGAAAATAAAGAGATATTAGAACAAGATACAATAGTGGATTTGGCTCAGGAAAAAAATAGCTAGCTGTCCCCCACTGGAGCCGACCGGGAAAATATGTTATCAGTGTCCCCCACTATAATAGTATCAATGGATTTTAATGGAAACACTGTAAATGGTGTTATCGCAAAATCAACGTTTTGTTTTTGCAGTAAAATAGTGTGCTTTATACAATAATAATAAAATAATAATGTCATAAATTCGAATACAAAACTTATTAATTATTTATATGGTTATAGCCGAAGAGCGGACAGTTGGCAACCCTACCTGATCGAGTAGCAAGATGTGACCTACCTAGGGTGTAGCACATCAGAAAGGTACCTACGTCTAAAAGTACAGGGTTGACTGGAGGGTTTTGTACAGTGAGCAAAAAAGTGGTCATTTTTTTGGTGTAAATTATCTAATCGAGTAACAAGTTGGCATATAGTACAGTCGATAGAGCTCATCGAGAAGTGCCAAATTATATAGGGTTGCCTCGCCTAGTCCTGGGACTTTATGAGTCAGCCTGATTTTATAGTGGCTAAAAATTCAAAAAATTACCTCATCGAGTAACAAAATGAGACTTTGCCATTTGATAGCTCTAGTCGTCCCATTAATTATTAACATAGGTTGCCGGCCCTAAACCTGGAACTTTTCTTAGTCTGCCGAGTTTTATGTTTGAATGTAAAAACTGATTGATGCAACAACGTCGTGGAAATGTGTCCATGGATGGTTGAGAGATTGGTGGTATGTAGTATTCAATTATAGGTATTTATTTGGAGGGACCCAACCTTAAAAATTGTGTACCGTTAGCAAAAAATATACAAAAAGTTGTGACACAGTCAGTATGCAAATGCAACCAAACCTATGAAAGGCGTGTAAATACTGTATATTTTATTATAATTGTTACGGTCAGTGTAATAAATCTGGTCAGTCAGTATTAAGAGGAAACGTAGGAGTCGCGTTGTCGATCTGCTATTGGGTGGTCACGTCGCTCGTCGATTGTTGGTTGCCCCCTCCCAGCTCGACAGCGGGGCTCCAGTGGTGGCTCAAGATAGTGTTCTTTTCGAAAAAAAATCCTTGAAGTCACCAAATACATAAATTACCGTACAACGTCAAGCACTTTTGCTACATAAACTAGACATTGGCAAAATCATCAAATACCCAAGATAGCAGCCATTTTTTTAAAAATAGAATAGAATAGAAGAGAAAAAGTACATGAAATTTGAAGAATTGGTATTTTAGAGATCAATTACTGTCGGGGTGTAAGGGGTAAACGCAGTACACTATGGCGACAACCTAACTGCCAACCTCATCCGCTTGTGGTGCACCCTGCCGACTAACCAACGAGGCTCTGGCGACCGACTGTGATTCCGGTATATCCATCCAAAGCAGGCTATACCAAAATCCCTCGACCTATGATGGGCAGCAGCATCACCGGTACAACTGGTATATCCCTGCGATCACCAACCCGCTCTGCCAAGCGTTGTGATTATGGCATTTTTACCTCCCAAATATGGAATTTAGTCCCACATGGCCCCGGCCCCTAGTTCCCGGCAGCTCTACTATTCCAGGCTACGGCAGTGGTCTAGCTAACGGTAGGGCGGGGAATGCTAAGAATACCCGGGTTACCAGAGGCTGCCAACATCAACGACTGTTATTGTTACGACGTTAACGTATAACGGACGAACACTGATGGAGGACGAAAAGTTCACGAAACTCGAGATAGAACTAAAAAAGATTGAGAGGCATATTCTTGGGTTGTCAGAGGTCCGAAGACAGGGGGAGGATACGATGACCCTAGAATCTGGCCACTTGTTCTACTTCTGAGAAGGCGAAAGCCTGTCCCAGGGTGGCGTAGGATTTCTCGTCAACAAAACCCTCATCAACAATGTAATGGAGATCAGCAGTGTGTCGAATCGGGTAGAATACCGCGTGCTAAAATTCTCCAAAAGGAGCAGCTTGAAGGTTGTACTGGTATACGCCTACTACGACGGGCTCTGACGAAGAAGTCGAATCGGTATACGAGGATATCTCTAGAGCTATCAACGATACTGCAAAGACTCATTTCACGGTTGTGATGGGGGATTTCAATACCAAAGTGGGTATAGGAGAACGATGAGTCGAAGGTGGGTCAGCACGGTATTGGTAACAGAAACCAGAGAGGGCATAATTATGCTGCTTGGCTTCCTAGAGAGGCAAGGGCTATACTTGATGAACTTATTCTTCAAGAAGCAGCCCCAAAGGAGCTGGACCTGGCGAAGCCCTGACAGCCGGACATATTCAGAGACGTATCAGTGATCAATAGGTTTAACAACGGAAGTGATCACCGACTTGTCCGAGGCACTCTGAATAAAATTACAAGCTCGAAAGAAGACGTCTGATGAAATCGACTCTCCGTCCCACACTTCCACACAGCATTAAACTGTAGTTGGAAGTGACAGCTTCCAGCTTGACCTCCAAAATAGATTTGATTCGTTGGAAACCACCGAGGACGCGGACGTTGGCGAAGCTACAAACCAACTAGTAAAAGCTCTCCGTGAAGTGGGCTACAGGCATTTCGACGACGATGTTCGAATACCTCCTGACACCCGGGGCCAAAATGAGTTATCTATGCCACTGTACTTAGAGTTCAATTTCGCACCGACTGGCAAAGACTCCTAAGTGATTTTGTAATAAATAACGCCACAAATTCTTAATACTGAATTCTGAATACCTCCTAATAACACGCTTTGAGCGTGTTAGCCTGAAATGCTACTAATATATTCTAACTTACCAAAACGAATATTTCCTAAGTTACTTCCGAACTAATTTTGCTGCCAATACGATCCTATCTACCATCAAACTGCCGGAGAACTGACATCCGTCATTCGGCTACAGTGTGCGAAAGAGATCGAACTATCGAGTGGCGTGAGGTGGTACGACGTCACGGGAAGCGCGTGGGGCGGCCATTGTCGTTGTTTTTTGTAAAGGGACAACAGGTTTTTTATTTAGTGTCAATATTTATGTAAAAACAAGTAGTTAGGAGTGTATACGAGCTATTAGATTGATTATTCCAAGTTTACAGAACCTACTATATTACGTATCAAGTAGATAGGAGCTATAGCATATGCTCACGACTATATTCCTCGAGGGGGTAGTCAGAGATATTCTGAAACCTCAGAACATCCACGTTTCACCAGTAGTACCGAAACGCTGTCCAGTGTGACAGGGGGTGAGCCCGTCGCCACTTGTAATGGACAGTGGGTACAATACATGTCTCGAAATTGAAGCATGTAGGTTTCCTCACGATGTTTTCCTTCACCGAAAAGCCAGTGGTGTTACAAATCGTACATAAATTCCGAAAAACTCATTGGTACGAGTCGGCTTGGACGGGGATCGAACCATCGCCTCCTGCACGGCAGGCAAGGTTAATCGCCACTGGGCCACCACGGCTAGGAGCTATTAGTTTGATTATTCCGAGTTTACTTAGAACAGTTAGAACCAACGATATCAATGTACCTACGTCTATGGTTAGAACCTACTATTACCTATCTAGAAGATAGGAGTTATTAATTTGATTATTCCAAGTTTATTTAGAACCTACTATTACCTATCTAGTAGATAGGAGCTATTAGTTCTAATAATTATCATGTATTTTCAAATACATTTTGATTTCTAACTAGCAGATAGAACTTATTCGTTTTATTTTTAGAACTAAATATTATAATTGTTTGTTTGATACAGAAGTTATTAGCATGTAATTTAACTTATTTTTACTCGTATCATGAACATACCTACTTGATAGATTTGATTGTTTTAGCCGAAATGTCGTCGAGGACGAGACTGACGGAAGGACTACGACTACGAGCACGTAAAATGTTTCGTGCGTTAACCCCTTACCGCATGGACTTTTATAACTAAGCGGGAAAAAAAAATGTTGGATTTCTGAGTTTAAGGAACCTATAAAAATATTAAAAAAAATTTAGCAGTCTTCTGTAATTTTTTATTTACGAAATAAAAAATGTGCATATATGGTAGGTACATTATGCATTACATACAAAATATGGGAATATACCAAATATGGGACGACATGTAATTGCCAGTTTATGGTGTATAAAATACAAGCGTTTACCCGCGACTTCGTCGGCGAGGGTTCCCGTCGTCGTAGCGAGATAAATGATATACCAGATTTTAAGTCAGATCATATCAGGTCAGCTATCAGACAAAAAAGTTTAATCAGTCAAAAAGCCCTCCCCGGGTCATACCGGATACAAAGAATCTCGCGTTTCCGCGATGGACAACCTTTGCATTAAGTAGTACCCGGAGCGAGCGTCGTTCCCCCTCTCCTGGAGTCGACGACGAAGCTCAAAGCTTCCGACCCCCAGCAGCCCATGGTCTCGAAGGCCAGCGGCATAACATCACAAAAGCCGAGTAAATGTCCCGCTTTTTGTCAGCCGCCGACGGCTGCCGGTGCCGGTGCCCGGTCTTCAAGAAGGAGGCCAGGAACAAGAAGGCCGGTACAGTCCCGTTAACCCAGTCCAACCCAAAAATAAAGAGGACCCCCCCCCGCCCAGGAGGCCGACCCGAGCGCCCAACTAGAGGTAAGGGCGGCCGCAAACGGGCCCACGCAGCGAGGCCATCCCACCCAGGCGCAGGCACGAGCCGAACCAGGGAGAAAGAAGGGGAGTAAGAAGAAAAAAAAGGGAAGGAAGGAGGAGACCTTCCCCTCCACTGACGAGACCGCGCAGCAGGAGGCGCCCAAGGCACAGACCGAGACTGATGCACCACCAAGGCAGCCAAGGCAGCAAACGCGCCAACCGCACACGCAGCAGGTGATAGACTACGACTCACACCTGTACAAGCTACACGATCGGGAATTCACAGACTTCCTGATCGGGTTAGTCCTGCTGATGCTCAGCGGCACTGACCCCCCTCGAATCGATCCTGGCAAGGATCAGAGCCTCCAAACGCCGCAATGATCGCTAGCAACTGCAGGATCATTCATTGGAATGCCGACGGACTGTCCCCCCGCAAGATCAACCTGCTGCGTGCACTCGCATCGGAGCAAAATGCTGACGTGGTGCTCGTCTCGGAAACACACCTGAAGAGCAACGACAGACTGAGGTGCCCCAACTTTCACATTTACCGGAAGGACGAGATATCCGACACCTCCGGCCAGGCCTACAGAGGCCTAGCCGTCCTGGTGAGGAGGAGACTCGTCCATCAAGCTCTACCGACCCCGCAGCTGCAGTCTGCCTACGCCTTAGGTGTGGAACTGTGTCTCGACGGCAGACCCCACCGTGTGTTTGCTTTCTACAAGCCTCCTAAAGTCTCCTTGGCGGTGGCCGATGTTCACACCCTGCTGGACTCGCCACACCCCACCATCATCGCCGGAGACTTCAATTGCAAACACACAGGTTGGTACTCACACGAAATCTGCTTCAACGGGCGCCGCTTCTTCGACGACGGGGAGAGGAAAGGGTACGAGGTACTGGGCACGGAGGCCCCGACACACTACCCATACTCTGCAGCCTACATGCCGGACACCATCGACCTGACCCTCGTCCACGGCCTCCACGCAAGACCCACGATTGAGGTGCTGGAGGACCACATGATTTCCGACCACCAGCCAGTGCTCGTAATCCTAACGGACCCATTGACCTCGATACCTCCTTTAAAACCCAGGAAACACACTGACTGGGAAGAGTTCGGGGGGTATGTGGCCCAGCACCTCATTAACCGCCCAGTCTCTTCAGCATCGGATGTCGACCAGCTGGCGGAAGATCTCTGCCGCTGCATACGGGACGCCTTATCCCACGCCTCCAGGGATGCTCCGAAAAGAGCATCGGACCACAACCTACCAGCGTTCATCAAAGAGATGCTAACCAGCAAAAGGCGTCTCAGGAAGCAGTGGCAACGCTCACGCAGCCCCACCCTGAAATCCCAGTTGGACGCGTTGGCCCTAAAGGTTTCGGACGCTCTACAAGCAGAGAGAACCGAATCCTGGCAATGCACCATCGAGTCGGCTGGAGATGACTGGACATCCGTTCACAAACTCTGCCGCCAATTCTCCGGGAAACCTGAGCCCACCCGCCCCCTTCTAGCCGGCGACGGAACCCTCCGCTACCGAGCTGAAGTCCGCGCCGAGATCTTCGCGGAGAGCCTAGAGCGGCAGTTCAAGCCAAACCCGTCCGACGACACCGACCACGCAGCAGTCATTCAAAGGCACATGGATGACTACTTCGCCAGGCCGATAGCTTCCGACGAGGACCCCGTCGTCTTCTCCCCAAACTAAGTTCAGCGCATGGTGAAGCGCACCAAGCTAAAAAAGGCCCCAGGCCCCGACAACATCACGAACGAAGCCCTGCGACACCTACCGCAGCGAGCCATCATGACCATAACGCGCCTGTTCAATGGGATCATGAGGACGGGCCACTTCCCACAGCAGTGGAAGCTGGGCTGCGTCATCATGCTGCCGAAACCCGGGAAGAATATCCTGAAACCTGAAAGCTATCGGCCCATCACCTTGCTCCCAACCATCTCCAAGGTGTTTGAGAAAATGCTGCTGCGTCACCTAACGCCCCACATCACGCCTCGGAACGAGCAGTTTGGCTTCAGAGCCGAACACTCCACGACGCTCCAACTGTCGAGGGTCCTACATAACATGACTGTGGCTTCAAATAAGGGGGAATACACAGTCGCCGTGCTCCTCGACATGGAAAAGGCCTTTGATCGTGTCTGGCATCCAGGACTCGTCTACAAGCTGGCCACCTCTACGACTCCACATCGAGTCGTTAAGACCGTGGCCTCCTTCTTAACAGAGCGCAGATTCCAAGTGGCAGTGGAAGATGCCGCCTCAGACGAGCGCCCCATTGATGCCGGAGTTCCCCAAGGTAGCTGTTTGTCTCCAGTATGCTATGCCAGGTACACAGATGACATCCCAGTGGAGGGCGGAGCCCAGCTTGCCCTATACGCTGACGACGCTGCGTATTACACGTCGTCAGTAAACAGAGCCCACGCAGCAAAAAAGATGCAGACCACACTTGACGCCCTCCCAGCCTGGCTGGCTAAATGGAGACTCACAATCAACGTGGCAAAGACACAGGCGATTGTCGTCGGACTCCACTCATCCCTCCTGCCTCCTCCCCTGCAGCTCTACGGGCAACATGTCGCGTGGTCCCCCCAAGTTAAATACCTGGGGGTGACCATCGACCGCCGCCTAACAATGCTGCACCACATAAAGGAGGTAACTGGCCAGGTGCGCGCTGTTCGCGCCCTACTTCGTCCAGTCCTCTCGTCCCGGCTCCCTTTGCGCGTGAAGATCGGCGTCTACAAGACGTACATCAGACCGCGACTCACGTACGCCGCCCCAGCTTGGTACGCACTAGCCGCTGAAACAAACCGAGTCCGGCTGAGGGCCCAGCAGTCGCTGGTCCTCCGTACAATTGTAGACGCTCCACGGTTCGTAAGAAACGCCACTATCCAGAGAGACCTAAAGACCGAGACACTGGACGAGTTCATCGGTCGCCTAGCCATAAGGATGTTTGCACATACGGGAGATAGCTCCGCACCACGCGCGCCCACCGGATCGGAAGCTCCTGCCTCGTGACTTGGTCACTGAGGCAGTCGAGCCCCCCCTCACCACCTGACTGACTCCCCCCCCCATGACTGACACCCTCTCCCCCGGAAATTACAACACGCTTCCTGTAGCAGGCGACTCACTAGGCCTCCCCCAACGGGGTCTCACCTGGTGGGTCCGACCGCACAGGAAGCAAGAACAAAAGAAGCCAACAAGCGCTCTGCGCTAACCCGAAGGACCCGGACGGCGCTTTGCAACCACAGTCGGGAGGCCAACGCCTCGATGCTGTCTCCCCGCGGCCCCGAGAAGAAAACCACGTGCGTGCGTGCGCGGGCCCTTGCAGAGCGAACCGTGCGGCTGAGATACGAGGCAGCGAGAGTTCTGACGCACGTGGCGTCCCATAGCACACATTCCTCTCTACCATGGCACCAGCGTTAGACCAAACCGTCAGGACTTTTCCCATCCGAGCGACTAAGGCCTCGCAGTTCCAACATGCACGGTATGTTGGCCGAAATTAGTGCCCTACGGACGATGTCATTGAGTGACGTGGGTGTCTCCCCGAGCACCGACGGCAGCTCAATGCCTGATGGCCATTGGCTTCCACCGTGGACCCGCAGATGCATTCATGTGGTTGACAAACATCGCAGCCCAGGCGGAGAGCTACCACCACCCGCAGCGAGTCGCCGTCGAGCAGGGTTCCCATATGTGGTGAAGGGAGTGCCTGCAACCACGCTCCCGATGCTGCCCTTGATATCGCCCTAAGTCTGGGCAAATTTGAGCCAGTAGCCGCGCCTATCAGTTGGTAAATAGCCGCTTTAGCTCCCACGTCGTCCCAGGCTCGCTGTACTCCTGGAGTTCTGTGTGCGGACGCGGTCGAGAAGAGAGCCGTCCAACTCGTCAATCCATCAGCTGCAAAAGGTACGCAAGCCTCGTCTCCGTTAAGTGACAGAATTTAAACCCTTGCGCCGATGCGAGAAAAGCCGGCAGGCTCAAAGCCCCCATGACGGATGGGTAGGGATGCCTGGCTATATACGAGGATATCTCTAGAGCTATCAACGATACCGCAAAGACTCATTTCACGGTTGTGATGGGGGATTTCAATGCCAAAGTGGGAGTACAGGATCGCGATGAGTCGAAGGTAGGTCCACACGGTATTTGTACCAGGAATGAGCGAGGGCATACGCTGGTCGGCTTCCTAGAGAGGCAAGGGCTATGCTTGATGAACTCATTCTTCAAGAAGCAGCCCCAAAGGAGGTGGACCTGGCGAAGCCCTGACGGCCGGACGAAAAATGACATCGATTTCATCATGACTGATAAACGGCACATATTCAGAGATGTATGAGTGATCAACAGGTTTAACACCGGAAGTGATCACCGACTGGTCTGAGGTGCTCTGAATATAAATGTCAAGCTTGAAAGAAGACGTCTGATGAAATCGACCCTCCGTCCCACACTGCACCAAACTGTCGTTGGAAGTAACAGCTTCCAACTCGACCTCAAAAATCGATTTGATTCGCTGGAAACCACCGAGGACGTTGGCGAGGCTACAAACCAACTAGTAAAAGCTCTCCGTGAAGTGGGCTACAGGCATTTCCGCACGCAGCGTGTGGCAAAAGAAACCAAGCTCTCAAGCGAGACTCTGGAGCTCATGAGGCATAGACGTGAAGTTCTATCTGCGCAAGAGTCTTCAGCAGAACATCGGGTTCTCAACAAAAAAATAAAAAAGCTGATACGGCGCGACCTTCGACGCTTCAACACGCGCTCCATAGAGGAGGCGATTGAGCAGAACCGGGGGTCGAAAGTATTCGTTCAGCAGCTCGGGAGAAGCCACCTGTCAAAACTCAAATCCGCGGATGGGAAGATCGTTGCCTCTAAGCCGGACCTCCTCACTGAAGTTTCGAAGTTCTATGGAAGTTTGTATGCAACACCGACCCCAGAGCCCCACTAGTACGCCACTACACGGACGATATCCCGGACGTTGACTCGAGCGAGATTAGAAAAGCCCTCAAACAACTTAAAAATAACAAAGCTCCGGGTGAAGACGGAATAACAACAGAGCTTCTGAAGGCTGGAGGTACTCCTGTTTTGAAGGCCCTAGGAAAGCTCTTCAATTCCGTCATTCACAATGGCATAACACCGGAGACGTGGAGCGGAAGTGTTGTGGTCCTGTTCTTCAAGAAAGGAGATAAAACCCTCCTCAAGAACTACAGACCGATCTCACATCTGAGCCACGTCTATAAGTTGTTCTCGAGGGTCATTACGAACCGTCTCGCTCGAAAATTCGACGAGTTTCAGCCCCCGGAGCAGGCCGGGTTTCGAAAAGGCTACAGTACCATAGACCACATCCACACGGTAAGGCAGATTATACAGAAAACCGAGGAGTATAATCAACTTTTGTGTCTAGCCTTTGTGGACTATGAGAAAGACTTCAACTCGATCGAGACCTGGGCTGTTCTGGAGTCCTTGCAGCGATGCCAGATCGACTAGCGATACATTGAGGTGCTTAGATGTCTGTATGACGCCGCCACTATGTCCGTACAAGTACAAGATGAAGCCGATCCAACTGCTAAGAGGAGTGAGACAGGGGATGTTGTTTCCCCGAAACTGTTCACTAATGCGATGGAAGACGTCTTCAAGATGCTCAATTGGAAAGGACGAGGCATATGTGTGAACGGCGAGTACATCTCACACCTGCGTTTTGCCGACGACTTTGTCATCATGGCGGAATCGCTGCATGACCTCAGTGGGATGCTTAGCGACCTTAATGCCGCTTCCCGACGGGTCGGTCTCGGCATGAACTTAGACAAGACGAAAGTCATGCTTAATTCTCATGTCGAGCCAGAGGCGGTATACGTCGGTGAGGCGGCGATAGAAATTGTGCAAGACTATGTCTACCTTGGACAGACTATAAGACTAGGTAGAAACAACTTCGACAAGGCTAGGCGTATCCAGCTAGGATGGGCTGCTTTCGGGAAACTACGTCATATATTCTCCTCGGCCCTACCACAATGCCTCAAAACGAAGGGGTTCAATCAGTGCGTTCTGCCAGTGATGACCTATGGTGCGGAAACGTGGACCCTGACGGTAGGGCTAGTTCATAAATTCAAGGTCGCTCAGCGAGCTATGGAGAGAGCTATGCTCGGTGTTTCTCTGAGGGACCACATCAGAAATGAAATGATTCGTCACAGAACTAAAGTGGCTGACATAGCTCAGAAAATTAGCAAGCTGAAGTGGCAATGGGCTGGTCATATCTGCCGAAGAACTGACAACCGATGGGGTGTCAGAGTTCTAGAGTGGAGACCGCAAACTGGTAGGCGTAGTGTGGGACGCCCTGCTGCCCGCTGGACAGACGACCTAAAAAAAGTAGCGGGGAGCGACTGGATGAGGAAGGCCGAGGACAGAGTTTTGTGGCGCGCCTTGGGAGAGGCCTATGTCCAGCAGTGGACGATGATAGGCTGATGATGATGATGATATTGTAATGAGTTAATTTAATACACGAATTAGCATCTCTGAAATTATCAAAATAATAATTTGTAAGCCGTAAGGTAAGACATGGAGGACCTAATAATTATTGTAACACCTGCTTGTAAAACTACGCATGTCGTACAAATAAATGCATCTTTATCTTTATCTCCATTACATTGTGGATGAGGGTTTTGTTGACGAGAAATCCTACGCCACCCTGGGACAGCCTTTCGCCTTCTCGGAAGTAGAACAAGTGGCCAGATTCTAGGGTCATCGTATCCTCCCCCTGTCTTCGGACCTCTGACAACCCAAGAATATGCCTCTCAATCTTTTTTAGTTCTATCTCGAGTTTCGTGAACTTTTCGTCCTCCATCAGTGTTCGTCCGTTATACGTTAACGTTGCCAATAAATGTCGTTGATGTTGGCAGCCTCTAGTAACCCGGGTATTCTTAGCACCCCCCGTCCTACCGTTAGCTAGACCACTGCCGTAGCCTGGAATAGTAGAGCTGCCGGGAACTAGGGGCCGGGGCCATGTGGGACTAAATTCCATATTTGGGAGGTAAAAATGCCATAATCACCACGCTTGGTATAGCGGGTTGGTGATCGCAGGGATATACTAGTTGCACCGGTGATGCTGCTGCCCATCATAGGTCGAGGGATTTTGGTATAGCCTGCTTTGGATGGATATACTGGAATCACAGTCGGTCGCCAGAGCCTCGTTGGTTAGTCGGCAGGGTGCACCACGAGCAGATGAGGTTGGCAGTTAGGTTGTCGCCATAGTGTACTGCGTTTACCCCTTACACCCCGACAGTAATTGATCTCTGAAATACCAATTCTTCAAATTTCATGTACTTTTCCTCTTAATACTGACTGACCAGATTTATTACACTGACCGTAACAATTATAATAAAATATACAGTATTTACACGCCTTTCATAGGTTTGCTTGCATACTGACTGTGTCGCCACTTTTTGGATATTTTTTGCTAACGGTGCACAATTTTTAAGTTTGTGTCCCTCCAAATTAATACCTATAATTGATTACTACATGCCACCAATCTCTCAACCATCCATGGACACATTTCCACGACGTTGTTGCATCAATCAGTTTTTAAATTCGAACATAAAACTCGGCCGACTAAGAAAATTTCCAGGTTTAGGGCCGGCAACCTACGTTAATAATTAATAGGACGACTAGAGCTATCAAATGGCAAAGTCTCATTTTGTTACTCGATGAGGTAATTTTTTGAATTTTTAGCCACTATAAAATCAGGCCGACTCAGGAAAGTCCCAGGACTAGGCGAGGCAACCCTATATAATTTGGCACTTCTCGATGAGCTCTATCGACTGTACTATATGCCAACTTGTTACTCAATGAGGTAATTTACACCAAAAAAAAATTACCACTCTTGCTCACTGTACGAAACCCTCCAGGTTACGCCCAGGCAACCCTTTCTGATGTGCTACACCCTAGGTAGGTCGCATCTTGTTACTCGATCAGGTAGGGTTGCCAACTGTCCGCTCTTCGGCTATTAGGGTGCCGCAAAGATGGTCGCACACTTAAAAAAAATTTATGATAATTTTATATGGAGCTGGGACTTAAATTTTGATCGAAATTGTATGAACCATCGACTTTCGGGTGAAATTAGTATGGGGGCTGGACTTGTAAAATTTAAAAAAATGTTTTTTTTTTTATTTTTGCATGCGGAAGGGTGGGTTTCCGTGTATCCCAAGGATTCAAAAATTTTGCAATTTTTTCGCTAGGATTCACCGATATTTTATAAATTATGTTTTTATAAAGGGAAGGGGGCGCGATCTAACTCAGTCGGTTAGGTTAACGAGGAGCGAAGCGACGAGCATGTTAGGTTTCTTGCGACCACCAGAACCAAATTGCTACTGTTTAGCTAGTCTACTCAAAAAAAATTGGACTAAAAAAAAGGGTGAGGGGGGGTGGGGTCATCCCCCAGATCCCGAATGTTATATTTGGCGATTGTGTTTTGTTGAAAATTTTCTGAGTCCTAATTTTGTATGGGACCCTCTTTGCGACATCCCGACCCCCTCACTGGGGGCGTAGCGTTGGGGGACAACGGGAATAACCCGGGACATTGACCTGCGGGACATGCGGGGACAGTGAGAATTTTTTTCCTGTCAGCCACACTAGGGGCGTATAGTTTACTTAATAATTGCCTAATAGGTAGTGTGGCGGGTTGTGAGCCAGTGTAATATGCCTAGGGGTCATAATAGACACCCACGTTATCGATCTTGTGAACGATTTAATCGGACACTTACATCAGTAATAACCCTCCAAGCACTCCCATTTAAATCAAACAATAAAGTCTAACATACACTGGCTCACTACCCGTCACACTGGGCAGAGTTTAGGTACTATAGAAACGGGGATGTTATCAGTTTTCAGAATATTATATCTGACATACCCATGGGGAATATTGTCATGAGGATATGCTAAGTCTGACATCGCAAAGTCAATGAACATCGCTAACAAGGGCTGACCATGCCTCATAAAGGTGATAGTGGATTTAGTGATTTTATTTTCCTTAAACTCTAACAAAATAACTGATGTTCTTATATGATTGAAAAATCATTATTATTTTGGACTACTATCAATATTTTTTGCTCATGTTCACATAATACTTAAGTAATAAATAAAAAGGCTTTAACTTTCCTACCTACCTGTTTTTTTCTTGTTTAATTTTAAATATTGTATGAATCCTTCACACTTGCACTTCACATCTCAGAGCCTTGTAAACGTTTGGTACGACTATGACAAGAAATTACAGTATATAAACATTGCATTTTATAGACCACCATACAAGCTTCATAGGAGTAATTTACTATTTAACGGAGTGAAATGTCAGTGAATAGTATTTTAATCTAGTGAAAGTCATATTGTGTTCTATAGCTTTCTCTATAGGATAAAAACTCTTGTCACGGTTCAAGGCGCAAAGCGTCGCCATTTTAAAAATTAAAATGGAACCTAAAAAGTGTTATACATATTTGATGTAGCTTTAAACACTTGTTTTGACCACTAAAAACTATAAATTACTTGAAATGGATACTTTTTATGAGGAAGCATCATAAAAATATAATTTTTGTTGAAATTAAATGAAAAACTAAAATGAATTATGATTTATGAAAATGTTAAAAATAATTTCTTTTAGCTTAAATGTTATAATACAGCGAGCGCTTTAGTTTTATACAATCATCTCCATATTTCCCACGATACAATTAAATCCGCACTCTCATTCGCGCTGTCTATACGAAATACCAACGCGTGATAAATATGATGTTAATGTTAATAAAATGTAAACGCCATGTTGAAATAAATATCATAAGTGTCAAACGTACGCCATTAGGAAATAACATAATTTTAAGCGGTTTATTCTTGTATGATTCTTGTGATTATAAATTTTTAGCCGATCGGTTATAAAATGGTTTAAAGAACGTCTGTTTTACTATCCTAATATTATCATAAGACTATCTACTACACTAAACTTGTGCTCTAGAAACTGTTTAAACGTATTCCGGTAAAGGTTACTCTTTAGAGTTGGCTCCGAAACTTGTTGTCTTATGACTATCCTGGTTTTGCACTATAAACGTTGCCCATTTTTCGGTAACTGTGTCTATACGAGCTCTAGGAGATGTCTACACGGACGATATGCTCTTATGGTAGACAACGGCAGTAAATTCTAGTAGTTATCCTATATCCTCTTATTAGATATTGTTGTGCAGCTTGGGATTAAACGATGGTAATAAAACACACAACCTCCTTATTGTTAAGTCGGTTAAAAATATATCGTTAGTTGGATCCGTCTGTAGCTTCCTTCGCTGCTCGGTATCGGTAGTGATATTTTTAAATCTCACATTATGAAATTCGTATACGAATGAAGCATAAACTGCGTAGTTAGTTATTTGGAAATTTCTCAATACGAAACGAAGTGGAAATGTGTGAGATTCAAAAATAGCACTTCTAGTCCAATCATTTTAGAGTTTCCTTGTATGGACACCCTAACAATAATTCATCTATCGCTGAAACTTTGCAGTGTGATACCTAAAGTAATGTATACAGATTACGGTTGACAAATAATCTAGGACCGGAAAAAAACAACCTAGATTATTTGTAATCCGTAATTACTATTACTTTACTTTATCGCACTGCAAATTTTAGTGATAGATGAATTATTGTTTGGGGTCAAACCCTAAAATGATTGGAGTATATTCGGTTCTTTTTCGACACTGCACCGATGCAACGTTACCTACCATACCCATTGATTTTTTTTAAGAAACAAGTACAAATAAACAGAATGATAAACATTTTTGTTACTTATTATAATTTTTTGTTTTGTATTAGTAATATTTGTTATGTTATGTACTTACCCCATTTTTTAATTTCTAGAAAAATTTTAAAGAACGTGGATCGAGATACGAAAAGCATTTTTGGACTATTGGAGACTATGGAGATTAGGTCTTTTAATTACGTGAGGTGATTTTGGCGATTTTTTGACCACCCTAGGTGAGGTTAAACCATAAAGTTATTATACCTTACAGGAATAGAGTCAGTGACATGAGTTGTCAAATGACACAGTTTTTGGATGTTTTTTGGAGACTATTCGCAGGCAAAAATTCTAATACTGTCTATAATTCTGATTCTAACGTAAAATCGTGGATAAATTAATGAAGTAGTGTCAGTATATTTCACAAAATTATCTACGATTTCACTTTAGATTCCCAATTATTCACGAGAACCGAATTGTAAAAATTGATTGGTGACTAAAAAACGGTTCTATTGATTCGCGTCACGTATCTCTTTCTATTATACAGTGGTGCCGCTAGGTACATCTCGCTCTCTCAGCTGTATGTTCCTCTATTCCTAACTCTATGGGTTAAACCCCCTCTCCCACAAGAGACATTGGATGAGATTCTGCTGCTAAACGCCTCACGTAATTAATTGACCTAATAGATTGGATGATCTGTACTTAGGTATAGCACTTAAAGAAGTTTCAATAAATTCTCATTTTTCGATCCACGTGTCTTAGTTGTTTAGTTCCATATCTGAATACACCCTTAGGTAACATTTTTCTACTAATTAAAAATAGGGGTGATATAGTATTAAAACTCTGTTATGTTTACGTGTATAATTTTAAGTAACTAGGTACTTACATCATTTAACAAGTAATTAAACAACATTCGATGAAGATCACTTTGATTATTTGTAACATTTTCAACAATGAAGGTTTGATTGTGTACAAAAGGGGATCATAATGATACTTACTTTTTTGCAAATAAATATTATATATTCTATACTAAACAGTGTTTAATTTAACTGCGCTGCCCTCATACAACGGATTGCCACCATCCAGGTATCCAGTACCGTTTTAAGTTCGATTGCCTAACCCCGTTTAAATACTACTAGGGTATTTGGTTACCCCCTGCTCAAAGGGAGCGTCCATTATTTGAGGCGATTTATTTTTCCGACTTTGCTGAATTAGGTACCAAGGTACGTCGAAAATTTTAAAAGTAGCACGGAAATGTTTGGCGTTGTAATAGGCTTCGATCAAAGTAAAAATAATGGATGATGACTAGACAACGATATAGAATACATATATAGATACAAACATCCATGACTCGGGTACAACTATTCATATTAATCATACAAATATTTGTCCCTTACGGGATTCGAACCCGTAATGATAGGTATCCGTCAAATATGTACCTACCGACTTCGATCAAATGGATAGGCCTAAAGCCTTCGATCAAAATAAAATGAATGGAACCAGAAAAATGAGGCAAAACAAATGAAATTTTTACTTGTCACTTGTATGAAAGTGCCCTAGATTTGACAGATAATGGCGCTAGTTTGTATGTACCAAGTGCACCAGTAGTTTGCTTCAACTTACCGCGCTTTAGGCCTATCCATTCATTTTATTTTGATCGAAGCCTAAAGCGCGGTAAGTTGAAGCAAACTACTGGTGCACTTGGTACATACAAACTAGCGCCATTATCTGTCAAATCTAGGGCACTTGCATACAAGTGACAAGTAAAAATTTCATTTGTTTTGCCTCATTTTTCTGGTTTGAAATGTTCGCTTAAGGCCTATCCATTCATTTTATTTTGATCGAAGCCTACCGAGATGACAGACCAAGTGTGATAGTTTGTATGGATCAAGTGCCCCACTAGCGTGCTTCAACTTCACGCTCTTTATGGGCCTATCCATTAATTTTACTTGGATCGAAGTGTATAGCTAAAGTATGACAAGGTGTATTTACGTATACTTACCTAACTGGAGCACGAGTTTTATATCTTAAGTAGTAGGTACCGGCTACGAAAAACGTTTCTTGACAAAATATATTGATTTAAGTTTACACCCTGTTTAATTATTTATTGGGTAGGTACTAGAGGACCGAGGCGAACTTCGTACCGCCTTAGAATCTTCCCGACACACTTGACCGTTTTTTATAGCCTATGTTAATCACTGATAATATAGCATTCTAATGGTGAAAGAATTATTCACATCGGTCAAGTAGTTTCGGAGCCTATTCATTACAAACAAACAAACAAAAAATCAAATCTTTCCTCTTTATAATATTAGCATAGATGTACTTCGTCTGTAAACACATACTACGCTCCAATGAGAAACAAATGGGGAACGATAATCCAGTAGGCCTCGCATGCCATCCCCGAGAAAACGATAAAAATCGAGATGTACCCTCCATCCTTTGATAAAGTAGGTATATGTCAAGATTGACAGTCGAAGATACGAAAGCGTCGAAAAAAATTGGAACCAGTACTGGTTCCTAAACCCTATACATATACACGCACACATACATAATTTGTAGGGCGCCTCACGCACACCAACCTATGAAACTTAGCCCCTTTTGTTTTATACGGGATATTAGTGAGGCTCATTCTAGACATATACTTACTTATATCTAAGCCTCCATCCTTAAATTTACGTATAGAGCGCACATGACGTTTTTATCGTACACATTCACTGCCTCACCCGTAAGCCTAAATCAGCCAGGTGCCACTTTGAAACATAGAAAGCTGTGTGCCCCAAACATTTGTAGTTGTTCAAAAAAATGGAATGCTTAGTGCCCTTGAACACTTATGCTGGTCCATATAATTCTTACGCGTGATTGTTGACACGCAGGATTCTCCGGTTTATTCCACTCATTACCAACGAGTTAGTATGTTAGATTAGAATGTCTTTTGTGGGACAAACCATGAAGTGCTAATAGGAATATACTTGTATTTCCATAAAAAAATTGACACTCGGAATTGCCAGAGGCACTGGCAGTATGGTAAGTGTAACCGATTGTTCAACTGTTTGTGTTGGGGGCATCCGTTAAAGCATAAAGATTCCACTAGAGCTGACGGTGGCAGTAAATGTGTACGCTTTGTCGTAGGTGGCATGCAAGCTGTGCTGGAAATGCAGTCTTCGAGTCGGTTCAGCCGTTGATCTTCATAACATTGACTCACACGTGCTATTTTACCAAGGCTATTGAACATTTATATTAATTTAACGATGGAAGATTATTTTAACGCTATTTTCATGGATTTGATCCAAAAACTACACCGCGCTTCTATTATGGACCGATCTATTCATAGAGTTTATTTTTTTTTTTTTATTTTATTTTATTCATTTTAGGAAAACTTACGGACTAATTACAGGATAGGGTATCAACATAACCAAAACAAAATTGCCAACTAAAAGTTTCCACAGATAAATATCATTCGTTTTACATAATTGTGTGAAAATACAAATTTTAAATTTTGAATCATTAAAAATTATCAAAACCTACATTACAAAAAGCTTCAAGCTTGCTGGTACTTCAAACCATCCACAAAGGATAAAAAAAATGATAAGACTAAATAAAGAATTTATATTAACTAAAAGTAAAGAGATGCTGAGTGAGCCGCTAACTCATTAACCTAGGTAGGTATTTTTCAGTAAGAATTCGTTTAACTGAGGTCGTGCTTGTGCAAAACAAATCAAAGTTTAAGTCAACCGAGACACTATTAAAGCTATTAGCGCTGCGCAGTAAGAATGCATTTTGTCTGTAGTTCGTTTTTGCATGGGGAACATGTAGAACGGGACGTTGCCGAAGGCCTAACTGATTGGTACGAAGATATATTTTAGAGACTAAATCGGAGCTGTCAATGGATCCATTAATAATATTAATCAAGTAGCATATATCGCTAATATTGCGTCGGTGTTCAAGGGGAAGAAAGTGGTAGCGCTTGCATCGATGATGATAGTCGTCTGACCATTGCCGTGCCTTATAATCTAGGAAACGTAAGAATCTTTTCTGAATACCCTCAATACGTGCCTTATATACTTCATATCGTGGGTTCCATACCTGAGATGCATATTCCAAGTGACTGCGTACGAAGGCACAATACAGTATTTTGAGTGACTTCAAATTTTTAAAACTCACCGTAGACCTGATAATAAACCCAAATGCCTTAGAAGCTTTACTTACGATGTGGTCAATATGTTTATCGAATAGAAGTTTACTGTCGTGAACGACGCCTAAGTCCCTGATCTCATTTACTTTAATTAATTGATGGTTTAATAGACTATACCCAGAGCCTAGGGTGGTGAATTTGCGCGTAAAAGTCATATAAAAGCATTTAGAAACATATATTTTTAGACTATCCAACTATAAACAGTTGGATAGTCTAAAAATAAAACAAACCTACCTATACAGCCTGCCCTGTACCGGGCGTAATAAATACACCCCTGGGCAAATATATTTGGCCGCCCCCTATTCGCCCCTATAACTGCAGTTTGCCGGCGGGCGGTGGCCCTTATTTAAGATTTGTGCCAGCAAATGTTCTAAGCTTTTGAAATATTTTGAATTGACCGACAAATGTGGTCGGTTTTTTTATAACAGCACGGTCACGTCCAAAACGTGCTATGTACCTAATGAACTGTTTTGCCTATTTTAGAACCTACAGAATCTTTTATGTCACCTAAAAATTACTTTTGGTTTATTATTGTGATGTATTATTTAAGTCGTGTCAATTCATGTATGTGGTAAATAAATAAATACAAATACAATATACAAATAGTATTTTGAGAAAGTAACAAACAACATTAAAATATGGAGCTTGCTTCGCTAAGCGAGCTCGAGTTTTTTCCGTTACGCGACTTGGCTGTGCTAGAACTCCTTATCAGTCTATGTATGCAGTGCAATATGAAAAATAGAGACCAGAGCGAGCGAAGCGAACTTGAAATTTTTCCGCAATACGGTTTGGCTGTGATAGTAACTCTGTTGGTCTATGCGTATATTAATAAACAGAAAAACCAGAGCGATCGAAGCGAGCTCGAAATATTTCCACACTTTTGTCTGGCCTACTGTATTTCTTTGGGCAACAATTTCTTCCCCATGTGTATGGCCCTACGGGCCGCCCCCCTTTAGCCGGCCGCCCTTAGCACTTGCCCATATTGCCCTTAGAAGAATACGGCCCTGCCTGTACCCGGTCTTTCGATTTTCGATATATCGCGATCGTTTCGTTCCGAATGTCACTGTAATAGAGTTGACATTGGAACGAAAACGTTCATAGTTTCTATACGGTTTCTATACGTTTCTATTCATAAAAAAAAACATTTTTCTGAACATAAATTAATCTGTTGTAAGTAGTTAAATTAATTATGATATAAAACGCTTCATTTTATCAAACAATTTATTGTAGTAAACAAATTAGCATTAATTTGTGTTGTAAATACAAAATATTAAGTTCATAAAGTTTTTAATATTAGGTTGTTTGCTACAAAATGTCGTTGGTTCAATGTCGGCTAAAGTCTCAACCAAAGGCACGGAAAGAAAAAAAAAACCTGCGCCATTTTCCACAAATTTTTGTATTTTACGTTTATTACTTTTTCCTCGCAAATACCTATGTTGAAAAACGTCGAATGAAACGCGTGAGCATTGGCAGTACAGCCTCTGCTAGTATAGCAGCACTCGCCTAGCGGCTCGTGATGCTGAATGATGAAAATGTAGGTACTATAGCTAAAAAAATTGTATGTACGCTTGGATTCGGGCTTCTGACTAGTTCTCGGGTGCCTGCTCTGCTTACCTACTACGAAAAACTTTTTTATCCGAACACTTTTCTTGAAGTTTTTCGATTTGTTTTATGTTCGCATTTTTCCACATTTATATTTCAAGGAAAGAATCACAAAGAAGTTATTGGTAGGCTTCACGTGGTACCTTATTACCTATTCGTACATGAAGAGAAAAATCTAGTCGCTTTTAGTAGGATCTTGTTTATTCAACTAGAACTTTTAGGGTTTTAAAAAATTAAATTATAGGGGTTCGTGATGATGATGATCTAACATCATTAAACATAATTTTAGTAACTTAGAGTTGAACCTCATCTAACAGCACCGCGTCACGTTTTTTGTCGCTCCATACTTTTCCACTAGGGATCGGATTGTTTCCTGCAAACATAACAAATTCATAAAAATAACCTCTAATCACTTGCTACCGAAGTAGGTACCTAATCTTTTTTGTATATTTGAGCGCTAATTTTGGCTGCTAACTTCACACAGGTTGGAAATATAGTGATAACCTTGGGCGGTAACACTACTCCATTAAGACACCTGTTATTGCGATCCCTATTTATTACCTTTTTTTTATCGCATGTGTGTTGAAAAACATCGTATGAAACGCGTGAGCGTTGGTCATTACAGCCTCGGTCGTATTACCGCTCTCGCCTTCCGCTCGAGCTTGCAAACCAGCCTTGGCTGTAATGAGCAACTTTAACTCACTTGCAGCATAAATCATAATGCACTATTGAGTTTGAGTATGCTAGTTCTAGTTTACATTCCTTCTACGAATTTAATTCTAGTTAATTTCACGGTAGAAATAATTTAAATTAAAACGATATTAGTTAATCCCGTAAAAGTTTTACAGGATGAAGAGCAAAATTATTATTCAGTTTGCGTTTAAATTAAATACTTGTTCAAATGTGCATTTCCGAAAATATAGCAATGTTACAGTCATCAGAGTTTAATTATTAGAGTCAAATTGGTCAGATTGTTTTAATTTTGTAATTGCGAAGTTACAATTTCCAACTGAAATAGAACATTAAAGTACTCTTTGAATAGAATGTTCCTCTTTGTTTGCACATCGTTTGCATAGTTAAGGGGGCACTGAGCCTATTATGCTGCCCTCAATCGTATTTTTTTTATTTCTAAACAATTATAAAAAAATGCATAAAACAAGCATGTTACTTTGTAGGTAATAATTGCAGATTTTCAATTTATCGAGTCACTGCGGATTTGTTTTTATAATTTTTGTAGTTATTATCCTTACAACCGCTACAAGCATAAAACATATTAATCCGTACCTAATGTTTCGATAAATGAAAGCCAATCAGGACTACAATGAGAAATTCTTGTTTTCGGAAACGTATGTTTATTGATCAGAAAAATAGAAAACTAGAGACCAATAAAAAAAACTCGATTGAGGGCAGCACAATAGGCTCGGTACCCTCTTAAAAGAAGTTTATTCCGAAAGCTCCGGAGCGCGCTGCAAACAAAAGAAGTTTCGAATATCAGTGCTTTAAATTTCATAGATTTTCAATGATAAAATGAATGTCAAAAATTAATTCAGTCCGGAAAATATTTCGAATTGTATTTCTGAAGTACTTGAACATTTCGTTCACCTAACAAATAGGTGCATAATTTTACGGTTGGATCTAAAATCGTTCATCTAAAAAAAAACAGATTTTGATTGCTCTAAGCATCATTCGGTAAAATGTTAAACTGAAAGTGTTTACTTAATTCTTGTATTTTCCAAATGGTACTTTCTGCAGTACCTCGGTAACTATTTTTAAAGTGTGTTAACGTTTTTTGGAGGTTTTCAACTTAGAATTTTCAAATCTGAAGCAGCGCGGTTGGGCATTGCCCTTCCCCCCATAAAGTTAATGGTTGTCCCCTCTCCAGCTTACAACGAAGTTCCAATAGCATGGGCCATAAAAAAAACCCTTGATGGAGCCGAATATTTATAACCGTAACTATTTTTTGCTATTATAAACTAGACATTGGCAAAATCATCAATACCAAGATCAATTTTCAAATTAGAATATAATCAAAGATGCTGAGCGAAGACGATAAACGCTTGGATGATTTTATATCCTAAAAGGGAGAAAGGGGACTCTGTTACCCTATTACTAAGCCTACGTTGATGTAACTTTTGAGCTAGTTGAAATGCGTTATTATGGTGGATTTTCTAACAAATAATAAAAATGTCAAAAAGTTAAAACATACAAGAACTCACCTCATACAAGAATCTATTTCATATCAATGTTTTTATTTTCTCGCTCTATCGTAAAAACGGTAATACATACAAGCTACAAACTTGGTGTGATTATAGAGAAAACTCTACAGTATAACAACAAATAATAAAAACCGGCCAAGTGTGAGTCGGTCTCACGCTTAACTCTAAAACTCTAAAGGACTCGGAGAAAACAAAACTTTTTTCTAAGTTAATGTGTTGTGTGGTGGTATGGTACGGAACCCTCGGTGCGCGAGTAGCCCGACTCACACTTGACCGGTTTTTATTTTTTTGTTCTAAAAAAGTTGATGCATCTCATTTTAATTGGATGAAAATTCGATAAAGAGCGCTTCGAAGATAGACAATGGAACTCAAATCATTGGCGTCAATTATTGTTTCGTGTCGAAGTACCCCTTGAATAAGCGCAATACCTCATACACCCCAACTGATTTATATAACAAAATAATTCGTTTGAAACAATAACTTCATCATAAATTTAAAGTTATTCGCATTTTAAGATTTGATGAAAAAATTATTTGTTATCATTTCAGCAATGAATGAAAGCGCTATACAGGGTGTTAGAAAAATACCATTACCCTTTAAGAGGCTACCTGCCGGTTTTGGGTAATTTTGTAACCATTTTATTCATTAACTATGGCACTTTTTGAGCTGAAATTTAAACTAAACCATCTACAGGATATGAGAAGTGATGTGGATTTTCTAGAAATCGATTTTAATGAATAAAACCGAAGAAAAGGGACTCTAAAGTCAACCCTTTTTTTCCAGTTGTAACCATTTTACTCTTACATTTTTAATCGGAACAAAATGAAAATTTACTATATTGTTCACAATACAATTTAGAATGATGTGGTTTTTTTACTTTTTCGAAATTAATAAAAAATCATCGAATTTTTCAAAGAAAACAGAAAAATTCTGACCGGAGCCACGCGCTCTTTCTCATCGATTAGTATGGAGTGTGAGTGAGAGGAGAGGAGAGTGGTCCACGGCTGATACGCCTTAAGGCGTATCATTCCTGGACCACGACTTTCCATACCAATCAATGCGAAGGAGCGAGTGGCTCCGGTCACAATTTAGCCGTTTTCTTTAAAAAATTAGATGATTTTTTTATTAATTTCGAAAAAGTAAGAAATCACATCATTCTAAATTGTGTTGTGAACAATATTGTAAATTTAAATTTTCTTCCAATTAAAAATGTAAGAGTGAAATGGTTACAACTGAAAAAAAGTCCCTTTTCTTCGGATTTATTCATTAAAATAGATTTGTAGAAAAACCACATCACTACAGATATCGTGTAGATGGTTCAGATTATTTTTCAGCTCAAAAGGTATATAGAGTCTGTGGTTTAAAGTTTAATGATACTTTTCCTTACCTACCTATGTTGAAACCATGATAATTCGATTCTGCTCTCGATTATAAACAAACGACTCTATTGCTAATCTTGTTCTTTTAGAGTCTATGTCACGCCAAAGATTGGATATTATACCTACCTACTTTAATTAGAAGATCATGTTATTTATGGGATTATCATCATCATCAGCCTATCATCAGCCTATTCATCGTCCACTACTGAACATAGGCCTCTCTCAAGGGCCGCCAAAAATCTCTGTCCTCGACCTTCCTCATCCAGTCGCTCCCCGCTACTTTTTTTATTTTAGGTCGTCTGTCCAGCGGGCAGCAGGGCGTCCCACACTACACCTACCAGTTAGCTGTCTCCACTCTAGAACTCTGACACCCCATCGGTTATCAGTTCTTAATTTATGGGTGAAACTATTCAACTGTTGCTATCTAGATTCAGAGACGTCTTTTGAGCGTGAGTTGAGACTTAGTAGGGTACCTACCTAAATGTATGGATTTTGACTGCAAACTCCATTACATTTTCGAACTCTCAAAAAACATCTTTAAGGTCCGCCGCACACATACGAAATAGCGATCCGGAATTCCTAATCGGGATTACGATTTCGTATGGATTTTCCTCCTTCACAATTACCTTCGGAATTGCGGAGGTGTCAAATCCTATAGTTATAGCCTGTAGAATCCCACTGCAGGGCAAAGGCCTCCTCCCACGAAAAAGGGTGAGAGGAAGCGGGCCATACTCCACCACGCGGGCCCAGTGCGTGTTGGTGAAGGCAAGTTAGTGGTCAACTTGCTGTCAGAGAATTTTCAAGCCGCCAATAGGCCTCTGACCTGGCTTAACGAATAGTTACAATGCCATCTGACGGAACTATCCGCGACCAACTGCTTAACGTGCCTTCTGAAGCACGGAAACGCTCGAGATGAAATACCACTAAACGGTCACCCATCCAAAGACTGACCGGACCTGACGTTGCTTAACTTCGGTGATCGTTTCCAACACCGAAGCTCCACTACGCCAACGAGCGCTTCAAATCCTATACAAACTCACTATTCTGATTCTGAATTCCGGATCGCAATTCCCTATATTTATAAGTAGGCCTTAATCTCGGCCTAAGCATTCGCTAAGGCCTAGTACAGGACAGGACTACTTTAATGTAGGTACCTACTCCGCGGACCAAAAATGTTCCTGTTTTTTACCCATTGAGGGTTAAGCAGACATTAAACTAGTAGATCTGATTGAATTAATCCAACGTAGCTGCGACAAGATTCGATAAATCGTTGCGAGTTTAGACGGACTGGAGGATAACCGAGCTACCTACCACTACCAGTTCGCAGGACGTGATCGCGAGAATCGCACGTGCGCCCCGACACGCTTACGAATTGCGCCCTCGGCAACTTATGTGAAACTTTAGAAATAAAATAAAACTAATTCTTGAACCGAATGTTATTTGCACATGGTTTTGACGATAAGGTTCAATTAGTATTTACAGTGTTATTGTTTTGTGATTTATTTAACTTGGATTTTTAGCGAATTCAACATTAATTAAGGTAAGTCACACTATATGAATAAAAATAACTATAAAGTCTTGTACAATCAATCAATATACCTAATAGGTACCTATAATAATAGGTACAATTATTGCGCACTAATAATACGCAAACATACCGAAGAAACAATTTAAATTTAGATTTGAATACCTGTACAATTTAACTGCATAATAATTATATAAGACGGTAACAGCGCTAAGTAACTGAGAAACTGTTCATTACGAATTCCATTTTTTATTTAATTTAAATTTCCACAAAATTTGTTTCAAAAATAATAAAACATTTCTCCAAAACTCCATTGGGAGTTTAGCGGTTGTTTAAATGTTAATAAGTTGTAAATACAGGATGTAAAATTAAATGAGTTACATAATATCAAAGGGGGTGCTTCAGGCCATCAAACTGAACAACTTTGACTATGGAGCCAACATCGAAATCGTGAAAACAAAATTCTGCTGATCCATAGAAAACGTCACTGACTACTCGAACCAAACCTATCTATGGGACAGCAGATTTTTTTCCCTCGCGTTTTTAATTTTGGTGTAGATAATAGAGAAAGTTCAAATTAAAGATTGAAAAATTTTCAAATGAAAATTGATTTTTTTTTTATTTTGAAATTTTTCAATCTTTAATTTGATGCGAAATAGCACAACATGGCTGTAACATGTTTATAATCAATAATATAGTGAAAGTTGTTTAGTTTGATGGTCTAAAATACTCCTTTGATTATGTAACGCATTTAAGTTTTAAACCTGAAACAATTGAAAATGTTGGTAACTTAAAACGTTGCAAAAAGTACAAATTGTTAGTTATTAAACATAAACAATAAACAAAAAAACAAACAACAACAAAACAAACAATACCTATACAACAATACACAAACAAAAAAACAAACAAACAATAAACAAACAAAACACATAGGGTGTAAGGAAAAGAATGATTAAACTTTTAACAACATACTCTACCCATTAAACTGAACAACTTTTACTATAGGAGCAAACTGTCGGAGCAAAAAAAAATATCAGCTGTCTCATACATTTTAGTCGAGTAACTAGGCCATACTAACCAATATACTACATATTAATCTATGCGATTATTCCCGTCCAGTAACACCCCTTACTGTCACACTGTTACTGGTTGGGAAAAATATTCGTCATCGAGTAACAGTGTGGCTGGTTGGGATCATTTATTCCCGTCCAGTAACACCCCTACTGTCACACTGTTACTGGTTGGGAAAAATATGTGTCATCGAGCAACAGTGTTGCTGGTTGGGATAAATTAATCCACATCGGGTAACACTGTTACTCGATGAACCATTTTATTACCATCCAGAAACACTAGCTCTTTGTCATGTAATATAGGTATAGGTAATACTTAATTTTGTCTACTGTGTTACTGGTTGGGATGAAATAAGTTATATAGAATCTATGCCATTTATGAATCTTATGGGCCTGTTTCACCACTTTTGGATAAGTTCTTGTTAGCTTATCCGACAGCTCATTTTACACATTTTGTATGAAGAATATGTCAAATGAGCTGTCGGATAAGCTAACAAGAACTTATTCGGAAGTGGTGAAACAGGCCCAAGTCTGAAGTGATAAATTTTCATTCATAATACGTTCTAAATATTGAAATCATAATAGGATAAGATTGAAACAAAATACATATCATAAGTATAGAGTATACAAATATAATTTTTATTCAAAAAAATCTGTCAGTGTAGTAGGCAGGGCCGGATTAAGCCATGCAGAGGCCCCAAGGCAATGCAAGTACTGGGGCCCCTATATCCATGGGCGTCGCAATGATTTTTTCCTATAGTCGCAGTAAAATAACCACCAATCAAACAACATAATAAAAAAACACTAAAATGTGGAGCGAGCAAAGCGAGCTCGAGGTTTTACTACAATACTATAAAGTCGCGTTTTGTAATGATATCTAAATTCTGGAACAAGCGAAGCGAGCTCGAGATTTTAATGCAATAATTGCAGTGAAATCTTCAGCTTGCTTCGCTTTTTACGAAGAATAAGAGACAACTGAAATACAGTACTCTTATTTTTCATTATTCCTTTTAAGTCTGAGGTGGTCCTAAATCATTGAGTTTTCACTTATTTTTCTCCCAAGCCGCGGGGCCCCTTGGCGGCGCTGGGCCCATAGGCTATGGAGCCTACTTTGCCTCTATGGTTAATCCGGCACTGGTAGTAGGTATAATCAGCGTTTTTTATCTATCACAATAATCAACAAACTATTATCACAATAATTATTTTTGTAGTATAATCAGCCTTTTTATCTATCACAATAATCAACATTTATATAAGGTCTAACAAAATTAGCTGAAACTATTTTAAGGGGAGTATCAGACAATCAAACTGAACAACTTTATCTATGGGACCAATATCGAAATCTCTAAAAAAAATCTACTGTCCCATACAAAAATGCCAAACTAACTCGACCCGAATGTATGGAACAGTAGATTTTTTTTTAGAGATTTCGATATTGGTCCCATAGATAAACTTGTTCAGTTTGATGGTCTGATACTCCCCTTAAAATAGTTTCAGCTAATTTTGTTAGACCTTATATAAATGTTGATTATTGTGATAGATAAAAAGGCTGAGTATACTACAAAAATAATTATTGTGATAATAGTTTGTTGATTATTGTGATAGATAAAAAACGCTGATTATACCTACTACACTGACAGATTTTTTTGAATAAAAATTATATTTGTATACTCTGTACTTATGATATGTATTTTGTTTCAATCTTATCCTATTATGATTTCAATATTTAGAACGTATTATGAATGAAAATTTATCACTTCAGACTTGGGCCTGTTTCACCACTTCCGAATAAGTTCTTGTTAGCTTATCCGACAGCTCATTTGACATATTCTTCATACAAAATGTGTAAAATGAGCTGTCGGATAAGCTAACAAGAACTTATCCAAAAGTGGTGAAACAGGCCCATAAGATTCATAAATGGCATAGATTCTATATAACTTATTTCATCCCAACCAGTAACACAGTAGACAAAATTAAGTATTACCTATACCTATATTACATGACAAAGAGCTAGTGTTTCTGGATGGTAATAAAATGGTTCATCGAGTAACAGTGTTACCCGATGTGGATTAATTTATCCCAACCAGCAACACTGTTGCTCGATGACACATATTTTTCCCAACCAGTAACAGTGTGACAGTAGGGGTGTTACTGGACGGGAATAAATGATCCCAACCAGCCACACTGTTACTCGATGACGAATATTTTTCCCAACCAGTAACAGTGTGACAGTAAGGGGTGTTACTGGACGGGAATAATCGAATCTATGGGCCATACTCTCCACCACGCGGGCCCAATGTGGATGTAGGTGGTATCTATTTACTTATACAGGGTCCAACTAAATATGCTGACACTTTAAGGGGATGATCAGACCGTCAAACTGAACAATTTTCTCCAAGGGACCAACATCGAAATCGCGAAAAAAAATCAGCCGTCCCATAGGTTTGGCTCGAGTACCTAGGTTTGTAGTTATGTAGCTGATTTTTTTACGCGATTAAAATATATGTACAACTTTCTCTATGGAACATCGGTTGGTCCCATAGAGAAAGTTGTTCAGTTTGACTATCTAATCATCCCCTTAAAAAAGTGATGCATAACATTAAGAAAAACCCTGTAATTTCAAAATATTCAAAAAAGAAGCCGGGCTACCTATTGTGTTGGTTAGTTTCCGATTGTATCGTTTACAAAATCATGGTCTTAATAAGCCCTAAATGTAAAGCATACAAATTATTGTGATTATGAAAAAATTAAAAAAAATCCTTGCAAATGTCTATATTTATTATGTAATATCATGTAATCATACTCAAATGTTAACAAATTATTGATATATAAGTACGTCTGCTCTATACTTTTTACTGAGACCAAACTGAACAACTTTCACTGTGTTACCGACATTAAAATCACGAAAATAAAATGCGCTGTTCCATATAAAACTTCAAGATCGCTGTGCTTGACTGAAATGTGTGAGACAGCTGATTTATTTCTCGCGAAATCAGGGTTGGTCCCATAATGATTAAAGTTGTTTAGTTTGATGATGTAAAGCACTCTGTTTAATATGTAACGCATTTAATTTGATACCCTGTATGATTTTTTTATGTTTATACATACTTTTTCGGTAACTATATACAGGGTTACCTCGAAGACACAGTGCGCAAATTTTACGTACCTATATAAAGGTCATTGAAAATAAAAAGACACGTATTTTTTTATTTAATCATACTCGTATCTCATACAAAAATATTGAAATAAGAGTTCCAAACATAACAAAAAAATTCCAGAACTCTGATTAGGGTCTTACTACAGTAATGGGGGTTGGGGTTGACATCCATGGCGCTTTGGACCGTCTGATTATAAAGAAAGAAATCCGATTGTTAAATCCCGGCCGAGATTCATAGGAATCCGAAAAAAAAACACAAAAAATAAAACACAAAAAAAATTAGTTTTTTTCCCTGGAATGTGTTCTATTAACGATACTGATTGCATGGAAGAAAAATGCGCACTGTCTTCGAGGTAACCCTGAAATTGATACCTATCGATAAAAAAATTCTGGGTTTTGTCAATCGTTCCAGAGGAATAAAGAAATATTCGTTTTGATATTTTATAATTTTAATTTTATGTGTTGTGTTTAATACATTTTACAATTTGCAATACAGTATTTAAAAAAAATACCTACTGTTTACACAGTAGGTTATTATTATCAATTTAAATGTGTAGGTATTACCTACATCGCATCTTTTATTTATCTGTAGGTGAAATTGAAATTCGACGCCAGCATTATGCAAAAGAAAAACAAGACAATTTCTTATTAATTTCAAAAAACTAAGTTTATAAACGCGTAGATATATAAAGCACCGAGCCTCCATTGCTGCCCTCAATTCTATTTTTATCCGACTGCGCGACGCAAAGGAAGGGTGATGTGTTTAACAGCCTATAAGGAACTTTAAAAAAAGGGCGTTCACAAAGGACCAGCTATGGTCTACGTGGCACAGGCTCAGCAAGCCTGTCAAGGCCCAACGCCCCTCAAATAATAATAATAACAGCCTATAGTCCAGTCGTTTTAGAGTTTCCTTTTATGGACACCCTAACAATAATTCATCTATCGCTGAAACTTTGCAGTGTGATAAAGTAAAGTATACAGATTACAGTTGATTAATAATCTAGGTTTAATTTTTTCCGGTCCTAGATTATTTGTCAACCGTAATCTGTACACTTTACTTTATCACACTGCAAAGTTTCAGCGATAGATGAATTATAGTTAGGGTCAACCCCAAAAATGATTGGACTACTATGTATGTATGTAAGTTTAAACCTTTGTGGCACACTAGAGACCAAACGCGTTGGCCGATTTTGATGATTCTTACGACAATCGATTTTTCTTAATCTTGCGAGTGTCACTAAAGTCATGACAGTCAAAAAATTCAGTATGGTTACTACCAGACGCCATATTGTGAAAAATAATAAATTAAAGTTGACGAACTATATCGAACTATATCGGGTATCATTGAATAGGTATTTGAAAATCATCATTAGATTTCTCTTACAATTTTACATTTAGAATAACCATTTAGGATCTATAACCATTTAAAGTTGGAAAAACTAAAAAGTGTAATATAAAAAAGTAAATTAAAGAAATCAAAAAACTCGTCTGCGTAAAAAGTGAACTTTAAATAAAAGCTGAAAAGAAAAAAACAAGTCCTGTAGTCTAGAATTCTGTTATTTGAAGCGACTTTAACAGTCGGGACCCATTCAAAATTCTAGACCGGATCAAATTTTCCGAATAATGGGTCCCAGACTGTGAAAGTCGCTTCAATATTGCATATAACAGAATTCTAGACTACAGAACTTGTTTTTTTCTTTTCAGTTTTTATTTAAAATTCACTTTTTACGCAGACGGTTTTTTTATTATTATAATTTCTTAACGATTTCAAAACATTTCCAAAAAAACAATGTCACTTTATAGTCATTGCTGGTTATTAATATTGAACCCATTGTGAAAGTTGTTCAGTTTGATGGAATGAAGTATTCATAAATCTTGTAAAACACATTTAAGGTAAATTGTACTTTTCTTTAACAGACTAGAAATTAAGGTATGCCATAGTAATGAAAACTAATTTAATGCAGACCAACGGCAACTTAGATAATAGGTAAATGTACCTATCTACCTATCGCAAGTTGTCGCGTAAGCGATTAAAAGGCTACTAAACTTTGATTGAATAAAAATATCGGAAGATAGGCGACGTTCTTTCATTGTGTACTCGAACAATGGATCGACTTTTCATGTACACACGGCGACACATCAAGCTACGCACGGCGGCGGCGACGCGCAACGTTATGATAAATTACTCTGCCTACAGGCGGCCAGCTTCTTTTGGTTTTGCGCAGCTTGATGTGTCGCCGTGTGTACTTACGACTGAAAAGTACTGCCGCCGTGTGATTTTTTTGAATGCCACTCGCGTTGCGATATATACAAATTAGGCGACGTTGGCTAAATTTATGCGGTCCATGCGCTATAGACTAATAGTCACCTATCTTCCGCTATTTTAATTTAATCAAAGTTACTATCACATTATTAACTATTCAGGTACCTGCGAGTACCTAGATCATGCATGATTCAGCTACCTATTTATTATTTACATTATATCAGCGGTTGTGTTGAGTGCTGGTATTATTTATAGATTAATTTATTACCTACTTCCCCGTCCTTTATTGAACGCGTAATGAAGTTTTTGTTTTTGTAATAGTTTTTCTCAACACAATTAATTTGTATACAATACACGGATACTCTTTTCTTGTATATTCCTACGTATGCATAATTCCGTAGTTTTTATGACAAAAAAAATCGATAGGTAGGTATTAATTTTTTTTGACAAAATCTTAGCAAATTTTGTATTGACACAACTCAAGTAGGTATCCATGCATTGTGTTGGGTGGCACTAAAATGTATTTTTGATTATTATGCTTAGTCGTAACTTAGTCGTATTTGGTATGTTTATCTAGCTAGTTGGCAAAAGTGCTTTTTAAGAGCTATGTAGGAACTCTTTTGCCTCTGCCATTTTTCGATCGTTCTGTTGCATACCTACCTATAACTAAGATATCAATGATTAACCTTAAAAAACTCAAAGTTCGATGTTAAATTTAAGTCTTACCTACTTAATAAAAAATGGCACACCAAACAAAAAACCTAATTAGTAGTTATAGTATAAGAGATAGACGTACTTTTTGTTATCATCAGCTGAAAGGCTGATTCAGTATTCATAGGGTGTAGGTTGTTACTCTTTGGGATGGGGATGGATCTGCCTGCATAACGTCCGTCAGTTTTGGTTTTAGGAGTTTCAGCCGTTCAAAGGTCAGTAAAAATTTACAATGAGCTGCAAGGCTGATCATAGGGTATTATTTTAAAATGCAGAACGGAACAACAGAACAAAAACTGTCATGATCTGACAGTTGGTTTAGGAGATACAGCCGTTCAAAGTTCAAAGGTCCGACCGACTGATAGACAATGTCAGTTTTTGTACTGTTCGCATAGCTACAGTGCATATTTCAATAAAACCTGCAGTTTCATGCATATTCACTTTTTGCAACCATAACTGACCTTTGAACGGCTGTAACTCCTAAACTGACTGACGTTATGCAGGCAGAGCAGACTATTGGTCCATCTTCATCACAGAGATGCTTTTCGCCCTATGAATACTGAATCAGCCTTGCAGCTAATGATAACAAAAAGTACGTCTAACTCCTATAAAATAAGTCAAATCACGATTTTCTACACAAAGTGTTAGATAAATAGTTTTTTATCCAGTGTTTTTTGTTCAGACTTTGTCGAGACGCAAATTTTCTTGCGATCTTCAAATACATTTTATTATATTGTTAAGATTTCTAGGTAGGATTTTTTTAGATACCTATATCATTATCATTCATAGGCTGCATGAAAACAATAAACAGTTTATAACAATAGAAAGCCTATATTAGAACAAAGAATAGATCTTTGAGAAAGCCAAAATTTAAAACAAAAAAGTAGTTCTCCATTTTCTATTATCGGGACCAAATTAAAATTATTCTTGATCGAGTAGGGAGTTTGTTAATTTTCCTGTGATCGGGAGCTTTAATGACACCACTCACTACACGATCGATACACGATACAGCGCTTGGGATGGAACCCATACAAAGTTCTACATTTTCCCATACTTGTAGGCACAGCGACCACTAAGCCTTTCCTTACAAGCCTTTCCTTACTGGTCTGTGCTTGTAGGTTTGTATTATAGACCTATAATCGATACGTTTTCATTTACGTTTAGAAATAGAAATATGCTCGTCGAAACTTACGAAGGAAAAAACAGTGCGGCGCGACAGCGTCACCATAAATTAACTACAGAATCCTAAACTGTGTTCGATGTTGGCTCCATAGTGAAAGTTGGGTATGTCAAGTTTATTTTTGGAGGGCTGAATCGAAAACCATTTCGAGATAATTGTCTCAATAATCATATTTTTTATGTCCGAGATTTTAAAATGAAAGGATTACAAATATTTTTAATAAAATAACGTCGTTTTTCGGTACGTGCAGTGACGTCACTGGAATACCTGTGAACTCCTTGGTAAACATAAAATCAACTTAAAATAACCGGCCATTAAGAAAAGAAAATACATTCGCAATGTCAGAATTTGACACTTGATGTTGCCGTATCTGTCTCCAGCATAGAGTTAGAAAGAGGAGGCAGGTTTTAATTTTTTTAAATATAGCAGTAGATAGTTTTTCTCCATGGAGTTCGAATTATTTTTTCTTCGCCATTTTTGCACTTAGAGATTACAGATCAAAATAATTTAAAAATTAAATGTATATTGATCAACTCGATGAATCGCAATAAAAATGAAATAGGTGTCTTAAAATTATGTCTTCTATCCGTAAAAAATATAAAAATGAAGACCAAAAAAAACTTGACATACCGAATTTATTTCGCATTTACTATTCAACATTTAAGAACTCTTCAACGCTACGTGAAAACTATGAAGTATTAGCCATATCTTATACAATTATTAAACATTAATTAGGTGTTTTGTTGTTTCGAGTTTTCGAGAATTTTAATATTTATTTACATACATTACATACATATTCTCACGCCTGTCTCCCACATGGGGTAGGCAGAGACAACGGAACGATTTTTTTTTTCATTAAAAGTTTATTTTGGACAACTATTCGACGAATGTCGAATAATACCTACTCGCTATTATTCGGTATTCGAAGAATAACAAAAAATGACGAATAATAGCGAGTATTCGCGGTATCTCTAAAATTAGGTACTCGTAGGTACCTTAGAAAAAGTATTGTCTAGAATGAGCCTCACTGTTTTACCGTATTAAACAAAAGGGGCCAAGTTTCATAGGTTGGTGTGCGTGAGGCGCCATATAATTATGTATAGGGTTTAGGAGCCAGTACTGGTTCCAATTTTTTTAGACGCTTTCGTATCTTCGACTGTCAATCTTGACATATAACTTTATCAAAGGTTTGGGGTACATGGTAACCCAAAACGAGCTGCAATACAGTCTGTCTATAAAGTCTTGGCAAAAAATGAGGGCGCTGTCTCCACGCAAGAACGTCAAAATCAAGCATAACCTGACAACACCACCATACTAAAACGATTAGTTTCTCAAACATTCATGCCACGACTTTATAGCAGACTAGGATACATTCACCCACACTGGTGTGGGTGATGACATCCCATGGACTGGTACGGCAGTAAGTTGAGCAAATCGACTCGTGCGTGCTGTCTACTCGTCTGGATCAGTCTTTATTGAATTTCTGAACAAAATAAACAATACGCCACTAGTTTTTAATTAGTAAGGAAACTTTAAGGGTGTATACAGACCGTGAATCTGAAAAACATTCCCAAAGGAACACGGGTCGAAAAACGAAAAAACTTGTTGACCTCCCATATAAAAGTGCGGATCGGCCGAACGATTTTCTATCCAAAAAAAAATCGTTTTTCGAACCATGTTCCTCAGGGAAAGTTGTTCAGATTCACGGTCTGAATCAATTGGTACTTACAGTTATGTAAAAGCGTTAAACATTGAGATATACTTATCTAATAAAATTTACCAGAGGTCCACAGCAGGCAAACTTGAAACCTGGGGAACCAGTTATCTGTTTAATTAACTATTTTAAGGCTGGATTCAACCAAACTTAGATTTATAGAAGAGTAACTATACAAGGAACAATTTTAGTCTTAGCGTTTATTCCGAAATTAACTTCACTTGTCTTCTACCACACTAAACCCATACTAAAAGAACGAATGTATAATCCACCTAAAGAAAGAGGTCGTTGTATTTCCGTACTTATTGCAATTTGTATCTTGTATAGATACAAAGTTTTAATTTGTACAGTTTTAATTTGTTAGGTTTCTTTTTATTAATTTTTTTTTTAGTTTCGTGACATTGACATTTCCTTAGTCTCGGTATAAGTTTAACACCGTCAAAATTGGCCGTGTAAAATTTATTCATAGATTAGGGTTGGTAAAACACAAAATCAGTTTATAGTAACCTGCGACTTAATCTAAGAATAAAATTTACTCGCGTTTGGTCGTATCGGGCCTTAGTAAACTACTGCTACTAGGTAAGTAGGCAGTGCAATTATAACGAAATTCATTATTATATTTTAAAGACATTTTATTAATAGAGGAAATACAATTCCCTCGCCCCTGGATAAATACAAACGCTTCGAATCTTTGTTTCTTTTGATATGCGTTCCCACCCAAAACTAAAGCGGCCAGTAAGGAACCCCGCGATATACAACCTCCTACAGTACCTAGGTAGGTATTAGGTAATTCGGTACTCTAACAATTTAACAAAAACTATTTCCGAAAGTACAGCGTATGTAGTAAATTGTTCAAAGTTTATTTGCCAGAACAAAGTACCTACCTATGTAATAAGATGACAAAAGATGAGAAGTCCGTATGTTCTACCGCAGAAAGGGCATGCAAAAAAATTTTATGCAAAAAGCCTACCTAGCTACTGCAAAAATCTCTTCTTTAGTGGCCATGACGGTCAAAAGAGTGACAAAGGTCCCAAATTCCAGAAAAAATGAATATTCCAAATATCTCGAAAAACGTGGCACTTTTACTGGACATAAAATTACATTTTCTGAACGTGTTTGAGGTGCTCTATCAGCAGGTAGGTACAGGGTTATCCATTACTTACCAGACACCCCGTATCCGATTTAAAAAAATAGTTACATTTCAGGAAAACATACACGTTTTTTAAACATTATCATTATAGAGACCTACTATTATAATTATTGAATACTTATTAAATAATAAAATAAAATAAAATAATTATACAAACAAGAAAACAGAAAAACAAAGAACATTGTAGAGGCCACTGACATACTCTAGCGATAGACAGGCCCTGTGGCAGGGCAGGAATGAGGTAGGGCGCACCGCATTGATGTTCCCGAGTTCACTTCGTCACTATGGCAATGACAGATCGCAATGTGTCATTTTGTGTTGTTTTGTGTGACATGTTGTTTGTTTGTCAGTGGTAGAGGCTCACAAAAGCATCCATCAATTATAGGTAAAGGTATTATAATATAAAATAAGGTTAGTGATACAAATAAGGCCTACCTTATTTCAAGCCCTTTAAGGCTAGGTTATCCCACTGCAAGCGTCTCTTTCTTGCAAGCATAAGTTTACAATTAGCCATCCCGCTCCAATTGAAAGCAGGATCGCAAAAAAAAGTGTTTTTCGTCAATATCTTTGCTCATGGGAGTTTCTAAGCTAAAACTTCTCCTGAGTTCACTAGAAATATTTAATGTATTTAGTTAAGTACCAGAATAAAAAGTTTATTATCAGCAGTTTAATCATAGTATTGAAAAAACATAACAAAAAGGGGTAACTTTGGGATGTTTTTCTATCTAGTAAACTTAATCTAATCGTGTAATTGAGAACAGTCGCCCATCCGCCCGATCCTTAAATAAGACATAATTTAATTTCAGACTTTAAAACACAGTTTAAAACACTTTCGTTCGTGTTCAAAAAACGGCCTCGACGGTATAACAGCGTCTTAAGGCAGTGTTTCCCAAACATTGTTTTGCCATGGCCCGGTAATTTTCACACCCAAGCTAAGCTGGTTCCATCAGGTAAAGTAATACACATTTATTTAATAGTAAAAATGTATTATTAATACTACTTATTCGATAGCGGGTATTATTTTTAAAACAAGGCGGGATGCTACTTTGGCCTGGTTTTCTGTCGAGAAAATGTATGTCTTAATCGTGTTTTGGCTCTAATCAAAACTTCAATAAAATGTTCAATTTACACATATATCCACAAATCGTGCTCCAACTGGTACTTCATGACATCTAATGCTTTGAAGAATCCTTTTTTTTACATATTATTGTCCTCTTCAAAACCTCTCTCTTCAAAGCTCTTTTCCGCCGTAACTGCACTGTGTGAGGTTAAGGAAATGCAGCAATGTACCAATTGGTTATTTTTTACTCGCTTACAGCTTTCCTCGCACAGCTCTGGTGGAAAGGCCGTATCTAACTCTATTATTGATTTCTGTATAACAATTTTCAATGTGTACAATAAAGTGTCCAAACAAAAAAACCGATTTCCATGAAACTGCAAATTGCATCAATACGCTGAAAAGCACGTTCGTTTCATCCTATCCTATTCAATTAATTCATTGATCCCTTGTATCCCTTTAAAAATGTCAACAAAACTTCATAGAGCATGTAGCGGCGATTATATTGAAAACTGGACTAGGTACTGGAAAGTTCACGCAGTTGGATATTTACTTAAACCACCTCAAACTCAGCATCAGAAACTCTAAGACGGTATGACAAGTTAAATCTTATTGGCTTCTCGAGACCATCGCACATCTTGAATGTTACCCCCGGTACCTACCTTACAGGTAGTACCTTAAAATTATTGATTACCGATAGAATTCTGGTAGTGTTTTCAGTTATTATCAAAACAGGTATATTTAATATAGGGTCCTTCTTAATATGCTGAAACTTTTTTAAGGGGATGATCAGACCATCAAACTGACCAACTTTCTCTATGGCAGCAACATCGAAATGAGAAAAAAAAAATCAGCTCTTCCATACAAATCTGCAAACCTACTCGAGCCAAATGTATGGGACTGTTTTTTTTCGCGATTTCTATGTTGGTCCCATAGAGAAAGTTGTTTCCTCACGATGTTTTTCTTCGCCGCTGAGGTAGGTAGTAAATGATACATACAATACGAAAATTCCGTAGAAGTTAGTGGTACATGCCAAGAATCTAACCGCCTCCTCATGATTGAGGCGCTAGCTAGCACTCTTCCGTTTGGGCTGTCATCGCTTTAGTTATTGGTTAACTTTACGTCTTATACCTTTCTGGGCTTTCTGTCTCGAATTTTTCTTGTGTTACGTTGTGCATTGCTGTTTTGAGACAAATAAAAACCTTTACCTACTTATTTTAGACCTTCATGCCTCTGCAATGGGCTATGATACTATAACTTGGCATAACAAAATTCGATTATGATTTCTTGGTATTAAACAAGTAGGTAGGAAAGGAACCTAAGTTAAGGGCCGGCACTACCTACGGCCCGTTTGACATATCTGTCAAAAGAAAAAGACCGGTGGCCGACAACACTCAACCCTATCTTATAAGATTAATGAACAAATCAATTTGATAGCTTTTGGTAATAAATTTCTTGCAAAAAACTTGGTCGGCTGCAGCGCGCGGCGCAGCTTGGCTGGCACGTTTACTGGTGTGAAGAAAAAAGAGAACCCTACCTGGTGACACAACATTTTACCTCGTTGAATTAAAGGACGTTGGTCTAGAGGCCAATTAGTAAGGCCTAAAAAGTCTGGTCGGCCGATCCTATCCTGGCAGGTTCGTAGGTCCGACCGAATTTAGGGTACCTACTACCCGGAAGGCAGATTTTACCACATTAAATTAATGTTGAATGTTTCGTTGTGCGTGGCAATACTCCTGCAGCATCTGGATTTGAGAGCCGTAGGTCGAAATTGACATTTACAGCAACAGTACAGTACCGTGATGGACCTATGTGACTGATCAAAGATCACCCCTGGTGGTAGGATAGGATGGGTCCCAACTAATTAGATCACAGTATAACTAAGGCTTAAAAAAACATAAAATTATTATAACAGAACAAATTAAAACTTATAACAGAATAATGAAATTATTATAAGTTTAATATTATTGGTATTAGCAAACTAAGGGTTTGTAATCTTTTATCATCATCAGATATAATATTTTAAGCACGGAATAAAAGTTTATTTTGCAGTAACTGGAACGATTGCCTTCAAAAACATTTGCGCAAAAGGACATCAGTGTTACCACTTTTAGTAGATTTATTCTTTATTGGTAGATTTAGGGCAAAATTGTTTAGTAGATTTTAGTAGAAATTTAGAATTCGAAAATTTTAATGTACTTAAAAATTCAAGGATTCAGGCTAATAAAATCTAAGCTGGCAATACAAACGGCTGAGAAAACGATTGCAGGGTTTGCAAGTTTTCCGGAACTTCTAGTACATCATCATCATAATCATCAGCCTATATACGTCCCATTGCAGGGCACAGGCCTACCTTCTAGGAGGGTGTTTGGGCGTTAGTCCACCACGCGTGCCCAATGCGGATTGGTAGACTTCACATATACATCAGAATTTCTTCGTCTGCATATGCAGGTTTACTCACGATGTTTTTGTTCACCATTTGAGAGCATTCGATAATACGTACATAAGTTATAAAAACTCATTGGTACGTGGCATGTTGTCCGTGCGGATTCGAACTCGGACCTCTTGATTGAGAGTCCATACCTCTCCGCAACGCTCCACCGGAACTCACTTCTAGTACAGCAAATATTTAATCATATCGCCTGAGCAGAGTTGGAATTTTGGTATCTAGCACTTTTAATATGTCAAAGGGATTGCATGTTTATCGACTATAATGTCGATAATACGGGTATATTTTATATCACTGCGGATAACTTCAGCATGTATCGAACCTCAAAATAACGAAAATAAATTAGCTGTCCCATACATTTGAGTCGAATATGTAGGTACCTACTGCAGTTTTGTATAGGACAGCAGATTTTTTTTTTTGCTCTTTTGAAGTTGGCTCCATAGTAAAAGTTGTTCAGTTTGATGAGTAGAATACATGCTGGAGTTATCTGCAGTGATAAAAAATTACCCGTATATCGACACAATCGAAAGTCGATAAACGTGCAATCCCTTTGACATATTAAAAGTGCCACCAAAATTTCGGACTCTGCTTATGAGACACAGAAAACTGTACTAAATTTAAACTTGCATAGGGACGACCTAATTTAATATTTATTTGAAAATTGAAGCATCCATGTAACAAAGTGATGAAAACCAATAAAAATTATACAAAAATGCGAAAATGACATGTGTAATTTTGAGCGTTTAGATAAAATTGATAATATTTTGTTCAAAAACGTGTTTTATATTAAATTTTAACCCTGTAACGACATACATATTATTTGGTAGAATTTAAGTAGAATCTGAAACAGGACTGGTAGTTTTTGGTAGATTTCAGCAGTAATTTTGGTCACGCTGAAGGACATTGTGCGACACAAGAACATATACCTATAGGTGTTACTTAGTGGCTAAAGTGGGTACATGAACCCTGAAAGGGCACAGCAATATTATCGAGAAGTAATTTTAAAGATAAAAAAAAAATTGTACAATTTCAATAGTTCTTTAGGTTCTTTTGGTAGTTTTTGGTAGTTAAGTTTTTTTTAGTTTTTGGTTATTTTGGTAATTTTTGGTAGAGTTTAGTAATTATATTTTGTAGTTTCTGGTTTTTTGGTTAGTTTGGTAGTTTTTCGTTGTTTCTGGTTATTTTGGTAGATTTTCGTAGTTTTTGGTTATCTTGGTAGATTTTTATACTTTTTGGTAATATTTGATAGAAGAATGAAAATTACCAAAACTACCATAAAAAACAAAAGAGTTCTTGACGGCTTGGCTACGGGGTGGGTCTGTTGACATAAATAAAATATTTGTTTTGCAAAAGAGGTGCATTCGAATCGTAAGCGGAATTCAGTCAGTAAGGGTGTCATGCCTATCCTTGTTTACCAACTTTAAATTACTCACTGTGACAGCTTTGTATATCCTCGATCTGTGCAAAATCGTGAGACGATACCCCGTAGTATTCCGTAGCAAGAGATTAAATGTAACTCGCAAAAATGAGCTACTGGTACCAAATTACCCACTAGCATCGATGCAAAGGACTACAAAATAAAGTCGAATACTGTTCTTGTGTATAATAAAATACCAGATGACATTAAAGCCGACAAGAAATTTCTGAAGAAGGTTAAAGAATTACTAATCTAACAGTGTCCCTATAACTTTAATTAGTTTATTTAGTATAAGTAAACAAACAGGCATCAATATGAGTAGAAAAAAATGTGTTGCAGACCGATTATTTGTACCTCAATAGGTTATTATAATTTTTAACTAATCACATTGAACTGATTTCATAACATTTAACAAATTTTATTGTAGTAGTGAAAGGTGGTAGTTAAGTTATTGTCTGGCACCTATTGTTTAAATCTGTTATTTTTAATGTTTATAAATTATATTGTAGTGTGACTAATAGGTACTCTGTACTTAAGTACCATAAAGTTATTATACCTTACACGAATAGAGTCAGTGACATGAGTTGTCAAATGAAACAGTTTTTTGATGTTTTTTAGAGACTATTCGCAGGCAAAAATTCTAATACTGTCTATAATTCTGAGTCTAACGTAAAATCGTGGATAAATTAATGAAGTAGTGTCAGTATATTTCACAAAATTATCTACGATTTCACTTTAGATTCCCAATTATTCACGAAAACCGAATTTTAAAAATTGATTAGTGACTAAAAACGGTTCTATTGATTCGCGTCACGTATCTCTTTCTATTATACAGTGGTGCCGCTAGGTACATCTCGCTCTCTCAGCTGTATGTTCCTCTATTCCTTCCTACCTCTATGGTACTTACCATCTGTCCCTTATGTACCTACCTACAATTTAAGGTAAATAAATGAAATGAAATGAGATGAACCAAAAAGTACCAAATTAACCATAAACAACCAAAAAGTACGAAAAATTACCAAAATAACAATAATCTACCAAAATTCTGTCATGCAAATGACTTTCGAAGTCAATTGTTTGAGTTACCTACTTCCGTACAGAATTCACTCTTATTCCATTCTTATTTAAAACGTATCTGACGATGATGATGATGATGATTTCAGATTATAAATCCTTAGTTTGCTAGTAACAATAGTAATAAACTTACAGTTATTCTGTTATAATAATGGGGACAAAAATTAACGAGTAATAGTCGACCAATTTATAAACATATCGTGACGGGCAACTACGGAACCCTACATTGCATGTGGCCCGACACCCACTTGCCCGGTTTTTTATAAGTTACTTTGCCTACTTTAGCTAAAAATTGATTTGTTCATTAATCTTCTAAGACAGGGTTGGGTGTTGCCGGTCACCGGTCTATTCGCAATGAGTTCGAACGATTGACGGCCCATAGTAATTTGTATGAAGAAAACGTCCAAAAAAATATGTGATTTTTGGTAACAAATTGCAAAAAAACTAGAAGTCGTATCGAAAAACTGATTTGTTTAAAGTGTTCTTTGATGTTTTGCCATTGATTAGAAATATATTTTGTTGTTTTATTTTGTTTCACTAAATCACAGGACTCGGAACGCGGCAGTGCTATTCTAGAGTTTTTCATGAAATTCTCGATTACTTTCTGATGTAACTACACAATTTTACTGAAATTTTTTTTGTTCATCTTGTACTTCATCTTTTAAAGAAGCGATGGTATTAATTTTGATTCTAAATATAGCTATTTACTATCCTCAAAAGTCGGAACGCCGAACCCTGTTTGGCCCGATTAGGGTAGTGCCGACCCTTAATAGTATAAGTAGGTAGGTAGGTATAATATTACCAATAAATTTTGCCTTTGGCTTGACTTTAAAAAACCTTGAACAATAGAAACTCCACCTTTGAACCGTCTTTTAGTTTTTAAACACTGAAGTAAAATTTAAATACAATGGACGTGTGCTATTATAGAAAAAAAAAACATTTAAAATGAAAATTGTCTCTTTCATGAATACAAGGTGTCAATGTCACGAATGTTTTAAAGTAAGTAAGTACCTAATTATAATTTTCTCAAACATGCTTGGAAATTTGAGCATTATTTTGACAACCTTCTTCGAGATAAATCGAAATTGCTGTACCTACTGGCCAAATACATGCGATCAGCGGCCGGCAAAAGTTGTACGAAAATCCATATCTGTCGTGGTTTAGCGGCCAAATAAATTACATAGTAAACTCATATCTGTCGTGTTATTTAAAAATGGAACGATCTTTTACTCCGAAACATGGCAACCAAGGATACCTACACAACCAACAAAAGGATACACTTTTTAAGGGAATGATCAGATCGTCAAACTGAACAACTTTCTCTATGGCACCAAAATGGAAATCGCGAAAATAAAATCTGCCGCTCCATACAAAACTGAAAACCTACCTGAGCCAAATGTATGGGACAGCTGTTTTTTTTTTCGCGATTTCGATGTTGGTCCCATAGAGAAAGTAGTTCAGTTTGTTGATCTGATGATCCCCTTAAAAAAGTGTCAGTATATTAAGTTGGACCCTTTACTACAAGTTTTCTCTTAAAAACCAAGGTTCGATATTGCGAAAAAATTTCTGCCCTGCTGTTCCAAACACAGCTGCTATTTTATTTATTCGTCCCAAATGTGTGGGTTTTTAATCGCGATTTCGGCCTTGATCCCGTAAAAAGAATTGTTCAGTTTGATGGTCTGACCGTTCCCTTAAAAAACGGTCAGCATATTAGCTAGAACTGCAAAATTGCTATAACTGAACTGACTGCTACTAACGCTTGACCTATCTAGAAAATGATCTACCTACTCAGAAAATTTCTTGACATCAAAATGACAACGTTCTAAAATGACTTGCATAGAAAAGACCTAGTTCGTCATAATGGAACCTGTATACTGCACAACATGACCAACAGAACCGTCCTAAAGTTTACCCTTAGTACGAGTAACTGTCATTCTAAAAGACATTACACCTACATTTTATATCTCCCATAAAATGGACGTCGCTGATAGACAAACTGACAAAGTCCCTCGAAAGCATGACGCAATTTTATTTATTTCGCAAACATTAAAGACACGTTAAGTCTTTAATCTTGTACCTAGGTAGACAGGATTATTACAATTATGGCAAATACAAAATCATGATCATCAGCCTATACAGGGTGTAAAATTATATGCGTTACATGATTAAGAAAGTGCTTCAACCATTAAATTAAACAACTTTTACTATGGGTGCAACGTTGAAATCGCAATAAAAAATCCAGCTGTGTTCGCATAGAAAACGTCAAAACACCCGTTTGTCAATCCACCAGGCCAGACCAGTCTGTCACTTGCTGCACGACCCAAATGTATTATAGTAGGTACTCTGTGGTATGGGACAGAAGATGTTTTTTTTCGCAATTTCTGTGTTGGCCTCATAGTGAAACTTGTTCAATATGATATCTGACGCACCCCTTTTAAAATGTAACGCATGTAAATTTCAATTTCAATGTTCACTTTGACTTGAAGAACTTACTAGCAATAAGATTCGAAATACTAGGTAACATTTTCTCCGAAAATTCTCCTGCGGCCTTACCCTTTTTTTTGTGGGAATTGACCCTTAACAGCGCGCTTCTTATGCGAAGTCCTTGGGTCAGAATGTCATTGCAATTTTACTACGAATAAGAATAACTATACAAGAGTAACTCTAAACAAAATAATTTTTGACACCCAGTAAAAAATAACATGTTGTACCTATGAGTTTTGGCGGCACGGTACAGTTTTTAGGGTTCCGAAGTCAACAAGGAACCCTTATAGTTTCGCCATGTCCGTCCGTCCGTCCGTCTGTCCGCGGCTTAGCTCAGAGACGCTTAGTACTAGAAAGCTGTAATTTGGCATGGGTAAACATACTAATCACGCCGAGAAAGTGGTAAAATAAAATTTTTTTTTTTTTTTTTTTAGGGTAACTCCCCTACCCGTGAAGTGGGGATGCAATTTTTTTTCTCGTCTATCCCATGGTGTGGGGTATCGTTGGATAGGTCTTTTAAAAATACGGTGGGTGTGGGAAAACCATTTTTCGATTTAGGGATCCGTTAGCGAAATATTAAGCTTTAAGGTGCTAATTTTTGTTAGAGTCGAGTGTCCCCCCCCTCTGCCAGCTAAACGGTTGTTTCTAGATATGTGAAAAAATTCATGGCAGTAGTGTATATAATGAAATTAAAAGGAAAACTATCACCGCTAAGTTAGCTTTACAAGTTAACGAGTAAAAAATGTACTTTTTAGACTTTATTAGCCGTCAAACCGTAGTATAAAACAAAAAGCCCCCTTCTAAGTTCGTATATTGTGACGGGCAACTACGGAACCCTACCCTGCGCGTGGCCCGACACGCACTTGGCCAGTTTTAAAGAACAAATTTAGAACACGGTACACTTTTTTTTGTGCCACTTTTTGAGCTTCATTTACACTTCTATACATTCTTATTCGTAGGCAATTTTTATGACAAAATGTAGGTGTCATCGCAACTGCATTTTATAAAATCTGTTTCAGTAGAAATGTTTCATGTTTCCACCGGATGTTTCCGAAATTCCGAATTCCTTTATTAAATGCCATAGGTACTCTACTAGTTAGGTACTCCTGTCCTGTTCTACTTTTGTCACATTATCTTCAGAGGTAGGATTTTATATCAATTTTCGGTTTCAATAAAGATAGTCTTTATACTCAACCCTTTTCATTCTAGTTGTAAAGATTATTTATAATGAAATTAATTTATAAAATGAATTTAAAATTCCAAATCTGCCTCAGCAACACGCGTCCTTAATTTTCTTACAAAACTACCTTCAGCAATATACTTATACATTGTGTTAGCATACTGTAAAAAATCACAGATTTCGTTCCTCACACGACTATCGAGCACATTGGAAATGAATCTACGAAATTCTTAAAAATATTGTCGCTGAGCGACGAGAAAGTCGGGATAAGGAAAAGGTCACAAAATAAAACTACAACGTTGAATAATTATGTCGATCTGACTTTTTATCTTTTTTCAACGAAGAACCAAGATGTAATGTCATCTAATCATGAGTGAAGCACCCATTTCTTTTGTGTGCGTGCTGTCACGTGGTACATAAGGGGACGGGTTGTCGGACCTGCGCCTAGAGCTAGGTCATCTGTGTGAGTGTAGGTCCCTTGTAGAACAAACGAGATTGTATTACCTTGCATGCTTCACATCTTTTTAGTGCAATACTCGGTCCGTATTTCTTTCAGGTCCGTGGCTACAGGGCAAGAAATCGTATGCGAAATTGTCATTTGACAAGTCCGGGTACAGGGCCAGTACTGGTCCGCCAAGCGGTCTTGTTTATAACGCTTTCGACACGATGACGATATGCTAGGTCGTACTCTAGCTGCTAATAAAACCACCCGAGAAACACAAACCGCGGAAAGAAGGTATTGTGTTTATGTTGTGTTTTTATTTACTTGCTCGCAACAATTTAAACACTGCCATTATCCGTGTAAGAAAATTACGAAGTTCCTCATACAGTTGCATTAACCGCAGATAAAAAAAAATTAAGTATTAGGTATTTATATAATTTACTAGTGTTTTCCCGCGACTTCGTCGGCACAAATTATATACCAGATTTTAAGTCAGATCATAAGCTATCAAACAAACAAAAATGCATCAAAATCGGTTCAGTAGTTTTTGCGTGATGCGCGAACAAACAAACAAACAAACAAACACACAAACAAACAGACGGACAAAATTTCTAAAAAAGGTTGATTTCGAGTCAGGGATACCTAAAAACCATATCGTAATCTTTTTTTTGTAAATATCTTCAATGTACAGACACACTTCAGTTACAGTTTTATAATAGTTTAGATTAGGCTATAAATATTTACTCCGTGTTCGAAGGTATACTTATATTGTGTGGTGGTACGGACGGAACCCTCGGTGCTCGAGTCTGACTCGCACTTGGCCAGTTTTTAAGGTACCTACTTATGCAAAAATTATTCGAAAAATACACGCGATATACATTTACGTTCATAATGAATTATAATTTATAACTGAGCAAATTATAGATCGTAATTCACGTTTAATGAATAAAAAAATAATTTAAAAAAATGCGCTAAACGAAGTTGCCACTTTACACCTCCGTCGAGGAGAAATATAGTAGGTACTTATACTAACCTCGGGCAGCAAATAAGAAAGCCTCAGATCACATGTTTGTTGACCTCGCCTGAGACCTTTCTTACTTTCCTGCCCTCGGTCGGTGTATCTATTATCTATCTTGTGAAATGTAGCGTCCTTATAATCTTTTATGCCTGTTATATTCGCACACGATAATTATTATTGTTTATGAATAAGTAAATAAATGAATTAATAAATGGACGAAATGAATCATTTTAGATTGGTTTATAAGAATACCTAATATATTTACTTATATTATAGATCCCACCTGGGCTAATCTGGGGCTCACTAGTCGATTATTATAGGGATTTCCCATGTCTTCCGAGTGGAAACGCGACATAATTATAAGGTACAAGGAGCTCGCCTTAGGTAGATACAACCTTCATCTTGTAATATACCATGGTAGGTACTCAACTAGGCTTGGTAATAACTGAGATGTGCCTCTTTTAGTGCATTATCATCATCATCACGTCAATTATTTGTCTCTTGTCTGGCAGTATTCTTGCCCCAGGACATTTTTAAATACCAAAAAGATTACCGATTGCCGTTTAGAAATTGTTGTAAGTTACGAAATGACAAATATGAAAACCTAAGTCTTACAGATCACAAAAAAAAGTATTTTTTTTAATTTCGAGGTTACCACCGTTTGTTTTTCTATGGTACGGTCGACTTTTCCTCTTAATACGAATGTTAGAGCCAGAGCTTTTTACGTACAAAACATGTGCAAAGTAACCTAAGTAAAAGCTATGGATTGAGCGAAGCAAGCTCGAAATCGTTAGCACCACCACATCTTTTAGCTGTGGTCCAGAACTCTTTAGGATTATGTGTATGTGTGTAGACGCGAGCGAAGCGAGCTCTACTTTTCTCTGCTCTACGAAGTGAGATAAACAGAGAGATATATCAATCGATATTTTTACCGATTTTGCCGCCCCTAGCATTTGATTTATCGGGACATTTAGAGTCCCGATCAGGTGCAAATCAGGACGTGTCCCCAGACCCTGAATCTCGGGACGTCCCGCGCAAATAGGGACACCTGGCAATACAGCTCACTTTGATAGTCTGAAGAACCCCCTAACAAAAACGTAAGTATATAACGCATCTTAGTTTAAATAAATCCTGTAAACTACAGTCTGTCTATAAAGTCTTAGCAAAAAATGAGGGCGCTGTCTCCACGCAAAAACGTCAAAATCAAGAATAACCTGGCAACTGAACACCACCATACTAAAATGTTCAGTTCCTCAAACATTCATGCCACGACTTTATAGACAGACTATAAGTGTGGTTAGATGCATTACATAGGTAAGTACTTACTTCAAAGGGTGAAAACTTTGCCCAAGGAACCTCAGAGAAATTTACAAATAAAAAAGAACAAAACCGAAGCTTGAACTTCAATGAAAAACCATAATTAGTACTAAAACCACGCCATTTTCCTTCCCCACCTACACTTTTATTGCATTCAGGTAGCATCTGGTCCAGCGTAAGTGCATAACATCTAGATAATTAGGTACTAGAAAAAAACAGCTGGTGCAAATTGTTTCTTTTCTTCTAATTCTTAACATTTTCTTTAAAAAAAAATCCGAATTACTTATTCTATTTATATACTCAGCAAATTAAAGTCGACGTAATAATTTAAAATTTCCACAAAGAGAATTATTATTTACATTTACGTGCATTAATTAATTTTAATCAATATAACATTTATAGTTAACTAAATTGTATTTTATTTCACAACCATTTACCTATATTAAATTGGAACACAATTACGATAACGGCTCAATGATTTTAATTAATTGTGTTTTGTGTCTACTACAGGCATAATTTCGAGACTATTTAAAACGAAGTACCTATCCTACATACTGCATATTTTAATCTTATAGAGGATTCCAAACTTCTTGTTTTTAACTAAAATCTGACAACATACAAGCATAGAGATTAGATTGGTTCTCAAAAATGTCATTGACTTTAATTGGGTTAGTACCCATTGAAAATAAATAACCAGACTTCGTTTGTATTTCCACCCTACTCTCTCACGTTCAAAAGTTTATAGCCCAGTAAAGTTACGGTGCGCTTGTATGGAGAAAGTAAATAATTTTCTTTCATACTTTAGATTATAATTCTAGTCATGATTTAGATTGAAAATCCAACAAAAAATTTTCCTTTAATAATTATACTTACAAAGTAAAAAAACTCATGCAAAAATGGAAAAATTATAGTAAATTACTTACCATTTTTTTATGTCATTTGTTAAATAAATTTCAGTCCTTTTAGAAGTACGTCTAAAGAGAAATCACCACGGGTCCTTTGTTTATAAAAAGTAGACATTACGAAATAGCTACTCAATTTTAGTACAAACTTTACACGCTGTATGAGAACTCATAACCTAAACCAAACAATAAAAAAAAGAAATCTGACAATAATATAATATGAGAAGTTTAATGTTTAAAAGATTAAAAAGGTAAAAGCACTAGAGCAAACAAAACTTATCCTAAACATAAATAATTCTGGACAGGTCCACTACTACCGCCAGGCCTAAGTTCCTTGATTGAAAAGCCCGCTCCTGATCATACCTGGCCCGAAGGTGCCCATAATGCTGGCCGCGTTTCCGCGTTGAATCGCTAATGATATGCGTTGGGCCAGATATGACCCAGCACGAGGATCGTTACCCGCATCCCGCTTCTTTGCTTCGTGAACCCACGGGCCCAACGTTTCCACAGCACGAATATGTAGTTCTCCTCCAGAATCGCATGCCATTGGTGTTTACGTACTGCTGCACTTTCCGCGCCCGACCCTACTACTCGGATGAAACCTCTCAAGTAAGATGCAGCGTACGTACATTCGCACGTTGCATCCCACAGAAGACATTTGCCATTTTTCCACGGCGCAAGGGTCAATTCGTCCGGTCTCTTCCCATCGGTACGGCTCAAACCAGGTGGCTCAGTTGTACAGGGAATATTGGCGGACACCAGCGGTCGACGAATAATATCATTAAGCGCATGGTGCCGCGGAGACCTTTCTCCACATTTGACGCAGCCAAGCCGTCTGCCTCCACTGATGCACCGCAGGCGCAGTTGTGTGGAACACATACGCTGCATCCTAATCTTAGGGCCACTGCCACTCTGAGGGAGTCACTTGAAAGATTATGTTACACCTAATCTCATCCCATTCCCGCTGAACTGTAGGTGTGAGCGGTGCTTGCATATTTGGGCACAGCCTAGACCAAGCCTCAAAGGCTTCATCCACGAAAGAAATGACGACGCTGGCACCATCAACTGAGAGTAATCGAGTTACCAGACAACCACACCATTCGCAGACGCCAAGAACACTGGAAGGCTCGTGTCCTGAACGCGTCGCACTCGTAAGTCCCCGTGGCGGATAGGGAGGGACGTTTGACTCCAATTGGCATGATCTAGGCCCACGTTGAGAACCTTCTCCAAACTGAACATTTCAGTATACTAAAAACTAAAAATACGAAAGTTGGATTCGTTACTAAAGTATAAAAATTGCTCATTATGAATTATTTCCTTTCGACCCGTATTTTTACTGTGCTAATTCATGTGAATTCATGTTTAAATAACAAATTGGCAAATTCTGTTCACAGTAGGTACGCATCAATAACCTTTGATTGCAGTATACAAACTGGGATAGGTTCACGAGTTCATAAAACTAGTTAATGCGCCCACGAGTTAAGCCCGCTTTACACTTCTATTAGTACAGTAGCGAGTTACAGGAGTTTCATAAATCTAGATCCGTCCAGGCTGTCTGTAAATATAACTGATTGATACAAGTGGTGAAGTGGCAAGACAAAACTTATTAGAAATTACGAAAGGAACCCAACATAAAGTAAGTAGTGTAGGTAGATACTTCTTTCGTTCTTTCGTATGATGAGATGAGGTACTTAATTTAATTACGCAAGATTGTGATATGACCAGGCATGTTTGATATGAATGAGTTAATAAAATAATTCCTACTATTATGTTTTCCATAGTAGATGTCGTCCATTAGAGCGAGCACATCATGGAACAAGTTTCAATGTCGCCTCAGACTGATGTAATTATGAGTCTAATAATTATACTGCATTTATTCGACATAAAACTCAGTTTATTGCGCCTACATGTAAACAACTGTTAAGGGGCTACCTCCTGGTTTTGGGTAACTTTGTAATCATTTTATTCATTATTAACTATGGCAGTTTTTGAGCTGAAAAATAAACTGAACAATGTGAGATGAGAAGTGAGGTTTTCCTAGAAATCTATTGTAATGAATAAAACCGAAGAAAAGGGAATCTAAAGTCACCCCTTTTTTCCAGTTGTAACCATTTTACTCTTACATTTTAATTGGATGAAAACGAAAATTTACAATATTGTACACAACACAATTTAGAATGATGTGGTTTTCTTACTTTTACGAAGTTAATAAAAAACATATAGGTATTTTTTCAAAGAAAACAACTAAATTCTGACCGAAGCCACGCGCTCGTTCACATCGATTAGTACGGAGAGTTGTAGTCAAGGGTTGATACATAGAGGTAAGTATCCATGTATACTCTAAGGGGTGATACGCCTTAAAGCTTGATACTAGGTTAGACTGCGCGTTATGTAAGCGATATATGGATGATTGTCTATATTTACAACTGGCGGAAAATACACTTGTGTAATCAATCAAGGTTATAGACAGGGTGGAAAAATTCAGACTTTCTGATTACATATTTGTTGCACTGCTATTTGCTCGGCGGCTCATTGCGGCGTGGTATGGGGGCCTTGGTTGCGTATTGCCAAACTGTGTATGTATTACCACATACACCCATTGTCTATTCATCATCATCATCATCATATCAGCCGCTAAACGTCCACTGCTGGACATAGGCCTCCCCAAAAATGGGGGATTTGCCATAATCGCCACGCTTGGCAGGCGGGTCGACGATCGCAGTTGGATTGAATGTGTGTACTCAGAGGATGCTGCTGCCCATTGTCTATTATTATGTTATTAATAATAGCGAATTGAATATGCGCATAGAAGGATTCTATACAGGGTGTAACAAAACACCCTAGTAATAATAAAAAAAAAAAAAAAAAGTATAACTCATTCATAATACCTACTGATGTACCTATTTAGTTACAACGTAGAAACATATACAGTCCTTCTATATAATTATGCTGATACTTTTTTAAGGGTCAATCAAAAAACTGATTGAAACAACTTTACCTAAAAAATACCATTCATCATAAATTCATTCATTTCATTCATTCATTCTGACACTTTTTTAAGGGGATGATCAGACCATCAAATTGAACAACTTTCCCTATGGCACCAACATCGAAATCTGATCATCCCCTTAAAAAAGTGTCAGCATATTAAGTTGGACCCTGTATAGTAGGATTAGTAGGTAGTACTCTGTGATTTTACGGTGAAGGAAAACATCGTGAGGAAACATGCATATAGCGTGATACGCTGAAGAAGAAATTCCGAAGGTACCTATGTGAAGTCTACCAATCTTGTATGATGGACTGACGCCTATACACCCTCCAGGGTAGGCCTGTGCCCTGCAGTGCGACTTGTACAGGCTGTGATTATGATGATATTGAGAAGGACCCTGTATGGGACAACTATACAGGATACATTTTATATCACTGCGGATAACTTCAGCATGTATTCTACTCATCAAACTGAACTACTTTCACGATATGGAGCCAATAGCGGATAAATCAGCTGTCCCATACAAAACTGCAGTTGCTATTCGACTCAAATGTATGGGACAGCTGATTTTTTTTCGTGATTTCAAAGTTGGCTTCAAAGTGAAAGTTGTTCAGTTTGATGAATAGAATACATGATGAGGTTATCAAAATTGATATAATGTTGATATAAAAACGGTGATATAAAATTTACCCTGTACATTTATAGCAGACTTTACTAGAAAAATTGGTTGTTAGATATACATCTAATTTAACTAGTTAGTAGTTACTTATAGGGTCTTTTGTTACACCATGTAGTTGTCACACATAGGTAGGTATGTATGCACTACAAGTAACTACTACCTACTAGAGATTATACCTCCGTGTGGTTGTCTCGTCGTACTTCATGCATGTATCATCCGGTCATCCCTCAGATCACAGCAAACAAGGGAGATTTCCTAAGGTGACTCGGTCCCTGCGAACGCATCTGGCCCATATTGGTCTTGATTTAATAAACCGCCGTCAGTCGACAGCTCCTACGCGTCCGCGTCACAACTCACGATTTTTGACAAAATGTCGACTTGTTCAGTGAATATTTGCAAAAATAGAAGCAGCAAAGTGAACTACGTGAAAGATGGCATCTCATTTCACGTGTAAATATTACAATATTTATGTTTTCCTTCTTTAAAAGACAAAAAATATTACATTTGTTATTGAGAACGTGATAAAGTGAAAAGTGAATCATATCGTAATTCAATATTCAATACATTTATTTCGGAAATCAAGGTCCATAATTTTTAGTTAAAAGTTAGTAAATTACATTAAATGTCAGGATTTCAATGGAATTTTTTTTTTTGAATTTACAAGTTAACATGAAAAATAATAATTAATTCATTTGTTTACTTACCTATTATATTTAGTCATAAGTGTGGACCAATGATTGGCGATGGGACACTCGAACTTGCCTCCTATCACCTTCAGGATGACGTTGGAGCTGCCGCGGACTCTACTCATCAGTGATGCAACTTTCTTCCGCACTATAGCGTGGAAGCCGTCTGTGCGCGCCTCGGCAAACATGACTGATGCACTGCAGAAACGCGGCCGCCCCAACAACATTCTGAAACCGTTATTGTACTGGACCCGTAGAGCGCTGTAGGCCTACTGCGTATATCTCACCCACACCACAGGCTGCTCGTGCATGTAGAAAGATTGACAGTACACTTTAAAGAGGGTGATCTTAACTTGTTCTGTACAACAAGCAAACCTACGGGCGAGCATAATTGCTTCTGACCGCCAACGCTCTACGTTCCCGCTCAATGTCTTGGTCATCCTTCAGGTCTTCTGTTACGACATGACCAAGGTATTTGAACTGCTTGACTCTCACCAAGGCAGTCCCGTATAGCTTGACCGGCGGCACGACCTGTGGAGAGCTGCTGCCCGCGGTGAAGACCATGAGCTTACTCTTCTTGGTGTTGTATTTCAACCAATGTGTCTGTGCGTAGGCTTCACACACTTGCAGCAGCCCCTTGAGCGCACTGATCGACGGACTCAGCAGCACCATATCGACCGCTTAGCTGATGTTACAAATTATTCTATTCTATATACAATTACCGCGTAATGAACACTATTAATTGCGTACTTAGTGAAAATCTATAAATGAATTGGTTAGTCCATCGGCTCAATGGATTGATTGTGAGCGCTATTCACAATACGATGACGTTCGTATAATGCGGCCGCAGTTGTTTGAATGTGTGCTACGTCCAGTGATAGTTTAATACACGGGTCCTGTCAGTGTGAGTGCCAATAGCAAGGGTAGGTAAGTTAAATTTATGTGTGCAGCGTAAACATTGTTTTATGCCTGTAGTTAGTGGTAAGTAGTGGGAGAAGCGGCGACACCCGGTTTCGATACAAATCGCGCCACATGCCAAATCTCCCTTATTTGCTGTGATCTAAGTAAGTGTAATAAAACACGTCCTTTATGTATATTCAAGTCTCTTTATTGAGCCACTGCCTTACTATCAATTAATAATAGAACTAAACAAATAGGAACTACTTATCTCATCAAAGCACGTCTGCATTGCCACAAGCCATCCGACCAGAGAGCGCATCCGTCACCTTCCTTTTCTTTTTAACCGACTTCAACAAAAGGAGGAGGTTCTCAATTCGACCCGTATGTTTTTTTTTTTGTATGTTTGTTACGCGATTACTCCGCCAATTGGGAATTGATTTTGATGATGATTTTTTTGTTAGGTAGGTCATACTTCCGAGGTGGTCCCACGAAATTGATTCAGCGCTTGTTGAAAAAATCTACAACAATAACAAATATATACACAATCACGGACTTGAAAAAAAGACGGACGTAATGTTACACTAGAAAGATGTGAAGCATGCAAGGTCCTAAAATTTCGTCTGTTCTGGGCCTACACTCACACAGATGCACCAGTTCTAGGCGCAGGTCATGTACCGCGCGACAGTGCGACAGCACGCAAACCATAGACTAAGATTTTTTTTTCACTTACGCTGGTAGACGGAACATCAGTGTAACCGCGTATGAGATAGCGATAGTCATGAAATCCTATACTTACAACTTGTATGAAGCTAGATGTCTGCCTCCGGAGTCAGACAGCCGTCGTAGAACAAAAAAGTGGTTACGTCGATAAGGACAGCAATAAGAAGCGATCTCCTTTTTTAACTAGAGCTAATTTGCTATGTGCATCTCTTACTGAGAGAATATGACAAGACACATGCTTCCTTCTAGTACCTTCTCTTTCTACGACGCACACGCATAATACATAGGTGCTTCACGTATGATTAAAGGATACTACGTCCGTCTTTTTTCAGGTTCGTGACACAGATGACGTTTATGTTTGTCGATTCTCTTCAGGAGTGCGATTTTTGAATATCACACGTTCAAATCAGCGGTAGAAAATGTCAAAATTACTATGGACTTATGGAGATTATGCATATTTCGTCTTTCTACTGCTAATTCTAACGTGTAATGTTCAAAAATCACACTCCAGCCACAGACCAGAACAACACTAAAAAGATCTGAAGCATGCAAGGTCCTACATTTTTGTTTGTTCTACAAGGGTCCTATACTCACACAGATGCACTAGCTCTATGCGTAGGTCGCCTACAACCCGCCACCATTATGTACCTCGTGACAGTTCGTCAGCACGCACACAAATATAAATGGGTGCTTCACTCGTGATTAGACCAGATTAGGTCCGTCTTTTTTTCAAGTCCGTGACTCCAGCAAAATAAATGTTTTGATGGGGACTGTCAAACTATGTTTTTTTAACTGTCATAACCAAGAAGTTTTATATGCCTATATTTATATGTAAAGCTTCTTGGTCATACTCAAGAAGTTTCGAATCTATAGGTCATACTGTTGTGTTTAAACGTAAGTATAAAAACTTCATGGATATACCTAGTACCGAAACACATAGATTTAATTATTTTTTCCCCTCCGGCCGCAAAGCGTCAATTTTCGTCCCGCTGCGCTAAACGAAGTTGCCGCTTTCCACCACGGTCGAGGAGAAAAATAGTATACTAACCTCAGACAGTAAATAAGAAAGCCTCAGATCAAATGTTTGTTGACCTCGGCTTCGCCTCGGTCTTCGAATTACATGGGATCTGGGCCCTTTCTTCCTTTCCAGTCCTCGGTGTGTAATCTCCTATAATTGATCATGGCGGCGGTCGGTAATGTTCGTCTTTTTTAGGGTTCCGTAGTCAAACAAAGAACCCTTATCGTCTATTACTTTATTTTCGTCAATTCTGTCTGTCTGTATGAGGGTGTTTGGGCGTTAGTCCACGACGCGTGCCCAATGCGGATTGGTAGACTTCACAATACGCATCAGAATTTCTTCTTCTGCATATGCAGGTTTCCTCACGATGTTTTCCTTCACCGTTTGAGAGCAGTCGATACTACGTACATAAGTTAGAAAAACTCATTAGTACTCATTTATGCATCTATTAAATCGAAATATGGCATAAAGACAGATAACAGTAACCCAAAAACAGAAATGTTGTACGAAAGATGGGTTGGATTGTTTTTAATCGAGTGTGGTGAGAGCGTACACCGTATCCTTTGCATTTACTTATAACTGATATCTAAGTCGAACTAATATATTTCACCTAGATTTCAACACTAAAAATTTTGAAATAAAAAAATTTTAACAAAAAATTAAAACCGACTTCAAAACTAAAAAGGTAAAAATAATAATATTGCAGTCGTTGACTTTTACATTCGCATCTAAAAGAACATTAATTTGTTTTATTGGAGTCGGTGTCAAGCCAAGCCAAGCCAAAAAATTACTGCAAGCCCGGTTGCGAATCGTCCGGCTTGACACCGACTCCGATAAGAAAAATTAATGTTGTTATAGATGCGAATGTAAAAGTCAACGACTGCAATATTATTATTTTTACCTTTTTAGTTTTGAAGTCGGTTTTAATTTTTTGTTAAAATTTTTTTATTTAAACCCACAGACTATTAAAGCCCCGTTTCTTAGTGTTGCTATCACAGCTCAAGTTACATTCCCATATAACATTGCAAATATTCATAAAATTATTCGAACCTAACACTCGTCCATCCTGACCGCACGTATGTCCCCATACGTGTAGGCAGAACGAACTTTTATTCAAACCTAACACTCGTCCATCCTGACCGCACGTATGTCCCCATACGTGTAGGCAGAACGAACCTAACACTCGGTGATCGATACGCTCTTCAACGGTGTTATCCTTCCTTAGTAAATCAATCTATTCAATGCACTTATCAGTTATTCAGTCAATCACATGACCGGTACAAGTTTTGTTACCCAATCACATGGATTCTCAATTAACATTACGCCAATCACATGATCGTTTAAAAATATTAGAAGACTCTAAGAATATCAGAAGACCAACATGACTAGATTTAGTATGGCAGCGTGATATAGCACTATCACACCTTCGCTCTCTTTCTATTTGCGCGCGAACGAATAAGATAAAAGGCGTGACATAGCCGTATCACGTGCAACATGCTACACCTTCAGTTACATGGATACTTCGTAAATATTACACCAATCACATGGTCTTTTAAAATTATCAGTATAAACCAATCACATGGATACATAAGTAATATTCCGCCAATCACATGGTCGTTTAAAAATATAAGTAAATCAATCACATCACATGGAAACTTAATTAACATTACGCAGTCATTTGAAAATATCAATAACCCAATCACATGGATACTTGATGAACGCCGAATATTACGCCAATCACATGGCTGCTTAATGAATATCAGAAAACCAATCACATGGCCTTATTAGGTAATCAATCACATGATTACTGTTTGATTAGCATCAGGGAGTCAATTCACAGTATGGGTTTAGGATCACATTCGTCTGACTTTATGGGGCAATCTTCTACCTTATGACCAACTCTATTGCATCGAGAACATTTGATTAGTGGTTTGGGACAAATTCTAAATGGATGACCACGATCTTTACAATTGAAACAGTATGTATTGTCATTTGTTGCTGTTTTATTGTGAATCTGAGTACCATTACTACCGCCTGTGTTAAGCTCAGTGCCTAGCCTACCCCCTATATGGAAACGCTCTGGGACGCTATTGTTTTCTTTGTTGCTCATTAAAAATTTCAATAATTGCTCTGGCTCAGAACACCTCAACGACAAAGCACTAGTTTTCAATGTCTTGTCATTCAGTCCGTGAATTATACACTCAACTGCCTGTTTGCCGACAATATCGCACTGGTTTATTAAAGCCAGCTTCTCAAAATAGTATGTTTCAATGGGTTCGTTGAATTTACTCCTCCGCTCTAACATGTCCTCCAAGGACTGGCCATAATTTTGCTTGAATGGAAAAGCATTATATAATTTAATTTCCCATTCTGACCATGTGAATAATATTGATTCCAGACTATTATACCAAGTTTTGGCCAGTCCTTGCAGTTTCTGCAAAGCAAAATGAATTTTCGTCTTTTCGTCCCATGCATAGACGGTGGCGCACTCATTCACCTTTTTAAGCCATACATCAATACGATGGCCTTTTATTGACGGATCAAAATCAGGTAATATATTCTTGTGGTTTATGTTAGTAGAGTGAATGGGTGTGCTGCCGCCTACTGGCTGACTATGAGTCTTAGCTGAATTTAACAAACTCATCATATCTTTTAGAGAGAACACTGGGCTACCTGAACGCCTTGAGTGCGTAGCTCGACTTCCATCTTCACCTTCACCTGTATGTGGACGTTTGAAACAGTTGGTAGACCTGCTTCGTGTCTCCTGTACTCGGTTCCGCTCGTGTTCAATTTCATCTTCTAACAAACGTAGACGCTCTCGTTCTCGTTCCAAAGAATGTTCCCGATCTCGTAAACTTTGATTGCAATCGTGGCTTCTGCTGCTGCGTTGTCTCCTTGGGCTACGGCGGCGAGAACGACTCCGACTGGTCCTACGACTCGTACTCCGGACACGACTTGAGTGTTGACTGATGCGGTGTCCAGTTACATCTAGCTGACGTTGTGCTGTCAACCTGTTGCGCTCAGGTGTCAGATGCCGCCGTTGCGCTGTCGACCTCTCGCGTTCAGGTGTCAGAAGCCGCCGTTGCGCTGTCGACCTCTCGCGCTCAGGTGTCAGAAGCCGCCGTTGCGCTGTCGACCTCTCACGCTCAGGTGTCAAAAGCCGCCGCTGCACTTGGACTTTTTCTCGATACATGGTAACTGAAATGTTGCAATAAAAACAACTGTTTACAATGGTTTCCTACATAATAAACACTAAGTGAGGGTAAAACACAAGGTCTAGATATCTCGGAAACCAGACGTCGAAGCGCAAAAACAATGAGTTTTCGTACCCCTAGAATACCCACGAAATCCTCACAGCAATCCATCTACTAACCCTAACTTGACCTTACAATTAATTCTTTTTTGGTACTTAAATTCATAAATCTTTTTATTTTTATCGTTGTCAGTAAGTGTAAAACGTACCGCAACCGCACACCGGAGTTGAACAATTGTGCAGTTTCTGACAAAAGTATGATTTAACCTACAATTATTATATGAATACAGTTTTCTTTTCAAATATGAGTAGGTACACGTTGCGATATGATTACTTGTTTAAGTATTGTACTCGTCGTGATACACAAATACAAATAAATACCTACTATGAACTCTTGTTTTAAATCACGTTTGTGAGCACAGATTATGAGTACTTACCACTTCTGATATGTAATAAAACACGTCCTTTATGTATATTCAAGTCTCTTTATTGAGCCACTGCCTTACTATCAATTAATAATAGAACTAAACAAATAGGAACTACTTATCTCATCAAAGCACGTCTGCATTGCCACAAGCCATCCGACCAGAGAGCGCATCCGTCACCTTCCTTTTCTTTTTTAAACCCACAGACTATTAAAGCCCCGTTTCTTAGTGTTGCTATCACAGCTCAAGTTACATTCCCATATAACATTGCAAATATTCATAAAATTATTCGAACCTAACATAAGTATTATCCAGTAGGTATCAAACAGAGCAGTAAAACACTTCCACAAGGTCACTGAAAGCTGTAAATGCCGTTCATTAATTTTTATACGTCTACAATTTGACAACACGTAAAATATTTGTCTTAGAAGTTAGTATGGCTAAATAAAAGATAGTTCCGCGTAACTACTAGGAAAAAAGGTCTCTCTACTCTCACTATAATTAAATAGCTCCCGGACGAAAGTTCACGATATCAACACTCTGAATAACGTGCCAACGAAACCCAAGACAAGCACATTACAAACATTTTGATGAAAGTATAGATTGTCCTATTTGAACTATTTATAACAGAATGAATGACCTCATATTCACAGCGTAAGCAGTGAAATTTATGTCATAAGCATCCTTTTAAACTAGTCTATCCATCAAACTGAACAACTTTTACTATGGGAGCAAACGATAGGAGCAAAAAAAATCAGCTACTATTGCATTTTTTTTTCATTTAAAGCTGTTTTTTTTGCTCCGATCGGTTTCACCCTGTATACGTCCCCACTGCAGGGCAGGCCTACTCTCAGGGAGGGTGTATTATGTATGTGCGTATGGATTGAGGAGCCACATTTGCTATTGAAAAAAGAATTCTATGGCCATTTTGTAGGAAATTTGTAGATTTTGTAGGCCCAATCCTGGAATTTGTAGGAAAAGTATAGAGAAGTTACATGAACATAAAGGTGGCTCCTCAATCCATAACGTCAGGATTGAGGAGCCACCCTGTATCTCTGAAAGTACGTGATGAATCTTTTTGAAAATTTTGTAGGATTTTGTAGGAGTTGGAAAAAGATCCTACAAAAAAAATCAGCTCTCTACGACTAAAACTGAAAAAGCTACAATACTTTGATTGTGGCTCCTCAATCCTGACGCATCAGGATTGAGGAGCCACCCTGTACCTCTGAAAGTACGTGATGAATCTTTTTGAAAATTTTGTAGGATTTTGTAGGAGTTGAAAAAAGATCCTACAAAAAAAATTAGCTCTCTACGACTAAAACTGAAAAAGTTACGATAGATAATTTGATTGTGGCTCCTCACACCAGATAAATGCCTATAACTACATATGTACGTAACGGAATTCACAACCGATGATGCCAATATTTAGTAGAAATTTCTACTAAATATTGGCGTAGTCAAATGTCGCATATCATCAATACCTACAGAGCTACGCGTTTTTTCAATTTTCCATATAAATCCACCATATAGGGTGACCACTAATAAGTTAAATCCTGAGACACATTTTAGTACTATCAAGTTGGTGGCTTATTATGTCCAGAAAAAGAATGCATAAGATTACTTTTCCCTTAGTCACCTCGTCAAGTACTTACCTGCTATTTAGTTCAAATTGCTTTAGCTTCTTGTTCGTTGTTAATTGATCGTAATTTGATGTAAGTATACATTTTCCTAAAAATGTGTTCTGCTTCTGTGGTATTCAGTGACAAAAAAACTCAGTCGAAATGCAACAAATTTATAGGTAAGTGTAAATTTCTAAACATGTACTTAAAATTATCAGTACTTACTACTACCTACTATACGACCCTAAAATTAGGTGATGCATTCAGGAAACCACAGACATGTACACACACACCAAGGTAGGTACTTGACTAGTTTTGAATCATGTTAAGTACTTCATATCTCTTATTTCAAAGGAGATATTACCTTAAGCGCGCTTCATACAAACGAGGAATTCGTTTTGTCATATTTTAAAAGTTACAGTGCCTCAAAGATTTCCATACAAATTTAAGATTTGTAGTTTGTACACGCCTATGTCCCTGGGGTAATGCATGCATATACAATAGATTACCAGTAGGTTCGATTCTGACACACACTTCTGACCTCCTCAGTGTGCTATATTTTAAATACTTACTAATGTATGTTGTCCGATTATAGTTAAAAGTTACAGTGCCTCAAAGATTTCCATACAAATCTTAAATTAATTCTGACATGTGAAATGAAACTGTATATTTTATCGAAAATCTGACTTCATACAAGCATAGAGATTTATTTCTAGATTGTCTCTGAAAAATGTCATTGACTTTAATTAGTTAGTATTAATGATATACACAAACTTCGTTTGTATGGAGCGCGCCAAAGGTAATATCCCCTTTGAAATAAGAGATATGAAGTACTTAACATGATTCAAAACTAGTTAAGTACCTACCTTGGTGTGTGTGTACATGTCTGTGGTTTCCTGAATGCATCACCTAATTTTAGGGTCGTATAGTAGGTAGTAGTAAGTACTGATTATTTTAAGTACATGTTTAGAAATTTACACTTACCTATAAATTTGTTGCATTTCGACTGAGTTTTTTTGTCACTGAATACCACAGAACACATTTTTAGGAAAATGTATACTTACATCAAATTACGATCAATTAACAACGAACAAGAAGCTAAAACAATTTGAACTAAATAGTAGGTAAGTACTTGACGAGGTGACTAAGGGAAAAGTAATCTTATGCATTCTTTTTCTGGACATAATAAGCCACCAACTTGATAGTACTAAAATGTGTCTCAGGATTTAACTTATTAGTGGTCACCCTATATGGTGGATTTATATGGAAAATTGAAAAAACGCGTATCTCTGTAGGTATTGATGATATGCGACATTTGACTACGCCAATATTTAGTAGAAATTTCTACTAAATATTGGCATCATCGGTTGTGAATTCCGTTACGTACATATGTAGTTATAGGCATTTATCTGGTGTGAGGAGCCACAATCAAAGTATTGTAGCTTTTTCAGTTTTAGTCGTAGAGAGCTGATTTTTTTTGTAGGTTCTTTTTCCAACTCCTACAAAATCCTACAAAATTTTCAAAAAGATTCATCACGTACTTTCAGAGATACAGGGTGGCTCCTCAATCCTGACGTTATGGATTGAGGAGCCACCTTTATGTTCATGTAACTTCTCTATACTTTTCCTACAAATTCCAGGATTGGGCCTACAAAATCTACAAATTTCCTACAAAATGGCCATAGAATTCTTTTTTCAATAGCAAATGTGGCTCCTCAATCCATACGCACATTATTATGTCACCCTGTACACTATTCAGTTGAGGGTGCATAAGGCTGCGTTTCTGCCAGAGATGTGCGAGGTAGCGAGGCGGTGAGCGAGGAAACAATCCGACAATAGCGCGCTCGCTCGATCACGTCATTGGGAAATTAAGTATTGCGTCACACTTGCGGAGCGTTCCGCGGCGGAACCTTCAGCGGCTGAAATATCTGTACTAATCTGAAGTTTCGGCGCGTAACGTTACGTCGGCTTAGTGTGTCATAGGGTACTTGAAAAGCGTTGCGCGCGTGTCGACCGAACGTTCCGCCACGGAGCGCTCCGCAAGTGTGACGCAATACAGCACTTTCTTTGGCCGATTGTTTCATCGCTCGCCGCGAGCTAGTGCTCGCAGGTCTTTAGTGGAAACGCAGCCTTATGTATGACCTTTTTTCAGTACCTAGGTAAGTAATAGAAAATTATCATTTTAACGGATTCTTAGATAGTTTTTTTATTGTTTAGGAGTTCCCAAAATTTCTTCAGAATTACAACCACAGAAAAATTACACGGTCATGGTTACAATCTTACAACTGCCATTAACACAGAAAAAAATTAACAAAAATTATAATTAATAACCAAAATCAAATCAAAATTGTTTATTCAAAATAATATCAAATAGATAACTTTCTGACGTCATTTTTTATTCTACCACCGCTTCGGAAGGTGTTCCGTTGTAAAGAAGATGCGGCCAGAAACTCTAGAACACACTTCTTTTAAACAAAACAAAATATACAAAGTACAATTAATATTGAATTACATAGTGTAACATTGTCAAGACCAGTCATTTTGGTCATTCAAATAATCATCGAGTTTATAGTAACCTTTTTTACAGAGGACTTGTTTAACATGGGATTTAAACCTTTTATATGGCAAGTTAAATATCCTCTGGTAACTTATTATAATAGCGTATACAGCGTAGTTAAACTCTCAAAAACAGTAAGAGAAAATTTATTGCTTTTTCAACAAACTTTCCCACAAACGATTTGAAAATGTGTTCCGAACCTATGTGAAAATGTTCCTAAATGAAATGAATGAATGTGGAAGTTATGGAAGTCATCAAAATATCGGTGCGGTAGGTAAGTGGAACATTATGGTAGGTACTCGGTACTTGCTCGGTATTACTCGTTAGTATAAGTATCTACTTCATATCCAGGTAGGTAGGAATGCCTACCTAATTTCGCATAGTAGAATTGCAAACCATTAACTTTCTATAAATGAACATTTTCTTTTGCCATTTTAATAATCTGCATTACATACCATTATTTCCATATTGTTTCATATGTGTACACTGGTGCCCTGGTCACAGTGCCCTGGTGGCCTAAGTTTTCTATGTGAGGTCCAAACCTTTTTTTCGTTTTCCGACCCATGTTCCTTAGGGAATGTTGTTTAGTTTCATTGTCTGAAAACAATATAATTTACAGGATATTATAGAAAGGTACTGGAAAATCAAATTACCAAAATAACCTCCAATTAACGTAGAGACAGACGCTTTCGGATATTTCTCGTTAAGTTAATCTATTAAAAAGCGTTGAAGAGAAAATCTAATTTACAATCCCTACTGATCTTACATATCTGTTTGTTTGTAGAACTTTGCAAAACTTATATTTGAAATACCTACCTACCTCTATACAGGTTGTAAGGAAAAGTATAATTAACCTTTAAACCACATATACTCATCAAACTGAACAACTTTTACTATGGGAGCAAACCTGTCAACGCAAAATAAAATCTGCTGTTCCATACTAAACTGCAATACCTACTCAACGCAAACGTATGGAACAGAAACAGATGATTTTGTTTTGTTCTGATCGCTTTGCTCCCATAGTAAAAGTTGTTCAGTTTGACGGAGTAGGTGCCTATGTGATTTTAAGGTTAATGATTCGTTTTCTTACACCCTGTATAACTTGTATGATATAATGAAGTATCATAAATATCATCATCATACCTAAACAGGGCTTAACAGGGTGTAGAATTAAATACGTTACCACATATTATAAAGAGGTACTTACTTCAGATTATCAAACTGAACCATAGACTTAAACTCTCGCTAGAGTAATATGTATATGATCTTTACCATTTTCATTGTGGAGCAAACATTTCAATCGCGAAAAGAAATCAGGGCCCTTTGGCAGGCCAAAGTACTTTCGATTAGCATTAACGACAGAAAAAAAATTTTATGGACTTGACGTATGGTGACGAAAGCAAGCGTCAAAATGTTTCGATCGCCAATGTCAAAACCATACATTTTGTCATTTTCTACTAGCGTCAACGCCAATAGATTGACCAGTGCCCCTAGACAAAGTACCTATCTTTCGATTAGTGTTAACGACAGTAGAACTAGAAACCATAAAGGACTTTACGTTTCGTGGAGAAAGCAAACGTCAAAATGTTTCGATCGCCAATGTCAAATCCGGAACTGCGATTTTTGAACATCATACAATGGAGATTATGCATCTTTCTAAACTGCCGAGTTGATCGTATGTAACTTATTATTAATATGTGGTATGATGTTCAAAAAATCGCACTTTATACATTCTGTCATTTCTACTAGCGTCTATTACCTATATAGGTACGCCAATAGAAATGTTACTTTGTGTATAGGCCCAGCTGTAGTCACGGACCTGAAAAAAGACGGACGTAAACTCGTCTAATCATGAGTGAAGCACCCATTTCTTTTGTGTGCACTGCTGTCACGCGGTACATAATGGTGACGGGTGTCGGACCTGCGCCTAGAGCTAGTGCATCTGTGTGAGTGTAGGTCCCTTGTAGAACAAACGAAAATGTAGGACCTTGCATGCTTCACATCTTTTTAGTGTCACATTACGTCCGTATTTTTTTCAGGTCCGTGGCTGTAGTATAGAAATCGTCAACAGAAGTGGGCGGCGAGACCGGAGACGTGTTCAGCGAGCGAAGCCTTTTGATTCAAATTTTAATTTGATCAAAGACTTAAATTATTAAATATCATACAGTAGTAACCAGTTTGTTCCAGAGAACTTCATAGTTTGCAAGATCAAACGCCTATGGGAGCAAAAACTATGGGAGCGTGAACGTGAACTTTACTCTCTGTGGGCCCTACGCCTAATGCTGTCCGCCCGTCCTTAAATATAAAAGCTTTTATCTTTTGAACTTTAATAACTAAACAGTTTGAATTTTCACAGATTATGCCTTATTATGGCGGATGAATAAAAAAAACATAAACTTAAATCTTTTTTTTTCTAGTTTTTTGCTCTACCTATCGTAAAAACGCGTTTTTTTGGCACGCAGCCCTCCATGCGACGTCTTACTCGCACGTCGCCACTTTTTTTCTCTAATCTTTTAATTAACATTTCATACATTCTCTATACAGGGAGTCCATTCGTTTTGTATCCATTATACAAATGTTTACATATGTTTCTCAAATTAAAAAAAAAAAAAAAATTAAGAGGATAGGCGGGCTGAAATGCTAATTTGGAGAATAGGTCACTTTTCCGACTGTAGGTATACGTAGGTATTTATCAGATCCGCCCCACCCCTACATCCCGCCGACTAGAGTGCGAAAGAGACAACTGCAGCTCGGACCGATTTTATATACAAAAAATCGACGAAATAAGCATTTCGTATTCCCCTGTTTTCTCCTCCAAAACTAAACCGATTTTAATAATTCTTTCAAAAATAATATAATAAAGACTTTGGCTATGTCCGTACGTTTTGTTTTTATGTTTATATTCGTCAAATTTGTTTACTGGATGTCTGAAAATGGGCTTTAAAATGGGTCATTTTCGAAGGTTCCTAGTTCTTGCAGTAATTAATTAATGCAAAAAAGCAAAACATAGGGACATGGCAGAGGTGACATAGATTGTAAGGTAAAAAAATATTTGCTCTAGTGTTATTATCCAGGGAGAAAACAGGGGAATACGTTTGTATAGAGAAAACTGTACTCGTCTATCCTCTTAAATATAAGGTACTATGCATGCAGGAGATTTACATGCCATGATCATTTTCTTCATTTCCAAATGTGAATACTTACCGGTACATACCTGTAAGCAGATTCATTATTCCAATGATATTATAATGTAATTTTTTAGGGAGATTCATTTTTATGGATATACAACCTTCATAAATACATATTACCAATCCAGTAGCCCCTGTAGCATAGAAGAAATTACATGTTTGTTCCGTTTAAAGTATTCACTCGTAGGTCGCGACAAACAACATTACGCATTCATAGAGTAGGTAGGTAATCTTAACTATTATTATTATTATATAGAACTCTAGAACTCTATTATATAAAACCGTAAAATCATGAGGAACAAAAAAGTTCATATAAACTCGAATAACACTCGATAGCGCGATTTAAATGACGTGCAGCGCCATCTATTGACAAAATTTTTAGTTTGTTTGTTTGTTCACGCATCACGCAAAAACTACAGAACCGATTTTGATGAAACTTTTTTTGTTTGATAGCTTATGATCTGACTTAAAATCTGGTATATAATTTGTGCGGACGAAGTCGCGGGAAAACACTATACTTAGTTATAATATAATTTAGGTAATTCGACAATAGGTTAACGCTTGATATGATTTACAAGAGTTGAATTAGTGTGTGTGTATGTGTGTGTGACAATAATTATTGTGCTTAGTACATAATTATAGACCATGTACTTGATTAGGAACAATTATTGAATTAGTGTTGTGGCAATAGTTATTGTGCTTAGTTGATATGGAACCATTGACTTACCAACTACTGGACGAAGGGTCCGCGCTCAAAAGTGTCCGAACCAAAAGAGACCTAAAACGTATAAAGAGACCTAATTACGCGACAGTCTTTGTTTGGACGGTCGAAGACGCGCACGCGAGCGCGCGCGGTGCACGCCTTGCCGCGATCTACGCAAGCAAAATGAAAAAGAATTTCAGCATTTTCAATTGTTATATTACTATACACGTACTTAGGTTTGTGTAGGTCAGTCTCGGACCCTTTTTTCGAGAATTTTGTACTATACCCAGCGTCCATAGCTACGAATAATACACAAGTATAGTATTCACGTCAATGTATGGAACAATGTATTTATTCCTTGTACCTACCCGAACACTATGCCGTACAATACCGAGCGTACCGGATAGCGCAGCGGGGGTAGACCCCCACAAGGACCGGTCGTTGTGGCGATTCCTCGGGGAGGCCTATGTCCAGCAGTGGACATCCGCGTCCATCAGCTGAAATGATGATTATGACCCGAACACTAGCATACACCTACAAGAAAACGATAAAAATCGAGATGTGACACCATCTTTTTTTGTCGCGTAGGTATGCCAAAATGAACTAGCATGACGGATTTCTCGTTTTATCGTTTTGTCGTGCCTGTCATGCTAGCCCTACTGCCCGAAAGAGGACTTAAATACAGCTACGACTGAAGCTGCTATCATTGCCGAATACCTGGCCAGTCAAATATACAGGCTCTTTCTTGAATGCTGACGGTTTTTTAAGGGAATGATCAGACCATCAAACTAAACAACATTCTCTATGGGAGGAACAGCTGTTCCATACAAAACTGCAATCCTGCCTGCAAGCCTGCAAACAATGTTGGGTCCAAGAGAAAGTTGTCTGGTTTGATGGTCTGATCATCCTCTTAAAAAACCATCAGAAATAAAGAAGGACTCTGTAGAAAGGAATGTTAGCACCAATGACACGAACATTAAGACAGACGCTGTTATCCGGTCGAGGCCGTTTTTTTAACACGAACGAAAGTGATTTAAACTGTGTTTTAAAGTGTGAAAACCAATTATGTCTTATTTAAGGATCTGGCTGATAGGCGACCGTTCTCAATTACACGATTAGATAAAGTTTAATAGATAGAGAAAATCCCAAAGTTACCCCTTTTTGTTATGTTTTTTCAATACTATGATTAAACTGCTGATATTTAACTTTTTATTCTTGTACTTAAGGGTCGTATAAGCGGACGGACCGTGTCCACTTTAGGTTTTTAACGCTACGCACACAGCGTCTGCGCGCTCACACACACATCTTTAGGTTGCCCAGTGGTTCCCGCGACACCAATTTTGACCGTATTATTTTAATGTTATTGTTATGTATATCTAAAACTTGCATGTACTGAAAAATTGTGATTAGTGTTTCGTATTGTAGTATAAACAAATGAATAAATAAACTAATACAAATCATAATATTTCCAAATATTTTTTTTACACTCTCTTGCGGTCCCAGACACATTAATTGACCTAAAAAAATATCTTAAATATCTTTAAATGTTTGTTTTGGGCTTTGGGGTTAGTTACTCTCGCAAAAGTTAGCTTTCTATTTTAAAATAACGCATCGAAATCGGTCCACCCATTTGGGAGCTACAAACAGAAAGACCGACATAACTTATAACGCCCCTCTTTTTGCGTCGGTCGGGGGTTAAAAACAAACGAACAAACAAAGAATCAATAGTTATTTCACAGAAGTAGGTACCTATTATACAATTGGCAAATAGAAAAAAATTGCTTTGCTAATTATATCTATAAACTGACCCTGTTTGTTTGTTTTTAACCCCTGACCGACGCTATGCTGAAACTTTTTAACCCCCGAAGCAAAATGAGGGGCGTTATAATTTTGACGCCTATGTCGGTCTGTCTGTCTGTAACATCGTAGCTCCCAAACGGGTGGACCGATTCGGACGTGTTTTTTTTTAAATAGAAAGCTAATCTTTGCGAGAGTGTTCTTAGTTTTGTTTCATGAAAATCGGTTGAGCAGTTTTCAAGAAATCTAAAAAATTACGAAATAATAATAAATTAGTTAAATTACTAAAATTAATTTATTCGACAGATTCTTATGTACACCGTAACATTAAATAATATTATAAATAAAGCGACTTAAAACTAAACTAATCTAGGATGTGGTGCAGGTTCGGTCCTTGTGGGAGGGTACCCAGAACACTGGCCGCATTTCCTCGCTGAATGGCTATGCTGATCCGTTGAGCGAGGAAAGTGCCAGCCCTTGGGTCCCCTGTCGAGTCTATCAGGCGCTTTGATAGCTCTTTAAAAAGCGCCAGCGCATTAGGTCCCCACGGCCCGAGAGTTTCGACACCAAAACCCATAAAGCGGTATTGGGTGCCGATATCTCTGTACCAGTTAGCCTTTCGTTGTTCAGCCGCCTCCGCCGCCGCGCCAGCCCTTCGACTTGTGCCCTGTAAGTGAGACGGGGCCAGTGTGTCCACGCAGGTTGCGTCCCACACTAGCGCCCGACCCATCTTCCAGGGGACGAGAGACATCCCGTCTGGTCTCTTGCCATCGCTCCGTATGATGCCTTTCGGCTCAAGAATGGCAGGTACGTTGACTGAGGCAAGAGACCGACGTATGATGTCATTAAGGGTGGCATGGCGGGGGAGTCTGCCGGCACTGTTATGACACGAAAGTCCGTGGTGACCCAAGCGATCGACAGCCGCACCACAAGGACATTGGTGGCGGATGCAAATTTCAGCGCCGACTCGAAGCCCGATTGCCACGCGCAAGGTGTTGGAGTCCAGGTAGGTTCCTGTGTTGACTGAGGGATAGGCGTGTAGCCAATACCCGGACTCCTTTGTGGCCGATGCTAGGAGTCTGGCGCGGTCGTGGCCTTCTGTGCTGTTGACGAGCGTTTCAAGGGTAATTTTACTAGTAATGTCGTCCCAGTTCCTTTGTATTTTTGGATCGGAAGGGAAATTTGGGACAGCAGCAACCCAGGCTTGTTTTGCTTCATCCAAACACGCGACCTCATAGTTTGAGGATAAACCTAGGATATTTCCTATGAGGTCTGACGTGCTGTGGATGGAGGAGAGAAAGGCTGGCAGTGCGATGCTGCTGATGATGCGCATCCCTATGCTGCCGTATCTAATGGGAAGGGATGCCTGCGTCCAAGATAAATTACTAAACTGAATGTTGACGATTTTTTCCACTTGAATTTACAAAAAAAATTTACCAATTCAATAAAAAAAAACAACATCATTTAAAAAGTAAAAATTCTTGTTTTTTATGTAAGCAAATTAATGTTTTACTTCTAAACTCTCTTTAAGATATTTTAAGTCAATTAATGTGTCGGGGACTGCAAGTGATTGTTGAATATTAATATTCTTAATAACAAAAAATATGCAATCGGATTACTACTGGATATGACAAAAGCTTACGACAAAGTGCAATACAACATATTGCTAAAAAAGCTGTATGGGATAGGAATACGCGGAAAAGCTTACAACTGGTTCGCATCGTACCTTAAAGACCGAACACAATTTGTAGAAATAGAATACTTTAATTATGACTCAAATGAAATAATAAATGTCCGATCTGAAGGCAATGTTACGAATGCCTCCATACCTCAAGGAAGCGTTATTGGATGTCTTTTGTTTTTGGTATACATCAATGACCTCCCCAAAATTATGGATGAACACTGTGTTTTGTTTGCGGACGATGTATCCCTTCTCACTTCATGCCACAACAATACCAATATAAATGAAAAACTCAAATCTATGCTAGATAAAATAACTAATTGGATGAACGAAAACCATCTTGAAATTAACGTTCAAAAAACAAAACTGATGACATTTAGACCGTATCAAAAAGCCCCAATCAATATAAACCTACAATATAATAACATAAAAATAGACGTTGTTGAAGAATTTTCACTGCTCGGTATAGTTATAGACACACACGTCAGCTGGAAACCACATCTTCTTAAAATTAAATCTAAAATATCTAGCTTCGCTTATGCACTTCGTGAAATAAAAAAAACCACCGATATACAAACAGCACTTACAACATACTATGCTTATGCTTATGCATGGCTTAGCTACGGTATTATTTTATGGGGAAATAGCACAGATGCCCCCACTCTTTTTACTCTTCAGAAGAAACTAGTACGAATCCTCGTAAATATTAAACAAACAGATAGTTGCAAACCCTATTTCCAAAAACATAAGATTCTGACTCTGCCGAGCATATACATCTTAGAAATATGTAAATTCGTACGTAAATATCCAAACTTTTTCACCAGGCGTGAGGAAATTCCGTGCAACTACTCATTGCGATATAAAAAAAGGTTAGTGCTCCCAACCTCTCGACTCACACTTCACTCTTCTAGTGCCCATGTTATGTGTGTAAAGATATACAATAAACTACCTGAAAACATAAAAAACACAAACAAAGACAAACAGTTTATAAAACTACTCAAAGAATTACTAAATACTAAGGTCTACTATACTTATACCGAATACTTGGATGATGCTTTGTAATAATGATTATTTTATTTGTTCAATAATACATAAATAATAAATATATCGCTACGAAAATGAATACTATATACAAAATAAATAATTAATTATATACTAAAATGCAAACCAATTTTATAAATATAAAATAATTACACTAATCAATAATCTACTGAAACATAAAACAGCGATAACTATATACTTGTATACTTCGAACAATGATAAATATAAATACAGAACAAATTATTAAATATACTAATTTTATTACTTGCTATAAGTACCAAAACACGAAACGGCGTTGACTACATACTTGTGTACTATGAACATGTGCTTTTTTACTGAACAATTTGTAATGATAATTTTATGAATATTATTAAAGGCCTCCTCCATCACTTCTAATTGTTTGCAGTGCCCTATAATACAGGGTCCATAATGATCTCTTAGCTTTTAAGTTTACCATCTCATGTAATGAACGCTGTAATTATGGAAAGCAATAAATATTGAGTATTGAGTATTGAGTATTGAATAAAAAAAATCTATGTTCATTTCATGGCGGTCCCCAACGCATAAAAATGACCTGAAATATCTTAAAGAGAGGTAAAAAGTAAAACATTGCTTACTTCCAAAATAAGTAATAATTTTTAATAGATGACCGAATTATTTTTCACTTTTTACCCGACTGCGACAGAAGGAGGGTTATGTTTTTCGAGCGTATGTATTGTATTTAAATGTTTGTTTTTGGTGTTGGTTTTTTTTTATTTGTATATTTAATTAAACTTAACAACTTTATCTATGGCACCAATATCGAAATCAGCTGTTCCATACAAAACTGCAAACCTGCTCGAGCCAAATGTATGGGACAGCTGATTTTATTACAGCGGTTTCGATGTTGGTCTCATAGAGTATGTTGTTCAGTTTGATGGTCTGTTCATGCCCTTAAAAAACTGTCAGCGTACCCTGTATAAAAACAAACAAACAAAGAGAAGATTTTTTTTTTCAAAAGTACGACCTATAAAATATATATTTTGCAATAAATATTTCTTTTTATGTAAAAAAAATATGTACACATAGATACAAAGATTGCTTTGCTGATAATATCTGCATATAAAAACAAATAACAAAAGATATATTCATTTTAATAAAAACATATTAGGTATACTTATAAATCTCATATGTATTGGCAATTTGGCACTCAGATTCACAATTTTAAACAATCGACTTACATTACTATAGCCGCGCCTATAGATTATAACACCCCTCTTTTTGCGTCGGGTGTTAAAAACGTAAAATGTCGGTCACAAATATATAATTACTATTTCAACGAGGATCCGCAACACATGTTTGTCCAAACGCACACGGTCCGCCAACAGTCTACCTGCTGTAGGTACATTTTTTATCCGATCCACAAGTTCAGTCAACAGACCACTGTGCAAAATTTTTTGTGTACGTACGTATTATTACGCAAGTCAACTTATCGGCACAAAAATCATTCAGAGCGACGTGCTCTCTCCTTGAATGCGCCTGAGCGTGTGACGCAAAGAGTATAGTAATTATACCAAAAGGAAAAGAGAACCTACTCGCGCGGTTTCTGGTAACCCAAATTGAAATCATCTATCCCTATGACACAAAATTACCCTACGCTATATATATACGTAGGTATAGGTAGGTATGTAAGCCTAATATTACTTTATTTGAATGGATATACTGCCTCGGTTTTGAAATGTCTCTTTAAAGTACAATAGGTATCCTTTAAAGTCACATTTCAAAACGAGAAGCAGAAACAGAACTCATTCTTTGAAGAATCACAAATAACTTAACACAATCATTCCACACGCAACACGCAGCTCCGCCATCTTTGATACAATGAGAGTTGCCAGAGTAGCTTGAACCTAATTTACCATGCTGTTGTATAAATTACCCTTAGATGTTTTATTAAAAATATTTAAAAGTGTGCAAATACTTTTATTTTAATATCAAAAGTTGTACTGAATAAATTATTGTGTAATTTCATATACATACTCTCATAGCGTTTAACCATAGGTCCTTTTTACATACATACATACATATTCTCACGCCTGTCTCCCACTGGGGTAGGCAGAAACAACGGAACGCCACTTGCTACGATCCTGACAAACCTCCCTAGCTTCCTCCACATTCATTAGTCCTTTCATGCATGCTCGTCGGTTTCGGGTAGATCTGACCTGGTTTGTGTTTTTGTTTATTTTAACGTTAATCTCTCTACTCATGTTTATTACTATAATAACTAATTAAAATATAATAAATAAAAGCATATTAAATTATCCCTACTGGAGGAATTTTACCCCAAAAAAGTAGAATACCCATAATTGCACTTTTATGACATCTACCGAGTTGAAGAAGAACCTGGTTGTCAGTTATGTGTCCGAAGAATTTCATATATGGCGTCGTTTTCTACGTAAATTTGACAGATAAGGTCACTGTCCCACCACTGGTGTGACGTGACAGGCACTCGCACTGACTATTATATTCGTTGTTCCCGGGTGTTTTCGCTTCATACTAATTAGTATGAGAAATCTTTGGGGAAAAAATCTGTAACTTTGAGTGTTCATTACTCAAAAACGGTAACTTTGTTTATGAGTAAATTCTGAACATACGTTCTTTGGTCTATTATAATTAAGATTGTTTAAAAGTTTTTTTCATAAAATTGTATAGGAAACGCTCTATATTTACTACGCCGCGAGCCTTTTTTGCGCGCAAAGGGGTACTTTGTCACTAAATTACCAATAAACCATTACACATACAGTAGTGAAATTTTCTCAATGTGTAGATAAACTTCTTATCTAGAAACAGTATTTTTTATTTTCTGAAATAATTTTGTTTACTACATAAAAAATGGAAAACGCCAGAGGCTGTTTTTACCAAATCTGCGAAGAAGGCCCTTAACTAAATACATTAAATATTTCTAGTGAACTCGGTAGAATTTTGAGCTTAGAAACACCCATGAGCGAAGATATTGATGAAAAACACGTTTTTTTGCGATCCTGCTTTCGATTGGAGCGGGATGGCTAATTGCAATATTATGCTTGCAAGAAAGTGACGCTTGCACTGGAATAACCTGGCCTTAATTTCAACATTATCTTTATTTTCAGATTCCTGAAACGAAGATGCCAATGACGAACAATAAACTTTACGAGTGTGGTTAAAGAGATGTGAAAATACACTACTAAACCTACAGTTTAAAATATCAAAATCAAGATGAGTGCAATAGTGAATGAAACGAACGTCACTGTGACTTATTCGATACCAGTGGACCCTACGCTAATATTTGGACCTCAAAGGGACTCGCTCTTCATAGTGCTACCCATAACAATTACATACGCCTTAATATTTGTGACGGGCTTATTCGGTAACATATTTACTTGCATAGTGATAATTCGTAACAAAAGTATGCACACAGCTACGAACTATTATCTGTTCAGTCTAGCTATATCGGATTTGTTGCTATTAGTCAGCGGTATGCCTCAGGAGATGTACTCGATTTGGTCGAAATGGCCTTACGTGTTTGGACATACGTTTTGTGTTATTCGCGGTCTTGCAGCGGAGACGTCAACGAATGCTAGTGTGCTGACGATAACACTGTTCACGATAGAGAGGTACTTGGCGATATGTCACCCGTTCATGTCACACAAGATGTCGAAGCTGTCGCGAGCCACCAAGCACGTCATCATGCTGTGGATTGTTGCGCTGTGTCTGGCGCTGCCGCAGGCGCTGCAGTTCGGCGTCAGGGACACCCGTGGCGTGATTATGTGTCTACAAACAAGAATTATCATAGAACACTCATTTGAAATATCTACATTCTTCTTCTTCTTAGCACCTATGGTACTTATATCTGTGCTGTACTCCTTGATAGGATTGAGACTGAAAACGACAAATATAAGTAAACAGACTAAAGAGAAAGAGTTATTTGAACACAATTTGAGATTGACGCACAAAATACGGCGGAAACATAGCCAATCGACGAAGAGGGTAGTGAAGATGTTAGGTAAGCCAAGGTCTTTGTTAATTTCCTGTTTGTTTAATAAGTAGAATATGTATAAGTAGTACTTAGTGATGAGCAATTTATAGGTAGTATTTTGTGTTTTTTATCTACTATAGTACCTACAATTTGTATAAGTAATTACTTAGTTATATATCTACCTATATCTACCTATATCTACCGAAAGAAATGTTCATATAGCTAACTAATAAAGAAGCCAGTAGAAAACAATATATTTACCTGTAAGTATTTTTTTTTAAAACGTGTTGGTAAATTCGACAGCTAAGCAAAAATAAAATCGTTAGGTATTAATACAAATATTCACTACATTATTTGCAGAATTGATCTGAGTTCTTGCCAAACGCTTTTCCGCCTATTCGATATTCTACGCATTACGGATTCCGCACAACTGACATTGAACACATTCTCTATTCCACGCAGTCTTCAATTTGACACAAACGCGTTTCTTCCTATTCGCGATTCTACACAATATTAATTACACATTCGCTATTCCACGCTTAGGTCGTCAGGCAAAAAAGTTAAAGAAAATCAGCCCAAAAAGGCATTGAGAAGTACCAGGAGAGCAGAAGAGTACAAGAGATTAAACGTTAACCCTTGCACATAGAAAATCGGCCATGCAAACAAAAAAAAATCGGCCAAGGTCGAGTTACAATATCTTGTCCTAAAAGACTAATAAGCATTAAGAAGTACCAGGAGCGCAGAAGAGTACAGGAGATTAAACCATAGATTTATCGCTACGATAGAAAGTTTTAAATCTATGATCGCTACGGACACAGTAACAGAAATGAGGTAGTATTAAAGCAATTTTTTTTTTCGACATCGAACATACAATACATACAACGAAAACGTGGTAGGAAAAAAAAGAAAGTAATAGTACTGTAGCCGGGGACTTTTTAATTACCAAAAAGATTACCGATTGGCGTTTAGAAATTTTTGTAAAGAAAGGAAATCGAGTGTCCTAAACGCGTTTCGGTAGCCGTGGCGCGAATAAAAGCGGAGCTTGTCAAAACTGTGTCCGTAGCGCGAAGGCGCGAAGTAGCCGTAGCGATAAATCTATGGTTTAATCTCCTGTACTCTTCTGCTCTCCTGGTACTTCTTAATGCTTATTAGCCTTTAAGATTGTAACTCGAACTTGGCAGATTTTTTTTGTTATACCACCTAAGGCCTCCGCACATTGCAGCGATATTATCGAGCGATTTTATCGAGCGATATTATCGACAGCGATATCGCGAAACCTTACACACTGCAGCGATTCCGCGATTCGCGTCACGCATGCGCCCCACCACTGAATGTAGTCGAAAGAGAATGCGTCAGGTTGCGATAATATCGCGGCAGCGCGTCCCCATACAAAACGTACTGAGAACAAATATCGCAAAATCGTAGCGATATTATCGCTCGATAATCGTGGCAGTGTGTAGGATCGCGCGCGTTCCCATACAAAATGTACTGGAAATATATATCGCAAAATCGTAGCGATATTATCGCTCGATAAAATCGCTGCAATGTGCGGAAGCCTAAGGTGATATTGCATGGCCGATTTTCTATTGACATACCAGGAGAGCACAAGTGTGCAAGGGTTAACGTTTAATCTCTTGTACTCTTCTGCTCTCCTGGTACTTCTCAATGCCTTTTTGGGCTGATTTTCTTTAACTTTTTTGCCTGACGACCTAAGCGTGGAATAGCGAATGTGTAATTAATATTGTGTAGAATCGCGAATAGGAAGAAACGCGTTTGTGTCAAATTGAAGACTGCGTGGAATAGAGAATGTGTTCAATGTCAGTTGTGCGGAATCCGTAATGCGTAGAATATCGAATAGGCGGAAAAGCGTTTGGCAAGAACTCAGATCAATTCTATTTGCATTCGTGTTGTTGGTAAAGCTTCATTCGATCCAATTTCAGTCTACGTAGTTGTTTATTATATCAACATAATTTAGAATGCACGGTATAATGAATATTGTACGAACGTAATTTAAATTTGGTCGGATATATTCTTTCTAACTTTTAATCTCTACTTTTAATTTCTTTAGAATAGATTAATTCTTTATTTTACTTATTATACATACAGATTAAAGCTAGTTTATACAATAAGATACATGGCAAATAGCATGTTATTAATGGGAAAAAAGTGACATGACAGACAAACCTGACCATGAAATTTTTCGTAGCTTTCCCGTGGTCCACCAATTTAGGTAATTCACCTGGCAGATATTTTTCCCCGTTGTATTGGGGTCATACAACTTGACCTGGTTATATTTTAAATACAGTGTGTAAAAAAAATAATAGGATGCTTCAGACCATCAAACTGAACAACTTTCACTATGGAGCCAACATCGAAATCTCGAAAAAAAACACAGTTTCATGCAAAACTGCAGCACCAACCAACTCGACTCAAATGTACGGGATAGCAGATTTTTTTTTCGCCATTTTGAAGTTGGATCCATTCTGAAAGTTGTTCAGTTTGATGGTCTTAAGCACCCCCTAAAGGCTCCAACTGGTTTTTTTTTACACCCTGTATATCAGGATATATGACTGTAGGCATAATAGCTCATTTGATATGCCTGTTGATCCACCGTTTTCTCGTGGACTTAGGTACTATTTTGTTCTACTAGTAGGTCCACGGGAAATATAATATTTCTGATGGTGAATCGAAAATGTTCCTATAAAACAGTTGCGTGACTTAATCGCTGAAGATAGAAACTTGACATTTATTCTACGGAGGAAAGTTTCAAAAATCAACCCCTAAGTTGTCCGAAATCCACGCCGACAAAGTCACGGGCAAAATCTGTTGTGAACAATATTGTAAATTTTCATTTTCTTCCGATTAAAAATGTAAGAGTTAAATGGTTACAACTGGAAAAAAGAGGTGACTTTAGATTCCCTTTTCTTCGATTTTATTTATTAAAATCGATTTCTAGAAAAACCACATCACTTCTCATATCGTGTAATAATTTTTCAGCTCAAAAAGTGCAATAGTTAATGAATGAAATAGTTTCAAAGTTTAATTTCACGGTATTATCGTGCGTTAAGTTTTTTTCAACAATCGCTCAATTAGTATAGGTAGGTACTAAGTTTTTGTTGTTTTAAACGCAAATGTACGTTGTCTATTCGATTTTTTTTTGTGTGTGCTTATTCTATGAATATATATGTAACCTTTTGCCCTTAGTTAAAAACTTATGGTAGATATAATAATATTTATCATTGTTACGTACATTACCTTTTTTCTCCACACACACGGTATCCGTAGTATCAGTATCAATAACAGTACTGTACACAGTATCTACACAAACCCCAGTATGTGGGTGTATATCACAGGTCATAGTATGCATGGTGCCAAATATAATGTAACTACAGGGTGTAACAGAAAGGGGTACCGACCTAGTAGTAGTAATATTTATAGCAGATTACACACCGAGGGCAGGAAAGTAAGAAAGGTCTCAGATCTCATGTAATTGTTCGGCTTGGCTTCGCCTCGGTCAAAGAACATGTGATCTGAGGCTTTCTTATTTACTGCCCGAGGTTAGTATACTATTTTTCTCCTCGACGGCGGAAAGCGGCAACTTCTTTTCGCGCAGCGGGACGAAAATTGACGCATTCCGACCGGAGTGGTAGAAAATGGTATTTATGGAGCCAACATCGGAATAGCTGATTTTATCTACAGGGTGAAATTGATATCGTTATCCTTTTTTAAACTAAGAGTCTACCCATCAAACTGAACAACTTTTACTATGGGAGCAAACCGATCGGAGCAAAAAAGGTTACCTTTTTGTCTGTAATGTTCTACACCTTAGTTCAATACCTACCCATAGGTACCTACGTAATAGCATACGATTATCTAAAGTTTTAATACCAGATGAAAAAGTTAAAAAAACGTCCTATTTTTTCGATCTTAAAAATTTGTACGGCTACGTCACATAGAATAGTGCTACGTTCCATATAACCAATATACATATTAATCTATGGTTCCATAGTCTTACTATTAATGGGTATTGAACTAATGCGAAGAACATGAAGTATAGAAAAAGGTGGTAACCTTGAAACACACAATTTTAGTATTACTAGAGTTTATACAAACACACACACCCTGTAAAAGAAATACATAGACAGCTTCGAAGTTGAATAAAATCGTTTAAAATGTCCTGTTCTCTCAGAGTAGTATGAAATGAAACGAGCGTCTTTGTCTGACAATATATACAGAGGAATCTCACAATTTCCATTCCACTTTTTAACACGTCTCGTGATAAGAAAAGGCTTTTTATAACTGAGGCTTAAAGTCTTAAAGCTTATTTTTATAAGAAAAACGTAGAAGCGAACACGCTTATTTTTGCCGTGTGCCGTTTTAAATGTGAGCATTGCAACTATACAGGTTGTAAGGAAAAGTATCATTAACCTTTAAACCACCCAACAAACTGAACAACTTTTACTATAGGAGCAAAACGATCAGAGCAAAAAAAATCTACTTTCCCATACGATTGCGTCGAGTAGGCAGTTTGGTATGGGACAGCTGACTTTTATGGGTAGAGTGGAGTAGGGTTTAAAGGTTAATCATACTTTTCCTAATATCCTGTATAGCTACTTCATTCTAAAACAGAAAGTTGGTAGTTGTAGCAAAGTTTATGACCACCCTGAAAGGGTATACAGTCGTGAGTTTATGTATACCTATGTGTGTACGCTAATTTTTGTTTTCCTTGCATTTACAGTTGCAGTGGTGATAGCATTCTTCATATGCTGGGCTCCGTTCCACGCCCAAAGGCTGGTAGCCATCTACGGCACGGCGGAGAACCACCTGGCCAGGTCTCCAGTCCTCCTCTTCGTGTACTCAACCCTCACATACATCTCCGGAGTTTTCTACTACTTGTCTACTTGTATCAACCCTATTTTCTACCATATAATGTCGAACAAATTTCGAGAAGCTTTCAAGGTTATTATTTGGAATATTTTGTCTATTTTGAGCGACGATAATATTGAAGCGACACTGAAATAATGTCAACAGCTGACGTAACGAACTAACGACCGACGACTTGAATACAGGCCCCTTCTTAAGAGGTTTCCCTGACCGAACGACCTTGACTCTTTCAGAGATGCCTCACCTCTACTAAACATCGTAATTTTAGTACCTATTTTTGATTGGCTTGTCCTTCATCAAGTCACTGTGGTGCCTTCTAATCCAAGGAAATCACATTCTAAAATCATAAGAATTCGCACCAAATTTAACAATTATCTAATTAACTCATTAATTTAGGTCTTATTTTTTTTTATAAATATCAATTTTAGATCTTAATATTGTCTACACAAAGGTGTGTGTCTCAAGTAAAAGTGACTTAAACTTAAAAAGTTGATGCACATAATACAGATTTTTTTCAATATTTAGGCTTTCCTTAATTAAAAATAAGAAATATGATCTATAGCAAACAAAGCCGAGATGTTTTTCAAATAACGAGAAGATAGCTTCTAAAAACCAGCAAAATATGACCTGGCCCTGCGTTAACCTATGGGAAGCCTCTTATAATATTATGCTGACAGTTTTTTAAGGAGATGACCATCAGACCATCAAACTGAACAACTCAGCATACTATACGAAGGACCCTACAGTAAAAAGTCTAACAAAATTTGCTAAAACTATTTTAATGGATGATCAGTTGATCAGACTATCAAATTGAACAACTTGATCAATGGATCAACGTCGAAATTACGAAAAAAATACCGTGCATTTTGTTCCATACAAAACTGCAAACCAAACTGAAACCAAATTTATGCCCAACATTTATCTTTTTGTGGTATATATCGAGAATTTCCATAATACCTACCTGCCTATGGTATTTCGTCGGCTGGAAAATGTGTTCGGCAAAAACGCCAACGCGAAACCTACCTTTTAGTGTTGCTAAGGTTTTTTTGTAAGTCTATTATAGTTTATAGATTTAGGTATTTTTTTATGGTGAATCAGTTCACCACCATAGACTTACAAACGAACCTTAGGGTTAGTTAGGGCACAATGCGACAAAACGAGAAAACCACGATGCGTGCTCGATTTCGCATACGGAAAGTAACGGAAGCACGTCAAAAAACCTTTTTTTTTTCGAAATTGATTCCCTAAGGCCCACTTGCGTCAATCTGGGTAAGCAATTAACTCCAGGTCAAATTGGTAAACCATGATTTTTAGTATCAAAAAAAACTTGATATACAGTTGTTTAACCCAGAGTAAATGACCTCACCCAGGTTGACGCAAGTACATCTAAGGGTGTGAACATAGGAGCGAACAAAATGTTCACACGCGAAGTTCTGCTATCCAGCCAGGTACCTATCCAACTAGTACTTACATCTTTTTGTGAATATATAACCTCTGTCAAAATGTTAATAAGTTCTTATTTTCAGACAACGATTATGCAGTGCTGCTGCCGACGGAGGGAACTGCGCACCATCCAGCGATGCTCGTACACGGCTATAGCGTTCGCGAGGCATCCCAACTCTATTGGAACTCAATCCGGTTAGTCATCATCATCATATCAGCTGATAAACGTCCCTATCAACGATCCAAGGATCGCCACGACGACCGGTCCGGAGCGCTGCCCACGTCCAACTAGTTCCCACTGCCTTCACAAGGTTTTGACGTTTGGTCGTCGGTCCAACTCGTGCGGGGCCTACCCACGCTGCGCTTTCCGGTACGCGGTCGCCACTCGAGAACTCTTCTGCCCAATCGGTTCTGCGAGCAATGTGTCCCGCCATTGCCACTTTAGTTTAGCAATTCCTGGGGCTATGTTGGCTATAGGTACTCTGGTTCTTCTGCGAATCTCTTCATATCTGATTCGATCTGAAGCTGTGAGCATAGTCCTCTCCATTGCCTGTTGGGTGACTTTCAGCCTTTCTATGAGGGCTTGAGTGAGCGGCCCGGTATTCCGGTTAATCTCCACAATTTATTTCTGCTACTGCTGTTTTTACGACAACTTTCAACTTCTGCCATGATGCTCAGGGGTTCAAACGCCAACTCAATTATCCACCCAATTAAAGTGTCTTTATACAGTCGCTGTTAAATAAACTTACTAAGCAGTGCCCGATTAAGACCCATAGAGGCCCTTAGGTGTTATCTCCGCGAGCGATAATACGCAGCGATATGTTCTCGCCACACGCCGATTTCAACGCGGCTTGCACGCACATGAAGTAGGTAAATATGTAATTTTGGGGTTCAGCGAGAGCATTGCTGCGATAATATCGCTCTTGGAGATGGTGTTAGACGATTAAGTTGTACTTAGTTTTTTTTTTGGAAACCTATTAATATTATAAATTTTGCTTCTAGTATCGGGCTTAGAATAGTCGGTATACCACCCAAATTCTTGGTATCCTACGTGGGATTATGGGATTCTTTTCCAATGTTTTTATGGGTGAAAAGCTAGCCACAGCCACCACCACGATACAAAACGTTAATCTATTCTGAAACCCTAAATATCATAGGAGTAAAAATTGCAGCAATTGCACGCTTAAAAATACAGTTGGGAGTTGCAGCAAAGATTATGGTCAACTCAAAAGCGGTTACGGTCGTCAGCATTATGTATGTAATTTTTCTAAGCAAACTCAATGCATTTCAATCCTTTATAGTGGCGCTAAAATATAATTACGATACCTCTAATCAGAAAACTGGTAGAGGCGTTACTTAGATGTGTCCTACCTGCCTACTAGAATAGAATGTAGGTAACAAAACACGCGCGCTCTTGCTGATATGGTCTGCAATAATTATGTTACTAATCTGCAGATGGTCTGATTTGGCAGGACAGTACTGCAACTCGTTCTTATTAGTATGAAGAACGAGTATATCTAGTAGTATCCTACTCAACTATAAGATTCTCAGGAAACGAGGCCTCTAAAGAATTCGGTATGTCAAGTTTTTTTTTGGAGGGCTGAATCGAAAACCATTTCTAGATAATTGTCTCAATAATCATATTTTATATGTCAGAGATTTTAAAATGAAAGGATTTCAGATATTTTTAATAAAATAACGTCGTTTTTCGGTCCGTTCAGTGACGTCACTGGCATACCTGTGAACTCCTTGGTAAACATAAAATCAACTTAAAATAACCGGGCATTAAGAAAAACAATACATTCACAATGTCAGAATTTGACATTTGCTGTTGCCGTATCTTTTTCCAGCATAGAGTTAGAAAGAGGAGGCAGGTTTAATTTTTTTTTAATATAGCAGTAGATAGTTTTTCTCCATGGAGTTCCAATTATTTTCTCTCCACCATTTTTGCACTTAGAGATAAGCATAAGCATATGCTCACGACTATATTCCCCGAGGGGGTAGTCAGAGATATTCTGAAACCTCAGAACATCCACGTTTCACCAGTAGTACCGAAACTCTGTCCAGAGACACCTGTCTGTCTCACCTGTGTCTGTCTGTCCTGTGCACTTAGAGATTACAGATCAAAATAATTTAAAAATTTAATTTATATTGATAAACTCGATTAATCGCAATAAGAATGAAATAGGTGTCTTAAAATTATGTCTTCTATCTGTAAAAAATATAAAAATGAAGACCAAAAAAAACTTGACATACCGAATTGTGGGGCCCATAGACAGTTCCTTATTACATACCTACGTTAGAGCCGTAGTTGTGTAAACAAGCCCAGTACAAACAACGCTCCAGATAGATAATGTATTTATGTTGTAGGTACACTTTACTAAATTTTAAATTGTTCACAGGCAATTCACATAAGATCGAGACTTCAAACAAAAACACGAGGAACTTGCTCGATAGCAGAGATAAAATGACTACAATTACTAGTCAATGGAGATCGTGCGACGTTTGCGTGAACCGAAACACAATAACTGGACAAAAGTTTAAATTACACAGCTGCAACCACAAACATTCATCAGAAATACCGAAAAGTCCAAGCAATGGAGTCCCAGAGAGAAATCGGAAGGAGATAAAGGCGATCACAGAAACGACTTTGATTACGGAAAAGCCTAAGTTTTGTGGAGCAGTGTGTTGGTCCAAGCAGGAGTCTCCAATCGAAACATTCACTCCACCTACTCCAGGTCCAGTTGTTAGCAATAGTTCAGATGAAAATAAAACCGAGCTCTATCCTGATGACCCAGAGAAGTATATTAAAGAAATAAAGTTAAGATTAATGCAACGGGAAAAGACTGTAGATAAACATGTTGTAAATAGATGTTAAAATTATAGGTCCAACTTTTTATCTGACGGTATTTAACACTTTTGTACATCTCTGACTACCCCCTCGGGGAATATAGTCGTGAGCATATTCTTATAAATTTTATAATGCACCGATATAAGACGCCCATGTTTATAGTTACCTATACCTTTTTTTTTTTTAAAAGGACCTACCGATTCTAACTCTGGAGTGCGGACTCATTTTTGAACTGAGCAGTTGAAAATGTTAAAATTACTATGGAGGTATGGATATTTCTACTGCTGATATGACTTTCCAAAATCGTTTTTGAAAGTCAAATCAGCAATAGGAAGATGCATATCTCCACACCCATAGTAATTTTGGCATTTTCTACTGCTGAGTTCTACGTAGGAGTTTCAAAAATCGCACTTTCTGGAATAAATTTCTTCAGAAATGGAAATTGTAATGAAATACTTAATAGTTATTGTGGAAATATTTCTAAAGAAAACATTTGTTGTTTATAATGTTATTAAGTAGATAATTTTTGTAATAGGCTGTAGATTTTTCTATCAAATAAAAAAACAATTAAAAACAGGTACTTTGTACGAACTTATAATACATTTGTTAAAATGTTGTACATTAACAAAAAAAGAAACAAAAATTAAATTATTTATTGTACTTACTGTTATTGTAAAAACTGTTTTAAAGTTTTGCTATTATTGAACAAGTACACAATTTCTAGTTTTAAATGTAACTGTTGGAGCTTATAATATTAATAATTATAACTATTAATAAAAACGGAGTTCAACACAACTCATAATTGGTATTAGGTAGGTAGACCGTAAGTGAAGTCTGTAAGAACATTTTGTATGAAAAACCCTCTAGGTACCGACTATAATATAATATGATGATTTTTTTTTTGTAGCTTATGATTTGACTTAATTCTGTACCTATACAACGTGTTAATGAATTAACGCAAAACTAGAAAGTAGTTTGTTTAGAATCGAGAGCAGAATCGAATTATCGTGGTACCAACATAGGTAAAAACGTCCAAAATATTAAATAATTTGTTTTTAAAATTTTAAATAATTATACTGAATTCGATCTCAAACCTATCCCAGTTTGCCCGTGCGCACACTCACCCGACTTACTAGCTTATGAGAGCACGTAAGCGCTTTCATTCATTGCTGAAATGATAACAAATCATTTTTGGCTCAAAACTTAAAATGCGAATAACTTTAAATATTAACTATCAAAATAATGAAAATAATGTTTCAATCTAATTATTTTGTAATAAATCAGTTGGGGTGTATGAGGTTTTGCGCTTATTCATTAACACGTTGTATAATTTGTGTGGACGCAGGCGGGAAAACTCTTGTAGTTTATAATATTGTTAAAATACGTGTTGAATTATAAATAAGATAATTAGACAGTTGACGAAGAAGGTACGTACGGGTATGTAATGTAATAGGTAGGTAAATTTTTATTACATTCTTATGTAAAATAATGTTAATGTACCTTAAAATAATGATGTTCAGTGTTATACAGATTAAACCTTGAGACAAACAAGACTTTTATTTTCACGTCGTTTATGCATGAGTGAAAAGTTAAAAACTTTTACAATAAATTGTATCGAATATCTGGCACTGTATGAGAAATAATAACAAGTAGCAGAAGGTTGTATTACCCAGGCGTTTTATCACCAAATAGTGATATAGTACGCCTATAGTGGTAACCATTGTGATTGCTTGTAGGTACTATATACGTTTTTATTTTTCGTATCTTTTACATTTTAAACTTTTTACGACATCATTTTAAGAAATTAATATTTAAAAAAACTTTAACTTAGCCTCCTCGTGTTCTATACAGGGTGTAACAAAACACCCTAGTAATACTTAACGGGGTGCTTCAGACCATCAAACTGAACAACTTTTACTAAGGAACCAATTTCGGTTTCATTCATTTCATTTCATTTCATACATTTTGAGTCGACCTGCAGTTTTGTATGAAATTATGATATTACCCAGGCGTTTTATCACCAAATAGTGATAAAGTACGCCTATAGTGGTAACCATTGTGATTGCTTGTAGGTACTATATAGGTTTTTAAAGAGCGTTTTGATTCTATAAGATTAAAGAGCATTTAAGTTCTATAGTTCAGCTCTTAGAACGCTTACAGGACCATACAAAAGAACCTTTAAAGTGTTGCACTGTAATCGATATGAAAAAAGCGGATATGGTACTATTTAGTACAATAGACTACCTTACTGACACTTTATGTATCTATTTTGCACTAATAATGAGTCAAAATTGTTATTACAGTACCTACTAGTATTGAAGCTGTGTCGAAAACCCTATTACAGGATCAACTTGCACTATAAATTTACCTTACACAACCATTACGTAATGTTTTAGCTTCTTAACAGCTCCCTCCACACTGTTATGGGGACAGTTCTGTAAAAGTCATAAAAACTCGTCTATAGTACTAAATAGTACCATAGCTACTCCTGGTGCAGTTGCTAATGAACATAAATGGCTTAAATTGCTTTATAAGTGAGTTTGTGACATAAAAGCGCTTAAATTAACGACAAATGAACTAATTACTAATTAGATCTATAACTAACTTTTAAGTACCAATTATATCACTGGTAATTCATAAATAGTGAAATACTGTCATGGTTGCTGTTTTCTGCCATGATAGCACATTAGCAGCACAGCTGTAGCCAATGTGTACTATAACAGCCATAGTCGGGACAAGTCCTTATTTTATTAATTAAAATTTTATTAGAAACGAAAATAATGAGGGCGCATTGTCCAATTTGAAATCAGCATAGTGATTTTATCGATACAATTATTTTCGCAAGTGCAAGTTACGGCAGAGTTCCATGAATGTTTTGTAGTACCTATATCCTTTTTATTAATACATGCTACGTGAAGCAATGGCGAATGACATAAATAAAGCATACTATTACCTTACCGAAATTTGTTTTGTTAGGGAATACTCAGGATAGCAAAACAGAATCGATGACGGTGCAAATAGCACTCTCTTCTTATGGGGACTGCAAGCCCTATGGTGTCAGAGTTTATTCAAACCGCCTTACGGCCTCTGACGTGGTTTTTATGTAACGACTACTACCACCAGAGATAGTAGCCGGGACCAACGGCTTAACGTGCCATCCGAAGCACGGAATCATCTTTCTTTTTCAGACAATCAGGTGACTCAGCCTGCAATGTCCTAAACCAACTGGGGAAAAACGCACAAAGTGACATTTCACTAGTTGCCCCCCGTGGGAATCGAACCCACGACCTCCGTATCAAGAGCCCAATGCTCTTAACCATTAGACCACGGAGGCAAATAGCACTATAAACATTTTTTGGTTACTTTTATAGTAGTACCTACCTAGATTTATCACCGTGAGAGCCTTTATGTAATGTTTATAGAATAAATTAGTGATAAAACTAAGGCCTTTTTGGGGTTCTCTATTCTATTCTATTCTTAATTAATGGCGTTTCCTTGTTAGATTTCGCCAGTGTCAAGTGTTGAGGATATACTCATTAGATATTGTACGGTACAATAGGATATGGCGATCTCAAAGCCCCGTTTTTAAACAAAAACACACTAGAAACCGCCATAAAACGGCGGAGCCACGTGGCTGTCAAAATCGCAAGCCGACGCACGAAACGTCCTCTTGCCACCCCCTCAGCCACGTCACTCCTTTGGGGTTCTCTAAACGTTTGCAACACCATTAAAGTGCTAATCATAAACACTAATTAGCACGTTCTAAAACGTTCTCAGGTCTTTTATAGTAGGTACCAGATTTTGCTACTAGTTCTCTAGGGGCAAAAACAGACCTTTTCTCCCATCCGGAAAGCGAAAACGTCAATTTTCGTCCCTCTGCGCTAAACGAAGTTGCCGCTCTCCACCTCCGTCGAGGAGAACAAAAAATAGTATTCTAACCTCGGGCAGTAAATATTATATTCTATTTTTGTTTAATGGCGTTTCCTTGTTAGATATATTTATTAGGTAGGATTGTACGGTAATTGGATATGGCGATCTCAAAGCCCTGTTTTTAAACAAAAACACACACTCGAATTCCAACTCTGCTTCCAATAGTTCGCATTGCGAGACATTATCAAATAGATCGGTACATTTAGACATTGGACTCTTAAATCGTAACAATCGCATTTTGATTCTGATGTCAACTAAGATATCTCTATTCTATATCTGGATGCCATCTTCCTGATTGGAACCCAGGCACGTATCCAGGGTGGGGGGGGGAATAGGTGGGATGTATCCACCCCCCCCCCAAATCCGAAAATTTGTATGGAAAAGTGATTATAGCACTTACTTTTTCAATGTTTTTCTATGAATATCCCCCCCCGAAATTTTAATGTCCCCCCCCACTCCGAAACGAAAGTCTGGATACGTGCTTGTTGGAACCAAAGCATTTGGCTATGATCAATGACGTCTGCATACGACGAATTACTTATCTTCCCAATTCGGTATTTTACGACATTATTTAAAAAAACTAACTAACTATATTAATTATATTAACTACCTATATTCTATACAGGGTGTAACAAAACACCCTAGTAATACTTAACGGGGTGCTTCAGACCATCAAACTAAACAACTTTTACTATGGAACCAATTTCATTTTCATTCATTTCATTTCATACATTTGAGTCGACGTGCAGTTTTGTATTTGTATGAAAGAGCGGATTTTTCTTTCGTGATTTCGATGTTGACTCCTTAGTGAAAGTTGTTCAGTTTGAAGGTCTGAAGCGCCCCCTTAAGTATTACTCGGGTGTTTTGTTACACCCTGTATAAGTATATCACGTCGTTCCAAGATAACACTCTGTACAAATAACGGTTCAAATTCGATGATCCGTAAACATAATATCTGTGTTAAAAACGTTAGTCAAGAAACGTCAGAGTTGATTACAAATTCCGTAGACAGATCTGAACTTGGCCATTTCATCCGCTAGAACTCAGAAGCCATGTCCAATTCTCCATCTCAAGCGGTCCGGATAGCGGAATAATTTTCCTTATTATCGTACATCAGTGAAGCGAACAATGAAATAAGTAGACTATACAGGGTGTTAGGGACAGCCCTCCGCAAACTGAAACGGTGAACTCAGACCATCAAACTGAACAACTTTCACTATGGAGCCTATCTCAGGAAACGTGAAAAAAATTCAGCTGTCCCATACAAAACTGCCGTACCAACCCGACTCAAATGTATGGGACAGCTGATTTTATTTCGCGTTTCCTGAGGTAAAGGTAGTGAAAGTTGTTCAGTTTGATGGTCTGAGTTCACCGTTTCAGTTTGCGGAGGGCTGTCCCTTACACCCTGTATACTCTCAGTTATAACTACGCAGATGATAGAAATTGGAACAGGCCCGGTTGAGTCAGTCAGATGCACCACAACCACGCAAAAGCGACACAATATAACGGGCGAGCACGAATTTGTATGAAAACCGCATAGGTCAATTAGCACATAAGGTACCAAAATTTACAGTCGATTTCAACGGCTGTGGCTGTACGTATCCTACCTATCCCGACGACATCGCAGTGACCTTAGACTATTTATATATGGACAAGTTACGCGAGTAATTCTAGTAACAAACTTTTCTGACACTTTTTGCTGGGGGCGAGGTACCTACTTAGCATGAAATCCGCAACTTTGGACTTTATTCCATTACTTTAGATTCTAATTTTGAATGTTAAAAATCATGAAAAACAGTGTCGTGTGAACCACAAAAGTGATAAGTTCGAAATTTATTTTTCGGCCGCAATTCTAGGCTGTCGCGTTTAGTGATAAGGTATAAAATTGTATATAAATGCGTAAGATTATTTGATCTTGTACGTTGTAAGCTTACGCAAGGCAGGTTCCTCTATACAGGGTATTTCATAAGTAACAATAAACATTTAAAACTTTTAAGGGGGTTATTTAGACCGTCAAACTGAACAACTTTCTCTATTATATCCCATACAGTCATATTTTAGCTCTAGTCGATTTGTAGAGTATGGAACATAATTTTTTTTTTCGCGATTTCGATATTGGTCCCATAGTGAAAGTTATTCAATTTGATGGTCTACACCACCCCCTTAAAGGTTTATTTGTATTTTTGTAACACCTTGTATGGTCTTAGGGTTGAACTACACATGGCCGCACGCGATCGCATTTTTCGTCGCTCTATCCTTTTCTGTCACTCAGGAACGTCATTTGCTAGAGCATATAAGATAGACGGAACGGAACAGCACGGAACAGCACGCTGCGTGCGATCGCGTTCCGTCTATCTTACGCGTGTCAATTAAATCTCAACTGCCTACATCCTATCTAGACGCATACAGTACGACCAGGGAAATCAGTCAGCTCGTCAATCTTCGTTTGCACAGACTACCTAGAAGTGCTATTTTTTAATCGCAAACATTACTATGCATAATTTCCGTCGTTATGAGGATCTCCAATGTTATAGCAAATTTGTCAAAACTATGCATAATGTTATTCTTTATGATTTACTAAGTAATTCCAAAGTTATTGAATATTGAAGTTAGCCGCTCCGTGCCAGTACTAAGAACAAAAAGCCCCTCGAACACGTGTGACGTCATCGCACCCGTTCGTTCTGCGGTTGTATGTTATCCCATAGACAAGTACTAAATGATGTGCACATAAAAAGTGGAGGTCATTGAGACACTTTTAATTTAAAGACCTAGAACCAACGTTATTTTAAGCGGCTAAAGTTTAATATCCAGTGGCTCGAGGACCATGGTACTCCACCATTACTCACTCCATGGTGGAGGGGGACTTGGTAAGCCCCCCCCCCCCTCCCGTAAATTTGAGCACAGTATTATGTACGCCTTTTGTAGTTGGCGCAACTCTAACTTATTATGACATCATCGACGATCTGAAGGATGCAAGAATTAGAGAAAACACACCTTAGAGAATTGCACTCCTTCATACGCTGCTGTTTCTACTTAGTAGGTAGAAACAACTTCGACAAGGAGGCCGCCAGGCGTATCCAACTAGGTTGGGCTGCTTTTGGGAAACTACGTCATATATTCTCCTCGGCCCTACCACAAATGCCTCAAAACGAAGGTGTTCAATCAGTGCGTTCTGCCGGTGATGACATATGGTGCGGAAACGTGGACCCTGACGATAGGACTAGTTCATCAATTTAAGGTCGCTCAGCGAGCTATGGAGAGAGCTATGATCGGTGTTTCTCTGAGGGATCACATCAGAAATGAAGTGATTCGTCACGTCACAGAACTAAAGTGGCTGACATAGCTCAGAAAATTAGCAAGCTGAAGTGGCAATGGGCTGGTCATATCTGCCGAAGAACTGACAACCGATGGGGTGTCAGAGTTCTAGAGTGGAGACCGCGAACTGGTAGGCGTAGTGTGGGACGCCCTGCTGCCCGCTGGACAGACGACCTAAAAAAAGTAGCGGGAAGCGACTGGATGAGGAAGGCCAAGGACAGAGTTTTGTGGCGCGCCTTGGGAGAGGCCTATGTTCAGCAGGGGACGATGATAGGCTGATGATGATGATGATACGCTGCTGAAGAAGCAATTCTGATGTGTAGTCCACCAATCCGCATTTGGGAACGCGTGGTAGACTGATGTCCATAGACCCTCAGGGTCCTGTGCCCTGTATATTATAGTGGAACAATTAGCTAGTCAGCAATGTATCGAGGTTGACTGCCCAGGGTGCGCTAAACGAAGTCAGGATTCCTCATCCTTCCAATGCACCACTAGCAAGAAGGTTACTACAGCCCTGATTGAAAAGTTAACAGTTTAATGTAGCAAAGTCCAAAAGTGAGGTTCAACGTTAAGTCGACCGTACTACGCCTCATAACATTATTAATGAACCAGTATGTGGAGTGGAGTGCAATAAATTTATTCCGACATCAGTGTTTACTCACATCTATCATAAATTATAGCTTAAGCGGGTTGATTATGAAGTCGGATGAGCATACTAGTAAACAAGGTGAGTAAACAAATCGTAATGTAAGCACTGCACTCCCGCCGAGAACAGACGAGAAAGGCCGAGAACTGATTATCTACTCGGTGACGAGAGTCGGGCATGCTTCATTGTTCTCGAGCAGGGGTCTTGCCGAAAATTAATTTATAAAGGGGGTGTAGTGCAGTGCCTGCTTTATTAATTTCTTCGCATACTCCCGCATTCTGAAATGTACATAAATGAGATAATAATTTATTTTTAATAAACAACAATCGAGTACGAATTTCAATAGAATTTGGTATAATGCTTGGGGCTTCTTATTATGGCGGATTTAAAGGGGGGACCGGCGTCCCTATCCCTACACAAGAATCAACGTTTTTTGTTGCTCTGTCGTAAAAAAAGGGCAATACCTACTACCTACACAAAAGCGTTAAACTTGGCGTGATTATAATGCAAACTCTAAAGTAGGTATCAATCAGCCGATATCAACTCACTGCTGGGCAAAGGCCGCTAGGGCCAAGGTACCTTGGTTAGGACCAAGGTATAAAACCAAAAGATTTTAAAAAAAACGGCTTCGAGCTCACGGTAAGGATCCCGAACTAAATAAAAGAAAACACAATGGTATTCTTATGGGGCATACGGGACGAATATAAAAATACTTACTTAGCGGCATGAATTTAAGTTAGCGAAAAATTAACTAAACTGATGACTAATATAATACGAATAATTTAATATAAACTGAAAATTTAGGGGTGGAAATAATCCGTTTTCGATATTGAAATAGGCGTGCGACTATATTACTAAGTGAGCGACTAGAAATGCAGAGAGGGCGACATCAAAAAGGCTAGATCTAACTCAGTCGGTTAGGTAAACGACGATCATGTAAGGTTTCTTGCGACCACAGCGCACGAGCCGATCGAGCGCAACGAGCGTGCCGCGGCAGTGGTTGTTATTTTCTGGCACATATTGTTTAAGTCTGTTTTCTTTTTTTCTTCTTCTTTCTATTGATAAATTTTAAATTTTGTTAATTTGTATAATTACTATGCCCTAGGGTAAAATTGTAGTGTGACTAATACTCTGTACTTACCATCTGTAACTTATGTACCTACAATTTAAGGTAAATAAATGAAATGAAATGAAATTGATAATTCAGAACTTAACGTAGTCACTCAAACAAATACTTAATGGCTATCTCAAATATTATAACTAATGCTTCTCGTTTTTTCATTATTAGTAGATAATTCAAATTAATATTTTGTAAGAATGCTGTTTTGGAGATTTCTCGTCACTCGCAGTTAGTCGCTTACTTAGTATTTTTGTGATCCAAATTCATAATTTTTGACACTAAGGGCCTGTTTCACCACTGCTGGATAAGTTCTTGTTAGTTTATCCGACATATTCAGAAGTGGTGAAACAGGCCCTTAATTTTTTTTATTACAGTCTCTCGTTTAAATACTACCCTATTTTTATCTCGACGGCCATGTTTGGCTAGCATACCAATTTATTTCAGTATTTGCTAGGCTGTCACTTACACCCTGTATAGGCTTATGAATAGGGTCATGGTCATGAGGGATGCCAAAAATTTGCGTAATGCTATGAATCTTTATGTAAAACTTTAAACGCGCGACCTGTAAAGAATTACGAGGCTAAAGATGCGTCATCAATGCTTCATCATCATTTATTTAAAAAAATATTTGGTCTGAGTTATGAATCCCATTAAATGTATATATTTGGCCCTATGGGAATGGGGGTTTAAAAATAAAATGAATTTTTTATGGTAATTTTTTGTATGGAATTAATGCTTTTGTTTTAATAACCTATCTTTTTTTTAACTTAGGATTTTTTAAATATTACTCATCAATTATTTAGCGATTTTCTTGTTAAAATAAGGCTTATTTCATGTCCTATCTTTAGGTGACAATTTGACCAGACGCAAGTTCAGCCTAACTTTCATAGAATTTTGGGCTTTATCATTTGGGATTTTGCAGTTGTGTCATTGTTTCTGCGGATGAGCGATATGGCAAAGACAAATAATAGTTTGTTACTATTGCAATCTAAATTTTCAATCAAACTAACGTAAACAAACGGTGCACAAATAACGTTCTGCATTGGTTTGTGCTGCCCCCAATCGTATTTTTTTTATTTCTAATCAATTATTTTTTAACATTTTTTGGCACACAACTATAAAATAAAACAAAAATTAAAATACACCGTACAGTGAACCGATAAATTTAAAATCAGCAATAACTACAATGTTAGGGTTGCCAACGTTCCCGTTTCTCGAGTCATAAAGGATATGCGCAATTGTCCCGTTTTAGGGCACGTACGGGTTTTAGATAGAAGAATTACTGTAGTACCGTAGCTCGGCCCCCCCAAAATCCTTCTGGCCTAGCCCTGGTATAAAATGAATCACTTTCTAAAAATAAGAGACATCTACAACAATAAACACAATATTATTTTCTAGTGTTTCGATTCTTGTGTCCACTTTCAATAAAAGTAGAGTGTGGTCAGAATTTACTTCGTAAATTCGAGCTTGCTTCGCTCGCTCGGCATTCTTTGTTATTGTTCTTCGCTTTGAAACTGAGCTCTAGCCTAGCTCTAGCTACAACCGAGTCATTATCTTGGTATATATTTTAGAGCTCTCTTCGTTCGCTCTTCGTTCTTTTGTTTCATACACATCGCTCATCCGGGAGAATAACCGCACAATTTAATTTTTTTCCAAAATTGAGTTATTAATGCCACAATAATCCTTAGGTGTATATTTATTTGGAGGAATAAACTCACGACTGTAGTGCCTATAGTTTTCGCTAGATGGCGGAGCACTATTAAATGTTTCAAGTTTAAGCTATTGAGCATGTAACCTTTAAATCCTTCTCCTGTAAAATTTGCAATAATGAGCTCTAAAAATCGAGTTATTATGTAGCAAAATTTATGTTTAGGTCGCAAGTTTACAACACTTACTAAAAATACAGTTAACTTTTGAGCTTGTTTACTTTGGATAAGGTCTTCTTAGCTTATTCGACATAATATTTTGATTGAAGAATATGTCAAATGAGCTGTCGGATAAGCTAACCTAACAAGAACTTATTCGAAAGTGGTGAAACAGGCCTTTAGTAGTTCTCTTATTAGTTTGTGAGTGTATCCACAAAAGATTTTCCAGTTTACCAAAGTAAACCGACTTCTAAATTATAATTTATTATATTATAGAGGTATACCTACAGGTGTTTTCACCAACTTGTGTGTAAATCGACCCATTCGGTTAATGAATTCGAACGATTTGAACCCACGCATAATCGTGCTTTGTCACTTTGCCTTGGTGATCGCAGGAAGCCGGCTGCCCGCCACTTACTGCATTGTTTAACTGGGGTGAGTACATTTTATTTTTATTCTTTTTAGTGTGTTCAAAACCGGTCAATTGCGAGTCGGGTTACTCACGCACCGAGGGTTTCGTATCACACAACATAAATTATTAACTTATAACAACGTTTTTTTTTCTTCGGGACCTTTAGCGCGAGACCGACTCACACTTGGCCGTATTTTTATTTGTTGTTATCCTGTTAAGTTTGCTCTGTAATCACCCCTTGTTAGATGTATGTGTTACCATTTTTACGATAGAGCGAGAAGAAAAAAAGTTGATACAAGCTAGTTTCTTGTTTGAGGACCTCCCTTAATGAAAATTTTCTTGAAATTTTTATTATTTGTTAGCAAATCCGCCATAATAACGCACATTATGCGAAAATTTCAACTGTCTAGCTATTAAGGTTCAAAAGGTACAGCCCTAAATAGGTAGGACGGACAGACGGATAGCGTAGGCCGTTTTCACCTTTTGGATACGGAACCCTAAAAATGAGCCCGCGCACACATCCGCGGCGCAGCGCCGTACCGTGGAAATTCACGGCACCGTTAAAAGTTCCAGTTCTGTTTATAGACTTTGATTCCAAATTCCAAAAATACAAAGATCAAAAAATCTGATTCAAGATCGCACTGGAACTTTTCACGACAAGGCGCCGCGCCGCCCTAATACTAATACCTAATATGTACACTCAGAAAAAAATCGTCTAACAAAGCGACAATAAAAGCTTTGTTAGAATTTTATTGTTACCGCACGTAAGTACATTGTCATTGCAAATATACGGCTATAATGCCAGTGACAACTTTTTTATTGTTGAAAAAAATTTAGTTACTTCAGCAAAATACACGTATTTAGTGTAACTATGTTAAAACATTTTAACGGGGTAGCAATGGCACGTTGTTAATTTATCAACGTTACGTAGTGATGTTATAGCAAAGTATAATCCATCAAAGTAACAATTGTTGGGGTAGCAATGGCACGTTGTTAATTTATGAACGTTACGTATTGATGTTATAGCAAAGTATAATCTATCAAAATAACAGTTGTTAGTATGGTTAAGCGGTATTGTTAGTAAACCAACGTTTTAACTAACAAAATTCAAATTAAACATTTGGACAAAATAGCCTAGATACGATTACAATGGCGACACCGTCGGATGCACAACCTGTTTTGTCACGCTGTCATTTAAATTGTGGACGCGTTGAAGAGCAGTCGTGCATGCGGTCTTATATACTTGTTCGTTTCCTATGCTATAGCACGCGGTCATAGTGTTTGTGTTATTAAATAACTGTTCAGTGATTACACTACTACTTGTATACGTAATTTTAATTACGGAGGACCAAGAGAATTTTCTCGATAAGAACCACATGGCACACTTAGTGCCGTCTATGATGGGTAAGTAATAGTGTCTTATTTACTTAAATTTTTATTCAGTGGTCGGAAAATCGGATGTATATTTACATGATATTTACCTAAAGTCCAAGTGTTTACTAAATATGGAACCTTTAAATTAGAAATATCACGAGATTCCGATATTTAGGCAGAATTTGTTATATATCTTTGATGGAAAGAACAACCATCCCGAGATTTACAAATAAATGATTTTAAGAAGTTTCCATTTGTTCATAGCTTTTTATTAAGCATAGGTCCTAAATATGCATCCGATTACGGTTTTTATTATTATAATTAAACGCAAAATTATGTGGGTGAAGTTAATGTCATCGCTTTGCCATAGGCAACACACCTATTCAGTTGAGTGAATTCAGATTTACTTATGTCTAATCTAATGAAGTCGGTAACAAACCGAAATTGGTCTGAAAATGTTAACTGAATAGAGAAGTAGGTATATATCATCATCATACTCGGCATATCGGCTTGGCCGACACTTAGCCTACTGAGAAATCTGCTCTCCTATATATTCATTTGTGTCGAGTACGATTGCAGTTTTGTATGAAACAGCTGCTTACTTTTTCGCGATTTCGGTGTTGATCCCATAGAGATATAATAATTTACAAGGCCAGTCTCACATATATATAAATGTTTTCAGAAGTCACCCACTATCACAACGGCTGCTGACAAAAGTTATCCCGAACCACACACACATCCACAAGAAGTGCAGGTAAATAAAAAATACTTTAGAGTTGACACAAATTTACTGAACTGTTTGAAAGTAGGTAGATAATTATTATAGGATAAGTCATCATCATCACAGCCTATATACGTCCCACTGCAAGGCAAAGGCCTACCCTCAGGGAGGGTTTATGGGCGTTAGTCCACCACGCGTGCACAATGCGGATTAGTATCTACACTTCACGTACGCATTGAAACTTCTTCTTCAGCCTATGCAGATTTCCTCACGATGTTTTCCTTCGAGTGCAGTCGGTATTACGTACTACGTATGTTCGAAAACTCATTGGTACATGGCATATTGTCCCGTTGTCCGTGCGGATAACATGCTATAGTATGAGTACAATGTAATTCATCATCATCACCAGCCTATATATGTCCCACTGCAGGGCACAGGCCTACCCTCTAGGAGGGTGTTTGGGCGTTAGTCCACCACGCGTGCCCAATGCGGATTGGTAGACATCACATATGTATGCATCAGAATTTCTTCTTCTGCATATGCAGGTTTCCTCTCGATGTTTCCTTCACCGTTTGAGAGCAGTCGGTAATACGTACATAAGTTAGAAAAACTCATTGGTACGTGGCATGTTTTACGTGCGGATTCGAACCCGGACCTCATGATTGAGAGTCCATACCTCTCCGTAATAGGTGTAACAAATCGTACATAAATTACGAAAAAGTCATTGGTACGAGTCGGCTTGGACGGGGATAGAACCATCGCCTCCTGCACGGCAGGCAAGGTTACTCGCCACTGGACCACCACGGCTTTTTAAATTATAGGAATGTAATATATCGAACTGTAATAAAGAAATATCTTGGATAATTCATATAGCGTCATCTCATCCCACACTAGTTAGAGCTTGTACTACAGGTGCCAGACACTGACATACATAAGTAGGCAGATAAACATCCCAGTCACAGAACTAACATATATCATAACAATGTTTGCCAAGTCAGCTGATCTTATTGTTTATTCCAGGAATGGTCACTTATGCGGAACTGGATCTGTTCAACAGCACATTTGATTTCAAGACATTAGAACCTGGAAAAGGTCTTCGCCGGAAGCTATCTCTATTGGCAAGGTTCTACTTACAAAAGCGGACAAGCGTGACACCACAATAAAAGTTGTTAATTTATATTAGATTTATAATTCTAAGAGCATTAATAAATACCTACTGGTGATATCTTTTTTTTTTCATATACCTATCTCTTTCCTCTTTGTCGTATATCTTTTGCTACCTCAGCAAAGTAGCATTGGGTGTCTCGCTCCCTGCTCTGCACTTTGTTAATGATACACTATGGAAATCCGGCACTGCCCTGGAGTGATAAGCAGGAAACAAATTATATTTTCCAAAGTTTCTGCTTATAACTCCAGGGCAGTGATGGATTTCCATAGTGTATCATTAACAAAGTGCAGAGCAGGAAGCGAGACAGCCAATGCAACTTTGCTGGGGTAGCAAAAGATATAACGACAAAGTAACGTTGTTGGAGTGGCAACAGCGAATTTAATAAAGGCACAAAGGAAGATTGCTATTGCAACTAAAGAAAAGTAGATCTAGCGACAATAAACTTTTGTCTTTTTCACAAAATCCTTTGTCACCGGAACAAAGGTATATTGGTAGGCCACAAAGCACATTTGATACTACAGCTAAGTAAAGTAGTTGTAGGGACAATTATGCTTTTGATAATGTAGCTAAAGAAAATAGTCATGGGAACAAAGCTAAAGCAAAACTATAGCCTTAGAAACAATCTTAGCATTGTAACTGCATAAATTCTACGTAGCTTATCTGACAACATTTTTATTGCTGTAACATCAAGATTGACTGATGAAGAGTAACTTTGCTGCATTAGCAATTAAGAATGTAACAATAAAAACGTTGCTTTCATAACTATACAACTTAGACGGCTCTCCAGCATCAAAGTTTTTTTGTTGCGATGGCAATAATTTTCTCTCAGTGTACTTATGTCATTTTTTTTTTTTATGATTATGGGCTCGATTTTTATTCGCGCGAATAATGTGAATGTGATAACATAGGATGACTTCTGACAAGACTCTAATATCAAGAAACTATGTACGAACATTTTTTGTTTCACGACTTTCACGCGTCTTCCTATGCTGTTTACCGCTAAAACGACCTCCAACACCCTTTTCACATAGGAAGACGAGTGCAACAAGCAATTTTTTGACTTACTGTCTTGACATAAGTGTCCTGTCAGAAGTCATCCTAAGTTATCACATTCACATCATTCGCGCGAATAAAAATCGCTGTGCGGACGAGCCCTATGACAGAGCAGACAAAAATACGTAGCTGCAAAATAATGCATAGAAAGATAGCTGTTCACCTTAATTTAAACAATAGGTAATCGTGAAAGAAATAAAAGATAAACAGTTTTTTTTGTCTCCTGAAAAAGTTCATTTAAGGCCTCCGCTCATTGCAGCGATTTTATCGAGCGATAATATCGCTGCGATTTTGCGATAATTATTTCCAGTACATTTGTTTGGGGACGCGCGCGATCCTACACACTGCCGCGATATTATCGAGCGATAATATCGCTGCGATTTTGCGATAATTGTTCTCAGTACATTTTGTATGGGGACGCGCTCGATCCCACACACTGCCGCGATATTATCGCAACTCTTTCGACTACATTCAGTGGTGGGGCGCATGCGTGACGCGAATCGCGGAATCGCTGCAGTGTGTAAGGTGTCGCGATATCGCTGTCGATAATATCGCTCGATAAAGTCGCTCGATAATATCGCTGCAATGTGCGGAGGCTTTTATTGAGATACGGCGGATTAGAGTTAGGACGACGCGCCGTACCGTGGTCCGATGCGTCGCCGTTAATTTCCCCGGTACGGCGCTGTGGAGATACGGCCGGGCCCTTGTGTTTTGGGACATGACACGACACGTTTCTCTTGGCTAGTGATAAGCAAGGATATGGAGAGCTGACTGCAGTCAACCTCTAGTTCCTATTTCAGGTTTGATCTCATAGTAAAAGTGGTTCAGTGAGTTGTGGTACGGAACTCACGGTGCGCGTCCCCAACTCGCACTTGACCTTTTTATTTCTGCCTTATGGTTAATAATTCTGATTACTTCAAGGGGTGATTGTACCCATGATACTGAACAACTTTCCCTAAAGCCTATTTCCGACTACGCGAGTTATTTAGTCGAGTAGGGAGTGTTTTAGTAGTTATACATGTCTTTTATTTTGTTACTAAATCACTCGCACTCGACTAAAATACTCGCGTAGTCCGAACTAGGCTTAAGATACCTATAGAAAATAAGCAAAAAAAATCTGTTCTTAGCTGATAAAAAGTTAGTACCTACCTACGTACATGAGAAGTTGACATTTTTGCTTGCGCATTTCCCAATGTTATTTTGGGAAAGTTGTACTGTATTAAACTAATTGGTTAATATTGAAATAGGACGAAACTTCGTTTGTATGCAGTGCGCTCGGGCGCCCTCGCAGTGAAACTAAGTAAACTCGTTCTAATGCCTACTTTTCCATCCAATCAACAAATAAAATATTAGCATACAAAAGAAGTTTTTGACCTTTCACCTCGATTCCAATCAATCGAGACTTCAGTAAGTTATCGACTAAAGAAATTCAAAGCCATGCAAAAACATGACCGAATGCACGGACCTGAAAAAAAGACGGACGTAATCTCGTCTAATCACGAGTGAAGCACCCATTTCTTTTGTGTGCGTGCTGTCACGCGGTACATAATGGTGACGGGTGTCGGACCTGCGCCTAGCTAGAGCTAGTGCAGCTAGTCCCTTGTAGAACAAACGAAAATGTAGGACTTTGCATGCTTCACATCTTTTTAGTGTCACATTACGTCCGTCTTTTTTTCAGGTCCGTGACCGAATGGCAAACATTTCTTACTTTGATAATTGCTCTTCACAATACAGGGTGTAAGTATGACAGCCTAGATAATACTGAAACGGTGAATTCAGACCATCAAAATGAACCACTTTTACTATGGAGGATAACAGGGTGGCTGTTGGAGCTGGTGTTTCATTGGATATATTTGAGTCAAATAGGTAGGTACATACAGCTAGTTTGTATGGAGCAGCTGATTTCTTTTCGCGTTTCCCGAGAGTGGCTCCGTAGTAAATATCTTGGACATTGTCACACAAATTATCTAGTCACATTTAAAGTACCAGAATCGCTAGCCTGGACTTGTATTATGATGACTAGACAACGATATAGAATACATATATAGATACAAAAATCCATGACTCGGGTACAAATATTCATATTCATCATACAAATACTTGTCCCTTACGGGATTTGAACCCGCCACCCTCGGCGCAGCAGGTAGATTCACTACAGACTGTGCTATCGGGCTGTCAAAACAAGTGAAAGTTGTTCAGTTTGATGCTCCGAATTCGCCGTTTCAGTATTTGCTAGGCTGTCACTTACGAAATGATTATCAAGACAATGTGTCGAAAACAAAGTAGGTACCTACCGACCTACCAGGCAGTCAAGAATATTACTGAAGAATGTAATACGGTTGTTATTAAATTTTATGAAATTGCATGAAAGGAGTGGCACAAAAGAAAGGGCCTCTAACATATACATAATAAATATAATTATAATAAAGCGTACAACGGAGTACGGAGTATGTTGTACTCCTGTGCTCCTTAATTCGTAACGTAAGCACTTTTTTTTCAAATATTAGGTGAAATTGATATCATTAGCAACCTTTTAAACTAAGAGTCTACCCATCAAACTGAACACGATTTCTATCACTTCGATTTTTTATTTTTCATTTTACCAAACTTTATTTCTTGCATAGAAACTCTAGCAGTGTTTTCTTAGTTAACAGTAATAGAAATATTGCAAGTGAGAACAGGCCCCGTACCAGGACTTTCGATTTTCGATACTCCTGGAGTGCGATTTTTCAATTTCATTCGATGAATTCAGCAGTTGATAATGTCAAAATTTCTATGGAGATATGCATCTTTCTACTGCGGATTTGACTTCCGAAAATCGTAATTCAGGAGTGCGATTTTTTAAAGTCAGTAGAAAGATGCATGAGAACGCTTTTGTATGAGATTTAAAAACCGTTCAAGCTCACCGATGACATTCAAAAATCGCACCCCTGATCCCCATTTGTCGCAAACAGATTTTGTAGTAGTAGTTCCCTAGTTTTAAGTATGATTATTGTAATACAACCATTCTGTTCTGTACCACCTGTCTGTTTGCACAATAAAACTTTTTCAATTCAATTCAATTTTCAACAACTTTTACTATGGGAGCAAATCTACCGGAACAAAAAAAAATTACTGTTGCATACATTTGAGTGGGTCGGAAAAAAAAATCTTTCGGACTTCATGCATTCGGATATGTGTAAATCGGACTTGCATTACGGACCCGAGTCGAATAAGGCATTGCAGTTTAATATGGAACAGCAGATTTGTTTTGTTGCTCCGATCGGTAGGTATAGGCTCCCATAGTAAAAGTTGTTCAGTTTGATGGGTATATAACTCTTATAATAATATACTTAAACAAAGTTAATAATATAAACAAAATAAGTATTCATTTATTTTATAATATAATGCGGAAGAACTCTGAAATAGGTAAGTAGGTACACAGTTTTCTTCTCTAGAAAATAAACAATAGAATCTTACAGTATTCTTTCTTATGATAAAAATATCTATAATATACAAATAAAAAACAGTAGTTCCCACTGGATCATTCCAGGAAAAAAAATATTGTCTCTGATATTGTCCAAGCATGTCCGAACTCCGAACACAAATTGCATTAATATATGGCAATGTTGCTAAGGATAGAAACTCTAGGTTAACAATATAATTATGATTACAAGGCTATTACGTATCATGCATCAATACTAGGTAACTAACTAACTACTAAGTGTCCACGCTCGCTCGATTGCGATGCAATAATAGCACCGTCAGTCAATTTTTTTTCTTCGCACTGCGCGCGCGCGTTCTATGGGAACCAAACACGTGCTCAGAACTTTACGACGTGTCAATAAAACCTTGGTTGTAATTTTAGTTAAATAGCAATTAAAGGCCATTAAATATTGTCTGATTCAACCCGTATTTATTCAGAATGTGTTTGACTCAAACATTGTGTTAACGTAATCAAAGTTAAAGGATGAAGATCTATCTGAATTCACTGCATTGTTCGTGAGAAAAACGAGAATAATTATCGAAGTAGTCATTGCAATAAGGTATCGTATTTATTGACTCCTTTTTCTTAAATTGTAGTATAGGTAGAATATAAGTTGTAGCAAAATTAAGTGAAACCATTTTAAGGGGATGATGCGGAGTGCGATTTTTGAATCTCATTCGGTGAGCTCAGCAGTTGAAAATGTCAAAATTACTATGGAGATATACGCATCTTTCTACTGATGATTTGACTTTCAAAAATCGCACTCCTGAAGCATGATTTTTGAGAGTCAAATCAGCAGTAGAAAGATGCATATCTCCATAGTAATTTTGACCTTTTTAACTGCTGAGCTCAGCGAATGAGATTCAAAAATCGCACTCCAGACCATCAAACTGAACAACTTTCTCTATGGGACCAATATCGAAATCGCGATAAAAAAATCTGCGGTCCCATATATTTAGGTCGAGTAGGTATGGAACAGCTGATTTTTTTTTCGCGATTTCGATGTTGGTTCCATAGAGAAAGTTATTCAGTTTGATAATCTGATCATACGCTTAAAATAGTTTCAGCTAATTTTGTTAGACCTTATACAGGATGTTTCATAAGTAACAATAAATATTTAAAACTCTTAAGACTTGTTAAGGGGGTTGTTAAGACCATCAAACTGAACAACTTTCTCTATGGGACCAACATCGAAATCGCGAAAAAAAAATCTTATATTCCATACATATTTTAGCTCTAGTCGATTTGTAGAGTATAGGAACATCAATTTTTTTTTTCGCGATTTCGATATTGGTCCCATAGTGAAAGTTGTTCAGTTTGATGGTCTACACCACCCCCTTAAAGGTTTATTTGTATTTTTGTAACACCTTGTATAATAAATACCTACTCTTTGCAAAGTCAAAACTTTGCAAAATTCTTACGGATTTCGTTTTAGAGTTTCGGCTTTGAGTTTTAGTCTAATAATCAAGTTATAGTCTAATAGTTACAGCTAATTTTGTTAAAATGAAGATGAAAACCTAAAATAATTACGTATTTACCACCTCTTTTCTCCATAGAAATAAAAGCAAAATACTTGAACACGTTTCTTACGATTTCAGTAAACATGGTGCAAGTAAGCGAGACTGTGACGGAAGAGCCTAAGCCGGCAGTCGAGGGACATTTGAGCAAGGCCCGGGAATCAAACTGGCCTGCAGTGCTCTTCTTCATCCACATCCACCTGCTATCCGTATACGGTCTCTGGCTCTTGGTCTATGAAGCCAAATGGATGACGGTGATACTCAGTAAGTTTCTTTTAGACTACAAACACTAACCCTTGTCATAGACGATTTTTTTTCGCTTAAATATACAGGGTGAAATTGATATCATTAGCATCCTTTCAAACTAAGAGTCTACCCATCAAACTGAACCACTTTCACTATGGGAGCAAACCAATCGCAGCAAAAAAAAAATTTTTTTTACTCCGATTTGTTTGCTCCCATAGTGAAAGTTGTTCAGTTTGATGGGTAGACTCTTAGTTTATAAGGATGCTAACGATATAAATTTCACCCTGTACACTTTTTTAACGGGCATGATCAGACCATCAAACTAAACAACTTTCTCTATGGGACCACCATCAAAAGCGCGAAAAAAAAAAAAATGTCCCATACATTTTGCTCAAGTTGGTTTCAGTTTAGTATGGAACAGCAGTTTTTTTTTTCGCGATTTCGATGTTGGTTCCATAGAGAAAGTTGTTCAGTTTGATGGTCTGATCATCCCCTTAAAAAAGTGTCACCATATTAAGTGGGACCCTGTATACTCTTTCTTAATGCTGTTCCCCTGTAAGTATGTACTAATAAACCCGGAATAATTTAAACCTAGTATAACGTCGGCGTAACTGTTCTTATCATAGACAAATTTCTATACATTTTGCTTATTCTTAGTTTATTCTTGGTATATAAATAACATTTTATTCCACGTTTATTTGTACCAGGGTTAGCAACTAAAATCCCTACAGTTAGTTCATAAAACCGTGACTTATCCGTACGTGGCACAACCGCGTTAGCACTCCGGTAGTGTCATGGGGAAATGCTCTTCCCTTCAGCACCAAAAGGAAATGTTTCATCCCAATTTACAACCAGACGATTCCTTACCTATAAATTAGGACTTACATATAATATCCTCATAATTATTTAGATGTCAATCAAACTGCTTTTTGTATGTATGGGACTAATGTAAACCTTGTAATGATGTAACTTCTTTATAAAATAAATTCAAGTAAAAAAATTTAGCATTTCATGCGAGGCCGTAAGGCGGTATGAAAAAACTCTGACACCAGGGATACACGATAAGAAGAATGTAGATATATTTTGTGAAAATATATAAATTAATTAATTAAATAGCAAAAAAATAATCAACTGTTCCACACAAAACTGCAAACCTACTCGACCCAAACGTTAGATTATGGGGCAGCAGTTTTTTTTCGCGTGCTTTATTTTTATTGTAGGTATTTGCCACTTATACATTTTCTACAATGTAGGAATAAGGAATACTAGGTATTCTTGCTACATAGAAATAGAAGTGAAATAGATAAATTCACAGCTAAAGTCTGAATTGTTATATTTTAGCAGGACTTGGTAAATTACGTAGGTAGATACCTACCTAATCTCCTGAGGCCGATTTGTCTTTCCGTATTTCTTTTCACAAAATATCTGCAAGGAGTGACTGACATTCAAATTATATTTGCTCAAACGACGTTGATCTGATTAATGATTATAAACCTTGATAATTTGTATGAAATAATGTTAAAATATCTGTCGGATAAGCTAACAAGAACTCACTCAGAAGTGGTGAAACAGGACCTAAGTCTTAGTAAAACTTATTGTGTTTAAAAGCTTATGATAAGACTTAAAAACTCGTAGGTACAATAAATACCTACTTTACTGGAACTGGTCCGGACGAAATCTCGGGCAAAAAAGCTAGTAAGCTATTTAAAAAGCTGAAAGAACATTATATGTACTTACCTATTTGTTACGAGTTATGATTTTACAGAACATAACATAAAGAAAATAATAGGTTATTCAACTAATGACCTTCTCTGAGATAGACTTAGATAGAACTCTTTGTCATTTTATTTTTATATTTTCTTGTAAGTCGGGATCATAGAACCTTTGTAAAAATGAGTGTTTTTAAAATTCCTGATGGATTAGAAAATCCAAAGAAGTCAAATGAAGAATCATTTGACTTGTTAATCAATCGATTAACATATAAATAAGAAGCTGTATGTCAAAACATAGTTACTTACATAAACAAAACTAACTTTTTTAAATAGGTAGGTACTTAGGTACTTAGTTTTAGACAATGGGTTTGGAAGTCACTAGGATGCTTAAATCTTTCAAATTATGGATTCATCAGCTTATTTATGACAAGAACTAAAAGTAGAGGCTCTACATATAAAAATAATTGGCTATGTGATAGAAGGTACTCTGTGCTATGTGCACGACACTAGCGCCCCTAGCGGTTGTTGGACCGCCGTGAATTATTTCAAGTAACATGTACCTAAGTCAAAAGTTTGTTATTTTTATAATAAAATAAAAAGTCAAAAGTTTGTTATTTTTATAATATGTAAAAACTAAAGAAATTAGCAACATTATCATTTTAATTTTTTTTAAATACCACCTATTTGCTAGAATCCACGATATTTGCAGTGCCAATTTCCGTACAAACTTTTATCCTGGTTTTTTTACCTTTGGACCTTTTTACCTTTGGTTACCTTTGGAGATAAAAATTTCAAAAAACCTTTTTTAGTGAGCAACTAGATGCCAAATAATGCCAATAGAAACTTCCATGCCAAATTTTAAGTTTATAGTCTTTACAGTTTTAGAGATTTCGTGTTGACTTAGTGTGTGGATTAGCATAGATTCAAGCATATTTTACACAGCTTGACCGACAAAAGTACACTTTTCTGCCACCCCGGGCGCTGACAGTTCCCATCACCACTTCGCACATAGCCATAACAATTTACAGTAGTACTGAATTGATACCTACTCAAATAAATAGGTAAATGAGGTTCATTCATAACAACAATTTGAAAAGAATCACATTTCCAAAAACCTCACAAATTGGGAAAAACTTTATACAATACTTGATTAAATTAATAAGTAGTTATAATTAAATGTGGTTAATTATACCTCAGAATAGGTAATTAATCGAATTTACTTACAAATTTATACTTTCTTATTCAAAATAATTTCACACAGATACCTTTCTGCGTCATTGCTGTCTTGTGTAACATAATTTAAGGTAATTTTTGTGCAGTTCAATACTGTGCTTGGTTTATACCTACTATTGTGTAACTCCGCCTGCAGTGTCATCAATATACCAACACTTTGACCTTTTATATCTAACCTGGCACAATATTGCACATACCAAACGTTTATTTCTTATTTTAATACGTTTCTCATGACTTATGTTACCTATAATTAATCAGCTAAGTAATAAGGCAATGACTGTAATGTAATTAACTAATTTCTAATGATAATGAGAAGATCGTTGTATGCAAGGAAAATTACAGCTCTACGTCATTGACAAATCGTTTTATTAATTGCTAGTGCTATGCGAACGAACGAAGAGAAGTAATTAAATCGCAGTCCCTTTTCCACGCCTGCAATTCATTTCAGAATCTGTTTCAGTTCATAATTTATGCTTGGATAGAAATGGAAATGCATTGGAAATTAAAATTAACAGTCAATATTTCCATTGGCAGTGTTCGTGCTGACGTCATTCGGCATTCTGGGAGTGACGACGGGCGCACACCGTCTATGGGCTCACAGAACATACAAAGCCAGCCTTGGTCTTCGCATCTTTCTCATGATGTGCCAAACTCTACTGGGACAGGTATGCTATAACTATAACGATTAGGCACAGCTTAGCGGTGTAGTCGTATAACTCTAAAATCTCAACTCTAATCATGTATCTATACATCCCTAGTTTTTAATTAGGTACTTACCTACTAGAATAAATTTAAGGGCATATTAACATAATGAAAATCATTTTGAGGAACATGAGTAGAAAATTTAAAAAAATTGTTCGACCTCCCATAGAAAATCATTTTTGTATGGAAGAAAATCTCGTTTTTCGACCCATGTTCCTTAGGGCAAGCCGTTTAGATTCATTATCTGAACGAATAAACCCTTGCCTGTCGAAACCTAATTGGGAGATACGAGTCTCTAAACCTGCTACTAGCAGCATATCTGAGAACCTGCTATAGCTAATCATATCGTATGTGACAAAGCCTTTAATTTCTATTGAAACATTAACCAGTTTGGAAATTTCTGATAGGTCTCTCTCATTATGTTTAGGAACTCAAAGGCTTTGATCTATAATGAAATGATACTAAAACGTACCTGGGCTTTGCTTAATTTGATAGTTACCTGGAATTGTAAATTTTAAGGCTCTTTGATGTTAGTTGCTACCGTGATCATTTTTGCGCGTTGCTTTAGAAAGTTTCGTGAAAAAATATTTTGCTTTGCGTGCAATTAAAGTAGGTACATTATATTGGTACTTAGGTACTTCCAATTTATCAAATCTATAACACCATAATAACACCACCACCACCTACGGATCAGAGTGTTGGGCCCATAAAGATATTATAAGTACCAGGAATAGAGGAACATACAGCTGAGTGAGCGAGATGTACAGTCAGCAGCAAAAAGATGTATGCACTTTTACAACGTCGTAGTATAAAGAATAATAGAAAGAGATACGTGACGCGAGGCAATAGGACCGTTTTTTAGTCACTAATAAATTTTTACAATTCGGTTTCCGTGAATAATTGCGAATCTAAAGTGAAATCGTAGATAATTTTATGAAATATACTGACACTACTTCATTAATTTATCCACAATTTCACGTTAGACTCGGAATTATAGACAATATTCGAATTTTTGCCTGCGAATAGTCTCCAAAAAACATCCAAAAACGGTTTCATTTGTCAACTCATGTTTGTTGCTCTATTCCTGTAAGGTATAATACCTTTATGGTTGGGCCACAAAAGGGGCGGATTGGAAACGACAGCGTGCAGCTGAGATGTGAATGTTGAGATGGATATGTGGTGTAGTAACTAGAAAGGACAGGATTAGGAATGAGTATACTAGAGGTTTCCTTACGATGATTACCTTCACCGTTTGAGAGCCGTCGTTATTCTCATTGGTACATGGCATGTGGTCCTGCATACGCTGAAGAAGAAAATCCGATGCGTATGTGAAGTCTACCGATCCACTGGGTATGCGTGGTGGACTAACGCCCATACCCTCCTTGAGGGTAGGCCTGTGCCCTGCAGTGGGACGTATATAGGGTCCTTCTTAATATTATGTTGACACCTTTTTAAGGGGATGATCAGACCGTCAAACTGAACAACTTTCTCTATGAAAACAACATCGAAATCGCAAAAAAAAAATCGCTGTCCCATACATCTTGCTCGAGTAGGTTTGCAGTTTTGTATGGGACAGCAGAATTTTTTCGCAATTTCGATGTTGGTCCCATGGAGAAAGTTGTTCAGTTTGATGGTCTGATCATCCTCTTTAAAAAGTGTCAGCATATTAAGAAGGACCCTAGTGTATAGGCTGTGATGATGGATGGATATTAGAGGAAGTTTAAAAGTATGACAAGTGTCAATTACGAGATGAGTGTTAAATATGAATGTGGATGGCTGTGGTAGAAGAGGAAAGCCATATCTGCCGAAGAACTGACAACCGATGGGGTGTCAGAGTTCTAGAGTAGAGACCGCGAACTGGTATGCGTTGCGTAGTGTGGGACGCCCTGCTGCCCGCTGGACGACGACCTTAAAAAAGTAACGGGGAGCGAGCGACCGAGGACAGAGTTTTGTGGCGCGCCTTGGGGAGAGGCCTATGTTCAGCAGTGCACGATTATAGGCTAATGATGATGATGACACTTTATTTCAGGGTTCAATTTACGACTGGGTCCAGTACCACAGGCTGCACCACCAACAGTTCGGGACCGACAATGACCCGTTTGACCACAATAAAGGATTCCTGTACGCACAGATCCTCACGCGACTGAAGAAACTCAGCCCACACCAGAATCAGTTGAAGGAGTCCATCGATATGTCAGATCTAGAGAAAGACGCTGTTGTCATGTTCCAAAAGAAGTAGGTCGTTTTTACTTTAAACAAGTCATTTAATATACAGGGTAAATTTTATATATCACTGCGGATAACGGATAATTAACTACCGTATTACCGTATAAAACAAAAGGGGCTAAGTTTCATAGGTTGGTGTGCGTGAGGCGCCATACAAATGATGTATGTGTGCTTGTATATGTATAGGGTTTAGGAGCCAGTACTGGTTCCAATTTTTTTCGACGCTTTCGTATCTTCGACTGTCAATCTTGACATATAACTTTATCAAAGAACTCGGCCTACGAATAAAGAAATAAATATGGAACGATAACTCCGAACAAAATCTCCTTAATTTTTGGCACCATGAGTTTTGGCGGCAAACGCCGTAATTGGAGTTGCCATAATGATTGAGTCTTGCGCGCTTGCATGGTGTACACCAAAGTTCGTGGGGTCATTTTTTGACGTGAATTATATTTCCATATTTATTTCTTTATTCGTAGAACTCGGCATGTATTCTTGCTCAACAAAAAAACAGCAAACATTTGAGTCGATTAGTAGGTAGGTACTGCAGTTTTTAAAGTTCCTGGCTCCATAGTGAAAGTTGTTCAGTTTGATGAGTAGAATACAAGCTGAAGTTATCCGCAGTGATATAAAATTTACCCTGTATTCACCTATAGGTAAAATGGATGAACAACTCGAATAAGCAAACTTTAACCAAATAAACTAAGAGCACAACATACAGTCGTGTTATTCTAAACAAACCATTGTTATTTTGTCGTGAAACTCTCAAAGGACTTGTCTATTATCATAATTTATTCTCGACAGTTTGAAGAGTTTTCTTTATCTGTCATAGCATACCTTTTGCTATAAGCACAGATTAGTTCAATGTCAATTTCATACAAAACTTTGTCGTAGAACACTCGTAGACGGTGTTAATAAAAGTAATGGTTTATATGGAAAAATACCTTAGTAAATCTAGATTGCACGTATCAAATAATATTTACAATTTATAATATAATTACGAAGATATCGAGCTTTGAAATTATTCATACAAAATTTCAAAGCCTTATATCTTCGTAATAATTTTATAAATTGTAAATATTATTTGATACGCGTAAACTAGATTTTCTAAGCTATTTTTATTAACACCGTCTACGAATGTTTTACGACAAAGTTTTGTATGAAATTGACATCTCTCCAACCACCTCAAGTCGCAGAAATTTAATTCAGGCAATAGGGAGGACAGTTATTTTTCTGTTAGGGTACTTACTAACACTTATTTTAAAAAATTCTTTGATAGCTAATGAAATAATTTTTCGATTATCTTTAAAAATTACCGAAAGTGTTCAAAATTTACGAGACACCGTCATAACTATGTATTTTCATACAAATATTTACGACGTGTCATACAAACATAATATTCTGTTTTCAATTATAAAGATAGAAGATGATTAAAAACAAAAACGTTTTTCAATTGTTTTCTGTTCGACAATATTTTAATTTCGTTTGAACATTTAGTTATTTTTAGTTTTGTAATTCGATATAAGCTATGAATCCACGATCAGTCATTATCCTAATTGTCGTGTATTTTCAATTCAAACTCATGTCTTCTTTATTACATTTTCAGACTATACTGGGTTTTGTACGGAATATTTTTCATTCTGCTTCCCCTGAACGCACCACTGGAATACTGGGACGACTCTATGCTGAATTCAGTGTTCGTGTTGGGTTTCCTGAGGTACGGAGCGGTGCTACATGCGTCCTGGCTTGTCGAGACCGGCATCTGTATCTGGGGTCTGCGACCAGGAGAAAAGTGAGTCCAAGTGATGCAAATTACCATTGAATAACTATGTATATACACTATACAGGGTGTTTCATAAGTAACAATAAATTTTTGAAACTCATAAGGGGGTTGTTTAGACCGTCAAACTGAACAACTTTCTCTATGGGACCAACATCGAAATCGCGAAAAAAAATTTTTTAATTCCCATACATATTTTAGCTCTAGTTGATTTGTAGAGTATAGAACATAATATTTTTTTTCGCGATTTCGGTATTGGTCCCATAGTGAAAGTTGTTCAGTTTGATGGTCTACACCACCCCCTTAAAGGTTTATTTGTAGTTTTGTAACACCTTGTATAGAGCAGACAACGCGAACAAAATAGGTGCACCAATCAGCAGTGCGAGGCGCGTGTTGGGAGCGTCGCTGGTGCAGCTAGCGTCTAGCACAGGCTAAGTAAGCTTGTACCAATTGGCCTATACGAGTGTTGCAAACAATTCAGGAGGGCGATCGCGCTAATTTAAAACATCGAAGTTCATTCCTAATCCAATTTCAGTTCTAATTACATTGCAATCCAATTACTATTCAACAATCCAATTACTATTCAACAGTGCTGAATTTCGAATCGCACTAAACTTGACTTATGACAGCCTTTAACGTCTGAGCGTTCTATCCTTCGATCAACAATATCCAACTAGATAACGCGTCAGCGCTCAAAACAGGTCCCGGCAAATAACGCCTCACTATTGGAGTGAGGTCTTATTTTGAATTAGTTGCGTTCGAACAAAGCCAACGTAAGCACGTCTCGCAATGCCGCAGTGTTCCTTTTTTAAATTACTAGGAATTATGGTTGCTTTGAGGTCGAAATTACAAGTATTCGGACTGTTTTCTCGGTTCGTTAACAAAAAATGTTGTATATTCACGAGGACAGAATTTCTCTTTGATTTTGTATGCGACCCGTTATCTAGTTGTATATTGTTGATCGAAGGTTCTATCAAAACGGTTCTAACGGCTGTCAAATGATTAGCGCATACCGAATGTGTTAAAAGTTGTGGTACGCACGCGATCCTAGCACGCTTTAATTGAGATTTATTTAGCGCGATTGCTCTCCAGCCTGGGTGTCGCCTCTAGTAATACCTCAATGCGGTTAACGCATCGTGCGTCAATGGGGTTCTCCCAGAATCGACACCGAGCGGTGGAATTACATTAACGTTCGTCAGAACGCTTTTCATCATTATAAACGACACAGAAGAACATTGTACTATCGCGGATTTTATCGCCTGATCACTTAAATTTTTTTCCCATAATTTATTGTTTGGAAAATGTTTACTGGCTAGACAGCGCTTTTATTTTTTAGTATGCAACCAAAAATGAGCCTAGTGGTGGTCAGGTGGAAAAGTCCGCGATAATACATAGGTACACAGGTAGAATAGAATAGAATAGAAATAGTTTATTTGCCAAAATACTTTGTTAAAAGGGTGTTACAAAATTGTTCTGTAGCTGTGTGTGCTGCTGCTGTACTTACATAATATTACGTAGCAAATCTTAAAATTCCAGGCGGAGAAAGAAAGGACTGTCCAAGTGTCCATCTGTACAGTGTCTGTCATTATTTTACAGGGTGTAAGGGACAGTCAGGCAAATACAGAAAAGGGGAATTTTAGACCATCAAACAAAAATTTCACGAAGGGGTCAACCTCAGGAAACGCGTTTTTTTTAGAAAGATCCTTTGAGAAAGGTCCTTTGTTTGGTTCCTTAGTATTTGTTCAGTTTGATGGTCTGAATTCACCGTTTCAGTATTTGCCTTACGTCCTGTATTTAGACACAAGTCGGTAAGTAATAGTCAGTCGTGCCACATGAGTAATTAGATACCCACAGAGACAAAGCTCCATACAATCACGCTTGCTACAAGACGCGGTGGCAATTGAGTGTCCATTCAGCGACGAATTCAACTACACGCCGCCAGAGGACAAAACCAGCTCGGTACTACAATACATGGACAATATATGGGACTATATAACTATATACCAAACCTATTCTGTGATATGGGCGAGCGCGTCATGTGGTTGTGCGCTCCATAGAAGTTTGGCTCTAAAGTATTTAAGCGGTTCCCACATGATGGCGGATCGTTACGGCGGCGTGCGTCAATGCGACTTTTATATCGCAATAGGAGTTGTATGAAAGCGCACGTAGAAGCAAACACTAGGTGACGCGCGTCAATGCATCTAGCATGCGGCATGCTTGCTGCATGCGACGTATATAATATGGAATGCTGATACTACAGGGTGTAACAAAACACCCTAGTAATACTTAAGGGGGTTCTTCAAACCATCAAACTGAATAGCTTTCACTATGGAGCCAAATTCGAAAACGCGAGTAAAAAATCTGCTGTCCCAAATATTTGAGTCGAGTCAGTAGTTACTGCAATTTTGTATGGGACAGCAGATTTCGATATTGGCTCCATAGTGAAAGCTGTTCAGTTTGATGGTCTGAAGAACCCCCTTAAGTATTACTAGGGTGTTTAATTTTTAATCATTTTATTAAATTAAATAAAATTACATTTAAATCCACTTTTAATTAATTTTTACAAATTAATATCCATTTCAATAAAATTTATTGTACACGGTATTTATTGTACATTGTACACGGGAGTCGCAGTAGAGAAAGGTTGCAATAAAGTCGTTCTATTCGATAGGCTACACCACATTACAAGTGGCAACGGGCTCACCCCCCGTCACACGGACAGAGTTTCGGTACTACTGGTGAAACGTGGATGTTCTGAGGTTTCAGAATATCTCTGACTACCCCCTCGGGGAATATAGTCGTGAGCATATGCATGCATGCATTCGATAGGCATCGATGCTGCATCCTTAGATCAAAATAAAATTAATGGATAGGCCTGAAGTGCGGTAAGTTGAAGCACACTACTGGTGCACTTGGTCCATACTAAACTAGCGCCATTATCTGTCAAATCTAGGGCACTTGCATACAAGTGACAAGTAAACCTTTCATTTATTTTGCCTCATTTTTCTGGTTTGAAATGTTCGCGTAAGGCCTATCCATTAATTTTATTTTGATCGAAGGCTGCATCACGTCCTTCTGACGGATGGCATGTTCTACTGACGCACGTGACTACGACAGCCGCATTGACAGAGCCGCATGTCGCTCCGACATCCGTCGTTGTGTGAGATCCGACTTGCTCATGTGACCTTGCGAAACGCCGATCCCTTTTATTGCGTCCCTTCGGCGATCACGGTCTTCAACGTCCGACAGCCGATACACGTGAACAGCACAGCTAGCATGCCGCAGTGATACAGCGCTATCACACCTTAGCTCTCTTTCTATTTGCGTGCGAACGAACGAGATAAAAGACGTGATACAGCTGTATCACGTGTTGCATGCTACCAGTGCTGGTCGGAACAGTCCACGTGACCATAACTGACATCTGATAGTAATTCTGAGTCACGTGTGGTTTAATATCATTACCTAAGTACTTAGGCAATTGTCTCACGTCACAAGATATTGTTTATTTTCCTTTGCTGCACGGAGACGTCGGAAATAAGTCGTTGAATGCTTAAAAAAGTTACACTCATTGTAACAGTCCGAAAAACAAAACTCATCTATGAATGCACGGAATTTAATAATTTCACTACAAAATGTTGAATGCCACTGACGTTTTTTGACAGGAATCGAATGTCAAACTGAATCTCAAACTGCTTGTGACTTATTACGAAACATGTAGTACCTACTAATGTCAACACTCTCGTACTTTTAGCTACCACAATTTTGTCCGACACATTTAGACGCATAATGTGAACTCTACCTAATACTTTTGTAGTGTAAGCCGCACACAGCCGTAAAGAGTAGTAATAAAGTTGACGCAACGGCCAGAATTTAAATACACTTGTAATCACAATTTTGTCTGACACATTTAGACGCATAATGTGAACTCTACCTACTACTTTTGTAGTTTATACTGCACACAGCCGCAAAGAGTAGTAATAAAAACGACAAATCGACCAGAATTAAGTGCAGATTATTTTGTTACCGAAATTTCAGCCGCCGCAACCGGATTTGGTTGTATGGGCAGAAAGGGGGCAAGTGGCGAATGGATCACATAATGATGTGTGTTCCCGAAATGTAAACAAACAATTTACCTTTGTGAATATAAAACCTTGTAGTATAAACTTATCAGTGTGTAAATTTAACTCTTAAAATTATTTGAGACGTTGCCATTATAGTGCGATTTCCATGTCGATTCGTCAGGCCTGATCAGATTTACCTAGTCATAAGACATTTCCTGATTTATTATCTCTTTTTGTGTAGCGATTAAAGCATGCAATGTATGCCGAATGAGGCCTGTTAATTAGGTAATACGAATAATCGCACCTTCATTAGAGTTTCCATCATTTATTTCCAGATACCCTCACGACTCAAACTCTGTGTTTATCCTGTCGAAAACATTCTGGCCTCACTACCACTACCTCGTGCCGTACGACTATAAGTCAGGAGAATTTGGCACTTACGGTAAGTGCACTTATACTTACACAAATGTTCTACGACTAGCAAAATGTGGTTTTGAATGAGCAACCAATGCGATTTTCCACATCTCTGTGTTTTGTTTCGCAACGGATCACCTAAAATGCCACGCTGCGTTCGATCGCTCGGTAGCAAATCTGCAGACTGGATTTCTGATGTTTAGTCAAAGACCAATTCTGAGTACCTTCACTTAGAAAAGGCAACATGCACAGTGCGACGAGATTAAAATTCGTGTTTGATGCGACTACTCACATAATATACAGGATGTAAGTGACAGCCTAGCAAATACTGAAACAGTGAACTCAGACCATCAAACTGAACAACTATCACTGTAGACTTTCCTCAGGAAACGCGAAAAAAAATCAGCTGTCCCATACATTTGTGTCGGGCAGTTTTGTATGGGACAGCTGATTTTTTTTCGCTTTTCCTGAGGTAGGCTCCATAGGGAAAGTTGTTCAGTTTGATGGTCTGAGTTCACCGTTTCAGTATTTGCTACGCTGTCAAATGATGTCACTGATAAATATTAGTAGGTAGGTACTACCGTGACAACTATTTAATATTAACAGACTTTACTATTAAGTTGTATTTAACCAATATCTGTTTATGTCCTGTTTTCTTTGCTGTATTTTTTTACGTTTTGAATAAAGCATAATTCATTCATTCATTACTTTGCCAGACTGTGGTTGTTCGACTGCCTTCATCCGAGTGTGGGCGGCGCTAGGACTGGCGACAGATCTCAGGACTCTGGACACTAAAGCCATTCAGAAGGCTTTAGCTGATGCATCGAGGACTAAGAAACCCTTGAGGACCTGCCTCGACGATGCAGCTGCTAAACAACAGCTGCCAGAAGAACATTATCTCAAAAGAGAATAATTGTTAATTAGTTATGTTTTGTTATTGAATTTTATTAAGGTCTTAGAATATTATAATTCTTCTTAGTAAACTAACAGAATGATTCATTAGATGGAAAAGCAAAGCACATTGTCATCTAATCTAATCTAAACTATTATAAAACTGTAACTGAAGTGTGTCTGTACATTGAAGATATTTACAAAAAAAAATTACGATATGGTTTTTAGGTATCCCTGACTCGAAATCAACCTTTTTTAGAAATTTTGTCTGTCAGACAAACGTCTGTTTGTTTATGTGTTTGTTTGTTTGTTTGTTTGTTCGCGCATCACGCAAAAACTGCTGAACCGATTTTGATGAAACTTTTTTGTTTGATAGCTTATGATCTGACTTAAAATCTGGTATAATTTGAGCGGGCGAAGTCGCGGGTAAACACTAGCATAATATTATACTTCATTCCAACTACGGACGACGAGATTTTCCGATTCCTATTTAGCTTTCTGGCCAATTCTGATTAGCAAATATAATTTATTTATCAGAAAGATTTACTATCCGACATATCTAGGACGTTAATAAAGCAGTTTTAAGAATAAGTGAGAGGAAGTGTTTCAAATCTGTTTCTGTACCTAATTCAAGATAGCCTTAAATTTTCGTTGCTATTTGGAATGGAGTATATACAATTATCATGCCCCAATAATTATGTATACAGAGTGAAATTAATATCATTAGCATCCTTTTAAAATAAGAGTCTCGCCATCAAACTGAACAACTTTTACTATGGGACCAAACCGATCGGACCAAAAAAAATATCAGCTGTTGCATACATTTAAGCCGAGTAGGCAACTACAGTTTAGTATGGTTAAGCTGATTTTGCGGACGACCCGGTTGGTGTAATGGTTACCACGCCGGACTGCCAAACCAGGGTCCTGGGTTCGAATCCCGGTTCGGTCATGGATGTTATATGTTCGTGCCGTTGTTGTATGGTTTCCATATTAAAAGCCTTTAGTGCTTAGTTTGGGATCATTACAATGTATGTGCCTGTGAGCGTTATTTATTTATTATTTATTTTGTTGCTCCGATCGGTTTGGTTTGTTTGTCGGTATAGCAGCGTAGATAGCAGCATACTGTTGGTTGCGATCGGAATCTCTTGCATCTACTCTCATCCTACACCCGCTTGGGATTATCCCCACCTCTATCTAATTACAAACTGTATTGGCATATGAATGATAGAACCATAAAGTTACTAATAGAGGAACTGTCAGCTGAGACAGCGAGATGTACCTAGCGGCACCACTGTATAGAAAGAAAGAGATACGTGACGCGAGGCAATGGAACCGTTTTTGGGGATCTTATCGCAGGGTAAAAATTCGGTTTCGGTGAATAATTGCGAATCGAATGTGAAATCGTAGATAATTTTGTGAAATATACTGACACTATTTCATTTTATCCACGATTGAGCAATTGTTTTGTTCACATTTTGATCATTTATAATTCGTTCTCGACCAATTGGTGTTTTGACTATTTAATTTTCGATGTGATGTACTAAACCCCACGTAGACAGTGCTCGAATTTTTGCCTGCCAATAGTTTCATTAATAATAATATTATTTGATATGCGCAAACTAGATTTTCTAAGCTATTTTTCCATATATAAAACATTACTTTTATTAACACCGTCTACGAGTATTATACGACGTTTTTTATGAAATTGACAGCTCTCCAACCACCTTAAGTGATGCGAAAAGCGACGATGGTGACAAAACGAATGGAGAGCTCTTTTTAACCGACTTCAACAAAAGAACAACAAAGAGACTTCAACAAGAGAGGTTCTCAATTCGACCCGTAAGTTTTTTTTTTTAATGTTTGTTACGCGATTACTCCGCCAATTGTGAATTGATTTTGATGATTCTTATTTTGTTTGGTAGGTCATTTGTTTGCAAGTTTGTCCATTGCGAGTTTGCGAGCGCTTTGATCAATTTCTTTACCTCATATCCTGCCATTCACTAGTATTCGATATTCTCGAAGATGCAAGGAAATACTTGTACCCGTTTATTGCACTTTAAATTTAAATTGCGCTCCTGACGCTACGACTTCCAATGCGCTCTGTGAAGCGTGAAACATACTTTACTGGTTCTTTTGCTCTAAAATTGCTTTTACTCCAGTAAAGTTACGGGTCGCTTGTATGGCGAATGTAAATAATTTATAATAGCCGGTTTTTTTCTTTTATGTTTTAAATTATAATTCTAATTATCATTTAGATTGAAAATCCCCCTAAAAATTTTCTTAAATACCTAATTAAACAAAGTTAAAAAAATCATGTAAAATATGCAAAAAATAGTACCTATATAAAAAAATATATGCCATTTGTTAAATACATTTGTATTCTTTTATATTCGAAGTAAATCCAACGAAAAATCACCACGGAACCTTTGTTTTTAAATAAGTAGATTTACGAAAAACTCAACACAGTGTATGTAAACTCATAACCTAAAACAAACAATAAAAATTCAATAAGAAATAAATCTGACACTATAAATAAATCATTTACATTTTAGTACTGAAAACTAAACATACAAAATTTAGTGGGATTCGTTAATAAAGTATCTTAATATCTAGCAAAAAAAATACTTATTATAAATTATTTCCTTTCGACCCGTATTTTTACTGGACTTATCAGCCTCTGTATGTACCTATGTAAGTTTGTTCCTTTGTGGCAATCTAGAGAACTCGCGTGGGCCGATTTTGAGGGTGTTTTGTGCTACACCCGTATATGCATGCGTATCAATCGACAAGGCATCGGAAATTAATGAAAGTAGCCCTTCTATAAGATACTAGTGTTTTCCCGCGACTTCGTCCGCTCAAATTATATACCAGATTTTATGTCAGATCATAAGCTATCAAACAAAAAAAGTTTCATCAAAATCGGTTCAGTAGTTTTAGCGTGATGTGCGAACAAACAAACTAACTAACAATTTTGTCTATAGATGGTTCGATGAATTCAGGTTTAAAGATGCTTTATTCTCAATTTATATAAAAAATAGTCACTTACATGAGAAGAAGACTTAAGGCCCAATAGTAGGACGAAATACCTTGGAGGCATCTTTTATTTTTCATTTTACAACCAGATTTATACAATTTACCGAAACCAAAGTTAAACCTCAGTTCTCAGTAGGTATTCTTGGATAGTTTATCTAGTGAAATCATAAATTGAATACACGATTGGAATTATTTCACTCGATAGAAAATCGTCACAAAGATGACGTATTTTCATGTAAGTAGGTATTTAAAAAAAATCTCGTTTCAGAAGAACTTAAAATAGTTTCAGATTTTTGGTATTTCGACTCACATATTCACCATTAGTTTATCTAGTGAAATCATAAAAAAAATCTATAAAAAGTACTTTTGTTAATTCTTTTTAATCGAAAATGCGGCACACGCACGCACTTTTCGGAGGGCTGGGCAGTCGCGTTTCTTATAGAAAGTACTCTTCTGGACCTATGGCCCCTTAATAATAATAGTAGAAATTAATAGTCATTCGCACTGCCCAAAACACTTGAAACATTGTAAGGTTTATAATTAATAAATTACACAGGTAAGTACCTATAAGCAAACTGCTTCTCCATAACACAAAATAGCACACACATTATTAGTTTTCAATTAGACACGATAATATGTTGAGCTAATTTGTACATTGATTTGTAATTGATTGAAAGACTCCGTTTTCTTTTTTATAAATGAAGGTAAGTTATTATAAAGTTGTGCTCCCTCGTATATAAACATTCGTTTGCCGTACTAATATCTTTGATAGTGCAAGGTATAACTAGCTCGAATTCAATACTAAGATACTCAAGCTCAAGATAACCTACTGTTATTAAATCAATTGTCTAATAAAATCCATGAGCCGCCGATAGCATTTTACAAAGAATTCTCCCAGGGCCTTCCGATTCTTCCAACAGTATTCTCCTAGGCCTGTAAAAGAAAATAAACAAATTGTTACAATGAACAGGAAATCCTGGGATTTTATGCACTGCCAACGTTATACGACATTAAATTTTCGATACAGGGTGTAAAATTAAATGATCGTTGTTTGAAGTGTCGGGGTGTTAAAAAATCGACCAAGCGCGAGTCGGACTCGTGCACTGAGGGCTCCGTACCACCATACAAAATTAACAAAAAAAATGTGTTTTCTCCGGGACCCTTAGCGCGAACTTGGCCGGTTTTTATTATTTGTTGTTTTACCACAGAGTATGCACTATAATCACACCAAGTTTCACGCTTGTATGTATTGCCGTTTTTACCATCAAGAAAAAACAAAAAACCTAGAAAAAACACGTACGTATTTTCAATTATTTGTTAGCAAATCCAAAATATTAACACTTATTGAAAATTACAACTCTCTTACTATTACGGTTAAATAGATACATCCCTTTAAAGCTAGGACGGACGAACGGACAGCGAAGGTCTCGGTGGCACCATTTGAGTCCTCGCTGAAAATGACCCTGAAATGTCTTACCAAGTAAAAAGGCAGCGATCAGTCCAACCAGAAGGAGAATCAAGGCGGAGCGCACGTCGGCGGCGCGGGCGGAGGCGAAGCCCTGCGGGGGAGTACACTGTGGCATGCCTGGCACCAGGGCTGCCTCCAGCCGCGCCAGGGCCCCGCCACTACGCAGCTGAAGCAAGCTGTATGGAACAGTATCTCAGCTTCATTTAGAGCGATATATCTTCTTTGCGAATCTTGGACAATTGTCACACATATTATCTAGTTCAATTTTAAAGTAAGTGTCAGAATCTAGCCCGGGCTTTTATTAGAGAACGATATACACGGTGTAACAAAACACCATAGTTATACTAAGGAAGTGCTTCAGACCATCAAACTGAACAACTTTCAGTATGGAGCCAATATCGAAATCGCGAAAGAAATATCAGCTGTTCCATACATTTAAGTCGAGTCGGAACTCCGGTTATGTATGATTCTTATTTCGCGATTACAAATTTGGCTCTATAGTGAAAGTTGTTCAGTTTGATGGCCAGATTAAGTATTACTAGGGTGTACAAAAAGAGTGTGTATAAAATACAAACATACATGACTCGGGTATATGAATATTCGTATTCGTCATACAAATATTCGCCTCTTGCGGGATTAGATCCCAAGACCCTGGGCACAGCAGGTTCAGTACAGACCGAGTTATCGGGCAGTCAAAAATGCAATGAGTTCCGGTACTACTAGTGAAACGTGGATGCTCTGTGGTTTCAGAATACCTATCTCTGACTACCCCCTCGGGGGGAATATAGTCGTGAGCATATGCTATGCATGCTTATGCAAAAGTGCAGCATCTTCTGGGAAAGCGTGTTGAAATCAGGTCTTCGTAATCGTTAACATCAAGATTATCTCAAGCCCATTTGATGTTAAAAATAAAAAAAAGAAGCAAGCATACCTACTGAATAGTCCAGAATTAGGGTTGATGTGTTGTCGAATGTACGAATCAAATATGTAGTACCAACCTGACGAGGATTGGCCTGGCATATGGGGAGCGGCGAGGCAGCGGGAACGCGAGGTGCGCACGAGTCGAGTGCACGGGCAGCTCACGCACCGCACATCTACCCCGAGCCTGACTTAGTGACCTATGCCAAAAATAAAATAATACAGTGTCCATCTGAATATGCTGACACTTTTTGAAGGGGATGATAAGACCGTCGAACTGAACAACTTTCTCTATGGCACCAACATCGAAATAGCGAAAAAAAGAATCAGCTCTTCCATACAAAACTGCAAACCAGCTCGAGCCAAATTTAAGGGACTGCTGATTTTTTTTCGCGATTTCGACGTTGGTCCGATAGAGAAATTTGTTCAGTTTAACGGTCTCATCATCCCCTTAAGAAAGTGTCAGCATTTTAAGAAGGACCTGCATAGGTAGCATGACACCGTGATAAAGCGCTATCACACCTTAGCTCTCTTTCTATTTGCACGTGAACGAACGAGATAAAAGTCGTGATACAGCCGTATCACGTGTAGCATGCTACCAGTGCAGGGTTTAGATTAATACGTTACATTCCTCCACCAAGGGGCGCTTCACACCATGATACTACAACTTTCATTATGGAACAACAATCGAAAACTACTTGACAAATCGGCGAAAAAAAATCTGCTGTCCCATAGCTCACATGGCGTCACATCAAGCTACGCAAAACAAACATAAGCTGGCCACGCGATGTTATACAAGGTGTTTCATAAGTAAAAATAAATATTCAGAATCAGCTCTTCCATACAAAACTTGCAAACCTGCTCGAGCCAAATTTAAGGGACTGCTGATTTTTTTCGCGATTTCGATATTGGTCCCATAGAGAAAGTTGTCCAGTTTGATGGTCTAAAGATTAGACTCTAAACCCAACAGTGCAACAGCAGATTTTTATTTTGCTCCGATCATCGGTTTGCTCCTAGGGTAATTCTAGGATAGATGCCGCACTTTTTGAAATATCGTTATATTTCTCAGTTCAATGACAGGAACCAAATAAGATGGTAGGATTCAGATACATTGGTCCTTCGTCTACTATTTCATTCGAAAAAAATATCATCATTGTTTATACTTTTTATGCTATGTTAATTTTCCCTGACCTCTAAAATTTGAAGTACCTATATGTATATGCCCCATAGCGGATAGTTGCCTCACCAGTAAAAACAGCCTAGGGGATATGTGCCCTATCAAGAAAAAAACACTTTTTATGCAAGAACATTAGTTATTTACGATGAATGGATGAATCCAAATAAAACTGATATTTTTTTATTTTTCTCAATGAAGATTTAACATATTAAATGACAGTAGAGTATAGATGCCCCATCTTAGTTCTCTTTTTGATGGGGCATCTATACTCTACTGTCATTTAATATGTTAAATCTTAATATTATAAATAATTTGCTACCTAAGCAGGTACATAACAATCATTGCAATACCTATTAGCATGCCCATCACAACATCTAAAACAATATCTAAATAATTAAGGATAAGCCTCAAGCTATAGGATAGACGCCCCTAGAGGCATCTATACCTTAACAAAATTGGGGCAAGTATACTTTTCGTAGGGGATAGATGCCTATTGCAATAAAAAATAAACAAAATCATGAAATTAAAAACAATCTTCTTTGCGGGTATGCATACACTACTCTTAAATAGGGAAACACCAAAAAAAATTGTTTTATTTATCAGGGAAAAAGTATAAACACCACAACAACACCGTAAAATAATAATTGTAAATATTACCTTCGCGCCAAAACTTCTAAGGAAACTCACTCGTGCGCACAACCACTCAGCGTCTTGTAGCGCGGCACCCTACGCGGGGGCGGGGGGGTCTCTTGTTTAGTATTAGAATGACCGCCACCCAAGGTCGCGAAACTAGAGTTTTAAAATTCAGGGCGTCTATCCCACTGCGGCATCTATCCTAGAATTACCCTATAGTAAAAGTTGTTCTTAGTACCTATAAATTAACCCTGTATAGGCTGATGATGATTATGTACTTAGTGCTTTGGTCACAGAATATGTAATAGTATAAGTAATATAGTTCGTTCAAGTTCTACATACTTTGGTATCAACTACCTACATGATAGCTGTCAACTACTCAACCTATACCTACATGACATTTTTAAAATAACGGTGTTATTGAAAGTTGTTCAGTTTAATGGTACGAAGCAAACACTTAAGTAAAGCCTCACCAGTACCACCAAAACGATAAAAATCGAGAAGTGCCTCCATCTTTATTATTTTACGTATGCCAGAAAGAGCGCGCATGACGTTTTACTCGTTTAAACGCTTTGTCATGGCTGGCATGCTAGCCGTGCTGGAATATAAAAAACCAGCAGTGCGATTTATGAAAATCATACGAGCGGTTCGGCAGTAGAAAATATCAGAATTACTATGGAGATTATGAATCTTTCTACTGCCGAACCGCTCGTATGATTTTCAAAAATCGCACTGCTGGTTTCGGGGCGCTGCAATCGACTGTCACCTTTAATGTTAGTGTTCCAAGTACAAAAATTAGTTCCAATGATTTTCCGCAACATGGCGAGGTTTTTTATATTTCTGGTTGGGCTTTACTTATTTAACGTATTTAAGTTTACACTCTGTAAAGCTCACTTCAAGCAAAGCTTCAAGTAGGTACATATTCGATTAGAGATGATGCTGTCACTGTCATCGGGGTGAGCAGTGTGAGAGACAGAGCGTCGGAACGGAAACTTAGTTACAGAAAACGTAGTCACAGAATAGGTAATAGACGTAGAAAGAGAATGGATAGAAAAGGCATTAAAATAATAATAGTCGCGAAAACGAGACAGCCTTATACGCTAATCGCATTGAGTGAGCGAGTGAAAATCTATGTTGTCTGTCCCTTTCTGCGTATGCGATATTTTTGTTTGCCATACTTGCAAGTATGGCAAACAAATGCTTCCCGCGCACTTGAATTTGATGGTTTTTCTTGAAGAAAAGTGTTTTGAACGTGTTATGGACTGTGCAAGAGGACTGTGCTATCATATTTCTTGAAATAAAATAGTGTCCTGTAGTGTTCTAGGGTGTAAACATCGCTCAGAACAGAAAAATGAGAACATAACTTATCACGCGTAAGTATTATGTATACAATTCTTGAATTATTTTGCATAAATATGAACTGAACTTCTTTTTCGCGTTCTTAACTAAGATTTATTTGTACTTTTAAGAGTAAATCAGGAGTTTTTCTCACTTTTCAATAATTTTATTAGAGGTTAGTATAAGCCGGCTAAGTTGTCTATGTCTGACATCTATATCCTTTCCACTCATGTAATCTATATGATTATAACGAACGAGAATGAGAAAGCATTATTCAAAATCAATTTTATTTGGTTAAATTTGATTGTAAGGTTACCAGCATGTGATAATTTTTTTACCCCAAATATGGGGAATTTTAACGAAGTGTTTGGATTCACAATATTTTTATTAAATAGTAGATAGGTAATTAAACCGACCGGGTGACCGTTTAGTGGTATTTCATCTCGAGCGTTTCCGTGCTTCAGAAGGCACGTTAAGCAGTTGATCTCGGATAGTTCTGTCAGATGGCGTTGTAACTATTCGTTAAGCCAGGTCAGAGGCCTATTGAGGCGGCTTGAAAATTCTCTGACAGCAAGTTGACCACTACCTTGCCTCCACCAACACGCACTGGGCGTGGTGGAGTATGACCCACTCCCTCTCACCCGTGAGAGACCCCTTATTCGTGAGAGGAGGCCTTTGCCCTGCAGTGGGATTCTATAGGCTATAACTTACTTTACTTTTAGGTAATTAAAATTATTTATGTAATGTTATTAATTTTGTTCTCAGTTGTCGGGCGCGACTGGCAGAAACAAGTTAAGCGCATCGATGGATGCGCCAAAGTGTAGGTTCTTATCTTTTGATGAAGCTTTTTTTGTTTGACAGCTTATGATCTGACTTTAAATCTGGTATATAATTTGTGCGGACGAAGTCGCGGGTAAACACTAGTACCTAAATAAATAAATGTTCAAGCCGTAGCCAGAAGTTGTTCTTTTGTGAATGCGATTGAAGCTATCACTTTGTCTATAGGTTTCTCTGTCTACGCTAGACAATGATATTTTACAAATGATCATAAGGTTTTAACGATTTTTACCTATAGTTAGTCTATGCAGGTTTTTTTTTAAATTATACCTATTATAAATATTCAAATAAAAATGAAAATGTTTTATTTATTGTTTTATTTCCACCTGTATAATACGAGAAAGATAACAATTTTCTCTCTTGAAAATCTCAATACTCTCAATACAGGGTGTTACATAAGTAAAAATAAATATTTAAAACTCTTAAGGGGGTTGTTAAGACCGTCAAACTGAACAACTTTCTCTATGGGATCAACATCGAAATCGCGAAAAAAAAATCTGATAATCCATACATATTTTTTTGTAGAGTATGGAAAATCAATTTTTTTTCGCGATTTCGATATTGGTCCCGTAGTAAAAGTTGTTCAGTTTGATGGTCTAAACCACCCCCTTAAATCTTTATTTGTATTTGTGTAACACCTTGTATAAAGCCCGACCAAAAAAATAAAAAACCCCGCCACGCGGAAATCATTGAAACTAATTTTTCGACTCGAAACATTTGATTGTCATCAAGGTTATAGTCGATTTTAGCACCCCAAAGCAGGTTTTTTATTTTCCTGGTCAGAAATGCAGTTTTTGAAACTCACACGTTGAAAGCAGCAGTAGAAAGATGCACAATCTCCATAGTAATTTTGACATTTTCTGCTGATAATTTTGAACGTGTGAGATTCAAAAATCTCACTTCTGGTCTCTGGCTTTATAAATTCACTTTCTGACATAGGCGAAGTATTTTTCGCTTACGCTGATAGACGGAACATCAGTGTAACCGCGTATGAGACAGCAATAGTCATAAAATTCTATACAATTTGTATGATGACTCCGGAGTCAGACATCCGTCGTAGAACAAAAAGTGGCTTTGTCGATAAGGACAGCAATAAGTAGCGATCTCCTTTTTTAACTAGAGTGAATTTGCTATGTGCATCTCTTACTGACAAGACACGTGCTTCCTTCTAGTTCCTTCTCTTTCTATGCTTTCCGATTAGATTAAGTCATAACGTGGCAGCACATGACATCTTGACAAACACAAAAACCGGCCACGGTGACCGAAACAAAAAATTGTTTTCTCTTTTTTGTTTACATAAGGTTTAATTCCTGGCTCTATCTTTCAGCGTAAATGAAAAGTTTTAAATCACAATGTTCACATCACATTTTACATAAATCTGCAGCTTTTTAAGGGTAAAATTTGATACGACTGGTAACCCCAAAATTTTTGGTACTTTATCTCCATCCCTTACGGGTATACGCTATTAGCTGATCTATATTATTATGAATCTATGGTAATAGACGTAGTTCTGGCTAAAGCACAGTAAATAGATTATCTGTACAAATAGCATTGTGTAATAAAAACCTACTAGTGGCGAAGCTCAGCGATCGCGACAGATCAGTCGAACGTGGTGTGCCCGGGGCCCGGGGGGAACGCGTCCCAGTAACGAACTTGCCTGCGCGCGGTACCGACTTTGCGAATTCAATGACGGTGTTCCGCCCGTCCCCCGCACACCGCGCAAGCATAGACCCACCGGCCGCGACCGCCTAGTATAAGTGTTATTATAAATATTAACAAAATACATCACTACATAGTATAAAACAAAGTTGCTTCCCGCTGTCTGTCCCTATGTATGCTTAGATCTTTAAAACTACGCAACGGATTTTGATGCGGTTTTTTTTTAATAGATAGAGTGATTCAAGAGGAAGGTTTATATGTGCATTGCACTCGTGCAAAGCCGGGCGGGTCGCTAGTTATTAATAAAAATAGGTTCTATCAGCATTCAAAACTATTGCGCATCTAAAATAGTGCCGTTCTTTCTGAAGAACTGACAACATTTCATCTCTTTCCACTCGAGAAGTTTATTCCGAGAGCGCAAATGAGCGCTGCATACAAACGTACTATGGTGATAATTTTAATATTAACCAATTAAAGTAAATGCAATTTTTCAGAAACAATCTAGAAGCGAATCTCTATGCTTGTATGAAGTCAGATTTTCGTTAAAATATACAGTTTTAATACTAGGATTAATTTAAGATTTGTATGGAAATTTTTGAGGCACTGTAACTTTAAATGACTTCATACGAACATAGAGAATCGTTATTAGATTGTTTCTGAAAAATTTCATTGACTTTAACCTATTTTAACACGTTCGTGGGCAGTGACGGCTATTACCGTAAAAATGGATTGTGAAAATTGACAGTACGGTATAAACCGTTCGTATTCAAGCTCCATTAAAAAACACTACGGTCATAACAGACTGTTTTTCATACGATTACCGGGTAAACCACGCCTACTGCCATTCTGTGTAGGCATTCCACTGCACTACTGCCAAAATTAAGCGTTGTAGAAACCTTTTTTTTGGGGCCTCACACTCGCAAAATCAATAGTGCACACACTGACAGTACGGTTTTGACCGTCGTTTTTGTATGAGGCATATCGTCGCAGGGAGCGTGTGCGCTTGTTTATGCGGATTACTTTCGCAGTAAAAGTGACCTGTGATAATCTTAATTGATAATACACATATTATATTCATAAATTTGCATGGACAACGTAATAAAACGTAGTAAATTGCAGTAACAAAAATTTTTGTGACAAAAATATGTACCTGATAACGCAATATCGTACCTACCTAACTATTTTGTATCGCAAAGTAAAATTTGGTAAGATATTAAAACAAAAATCGTTGTGATAATTTTTTAATAATGGGTTATTCATACAATACCTACATATTAGGTATAATCAATTTCTTCGATCACGCATAAGAAACCTTATCATTCGTATCTATCCCTATCTCGTACGACACCCATAGGAAAAATGGTATTATGGTTTATGTTGTGCTTGTGCTCAATGTTATTTTTTCTCTTTAAATGCCTCGATTGCGAAAAGAGAAGACAAGCATCACGCCAGTGTCCAGATGATCTAGTGCTGAAGTCTTGAAGAAGATCTATTTTATGATGGATGATGATTTCGCTGCGAAGACCAATCACCTGTCTAAGGCATAGCCTAGCGTAGCATATGCTCATGATTATATTCCTCGAGGTAGTCAGAGATATTCTGAAACCTCAGAACATCCACGTTTCACTAGGTTAGGTATTTATCTAAGGTAAACTCATTAAACTCAAAATACTTAAGTTCGTGATAATATTACCGTCCTTATTTTCAATAAAAATAACTATACCTAATTAAAACGTCTTTTATTGAATAGATTTAGAGATTTATTTAGAGACTAATACTGTTATAGTGATACTTTTGGTAATTTGTTAATTATGCTACAACCGTACTGTCACTAACATTAATGTAAATGCATTGAAATCAGTGACATTACGGCCAATACCGTACAGCTATAACCGTACTGTCACTGATGTTAATATTATTCAGTATAGAAGTGGCAGTACTGCCATTACCGTACCACTGCAATAACCGTACTGTCACTGATGTTAATACTATTCAGTGGTTACCTATCGTACTTTCGAAAAATAGTTTTCCGAATTTTAGTTCTCCGAAATCGTTATACTTTTTATTGTTTCCCTTTTTTTTTGTTTCCCCGAAATATTATTCGCCATATTTTAAAAAGCCAGATTTTTTATTGTCCTTTTTTTCTTTTAACCAATGGATCAAAATTCTGTAACACAGTTTTCCGAAGTAATGTAAGTCAGATAATTTACTTTTTCGAATATTTGTTTTTCCGTACAGTCACATTTCCGCAGAAATATTTAACCTAACCTATCCTAGAATTTTAAAAACACCAGATGGTTTTTTTCAGGCAGGGGGCGTCCACCTCTCGCACCTTCAACATACATTATAAGCAAACAAGCAAGCATGCAGCAAGCAAGCTAGCATGCAGCAAGCAAGCAAGCATGCAGCAAGCAAGCAAACATGCAGCAAGCAAGCAAGCATGCAGCAAGCATTTTGATGCTCCGCTCGCTTCGCTCGCTCCGCTAAGTGTTTTACATGTTCTAACCTAACCTAACCTACAATTTTAAAACCACCAGGTTGTTTTTCTCAGGCAGGGGGCTTACGCCCCCCGCACCCCCCTAGCGGGGGGCGCAGCCCCCCTGCACCCCCCAACATGCATACAAGCAAGCAAGCAACATGCAAGCAAACATGCAGCAAGCATGCAGCATGCATGCAGCAAGCAAGCAAGCATGCAGCAAGCATTTTTATGCTCTGCTCGCTCCGCTAAGTGTTTTACATGTTCTAACCTAACCTACATTTTTAAAACCACCGCCGGTTTGTTTTTCTCAGGCAGGGCATTTTCCCCCGCACCGGCCCCCCTAACATGCATACAAGCAAGCAACAAGCAAGCAAGCAAGCAAGCAGCATGCTAGCAAGCACGTTGGTGCTATAATCCTGGTATCATGTATCTACAAGGTAATTATTACAGAAAACTTTACTGTGTTGTGTCCTAGTCATACTTTGGAAGAAGTTGCTTCTACATTTTAAAACTTCGAACCCAGAAGACCGTTGTCAAAAGAAAAAAAATTATTATGAAATTCTGATTTTAAATTTTCTGGAAAATGATACTTCTGTCAAGTCTTTATAAGGAGTAACAAATGTATGTGTAACAAAATATCTGTCACTAGAAAATTCTATAAACCGTTTTCGAACAACTGAAATTCGGTCAGTGAAATTTCGAAAGTAAGATAGGTTACCCTATTCAGTAATAGCAGTGGCAGTACTGCCATTACCGTACTACTGCAATAACCGTACTGTCACTTATGTTAATACTATTCAGTAATAGCAGTGGCAGTACGGCCATTACCGTACTATGTCTATAACCGTACTGTCACAATCTTCGATGTCATTTAGGCTGAGTATTGTCAGTACGGTTTTGACAGTCGTGTGAATTTGTATGGGAATTTCCAGTGACATTTCAGGATTTGCACTGCCCACGAACGTGTTAATCATTCTTTCAATAAGTAATAATAAATAATAATATGAGAAAGGCTTGGGTACTAGAACGATTTAAATCGTTCTAGTTTGGGTAAGTATGTCTGTATGTTTTGCTTTTTTTGTTTATATTCGTCAAAGTTTGCTAAATGTCTGAAAACGGACGGAAAATTGGTAATTTTCGAAGGTCCCTAGTTCATACAGTAATGAATTAATGAAAAAAAGAAAAACATAGGGACATAGCAGAGGTAACATAGATTGTATGGCAAAATTTGTTTTGCTCTATCCAGGGAGGAAACAGGGGAATACGTTTGTATGGAAAAAACTGTACTCGCCTATCCTGTGAAAGTGTGGTGGTACGGAGCCCTCGGTGCGCTAGTAGTCTAGTCATCTAATCAATTATTTATTATCCTGAATCTTTATCAGCACCTTTGATCTCGCTTTGATCAAAGAGCTAAATCGTGAATTTGCTATGTCATTTTCAGACGGCCGAGGATGTCAGTGAACTTAGCAGATCATTGTCCAGCAGATCAAAAATAAAAATGAGTTCTTATCGCATGCAGCTGAGTTCTATAGTTCCTGATACTTTTCAGAAATAGTTCTAGCGGTTTTACCTAAGAAAAGTTAGGTGACAAAATGATCTGCTAACTTCCCGTACCAGAGCATTTTGCAGCAAATCAAAAATAAATGCGAGTTCTTTTAGCATGCAGCTGAGTTCTACAGTTCCTGATACTTTTAAGAAACAGTTCTGGCGTTTAAACTTTAAAAAAATCAATTGAAAAATGCTCTGCCAACTTCCCGTAGCAGATCATTTTTCAGCAGATTATAAATAAATGGCAAATCTTTCCTCATTCAACTGAGTTCTACAGTTCCTGATAGTTTTCATGAATAGTTCTAAACCCATGTTCAAGAGACAGCAGATCATAGTAGAACTTAAAAAAAAATCGAAATTCACTATTCCATCAATTAAAATTTTTTAGAATACAAAAACTATCAAAACTCTATTGTTTTGAACAAATGCAAGTCTACCCTGTAGTTTGGAGCTAGATTTGAGTCCAGAACTCACGTAAAAGTGCCAGCAGATCATAGCTGAACTTAAAAAAATCGAAAACACAATTCCATCAATTAAAATTATTTTCAAGACCTGGAACGCCCAGAACTCTGTTGTTTTAAACAGGTGCAAGTATACGCTGTAATTAAGAACCCAATTTGAGTCCAGAACTCACGTAAAAGTGCCAGCAGATCATAGCTGAACTTAACAAAAATCGAAAACACAATTCCATCAATTAAAATTATTTTCAAGACCTGGAATTCCCAGAATTCTGTTGTTTTGAACAGGTGAAAAAATACGCTGTAATCTAGAACCCAATTTAAGTCCAGAACTCACGTAAAAGTGCCAGCAGATCATAGCTGAACTTAAAAAAAATCGATAAACACAATTCCATCAATTACAATTATTTTCAAGACCTGGAACTCCCAGAACTCTGTTGTTTTGAACAGATGAAAGTATACGCTGTAATCTAGAACCCAATTTGAGTCCAGAACTCACGTAAAAGTGCCAGCAGATCATAGCTGAACTTAAAAAAAATCGAAAACTCAATTCCATCGATTAAAATTATTTTGATGACTGGAACTCCCAGAACTCTGTTGTTTTGAACAGGTGCAAGTATACGCTGTAATCTTGAACCCAATTTGAGTCCAGAACTCACGTAAAAGTGCCAGCAGATCATAGCTGAACTTAAAAAAAATCGAAAACTCAATTCCATCGATTAAAATTATTTTGATGACTGGAACTCCCAGAAGTCTGTTGTTTTGAACAGGTGCAAGTATACGCTGTAATCTTGAACCCAATTTGAGTCCAGAACTCACGTAAAAGTGCCAGCAGATCATAGCTGAACTTAAAAAAAATCGAAAAACACAATTCAATCAATTAAAATTATTTTGAAGAATTCAACTCCCAGAACTCTGTTGTTTTGAACAGATACAAGTCTATCCTGTAATTTAGAGCCCAATTTGAATCCAGAACTTACGTAAAAGTGCCAGCAGATCATAGCTGAACATAAAAAAAATCGAAAACACAATTCCATCAATTAAAATTATTTTCAAAACCTGGAACTCCCAGAACTCTGTTGTTATGAACAGGTAAAAGTATACGCTGTAATCTAGAACCCAATTTGAGTCCAGAACTCACGTAAAAGTGCCAGCAGATCATAGCTGAACTTAAAAAAAATCGATAAACACAATTCCATCAATTACAATTATTTTCAAGACCTGGAACTCCCAGAACTCTGTTGTTTTGAACAGGTGCAAGTATACGCTGTAATCTAGTACCCAATTAGAATCCAGAACTCACGTAAAAAAGCCAGCAGATCATAGCTGAACTTAAAAAAAATCGAAAAATACAATTCCAATGATTAAAATTATTTTGATTACTGGAACTCCCAGAACTCTGTTGTTTTTAACAGGTGCAAGTATACGCTGTAATCTAGAACCCAATTTGAGTCCAGAACTCACGTAAAAGTGCCAGCAGATCATAGCTGAACTTAAAAAAATCGAAAACACAATTCCATCAATTAAAATTATTTTCAAGACCTGGAACTCCCAGAACTCTGTTGTTTTGAACAGGTGCAAGTATACGCTGTTATCTAGAACCCAATTTGAGTCCAGAACTCACGCAAAAGTGCCAGCAGATCATAGCTGAACTTAAAAAAAATCGAAAAACACAATTCCATCAATTAAATTTATTTTGAAGAATTCAACTCCCAGAACTCTAATGTTTTGAACAGATACAAGTATATCCTGTAATCTAGAGCCCAATTTGAGTCCAGAACTCACGTAAAAGTGCCAGCAGATCATAGCTGAACTTAACAAAAATCGAAAACACAATTCCATCAATTAAAATTATTTTCAAGACCTGGAATTCCCAGAATTCTGTTGTTTTGAACAGGTGAAAAAATACGCTGTAATCTAGAACCCAATTTAAGTCCAGAACTCACGTAAAAGTGCCAGCAGATCATAGCTGAACTTAAAAAAAATCGATAAACACAATTCCATCAATTACAATTATTTTCAAGACCTGGAACTCCCAGAACTCTGTTGTTTTGAACAGATGAAAGTATATCCTGTAATCTAGAGCCCAATTTGAATCCAGAACTTACGTAAAAGTGCCAGCAGATCATAGCTGAACTTAAAAAAAATCGAAAACACAATTCCATCAATTAAAATTATTTTCAAGACCTGGAACTCCCAGAACTCTGTTGTTTTAAACAGGTGCAAGTATACGTTGTAATCTAGAACCCAATTTGAATCCAGAACTCACGTAAAAGTGCCAGCAGATCATAGCTGAACTTAAAAAAAATCGAAAACACAATTCCATCAATTAAAATTATTTTCAAGACCTGGAACTCCCAGAACTCTGTTGTTTTGAACAGGTGCAAGTATACACTGTAATCTAGAACCCAATTTGAGTCCAGAACTCACGTAAAAGTGCCAGCAGATCATAGCTGAACTTAAAAAAAATCGAAAAACACAATTCCATCACTTTTAATTATTTTCAAGACATAGAACGCCCAGATCTCTGTTGTTTTGAACAGGTTCAAGTATACGATGTGATCTAGAACCCAATTTGAGTCCAGAACTCACGTAAAAGTGCCAGCAGATCATAGCTGAACTTAAAAAAAATCGAAAAACACAATTCCATCAATTAAAATTATTTTTAAGAATTCAACTCCCAGAACTCTGTTGTTTTAAACAGATACAAGTCTATCCTGTAATATAGAGCCCAATTTGAATCCAGAACTTACGTAAAAGTGCCAGCAGATCATAGCTGAACTTAAAAAAAATCGAAAAACACAATTCCATCACTATAAATTATTTTCAAGACCTGGAACTCCCAGAACTCTGTTGTTTTGAACAGGTGAAAGTATACGCTGTAATCTAGAACCCAATTTGAGTCCAGAACTCACGTAAAAGTGCCAGCAGATCATAGCTGAACTTAAAAAAAATCTATAAACACAATTCCATCAATTAAAATTATTTTCAAGACCTGGAACTCCCAGAACTGTAATGTTTTAAACAGGCGCAAGTAAAAGCTGTAATCAAGATTCCAATTTGAATCCAGAACTTACGTAAAAGTGCCAGCAGATCACAGCTGAACTTAAAAAAAATTAAAAAGACTATTCCATCAATTAAAATTATTTTCAAGACCTGGAACTCCCAGAACTCTGTTGTTTTGAACAGGTGCAAGTATACGCTGTAATCTAGAACCCAATTTGAGTCCAGAACTCACGTAAAAGTGCCAGCAGATCATAGCTGAACTTAAAAAAAATCGAAAACACAATTCCATCAATTAAAATTATTTTCAAGACCTGGAACTCCCAGAACTCATCTTCACCCTTGTGCAAAGGGGAATCAAAATCTGACTGGCAGTTTTGAGAAAAATTCTACTTTTATACAAACCTAACCTAACCTAACCTAACTTCTTCCATGAGAAGAGGTTTTTGATCCAATAGCGATACGGTTTCGGTACAACATCTTCTCTGCTCATGTGGTCCCACCCTAAATGTATGGGAACATAGTCTTGCGTCAGAGCATTTCTAGCTACTTTCAAGAGTCGCTCCAGCTTACGACGGCTCATGTTAAATAGCAAACTCAGCCTCTTATTCGATTCTCCCGTCCTGAACTTTGTCAACAATATAGCCAAAGCCGTGTTTGACGTTGCACAGTTATGTAGTGATGGCGTTTCCTGTACCATTCGTAGGAAATCTTCAGGGGTCCGGCCGGTTAAAAAGTACAATTCTTGAGAATCTATCAGCTCAATATTTTCAAAGTCTAAACGAGATCTATTTCGAACAGCATCTTGATACATTGTTAACACGTCCATAACTTGGTTGGTATTAAAACTGTGGGTAGAATTAGGTGCGTTGATTACCTCTTCCCAATCATTTGAGTTAAAATGGATGTTACATACTCTTGCACCAGGAGGTATATAGTGTTTGGACTCAACTAATAGACGTTTCTTCAAAGTAACGGGTATGCGTCTGCGGGTAAGACGATTACATCCAAAGAACACGCACGTACTTGATGTGTTTGGAGAACGGGTGTATTCAAGAATCACTTCTCCAGGTCGTTCTTGGGCTCCGGGAACTGGAGGTGGTAAAGGCACAGGAGGTACAGCAGGTAGCACAGGTAGCGCATCAAGAGGAGGTGGCAAAGGTCGATTTTACTGTCCCTTTGCACAAGGGTGTAGATGAGGTTCCCTAACACAATCACAGAAACCGTATCGCTTTTGGTTCAAAAACCTCTTCTCATGGAAGATGTTAGGTTAGGTTAGGTTAGGTTTGTATAAAAGTAGATTTTTTCTCAAAACTGCCGTGTCTGATTTTAATGTCCCTTTGCACAAGGATATAGATGAGGGTTTAGAATACAAATACCGAAACCGTATCGCTATTGGTTCAAAAACCTCTTCTTATCGAAGATGTTAGGTTAGGTTTGTATAAAAGTAGAATTTTTCTCAAAACTGCGGGGTCCGATTTTAATGCCCCTTTGCACAAGGGTGTAGTTGAGGTTTCCCAACACAAATACCGAAACCGTATCTCTATTGGTTCAAAAACCTCTTCTCATAGAAGATGTTAGGTTAGGTTAAGTTAGGTTTGTATAAAAGTAGATTTTTTCTCAAAACTGCCGTGTCTGATTTTAATGCCCCTTTGCACAAGGATGTAGATGAGGGTTCAGAATAAAAATACCGAAACCGTATCGCTATTGGTTCAAAAACCTCTTCTCATGGAAGATGTTAGGTTAGGTTAGGTTAGGTTTGTATAAAAGTAGAATTTTTCTCAAAACTGCGGGGTCCGATTTTAATGCCCCTTTGCACAAGGGTGTAGTTGAGGTTTCCCAACACAAATACTGAAACCGTATCGCTATTGGTTCAACAACCTCTTCTCATGAAGGATGTTAGGTTAGGTTAGGTTTGTATAAAAGTAGAATTTTTCTCAAAACTGCGGGGTCCGATTTTAATGCCCCTTTGCACAAGGGTGTAGTTGAGGTTTCCCAACACAAATACTGAAACCGTATCGCTATTGGTTCAACAACCTCTTCTCATGGAAGATGTAAGGTTAGGTTAGGTTTGTATAACAGTCGAATTTTTCTCAAAACTGCGGGATCCGATTTCAATGCCCCTTTGCACTAGGGTGTAGTTGAGGTTTCCAAACACAAATACCGAAACCGTATCGCTATTGGTTCAAAAACCTCTTCTCATAGAAGATGTTAGGTTAGGTTAGGTTAGGTTTGTATAAAAGAAGAATTTTTCTCAAAACTGCGGGGTCCGATTTTAATGCCCCTTTGCACAAGGGTGTAGTTGAGGTTTCCCAACACAAATACTGAAACCGTATCGCTATTGGTTCAACAACCTCTTCTCATGAAGGATGTTAGGTTAGGTTAGGTTTGTATAAAAGTAGAATTTTTCTCAAAACTGCGGGGTCCGATTTTAATGCCCCTTTGCACAAGGGTGTAGTTGAGGTTTCCCAACACAAATACTGACACCGTATCGCTATTGGTTCAACAACCTCTTCTCATGGAAGATGTAAGGTTAGGTTAGGTTTGTATAAAAGTCGAATTTTTCTCAAAACTGCGGGGTCCGATTTTAATGCCCCTTTGCACAAGGATGTAGATGAGGTTTCAGAACACAAATACCGAAACCGTATCGCTATTGGTTCTAAAACCTCTTCTCATGGAAGATGTTAGGTTAGGTTAGGTTAGGTTTGTATAAAAGTCAAATTTTTCTCAAAACTGCTGGGTCCGATTTTAATGTCCCTTTGCACAAGGGTATAGATAAGGTTCCCTAACACAATCACTGAAACCGTATCGCTATTGGTTCAAAAACCTCTTCTCATGGAAGATGTTAGGTTAGGTTAGGTTAGGTTTGTATAAAAGTCGAATATTTCTCAAAACTGTCAGTCAGATTTTGATGCCCCTTTGCACAAAGGTGAAGATGAGGTTCCCTAACACAATCACCGAAACCGTATCGCTATTTGTTCATAGACCACTTTCGCCCAGTCTCCTTTGTATATATAATAGAAATATAATTAATAGAAAGATGCATATCTCCATAGTAATTTTGACATTCTTAAATGCTGAATTCGACGTATGACATTCAAAAATCGCGCTCCTGGTAATTTTATGTGTAGACTTGCATCAGTTTAAAACCATAGAGTTCCGATAGTTCCTGTCTTCTGGACTCAAATCGGGTTCCAGATTACAGCGTTATAATATATAATGTACTTTGTGATTACAGCGTAGACGGCTATGGTCATAGAAAAGACTTCAACGAGACACCTCCTGTAACCTTCTTAAAAAGACTACGTTGTAGACGGCTATGGTCATAGAAAAGACTTCAACGAGACACCTCCTGCAACCTTCTTAAAAAGCCTAAGTCGTAGACGGCTATGGTCGTAGAAAAGACTCCAACGAACACAAACACCGAAACCGTATCACTATTGGTTCATAAACATCTTCTCATGGAATTTAGGTTAGCTTAGGTTCGGTTTGCGTAAAAATATTGTTTTCCTCAAACCTGGGGGTCTGAATTTGATTCCCCTTTGCACAAGGGTGTTAATGAAGTTTCCCAACACAAACACCGAAACCGTTTTGCAATTGGTTCATAAACCACTTCTCATGGAAGTAAGGTTAGGTTTGCGTAAAAATATTTTTTTCCTCAAAACTGGGGTTCTGATTTTGATGCCCCTTTGCACAAGGGTGTAAATGAGGTTTCCCAACACAAACACCGAAACCGTTTTGCAATTGGTTCATAAACCACTTCTCATGGAAGTTAGGTTAAGTTAGGTTAGATTTGCGTAAAAACATTTTTTTCTCTGAACTGGGGTCAGATTTTGATGCCCCTTTGCACATGGGTGTAAATGAGGTTTCCCAACACAAACACCGAAACCGTATCACTATTGGTTCATAAACCACTTTTCATGGAAGTTAGGTTAGGTTAGGTTTGCGTAAAAGTATAATTTTTCTTAAAACTGGGGTCAGATTTTGATGCCCTTTTGCACAAGCATGTTGATGATGTTTCTCTATTGGTTCATTGGAAGTTAGATTAGGTTATCACCTAACCTAATCCAAGTTTCCATAAAAGTATAAGTTGCACAAGCGAGTTGATGATGTTCCCTAACATAAGCCGTTTACGCTGTAGTACAGTTTTCGCGCAAATGTCTCGTTCGCGCAAATATGCAATTTGCGCAAATGTCCCGTTCGCTCAAGTGTCCATTCGCGCTAATGTCCATTCGCGTTAATGTCTATTCGCGCTAATGTCCATTAAAAAGTAATGCTCATAGAAAAGACTTCAACGAGACACCTTTTGCAACCTTCTCACAAAGCCTAAGTCGTAGACGGCTATGCTCATAGAAAAGACTTCAACGAGACACCTCTAGCAACCTTCTCACAAAGCCTAAATCGTAGACGGCTATGCTCATAGAAAAGACTTCAACGAGACACCTTTTGCAACCTTCTTACAAAGCCTACGTCGTAGACGGCTATGCTCATAGAAAAAAAATCAACTAGACACCTTAAGCAACCTTCTCACAAAGCCTACTTCGTAGACGGCTATGGTCATAGAAAAGATTTCAAAAAGACACCTTTTGCAACCTTCTTATAAAGCCTACGTCGTAGACGGCTATGCTCATAGAAAAGACTTCAACGAGACACCTTTTGCAACCTTCTTATAAAGCCTACGTCGTAGACGGCTATGCTCATAGAAAAGAGTTCAACGAGACACCTCTAGCAACCTTCTTACAAAGCTTACGTCGTAGACGGCTATGCTCATAGAAAAGACTTCAACGAGACACCTCTAGCAACCTTCTTACAAAGCTTACGTCGTAGACGGCTATGCTCATAGAAAAGACTTCAACGAGACACCTCTAGCAACCTTCTTACAAAGCCTACGTCGTAGAAGGAATAGCCATTCATGTTTTCCTTTTTTCCACTATATATTCCTGAAACGTTCTTAGCGTTTCAAAAGGTGTCTCGTTGAAATATTTTGTATGGCCATACCTTCTACGACGTAGGTGTTTACAAGAGGTGTCTCGTTGATGTCTTTTCTATGACCATAACCGTCTACGACTACGAATAAAGGCCTCCGCACAATGCAGCGATATTATCGAGCGATTTTATAGAGCGATATTATCGACAGCGATATCGCGACACCTTACACACTGCAGCGATTCCGCCATTCGCGTCACGCATGCGCCCCAACAATGAATGTAGTCGAAAGAGTTGCGATAATATCGCGGCAGTGTGTAGGATCGCGCGCGTCCCCATACAAAATGTACTGGAAACAATTATCGCAAAATCGCAGCCATATTATCGCTCGATAAAATCGCTGCAATGAACGGAGGCCTTTACAGTCGTTAAGCCATGTCAGAGGCACATGGTAAAACTCGGGCGGCCTAAAAACTCTGATACAAGGAGTGGCCACTACCTCATAAGAATACTACTGTTGCCGTCTACGACGTAGGCTTTGTAAGAAGGTTGCTAGAGGTGTCTCGTTGAAGTCTTTTCTATGAGCATAGCCGTCTACGATTTAGGCTTTGTGAGAAGGTTGCTAGAGGTGTCTCGTTGAAGTCTTTTCTTTGAGCATAGCCGTCTACGACGTAGGCTTTGTGAGAAGGTTGCAAAAAGTGTCCCGTTGAAGTCTTTTCTATGAGCATAGCCGTCTACGACGTAGGCTTTGTAAGAAGGTTGCTAGAAGTATCTCGTTGAAGTCTTTTCTATGAGCATAGCCGTCTACGACGTAAGCTTTGTAAGAAGGTTGCAAAAGGTGATTCGTTGATGTCTTTTCTATGAGCATAGCCGTCTACGACGTAAGCTTTGTAAGAAGGTTGCAAAAGGTGTTTCGTTGATGTCTTTTCTATGAGCATAGCCGTCTACGACGTAGGCTTTGTAAGAAGGTTGCAAAAGGTGTCTCGTTGATGTCTTTTCTATGAGCATAGCCGTCTACGACGTAGGCTTTCTAAGAAGGTTGCAAAAGGTGTCTTTTTGAAGTCTTTTCTATGAGCATAGCCGTCTACGACGTAGGCTTTGTGAAAAGGTTGCTAGAGGTGTCTCGTTGAAGTCTTTTCTATGAGCATAGCCGTCTACGACGTAGGCTTTGTGAGAAGGTTGCTATAGGTGTCTCGTTGATGTCTTTTCTATGAGTATAGCTGTCTACGACGTAGGCTTTGTGAGAAGATTACAAAAGTTGTCTCGTTGAAGTCTTTTCTATGAGCATAGCCGTCTACGACGTAGGCTTTGTAAGAAGGTTGCTAAAGGTGTCTCGTTGAAGTCTTTTCTATGAGCATAGCCATCTACGACGTAGGCTTTGTGAGAAGGTTGCTATAGGTGTCTCGTTGATGTCTTTTCTATGAGTATAGCTGTCTACGACGTAGGCTTTGTAAGAAGGTTGCAAGAGGTGTCTCGTTGAAGTCTTTTCTATGAACATGGCCGTCTACGACGTAGGCTTTGTGAGAAGGATACAAATGGTGTCTCGTTGAAGTCTTTTCTATGAGCACAGCCGTCTACGACGTAGGCTTTCATGGAAGTTAGGTTTGGTCAGGTTAGGTTAGTGTTAAAATGTATATTTTTCTCAAAACTGCCGCGTATGTAGTTACTATCTTGTTAGATATGACAAAGGCGTATGATAAGGTACAATATGATATATTATTAGACAAATTATATGGTATTGGTATTCGTGGAATAGCCCACAAATGGTTTAAGTCATACCTGCAAAATCGTTTGCAGTACGTCGACATACAATACCACGACTATTCTTCGCGCCGAATTCAAAATGTACGATCTGACGTCGAGAGAATAAATGCCTCCATTCCACAGGGAAGCGTAACCGGATGCTTAATGTTTTTGATTTATATCAACGACCTTCCCAATATCATAGAAGAGTCATGCGTACTATTTGCGGACGACATATCGCTACTTACCTCGTGCTCAAACAGCGAAAACCTCGGTCAAACGTTAACTTGCATATTGGACAAAGTAGTCCAATGGATGAACGATCACAACCTTGAAATTAATTTCTCTAAAACGAAACTGATGGTCTTTCACCCCTACCAAAAAGCACATTTAAACATAAATATGTTGTACAACAACACTAGATTAGAATTAGTCAATGAATTCTCACTCCTCGGGCTAAACATTGATTCCAATGTAAATTGGAAGTCTCACATTCAAAAAGTTAGAACAAAGTTATCACGATTTACGTACGCACTAAAAGAGATCAAGAAAACTACTGACCTTCAAACTGCGCTCACAACCTATTATGCATTTGCATTCGCATGGTTGAGTTACGGTGTCGTCGTATGGGGGAGCAGTCCAGCAGCAACTGACCTCCTTATCTTACAAAAGAAACTTGTTCGAATCTTAGTCAACATTAAAAAAACCGACAGCTGCTTGCCACACTTTAAGGACCTAAAGATTCTGACGTTACCTTCAATCTATATCCTTGAAATCTGTAAATTCGTAAGAAATCATCCTGATTATTATGAAAATCGTGAAAACCGACCGAGACTTCGCCCCAGACCCAATTATTTATTACTGCCGCCGTCAAATCTAAACCTACATTCAAATAGCCCTTTCTCAATGTCCGTTAAAATATATAATAAAATACCTGAAGGACTAAAAGATGAAAAAAATAACAACGTCTTTAAAAATAAGTTAAAAGAAATCTTGGTGGATAAAGCCTATTATTCCATATCTGATTATTTTAATGATAACGAACTATAGTGACAATTAATTCTTTGCCTACATATTATATACATAATAAACACAGGAACGTAACCCCTTTCGAGGTGATCAGAAACATTGCTACAATTATTTTCTTACTTTTAATTATTCCAATCCAATATTGATCTACATTATTATTATTATCCAATCGAATAAAACTGTGATGTGCCTTATTATATGTTTCTAATTTAAAATTGCTTTTGTGTTAATATTTGAATTATTTGTTAATTGTTATTTATCTTATTGCATGACATCAGAATGTACCTTAATGTAAAATAATCCGTTTTTATGTTGGAATTGAATGATTTCTTATTTTGTTAGTTATTATTGTACTGAACATCTCTCTCAAGCATTGCTGTGCCCAACCGGGTTCACATGTATTACCTACTTTCTATTTTAATGTTACACCTTTCATTACTATGTATACATGTGATATGCAATGAATAAATGAATTATGAATTATGAATTACTACAAACGAAATAGAATATACTTCAAACGAAATTAGGTTACTACAAACGACGTAAACCCTTCTACAAACGAATAGAAGTTACTACAAACGAAATCAAGTTACTACAAACGAAATCAAGTTACTACAAACGAAATCAAGTTACTACAAACGAAATTAAATTCCTACAAACGAAATCAAGTTACCACAAACGAAATTAAGTTACTACAAACGAAATAAAGTTACTACAAACGAAATGAAGGTACTAAAAACGACATAGACTCTTCTAAAAACGAAATCAAGTTACTACAAACGAAATCAAGTTACTACAAACGAAATCAAGGTACTACAAAATTCAGCTATGATCTGCTGGCACTTTTACGTGAGTTCTGGACTCAAATTGGGTTCTAGATTACAGCGTATTTTTTCACCTGTTCAAAACAACAGAGTTCTGGGAGTTCCAGGTCGTGAAAATAATTTTAATTGATGGAATTGTGTTTTCGATTTTTTTTAAGTTCAGCTATGATCTGCTGGCACTTTTACGTAAGTTCTGGATTCAAATTGGAATCTTGATTACAGCTTGTACTTGCGCCTGTTTAAAACATTAGAGTTCTGGGAGTTCCAGGTCTTGAAAATAATTTTAATTGATGGAATTGTGTTTTTAGATTTTTTTTAAGTTCAGCTATGATCTGCTGGCACTTTTACGTAAGTTCTGGATTCAAATTGGGCTCTAGATTACAGGATAGACTTGTATCTGTTTAAAACAACAGAGTTCTGGGAGTTGAATTCTTCAAAATAATTTTAATTGATGGAATTGTGTTTTTCGATTTTTTTTAAGTTCAGCTATGATCTGCTGGCACTTTTACGTGAGTTCTGGACTCAAATTGGGTTCTAGATCACATCGTATACTTGAACCTGTTCAAAACAACAGAGTTCTGGGCGTTCTATGTCTTGAAAATAATTAAAAGTGATGGAATTGTGTTTTTCGATTTTTTTTAAGTTCAGCTATGATCTGCTGGCACTTTTACGTGAGTTCTGGACTCAAATTGGGTTCTAGATTACAGCGTATTTTTTCACCTGTTCAAAACAACAGAGTTCTGGGAGTTCCAGGTCGTGAAAATAATTTTAATTGATGGAATTGTGTTTTCGATTTTTTTTAAGTTCAGCTATGATCTGCTGGCACTTTTACGTAAGTTCTGGATTCAAATTGGAATCTTGATTACAGCTTGTACTTGCGCCTGTTTAAAACATTAGAGTTCTGGGAGTTCCAGGTCTTGAAAATAATTTTAATTGATGGAATTGTGTTTTTAGATTTTTTTTAAGTTCAGCTATGATCTGCTGGCACTTTTACGTGAGTTCTGGACTCAAATTGGGTTCTAGATTACAGCGTATACTTGCACCTGTTCAAAACAACAGAGTTCTGGGAGTTCCAGGTCTTGAAAATAATTTTAATTAAAGGAATTGTGTTTTCGATTTTTTTTATGTTCAGCTATGATCTGCTGGCACTTTTACGTAAGTTCTGGATTCAAATTGGGTTCTAGATTACAGGATAGACTTGTATCTGTTCAGAACAACAGAGTTCTGGGAGTTGAATTCTTCAAAATAATTTTAATTGATGGAATTGTGTTTTTCGATTTTTTTTAAGTTCAGCTATGATCTGCTGGCACTTTTACGTGAGTTCTGGACTCAAATTGGGTTCTAGATCACATCGTATACTTGAACCTGTTCAAAACAACAGAGTTCTGAGCGTTCTATGTCTTGAAAATAATTAAAAGTGATGGAATTGTGTTTTTCGATTTTTTTTAAGTTCAGCTATGATCTGCTGGCACTTTTACGTGAGTTCTGGACTCAAATTGGGTTCTAGATTACAGCGTATACTTGCACCTGTTCAAAACAACAGAGTTCTGGGAGTTGAAGTCTTCAAAATAATTTTAATTGATGGAATTGTGTTTTTCGATTTTTTTTAAGTTCAGCTATGATCTGCTGGCACTTTTACGTGAGTTCTGGACTCAAATTGGGTTCTAGATTACAGCGTATACTTGCACCTGTTTAAAACATTAGAGTTCTGGGAGTTCCAGGTCTTGAAAATAATTTTAATTGATGGAATTGTGTTTTCGATTTTTTTTAAGTTCAGCTATGATCTGCTGGCACTTTTACGTGAGTTCTGGACTCAAATTGGGTTCTAGATTACAGCGTATACTTGGACCTGTTCAAAACAACAGAGTTCTGGGAGTTCCAGTCTTCAAAATAATTGTAATTGATGGAATAGTCTTTTTAATTTTTTTTAAGTTCAGCTGTGATCTGCTGGCACTTTTACGTGTTCTGGATTCAAATTGGAATCTTGATTACAGCTTGTACTTGCGCCTGTTTAAAACATTAGAGTTCTGGGAGTTCCAGGTCTTGAAAATAATTTTAATTGATGGAATTGTGTTTTTAGATTTTTTTTAAGTTCAGCTATGATCTGCTGGCACTTTTACGTGAGTTCTGGACTCAAATTGGGTTCAAGATTACAGCGTATACTTGCACCTGTTCAAAACAACAGAGTTCTGGGAGTTCCAGGTCTTGAAAATAATTTTAATTGATGGAATTGTGTTTTCGATTTTTTTTAAGTTCAGCTATGATCTGCTGGCACTTTTACGTGAGTTCTGGACTCAAATTGGGTTGTAGATTACAGCGTATACTTTCACCTGTTTAAAACATCAGAGTTCTGCGAGTTCCAGGTCTTGAAAATAATTTTAATTGAAGGAATTGTGTTTTCGATTTTTTTTTATGTTCAGCTATGATCTGCTGGCACTTTTACGTAAGTTCTGGATTCAAATTGGGCTCTAGATTACAGGATAGACTTGTATCTGTTTAAAACAACAGAGTTCTGGGAGTTGAATTCTTCAAAATAATTTTAATTGATGGAATTGTGTTTTTCGATTTTTTTTAAGTTCAGCTATGATCTGCTGGCACTTTTACGTGAGTTCTGGACTCAAATTGGGTTCTAGATCACATCGTATACTTGAACCTGTTCAAAACAACAGAGTTCTGGGAGTTCCAGGTCTTGAAAATAATTTTAATTGATGGAATTGTGTTTTCGATTTTTTTTAAGTTCAGCTATGATCTGCTGGCACTTTTACGTGAGTTCTGGACTCAAATTGGGTTGTAGATTACAGCGTATACTTTCACCTGTTTAAAACATCAGAGTTCTGCGAGTTCCAGGTCTTGAAAATAATTTTAATTGAAGGAATTGTGTTTTCGATTTTTTTTATGTTCAGCTATGATCTGCTGGCACTTTTACGTAAGTTCTGGATTCAAATTGGGCTCTAGATTACAGGATAGACTTGTATCTGTTTAAAACAACAGAGTTCTGGGAGTTGAATTCTTCAAAATAATTTTAATTGATGGAATTGTGTTTTTCGATTTTTTTTAAGTTCAGCTATGATCTGCTGGCACTTTTACGTGAGTTCTGGACTCAAATTGGGTTCTAGATCACATCGTATACTTGAACCTGTTCAAAACAACAGAGTTCTGGGCGTTCTATGTCTTGAAAATAATTAAAAGTGATGGAATTGTGTTTTTCGATTTTTTTTAAGTTCAGCTATGATCTGCTGGCACTTTTACGTGAGTTCTGGACTCAAATTGGGTTCTAGATTACAGCGTATACTTGCACTTGTTCAAAACAACAGAGTCCTGGGAGTTCCAGGTCTTGAAAATAATTTTAATTGATGGAATTGTGTTTTCGATTTTTTTTAAGTTCAGCTATGATCTGCTGGCACTTTTACGTGAGTTCTGGACTCAAATTGGGTTCTAGATTACAGCGTATACTTGCACCTGTTAAAAACAACAGAGTTCTGGGAGTTCCAGGTCTTGAAAATAATTTTAATTGATGGAATTGTGTTTTTCGATTTTTTTTAAGTTCAGCTATGATCTGCTGGCACTTTTACGTGAGTTCTGGACTCAAATTGGGTTCTAGATCACATCGTATACTTGAACCTGTTTAAAACATCAGAGTTCTGTGAGTTCCAGGTCTTGAAAATAATTTTAATTGAAGGAATTGTGTTTTCGATTTTTTTTATGTTCAGCTATGATTTGCTGGCACTTTTACGTAAGTTCTGGATTCAAATTGGGCTCTAGATTACAGGATAGACTTGTATCTGTTCAAAACAACAGAGTTCTGGGAGTTGAATTCTTCAAAATAATTTTAATTGATGGAATTGTGTTTATAGATTTTTTTTAAGTTCAGCTATGATCTGCTGGCACTTTTACGTGAGTTCTGGACTCAAATTGGGTTCTAGATTACAGCGTATACTTGCACCTGTTCAAAACAACAGAGTTCTGGGAGTTCCAGGTCTTGAAAATAATTTTAATTGATGGAATTGTGTTTTCGATTTTTTTTAAGTTCAGCTATGATCTGCTGGCACTTTTACGTGAGTTCTGGACTCAAATTGGGTTGTAGATTACAGCGTATACTTTCACCTGTTTAAAACATCAGAGTTCTGCGAGTTCCAGGTCTTGAAAATAATTTTAATTGAAGGAATTGTGTTTTCGATTTTTTTTATGTTCAGCTATGATCTGCTGGCACTTTTACGTAAGTTCTGGATTCAAATTGGGCTCTAGATTACAGGATAGACTTGTATCTGTTTAAAACAACAGAGTTCTGGGAGTTGAATTCTTCAAAATAATTTTAATTGATGGAATTGTGTTTTTCGATTTTTTTTAAGTTCAGCTATGATCTGCTGGCACTTTTACGTGAGTTCTGGACTCAAATTGGGTTCTAGATCACATCGTATACTTGAACCTGTTCAAAACAACAGAGTTCTGGGCGTTCTATGTCTTGAAAATAATTAAAAGTGATGGAATTGTGTTTTTCGATTTTTTTTAAGTTCAGCTATGATCTGCTGGCACTTTTACGTGAGTTCTGGACTCAAATTGGGTTCTAGATTACAGCGTATTTTTTCACCTGTTCAAAACAACAGAGTTCTGGGAGTTCCAGGTCGTGAAAATAATTTTAATTGATGGAATTGTGTTTTCGATTTTTTTTAAGTTCAGCTATGATCTGCTGGCACTTTTACGTAAGTTCTGGATTCAAATTGGAATCTTGATTACAGCTTGTACTTGCGCCTGTTTAAAACATTAGAGTTCTGGGAGTTCCAGGTCTTGAAAATAATTTTAATTGATGGAATTGTGTTTTTAGATTTTTTTTAAGTTCAGCTATGATCTGCTGGCACTTTTACGTGAGTTCTGGACTCAAATTGGAATCTAGATTACATCGTATACTTGAACTTGTTCAAAACAACAGAGTTCTGGGCGTTCCTGGTCTTGAAGTTCAGCTATGATCTGCTGGCACTTTTACGTGAGTTCTGGACTCAAATTGGGTTCTTAATTACAGCGTATACTTGGACCTGTTCAAAACAACAGAGTTCTGGGAGTTCCAGTCTTCAAAATAATTGTAATTGATGGAATAGTCTTTTTAATTTTTTTTAAGTTCAGCTGTGATCTGCTGGCACTTTTACGTGTTCTGGATTCAAATTGGAATCTTGATTACAGCTTGTACTTGCGCCTGTTTAAAACATTAGAGTTCTGGGAGTTCCAGGTCTTGAAAATAATTTTAATTGATGGAATTGTGTTTTTAGATTTTTTTTAAGTTCAGCTATGATCTGCTGGCACTTTTACGTGAGTTCTGGACTCAAATTGGGTTCAAGATTACAGCGTATACTTGCACCTGTTCAAAACAACAGAGTTCTGGGAGTTCCAGGTCTTGAAAATAATTTTAATTGATGGAATTGTGTTTTCGATTTTTTTTAAGTTCAGCTATGATCTGCTGGCACTTTTACGTGAGTTCTGGACTCAAATTGGGTTCTAGATTACAGCGTATTTTTTCACCTGTTCAAAACAACAGAGTTCTGGGAGTTCCAGGTCGTGAAAATAATTTTAATTGATGGAATTGTGTTTTCGATTTTTTTTAAGTTCAGCTATGATCTGCTGGCACTTTTACGTAAGTTCTGGATTCAAATTGGAATCTTGATTACAGCTTGTACTTGCGCCTGTTTAAAACATTAGAGTTCTGGGAGTTCCAGGTCTTGAAAATAATTTTAATTGATGGAATTGTGTTTTTAGATTTTTTTTAAGTTCAGCTATGATCTGCTGGCACTTTTACGTGAGTTCTGGACTCAAATTGGAATCTAGATTACATCGTATACTTGAACTTGTTCAAAACAACAGAGTTCTGGGCGTTCCTGGTCTTGAAGTTCAGCTATGATCTGCTGGCACTTTTACGTGAGTTCTGGACTCAAATTGGGTTCTTAATTACAGCGTATACTTGGACCTGTTCAAAACAACAGAGTTCTGGGAGTTCCAGGTCTTGAAAATAATTTTAATTGATGGAATTGTGTTTTCGATTTTTTTTAAGTTCAGCTATGATCTGCTGGCACTTTTACGTGAGTTCTGGACTCAAATTGGGTTGTAGATTACAGCGTATACTTTCACCTGTTTAAAACATCAGAGTTCTGCGAGTTCCAGGTCTTGAAAATAATTTTAATTGAAGGAATTGTGTTTTCGATTTTTTTTTATGTTCAGCTATGATCTGCTGGCACTTTTACGTAAGTTCTGGATTCAAATTGGGCTCTAGATTACAGGATAGACTTGTATCTGTTTAAAACAACAGAGTTCTGGGAGTTGAATTCTTCAAAATAATTTTAATTGATGGAATTGTGTTTTTCGATTTTTTTTAAGTTCAGCTATGATCTGCTGGCACTTTTACGTGAGTTCTGGACTCAAATTGGGTTCTAGATCACATCGTATACTTGAACCTGTTCAAAACAACAGAGTTCTGGGAGTTCCAGGTCTTGAAAATAATTTTAATTGATGGAATTGTGTTTTCGATTTTTTTTAAGTTCAGCAATGATCTGCTGGCACTTTTACGTGAGTTCTGGACTCAAATTGGGTTGTAGATTACAGCGTATACTTTCACCTGTTTAAAACATCAGAGTTCTGCGAGTTCCAGGTCTTGAAAATAATTTTAATTGAAGGAATTGTGTTTTCGATTTTTTTTATGTTCAGCTATGATCTGCTGGCACTTTTACGTAAGTTCTGGATTCAAATTGGGCTCTAGATTACAGGATAGACTTGTATCTGTTTAAAACAACAGAGTTCTGGGAGTTGAATTCTTCAAAATAATTTTAATTGATGGAATTGAGTTTTCGATTTTTTTTAAGTTCAGCTATGATCTGCTGTCACTTTTACGTGAGTTCTGGACTCAAATTGGGTTCTAAATTACAGCGTATACTTGGACCTGTTCAAAACAACAGAGTTCTGGGAGTTCCAGTCATCAAAATAATTTTAATCGATGGAATTGTATTTTTCGATTTTTGTTAAGTTCAGCTATGATCTGCTGGCACTTTTACGTGAGTTCTGGACTCAAATTGGGTTCTAGATTACAGCGTATACTTGCACCTGTTCAAAACAACAGAGTTCTGGGAGTTCCAGGTCTTCAAAATAATTTTAATTAATGGAATTGTGTTTTTCGTTTTTTTTTTAAGTTCAGCTATGATCTGCTGGCACTTTTACGTGAGTTCTGGACTCAAATTGGAATCTAGATTACATCCTTTACTTGAACTTGTTCAAAACAACAGAGTTCTGGGCGTTCCTGGTCTTGAAAATAATTTAAAGTGATGGAATTATGTTTTTCGATTTTTTTTAAGTTCAGCTATGATCTGCTGGCACTTTTACGTGAGTTCTGGACTCAAATTGGGTTCCAAATTACAGCGTATACTTGGACCTGATCAAAACAATAGAGTTCTGGGAGTTCCAGTCTTCAAAATAATTGTAATTGATGGAATAGTCTTTTTTAATTTTTTTTAAGTTCAGCTGTGATCTGCTGGCACTTTTACGTAAGTTCTGGACTCAAATTAGAATCTTGATTACAGCTTGTACTTGCGCCTGTTTAAAACATTAGAGTTCTGGGAGTTCCAGGTCTTGAAAATAATTTTAATTGATGGAATTGTGTTTTTAGATTTTTTTTAAGTTCAGCTATGATCTGCTGGCACTTTTACGTGAGTTCTGGACTCAAATTGGGTTCTAAGTTACAGCGTATACTTGCACCTGTTCAAAACATTAGAGTTCTGGGAGTTCCAGGTCTTGAAAATAATTTTAATTGATGGAATTGTGTTTTCGATTTTTTTTAAGTTCAGCTATGATCTGCTGGCACTTTTACGTGAGTTCTGGACTCAAATTGGGTTCTAGATTACAGCGTATACCTGCACCTGTTCAAAACAACAGAGTTCTGGGAGTTCCAGTCTTCAAAATAATTGTAATTGATGGAATAGTCTTTTTAATTTTTTTTAAGTTCAGCTGTGATCTGCTGGCACTTTTACGTAAGTTCTGGATTCAAATTGGAATCTTGATTACAGCTTTTACTTGCGCCTGTTTAAAACATTACAGTTCTGGGAGTTCCAGGTCTTGAAAATAATTTTAATTGATGGAATTGTGTTTATAGATTTTTTTTAAGTTCAGCTATGATCTGCTGGCACTTTTACGTGAGTTCTGGACTCAAATTGGGTTCTAGATTACAGCGTATACTTGCACCTGTTCAAAACAACAGAGTTCTGGGAGTTCCAGGTCTTGAAAATAATTTTAATTAAAGGAATTGTGTTTTCGATTTTTTTTATGTTCAGCTATGATCTGCTGGCACTTTTACGTAAGTTCTGGATTCAAATTGGGTTCTAGATTACAGGATAGACTTGTATCTGTTCAGAACAACAGAGTTCTGGGAGTTGAATTCTTCAAAATAATTTTAATTGATGGAATTGTGTTTTTCGATTTTTTTTAAGTTCAGCTATGATCTGCTGGCACTTTTACGTGAGTTCTGGACTCAAATTGGGTTCTAGATCACATCGTATACTTGAACCTGTTCAAAACAACAGAGTTCTGAGCGTTCTATGTCTTGAAAATAATTAAAAGTGATGGAATTGTGTTTTTCGATTTTTTTTAAGTTCAGCTATGATCTGCTGGCACTTTTACGTGAGTTCTGGACTCAAATTGGGTTCTAGATTACAGCGTATACTTGCACCTGTTCAAAACAACAGAGTTCTGGGAGTTGAAGTCTTCAAAATAATTTTAATTGATGGAATTGTGTTTTTCGATTTTTTTTAAGTTCAGCTATGATCTGCTGGCACTTTTACGTGAGTTCTGGACTCAAATTGGGTTCTAGATTACAGCGTATACTTGCACCTGTTTAAAACATTAGAGTTCTGGGAGTTCCAGGTCTTGAAAATAATTTTAATTGATGGAATTGTGTTTTCGATTTTTTTTAAGTTCAGCTATGATCTGCTGGCACTTTTACGTGAGTTCTGGACTCAAATTGGGTTCTAGATTACAGCGTATACTTGGACCTGTTCAAAACAACAGAGTTCTGGGAGTTCCAGTCATCAAAATAATTTTAATCGATGGAATTGTATTTTTCGATTTTTGTTAAGTTCAGCTATGATCTGCTGGCACTTTTACGTGAGTTCTGGACTCAAATTGGGTTCTAGATTACAGCGTATACTTGCACCTGTTCAAAACAACAGAGTTCTGGGAGTTGAAGTCTTCAAAATAATTTTAATTGATGGAATTGTGTTTTTCGATTTTTTTTAAGTTCAGCTATGATCTGCTGGCACTTTTACGTGAGTTCTGGACTCAAATCTAGCTCCAAATTACAGGGTAGACTTGCATTTGTTCAAAACAACAGAGTTCTGATAGTTTTTGTATTCTAAATAATTTTAATTGATGGAATAGTGAATTTCGATTTTTTTTTAAGTTCTACTATGATCTGCTGTCTCTTGAACATGGGTTTAGAACTATTCATGAAAACTATCAGGAACTGTAGAACTCAGTTGAATGAAGAAAGATTTGCCATTTATTTATAATCTGCTGAAAAATGATCTGCTACGGGAAGTTGGCAGAGCATTTTTCAATTGATTTTTTTAAAGTTTAAACGCCAGAACTATTTCTAAAAAGTATCAGGAACTGTAGAACTCAGCTGCATGCTAAAAGAACTCGCATTTATTTTTGATTTGCTGCAAAATGCTCTGCTACGGGAAGTTAGCAGATCATTTTGTCACCTAACTTTTCTTAGGTAAAACCGCTAGAACTATTTCTGAAAAGTATCAGGAACTATAGAACTCAGCAGCATGCGATAAGAACTCATTTTTATTTTTGATCTGCTGGACTATGATCTGCTAAGTTCACTGACATCGGCCGAGGCCAGTTAAGAGAATTTTATTCCGAGAGCGAAAATGCTCGCTGCATACAAACGTACTATGGTGATATTTTCAATACTAACTAATTAAAGTCAATGAAATTTTGCAGGAACGATCTAGAAACAAATCTCTATGCTTGTATGGAGTCTGATTTTCGTTAAAATATACAGTTTTGATTCTAGGATTAATTTAAGATTTGTATGGAAATTTTTGAGGCACTGTAACTTTAAAACTATATATTTTAACGAAAATCTGACTCCATACAAGCATAGAGATTTGTTTCTAGATTGTTTCTGCAAAATTTCATTGACTTTAATTGGTTAGTATTGAAAATATCATCATAGTACGTTTGTATGGAGCGCGCCAACGGTAATATACCCTTAAAGGTTCACTTCCGATCCCAGCGGCCGATGCGACTGACGCGTGGTTCTGTCATGTTTTCATACTGGTAACTATATGGTAACTATCGGCCGTCGGCCGCGAGCTTACTATGAAAACGTATGGCATATAAATGACAGAACCACGCGTTAGTCGCATCGGCCGCTGCGATCGGAAGTGAACCATGAGGGTATATTACCGTTGGCGCGCTCCATACACACGCACAGTATGTTTTTTGACCTGAAAAGCGGTCATGGTCGTTTTATTCGTGTAATCGTTAGTGTTAATCATTTTGAAACTGAGAGTAGACCTCCCGTGCGTCAAGTCTTCTTAATTATTCTTAATATTGAGTTATAATTTTTTTTTTTTTTTTTTCAAAATATCGCTATAACTTCCAAATAATCCGGTTTTCTTCTTTTTTCTCAATTTAGTATAATAAAACATTAAACGAGGTATTTTATACACATTACAAAAGTTCTCGAACATTTATGTTAATGACGAAATTATACATTTTATAGTTTCTCGTTTTTTATTTTTTATTTCTTTATATTCAGTTATTGGGGTTCAATTTTTACTTTTCAATATTAAGAGCCATACTATTGATGTATACAAAAAAAATCAGATCTAAATCTGGTAGGATATAGGAGTTATTAACTTCTAATGTTTTTTTCTTATAATTTTAGAACTTTTAGAAGAATTTGTTAATAACTCCTATATCCTACGAGATTTAGATCTGATTTTTTTATTAGACATCAATAGTATGGCTCTTAATATTGAAAAGTAAAAATGGAACCCCAATAACTGACTATATAGAAATAAAAAATAAAAAACGAAAAACAATAAAATGTATAATTTCGTCATTAACATAAATGTTCGAGAACTTTTGTAATGTGTATAAAATACCTCGTTTATTGTTTTATTATACTAAATTGAGAAAAAAGAAAAAAACCGGATTATTTGGAAGTTATAGCGATATTTTGAAAAAAAAAATTAAAAAATCACAACTCAATATTAAGAAGAATTAAGAAGACTTGACGCACGGGAGGTCTACTCTCAGTTTCAAAATGATTAACACTAACGATTACACGAATAAAACGACCATGACCGCTTTTCAGGTCAAAAAACATACTGTGACACGTAGTCTGGTGATATTTCCAGTACTATCCTTTTAAAGTCACAGAAATTTTTCAGAAACAATCTCGAAACGAATCTCTATGTTCGTATGAAGTCAGATTTTCGTTAAAGTGTATAGTTTTAAAGTTACAGTGTCTCTAAGATAACCATACTAATCTTCAATTAATCCTAGCATTAAAACTGTATATCTGACTTCATACGAACATAGAGATTCGTTTCTAGACTGTTTCTGAAAAATTGCATTGACTTTAATTGGATATTATTGAAAATATCTCCAGACTACGTTTGTATGGAGGGACCCTTAAGAGGTTTCCCTGACCTTGACACTTTCAGAGCCGCCTCACATCTACTTGAAAGTTGTTCAGTTTGATTGTTTGAGTTCACCGTTTCGGTTTGCGGAGGGCTGTCCCTTTTTACCTATGGGGAGTGGTAAAGACCGGTACTAGTCTCGTACTTGCCATAGATTTACAAACACACAGTGTTTAAACATCTCGGGCCACCAGGCTTTTACCCCACGGAGTGGGAAATTAACAATTATATAAGATAAATTATTAAGGTATGTCAAGCGACCATGCACGTGCTGTATTTTGATGACAAGACTGCTAAAGTGCAAAACAACGTCATAACAATAATTATTACATCATACTTCACCAATAAATGTTACTAGTATGGAGGAACTGAGGTGGAAGGTTCCTCCATAGAAAAGGGAAGTACTTCCGCCAGGCTAGGTGTGATGCCTGGGGACCGGCCGTGGTCCTGTTGATGTTTGTCGGAACCTTGTATATATACTGTGACTCTGTGAGAATTCTTCTTGCGCGATTTGTGTGGGACTGTTAGCGCCATCTGTTGGCAAGTTGCTACAGTACTCCCCCCTTAGACCGCAGGTCGTTAAGTTTCTCGAAGCGTGCAGTCCGTATCCATGTAGAGGTGCGTTGCAGAAGGTGCCGTGCAGGGCCTGTGGCGTGCGTTGGCGTGCTGCGTGCGTGTGACAGGCGTGTAGAAGAAGTGAGCAGAGCTGCCACGGTAGAGGCTGTGTCTCAGTGCGTGGGCTGCTGGTATCTTCTACGGACGCTGAGCTGTCGTCGAGGATGGCGATGTGGACTGCTGCTTGCTTGACCTGGTCGAGGGAGAGAAGTTTGTTGCTGCTGGTTGCTTGCTGCTTGGTGCTGTTGGTGTTGCTGCGCTGCGCTGCTGCTGTTCAGGTTGCGATGCTCTTAGTCGAGGGTCACCACTATGGAGGAACTGAGGTGGAAGGTTCCTCCATAGAAAAGGGAAGTACTTCCGCCAGGCTAGGTGTGATGCCTGGGGACCGGCCGTGGTCCTGTTGATGTTTGTCGGAACCTTGTATATATACTGTGACTCTGTGAGAATTCTTCTTGCGCGATTTGTGTGGGACTGTTAGCGCCATCTGTTGGCAAGTTGCTACACTAGTATACCTATTGTGATTGGCAAAATTGGTGGGCATGGTGGGCATCGCATCCCCACAACCCTAATTTAGGTCGATGGGCTTTCGAGGTGTAAAATTGGTTCAGTAGTTGTCTGGATGCTACGAACAAATAATTATTTAATTATTATTATATGAATTATTATTTGTTCGTAGTCTGGATGTGATATTATGATGTGCAAACAATCACACCATTTAGTTTCTTTTGTAATTTTCGTGAGCAAACAGACTAAAATTTTACAGGGTTATATTATTTACTAGTGTTCGCCCCGCGGCTTTTCCCGTGTGGACCTTTACTGTAAATGTCTTGGTCCGGGTATCATACATTAACTAGGCCTACATGAGTTTACACTGTACTTTACTACTGTAGCAGTTACGTCGCCAATTTCGTATGGCAGAAATTAGTTCGCAACGTAACCACAATGAGCGCTGTACGAAATTCAATACAAAATTGGTGGCGTAGTACAATAGTCAAGTACGGTGAAAACTCATGGTAGGCCTACTGTAAACGTCTCTATTAACATTTCGAAGCCATATAAGTAGTTCGTACAATTAAAATAGAACTTCACTTAGGTAAGTTCGTTTAATTTCTAATTATGTTTGTGATTCATACTGAAAGTAATTATGTATCTATTATTTTACAAAGTTATAGATGAAAGATGAAAGAGCTATAACACGGATTACATAAGAGTACAAGCTTTCGAAGCGCTCGTTGGCGTAGTGGAGCTTCGGTATTGTAAACGATCACTGAAGTTAAGCAACGTCAGGTCCGGTCAGTCTTTGGATGGGTGTCCGTCCGTTTAGTGGTATTTCATCTCGAGCGTTTCCGTGCTTCGGAAGGCACGTTAAGCAGTTGGTCTCGGATAGTTCCGTCAGATGGCGTTGTAACTATTCGTTAAGCCAGGTCAGAGGCCTATTAAGGCGGCTTGAAAATTCTCTGACAGCAAGTTGACCACTAACTTGCCTCCACCAACACGCACTGGGCCCGTGGTGGAGTATGGCCCACTCCCTCTCACCCTTATTCGTGAGAGGAGGCCTTTGCCCTGCAGTGGGATTCTAGAGGCTTAACTTACTTACTTACTTACAAGCTTTAACCCATATAATGCCCACTGGGTCGAAAACGACCCAATACAACATATGGTTGTATTTGGGTCCTTAGGTCGAAAATGACCGAATACAACCTTTCGTTCGACCTTGTGGGCAATGGGTTCAATAAAGTTGTAATAAAATTACAAGCTCGAATTCTTCTTCTATCGAGTCGATGGCATGCCATTTTAAATCTCGAATGTAATATCTAGATAGGTACCTAACCATTTTGAAATTTACTTTCGTCGTCATTTACTTTTGATGTAAGTAGCACCGGTCGAATATCTCGTATTATTGGAATCAGAAATATCTATCCAATACACATATTAATGCCATGTACCCATAGACTTACCAACTACTGGACGTACGTACGTTTAAACTCAAAAGTGTCCGAACCAAAAGAGCATCAAAATTCAAAACGTATAAAGAGAACCAATTACGCGACAGTCTTCGTTTGATTGACCCGACTATGAGCTCGCGCGTGCGCACGGCGCGCGCCGTGCCGCGATGGGGTAAATACTACGTAAGCAAAATGAAAAAGAATATCATTTTCAATGTTTTTGATCAGACCGTCAAACTGAACAACTTTCTCTATGGGGCCAACATAGAAAAAAAATTCAGCTGGTCCATACAAAACTGCAAACGTACTTGAGCCAAATGTATGGGACAGCTGATTTTTTTTCGCCATTTCAATTTTGATCCCATAGAGAAAGTTCCCAGCATATCAAGAAGGACCCTGTATTATACAGGGTGAAATTGATATCTTTAGCATAATATCCTTTTAAACTAAGAGTCTACCCATCAAACTGAACAACTTTTACTATGGGAGCAAACTAATCGGAGCAAAAAAAATTCCGCTGTTGCATACATTTGAGTCGAGTAGGCGTTGCATTTTAGTGTGGAACAGCTGATTTTTATTATGCTCCGATCGGTTTGCTCACATAGTAAAAGTTGTTCAGTTTCATGGGTAGACTCTTAGCTTAAAAGGATGCTAATGATATCAATTTCACCCTGTATACACGTACTTAGGTTTGTGTAGATTAGTATCGGACACTTTTTATGAGAATTTTGTACCAGACCCGGCGTCCATTTTTTTGTTTTTCAATGTCCATTATTATGTGCCTGTGGTCGCAAGTGAGAGCGAGCTCGACATAACTTATAATAAGGAATGTGGGTATAACTTAGTTATCTAGGTAACTCATTGATAAGTGTATTGAACTAAAATCAATACAACCCAATAGCCTAATCATCATCAGCCTACACACGTCCAACTGCGCAGGGCACAGGCCTACCCTCAAGATGAGTATGGGCGTTAGTCTACCACGGAAGCCCTATGCGGATTGGTAGACCTCACATACGCATCAGAATTTGTTCAGCGTATGCAGGTTTCCTCACGATGTCTTCCTTCACCGACCGTTCCCAATATGGTGAATTAATTACGTAAGTTAGAAAAAGTCATTGGTACACATGTCGTCCGTGCGTATCATAACCCTCATGAATTCATGATTCAGTTAGTTGTCCATACCTCTCCGCAATGCGCCTCCGACGCGATCATCCATCATCATCGCCTATCATCGTCCACTGCTGAACATAAGCCTTTCTCAAGGCGCGCCACAAAACTCTGTCTTCGGTCTTCCTCATCCAGTCGCTCCCCGCTACTTTTTATAGGTCGTCTGTCCAGCGGGCAGCAGGGCGTCCCACACTACGCCTACCAGTCCGCGGTCCCCACTCTAGAACTCTGACACCCCACCGGTTGTCAGTTCTTCGGCAGATATGACCAGCCCATTGCCACTTCAGTCTGCTAATTTTCTGAGCTATGTCAACCACTTTAGTTCCCTAACTATGTTTATGTAGCACAATGCTTAAAATTTTGCCAAGGAACTTCAAAAAATATTGCCCACCCGTGGTCCACCTCGGTGGACCAGCCAGATGGACCACGCGAAACAACCGGTTAATGTACCACCTACCTGATCTACCATATCCTAAGTTACATCACTGTAGGATTGTATGACATCAGACATCAGTATAAATATGGTTGAGTCCCACCCTACCCCCCGGGGGTATGGCCAGGGGGTGGGTCAACAGCGAATATAGTACGAGCATTAAGGGGATAATTCGGAGCGTGCTCCATACAAACGTACTATGGTGATATTTTCAATACTAACCAATTAAAGTCAATGAAATTTTGCAGAAACAATCTAGAAACAAATCTCTATGCTTTTATGGAGTCAGATTTTCGTTAAAATATACAGTTTCAATGCTAGGATTAATTTGTAAGGAAGTTAAAATGTAAGATTTGTATGGAAACCTTTGAGGCACACTGTAAAACTTTTAATACATTTTAACGAAAATCTGACTCCATACAAGCATAGAAATTTGATTCTGCAAAATTTCATTGACTTAATTGGTTAGTATTGAAAACATCACCATAGTACGTTTGTATGGAGCGCGCTCCGAAAATCTTCGAACCCAAGCGTAGAGCGGGCTGCCCGCTGCCCCGCGAAGAATGCGTAGTCCTGCCTCGCCGCCCGTGCCAGCCCCTCCTCCGCGGTGGACACCAGGTTCTCCGCATCAGAATAACCTCTGATGTAGAACGCATTGAGCTGCGCATCTTTTGTTGACTGAAATTCACGAAACAATATGTAAGTAAGCTTTTCAAAAAATCGTGCAATAAATTGCTTATGTAGAGGTCAAAATATTTTATGCTTTTTTTTTTGCCCGGTCCTTCCGGCCGGCGACAAAGCCCAAAGATTCAAATTACATACAAGGTGTAACACCCTAGTAATATTTATAGGGGTAGTTTAGAGTCTAAAAAAAATCTGCTGTCTGTCACTAAACTGCAATGTCCAGTCGACTCAAATGTTTGAGAGCAGATTTTTTTTTGCTCCGATTTGTTTGCTATCATACTAAAAGTTGTTCAGTTTGATGGGTAGACTCTTAGTTTAAAAGGATGCAAATGATATCAATTTCACCCTGTATGCAGGCGAAAGCGCTAATGCGCACATCCCTCAACCCCTCCCCTATACTTAGTCTAAGGCCTCCCCATCGCGCGTAGTGTACGCAAGGCGACAGATCAACCTACCCATAGTTGAACTCTATGTTCATGGAAATTTACATTAAGGTCCAACTATGGGTAGGTTGATCTGTCGCCGTGTGTACCTTACTTCAGTTTTGTATGAAACTGCAGATTTTAAAATTTTTCCTGACATTGGCTCTGCACTGAAAGTTGTTGGTCTAAATAAACCACCCCTTTCTACAGGTGTTAGGGTAAACATTGTGATTTTACCCATGATACTGAACAATTTTCCCGAAGAAACCTATAGGAAACTGGAAATTTTTGTTTACTTTTCTTTTCATACAAACGTTCGATCTGCTGCTTGCATTTAGAATGGAAAATTTAAAACAATACTTACTACATTATGATACAAGTGAGCAAAGTTGGCTCGTGTTACATATCTAGCGAGGCTGTAATGACCAATGCTCACGCGTTTCATACGACGATTTTCAACATACTTGCAAGGAAAAAGTACTAAATTTTCGTAAAATACAAAAATTTTAGACAAATGTTTGAGGAAAATGGCCATAGAAAAAAATTGTACCTGCTTGAAAATATTGAGTAATTATGTATAGAGCAGACAACTCGAACAAAATCTGTGCACCATGATCAGCAGTGTGGGGCGCGTGCTGGGAGCGTCAGGCTGCGACGAGCGCCTGGCACAGGCTAAGTGGGTTAGAGCGCGTGCACCCTAACGCGTGTTACAAAACATTACTTCTCGGTAGCTTCTCTATACTAGTTAACATAGTACCTCAATGCTTGAAAATAGAGCTGTACTTTTTTTTTTAAAAGAGGCAATGATGTAGCCGCCATTCAACCAACGACAATTTGTTAACTAAAACAAATTGTTTGATGAAATGAAGCGTTATTTATCTTATTTTAACTAAAACAGATTAATTTGTTCAGAAAAACGTTTTTTTTTTACGTAACAACTCTTTGCTGAGATTTAAAAACAAACTATAGAAAATAAAAACTGGCCAAGTGCGTGTCGGGCCACGCGCAGGGTAGGGTTCCGTAGTTGCCCGTCACAATATACGAACTTAGAAGGGGGCTTTTTGTTTTATACTACGGTTTGACGGCTAATAAAGTCTAAAAAGTACTTTTTTTAAGTTGGTCGACTATTACTCGTTAACTTGTAAAGCTTGTTAACTCTAACAAAAATTTGCACCTTAAAGCTTAATATTTCGCTAACGGATCCCTAAATCGAAAAATGGTTTTCCCACACCCACCGTATTTTTAAAAGACCTATCCAACGATACCCCACACCATGGGATAGACGAGAAAAAAAAATTGCGTCCCCACTTCACGGGTAGGGGAGGTACCCTAAAAAAATATATTTTTCAAAATTTTATTTTACCACTTTCTCGGCGTGATTAATATGTGTACCCATGCCAAATTACAGCTTTCTAGTACTAAGCGTCTCTGAGCTAAGCCGCGGACAGACGGACGGACGGACGGACGGACGGACGGACATGGCGAAACTATAAGGGTTCCTTGTTGACTTCGGAACCCTAAAAATGTAACATTACCGCACTAGTGCTATAATATAATCATTTTCGCACGCGTGTTTTATGAGCTGCATTGTGTACCTAAAAGCGGTGCAATAAGAGCCACTTTACGAGCAAGCATGTTGAAAAAACCTATTTCTTAGGGAAAGTTGTACAGTGTCATGGGTACAATCACCCCGTAATGCAACTGTTTACTCTTACAGCGTGCTGACAATGCCCAGCCCAGATACTGTAATCATTAAGTATACCATAAGATACATCTGATCAGCTCCGTTCCTGATGTAGCCGATCTTGAAGTCAGGCGAGTGCAGCACGGCGGCCACGTTGTCCACGCTGGCCACCCGCACCGACAGCACCGAGGTGATGAAGGCTGCGTACGCGTTGTACGTCACCACGGCGAACAGTAAGCAGACGATGAGGAGGACGCTCGCTGCCGGGTTGGGCGGTGTCCAGGTTCCACCTCGAAGAATAAATAATATAAACGGTCAAGTACGAGTCGGAATACTCGCGCATCGAGGGTTCCGTACACGACATGTTAAATTATACAAAAGTTTTGTTTTCTCCGGGACCTTTAGCGTGAGAACGACTCAAACTTGGCTGGTTTTTAGGGTTCCGTACCCAAAGGTTGAAAACGGGACCCTATTACTAAGCCTACGTTGTCCGTCCGTCCGTCCGTCCCAACTATTTAGGGCTGTAACTTTTGAACCGTAATAGCTAGATAGTTAAAATTTTCACAGAGTATGCGTTATTCTTATTACAAATAATAAAAATGTCAAAAAGTTAAAAATTAAGGGGGGTTCTCAACAAGAAACTAGTTTTTATCGACGTTTTTTCTTTTCGCTCTACAGTAAAAACGGTAATACATATAAGCGTCAAACTTGGTGTGGTTGTAAAGAAAACTATACAGTATAACAATAAATAATAAAAACCGGCCAAGTGTGAGTCGGTCTCAAGCTTAAGGTCCGAAGAAAAAAAGTGTTTTTCCAAGTTAATATGTTGTGTTCTGTGGTGGTGTGGTACGGAACCCTCGATGCACGAGTAGCCCGACTCGCACTTGACCGATTTTATTACTATTTTGTTACACTGTAGAGTTTGATCTATAATCACACCCAGTTTGACGCTTGTACCGTTGTTACGATAGAGCGAGACGAAAAAAACGTTGAAAATCAACTATTTCTTGTAGTTGAGGATTTTTAACTTTTTGACTTTTATATTATTTGTTAATAAATCCGCCGTCATATCGCATATTCAGTAAAAATTGCAATTGTCTAGCTATTACGGTTCAAAGTTACAACCCTAAATAGGTAGGACGGACGGACGGACAACGTAGGCTTAGTAATATGGACCCGTTTTCACCCTTTGTGTACCTACGGAACTACGGAACCCAAAAAATATTAAATATCAAAAACGAAAAAAAAAAATTTTCTCTCAATTTCAGTCACTAAATAAGTTCTTAGATTATTTATTGTAAACAAGTACCTAAACAAAAACAACATAAGAATTATCAAAAAGTTGAAATTTGTTCAGTTTCGGGTCTGATTAGATCATTCCCTTAAAAACCAATAGACCCTGTATTGTATAAGCATGTTGACTAGCCGTATTAATACAAACATTCAAGATTCGGGTGCATATGTAGGTATTTATTATATTTACCTATCATATAAATATTTGTCTTTAGTGAGCCAATATTTGTGCCCTCGGTTTTGTAGACTAGACAGGCTCGCTCACTTGACTAAGGTCATCATGATCATTACGGCAATTTAAACTAAAATGGTTATGTCACGAATCCGTATGATGTGCCTATAGTGTAACTGTGTAACCTATCTGTTTGGGCACTTCGTCGTCACTGCACAGGGCACGGCTAGGTAGCATGCCATCCACGACAAAGCGACAAAACGAGAAAAACCTCATGCGCGTTCTTTTTGACATACGTACGTAAAATAACAAAGATGGAGGCACATATCCGTTTTTAGGGTTCCGTACCCAAAGGGTGAAAACGAGACCCTATTACGAAGCCTACGTTGTCCGTCCATCCGTCCGTCCGTCCTACCTATTTAGGGCTGTAACTTTTAAACCGTAAGTAATAGCTAGATAGTTGAAATTTTCACAGAATATGAGTTATTACGGCGGATTTGTTGACAAATAATAAAAATGTCAAAAAGTAAAAAATTTAGGGGGGTTCTCAACAAGAAACTAGTTTTTATCGACGTTTTTTCTTCTCGTTCTATAATAAAAACGGTAATACATACAAGCGTCAAACTTGGTGTGATTATAGAGCAAACTCTACAGTATAACAACAAATAATAAAAACTGGCCAAGTGCGAGCCGGTCTCTCGCTTAAGGTCCCGAAGAAAAAATTTTTTTTTTCCAAGTTAATAGGTAGGTTTGTTGTATTCTGTGGTGGTGTGGTACGGAACCCTCGATGCGCGAGTAGCCCGACTCGCACTTGACCGATTTTATTATCATTTTCTCGCGGGTTGCATACTGGGCCTAGGTGCTGGTTTACTTTCTTTTATTTTATAATAGCTAAGTAAATACAAAATTACAAATGAAACACCTAAACACAATACCTACGAGAAAACCGATTTCTCACAAATGTGCGTTAGACGGGCTGTTGTGTAGTTTATTTTCTTTCTTTAATTCCAGACAAAGAAACGATTCCATGAAATCAAAGCGAATTAATACAAAAACCTTTTGCCAATCAATTACCTACCACTACGCGATAAGAGAAGTACTTAGGTATAATAATAAACGCTTATTATTAGCCTATTATTATTGTTGACTGGGCTATTGCAAGCAAGGTTCGTTATGTAACACTGCGACCATCGCTGATCTTTTGTGTTCGCCCCAAGCTCACCCATATTTTACACATACATCCGAACTAATTTTTTTATTATTCTCGGGTATGCAGGTTTCCTTACGATGTTTTCCTTCACCGTCGAGCTAGTGATAATGTTAAATACAACCGTACATAAATTCCGTAGAACTTAGTGGTACAGGCCAGGAATCGAACCGCCGCCTCTTGATTGAGTCGCTAGCTCTCTTCCTTATGGACTATCATCGCTCAAATTATTAGCCTATCGGTATTGTATGTATATTCCGTGATAAAGGTGAAGCAACTAATTAAACTAAGTACCTAATGCAAGAAAATCTAGGAAGTAGAATTTTATTTTTTATTTTTCATAGTGTTCCGTAACTACCAGAATTGGCAAAACGGAATACTTATGGAATCACTTCTGTGTCTGTCTGTCCGTCCGTCCGTCTAAGGCATTTTCTCGGAGACCGTTAGACACAGGAAGCTGAAACTTGGTACCTACAGCAATTAATGGTCCAATGACACAAATGAAGTCAAAAAAGCTTAATGTTAAATTGTGGGGCACAAAGAGATACGATTTTTTTTCGTATCAAATGAAAGGTTATAAAATTATTTTTTTCTTATTTTTTTTTTTATCTTTGTTGAAAATGTTATCCAATAAACTCAGAAAAGCTGTCCCCATATTTAATAAAATATAGCATTCAAAAAAATCATGAACATTAGAAACAGCGTGTAGATGTCGGCACACCTTGGATAGTTTTCTTTCTATATCCAAAACATTCACCAGTGTAAAATGATCTTCAGTTACTATAAGCTTACATACTTAGTGATATTATTTTATACTGGTTATCACCTACGACCCATGTAAAACAACGGGTAGTACGGAACACTAATTACTCGAGTCCCGACTCACGCTTGGCCGGTTTTTTGAAGTCGTTTTAAATTTTGGCGTACCTATCGATTTGAAACTATGTAAGCGTACAACTTGGCAAAAAAGTCGTGAAAAAAAATGAGGGCGCTGCCTCCACGCAAGAACGTCAAAATCACGCATAACCTGGCTGACCTGGCACCACCATACTAAAATTTTATTCCACCTGTCACCACGATCATGACTTTTTACCCGACTGCGACAGAAGGAGGGTTATGTTTTTTACCAAGCTATATTACTCCAGTAAAGTTACGGGTCGCTTGTATGGCGAATGTAAATAATTTATAATAGCCGGTTTTTTTCTTTCATATTTTAGATTATAATTCTAGTTATCATTTAGATTGAAAATCCTCCTAAAATTTTTATTAAATAATTAAACAAATAAAAAAAAATTATGTAAAATTGGAAAAAAATAGTACTTATATGCAATTTTTTTATTCCATTTGCTAAATTTATTTGTATTCTTTTATATTAGAAGTAAATCCAACGAAAAATCAACACGGAACCTTTGTTTTTAAATAAGTAGAAATTTCGAAAAAATCAATTTTAGTACTAAATTTACACAGTGTATGTAAACTCATAACCTAAAACAAACAATAAAAATGAAAAAAGTAAGAAATCTGACACTATAAATAAAAAAATTACATTTTAGTACTAAAAACTAAAAATACGAAATTTAGTGGGATTCATTAATAAAGTATCTTAATATCATTTGTATAAACGATCTAGCAAAAAAAATTGCTTATTATAAATTATTTCCTTTCGACGCGTATTTTTACTGGACTATATGTGATTCGGATGGCAATACAATAATTTGGTATCATCGAACTGATTAAAGATGGAGCCAGTAGGTCGATGGTGGAACAACTTCAATGGCTACTAGTAAACCCTTCGAGTTTGGGCTCATTTAGTTTGTTTTGACGCATCTTTTGTAGTTATAGTGCGAGGAAACGACAAAAATATACCTACAGGGTAAAATTGATATCAATAGAGATCAGATCACCACTGGATGGAGGTGTTGCGCTCAAAAGTGTCCGAATAAAAAGTGAACGAAAACGTAAATAAAACAGAGAACGAATAACGCACGCGTGAAAAAAATTTCAGCATTTTCAACGTTTTTAGTTGTTTTATACTACAGGGTGAAATTGATATCATTAGCATCCTTTTAAACTAAGAGTCTACCCATCAAACTGAACAACTTTTACTATGGGAGCAAACCAATCGGAGCGAAAAAATAATCAGCTGTCCCATACTAAACTGCATCCGCTGCCCCTGCCTACACGACTCAAATGTATGGGACAGCAGATTTTTTTTGCTCCGATTGGTTTGCTCCCATAGTAAAAGTTGTTCAGTTTGATGGGTAGACTTTTAATTTAAAAGGATTTCAATTTCAAACTATAGATGTGCGTCTGAGTTAGAGTTACTATAGTATGCGAAAGCGAGCGCGCGTAATGGTTTAGTCGCTTTGTCGTGCGAGGCATGCCAGCCCTACAATATAACAAACCTTGTTGACAAAGTATCCCTGTAGACCAAATCAAAGCTTCAGCATACGCCATTGGCCGCGGCTGGTTGAGTAACACCGGGGTCACTCTGCTGATGACCACGATAGCCAGAGCGGCAACCACGGCCACGGCGACCACGCAGGCGACCAGGCGAGCGCTGAACGGTGCGAGGAATATGTCGCGGACCGTCGAAGTCTCCTGGTGCCGGATGTATATGTTGCACCTTTATAGAAATGGGACTCTATTTATGATACGGTTTGACAGCCCCAAAAGAAATCATAAATTTGGTTCAATGTACAGTATGGTAATTGTGATGTGATGATGGATGATACAGTTTAGGGCAGTTTGAACTATACTGTACGTTTTACCCTTTCCAGAGATTTACGTTCGTAGTTACCAAAGCCTTGTCGGGAAGGAATACATCGTGAGAAATGCTTCAATTTCTAGGTGAGTACGTTCCTATCTCTCTATCACACTGGAGACAGAGTTTCGAAACTCTTTTTATTATTCTGAATATTAAGTAGGTACCACCAGGCCCGGCCAGAAAAATAAAAAAACTCGCCATGTTGCGGAAAATCATTAGAACTAATATTTGTACTTGGAACACTGACTTGGTTATAGTCGATTGCAGCGCCCCTAAACCAGGTTTTTATTTATATTTCTGGTCAGGCTTTACTATAAATAACTATACTGGCTGGAATGAAATATCCATACAAACTTTAACACGACTTTCACACTTTTTTTTACAAGAGAGTAAAGAAAGTGAAGGCTTTATAGCTTTGCAGATTTCTTTATAATGTTGGGTTTCCTCTTATACAAAAGGCTAGTATTTAAAGCACAGAACATTATACGAGGTTAGAAGTGCAAAGTAGGCGTGGAACGTGTCGCCGCCGGTTATGCAATGATTTGCATAACACCATAGGCGCGCGGCGTGGTGCGAGCGAGAGGGCATGAGTAATGTAGCAGTGTGAGCGGGAAGAAAAGTGGCGACAGCCGTCTCCGAAGCAAAAGCGCTACTTTGCATTTCTAACCCCTCTTACAATGTTCTGTGATTTAAAGGTAATGAGAATTTCTCTCTCTTGCTTTGCTTTCTACACCGACCACGCGGGCAATTCGGTATGTCAAGTTTTTTTTGGTCTTCATTTTTATATTTTTTACTGATAGAAGACATAATTTTAAGACACCTATTTCATTTTTATTGCGATTCATCGAGTTTATCAATATAATTTAATTTTTAAATTATTTTGATCTGTAATCTCTAAGTGCAAAAATGGTGGAGAAAAAATAATTCGAACTCCATGGAGAAAAACTACCTACTGCTTTATATAAAAAAATTATAACATGCCTCCTCTTTCTAACTCTATGCTGGAAACAGAAACGGCAACATCACATGTCAAATTCTGACTTTGTGAATGTATATTTTTTTCTTAATGGCCGGTTATTTTAAGTTGATTTTATGTTTACCAAGGAGTTCACAGGTATGCCAGTGACGTCACTGGACGGACCGAAAAACGACGTTATTTTATTACAAATATCTGTAATCCTTTCATTTTAAAATCTCTGACATAGAAAATATGATTATTGAGACAATTATCTCGAAATGGTTTTGGATTCAGCCCTCCAAAAAAAACTTGACATACCGAATTTGTCGTGAGCAATACGATAATCTTCTCTGGTTTACTCTTACATAGTCTCAGCAATTGGGAAAATGAAGTCCATGTCCTGATGTCTGGGTGGATGCGCGGTGACGGGTTCCAGCGCTATGTCCACGGACTGATCGATCAGGGCTCCCAATAAACCCGTCCAAGCGCCCTCGTACGAACGGAACTCGAAATGGTTTTGGATTCAGCCCTCCAAAAAAAACTTGACATACCGAATTTGTCGTGAGCAAAACGATAATCTTCTCTGGTTTACTCTTACATAGTCTCAGCAATTGGGAAAATGAAGTCCATGTCCTGATGTCTGGGTGGATGCGCGGTGACGGGTTCCAGCGCTATGTCCACGGACTGATCGATCAGGGCTCCCAATAAACCCGTCCAAGCGCCCTCGTACGAACGGAACCCTAATTTGCTGTAGTACTGAGTCAGCGAACTGATGAACAAAGAAAATGATTAAAACTTTTTATATGGCCAATCTCACTAAAATCCAACTAGAACAATAACTGGAAAACTAGGTAGATTTACTGCTCAAATTTAATATGACTGTCTTATGCTTAGAAAAAGTATATGTCTAGAATGTACCGTATAAAACAAAAGGGGCCAAGTTTCATAGGTTGGTTGCGTGAGGCGCCATACAAATTATGTATGTGTGCGTGTATATGGAAAGGGTTTAGGAACCAGTACTGGTTCCAATTTTTTTCGACGCTTTCGTATCTTTGACTGTCAATCTTGACATATAACTTTATCAAAGGTCTTATGATGTAAATAAAAACAAAACTTTTCAAGGCAACCGGTGTTTATATGAAGAGAATAGTCTTTGCAGAACGCCCGAGCGCCGCATATAAAAGAAGAAGACCTAAATAAAATGATTAAACACTATTAATCTGTATCTAGATATTAATCTCTGTGCCTGTGGTTTGTCAGATTTTCATTAAAATGAACTGTTTCAAAGCTAATTCAGGACTGAATTCTGCTAATTCAGACTGTTTCAATGCTAATTTAAGATTTATATGGAAATCTTTGAGCTACACTGTAACTTAGAATCTACGAGATTAACACCACAGACACAGTTATTAGTTTCTGTATCCTGTTCTAAAAATGTCATTGACTTTAATTTTGGTTATTAATCCAAAATATTTACTTACCATCTGATTGTCTGACTAAATGGGTAATTCCCCTGCCAATGGACTATTTCAGGTATACCCTATTATACTCATTTATAATAACAATGTCTCAAGTAAACAGTAACTACAGCAAACCTAATTTACTAATGACTACAAAGTACTAACTACTAAAGAGTGGGAATGCCCCAATACAAATGACAACTCACGTAGTATTAAGTTTCATAGTGAAGAAATGCAGTACGTCATCCAAGGAGGCTGGAGCGGAAGGTCCATCGTCATCCAGGGAAGGTGTGGTGCCATCTCCGCTGGAATTACACCTTCCGACCGTGAGCTCCTCGCCTAAGAAGTTCCTGGCTTCCACAGGATACGGAATTTCCACTTGAGCCATGGATTGTTCTCTGTTCCAGGTGCCTTGAACAAAAGGCATGGACATAATAATCAATTGATGCAGGAGACAGACTTAGGAAACAACCATGTTTTGACATTATTATAATAAAGGTATCCCGGATGCCATCAATTCAAACCGTAACGACTTCAGGCTCTTGGTCTGCAAGTTAAACAAACATCTCGCTGGGTGAATACAATAACGGCACAATTAAAAAAAAACGATTTCGAGAAAATTGCGTTTAAAGTTGCGTCGAATGTACTACGCGCGAACAGATTTAAGTGACACTAGTGCCATCTATCGGGAAACCCCGTGAAGTAGCAAGTTAAGTCATTATTGCATAAAAAGAACAGTTGGCGTAGAGCATGAATCCGCATTTAACTCGAATTTGCCAAATTTTAACTTGTGCCGTTATTGTATTCACCCAGCGATCTACACAGAATGACTATAAGCCCTTACAACCAAATAATAATAATAAGATACCCTGGTTTTTAGTTATGATTTGCCTTATCATCATCAGCCTTTATGTATACGTCTCACTGCGGGGCACAGGCTACCCTCAAGGAGGGTATATGGGCGTCAGTCCACCACGGTTCATGCGTGCTCAATGCGGATTGGTAGACTTCAAATAAGCATCAAAATTTCTCCTTTAACGTACGCAGGTTCAGTCGTCCGTGCGGATTCGAACTCTGACCCTCATGTGATCATGTCCATACTTCACCGCAATACGCCTACGATCACAGGGAGCGTGTAATGTCTCTCTGCCTACGACGCTCAATGTCGCTCGATTTTCCACTCGATTAGAAGTTTCCTAAGAAGTATTTAAAAAAAAAAAATCTGAATTAGGTAGGTAAAGCCTGACCAGAAATATAAAAAACCTGGTTTGGGGGCGCTGCAATCGACTATAACCTTTAACGTCAGTATTCCAAGTACAAAAAATAGTTCCATTGATTTTCCGCAATATTGCGAGGTTTTTTATTTTTCTGGTCGGGCTATTTAAGGCCTCCGCTCATTGCAGCGATATTATCGAGCGATATTATCACTGCGATTTTGCGATAATTGTTCTCAGTACATTTTGTATGGGGACGCGCGCGATCCTACACACTGCCGCGATATTATCGCTGCGATTTTGCGATAATTGTTCTCAGTACATTTTGTATGGGGACGCGCTCGATCCCACACACTGCCGCGATATTATCGCAACCTGACGCAATCTCTTTCTACTACATTCAGTGAAGGGCGCATGCGTGACGCGAATCGCGGAATCGCTGCAGTGTGTAAGGTGTCGCGATATCGCTGTCGATAATATCGCTCGATAATATCGCTGCAATGTGCGGAAGCCTTTATTCTCAAAAAAAGACTGGGAAACCATACAGTAGGTCGGTAGGTAAACGTTTTAGATGTTGGTTCCATTGTAATATTGGTTCCGTTTGATATTCTGAAGCACCCCCTAAAATATGTAACGCAATAAACGGGTTAGACGGTGAAATAAAATATCATTAGCATCCTTTTAAACGAATCTACCCATCAAACTGAATAACTTTTACTATGGGAGCAAACCGATCGGAGCAAAGAAAATTCTGCTGTTTCATACATTGAGTCGAGTAGGCACTGCAGTAGGTATAGTATAGTACCTATCACAGGTTTGCCAGACGGTTCCTCGTACAAATAAGAGATTCGGGGTCTCTCGTACGAGGTACGAGGAAGCCCTCGGCCTCGTACAAATTTTTACGAGGTTTTGACTTTGAGGGATATTATGGCATTGCAATCGTTGTTTTGTAGAATATAAGGTCTAACAAAATAAGGTGAAACTATTTTAAGGGGATGATCGGACCATCAAACTGAACAACTTTCTCTATGGGACCAATATCGAAATCAACAGAAAAAAAAATCTGCTGTTTAAAAATAAAAAATAATAATATCTACCACTGGATTTGGCCCTGTTCTGCTGTGAACGAGTGTGGCGAAGCGGGCGTGCGAGGCGAGGTCACTGAACCTACGCGCCGGGGCCCCGCGAGCTGGGTTGACTATGCAGTTGGGGACGTGAGACGTCTAAGTTCAGATGTTTAGGTAGATAATGAACGTAGCATTTTGCTTAAAAAATGTAATCCAAATGGTATGCTGCCGTGCTAACAAAGAGTGCAGTAAGTAAGGTTTTTTCAAAAAATGAGTTAAATACAGATTCGAGATCGTGAAAATAAGCTCTATATGATGATTTGATCCCCATTTAGCTAGCATGTTTAGAACCGATAGTTTCTTTAAGAAGAGTGCAGTAAGGTTTTCACCAGACACGTAAATTACTAACTATAAGTGCAGTAAGCATAGCCACTGCACTTAACATTACCTAATTTTCAAAGGCTTCTGTCAATTCAGACTAATAAGTAATGCAGTATGGTAATTTGCTGCTTTATTAATTAGCACCAGTGAATTGGGTTCTTTATAGAGCACACTAAGAAAAAGTGCAGTAAAATTGATTGCTGCATTGTTTGTTAGCAACGCGATTGGAAGAGAAATTTTAAATTGCAGTATGATACTACTTACTTTTCATTTAGTCTTCTTAATTACTAGTACTTATCGTAATCCTTACAATAAATGTAACAAGTATCCCCATTGCACTAACAATTAGCACTTGGTACCACGATTTTACCAATATACCTAGTACAAAAAATGACATTTGAGTTACTGCATTTATAATAAGTACCCAGTGCATTCGTTAAATATGATCTTACAAACGTTAAGTGCAGTTACAAGCCTTACTGCACTTTTAATTAGGAACGCCTGGTAGAGACGCTAAAGAGCGTACTAAGCAAAAATGCTTTTTTCGCGATTTAAAACGCTACATTGCAGCTGTGCTAATGAAGGTCAGCTCAGTTAAAACAATTAATTTTTTCCTATACAGTAAAAATAAAACAAATATGAAAAAATCATAAGAAGGATTGAAAAACATAAAAATAAAAAATAAAAACTTTAGGCGCGATTTTCTCGAAATGATGGCGAACCACCTTACTGCACTCTTAATTAGCACGGCAGTTAATGGTAAGTAGGTACTTTTACTTACATTCAATTTTGTACATATCCCACACCTTTCTCAATGAACTTTATTGCACGTCTTTGGATGTGTCTTTGCACTTATTGATTAAAACGTCTCAATCGTATTAATAACATCACGTGTGCGGTCACTATCCGTTGTCGGAGCTCACTGGTGGTTCTGTTTTGGCATACCTACATGGAAAGGTCAGGTCTGGAGAGCGATTTTTGAATCTCATTCGGTGAGCTCAGCAGTTGAAAATGTCAAAATAACTATGGAGATACGCATCTTTCTACTGCTGATTTGACTTTCAAAAATCATACTTCAGGAGTGAGATTTTTTAAAATCAAATCAGCAGCAGAAAGATGCGTATTTCCATAGTTAGGTATTTTGACATTTTCAACTGCTGAGCTCACCGAATGAGATTCAAAAATCGCTCTCCAGGTCACTCAATACCTCTGCCTATTCACCGAAATCCGTATGTATCGTCCAAGTAGCTAGGTCCGTACACTTGTCACTAGTTGTCACGTTCATGATGGTAAAGCATATCACGTAATGACGTAACCTTGCAAGAGGTTGAGTGAGGCGCGCGCAAAACGTATCGACCGGTCGGCGTGCGCGAGCGCTCGCTCGCTACTGAACCGTCAAAGCAAGGTGAAAGGTCGCAACGCAACGCAAGCAAGGGAGGGAGTGGGGGCCGGGCGCGTTGAGTTCAAAGGAAGCCGCCGCGTGCGTGCGGCGTGCAAAGTAAACAAAACACAGGTCCCTATTCAGGGATGATAGCAAAATATTTAGTAGATCAGTGTAAATATTATTTATAAAAAATTTGATTTCGACATTGGTCCCATAGAGAAAGTTGTTCAGTTTGATGGTCTGATCATCCCCTCAAAATAGTTTCACCTTATTTTGTTAGACCTTATATATGAATATTTTAACAAAGAAAGACTGTTAGATGTTTATCGTTAGATTTTACTTTTTGGGAAATCTTCAAGAAACCGATCACCGCTTAGATTTTTTCCTTGTATCAGCTTCTACCTAGGTATATTATCTTTTTATCTGTTCAAACAAAAAATTTTTACAAAATGACTTTGTTGCCCCATGGAACGTCAAAAATTTAATTGTGTAGGTAGGTATATATGCCAAATTCTTAGTTTTTTCACATTTAAGACTAATGTACGAGGTTTAACAGGCAAAGTAAGAGATTTTTACTTGCTTTTGTACGAGGAAAAATTTTCTATATCTGGCAACCCTGTTTAGTATGTAACAGCTGTTTTTTTTTTGTTCCGATCTCTTTGCTCCCATAGTAAAAATTGTTCACTTTGAGGGTATACTTCCTCGTACCTCGTACCTACGAGAGACCCCGAATCTCTTATTTTACGTGGAACCGTCTGGCAAACCTGTGATAGGTAATATACTGCAGTGCCTACTCGACTCAATGTATGAAACAGCAGAATTTTCTTTGCTCCGATCGGTTTGCTCCCATAGTAAAAGTTATTCAGTTTGATGGGTAGATTCTTAGTTTAAAAGGATGCTAATGATATCAATTTCACCCTGTATAACCCGCAAATAGCGCAGACTGGCCGTGTCGGTTGGCGACGAAAAACGACGATATTCTGAAGAAAAATTTAGGTCAGTACCTAGACCTAGTAGGTGAGGTGGTAAACGATTCAGACAATCAAAGTTCGCTTCGTCGCTCCTTCTCAACTCAACACCCACACTCAGGTTGGCTTGAACGAAACAATCTACTAATTAATGTAAATAAAACGAAAATTATACATTTTCGTCAACGTGACTCATCAAAAAGTGACCCAGTGATCACCTACAATGGCTCGTTCATCGAAAATGTGAGTTCGACCAGTTTTTTGGGCTTGCAACTAGATCAGAGATGTTGCTGGGACCTCCATGCGGAAAAGATATGCACTCGTATACGGCAGTTCTCATACGCCTTATATAAACTTGCAAAAATAGCGAATTTAAATACGTTAATAACAGCTTACCACGGGCTTGCAGCATCCTCGCTAAGGTTTGGAATAATTTTTTGGGGTAACTGTACAAGGAAACTTGAGATATTCAGGGCCCAGAAACGCTGTATTCGTGCAATCAACAGTTTAAAACCGACCGACAGCTGCAAACCGTACTTCAGGGAACAAAACATACTCACCCTTGCTTCGCTCTATATCTGCGAAACTGCTGTGTTTGTTAAAAGTAATTGTGAATTATTTAGACGTAACCGTGATAGGCTATGCCACAAGCCGTGTAAAACAACGCTACTACAGAATAGCACATTTAGTATGGCACCTAAAATCTTTAACAAGCTGCCAAAAAGTTTAAGAGATGCTCCCTTGAATAAGTTTAAAAAGGAATTGACTAAATTACTGATTGATAGGTGTTATTATAATATTGCAGAATTCTTTGATGACAAGTTTTGACGAAAATTAATTGTAACTAATGTCTAGTTAGTAGGTATAATGAATAAATGACATAACTTCCATTATGATTGTATGAAAAGACTTGTATTCATTGAATTGACATAATTATACTTAACAATGTAATCTTGACAGGAATGATTAGAATAGTTAAATTGTACACAATAACAATATTTTTGCATGCCAAAATGGTAGAATATGATTTGAACCTTATTGATTATTTTATTGTAAGATCTGTTATTAATATTATAATATTAATTGTACTCATATTCGCAAATAAATGATGTCTATGTCTATGTCAGCTTCTACTGAATTTTCTCCCCTCCGGCCGGAAAGCGTCAATTTTCGTCCCGCTGCGCTAAACGAAGTTGCCACTTTCCACCTCGGTCGACGCCGACGAGAAAAATAGTATATTAACCTCGGACAGTAAATAAGAAAGCCTCAGATCACATGTTTGTTGACCTCGAGAATCGAATTAGGTACATGAGATCTGAGAAGTTTCTTACTTTCCAGTCCTCGGTGTGTAATATACTATTTATTGACTGAAACTAGTCCGTAATATTGCGAGAACTGGAGTGACAATAATCGGAACGATTATAATGTTACTAGGAAAATTTACATTACGGTTTTGACAATGTTCCTGCGACATACTTATTCAGGTAGGGGAGACTGAGTATGATTGTCTCACGGGTTCGTTGTCACAACGGCAATAAGCTGGCGCCAGAGTTGGCCGCGAAGGTTATCTACACTAAATATAATATATAAATAAATATAAATATCTTGGACAGTGTCACACAAATTATCTAGTCACATTTAAAGTTCCAGAATCTAGCCTGGACTTGTATTATGATAACTAGACAACGATATAGAATACATATATAGATACAAACATCCATGACTCGGGTACAAATATTCATATTCGTCATACAAATATTTGTCCCTTACGGGATTCGAACCCGCGACCCCCGGCACAGCAGGCAGGTTCACTACAAACTGTGCTCACTCAATCATTATAGAGGAGAAAAAAGAAAAAGCTACACTTTAAACACAGCTTTGCGGCCAAGTCTGGTGCTTGCTTTATAACTTAATACTTTCAAGATTCATGAGACGATTTCACCATCAAATTCCCGAAATTGCGAAAAACAATCAGCTGTGCTATGCATTTGAGTTGGAAATCACCAAAAGAAAACTGATTTTTCATACGAAACTGCAAACCCATTCCGGTTTGCAGTTTTGTATGAAAAATCAGTTTTCTTTTGGTGATTTCCATGTTAGTCCCATAGAGAAAGACAACAAAATAAAAATAGAAGATTGTGGACGCGGCTTGCAGCTAGAGCAAATGCAAAGCGATACCTGCTAATATTTTAGCAGGTAGGTTAGATTTATAGTAGTAGATCACTCTTTTTTATGATATGTTCGGCTGTGACAATAATAGCAGTGGTTGTTGGTTTGACCAACTACCGATGATCACATCTTCACTGATTTCACAGACCATTTTGTCTTGAATATGTTTATTTTTGTTGTGTTTTTTTATGTATTTGTAAGTACTGACTGTTTTATAGTTATATTGTTTTTGTAATGTGTTGTTTTTAAAGACAAATAATGAAATTCTATTCTATTCTAATGAAACATCATCTAATACTCACCTAAAAAGTAGGCATACAGCGTAGAATTCATTCGAACTTTAAAATACTGAACGACATAAGCTCCAGAATTCTCGAAGTAACGATTAACTCTCTTCCAAACATTGAATTGTTGCTTTAGCGAAAACTTTGTAATATTTGTCATAACAAATTGTTTGGAATAATTATAATTGACAGCCCCTGAGAGGAACAGCGGGATAATGCTCCCGGATCTCTTATAATTGTTATTCCTTGTAAGGTTTCTAAACCTTTCCGTGGTTCTATAATAATTCCTTTCAAACTCAGTTTTTTGGCAATTACGGTCACCGTATCTACAGACGTTATTATAATATTGTATGTTGTAGTAACTTCTGCGGCTAGATAAATCGCTAGTATCTTTGTTCTTCATTTTGTAAACGAAATTGTGTTCGCAGAGTCCACGAAGGCGGGTCACGGGCCGGTTGTTGAAGAAAGGGTAAGAAACAACGAGATTCTGGTCGAAGCGAATTGATGTTGCGTTTAAAATTGCATTGATGTACTTGACATTTTGGTCAGATGATGCGGTTATGAGCCAATCGAATGACGCTGTGTCCATTTCCAAGTCGACGAGCTGTAATAAAAAGGTTGTATTTTATAAGTTGACACTGAACTTTACGAATACGGATAAGTATGTAAGGAAGAAAGACCTATTATTTACACATCTTGTGCCTACATTATTCGTCATCTAGTCCCTGTCATGGGATAAGCATATGCTCACGACTATATTCTCCGAGGGGTAAGTCACAGATATTCTGAAACCACAGAACATCCACGTTTCACCAGTAGTACCGATACTCTGTCAGTGAAAAGCCGGTGATGTTACAAATCGTTCATAAATTCCGAAAAAACTCATTGGTACCTACGAGTCGGCCTGGACGGGAATCGAACCATCGCCTCCTGCACGGCAAGCAAGTTTCGCCACTGGACCACCAAGTTTTTTTTTCATGTGATGCCATCCCTTTACATTGACTATTACTATCATTAAGGCTTTTTGAATCCTGGAGACTGCAGCCCTGATCAGGGAGGTGGTGTGGTGTTCATACTGAACCGTTTGCACCAGTAAATATTTACCAACTTTAATAACTTAAATTATTTAGATTTCAGATATTACAGAGGGTATTTTAAATTACAATTTACAGCTTAGAGAAACGTGTTTACCATTTTCTATTTACATTCCTTGTTTGTGTTCATAAACTACTGATGCTGGAGGAAAGTTCTAGGACCAAATAAGCGCTCGGGCTCGGTAAATATCTTATGCACAATTTATGTCGCTGTAATGGATAAGTACAATGCAATATCCTGGTGATAAATATTTTTATTAATACTTAACAACCGCGTCATGCGCGATGCGAGGTCAATATACCAGGTTTTTTTTTAATGTCTTAACATAAGTTTTTAAACACAAAATGTTTCATCAAAATGGGTCTAGTAGTTTTTACTTGATGGTCGAAAAAACAAACAGACGTCTGTGAAAATACAAAAATACAAAAATCTGTGATTTAGAGTCAGGAGCACCAATGTATTAACAAACTTATGACAGTTTTATAATAGCGTAGATTTAATTGAGTCATAAATAATTTATTCGATTAGGTAGACCTAGGTTTGAAAGTACAGTCTGCAAAGTAGAATCATGCATGACCCGCCCTAGTATAATTTCAAACAGGCATTCAAATACATCAAAGTCCATATTATTTCAATAGATTAGTTGACCCATTGTCTACCTTAAGATTAAGACTACCGTACCTTTTTAATAAGTGTCCTAAGTTCTTCTGTGGCATTTCCCCGAAGTATTGGTGATATGATGACCACTCCCAGCTTCGTAGTCAGCCGAGGACTGGCCACAGTATCAACAGCTGAGGCGACCCCATTCACAGCGAGGCACTTCACTAGCCGGACGATGGCCCAGTGACAACCTTTGAACAATATAAGTATGGTTACCGCGAGATATCAAAAATGTTTATGTAAAAATCAAAAATTTGCCCTCATCAGTCATCATACTCAAAGTAGAGATATGCCAATTGGCATTTTTAACTATCGAGTTTAGGAAGGACCTTCGACTTTGGGCGGTGGCTGGGTTTATGGGCAGGCATGTCAAACTTGCTGCCGAATGCGGCCCGAACTGCACTTTCTTGCGGCCCGGGAACATTGTACCTAATACCACTGTTTTGAAACTTGATGTGAAAATGTTCGAGCTCGCTACGCTCGCTCACTATTTTTACATGATATTAAGGGCAACGACACGACATGGGTCCAGAAAATATACATTTTAATTTTGAAATCTCAATAACTGTATCCATTTCATTTCTCTCTACCTTAATCTTTCCATGCTCAATCCTAAATTCAGTTCTAGCTACGGCCCTGAATTAGATGCCGTTTAGGAGTTGATTTCTGCAGATAGAATTAACAAACCCCCAACTTGAAAAAAACAACTTTTACTTAATTAAAGAAAAGACACATTCCTGGGAAGATATTGTAATTTTTTTCTACTATTAAAGAAAGGATTAATATTTTCTATTACCGATACAAATTCGTTAAGTTCTTTGCGGCCCACTGATTCTACGATCGTTATACATTCGGCCCACCATTGACTTTGAGTTTGACATGCCTGGACGCATTCTATCCAAATTAATAGTCTTACACTCAGTTGTAGAAACGTTCATTAAAGTTAATCCTTGTTAACTACGTCAAAAAGACAAAAAGTGACGGCATGAGATTTGATGGAGGATTAACTTTAATGAACGTACGAACAACAGCTGAGTATATGTTTTGAAATTTTTTACAGTTATTCCTTCGGATATCCCGATAAAGTAAGCCGATGCTGGGAGATGCAAGACCCTTCTTCAGTTTTTCGCTCAATATTTCGGAAACCTTTAAAATTAGTGGAGCTATTCGTACCAATTTTTGTACAGTCTGTCTAAAAAAAAAATAAGCCGGGTGTTTAATACACCGAAATGACACAATACAATACGATAGGTAATATTTGTATAATAAAAAGAAATAAGAAAAATTATAAAAAATAGAAACCCAAAAAGACAAAATGAGTCACCATTTACTTCGAGCCATCTTCTTTAAATCGTTCTAGCATCTTCTACATGGCTTATGGCCTTATATACTAAAAAGAAGATAGGATATGCTCTACGCGAAAAAAATATTTTATCTTAATTTTAATTAGGTAAGTATATTTTTCTCTTCGGCAATTTATTATTTACAGGCCTTTCTGTAAGATATTGAAAATACTTCCGGTACGCTAATGCATCCTCATTTAGCTAATTAATTAGGAAAAACTCAGGGTTTTTGGTTATCAAACGAACAGCGATGAGTAATTAATTTCATTGGAAGTTATAAATGTAATGAATTTATTCGCAGAGAGAAAGTACGTGACGAAGATTCAGTGAAGACCAATATTGCGCATATCTGTTAAGTCAGTAACGTAAACAAAACGTGCTTGGAAGTTGCGCCTGCGCATCTGTGATTTATGCACACCGCTACTAGTGCATGCACGTGAATCATATCGCATGATCAGTGTAATATTGTTGATAGATAGTTTGTTTTAATGTTGTGAATTTATAAGTGGGTCGATTTATAACGGAGCTAGGTGTTAAAACGTAAGTAATTGGTTAATAAGTGAATTAAAGTTTTAAAACTATTTTTTATCTTAATTTAATTTTCGTTTCGTAGTATAGGATGTTAAGAGGATAGTTCTTGCATCGCGCACCATACAAACGAAGTTTCGTCCTATTTTCAATGTTAACCAATTAATCTCAATTAATTTTAACTCTAGAAACAATATCACTGTGTCTGTATTTTGTTAGATTACCGTTAAAATACATAGTTTTAAAGATACCGTGGCTCGAAGGCCTTAAAAAACTAATCCTAGGATTATTGGAGACTGGAAGGATGGAAGGAAGGTGTTACAATCGTGCCAATTAGCTGTCGGATCTAAAATTGTTCCGTGTTTTTTGTATTCCCTAATTTTAGGGAGCAATAAGACGATTTGATACTTTCAATTAATTTACTTCTTGTGTAGCAAATGTTTATGTTGAACGTATAACAAACGAACATTATCGGTGAAATCACGTATTTATTGGTAGCGAACAATTTATCCATTTAGTAACACGGTACCACCACCTGAAGACTTGATGCAAACCATAGACAAACACCACTTTTACTGTCAATGTGCAAAATTACTGTTATACCATCAGTAATTTTAATATTGGCATCTGGAGTGCGGTTTTTGAATCTCATTCACTGAGCTCAGCAGTTGAAAATGTCAAAATAACTATGGAGATATGCATCTTTCTACTGCTGAGTTGACTTTCAAAAATCATACTACAGGAGAGCGATTTTTTAAAGTCTAATCAGCAGTAAAAAGATGCGTATCTCCGTAGCTGAGCTCACCGAATGAGATTCAAAAATCGCACTCCTGGTGATTTTTAGGTTTCCGTACCCACCCTATTACTAAGCCTACGTTGTCCGTCCTATCTATTAACTAGCCGTAACTTACGGCTAAGGCTGTAACTTTTTAACCGTAATAGATAGATAAGTACCTATAATAGTTGAAATTTTCACAGAATATGCGTTATTACGGCGGATTTGTTAACAAATAATAAAAATGTCAAAAACTTAAAAATTAAGGGGTTTCTCAACAAGAAACTAGTTTTAATCAACGTTTTTTCTTTTCGCTCTATCGTAAAAACGGTAATACATACAAGCGTCAAACTGGGTGTGATTATAGAGCAAACTCTACAGTATAACAATAAATAATAAAAACCGGCCAAGTGTGAGTCGGTCTTGCGCTAAAGGCCCAGGAGAAAAATATATTTTTTATCAACCAAAAACTAAATGGGGGTCGCTTAGACCAAACTTGGGTCTCTCTCGGTGTGTACATTCGGTCTTTTAGTAAAGTGTGTGTGTGTTGTAGACACCAAAAGTAAAATTGTTCCTTGTAAGTATAGTTACTCTTTACTATGTTTCGTCGAATCCGGCCTAAATGTGACTAGATAATTTGTGTGACAATGTCCAAGATATTTATTTAAGTATTTATTTAAGTATTATATATTTATTAGCCTCAAAAAGTTGAAACATTGTTCGTAGGATAAAGTGCAAAAATATTGTACGAATAAAGACAAAATGACCAAAACCTTGATCCAACGTCCCTGACCAAAACATTAAACCAATTTCTTAAACCTGATCTAGAATTTAATATCTGTGTCTGCGGTTTGTCCGATTTTCATTAGTTCCAAAGTTCTAGTTCCATACCAATAGGTAAATAATTCCTAGCATTGTAGGTTACTATGTTATGAATAATTATGAATATTTGTACCCGACGAGTTATGGATGTTTGTATCTATATTATTCTAGAATTCTAGGTATCATTATATATCCTATATCATTGTCTATACCTAGTCCAGGGTTATTTGATATTTTACCGTAAATCTGATAAACCTCTGACAGAGAGATTAGTACCAAAATTTTTATTAGGTATGTTGAAAATAGGGAAAAATTGCAACACGCAAAGCGTTCGGGCGCCCTGACGGGAGTAGTAGGGATTCGCCGGTTCTGGACCACTTGCTCTGGGCCAATCAGAGGGCTCCTTTGGGTCGGCCGTTTTTGCACCACGCGAATTAAAAGCGCGAATTAAAACCGCGAATTAAATTAATTGGACCGCTATAAAGTTTATCCGCGGGTGATATCAAAGTAATTCGCGGTATCGATTAAATTGATTCGCGTTTTCAATTAAATTGCTCTATTAATGTAGTAGTAGGGATTCGCCGGTTCTGGACCGCTATAAAGTTTATCCGCGGTTGATATCAAAGTAATTCGTGGTATCGATTTAGTTGATCCGCGTTTTTAATTAAATTTCTCGATGAATGTAGTAGTAGGGATTCGCCGGTTCTGGACCAATGTCTGGGCCAATCGGAGGTGGTTATTTCGATGAAATTAATACTTTGTGGTTTTTATATCACATTTATTAGAGAAACAAATTCTGGGTGGTCCTCGTGATGTTACCTGCGTGAGATTTTTGGAAAGCGGCAAAAGACAAAGAGGTGATCTATTGTTAAATGGTACTTTAAGACCGTCCCTTACAAACTTTCACAAAAAACCGACTCATGAAAGAGGCTGGGTACTATTGTATATTGATAATAAAAGCGTGGTGTTTACAACGTTTATTGTTTAATGGTGTTTTAAGACCATCTTGGGCAATAACGTACAAGTTTTAACAAGAAATCTACTTATTAAGTGTCTAAATAAAATGCATGTTTGTGCAGGTTATTTATTGTTCAATCCTGCAGATTGCGAATAATGTTATTTTTAAAATAAAACTGGTTTTTTAGATATAAAAATTTATTTAAAAAATATAGTTTTCAACATTTCAGATATCAGTAAATCATTATACAAAGTGTCATCATCTGAAAACATTTTAAGAAAGTTAGACATCGAGATACCCTTATATCTAAAGTGAATGTATACTAAACAATATAAACCACAAACTGAACTTAAATAGTTTTGTATTACTTTACTATTGTAAATACTTCTTTTCGTATTTCTCTCCAAAAACGTAGCATGATAACCAGTTGGCTTTCGACCAAAAGAATCAAAATATTCGCCAACACCGTCCACATTTATAAAAATAGCGATCCAATGAGAACCAGGTTTTGTATCAGGATCCAAATTACTTATCAGATAACATGGTAAATGAACCCGTACTGGTATTCGATTGGCTGCAAAAACATTAAATTCCAGGCGTGAATCAACTTTTTTCATACATTTTTGAATATCTTGTGTATTCATTGTACCCATTCAAAACAAATTATTAACATTTATTTACTAAATATTCGAAGCTTACATCAGTGATGATAAACGCTAATTAAAAAATATATAGTGGTGTTTGGCATTTATATTTATTTTACACTTAACTATTGTAGTCTATAATAACATCACGGTTTTTATTTATTTCAATAACACTGTCAAATTCAGCGTATATCATACAGTTTACAGTTGTTGCAAGAGATTTATCAAATCGAACTTCCAATCGAACGCTACCACGTTTTATTATATTCCAATGTGAATGTGCGTTTGCACATAAATCAGGAGTCATATCAAAAGCCATTAAACAATATCCATTTGCAAAACTTTCTTTCGAGATTGAATTTCCCTCATTCAGGAAATGAATACCTGTTCCTGAGAATAAAGTGTGATATGCACTTGTAAACACATCAGTACTAAAAGATGTTTGTAATGTTTTTGATGGTATTTGATGGCCGTCTACATATAAGCTAAATAAATTAACACCGTGATTACTAAAGTTAAAGGGATTTGTATTAAGGCTACCATTGAATGCTCCATTATTTACGAACCCAACTACACATCGCTTAGGTACTTGACCCAGGAATATATTGTCTATAGCTTTTCCTTGAATTCCTGCTGGAATTGTTAATACTTTTACTTCTGCACGTGTAATGGGATATTTTGCAGTTGTGGTGGCTAATACTTTTTCATGAGCAAGTAATATTGATGGGTTTATTCTAGCTTTGCGCATTATGAGAGAAGCAGTAGAAATGTGAACGTTGAATTTAGTATCTACCGATGCACACATGAGATTGAAAGTTTCTTTAGTACGTACTAATTTCACACGCAATTCCACACCGTTAATTAAAAACTTTTCTTGATTAAATATATCTGCATGTAAATGTCCAATCATTTCAATTGTGTTACTTTCCTTTGCAATGTTTTGTCTTTTCGTAAATCCTTTGTTTGTAGCGTCACATGAATCCATGTTCCCCGCTGTATCTTCATACCACAACCCGCAAGTAAGATGAGACTCTTTAGCAGCTGGACCATAATTAAGTAAAGTATGTGGATTATATCAAATTACTAATAAAAACGCAGTGATCGAAGACGGTCTGAACGTTCTGTATTTCTTTTGATAACACCGCATGGACTTGCACAAACGTGTTCTTTCCTTAAGTCTACATTAGGAACCGTTTCTTTCTCATTATGCAAACAATGGGTGGATACCTGTCTGTTGTTATCTGTTAAAATAGGTACCTGGTATTAAATGCCTTGTCCAACCTTTTTTTTTTTGTTTTTCGTCAAAAGAGATGCCGCTCTTTTGTTGTGTCCCTTTATTTAAATGAAATATTATTTCTTTAAAAGTGCAAGATGCATGTTAGTGCAGGTTCGTTTTTAATCATGTCGGTGCAGGTTTTTGCTGTTTTGTTTAACGCGCATCTTTTTTTTCCATTGTCTTCGTTCTATAAAAGCGGACTTCGTTCCAAACAGATGCATCAGTTTACCCTACGCAGTTCTGTTAACAACAGTGGTTCTTCAAAGTTATAGTAAAGTTATCTTGTACAGTGTGAGTGAGTGAGCCAGATTGAAAAATGGATGTAAGTATTTTGATTTAATTCACTTATCTTATTTATTTTCAATTGTGTGTCTGTGTTTTATATCTTTAATTATGTTTTCATCGTATTACTTGTTGTGAATATTCTTAGTCAGTTATTGATGTTTCGTTCTTGGTAGTTGTAACATTGTTTCTGACCACCCTGAAGGGGATTACAGTTGAGAGTATATGTATGTATGTCTAGTACCCTTAGTACATTGGTTAGGGCTAGGTGGTGCTTAGTGAAATATCTAAGAATATTATTTAATTTATTGTTTAATGTATTGTTTCAGTTTTCGGAAAATACTTTCAAACAATATTATTACGCAACCCCCGAAGCGAGTGATGAGGAGGGAATGCTTGCTGGCAAAGTAAAGCAAGCAATTGCAAAGAAGAGATCTGCCAACGACATAGACGGATTTTTCGAAAAACAGAAAAAGAAGTTGAAGTTAAAAAAGAAGTCATCGAGTGTGGCCCGAAGCTCTTCCGGAGCCGGAGGAGTGGCGTATATAACATCCAACAATGACGAAGGAGCAGATGCATCTCACCTCGTTAAAATAGAAATATACGATTTAAATCGAATTAAAAACGTTGTGCCATCGGAGCAATGGAAACTAGCTGATGTTCGAGTAAAATATTATGCAGATTGCGAAGAGGATAAACATCTTCAAAGTGCTCGCGATGTAATATTCAATATTACAAAATTATTAGCATCGAAGCAGGACTGTTCGAATTATTTCATAGACAATGACAAGAGTAATAAGAAATACAGTGACTGAAGTGATAAGAAATAGTGACTGAAGTGTTTTTTTATTTAGTTTTAATATTAAGTTCTTATAATTATTGTGTATTATTTTCTTAAACAAAACATCACCATGGACATTTTGAATTGTGATGACTACGATCTTCAACTCAACCAGCTTTGTGAAGATGTTGAAAGAGAGTACAACGAAGACAATCAACTGTACAATGTATGTGAAAATCTGAGTCAACATCAGTACAACACGTGAGTATTATTTTTTAACTTGTTGTAACGTGTAATTCAAGTACCTGCTATAATTTTTTGTTGTAAGACACCCCAAAACCCTTCTAAAGGATGTGGTTGGGGAGCTTTTAAGTATTTAAACAGGGGGTTCTCTGTCATTGAACTCATTCGTCTTGTGACTCTCGTACTTGTATTTCAATTTGTACAAAAAATGTTTTCAATTCATCAAAATACTAGATTAGCTCCACATGAGATTGCAACGCTAAGCAAATCTTTAATATTAAATAAAATGCATAGTTCAATACGGATGTGGTATATTGAAAAAGTGTTACCTATCTCGATGTTAAACGACCCAGATATAGTACCATATTTTACTCCATGTAATGGACATAATAATATGGAAACTAAAAATGAACCCCCATCTGATGAAATAGATGGAGTTATGATAATGCAGGCGTATTGCCTAACCTGTCAAAAAGAGTTCCGTCAGTATCTAAACCATATAATTTTCATGATTTAAGTATACACTAAACTCATAAATATACTCATGATAATTTTTATTTTACAGATCTTCGCAAGACGGAGGAGGATTAAAGAGACAAACAACGACTTCGGAGATAGAAGAGTGCCCACCGACAAAGAAGAAATATGGACCTTCGACTTCACGTTACGATGAAACTACACCGCCGCAAGCGTCGGAGACTAATGTAAGTACAGAAAATAATGATAAAATTGAATGTTCTGTGTGTCATGCGCGTGTGTCAAGGAAATATTTTGTAAACCATTTAAAGAGCAACAAACACAAAAACAATGTGTTAACGTCTGATAGGGAATTTTCTAACGTACAGTTAATCGAAAGCGTATTCGGAAATAGAGTTGTTACTTATAGAATATTACCTGATAGTGTCCAAACATTTGAAACACCGGAACTGTTTTTACAAAATGTTAAAGACCGAATATTTAAATTATTAGATCGTTCAATTATTGATCAAGTTGTCATTAAAGTTAATCTGATTCTTAATGCGAATTTTACTCAAGAAACAAAACAGCTAAATAACACGTTTGATTTTCAAATAAGTAATTATGTTGTTTCTACTGGTGATGATAAAAATATTATTTTTTCATTACTTAGTAATGAAATTTTAAACAAATTATCAAATTTTGAGAGGAAAGATAGTGGGTGGAGTTTAGTTAAAATAAATCATATAGATCTGAACATCAACAAATTTAACCCATTATGTGGTTCGTCATACATCGACTTACCAGTAGACATAAAAAATAAAAAAGCCGTGATTAATGTACAAAATAAGGACCATGAATGCTTTCGTTGGGCTGTATTATCCGGATTATATGAGCCAAAAGATAATAAACATACTAACAGGGTAAGTTCTTACACGATCCATAAAAATAAATTGAAATTTGGAAATCTTCCTTTCCCAATCAAAATAAGTGATGTTTATAAATTTGAAAAACTGAATGATATGAGTATTAATGTTTTTGGTCTAGATTATAATTCCGGCAGTAAAAAACACAGCATTGTGGGTCCATTACACTTTACAAAATGTAGGAAAACTATCCATTTAAATTTATTATACATAACCGAAGGTAACAGAGGACATTATTGTTATATCAAAAATTTATCTCGATTGGTATCTAACCAATTAACGTCATCAGAACATGCACTCCATATTTGTGATGGGTGTTTATTACATTTTTCATCACTTAACAAATTAGTGAAGCATCAGGAAAATGATTGTTTTCATGTATGCACAAATTTACCTTCCCCACAAGATACAAAGAAAAATTGGTTTGATGAATTGACTCCCTCCAGCCAAATTTCTTTCAATAATTATGAACGTAAATTACGACTACCGTTTGTTGTATATGCCGATTTCGAAGCATTTTTAAACCCAATTCAAACATGTTCTGACAACCCAAATAAATCGTCAACTACTAATGTTCAAAAACATGAAATGTACAGTTTTGGGTACTATATCAAGTGTTCTTATAATGATTCCCTATCAACTTACAGAACTTATACAGGTAAAGATTGTGAGCAAACCTTCATGAAATTAATTAAAAATGACTTAGAAATCATTTGCAAAAAAAATACTTTTGTTAAACCTCCATTACCTTTAACAAAGGAAAATAATGCTAACATCGCACAAAGTACTGTTTGTTTTATTTGCACGCAAAATTTAAATGAGAATTCTACGATTTCATACAATTGGCATACTGGTTTATATGAAGGAGTTGCTCATCCTTCTTGTTGTGAAAAATACAGAGCACCTAATTTCATACCAATATTTTTCCACAACTTAAGCAACTATGACGCTCATTTCATAGTGCATGGACTAAGTTTTGAAGATGGTGACATAGAAGTTATCCCTGAGAACAAAGAGAAATATATTTCTTTTTCAAAAAAATTGCACATTAATAATCGTTCAATGACGTTGAGGTTTCTTGATTCATTTAAATTTATGTCTAGCAGCCTTGACAAATTAGCTAAAAATCTAACATCCCAACAATTCAATGAATTGAAATTAATTTTCCCATACGAAGAAGACTTTAAAAGATTAATACGTAAAGGTGTTTATCCATATGAATTCATGACATCATTTGAATCATTAAAATTAACTTCACTTCCCCCTCGCGATAAATTCTTTAGTTCTCTGACAGATAATCACATATCAGAAAACGATTATGAACATGCTATTGATGTGTGGAATCATTTTGGATGTCAGAACATGGGTGATTATTCCGATTTGTACTTAAAAACAGACGTATTATTATTAACTGATGTGTTTGAAAATTTTAGAAACGTTTGTCTTACAACATATGGATTAGATCCTGCTCATTATTACACAGCACCAGGATTAAGTTGGGATGCCATGTTGATTATCACTAAAATTGAATTAGAACTTTTAACTGACATTGATAAAATAGCTTTCATCGCAAATAACATCCGGGGTGGTATATCACAATGCAGTAATAGATATGCAAAAGCTAATAATAAATTTATGCCAGAATATGATCGAAACACTCCTTCTTCATTTCTCATGTACCTAGATGCAAATAATCTTTACGGTTGGGCTATGTCTCAATGCCTTCCGACTGGCAAATTTGAATGGGTTGATGTAAAAACAGATTACAATGTTTCGAACGATGCTGAACACGGTTTTATTTTGGAAGTTGATTTAGAATACCCCAGCGATTTACATGACTATCACTCTGACTTACCATTCTGTCCTGAAAATGTATGTTTAGGGAACACGAAAGAAAAAAAATTGATTCCTAATTTAAATAAAAAAACAAACTATGTCATTCATTATAGAAATCTAAAACAGTGCTTAGGAAAGGGATTACGCTTGCTTAAAATCCATAGAATTCTGAAATTCGAACAATCAGCGTGGTTAAAAAGTTATATAGATCTTAATACTCGCATGCGTTCGTTAGCATCTTCTGATTTTGATAAAGATTTTTATAAACTGATGAATAATTCGGTATTTGGTAAAACGATGGAAAATGTAACGAAGCGAGTTGACGTTAAATTATTGAATCACTGGCAAAATCGTGGTAAAACTCAAGGGGTTCAATCTTTAATAGCTAGACCCGAATTCCACAGTTTATCAATATTTTCTGATAATTTAGTTGCAGTACAGTTGAATAAAACAAAAGTCTTGTACAACAAACCAATTTACCTGGGTTTTTGTATTTTAGATTTATCAAAAACTTTAATGTATCAATTTCATTATGATTTTATGAAAACGAAATTTCATGAAAACCTTAAACTGCTTTATACAGATACTGACAGTTTAGTGTATCAAATTTTTACAGAAAACTTTTATCACGACATAAAACCAGATCTTAACTTGTATTTTGATACATCGGATTATCCCCTTAACAACGAATATGGCTTACCATTATTAAACAAAAAGCGATTAGGTTTTTTCAAAGATGAAAACAACGGACACATTTTTAAGGAGTTTGTGGGTCTCCGATCTAAAATGTATGCAATAGATGTTCAAGATAATAACATTATTGCTAAAGCAAAAGGCGTTAATAAATGTGTTACTAAAAAGTTTTGTCTCGATGATTATAAAAAGTGTTTATTTGAAAAGAATATTCAACGTTGTGAAATGTTGCGATTCAAATCAATAAAGCACATAATATTTACTCAAAAAATTACTAAAATATCACTCTCACACAACGATACAAAACGATATTTATTAGACAATTCTACTGATACTCTTGCGTGGGGTCATTATAGGATATTAAAAACGTCACCTACCGCGGAATCAATCAACTGAAAAACCTTGATACAAAATAAACACACAGAACAAACAATGGTATTATTAGTTTCTGTACAATTATAGAAGTGTATGTCATTTGCCATTCGATGTATTTTGTGTATCTTTTTAGAGATTTTTTTTTAGAATATAATAGCTATCCATTGTTCTTTTAATAATATTGTAATAGTTAAAATGCATGTTTTTAAATATCTAGCATTATTATGTAAATAAATGTAGAAGTAGTTCTTTGTAGAATTTAAGTTGTAAAATAAACAATTCATGAATAATTATTAATTTCTTTTTATTTTCATTATTCTTTCACCTGCTTTCTTTATAAGTAAGAATTTTGTTTAAAATGAATCATTCAAAACTTACTCGTCTTCAAATCAACACACAGTAAATTATTTTAATATGATTCATTTTTGTCATCCTTTCACAACTATTGTAGCGGGGCCAAGTGGTTGTGGAAAAACTAAATTTGTGACAAATTTTCTAAACTATTGCAAAAAAATATGTGACGTTGAATTTCATGAAATAATATGGTGTTATGATGAAATGCAACCACTTTATAATCTAGAAAAAGTTAATTATAATCAAGGTATTCCAGATTTGAATATGATTGATGGGAAGAAACCTAGACTTATAATAATTGATGATCTTATGAGAGAATCAGATGGTCGTATTGTCGATATTTTTACTAAAGGTAGTCATCACAGGAACCTGAGTGTATTTTATATTACTCAAAACTTATTCCATCAAGGTAAAGGTCAACGAGATATTTCTTTGAATTCTAGCTACATAATTTATTTTAAAAACCCGAGAGATAGAACACAAATAAGATATTTAGCTCGTCAAGTTAATCCTGACAATTCAAAATTTGTTGAAGAGGCATATAAAGATTCAACTACGGAAGCTCACGGGTATATGATGATCGATCTGAAACAAAATACTGATGATATGTATCGTTTTAAAACTAAAATCTTTCCATTTGATAACTACTGTATAGTTTATATTCCAAAGAGGGGGTATAAATATGATGTTCATCGACATATTTCATTCAGTTCTAAATAATGTCAGAACAGGAAACAACTAATCACAATTTCCTGAAAGCATTAAATACGTTAAAGTCAGAATACCGCGAAGCATTGTTAGAAGTTTGTAGCGACGAAGAAATAAAATATTTTTGTGAATGCATTTTGAAAACATTTGAAAATAAAATTAATATAAAGGAGACCAAGGAATCTATTATTAGTATCTGTAAACTGAACTGTTTTTTCTCAAGTGATATTAAATAGAAATCAATCATAAAAGAACAGTATAAAATAATGATTGGAAGAGTAAAGACGCATCATGGACTATTAAAAGCACTTCTTAATCTCAAACCCAAATATCGAGACGCATTATTAAAAATTTTAGGAGAAGACGAAATAAACTGCATAAGTGAGTGTATATTTAACGTTTTAAAGGGCAAAGTACCGTTAAAAGATAAAGATAAATCTATACTGAAGAAACACAAGAACGTTCTTAGAAAGTTAATATCCAAAGGCGAAAACAAAACTAGGAAACGTTTAATAGTTCAGAAGGGTGGTCCGTTTCTGCCTATCATATTAGGAGCAGTTCTTTCTACATTAATAAATACAATAACCAAGTAAAATGGAGAATACAAAGAAAATGATACTTGTTGATCCAAGTGTAATAGAAAATCTGAAAAAAAAGGAGAATTCTAGTGATGACACTCTTTCAAGGTTGGATCAGGAAATGGATAAAATTATAAGTAGTAAATTGGATGATCGTGAAAAATGGTCTTTATACTATCAAACACTTCAAAGATATTTTCACTTTAGTGATCAAAACAAATTACCATTAAAATTATCGATAGTTAATGATGTTGTCAATGAAATAAAACACGAGAAAGTTGATGCACAAACACAAACCGAACCAGTAGAAAAAGAGGTTTCTTCAGAAGAAGATGTGTTGCACGTATACAATCATGCTTATTTGCTAAGATTAATACCGAAAACATTCAAGCAAAAGGGTCAATTTTTATTAGATTGCATTTTAAAAAATCCAGATAAAATCAAATGGGATGATAAAGGTACAATTGTTATTAACAATAAAACTATTCCTAACAGTAATATTGTCGATTTAATTAACGACATATTAAGACAATTAAAAAGACCAAAACCTTTAGCGTGGGAAGAATTTGCGAAAACTTTGATTGATATTGGGGTACCCTTGTCATGTATTGGTAATCGTGAGACCCAAGAATACCTTAAAAACTATACTATAGAGAACTTAAAGGAGACTCCAACACGTGCACCAACATCGTCTAGAGCTAAAGAAAAAAGAAGAATCGATTGGGAAAGATGGACACCCTATTGAATATAGAAGATATTTATTATGATGTTGCTCACCCAGCGGGGTACGGCAGCGTTAACAAACTTACTGAATCTATGAAAGGTAAAATGAACAAAAAGCAAGTACAAGATTGGCTTCGATCGCAAGAAACATATACATTGCATAAACCAGTGCATAGAAAATTTCCTAGGAATAAATATATTTTGTCTAATTTTAATGAACTTTGGCAAGCTGATCTGAGTGACATGCGAACATATTGTCAATATAATGATGGTTTTAAATATATTCTGTGTGTTATTGATGTCTTCAGTAAATATGCTTTCGCAAGGCCACTGAAGAAAAAGAATTCAGAAACAATTAAAACATGCTTCGAAAGTATATTTGCTGAAGCAAAAGCTACTCCTAGACATATACAATCAGATAAAGGCACTGAGTTTGTTTCAAAAGACGTAAAACAATATTTTAAAAGTCATAATATTAATTACTACACTACGAACAATCCTGATATAAAGGCCAGTATTGTAGAAAGATTCCAAAGAACCCTAAAAATGAAAATGTGGCGCTATTTTACTCATAAAAATACGTATCGATATGTGAATATCTTGCAAGATTTACTTAATTCATATAATCACAGTTATCATTCAAGCATAAAAATGAGTCCATGTGATGTTAATTCTAGCAATATTATGACCGTCTGGTGCAACTTGTATGATAGACTAAAAAATCGAAATAATATCATGGAATCTCCAAAATTAGGTGTCGGTGATCATGTTAGAATTACTAAATATAAACATATTTTTCAGAAAGGATACGAAACAAACTGGAGTGATGAACTATTTGTAGTATCTTCCATAATTAATAGAAAACCTAAGGTAGTATATACCCTGAAAGACCTGCAAAATGAGCCTATCATAGGAACTTTTTATGAAAAAGAATTGCAAAAAGTATCATATGACCCCACCATTGCATACAAAATTGATAAAATCCTGCGCACTCGCTATTCAGGCAACAGAAAGGAATTGTTAGTTAAGTGGAAAGGTTATCCTGACAAGTTTAATAGTTGGATACGCGCATCAGCATTAGAAAAATATGATTGAAGATAGTTTCTACATAACTTTGCTAAGTAATAGTTCAATGTCATATTTTCCTGATAATGTAACGGCAAATTTTTTTACAAAATTACCTAAAACAATCAAATTAGAGGGAGAATGGGTGGTTGGGCTGGTGGAATGTCACTATCCATGCACAATTTTAAACGTTCAAGATCACGAGAATGTCATATACGTTAAGAAAAAGGAACGTGTACCAAACGAATCTAATGAAGATCTTCGGAGCACAGTGGACTACAAATCCCATATACCTGCTACAAACTATGATAGCATCGACAATTTTTTAAGTGCTTTCAATGAGAATAGCTTAATCAAAGATAAAGTAACATTTCAATATGATGAAATATCAAAACTTGTAAAGGTAACAGCATTGAAAAAAAATATAAGTAGCATCATACTTACCTCTCGACTTAGCTTACAACTCGGCTTTGAACCAAACACAAATCTTATTCACAGTGGTATTGGAAAATATCCTGTAAATTTGTATCTTGGTTTGCCATCGCAACTTTTTATTTATTCTGATATAATTCAACCACAAATAGTTGGAGATGTCATGGCATTCTTATTAAGAATAATTCCATTAGATCCTTCCAAATACACATATGGTGCATATAAAATGAACACATTCTCCCCTGCTCATTATGTACCTGTAATGCGCAGAGAGTTTGATATCATAGAAATAGATATAAGAACATGTATAGGTGAAAGGGTACCATTTCAATTTGGAACTTCATCAATTAAACTACATTTTAAACGAGTAAAGTGAATAAAAACTATATTATAATGACTTGCCCATATGAAAGTTATTATACTCATCAAGCTGGTTCAGGAGTTGGAATTATATATAAAGGCGCGCCTCATCAACGTGGTCATGGTATTGGAAGTTTCCTAGGGGGACTATTCAGATCAGTGTTTCCACTTTTACAAAGTGGTGCTAAATTTGTTGGAAAAGAAGCATTAAACGCTGGCATGGGTCTATTATCAGATATGGTCAGCGCACGCCCTTTAGATGAATCTATCAAATCGCGTTTGAAAACTGTTAGTTCAAACTTAAAAAGAAAGGCAGATGAAAAAATTGATTCACTCATGTCTGGTTCAGGTTATAAAATTGTCAGACCAAGTAAGAAGCTTATCACTCTATCGAAAGCATCACAGCGAAGAGGTGTTCAAAAAATACGAAGGAAGAACGTTACCGATATTTTTTCTAAAATAAAATAAAATATTATGTCGTTTTTACACAACCACTCTTGTGAGTGTATCAAATCAGAGCTAGACCTATTTGCACTACCATCAACGCAAACCAGCATTGAAAGTGGACAGTGGCTTCATTATAGCCCTATATCATCATTAAGTGATGATGGACCCATTGAATTTTTGGTACCAGGCTCTGGTGATGATTACATCGATTTGTCTCATACTCTTCTTCATATAAAAGCTAAAATAGTAAACCAAGATTCAACCTCCATTGCTGCAGCAACCGCAGTAGCACCTGTAAATAATTGGTTACATTCACTTTTTAATCAGGTGGATATTTACATGAACCAAAAACTTGTGTCTCCACCGAATAATACTTACGCATATCGTGCATACATAGAGACTTTACTTAATTATGGTCCAGCTGCTAAAGAGTCTCATCTTACTTGCGGGTTGTGGTATGAAGATACAGCGGGGAACATGGATTCATGTGACGCTACAAACAAAGGATTTACGAAAAGACAAAACATTGCAAAGGAAAGTAACACAATTGAAATGATTGGACATTTACATGCAGATATATTTAATCAAGAAAAGTTTTTAATTAACGGTGTGGAATTGCGTGTGAAATTAGTACGTACTAAAGAAACTTTCAATCTCATGTGTGCATCGGTAGATACTAAATTCAACGTTCACATTTCTACTGCTTCTCTCATAATGAGCAAAGCTAGAATAAACCCATCAATATTACTTGCTCATGAAAAAGTATTAGCCACCACAACTGCAAAATATCCCATTACACGTGCAGAAGTAAAAGTATTAACAATTCCAGCAGGAATTCAAGGAAAAGCTATAGACAATATATTCCTGGGTCAAGTACCTAAGCGATGTGTAGTTGGGTTCGTAAATAATGGAGCATTCAATGGTAGCCTTAATACAAATCCCTTTAACTTTAGTAATCACGGTGTTAATTTATTTAGCTTATATGTAGACGGCCATCAAATACCATCAAAAACATTACAAACATCTTTTAGTACTGATGTGTTTACAAGTGCATATCACACTTTATTCTCAGGAACAGGTATTCATTTCCTGAATGAGGGAAATTCAATCTCGAAAGAAAGTTTTGCAAATGGATATTGTTTAATGGCTTTTGATATGACTCCTGATTTATGTGCAAACGCACATTCACATTGGAATATAATAAAACGTGGTAGCGTTCGATTGGAAGTTCGATTTGATAAATCTCTTGCAACAACTGTAAACTGTATGATATACGCTGAATTTGACAGTGTTATTGAAATAAATAAAAACCGTGATGTTATTATAGACTACAATAGTTAAGTGTAAAATAAATATAAATGCCAAACACCACTATATATTTTTTAATTAGCGTTTATCATCACTGATGTAAGCTTCGAATATTTAGTAAATAAATGTTAATAATTTGTTTTGAATGGGTACAATGAATACACAAGATATTCAAAAATGTATGAAAAAAGTTGATTCACGCCTGGAATTTAATGTTTTTGCAGCCAATCGAATACCAGTACGGGTTCATTTACCATGTTATCTGATAAGTAATTTGGATCCTGATACAAAACCTGGTTCTCATTGGATCGCTATTTTTATAAATGTGGACGGTGTTGGCGAATATTTTGATTCTTTTGGTCGAAAGCCAACTGGTTATCATGCTACGTTTTTGGAGAGAAATACGAAAAGAAGTATTTACAATAGTAAAGTAATACAAAACTATTTAAGTTCAGTTTGTGGTTTATATTGTTTAGTATACATTCACTTTAGATATAAGGGTATCTCGATGTCTAACTTTCTTAAAATGTTTTCAGATGATGACACTTTGTATAATGATTTACTGATATCTGAAATGTTGAAAACTATATTTTTTAAATAAATTTTTATATCTAAAAAACCAGTTTTATTTTAAAAATAACATTATTCGCAATCTGCAGGATTGAACAATAAATAACCTGCACAAACATGCATTTTATTTAGACACTTAATAAGTAGATTTCTTGTTAAAACTTGTACGTTATTGCCCAAGATGGTCTTAAAACACCATTAAACAATAAACGTTGTAAACACCACGCTTTTATTATCAATATACAATAGTACCCAGCCTCTTTCATGAGTCGGTTTTTTGTGAAAGTTTGTAAGGGACGGTCTTAAAGTACCATTTAACAATAGATCACCTCTTTGTCTTTTGCCGCTTTCCAAAAATCTCACGCAGGTAACATCACGAGGACCACCCAGAATTTGTTTCTCTAATAAATGTGATATAAAAACCACAAAGTATTAATTTCATCGAAATAACCACCTCCGATTGGCCCAGACATTGGTCCAGAACCGGCGAATCCCTACTACTACATTCATCGAGAAATTTAATTAAAAACGCGGATCAACTAAATCGATACCACGAATTACTTTGATATCAACCGCGGATAAACTTTATAGCGGTCCAGAACCGGCGAATCCCTACTACTACATTAATAGAGCAATTTAATTGAAAACGCGAATCAATTTAATCGATACCGCGAATTACTTTGATATCACCCGCGGATAAACTTTATAGCGGTCCAATTAATTTAATTCGCGGTTTTAATTCGCGCTTTTAATTCGCGTGGTGCAAAAACGGCCGACCCAAAGGAGCCCTCTGATTGGCCCAGAGCAAGTGGTCCAGAACCGGCGAATCCCTACTACTCCCGTCAGGGCGCCCGAACGCTTTGCGTGTTGAAATTTTTCCCTATTTTCAACATACCTAATACAAATTTTGGTACTAATCTCTCTGTCAGAGGTTTATCAGATTTACGGTAAAATATCAAATAACCCTGGACTAGGTATAGACAATGATATAGGATATATAATGATACCTAGAATTCTAGAATAATATAGATACAAACATCCATAACTCGTCGGGTACAAATATTCATAATTATTCATAACATAGTAACCTACAATGCTAGGAATTATTTACCTATTGGTATGGAACTAGAACTTTGGAACTAATGAAAATCGGACAAACCGCAGACACAGATATTAAATTCTAGATCGGGTTTAAGAAATTGGTTAAATTCAAAACAGAACCAAACTTCGTTTGTAGAGAAAACGCAAGCTGGGATTCTTCATAAGAGGATAGGTACCTACCGACTCTAGTGCTACCCTCAATCGTAAAGATCCGAAAAATTTAAAATGCATAGCAATGACTACCATTATTGTGGCCTTCTTGTTCTTTTGGAAACGTTGTATAATTGTTCAGAAATAATAATAAAAAAAGGTCAAGTGCGAGCCGGGCTACTCGCGCACCGAGGGTTCCGTGCCACACCACCACACAAGGTAATGGTATCGATTCGGTATTGCCACGATTTAACATAACTAAATGTATACTTGTCATTTTCTAACATTCGACTAAGAAAAGAGACAGAAAACCAAGAACTGACTTTAGTGCTGTCAAAGTGACGCTACACGCCCAAAATAAGATTTCATCATAATGCACGCCATCTTATTTAAGTCGTTTTTGGGCGTGTAGCGTCACTTTGACAGCACTAAAGTCAGTTGTTGGTTTTCTGTCTCTTTTCTTAGTCGAATGTTAGAAAATGACAGGAATAAATTTAGTTAAGTTAAGTCGTGGCAATACCGAATCGATACCATTATCTTACAAAAAAGTTTTGTTTTCACCGGGGCCTTTAGCGCAAGTCTAACTCACACTTGGCCGGTTTTTATTATTTGTTGTTGTACTGTAGAGTTTGTACGTATGCTTGTTGTAGATTAAAAAAACGTTTATAAAATTAGTTTCTTGTATGAAGATGAGGACCCCCTTAATTTTTTACTTTTTACATTTTTATTATTTGTTAGCAAATCCGCTGTCATAACGCAGATTTTCAACTGTCTAGCTTTACCTTTCAAAAGTTACAGCCCTAGGACGGAAGGCTTATGAATATAGGGTCTCGTTTTCACCCTTTGGCTACGGAACCCTAAAAACGATGGAACGCACTAGAGGCTGACCGCACCTACAAACAATCATATCTAATTACGATAAAGTTCATGTTCACTAACATAAAAATCTTTTGTTAAATCAAATCTATATGTCAGGGGTCAGGAGACATAGATCACGACCCCATCAGAAGGCTTCAAATCTTGCGTTGCGTAAGGGAAATGTGTCAATGTAATAGGTATTGAATGCTATTGTAATGTGCTAATATCAATGTTATTGCACCACTCTCATCTCACGGACAAGGAGTTACAATTCTAAACAAACTTTGGTAAAATTACCTTTTGTAATTTGTACACGTAATGTGTAAATACAGAAAATAGATTGATAATATCAAAATTCTTATTGTAATTTCTAGAGAAATGTGGAAAAGTTATTTGTTACCGTTTAGTGCAGTTGTCATTCAAATAAAATCGTTTTTGAAAAGAGATGATCAGACAGTTCGTCAAACTGAACAACTTTCTCTATGAACAAACATCGAAATCGCGATTGAAGTGAAACTTCTTGTGGGAGGGCTTTGAAATTCTGATCCGCAACCTTTTTGTGTGACGGAAGTTCGAAATTTAAATCTGGAGCGGATATTCCAAATTTAAATCATGAGAAGTTTCACATCTGCCGGGCGTCCCGTGACGGAAAACTTTTTTTATTTAAAATATTATCACATACGTACCCTACTTAGATAGCTTTCTGACGTTATTTTTAGGGTTCCGTACCCAAGGCCCTTGGGCCAAGGGCGCCGTGCCGTAGTTAGCTGTATCTTCTGAACTGTAATATAGGTAGCGATTGACATTATTACAGAAATCAATCAATTTATATTGGATTTGCTAAAGAAACGAAAAAAACAAAAACCTATACTAAACGCCAACTCTCCTGGCCCGCGCAGTCATAAAACAATTCGGTATGTCAAGTTTTTTCTTGTCCTCATTTTTATATTTTTTACGGACAGAAGACATAATTTTAAGATACCCATTTCATTCTTATTGTGATTCATCCAGTTTATCAATATAAATTTAATTTTGAATTATTTTGATCTGTAATCTCTAAGTACAAAAATGGTGGAGAGAAAATAATTCGAACTCCATGGAGAAAAACTACCTACAGCTGTATTTAAAAAAATTAAAACCTGCCTCCTCTTTCTAACTCTATGCTGGAAAAAGATACGGCAACATCAAATGTCAAATTCTGACATTGTGAAAGTATTTTTTTTTCTTAAAGGCCGGTTATTTTAAGATGATTTTATGTTTACCAAGGAGTTCACAGGTATGCCAGTGACGTCACTGCACGGACCGAAAAACGACGTTATTTTATTAAAAATATCTGTAATCCTTTCATTTTAAAATCTCTGACATAGAAAATATGATTATTGAGACAATTATCTCGAAATGGTTTTCGATTCAGCCCTCCAAAAAAAAACTTGACATACCGAATTAAGCGCTAGGGCTGCGCGTGTTCGGCACGCATTTTCGATACTCTGATTAGATTTCGAAGAATAGGTTGTTGTCTTGCCCTGTCTAATGAGCAAAATATCAAATTCGTTGAACTATTTACAAATGGTAGAATAGTGGGTAGATAATTAAAAATATTAGAAACCTTTATCTAATTATAGGGTCAATAAGGGGGTAGGAAATTTAAAAAAATCATTAGTCAGGGTATATATGACTTGCAATTATTGACATCCCATATTAATATACCTATGTATTAAAGTATTATAGATTAAGCGTACAACTTGCTTTTTTTAAATAAAAAAATATGTTTTGAAAAACAAACGTTTTATTCAAGTAATCGACAAAAACACGATGCATCACTACGGTCTCCCGTAAGGCTCCTAAGTGCGAGTGAGCGCGCAACATCGGCAATACTGCTCGCACGTTTTATTACTGCGCGGGCCAAGTGGCTTGGCGCCTAGTATAGTAAAAAAATTTGGGTCCATTAAAGAAACTATATTCTTTCAACGTTTTTTTCTTCTCACTCTATCGTAAAAACGTTAAGCGTCAAACTTTAACAACAAATAATATATTGTGTGGTGGTACAGAACCCTCAGTGCGCGAGTAGTCCGACTCACACTTGGCCGTTTTTTTTTTTTTACTCTACCACCGCGTCCAGATGGTGTTCCGTTTTAGAGAAAATGCGGCCAGAAACTCTACAACACACATCTCAGTGCATACAGTGTGTTCAAAAACCTACATAGGCAATAAAATAATAATATTATCACAAGTAAAGGAGGTAAGTAGGGGAGAGTGGGGGAATTGCGAACGCCGGGTAACTTCGAACGATGGTGTTTAGGGCAGTTAGAAACAGAAAATATGTTATCCGTTTGTATCTTCCGATGAATCGATCCACGCTGAATGTTGAACGACAACTGTAAGCCGGAGGCCGAGCACGCAGTTCATGAGATAAGACTTTGAAAATTTTCGTTCGGTTTCATCTAATTTTTAAGTAAACCAAATGTGACTGTACTCTATTACATGGATTAATAGCGTAAATATTTATCGAAGTAGAAAAACAATCATCTCACAGCATTATTTAAGGCATGGTAAATTATCTGTTATTTTCATTTGTTTTCTGTTATTGTCATTTGTTTTCTGTGTGTTCGGCATTACCACACGCTAGTCGGAATTACCCCACGCTAAAGGGTTTAAAATTTTATAAAAAGTTGACTTATTTATTGAAATTTCAAAATTTTGATTAGGAGAAGTTATAACTGTTTGATTATGACGTGATACAGATTTACTATCGTGATTATTTTTCTTTTTATTAAAGATTTTCCTTAGGTGTTCGTAATTCCCCCACTTTCCCCTATAATACAAAAATTACGTGCATGAATAAGAATTACCTACTTATAAACATCGATAAATTTCACTGGAAAAACATTAGATGCCAACAAAATAAGGAAAAGAAAATTGTTTTTATTTTCTGACTGGTTTTAACATTTTGTGTAGGTTACAATAAAAGAATCTCGAGTCTTTGATGAATGATCGAATATCCATAAAAATACAAAGTTTGTATCCACGACAGGCTTCGTCAAAGGTAATATCCACAAAAGGCTCGTCAATGGTAATAAAATGGTGTGTAAGTACTTATTACTACCTAATATTATTTTGTTTGTGTTAATCATTAAAAAAAGTAAGTAGGTATCATTCAGATTCATTTACTTCAGACAGTGTGTTGAAATAATAATTCCATCGACTACGTTTTATGGAAGCTACCAAACATATTAAACGTTATGTAAGAAGCTGTTCTGGGACGATAACTGCCTGGGGGTAAATTCAACGCTGTGACATTTAACTGACTCCAACTTGACCGAATTGCAATGTAAGTGATTCATATTGCCATTGTTGTTTTGGTAGCCGGGAGCTGTCATAGCGGATCCTGTTTCGATATCTTTTTAAAAGACAATGCACAAAACCAGGCTAAAGATGCGTTATCAATGTTATCATAAAGGCCTCCGCTCATTGCAGCGATATTATCGCTGCGATTTTGCGATAATTGTTCTCAGTACATTTTGTATGGGGACGCGCGCGATCCTACACACTGCCGCGATATTATCGAACGATAATATCGCTGCGATTTTGCGATAATTGTTATCAGTACATTTTATACGGCGACGCGGTCGATCCCACACACTGTCGCGATATTATCGCAACCTGACGCAATCTCTCTCTACTACATTCAGTGAAGGGCGCATGCGTGACGCGAATCGCGGAATCGCTGCAGTGTGTAAGGTGTCGCGATATCGCTGTCGATAATATCGCTCGATAGTATCGCTGCAATGTGCGGAAGCCTTTATTCATACATGCATCCCTTCATAATAATATGTATTTTTGGACCTGTGGGAATGGGGGTTTAAAAATAACTTCCTTCTTCAACTACCTTACAAGGAAGGAATGATTGCTTTTGTTTTTTTACCCCATTTGTTTTTTAAATTATGATTTTTATACATTTTTCATTAAATATATAACGATTTTCTTGTCATAATAATCCTTAGTACGCACGTACACGGCGACTCATCAAATTACCTAAGTATACAAAACCAACATCAGATCAGAGTCGAATAGTAGGCACCTACTGCAATTTTGAATAATAATAATAATTTAATGATTTCTTTTTTGGCCATTTCGAAGTTGGCTCCAGTGAATGTATTCTACTCATCAAACTGAACAACTTTTACTATGAAACGAACATCAAAATAGCGATAAAAAACAGCTGTCCCATACATTTTGAGTCGAATAGGAACTGCAGTTTTGTATGGGACAGCTGATTTTTTTTTCGCGATTTCAATTTGGCTCCATACCTACCTCCATAGTGAAAGTTGTTCAGTTTGATGAGTAGACTGCATGCTGAAGAAGTTATCCGCAGAGATATAAAATTTACCCTGTACAAGGTGTTACAAAAATAGACCATCAAACTGAAGAACTTTCACTATGAGACCAACATCGAAATCGCGAAAAAAAAAATTTATGTTCCATACTCTACAAATCGACTTCCATATGTATGGAATATCTGATTTTTTTTTCCCGATATCAATGTAGGTCCCATAGTGAAAGTTGTTCAGTTTGATGGTCTAAACATCCTCCTTAAGAGTTTTAAATATTTATTTTTACTTATGTAACATCCTGTATAGTAAGTAGGTTTTTAGTAATATTAATGAGACTTAGTCACCTGGCTCTTGACGCGGTGCATATATGAGAGTTTGTTGCCAGCCGCGCCATACCGCGTGCTCCAGGATGTATGGAAACTGCGCTAGCGCACCGGGAGAGCATCGCCCGGAGACTCCATTAGGAACAAAAATCACGCAAAGAAAAAACAAAACTCTAAAATCTTTATACATTGTTGAATTACTCTAGTTAAAGAAATCAAGTCTTAATCACAATTTTTATTTCCATTGCGTACTTACGAATAACAAAATTATTGTTATTATTATACAAATTAATCAGTAATTCTTTATTCGAAACATAATGTTATACAAAAGGTCCAAAACAAGGCGCTCTTATCGCTAAAAGGCGATGTAACCAATGCGACACTGTATACTACCCTATCATAAAGTTTAACACAAAGAGTTTTCCAAATATATATAAGAACATAAGATTTGAGCATAATCATTGATGCCGCAATCACTTCTACGTCCATTCTTCAACCAACATTTTGTTTGAAATTCGGACACAAAGTAGGTAAGTAATTGATTGTATAAATCCACCATGTTCCCATTGTGTTGGTAGGACAGTGTTAATTAATCAAAGATACCATTAATTCTACGGATAATAGAAATACTCAAACTATTAACAATGATCCAATCTAATATTAATCCTATGTGACATTTCAGGTTTTGATTTATGATAGCATTTTTCACAAATTTTCCTGCGGATCACAGAGCTGTTCCAATCTAGATCGGACTAGGTACTAGATAGATAATCAAAAAGATGCTAACACTATCATATTTTAAAATACTTATTGAGAAAATTTTATAATTTTATAAGCAGGGCTTAGTTTGGATTAATATTTAGGCTTTATTTCATCGCAATCGGTTCGTGGGTTGGTCGTATGCTGATGAGCGTCGATAAACCATTTCTGTAGGGTAATCTGCGCTTGGCCTGTATCCATGTGCGCGCATTCGTTTTTGATGAGGAAAAAAAACCACAAGGTGTAACAAAATTAGGTGAAATTATTTTAAGGGGATGATCAGACCATAAAACCGACCAACTTTCTCTATGGGACCAACATCGATATCACACAAAAAAAACTGCTGTTCCATACAAACCTACTCGACCCAAATTACATTTGGTCTGCTGTCCCATACATGGGACAGCAGATTTTTTTTCGCGATTTCGATATTGGTCCCGTAGGGAAAGTAGTTCAGTTTGATGGTCTGATCATCCCCTTAAAATAGTTTCAGCTAATTTTGTCACACCTTATATATTTCGCTATAGTGGTGACTATGACCACCCAGTTGGTTCTCTGACTTTTTATCTTGCGTATCGATTATGAAATGCCAAAATGTTCTAGCACTGATAAGCTTGAAATACGCACATGCTATAATTGATATCCCAAGTAGAAACGCGTGTTTCATGTGCAAGAAGCCAATATATGACCAGAAGTGCGATTTTTGAACATAATGCGATCAACTCGGCAGTAGAAAGATGCAATCTCCATAGTATTTCAAAAATTCCAGAGTGCACTCATAAATTGTGCTACATTTGCCGCAAAAAATAATGATTTTGTCCATCTGCAATTTTCATGGAAAAGTAGTTTTTGAGACTTTTTGCTTTTGAAAAGGTTTATAGTTAATAGTTTTTTTTTTGGAATCCACTTTAATAATTTGCACTAGATCTCATTCTTCTATTTGAGTGATAGTATAACAAGATAAGGAATGTCATAAGACTGATCAAGATTAGGAAAGTAGTATTTCTTTAAAACAAAGTAGTTTAGTACTAGACATGCATATGCGTTTTATAAGTTTTTCTCCTTTACTTATTAACTTTTTTTTATTTTTTTATTTAAATAGATTTATTCAAGAAAGACAAAGTGCGTATCCACGACAGATTTATTTACTCTTAATTTTGAGAAATATATCAAAAAGCATCAGCGGTCACATGGACCGCCTTCAGGTAGTTGCAAGGAACATATACCTACCTACTCTCCTGGATACTCTCCTCTCCTCTCTCTCCTAGTGGCGACGGGCTCACCCCCCGTTACACTGGACAGAGTTTCGGTACTACTGGTGAATCGTGGATGTTCTGAGGTTTCAGAATATCTCTGACTACCCCCTCGGGGAATACAGTCGTGAGCATATGCTTATGCTTATGCTCTCCTGGATAGTTGTGACACAGAAATAGCGGTGGAATGGCTAATCTGTTCCGCGAATCCGTGATCCGTTAGCGAAAAAAGCATCGCTCAGCTCTTGGGTCCCCCTGTCGAATCTATCATAGCAACCAACCGGCTTGCGCACGTTTACAATTATCAATAATGCGCCAAAGTTTAGGTGCTTATCTCGGTACGTGGCCGAGTGAGGAGGCGTGGTTCTGGTAAGTCCCAGTGTTAGCTGGAGGCATCTACAGCCTATCATCTGTCTACTTGGACGTGTAGCGTTTTTGGAAGTCAAATCAGCGATAGAAAGACGCATATCTTCAGAGTAATTTTGAAATTTGACTGGCGCTACTGCTGAGTTCGACGTATGACATTCAAAAATCGCACTCTGGAGTGTGAGCTAAGCAGTTGAAAATATCAAAATTAATACCTATGGAGATACGCATCTTTCTACAGCTGATTAGACTTTCAAAAATCGCATTCCTGAAGTATGATTTTTGAGAATCAAATCAGCAGTAGAAATAGGCATATCTCCATAGTGATTTTGACATTTTCAACTGCTGATTCAATTCAATTCAAATTCAAAATCATTTATTCAATATAGGAGCCTGAAGCACACTTATTAAACGTCAATACTTTTTTAAGCTACCACCGCATCGGAACGTGTTGTCGCTGTAGAGAGAGCTCAGAGAATGAGTTTCAAAAATAAGGCCCCTGATGATAATGTCGAATGATGATATCGATGATATCACATCAGTGTGCCAAGCTGGTTCTTGCGTCTTCAATGATTTCAGTAAACAAAGGTTGACATTTTATTGCTAAGTTTTAACTTTAAATATAACTACCAAGAATATAACTACATTTCGTATTCATATCAATGATCGTGATTGTTAGGTATTTTATCGCTTTTATGGTTACATCACGTTTCAAAAACTTCGTGAGTAGATATCAGTCACAATAACAAAAAACATTTAAACATTTGTCAGATAACCTACTGATACGAGGTGCGTCTTTGAACACCTGCAGGTATTTAACTGTTGCAACATCGTCAAAAAAACAGGAAGGAGTCTGGAGTCTATTTTTGCGATGTCACATCCATAACATATAAAGACTATACTTAGGTTCAAAAGGTCCTTGATATTGCAAAAGATGTAACAGGAAATTGACAACTTGTCACATAAATAAAAGCGAGAGGAGAGGTATTTCCGGTACGAAGGTCCCATTATTAGCGTAAGGAATTTATTAATTATGGAGGTTGCCCCTTATCACAAAATGTCCAACATAAAAATAGGCCGAAATTTTTTCTTTAGTATTTAATTAATCTGATTATTATTTATCCACAGCAGAAAGCGGTAGAATGACGCCTGCTACGATAACAGATACGTCTCTGATGAAGAACCCTGATCATGCACCTGAAGACTGCAGAGAATGCCACCTGAGTCACAGGCTAAAGACCCCTAACATCAACAACAACGAACAAAAGTCCCCCATAGACCCCTACGAAGAAACACGGACTAGAAACGATCCCAAATTTCTACAACGGATACGACAATGGGAGAAAGAAGTGGGATTCGTAACACAGTTGCGATGGACGAATATTATTTTCATATCTCTTCTTCATATCATATCTGTGGCATGGTTCCTTTGTTACGTTCTCACTGGTAATTTCCCTACATGGCGAACTCTACTATTTGGTGAGTACAAACGTTTTTAACAAGCTTCGATTAAATTAATAATATCAGAAAACCGAAAAGAAATAGCCGATATCCTATTACTTAATTGTTCACAATCAATTCAGGTCAATTTTTGTGATACAATATTAGGTACAAATACCTACTTTTAAAAAAATAGTTATTTGTTATGCTAGGCTGCAAAGTTGTTTTTTGCCGCGAGTACTTATATTGAAACCTGAGCAAGCGAAGGAATCTAGGATTGAACCACGAGCGAAGCGAGTGGTTCAAATATAGAATCCGGAGCGTAGCGAAGGTTTCAAAGGTACGAGACGCGGAATAATTTTGCAGCCGAGCGAAACACACAACTTTTCACCTCACAACAGCGAGGAAAATGTTAGGTGCAAGCACTGAGTTTAGATGTATAGAGCGAACATCGCACTTTATGACGTTGTCCCATTCTATTGCGGCTATATTACTCTTGCATTTAGTCACTGTCTCACTGCGGTCACGTGTAGCAGTTTGATTGAAATTGTTTGTTTGATCAGCATAAAAAATGTCCTGGTGTGTAGTGTATACTGAGACACTGCGCAAATAATTTAGGAAATGTAAAGGAATAACTTCTCATAGGTAAACAAGATGAATTAATTATTAAAATGCATTTTAAATAAGTATTATTTTAAATGATGCACAAACTAATAAGAGAACTACCGTTTGTTTTTATCCCACACTGGAAATATAATTATATGCAAATGCAAATAAGGACAAATCTATACGTGAAAAAGAGAAGACAAGAGATATTGCTACTCAAAGGGATTATATTTAGTTATAATCTCTTTGTTGACACTCAAATAAATTATAGTGAAGGACAAACTTATACGCGAAAAAGAGAAGATAATAATATGCACGAATGTAAGCATAGTTCGTTATGTTAGCAACATAATCTTTTTGTCTTTCTCGCACGTATGGTTTTACTATCTTTTTATCTGGACTCGAATGGATTCGAATTTTAAAAACTCTTTGCACGCTAGCGGATGAAATGCACTTTTGCACTCAGATTTCGAATGATAAACAGAATCTTTCCGAGCTTGTGAGGTGAAAAAAAAATTTCCCAATTTTGAATAAGTTCGCAAAGTCGAATTCTTTCGCATGGACGCTAGACGATGCGGTAATTTATCTTTGGTTGCATTTCTTTTCGTGCGGTCGAACTGTCGATCGCTGTCGAAGAACGTGTTCTTGAAGCTTATGGTACACAATGCAATAATTATTTGATTACAGGATACACGATGGGACAAATAGCTGGTTTCGGAGTAACCGGTGGAGTCCACCGTTACTGGTGCCATCGATCGTACAAAGCCAAGTGGCCTCTGCAGCTGATACTTTTGTTGTGTTACTCCGTCGCTGGACAGGTTCGAACTCAATTTACCTTTTAACCTTTACGGCTCAAGCTGCTCGATTCTGAAACTCTCCTGAATCGATCATATGGACCCCTTTCCTGGATGTTATTAAGTCCAAAGTCAAAGCTCATTTCCACGAGAATTAGGAAAACTTCTTTTGTTTGCTTTATCATTGAAGAGACTATGCAGTGAAGTATAATTAAAATATAACTTAAGTTTGTTTAATTTCAAATTATAGAACACAATATACGAATGGGTGAGAGATCATCGGGTGCACCACAAATTCTCAGAGAAGTCGGCGGACCCTCACGACGCGCACCGCGGCTTCTTCTTCTCGCACGTCGGCTGGCTCATGATGAAGAAGCACCCGGCAGTGCTGCGCGAGGGAGCGAAGATAGACATGAGCGACATTACCAGTGACCCTTTCATACAGTTTCATACCAAGTGAGTCACAGAAAATGTTTACATGTTTGTCGACATCTATTTGACCTAGCGCGTCGGACAAGGCCGAAATCAGGACGTCAGGATAGGATATCTAGGAAGAAAATCATGATCATCGTGGAACAAAATAAACAGAAAAATATAAAGAATATTCGAATCGCACTACTAGACGTAATTGACGATGGATCTTTCCACATCGGTACACCCCCCTAAAAATAGTACTATCACCTATCTCTCTCAAATGCAGGATTTTAAACTACTCATCGAATATTTATATTGTTGGAATTATTATGCTTATTACAGATACTTCAACTTGTTCAAAATCTTGTTCTGCTTCGTGCTGCCGACACTGGTGCCTGTGACTCTTTGGGACGAAGGTTGGGACTACGCGATACTATCACAACTCCTGCGATACATGATGAGTCTGAACTTCACCTGGTCCGTCAATAGCTTCGCCCATTTGTGGGGTACCAAACCATACGATCGGTAAATATTCTTCAAATTAGTACCTACCTATCTGCTTACTAGAGATTTGTTAATTTTTATTTAGTGTACCAAATTGTGGTCTTATGGTCTAGAGTTCATCTGCTATTATATTATGCACTGTCAGTTCATGATATCCGCCGTAGTGGTCCAGTAGCGAGTAACCTCGAGTTTTTCTAAATTTATGTACGATTTGTAACACCACTGGCTTTTCGGTGAAGGAAAACATCGTGACGAAACCTGCGTTCTTCAACTCCCCGTCACACTGGATGACTGGATAGAGTTACAGTATCTATGGTTTCAGTACTAGGTACAGTGAATCGTGGATGTTTTGAGAATTGAGAATATCTCTCATTAACTCCTCGGGGTCATGAGCATATGCATGCTGTTCATGATATTCTGAACAATCATAATAATGTTACTCCTCTTTGGGGTATATTATCGCATAAAATTCAAAAGTAACGTGTAAATATTTTCATTTCCAGTCACATAATGCCGTCAGAAAACTGGGGTGTGTCTGTAGTAGCAATGGGCGAGGGCTGGCACAACTACCACCACACGTTCCCGTGGGACTACAAAGCAGCCGAGCTGGCCTACTCACTCAACGTCACCACTATCCTGTTGGATTTCTTCGGGAAATTAGGCTGGGCGTACGACATGAAACAAGCATCGCCTTCGCTTGTGCAGACAGTCGCTAAAAACAGAGGCGACATCGACAGACCAATAGAACAATGAATTATCTATGTTTGCTAGATACCTATTTGTATTAGTATTAGTATTATTTTCATCGGCATATAGAACCTAAGCAATAAAGTTATAGTACTGTATACTACATTTTAAGGAACCTCTAAGCTTTCCTTACAGGTTGCCACCCGTCCCGATTCTGCCGGGACAGTTCCGATTTCGATCACATTATCCCGCGTCCCGACTGTTCGCTCCGACGCTCTATCTGTTTTGTCCCGATTTTTGTGATAACACGCAATGACGCGCGCAAGTACTACTAGCCCCATACATCTAACATAGATGTCTTCGGCCCCGGATCTAGGGGGGAAATAAATTACTCTTTAATTTTTTCCTTCAGTCAGATTGTCCAGATAGGTCCGAACTCCAATTGTCTCCGATGACCGACCGATTGTCCCGATTTTTTTTCTCCTAAAGATGGCAACCCCCTTAGAATTAATTTCAAGCCATTATCATCGTTAACCTATAATAAGTATTATTTATTACCAAAATACACAAAAAACACATAAGTTCATAAAAAGTTTTGGGAAAAATAACACAAAATCACACGATATTAAAAACAAACGAAAAATTAAATTAATCCTAATTACAAATTAAGCAAGAGGACAGAAGCTCAATGATACAGACTACAGACCTACAGACTGCAGCCAGCGCGAGGCTGACTGCACATCGCTGTATTTCAGTCCTGCCCTGACACCACGAGGTATAAGCTCCAAGCTAATTCTAAACGGAGTAAAGCCCTTTAACAAGCTTGACCCTCACCATACTGTAAGATAAGTTTGGGTCCCGGGACATACCGGTGTCCAGGTTAATGAGAATGCTGACGAGCTGGCGAGGGCTGGGTCAGAGCGAAAGATGGTTGGCCCAGAACCAAGTATTGGAATCCCGGCATGCAGCATAAAAATGACCATTAGGGATTGGGCTGATAAAACACACAGGCTAGCGTGGTCGGGCCTTGCAGGTCAACAACACTCTAAGAAATTTATCAGCAATGTGACAACTCGTGTTTCACAGTTCATACTGAACAACAGCAGGAGCAAGGCTCGTGCCATCGTCGGAGCACTACGCCACAGGCACATGATGTACAAAATGAAACTCACCCTGGATCCCAGCTGCCGAGCATGCGGATGGGATGATGAGACCATGGAATATATTCTTTGTGACTGTAATGTCTTGGCGGCAAAAGGCATGTGCCTCCTCGGAGATCTTAGGTTTCTTCCCCTCAATGTTACTGCCTCCTTCATTGACCATGTATTCGAAGGGTGAAAAAGTATTGGGGCTAACACAAAAGATCCCACTGGGTCGAAGTGTTGCTGGCTTGCCAGCCCCCACAACAAGATAACATAAGATAACCATCCCTTTAAATGTGTTAGGTACGTGTATCTTATAGTGAGTGGCATGATGGATGAAACTACAGGGTGAAATTGATATCATTAGCATTTTAAACTAAGAATCTGTATCAAGCTGAACGTATACACAGGGTCCTTCTTAATATGCTGACGGTTTTTAAGTGGATGACCAGACAATCAAACACGACCATTTCACCCTAAGGGTTCCTTATTTTACTACGGAACCCTAAACAATAACCTCTAAAAGTGAAGAGCAAATTTGAATTAATTTTCTTCTCACGTAGCTGTAGGTAGGGTACCGCCGACCGGTGACCTACCTATTCATACTTGGGTCAGCATCGCATTGTTATCTGTTTAGGTAGGTATCTTAAAACAGGGGTTTGACAGGTTAAATAAGGCACGTTAACCATCTTTCCGCCCAATTCAGTGCCAGTCTTGAACGTGTGCTAACGCAAGTGTCTAATACCAAGAGAGTTACAAAGAACTAATTCCTAAAACTGCAGCTGTTATCAAAAATAATAAAATTGACACAAATCAATCTAAATAAGTAGTTATATGTACCTAATTCAGTCGCATTTTGTGATAAGAACGCCAATTTTGTAGGTACATTTGTTGTTCCATTCGACTTTTTAAAGTTTAGTTTTGAGTTTGGGTGCAAATAGGGTTTATATCCCCGACGGACTTCAAGTCCGTCCAGCCCATAAACATTAATATACTGTCAGCCCCAGCCCCCAGGCCCACGGAGGGTAGAGTAAGGGACAGGTACGGTGCCAATATCTCTTGCACGATTCATGACTTGTAAACGATTGTGAACCTTACATACCTATAGCAGCTGACGGGCTTCTTTGCTTTAACTTACACTGTTGTGCTTGAGGCCATCTGTGGCAAAACTCCCCAAAATAGATTATTCGACAAACAAAACAACTTGTTAAAGCGGCACAATGCCACCTGCAGCAAGAACATATCTGATAGAGAACCCTACTCATGCAACTGCACCTGCAGACTGCAAAGAATATCATCTGAGTCACAGGCTAAAGACCCCTAACATCAACAACAACGGACAGAAGTCCGTCACGGACCCCTACGACGCAACACGATCGAGGAACGATCCCAAGTATCTACAACGGATACGACAATGGGAGAAAGATGTGGGATTCGTAACACAGTTGCGATGGACGAATATTATTTACTTCATTATTCTTCATATCGTTACTGTGACGTGGACGATTCGTTACTTAATCACTGGCCACTGGAAATGGCAAACTCTAGTATTTGGTAAGTAAAAGATCAATCATCAGTAGCGTTTAGGAGCGTAATGTCAAAAGCGCAAAATGACAAGTGGGTTGCAAAATGTCAAAAGCGTAGAATGTCAAAAGCGCACTTAGTCAAAAGCGCACTATGTCAAAAGCGCACATAGTCAAAAGCTCAAATTGTCAAAAGCGCACAATGTCAAAAATTGATGAATGGGGGTGAACGTGTGGTTACGTTGAGAACCGTTTTGGAAAAAAAATGTAGGTACACGATAGTACACCTAACAAACATACATTGATTTTCTAATAAGAAGTTAAATCGCGCTATCTTTATGTTTCAAAAATTACTATTGGGTAAGATAAACACATTGATTGTTTTTTTAAATACTCAGTTAGGTTGATGATGAAAGAATGATTACCATTTTGATTACAGTTTACACGATCGTCCAAATAGGCGGTTTCGGAGTAACCGGTGGAGTCCATCGTTACTGGTGCCATCGATCCTACAAAGCCAAGTGGCCTCTGCAGCTGATAATCTTATTGTGTTACTCCGTCGCTGGTCTGGTTAGTAGTCAATTTATTTACTTTTAATCTATTCTACAAAAGCTATTTTATAGGTTCCAAATGAAATAAATGTAGAAGAGCCCGATATTTTTTCTTTGGCATAGATAGCTATTTGACGTCATTTTGTATTGAATTGAATTGAACAACATAATCCTGGCCTGTATTCAAAGCTGACACTGTAAAACTTTTTAATGTAGGTAATACAGCATATTTATTAAAATGTAAGCTTTTATAGGCAAACTAGAGAGATATACCTATCTTTAGTAGGCTAAAGATATAAAGATACACAAACAGTCAATGAATTAATAGAAGTTCAGTCAAATAACCCGCCCCTTGTCGATTCTGGCGCAAAGGAGACCCTAATGCTTGCAGCGTTGCCACGCTGAATTGCTACGGCTAGCCTCTGCACCAGAAACGACCCGGAACGGGGGTCACAATTTTGCTCCCTCAGTCGGCGACGGCCAATATCCGCAACGAAGGTCTTTGCCTCGGCACCCCAAGCCCCCGTGGTCTCAACGGCGACAGGTACCTACAAAAAAGATAATCGGCCACCAGGGCCGAGTACGTGTCCCACTTCCTAACGGCAGCTAGCTCCGCAGCTGCTCCAGGCATCCGCGACGTGCGACTTAGGTACATTGCGGCGAAAGTGCTGACAAAAGTTGCGTCCCATAAAAGTCACTTGCCCTTCTGCCAGGCCAGTAGACCAAATTCAAGCCATCTGGCGTCTAGCCGTCGGTACGACTGAGGCCAGGCGGCTCAAGTACACACGGGACGTTTGCAGATACGAGAGCCCTCCTGACGATATCGTTGAGGGCATGGTGGCGAGGAAACCTCCCCGAGCAGCGACGGCAACTCAAAGCGTGGTGGCCATTCTACCTTTATTAATATTATAATAGCGTATACAGTGCCCTATCAAAGATGTGTTGTCCTTAGTGAGTCAAAAATGTACGTTTGGCACGTAATTGGGTTTACAATATTGGTATTGAGAAATCTTTAATATTGAGATGAGGGCGCCACTGAACTGTAAAATGACTCTTAAATACTGTTATACTTAGAACACAATATACGATTGGGTGCGAGATCATCGGGTGCACCACAAATTCTCAGAGAAGTCGGCGGACCCTCACGACGCGCACCGCGGCTTCTTCTTCTCGCACGTCGGCTGGCTCATGATGAAGAAGCACCCGGCTGTGCTGCGCAAGGGAGCGAAGATAGACATGAGCGACATTACCAGTGACCCTTTCGTACAGTTTCACACCAAGTGAGTCACAGCAAGTATTTTATTGTTTGTCCACTACTCTGACCTAGCGTCGGAGAAGGCCAAGATCTGGATTTCATCGTATGATGTGACGGGATTGTTTCAATAAAAACTGGATCTTCGATAATTTGTTTATATTTAGTATTACAATAATTTCGCTAGCACATCTGTCGCCGTGCGCGTACAAAAACAGTCTACCCTCGGGTCGGGCTAATAGTCCCGCCCGCTAGAATGCTTCTCGAGATATTTAAAATACAACTATACTTATAACTTTGTTACTTTACGTCATACAAAAATAGATGGATAGATGTGAGTAGGTATAATATTCTAGACGTGTAGTGTTTGTGGAGGAAACGCTTGTAACAATACATGCAAACCGGAGCCCACGCCCCGGGCGGCAGTCTCAGGGGTGCAAAATCTTGAGCTCGCTTCACTCGCTACTGGTTGTGTTGCGTTGACGAACAGCCAAGTAGTAGTTAGGTATATTGCAGATGTCGCTCCAGGTTTTAAATCATTATACGAGGGTCATTCAATAAATACTTAGCCTACAAAAAGTAAACGAAAATTTTGGAATAGTGGCAATTTATTTTTCAACATAGTCTCCTTTTAGTTCGATACACTTAACCCAGCGATGCTCCAACTTTTTTAACCCTTCCGAAAAATAGTTTTTGTCAAACTCTGCAAAATAGGCCTCCGTGGCGGCGATGACCTCCTTATTTGATCCATATCTATTCCCGGATATTGATTGTGATTTTTTCAGATTAGGAAACAGAAAGAAGTCACAAGGGGCCAAATCTGGAGAATACGGTGGATGGGGCAGCAATTCGTAGCGTAATTCGACCAATTTGGCCATGGCAACGGCAGACGTGTGAACCGGTGCGTTGTCGTGGTGAAACAGCACTTTTTTCTTCACCAGATGGGGTCGTTTTTTCTTTAATTCGGCGTCGAATCGGCCCAATAAATCGGCATAGTAAAGCCCTGTAATTGTTTTACCCTTCTCGAGGTAATCGATGTTGATCACACCTTGTGAATCCCAGAAAACGGTGGCCATAACTTTTCCGGCCGATTTTACAGTTTTCGCCTTCTTTGGAGCACGTTCCCCGGTCTGGATCCATTGTTTTGATTGCTCCTTGGTCTCTGGTGTGTACCAGTGGATCCAGGTTTCATCGACGGTCACAAAACGACGCAAAAACTCTGCTGGATTCCGCTTAAACAGCGCCAAACACGTCTCCGATGTGGTCTCACGGTTGCGCTTATTTTCCGGTGTGAGTAAACGCGGCACCCATCGCGCCGACAGCTTTCTCATGCCGAGTTCCTCGTGAAGAATATGATGCACTGTTCCTTCTGAAATGGCTACAGTCTCAGCTAGCTCCCGTACCTTCAATCGGCGATCTGCCAACAAACTACAGCGCCATCTGGCGATGAGGCTAGGTACTTATTGAATGCACCTCGTATGAATCTCGAGCACGCTTCGGTCGCTCCATATTTTAGATTTTATTTCAACTAGGTAGGTAATTCGGTATGTCAAGTTTTTTTTTGGAGGGCTGAATCGAAAACCATTTCGAGATAATTGTCTCAATAATCATATTTTCTATGTCAGAGATTTTAAAATGAAAGGATTACCTACAGATATTTTTAATAAAATAACGTCGTTTTTCGGTCCGTGCAGTGACGTCACTGGCATACCTGTGAACTCCTTGGTAAACATAAAATCAACTTAAAATAACCGGCCATTAAGAAAAAAAAAATACTTTCACAATGTCAGAATTTGACATTTGATGTTGCCGTATCTTTTTCCAGCATAGAGTTAGAAAGAGGAGGCAGGTTTTAATTTTTTTAAATACAGCTGTAGGTAGTTTTTCTCCATGGAGTTCGAATTATTTTCTCTCCACCATTTTTGCACTTAGAGATTACAGATCAAAATAATTTAAATATTAAATTTATATTGATAAACTCGATGAATCGCAATAAGAATGAAATAGGTATCTTAAAATTATGTCTTCTGTCCGTAAAAAATATAAAAATGAAGACAAAAAAAAACTTGACATACCGAATTGTTAATCTGAATCAGGCACCCCTGGGGCTGGGGGAAAATTATTGCTATGTCCATGCAGTTCTCCTGCGCCAATGTCATGTTTTTGCACCGGGTCGTAAAAATCGTAGATAAAACATAAATCTTTGTGTGATTTCTAAGGTGTGAATCACCTGCTTACCTGCATTGTAGTTACCTTGACAATATTACAAGCAAACCTGATACAACTAGAACAAGATTTTGCTTTCTAGGACTATGTAGGTAGGTAGATGAGTTTAGTTACAGTTGTTTAGAACTTTTTTAGTAAGTTTGTTTTCATTACAGATACTTCAACTTCTTTAAAATCTTATTTGGCTTCGTGCTGCCGACCCTGGTGCCTGTGCCTCTTTGGGACGAGAGCTGGTCCAACGCGATACTATCTCAACTCCTGCGATACGTGATAACTCTACACATTACTTGGTCCGTCAACAGCTTCGCCCATTTGTGGGGTACCAAACCATACGATCGGTAAATATTTTGCTTGCTCCATTTTAGGTCGCAAATTTGTAAGCACTTAATAATAGGGATTACACATAGTTATATAGAGATATATATGGTCCTGCTGCCCGCTGGACAGACGACCTAAAAAAAGTAGCGGGGAGCGACTGGATGAGGAAGGTCAAGGACAGAGTTTTGTGGCGCGCCTTAGGAGAGGCCTATGTCAGCAGTGGACGATGATAGGCTGATGATGATGATGATGATGGGATTACAGTTCTTTCGAGGTCGCTTCGCTCGCTCTTTGATTTCAATGGAATTACACTTATCTCATTCGATTTTATCGCAACGGCCTGACATGGGTCTAGCCCCCACTGTGAGAAGTCATTGCTACGCCCATGTTCTCAACCAAGCCCAAAATAGTAAACAACCCTTTACGCTTCAATTACCTAAGTACCATTTAGGTAATAAAATAATGAATTATATGCTACAACTCCACTACTGTCACCTTGTCGTGATTATAATGACATAGGTAAACCTATTCATATGTTTCTATTTCCAGTCACATAATGCCGACAGAAAACTGGGGTGTGTCTTTAGTGGCAATGGGCGAGGGCTGGCACAACTACCACCACACGTTCCCGTGGGACTACAAAGCAGCAGAGCTGGCCTACTCACTCAACGTCACCACTATCCTGTTGGATTTCTTCGGGAAAATAGGCTGGGCGTACGACATGAAACAAGCATCGCCGTCGCTAGTGCAGACAGTCGCTAAAAACAGAGGCGACAGGCCAATAGAACAATGAATTATATTTCTCTATGGACATCGTTGGCTTATGACTAGGGTTGGCACTTGGCACCCTTTGGATACGGAACCCTAAAAAGCAGTTATTGTATACTTTTGGTATAGTTTACTTATAACTAATTTTAAAGAAAAGCCGAATACATAAGCTTTTAGACTTTATTTTAGTTTACAGTCCATATACCTAAATAAGAGCTCTGTAGGCCTACCATGAGTTTACATCGTAGTAAACTACATTAAAACTACTGTAGTAAACTAGTTTTTGTATTGAATTTCGTGCAGTGCCCCTAGTGGTTAAAGCCTGACCAAGAAAATAAAAAACCTCGGCATGTTGCGGAAAATCATTAGAACTAATTTTTGTACTGAAAACATTGTCATTAAAGGTTATAATCGATTGCAGCGCCCCCAAAGCAAGTTTTTTATTTTTCTGGTCAGGCTTTACGTTTCGAACTAATTGTCATACAAAAATGGCGCGCAACTGCAGTAGTAACGTACTGTGAAAACTCATGGTACCTACTGGTTTTTTTATGGATTGTAAACTATATTCTGACTAGGAACACAAAAATTTGTGGTAGATAAAATACCTTTCACTTTTAATTTATGTGACCTTCAAATAACTCAAATAAAATATTTAAAACAAAGCAATAAAGCCACTTTTATTTAGAATAAAGCTTTTCAGACAAATTAAATTACTTTTCTTCTATAATTACTAAATCATCAATCAATCACAGTCAACACTCCCTAACCATCATAATTTTATTAATTATTATAAAAGAGTAATCAATAAGGGTCAATTCAAACTGAAAGTGCAGCGCGCGGCATTTACCTAGCATATTAAACTTTTATCTACAGTGAGATAAGATAAAAATCCAATGAGGGATTTTCCAAAAGAAAAAGTTAGTTCCTAATTTCTAGATAGATGGCGTTGACCAGAAAGGGGTCAATTAGGTATGAGCAAATATATTAATTAATATTTAAAATAAAAATACACAGTACACACGGCGACACACGCAAAACCAATATAAGCTGACCGCACGTTGGGTGAAAAACGTATATAACGTCGCGCGGCCAGCTTATTTTGGTTTTGCGTAGCTGTGTGTACAAACCCTTTCTTCTTGTTGTTGGTTTATTATGAACAAAATCCGTGTTATTGTCCGTCAACAACGAATCAAGTATCGGACGTGGCTGTATGGGCTTTGTATCCATTTTGAATATACGAACAATAAACAAGAAACAATAACAAACTATAAAAACCTATCAGAAACTGATAATTTCAACAAAATTAAACCGGAAAACATGAAATCGCAACTTCGTGAACCGAATTCTGATAGACACCAGTCAGATTTCTTGAATGAAAAGAAAAGCCATAGACGACAAATTTCACTCTCCTTTAGCAAAGCAAAGAATATTGAAAATTGAAGTGAACAAAATATTCTTCGTACTTATATTCAAAATGGTTACGAAGCCCATACAGCCATTTCTTATATGTACTTTATTCGTTGTTGACAGATAATAAACCAACAGCAATAAGAAAGGGTTTGTACTGTGTATTTTTATTTATTAATATTCATTTATATATTTGCTCATACCTATTGGACCCCTCCACCACAGATAATATAATACTATACTAGTACGCCTCTACGCAACTACAGTAGTAACGTACAATGAATACTTTTCCCTGTACTTTATTACTGTAGTTACGCCGCCAATTTCGTATGGCAGAAATTTTATCACGACGTAACCACTAGGAGCGCTGTACGAAATTCAATACAAAATTGGTGACGTAACTACAGTAGTAAAGCACGGTGAAAACTCATGATAGGCCTACAGTAGTAACATACCATGCATAAATTTTCACTGTACGTTATACTGTAGTAATTAGTTCTCAACGTTACCACTAGGAGCGCTGTACGAAATTCAATACAAAAACGGTAGTTTACTGCAGTAGTTTTACTGTAGTATACTACTTCATCATGGTAGGCCTACAGTGACAGTAGTTCACTTCAACTGCATTTTATCCTAATGTCAAAACAGATAAAGTTCAGTATACTATGCTATGTAAAATTCCACACGCTGCCGGCCGCTGCTCTTTCAGATTGAATTGACCCTTATTCCAGACAATTAAGGTGGCTTGCACCAAAAAGTATTTAGGCTTTAACATGTTATACATGCTGCCACTATCATCATCCTGAGCAGTGTGAGACAGAGCGTTCATTATGCTAAAGCCTAAATACTATAAATAACTAATAAATGTTTTTTGTTTCTTTGGACAAAAGATTTTTCCAAGGCGAAAAACACGCACCTAGTAAAATAAATTTTTGCCCTATTACCTATTACCGCACTATCATATTCTCAAGTAGTACCCAATCAAGAGTTTTCTGACATAGTGCAACATACCGCGATAGATGGCATTGACGCCAGTTGGCTGTGAAGACTGATATTTAGGCTAAAAAATTAACAACAAAAGTATATCTATTCATATTTTTATGCTTACATAAAAACACAAATTTATACTATTTTATTTTATTATAAAGTTTGCTCATAAAGAGATGCAACTCTTTAGTTACCCTAATACCCGCATACTATCTCGCGTCAACGCCATCTATCGAGCCATTTGGAACATTTTTAATTTCTATTGGCTTTCGGGAAAGCCCTCATCAGCAAAATTCTCACAATTTCGGTTAAATATAATTAAAATTATAGGAGTATTTATAAAACTCAGTCCTCTATCAGTGTAAAAACACTTTTAGCACCACTTCCGGAAACAGCTGATTCCTTATTATTATCAAAAAGCATTTTTGGCTCTTTAGATGGCCTAGAATTCTCATCTTTAGATGTTTTTCTCTTGAGGCTCAAAGATTTAGTTGGTGCGGCTCCATCACAGTGATCACTATTAGACACTTTCCTTTTCTTCGTTTTTGTTACAAGAATATCAAAATCTGAAGAGTCATCGTCTAGATCAGCATAAATAGGAACAGAACGGCCACTTCTAGTAGACCTCAATGTTTGAGTTCTCGGTATTTCTTCAACAATCTGTATAGGTGGTGGCCAAGATGCAAAATTTGGGGACTGCCTGGCTTGCCTATAGTTATTTATTGACATAAGTTTCACATAAACAGCTAGGGTTCGAGCTTTCTCAGCTTGCGTTATTGTACTGGGCAGAAGACTCCAAGGCATTCTTCTATCTCTCACATTCAAATATCTTCTCTTCATTGGTTTTTTTGGAGATGTACTGCAACTAGGTTCCTCCACCTGAAGAAGAAAATCAATTTTATTTATTAACACTTGTGTACACAAGGGATTTAGAGATACGTGGAAGAGTTTAGGGGAGACCTTTGCCCAGCAGTGGGACAAAACAGGTTAATAAAAAAAAAAAAAAATTACACAAGGAACATCAATTAGTTAGTTAGTCAACATAGTTATTGCAGCCCTAGACTCCGTTTCGCATACTGTGCTGATGTCATCTTGTCAATTTCAGATTTTTGTAGGCAGTGTACGGTGTGTGATCATAAGGGTATAATCACCTCTTAACTGCTGATGACCTATGTCGTAGGTCAGCGACAAATGGGCCGCAGTGCCCATTATTATTATTATTTGGGGAGTGTTGGGCCCTGACAGGCCTGCTGAGCCTGTGCCACGTAGACCATCGCTGGTCCTTTGTGAACACCATTTTTTAAAGTTCCTTACCAATCCCCACTGCGGCCAGAAATCACAGTAGATTCTTGATAGGCATAAGCATAAGCATATGCTCACGACCATATTCCCCGAGGGGGTAGTCAGAGATATTCTGAAACCTCAGAACATCCACGTTTCACCAGTAGTACCGAAACTCTGTCCAGTGTGACGGGGGGTGAGCCCGTAGCCACTTGTAATGGACAGTGGGTACAATACATGCCTCGAAATTGAAGCATGCAGGTTTCCTCACAATGTTTTCCTTCTCCGAAAAGCCAGTGGTGTTACAAATCGTACATAAATTCCGAAAAACTCTTTCTTACAAGTCGGCATGGACGGGGATTGAACCATCGCCTCCTGCACGGCAGGCAAGGTTACTCGCCACTGGACCACCACGGCTTATTCTTGATCGGGACGGTTTGTATCTCATCTGGTGTGTACCTGCCTACCTAGATGAGTACTGCGTTTGTACATCAGGGGGCCACAGTCACATAGCAGGTGCAGAGGAGTTTCCATCTCCTCCTTGCAGAATCTGCAGCCAGTCGTATCACTTAAATTCTGTGTATGCATGTGCTTGTCTAGTTTGCAGTGGCCTGTGAGTGACCTTGCTATTGTACTTTGGAGTGCCCATGACTCAAATGTTAATTCAGAATTGTAGTTATAGCATTGCGTGAATATCATTGTTTTGAGCTTAGCAGTGAAAATGTTAAAGAAATGCAACTGTTTACCCTAACACACTATAATTGTTTAGAAATTTACCTTTTTTCGTAGCAATTCGTCTTCCTTTTCTGTTGACTTTGAATTGTTTAGGGCTCTGAGAAGATCAAACATTTCTTCTTTGGTCAGATTATCCTCATCCAACCCGAATTCTGTTAAGAACAGAAGGCATCTTAATTATTTATTGATAATATCTCATTATCATAGAGCATGTCGGTGGTGCGTTGCCGAGAGCTATGGAAACTCATTCTTGAGGTCCAGGCTTGAATCAGCATGGACCATATGCCATGTACCAATGAGTTTTTCTAACTTATGTATGTAATACCGACTGCTCTCAAACGGTGAAGGAAAACATCATGAGGAAACCTGCATACACTGAAGAAGAAATTCCAATGCATATGTGAAGTCTACCAATCCGCATTGGATGCTTAACTTTGAGATTTAAAATAACGTTTTTTTTTCCTCAGAAAAGTTGATCGACTTTCGCCTGTACCTGGGCTGCGTTCACGACCTTTGGGTACGGGTGTTTTTAACTCGTTCCTATGGATAGAATGCTTTTCACCGAGACTCGGAACGGCGTTAGTACGAAAAGTTGCACTCGGGGTGCAATCTGGGCGTAGGTTCTGAAGGCAGCCCTGTACCATTTTATTGAATGAGCGCTGCATGCTATTCTAACAGGAAGTCAATTGGGAGGTACTCTTTTACTCAGATTGGTACCCTCCGATATGATACATAACCTTACAGTATATCATATACGATGTACATACCGGACAACTGATTTTTCATATTCTTCACCTCAGAGTCGCTATCATCGGAAACAGCCGGCTCCATTTTTGCAGACTAAAATAGGAAGTCCAAACTCTACGCTCAGTTATCAAAAAGACGGAAGAAAAACAATTCTAATAAATGCATTCAAATAAAATGCAACAACAAGATGTTTTAACATTGTTTTCACGCCATAAATGGGGTAATGAGATTTAATTCTCCGTTCGTAAATTATATGGAGTCAAACCGAAGAGTCAAACAAATAAATTGAAACAGTGTTACCAGATCCATGATTAAGAATTATCCCAGATTGGCCTCAAAATTATCGTGTTTTTATCGCATCTCAAATTACCAATTTGGGATGTCTCTTATGAGCCTAAAAGAGAGAGAGAGAGAACCAAATGGTGTACGAAATTCAATCATTCTTACCTACATTACGTGCTAGTATTTAATGTTTTATATTTAAAGGTAGGTTTAGGGAATCTTAGTACAACTTTTGATTGAAACGACACAATGAGTAAATACTTATTTCTATCACAACTTTTCTCATAAGAACTTAAATTTTAGTCATATTTGAACACTGTACCCACAATAGTAAACGTGAGTATGATGTACGTTGGAATTTAATGGAAAATATAGTTGAAAATAGTGATTGGGTACACTGATTCCATTACATTTAAAAATTATCGTGGATTATCGTAGATTATCGTGGAATTTTTACGAATTATCGTGCGATACCAGATTTTTATTTTCTATCGCATGGCACTCAAAAATATCGTGGATCTAGGATAATTATCGCACGTCTGGGAACACTGAATTGAAATGACATTTTAATTTTTTGACTGTCAAACGAAGTGTCAATGTCAATGTCGTTTTTTTTTTGGTTCAATTCAAGGTAAAGGGTATATCCCATACAGCCGGTGTCTTTAATAAAATGTTCTTTGTTGTTCGACGTTTTGACGCTTCTTTGGAGTTTTTGGAGACAACCAAGAAGTTTGAAATCCTTAAATCCATGGAGACAACCGAAAGACGAAAGAAATGCAGAGAAGTCCACAGGAAAGAGGTGAACTGACCGCTGCGCTTTGCCGCGCTACAAATGACGAAACACTTTTTTTGTTTACGACCGACCCATACATCATCATATTTCACAGAACTGTATACCTATTGTTAACTTGCACGACACTTTGTTAATCGATACAAAGTAAAATATCGGGCATCGCTAAGTGCGATTTTTGAAAATCATACGTGCGCCTCGGCAGTAGAAAGATGCATAATCTCCATAGTAATGAAGGGTTTTCAAAAATCAATTAAAAAAGAAAAAGTAGTTCCAAATGGCTCGATAGATGACGTTGACGCAACAGGGCGAGCGACCTTGCAGATAATAAAATACAAATAAAATAGTAAACATTTTGCGTTTTTAAGTAAGATGAAAAATCAGAGCACATGCTTCTCGCTCCATTCTATTCTATTCTATTCTATTTTTTAAAAAATGGCTGCCATCTTGGGTATGTGATGATTTTGCCAATGTCGAGTTTTTATAGCAAAAGTGCTTGACGTTGTACGGTTATATTGATATTTTGGTGACTTCAAGGGTTGTTCTTATAAAAGAACAATATCCTGAGCCACTACTGGAGTTCCACTGTGGACCGGGGATGGGGCAACCGACACGACCACCCAATAGCAGAGCCACAGAGCAACTCCCTTCTCGCTCCATTCTATTCTATATTTTAAAAAATGGCTGCCATCTTGGGTATGTGATGATTTTGCCAATGTCGAGTTTTTGTAGCAAAAGTGCTTGACGTTGTACGGTTATATTGATATTTTGGTGACTTCAAGGGTTGTTCTTATAAAAGAACAATATCCTGAGCCACTGGATTTCCACTGTGGACCGGGGATGGGGCAACCGACGCGCACGCGACCACCCAATAGCAGAGCCACAGAGCAAATCCTTCTCGCTCCATAGAGACGTACGCAAGATCCTGTCAAAATCATGTCAAGACTGTGCCTGCCTTTTTTGTAAAGGTCAAGGGATCGAGCCCATACAACCATGTCAGACGTAAACAAATTCAAATTTTCCATTAAAATGATTCGTATTCTAAATAAATTAGAATATTCCATCAAAATATGCGTTGGAATGTTTTTGATCATCTTTTCCCTCTTTACAAATTTAAAGAAAAACTTTTTGAAATTTTGACGTTTATTTGCACAGACCGTAGCGCCATCTATCGATCCCCTAGAAAACCAAAAGAAAAACGCTCATTTTATGGCGTTGCGTTAGTTGGCCGCTGGCAACACTAGTCATAACGGAGTTGGTGTTTTTTTTTTTTGGCGGGCTTTGGTAGCTGACGTTTGGAGTCCTCATATTTCAGCGAATTTTTATTGTTTATAGTTAGTTTTGGTTCGTAAAATTGGTGTTGTTTTGCGTAACAAAGTGTCGTGCAAGTGAACAATATATAGTTCAGTGAAATATGATGGTGCATGGGTCGTAAACAGGAAAAGTGTTCCGTGATTTTAGCGCGGCAAAGCGGTCGGTTCACCTCTTTCCTGTGGACTTCTCTGCTTTTCCTGCGTCTTTCGATTGCCTCCAAAAACCCCAAAGAACCATCAAAACGTCGAATACCAACGTTTTAATGTGAAAACAGAAGAAAATTAACAATAAATTAAGATTTAGCCAAAAGGTCTAGTAACCAGGCTAGTAAATACATATAAAAAAAAAAAAAAAAAAAAACTTCTCTTATTAGTTTGTGGGCACAGATCATTAAGAATATTGTGGGTGCAACTGAGTGTGTGTATTGTTTTGTGTTGAAAAATAAAATAATGTAAAATGAATACACTAAATAACTTACATCAGAAAAGCTAAATGAAAACAAATAGCAGAAGATTGGTATTGTATTCACACAATAAAACACAAGATGGAAGAGGAACTCCGATGTTTTGTCTGCAAGGAATTCTATAAGGAACCAGTACTAGTGCCTTGCGGGCACGCTCTATGCCGTGCCTGTGCTTCTAGTCTCCAGAACCCTGTGCCCGAAGCCGACAATAACGCGACCGACTACCAAGAAGCGGACAAAGCGTCCGTTTCGAGCGAAACAGACAGCGGGGTGGTATGTGGTTCAAGGCCTAATAGTTACGCGGGGACACCCGCCGCGGCCGCCTACCAGGCCCCAGCGTTCAGCTTGTCGTGCCCACTGTGCAACAAACAGGTGTACTTAGACGAGAATGGAGCGGACGGGCTACCGCCGTTCCGCGTCATGCGCACGATCGTCGAGCGCTTCGGAGGAGTGTCTGGCGCTCCGCCGGCGGAGGAGGCGTGTCAGATGTGCGAGGGGGAGCGGCGGGCGGCGGTGGTGCGCTGCGAGCAGTGCTCCGTGCGGTACTGCGCGGGCTGCCGCGACGCGTGGCACCCGACGCGCGGACCGCTCGCCCAGCACGAGCTGCGGGCGCTGGGCACGACCTGTACGGACCACGGCTCTCCACCGGTGCTCTTCTGCAATAGCTGCCTAGTTCCCATTTGCCAACGATGCCTGAATGAACGACACAATACGCATGAAACACAACCGCTCTCTAGCGCTGCCAGAGCTCATAAGGTGTGTATTACTTAACACTTTCGCTGCTAAGCTCAAAACAATGACATTCGCGCAGTGCTAACACTGTGTAATGCTATACAATCCTTACTCAAGGTGTGAGTCGTGCGCACTGCAGCCAATTTGTCGCTGACCTACCATGTAGGTCGACAGCAGTTAAAGTGTTAATGACATGTTTTGTTAACACTGGACAGACTATCCCATATAAAAATAAAATAAATTTAATTTGCTTTATTTAATCTCAACAAGAACAGAAAACTTTAAACCCTAGCTCCTAATCTAGACGCTGGAACCCTAGAAGCTAAAATGACAGCAATTGTTTTGTGTCGAACCGGTAGATTGACCCTGCCTTGCCTTCATTTGTACCTATTGTATTTAACAACAACGCTGGAATGTGATTTAAACCATCCTGTAAGGTGGATTCTTGAGCTTGCCAACCTGAATTATTATGGCTCTACGAGTTAGATTGTCAGCAGCAAATGTGTTAAACCAGCACGGCAACGAGAGACATACATGAATTTGTAGATATAGACATTTTCAGTAACATTTTATACTGATTTGTTGGTACTATTTGATTCCAGACTGAACTGTCACAATCACTGCAACAACTATCAGAACAAGCCAAAGCTATGACAGAATACATACAACTAGTCAAAGGATCAGGTGACAAAATCAATGTAAGTTCAAGTTAATTTATTTAGTGACAATCTTAGAAAAAGTATATGTCTAGAATGAGCCTCACTGTTTTACCGTATAAAACAAAAGGGACCAAGTTTCATAGGTTGGTGTGCGGGAGGCGCCATACAAATTATTCTCTTCTATTTTTATTTAATGGCGTTTCCTTGTTAGATTTCGCCAGTGTCAAGTAGTTTGAGGGAGTGTCTATCCAATCTCGAGGATTGTTTTAGAGTAAGAACAACTGAGAAGGATTTTGGAGCCTCGTGACAGGCTGAGACGCGAACCGCGCGAACACCACGCGAGAGACAAGTGTTCGAGGCAAATCCTGCAACGTGACTCCATACAAATTATGTATGTGTGCGTGTATATGTGTAGGGTTTAGGAGCCAGTACTGGTTCCAATTTTTTTCGACGCTTTCGTATCTTCATAACTTTATCAAAGGTAACAACTGCATCACATTAAAGTACCTTTTATTTATAAAAGCGATTGTTTCAATATAGCCTTGTAGCCATCAACACCACTGTCTTTTTATTAATAGATTTTCTTTCAATTTACACTACGCGGCAAACATTGGTCATTCCGATACGAACCCTCTTAACGCTTTGCTTTTAAGAAGAAGTAGTGGTTTCGCTAAATTTTGATCAACATAGTCAAGTCTTTTGCCAAGTTGTTTGTCGGCCATTAAAAGATGCTTTGATTAATTTCATACGCTTATTCTATTATTTATCATTGAAAGAATTAAGAAAACGGGTTTGCTGGAACAAATCTCTTTAGAGATAAGCTCGCCCTTTGTAATTGTCTATTATGCTGTTTTCATGTATATTTCCGTGTGTACAATAAAGAGTTAGGTAAATAAAAAAAAATAAAAATAAAAACATTGTGAAGACACCTACAGTATGTGTGGTTTGACTTTGAATGATAGAATACGAAACAGTGTAATTAGAGAAAAATGTGGACTAAAAGAGGATATAGTGACAAGGATTGAAAAGGGAATGCTGAGATGGTTTGGTCATGTGGAAAGGATGTGTGATAGGAGAATGACGTATGAAATATATAAAGCAAGTGTGAATGGAAAAGTGGAAAGGGGTCGCCCTTAGGGTTGCCAACTGTACTTTATATAAAGTATTGTACGTTATTTTCAGTCAAAGTACTTTATATTTTAGAACAACAATAAAGTACGCAAAAATACTTTATTTCAAACCTTTTAGGTTTTTACGAAAATAAAATCGAAATACCTAACCAACAATGCGTGAAATGAAACGTAAATTGACAAGAACGCAGCCATAAGAATTCTAAGTTCTAACATAACTCGCAATTTCCGAACGAGTGTGCGAGCGAGAGAATCACATACTAGCTTGAGCCATGCACGAGCGAGACAGATAGTTTGGTAAAATTACTGTCATTGTGACATTTAGGAAAAGCGGTAATTTTCGTTTTTCTGTTTGTTGACTTTGTTGTAGCCTTGGAACTTTTGAAACTTTCCTTTATTTCGTAGTTTTAAGTGAAATTTTAGGCGATTTACTAAGAAATATGGAGGAAAGTGGTAAAGAAACCGGGAATTCCGGTGCAGACAGTGATTGTGAATTAGTTGTTACTCCTACTAAGAAAGCCAAATTATCGAAGCCAAAAAGGATTCAAAAGTATAAAAATGAGTGGGAAAAAACATACGACTGGCTATCAAGTGATCCTCGTAACCAGTTTAATGCAAAATGCAAAGCTTGTGACGTTAGTTTTACTATTGGAACTGGCGGAATTGGACAGGTGAGTGAGTTGAGTTGATTGAGAGGGTGTCTGGGTGTGGTGAGTCAGGGATGGACGGAATGGTGCTTTAGGTGCTTACTGGTTGATGGTCTGGTACTCTGGTAGATTTGGTTGGGTATGTGCATCAATCACCGTGCATTGCAATTGCATCATATCATATCATGCATGTGCATTGCATTGCATCGTGTTATCACTTTTTCAGATTAAGCAGCATCAAGATACTAAACAGCACAACGCGAAAATAAATATAAAAAGAACATCTAATGTGCTACAGAAATTCCTTACCCCAGCTTCATCTGCAAGTTCATCAGGGTCTAGTGAAAATGAAAATAATATTGTTGCTGCTGAATTAGCACTAACATATCACACAGTGAAACACAATTTATCATACAATAGCATGGACTGTTCAGTAAAATTAGATAAAGTAATATATGTTGATTCCAAAACGGCAACTAACATTAGATTAGCTAGAACTAAAATGGAAGCCATTGTTATGGAAGTGCTAGGGCCTTATGCTCTCCAAAGTGTTATTAATGACTTAAATGATGAAAACATGTTTTTCTGTCTCCAAACAGATGCATCAAATAAAAAAAACATTAAATTGTTTCCTTTAGTGGTACAATACTTTTCTGTGGAAAATGGGATTCAAAACAAACTATTAGATTTTTATGAAAATTCCAATGAGAGTGCTGATGGCATGTTTACAGCAATAAAAACATCTATGGACTTGTACAAACTCCCCTTCCACAGAGTGTCTGGCCTGAGTGCAGATAACACTAATGCGAATTTCGGTGTTCGTCATTCTTTATACACTAATATGGTGGAACTAGTGCCAGAACTAATCAAAGGTAATTGTCATGCACATATTGTGCACAACTGTGTCAAACATGGAATGAATTTTCTTTCCTATGATGTTGAAAATGTTATACTAAAAATATACAGCCACTTTTCAGTGTCAGCTTGTAGAAGGGAAGAATTGAAAAAGTTTGTTGCTATGGTGGAAGGAGAGTTTCATGAGATTAAGAGGCATATTGGCACTAGATGGTTGTCACTACTTCCTTGTGTAGATACAATTTTATTGAATTGGAAACCAATATGTGATTATTTTATAAGTCTTGGTGATGATTGTCCAACGGTTATTCAAAATCTATTAATGTTAAATAGTGAGCTGGAGCATGATGCCATTCAAATTTATTTGCATTTTGCAAGCCACACATTGAATATATTTAACAAAACCATAAAAGCTCTGGAAGGTAACTCTGTTACAATTGTGGATGTTTTTAATATTATGGATAATTTAAAAACAGAATTATTACAAAGACAAAATGATAATTATTTTGGTTATGATACAAAAAAGAAATTAAAGACTATTGAACAGTTATCACCTGACCTCTTCAATAAAATTAATAGAAATTTCTCATTGTTTATTGATAAATGTTTAATTTATTTGCAAAAATGGTTTGACTTCAGCAATGATAATTGGTTATATTCTCTAAAATACATATCATTAAAATATTTAATTGAATTTAATCATTTGGAGCAAATCATAGAAGGTAAATTAAAATTACAAAGGCTTAAAATTAATATGGACGAATTATATTCGGAAGTAATTATTTTGAAAGAACTACAAAAAAAACTATTAAGTAATAGCGATTTTCTACAAAAAAATACTGGCGAGAAATGGCAGTTAATTTTTAAAGAATGCCCAAACGAATTTTATAATTTAAAGAAAATTATAAGTTATATTCTGTCTGTCCCTGCCACTTCGGCTTTCACCGAAAGGGTGTTTTCAGTGATGAATGTCAAGTGGAGGGACGAGAGGAACAGGGCCTCACTAAAACTAATTAGAAACGAGCTCTTAATATATTTAAATCTTGATTTTGAATGCAGTGCATCCCACCAAACCTTTTTGAATGATAAGTCTTTGTTATTATGTGCAAAAAGTTCAAAAAAATACAGTTTCAAAAATTTAAATTAAATGTACTTTATTTTTTTAGACTGTACTTTTTATTTACCATCCCTGTAATCAAATATACTTTATGTTCACTAAAAAAAGTTGGCAACCCTAGTCGCCCTAGACGTACGTATGCAGACCAAATTGGCAGCATACTTAAGAAGGGCCAGATCAAATGTACCCAAAACCGACGAGCGTGTATGAAACGACTTATGACTGTGGAAGAGGCAAAAGGGGTATGTCAGGATCGTAGCCGATGGCGATCAATTGTCTCTGCCTACCCCAATGGGACACAGGCGTGAGTATATGTATGTATGTATGTAGAAACCTACATTCCCAAGAACAAAAAAAATACCGCAAGTTCTGAGATGGGTGAGATTGGGATAAACATAATAGAACAGCAATGGTTGCAGTGTTACATAATGAACCTTACTTGCAACCTGCCCAGCCAACAAAAATAAGGATAGGCTTATTCCAAAAAACATATTTTTCTCATTTGTAACTTTAATTAATCAGGAATCCTGCGAGGAATTGGAGAGACAAATAGACCAGGCATGTGCAGAAGTGACTCGCGCCATAGAACGGAGACGAGATGAGCTGATCAGAGCGGCTCGAAACACTCGTTCTCAGGCTGTTACTAACATGCGGTCGCTCACTTCACACGCTGCTCAGAAACTGCGCGAGGCGACAGCCTTGTTACACTTCTCCATAGAGGCTTTGAAGGAATCCGATCATGCTGCTTTCTTACAGGTAAACGTGAGATTTTATTGTTAACTAGAGTATGCCTGTGCTTCATCCACACCAATTCTTAAGTCTAATCATAAGCTTTCAAAGTCACAAAATGTCATCAAAATCGGTCCAGGATGATTTTGATTATTGATTATGCATGAAAAAACAGACTGACCAAAATTCATAAATTGGTGGTTCGGAGTCAGTGACTCCTGTACACCATATCGAACTTTTTTTTTGTAAAAATATTAGATGTATAGACAGACACTTACATGCATGTATCCAGGGCAGATAGGTGATAGGTATCTTTTTCAAAGTTTTCAATGAAAATCCCCCCCCCCCCTCCCTCGAAACCAAAGTCTGGATAGGTTGCACACTACTGCTAAAGTTTTATGATAGTGTAGATGAAAAACTTCTTACCAGTACAGGTGGGTTGCCTACGTCACCTCTTTTGTCAGGACATGAGGACACCCACGGCGACCGACGACGAGCCCATACTAAACGTGCTTTTTGTATGGGCCCGACGTCGGTCTATGTGTCTCAACCCTTGGGGCTTTACTCCACCTGCCATCTCCGTCTAACTACATGTCCCTGCCACCACCACTTCAAGCAAGCTGTTTGGTCCCCGACGTCCTTAGTTTGATGTCGGAACGGAACTCGGATCCCGAAGTATGTGACGTGGTCAAAAAGGGTGATGCCATGAAAGGAAATGTCATACCCTCAAAAAGATCAACATACTTTTTTAATACTGTGTATAATAGAATTAATAGAATCAAAATATTGTCTGTATACATGAAATATCTATTTTGGTATTGGTTGAGCGGGCTCATTTTCCGCAACTCGACGACTGAAGCGCCTATAATCACAAGGAATTTGTTTTGCTTGTTGTTGAGCTAAGGCTCCTTATCATCTAAAATATTATCAATAAATAAGTATATGTTTTCAAATAGTGTTATCAAGTACCCAATAACGAAAAGTGTGTCAACCGATCAATAAGTGAATCTGACTCATAAATAGTTATCAGTTGTGATATCACTGTTCATTGTTATTCTGGTCAAATCTGTGTTAAAGCTATTAGATAAACCGATAGGATGCTTATCAATAAATATGACATGCTTTGCTAATACTGGGTGTAAAGTATCATTAACCTTTAAACCACATACTCTACCCATCAAACTGAACAACTTTTACTATTGAAGTTAAGGGCGAACGAGCCGAAGGAGGCGAAAGAATCGCATTTTGGAATTCTTTGTATGGAATTCACCTGATGACATAATGACACCTCGCACACTTATCCGCTGCGAATGGGACTAACCGTCCGAAGTTTCGTTCGCCTCCTTCGCCGCGGCTAGATATGCGTCCACCCTAAAAGGGAACAAAGAAAATCAGCTGCCTCTTACATTTGAGTCGAGTAGGTGCTGTAGTTTATGCGTGAATTGAACCCATCCTAACCTAAGATTCAGAAATAAATATACATCTAAACAGTTGGCTTTTAAAGATAAAGTTACGGCCCTACAACACAAATGCCTCCCCTATGTCCTCTAATGAATAAGGAAGGGAGTGGGCCCTACTCCACTACGCGGGCCCAGTGCGAATTGGTGGAGCCAAGATAGTGGTCAAATTGTTTCTTCAGATAATTTTCAAACTGACCTATAGTTTTTATGGCCTGAATTTAGCTTTGCGTTAATAGCTTAAATAGAACGACACCCCTATATCTCTCTGTGGCTGAAAATGCAACTAGGAATAAGGTATTTGTACAGTGATCATTGGAGCGAAAGCAATTAATCATCACCAGCCTGATTTGACCCACTGCTGGGCATATGCCTCCGCCAATTTTCGGGGGGGGGGGGGGGGATTTTCATAAATAAAGATGAAAAAATTATCGCTGTTCCGTGGGGGGATAAATCCCACCTATCCCTCCCCCTGGATATGTGCTTGGCCTCCGCTTTTTCACGCCATACAGTGGTCCTTCTCAATCGCATGCTGGTCTTATCTGCAGATGTCATTCGACCATCTAGTCACTTGTCTGCCTTCCAACCACTGCCTTCATCCATTCAGCCAACTACTATTCTATTCTATTCTATATTTAAAAAAATGGCTGCCATCTTGGGTATGTGATGATTTTGCCAATGTCTAGTTTTTGTAGCAAGAGTGCTTGACGTTGTACGGTAACTTATGTATTTTGGTGACTTTAAGGATTGTTTTTCGAAAAGAACACTATCTTGAGCCACCACTGGAGCTTCGTTGTAGGCCGGGGAGGTGGCAACCAACAATCGACTCGCGATGCGACTACCCTATAGCAGACCTACAACGCGACTCCCAGCCAACTACTAATAAGTGTGAACTTCAGGTTGGCAGCATACTATCGACGCGAGCGCAAGAGACAGCCACCAGCCTGTGTTCATCCCTGGAGCCGCCGCCCTCGCCCCCCGCGCTCACTCTGGACATAGAACCTGTATTACGCACCGTCAAAACCATGAACTTCATCGAATGCATTCGTAAGTGTTACCATTTTATTACGTTTACAAACGAATGTGGCTCTAGCCGATGTTTTGCTCTTTTATCTTGATATACAGTAGGTCTATCCCGTAAGAATTCATCGATACAAACTCGGTAGCGTTATTTATGACTACTCGATTTTTTTAGGTCTACCGCGTTTATCCGATCGTCATATTCATTGTCGAAATTGGTTACTAATTAGCAGAATCGCCAAGAACTGTAAAAAAACACGATGTCGTTTTGTTATCGGGTAGTTACACAATAAGTGCAAGTTGCTTGAGTTTATACATAACAAGGTCCAGAAACATTAATAAAATTTTAGAAGTAAGTATACTAAACTGGCCCGCCCCGCGAATTAGTCTGCGTTATGCGTGATTGAGTAACAAACGTCCAAATACCCAAATATTTGTAGGATAAGTAAGGGTAGGCATGACACAAATTGTGGAACGGGTAGCATGCATGGGTCATAGACACAGGCAGATTTAACGCAAAATCAATTATCAGATTTTTTTACATAAATAATTATCATACAATATGTTGAATACTAATTTGTTTGTTTGACTATCAATATTTGGAACGCAGCGCCAGAGAAAGAAATGAGGACACCAGGTATATATTAATAATTAAAAATATATTAAATCTAATTTATTGACTAAGATTGAACAAATGAAACTGCAACAGTTTTAGATGTTTGTATAAATTATCAACAAAGAAATTATGCGGTCTACCCAGATACTGGGTGTAAGGGGCACCCGGACAAATACAGCAATGTAACACTCGATACTTAAACACGCCGTGCCAGAGTAATCAGCTGTTCACTTTGAAATCGGTCAGTGATCGATCATAGATGCTGCTTGATGCTGTCTTATGTTTCCGATAAGAATTTCCAGAGATTTTCAATTCAGAATAATGGTTTAACCGTTTCAGTGTTTGTCGGGCTGTCCTTTACTTTAAACCTAATATGTATAAGGTATTTTGATTAAAATTAGTTTCGTTTGGTAATACAGCGCCTGGCGCGCCGGAGATGGCGGTGGAGGCGTGCGCGGCGCGCGGGTGCTCGTGCACGCTGGCCTGGCGCGCGCCGCCCGCGCCCGCCGCCGTGCGCGGCTACGTGCTCGAGCTCGACGACGGCCTGGCCGGGCCCTTCCGGGTGAGACTGCCATTCCCTTATACGGCCTGAGCTTGGAGCTTGAGCCTGCTTCCGACCACGCGAGTCGTGTAAATTTCCTTTTTGATGGAACAAAGAAACAACATTTTTCACATTTTTGAACAGTAAGCGTGCTCAAGAACCCGCCTGGCAGGATGGTTTATATCGCATTCCGGTGGTATTAGCACACCGTCTATTTTTCATATTTTGAGGCGAGCAGCGAATATGTCAAATGGATGCCAAGGACTTCAATTATTTCACTTACTATAACCAGATGTGTTGTTGACAGGAGGTGTACTGCGGGCGTGAGACAGTGTGCACAGTGGACGGACTGCACTACGCGTCGCTGTACAGCGCGCGGGTGAAGGCGTTCAATGGCGCCGGCGAGGGGCCCTACAGCGAGGTCATCGGGCTGCAGACCTCGCCCGGTATGTCTCACCTTCGGCCTCTTATCGTCCGCACCGCTCTTATGGCCCCCGAGACAATCAAGTGCACTTGACAAGTCTACGTGATTGAACCGAATATTGATCGTATACGACATTGACTTGACGCTTACTGTCAAGGGGAGTACGACTTGATCAAGTACAATTACGTGAGACTTGTCAAGTGCACTTGATCGTCTCGGGGACCCATTACGCCTTTGTCGGTGAAGTACTCGCCAATCCTCTTTATTCTCCGCTAGTTCCTGATATGACAAGACATTTTTCTTTAATCTGTACTTGATAGCTGTCTAGGTCTTTCTCTGCCTCTCTTTTAGAGGACTATTCAGTATTGCATATAGTACGTACCATACAGGGTGTAGAATTAAATACGTTACATAATTTAGGACGTGCTTCAGACCATCAAACTAATAAATAAATAATAAATATCTTGGACATTCTCACACAAATTATCTAGTCACATATAAAGTTCCAGAATTCAGCCTGGACTTATATTATGATGACTAGACAACGATATATAATACATAATATAGATACACATCCATGACTCGGGTACAAATATTCATATTTATCATACAAATATTTGTCCCTTACGGGATTCGAACCCGTGACCCTCGTACAGCAGGCAGGTTCACTACAGACAGACTGTGCTGTTGGGCCGTCAAACTGAACAAATTTCACCAAACGTCCACTGAACACCTTTTAGTAAACTAAAAGGTTACTCTTAGTGAAAGTTGTTCAGTTTGATGGTCTGAAGACTCTGAAGCACCCCGTAACTAATCATCATCATCATCAGCCCGTATCCAACCACTGCAGAGCATAAACCTTTTCGCCATTATGCCATCCATTTTGGTCTTGCGACAATAGTATCCAATGCTGGTAGCATGCTACACGTGATACGGCTGTATCACGTCTTTTGTCTCGTTCGGTCGCGCTCAAATAGGAAGAGAGCGAAGGTGTGATAGCGCTGTATCACGGGGTCATGCTACCTATGCAGGTCTAACTGACGCTCTTATTTATGTAGCCGGACCTCTTGTCTGATCTCGGCCTGACTAACTAGTATTTTTTAATACAGTTGCTCAAAAAGTGGCGTATTGCAATAGTGATGTATAGCGTTCGGGATGTGGGCTATTACATACTCGTGCTTTTTTTTACCTTTCCCGAACTCGTGCGTTCTCTTTCCCAACTGTCAAAATAATGTCTATTAAAAAGAAAAACCAACCATGAAGTTTTTACTAAAAAAATTCATAGAAGTTTTTATGATTCATGCAAATACGTATATTTCTAAAAAGAAGCTACTAATTTGTTTCAATATCAGATTTAATGATTTGATTGAATGCGTTTGGTTAGGTTTCATTTTATTTCATCTCATTAAATTTAATGTTCATTTCATATAAAAAAAAAACTTCTACTGAAGACTTGGCTGTATGGGCATAGTTCCCTTTGCCTACCAGAATGGGTGAAGAAAAAAAACTCTGTTTATATTCTACGGTCTTACGGTTTAGTTGAGTTTATTGTGTTTTTATTATTTTTCAACACACTTGCTCATAAAGTGGCTCTAATTTCACCGCAATAAGGCACATAATGACACCTATAATCAAACTGTGACTTTTTCATTACTATTATTCACTAGTGAGTTATAGTTTTTTTTTTAATTGGTTGAGTTGCTTTGTTCTGAAAAAAGTTTCGATACAAAAAAGATCGTGTTCAATAGAAATAAAATAATGTACCTATTGCTTCCTCATTTCATGCAACTTTTCAACTTGTACGTTTTTAATAAATAAAACTTTCACTCAAATATAATTTTTGTTTTCTCTGTAATAAAGAAAACTTTAAATTCCCCATTTTGTACGTGGCTAAAACGCTATCCGCGAAAAGCCAAAAAAAAGAAACCTCATTCTTTTAGTCTATGGACGATCGCCATTGCTAGATGCGCGCGCATAGAAAAACTTATTATTTTTCCCGCCATTGCGATTTTTTTCACAACTCGTTTTCACTGTTAAAATTTATTGCATGCATGCATGCATGCAATAAATCTATTTATTACTTATAGTTATTTATTAATTAAAATGTCTACAAGTACTAGTTATGAAGAAAACGATTTATGTTGTACACCACTCGATATAAGATGTGAAGCCCTTAACGTTATGGAAAGTTTACTACCTACCTGAAAACTCCAAGGACAAATAGGTATCTATTTTAGTATTTTTTTATTCACAAGTGTGTTGAAAAACGTCGTATGATACACGTGTGTATTGATGATTATCGCACTCGGCTCTCTTAAGACCCTCGCCTACGGCTCGGGTCTCAATAGCGCCTCAGCGGTAATCACCAACATTACACACTTGTACCATAATGTACTAATATTAAATTGCTTCATTTTTTCGCAACTGTATTAAAAATAGTCGTTCAGTACATGTGCGGAACCGTCATTGCTACTTGTTCCGACTGTCAACCCTCGCCTTCGGCTGCGCCTCGGCTCGGGTAGACATTTGTCGGCACTCTTTGCAATGACAGCCTTTCCACACTTCTAATGAAATATACTATTGTGTGTCAGTGGCGTGGTTCACGTGGGACGCGCGGTGCGCGACGGGGCAGGGCGCGGGCGCGGGCGGGCTGGCGCTGGGCGCGGAGGGGCTGACGGCGCGCGCGACCGGGTGGCAGGCGCGCGTCGCGCTCGCCGACCAGCCGCTCGCGCGCGGCGTCCACTACTGGCGCCTGCGCATCGACGAGTACGACGGCGACGCCGACCCCGCGTTCGGCATCGCGCGCGCCGACGTCGCCAGGGATAAGATGCTAGGTCAGTGTTGGCTAATGGGTCAACAAGACGATCAAGTGCACTTGACAAGTCTATTTGATTGAAGCGAATATTGATCGTTTACCACATTGACTTGACGCGGTCTACCTACATCACAGATTACCCCTAATAGATACCGCACGATGAAAATTTCGTACAGGCCCGAAGTCACCATTTTTGGTGGTAGGTGCGGGTAGCGGGGCACGAAATGATGCAACGTGATTGGCCATTTCAAGGTCGCACTATTCCTATCTCGCTCTATCCCGTTGCTTATATCAGTGCAAAATCATAGATGTGTGGTGCGCGTTGGCGGCCCTGTATGCGGTATCTATTGGGGGTGATCTGTGACATACATTGACGTGAGACTTGTCAAGTCACTTGATCGTCTCGGGGACCCATATGAAGTGGCTTAGTACACGTGAGACGCGACGGGGCACGACGCGCTGACGTCGCCAGGGATAAGATGCTTGGTCAGTATTAGCTGTGTGCGTAGTAGGTGATGGGAATTAGAATTTTATTAGAAGCCTATACATGGTCCAACTTATTACAGGGTGTAAGGGACAGCCCTCCGCAAACTGAAACGGTGAACTCAGACCATCAAACTGAACAACTTTCACTGTGGAGCCTACCTCAGGAAACGCGAAAAAAAATCGTCTGAGTTCACCGTTTCAGTTTGCGGAGGGCTGACCCTTACACTCTGTATATTTGTTTTTGTGACTTCACATTTGCTCCCATAGTAAAAAAAATTCAATTTGATGAGTACAGTATTCGTTTCAATTTTTAATAATAATAATAATATAACCCCGCGGGGGCAGCTTGTGGCGAGCTGACGGTGAGTGGCGACACCGCGGACCCCTATCCAGGGGGACCATACAGACATGCGCTTACACACACACATACAGACAGTAACACACCCCCCTACCTCTGGCTTGCCTTCATTGGCCGTCCAGAGTGGAATCGCAAGAGCAAAGAACCTATGCTCCAGGTTGGAAGTGTATTGCACGTAATGGCGTAATAACGGGGAAACCCGCGCACGGGGGTAACCCCGCGATGGTGAAACCGGTGCCGCACCTCTCGACAACCTTTAGCCGCTCAATGGGATGTTGCCCCATTGTCGCACTTTGTGCGTGCGGCCGTTTTATGGGGCCCACTCGACGAGTCGGCGAGTCACCGCCTGCCCTATTTACAATTTTGAGACTAGTTGTCATGGCAGGCGTCCGTTAGTCTCCTCCCATAGCCCAGTATCCATCCATCCAACTTTCACCTCTATAGCCCAAGACCTTATTTTTCCATCACGGCCATAGCGCCGGACTCCAATAGTCTTTGCACCTGGCGGGGACCATCCCCGTGTGTATCATGTTGTGCGCTCGGAGATGGTATCCGCCATGTGTATCCCTTACATTTAGATTAACTTGTCTTTTGAACGGGCCTCTACATGTTGGCTTCGGCTCCATGCACGCCTTCCAAAGGTCCGGAACTTAATTGCCCGTGATTACGGATCGTAAGACACATAATAATATAATAATAATTTATTTATTCAAATAACCATGATTCATTTTGTTAGTAAAGTTAAAGTTAATGGATATTAACGATTTCTATTCCACCCTGTGTAGTTGGCGTCAATGCTGCGAAATACCATTGTCTTCATTGTATATTTACTACTGCACAGCACAGCGCTAACGCCAACTTCAATGTTTGAGGCGATCTACTATTTATTATAAAACCTGCATTAACATCCTCTCCGTGAATAGACGAAAAAGTCAGAGAACGCGAGCACAATGAGTATGGTACTACATGCAGTACGGACTACGGACACTCCCTACCCCCCACCAATTTCAACTTCACACCCTCGTGGAAAACGGGTGGCAGAAAACAATGGCAGGTGTGGAGTAGACAATGGTAGCTTAGTGTCCAGGGTGGTATGGCGATAGTATTAATGTGGATGCCCTTCATTGTTCTCGCGGCGTGTCGTTTCTATGACATTTTTGGCGAGAGTGTAATGCTGCTTCATAACGAGACATTTTCATGTGCCCTCAGGTAGCGACGCGCTCGGGTGGGCGATGTACATAGACGGAGCGCGGTCGTGGTTCGTGCACGGGGGGGCGCACGGGGGGCGCGCGGCGGGGGGCGTGGCGCGCGGCTGCTGCGTGGGCGTGCTGCTCGACCTGCCGCGCGGCACGCTGAGCTTCACCGTCGACGGACGCCCGCAGGTACGCACTGCAATCATTTCGCTGTAAAGGACACCAGTATGATTCGAAAATCACTCAAATTGACGGCCGGCCACCGACTGCGTGCGGCGCGCGCTCACGCAGCTGACTCTGTTCTGCTTCCGCGGAATGCGCGCGTCGTAGACTCCGTTCCGCGGAATGCGCGCGTCGTCGACTCCGTTCCGCAGAATGCGCGCGTCGTCGACTCCGTTCCGCGGAATGCGCGCGTCGTCGACTCCGTTCCGCGGAATGCGCACGGCTCCGCTTGCATTTCGCGGAGTGCACAGGCAGCTGACCGGATTCCAAAACGTGCAGGGTGTAAGGAAAAGTATCATTAACCTTAAAAAAAACATGCTGCTCCATACTAAACTGCAATGCCTATTCGACTCAAACGTATGGAACAGATGATTCTTTTTTGTTCTGACAGGTTTGCCCGAATAGTAAAAGTTGTTCGGTTTATGGGTACAGTATGTGGTTTAAAGGATGATTCCTTTTCCTTACACCTGTATAAGTTCCATTGAAGGACCTACTGAGGACTGAATGATTCTTACAATTTGTGGAATTTTCAATCGTGCAGTTTGATAATTTTAAAAGAGTCTTGATATCTTTGTTCTATAGAACAATTATTGAGAAGAAGAAATAAAATTATGTTCTATTGAACAAATGGGAACTAACTGAGATATTGGTAGTTCGGGTCGTTTGAAATGTTTAAATGAAAGATGGTAGAAGCGGTGGTAGAATCAAAAATGACGTCAGAAAGTTATCTATGTGATATTATTTTGAATAAAAATTTTGACTTTGACTTTATTTGATTAACCGCTCGCATCCCGGCTTAATTGATTAAACAATTGATATCGGGCTATATCGCGACCGCGGGACTTGGAAGGGTTAATAACAGCATGATATATTGCATAAAATATAAACGAGTACAATCTTTCAGTCCTAAGTTTGGGAATGCTATTCTGAACAATGTTATGAATAGCATTCCCTTATATCACAGAATAGGTAATAGTACCTATATAGTTCTATATACAGAACGGCCACTCCCCGCCCCCTCTGACTTCAGATACCCCACCTCCCCTCACACTTGAGGGAAAACGAGCAAGGGAATGCAAACAGGCGCGCGCACCCGTTGGATTTGACTACATGAAATTTAGTCTTTTCAGTGCATAAAAACGTTGCAAAATAACGCGAAATTCAAATTTTCAGTAATTCTTTTGCTCAAATACAATTTTTAATAACAGATCGAACAATAAAAAGTTACGAAATGTAGATGTTCAAATGATGTGTGGTAAGTTAACCCTACACATATGTCAAGGACAATTTGCACCAAGTGCGTATGTGCGAACGTCATCATGTCAAATTCAAAACGTTCGAAGTGCCGGACCTGTGCTTATATGTCGGTTACTCTACTCTACATAGCCATAATGATATGTAATATGATTTCAGGGCGACATAGCGTTCACGGGTCTCCGCGGCGCGTTCTACCCGGCGGTGTCGCTGAACCGCGGCGTGGCAGTGACCTTACAACCCGGTCTCACCCCCCCTCCGGAGCTGATGATGACCCATCTTGCGATCGAATGAGAACCGAAGGCGACCCAGCCGGAGTTAACTGGTATTGTAGAGGCTCTACAGCTACGTCACAAAATATACAGGGTGTAAATTTAAATGAGTCACTTATTATTCTGCTTCAGACCATCAAAATGAACGACTTTCTATGGAAAAGCTGATTTTTGTCGCGATTTCAATGTTGGTACCATAGTAAAAGTTGTTCAGTTTGAGTGTCTGAATCACCCCTGAACATTTAGCTAAACATTGTATTATAACCCTGTATATTAATTAGTACTGCATACAGAATGGCCACTCCTTGCTCCTCGCTAACTTCACATACAGCACTTCAGTGGAGATTTTAGATAAGCCGAGCAAGAAACACATATGGCTGGCGCGCGCGTCTGAGCGGGATAGCGCGCCTATTTACTTAAGACCGCACCCAACGAGCTCTTTACTGTATTAAACTCAGAACAGAGAACCCACCTTAATAGTTAGTACCATCACAGTGTACTATAATGCACCATGCAGCCCGCGTGACACTGATATGTGCGCTATGCCATATATAGGATGGTTTTTAAGGAGATGATCAGACCATCAAACTGAACAACTATCTCTATGGGACCAAACTAAATATCGCGAAAGAAAATCTGCTGTTTCATACTAAACTGCAGTTCTATTCGACCCAACAGTTGATATTTTTCGAGATTTCGATTTTATTTATTTATTTATTCACAATATAAGTTTACAGCAGTAGCCAAAATACCTATATGCTAGGTAGATATAATTATGCAATTGCATAACAATTCGAAGTAACAATTCTGCTTTCGATCCTTAACGTTTCAAGGAACAAAACAACAAACCCATAAAATACAATACTACTATCATTAAATATGTCGGCATGTGAGCAACTCATTGAGCATAGAGATCGCGCGAGCCGTAGGGGCGGCATTTTGGTCCCATATAGAAAGTTGTTCAGTTTGATGGTCTAATCATCCTCTTAAAAAACCGACAGCAAATTAAGGGGGTTGCAGAAGACGTTCACAGGCAACTAGATGGCGCTCGGGAGCATTATTCATGATTTTGTCACATTTTATTTTATATCTTCGTATTATGTTATAAATTGCAAATGTTATTTGATAAGCGCAATCTAGATTTTCTAAACTATGTTTCCACATATAAAATATTACCTCTGTTAATACCGTCTACGAATGTTCAACGTCAAAGTTTTGTATGAAATTGGTCAAAATTAAAATGTATATCAAATTCGTATGAACAATAAAATTACTTTAACTTGTAGCTAGATCAGTAAAACATAAACACAAGTGCGCGCTTAATTGGAAATTTTGATTGAAATCATCACATCATCACAATTACGAGATATAAAATAAAATGTGATAAAATCATGAATAATGCTCCCGAGCGCCATCTAGTTTAGTGTCTTGCCCTCTGCAACCCCCTTAAGCTGGACCTTGTATGTTCATACATTTCGTTTACCAGGTCATTAGTCATTATGACAATTTTAAGTCATAAACTTATGAAGGTAAGGTTGCATTTAATTTGATATGTATTTTGTATTTTGGTCATGCTAGTTTTCGAACTAAATAATCGTCATGCTATTTCTACTGGTTCTCTTTCTGTGGTATTAAATAATAAATACATCACATAAGGGCCTAAAATATTAAGTGCCATTTTACGAATGCAATTCAGCATCGAATTTATTGTACTATCTTGTTTATTAGTACCCGCCCAATATTATCATTAGTTTGTAAGGTGTTATGTACTAAATGTTGATAATATATGTTACGTATAGTAGATAGACTTAGGATTAACAAATTGAAATTGTGTGAAATGATATTTAACATACTAGCCGATCTCTTTAGGCCTGTGGTGGACGGAGGTAGACAGATTCAAACTTGGGTGATACGGTGTACTGGCGGAATAAAATGTGGAAATCGTACAAGCCAGCGCAGGACGCGGTGACGGTTGGTGACTTAAGGTATGGGCATATAACGACGGGTCGAATCTGGTCGGGTGATAGCGCAAAAATCCGCCCAAATCCCCTCTACGGGGCGGAGCGGGACACTTTTTTGCGCGGCGGATATCCGTCCGTGCGATGTGGCCCGTTGTAGAGTGCTACACCAAGCGCAACTATTTACATCGTCTGACAGTATTACGTCAAACTAAAAATCCGTCAATGCGTTGCGGCCCACTCTAGTGTGTGAAGTACGCATTTTCCGCTGTGATACGGCCCGCTCCGACCCAATGCGGCCCGCCCTAATATGTGCTTACCTTAAGGCGTCACATTACACCTTTAGACGTGGAATCCATAAACCAACTTAAAATTCGGTTTTGTTGGCAATTTAGGTTCTGCAAGAGAAAATGAAGCGATCGACTAGAATGTAACTTTGTTTTTGGAATTAACTTTTTGTGTTCATCAAAGCTGAGCAAAGTTCACTTTGATTATAATTTAGTGTTTATTTATTTATTGATTTGATACTTACGAAAGTACCGACCCGAGCCTATGTCCCATCATTATAATACATTAAATTGTAACTTTTCCCACCTGTAACAAGGACTACTAAGTAGTACTTTGCGATCGAGAATGTCTTGAATACTTTTAGGGTCAATTCCCACTGAAGAGCAGCGGGGGGCAGCGCGCGGCGTTTTCCTTAGCATTTTGGACTTTATCTACAGTGAGATAAGATAAAATACCAATTGATGGGATAGAATGACAGTTCAACTGCCGCGGCATGCCGCATGGCTACCCATTCTGTCGCCTCAACTGGCATTTTATCTTATCTTACTGAAGATCTATCTATCTATCTAACGTCACGCCTCTTTCCCATTGGGGTAGGCAGAGACCAGAGCGCGCCATCTACTACGATCCTTACATACATCTTTTGCCTCATTCACACCCATACATCTCTTCATACATGCCCGTCGGTTTCGAGTACTCCGCACCTCCCCTTTTTGTAGGACGCAACTGATTTGATCAGAATACGTCCTACGAGGGCGCCCTCTGCCGATACATCCACTCATTTTAGCTCCATATATCTCTTTCGTACATCTGCTATCACTCATCCTCTCCACATGACCAAACCAACGAAGCATACCCTTCTCTATTCTTGTCACAACATCTTCTTTCAATTTACATCGATCTCTAATCACACAATTTCTCACTCTATCTCTCAGCGTAACTCCACAGATGCTTCGCAAGGAACGCATTTCAACAGCATTAATTTTACTTTCATGCTTCTTCTGCCATACATAAGTGTAGGCACCAACACACCATTGTGTATAGCAAGTCGCGCCGTTTTGGACACCAATTGGCTAGCCACAATGGTATACTGAAGATAAAGTTCAATATGCTAGGTAAAATGCCGCGCGTTGCCGGCCGCTGCTCTTTCAGTGGAAATTGACCCTTAGGGTTGAACCTCATTTAATATCACAGCATCCGTGCACGCGGCCGTGCTGTCGCGCGCGATCGCGTTCCGTCGTATCTTATATGCTCTAGCAAATAACGTTCCTGAGTGACAGAAAAGGATGGAGCGAAGGAAAAATGCGATCCGGTGCTGTGTGATGTAGTTCAATCCTTAGATCTCTCGAAATATTAATAATATTATTAGCGTTTTAACATGACATTGATGTACTTAGTTGTAATTGCTAATTCATTGTACGTTTATAGTTTTTTAATATTTGTTTATAGGCAGCTACAACAAACATTGAACATACCATATGTACCTATATTTACATTTAATTATGCATGGGACCTGAAATGAAACAACAATTCCATCACACCCACCCACAGATGAGAATCGAAACCTTGAGCGGTTCACCAAATTCACAATTAACCAGGTTCTCAACTTATCAGATTCTCAACCCGCCAGATTTTATACTGTTTGTGATGGAAATTTTACCTATCGGTTTTGACAAGCAACAAATTTCTTATTTACCATACGTATGCATGGTGAAAACACGGTCGCGTGGCCAGAAGGCTTGTGAGTAGACGTCGTCGTTGCGCGAGGTATCTCGCCCCCGCCTACGTCTGTACCCCTAGGGCGTGCCACGCACGAAGTTGACGGCCTATAGTAATCACATTCTTATAACAGCATGGTTACCCTCATTGTTGCTTGAAATTCGTACTGGATTATTGTCTTAGTACTTTTGGTGAGAATCTGGTAAGTTGATGTGATAATCTGATGAACTGCTCACGACTGGTTCAAAATACATAAAACGTTTTATTTTTAATAACAAGTTGATGTTTTTTTTAACTTTCTTATCCGTTTTTTTATCAATGTTTTGCATTTAATGTGTTTACAAGTCAATTATCCATACATTATACCCATTCCAATAGCAATGTCCCTAGATGTACACAAAAAACATCTAAGCAAAAAATGAATTGTCTTAAATCAATTCATACTGTCCCGGACGAAACTACATGAAATGTACCGTGAAAACGCGGTAAGAACCCGTTATAATGATTAACTTTAGTTTACATGAAATGTTTTTTTTTATTCTGAGGTTAACGGAATATGCTAACATATTTAAGTGCAAGTTTTTCAAACATTATTCTAAACTAAACGACTAGGTGTTTTTGATTTGGTTCTAGTAGATTTAATTTCAAATAATTTTGATAATATTATTATTAAGTTATTACAGGTTCTGTAATCTCTGGATTTTCAGTTTTTGTATTATGGTATAATTATGGTAGTGTACTATAACTTTTCTTAATTTATGTACTTAATACTTATGACTGATTTACAATTTATAAATACATTTTATGAAGTAATAACTGCCAAGTTCTTTTTCTCTTTTCGTCAGGTCGTAGCTATGCTATGGCGAACGTTTTCGAGACTTCGATCCTTATGCAGGCACAACTTCTCGGCGAGAACTTACAAAGGAAAATAACTACGGCTCAGGATGCCACGAGAACAATGAAGGGCATCCACACTCGTTCTCGGCCGTTCTCGACGAGAATGTAGTTCTTGCATTAGCTTCAGTCAATCAAATTAGCCTCTACATAAAGCCACTGCTGGACATAGGCCTTTTCTAACCCCTCTGTCCTGTAGGCTCCACTATCTCGATCCACCAATGCAGCGGATTGAATAGGACGCTGAAGTTCACTGTGATCCACCATTAGGCTCAGTGGATCCTATGATACTTGAATGTCTTTTTTTAACATACACGAATGGACCCCACCCCAGTTCTTCCCATGGCGTGTCGTACGAGGCGACTAAGGGATTAAAGGTTTCTTATGCAGTACCTGTTTATGAGGGTGAAAGGCTAGCCACCTCTCGCCACTGGACACGTCATTCTAGCCTGAAACATAAATTGCTAAATATGAGCATTGCTACAACTCGTAGGTTGAGTATTCTATAGATTTCCTGACAGCGTATACTCGAAAGGGACAGAGATATGACAAAAATGTATGAGAAATCGTGCCTTTGTCTGCCACAGTTGCAAGATTTTGTATGCAATTTCAACTGTGGCAAACAAAAATATCGCATACGCAGAAAGGGACAAACGACATGGATTTTGTCGCGTTCACTCTGTGTAATTAGCGTATAAGTCTGTCTCGTTTTCGTGACTATTATTATTTTAATGCCTTTTCTAGTTGATTCTCTTTCTACGCTACAACTACATTCTTAAACTGTAAGTTGCTATTATTCTGACCACTCTGATAGGGATTCCGGTCGTGAGTTTATACACACGTTCTCCGATATACGACCGCACCCTCTGTTCGAGATAATAGCCGGCAAACAACTTTGCAAAAACCTTGACTGCGCGGAACAAAATATGTCGTCGTCAATTCAATGGTCGTCGTCGAAAGCTTTGATCAAATTATACGCGAACATTTCAAACCAGAAAAATCAAAACAAATGACAGGTACTTACTTCAAATAATATCCCTATGTACCGAGACGACAGACAAGTGTGCCGATTTGTATGCACTTAACGCACTTTGGGCATAAGCATATGCTCACGACTATATTCTCCGAGGGGGTAGTCAGAGATATTCTGAAACCTCAGAACATCCACGTTTCACCAGAAGTACCGAAACACTGTCCAGTGTGACGGGGGGTGAGCCCGTGTCGCCACTTGTATGGACAGTGGGTACAATACACGCCTAGAAATGGAAGCATGCAGGTTTCCTCACGATGTTTTCCTTCACCGAAAGCCAGTGGTGTAACAATACGTACATAAATTCCGAAAAACTCATTGGTACGAGTCGGCTTGGACGGGGATCGAACCATCGCCTCCTGCACGGCAGGCAAGGTTACTCGCCACTGGACCACCACCACGGCCTCATTATAACGCACTTTGGGCCTATCCATTAATTTTGCTTTGATCGAAGTTCAAAAGCGCACACTTGCTGAACGTTCCGCGGCCGAACCTTCATCGGCTGAACTATCCGTAGTATTCGGTTGGCATGACATACCATGGCGGTCGAGTTACGCGACGGAAAGTTACGTCGCGTTTAGTTCAGTCGAGTTTTAGCTTTCTGTGAAAAGTAGTCATAGTCATAATAGTTTATTGCGTCATGTGGTAAAAGGGTCAAGCAGTTTGTTGAAATCGAGTTGAAAGAAAATAGCATGCAACAGATGACGCGAACAAACGCCACAGGGGTTTACGCTATTTTTTAATACCTAGGTAAGTATTTGATTTGATTTGATCGAGTTCATTATCAATTTTTTATTGAAAACTGCTCAGCATTTGTCCGCTAGATGTGCGCGACCCTGTATCTATTACTGCAATCAGTACGGACACTACAAACGTAGCGATTACTTGCTCAGTGGACACACCCTCATCTCAATTTTTACTATCCTTTCATTTGATTATTAGGATGATAGAATGCAATCCTGCAACTGACTGAACGCACGAGGTACATACACACGGCGACAGGTCAGGTTATCCTGTTTGGACTACGCTGCGAATCGTGCGAGGGTGCGGTATGTTGTTTCGTCTCACGGCACGCTGCGCCCGCGCTGGCAGCCGCGTCTATGCAGGCTCTCTACCGCACTATTTTGTGTTTTGTACGTAGTGTAGTTATGGGTATGTAGGGTGCGTAACATGTGTCGCCGTGTACATTTAATCGTCAGTAGGACAAACAAATGAGTTTCCCAAAGTGCTACTTACTAGTAGGACAAAAAAATAGTAGTTCCACGAGAAAACGCCGCAAGAGTGAAACCACAAGTCCAAATGGGGGAAGCACCGGTAAAATCGGATACGTGGCAAGGGCGGATCCAGGATTTCATATTGGGATTGGGGGGGTCCCGTCGGCCTACCGTGCCACGTATTAAGATTTAAAAAAATTAAGTTAGAGCTCAACACTTTACTCAGCCTCAAAATTCACACGGTACTGATACGTGGAACTTCAGGGAACGGAAATCAAACAAGTTTTGGCGTGAAGAGTTTTATTTTGGCCAATTTTTCAACATGTATATTGTCTAACTTTTAAAAGAGGGCAAAAAATTAATTGACCACTGCCAACTTCTCAGATTTAAATGGGTCTGACAATGTTTTATAATTATGTAAAAATAAATTTATTATGTTTAGATCATGATTTACTGAAACTTACACTGTATAAAATCTTATCTGATATGCGGCTGTTTTCACAAAGTTTAAAATGTGAGATAATCAACAGCCCAAGGTCTTTCGTTCTATTCATTTTTAGGACATAACATTTTTTTCAATTTTCTTTTTTTCATTCTTTCAGATCCTTAGTCAACCAAATTAAAAACACATGAGCCACACATAGCGATTATTCCAAACATTATCACGTTAGTTTCATTCAATGGAGATCGCATTTTAGTAGCTTTTTTTCTTCAAACTTGTTACTTGGAAGACCAAGAGCTTTACCACAAAAATAATGTCTTTCTAACAGTTCATTTACATCAAATCCCGTCAACTGTCTCTTACAATCCAGGTTTATCCTGGTTGAAATATTTTGTGGTAAGCTTATTTGAACATTTGAACGATAAGACCGAGCGACTGAATGATCACACCATTTTAATTATTATCACAGATTAATTGAAGTGAAGATAGCTAACATACCTGTTAGATTAGAAGACAAATAGTATTACCAGGCTAAATGTTATCTAAGAAGTTGCGAGTAGCATCAATAAATAATCACATGGAATATGGAAATTAGTTCACATCAAAACGGTAAAATAACTTAATTAATGTCACTAAGGAATAGCAATGACAGTCCCGAGACATTTAACAGGTATGCAATGAACAAAATAAATGCATAGAAATATTTCTAATGGCCAAATCACTCTTCACTTGAAATCCCGAATGTTTTTTTATACCCGGAGAGCCAAACATTTTGTTGGTATAATAATCGAAACTAAAAAGCTCTCTAAAATTAAAATCCCCAGACAAAGCAATGTCCCATATCCGCAAGCCGTACCGAAATGGTCCATTCCCCTGCCACGTTGGCGTCACAGTTCCTCCCAAACATGTTTTCTAAAGAACATGAAAAATAATTGCATTCCCAACAGGTAAGGAGAACAATTCACAATGTCATTTGAGTACATTAATTTAGAAAATCTCGCTTGTAAACAAGAAAAATTAACTATAAAATATATTTACTCATCTCATTAGTATTGCCCTCCGAAGCCTTACCGAAACATACTGTTTTAATTACCCACTGTGACAAATCCGCTTAAAAATCAAGATTTAACGACATTGAAATGTAAAACCAGGTTGATATAACATGAGTAGACAGTGAAGCATATACAATTGAATCGAATCATGGACCTTGACAAGTAGACCAAGCTATTCAAGATAACTTGTATGATGGATCTCTTAGGAACTCACTCACGTTATGTTAACCCAGTTTCTTCAAAACGGCTTGAATGGACATTGTTCCAAGCGGACAGAAACAACATCCTTGACACTGATTACAAATATTATTTGACAATGGTAGTTGTTTGAGCTAGTCTTTCACCTACCCATACTACAGATTTTTTTAGACATTTTTTAAACATGACAAAGAAAACTGGAGCTAGCTCAACACTTGACAGTATGGGCGGGTATCGCTTTAGCATCTGTCGAGAGTCTACCACAATTTATGTTAAGATCACTGACAAATCTAGGTAGACTCCCACAGTCAGTAGATATTCATTCAGATAAATATTTTACGTTTTAACAATATAGGAATTCACGCACAATATCCAATATGGACAAAGGGCACGATGCCTTCTGTGAGTCCTGATGTTTGTTTTATATACACTTTTAAAAAAGTAACCATTTTCAGGTTTCAAGTCTTATTTCACGATAAACTATTTACACGCACATTTTGTTACAATTATTTCATTACACTTTTTACAAATAAGTTTTTGTTTTTGTAGTTTTATACTAATTCCATTCACCAGTCAGCAAGTCCAGATAGTAGTAGGAGTGTGCGCGGTTAGGGAGCGCAGACGCGGCGCGGCGGCGGCGGCACGGCGTTACTTGTCGGCCGAGTCGTCGTCGTCCGGGCGCGACACGTACAGTGCCGGGTCGATCACCTTCGGGATCGGCTTTATCTCCGTGCCCAGCTCCTGCTCGATGCGGTGCAGGGCGAACCGATCCTCGTACGTGATCAGGTTGATCGCGATACCGAGGTGACCGAAACGTCCCGAGCGACCGATGCGGTGAAGGTAGGTCTCCGCCATGCGCGGGAAGTCGAAATTAATGACGACGTTGACCGCTTGCACGTCGATACCTCTTGTAAAGAGATCGGAACAGACCAGATTGCGGCAGAGACCTGCACGGAAGTCGTGGAACACGCGGTTGCGATGCGCCTGCGCCATGCGCGCGTGTATGTAGTAGCAGCAGTAGCCCAGCTCGGTTATCTTCTTGGCGAGTAGCTCCACCCGCTGGGTTGAATTGCAGAATATTATAGACTGGTTTATTTGTAGCTGTAAGGAAAGCAATGTCCATTTAATAACTTGAAAATATTAATTAATAGTACTCATAGAACGTCGGTGGCGCGTTAGGAAGGGGAGAGCTATCGAAACTAAATCTTGATGTGCGAATTCGAATCCGGACGGACGACATACAATGTGCCAGCCAATGAGTTAGAGGGTTGGAAAAATGATGTTTCGGAACTTTCCGTTCAAGTCATCTCTTTTATAGTGTTATCTGGTATCAATGGCTTCAGTATGACCTCCTGATTACAAATATACGAGATGACAAGCGCTCAGACTGTGGGGGTAGAAACTGTGACGTCATAAAGTTGGCCATACAAAGTAAAAAAAAAATTGTGTTTATTCATGCCGTGTGGGGTATCAAATGAAAGGACTTTATGAGTACATTACAAATATATAGCATAGTATATCATTTTCACTACTTGGTTTAACAAATTATTCAAAAAAGTAAAAAAAAAAACACAATTCTGAGTTGACTTTGAACTGCTATAGATTATAAACGACTGAATGAATTTTTAAATAATATGTATCAAATGACTCAGGATATCCTCTATATTGCGTCAAAAAATAATTAACTAGATAAATTACAAAATAAAGAATGTACATCAATTTGAATAACTTGTAAATTTTTGGACGCTTTCTAATAATTTCTTAGACCAAGTTGTAAAAATGGTATAGTATGATATATATTTGTAATCTACTCATAAAGCCCTTTCATTTGATACCCTACACGGCATGATTAAAATAATTTTTTTTTTACCATGCAGGTATGGCCATCTTCATGACGTCACAGTTTCTTTTTAAATTAAACTTATCATGTGGGGCATCAAATGAAAGGGCTTTATGGGTAGATTACAAATATATATCATACTATACCATTTTTACAACTTGGTCTAAGAAATTATAAGAAAGCGTCCAAAAATTTACAATGTTATTAAAATTGATGTACATTCTTTATTTTGTAATTTATCTGGTTAATTATTTTTTGACGCAATATAGAGGATATCCTGAGTCATTTGATACATATTATTAAAAAATCCATCCCGTCGTTTCTAATCTATAGCAGTTCAAAGTCAACTCAGAATTGTGGAATTTTTTTACTTTTTCGAATAATTTGTTAAACCAAGTAGTGAAAATGATATACTATGCTATAAATTTGTAATGTACTCATAGAGCTCTTTCATTTGATACCCCACACGGCATGAATAAAAAAAATTGTTTACTTTGTATGACCAACTTTATGACGTCACAGTTTCTACCCCCCACAGTCTGAGCGCTTGTCATCTCATATATTTGTAATCAGGAGGTCATACTGAATGCATCGATACCAGATAACACTATAAAGGAGATGACTTGTGCCTGAATCTTATTTAAGCGACTTTTTGTCGGTTCGCCGATCTACTAAGTATACCTAACTCATGTTATACTGCTCTCAAACAGTGAAGGAAAACATCGTGAGGAAACTTGCATACGCTGAAGAAGAAATTCCGATGCATATGTGAAATCTACCAATCCGGATTGGGCTCGCGTCGTGTTGGAAACGCCCATACATCCTCCTTCAGTGTAGGCCTGTGCCCTGAAGTGGGACGTTTTCATTGTGGAAATCGCATCACGAGTTAGCTTCAACTTCATATTAATTGCGTTTAGAACAAGCAAGCTAAAAAAAATCCCAATATTCAAACAACATCACCAAAAAATGTATCGTGATTTGTGATACAAGAATGTTCCTTGCGCTATGCGCGAGTTTGTTCTGCTGACGAAATACCAGTGCATCGAGTTCAAGATCTAAAAGAAAACTAACCTTTGAAAAAAGTGTATTTAAGCAGTGCACTTTCTGTCTCTCTTGCACAAACGCGTAGTATTGTGTGACTCCTTTCAATGTTAACTCCTCCATAAGATTGATCTCGTAGGGTTCTCTCAGGTGCTTCTCCATGAATTGCTTCACGCTCAGCGGGAAGGTGGCGGAGAACAGCAAGATTTGGCGTTCTTTGGGTAGCCTGGAGACCAACAATATGTTATTAGTACGTGAGCACTTAGGATAGGTTTCGGTTGTCGGGTAAAATCGTTTGTTATATTCGTATAATAGATAAGATCTTAGCCAGTCACAATGTTTTTGAAATTGGTAAAAATTAGGGTTTAACCTCATCTGCCAGTTCCGCATCGCATTTTCCGTCGCTCCATCCTTTTCTGTCACTCACGAACGTCATCTGCTAGGGCGAGGCCGAGAAAGATAGCAGGAATGCGATCGCATGCGGCAGCGCCGAGAGTACTGCGACCATTCTCTCTAGCCAATGACGTTCTTGAGCGACAAAAAAGGATAGTGCGTGAAAAATGCGATTAAACTCTCGAGAACGAGAAGTAAATGGGCGGTTTTCAAAAAATTTGTTTATATAGGAGAAGTATCTTGTCCTGTGAAATAAGCATGCCTTAAAAAATACTGAAAATTTTCCATAAACCTTTAATCCATATATTACCACTGAATCCACCTTGTCCGGTACATGGTATTCACATTTGATTAACATTGATAGAGATAGGAGCTTCAGATATACCGCAAGGTGCAGTGCAGAAGTCAATTTTGACATAATTGGTTATCCATTTTTCTTCGTATAGCAAGTGATGGCTTGTTGGTGATGCCAACGATAGTTGATTGACATTTACATGTTTGCAATAAAAAAAAAACAGTCGTATTGAGAACCTCCTCCTTTAAAAATCAGAGCTCTGCTCAACAGATTAAAAAAAAAATTCCTTAGAAAGTCAATACTCTCTTATCGTAGAAAGAGAATCAACTAGAAAAGGCATTAAAATAATAATAGTCACGAAAACGAGACAGCCTTATACGCTAATTACACAGAGTGAATGCGACAAAATCCATGTCGTTTGTCCCTTTCTGCGTATGCGATATTTTTGTTTGCCACAGTTGAAATTGCATACAAAATCTTGCAACTATGGCAAACAAAGGCACGATTTCTCATACATTTTTGTCATATCTCTGTCCCTTTCGAGTATACGCTGTCAGGAAATCTATAGAATACTCAGCCTACGTCTCTTATTAAACTTTGTAAAACAAATGCTTGCTATGGTCCTTCATACAATACAAAGTTATACAAATATGTCTTACCGTGAAATAACCATGTCCAACATGCCTTTAAAGTCTTGAGAAAGGAGCTTATCTGCCTCATCCAGTACCAGCATCCTGCACTGTTCCATTTTGGCTACTTGCTTATCCATGAGATCAATCATACGACCTGGCGTAGCAATTATCACTTGAACTGAAACAAAAAATGAAATATGTTGATTTGACTCACTCGATTTGGCTAGAAAGTGAGTTGCAATGTTGTTCATAGGAAGTGTTGATCTAGAATCAAATAATCTATTGTAAATTTCATCAGCAACGGATTTATCACTTATGGAAAGTGAAGGGGAATCCACATTATCATCATTTCATTTAACATAGTTGAACCCACACTGGGCCAGTGTGGTGGTGTATGGATGGCCTATTCCCTCCATCTTTGGTGAGAGAAAGCCTTTGCCCAGCAGTGGGATCCTACCGGTTATGTTTTAACTTTTTGCTATACAGGGTGTTACATATTACAGGGAAGGGTTCTTCAGACATTAAAAGTGAATAACTTTATGGAAAAACATTGAAATAGCAGAAGTTTGTTTCCATAGATATTGTCAATTTTTATATTGACTTCTTGAAGTTCTTTAATCTGAAGCACCGCTTTACCACCTGAATACAAAGAATATAGGAATGAATGTAAAATACTTACCATTCTGATAAATGCGCATAATGTCATCACGGAGGTTGGTGCCTCCTGTAGTAACCATGACGCGAATGTCTGTGTGCTTTGCCAGTTCAATGCAAATTTGTGATGTTTGGAGCGCTAGCTCCCTAGTTGGTACCACGATTAAAGCTTGTATACAATCTTTTTTGGGATCAACCTGTGACAAAAAAGTTCATAAATTTAAAGAATGGAATTGTAAAAACATATAAATAAACTAGTAAAGGACATTCAGCATCGGATTTATCACTTATTGAAAGTGAAGGGGAATCCACATTATCATCATTTATTATTCAATAAAGCTTCAACAATAAAAATTTTAATAAGTTTTTGATGGACTGTTAAAAAATAAAACACAAACTTGAATTTTGTATTCTTGAATAATCATTTTTTTTTAATGATTATTGTCATTTTGCTTGTATAGCAAACTACCACTGCAAAATTGCCAATGTCAAGTGAGTTTTGGGAACATAGTAATCTCAAGGATTGTTTTATATACTTTTGTATATAAAACAATCCTTGAGATTACAATGTTCCCAAATGAAATGACACACCATGAAAAGCCAGAAAGTAGGTATGTAACCGATACGAGACTGCCCAATAACAGACTTGCAAATCTTGCAATGAGACTCTAATTATCTTGTATATTTAGGAGTCACAGTATTGTCCGTCTGTCGTGCTGGTCTGCTATAGGGTTCATGCGTCATGTCGATTGCCCCATCCCCGGCCTACAACGAAGCTCCGATGGTATGGTAAGACTTTTTTTTTTAAACACAACCCTAGAAGCACAGCATAACTATATTAGTTCTTACAGTACGGCAACGCTCTTGTTAGCGGGCGATGAGGCCACCTGTGTAAGTACTTATGCTGTCATGCGCAGATATGAAAGGGTTGACACAAGATTACATTGTAATTAATTCAAATTTTTTATATTAAGATTCTGGTAGAATTTGGTAGTTTTTAGTTCTTAGGTAGATTTTGGTAGTTATGCTGTGCTAGAAGTCACCTAATATTTATAACCGTACAACATCAAGCAGCAATATTAAACTAGACATTGGCAAAATCATCAATGCCAATCAAGAAGGAAAAATTAAAAAAATACAAACATCAGTTTATTTTGACAATAAGCATTACCTGTTCTAAGACTGGAATACAGTAGGCGCCAGTTTTGCCAGTTCCGTTCTTGGCCCTTGCGAGTACATCTTTACCACTAAGCGCGATGGGGATCGCAGCCTCTTGAATGGGGGAAGGTTTTTCCCAGCCCTTTTCAAAAATACCCATCAACAGCTCTCGTTTCAGGCAAAACTCTTCGAACTCATTACCTCTTGTGTCTGTCACATCCTAAATTAAAAGATTTTGATTAAAAATCAAGTCGTTATGGAGAACAAATTAATGATACTCTTCTGTTTACAATATATTAAAAAAGATGTTGTAAATTTTATCAGCAAAGGATTTATCACTTATAAAAAGTGAAGGGGAATCCACATTCTCATCATTTCAAAGCAACAATAATAAAAATAATACTAAAAACAAGTTATTAAAACTACGTAATAAGTACAGTAGGTATCAATTTGTTTTTTTTTCCATAAATTCCTATTAGAGATTTTTCAAAAGACATTTAAAAAAGAAAAAAATAGTTTCAATTTGCTCGATAGATGGCGTTGAAGCGACCTTGCAGATGTGGAAAGAGTGACTAGAAAAGCATTAAAATAATAACTCCCAAAAATGAGACTGGCTTATACACCTATTGAGTGAGTGAGAGAAAGTCTATGTTGTTTGTCCCTTTCTGCATAATGTGCAGTCTTTTTGGTGACTCCGTTGAAATTGCTTTCAAAATCTTGCAAGGCAAAGGTAAAGGCAAGTTTTTTGTATTTGTTTTGTAAGCAGAACAGATAAACAGATACATAATAAACGGATGTGTTTGAATCAGTGACATATTTGACGTTCTTGAATTACAAATACAAATATATTTATTGTATGAGTTTGGGCACAGCTCTAGGCACAACACGCAGGTTGTGTCCGTCATACTGTCACCAAACACTCTCCTCTTGACTTTTACATGAATTTTGTCGTCTACCTTTTTGCCAAAATTTTCGTTTTGCATCCAACGCAGTAATTTTTGAACTAAGTATGTTTTACTAGCTGTCAGAACTCAGAAAATTATAATTATATTTTTCGATAGTTCCATTGTAATGTAGTGTAGGTAGATTTAGAACAAAAAAATTACACACCTGAACAAAATCGAAGGCAATACAATAAAAAGCTGATGCTCAAAATCTTGCTTCAGTCTAATTAGAACATTGTTGATTGCAATAATTGTATTAGTTTATAAGTAGGCGCAAAGTACTTACACTAGTTTTAATTCTTCTGTCTTTTGGGGGTATTTTTAATTTTGATTTCCAACCGATGTCGTCGATAGTTTTATCGACGTCTCTGTAAAAACGCATAGCTTGTTACATTTATGGATTAAAATGCGCACAAATTAACACAGGAACAAAGAAAGTAGGCAGTACTAACCCTTTCTGATTGTTCATACTATTTCCAACATGATTACTCGAACTAATTCTATTTTCGGTCATCATTTTTCCAAACAATCCCACTAGGGATAATTAAAATTAGAAACTTATAATCACAAATCTTTGTCCAAGTCCAACACTAAATAAATTTTACGATAGGTCACTTTTAGATACATAGGCTTTTTGAGAAGTTTATCACGTTCACCAAATTAGTCCGGGAATATCTGAAACAATGAAAACAGTAATCAACATTAGCTTCGATAACGGCACTTTAGCATTCACTAAGATTTATGCGAGATTAGTAGACGCGTCAACAAGCAAAAGATAGATAAATATTGTTGAAAGCTATATTTATTCGTCCTACAAATCAACTGCAACGAAGTAACTAATGCTCAAAGGGCAATATTAATGAGCTATTGTTTTGTTTTATCCAAACCATATACATGAACAACAAGAGATTGAATGGATAATCAAGGATTTATTAGAGACGTAGTTTTAACTTTCAGATTTAATATGGCCGCCAAGTAGAACGAAAATGTTGAATTTTGTGTTCTAAAGGTTTACCATCTTGAAATCTTTATTTAAAATTTGTTTTATGAGGTTCAATAAAAGCCAAAGGAACTGAAAAACAAATATTACCTTGATAAAACTTTACAAAAGACGACGACACTCGATACTCGACGACGACATCACAGTAATCCAAAGACAAATCTATTTTTTTTTTGGTTATGGACACAATGGTCAACAGTGCTGCCAACTGTACCAACCAACTCTACCAGAGATTTTTATATTTTATGCTCCGTCTACACGCTCCGTCATGCGCGTGCGATTAGAAACTGTTTAGCACTACTTGTGCTCGAGCCCTCGTTCGCACGGCGGTATTCTACAGAGCGATGAGGCAATTTTAAGCAATGTCCAACCTTGTTTCTATTGAACATGACAGAAACGCGACTCACCATGGCCGGGAAGGGTGCAATGTAAAATATAGTCTGTCTATAAAGTCGTGGCATGAATGTTTGAGAACTAATCATTTTAGTATGGTGGTTTTGCCAGGTTATTCTTTATTTTGACGTTCTTGCGTGAAGAGAGCGCCCTCTTTTTTTGCCAAGACTTTATAGACAGACTGTAATACCTATGTGGGCACTACCGTTTGATTCTGATCGATATCCCCGCGTAAAACTTCCTTGAACATTGAAATGTGTGAACCCAGGAAGCTTGCTTAGGCATTATCTACACTTGGAGGGCAGACTGCCTCACAAGCGGTTAAACATGAAAATACTTTTTGTAGGTCGGTAATGTTCGTCCTTCTTTGACAAATAAAACAAAAACTACTGAAGACTACGGGTGTAAGGGATAGATCCCATTGTGCGGTTGGCATTAATTTGCATTTGCAAGTTGCTAATGCCAACACTGCACGGTACACTGAATCCAGAGCCGTAAAAATCTGTCAAAAAAAAGGCTAGTCACCGAGTAACACTCAGTGTTGCCAGATATACAGATTTCGCGGTATCCATACAGATTTCCAACATGTCATACCGATAAAAAATTGAGAGTGAAATTTATACAGATTTTTCAACATTCCAATTTTTTTCATACAGAATTACCTCAAATTGTAGTTTTTCAGACCATTTTGGCAAAAATTGCTGCACAACTAAGTAATTACTCAACAATAAGCCATGCTATGACATAGATATTGATAATGACTTATTATCAAAAATGAATAAAGATATTTATAAATATTCATAACATTTATTTATTCAGCTCTAAATGTAACAATTAAAGCACCTAGGTAGTTAACTACAGATAAAATTATACAGAATACTTGAGAATACCAATGCCAAATACAGATTTTTTACAGATTTTCTTTAATTTACTTATACAGATTTTTAAAATCTTCGGTACAGATACTGCTTTAAAAAATCTGGCAACACTGGTAACACTAACAACACAAAAGTCAAAAAATCTTCTTCCCCTCAGATTACCGAAGGAAAATACCCAAAATTGGAATTGGAATTGGAATTGGAAGGAAAATATTTTAGGATCTTCTCTGTCTACGGCGAATACGTTCGATATTTACATAAAACTATATAAATGTGAGTAAATCGTTCTTTCACCCTCTTGTAATTGCCCGTAAGTACAACCTCGCTTGTTGCGAGAAATCTATTTTTCTAAGATTTTGATGCTAACCTAAATAGCAATGTTTATTATTCACAGAGTACACAAACAATACAGACCAGAATAGACTTTATCAAAGAGCAAGCTTATCTCTGAAGAGATTTCTTCCAGTAGACCCACAACAATGTCAGTTTCCGAGGCAAACTTTAAAGTTGACCATAATCCCTTTCGAGGCTAACATAATGAACTTAAACTATGATGAAAGCTTAAAATTACTTCTTTAGGCAATTGATAAGTTATATATCAAACACAGACTTAAAAGAAGAACCAGACGTAATCTCGTCTAATCATGAGTGAAACACCCATTTCTTTTGTGTGCGTGCTGTCACGCGGTACATAGTGGGGACGGGTTCTAGCACCTGCGTCTAGAACTAGTGCATCTGTGTGAGTGTAGGTCCCTTGTAGAACAAACGAGATTGTATTACCTTGCATGCTTCACATCTTTTCAGTGCAATATTCAGTCCGTATTTCTTTCAAGTCTGTTTTATCAAAATAGACGAAATCCGTTTCGTATCCATATTAACGAATACCGTGAAATGTGGCAACTTTACCAACCGTTTGTCATCAGTTACGTGCATTCATAAAATCAGATTAACTTAGTTCAAACTTAACTTTTTAAAAGCTGCGCCACTTGTAATAGAAAGTTAAATAAAAAGTTAAATTTGGACTAAATTAATCTGATTTTATGAATGCACGAAACTGATGGCAAAGTCAACGTCCGTTGGTAAAGTTGCCACATTTCACGGTACCTAACTTATAAAATGACAAATTTTTATTTTTGTGTTAAACCTGTTCCATGGTGATCTGTTTTCAAAACAAGCCATTTCTTTGTCTGCTCTGTGATCTGTCAATAGTATATTCTATGAGAGCCGTTGACTTTTATGATATATGAGAATCAGATGTTCAATCTCTGGATGTCATTTCGTTTTAGGCTCATACAAGTTTACAGTACTCTATGGGCTCATATGACGGACCACTATTTGCATTCAGCTGGAGTGAAAGTTCATTTTCGTGGTGTGACAGTTTTCTTTGGTATTTTACTAATGTACTTAAAATTATCTTTCCAGGACTGAATACTGGCAGTCGCAGGCACGAAAATTTTGTGAATTTTGCAAATGTTGGTTTGCAGATAATAAAGTAGTAAGTACCTAGTATATTGCAATAACAACATACGCCATTATCCCACTAGGGTAGGCAGAGACTACGGCCTGTCATTGCAATGAGCGTCTTTCTTTTCTTTTTTAAATTTAGTTCATAAAAATCTCGACAGATGGCATGTTGATCGCTCCATAGAGCCGTTCGCGAGATCCTGTCAAAATCATGTCAAGACTGTGCCTGCCTTTTTTTGGAAGGCCAAGGAATTGAGCCCATACAACCATGTCAGGCGTAAAAGATTCGAATTTCCGATTAAAATGATGAGTAAATAATGAAATATGCCTTCATAAGATGTATTATTTTAAAGAAACACTTTTTGAAATTTTGACGTTTATTCGCACAGACCATAGCGCCTCTATCTATCTATCTATCGATACCCTAGAAAACCAAAAGAAAAACGCTCATACTAACAATGTGCATTAAGGGTAGGCTATGTATGAAGGAGGCCTGATGATCACCCATCTAAGACAGCTTTAGAATGGCACCTACCAGGCAAACGAAAGAGGGGACGCCCTAAAATAGCCTGGCGCCGTTCTGTGGAAGTAGAGGTTAAAAGTCTAATCATGACCAGTATATCTACAGCATTGCCCAAGACAGCAACTGGTTGAGAGCTATTATCCGAGCCTATAACGTAGGGGTTAACAGAAAGAGAAGAAGATGCTGTTAAAGTACATTGTATAGCTTGACTTATCACCATGTGTACAGATGGTTAAAATTGCAACCTCCGATACATTCTAATTCTCTATTTCCATTCCAGTCAATATCTTTCCATGAGAACGGCAAAAGACACAAGGAAAATGTTCAAAAGCACATATCCACGCTCACGAAGAAAAGTACGAAAGAAGCTAAACAACAAGGAAAGATAGACGATGATATGAAAAAGATGGAGGCGGCCGCCATGGCAGCATACCTGAAAGATGTGCAAAATAATGCTGATCTTACTTCTCAGGTTTGTGGATTGTTACTATTTATTCCAACAGTGTTATTAAATACATAATCTCACAACCATTAATGCCCTTTGTCACATGATATGATTAAATATCCCTTACAGAAAGCTTTGTACAAGAGGCCATTGTCGGTGCACACACACAAGCGCGTGTTACCATACCACATACCCTGGCTGAGTGTGACCCTCTAATGATACCCTCCGCTGGGAGCTCGATAATTCCACAAATAACCATCCTCCCAGCCTTGATCTGCTTATATACAGGATGTAAAAAAGTCTTTGCTTCAGACCATCAAACTGAACAACTTTCACTATGGAGCCAACATCTAAATCTCGAAAAAACACCAGTTTCATCCAAAACTGCAGCACCAACTGAACTCAAATGTATGGGACAGCAGATTTTTTTGTCGCGATTTAGATGTTGGCTCCTTAGTAATAGTTGTTCAGTTTGATGGTCTGTAGCACCCCCTAAAGGCTCCATCAGGGTTTTTTTCTGTTTTTTTTTGAGCTGTCAGCACTGATTGCAAAAGAAGGCGATAAATGACAAAAACACCTTTCTCTTCTCTTTTTAGGCTCAAGCATTTTTTCTTCCTGCATATTTTATTTTTTTTATCAGAAATCGCTTATTTGCAGAGTATAAACGAGATGCTGAATCAGAGCGGAGGCAGCGTCACAAATGCACCTATAACCACAGCTAACACAACTAAAAGTTCAACTAAGAACGAACCACCACTGAAGAAAACACCGGTTTGGCAAGAGGCCAAGGGTGATGATGGCAGTTCATACTACTGGAATACTGAGACAAATGGTAAATCATTCATTCAGTTGTGCTTACTCCAAAACATTCATTCATAAAAATATGCGTGATGTGAAACTATGGAAATGAAATTAAATGAATATTTATTTGCTATGAATAGGTAACATAATAGTGGTAGTAGCTACATAAAAAGTTTCTTCTATTCAGCTAAAAGAAGCATGCAAATATTTAAGATACATGTCACAAAGTCAATAACTCGAATCGATTTTGATGCGCCTTTCACTGTTCTATACGCATTTTACTAAGTGATATTTTATTATAGTTAATTTCTCGGGCGCGATCGTTGCGTATCTACTCTCCTGCTTGCACGTTGTATTTATTTTTGTTGGCTGCGCTATTAAAAACAAGGTTCGTTATGTAACGCTGGGACCTTTGCTGATCTATCGATTCTCCATTCTCGGGTATGCTGGTTTTCTCACGATGTTTTCCGTCGCCGCCGATCTAGTGATAATGATAAAAATACAACCCTACATAAATTCCATAGAACTTAGGGGGGACAGGAATCGAACCGCCGCCTCAGGATTGAGTCGCTAGCTCTCTTACGTTTGGACTATCATCGCTCTTTCGCAGCGTTGTAGCTCAAATGTGTTTTTGTACATATAACAATCCTTGAAATAATGAAACTACCACAAACACTTGACTTTAAAAGAAAAATCAATTTTGTTATTACCCGACTGCGCCAGAAGGAAGGGTTATGTTTTTATATTGTCATTTTACAGAAACCACATGGGATCCGCCAGACGAATTTGTATCTTTAGTTCAGCTAGAAGAGAAAAAACTGAAAGATGGTGCCGAAGAAAAGAAAAAGCAGAAAGTAAAGTAAGATTGCATACATTTATTATACTTACGCTTATGTATTGTATGTATTAACAAAACTGACGAATGACTGACTTTATGAAGTAGCTTATTGTGTTATGGATGTTAAAAGTCATTTCCATGTAAGGGCCAGCGCACATCATTATTGATCTTTCGTTGAAATAATATCGAAAATCAATTACCTACCTTTCGCCTCAAGTTTCGATTGTCTCGGGGACTAGTAGCAGATTTTTGATGTTATTTCAACGCAAGCGACACTGTATTTAAAAACTAGCGTTTGTCCGCCACTTCGTCTGCGTGGATTGCTGAAAACTTTAAGAGGGTAGGCGAGTAGCGTTTTTTCCATACAAACGTATTCCCCTGTTTCGTCCCTGGATAATGACACTAGAGCAAAATTTTTTTTACCATACAATCTATGTTACCTCTGCTATGTCATTATGTTTTGCTTTTTTACATTAATGTAACTGTATGGACTAGGGACCTTCGAAAATGACAAATTTTACAGCCCTTTTTCAGACATCCAGCAAACAAGTTTCAAGAATATAAACAGAAAAAGCAAAGCATACAGACATAGCCAAAGTCTTTCTCATATTATACTTGAAATTATTATTAAAATCGGTTTAGTTTTGGAGGAGGAAACAGGGGAATACGAAATGCTGAGTTCGGTCCGAGCTGCAGTTGTCTCTTTCGCACTCTAGGTGGGGCCGATCGGATGAATACGTATACAGTCGGAAAAGTGACCTATTCTCCAAATTAACATTTCAATCCGCCTATCCTCTTAACATCATTTTGCAATCGTTTAAGAGTTGATTTTCGAAAAAGGCTTTCTTATTGCATTCCTTCATCTTTAGAATATTATGTTCCTAATTACATGTTTCTATCTTCAAAGGATACGGAACTGTTTTATATGTATAGATAGATAGTAGAATTTTAATAGGATTTACACTTCCTTATGTTAAAAATCGTTCTTTAACAGAAAGCAGAAGCAAAAGGATGCGTTTAAGGAGGTGAATGCATATATGGCGCGGGAGCAGATGAAGGAGTTAGCGGTGAAGGACACGCCGCCGCCGGCAACGAGCGAGAGGCCTACGTTCGGGCCCGCGCCGCGCTCCTCTAAACCCTACGGCACGTGGACGACCGTCGTCAACGAGTAAGTTACACATTTTTCTCCCCTCCGGACGGAAAGCGTCAATTGTCGTCCCGCTGTGCTAAACGAAGTTGTCGCTTTTCACCTCATCCGAGGAGAAAAATAGTATACTAACCTCGGACAGTAAATAAGAAAGCCTCAGATCACATGTTTGTTGACCGAGGCTGAGAGAGGCTTTGAGATCTGAGACCTTTCTTACTTTCCTGTCCTCGGTGTGTAATCTACTATTTAATTTTCCTGTCTTAATTTATGATGGTGAGTGGCGACGGGCTCACCCCCCGTCACAGTGGCGACGGGCTCACCCCCCGTCACACTGGACAGAGTTTCGGTACTACTGGTGAAACGTGGATGTTCTGAGGTTTCAGAATATCTCTGACTACCCCCTCGGGGAATATAGTCGTGAGCATATGCTATGCTTATGCTAATTTATGATATCATCATCATCAGCCTATACAGGGTGAAATTGATATCATTAGCATCCTTTTAAACTAAGAGTCTACCCATCAAACTGAACAACTTTTACTATGGGAGCAAACCAATCGGAGCAAAAAAAAATCTGCTGTCCCATACATTTGAGTCGTGTAGGCAGCGGCGACGGGTGCAGTTTAGTATGGGACAGCTGATTTTTTTTTTGCTCCAATTGGTTTGCTCCCATAGTAAAAGTTGTTCAGTTTGATGGGTAGACTTTTAGTTTAAAAGGATGCTAATGTATAATCTAATCTATAATCTATCTATAATCTAGGTATAAACTATTATAAAACTGTAACTGAAGTGTGTCTGTACATTGAAGATATTTACAATGAAAAGATTACGATATGGTTTTTAGGTATCCCTGACTCGAAATCAACCTTTTTTAGAAATTTTGTCTGTCTGTTTGTCTGTTTGTTTGTGTGTTTATTTGTTTGTTTGTTCGCGCATCACGCAAAAACTACTGAACCGATTTTGATGAAACTTTTTTTGTTTGATAGCTTATGATCTGACTTAAAATCTGGTATATAATTTGTGCGGACGAAGTCGCGGGAAAACACTAGTACTATAATAATATTATAAAGAGGAAAGATTTGATTTTGTTGTTTGTTTGTATTGTATAGGCTCTGAAACTACTGGACCGATCTGAATAATTCTTTCACCATTAGAATGCTACATTATCCGTGATTAACATAGGCTAAAAAAACTGCCAAGTGTGTGTCGGGAAGATTCTAAGGCGGTACGAAGTTCGCCGCGGTCTACTAGTTATAACTTTTATAAGTAACTAGTAGACCGCGGCGAACTTCACGCAGGCTATTATGTTTATAATAAAAATAATAGGATTAAAATTTAACCGCTCGCCTTGTTCCAGACACGTAGATACATGCATTTTGTATTAGACACCGCAGACTCCGAATTTTGGCGGACCGTACGTCGATTCTGATTCTTATGCTGGATGTTCTAATAGGAAAATTCTTACATTGTGTGGGCACTTAGGCCCACGTTGTTGTTTTTTATACAAGGTGTTACAAAACTACAAATAAACATTTAAGGGGGTGGTGTAGACCATCAAACTGAACAACTTTCACTATGGGACTAATATCGAAATCGCGAAAAAAAATAATTATGTTCTATACTCTACAAATCTACTAGAGCTAAAATATGTATGGGATTTAAAATTATTTTTTCCGCGATTTCGATGTTGGTCCCATAGAGAAAGTTGTTCAGTTTGATGGTCTAAACAACCCCCTTATGAGTTTCAAAAATTTATTGTTACTTATGAAACACCTATTGTATAACAATAACAATTTTTTTCTTTTTTCAGGCCTTCAGAGAGCATAGATTTGCAATTACCAAAACCTGACAAAGAGCCGCTTCCTCCACCCGTCATTATGGAGCCCGAAGTGATCCAGTTCAAGGAGAAGCGCGTCCAGTCGCTCGGGGAGGGCCCCGTCGAGTTCAAGCGACGGAAATTCAACAACGCGAGGCGGAACATGAGGCAGAAAACTGACGATGAATGACAATATAATTAATTTTATAATGTTTTGTTTCAATTATGTTACCTACCTTAGGGTGGATTGCACCAACAAGTATCGCAGTATAGGCTTCGTTATCGTCATGATCAACCCATTAAGGGGGTTTTTAGACCACTAAACTGAACAACTTTCACCTTGGGCCCAACATTGAAATCGCGAAAAAAAAACAGCTCGAGTAGATTTTTAGTTTAGAACAATCAGAACATCCGATTTTTTTCGCCATTTCGATATTTGTCCATTGTGATATTTGTTCAGTTGGATGGTCTAAATCACCCCCAAATGTTTATTTGTATTTTTGTAACACCTTGTATACGTCCCACTGCAGGGCACGGGCCTACCCTCACGGTTAGTCCACCACGCGTGCCCAATGCAGATTGTTAGACTTCACATACGCATCAGAATTTTTTCCTAAGCGGAATTCATTTTTGTATGCAAGTAAAAATGAGCCTAGTGGTGGTCAGGCGGAAAGTCCGCTATAGTTACGTGGCATGTCTTCCGTGCGGATTCGAACCCATGCCCTCGAGATTGAGTTTCGATAACTCTCCGCAACGCGCCACCCCACAGCGCCAGCAAAGATAATAATATGATGATGCTGTCACTGCCATTTGTGAAAGAGAGCTATAAATGATGCAAGACAGGCTTCGTCCAAGAAGCCAGGCCAGGCCAGCCATTAACATTGAGGCGATTTTCTATTTGTTTTATTATGTAAGTAAACCGAAGGTATCTATTATAGTTTGCTGTAAATAGTAGACAAGTTTTATCCTGGTATGTAACACAAACGAAAAATCGTTTTAAATAATATTAGAAGATCGCCTGTAATCGGTGTATAGGTACTGTCTGTATACTGGCTTATAGCGACAGCATTATAAAAAAACCGGCCAAGTATACGAGGCAGACTCGCGCACCGAGTGACCGAGTGTTTCGTTGCGTAAAAACGTAATTACGAAAAACTTTTTTCTACGGGATCCGTAGGCCGAGCCCGACCCACACTTGACCTGTTTAATTTTTAGTCAGAGTATGCTCCGTAGTAAGTAGTCTGACCAAGTATGACGCATGTATATCTACAGGAGTTACAAAAATAAAACTAGACATTAAAAACTTTTAAGGGGATTGTCTAGACCATCAAACTGAACAACTTTCACTATGGGACCAACATAGAAAACGCGAAAAAAAAAACGATTAGCATTTAGCTAAATTTTTTTTTTCGCGATTTCGACATTGGTCCCATAGAAAAAGTCACAGTTTGATGGTCTAATCTAAACCAAACAAAATGTTTATTTGTATTTTTATAACACCTTGTATACTATGTGTTCCTGTGTTTTTACGATATAGAGCAAAAACAATTTACCTTAAACAAACAATCGCGTTTCTTGTATGGACCCTTACTAGATTTTTTACATTTAGTACCGTTTTTATTATTTGTGCCTAGCAAATCCAAAATAATAGGTAAGTACTTATAACATTTTGTGAAAATTTCAACTCTTTAGCTATGTATTACGGTTCAAAAGAAACATCCCTTTAGACTCTAAGGGGATGTTTCTTTTTACGTCCCTAAACTCTAAAGTTTAGAGTTAGGAAGAACGGACAGCGTAGACCTAGCAATAGGATAGGAGCCCCTTGGCACCAAAGCAAAGGGTACCAAAGGCGGACGAAAAGGCGTAGGTACGGAACCCTAAAAAGTAATATTCTAGGAAAATAAAAATAATAAGTACTATTGGCTGTCGTCAACAAGTATAGTTAGATACCTACAATCCTACCTTATAAAACAAATACTTATACCTCGACATATCGACGACTATTGGATATTTTTCCTTCGTAACTATGGCACGTTGCGATTTGGCAAAAGACAGACGAGCCGCATGCAAAAATGCCTATTTAAAATGTGTGACTAACTAAATGATTCATTGTATTGTAAGTAATTTTTGTAACAATAAATACCAACTAACTCGAGATCAACGCCCACAGAGGTTCAAACGCTAACAAAAACCGAATAAAATGAAGCCCCTGCAGTAGTCGGTACCTTCTGATACTTCGTAATTACTCAACTGAACCCTATCCTATAGGTCTTCACACCAATAAAATTAAGGAAAAAGGGTTCCCCCTTTGAAAAAAATTTTGTTTACTGAGATTGTAATCATTTATAATTGGTCTCTCTCTCGACTTCATTATTTTCATTTTGACTTCACAGAAGTAGTACAGTATTTCCTGTAAATAAGAACTTGCTTTTATTTTTTAACTTTTTATTGTTTAGGAGCGGTCGTTGTAGGAATTCTTAGCCAATATTATTGTAGGTAACTATACTTACATAAGTACAGTTGTTAATTAGGTATCTACCTACTAAGAAAAATTTAAAGGTGTATTAGATAATGAAACCAAACAACTTTCCCTAATAGAAAATGGGTCGAAAAACGAAAAAAAAAATTCCCATAGAAAATCGATCGACTGATCCGCACTTTAGGGAGGCCCATAATTTTTTTTGAGATAAGTAATTGTTTAGTTTCATTGTCTGAATACACCCTTAAAATTTTGTTAGGTTAGGTAGTAATTAAAATAACTAGTGGTGTATATCCTGCAGTGGACGTCTATCTGCTGAGGTCAATAAAAAAATCAAATACTTACTTAAGTATTAAAATATTTGAACTGTTAAGGCTAGGTTATCCCAGTGCAAGCGTCTCTTTCTTGCAAGCATAAGTTTACAATTAGCCACCCCGCTCCAATTGAAAGCAGGATCGCAAAAAAACGTGTTTTTCGTCAATATCTATGCTCATGGGAGTTTCTAAGCTAAAAATTCTTCTGAGTTCACTAGAAATATTTAATGTATTTAGTTAAGGACAAGAATAAAAAGTTAAATATCAGCAGTTTAATTATAGTATTGAAAAAACATAACAAAAAGGGGTAACTTTGGGATGTTTTTCTATCTAGTAAACTTAATCTAATCTTGTTATTGAGAACAGTCGCCCATCCGCCCGATCCTTAAATAAGACATAATTTAATTTCAGACTTTAAAACACAGTTTAAAACACTTTCGTTCGTGTTCAAAAAACGGCCTCGACGGGATAACAGCGTCTTAAGATCGGAGGAATTATGTAGGTAGTAAAATAATGGAATAAGTTACGCTAATAAACCCTACTAGTTACATCCTATGTTAGACTATAGGGTGTTAGGGTAATCAGTTGCATTACTTTAAGCCCTTTATGATGATTGTACCCATGTACTGAATACTGAACAACTTTCCAAAACGAACAAAGGGGAATCCGCAAAAAATATTTTCATCTTTTCATTCAAACATTCGATCAGCTGATTGAAATTGGTATGGAAAGTCCAATTTTTATTTTATTTCATATAGTTTTAGTTCTTCAGTAACATGGGTACAATCACCCTTGAAGTAATGCAACTGTTAACCCTCCTATAACATCCTGTATAAATACCTACCTATATTCCTCACGTTTTTATCTTCAGTGGTTTAGGCTATACAGGGTGTAACAAAAAACCCTAGTAATATTTAAAGGGGTGGTTTAGACCATCGAACTGAACAACTTTCACTATGTAGCCAACATCGATAAAAAATAAAAAATCTGCAGTCCCATACATTTAAGGGTATATTATTCGGAGCGCGCTCCATACAAACGTACTATGGTGATATTTTCAATACTAACCAATTAAAGTCAATGAAATTTTGCAGAAACAATCTAGAAACAAATTTCTATGGTATGCAAATTTTTATGCTTGTATGGAGTCAGATTTTCGTTAAAATGTATAGTTTTCAAGTTACAGTGCCTCAAAGATTTCCATACAAATCTTAAATTAATCCTAGCATTGAAACTGTATATTTTAACGAAAATCTGACTCTATAGAAGCATAGAAATTTGTTTCTAGATTGTTTCTGCAAAATTTCATTGACTTTAATTGGTTAGTATTGAAAATATCACCATAGTACGTTTGTATGCAGCGCGCATTTTCGCTCTCGGAATAACATTCTCGTAAGTCAAGTCTGTACTGCAGTTTTGTATAAAAGGATGATTTTCTTTGAAGAAGTATTGTTCAGTTTGATGGTCTAACTAACCCTTTAAGTATTACTAGGGTATGTTGTTGTTTTGGTGCTTAGTTTAGGTACCTACAATACCTACCTAGTTAGGTACTTCAGCCGTTTTAAAACAGTACTTACCTACTTATAAGTATATTTTATGTAACAAGGAAGGACCAGTATTATTATAAACTACGCTATACAGCCTATTCTATTCTATTCTATTACTAAAGGTCTCGAATCTTCAATACGATTAAAATAAATGGGGACATAATATTTTTTGCATCCATTTATCCTCGTCTCATCTATCGTGGCTCTATTGTCACGGTTTTAATCCGGGTCCGATATGGAAATGACGCGCTATTAACTCTTAATGTGACATTGTATAGTATAGTCCGGTATCATTGAACGCTGTGAACGGTTCGACCATCATTAGTTTTTCGATCACGGACGGGAATCGGGCCCTGTATATAAGGAGAGTGCGGGAGGAGAGGTGATCAATTCGAGCTCAGTCGCCGGCAGCATTCCTGTCTATTGTCTTTAGACCTGGTATTGGTGTTTCGCGTTTATCATATTATAAATCGTCAATTCTCCAGCCATCATGCACAAATTGGTAAGTCAGTTTTTTATTTCAAACTCTCTGTTTTCTTTATGTCCATAAATATCTCCCTATACGATCCTCTTCTAAAATGTATCTTCCAATAATTTAATTTCATAAACTCATAATATTACCTGTAGTGCTTCACATACCTACTTTCGCACCGTTGCATAAGTTCTTATACAAGAGGTTCATTAAACAAAAATTGTAACTACCTAAGGAAATTTTCAAGTAAGCTTTCATAACGAATTTGAGCTTTTCAGCGAGCGACAAATAATATGGGCTTCTGTCGTTATATATAATAATGAGGTAGTATTTTGTAACGTGTAGATAATTATATAGGAACCTTCTTAATATGCTGACACTTTGTTAAGGGGATGATCAGACCGTCAAACCAAACAACTTTCTCTATGGAACCAACATCGAAATCGTGAAGAAAAAATAGTTCCATAGAAAACTGCACACCTAATTTTGGCAAAATGTAAATGACAGCAGATTTTTTTTCACGTTTTCGATCTTGGTCCTATGGGACCAAGAGAAAGTTTGATGTTCTGATCATGCCCTTAAAAAGTGTCAGCATATTAAGAAGGAGCCTGTACACGTTAAACTTATTATACCTATTATTTATAACTCAGTATTTTCAATTTAGTTTTCTACCAAACTCTGATTAGCAAATATGATATATTTATCAGAAAGATATAAAGTCCTATCCGACATATCTTGGACGTTGTTCTAAGAATAAGTAAATCTCTGTTTCCGTAATTCAAAATAGCTTTACAATTTCGTTACTATTTGAAATTAAGTATAAGTACTAACATCTTAGTATTTTTTCCCATGCAATACGAATTTAACAGGTAAGTAGGTACCTATAGGTACGTGTAAAATGGAACTACGACTGGTGGCTAGTGGCAACTTGCCGATCATTGATCATGATAAAGTAGATTACACACCGAGGGTAGGAAAGTAAGAAAGGTCTCAGATCTCATGTAACGAAGCCGAGGTCAACAAACATGTGATCTGAGGCTTTCTTATTTACTGCCCGAGGTTAGTATAGGTACTATTTTTCTACTCGACGGAGATGGAAAGCGACTAATTCGTTTAGCGCAGAGGGACGCGTAAATTGACGCTTTCCGTCCGGAGCCGGAGGGGAGAAAAAACCCTAACAGGGTGCTACATTGTAAAATTAATAAGATCTGTTGTACGACTTCCTTACTATGCCCATACTACAAGTAGGTAGGTATATTAGAAATTGAAATGAAAACCATATAGGTACTGGCGTAAAAAGTTTACTGTAAAACTTTTTGTTTACTGTAGCAATTTGGCCAGTGTCAAGTGATTTATGTAGTCTCAAGTATTGTTTTAACGAAAACACATTAGAGCTATACAAAATGGGGGAGCCACCGAGGCACGTGCAAGTCTCACAAAGGCCAAAACGCACGACGCGTTCTTCCTTCACCAGACTTGCAGCGCGACTCCAGACATGATGTTTCTGACAGTTCTTAGCGATTTTATAATAGTAAATTGTTGGTTCGCCCACAGGTGATGCTCCTCGCGTTCGCCCTGGCGCTGTTGGTGGGCCCAGCAGTGGCCAAGCCGCAGGTGCTGGTGGACACGTACGGTGGCTACTACGCCGCCGCGCCTGCGTACTACGGAGCCTACAGCGCTCCCCTAGCATACTCGTACCCGTACGCCTACGCCTATTCATACCCATACTACTATTAGTCCACTGATGGGACAACAAGTCCAGCCAGACTGCACCATGACACTGTATAAGAAAAAGTATGGTTAATTCTTATCATTATGTATGTAAAATAACCGAAGTGATATAAGTGTGATTGATTATTATTTCCATTGTTATTTACTTTTGTGTGTTTATAATGTGTGATATTGCTTTAATAAAAATGTATATAAGTTTAAAATAAATGCATTATTTTTTCAATACCACTTTCCAATAAGGTAGACGTAAAATGTAAAAAACACAGAGTTTACTTATGGCATTTTTTGCCTTGCCTTGGGAAACATTTCAACATTTAAACAAAATGACCAAAAATATTGGCTATTATACCACCCATATTTATAGGACATTAAACAGGTAAGTACCTACTTTAAGTTAAGTGGGCAATATAATTCTTACTACATTCTCTCAGGCTTTTTAGCACCTATATAAAAACATAATGTTTACATTGTATCATTAATTAACATGCAGGAGAGGTGCTGGATCCTGACGTCATGGACCATTGTTAATCGAGATGACACAACAATCATGGCATGTGCAAGGCCGCGCATAGTATCACATGGTATCGCATCACGTTTACCTCTTCATTTGTATGCCGAGACACACAGAAATGTCTTCAATGAGAGAGACGTTTTGACAGCTCCACGCGGTAGGAATTGGAACATCCTTGAAGCCTGTATACAGGGTGAAATTGATATCATTAGCATCCTTTTAAACTAAAAGTCTACCCATCAAATTGAACATCTTTTTCTATGGGAGCAAACCAATCGGGGAAAAAAACAAATCTGCTGTCCCATACATTTGAGTCGTGTAGGCAGCGGCGGCGGGTGCAGTTTAGTATTGGACAGCTAAGTCTGAAAATGATCATGGACAAGACGAAGATTATGTCAATACTCCATTTCCATTTCACAGTGGAGTGGGTACACCACTCCTGTAAAAATCATAAGTTCTGCGTTCGAAGTTGTTGACGATTATGTTTACCTGGGGGACAAACTATTCAGTTAGTTAGGTCCAACTTCGAGAAAGAGCAACCGTCGAATACAACTCGGCTGGGCAGCGTTCGGGAAGCTACGTAATATCTTCATTCTTCACGTCCCAAACACCAGTGAGGTTGATCTGTCAACGTGTGTACATACCTATTCCTAGGGCTACCTCCTTGAGACCATTACCATGAAACCATTAAAATTTACATTTTATTATGAAATTTGGAAACTTACTATTTGAGCTGAAAAATAAACTGAAACAACTACACGATATGAGAAGTGATGTGGTTTTTCTAGAAATCGATTTTAATCAATAAAACCAAAGAAAAGGGAATCTAAAGTCACCCCTTTTTTCCAGTTGTAACCATTTTACTCGTACAGTTTTAATCGGAAGAAATTGAAAATTTACAATACTGTTCACAGCACAATTTAAAATGATGTGGTTTTCTTAATTTTTCGAAATTAACATTATCTCATTTTTCAAAGGAAATGGCTAAATTCTGACCGGAGCCACGCGCTCGTTCGCATCGATTAGTATGGAATGGAGAGTCGTGGTCCCGGGATGATTTGCATACGCCTTAAGTCATACGTAGGGTACACTTTACAAGATGCCCTATATGTCGACCATCACATGGCACATTTTCTGGGTATTGTGCTCAAGCAACTTTAATTTCACAACTCTTTATGAAAAGGAGCAAGAACAATTACGGTAGAAACTTGTTTTTTAAGAATTTTTGTTCATTGTGTCCTTGTTTTCAACTCTGACTATTGTTTGCAAACGGAAACGTGAACTCAGCTAGGTACATAAAATTACGACCACTATGTTAACTCTTATTTTTTATTATTAATAGGTAATGTTGTTTCTAACTGCCATTGTTTGAGAACACGACGCGTATATGCAAAGACACATTTCAGAGATCACTGCAGGTAAAAACTTTTTTTTTTTTTCATTTTACTGTTTACTTATTGACTGTGAAACAAAATAACCACAGTTAAAGTATCGAAACCGTGCTGGTCCAGTGGCGAGTAACCTTGCCTGCCGTGCAGGAGGCGATGGTTCGATCCCCGTCCAAGCCGACTCGTACCAATGAGTATTTTGGATTTTATGTACAATTTGTTACACCACTGGCTTTTCGGTGAAAGGTTTTCCTTCATCGAGAGAAAACCTGCATGCTTCAATTTCGAGGCGTGTATTTGTACCCACTGTCCATTATAAGTGGCGACGGGCTCACCCCATGTCACACTGGACAGAGTTTCGGTACTACTGGTGAAACGTGGATGTTCTGAGGTTTCAGAATATCTCTGACTACCCCCTCGGGGAATATAGTGAGCATATGCTATGCTATGCTAAGTATCGAGACTAGAAGCTTACGTAGTAGTTTTCTTTGTCTCATGGCTCGTAGGTACATCGAAACCAGAAAAACATTACAAAATCAATTCTTTTTTGTTCTATCATCCATAGGACATCATAAACATAAATTATATACTTACTTAATAGTGTTTGAATGTACCTAACTATAAAATTAAAAGGAAACAAAATAAAAGATCAATTTACGTTATTAGGTTTGCTATTTTATGGATACCATTATTAAATTCAGTTGTTGCATATAATATTATTAGACGTAGATATGCTTCTTAAGAATTATTTTACAATCTATTTTAACTACACAAATATAGATACATCCTTAGCGAACTAGTACACGATAAATTAGTATAATTATCTTAAAATGATTTTAAATTATGTACTTAATGATATACTTAATACAATAGCTTTGGCTAACGGTGTAGGTTTTTTTTCATCGTTTATTCACGTGCGTATGTGTGCGTACGGCACGTCATCACTTATTAGTCCTGTTTTTTGTTTACTTTATTTTCTGATCGACACAGTGTTCCAAACGCAAACGATCAGTTTTTTCTCTATAGAAACATCACTTTAACTTCAACACTACACCCACTTTTTTGTCTTCCAGCACTCTTCTCAATCAGACAAAGTTGATTGAATAAGTCTATTCTGGCCACAGGTTTATAAAACATTTGCCACCAATTACCGCTCACTCACAATAACGATAGTTCAAGCCACTTCCAGATCGGAGTCGGAGTCGTCGGAGTACGGCCTGGGCGTGGGAGGGGTGGGCAGGACGTGCGGGGGGGAGTGCTGCGCCGGGCGGGACACCAGGGGTCGCCCGCACGCCCTCTCCTCCTGCAGCTTCCTGAGTCTCTCCTGCTCCTCCCGCTTCTGTTTGCGCCATTTTGCTCGCCGGTTTTTGAACCAAACCTATGAACAAGAAAAACATTTTTAAAATATGTGTTTTTTTTTAACGGGCCTACCACACATTCCCACCGCTGTGACCAGGATCAACAGCGGCGACAATTCACAACACTAGTGTTGAATTCCAGCGAGACCGGGGGATGACTCTAATCTGTCTTGGAACCCGCAATGAATTCATCAAAGAAGATTAAAACGATGTTTTTAAGCGTAACGAGATTAAACAATGTAATTTTGGTGATCTCCATTCTTCTTCTTTCGTATCAGCTTGAGCTATACGACACGACATTTACTCATGCTAGTGGTGGAATGTTTATAGCTAATGAGCAATGGTTGTATGTCTATTGCCTCTGAGGCAATGAGGAGTGGTTGTATCTGGTACTGCCCAGGATCAGACAAATTTACTCAGGAGTGCGATTTTTGAATGTCATGTCAAAATTACTCTGGAGATATGCATCTTTCTACCGCTAATTTGACATTCAAAAATTATACCACATGAGAGTGATTTTTGAGAGTCAAATCCGCTTATCTCCATGGTAATTTTGACGTTTTCAACAGCTGAACTCACCGAATGCGATTCGAAAATCGCACTCCTGGTCACTTGAGGAGGCTCCTTTCATACAGCCCAATGCCATGGCGTAATTTAGAAATAAACAATCAGATAATTCTAGGAGAACTGCTGTTATTTCCAATGACTTTCAGTAAACGTGAATCCGTTTATCTTGGCCAGTGAAAAGAAACTTGGAAAGTACCCATAGAGGTATTATACCAGGAATAGAGCAACAAACATGAGTTGTCAAATGAAACCTTTTTTGGATATTTTTTGGAGACTATTCGCAGGAAAAAATTCGAATATTTGTCTATAATTCTGAGTCTAACGTGAAGTTGTGGATAAATTAATGAAGTAGTGTCAGTATATTTCATAAAATTATCAACGATTTCACTTTAGATTCGCAATTATTCACGGAAACCGAATTGTAAAAATTAATTGGAGACTAAAAAAAACGGTCCTATTGCCTAGCGTCACGTATCTCTTTCTATTATACAGTGGTGCCGCTAGGTACATCTCGCTCTCTCAGCTGTATGTTCCTCTATTCCTGGTATAATACCTCTATGAAAGTACCATTACAGTATAACTAATATCATACAAAATAATCCCGACCTATTCAATAAATAAATCTTAATCTTCATATCGAAATATTTCATGTGTAAAATCCTTCATCAAAAGAATTTTTTAATATTGACGTATTTAAAATATATTCCAATTCCACATATACATCGATCGGTCAATAGATCATGTTATTCGTGCACAATTGAAACGAGAAACGGCCCAATGACCGAGCTACCGATTGACAAAAAAAACGCGAGAATTGTGAAGTCTGTTGTGGAATCGTCAATGACGTTTTTCAACTATCAGTAGTCAGGATAAGGTGCTTTCAGTCGAGTGGGCGCGCACAAGTGGGCGCTCCCAGGCTGCGGGTGGTCCGGCCTGGGCCCATTGTGCCCACCTCGCGGATCACAACACTGGCGGCGGCCTTTCTACTCTACACGTTCATTCACTAAGTTTGACACGCTAAGGATTTATATTTGAATACAATTTAAGATTGCAAATAAAATTGGTATGATGTTGTAATTTAAAAAAGAAGTAGTGGTATTGCACTTAATTTTCATGTGATAAGTAACTCTATCTAAGGTGACCACTAACTTGCCTCCACCAACACGCACTGGGCCCGCGTGGTGGAGTATGGCCCACTCCCTCTCTTCCTAATTCGTGAGAGGAGGCCTTTGCCCTGCAGTGGGATTCTACAGGCTATAACTTACTTACTTTTAAGTAACTCTATCATTCAACTACCTGGGTACTTAGCCCAATAAGGGGTGGCCAAACTTAATACATTGCGCGGTCTTCATAATTTTTTTAGATATAGCTGGCAGTCGACCTTCAACCGCAACAGGTTTAGCAATGAATGTATATGAAATTGAATAGCCTGATTTTGATAGACATACTGTAATTTTTTTTCGTTTTTAATTTAGTTATTAATCTCTTTGCGAGACTATCACAATAGACCGCGGTCAACGCGTCGTATAGTCAGATTTTTCCTATCTTCTAATCTCGGTATTTAGATAGATAAGTTTGGCTAAAATTTTTAGAACAATTTGCAATATTATGCGTATCATTTTGTTGGTTAGTTTTTATATTTGCAAGAAACAAATTAACCATAAGCAAATTTTAATTTATTTCAAATAAGCAAATGATATGAATTATGTATAAAATACAATACCTACTACCATTTCTGATTAGCTAATCTTTCCACTACAGCCATAATTGATATCGTTGACTACAGCATACAGCACGAGTGATTGTCATGACCTAAACGAAGAATAATGTATAAATGCGAAAGTACGAGTGAAAAGGTATAACTCAATATTATAAGACGTCATTTATCTATCGACGATGTTAACCAAAATCTGCTATCCTATAACCATTCCGGAGTCAAACCCGAAGAGTTCCCAAAAAATATTCCCCCATTCAAGTCTCAGTACCCTAAAAACGCTCAAACGTTCCATGTTTAAAATTAATTCGTTAACGATACCACCATTGTTGGAGTTAATTGCATTACAAGAGTCTTTCTGGCTACCGACAAAAGCCCCATTAACTTTCGGGGAACGAGTGACGGGTTTTCGCACTCGTTCGCCCGCGCCCGCCCATTCGGCGGCACTCGAGCGGCAAATATGGCCGCTGCCACTACCAGACTAGCAGGCTCCTTACCTTACACCCGCAGTTCATATCGCCCCGATCTCCTTTGTCGTTCCTCGCCCACAATAAGATTAAGCCCAACGCCTTTATGTCCCGCTGATTGTGTTTGGTTTAACTCGTTTGCCGTTTCGATGCTGGCTGATAAGTTCCTTTTAATAAAGTTCTTCGATAGAGCCGCTGCGTTTCTACCCTTTGTAGTGATATAGATTCTATTTTCGACCAGAAAATTCTTAGACTTGCTTTATTTTGCGTATAACAATACAAAACAAATATTATTTGTAAGTCAAATATACGCTACCGTTGCATTGTATACGAATTTCGTTGGAAGTCGATTCATGCAATAATTGAGTATTACGCGTTAGCTATTTTACGTTTGAGCTACCACACTGTACACTGATAAGCTGGAAGCTTTTGAGATGTGGTGCAGGAGGAGAATGGAGGGAATAAATTCGAATAACAAACGAAAAGGTGTTAAGAATGGTTAAAGAAAAGATACGTATTATTCTAAAAACAATAGAAACCAGAGAGGAAAAATTATCGGATCGGACGCTTGATATGACACGACCTCTTAATATTGGAAGGGAAAACAGAGGGGATGAGAGGCAGAGGAAGACTTTAGATAGAGTTACCTAGCAATAGTGAATGAGTGGAAAAGAAGTTTAATGCACCACCGACAAGAGCGTAGCTCTTAAATGATATGATGATTATGTTATTTAAGGTTTTTAGGTGTTTTTGTGGACGAAAAGTTAGCGAATTATACCACTATTTCGCTATATCGACTAATTTCGCTCTCCTCTGGAACCTTAGATAAAGTATGTCTAGATTGAGCCACTCTACTCTACCGTATAAAACAAAACGGGCCAACTTTCTGAGGTTGGTTACGTGAGGCACCATACAAATTATCTCTTTTTGCGTGGGGTTTAGCGGCCTAACCGCCTGGCCACGGGACAGGGCGACCAGCGGCGCGACTTGCGATTTTAGAATACACTGCCTACGCGCCGCTGCGTGCTTGCGTAATAGTAGGTACACAACGCTCAGTGTATTCTAAAATCGCAATTCGCGCCCGGTCGCCCTGTCCCGTGGCCAGGCGGTTAGGCTGCGTTTCCACCAGAGATGTGCGAGGTAGCGAGGCGGTGAGCGAGGAAACAATCCACCAATAGCGCGCTCGCTCCCTCGCTTCATTGGGAAATTGAAGAACTCTCATTGGCCGATTTTTTCCCCGCTCACCGCCTCGCTACCTCGCACATTTCTGGTGGAAAAGCAGCATTTCCTGGTAGCAATTTTTTTGGACGCGTTCGTAGCTTCGACCATCTTGATTCTTGACATAACTTTTCAAAGTATGGAACCTAAACGAGCTAAAAGTGCACTTTTAAAGAGGCAATATAGACAGATTTAACAAAGTTTCTGACCAATCTGAAAGGAAATTCCGTCGTGGGTTTATGTATGTGTGTGTTAATACATCCTGGGTCATATTAAAGGCTAATAATAAAAGTAGATTACTCAACTAAGTACATGCATGCAGCTGAAACTTCGTGCGCGCATGAAAGGTTACCCGCTGCAGTATTCCCTATTGTTTTAAGGGAAAGCGTGGAGAATTCCCAAATTCTATTGTACGTTCCCACAGTGCACCGCTCCAAGTATCATGCATACATAATTTCAGAGCCAGTCTGCCAAAGACAAACAACGTTTTATTGAAAAGCTAAACCGAATTGTAAACGTGTGGTGAACTGAAGTTGGAAATTAGATTTGGGTTCAATATGTGCCTGTTCCGAGAACTCGGCCTGATTCGACATGATTATATTAGACTGCATTAACTTTTACCTGCTTAGTTGGAATTAATTTTTTGATTTGTTGTAAGGGGTGGATACATACATTGCTAGAGCCACTAACCAAATAACAGTAAAAAGCAGTAGAGAATTAAGTAGTGTCATGATAATGCAAAATTACCTACGTATACAGGGTTTCCCGTAAATCAACGTCAAGCCGGAATCGGGTGATATCATAATAGTTAGCAGAAAAATAAAAAAATAAATCTAAGTCATATTTTTTATTTTTTCGAGAAAATGTACACCCTGTGAATTCCAAGCAACAGGTTAGATTAGCACTATTCAGAATTAAATAAGAAAAATAAAATTTAGAAAAATAGTAAAGATTTGTCGCAAAAGGAGCTAAAAAACCATCACAGGTGTACATTAAAAAATCCTAAGTATAATTTAAAAAAATCATGACTTCGATTTAATTTTTTATTTTTCTGGTAACTATTATGATTTGGCCTATCACTCGATTCCAGCTTGACGTTGATTTACGGGACACCCTGTATAGGGTCCAACCAAATTAATATGCTGAGAGTTTTTAAGAGGATGATCAGACCATCAAACTGAATCATTTTATCTATGGGATTAATATCAAAATCGTACGAAATATTCAGCTGTCCCATACATTTATGTCGAGTAGGTTTGCAGTTTAGAATAGAACAGCAGATTTTTATTCCCTATTTCGATGTTATTCCCATAGAGATTTTTTTTCAGTTTGATGGATCATCCCCTTAAAAAAGTGTCAGTATATTAAGAAAGACCCTAAATAGCATAGCATTGCATTAACGCGTGCAAAAATACACAAACTCTCTTATTTTAAAAAAAGCTACGAATTACAGACTACGAGCTACGCCGTAGTCCGATAATATGAAAAGTTATCCGGTGTGGCTACAGTATAATTTGACGGAAAGCATTTGTTCGTTAACGCTCAAGTGTAACGTGAGATGTGAGAAGATAGCAGGTGAGGGTCGGAGGGCGTGCCGCCCGCGGGGATGGCACCACGCCTCGACGCCTGCGACCTTACCGTATATACCACATGAGTTAACACCACACAGAGACAAAGCTTCGAAAAATCTATGGGTAGTGTGTATACGGAAGCTCTCTTCCGTATACAGGGTGAAATTGATATCATTAGCATCCTTTTAAACTAAGAGTCTACCCATCAAACGGAACAACTTTTACTATGGGAGCAAAGAAATCGGAGCAAAAAAATTCTGCTGTCCCATACATTTGGGTCGTGTAGGCATCGGTGGCGGGTGCAGGCAGTGCAAAATTAAAAGTTTTACTTAAGACCCAATAGTAGGACGAAATACCTTGGAGGCAACTTTAATTTTTCATTTTTCGACTAGATTTATAGTTCATTCTTTTTAATTGAGAATACGGCACACGCACGCACTTTTCGGTGTAAAATATTCACATGTCACAAAATATTCGTCTGAACCCATGGCCCTTTAAAAAAATAGTAAATAAAGAGTCACGTTGAAGTCTTTTATACGGCACTATTTTCGTAGCCGCGTAGCTGTCTTTGTAGCCTTAATTTGTTATACTATAAAATAAACATATAATTTCAAATAACTATAATACGCACACATACATAAACTCACGACCACAAACCCTTTCGGGGTGATTAGTAACATTGCTACAACTGCCAACTGTATTGCAGGTAATTGTAGCCAGCTAAAATTTAGAATTTTTAACGGAGTTCTTACCGCGTTTTTGATTGTTTTTGATTCATCTCAAAAGAAAAAGCTAAAATTGTAGCAATGCTCACGTTTAGTACTTTGAAGGTTTCAAGGTGGAATGGCGAGTGAAGCACATATTAAATCAACTAAAATCATTACTAATTATCAAACACATAATTAATTTCAATGTTTACAGATTGACAAGTAATCGATTTCTCATTCATAATTAAATTACGTGGCAGTGGCGACGAGCTCACTCTCCGTCACACTGCACAGAGTTTCGGTACCTAAATACTAGTGAAACGTGGATGTTCTGAGGTTTCAGAATATCTCTAACTCGGGGATTATAGACGTGAGCATATAAAAAAAATTAAAATAAAAAATCCACTAAATACTATTTTTCGACATACATGCTGAAGTTATCCGCAGTGATATAAAATTTACCCTGTATTTAGTGTGAGTAGTATCGAAAAATAAACTTATTCAGTTTAGCCACACCTGAATCTTGAAAGGAAATTTGATACGAATCTAGCTTCAACTTAAATAGCCCTGGTGGTAACACTGGCTTTAAATCGTATAAATATGAAAATTTTTAAAATCTTCATTGTGCATAGTTTAAGGTGTAATTCAAAGGTTTAAAGACTTAAATCACTCTAAAAACATCCCTAATAAAATGCCAGTAAGGTCCAATCCATTTTCATAACGTTCTTGTATGACATAGAAATATAATAGGAGAGGAACATCGTGTGAACCTCGCCGGTGGGGCGCGGGAGGCGCGCGGTGCGGCGGCGAACCGAACCCAAACTTATTGTAATAATGTTGTTAGAACAAACACCGCACTCCCTCCGCCTTGTTTGAGATTACAATTACGGTTTTAGCGAAGTGATTTATTAATGGACCGCCTGATCCGGCCGCTGATACTTTAATGTCGATTTAATTTGCATTTGGCTGGCTATTTTTGATACCTTTTGTAAGTTAATTGGACGTTAGGTACCTTTGCTGTTTTAAACTATTTCACTAATTTAATCAAAATATTACTTAGCTTCGTTTACCTGTCTAAATGTTCATCTGCTTGTTTTACACTTTGGAGTGCGATTTTTGAATCTCATTCGGTGTGCTCAGCAGTTGAAAATTTCAAAATAACTATGGAGAGCGATTTTTTAAAGTCAAATCAGCAGTAAAAATATGCGTATCTCCGTAGTAATTTTGACATATTCAACAGCTGAGCTCACCGAATGAGATTCAAAAATCGCACTCCTAATGCAGAAACGCTCATTAGATAAATCTCTTGCTAGCTTTTGCTACGTCAACACAATGATATTAAAGCTCGACCAGAAATATAAAAAAACTCGCCATGTTGCGGAAAATAATTGGAACTAATTTTTGTATTTGGAACACTGACATTAAAGGTTATGTCGATCGCAGCGCCCCCAAACCAGGTTTTTTATATTTCTGGTCAGGCTTTAATGTTAGTAAGCTCACTGCTTCAACAAGACAAACAGCAAGAGCTTTAATGGAGGATTAACTTTAATGAGTGTTTCTGCAACTGAGTGTAAGAGATCTGAATTTACGTAGTAGTAGTATAGTAGTAACTATGGAAATATTTTGGGGCTGTTCTGCTACACATCGATGATTGAAATTTTTTTTTCGAAGCCCATCCCTAAAGGGGTTATGGTCGTGACTTTATGTATGTATGTGTACATGTTATATATATTAAATGTTAACAAATGAAATTTTTGTTTTATAATAATATCCTTAACAAACTAAGGCTACAGAGACAGCTACGCGGCTACGAGAATAGTGCAGTATAAAAGACTTCAACGTGAACGTAAAGTTAACCCTTTTTTTCTAAGAATTTTTTATTTTATTTTGTTGTTTCCCGACCCTTTATATCTAAGACTTTTTTTTTCAATTAGGGTCTGTAAATATTGTGCCAAATCTTCAAATAATGGGATAAGGCGGATGATGGAACTTTTAGAATCACTGATATTTATAAAGGGTTAATATGCTGACACTTTTTTAAGGGGAAGATCAGACCATCAAACTGAACAACTTTCTTTATGGGACCAACATCGAAATCTCGAAAAAAAAACAGCTGTCCCATACATTTGGCTCGAGTGAGTTTGCAGTTTTGTATTGCACAGCAGATTTATTTTCGCGATTTCGATGTAGGTCCCATAGTGAAAGTTGTTCAGTTTGATGGTCTGATCATACCCTTAAACAAGTGTCGTCATATTAAGAAGGACCCTATATGTTACTTACCGTAAAATTTATTTGTAAGCTCACTGATTAGAATAGTTCATTGAAAGTCTAAACTATAAAGTATTATAATGTTTGTTGTGTGATTAGCGCAAACTAGTCAAGGTAATACACGGGACAACATCCAGACATGGTCGATAGGTCAAATAAATACGCTAACTTCTGCGCGACCAATAACATAAAACATATTAAGTAATATGGCAGTTCCACAAATCCCGCAGGATCCCGCTTGTTTTTGCCTCAAAAATTGTACGGTATCCCGGTGATTCGGGATTGCGTTCCCTAAAACAAGTAACCTTTATATTTTATATAGATTTAGGTGATTCGGCTTAATTTAGACAACCCATATTAACTTAATTTCTGCGACTAAGGAACAAGGGTTGTTTTGCACTTTTACGAGCTAAATAACCAAGAAAGTATCAGCTCTGAAACCCCAACATACCGAAATTGAATATTAGGACTTCAGTGTACAAAGATGAACTACTTTAAAGGGTGATTATAGAGGAAGAATGGACAATTAACAAAGAAAAAATTGGACATGTCATACTAAATACAATCAATTATTGATCGAACGTTTCAATGAATAGTTGCATTTTTATTTACGAATTTAACCTTGGATGCTTTGGGGAAAGTTTTCATACCCTAAATAAATGCAGCTATCAACAGGAGTGCGATTTTTGAATCTCATTCTGTGAGCTCAGCAGTTGTAAATGACAAAATTACTATGGAGATATGCATCTTTCTACTGCTGATTTGACTTTAAAAAATCGCACTCCTGAAGCATGATTTTTGAGAGTCAAATCAGCAGTAAAAAGATGTAGATCTCCATAGTAATTTGGGCATTTTCAACTGCTGAGCTCACCGAATGAGATTCAAAAATCGCACTCCAGGTCTAAATTTACATCAAAGTTTACATCCTGTATGGGTAAAATTGCACTTGCAGGTAATTTGTAATTATACTCGTAGCAACCATGGCCACCTCGAAAGAGCCACAAGATCATGAGTTACAACGTATGCATGTACTGTGCTACCTACACGGTATAATATGTATGTACGAATGAACATTTACGACATTCTAATTTTGCTAATGACATCGCAACAGAGAACAAAAACCATTCAATTTTTAAATCCCACGCAGGCGAGCTTAGCGAAAGCCCTCGCACCTGTCGTATTCCATCTCCCCATTAGCTGCGAAATGCATTAGTCAATATTAAAGACGCCGTCCGCGATGATAATTCCACAAAGGGCACTTCAAATCACACCCATCTCTTTTCGGTTAATGTCAAAACATTACTCCTCTCAAGCCGTAGGCTGGAAAAGTATCCCCTCGTATATGTCACTTCGTATCAATTACCGCACGCAAACAGCCGTGTCCTCCGCTCCATATTGCCATAAAGTCCTATCTACGCACAATGCGTCAGTCGAATCGAAATTCAATTGTTAAAAGATTGCTTCAATAGTACCCCGATTTGTACTTGAAACGAAAGAGTAGTTAAGGACGCCGCTTCCTTTAAAAATAACACGTAAAGCTACACAGTTAAGCTTCAAATTCGTTGAGCCACGGGGCGCGAAGGGGTCCCGGAGGGTCGTTCTGCAAACATCGCGCTCCCCTAAACGTTATACTTTGAAAACAATAATTTGTATTGCGTATCGAACGCTCCTATAAATAATAGAGTGATACACTTCACTCGGTAACGTGTGGTCGAAAGGGATGTGACTTGATCTAAAATTGTTAGAAAAATAAACTATGTTTAGCAGAAAAGAGTGGACTCAAACCATTAAGGTGGATAAATATTGATATTATGATCTGCCAGTAAAACAATTATTGTTTCGTAAAATTGTGATAACTATTTTGGATAAGTTCATACTTAACAGCTGTTACCCGCGACTTCGTTTTAAACTAATTACTTACAATGCCAATGTCTGTCTTCAGGAATCGGTATCTTGCATCCCGATATCTCTCTACAATTTCATCATGATCGGTTTGGCCGTGAAAAGTTAACAAACATACAGAAATACCTATCATATTAGAGTAGGGATGAGTATTAGGTTTAGGTATGATGTTTTTAAAAAGTATATTCAACTCTTTCATCACTTACAACAATAATTATTAACAGGCATGCTCTCCTCCACTTAAATAACTATAAGTCGATGCAATAAGTAAAATAATTATAAGAATGATTTTTTTTCCAGACTATTTTAACTTTTTGAACAAGCTACGTCATTCCATATAAGGACGAAATTTTCCGATTTCTATGTAGCTTTCTGGCGAATTCTGATTATCAAGTACCTAATGCTCATTTCGTCATTTATAATGCAATCGCATTTTGTTACTATAAGATCGCATTTCTTTTCAGGATGGTCAGAAACGCTGCTTCAACTACCAGTACCAACTATTTTAAGCGTGCTGCTAGGCCATATTCACTTTTTTCCTATTCAAATGTCCCATACATTTAAACAGGCTAAAAGTAAAGCAATTGTTTTTGCGATTTCTTTTTTAGTTCCATGGAGAAAATTGTACAGTTTGATGTTCTGCTCATCCCCTTACAAACCGTCAGCAGCATAATTAAGAAAAAACCCTGAATAGTAATCTCAAAGACTTTATAGGTACTACCTACTTATAAGCATACTTATATACGAGACCATTGTAGTAGGTAAATAATATCAATGTACCTACAAAAATAATCACCTGTTTATTATCTATTATTCATAGGTACTCCTTATAGTACTCTGCATAAAAGAAATGAAAAATTGTGTTATCCACGTTTCGTTTGACAATCAAAGAAGAGTAACAACCGTAAAATGAAACAGGCAGAGCTCTTTGATCACTTCATGCCGGGTCACTGCTCAGTTCATAAAGGCGTTATTGCTTTCAGCCAACACGGAAGCAAAGACAAAATGGCGCCGCTTTATTACTTAGTAACACATTGCGCGTATCTGTTTTATTACAGCTACCTATTACGAGATAAGTCCCGGCGGGGGGAGGCTGGAGATGACAAGGAAGAGTCGGGCGCTGGGCGGAGCGCCACGCCCACTTTTTCTTGTTCATCGCTGTCTGGAAATGTACTTTGTCATTATACTGCCAGCAGTAGCACACACGTTGCAGCTCCGCTATGCCACGTGATAAAACACTTCGCAACTTTATTGTACTGTAATGGAACGTATTTCAGCGTAAGATTTCACTTTGGTAACGCTGTGATTTATATGCAAATGAATCACTTTAGCCGTGTGGTTCCCAGGTCATCATCATCACAGCCTATATACGTCCCACTGCAGGGCACAGGCCTACCCTAATGGAGGGTGTATGGGCGTCAAGTAAATCCACCACGCGTGCCCAATGCGGATTGGTAGACTTCACATACGCATCGGAATTTCTTCTTCAGCGTTAGCAGGATTCCCAGCTCATATTACACCACCTTATTTCTAAATAAGGAATAAGACCGTGACCGTGACCGTTTCTTCCGTGGATGTTCTGAGGTTTCAGAATATCTCTGACTACCCCCTCGGGGAATATAGTCGTGAGCATATGCTTATGCTTATTTCTAAATTCTTCTTTCCATCTAGGTAGACAGGTAATATTAGCTCCAGATGAGATACAAACCCTCCCTGTAAGAAACCTACTGCAATGGGAATCAGTATGGAACTGTCAAAAGGGCGTTCAAAAAGAACAGCGATGGTCGCAGAGGCACAGGTGCATGTCTGTTAAGGCCCTCAACTCACAATAATAATAAAAAACATTTCTTGACGAACGAGATGGTGAATGAGATACAACCACGAATTATACCAGTTGTACGATGAGTCTAACGTCATAAAGATTGGACTCCTACGCTAGGAAGGTCATGAGAATGGTCGAGGCATGGTGTCCTATCCCACACAAATGAAACTTTTGTTAAAAAATTGCAATATATGGCGTTATGGTATCGATTTGTAATTAATGTTTACGTAAAAGTGTAAATTGTTACTAAAAATACATGATCTGACTACAAAAAATCTCATGAGCCTCGGAAAATCAAGCTATTTACTTTGCTCGAAGACTGCCCGCGTTACGGCAGTCGCGTTCCATTTTTTGACGTTGGGCATCTGTACTGTATAGTATTATATAATCCGTGATCGAGGTCAGACTAGGTAGTATCTACCAAAACACTTGCTGGATGGTCAATCGGATGGCCGCAGAAGTCGACGCCGACCCAAACGGCAACAACTGCACAAAAGGCAGTTTGTAGTTATACTTAGATAAATTTATGACCACCCCGAGAGGTTAGTCATACCATCCATCTGCAGAGCACAGGCCTATCTTCTTGGAGTGTGTATTGGGCGTCAGTCCACCATCCTTCCTTCATATCCTTTTTCATAATAGTCATATATTTTGTTTTATCAGTTGGTATTATACCACAAAAGCTTGCATCGTTGTATATCGAAACGTGGGCCGTTAGTCTGCGGCGGCGGCGCGGAGCACGTTCCGTCCAATTATCCTAGGGCGACCGTGTGGAAATCTGTGGAACGCGCGTCAAAACTTTCATAATATTAAATCATTTATTAATTAAAACGTATCCGATTGTTTACTATTAACCGCCTCTACAGGGTGAAATTGATATGTTTAGCATCCTTTTAAACTAAGAGTCTACCCATCAAACTGAACTACTTTGACTATGGGAGCAAACCAATTGGACCAAAAAAAAATCTGCGTCTTTGAAAATTTTGATAAAATTTTTTATTAATTTCAAAAAAAGTTAGAAAACCACAACATCATTCTAAATTGTGTTGTGAACGATATTGTATATTTTCAGTTTGTTTCGATTAAAAATGTGAGAGTTAAACCATTTTGGTTACAACTGGAAAAAAGGGGTGACTTTAGATTCTATTTTCTTCGGTTTTCTTCACTAAAATCGATGTCTAGAAAAACCACATCACTTCTCATATCGTGTAGATTGGTCAGTATATTTTTCAGCTCAAAAAGTGTCATAGTTAATGAATAAAAATGGTTACAAAGTAGCCCCTTAAAAAAGTTTTTACTGGACACAGATTGTAAAATACTGCCTACTTTTGCAGAAAAAAATTATACTGCCACCATAATGCTTCAATTAGAAAGATAACAAATTTTCTTCTTTATTGCTTTTGTGGCATTTCTCAATTTTTTTTCTCACCACCTGCCAGTCTAAAGTATATGAAATAAAGTAGAGACCAAAGAGGTTCTAATGTAAACAGATATTTCAATTAAATTAAACTATGATATTTCCAGTGAATTATTTATTTTTCAACACACTTGCTCATAAAATGGCTAATTTCACCGCAATTAGGCACATACACCTGTAATCAAACTGTGAATTTTTCATTACTATTAATCACTAGTGAGTTATAGTTTTTTTTTTATTGGTTGAGTTGCTTTGCTTTGTTCTTTAAAAGTTTCGATACAAAAAAGATCGTGTTCAATAGTACAAAATAAACTTTTTATCAACTAAGTAAAATGATTTTTTAGTATTACTTGTATAAGTGTGTTGAAAAACGTCGTATGATACACGTGTGTATTGATGATTACCGTCCTCGGCTCTCTTAAGACCCTCGCCCGGGTCTCAATGGTGCCTCAGCGGTAATCACCAACATTACACACTTGTAACTACCTACCTTAATGTACTAATAAGTCTCATTCTCAGAGGAAGGATCTCTTTAATTCTAAAGCAAGGTATAATATTTTATGTCTCATTACCTAAAAATAATATAAACGTAGAAAACTTGCAACAGGATCATAAAATATTACGATTAAGTAAATACGAAAATCCGAATCCGAAGTAAACTGTAATTCATTGCTGTTTTTATGAATACATTGAATTGTATTTTCCTGTCCTTTTAGGAAAATAAAACGATTTGAAACATAAATTCAGTGAGCTTCTAGCTATCTAAAATCACATTATTATCATTTAATTATGGATGTCAAAGGAAAACAGCGCCTCGAGTGGAATGAATATAAGCTATCCAGATTTAATCAGACAGTGCTCGCAATAAGATCAACATTGACATGGAGACGGAGACGTGACGCCTCGGGCCGGGCTGCCGAGCTCGGGCTATTCTCATCTTATCCACCCCGTGCGACGACTTTTCGAAATATAAATCTTATTGTAATATTACATTATGATACAAGTGAGCGAAGTTGACGTTTCTCAACACACTCGCGAGGAAACAGTAATAAAATGTCATACAACACAGTCATGGTTTTTAGGTATCCCTGACTCGAAATCAACCTTTTTTAGAAATTTTGTCTGTCTGTTTGTTTGTTCGCGCATCACGCAAAAACTACTGAACCGATTTTGATGAAACTTTTTTTGATTGATAGCTTATGATCTGACTTAAAATCTGGTATATAATTTGTGCGGACGAAGTCGCGGGAAAACACTAGTTTAAATAAATGTGTTATTGGTATGATAACCAGGTTAGCTTTTGATTTCTTTATTATTTCATTACATACAGTCATTAGTCATTACTTATCAACGTAACTGCCTCCGTGGTCTAATGGTTAGAGCATTGGGCTCTTGACACGGAGGTCGTGGTTTCGATTCCCACGGGGGCACCTAGTGAAATGTCACTTTGTGCGTTTTTCCCCAGTTGGTTAGGACTTTGCAGGCTGAGTCACCTGATTGTCTGAAAAGAAAGATGATTCCGTGCTTCGGATGGCACGTTAAGCTGTTGGTCCCGGCTACTATCACTGGTGGTAGTAGTCGTTACATAAAAACCACGTCAGAGGCCGTAAGGCGGTTTGAATAAACTCTGACACCAGGGGTTTGCAGCCCACTCGATAAGAAGAAGACTTATCATCGTCATCAGTCTATCATCGTCTACTCTGCTGAACACATTACCTCTTCCAAAGCACGCCACAAAACTATATCCTCGGCGTTCCTCATCCATTTATTGCTCCGACATTTACCTTTCTACAAAGGTTTGTAGATATGATATTAGCACTTCAATATTCGCACAGTTATGTAAAATCATTTTATTTCGCAAAAATGAAATTACTTTAAAATAAAAGCAAAACTATTAAAAATCTAAAAATCTAGTAGGTATTCTGGTACAGTCAAGAGCACATCAGCCTTGACAAACGAAGTGCGATATTGTTTCTTAATACGATCGCCATAAGAACAGTACGAAGTCCAAGGTGTCTAAGATAAAGCTGGCTAAAGGTGTCTTAGCTTGACGTGCTCTTGACTGTACCCTGAATCAAATGAGACCAAATCCATTATAATATGAGATAAGCATTTATTTATAGTGACAATTAAACGTAAAAGTTAACATTCGAAACATTGGTCCAATTATTGATAGAGAGAGTTACATTTTTGTTTGCAAAGGCATCAAGCTCATACGGCCTCGTCGGTTTTCGTAATTTTATTTAATAATCATAACTGCATAATAAAGTATTTTTCGTACCACTTGCTCAAAAAAGTGACATTCTAAGCCACAAAAAGCGAACATAACAATAGTCATTTTTAATCTGTTAAAAACAGATCGCGAAAAAAAATCAGCTGTGCCATTCAAAACTGCAAACCCACTCGAGCCAAATGTATTAGATTTCTGTTGTGGTTTAGTGCGGTAAAAACGTTTTCTAACTTTTTATATTGAGATATGGAGACTGCTAACTTCATTCCTCTTAATTGTTACTTAAATAATACAAATTTAGTTGCCGCGGAATAAGCTTATTTTTTAATCGATATATTACATCAAAAAACTGCTACGGCGTCGTACTAAAACCGTAACTTACCGTGGTAAAGCAAGACTCAGTAGAAACTGTGAAAACGTGTCATTATTAAATTTTACAACGTTCATACTATTTATCACACAATTTTCACAGCCCACGCCACACAACCGGTGTTATTTCAAAGCAACTCCTGGTCGTAACAGGAAGAAACCACAATGGTACTCGACTAGAAGGTACTGGCACAAGGCAAGTCACGATTACACGTCTCTTTAATAATTAATTAGTGTAAAGAGTTGAAGCGTCTCCGAGACAATGGAAGCTCGCGGCTCTCCGTTGTCTTACAATTTACACAAGAACGTTCTTCAGGACAAATATTGATACAATGTTCCTTTTTTTGGAAAATCTTTTCATCAGATTCGAATTTTATAGACTTGGTCTAACAACATACAATTCAGGCTGTAATCTGACCTTCGTTTTGTAGGTATTTAAATAAATGCAATTTACGAGGAGGTAGGGTACTAGGTACATAATTGGAATAATGTAGACTCTACCTTGCCTTCCTAACCTGTAAACAGAATGGAAATGGGTAGCTTTTTTAATCGCACAACATTTAATTTAATAGCATAGCATCTGCTCATGACCATATTTTTCGAGGTGATAGTCAGAGATATTCTGAAACCTCAGAACATCCAAGTTTCACTAGTACCGAAATTCTGTCCAGTGTGACGGGGAGTGAGCCCGTCGGCACTTATAATGGACAGTGGGTACAATACATGCCTAGAAATTTAAGCTTACAGGTTTCCTCACGATGTTTTCCTTCACCGAAAAGCCAGTGGTGTTACAAATCGTACATATATTCCAAAAAACTCATTGGTACGAGTCGGCCTGGACGGGGGTCGAACCATCGCCTCCTTTACGGCAGGCAAGGTTAGTCGCCACGGACCACCACGGCTTCCTTCGGATTTGTTTTAATCAATATCAACTTTTAATATAGAAGAGCATGTAGGTATTACCTACAATTTTGAAACACAATGTTCAAGACTGTGATATTTAAATCACTGTCATTGATGCGTACTAACGAACGAAGTCACTATTTTTGTAAAATGTTTTAACATCCATCAGAATATATGAGTACCTAGTAATAATTATAGTACTCTGTGATATAAATCTTTCATATTTTATCGACAGCTATGCAACAAAATCTTGCTAAGTGATAGAGTTACTCAAATAAGTATACGTTTTTGATGGACTTTTTTACCTCCAAGAAAAAATATCTTTAGTAAAATGTTTATTTCTTAACATACAAATTGTATTTTGACAGACCTACGGTTGTTTGAGTTATCTACTTCAGACGACTAGGTAGGTATATTATGTGTATTTGTGTTAAGTATTTTCTGATTCAAAATCCGAAAATTACGTAACAATCTACTCGTACCAACGTACGTACCCAACTGAATTTTTGGTTGTTTGATGCATAATTTCAATAAAACTGTGTTCTTAGCATGTCTTGACTATGGTTGTTCATTGAAAGTATTTGTATAAAATTAATTGGTGGATAAAGGACAAAGTGATAACTTTATAGTTTATATTATGAATATTACAAAGCTCATCTCGTCTGTTCAGATATCCATTACAAGCCTAGCAGTACAACAAGAGCAATGCAATGCTACCACAGCAATGTATAACAATGACAATATTTAATCTAAATTCGGAAACAAAAACGCAGCGGTGAGCGGAACTCGATTTTAAGCAAGTGTTGTGATGCCAAAACAAAAGCATTTTAATAATGCAGTTTCCAATTGCCGCTGCGCAAATAGCAGGGGCAACAACGTAACCCGTGTACTGCCTCGAAAAACACGCTCCCATGTATAAACACACCCTGTGATACCATTAGAAAGTACTGTATTTGTGGTTATTCTTTAAATTACGCTACAGTTATACGACAAACTCAAACTCAAGCTCAAAATTGTTATCTATCTATACCTTCTATACATATAATAAAATCGTAAAAGCAAAATGTTTGAACGCACATCACGCAAAAACCACTGAATGGATTTTGACGAAACTTTGTATAGTAACAGTTTATATCACGGAGTAACATAATATATAAAAACATCTCGATTTGAAATATACAAGTTAGACCGACGACCCAGTGAAGGCGGCGGGAACCCGTTGGATGAGGGCAGCGCAGGGCCGGTCGTTGTGGGAGACCTATGTCCAGCAGTGGACGTCCATCATGATGATGATGATGATGAGTTAGCTTTCTGACGTAATTTTTTGACTCTACCGCCGCGACGGAAGGTGTTATGTAGAGAAGATGCGGCTAGAAACTCTACAACACACATCTTTTAAACAAAACAAAAATAAGATTACAAATACGATGATGAAAGACATTTGGTTTATAGGAGTTACGGCGGTGGGAATGTGTGGTGGGCATGCCCGAAAAAAAAGACCAGACATTTCGGTTATTCATAAAATCACCGAATTTATTGTAACCTTTTTTTACAGAGGTCTTCATAACAGAGAACAAACCTATAATATGCTAGCTGTAACTTTGTATTCTATAACTTAAATACCACTCAAACAAAACGTGAGGAAGCTGCTGGAATATTACCAGCCCAGTAAACGAAGGGCTTCGGAAAATAAATAATTTTGATTAAGTACTCGCTCAAGCCGCAAGTTAAGCAAATCGGAAAAACTCCATTATCCGAGAAAAGCCGTAAAAGTGACCCTCATTAGCCGTATTGTTGTGCTTTTATCTCCGCCCCCCGACCCGGGCGCGGGCCAGCATAAATAAATCAAATTTAATTAACTCAGATTAATTTTCGCGGCGCTCTACCCGCGCCGCCGCCACACCGGGCGTCTCTTTTTATTTGCCTCCAGGCAAAACTCCACTCGTTGAGAAATCAGCAGTGATTTACTATGGATTCGTTAATAAAAAGTTTACACTAAAGTGAATTACGTGTCGCTTTTTGCGTTTTCCGCGGTGGAAGCCGTTCAAAATCGTTTAAATTACTTACGTGTTTCTCATTGATCTCCTAACTTATTTGATTTATGACACCTGATGAAACTAATAATTTGTTAGGTACAGCAGCCAGGTTATATATCATTACAATAACAAAAAATAGTATCTACCTGTACCTAGGCAGTTATTAAAAGATTTAAAAGTATTCGACATAATAAGCTCTATAAAATCAATATAGTAACAAAAGAACGTTTAACACTTTATACTGAATAGAAAACGCAATTCAACGACAAACTTTTTGGTGTTGATGGTTTGTTGTTAATGTTAACATTAAGAAATTAGAATGTGTTCGGCTTTATACATATACTTAAACTTCTAAATCAAAAAAGTTTGTTAATGTTAAAGAATATTAAAAAAAAAAAATTTTGCCAACATTTGAAAACGCTTTAAAGGTTGTTAATTTACGAAACAACTATTGAGTCTGTACTCTGGCTCGCAGTCGCTATTCAGGAGTGCGATTTTTGAATCTCATTCGGTGAGCTCAGCAGTTGAAAATGTCAAAATTACTATGGAGATACGCATCTTTCTACTGCTGATTTGCCTTTCAAAAATCATACTCAAGTATAGCGATTTTTGAAAGTCAAAACAGCAGTAGAAAGATGCGTATCTCCGTATTAATTTTGACATTTACAACTGCTGAGCTCACCGAATGAGATTCAAAAATCGCACTCCAGGTGCTAATCATTTGTACATTTTTCGATTCTCGTTAGGAAGAGTGTAGCAATGTGTGTCATATACCTATTGTTATGTACTTACAACGTGTTAATGAATTAACGCAAAACTAGAAAGTTATTTGTTTAGAATCGAGTGCAGAATCGAATTATCATGGTTTTCAGAATAATAAATAGTTTAACATTTTTAAAATTTAATGAAGTACCTAGATCTCAACCCACCGCACGGGCACGCTCACCCTACTAACTGCCAAAACACGATTATTAAAATGTATCCGTTAGTACGTTAGCGCTTTCATTCATTGCTGAAATGATAATAAATCATTTTTGCCTCAAAACTTAAAATGCGAATAACTTTAAATTTTAACGATCAAAATAATGAAAATATTGTTTGAATCTAATTATTTTGCTATAAATCAGCTGGGGTGTATGATGTTTTGCGCGTATTCATTAACACGTTGTATATGTATTCACTTTATATTGCCAATTCATCGCAAATACTTTCAAATTTCTAGAATGATAAATTATGGTACCTAATAGGTTGTTTACATTAAGCGCATTGGTTTTCTTTAAACTTACCTAATCCGTAGTTACCAAGTTGTATGTTCTTGTTTATAATAAACTATAAGTAATATGGAGCGAGTATAAATTTAAACGAGTGGGTAATTGGGTATCTATCAAGTCATATTGGTAGGTATATTGGAATATTAGATACCTACCTATACACATATAGCAATATGGGGTCCTTCTTAACCTGCTGACACTTTTTAAGCGGATGATCAGACCGTCAAACTGAACAGCTTTCTCTATGGCACCAACATCGAAACCGCCAAAAAAATCAAAACTGCAAACCTACTCGAGCTAAATGTATCGGACAGCTGGTCCTTTTTTGCAATTTAGATGTTGGTCCCATAGAGAAAATTGTTCAGTTTGATGGTCTGATCATTCTCTTTAAAAGCTGTCAGCATATTAAGTTGGACCCTGTATACAAAATCACACAATAGTTATAACTACAATAGTTATATCAAAGTTAATTAATGATGTTAATGAAAACAGAAAGAGAAACTTGAAACTATCAATATAATACATATAAAATAGATATAAAGGGAAAGAAAAAAAGGCGAGGGGATAAGATTGTAAAAGAAAATATGAAAATAAAGTAAAGCAAACAGGTATAAACAAATTACCTTCCTACGCCTAAACACGGAATATAATATAAGAGGCTAACTACAAACGGTTATGTAAAACTTTACTATTATCTATATTCTGTGCTTAGGCATTGGAAGGAAGATGTCGGCCAAGCCCTATCTTTATAAGACCGAGTGAGATGAACACTTACTGAAGACTTGGCTTAAAATGAGATCTCATAATTTTTTAAGAGTAAAAAGGGTCTTGAGTCGTGGTTACTTTTTACATGAAATGTTATTGGTGGGATATAATAAATCTAGATGTCAAATTAAAGATAGTAAAATTAAGTCTCTGGCGGGACTTGAACCCGCACTCTTCCAAACCAGTGAATTGCGTTATCCAATTTCGCTACCGAGTCCACTACCCATAGAACGAAATTTTTAATCTGTTGCGTCTTAAGACGCTGTTATCCCGTCGAGGCCGTTTTTTGAACACGAACGAAAGTGTTTTTAACTGTGTTTTAAAGTCTGAAATTAAATTATGTCTTATTTAAGGATCGGGCGGATGGGCGACTGTTCTCAATTACACGATTAGATTAAGTTTACTAGATAGAAAAACATCCCAAAGTTACCCCTTTTTGTTATGTTTTTTCAATACTATGATTAAACTGCTGATTTTTAACTTTTTATTCTTGTACTTAACTAAATACATTAAATATTTCTAGTGAACTCAGAAGAATTTTTAGCTTAGAAACTCCCATGAGCAAAGATATTGACGAAAAACACGTTTTTTTGCGATCCTGCTTTCAATTGGAGCGGGGTGGCTAATTGTAAACTTATGCTTGCAAGAAAGAGACGCTTGCACTGGGATAACCTAGCCTTAAGGGGACGTGCGAGACTTGATTTTTTCAATCTTAATTTGATTCAAAATAGCACAACATGGCTGTAACGTGAGTAAATAAAAAATATTTGAAATCTAGATGTGTCTAAAATTATAAATTTGCGCAATCGTAACAGTGAGCGTACTCGGACGGACGGACGGACGTCACGGACGAGTAAACACGAGATAGACTGCGGGTGGCGCGACAAGTGGTCCGCACACACTCCACTCCACCCAACACCGGTAGCAGCGGTAGCCGCTAGCCCACAAACATGCTTCGACTCTATTCAAACATCCCAAATTCTATTATCAAGAGCTCTCTCGCGACTTTCTACCTAATTCCGTGTTTTTTTTCAACTTATCAGTAGGTAACGTAGCGTATGTTGCGAAAGTTTCTGCTGTAGGCTTTATAATTCAAGAGATTTTGTGATGAGGTCAGTCAGTCAGTGAGTTAGTTTTGAAGAAACACTTCTTTACGCACGCTTGACTTAGGGAGTGAGCTGGCGAATGTGTTACGAAAAGTGTGATCGGGTGAGGCGAAAGGAAGTTTTACTTCAGTCGTGTGGTCTAAAGCACACTCGTTTTTGAAGTAAAACTTTTTTTACGCACGCTTGACTTAGGGAGTGAGCTGGCGAATGCGTTACGAAAAGTGTTATCGGGCGAGGCGAAAGGAACTTTTACTTCAGTCGTGTGGTCTAAAGGCACACTCGTTTTTTTGTATCATAAGTAGGCAGAAGGCATAGATTATTAAGGATGTCAACTAGTGACTATAATGCCCTTATTTTAGTACAATAATTAAAAACGTAATACTAGTACTCTGTGGTAATACCTACTATACACAAAATCCTGTCTACAACAATGCTCCATCTCCATGAAATTCACTTCTCAGACACAGGCCACCCACAAAGTCATAAAAATGTCACGTCACTTCTATTGACTTATTGTCCCTTTGCTACTACTTAACGTTACGCCCCGTTAATCTAATCACATAGTAGAGTAAATCAAACAGATCTGAGTAAACACGTCACTTGGAAAGTTAGCATTTTTTACTACCCATCCCATCTCTAGTCTCGTGAAATTTAATACGATTATACATGTTACAAATTATAAGGCCGATAGTTTTTTTAACTAGAGATAGAAAATTATGTAGCATTTTATAATTCCCTGGCGCCTACCCTTTTCTACGTTCTTCGTGGAAATACATATAATGTGGTATTGAAATATTTGGTTTTTTCTTTTTATTATTTTCTTTACTATGATAGTAAAGAAAATAATAAAAAGAAAAAACCAAATATTTCAATACCACATAATTCGACGTCGATGATCGACGTCGAATTAAATATGTTAATGCCACAACAAAATATACATTGGTACCTATGTCTGTTTGTGTGTGTAATAAAATAAGATACCGGAGAATATTCTAAACACGTCTGACAAAAAGTTAAGCCCATGTTTAGCTTAAAAATCCTAATCATTATTATGTGAACCTTAATGTTACATGAAATAAATAAAAAGGAATTGAATTGAAGAAAGGCTTTGGACATATGGGTGCAATAATTCCGAAAGGTAAGGATAAATAACAATAAAATATAGGCTTAGTATAAACTCGATGATTACAAGGTGTTACAAAAATACAAATAAACCTTTAAGGGGGTGGTGTAGACCATCAAACTGAACAACTTTCACTATGGGACCAATATCAAAATCACGAAAAAAAAAAATGTTCTATACTCTACAAATCGACTAGAGCTAAAATATGTATGGGATATGAAATTATTTTTTTCGCGATTTCAATGCTGCCGTGCTAATTAAGAGTGCAGTAAGGTGGTTCGCCATCATTTCGAGAAAATCGCGCCTAAAGTTTTTATTTTTTATTTTTATGTTTTTCAATCCTTCTTATGATTTTTTCATATTTGTTTTATTTTTACTGTATAGGAAAAAATGAATTGTTTTAACTGAGCTGACCTTCATTAGCACAGCTGCAATGTAGCGTTTTAAATCGCGAAAAAAGCATTTTTGCTTAGTACGCTCTTTAGCGTCTCTACCAGGCGTTCCTAATTAAAAGTGCAGTAAGGCTTGTAACTGCACTTAACGTTTGTAAGATCATATTTAACGAATGCACTGGGTACTTATTATAAATGCAGTAACTCAAATGTAATTTTTTGTATTAGGTATATTGGTAAAATCGTGGTACCAAGTGCTAATTGTTAGTGCAGTGGGGATACTTGTTACATTTATTGTAAGGATTACGATAAGTACTAGTAATTAAGAAGACTAAATGAAAAGTAAGTAGTATCATACTGCAATTTAAAATTTCTCTTCCAATCGCGTTGCTAACAAACAATGCAGCAATCAATTTTACTGCACTTTTTCTTAGTGTGCTCTATAAAGAACCCAATTCACTGGTGCTAATTAATAAAGCAGCAAATTACCATACTGCATTACTTATTAGTCTGAATTGACAGAAGCCTTTAAAAATTAGGTAATGTTAAGTGCAGTGGCTATGCTTACTGCACTTATAGTTAGTAATTTACGTGTCTGGTGAAAACCTTACTGCACTCTTCCTAAAGAAACTATCGGTTCTAAACATGCTAGCGAAATGGGGATCAAATCATCATATAGAGCTTATTTTCACGATCTCGAATCTGTATTTAACTCATTTTTTGAAAAAACCTTACTTACTGCACTCTTTGTTAGCACGGCAGAATGTTGGTCCCATAGAGAAAGTTGTTCAGTTTGACGGTCTTAAGAACCCCCTTAAGAGTTTCAAAAATTTATTCTTACTTATGAAACACCCTGTATGAATGATCAAAACATTATGTACTTAAGTGTATATTATAGGTATAATTAAGTATTTAGTTTTGTATAAAAATGTGTTTTGTAGAGTTTCTGGTCACATCTTCTCTACAACGGAACAACTTCCGACGCGGTGGTAGAGTCAAAGAAAAACTTCAAAAATCTGATCACTGATGTGATATTTAACTACTTAGTTAAAATTAAAATATACTTTTGGATTATAAATGTTTGATTAAGGGTTTATACAACGTGTTAATGAATTAACGCAAAACAAGAAAGTAGTTTGTTCAGAATCGAGAGCAGAATCGAACTATCATGGTTTCATTCAACGTAGATATTTTTTTCAAAATATAAATATTTTTTTTGTAAAATTTAAAATTTACTGAACTAGATCTCAACCCATCTCTGGGGCACTCTCTCCCTACACTACCAAACCTACATAATTAAAATGTATCAATGACTTCCATGAGCTAGCACGCTTTCATTCATTGCTGAAATGATAACAAATCATATTTGCCTCAAAACTTAAAATGCGAATAACTTTAAATTTTAACTATCAAAATAATGAATATTATTGCTTCAAAATAATTATTTTTTTAAAAATCAGTTGGGGTGTATTGAGATGTACATATTACTACTGTTAATGAAAATATTAATTTACTTTTATTAATTTAGTTAATATTAATTTAGTTTTTTGTAGCCTGGGGAGGTAGTCCGCCACGCATTTTGTCCTTCACATTTGACTTTCAAACATCATACTCCGATGTGGAGGATACAGGATTGTGAGTTAAGAAATTCAAATCAACAATAGAAAGATGCATATCTTCATAGTATTTTTTCATTTTCAACTGCTGTGTTCAATGTATGAGTTTCATAAATCGCCGTCCTGGAAGCTAAATAAATACCTACGGGGGTGAAACTGCTTCAGCGACACAATAGGTATGCTCTGCAGATAAGTAAATAATACAGTTTACTTAAGTATCTCTCTCTGAAAAAACGCAAATTACAAGTCGAAGAATTGATTTCTTTGATTCGAACAAAACTGTGAAACCTTAAACAAGAAAAGGGAAAATATTGACTTTTGTGTCCTTAAGTCTTATATTAAATAAGTCGATTTAGCATTTTATGACTTCCCATTGAAAAAAAAATATAGCAAACGATTATAAAGAATATTTAAATAAGTAACTCTATAATTTTATTATTCCTCAATGAGGCGTTTTCAAAGACTAATAAATCGAAAAATAACTAGACGGCAAACGCTAGAGTAATATGTCTATGAAAGTTAAAATTACTCATAAACCTGTAACATTGACAATAAAAAGTGCTGTTTGTCGGAGTTTTTGGCGGGCTTTGGTAGCTGACGTTTGGAGTCTTCATATTTCATCGAATTTTTATTGTTTATAGTGAGTTTTGGTTCGTTAAATTGGTGTTGTTTTGCGTAACAAAGTGTCGTGCAAGTGAACAATATATATAGTTCAGTGAAATATGATGGTGCATGGGTCGTAAACAGGAAAAGTGTTCCGTGATTTTAGCGCGGCAAAGCGATCGGTTCACCTCTTTCCTGTGGACTTTTCTGCTTTTCCTGCGTCTTTCGATTGTCTCCAGAAACTCCAAAGAACCATCAAAACGTCGAATACCAACGTTTTAATGTGAAAACAGAAGAACATTAAAAATAAAATAAGATTTAGCCAAAAGGTCTAGGCTCTAACCAGGCTAGTAAATAAATTGAAAAAAAAAAAAAAAAGTGCTGTTTGTCTATGGTTTGCATCAAGTCTGACAGGTGGTGTTGCCAATGGATAAATTGTCCACTACCAATAATAACGCAATAGCAACGAAAATATTCGTTTGTTATTTGTAAAATGAACATTTAAGTGCACAAAAGTCGATTTGTACTTTGATAATTCAAAGTAACAAAACGTCTTCCATATTATAAGTATTATAACCTTTATAATCCTATTAACGAATTAACAAATTGCTCCCAAGAATTAGGGAATCAAAAAAAAACGTAACACTTTCGACCTGACAGCTAAATTGGCACGATTGTAACGCCATCCTTTTTTTTTAATGAAAACGGCTCATTATTAAGATACCTAATAAGTATAAGATAAGATAAATGTTTATTTTTAAACTTTCGCTTAGTACTAACATTAAAGTAGACCAAAAAAACGACGCCACGCGAGGTCTACGATATTATAATCAACTCGGGCATATCACGCTGCCATACCACGGCCACAGGAAACAAGTTTTTCGCCATCTTCAGATTGCTACTGGGTGTGAAGCAAAGAATAGTAGTAAAAGAATAAATAGTAGGTTACCTCGACTCGCTCCTCCTTCAGGTCGACCCTTAGCGCGAGCTGCTCTCGCAGCACCACGTCGGGGTAGTGCGTCTTGTCGAAGGTGCTCTCCAGCTGCTCCAGCTGTTCCTCCGTGAAGATGGTCCGGTGGCGGCGCTTGCGCTTCGGCGGCGGCCCCGCGAGGCCGGCCAGCGCCGCGGCCGCGTAGCCCCCGTAGAGACCCGCGTAGCCCCCTGCGCCCGCGCCGCCCACACCCCCAACACCTGCACAAGGTTTCCTTGTTCATTCGTTTATATTTATAGAAGGAAGATTTATCCGTGTGCCAATCAGAGACATTTTTATCGATTCGACAAAAGAATAAAGGGATGAAGTTAATGTGTAACAATGAAAAACTTTAATTGACACTAGACAACTATAAAAAACTTATACAAAAAGACTTATAAAAAAAATTGGGCTAGAATTTATTTTTTGGTATATCTATAAGATCTGCGGAAATAGGTTGGTGTGTGCTTACACAATCACCGGTGGATGTCCGAATCAGAATAAAATATTTCGATGGTTTATAACGGCCATTCTCAGGATCGGCGTTCTCAGCCTAATTTCACCGTAATTTTTTTTTCTTTATTATTTTGTGTCAGTATCGGTATCATATAAAAGAGTATCCAATTATAAACTATTTAGTCCAAGTGGGACTTAATTTGACTTAGCAGTTGCAGAGATATTGACGTTTGAAATATTTGCACGACTGTGAAATTAGACAGGCTACGGTGAAATTAGGTTTTGCTACATTTATATTAGAAATTTTACTAATTTTTTATAATTTTTATATGTAACAATTTCTTTATATTAATCGTTATAAATTCGTCATAAATTTATATTCCAGATATTCAGCAGTGGACGTCTACCGGGAGCTGATGATGATCACTTTTTTTATTCCTTTTTTAATAATACATACATACATACATAAGCTCACACCAATCTGCCATGGGGGTAGGCTGAGACTACCGACTATCAACGAGTCAGTCGATAGATTCTAATTTCACAGTCAAGTTCGTCGGTGAAATTAGGTGGTCGAAATTAGGAACTCGTGATTTTTTGCAAATAGCTCTTTAGTATAGGATAAAAACAGTTAACAGGGTATAACAGCATGTTAAGGCTGGTACCCTTTTTCCCTAGAATTAATTACAGAACTCAAACTTAGCTACGTTAATTTTAAAATGAGCAAGATGAAATTAGGAAAATCGAAAACCATCGACGGTGAAATTAGGTAAATACGTTCGTAGTCGCTAATCTATGCAGCATACACATTACTGTTTTGCTTGAGCGCCTGCGAGACCCTAAGAGCTAGCCGATCAAGCGATAGTGATGTTCCACAAACTTTTATATAGTCTTGTATGCACAAGTATTTGTCGTGACGGTGAAATTAGAGTTTAATTCAGGACAAGGTAAAAACATTTTACATCTCGGAAACGATCTGGTTCATACGACTCATATTTTTTGTGTGGTATACTTATCTAATGTGCTTTAAATATCATAGGAGTAAACTGATATAATTCTTGGAATTTAGCGAGGAGAATGATTTTTGTAAATGATTTCGGCAAAGGGACACGTCGGTGAAATTAGAGAACGGGGTTTCAAAAATTTATTTCAACCAGTAGTTTTTAAATTACGTGCATAAAATCTCGTGTACACCTAGCTATAGACCCCTTATAATGATAAAAAATATCAAACGTGCGAAAATTTTAGTTTTTGCGTGTCTTATAAGCCAGGACGCGCAAAAAAACCTGCTCGGAGAATGACCGATAACACCATTGAATTTCGTGTACTTATACTTATATCTATATAACGTCTGTGCTTCTTGACATGCTCCGATTTCGAAAATTCACAATAAAACATTAATGATTAATTAATTACATAATAAAAATGATTAAACATAGTAAAATATCAGAGCGAAAAGATCTGTCAAAAAATGTAAAACAGTGTTTTGTTCGTATTAAAATGATAAAACCGCTGATACACAGCTTATTTTTTCAGACAACGACCCTCACATTCTAAAAAACATGCAAAAACATTTTTAAGAAGAGATGTAGGTACACGTCACCACCTATCAGCACTAATATGCAGCAAAGGCAACCGGTGCGTGAATATCCGAGCTTTAAAACCCCTTGAGAACTCGGAGCACAACGAACCGTTAAAAATATTAACGCGGCGAATAAAAATTGAATATTTTTGCATATTTCCGGAAGCGGAGAATTACAATGTATTATTTCCGAAAGAAATATAAAAGCTTTTAAGGCCGGGGCGCTTTCCTAAGGCGCTATCGGTGACTTCCCTCACGCCGCTCTCCACATTCAGACCGGGAGCTGTAAGCCTTATCGATTTTAAAATACCTACTTTCATATGATGTGTAACAAAATACTTTTCGAAATCGAGTGTTTGGTTTGATAATAGGGGTCGTTTTAAACGTAGATTGAAGAATAAGCACCGTTTTGAATTGGATTTTAAAAGGATTCACTCGCGGTGTAAAGTTTTAGGGAAATTATTTTTAAATCGATTCTGTTGTATGTATCCGTTTGTACCATAGAATTAAATTACACGCGTTTGTACACTGTGTAACTTTATGTTTTTCATTTGGTATTTTCAATAAATTGGAATGTATATGTAGGTACCTACCTATCATAGCGGGACTGTGTCCTTTTTAGGGAGGAGGACATAATTTTAGTATTCGTTGAAACGATTTCTTTTGAAATCTTAACTCATGGTAATATTAATTCTACTACTAACTTAACGAAATTTTATTTAAGTGTAAGATAACAACAAAATAAATTAATAACGGATAGAAAAAACAACAAAAAACTACTTAATTACTATTTATATTTCATATTCTTACGTAGTCGGTTAGAGATTATAAAAGTATACCACTCTCGAAATTATTTATCACTTTACCTACATGTATTGTTCCTATTTCTCGTACTTATTATATCAATGAGAAAAACTGGGCGAAAATAATAGTAGGTACGTTTACGTGTAGTAGGTACCTAACCTCCTACATTAATATTTTATCTTATGGCAGAGGAATGGTTTGAATTGGTCAACTACTCGTATTGTGTGTGGCATCGTAACAGTAGCACATAAAGGAGTGATTCAATTATCTATACTAAATATGCGTTGTTTTGATTTGGCTTGATTTTTTGTTCACTAAGGTAATAAAGATCTTTTACGTTTCAATCTAAGATAACTACTTTTGTAAACAAAATTGACTTCAACCATACTACGTTAAATTAATTACAACAATATACCTAATTATCACAGATTAAACTTTTCTCATTTTCAATTCAATTCGAGAATTAGTCCGATGAAAATAGAAGTATGTTTATGTTGTAGCTCCCTTAGCGATCCGTGGGGCCCGGAGGATGTTTTGAAATTTTAAAACGTTTTGGATAAGAGGAAAAAAGACTTTAATTGAGATAAGCCCCGTCTTCGCCCTCCGCGGCGCGGCGTGCGCCCCGGGACGCGGCCGCACCGCCGGGGGATGCCCCGGGGCAGCTTCCAGGGCTCACCGCTCAACCACTAACTCAAGTTAAAGTATTTATGAGCAGTCATCGAATGGTTTACTTTACGTAACTTTGCTTTTCTGTTAAGATGTTAGAGTGGAGGAAATACCTAGTGAGGAGAGTGAAATGGAATCGCGATTCTTATTTCATGTGACATAGTGGCACACTGTCTGTAATATCAAATTTCGGTATGGAAGGGGTTTGAATGTGTGCCAATCGGTAAAAGGGAAGAATCTAATATTTACTTACATTACTATTGTATCGGCGTAAGAATTTCTGATATGAAAGGGCGATGAGACCATTTTTACCCAACAGCCCCAGAAAGAGGGTTGTAGTTTTGTATCAACATTATTCCTTTCTTTCATGGACTCTATCATCTCTATGTAGTCTGAGGACTATACTCCTACTGTTTTTTAAATTATTGCTTTTTTTTCTTCTGTAAGCTAAAAGCAAGTAGGAATTCTACGAATAAGAATGTATATTCGTAGTAGGAATTCAATCCAATCTTATTTTTAAATAGTAAAGAGTGTCACTATACTTTTTAATAAACTAAAGATTTTTAAAACTAACTAAAATAATCTCGCTATTCTGTCTGAGGCTTTACATTTGACGCATTTGTATGATGCGTCAAATTTTGGAATTATTACATCAAAATCATCATCATCATTTTAAAAAATTACCGACTTTTAAAAAGGAGGAGGTTCTATATTTGTCTGAATGTGTTTTTTGTACTTATGTGTGTTCACCGATATTTTCGTCAAAATAATTGTGGACCAATTTGGAAAAAATATTTTTTATTTATTATTTTTTTTATTTCAGGCAACAGTAAAAACTTAATTATATATAACATAACAGCCCCGCTCCTTTATGAGGTTACGATTAAAATGGGACCACCATTTTAATTTTGTGAAAATCATCGGCAGTTGAAACATTGCTTCGTATCGATGTACCTTTTGGGATTTATACATAACTGATATCTGAGTCAAATAAATTAATATTTATGCTTGCATGCACATGCTCACGACTATGTACCCCGAGGGGGTAGTCAGAGATATTCTGAAACCTCAGAACACGTTTCACCAGTAGTAACAAAACTCTGTCCAGTGTGACGGGGGGTGAGCCCGTCTTCACCTATAATGGACAGTGGGTACAATACATGCCCCGAAATTTAAGCATGCAGGCAAAGATTTTGTTTGGTGTTGTATAATATGATAGCCATTAGAAAATAAATAAAATAATAGGAGCGCATATGCAGGTTTCCTCACGATGTTTTCCTTCACCGAAAAGCCAGTAGTGGTGTTACGAATCGCACATAAATCCCGAAAAAGTCATTGATACGAGTCGGAATAATATTTATTACCTCTGAAAATCGTGAAATAAATAATTTAATTACATAATAATTACAAATCGACTTCAAAACGAAATTAAAAGGTATGTCTTTTACTTTCGCATGTATCAGAACATTACTTTGTTTTATTATTAGAGTTGGTGTGTCAAGCCAAGCCCGATAAAACAAAGTAATCCCACACCAAGGTGTTGGTGGTTTGCCTACTGACCTGCGTCCTAGAACGATTCCTGCGTCCCTCCTTTGGCCAGCACTAATTCTGTCTTGATTTTTTCATTTAGATTGACTTACACGGGATGAGGATATCGGCCAAGCCCTATCTTTATTAGACCGAGATGAACACTTACTCAAGAGACTTGGCTTAAAATGAGATCTCATAACATCGTGATGAGTCTTGGCTACATTTTACATGAAATGAAAAATTTGGTGGGATTCTTTTTGTAGATTACTCTTGCTTCTAAATTATTTACAGTAAGCAGATCCCCAAGTATTACGTATTATAATCTACCCATCAAACTGAACAACTTCTACTATAAGAGCAAAACGACCAGAGCAAAAAAAAAAATCTGCTCTCCCATACTATTGCGTCGAGTAGGTATATAATTATATTGCAGTTTAGTATGGGACAGCTGACTTTTTTTTTGCCCTGACAGGTTTGCTCTCATAGTAAGTCTGTGATTTAAAGGTTAATGATATTTTTCCTTACACCCTGTATATTTGCGTATTTACCTTACGTTCCTTAGGGAAAGTTGTTCAGTACCATGAGTATTGTACTCAATTTTTTTTTTACCATTTTCATATTGGTCCCTTAGTTACCTCCTATAAATATTCATTACTTATGAGTTTCTATAATAAAAACATAAAATTTTAAACTAAAAATTGTGAAATAGTAAAATTATGTAAACAAATTGCCGTAGCAGTTACATAGTACTTTTCGTAGCTCGTAGCGCTTCGTAGCAAAGTTACGGATGACGTAAAAAAACAATCGGGATAAGTAGCAGGTTTTCATTATTTTATGGGCAATATTTATACTTAGTTACTTAGGCCGGATTCGACCAAACTTTGATTTATAGAAGAGTAACTATACAAGGAATAATTTTACTCTTAGCGTTTATTCCAAAATTACTTCGTTCATACTAAGGCCCGATTCGACCAAACGCGAGTAAATTTTATTTTTAGATTAAGTCGCCGCCGGTTACTCTAGAGTAAACAGATTAAGGGCCAGTTTCACCACTAATGAGTAAGTTCTTGTTAGCTTATCCGACATATACAGGGTCCTTCTTAATATGCTGACACTTTTTTAAGGGGATGTTCAGACCATCAAACTGAACAACTTTCTCTATGGGATCAACATCGAAATCGCGAAAAAAAAATCTTCTGTCCCATTTGGCTCGAGTAGGTTTGCAGTTTTGTATGGAGCAGTAGATTTTTTTTTCGCGGTTTCGATGTTGGTCCCATAGAGAAATTTGTTCAGTTTGATGGTCTGATCATCCTCTTAAAAAAGTGTCAGCATATTAAGTAGGACCCTATATATTGACATATTTTTCATACAAAACATGTCCAACTATCTGTAGGATAAGCTAACAAGAACTTACTCAGAAGTGGTGAAACAGGCCCTTAGCGTTTTACCAACCCTAATCCTCACTGCCCTAATCTATGAATAAGTTGAGAGACCGAGACTGAGACTAATGAAATGTCAATGTCACATAATTAAAAAAATAAAAATAAAAAGAAACCTAACAAATTAAAACTGTGTAACCTCACATTGCAATAAGTAAGGATACAACAACCTCTTTCTTTTTTTCTTTAGGTGGATTATACATTCGTTCTTTTAGTAGGTACGGAAAGACAAAATGTTTGCAATTATTCTGTTTTAGTTAAAATATGATAAATAAACGCTTCATTGCATCAAACTATTTATTTTAGTTGACAAATTAACATTAATTTGTGTTATAAATACATAAATATTAAGTTTATAACGTTTTTAATATTAGGTTGTTTGTAACAAAATGTCTTTGGTTGAATGTCGCTAAAGTCATCGCCTCTCAACCAAAGGCACGGAACGCAAAAAAAAGCCACGCGCCATTTTCAACAAACATTATTGGTCTAAAACTGTTGTTTTTTACGAAATTTTATAACTTTTTCCTCGCAAGTAGGTATGTTGAAAAACGATGTATGAAACGCGTGAGCATTGGTCATTACAGCCTCAGCTAGAATATACAACACTCGCCTGGCGGCTCGTGCTGCAATCCCGCCTCGGCTGTAATGACCAACATTGCTCACTTGTATCATAATGTACTATTACGCACGCTTGACTTGGGGACTAAGCTGGTGAATGCGTGACAAGAGCATTACGAAAAGTGTGATCGGGCGGCGAGGCGAACGGAAGTTTTACTTCAGTCGTGTGGTCTAAAGCAAACTCGTATTTTTTTCGAATTTCCCTTATTACTATCACGAGTACAATCACCCTTTAAAGTAAAGCAACTACCCTAATCCATCCATCCATCACAGCCCTTGATCAGTCCGTCTTTGGACATAGGCCTCCTCCATATTTATCCATGACGTCCTGTTCCTCGCCCTCTGCATCCAGTTGGGACCCGCGTGTCTCCTAATATCATTAACCCATCTTTCTGGTGGGCGGCCTCTACCACGCGTGGTTTCTCTGGGCCTCCACTCCAGTGTTCTTCTGGTCCAACGCTCAGTATCCATACGTGCAACGTGACCCGCCCATCTCCACTTCCGGCGCTCTATAGTGGCTACCACATCCACGACCTTTGTATTTCGCCCAATGCAACTACCCTAATAGGTACCCTGTATTCACTCATCATGTCTCGGTGTCAGTTTCACACAAAGTTGAGGGATTTGTAAAGCATTTGATTCCTGGTATGTGTGGAAATCGGTAAAGGTAGAATGTCATATTAATATTTCAATATTTTAGTCATTATTAAGTAGTATAGCAGGGGTGGCCAAGACGTCGATCACGTCGACCGCCTCTAATTTTATGGTAGCCCGCGAAGAGTTCAATAAATTAAGACGAAAGAAATATTTTTTCTAATTTAAGCACAAATTCTCCAATAACGTGAGGAAACCTGCGTGCTTCAATTTCGAAGCATGTATTGTACCCACTGTCCATTAAAAGTGGCGACGGGCCCCCGTCATACTGGACAGAGTTTCGGTACTACTGGTAAAACGTGGATGTTCTGAGGTTTCAGAATATGTCTGACTACCCCCTCGGGGAATATAGTCGTGAGCATAAATTCCTCTAATAAAAGCTTTCTGTACGGAGATTATTGGAAACTGACGAAGTTTGCATACCTTCAAAAATAGCTTTATGTAGGTATTTGACAGTGTTTTCCACAATGAATGCGATATAAAAATTAAACGTTGATCTCAGTTTACAGGCTAGCATTTAACTATGCCTAACAACTACCAGCCGTGCTTAGCCCAATATAAGATGTGTATTGAATAACTGAAACACTGTTTTTAAAAGTAGATGATTGAATGATGAATGATTTCTATTTCTATTTGTAGACCGCCAGGTAGGTATATCTAGTTTCAATGTAGACCACATACTTGAAAAGTTTGGCCAAAGTACCTATAGGGTATGTATTCTGCAGCATAGGTAATAAACGATAGGAAGGAGTAACATCTTCAAAATAGCTAGCATCTCACCGTTGATCATGAACATCTTTGCAGACGTACCAAAGAGATCATGGGCTCTATGAAACGGCGTGTGCGCTAGATGGTGTAGCTGGAGCTGGGGGATGGCGGGCTGGGGCCGCGGCGCCAGGATGCTGTCGATGGTGAACAGCGGCGCCGGCGGCCGCTCGGGCAGCGCGCCACCCAGCAGCAGCGCCGTGCTCAGCAGCGCCGGCGCCTCGCGCGGCCAGCCGCCGCCGCCGCCGGGCCCGCCCATGCCGCCGGCGTCCTCGCACGCCCGCCGCGTCGCCACTCTGCACGCCGCCGGCGCGCCGGCTCACCGACACCACTGACACCCTCGCCTCGCACAACCGCACATTACACTATGTTTATTACGTTCATTGTTCATCACTTGTCTATACACTTGTCTGCATTATTATGTTTTGCAAAATCGCACTTATTTATTATAGTTCTTATTATTTAAAACTTTTAATTATTTTTTTAATTTAATAACTATTTTTATTTTGACGATTCGAAAACAAATCTCTTCGATTTACAAAATTAATCGGTAAGTTTTAGTTATTTAATAATAATGAGATGAAAGGATGCGTGATGCGATTGCCCGTAAATCGTTTTAGCGACTTGTCGTGTTGTGGAGCGGAGCGGTGGCTGGTCGTCGCTCGCCGGCGCGGCGGCGTGGGGTGAGGGGCGTGCGCCGCCGCCGGGGGCGTGGCCCGCCCCGGCCCCGCCCCCGGCTTAATGGATGTGACAATACGACGCTCCCAAACAGTTGTAATAGTAATCCGCATCCCTCCCTATACTATAAGCAATAATCTTCGTTAAAATGATTTATGTACGATTTATGTGTCGTTATAAAAAAAAAAACTTGAGTCCGATTTTTCGCATGGATGGTTTCGATTGTTAAATGCCTAATGACTTTTGGCATAGGTACCTACCTACCTACATAGGTAGACGACATGTTGTCAAACAACAAAAATAGTACGGCCTCGCAGTCTGACACTCAGTTGCAGAAACGCTCATTAGAGTTAAACCTCCATTAAATCTCTTGATTGCTGTGGAGGATTAACTTTAATGAGCTTTTCTGCAACTGAGTGTCAAGTAGGTAAACATTACCGTAACATATAATCTGTGCCGTAACCGAGCAAAAAATTATGGCTAATCCCATTAAACTACACAAATTTTACAATCAAGTTGAGTTGCTCTACATTGTTTAGAACGTTTGTTTTTACACATTATACCTCATCATCATCAGCCTACCATCGTCCACATAGGCCTCTCCCACACAACACGCGCCACAAGACTCCTCGGCCTTCCTCATCCAGTCGCTTCCCGCTACTTTTTTTACCTACATAGGTATAATATCCAAATACAAATGTTTTTAAAATAGTTTCTAAGGTAGCCTGTTCGTCCGATTTAGAATGCTGGACTCCTAGGTACCTACCTAATGTGAACATGTTTCTATGCACCACATTGTCATCTTTACATCAATTATATCTACCTACTTATATTGACGTTAATCTACCTAATGTATACCTAAAATAACCTATGTAGGTAGGTACCTAGCTAAGTATCTCTTACTAAGTGTATAACCTCCCCCCCCCTACCTCCCACTGGGATCCAAGTAGGATTATCTCTAGCGTCTGTCTGTACCGTCTCTTAGCAGACTTGTCCGTGTCATAGAATAAAATGTTTCAAGTGTAAGTAGGTAGATAAGTAATTGCTTTCATAGTAAACTTAAAGATAATGTTCACTTAGGTACCTAGGTATCAGATTAGAGTTTAGTCAAAAAGTAAATGGATTTTATAAGATGAACGAGAAAACTTTATAATATAGCCTTTATCTAAACTATTATAAAACTGTAACTGAAGTGTGTCTGTACATTGAAGATTTTTACAAAAAAAAGATTACGAATGGTTTTTAGGAATCCCTGACTCGAAATCAACCTTTTTTAGAAATGTTGTCTGTCTGTTTGTCTGTTTGTCTGTTTGTTTGTGTGTTTGTTTGTTTGTTTGTTTGTTTGTTTGTTCGCGCATCACGCAAAAACTAATGAACCGATTTTGATGAAACTTTTTTTGTTTGATAGCTTATGATCTGACTTAAAATCTGGTATATAATTTGTGCGGACGAAGTCGCGGGAAAACACTAGTAATGGATAAACCTAGAAAACAACATGACCTTTTATGATATAGTAGATTACACACCGAGGGCAGGAAAGTAAGAAAGGTCTCAGATCGCATGTGATCTGAGGCTTTCTTATTTACTGCTCGAGGTTAGTATACTATTTTTCTCCTCGACTGAGGTGGAAAGCGACAACTTCGTTTAGCGCATCGGGACGAAAATTGACTTTCCATCCGGAGGGGAGAAAAAAATCTAATTTTAGTGGTTTGACGGGATTTTTCTGCTTTGTTGATTGATGCGATGAATACAAGGTGTTACAAAACTACAAATAAACATTTAATGGGGTGGTGTAGACCATCAAACTGAACAACTTTCACTATGGGACCAATATCGAAATCGCGAAAAAAAATATTTATGTTCACAAATCGACTAGAGCTAAAATATGTATGGGATTAAAAAAAATTTTTTTCGCGATTTCGATGTTGGTCCCATAGAGAAAGTTGTTCAGTTTGACGGTCTAAACAACCCCCTTATGAGTTTTAAAAATTTATTGTTACTTATGAAACACCCTGTATTGTATATACAGCTGTACCTACGCTATTTCAAAATATAGGTAAAACTAAATTTCTGTTTTGCGGAAACTAGCAAAACCCAACAAAACCAGAAAGTTTCCAAAGCTTGAACATTACCTATACTCCATTCCAAATAGCCACGAAAATTTAAAGCCATTTTTTTTATTACAGAAACAGAGATTTGAAACACTTACTCTCACTTATTCTAAGAACAGCTTTAGTAACGTCCAAGATATGTCTGATAGTACATCTTTCTGATAAATAAATTATATTTGCTTATCAGAGTTGGCCAGAAATCTAAATAGGAATCGAAAAATCTCATCGTCCTTATTTGGAATACAGTATAGGTACCTATACCTACTGAAGGTAGCTATGTCGAAAATAAAGGCCTCCGCTCATTGCAGCGATATTATCGCTGCGATTTTGCGATAATTGTTCTCAGTACATTTTGTATGGGGACGCGCTCGATCCCACACACTACCGCGATATTATCGCAACCTGACGCAATCTCTTTCTACTACATTCAGTGAAGGGCGCATGCGTGACGCGAATCGCGGAAACGCTGCAGTGTGTAAGGTGTCGCGATATCGCTGTCGATAATATCGCTCGATAATATCGCTGCAATGTGCGGAAGCCTTAATAGCATTGCAATTTGGTTGCAATAAACAGCCTGTATTCCGTTTATTCTACAGCTTCCACGATGATATTACAACAACACACAGCCTTTTTGTTGTGTCAATTGTCAAAGACGCCAGGATTATATAACCTCCATCTAAATGAAAACGAATTGAGCGAAGGCTTGTTTTGTCCAAAAAGGAGCCCGCGGCTTTCACGACGTGTTCGCCTTTTTGCTGCTTACCTTACATGAACCGAACAATATCTAATGCCTCTTCGTACCTACAGACACTGGGGATAAACGACAAAAAACTTCATGCTTTTTTGTCACTACACATCGGATTTTGTTATTTGCTTTATAATGAAAAAGGAATTCATTTTTTAGGCCTGCAATTTAGGATTGTTTCTATTGTTTGTTAAATGCTGTATTCTATTTGTAGAATAAAGTACGTATTTGAGTACTTAGGTACCTACTGATGTACCTACTTATAGATAACCTACCTACTAATGAATGGTAATGCGGTTCAAAATGTACCTTCCTACTATTTTGCATTAATCATCATGTTGGTACCTAAATTGTAGGTAAGTACCTACTACTTGGTTGGATGAACCTATTACTACTGGCTAACTTTCTGTTGCATATTCGAATGGTGCATCCAATCCACATCAGACCTAACAAAATGTTGTGCTAAGTAAAAGGCATAACACTTTGTTAAATCGAATGAGATTATATACGAAAATCCCTATGATAACAAAAACATTCTAAAAAATCTTTCGAATTTCATTTAAATAAACCAACGAAATTCGGATCGGCTATTTACTCATCACGATGCAATTTGTCAATCGATGTGAGCAAACATTCGCAGTCCGCATCAGTTCTACCCAGTTCAAGTACCTACAGCTACAGGCAAGAGATTCGGAGGTGGAGCGACCGACTGTAGCGACGACTCGACCGGGGCGCGCGGCTCTACGCAAATATTGACAAAGGTGCCACGAAACCCGACCGGGCTCTGTTTGCCTGTAATTGATGTAATTAGTCGTGTCGTTCGCCGGCCAGCTGCCGTAAAACCTCCGATCCCGTGTTTGAACAGTTAATATGATACTTTCACGGACCGGAAACATCTTTACGGTGTCCTGTTCCCTCAAATATTGGTCACACTCGACGATGCGTGACAGTAAGACCAGATTAGGCTGAGGAGGCTTAGTATTGTACAAGGATAGCGATGGAACAGTTTCTGTGAATGTAGATTGTCAACAACATCAACATTTCAGGAGAGAAATGTCCATAGCTGGGAATAACCGTCCTAAAGAATGAGGTCAAGAGCGAACCCATCTAGAATAAAAAAAAAAAAAAAAAAAAATTGATTTCCACCTGGAAATCTGCACAAGAGTGCAGCTTGCATCCTATACAAGGTGTTACAAAAATACAAATAAACCTTTAAGGGGGTGGTTTAGACCATCAAACTGAACAACTTTCACTATGGGACCAATATCGAAATCGCGAAAAAAAAAATTGATGTTCCATACTCTACAAATCGACTAGAGCTAAAATATGTATGGGATATATTTTTTTTTTCGCGATTTCGATGTTGGTCCCATAGAGAAAGTTGTTCAGTTTGACGGTCTAAACAACCCCCATAAGAGTTTTAAATATTTATTTTTACTTATGAAACTCCCTGTATACAAGGCTGTCAGCACATAAAAAAAATCTGCTGTTCCATCTTAAATTGCAATGCCTAATCAACTCAAACGTATGAAATATCTGATTATTGTTGTTCTGACACATTTGCTCCCATAGTAAAAGTTGTGCAGTTTGATGGGTAGAGTATGTGGTTGAAAGGTTAATGATACTTTTCCTACACCATGTATAGAAAAGGATATTGCAAATAATATAATTATTGTTGCATGCTAACACTGGCAAGTTACAGTAGAATTATCTGATTGTAATGTATGACCTATTTTACCAGTAATTCTGGAATAAAGAATATTTTTATTTGTATATCATGACATAAGATTCACTCAATATGTTCATGATGCAAAATTTTACCACTATAGTTAAGCTAGTAGTATTTAATCTGCGATTTGCAGTTTCGACCACGGCCGGTCCCCAGGCATCACACCCAAAAAGCCTAACCTTCCCATTTCTCGGAGCACTAGATCTCACTACACCAGAATCAATGAAATAAGTTAATTTGCACACATTTCAACAGATATATTTATTTCATTAATAGAAACATCTACCCAAATCCAAGTAAGCCGTCGAACCGAAAGATATGGATATAACAAAATGTACACCTATCGATTTCAATAACAATATTCCGTTTATAGAAAAACTACAATACGGGTACATTGCTAATGCAAAAATAGGTACATGTCACCGATTTGTCTGGCAGCGACAGTAAGCAGCTGCCAATCCCTTGCTACAAGCTAATGGAAAATTAACTCCGTATAATACGGCGATTATCCGCGTATGACTTAATACAGGACGGTCACACAAAGGGCATAAGCATTAAAATAGCTAACAATGGGTGGGTTTATCCGGGCCAACCTCCCAGGGCCTAGGTACAATGTGTTAACCACGGCCACGCTCACCATGCAGGCACCTCACACATACATGCTCACACACTGGGTCCCCACAGTTACTTGTACTTTCTTGTTCGATAGTATAGTAGGTAGAGTTATATTATACTGGGTCCAACTTAATATGCTGACACTTTTTTAAGGGGATGATCAGACCATCAAATTGAACAACTTTCTCTATGGGACCAACATCGAAATCGCGAAAAAAAAATCAGCTGTCCCATACATTTGGCTCGAGTAGGTTTGCAGTTTTGTATGGAGATGCAGATTTTTTTTTCGCGATTTCGATGTTGGTTCCATAGAGAAAGTTGTTCAGTTTGATGGTCTGATCATCCACTTAAAAAAGTGTCAGCATATTAAGAAGGACCCTATATATTGCAATAACATTTAAATGCAAAACACAGTTCACTACTGTCAAAAACAAACGAACTTTCTAAATCATTATTATTCAAATTAAAATTTAATAAAGACTAGTGTTTTCCCGCGACTTCGTCCGCACAAATTATATACCAGATTTTAAGTCAGATCATAAGCTATCAAACAAACAAAAAATCATCAAAATCGGTTCAGTAGTTTTTGCGTGATGCGCGAACAAACAAACAAACAAACAAACACACAAACAAACAGACAGACAAAATTTCTAAAAAAGGTTGATTTCGAGTCAAGGAAACCTAAAAACCATATCTTTTTTTTGTAAATATCTTCAATGTACAGACACACTTCAGTTACAGTTTTATAATAGTTAGATATCTAATTATAATTAGGTATGTTAATTATACCTACAGAGGGTAAAAGTTAATGCGTTACTTATCGAACAGAGGGCTTTAGACTTTCAGACTGAACTACTTTCACAGCATAAGCATATGCTCACGACTATATTCCTCGAGGGGGTAGTCAGAGATATTCTGAAACCTCAGAACGATATCCACGTTTCACCAGTAGTACCGAAACTCTGTCCAGTCCAGTACTTCACCCTCAACTACTTTCACTATGGAACCAATATCGAAATCGAAAAAAAAGAGTTGTTCCATAGAAAAATCAATTGTGGCTCGACCCAAATGTATCAACAGTAGATTTTTTTTGCGCGATTGCAATGTTGGTCGCAAAGTGAAAGTTGTTCAGTTTGATGGTCTGAAGCACCCTGATACGCATTAAAAGTTTACACCTTGTATACCTATTCCATCACACATTGTATAGCCAACCTCCGATAGGAGCTGTCACCACAAGAAAAAGAAGATAGGTACCTATTCCTGGAGGGAAGAGTCAGAGATATTATTTTTTCAATAAAGGTGCCCAAAATCTGTTACCTACTGAGCCGTAGTCGCCACTAATATACTGTTTTTGTAACTGTAACAAGAATACTGTTAGTGGACACCTGGCGGACACAATTCCTACAGGCCTTGAAATTGCATAGTTGGTGACAAATTCGTAACCTATGTGAAAACTCAGCAATACGAGCTCGGCAGCTCTAGAACGAACTAAAGATTGTCTCTTCTAATTTATTGAGCAATTAATATTGTTGTCTCGTAAAACAAAGTGACAGAGGCTTTCAACAGAGAGTGCAATTGAAATAAGTCGACAAACTTTTATGCGTGGTTCAGACAATCAAACTGAAAACTATTGCCATGGATGGGAGCAAACCTGAAATTGCAAAAAAAGCTTGTCTACATTTGAGTCGAGTAGGCATTGGAGTTTAGTATGGAACAGCAGTATTTTTTTAGGATTTCAGGTTTGTTTTCCATAGAAAAAGTTGTTCAGTTTGATGGTCTGAAAACCCCTAAAAAGTCGACTCATATCAATTACACCCAGTAGTTTATTTTATTGAATTATTATAAAGCATAACTTGTTCAGTACACTTAGTTAACACTAATATAGATATAATTATGTTCCGAGTTCTAGTTCCGTTTCCCCAGTAAAACACAAGCCAGGTAATGCTCTTAGTCTCAGCTCTCAGCCCAGCGCATACAGGGCGTCATACTTACGCGTATTACGTGCTAAGAAGCCTAGCGCTACAACGCACAATCTTGTTACTGTGCAAGCTGTGCCCTGTGCACTATCATAATGCTATTAGCGGCTGTGCAATGTTATCATCCTCAGGATTTTGTTACAAAACTTTAATGCAAACACGCATGTTTATGTAAGTAGGTTAGATTATGTTAAATGTTGAGAAGCGAAGGGAATGATACCTAGGAGAAAGAACCCGGCTTCGCCTATGATCAGCCCATCAAAATAAACAACTTTCTCTATGGAACTGACATCGAAAACGCGAAAAAAATCGGCTGCTCCATACAAAACTAAGCTATAACTTAACTCGACGCAAATATTATATCGGACAACAGATTTTTTTGTTTCTATTTCTATGTTGTTTCTATAGTATAGAGAAAGATGATCTCATAACTCTCTTTAAAAATCGTCAGCATATCATATATTATTAGCAGATTCTGAATTAACCGTTCAAATGTAAATAAATAATGATAGTTTTCCTAACACCCTGTATACTTAGATATTTATTATATTTCCTACTCATAATAATATTATCACGAGACACTACATTCACTGGCTTCTAAACAACAAAACGTCTCATGTGTAAAATACATCTCATAACAGCAGGAAGAACCACAAGCATAGGTAAGGTAAGTAAACCACTGCACTTCAGAAGGCGACGGACCACGAACCACAGTAGCCATAGCCTTGAACTCGTTCTCTTTTGAAAGTGCACCTTTAGAAAAGTGCCCAGTAGACCGGATCGATCGTGAACTTATTCCGATACTTTGTATAACACGTCTAACTAAATTACCTAATACCTATCTAAATACACCTAACATTTTACAAAAAGAAATAGGTAAGTACCTAGAGATTTCGCCAAGTAATTATGGACAGTCGTTCATACTGAATAATTGAATGGAACAAACGAATTAATGGAATAATGCAATACAGAGTCAAATTTGACTAGATCTCAGCAACTAAGCTAAGATCTCAGCAAAAAACTCTTTAATAAACTTCTTTTTAGGGTTCGGAATCCCAATTGTGAAAACGGGACCCTATTACTAAGCCTATGTTGTCCGTCCGTCCGTCCTACCTATTTAGGGCTGTAACTTTTGAACCGTAATAGCTAGATAGTTGAAATTTTCACTGAATATGCGTCACTACGGCGGATTTGATGAAAAATAATAAACATTTCAAAAAGATAAAAATTAAGGGGGGTTCTCAAGTCAACAAGAAACTAGTTTTTATCAACGTTTTTCTTCACGCCCTATCGTAGAAACGGTAATACATACAAACGTCAAACTTGGTGTCATCATAGAGCAAACTCTATAGTATAACAACAAATAATAAAAACTGGCTAAGTGTGAGTCGGTCTCGCGCTAAAGGTCCCGGAGAAAAAAAAGTTTTTTTTTTCAGTTTATGTTGTGGTCTGTGGTGATGTGGTACGGAACCCTCGGTGCGCGAGTAGCCCGACTCGCACTTGACCGTTTTCATTTGAATCCAATTAAACTTTCCATTCAGAAGCTGCCCATATTTTTTTCATAACCGCATGTCCAGTGTACGAGTAAACAACAGACTGTCTCGACAAAAAACTAGTCGAGTCTAGTGTACTTGACCCAAACAAGTGTTGCTAAACACTACAGCGAAACCATCTAACGAAACAAACTGTTGAATATCGTTGCTGTGCAAATTTTTCAGATGCTACCTACTGATTGTAAAGGTATGGTGTTTATGTTCAGGTCGTTCCTCGTTCGAGGAACAGCGCTGTATGGCTACTCCGTGGAAAAAATACGAGCGTGATGGGCACATTTGAACCGGGTTTGACTCGAGGCGGGCTCTTCTTCTCCATCTGAGCCTATATCAGCCTGTTTCTGCGGATCTCTTCATTTCTGATTCTATCTCACAGGTAGCTCACAGGGAAACTCCGAGCATAGCCACAGAATATAATCCTCTGTGGCATAGCCCTCTCCATTGCCCTTTGGGTGACTCTTGTTCGATACTTTCTACGACTTTTGTCTACTACTTTCGACGACCCGGTTGGTGTAATGGTTACCACACCGGACTGCCAAACCAGGGTCCTGGGTTCGAATCCCGGTTCGGTCATGGATGTTATATGTTCGTGCCGTTGTTGTATGGTTTCCATAATAAAAGCCTTTAGTGCTTCGTTTGGGATCATTACAATGTATGTGCCTGTGAGCGTTATTTATTTATTTATTATTTATTATTTACTTAAATCGAACACTAAGTTCCGTTTCCGGGCGTTTTTCTCACATTACAAATGTCACATTACGCAGATCAAAGTTCTGTGTTTTAATTATTAAGAATTTAATATATTTGGCAAAGCCATTAAGGTTTTGAAGATTGTATTAGTGAAATGTGCACACTATGCATGCCTGCCTCACTTTGTATGCTCTCTCTCTGTCACGGGTTTGCTGGAAGAAATCTCTTTAGAGATAAGCTCGCCCTTTGTAAGTGTCTATTATGCTGTTTTCATTTATATATTTCCGTATGTATAGTAAAGTGTTAAAATAAATAAAAAATAAGGAGGAGATTAAGTGTTTACAGTCCATTATTGAAGAACAATAAAATATTTAACTACTATTGTGTGTTGCATTATTACCAGCGCACATCTAGCGCACACATAATTTTTGTTTTGTAGTTTTTATGAGGCGACCACGTCTCTTCCATACACACACTGGTCAAAGACACTGCGGTGACGTGAAGATACTACGTAGCTTCCCGAACGCTGCCCAGCCGAGTTGGATTCGACGGTTGATCTTTTTCTCGAAGTTGGACCTACCTAACTGGATAGTTTGTCCCAGTAGGCCTCGCATGCCACCCCCGAGAAAACGTTAAAAATAGAGATGTGCCTCCGTCCTTATTATTTTACGTATGCCAGAAAGAGCGCGCATGACATTTTTCTCGTTTAAACGCTTTGTCGTGGGTGGCATGCTAGCTGTGCTGGTAAACATAATCGTCAACAACTTCGAGCGCAGAGGTTCCGATTTTTACAGGAGTGATGACATGGTCTTCGCTTGTCCGTGTTCATTTACAGACCATGATTCTTCGATTCAACATAATTACTTAAAGTTTTTACTTAATTCGTATGTTGACATAAATTTCCCGTTTGTAATCATTGTTAAATATTTTATGTTTAAGTTAAGTTTAGTAAAATTAAATACCTAATTACGTCCTCGAGGAAGATCATGAAATGCGGCACATCCAAAAGGTCTAAAACTTTTAAAAACATGCTTCAGATACTATCTCGAAAAAAAAAGCAAACATCCTAATTCTTTAGAAAGATTCAATACGCCCAACATCGTATGATAATATATTGATCTCACAAAGACCGCGATGAACTCATAAGCGTGTATAATCAAACTGAATACTCAAACAGAAATACATTATACAGAGAAGATCCCGGACATAAGCCAACAAGGGCGTGGATTAAGAGTGGCTAGTCATTCGGAAGAATTGTTTAACGCTAACCAAATAGCGGTGTTTGGGACGCGAAAGGATCCACTAAGCAGATAATTTTCGATAGAGTCGAGCTTATAAACTGTCAATCAAGTGTGTTTGTTGAATGAAGATGTTGAATGTTGTTGGTAACAATAGCTGCAGATTGGTATGTATGATAGATTTCCGACCCAATACAAAACAGCTTGGCTGTATCTGCATTTAGCCGATTGGAGATGGAAACACGAACAATTTCTGTACTAAAGTTATTTCTTGACTAACTTACCAAGTATTAAAATTCCGAATTAATACGAGGAACAAACCAAGAGGATGGTCATTGCAGAGCTCCCGGGCGCGATGAGTACAAAGTTAGATCCTATTTTAAATAAGTACTAACCTATGAGATTCAATGAAATTGTTTAAACATGATCAAGTTATTAATCTCTGTGTTATTATTATTATATTATACAGGCTTGTATGCATACATATTTGTAAAATAATTATCCTTCAATTCCAAGTTAATTCAGTCAATACAACTGATACCTAATGAATTAATGATGTTTTTCTAGTTTGTCCATGAACTAGTGCAGCGAGGGTTGCGGAACAATTTGTCTACCGCGTCAGACTGCGCTGTGCTCCAAGTGCTAATATAAATAGACAATCAACGTTTCAGAGGTCAGTTACAACCGGACTTCCTCTCGTTAGGAACCTACCGGGGAAGCGACGTGACACAAACAATGAGGGTGTTTCTAGCCGTAGCAGTGCTGTGCCTGGCGGCCGCCAGCACAGCCCACGAGGCGGAGGACCAGGCCGTGGCCGCCAGCAAGGGCCACCACCACGAGCACGGCGGCGGCCACGAGCACCACGCCCACCACCACCACGACCACGGCGGGAAGGGCCACAAGGGACACAAGGGCCACCACCACCACCACAAGGGCGACCACGGCGACTACGGCAAGCACCACCACGAGGGACACCACCACGAGCACGGCGGCGGCCACAAGAAGCACTGGGACGAGCACGACCACCACGGCGAGCACCACGAGCACGGCCATCACCACAAGGGAGGCAAGCACGGCCACAAGGAACACCACGACAAGGGCGAGCACACCGACGGTTACCACAAGAAGTACCACAAGGACCACTTCCACAAGGACCATCACTTCCATGACGGCGACCATAAAGAGGGCAAGCACCACAAGCATGGCCATCACCACGCTCACCACGAGGATCACGGCGGCCACCACAAGAAGGGCGGTCACCACCACTCCGGACACCATGAGGGGCACCACGGAAAGCACGGGCACCACGACAAGCACCACTACGACGAGGACCACAAGGGGCACAAGGGCCACCACGGGCACGAGGAGCACCACCACCACCACCACGACCACGGCAAGAAGGGCGGCCACAAGGACCACAAGCACTGGGGATTCCACCACGGCAAGCACTGACCGTGATAATAAGTACACTCATGTTTGTTTAGAGATGTTAAAGTTGCAAGTTGTTATTGTTATTGTTCATTATTTTTGTACAAAGTAAATAATTTTTCATTATAATGTTATATTTTCAATTTATTATATCCCACCAGCATTAAAATGCGTCGTGGTAGGTAGCTGCGGTTGATCATGACAATGAAAACAGTGCGATTTCTATGTTGCATTTCATCCTACTAAAAGTGACTATCAAGCTAAAGTTCATCATTGCGGTCGAAGTGGCTATCACCTAAATCACGGAATACCATCATCGGATCATCAAAATCGGATTTCGTCAGTGTTGTCCAAAAATGTGTACCCTTTCACACGTTCCGCCTGCCGGTATTGCGCGCGGGCGCCCATAGATATTTATGTGTGAATGCTGTCATACATGTTCATCCACATCGATGCAGGTTACCGGGCAGCCGGAACGTGTATAAAGGATCCAACTTAATTTTCTGACACTTTTTTAACGGGATGATCAGACCAAACTGAACAACTTTATCTATGGGACCAACACTACGAATAAGAATAACTATAGAAGAGTAACTCTAAACAAAATCGAAATAATTTTTGGCACCCAATGAAAAGTGACATTTTGTATGAGTTTTGGCGGCTAGGTACAGTTTTTAAAGAACAAATTTAGAACACGGTACACTTTTTTTGGTGCCACTTTTTGAGCTTCATTTACACTTCTATATAAGTACATTCTTATTCGTAGGACCAACATCGAAATCGCGATAAAAACGGATTTGTATGAAATTTAGCACACAGATACCTAGATTAAGTTCTGAATTAACACATACGATACTTTTTAAAGTCAATGCCGACTAGATCGTGGGCACAGGCCTAAGTATATTATACTTATTACATCACATAAAAATCATAATTATAGCAAAACAGATACTTACATAATGTTGAATATTATCGAGATTTTATTCTGACCCATCTACACTTAAATTGCTATCGAATGACACCTCAACCATCAAAATCGGTTTAGTGGTTTAGGCACTACAAAACTACCCCTAATTTTTCGCAGACCGGTCTGCCAAAACAATAATGTAGGAGTGGATATACGACAAAAATCGTAATTTATCACTACCACTTAAGCCGAATTCCAACATATTATGTAAACGACAAAATTAGTTATAGATAAGTATATTTAAAAAATCGGCCAAGTGCGAGTCGAAAAAATTGTTTTCCTTAGCGCAAGGGTCACACACACTAATTGGCCGGTTTTCATTATTTGTTGTTTTACTTCAGAATAATCTAATCTAATCTAAACTATTATAAAACTGTAACTGAAGTGTGTCTGTACATTGAAGATATTTACAAAAAAAGATTACGATATGGTTTTTAGGTATCCCTGACTCGAAAACAACCTTTTTTAGAAATTTTGTCTGTCTGTTTGTTTGTGTGTTTGTTTGTTTGTGTGTTTGTTTGTTTGTTTGTTTGTTCGCGCATCACGCAAAAATTACTGAACCGATTTTGATGAAACTTTTTTTGTTTGATAGCTTATGATCTGACTTAAAATCTGTTATATAATTTGTGCGGACGAAGTCGCGGGTAAACACTAGTGCACTATAAAATCAAACCAAGTTTGACGCTTCAAAAGTGCGGATCAGCCGAACGATTTTATTTATACAGGGTCCTAAACTCCTAACTACTTAATATGCTGACACTTTTTTGAAGGTATGTTCAGGAACGCGATTTTTGAATGTCATCGGTGAGTTTGAACGGTTTTTAAATCTCATACAAAAGCGTTCTCATGCATCTTTCTACTGCTTATTTGGCTTTAAAAAATCGCACTCCTGAATTATGATTTTTGGAAGTCAAATCAGCAATAGAAAGATGCATATCTCCATAGAAATTTTCACATTTTCAACTGCTGAATTCATCGAATGAGATTCAAAAATCGCACTCCAGACCATCAAAATGAACAAAATTCTCTATGGGACCAACATCGAAATCGCGAAAAAGAAATCAGCTGTCCCATACATTTGGCTCGAATAGGTTTGCAGTTTTGTATGGAAGAGCAGTTTTTTTTCGCGATTTCTATGTTGGTCTCATAGAGAAAGTTGTTCAGTTTGACGGTCTGATCATCCTCTTAAAAAGTGTCAGGATATTAAGTTGGACCCTATATCTTACCTACATACAGGGTAGGTAGGTGTAACAAAATACCCTAGTAATATGTACCTACTTATGGGGGTGCTTTTAGCCCAAGAAACTGATCAATTTTCACTATGGAGCCTCCGTGGTCTAATGGTTAAGAGCATTGGGCTCTTGACACGGATGTCGTGGGTTCGATTCCCACGGGGGGCACCTAGTGAAATGTCACTTTGTGCGTTTTTCCCTAGTCGGTTAGGACATTGCAGGCTGAGTCACCTGATTGTCTGAAAAGAAAGATGATTCCGTGCTTCGGATATCAGCTGTTGATTTAGGGTACAATTGGTCAAGTCTGATGAAAGTTCCAATTCGTCAAGCGGCTTTTAACCGCCCAGTTTTGTTTTGATTCGTCAAGTACTGTAATGGTTCTAATTGGTCAAGGCTATTAAAGGTTCTAATTCGTCAAGTCTATAATGAGTTTCAATTCGTCAAGTCTACTAAAGGTTCCAACTCGTCAAGTCTACACTACGTTATGATTCGTCAAGTCTATGATAAGTTCCGATTCGTCAAGAGCATAATTAACGGTGCAAAAAATAACTATGCACACACATACACTCTTGACGAATCGGAACTTATCATAGACTTGACGAATCATAACGTAGTGTAGACTTGACGAGTTGGAACCTTTAGTAGACTTGACGAATTGAAACTCATTATAGACTTGACGAATTAGAACCTTTAATAGCCTTGACCATTAGAACCATTACAGTACTTGACGAATCAAAACAAAACTGGGCGGTTAAAAGCCGCTTGACGAATTGGAACTTTCATCAGACTTGACCAATTGTACCCTAAATCAAGCTGTTGGTCCCGGCTACTATCTCTGGTGGTAGTAGTCGTTACATAAAAACCACGTCAGAGGCCGTAAGGCGGTTTGAATAAACTCTGACACCAGGGCTTGTAGCCCACTCGATAAGAAGACTATGGAGCCAACTTCGAAATCGCGGAAAAGAAATCAGTTGTCCCATACAATTACAATACAAATTTGGAGGAGGAATAGGGGAATACGAAATGCTGTTTTCGTTGATTTTATGTAGATGTACCCTGATGATGGTACCTACCCTTGAATGAAAAAAATACCTCGTTTTTCGACCCCTTTTTCCATAGGGTCATGATGTTTAGTTTTATCATCTAATTACACCCTTAAATTTTGTATGTTACGTACCTAAGTTAAAAATTCAGGTGTACCTCCTTATAAATATAAGTAATACCAAGTTACCGACTGCTCTCCAACTGTGAAGAAAAACATTAAAACCTGCTTATGCTGAAGAAGAAATTCTGATGAGAATATTATGAAGTCTAGGTATCAATCCGCATATGCCCATACAATACATACCTACGTCCTCGAGCCCCTTGAGGGAAGACTTGTGCCCAGCACGGCTAGCATGCCACCCACGACAAATCGTTTAAGAGAATATTATTCCGAGAGCGAAAATGTGCGCTGTACGTTTGTACGTAGGTACTATGGTGATATTTTCTGTACCAACCAATTAAAGTCAATGAAATTTTGCAGAAACAATCTAGAAACAAATTTCTATGCTTCTATAGAGTCAGATTTTCGTTAAAATATACAGTTTCAATGCTAGTATTAATTTAAGATTTGTATGGAAATCTTTGAGGCACTGTAACTTGAAAACTATACATTTTAACGAAAATCTGACTCCATACAAGCATAGAAATTTGTTTCTAGATTGTTCTGCAAAATTTCATTGACTTTAATTGGTTAGTATTGAAAATATCACCATAATACGTTTGTATGGAGCGCGCTCCGAATAATATACCCTTAAACGAGAAAAACGTCATGCGCGCTCTTTTTGGCGTACGTAAAATAATAAAGATAGAGGCACGTCTCGATTTTTGTCGTTTTCTCGGCGGTGGCATGCTAGAGGGGCTGCAGTGGGACTTATACAGGGTGTAAATTTAAGGCGTATCAGCCGTGGACCACTCTCCTCTCACTCACACTCCATACTAATCGATGAGAAGGAGCGCGTGGCTCCGGTCAGAATTTTGGTGTTTTCTTTGAAAAATTAGATGATTTTTTATTAATTTCTAAAAAGTAAAAAAACCACATCATTCTAAATTGTATTGTGAACAATATAGTAAATTTTCATTTTGTTCCGATTAAAAATGTAAGAGTAAAATGGTTACAACTGGAAAAAAAGGGGTGACTTTAGAGTCCCTTTTCTTCGGTTTTATTCATTTAAATCGATTTCTAGAAAAACCACATCACTTCTCATATCCTGTAGGTGGTTCAGTTTATATTTCAGCTCAAAAAGTGCCATAGTTAATGAATAAAATGGTTACAAAATTACCAAAAACCGGCAGGTAGCCCCTTAAATGAGTTACATATTAAAGTGGATGATTCAGACCATCTAACTGAACAATTTTCACTACAGGGCCAACATCGAAAACGCAAAAATACTGCTTTTCCCTAGAAAACGTCAATCGGCCACTATATAGTCCCAAATGTATGGACGACTGATTATTTTTCGCGATTTCGAAGGTGGCTCCGCAGTGAAAGTTGTTCAGTTTGATGGTCCAAACCTTGGATAAGTTATATGTCAAGATAGACAGTCGAAATAGTACTCTGTGGTCGAAGCAACGAAAGCGTCGAAAAAATTGCAACCAGCACTGGCCTCTAAACCCTATCCATATACACGCACACAGACATAATTTGTATGACGCCTCACGCACACCAATGTAGTGAAAGTTGTTCAGTTTGATGGTCTAAAACTAAACCACCCCTTGAAATATTACTATAGGATGTTTTGTTACATCTGTATAGGCTAATGATGATGATGATGATGTTAGGCAGTTACATTGTAGGTAACTACCTACCTATATAGGTACAATGTAACATGCCTGATTCAAATAAACGAACAAACAGTGCTACGAATACAATACAATACGTATACTCTTTATTTGCACACCAAAAACATAAAATAGCATAACGAAAGCAAACAAAAAGGGTACAAATGGTGCGACGATCTTATCACTAAAAGCGATTTCTTCCACACATCGATGGGATAGGATGGAAGAATAAACAGGGGTCAAATGATGAGCCATCTTTTTTCACTTGGTTTAAGAGGATAGGCGGGCTGAAATGCTAATTAGGAGAATAGGTCACTTTTTGACTGTATACATATTTGTCCGATCCGCCCCACCGATACGGGGTGCATGCGACTAGAGTGCGAAACACTCTCTCCTTTCTTACACATATCATCCTTCACACAATCCATCCATCTTTTCTTCGGCCTTCCTCTCCTACCACAGCCATACACTCGTCTCGTAACATGACACACGTCTCTCCGCATCACATGCCCATACCACGATAATCTATTACACTGCAATTTTTCCGTCATGGTGCTACTTTCAAACTTTTTCTAACTAATAACTGATTCCTAATCCCGTCCATTCAAGTTACACCACACACCCATCTCAATCTCAGGCCTAATAATAAGTATAGTATTTAATATGTTGTAATCGCAGTGATCACCGGCTGCAGTTAGGCGTAGCGCGGCACCGCTGCGGCCGTCCTTGTCCGCTGTTTTCACCAACACAAACCTGCAACTTCTAAGATATAAATGCCCTCTCGATTTATCGTTAAGTCAGTTCAGTCCCAGTATCCAAACATTTAACAAGCATTTAACAAAAGGAACAACCATGAGGACGCTTGTCGCCCTAGCTTTGTTAGGATGTGCTGTAGTCGTTTGTTCTGGCCGCGAGATCGGCCAGAAGGAAACCGACCTGGTGGCCGCAGCTAGCCATCACAAAGGTCACCACCACGAGGAGGGCGGCGGCAAGGAGCACCACGCCCACCACCACCACGAGCACGGCGAGAAGGGCCATAAGGGACACAAGAGCCACCACCACCACCACAAGGGTGACCACGGTGACCACCACAAGCACCACCACGAGGGTCACCACGCCGAGCACGGCGGCGGCCACAAGAAGCACTGGGACGAGCACGACCACCACGGCAAACACCACGAGCACGGCCATCACCACAAGGGAGACAAGCACGGCCACAAGAAACACCACGACAAGGGCGAGGAGACCGAGGGCTACCACAAGAAGTACCACAAGGACGAGTACCATAAGGACCACCACTTCTACGATGACCATCACAAGGAGGGCAAACACCACAAACACGGCGATCACCACGGACACCATGAGAAGAAAGGAGGACACCACAAGAAGGGCGGCCACCACCATTCCGGACACCACGAGGCTCACCACGGCAAGAAGGGCCACCACGACAAGCACCACTACGACGAGGACCACAAGGGGCACAAGGGCCACCACGGGCACGAGGAGCACCACCACCACCACCACGACCACGGCAAGAAGGGCGGCCACGAGGACCACAAGCACTGGGGATTCCACCACGGCAAGCACTGATGTTCCTATTGTTAAGATATTTGTTATGTCTATTTTGTTATTTTTTGCCTTACCTCCTTTTTGTAAATAAACGAATCTCGATATAGTCAAATTATTTAGATTGTTTTACTTGAAGGTACCAACGGTACAAAATTTACTAAAATACCTACGAATCCTAATAATTTGCAAATCAAATAGGTATCGTTTAAAAAACAGTAAACAGGTAAACACACAATTATCAGTCAGTCTAACGGAACTAATGCAGTTTAACCGTGGCTCGATGTCGTCATCGGTGTTGTCGCAGAGTCAGTCGCCCAGAAATCTACAGCAATACTATTGCTAAAGATCAATCTGTAATCGACATCAGATGAAAGCGTTATTTATCTATAAATTCAAAGTGCGGAAGGTCTTGTGACACTTCGATTTAAGAGCTCCAACCAGCAGCAGCACGGCCTCTAGGGAGTCAAAGTAAGTTGTTACTTATTCTACTACATAGGTACCTAAGTATTTAAATTACATGTATCAATTATCATCGTATCATTTTACTAATATCCTTCCTTATTATCCTTTATACTTACAGAAAAATGAGGCTATTATCAGTAGCAGGTCTCATAGCCTGTGTGCTGATATCGGCTAGAGCCCGAAACGTAGCAGATGTGAATGAAGAGAGAGGTATCGAACAAAAGACGGTGGCCGAGTTGACTGCACCCAGTGGTCCGGATCTATCGGCCGCGGGCACCGAGCATAAGAAAGCCAAGAGCAGCCACCACGAGGAGGGCGGCGGGCACGAGCACCACGCTAAACACCACAAGGATCACGAGGACAAGGGGGACAAGGGCTACAAGTCCCACCACCACCACGACAAGGGCGAGCACGGCCACCACGAAAAGCACCACCACGAGGGCCACCACGACGAACACGGCGGACACAAGAAGAAGCACCACGACGAACACGACCACCACGGAGAACACCACGAAGCGGCACACGGCCACAAAGGTGGCAAATTCGGCCATAAAAAAGGGCACAAAAAAGGTTCAAAGACCACTGGCTTCCATCACAAATCGCACAAAGACGAATATCACAAGGAGCACAAGTTCTACGACGACTTCCACAAGGGGGGCCACCATAACAAGCATGGAGACTTCCACGGACACCACGACAAGAAAGGAGGGCATCACAAGAAGGGTGGGCATCATGAAAAGGGTCACCATGAAAAGCATCACGGCAAGAAAGGGAAGCACGACAAGGGGCATTATGACGAGGACCACAAGGGGCACAAGGGCCACCACGGGCACGAGGAGCACCACGCCCACCACCACGACCACGGCAAGAAGGGGGGCCACGAGGGCGGCAAGGAGCATGGGTACAGCCACGGGAAGAAGGCGTGAGTCTAATCAAGCCTATTGTTATTTGTTTTATTTTGTTTGTTATTACTTTTTAAATCAAGTCATAGTTCGTAATTCTAAGTTTTTATATGATTTTGCTATGAAACTGTGATACCTAGAGTTATTTTGTTAAAGTGGTTTAGAAAAGAATTCTTCATCAGGATTCAGTGTGATATTTTTTTTTGTATGTAAGTAAGACGAAATACCAGAGATCATTCTTATTATGCTGACGGTTTTATAAAGGGATGATCAGACCATTAAACTGAACAACTTTATCTATGGAACCAACATAAAGTCGCGAAAAAAATCTACTGTTCCATACAAAACTGTAATCAACCGAAACATCTGACAGCAGATATTTTTATCGCGATTTCGACATTGGTCCCATAGATAAAGTTGTTCAGGTTGGTGATCTGGTTATCCCCTTAAAAACCCGTCAGCATGGACCCTGTATGTAAGAAAAAATGAGTATATTTATCATTAAAAAGAATTAAAAATTACAGTTAACATTTAGTTTTATTCACTTTATTTAAAAATGAAACATTAGTTACAAAACTACAGAAGTGCCATTAGAGGAGCCAGATGTTCAAACTCAATCTTCTCTGTGATATTCTTAGTCTTAATATTTTCATCTTGATTTGCAATGAAGATCAGATTACCGTCATCTCTCCATCCATATTTCTTTACCCAATGCTTCAAGGTTACATCTAGAACAAACAGAAGGTATACATTAAAACAATTGCAAAAGTACTGGTAGGTAACAATATTAACTTTATTTTCAAAACAGTTATAAATACATATTTCTAATGTTAACCCGTTATAATGTTAAATTTTATATTAAACTAGTGTTTACTTGGGACTTCGTCCGCACAAATTATATACCAGATTTTAAGTCAGATCATAAAAATTCAAACAAAAAAAGTTTCCTCAAAATCGGTTCAGTAGTTTTTGCGTGATGCACGAAAAAACAAACAAACAAACACACAAACAAACAGACGGATACAATTTCTAAAAAAGTTTGATTTCGAGTCAGGGATATCTAAAAATCATATCATAATCTTTTTTTTGTAAATATCTTCAATCAAATCAAATATTCTTTATTTTACACCAAAATATAAACAGTAAAATACAGAGAAAAATAAAACAAGAGGCACAAAATAAGGCGGTCTTATCGCTAAGAAGCGATTTCTTCCACACAACCTTAGGGTAGAGGAAACGGTGAACGAAGAATGGTAGGCGGTGTTTGAAAGTTGTTCAGTCTAATAGTCTGAAGCACCCGTTTAAATATGTAAAGAATTCAATTTTACACCCTACCCGGGTATAAATTATCGTAATCATCATACAAATATTCACCCTTTGTTGGATTCAAACCCGTGACCCTCGGCACAGCAGGCACTCACTACCGACTGAGCTATCATGCCGTCAAGTTGTTCAGAACTAAACAAAACTCACCATCGATACCCCCAAGCAAGTTAGCGAGGTTGTTTTTCTCTATGGTCTGGAAGGTGATGCCGACGACGTGGCACACAAACTTGCGGATGGAGTCGTGGAAGCCACTGATGCGGTTGCAGAGCTCCGGCATCTGGTGCACTCTGTTCCAGAACTGAGCGAAGTCACACTGCTCCAGTATGTCCGCTAGGTACTTGATTTGAGATATTGTCTCATTTTCCACCTAAAAAAATATAAGTTACATACAAAGTGATCAAAATTTTGCAATTAAAAATATCTAAGGGTTGAATAACACATGGCCGCACGCGATCGCATTTTTCGTCGCTCCATCCTTTTCTGTCACTCAGGAACGTCCTTTGTTGGAGCATATAACATAGACGGAACGCGATCACGGCACGCGGCGTGCTGTTCCGTGCTGTTCCGTTCCGTCCATCTTATATGCTCTAGCAAATTACGTTCCTGAGTGACAGAAAAGGATGGAGCGACGGAAAAAGGCGACCGCGTGCGGCCATGTGTAATTCAACCCTTCTTGAGACTAAAAACAAATATAGAGTAAAAGATTTAGATACCTACTCATGATCACCCACTCAGGTGTCTCCACATGAACTTGAATCTTATCTTAATAATCAAATTTATTGATTCTACATGTATGCCATGTTAGCTTCATCATCATCAAATTAAAGATTAAAAAGGGCGAGCGGGATTCAAATGCGGGATTTTTTTCCCGCTCGCTGCCCGACTTTTTTTTAATCTTACTAATATTATAAATGTGAAAGTTTGTATGTTAAGATGTTTGGTTGGATGTTTGTCACTCAATCACACATAAACAGCTGAATGGATTTGGATGAAATTTGGCTCAAAGATAGATTAGGTATGTCCTGGATTAATGCATAGGATACTTTTTAAAGTCCACACAAACAGAGTCGCAGGCATCAGTTAGTTTCAAATAATTGGAAACTTTTTGAAATAATTTTCTTGGAAATGTTAATCATAATTTGTTTAAAGCAAACTCTGTTTTGAATAATTTGTGGAAATTTTAAAAAAGATTTTTTTACACAATCGCACACCTAGATCTAAAGAGGTATTAACTCAAAAAAGTACTTTTTTCAGAAAAGGCGAAAAACTGATTACCGTATCCCTGTGTACTGCAGGAGTTTTTAGTATAGATCCAAGCTTTTTAAATGCGGCTAGAAGAAAGATTTTGTTGAAATATTTTGTTTAAAGACGATATTCATTGAGAAAATTGTATTTTGCCAGCAATACTGGTTCAACTCAAAATGTTATATTAATTTACTCAACACCAACCATAAAAACGGCGACAACTCGAAATAATATGGTTTTAATTTTGAACAAGACGGATGCAACTCAAAATATTACACTTGTAGTAGTGAGTGCAACTGGCGATGTCCCTGTTTTGGTGGGGGAGGAGCGAGGCTCCAAAATGTCTGGTCTTGACAATGTTACACTATGTAATTCAATATTTGTACTTTGTATATTTTGTTTTGTTTAAAAGAAGTGTGTTGTAGAGTTTCTGGCCGCATCTTCTCTACAACGGAACACCTTCCGAAGCGGTGGTAGAATCAAAAATGATGTCAAAAAGTTATCTATGTGATATTATTTTGAATAAAAATTTTGACTTTGACTTTGACTTTGACTTTGCTCGCTCGTTCAACAAAAGGGGCTTCTAGCGCCATCTAGTGTCAAGTAGAAGACATATTTTTAAATCTGTTTTGTTGGTCGTTAGGTTATGAAACAAAGAATTCGATGGTGTGCATAACTCAAAACTTAAGATTTTTGAGTTAGCTCCCTTTAGATCTAGGTGTGCGACATGCACTTTGATACCAAAAACGATTTGAAATTTATGAATGAATAAGTAGGTACTGTTTTTTTTAATAATAACTTGGTAAAATTGAGTATTATACAGAGTCCTTCTTAATATGCTGACACTTTTTAATGGGATGATCAGAACATCAAACTGAACAACTCTCTATAGCACCAACATCGAAATCGGGAAAAAAAATCTGCTGTCCCATACAAAACTGCAAACCTACACTAGCCAAATGTATGGGAGAGCAGATTTTTTTGGTTGATGTAGAAAGTTGTTCAGTTTGATGGTCTTGATCATCCTCTTAAAAAACTGTCAGCATATTAAGTTGGACCTTATAATGTATAACATTCCAGCATGTCGACATTCATCACAAAATTTTAGTACAAATTACAGATTTACGTCTAATCTGCCTTTGATTCTAAACAACTCTTAAACAGAGTATTTATTTATATTACATATAGTTAATAAGGTTTTGGTCAAATAAACACCAAGGCTGACCAATTTCAGCCACAATTGCTTTAAATAAACCTGTAGCTCAGAACTGTGCCTTCCAAAGTGTCCTGCTGCTAAAATATGTCCATTTACTGTAATTCTTATACTTTTAACTAATTAGAACTATTACTAACCACTGACTCCAGAAGCAAGCACTTGCACAAAGTGAAATCGGTGTGTGGGAAGTTGGTGAGTGCCTTCAGTAGGATCTGGCATGTGATATCAGGGTTGAACTTCTCCGGGTTGAACTGGTACAGCTTCAGAACCGACAGGTTGGCCTCCAGGTCGTACGTGTTCTCCCGGGACTGCATATCTACGTACCTCTCTAGCGTTTGCAGATTGGCCGGATTATACCTAAAATTTACGTAAAACGATAGTTTGAGATAACATTTTCTGTTCATTATTAATCATTAATCTAACACCGAGTTAAAGAAATAGAAGAATCAGCTCTAAACTTGTAGATTTCGTATTATTTTACCGATAAATATGCGACAAGTTCTAACCTATATAAATATGAGAAGAACTCACCTTTCGATACTTTTCAGTATGCCGGCAACTGTTTGCTTCATAGTTTCAGCCATTTTTTAAAACTTTACACACAGATTTTACAAATTACAGTCGAATAAACATAGAAAATCTGTTAAAAAACTACATTCACTCGCATTCGCGTGGCTTCCACACCCACAGACAATTCAATTTGACAGAAGAGTTTTTTGTTGTTGTTGTTGTTGTTACATTTATCCTTGCGGAAAGGCAAAGGGAACATAGCCCATGCAGCCAAGTCTGATTTTGTCTTTTCTTATAAATTCATTATGAAAGGCACTGTGTGCCTGGTCTGTTTTATGTTTATTATAATGTTTCCTTCTTGTCTTCTTCATAATTCAAGTAAATTGTAATTTTTCTGCAGTATTGTCATATTCTGAATTATATCCGAGAACGTGTTTCTAGTGTCCGATGTCTTCAATACATATTTTCCAATATTTTCAAGAATCCGTTTTCCTCAGCAATTTTTCGTTTTATATCCACTTAAACCTAACCCATTGACATGCGAGGGTGGTTCACACATTTCAATGTTCAAGGGAGCCTTACGCGGGGATATCAATCCGAATCGAACGGTCGCGCCTTACTTTATTTCTCACTTTTACTATATTGTTCTCCATTAAAGGCACATTATTACACTAATTCCACCACATTATCACAATAACAGCCACGAAAAACTAATTTAGAAAATTAAGAAACAAAGTCCGTCCGTCTCGTCTTGTTTCCCGCGCAAAAAAAACGTTTTTTGTTGTTGTTGTTACATTTATCCTTTCGGAAAGGCAAAGGGAACATAAAAGAGTTTTTTCTTCCATCGCTATAAAATTTACGGCTTGGAATCCAGGGTTCTAAATGCAGTCAACATTTTTTTTTCTATTTCTATTTCTTCACGTGCTGCATGCTACCAGTGCAGGATGGATGGATCCAGTACACAAACTATATAGAGATACTAACGGTCCAGTATGCCACGCCACGTCTCATCAACTAAATGATTTTCCTCTTTTTTTCCTACACGTTCGTGCCTAGGAAGTGGTTTTATAAGAACTTTAAAGAATATTCAATGTACAGACACACTTCAGTTACAGTTTTATAATAGTTTAGATAAAATTTGGTGGTTCATGAGATGGCCCAGTAGGCAGCTTAAGATCATAAAGGAAGCTGAGGGTAGGTAGCCGGTTTATATTTATGTAGTGATGGGATGGATGAATATTGATTTATCGTTATCTAATCTTGACGTTGGGCATCTGTACTGTATAGTATTATATAATCTGTGGCGATAGTAAAGTTACCGAGTACCAAAAATATATATAGGTAATGTTCTTGCTGAGTACAGTTAGTTTTAAGATCTGCAACCATTGATTTTATTTATTCAAAGTCTGCATCCCACAACAATCACAGAAAATGTTTAAGAAAAACACGAACATGGTACGTAGTTGAGTTTTAATCATTAAATTAAACACTTACAAAAATAGCTTACTTATATACTTAAGAACAAATTAAAACTACACAATCTCATTGCTTTTTAAAGCTCTTCAATATAGGATAAATGTTATCAAATGCTTCGTAGATTTCTTCACGCACTTTGGCACCAGTCAACACAACTTTACCGGACACAAAAATCAATAGTACTATTCTAGGTTTGACCATACGATAGATGAGGCCGGGAAATAGTTCCGGTTCATAGGAACTGAACTGTCCGTGAGTGAGCACCAATCCCTCAAGACGAATGGGAAATTTCACGTCACAACTTCCTACCATATTCTGTATTTTGAAATCTAAAAACTTGGCCTGTAACAAAGAAACAATTTTGATTAAATTAAGCATCCAAGAACTGCACAACCATGTCTATATTCTTCGTGAAAACAGAGATTTTGCCCTCATTGGGGGACTGCCGTAAATAAAAAAAAAATTATAAAGCATTTAGGATCTACATCTTTTCAAAGAAAATGTAAGGCTTCTGTCACATGTAGTGACTATGCCAGCCTCATAGGTTTATACAATTTAATAGTGTTTTCCCGCGACTTCGTCCGCACAAATTATATACCAGATTTTAAGTCAGATCATAAGCTATCAAACAAAAAAAGTTTCATCAAAATCGGTTCAGTAGTTTTTGCGTGATGCGCGAACAAACAAACAAACACACAATTTTGTCAATAGATGGCGCTGCACGTCATTTAAATCGCGCTATCGACTGTGATTTCAGTTTATATGAAGTTGAAGTTCCTCATGATTTTATGGTTTTATAATAGTTAAGATATCAATCTAGGATTCTAGGGCCAGGGACAGCCCCACAATCTGGTTTAAGCTTACTGCTCTGCTTGACAGAGGGTCAGGCAACCAGCAGTGAGCTGCTCATTGTAACAATAAAATTTTCCGATAAATGGATCTTAGATCTGCATTCCGGACATATTCCAGCATAACATGTTTAATGTCTTCCACCTTACTGCACACTGTGCATAGTGGGGAGGGTTTAATACCCATCAGACATTGAATTAGGATCAGGAGTGCGATTTATGAAACTCATTCGCTGAATTCAGCAGTTGAAAATGTCGAAATTACTATGGACATATGCATCTTTCTAATGCAGATTTAACTTTCAAAAATCATACTTCAGGAGTGCGATTTTTAAAAGTCAAATCAGCAGCAGAAAGATGCATATCTCCATAGTAATTTTGACATTTTAAACTGCTGAATTCAGCGAATGAGTTTCAAAAATGATAATGATAAAATGATAAAACATATTATCTGGAATATCAATCTTGAAAATAAACAGAGCACATTCAAGTGCAATCCAGTAAAAACATCATGACGTTGTATTATAAATTGCTTAGCTAACAACACTGCAAAAATTAATTTCTTCCAACTTTGTATACTGAAAAGCAAAAAGAACAGAACTAAAAACTGCCATAACGTTGACTTGTGTGGTGTTGTTAGCTAAGCGATGATTTATGAAATATAATTCGAATTTAACATAATTGCACTAACCGTAAAACCGAGTTTCTGAATAATTCTTGCGTACTTCCTAGCGGCTAAACGTGAATCTTCCTCGCTCTTGGCTCCCGTGCAGACCATCTTCCCCGATGAAAAGATAAGGGCCGTTGTCCTGGGCTCTCTTATCCTCATGATGACCGCAGCAAAACGCTTTGGATTGTATTCCGCATTACGTGCATGCAATGCAATTTTTTTTAGATCTAACTTGCAATTAAGATTTACTGTTGACACTATGTTTCTGTAAAAAGAGCATACATTGTTTTTATTGTATTATAATTTTAAAATAATGACTCTATCATGGACTTTGCCTGTCGATTTGAAATGAAGTTGGTTAAGCACATCGTTCTGGATCTCAAATTCAAAATTCAATTATACTTTATTGCACACCAAAACAGAACATACATTTGAATACAGATAAAGAATTACAAGGGTAGATCAACTATTTTTTGTCCATACCTAGTCCCAGTCATCTGCATAAAATTTTCTCAATGTTCAGGATCAGGCTCAAGCTCAGGTTTTGCTTGCCCCAAAATTTAATGTTTGTTGAATAACTAAGGATTGCATTTATTAAATACATACACGGTTTTGCAAAATTACTTGAATTTAACTTGAATTTTGGCGGTTGTCCGATGGACGCTTTATTTCGTTGTCCCCACGCTTTTTGGTCTATCGGACAACCGCTAAAAACTTCTAGTAGTTCAACACAGATGTTGCAATGCGCATGTGTGTAGAAGAATCATATCATTAGATACAATATCTATATTTCAAAATTAATGAATGTCAAGAAAAAAGGAACAAAAACGTTTTTTTAAACAGTACCGTGAGGACAAAAAATAGTTGATCTACCCACAAGTAGATACAAATAAGGCGGTTTTATCGCTAAAAAGCGATTTCTTCCAGACAACCTTAGGGTAGAGGAAATAAACAAACGAAAAATTGGTAGGCGGTGTAGCTTAAAAGAAAGAAATGGCTCGAGTGTATAAATATCCATCTCGAATTGAGAAAGTGAAAAAATGGGCTTAAGGCTTGGTGAAGGAAGAATCACTCATAGAAGATACTGACGGGCAATAGAGAAACTATCTGATTATTGCCACTATTTGCCGATTGCAGGTAAAAGTAAGACACAAACACACATGTACTACTTGATAGTAGTATGGTATTGTAGTATAAATTATTTAAAAGAGAGCCTCGTTGGCACGTTGCGCAGAGGTATTGACACTCAATCATGTAGGTCCAGAATCGAATCTGCATGGACAACATGCCATGTACCAGTGAGTTTTCTAACTTATGTACGTAATACGAATTACTCTCTAACGGTGAAGGAAAACAGTAAGGAAAACTACATAAATGCTAAAGATATTTGATATAATTATGTGAATTCTTCCAATCAAGGTATAGTGGACTGATGCCTGTACAACCTCCCAGAGGGTAAACCTGAACTGAACCTGAACAGTAGCACACAAGTTCAACTATCCAGAATTTGTTTCATGTGGGGGATATTCAAGTTCTGGGGGAGACATTCATTGAAAAAAACAATGCAAAAGTCACTGTGACTACATTGTACTATACATATATTTGAATTTCAGGGGTGATAAGTCCCACCTTTCATGTGCTTGGTATGGTAGCATCATGGACTAAGAGGAGATGGCATATCGGCTTGTTTCTATAGAAAATTATGTCACCGACAAAGGGGGTGAGTGACGGGTGAGGGGAGACAAAAAGCATTAGGGGAGCGTGTAATTTCTCTATGGTATACAACAATCGCAGTACAAACTAGATGACGTCATGCCCAGTTGGTGGTTACTGTGCACACTTTGTTACACCATCTCTACCAAGAGGAGCATGTAATTTCTCTATGGGTAGCATAATATAATCATGACTAAAACTCACTGTAACTGAGGAAGTATGCCGGGATCTGCAGAGTGCGGTGTCATAGGAGTACCAGGACCCGCCGGACTGGCCTGTCCCAGCATCTGCTGGCTGGCGAGGCTGCCGCTGACTATCATTGGCGACATCAGGTTTTGCTGAAACAAATATATGTTCTCTATCAATACTTATCATAACCCTGTGTATGTTAGAACAGGAATTTGAAAAATGACGGCACTTGTTGGCGTAGCATAGCTTTGGAATTGGAAACGATCACCAAAGTTAACACATTCGCTGATAAGGTCAAAATAACGGCACGGTGTGTGCCCAATGTGATACAATCACCATGTGAGTTGTGAACCACCACAGACCAGTTATTGCGGACCTATGACATAGATCATCAGCAGTGAATGTGTCAAGTGACATCAGGTACGGCTTTCGATGGGTGACTGTTTAGTGATGTTTCATATCGAGCATCACCATGCTTCGGAAGGCACGTTAAGTAGGTGGTAAAAGTGTTGCTGGCCTGCCAGACCCCACAACAAGATAAGATAAGTTGGTCCTACTGGTTAGTTAAGCCAGGTCAGAGGCATTCATTCATTCATTCATTTATTGGTTGCTTTCATGGGTACATAGGTTCTTATGACGTAAAGTAGGCAACTAGGCATATTGGCGGCATGAAAATTCTCTAACAGCAAGATGACCACTAGCCTCCATCGACAGTGGAATATGGCGCACTCCCTCTCACCCATATTTGTGAGAAGCCTCTGCCCTGCGTCATTGTACAGGCCATAAATTAACTCCGAAAATTGGAGGGAAAAATTCAAATAAAATTACCGGCGTTTGTGGCTGCATCATCTGTTGGGGCGTAGAATAAGCGGCGGTCGGGGCGTACGTGTGCAGCCTCTGAGGCGTGCCCATGAGCGAAGCACCAAACCCAACGAGGGGCGACGAGCCCAGCGCCGAGTGGGCATGCTGCTGTTGCTGCAACTGGTTCTGCTGCTGCTGCAGCGCGTTTGGCAGTATCTGCTGGTCCTCCTCCGGTTGATGTAACGGTGTACCTATACCAGGTATGTTGTACGGACTCGGCAGCATTTGGTCCATTTTGTTTGGTGTCTTGTTTTCAAGGTTCTAAACACTACCGATACTTTTAATGAGATCCAAACTTGTTATTCGGTTTGTCGTCAGTATTGAATTGTTTCAATTCATTTACAAACTGTCAATTGCGTTAGTTTTTCTATATTTCATCAAAAATCACAAACAAAATCAACCAACGTTTCGCATTCGCACGGCTCGTTTTTGACACTTGACAGTTGTTTTTTTTTTCGGAAGAAAGGCAATGGGATCAAGCAAACGTCATGCATGCGCGCTCTTTCTTTGGGATAAGTATAGAAACAAAGGGGAAAACACATCTCCATAAGGGGCATGCTGGCATGCTAGGCCTACTCATTATGCTAAAAAGTTGTCATAGGGGCGAACTCGAGATTTTGCTTCATTATTTCTAAATTTTTCCAGGTCATGCAGAAATCGTATACAAATAGCTGATATGAGCTTATGATTTCTCTACATAATAACTCCATTGTAGAGCTCATCTTGAAATAGAGTACCTATTAAAAACACAAATTCTTTCTATTTCATTTGTATTTTAATATCTGTAAGGTCGCTCACCCCCATAAAGGTATTATTTGTAATATACTTATATTACTCTTTGGGTATTATACCAGCATAGGTAGCATGCAGCAGTGATACAGCGCCTTCTTCCTAGTACAGCGCTATTACACCTTCGCTCTCTTTCTATTTGCGTGCGAACGAACGAGATATAAGACGTGATACAGCCGTATCACGTGTTGCATGCTACCAGTGCTGGAATATATGCTCACCCCCTGTCTCGTCAACGCCATCTATCGATCCATCAGGAACAGCTTTTTCTTTTTTAATGGCTTTCTGAAAATCCCTCATTAAAAATATGTTTTTATCAAAAAGTTACATTTGTTAAGTACATGTTACACCTCATACTTATCGAACATAAGAATAGTGCGATGTAAACCATAAACTTAATATTAATAGTATATTAAGTTTATGATGTAAACTTAGATCAAAATAAAATTTTGATCCATGGGGGTTTGTCCATTACTGGATAAGCTTGAGCCTAAAAATCCAGTTATGGACACGTGTTTTTTCTAATCATTTTAAAGTTTTATAGGTAAATTGTATCTATAAAGTCTCCTGAATCTCCTGATGCTAACAGTTTTTGTAAACTTGAAAAAAAAAATCTCCTTTCAGTTATGGACATATAAAGAGATCCAGTCATGGACACCCTATTCCATAGTCCATAACTGGGGTGTTCATAACTGGATCTCTTTATTTATTAATAAAATTATTATACCTACCCCTGTGGCTGTGCTATCCCAATCTGTGAATTTTACGACGAAGTGCCTTAATAATAATGATGCCTACACAATTGATGACACTAAAGCTTCTCGCCACATAATTTACCTAATAGAATCAACCTACATTAAAAAGTATCAGGAAAAACCACATTTTTATGTAAGGATCTACTTTAACCCATACTGAATTTACTAATCAAAATTTGAACAATGCAATGGGCAAAAGAACTCCCGAATACCAAAATCCATACATTTCCTATCCAGATCTTGACTGGATGTCCATTACTGAAATTTGACTGTCCATTACAGGATTTTTGGCATATTTCGGTTGATCGTTTTTAATCAAATTTATTTCAAAACCCATTAGACAATTTATAGCTTTTAGCAGTTAGTGATAAGCGCTTATTATCTGACTATATAATATTAAACTCACAATGCTGGTATTGCTGGTATTCAATAAATAAAAAAGTTATAGCCATAATTGTGAAACTTGGTGCTTAAAGTGTCCATAATTGGTGGCACCACCCTAGGTATACAATTTTTCGTCGTTGTCCGGGAAACACTTTCGATTTTACTGAAATGTCCGGGGTTTTGATGTCTTTGTCCGGCGACGGCGATTTTGGCGATAGCATCCCTATTCCGGATGTGTGGTAGGCCTAAAGACCAACTTTTAACTAAAATGTCATCCATTGACTTTTAAAATTAGTTTTAATGAAGGGTAAACTCCAGCTATTCCTATGAAGACTCATCGACATGTGTATCCAGCATAGGTAGCATGACACCGTGATAAAGCGCTATCACACCTTCGCTCTCTTTCTATTTGCACGTGAACGAACGAGATAAAAGACGTGATACAGCCGTATCACGTGTAGCATGCTACCAGTGCTGCCTATCCTAACCTACGGTGCCTCAAAAGACCACATTCAAGGATTTCCAAAGAGCAATGGAGAGTATTAGTAAAGAAAGGATCGTGTCAGAAACACTACACTAACAAAACACGAATATCCGATGTTGGGGAAAAAACCGCCAGATTAAAATGGGCCGGCCATGTCTGTCGAATGCACCAGGAAAGGTGGACAAGAATTGTCACGCAATGGATCCCAGAAAACCGTCGTCGGCGTCCGGGTCGTCCTAGGAAGAGGTGGCGGGTCGATCTGTCTGGATGCTTTCGATGACGCGTGGCCAGAGCATACCCAGGACAGAGATGGTTGGAGGATAAAACCCCTTTTATCCTAGGCCTAAAATTGTGTTCACAAAAAAAGACTTAAAGGTTCCTAAGGCCGAGATTCAGAGACGATTTTTTTTGGCTTAGTTCGAGCTAAGTAGGGTAGAAATGTATGGATTTTGACATACGGGAGTTCGAACTATGACTTACAAATCGTCTCTGAATCTCAGCCTAAGACAGTTTCCCTACACTGAGCTCCTGTGGTTTTAGATTCCCCCATACTGTCCTTGTTAAAAAACAATATAATGTATGTAATGTTTGATAGTACGGAACCCTCGGAATAATGGACAGCCGCAAAAAAAATGGGTAACATTTTCGTATACCAGCGGGGCTAGTACGCCAACCACATTTAACACATCCATCTGTCAAATTTAGTCTTCTGTCTCGTTCTGTCGCGTGCAAATAGAAAGAGAGCGGAAGCGTGATAGCGCTATATCACACTATCGCGTGGCGCTATTGGCGTACTAGCCCCGCAGGACTTTTTATTTCAACCTTATGTACCAACCAAAGGAACGTTTAAACCAAGTTCCAATACTCTGGGAATTATATCAAATTTTCCTGTGATATTACAGTGCATGAAAACTATTGAAAACCGAATCAAAATCCCTAGGTAGGGCAAAAAGTGACAACTGGGGGCAAAATGTGAGGACTGGGGGCAAAGGGTGACGACTGGGGGCAAAAGGTGAGGACTGGGGGCAAAAAGTGACAACGGGGGTGCTAAACGTGACAACTTGGTGCAAAAAGTGACAACTGGGGGCAAAATGTGAGGACTGGGGGCAAAAAGTGAAAACTGGGGGCAAAAGGTGAGGACTTAGGGCAAAAAGTGACAACTGGGGGCAAAAGGTGAGGACTGGGGGCAAAAGGTGAGGACTGGGGGCAAAAGGTGAGGACTGGGGGCAAAAGATGAGGACTGGGGGCAAAAGGTGACAACTGGGGGCAAATGTGAGGACTGGGGGCAAAAAGTGACAACTGGGGGCAAAAGGTGAGGACTGGGGGCAAAAGGTGAGGACTGGGGGCAAAAAGTGAGGACTTAGGGCAAAAAGTGACAACTGGGGGCAAAAGGTGAGGACTGGGGGCAAAAGGTGAGGACTGGGGGCAAAAAGTGAGGACTTAGGGCAAAAAGTTACAACTGGGGGCAAAATGTGAGGACTTAGGGCAAAAAGTGAGGACTTAGGGCAAAAAGTGACAACTGGGGGCAAAAGGTGAGGACTGGGGGCAAAAGTTGAGGACTGGGGGCAATAAGTGACAACTTGGAGCAAAAAGTGAAAACTGGGGGCAAAAGGTGAGGACTGGGGGCAAAAGGTGAGGACTGGGGGCAAAAGGTGACAACTGGGGGCAAAAGTTGAGGACTGGGGGCAAAAGGTGAGGACTGGGGGCAATAAGTGACAACTTGGAGCAAAAAGTGAAAACTGGGGGCAAAAGGTGAGGACTGGGGGCAAAAGGTGACAACTGGGGGCAAATGTGAGGACTGGGGGCAAAAGGTGAGGACTGGGGGCAAAAGGTGAGGACTGGGGGCAAAAAGTGAGGACTTAGGGCAAAAAGTGACAACTGGGGGCAAAATGTGAGGACTGGGGGCAAAAAGTGACAACTGGGGGCAAAAGGGGAGGACTGGGGGCAAAAAGAGACAACGGGGGTGCAAAACGTGACAACTGGTTGCAAAAAGTGAGGACTGGGGGCAAAAAGTGACAACTGGGGGCAAAAGGTGACAACTGGGGGCAAAATGTGAGGACTGGGGGCAAAAGGTGACAACTGGGGGCAAAAGGTGACAACTGGGGGCAAAATTTGAGGACTGGGGGCAAAAAGTGAGGACGTGGGGCAAAAAGTGAGGACTTAGGGCAGAAAGTGACAACTGGGGGCAAAATGTGAGGACTGGGGGCAAAAGGTGAGGACTGGGGGCAAAAGGTGAGTACTGGGGGCAAAAGGTGAGGACTTAGGGCAAAAAGTGAGGACTTAGGGCAAAAAGTGAGGACTTAGGGCAAAAAGTGACAACTGGGGGCAAAAGGTGAGGACTGGGGGCAAAAGTTGAGGACTGGGGGCAATAGATAGATAGATAGATAGATAGATAACTCATTTATTTCATCAGAACAATACAGGACAAACTGTGACAGACAAAGGCAGTAGGTAACATTATACAATAGAATCCGCATAAGGAGGTCCGTGCAAAGCCGCAGCAGCAACAGGGAGCTCCCATGACGGATCAATCAATAAAACAATATAATTTTAGGTATAGTTGTTGGAATATGACACCGTGCGACCCGTATTGCGCCAATGAAAAATGTTCTGACTCAGCATTTATGCTGAAGCAAATGCTACAGCGCTGTTAATTCTGCCAGAACACTATGGTTCGAGCGTGCGTTCGCGCAGCGCGAAACAAACTGTTAAATAAAATTAGTTAGGTAAGGTATACAAGTGCAAAAATACAGCTACAAATAATATATATTTACCCATAAATTAATTGTATGTGTGTAATAAATATGTTTATAAGTAATTTTTGTGAAAAGTAGATTATAAATAACTAATAATAAATGCGTTTACTGTCTACTTCTCTTCCATCCTAAAGAGCAGCCAGTAAGATCCCTTTAACTAGTCAAATGAGTTACTCTTTATCGGTCACCACAACGAAACGCGCAGCGCAGCTACCCAAAAAAAGAACACTGCATGAAACAATTCAACTGACAGACATTATGATCATTTTCAAACTCAAAAATGTTGACAATATGAGTCAGGTATACAATGTTATACGTGTCACTTTAAACTGAGTAGGTGAATTTTTTATTTGATATTATTGTTAAACATCCATTTGTTGACTAAATCAGCTTGTGTCTTTCTGGAGTTTGAGCAAATATGCTCGGAACTCTCTTCTAAATCGAAGTTTCGTTTTTACGCTACGTAACGGTGGCGGGAGATCATTCCAACATTTGGTAGCTGCAAATCTGAAACTGCCGCGAAAGGCAGTTGTCTTGTGCCTCGTACCGATAAGCTGTACTGAGCAGGATCTGGTTGCATAATGGTGACGAGAATGACGCCAGGTAAGTTTTTTATACAAATACTCTGGTTTCTTTGTCTTAATTATATCAAACAACAGACAGGCAAGATGGAGCTTTAAACGACCTTCCATTTTCAGGATATTTGAGCCATTTATATATGGAGTGACGTGGGTTCTTGGGGGAATACGGAAGCAATAACGAGCACAAGCATTTTGGACACGTTGAATAAGCTGCATGGATTTCTTCAAAAGGCAGGGGCCGTAGACTGTTATGCAGTAGTTTAATTTTGAAAGAACCAATGAATCACACAGTTTCACCCGCAGGTCAATGCTTATGAACTCGCGAATTCTATACAATATTTTAAGGCGGTAAAAGCAATTGCGCACAAGGTCAAGAACATGAGTTTGGAAGCGGAGATTATTATCTATTAGCAGACCCAGGTTACGCGCTTCGTTGACTTGTTCAATGGGCTGTCCCGCGATGGTAACTAGGGGATTATGAAGTTTAATATCCTGAACTTGAAATTTGGAACCTGTAACCATGAATTTTGACTTAAGCGGATTAAGAACAAGAGAATTTTCAGCAGACCAAGTAGATACTCGGTTTAGGTCCTCAATGATGGAATCTACAGCCGTGTCAGCTTCATCTGGTTTAAATGACAGATATAACTGAAGGTCATCAGCGTACAAGTGGTATTTACAGTTCTTCAATAAGTGACAACTTGGAGCAAAAAGTGAAAACTTGGAGCAAAAAGTGAAAACTGGGGGGCAAAAGGTGAGGACCTGGGGGCAAAAGGTGAGGACTGGGGGCAAAAAGTGACAACTGGGGGCAAAAGGTGAGGACTGGGGGCAAAAGGTTGTAGTGGAGTAAGTTAGCTCATAAGGGATAATACTCAATGCTTATCCAAATATAAGGCAGTCTATCCACAAACGTCGTTGTTCGATTACATCTCCCAACGTCCATCCCTACATGGCGACCTTGCCTCCGTATTTGGAGCGCGTCTAAAGTTGCGACAGCGGCGGGCTCTTCACGAAAATACATTTTTAGAAACATTAAAATGAAGAGTATGGATTAAAAAAAAAAAGAAAACAACTAATAAAATGGCTGGAAGACGGAAAAAGAAACGGAAGAAAGATGAAGTCAGGTTTTAACACCTTGTGAAAAATCAGAACGATTCGACGTGAAAAGAAGCCAATAGAGCAGGATGATATGAATTGACATGATACGCAGGGAAGAAATCGACGGGAAGAGCGGCTATATGAAAAACAAGTTTGTAGTGAAATGTAGTGAACCAGTGTAGGAAAAAAAAAAAAAAAATCCCGCGTATGTGTTACTTAAAAACTATCCGTAAGTTAAAAAACGATAAAGTTAAATCTTGGAGTGCATTCGACAATCGCTTATAGACAATGGAATGTGTAATGAGATGCGGCGTGTGGACTTATTATTGAGGCGATCATCTCAGTGTTCCAGACTTACGTATGTTGGTAAAAGTACTAAATTCATCGAAATAATGCAAAAAGGCACCATTAGGAATAATGTAACTCACTACCCATAATAATTTGTAACTGTTTTAATAATGTTTTATTTCACTATTGCTATTTACCATATTTGCAAATTAAACTCCTTTTTTTTTAACGGTTAAGAATAGAAAAAGTTATTTTAAAAAATATGTTTCAATGTTTAAAATTTTACATTCTGTGGTAATGTCACGAAATGAATTTATTTGTTATCTATTTGTTTCTTAATTTGTCTACATAGTTCAGGGAGAGAAGATCGAGCTATTTATTAGGTAAGTAATCCATGGATGGACTATCCCAAGAGGACCACAGGAGGACAGTAGGAGAAGAGATGCATCCGACTACGCAAACGAACCATAAAGGTAATATCTTAGATAAGATCTATCGATCTTTAAAATATTTATCAAAACCCAAACTCAAAATAATTTACAATCATATTTTACAGGTGACAACTGGGGGCAAAAGGTGACAACTGGGGGCAAAAGGTGAGGACTTAGGGCAAATAGTGACAACGGGGGTGCAAAACGTGACAACTGGGTGCAAAAAGTGACAACTGGGTGCAAAATGTGAGGACTGGGGGCAAAAAGTGACAACTGGGGGCAAAATGTGAGGACTGGGGGCAAAAAGTGACAACGGGGGTGCAAAACGTGGCAACTTGGGGCAAAATGTGAGGACTGGGGGGCAAAAGGTGAGGACTGGGGGCAAAAGGTGAGGACTGGGGGCAAAAGGTGAGGACTGGGGGCAAAAGGTGACAACGGGGGTGCAAAACTTGACAACTGGGTGCAAAAAGTGACAACTGGGGGCAAAATGTGAGGACTGGGGGCAAAAAGTGACAACTGGGGGCAAAAGGTGACAACTGGGGGCAAAATGTGAGGACTGGGGGCAAAAAGTGACAACTGGGGGCAAAAGGTGAGGACTGGGGGCAAAAAGTGAGGACTTAGGGCAAAAGGTGAGGACTGGGGGCAAAAGGTGAGGACTGGGGGCAAAAAGTGACAACGGGGGTGCAAAAAGTGAGGACTGGAGGCAAAAAGTGACAACTGGGGGCAAAAGGTGACAACTGGGGGCAAAATGTGAGGACTGGGGGCAAAAGGTGACAACTGGGGGCAAAAGGTGACAACTGGGGGCAAAAGGTGACAACTGGGGGCAAAATGTGAGGACTGGGGGCAAAAAGTGAGGACTTAGGGTAAAAAGTGAGGACTTAGGGCAAAAAGTGACAACTGGGGGCAAAATGTGAGGACTGGGGGCAAAAGGTGAGGACTGGGGGCAAAAGGCGAGTACTGGGGGCAAAAGGTGAGGACTGGGGGCAAAAGGTGAGGACTGGGGGCAAAAGATGAGGACTGGGGGCAAAAGGTGACAACTGGGGGCAAATGTGAGGACTGGGGGCAAAAAGTGACAACTGGGGGCAAAAGGTGAGGACTGGGGGCAAAAGGTGACAAAAGGTGACAACTGGGGGCAAAATGTGAGGACTGGGGGCAAAAAGTGAGGACTTAGGGCAAAAAGTGAGGACTTAGGGCAAAAAGTGACAACTGGGGGCAAAATGTGAGGACTGGGGGCAAAAGGTGAGGACTGGGGGCAAAAGGTGACAACTGGGGGCAAAAGTTGAGGACTGGGGGCAACAACACACATAACACACATAAGTCACAACTTGGAGCAAAAACTGAAAACTGGGGGGCAAAAGGTGAGGACTGGGGGCAACAACACACATAACACACATAAGTGACAACTTGGAGCAAAAACTGAAAACTGGGGGGCAAAAGGTGAGGACTGGGGGCAAAAGGTGAGGACTGGGGGCAAAAGGTGAGGACTGGGGGCAAAAGGTGAGGACTGGGGGCAAAAAGTGAGGACTTAGGGCAAAAAGTGACAACTGGGGGCAAAATGTGAGGACTGGGGGCAAAAAGTGACAACTGGGGGCAAAAGGTGAGGACTGGGGGCAAAAGGTGAGGACTGGGGGCAAAAGGTGAGGACTGGGGGCAAAAAGTGACAACGGGGGTGCAAAACGTGACAACTGGGTGCAAAAAGTGACAACTAGGGGCAAAAGGTGAGGACTGGGGGCAAAAGGTGAGGACTGGCGGCAAAAGGTGACAACTGGGGGCAAATGTGAGGACTGGGGGCAAAAAGTGACAACTGGGGGCAAAAGGTGAGGACTGGGGGCAAAAGGTGAGGACTGGGGGCAAATGTGAGGACTGGGGGCAAAAAGTGACAACTGGGGGCAAAAGGTGAGGACTGGGGGCAAAAGGTGAGGACTGGGGGCAAAAAGTGAGGACTTAGGGCAAAAAGTGAGGACTTAGGGCAAAAAGTGACAACTGGGGGCAAAAGGTGAGGACTGGGGGCAAAAGGTGAGGACTGGTGGCAAAAAGTGACAACTGGGGGCAAAAGGTGAGGACTGGGGGCAAAAGGTGAGGACTGGGGGCAAAAGGTGAGGACTGGGGGCAAAAGGTGACAACTGGGGGCAAAAGGTGAGGACTGGGGCAAAAGGTGAGGACTTAGGGCAAAAAGTGAGGACTTAGGGCAAAAAGTGACAACTGGGGGCAAAAAGTGAGGACTTAGGGCAAAAAGTGACAACTGGGGCAAAATGTGAGGACTGGGGGCAAAAAGTGACAACTGGGGGCAAAAGGTGAGGACTGGGGCAAAAGGTGAGGACTGGGGGCAAAAAGTGACAATGGGGGTGCAAAACGTGACAACTGGGTGCAAAAAGTGACAACTGGGTGCAAAATGTGAGGACTGGGGGCAAAAAGTGACAACTGGGGGCAAAATGTGAGGACTGGGGGCAAAAAGTGACAACGGGGGTGCAAAACGTGACAACTGGGGGCAAAATGTGAGGACTGGGTGCAAAAGGTGACAACTGGGGGCAAAAGGTGAGGACTGGGGGCAAAAGGTGAGGACTGGGAGCAAAAAGTGAGGACTTAGGGCAAAAAGTGAGGACTTAGGGCAAAAAGTGACAACTGGGGGCAAAAGGTGAGGACTGGGGGCAAAAGGTGAGGACTGGGGGCAAAAGGTGAGGACTTGGGGCAAAAGGTGAGGACTGGGGGCAAAAGGTGAGGACTGGGGGCAAAAGGTGAGGACTTGGGGCAAAAGGTGAGGACTGGGGGCAAAAGGTGAGGACTGGGGGCAAAAAGTGACAACTGGGGGCAAAATGTGAGGACTTAGGGCAAAAAGTGACAACTGGGGGCAAAATGTGAGGACTGGGGGAAAAAGGTGAGGACTGGGGGCAAAAGGTGAGGACTGGGGGCATAAAGTGAGGACTTAGGGCAAAAAGTGACAACTGGGGCCAAAATGTGAGGACTGGGGGCAAAAAGTGACAACTGGGAGCAAAAGGTGAGGACTGGGGGCAAAGGGTGAGGACTGGGGGCAAAAGGTGAGGACTGGGGGCAAAAGGTGAGGACTGGGGGCAAAAAGTGACAACGGGGGTGCTAAACGTGACAACTGGGTGCAAAAAGTTACAACTGGGGGCAAAATGTGAGGACTGGGGGCAAAAAGTGACAACTGGGGGCAAAAGGTGAGGAAACCAAAGGAACGTTTAAACCAAGTTCCAATACTCTGGGAATTATATCAAATTTTCCTCTGATATTACAGTGCATGAAAACTATTGAAAACCGAATCAAATTCCCTAGGTAGGTACAGTCACAGATTATTATAATAATATACAGTACAGAAAAGTACATACAGATGCCCAAGCCCAACGTCAAACAATGGAACGCGCGACTACCGTAACTCGGGCAGTCATCGGGCAAAGTAATTGCTTGATTTTCCGAGGCTCATGAGATTTTTTGTAGTCAGACCATGTATTTTTAGTATACAATTTACACTTTTACGTAAACATTAATTACAAATAGACAGTGCCGGATTAACCATAGAGGCAAAGTAGGCTGCAGCCTATGGGCCCAGTGCTGCCAAGGGCCCCGCGGCTCGGGAGAAAAATAAAATCTCGAGCTCGCTTCTCTCGTTCCAGGATTTAGATTGCATTACGCTACGACTTTCTAATATGGTATTAAAACCTCGAGCTTGCTTCGCTTGCTCCAAGGTTCAGATCGCATTGCGCAACGATTTTATAATATTGCAGTTAAAAATCTTGAGCTCGCTTCTCTCGCTCTTGGTTTTAGATGGTGTTGCAATGATCTCATCAGTAGATCCGGCGGCTCGGGAGAAAAATAAGCGTAAATTCAAAGATTTAGGCCCACCCCAGACAAAGGCAATATAAAAAGTAAGATACAACTGTATTTCAGTTGATTGCAGTAAAATCTCGTGCTCGCTTCGCTCGTTCCAGAATTTTTATCGCATTACGAAACGTGAATTTATAATATTGTAGTAAAACCTCGAGCTCGCTTTGCTCGCTCTTGGTTTGAGGCGGTTGTTGCAATAATCTCATCAGTAGGGTCAGTAGGTGTACCTAAAGTTTCGAGATTGCTTTGCTCGGTCCAGGATTTAGATCGACTTTATAATATTAAAAGCTCGAGCTCACTTCGATCGCTCCACATTTTAGTGTTTTTATTATGTTGTTTGGCTGGTGGTTATTTTACTGCGACCATAGGAAAAAATCATTGCTTTGCCCATTGAGATAGGGGCCCCGGGCCTTGCATTGCCTAGGGGCCTCTGCATGGCTTAATCCGGCCCTGAAAATAGATATACCATAACGCCTTATATTGCCATTTTTTGCACTAAAATTTCATTTGTATGGGATAGGACACCATGTACAGTATAGTTTCTGAGAGTAGCTATACTATACTCTACGAGCATATACCCCTATAGAGACGTAATACATGCGAATTTAAAAGAAAACAATTCTGTCAACTAGCTGCGGTGCGGGGGGGACGGAAATGCTCCGAAGTACTACGAAGTCTATTCGAAACAATGGCAGAAAACAAAGGCGTTGCGAAATATATAAGTGACAAGTCACTGATGAGTTGACAGAGTTGGGTCGCCTTATATTACGTCTCTATAGGGGTATGTACTCGTAGACTATACTACAGTCCTTCATTAGTATCTAATCTAATCTAATCTAAACTATTCTAAACTATTATAAAACTGTAACTGAAGTGTACTGTACATTAAAGATATTTACAAATAAAAGATTACGATGTGGTTTTTAGGTATCCCTGACTCGAAATCAACCTTTTTTAGAAATTTTGTCTGTCTGTTTGTTTGTGTGTTTGTTTGTTTGTTCGCGCATCACGCAAAAACTACTGAACCGATTTTGATGGAACTTTTTTTGTTTGATAGCTTATGATCTGACTTAAAATCTGGTAATTATATAATTTGAGCGGACGAAGTCGCGGGTAACCACTAGTATCGAATAAAATAACACAGTGGAGGTTTTAAAAACCACGCATAATCAATACTGACCCTTTTTAAGGAGAGATAATGCAGACCATCAAACTGAACAACTTTCACTATGGGAACAACATCGACATCGGGGAAAAAATCTGCTGCTCCATACAATAGGTTGGTACTGCAAACCTACTTGAGCCAAATGTAGGTAAGTATATGGGACAGCAGATTTTTTTTTCTAAATTTCGATGTTGGTGCCACAGAGAAAGTTGTTCAGTTTGATGGTCTGATCAGCCCCCTAAAAAGTATCAGCATAATAGGAAGGCCCCTGTATACGTCCCACTGGTAGGGCACAGGCCTACCCTCAAGGCGAGTAAGCAGGTGTATTTGCGTTAGTCCACCACGCGTGCCCAATACGGATTGTTATGGTAGACTTCACGTACGCATTACAATTTCTTCTTCAACGTATGCAGGTTTCCTCAGGATAAGCATAAGCATAAGCATATCGACAGTGGAAATTTCAAATGTCGTAAGGGACAAACCCCTACTTTTGAGTAGAGCCAAAAAACAAAATTTTGGCAAAAAAACATCATAACTTCTTTATTTTCTTTCCTATTAAGGTGATTTCCAGACAGATAGTTTTAAAATTACTTCATCTATAGAAGACTATTGATCAAACCTGGATTAGCACAATAGTTTAGAAGTTAGTGTCCCTTACACAATAGAATTTTTGAACAGATGTCCTTTACACAACCGATTTTTTGAAGAGATGTCCGTTACGACTTGGAAAAAATTTCGATTCACAATAAATCTATTTTACGCCCTACCACACCCTACGCTTAATCATAATAATTTTGTTGTAACTGCCTACCAGTCTTGTCCACTCCTATAATTGTATGTCGTAAAGCTATTATAAAAAAATTAAAGGAAGTTACAATAAAAAATGTCGATCCAATCAAAGAGATTATTGCTATGTCAGAGACAAATTTCTGATCAGCAACTGTTCAGTTTAGTTTTGCTTGTCCTTAATCACTGTTTTTACCGGTATTTGACACGTTTTCTTTATAAGAACCATTTATATAACCGAAACATTTTCTACGGGGTTCAACTTAATATGCTGACAGTTTTTTACAAGGATGATCAGATCTTCAAACCGAACATCTTTCTCTATGGGACCAATTTTCAAATCGCGAAAAAAATATCAGCTGTCCCATACATTTGGCTCGAGTAGGTTTGCACTTTAGTATGAAACAGCTGATTTGATCCCATAGAGAAAGTTGTTCAGTTTGAAGGTCGGATAAACCCCTTAAAAAAGTGTCAGCATAATAAGAAGGACCCTATATGTTCGACGCCATTGTTGTTGTTACGGCCTACTGTACACCTATCTCCCTAGCTGCCCCGACCTAGCGGCGCTGTGTCAGACAGGAAACTAAAAACTGACAAAACGGTGATTCATAACCCGCTAAATGACATTACGTCTAGCTTGTTATAGCCGTATTGAAGAACGCGAAGCGCAGATACAATGCGACGATCGTTCGATCAGCCGGCTAAATTTTGATCCGCCGTAATACGAAACGGCTCGGTTTAGACGGCTTGCTGTTATGTCTTCTTATACCTCTATTCCTCGAGGAAAACCCTCTGCTACGTCCTGGAGGGCGCATGACACAGGGCACAGGCTAAAATGCGATAGATATCGAGTGGTTTATGGTGGCCGTTACCTATGTAATGCAGCTAATAAGTTTTACAAACCAACTGCGAGATATTCACGAGTCTAACCCTTCCCTGCTCGAAAGTCCTCAAAATGCTAGTCAAATTGCTCCTCGGGATGGCCAAAAGTTTTTTTTTGTACCAAGTATGTTCGTATTTACTCTTAGCGAAGATCAACTCACTTAGCTTTCATACGCTGCCCTTTCTCCCGAATGAAGCCATTGGCATCAACACCCCAATGGCCTCCCGTCTCAAAGGCGACTGGAACAAAATCATAAACCTACTCCAGGTTGGTAGTTCCACCCGCTAAAGGGGCACCGAACGTGTATATATACTGGTCTCGTTCCAAACCAGACAACCACCTTTTTGCCAAGATAATGACGCCTACCATCGATGCGGCTAAAACCAAGGGGCTCCAGGATACACAACACGTCTACAGACACAAGCGCATGGCGAATTATGTAATTTAAGGCTTGATGACGGATATACTTACATTCCAGCACAACGCTGACATCTTAATTTATGACAACACTTTTCTCCACCCAACACTACAAATATATTGGGACTAGCCTACCTTGCAATCTGGATGTAAGACTGTGGCAACTTTCAAAGAATCATTGCAGAGCAGCTTTCCCAAAATGAAGGAAGGGAGAGAGTACCTACAACCAAATTAGCGTATGACTCCGGCTCCATACTATCACTTTTTTAAGCGGGAAACATTAGCACCAACAGCGCTACTCACAAACAGTGACAAAGACAGTCTTGCCGCGATATCATCCCTGCTTGCACGGCCAAGTTTTCAGGGCGCTTAGCGTTTGGAGAAGAGGTTGCAGTTGCAGTTGCAGTGGTGGTTTTGGCAGAGTTGAAAGCTTTGGAATATCTGTGTACGCTCATTTATTTGGGAATTTCCACCTTGTTTTATACAAAACGGCGGTTCCCTATTCGTCTGTAAACCTCCGACTTCCGAGTAAACTGTTCATGTGGGTATCCCCACTACCTACGTGCGCCCAGCTTATTATGGGTTTGCGTTGCTTGATGTGTCGCCGTGTGAACCGACGGTACTAAACAACTTTCTCTAAGAAACGTGTAGGAAAGTAGCAAAAAAAATTGGGTTTTTCACACAAATGTTCGATCAGCCGATTATCGAATATTTGTATGAAAAGTTTATTTTTGGAACTTTCCCTTCTTCCTTTGCGAAAGTTATTCAGTATCATGGGTACAATCACCCTTTAAATTAATGCACCGTGCATAACAATAAACAGTTGTCTAAATAATGTTGCCGAACCATGGTGCAAACGAAAGCTAGCTTCTTTAACAAAACATACTAAGCAAAAGGTAAATTGTTTTGTGTAATTTTATTGGAACCTGGAACCTGAAATTTGAATATTTATTATAAATTCTTTGAATATAGAACTTTTTAAATAGCTTTACAACATTTAATTTTAGAGTGAACTAGACTGGCAGGTTAGTTACACCAAAATAATTACTATTATTCTTAGGGTGTACAATATTTTTTATTACAATCACAATTTTTTTAACGTCGTAACGGACACGTGTTCCAAAATTATGTGGTTTAGGGACCTAATCTTCTGAACTATTATCCTAAGCGAGATTCAATCAATAGTTTGTTATAGATAAAGAAATTCGAAAACAATTTGTCTAGAAATCATTACAATAGCAACAAAAATTTAAAAGTTATAACGTTTTTAGGCAATATTTTGTTTTTGGTTCTTCTGTAAAACATACAAGTTTATTGCCGAAGTGTAAGTTTACTACCGAAATATCGGGAATATAGATATCAAAAACGCGGTAAAACCCCCTTTTAAATTAAGTTTAAATTTTAATTAATTACCTTTCCCTTTTAATTTTAGTTTAAATAAGAACCGTTGTCATGACTTTCTACAACAACTTTAAAATTATTTGTGAAAATAACGTCGTAGAGGACAAATATTTTACCAGAATTTTTGTTGTAAAGGACATAATGCAATAATTTTTGCTACTTACGACAATGTTTATCAAACATTTTAAATTACGCTTTCAGATGATAATGTCGTAAAGGACATAGGGTAATAATGTGTTGCTACTTACAACAATATTCATTCAAAGTATGAACTATATTTTTAAATAATTTTATGTTGTAAAGGAATGTTATTTTTTTTAATGTGGGTTACAACGTTTTAAGGCAGGTAATTATAAAGACTTACGACGTTGCATAAAACTATATTACAGTTTGAACCTAAAATTTGACCTATACGACATAAATTTTTAATATTTTTGTCACTTACTACAAAATGATGGTCCTCGTATCTCCTTTATTTGAAGAGATATCAAAATTTTAAATACACAGATCGATAGAGGAAAAAATTCTGAGTTCAGTGGTATATTCAGTGGACTTACGACAAAATGTCCCTTACGACATTTGAAATTTCCACTGTCGATATGCTCACGACTATATTCCCCGAGAGGGTAGTCGGAGATATTCTGAAACCTCAGAACATCCACGTTTTACCAGTAGTACCGAAAGTCTGTCCAGAGTGACGGGGGGTGAGCCCGTCGCCACCTATAATGGACAAGTGGGTACAATACATGCCTCGAAATTGAAGCTTGCAGGTTTCCTAACGATGTTTTCCTTTTCCTCAGGATATTTCTTAAAAATCACGCATGAAAGAATTAGCACAGGTGATGTGTAAGTAGGTACTTGTTTCTTGCTAGAGGACACAATTAATTTTCTTTCAACTATCGAAACAAAGCATTTTCGACACTCACCACTGGGAATTACAACAGCGTCAATGGTTGACACCTCAGAAATGCTCATTCATTGTGGCATTAGGCCTATTATTATTAGTTACAATAATTTTGGTGGGTCGTGCACGATCGTAATGAAAAATGCAAGGGGCGGGCGGCCACAACCGCAACCCTGTGGCCTACTGCACCTTTATAAGCGAAGGTCTTAGTTAGACTCCTCCATACGCACCCTGGTTCCTCTCAAAGACGGACCTCTAAACATACCGAGATGTGGAGGATTATTTGCGTAAGTTATTTTTTATTATTTTTGAGTTGGCGATTTCGCATGGCTTTTTCGCGTGACATGAATGACTGTTATGATTTGTTGGTCGATATTATAGGAAAAAGGCTTCGAAAATATCGTAGCTTCAAGGCGATTTTCATTTCTAACTACTTACAAAAACTTGTCGTGGCGACTTGGCGCATCACGTTTGAATATTATAAAAGTGGGTACCGATCATCAAAAGTTGTATTCAATGATTTCATATGCCTATACATATAGGTACACGAGGAAATTCGAAACAGAAACTATGTTTGTCCCTAAATCCCTAGAACGCTAAATCCCCATCACAAATAAAATATCACTCTCTGTCTGTAGATATAATGGGATTTGTAAGGACTTGGGGACAAACATGGTGTCTGTTTCAAATTTAGTTTTCAAAACGTGTTGTACTATTTTCAGGTATCACTATGGATGTCAGTATTGTCGAGTGTTTTAGCTCAAGAGTATTTACCTCCGAAAGTCGGGGCCGGGGGGAAGAAACCAGTCCCTGAACCAACGGTAAAATTTGACTAAAATATTTTGTTTGCGTTTCCAGTCATGTACTTAGTCGTTAGCGAAATAGTCGGGAAATGTTTAGACCTAATAGATTTTAGAGACAGTGTTCGTCATCGGGGTATCTAGGGTGGCATAGGAAGTCAACTGGCTACAACAAGAGCTCGTCAGGAAAAGGGTTAGAAGAGTAGAAAAGGGTACTCTTGCACAGTCAGTATCATCATCATCATCATCATCATGAACTGTTCAGCTCGTGATAAATGTTTGGACTACCAAGTCATGACGAGACCTTCCTCAAAAGCTTTTCTCACAACGCAGTTGCCAGCCAGCTACGACTTCTCATACGACGTTCAAGACAACACCGTAAGCTTAGACTTCGGGCACAATGAGAAGAGGAAGGATGATCGAGTGACGGGGTCCTACCACGTGCTGCTGCCGGACGGACGCATGCAGCTCGTGGAGTATGAGGCCGGCAGCGACGGATTCAAGCCGCAGGTAACTGACCCTCAATGGGGACTATTTGACCCACCCAACACTTGGCATTATGGCAAGGATTAACAGTGGTGAGTTGGCGACATTCACAAGTCTCAGCTCTCGTTCTTTTTGCAAACATTTATGAGCGAGATAAATGGCACGACAGAACTACGTCGCACGCATCGTGCTACTGCTTCTGGGTGATCGAATAAATTGTACAATTGCTTATAAGAGGGTAGAAATGACAAAATATCAAACTCCCCCTAGTACGAGTACAAATTAGGATAAAGACACTGATAGACACTCCCTTTTTTATAATTATACATCATTCGGTTTAACTCTAGGGTTTAACTAAGCTCTCCAGCATAGGTAGACACCGTGATAAAGCCTTCGCTCTCTTTCTATTTGCACGTGAACGAACGAGATAAAGATAAAGTGTAGCATGCTCCAAGTGCAGAAATTTTAGACACAGACGCAGAGATGATAACTGCAAACACAATCAGCCTCAGGCATCAATATGGATATTAGTCTATAAATCTACAATCCAGATTCCGTTTACCACATAATCTTATTTCCAGGTGATGTACATGGGTACAGCGACCTACCCATCGGGAGGTAATGACAAGTTCGATGGGTACCATTACAACGCGGCGTCCAACCGTCAGAGCGTGAGGCAGGCGGCGCCGCGCGGACCCCCCGCCCGGCAGCCCCCCACGGTACCCCCACCAGCCGTCATACCACCCCTGCATCCCGTCACTATTAGCAATACTACCCAATAATCGAGCTTGCCGATGTCTCGTAACGCGATCTGAATTGCGTCCTTGTTAACAATTTTACAAGATATGCGCGATGGCATATAAATTAGAGGACACCAAAATTGGATTGCAATATCATTAGCGCAAGATGATAAACAGCATTGAGCAGAACTGTGATTAGACATACTCTAAAATCAAATAAACGTCTCGTAATTTCACTCTACATTCACCCAAATTAAATGCCTTGACTTTAAGATATTAGGCCGAAATCAGAAAAACTAAATTATGTATTCTTCATCTAAAAGATTCTTTCTTCGTGATAGTCGATCGACTGTCATAATATAAAATTTTAGATGAAGCATAGGTAGCTTTTAAATCATCCTAGGTATTATAGAAAATGTTCACATGTAGAGATACTTAACTTAGATAAAAGATGCGCTACCGATAAAACACTGAGCAACTGTTATTAATCCTACGCCTTACAGTTTTGTTTTATAGTATTTGATTAAAACTCGCAATAATACATCGACATTTACAAAAATGCTAGGCGTATGATAACAGCATGTATTGCATTGCTAGCGTATCTTTTTATTGTAAATTAATTTCAGTATTTAGATCTTTTTAGGATCAGGGTTTCTATTATAATCTGCTCCTCTCGTATGATTTCGCTACTTGCGCGCGGCTCGGCTTTTATCCAATACTTGTCGCGGCAAGCGACACTTTCGCTCTCTGAAAAGCGCGAGAAGTCGCGCGCGAATAAAGAACCCATGATAGAGTAGCTACATAAAGTTTGTTTCGTCGATATCGGCACATGATGTATCTATAGTTAAATTATTTAAGTAGCAAATGAAATAAAATGTAAAAAAAATAGTTGCATGACAACGACGAACGAAGTAGGTGACTCATGTAAATAAATTATAATTAAGAACTTGTTCATTTATTGAAAAAAAAACGTCACACACTATTCGCACTAAAGGAAATCATTTTCTAATAAGTTAATTATTATTTACAATACCTATCTATATAGGATGTGATTCTAATGTACAAATTATATTATTTAACTTAATAACTATACAGATATTTAAAGAAGGCAAAATTACAAAAAAACAAAACACCTACAGTCATAGATGCGGATACGCATACATACATTAAAAAAGAAGAAGCGCAATAATAACTTAAAAATATGAAGGTATTCTTTATCTCAAATCTATCATAAAATCTTAGATCAAGTTAAAACTACACAAACTATCCACAATTTAATTATTCAATTATTCAGATTCTTATATCATTATAGGTAAGTAGTAATGAACACTTTGGCTTGTAGAATACACAAAGTCTGTCAAATAAGTATGCCAATGCTCTAATATGGCTAGTGAATCTTAACATTCTAGTAATAAAAGATCATTTGGCATGCACCACACAACTAGAGAACAGGGGTGTTGAGATTGTCGATTTCTGGCCAGTGAACCTCAAACCATATTAATAAAGGCCATTTTGGCTTTGTACACTACATGATTATGTGGTGTGGAGCATATCGATGTTCTGGTCAGGCCAGTGGACGCGCCTGTGAGTGGAGACCGTGTCGAAGCCGACGTTGTCGAACGAATGGTAGTCCTTCTGCATGTTCATCTCGGCCAAGTTTCTGTACCTGAGAGTAAAGATTATCATATTTAGACCCAACGCAACGTCCGTGAATCTCCACATTCTCCACGGAAAGGTCCGCTATTCTACTATTTCAACCTAATTTCGACCGTGAATAATATATGACGTTGTAGTTAATATTAGATTACACACCGAGGGCAGGAAAGTAAGAAAGGTCTCAGATCTCATGTAATTTGTTGATCGATCGAGGCGAAGCCGAGGTCAACAATCATGTGATCTGAGGCTTTCTTATTTACTGCCCGAGGTTATAGTATACTATTTTTCTCCCCGACGGAGGTGGAAAGCGGCAACTTCGTTTAGCGCAGCGGGACGAAAATTGACGTTTTCCGTCCGGAGGGGAGAAAAAGAACATAACTCCAATGTTTGTGCATCGAGTTCTATCCTCTGTCTTTTTATCATAACTAATCTACAGATTGTAATACTACATCAATTAATGAGTTAATTCATAAACTCTCCACGTAGAATATAACTACGTATGCAAGTCCAAATAATAGCAATATTGATAATGAATCGAACTGTCAAACTCCATTCATTTTATCTCCACCACATATTTTCAAACTCGAATAATGTAGGTAATTTACTGTCGGAAAATTTCTCTGTACCTTTCGATCTGGTATCATTAATTAGAGAAAACCTTTTAAGAAAACTTTAAATCCTGGTATTCATACCGGCTCATAATGAACCTCGTCGATACAGCAGTAAGCTGTATTTATAAGCAGGAGTGTATGCGCGAAAGACAAGATGCACTCTCTCATCATTTATCCTCCTAAATCTGATGGAACGGCTATCACATCTCCGCTCTGATAGACTGCCTGAGAGAGACGACAGTATTCCTACCGGTTAACTAGCACGCAGCGCCAGCCGCAGGAGCTCGTGGACGCACACCATCGCCCCCTCGCTCACTCTCGCCTTTGTTGGTCTCCGTAAGAGAGACGGAAGTATTCCTACCGGTTGACTAGCACGCAGCGCCAGCAGCAGGAGCTCGTGGACGCACACCATCGCCCCCTCGCTCACTCGCTCGCCTCTGCTGGACTGCCTAAGAGAGACGACAGTATTCCTACCGGTTGACCAGCACGCAGCAGCCGAGCAGCAGCAGCACTTGCACGGCGAGCCAGGCGAGCGCCAGCGCCAGCAGCAGGAGCTCGTGGACGCACACCATCGCCCCCTCGCTCACTCTCGCCTCTGTTGGACTGCCTAAGAGAGACGGAAGTATTCCTACCGGTTGACTAGCACGCAGCAGCCGAGCAGCAGCAGCACTTGCACGGCGAGCCAGGCGAGCGCCAGTGCCAGCAGCAGGAGCTCGTGGACGCACACCATCGCCCCCTCGCTCACTCTCGCCTCTTCCCCTGTTTAACGAAATGTAGTGGATTTAATAGCTTTCTGCAAATTCCTACTGGGTTTATCTGTTTTCTAAAAGTCGAAAACAACAGATGAAAGTACATTATATGTATATTCCCTTTTTAGGTTTTCATATCCAAAGTTTAGAAACCTTCTTCTATCTTTTGCAAGCAGTTACTACAGCAAAGTTCACCCTTTGAGGTTTGAGGGTGGGTGATCGATCTATAAAAATCGATAATGGATTATTTTATCGGATCTACGTACATTTTGTTGCCTAGTCTTGTCGTGTTGTTCGTAGAGAAATTCAAATGCAAAATAGCAATGGACATCATTTACCAAAACGACTAACTTTTACACACTTCGTTACATAAATAAACAACTTAACGATGACATCATCAAAAAACTCTGAGACGTTTTAACAAAGCATCGGCGCGTGGAGCATCGGCATGAGTTCACACAACCGTAACAATTACGCTCGGACAGATTCTAATGAGAATGTTCAACATATCGTGACATATTTAAATAACATGCTTATTGATTGTCACATTGCATAAAAGTGTCTTAAAAGGTCATGCGGTCTTGACTTCCTCTTTTTTCTAACATGAATAGTGCTATGACAACGACATAAATGCATTCTGCGTATACGAATTAGGACGTGTAAAATAAAATAGCTGACCTTGCCCCTATTTTTTTGCTAATAGTTTTCGCGCGCTCTTAAGTCTCACAGTCCGCTATTCGACAGAAAAAGATTTAGTAGCGCCCATAGAGAAATTACACGCGGGTAGCGCCCGATTTTTCATCCTTGACTGCTGCGCATGATTCATTTTTTATTACCTGCATCCTGCATATATAGGGTTTTGATTTGACGGGGACTCTGGTCTGGTCTCCGCAAACGAAGATTGCAGAGCGAACTAATTTAATTACCCAGGTCGTACTGTACCTGTCGCCCTATGGTCTGCACGCACCGTGAGCCGACCACCACCTCCAGCTCGAGCGGAAACGTGTGCCCCGCACCCTGTCCCCGTACTCCCCCCCCCCCCCCCCCGCCTCGTGTCCCACCCCTCGTCCTCCTAGTTACCTGTGGCTCTATGGTCTGCGCGCACCAGCGTGTCCGCGGACAGCACGTCCCGCGAGCCGACCACCACCTCCAGCTCGAGCGGCACCCTGCCCCCCGCGCCGGCACCCCCGCACCCCGCCGGCCCGCCCTGCGCAACCACCCCGCCCCCCTGCCGCTTGTCCCACCCCTCATCCTCCTGCACCGCAGCAGTTACACCGTCTTCTGTCCATTCGTATGAGGTGTCGTTGGCCTCTCGAGCGTTTCTGGTTTGGTGAGACACGCAGTTTGCCTGGAATAAAAAATTGGTATTTACGAATTGGAAACAATCGGGATCTTTGATGAATTAACCACACTTGAACCGTTCCTATAATAATCTGTAAATAAAATAATGTTTTCCAAAAAAACTCTATGGATTAATAATAATAAGGTAAACTTCATTTTATCTCATCACCATTAGTTATGCGCTTGAACATTCTTCTTGATGTGCTAAAACATAAATATGTTAATATAAGTACAAAGAACTACCTTCTTGGATTCTAAACTCACATATTAAAATTCAGGATTGGTTTTCAAAAGGTAATGCAAAAAAAAAAGCATAAATTACCGGAGCACACTTCTTGTCACAGAAGCGCACCATGAGAGCAAACCGCACGACGTGCGAGGTCGGGAAGCGGAAGGCCTTGAAGCGAGCCGACAGGCGCTGCGTGCCGCCCAGCCAGCTGCGCGTGAACAGGGGGAAGTCCACCTGCAATCAGACACGTTGTTTAGTCACCACCTGGCATATTCTTTAAATAGTCACTAGTACTGAAAACAACGGGTATAGGTACACATTTTAACGACAGGTAAATGAGGTAAAATGTCAGTCACAGTCCTACCCTCATAGAGCACGCGTGTCCAAAGCGGATTTCATGGTAGACTTCACACACGCATCGGAATTTCTTCTTCAGCTTATGCAGGTTGTCTCAATGGTCGATAAAAATTATGATAATGATGATGATGCTCAAGGTTTTAGCCACAATAGGAAACAAGCCAGACACATACCTATCCAGTGGGACATCTCTGCTATCCAGCAGTAGCACGAAACTGTCGCCTAGTCGTGAGGACGCGACGAGGTGATACGCTTCGATCTCAGACTCTGCTGATGATGCTAAAGGTTCTAGCCATGATAGGAAACAAGCCAGACACATACCTGTCCAGTGGGACATCCTCTGCTGTCCAGCAGTAGCACGGAGCTGTCGCCGAGTCTGCGAAGACTCGGCTGATGATGCTAAAGGTTCTAGCCATGATGGGAAACAAGCCAGACACATACCTGTCCAGTGGGACATCCTCTGCTGTCCAGCAGTAGCACGGAGCTGTCGCCGAGTCGTGATGACGCGACGAGGTGATATGCTTCAATCTAAGACTCGGCTGATGATGCTAAAGGTTCTAGCCATGATGGGAAACAAGCCAGACACATACCTGTCCAGTGGGACATCCTCTGCTGTCCAGCAGTAGCACGGAGCTGTCGCCGAGTCGTGATGACGTGACGAGGTGATACGCTTCGATCTCAGACTCGGCTGATGATGCTAAAGGTTCTAGCCATGGTAGGAAACAAGCCAGACACATACCTGTCCAGTGGGACATCCTCTGCTGTCCAGCAGTAGCACGGAGCTGTCGCCGAGTCTGCGAAGACTCGGCTGATGATGCTAAAGGTTCTAGCCATGATAGTAAACAAGCCAGACACATACCTGTCCAGTGGGACATCCTCTGCTGTCCAGCACGGAGCTGTCGCCGAGTCGTGATGACGCGACGAGGTGATATGCTTCAATCTAAGACTCGGCTGATGATGCTAAAGGTTCTAGCCATGATGGGAAACAAGCCAGACACATACCTGTCCAGTGGGACATCCTCTGCTGTCCAGCAGTAGCACGGAGCTGTCGCCGAGTCGTGATGACGCGACGAGGTGATACGCTTCGATCTCAGACTCGGCTGATGATGCTAAAGGTTCTAGCCATGGTAGGAAACAAGCCAGACACATACCTGTCCAGTGGGACATCGTCTGCTATCCAGCAGTAGCACGAAACTGTCGCCTAGTCGTGATGACGCGACGAGGTGATACGCTTCGATCTCAGACTCGGCTGATGATGCTAAAGGTTCTAGCCATGGTAGGAAACAAGCCAGACACATACCTGTCCAGTGGGACATCGTCTGCTATCCAGCAGTAGCACGGAACTATCGCCGAGTCGTGATGACGCGACGAGGTGATACGCTTCGATCTCAGACTATGCTGATGATGCTAAAGGTTCTAGCCATGGTAGGAAACAAACCAGACACATACCTGTCCAGTGGGACATCCTCTGCTATCCAGCAGTAACACGGAACTATCGCCGAGTCGTGATGACGCGACGAGGTGATACGCTTCGATCTCAGACTCGGCGTCTGAAATCAACCGTGTAGAACTGTGAGTGATTAATTATTAATGACTATGTCGATTATATGGTTATTTGATGTGAAATTGATGACGATCGAGTTCTCAAGGTTATAATTTACAGTCGTGTTGTTTGCTGACAATCAATTATTATAATTGAAACCGTTTCTAGGACATTAAAATGGAATCGCATCGCATTTTTTGGATCAAATCAAAACTATACAATGTAGTTCCTGTGATTATGATGCCTATATGATGATTATAGATGGATGGATGGAGTTGACTTCTGAACAAATGTATAATGTTCATATTAAAAGGGAACCTGTGGTCTCAATGCGCATATCCAGCGGCTCGCCGAGCGACACGGATCCGGTCGCATCCTCGGCCCGAACCACGTACATGGTGAGGGGCGCGGAGCTGGCGCTGTACACCGCGCTCGCGGCCGCCGGGGTCGCCACCGTCGCAGACTCGCTCGCTAGTGACGGCTTCCTGCTGATTCATGGCAACTTCAATATCTACACATATACTTCTAAATCCTCGTTCTTGATTTGTGATGGACTGCGACCACGCCTAGGTAAGAGGTTCACTATTTAAAGTAATTAAGGTCAAAATCGGAGGAATTGAAAGAATTGTCCTAAAGTTTTGCGTTTGCGCGCGAACGAACGAGATAAAAGGCGTGATATAGCCGTATCACAGCATGCACCATGCTACGCCTTCTGCAGTGATTTATAAGTTTTGCTCGATAGCATAGGAGTCGCAATTACCTCATAGGCAGTCAAACAGTCTTGGTAGCAGCGGACCACCAGAAAATTAAGAAGGTCGTCGTAGACGTTTTAGATTTTTATCATCGTAAACTATGAGAGTTGAGAGTACTAGCGGCTTTTTCCCGCTGAAGCTTTTCCTAGTGCACCATATACATACACCTACATTTACTAACATTGTATTGTCATAATAATACATCAATAAATAATTAAATAAATAATCCTCTGTATAATTTCAAGATTATATTTTCACTGGTTTAGGCAGTGCGTTGTTGGTCAGTCAGTCACGAAATGTTATAAGGATAGATAGATATCTCACCCAGTGTCTCTTACAGCGACGGTAGTGTCAACCTGGGTGGCGGCGCGGGCGCCGGGCGAGCAGCCAACGCGCACCCACCGGTCACCCGCCGTCTGGATGATCGGGTTGTTCTGGATCATCACCATCACATACGCCATCGTCCTGTTGTAACAGAACACGTAATACTTTAGTTAGATCCTTAGTTCATCCTTTAGTTTCTAGCATGCTGTGCTAGATCCTCAGTTACATAAATATAAAGCGTTTAGTAACATGGATCTAAACATGAAAGAAAGAAGGAAAGGGTGTCCAATTTTATTTCAAGCTAGATGACTGGAATTTGAGAAATCAGTGGGTTCGAATGTGTTACGGAGTCAGTAACTATCGATCAAGCTGAGTACTAATAGTTTTTGTACATTAGTGACCATATTCACAAAGAATAATATGCAGGAGACTTTCTATTTCCTCTCTGCAAAACCTGCTGCTGGTCGAGTCGCTCCCGCCGCATGCGGATCGTTCTAAACTTTCATAGCTGGAACAAGAGTAAACAGAACCCACCTGTTAATAACTCCGTTGGGTCCATTAGAGATGGCATAAGCGAAGTTGACGTCGCAGTCGCCATACAGCGGCAACGACAACTTGACTCTTCCCCCCGAAGAGGACCGCGCGCTGCACCGTTCGCCCCTGCCAGGGACGTACACCCGCCCGCGGAACGACCCGCGCGGTCTGTACGTCACCACCAGCTCAGGACCATCACACTCCACGCTTACTGCAATGGTGACGGTGTGTTTTGATAAACAAGCGAGATATTAGTATGAAGCAATACCAAATAGATTATTAATTCTATTGTAAACTTTGAACGCGAAGCTATAAGCTGCCTTTTTTTTCAGAATATGGATTAAAAATCTAACACAAACCGTTGTAACCTTATCTAAGGTTGTAACGAAGGATTTTTGTTCGGTGACTGAATGTACGTGTGTATTCCTATCCTTGAGGGACAATTCAGTTGTTATGGTAATGTAGAGGTCAGTATTCACAATGTTCTTTAATTTGTAAGAAACCAGAAGTTTGTTTTTTGGATTTTTCGACTTGGACGCGAATTTAGATGTATGTATGTACATATTATATAAGTTTCTGGCCGCATCTTTTCTACACCGGAACATCTTCCGATGAGGTATGGTATCTAAGCATAAGCATATGCTCACGACTATATTCCCCGGGGGGATAGTCAGAGATATTCTGAAACCAAAGAACATCCACGTTTCACTAGTACCGAAACTCTGTCCGTGTGACGGGGAGTGAACCCGTCGCCAGTACTTGTAAATTGTAATGGACAGTAGGTACAATACCTACAAAACTCGAAATTGAAGCATGCAGGTTTCCTCACGATGTTTTCCTTCACCGAAACGCCAGTGGTGTTACAAATCGTACATAAATTCCGAAAAACTCATTGGTACTAGTCGGCCTGGACGGGGATAGAACCATCGCCCCCTGCACGGCAGGCAAGGTTACTCGCCACTGGACCACCACGGCGGTGGTATCTAAGAGTCAAAAAATAACGTAGTAAGCCGAAGTGCGCCTCAGCAGCTAGGAGCCGGCAGTGACGAGGAGTGCAGGTGACAGAGTCCTCTGTTCCTCGCGTCCATCTGAACCCTCATTCTACCTCACATTATAACACACTTTACTGAAGTGCGCCTCAGCAGCCAGGAGCTGGCCGTGACGAGGTCCTCGCTGTGCAGGTCGCAAAGCCCTCTTTCCCTCGCCTTCTTCTACGTCCATGTGAACCTTCATTCTACCTCACATAGCTTCACTTACTGTTAAGACAGATGACCCTGCGGTAGTAAGTGGCAGCTGAAGTGCGCCTCAGCAGCCAGGAGCCGGCAGTGACGAGGTCCTCACTGTGCAGGTCGCAGAGTCCTCTGTTCTTCGCCTGCTTCTGCGTCCATGTGAACCCTCTGCATACAAACCTGTCCTCCACTTCACATGCCGTTTTGCACTGCAAATATATTTAATAGAAAATTTAGTCCAACACATTGTTGCTTATCGAAGAATACGGTCCAACTTAGCTAGGGACTCTTCTCTTTCCTGAAAATGTTTTTTTTATTCGCATCTGTTTTCGCATGTATATAAATATATAACCCAAATAACCATACCATTGTGAAAAGTTTTTAGGTATTTCAAATCGTTTCGTCAAATGGTTCAGATATATAGATTCTGTTATACTGTATATTATAGTTACAGTTTTCAGTTTTGCCACGGACTTAAAAGAAATACGGACCGAATATTGCACTAAAAAGATGTGAAGCATGCAAGGTAATACAATCTCGTTTGTTCTACAAGGGACCTACACTCACACAGATGCACTAGCTCTAGGCGCAGGTCCGACAACCCGTCACCTTATGTACCGCGTGACAGCACGCACACAAAAGAAATGGGTGCTTCACTCATGATTAGACGAGATTACGTCTGGTTCTTCTTTTAACCCGTCAAATGTCAGCCGGACACATGTGTGTCCAGAAGATTTTTTGTCTAACGCGTCTGCCGGACACACGTGTAGTCGGGAGACGACCGCTCCTATACTAACCTCAAAAACAATTTTTCCTCTAATTTGGTAAAAAAAAAAAATTCATGCCATCAATCACAGCGACGCCAGTGCGATTTTTTTTGGCAGAGCTAAGACATTCAATGGGTTAAGTCTGTGAGTTCTGCATTCAAAATTTTAACCACTTGTACTACCTAGAGGATCTATTCAATCATAATAAACTGAAATTTAAGGCTACACAATTCTAATTCAATGATGGGATCCCATAATACCGCTTGTTTAATCATCATAATTTCAGTCAAATTACGCAAACGTAATGATTACAAAGTTTTATTATTTAAAATTATTTAATCATAATTGTTAAATTATTGCATGCCACAATGACAAACCAAGCAATAATTAAAAGCATCTATTGACCTAAAAGCCAGTATTTTCTCATGTTTTGTATTTAATCTTTTCGCATGATCACTTTTTTACACGAACTGGTTTTTCCTAGCTTAGGTAGCTACCTACCTACCTACAGTGGCAATCATACTACGGGCAAAGTACTATCGCGTGGAAAATGCATAAAGGTACTTAAGTATCTACACTTTATGTGTCCAGGCCTACGTCCAGGCTCTTACCAATACCTAAGTGAATAAAAAATGAAACAAAATCGTAAATACTCACCTACTGTTGTAAATTTATATAACTTAAGTTCTTGTAAATAAAAAGTATAATTACATTAATTTGTCTAGGGAAGGTTTATACGGTGAAAAAATATGGAAAACTGGCGAGAAAAATAGTAAAAAAACAACAATTGTATTTTCCCATACAACAGATAACAATGATTTGCTATCCGTTAGTCTCGCTAAAACTCTAGAACGGATGGACCGATTTGGCAATTTTTTTTAAATATTGTTTGTAAAAACATGGAAAAAATATCGAAAAAAACGCGAGGAAAATTGTGTTTGATTGGTTGAATCCGGCCTTATTCGTATAACTTTTAACTACCTACCTAATAAAATTAATGCACAGATTTTAATTTCACATTTGCACATTTCGGCGGGTTCGCGACTTTGCGTTTTTGCTAGCGACTGTACCGAGAATCACTACAGTTCAGTGTAGATAACACAGACATAACTTGACTATAACTCTATTTTAATGTCTTCTATGACTGTGTTTATGTTACGTTCACGATGGTAACGACTGAGGTAATCGTTACAGAAATTATTTCGTTTGTTCTTACCTCATCTTTGGTATAATTCTTGGCAGTAAATTCAACGTGTTTTAATGTTTGATTGTAATATTCTTCGTATGAACATCTGTCTATCTTCTTTGGATCTGGAAATTAATATAAGAGCTGGCAATTAAATAAACAAAGTCATTAGCCAATCGTTAAGATGCAAAGATACATAGAATAAAGAGCATGTAGATACTTAGAATAGCGTAGAAATCCGAGTGAAACTTCATTTATTGGATAATTTAAATATAATTATAAGATAGTCTCAGAGATTAGACCATCAAATTAAAACAATGATATCTGATGTTCCAGGTTAGATCGCGCACACTGAAAAAATGTTTTATTAAATATACCTACCTAATACCAAGTTTTGTGACTTACCGTTTTCGTTTGTTCATGTGCTACGAAATATTGAAATCGCAAATAAAAAATTAACTGTTTCATACTATTTTGGTCAAGTTAAATTTTCTATAGAACGGCATAATTTTTTCACGGTTTCAAAATTGGTCCCATTTTGTTCAGTTTGATGGTTTGACCCTTTAAGTCTTAGATCAAAGTAACTTTGATCTTAGCTTTAAGTATGTAGGTAATCTTAATACCAACGTAGTAGTTGGTTTTGTTAAATATAACAAAACATTTTTGCAGTGTAGATATCTACATCATTTACCCGAAAGTATGGTCAGTGATCAAAAAACTACCTATACTTACTATATGTTCTGTATCTCAAAAGGTTTTCAAAAACAAACTCACAGTCATGCCTACACTGGTTCTCGACATAGAACGTGTAGTAGTTGGAGACCCTGTAGGACTCCGGCTCGGTGAACTTGTCCTCTGCGTTCAGGACGCAGTTCCCGATGCCTCTGTCCGTGGTCCTGATCAGCTCCTCTTGGGTCCCATCTAGCCCCACCCATTGTGCTGACCTGTATAAAGGAACTGGTTTTAGCTTGTATTTGTAGTAGATGACATACCGAGGGCAGGTAAGTAAGAAAGGTCTCAGACTCCCCGAGGTTAGATCCTATTTTTCTCCTCGACGGAGTTGGAAAGTGGCAACTTCGTTTAGCGCAGCAGGACGAAAATTGGCTCTTTCCGTCCGGAGGGGAGAAAAAACACATTTTCATGTCTCGCTAGCCATAGGACTCGTACCGTATCAATGAGTTTTTCGGAATTTACGTAGGATTTGTAACGCCACTTGGCTTTTCTGTCCATTACAAGTGGTGACGGGCTCACTCCTTGTCACAATGGAACGGTTTGGTGTAGACACATCCCGTGCCTTACAATTTTGAATAACTAATAGCGTATGTTCTAAAGATTCTTATACTAAAATATATACCGAATACAAAAAGAAGGATAAAATCCTCCAACTTTCGCAGCCTTACCTAATAATTTACCTAACTGCCTAGTTGTGATTGTGAAATGAAAAGGGCCCTGATAAATTGTGAACACAATAGATAAAATAACTAGGTAGGTACCTATTTATTACCTAATCATGAGCTCATTGCAATTCATTGCAGATTCACAACAATTACCCGCATACAAACCTCAAAGGAACCACACACCTACCTACCTATGCAGTTAAGTTATTTGTAAGTAGGTGTTTTTATTTATTAATTTATAGGAAACCTAAAATACATCCTGTATGTTTTCGTTTTTGAGCGACAGATGAACATAAGTAAATAAAAACATAGTGAAAGTTCAGTTTGATGGGCTCAAGCACCCCCTTAAGTATTACATCAGTGTGATTTGTTACATTACACCCTGTTTTTTTTTTATTTATGTTCCTCTGTCGATGTCGCTCAAAAACGAAATTAAAACAATTTAAAATACATACTTGCAACAGAGAACTCAGTAGTAAGATTAATTTTAGATTTTTTGTCTGTTTGTCTGTTTGTCTTTGCCATGTCAACCGAGCGGGTTCGAACCCGGACCCTCGTGCGTGATTGAGGATCCATACCTCACCGCAACGTGCCACAGACGCTCTAATCGTTTTTATTTTTCTATCTTATTCTGCTCTCAAACGGTGAAGGAAAACCTCAAATGAGGAAACCTGCATACCGACGGGGAAGTGCTAACAACTCCTAACTTACATTTTTTTCACACCAGCTTGGTAATACCTCCTATCTTACATTATCTCACTAAATACTTATTCCAAACAAATTGTGATTGACCTTACAAGTGGGTCCATTAAATATATAATTGCCATTTACAAATTTTTTTTCTTAAACTTCTGGGAAAAATAAAAAACGTTTTTTTTTCGCTCCTGTAATATTTGGTTTTTGTAAGTTAGGAGTTGTTAGCACTTCCCCGTCGATACGCTGAAGAAGAAATTCAGATTTATTTAAGTTTACCAATCCGCATTGGGTACGCGTGGTCTGTCTTTGCATCAATTCAAAACTACTGAGCCGATTCGAATGCATTTTTTTGTCGTATCTAACGAAGATGAACTGATGACTATGATAATACGATTCATTCGATTCATCGATTTTATCCCGAATAGATACTCTGTGGTCGGTCATAGTACCCATAGGGAATATAACAGTCGTGATCATAATTGTGTTATTCTGTGTAAAAGATAATAATGTTTAGGTAGAGACCTAAACTTTGTTTTGTTTGCAGCAAGCAGATTCCAAGATCGTATTTTACTTTTTATAGATATTATCTCAGTATTCTCAGCTATTAATTAAAATTACATACTAATCGCTAATTAGCATTAGCTTAGATTGGATAAGATGCAGCAAGAAAACTCCTAGCAGTAAAACACGAACCTATTGTCTTTGTAAAGGAAAGTGTAAGTAATAAGCAACTTTCTACACCATCAGTCCCCATTAAAACAAAATGGTTAATGTCATATTAATAACCTATAGTGGCTCTTAATCCCAGTATGTTATTAGACATCTTATTAGCAATCTTTTTTATCAGGCACGTATCCAGACTTTTGTTTCGGGGGGGACATTAATTTTCGGGGGGGGGGGATTTTCATAGAAAAACCATAAAAAAGTGCTGTAATCACTTTTCCATACAAATTTTCGGATTTCGGGGGGGGACAAATCCCACCTATCCCCCCCCCCCTGGATACGTGCCTGTTTTTTATTAATGATTTACAAGTATTTATTCGTTTAAAATTATTAGCTGATGATGGGGTAGGTTTGTAAGAAGAATTGTGTTTTATTTTAGAGTTGGATACATTTTTTCAGTTTGATGTGTAGAATGAAACTCTTTTAACATTAGGTACCTACACTAAGGGCTCGTTCGCACAACGATTTTTATTCGCGCGAATGTGAATGTGATGATAACATAGGATAACTTCTGACAAGAATCTTATGTCAAGACACTAAGTACGAATATTGTTTGTTTCACGCGTCTTCCTATGCTGTTTACCGCTAAAACGACCTCCCACGCCCTACTTTCACATAGGAAGACGCGTGCAACAAGCAATTTTCGTACTTATTGTCTTGACATAAGTGTCCTGTCAGAAGTCATCCTATGATTCCTATGTCACATCATTCGCGCGAATAAAAATCGCTATGCGGACGAGCCCTTATTATGTTATGATGACCAAATTAACTTACCTAGTTGTTAATTACTTAGTTTTGTTTGTCTACTTAAAAACAAATAAATAGGTGAATACCATTATATTCTAGTTTCTTTGATACTAACTAATTCAATGCTAAAACGTCGTGTTTGTTAAATTTGTAAGTATAATAAACAACTCACGAGAAAAATACGTAATTCAAATAAGGAAAATCTCAGACAACACAAACGGGTGAAGTGTGAGTTATACTTAAAGGTTCTTCTATCCGTAAAATATCACTTAACAGAAAGGTAGTTAATAGGTATTAGGACGATAAGCTATTCTTGTAATTTAATTTAAATAATTCAGTGATTTGTTAAAATAAATAAAAGCAAATAAAACATTTCTTTTCTATTTCTAATGGCTGTCAAACTAAACCGCCAGCGCTACCCACGACGTCTGAAACGGCACAACATCCAGGAGTTACCGCGAGTAGTGTCGTGTCGTAAAAACAGAGGTGCTGTCCCTAACACTCTACCAAAACGCCACATAAACCAAAACAAAAATCTACTTATAGTCCAAGGACTGATCGTAGATAAAAAAAAACAATGAAGGTTTAGATCGGCGTATTACAAAAAAGAGATTTCTCATAGAGAATGTTAGGGTATACCTATCTATAGACATTAGTATTACTTTGTGGGTGATTGTACTCATGATACAGAACAACTTTCCGAAAGGAACACTACGGGCAATAACATTTCAGCGATCCCCGTAATACCTACACCTTTGAGGTGTACTAATGGTCAGTACAATAAACGATCGATAAGGTCTGTAAATAAAGTTCTGGTTATGTTAAAATGCTAATAAATGACCTACCTGTAAGGTTGATCCCTTTCTCTTGCAAGAACGGCAGCGTAGCACTCTTGCATCGTTGCATTCAGGATCACCTTCAGATTGGGACCATCGGTATGCAGGTGGTATCCAGGTGTAGTTTCCAATGCCCACCATCGTCGCTCGCACTCCATCGGCTCTGCGGTAGAAAGTGTTATTAGAAGTATCTACATATACTCGTAACATTCAACGAATTGGCCTAAACTGTAATCTAACGTTGGACAAATTGATGATGATATAATAAGCTGTAAGACACGAAATACTCGAATATTACAAAACAGTCTTACGTGACACTGTTCGATGATATAAAATTATAAAATCAGACAGTTTTTTGCTCTGCTAACCTACTCTGTAACTAAGTAATTGAAAGAATATATGGACCATGTTAATTTTCTCTTATCTAAGTCCTGAGTTTAAAACTTTCCATCTGCTACGATTGTGATACCACTTTCAAATGCTGCATGCAATCGCAATGAATGCTTTCCGGAAACAAAACAATTTGTTTCTTCTAAATAAAGAAGAAAATAAATAACAATAACAAAAACAACAATTTTGTTGTCGTTTTTGTTTCATTAACACAAATAAAAGCGTGAGGCCTACACACGTTCCAAGCAAATCTTCTTGAAATAAGCCACATCGTTATCAGAGCGAAGTTGTTCCTCGCTCGAGTACGCGACACCATGGCAGTTTCCTCTCCCGTATGCCACGGCTACAGCTGCACAATCCACCAGTTCCTTGCATCGGGCCAGGCAGGCACCGGCCAGGGACTCTTCCTCCCCGCTAGCCGAGTACACGAACACAGGCGTAGCTCCCTCTGGATTAACACCAGACCATCGCACGAAGGTGATTGATTGGTGATCCCTGCATTGAGCTGCCGTTTCTGCTGACAAAACGATTAAAAGGACAAGTTACAGGGTCTTTACTTTAGCAAGGAAAACGTGGGCAAGGTAACATGAGCTTAATGGTTGCGCATTATCAAAAAAATTACGTAAACAATCACAAACACGTATGTGACAGAAGTTTATAACTGTGCCAAGCATATCGTTGTTCTCGATGGCGAAAGTTCAGGGCCGACCGAAGGCTTGATACAGATGCAATCAAACCAGTTTGAAAGTTGCAGATAATTTGAAATTTGTATCTTTGTTCCACTCAGTGGCAAATTGTGCCCCGGCACGTGAAGACGGTCAGAAGTTTCGGTCAGTTAATTTGTGAAAAAAGTGAGTGCTCATTTATAAGGGTTAAAAAAGAATATACTCAGGGCCAATTTCAGCAATTCTGAATAAGTTTTTAATAGCTTATCTTTATCTGACAGCTCGAGTGACATATTTTTCATACAAAATCTGTTAGATAAAGATAAGCTATTAAGAACTTATTCAGAAGTGGGGTATTGTTACGGCGGGACAAGACATTGAACCGACATATAAGCATCATTATTATCAGGCGCGGATCCACCGTTGTGGATACAGTGGGCATGACCACAACCCTAATCGAGGTCGATACGATACGCTTTCACTCTGTAAAAGTTTCATCAAAATCGGTTCAGTAGTTTAGAGTATTATGGTTTTCGTGCGCAAACTAGTGACTAACTTTTCACAGATTTATTAATTTACTGTAGTTGTTCGCCCCGCGGCTATGCTCCCCGCGTGAAACTATACACTGTACAAGGTCTTGGCTGGGACGTCATACATTTTGTAAACGTCGCCTTTGTAGAAATGCAATGTATCCGAGGTCCGACTCGCACGATTTTTGGGTGGCCGTGCCCACAACCTTTTTTGGGGGCTGGATCCGCCCCTGATTATTACAATAACCTATATTGTAATTTGTACGGTATACCTATCGATTCGATATACATTGACCATATCGAAGAATAACTTAATATACTACGTAGAACGAATCATTCTGAAAAACAAATCGTAAATCCTAGTTGACAATCTCTTATATCGTAATAATTAAAACGTGTCGTGTTTATTGCAGATGAGTCTCCGCGTTTTCCTCACGATAGCGTTGATGATGAGCATGTTCGCAACCATTTACTGCGGCGTAGTTGGGGGCATCAAATGTCCCGACAAAATGGTACCAGACAACGTCCAGGCTATATGTCTTCCCAAAGACGCGACATTCGAACAAATTAAGGAAGCACTTCGTAAGACGACGTCGAGTTAATAAATAATGTGTATTTGCTGTAATTTGTGTTTAATTGTTCCGCGTTACGTAAGATACTGAACTAAGTTCTGTTTACTCCTAACTACTCAAAGAAACTAACTACCTACTAAAGTAGATGCGCTTATAGAATGTTCAAAGTATGGATAGGTAATAGGTAAAGTTTATTTTCCTAGTGTGCAAATTTGGACCTAAACGTATTAGGTGGTAGATGCCTAAACTCGGTGCACAGATTTTTTTTGTAGTTTAGATTATAGGTGTACCTAAACTATTATATAATAAAGATTATAGGTAACCTAATTTAATCTTAAATCAAATTCATGCCGTAAATAGCCTTTTAAGCGCCCGGTGCGAGCTTCTACGCTGCGCCCTTGCAAAATGCTCTAGTCTAACCAGGCTCGCACACACCGTAGCTATAAGCATGGTGTCCCATCCCATACAAATGAAATTTTAGTTTAAAAACTGGCCAAGTGCGTGTCGGGCCACGCGTAGGGTAGGGTTCCGTAGTTGCCCGTCACAATATACGAACTTAGAAGGGGGCTTTTTGTTTTATACTACGGTTTGACGGCTAATAAAGTCTAAAAAGTACATTTTTTAAGTTGGTCGACTATTACTCGTTAACTTGTAAAGCTAACTTAGCGGTGATAGTTTTCCTTTTAATTTCATTATATACACTACTGCCATGAATTTTTTCAAATATCTAGAAACAACCGTTTAGCTGGCAGAGGGGGGGACACTCGACTCTAACAAAAATTAGCACCTTAAAGCTTAATATTTCGCTAACGGATCCCTTAATCGAAAAATGGTTTTCCCACACTCAACGTATTAAAAGACCTATCCAACGATACCCCACACCATGGGATAGACGAGAACAAAAAAATTGCATCCCCAGTTCACGGGTAGGGGAGGTACCCTAAAAAAAAAAATTTTTCAAAATTTTATTTTACCACTTTCTCGGCGTGATTAATATGTGTACCCATGGAAAATTACAGCTTTCTAGTACTAAGCGTCTCTGAGCTAAGCCGCGGACAGACGGACGGACGGACGGACGGACGGACGGACATGGCGAAACTATAAGGGTTCCTTGTTGACTTCGGAACCCTAAAAATTGCAATATATGGCGTTATGGTATCGATTTGTAATTAATGTTTACGTAAACGTGTAAATTGTTACTAAAAGTACATGATCTGACTACAAAAAAATCTCATGAGCCTCAGAAAATCAAGCAATTTACTTTGCCCGAAGACTGCCCGAGTTACGGCAGTCGGGTTTCATTGTTTGACGTTGGGCATCTGTACTGTATAGTATTATATAATCTGTGCTATAAGTAACTGAAACTATTGAAGGGCATACGAAGTTTAAGGTAGGGCGGAAGCAAAAGGTTACCTGTCTACAGTTTATTGGGTAGGTAGGTATGCTACTATCATGCATGAAACATAGCTAGGACCTGGTAATTTCTGCGCCTCTGGGGTCTGCGCCCTATGCCTGGACACCTTTGTCACTTATTTTAAAATTATTCTACCACACACAAACAACACAGAAAAAAAATTTTTGTTAGATATACTTAACCAAACTTTAGTGATTAGTGACTAACTACCGAACTATTTTGTAGCACATAATCAAACATTTGGTTATAAATAGCTAAGGAATTGTCTATTTATAACCAAAATGCTCGGTAGTGACTAAAGTTTGGTTATATCTAACAAAACATTTTTTTCAGTGAACCTACTAAGTATAAGGTAGTACCTACCAACTTAATATCTATCGTACTTTGCTATCTATGGGAACGTGCAATTTTGCTATTGTTTAACAGTGTAAGGTAATTTTATAACGAGTCACTTACCTTGCACTATAATGAAGATCGACAAAACGAGGACTGTTCCATAGGGCTTCATATTTGTTTAGTTGCACCTTACAACTTTTAAACTGATCACTACAAAACATTCTTCGTAAAAATCTTTAAAATATTACATTCCGTGTTTCGTTACATTTGAATGTTCCATAGTATTTTTCTCTCCTGATATGTTACTAGACTGAGGATCTGGAAGGAGTTATAGAACCTCTGTCCTCGGACAGGGTGACAATGATATAAACCAGTTGCGCAATTCGCTACGGAACGCTCTATATCATCAACAGCTGAACAAACATCGTCATCTATCTTTGGAGTAACTTTAATTATTTCGATCAATTCCTATTGAAAATCTCTACTTATAGGAACATCATTGACAAGAAGCACTGGGACAATTCACTATAATTCAATAGCCATAGAAGAAAACTATTTGCAAATGACTTAGATGTGGTCTTTGGAAAGGTCCTCAAGAACTTAGCTCGAGTTTTCGCGTAAAGTAAAGCCGGCAAGTTGTCTTGCCGAACTGAAACGGTATGAATTGCAGCCGTCAGGTGCGGCCCCACCACGCCACGCTATGCCATGCCGCGACCTTGCAGTTTATTATGGCTTTACATACTACAATTTACAATAGAGTGACGAGTCAACGACAAACGATAGTGAAAACGATAATGCCGGAGTTTAGACGACTAAAACGCTGTTTTGTTTCATAACAACAGGACATGCGGGCTTGCTACAAAATGGTACTTAACTCGTATTTGGGAGTTAACATGACGATTTTTTGTCGTGATTTCGAAAATGTCTTGGGTAACATAATTTTGATAGATTGAGAGAGGAAAGATGTCCGTTTCCGTGAGGATGTACGTAAGTATTTTACGTATACTTAGTCGCCAATAATAGGAACATACGTAATTATATTGGACGTAAGATACTTTGCTCTAAGGAAACAAGACGACGGTTATAAGTACCCTTAGGTACCTAGATAGTGATGATGGTGTGTTGGCACTTTGCACCAAAACGTTAATGTGGGTGAGTATGCCAGAAGAACTTAGAGAATCTAGAACAGAAGAAGCACGAAAGTAAAACAAAGTGACTCGCTAACTTTGATAAGGATGAAAAAAGGTAGATCCAAAGTATGTTGAGAGCATGCCTGCCTACCTTGAGGTAGAGATGGGTAGAGAGCAGTTGAGACTTGAGATGGAGTTTGGCATTGGTATTTGTGTGGAAAGATGAGTGAAAGATAATTAACGCATGAAATTCACAAGGCGAGCTTGAATGGAATAGTTGAAAGGTACTGATGTAAAATGTACCCGGTCAGAACTTTATTTATTTATTAACTATGTTCAGAATCGTAGCTTGACGGTATCAATTCTAATCTGTGCCTACCCCAGTGGGACATCGGCGTGAGCATTAGTGCGTTCACACACGATGACGCACTGACGGAGCAGCAAACGTGAGCAAACGTCAGTCCGTCACACGTTCGTCATTTATGAAGCAAGGAGTTGTATGAAAAAGCACGTAGAAGCACACACGGTGACGCATTGACGCACCGAGTGTGGTTCTATGAACTGACATCTGCCGCTCCGTCATTCAGTGCGTTATCATGTGTGAACGCACTTATGTATGTATGTAGTAAGTATGATAAGTAGTAAACGGTGTTTCGACTGTTACCTAGTCGAAAGCTCCTCGTCTGAGTCTATGCCCAACCCAAAGAATAGCATAAGCTTTCAATGCTATCATCGCTGGAGGACTTCTGCACTGGTAGCATGCTACACGTGATACGGCTGTATCACGTCTTTTATCTCGTTCGTTCACGTGCAAATAGAAAGAGAGCGAAGGTGTGATAGCGCTTTATCACGGTGTCATGCTACCTATGCTGGGGTATGTTCTCATCGCTGATTTTTTTCGCGTTTCCTGTGGTAGGCACCATAGTAAAAGTTGTTCAGTTTGATGGTTTGAGTTCACCGTTTCAGTATTTGTTAGGCTGCCACTTACACCCTGTAGATTACATTTTTACAGTCGATGTTATGACCTACAAAGCGTTCTGTTATGTTAATTCTATTACGTTCAGTATTGTTATGTAAATGTCTGCCGAAGCGTGGTATTGTTCGCGTGATTCGTAAATACTTGGACCGTCCCTAACCGTTTATTACAGTATCTACGATAGCCAGTCATCTGTGGTGTGGACCACCTGTAGCGTTGCTTTTGTTTTCAACATTGTCTTACGTCTGTTCGTAAAATATACATATACCCTTCGATCAATCGAAGCATATACCTAGTGAAGGTGGCAAAGTGCGCCATGCGGGCAAGTGCGCCTACCACAAAATATCTCGAAAACTACCAATTTTGGATACTAGTAGTGACACCTTACATCGATTACAAACTACATCATAGTTCTTGTAAGGTGTCACTACTACTAGTATCCAATCGGAGATATTTTGTGTCCGTATAGCCACATATGAAAGGGATTGGGCTAGGACAAAGAAAATATACGCTCTAGGATTAGTACCAATAAATAGTGCCTAAATAGTGCCTAATTAGTACCTAGGTCAAATAAATAGTGCCTTTATACTTTACGAGATATCGATTTTTTTTACCTGGTACTCTAGCTTGACGTCAAGGTAGCGTACACATTTTCTGTGGCAAAAACGGCTTGCATTATAGAAATGTTTTAACACTCAAAAAATAGTGTTCAAATAGTGCCCTAGGGCATCCAAAATCTCATGAGGCTAGGTCTTCAGGGAACGGAGATATAAATAAGTATTTTGAATGAAACACGAAGCTGCATAGCTAGCATGTCGCAGTGATACAGCGCTATCACACCTTAGCTCTCTTTCTATTTGTGTGCGAACGAACGAGATAAAAGACGTGATACTATTACTGATTTATTTCTTGTTCTTAAGTACCCCATTCACAGTAGTCCGTCTTGCAGTCCTACAGCGATATTGGACAGTGAATGGTGTTGTAGTCCTACAAGGCGTCCGATGACCTTGTGTAGGATGCCGCTCGACTCCTACCAGTCCTGCAAGCCCCTCCCACCGCTTGTCTACGGCATGCTACTGTGCTACAAGCAGGAGCGTGAAATGGAACGCCGGACTGCAGACCACTATTTTTTTATTTTATTTGTTTACAACTAGGTTTACAATGATCGACACAGACTATTATCACAGGCGCAACTGCAATTCCTCTGACGAATTAGCTATTTTTTCTTTTTTTTATATCATGATTGCTAGAACACCGACACTAGTGAGAAACGAAACGTAACGGAACTGATGGTAGGACGGCTTGCAGGACAGTGAATGGGCTTGTAGTCCTACACGTCGGACTACATGGCTGGATAGTGAATGGAGCTATGGGCTCCTAGGCCGAGATTCAGAGACGATTTGTAAGTCATAGTTCGAACTCCCGTAAAATCCATGCATTTCTACCCTACTTAGCTCGAACTAAGCCAAAAAAATTCGTCTCTGAATCTCGGCCTTAGCGCCATACACTTCTATTGAGAGGAAGGGGGAGTTTGGTTTTGGGTTGGCTGAGGGCTTAGGCCGAGATTCAGAAAGACACAATTTTTTTACTCTTAGTTCGAGCTAATTAAGGTCGAAATGTATGGATTTTGACATATATACGGGAACTATGACTTACAAATCGTCTCTGAATCTCGCCGGCCTGAATCTCGACCTTAGAGAAGATGAGGGCCTTGAGTTTGTTGGCCTGAGAGGCTGAGGTCGATTTGGTAAAATAAATAAGAGTGGCGAAAAAGGACTAGAATCCAGTGCCGTAATAAATATTATTTTAAAAAAGTGCTATTCAGGGTTAACAGATCAGGGCTTTTTCTGCAATTTTGGGGGAAAATTCGGTCTTTGGGGAAAATATGGGGAAATGAAATTGGTGGAGAAAACATATTCAAAGTGGGGCATTTTGAGTGTTATTTAAACAAATTTTATTTATCATAAATACATTGCATAAATAATATAAAATAGGTGTTCTGTTATAGGCTGACTCTGTAACAGATATCTGTGCCTATCAGTACCTACATAATAATGCTGTTGAGTTTCAAGTCAAGTGGGAACATAGTGGGAAAGATAAGCAATTTTGGTTTCTACTTAGGGTTTACCTATTTATGATACAATTTTAATACCAATAGTTACAAATTTTATACGTATTCTATATCGTTGTATAGTCATCATAATACCTACAAGTCCAGGCTAGATTCTGATACCTACTTTAAATTTGTCTGGAAAATTTTGTGATTGTGTACCTGGATTCTCGGCCTGAGGGAATTTCAGAAATCACATCTGGTAACCCTGTCTGTAGCTATTTCCCAAAGAGTATAGTAATTATACCAAAACGTAAAAGGAAAAGAGAACCTACTCGGGTGAGGCCGCGGATTTCGGCACAAATGACGCAGTAGTGACGCAACAGTTTGCGCGACAGTGACGCAAAAATAGCGCAACAATTTGCGCCACGGTAACGCAATAGTAACGCAATATAGTAGCGCAAAATTATAAAGGCTGTTGTATACTGGACTGCAATTCTCTAAGGTAACATCCTTCAGATCGTCGAAGTTTTCATATTAAGTTTCACACAATGCATACCGAATTGACAGCTCGCCGATGTTACAACCGATGTTTGCGCTTAGAGAATTGCACTCCTGAGCCTGTTAAACTAAATTTTTTTTTTTTAAATAGGTAGTTAGGTATATTGAAGATATTTTTTTCTAAAGGGTAGATAAATTGAACAAAATATAAAAATAAAAAAATAATGAAACACTAAATGCATGGAACTTTAATCCGAAATGTGAAACTAGTGTACCACTACCCTTTTTTTGGTAACGCAGTAAAAGTAACGCAGTAATTGCGCCACTGGTCCCGCAACAGTAACGCAACGTGACGCAACTGTAGGAGTAACGCAACAATAAACACTCGTTACTCAACAATTATGCTATATGTTCTAACAAGATAGGCACTACAAGACTTCCCACCCTTTCAAGAATAATGCGCAGTAAAAATATTTGCTGAAATCTCAATTTTACCTTGCAAAAAGTCCAAAAACTTGATAAAAAAAACCGTGACCATTTGACTTCACCACAAGTATGTCACGATATCTCATTAATTATGGCACCTATTATGCTACTTTCATAGAAATAGATTGCGTTTGGTATTGCCATTCAAAAGAATATAAATCTACATAACGTGACAAACAAACTGTGGTGAATATTGGTAACGCAATAGAAGTAACGCAATAACATGATTTTGTAAAAAAATATTAAAATATTAAATTTACTTATTAAATAGCCTTTATTTTACTTATAGCATTACTTAAAGTTCGATGATTTATATGCTTATTCCATAGGAATTAATCATTGAATAGTAACTAACACAGGTTTTTTAAAAATTATCTTTAAAGTGCACTCGGTAAAAATGACACGGCGGTTTTACTTAAATTTTCTCCATTTTTTATGGAAAAATTTCAGTTTACTCGACTGCAAGCCATAATTTTGAAATGTTGACCTTTGGCCATGCTGGATAATAACATTATAGTTTGATACAAAAATATACAAAATCTCTATGTTTGCAAGTTTTTAAGAAAAACATCGGTTAATTTTGAGGTCATGGTAATGTGCACAAATCCGCGGCCTTGCCCCGCGTGGTTTCTGGTAACCCAAATTGAAATCATCTATCCTTATCACACATAATTATCCCTTCAGTTGATTGGTTGGTAGTTAACCATTGGACGGTTGACTGATTGCTACGAACAAATAATTTTGTTCGTAGACTGATTGCTATATTATATTATATACGTATGTATGCCTAATATTAGGTACTTTATTTCAATGGATATACTGCCTCGGTTTTGAAATGTCTCTTTAAAGTACAATAGGTATCCTTAAAAGTCACATTTCAAAACGAGAAGCAGAAACAGAACTCATTCTTTGAAGAATCACAAATAACTTCAATCATTCCACACGCAACACGCAGCTCCGCCATCTTTCATGCTATGATATCTTAGTGCAAACGAAGTGGAACGCTGAAAGACAGCTTCCGCCATCTCTCGGTGACATTGCGAAGCACTATGAGCGACAGCGCGCTACACCTCACCGCTGCGCTGTAGTAGTGAGAGATTTCGCCCATATCAAACACTGTCTTGTTGGTCTAGTGGTCTAGACAACCGGCTCACGATTCGGGTGCTTATGGTTCGAGCCTCGTGTCGGCCGGCCGTCTTTTTCTATTTATTTATCAATGTGGCTCCCCCTGGCGCTAATAAGGGGCAACGACAATAATTTAGCCGTTCTAAAATCCCAGGCGACTTACCTATCTATACCCAATATACATACTAATCTATGTCATCTTTGATACAATGCGAGTTGCCAGTAGCTTGGACCTAATTTACCATGCTGTTGTATAAATTACCCTTAGATGTTTTATTAAAAATATTTAAAAGTGTGCAAATACTTTTATTTTAATAACAAAAGTTGTACTGAATAAATTATTGTGTAATTTCATAAACATACTCTCATAGCGTTTAAGGGGCGGGTCCATTTTAAATTAAAATAATTTGTGTTTTTGTTTTTTTAATGTTAATCTCTCTACTCATGTTTATTACTTTAATAACTAATTAAAATATAATAAGTAAAAGCATAACTAACTAACTAACTTAACTAACTAACTAAGCATAGCTTAACTATTCGTTAAGCCAAGTCAGAGGTCTATTGGCGGCTTGAAAATTCTCTGACAGCAAGGTGCTCAAAATTCTCTAACTTGCCTCCACCAACACGCACTGGGCCCGCGTGGTCGAGTATGGCCCACTCCCTCTCACCCTTATTCGTGAGAGGAGGCCTTTGCCCTGCAGTGGGATTCTATGTTAAAACTAATACCTGGTACCTAGCAGAGTTTGGCGTAGTATGCAGCAGTGTCGAAGTCGATGGATTGCACTAAGGATTTGGAAATAGTCTCTAAACACAAACACAGAAGTCACACATGAACTTTGTCTTAGTTTAAACACAACACTAAACACATCTTAAATGTTTTTCACTTCTCAAGTTTTTTACACGAAAAACAAAACTCGTAGACAGTTCAAAGAATAACAGTCAAGACACATCGCTAGGCAACCGATTACAAACTCTATGGTCACACGACGTGCCTTGCCTGCCAGCAACTTTAACATCTTCTCTCGGCGTGTAGACCAATCAGTTGCATGATCTTCTGCAGCGCCGGTCGAGGAAGAGCCTTTGTGAACATGTCCGCTAGTTGCAAGCTACTTGAAACCTTTTTGACTTTTAGTTCGCCATTAGCGGCCAGTTCTCTCACAAAGAAGTGCCTGATCCTAATATGCTTAGTCCTCTTGTGAAACTCTGGATTTTCAGAAAGCCTGATTGCTGCTTCGTTGTCAACCATGAGAGTTGGCAGGCCATCTATATGGGTCATGTCTTTCATAAGGCGTGTCAGCCAAATGCTCTCTCTGGCACCTTCGCTTGCTGCAACGATCTCTGCTTCCGTAGTAGAGATTGCTACACTTGGTTGTCGTTGGCTAACCCAAGAAACAGCACCTCCTGCATACAAGCACAGTACTCCAGATGTGGATCTCCCAGTACTGGTACAACCACCATGGTCTGCGTCTGTATAGCTCTCTATAACGCCTTTCTTATAATTACGTTTATAGACTATTCCAGTATCAGGCGCATACTGCAAGTATTGCAGTCCTCCATCTTTGGATTTTCCAGGTTTCGCGACACCACACTGACAGCAAAAGCAATATCAGGCCGGGTTCCGACCATCAGATATGCTAAAGCTCCAACTATTTGCCTATAGTTCTTCAGTATCATTATAGCATCATCCATCTTGCCCTCCGTATTCTCAGATTCCTTTGTGATTGGTGTCATTACCGGTCTGCATTGTTCCATGCCAAACCGTCGTAAGACCTTCTTTGCATACGAAGTCTGACAGATTTTGATTCCGTCTTCTCTGGTTTCAATCTCTATACCGAGAAAGTATGAAGCTGGTTTTGTTGTGATTTTGAAATAGCCTTTGAGCTCTTTGATGAAGCTTTCAATGACTTTTACATTGCTTCCAGCCACAAGTCCATCATCTACATATAACGCTAGTATGATCCTCTCGCCGTTCCTACTATTTCTCAAAAACAAACATGGGTCAGCTTCACTGCTCTTGAATCCTATTTGCTTCAAGACATCCATCATTCTTTTGTTCCAGCACCTCGGTGCCTGTTTCAAGCCATAAAGACTCTTCCGAAGCAAGCAGACGCGAGATGTGCCGTCACTAAATCCTTCCGGCTGCCGCATAAAGATTTCCTCATCCAGATTTCCATACAAAAATGCGGTGGACACATCAAACTGCATTAGTGATAGACCTTCGTTGGCTGCTACACTAAGGACTGCTCAAATCGTGCCCATTCTTGCCACTGGACTGAAGGTTTGGTCATAGTCCAAGCCTCTTTTCTGTGAGAATCCCTTAATTACAAGTCTGGCCTTGTACTTGTCCACAGAACCATCGGCATTCATTTTCACTTTAAACACCCATTTACAGGGGATTGCCTTTCTGTTCTTCGGTAGGTCCACCAACACCCAAGTCTTGTTGTCCATCAAGGAATTCATCTCACTTCTCATGGCATTCTGCCAAAGTTCCCGCTCCGAACTCTGAATGGCTTCCTTGAAAGTCGTAGGTTCAGAATATCCACATTCAGTATTATGCATAAACTGCATAACGAAATCTTCGAATTTTGGAGGTGGCCTAAGTTGCGAACGATCCCTCAAGACCCTTGCACCCTGTTCTGCGATCTCGTGATCGGTGAGCTCGTCAGGATCTTCCAGTTCATGATCTGTTTCATTCCTCGCGTCATCGTAGACTTCATCTGGTTCAAGATCATGATCGTCATCATCACCAGCCACCATTTCCCCCCTCAATTCAAGATTTTCGTCATCATCAGTATCTTCGACGACATCTCTTCTAAATCTAGGATCTCTGGATGTAGATGCCTCCTGTCCTCCTGGTCCACTCGCTGTATTGTTGTCAGAAATTGGTCTCAATGAGATTTCATACTCATTCATTACAGCTTGCTCAGCGTTCCTGTCCAAGGAAATATCCAGGTCACATCTCCCTTCCAGGGGTTTCTCATCAAAGGTCACATCCCTTGACCTTACCAGACTATTATTACCCTTATTCCATAGTCTGTACCCATCATCGTTATCATAGCCAATAAGAATGCATTTCATTGCTTTCTTTTGCAATTTGCTTCTTCTCTGCTTAGGTACATGCGCGTAACATGAAGTTCCAATTATTCTCAAGTGCTTTATTTCTGGCTTTTTGTTCAACCAAAGCTCATATGGTGACTTGTTTCCCACACCAGGCCCCGTTCTGTTTAGTATATATACGGCAGTGTTCACAAGTTCAGCCCATAACATTTGAGGCAATTCTTCATGTGCATGCATCATAGCTCTTGTGCATTCAACGATTGTACGATTATCTCGCTCGCAACACCCATTTTGTTCCGGTGTGTACGGCATAGTCAACCTTTGTTTGACTCCATTTTCATTCAAAATCTTCCGTACTTTTGCATTGTCGAATTCACCTCCGTTATCACTTAATAGCTCTTTTACAGTATGTCCAGCTACTTTACTCTCTGCCAACATCTGTTTAAGCTTTTCATTGACTTCTGACTTTTCACGTAAGAAGTATACATAGCGGTATCCAGTGAAATCGTCCTTGAATAGCAAAAAATAGCGAGACTTTGAGTATGACAAGGGGAAAGGCCCACAAATATCCGAATGAATTATTTCACCTGGTTGTTTTGCTCTATCCCGCACTCCAAATTTCAATCTGTGTGCTGTTCCGAATATACAACCTTCACATAATTCTCCATTCTCTTTTACCTTTATACCAAGCTCACGTTGAATAAGTTCCTTCACGTGTCGCTTATTTTGGTGACCCATGCGTTCATGGTATAGTTGAAGCATGTCAACATTATTCAACAGATTGACTACTACCTCCTTCTCAGGTATCGCTTTGAAGTCAAGCTTATAAAGCCCTCCAAATCTCTCCCGTTTACCAGTAGCAGTAACTTTACCGTCAATCTTGACTTCACAGGTCGTCACTCTAGATGTAAACACACTCCTAGGATTGCGATCCTGCATTGAGAGTACCGAAAATAGGTTTTTCTTCAATTGAGGCACGTACCAGACATCAATTAGGGCAGCATCTTCTCTTCTACCATCTATCACAGCTGCGATCTTGACTGTGCCTTTCCCTATAGCAGGGATAACAGTCCCATCCGCTGTCATGACTGTATGAGTCTCCCTAAATTCATCAAAGCTCTGAAAGAAGTCTTTCCGCATAGTTACATGATTCGTTGCGCCATTGTCCACATACCAGCTGTCTTCATCAACGGCCGTATCCATGGTACATAGCATCAACATCATAGATGTACCAGAATTAGAGTTCTTTACGCTTTTCTTCTCAGGACAATCCTTCTTCAAATGACCAAACTGTTTACAATTAAAACATTTTAACTTTGAAGTTTTGTCCTTGCCTTGTACCTCCTTAGGGGTTTTCTTCCCATGCTTTACTGCAAAAACCGGAGTATTTGCTTCACCCTCCTTGCTGCTCAGCGCTTTTTCATGAGCGCACAGCTGACTGGTAAGATTGTCCAACGTCCTATCCTTGTGAGACATTAATAGCCATCCCGCCTTGAAGTTAAAGAACGACTCTGGTAAGGTGTCCAGTATCTTACATATTAGTAAAAGCTCTGGTAAGTCAGCTCCAGCTTCCACTTTTGCTAACTCTTGTCGCAACTGGAACCACAGATTCTTTAATTTTGAGATATGCGTGGCCATGTCATCACCTGGATCCTTCGAGCATCCAAAGAACTCCAAGCATAAATCATACACCCTGTGGTCATTACAACCATCATATAATTTATGAAGCTCCTTCCAGATCTCATCCGGCTTTGACAATCTAATCACTTTGTCTAACGTCTCGTCACTGACATTGTTAGTGATCAAGAGAAGAGCCATGCTTTCTAGCCTTTTATGTTCCTTTAAAGCAGCCGCTGCAGCAGCGTCTCCACCTGCTTCTACAGGTACCGGCATTTGTGTTCTGCCTTCAACAATGTCCAACAGTCCGTCAATGCCCGATAACAAAGCGGTCATCCGGTACTTCCATTGAACCCAGTTGTTAGCTTCCAGTTTAGCTATTTGTATCCTAGTAAACTCCATCCTCGATGCTGAAGGTCCTTAACCTGTTAAAACTAATACCTGGTACCTAGCAGAGTTTGGCGTAGTATGCAGCAGTGTCGAAGTCGATGGATTGCACTAAGGATTTGGAAATAGTCTCTAAACACAAACACAGAAGTCACACATGAACTTTGTCTTAGTTTAAACACAACACTAAACACATCTTAAATGTTTTTCACTTCTCAAGTTTTTTACACGAAAAACAAAACTCGTAGACAGTTCAAAGAATAACAGTCAAGACACATCGCTAGGCAACCGATTACAAACTCTATGGTCACACGACGTGCCTTGCCTGCCAGCAACTTTAACATTCTACAGGCTATAACTAAAGTAAAAGCATAAAAAACTAGAGGAATTTTACCCCAAAAAAGTAGAATACCCATAATTGCACTTTAATGACATCTACCGAGTTGAAGAAGAACCTGGTTGTCAGTTTTGTGTCCGGAGACTTTCATAGATGGCGTCGTTTTCTACGTAAATTTGACACTTGACAGCTAAGGTCACTGTCCCCGTCCCGCCACTGCTATTTCCACTTGCAGAAATCGGCTACTTGGTACGTTGTTGTTTATTATTTTTGTGCCTTATGTTATACGTATACTATTACATTTTATATGATTATGTGCGTTGAACTTACTATCATTAACGCTAGTTACTAGTTATTATTCTGTGCTATCATTTATAGACTGCAGTGCAAAGTAAATCTTCAAAATGCCGAAGAATAAGAAGAAACAGGATAGCGGCAGCAGTAGCGACAGTGACGATGGCCCCCTGGATGTAAGGATTCTTCTTATTTTATTAATCTACCATAATTTCCCTCGAACCCTCGAAACTCAGCACAATAGAGACCTAAAGTAAAGATAGGTAGGTAGTAAGTAGTTTGGAAATATTTTATGATTGTTGTTTGTAACCTAAAAAATAAATAATCGAAGTGTAGATTGAATACGTACACAATATTCATTCGTATCTATCGGTCAATTATAAGAACTAGAACATCCTCATGTTAGATCAGCTTTATTGATTACCTATCAGCGAGATACAGCCAGACAAAAGTGCCCTCAGGTATTAGAATGCATCTTTGGAGCATTATTTATTGGGAATCTATACTCCATTCCAAATAGCAACGAAAATTTAAGGCTATTTTTAATTACAGAAACAGATTTGAAACACTCTCACTTATTCTTAGAACAGCTTTAGTAATGTCCAAGTTATGTCGCATAGTACATCTTTCTGATAAATGAATTTTATTTGCTTAACAGAATTGGCCAGAAAGCTAAAATAGGAATCTGAATATCTCATCGTCCTTATTTGGAATTAAGTAAAGTTTTCTTTACACTAGTTCGTATCCAATCCAAAGACTTCACACATACATTAGGTGTGTGACACATCTGCGGAATGGACGGCGACGAACGTTCGGTTGAGCATGCCAAATGCTTTTTACTATACCGGCGACACACCAGTACGCGCCATTTTTCCTATAGTAGACGCGTATTCAATGAACGTTCAGCAGAATGTAGGTAGGTATCTTATTGGAAATTAATTGTCAGCCTATACAAGGTGTTACATAAGTAAGAATAAATTTTTGAAACTCTTAAGGGGGTTGTCTAGACCGTCAAACTGAACAACTTTCTCTATGGGACCAACATCGAAATCGAGAAAAAAAAAATTCTTATCCCATACATATTTTAGCTCTAGTCGATTTGTAGAGTATAGAACATAAATATTTTTTTTCGCGATTTCGATATTGGTCCCATAGTGAAAGTTGTTCAGTTTGATGGTCTACACCACCCCCTTAAAGGTTTATGTGTATTTTTGTAACACCTTGTATACGTCCCACTGCAGGACGCAGGGCTACCCTCAAGATGGGTGCATGGTTGGGCAATGTGAATTGATTAGACTTCACATGGAGTCGCATTGTGGATCTGCTAGTGGGTGGTCGCGTGTCGCTCGTCGGTTGCCCCCTCCCAGCTCGATAGCGGGGCTCCAGTGGTGGCTCAAGATAGTGTTCTTTTGTAAGAACAACCCTTGAAGTCACCAAAATATCTTCATAACCGTACAACGTCAAGCACTTTTGCTACAAAAACTCGACATTAGCAAAATCATCACAAACCAAGATGGCAGCCATATTTTAAAAATAGAATAGAATAGAATAGACTTCACATATGGATCTGAATTTCTTATTCAGCATGTGCAGTTTTCCTCTCAATGTTTGAGATCATGCAGTATTACGTACATAACTTAAAAAAACTCATTAGTACATGGCATTACTGTCCATGTGGATTCAAACATTGACCTTCATAATTGAGTATACTTACATACCTCTCTGTCAACGCATCACTATCACTCTGTAAATTTAATGTGTAAAATTTCTTAAAATGTTCAAAATACATAAAATTTTCAGAGAAATCCGCCCCCAGAAAAGAAAGCAAAGATGGGTTCAAGAACCGATGACAAAGAACCAACATGGGTCTTGCAAGGGAAGAAGTTAGTCAAAGTAAGAGAATTCAAGGGGAAATGCTACGTAGATGTAAGAGAGTTCTATGAGAAGAACGGAGAACTGTTACCGGGGAAAAAAGGCATCAGCATGACACCAGAACAATGGAGAAAACTGCTGTCTCTAGCGGACGAAATCAATGAAACCATCGGTACCAAGTGTTGAGCAATGTTTTGTTTTATTATACACCTACTTGTTTTGAATAAAGTTTAATCATTGTATAAGCATTATTATTATCTTGTTATTTGTAGAATCCCGCTTTTTAGTAGTTAGCTAATAAATTTATATTTTTATGCATCACTAGTGTTTTCCCGCGACTTCGTCCGCACAAATCATATACCAGATTTTAAGTCAGATCATAAGCTATCAAACACAAAAGTTTCATCAAAATCGGTTCAGTAGTTTTTGCGTGATGCGCGAACAAACAAACAAACACACAAACAAACAGACAAACAGACTTTCTAAAAAAGGTTGATTTCGAGTCAGGGATACCTAAAAACCATATCGTAATCTTTTTTTTTTTAATATCTTCAATGTACAGACACACTTCAGTTACAGTTTTATAATAGTTTAGATGTTAGAAACACCACAGGAATCCTAAGCAAAATCTGATAACGCTGTACTTAAATAAAAAAAATAACACATAATATGTTATGTACGGTCAGCATCAGAGAAATCTAACCCCCTTGCGCTTATTTACGGTAGTATACAGGGTTTAAGGAAAAGTATCATTAACCTTTAAACCACATACTCTACCCGTCAAACTGAACAACTTTTACTATAAGAGCAAACCTGTTGGAACAAAAAAAATATCATTCCATACTACGAATAAAGTTATTCGTACACCATACAAATCACTGCAATACCTACTCGATTCAAATGTATGGGACGGCTGATGTTTTTTTTTTGTTCTGACAGGTTTGCTCCCATAGTAAAAGTTGTTCAGTTTGACGGGTAGAGTATGTGGTGTAAAGGTAAATAATAAGCATAAGCATATGCTCACGATTATATTCCCCGAGGGGGTAGTCAGAGATGTTCTCAAACCTCAGAACATCCACGTTTCACCAGTAGTACCGAAACTCTGTCCAGTGTGACGGGGGGTGAGCCCGTAAGGTAAATAATACTTTTCCTTAAACCATATATACTACATAAACTACTGTATAGTACTCTGTGGTTTTAGATACCTTAGGTTTCTCTGAAGCCGACTTACTACTGCCTGGTGGAACCACACTTCGTTATTTGTTATTCGGCCTCATACATCGACCTAGAACGCCTCATACGACGAAGTTTTGAGGGCTCTTTCGACTATATTTGCTTTATCGGCACGCACGTGTGGATGGCACGTTTGTTCAAATATTTGGACGAATACAGCGTAGGCGCATAACAAATTACACATAACGAAGTGTGGTTCCACCATTTGGATTTAGGGAACATTGCCAAGCACAAATAAAAACAGGAGCAAATGTGTAAAGTATACACTCTGATTTTCAGAGTAATTTTATTGAAACAATATGTAAGTACCAAAAGCAAGTTGGAAGTAAAAAAACAAGTATCAGAAAGCAATAGCTGCCCTTTCATTTGCTAATTATATCTAAATATTCAATTCAAGTAGTTTTAAGGTGCAAATTGGTAGCCGACCGCATGAAGCGACTGAAAGGTGCAGCTGCAGCGTGTCGCTGCTGTCATGAATTCGAGCGACAGTGAAGCTCGACCGCAGTGTCGTTCGCTACGTTTATCATAGAAATTCATACAAACCAGTAGTGTCGTCGCGACACGCTGCAGCTGCACGTTCATGCGGTCGGCTACCAACTTTTACCTTTAATCTTAATAAAACTACAGTAACAAACTATTTTTCTATTTCCGCTATTGGCTATGCCACGGTATGAATTAAATTGCAATTTATTGCTTGCGCTTACTTCTCATTTCTTTACGGATGCAATTTTAAAAAAGGCCAAAGGAAGACTTGCGAAATATTCTAATTCTTTAGTTCTCGAAAAATACGTAAGCTTGTCTTTTCAGTAACTGTTAGAAAATAAAAAATTAAATACCACCACAGGTCATAAAGGAACTTAAATAACATAGTATAACAAACAGGTACAATATTGAGCAGTTTTAACTAAGTGATGTGCGCGGGCAAGAAATATAGCAGAAGCCAGGAATGGCCATGTCTTTTCCACATTACAGTAACACGGGGGATACATATAATAAAATAATAGTACCGGAACTTATTTACGGGTGAACTTCGAACGTTAGGACTAAATTTGTAACAACATAAAATTTAGTCTAAAAATATTGTTAACAAAATATTTCATCTAGGTACTTAACTTACTGCTAATCTACATACACATTACATGTGAGACAAATAGGGTACCTATAATAATCAGGAAATATAAATTATATTTCGATTTTTGTACACAATATCAAAGATAAGCACTACAATGATATCGAGAAAAGTATTATAAAAATACATTTAATGGTTTAAAATTGACTAAATATGTAATATTTGGTACAAAATCACATTGGATATAATAACGAGAGATTTTATAAACATGACTAGGTGTTACTTAACATTTTTGATATTATGTAGAACTGGTTTAGTTCACGTTTAAATAAATGCCCAACAATACTGAAGTGTTGTCGGAACTGGATAATATTACTTAAATCTAGATAAGACAGTATTCTAGACATACCTACACCACAGAATATAATTAAGAGTAGGTGTGTGGTCACTCGGTCACATTAACTCTGCACCTGGCGTCCATTCGTTACATCGGCGCTCTGGTTCCGTGTGAAACTGTGTGTACCAAATTATCGAGACGCGTATCGGCAACAATGATGCTAACCGTACTGACGTGATTATTAAGTCTGTACTTACGCGAAGGGGGAAGAAAGATGAGCATCGCATTCCAGCGAGGTGCAGAGTTAATGGGACCTGGTGGTACACTGCAATTTCGAGGCATTTCAAAAGCTATTCAGCATAGCTTTAAGCTAACAAACAAAACACTAAACCTTTCAGTAGACGTAACGTATCGTAACGAAATATACAAAGAACTTAAAACATTGAGTCTGTAATAAAAAGTTGGTATTGCTATTGAAATGCCTTCAAACTATTTAACAAATGCAGAACTTATCATATACGTAAGCAAGGTGGCCTAGACTTCAGCTGCCGTCTTTAGATTAGAACAGAGTCTTCGGATAAGAATTAATAGAATTATATAACATATCCCATCTATTCTATGATCAGTCTGGCACGTGAAAAAAGGCGCAAATAATACACCAAGACAGATTTAATAAAAAAATCACAATAAAAATGCCCTATTCATAAAACCATTCTCTCAAAGAGATATTCCAATCTCCTTAAATTTGTGACTAAATAAGGTAATATAAGTATAAGTAATGCACTATGAACAAAATAACACATTTTGATCGCATCTGACACCAAACTACCTACTGAATTTACATATTTATCTAAATATTTATCCTATACCAAAAACCTAATTAAAACAAAAATCCTTCAACCGTTAAAAAATATACCCTGAAAATTCTTTGAATTTTATTTAATCCGGCTCCAAGTGCCAATGTTGATAAAATTCTTGAATAAGTAATTAAAGGCTTTTTTAATTTCTTTAAGAGATCCTTAGTTTGTGTTAATGAGAACTCTTGATGAGCTATTGGCGGCAGGGAACAAAAACTCTGGTCCTGGACCTTCCCTAAGTTCCATGACATATATTTTCATTAGCGCTCTTTCTAAAAGTAGCAGAATAAAAAATTTTATTGTTTGAAACTACAATTCGTGAACTGACCGACTAAACCAAACGCCTAGTTATTACTGTAAGAGCCGAACCGCACCGCACAGGCGCCGCACCGTAAAGATTTCGCCTTGCAGGCATTCATAAGGGCGGGGCGGCACCGCACCGGCGACGAAGGAAGGGAGTGTGACGTACAATAACATTGTGCATGACCTCACTCGCAAATGTGACGTCACTCAATCACATGAATTTCACTCGAGTCGTTCAAATGATTGTTTCCTTTACATCAGGGTTCGAAGTTTGAAACCGTTGGATGAGGGCGGCGCAGGACCGGTCGTTATGGCGATCCTTGGGGGAGGCCTATGTCCAGCAGTGGACGTCCATCGGCTGAGATGATGATGATGAGGGTTCGAAGTGATAATTATCATTGATAATTATCATGATAATTATACGTTGGTAATTATCTTGATAATTATAAATTTTATTGGAAACACAAAAAGCTTGCGCTAGCAATGCCACGCCATGTATTTCCGATCACGGTTCGCGAAAAAAGAAGCTCCCAACAATGAAATCTTTTTTTTTCACTGTTTTCTGTAGTTTTTCTAAATTTTTTGTTATTCATTGACATGAGAAACTATTATGCCAAAGTAGGTGCTGTTTGGTCTGGATAAGAGTGTATTAATACAAAAAAACAACTTTAGAACTTTTAGTTAGAAATTTCTCTCAAATCTAAGAATCAGCTTTTATAATTATCCGATAATTATATCATGATACTTATCAAAGAAAATAATTATCTTTATAATTTCTAACCCGGCTTTACATAGTCTATGTTCCTTTACAACCGAGTGAAGTTATCCAAAGGCCCTTCAAGGTCATGCACATTGTTATTTTAAACTGATAGTACAGTCTGTTAATAACAATTTGCCGCACAAGCAACTGAACGGCACCGCTCCGGCGCCGCACCGTTTACACCCCTCCCCTCTTCGTCTTGCACGTTGCAGGTCCGGCGTGCGTGTGGCATGCCATTGATTTTTATATGCAGGACACCGCAGCGGCACTGCTCAGGCGCCGTGTGGTTCGGCTCTAAGAAAATACCTGCCGAAATTACTGGAAAATATTGCGAAATTACCGGTATTGAAAAAGCATTGCACCCGCGTCGCATAAATTCGGTTCTATACCTTAATTTTAAGATTGTGTCTACAAAATGTCATTTGAGTTTGGTTACTTGGTTAAATAAAGTACAAAATAGGATAAGACTTCGTTTTCATGGAGCGCGCTCGCAATTCAATTCTTTTAAAATATCAAACTACATAAGTTGATCGCGGCGAGGGTTGTGAAGGGGAAGAGATTCGATAAAGTCATTAAATGCAATTTACCTGAACACTAAATATCTAACATACACGTTTATACGTTCACAATTAACAGGAATTTCATTAACACTAAAACAAATGCTCTTTCTTCATCCTAGAGATTTCTATTTTATCTTTGGTTTGATATGGAAACATCGAATTTTAAAATGCTCGCACATTTCTTGGACCTGAAACAGAAAATGGAAAAATATAATTAAACATTAACTGGTTATCCCTAAGAATAAATTAACCAATAATTAATCATAATGAGATAATTTACTAATAAAACCACAACTAAAAGCCAAAAATATATGTACCTACCTATGGTCGGCAACGAAAGTTACTACTAACTATAACCTTAGATCAAAATAAAATGAATGGATAGGCCTTAAGCGAACATTTCAAACCAGAAAAATGAGGCAAAACAAATGAAGGGTTTACTTCAAATTTGTACGCAAGTGCCCTAGATTTGACAGATAATGGCGTTAGTTTGTATGTACCAACTGCACCAGTAGTTTGCTTCAACTTACCGCGCTTTAGGCCTATCCATTCATTTTATTTTGATCTAAGCCTATAACCTTTATTTCGATGAGAATGAAGATTAATAAAACGAAAATTCAGTAGATGGCAAAAGTAAATTAAACAAAAAATCTGTCACAGTATTAAAAAGAAATAGGCGACACTTTGAACGCGAAGACCAGCGAGTACGGAACTAAGATATAGGTAGATAAAGTTATTTGACCACACTTACAACTTGAACGCCGTAGTAGATGTGAGCGACAGAGCTGGCGACGCACAGCGCGGCCAGCAGCAACAGCTCGGTCATAGGCGACACTTTGAACGCGAAGACCAGGCCCATGACCAGCGAGTACGGAACCAGCAGACCGTTGAACACTTCACACCGAGTGTCGCTCATCTGGGAGACGATCAGGCGACACTGGAAATAAACATTATACATGGTAATTTATGGATCATTTTAGAGTGATTCATATGCGCCAACTGAACAACTTTTATTATGCAGGTCACTTTATATCTTCCTAAAGAAGTCATCCTGACTGTCTGGCTATAGACAGGTTATAGATGCCGATTTAGCCAATCGAGGGTTGTACCTAACTAACTACCAGTCCAAAAAAAGGATGTTCCTGAGAAAATGCAAAATTTGCACAGTCGGCAACGAAAGTTTATTAACGACATAGTGGGTAATAATTTCCTTATATTCATAGGAACTTAGAATCCATTATCGTAATGATAATGACGGGGTTATGTAAGTCGAGTGCAGTGGAGAGCAATTAAGAACGCCTTGCTATTAAAAGCCTTGTCTATAGGTACTATAGTGGACTTTTCCGCCTGATTACTTAACATTTTTATCGCGCATAATTTATTGTTTGGAAACTATTCATTCATAGGTCTATCATAAATAGAAAGGGGCTAGACAGCGGTTTTTATTTTTTAGTATGCACGCCAAAAAGTCCGCGATAGTACCATAAGTATAATTATAATTTACTTGAGTATTGTTTTACTTGAAATAATAATTCAGTCTGAACTAAGTACTAGACGGATGAGTATCTAACAAAATAATGCGTCTAAAAGTATGCCATTAAGAATCGAGTTTTAAGGCCGCCATACCAGGCCTCCGTCACTTGGCCGTTGGTACCGAGATAAGGACGTAAACTTAGGCGATGCGCTGGACAGAATGTCGACGTTATAACAACGCAGAGTAATCTAATTTGTGACCATACTAGAATTATATTTCGTTGCAGGGTTTGTCTTGCGTACTTGCGCAGTACCTGCTTGATTGAGGAACTCAGGAGCTTGGTTTGGCAGTCCGGCGTGGTAACCAATACCAGGTCGTCATTTAAGGTGTAACTAAGGTATAACTCGATGATGACATTGATGATGGCATCTTGCAACTACTCACATTGATATTAGAGAAGATGGTGCCGGTGAGTAAGTAGAAGAGCCTCGGTCCCCGGTTGATGATGTCGTTGGGCGAGTACAGGGCCCAGATGCTGCTCAGAGCGAAGAACTCCAGCACAGGAACCAGCGGGCGCACCGCCTCCCAGAACGATCGCATCTTGCCGGTCTTATCGCGGTACGATCTGCGAAAATAATAATAACAGGAATCTTAAACAGGAAAAAAGTACATAATAGTATCGATTCGGTATTGCCACGACTTAACTAAATTTATTCCTGTCATTTTCTAACATTCGACTAAGAAAAGAGACAGAAAACCAACAACTGACTTTAGTGCTGTCAAAGTGACGCTACACGCCCAAAAACGACTTAAATAAGATGGCGTGCATTATGATGCCATCTTATTTTGGGCGTGTAGCGTCACTTTGACAGCACTATTTTATTTTATTTTATTTATTTAACGCTTTATTGTACACACGGAAATATACATAGAAAAACAGCATAATAGACAATTACAAAGGGCGAGCTTATCTCTAAAGAGATTTCTTCCAGCAAACCCAGCAAGCACTAAAGTCAGTTGTTGGTTTTCTGTCTCTTTTCTTAGTCGAATGTAAGAAAATGACAGGAATAAATTTAGTTAAGTTAAGTCGTGGCAATACCGAATCGATACCAATGTAGTATGTACATACACACGCTTATCATCCGTAACGGAGAGCCTCCGGTTTACTAAGGTCTAAGGCCTAAGCTACTTTTAACAAAAATGGCATCAAAATTTATAAAATTGCGTATATCGGAGTTTATCAGACTTCGACGCCGTTTGACCGATTGCGATGACACTTTGTCAGGATGGGTTATGACGAAAAAAACGCATTGCAACGCATGCCGATCACAGGCTATATGAATTAAATTAAAAAAACGCTAAATTCAAATTAATTATCTTATTTATCTTCTTGATACTAGAGATAAAATTATGGACTTTGCCAGGTCTCACATTTATCATTTTAACACCTTTAATATGTAATCTGTATGATCGGATATCAAACAATCTAGTACCTAGTGTCTACTATGATAATAATTTTAAAACAAGTTTAGTTTTACTTTCCGCACTTTGGACAGCATGAAATTGGCCAATTATAATCCGTATCGCGCTCAATCTCTGTTTTGATTGTATTTTTCATCGCCATCGTCTGTACAAAATCGTAATAGGTACGTCAGACGTTTCCTCTACACATATAAAAAGGAAATTTTCTGTTCGGCAACCTGAGAATAGCTGAACGACCTTTGGTTCTTATTATTTCCTTACCGTACCTTACAATTAAAATATCCGAATCTAATTAATATTTTAATAGAATAGTACTTATTTGTTTCCTTTCGCCATTTTTCAATTTATTTAGTCTGAATAAAAGTGGTTGAAACAGATATAAATAAATAAGGTAAAATTCCTCTCACCACTAAATTGTTTTGTTTATTTGTCATTTTTGTATAATTACATCGTGTTTCTTCTATTGAGTCGTTGTCATGTCATTTTATATTTTTCCAGTGCAGGTTTTTTGTTTCATCATATGCATTAACCTCTTATTATAAGACGTCTATTATTATATGACTGTTTTGATGTGAACAAATATAATAGTTTTATGCTTTCCGGGATGGCTTCATAACATTTACCGACGAGTCCACATCCACAAGTAAGATAACAAGCTGTACTAACTTGTAAATGTTCCACAGGATGGTGGTCTGGCTGGTGATCATGGCGGAGAAGTAGAGCACCAGCTCGAACACGGCGCCGGGGGTCAGCCCGCCCGGCAGCGGCACGCGCCACGCCGCCGGGCCCGTCACCGACGTCACCAGCAGCAGCACACACGAACCCTGCATACAAACAACATTATATGTACTCTAGAAGGCATTGACGTACCTACTAGAAGCGACACCCAGACTTCGTTTTTTGTAACACTCATTGAGGCGAATTAGGTCAAACTTGCTTAGCAAGTGCCAGCCGCTCGCCACACGACGGTGAGCGCACCGAACAGCTGATCGTTGTGCACAGATTGTGTTCGCGTTGTCTGTTCTATACATAATTATTCAAGGCTGCTTTTTCACCAAAATGTGCAAGTAAGCTAAGCGGTGCGCGAGGAAAACATTCATCAATAGAATTCATTCATCTTGTGGAAAAGGGCTTAGCGAAGCGAGGTCTATCTACATACAAAACAAGCGAGAAATGCAGGACCACGAGTTGAGTGCGAGGAATTTGGGCGATGTCGTGTGCCCACACCACCCTCATATCTGAAATGAGTCCGCAATGCATCCTCGCACTGCTCACTCATCTGCGCACCGTTTCAAAGCTTCGCTACACATCCTCACGCCGCTCATCTTACTAGCACATCTGTGGAGGAAACGCCCACACCGTTTCACAATTCCGGCGGTACACACCCTCATGAACATGACACCCGTGTTGTACTTCTCAAGCTGATGAATATGTTCAACACCACGAAGAAGTATAAATGTCAACTAACCACCACTTTTCATCCATACTATTCAGCTATAAAAATATACAATAAAATACCAGAATGTTTCAAGTTAGAACCAAAAACTCATATATTTAATAATAAACTTAAACAATACTTAATAGATAAATGTTATTATGACAGGAGAGAATTTTTTGATGACATGTAATGATTTTTTTTTTTTTTTTTTTTTTTTTGTTTTATTTTATTTTGATCTCATAGACATAAATTATAGCGCCTAAGTATTATTATTATTATGTTTCAATATTTGTTTGTAATATAATTTTCTAATGTTGATATTTAATTGAATGAATGTTAAAATTGTATCTTAGAAATGATAATGAATTTAATTTGTATTGTTAAATGTGATAAATTTTGTTCTGTGTTACACAGCATGCTGTGCCCACAATGGGTATCATATGCTGATCTCCTATGTTTTATAATACCTTTTATATACCATATGATCCGCATGAATAAATGAATTATGAATTATGGTGAAGTCGTAGCCCCACGGCAGGAACATGACACCAGTGTTGTACTTCTCAAGTTGACGAATATGTTCCACTCCACGAAGAAGTATAAATGTCAACTAACCACCATGGTGAAGTCGTAGCCCCACGGCAGGAACATGACACCCGTGTTGTACTTCTCCCAGTGCGTCAGGAAGAAGTTGATGAATATGTTCCACACCACGAAGAAGTACCGGAGGGGAGACACTTCATCTCTGCAAATATCACAAAACTGTTAAACAGTTTTTCTAACTAATGTACTTAATACCGACTGCTCTCAGTGAAGGAAAACATGGTAAGGAAACCTTCATACGCTGAAGAAAAAATTCCGATGCGTATGTAATGTCTACCGATCCGCGTGGTGAACTAACGCCAATACACCCTCCCTGAAGGTAGGCCTGTGCCCTGCAGCGGGACTTTTATAGGATGATGATGATGATTTAAGATTTTATTATAAGGACTATTATTATAAGGACTCGCCTTGCGGTAGCATTTCCCCTCTGCCACGGTACAAGATCAATTGATCATGTGCATTTAAATTCAATTTTATACCTTATCACCAGTGATCGGAATGTCGGGGCATTTTTTGAGCATACAAGTATGGATACGCCTTGAATTTCCCGGAAATATCCGGATTTCATAAATTTTGATAAAAATTTCACGGGATTTACTGGGATTACCTAGTTAGATGTCAAGAGACGTTTTTTTAAATCAAGAGTATTAGCAGCGCATACTAGAGGCCGCGCCTTTGAAACACGCCGCCTGGTACTTTTGACATGTACCGCACTTAGATAAATATGTTGACCGTTATTAAACAATGATATTAAGTAACTAGATTAGTAGTTAGGGCACCAAAGCGTTGCCACTTCGAAGATGTCTGCAGGCTTCTTTGACTTCAGTTCAGGCGTTTATCTATGGTGAGCGGACATATCCGTGACGTTTAAATTAAGCTACCAAAATGGGGAAATGCGCCGTAAAAATTTGTAAATCACAGTCGGAAAAGAATAATAAAGGAAGTGGTGTTACTTTTCACAAGTAAGTTTACTATATTTTGTCAAAAGTTATCCGGACTGATTAAAACTTAATCCTGTATGAAATAACGAAGAGGGTACCGAAACTCCCTACAGTGTGGGAAAATCAAAATCGTATATACTTGCAACACTGATGGCAAAAACAATGCGTGAAAAATTTATTTAGTTTTTTAATGTTATTTTGACAAAATATAGTAAACTTACTTGTGAAAAGTAACACCACTTCCTTTATTATTCTTTTCCGACTGTGATTTACAAATTTTTACGGCGCATTTCCCCATTTTGGTAGCTTAATTTAAACGTCACGGATATGTCCGCTCACCATAGATAAACGCCTGAACTGAAGTCAAAGAAGCCTGCAGACATCTTCGAAGTGGCAACGCTTTGGTGCCCTAACTACTAATCTAGTTACTTAATATCATTGTTTAATAACGGTCAACATAATATTTACCTAAGTGCGGTACATGTCAAAGGTACCAGGCGGCGTGTTTCAAAGTCGCGGCCTCTAGTATGCGCTGCTAATACTCTTGATTTAAAAAAACGTCTCTTGACATCTAAATAGGTAACCCAATAAATCCCGTGAAATTTTTATCCATATTTATTAAATCCGGATATTTCCGGGAAATCAAGGCGTATCCAAACTTGTATGCTCAAAAAATGCCCCGAGATTCCGATCATTGCTTATCACTAAAAGAGACAGCCTATTATAGGCTTGTTTCGCAATTCGGTATGTCAAGTTTTTTTTGGTCTTCATTTTTATATTTTTTACGGATAGAAGACATAATTTTAAGACACCTATTTCATTCTCATTACGATTCATCGAGTTTATCAATATAACATTATTTTTTAAATTATTTTGATCTGTAATCTCTAAGTGCATAAATGGCGGAGAGAAAATAATTCGAACTCCATGGAGAAAAACTAAGTACAGCTATATTTAAAAAAATTAAAACCTGCCTTCTCTTTCTAACTCTATGCGGGAAACAGATACGGCAATATCAAATGTCAAATTCTGACATTGTGAATGTATTTTTTTTTCTTAATGGTCAGCTATTATAGAAAGATTTTACCTACAATAAAATCAATATTGTGATCCTGAAGTCCCTCCAGGGTTGTGAGAGAGTGTTTCTTGGATTTTACTGCATTTTTGCCTCAAAAGCCCATTAATTGGCCGCTTCCGTTGTAATTTTCCTAATTTCATAAATAGAATGCTAACTTCCGCTTGTCATTTTCCCGCCATTCGCCAGCGTGCTGAATTGGCTCTGACGCCATTTTGTTCATTGCGACTCACCCAGGTGGCCTTAAATAGGCCCTGGAGGGACTTCAGGATCACAATATTGATTTTATTGTAAGGTAAAATCTTTCTATTGTAATCCTTTCGTCCCTCCAGGGTTGTGAGACGTGTCTGTTATCACCTGGTGAATGGCGGGGATGAAGTTATGATAGGTACCAGATTCAATAGAATAAAGAATATATTGTTATTAAAAACAAAAACATAGTAGGTACTGTTATGGTAAGAGAAGAAAAAACAAAATAATATAATTAATTGAATACTCTTCAATATATAGGTATTATAACGTTGCTTTGTTAATCTAACAAAGTTATTCGAACCATTTCTATCAAAAACTAAATGTTTGAAAAGATTATGATAAATTTTGTCTTTAATCTACCTATTTTGTTTTCTGTGGTAATTATGGAAGTTTTTACAGATCCCTTTAATACAGCATCGAGGAAGAAATTACTGATCCAACTTGAGAAGTCGCTTTAACTGTAAGTACAAAAAGAAAAGCTATAATTATAATTCCCCACCGGGGAAGAGGCCTGACCTCTTAAATAGATAGATACCTAAATAAACAAAGCTGAGATTTAGCTCCTTTATACCGAGTAATAATCAAATACTTCTCAGAATCTAATTTCGTGGCTAAAACTTTTATCGGATCAACCGAACAGTCGATCCGTACTTGCGAAATGATGCTAAGTTAGTTTCAAGGTAATAAGGAAAATATGTAATTTGAAGATCATTACCAAAATCACATTAAATGTAGGCCGAGCCGATGCCCACAAAACGTGGCGCACTGATGCAACGAATGGCATAATGGCCTTATCTTCTTTAGATAGATCCTAAATCGAAGTTCTGACAATCTGTGTGTTTTGTGTGTTAAGCGAGGATGTCGCTCTATTCCTAGCCTAGGTAAGGGTCACAGAAAGTAAACACGACATATTTATGAAAGTTGATAGAACACGATAAACGTGGTTCCTCTTTGGTGTGCAAGTTTTCACAGAACAAGAGTAAGAAGAGAATCAGAACAACCTTACGCCGGAAATTCTAGGCGATGCCGAAGGATAGGAAATGAAAAAATTATATTTTATGTTCTTATGAAAGCACCACTTTAGCCATCTTATTCATGGAGTTCGATAGGAAAATAATGTGAGCTAACGACGATTTTAAAATGTCTTCTTATACACTCAGGCTGCTTTTGGGGAACCATGCTTCCAGTTTCAGATCTTCCAAAATTGGACTAGGTTACCCCGTCCGCGTTCAGCGGTGATGCTACTATTCTGTGTCCACTCTGTAAGAGCTATGTGGTTGTATTGATGACTTTACCGACGTCAAACTTTCTATTGATAGAATTTGAATACCAGTAAGTCTGACCAATTAAAGCAATTCATAGTCATACTATGTACAAAATTCAAATTGACTTCTCATTGAATTGTACTCCGATAAACCCGCTAATATGTTTTGTTATCAGTCATAAACAGACAGAAGGCCAAGATCTCCACTTTTATGATACATATTAGCCACGGCCGAACAATTGTCGGACTATAGTCAAAGCTGTCAAAACTCGTATAAAATTTTACAGCTGCTCACGTTCTTATTTATAATCGTCTATGATGAACGCTGGAAGCTGTCGGAGACTCCAGGGACTTGACCGCTGGAACTCACGACTCAATATCTAAGCTCTGCGACAGTATAGGCGACCCAGATGACACGACGAAGCCCGCAGAGCTCAGTCTTAGGTTACAAGGAGGGACTACACCCACCTGGAAAGGATTTTACTTCCAGAGAGGGACTTTACCCGCCTGGAAGTGTGCACAACGATACTCGCAAAGATTTATCTTCAGATGAGAGACTTTAATCACCTAGAAGTATGCACAAATAAGCTCGCAAAGATCTGACTTCAGAGTTTGGGGACTTTACCCACCTGGAAGTGTGCATAACGAAGCTCGTAAAGATATGACTTCATAGTGAGGACTTCACTCACCTGGAAATGTGCACAACGAAGCTGGTAAAGATCTGACTTCAGAGTGGGGACTCTACCCAACTGAAAATGTTCACAACGAAGCTCGCAAAGATCTGACTTCAGAGTTTGGGGACTTTACCCACCTGAAAGTGTGAACAACGGAGCTCGTAAAGAGATGACTTCATAGTGAGGACTTTACTCACCTGGAAGTGTGCACAACGAAGCGCGTAAAGATCTGACTTCAGAGTGGGGACTTTACCCAACTGGAAGTGTGCACGACGAAGCTCGCAAAGATCTGTCTTCCGAGAGAGGACTTAACCCAACCGGACCACACTGTAAGAAAATCGCAATCTAGCGGGATTTAATTCAAAATTCGAACAATGTTTTAAATCGCAATCTAGCGGTATGTAATTCAAAAATCGAACAATGTTATATAGCACGAGCTACGCGTTTTCCACCGTTAATTTGTGCCAATTACGTTTACGATTACGAAGCGATAGTGTTATTTAATTTATTTATTAAAGTGTTTGTGTTTAATACGTAAGTACATTCACATTTTGTTCGATTTATAATAGGCAATTATAGGCAAAAACAACCATTTCTGTTAGGACACGAAATATACTTCGATTTTTTATATTTTAAATTCATTGGACCCGAAAACACATTATATAGCATTATATAGCGAAGTATGTACCATCACAGTAAAGCTGATGATTTTAACTTACAGATGTAACTCAAAAATTTTGCGCTTTTTTGCGGCACCAATATAGTTTTTTTAATTTTCACCATGGCTATCGAAATAACTAAATTGCAAATTAAAAATTTTTTCACATTTTTTAATTACAAAAATATACGAAAATGATTTTATAAAACTATAAGATCACTTATTATAACTTATTTCAATCAAATTAATGAGTTCCGTATCATCAGAATTAAATCCCGCTAGATTGCGATTTTCTTACAGTGTGCGGACGTGTGAATGACGACGCTCGCAAAAATTTGTCCTCCAAGGAGGGACTTTACCCACCTGGAAGTATGCAAGACGAAGCTCTCAAAGGTCTGTCTTCAGAGGAGGAATTTCATCCACCTGCTGTGTGCACGATGAAACTCTCAAAGATCTGACTTCTGAGACACTTTACCCAACTGGAAGTTTTCACGACGAGGCTCGTAAATATCTGCTTTCTACAAGGGACTTTACCCGACTGGTAATGTGCACGACAAAGCTCGTAAATTGATAAAATTTGATTTCTGTCAAGGAATTTTACCCAAGTCGTAGTGTGCACTACGAAGCTCGTAAATATTTTACTTCCGACAAGGGACTCTGCCCAACTGGAAGTGTCGACGACGTAGCTTGCGAAGATCTGATAATCGACGAGAGGGACTTTGTTCGCTTTACCCAACTGGAAGAGTGCAAGCGAAGATAGTAAAGTTTTGACTTCAAAAGATTAACCTACTGTAGTTGTGCACGATCTATTGTAAGATTCCACTCCTTCCTTCTTTCGTCCGCTTTTCGTGAAGAATTCTTGTTTAAGGTCATGTTACAGTAGACAGGCACCAAGAAATGATCTATCAATATTAGAAAAATTACTGACTTTTGTAATTAAATATCTGTCCAATGCATTTCATAGCATTTATAATCAATTGAAGAACACGATAATTCGTTCGATGCAGCGAAGCTTTCTTGAAGAGGGTTCTGTAATAGATACCCCTAACTTAAAATAAGAGGCTCCTATGTAAACGATGGCCTACCTATCCTATACTACCTATGCTACCTATGAACCTCATTTAATAATCCTGGTCATTCGGCACCTACGTACCGAAAATGCCTATCTACCTAAACTAATTAACTAACTGGTCGCTGCCATCAGTGTATAGAAAATCCCTACCTATTAACTTAGCTTAACTTAGCCTAACTTATGAACTATACCTAAACTTATTTATGATCCCATTTTTGAGCTGAAGACGTTAACTTGGCCAGTATCGATCGTCTAGTGAAATCAGGAGAATACGTTGTGAACCGCATAATAGTAACCTAGGTGCGACAGACTTGAGATTTATCTAATATTCTAACAAACAGAGATCCAGAACTACCTAATCTTAATATTAACGTAAATCATAAAGTAATACCTAGCTTCCTAGCCTGCAATACTATTTTTGACTATGATTATGAAGTTATTATCAGAAGATGTAGCCTACAACCCTCCGTCAGTAAGCGCTGAAGTCAATCTAATGAAATACTTCTATAGCTAAAGACCTTTTCTTATTTTTCCAGTGTTAAATAGTTAACTTAGATTTCTCTACCAATTTACTTATACAGGGTGTTAGATTTCCTAACCTATTAAAATATAAATTTATTTCTATGGTTTGTTTTTTCCTTGGGAATGCAACAAAGTAGGTATAAAAGAATGATTGTTTCGTTTGGTATAGAAGAATGATTGTTTCGTTTGGTATAGAAGAGAGCCCCGCCATTCCGCTCTCAGGAGTTATTTTATTTGGTATTTCCTCCTCCTAGAATATTTCTAGCTTCAGTGGGCCTCGTCTCCAAACTGGTCAGCCCTCCTCCAAACTTTTCCCGAGATATTGTGTCTTAGTCAGGTAAGTCAAGTTTAGTAAAGGATGTTTGAGACTTGTAAATTTTAAAGTCAATTCTTTGTCAGTGTGTCAGTATTTTTTTTATACAAAGGACAAGAGGTATTTTCAAATAGACTGGTTTCTATTTAATTTAGTCTCTAGTTCGAGTTGAGCTATGTTAGTAATTCTTAGACTTAATTTCTATATTAGTTGTGACTTTAAGGAACCCCAATTAGCGAAATTTCCCTTTTAATATCTTTTCTTTTATAAACCAGTTCATAAGCTCAACCCTGTTTACAGTTTAATCAAAGTAAAGTTCCTATTCTGAGAATCTACATCATTATCATTAGGATATTAAGATACATAAATCTAGCATGACAATATAAGCAGAAACTTTAGCTTATAGAAACAGTATAACATTTAACTGAATGAATAGAACCTTGGTCCATTGAAAGTAAGTTCTCTCTTTCATGTGAATATTTAGTAGGATAAACTTTTATTTATTTGACTCTGATATAAATCTGTAAAACTTATTATGTACCATAATCATTTATTTTTCTGACTAGAGGGCACTAGGCACTATATCCCAAAGTTCCACCAACTCATAACAAAGTAATAGATATGATAAGAAACTCTAATTTCCCATTATTATAAGGAAACGATAAATTTAGATTGAACTTATTTTGTTTGGACAATATTATATTGAATTATAACTTTGATATTGTCACCTATTCACTGTTTTCTATTTATAATGTCATTTACTTTTTTAGAACCAATATTTATCATGAAATTTAATTTGCTTCGAATTCCCTGAATTTCATTCAAACATCTACTGAAAAATCATATAACTCAAGTCTATGGAATAATTAATTAAATCCTACTGAATTTACCTATTATACCAATTTGTAAACCTGAACATCTAAACCTTTCCATTCCTACTAAAATTCTAGTCAAAGTTAAATACCTACCCTATCCTATATTATTCTAACAAAACCCTAGTAAATCTAACCATTGTCTAAATATTTTCCTATTCTAAAGAAGTTCCCTAAGGTTTGAAACTTCCCGGTGTAAGGAAATTCCGCAAGACTAGAGGTAGGCCTCACATTTACATGTAATCGTGTAGGTGTGTGATGTAAAAATTTCCTCGGTGTAAAGGAAATTTTTCGAACTAAACTGGAAAGCGAAGCGAGGATGGAGCCTCTAGTGTACCTATGTCTATTCCAGAAGTGTAATGTCCATATCACGGCCGAAGCCATAAGTTGTGATATGAACGGGTCCCTATTGGCAAGTGTTAAATTACAGGGACTAAATTTTGCACCCCGTGTACACAGTCTGAGACCCTCTAACGAGGTCGGATCTACTTCGACAGGCCCTATCCCAGAACATGTATACACAGTGTACAAAACCTAGGAGGCTATAAACCGTTATGTTGGTAAAGAACGATTGCTGGCACGCCCCAAAACCGAGCCCGTCTCCGGAAAGACGTTGGAAGTTATCGACAGTCAGTTGTCACCGTAAGGTGACCAGTCCATAACCCACAAAACCTCGTTTGTGTACCACATGATTATTCAACTTCAACCTCACAACCGAACAATGACCCCCCAATTAAATTAAATTTACAAAAATAAGAAAATCACAGAATTTACCCCAAAATAAGTTAAAGAAAATGATTTTAAATTTAAATTCCAATGCAAACACTTTACTAATGACTCAAATCGAATAACCTTCCCCAAAAGAACTTTGAAATAAAAATAATATCAAGTCACAAACCGGCAGCGTGTGAGCTCAAAGAATGAATATTGATGAATGACCCCCTCCCCTCTAAGCCGAGCCTATTTATACTCGCTTCACTATGTCGATGGAGGCGACGATGGCGATGCTGACTAAGGTGACGATGGTTTTTTTGAACAATGAAAATTGATCCTTAACTTCATAATTTTAAGACTGTCTTTCAACCTACTAGTCCTCTCTCTAATTCATACAAGAAAACGTCTCCTTATATGGTAATCTTGTTTTCCTAATAACCCGTACCAATTTGAAAAGTTATTTACATTTTCCCTCATCAATCTTTATTTACTTCCAATTAAAGATGGAAATTGCATGAACTTCTATGCTTAATTTTAGCTTCTTAATTAAATAGGCAAACAGCCTGATGCGCGAACTATCTAAGGCCCAAACTTACAGAATTAAGCTATCTTCCCCTGACATAAGATTCATTTTTGCTAGAGGAAATTCACCTCGCGCCAACTTCACATATCAACTTTTAGAACTTTTTTGCGCAGCTTGGGTACGCTATACAAAACCCGCCGAACCAAATAATTACCTAGTGCGCATGTGTCAAAAGTGTCAATTACTTATGGACTAATCACGCTCGTAAGACTCTAATACTCTATCATAACGCCTATTTTTGCTTGATGAATTTGCTCCGCGCCTCCTAGCGAATAAATTTTAAACTATTTTCCCCCGCACAAAGCATCACTGATGTATCAGCTGTTTTCTGCTAACTCAATTTTCCGCCATTTTTGCATTATTACAATATTTGATGAATTTTAATTTTCTAATGAAATATTCGTCAATTTCGACTGAGATATTGCTAATCTCCCTTTGTTTACATGATAATTTGAATGAACTAAATTCCCTCCCTCAAAATACTAGTTAACATAATTTGTCTGAGCTTTGCAACTTCTAACTTTGAAGTTTGCTAGGTTTTAACGATAGTTACTTTATAATTATGATTCCTTTTGTTTGAAGCAATATATTAAGATGTGCCTGATGGTTAGAGAGTCGTATATTACTGGTGTAGACCTGGACCAGTACATTCTTCCCCAAAAATTTACGCAGGTATGTATTTAAAATTCAAATTTCAACCGGAGTCAATTTTAACCTAATATATTAACTGTAAAATAGTTTATTAATATTCTTCCTTGAAATGTTCTTAGTGTGGTGTGTATTTAAAATACCAAGCCGAGAAACAATTCCATCAGTGAGAAAAGTTTCAAATCATAACATAACATTCAGGATCAATTAGCAGCTTTCACTAGAAAATCTGGATCATGTGTAGAAACTAGTTTGTGAGGCTAGTCACTCAGAATGAATTGTGTACTATGTCAATCCATCAGATTCTATTTTTCAATTTAATAGAACTCCATAATACAATCTACCACCATCCAGATCATCATCGTCGTTAGACTGAAAACCATCGTTTGAATATTAAATACCCTATCTGACACTTTCCATCAACCACTGTAATCATTAATAGTTTGGAGAGTGTAGAGTGTTCTCGTATTTGCATATCCTACCAGTGGAGTAAAAGCTTCCTTGTGGACAGTATTCTCTACTGAAACCAACTACTAATCTTAATCATCGTCCCAGCCATTGAAAACAACTGTCGCGACAACTAAGACCCTCCTATTAGATCTACACAAGAAATCTTTTTGTATAGTGTAGTGTGTCCAAGTTTGAATATCAATAACCTAATTTCCATGACCTTGACTTCTGTTAATTCTAAATGGCCCTCTTTCCTCATACTTTTTTTTTTTTTATAATATAAATTATAAAATATATAATATTGTAATAAGGTTTTATAAATATGTCGCTTAAACATTCTGCTTGCCAACACATACTTTCATTTTGTTCACACACCAATTCAAATCCAAAATAAAATCAACAGATCAATGACACGAAAAGATAAAATTATAAATTACCACAACCGCGTAAAAGAAGTTCTAAATCAAGTTATAATAACGATTAAATACCTTTTGAAATTCGAACATTTCCTTCCCCCATTCTCGAATATTCCAAAACTAAATAACTCTTGTCACCATCACTCACATGTTACTTAAATTTTATCGTTCAAAACTCTAAATTAAGCCACATTTTATTTATTATTATTTACTAATAAAAGTCTTTACTTGTATCTAATCTTTTTAGTCGGACTTTGACAGATTGAACTTTAATTTTCCTAAAAGGTAAATGAAATAAGCCTAAACAATCTAATCTTCCGTGATTTCCTGTTTACTTGTGGTTTGATATTTATTTTAAATTTATTTAATTCTAAATTCTAGGTTTTTTTTTTTTTTTTTTACTATTTTTATTTGGAAATATAATGAAATCGCGACCCCCTAGTATTGTTTAATCTATTTTAATGCTTATTCTTAACCAAACCATCATCATCATCATTACCTCAGACGACTTACGTCCACTGCCGGACACAGGCCCCCCCATGAATCGCCACGAAGACTAGTCCCTTCCTAACTTAACCATAGTGAAAATAAATCTATTGATAGGGAAGTTCCCAAAATTTCTCGCAACAACCCAATGACTCAACAAAATGACAGTTATAATGAAAGAATAACCACGCTTTTAACTCAAAGTTAAATCAGAAAACTAGATTTTTTTTTCAATACCTAATTAAATTTTAAGATGACCAAAACAGGTAACCTATAAATCATTATATTAAGAATATTAGGCAACTCTCACTGAATGCGTTCCCTTCACCAAACAACGTACATCCTGGCAGACGCACTTCCCCCCTACCCTTAATCTCTCTATTTTTTTATAAGTTAAATGTCACCTCAATGCTCCTGCTTTTTACCACTCTCAGAACTGACTTTGACTCTTATTACTTATTGACAACCCTATAAAACTTCTCCACAATTTCCTCTGCCTAGATGTTATGACGTGCTGAGTGCTGACAGAGAAGTCCGAAATTTGCTTCCCCCTCTATCTTCGACTCCTTACGCATGATTGACCATTGGTCATCCCTACTTAACCACTAAATCATTAACATATAAAAGTTTAATTATTTTAACGAGCAAACATTATTTCAAATGTGTGAAAGTACCTACTAGACTAATTATTTTTTGTAATAACAGTATTTATCCACCTAAATAAATTGTATTCCTACCCATCTACTTCTAGAAATGTACAAACACAATAGTGTTTAAAAACCTGACTAGTTTTATTAGGGATTCATGACATGAGATACATGATGCTACAGACTCCCATTGCAGTCAACAACCTAGAGTGTTAGAACACTAAACCATTACTTTAGTCTAGAGAACCCTATACTAGAGTAACGACATTCCGCTACTACTTGGACCAAGCCCTAACTTATTCAAAAGTAGTCGCACGCTAGCAACTTGGACCATACACCATTGCATCGAAGTTTCTACCGGTCGAAGCGTCCCCCTCCTCGAGCTTCGTCCCGCGTACATCCAGCCGCTCGAACGCATGGTTACTACCTGCGGACGCATTATCTACCTATCTTTCGCTTGACTACTACTCGCGCTTATTTAATTAAATGTTATAGTTTTTCTTAATGCTATATTATACAGTTATTTTCTATCTCTAAATAATATTCTTCATTTATCTTGTTGTAGATTCTATATCTATCAATCTTCCGCTTTCATACGATTGATATTCTACGCTATTCTCGGGTAGGTGCCTACTACTAGCTTCGAGTTGGATAGAAAGGGACTAAGTTCCTACATCTTCATCTTAAGGGTCGGCACTACCTACGGCCCGTTTGACATATCTGTCAAAAGAAAAAGACCGGTGGCCGACAACACTCAACCCTATCTTATAAGATTAATGAACAAATCAATTTGATAGCTTTTGGTAATACTTTTCTTGCAAAAAACTTGGTCGGCTGCAGCGCGCGGCGCAGCTTGGCTGGCATGTTTACTGGTGTGAAGGAAAAAGTGAACCCTACCTGGTGACACAGCATTTTACCTCGTTGAATTAAAGGACGTAACTAGTCTGTTGGTCTAGAGTCCAATTAGTAAGGACTAAAAAGTCTGGTCGGCCGACCCTATCATGGCAGGTTCGTAGGTCCGACCGAATTTAGGGTACCTACTACTCGGAAGGCAGACTTTACCACATTAAATTAATGTTGAATGTTTGGTTGTGCATGGCAATCATCCTGCAGCATCTGGATTTGAGAGCCGTAGGTCGAAATTGACATTTACAGCAACAGTACAGTACCGTGATGGACCTATAATGTGACTGATCAAAGATCACCCCTGGTGGTAGGATAGGATGGGTTCTAGCTTATTAGATCACAGTATTACTAAGGCTTAAAAAAACTTAAAATTATTATAACAGAACAAATTAAAACTTTAAACAAACTAAGGGTTTGTAATCTTTTATCATCATAATCATCGTCAGATATAATATTTTAAGCACGGAATAAAAGTTAATTTTGCAGTAACTGGAACGATTGCCTTCAAAAACATTTGCGCAAAAGGACATCAGTGTGACGACTTTTAGTAGATTTCTTCTTTATTGGTAGATTTAGGGCAAAATTGTTTAGTAGATTTTAGTAGAAATTGGGTATACCCTCTAGGAGGGTGTTTGGGCGTAAGTCCACCACGCATGCCCAAAGCGGATTGGTAGACTTCACATATACATCAGAATTTCTTCGTCTGCATTATGCAGGTTTCCTCGCGATGTTTTCGTTCACCCTTTGAGAGCAGTCGGTAATATGTACATAAGTTAGAAAAACTCATTGGTTCGTGGCATGTTGTCCGTGCGGATTCGAACGCGGACCTCTTGATTGAGAGTCCATACCTCTCCGCAACGCGCCACCGAACTCACTTCTAGTACAGCAAATATTAATCATATCGCCTAATGTTTTTTTTTTTTACAAAAGAGGGCTTCTGAACAGAGTTGGAATTTTGGTACCTAGCACTTTTAATATGTAAAAGAGATTACCATGTTTATCGACTTCCAATAATGTCGATATACGGGTATATTTACGTGTTTTATATTAAATTTTAACCATCTGTAACGACATAATATTATTTGGTAGAATTTGAAACAGGGCTGGTAGATTTTGGTAGATTTCAGCAGTAATATTCGTCACGCTGAAGGACATTGTGCGACACAAGAACATATAGGTGTTACTTAGTAGCTAAAGTGGGTACATGAATCCTGAAAGGGCACAGCAATATTAACAAGAAGTAATTTTAAAGAAAAAAATTAGTACAATGTCAATAGTTCTTTAGGTTCTTTTGGTAGTTTTTGGTTCTTTTGGTAGGTTTTGGTAATTTTTGGTAGAGCTTAGTAAATATTTTTTTGTTGTTTCTGGATTTTTTGGTAGTTTTTGGTTAGTTTGGTAGTTTTTCGTTGTTTCTGGTTATTTTGGTAGATTTTCGTAGTTTTTGGTTATTTTTTGTTAGATTTTTATACTTTTTGGAAACATTTGATAGAAGAATGAAAATTACCAAAACCTACCATAAAAACAAAAGAGTTCTTGACGGCTTGGCTACGGGGTGGGTTTGTTGACATAAATAAAATATATGTTTTGCAAAAGAGGTACCTACATTCGAATCGTAAGCGGAATTCAGTCAGTAAGGGTGTCATGCCGATCCTTGTTTACCGACTTTAAATTACTCACTGTGACAGCTTCGTATATCCTCGATCTGTGCGAAATCGTGAGACGATACCCCGTAGTATTCCGTAGCAAGAGATTAAATTTAACTCGCAAAAATGAGCAACTGGTACCAAATTACCGACTAGCATCGATGCTAAGGACTACAAAATAAAGTCGAATACTGTTCTTGTGTATAGTAAAATACCAGATGACATTAAAGCCGACAAGAAATTTCTGAAGAAGGTTAAAGAATTATTAATCGAACAGTGTCCCTATGACTTTAACTAGTTTCTTCAGTATAAGTAAACAAACAGGCATCAATCTGAGTAGAAAAAAATGTGTTGCAGACCGATTATTTGTACCTCAATAGGTTATTATAATTTTTAACTAATCACATTGAACTGATTTTATAACATTTAACTAATTTAATTGTAGTAAGTGAAAGGTGGTAGTTAAGTTATTGTCTGGCACCTATTGTTTAAATCTGTTTTTTTTCTTAATGTTTATAAATTATATTGTAGTGTGACTAATAGGTACTCTGTACTTACCATCTGTAACTTATGTACCTACTTACCTACAATTTAAGGTAAATAAATAAAATGAAATGAGATGAACCAAAAAGTAACAAATTAACCATAAACTACCAAAAAGTACGATAAATTACCAAAATAACAATAATCTACCAAAAAGTACGAAAATCTACCAAAAAAAACAGAAACTACCAAAATAACCAAAAACTACTACCGAAAAGAACGAAAATCTACCAAAATAACTTTTTGGTTACTTTTGTACGAAAATTTACCAAAAACTACCGAAAGACTCAAAAACTACCAAAAAATAACAAAATGACCAAAAACTACCAAACAGTGCCCGGAAAGTAACTTTTGTGAAATTCCTTTGTATTGTCTTGTGTCGCGCAATATCTTTTCGCGCAAAATTCTGTCGTGCAAATGACTTACAAAGTCAATCGTTTGAGTTACCTACTGCGGTACAGAATTCACTCTTATTCCATTCTTATTTAAAACATATCTGACGATGATGATGATGATTTCAGATTATCAATCCTTAGTTTGCTAGTAACAATAGTAATAAACTTACAGATATTCTGTAATAATAACGAGTAATAGTCGACTAATTTATAAAATGTACTTCTAAGTCCACATATCGTGACGGGCAACTACGGAACCATACACTGCATGTGGCCCGACACCCACTTGCCCGGTTTTTTATAAGTTACTTTGCCTACTTTAGCTAAAAATGGATTTGTTCATTAATCTTCTAAGACAGGGTTGGGTGTTGCCGGTCACCGGTCTATTCGCAATGATTTCGAACGATTGACGGCCCATAGTAATTTGTATGAAGAAAACGTCCAAAAAAATATGTGATTTTTGGTAACAAATTGCAAAAAAACTAGAAGTCGTATCGAAAAACAGATTTGTTTAAAGTGTTCTTTGATGTTTGGCCATTGATTAGAAATATATTTTGTTGTTTTATTTTGTTTCACTAAATCACAGGACTCGGAACGCGGCAGTGCTATTCTGGAGTTTTTCATGAAGTTCTCGATTACTTTCTGATGTAACTACACCATTTTACTCAAATTTTGTTTGTTCATCTTGTACTTCATCTTTTAAAGAAGCGATGGTATTAATTTTGTTTCTAAATATAGCTATTTACTATCCTCAAAAGTCGGAACGCCGAACCCTGTTTTGCCCGATTAGGGTAGTGCCGACCCTTAACTAGGATCAATTTAAACTAACAATAACTAAAACCTGTAATAACTATCAATTAGCTACATGCTTTCTACCTTATAAAGAAATTTTAGCAAAGTGAATATTTTTACACACGCACACAGACTTAATTTGTATGACGCCTCAAGCACACCAACCCAAGAAAGTTGACCCGTTTTGTCCCGTACTGTAGAAGCGTGATTTTCATTCTAGACGTATACTTTTCTATGGTTTGAATATATCTAATATACCAATATACCTACTTACATTGTTTGTGCCTCTCTTTTATTTATATAACCTGATCTCACTAGCATTATTATTAGTTATCTAACTAAATAAAGATTTAATTTATAACGCTCTTGTTGTTACCACTATTTACCATTTCAGTTTTAGATTGTACCTAACCATAATTTCTAAATTATTTGCTCTTTAGGTACCTATTATGAAATTTCCCACTTCTCTACTGTATTTACTTTTGAAATAGGTACTAGGTACTAAAACAAGTTTCCAAAAACAAGAGAAGCATCAACATAATTTTAATTTAGCTCATTTCTCAAACGAACTAAAATGTTATAACTAAAGTAGGTATTTATAATTAAATGTTCCGCAAAATCTCTTTCCCACTATTTAATTTATCTAAACAATACTCTTTAATATTAAATCTACCCAATACCTACATAAAATAAAACATAGCAAAAACCCTTCCCCCCGAGTTTAATTCATTTGAGCTTTTATCCATTAGTCATTTTACTATTTTAAAATAATTCTCTTTTAATTAAACTTTCAATAATTATGTATTCCTATGATAACTAATGTAAATACTTTGATGCTAATATTTTATCACGACTTTTAAGTGAGAACATCGAGTTCCACTTTGTCTCGTAGGTCCACTGTTCTGAACTAAGATCGCATTCATCCTACAAGGTTGTCTAACTTGGCTTTATTTCAAGTTGGTAAACACAAATTTTGTGCCCCTTTTCTTTCCAAAATTATGTAAACATAAAATCTCATTTTATTTTATCGTTCTAAAATACTTAACTACAGTAAATTTTAATTTTGTACAATTCCACTCCGTCAAAACTATAATTTAAATAAAATAAGATCAAAAATCATTTTCCTATTCGTTTCCCGGCAATAATTTAAATCATACTAGGTGAATGGCAAATTTTACACTATTAGAAATCTATTGCCTTAATAAGAAAAACACTATTACTACTATTAACTAGCAAGATATAGACTTGTTCTAGGAAACCCAAATAGGTATTATAAACTCGATTTTACGAATCCTTTACACACACCTAATTACCGATTGAACCTACTAACGCCATCTACCGACCTTATTTGCGAAACGATATATAGGTAGAAACAAAAGAAATACTTAAATTTCCGCTTTTTACTCTCTATTCCCATTATAAAATAAGTGAACTACCTATTTTATCTATCTTGCATAAATATTAACTTATTCAAACAAATGTAATTTATGTAAATTTGATTTTAAAATAATCGTAAGAATTAGATTTGAGACACTTAGCTCCATCTAGTTCTCTAACCTTCTAACTTCGAACCAAAATCAATTCTCTACAGTGTTACCATTTTAGTGAGGGATTTATTTGCGGCTTAATTACCCCTTTTTTATAAATTACGTACACTTTACCTTAAAAATAAAATTAGCTATATCTAACGCTTTTAACGACATTGTTTCTCATTAATAAATTCATTATGTCATGCTTTATATTGTTCCCTTGTTATTAGTACTAATTTTCCAAAATTTTTCTTGTACGATATAGTTTTACTTCTAAATCTCGCTAGTAGATAGGTATTCTAAAATTTTGCTTTTATGTATAATGTATATCCACTGCTGGAGCTCCTAAATAAATATAATCGAAATAGTCATAATTTAAGTCAATCCTGATTAAGAAAATCAAAATCACAATTTATTACAAAGCTAAAATTAGTCATTATTACAGATAAACTACAAAATAATTAATTCGGAACCCTAATTAGTTAATCGTTCATTTAAATTCTGTAATAAAGCTTATAAAGCCATATTTTGTTTATCTCGCACTTTCTTATAAATCTAATTCAAACTTTTGGCGACCCCTATCGGATTTCTTAACGTACCATATCCTTAAAATCTAGCGACTTATTTTTCAAGAAACGGCAACACTGATTTTTACTCCGGTGATCAACTTACTTTATTAAAAATCATTCCGAGACATTTGGATGTTAGATTTCTAATTACAAATAATGATTTGATTTAATTTAAATTTAGGCATAATCCAAATAATAATTTAAATACCTGAATTCTAGTTTTAGCTTTAAAAATATGTATATTGACCATAGATTCTACGATATTGACAAACTTCCTAATCATAGAAAAATGTCGCTAGCCTATATTAGCCAATGAACGTATTATGCTTCTCTCTAACTTCTGTGCAATCAACCAATAAGATCACGGCATTTTTTTTTTCCTGTCAAAATTTACCTACTACTTCCGTCAGTTATTTTTTTTCTACACAACACATGGCTGATTTGCAGAAAAAGCTCAAAAAGCTTCCAAACGCTAACGAAGAACTCATTTACATCTTTGCTACGTTATCACGAAAAAGGAAAAGAAAACATCAAGAACAAATCGAAATTGAAAAGAAGAAACTCGAAATACCACGGTTTCAATACCTGACCTGACTTGAAGAAAGCGTCAGAGCGGGCGTCTAAACTCAGATTTTCTATACTTCCTTCGCTACGGTATCAAAGAAGAAATAAACAAGACATTTAAAGAACATTACAACCTAAAAACTCTCGAACCGAAGTTCCTGTAATCGCTACTCGAAAGAACCTCCTAACGCATTTCAACACACTTATCTGCTGCTGAGTGCTGCTTTCCTCAAGACACACCAAGGCGTCTCAAACTCCTGAACTTCATTTCAAACTACGCTACTAAAAGGAAGAAAAGAAGATATTGACAATACTCCAAACTGTCCTCGTTCCAGCAACTATCCACTCGGAAGCAGAAATCTCTACAAAACGTCGCTTCATCTAGTGCAAATAACCCTGGTGTAGCAAAGTAACAGTGACTGCTCATAAATATCTAGTGAACAGTGATAACCTTCTAAGTGAAATTCCCAATCATATGCCTATATAACCTCATGTAAACATCTATTCTATGTGATCAAAATTAAAGCATATTCCTAACTACTTAAATAAACTAATTTATTTAACTGCATTTCTAACCAAACCTTTTCTAAATCTCTCAGAATACCTAAATCTCGAAATCTGCTATCCTCTCTCACGGCAACAATGTAAGCCTAAGAAGGCTATTATTTTAAACTCAAAATGGATCATAACGTTTGTAATTCAAAACCTATCTTTTGTTTACAAAATATAGAATAAAACTTGACCTAGTCTATTGTAAAATCCTGTGGACTTAGCGCATCAAAAGTAAAAATAAATCTTAAATCCTATCCTGGTCTTAACGGCACATATGTAATAGATACCCCTAACTTAAAATAAGAGGCTCCTATGTAAACGATGGCCTACCTATCCTATACTACCTATGCTACCTATGAACCTCATTTAATAATCCTGGTCATTCGGCACCTACGTACCGAAAATGCCTATCTACCTAAACTAATTAACTAACTGGTCGCTGCCATCAGTGTATAGAAAATCCCTACCTATTAACTTAGCTTAACTTAGCCTAACTTATGAACTATACCTAAACTTATTTATGATCCCATTTTTGAGCTGAAGACGTTAACTTGGCCAGTATCGATCGTCTAGTGAAATCAGGAGAATACGTTGTGAACCGCATAATAGTAACCTAGGTGCGACAGACTTGAGATTTATCTAATATTCTAACAAACAGAGATCCAGAACTACCTAATCTTAATATTAACGTAAATCATAAAGTAATACCTAGCTTCCTAGCCTGCAATACTATTTTTGACTATGATTATGAAGTTATTATCAGAAGATGTAGCCTACAACCCTCCGTCAGTAAGCGCTGAAGTCAATCTAATGAAATACTTCTATAGCTAAAGACCTTTTCTTATTTTTCCAGTGTTAAATAGTTAACTTAGATTTCTCTACCAATTTACTTATACAGGGTGTTAGATTTCCTAACCTATTAAAATATAAATTTATTTCTATGGTTTGTTTTTTCCTTGGGAATGCAACAAAGTAGGTATAAAAGAATGATTGTTTCGTTTGGTATAGAAGAATGATTGTTTCGTTTGGTATAGAAGAGAGCCCCGCCATTCCGCTCTCAGGAGTTATTTTATTTGGTATTTCCTCCTCCTAGAATATTTCTAGCTTCAGTGGGCCTCGTCTCCAAACTGGTCAGCCCTCCTCCAAACTTTTCCCGAGATATTGTGTCTTAGTCAGGTAAGTCAAGTTTAGTAAAGGATGTTTGAGACTTGTAAATTTTAAAGTCAATTCTTTGTCAGTGTGTCAGTATTTTTTTTATACAAAGGACAAGAGGTATTTTCAAATAGACTGGTTTCTATTTAATTTAGTCTCTAGTTCGAGTTGAGCTATGTTAGTAATTCTTAGACTTAATTTCTATATTAGTTGTGACTTTAAGGAACCCCAATTAGCGAAATTTCCCTTTTAATATCTTTTCTTTTATAAACCAGTTCATAAGCTCAACCCTGTTTACAGTTTAATCAAAGTAAAGTTCCTATTCTGAGAATCTACATCATTATCATTAGGATATTAAGATACATAAATCTAGCATGACAATATAAGCAGAAACTTTAGCTTATAGAAACAGTATAACATTTAACTGAATGAATAGAACCTTGGTCCATTGAAAGTAAGTTCTCTCTTTCATGTGAATATTTAGTAGGATAAACTTTTATTTATTTGACTCTGATATAAATCTGTAAAACTTATTATGTACCATAATCATTTATTTTTCTGACTAGAGGGCACTAGGCACTATATCCCAAAGTTCCACCAACTCATAACAAAGTAATAGATATGATAAGAAACTCTAATTTCCCATTATTATAAGGAAACGATAAATTTAGATTGAACTTATTTTGTTTGGACAATATTATATTGAATTATAACTTTGATATTGTCACCTATTCACTGTTTTCTATTTATAATGTCATTTACTTTTTTAGAACCAATATTTATCATGAAATTTAATTTGCTTCGAATTCCCTGAATTTCATTCAAACATCTACTGAAAAATCATATAACTCAAGTCTATGGAATAATTAATTAAATCCTACTGAATTTACCTATTATACCAATTTGTAAACCTGAACATCTAAACCTTTCCATTCCTACTAAAATTCTAGTCAAAGTTAAATACCTACCCTATCCTATATTATTCTAACAAAACCCTAGTAAATCTAACCATTGTCTAAATATTTTCCTATTCTAAAGAAGTTCCCTAAGGTTTGAAACTTCCCGGTGTAAGGAAATTCCGCAAGACTAGAGGTAGGCCTCACATTTACATGTAATCGTGTAGGTGTGTGATGTAAAAATTTCCTCGGTGTAAAGGAAATTTTTCGAACTAAACTGGAAAGCGAAGCGAGGATGGAGCCTCTAGTGTACCTATGTCTATTCCAGAAGTGTAATGTCCATATCACGGCCGAAGCCATAAGTTGTGATATGAACGGGTCCCTATTGGCAAGTGTTAAATTACAGGGACTAAATTTTGCACCCCGTGTACACAGTCTGAGACCCTCTAACGAGGTCGGATCTACTTCGACAGGCCCTATCCCAGAACATGTATACACAGTGTACAAAACCTAGGAGGCTATAAACCGTTATGTTGGTAAAGAACGATTGCTGGCACGCCCCAAAACCGAGCCCGTCTCCGGAAAGACGTTGGAAGTTATCGACAGTCAGTTGTCACCATAAGGTGACCAGTCCATAACCCACAAAACCTCGTTTGTGTACCACATGATTATTCAACTTCAACCTCACAACCGAACAATGACCCCCCAATTAAATTAAATTTACAAAAATAAGAAAATCACAGAATTTACCCCAAAATAAGTTAAAGAAAATGATTTTAAATTTAAATTCCAATGCAAACACTTTACTAATGACTCAAATCGAATAACCTTCCCCAAAAGAACTTTGAAATAAAAATAATATCAAGTCACAAACCGGCAGCGTGTGAGCTCAAAGAATGAATATTGATGAATGACCCCCTCCCCTCTAAGCCGAGCCTATTTATACTCGCTTCACTATGTCGATGGAGGCGACGATGGCGATGCTGACTAAGGTGACGATGGTTTTTTTGAACAATGAAAATTGATCCTTAACTTCATAATTTTAAGACTGTCTTTCAACCTACTAGTCCTCTCTCTAATTCATACAAGAAAACGTCTCCTTATATGGTAATCTTGTTTTCCTAATAACCCGTACCAATTTGAAAAGTTATTTACATTTTCCCTCATCAATCTTTATTTACTTCCAATTAAAGATGGAAATTGCATGAACTTCTATGCTTAATTTTAGCTTCTTAATTAAATAGGCAAACAGCCTGATGCGCGAACTATCTAAGGCCCAAACTTACAGAATTAAGCTATCTTCCCCTGACATAAGATTCATTTTTGCTAGAGGAAATTCACCTCGCGCCAACTTCACATATCAACTTTTAGAACTTTTTTGCGCAGCTTGGGTACGCTATACAAAACCCGCCGAACCAAATAATTACCTAGTGCGCATGTGTCAAAAGTGTCAATTACTTATGGACTAATCACGCTCATAAGACTCTAATACTCTATCATAACGCCTATTTTTGCTTGATGAATTTGCTCCGCGCCTCCTAGCGAATAAATTTTAAACTATTTTCCCCCGCACAAAGCATCACTGATGTATCAGCTGTTTTCTGCTAACTCAATTTTCCGCCATTTTTGCATTATTACAATATTTGATGAATTTTAATTTTCTAATGAAATATTCGTCAATTTCGACTGAGATATTGCTAATCTCCCTTTGTTTACATGATAATTTGAATGAACTAAATTCCCTCCCTCAAAATACTAGTTAACATAATTTGTCTGAGCTTTGCAACTTCTAACTTTGAAGTTTGCTAGGTTTTAACGATAGTTACTTTATAATTATGATTCCTTTTGTTTGAAGCAATATATTAAGATGTGCCTGATGGTTAGAGAGTCGTATATTACTGGTGTAGACCTGGACCAGTACAGTTCGGCCGAAGCGACGCCAAATAACATGTACTCACAATATCTTTTGGAAAAGACTTGGTTTTACCTAAGAATTGAACGATGAGCTAGAATTGCTATAAAATTACGTCCAATTTCTAAACAATCGCTGTAGAAAATGTATGTGTCGAAGTAGGATTAATATTCTTGTGATTCGACACCCACCTGAATAAATATATTTTGACATATTTTCTCAGGTTTTATAGGGTTCGATGGACGGGAGTTTCCACATCCTTTTAAAAAAAAAAAAAAAAAAAAAAAAATTAATAAAATCAAAAGATTGATGAAAAGAACACTTGCTCACATATATGTAGAACAAACCGTCATTTACTGTGGCAAATACGACGACGCGACGCATGGAAGAATCTCGAAGAGTTAATAATATTTCAGAATTTAACCAAAACTTTTAGTAAAATATCAAGTTACAGACCAAAAACAATATTCAAATCATTTTGGCTCAAACTGATCGATGGCGGTCATTCGCTAAACATTTCGATAAGTCGGCTAGTAACAAGAAAAACATAGGTAATTCAGCTCTTTGAGCCGTTAAAATAAAAGTTACCTAATGTTATACAAGATAATTGAAACCATTCTTATTCGGTTTTAATCACTTTAGACAAGCATTTTACTGACGCCCCCTTTTCTTTAAATTATCGATTCACTCACTCGCAATCTGCAACCTCAGAAGATGGTTGGTACTTGTAGCGATAACTTTTCCGAAATCGAAGTACGGTCGTCAATGTACATAATTATGTGTGTATCAAAATTAAATAGATTGGAAATCATCGCAATCCCACCGCCCCTGCTCCTGCTAACAGATCTGACATTCGAAAATATCGTTCTAACGGGTATAAGACATCGGTCAAATTCGATATCGGTCTAACCTCGGTCAAACCGGTAATTCGTCTAAAACGAACAATAATGTCAGCTTATCATCGGAAATTTATCAAATTTTCAGATTTATCATGACATTAGTTAAATTAAAATAGGCTAGTCGTATAACATCTTTAAACCTTAAGGCAATAAAATACCCTAGCCTCAAAGTAGTTTTAATTTGGCCGGATGCCGCGCACGGGGTTTGAAGAATTCTCTCGAAAATGGAGGGCCGGCGCGGCCGAGCACCCAAGCGTTGTACAAAGTCAAAACACAAACCTGGCCCGCGAGTTATCAAACCTCAACTCGCAACGACTGTAGACTGTAGACACGTGGCGGCGGAGCGGGTCGGCGCTGCACCTGCAGCTTGCACCTGGAGCTGGCGCCGCGTTGGCGGCGCGGGGCGCGGGAGCTGGACGCGAGCCACGTGGCGCGGGACACGGCGGCGCGACGCGAGCGGCGACAAACCCTCGATTCGACGATATAATGACTTTCGTGAGCCATGACGAACCGAATTCACTAAACGGGCTTCAAATTTGAACAAAACTAAACTATACGAGTGACTTAACGAAATTATTTCACTTTAATATCGATAACGGAAATTTCGAACTTTTTCACTCGCGTATTTTGAGGCAGAACTGCACTCGTCAAAATCCGGAAACACAATGAACAAAATGGCGTCAGAGCCAATTCAGCACGCTGGCGAATGGCGGGAAAATGACAAGCGGAAGTTAGCATTCTATTTATGAAATTAGGAAAATTACAACGGAAGCGGCCAATTAATGGGCTTTTGAGGCAAAAATGCAGTAAAATCCAAGAAACACTCTCTCACAACCCTGGAGGGACGAAAGGATTACAATAAGTTAATTTTATGTTTACCAAGGAGTTCACAGGTATGCCAGTGACGTCACTGGACGGACCGAAAAACGACGTTATTTTATTAAAAATATCTGTAATCCATTCATTTTAAAATCTCTGACATAGAAAATATGATTATTGAGACAATTATCTCGAAATGGTTTTCGATTCAGCCCTCCAAAAAAAACTTGACATACCGAATTATTTGCGAAACAATAATTTCGAACTTAGAACGTTTGGGGTTCACACGAGACGACTTTTCATGATTTTAAACATTCAAAATTAGAATATCTAATGTTATGGGGAATAAAATCCAAAGTTGCGGATTGCATGTTACCTCGCCCCCCGCAAAAAGTGACAGAAATGTTTGTTAGTAGAACTACACGCTTTACCAGTCCTCATATAAGTAGTCAAAGCAAAAGAGCAAAGAACCCTCGATGTACAATTAACGTAGAAGACGTAAGCTAAATGTTTGGGCAGTACCTTCCAAATATACTGTAGAGGCAGGTGGGGATGAGGACGGCCGAGTAGGAGTCCAGGCCGTGGTCGAACAGCTCCCCCAGAGGCCCGCTAGTGCCGGTCCGCCGTGCCTGCTTGCCGTCGATGCCGTCTACAAGGTTGCAATTACATTAATTAGGTACTTTATCTACGTGTTCTATCACAATACAACTAAAAGTGTTGATCTTTAAAAGTTATATCACAATGCATATAAATTGTATTTAATTTATTGATTAGGTTAAGTATTAAAGATATGAGTAGACCTTCGAAATTACACGATATTATATAACATAGTAGGTGATACAATTTAATTAATACCAGACGGTATTATATCCTTCCTCAGGGTCAGGGTTCAATCTGTCTCTATAACAGAATTTCATCAAAATCGGTTGGACGGTTTAGCCGTGAAAACGTAACAGACAGAGACATCGCAACTATACTAATTATTAGTATGGATTTATCTGTGATTTGATTTCATTAAAATACTTTATGAACATAAAGAGAGAACAGAAAGCTAAGAGAAGTTGATAAGACCGATTTTATTCTGCAGTGGCTAAAAAGTCGGTCAAAGATATCTATTTGGGCAGGTCTCACTGATAGACGTATCGAGTTTTCAAGCGATTGTTTTGAGAAAAGCATAGCATAGCATAGCATATACTCACGACTATATTCCCCGAGGGGGTAGTCAGAGATATTCTGAAACCTCAGAACATCCACGTTTCACCAGTAGTACCGAAACTCTGTCCAGTGTGATGGGGGGTTTGCCCGTCGCCACTTGTAATGGACAGTGGGTATAATGTATGCCTCGAAATTGAAGCATGCAGGTTTCCTCACGATGTTTTTCTTCACCGAAAAACTAGTGGTGCTACAAATCATACAAAAATTCCGAAAAACTCATTGGTACGAGTCGGCCTGGACGAACCATCGCCTCATGCACGGGCAGGCAAGGTTACTCGCCACTAGACCACCACGGCTTTTGAGAAAAGATTAAGATGAAATAACATTCAGTAGTAGAGTTGATTATATTGGTCGCTAAACAACCAGTTAGGATTTGGTGCGGACTTTCTAGTAGGTTAGCATATTTATGGTTTCATGATATAATTGATGTAATATTAATATCGACATACGGAAAATTCCTTTTGAGATTGTGCTCATGAATGATAATTGTTTATGCTATCTAAGTGGAGACAAGGTTACGAATACCCAAAATACAATTAAAAATAAATAGATCCAGTACGTAATACCAATACCTATACGTTTAGAGAATTCGTAGTAAATAAATATAGATAGCACATAGTAGGACATCGTATCGCGTCAGTAAGGAATGAGGATGTGTTGAAACAAGTAACAAATATCTTTGGTATTATCGAAGCGAGACATTAACATTAGATAACAAAGGGCACTGACGAGATCGAATCCGGAGCAACCAACTTGTTGCTTACAATGTATATCCTAATTATTTGATTATAAAGTTTATTTTAGCAAAACGCAATTTATTATAAGCTTCTTCTTTAAAAGTGTGAACGCGTTGTTTTTTTTTCACTTTCACGCCTATTGATCCAATGTCAAGTTAATGAACATTTTACAGCAAGGTACTCTAATGTGAAAAGGACAAAGGACACTTTTATCTATCTACTAGATGGCCGCGGCTAACTTCGTACCGCCTTAGAATCTTCCCGACACAATCTTAGCCGTTTTTTAGCCTTGTTCATCACGGATAATGTAGCATTCTAATGGTGAAAGAATTATTCAGATCGGTCCAGTAGCTTCGGAGCCTATTCAATACAAACAAACAAAACATCAAATCTTTCCTCTTTATAATATTATTAGTATAGATATACAGGGTGAATTTGATATCATTAGCATCCTTTGAAACTAAGAGTCTACCCATCAAACTGAATAACTTTTATTATGGGAGCAAATCAATCGGAGAAAAAAAAAATCTGCTGTCCCATACTAAACTGCACCCGCCGCCGCTGCCTACGTGACTCAAATGATATGGGACAGCTGATTTTTTTTTTTTGCTCCGATTGGTTTGCTCCCATAGTAAAAGTTGTTCAGTTTGATGGGTAGACTCTTAGTAATTATATCAATTTCACCCTGCGGTATAGATTGAAAACGAACTAAATGCTAGAGATGGAGAAGTTTCAGCCAAAAGATAGCGAATAATTGTATCTATGTTTAAAAAAGTTATGTAAGATCCTATTGCATTGCAAATGTCTCCTCTCACGAATAAAGGCTTCCGCACATTGCAGCGATATTATCGACAGCGATATCGCGACACCTTACACACTGCAGCGATTCCGCGATTCGCGTCACGCATGCGCCCTTCACTGAATGTAGTAGAAAGAGATAGCGTCAGGTTGCGATAATATCGCGGCAGTGTGTGGGATCGCGCGCGTCCCCATACAAAATGTACTGAGAACAATTATCGCAAAATCGCAGCGATAATATCGCTCGATATTATCGCTGCAATGAGCGTAGGCCTTTAGGATGGGAAGAAGTGGGCCATACTCCACTGCACCATCTTGTATGTGACCGACAAAATATTAGGTACAGTGCAGAAACAATCGACTTATTGCCGATTACAATATCGTTATCGTCAGGGAACAATGTAAAATGCACACGCCAGACTCAACGTTGCGAAACACTGACATAAGCCGTGCAGCATGTAAATAAATATCTGGGACATTGCCACACAGATTATACAGGGTGTAAAATTTAATGCATTACATATTAAACTGAACATCTTTCAGTATGGAGCCAACATCTAAATCGCGAATCAGCTGTTCTATACCTTTGTGTAGAGTAGCCGTTTACGTTTTTAATGAAACAGCCGATTTTTTCGCGGTTTCCATATTGCCATAGTAAAAGTTTGATGTTCTGATGCACCCAGTAAGATATGTAACGTATTTGATTTTACACCCTGTGTACACCAGAATCTGTTGTGGATTTGTATTGTGGCAAGTCGAAAACATCAAGAACTTATATGTGCATAAACAAAACACCGATGACTTGGGTACAAATTGTCTTAGGTACACAAATCTTAGCTCTGCAGGATTCGACCCTCGCCTCGGCTTCAGTCAGGTTCACGTTCAGGCTATCGTGCCCTCATAAATGTAGCATGTTGCAAAATAAGAGATAAAATTTAATAAAATAATTATTAATACGCAATAAACAAGGTGCGAGAGATTATAATATTTGTCCATGAACTAAACAAATAGTAGCGGATGTAATCGTTAAATATAATTTTACTAAATATATATACTAGTTTCTAGAGTAGGTTTACTATTTAAGAATGAATTTACATTTGTATAATTTGCATGAAGCATATGCTCACGACTATATTCCCCGAGTCAGAGATATTCTGAAACCTCAGAAAATCCTCGTTTCACCAGTAGTACCGAAACTCTGTCCAGTGTGAAGGGGGGTGAGCCCGTCGCCACTTAATTAACATGAATATTTATATAAACAAGGATTTTTGCAGTTGGTTCGCCGCTGTAGAGTTCATTCATTTATCGAGATTATAATATCCTAAGTCCGTCTTAACCACAGAAACAACACTCTGCCTAGGGTCTTATTACCACAACTAGTGTTTTCCCGCGACTTCGTCCGCACAAATTATATACCAGATTTTAAGTCAGATCATAAGCTATCAAACAAAAAAAGTTTCATCAAAATCGGTTCAGTAGTTTTTGCGTGATGCGCGAACAAACAAAAAAACTAACAATTTTTTCAATAGATGGCGCTGCACGTTTTTAAATCGCGCTATCGAGTGTTATTTGAATTTATATGAAGAGAACCGCTACTTTTTTATTCCTCATGATTCTACGGTTTAATAATAGTTCAGATATACAATACTATGGCATATACAGGGTCCAACTTAATATGCTGACACTTTTTTAGGGAGATGAAAAAAGCCAACAAACTAATCAACTTTCTCTATGGCACCAAAATCGAAATCACGAAAAAAAAATTTGCCGTCCCATACAAAACTGCAAGCCGACTCGAGCCAAATGTATGTATGAGACAGCAGATTTTTTTTCGCGATTTCGTTTTTGGTCCCATAGAGAAAGTTGTTCAGTTTGATGGTCTGATCATCCCAATAAAAAAGTTTCAGCATATTAAGTTGGACCCTATATGTATGTAATATAACGGTTGAGCCGAAAAAGTGAAACAAACTAATTATATAATATAATAAATTAATAAGTTATGATAAAAGACTAATTAAAATTATGCGTAAAATGTAATTTAATCTTTTTCTACTGTGTCGTGTTAGATAATAAAGGTATGAAGCATTCTTTGAAGAGTTTGAAATGCCGTATGTTTCATAGATAAGTAGTAGGTACCTATTTTTAGAAAAAGTAGGCATCCTTAGTCCATTTTAAACACATATTATGCATATTTTGCCTACCTTTTTAGGGTTCCGTACCCAAAGGGGGTCAACGGGACCCTACTCATAATACTACACATACGCTGCTGTCCGTCTGTCTGTCCTTCTATAAGAGGCTGCGTCTTTTGAACTATAATGTCAATACATATACAGTGGAACATTTTCACAGAATATGCGATATTATGGCAGATTAATTTGCTAATAAAAATAAAGTTTAATATTAAGGGTAAAAAACGCATTTCTTATAAGGCCGGGGCTAACAAGAACCATGTTTTTTGTGAGGGTTCTCAATCGTAAAAACTGTAATACATCGGCCATGTGCGAGTCAGAATTTCACTTTTTAAATAGGTATTAAACAGGGTGAAATTGATATCATTAGCATCCTTTTACTATGGGAGCAAATCAATCGGAGCAAAAAACAATTCTGATGTCCCATACATTTGAGTCGTGTAGGCAGCGGCGGCGGGTGCAGTTTAGTATGGGACAGCTGCTTTTTTTTTGCTCTGATTGGTTTGTTCCCATAGTAAAAGTTGTCCAGTTTGATGGGTAGACTCTTCGTTTAAAAGGATGCTAATGATATCAATTTCACCCTGTATAATGCAAACCACATAATAGGATAATATCGACAACAAAGACGAATCACGGTCATTACTCATTACAATAATCTGTTAACTGCATTATATGCTGCACCGTATTCATTGAGTAGGTACCTACCAAGATAATCATTATAATAATGCAGCTGTGCAAGGCAAAAGGGACGTTCGGTCGCCGTCGGTAAATGTGTCTCGACCCTTAGGCGGTCGTCACAACATTTACGTCATAACAGAAGAGCCGAAACAGGTAAGCGACACCTATTTCCAGGTTAAGGGTATATTATTCGGAGCGCGCTCCATACAAACGTACTATGGTGATATTTTCAATACTAACCAATTAAAGTCAATGAAACTTTGCAGAAACAATCTAAAAACCAATTTCTATGCTCGTATGGAGATTTTCGTTAAAATGTATAGTTTTCAAGTTACAGTGCCTCAAAGATTTCCATACAAATCTTAAATTTATCCTAGCATTGAAACTATATATTTTAACGAAAATCTGACTCTATAGAAGCATAGACATTTGTTTCTAGATTGTTTTTGCAAAATTTCATTAAATTTAATTGGTTAGTATTGAAAATATCACCATAGTACGTTTGTATGCAGCGCGCATTTTCGGTCTCGGAATAATATTCTCTTAATTATAAGACCACACAATACAGGGTCCCTAATATCCTGCCTGACGGTTTTTAAGAGGATGAGCAAACCATCAAACCTGTATAATAGTACGATCAAACTGAACAACTGGCTCTATGATACCAACATCGAAATCACAAAAAAATATTCAGCTGTCCCACCGTTTGTTTTGAGTATGTTTGCAGTTTAGTATGGAACACTGACATAATATACTCTAGCGATAGACTAGCTCGTTCAAAAAAACAACATGTCACACAAAATTACAAATTGCGGTCTGTCATTGCCATAGTGACGAAGTGAACTCGGGAACATCAATGCGGTGGAACCACCGCATTCAAGTGGAACATTTTGCTTCTATGAATGTCTATCGCTAGAGTGTAATCCAATGGTATGGAATAGCTTTTTTGTTCGCGATTTCGACGTGCCGATGTATTTACTAGACGATATAAAATTTAAATAAATGTATGCATATTGTTGTCATCACCAGTCTATCTCGAAACGGTTTTCGATTCAGCCCTCGAAATAAAAATCTTGACATACTGAATTGAACCCAGGTACAACTACGATAGCGTAGTGTACTTATAGCGTAGTTTGAAAAGTTAGGTAATTAATTTGCATGACACGCCGCTAACATGTCTCACCGCGTAATAATTCGCCACTCATACTCTACGTCCGTCTGTCGTAAAACAGCCTAGACAAGTTCAAAGTTGAAGAAGAAGGGCTGCGTTCAGAACCTTTGGGTGCGGTTGTTCTTCTCGCTCGCTCTTATGGGTAGAACGCTTATCACCGAGCCTCGGAACGGCGTTAGGGCGAAAAGTTGCACTCGGAGTGCACTCTGGGCGCACTCTGGGCGTAGGTTCTGAACGCACCCTAGGTACGTGTGTGTTATACCAAAAATGGCAGCGCCGCGCCGCGCCTGTTTCAAAAAGATTAAGCCAGCTATACAGGGTGTAAGGAAAAGTATCATTAACCTTTAAAGTTTAAACCACATACTCTACCCATTAAACTGAACAACTTTTACTATAGGAACAAAACGATCAGAACAAAAAAAACAACTGTTCTCTACGTTTGCGTAGAGTAGGTATTGCCGTTTAGAATGGGACAGCTGTCTTTTTTTTGCGCTGACAGGTTTGCTCCCATTGTAAAAGTTGATCAGTTTGATGGGTAAAGTATGTGGTTTAAAGGTTAATGATACTTTTCCTAACACCCTTAGTCTTAGGGGTCGGTATTGCAGTTGCCCCACTAGACGTTTGACGATTTCGACGTTAGCCCCATACAGAAAGTTGTTTAGCTTGATGGTGTGACCGTCTCCTTCAAAAACGGTCAGCATATTAAGAAGGACCCTGTATAAAATTTATAAGGACGATATAAAATTTAAGGTAGGTATTGCAATTGCCCCACTTAATTGACCCTACTTTAATATTTCATGTAAATTTATTTTAAATTTATATAGGTAGGTATGTACGTGTTTAAAATATTCGTACTTTGAAACAAATAGTTTCGCTCTGTATAATTTTAATTTAATTAAATAAGTTTGACGTAGGTAGGTATAAACATTGCAAATTATACGTGACGTCAATATTAACTTTTATAGTTAGATCGCGTCGTAATTTTAGGTAAGTATAAATAATGTATAATGAATACGTAAATAAATTGCTTCGAAATCGTTTTATCCGTATGGCTTGAAATAAATAACATTAAAAAAATACGTAACTACTTATTTTGTTTATTTTTATTTGATACACTAAACAGTTTTACTGTGAATTAAGCTCCTAACACATTTTTAAAGAATTAAATTATTGTTAGGTTACGTCTTATTTTTATTGCTCTTAACTACCCAGCACCATTAGCAAGTTTAATTAAACACATTACGCATTTTAAATTAAGAAATTTATAAATTGATGTCACCTTAATAAATATTTTCGTATCTTGAAAATCACTGTCTTTTTTCATCTTGGTCACACAAATTATCTAGTCTTCAGTCATTTAAAGTACCTCTAGCCTGGACTTGTGTTATGAAGACTAGACAACGATATAGAATACATAATATAGATAGAAACATCCATACTCGGGTATAAATATTCGAACCAACGACCCTCGCCTCAGCAGGCAGGTTCACTATTCCATTCCTGGGTTGTACCACTAAGTTCAACGGAATTTATATAAAATTTAAGTTTGTCATTACCACTAGCTCGGCGGTGAAACATAGTGAGGAAACCTGCATACCCGAGAACGAAAAGAAAATACCAGAAGTTCGGAGGTATGCGTATGCTGTAATTATCTGTGTTTTTGGTGTAAATGAAGTATATTTCATTCATTCATTCAAAATATGGGCGAGCATATGGTGAACACAATAGACCAGCAAAGGTTCCAGTCTAGAACGGTTAAATCGTTCTAGGTTCCAGTACTTCCAGTGTTATAATACTTATAAGCCTTACATTACAATAGCCCTACCAAATAATAAATGTGGGCGTCCACGCAAGAAGGGTCCAGTTGTCAACATTTAATTTTAACCCACCTTTTATTATTCCATATGATCATGTGACTGATCTAATCGAAAGATGGCACGTTAAGCCGTTGGTCCCGGCTACTATGTCTGGTGATTAGTAGTCGTTACATCAAAACCACGTCAGAGGCCGTAAGGCGGTCTGAAAAAACTATACCAGCATCATAGCATGCCACCGTGATACAGCGCTATCACACCTTTCGCTCTCTTTCTATTTGCGCGCGAACGAACGAGATAAAAGACGTGATACAGCCGTATCACGTGTAACATGCTACGGCTTCTGGGCTTGCTGCCCACAAGATAAAAAGAAGAAGACTGATCTAGATGCCGAATCTAACCTTAACTCAAAGACAACTGGACTCTATTTACATGGACGACAAATAATAACATAGTCAAATACATGCTCACCTAATGTGTATGCCACAAAAAGGTTGACAGCGGAGACTGCCCACACCCAGCTCGGAATATAATCTTCGGTGACATTCTCTTCAGTGAGAGCGTGAAACCCGTAGTCATAGTAGGAGAACAGGAGGAAGTTAAGGACCGTCAGTAGGAAGCCAGTGAATGTTAGCAGGTTGGGTGCCACCCACACCGGACAAAACTGCAATCATGTTAATTTATGTTAGTTCAGCATATCTACTAGTCTAATATCACAGTGGGTACAGCCAAGCACGTATCCAGGGGGGTGGATAGGTGGGATTTCTCCCCCCCCCCCCCCCCCTAACCCGAAATCAGCCCCTCTAGCATGCCACCGCCGAGAAAACGACAAAAATCGAGACGTGCCTCCATCTTTATTATTTTACGTACGCCAAAAAGAGCGCGCATGACGTTTTTCTCGTTTAAACGGTTTGTCGTGGGTGGCATGCTAGCCGTGCTGAATATTTGTATGGAACAGTGATTAGAGTGATCTCTTTTTCATTGTTTCAATGAAAATCTACCCCCAAAAATAATCCTCCACCCGAACCAAAAGTCTGGATACGTGCTTGGATACCTACAGCACGGCTAGCATGCCACCCACGACAAAGCAACTAAAACGTCATGTGCGCTGTTTTTGGCAAACGTAAAATAACAAAGATGAAGGCACATCTAGATTTTTATCGTTTTGTCAAGGGTGGCATGCGAGGCATACAGGCACCGAAAAGGTATCCGACGAGAAAAACACCGTCATATTACAAGCTCGCGGCGGTCTGGAGTGTGTGTGTGTGAAGTCACACGTTCACATTAGCAGTCGAAAAAGATACAATTACTATGGACATTAAGCATCATTCGATCATGGTTTTGACCGTATGACTTTCAAAAATCGCACTCCAGTACACCCCTACGCAGCGATGTTTCTATTCTACCAAACTGCCCCTCATTCTCGTACGTGAACGAAGTGCTAAGTAGACGTGGAACGTGTCGCCACAGGTTATGCAATGATTTGCATAACACCATAAGGCGCGTGGCATGGTGTGAGCGAAATGGCATGAGTAATTGTAGCAGCGTGAGCGGGAAGACAAGTGGCGACAGCCGTCTCCGAAACAAAAGCGCTACTTTGTATTTCTAACCCCTCTTATAATGTTCTGTGAGGTGTACCGTCCGCCGCCGCAAGCTTGTATGGAGCTGTTTTTCTGGAAAGATATCTATTTGGTGGTACAGGTATCCATAAGGTTGGATCCATACTGGATGCATGTTGTCTACAAATTGAACAGTGTTAACAAATAAATGCAAGTCCTGAAAACCATTTTCACATAATCGATAACTGAACAACATTTGATACATCGCATACTGTTTTTTATTGTTATGAATTCCATATCAAATATGTTCAGTTACTGATTCGGCATTTATATCTACAGCACTATAATTATCTATTTAATATAATAGTAGGTAGGTACATCGGAGATCGAGCTTTGCTCTGTATTTAAGAATTTATCAAATAAATAAAACATTGTTTTTTTTAAATCCAATATCATCTATACTTCATTTCAAATAAGGAAGAAGAAAAGATTTTCAGATTCTTTCATTCAAAATAGCATTGACATTTCGTTGCTATTTGAAATTTGAAATGGAGTATATCTTGAGATTTTTTTATTGTTTTTTTAAATAAAGGCTGTAATAAATAAATAAATAATAAAAATATCTTGAGATAGCAGTAGGCTGAAATACACCCTGTATTTCAGTCATGTAAGGAAAAGTATCATTAACCTTTAAACCATACTCTACCCGTCAAACTGAACAACTTTTACAATGGGAGCAAACCGATCAGAGCAAGGTTAATGATACTTTTCCATACACCCTGTATAGATGGCATTGTAATTAAAAATTAAGAGGAATAAAAATCCATGTCAGAGCTAACTACACTCCCTTTCGGCCCATAAGGACCACTTCCCATAAGGACCACTTCCCAAAAGGACCTCTTCCCATAAGGACTCAATGTACAAATTATCTTATTTCTACGTAATAATTTTTGCAAATAGCCTTGTGCATAGATGAGAAATAAAGTCCCTTTACCAACACTCTACAAACATAAAGCAAACACTCTTATTGGTGGAAGACAGATCTCATCAAGTCCATCTTTATAAGTGTTAGTTTAGTTCTGTATATGTATAGAATATTACCATTTGCTAGTATTTGCGGCTTTTTACCTTGCTTATTTAACACTTCTGACTAAGTGACCTTAGATGTGCAGGTTTCTCATAAATTTTTATTCTTAATTCAGAGATTTATATGCAAGAATTGTGTGTAAGGATGGTAGTAAGTGGCAGCTCCTAGTCTCTGCCTACCCTACTGGGAAAGAGGTGTTGTTATAGATATATAGTAAACGAAACCAAAGACAATAACACTTGGTCTGGAATCAATAACATCAATTGGTAATTTTACTTTAAAATACAAGTAACTACTTACTTTTAAAGTGCAAAATACTAGCGGGTATAATTAAATGTGTAATTAAGCTTTTTTCTCCCCTCCGGACGGAAAGGCAACAACAATAATATTGTGGTCATATTATGACCATACACTCTGCAACCGTATACCCGACTGACACCATCTACTACACCAGAATGTGTGAAAAAATAGCTGAGCTTGTCTTAAATGTTTAAAAAATGCTATTTAATTTTATGTGTTTGTTTTCTTACCTGGACACACCAGTTCCAGAATGGGTGCATAACATAGTTACTGAGGATGCTTGTATCTATCGAGTTGTACTGTAAATGATAATAGGCAATTTATAATAACATATTTTAATCTATATTTCAGAGATATATTGACAATAATTTTTTTCTTTTCTATTTCATGTTTTCTATGTAAAACAGTTACGGTTGCGTTGGTGTCATCTTAGAAACCAAGGAAATGAACATATCCTAAAACTTGTCTTTTTTGGAGATTATTGAGAGGATAAACCCAAAAATTTTAAAATACCTAATGCAGATTCTATTTATGTGTTATTCTTCAAAAAATTATAATGTAAGTTTGTCACATCTGGTTTATTTTATTCGAATTTTTATAGAAGTAACTAAGTACTTATAAAATTTACCTTATATTTTTCAAAACCTTCCAGTTTATCTTTTGACAGAAAACGAGACATTTCTGCAAAATGTTATGTATTTTTCCAATTCAATCGATGAGAATGAAATCCATATTTTCTTTTTATTAGTTTTCACATCTAATACGACGTATTTTCAGGCTAAATCACAGCAAACATTTATTTCGCATAAAAAATCAAATGAGAAACGACAATGAATGACATGCACACACAATAAAACGCAGATGACAAATGAAATGAACAGTGTTGCAAGCAAAAGTGACTTTGATAAAATCGGTAGTATTGGTTGGTGATAAAAAATGGGGAGTTTTCTGACAGCTAGTAAAACGTAGTTCCAACAAACCGCGATAGATGGCGTTGACCCGAGAGGGGGCTGAGACGGAAATTTAGATTAAAAATTTAGCAAAAAATGCATGTCACTAAGGCCGAGATTCAGAGACGATTTTTTTGTCTTAGTTCGAGCTAAGTAGGGTCGAAATGTATGGATTTTGACATACGGGAGTTCGAACTATGACTTACAAATCGTCTCTGTATCTCGGATTCTCGGCCTAAGTCAGGCGCAACCGTGGACGAAGCATGTGCTCAGATTTTTCATTTTACTTAAAAACTCAAATGTTTACTATTTTATTCGTATTTTTTTATTTCTTAATGGATTTTTCTTCTTAATGAACGTTAATGGACTTTTTGCTTGTGCGTTAGCACCGCATTTCGGCAAATGTCAAGTGGTTTGAGGGAGTGTCTATCCAATCTCGAGGATTGTTTTTGAGTAAGAACAACTGAGAAGGATTTTGGAGCCTCTTGGCAGGCTGAAACGTGAACCACGCGAACACCACGCGAGAGACAAGACAAGTATTCGGGGCAAACCCTTCAACGTGACCCTCTATTTTATTATCTGCAAGGTTGCTCACCCCTGCGTCAACGCCATCTATTGCGCCATTTTGAAATACTTTTTCTTTTTTAATGGATTTTTGAAAACCCCTTTCCTTCCCTTCCCTTCAGGAATTCGAGTTCTAATATACTTAGATTACTCTTTGAATTCGAGAGACAAAATGTAAACAAAGAAACGTCACTGTCAAAGTGACATTACTTTGGTACATTTATTTCGGCAAATTTTGTCGGCACGGCATTTAATATATTGCGTTGATATTAAAAATGTACTGTCTATCTATAAATAATAAAAATAATCTTGACAATTTGAATGACATTTTTAAATTATGTTATGTAGCCCGCTGCTCTGTCTGTGTGGGCTTTTTGTGCTATGCGTAGCATCCGCGCATAGCGTACGGACTCAGACGACGGTATTAAACAATCAAGAGACGCGTTTACGTTATTGTGCACAATAATAAATTGTTTTCTTTAAGAACTTTGTTAAAACGAACCAAAGGTCTAAAATATCTGATTGTTGCCAGACCACGAAATACAATATTTACAACCACGCTTTCTTTTAATCCAATATAAATTAAAACGGGAGTCGCGTTGCGGGGTTTGCCTCGAACAATGCCTTCGCGCGGTTCGCGTCTCAGCCTGCCACGTGGCTCCAAAATCCTTCTCAGTTGTTCTTACTCAAAAACAATCCTCGAGATTGGATAGACACTCCCTCAAATAACTTGACACTGGCGAAATCTAACAAGGAAACGCCATTAAATAAAAATAAAAATAGAATAAATAAAAACTAAAAATCTACTGTCCCATACATTTTGCAGTTTTGTATGGAGCAGCTTATTTTATTTTCGCATTTTTTATGTTGTTGTTTATATTATGTTGTTGTTGTTTGCGGTTTTTTAATAGAAAGCTTATTTTTGCGGGAGTGTTGTTAGCTTTGTTTCATGAAAATCGGTTCAGTAGTTCATAATTTTCAAAGTAACATGAAAACTACAATCAATTAAAATTTCATGTTTTAATTGATTTTTTTAGCGAAATAAAAAAGTTACTCATGGTATCATCGTCCGTTTTCAACCGGTAAGCAAGGAGTTTTTGGCGGGCTTTGGTAGCTGACGTTTGGAGTCCTCATATTTCATCGAATTTTTATTGTTTATAGTGAGTTTTGGTTCGTAAAATTGGTGTTGTTTTGCGTAACAAAGTGTCTTGCAAGTGAACAATATATAGTTCAGTGAAATATGATGGTGCATGGGTCGTAAACAGGAAAAGTGATCCGTGATTTTAGCGCGGGAAAGCGGTCGGTTTACCTCTTTACTGTGGACTTCTCTGCTTTTCCTGCGTCTTTCGATTGTCTCCAAAACTCCAAAGAACCATCAAAACGTCGACTACCAACGTTTTAATGTGAAAACAGAAGAAATATAAAATTAAATTAAGATTTAGCCAAAAGGTCTAGTAACCAGGCTAGTAAATAAATTGAAAAAAAAAAAAAAAAACCGGTAAGCAAGAGTTTTTGGCGGGATTTGATAGCTGACGTTTGGAGTCCTCATATTTCATCGAATTTTTATTGTTTATAGTGAGTTTTGGTTCGTAAAATTGGTGTTGTTTTGCCATAGAGGTATTATACCAGGAATAGAGGAACATACAGCTGAGAGAGCGAGATGTACCTAGCGGCACCACTGTATAATAGAAAGAGATACGTGACGCTAGGCATTAGGACCGTTTTTTTAGTCTCCAATTAATTTTTACAATTCGGTTTCCGTGAATAATTGCGAATCTAAAGTGAAATCGTAGAAAATTTTATGAAATATACTGACACTACTTCATTATTTTGTGGGGACTTGCCATAGGTGTCAACACCCACAAGTTATAGCAAAGAAGCTAACAGATGGCGATACCGTCGCGCTCAGAAATCTGCTCCATACAAAGACAACGTTCACCGTAAATACGTAACTCGTAACCTACTATAAATAAGGTTCACAATCGAATGCGAGACATAAATCGCGCAAGAGAAATAATCACAGAGATTCGATATATATACAAGGTCCAACTAAGAACTGTCGGACCACGGCCGGTCCCCAGGCTTCACACTAAGCCTGGTGGAAGATCTTCCCTTTTCAATGGAGGAACATTCTCAAGTACCACCTCCATATTGGTGACCCTCGACAAAGAACATCGCAACCTGAACACCTTAGAGCAGCACCAACACAGAGCAGCAACCAGCTTCAACGAACCCTTCACACCCCTCGACCAGGTCAAACAAGCAGCAGTCACACGCCACCAACCCGAAGCCGCACCAGGTCCATCGCAGCTGTCTTCACACCGCTACCTGGGCCTGCAGCTTCCTCAACGACAGTCAGCGTCTGCATAGAAGGATCTCCCGCAGCCCACATGTCTGAGCTCACCTCCACGTGGCAGTTCTGCTCGCCTTTTCCACGCCTGTCACTCACCCGCATCACATCAGGACTAGTCTCCCTGACAGATGCACACACTCGCAGCACATCGCTCGTCAGACTCACTTGACTGGAGCCCTGCACCTACATGGATACAGACTGCACACTTCAAACAACTCAACGACCTCCGGTCTGAGGGGGGAGTACTGTGGGGACTTGCCATAGGTGTCAACACCCACAAGTTATAGCAAAGAAGCTAACAGATGGCGATACCGTCGCGCTCAGAAATCTGCTCCATACAAAGACAACGTTCACCGTAAATACGTAACTCGTAACCTACTATAAATAAGGTTCACAATCGAATGCGAGACATAAATCGCGCAAGAGAAATAATCACAGAGATTCGATATATATACAAGGTCCAACTAAGAACTGTCGGACCACGGCCGGTCCCCAGGCTTCACACTAAGCCTGGTGGAAGATCTTCCCTTTTCAATGGAGGAACATTCCCAAGTACCACCTCCATAATTTTATCCACAACTTCACGTTAGACTCTTTTAGAATTTTTGCCTGCGAATAGTCTCCAAAAAACATCCAAAAAAGGTTTCATTTGACAACTCATGTTTGTTGCTCTATTCCTGGTATAATACCTCTATGTGTTTTGCGTAACAAAGTGTCGTGCAAGTGAACAATATACAGTTCAGTGAAATATGATGGTGTGTGGGTCGTAAACAGGAAAAGCGTTCCGTGATTTTAGCGCGGCAAAGCGGTCGGTTCACCTCTTTCCTGTGGACTTCTCTGCGTTTCCTGCGTCTTTCGATTGTCTCCAAAAACTCAAAAGAAGCGTCAAAACATCGAACACCAACGTTTTAACGTTAAAACAGAAGATAAATGGAAATAAAATAAGATTTAGCCAAAGAGATTTAGCCTAAAGGTCTTGTAACCAGGCTAGTAAATATTTTAATTTAAAAAAAAACCGTCTTTTTCATTTGTCAAACAAAAACATTTTTTTATTTGAAAAATAATATCATTTACCTACCAAATAATTTGACCATCGAAATGTTAAGAAATTAATCTCTAAAATGAACAAAATTTGTAGGATGTGTTTGGAAGAAGGTGTTCTCTCATCAATATTTACCAAAAACTTCAACATAGCTCTATGCGATATGATTGAATACTGTTGTAACATGAAAGTAAGTATAAGTTTCTCTTAAAAATTTTTACATTTTCACACTACTTAGTTACTATTACAAAACTAATCAGCTGTGTTTTTATACTTAAAAGATATTAGTGTAAAAATATTGGGATAGGTTATCGGTCAACCTAATTTTTTTTTGTTAATACTAAACCGATTTTGATACAGTTTTCACTGTTCGAAATGCTTGTTGAACTTGCAAAATACAATAATAGTCGTCCTGTAGTTCTTACAGGTTGGACCATTGGATAATTCTATGTTGACATGCAGACAAAGTTGTGTGCTAACTTCAACCACAGAATAGGTTATAATTTATAAAGGGTTATTTTGAATTAGTTGGTGAAACTGAACCAGGGCACTTCATAATGATTGCATTATCAATGTTTATAATTGGTATTGATGATCAACAACATTATTATTATTGTGAGTAAGGTACGCTCAGTGCGTGCAGTAGGAGGGCGCAGGCAGACATTCACCTCAGAATCATATGATCGGGCTCATATTAACACGCAATTGTACTCAGTAACAGATACCAAATGCATTTGTTAAGTTACACTAACTAATTAAATTTAACCTATACAAGGTGTTACAAAAATACAAATAAACATTTAAACCATCAAACTCAACAACTTTCAGTATGGGACCAATATCGAAATCGCGAAAAAAATAATTTATGTTCTATACTCTACAAACCGACTAGAGCTAAAATATGTATGGGATACAAATATTTTTTTTTTTCACTATTTCGATGTTGGTCCCATAGAGAACATTGTTCAGTTTGACGGTCTAAACAAGACCTTAAGGGCCGCTTCGCAGATTTGGTAAAAACAGCCTCTGGCGTTTTCCATTTTTTATGTAGTAAACAAAGTTATTTCAGAAAATAAAAAATAGTGTTTCTAGATAAGAAGTTTATTTACACATTGAGAAAATTTCACTACTGTATGTGTAATGGTTTATTGGTAATTTAGTGACAAAGTACCCCTTTGCGCGCAAAAAAGGCTCGCGGCGTAGTAAATATAGAGCGTTTCCTATACATTTTTATGAAAAAACTTTTAAACAATCTTAATTATAATAGACCAAAGAACGTATGTTCAGAATTTACTCATAAACAAAGTTACCGTTTTTGAGTACACTCAAAGTTACAAGATTTCTCATACTAATTAGTATGAAGCGAAAACACCCGGGAACAACAAATATAATAGTTAGTGCGAGTGCCTGTCACGTCACACCCTCAGGCGCATTCAAGGAGAGAGCATGTCGCTCTGAATGATTTTTGTGCCGATAAGTTGACTTGCGTAATAATACGTACGTACACAAAAATTTTTGCACAGTGGTCTGTTGACTGAACTTGTGGATCGGATAAAAAATTTACCTACAACAGGTAGACTGTTGGCGGACCGTGTGCGTTTGGACAAACATGTGTTGCGGATCCTCGTTGAAATAGTAATTATATATTTGTGACCGACATTTTACGTTTTTAACACCCGACGCAAAAAGAGTGGTGTTATAATCTATAGGCGCGGCATAGTAATGTAAGTCGAATTGCCAATACATATGAGATTTATAAGTATACCTAATATGTTTTTATTGTTTTGTATCTATTTGTACATATTTTTTTTACATAAAAAGAAATATTTATTGCAAAATATATATTTTATAGGTCGTACTTTTGAAAAAAAAAATCTTTTCTTTGTTTGTTTGTTTTTATACAGGGCACGCTGACAGTTTTTTAAGGGCATAAACAGACCATCAAACTGAACAACTTACTCTATGAGACCAACATCGAAACCGCTGTAATAAAATCAGCTGTCCCATACATTTGGCTCGAGCAGGTTTGCAGTTTTGTAAGGAACAGCTGATTTCGATATTGGTGCCATAGATAAAGTTGTTAAGTTTAATTAATATACAAATTAAAAAAAAACCAACACCAAAAACAAACATTTAAATACATACATACGCTCGAAAAACATAACCCTCCTTCTGTCGCAGTCGGGTAAAAAATGAAAAATAATTCGGTCATCTATTAAAAATTATTACTTATTTTGGAAGTAAGCAATGTTTTACTTTTTACCTCTCTTTAAGATATTTCAGGTCATTTTTATGCGTTGGGGACCGCTATTCAACAAACGTTACAATTGTAATTTACAATTACAATTCTGGGTACATTGCTGGTTACTTATGACGCTAAACTTGCAGTAGGTAACATATGCCTAGCATTCTCAGCAATGTACCCAGAATTGTAATTGTAAATTACAATTGTATCGTTTGTTGAATAGAGCCCTGGGGACACTTTAGGAGAGCAGAGTGAGGAAATGCAGTCCAGCACGCGCTCCCATTGGATTTGACTACATATATTAAAATGGTGTCTTCTCAGTCGTAGAAAGAGTATCAACTAGAAAAGGCATTAAAATAATAATAGTCACTAAAACGAGACAGCCTTATACGCTAATTACACAGAGTGAATGCGACAAAATCCATGTCGTTTGTCCCTTTCTGCGTATGCGATATTTTTGTTTGCCACAGTTGAAATTGCATACAAAATCTTGCAACTATGGCAAACAAAGGCACGATTTCTCATACATTTTTGTCATATCTCTGTCCCTTTCGAGTATACGCTGTCAGGAAATCTATAGAATACTCAACCTACGCTTCTCAGTGCATATTTTTTTTTTTTAAATAACGCTTCATTCACATTTTCAATTGCTTTTTCTTTAGCTCATATACAATTTTTTTAAAAAGAATGGACAGTAAAAAGAATCGAAATGTAGATGACGCTAAATGCGAAGCACGGCTTTCAACTCTACAAACAATGTCATGGACAGTTTGCTCAAAGTGTGCAATGTGCAGACACGATTTTGAAATTCAAACACATTCTATAGAGTGCCGGACCTTTCAACTCCAGCTAAAGCAATATCATCAACGTCCCACTGCAGGGTACAGGCCAAGCCTACCATTAGGGAATGAAAATAGACAATAAATCATAACAGATAAAATTCCCTTTAAGGGCATTGAGGTACTATGTTAACTAGAGAAGCTACCGAGAAGTAATGTTTTGTAACACGCGTTAGGGTGCACGCGCTCTAACTCACTTAGCCTGTGCCAGGCGCTCGTCGCCCAGCACGCGCCCCACACTGCTGATCATGGTGCACAGATTTTGTTCGCGATGTCCGCTCTATACATAATTACTAAATGTTTAAGGGCTTTTACAGCTTACAGATGAGTGATATAATTATCACAATACGATTAAAACCATCAGCATATTTAAGTTGGACCCTATATTTGTATATTTCCAGGTCAGTAGAAACGATGGATTGCCAGATCAAATGTGTAGCAACTGTATGTACAAGTTGGGTATAGCATATCATTTCAAGCAGACATGCGAGAGCGCCGACATTCGGCTGAGGCAGTATCTTGGACTACAAATACCTGAAAAGTAAGTTTATTTAGAATATCCAGTGGCCTATTAAGGTTGCTAAGTTGTGTCTAGAAGTGGCAATCCTACTAATATTATAAATGTCAACGTTTGTGATGATGTTTGGATGTTTGTGGCTCAATCACGCTTAAGCGGCCGAACGGATTTGGATGAATTTTGGCACACTGATAGAATATGTTCTGGATATATACATAGGATACTTTTTCACAGTCCATGGAGTCGCTGGCCACAGCTAGTAGAAGATAAAGCTTTTCCTCAAAAGATTCGTCATCACAGCCTATACAAGGCGTTACAAAAATACAAATAAACATTTGAACCCCCTCAAATATAGACCATCAAACTCAACAACTTTCACTATCGGACCAATATCGAAATCGCGAAAAAAATATATTATGTTCTATACTCTACAAATCGACTCGAGCTAAAATATGTATGGGATATCAGTTTTTTTTTTCGCGATTTCGATGTAGGTCCCATAGAGAAAGTTGTTCAGTTTGACGGTCTAAACAACTTAAGAGTTTTAAAAATTTATTCTTACTTATGGAACACCCTATATACGTCCCAGTGCAGTGCACAGGACTACCCTCAGGGAGGTTGTATGGGCGTTAGTCCACCACGCGTGCCGGTGGTATTACGTACATAAGTTATAAAAACCTCATTGGTAAATGGCATGTGGTCCGTGCGGATTCGAACCCGGACCTCAAGATTGAGTTTTCATAGCTCTCCGCAACGCGCCTCCGACGCCCAAAAGATTGCCTGCTGTAAAAGAGCCCTATCCCTTAGTTGCCTCATACATAACTCGCATGGTGGTGGTGGTGCGGTTCTCAGATTTATGTTTGAAAATCTATGGAAAGAGACTAAAATACAATATGTGCCGCAAGTCTAAATCCGAATTGTTTGATTGTTAGACAGACCAGTAAAAATTGATCTGCGGCTGACCTGGACCCAGCCCAGGAGAGTTATGTTATGAATGATGATGACCCCCCCCCCCCCCCATCCCTCCACCCCCTTACCCCTAGATCTGCCCTTGACCTCATACACTAAATTACAATTCAAATGTATCTCATATTTACAGAAGCTGTGATGCTGCTGTCAATACTGACCCATACGTAAGTACCTACATCACTCACAACTCACCTCACACATCACTTACACCTGAATTAAATAAAACATAATGCAATTATGTTTCATTTCTTCATAAAATTATTAACATATTATTTTATTCTATTGATCAAAACGAATGTTGACTTTTGCAGGTTCTACATCAAACGATTATTAAAAAATGGTATGTTCAACAATTTAATAACAAATAAGTATATTAATAATTAAATCATGGTATCCTACTTGAGTTGCATCGCGGATTTTTGCTGAAAACTTGGTGCTGGCGGTTTCTATTACCTCTAATGTATTTTTGTATATAAAACAATCCTTGAGCGATACTCCCAAAACCGAGTTTACATTGGCCTAACGCCATTAATTTATAAATAGAAATAATGCTATACTAAACACTACAAAAGAATCCTTATCCCTAATGTAGTACTACATACAAAATGGCCACTCCCTGCCTCTCACTAATTTCAAATACCTCACCCCCTTCCGCAATTTAGGGGTCGATTTTAAGAGAATTTTATTCCGAGAGCGAAAATGCGCGCTGCATACAAACGTACTATGGTGATATTTTCAATACTAACCAATTAAAGTCAATTAAATTTTGCAGAAACAATCTAAAAACAAATCTCTAGGCTTGTATGGAGTCAGATTTTCGTTAAAATATACTGTTTCAATGCTAGGATTAATTTATGATTTGTATGGAAATCTTTGAGGCACTGTAACTTGAAAACTATACATTTAAACGAAAATCTGACTCCATACAAGCATAGTAATTTGCTTCTAGATTGTTGCTGCAAAATTTAATTGACTTAAATTGGTTAGTATTGAAAATATCACCATAGTACGTTTGTATGGAGCGCGCTCCGAATAATATACCCTTAATGATGCCGAGCAAGAAGCACGCAGCGCGCGAGCGAGACTGCTCTTCTGTCCGACGCTCCTTTGCTCCTTTTTACGTTCAGCATCAGAGAAATCTAACCCCCTTGCGCTTATAAAGACTTAGAAAGAGGGGTCAGGTATTACAGGTACAGAGATTGTTCTACTAAGTGCCTGTGGTGTGCCCAAGGAAGAAATAGGAAGAAAAAACACCGCAGTTTTAATCAGGGCTGTTCCTTATTTCTCCTTACCTACTTAATGTCAGTCTTGAATAAATTCCAGTAAGTGCATGCGAGGCCAGCAAAAGAAGTCAAGGTCAAATTACAAAAGGAAAGATGAGTCTGAGAAGCAGAAGCGTGGTCCAAAACCGAAACCCAAGCAGGTGCACTCCTGCTATCAGTGCGACAAGGAGTTCAGGTGCCAGGCACAACTGGAAATGCATGTGAGGTATTCAATAACAAGTGTTTGTTGTAGTTTTTGTCTTTCTTACAGCCTTCAGAGAAGTGGTGGTAGATTCATACATTTAATTTGTGAGAGCGAATTACCCTAACTGCACTGCATCTGCATTACGTTGAAGAAGAAATTCTGATGTTTGTAAAGTTGCCAATCAGCATTCGACACGCATGGTGGTCAATGGTGGACTAACGAAAATATGTCCTTCAGGGTAGACCTGTAGTCGGACGTAGGCTGATGATGATGAAAGGGAGGATTAATATTTTCTAGATGATCATAACACGCCGAACATAGGTAGTCTCTCAACCCCAAGCTCATGGCTGGACACCAGCGCCGCCGGTGGCGCAATGAATACATTAAAGAATAAGTAAAATAACTTTCACAGGCACATACCATTGTAACGATTCCTAATTCCAAACGTAAGCTATTAGGCTTTTCATTGTGGAAACCATACAACAACAGCACAAACATAACATCCATGACCATGACTGAACTGGGATTTGAACCCAGGACCCAGTTTGGTAGCCATTACACTAACCGGGTCGTCAAAGAATAATCAATCAATCAAGTACAGGGTGTAAGGGACAGCCCTCCGCAAACTGGAACGGTAAAGTCAGACCATCAAACTGAACAACTTTCACTATGGAGCCTACCTCAAGAAGCGCGAAAAAAAATCTGCTGTCCCATACATTTGAGTCGGGTACGGCAGTTTTATATGGGACAGCTGATTTTTTTTCCTGAGGTAGGAGGAGGAGTACTTACTTTTATACCAAAAAATAGTATACAGAGAGTAAACAGACAGGAAATACAGAAGGTACAAAAATAGGTGGTCTTATCGGTCAAAAGCGATTTCTTCCAGACAAAGGGTAATGAGCGATGATTGTTTGCAGGACGCACTCAAGCCGTTCGTCTGTATGTATTGTCCGCGGCGGTTCACACAGAAACACAACCTGACTGTACATCTCCGTGTCCACACAGGAGAGAAACCCTTTCAATGTGAAGTCTGCAGGTTTGAGACCACGCCACACCACCACACTAGCGTCTTTAGAGCCTCGTCGTCGTGCCAGCGCTAGCCGGGCCGGGCTTACGCATTACGCTTTCAGCGAATTCTCTATTATGTATGACGGACGAGACGCGGTAACGCGACGCCAGCGCTGCCTAAGCCCGTCAGGCGCTGTGTCGACGCGGCGCAGACGCTGGCTCGACGACGACGCTCGAAAGCAGCTAGTGTGAGGGGTTTCTATGAGTCATTGCCGAAGGTGACGCGTTTTGGAGAGCTATGGAAATTCAATCTTGAGGTCCAGGTTAGAATACGCATGGACGACATACCATGTACCAATGAGTTTTTCTAACTTATGTACGTACTACCGACTGCTAGTAAACGGTGAAGGGAAACATCGTGAGGAAACCTGTATACGCTGAAGAAGAAATTCCGATACGTCTAAGTACTTAAAATTAGTATCAGTAGCATAGAACACAGAAACTTCAGAATATCAATCCTCATCATCACCTTTGACACTTTTTGGTCCGGGCTAAAGTTTCAAGTTCTACAAACATTTTATATCTTATTTATATCGACTATTTTATTTATGTACTTACCTAAGTATATTTTGTTTTACTATTACAGCAAGCGGTTTTCGGCACACGGAAATCTCCAAGCTCACATCAAAATTCATACAGGCCAAAGAGATCACGTATGTATCTTTATTACGTAGCAGGTACCGTAATATTACAGTAATCAACTTTGCAAAAAGGCAAAAAACATTTTTAGGCGGTAATGCCCTCAACCCCTGACCCCCGCCCCATTGGTCAAGTTATTTGCTGATATAAGTTTACAGGCATTCAATACGATTCTCAATAGATATCTATTCTTGCCTGTAAACATCATCTAGTTCGTGAGCGGTATATAAGTGTAGGGACACACCTGCGGAACGTTCGGCGCCAAGCGTTCTGTTGAATACGCGTGCAATGCGAAATGTATGATGTATTGTTGTCTATATGAATAAATGAAATGAAATGAAAATGAAATGAAAAATGCTTTTCCCTATACACCGGCGGCGACACACCAGTACTCGTCATTACACACCATTTTTCCTAGTAAACATGTTTTCAACCGAACGTTTGGCGCCGTACGTTCCGCAGGTGTGTCATTCATTACACTTAGATGAGTATTCTGCATTGCTATTATGTAATTTTTATTTCAACTCATTACACTTAGATGAGTATTCTGCATTGCTATTATGTAATTTTTATTTCAAAATTACTTATTAATATGAATAAATAATTGTATTTTGCAGGTGTGTTCACTATGCAATAAGTCATTTATAACGTCGAGCGAGCTCACCAGACATATGAGCAAGCACAGAGGAGTGAAAAACTTCAAGTGTGACCTGTGTGGCGCTGCCTACATACACTCTAGAGACCTGGTGAGTTTGACCTTATCATTTATCACGTCGAGCGAGCTCACCAGACATGAGCCAGCACAGAGGAGTGAAGAACTTCAAGTGTGACCTGTGTGGTGCTGCCTACATACACTCTAGAGACCTGGTGAGTTTGACCTTATCATTTATAACGACGAGTGAGCTCACCAGACATATGAGCAAGCACAGAGGAGTGAAGAACTTCAAGTGTGACCTGTGTGGCGCTGCCTACATACACTCTAGAGACCTGGTGAGTTTGACCTTATCATTTATAACGACGAGAGTGACAGAAAAGGATGGAGCGACGGAAAAATTATTCTATTCTTATCTAGATTCTTATCGTGTGGGCAAGCCCTGGTGTCAGAGTTTTTTAGACTGCCTTACGGCCTCTGACGTGGTTTTTTGTAACGACTATACCACCAGAGATAGTAACCGGGACCAACGGCTTAACGTGCCATCCGAAGCACGGAATCATCTTTCTTTTCAGATAATCAGGTGATTCAACCTGCAATGTCCTAACCAACTGGGGAAAAACGCACAAAGTGACATAATTTCACTAGGTATCCCCCGTGGGAATCGAACCCACGACCCTTGTGTCAAGAGCCCACTACTCTTAACCATTAGACCACGGAGGCCAATATTCTATTGAGATCAACACAATACTCGTATTTATTACATAGTGTAAAATAAGTAATAGTGGTAGTACTTATTTAATAATCAGTGTTAATAGTGGTGAAGCTCAGTGATCGCGGCGCACTATTACTATTTTTGCACTAGTTCTATTAGTTAGCCATAATTTCGTCTAATAATTTAATTTCTTTTTTTCTCAGAAACTACACATAATGAAAAAGCATGAAATGTTGCCGGAGAGCTCTAAAATGCCAAATGAGGCGTTTGAAAACAGCAACAATATAATTGGCATTGATGTTGGAGAGGATCATCACCATATTCTCAAGTCAGGGCCTTCTCTTGCAGTTACATAGTCGACCAGCATTAAGACATAATTAAGTTGGATTATTTTGTTGGTAAATTAACCGAAATATACTTCATCTAATAGTCCAGTATAGAAATTCTCATGAACTGATGATGTAGATCAGAATGGCCCAGTTATTTATAACAAGTCTGTAATGCTGGGTTTTTTAAAATTTTATTAATCTAAAATCTATATGCAACGGTCTGACAATTTTGTATATTTTTTGTTTCAATTTGACGACCAATAAACTTACGATAAATGGACGCTTATTAATTGATATTGCTGTTTATTTCTGTATTTAGGTACCATTTTATTATTGTATAATAAAAAAAAATATGTTATTATTTTACATAAAATTAGTTTTTGCCATATAGGATAATTGATATTATACTTTACATACCTTTTATCTGATATACCCACAATGGGTATCATGTTACGGTTTACCATGATCTTATACTACTTAAAACCTACATTGTACCATATGATTTTAAATCTGTGCTGAAGTACTTCCTATTATATCTAATTTGACGATCTCAAGTGCAACATTAAGATTAATTTTAAATGTGTGTTTTGTAAAATAAGTGAACAAACAATAAGTAGGTATGCTAAATTATTTATTAAATCATTAAATAACACAATTTGTTTTTATTTGAACTAAATTTACATAATTATATTGCTGATACTAACGAACTGGAGTCCATTCTTCAAAGATTTCACCAATTTTTTTTCTCTCTGAAAGAATAAGATTTGAATTTGAATCAAGTTGAGATAATTTGTTTTGGGTTATTCCCGGTATCCCCCACGGTCTCGGCCCCAGTGGGGGACAATGGGAAAAAAATGCTCGCTGTCCCCCCGTGTCCGCCACTGGGGGCCATCGGGAAAATATGTTATCGTTGTTCCCCACTTAAATGAAATCAATGGATTTTTAATGAAAACACTGTAAATAGTTTTGTAATCAACTCTATTATGTTTTTGCGATAAAATAGCATAGCATGCTTTATACTTCAATAATTAACTTATCTTAACTCATAAAGTTATTATACCTTACAGGAATAGAGTCAGTGACATGAGTTGTCAAATGACACAGTTTTTGGATGTTTTTGGAGACTATTCGCAGGCAAAAATTCTAATACTTTCTATAATTCTGAGTCTAACGTAAAATCGTGGATAAATTAATGAAGTAGTGTCAGTATATTTCACATAATTATCTACGATTTCACTTTAGATTCCCAATTATTCACGAAAACCGAATTGTAAAAATTGATTGGTGACTAAAAAACGGGTTCTATTGATTCGCGTCACGTATCTCTTTATATTATACAGTGGTGCCGCTAGGTATAGCTTGGCAAAAAAGTCATGATCGTGGTGACAGGTGGAACTAAAATTTTAGTATGGTGGTGTTACCAGGTTATGCGAGATTTTGACGTTCTTGCGTGGAGGCAGCGCCCTCGTGTTTTATCACGACTTTTTTGCCAAGCTGTACATCTCGCTCTCTCAGCTGTATGTTCCTCTATACTCTATTCCTACCTCTATGTCTTAACTATTATAAAACCGTAAAATCATGAGGACCAAAAAAGTTGCGATTCTCTTCATATAAATTCAAATAACACTCGATAGCGCGATTTAAATGACGTGCAGCAGTGTTGCCAAGTTAGCTCCTTTAGAGCTAAATTTAGCTCCATTTTCAACTAATCAGCTCCAAAAAATCATTTTTAGCTCCTTAGCTCTTAAATTTGTAAATTCTAGCTCTATTCCATTATATATTATTTGTTTTGTTTTCCTTACAATTTAGATGTGTATGATACACATCACAGTGTATTCCGAATTTTCGAACGCAGCCGGAAGAATAAACACACACATTTAATTAATCTGAGACACACATACACAAAATTACTCTTTAGTCTATGATTTGGATTGCAGGATACCGGGATTTCCCCCAACAAATTTTGTTGGCTTCGTGTTTAAAAATATACTGTGTTGATTTTTTTGTGTAGCTGCAGAAAAACTTACATCGTATTCATGTAGAAAAGTGTAATATTCCAAAAAATTTCATTGACTAAACGAAAAAACGTTTTTTTTTATTTAGCTCTTTTTAACTAAAATAATTAGCTCTTTTTTAGCTCTTTTTTCATAACCAACTAGCTCCCTTTCCGAATGCAGTGTTGGCAACACTGCCAGCGCCATCTATTGACAAAATTGTTAGTTTGTTTGTTCGCACATCACGCAAAAACTACTGAACCGATTTTGATGAAACTTTTTTGTTTGATAGCTTATGATCTGACTTAAAATCTGGTATATAATTTGTGCGGACGAAGTCGCGGGAAAACACTAGTAATTTTATAAATTTGAATACAACACTTCTAAATTATTTATATTATTATGTTTTGAAGAAGGATTCTGAATAGGTATTTAGGTACTTTTCTAAAACCATGGTTGTAATCAATAATTAACTAGGTATACTTTTTCTTTTTAAACTATCACACAAATCAATATTAATAAAACTGAACATTTTCTAAAGTTGTTTGAAAGCCACTTTTTTTTCCCAAAAACTCCTAATCACCAAACTTTGGGGGAGGGGTAGGGGGGCCATCTCCTCCCCCCTAAATTCGTTCAAGAGAATACTAAAGTTTTACCGTCGTCTGTCCAGCGGGCCGCAGGGCGTCCCACACTACGCCTGCCAGTTTTATAGGCACTTGTTCGAAGCTAACTCAGAACTTGACCTGCTCACATACCTGGACACGGGAAGTCTTCAGGGTGTAATTCAACGTAATGCCTCAGTACAGCGTCTTTCTCAGCGTAATATTCATTACGTTTCATCTGTAGGAAGGTTAGTATTCCCGTCCAGCCAGCGACGCCCAGAACATGCTTTTGGATACCTAGAAAATTAAACTTCGTTCATATTTATTTACTTTTACGTATTTCAAGTCCAGATCTACATTTGTTATTGTTATGTAATTGGTTTGGTTACCGCTGAAATATGGACGTCTCGATGTGAAATTGAGGAACACTCCCGTCGCAAGACCGAATGACACTCCAAGGATTTGTGGCCAATATTGGGTTAGCACTGTCTTTTTTCTGTCAGCGTCTCCTAAATGGAGCAATTCAATTGCAGACATCTGCGAGGCCATTTTTGATGTTTTAGTCGAAAAATTATCGGATCGGCTCGGGCAAGTTTATATGGCAGCAGGGAATTTGTCAAAGTGACATTGAATTGAAAATTGACATTTGCAGTGCTGCCAATGTAATTTCACGATTTCCTGCTTAAATATGCTCAATTCCCCGATTTCCTGTCATGTATAAATAATGAACTATATTTATTATAGGTTTATAGTTAATATTTCTCCGTTTCTCCCCTCCGCAGCCTCGCTTCGCTTAAAAGGCTTTTTTATAGTATTACTAATTAGTATAAGAGATAAGGAGAATTTTTATAACCATCAGCTTCAAGGCTGATTCGGTGTTCATAGGATAACCATCTCTGTGATGGGGTTGACGCAAGTCTGCCTGCATAAGTCCAGTTCTGTCCCTCAATTAGAATCTGAATTTAGGATGGTGTAATAAGCCTTTTAGTGGACAGGCGCCCTAAATCATGAACTATAATAATTAGGGACCCTTATGCATGATTGGAAATCGGATCAAAGAAAAAGAAGTTTTAAGCTAATTTTGTTAAACTAAGGCCCACTTGCGCCAAATGCTGGGTTAAATTGCATAACCCCGTTTTATTAAAATATTAAATCGAAGATTGTCTTGCGCCAATGAAAACTAGTTCATAGTTAACTAACCTGACAGTTCTCTATTTTACGCTTGCAACATCCCAAATGACCATAGAGTTTTATGTAATCCGACAAAATATGAAATAGTGAATGATGAATGAACATGTATGCACGTCTCTTTCGCACTGCATTTCTTTGTATTTATCTGTCTCATTTGTTTTATTTAAACAATGACATTTCATTCTCATCGTTTAGTTTTGAAAGCATTCATTCAGTTTCATTCATGTTATTGTCAAATAAAACAGATAATTTATGTTTATTTTAATTTCGCAACTTGAAATGGAAAAGAAGACGTTTACATGATCCTAATTTCACAAAAAGAGCAAACATGGTATTGTGTGACATATTCAACAAGTTTAAAAATTGTATCCAATGTAAGAAGACGGACGGAGCTAACCTCCACCAAAAACATAAAGCTTGGCTGGAGAATCAGATAGTCCAGCTCAAAGAAAATGGAATCTCTACGTTACTATTCAATTCTTTATAAAGATTGTCAGCGAAGTGTAGAAAGCTTACAATAAAACTATAAATAACCCTCCTTCTGTCGCAGTCGGGTAAAAACAGCTGTTGCCTCAATTTTGACATTTAGCACGTAGTTTAGTGATTTAACCTACCACATCAGTGGTTTAAATTTAACACACGTATAGCCCCTAAAACTGGCTGGTGCAAGACATAATTATAATTTAACTCCAAAGTAGCGTCTAGTTCTGAGTTAATAACGATAACTAACACTGCTTGGCGCAAGCGGGCCTTAGTAACTATAACATCAAAAAATAAAGCATTGTTTCATGCAGGCAGTGATTCAAGAGTAAAAATAAAAATTTAAAACTTTAAAGGGGGTTGTTTAGACCATCAAACTGAACAATTTTCACTATGGGACCGGCATCGAAATGATAATAAAAATCTGCTATCTCATACATTTAGCTCGAGTAGATTTGTAGCTTAGTATGGAACATGCAATTATTTTTTTGCGATTTCAATATTGGTCCGTATTTATTACAAATAGTAGATTCCCTGATTTCAATCATCCGTGCTCTCCCCGCCCGTACCCATTTCCCAAAAATCGGGGAAATTCCCCGGAATCGGCAGCACTGGATATTTGACATTTTAACTTCTAAATATTTTTACGGCTCTGGATTCAGCATTCTTTTGAGCTAGTTTGACGTTTTTTTTTTTTTTTAATATATATTTACTAGCCTGGTTACTAGACCTTTTGGCTAAATCTTAATTTATTTTTAATTATCTTCTGTTTTCACATTAAAACGTTGGTATTCGACGTTTTGATGGTTCTTTGGAGTTTAAGGAGGCAATCGAAAGACGTAGGAAAAGCAGAGAAGTCCACAGGAAAGAGGTGAACCGACCGCTTTGCCGCGCTAAAATCACGGAACACTTTTCCTGTTTGCGACCCATGCACCATCATATTTCACTGAACTATATATTGTTCACTTGCACGACACTTTGTTACGCAAAACAACACCAATTTTACGAACCAAAACTCACTATAAACAATAAAAATTCGATGAAATATAAGGACTCCAAACGTCAGCTACCAAAGCCCGCCAAAAACACCTAGTTTGACGTTCAGGCATTTCAGGGTGACCACATTAAATAGCAATTGTTACAGATTTCTTTGTATTTATACAGATTTTGGAAGCTTCCACTGTCCCATGGGGTATTCTTTATTTTGATGCAAATACTTACTTACGAATTTGCGTATTGTGTATTATTGAGTATTTAAGTTTGAACTATTTGCTTTCGTTTATCGATTTATAAATACCATAAATGTAATAAATTAATAATACAAATTTTTATATTTTATACCATTAGACACGCTCGTTCAAACAAACAACATGTCACACAAAACAACACAAAATGACACATTGCGGTTTGTCATTGCCATAGTGACGAAGTGAACTCGGGAACATCAATCAGGTGCGTACACCTCATTCAAGTGGAACATGTTGCTTCTATGCAAGGGCAAGTCTATCGCTAGAGTAATTTGTCTATGTTTTATACAGATTTTAAGAAACATTTGAATAGAGCCTTGGAACTTGGCAACACAGCTTGCCAAGAATCCAGTGCCGTAAAAAATATTTTCAAAAATAAAAAAATCTTGTGCAGCATGAACTTGTGAGGTTATCTGATTTGTTATTTTTTGAAATAAAATCATCTTTCGAAGGTTTTGTATCAAAACCAAACACAAAAAAAACCCCCGTGAACTAAAAATGGTAAGTAACCATACATTTCATTGTAATCTGAGACTATAGTCGCTGTTAGGATTCGAGATAATCAACTTTCATACGAACATTTTGTTTTCAGGGAAAACAACGCAAAACCAGAAAAATCGTAGAGCGAAAGTTCGCTAAAATGAAGAAGATGATCAGTCCTAGCGACAGTAGAATTAAGGCTAACGAAAGAGCAGAACCCACGAAAAAGAAGCGAATAGATCCCCACGAAATGAAAATACGCGAAGTTCCCCAGGCGAGTTCTGCCCTATTCTTCCAGTACAACACGCAGCTCGGCCCGCCATACCACGTCCTCATCGACACTAACTTCATCAACTTTTCTATCAAAAACAAATTAGACATAGTCAAAAGTATGATGGACTGTTTATATGCGAAATGCATTCCCTACATCACAGACTGTGTTTTAGGAGAGTTAGAAAAACTCGGCCGGAAATACCGTGTAGCTCTTAGAATAATAAAGGACCCACGTTTTGAGCGGATCGCATGTCTTCATAAAGGGACGTATGCAGATGACTGTATTGTACAAAGAGTAATGCAACATAAGTGTTATATTGTAGCGACAAATGATAAAGACTTGAAGAGGAGAATCAGGAAGATTCCAGGTGTTCCGATAATGTATGTTGCGGAGCACAAGTATACTATAGAGAGAATGCCTGATGCTTACGGAGCACCGAAGGGTGCTATTTAGTAATAAATGAATTTAGAATATACTTTGTTTTCCTTTTGGGACATGATATACAGGGTGTATACAAGTAAAAATAAACATTTAAAACTTTTAAGGGTGTTGTTTAGACCAGGGGTTGGCAAGTAATTTAAAGTAGGGTCCGGATACATTTGAAAAATTGTGTCGAGGTACAGAGAAAAAGTTCAAGGTCACACCCACCCCTATGCTCCATCGCGCTTTCTTGCCCTTCGCAGCATAGAAACTATCCCGCCGGACCAGAAGTACCATCGGGAAGTACCATCAATGGTACAGTTGGCACTGTATTGTATCATTAGTACCATTACGCAATAGTACTAAGTACTAATGATACTGCTGGTCGCTACCTACTATCTACGACAAATCAAATCAGTTGGGCTATTACTTGTAAAATACTAGAAAAAATTATAAATGATAAGGGCCTCCCTTTTCTACAGCTCACACATATTAATTTATTTATTTAAAATTGTATAAGTACATTTTATGGCGGTCCAGGATCCGACCTTTCACGGTCCGCCAGTTGCCTACCCCTGGTTAAGACCATCAAACTGAACAACTTTCACTATGGGACCAACATCGAAATCGCGAAAAAATAATAATAATTTGTCCCATACATTTAGCTCGTGAATATTTGGGGTTATTCCCGGTATCCCCCACGGTCTCGGCCCCAGTGGGGGACAGCGGGAAAAAAATGCTCGCTGTCCCCCCGCCTCCACCACTGGGGGCCATCGGGAAAATATGTTATCATTGTCCCCCACTAAAATAAAATCAATGGATTTTTAATGAAAACACTGTAAATAGTTTTGTTATCAACTATATTATGTTTTTTCAATAAAATAGTGTGCTTTATACATCAATAATTAACTTAAAATGTTATAAATTTTGAATACAACACTTACTAATTATTTATATGTTTTCAAGAAAGATTCTGAATATGTATTTAGGTACTTTTCTAAAACCAGCGTTGTAATCAATAATTAACTATACTTTTTCTTTTTAAACAATCACACAGATCAATATTAATAAAAAGAACATTTTCTAAAGTTTTTACGTTACGATTTGTGAAGTAAAAATATCAAAATATTTGTTTTATATATATATATTTGTTGTAGGTATCTAAATCACAATACTAATCAATTTTCGTATTCATTTAACGTAAATTAATGAAATAAAAACAAATATTTTGATATTTTTACTTCACAAATCGTAACGTAATAACTTTAGAAAATGTTCACTTTTATTAATATTTATCTGTGTGATTGTTTAAAAAGAAAAAGTATAGTTAATTATTGATTACAACGCTGGTTTTAGAAAAGTACCTAAATACATATTCAGAATCTTTCTTGAAAACATATAAATAATTAGTAAGTGTTGTATTCAAAATTTATAACATTTTAAGTTAATTATTGATGTATAAAGCACACTATTTTATTGAAAAAACATAATATAGTTGATAACAAAACTATTTACAGTGTTTTCATTAAAAATCCATTGATTTTATTTTAGTGGGGGACAGTGATAACATATTTTCCCGATGGCCCCCAGTGGTGGAGGCGGGGGGACAGCGAGCATTTTTTTCCCGCTGTCCCCCACTGGGGCCGAGACCGTGGGGGATACCGGGAATAACCCAATATTTGTAGTTTATAATAGACTAAGAGATAAGTGTACTTTTTGCAACCATCAGCAGCAAGGCTGATTCAGTGTTTATGTGGTGTAGAGCATCTGTGTGATGGGGATGGACCAGGTCTGCCTGCATAACTTCAGTCGGTTTAGGAGTTACAGACGTTTAAAGGTCTGGAAAAAAATTACGATCCACAGCAAGGCTGATCGTATAATATTATTGTAGTATGCACTGTAGCTATGCGAAAAGTACAAAAACTGACATGAACTGCCAGTCGGTTTAGGAGATACAGCCGTTCAAAGGTCAGACATTTGAACGTCAGTAACTCCGAAACCGACTGAAGAACCATGTCAGTTTTTGTACTGTTCACATGGCTACAGTGCATACTACAATAATATCATACGTTCAGCCCTGCAGCTGTTCGTAATTTTTTTCCAGACCTTTAAACGTCTGTAACTCCTAAACCGACTGAAGTTATGCAGGCAGACCTGGTCCATGCCCATCACAGAGATGCTCTACACCACATAAACACTGAATCAGCCTTGCTGCTGATAGTTGCAAAAAGTACACTTATCTCTTATAATATAATGGAACATCCGTTTTTTTTTCGCGATTTCGATGTCGGTCCATTATTGAAAGTTGTTCAGTTTGATGGTCTAAACCAACTTAAATGTTTATTTGTTTATTTTGTTCTACGCATCACAACATCCTAAAAGCAAAAGATGGCACTATTTTAAAATTGTCTGCTTTAGACATGCACCCTGCCCCTTTCTGTATCAAGACTATCAAGTCCCTTACAGTTAGGTATAAAAGTGATAAAAATGGGACACCCCAGTCCAAAGAGAAGGTACGGTAAACAAGGAAGGGAGTCAATTCTAAGCCAGAACACCATGGCTAATATTTTCATCAACCCCACTTCGCAAGAAGTACATACAATATTTTGAACAATAATACAAATGCAATATTTTGAAAGTCTATATTCTTACGATACTAATGTAGTAAATAGAATAAAGCAGAAAATACTAAATAGTAGTGTTCATGGCTCCGGGTGAGCCCACCACATCTATGATCTCTCCGATAGGTTTTTGTTCTCCCTCAGTGGTTGAACTGCATATTGATGCTGGAATCGTGAGAGTCTGAAACAAAACAAATAAGATGAAGTTGTTGATACAACTAAACATGATAGGCAAACAACATGGCAAAACCTTGACTAGAACAAATTTTGTAAGCGAAAATGCACACCCCTCACCCCTGTCCCATTGGTTAAGAGAAGTTTATTCCGAGAGCGCAAATGCGCGCTGCATACAAACGTACTATGGTGATATTTTCAATATTAAACAATTAAAGTCAATGACAATTTTTCTGAAATAATCTAGAAATGAATCTCTATGCTTCTATGAAGTCAGATTTTCGTTAAAATATACAGTTTTAATTCTAGGATTAATTTAAGATTTGTATGGAAATCTTTGAGGCACAGTAACTTTAAAACTATACATTTTAACGAAAATCTGACTCCATATAAGCATAGAGATTTGTTTCTAGATTGTTTCTGCAAAATTTCATTGACTTTAATTGCTTAGTATTGAAAATATCGCCATAGTACGTTTGTATGGAGCGCGCAAACGGTAATATACCCGGTTGTTTGCCGGGTAATGTACATGCCTAAGTTCTTTACTATAATACTGGAACGTTGTAAAACTCACGAAAACCAAATTTAAAAGCTTAATAATACGAACCTTCCCAGGGTTGAGAGCTTCATATTGATGTCTCAGGGCCTGCAGATCAAACTCGCAAGCCGTCAGAGCATTCTTCAAGTCCAACGCCAGCGCCAAGTCGGAGCGGAGCTCATTGAAATGTTTGCACACTGCTTCCGTTGGCGTCGGCGCAATATCTGCAAAATTGTGCATATTTAGTCATCTGATTATGGACCATTCCTTAAGAAAGCCTGATGATGATGGATACAGCTTCATGACAGTTGTATCCTGATGCTGACACTGCTGGGGCAAAGGCCTCGTGGAAGGGTCACATTAGAGCCGTCACACAAGCAATTTTTGAGAGTAGACGATTTCGCAACTGCACCGCAACGACATCGCAACTGCACCGCCGCCGCCACGTCGCAATCGCCGCGATTTTTAATGACCGTTATGACCGCGACATCATATCGGTTACGTCGTGACTCTGATTGATCTCAGAAATAACGCAGCGATATCACGACGATATTGTTCCGTGAACGCTCAGGCACAAAAATAGCAAATAACCATTTTTTTTAAAAGAAGATCTTTTATTGTGGGGGTAATAACTAAACATCTAATAGATATCCTGATTATCTTTTACTAAATGGGCTTTACTCATCAATCAAGTTCTTCGACGTATATATTTTTGTCAAAACGACAAGCGTAATAATTAAGAGTCGTTTCACACAACATTTGAGCATAGGCGATGTCGCAACACAACCGCAACGACGCGGACGTCGCATCAGCAGCGATTTTCACTAAGCGATGTCGCCGCGACACTGATTGATCTGCGACGACATCGTTCCGTCAACACTTACGCTCAAAAACAGCTTGTGATATAGCTGTAAAACTTAAAGCTTAACATACCGATGTTCATGAGGCGCAGCTCCTGCTCGATGGCCTTGGCCTTCCGCTGGCCGACGCCGGCCGGCAGCTTCATGCGCTGGGACCGCAGCCACACGCCGGTGCCCCGCGCCTCCGGGAACTTTATGCCCGACCATTCTACTGTCTGCAAGAGATGTTATCGTTCATAAGTTCGTTTCAGACAAAAGACATTGCCCAAACCCGTTTCGCATACAAAACTGGTAAATTTGAATTTTATAAGAAATCCCACTGCAGAAAAGGATAATTTCCATTTCATCGGGATGTATGATATTACTTCTGTTTTGTGTATAATTTCAGGTATCATACTCTTTGTATTTGTTCTTTGATTTTACTCATTCGTTAGTTGCGTAACTCGCTCACCGAGGGTTCCGTAGCACACCACCACACAACATATTATCTTAGAAAAAAGTCTTGTTTCTCCGGGACTTTTAGCGCGAGACCGACTCACGCTTGGCCGGTTTTTATTATTTGTTGTTATACTGTAGAGTTTGCTCTATAATCACATCAAGTTTGACGATTGTATGTATTACCGTTTCAACGATAGAGCGAGAAGAAAAAACGTTGATAAAAACTAGTTTCATATATGAGGACCCACTTAATTTTATACTTTTTTTTTGTTACCAAATCTACCATAAATTAAAACTGTCTAGCTCTTAAAGGTATTATACCAGGAATAGAGGAACATACAGCTGAGTGAGCGAGATGTACCTAGCGGCACTACTGTATAATAGAAAGAGATACGTGACGCGAGGCAATATAATATATGTGCAATATAATATATAATAGGACCGTTTTTTAGTCACTAATTAATTTTTACAATTCGGTTTCCGTGAATAATTGCGAATCTAAAGTGAAATCATAGATAATTTTATGAAATATACTGACACTATTTCATTAATTTATCCACAATTTCACGTTAGACTCCGAATTCTAGACAATATCAGAATTTTTGCCTGCGAATAGTCTCAAAAAAAAATACAAAAAGGGTTTCATTTGACAACTCATGTTTGTTGCTCTATTCCTGTAAGGTATAATACCTTTATGGTCTAGCTATTAGTTTGGGTATGGAACTGTAATAAAAACAAATGTTAAACTGAACACTTACGACGCTTTCGACCGCTCGCACCGGTCTCTGCTGTGTAGAAAGCTTCTTCTTATGCAGTTTCCTGTCGTGACGCCGCGCGATGTTGGACGAGGAGTTAGACGGGGTGTTGGGCTCGTTGTTGTTCGCTTGGCTGGCCGGGGTGTTCCCGCTGTCGGCTCTCGAGATCAACTTCTGTAAGTCCTGCGTTTTCCGTTCCCGTTCACGTTTCCTTGCTTCAATTTTCTTCAGTTCGGCTAGCAGCATTTGTTCTTCGTCAATCTGTAATTTTTATTATGTTTTTATTGTTTTAGTAACGTAAAAGATACGAAAAGAGGTTCAAAAAGTACAATGAACTAAGGGCATAAATCTTTCAAATGTCAATGAAACCTTTAGGAAACTTAAGAGACAAATCAATAGGAATTACCATAATAAATACCACCTTTACTAACTTAAGGTCTCCATTGACAGATTACAATATAACAGAAAAATTACTTGATATTAATAAATAGCCAATTATTATAATTTTTGGTTGTTAATGGAGTCCTATTTTTTCGTTTCCTAATTGGCTTATGGAGCCACGAACGTCGCTCGATGTCTTACCCAAACAGTCGCTGTTTGAAACACCTACTTAGATGATTTAAGGCCCATGATGATAATTTGAGGATAATTATATTTTAATACAACAGTGAAAAAGAAGGAATTTTAATTATGTTACCTGGAGCAACATGCTGAGCTGAGCCATTCGTTGGAACAGTCAGGTGTATTGTACCCTTTCTGTTGTTCACTATGTTATATTGTACTGTTGAATGAATAAATGTGTTATCTATCTATCAGTTACCTGTTCTTGTGTCCTATCAAAAAGTCTGCGGAGTTGTTCTTTCCTCTTCCTCTCGTGCTCGGCGTCGTAGTGATAAACTCTCTTCTCTCCGTTCACCGACGTCACCATGTTTGACCATGGATTTGTTTTTACCTGTATATAAATAGATTTTACTTATGATAGTCGGAGGTCGTGGGTTTGATTCCCACGGGGGACACCTATCTAGTGATATATCACTTTGTGCATTGCAGGCTGAATCACCTGATTGTCTGAAAAGGAAAATGATTCCGTGCTTCGGATGGCACGTTAAGTCGTTGGTCCCGGCTACTATCTCTGGTGGTAGTAGTCGTTACATAAAAAACCACGTCAGAGGCCGTAAGGCGGTTTGAATAAACTCTGACATCAGGGCTTGCCCACACGATAAGAAGAAGAAGAGACTTATGATTATTATAAACAATCAATACCTACAAAACACACCTAACGATTTTTTTTTAAATGAATTCTGCCACACGTAATAAAAAAAAAAACATTTTCAGAAAAATACACCAAGTTTGGGCTCTTTGCTTTGTAAACCACGGCAAAGCGACAAAACGTCATGCGCGCTCTTTTCAGCGTACCTATTAAAAGTAAAGCCGAACCAGAAAAATAAAAAAAATTTACCATGGTGCGGAAAACAGTGGCGGATACAGATGGGGGGTGCAGGGGGCGCGCGCCCCCCCCCTTGTGGGGCCGCCCGTAGTGCCGCCCGCGCCGCTCCCCATATGTATGAGCATGGGATAGAACAGCGGCTGCCAAAGCCAACATTCTCCTTTGAGCTCTCTCTAATTGCGAGTTTATTATCACGCTACTTCTGTGAAATGTGTTTTTATTACGATAAAATCAAGCTCTAGATATCTTTGCGCCCCCCACTTGAGTTTTTTCTGTATCCGCCACTGGCGGAAAATCATTAGAATTAATTTTTATACTTGGAACACTGACATTAACCGGTCATAGTCAATTGCAGCGCTCCCGAACCAGGTTTTTATATTCCTGGTCAGGCTTTAAGAATGATGGAGGCAGATGTAGATTTTTATTGTTTTCTTAGGGGTGACATGCTAGGCCAACTGGTAAAAAATGGTTGAATTAATTTTTGAATGATATAGAAAGCAAAAACGCGGCTATACCATGAAAGGGAGAGTTTTGTCAGCTGATTGTCTATTTGCATACCTTACTGAGTGTGCCACAGATATTATAATATCGTTCTTTCAAGTCCTCGATGCTGCGGTCCCTGAAGGCGGCCCGGTCCCACCGGTCATGTATCACGATGAACCTCAGATCAAACCTCTGGCACAAGTCCATCAGGTGGTCTGTCTCCGCTTGACTCCAGTCCTCTGACTTCAAGTACTGGTTGTATTCTGATTCTGAGTATGAGGGGATTGAGACTTGCTGAAATAAATAATAATAACATATTAGTTTAAATATTCCCTACCTACCTAACCTACATAACATAAACTCTAAGCCGAACCGAATATACCGACCAGACCAAGTGTTTAGCAACCCATAGAACCCTGAAAATGGTTGTCGACTTCTGGGTTCACTCAGGAGGTGGTGGGATGAATTGGATGCTTTTGACTATTAGTGGCCAGAGCTTAGCCAAGAAAGGGATGAGTGGAGGAAATACTAGAATAAGTCAGTGAGATAAGAATATTGTAATTTTTTTTAATTCTCAGCATCTTCTAAAAAGCAAATTGGAAAATAATTTAAATATTATTCTCCTATTATATCTAATCCAGGGGCACTGTTGGGCACCATGTCTGTGTATTATTTGTAATTTTTGTGTTTAGTTTATTCTGTGTTGTGTTATTTTTGTCTATTAATTAAAGTGCTGTATCCAGTGAATAAATTATTATTATGATAAGAATATGCTCACGACTATATTCCCCGAGTAGTCAGAGATATTCTGAAACCTCAGAATATCCACATTTCACCAATAGTACCGTAACTCTGTCCAGTGTGACAGGGGGTGAGCCCGTCGCCACTTGTAATGGACAGTGGGTACAATACATGCCTCGAAATTGAAGCATGCAGGTTTCCTCACGATGTTTTCCTTCACCGAAAAGCCAGTGGTGTTACAAATCGTACATAAATTTCGAAAAACTCATTGGTATGAGTCGGCCTGGACGGGGATCGAACCATCACCTCCTGCACGGCAGGCAAGGTTACTCGCCACTGGACCACCACGGCTTGTTTATTATGATAATACAATATTAAATATTTAATTACCTAAATGTAATGAATGAATGAGTTATAACTATTGTTTTGTAATAAAATGAAATGTAAGAAAATTCATGCATGCAATAAATACTACATTGTTAATTTGTGAATGTAGAAGAATAAAGGCTTTTTTATTTATTAAATTATTTTATTTTTTATTATCCAGTTAATTATTTTAATTATTAAAAAGTTCAAGTTCAATCAAGGATGCCATCAACATATTGAGGTAAAATAAGGACTAGGTACATCATTAGCCAGGTAAGAACACAGAATAGTAGTTTTTTTTTTTTTTTTTAATTTTTAAATCAAAATAACTACCACTTTACCTTATTAAACTGAGCAAAAGGATATTCCTTGGCTTCATCGGAGGCTCGTTTCCAGTGATGGAACACAGAGTTGTCTTTACGAGCAGGGTTGGTGAACGGTGCCCACACCCATTTTCTTACTTTACGCATTCCCAGCTTAGCTTTCGTTTGTTTGTAGGCCTTGCCTGGTGGACAGAAATTTGTAAGATTAGTATGTACAAGCCGAAGCTTATCCTAGATACAAGTTGCTGAGTGTGTGGAGAGGAGACCATGGAACATATCCTGTGTGACTGTGATTTCTTGGTTGCTAAAAATAAAATAAAATCAAATATCCTTTATTTGTTTGCTTTTTTTTACTTGTTTTATTACTTTTTTTACTTTACTTTATACTAAACACTGTCTCACTGATTCCAAAACTGGGAAATTATAGGTTTCTTTCCCTGAACGGTACAGCCATTATTTACCATTTTTTCAAAGGGTGAAGAAACCAAATATCTAGGGGTCGACCAACACAAAAGATCCTATTGGGTCGAAACATTGATGGCTTATAAGCAGTCATCATCATCATCTCTGCCGATGGACATCCACTGCTGGACATAGGCCTCCTCCAAGGATTGCCACAACCAGTCCTGCGTTCAATTCATCTAACGGGTTCACGCCGTCTTCACCAGGTCGTCGGTCCACCTTGTGGGGGGCCTGCCCACGCTGCGCTTTCCCGTATGCGGTCGCCACACAAGAACTTTTCAGCCCCATCAGCAATTTGTTCTGCAAGCAATGTGCCCTGCCCACTGCCACTTCAGTTTAGCAAATCTTTGGGCTATGTTAGCTAATCTGGTTCTTCTGCGGATCTCTTCATTTCTGATTCGATCTCGCAGGGAAACACCGAGCATAGGTACTCGGCTCGTATGCCTCGGCATGCTCGGAGTTTCCCTATAAGCAGTGATAACAATAAAATTTCTATTGTCTCGTTCACTTTGCACGAATGTGTTAACACAATAGTATACAGGGTCTGACACTTTTCAAGGATGATCAGACTGTCAAATTGAACAACTTTCTCTATAGGACCAACATCGAATCGCAAAATATATATAAGCTACCCCATACATTTGGCTCGAGTAGGTTTGCAGTTTTACCGGAGCAGTCGATTTCGACTTTGGCTCCATAGTAAAAGTTGTTCAGTTTGATGGTGTGAGTCTGAAGCACCCCTAAATGCTCCAACAGGTTTTTTTTTACACCCTGATTATTGTTGGCTGGGCTCCTTGCAAGCAAGGTTCGTTATGTAACACTGCGACCATCGCTGATCTTTATTTGTGTTCGACCCAAGCTCACCCATATTTTCAGATCATATTTTCAGATATATCAGAACAAATTTTTTATTATTCTCGACAATGTTTTCCTTCACCGTCGAGCTAGTGATAATGTTAAATACAACCGTACATAAATTCTTACATAGAACTTAGTGGTACAGGCCAGGAATCGAACCGCCGCCTCTTGATTGAGTCGCTAGCTCTCTTCCGTATGGACTATCATCGCTCTTCTTTTTTTACACCCTGTATATGTATATAAAAACAATAACTTACCAGTGTCAGTGGGTAGCAGCGGGGGTAGGTCATTGTTGTCGTTGTATAGAAGAGCGAACACCTCCCGGTGCATCCCCTCTGGCCTCTTAACAGCCTTCGTTGTCACATACTTCTTCTTGCTCCTGTCTCCATGCAAGATGCTTTCCCTGCTTATCTCCGACGTAGCTGGCTGCTCTATATCCAATATATCGAGAATATCTGCCATTGTTCTGCGAGAATATCGGCTCAATCACAAAATAAAAATGAGATAAAATTGTCTCTTATGATCAGAACATTTTGTCACAAGCGCGCACTGTTATGGTTTGTACTTTTGTACACAGACTTTCACAGATCCTAATGGAACAAACTAAAATTAATAACAAAACTGACTGTAATTAACTAATTAATTAAAAATGTTTTTCCGAAATAAAATCGCTTGGAGGCATTTGCTTTGCTATTGTTTGTGTAACTTACTTTACAGCATCATTAGTATAAAAGAAAGAGATATTTGCAGAATTATTTAAATGATTTTTCTCTTTCTATGACTATGGTGAGCATATTTGGCTCGAGAAAAAAACACATTATTTGACAGGAAGAACCTGTGTAGCCAGCGTAGAAAGCGAAATACTTGGCCTATGGTAGCCAGTAATAAAAACAATTCTTTTTTTAGAATTAGTAGGCTATTCATGAGCCGGAAATGGATCAGGGAGAGTGCGTCAGGCGGTGATGGGCTGCAATGGGCTGGACCATAGAGAAATTACACGCTCCTGGCTGGACCATGGCTTGAAGATGAAAAGTGATTTCTAGTTCATTGTTTTTTTTGTATTTCACTTTATTTTGGTGGGCAAAACTTTGAATGTAACTATGATGTTGTTATAAAAAGTATGCCGTGCCTGTTAAAACCTTCGTAGATAGGTTTAGAACATTGAATCTCTTTTATATGTGTCTATTTTTGCTAGTGTTTTTCTAATAATGTCTTTTGTTTTTATCTGTCACTCGATTGTTATAAAACGTAATAAACAGACGTAATATTTTCCGCTGAATTTAATTTCTAAAAGGTTATGGGCTTATCACCACCATAATGGAAAACGTTACAGGAAAATTTCAAATTGGTCTACTAGAAGGTAAAATCAACTGGGACACATGGAAATTCAAGATAATGTGTGTGCTTCGTACTGTCCCGGAAGCACTGAATATTGTCACTGGTTTTTCACATGAACCAATTGCACCAGTTGCCGAAGCCGGTGATACCTCGGATGGCGTGTACGCTGCTAATCTGGAAAAGTATCAAAAAGCCGATGCTTGCGCCCTTCTAATACTGACGACCAATATGAAAGAAGAGACACTCAGGAAGGTCATGAGATTTTCGAAATCGCGAGATGTATGGCTCGAATTACTTAGACTTTTCGATGGAACCGACGAAGACAAAACTTACAATCTGTGCATGAGTTTCTTCAGTCACCGAAAAGATGCAGCTGATGACATAGCCACACATATGTCAAAACTCAAGAACATATGGATGCAGCTTAACCAAGAGTTGAAGAAAGACGACAACAGGGAATTACCAGAACTATTGCTGATATGCAAGATTCTCGACACCCTCGACGAAAGTTTTTTCTCCTTCCGAAGCAGCTGGCTATTGTTACCAAAAGCTGAACGCACCATTGAAAGCCTAACGAGTCATCTGTGTGCATTCGAGCGAACACTTAGGAGTAACAACGTACTTCAACAGGAAGCTCTGATCTCGAATGCGAAAACTACGTCTGCATATAAGAAGGACAAGAAGTTGAAGTGCAACTACTGCCAAGGTATCGGTCATCGCGTGAAAAACTGTCCGAAGTGGATCAAGGATGGCAAGCCCCCGAAGAGCAGTAATCCAGAACCTACTCCTTCTACGTCGAATTCTGCTAACATGGTCCTTATGTCTATTGAAGATACAGAAGTTTTATTCACAGTCGACCGCGACACCGAGAACTGGTACGTGGATAACGGCGCCACGAACCATGTAACCAACCGGGCTGATTTATTCCAAAATTTCGAACACTTTGAAGAGATCCACACTGTAACAACTGCTAATGGCAAGGCGATTAGTGCTAAAGGCAAAGGTTCAGTGATGATCGAAGCGAATGTGAAAGGGAAACAACTCCGTGTTACTCTACGAGACGTTTGGTATGTTCCAGCCATCAGCAAGAATTTATTCTCGGTATTAGCACTACACGACAGAGTTCCGAACAGCTTGTTCTCATCGACGACAAAAGAATGCAACGTCTATGTCAACGGAGAATTAAGCCTCGTAGGAAAACGCCAGAAGCAAGGTGGCCTGTACAAGCTCGACGCTACAAATATACCACTTGCTAATCCCCCCGAAGTCTATGCGACGTCTGCAACGATGCAACTCTTCCATGAAAGGCTTGCACACCAGAACAAGAGGCATGTAAAAGCTATAGTTAAACGCGAACTAGGGCTCGACCTTCCTCTGGACAAGGAGCTATGTGAAGGCTGCATAAATGGGAAAGCCCATAGACTTAAATTTGGTACGAGAACGAGAGCAACAGCGCCAGGAGAGCTCGTACATACAGACGTTTGTGGACCATTTCAACCTAGTTTCTCCAAATACCAGTACTATGTCTTGTTCAAGGATGATTACACAGGCTATCGTATGGTTTATTTCCTGAGGCACAAATCTGAGGTCAAGGATAAACTCGTCTTGATGCTCGCTCAGTGCAAGACTGCCGGACATACCATGAAATGCCTACTAAGTGACAACGGTGGTGAATTTGACAACAAGTCCATGAGAAAGATACTAGACTCCCATGGAATACAGCAAAGACTCGTCACACCGTACACGCCGGAGCAGAATGGAGTAAGCGAACGTGAAAATAGAACACTGGTTGAAACAGCGAGATCTATGATGTACGCGCACGAAGCAATGCCGCAAGAACTGTGGGCAGAACTGATCAACACAGCCGCTTACATCCTGAATCGAACGGGACCAACAAACATCGACAAGTCGCCTTACGAGCTTTGGTATGGGAAAAAGCCCATAATCAAGCATTTGCGAATAATAGGTTGCACTGCCTATGTCCACATTCCTAAGAAAAAGCGCAAGAAAATTGATAAAAAAGCGATCAAGGGTAGATTGATTGGATATGACGAAGATTGCTACCGAATTTGGACGAACGATGGTAAGAGTAACAAGCTCATCCGTTCACGTGATGTTATATTCGACGAGAAGTCTCTTCCCATCATTGAGAAACCGTGTCCCGAAACTGACACAAACGAAAGGGAGTATACAGTGGAGCTGCCTACTGAAAACGCTATAGGCAACGATCACGAACAGACTTCACGTTCAACACTAAATAGAACAGATACCGAATCAGAGGGAGACTGCGAAAGCCCCTTTACCGCCCTTGAACATGGTCTAGAGGGAGACAGACCAGAAGACCAGGTTCTAGACGAGGAGGAACACTCAAACGAATCAATCGAATTAGAGGGAGAGAATATAGCTGAAGATGATCTAGCAGATCTGCGACAAGAAGTTCTTAACGATCTTCGAGATAGAGTCGAAGAACCTAACGAAGAATTTTTTGATACGGACGAAGTTGTTGACGAGACAGAACAGAGATACAACTTGCGTCACAGATCCACGCTTCACCTACCATCCAAATTCGAAGATTACGTTATGGCTGTCCTCAGCGACCATATCCCCGAACCCATGAGCTACCGACAAGCCACGTCGAGTAATGAGAAAGATAAATGGCTCGAAGCCATGCGAAGTGAAATCGCGTCACTTCATGACAATAAAACGTGGACTTTAGAAGAATTACCGAAGGGTAAACGGGCGATACCGAACAAGTGGGTTTTCAGAGTGAAAAGAAACCCAGACGGAACTATCGAGAGATATAAAGCGCGACTTGTAGTGAAAGGTTTCCGACAAAAGAAAGGAAGCGACTACGATGAGACATTCAGTCCAGTGGCTCGAATGGCGACCATACGAGCATTGATAAGCGTAGCTGCAAGTGAACGTATGTATATCACTCAATTCGACGTCACGACTGCTTTCCTCAACGGCTTTATAAAAGAGGAAATCTATATGAAGCAACCCGAAGGTTTTGAAGATGGAACCAACAAAGTTTGCCGACTTAAACGAAGTCTCTACGGACTTAAGCAAGCTCCACGATGTTGGAATAACAGGTTCCACGACATTCTAAAGGAACTTGAGTTTGTACAGTGCACGGCAGACCCCTGCTTATATACAAAGAAAGTCGGAGATAAGAAGATTCTTCTTACACTCTTTGTCGACGATGGACTGGTTGCAGCATCCGATAAGGAACTGGCAGACGAGTTTATCAGCAACTTACGACAGAAGCTAAAGATAACGACAAAGCCTGCACAGTTCTATCTCGGAATGGAGATATTGCAATCAAAAGGGTCAATTGTATTAAAGCAAGAAGCTTACACGAAGAAGCTACTTGAGAGATTTGGGATGAGCGATTGTAATCCTATTACGACGCCAATCGATAAAGGCTCTATTGAATCAGGGAAAGAGTTCGTATCCTCTGAAGATAGCGAAGAGGAAGCTCCCTTCCCTTATCGTGAAGCTGTTGGAGCCCTGGCTTATCTAATGGTAGCGACCCGACCAGACATCGCCTACGCCGTTGGAGTCGCATCTCGAAAGCTGGAATCACCCACGCTCAATGACTGGCTTAATGTCAAAAGGATCATGCGGTATCTTAAAGGCACGATGTCATACGGCTTAAGATACAAACCTGATCATTTAGTCGGAGTTTTGGAAGGCTTTAGCGACGCAGACCACGGAGGTGACTGCACGACTGGACGTTCCACAACTGGAGTAGTTTGCCGCTATGCTGGAGGAGCAATTTCGTGGCTCAGCCAAAGACAAGCTTCTGTGGCAATTTCGACTACTGAGGCCGAAATAGTGGCCGCCAGCGAAGGAGCAAGAGAATTAGTTTGGCTCAAGCGTGTGCTTAAAGCTCTAACGACACTGAAATGTACCCCGAGTCTGAGTGTTGATAACGAAGCCGCGGTGAGGCTCTCGTACAACCCAGAATTTCATAAAAGGACAAAGCACATTAGAATTCGTCACTTTTTTGTGAGAGAGCTTGTCGCCAAAGAAGAGATCACCGTCAAACGGATCTCAACGAAGGATCAGATCGCAGACGTTATGACGAAAGGACTAGCGAGGCCCACGTATGTTCCTTTGCGTCAGGAACTGGGTTTAGTGATACGTATTCAATGAGGGAAAGTGTTAAAACCTTCGTAGATAGGTTTAGAACATTGAATCTCTTTTATATGTGTCTATTTTTGCTAGTGTTTTTCTAATAATGTCTTTTGTTTTTATCTGTCACTCGATTGTTATAAAACGTAATAAACAGACGTAATATTTTCCGCTGAATTTAATTTCTAAAAGTGCCTCGGAGTTCGGATGGCACATTAAGCCGTTGGTACCGGCTACTATCGCCAGGTAGTAGTCGTTACATAAAAACCACGGCGCCGGCGCGGCAGCGGCGGTTTGAATAAACTCTGACACCAGCATGGGTAGCATGCCACCGCAATGCAGCGCTATCACACCTTCGCTCTCTTTCTATTTGCGCGCGAACTAACGAGATAAAAGATAGAAGCCGTAGTATGTTAAAGCCTGACCAGAAATATAAAAAACCTGGTTTGGGGGCGCTACAATCGATATAACCTTTAATGTCAGTGTTCCAAGTACAAATATTAGTTCCAATGATTTTCCGCAACATGGCGAGGTTTTTTATTTATCAGCCCTCGTAGTATGCAACACGTGATACGGCTGTATCACGTCTTTTATCTCGTTCGTTCGCGCGCAAATAGAAAGAGAGCGAAGGTGTGATAGCGCTAATGTCACGTTGCCATGTTACCCATGCAGGGTTTACTGCCCACCCGATAAGAAAATAAATGCATATTAGTACAGTAAGTACTAAAGAAAATAGTACTCCGTCACCGTACCTACCTACCTCTTCACAAGTGCAATTTTTGAACATCACACGTTCAATCGAGCACACAGACTAAAAAGAAGAACCAGACAGTAATGTCATCTAATCATGAGTGAAGCACCCATTTCTTTTGTGTGCGTGATGTCACGCGGTACATAAGGTGACGGGTTGTCGGACCTGCGCCTAGAGCTAGTGCATCTGTGTGAGTGTAGGTCCCTTGTAAAACAAACGAGATTGTATTACCTTGCATGCTTCACATCTTTATAGTGCAATACTCGGTCCGTATTTCTTTCAGAAGTGCCATTTTTGAACATCATACGATCGAATCGGCAGTAGAAAGTGTCAAAATTACTATGGAGATTATGCAACTTTCTACTGCCGAACCGCTCGTATGATGTTCAAAAATCGCACTTCAGGTCCGTGATCGAGCAGTAGAAAATGACAAAATTACTATGGAGATGGAGATTATGCATCATGCTACTGCCGAGTTGATCGCATGATGTTCAAAAATCGGCTTGGGTGACAACTCGCCCTCTAAAATTCTGGTCCGAAGGCGAGTTGTCCACTTTGAAAAATACTAGGGGACAACTGGCCCGAATACGAGTTTTATTTGGAGAGCAGGCCAGTTGTCCACATTGAGAAATGACTAGGGGATAACTGGTCGCACGTCAGGATGGATAGATTGAAGTTTATTATGTATAAAGAGTCCTCGCTGCTAGAACGATTTAACATCGTTCTAGAGTCCGCGCCACTTAGTAGGTACCTACCACCTATATTCTCGCCAGGAATATACAATACGAGAAAGGTTGGGAACGAGAGTGCAGATACCCTTGTTCTCGCCTCGTGAGCCGTATTAATTTTTTTTAGAAGGTTCAATCTTGCAAGAGTGTAGGTTCTAATATACTTTTATTACTCTTTGAGTGTAGGTATCTATCTACAAGGTGAAATAATTCTCATATACTGTTACTTTATATTACTCTTTGAGTGTAGGTAGGTACCTATCTACAAGGTGAAATTGATATCATTAGCATTAGCATCCTTTTAAACGAAGAGTCTACTGAAAAACTTTTAGGCGGAGATTCAGAGACGATTTTTAGTCTTAGCTCGAACTCCTGTATGTCAAAATCCATAGCATTTTCGCTCTACTTAGTTTAATCGTCTGTGAATCTCGGCCTTACTATGGGAGCAAAACGATTGGAGCCAGTGCCGGATTAACCATACAGGCAAGGTAGGCTCCAGCCTATGGGCCCACCACCCCCTAGGGGCCCCGCGGCTCGTGAGAAAAAAAAAAAAAAAACTAAAGACATCGGCTGTCTGTATGGGCTAGAACCCCTTGCCTTGAATTAAAAAAAAACGATGTTTTTCTCGAACAGCTCAACAGATGGCATTGTTCATAGCTACGAACAATGCAATCTGTTCAGTTGACTTTAAGCGAAGTCAATTTAAATAAAAGAGAGAAAAACGCTCATTTCAGAACGAATTTCAAATTACTGTTTATTTCGCTTGAAAAAGAACACTGTGGGATTCCCAGGGCTGCGTTCAGACCCTTTGGGTGCGGTCGTTCTTCTCGCTCGCTCTTATGGGTAATACGCTTTTCACCGAGCCTCTGAACGGCGTTAGGGTGAAAAGTTGCACTCGGAGTGCACTCTGGGCGCACTCTGGGCGTAGGTTCTGAACGCACCCCAGATTTCACTCGAATACGTTGAATCATAAACAATATAGAATTTCGAATCAAATTAAAGATTGAAAAATTTGTCTCGGGCGGGACTTGAACCCACGCTCTACCAAACCGGGGAAACGTGCTAACCAATTACACCACCGAGCCCAACTACCCAGAGAACGAAATTTTCAATCTGTTTCGTCTTAAGGGGACGTGCGCGCCATCTACTGGCATACTACATGGCTGTAACATGTTTATAAACAATAATATTGGAACAGGGTGTGCCATCTATATTGTATGAATTCAAGTTGTAATATTTGACTTGCAAGTTGGTTGGTTGTAATACTGCCAGTAGATGGCGCGCACGTCCCCTTAAGACGAAACAGATTGAAAATTTCGTTCTCTGGGTAGTTGGGCTCGGTGGTGTAATTGGTTAGCACGTTTCCCCGGTTTGGAAGAGCGTGGGTTCAAGTCCCGCCCGAGACAATTTTTTCAATCTTTAATTTGATTCGAAATAGCACAACATGGCTGTAACATGTTTATAAACAATAATATAGAATTTCATTTTGTTCAGTTGCGAAATTCATGTGGCGACGAGACGACCTAGAAATATGACATAATTGTAGTAACATCTAGTCTAGGTCGTCGCCATATGACTTGAATACGATAGGTTTTGGATAGTGTTGCAACATCCCATTCAAATTCATATTGTAGATTGTAGTAGAAGCTCGATTTTAGTGGATATCTGTTGTTTTATTTTATTGTGTGAATCTGGAACACACTGGGAAAGAATCATTGTTACGCCCATGGGCAGAGGGGGGCCCCGAAACTTGCATTGCCTAGGGGCCTCTGCATGGCTTAATCCGGCCCTGATTGGAGCAACAACAAAAAATCTGATGTTCCATACTAAACTGCAATAAAATACAATGCCTACCTACCTACTCGACTCAAATTTGTATGTAACAGCTGATTTTTTTTTTGCCGATCTTTTTGCTCCCAAAAGTACGTGCTCCCATAGTAAACTTTTTCAGTTTGTTGGGTAGACCACAGACTTTCTAGAAAGTCTGCTTATATGCTTGGTAGATAAGCATTTTGGATATAGGAAAGTTGGGTGCGGAGAGGAAATAATAGAAAGAGCAGGTTGTACGTAAGGTTTATTGTTTCTTAAATGCTCGTTACAAGCTGCATCACTCGTCTCATTAAAACTGGATTGTCGAGCGGCACCTGCAAATTATTAACATTTTTATTTCTGCTTATAACATTTCTGATAGAAGCCCACTAAAACCATAACATAAGAAAGAGCATGGTACCTAGCTACGTGCACGGACCTGAGAAAAAGACGATTGAGTAATTATGTATAGAGCAGACAACGCGAACAAAATCTGTGCACCATGATCAGCAGTGTGGGGCGCGTGCTGGGAGCGTCAGGCTGCGACGAGCGCCTGGCACAGGCTAAGTGGGTTAGAGCGCGTGCACCCTAACGCGTGTTACAAAACATTACTTCTCGGTAGCTTCTCTAGTTAACATAGTACCTCAATGATTATTACACGATGTGCATATACACGGTGTAACAAAACAGTCTAGTAATATTTAAAGGGGTGGTTTAGACCATCAAACTGAACAACTCATACAATTAAATAGTGAAAGTTGTTCAGTGTGATGGTCTAGACTACCACTTTAAACCTAACTAGGGTGTTTTGTGACTCCCTGTTGAAAGTCGAGTGGATTGATCGATGAGAGTAACCTCATCATCATCTCAGCCGATAAACGTCGTCAGTGCTGCTGGATATAGCCTCCTCCCCCCCCCCCAAGGATCGCCACAGTAACATACATATTAAGGGTAAGTATATTATTCGGAGCGCGCTCCATACAAACATACTATGGTGATATTTTCAATACCTACTAACCAATTAAAGTCAATGAAATTTTGCAGAAACAATCTAGAAACAAATTTCTATGCTTGTATAGAGTCAGATTTTCGTTAAAATGTATAGTTTTCAAGTTACAGTGGCTCAAAGATTTCCATAAAAATCTTAAATTAATCCTAGCATTGAAACTGTATATTTTAACGAAAATCTGACTCTATAGAAGCATAGAGATTTGTTTCTAGATTGTTTCTGAAAAATTTCATTGACTTTAATTGGTTAGTATTGAAAATATGTGCAGTGTATGGGTTAGTATGGGAGTTGGGACAGCAGATTTTTTTGTTGCTCTGATCTGTTTGCTGCCATAGTAAAAGTTTTTCAGTTTGATGTGTAGACTTAGTTTAAAAGGATGCTAATGATATCAATTTATACCCTGATACCCTGTAGACCCTGCTTTGGGTGACCTTCACAGTTATTTAAAAACTATAATTATAATTGACTAACCGACATGCCAGCATTGTTCAACCAGTAGAACCTGAGTCTTTCAGTGGTCCTCAAGTGTCCGTCCAACCAAAAGTTTACTACCAATGGTCGTCTCTCGCTATTTAGGAATTCACTCTGTCCTGACCATTCGAGATTGTTTACCCATTCCAGCTGACCTGTTGAATACAAGAATGATGTTAGGTAAAGCCTGACCAGAAATATAAAAATCCTGGTTTGGGGGCGCTGCAATCGACTACAACCTATAACGTCAGTGTTTCTAGTACAAAAATCAGTTCCAATGATTTTCCGCAACATGGCGAGGTTTTTTTTTTCTGGTTAGGCTTTACCTGAGTATTGCCTGAGTTAAGTATACCTACTTAGATTTATTTTGAAAGATATAATAATAATATCGTGATTGAGTTGCTAGCTCTCTTCCGTGGCTACCTTCTACTTCGTACCTTATCTTATAATAATTATATTCATGTTTTTGTCACTCAAAAAATAAATGATTATTTAGCATAATTTAATGATTAAGCATTATTTAATGATTATGTACCTGGCGTGTTCGATACTGCGTCTAGATTGCCGTTGTAAACTGTAACTTTGAGGTTTGTTTCTTGTAAGATTTGTTCAACTGCAAATAAATTAACTCGGGTTAGATCACAGTACCTACCTAACCGAGACTATCAATAATAGGTAGGTATAAAGAATGTTATGCTGAAACCAAGGATAGGAAATATTTCAAAGTTATTGTGAGCAAGAAAATTATAATTTTCTTCGTTTAAATCTCGGTTTTAACAATCTCATTCTCTTCGTATAGATTTCAGCCATAATCGTATTTTTATCATTCCCTAATTCTTAACCCATTCGTAGCCACAATAGAAACAACAAAAAAATGACACAGAAGCCACCGTGATTTATTGTAAACATGTATTTTATAGAGTTGGTGTCGGCTATAGCCGTCAATGGCTCTTAAACAAATAATATGTGTCGGCTAGTGCCGTTAGTGGCTGCGAATGGGTTAAAAACCAATAGGTAGGTATTATATGGTTGACAATTAGGTACCTACATGCAGGTAACAAAGACGATGCATAATGATTATTAATAAAATACATTATCATTGCACTTTATGATCGCCAGAACCTTATCTATCGAATATTGATCGATGACTAGCGCGAGCTACACTGTTCAGCAGCTGTTCAGCAGGTAGACGCGAAGACGTTACATACAGGTAAATACACTTTCGAATGTTACTGAGGCTGAGGACTACCTTTTCCCGTGGTTGGGACCATGTAGAATCCCCTGAACGCCTGAAGAGCTTCATCTCTTTGGCCGTCGAAATCAGGGTCGGTGATGCCGAGCGCGGGCGCGACGGTCTCCTCCATGAACTTATTGATGTCCACGTCGGTCCGGAACGCGTTTTGGAGATAACTCCTCCGTCCGAAATAATCTTAAATAAAAATAAACGAAACTATATAAGTTACCTTATTTGCTTTTGGGTTGGTCCAGAAGGATCCAACCATAAATAAATCATGATTCAAGGTTTTACGGGTGCAATTTATCACTTTTAGCATTATCCATCCATCCATAGCCTCAACAGTGACCGCATTATATTGCAGTAAACCGGGACATGGGAACTAATTGCTACGCCTATGCCGACTGCTCTAAAACTTTTAAGGAAAGTATCGATAGGAAACCTGCATACGCTGAAGAAGAAATTTTGATGCGTATGTGAAGTCTACTAATCCACATTGTGCACACGTGTTAGACTTATGCCCATACACCCTCCTTAAACGTAGACCGTACGTAAGGCTTAGATCAAAATAAAATTAATGGATAAGGCCTTACGCGAACATTTCAAATCAGAAAAACGAGGCAAAACAAATGAAGGGTTTACTCCAAATTTGTATGCAAAGTGCCCTATATTTGACAGACAATGGCGCTAGGTTATGGACCTAGTGCACCAGTAGTGTGCTTCAACTTACCGCGCTTTAGGCCTATCCATTAATTTTATTATGATCTAAGACGTAAGGTAAGGTGGCACGTTAAGCCGTTGGTCCCGGCTACTATCTCTGGTAGTAGTAGTCGTTACATAAAAACCACGTCAGAAGCCGTAAGGCGGTTTGAATAAACTCTGACACCAGGACTTGCCCACGCGATAAGAAGAAGATAGGCTGTATAAGGCTGATAGTGATTTGCATTGAAGAAGTACCTGTGATATTGTGGATATGATTTGCATACCTCTTGTAGTTCCCTGTTCTAATTTCTCGATTATATTCCCTATGTTCACAGCTACGGCACCAGCATCCTCGTTCACAAAGTCACCCAAAGTTAAGAACTTATCAAAAGCTTCCTCATGCCTTCCTTCGTCGACTAAAGAGTTTGTTTCGTTTGAAAAGTTCTCAATGGCGGCTCTTCCTCGCCCTCCTATGTATCCCATCTCTTCGAGGTAAAAACCAAGCTTGGTGAGCGCTAAAGCCGGTGATACGATTCCATTTCCCAGGGCAATTCCTCTAAGATTGGATTTAAGACTCTCGTCCTGAAATTTTGGAACATTTATTAAATAACATTACATAAAATATATTTACGCTAGTGACCCATACCTATTAGTAGACTGATATAAATTATCGGTCCAGCTAACCCAGTACAATCTAGTTACTTAAATCGTGATGGAATGTCACCCTTTTCAAATATCTTAAATTTCGCATCTAAATAAGATCCTAGGCAGTAGAAAGAAAATGAACTTGGTCCACTACTCTTGTAGGTACCTATAATAGGAATGAACATTGCGGAAACCTTCATAACAGTACCTACTAGTATATTTATTCGGTGACAACAGTAGTCACTATCTCGGGCTCGGGGGGTTAGGTTAGGTTAGTTTGTCTTGAAACCAACTCGTATTTTAATTAAATAAGATAGGTACAAACAAACAAACAAACTTTATTTATTAGCATTAAGCGACTACATCGCAATTTTACAGGCTACATTTTTTTAATACTTAATGATAATGATACTGTACTGATTTGCGAGATATTACCAACTAAAGCCTAATGAGGCAAGGAATGCCTGAACACGGAAAGTATCTAAGAGTATCCACTAGAGAGTGGAGATTAGAGAAAACAAATATTCCAATCCAACCCCTAAGTGTACTTGCAGGATATAAAGAAAAAAATAACACTAAGGCAAGGCAAAATAGAAATAATAACTCACTTCATTGATTCGAATTGCAAGTGGGAGAGCCAGACCAGCTCCATCTCCTTGTCCGAAAATGTAGAGAGGTGTATCTTGAAACTCTTCGTGAAGATAATAGAAGGACTCCAGTGTGAACATTAAGTGATTCGCTGCGAAAACAAGAATAGCAGAATAACCTTTTCGTTGGGTGAACAGAATTTTCAAATATTTTTCAAATTTTTAATACAGTAGAACAATAGACTATGAAATCTACATCGGTGATTTAGCGAGCGGAATAGTTGTGAATAGTTTTCAGGCCTTCACATAACACAATATCACGCGTGTGCGGTACATTGCAGCCTTAAGAACATCTCATCTCATCTCATCTCACTAATATTATAAATGCGAAAGTTTGTGACGATGTTTGGATGTTTGTATGTTTGTGAGTTTGTGAGTTTGTGAGTTTGTGGCTCAATCACGCATAAACGGCTGAACGGATTTGGATGAAATTTGGTTTTCAGACAAAATATGTTCTGGATTAACACATAGGATACTTTTTACCCCAGCTGTGGGACTCTGTGGGATAATTTACAATGTTTTATCACGCTCACTAGCGCCGACTTGACTCTGACAGATGCATTTGGGCAGATTCCAGTGTTAAATAGCAGTTCCTTTTTTCAACACTTTTCATAAAATCAGTTTAGTGTGGTTGGTAAGCGGTTAGATTTTCGCGCATGGGGTCGAGGTTCGATTCTTGGTCAAGATGACTTTTTTTATTTTAAAATTTTACATGGCTTGGCTTGATTTGCTAAGGACCTGGCTTCCAATCGTAATATCCTGAGATCTGGAGTGCGATTTTTGAATCTCATTTGCTGAATTCAGGTAGTTGAAAATGTCAACATTACTATAATATGGAGATACGCATCTTTCTACTGCTGATTTAACTTTCAAAAATCGCACTCCCGCAGTATAATTTTTGAAAGTCAAATCAGCAGTAGAAAGATGCGTATCTCCATAGCAATTTTGACATTTTCAACTGCTGAGCCCACCGAATGACATTCAAAAATCGCACTCCAGATCGATCAGTTGAAGTAAATGGTAAAAGGTAAAAGGTGAATGGTCAGAAACTTACTAGGTAAATTGGAAAAATACGAAAAAATCCCGCTTTTCTAAAGTTTGTAGGTAGTTCGTTTTCATATAAATAGATGGCGTTAGGCGTATTTTGAAAGCAAGTCGTGTGCAACAATTATTTATTCTAAAACCTAATGAGCTTAACAAATTTGGTTGATTATCGTGGTGTTATCGTTATAATTCATCGTTCTTAGTATATTGGTCATTTGAGTCAAATCTGAGCCAACAAAACGGTACGATAACCTTATAGTAGGTAGGTACACTACGATCGACGTGTGCCCTAAGTAGTCCATTATTGCACGGCGTGAAATAATGTCACGAGTATCATATACTATTTTATAGCTCGTGTGACCTAAACCCGCCAAGTTTTAAGTAATTTTTTTAATCATCTTTTGGAAAAATACAAAAAAAATCCTCTTTCTTTTAAACTTTTCTAAAGTACTTAAGTAGGTGGTTCGTTTTCAAATAAATAGATGGCGTTAGGAGTATTTTTTATAGCAAGTTTGCATCAATTATTTATTCCAAAACCTACTGAGCTTAACAAATTTGGTTGATTACCGCGGTATTATCGTTATAATTCATCGTTCTTAGTATATTGGTCGTTTGAGTACAATCTGAGCTAACGCAACGGTACGAAGCTTTGCCAAATGTTTACCAAAAGGCCCCGGCGGGGTGGAGGGGCGAAGCCCCCCCGGGGGTACGGGGGGCGGAGCCCCCCGAAGCACATAACCATGACTTCAAAACCTTCGTTAATTATCACAATCACAATTAATGTCCGACGTGAATTTTACAGAAAGACGAATTTGGTTGCAGAATGTTTAGCCGAATGTAGAATGTATGTTTGTAGAAGTGCGGAGCATTTTATTTATTAGGTCTTGCAGATTTTTTTGTATACTAGATACTAGGTGAATTGGAAAAATACCAAAAAAATCCTCTTTCTTTTAAGCTTTTCTAAAGTAGGTAGTTCGATTTCAAATAAATAGATGGCGTAAGGGGTATTTTTTATAGCAAGTTTGCATCAATTATTTATTCCAAAACCTAATGAGCTTAACAAATTTGGTTGATTAACGCGGTATTATCGTTATAATTAATCGTTCTTTAGTATATTGGTCTTTGAGTACAATCTGAGCTAACGCAACAGTACGAAGCTTTGCCGCATGTTTGCCCAAAGCCCCCTTGGGATGGAGCGGCGAAGGACACAACCGTGACTTCAAAAGCTTCGCTAATATATATCACAATCAAAACCAAGGCGTGAATTTTATAGAAAGACGAATTCTAAACGAAATTCGTAACGAAAATCTGACTTCATACGAACATAGAGATTAGTTTCTAGATTGTTTCTGAAAAGTTTCATTGACATTAATTGGATAGTATTGAAAATATCACCAGACTACGTTTGTATGCAGCGCGCTTTTGCGCTCTCGGAATAAACTTCTCTTAAGTATTTTATCGCACTATTTATTAATTCCTCTCTGAATTAAATTCTAAAGTCAACGCAGACGAAGTCGCGGGCAAAAGCTAGTAGTTAATATAAAAAAACACTTTTTAGAACAGAGTAGAGAAGCTGTAGTGTCTGCGGAACCACAGTGCATTAAATGAGATAATGGGATTAGCGTAGTTAGTGTAGTTAGTTATAAGTAGAAGTATAAATATGTTATGAGTACATGTGCTGTAGATCAGCGACACCGCGTACATCAGATAAACCTTACAAAGTTTATGAGGTACATGTTTCTAACTTTTTGTAACTGTTTGATTGTGTTGTGCAATGTACGCACGGCGACAGATCAACCTACCCATAGTTGGACCTTATGTGTATGAAAATAGTGTTCAACTATGGGTAGGTTGATCTGTCGCCGTGTGTATCTATAAAATAATAAACGCACACACAGGTGGGAAGTGGAAGGACAATGGGGAAGTCGTCCGTGGCCCTGGCCTACCAATTTGTTTAGAATAGGTAACTTGAACATACTGTTTTCATCGATACTGCTAGGGATACTGCTATCACTGTTGGCAGTACTGAAGCCAGTTCCGAGTGGCGCATCTACGAACAGTAGATTGACTTCATCGATCTGAAATAAACCAGAAGTCGTTAAAGCTTGCAATTTTTGAAAGGCGTGTGCCTTTCGCATCGGTTAGTTGATAGGTAGACTCTTAGTTTAAAAGGCTGCTAATGATATCAATTTCACCCTGTAAAGTGAAATTTGCTCTATATTCCGCCTTTCTGATCTAGATGGAATAACGGTAGCTGTGGCGCGAATAAAAGCGGCGCTTGTCAAAACAGTAGCCGTTACGCGAATTCCTCGTTCTGATCTGATCAGTAGATAGCCCCTCTCTCCATTATTTGGTTCTCTTGCCTCATGGTTTATTGTATCATCTCTTATTTTAGTTTACTCATTTAGTACCTAGTTTGATTGTGCACTTTTGTATTTGTAATGTTTAGGCACTCATCAATATGCACCTATAATGCGGTACGATGTTCGCCACGGTCATCTATTCTACATAACTGTACTTAGATTTGACGAAAAGCAAATTTGTCGAAACAAGGACTTGACGAATGTAGTATTTGACGAAATAAGAATTTGACGAAACAAGAATTTGACGAATGTCGTGGCTACCGACACATATTGTGAAATAGAAAATAAAAATGGATTCATGTTTATAATTCTTGAAAGGACAAACGTAAAAACTCTGTAGATAGAACCTAATGTACCCACCATATTCGTTAAAAAATCCTCAAGTAATTCGGGTTAAGAAATCCTCAATTCAACGTGTACCAATGGTTCAACCCAAGGTTGCAATAAATGATTTGTATAACATGTCAAACTAACCCAAGAATCAGTTCTTCTATTAAGATTGAAATCCAAAGGGCCAAACATGCCGAAGTTGGCGAACAAACTCGGGGGAAGTCCAGTCAGTCCGTCCAACCAGAGCACGATGGGGCGCGTGGTTGCCGCTGTGGTCGCCGGGTAGAACAACCAGAACATATCGCCGACTCCTCGGATCCTCGTGAAGGCTGCTGTATGTTTGACTCCTTGGAATCCTTCGCCTTCCAACTCTGGAATAAGTACAGAGTGTAAACTTAAATACTCAAACTGAATAACAACTTTCACAATAGAAATCTGCATTTGTTGCGTCGAACAGCCATTGACGTTTCCAATGGAGCAAAATTAGTTCGCGATAAAAATACCTAGTTTTTTATGGTCTGAATCACTATACAGGGTGTAACAAAACACCCTAGTAATACTTAAGGGGGTGCTTCAGACCATCAAACTGAACAACTTTCAGTATGGAGCCAACATCGAAATAGTGAAAAAAAACCGCTCTTTCATACAACATTGCAATACGGTCTCGACTCAAATGTATGGGACAGCTGTTTTTTTTTTCGCAATTTCGAATTTGGCTCCATAGTGAAAGTTGTTCAGTTTGATGGTCTGAAGCACCCCCTTAAGTATTACTACTACTAGGATGTTTTGTTACACGATGTATAGCCTGCCATTGTATGTTGCTACTACCTAGGTACTTCTTCAGTACCTACTACGAAATCGATTTAGTGGCACAAAATAAAAGTTAGCATGTACAAATTATTATATGATAATTTGGCCTCAGTTCCTATTCGATACCTTGACGATATGATAATAAACTTCGTAGACAAACGAAAAAAAACGAAAAAAAAACGAAAATAATGATAAGTTCCCATAATGTCCCACTACAGGGCACAGGCTGACTTCTTCTCACGTATGAATGAGACCGCAAAATAAACAATCATCAAGATACCTACCACAGTTCTTGCAGCATTTATAAACTACCAAACATCCCAACTTACCAACGATGGAGTAGTCATTTCTACCAGCAACTAACCACCAAATTAACACCCCTAAACCAGTAGCGACCACTACTGCTGCTATAACAGACACAATTATTATAACTGTCTTCTTTTCCATTTTATAATAACACTGTCTTTATCTGAATGTAAGCACAATAAGTCTGAGTTCAAAACCGGTGGAGCGGACCGACCGACATAGGTAAATAGGTACTTATTACTGTATTCATTTATCATAATTTTGACAAGTACTTTGTCAATCGTAATTGCTATATACTTATATTTCAGATTAGGTACATTTATGATTAAAGATAGGGATAATAGATTATGATAAAATATTTAGGTTGTATTGCCTACTTATTTCACATTAATTGTTGTGTAAATTAATTAGGTATTATCATTTGTATGTTTGTAATTTATCTGTTGTCACCAAGCAGCAAAGCATTATCATTATGCTCATGGAGTCATGACTAAGTGTAAGTGTAGGCCTAATTATATTCCAATGGGAATATCCGTCTGTGATATAAATACCATATTCAGACTATCCATGCAATGTCTAGCTAAACTCTGTTCAGAGTGAACATAATAAAAGTTTCGTAATTTGGTATTTGAATACTGACATTGTAATAATTGTGTAATAGTTGACTTATTTGTAATTATGTTGAATTATTCTATTTGATTGTTCCCTAACTGTGATGTAATCTTTGACATGTTAAATTAATCTAATTATTACTATTGCTACTTGTAATGACTGTTAAATTTTATGTGTTTTGTTAATATTCTATACAGCTATTGTTGTCTTTGAATAAATAAATTGAAAATTGAATTGTATTATAGGGCTCCTCACGGTGTTTTCCTTCACCAAAAAACCAGGGCTTGGGTGACAATTAGTCTAATAAAATATTTGCTATGCAGTCGAAAAATCTGTTAGGAATAATAAGGTATATCTACCATAATTAATAATATGAAAGTGGCCAGGGTGATATTCATCCGATCAAAATATACAATTCGGTCGTTTATATCGCTTATTATCTGGGTGATTGATTCAGATGATTAATGTAGAATATAAAAAAAAAAGAGATATTTTATAAAAATACATATTTTTTAATTTTAATTAAAGATAATGTCTATCCGAAAGAAGTCATATCTCGAAGGAAGGCGTTGGATCCAGCAGGGTTGTCTCTTGGAACCTAAAACAATTGAAAATGTTTTTTGGAGACTATTCGCAGGCAAAAATTCGAATATTGTCTATAATTCTGAGTCTAACGTGAAGTTGTGGATAAATTAATGAAGTAGTGTCAGTATATTTCATAAAATTATCTACGATTTCACTTTAGATTCGCAATTATTCACGGAAACCGAATTGTAAAAATTAATTGGAGACTAAAAAAACGGCCCTATTGCCTAGCGTCACGTATCTCTTTCTATTATACAGTGGTGCCGCTAGGTACATCTCGCTCTCTCAGCTGTATGTTCCTCTATTCCTGGTATAATACCTCTATGAGTTTAACATAGATCCACATTTAAATATCGAATATCCACTTTGTAAGGTCTCATCTGGGCTCTGCCTGGGTCCTTATAAATACGCTTAGATGAAAGTAAAATTAACTTATTAGGTACCTTTTAAGGATTCCGCAATTTTCCAGCTAATTTTCAAGTAATTTATTGAATCAGGCGTTACTTTGTGGAAGCGGAGGTCTTGATACAATCTGGTTATCTAACCTATTAATTATTTTCAGTTTTTAAACATTCTAAAAACAAAACCTACATCGAAAAAGAGAAGGAAAATTATGCGCAAAGAGTTTATGAGATTTAAAAAGTGTGATACTTAAATTTTGATTTGTGTTCGAAAGTCCTCGGAATTTCGATTTTCGATATATCGTGAATGTTTTCGTTCAAATGTCAATTTTATTCCAATGAAGTTCCGACAAAAACTATCAACAAAGTAGGGTATATTATAGATGAAATGGAAAACAAAGTTTAGGGTCTGCTGTTAGAAAACAATATCAGATTTGTGTTCATTATTTTGTTCTTCTTCTTCTTTCTCGTGTGTAGAGGATCAGTGATCAAACTATGTCTTTCCAATACTTGGCCATTTCTATTCCTCGATAGGAAGCCCACTATAAGTACCAGGAGGGAGCAAGACACTAGGGCATAGGCTACGCTGCGATATATGTCGGTTATTTTATTAAAACCTTTTACAAAATATGTACTAACACTGTGACCGGCCACATTGATCCAGAAGAACCTGAAGTTTCCGTAGCTCTGGTAGTACCCCTCCAATCGACCATTCTCCCAGATCGGGTTCCGTGGTGTATTTCTGTACGCCTCAGCACCCGGCCACTTCAGTCTATCTACCCAAAGGATTTGTCCTAGAATTTAGTAAGTAAGGTTATAGTATTGATAATATAGGATCCAACTGCAGGCCAAAGGCAAAGCTTGAGGAGAGAGGGATATCTCCAATAGGCAGGACCTGTGCGGATTGGTGAAGGCAAGTTTGAATTATATTTTTATTGTCAAAATAATTGTATTCAATATAGGAGCTTGAAGCCCAGTTATTTGAAGCTACCACCACGTCGGAACGTGTCGTCACTGTAGAGAAGATGCGGCCAGAAACTCTAGAACCCTTCTAGAAAGAGTATTGAACCCTTAAGCATACTAGAAAGTGAAAGAAATAATTTTGAGGCATGTGTTGTATTCCGTTCATTCCCAGTAGTTCTACTGAACAGTTCTACCGTAGAACTAATGGGACTTTTTTTCCCACTAGTTCTACTTTTAAATGCACCACCGAATAGTGGAACTAGTGGGAACATTACTTCTCAATAGTTCTACTACATTTCGTATTAGACAAAAATAATCTAAATGTCAAAAAAACATTATTTTTACATAATATAAAAAAAACTAAACAATAATAAAAATTATATTAATTCAACCAAAACAAACTGTGGTCAAATAAAATATAACAAACTTAACTTAAATAACACTTATTAATGCATGTTCTATAGAACTTTAGTGTCCATTCAAAAGTGGCGCCAGGCTCACCACCTGTCACTCTGGGCAGGATTTGGTCTTGGGCACTGCTTGTGAAATAAGCATGTTCTGAACATCTCAGATCATCGCAGATAGTCGTTTATAGGTACTTAAGGTTATATCGTTATACCAGATTTTTGCATTTAATAAGATAGTTCAATTCAATAGATCGATAGTTCTGAGATCAACTTATACACTAACTTGATATCAATTCGTACGCCCACGCATGGTGGGATATGCCGTATGGCTAATTAGGTCGAAAGAAAGAAAGTGTAAATTGTTCTGAAGCAGAGCAACTGATACTTACCTGGAGTACTGCAAATTAAGTCGACGTTTCCATTATATTTCGTCAGAATGATATCAGTCTCGTTCAAAAGCTTCTCAACTGAAAAAATAGTTTTATCTAATTATTGAGAAATTATAAGTGGCGACGGGCTCACCCCCCGTCACACTGGACAGAGTTTCGGTACTACTGGTGAAACGTGGATGTTCTGAGGTTTCAGAATATCTCTGACTACCCCCTCGGGGAATATAGTCGTGAGCATATGCTTATGCTTATGCTGAGAAAGGGTACGTGTCGTGCGTGTGACGCGTGTCGGACACGTCCATGATACCTACTCGTAGGATACCGTACCTGCATTAAGAGGCTGAAATGTGCCAAATTGAGCTGAATCAGGACCGTTTTGTATAGAACCTATAGCTCTTAAAATTACCAAAAAAAATACAGTTATAATTGATCGTATTTCTGATCTGGTGGCCGAAGCCGAAACACGATTTAGTAAACTTCACACGATAGAAAACCTCTTCGAAGTAGCCTCTGAAAACTACTTAAATTCAAACTTTACTCAGTTCTGCTTTGAATAATATTCATGATATTAAACACAATTATGAGTCATTTGTTAACAAAGCACGTGGCCGTTTTCGATTTTCAATAAAGTGATTAATTTATTTAAAATCATTTATTTTGTGGTTTTTCACTAACGCCCTTTCATTCCAAGCAGCGACTATGTAGCGCTTTCTCTGTCACTCCCACTCAAACCGGCAGAAAGCGCGAAGGCGCCCTGCTGGATGGACCTGTTTCGCTCTTACGCGATCGGCTCGCGAAGTAAAAACAATTCAATTTGTCATATTTATGCATGTTAAGAAGTTTCTGTGAATTAAAAAGTTTTTACTAGGAGTAAATATAATTTTTGAGTGCATTTACAGTTTGTGCAAATGTTCTTTTTGGACACTAAACGAAAAATAAACAAGAAAAGAGCTATTAAACATTCATACAAAATAATTACCGTCATTGAAGTTGTAAAGTAAGTGATTTCTTTGTGAAAACAATTAATTCTTACCTATTACTGTTGATTTGATGCAACTCTTAAAAAGATTATAATAATTCATGAAGAGAAGCATTCCAGTACTGCTTATGGATATGACCGTTAATTTCGCGCCAGTTTGTTAAGCTATGATGGTCGGGAGTTCGGATCTTCGGATGTTAAAATGATTTCTTTTTTACTTTTTTTTTTATTGTAAAAATCATTTTTTCATTGTTATTTTAATTTACAATGAAAATTAAAAAAAAACTTAAAAATAAGATTTTTGGTTGGTACAAAAAAAAAGAAAAATTATTAAATTAATTATCTATCCCGTTGTGTTATCATTTTAGTAAAGTTAAATAAATACTATGATTTAAATAGGTTTTCCGATCATGTAATTTGAATTATTTTGTTAGATCCCTATGTCACTAATTACGGTCTACATACATTCCTACATCTCTAGTATGTTTCGGATGAACCATCAGTCCATTCACCACCGACCTTTCGGCTTCGTCATTATCATGTGACACTGATAGACCGGTGGCCGACTACAACCAACCCTATCTTACGAGTTTAATAAACAAATTCATTTATGTAGCTAAAGTAGACTAATTAATATAACTGCCAAATAACTTAGTCGGCTGCGGCGCAGCTTGGCACGTTTTCCGGTATGAGGGAAAAATTGGACCCTAGAAACAACACATTTTACCTCATCGATTTATAGAATGGAACTAGTCTGTAGGTCTAGACACCGATTAGTAAAGCCTAAAACATCTGGTCGGCCTCACCATATCCTGGCACACTCATGGGTTCGACCGAATTCAGAGTGCTACTCGGAATGTAGATTTTATCTCGAGTAAATGAATAAAAGGGTGAATGTCCCTAGCAGAAAAATTTCACGGCGTTGCTGAAAACGGTAGTGCAGAAGGCTCATAATTATGTTGTTGTGTTATTTTTTTCTGGAGAAAAAATGTAGTCCTCTTCTTCGGGCAACATATAAAATTAAGCTAAAAATCTTATTTATAAAAAAAAAAGGTTTTAGGCCCGTTTTATCATCACGGTGGATCGTCCGCAACACTTTTTTGATTACTAATTGATTTGTAACTTGAAAACAATTTCTTATTTGGATGAACTTCTACCGTAACTTAATTGACATATAACAGCTGTAGTATCGAAAGCAGACATCATTGTTTAGCTATTTTTCCTGCAAAAGTTCTGACAAGTTTAAAAACAGCTGTCCCGCGATGCAATATAATTACGGTGGACAAAAAGTTTTTCTGGAATAGCTCTGTCCAGAATGCGTTTATGCGTCGCATTCCTCGCTTGCATCTTCAATTAGTCATGCTCAAGGGTAAGGCGCAGACGCACCAGTAGCATCATGCTGCAGTTTCACATAAAAAACGTAAAAAAGTCCGCGATAAGACTGCCTTATTTTGTGCCTACTGTTTTTTCTCTCTGCATTACTGTTCATATTTTGGTGTGAAATAAATTATATTTGATTGATTGATTGAAAATCATTTCGTTGGTATAGGGGCAAAAAAATCTTCATTTCGGTTGCCGGTTGTATTTCATCTATTGATTTTTTATTTTGTTTGAAATCTGTATATTGTAAGTGCTCAATACACTAATTTGAATTGATTGATGTTGATGATACTATAATCAACATTGAACTTTTTCAGATATTTTAGAATTACCTTTCTTTTCTCATTACGGTGTTCTCATTCCGGTGGATTCGGTGGACTAAAATGGCTAGTGTCCGACCGAAACTAGTTTTTACAACCGAAACCGAAACCGAAACCGAATTTCGGCTTCGGTTCTAGTTTCGGCCGAATCCGAAACCGAAACCGAAACTTCCTTATGACATTATTCTTCCCTACTTATTAGGTTTTTTTTCAATGTAGTTAGTTGCCAATATGTGTTTAATGTTCACAGAAGGAGTTAATTTGATAAATTTCTAAGTAGTTTTGTTGTTTTAAAATTAATTTTATTATTTCTACTTTACATGTAGGTAGGTACACGGTGTGTGTTTACATATTTATCTATCTATAGGGTGAGTTGAGGTATGTTTTAAGTGAGTAAAATAATCAGTGAAATCAGTTTTGAACATCAAATCACGTAGGTAAGTAATAAAAATATGTACATGGCCTGTCTTTTTGATATATAAAATGTTTTTTTTGTAAGAATATTAATTAAGTTAACTGCCATTTATTTCTGCATATTTACAGACTTGAACAAAAACACTGAATACCTACATGGTGTACCTACATGGTGGTGTATTTTATTCATTACTTATATAGGGTCCTTCTTAATATGCTGACACTTTTCTAAGGGGATGATCAGACCATCAAACTGAACAACTTTCTCTATGGCACCAACATCGAAATCGCGAAAAAAAAATCTGCCGCTCCATACAAAACTGTAAACCTACTCGAGCCAAATGTATGGGTCAGCTGATTTTTTTTTTGCGACTCCGATGTAGGTCCCATAGAGAAAGTTGTTTAACTTGATGGTCTGATCATCCTTTTAAAACGTGTCAGCATATTAAGTTGGACCCTGTATATTAAAGGGTGTGCTTCAGTCCATCAATTTGAACAACTTTTAGTAAACCTCAACGGCCATTCGGCCCAAATGTGTGGAACAGCAGATTTTTTGCCATTTCAATGTTGGTCCCACAGTGAAAGTTGTTGAGTTTGACTAAAAAGTATGTAACGCAATTAAAGTTTACACCCTGTATAGGTACATCACTTAAATAATATAATGTGTACCTAAAAGTAACTGATTGCAATTTTGTTTAATATGTATATGTAACACATAATTTTACGCCCGTCTCCCTTTGGAGTAGGCAGAGACAATATAACAGCCAGACAAATATCAGTTTCTAAAAACGTTATTTTAATCAAAAACAAGGTCAAACAAAGTTAACTAGATAGACCAAATAGGTACCAAAACTTTGCAAAAACTTCAATCACATTGCATAAAAATACAATAATTGAAATGATTTTGATTATTAATTAAAAAGGTACTTTAATAAATATTACCTGATTAGAAATAATATAACAAAATTGAACATAACCTCTAAATTCACAGTAATTCACAGCGCAAGACATAAACAGGGGCATGGGAAGTGAATTCGACGCTCCCCACTACACCGAAGACCAGGCGATAACTCACGAGCATAGTTTCGGTTTCGGCCGTTTTTCTGCCTAAACCGAAACCAAACCGAAACTCCAAATTTGGGCCAAAACTGGCCGAATCCGAAACCGAAAACGAAACTTCGGTCGGACACTAAAAATGGCCTTTAAATCCCCACCGAAATGAAAAGTACCACAGAAATCATGACTAACATAATTTTTAGTACTTAAACCATTCAAAAACCAAGTCATTGTGCTAAGAAATTTCATGCTTCCTTCGTTCGCTCCAACATTTTACTTCAATATTACACATCAATTTACAATTTTAGCTATTTACAAAGCTGGGAATCATTGAACACGCTCATATCGCTCTTAACCTTTTCGTGCTAAACTATTCTTTTATATTTATCACAAAAAGCACGTTAATGTAGAAAAATAAAGGCTTTCATTTGTAAACTTTTACACTTCGGTGCATAAATTTTTCGTTTCGGTGGATGTTTTTCATTTCGGTGTCTGTTAAAAAAAACAACATTATTTTTCTCAGTAAAATCAGTCTGGCCCGGAAACATGCCTTGCTAAGTCTTGGCCGACTAAAGCATATTTATTTAAACAGCGTTGATAGGACTATACAAACATATACCTACATTAACTCTATGAGGTAAAATCTACCTTTCAAGTAGCACCCTAAATTCGGTCGGACCCATGAACGTGCCAGGATATGGTGCGGCCGACATGATTTTCTGCAAATCCATGATGTACTGCAAACCCCTCATACTATTTGTAATTAACACATGAAACCAAGTTAAACTTTAGGTATGTAGTTAAGTTAATAAGTTATTTCGTTAGATCTAACAAAATAAAAAAAAATTAAAATCAGAAAAGCTATGCAAAAACAAAGCTTATATTTAAGTTTACTAAAATGATAACACAACGGGATAGATAAGTAGGTTATTAATTTAATAATTTCTTATTTTATTTTTTGTACCAAGCAAACTAAAATAAAACCTTATTTACAAAACTAAGTTATGTTTAGTCTTCTTAAGATACAAAATATTTGTTGATTTGTAGAATGTGTACAATAAACTTATAAGATTGGGTTTGTTGTTCTTGGCTACCGGTCTATGATCATTGATCAGTGATGATCACTGTCTGTCATGCTATCGAACTCAAACTCGGTAGGTCTGCTGTCAACTACAGTCTTAATCTTAAAAAAAAAAGAGAAAAACCAATTCTAAAGTGTTTTTCAGTAACTACCTTGGTAAACTTGAGTTTTCAAAATTTTACTATCTATTAATATTAAAATGTAGAAATTAAAATACTGTAATACCCTTTTTTTATTTTTTCTTTGTAAAAAATGTACAATGGATATTAATTTAAAGACAATAATTGTCTTTTAATCAATATCCATATAAAATTGTAACAAGATCATTCATTTAAGCGCCATCTGTTGAGGTGATTGATGATCATTTCGTCAACTTAGCGATGTTCTTAGTTGTTTTCGATCAAATTCTTGAGATGGCGGTAATGTACAAGTTTATTTTACTTTGTCAGGGGTAAGCGTGAGGCACGGGGGTTGTGGGACTTGTGGGCGGGGCTTATAGTGCGATCGCTCAAGGCCATCGGCAACCTTCAGCCCCTTAAGCCGTATTCACATTAAAGCGCATGCAACGTCCATGCCACGCCACGCCACGCACGGGGGTTCACATAGCCATCCACGTGTGACATGCATGTGCGATGCGTGCGCTTTAATGTGAACACGGCTTTATAGCGATGTGATCTGTCCTTGTTTTGTTATTGCGCCGACCCCAAATAATGCGAAATAGGGCAAGACAATGATGATGATTCACAATTTTTAAATGTCCAATTACTTAAGTACCTAAGTAGGTATATTATATTTTTACGCAAAGTTTGTCAACATACGTGTAGATAACAATTGCTTCAATCGCCGATGATTTGATCTTAACTTTTGAGGAGTGCCATTATCAAACATTAGCACATTGGAGAAATCCATTCCGCTTCCACCCTGGCTCGAGAGTTGGGTCGCCGGATGAGGGATAGGGGCTGTGATCCCCGGTCTGGTTCATTTCTGTTCCAACATATTGCCTTAGCGATCCAACGGGGTAACGCCGCAAGCGTCATGGGTAAACTGGCCTAAACGAGGCCAGAAACGAACCGCGACGGACTCTCTGCATAGTTTAGATTTTTAAATACATTTATATTTTCATACTATTACTATTAACCACTGTCTTTTTCTTCATCAGAATATATCTTGATTCTCAGATTTCTACTGCAGTAAACAGGTATTTTATTATTTTTTACTTTAAGCGGAAACATTTTCGAGATGCATGGTTCAAGTGACTTAGTTACCATCATTATGATATGACAATCGACCATGAGTACATCGTGAGTAAGTACCATTAGTAAAATCATAAATATCAGTCAATCATTATCGTATTCGTAGTATTTCGTAGTCACGGACCTGAAAAAAATACGGACGGAATGTGACACTAAAAAGATGTGAAGCATGCAAGGTCCTATATTTTCGTTTGTTCTACAAGGGACCTACACTCACACAGATGCACTAGCTCTAGGCGCAGGTCCGACACCTGTCACCATTATGTACCGCGTGACAGCACGCACACAAAAGAAATGGGTGCTTCACTCGTGATTAGACGAGATTACGTCCGTCTTTTTTTTCAGGTCCGTGTTCGTAGTACTAACTTCCATCAGTGACAGGTTTCATGAAGTCTCCCCTCTGGTATTGGAAGACTGCGTCTGCTTGGGAGTCCCAGGTGACATTAGGGGGTATCCCCAGGCCCTCCTTGACTGGCCCGTTCATCAGATCATAGAGGGACCATTCTTCATCTCGTGTCGGACCTTCGGACTTAAATGGTCTGTCGCGTTTTATAAACTGTTGAATTTGTTCTAAAATGAAAATGTAGATTATTTATAAATAACATGAACATTTTAGGCCCATCACATACATGCGGAATTGCGATTCGGAATTCCGAATGCAAACCGGTTTTCGTATGGAGGTTCCCCCTCCAGATTTGCGAACGGAATTTCAAACATATACGAAAAACCGGTTTGCATTCGGAATTCCGCATGTATGTGATGGGCCTTATTAGTTTGTTTCCAGTTATGTATTTAATAAACTACTTATTACAAAAGTAAATTCTTTGCTCCCTTTCTCCCTTGGCAAAGCTGGTAAGTCCATTAAAAAGATTCAATATTTCAATTAATTATTTAGGTCAACAGATATTTGTTTACATACAAACTGAACAACTTTTACGAAGGTAAAATCGCGAAAATAAAATCTGCTGTTCCATAGAAAATGTAAATAGCTACTCAAAATGTACTCGAAACAGCTGTTTTTTTGGCGATATCAAAGTTGGTTCCATTGTAAAAGCAGTACAGTTTGATGATCGTATGTAACGCGTAATAAATGCGCATTTAAGTTGACACCCTGTATATTTATTTACCTACCGAAAGTCCTCCTGGTATTCACAGACCATGGCCTTCTCGCAAGAATGTTGTAAAAATCAATGCTAGTTGCTGCTCGAAACACAGCTTGCTGAGTCCTAGCCCATTGTGACGTAGACTCAGCGAACAAGCCAGCATTGAACAGCCTCTCTGCCTCCCTAGCCGCCTCCTGTATGTCGTCGTGTCCAGCGTCATCAACCCACCCGGAAGCCAGGAGCAGTGGACCCCAGGTGAGAGTCGCATCTACGGGCGATATCCAAGAGTTTCCCATAGCAATACCTCGCAAATTAGACCTTATAGATCCCGCTTCTTCGGCCTGGTTTTATAAAAAAATAGAAAGCATGAGAATTGCAAATGATGACACAAACTACTTATTTGTTGCTACGGCATTACAGAAAGCACCTAACTATATTAACATATTACTTCTGTGACATACATTAGAATTTGGTGTTTATCGCAAATAATACATAGACAGATAGAAATAACTGAAAGCGAAGGCCTGAAATTCATAATTTGGAACCATGTAAAACTAGCTCCAACTAGTCCAAAGAAAATAAAAATAAAAATATACCTACCTCTCGCAATCGAATGCCCATATCAATGGCCATCTTGCCCCCATAAGACTGTCCATAGATGTAGAGTGGAACTCCTTCAAACTCAGTGTGTGCCTGATAGAATCCTCTCATCAATACCACAAAGTCTTGAGCTGAAAGACAGAGTTTAAAGTTCTGGGCCCATAACCTATTGAATAAATACTGCTAAAGCAAGGGCAAGTTATTTATTGTAAAATTAGGTACTAAACGTTGTTCAGTTACCATTCTGAAGAAAATGGTCTTCAGCTTTCGGGGTTCTGAATTTTTATCACTTTTTAAAAGTTCAGAAAGTAAGTGAAAGTCCAAATAATTTATTTAAAAGAAAGAAGCTTCAAATCTGGAATACGTTTCGTCAAAATTGCAAAATGTCCGTATCTGCAACATGCTTCGTCAAAAGTTAAAGTTCGACTAATTGTCAGTAGAAAAGACATAACCATACAAACTATCATAATAATATGTACTACCGGACATAACTATTAAATAATCTGTGGCATATGTAGGTTATTATGGTTATGGGATTTTAAAATACATAATTACCGATCTGCTCGTTAGTGGTCGTTAGAAAACTAAAATCATCCACATAACTGAATCCGGTGCCAACAGGATTATCAATGAAGAGAACGTTGAAATTTTTCACCTGAAACAAAATTATGAGGTGATGACCCAACTAGCAAAATACTCTTACAAACAAAAGCTTATAAGATCTATAGTCTTATATAAGGGTTATATGTGTTCTGATTAAGAGTGAAACCCTTATAATGGCATGTTATAAGTCTATTTAGGCTATAAGAGATTTCATACTTGTAACACATTCTTACAGACGTATATAAGAAAACGTAATAAGACATTTATAAGAGTAGTGGTATTATAAGCGCATTTTATAAGCCTTATTGCCCTTGATTCTTTATTAACACTTATACAAGCATTTTGCAAGAGCACTCGATCTTAGAAGTTACTTTACTAAGTATTTATTAAGAATGAATGACTTACTAGGGCATTTCATAAACCTGTTGTAAAACCAGTACTTATAAGTGTGATTCATCTTACCTAAGACATATTAAAGACTAGTAGCACGTTCAAAGAGTCTTAAAAGTGACTGATCTCTATTGACGGTTATTCTAATTATTTCTGCTTGTGTGATTGATGATGATGATGTGATTTCATACTTGTAACACATTCTTACAGACGTATATAAGAAAACGTAATAAGACATTTATAAGAGTAGTGGTATTATAAGCGCATTTTATAAGCCTTATTGCCCTTGATTCTTTATTAACACTTATACAAGCATTTTGCAAGAGCACTCGATCTTAGAAGTTACTTTACTAAGTATTTATTAAGAATGAATGACTTACTAGGGCATTTCATAAACCTGTTGTAAAACCAGTACTTATAAGTGTGATTCATCTTACCTAAGACATATTAAAGACTAGTAGCACGTTCAAAGAGTCTTAAAAGTGACTGATCTCTATTGACGGTTATTCTAATTATTTCTGCTTGTGTGATTGATGATGATGATGTGATTTCATACTTGTAACACATTCTTACAGACGTATATAAGAAAACGTAATAAGACATTTATAAGAGTAGTGGTATTATAAGCGCATTTTATAAGCCTTATTGCCCTTGATTCTTTATTAACACTTATACAAGCATTTTGCAAGAGCACTCGATCTTAGAAGATACTTTACTAAGTATTTATTAAGAGTGAATGACTTATTAGGGCATTTCATAAACCTGTTGTAAGACCAGTACTTATAAGTGTGATTCATCTTACCTAAGACATATTAAAGACTAGTAGCACGTTCAAAGAGTCTTAAAAGTGCTTTTTCTGCTTGTGTCAGTTGTTTGGCCAAGATGGCGGAAAATAGATGTCCTATTTAGCTTGCTTAAATAACTGTTTTTTATTAAGGATGGATTTACTCAAATGGAAGCGGTTTAACAGAAGTGGAGCGTTCCGAAGAAATATACGTATCTGCAATATGGCCGTGTAGCCAAATGATTTGGTTTATTTTGACTTCACAAGTGCGATAAAAGCCTTAAATAAGAGTACTGCTCTTATTTAGTTCTGATAAATCACTTATAAATCATAATTGGTGGTAATGGCCACATTTTGATGTATTTCACAAATAAATAAAATAATGTTTAATATTTAAGACACGTTTTTGAAAAGGCCCTTCGATAATATTATTATTTAAATTTAAAAATAATCGAGAAAATCTACTTCGCAACCGCAGTCGCATATATACTCTAATAAACAATTATGCAAATATAGACACACTACGTTTCATAGGAAAGTGAAATAAATTATAAAATATTACTTACGTTTTTGATGCGTCTTAATAATTATAATCCAAAAAACATTTCAGAACACACGCGACTAGACCTCTTCGGCGAATTGTGATTACACTCTTACTAGGGGATCACAAAGAGGACTACAAGCGATATTACACTTAGAGCAGCACTAGTAAGAGGACTGTAAGGGCAATTGCCCTTAAAGCATGCCATTGTAAGTCACTTGTAAGTTTGTTTGTAATTATAAAAGCATCCTTAAGAGTTTTGTAAGATTGAAAATACACTTCACAAGACCATTATAAGGCAACACAAAGGGTGAATAGACTTATAAAGTGCGCCCAATTCCAAACTTATAGCAGGCTGTAAGTGTTATATAAGACTGAAAAAAATATGCTCTTGGGATATTCATAAGAGTAAATTTTGCCAGTTGGGGAGGGAATGGGCTAAGTTATGAAAATATGGTATATCATGGAGATATCAGGTTAATGGAAACTTTGTTTTTAACAATCCTGCCAGACGGTAAAATTATCTATTGTGCGTTGATTTGAATGATTCTGTTGAAGATTTTGTTAAAGTCTCTTGCGTCAAAAGTCTAATATTCCTCACCATCTTACTAATAACTAGGACTTGATTTACCACTTGTTTTTAATTAGTTTCAGACATTGAAAATAAACAACTTTGAACAAATACGAGAAACATTTTTGGACCTTCCATACAAAAGTGCGGATCAGTCGATCGATTTTCTATAGGAGGTCAAAAAAATTTCTTGTTTTTCGACCCATGTTCCTTAGGGAAAGTTGTTTAGTTTCATTTTATGAATACACCCTTAAAGTTTTGTTACTAATTAAAAACTATAGTGGTGTAAGTACAAGGATGGATTTATTATGAAAAATTCATTTAATAATTTCTTTCGAAGCCGTGTTGGTCCAGTGGCGAGTAACCTTGCCTGCCGTGCAGGAGGCGATGGTTCGATCCCCGTCCAGGCCGACTCGTACCAATGAGTTTTTCTGAATTTATGTACGATTTGTAACACCACTGGCTTTTCGGTGAAGGAAAACATCGTGAGGAAACCTGCATGCTTCAATTTCGAAGCATGTATTGTACCCACTGTCCATTATAAGTGGCGACGGGCTCACCCCCCGTCACACTGGACAGAGTCTCGGTACTACTGGTGAAACGTGGATTTTCTGAGGTTTCAGAATATCTCTGACTACCCCCTCGGGGAATATAGTCTTGAGCATATGCTATGCTAATTTCTAAAACAGTGTCTAAAGTCACTCTGCACATCCTTACATAGGTACATAAACTCACGAACATAATCCTTCCCATACCTTCCTTCCCGTCAAATCAAGTCCCTCTGATGATGATTAATCTGTTCTCCAAGAAACATTTGCCTACATAAATTATCTTCTGCTGACGGTATTTTAGAAGTTAAAGTGGAAATCTTTACAATAATATACAGACAACTTACGTGAAATTACAGCATGCAACATGTTATTTACTCACCCATTTAAAATAATAAGAGCAACACAAATATATCAGTACAATAACAATTTATGTTACTTGTTACATTTACGACGTGATTCAGCACAATCATTTTAATGTAGATACTTAGATAAGTTCCTTCATGATGTTGCTGCTGGCAATATATAGAATCCACCGAGAAACTGATGTGCTGCGCTTATGTACTCAACTACGCATTTCAAATTTTATACAGGGTGAAATAGATATCATAGCATCCTTTTAAACTAAAAGTCTACCCATCAAACTGAACAACTTTTACTATGGGCGCAAACCAATCGGAGTAAAAAAAAATCTGCTTTTGCATACATTTGAGTCGAGTAGGCACTGCAGTTTAGTATGGGATAGCAGTTTTTTTTGCTCCTTTCCATTTGCTCCCATGGTAAAAGTTGTTCATATCAATTTCACTCTGCCTGTAGTATCTAGACTATATCTAGGTATACACCACTAATTTTTAATTAATAACGAAACTTTAAGGATGTATTCAGACCGTGAATCTGAACAACTTTCCTTAAGGAAAACGGGAACGTCGAAAAACGAGAAAAATTGGTGTACCTCCCATAGAAAATCGAACGGCCGATCCGCACTTTTGTAGAGGGTCCAAATTTTTTTTTCGTTTTGCGACCCATGTTCCTTAGGGAAAGTTGTTCAGATTCACGGTCTGAATACACCCTTAAAGGTTCGATACTAATTAAAATTTAGTGGTGTATTTATCCGAAATAGTGACTTTGCTATTTTTAACCCAAAGATACCTACATTATAAATGCTAACCAATGTTAACACAAGTGGGACATGCTTAGAAGTGTAGTAATAGTTACCCATGTATAATTGCGTTCTTGCAGAGATAAGTCCATGGGACCCAAAATCTCGAAGTTTCCGATACCGGTCGAGGACCCGCCCGGGCCGCCCTGGAGCCAGATTATAAGAGGCCTTTCTGTATAGTTTTGGACTTCTGCTGTAGTGTAGAACAACCAGTAGAACATGTGGGCCCCTTCTCTTACTGTCACGAAATCGTAGGCCTGTTTGTAAGGGCCGAAATCACCTGTGAGAGGAAGGGGAGAAGTAAAGGTACATTTTTTCAAATTGGTAGACACTTTGGTATGGATAATGTATATAGGCATTATGGTAATGCATATTAGCTTCTACCTTCGAATCTCAATGACATAATAAAAAAAATTACAAACATGTCCAGATATTTGAGTTCCAGTATTGCATGTCATGTTATTAATAAAAAGTGATTGGGAATACAATACTTTGATCGTTGGCCAATGGTTACCTAATAGATTCTAGGTTTATCTTACCTTTGACATAAGAAGAAGATAAAATGGAGAAAAGTAACAAATAACGAATCATTTTGCACTTTAAATGTACTTAGTACAGAACCGATGTGAAACAAATATGAAAACTAATTGAAAATTGTGTCGAAATTATTTATCATTAATTGATACCGCCTCTATCAAGAGTTTAAATCTGATTGCCTATCTTGCTTCATAATAATGTATTAGCTATCATTATTAATCGAAGAGTGGACACCTAGTGGACACTGTTTGCTAAGTGTGTTTTAACAATTTCTAGCTTTTACAGAACATTAAAAAAATGAATTTTATTTGTCACATGTTTAAGTTTTTATTAGATAGGAATCCTAAAGTCAACGCTATAATTTTTTGAAATTTTAAAACATATTTGGATAATATTTTCTGGTCTTAAGGACTTGTCTGGATCGTATGCGAAAATTCTTAGTCTATGAGGAGATACCCGGACTCATGCATGACATTAGTAGTGGTCACACTATACTACTACTACTAACTACTACCAAACTACTAACTAAACTAAGATACTCAAACTCATTCTTATACTGCTGCTATGTAGTCATAGCAGCACGATATAGCTTACCGCGTCTTAGCTCTCTTCCTATTTGCACGCGAAAGAACGTGATAAAAGTGGCGTTAAAGCTTTATCACACTCATCATGCTAGGGCCGCAGGGCTAGGTAGGTAGTTAAACTAGGTTAAGCGATTGTTTACTGTAAATGTTTGACGAATTACTTGAATTTGCCACTGTCTTGTTTTGCAGTCAGTATTATTGAATTGGTAGCAGTGGGTTTTAGACTTTTAGCTTCTCATACTGTTTTACTTCGATCTAAGACTGAGATTCAGATACATTTTTATTGTTTATTGTTCATTGTTCGAACTCCCGTATGTCAAAATCCACATATTTCGACCCTACTTAGCTCGAACTAAGACTAAAAAAATTGTCTCTAAATCTCGATCTAAGGGTTTTAGTATACGCACATCTAGCGGAAAAATGCTCGAGCAGTTTTCATTGATACATGAATAATGAACTCAATAGCAATTTAAATAGAGTTCAAAATAGCGTGCAAGAGATAGCGCCAACACACACCACATGCATTTTACTCTCTTCAACTCTATTTCAATTGGTATTGGGTTTATTATCAAATCAATGAAAACTGCTTGAGTTATTATTACGCTAGATGTGCGTGCTAAGGCGTCAATCATCATCTCCCAAATAACACCCCCCGCCCCGTACGGAAAGCAATGGGGTGGGTATTCCCACTGTTCTTAAATCCCAATGACCAATACCTAAATTGTCCTAGCAAATGACCAACAATATTTCTTAGCGATACCATGGAAATAGGAACCGAAATCGTCGAGTGTGTATGAAACATCTTCGATCGATCGAATAGTCGATACGGGATATTTGCCGACACACCCCTCCCCCCCACGTGAGATTGGGTGAGATTTGGCGATCGACCCCCCCCTGGTTTTTACATTTTCGATGCATCGTGATTTTCGTTTAAATGTCAACTCTTTTCCATCGAAGTTCCAACAAAAACGATCACAATATTATCGAAAATCTTAAGTCCGGGCCTGTATTTTTGTGTAGAAATGATAATTTTATAATGTAAGTATAGTTTTAATACGTGTGTCCGAGAGGCGAGAGACTGCGAAAGACGTGACTATATGGAAAACTGTAATGCTGGCTTACATATTTACACGGTAGGTAGGTAGGTATACCAATGTATTTCTGAGGAATATTTCAAATTCTGACCCAGGCTGGATTTGAACCGACCACGCCCTCTGCACGAAATGCTGCCTAGCCTAGACGCTCTTCTTTTGTTTCACATCTGCCGGGCGTCCAGCGCCACATTTTTTTTAAGAGGATGATCGGACCATCAATTTCAACAACTTTCTCTACGGGACCAACATCGTAATCGTGAAAAAACAATCTTCAATCTGCAATCCTACTCGACCTAAATGTATGGGTCAGCTGTTTTTTTTCGCGATTTCGATTTAGCCTCCATGGACATAAAGTTGTTCAGTTCAGTTTGATGGACTGATCATACGCTTAAGGGTATATTATCGTTGGCGCGCTCCATACAAACGTAGTCCGGTAATACTTTCAATACTATCCAATTAAAGTCAATTACATTTTTCGGAAACAATCTAGAAACTAATCTCTAAGTTCGTATGAAGCCAGATTTTCGTTAAAATCTATAGTTTTAAAGTTACAGTGCCTCAAAGATTTCCATACAAATCTTAAATTAATCCTAGCGTTAAAACTGTATATTTTAACGAAAATCTGACTCATACAAACATAGAGATTAGTTTCAAGATTGTTTCGGAAAAATGAAGTTGACTTTATTTGGATAGTATTGAAAATATCACCAGACTACGTTTGTATGGAGCGCGCCAACGGTAATATAGTACCATTAAAAACCGTGTCAGCATATAAAGTTGGACCTTGTATACCTATACCTACATGCTGAATGCTGATGTGTATTTTCACATGACCGAAGACGTAGTTGTTATCAAAACAGGTGACAGACGGTCTGTTGCTGCAGTCAGGTCTGGGCGGTCAAGTGGCGTCGGTGTTTGTTCGTTCCTAACTGTTCGTTTTAAGTACGTTCGTTCGCGTAAGTTACTCTGTGAGTGATAAATTGGTGGGAACACGCGACGCTATGAAAATAACGAGGGCCTTTCTGAAACAGGTAGGTATTATACCTGTTTTTTTGCTTTAGAAGTTCATTTTTCAATTTCTAAATTCTTTAAAAATAACAAATTCACAGTTCTTACTTTGACGACCCGGTTGGTGCAATGGTTACCACGCCGGACTGCCAAACCAGGGTCCTGGGTTCGAATCCCGGCTCGGTCATGGATGTTATATGTTCGTGCCGTTGTTGTATGGTTTCCATAATAAAAGCCTTTAGTGCTAGTTTGGGATCATTACAATGTATGTGCCTGTGAGCGTTATTTATTTTATTTATTTATTTACTTACTGTCTATATTATTAGGTACTTTCTGTGATTTCTTCATCTACAGGCTGAAATTGATAAAAAACATTCTTTTAACTAAGCGAGCCTACCCATCAAACTGAACAACTTTTACTATGGGAGCAAACCGATCGGAGCAAAAAAAAAACAGCTGTTGCATACATTTGAGTCGAGTAGGCATTGCAGTTTAGTATGGAACAGCAGATTTTTTTTGCTCCGATTGGTTTACTGCCATAGTAAAAGTTGTTCAGTTTGATGTGTAGACTCTTAGTAATATCAATTTCAGAGTGACTGAATAAATCATATAAAGCATGTACCTAGGTTACCTATCGGTTAAATAGTACCTAAAAGGTGGTTATTAATTAAATCACAATACTTACTAACAAAACACTATGAATTAATTGTACGAAAATGACCGTCAAAATATTTAAATGCCAATACAAAAGTATCAAATCAAAAATGTTCGGTTAGGTATAGATTTTACCAACTTTTTGTTTTTTAGTTTAGTTTTTTATGGCCATACTTACATATATTTAATATGTAAGCTATTAATCATTTGTATCTTTTTTGTTCTTAAATTCATAAACGTTATTCATAAATAATATTGTACACACGGCAACAGATCAACCTAACCAACCCATAGTTGAACTCTATATTCATGGACATAGAGTTCAGCTAAAGGTTGATCAGTCGCCGTGTGTACAATACAATACAATACTCTTTATTTGCACACAGAAAACATACAACTGAACAACTTTCTCATTACAGACATTGGGGCTGAGTCAGTTTGCAGTTTTGTATATTGTAACCGCTCATTTCTTTTTTTACGAGTTCGATTTGGACAATTTTTCACTATGATGGCACGGACCTGAAAGAATGATGGTTGAACCCCTTCAAAACCGTTAGCGTATTATGAAAGACCTGTTTCTTTAAAATGCTCTTCAACCAGTGCGAATTTTTATAAGTACCTAGGCAAGTTAGTATTCTTTGCCGTAGGATTAGCACGATTCGGGTACGTAATAGTTAAGTAAATTGATGTTTCTAACAAAGGAAAGGAATGCACTTTAGGTACTCAATATACATTCCGATTTTTAATGCTTTTGTTTCTTCCATAACAACTCAAAACACGTTTCGGGTCGACGACGTCCAAATTCAGGTTTTTCACATATGTCTAAAAAAAACAAGAGAAGCGATTTAGTGATTACAAAGCGAGAGACTGACTTATAGCGCACCGAGTGTTCCGTACCACTACACAATACAGGGTAAATTTTATGTCACATGCTGAAGTTATCCGTAGTGATATAAAATTTACCCTGTATGATTATTTAGGTACTACCAAGAAGTTTGGAATCCTCTATAGTGGAGTGCAGACTGCCTCCACTATTGCAACAAGACGTGAAATATGATAATACTCCTTTGTGGTCGGTAAAGATCGTTCTTTTCCGTCGCATCGTTGTTTTTTGTAACGTTAACTTTGTCCCTTTCTAATCCAACGTACAAAATTGTAGGTCCTCTCCTGTCATTTTCGTAACTACGTTATTGGATAGAAAGGGACACACCTAAAATTGGAAATATCGACGACGCCATTGGCAATTTTCTTGTATCAATGCTTGTAAGGAGGAGTGTTATCCTTTATGATTTAGATCCATGGGTACTACCTACTTACAACAATATTTTTTTTGCTTTTATTAGCGCGAGCCCGAGTCTCATTTGGCCGGTTTATACCTTTAGACTTCAATTTCAGTTTACACCCTATATAATACCCTATATAAGCCTATAATGATGATGCTATGCGACATTACCTTTGCTAAGAATTAGTAAACGGAAGTCCTCGGGCTATCCAGATCGGGAAAAGGATCTAACAAGGCTATTTTATTGCTGGTGTCTTGGTTATGTTAATATTATTGTCTCTTGCCATAGTTATTATTGTCTGATGATTGCAGATTGTACCCACTATAAGTGGCGACGGGCTCACCCCCCGTCACACTGGACAGGGTTTCGGTACTACTGGTGAAACGTGGATGTTCTGAGGTTTCAGAATATCTCTGACTACCCCCTCGGGGAATATAGTCGTGAGCATATGCTATGCTATGCTATGCTATGCTATGCTATGCTATGCTATGCTATGCTATGCTATGCTATGTACGGAATACCAACTGCTCTCAAACGGTGATGGAAAACATCGCGAGGAAACCTGATGCATACGCTGAAGAAGAAATTCTGAATGCATGTGTGAAGTCTACCATTCCACATTGTCGCCCATGTGCCGCCATAGCCTGGGCCGGTTTAACCATGGCGGCGGGGCTCCTAGGCGATGCATGTCTAGTGCCTACCCTTCTCTAACTTCCTACTATTTAAAAAAAATTGTAATAGGCGTAGCAATGATTTTTTCCCAGGGGGGCTAGGCCCAGGGTAGGTCACGCGTCGCAACAATATGTAAAAACCTCGAGCTCTCTTCGCTCGCTCCTGGCTATGATTGTATCAGAAGACACATTGAAAGTAAGATCCCGAGCTCACTTAGCATCCCTCGCTCCAGAGTGAAAGTATGACCATCAAGTCAAGGGTCACAGACAGCTACAATGGACCTGTCCAGATTGCGGTAGCTATTCGTCAGTGACCAAGTCCTATCAACCGAATAATAAATGTAGCAACAAGTTTATTATTATTGTATCTCTTGAGGTATTTCACGGGCCGTAGCCCGTACCTTTGGAAGGCTTGCGTGGGGACACAGGTCCAACACGTAGAGGACCCTTTAAAACACTTTTATCTGATTGCGATGGGATGCACCAACCGTGCTCTATCTCTGGATGCATTATACAAATGCACCAGAAGACATACAACGTTCGGTGCAGACTAATTGTAGAAAGGACAAAAACTACTCGGGTTATGGGGGTGAACTGAATGGGCTGGGAAATCTGGGTTATTGCGGAGAGACTCAGGACGCCTGCCGTAACAAATGTCTCTAAGTTTGTCAAAAATGGCAGACGGTGACTTGCCAACTCATTTGATGGGCCCCCCAAAAGTGGTGTCGCCAATCACGAACAGCTCGCCACAAGCTGCCCTGAGGGCTTATTATTATTATTATTATATCAGACGTCGCTGTCCCATTGTTGGGCAAAGGCCTCCCTCCATTCTCTCCACGCGTCTCAGTTTTGCGCTTCGTTAGGCCAGTTCTTCAAGAAACCATAGATTTCGTCCCACCTTCTTCTAGGTCTGCCTCGACGCCGATTTTGTTTTACTGGGGACCAGTTGGTTGTCGTTTATGACAAACTAATTTGTGATTATCTCGATCCTATAAATTACTTATAGAATAATAAATTGGTTTGGAAAATGTAACTATTGTTTTGACTTAAAAAGCAGTGATATTTACAACATTATAATACAACTTATGACTAAATATGGCTATGATTAAAAATACAAACTGATGTACAATAATGCAAAGAAGAAATTAGCCACTATATTATCGAGCACGACTTCCGTTCAACTTACACTAAACAGAAGACGTGCTCGAGGCCGCTGTCCTGCGGGAGGGTGCCCAGGACGCTGGCGGCGTTACGTTACCTCTTTGGATGGCAATGAATATTCGTTGCCCGAGGTACGCGCCAGCCCTTCGGTCACCGGTCACCTCTACCAACTTTTACAAAGCTGTCGAGCGTCTGGCCCCCACGGCCCCAGGGTCTCAACACCGAATGGCGCAAGGATGTAGCCGTCACCCAGGGTGGCATACGTGCGCCGCTTGATACCCTCTGCAGCGGTCGCCGCCGCGCCCGCTCTTAGAGAGGTGGCAGGGAGGTGTGAGGGCGCCACAGTGTCAACATACGTAGCGTCCCACACCAGGGGCCTGCCATTCCTCCAAGGAATGACAGTCATACCGTCGGGTCTCCTGCCTGCCATCGTCTCTTGCAAGGCCATTTGGCTCAAGTATGGCCGGCACGTTGGCGCTGACAAGGACTACTAATTTGTTACATACTTATTATTACATAGATCTAATTGTATCAACGTACAGAAATAGATCCGCATCTGGGGACCTTAGCAACACCACGAATACCTAATTCGAGCCGGTTTTGAGCATGGCATGACATTAACGTAAATCAGTTATGATGATCCGTTTCCGGTGAATCACGCGAGGTGCTTATGCTATTTTATTCGTACAATAGAATTGGTAGAAGTGAACGCGTACAAAGGTCATAGGTTTGATAGCCATTTGAAATGATGTACTGTTCGAGGGGTTCTTGAGATTCCGGAATGTAAGGTTTCTACCTGTTTTGCGCAAAAAGTAATTATTTTGCATTAGATATTATACTATGAGGCTTGGTCAGTTTTTGGCCGAATCCCAAGGTCCAATTACTAATTGGAAGAAATAGAATACCTGAAACCTGACTAAAAAGTACTAAAACAGTGCAAAATCTATACTATGTTAAGTGTTGTTATTTTGTCGCGAACGTGTAAACAAGGTTGACCTGTGGAGCTCCTGTGGGTCTCATGTGGTTCTCCTGCTATGTCTTAATTTCAAGGCTATAATAAAATACTTTTTTCTAGGTTTTCCAAATTTACGCGAGATTCAATATGCTTCAAATATGGAATCTAGATTATTTTAAAATGACAAAAACTTTATAATGTCAAGATTTATTTAAGGTTGGACTCATTACGGAAAATTATGTTTTATGCTTGCAGCCATTATCGTTAAAACCACCAAAAGTGACCACTTTTGGCGGTATTAATAATAGTAGATTACATATCTACCTACCGAGGACAGGAAAGTAAGAAAGGTTTCAGATCTCATGTAATTGTTGACCGAGACGAAGCCGAGGTCAGCAAACATGTGATCTGAGGCTTTCTTATTTAATGTCCGAGGTTAGTATACTATTTTTCTTCGCGACGGAGGTGGAAAACGACAACTTAATTTAGCGCAGCGGGACGAGAATTGACGCTTTCCGTCCGGAGGGAAGAAAAAATTATAACTTCAAGCATTATAAAAACAAATCCGCAGTGACCCGATAAATTGAAAATCTTCAATGACTACAATGTGAGTTAATGTGACATTCTTGTTTTTGGAAATATTGTTTAATTGTTAAGAAATACAAAAATACGATTGGGGGCAGCACAATAGGCTCGGTGCAGCCTTAATGCCCTAATAATGAAGTAATAGCACTGATGTTGTCTTCCTGCATTTTCAGATCGACACGCGATCAGTTCCGCGAATTTCAAGATCTAGAATCTAGATAAGATACTTAGGTTAATAGGATGCACGAATTCAGACAATGTCTAAGATAAAGTGGACTGGCATGGTGATGTGATGAAGTGCAGTAATTTTATAAGGGAAAAACGTAGCATATTAATTTATTACAAATTTTGTTGCCTTTTAATATACTTAATAGAAGCATTGAAACTGTTTAATATTTGTTGGTCGTTGGTAAAGTCGCCACATTTCACCGGTACCGATTTCGGTGCCTATTTAGGCATATTATAATGAGGCGTTTTCCAAGACTAGTAAACCGAGAAAACTGTAGATGCCAATATTAAAAGTTTAGAAAGACCTGTCACATTTACAACAAAGTCTATGGTTGGACTTCCAATAAATACGCAATATCACCGAAAATGTTAGTTTATTATAAATAACTAAACATTCGCTACAAAAAAATTGTATATAATATTGTAAGTAACTAGGTACCTACTTATCAAAAGTAATTAATATGAAAACCAAATTGCTCCCTAAAGTTTGGGAATCGAGAAAAACACGGAACACTTTCGATCAGGCAGCTAAGTTTTCACGATTCTAAGCTTCGTTTTTTTTAAATGAATGCCTCATTGTAAAACAATATTTTAATGCCTTCTAATGTGATTTACCAATTTGATAGACTACTTACCTCTATCTCTAAAATCCCCGAAATGGGACCTATCCGCTGACTCTCAGAGTGGTACCTACCTAAATATATCCGAAACAGAAATGATCCTCTTGTTTATGCCACATCATCACAGCCTATAGGTACAATCCTCTGTGCTATAGGTATACGTCCCACTGCAGGGCACAGGCCTACCCTCAGGGAGGTTGTTAGACCACCTCGCGTGCCCAATGCGGATTGGTAGGCTTCCGGTTTTGTTTATACTGACCGGATGATTTTTACCGAGAGATTCGGAACGGTAAAAAATCATCCGGTAAGTATAAAACTTTTTAAGCTAGAAAAAAAAACGGTCTACTCTACGACAAATCTAATTAGACAATATAACCTATTGGTTCATTGCCATTTCTAATAGCCTCTCTGTTGTAGATGTTTCCGACATCAGACGAACAATGAACGTAATCTATTAGGTATGGGGTAGGTATACAATTGACAGTTTTTGTGATATCTTTAGGACATTAGGTATTTGTTTCTTTTGAAGTGGGATTATACCTAGTCTTCTTACGACGCGGTTGGTAAATATTATTAAGTGCTTCTTTTTTAACGACTTTTAAATTCTTGGATACTAACTTAAAATAAAAGGTATAAAAATAAGCTTATAATGCATACCTACTCCAAGGTAGAATAATATAAAACGGTCAAGTGTGTGTCGGGCTTGCGCTAACGATCCCAGAGAAAAAAAAAATTTGGTAATATTGTATGGTGGGCGGTAAGCAACTCCTCCGTGTATGATGAGTCCGATACGCTCTTGGCCGGTTTTTTCGCTTTACCTAAGTTCTACCAGCTGATAAATTTCCATAATATTGTTTTTCCAGTTGTGGTTGACATTCGGTGCGTCCCTGGGGTTCCTCATCATCGGCCTGGTGCGAGGGTACAGCGCTTCCAGCATACCTTCCATAGAGAAGTACGATCCTGAAATAATACAGAATAGTGAACAGAAGTCATGGATTGGTAAGTCTTTATAGGAGTTCCGATTAATGGTTAGGTCGACCTTCCGATCTTCAGGAATCCTATGACTAGTCCCTGTTCTTCCGATTCAACTCTAAAGAGCTGTATCTTATGAACCGTAGGTAATAGTTAGCAAGTTCACATTGTCACAGAATATTTATGTGTTATTTATTATTTTGGATTTGCTAAAAAATAAAAACAAAAAGTACAAAATTAAGGGACGTTTTCTTATTCAATCTTTTTGGTTTTTGCATCAGCATAGCATATGCTCACGACTATATTCCCCGAGGGGATAATCAGAGATATTATGAAACCTCTTTTGTTTTTGCTCTATCGTAAAACTGGGATTGATTAATTTTGTATGATACAGCAGATTTTTTTTTCGCGATTTCGAATTGACTGTTAAAGTTGTTCAGTTTAATGGACTAAAACACCCTTTGAATTATTACCAGAGGATATAATTTTATATTACACTCTATAGTAAGTTTGCGTAAGATTGTGTGGAGAAAAACGTTTTTTTTTTTGAGCTGCTTGATTATTACATTTTCAATATCTCAGCTCCGATGCGTGCTAGTGCTAGGCCATAAATGTCTATAACAAAATATTGTTGTTTATAGTACTTTAATTATACAGGGTCCAACTTAATATGCTGACACTTTTTTAAGGGGATGATCAGACCGTCAAATTGAACAACTTTCTCTATGGGACCAACATCGAAATGGAGAAAAAAAAATCTGCTGTCCCATACATTTGGCTCGAGTAGGTTTCCAATTTTGTATGATGAGGCAGATTTTTTTTTCGCGATTTCGATGTTGATGCCATCGAGAAAGTTGTTCAGCTTGACGGTCTGATCATCCCCTTAAAAAAGTGTCAGCATATTAAGAAGGACCCTATATAGTAGGTATGTTATTTAGTGGCCGCTACTGTAAAAAATTAAAATAGCATTACATACTCATTTATTAAAAACCCTATAATTTGTTCAGGTGCGATTCCGCCACTCGGCGCGTTCCTCGGCAGCATGGTATCCGGGCCCCTCATGCAGAAGGCGGGTCGTCGTCGGACCCTGATGCTGACGGCCCCGATCTGGGCAGCTGGGTGGCTAATCCTGGGCTTCGCTAAGTACTTCCCCCTCGTGTTGCTGGGTCGTATTGTGTCTGGACTATGTGTCGGCTTCTCCTTAGCTCCGGCTCAAGTTTATGTGAGTGTTTAAATGATTGTTTAATGTATAATTAGGGTTGAAGAATTGCTAAACTAAAGTGGCAGTGGGCGGGGCACATTGCTCGCAGAACCGATCGCCGATGGGGCCGAAAAGTTCTCGAGTGGAACCCGCGTACCGGAAAGCGCAGCGTGGTTGAGCTAACGAAGTGGACCGACGACCTGGTGTAGGCGGCGGGAACACGTCGGATGAGGGCAGCGCAGGACCGGTCGTTGTGGCGATCCTTGGGGAAGGGTTATGTCCATCGGCTGAGATGTGACGATGATGATGAATTAGCGTTCCGTACCCAAAGGGTGCCAACGGGACCCTATTCAGCCTACTCAGTCCGTCCGTCTGTCTGTCTATCTGTTTGTCTGTCTGTCCTACCTATAAAGGGCTGTATCTTTTGAACTTTAATAGCTAAACGTTTGAAGATATATTTATTAGTTTACCTATGGCATCGTTATTTACCTATGAAATTACTAGGTACTAGTATTTTTAATCTCATATCATGTTCAATGAATACTTTGAGATAAGAATAAGAATAATTTTCAGCGCATAAGGTAACGGCCAAGAGAGAGCAAAGTAGGTATATTTTTGGATAGGATATCCTCGTCCAAAGTAAAATGAATGTTTATTTTGGGAGAAGGGTCTATTGCAGGTATTATGTGATGGTAAAGATGCCCATCATTTTATTATCACCACACTACCTTCTGCGGGGTCACATAGGCCTAATATTAGACTTGTAGAGTTTTGACCGGTTTTATATGACCTATTTGAAGGGTTTACATCCATTCAAGAGTGTTTACTTTACTAAATAAGGAACACATTACGTGCTAAACTACGCTTCGATGAATCCAATAAATAACACTATCAAGACTAGGTTTATAAATAATCTGCATTCTCATCCAACTGCACTCACACACAATAGCTCTTTATTCTACTTCCGCACCCATTTCAAGGTACCATTCATTCCGGATTAAAACGTGTCTCTATTAGGATACCAAGATACATGAATACAGTGCATGCCAAATCATTCCGCTCTTCTGAAGTTATAATAATAAAGCGATGGTCAATTCCTCCGATGTTTATAGTCGAATTAAAACGATTAAAAGCTCAGGCATTTTAGTCATTAGGGCCTCTGTCTCCTTAAGGCGTATCTGCCCTGGACCACGACTCTCCATACTAATCGATGCGAACGAGCGCGTGGCTCCGGTCAGAATTTAGCAGTTTTCTTCGAAAAATAAGATGAAATTTTATTAATTTCTAAAAAGTAAGAAAACCACATCATTCTAAATTGTATTGCGAACATTATTGTAAATTTTCATTTTCTTCCGATTCAAAATGTAAGAGTAAAATGGTTACAACTGGAAAAAAAGGGGTAACTTTAGAGTCCCTTTTCTTCGGTTTTATTCATTAAAATCGATTTCTAGAAAAACCACATCACTTCTCATATCCTGTAGATTGGTCCAGTTGATTTTTCAGCTCAAAAAGTGCCATAGTTAATGAATACAATGGTTACAAAATTACCCAAAACCGGCTGGTAGCTTCTAACGGTCAAGTGCATATCGGACTATGCACTTAAAAAAACATGTGATCCCCAGGTTCATCAAGGGTATCGCGAATAAATATTTTTTATTGTAAAAAAAACTATATTAATTTGTTTTCCGACCACATGAGTTCAATTATTGTCAAAATTATATTTACTAGAATATGTTTTGCACGCATAATGCCAAAAAGGTCAATGTATATCTACCACCTGGGGCGATATTATTACCTTAGGTATGTTCGTTTTATCTGAAGCATAAAACTAAGAGTATTATGCTTATGACTGTCTACTAGTATGAAAATGGAGTCACGTTGCAGGGTTTGCCTCGAACACTTGTCTCTCGCGTGGTGTTCGCGCGGTTCGCGTCTCAGCCTGCCACGAGGCTCCTAAATCCTTCTCAGTTGTTCTTACTCAAAAAAAATCCTCGAGATTGGATAGACACTGGATCAAATAACTTGACACTGGCGAAATCTAACAAGGAAACGCCATTAAATAAAAATAGAATATAATATAATAGTATGAAAATATTACCAATGTGGACTACCGAGTACCGACACGATGATGTATATAGTGTGTATACAATCGAAGTTTTGACTTTCTCAGTGAGGTAGGGAACCCGTAATATGTTACCTACGAATACTTGTTTATTATTCGTAGGTAGTATTGTTACGTATTAGAAATTGATGTCAAATCAAAACAAATTAAGATTGGCTTTGATAGATCTCTTAAGCTTTTGTTAACTTTAGCATAATTTGATCACAACACCTTTGACACGACACGATATTAACTAATTAACTGTATTAGGTGGTATTAGTAGGATACCTATATAAACAGCGAGATTATGTGATAGATAAGCTTCTGACAGCGTGGAATTTTGATGGAATTAAAATGTTCGGTTGACGTGTAAAACCCAGAACCCAATATCTCTTTTAAAATACAGTTTTTGATGTTGCTGGCTTATGTTGGTTTACACATTAAAGTTAATAAATAATAATAAATATAATAAATATCTTGGACATTGTCACACAAATTATCTAGTCACATTTAACCTCTCGTATGCTGGAATTCCAGACACAATGGAAAATGAATTGTTCTTGTAGCAGATCTGCACCAAAGCATACGAAGGGTAATGAGGGGTTAAAGTACCAGAATCTAGCCTGGACTTGTATTACGATGACTAGACAACGATATAGAATACATTTATAGATACAAACATCCATGACTCGGGTACAAATATTCATATTCGTCATACAAATATTTGTCTCTTAAGGGATTCGAACCCGCGACCCATGGCACAGCAGGCAGGTTCACTACAGACTGTGCTATCGGGCCGTCGTAAAATTAGTTGCAGCCTGAGAAGGGTGAGCATAATTTTTCAGAGTAAAACGATTGAACAATAAAGTCGAAGATCAAATTATTATATACTTAGCTGTAGGTACTCTATAATCTATCTATATGCTAATAATAAGTATGAATGTATGGAGGATGGCTGTGGTAGTTGAGGAAGGCCGAAGGAAAGATGGATGGATTGTGTGAAGTATGATATGGGTGAGAAACGAGTGAGTGCTGAATCGACGGCTAGGGTGGACGCATACGCATATCTACCCGCGGCGAAGGAGCCTAAGGAGGCGAACGAATTTCCTTTTAATTCTTCTGACGATTCGTCCGATTGGCCTCGGATAAGTGTGATAGTCATATAATTTAATACAAAGAATTCTATAATTCGATTCTTTCGCCTCCTTCGGCTCGTTCGTCGCGGGTAAATATACCTTCTCCTTAATGAATGGAAGAGTATGACATATAATATGTTGATTGTGTATATAGGGTCATTTTTAATTAGTTGGCGAAACTTAACCAGGGCACTTGTTAATGATAACAGATTGCATTATCAATGTTTATAATTGGTATTGATGATTAACAAAATTATTATTATCGTGCGTAGGGTAGGGAAGTGCATACAGTATGCGACCGCGGGTGGACATTGACCTCAGAATCATATGATCGAGCGGGGGGTCATTGCCACGTAATTGTACTCAGTAACAGATACCAAATGCGTTTCTTAAGTTTCGCCAACTAATTAAATTTGACCTCATATTCTTTAAGTGATCGAAGGTAATGCCGTGGTATTTTTACGTGTTTTTTTAACTTTCAGGTGAGTGAATGCTGCGACCCAGAGATCAGAGGGCGTCTCGGCTCCCTGCCTACCCTCTCCATGTCCTTGGGTATCCTGCTGTCCTACATCGCAGGCAACTGGCTTTATTGGAGGCACCTCGCATTTTTCTCCGCTTTGTTTTGTGGTAAGCTTTTATAACATCAATACTGTGCGTAAATAAAGAGTAGACAATAATTGACAACGCCACTTTCTTTGAAAGAACGTCGAAATAAAGCATACCCATGCCAGCATGCCACAGACAATAAAGCGACAAAACGAGAAATACGTCATGCAAGCTCACTTTCTTATTTATTATTTTATCAAAATTGTATTAAGTATATTCATATTTATTAATTAAATCTTTTAAACACCAATGAGGGATTTTCAGAAAGCCATTAAAAAAGAAAAAGTTGTTCCTAATGGCTCTATAGATGGCGTTGACGAGACAGGGGTGAGCAAACTTGCAGATAATAAAATACAAATAAAATAGTAAGAATTTGTGTTTTTAAGTAAGCAGCGTAGGTATATTTCGTCAACGGATGCGTCTGAATCTCTGAATCAATGACATGCATTTTTGTATACTTTTTAGCTTAAAATTTTCGTCATTTTGTTAAACATATAAATAAAGATCAAGCTAATAAACTTACTGCTGCAGTGTTCAATGCAGTGTTACAACGATTGTGACGTTCGCCTTTGATCATCAAAGGCAAACATCCGAACACAAATATAATAAACGCGGTTAAAACCATTAAGGCTAGGTTATCCCAGTGCAAGCGTCTCTTTCTTGCAAGTATTAGTTTACAATTAGCCATCCCGCTGCAATTGAAAGCAGGATCGCAAAAAAACGTGTTTTTCGTCAATATCTTTGCTCATGGGAGTTTCTAAGCTAAAAATTCTTCTGAGTTCACTAGAAATATTTAATGTATTTAGTTAAGTACAAGAATAAAAAGTTAAATATCAGCAGTTTAATCATAGTATTGAAAAAACATAACAAAAAGGGGTAACTTTGGGATGTTTTTCTATCTAGTAAACTTAATCTAATCGTGTAATTGAGAACAGTCGCCCATCCGCCCGATCCTTAAATAAGACATAATTTAATTTCAGACTTTAAAACACAGTTTAAAACACTTTCGTTCGTGTTCAAAAAACGGCTTCGACGGGATAACAGCGTCTTAACTGAAGCTTAATTCTTGGTCGTCTAAAGTACCTTATGGATACGATTGACTGAGATAATACACCTCAAAGGAATGAAAGGCGTCTTATATTATATAATGTTATGGATTTATAACAAGCTTTTGAGATGAGATAATGCTTTGGTGGTATAGAATGTCATTGTTTAGGATAGAACTAACATGTATTATTTCTTTTTCTTCCCTCCGGACGGAAAGCGTCAATTTTCGTCCCGCTGCGCTAAACGAAGTTGTCGCTTTCCACCTCTGTCGCAAAGAAAAATAGTATACTAACCTCGGAGAGTAAATAAGAAAGCCTCAGCTCACATGTTTGTTTACATGAGATCTGAGACCTTTTTTACTTTCCTGTCCTCGGTGTGTAGGTAATGTACTATAATTGAACTATACCTATTTTACTAAGATACTAAACATCGTTATACAGTGCTTAATTTAAATGCGTTACGTATTAAGCTTCAGACCATCAAATTGATCAACTTTCAATTGTCGTTTGCTATGGAACAGTTTCTTTATTTTTGCCACATAATTAGACAAAGACAGAGTTGCTTAGTTTGATGGTCTGAAGTAAAGCATTTGATGTAAAGCACATAATTTTGCATTCAGTTTAGTGTCACTATCTTATCATCCATATAAGGTCCTTCTTAATACATTTTGCTGACTGTTTTTAATGAGATGGTTTGACCATCAAACTGAACAACTTTCTCTATGGCTCCCAGGCCTCCCAGATCAAAGTCGCGAAAAAAATTCTGCTGTCCTATACATTTGAGTCGGGTGGGTGGGTACAGCAGTTTTGTATGAAACAGCAAATTGTTTTTCGTTACCTGAGATAGGCTCCATAGTGAAAGTTGTTCAGTTGTGACATATACTCTAGCGATAGACAAGCACGTTCAAACAAACAACATATCACACAAAACAACACAAAATGACACATTGCGGTCTGTCATTGCCATAGTGACGAAGTGAACTCGGGAACGTCAATCAGGTGCAGGCACCGCATTCAAGTGGAACATGTTGCTTCTATGAAAGGGCCTGTCTATCGCTAGAGTTTAAGTCAATGGTCTGAGTTCACCGTTTCAGTCTGCGGAGGACTGTCCCTTACACCCTGTATAGGACAGCTGATTTCGATTACGCGATTCGATGTTGGGCCCACAGAGAAAGTTGTTCAGTTTGATGGTCTGATCATCACCTTGAAAACCGTCAGCTCATTAAGTTGGACCCTGTATAGTGACTACTATGTTATAGCGGATTGGGTCACTATGTCTTTCCCTAGAAAGATCAAGAAAAAATAAACACTTGGTGTAGGGACACACCTGCGGAACGTTCCGCTCCAAACGTTCTGTTGAATACGCGCGCAACGCTTTCCCCCATACCGGCGACAAACCAGTACGCGCCATTTTTCCTAGTAGACGCTTATTCAACCGAACGTTCGGCGCATAACGTTCCGCAGATGTGTCCCTAGACTAGTAATTGTCCGACATCGTTCGCAGCGGCTCTATTCGTGGTGCTACTGCCACTGCCCGAGTCCCCGGTGTGGCTTGAAGCTAAAGGCGTCGACGCGTCCGCTGCCGTCAAGTGGCTTCATCTGTCTGCTCGTGCCACTGCTACTGTGAAGGATGATGAAATGCAGTGAGTGTTCTTGTACTTTTGAGTCGATGGGAATGCCTTAGGGTTCCGTATCCGAAGGGTGCAAACGGGATTCTGTTACTAAAGCCTATGATGTCCGACCGTCCGTACTCAAAAGGGCTGTATCTTTTGAACCGCAATAGGTGATAGGAAGAGAATTGTTTATACATAATACGGTGTTATTAGTTTGGATTTGAGTAACAAATAAAAAAAAAATGACAGGTAAAAGTAGCCGAAATCCATGGGAATGTATGAACCTACGGGTGTCAGAACCGCCCAAAATGGAGTTTCATAGTCTCTACGTACCTCTCTGGGAAAAAGGCGTGAGTTTATGTAAAAATTTAAGGGGGGTACATAAAAGGACCGTGTATTTTTCAAGGGTATTTGTTTTTGCTTTAGATATCGTAAAAATCAAAACACTTACAAGTGTTAAACTTTTTGTACTTAAATCGAGTTATAATCTAAACTAAGACAACAAATAATACAAACCGAGTGAAAGTGTGTATTGGGCCCGCGATAAGGATCCCGGAGACAATTGTTCTTTATTGATAATTCTGGTGGTACGGAACCCTCGGTGCGTGAGTCCTACTCGCACTTGGCTGGTTTTATAGTATTTTGGCACACGGATACCACCAATACCAGCAGCGTCCAATGCTTGGACGGGGGAACAGAGTGAGTGCATTGATGATCTGTGGTGAAGTAGATCGGCGACGCCAGCTTTTTGCTGATATTTTATTTTATGACGGTGAAAATGTTTTTTTTAAACAATGATATTTTTATACATTACTCTAAATTTACACCCGTATAACACACAACTAAGACGTTGTTCTCTTGACATTTCTTCACTCGAGTGGAGGAAGTTTTTGACATAACTTGTATGACAAAAACGTCCTCGTTCTCGACTCGAGTATGAGGAAGCCTTAAAAGGATGCTATGATATCAGTTTCACCCTGTAAAGGCTGATGATGTTGAATATCCACATTGTGATGGTCTATTGGTTTGACCACGTTGCCACGTCGTCGTTTTGAAGTAAGTATGCAACGTTTGATGAAAATGTATCTGTTTTCAAGGAAATCAGAGAAAAGCTTGGAACCGCCCAGCCTGTTCACTCGCAAGGTGTTCTTTTCTCCCTCCGTCATCAAGCCGCTGGTCATCGGGTTCGCGCTGCTGTTCTTCCAGCAGTTCAGTGGGATTGACGCCGTCATCTTCTTCACTGTAGAGATATTTCAAAGCGCTGGTAATTAATTTAAATATTATTTTATTGGGCTAGCAGTCTCCATACAAACAAAGCGAAAACGTTTCACTTCTCAACCTTATCGTTTCAATTATTTTTCAATATGTTGGTAGGTATGATAAAAGTAAGTAAGTACTTAGAATGAAAATCCTCATCTTACAATCTACGGAATTTTAATGTTTTTTACAAAATGATTTTTTTCTATCACAGTGCAAGGGACAGCCCTCCGCTGACCAAAACGGTGAACTCAGACCATCAAACTGAACAACTTTCACTGGATGGATCCTGCCTCGGAAACTCGAAAAAAAACAGCTTTTTCATACAAAACTGCTGTACCAACCCGACTCAAATGTATGGGACAGCAGATTGTTTTCGCGTTTCCTGAGTTAGGCTCCATAATGAAAGTTGTTCAGTTTGATGGTTTAGAAGTTCACCGTTTCAGTCTGCGGAGGGCTGTCCCTTACACCCTGTATTCTAGTGGCAGTAGCTGACCCAGAAGAGGGATGAATGAAAAAAAAAAGAGTTGACAAGGCGATTTGGATAAATAAAAATGTCGGTCTCGTTGATATCTTTTGTATGAAACTATCGTTCGACGTTGAATCAACAAAATTTGTTAACGTTTCCAGGCAGCAAACTGGACGCTATGACGGCGACGATTATAGTGGGTGTGGTGCAACTGCTGAGCAACGCAGTGAGCACTATGCTGGTTGACCACGCCGGCAGGAGGCCGCTGCTTCTGATCTCAGCCGCCGTCATGTGCGCCTCCATGGCGGCCATGGGCGCCGCCTTCTATTTCGAGTTCGAGCACGAGTCTTGGCTCGGGTTGGTTAAAATGTTTTAAAAATCTTGAATATACTATTGCGTTAAGAGGATAGGCGAGTACAGTTTTTTCCATGCAAACGTATTCCCCTGTTTCCTCCCTGGATAATGACACTGGAGCAAAAAAAAATTTACCATACAATCTATGTTACATCTGCTATGTCCCTATGTTTTGGTTTTTTGCATTAATTAATTACTGTATGAACTAGCAACCTTCAAAAATGTCCAATTTTACCGCCCGTTTTCAGAAATCCAGCAAACATTGACGAATATAAAAAAAAAACAGACATAGCCAAAGTTTTACTCATATTATTCTTGAAAGAATGATTAAAATCGGTTTAGTTTTGGAGGAGGAAACAGGGGAATACTAAATGCTGTTTTCGTCGATTTTATGTAGATAAAATCGGTCCGAGCTGCAGTTGCAAATTCGCATTTCAGCCCGCATCCTCTTAACATAACTTTGAAAATAATAAAAGGTAAGATAAAACGTAAATTTTTGCATTGCATCCAATACCCTTACCAGCTTCCTCGATTGCATAGGTAAATAATTTATTTAAAGCAAATCGGATTTCGGCAATTTGATACATAAAGTTTGATAAGACCCAGGACAGCGTCGGTGGCGCGTTGCGGAGAGCTATGGAACTCAATCTTGATGTCCGGGACTAGCTATTATTATCTATTCATATAATGGTCCGGGTTCGAATCTGCACGGACCACATGCCATGTAACAATGAGTTTTTCTAACTTATGTACGTAATAACGACTGCTCTCAAAAAGTGACGAAAAACAACGTGGGAACTGTGTTCTGTGGTCTACTTAAAAAGAAATAAGCAATTTTTCTGTCATTTTTCCAGATACCTGCCCATAGCAAGCCTGGTGGTGTTCATGATGGGCTTCTCGCTGGGCTTCGGTGGGCTGCCGTTCCTCCTGCTGGGCGAGCTGTTCCCAGCTCACTACCGCTCCCAGCTCTCCGGCATGGCCAGCGCTGTCAACCTGCTGTCCATGTTCGCTGTCATCAAGTCCTATCACTCTCTTGAAGTAAGCAGTTAATTACTTTTCTCCCCTCCGGACGGAAAGCGTCAATTGTCGTCCCGCTGCGCTAAACGAAGTTGTCGCTTTCCACTTCCATCGAGGAGAAAAATAGTATACTAACCTCTGACAGTAAATAAGAAAGCCTCAGATCACATGTTTGTTGACCTCGGCTTCGCCTCGGTCGACAATTACATGAGATCTGAGACCTTTCTTACTTTCCTATCCTCGGTGTTTAATTTAATATTATAGTTAGGTGCATGATGGGCTCCCTTCTTCCTTCTGGGCATCAACTCTCTTGTTGTTAGGAGTTAAATACTTTATTAGTACCTCCAAAAAATGTGCATCCTTCCGATGCTCACGTACGGTGCATAAACGTTGTATTTGACGAACGATCAGAAGTCAAGCCTCAAGATTTGTCAGAGAGCTATGGAGCGCAGCATCCTAGGCTTAAAACTGATCGTCCGAGTCAGAAACGAAGTCATTCGCTCCAGAACCCAAGTGACAAACGTCGCCACCACAGCTGCCAATCCTAAGTGGGATTGGGCTGGTCATGTCATGCCAGATGATCTATGGGACAAAACCACCACCAACTGGTCCCCAACGAAACGAAATCGGCGTCGAGGTAGACCTAGATGAAGGTGGCGGGACGAAATTGATGGTTTTATTAAAGGCCTGTCGAAGCGAGCGAAAGGTAGGCCCACCATTCATCATCATCATCAGCCTATATACGTCCCACTGCAGGGCACAGGCCTACCCTCTAGGAGCGTGTTTGGGCGTTAGTCCACCACGCGTGCACAATGCGGATTGGTAGACTTCACATATGCATCAGAATTTCTTCTTCTGCATGAAGGTTTCCTCACGATGTTTTCCTTCACCGTTTGAGAGCAGTCGGTAATACGTACATAAGTTAGAAAAACTCATTGGTACGTGACATGTTGTCAGTGCGGATTCGAACCCAGATCTCATGATTACCTCATTCATTACCTCAGTCATTACCTCTGCGCAACACGCACTCCGCTCTCTAGTAGGGCATTAATGGCTGATAATTTAAAAATAAAATATTTAAAAAGTGGCCATCGCGGGACGCCCGGCAGATGTGAAATATTGAAATACCGCACTCTCCCGATTGTCTATCATAATATTTAGAAAACTATTTTTTTACAGGTTGCACTGACATCAGCGGGTACTTTCTGGATGTACTCCTGTTTCTCAGCAGTTGCCTTCTTCTTCGTTCTCTTCATGGTGCCGGAGACGAAGGGCAAATCTTTAGCCGAGATCGAGCAACATTTCCGTGGAAAGCAGAAATCCGAATCTATACAGATATCCACAGTATCATAAATATTCGAATTAGCAACATTAGGAAATTCAATTTTATTATTGTTGTTGTAGCCATAAGTTAAATTATACATAATTTTTATTTGTCGAGCAAATTTTTAGAGAATGTGCTTTATGCATGAATTTTTATAGAAACCAATTACTTACTCATTGTTGTTGTTGACTTCTTCAGTAGTTGGTTTTTACCCTTCTTTCATCTACTAACAGTATGAGTATCTATTTCTACATAAGTAGTTAATCTATTCTGTGAGAAGTACGAGTATGTCAGGAATGACAGTGTATTCCAGCTGTGGTAATGGAAGTTCTGGAAAATGCCCGTTCGGGGAAATTAATAACCGTTCGAGGAAATGGCCTTACGGGGAAAAGGCCGTTCGGGAATATGCCCGTTCGGGAATATGCCCGTTCGGGGAAATTGCCGTTCGGGTAAATGACCGTTCGTGGAAATGGCCGTTCGGGTAAATGACCGTTCGGGGTAAAGGACGAATCCGGGAAATGGACGAATCCGGGAAATGGACGAATCCGGGAAATGGACGTAACCGACCTGATCCAGTCGTTCGTTTGTCATCAGGCGATTCTGTTCGAAAAAAGTTCAAGTAGTACCCATTTCATTCAAGATTTTTGGATCGAAACCTCGGTTTACATAACTATCGGTCAGTACCGTGCTATTGTCATATTGTTTCTTTTTTTACAAAATATTGCGGTGTCTTTGCTTTAGGTTTTACCGGAGTTTTCAGGTTTTTAATTTTTGGAATTAAATGGCAAATTGTGATGGATAACTGTGATGTAGATTATTTTGTATAATGTAGTAAATTAAATTGAAAACTAATATTTTCTAAATGAGAGCTGTGATAATATATAACTTGACATTAAAAACCAATAAATTACAAATAGATAATAAATTACATGTTTTTTCTAAACCGGTGTTATCCCATTCCTATCTCACCTACCCCTTCACAGTATTCTCGGTATAAATAATAAATAAATAAATATCTTGGACATTGTCACACAAATTATCTAGTCACATTTAAAGTTCCAGAATCTAGCCTGGAGTATTATGATGACTAGACAACGATATAGAATACATATATAGATACAAACATCCATGACTCGGGTACAAATATTCATATCCACCATTCAAATATTTGTCCCTTACGGGATTCGAACCCGCGGCCCTCGACACAGCAGGCAGGTTCACTACAGACTGTGCTATCAGGTCGTCAAATAATGAAAATAGACACATACATTGTATGACCACAAATGTATGATACTAGGATTTTTATCGTGGAAACCATAAAATGACAACACAAACATAACATCCAAGACCTTCGAACCCAGGTTTGGCAGTCGGTATTGTACTCGAGAAGATGTCCCACGAAGCTGGGAACGCTGCAACCAACTGGGAAATTGATTAACAGACTAGGTCACTCCAGTCGCTGGTATCATGACCACATTACCTAGGCAAGCCCTAGAATGGAATCCACAGGGAATATGTACACTAAAAATAAATGCACTCCAACTAAGTAACGTATTCTTCGAAGGTATTATATTGGTGATCGAAGACTTTACCTAACAATAACAACCAGGGACTCTACCCGGATATTCGAACTTCGCAATTGCGTGATCGTTTTCGATCCAATGTGAACTCTATTACAATGAAGTTCGGACCGATACGGTCTCAATGTATCGAAAATCGAAATTCCGGGTCATAGACTAAAACTCTAGCGATAGACTTGCCTTTGCATACAAGCAACATGTTCCACTCGAATGAGGTGTACGCACCTGATTGATGTTCCCGAGTTCACTTCGTCACTATGGCAATGACAGACCGCAATGTGTCATTTTGTGTTGTTTTGTGTGACATGTTCTTTGTTTGAACGAGCTGGTCTATCGCTAGAGTAATATGTCTATGTTCCGGGTACAGGAGTGCGATTTTTGAATCTCATTCGGTGAGCTCATCTGTTGAAAATGTCAAAATTACTACGGAGATGCGCATCTTTTTACTGCTGATTTGACTTTCAAAAATCGCTCTTCTATAGTATGATTTTCGAAATCAGCAGCAGTAGAAAGATGCATATCTCCATAGTTATTTTGACATTTTCAACTGCTGAGCTCACCGAATGAGATTCAAAAATCGCACTCCAGCGGGGCTAGTACGCCAACCACGTTTAACACATCCATCTGTCAAATTTAGTCTTCTGTCTCGTTCTGTCGCGTGCAAATAGAAAGAGAGCGGAAGCGTGATAGCGCTATATCACGCAATCGCGGGTTGGCGTACTAGCCCCGCAGGAGTGCAAAGAAAGTTCCGACTAACCCGACTGCGATAGAAGGAGGGCTTGATGGATTTTAGCGTATGAGGTGTCTTTAGTTTCGTAAAAACCGTGAGAGTGACAAAGGGTACAATATTTTAATATGAAAACGTCTGCGAATTAAAAAACAGAGGGGAAAGAATACATTTTTTTTGTAAAATTTACAATATGGGTATCAAATGAAAGATGATGAAAAGCAGATTCCAAATGTATATTATAGTACTTTTATGCTACCATTTTGATTTTTGACAAGACTAATTTAGTAATTTATTTAATAAATGTCTGCTAACGACATTATTCACAACATTTACGTAAACATTATGTAGTGCGATTTTTGAAACTCACACGTTGAAATCAGCAGTAGTAAATGTCAAAAATACTATGGAGTTTTATGCATTTTCCAGGAGTGTAATTTTTGAAAGATTTAGAAATTTTGACATTTTCAACTGCGGAGTTCAACGTATGAGTTTCAAAAATCGCACTCCTGGAATGCGATTTTTGAATCTCATTCGGTGAGCTCAGCATTGTTAAATGTCAAAATTACTATGGAGATACGGATCTTTCTACTGCTGATTTGGCTGTCAAAAATCGCACTCCTGAAGTACGATTTTTGAAAATCAAATCAACAGTAGAAAGATGCATATCTTCATAGTAATTTCGACATTCGCTACTGCAGAGTTCGACGTATGACATTCAAAAACCGCACTCCTGAAGTATGATTTTTGAGAGTCAAATCAGCAGTTAAAAGATGCATATCTCCATAGTAATTTTGACATTTTCAACTGCTGAGCTCACCGAATGAGATTCAAAAATCGCACTCCTGGTTCTTAAAGTAGCGTGAATAAATCAGTTGTAAGCAAACGCGTTTATTAACATGTCACCTTTATTGGTATGACAATAAGGTTCACAAGAGTTCATCAACTGGAAGTAAACAAAGTAAAAAAATATAGTTTTCCTCATCTACATAAAAAAGTAGGCAATCAAAATGATCTAAGACAGCTACTTACTGAAGGAAGTAAAAAAATAACTCACTTTATTATTGGAAAGTAATATAATATTGACACAAATAAAGATAGGTAGATCAAGCGAGCTGAATAAATTCTATAGTTAGTGCTAACCTACATAACATCATTGAATATAGTACCTATGAGTTCGTGTATACACAGCATATGTCACAAGGACCCACTTTCTACTATTGATGCGTGAGAATCAGTTCGTCAATATACTAAAGATACCTTCTCATGTCACTGCTTTACTTAGCATTTCTTTAAATCATAATGTACTTATTTAAATGTTATCGTACAGTTCACAAAAAAATCAACACATTAATCAAGCGTAGACAATACTGGATGTTTTTTATAACACTTTTTAAATTTACAGGGGTGTTTCAAACCATCGATTTCAGATTTGTTTCTCAAATAAAAGTAGTTTAATTTGATGGTCTGAACCACCCTTAAATATTTTTCGACTCAGTTCCCTGTAGTTTGTTTTTATTGTGTAGGTACTAGAGAACCGCGGCGAACTTCGTACCGCCTTAGAATCTTCCCGACACACTTGGCTGTTTTTTAAAGCCTATGTTAATCACTGATAATGTTGCATTCTAATGGTGAAAGAATTATTCAGATCGGTCCAGTAGTTTCGGAGCCTATTCATTACAAACAAAGAAACAAACAAAAAAATCATATCTTTCCTCTTTATAATATGAGTACAGATTTCAAATCATCCGTCATCACCAAGAAGCGTCTGAACTTCCTACGAAAATAAAGTGGCGAGGTGTGAGCAGGGGCCGGCTGCGCGGGCGCACAGCCTCCGTTGCACCATCCATCGGCGCTCACTCACGACTTCTCGTTAACTGCCGAGGATGACACAGATCACTTCACGTCACCCTGCCTCACGGAGTCTCGATACGATTTGTAATCTAGCAATACCTATATGGCTTCAATTGAAATATACATACTTTTATGGGTGTATCCCACTATTTCCATTAGGTATTTCTATTGTTACAAATATTGACACTTTTTCCATTGCTGGCGGCGGCGGCAAAAAAAAACCACTACATCACCTTTTATGACGGCGTGCACATAGAAATTATTTATTTATTTTTCTCCCCTCCGGACGGAAAGCATCAATTGTCGTCCCGCTGCGCTAAACGAAGTTGTCGCTTTCCACCTCTGTCGAGGAGAAAAATAGTATACTAACCTCGGACAGTAAATAAGAAAGCCTCAGATCACATGTTTATTGACCTCGGCCTGCGACCTTTCTTACTTTCCTGTCCTCGGTGTGTAATCTACTATTCTCTTTAGATAACTATTTATTTATCAGTAATTTATCAGGCCGTCATAAATATTAAAGTAGAAACAGATTCTCAAACAACACAACTGCGTTTTTTTGCCGCAATAGAAATAATGGGATATAAGTTGGAAAAAACGCTAGTCCGTCTTTTTCTATTTTATATTTCCATGGAAATAGTGGGACATTAACTCCATACAGTCATCATCATCATCGTCCACTGCTGAACATACGCCTTTCCCAAGGCGCGCCACACAACTCTATAGAGCGTAGTGTGGGACGCCCTGCTACCCTATGGACCGACGACCTAGAAAAAAAGTAGCGGGGAGCGACTGGATGACGAAGGCCGAGGACTTTTATTGTAACCATCATCATCATCATTATCACCATACCAACCATACCTAACTGATATTCTACAAGTATTACAAGTTTCATAGTTTTGCAAACTATCACGTGGAATACAATGTGGGTGGAGAGATGGTACCTGCCTACTCAATAAGAGAAACGTGAAGCGTGAAGGATTCGAAATTAGATAGACATTCCAACGCATGTAACCTAACGCAATTAGGCTCATTTGAAAAGGTCAACATATCTCTAAATTAGACAGAACGTGTAAATGCAATAGCATGCAATACCATTATCTACTCGTAGGTGTATTTGATATTGTTGTTAGACTAACTTGGTACTTCTATTCTATATTTAAAAAAAAATGGCTGCCATCTTGGGTATGTGATGATTTTGCCAGTGTCTAGTTTTTGTAGCAAGAGTGCTTGACGTTGTACGGTAACTTATGCATTATGGTGACTTCAAGAATTGTTTTTCGAAAAGAACACTATCTTGAGCCACCACTGGAGCTTCGTTGTAGGCCGGGGAGGGGGCCACCAACAATCGACTCGCGATGCGACTACCCTATAGCAGACCTACAACGCGACTCCGAACTTGGTACTTATAAACTAGCGAAAGTTGAATCAAAATGCAAGAGGAATTTCAGGGATAATTTCATAAGACTAACAGATGTGGTAGACGCTTAATTAAATAGAATAGGGTTGAATTGTCACGTAGCGGTCGTTAGTAGGTATTGCGTCGGTTTTAGCAAGGACTCCCACGGCGAAGGCCCGGCAGATGCACGAAACTAAATGCAGAGACACGACACGCGTGCACCGCTTGCATTACTATTGATATCACGCCCGACGCTCCCCGTCCCTATATAAACTCGACCTATTCAAATTTAATGTATTCCAAAGCTAAATCTTAATAAAGAAACACATCCCTTTATTGAGGAGCTCATGAGAATATTTCGGATATGATTTTAGTGAGTTACGTTTTCAATTCGTTCTGAGTTCAACTAATGAATTTTTTTTGTTTTGTAGGGTCCTTCTTAATATGCTGACGGGAGGATAAGACCATCAAACTGAACAACTTTCTCTAATAGACCAACATCAAAATCGGGAAAAAAAATCAGCTGTTTCATACTAAACTGCAAACCTACTGGACCTAAATGTATAGCGATTTTACTCCCATATAGAAAGTTGTTCAGTTTGATGGTATGATCATGATCAAAACTGTCAGCATATTAAGAAGGACCCTATATGTTATTTCTTTTTTCAGCACTGGATAATTTGGTTTAGCGCTATTGCGTGGACGTGTAAATGTGAACCACCAGTAAATAGTTACCTACCTCCTGGCAGCGGTGGCGCTGCTGGTAGACCGTCTTCAGAGTATGGTCCGCCAGGAGCGACTGGCGGTGGGGGTGGTGGCCCAGGTGGTAGCCGTCCTGGCTTCGGAGGCAGGGACACCGGCAATCAAAGACAACCACAAGACACTTATCTACCTCCCGGGCAATTCGGACAATCCACCCCGGATTCTCAGTATGGACCACCAGGGCAAGGGGGTCGCGGTGGGCAAGGAGCGGGTTCTCCGCAGAGAGGATTTGGTTCTCAACCACAAGGCGGGTTCGGTCAAGGACAAGGAGGAAATGCTCCCAGCTCGCAGTATGGAACTCCTGGTCAGGGCAGAGGTCCTGGCTCAAACCAGCCTGGCAGTGGTAACAAGAACGGACGTCCCCAATCCACTTATGGTCCACCCAACGGTCAAGGTCAAAATAGAGGAAGCGGTGGTTTTGGATCAGGAGGATCTCCCGGAAGTGGCGGGTTTGGACCAGGAGGATCTCCCGGAAGTGGTGGTTTTGGATCAGGTGGTTCAGGATTCGGTCAGCAGCCTGAGAGTTCTTATGGTCCTCCACCATCTGGTCAGCTTCAATCTCCGAGGGGTGGTAGTGGCGGTTTTGGTTCCGGAGGTCAATCACCTAGCCAAGGATTTGGAGGTCAAAGACAGCTTGATTCATCTTATGGTCCACCGAATGCTGGTGGTCCGGGTGCCGGATCTCAGAATGGATTTGGCGGCGGTTCTCAAAGTGGATTTGGCGGGAGACCTTCAGGTGGAGGTAGCGGCGGCGCACCATCGTCATCATATGGTGCTCCTGGTGTTGGTAGTGATGCTGGTGGTAGAGGCTCTAGTGGAAGCAGTGGTGGAGAATTTGATGGAGGCGAATCTGACGTGAGGATTTCTCTTCGTACTCTCTTAGTAACGTTGTTTGAGTAAAAATTTTATGAGAAACTGATTTAATGTATGTTTTAGGAGCCAGCTAAATACGAGTTTAGCTATGACGTCGACGACGCGCAGACAGGTACTAAATTTGGTCATTCAGAACAACGGGACGGTGACCTGGCCACTGGAGAGTATAACGTAGTGCTGCCCGATGGCAGGAAGCAGGTGGTCGAGTACGAGGCCGGTCTGCAGGGATTCAAGCCTCAGATCCGTTACGAGGGTACTGCGATTTATATATTTTTCGCACGATCCTACCAATGAGATTGCAAGTTAAACCAGTCAGGGCCAAAACTCTCCATGCTTTTATATCAACCTTCCCATTCACCCAATTATTTGCGAATACAACTAAGATAAGATCTTCTCAAAATATTGTAATGTTCACTGTGGTTATAATGCATTTTTTTTAGGTGGCGCTGGCCCAGGTTCAGGATTTGGCTCGGGTAAAAAAAAATTTTCTTCGCTATTATTGTTTATAGGTTTTGGGTACAAATGAAGCTCATGAAATAATTTGACACCACAAGTAGAATAAAAGGATACCTACATGTTTTATTTTTAAGGCGGTTTTTTACTGGTTCATGCTTTCCACGAACCAGTAAAAAACCACCATTAAATTGTTGCTTTACAATTCAAAACTCACCAGTTGTTCAATGAAATAGAATCCTTAATCAAAATATGACACTGTTTTAGGAAATGCTGGTGGGCAAGGATACCCACAAGGTGGGCCAGGAGGAGACTTCCAAGGGAGTGACAATGACATAGGCTTTACACAAGGCCCACAAGGTGGCGGTCAACAGGGACCGGACCGATATCAGGATCAAGGGAGTTTTGGACAAGGAGGGTCCCCAGGTCAAGGAGGAATGGGCTATCCAAGTGGCAGACCAAGTGCTGGAGGAAGAAATGGGCAAGGACGAGGATCAAGTGGAGGTGCTGGAGGACGGGGAGGAAATGGAAATTCTCTGGAAACCTTCAATGGTGGCGATAACGGTTATCCAAGTGGTGGGCCACAAGGCGGTGGCAGAGGGTCACAAGGAGGTGGTAGTGGATTCCCAGGCGCTGGGCCTCAAGGTGGTGGAGATGGTTATCCAAGTGGAGGTCCTCAAGGTGGTCCAGGTTTTCCTGGCAGCGGAGGTGGCCAACAAGGAGGTGCTGGCGGCTTCCCAGGTGGGAGACCTCAAGGCGGTAACAGAGGAGGCTCTCAAGGCGATAGTGGCTACCCAAGCGGTGGGCCTCAAGGTGGTCCAGGATTTCCTGGCAGTGGAGGAGGCGGTTCACAAGGTGGCGCTGGCGGTTTCCCAGGTGGTAGATCTCAAGGCGGGAACCGAGGAGGGTCTCAAGGTGATAATGGTTACCCAAGTGGTGGGCCGCAAGGTGGTCCAGGTTTTCCCGGTGGCGATTCTCAAGGCGGTGATAGAGGTTATCCTGGTGGAGCTCCTGGTGGCCGAGGTGGTCCTCAAGGTGCAAGGGGTGGCCAAGGCGGAAGGGGTGGAGGTCCTCAAGGCGGCCGTGGTGGCAGCTCAGGTGGAGACGAGGGTTATCCAAGTGGTGGGCCCAGTGGACCAAGGGGCTCCGGATATTGATCTTCGATATAAATTGTATCTCACAGTAATATGACCAACGATAAATATAATAAAATTATGTGTAAGGTTTCTGATATTCTGTAAATAAAATAGTTTTCTATTTAAAATGGTTTTTATTTTAAACATTATTATTATCACTTTTCATTTAGTTTGTTTGATGGTATATCTACAGGATATATTATACTTTTAAAAATATAACACTAAAATACTTCAACAAAATATTCCTTTGAAGCATTCTGGAAAATCAATATCTTACAAAAATATTCCAATTTATAGATATCGTAATAAAAAGTTTCAGGAAAAAGCGTAATAAAATATATTAAACAAATCACAAAGTCAACATTTAAACTAAATGGTCGATTAAATGCTTAAGAATATAATACTAATAAAGGCCTTTTCCATAAAACCACAAATTATAACATGAATGATTTAAAAAATGACGATCTACATTATTATGGATCCTTTTTTTCAAATAATTGATGAAGGATGGTTTCCAAATTACTTGACAGATGGCTCTGTCTGAATCTATGGTCTGAATCACGGTCTGAATACATTACAAAGTGTTGTAAAAAATACAAAAAACCCTTTTCTCCATATTTGATATCTGGATATCTAACCTTTTATGGGACAGCCATGCAAATACTGAAATAGTGAATTGAGACCAGCAAAGTGAACTTCCGCTATGGAGCCAACCTCAAAAAACGCGAAAAAAATAACAGCTACCTACCTATTTCATACATCTGAGTCAAGTAAGTACAGCAGTTTTGTACCTTACATCCTGCCTTGTACACACTGCGACACATCATGCTATAAAAACCAACATAAGCTGGCCGCGCCACGTTACACATAACTCGACATACGCGCGGTCACCTTATTTTTTGTTTTGTATAGCTTGATGTGAAAAAAAAAAACAATTGCTACGAAGTTAGGTACACAACTAATTATTTTTATAGACAACTAGTATTTTCCCGCGACTTCGTCCGCACAAATTATATACCAGATTTTAAGTCAGATCATAAGCTATCAAACAAAAAAAGTTTCATCTAAATCGGTTCAGTAGTTTTTACGTGATGCGCGAACAAACAAACAAACACACTATTTTCAATAGATGGCGCTGCACGGCATTTAAATCGCGCTATCGAGTGTCATTTGAATTTATATGAAGTAAACCGCTACTTTTTTGTTCCTCATGATTTTACGGTTTTATAATAGTTAAGATAATTAGACTGTACAGGCCTTCAGGTTTTGCGTTTTATATGCCCACTGGGTCGAAAATACACACACTCATACCTGTCGCCCACTGGGGTAGACACGTAACTCTTCTGACTTTTTACTACAGATTTCGATTCTTCACTGAGATAATTTTACAAACTTAGACGAAAATCACAAAGCGCGTTGACTTCAAAACAATGTGCCTCTACATGGTGTTTCATAAGTAAAAATAAATATTAAAAACTCTTAAGGGGGTTGTTTAGACCATACAGTTATTATACCTTACAGGAATAGAGTCAGTGACATGAGTTGTCAAATGAAACAGTTTTTGGATGTTTTTTGGAGACTATTCGCAGGCAAAAATTCGAATACTGTCTATAATTCTGAGTCTAACGTAAAATCGTGGATAAATTAATGAAGTAGTGTCAGTATATTTCACAAAATTATCTACGATTTCACTTTAGATTCCCAATTATTCACGAAAACCGAATTGTAAAAATTGATTAGTGACTAAAAAACGGTTCTATTGATTCGCGTCACGTATCTCTTTCTATTATACAGTGGTGCCGCTCGGTACATCTCGCTCTCTCAGCTGTATGTTCCTCTATTCCTACCTTTATGGTTTAGACCGTCAAACTGAACAACTTTCTCTATGGGACCAACATCGAAATCACGAAAAAAAAAAGATATCCCATACATATTTTAGCTCTAGTCGATTTGTAGAGTATGAAAAATAATTTTTTTTTTTCGCGATTTCGTTATTGGTCCTATAGTGAAAGTTGTTCAGTTTGATGGTCTAAACCCCCCCCCCCCCCCATAAATGTTTATTTGTATTTTTGTAACACCTTGTATAGCAGTAACTACGATAGGTTACAGAATGACGTCAATAAAAATGTGTATCATAAACGTGTACAATATTAGTAATACTGATGCTCCTGACCACTTTGCGTGACCTGTAACAAAAAAGAAAATAATTATTAGACCTGACATAATATTTAATACCTATTATGTTATAGATGCAACGTCAAAATAGATTGGAATCATATTCTATGAAAATATCATCAACTGTTGATATTTTCAACACTATTGGTTAGTGTTGAAAATATCAACATAGTACGTTTGTATGGAGCGCGATACTATACAATTAAAGTCAATGAAATAAACTAAAAGTCATGGATAACTTTACCTGTAGTTAATTAATTACCCTGGTTGAAGCAAGTAGGGCTTAGTGAGCTATTCTTATACAGGGTGTTAGGGTAAACAGTTGCATTACTTTAAAGGGTGATTCCACCCATGATACTGAACAAGTTTCCCTAGGAAACCTATTGGAAAAACGTGGAAAAAAAAATCGATTTTTCATAGAAACGTTCGAACAGCTGATTGCATACAGGGTGTAAGTGATAGCTCTTCGCAAAGTGAAACGGTGAGCTCAGACCATCAAACTGAACAACTTTCACATATGAAGCCTACCTCAGGAAACGCGAAAAAAATCAGATATCCCATACAAAACTGCCGTACCTACCCGACCCAAATGTATGAGACAGCTGATTTTTTTCGCGTTTCCTGGGGTAGGTTCTATAGTGAAAGTTGTTCAGTTTGATGGTCTGAGTTCACCGTTTCAGTTTGCGGGGGGCAGTCCCTTACACCCTGTATAGTATGGTTAATCCGATTTTTTTTTCGAATTTCCTATAGGTTTCTTATGAAAAGTTGTTCAGTATCATGGGTACAATCACCCCTTAAATTTATGCAATTGTTTACTCTAACACCCTGTAGTGTCTTGCTTGTCCAAGATTCCATGTGTTATTTGATTTTAATTATTAAAATTGAGCGCAAAATAAGAAAACGAACCCTCACGACTCGATTGTAAATCCTGCGTTATAAACCGCAATGAGAATACCCATTCTGAATAATAAATATTCTGTAGCTAGCAGGTACTATAGGCCTCAAAAGCCGAATCAATGCAATTTTTTAGACACGATCTATACTCCATTCCAATTAGCAACGAAAATTTAAGGCCATTTTTGATTACAGAAACTGAGATTCACTTACTCTTAGAACAGCTTTAGTAACGTCCAAGATATTATGTCGGATAGTAAATCTTTCTGATACACATACTCATTTATCAGAAAGATTTACTATCACATACTCGGGTAGAGTATATCCAACTGAACAACTTTTACTATGGGAGAAAATCTGTCAGAACGAAAAAAAAAATCAGTTGTCCCATACCAAACTGCAATACCTACTCGATGCAAAGCTGAAAATTTTTTTGCTCCGATCGGTCTGCTCCGTTTGCTCCCATAGTAAAAGTTGATCAGTTTAATGAGTAGAGTATGCGGTTTAAAGGTTAATGATACTTTTCCTTACACCCTGTATAATTAACATACCAGGTATATCACCACCGGGCGGTATTGTACGCATCTCTTGATGAGTCTCAATGATGTCGTGGAACACCTGGCTCATCTGCTCCTTCAGGAAGTCTGTAGAAGTAGTTTGCTCCTCGGCCTCTGGCTCCTGGAGCTTGGTCTTCAAGATTCTGTGCACCGTCGCTTGTTGATACAGAGGTGCTATAATTGCTTGGCACTGTAATTTGAAAAGATCACAGGAATTAAATCTAAGTCAAATTAATCAATTTTTGTAATTTATTAGCCGCCCTGGCTTGAAAATACTCTATAATAACCACTCTCAGTCCGCGTGGTTGGGGTATGGTCCACTTTCTCTCTTTTATGCATCGAGAGGAGGTCTTTGCCTTACAATGGGATCCAATAAGCTACAATATTACTGACTTTAAAACGACTAGTATCTATGCTTAAATAAAGGGAAATAGATACGAGTATATATACCAATTTCGCAGCCTCTCTAGTATGGTTTCTCTGCACGCTCGCGACGCGCCTTTAATAGGCTTTTCAAAGAGCGGAAGCCGCGCTTACCTTACCGCGTCACTTATGGAAAAGGGCCTCGTCACGCTTCAGAAGAGAAATAATATTAGCGGGGCAGGACTTACAGCAAGAAGGAGCAAATAAAACAAACCTTAAGCTCCATAACTCCACCCTTAAAATGTTTCGGCATCACCATGAACCTGAGCTGCAGTGATGTTTCAGTGGTGTCTGGAGGGTCGTCCCAGACCCTTTGCCAGGGTCCACGGATGTGGTCCCCGAGTGCTTCCTTCTTGTTCACCAGCCACTTCAGCTGGGCCTCGGGCAGTGACCCTGACGAAGTGCAGTTCGCCTCCAGGCGGTCCCCGAATTGATATTGAGGCTTTAGCCCAGTTATGCGAGGAGGCTCTTGTGGGAGAACTGTAATAGAGATTACGAAAGAGTTAAAGCAATAATAAGCATACCCATCAAACTGAACCACTTTTACTATGGGAGCAAACCGATCGGAGCAAAACTTAAAATCAGCTGTTGCATACATTTCAGTAGAGTATAGGCATTATACGCATCAGAATTTCTTCTTCAGCGTATGCATATTATACGCTATCTCAGCCGAAGGACGTCCACTGCTCACTACAACGACCGGTCCTGCGCTGTCCTCATCCAACGGATTCCCGCCGCCTTCACCAGGTCGTCGATCCACTTTGTGGGGGGGGGGCGGGGGGGGGGGGGGGGAATAATAATGATGTTATCACATACCGTTAATATGGATATAGGTCTCAGCAGCGGCGATGGCGAAATGCGGCGCCTCCCCAGAAACCTCACAACGGTAGAGACCTGCAGACTCTCTCTGCACGTCCATGAGCGTCACCACATTGCTGGAGGAACGGGTCACCTGCAACATTACGTTATATATCCGTTCATTCCTTCACTAGTGATCAAAGCTTTATAAATGTTCATAGTTCGATACCACTCCAGCTAATGCTTAATTAAAATAGCAGTAGGTTGCTCTGTATAACAAGCTGAACAAAATAGAGCTCATGATGATGCAAAGCGATAAGCCTAATGACCACCATATTTGCGTTTGTCATTCATAGTTAGACACCACATGACAGAGCTAAAAAAATTAAAACAGTGACAAGATTATGTAGCTTAAAAGTCTAGCGTCAAAGTAATCAGCCTATCTGATATAGACCTCTTAAATCTTTAACTGAAATTCTTTTATAATTAGAAGTCTTTGGTCTATAAATTATTCGTCCCACAGCAGGGCACCTCGTGCATATTAATGCAGATTGTTCGGAAATTCTTCTTCAGCGTATGCAGGTTTTATTTACAATGTTTCCTTCACCGTTTAAGATCAGTCGGTATTATAAGTACATATAGAAAAACTGATTGGCACAAAGCATGTATTCCGTGCGGATTCGAAACCGGACCTCAAGATTTCCATATCTCGCTACCGAGATGCTGCGTACCCAAGAGTGCCCAAGATGCGTTTAACTAAACGTAATCTGTATTATTAGCGCAAAGCGTTTTACAAACCTTTCAATTATATCTGTTGTCGTAACAGCGTAGGGTCACGACTATATTCCCTGATAGCAATTATTATGAATATATGGGGGCACGGCAGTGCCCCAGCCAAGACGAGCCAAACGATCGGTGCACTGCCGTACGTTTTGTCGAATCTACATTTCACTGACAGACTGCAAAGTAGCAAACTGTTCCCAGTGTGACAGGCAGTGAGCTCGTTACCACTTTCTTCGCCTCGAAAAAGCATTAAAGCATGTAAGTAGTGTGCTTAACGCACTTTACGCTTATGTTCGCGGTCTAAGGTTCTTAGATAAATCAATCGCAAGTGCTCGCGTACTTTTAAACTTTTTTCAAAATAAATTGACTAAAAAATTACATGAATAAATTCCCTTCCAAATAAGTTAGATTCGAGCCAGACTAAGTGAAGACGTTAAGGACGAGCTTACAAAATCCCGCACCTCAATTTCGCCGTTTTGCCGACATCTGGCTGTACTACTACTAGCACAAGTCTCACGCACACAAAGACAACTGCTGAGAGGCAAAAGTATGAGTAAATTGAGGCCACTTGATACTTGTAATATTTTTTGTCGTTTTTTGTCGTAGGTATTTCAAAAGTCCAAGTAATTTATTTATCATTTTATATAATAAAAACATGAATTTGGTGTTATGGTGGTTTTATAGTGTTTAGGTGTAGTAAATTTTTGGATTATGAAAATAAAATAATATTTTGTAAGAGGTAATAACATTAGGTATGACAGAAATAGATTTATCTTGTATTCGATTATTTAGATGTCTATAATATAGAGAATAAATAGTCTATCACAGATTTAAGGAAGAGAGAAGAGACAACTAACAAACATGTATTATAATTTTTTTCTGTCTTTTTCTTCTGCGGAATTTATCTTTTTTTTCGTTTTTTTCTGTATTGTAACTAAACTCAAACCTGCTTATGCCTATTGCATGCCGTGGTTGCCTTTAATTGAGGTGGCACACGCCTTTTGTTAACCTATGTAATTGTTATAATATTGTGTTCACCTTGTTGGCGATCCTAAAGAAAAAAAAAAAAAAAAAAAAAAAAATAAGGATGTTAACGTGTTCTAGGGATAAAAAAGGTTAATAATGAGAAACAAAGAAATAATAGTTCATAATTTTTAATTGTTTGTTTTCAAAATATTTACATTACAATGTGATGAATGTGTCCTCAATTTCAAATTCAATTTCATATTTCTTTTCAATCTTGGATCGACCAACTCTGGAAGTAGGCAAGTATTGTAAAATCGAATTAAATTAGTTTCAATTTTCTCCTTCCAGAATTGATCGTCCTTTTTCTGGCAAAATTCTCTCTGTTTACGCGCAGCTTCTTGCGGGATAACTTTCCTGACGCTTTGACCCGTGCCGTGGCATCTAAAATTATATTGAACGTGACATTTTTGATTGATATGAACTAAGTAGTTATATAATTATGGTAGTTTTTGCAAAGGGTAGTCGAATAATTTTGGTCTCAGGTTACGAAAACACAAAATGAAATTTATAATTCATTTTGAAAAATCGACTTTTTTAATCTGTTGTACAAGCGTGCAAAACGGAAGCCACCATTGTGATGCCAATGTGACGTCATCAGTATAGGAATAAACATTTTAAAACGGCCTTTGTCTAAATGACAAAAGTTTACATATTGTTTACTACATTTATGACGTCACGAGTGAAGTTATATGGCGGCTTCCGTTTTATAGCACTAATCGGTTTTGGACAAGTGAAATAAAAATTTATACCACAACATAATAACATAATCTAATTTGGACATATTTAAAAAAATTCTTGTCAAATTAATTACAACAAAACGTGGACAATATCCGACACTCAAAAAATAGGTCGAGAAAAAATAAACTATAGTCTCGTCCGAAAACTCAAAAGAAAAAAATATCTTACCTTTTTTTTACATATAAACAATCCCAACAGCAATCCAATCGTAAGCAGCAATGTCCTTGAGTCGTATCAGTAAATAGTCAGTCCAAAGGAAAACACCGGCCAAATCACATAGAAATCAGAATACGGTAAAACAGAAGCGAATTTGTTAGGGATCACAAACACAGACGAAAGAACACTCAAAACGTACGACATTACAGCGAATCGACGAATGAATGAGCCAGCTAGCCACGAATCATGAGTAGTAAACTCACTACCTACAATAAGTTGCCAGCTTGGTGGCCCGCGACACTTGCATATCATAAAGTACATTGTGACTCCAATTATATAAACTAATAATCCCAACAAATGTATTGTTTGCTTTGAATTTATTGACAAAATGCCTATACTACCGATACCACCTGCAAAACACCTGCACCGGCGCACGGCGATCTTATTTGAATGCCTTTATCACTTTATCAGTGCCCTTTATCATAATTTGTGCATTTTTAAAAAGGCAACGAGATAAATGTTGAGTTTTTATGACACTTCAATAACAGAAAATTAAACAAAAGGCCGGCCCCGCCGCCGCCGCGCCCCATCCCATCTTCCGTCCGTAGGTATGTCCTACTTAGGTAGGTACCTAGTCAATAGTTATTTATTTATTTATTTATTTATTCAGATTTAGGATTACTAACAAAGTTAGCACAGATACAATCACAGTTCTAAAGCTATTACAATAGGCAATAGGTTATGTTACTAAGTAACTAAAAGTAATAATAAAAAAATCTTAATATACGTATAACCTATATACCTCAGATCTGAGGTACCTGCTGTATTTAGTTATTATGTCTTCAACAAAAAAAACTGCTATGCCTACATAATTATTCCAAATTCAATTAATTGACCACATTCCAGCTCCATATCCCTGGGCAACATCAAGAATCAGTGTACTCATTGGGATAAATCCAAATTCAAGTTATCGAGTTACTGTATCAAATAGAAACAGAGTACCTACCTACTCATCGAAATAAATTTAACGAACTAAACTCGAAAGATTTTGCATTATTTTACCGTCGTGCATCGGTGGCATTCTCATATTTCATAATGTAAAATCAAGTATCAAGAGACTTGGTCAAATATGATTGTGTGTCCGTACAGCGATGTATTTCACTGCAAGGAGCTGCTGAAGAGCGACATGGAGGTCTTCCCACAAGGGCGCATGAACGCCAACTGATTCCTTTATTGAAATGCATGTAATTATAAACAGAATTCCGGTGAACTTGCCAAAGTAAACTAATCCTTATTGCAGTACAACAAAGTTTACGGTGATTGGCAAAATTTACAAAATGTGTGCATGTTTCTTTAAAAAGTATTTACTCTTTTTCTGAGTGTTTTTAGAATTATTTCATATTTTTGTTCCCGACCATTTAAAGCTGACTATGTCTATTATATCACAGTATTTTTTTTAAGCATAAAAATCATTCAGTTTTGGAGATAAATGTACCGAAAGACACACCCTTTTCGTCGATTTCAAGAGAGGAGGGTACGGAAATTTGATATTTTAGTATTAAAAATTACTATTTTATAAATTATTTTTCCGACCATTTATAGATAAAGGTTTCATGTGTCTGTAGGTATCCATAACTATTCCTAAAACGATGCAGTTTCTTGTGAAAATGTACCGGAAAACAGGCAATTTTTATGAATTCTGCATACGCGTCCTTAACGTATAATCTACGTTATTCGTGTCGCGTGCGGTATTCAAGAATTTTGCTTATGTCTAAGAATGTAGTACACTCGAGTGCACGTGAAACTGAACATTAATGGTTCAATTTCAAGAAGGTTTTTCTTGAATGATTTAGAAGGGTAGAGAACTACAGAGTCCAGAAAGTCCAGATGGGTTTAAAAGCTATGCTATTGTTGTATGCTATTATATTCGATCTAAAGTAAAAAGTAGAGAGACTAATCATTTGTATATCATAACTAGGTTATGATATAAATGAACAAGAAATAGATGCGTGCGACATAAGACTCATGAGCACGTGTGCAGTTTTTTATATTTAGGTACAATTGATCACGTCATTACGCCAGATGTAGATTGTAGTTATTACGACCATGAAACGCGATGCTCTCTCACCAAACGGAAGCTTATAAGCGTGAATACAAGTGATTGTGATATGGTTCTAACTAAGGTGACTTGCATTTCAAATGGTAGACTCTTATTCAAAAGCCCACCAAAAAAAAAACATAAATTTCGAACTTAAATATAGGTGGCAAAAAAATTGTGCAGTAGAACGCCAACTCACATCAACTTGAATCCCTTTCTTGCTAAAGGACTTGATTGGAATCCTGTTCCTCGGCACATAGCGGTAGAATTCACGGTCGTCCTTGTACCACTTGACGGAGTACAGGACGTCACCCTCCATGTCGAACTGGCAGCCGAGGAGAGCCTCACCCCCCACCACAATATGGGCTGGCACTCGCAGTTCCACCAACCGAATGCTTTTCACTACTTCTGAAAGAAAACAGTGAGAGAACTTGTTAATGTTTACTTTAGAATAATCTGGCTGAAGGCTCCCATTGTTGTCTGGAACAAATCTCTTTTAGTGCTAAGACCGTCATTTGTACACTTCCGTTCTTTTTATTATGTTTTTGGCAGGGCTAGTGCTATCACACACGATGACGCATTGACGGAGCGGCAGACGTCAGTCCGTCATTTGAGAAGCAAGGAGTTGTATGAAACCGCACGTAAAAGCACACGCGGTGACGGATTGACGCACCGTGTGTGCTTCTACGTGCGGTTTCAATATCATTATCACTGTCATTAGTGTGAGAGAAAGAGTTTACTTTTTGGTGCAAGCCAGCTTAAGATGTGCTCCGAGAAAGATTAACTTATTACACACTTAGCTATATTGTTGCCCGTTACTTTTGCATTGACTTTAACAAAGTATCCCATGTGTTAATCCCATGTGTTAATCTATCAGTGTTTCGAATCTCTTCCAAATCCGTTCAGCCGTTTATGCACGCGTTTGAGTCACAAACATCCAAACATATACAAATTGTCACAAAATTTCACATTTATTACCTATACTCTACTAATAGAAAAGTTCCGCGACTATATTATTGTAGTAATAGTAGGATTATTAGCAGGACGGGATAAATATAGACGAAATACTCGTACCTATAAAATCTCAACCCTGTTCGTTTTGCACTACTTACTATCAAAATAAGTTGCAAATACCGATAGAACCCATTTGTGTTTTCGTGGATGAAAGATCTTGTATCCGCTCATAATATTATAAATAGGTATAACAAGCCCTCTTGTATTTGGATTGAAAGCTTGTAAGGACAAAGCCGAGGGCAAAAAAGTAATGTAACGATCTGAGTAGGTGAACGTGCCTGTACTTTAAGTACAAGTGGGATACAAAATTATTGATAAAACACCAATTCAGTTTCGTGTTTCAGAATAAATCACGATTTAGGAGTAATAAAACGTGCTATGATTGTAAAGAAGGAACCTCGGTGGCCCAAGTATAGCTCCTTGGGCGACCCCGAACTGATTCTCATTCCGATCTCGTACCGTCACATTGTTTATGTGCGGACATCTTAAGGCTTTCGGGGTCTCACTTTAATATTTCCTAAACAACACTTGCCAAAGTTTTATTGTTCTTATTTACATAAAGTAAACAGAGTTTGGTCAGAGTGTCTTCTTTATGGTGAGTATCTTATTTTTAAATTGTACACGAAGAAAAATATCTAGTAGTATTATTTACAGGGTCTTTCATGTTGCTGGTTTTTTAAGGCTAGGTTATCCCAGTGCAAGCGTGTCTTTCTTGCAAGCATAAGTTTACAATTAGCCATCCCGCTCCAATTGAAAGCAGGATCGCAAAAAAACGTGTTTTTCGTCAATATCTTTGCTCATGGGAGTTTCTAAGCTAAAAATTCTTCTGAGTTCACTAGAAATATTTAATGTATTTAGTTAAGTACAAGAATAAAAAGTTAAATATCAGCAGTTTAATCATAGTAGGTATTGAAAAAACATAACAAAAAGGGGTAACTTTGGGATGTTTTTCTATCTAGTAAACTTAATCTAATCGTGTAATTGAGAACAGTCGCCCATCCGCCCGATCCTTAAATAAGACATAATTTAATTTCAGACTTTAAAACACAGTTTAAAACACTTTCGTTTGTGTTCAAAAAACGGCCTCGACGGGATAACAGCGTCTTAAGGCGATGATCAGACCATAACACTGAACAACTCTCTTAATGGGACCAACATCAAAACAGCGAAATGAAAATCAGCTGTTGTGCAAACCAACTCGACCCAAATGTAAGGAAGAACAGTTTTTTTTGTAATTTCTTGATTTAACTAGAAAGTTTGTTGCTGTAAGTAAATTTTAGAAAAATCTACCGTAAGTAATTTGATTTATAACAACTTTTCTAGTAAAGTCTGCTATAATCTAGTAAAGTCTACTAAAATAAAAACATAGTTGTCACTACTGTGCGTGCCAGCTCCAATGGCATCCTGAGACTCCTGAGAGAGATAGCTGATGGTGGGACCTGCCCATTTCTAAGTCACATGTGCCATATTACCAAGTCACTTCTACAAATTAAATACTAACATAGACCTAACTTTTGTATTACTAACACTCTGGATCATGTTGTCTGAAAATAAATTATTATTATTTAAAATAAAATTGGTATGTTTATACCTTATTTTTTTTTTTTTTTTTTTTTTTACAAGCTTCGTCAATTGCAGCATACAATATAAAATCCGCATGCAAGCTTCGTCAGACTATCACTAACTAATCTAAAGGCACTGCCCTACGCAACCCTGGTTCAAAGGTCCCTATGATGCTGGCCGCATTGCCCCTCTGGATGGCCAGAGAAATTCTCTGAACCAAAAAGGCTCCCGAGCGCGGGTCCCCACCTTTCGTCCGCATTCGCTGCCCTATCTCCCTCATATTATTATTTTTTTTTTTTTTTTTACTACTAAGAGATATTTTATTCTTATTTGCTTTTACGAAATAAGTTTGTTGAACATACCTTGTTTTATTAATATAAATAACGTTATTAACAGCGTGCTTCCACGCATGTTTGTTGCGAAAGCTACTATTAAGTTCACAAACACTTCACGCAAACATTTTGCATAACTATCCTCATTTCACATTAGCTTCACATCACGTCATTATTTCACTAAAGTAGTACTTATATTCGTAAAATTCGATCACTATTCAGTTTAAAGCTACGGTTTGCGAGGCTATCGAAATAGGCCAGTGTAGTTTCTAAATTTAAAACTCGTCGCGACTGTTTGACGCATGCGCCTTGCAAGTGGTTTCCATTCCAGTGACAAAATCGCGTGCTGTTTTAATAAGTTTCACAATATGCACGGTTTTTAAAATAAACTGCCATGTGTAAGTTTGGCTTGGGTCGGAAGGATTCCGTATATATAGTGCAAGAGACATTGAACTTTTCGAACATAAATAGAAACACTCAACATCATCGTCATCATCGCTTTTATTTCATTTGTAGTTTTAGCCTTTATATTATGATCAAGATACGATTATTAGGGCAGGTTTTACCACTTCTTAGTTAGTTCTTGTTAGCTTATGACAGATTTTTTGACATATTTAGTATGGCAATTGGCATGATATGGCAAACGATCTGTCAGTATGCTAACAAGAACTGACTAAGAAGTGGGAGCCACGTTGCAGGGTTTGCCCCGAACACTCGTCTATCAAGTGGTGTTCGCGCGGTTCGCGTTTCAGCCTGCCACGAGGCTCCGCAATCCATCTCAGTTGTGTTCTTACTCCAAAACAATCCTCGAGATTGGACCCTCAAACCACTTGACATTGGCGGAAATACGGTGCTAAACATTGACCAGAAATACTAAGAGGTCAATGGTGCTAAAGAAAAAGCAAGAAGTCCATTAATTAGAAATAAAATAAAAATAAAACGAAGAAGTGGTGATACAGGCCCTTAAAATAGTAATAGATAATTCTATTGACGTATTGAAACTGTATAGAAATAACAGACGTTATCTACAGGGTGTAACAAAATATCCTAGTAATATTTAGATGGGTGGTTGAGACCGTCAAACTGAACTACTCTCACCATGGAGACAACGTCGAAAAACAAATTAAATGTATAAGGTTCCAGTCTATCAAAATGACAAGAGCTAAATGTAAGGCAAAAGAAAACAATGGGAAAAACGACCGAAATTAGGTTCCAATTGGATATTTCGGGTCGGAATCCTAAAATAACACAGACTTTTTTCCAGGAAAAATGACTTAAGTAACAAGAATGTAAGGGTTGACTTTAATGAGGAGATCGCGAGGATAAACATGCGTGCTGTTTTTAATTATTGGTCGCAGTGACTCAGTCCGAATCTATGCAATTATGATACTTAATGACGGGGGTAACATGCAGTTCTTTGGAATGGGGAACTCGCATGCATTCTATGAAGATTGATGATTAACCGTTTTGTATTCGCCGAATGAACAGATGTTGTGTCTGAGATTTAAAATCAGGGCATTGAAGGGACGTAAACAATTGTATTGTGATATAATTATTTTTCAAATGTTAATTAATAGTTCCGGGCTCATATTGGTGAAATTTCATAGGGTACTTTGTATACATATGAGTAAATATCACACAGAGAGATAGCTTCGACATAATTGCACTAGTGGACAATCTATAGGAGTTATTGGGCGAGCGTCTCATGTGATCGTTTTGTGCGCTCCTAAATGCTTTGCCTCTTTTGGGCCAGGAGCGCACAAAATGATCACGTGACGCGCTCGCACAATTTCTCCCATAGATTGTCAACTACCAAGCTTTCTTTCTGTGCGGTATTTACTCATGTGCTTTGGAGCAGTCATCATCATCATACGTCCCGCTGCAGGGCACAGACCTTCCCCCAAGGAGGGTGTATGGGCGTTAGTCCACCACACGTGCCCTATGCGGATTGGTAGTCTTCGTATCAGGCGCTTAATTAGTATCAGTCCGTCCGAGAACATCTGTCATGGGTGGTTTTTCGCAATTGAAATACCTGGTCACCTGGAAGTACTGATTAAACATTAAAATTGTCTTAGTTCTGTATCAAAGACCGCTTCTTGTCCAGATTTCGTAGCGGTCATCCTCATCAGTAACTCAGCCGATGGACGTCCACTGCTGGACATAGGTCTTCCCCAAGGATCGCCACAACGACCGGTCATGCGCTGCCCTTTTCCAAAGGGTTGGGGCCTACCCACCCTGCGCTTTTCGGGCCGCAGTCGCTACTCGAGAACTCTTCGCCTTCATCGGCCATCGATGCTGCGAGCAATGTGTCCGGTCCATTGTCTCTTTAATTTATTAATTCTTTGGGCTATGTGCGTATCTCTTCATATCTGATTTAACCTTGCAGGGAAACTCCGATCATATCCCTTACCATTGCCCTTTGGGTGACTTACAGCTTTTTTATGAAGCCTTGAGTGAGCGACGAGAGGTGCTTTCGTGGCGGTAGTTGACAAAAATGGGCAGTACTAATTTGATGACATTAAATTTTCTCTTTCCTTTAATAGAACTGCATTTATCTACTAAACACTCACCAAAGTTGTAACAAAGCGTCTTAAAGCAGAGCTGCGAACTTCTCCGTTAGTTTCCGCACAGGGCATGTTGTAAGCCGCTAGTTCGAGAAGTGTCCGCACGATGTCTCTACTGTGCAGTTTATGCTCGGACGATTTGGGAAGCCGTAATAATGTGAAATTGTTTTTGTTATACAAGGTGTTTCAAATAAACATTTAAGGGGGTGGTTTAGACCATCAAACTGAACAACTTTTACTATCGGACCAAGGTCGAAATCATGAAAAAAAATCTGATGTTTCATACTAAACTACAAATCTACTTGAGGTGACTGTATGGGACGGCTGTTTTTTTCGCCATTTCGATGTTGGTTCGATGATGACATCGAAATCTCTTAACACAGAACACTGAACAGTTTGATGGTCTCGGTATGACTAAAAACACCCTTAAAAGTTTTAAATTGTTTATTTTTACTTTTGTAACACCCTGTATACATCGAGCTGAATGAATTCGAAAAGAATGGTTGTCTGGAAGAAATCGCTTTTAGTGATAAGACCGCCCTTTGTACCCACATCATTGTCGTTATTGTATTTGTCTATTCTTTTCTTGGTGTGCAAATTAAGAACATTTATGTTATGTTTATGTTATCGAGGAGATTTTTAGGTTATCAATCAGTTAGATGAGGTATTCATGTTATGTTATCGATGCGTCTTCGAAAATGGAACGACCACAATGAATAAGTAAGTTAGGCCAAAAATATCACATTATATCACACATTCTCGCCTATTTCTGACACTTTACAGGTGTTAATTATCTTCAGTCCATCCTTTACAAAAATAGGAATTGCTGATACAGACTTGATTAAATAAGTCCAGACTAAAAGCCAAGCCGCTTATGTATCCAGCTATTTCCGCAGTCGTGACTTTTTAGGCATCCGGTAGGAAATCCGTTCCAATTCCAATACTCTGATTGGAACGAATTGCTTAGGTTATATTTATCAGTATTTAGTCTGTGTTCTGTTTTCTATCCAGTAAAATATCTCCAAGTTATCCAGTAATAGCCTCTGCTGTCTCTACAACTCCGAATTTTTTTGACTTCTAATTACTGAAAAATACGCGTTTTTTTGTGAAAAGACTCTAGCTTACCTACTCATAAAATAACAAATACTGGGACTCTAGGCTCAGTGAACTTTGTTAATATACTTAAAAGCTTAGCTTAGCTTTTCTTACCTATAGCAGTAAGTTCGTTTAATGTGAATAACTAATAATATATAAATAATGTGCACATTGCTCGCAGAACCGATGGCCGATGGGGCCGAAAAGATCTCGAGTGGCGACCGCGTACCGGAAAGCGTAGCCTGGTGAAGGCGGCGGGAACCCGTTGGATGAGGGCAGCGCAGGACCGGTGGTTATGGCGATACTTGGGGGCGGCCTATGTCCAGCAGTGGACGTCCATCGGCTGAGAGGATGATGATGATTTATGTAAATAACCTATAGTTAAATTTTGCTATTGTTGCAGTTGCAGGTGTATGCTTAAAAACAGTTGTTGGTTGCACCAAAGTTTCAAGCCTAAAAGGGATTATGGTCGTGAGAATTATGTATGTTTGATTATTTAAATTTTGTACGGTATTTACATTGTATTAAATTAAACTGACTGTACCTATGATTTAAGTCCAAGTTATAGTTCAATGTAACAGTAAAACACTCCTCTCCGAAATAGGGAACTAATGCCACAGAATAAATAATAGAACTACCTAATGCCAACTTATTTGCAACTTTAATAGGTTAAGGGCCTGTTTCACCACTTCTGAATAAGTTCTTGTTAGCTTATCTGACAGATATTTTGACATAATTTCATATAAAATATGTCAAACTATCTGTCGGATAAGCTAACAAGAACTTAACCAGAAGTGGTGAAACAGGCCCTAAGTATGTAACTTATATTTTATAGTACGGCCACCATGAGTTTTTCCTGTACTTTACTAAAGCTTTACTACAGTAGTTACGTCGCCAATTTTGTATTGAATTTCATACAGCATACAGCGCTCGTATTGTTTACGTTGAGAACTGATTTCTACCATACAAAATAGTGACGTAACTATACAGTAGTAAAGTACCTACAGTGAAAACTCGTGGTATGCCTACCGCGCTCGAGGCACAACCGCCTTCGAAACAGACGCCTAATTGACGTGACAAAGGAGTTATAGGAACTAAGCCTCCAACCGAATATACGCAATCAATATTTTATAAAGAACAGCCGTTACATAAGAAGTATCTTACCCATTTAATGACGAGATGAAATTTCTAATTAACTGAAGAAACCATGCATAGACTAAAGATTGTTTTAATTCGACGCCAGAGAGCTCAATTTGTAGGACAGTCCGACGTTCGGTTGTTTTGGTAGGGTCACGGTACCTCTAGGACGGCCCGGGTAGCTCAGTCGGTAGTAAACCTGCCTGCTGATGTGAGGGTCGCGAGTTCAAATCCCGCAAGGGGCAAATATTTGTAAGATGAATATGAATTTGTACACTGAAAAAATTTTTTCTTTGATATTAACCAAACTTTAGTGATTACCGAACTGTTTTGTAGAACATAATCAAACATTTTGGATAAAGGAATAGCCAATTGTTTGGGTATTTTTTAACCAAATGTTTGATTATGTGCTATAAAATAGTTTGGCAATCACTAAAGTTTGGTTATATCAAACAAAACAGTTTTTTCAGTGTACCAGAGTCATGGATGTTTGCCATTGACGTTTTCTATAGAAAAGCTGTTTTTTCGCGATTTTGTTCAGTTTGCTCGTCTGAAGCACCCAATGATACTACTTGTACCTATTTTGTTTGCTATAATAAATAAACCTCCTCTCTCCCCGGTAACCTTCTCTTCTTTGTTTGTTTAGTACAATGATAAATATAGTATAGTTATTACCTATTTGTAGGTACTTGAGTTACTATGCCTATAACTACCCATAGAAGCAACATAGTTACCATTTAATTAATCCAACATACAAGTTTAAGCCACTAACCCTAGAATCAAATTCAGGTTGTACCACAAAGCTGGGATTCTCAATTAATGGGCTAGTATACGGAGCTCACGGACAAATAAGTGTATTTGCCAACATTTAATATTCGCTTCGGGCCGGCGTTAATTAAGCCGTGGTAGGAGGGACCGAGGGGTCTGTTGTCCCTCGCCCCTTGCCCCTCGCATCTGCCGTCCGACGGTAAAAGAAACAACACACGGTCTGTAGTCCTGGCGCTCATCGCCAAAAAGGTAAGATAGAAGGATATTCTAAACATATGCCACACAAAAACAACAGACAGACAAACAATTTAAGTACCATGTTAAGGGGCCATGCGTAACGGATTTACCCGTGAAGGGGGTCTCTTATTTTTCGTTTTTCTACAAGATTTATACAAGTTACCGAAAATAAACAGTATTCTTGGATAGTTTATCTATTGATCTATCGTTTGAAATTACTTAAATCGATAGAATTTCTTTTCGAAAAGTTAAGAAAATAACGCATTTTTAGCATTATTTACTCCAACTAGAATAACATTAGGTAGAAGATTTAAAGAAGGCTGGCTTGCACCAAAAAAGTATTTAGGCTTAAACATGTTTAAATATGATGCTGTCACTGTCATATGTATGAGCAGTGTGAAAGACAGAACTATCACTAAATACGTTTAAGCCAAAATACTTGTTGGTGTAAGCCGGGCTTAATTTATCTTTATTTTTTGTAAGTAAGGTTATGTATTATTTTGGTTCTATCTTCTTTAAAACATTTTAGGTACCTATATTATTATTTACAAGACAATATTAGTGTTCCCGACGACCTGGTGAATGCGGCGACGTTGGATGAGGGCAGCGCAGGACCGGTCGTTGTGGCGATCCTTGAGGAGGCCTATGTTCAGCAGTAGATGTCCATCGGCTGAGATGGTGATGATTACATTTATATGGATGGCGGGAGCTGCTGTCATGTTATGGAAACTTTTTTTAAATCAAATTGTCTATGGTCTATCGGACTATAGGACCCTCATGCATCGCCGATGTCCTTAATAAAGACTCGTCTAATTGTTAACTCGTGCATTCTGAAAACTCCTGACATTCCAGGAATCCGAACAAGAATTTTACTTCCGAGTCCGACGTAGGTAATTAAAAGTGACGTGAGTATCGTGTTTTAAAGTGATAAATGAACGAAATTATTGTAAAAACATTCAGATATACTCGTACTTGAAATCACAAATGTGAAAAACTTAGTATATCTACCCGCTAGCGTCATGGGGACCTTGGAGCCGGGGTGTTGGGCTGGGCCTAGGAGTGTGCATTAGTCTGTATGTTGACGAAGCATCTGGCAGATAAGGAGTGTATAGGTTTAAGTTTTGACGAAGCATGTTGCTGATTGGGATCCTGTTTATTAATTATTATATTATGTTTAACTTTTGACGAAGCGTGTTGCAGATTCAGATATGTCGCCATTTTTGACGAAGCGTGTTGCAGATTTGAAGTATGTATATTCTTATAAATTTTATTATTTTTGACTAAATAAATAAATAAATTTAAGTATATCTACTAGGTCACCAGTTATACGCGTGTGTTTTTTCGTCTTTTCAGACAAATCTTAAAATGGGACTGTGTCGATTATTTATAAGTATTATTTTGTTATCGATTCTGGAGAAACGGTTTTCATAACGTTTATGTCCCTACCTCATTATTTTATTACTAACATTTCAAAGTACCTCTAACCAATACTCCATTCCAAATAGCAACGAAAATTTAAGGCCATTTTTAATTACAGTAACAGAGATTTGAAACACTTACTCTCACTAGTAACGTCCAAGATATTATGTCTTATAGTACACCTTTCTGATAAATAAATTATATTTGCTTATCAGAATTGTCCAGAAACCTATAGGTACCTATCTAGGAATCAAAAAATTTCGTCGTCCTTATTTGAAATGCAGTATAGGTAAGTAGGTATATCCCAAGTTTCCATCGAAGCGAAGAAGCTGATACGGAAATTGTTTATGTATTTATCGCCTGGAGCCTTACCTAGGATCACAAGAAAACCTAAGCTTGAAATGAAATATGCTAAGCCACAAGTCTTCGACTTTAAAACTTATAAGAAAATTATACTAATTAACCTTATTTATTTACCGTTTGACCGATAAAAGGAAATATAAATCACAATGAGAAGCCTCACGTTGCGAAGGGATGAATGATTAAACACCGTAGTTGTTCATTTGTTTTCACTTTAGCTCGGACAACAGTGTGGTAGTCCTCCCTCTCGCTTACTAAGGGAAAATTACGCCGCTCCTGGGAACTGGGTCCTGTAAATCATCATTAGAGGCCCGCGGCCGCGGGACAGCGTTGTCTTTATAAAAGATTCAGGCTAATACAAACTAGGCGTACGAGTAATGGACGATCTTACTTCTTGCTGGGGCACTAGAGTGCGTTTTAATAATTTAAATTTGATTTGGATTAATAAAGTGGAGTACTTGATAAGATTGTTATATGGAAGTAATTGTGAAACAAAGGGCTATTTTGCTGGTTGTTTTGACGCTATTAACTAATAGACATGGTTGGCTGGGTTAGCTTTTGTATGTATGGCTAATTATGTGGCGATATTTAGCTCATTTTATCTCCAAAAAAACTTTTATTCGCCAAACGTACTTGAAGAAATGAAATGGTTTGCACTAAGCTGAGACGGTGAAACGATATATAAAAAAATGGATGAATGAGAGAAAGAAAGAAAACTGTGACTCGTGGTGTTGCTTATTAAATAATCGTACTGTATTAATAATCTTATTATAACTAGGATTGTCGTCCAAGCAAGACGATTTATTTAAATAGTGCTGAAAGCTTTAAAGTAAGAATAAAATAAGATGATAACAGAGCTAAAACTTTAATAAATGTTTGGCTAATGCTTAGCAGTAAATAAGCATAAGAAAAAAATGCGTTTAATCTTTAAAATCTGTAATATATCGAAGTTCACTATAAAATATTTCGGCAACGTTTATTTAATGTATTAGGTTTCTTATTTACTAATATAAAGTTTTAACCTTTGTGTTAGTGTAAATGCTGTTTAAGGTGCTGTATATTAAAAGTAATTAATGTTTTAGTATGATTATAAAGCCAATAAACTTTATTTTTTAGACCATACAAAAGCTTAATGCATTAAAAATTTTACCACATTCTACTCAAAAGCATTTAAACTAAGACAAAACTGATTTAAAGTGATATTCTGACTTTAAAACGTAAATCAGTCTTTACAGCAGTGAATTGAATATACAGGTTACGTGTTACATGGGACCACACGACATACATACACTAACACATACACTGTGTATTATTTAGACGAAATTAAGAAGTCGAACTAAATAATTAAAAAAATCGTCTTCACTGATCCTGATGGCACTTTAGTGCAACAAAGAACTTTCAATACTACACGTATTTTGTAGGTATAGAGGTATAGGGCCTACTAAATAAGAAAATAATTCTCAAATAAGAGTATTTTAGTACCAACATGAAGAATGTTGGGCACAGAGCATGGAATAGAAAGCGAGAAAAGACGTCGACTGTAATGAGACGAAAGCATGTTTTTTTTTGTTTTTGTAGATAAGATAATTTCTTGTTTATGTTTTAATTTGTTCTTATAATGTATGACTGGGGTAGATACAGTCAACATCAAATGAAAATTATGACGAAAGTCACTTTTAAAGTTAAGTATTCGGTAGGTACAAGATTTTAATATGTGTGCTAGTAATTTACTAATTTTATTGTTAGGTTTAGACGAACACTATTTTACGACACGACAAGTTATAGATAACTTTGTGAAATATTGATTTCTTTAAGATTAATTTCAATTTGAATTCCGCTAAAGTTCATTGACTTTTGGTTGTCTTGTGTATGAACACCAGGCCCATATCGCTGGGTGAATACAATAACGGCACAAGTCAACATTTGGCAAATTCGAGTTAGATGCGGATTCATCGCATTTTTTTAATGAGCGTTTTTCTTTTCTTTTTTAAATTTAGTTCCTAAAAAACTCGACAGATGACATATTTATCGCCCCATAGAGCCGTAAGCGAGATCCTGTCAAAATCTGGTCAAGTCTGTGCCTGCCTTTTTTTTTTAATGCCCTGGGATCGAGCCCATTCAGCCATGTCAGGCGTAAAAGTATCGAATTTTCGATTAAAATGATTAGTAAATAATGAAATATGTCATTAAAAGATGCGTTGGCATCTTCTTGATCATCTTTTCACTCTTTACTATTTTAAAGAAACACTTTTTGAAATGTTGACGTTTCTTCGTACAGACCGTAGCGCCATCTATCGATCCCCTAGAAAACAAAAAGAAAAACGCTCATTGTGCCGTTGTTGTATTCACCCAGCGATATGTCAGGGCCGTGGTTTTTCTTCTTTTTCGACGCTAAAATACCCGTTAATAATCTATGGATAGCCAAAGGGGCAAAAGCCTCATCTCACCATTTAGGGTGGGTTTTCTACATTATATTTAGGGCCTGTTTCACCACTTCCGAATAAGTTCTTGTAAGCTTATCCAACAGCTCATTTGACATATTCTTCATACAAAAAATGTCAAATGAGCTGTCGGATAAGCTAACAATAACTTATCCAAAAGTGGTGAAACAGGCCCTTAGACAAATTATGTAGGGTTCTTTTTAAGCTGACACTTTTTTTAGGGGATGATCAGACCATCCAACTGAACAACTTTTCTATGGGACCAACATCGAAATCGCCAAAAAATAATCAGCCCCTCCATACAAAACTGCAAACCTAAACGAGCCAAATGTATGGGACAGCAAATTTTTTTTTCGCGATTTCGATGTTGGTCTCATAGAGAAAGTTGTTCAGTTTGATAGTCTGATCATCCCCTTAAAAAGTGTCAGCATATTAAGTTGGACCTTGTATAGTAATACATTATATGCAATCAAAACATTTCAGCGCTAAACCAGCCTCGAAGAGTGGCCAAGCATCGCCAGTCTCAAAGAGCTGTTTCGTTTAGCGAGGGATATGTAGAGCAGACTACCGACCTCCAGTAATGCAGAGGAACCCAAAGAAAAAGAAGGCCTTGAAAACGTAAAGTGACAAGCTCAGTGGCGCCCTCACCACAATAAAGTTGAAGTTGGTTGGAGTTGGTTGGTTGGTTGGAGTCTGTAGTTTATTGGAGTAGCACTTTTTTAATTTAGGCTTTCTTTATTGAGAAATCTTTATTATTGTGTTGAGGGCGTCACTGCGCTTGTAATAGGCCTCTTAAGAATGAGTACACTTCGTGTTAGCACGGGCCCTTTCGTATGGTAAGATTCACTAATGACGTAATGGAAAGATTAGACAGACAGCAATTTTTTTTAATCTTGGAAATTGTCACACAAATTATCTAGTCACATTTAATGTTCCAGAATCAAGCCTGGACTTGTATTATGATAACTAAACAAAGATATATAATACATATACAGGTGTTACATAAGTAAGAATTAATTTATAAAACTCTTAAGGGGGTTGTTTAGACCGTCAAACTGAACAACTTTCTCCATGGGACCAACATCGAATTCGCGAAAAAATAAACTGATATCCCATACATATTTTAGCTCGAGTCGATTTGTAGAGTATAGAACTTAAATTATTTTTTTCGCGATTTCGATATTGGTCCCATAGCGAAAGTTGTTGAGTTTGATGGTCTACACCACCCCCTGTAACACCTTGTATAGATGCAAACATCCATGACTTGGGTTCAAGATTTTTTATTCATATTCATGAATGAATGACAAATATTTGTCCCTTACGGGATTCGAACCCACGACCCTCGACACAGCAGGCAGGTTCACTACAGACTGAGCTGTCGGGCCGTCGGCCGGGCTTTGACTGCCTGTTGCGCCAGACGAACTAAGTAAACTAAGTGTGTGGTGTAATTTTTGTGTGTGCTCTGTAATTTATTAGTACTAACATGTTTTACTACTACTCGGGTAGCATGTGGCACGTAAAACTGAATCGATGATGTTGGGCTCATCAACGGTGGGTATCTACGCTCCATAAATTTGTTTTCCTAATAAAATGAAACGTGGTGGATAATAAAACAAAATGTTTTGTCGTTGATATACCCACGGCGGTTGATATATCTATTAATAGTATTCGCAAAACAAATGTTTGATGAAAACATACTTTGTTTTGCGGGTTGGTACGGAACACTAATTACGTACCTTGTACTTGGCCTGTTTTTAACAACATCCTTACAACATAAAGTAACCTCTCTCTTTTTATTTCAGTAATTTTGTTAGAGACAATCAGAATACGTGGAAGTCACGGAGGAAAATAATCATTTACTTACACAGGGTGTAAGTGATAGCCTAGCAAATACTGAAACGGTGTATTCAGAACATCAAACTGAACAACTTTCACTGCGGAGCTACCCTCAGGAAACGCGAAAAAAAATTGCAGCTCCATACAAACAGCTGTACCGCCTGTACCTACTCGAATCAAATTGTATGAAACAACTGATTTTTTTTGCGTTTCCTGAGGGTGGCTTCATAGTGAAAGTTGTTCAATTTGATGGTCTGAATTCACCGTTTCAGTGTTTGCTAGGCTGTCACTTACACCCTGTATACAAGGTGTTACAAAAATACAAATAAACATTTAAGGGGGTGGTGTAGACCATCAAACTGAACAACTTTCACTATGGGAACAATATCGAAATCGCGAAAAAAAAATTATGTTCTACTCTACAAATCGACTCGAGCTAAAATATGTATGGGATATAAGAGATTTCGATGTTGGTCCCATAGAGAAAGTTGTTCATTTTGACGGTCTAAACAACCCCCTCAGAGTTTTAAAAATTTATTCTTACTTATGTAACACCCTGTATAGTACAACTATTTATTTTAGCAGACGCTACTAGAAAGTTTCTTGTCAGATTTTAGTGAAATCTATAAAAATAAGATTTATGTCTAATAACAAATTTTGTAGTAAAGTCTGATATTATGTAGTAGTCTACTAAACAAAACGCCTATACTAGATATCAGTACTACTAGATTCTCCGCAATCTGACCTTACCCTTCGAACCCACAAATCGGCTTCAAATGTCTGAGCTGTAAGTCAAACTTGGCATCAGTACAGTCAAACAATTATCGTAGCCATATGTGACCTTGACAGCCTTTCCTTTCACTTAAACCTTTATTAAGGCTTAGTCTGAAACCTTAATACCATTAACAAAGACCTATGAACAGTTGTTTCACAATATCCATCAAAAGCAACAGGACAAGTCTTAGCGTCTTCACCAACACCAAGTTCAGACAGTATATTATTAAGTTAGGCTTTAAACTGATACGGTCTGCGGTCGTCACGGAACATATACATCTCATATCAAGGCTACGTAGTACGTACTTAGGTAATAAACAATTCTGCGCAGCAAACTCAGGCGGAGCGATTGATGCGTATACCGATTGGCATTATCACTTTACCGCTGGACTGTGACCGCAACCAATTCATTCAGACAGCGACTGAAAGCGATAAACATAGCCAATGCATACAGACAGCGACCGCAGACACAGCCATAGACAGAAACCGCAAAACAGACTGCAGCCACTAATAATGATCGAAAACGTGACTGTAAATAGTCGTAGATAGCGTCAGCAGACGCGAATGGAGCTACAGACAACGATCGCAAACGTGACTGCAGCCATTAGACAAACAACACACAGTGACTGCAGCCATAGACAGCGCCTCCAGACGCGACTGCAGCCACAGAAAACGATCGCAAAAGTGGCTGCAGCCATTAGACAAACAACACACAGTGACTGCAGCCATAAACAGCGCCTCCAGACGCAACTGCAGCCACATAAAACGATCGCAAAAGTGGCTGCAGCCATTAGACAAACAACACACAGTGACTGCAGCCATAGACAGCGCCTCCAGACGCGACTGCAGCCACAGAAAACGATTGCAAACGTGGTTGCAGGCATAGACAGCTACTACAGACATACTACAGCCGCAGACAACCATAGCAGATAGCATACCGACTGTGGCAACTACCCGATTCGATAAACATTGTGTTTTCTGAAAGTTCGTGGCGATTCTGCTTCTTAATATTTACTTAGTCAATTTCAGATAGTGAATATCGGAAAGACAACAATATTACTAAAACTATAAAAGTAATAAAAATACATTACCGATATAATCGCAAACTTTCAAAATAACTGGACCGCGGATAGCTATTATAGGCCAAAATAGCAAACAGCGACCGTAGACCGCGTTGGTCTGATAGCCCGTCTAGTTGAAAACTTTAAATGCAGGACATTTATGAAACTGTCTAGTAGCCACAAAGTTTTGTTAATCAGAATGGCGGCGTCGCGTCGGTGAAACTAGTTTCGCGGGAGTTTTCACCTCGCCTCGGCTATCCCTTGACATGGGCCGCTGGAATATTTTCAAATTATTCAATTTGAATAGGTTAATTGCCCCTTTAAGTTCTGTTTTACGAATGTTATACACGGTTTAATTAAACGAAGTGATGGTTGTAAAAATTGAGTGGGTTTTATCGTGCATATGTAAATATTAGATACGCTGTTTTTGGACATTAAGTGTTTATTTCGAATACCTTTGTTAGAGCAAACCCCAAACTAATTATAGGCCATTTAATTTACCAAGATGGTTACAAAACAGTTTAGTGAAATTGTAAAAAAAATAATTATTTACTTAATTAATAACAATAAAATTGTGATCTCATCGATGCGGGATAAATATTATTCAGGATTAGCGTGAATTTTTTGGTACGGTGTATTCAATTTCTAAGTCATAAGTGTAACAAGCGTATGATATAAAGTAAATTAGGCTCACTAATAGCCCCTTAGGGCGGCGACACACGCAGACAAGCATTAGCAAATTAACATCACGCCCGCTACTATCATTATTTCTTGGACATCCACCTGCTAAATTATTAAATCGCTTTGTGATAATATGACGACAAAATTCGACCACCCCTTTCGACTTCCCATGGGTGTCACATAATGCAATTAAGTGAATAGACCGTTTTTCGCAATAGGTAATATGTTTCTGTGCTCTCAAATTATGAAAGGAAACTAATATTTACTAAATAACATGATACATTGCTCGCAGAACCGATGGCCGATGAAGCCGAAAAGTCCTCGAGTGGCGACCGATTATCGGAAAGCGCAGCATGGGTAGGCCGCCCACGAGGTGGACCGACGACCTGGTGAAGGCGTCGGGAACCAATTGGATGAGGGCAGCGCAGGACCGGTCGTTATGGCGATACTTAGGGGAGGACTTTGTCCAGCAGTGGACGTCCATCGGCTGAGATGATGATGATTATGAACATGAAACCAAAGAACGTGTATTACGTGTACCAACGTAAAATATTTTTTTCGTTAAAATGAAGATGGGCGGGAGGACACTTGGCTAAAAGGGAAAACAGCTGGTCGACTAAGGCAAAATCGGAATGTTGACCAAGTGAAGAAAGGTCCGTGGGCAGACCACCGATGCGCTGGGCAGACGACATTGTAAGGGTCAGGGACGGATCAGACTGGCACAGGACCGTGCGGGGTGGCGCAATAAAAAGGAGGCCTTTGCCCAGCAGTGGGTTGATGTAGGCTGATTTGATTGAACATGATTATGATAATAAATGTGATAGGGCCGCGATGAACCGCGAATAGTCCGTTAAGTTAAAGTCGATAGACAGTCAATGGTTATAACTAGAAAGCAGGGGTGTATTTACAAATATTGCGCCTCTGGGCAAATATGTTTGGCCACCCCCATAACTGCAGCTTGCCGGCGGCAGGCCCGTGGCTACGATTCGTACCAGCAAAAGTAATAAGGTTTCAAGTTATATAAGGATTGACCGACAAGAATTGTCGGTTATTAGTTATTACTTATTAAAGCTACATCCAAATAAAGAGCTAGCGAAGCGAGCTCAAAATTTGACAGAACTAATCAGAATTTGTATTATGTGCAAGTATAGCACTGTACATTTTTTCACAAAGTATCTGGGCTGTAGACAGAAAAATCTTGGTCTGAGGGCTCATTGTGTGTGTTACCCCCACCACTACAATTTCGTCCCCATATGTGTGGCCCAAAGGGCCGCCCCCCCTTTGTATTGGCCCTTGCACTTGCACATTTTGCCCTTAGGAGAATATGCTACTGCTAGTAAGTAAATTGCGTTCAACAACATATCCAACATATGCAACGGCGATTTATGTTAGAAACACGTTATAAAACTGGTACTCGAGCAAGGGTTGCAAATATCTCATACAGACGAGGTAAACATTGTGTCAGCTAAATTAACTTTATTCAAACATCTATAAAAATGTAGTGTTACATGTAATTGGGGGTGAGTGTAAAACGAACGCCAGTCTGAGTGGTACTTTATCCGCAGTAATTGTATTTGCTGAAAATTAAAAGCAGATTAATTTGGAAAAGTGTTGTATGTTAACTTTTTGGTGCAGCTTCTTTTATCTTTGTAGAAAATGAATTTAACTTATTTTCTACAAAGCAGAACTAGGTATTATCATTAGCCTGTCGTCATTGGTAGCGACTGGATAAGAAAGTAGGAAGAATAATGTTTCATTTTATTTTATTCTTAATGTAATCTTAGGGAAATTTTGTAGGGACTCGGCACACGTTCGCCCGAATTTTGGCCGGCAGAAGATTGGAGTTTTTGAATAAATCCCAAAAATGCAATTTTTGTTGTTGTTTCCGATGAGATATATTTTTTATATATTCATCTTGTATTTACAGTATAGATCTACAGATTTCATATTTCAGATTATCTAGAATTAAACATCCGTTTCAGATACCCCTATGTCCCTGAATTAATTATTATAGACCACTGTGCACAGGTGGCTGTGGCCGGTGGCTCGTGGACATTGTGCTTTAGAGCCTCCGCGCAACTCTGAAGGCTTTGGAGGAATGGAGGCGTCCGTCCATGTGAACTTAGAGTTGCCCACGACTCCGACCATCTGCACTGACCCTAACTCGGTACCTTATCTCTCTCTAACTCTAACCCTAACCCAGAACTTGTAGGGAGTCAACAAAGTGCGCGCGTGAAATGGAAGCCTAGAGCAAGTAATGCGCACCTCCCGCGATTCGGCTCGAATAACCGCGAGGTTGGTAGAGCCATGAGGAGGTGGTGGGTTCTGACCCTAACTCGGTAAAACTTCAATGTAACCTGCCCCTTAGAATTATGAATATATTCCTTCTCGAGGCGCACAATATACCTATTCAAGGTTTCAGTGTGAATTGCATCTAATTGTACCTTTGTTAATGAGCTCTCTTTAGCAACACCCTCTTGCTGAAAAACAAATAATACCTAATAAGCCAATTTAAGAAAGCTCAAGAGCTCATTTAAAAAAGAGGTTAGAATTTAAAGTTAATTTATGAGCGTAATAGAATTCAAATTAATTAGGTAATTTCAAATAACATAGCCCGTGTATTTTTCTATCAGTGGTTGTTGTTCAAGGCGACGCGACCAAGGAATACCTACTATACATACTAAGGAATACATACTGTCTTTTCCATTTTTTTTAGGTTTGCATTATTACATCCTAAAACCCGCTAAACAAAGTGTAACAAAACACAATATACATTAAAAGAGGTGGGTGGTTTAAACCATCAAATAGACTAGAAAAAAAAGAGCAATTTTTTTCGATGTTGCCTCCATAGTGAAAGTTGTTCAGTTTGATGGTATAAACCTCCCATTTGAATATTACTACGGACTCTAAGAGTAAACCGACTTCTTCACGAAAATGACTTAATAAGTATAATTTGCGTGGACTTTAAAAAAGTAAGTATCCTATGTGTTAATCCAGAACATACATCTCTTCATACATGCCCGTCGGTTTCGAGTACTCCGCACCTCCCCTTTTTGTAGGACGCAACTGATTTGATCAGAATACGTCCTACGAGGGCGCCCTCTGCCGACACATCCACTCATTTTAGCTCCATATATCTCTTTCGTACATCTGCTATCACTCATCCTCTCCACATGACCAAACCAACGAAGCATACCCTTCTCTATTCTTGTCACAACATCTTCTTTCAATTTACATCGATCTCTAATCACACAATTTCTCACTCTATCTCTCAGCGTAACTCCACACATGCTTCGCAAGGAACGCATTTCAACAGCATTAATTTTACTTTCATGCTTCTTCTGCCATACCCAACACTCACTGCCATACATAAGTGTAGGCACCAACACACCATTGTGTATAGCAAGTCGCGCCCTTTTGGACACCAATTGGCTAGCCACAATGGTATGCAATATAAAGCACCGTTCACTTTATTTCCCGCTGTTATTGTGTGATGGGGATGTGAATGAGGCAAAAGATGTATGTAAGGATCGTAGTAGATGGCGCGCTCTGGTCTCTGCCTACCCCAATGGGAAAGAGGCGTGACGTTATAGATAGATAGATAATCCAGAACATATTCTATCAGTGAGCTAAATTTCATTCAAATCTGTTCAGCCGTTTATGCGTGATTGAGTCAAAATATCTAAAAATCAAAGCATCCAAAATTTGGCTCCATAACCTTTGAAGATCATAACTGCGCTCCACTTCCGAAATATTTTGATTGGCATTTGTTTGAAGTAATAAAGGAGCATTAACTTTGAGTAGAGGACTACGACCGATGATCTGACTCTCTCGATTGTCTTAAAACTTGTTTAAATTGTTATTTAAATTGAGATATTAGTCTATCACATTTAATTTTAAAAGGCTATTATTATTTCGACTTGAAATTCGAGGATTTCAAAATTGAAAAACCCTTTCAATTTATTTATGACAACTCAATTTAAGTTCAAAATCTATATAGATTACATTATATTCTGTAATTATAATTGAAGCTCGTCTAAGAGTCGTTGTTTGAGAAATAAATAAATCATGGATGTCAAATGGTAGAGCGTTCGCCTTCCAATTTGGCAGATAAAATCGAATTATTTTCTGGGACAATTTCAATATCAATATCGTTCTAAGCTTATTCTGATTGTCTTAAAGCCTGCTCCGGCAAAATGACAGATTCGTCTTTGGGGAAATTACCTACACAATTCTGTTCAAACTACTTTGTAACATTATAAGGATCTATTAAAAAGAAAAAGAAGCTTTAAAATTTAGCTGAAACCACAAAACGAAATTGACTGACATTACAAAAAGTTTCGCTTCTGCCTTTGATTCAAAGTGGGCATGTTTAGAAAGGCTGCAATGCGACGTGCCCAAGTGGAAATGCCAGCTATCCAACACAAGTGCTATAAGAGAGTTTTGAATTAATGCCTGCCCAATCGTGATTACCTGCGCGAGGAAGGACGGCTGTCGGTCGTGACTTAATTAAAGCGGACAAAAGTGGAAAGCCATTTTTGGTACTCAAACTAAACTGAGCTGTGCTCGAGGGGACCTAGTGTTTTCTGTAGAGATTCATTTATTTTTTAAGTAATCTAAGAGTGTTTTCACGCAATTTTATAGGTGGACGCTTTTCGGAGAAAAATCTCTACCTAGTAGTAATAGATGTGACAGTTATAAATATTAGTAGACTGAAATTATAATTAAGTAGAAAATTTAACTAAAGTCTACCAAATTTCAGTTACATCTACCCGAGTTTAATTTAGGAAAGCTTGCTAATATATGGGCGTCCAGCGAAAAGGGTCCAGTTCAGTGTTGCCAGACCTACGGATTTATCCGCAGATCTACGGATTTTTGGCCTGGCCTACGGATCTACGGATTTCAATGGCAAATCTACGGATTTTTAGAAATCTTCTGAATTCCTCCCTAAAGTGTCAATTTGCTGCATAAAATGATACCCAGTTTCAAATAAATCGAATTAATGTTTACTTTTTTTGTATATTTGACAGTATTTCGTAAAATATTGCTTTCCCTACTCTTTTCCATCTCCTTCCTTCTACTTTCGGTCACTATACATACAAGACAGAAATATTTTCATTGTGACATGTATGACAAAATGATGACACTGATTGATTTTCACGTGGTTTGGGCATTTTTCTCGCTCAAACTTGTCTAAGTTTCCATTTTCTTCGCCAAATTAGAGCGATTTTTTGGGTCAGTGCACTTCAAAACAGTCAGATAAAGCATTAAAAAAAAGTCCGTAGATCTACGGATTTTTCAAGAGGTCATCTACGGATTTCTACGGATTTTCCAACCTTGACCTACGGATTTCTAAAAATTGGATCTGGCAACACTGGTCCAGTTGTCGAGTTTTGAGTGCTGTGTTTTTCAGACCACCTTACGGCGTCTGACGTGGTTTTTATGTAACGATTAATACCACGAGAGATTATTAGCCAACCAAGGACCAACGGCTTAACGTGCCATCCGAAGCACGGAATCATCATTCTTTTCAGACAATCTGGTGATTCAGCCTGCAATGTCCTAACCAACTGGGGAAAAACGCACAAAGTGACATATCACTAGGTGTTCCCCTGTGGGAATCGAACCCACGACCTCCGTGTCATAAGGCATATAATTATATTATAGCATGTTCACGTTCAGTATATCTACATTTCATTAACAGTGCCCAAACTCGGTTCAGTGGGACAGGTAACGAGCCCTTCACCACTTTTAATGAACTCGCACGTCTCGTTGAAGCATGTGGGTTTAATAACGATGTTATCCTTCACAGAAAAGCCAATGGTACCTATTATGTTAACCTACCTATTACAAAGTGTAACAGTGCCTAAAAACCCATGGTACAGTCAGCATCAAAAGTATCTAGGCATGTTAAGTGTTCATAAATATCTGGACAACTTTACGATAGCAAACCTTATTTCAACTCACAAAGAAATCAAATTAATTATCTGTCATGTTATTATTTGTTAAGATAAAAACAAATGGTGTCTAGTAGGAAATAGGGTTTATTTTCGTGTAATTGTTCAGATGTTTTTGAACACCGGAGATGCTTAGATACTTTTGATGCTGACTGTACCAAGTGAAGTACAAGTGTGTAAAAGTAAAGTTTGTAAAACAATACATTTGGATATTAAAGTGGATAGAGAGTGAATATTTCTTTTAATTGATTATTCATAATCATAACTGTTTCGAAAGTAAAACTTTGTAATAAAACGTGTGATTATTTAAAAGCAGCTTAGGTTTAGTTTTCGGTTGAACTTTTATTTTAAATGGTTAAAATAAATGCTACCAACCTAATCTATAGGCCTAACATACAACCCCCGAGAAAGAAAATCAAGACGTGCCTCTGTCTTTGTTACTTTGCATATGCGAAAACGAGCGCGAATAACGGTTTTCATGTCGTGTCGCTTTGTTGTGCGTAGCATGCTAGCCTTAGTAAAGCCATAGTAAAATTTCATTGATTATATTTCTAGTCATTGTTTACGTAGATTGTTCATTAGAATTTCTTTAACTAGTCTCTTGGGGCATACGAGTATAGTCGTTAGAATATTCCTATGCTTATAATGGTTTATATAAAAAGGCTCAAGCGAACTTTTAAAATAGGTCTCTATATCCAACTATTTTAAGCAGGATGTGAACTTTCATCAGCTTACTACTGTTATTAGAAATGTGTAACTAGCACTGACATAGCGACTCTAGCGATAGACAAGCTCGTTCAAACAAACAACATGTCACACAAAAAAACACAAAATGAAACATTGCGGTCTGTCATTGCCATAGTGACGAAGTAAACTCAGGAACATCAATGCGTTGCGCCCACCGCATTCAAGTGGAACATGTTCCTTCTATGAAAGGGCCTGTCTATCGTTAGAGTGTATGTTAATGGTAACTAGTGTAAAATAAAATTTGTATGTGTTGAAAATAGTAAATAAATACATTAAAATGTACCTACAATGAAGGTGTATATTTGTTCAATCTAAAGTCAAAAGAAAGTTATAAATAAAAATTGGTATTGCACCAGTCGCAGTTCCTCCAGCGCCTTAATAAAACAGATCATAATAATATCGATTGACGAAATGTCTAATATTTTGACACAGGATTTCACGTTTTGGTAACATTTTAGAGGGATCTTAGATACGCCTTTCTTAAATATAAAACTATATGGATATGAGATAGGTACGTCTTTTTATGACATAATAATGCCATTCATAACGTAGGTAATACCGTCGCCGTTACTCGCTGCGTGAGCCCATGCACCGTATACGGCCTACAAAATGACTGAGTCGGTACTGACTACCTCCTTCTGACGCAGTCGGGTAAAATTCATAATTTTCTAGATTTTCAAACTTTTCCCAAATGTTTCCCACCGAAAATTCGGATAGGTAAAGATTCACATAGATTTGTGCTTTCAACTTTCGTAGAAAAAAATACGCACATTTGCTTCAATGATGAGTTTTAAATTATTAGTATATATATAACTATATATATATACTAATAATTTAAAACTCATCATTGAAGTCATCAAGAAGTCGAAGTCAAGTCAGTCAAGTTGAAGTCGTCAGTGTTGTTTTCATTCTGTTGTTGTTGTTGTTATTTAACAATCGAACAAACTAATATACTAACATTAGTTTGTTCGATTGTTAAATTGTTAAAATGTTGAAATTTTCTAAATTTTGTAAGGCAAGTCATTGTAAGGCATTGTAAGTAAAAAGTATAAGATGTTGTATTGTTTTATTTATTTATTTATTTATTTATTTTTTGTAGATTACTTGTGTAAATGGCCAATGCTGTGTGCGCCTGTTATATGTATATGTATTAGAATTATATTTGTAATGTTCCTACGTTATTGTAAATGTTTAAATATGTATACTGTTGGTGTGCCATATTAAATAAAATTAAAATTAAAATTAAATTATTAAAAAAAAATAGGCTAAATAGTGAACAAAAATGCATGTCACTGAGTCAGACGCAACCGTTGATGAATTCTGCGGATTGATCTGAGTTCTGCACAAACGCTTTTCCGCCTATTCGAGATTCAACACAATATGGATTCCGCACAACTGCCATTGAACACATTCTCTATTCCACGCAGTCTTCAATTTGACACAAACGCGATTCTACACAATATTAATTCCACGCAACTGCGTTTTATCACATTCGCTTTTCTACGCATCTATTGTTATTTTTCTACAATAAATCAAATACACTTTATAGGTAAGATGTTACTATGGTCATATTTTGCTGCTTACTTAAAAACACGGTTTCTTATTACTTACATATTTTATTTGTATTTTATTATCTGCAAGGTCGCTCACCCCTGTCTCGTCAACACCATCTATCGAGCCATAATGAACTACTTTTTCTTTTTTAATGGCTTTCTGTAAATCCCTCATTAAAAACAAAACACATTTTCTTCTTTTCTGATTTTATGGCTATTAAGTCTTTCGAATTTCATTTTTTTTTGTCAATTTCGTATGTACCTAGCATTCTCTAAAATTACTGACTTGTATACAATACTTATATAATAATCACCTGTCCCATACATTTGAGTCGAGTCGGTACTGCACTTTTGCATGGATCAGCTGTTTTTTTTTTGCGATTTCTCATTTATTTCACAGTGAAAGTTGTTCAGTTTGATGGTCCGAAACAACCCCTTCAGTATTATTACTAGGGTGTTTTGTTACACCCTGTATACAGGGTCCTACTTAATATGCTGACACATTTTTAAGGGGATGATCAGACCACCCCCCGGGCTCACCCCCCGTCACACTGGAAAGAGTTTCGGTACTACTGGTGAAACGTGGATGTTCTGAAGTTTCAGAAGATCTCTGACTACCCCCTCGGGGAATATAGTCGTGAGCATATGCTATGATCAGACCATAAATACTATGATAACAGATCCGTTTTTTAACTGGTGCTTCGTTCGTATTGTACGAAACATTTCACCTATTCTCTGTACGGTTATAATTTATATAATAATTATCTAATCCTCTTCTAGTACTCCTCGTATTAATTAGAGCAAGTCAGCGAGCTCCGATTTTACCTGTAGGTAACTTGTATCTTATAACATCGCGCTAGGGTTGGTTGTTAATTAGGTAACCCTACTCGATGTCTTGCCTGTGTTACCATCGGGTTAGGTTGAAAGTTAGGCCTCGTAATCCCGCTAGGCCTAGCATTCCATCCTCAAGAAAACAGTAAGGTGTTTGTTATTTGCCTCATGCTTAAAAAGACCAAGCATCGAGAAAGGTTCAGACGAATAATTTCTATGAGAAACGCGATTGCCCAGCCCTCCGAAAAGTGAGCACGTGTGCTGTATTTTCGATTAAAAAGAATTAACAAAAGTACTTCGTATAGATTTTTTTAATGATTTCACTAGATAAGCTATCCAGAATACTTAGGTATGATTTTGGTTTCGGTAAATTGTATAAATCTAGTTAAAAAATTAAAAATTAAAGATGCCTCCAAGGTATTTCGTCCTACTATTGGGCCTTAACCTATGCAAACCAACATGCTTGTTCATGTTTCCTTGAGAAAATATCGCAAAAGCCTGCCTTTCATCCTTTCCATTTGAAAAACATTTCACAAATATTTGTCTAAATCTATTTGTGAAATTTCATTCACTTTTTGCGCGCATGTGGGATCGTTGATCATTAGTCATTACATTCTCGGCTCGTTTACAGCCCTCGCCTGCGGCCCGTGCTGCAATCTAGCCTCGACTATTATTACCAACTTAGCTCACTTGTATCATAATGTACTATTTTCAATTAATCAATAGACTATTCCAGCAGCAAAGCTGTCAAAGTGGCGCTGAAGAAATAGCTTAATTAGAAATGTTGCCGGGACCTACGCAAACCGGCTTGGTTGTTCACGTTACCTCGAGAAACTTATCGCCAGAGCGTGCCCTTTATCCTTTCCATTTGGAAAATATTTATTTAACATCCTTTCCTTAAGCCCCGAGCTCAGGTGCGAGATCGCCCTAACTCAAATAACGGCCGGCCATTTAAATAACGAACTTGTTTTCATTAGACTTATGGTCGAGGACGCTGGAACTACTTAATTTTAGTGCAAATATGTACCGGTGTTATTAGGACTTAACCCCTTTTTCGATTACATTTTTAATTAATTTTTGGGTTACGTGGTTAAAGACTTAGAAGAAGAATAGACGTAGTACGTGTAAAGTAATGCACGTCTGTCAGTTTCTGAAAAAAAAAGAAGATAGAAATTAAAAAAAAAAGTAAATAGGCTGAAAAAATTAAAAAGGGGGTCGGCCATTACAACACTAGTTAACAGATCAATATAACATTTTGAAAATGTTGAGTTAAAAAATTTTATAAGCGGCCTTTGAAAACAAAATTCCATGGAGGGTTTTTTTACTGTAAATAGAAGTTAACAAATAATGTTGAATAATTAGCAAAATTTACCATGGTACATAACACTCAGTGGGTAGTTTATTGTACGACAAATAAATTGAACAAATTATCTTTGAAAACTTAAATATTTCAACACGTATTTCTTTCCTGTGTTTATGATATTATGCAAAGAGAAAACCACAAAGTGTTGGCTTCAATTCTTGCAGAAATGAAATATATCTGACGTAATGGGATACTTGCGAAACATTGAATACCGTAGCATTGCATTGCTACGAGCGTAGCATTCGTAGTAGGTGCTACGGCTACGTGAGTCTATTGAATGCGGGTTTGTAATTGGATTGTAACAAAAAGTGCGGAAGAATGTATTAGTACCTACTGACTAGAGGTAACCCGCGACTTCGTCCGCATAAATTATATAACAGATTTTAAGTCAGATCATAAGCTATCAAACAACACAAAAGTTTCATCAAAATAGGTTCAGTTGTTTTTGCGTGATGTTTTTACAAACATACAAACAGACAGATCAAAATAAAAAAAAGGTTGATTTGCAATAAACCATAAATTGCACCTAAAAACCATATCGTAATCTTTTTCATGCTTTTTCATGCAAATATTTTCAATGTACAGACATATAATAGTTTAGATTAATAGTATTGGAGTTCTATTTTTGAATTCATTTCACTCATCATAATATACAAGAGTGGAATGAAATCTATGGAATTTATGCAATTTGTTTGGCCGTATAGGGGCTTTATAGCACAATAGATAGATAGGTATGCGTTTTATAAATCTTACTGAAAAATAATGTTTTGTTAAATATAACCAAACTTTAGTGACTTCCAAACTTTTTGTAGCACATAAACAAACGTTTAGAACCTACTTATAACCAAATGCTTAACCAAATTATGGGCTACAAAACGGTCAAAATAGTTTGCTTTTAACAAAACATGTTTTTCTTTGGCTACTACAGCGTTCCGAATGCTTTCCCGACCAATTTGAAAATGAGTGTTTATCTTAAGGGGCTCCCCATTGGTAAACGCAGGGCCGGGCCATATTTGCTGGTTTTAAGATATCTTCTCGTTAATTGAAATACAAAAATTATTGAAAAGTGTAGCAATGATGTTCAACATCTCGGCTTTATTTACACATATGAAACCTGTGTTCAAAGGAAAGCCTAATTATTGGAAAAAATCTGTATTATGTGCATCTACTTTTTAAGTTGAAGTCACTTTTACTTGAGACACACACTTTAGTGTAGACAATGTTAAGATCTAAAATTCCTAATTTTTCCTAATTTTTCCAAATTTTTTTTAAGACCCATATTTATTGAGTTAATTAGATAATTGTTAATTGTTGTTGTTGTTAATTGTTGTTTCTATTTGGGGCGAATTCTTATGATGTTAGAATGTGATTTCCTTGGATTAGGAGGCAGGTACCACAGTGACATAATGAAGGACAAGCCAGTCAAAAATAGGTATACCTACTAAAATGACGTAGTTTAGTAGAGGTGAGGCGGCTCTGAAAGATTCAAGGTCGTTCGGTCAGGGAAACCTCTTAAATGAAATTATAAATAGCACTCTTGTTTTGGTACCACATTTTATGTTGCAATTACATTGACAGGTTGATATCGCCCAATATCATCATCACAGCCTATATACTATATACTTCCCACTGCATAGTCCAATCATTTTAGAGTTTCCTTGTATGAACACCCTAAGAATAATTCATCTAACGCTGAAACTTTGCAGTGTGATAAAGTAAAGTATACGGATTTCGGTTGACAAATAATCTAGGACCGAAAAAAATTAAACCTAGATTATTTGTCAACCGTAATCTGTATACTTTACTTTGTCACACTGCAAAGTTTCAGCGATAGATAAAATATTGTTAGGGTCAAACCCTAAAATGATTGGACTATGCAGGGCACAGGCCCACCCTCAGGAGGGTGTATGGGCGTATTAGTCCAACACGCGTGCCCAATGCGGATTGGTAGACTTCAGATACGTATCGGAATTTCTTCTTCGGCGTATGCAGGTTTCCTCGCGATGTTTTCATTCACCATTAGAAAAACTCTTTGGTACATGGCATGTGGTCCGTGCGGATTCGAACCCGGACCAAAAAAGTCCTGTGTAAAAAAGCATACTATAAACTCAGCAAATGATCAAAATGCTTAGGTCTGAGTGTCTGTCACTAACATATAGTTTTCTGTATAGTATCAATTATTTAATAAAATAGACTATGTATTACTGTATACATAACCTTAGCTTAAGAATTTATATTGTAATAGTCGTGTTATGCTCTAGAGTTTCTGGCCGCATCTTCTCTACAGCGACAACACGTTCCGACGCAGTGGTTAAAAAAGGATTGACGTTTAATAAGTGTGCTTCAGGCTCCATACATACATACATATTATACACATATATATATATAGGTATATATATATTATATATAATTATTAACGTCCATCTATGTATCTAGTTTTATCATTTGTGCTGTACACATTTTGTCTGCCTCACACTTTAGAAACTGTCTCTGTTGCGGGTTTGCTGGAAGAAATCTCTTTAGAGATAAGCTCGCCCTTTTGTACATGTATACTTTATATTGTTTTTTTCTGTAATATTATGTGTGCAATAAAGTGTTAAATAAATAAATAAATAAATAAATACATATACTCACGCCACTATCCCACTGGGGTAGGCAGAGACTACGGCTCACCACACACTACACCACACACTCCTATATTGAATAAATTATTTTGATTTGATTTGATTTGATTTGACATCAACATTGAGTTTCCATAGCTCTCCGCAACGCGCCACCGACGATACGATTATGGCTGACGAAAAATTTGTCAAAAGCTCCTTTCCTTTACCAAGTGAACACCATCAAACTGTAGTAAGACTGTAGGTAGACCTTTCGGGTGTGCCAATGCATAATAGATATTTTGTTTTTCCACTTAAAAGGGGTGCATTTTGCTAGCATATTATGCATAAATATAGATAAATATGCAGGTGTTAGCATAACTATGTCGATATTTATTATTATACTAAAGGGTGCCCGCGACTTCGTCTGCGCAGACCACTGGATTCACTGGAACTACCAACTGGACAATTAATGCTCAAAGAAGATCAAAAGAAAATGAATACAAAGATTCTTTCACTTTGAAATAATTAAAGTAAGGCGGTGCGCGGCGACGGCAACCACAGGACAGAAGAATCACTTCGAAAACAGATTCAATTAAATAGTGACTCTCCCTATAAGGCAATAAGGTGCAAAGTTATTCGCAGCCGTCCTATTGTACAATTCGCGAATAAGCCTACCAACTGTCACAACGCAACGGCAAGCGTGCCAACAAAAATGAACCGAATCTTTAGATATGAGAGCTTCATTTTCGTAGTCTCCCTCTGTCAATTTTTACGTGCTGGCAGCGTGACATCGCTAGAGTTTTTAAGTCTCGCATGGACTACTTACAAAATAGCCGCAAGTCTAATGAGATTTGAACGAGAAGCTTCATGCAAGCGATCGAATCGACGCACGCACACAGACGAGTAGCAACAGTACAGTAGGCCTACCATGAGTTTACACTGTAGTAAACTACAGTAAAACTACTGTAGTAAACTACAGTAAAACTACTGTAGTAAACTACAGTAAAACTACTGTAGTAAACTACAGTAAAACTACTGTAGTAAACTACAGTAAAACTACTGTAGTAAACTACAGTAAAACTACTGTAGTAAACTACAGTAAACTACAGTTTTTGTATTGAATTTCGTACAGCGATTCTAGTGGTTACGTTAAGAATTAATACTGTCATACAAAATTCGCGTCGCAACTACAGTAGTAACGTACAGTGAAAACTCATGGTAGGCCTTGTCTGTTTGCGTGCGTCGATTCGAGCGCTTGCATGAAGTTGCTTTTCTGTATTCTTCTTTTCTGTGGCGGCGGTACAGGGCGTTCCAACCACAATTGATACGGGAGCATTAATTATAGCATTGCCAATTATTTTTATTTACCAATGATGATAAGGGTGATACAACAAAATTATAGCATGTATAATAATTGATTGTTATTATTGCGAAATGAAACGCAAACGTTATCATATTAATTACATACCTGAATACTTAACAAAATATCGAACCCGCACGGACGACATGCCATCTGCCAATGAGTTTTCCTAACTTATGTACAGTCAAGAGCACATCAAGCTTGACAATCGATTTTGTTTCTTAATACGAACGCCATAAGAACGGTACAAAGTCCAAGGTTTCTAGCTTGACGTGCTCTTGACTGTACGTTACCGATTACTCTTGAATTTTGAAGGAAACTTGCATACGCTGAAGACGAAATTCGGATGCGTCTGTGTAGTCCACCAATCCACCATTATGATACAAAGTGAGCTAAGTTGATAATGACAGTCGAGGCTAGATTGCAGTACGGGCCGCAGGTGAGGGCTGTTAACGAGCCGAGACTGTTATGTAATTAGTCATTACATGACCATCGCTCGCGCGTTTCACACATGACGTTTTTCAATACACTTGCGAGCAAAAATTAATTACGTACTTTAGTTACCCCAGTCAGAAAAACTCAAAGAAAGGCATTGACCAAGAATTTTTCGCTTATGAAGAAAGGTCTCTCTCATGAAGTCATGAAATTAGACATTCCCTTACAACCTGCTTGGTCTCTCTTAACTCAAAACAGGATTTATGATTAATGTTCAATAGAAACTCTTTGGTCCCTATTCAATAAACTTTAAGACAGGCAGTGTGGTGTGAATAAAATTTGACTATAGCCATAAAATCAGAAAATCTGAAAAGAAGAAAATATGCGTTCTTTTGAATTAAACCAAAAGTGACAAAGTAATTTTTTCTGCAATAATTGCCAGTTGTACATTAATCTTCGTGTAGTGAAAACTTTTTTGATGCTCGACAACATAGTATGAATTAAATGCTAGCGGTGCTAGCTAGACTGAACTAATTTAATATGAATTAGGTACACATACAAAGTTATGTATTTTTCTTCCCTCCGGACGTCAATTCTCGTCCCGCTGCGCTAAACGAAGTTGTCGCTTTCCACCTCCGTCGAGAAGAAAATTAGTATACTAACCTCGGTAAAGTAAATAAGAAAGCCTCAGATCACAGTCAGATCACAATTACATGAGATCTGAGACCTTTCTTACTTTCCTGTCCTCGGTGTGTAATCTACTATCAGACGTCAAATAAAATAGGAAGGTATGATTGAATTAAACATTTTTCCCTTCAAACCTGCAATCCTCAACTTTGCCGACAGGATCACTACCAATTGAACTACTTATTGCATGGGCAGCTAATAAAGAGATACAGTACTGAAAATTGCTAGTTTTTTAATTTTAAGGTAAAACACGATAAAATAGCCGTTTCAATTTTCTAAATGATCAAACGCTGGAACGATCTTTTATTGCCGCACATTTTTCAGGGCGTAAACGGCTAAGAGCTAAATAAATGGTTTACTCCGAACTGTGGGCGCTCTGTACGCTTGTGTACTTACGATTTGAACTTAGATGCTTTACTGGAAAATGTTTTAGGCTATACTTATATAATTTTTATTTTCTCCGGGATTATTACAAGCATCGGCTATTGCCTAAGATAAATCGACGGGCCTTGCTCGTAAGTAGGTACTTACTAATAAAAAAATCGTCTCTTTCCCAAACTGAGTCTGCTCTGGCTATAAGAAAATGTTTCTTTTGCTATGTTTCTGTGGACACAAATACCAAGTAGGTAATATCACCAGCAGTTTTAATTGTTTTGGCAACAAAAAAAACTATTAATGATTTCCATAAAGTTGGAATAGTATTGTGTCGATGTAATTTGCATCGGTAGTCTGGTTTTGCTTTAATTTTTAATTACGTTGTAATTATTCTGCATCTTTTATAACAGCAGCAGCCATCTTTATTCTTCGTATAAAAACCTCAAACAAATAATTCCATATCGAATACAAATTCATGTTAATGTCATAAACCTGCCTCATTTCGCACTCAAATTAACATTATAACGAGTAGGTAGTTATCTAACTGTTACAAGTTGTTCTAGCCTTCTATAAGTACTTTACAAGACCAACAAGACTAGCCCAGCCAACGGCAAGTGGCACAACGTTCTTTGTAGTACTAATAAGCCGCTTAGTCTTTGACAAGCCGCTTAGACGTTGCATTGCATTCGAGTTACTTACAATTTGTTCTAACTGAATTTTAAAAAAAAACTTTTCGTATAAAAAGATAAATATTAATGAATTAAAAAGCGGCCACACCCCCTCCGTAATCCACTCTGCCTTATCTACCGTCGTTCATCTTGTAGGCAATAATTCTGCCGAGATTATTTTTCACTCTTGACAGCAAGTTTTAATGTCTTTTGGAATAAAATTAAGTCGCATTCACTGCTTCCGAGTCGCTCATTAGAGCGCTTGGTGAGAAACAATACAAGAAAAAATAAATCTTTTTGCAGAATTTAAACAAAAATTCAGAATTTTCAATATCACAAAAATCCTTTTGTGTCTGTATTACATTCGGGCATGCAGGTATTTTAATCAAACAGTGCTTTTATGTTCTCCACGGTATTCAATGCAGCATGGACCCGTCGACACACTCTATGGTTCGTTAGTTAGAATTAAAAACAGAAAAAATTTATAACGTTATAATAGGAATAATAATTGACTGAAGCGTTCAATAGAGTAATAAAGTAACACATTTACAAGGTCGATTTGTAATTAAAGCGATGACAGTCTTACAAATGGCAAGTAATTATTTTTAAAGCCACTCGTCGTCCGAACAGTTTTGATAATGTAGGAAGAAGTCGTTCAATTAATGGGGTCCTATGTTCGACACCGTCTCGATCGTGACCCAATTAAATCCGGTTCGTTTCTTTTATTGTTCCAATTTCAGAGGAACCTTCTGATTTTTGGATCGGAGCTTGTAACATCGTGATGAATTTGCAATGTTTGAAAAATGGCAAATTGGTTTTGTATTTCGGACGGTATTCTTGAACCTTTCCGTTTGTTAAAGCCTTTAATTTAGTTTGTTCAGTGACTTTAATTAGTTAAAGTCCAGTTTGATAAAACAGAGCAAAGTTTTTTCTAACAACATATTTTCACAACAAAATAAAAACAAATGAATTGTGAAAATCTATTTGTTTGCAAGTCAGTGGAGCATAAAGGAATTATTGGACGTTTGATTTACTTTATTCTCGCTGAGGTGTGTGGGTTCCAGGATCCTGAATAACATTTAGGCTTTTTATACGGATAGGGTAAGATTCCCGGAGGGAAACTTAATGTCCGCCTGCTAGTGGGGGAATAAAATTATCTGTTTCTGTTTCACTGGGTTTTAGCTAAAAATTTGACTATTTTACGTAATTTATTTTAAATTTATCTCCTTTTCACATTCAATTTAAATCGAATAGTCTGCGATTAGTATCACCCTCTTTAAAGTTCTTGAAAGTTGAGATTTGTTCATCGTATTTCTAAATTACGTGAAGCTGCGGAAAATGTAAAAGCTATTTTCAAACATCCAGGTTTCAGGAGCTTGAGAACGTTTTATAGCCTATCATTTCCACTTAGAAAAGTTCGAAAATTGAGTGTTAGTAGTGGTTTGCATCGGGTTTGTGATAATCCTTCTGTCTTTTAACAATTGACTCATTCTATGTGGTAAAATTGATGATGTGTTCTACCACTTATGATTTCTTCCTGTTCTTTATTCCATAAATGTGGGTTTGGGATTTAAACTCTATTAAGGGTATATTATTCGGAGCGCGCTCCATACAAACGTACTATGGTGATATTTTAAATACTAACCAATTTAAGTCAATGAAATTTTGCAGAAACAATCTAGAAACAAATTTCTATGCTTGTATGGAGTCAGATTTTCGTTTAAATGTATAGTTATCAAGTTACAGTGCCTCAAAGATTTCCATACAAATCTTAAATTAATCCTAGCATTGAAACAGTATATTTTAACGAAAATCTGACTCCATACAAGCATAGAGATTTGTTTCTAGATTGTTTCTGAAAAATTTAATTTACTTTAATTGGTTAGTATTGAAAATATACCCAGACTTCGTTTGTATGGAGCGTGGCAACGGTAATATACCCTAGAATATTAAATCCTCGAATATACCTCATACATACATGTATACCAAATAAACTTAAAATACCCACGAGTAAACACCTGTCAATGATTCATACGTACCGTCTTAAAACTTTATTATTTCACAGAAATGGGTAAATTTTATTGAATGACGTTTTTTACACGTAAAGCAACTCTATATCGTATTATTGCGTATTTTTCTGCGTAGGCACAAATGGTTATCACACGTATTCGTTGTTTTTAGTGACAGCGGCTTTGTGGGACAAATCTGGGAGGTTTTGCTCGTAGGGAATCGGAAGGGGCCGATCCGCGACTAGGGAATTTATTGGATCCTTTGTTTTATCAAGTGGAATCTAAATACGTACCTATATTTTCCTTAAACATAGTTAATTTTTTTAAAAAGGAGACGATGTGGTCTACTTTCTAGTAGACTCGTACTATATGCAGTGGTACTATCTCAGCGTTTTTGTTGGCCGGCGCTTTCACAACTGGAGTGCGATTTTTGAATCTCATTCGCTGAATTCAGCAGTTGAAAATGTCAAAATTACTATGGATATATACATCTTTCTATTGCTGATTTGACTTTCAAAAATCATACTTAAGGAGTGTGACTTTTGAAAGTTAAATCAGCAGAAGAAAGATGCAGATTTCCATAGTAATTTTGACATTTTCAACTGCTGAGCTCACCGAATGAGATTCAAAAATCGCACTCCAGGACCTAAACTGGATGATGTCTTTTCGTGATTTCGATGTTGGCTCAATAGTGAATGTTATTCAGTTTGATGGTGAAGTAGGTAATGTAACGTAATTTTACAGTCCCCTATTCCGACTGACGTCTCCAAACCCAAAAAAATATTATAATTTACAGTTATAATACAACGCCGCGCGCCGCGCCGCGCGTTTATTTACAGTTCTCATTGTTCGACCATCATATACACAAAAACTGCTGAACCGTCTTTAATTCGGCTTTCACTATTTCGAAGCACATATGGCTACTGTGATTGGTATCCATCGATAATACTACTTCGTGAGATGAAATGGCTACAAGATACTTGACACAATGTAAATCGTAGTATTCAAAACGACAACGATACGATAAAACACTCGTACCGCACTACCCCCGAACAAAACAAAGTTTTTACACGAAAATATATCAGTATTTTTCTACTTCTTAAGCCACCCTTGAGTATTGGAATTCATCAAGTAGTTTGGGTGTTTGGATCCCAAATGGAGTAGATATTTCACTTAAACTACACTACCAGAATGTACGAAACAACATTGAAATTTATGAGTGACCCCAACGGACAACAGAGTGTGTTTCGCTCTTGAAACAGACTTGGGATAAGATATATAAAACGCATTGGGAACATTTCGGGGCTTCGCTAACGGCATTGCCTCGTGGCCATACTTATGAAACAACTACTAATATTATTTATGTTTATAGGAATGGGACAGAGGATCGTTACCGAAACCCGGGACTTTATACCCAAGTTTACAGGATAGATAAGTAATTACAAGCCGTGTGGCCTTCGCCTTAGAAGTGACTTCCCCTTTTTATCAGACTACGCCAGAAGGAGGGTATTGTTTCTTGTCGTACGAGACGTATGTTAAGTTGGTTTCCGTCCATACAAAACGTTGTCGTATACCTAACACTCGTAGACGGTGTTAATAAAAGTAATGTTTTATATATGAAAAAATAGCTTAGAAAATCTAGTTTGCGCATATCAAATAATATTTACAATTTATAATATTATTACGAAGATATCACGCTTTAAAATTATTCATACAAAATTTCAAACCCTTATCTTCGTAATTATATTGCAAATTGTAAATATTATTTGATATGCGCAAACTAGATTTTGTAAGTTATTTTTCCATATATAAAACATTACTTTTATTAACACCGTCTACGAGTGTTATACGACAACTTTTTTTATGAAATTGACAGCTCTCCAACCACCTTAAGGAGGTTCTCTTTGCAGTTCTTATGGCATTCAAAATGAAATTCATTTCATTATGAAAAAAGTTTTTGATTACCTACACCATTGATTAGTGTCGTTAGTTTACGAATGACAATGTATACTAACTCTATATGGACACTTTGTCTGAAATACCTATAATTATAATATATTTGTATTTGAATATACCGATGTAGATAAATATAGGTAATCGACCCGACGTGGCTCATCTTAGGAAGAGATTTCTTTTTGTTACGTGGCCAATTATTTTTAAAAGAAAATAGTTTATTTTTAAACAGTATGGCTAAAAAGTTGTGTGTGTTCACATTAGCCTTTCTTTTGTTCTGGTGCGCGGTGTCCCCAGGTATTTCAAGTTTCTGAGAAGGGCAACATAATATAAGTGTTATTTTTTGTACATCGGATAGGTATCTCCATGGCGAAAAACAATTTCAAAGAAACTATTAACTCAACATTTTAACATCGACTTTTAGCTTACAAAATAGTATCTTAAAATGGGTATTATGTTCTAGAATACAAGGGGATGTTGTGAAGATTCACTAGAAGTCCAATTTCACAGTTCCTTCAGAGTTAAGTCGATAAGATTACATTGTTATCTCAAAATTTACACCTACCTATTTACTAGGTTCATAAAATCTGACAAAATTATTTGGGTAGGTAATAGTTTTGGGTTATTTACGTAATTATTAACATTTACAAAGTGGCGACGGGCTCACTCCCCGTCACACTGGACAGAGTTACGGTACTATTAGTGAAACGTGGATGTTCTGGGTTTTCAGAATATCTCTGACTACCTCCTCGGGGATTATAGTCGTGAGCATATGCTATGCTATGCTATGCTATGTTAATGGATTAATATTTAAAAATCAATATGTAAGTCCCACAAATTTTTTCTAGCTGATTTCACAATAACATTCACGGTTTACATAAAAATCACGACCGTTATAAGTTTGCTACCACTACCACTTCAACCGTATAGTTGTGAAGGGTATTAGAACACGTAAGTACTTTAAAATTTATCGTCTTTTTATATTCCAATTCTCCCTTGTTTGCTTTTAAACTTAGGGCCCAGAAGAGCCCAATATTTATCAGTTTTATCACAGCGGCGGCCGTGACTTCGTACGCGCAGACCACTAACTTTAAATACTCATAACTTTTGATTGTGTAAGCCGATTTCGATGAAATAACTTAAAGACTACATGTTAATCCAAACTAAGCCCTGCTTCAGTGAAAACCACATCCAAATTGATTGAGTAGTTGTTAAGAAATGCGTGCACAAAAAGACAACAAGACAAAAATAAAAAAAAAAATGTTTCAATGTGATAGGAATGCAATGTCCTATCCATAACGTCCCCAATGAATAAATTAGCAAATTTCTTCAACGTTATTAATTTATTATAATATAAATATAGAAGATATTTTTCTTTCCATGATAAAAATTAGCACAAAATAATAAGACACAAATTTGTTCACAATATTAATATTTATAATACAATAACAAACTATCAACACCCAGTTTATTTGAACCTCTTGATATTTAATGGTAATTTAAGAGAATAGAGATAGCCCTGGGGATTAAAATATGACGGAGTGGATAAGATTGAGTTATGAATCGTGCCCTCGCTAGAAGAATAATGTCAGAGAAAACGAGAAATTATATTTTAAACAAAGTTAATAGTGAGAATCGAAATACTCCAACACCTATAAATCAAATTGTACAAGCGGATCGCTGTGATTGTAACAAAATTTCGTAAGGGTTGGGGAAGGGGGATTTTAACCCCCCTTCGGCGTCAGTGACAGCGAGTTTGTTAGCACACACTGGCGAATGAAGAAAAATGTCTTGGCTTAAGCCTTTCCACTCGCCGGGCTCGGAATTGTAAATAGAGATTTATTAAAACGGGACAGCAAAATTTCTCGCTGTGATGCCCCAGCGACAACGTTCAAAATGGAGCATCGCCTTAGTTCCCTTTGTGTTTTACTTCATGGAGGCGACGGGCGAAATGTTGGCTTACATTTTTCATACCTGAAACGTTTTGAGCAGAGGGCCGTATTCGATTACGACAATGTTATGAGATGCTGTAAGTTTTGTTCCAAACATGTTTGCAGTTGTTTCTTTATGAATGTGAACCATATATGTGAGTGAACGCTCAAAAGCAGTTTGACTAATAGTTAGTAATATTTTATTTATATTGTAAATATTTTCACACAGAAAATAATAGATTTATTGTTGAACAGTGTTTGATGAAGCGACAATCTAACTGTTGACTTTCGCAGTAACAAAGGGAACCCATGCGCATGTACTTAAGTACCTATTAGTCTTTTTAAAACAAATCTAGTTGGCTCTGGGGTAAATATTTTTGGATGATTTTGTATTGCATGAATTTTGCAAAAAATTTAGGTATAAACTGAGAATTTTCATCTGTTAATATTATTATACGGGTCTTGCTAACACGAAAGAAAAAGAAGAATACGAACTTGATAAAATTGGATTCTAAATTAGTACCTACACAAATGATCTCTAATAATAATCCAGATCTCGGAAACCACACAATTTGGTAGTAGGACAAATGAAACTTATTATATAATTATCTATTTCTAGACTGTCAAACGTGGTCAAACAAAAAAACTTTCTCAATGGCAACAACATCGAAATCGGGAAAAAAAAAACAGCTGTTCCATACAAAGCTGCAAACCTACTCGAGCCAAATGTATGGGACAGCTGATATTTGTTTCGCGATTTCGACGTTGTGTCCATAGAGAAAGTTGCTCAGTTTGACGGTCTGATCGTCCCTTTAAAAAGCATATTAAGAAGGACCCTGTAGGTAAACTGGTAGAGCTACATTCCAAAACAGTTCCGAAGAAAAAATATTTTCGTGGAAATTTATGAACAACAAACAACTAAACCCGGACGTTTTCCAATGAAAATGAGGTAGACTCAAGCCATAGACGAAAAAATGTTTGCACGCACATGCTGTGCGAACAAACAATCTGTCTGGTCACTCAAAATAAAATAAAGGAATAACGATATTTGCATAGGAAGTTTTTCTTTAAAAATTCGAATATAAATAAGAAAATTACATACATACATACGATTCTGACATACTTCTCTCGCCTCATCCACTTTCATACATCTCCTCACGTACTTTAGCGCTGTAGTTAACGCTACAGCAACATGCTGAGCCAGAGCCTGGTTCATTGGAACAGTAGGTACAGGTAGCATACTGTAAAATACTGTGAATGATTATTAATTAATGTTTTCAATGTTATTGTATCCTTTCTTGTTTTGTTCACTTTTATGTGTTGTGTGTTGTTTTTAATTAATAAAGTTTTATCTTATCTTATCTTATCTTATCACTTCCATAGGTTGAGGGCGCTTACGCGCTAGTTCTTTTCGGAGAAGACCATTTGTTTGGTCGTGGTAAGTTCTCCTCAGACGCCCTCTCTCGACTGTTCCACTGATATTGGATCGATAAATCTCGCTAGTGAGTCTACTCTCATTCATCCTCTGAACGTGACTGAAGCATACTAGTACCTCTTTCAATCCTGGTTACCACATCATCCTTCAACTTACACCGATCCCTAATCACACTGTTCTGATTAGGTCGGTCTCTGTAACACCACACAAAATAAGAAAATTACTTCCACTAAAAATAGGGTAAACCAACTGAAGCTCTTGCATTCATATCAAAGGGTTATGAAGTTCATTTTGACAAAGGGCTGGAGCTCAAAGACATGTAATCGAACAATGCGGTAGCTAACATCACACCCACACCACTAACACCGTTCCACCTAAATAGTCTCTCAGATTCAACAATTCTCATATCTATGTCGGAGAAAATAAGAGTTCTGTGAGGAGACTTTATAAGCTGAATCTAATGTAATACATAGGTACTATAGCGGATATGGAATCTTGTTGAACAGTTTGTATCTTCATGTTTATGTTGCGTCTTTAATCACTATTGAGTTGTACTTTGTTCTCGATGTCAGATCGCATAGCTAGAATGATGATGGTTATGTATTCATTCGACGGCCCGACAGCACAGTCTGTAGTGAACCTGCCTGCTGTGCCGAGGGTCGCGAGTTCGAATCCCGTAAGGGACAAATATTTGTATGACGAATATGAATATTTGTACCTGAGTCATGGATGTTTGTATCTATATAATTATGTATTATATATATCTTGTCTAGTTATCATAATACAAGTCCAGGCTAGATTCTGGAACTTTAAATGTGACTAGATAATTTGTGTGACAATGTCCAAGATATTTATTTATTTATCTTCATCAATGTTGACTACCTACGGCGACTTCCAATTATGTAGGATATTTTGAAATGCATGAGTACGCACTAAATACCAATGACCCCCTCGTCTTTACCGTCCCAGTTATCTATATCTGATAAAACACGGACCGGCAGACCGATGCAATAGAATAACCTAGTTCTGGAGGGATAAATGAACTTACCTTAATCTGACAATTTCAACCTAGGTTCTTTCACCGGAGCTAAGGAGAAAAAAATTAAGCGATCATAGGGTCGATTCCCCTATTTCTTTTCTTCTCTTCTTCGTTCAGTTCCGGGCAGTGCTTAAACACAATTCAATTAAACACAACTTGTAACTCTGCACAACGTGTTTTTAGAAACTAATGTATATTTTGTAACACCTTCTGATTGTTGCTTGTTGGTGAAAGAAAACATCATCTACATCGTGTCGCCACTTTTAATAGACAGAGGATACTACACTCTATCCATTCATAGTGGCAACACGAAGATGGACTCCTTGTGTCTCACGATGGACATTTTGAGCACTCCTAGCGATATTTGAAAAATCAAAATATGCTATATTTAGAATAACTGCATTCACACACGCTGACGCACTGACGGAGCGGCAGATATCAGTCCATAGAACCACACCCGGTGCGTCAATGCGTCACCGTGTGTGCTTCTACGTGCGGTTTCATACAATTCCTTGCTTCACAAATGACAGACTGACGTCTGCCGCTGCGTCAATGCGTCATCGTGTGTGAACGCACTAACCATGATTTTCTTATCGGAGGATATAGTCGTGAATCGTGAGCATAGGTATGCAACAAAAATTCGTATTAAAATCCGTAAATATGCCAAGTTAAGCAAGATAAGTGCCGTGTTTAACACAGAACACTACATGAGACTACAAATGCATATTATTTTGATGGCAAAAGGCTAGCCATGTAGGTACAGTACTTCAAGGAAAATAATGGGCATCGACTAACTTCGTGTTCCCGAAAATGACCGACCGAAACTAGGCAGTATTGTATAATGATATAGAACTGATTTACGATTATTTCCGATGTTTTCCGATGCCCATTATTTTCCTTGAAGTATCTGTACCACCATTTGAAAAGTCATTCTATAATGGAACCACGTGATCGTTGCACAACAAGGCAAGAAAGACAGACAGTATGAATGTTTTATAAAAAATATATCTAAAAAGTTTAACAAGAGTACATTGCGTATTTTATACAAAACTGCTTCATAAACGTGACAAAACGGAGCAAGGCTTTTGAATGCGGATGCACACAACACAATGCAAGCTACGAGTATGTAGTCGTCATCGGAACGCAATATTGCTCTCATTTTGCTGCTAAAGCGCTGTGTACATTGGTATCTTTCACTATAACTGCAGTCAAACAATGATCATCACTTTATATAATTAATTGCTTCAGCATAATTTGTCGGTACTCTGGAAATTATTCATGATAATAATTAACTAAATGCTCATAGGTTGGTAACAATAGATAATGCGAACTTAAAGTCAATTGGAAACAGATACTGTTACCATCATCTTTACCTATCTCTGACACCAATAAGCTCTATCTACCTGGCAAATTCTCACCGTATAGACCTTCATTTGTGTACGAAGTACGTACATCAATTATCGAGGTCAGTCGATAGATGTTATTTCGCAGCACCTAGCTCAGCAGTTGAACATTGAACGCGGACATCATGCGACTTCGATAGAAAGTGCATCGTACATAGGGCGCTAACATTACTTTTTAAGAGCATTTATCATATCAAAGCAGTGTTTGAATATACGTCGATACAACAGCATCTCTCAGCCGTTTCATTCCTGTCAGCCGTATCCGACTTCAGCACTCACATCATAGAAAGCATTTAGCATCGTAGCATATCATTAGCATTATCCTTAGCACAGCATACTAACATTTACATTAATGTGACAGCACATCATACTAGCTCTCAAAATTTGTTTATTCTGTTAAAATTAAAGTACAATTTCCTAAACAGATATTTATTCCGAAAGTGACCTAACAACGTTACCTAGCAACATAGACACATAGACTTACACAAAGCCATAGGCAATCTATATTGCCAGTACTTAACATCTTCTCTCTTTGTGAAGTCTGTTCTATTTCTTGCTGCAGCTCAATCCTATGAGTCTGCTTAGATTGATCAGCCTCGGCTTATAGAGAGGTTTAGTAAGCATGTCGGCGAGTTGGCTCTCTGCCGGCACTTTCTTTACTTCTAGAGTCCCATCATTCACAGCTTCTCTGATGAAGAAGTGTCGAATTCGAATATGCTTCGTTCTCTGATGGAGCTCATATGGTGGGTTCTTAGCTAACCTAATAGCTGACTCATTGTCAATGTACAATGTCGGTACACCATTCATGCCTTCTATGCCTTTTATGAGCTTCTCAAGCCATATAATTTCTCTAGCTGTCTCACTGGCCGCAACGATTTCGGCCTCGGTACTTGATATCGCAGTCGAAACCTGTCTGCAGCTTCGCCACGATACTGGTCCTTCATTGTAAAGGCACACCATTCCTGTCGTAGAGCGACCTGTCTCTAAGTCACCGCCGTGATCAGCGTCACTATAGCACGTGAGTGCTTTATGAGCGTTTCGTCTATATACAATGCTCCAGTCACGTGTCCCTTGCAAGTAGCGCATTATACGCTTCACTTTGGTAACATCTTCTCTTGATGGATGCTCCAGGTGCCTAGATGCCACACCAACTGCGTAGGCTATGTCGGGTCTCGTCCCAACCATTAAATATGCCAAGGAACCTACTGCTTGACGATAAGGAAATTTTTCTCCATCGTCTTCTTCTCCAGTTCCTGAAGTATCTTTCGATATAGGAGTTGTGGCTGCCTTGCATTTGCTCATACAAAACCTTTCCAATACTTTGGTTAAGTATGCAGTTTGATTTAATCTTATCGAACCGTCTGTATATCTCTCTATCTCCATACCAAGATAGTAGTTTGCTGGTTTCGATTTGATTTTAAATCTGCGTTGCATTTCATCGAGAAACTGTTTTGTTTCTTCCTCATCATTTGAAGCAAGCAATCCATCATCTACGTAGAGAGCTAATATTAACATCTTCTCCTCCCTCCGCCTTAAGAAGAGGCATGGATCTGCTTCACTTATCCTGAAACCAACACTTAGAAGGTAGTCACTGATGCAGTTATTCCAACAACGTGGCGCTTGCTTTAGTCCGTATAAGCTTCGTTTCAGCTTACAAACTTTATTGGATCCGTCGTGGTAGCCTTCAGGGGGCTTCATATATATTTCTTCATTTAATGAACCATACAGAAATGCTGTAGATACATCAAACTGTGTTATTACCATGTTATCTCGGGCAGCGATGCTCAATACCGTTCTAATCGTAGTCATTCTGGCCACAGGACTAAAGGTTTCGTAATAATCAACTCCCTCTTTCTGAGAATATCCCTTGATTACTAGTCTCGCCTTAAATCGCTCTATAGTTCCATCAGGATTCATCTTGACTTTATAGATCCATTTACATGGGATAGCTTTTCTGTTTTTCGGCAATATCACCATCTCCCATGTTTTATTCTCTTTCAAGGACTTTATTTCTTCATCCATAGCTATTTTCCATTTTTCACTATCTTTGCTTTTCATAGCTTCTTGAAATGTTCTTGGTTCTTGTAAATCACAAATCTCATCTACAGCCGTCATTACGAAGTCTTCAAATCTTTTGGGGGGTTCCATTTTAGAACGGTCTCAGAGTGTAGCTCTACCTTGATTAGCTATTTCACTCTCTAGATCATTCTGTATTTCTTCGTCTGAAGACTCATAATCATCTCCTCCACCTAGATCGTTTTCGACTTCTTCAGATGATTCGTAATCTGTCTGAGACTCTTGTTCACTTCGTACTAAAACGTCCTCGTTTTGAGAAACACTTGGACCGGGTATTGGTATCTCCATTTCATACTCGTTTTGTGACATATTTGGATTGGTTTGCATGGGTGCCTCCGGTTCATTACTAGCCTTCCTAGTCAATGTTTCTTCTTCAAAAACAACGTCTCTGGAACGTACCAGCTTGTTTCCTTCTGGGACCCACACTCTGTATCCCTCATCATTATCGTATCCAATGAGTATGCCTTTAATGGCTTTCTTATCTAGTTTCTTTCTTGAAACTTTAGGTACATGTGCGTAGCAAGTACTTCCTAGTATTTTCAAATGTCGGATCCTTGGCTTCTTATTATTCCAAATCTCATACGGACTCTTATCCATTGTAGTTGGGCCCGTTCTGTTTAGAATATAGACTGTGGCATTTACTATCTCAGCCCATAAGCCTTGAGGTAATCCCTTCGAATGCATAATAGACCTTGTCGCTTCAACAACTGTCCTGTTTTCCCTTTCTACACAACCATTCTGTTGTGGGGTATGAGGCATTGTAAGTCTTTGTCTGATTCCGTTTTCTCCAAGTATCTTTTTCACTTCTTCATTGTCAAACTCTCCGCCATTGTCGCTCAAGAGCTCTTTCACTTTGTATCCCGCTGTGTTTATCTCAGCTAATACAAGTCGCAGCTTCTGGCATACTTTTGATTTCTGTTTCAGTAAATATACGTAGCGAAACTTTGAGAAGTCATCTTTGAAGAGCACAAAATACAAGTATTTGGACATTGAGTATCTAAAGGGTCCGCAAACATCAGCGTGTAGCAGTTCACCTGGCTCTCGTGCGCTATCTCTTGTCCCGAATTTCAGACGATGAGCTTTACCAAACACACAACCTTCACACAGTTCGTTGTCAAGCTTAAGTTTGATTCCAAGCTCTCTCTCAACTACCTTCTTCACGTGTACTTTATTCTGATGACCTAACCTCTCATGGTATAGCTGCAGTAAATCTTTGGTGCCAAGACTATTTATCTCTATCGGTTTAACAGGTATTACCTCTGTTAGCCGCAATTTATATAGTCCACCGTGTTTCTGCCTGTCACCAATCAGCATGACTTTTCCATCAACTGAAAGCTTGCACATGGTAGTTTCAGATTGGAATTTGCTATTTGTCAGCCTGTCTTGTGCTGACAGCACTGAAAATAAGTTTCTCTTAATCGCAGGAACATACCAAACATCATTTAATGTAATCAGCTGCTTTTGACCTTCTACATCAGCATTAATTTTCAGCGTTCCTTTGCCAATAGCATGAACAGCTTCTCCATTTGCTGTAGTCACAGTATGTGAACCAGTAAAATGTTCAAATGTTTCGAATAGATCTTTTCTGTTTGTAATATGGCTAGTCGCACCATTGTCTACATACCAGCTTTCTCGATCCTCGCTGACATTCAAGATATCTACTGCCATTAAGTTCATATTGTTCACATTTAGATTCTGATCATTCTTCGGTGTAGGTTTTGGTGGGCGTCCATCTGACTTCCATTTTGGACATTGCTTCACCTTGTGTCCCTGCTCTTTACAATAATTGCACTTGACACGGTCATTTTTCGTTTGAGACTTATCCTTCCTCTTATCTTTCGACCTCATAAGTACCAATGCTTCGGCCTTTGTGTCATCCTCAACACCTGTCAAAGCTCTTTCATGAGTACATAATTGCGTCGTGAGATTCTCTATATTTCGATCGCTCTTATTCATCAATAGCCAGCTAGATTTAAAACTGAAATATTGTTCTGGAAGTGTATCTAGAATTTTACAAATCAATAAAATCTCTGGTAGAACATTTCCTTCTATCTCACTGTTTAAATCATACCATATATTTTTGAGAGTCGAAATATGAGCGGCCATATCATGCTCCTCGCTTTTCTGGTAGCGGAAGAACCTCATACAGAGATCATAGCTCCTGTCTTCTTTTGCTCCATCATAAAGCCTGTGAAGCTCTTTCCACATCTCACTTGATGATTTGCATCGCATTACTTTCTGCAATGTATCTTCAGTCATGTTTGTCGTAAGAATGAGTAAAGCTTGGCTGTCAACTTTTTGAAAATTTTCAGTTTCTGTATTGTACTTGGTTAAAGCTTCCTCTGTCGCCCTTTCGCCAGGGTGATTGGGCTTTAATTTTCCCTCTATCGCCTTCAGCGTGGGTGGATTACTTCTTAGCATTAAATGGATTTTGTATTTCCATGTTTGCCAGTTCGACCCGTCGAGCTGACCGATCTCGATTTTCATGTTCGTCGAAGTCGATTGCATGATCAAGAATTCGTGAGCCCTTTTACGTGTCTTACTCTTGCAAATACTTTGGAACTACTTAAAACCTTTAAAAACTACGTAAACCACGCTCTGCTACCATGTTAAAATTAAAGTACAATTTCCTAAACAGATATTTATTCCGAAAGTGACCTAACAACGTTACCTAGCAACATAGACACATAGACTTACACAAAGCCATAGGCAATCTATATTGCCAGTACTTAACATATTCTTCTTCTCTTCTCTGTCCTGAGCCAGTCGCATTCCTGAAGCCCGGGTGACTTTCCTGATATCGTCGGCAGCCGCGCCGCAGGACGACCCATGCTTTGCATTTCTTTCCTTAGCCACCACTCAGACAAAGATTTCCTCCATCTGTCGTCACCTCGCCACCTCGTCTACTCTCAACGATTGCAGGGCAGGGGGGGAGGAGGGAATACAGAAGCAGGGGCGTGCCATTCCTAACAATAAAAAGTATTTACGTAAAGATAATTCCGAAAAAAGCGATCACAATTATTAATGTTCTAATTACTGCCCGCTTTACTTCCATAGACATTTTGATTGACGAGTATTTTTATTCATTGTCTATGAGCCTTTGTTACCCGAGTACCTATTGTTGGAAATCTTTTAGGTCTCATCTGGGCATAAAAGATTTTCCGAGCATATGCTTCAAGTTCAAGACACAAGAAAACATTCAAGTATGCCTATAACACTATTAGTTAAATTCTTGATTGGAGAAAAAGCTTCAGTTCCATTAGTTATCCCGTCGAGGCCGTTTTTTGAACACGAACGAAAGTGTTTTAAACTGTGTTTTAAAGTCTGAAAACCAATTATGTCTTATTTAAGGATCTGGCTGATACTCGTAGGTGACCGTTCTCAATTACACGATTAGATAGATAGAAAAAAATCCCAAAGTTACCCCTTTTTGTTATGTTTTTTCAATACTATGATTAAACTGCTGATATTTAACTTTTTATTCTTGTACTTAACTAAACACATTAAATATTTCTAGTGAACTCCGTAGAAGTTTGAGCTTAGAAACACCCATGAGCAAAGATATTGATGAAAAACACGTTTTTTTGCGATCCTGCTTTCAATTGAAGCGGGATGGCTAATTGTAAACTTATGCTTGCAAGAAAGAGACGCTTGCGCTGGGATAACCTAGCTAACACACCTCGCTAAACTAACTAACCGATCCCCGGTTCTAAATACGCTGCGTAGTCCAAGTAACGCCGAATGCCGAGGTCCCTTCGGGGTGCCCTGTTCTTTCACTGGTTCGGTTGACCAGAGCTCTTCGTCGTCACTGGTGTGGTCCACCCATTGTCCGCAGTAATAAGCGGTAACTGCTCCTTGAGCAATGCTGTTACTTATTGTAATTTCGAAAAGAAATAATCAGTGAACTAAAATTGTCAACCTTTTTAGTGGTCATGTGCACCTTTTAGTTATTTTTCGTTTTAGCACAGAATATAAAAGATAAGATGCGATGTAGAACAAATTGTGTTCTCTTTAACTTACCTGGTTTAGGGGCTCTACTTCAGGCCAACAGGATGACCCTATCCGAAGCATTAGGTATGGATCCCAAGATGAAATATAACTAAAACCCGCTTAAGTTATATTATTGGCTATTGCTATTATGTTGTTACCTTTTTACCCGACTGCGACAGAAGGAGGGTTATGTTTTTCGAGCGTATGTATGTATGTTTGTATGTATGTATGTATGTATGTATGTTTGTATGTCTATTTCTTTGGCACGCGCTACAGCCTAAACGGCTTGATGAATTTTAACGTATGAGGTGTCGTTAGATTCGTAAAAATCGTGAGAGTGTCATAGGGTACATTATTTTAATATGGCGTATGCGAATTAAAAATGAGAGGGGGGAGAATCCAATTTTTTTCGTAAAAAAATACTATATGGGTATCAAATGAAAGCTGGTGAAGAGCAGATTCCAAATATATATATATTATAGTATTTTTATGCAACCATTTTGACACAAGACTAAAAAGTATGAAATAAACTAAATTATTTAGAAAAACAAAAAACCCGACTGCATAAAAAACTATTAACTGAAAAGATAAAAACAAGCTCCTTAATTCAGTTATAATAACTTTGTTTGAGCAAATTAATACAATTTGAATGTTATTACTTATTAGGTAGGTAGGTATTGCAGGCCGGACAAACCAATAACCAACAAATAGGTAATTTTTCTTTGTCCCCGTTTGCGATACCTACCTACCTAATAAGTAATAACATTCAAATTGATTAATTTGCTCAAACAAAGTTATTATAGCTGATTTAAGGAGCTTGTTTTTATCTTTTCAGTTAATAGTTTTTTTGTTGATTGTTACAATAATAGAAGCAACGGTTCAAGAACTAGCGCTAGTCAATGATCAGAGAAAATTGCAGAGAGGAAATTGTATATGCTACTACGGACCAAATCCTACGCGGGCGAAACTGCAGGCAAAATCCCGTAGGCAACAACGTCCAGCAGACTACTATTAAAACAAGAACAATACAGTGTCATTACCTTTATAATATGACGTAGCATGCGTAGCCTGCACTGAACGCATACAAAATTGCCATTTTGACATGACCTCAGCTCAACATGTCACTCATCCGCGTGATCACGAGAGTACCTGATGTTCACGAGTTTGTTCTAAAGTAATCCCGGCCTTTTGTCGCAGTTGGTTTTTTCCATAGTGCCATAACACAGATATACAAGTGTTTTATTAATTAGGTACTCGTACTGTGTTGCAAGGCAATGCAGCTTTTTTTCAGATGTTTTTTTGAATGTATGTTATGTATGTTTGTATTTTGTAAAATGCACTCACCAAAGTTTCGACGCCATCGAAGTCAAATTTATAGAGGTGTTTTTTTTCTAGATGTTGATTTCATAGGGAAAGTTGTTCCGTAAGATGGTCTAACATTACACACCCCTTTAAATATTACTAGGGTGTTTTGTTACAACCTTTATACATAACCATTATAATTTTTTTTAATATTTAGATCATACCTAAGACAATCTAGTTACTTAAATACCTTTTAGTATTGAAAATAATAAACTACCTAATTATTTTAGAAAATAAATAGCTTTCTATGAAGCCACTTAACTAATGGGTTTTGAAATTTAAGGCGTAGGTATCATCCACATCCACAAAACCACATCATTCTAAAAGGGAATCTAAACTTTTTCTTCAGATTAAAAATGTACAACTGGCAAAAAAGGGGTGAGTTTAGATTCCCTTTTCTTCATTAAAATCATTTCTAGAAAAACCACATCACTTCTCATATCGTCTATCTTTTAACTATTTATGAATGATTTGAATCGAAAATTAACTTCGTTCAGGATAGGTATTTGTATAATTTATTGGTTTCATCGACCTTTCATAATCATACTCGTTTCACTTTCAGAATATTGTAGCTTAATTAGGTTCCTAATAAAACAATAACAGCAATTTAACCTAATGTATTCATGAAGTCGTGAATACATTTTATTCGCCACGGGCTTTTGATGTTTTTACTTAACTATCTACTTACGTGTGTTAGTGACATACGTACCTAAGTAATTAGTTTGTAATTAGGTAGGAATTCACATCTCACATATACAAGGTGATACAAAAATACAAATAAACATTTAAGGGGGTGGTTTAGACCATCAAACTGAACAACTTTCACTATGGGACCAATATCGAAATCGCGAAAAAAAATATGATGTTCCATACTCTACAAATCGACTAGAGCTAAGAGCTTTTTTTTTTCGCGATTTCGATGTTGGTCCCATAGAGAAAGTTGTTCAGTTTGTGGGTGTAAACAACCCCCTTAAGAGTTCCAAATATTAATTTTTACTTATGAAACACCTTGTACAGGGTGTTAGGGTAATCGGTTGCCTTACTTTAATGGGTGATTGTACCTACTCATGATTCTGAACAACTTTCCCTAAGGAACATAAAAGAAATTCGTCAATTTTTATTTTCGACTTTTCATCAAACAAATTATCAGCAGCAAAAATCTGATTGCATTTAGTATGGAAAGTCCAAAAATGTATTGCTAATTTCCGATTGGTTTCTTAGGTAAACTTGATCAGTATCATGGGCACAATAGACGCTGTTATCCGGTCGAGGCCGTTTTTTGAACACGAACGAAAGTGTTTTAAACTGTGTTTTAAAGTCTGAAAACCAATTATGTCTTATTTAAGGATCTGGCTGATAGGCGACCGTGCTCAATTACACGACTAGATTAAGTTTAATAGATAAAATAAAATCCCAAAATTACCCCTTTTTGTTATGTTTTTTCAATACTATGATTAAACTGCTGATATTTAACTTTTTATTCTTGTACTTAACTAAATACATTAAATATTTCTAGTGACCTCCGTAGAATGTTGAGCTTAGAAACACCCATGAGCAAAGATATTAATGAAAAACACGTTTTTTTGCGATCCTGCTTTCAATTGGAGCGGGATGGCTAATTGCAAACTTATGCTTGCAAGAAAGAGACGCTTGCACTTGGATAACCTGGCCTTACAACTGTTTACCTTATTACCTTAGAGGGTAATAATTTGGCTTAGGTATAAGAAACGATCCTCGGCCTTCCTTATAAAGTATTCCAGTCGTTCCCAGCTACCTTTCTAGGTCGTCTGTCACACACACAGACATTGATTAATTGTATTGTCACACACACACTACACTACGTGTCGGCCAGTTCGTGGTCTCCACTCTAGAACTTTGAGACCCCATCGGTTGTCAGTTCTACGGCAGATATGACTAGCCCGTTGCCACTTCAACTTTACCAATTTTCTGAGCTATGTCAACCGCGATAACCGAATAGTTTCTGTTGTTTCAATGTTTAATATTAACAATCTGTTGTTGCGGAGGAATTACTCAAACTCAGAAAATTACTATCAACATAGCATAATGCATTCAGAAGCGTAGATTATTAGAAACTTTCACTAGTTTCCATATATGCTAACTTCTTAATATGCTGACACTTTTTAAGGGGATGATCAGACCGTCAAACTAAACAACTTTCTCTATGGGACCAACATTGAAATCGCGAAAAAAAATCTTCTGTTCCATACAAAACTGCAAACCTACTCGAGCCAAATGTATGGGACCGCTGATTTTTTTTTCGCGATTTCAATGTTGGTCCCATAGATAAAGTTGTTCAGTTTGACGGTCTGATCATCCCCTTAAAAAAGTGTCAGCATATTAAGAAGGACCCTATATATAAAAGTAGCTTCATATTTTGACAGCGTTTTTTGGATCACAAATACCTTTGTGAATCAACGTTTTTTACAATGAATGCGATAGAAACATCGGTCTCGGTTAACAGACAGAATAATATAAAATGTATGATTGAATAAAAATGACGGAAATAAACATTTTTGAATGTAGACTGCCATTTCTAGTTGTTTGTAGAGTTTTAATTGTAGAATGCAAGCTTGAAATGTTTAGCCACCCGTGCGGCCCTGTTATGTAGGTAGATGAATGAATGGGATTTCTATGACTCTAGAATTGGGGTTTATTGTTGTTATTATCTGGCACGGCTCCGGTCATTAATATGGATATTTTCTGTTTCATATACCGATGCGCAAAGGTACGCATATTAATGAGCACATCAGAACGTTTCACGCGGTTTTGTGATAATATTGTGAATTTTAACGTACTGTTGAAAATGTGCAATGAGGAGCGAACTAATGGAACTTCTGGCTTTTTGTCTCTGGACCGGTAAATGTAAGAGTGATAAACAAACAAAATGACAATACAAGCGTGCAGATGAATAGATTTTGAGGTTAAGGTGGTGGAAAATAGCTCAAAATTCACGAACATTCGTCGCTTTTACCCCTTCTTCTGAAAAGGCTGAAAGGCAAATTTGGAACCGATATTGTCATCAATCACACTCAAGATATAATTTCACAAATGAAAGCTATTGGCTATGGTAACGGGGTTGATTTCGTTCTGGTTAATTACGATCCTTACCCGTATTGGGACACTTTGATGCAGATCATAAAGCCACAAGGAAAAATCTGCGTTTTGGTTGAGAGCAGCGGTCTAGTTGATTTAAGACATCTTAAAGACAAGAGTGTCACTCTGGTGTCTGCATCTATGTTAACAAGGCTAAGGTATGATACGGAAGATAAATTTCGGCACCACGAGATATTAAGGGTAGTGTCAAAATTTTTGGAAGAAGGAACGTTGAAAACGACCTTAACAGGCTGAAAAGCTTTTTCTGAAAGGTCTGACTAACCACCGTATTCGTAGATTCGGGGAATCACCCAGTATGATTTGTTTTTTAAATAACGAGAGAAGGGCTCGAGTATGAAGGTAATACGTCTTGTTATTTCAGGCTTAAGATTGTCTCGCATCTCATGTCGCTAACCTACTTGAATCTATTCTTCTGAAAGTGATTTTAAGAAAATTACCTACAAAATTAACATCCTACCAGACACAAATGCTAACCGGTTAGTGGAAAGGTCCAGCAGGGTTAAAAAAACCGACCATTATTTAAAAAGGCTCTAGCGAATTCGTTTTTACGAGTAAAAGTAGGATACCTATTGTTTTTTCTGTAAATTGAGTGAATTTTGCGTAGGGTATTTGGGTTGGTGGCTTGGGAATAGCCGCGGATATGTTAATTACGAGGGCGTAATGTAAATAGGCGCTCAATTGATGTCGCTAACACTCGGAGGGAAACTTGGGAGCGGCTGCGGCCCGGGCAGCCGAGCGGCCGGGCCTCTCGCTTCGATTGGTGCCGACGAATCGGAAACTGATTATTCAGTTATTCATTCCCACGGAATGTTAAGTAGCCGTTGTTTTTGCTTGTTGGAAGGATAGTCCAGTTTGGCTATTCAATGTTAGTTTAAGAAGGCTATAACTTGGGATATCGAGGAACATCGTTTCTGATACCGGGTTCGATGGCTTTTTTGAATTAGAATCTTGCTGGGGTGCTATTGTGTAGTTACCGATACGATTCTTGGCAATTCTGCTTCTTTTCACTGTTTTGTGTCATTCCCATAGTCATTATGTCACTGCTGAAGTATCAGGTGATACATAAGCATTCCTAGGTTTTCAGCAAAATTCCGAGCTTAAGTTCTTTCTATTATGTACCTAGTTCACTGACCGTCTTTGAATTAATGGACTAGTCCTATCGTCAGGGTCCACGTTTCCGCATCATAGATCGAAATACGTGATGAAGTTCTCATTCTAATTTAAACCAATTGAATTGAATTCGATTGAAAGATTTAAATAAGGTTTGAAAGTCAAATTGAATGACAGACTTTCCCAGCTGCAAGTAACTCTCATGTTTGTCATTAACCTCTATTTACGCCCTCGGTTAATGTAATTGGTTTGCGATGTTGCTGTTACAATGCTAATTCTATTCAAACACCAACCGTCTAACAATAGCAAAATGAACATGACCAATAAATGTTCAGCAATATAGGGTCCTTCTTAATATGCTGACACTTTTTTAAGGGGATGATCAGACCATCAAACTGAACAACTTTCTCTATGGGAACAACATCGAAATCGCCAAAAAAAAATCAGATGCTCCATACAAAACTGCACACCTATTCGAGCTAAATGTATGGGAAAGCAGATTTTTTTTTCGCGATTTCGTTGTTGGTCCTATAGAGAAAGTTGTTCAGTTTGATGGCCTGATCATCCCCTTAAAAAAGTGTCAGCATATTAAGTTGGACCCTGTATAATGCAATAATGCTGATCATGTTCATTTTGCTATGACAGGATATAAGTAAAATTGTATTATTATTTCGGTTTTTATGTTAAAGCTATATTTTACTTTAGTGTTCTTCGTAAAAGCACCGATTATTTAATATGGTAATAGTTGTTTGTTAGAAAACAACAACGACACCGACATACGACCGTAACACCGACTCGTTCTTTGTTATATTTGTTGTATGGAAGAAATAGCTTAATAGCGATAAGACCGCCTCATTTGTACCATAATCAGTTTTGTTTCTTATTCGTATTGTATTTTGCTTTAGGTGTAAATAAATAAAGTATATTTCATTCATTCATTCAAAAGAAATGTGCGTAGATTATTCCAAATGGTATAACGGTTAATAATGCTACGATATACGATAGTAATCTTGAACATTATAAAACATAAAGCTACAACGCAGTGTAAGAAAGAGTAAGTATCTACGTACAATAAGGATAGGTGCACACGGCGACATATCAAGCTACACAAAACCAAAATAAGCTAGACGTAGGTTGAGTAACGTACCATACGTCGCGCGGCCAGCTTATGTTGGTTTTGTATAGCTTGATGTGTCGCTGTGTGTGCTCTTCACCAATTTTGACCTCAACCCCTTCAGTGGTACGGCTGTTGGTCGACAGTAAGCAGTGATGTCGTTCTCTCTCAATCGCACTGTGTATAGGTACAAATGCTAACTGCTGACCTCTTGTTGTGAGTGCGAGCGAGTCCGCTTATACTGAGTGTAAACTTAAATACGTTACACACATAAAGGGGTCCTTCAGACCAATAAACTGAACCACTTTAACTGTGAAACCAACATTGAAATCGGTATTGGTGCCATAGTAAAATTGTTCATCTTGATGGTCTGACTGAATGTATACAAGGTGTTTCATAAGTAACAATACATTTTTAAAACTCTTAAGGGGGTTGTTAAGACCGTCAAACTGAACAACTTTCTCTATGGGACCAACATCGAAATCGCGAAAAAAATAATTTTATATCCCATACATATTTTAGCTCTAGTCGATTTGTAGAGTATAGAACATTTTTTTTTTTTTTGCGATTTCGATATTGGTCCCATAGTGAAAGTTGTTCAGTTTGATGGTCTACACCACCCCCTTAAAGGTTTATTTGTATTTTTGTAACACCTTGTACACCTACCTAAAAATTTATTTTAGTTTTCACCCTGTATAGTATTCAGGGCGTACACTAGTAAATAAAAATGTGTTTTGTTAAATCTCAATAAGAACAAAACATTGAAAACTCTGCCTCCCTATTATACATAGATGCCTGAACCCAGGAGCTAGTTGGCTTTGTAGGTATACTATTAGACAAGAAGCTTCTTGTTTCCGAATTAAATAAAAAAGAAAATCATCCTTTCTATACGATTAAATTATCGGCCTTCCAGCCATTTCTAAACTGAATTACTCAACTCATACATCTCCCGCGACATAGACATCAGAGGTAGAAGTTCGAATCATAATACCTAGGTATTTTCGGGTAAGATCGGACTGTTTTTCGGTGAGCTAGAAGAACTGTCTGAAGTCCTATCTGACAATCGTTATTCTAAAGTACTGTACGGGTGTAAGGAAAAGTATAATTAACCTTTAAACCACATATTCTACCCATCAAACTGAACAACTTATACTAGGAGTAAATCTGTCAGAACAAAAAAAAATCTGCCGTCTCATACATTTAAGTCGAGTAGGCGCTGCAGCCTAGTTTAGTTATTAGTATAGAAATGCAGATTTTTTTTTGCGCTGACCTATTTGCTCCCTTAGTAATAGTTGTTCAGTTTAAAGGGTAGAGTATGAGGTGTTAAGGTAGTGATGCTATTTCTTACACCCTGTATAATGCATATATTGCACACAATAAAACGAAGTTTATCTACGATTTTATTTTGTTTTCCTATCTACAACAGTTGCGGCGTGGCATGTATTCAAATTAATTGATTTATTTTTTTGCGAAATTACACTCTCAGACAAATATCGGAGTATGGTTTGAATAATAAGGTCTTATAATCCTATCTTTCCTTACTAAAACCCCACAAACCTCGAATTTTCTTTGACGGTTCTTTACACTCTACCCAAGGATTTATAACATCATTGACTCTACCAACACGTAGCGACAGCTGCGGTATAGAGAAAGATGCAGCACGAAATGGCGTTTTACCATTATGTTGATGCTAGAAATACAGTTGTCCCACTGCCCATTATAAGTGGCGACGGGCTCACCCCCCGTCACACTGGACAGAGTTTCGGTACTACAGGTGAAACGTGGATGTTCTGTGGTTTCAAAATATCTCTGACTACCCCCTCGGGGAATATTATAGTCATGAGCATATGCTACGCTAGAAATACAAAATACCGACGCATTCTTGATATATTTGATTTATCCGATCTTACTACCGATCCGATCTTACCCGAGTATACCTTACCACACAAGGCTTGTGCCAACGAAGCTTTTCTTGTCATCAACTCGTTAAAACAATGTTTATTAAGTTGTTGCTTGGGAGGATTATCCACGGACGTGTCTGTTCGCGATCTAAACGCTCTGTTACCATCTATTATTATTCATGACATAAATTTGCTCTGCAAGGAAGGCATTAGGCGAAAACTCATTAAAACCGAGACGCGGACTGACTTTTCAAACAAGACACGTTAAGTCCACGCGTGACGTTAGATGAAGCTAATTGCAATTCGAAACAAGTAACCTTGGCTGCTTATTAAAACACGCTGTCGTTAAGACTAATTTACAAAGTTTTACTATTATGCGATGGCTTTTCTCCTCAAAAGGTGTTCCACCTCCTTCTTTGATGTTCTTGTTGTGGCGTTAATCTTATATTAGGGTGGTTGTACACGACGCAAAGCAACGTACGCACGTCATTGATAGAAAAGATTCTCCGAACAATATCATCGGAGACAAGAGGAATGACAAACTGAGGTTATTGGCCGGTAGGAGTCCGGCACTATCTGGGTCTTCCTTCTCAGATGTCCATGATCGATTTTCCTCTTTTTTTCACATGTATTAACAAAAAAAAAAAAACGTACGCACGTCGCGGAACCAACCAGTGGAACCTATGCGTTGATGCGTTCTAAAAAATTTTGTTGCCGATTCGGTATACGTTCAAATATTTAAGTTAGTACAGGGTGTAAGGAAAATTATCATTAACCTTAAAACCACAGACTTTACCCATCAAACTGAACAACTTTTACTATTGGAGCAAAACGTTCAGAGCAAAAAAATCTGCTGTCCCATACTATTGCGTCGAGCAGGTATTGCAGTTTAGTATGGGCCAGGACAGCAGACTTTTTTTTTGCTCTGATCTTTTTGCTCCCAAGTTGTTCAGTTTGATGGGTAGAGTATCTGGGTTTAAAGGTTAATAATACTTTTCCTAACACCCTGTATAATTATATTTAGTAAAATTTTATATCAAGGTGAATGTTGGATTTTTTTTTCGACAAATCACCTTAAACACAGTAGGTAAAGTGCTTATCCTGAACAAACAAGGTTATAAATTTATAATATCCGTTAACTATTTGAAACCTTTTTAAGGCTTGATTGGGTACAGGTAAACATGGGTAGCGTTAAATATTTGTGTAACTTTGTTTTCATTACCCGTAACATTATATAATGACAGTAATCCGTAGGTATAAAATATACCTAGGTATAAAGTAGGTCAAAAATACAAGGTCATAAAAATGTACGCAAAATCTGAAAATCTAGTTTTCAGAAGTTCTCGAGAACAGAAAAGTTCAAGTTTAAGTATCAAAATACAGAGTGTAAGAAGACCTCTCCCGAAAACTCAATGGGATGAAAGTACCCATTCAACATTCATCATTCATTCATTCATTTACTACGGGACAAATATGAGAACTCAAAAAAAAGATCTGCTGTCTCTCTTCTTTTTTTTGACTTCTCATAGTTCATCCCATAATAAAGGTTGTTCATATTGATGGGTACTTTAACCCCTTTGAATGTTCAGGAGCGTTTGCCTTGCGACCCGTGTAGTTCAGTTATCTATTATACAGGGTGTAAGGGACAGCCATCTGCAGACTGAAACGGTGAACTCAGACCATTGTCCGCTCCATACAAACGTAGTCTGGTGATATTTTCCATACTATCCCATTAAAGACAATGATTTTTTTCAGAAACAATCAAGAAACTAATCTCTATGTTCGTGTGAAGACAGATTTTCGTTAAAATATACAATGCTAGGATTAATTTAAGATTTGTATGGAAATCTTATAGGCAATGTAACTTTAAAACTATACATTTTAACGCAAATCTGACTTCATACAAACATAGAGATTAGTTTCTAGATTGTTTCTGAAAAATTTCATTGATTTAGTTTGTTAGTATTGAAAATATAACCAGACTACGTTTGTATGGAGCGCGCCAACAGTAATATACCCTTGCACCGTAGGCCTACCATGAGTTTACATTGTAAGTAAAACTACTGTAGTAAACTACAGTTTTAGTATTGAATTTCATACAGCTCACTTAGTGACAACTAATTCTGTCTTACAAAATTGGCGACGCAACTAGACTAGTAACGTACAGTGAAAACTCATGGTAGGCCACAGTGGTAGCTACCGAGTATGAATGCTACAGCAAATATTTTGGCCTGCAATCTTTTTACTCCAATCAATCGATCGGTTCGACAGCAATACTAGATGTAACCAATTTAATTTCGTATTTGATAACCTTAGAAGCAATCTGTGGGTTTGTTTGTGCGGCAGATTAGATGTTTACCCTCCATCCGAGATGTCCCGATAACGCGCAGGGGTCGGGACGTGGGACGTGCGGGACCAAGGGGAACGAGAATCGGGACCATTCGGGACTCAATATGTGAGACCGTTACATTGACAACTACATTGGGCCGTCTTATCTTTTTTAATGTCCGATCCTAGATAAGAAGTGAAATTGTGCCTACATCTTTATTCTAGTGCTTTAGATACAGACATTCACGCAGAAGTACACGCACGGCTCATTTCAAACAACGCATTTGTTTACTCGGTGTGAAGGATGACATTGAGATGAAAATTGTACTGCAAGGTAAAATAAAATGACTAAATAGAATATTGTCCTTCCTAACATGCTTACGCTTGTTTCATTGGATACTCAGACCATCAAACTGAAGCATAAGCATAGCATAAGCATATGCTCACGACTATATTCCCCGAGGGGGTAGTCAGAGATATTCTGAAATCTCAGAACATCCACGTTTCACCAGTAGTACCGAAACTCTGTCCAGTGTGACGGGGGGTGAGCCCGTCGCCACTTTAATGGACAGTGGGTACAATACATGCCTCGAAATTGAAGCATGCAGGTTTCCTCACGATGTTTTCCTTCACCGAAAAGCCAGTGGTGTTACAAATCGTACATAAATTCCGAAAAACTCATTGATACGAGTCGGCTTGGACGGGGATCGAACCATCGCCTCCTGCACGGCAGGCAAGGTTACTCGCCACTAGACCACCACGGCTCAAACTGAAACAGCAATGAAATTGCGAAAAAAAAAAAAACTGTTATTCCAAACAAAACAATGTGACAGCCTACGAATAAGACAGCTGATTTTTCTCGCGATTTCGATAGGTTCCGTGTAGAAAGTTGTTCAGTATGATGGTCTGATTGTTTTTTTTTATGACCAGGGGGGTTATTGTGTAACTATACCCGATTCAATCGGTATCAAATCGACACGGTGTTTTGGCAGTTCTTGGCGATTTTGCTTCTTAATTTTTAGTTAATTTATCTCAGATAATGAACACGATGATCACAGAAACAAAATATTATTTAAAAATTGGCTAGTACAGTCATAAAACGTTATCGATTTTGTAAACGATATAATCGGAAGCTTACACAATAGCCCTACTGGAGTGCGAATTTAAAAAAAATATCGCACTCGTAAAGTATGATTTTTGAAAGTCAAATCAGCAGTAGAAAGATGCGTATCTCCAGAGTAATTTTGACGTTTTCAACTGCTGAGCTCAGCGAATGAGATTCAAAAATCACACTCCTGGTCATAAAAAAACACTTTCCTTCCTAGTGTTCCTAGAGTGTAGTTAGGTATAATGTGGTAAGTTCAATTATATCATGTCTTAGATATAATTAGTATCTAAGTAGTTTAGTAAATAGTAGGTAGGTACTCTGTGGTAAAACTAAGTTGTTCGCCGAATCACAATAGGTACTATACACTATACGGCGACTAATGATGTAATTTTAAAAACAGTATGTTTATTGACGCAGCACTGCCTAGTAGTCTAACCAACGAGCCAGGAATTGTGGTCAGTTCACGTCCTCATAATCCGACAGTTGTCAAGTGGGAGGTCCATTTTTGTCTCGTTTTTGTACCGTTTGGTCAGTGCCCCGCCAGATGGTGAACGTGACCGCTAAATTGAGACCATACAAGCTTAGCCATTTGTTTCATAGCGGCAAATACGCTACGGCATTTATCAACACACACGCTATCGAAACGCGTAAATTTTTGGAAGACGTACTAAAGTAGTCGTCATGAAAGGTCATTTACTATTTATAATATCCAGTAGGATCCCACTGCAGGGCAAAGGCCTCTTTTCATGAATAACAGTGAGAGGGACTGGGCCATAACCTACCACGCAGGCCCAGTGCGGGTTGGTGGAGATAAGTCAGCTTGACTTATAGTTAGTTACACCACACCAGCATCAGACGGTAGTTCCGTCAGGCCAAACACCTTAATTTGCTGAAGCACGGAATATTCTATTGTATATACTATAAGTATACCACACCTGTTATAAAGGTAATATTTGCATAGATATGTTGTTTAAGTTTCAAGAATAGCAGCTGATTTTGATCAAAATTCTCAGTACACTACAAGAATATCAAAGTCTGAAGTGTGGCACACCATACTTCAGACGTTGATATTATTGTAGTTCGTATTCATCGACCGCAGACCGCGTTGGTGAGCCGAGCCTTCATGGTCGATAGGATGGCTTGCGGACAGCGGACGGACGGGAGACGAGAGCCAAGTGAAGAATGTTACGGTTGCCGGTTCTTCAGTAATTTAAATTGACTTGTTTCGTCCCGGCCCGGCCTCAGCCCATGTGAAATTGTTTTTCGGCACGAGAACACAAAACAATCATTCTGGCACATTGCTGAAGTGCGCAATTTATTATTCACAAATAGACTAAGGAAATTGAGTTTTAACGAAGACAAATTTGAACTAAAGCGGAATCAATTACGGGAGATTTATTTTCACCGAGAGAAAGAATTAAGTATCTGCGAGGCAAGATGTAAATTGAATTTTTGTTCCGAAAAATAAAGGAGTTCGCCGAACAAATGGAATGTTCCAATGTAAGTAGGTATGTGTCGAGTATAAACTTTGGCGTTTTATTACGTTTAACAATTTATTCTCTGTGTTTTCTTTATCAGATATAAGTATGACTTATGGAAGTAAATGGGATTTCAATAAGGTTTCTGATATTTATTTCAGTGTGTCTGTTTCTTTGATGGTTTCCCGGAAATTATGTTAAATTTGTCATTTGCGACATTTATTTGGTACCTAACATGTAAAGTTAAAGCTGAAGTTGGGTCTAGAATCCTGTGATCAAATCCCGGAAAGGAACAAACTCTTAATTTGCCTATGCTTTTGAATTTATAGATTTTTTTTTATTTAGAATTATTCTCGCTTAGTAATATTAATTGCTTAGTATACAATAAATACTTGAATACTCTCAAATTATGTTTAAGTAAACCATAATAGACACCGAAATATAATATGAATAAGTTGTAACTTGGCACTACATTTTAACATAGAATTTCGTTTTTGGCACAGTCTATTAATTAGTTCTTTGGGAATCGAAATATCTTGAAATAGTTTTGTAAAGCTCTTGTACAGATTAACGAAGCTTTTGTAAAGATGTAAACATCTAAAGCCTTCCCTCCATTGACCTTATATTAAAATGCCATACGGTATGTAATGTTAATATTAGTGGGGCGATATATGACACCGAACGATCACATTGTTGTTCTGGATCAAATGAACCAATTCACATCGCTAAAGTTTACTAGAAGTGGCATTTGTAGATATACCTAATACTGTAAAATGTTTTCTTAAATATAACCAAATTGTGACTTGCAAACTATTGTATATATGACATGAATCAACCGTTTTGCTATTTATAATCAGATTTTGATTATGCAGGCACTGAGGCATAATCTATGCAAGTAAGTTCTAAAGTTTGGTTACATTTACAAAACAATTTTTCAGTGCAGGATTTTTTGATATGAAACACCCACCTCTTCGGATGCTGTTATAGCTGTACAGTACTTCATATTATTAATTAATCTAAACTACCTATATTATAAAACAGTACCAGTGTGTAGCTATCAAATAAAGAGTTTCATCAAAATAGCTTCAGTAGTTTTTGCGTGATGCTGTTACAAACAAACAAACAGAAAAACAGACCGACAAACATTCTAAAAAGTTTTTTTTTGAGGTCCCATTCCTAAAAACTATGGCGTGTTCTTTTTCTTGTAAATATCTTCAATTTAATAAATTTTACTAGCTTTTCTTTTACGTGCGATTTCCTTTGCGTAGATTTCGGATACAAACATTAACATTACGATTTTGATAATAAAACCATTCAATTTCAATTGTATGTAGGTATATCCTTAACAAAAAGTTTTGTCAAAATAGGTACGTGAGCTATTAATAAAAAGGATTGGTTCAATAACAATCGACAAAAGACCAGCACAATAGTCGACATCGGTTTTTTTTTTTATTATTTGGTAGTTGAATAAAAGCTATATAAAAATACAAAAGAAATTAAAATTCTAGTTTGTTTCATGTAAAAAGCATGTAAAATAAATACCGATTTTAGCGTAGGATTTCATTTCACTTTAGGCACCTACCTACCTACTTTTCACAAATTTTTGTGGAAAATAAATACTTACTTAATTGATTAGTTGATTACTTATCGACTGATTTTTAAAATTTGTAGATAAATTATTTAATTTCATACCTATTACTTATAGCATTTTGTTATTTTACTATTGTGTTGGTCTTTATGAATTATATTTTCCACAGGACATATTTTATTTAACCACAGTTTACTATAACTAGTTACCGTGTTTGAACTTTATAGAAAATGGCGCGTAAAATTGTGCCGCGCCACAGCCGTCTCTGTACGAAATATCTCTACACCTATTGAAAGAATACCCAATTAGGTCTTTTTGAGTCTTCACTTTGCACGCGCTATTTTGGGTTCAAGAAAGTACTCGGCGGGAGGTATTTAAAAAAAACTTCTCGTCTCAGTCGCTTCCAGTAAACCCAGCAAACCCAATGAAGTCCACTGCCGCTCGACAGATGTTAATTTCTCACCTGGCCTGCGCACGCGCACGCCCGCACGCGACGGCTGCGCGCATTATTATTAATCTCTAATACTCCATTCCACATAAGAGTTACCTGTACAAGACCCTGATGGCAATGTAATAAGAACTAAAATGCTCTAATTTGCGAGACTTATTAAAGTGAATGAACTCTAATCTGTACTTGCCCTCTAAACTAAACTTAATAAGTGATACGCCAGGCGTGACGTTCTCACGATAAAGGTAAACATGCTGTAAATATAACATGCTTTATAACATACATACACAATTACACATACGAGTACATAAACGACCGTAATCACTTGAGGGGTGGTCAGAAACATTGCTACATCTACCAGGAGCCGTAGCATGCTACACGTGATACAGCTGTATCACGTCTTTTATCTCGTTCGTTCGCGCGGAAATAGAAAGAGAGCGAAGGTGTGATAGCGTTGTATCACGGTGGCATGCTACCCATGCAGTTGTAGCAGCGCATGGAATGACGTGTCAAGTGGTGAGAGGTGGCTAGCATTTCGCCCACATAGACACTGCATAAGTAACCTTGAAACCCTTAGTCGCCTCGTACGACACCCATGGGAAGAATTGGGGTGGTCCATTCTAAGCCCGAACCACACGGGACATGACTTATAATTAAGTAAGTATTCGGTATTTCGTCCCCTTAGAGGGAAAAGTCACCAACTGACACATTTGGCCAAAATGAGTTATTAACACCACCGTACTCAGAATAACCTGTTCTACGTTCCCGTCTCACTCACGTTTCGATATCTGCCATACTTTCCAAGATAAAAAGGTGGAAAAGTCACTAAGTACAGCTTTTGTGTGAATTCAAACAGGAAATAATAACTAACTCCAGCTGCATTATCACCCAATATAGCTACGAGCAGTTAGTGACTTTTCCAACGTGAATAAAAATCACTAACGGTACTTGGTGACTTTTCCCTGACAAAAATAATAACTAAGTGCAATTAGTTATTTTTTCTACGGAACTTTATTTCATTTTAAAAATGAACTAACCGCATTTAGTGACTTTTTGCCTAAGCCCTATTTCCGTAAGGGCCGTTAGTGATTATTTCTCCTGAGATACCGTTGAAAGCATTGTACTGAAACACACCTCCCGCGCCCGCCGCCCACTTCACCAGCACCCTGCGTGCGCCCACCGCTCAGTGTTTCAAACTTAGTAGATTTTCTACTAAAAATGGTGGTTTTGACCCCCTTTTAAGCGTAGAAATTTTGCTTTTAGTATGTGGTTTTGCGAGTGGTTCAATAGACTAAAATTTAGTTACACGAAAGCTATTTTTGAATTTCGTAAAGCTTGATTCGTTCTCAAAAATGTCTTAAACTTTTATTTAAGTTTATAAATGCATTATTCGATCATGTTTTTGAAATCGTCCGATTTAAAAACAGAATTCCAAGTAGTAGACAGACGATTACTCAACCACTAAGCTGATTTACTGATTATTTACATAACTAGAAAAATATTTCGTCATACAACTTTACTGTTCGCTGTCGAGACACCAGGGCCATGGGCATTCGAAGCCAAAACTTTCTTTAGGGACCTGGGATGTCTTTTACGATAAAGATAAGATAAAGGTTGTGACCTCCTCTGTCCTTAGCTTTGCAGCGGAGAAATGCCGCCAGAATAATTGTCACTTATGGTCTATACATTGTACGGACGGCCTGAAGCAAATAAGTTTATCTTTGTGTAATTTCAATACTTTGTTTAGTTTAGTTATATTTTTGGACTTACAAATAAATCGTAAAAAAAAGGTCTCACAACTATTTCCCGAGGGGGTACACAGAGATATTCTAAAACCTCAGAACATCCATGTTTCACTATTCATCATCATCATCAGCCTATCATCGTCCACTGCTGAACATAGGCCTCTCCCAAGGCGCGCCACAAAACTCTGTCCTCGGCCTTCCTCATCCAGTCGCTCCCTGCTACTTTTTTTAGGTCGTCTGTCCAGCGGGCAGCAGGACGTCTCACACTACGCCTACCAGTTCGCGGTCTCCACTCTAGAACTCTGACACCCCATCGGTTGTCAGTTCTTCGGCAGATATGACCAGCCCATTGCCACACTATTATAGTACCGAAATACTTGTTATGGACAATGGGTACAATACATGCCAAAATTAAAGCATGCAGGTTTCCTCAGGATGTTTTCCTTCACCGAAAAGCCAGTGGTGCTACAATCGTACATAAATTCAGAAAAAGTCATTGGTACGAGTCGGCCTGGACAAGGATCGAACCATCGCCTACTACAATCAATACTTCCACCTACCCTGAGTGGTACAACCCAGAAATAAAAAAAATTAATAAAATTAAAAACTCTTATCACAAATTGTACAAACAAACAAATAACCAATTATACTATGCTTTCTTTACTTATTATAGGAAAATGGTCAAACGTGAATCGGAGAAAAGTCATAGAGCTCATTTTGCTCGCATTCAAATTAAAATAAAGAGTGATCCATCGACTTTCTGGTCATTTATCAAGCAAAATATACGCTGTCTACAACCAGAAGTTTTTGGTACAAGTACCCCTCGGGAAACGGCTAGTTTGTTTGTCGACTTCTTTCTAGCCACACCACCAAAACTAGACGCTTCTGAAGCTTACTCAAGAGCTTCGATGATGTCTAATGCACCGTTACACCACGTCACCATTGACCGTATAAGTGAAGAGGACGTGCGCCGCGCTACTAAGCGTCTTTCTCCAAAATTTACTCAAGGTCCAAAAGGAGTGCCCCAATTAAGAGTCAAGGATTGTCGTGAGGCTTTCGTGGTGCCTCTCTGCTATATATTTAACCTTATAGTTAATACAGGAATGCATCTCCAAGGTTTTACCTATTCATAAAAGCGGAGCAAAGTCAGATACTCAAAATTATCGACCGGTAGCGGTACTGTCTATCTTTGGTAAAGTATTCTAATCCATTTTATACTACCAAAACTGGTGAAACGTGGATTTTCTGAGGTTATAGAATATCTCTGACTACCCCTTTGGGGAATATAGTCGTGAGCATATGCTTATGCTATGCTTAAATTACTTTTAGTAATATTAAAGACACAAAATAATAGTGTTAGTTAACTTGGACACTCATAAACCTGCATTTCCAAATTGCATAAAGTCACCAACAACATGACAAAAGTCACTAACGATTTATTTGGCAAAAATGTGTTGGATGGAAAACTAACTATCCTATTTTTCGTCTTTCGTGTGATAATTAGAGATCTACACTTTACTTTACAAAATGGGGATTAATTCAACGATTAATTTGTACTTACAAAAAATTAAATATATTAAAATTTGACGTTGTTATGACGTTTTAAACTTAAAACCTCAATATCTCAAAACTATGCACATGTCAGTTAGTGACTTTTCCCTCTAAGGGGACCATTTATTGCTCTTTTTCCAGGCAAAACCTTAAGGGCTACCTCCTGGTTTTGGGTAACTTTGTAACCATTTTATTCATTAACTATGGCATTTTTTGAAATAAAAAATTAACTGAGCCATCTACATGATATGAGAAGAGATGTGGTTTTTCTAGAAATAGATTTAAATTAATAAAACCGAAGAAAAGGGACTCTAGAGTCACCCCTTTTTACCAGTTGTAACCATTTTACTCTTACATTTCTAAACGGAAGAAAATAAAAATTTACAATATTGTGTGAACAATTTAGAATTTGGTTTTCTTACTTTTTCGAAATTAAAAAAATCATCAAAATTTTTAAAGAAAACAGCTAAATTCTGACCGGAGCCACGCGCTCGTTCGCATGGATTAGTGGAGGGTCGTGGTCCAGGGATGATACGCCTAGATACATAGACATAATATATCAGGACAGACACACCAGTACGGACTACGGACACACTATGGATTGTGGCTAGACGGACGGACGGACCAACGTTGTGATGGCAGGCGGATTAAACCAAAAAGGAGGAGTAGGTCATCCGGCAGATTTTTGTAAGAGACTGAAAAAATTTGGATGCAAAATTAACACATAATTGGGAAGGATGGAAACATTTGGTGCCTATTGCTAGCATTCCGCATTGGGTACATTCATTCATTTATTATAAATATCATTATCATCAGCCGGTATAGCCTGTAGAAGGGTACGGCCTCATACGAAGAGAAATGGTGTGACCTAAGCAGGCAATAACAGAATCGACGAATATCCATCAATAATTTCATTAGCCCTTTATCCTGAACTTTAGTGCCTTTAGTGCGTTTAAATATATATTTTTCTGGCTAAGGAATGCGGCTCCCGTTCACTGTTTCTCGGCAAAGTCCTTTTCTAGCTTCTTCCACTGTTTCCTATCTCTGGCAAAAAACGCACAAAGTGACATATCACTGTGGTCCCGTATGGGACAGGTGTCCCCCTATGGGAATCGAACCCACGACCTCCGTGTCAACAAGAGCCCAATGCTCTTAACCATTAGACCACGGAGGCAGTCACACCTGGCCACGAACATGGATACCTATCCCTAATTCAAATTAAACTAGAAATTGAAGAGAAATCCAACTTCACGATCGCTGGATCGTACGCACGTTAACCATACTTCAAACCAAAGCATGTGAGGGAGGGAATTCGATAAAGTAGGATTATATTATTTAGTAGATAGCACTGGAACTGATAAGAGTACTTTGGTTCTCCGTTACGAAGGCAGCTGGATATACAATGACCTAACACAACACAGTATGTGCTGGCCGAAGCGATGACATCTGGCCGCGTCGCGTCTGTTACAAAGTTTTACTTTGCCTGCTCTAACAATTAATTTAATTCTAATTGGTGGTCTCTACACATTTCATTGAAATTTCCTAGTTCATTGAATTTGATCGTAGTTAGGTAATATCTATCCAAAATAGGAATTAGTTTAGCTTGTATGGAGTGCCGTGCCGTAAAGTTACTTTTATTTTTTATTTTGAATCTCTTTGTCGTCGTATCGATAAAAATCACGACAATGACACTTAGATGAAATTAAAAAAGGAAGATGCTTGTTTCATATTTGGTGCATCGCATTCAGTGGCAGTGACATAATTGGCTCGGAACAGTCTTAATTCTATAGGGTGAAATTGATATCATTAGCATCCTTTTAAACTAAGAGTCCACCCATCAAACTGAACAACTTTTACTATGGGAGCAAACCAATCGGAGCAAAAAAAAAACTGGTGTCCCATACATTTGAGTTGTGTGCTGCGACTGCGGGTGCAGTTTAGTATGGGACTGCAGATTTTTTTTTTGCTCCGATTGGTTTGCTCCCATAGTAAAAGTTGTTCAGTTTGATGGGTAGACTCTTAGATTAAAAGGATGCTAATGATATCGATTTCACCCTGTATAGCTGATGTCTTATTGAATCCTAAATTTTTTAGTTCGGTTAGTGTTTCATTTACCTACTAAAGAAATGTAAAATTTCACTTCTATTTTTTTTCGAGTAAGTTTAGCGAGTATCGTAGTCGCTGCCGAGGATTTTTTTGAGTACAAAAACACATTTTCACTAATACAAAATGGTAAAGCTACATGTAAGCTGGAGAGAACCCGATATGCGAGCGCATCAGACCGCATATGACTCTCATGGGACCAATGACATTGCATGGGACGTAAAACTAAACATATTTCCAAATTACTTAAAAGTTGTACCTTCCCAAGCGCATTTAGTTCAGCACTAATCTAAGTTGTCTTTTATTTTCCATCTAATAAGGGATAGATTGTTGTAACAAGTACCAGATTGATTGTGAAATATATGTAGTAGAACAAACCGAATCTTCCTTTATTTGGTTTTACCTAAGGAATGCAATCACAAAGGTAGTGAGTACCAAACACGGCATAACCAGAGATAACTCGATAGTAAGCTATACCACAACCTACAGCATATTGGTTTATACTGAGGCCAGCACAGAGCTTTTACGATGCAAGCCCGAAATTCGTGCATTTTGATGGAAATTGGCCTTTGTGATGATAAAAACGCGATCGGTTGGACGAGTGGGGTGCGACGGGGGCAATGTAGAAGGGGGATATAGCCTCGGAAATGAGTTCATATCACATTAATATCACGAGCGACGTTCATTTGATTTAATTTTATTGTTCAATACAACAAACGTGTATTTAAATTTGCAATCGAATCGCCTCATTGTTTGTTTTTATCGAACATAATGGATGAAACGGAATCAAGTGGACGGAATACATCACATTAAATTAATGACACCGCTGAAGTATTTGGAGTGATGGTTGCTAGAGGTGCTACCTCCTGGTTTTGGGTAACTTTGTAACCATTTTATTCATTAACTATGGCACTCTTTGAGCTGAAAAATAAACTGAACCATCTACACGATATGAGAAATGATGTGGTTTTTCTAGAAAAAGATTTAATGAATAAAACCGAAGAAAAGGCAATCTAAAGAATCAGCGCGAAAAAAAATCTGCTGTCCCATACATTTTTGTCGAGTCTGTCGGTTACCTACTATACTGCAGTTTTGTATGGGACAGCAGATTTTTTTTCACGATTTCGAAGTTTGCTCCATAGTGAAAGATGTTCAGTTTCATATTACTAGGGTGTTTTGTTAAACGTCAAAAGTCCTTTAAACCACATACTCTACCCATCAAACTGAACAACTTCTACTATGGGAAGTAATGGGAACAAACTTAGCTCAAAAAAAATCTGCGGTTCCATACAAAGCTGCAATGCCTGCTCGATTAAAATGTATCAGACAGCAGATTTTTATTTTGTTCTTCTGACAGGTTTTATTATTGTTATTTGTGTTGGGCTATTTTAAGCTTAGACTAAAGTATTGCAAGCAAGGATCGTTAATGTAACACTTAGACCATCGCGATCGCTGGTCCTTTGTGTTCGCCCCAAACTCACCCATATTTTACGCATACCTCCGAACTTGTGGTATTTTCTTTTCATTCTCGGGAATGCAGGTTTCCTTACGATGTTTTCCTTCACCGCCGAGCCAGTAAATTATAAATACAACCGTAAATAATTTCCGAAGAACTTAGAGGTACAGGCCAGGAATCGAACCGCCGCCTCATGATTGAGGCGCAAGCTCTCTTCCGTATGAGCTATCATCGCTCCTTCTGACAGGTTTGCTCCCATACTAAAATTTGTTCAGTTTGATGGGTAGAGTATGTGGTATTTTTCCTTACCTCCTGTGGGTATATGAGCCAATTTTGTTCAATAATTATCATTGTATAATAATTAAAAAGACCAGAACGATTAATTGGAACAAATATGTGTCGGATTGAAAATCTGTAAAATAAGGTTATAATTTTAATTATATGTACATACGTTTCTACTCAGATTACATAACAAAAACGTAATTCATCAGTAACATAGGCGAAGTATTTTTCGCTTACGCTGATAGACGTAACATCAGTGTAACCGCGTATGAGACAGCGATAGTCATAAAATCCTATACAATTTGTATGAAAATAGATGTCTGACTCCGGAGTCAGACAGCCGTCGTAGAACAAAAAAGTGGCTACGTCGATAAGGACAGCAATAAGTAGCGATCTCCTTTTTTAACTAGAGCGAATTCGCTATGTGCATCTCTTACTGAGTGATATGACAAGACACGTGCTTCCTTCTAGTTCCTTCTCTTTCTACGATCAGTAATTTGTAAAATAAATGACAATTTAATTAAAGGAGTTGGTTGTTAAAGAGTCTTTTACTTTGTGTTACGAACCGTGAAATGGGTGACGAAAACATAAAGGGCTTGTCTACATGGTGTACCAGAAAATTCTCATACGTCAATTTTGACATTAAAGTTTTTTTATTAAAAACATTTTTAAACTTACAACACGATAAAGGACTAGATATACCTAGGTAACACACACATTAACGTCAACATTCTTATTGTTGTGTGGAAAAAAGAAACATAATTTTTTGATATGAAGAAAGAAAATGAAGATTTTAGATTTGTCTTAGAAAATGAACATTTTATATCAGAATAGGCTTAAAGAGAGGCTTAATGAAGATTTTGTTTTACTAGAAGATATGGCCTAAAGGTCTTGTAACCAGGCCAGTAAATAAATTAAAAAAAAAATCAACATTCTTATTTTATCTTTCTAAATATGATGTGGATTTGGTAACCTATCTTACTTTCGAAATTTCACTGACCGAATTTCAATTGTTCGAAAACGGTTTATAGAAGTTTCTAGTGACAGATATTTTGTTACACATACATTTGTTACTCCTTATAAAGACTTGACAGAAGTATCATTTTCCAGAAAATTTAAAATCAGAATTTCATAATCATTTTTTTTCTTTTGACAACGGTCTTCTGGGTTCGAAGTTTTAAAATGTAGAAGCAACTTCTTCCATAGTATGACTAGGACACAACACAGTAAAGTTTTCTGTAATAATTACCTAGTAGATACATGATACCAGAATTATAGCACCAACATGCTTGCTAGCATGCATGCATGCATGTTGGGGGTTGCGGGGGGCAGAAACCCCCTGCCTAAGAAATACAAACTGGTGGTTTTGGTGGTAAAACACTTAGCGGGCGAAGCGAGCAGAGCATCAAAATGCTTGCTGCATGCTTACTTGCTTGCTGCATGCTTGCTTGCTTGATGCATGCTTGCTTGCTTGCTGCATGCTTGCTTGCTTGCTGCATGTTTGCTTGCATGTTGCTTGCTTGCTTGTATGCATGTCGGGGGGTGCAGGGGGGCTGGGCCCCCCGCGAGGGGGGTTCGGGGGGCGGAAGCCCCCTGACTGAGAAAAACAAACTGGTGGTTTTAAAATTGTAGGTTCGGTTAGGTTAGAACATGTAAGACACTTAGCATGAGCATCAAAATGCTTGCTGCATGCTTGCTTGCTTGCTGCATGTTTGCTTGCTCGCTGCATGCTTGCTTGCTTGCTGCATGCTACCTTGCTTGCTGCATGCTTGCTTGTTTGCTTATATGTATGTTGAAGGTGCAGTGGGGTGGACGCCCTCTGCCTGAGAAAAATAATCAGGTTTTTTTTAAATTCTAGGAAAGGTTAGGTTAAATATTTCTGCGGAAAAGTGACTGTACGGAAAAACCAATATTCGAAAAAGTAAATTATCTGACTTACATTACTTTGGAAAACTGTGTTACAGAATTTTGATTCATTGGTTAAAAGAAAAAAAGGACAATAAAAAATCTGGCTCCTCAAAATATGGCGAATAATATTTCGGGGAAACAAAAAAAAAAGGGAAACAATAAAAAGTGTAACGATTTCGGAGAACTGAAATTCGGAAACTCTTTTTCGAAAGTACGATAGGTAACCTGTGGATTTTTATTTGTAATTTAATACATATTTTCTTGTGACGAAGCTTGTCGTGGATTTGTGACTGTCCATCCTTTTGGACAAGGCATGTAGCCAATGCTAGAATTATCATTATGTTATCATTTTATAACTGCACTGTCAACAAACAGTGTGGTTGAATGAATACAGAACTAAAAATAAAAGAAAAGGTAAAAATCGTAAGATTTTTTTCTCTTTGGAAAAAGCAAATCAAACAATTCACACACAAATCGACCATGTCAAAAAAAAATCATGGCATGAATTATTTGAGCAAAAGGGAAGTCAAGGTAATTTCAAAAAGTTTGCGGAACCCAAAGCTTTTACAACACCATTTATAACAACAATTACTATTTAAATTTGATTGAGACAATTCGAATATATGAATAATGTCACTGGGGGCGTCATTTTGTATTGTAAATAAGCATAACGACACAATTTTCCGGCTGGGAAGTTCTGCATAATGCGCGGGGAACACGGACGGGAGGTACCTACGCTACGGGCGTTGGCTGGCTACGCTTGCCACAGAGCATTGAACACTTAAGAGGATAAACGAGTACAGTTTTCTCCATACAAACGTATTCCCCTGTTTTCTCCCTGGATAATAACACTAGAGCAAATTTTTTTTTCAATCTATGTCACCTCTGCCATGTCCCTATGTTTTGCTTTTTTGCATGAATTAATTACTTTAAGAACTAGGGACCTTCGAAAATGACCCATTTTAACGCCCGTTTTCAGACATCCAGTAAACAAATTTGACGAATATCACAAAAAAAAAACAAAACAAACGGACATAGCCAAAGTCTTTCTCATATTATTTTTGAAAGAATTATTAAAATCGGTTTAGTTTTGGAGGAGAAAACAGGGGAATACGAAATGCTGATTTCGTCGATTTTTTATATTTAAAATCGGTCCGAGCTGCAGTTGTCTCTTTCGCACTCTAGTCGGAGGGGTATGGGTAGGGCGGATCTGATAAATACGTATACAGTCGGAAATGTGACCTATTCTCCAAATTAGCATTTCAGCCCGCCAATCCTCTTAATATAATCAACTCATAAGACTCCATAGAAAAATGTGTATGAAACGTCACACGTACAAACAACTACACGCATGATACACAAACCACTTCTTGTCCAGTAAAAATACGGGTCGAAAGGAAATAATTTATAATAAGCAATTTTTTTTGCTACATCGTTTATACAAAGGATATTAAGATGCTTTTTTAATGAATCCCACTAAATTTCGTATTTTTAGTTTTAAGTATTACAATGTTAATTTTTTATTTATAGTGTCAGATTTCTTTCTTTTTTTATTTTAATTGTTTGTTTTAGGTTGTGAGTTTACATACACTGTGTAAGTTTTGTAATAAAATTGAGTTTTTCCTAATTTATACTTATTTAAAAACAATGGCTCCGTGGTGATTATTCGTTGGATTTACTCTTAATATAAAATAATACAAATGTATTTAACAAATGCCATAAAAAAATTGCATATACTATTTTTTGCCAATTTTATATGATTTTTAATCCTTTGTTTAATTTTTTTTTTTTATTTAATTCTTTGTTTAATTTTTTAAGAAATTTTTTAGGGGGATTTTTAATCTAAATGATAACTAGAAACGGCTATTATAAATTATTTACTTTCGCTATACAAGCGACCCGTAACATTACTGGAGTATTCAGACAGATTTGCAGTCAAAAGTGGTTTTGACCGGTTATGCGTTTTGACTGTCACATTTTATACTTTTAGTTGAGCTTCCTATTGGTTAGTTGCCTTCGCTATAGTCAACAACACAACAGTCGTTCAATTTCTTACAGAAGGGGCAAAGTCCAGTGTTACGTATGACAGTACACAATGTACTCTTTCTGATACTTCGACATAGTCGCGATTTCCATTCATGCTCTGTGTCAGCAGTATGTGACGGTCATTTGCACTCCTCGAGTTCAGACTGACTGTTGTCATAATTAACTTATATACTTTAAAAATGAAAATAGTACAGATAAACAAAACTTGTGCGTAATTTACCTGCTCTACGTAGAGTCGAAAACAAGAGGATTCTTTTCTTTATTGTACCAAAGATTTCTTTAATTGTTTTACTTTCTTTAGTGTACCAAAGATTTCTGATTCCTCAGAAGATACAAATTTAAGCATAAAATGAAAAATGGAATGTTGAAATTCTGATGCGTAGGTATAAACTAGGAGATAAACTATCGCCCGTACACCCTCCGACAGTAGGCTTGTGACTTGCATTGGGACGTAGGTAGGTATGTAGGCTGATGATGATGAGGAAGCATAAATAGTCTCGACTCAATTCTGCAAATTTCCGTAATATATTTTATTTCACTAGCAGTGCCCAAACTATGCCCAATGTGATAGGTAATGAGCACGAGGCACAGTGGGCATATACGCGCCTGGAAATTAAAGTATATTACACAGCGAGGGCAGGAAAGTAAGAAAGGTCTCAGATCACCATATAATTGTTGACCGAGGACCGAGGCGAAAAAGCATTTTCCTCCATGATGATGCTATTTTAATATTTATTAAGGCGTAATAGTATGTGGAAATACCTCGGAGGCATCTTTTATTTTTCATTTTTCGACTAGATTTTTACAAATTACCGAAACCAAAGTCATACCTCAGTATTCTTAGATAATTTAGCTAGTGAAATCATAAATTGTAAACACAATTAGAATTACTTCACTCGATAGAAAATCGTCACAAAGATGACGTATTTTCATGTATTTTTAAACATTTTTCTCGTTTTAGAAGAACTAAAAAGTTTCAGATTTTTTGCATTTATACTCACATATTCACGATTAGTTTAACTAGTGAAATCATAAAAAAAAATCTAAATAAAGTACTTTGGTTAGTTATTTTTAATCGAAAATACTGCTCACGCACACACTTTTCGGAGCGCTGGGCAATCACGTTTCTTATAGAAAATATTCGTCGGAACCTACGGCCCCTTAAGGATAAATAATATTTGCCTTGAGGCAAACAAGCTCAAGAAACAACAGAAACTTTGTAATATTCGAATATGTATGCTGCTGTGACTACCAAAAATATGAAAATATATCATAATAATCATGATATCTCATCCATTCGGTGATCTCGCTATTTATTTGGTAAGTACATAAAAATCTAAAGTAAAAAAAAACACAAAAACAAATAAAAGATTTTTTAAACTTTCTGTTTGAAGTTAGGTTTTAATGAAAAAGAATTATAATTAACTTCAATTCAATATCTATCTAAAATAGTTCGGCCATGGCAATGACGTGATACTAAATAACGCAATACTCCTAACCTAAACTAATCAATTAAATTAGACCCAACCAATTATTCAAACATCTACACAACTATATATATAGGTAGGTACTCCTACATACACGATCTACAAACTCCAATAAGCTTGCATATACGTCGCTTTGCATACAAATGTGGGGTCCAATAAAGTTTCAGCCAGAAAGCAAACTGTCAACCGTGGCGTAGCAAACGTGAAAGCTTTCAAACAACCTAATAGTCAGGTTAATGATAACATGGATTTGGTACGAGGTTCGTATTGAGAAGTTAAAAGGTCATTAGGCACAAGTTTTAAATTTTAATGAACTCTTTGCCTTTCGTTCGGCCCAAATTAGTAGGTGTAGATTATTCATAGCGACCCGCTACTAAAACTTTTTACCAATTTCACGGAGCTATCAATAATTTAGTAAAATTATACTCTACTTTAACGTTAATGTGTGTAACAATATACAGGGTCCAACTTAATATGCTGACACTTTTTTAAGGAGATGATCAGACCGACAAACTGAACAACTTTCTCTATGGGACCAACATCGAAATCGCGAAAAAAAAAACAGCTGTCCCATACATTTGGCTCGAGTAGGTTTGCAGTTTTGTATGGAGCGACAGATTTTTTTTTCGCGATTTCGATGTTGGTGCCATAGCGAAAGTTGTTCAGTTTGATGGTCTGATCATCCCCTTAAAAAAGTGTCAGCATATTAAGAAGGACCCTGTATAGAGTTACCATTCAAACCAGTGTTTGTTTATCGGCTATTAAGATAGCCGTTTTTAATACCAATCGACTCATTTTTTTGATTAAGATAAGATAAATATTATTACTTAATAATTTTTTTCTTTTTTTTTCTTTACATAGATATATTTTTTCTTCTATTGTTTCCTTTTTTTTTCTTTCTTTCTTTCTTTTTTCTTCTTTTTTGTAACACATTTAAGTTTACATCCTGTATAATTGATGAAATACCTAACAGAAAATACCGAATATTCGATATTCTATTATAATATTATTTGAAGTAGGTACCTAAGACTCTTAACCATATTTTCTATAATATTACTTTAATTTTTCTTAGTTTTCAGACGACCGTAAGTATTGTAAATAATATTATTATAGTTTACTTGCTTTGGGTAGTGTATTTTACCTTCGGTTTTTCAGCACATTATAATAATAACGACGTGTTCGAACAAGGATATGGAATAACACTATTAATTAGGAGAGGTCCCTTGTAAGCTGTGACGTGATGTTGACAGGCTCTCATTAAACTAATAGTTCAGTAGTTAGGCGATTATGTGACAAATTATAGGATTAGTTATTATTAAGAGGATAGCATCTCCATACAAACTAAGTTTAATTATAGGTACAGGGTGAAATTGATAATTATTAGCATCGTTTTAAACTAAGAGTCTACCCATCAAACTGAACAACTTTTACCATGGGAGCAAACCGATCGGAGCAAAAAAAAATCTGCTGTTGCGTACTGAACTGAACTTAACATATTCGTACAATGCCTACTCGACACAAATGTATGCAACAGCAAAATTTTTTTTTGCTTCTTTCGGTTTGCTCGCGTAGTAAAAGTTGTTCAGCTTGATGGGTAGACTCTTAGTTTAAAAGGGTGCTATTGATATAAATTTCAATCAATCAATCAATCAAAATCATTTATTTCACCCTGTATATTGGAAGCCAATTAAATTGTATCTCTTTAATGTAAGTAGGTACATAATATAGTTTCAAAGTTACAGGCTCAAAGATGTTAATACAAATCATTATTTAGGAATTTGATTTGACAATGCACAAATTAAGTAAAACATTCGATTAGTTAAATAATAAAACATAAAACTAAATAAACAAATTAAAAAAACATACATGGCTGAAAAACACATACCTAACCCTTCCTTTGCACCGCGCAGTCAAGTAATAAAAAATTTTTATCTGATAATAAAAATAAACAAAAAAAACTAAATCATATGCAGTTCCTCTCAAACCAACAACTTTCAAAACGAAAATGACAAAGTTTTTAAAAGCGACAAACTTAGTGGTTCCGGTTGTTACTGCCGCAGTCAGCCAAGCGCGCCTATTCTGATTAACTCTCGATTCAAGTGCATTTTTACCCGACTGCGACAGAAGGAGGGTTATGTTTTTCGAGCGTATGTATGTATGTATGTAAGTATGTATGTATGTAAGTACGTATGTATGTATGTATGTATGTATGCATGTTTGTATGTCTATTTCTTTGGCACGCCCTACAGCTTAAACGGCTTGATGGATTTTAACGTACGAGGTGTCCTTAGAACCGTAAAAATCGTGAGAGTGTCATAGGGTACATTATTTAAATATGGCGTCTGCGAATTAAAAAAGAGAGGGGGGAGAATCAATATTTTTTTCGTAAAAAATTACAATATGGGTATCAAATGAAAGCTGGTGAAGAGCAGATTCCAAAAATATATATATTATAGTACTTTTATGCTACCATTTTGACACAAGACTAAAAAGTATGAAATAAACTAAATTATTAAGAAAAACAAAAAACCCGACTGCATAAAAAACTATTCAGTAACTGAAAAGATAAAAACAAGCTCCTTAAATCAGCTATAGTAACTTTGTTTGAGCAAATTATTTGAATGTTATACCTACTTATTAGGTAGGTATTCCAGGCGTGGACAAACCAATAACCAACAAATAGGTCATTTTTCTTTGTCCCCGTTTGCGAATAGTTTTTTATGCAGTCGGGTTTTTTGTTTTTCTTAATAATTTTTCTATTCACTGCTTGTTAATCAAGAACCGATAATACTATTATCGGTTCTTGTTTTTTATGCAGTCGGGTTTTTAATTAAATCTTTATAGACCAGCGATGTGTCTCGTAGAAGGTTCCTCCACGATGATAACTGACAACATTTATTTTTTTAATCACCAGTTTTTAATGAAAATATAAAAATTGGTTAAAAAATAAGAGATACGCATTTTTTCGATTTAGTTCTTAACTGATATTTCTATTTTTAATTTAGTTTTGAATTTTCTTCTGACAAACGTATAGGCTTTATGGCGAAGATACTTTGGCCTCAATAACATTAAAAATAAAAACTATCATATACAATAGAAAAGCCAAGCAGGCAAAGGAATAAAATCTCATTCAACCTATATTATATTTTTCAGTATTTTTCAAATAACTCGAGAAATAATGGATAGAAAAATCTTATAATTTTGATATAAGCTCTGAATCACATAATCTCCAAATGGTTTTCTTATTTTGGTACCTTTCTTAAAATGAAATGTTGTCAATTGTAAATGCAACAGGAGGGAGGACCAGCGCCGCGGCGGCAGCGTGTGGGCGGGAACTAAGCGCGGACTTAACCCTCATTCCCGCGCAGTCGTCCGCCGAGCCCACATGACCCGAACGTCGTCCGCTGCGGCAAAACTTTACCGAACTTACCGAACTTCGGAACGTGTTAGGAACCGACAAGTGCGCAGTGTCTCAGAATTGGATGCAATTTGTGCAGTTCCGTGTGGTGGCTGTTTCATTGAATAAATTTTCAGTGTTTTTTTAGTTTGCAAAGACTTTGTTGGGTAACGAATTTGGATTCGAACTGTTTTAAATTATGGATGAGTTTTGAAAGCTCTTTTTATGGGTAAGTTGATTTTAATGATACCTAATGATAGGTAGCTATATTCGAGTTGAATACTCTAGAAGGTACCTATGAATAAAATGATAGGCAATATAACTTGATGACACGACGATATTTTTATCTGTTGTAAAAAAAAAGTGATTCTTCTGAACAAATTTTTAGGAAGTATATTTTGGTATAGTTTCCATCTATATCAATTTAACGATAATAACAAAGCTTTATACATCAATAATTTTGTTTCCAGCTGCGTACCAAGAATACAGGTCATCAAGAATAATTTAAGTAAGATTAAGGGGCAATCGCATTCAGGACTAAGGGAAAAAAATACCAACATCAAAGTGCTAAAGCTACTGCTGATATGCAAGTTCACATGTAGGTATATGTACATATAATATATACCTACTCTATCTTATAGTGGCACTTCACATGACCTATTTGGCAAATAACACACATTCGTGGCGTCTGTCGGTTGTCGACGCACATCATCATCATGTCATATGGCATTTTTTACTTAAAAGGACGCACCTATAATTGGCAAATATGCAACCAAAACATCCCCATTCACGTTTTTATAATTTTATTGCCTATTTTCACGTAAAAAAGCGTATAAATTGTTATGCGTGATATTTTCCAAATAGGCCATTTGAAGTGCCACCATTAAAAACAAGCATACAATTTACGGGACAAGAACTACTAACAAAAGCATTTTATGATTTTTTTTCTTCCTAATTTGTGAGATAGGATGTTTCTTATTCTTCCCATCTTATATTTGTACAAATAGACAAAAACTTGGCCTTTTTATATAAATATTTATGAGACGTTGCTGAAAGATTGACACCTGTTACTTAGCTAGAGCACGCTAGAGTGGATTAAAGTCGGACACAGAGGGTTAAGAATATAATAGGTACCTGCACAAAAATGTACATAGGTACTCGTAATGTACGTTCTACTGTAGTTTTTGCCGCAGTTTTATTTTCAAAATCAGTTCTTAGGAGTGCGCTGCACAAAATTCAATACAAAATTGGTATATAGTGGGAGTTAAAAATAGTTTCTGTATACAGGATGTTTGGTAGTTAGATGCGTACCTTTTAAAGTGACGAAGAACTTTCTCTATCAGACTAACATCGAAATCGCGAGAAAATTATCAGCTGTTTCATAAATTTGAGTCGAGCAGGGAGTTTTGTATGGAAAAGTCGTTGTTTTTTTTTTCCTTTTCCAATTTTGCCCCGTAGTGAAAGTTTTTGTTTGATGGTCTGATCATCCCCTTAAAACACGCGCATCTAATAACAGGGTGTGTAATTAAAAACTCGAATATTTTGAACCCTGTGGTTTAGATCAAACTGAACGGCTTTGAACTGAAGTGGCAATGGGCTGGTCATATCTGCCGAAGAACTGACAACCGATGGGGTGTCAGAGTTCTAGAGTGGAGACCGCGAACTGGTAGGCGTAGTGTGGGACGCCCTGCTGCCCGCTGGACAGACGACCTAAAAAAAGTAGCAAGGAGCGACTGGATGAGGAAGGCCGAGGACAGAGTTTTGTGGCGCGCCTTGGGAGAGGCCTATGTCCAGCAGTGGACGATGATAGGCTGATGATGATGATGAACGGTTTTCACTATAAAGACAACATAAAAAAATTTACGAAAAGTATTGTACGGCAAGTAAAATTTGTAGTAAAAAGTAAAAATAAAATACCATCGAAATTTATAAATTTATTTTCATTAGAAAATACAAAATGTGTTTTTCAAAGCTTTCTAAGTAGATAAAAATTCATATTCCGTGTTTGAAGGTTGTATTAACCGTCAGGTTTTTTAGAACGAGAAAAATGCAAATTTTTTAAAATTGGGTCTGTTGCTGACGTGTTTTTTTTTATTTTGATATATTTCTATGCTCAATGCCCAAATTGGTTCTTAAATGATACACCGAAAAAAAAAACAATTCTTAATTAGTCCCTGTTCAAACAGTAAAATGACTGGACTATTTCCCGATTATTCATCGATCTTGTTATAGCATATTTCCCTACATAATATGGTTTTTTAATGTGTCCCCTACACTACAGTCCCCTACTGACCGAAATGAAAGACACGTTTCACGGTTCACGTCCATAGACATTCACATCAAAACAATTAAACGCCGGGTTACGCAATGTGAGACTTTAATTTATTTATATCAACACGAAAAGTTTTTCAGTAGGTTTATTTGTCAACTCTTGTATTTAAATCAATTTTCTTGTCTCGTGTCTATGTAATCAGGTTTACTTTATAATTAAAAAAGTTGTAAACTTGTTACATTCTGTCGCTGCTGCTTGAGTGACAGTTCTTCGTAAAGATAAACAAAAACAAATGATTAGGCAAAATTACATTTTGAAACGAATTTAACAACCGCAAAGTGGTGATCGAGCTAATATTAGTCTGCAATCGTTTTTGTATTGACGTATAAAGGCCTCCGCACATTGCAGCGATATTATCGAGCGATTTTATCCATTGATATTATCGACAGCGATATCGCGACACATTACACACTGCAGCGATTCCGCGATTCGCGTCACGCATGCGCCCCAATTTTAATGTATTCGAAAGAGTTGCGATAGGATCGCGCGCGTCCCCATACAAAATGTACTGAGAACAATTATCGCAAAATCGCAGCAATATTATCGCTCGATAATATCGCGGCAGTGTGTAGGATCGCGCGCGTCCCCATACAAAATGTACTGGAAACAATTATCGCAAAATCGCAGCGATATTATCGCTCGATAAAATCGCTGCAATGAGCGGAGGCCTTAAAAGGGTACCATCTATGTAATCATTATGTTATTGTACTGTCTGTTGTGTCTTCCCAAGGAATAGGAACAGAGGAGCATTCGAAGGACAGAGTTTGATCACCTTCACATGAGAAAGAAGAATTGTACTGTAAGCAGTGAGCGTGATACGTTCAGGGACTGAAAGCGGTTACGGTACACGGTACCAGTACCGCAAAAATGTAACGGTACCGTAATGCATAACGGCATAACGGTACCGTTATCTTACACTTTGATTGTACCGTAAAAACGTTACGGTACCGTAATGCTATAAAGGTACCATACCGTTATCTTATAAAGGAATACGTACGTAATGAAAAACGCGGCTGATGGCGCTTGTTGCTGCCGCCACGTAGCGAATTGAAGCACTGAAGCATGGTAGAAGCGCGGCGTGGCAATTTATCCAAGAAAACCTTTATTCATAAAGGTTAGGTACCAGTATTTAAGAATACCGTTTATTTTCCGGTGCCGTACTTTATTTCGGTATTGAATTTTTTCTTTAACCAGAATTTATCGGTATGACGTCATACCGTTAAATAAATATACCTTAATTTTTCGGTACCTAATTCAGTCCCTGGATAGGTACGTTAGAATAATTATGGCGGTATACAGGATGTCCCAGAAGTGATGGTTCGGACGACGGCCACAAACGGACATGGTACATATTGGAGATCATTTCGACTTCTGGGACCACCTTTTTATACAGGGTCCTTTCTTAATATGTTGACACTTTTTAAGGGAATGATCAGAACATATAACTGAACAACTTTTTCTATGGGACAAACATAAAATATTCTAGTGTTCAAAACAGGATCAAACTTCGTTTGTATACAGAGCGCTCGGGCGCGCTGCAAAGATAAGCCTGTCGTAAGCGGCTTGAAAATACTTAACCGATAGCTTGTGTCCACCATGTTCATTTCATTGAAATTGTTCACTTTGCTACCTAACCCTTAAAATTACACAATCTGTAGATGTAATAAAATAACTCGTTAAAATTATACACGATTCCATCCTCAGCAAATATCCGTTTTAAAATTCAACGTTATTCTAAACCATGTGCGGATTTGAGTTTGCATTATTGTGGTATAATTTTACTCTGTGAGAAGAGAATAAACTTCGTTCGTGAATGTGGTTTATTTGGTTAGAACCGGTCGAGTTGTAAGAGAAATAGTTTAAATGAGAAACAAAAACGTTAGCCTATTGTATGGGAAAATGTAAATTTGTGGAAATTTTACGTCAGTTTGTTATTAAAATGTTAACTTTCCTTTTGAGTTAATTCTGTGCTATTTTTACTTTCGCACATCCTGTAATGCATAAATTCCATACAGTTCGTGTCAATGTTGGAGATTTCTTATCTTCTATCTTCGCCGGCGTCGGTGGCGCGTTGCGGAGAGCTATGGAATCTCAAATCTTGAGGTCTGGGTTCGAATCCGCACGGACCACATGCCAATAAGTTTTTCTAATTTATTACGTAATTCCAACTGCTCTCAAACGGTGAAGGAAAACATCGTGAGGAAACCTGCAAATGCTGAAGAAGAAATTACGATGCGTATGTGAAGTCTACCAATCCGCATTGGGCACGCGTGGAGGACTGACAGCCTCCATGAGGTGAGGGTAGAGGCCTGTGTCCTGCAGTGGGACTTATGTAGGCTGTGATGATGAATCTTCGCCGGGTCTGATGAGGACCAGGTCAAAAGACGTGGTTTCAAAAGGACAAATCGCAATAATGTATAATAGATTATGATAAGGGGTTAGCCTCGAACACTCGTCTTCGCGTGGTGTTTGCGCGGTTCGCGTTTCAGCCTGCCACGAGGCTCCGCAATCCATCTCAGTTGTGTTCTTACTCAAAAACAATCCTCGAGATTGGATAGATACTCCCTCAAATCACTTGACATTGGCGGAAATGCGGTGCTAACGCACAAGCAAGAAGTCCATTAATTATAAATAAAAAAAAAAATGATGATAAGAATTAATGTATGAGTCAACTTCCAACGCTAAAAACTGCCTACGTGGTCTAATGGTTAAGAGCATTGGGCTCTTGACACGGAGGTCGTGGATTCGATTCCCACGTGGGACACCTAGTGATATGTCACTTTGTGTGTTTTTCCCCAGTTGGTTAGGACATTGCCGGCTGAATAACCAAAGAAAAATGATTCCGCACTTCGGATGGCACGATAAGCCGTTGGTCCTGGCTGGTGGTAGTACCTAGTCGTTACATAAAAACCACGTCAGAGGCCGTAAGTCGGTCTGAAAAAAAAATTGATGTTCCATAGACAAATCGACTAGAGCTAAAATATGTATGGGATGTCAAATTTTTTTTTTGCGATTTCGATGTTGGTTCCATAGAGAAAGTTGTTTAGTTTGACGGTCTAAACAACCCCCTTAAGAGTTGCTAATCTGATCTAGCATAAGACTTTAAGCATTATAGAGACCTATTAGGTTTGCAATAGAGATATAGTATCTTAGACTGAAATAAATAAATAAATTAATTTAAAAAAAAAAAAAAAAAAACATAAAATAATCCGACAGACAATATTTCGATACCAATTAAGCTCTCGCAGATTTCGTGGGTCGGTGCTTTTTTAAAACTAAATGAACTTTAAATTTAAAATCATCGTAAGGTACCTATCATTCTTTCTGCCTTTATTCTATAATTTGAGGGCGTTGTAATATGTCAAATTTCTTGCATTTTTTTGTATCAGCAATTATAATCTTTCAGCCGTTTTCACACCTTTGAGGGAAGAATTACGAAATAGATGCCAATATGATATATGATGATAGAAATATCCATGCCGAATATGAAGTTGGTAGACTTTTTAGTTTTAGAGCTTTCGTGGATTTTCATACATTCAACCAATTTTGATACAGCTTTTGGAGACGAAAGCAAACTGCCACAGCGTGCGCTGCGATTGGCTTTGGCAGTTTCCATTCCCATCACCCACTTCGCACCAAGCCAATATGTAGAATAATTGCTAACCACACCAACTCGCACACAGCAATGCAGCCACTTCACTACTACTCCATAATTACAGATCAATCACTAAAATCAGTACAAAGCAAAATCCTCAATTTTCTTATAAGTAACAAAACTACATTAAATTGGTAAAAATAGATCAGAAATACGAGAATAAAAAAACCGTCTCGATTTCATATACTTCCGATAAACATATCGTCTGTTCCCTCAGAAGCAATGTGCTTACAACTTAATGGTGTACCTCCGGAGACCCTCAAGGCATCTTCAATTGATTAGATTGCCAGAAAAGGTTTGAGTTGCTATTGATTCTTTACCAATTCATTCAATTGCTCCACCTTACGATAACTGAATCTATCTATGTTTTTTTTATTTTATCCTGTTATGCGGATTAAGAAGCCTATAGCAGTACTTAATATTTGCATTAATTTCATTCTACTATACAGTTGCATTCTACTATAAAGAGCTCGGTGGCGCGTTGCGGAGAGGTATGGACTCTCAATCTTGAGGTCCGAGTTCGAATCCGCACAGACAACATGCCACATACCAATGAGTTTTTCTAACTTATGTACGTATTACCGACTGCTCTCAAACGGTGATGGAAAACATCGTGAGGAAACCTGCATATGCAGAAGAAGAAATTCTGATGCATATGTGAAGTCTACCAATCCGCATTGGGCACGCGTGGTGGACTAACGCCCAAAACACCCTCCTAGAGGGTAGGCCTGTGCCCTGCAGTGGGACGTATAATATAGGCTCATGTTATACAGTTGCAAACTTCGATCAAAGTAAACTGAACTGAACTGAACTGAATAGGCCCAAAGCGCAATTTAGTTGAACCACACAAAGTAGAAGGCGTACGTATTTGAAATACTTTAGTCTGTAATCCTCCACATCATATACCACATAATGATAGTTGATCCAGGAAATGGATCACACCACATCCATTTCCTGAGCTATGTGCTCACCGATACTGTTTATAAAATAGCACAAATAGTGATAACGTCAAGTTACCGTACTCTAATAAATTCTGTAAAACAGTCAATAATGTTTAGTAAAGTGGATTATACAAGCTTAATATTAATATTCATTTATTTCATAAAAATAACGTTACATAAGCTTAACATAATAATAAGCTTCTTATTGGCCCTTGATTTGAAACAATACTCGATAATACTGCCAATTCCTCAATCTATCGGAGTTCTCGGAATCTCGAATACAATCTTCTTATGGAACTAATTAATTTAGTTATGGATAATTCCTATGGAAGGACGACAGATTACTGATTACCTGACGTTATTATCTTTAGTCAAGAGTTGTCAATTAGCAGTATTTTCGATATCTCTCGCCAAATATCGTTCAATTCCCGTTATATCAAATTAGTCGCCCACTCTATAAAGCATTTATAGAGTTCTTTAACTTACACTGTAGGAACATAAACGACTAAATTCGTTAATAAAACTGTCCTCTAAACAAAGGATTTATTGACCCGAGTTTACCAATAAGTCAGCGTCTAAACATGGCCGATGGCCTGGCTACAGTATATACAGAACAGTAAGTAATCTACCCAGTTCTCTTGTTCGAACTCATTACTATGAGTCAATTCAAGAAAATAGAAATCGTTTATTTGCCACAAACAGGGGTACATTTTTACGTAATTAGGTGTTATCAAAAAATTTTATATCAATAACAATACGTTAAGATCATGCTTATTTAGCCATTTTAAATAGCATGCAAATAGGCTCGATAAAGAGCCGGTGTTGCATAGTACACGTCTACAAGTAACTGCGCTCGCGTGGTATGCGAATATGACTATAATATTTTTGTAATCTTTGCCAAAAGAAGAGTGAGGCACGATCTTTTATTTCAGTAGAATCACAGAGAGAGCCAGATTGACAACCGAATACTATCTCGCGAAAAGCTTCTGCAGCCGGTTGTGTTAAACAATCTAAATAGCTTCAAAGTTATGGTTTAACCACTTTGTAGCAACGCATCTTCAATGAACAGTTTGGTTCCGATGATCCAACACTAAAAATAACGTTTGGCAATGAAGAACTAATTCTCCCGTTAAGAGGTTTTTTATAGTCTTCTTATCGTAACTCAACGGCGATGAGAAAAAACAGACGAAAATTTGGTTATGTTTTTAATTTCATTTTTATCTTCTATGGTGAGAACTACATTTTGTAAAATTTTAACACAAACACAAATAAAAATATTAAGAATCCTTACTGTTTTGTCTCTACCGTGGCCCTCCCGGTTTCTGAGCGGTCAATTGATTAAACTGAGCAATTAAGCAATCAGTCGTCAATGGCAGAGCGGCGGATTGTCGCAAATGAGCGCTGGAGGTCTAGAGGAGTGAGAGAGTCCGCGTGGTACCAGTTATTGTACACAGTGCGTCATCAAACAACCATTATATTGAGGAAATACTTACTGAATAAAACCGGCCAAGACCGTGTCGGACTCGCCCATGATAGGGTTCCGTTCTGTAGGCAATGTACTTATACAATGTTATTCTACTTTTAGAATAAGAAACAAATCAGTATAATAGGGTATCTTACCTAAAGAAAACTACAGTAAATGGACCCTATACAGTATTTTCATGCCACTGGTTTTCAAAGTTTTACGTTGCTTCACACACGAATGAACACACTACGCAGTTCCGTGTGCCACTTGTGCATTTGTGTGTTCATTGTACCGTCATCAGAAATTTCTTGCGTTCTCCTAACTTTATTAGGTACTCTGCACCTAGCATTCGAAACTTACTCCAATTTGAAGTTTCAAAGGTGTAACTCGTCTACGGTACAAATTCACATAATATGGATGGTGCGCACGATACAAGGCGTAAGTGTAACCAGTTTGATTACTTTAAAGGGTGATTGTGTTCAAGATACTAAACAACTTTTCCCCCAAGGAAACTAAGGGAAATTTGCAATAAAATTATTCCTTTTCATAAAAACATTCGACCTGCAGATTTATCATGGAAAGTCACAATTTTTATTGTTAATTTCCCTTTCATAAATATGTACCACCACACTTTTGAAACTGTCTTAACTTAAAATATCGCTAGGGTAAATATCAGGTCAGTGAAAAGGTGATACATAAATAAATAAATAAATAACGCTCACAGGCACATACATTGTAATGATCCCAAACGAAGCACTAAAGGCTTTTATTATGGAAACCATACAACAACAGCACGAACATATAACATCCATGATGATAACTGATAAGTAAGTTATAGGTAAAGTTAATCATTATAACGGATTCTTACCGCGTTTTTATTTATTTTGGAGTTCCCGATATTTCGGCAGTGTTACAACTGCCATGATCACGGGATGACTGTAGAACTGCAGGTAGATTTTTAAGAGCAGACAAATCTGTCTACCCTCATTCTTCTTCGTTAAGTAAGTTATAGTTATAGGATTCTATTGCATGAAAAATGCCTCTTCATCTCATCCATCCATCCATCACAGCCCTTGATCAGTCCATCATCGGACATAGGCCTCCTCCACATTTTTCCATGACGTTCTGTCCCTCGCCCTCTGCATCCATTTGGGACTCGCGTGTCTCCTAATGTCAATGTCGTTGCACGTATGAATATTGAGCGTTGGATCAGAAGAACACTGGAGACTAAAAGAAACCACGCGTGGTAGAGGCCGCCCATCAGAAAGAAGGGTGAACGACATTACGAGACACGCCTCTTCATCTAACAAAAAAAAATTCTCGTTCGTAGAGTACCTATGTTAGTGCAGACAAGACAGTTGATAACTTCCCGTTCAAGCCACCACAAGAAGCCTCTGACTGATAATTTTCAGTTGAATATGGTGCAAAATTAGCCGAAACTGACCATGTACACTTTTGCAGAACATCCAATACAGATTTGTTAACGTCAAGTACCTAATAAATAAAAATAAAAATTAAGTTCCTTTCTGAGCCGGCACTCCATCTCTCAATTATATTGCGATGCGATAAACAATCCGGAAAGCTTTATAGAGGCATGCAGTGTTGCGGGCAGGTCTGGTGAGAATTATTCTAAAATTAGTCGTCATTTATCGATGAAAACAGTGGCGTGGTGCGCCAAACGACTGTGACATCCGGCCGATCAAAGTGATCGAGAACGAGCCTGACGCTTTATTGCACTCTCTATGTACTGAGTGGACTAATTGAACCAGAGACACAGCAGAAGCGTCGCTATAGATAGCTATGAGCTATATCAAAGTGACCGAGAACGAGCCTGACGCTTTATTGCCGTCTCTACGTACTGAGTGGACTAATTGAACCAAAGACACAGCAGTAGCGTCGCTATAGATAGCTATGAGCTATATCAAAGTGACCGAGAGCGAGCCTGGCGCTTTATTGCACTCTCTACGTACAGCTTATTGAACCAGAGACACAGCAGTAGCGTCGCTATAGATATCTATGACCTATACCAAAGTGAAAGAGAACGAGCCTGACGCTTTATTGCACTCTCTGCGTACTGAGTGGACTAATTGAACCAGAGACACAGCAGAAGCGTCGCTATAGATAGCTATGAGCTATATCAAAGTGACCGAGAACGAGCCTGACGCTTTATTGCAGTCTCTATGTACTGAGTGGACTAATTGAACCAAATACACAGCAGTAGCGTCGCTATAGATAGCTATGAGCTATATCAAAGTGATCGAGAACGAGTCTGACGCTTTATTGCACTCTCTACGTAATGAGTGGACTTATTGAACCAGAGACACAGCAGTAGCGTCGCTATAGATATCTATGAGCTATACCAAAGTGACCGAAAACGAGCCTGACGCTTTATTGCACTCTCTACATACTGATTGTACTAATTGAACCAGAGACACAGCTGTAGCGATTATAGCTATAAGTGTATCAAAGTGGTAGAAAATTAACCTAAACCCCATCTCATCCCAAATTAACAATTAATTAATTCTCCATAATCACAGACGTTTTACAGACGTTTTAAAAAATCCTTCTGTGACAATTCAGCATATATTTGTCATGCATATTATGTATACAACTTTATTCCTCGAAGGGGTAGTCTGAAAAATTATGTTTATAATATCCATATTTAATTAAAAGTGCCCAAACTCTGCTGTCCATTGTGATATAATATGTCACCACTTTTCCTTTTTTCTTTTTGCTATTCTATAGCTTGCAGTGATGCAAATACCTTACATCAGGCTGCCAGACACCGGTGAGCGCCATTCTGTATAATTGACTTCAGTAGCGATGAATGAATTGCACGCCGGAGGGACAATATGCTTTTTATGGCCACGCGAACCGAAATAAATGCATTTTATGTGGATTTTAGCTTTCATAATGTAACGAATTATGTAAAACTACATGGGTTTTATTCGTATGGATGGATAGGCGTGTGCTTAATGGTTTGTTGCAAAGAGAATATAATCACTACGTGGGTTGTTGGTAAAAGGGCTTTTAAAATATTTATCTCGTTTGCATTTAGATTTAAAGAGTTTGTGTGATGCACCTCATAGATTGCTTAATAGTTACTACTTAGATCCTATGCGTAAGTGTAGACCATAAAGTTATTATAACTTACGGAATAGAGGAACTAACATTAATTGTCAAATGAGATTGTTTTGGGAACTGTTTGACAACTCGTCGGCGTGGTGAAAATTTAAGCTCTGTGAATAATTCTGAATCTAACGTGAAATCGTGGATAATTTTGTGAAAGTGCTAATATAATTTAAAAAAAAGAAAATATCCACGATTTCACGTTAGATTGACAAAATATTCACAGAGCACGAATTTTCACCATGCCGACGAGTTGTCAAACAGTTCCAAAAAGGGTTCTATTGCCTCGCGTCACGTATCTCTTTCTATTATACAGTGGTGCCGCTAGGTACATCTCACTCTCTCAGCCGTCAGTTTCTCTATTCCTGGTATAGTAACTTTATGGTGTAGACAGTTGGAAGTTGTTTAAAGGGTGATTCTACTCATGATACTGAACAACTTTCCCCATAAGGATAATTCTAAAAAAAACACTTTTGATACAAAAACATTCGATCATTTAATAGAATGACCTCCAAACTGAACTCTAAGGGACCAAAATATAAATGGCGAAAAAAAAAACAACTATCCCATACATTCGGGTCAAGCAGTTGTGTATGGAACAGATGATTTTTTTTCACGTTTCCGACTTTTTTTTAATTGTTAGCTATTTTGTCAATACTTCACGAAAAATATGTACCTATCTACAAGTCTATAAATTCTGCTATTTTCTAGTGTAAAGTCTGCTAAGATTAAGAGTCGTCACATATTATACTACCAGTATACAGAGTGTTAGGGTAAACAGGGTGATTGTACCCATGATACTTACTGAAAGGTTTCACCTATAGGAAATTCGCAAAAAAGAATCGACTTTTCGTACAAACGTCCGATCAGCTGATAGCATTGAGTACCCATGGAAAGTCCCGAATTTTATTTCCGAATTTCCAATAGGTTTCTAAGGGAAAGTTGTTCAGTATCATAATTACAATCACCCCTTAAAGTAATGCAACTTTTAACCCTAACATCCTGTATAATTTTCACCGTAAATGATCAAATTAAATTAACGTAATATACCTCGACCTATAAACGCCCCGGGGCAGACCCCGGGTGTATATTTCAAAAGAGAGGTTACCATCAAAACATATGGTCACCAAAGCTCACGTACACGTCACAACTTTTCCATATGGACTCGCAGACCGATGATATAGCAATTAATCCCTTGGGTAAACCCCTTCCTCTGCGCCCCTCACATGTCGGCAGCCCATTAAACTAAGCACCCTAACAAAAAATAATTACTTCACCAGTTCACCAAATACACTTACAGCTTTTAAACTCGTTCAATTTGTGTTTAAGAACAAACCCGCACAGCTAGGGTTGCCAGATGGTCGGGATTCGTCTGGATTGTCCTGAAATTTTATGAAATATTATGTTACGTAAAAAACCACTTCATATTCTGAATAAACTCTGACATCAGGGCTTGCCCACACGATAAGAAGAAGAAGATGTCCACAATCCCGACAAAACATAAAATGACCCGACAGACAATTTAAAATGACCACGCGGTTTCAAAATCAATTGAACGGAAGTACACACGGCGACACACATCAAGCTACGCAAAACCAAAATAAAATGGCCGCGCGTAGCTGCGCAGGTAGAGTAACGTCGCGGCCAGCTTATATTAGTTTTGAGTAGTTTAGCTTTGCTTAGTAGTACAGTTGGCAACGTAAAAATAAGTGTACCTATTATAATTTATCCTACCTATAGGTATGTCAACATACCTACATGATTCTCAAAATGTGCCCAAAAGGTTAAGTTTCTTTGTCATTATTTTAATGTTAATGATAAAAAGTAACATTTTGATTTGTAATATGTATTTATTTGTGTCGATAGAAATCCCAAAATCACGACGTTTTTAAATGTTTCCCAGATATTTTTGTCTTCCCATCTGGCAACCCTAGCCCACATACGGTACCTTAGGGTGTGTTTATACAGTTCGTTTTACAATAGCAGGTTCTCTAATGTTTGATAATGTAGTATTAATGGTGACTCTAATGTTAGTTATCCAGTGTTTTAGTATAATTTAGTCTAAAGAGAGTATTTATTTATAATGATAGAGAACATTTTGGGAAAGAAGCTCTCGTGAGCCATAGAATAATAATAAATAAATAAATATCTTGGACATTGTCACACAAATTATCTAGTCACATTTAAAGTACCAGAAACTAGCCTGGACTTGTATTATGATGACTAGACAACGATATAAAATACATATTTATTTATATAGATGCAAACATCCATGATTCGGGTACAAATACTCATATTCATCATACAAATATTTGTCCATTACGGGATTCGAACCCGCGACCCTCGGCACAGCGGGCAGGTTCACTACAGACTGTGCTATCGGGTCGTCAAAGATCCTACCGACCCAGAACTGAATATCAGACTCGATTATGAAATCTATTATACCTCAGACAAATTACAATATAACGTACCTCAATCGCAACTAGGGACACAAAATTACGTAATTTTACCGAAAAGTCGCATAAAATACGGATAAATTAGGGAAATTTATTAGATTACGGTAAAATACATACAAGGTGTTACAAAAATACAAATAAACCTTTAAGGGGGTGGTATAGACCATCAAACTGAACAACTTTCACTATGGGACCAATATCGAAATCGCGAAAAAAAATGATGTTCCATACTCTACAAATCGACTAGAGCTAAAATATGTATGGGATATGACTTTTTTTTTGCGATTTCGATGTTGGTCCCATAGAGAAAGTTGTTCAGTTTGACGGTCTAAACAACCCCTTTAAGAGTTTCAAATATGTATTGTTACTTTATGAAACACCCTGTATACGGTATATATATTGAATTTTACCAATTACGTAAGATATTGAATTTTACCGTTTTTACTGGGGTAATTTTACAGGTTCTCATCCCTAATCACACCTCATAGTAACAAAACTTCTGCAAATTTATACCTACGTTCGCATGAGACGCGCAAAATGTTTACGATAGCTTAAATTTTCTCATAATAATGACACCAGTACGAAATTAAGCAACAAATCGTCCGCTTCTGTCTTCTCTCAACATTAAGTTGGTAGTATGAACGCAGTATACCCATAATTAAATTAAAACTCACGATAATTTTACTTTGAGATAAAATGTATTCTCTGTAGAGACTTGACTGTTTTATAAACTGTTCAACTTACTTTTAAATTATGATATTCTCTAATGGACGACATTAAATTAAATTCACAAGGGAATCCTAAGTTTGTTTTAAAATGGTAACTCAATTTTTCTATATGAAACAGTTAGACCGTGGGATATGATTTTCATCTAATATTCAAATCAATTAAGTGTGCTTAATAGTCCTTTGAGATACCTTTTTTTAAGAGCGTCTGTGGTGCGTTGCGAAAGATATGGAAAACCAATCTTGAGGTCCGGGTTCGAATTGGCACGGACGACATGCCATGTACAGTCAGCAGCAAAAAGATGTATGCCCTTTTACTACGTCGTAGTATAAAGATGTATCCACTTTAGTACTACGCGTAGTACTAAAGTGTATACATCTTTTGCATGATGAGGTAAGTATATATATCTTTTTGCTGCTGACTGTACCAATGAGTTTTTCTAACTTATGCAAGTAATACCGACTGCTCACAAACGGTGAAGGAAAACATCGATCGTAAGGAAACCTGCATAACTACGCTGAAGAAAATTCTGATGCGTAGGTACGTGAAGTCTATCTGTTTATAAAAGATTAACTGCGTTCAGTATATTTTCAATACTAACCCATTAAAGTCAATGAAATTTTTCAGAAACAATCTAGAAACGAATCTCTTATGTATGAAGTCAGATTTTCGTGTCAGAAACGTGACAAACGGAGGCGTATAGCTCATGAAACTATAAGTGCGTTCACATACGATGACGCACTGACGCATGCGGCAGATATCAGTCCATAGAACCACACCCGGTGCGTCAATGCGTCACCGTGTGTGCTTCTACGTGCGTTTTCATACAAGTCCTTGCTTCACAAATGGCGGACTGACGTTTGCTGCTGCGTCAGTGCGTCATCGTGTGAGAACGATGTGAACGTTCGAAATCGCGAAAAAACTGCTATTTCATACAAAACTGCAGCACCACCGACTCGACTTAAATGTACGGAAAAGCTGACTTTTATTTCACGTAGTAAAAATTGTCCAGTTTGATGGTAGCCCCTTAAGTATTACTATGGTTCTTTTAACACCGTGTGTCGGCTAATGATGATGATGAATAGTCCGTAGATTTTTTTTTGTCCCTTTCTAATCCAACGATAAAAAATTAAGCTCCTGTCTCTGTCATACATGACGACCTTATTTGATAGAAAGGGACACAAAAACGTTAAAAATATCGACGACTGAGACTTACGAAAGAAGGTAGAATATTACCGACCGCCATGGCCAATTTTTTTGTTTCTATGCTTGTAAGGAGGAGTGGCATCCTTTATGATTCTAAGATCCTTGGTCAAACACAAGAAGTTTGGAATCCTCTATAGTGGAGTGCAGACTGCCCAACAAGACTTGACACATGATAATACTCCTTCGTGATCGGTAATGATCGTTCTTTTCCGTTGCGTCGTTGTTTTTAGTGACATTAACTTTGTCCCTTTCTAATCCAACGTACAAAATTGTAGCTCCTCTCCTGTCATTTTCGTTACTACGTCATTGGATAGAAAGGGACACACCTAAAATTGGAAATATCGACGACGCCATTGCTAATTTTCTTGTATCAATGCTTGTAAGGAGGAGTGGCATCCGTTATGATCAGTGATCGGAATGTCGGGGCATTTTTTGAGCATACAAGTTTGGATACGCCTGAATTTCCCGGAAGTATCCGGATTTAATAAATATGGATAAAAATTTCACGGGATTTATTGGGATTACCTATTTAGATGTCAAGAGACGTTTTTTTAAATCAAGAATATTAGCAGCGCATACTAGAGGCCGCGACTTTGAAACACGCCGCCTGGTACTTTTGACATGTACCGCGCTTAGGTAAATATGTTGACCGTTATTAAATAATGATATTAAGTAACTAGATTAGTAGTTAGGGTACCAAAGCGTTGCCACTTCGAAGATGTCTGCAGGCTTCTTTGACTTCAGTTCAGGCGTTTATCTATAGTGAGCGGACATAGGTATCCGTGACGTATAAATTAAGCTACCAAAATGGGGAAATGCGCCGTAAAAGTTTGTAAATCAAAATCGTATTTACTTGCAACACTGATGGCAAAAACAATGCGTGAATAGTACATTATGATACAAGTTCGGGAAGTTGATAATTACAGCCGAGGCGTTATTGCTAGACCGAGCCGTAGGCGAGGTCTACAAGATAGCCTAGGCTGTAATTATCAAACCGAACGTGTGTCATACGACGTTTTATAACATATTTGCGAGGAAACAAGGAAATAAATAAAACTCGGACATTCATAAACTAATAAATTAGACTAACCTTTTCCGCTGCCTCTGAGACTTCTGGCGGCGTCGAATTATTAAATGCATCACTACTAACGACATTTTCAAATCAAAACAAAAAAACGTAACAAAAAATAGCGATTAAAAAGCGTGCGGAATAATTTTTACTTGTTCACAAAACAAACACAAACTAATAAGAGAACTTCACAAATTAGCGATGCGCGCGCATTAGCGCTTTCTTTTTTCTTATTTTAAGAAAAAAGAAAAAAGGCAAAGGCACAAAAACATCCAGTATTACTAATAAAGTAAATTAATATTGTTTGTTTTGGTTTCACATAAATGGGTGTAATTTATTGTCAAAATTAATTAAATTAAAGAATTAAATGTTTACTTTATTATATTTTATCTCCCAAAGTTAATTTTATTCATAAAATGTTGACCACTTTTCTGACATAAAAACTCTTTGCTAAGATTTAAAAAAGTACCGTTCGTTTTAGACGCAACCGTGCGTTTTACTTTACATTACCGCACTAGGTCGTAATGAGATACATTACGTTAGTGAAATTGGTCAAATAAGAGACCATTTACGAGCAAATGTGTTATAAAAATTTATTTAGTTTTTTAATTTTATTTTGACAAAATATAGTAAACTTACTTGTGAAAAGTAACACCACTTCCTTTATTATTCCTTTCCGACTGTGATTTACAAATTTTTACGGCGCATTTCCCCATTTTGGTAGCTTAATTTATACGTCACGGATATGTCCGCTCACTATAGATAAACGCCTGAACTGAAGTCAAAGAAGCCTGCAGACATCTTCGAAGTGGCAACGCTTTGGTGCCCTAACTACACTTAATATCATTGTTTAATAACGGTCAACATATTTACCTAAGCGCGGTACATGTCAAAAGTACCAGGCGGCGTGTTTCAAAGGCGCGGCCTCTAGTATGCGCTGCTAATACTCTTGATTTAAAAAAAACGTCTCTTGACATCTAAATAGGTAATCCCAGTAAATCCCGTGAAATTTTATCCAAATTTATTAAATCCGGATATTTCCGGGAAATTCAGGCGTATCCATACTTGTATGCTCAAAAAATGCCCCGACATTCCGATCACTGGTTATGATTCTAAGATCCTTGGTCAAACATAAAACAATTCTTGCAAGAATTCTACAATAGACAAGATGATAATGTTCCCACGACACTGTGTGGGTAGTCACAGAGATTTAATTGAGTCTGGTAACTGAAATAATGATAACATAAGGTCAAATTCTCTTGTTATTCTTGAGTCATCGGGTTGGGTTAGGCTAGACGTCTTGCAAGTTTCTGGCTATCTTCTAGGTAATTAAATATGAATTCTCTTAGCTTAGATCAACATGGTATCATATAGGGTCCTTAAATTCTTAAGAGGATATAATTCGGAGCGCGCTCCATACAAACGTACTATGTACAAATTTCTATACTTGTATGGAGTCAGATTTTCGTTAAAATGTTAAATAGTTTTAAAGTTACAGTCCCTCAAAGATTTCCATACCAATCTTCCAATCTTAAATTAAGCCTAGCATTGAAATTGTATATTTTAACGAAAATCGGACTCTATACAAGCTTAGAGATTTGTTTCTTGATTGTTTCTGCAAAATTTCATTGACTTTAATTGGATAGTATTGAAAATATCACCATAGCGCGCTCCCGAATTATGTTTTTTTAAGATGATCCTGACCATCACACTGAACAACTTTCTATATCTAAGTCATAAACAAAAAACATAATTTCCTTCTCAACCCAAATGTATGGGAGAGCTGAATTTTTTTCGCTATTTCGACGTTGGTCCTATGAATAAATTTGTTCAGTTAAAATGGTAAGACCATCCTCTTAAATAACGATTTTTTCAAAAAGCGCTGAATTTATTTCGATAAAATTTATGTGAGACCACCTCTGAAGTATGATCTACCAAACAAAAAAAGAATCATCAAAATCAATTCATATTTGGCCGAGTAATAGCGTAACAAACATGCAAAAAAAACATACGGGTCGAATTGAGAACCTCCTCCTTGTTGAAGTCGGTTAAAAACCGTCAGCATTATTAAGTACTAGTGTTTACCCGCGACTTCGTCCGCACAAATTATATACCAGATTTTAAGTCAGATCATAAGCTATCAAACAAAAACAGTTTCATCAAAATCGGTTCAGCAGTTTTGGCGTGAAGCGCGAACAAACAAACAAACAAACAAACAAATAAACAAACAAACAAACAAACACACAAACAAACAGACAAACAGACAGACAAAATTTCTAAAAAAGGTTGATTTCGAGTCAAGGATACTTAAAAACCATATAGTAATCTTTTTCTCGTAAATATCTTCAATGTACAGACACACTTCAGTTACAGTTTTATAATAGTTTAGATTATTACCCTGTGTATATTAGGTATGTCGTATTACGATCGTAAAATTGGTCAGACGGGGCATAAGATATGCCCAGTCATATCATGATGTGGTGATTTGTTTAGCTGGGAATATAGATAAATAGGACCCGCCGGTTTATTGATATGATTTATTTAATTGTGATCTTTAAAAGTGTCTCATTAGATTTGTCGTTATTTACTACAATAAACTGTTTTTTTAGCCTAAAAAAGTTAAACAATACAGATATTATTTTTCTTGAATAAACTTTACTGTACTCAGATGGTCAGAGAAAGAGATCACAAACAGCTCGATAGGCTATGCTATGGGAGAGATAAGTATTCTATCAAATTGGTACATCACATTAGAAGGCATTAACATATTGTTTCAAAATGTTAATAAAAAAGTTAATAAATATTAATTAATTAAAAAAGACACTGGAAGGATGAGATAAAAACGTAGACTTTCTCGATTCCCTAATTTTAGGGAGCAATTAGTTGATTCATTAATAATATTATGATATTAAAACTATGATACTTTGAATTTATTATGCAGTTGCAGCAGTTTGTACAGTTATTGTGTAACAGACTAAAATTTTAGGTACAAATGCATATTTATTGTTAGTGAACAATTTATCAATTGGCAACACCACCTCTCAGACATAATGCAAACAGGAGTTTTTGGCGGGATTTGGTAGCTGACGTTTGGAGTCCTCATATTTCATCGAATTTTTATTGTTTATCATGAGTTTTGGTTCGTAAAATTGGTGTTGTTTTGCGTAACAAAGTGTCGTGCAAGTGAACAATATAATAGTTCAATGAAATATGATGGTGCATGGGTCGTAAACAGGAAAAGCGTTCCGTGACACGGCAAAGCGGTCAGTTCACCTCTTTCCTGTGGACTTCTCTGCTTTTCCTGCGTCTTTCGTTTGTCTCCAAAAACTCCAAAGAACTATCAAAACGTCGAATACCAACGTTTTAATGTGAAAGCAGAAGAAAATTATACATAAAATAAGATTTAGCCAAAAGGTCTAGTAACCAGGCTAGTAAATAAATTGAAAAAAAAAATGCAAACAATAGACAAACAGTACTTTTTACTGTCAATGTGACAGGTTTTTCTAGAACTAATATAATATTGCGAGCTACAGATTTCTCGTTTTAGCATTAGCATAAGCATATGCTCACGACTATAATCCCCGAGAGGGTAGTCAGAGATATTCTGAAACGTTGTCTCCAAAAACTCCAAAGAACCATCAAAACGTCGAATACCAACGTTTTAATGTGACAGCAGAAGAAAATTAAAAATAAAATAAGATTTAGCCAAAAGGTCTAGTAACCAGGCTAGTAAATAGATTAAAAAAAAAAATGCAAACAATAGACAAACAGTACTTTTTACTGTCAATGTGACAGGTTTTTCTAGAACTAATATAATATTGCGAGCTACAGATTTCTCGTTTTAGCATTAGCATAAGCATATGCTCACGACTATAATCCCCGAGAGGGTAGTCAGAGATATTCTGAAACGTTGTCTCTAAAAACTCCAAAGAACCCTCAAAACGTCGAATACCAACGTTTTAATGTGACAGCAGAAGAAAATTAAAAATAAAATAAGATTTAGCCAAAAGGTCTAGTAACCAGGCTAGTAAATAGATTTAAAAAAAAAATGCAAACAATAGACAAACAGTACTTTTTACTGTCAATGTGACAGGTTTTTCTAGAACTAATATTGCGAGCTACAGATTAGAATAGATTTCTCGTTTTAACATTAGCATAAGCATAATTATGCTTATGCTAATGTTAAAACGAGAAATCTATTCTATTCTTAATTAATGGCGTTTCCTTGTTAGATTTCGCTTAACGTTAGTTAGGTTAATATGCTTATGCATAATATGCTTATGCTAATGTTAAAACGAGAAATCTATTCTATTCTTAATTAATGGCGTTTCCTTGTTAGATTTCGCTTAACGTTAGTTAGGTTAATATGCTTATGCATAATATGCTTATGCTAATGTTAAAACGAGAAATCTATTCTATTCTTAATTAATGGCGTTTCCTTGTTAGATTTCGCTTAACGTTAGTTAGGTTAATATGCTTATGCATAATATGCTTATGCTAATGTTAAAACGAGAAATCTATTCTATTCTTAATTAATGGCGTTTCCTTGTTAGATTTCGCTTAACGTTAGTTAGGTTAATATGCTTATGCATAATATGCTTATGCTAATGTTAAAACGAGAAATCTATTCTATTCTTAATTAATGGCGTTTCCTTGTTAGATTTCGCTTAACGTTAGTTAGGTTAATATGCTTATGCATAATATGCTTATGCTAATGTTAAAACGAGAAATCTATTCTATTCTTAATTAATGGCGTTTCCTTGTTAGATTTCGCTTAACGTTAGTTAGGTTAATATGCTTATGCATAATATGCTTATGCTAATGTTAAAACGAGAAATCTATTCTATTCTTAATTAATGGCGTTTCCTTGTTAGATTTCGCTTAACGTTAGTTAGGTTAATATGCTTATGCATAATATGCTTATGCTAATGTTAAAACGAGAAATCTATTCTATTCTTAATTAATGGCGTTTCCTTGTTAGATTTCGCCAGTGTCAAGTGTTGAGGATATACTCATTAGATATTGTACGGTACAATAGGATATGGCGATCTCAAAGCCCCGTTTTTTAAACAAAAACACACTAGAAACCGCCATAAAACGGCGGAGCCACGTGGCTGCATATTATGCTTATGCTAATGTTAAAACGAGAAATCTATTCTATTCTTAATTAATGGCGTTTCCTTGTTAGATTTCGCCAGTGTCAAGTGTTGAGGATATGCTCACGACTATAATCCCCGAGAGGGTAGTCAGAGATATTCAGAAACGTCAGAACATCCACGTCCTCGTTTTACTAGTCTTGAAAAACGCCTCATTACTAAGATCACCGCGTCATCTGCCCAAGTCCCGTAGGAGTGAGTGACACTCACGTCCGTCCTTCTGTTGCCTTGAATTCGTAACTCGGGGGAGCACAAAAATAACATAACGAGTCGGGCTTGTAATAACATTTGTCCTAATATATTACTATTGTGACGCCTCGCGGCACGCCGGATTTATGTACTACCGCCACCGTGCGAACCGTCATCTTATTATTTATTAATATTAATGCCCCATGTCTTCACCCAAATTATTTTTCATTAGATATGCGAGAGAGAGACTGTTCTCGCGTGTTAAGACATTAATATCTTGCATAAGCAAATCTTTTGATGCCTGGCTTAGTCTTGTCTTTTGTTGATAACGCTGGAATTTCCTCGAGTTTTTGTAAATATTTTGGATCAATATAAGTATGTAAGTTTCCGATTAAATCGTTTACAAGATCGGTAACTGTACTTTTTTAAGTAAAATTTCATTTCTGTGTTCAATTAGTCATCATATCTATCGTCTCAAATACATAATTCATTAAATATGAATATTTAAGCATTTTGTTACCGTTTGAGTCGGGTACACATAATAAGAGCCCTGCGCCCGCGGCATGATCGCGCGATAAAGCGCTATCGCGCCCTAGCTCCCTTTCTTTTTGCGCGCGAACGAACGAGTTAGCAGGCGCGATAAAACGTTTATCGATGTACCATGCCGCGGGCGCTGACATTGATTGACATCAAAAAGACATAATTCCCAATTCCCAATGAGCATGCATGTTTCAAATGTTAATTATAATTAAATTATATAGCAGCAACGCTTTAATTTAAGGTGTCCAAATTGACCTACTTAATTTACGACAAGCCGTACATTTATTTTAACACTTTATTTTACACACGGAATTAAATTAAATAACTGTTTTTCCCATTACTAATTAGAACAAATGAGCGAGTAAAATATGATGAAAATGCAATTAAAATCTTAGTAGAGAATCAACCTGGATTCTGTGCTTACATAATTTGTGAAATTCGAGCTAAGGTTTGGTTCGACACGGACATTGAGATAATGTTGTAAAATTACCGTGTAGATGTAAAACAATATTCAACTAAGCCGTACTAATATAATACAAGTACCTATTAAGTATACAAACTTGGCTACAATTATTATCCATTATAGAATGAAATATAGCTGTTTCTATAACAATTAAGTGTGTTCGTAACATGCCCCCGCGGGCGCGGCTCCGACACTATTAGGAAAGTACGAACGTTATCATTTCGTCACAACTTTACTATATTACTAATTTGCGTGGTAAATATTTGGTGACTACTTTTTTTTTATTTTTTGTTTATTTTTTTTTACTAGCCTATTTCATCCCACTGCTGGGCAAAGGCCTCCCCTTCAATCCTCCAACCATCTCTGTCCTGGGCATGCTCTGGCCACGCGTCATCGAAAGCATCCAGATCGTCCCGCCACCTCTTCCTAGGACGACCTGGACGCCGATGACCGTTTTCTGGGATCCAGGGCGTTACAATTCTTGCCCACCTTTCCTGATGCATCGGACAGACATGGCCGGCCCAATCCCACTTTAATCTGGCGGTTTTTCCCTCACATCGGCTATTTGTGTTTTGGAGCGCAGTGTAGTGTTTCTGACACGATCCGTTCTTTTAACACCCAGTATACTACGCTCCATTGCCCTCTAGAAAACCTTGAGTTTGGACTTTTGAGACTCAGTGAGAGACCAGGTCTGGGCACCGTAGGTTAGGATAGGCAGGATACACATGTCGATGAGTCTCCGTTTGAGGGATAGCGGGAGTTTTCCCTTCATTAACTCCTTCATGGACCGTAGCTCTTGTGACTACTTACTCATTATTATAAACCTGTTAAGTACTTTACTAAAGTTGGTAGTTGTAGCAATGTTTCTGATCACCCCGAAATGGGATTACAGTCGTGAGTTTATGTACTTATGTATTAAAATTTAAAATGAGTGGAAAGCTTCTCACTAAAACACTGCTTAAATCATCTATAATAGGTAGCAAGCAGATGATTGTTAAAATTTATTTTGATATAAAAAGTTGTTAGATGTCGTATCATAATAAATTATTAGCGAAAAATGCTTGGTCAATGAAATGATTGCATTCTTTAGACACTAGGGGTTGCAAACTCGGGAAAAATATAGATTGATTGAGCTCTGTCTATAAACAATTCGTAAGGCAGAGAAAAATCGAGCTCGCTTCGCTCGCACTATGTTTTTGTTTTAATTACTGTAGGTACGAGTAGCTGTGCTAAAAAATTTCGAGCTCGCTTCCACTCGCTCCGTTATTTTTTGTGTAGGTCTTCTTATAAAGATAAGGAAGCAGAAAAATCGATCTGGGCGGCGCTACGCCACTTTGTATAATCAGATTTATAATAAAATTTTTGGTATGAAAAACTGGTTCCCTACTGTTTGGCATGGGACTGCATTTTTGTAAATTATCCGAACAACTATTTATAGTGACTGGAATCCCTGATTGTGTAGGCATTTCTCCGAATCGTTTATTTATAAGTTCGAAAAATACTTGATAACATTTCTCTACCTAACAATAAATTAAACTTATCGTTTTGTGAAACTCAATGACTCTTCCACTGTTACCGTTTTCTAAGAATCTTTCGCGAACAAGTTTTCAATTTGTTAGGATTTTGTAGCTTTCAAACGAAGTTTCGTCCTATTTTCTATATTAACCAATTAAAGACAGTAAATTTGCTGTTTTTATACACGATCTAGAAACCAATACTTTTCTGTGCTTCTCATTTGTCACATTTCCGTTAAAATGTAGTTTCAATTCAATAGGTACATAGGATTAATTTAAGATTAGTTTGGAAAACGTTGAGCCACGATAACTTTGAAACTATGGAAATCTGACAAATGAAATGCACAAATATTGGTTTCTAGATCATGTCTAAAATTTAATTGACTTAAATTGATTATCCAAAATGTTATCCACACACCCAGCTTAGAGGCCCCACCCACCCAGCTACCCCAAAGACACCCAGCGGCACAGAAGAAAGTTTGCCTGGCGATTCTGCAAACCTAAATTTTCAAAATGGCTTCAGGATGTTCCTCATCCCGGGCCTCAAATGTCAACTGCCTGGGGCCTTGAGGTGCGGGCCTGCTTTTAGTATCATCTTATTGAGTCTGCATGGTACGATCATGCAAATCCCAAAATATATTACTACCAATATAACATTTATAAATTGTGTTATTAGCAGAGTGGGAGACAGAGCGTTTACTAAATTCGCTTAAGCCGAAATATTTGTTGTTACAGTCAGGCTTAAGTATATTCTGTATACGTATCTAGGTAGTTTGTTATTTAAGGATTAGCGAGGTAGTGAATGAAAAGACAAAAATGAAAATATTGGAGGAAAATTATCATAAGGGCACAGAATTTGATAGGTCTTTCAAACATCTTATTTGCACTGTCCTTGTCTGATTCAGCGCAAAATTTCCAAAACATTAAAGCCCATTTACACTTGAAATTTGACACAAACAAATATCTATCGGCTTTTAAGACCTCGCTAAATGATTGGAAGGATTAGACGTAATTTCAGAACTAAAGGCTTGAAAATGGGTTTAGAAGATTACACTAAAAGCTAGAAACTATAAAAACCCGGCAAATGCGAATTGTACTTGCGCACAGAGGGTCCGGATCACCACAATAAACAAGTGTTACAAAATACAAAAAAAACATTTAAGGGGTGGTTTAGCCCATCAAACTGAACAACTGTCACTATGGGACCAATAACGAAATCGCGAAAAAAAATCTGATGTTCCATATTAAACTACAAATCTACTCGAGCTAAATGTATGGGATAGCTGATTTTTTTTCGCGTTTTCGATGTTGGTCCCATAGACCTTAAACGTTTTAAATGTTTATTTTTACTTTTGTAACACACTGTATACTAGTTAAATTTGGAAAAAAAATGATATTTTCTGAAACCCTTAGCGCGAGACTGACTCTCACTTGGCCAGTTTTAATTATTTGTAGTTATTTATTTAATTTATTTAATTATTTATTTAATTTGTTATTTAATTGTTTACAGTTTATTTGTTGTTTGTAAAGTTTGTACTATAATCACACCAAGTTTGACTCTTGCTGTATTACCGTTTCTACTACAGAGTGAAAAAAAACGTTGAAACAGAAATTGTTTATTGTATTGCCTCCTTAATTTTTCACTTTATGTTTTTATTGGTTCAAAAGATATAACCCTTTGAAACTAGGACGGGCGGACAGACGGATAAGGGTTGAACTACACATGGCCGCACGCGATCGCACTTTACCGTCGCTCCATCCATATATACCAACGCGATCGCGTTCCGTCTATCTTATATGCTCTAGCAAATGACGTTCCTGAGTGACAGAAAAGGATGGAGCGACGGAAAAGTGCGATCGAGTGCGGCCATGTGTAGTTCAACCCTAACTTACACTTAGTAATAGAGTCCTGTTTTCGGCCTTTGGGTACGGAACCCTAAAAGAACACGGTTATCCAGCTAGTTCAACATAAAACAGAGAAAAAATTTATGAAATAAATCCCAAAATTGCCAGGACGTTGAAGCATCAACATTTACGACGCATTCACGCTCTAAAAACGTGTTCCCCAAAATTCTACAAATGCCCATCAAAATATTGTTGAAGACTGGACCAGCTGACGTTTGATTAAGTTATTATAGTGTGAATTTTTTGAAATATGTTCCGTAGTTTGAATTCGAGTGTTCTTCCGGTACGTCCACGTATTGAATTAATCGAACCAGAGACTGTAGTATGAAATGAAAACTTTTCCATTCCATTTACAAACTATCGCATTCGGTCATTGGCGTTATGATATTAAACTTTTGCTTTCCTTAACTGAGGGCCTACCATGAGTTTTCCCTGTATTTTACTACTGTAGTTACGTCGCCGATTTGTATGACAGAAATTAGTTCTCAACGTAACCACTAGGGGCGCTGTACGAAATTCAATACAAAATTGGTGACGTAACTACAGTAGTAAAAAACGGTGAAAACTCATGGTAGACCCACTGCTCCTGGTCTATTAACTTTATGAACTGTCATCTAGCAGTTTATTAAACAGACGTCACAAAACACCCTTAGCAATACTTAAGGGGGTGCTTCAGACCATGAAACTGAACAACCGTCACTATGGAGCCAACTTCGAAATCGCGAAAAAAATAACAGCTGTCCCATACAAAACTGCTGTACGACTCGACTAAAATGTATGGGACAGCTGTTTTTTTTAGCTATTTCGATGTTAGCTCCATAGAGAAAGTTGTTCAGTTTGATGGTATGAAGTTAAGTATAACAGCTAGGGTGTTTTGTTACAAACTGAATAACTGTCTCTAAAGGACCAACATCGAAAACGTGAAAAAGAATCAACTGTATATGTTTGCAGGGCCTCTACCCGGACATTCGCACTTCGCAATTGCGTTAACGATTTCGTTCCAATGTCAACTCAATTACAATGAAGTTCGGACCGAAACAGTCGCGATGTACCTATCGAAAATCTAAAGTCCGGGTACAGGTCCAGTTTTGTATAAAACACACAATCTTTCCGAAATCAATGTTGGTCCCATAGAGAAAGTTGTCCAGTTTGACGGTCTGATCATCTCCGTAAAAAACCGTCGGGGACCAGGACCCTATAGGGTCATTCTTAATATGCTCATCCTAGGATTAAAATAATCCTTAATCTCGGAGCAATGTCCTCTCCGTTAACGATAACTTTCTAAAGATGACTGCCTCATATCATGTGATACTGTCGGAAGTCGCCACATCACGGATGCAGTGTTTACTTTACCAAACCGCAACATTTACTGCGCACGCGCTCCTGTTATAATTATTTATTTTTACACTCGCCTCGTTGAGCGCCCAGACAGTTTTTTTTGTTATAGACCACCCGAACTCAAAGTATTGCGGGCTCATTTATTTTCATTCACTAACAGCTGACTAAGTTGAGAGGGTGGCCGAGTGAGTGGTCCTGGCTAACATGAGTGCATAAACATAACGTTTTATTAACATCAGACCTGCTGCGACAAACTGTTTTGGGTCCTTGCAGAGTGCCCGTGCGCGCTCTGCATAGCGTATAACTATCTCAGATATAACCAATACAATAACAGTGTAGTATGATTGTCTTTTATACCTAATGTTAAGGATGAGTCCCTACCGGCGTACGAACAAACCAGTTATGGTTTATAGTGCGTCGATTATTTGTTAATCTACAACATTGTATTGTCATATATCAATAAATAAATAAAATAAATAACCTTTTCAAAACGTATAGTGACCATCTTCTACTATACTTAATTATTGAACTATCCAACAGTACCTAAAAACTTATTAAGTATCGTAATTTATTAATTATTAAAACTATCCAACATTAACCAAATTAGCCAACTGTTGTTCTAAACTTCATCCGTAGCGTCTGTGCATCTGTGCGTCTGTGCGTCTACATAACAGTCCGAGAGTGGATGCACCATAAAGTTATTATACCTTACAGGAGTAGAGGTACTGACATAAGTTGTCAAATGAAACCGTTTTTGTATGTTTTCAGGAGACTATCGGCAGGCAAATATTCGAGCACTGTCTATAATTCTGAGTCTAACGATTCGTGGATAAATTAATGGAATAGTGTCAGTATATTTCACAAAATTATCTACGATTCCACTTTCGATTCACAATTATTACTCATGGAAACCGAATTTTTACCCTGCGATACTATAGGTACCCAAAAACGGTTCTATTGCCTCACATCTCGGTCTCTCAGCTATATCAGTCACTCTATTAGTTACTTTACTATTTTGCCCAAAACCGTCCGTCCCTAAACCCCTGCTGCCAGTGTTGTCAGTGCAAGATATCAATAAAACCTTACGATAGGTATAAAACAAACAAAGTTAGATCATTTTTAACACGATCTAGATACTAATCTCTGGGCCACAGATTTCCTTGTCAGATTTCCGTTAAAATGTACAGTTTTCAATGCTAGGATTATTTTAAGATTTATATGGAACTTTTTGAGCCACTGTTACTTTGAAACTATACATTTTAACTAAAATATGACAAACTATAGGCACAGAGATTATTTTCTAGATCGTGCTTAAAAATTGTATCAATTTTAATTGGCTGAAATCCGAAATCATTGTTTGCGTGTGCTTTATTATACTGACGCCTAAAGACCTAATTGACGACCGCCGATGACGATTCTAGACAAAAATGTTTTAAAATGTTAAAGGATTTGGGAACTGTATTATTAGTGTTACTTTGGCTCTTACTGCTGATGAAAGCAATCTTATTTAACCAATCTCTAAAGATAAAACATAAAAACATAATCCAGACAACGCTTGCCCCAGCAAATACGCCTCGTAGTTTCGATCTCGTCAAAAAGGCTAACACACCCTCTCTATGACATTCAATTTAATAAACGCCGTGTTTGCTAGTCAGCGAAAAAAAGCTTGCTTTAAAATTGCATGACATATTGATAGCTTTCAACAATCCCCATACGTTGTCGGTCGGTCGGGCGTGTTAGGGATGCAAAATTATGTAATTTTACCAAAGACGCGCGTAAAATACGGATATTTTACTGTAAAATTACCGACGACCTCTATTTATTTCTATTAAAACAACAACAACAAACAAACAAACAAACAAACAAACAAAACAAACAAAACAACAAACAAACCAAAAACAAACAAACAAACAAACAAACAAACAAACAACAAAACAAAACAAATTGATTACCTACACATTTTCCAAATTATTAAATCGTTTTTAGAGACTTGTAAAGCTAAAAACGCAAATGTTTATTTATCTACAATTTTACATTTGACTATTATTCTTATAACATAAACTAGTAAAGTCTGTCCATTACATATTAAGAGGATAGGCAGGCTGAAATGCTAATTTTGAGAATAGGTCACTTTTCCAACCGTATACATATTTGTACGATTCGCGCCACCAATACACCATACCGACTAGAGTGCGAAAGAGACAACTGAAGCTAGGACCGATTTTATCTACATAAAATCGACGAAAACAGCATTTCGTATTCCCCTGTTTTCTCCTCCAAAACTAAACCGATTTTAATAATTCTTTCAAGAATAATATGAGAAATACTTTGGCTATGTCTGTATGTTTTGCTTTTTTTATTTATATTCGTCTAATTTGTTTGCTGGATGTCTGAAAACGGGCGGTAAAATTGGTCATTTTCGAAGGTCCCTAGTTCTTACAGTAACTAATAAATGCAAAAAAGCAAAACATAGGGACATGGCAGAGGTGACATAGATTGTATGGAAAAAAAATATTTGCTCTAGTGTTATTATCCAGGGAGAAAACAGGGGAATACGTTTGTATGGAGAAAAATGTACTCTTCTATCCTCTTAATCCTACATGAACACAAAACACAACATTCCTCTCCCCCTCCCTTCGCCCTTTCCCTCCTCTCTCCCCACTCTCACCCCCTCTGACACGTGTATTTCACTTGTAATTTTACATAATGTACTTTTAGAACAGTTACAAAAGACCTTTGTCTAAAATAAAATAAACGAGCTAAAAAAAACGTATTTTTACAGAAAACTACGTAAAATAATGAATTTTACCGAGTTTGACTGGGGTAATTTTACCGGTTCTCATCCCTAGGAGTAGTTTAAAGGCCTCCGCACTTTGCAGCGATATTATCGAGCGATTTTATCGAGCGATATTATCGACAGCGATATCGCGACACCTTACACACTGCAGCGATTCCGCGATTCGCGTCACGCATGCGCACACCACTGAATGCAGTAGAAAGAGATTGCGTCAGGTTGCGATAATATCGCGGCAGTGTGTGGGATCGAGCGCGTCCCCATAACAAAATGTACTGGAAACAATTATAGCAAAATCGCAGCGATATTATCGCTCGATAAAATCGCTGCAATGAGCGGAGGCCTTGATAGTTTCAAAGAATGAAATCCGTGCTGATGAATGCAGCCCGCCTCGCGACCCGCGGCCGCCCGTCATCCGTCACGCCGGCTATCGCGTCTCGCCCGACATAAAAATTCTCCCTCGACGTAACACTTGATTAATGTTTGTAAAAAGCCCAATTAAGCGAACTCCCGAACATTTTAACTTTACCCGTATAGTAGCAGATGTAGAGGGGATCAGTTTTTACCCACATTACGTAAGGTTAAGGATTATTGTTGATATGTTACGCCTAACCGTGTAATAAGCTTCGTTTCTAAATTCAGCAACCTTTCTCGTAGATTGTTTTTAGCCTTAATTGTTGTGAAGTATTTTATTACAAACTTTTGCACGTTGTAGGCGAAGGTCCACTAATTTCACGCTTCATCATTAACAGCGGAAAGTTCTAAAACATCGCAAGGCTCGAATTCTTTGCCGGAATCGTGCCCGAATTCAGACGTCACGGATCCTAAAGGATTTGTAAGGGGTTTGGTTACACAACGAAACTTATTGTTCCTTTCTCCATTTCTATAGTGTCATCAATTTTCATGATACTGCCGCTTGCTCGAGAATAAAGACGATACTTCAGCTACTTATTTCAAATGTCTATGTTCTGTAAGTTTATGTATGTGTAAAACGTTTATTTCTGTCTTACATTCACGAAAAAAACAGTCATTACTTTATTTTCACTGATGGTTGTGGACATGCGGGTGTTCTCGTTAAATCGATATTTTAATTAGCTTAAGTTAAGGGTTAAATTGTAGAAGCACTTCTGGCATGTAATATGAGAGCTAGTAATTGGTCTTGACCGCTTCGCTTATTGCAACAATCCCATTAATTCATCAACTGAGTATTTTATGTCTTTCAAATTAGAGTTTCATAAATAAATGAACAGCTTGGTAGCTTCGTCACAACGTTTACATCACGTGTTTGAGTACCTTTCCCATCTTTACACAGAGCAAATTGGGAAAAAATAAATGTGTAATATTTTTCTAAATGATATGATAGGATATGAGTACTACCACAGAGTTTATTTGTTTATGCTACCAATCTTTTAAGGTTAAATAAGAGTAAAATAAACTTGTGATTAAAATACAAATATAAAGTTAGTATTTCTGCCCGGCCAGACCTCTGCTTCCATTCTATTTATAAAAAAATGGATTGAAGGAAATCACCGTGAGGAAAACTACATTCATTTTTAGGTATGAGCTGTTCAATCATTTAAAGTGGTGACAGTCTCGCTACGTACCTATTGTCACGCTATAGGTAGGATATATCTTGGATATTCAGAACCTCCGCTTGGAGAAGTATGGTCCACTCCCTCCCACCCTTATTCATGAGACCAGGCCTATGCCACCCTAAGCCCTGCAGTGGGATCCTACAGGCTTTATTACTTACTTAACAACGGTTTCTTGTTTCAGTGTGTCCTTTACGATGAAGAGGCGCGCGCGCGGCTCGCCAGGCTCGGTTCACTCGTGTACACGGGTTCACTGAAGCCCCAGCATGGCACTTGAGTTCGCGCGGTCGCGCGCTCTGCTGCTTGTCATCCTGCTGCTCTGCAAAGGTAAGCTTTATAGACTGAACGATAGAGTACATAGGTGTCCCTTACGATGAAAAGGCGCGCGCGGCTCACCAGGCTCGCATCACTCGTGCACACGGGTTCACTGAAGCCCCAGCATGACACTTGAGCTCGCGCGGTCGCGCGCTCTGCTGCTTGTCATCCTGCTGCTCTGCAAAGGTAAGCTTTATAGACTGAACGATAGAGAACATAGTTAGTAAATTATACTTAGTTAAAGCTCCATAGGATTTACAGTGTAATGGCTTATATTTATCTTAATTCTAGGCTTGTGTTGTGGCTAGACTACATTGCATTTACATTTTAAAGTGCGTAAACCCTGAAACCTTAAAGCACCACATTATTTTGTGTATTTTCTTGCTACTAAATAAGATCAACAAACTTAGATCAGATTCATGTGTTGTCATTGACATTGAACAAACCTTTAAAACGCTTTGACAACATTGAAAATAATGTAATGAAACTAATGAAACAAATAGCCTCCAAAGCTACGTCAAATAAAATCCTTTTGTCTTTTAGTTCAAAAGCATTTCAAAAGACAGATGATCCAAAGGCACGTAAGGCATACGAGCTGTCAATCAGGACAAGATAAATTTGACTAAACCTAATCTTATGACTGAACGTTGTTTAACGTTGGAAGGGGAGGGAGGGGTGGAACGTTTGCGAAATGAGGATAATCGGAAATCCACGGCGAACGTTGAAGCCTTCTGAAATATTATTTACAAGGCAGTCACGCCACTGAACTGGCGGTAGGTAAACATAAACAAATTACAGCTAATAGAGGCAATATTGATCGCACTAGGCAACTTAATTCGCTCCAGTCAATTCTCAGAATGAGTAGTTTGCTAATATCTATGAGAGGCTTGAAGCTACTTATTGTTAAGTGTTTATTAGAGCCGTAATGGAGAAGCAAAGCTTAGTGGAATGTTCTGCCACACGCTGCTTAAAATACAGGGCGTTAGCTGAAATGAAGCAATCATAATCATAATATAAGCTGAAATTCGACCATTGAAGGACGACAAATTGTAGCATTAGTTAGTATAGCGAAACGAATTCGGTGTTAGTGTTAGCACACGCTTCCTATTAATCTATTGTAAATATACTGTACTGTAGAGAATGTGTGAAAACAAATATGTTGCCGTGTATGAAAAGTAAAAGTTATAGATATGGTATCATATATTTAAGAAGATGATAATGATGAAAATCAGACTAATAAAACTGACAAATTAACATCGAAATCGCAAAAAAAAACATGCTGGGTCAGCATGCATTTGGAACGAGCAGTTAGCGGTTTTGATAAGTTTGTCCTAAAAAAAACCGTCACCATATTAAAGAAAGACCCATTACAGGGTGTAACAGATCGACTCTACTAAAATGTATGGGACAGCGGACTTTTTTTTCGCGATTTCGTAGTTGGCAACATAGTGAAAGTTGTTGAGTTTCATGGACTGGAGCACCCCTTTTAAGTGGGTGCGTCCCGTTTCGTATAATAACATTTGGTATAATAAAATTTTTATAACGTTCAAATGATATAATGCTCGTAAGAAATACTAACTACGAGCATAATATTGAAAAAACATAACATACATTTAATCGAATACTTATATCCTATAATTTTAATATATCTAATGTTGATTATTACTAACGATTACTTAATATAAAATTTGTTTGATATATCAATCATTTGATGTTTTTTTATCAGACATAACGATCCCTTGAAGTATTGCTCCAAAGACATACAATAAAATATTTTTTTATAACTAGTAAATTGCCTTCTAACTATAGGTTAGGTTAATTTAGTTAGTGTGACCACGTATAGAGCAAGTGGAGTCAAGCGAAACGTGTGTCACATGCATGCTGCATTTGTGCGTGCATGCATGCTTGTTTGCTGGCATGCTTGCGTGCATGCTTGCTTGCATGTGTGCTTGTTTGCATGCTTGCTTGCATGTGTGCTTGCTTGCATGTTTGCTTGAATGCATGTTGGGGGGTGCAGGGGGGCTGAGCCCCCCGCGAGGGGGGTGCGGGGGGCGGATGCCCCCTGCCTGAGAAAAACAAACAGGTGTTTTAAAAATTCTAGGTTAGGTTAGGTTAGAACATGTTGCACACTTAGCGGAGCGAGCGAAGCGAGCGGAGCATCACCATGCTTGCCTGCATGCTGCATGCTTGCTTGCTTGCTGCATGTTTTATTTGCTCCCTGCATGATTGTTTGCTCGCTGCATGCTTGCTTGCTTGTTGCTTGGGGGGCAGAAAGGTAGGTAGCTTCAAAACTATAGGTTAGGTTAGGTTCGGTATGTAGTGTAACCACTTAGAGAGCGGTCATATTTTAGACATCGACATGCGGTTTTTAAATATTCTATTATGAGCATTGATTATTAGACATTCTAAAACTAGATGACATCTATGCTATATTTATTAAAAGTTATGCTTTATAGATTTTATAACATTTGATGGTTATACTTAAGGTTCATTATATCCGATGCGTTTTATACTTTATCAAATTATAGGTCTTAAATTTATATCTAACGTTTATTATAGCAAGTGTCCTGTATTTCAAACAAAATTATATCAAAAGAAGTTATATTTCCTAAACTATATATTCTTTGTATTTATATCGAATATTACTTACCCCTTTTAAGTATTACTAGGTGTTTTGTTACAGCCTGTATAATTTAATATTTCCATCAACCACAAGCCAGAAGGGAGAAGAACTGGTTCAAACTGAACTATAAGTTCGTAGAGTGCCTGCGAAATAGCAATTTTACTTAGAAGTGGATGCGAGTGTAATTTTGTGTAAGTTGCATTTCGCTTATACCTTTCTACCTAGTTGTTTAGTTCTACTTTACTACCATATTCGTTGAACTATTTTAAGTCAAAAACTTTTAGAGGAATACCTACCCACCTATTCAGGGTGGTTCAAACAGCGATTTTTCGTAGTTAGAAAAGTTTTTAAATCTGTAAGTATTTGCGAATTTTCTACAGGAGCGGATTAAACAAAATCATTACTTTTTATACTAAGAATAATCTTTTTTTTTTTTGCAACAAACTGTCAATTTTTGCCAAAGAAAAATAAAGCGAACAACGCAAAATCCTAGAATGGCTAGTCCACATTTTTTGTGCTAATTTCCTATTAGTTCTTTGAGGAAAGATTGTTCAGTATCATGAGTACCAAGCATTTAAAGTAATGCTACTGTCTGCACTACACCCTGTATCTGTAGCCAACTCTACAAAGTGCAAAATTAAACAATATCCAAGATAGAAAACCGCACTGAGATAATTCCACCTCTCTCCTATGCCCCTAAACCTTCCAGTTAGTTTGCAAAAGCGAAAGTTATAATAACCTCAAATACCTTTTCGAAGTTTGATCCTTAGATTTTAGAATTACTTATATCAAACAGCTTTACATTTATCAGTATTAAGTTATTACATAGTCTTGACATATTCCTCGCATAATTTAAGATTAGGGCGGAGTGTGAAGACTTGTTTTTGATCTCGACTTTGCTTGTTATTATAGGTACATAATTAGAGATTTTATCTTCTAGAGATTATCCCTATAGTCCAGTAATTTTAGAGTTTCCTTGTATGGACACCCTAACAATAATTCATCTATCGCTGAAACTTTGCAGTGTGATAAAGTAAAGTATACAGATTACGGTTGACAAATTAATAATCTAGAACCGGAAAAAATTAAACCTAGATTATTTGTCAACCGTAATCTGTATACTTTACTTTATCACACTGCAAAGTTTCAGCGATAGATGAATTATTGTTAGGGTCAAACCCTAAAATGATTGGACTACTAATCATATGTGGGACGTACTCGTATATGTATAGGCTGATGATATTTTTTTTACCATTTCAAAACACAGATAACCGACCTCATTTTTTAAACTTCCAACAGACAGGTTTTTTGTCTTTACTAACGCCATCAGCTTACTTTTATTTTTACTATACTTGGGAAACGCCTCATTATAAATGAATAGACCGACACAGCTCATATTTTATAAGTAAGTATAGAGATTTTCATCCAAAAGCAGTAGGTATAATATATCATTTAGTAATTCGCTTGAGAATTTCTGTACCTAGTTATTTTAATACTAAAGACTATCTATACTGTGTATAAAGACTGCGAATTTCAAAATGGCTTGCGGATTTTCTTATTTATATGAAAATTTATAGCTTCAAAATAACATGCGACCAAAAGAAGGGTTAAATTATTCAAACTGTAAGCGATACCTAAGAAATTTACTGAAATGAGTTTCTTTAAAACGTATTAGGTGGGTACTAAAGCATCAGGACCACAAAAAAAAATCCGTTCAAAAAAAAAATATGCGAAATTTTTTAGTTCGTAATAAAATTGTCTACATATAGGGTCCAACTTAATATGCTGACACTTTTTTCAGAGGACGATCAGACCGTCAAACTGAATAACTTTCTCTATAGGACCAACATCGAAATCACGAAAAAAAAATCAGCTCTTCCATACAAAACTGCAAACCTACTCGAGCCAAATGTATGGGACAGCAGATTTTTTTTCTCGATTTCGATGTTGGTCCCATAGAGAATGTTCTTCAATTTGATGGTCTGAACATCCCCTTAAAAGAGTGTCAGCATATTAAGAAGGACCCTGTAAATGTGTCGCAAGTAAAAGTGACTTCCACTCATAACGTAAATGCACTTAATACAGACTAATTCAAATAATTAGGCTTTGCATTGAACACGGTTTCATTATGTATTTTATCAAAAAATGTATTTGACTACCAACGGTGGAGACGTCTGGAACTTGAGAAGTGGAGGCAAGGACGTTTATTAGAGATCTGGGCAGGACGATGGTTGAGAGTGGCAACGATGCCCACTCGGGGTCGTACCTGGTTCAGAGGATTTCATTGGCTATTCAGCTCGGTAACGCCGCTAGTGTGTTGGGATCCTTTGTGCCGGGTATACGATTCATGACGGAGGGATTGATTAGAGTGTAATTTTTATTGTTTCTTGTATTAATAAGATATTTAAAAATTATAGGTAGATTCTAGATTCTTCTTTCTTCTGGGCAGATTCTTATTTATTTTGTATAGTCTTATAGTTATATTTTAGTTTTAGGATGTTATGTTCATTCATTTGATTAACGTTTATATTGTTTCTGTCAAATAAATTTCTACTTGGAATTCAATCAACTATCCAATATGCTTGCAAAATGGTTTTAATAAAAAAAACCAAATCAATTCATGTTTCGTTCTCAGATCCTGTACCTACAAAAAATTATCACAGCTTTCGCCTAAGGCTAAAAGGCTTTTACATTCGTTTATGATCACCTTGAAAACCTTTGTTTTTATCAGATCATCCCAAATAATATGATCGGAAGAGGATACAGTATGAAACTGACGTTCTTTCACTCCACCGAATGTAGACACAAACAAACAAAGCTTTGACTACACCGTAATGGCATTATTACCATAAATTTACCCAGGCCTCGAAGATAATATTACTGCATTACATTCCATTAGAAATGGCCTAAGATGTAAACAAACGTGACTGAAAAGATATGAATTTTTATATTAGATTACAGAAAGTCGTTTTTGTGTCTGTTATTTCCATAATATGGTGAGACATTTTCTTGTGATTTTATTTTTGTTTTACGTAGTGCAAATGATTAATTATTAATGTTATTATCAGTAATAAGTTCCAGTCTCCTGTCTCCAGTTCCAGAATCCAGTAATGAGGTTCCAGCGCCGTATCATGAAAAGTTCCGCAGTGATCATGTTTTGTTTAGGCTTAGATTTTTGGACTAATTTCGTCCTTCCATCGAGGGGCGAAGGGCGTTTGTTTAGCGCCAATTTCACACGGCTTAAAGCGATGAACGGCGCCGCGCCGTAAATTTAGAGAAACAAATAAAAACAGTACCTGTAGTTTACAATAAATAATAATTTGTCCTCACGAGGAGTGGTTCCACTAGTATCCTATATGCCTAACCTAACCTATGGAACACACTAGATTATTAATGTTGTGGACACTATTTTCATTTCATGTTTATTTTATGGAGCACTTAAGTACCTATTTTGATTTCTGTCGATCTGAATTCAGGGTTTTGTTTACATAGTTTGTCACACGTAATGGAGTAGAATATACAGGGTCCAACTTAATATGCCGACAGTTTTTTAATAGGATGCTCAGACCGTCAAACTGAACAACTTTCTCTATGGTACCAACATCGAAATCGCGAAAAAAAATCAGCTGTTCCATACTAAACTGCAAACCTACTTGAGCCAAATGGGGTCAGGTGATTTTTTTTGCTATTTCGCTGTTGGTGCCATAGAGAAAGTTGTTCAGTTTGATGGTCTGATCATCCTCTTAAAAAGTGTCAGCATATTAAGAAGGACCCTGTATTAGATGAGCCTCACAAAGTTACTATTACGTACTTACACTACTTGACTAGGGTATTCCAGAAACTTTCAGTGGGTCTACCATGAGTTTTCACCGTTCTTTGCTACTGTAGTTACGTTACCAATTTTGTATTGAATTTCGTACTGCGCTCCTAGTGGTTACGTTGAGAACTAATTTGTATCATACGAATTGGCGACGTAACTACAGTAGTAAAATACAGAGAAAACTCATGGTAGGCCCTTTGAATATGTTTCACCCCTACATATCACTTCATTTGTTTCAGGCCCAGGGAACGGTTGGGGTGACCTTTGAAGTTAACTGCTTTATTTTACGGAGGCATGTAGGTTAAATGCATATTTCGGTCTGACCTTTTATTTTGTTAAATAAATCATTTGGATGATAATTAAGGCTATTGATAGGGATGTCTGTCATAAATATTCACAAGTTATACTTACAAAGTTTTGACAAAATGAATAGAATGCAGAAGACTTAATGCTTATATTGCATTTCAAACATTTTTGTGAACCTTATCAATTCTAAATAATAAAGAAATCCAACTCCACTAGGTATTATAAACTTCTTGAATAGAACACAAAACTTGAAAATACAACAGTATTTTGCAATGAGCAAAAATTTTTTAATTGTTTATTAATTTATAAATTAATAAACAATTAAAAAATTTTTGCTCATTGCAAAATACTGTTGTATTTTCATCTGAATAAATTCAGATAATGAAACTAAACAACTTTCCCTATGGAACTGGGACCCCCATAGACAATTATTGATCGGCTGATCCGCATTTTTGTCCGGAAAGTCCAGAAATTTTTCTTATTTTTCATAGGGAAAGATTTTAATTTCTAAAAAAAAATTAAGGGTATCCAGAAAAGATACCAATACATTTTTTTTTATTAATTAAACAATTAATAGTACACAACTAATAGAATGAAGCAAAAACATTTTATTTAATTCATAAAATGTTTTCCAGTATCAAAAAAGGTTTTAATAGACGCAAATTGGACAACTGGCAATTTTCACAGGAAAAATTTACTTAGCCGCCATTTGCCTCAATTAAAAAGAAAAAAAAAACCATTTCCTCTTTTCTGATTTTATTATGGCTATAGTCAAATATTTTTACACCACACTGCCTGTCCTAAAGATATAATCCTCTGTCCCTAAAGTATATAAAAATAGAGACAAAAGAGCTATTTTAATAGGTAATTCACCAAATTCAAATAAGTTGGACAACAAATAGAAATAACTTGATTTCGTCCGCACACGGGGTCGCATCATATCGTTTCGACGCATAGTACCAGAAAGACAAATTGCCATACATTAGCGAGATAAATGATATGACCTACCAAATAAGTCTAATCATAACCTTTCAGACACCACATTTTTTTAATTGAAATCGATCGCGTAGTTTTCGCGTGATGAAAAAAAAGAAACATTTACAGTTTTATAAGAGGGTAGATGTTTTTTTGGAGTTTTGTGGAAATACAACAGTGCTAAACCGATCGATTTTATAATGCTCTTATTCATTTATGTTTTCTCTATAACACATAAATTATTAATTAGGTATTTCATAAAGTTGTTTAGAATTCTACACTCAGTCCACTATATTATTAAAATATTAAATAACGCCCGTATTTTACGCTTTGACGTCCACAAAACTTTGACATTATAAACGATATTATTTAGGAGAACATTTGTGATAGACAGTAGGTACATAATTCATTCATGGAATTAAAAACGCTTCGTACTTCGCGACTTCAACCAAAAGTTTCCTGTCTTGTAGCCCCACGGGGACCTGATACTCTTGGTAGGACGGTTGACGCGATTCCCATATTAAATTAAACATAGGTAGGTTCCTAATCCATTTTCTGTTTAAGACGCATCCCTGGACCACGACTCGCCTGGACCTCAAACGAACGCGTGGCTCCGGTCAGAATTTAGCTGTTTTCTTTGAAAAATTCGATGATTTTTTTATTAATTTCAAAAAAGTAAGAAAACTACATCATTCTAAATTGTGTTGTGAACAATATTGTAAATTTTCATTTTCTTCCGATTAAAAATATGAGCGTAAAATGGTTACAACTGGAAAAAAAGGGGAAAAACTTTTCTTCGATTTTTTTAATTAAAATCGATAATTCTAGAAAAAACCACATCACTTCTCATATCGTGTAGATGGTTCAGTTAATTTTTAGCTCAAAAAGTGCCATACTTAATGAATAAAATGGTTACAAAGTTACCCAATACCAGGAGGTAGCCCCTTAAAGATATAAAGTTAATATTAAACTCTACATTTTTAAAGCTCTGTCGTAGGGCGGATAATATGTTTTTCTTTTTCATATAATTAGATACTTAGTAACCAAACTACTTCTTTATGACTGTAATAAGATATCACATTGATATTTAAAAAACATATTTTTAAGAACGCTGAAATACCGACTCGTATAAATTAATTTTTGGATTTCTTGGTCGTAGCACAAAAAATGTTTAGTTTGATGAGTAGAATACATGCTGAAGTTATCCGCAGTGATATAATAGTTTTCCTTGTATATAGGGTCCAACTTAATATGCTGACACTTTTTTAAGAGGATGATCAGACCGTCAAACTGAACAATTTCTCTATGGGACCAACATCGAAATCGCGAAAAAAAATCAATATTTTTTTTCGCGATTTCTATGCTGGTCCCATAGAGAAAGTTGTTCAGTTTGACGGTCTGAACATCCCGTTAAAAAAGTGTCAGCATATTAAGAAGGACCCTGTATAAAAACCGACACTTGCAAAGGTCCCAATAAAATCCACCTTCGTTTTTAGGTATTACAAATTCGACATTCTGTGATGTCAAAGCAATTAAAACTTGAACTTATTCTAGAAAGTTTTAATTTTCGTAATCCATACATGAATCTTTCTCTAACTTACTCGTACTTACCAAAAATCCAGAAACAAAAATGAGAAAATTCAACATTTTCTCTCAACTAAAATAATATGTCTTCTGTTCGTGATAAGTATTTTGAAAGAGAACGTAAGTGACTTTTTTCTCTCCGTTTATTCCTTTATATTTTGAAAGCTATTTCAATGGTGCCTGAGATGGGGGAGCCGGGTAAAACGGAGCCAAGTTCACTCGGCTATCAGTCGATCGACTCTTGGTTTAGCCACCTCCGTCCGCGGTCCTAGAGGGGAAAAGGGGACCAAAGCAATCAATTAAGACGGGCCGTGGGGCGAATTTATTGGTAGAATTTAAATGGACAATTTATTTAAAATAACAATCGTCGAGAGTCATTTGTGTAAACTTCAGTTATTAGTACCTAATATAATTTGGAAAATTTTCGTTTTGTTTCGTGAGTTCAATCAGAAACAATCAGATAAAAAGTTGTTCATAATATTAAAGGATCGATGTAATGAATAAGCACAAGTCCTGCCTACGTGTTGTGCGTGGGACTTTAGCTGGGTTCGTGGGTGAACTCAAAATTTTAACAAAAATAACGCCTATTTCACTTACCTGACTAATACAGGATGAAAGGAAAAGTATCATTTACCTTTCTTTTAACCGCTTTTAACAGCTGTCCCATACTAAACTGCGATACCTACTCGATTCAAACGTATCGGACAGCTGAAATTTTTTTGTATTTTTTGAGGTGTGTCAGAGTCGTAGCGTGTGGCGGTCCGTGGTCTCTGCCTACCCCCATGGGACAATGGCGTGAGCTTATGTATGTATATTTTTTTGTTTTGACAGGTTTGCTCCCATAGTAAAAGTTGTTCAGTGTGATGGGTGTAGTATATTGTGGTTTAAAGGTTAATGATACTTTTCCTTACACCCTGTACTATAAGGAAAATTGTACGAGTGTTATACAAGTAATGAACCATCGTATCAAAGTCCGGTTGATCGGATTTTGCCCATTATGAAATTATAACATTTACACCAGCTCTACATTCTAACTAGTGAAAAGCTGCAAAGAGAAAAGTTCAAGTTAATATTTTCGATCAGTCACAATTAGCAATGAGGTAGGCTACACTGATTTGCACTTTCTGCCGTTACCATCAAAAACAAAATTAGCATTCACACGTCTACATTTTCAAAATTTTTCCTCTTCCGAGGACAAAATATTTACTGACTTTGCTTTTATTGAAATTACCCTCTTCGTCGCGGAAAGAACGAATTAAAATCGCATTAGGAAATCCCGCTCCCGCCTAACTTTTCCCGTCTCTGCACAGAGTCCCGGTGTATCGGAATAAATGGCCCAAACTTCGTTTATTTATATAGTCTTGTTGAATATTTATGTATTTCGTTCCTAATTTTGCATTCCTATTCATCGGAATACCTATTCGTACTGAATCATCACAGTTTGTGAAGAAAGAACTCACTTTGATTACTTACCGAGTTTCGAGAAAAAAAAACGAACTTGCTTTAGCTTCGCATAAGTATTTGCATAATAATTATACAAGGTTAACAAATGAATTCGAAATCTGAGGAAATGTTTCTCCTGAATCAATAATTGAGCCGTTCGTATCTACTATGCATTAAAAAGTGGCAACGACTCATTACTTGTCACACTGGACACAGAAAGAAATAGTAAAATATTCTGCATATTTTATACGAATACGACTGATCATGATTACCTTCTCGGGGAATAAAGTCGTGAGCATCATACCTAATTATGTTATGCTATGTTTTGATTTACTTTTAGCATTTCGCATAAACATTTTCATACAAATCGACTGATAATGTTATGTATAAGTAATATGAAGTTATCCATTCTTCAAGTCAACAAGAAGTTCTCAGATTTGGCGTCAATTTGTTAACACCTTGTATAATTCAATGTTTAGTCAATGTAAGAGCGTCGGTAGCCTGTTGGTATAAACACTCAATCATGAGAGGTCCGGGTTCGATTCTGAACGGACGACATGCTATGTTCCAATGAGTTTTTTCTAACTTTTGTATACGTAATACCGACTGCTCTATCAATCGGTAAAGATCGTGAGGAAACCTTCATACGCTGAAGAAGAAATTCTGATGGTGAAGTCTAACAATCCCCATTGGACGCGTGTGGTACAACCTGCATGAGGGAAGGCCTTGTGTCCTGCAGTGGGAGTAGTGGGACGTATACAGGGTCTTTCTTAATATGCTGACACTTTTTTAAGGAGATGTTCAGATCATCAAACTGAACAACTTTCTCTATGGGACCAACATCGAAATCGCGAATAAAAAATCTGCAGTCCCATTCATTTGGTTCGAGTAGGTTTGCAGTTTTGTATGGAAGAGTTGATTTTTTTTTCGCGATTTCGATGTTGGTCCCAAAGAGAAAGTTGTTCAGTTTGACGGTCTGATCATCCTCTTAAAAAAGTGTCAGAATATTAAGTTGGACCCTATATAGGCTGATGATGATGATGATGATGATAATTCAATGTATTTGAACCGCTGCGCAGTACCTAATAATTATACATGAATCTTATTTGATAGCAAACGAGAAGCCTTCTTTCCCGTCGAACTTTTATAATTTAATGGAGACGTGAAAAATTAGAAAGTATTCCATTATGCGCAAAGTTACTTAAATAAACTGGAGCTCGTTTGGAATTTTCATAATATTCCATCATGTAGAAGTAAACTAGTTGATGTTTTAATGTATCAAGGGGAGTTTTAGTAGCGTTGTCGACGTTGTCGTTACGTAATGGGCTCCAAAGTTGGCTAATATAAAAATGTGAAGCGAAGTCACGCCTGTTCGCTGTAGCGAGTTCAAATAGGATAATCGGGTAGTTATTGCCCATGTCGGAATAGACATTAGCCACGCCAACCGCTCGTTTATTTACATGCCATAACCCATAACTCGGTTATGTGGAAATGTCTTACTATCGTCGCGAGCGATGACGTGCGCTGATGCCGCATGCCTGCGAGCTGCCGTAAAGAGTTATGTATTGTTTTATAGCTAACCGGATTTCGGTCGTGGGCCTATTTTTGACGTCACTCACCTACCTTAACAATATTTGAGATAGGAATAGATTGCAAAATGTTTTACTACATTGCAGTAACGATGGGTGAACTCGTGGTAGCTGGTAATAAATATGTTGGAAATTGTCACATAAATTATCTAGTCTCATTTAAAGTAAGAGAATCTAGCCTGGACTGGTATAATGATGACTATTAGACAAGGATATATTAGAATACGTATAACACGTTAAAATTAGTGTCGATTTGAACTTTGAAGCCGAATCAGGTGCTGCATTTTAACGGCCAGTATCTTTTCAACAGGAGTGGAGACAAAAGTATTCGCAAATCTTCAGTACCTACTTGAAAATCCCCCGCCGGACCAGAAGTACCATCGGGAAGTACCATCAATGGTACAGTTGGCACTAGGTGGTGCCAGTAGTACCATTAATGGTACAATTGGCACTAGATCGTGCCAGTAGTACCATCAATGGTACAACTGGCACTTAATACCCACTAGTGGTAGGTACTAAGCAGTGGGACCAACAGTCCTTAACCCTTCAGACCAGCAAACAGAACAACTTTCACTATGGAACCATTATACATGTTGTAAGGAAAAGCATCAAACTGAAAAAAATTTTGTTTGGGAGATGGGAGCAAACCGATCGGAGCAAAAAATAAAATCAGCTGTTCCATGCAAAACTGCAATACCTACTCGACAAAAACGTATGGATAGCAGTAGATTTGTTTTTGGTTTGTTGTGATACTTTTCCTTACACCCTGTATAGAAAATTTTCCTTACAACCTGTATAGAAAATGTCAATAGCTTCACTACAAAAATGTATGAAACAGCTAAATTACTTCGGGATTTCAATGTTGGTCCCATAGTAAAATTTGTTCAGTTTGATGGTGTGAAGCACCCTGTTCCGGCTTCAAAACGATCCCGGTGCTACGGTGTAGACACACAAACATTCATGACTCGGAAACAAACATTAATATTCATCATATAACTATTTTCCCCTTACGGGATTCGAACTCGCGACCCTTGGCACTCCCGACCCATCAAGCCGTCAAATTGCATTCACTATGCAAAGATATTTATGTTTCCGTTTTGTGAATATATCCAAAAATGATCACATCCTTATTCCTTTACGGCGTGATTAGCAACCAGGAAGCTGGCGTAGGTATTGTCTATACCTTGGAGTTCAGACTGCCCGTAGAAAGAGAAGGCACTAGAAGGAAGCACGTGTCTTGTCATATCACTCAGTAAGAGATGCACATAGCAAATTCGCTCTAGTTAAAAAAGGAGACCGCTACTTATTGCTATCCTTATCGACGTATCCACTTTTTTGTACTTCGGCCATCTGACTCCAAAATGTCACTACATATAAATTGTATGGGACAACTACCTGACTCCGAGATGTCACTTCATATAATTCGCTATCTCATACCCGGTTACACTGATATTCGGTCTACTAGCGTAAGCGAAAAAATTTTCGTCAATGAGACTGCCTAACATAGGCCAGTCATTTTAGGGTTTGACCCGGGAGTAATTAAGAATTGCATTTTTTTTTCTGTATCTTAGCTTAGAACAAACCTCTCCAAGAAATGAAACAAAATTAAAAAAAAATAACATCGGCAACAGCCCTAAATTGGAAATTTTGCGTTTAATTGCAGCAATCCCGATGCATAATATTTATGGCACTGTTGTTTTGCACAGTTCATTAAATTAATTGGTATTAATTATGTATCTAAATATTAAAAGCCTAGATCAATTGCATATGCTTAAAGTCACAACTGCAGCGTCAAAACTAGTAAATGTTGTATGGTGCTTAAACCTCTATATTTAAGACAAATGTTTCTCGAGATTTACTTAATATATTACGTTATAAACAAAATATATTAAATATTAGAATGAATGTCCCAAGGCAGTACCTCAATCTGTAATTTACATGATTTATGGTTCGAGATGGATTATTAAGCGGAAAATTTTATTTTAATAATTGCATTTAGTATAATACACAATAGTAAATATTAATATTAGAAATAAATTCTCAGAGATAATAATTTTAAAAGAATATAATAAAAGTACGCAGCGCAATATCATCTTTACGCGGGTAGCATTAGAGTATAGTTTCAATAGAAGCGGGCGGAGCGGTGTCGAGCGAAGACGTGAACCGTCACTTGACCCGTGCCAATCCGTTTGGAAAAGGAGGTAGATAGCCCGAATATGTTCCTTTTATTAAGTATAGGTACCTATACTGAAATTTGATTTCACGTGGCTAGTTCTTACTGTTACGCCTGTCACACACATACGAAATCCCGAATCAGGTTACGATTTCGTATGGATTTCCCCCTACAGAATTCTGTTCGGAATTACGGAGGCATCAAATCCTATAGAAAATAACAAGTCTGATTTTAAATTCCATATGTACTTACGTATGTAGGAGTATGTTGCGGACCTTAATGACTATTGATAGAGTCTGATATAGGTAAATTGTACGCGTCGTAGGGTAATAGGGCCCCTTTAGTACACGTTGGTTAAGAGGTTTGGTTAGGGTGTCGCAAAGAGCGTCCCACAACTTCGAAAAATTTTACGCTAATTTTATATGGACCTGGGACTTAGAAAAATTTTGAACGATTTTGTATGAGCCATCGACTTAGTCGAATTTTCGAGTGAAATTAGTATGGGGGCTGGACTTGTAAAATTTTTAAAACTTGATCCGGGCTATCTATCGTCGTTTCTGCGGGCACTATATTTTGACTTTATTAGGTATACCTACTCTGAATTTATTATATTTTGACATTATTATACTTGAACTATATTTTGACATTATTATACTCCGACTTTATTACACTTCGACATTATTAAATGTTGACTTTATTATACTTCGTCATCATTACACTTCGACTTTATTAGACTTCGACATATGACATTTTTATACCTTGTCATTATTCATTTTAGACATTAGTCGACTAAATCGTTTTTTGTAGTGTCGGAAGAAGGGTCCGAGACTTTTGAACGATTTTGTATGAGCCATCGACTTAGACGAATTTTCGGGTGAAATTTGTATGGGGGCTGGACTTGTAAAATTTTTCAAAATGATTTTATTTTTTATTTTCGCATGCGGAAGGGTAGGTTTAGGGGTGCCTCAGGGGTTCGAAAAATTAACTATTTTTTCGCTAGGATGCACCGTTATCGAGATATTTAATAAATTATGTTTTTTAATAATTTTAGGGTTTTTTTTAATTTTTTTCTATGGATTCGCGAAATGGCTACAGAGTCGTGAAAGGCCTAATTCTTGAAATGCCTAATGCAATTGGCCATTTCACGAATTGGCCATTCCGCGAACTCAGTCGGTTAGGTTAGCGAGGAGCGAAGCGACGAGCATGTTAGGCTTCTTGCGACCACAGCGCACGAGCCGAGCGAGCGGAACGAGCGGTGCCGCGGCAGCGGCCGGCGAGTGCCAGAACCGAATTGCTACTGTTTAACCAGTCTACCCAAAAACATTCCCTTTAATTAGACCCTTCATTTCATGTTCAAGGTCAAGGTCATTGACCTTGAGGGTCAGCAGAGGTCACGCGTCGTGACAATTGAAACCGGTAAACAAAGCAACCATTTCATGTTCAAGGTCAAGGTCAATTACCTTGAAGGTCACCAGAGGTCACGCGTGGTGACAATTGAAACCTGTAAACAAAGCAACCATTTCATGTTCAAGGTCAAGGTCAATGACCTTGAAGGTCACCAGAGGTCACGCGTGGTGACAATTGAAACCTGTAAACAAAAGCAACCATTTCATGTTTAAGGTCAAGGTCAAGGTCATTGGCCTTGAAGGTCACCAGGTGTTCACCCACCCTAATACTCCCACATCCCCCGGATCCCGAATGTTACTTTTGGCGATTGTTTTTTGTTGAAAATTTTCGAAGTCCTATTTTTGTATGGGACCCTCTTTGCGACACCCCGACCAGAGGTTTCCCTGAGCGAACGACCAGTCAAGGTCTTCAGAGCCGCCTCACCTCTACTAAACTACGTCATTTTAGTAGGTATACCTATTTTTGACTGGCTTGTGCACACGGCGTCAGCTCAGGCTACCCTGTTTAGACTTTGAACTATTAGAAGTTGAACGCTGCGAATCGTGCGAGAGGGTGCGGTATGTTGTTGTTGTTTCGTCTCACGGCAGGCTGCGCCCGCGCCGGCTGCCGCGTCTATGCAGGCTCTCTACCGCACTATTATGTGTTTTGTACGTAGTGTAGTTATGGGTATTAGGGTGCGTAACATGATGTGTCGCCGTGTGTACTTCATTATGTCACTGTGGTGCCTTCTAATCCAAGGAAATCACATTCTAAAATCATAAGAATTCGTACCAAATTTAACAATTATCTAATTAACTCATTAAATATTGGTATTTTTGTTTTATTTAAATAGCTAGTTTAGATCTTAGTATTGTCTACACAAAGGAGTGTGTCTCAACCTCAAGTAAAAGTGACTTCAACTTAAAAAGTAGATGCACATGAAACATTATTTTTTTACAATATTTAGACTTTCCTTTGAACACAGGTTTTATAATTATGTATTTTATTTATAGAAAAATAAGAAATATGATCTATAGCAAATAAAACCGAGATGTTGAACATCATTGCTACACTTTTCAATAATTTTAATGTCTTTCAAATAACGAGAAGATAGCTTCTCAAAACCAGCAAAATATGGCCCAGCCCTGAGTTTACCTATGAGGAGCGTCTTAATAGGCTCCCCATAGGTAATAACTTGGTCAACCCGGACAACATAAACAACTCTTAACTTGGTCAACTTGGACAACTCAGACAACATGAACAACTTGGTCAACTCGGGCAACATGAACAACTTGGTTGACTCGGACAACATTAACAACTTGGTCAACTCGGACAACATGAATAACTTGGTCAACACAAAAAATTTGGTCAACCCGGACAAGATAAACAACTCTTACTTGGTCAACTTGGTCAACTTGGCCAACTCGAACAACATGAACAACTTGGTCAACTCGAACAACTTGGTCAACCCGGCTAACATAAACAACTCGAACAACCCGGAACAACTCAAACAAATTGGGCAACTCTAACTTGGCCAACTCGTACAACTTGTTCAACTCTGAAAACTCGAATAACATAAACAAGTTGAGCAAGTTGTTCATGTCTGAGTTGACCAAGTTATGCTAGTTGACCAAGTTGTTTATGTTGTTGTTAAATATACTTTCATTTAAAACAAAACACGAATGGTACAAATAAGGCGGTCTTATCGCTAAGAAGCTATTTCTTCCAGACAACCTTAGGGTAGGACATTTAAAAAAAATGGCTGAATTCTTGAAACTTGTCCGAGTTGACCAAGAAGTTCGAGTTGTTTATGTTGTCTGAGTTGTTGACCTGAGTTTTTCGAGTTGTTCAATCAAGTTGTTAAAGTAGTTTATTTATATTGTCTGCCTCATAAAAAAGGAGGAGAGGAGAGGAGAGGAGAGGAGAGGAGAGGAGAGGAGAGGAGAGGAGAGGAGAGGAGAGGAGAGGAGAGGAGAGGAGAGGAGAGGAGAGGAGAGGAGAGGAGAGGAGAGGAGAGGAGAGGAGAGGAGAGGAGAGGAGAGGAGAGGAGAGGAGAGGAGAGGAGAGGAGAGGAGAGGAGAGGAGAGGAGAGGAGAGGAGAGGAGAGGAGAGGAGAGGAGAGGAGAGGAGAGGAGAGGAGAGGGAGAGGAGAGGAGAGGAGAGGAGAGGAGAGGAGAGGAGAGGAGAGGAGAGGAGAGGAGAGGAGAGGAGAGGAGAGGAGAGGAGAGGAGAGGAGAGGAGAGGAGAGGAGAGGAGAGGAGAGGAGAGGAGAGGAGAGGAGAGGAGAGGAGAGGAGAGGAGAGGAGAGGAGAGGAGAGGAGAGGAGAGGAGAGGAGAGGAGAGGAGAGGAGAGGAGAGGAGAGGAGAGGAGAGGAGAGGAGAGGAGAGGAGAGGAGAGGAGAGGAGAGGAGAGGAGAGGAGAGGAGAGGAGAGGAGAGGAGAGGAGAGGAGAGGAGAGGAGAGGAGAGGAGAGGAGAGGAGAGGAGAGGAGAGGAGAGGAGAGGAGAGGAGAGGAGAGGAGAGGAGAGGAGAGGAGAGGAGAGGAGAGGAGAGGAGAGGGTGCATAGATACTGGTTCCATAGAGAAAGTTCTTCAGTTTTATGGTCTGACCATCCCCTTAAAAAATGTCATCATATTAAGTTGGACCCTTTATGCAGTAACATGAACAACATGGTCAACTTGGCCAACTCGAACAACATGAACAACATGGTTAACTCGGACAACATACACAACTCGAACAACGTCAACGGAAAACTCAGACAGCAGGAACAACTTGATAAGTTGAACAATTTTGCTAACACGCTCAATATAAACAACTTGGTCAACTCGGACCACTCGGACAACATACATAACTCGGTCAACTCGGAGAATATGAACAACACGAACAACTTGGCCAACCTGGACAACACAAACATCTGTCTGATCATCCCCTTACAAAAATATCATCATATTAAGTTGGACCCTTTATGCAGTAACATGAACAACATGGTCAACTTGGCCAACTCGAACAACATGAACAACATGGTTAACTCGGACAACATACACAACTCGAACAATGTCAACGGAAAACTTAGACAGCAGGAACAACTTGATAAGTTGAACAATTTTGCTAACACGCTCAATATAAACAACTTGGTCAACTTTGACAACTCGGTCAACTCGGACAACCAAGTTGTTTGAGTTGACAAAGTTGTTCGAGTTGACCAAGTTGTTCGTGTTGTCTGGGTTCACCAAGTTGTTCATGTTGTCTGAGTTGTCCAAGTTGTCTGAGTTGTTTGAGTTAACCAAGTTGTTCATGTTGTCCGAGTTGACCAAGTTGTTTATGTTGTCCGAGTTGACCAAGTTGCCTGAGTGGTTCGAGTTAACCAAGTTGTTCTAGTTGTTTATATTGACTGAATTGACCAAGTTGTTAATGTTGTTCGAGTTTGCCAAGTTGTTCATGTTACTGCATACATAACATACCCACAACTGAATACATACCTAAAAAAACACTTACCTATAATGTATATTTGATTGACTGATTGAGTGAACTACATACCTACATACTTACAAACCTACGAACCCCCCTTCATAATTTGCCCTATTCACCAATCCGGGCTGGTCGACCACTCCCATTTTTCTGAACACCCAACTCGCCCTGTGTTGAAGGCGACATGACCCCTACCGACTCGAAAGAGTGGCCTTGAGGCGAGATTTTTTACTGGCAAGGGCAGTACGGCGTGGTAATCATTGGGCCAACCGAGTCGTGGTAACCTTCATTGATATTATTATAAATCTCATAATAGTGATAGTATTCGAACAAGATTTAGGGCCTGTTTCACCACTTCGGAATAAGTTCTTGTTAGCTTATCCGACAGCTCATTTGACATATTCTTCATACAAAATGTGTCAAATGAGATTTCTGATAAACTAACATGAACATATCAAAAAGTGGCGAAACAGGCCCTCAGCCAATCTTTTTATCAATAGGTCCTTTAAAAGCAAAACGCCGCTAAAAACAGCATGATTGCATTGGGTTGCAGTGCCTTTGTAGTGCCGACGCGAGCGCACAAGGGCACCGGCTGGCCGCGCGGGCCGCGCTAAGGTCACGTCATCGCCCGTCCCACCCCGCCTGCACCCCCGAGAGCACCTTGCGAGCCATCGTTGATATTCGATCCTTTTAACACTACATACATACACTTTATGTTTTTAATATGTATGCAAAATAATTAGTATAAATATACTACGTGTTATTAAAAAGAAAAATATACATTTAAATTCTTATCTACATAATGATTTCGGTTATTTTAATCACGGCTGAATATATCGTTATATCGTTTTAATAATGATAAAATAGAGTAAAACTATTATTTATAAGGCTATACACGCTTTACTCTTGGAATTTATATTTGTATCTACTTAGAAAAAAAATAAAATGACAAAATATTTTTTAACGAATAATCCACTTACAACACATTTCTAATTTTGATGTAAATTTTAATGTTCAAAAATCACTACTAAGTCTAATTAAAATAAGCGTTATAGGTTTATTTTTGAATGAGTTACAAGCCTTCCGGGAGTTATAATTTTTTTTTCTATGTTCCATACAAATATTTTGTCTAATTTTTTTTCAGGCTTTACTTTCTTCACTAAATGATGCCAATTACGGTTTAAAAGTAAACATAAAGATTACTTCGACCTCCTCCAAACTGAACACGCTAAAATGACTGGCCTAGCTGGCCGCGCGGGCCGCGCTAAGGTCACGTCATCGCCCGTCCCACCCCGCCTGCACCCCCGAGAGCACCTTGCGAGCCATCGTTGATATTCGATCCTTTTAACACTACATACATACACTTTATGTTTTTAATATGTATGCAAAATAATTAGTATAAATATACTACGTGTTATTAAAAAGAAAAATATACATTTAAATTCTTATCTACATAATGATTTCGGTTATTTTAATCACGGCTGAATATATCGTTATATCGTTTTAATAATGATAAAATAGAGTAAAACTATTATTTATAAGGCTATACACGCTTTACTCTTGGAATTTATATTTGTATCTACTTAGAAAAAAAATAAAATGACAAAATATTTTTTAACGAATAATCCACTTACAACACATTTCTAATTTTGATGTAAATTTTAATGTTCAAAAATCACTACTAAGTCTAATTAAAATAAGCGTTATAGGTTTATTTTTGAATGAGTTACAAGCCTTCCGGGAGTTATAATTTTTTTTTCTATGTTCCATACAAATATTTTGTCTAATTTTTTTTCAGGCTTTACTTTCTTCACTAAATGATGCCAATTACGGTTTAAAAGTAAACATAAAGATTACTTCGACCTCCTCCAAACTGAACACGCTAAAATGACTGGCCTAAACAAGCGGTGAAACATAATACTACTTGGTGGTCGGTAATGATCGTTCTTCTTTCGCAAATTCCCGTCGTTGTGTTCACGTTTTTTTGTCCCTTTCTAATGCAACGATAAAAATTTTAGCTCCTATGACTGTCATACATTACCTTATTTGATAGAAAGGGACACAAAAACGTTAAAAATATCCTCGACGGAGACTTACAAAAGAAGATTGAATATTACCGACCGCCATGGCCAATTTTCTTGTTTCCCTGCTTGTAAGGAGGAGTGGAGGCGTAGAAAGAGAAGGAACTAGAAGAAAGCACGTGTCTTGTCATATCACTCAGTAAGAGATGCACATAGCAAATTCGCTCTAGTTAAAAAAGGAGATCGCTACTTATTGCTGTCCTTATCGACGTAGCCACTTTTTTGTTCTAAGACGGCTGTCTGACTCCGGAGTCAGACATCTATTTTCATACAAATTGTATAGGATTTTATGACTATCGCTGTCTCATACGCGGTTACACTGATGTTACGTCTATTAGCGTAAGCGAAAAATACTTAGCCTATGAGTGGAGGAGTCCTTTATGATTCTATGACCCTTGTTAGCAACATATCAAGTAGGTACTATTCGTTATTATTAATCTGTGGTATTAGGGCTAACCAAAATAATACAACAAAAGAAACAAGAAAGAAATGGGGTGAAAATTTAACCACTCGGCAAAGAGCACTCGTGAGGAATAAAAAAGTAGCGGTTCACTTCATAAAGCTCAAATAACACTCGATAGCGCGATTTTATTGACGTGCAGCGCCATCTATTGACAAAATTGTGTGTTTGTTTGTTTGTTCGCGCGTCACGCAAAAACTACTTAACCGATTTTGATGAAACTTTTTTGTTTGATAGCTTATGATCTGACTTAAAATCTGGTATATAATTTGTGCGGACGAAGTCGCGGGAAAACACTAGTTATTTATATAATAACACGGCAATCAGGGCATTTATATTAGAGTTGAGAACAACGTGAAAAATTTTTGTGAAGGTTCCTAGCTGAAAAGCAGTGTAAAACGCCTGGAAAGTCAGGATATTTCATTTTGTCTGACATTATTAGTCGGGCATGCATATGCGGCGTTAGTTCTACATACGAGCCAGCATTGCTGAACGTTTCCCACGAGTTGAACTTAGTATTCTTTCACAGTCCTGTGATGAATTTTACAGAACACATTACATATTTCATCTCTGACGTAACTGGCAAGTGCTATTAATATCAACTGGGGTACAACGTAAAGATATCTATGGCTACCTATTGTTTATACAGATTATATCAATATAAGAACGGTTATATAGGCTATGAAGCAGGGGGTAGTCAGAGATATTCTGAAACCTCAGAACATCCACGTTTCACCAGTAGTACCGAAAAACTGTCCAGTGTGACGGGGGTGAGCCCGTCGCCACTTATATAGTGACCACTTATATAACGGTTATTTGTGTGTTATGAGAATACATTGTTTATTATCTATTTATTATCTATGAGTCTATGATTGTACTAGGCAATTTTTAACTAATATGATGTTTCTCCAAGGGTATAGAATCATGTGCTTCTCCGAGCAGGTCATTGTGTTCCTCCAATCATCGCATTCACTGTCTGAAATTTCTGAAAAACCTGAAACAATAAAAAAACACCATGTCAATTTGATACCGACCGAATTCTAAGTGGTATTTTTGAAAGTCACATGTTTTAAACATGGATATTATAGCAACAATACCTATGTCATCTTCTTGCGTTTAAATCAGTAGTAGACATTGACAAAATTATCATGGAGATTACCCAACCAAATTTTTACCTACTTAATAGTAGGTACTGTAGCCGGGGGACTATTTAATTACCAAAAAGATTACCGATTGCCGTTTAGAAATTGTTGTAAGGTACTAAATAACTAATTTAAAAACCTAAGTCTTACAGATCACAACCTGCCGTAGAAAAAAAAAAATTAAAAAAATAGTTTGATATTTTCAAATTTCAGTGTTACCGTTTTTTTCTATACTGTCATGTTCTTCACCTTAGTTCAATACCAATACTCTGTAAGACTTAGGTTTTTAAGCGTCATTGTTTACCTAGAAGGGAAGAGAGAGTCTTCCTGGATTGTCATTCTCATCCAAAAATTTACAATAAATCACAGTAAGAAAATAACAATATCAGTATTTGTACGAATAAATCGTCTGTAACATTGAATTGTTATTTCAAAAATGATATTATGGAAGATATGTAAAGGAAAATAACATTTATGCCGGGAGCCTTGCGCGTGTTACAAAAAATTGCAATTTACTAGAAATTTTTATTTAAAACCCACACTATCCTACGTAAAGTCTACACTTTGAAGCAAAATTGATCAATTCCAATATAAATTCATGAATACAAAGCGCATTCACTTACGGTTCAATCGCTTCATAAAATGTGCTATGAAAACGGATTATAATTTTGGACATTTTCCATTCAAACATTTTAACAAATTTAATGTTCTATGTTTGCTGTTATTTTTATAAATTCACCTGAATTACATATAAGTAATACGATTATTAATACTTCGATACTAATATTATAAATGTGAAATTCTCTCTGTCTGTTTGTCTGTTATGTTAAACTTTGATGAACTTTGATGACCTTTGATGAAATTTGGTATAGAGAAAGCTTAATCCCTGTAGGCCTACATCAACTGACATTTTTCACGTTTTGTCGCTTTGTTTTGGTGGCATGGTAGCCGTGCTGTAGGCTAGCATACCGAGCCCGACACATCGACATAACGAGATAGCCATCATTCACCTATTCGCCATCGTCGCTTTCACATCTATCTATCTATCTATCTATAACGTCACGCCTCTTTCCCATTGGGGTAGGCAGAGACCAGAGCGCGCCATCTACTACGATCCTTACATACATCTTTTGCCTCATTCACATCCATACATCTCTTCATACATGCCCGTCGGTTTCGAGTACTCCGCACCTCCCCTTTTTGTAGGACGCAACTGATTTGATCAGAATACGTCCTACGAGGGCGCCCTCTGCCGACACATCCACTCATTTTAGCTCCATATATCTCTTTCGTACATCTGCTATCACTCATCCTCTCCACATGACCAAACCAACGAAGCATACCCTTCTCTATTCTTGTCACAACATCTTCTTTCAATTTACATCGATCTCTAATCACACAATTTCTCACTCTATCTCTCAGCGTAACTCCACAGATGCTTCGCAAGGAACGCATTTCAACAGCATTCATTTTACTTTCATGCTTCTTCTGCCATACCCAACACTCACTGCCATACATAAGTGTAGGCACCAACACACCATTGTGTATAGCAAGTCGCGCCCTTTTGGACACCAATTGGCTAGCCACAATGGTATGCAAAGCACCGTTCACTTTATTTCCCGCTGTTACTCGCCTATGCACATCACCCTCAGATTTCCCGTCTCTAGTAAACATACATCCTAAATACACAAACTCATTAACTTGTTGCACTTTTTCATTCTCAATCTTTATACAACAATCAGTCACACATTCATCCCTCTCCATTACCATTACCTTCGTTTTATTCACATTTACTTTCATACCTTTCTTTTTCAATGCTTCATTCATTAGAGTTACCATGTCCTGTAACTCTCCCGCCGACGATGCAAGTATCACTTGATCATCAGCGTATAAGAGGCACTTGACTAATAATTCTCCCATTCTTAAACCATTTTCACATTCTTTCAGACCAGTCAGACAGCTATCCATATACAGGTTAAAAAGCCAAGGGGACGCAACACAACCCTGTCTAACACCACTGGTGATGTTAAACCATTCTGAGTGCGCCCCGTTGAACCTGACACAGGCACTAGAATCCTTGTATAGAGATTTTAGTGCCTGCACCAAGTGGTCGTCAACACCGTATATAGATAGCGTAGACCACAGTTCATCCCTCCATACTCGATCATACGCTTTTTCCAGGTCCACGAAGGCACAGTATACCTTCGCGTGCTCTGCCAGGTATTTTTCGGCTATGCACCTTAGGGCAAAGATTTGATCCATACATCCCATTCCCTTTCGAAATCCTGCCTGCACATCCCACATTTTTTCTTCACTAACATTAATCACTCTTTCAATCAATACCTTAGCATACAATTTGCCTACAACACTCAAAAGACTAATGCCGCGGTGGTTTTTGCACTCTTGCTTTGAGCCCTTTCCCTTATAAAGTGGAACGATAACGGCCTTGCACCAGTCTCCAGGAACATGACTGCTTCGCCAGCATTTATTAAAGATTTGGCAAAGCAAACTTGCCACCACCATGCCACCGCTCTTCAGCATTTCGACGGACACTCCATCATACCCCGCACTCTTTCCTAATTTCATTCTTTTCATCGCTTTCGTAATCTCATCCAAAGTTATCTCGCTGTTATCATTCTCGTCCATCACCGAATTCTCAATCTCCATCCCTCTATTAGACACCTGGGGCGAGTTATCATCACTACAAGCATAAACACTTTCAAAATAGTCCTTCCAACGTTCCAGAACCTCATTTTCCTTACTTAACAAATTTCCTTCCTCTGATTTAACCACAATCGCTTTAGAATTATCTAATACTCCACGAGCCAACCGAACCTCCTTCCAAAACAACTTTTGGTTGGCTCTGAAGTTTTTAGAAAATTTTCTGTCATACTTATCTTTCATTTCGTTTTTCTTCCTTTCTACAATTTCTTTCACTCTTCTTTTTGCATCAGTGTATATTCGTTTCTTATTTTCAATTGCTCCATTCACACTCATTGTTCCAGTCGTCCTACTATTGGCTTTTAGCGCCAATAAATCCAACCATGCCTTCTTCTTTTCATGCACAGCCTTTCGTACTTCATCATCCCACCAACCTTTATCCATCGACCTCTTATTCTTTTTCCTAACATCTCCACAAACTTTGGAAGCTGCCTCAATTAGACTCGATTTAAAAATTTTCCACATGTCCTCTAACTCATCAATTCCTCTTGTACAATCCCTAAGACTAGCTGTTCTTTGACATACTTTCACATAAGCAAAGTAAAATCGCTTTCACATAAGCAAAGTAAAAAAGACAGAGGCTCGTATCGATTTTTGTCCTTTTCTCGGGGGTTGCATACTACAGGGTTCAAGCTTCTCTATCCCTCATCAAATTTCCACGCAGAAGAATTTCTATATTTAGTGGATATAAATAAAAAAAAGAGGCGCATTATAGCAGCAATCCACTAGCGAGATTACGCCGGCTGCTTCAGTTTCAGTCGGTAAAGAACAAATATGGAGTTGTTACCATAAAAATATACAACAATATTTTAGAGGAGCGTATATCCCGCATTGGAGCGGTATCTCCATACTTTTCACATTACTTATGCATAGAGTAGAGATTGGAACGAGTGGCGTAGTTGCTCCGTCATCGGTATTCAAAGCCCGCCTCGCCCGGTTTAACCGCAACCTGTCTTCTGCTGATTGTCTACAAACAAAAGAATAACTGAAATAACATTTTGTGAATTAAGCTTTGTTTTGGAAAATAACCATTGACTAACAAACTAATGGACGTCAGGTCTCGTACAAAATTCTCCAAAAAAGTGTCCCAGACTAATTTACGCATAGATTTAGGTATAGGTCGGAAATGCAAAAGAGAATGGACATAGCATAAATGTTAGAGCGAGATAGATAGACGAGACGATTCACGAACACGCTATGAGCCTGTATGGCCCTAGCGTCAGTTGTCAACGAAACGAATCTCGCTTTTTGTCTAAAATCTCAGGTTTTTTTGTCTCGCCTTGGATAATCCGTAGCCGATCTAATGTAGTTTATGGTAAATATATGAATTTACGTAAACGGAAGTACGTTTTAGTAATTAAAACAACGAAACTGTTGAAATTATTTTTTCATTTTGCTCGCGTAGTGTTTACAAATTCATAAAGCACAGCGGCACGGCACTATAGACGTGCGCGGAGACGGTCTATCAAACGAAGACTGGCGTGGCGCGTAATTGTTACTCTTTGTTACTCATTTGGTTCAAAAACTTTTGAGCGCGGACCGAACGTCCAGGTAGTTGGTAAGTCAATGACAATAACCGTCATAGCGCTTCAATCGACCTAATTAGGGAAACACGGGGACTTTGTGTACCTATTTGCATTGAAACCAATTCGGCTTGACTTGTTCAGCTGTCGGAATGTATCGAACGCGTCGGGACGGGTACGTTTTTGTTAACTTTATTACGTAATTATTTTGTCGATCTAAATAATTAGTGCGGTTGTGAAGCTATTTTCCATTATACAGATTAATTGTAGTAATTGGCTTCAACGTTGAATTTAAATGTTAACATCGCTTTTACTTCACTAGTGGCGCTCGTTCGCGTATAAAGTAGAGCTATTGGAATTGTAAACAATCACTGCACTGATGTTACGCAACGTTAGGTCTTGTACGGGTAACCGTATAAGTATTTTAACTCGAGCGTCTTCGTGCTTCGAAAAGCACGTTCAGCCATTGGTCCTGGATAGTTCCGATGTCAGTGTTACTAACTAATCGTTAGGTCATACGCTTAAAAATTCCCTTGACATGTTGACCACTAACTTGCCTCCACCAATGCGTAGGTACTTGGCTCGCGAGGAGGAGTATGGCCCACTCCCTCTCATTATTATTCTTGAGAGGAGGCCTTTGCCAGCATGCAGTAAGATCCCACAGGCTATCAGAGTCTTATTTATCCTTTGCCCTTTACAAGATAGTAAAGATTTCATCTGTAGAGACTGCTCTTATAGCTTACCATAGCGAATCAACTCTCAGATACGGACTTATTATTTGGGGAAACAGTACGGAAATTAATCAAGCATTTATTGCACAAAAGAAATGTGTCCGCGCCTTGTGTGGGGTGGCACCGGTTGTTTCCTGCAAACCATTATTTAAAAGATTGAACATTCTTCCTCTTCCGTGCTTGTATATATTGGAAATAGTGAAATTCGTAAAAGAACATCCAAATCTTTTTAAAACGGCTAAGGATGTATATCCAAGAAGCACCAGAAATTGCAATAGACTAGCCCATGACAATGTTCCACGATCCGCGCGTTATCTAAGTAATGTCTACTCAATGTGTATAAGCATTTACAATGGCTTGCCTAGAGAAATCAGAGATTTGTCACATAATAAATGTATAAGCTCATTAAGAAAGTGGTTAATCGAAAAATGTTTTTATACTGTTAAAGAATTTTTGGAACCAAATGTGATTTTATTTTGAGGATTATACCAATTTTGTAACTTTTTGCATGCCTTTGTAAGAGGTTAAGTGTGAGAAACCTATTGTAAACTTCCACCTATACTGTGTAACCACGCTTATGGCAAATAAAGTTTCTATTTCTATTTCTTAACCCTATACTTAGCGGAGTATCTACAAATTTACATTACTTTAACTAAAAATCTAGAGACGAAATAAAGCAACGTATTTGAAAATAAAAAAATGGAATTTTAAAGAAAACAAATCCTGCCAAGTAAAGGGTAATTAAAACGTTCCATTAAAAACATAAGTCACATAAACTGTTATTCTATCTAGGTACCTATAACGTAGAGAGAAGCGAAAAATCTTGGTCAATGTTCCTAAAGATAGCTTTTGAGTAAATAAGTTAAAATTCTATCAATCCATTTCGTTACAACAACATCTGCAGAAGACTGCTCTCTTTAAACTCACAGTGTGAATTGTTTCTAAACACAAAGAAGATTCGTATTTAGCGGTATTCGTGTCGCGGCCTGCACCGGAGATTGCCTAGCGAAGCGACCCTCTTGTTATCTCCCCTGTTACCAGGGTAATCGCTGCCTCAAATAATTTATGAAATATGGCATAATAACCTTTGTAATAAAGGCCAAAGTGGCGGTACCATGGATAAAACACTTGACATTATTGTTATTGGCGAAAATCTCGGATAAGAGAAACTGTTCTAGAGGAAAAGATGGCAACATGCTTATAAGATATGGATAAATTTTGTATTTTTTAACGGGACGTTCTAAGGAATTAGCCGTGGTGGTCTAGTGGCGAGAAACCATGCCTGCCGAGCAGGAGGCGAAGGGTCAATCCCCGTTCATGCAGACTTACGAGTCTGCCAGAAAAACTCATTGGCATGTCAATGAGTTTTTCGGAATTTATGTACGATTTGTAATACCACTGGCTTTTCGGTGAAGGAAAATGTCGTGAGGAAAACTTCAAGCTTCAATTTAGAGGCATAAAGGTATTGTATATACCCACTGTCCATTATATACGTGGTGACGGGCTCACTACCAGTCATACCGCATGGACAGAGTTCTGAGTTCACATAATATCTCTGACCACCCCCTCAGTGAATTAATTAGCCTGTTTTTGCCCCACAAGAGGGCACATCTGAATGTACCTAGTATCAATGCTCTGAGGAATGGAAGCGAATATTAGACGTTATGAGTATACAGGGTGAAATTGATATCATTAGCATTCAAACTGAACAACTTTTACTATGGCAGCAAACAAGATCGGAACAAAAAAATAAAAGTAAAAATTGTTCAGTTTGATGCGTAGACTCTAAGTTTAAAAGGATGCTAATGATATCAATTTCACCCGCTATATTAATCGGAAAACAGCGTAGCACAAGGCAGACATAAATGGATGAATTTTTTGTTGCCTCTAATAGTTATCCGGAGGAGATGAGAATAGATAGAGAAGTATGAAAGCCTGTCTTGAAATGTTATAAAAATATCTGTGGCTTGTGTCTAAACTATAACAGGATTATATTTAGCACTTTCTTTGACGCGCTATCTGACACAAAAACAAGATTACGAGAATGCTGCCAAATATATGTATTGTAAGCTGTAGTGTAAGCTTATTATGTTGTCACTGAATCCTGTAGTCATAATGGGTATTACTTTTATGTCAAATTTGAGTTGAGCTAGCTTTATACGAATAACAAAGCTGTGTTAAGTCACTGTTGGGCGACAATTTGCACGCCGTCAAGCCATTACGTTCGCTACTCACCTGGTAATGTGGCCCAAATTTCTAATGCTCGGCAATAATTCGATTTTTTTGCTCGAGTGCGTCGCGTCGGCCCGAACAGTGGCTGTGCGAACGCGAAACAATTTTCCCCTTATGAATAAAATTTTAAGGTGCCTATGCAAATTTCCATTACGGCGGGCTGTCTCTTGAATGGTGTCATATGTGCAGACATTTTCTTTTCATATAGACTACGTAAAAGCTTCGTTTAATATTCTAGGTAGGTACCTAGCCCGGGAACTGAACTTTGCCTCCTTGTGAAATCGTAAATTTTTCTTATGTCTAGAATAGGTATGATTCCTTTGACATTTATCATGTTTCTCTTTTATTATTCGGTTTTATGATAATTATGTTTTATAAATACTTTTTACGGTATGCGCAATTCCTTTTAGATCTTGCAAGGATTTCTCACGAATTTATTTAACCTACTTACTATTTATTTATGAAATTGAAAAACATACAGGGTGTTAGGGTAAACAGTTGCATTACTTTAAGGGATGATTGTAACCATGATACTGAACAACTTTCCATAAAAACTTAATTCTTAAAATAATTGTTGGTCATTCCATACTAAATGCAATCAGCTGACCGAAAGTTTGTATGAAAAGTCGTTTTTTTTTGCGAATTTCTTATACAAGGTGTTACAAAATTACAAATAAACATTGAAGGGGGTGGTTTAGACCATCAAACTGTACACCTTTCACGTAGGTCGCTAGACAAAGATGGTATACCTTATTCGCATCATTCTGAAGACTGCAGAATCATTTCGCGCTTTTCCTCCATAAGCTCAAGTGGGTCTCAATGAACTTGGACCAGACCACAAACCCGTTGCTATAATCATCCACGCTACTTCCTTATCGTGAGCGATATTGGTTACATTTATAAAATAATAAGATAATACAGTAACCTAGTGAAAAGAAATGTTTTTCTAATTAACCCGTGGAATGTCGGCCGGACACCCGGGTGTCCGGGAGATTTTTTGGTCTAACGTGTCAGCCGGACACCCGGGTGTTCGGGAGACGACCGCTCCTACTGGCTAGTGATTTATGGCGTGGCGTTTCGTTTCACCATACTTTTTATATTTTCATTAGATTTATTGGTTTTCATTGGTTCGTTTGATTACAATTCTGTGAAAAACGGAACAAATTTAAACTAAAACAAAGAAGAACTAGTGAACCATAGTGAATTCGGGTTGCCAAGATGGCGGAAGTCGCGTGTGTTTTGTGTCGGACTTTTTCAATGTTTACCAAGTTATTCAATTGTTTTTAAACAAAGTGTTGTTCATAAATAGCTCGTAATATTGTCAGCTTTTAGATTATCAAATTGGTTTTGTGCGTTGTGAAGTGAAACAATGTGTAAAACGGTAACATCGTGAAAGCGGACTCCAGTTTTTTTCGAAAGGTAGGTAATTAACAAATAGCACGGAATATTTTTTTTATTGTTTAAGAATGTAAATAATTTCAATTGAGAGATGTATTAAGAATGATAGGAAATTTTATTGACTTCACGTAGATATATATTTTATTGCCATAATTTCATAGCATAACATCGAAAAATTATTTTTTCTAAAAGGTGGTAAAAAAAATTTGCATTGTATAAAACACAGCGACACGCGAGTGTTTTTTGTTTAGCAGAGCCCCGACGCGGGATGGGTTAAACGACCTAATCATTTTTTATAGCACCCCATTAATCACTAATAATTGTATCTACATGATGTCAAGCCTTTTTCTTCAAGAAAATCGCGATTTATAAATATTATTTTCGAGTACCGTTAGTACCGAAATTCCCGGGAAATCCCGGTTCCAAGTTCAGTACCGGAAACCCAGTCCCGGTTCTTGAGATGAAACCGGTACTGCACCCCCTAGTAGGTACAGCAGTTTTGTATGGGACAACTGATTTTTTTTCGCTTCGTAGCGAAAGTTGTTCAGTTTGATGGTCTGAGTTCACCGTTTCAGTATTTGCTAGGCTGTCACTTACACCCTGTATGTTTCCTTGGGAAATCGTTCGTAATGCCTAAGAAGTCAAGTTTTCACTTGTTTTGTTCACTAAGCTATTTGTTCCCTCGTTCCATTTCCAGTCCATCGCGGACACTGTCTGTTTTAATTTTATTAATTTATTTGTTGATAATGAATATCGACATAAGGATAATTGATACTCCTATCCTATCCATTTAGCGCACACATTAGCTCTGTCTATTTAAATCGCATCTCACATTATCCGCTATTTTATCGTCTAAATGTTTTAGTTTCAAAAGTTGGATTTGAGTTTCTGATCTGCTTTTGCTTTTAGATCTTTTTTAGTCTTTTAATTAGGCCAAAAATCGGAACAAGGCAAATCTAAATAGATTGTAATCCTCTTAAACTTTGACTCTACACATCAAACTGGACAACTTTTACTACAGTAGCAAACATGAAATAGAAAAAAAACTGTTTATTTGAGTCCAATAGACATTGCAATTTATTTAGTATGGAACAGCAAAAATACTGTAAGTATGGAAACACTGCCTCTTTGAAATTGCCTTTTAAAGACCACGCAAAGGGTGTGCTAAAAAGGTTGCATCCCCACTTTATGTTAATATACAGGGTCCTTATTAATATACTGACACTGAAGGGGATAACCAGACCATCAAACTGAACAACATTATCTATGGGACAAACATCGAAATCGCGAAAAAAAATCGTATGTCCCATACGTTTGGCTCAAGTAGGTTTGCAGTTCTGTATGGAACACCTGATTTTTTTCGCGATTTCGATGTAGGCGCCATAGAGAAAGTTGTTCAGTTTGACGGTCTGATCATCCCCTTAAAATAGTGTCAGTATATTAAGAAGGACCCTATAATGTCACATTATTTTAGTTTCATAAAATTGAGATAATGACGATTCAAAGGGATCATGAGTCAATTCAATTCAATATAATTTACTCAATATAGGAGCCCCGAGCCTAGGAAGCACACTTATTAAACGTCAATTCTTTTTTAAGCTACCACCGCGTCGGAACGTGTTGTCGCTGTAGAGAAGATGCGGTCAGAAACTCTACAGTATTACACGACTTAATGACTATTACAATATAAAGGCTTCTGCACATTGCAGCGATTTTATCGAGCGATACTATCGCTGCGATTTCGCGATAATTGTTTCCAGTACATTTTGTATGGGGACGCGCGCGATCCTACACACTGCCGCAATATTATCGCGACCTGACGCAATCTCTTTCGACTACATTCAGTGGTGGGCGCATGCGTGACGCGAATCGCGGAATCGCTGTAGTGTGTAAGGTGTCGCGATATCGCTGTCGATAATATCGCTGCAACGTGCGGAGGCCTTAAATTCTCAAGCTAAGGTTATGTATACAGTAATACATAGTCTATTTAATTAAATAATTGATGCAATACAGTAAACTATAAGTTAGTGCACTCACTGAGTGAGTGACACTGAGTTTAATCCAAACTATTATAAAACTGTAACTGAAGTGTGTTTGCACATTGAAGATATTTACAAAAAAAGATTACGATATGGTTTTTAGGTATAGAACGGAAGAACTGATTGAAGACGATCTTATACAGATCCGTTATCGGACTATAGACGGACAGACTACTGATCACTAATTTTTAACTTCTCCATTGTAAATATTTATCCTGAAAATATTTATCCTACTTTCAATAAATAAAATAAATAAATTACGCTCACAGGCACATACATTGTAATGATCCCAAACTAGCACTAAAGGCTTTTATTATGGAAACCATACAATAACGGCACGAACATATAACATCCATGACCGAACCGGGATTCGATCCCAGGACCCTGGTTTGGCAGTCCGGCTTGGTAACCATTACACCAACCGGGTCTTCAATATTTTTAGTTATTTTTTATACTTACTTAACTAGTAGGTACGTACGTATTACATTTAAATCTCACGAGTTGTGAATAATTGAACAGTAAAAAAGCTGAATAAAAAATCGTGCTAGCGTTTGATTTTTGTATGATATTATAATTTTTTTTTGGCTTGTCGTTTTATTTGGGTACGACTTTGAATGTCAGCTAAAGTGGCAGGTGTCAGAGACTTGATCTTATCCTTTTATAACATTTTGCAAGTAATTTGTAACTTTTTGAGTTGCCACTGAATAAACATTTTATTATTTCTGAATAATTAAAATGTCATTGATTTGTTTAAGTACTTTCAGAACCTAATTTTTAGGGTTCCGTAGTCAAACAAGGAACCGTTATACTTTCGTCCAATTCTGTCTGTCTGTCTGTATGCCCCACCTCAATAACTCGCTCTATTTTGCTCCTATTGAATCGAAATTTAGCATGAAAACAGATAACAAAAATTTTTTTCAACCCCCATATGCGGGGTTGGGCAAAATAGTTTTTTTTTTTATTTTAGTGAGGAGTCAGTCGTTGGATAGGTCTTGTCAAATGGAACAAAACTCCCATAGAAACTAAATCGAATGGTTCTGTTTCGAGATATCTGCGCTCAAAGACTAAAATAGGGCAAACAAATTCTGACAGGGTGCATACTTATTTGAGGGGATGCTTCTGATCATCAAACTGAACAACTTTGACCATGGGACCAACATCGAAAACGGGAAAAAATTCAGCTTCCATACATTACGGTCATCATTGACGTTTTCTATGGAACAGCAGATTTTTTTAAAGATTTCAGCGTTGGTCCCATATTAAAAGTTGTTCAGTTTGATGCTGTGAAACAACAATTATACACCCTGTATAACGGAACACCTTCCGACGCGGCGTCAAAAAAAAAGACTTACGAAAGGTATTAAAATGTGAATTTAAAAAACTGGAGTCTATTTGGGTTTAGTCCTAGTTGACCAAAACTCCAACGTAAACGCTACCCCAAAAAGCATTAACATCGATTCGTTTACACGACAATATTCCGAGTTATGTACCTATTTGCGAAGCCATGTCGCTTGATGTCAATATTTATCGTGAACTTCAATCTAGATTCCATATTTTCCCCTATTACTTATGCATAGAATACAAATTGGCTACACCCTAGCTCTAGCATCAATATTCAGACGGTGACTGCAGCGAACGACCTTAACTAGATCTAATTTGCTGAGATTATGTCTCATTTGTTTCTTACAAACTTAACTTAACTTAACTTAACTTAACTTTAAACTCTTTTTACTAACGGTGGATTAGAGAAGGTATTTAATATAGGGTCCTTTTTAATGGTAGCCACGACATTCGTCAAATTCTTGTTTCGTCAAATACTACATTCGTCAAGTCCTTGTTTCGTCAAATTAATATGCTGACGGTTTTTAAGGGGATGATCAGACCATCAAATTGAACAAACTTTCTCTATGGGTCCGACATTGAAGATGTCGGCGAGAAAAAAATAGATGTTTCATACAAAACTGCAAACTTACTCGACCCAAATCGTCGCTAGCATTAATTACTAAACGACGTAACTCAAACATCGAGGTGATTTTACAGGACAAGCTTTTTTCGGTCAAATTGTGTTTTCTCTTGATACAGATACGTCAATTAGACCGATCGTTTCGTCTTGGAAATTGGATTCCACAAATAATAAGTCAGTTACGCCAAAAATGTCTGATTCGTCGTTTAGTAAGGCTAGCGACGAAATGTATCATCATATCAGCCGATAAACGTCCACTGCTGGACATGGGCCTACCCAAAAACGGGGGGATTTGCCATAATCGCCACGCTTGGCAGGCGGGTTGGCGATCGCAGTTGGATTGAATGTGTGTACTCAGAGGATGCTGCTGCCCATCTTCCGGTAGATACCTTAGTCGCCTTTTACGACACCCACGGGAGGAAATGGGATGGTGCTATTCTTAGCCGACACCACACGGACTACGGAAAGTTGTTCAGTTTGATGGTCCTATCATCCACTTAAAAACCGTCAGGATTTGAAGAAGAGTTTGTATATTATTATGTTTTTCATCAAATAAATTAATACAATTGCCAGACAACGGTAATCTCCGAAGTAGGTAATAGTCTAGACTCTAGAAGTAGGTATTGTTATGTATAATAATTCAGAATATCCACATTTTATTAGAAGTGCCCCAAATCACTCAGGTAGAGAGCTGGCCGCCACTTGATTATCTACTATACAGGGTGTTCTCTTAAGACGCTGTTATCCCGTCGAGGCCGTTTTTTGAACACGAACGAAAGTGTTTTAAACTGTGTTTTAAAGTCTGAAAACCAATTATGTCTTATTTAAAGATCTGGCTGATAGGCAACCGTTCTCAGTTACACGATTAGATTAAGTTTAATAGATAGAAAAAAATCCCAAAGTTACCCCTTTTTGTTATGTTTTTTCAATACTATGATTAAACTGCTGATATTTAACTTTTTATTCTTGTACTTAACTAAATACATTAAATATTTCTTGTGAACTCCGTAGAATTTTGAGCTTAGAAATACCCATGAGCAAAGATATTGATGAAAAACACGTTTTTTTGCGATCCTGCTTTCAATTGGAGCGGGATGGCTAATTGCAAACTTATGCTTGCAAGAAAGAGACGCTTGCACTGGGATAACCTGGCCTTAAATACGTAACTTACATAAGGGGGTGCTGTAGCTAATCAAACTGAACCAACACTATGAGACCAACACTCAAATCGAAAAAAAAAACATTTAATCTATTATAGAAAATGGCAGAAACGACACAGTTTGATTCATTGCAATGAAGGTTGTTGTGCGCATCCCCCGCATGTTTCTAACGTATCCAGAGGGATAGATAGGTGGATTTTATCCCCCTCCGAAATTCGAATAAAACCGTAATTACAGAGATTTCTTTGACATTGTTTTTCAATGAATATATCACTCCCCGAAAATGGATGTCCCCGAACCAAAAGTCTAGATACGTGCTTGAGTCTACCTACTAGTCGAAAACGAGTCACATCTAGTACTACAGTACCTTACCATTAGTTTCTGTGGCAAACGGAATCTACTACTGTTTATTAGACGGCTTGTTCGGTAATTCGTGACTCAAACTTAATACCTTTAGGAATAATCGTTACGATAACGCTTTAAGCTCTTCTTAATGAGGAGTGATCTCCTTTTATCATTTCACTAGCTTTTCCACTCGGCTTCGCATGCATAGAATTATAATTATTATTAATTATTATTTTATTTTTTATTATTATTTAATTATTATTATTTTCGTTTCCAAAAAAAAGCTGAATGATATTCGACTATTGCTCATTTTGACTTCAGAGTAGTCAAAAAAGCAAGTCAAATTGCAATCAACAAGTAGTAGTCAAACAAACTCTTTGTTAGATGTCAATACGCGCGCTTTTGTTTTAAACGAATAAATTAACTTATCTTTGTATGAAAAATTTTACTAAATAATAATAGATACGTCATAAATATTTCATAACTAGTGTTTTCCCGCGACTTCGTCCGCACAAATTATATACCAGATTTTAAGTCAGATCATAAGCTATCAAACAAAAAAAGTTTCATCAAAATCGGTTCAGTAGTTTTTGCGTGATGCGCGATCAAACAAACAAACAAACAAACAAACACACAAACAAACACACAAACAAACAGACAAACAGACAGACAAAATTTCTAAAAAAGGTTGATTTCGAGTCGGGGATATTTAAAAACCATATCGTAATCTTTTTTTTTGTAAATATCTTCAATGTACAGACACAGTTCAGTTACAGTTTTATAATATTTCATAATATATTCGACTCCTTTTTTCTGCCCCAGATTCTGTATATCTGTAAAAAGAGCGACAGTGCGCGTTGTGGAGAACTATGGAAGCTCAATCTTCAGGTACAGGTTAAAATCTGCAAGATGACATGCCATTATACCTACCAAGAGTATATTATTCGGAGCGCGCTCCATACAAACGTACTATAGTGATATTTTCAATACTAACTAATTAAAGTCAATGAAATTTTGCAGAAACAATCTAGACACAAATTTCTATGCTTGTATGGAGTCAGATTTTCTGTAAAATGTATAGTTTTCAAGTTACCGTGCCTCAAAGATTTCCATACAAATCTAAAATTAATCCTAGCATTGAAACTGTATATTTTAACGAAAATCTGACTCTATAGAAGCATAGAAATTTGTTTCTTGATTGTTTCTGCAAAATTTTATTGACTTTAATTCGACAGTATTGAAAATATCACCATAGTACGTTTGTATGCAGCGCGCATTTTCGCTCTCGGAATAATATTCTCTCGTAATACCGACTGCTCTCAAACGGTGAAGAAAACATCGTGAGGAAACCTGCGCTGAAGAAGAAATTCCGATGAATATGTGAAGTTTACCAATACACATTGGGGCACATGTGGTGGTAGGCCTGAGCATGTAGTAGGTACTTATACGCTGTCACAATTATTCTGCAAATTTGGCTTGAGGCACGGATAGGTGTGCGTTAATCTTTAAACCATATTTTAAGACGCTGTTATCCCGTCGAGGCCGTTTTTTGAACACGAACGAAAGTGTTTTAAACTGTGTTTTAAAGTCTGAAATTAAATTATGTCTTATTTAAGGATCGGGCTGGGCGACTGTTCTCAATTACACGATTAGATTAAGTTTACTAGATAGAAAAACATCCCAAAGTTACCCCTTTTTGTTATGTTTTTTCAATACTATGATTAAACTGCTGATATTTAACTTTTTATTCTTGTACTTAACTAAATACATTAAATATTTCTAGTGAACTCCGTAGAATTTTGAGCTTAGAAACACCCATGAGCAAAGATATTGATGAAAAACACGTTTTTTTGCGATCCTGCTTTCAATTGGAGCGGGATGGCTAATTGCAAACTTATGCTTGCAAGAAAGAGAGGCTTGCACTGGGATAACCTGGCCTTAGGTTAATCAAAGCTTGTTAAGAACGAGGTCAAGAAACATATTCCTTCTGCCCCACATCCTGTAATATCTGTAATACAATCTTGTTCTATAAGAACTCTTGATATGGGTTCGATAGACGCTTTCATTAGCATAATAATTTACATTGTTCCCGATAGAAGGGCTCCAATTACGTTTAAAATAAAGATAAAATGCTTTCCAAGACAGCGTAAGCGTAATAATGCGATAAAAATGTTTTATAAAACTAAACGTTTTTTTTTTTCTAAACAGGTATTACAAATTTACAACCTTAGTAGCACAAAATATCTAGAGTAGCTGTAAATTTTATCTACAGTAGCAACACATTTAACCTCACTAATAATTCATAGAACATACGGTGCACGAAGAAAAATATTAGTGGTAATAAATGTAACAATCATTAATTGTAGCAGTATTTCCTAGAAAATCATTCATTCATCAATCATTTACAGTCATAAATCTCATTCTATGACATTTAAAAAAAGGCTCAATTACATCATAAAGTCTGTTCAAAAAAATGGTCACATTACTTACTACTACTAGATTCTTATTTACGCCGTTGTTGTATGGTTTCCAAAATAAAAAGCCATTAGTGCTTGCTTGGGATCATTACAATGTATGTGCCTGTGAGCGTTATTTATTTATTTATTTACTTGTTCTGCATTCTTTCTCTGTACATAGGTACCTAATAACAATTAATACAATACACAATGTCAAGTCCTCAAATACCAGACACAACAGTCTGATTAGTGTCACTTGCAAATCATGTATACAGGGTCCAACTTAGTATGCTCACACTTTTTTAAGAAGATGTTCAGACCATCAAACTGAACAACTTTCTCTATGGGACCAACATCGAAATAACGAAAAAAAATTCTGCTGTCCCATCTCGAGTAGGTTTGCAGTTTTGTATGGAAGAGCAGATTTTTTTAGAAAAAGTTGTTTCAGTTTGACGGTCTGATCATCCCCTTAAAAAGTGTCAGCATATTAAGAAGGACCCTATATAGTATCCTTCTTAATATGCTGACACTTTTTAAAGGGGATGACCAGACCGTCAAACTGTTCAACTTTCTGTATGGCACCAACATCGAAATCGCGAAAAAAAACAGCTGTTCTAATACAAAACTGCAAACCTACTTGAGACAAATGTTAGAAAGTACCCCGTATATTTTAAGAAAACATAGCCTTATTTAAGAGAGAATTTTTTCTGTTAGTAGCACTGAACTTAAACATTTATAAATTTTTTAAAAGAAAATGTTTAGGAGATAAAATTAATCTAGAATTTTGTGTCTGACTTCACAATTAGCAACAAAACTTGATTAAAAACACTTGCAATAGTATATTGATCAAAAGACGAAGATTTAGAAAAGAAACGAAATTTATTTTAAGAGAAATAATTAAATATTTTAAGATAATTAACAACGTCTTTGTTACGACCATAATGCCTGTTTTAGGCTCTTTGTTAGAACCCACCCCTGCCTCCAAAATATTGTTCATATAAATTGTCCTCCATTTTGAGCAAATTGGATTAATGCGAGACGCAATAAAAAAAAAGTCCTTATTTATCACGTCGCCATTTTTAAATCCCTTGATAGGAATCTCGAATTTTGATTAATTAATTAAATTTTACGAACATGCCACGCAACGGACGAATACGTATGTTGAATTTAAAAATAAATACATTATACCTATTTTATTGCACTTGCTACTTGTTTATAGAACGTAAATTATAGAAACAAAAATTATTACCGTCTTCGTAACAATTTTTCCTTTTCTTCTATCTATCTATAACGTCACGCCTCTTTCAAAGTGGGGTAAGCAGGGACCAGGACGCGCCTACTACTACGATCCTTGCATACATCTCTTCATACATGCCCATCGGTTTCGAGTACTCAGCACCTTTCCTTTTTGTAGGACGCCACCAATTTGATCAGAATACGTCCTTCGAGGGCGCCTTCTGCCGTCACTTCCACTCACTATAGCTACATATATCGTATCTTTCGTACATCTGCTATCACTCATCCTCTCCAATGACCAAACGAACGAAGACCCTTCACTATTCTTGTCACAAAATCGGATCTTCTTTCAATTTACATCGATCTCTAATAACACAATTTTTCACTCTATCTCAGCGTAACACCATATAAATTAATAATATTTAACTTTTAATTCAATCGAATAACTTTTCGTTGAAAAGATCTTTGAGGACCTGGCGAGTTAACATATAATAAAAGTCGACAAAACTGTAAGGAAATTGAGACAAAAATGAACAAATCGTTATTTGACCTGTATAATCTAAAAAGTAATATTAGTTGTTGGTCAAATGAGAATAACGATAAACGCATAATATGACAGCGGAAGAGAGTTGCGTTGTGGGTCTGCTATTGGGCGGTCGCTTGTCGGTTGTCCCATCCCCGGCCTACAGCGGAATTCCAGTGGTGGCTCAGGATATTGTTCTTTTATAAGAACAACCCTTGAAGTCACCAAAATATCAATATAACCGTACAACGTCAAGCACTTTTGCTACAAAAACTCGACATTGGTAAAATCATCTACACCAAGATGGATGCCATAACCTTAAAAATAGAATAGAATAGACAGCCGAAGCAGCGGAAAATTTAGCCCAAACAGCTTCTATGCAATTTATATGCACTGTGGCATATACCTGCTATGCCGGGCCGGAGTGGGTCGCATTATTGCGCGGCAGATTTCCGTCAATGCGTTGCGTGCGACCCCTCACGCTCTAGTGCGCGAAGTAGGTACGAATTTCCCCCTGCTGTGTTTCATCATTTACTTCCAATGTTTCAGTAATAATATTAAGTTATTGTTTCCGATTTCATTGTTCTAAGCATATTAGTAAGTTATAGCCTGTAGAATCCCACTGCAGGGCAAAGGCCTCCTCTCACGAATAAGGGTGAGAGGGAGTGGGCCATACTCCACCACGCGGGCCCAGTGCGTGTTGGTGGAGGCAAGTTAGTGGTCACCTAGCTGTCAGAGAATTTTCAAGCCGCCAATAGGCCTCTGACTTGGCTTAACGAATAGTTACAACGCCATCTGACGGAACTATCCGAGACCAACTGCTTAACGTGCCTTCCGAAGCACGGAAACGCTCGAGATGAAATACCACTAAACGGTCACCCATCCAAAGACTGACCGGACCTGACGTTGCTTAACTTCGGTGATCGTTTCCAATACCGAAGCTCCACTACGCCAACGAGCGCTTCTAAGCCTATTAGTTTAACTTATTAACATGTAACTGCTTCTGCAGGGTTTAGTATATAAATATACCACCAGTACCTATACACCGTAGATATTAACTTTGTTAATACATTCCGTAGCACTTATACGGTAAAGAAAAGGGTCTAAGCCCCACACAGGTTGAGGAAGCTGAACGAGATCCCGAAATTTGATGCGTAAAACGGATATTAAGAGGATTAAAATATGATTCATCGGCTGTTGAAAGATAAATTTAGGGGGTTGTAATTACAAAATTATAATATATCCTTTGAGATGAGCCATTCTTGTTTGTAAATTCGTAGGTAATTGGTTTCTAGAAAACGAGTAATAGTCCAATCATTTTAGGCTTTGACCCTAACAATAATTCATCTATCGCTGAAACTTCGCAGTGTGATAAAGTGTGATAAAGTATACAGATTACGGTTGCCAAATAATCTAGGTTTAATTTTTTACGGTCCTAGATTATTTGTCAACCGTAATCTGTATACTTTACTTAATCACACTGCAAAGTTTCAGCGATATAGATGAATTATTGTTAGGGTGTCCATACAAGGAAACTCTAAAATGATTGGACTATAAGGCTTGCTCCAAAAAGTGTGGCTTATAAACTTGTTTAGTGATTAAGATTTGTCTCACACACTGCTCATACTAACGATAGTGACAGCATCATATTTAAACATTTGAAGCCTAAATCCTTTTTTGGAACAAGCCAGCCTTCGAGATTTTATGGGTCATGGAAGATATCTAGCTAGGATTCTACTACTCTCAGAGAAAATTCATTTCTCTCTAGAAGTCCATATTATTTTATGTTAAAACTGACCTTCAAAAGTCAGAAATTCTCTACGATTCAATTAATAGCTTATTGGATTAGATAATATTCAATTTGAAACTTAATTTGTCTCGAAGAACATCGGCGGTGTTCGCCACTTTGGTAACGCGTGACTTGGCGATTAAGTTCTGTGGGCCTGTGTCGAGCTGGCCAGGGCTGTGTCTGTTTACTACTTGATATAATGTTCTAATAAACAAAAATTACAAGATGGAAGGCTACAAGCCATCCAACGTCTACTCGGACTTTCGTAAAATCATCTGGTCCAAGTTTAGCACGGTAATGGAACAGGAGATTTTTTTTATCTCTGACAGGTTTTCTCCCATAGTACGAGGATAATGATACTTTCCTTACACCCTGTATTCCGACTGCTCGAACAAAACTGAAACTGAAAATGAAATTCCAGCGACCACGAGGCCGTCTTCTAAATTCAAATTACCCGAAATGCAAAACACCATGTGTTATAATAATGATGTCTACAGCTCCTCAGATGCGCGGTTTTCATAACTCGCTGGTACGGAACCCTCCAGGTATAATCTTGTTTACAAACGTGCGGGAGAGACGTGGCGTTGCGTATAGGTAGGCTATAATATGTTAATTTAGCCGCAACTGCTGCCTCCGCCGACCTCATATTGAATATTTTCATTTTACTGCATAATTTAACAAAATGAAAGTTCCATCAAAAATTTAAATTGTAACTTTAATATGAATTATAGGAAAATTATCTTTATTACTTTTTCTCTTTAGTTATGTACGGACGTAGACAATTTTAGTTCATGAATTCTTGAGATTTAATTACCTACCATGTTTCATTGAATTTTTAATAAAGAATTTTATTCTGGAGAGCAATTAAATTAATCTAGGTTCATGTTTGTATAAAGAAGGCATGCAAACTTTTTCTAAAATAATATTTCTTTAATTAGTAGGTACCTACTTATTTTTTTGCATTATTTATTTTTGAAGTGGGCGTCGCACTGTGCGCTGTAATTTATCTTTCATAGACGTACCCAAGACATACGAGTACCTATAAATTTGATTTAAAGGTCTTCTTTTTTACTTGAAAATGCTTCAGCAGTCTAAGTACATGCCCAAAAACATCCACTGTCATGAATATAATTAGCAATGCGAACGGCAAAGTAAAAATGTTTTTTAGAAATGTTTGTGTGGAGACATCATAAATAAAGATAGTTGTCTCTCAATTGGTCGTTATTTTCTAATAGATGGTTCATCTATGAATTATTTCGGATTTTTTGACATATTTCTATTACTCGGACAAAGGTGCATGCGACTTCAGATGAGAAACAAAACCTCCCTGTTAAAAACCTACTGCGATTTTTAACCTGATATAGGGATTGACTGTAGAAGGGGCGTTCACAAAAGATCAGCGATAGTTGAAGTGGCACCGGCATAAGTCTGTTAAGGCCCCATTCACTCAATAATAATAAAGCATACTCTACATTTACATATGAAATGAAAATTAGCTTTTCCGATCATATAATTATTAATAAAGTGTATAATATCGACCCTTCTGGTCTCAAAGGTCGTAAACGCCACTTTTGGCCAAAATGAGTAAAAAATGCAGTTTTGTTTATTTTTTTTCGCTCTATCGATCGCTGTATTCCCCTGTAAAAAGTCCTTTATGGCGTTTACGACAATTAAGGCCAGAGGGGTCGATATGGTCGCATAGTGATCAGACAAAATATATGTACTTACCTATACTTTGGTTCAACAATGTAATACATGGTAACTCTAAGGGTAACACAACGAACTGACACAGCGACGGGATTACGCACAAGTGCCGTGATTGATCCGCAAACATTTCCAAAACACTTCGTTAGCTCGCTGTTGGGCAATTAATTCTTCCTACTTCCCGCAATCACTGCGAGTAGAGTAGGCTGTTTTAAAAGCTATACAGGAAAAGTATCGTTAACCTTTAAACCACATACTCTACCCATCAAACTGAACAACTTTTACTGTGGGAGCAAACCTATCAGAACAAAAAAAAATCTGCTGTCCCAAACGTTTTCATCGAGTAGGTATTGCAGTTTAGTATGGGACAGTTGTTTTTTTTTTTCGTTGTTACAGATTTGCTCCTATAGTAAAAGTTGTTCAGTTTGATGGGTAGAGTAGGTTTAAAAATTAATGATACTTTTCCTTACACCCTGTAACCCTGTGCTAAAGTTAAATTTTTAGTTTTTTTTTGTTATCTTATCTTCTTCTTATCGTGTCGACTTCAAATTTTGAACAAAGTCGCTAAATAGTACCTTGCCAGAAGTGGGCAACCGATACTGCACCGTCGCTAGCGGTCATGAGCTCCTCCTGCGTACAGGTGTTAAGGCACGCAGGGCACGATGTGAGATGGGCCATCGTTTGTGGAGCTCCACACAAGCAACTCACATTTTGCGCATCCGAGAATCCCCACCTGAACATGTTGTCCTTACTGCGACCGACCTGGGTTCGAAGTCGGTTTAACGACTTCCAGGTCGCCCAAGGCAAGTCATGTTCAGGCGGGAGGCTCTCAGACGGCGGCACAAATGGAGTTGGGAGGGACACTTTTTGTCGCCAAAGAGTACACCTCGCTTGCGCTGGGCCAGTATTCAATGGGTCGACACACTTCATAAAGCTGCGTCGGCTTGGCAACCTTTGCGGCGCAGGAATGTTAATCTTAATGTTATCTTATATCTCAGCTGTATTATTATTATTGTTTTGGGAGGGCGGGCTATTGCAAGCCGAGGCTTATTATTATAACACTGCGACCTTTGCTGGTCTTTTGTGTTTGACCTATGCTCGCCCATATTTTACACATACCTCTTTTCGTCCTCGGCTATGAGATTTGCTCATGATGTTTTCCTTCACCGCCGCGCCAATGATAATGATAAAAATAGTACATAAATTCCGTGTTACTGGAGTGCGATTTTTGAATCTCATTTGATGAATTTTGCGGTTGAAAATGACAAAATTTCTATGGAGATACTGCTGATTTGACTTCCAAAAATAGTAATTCAGGAGTGCGATTTTTAAAGTCAAATAAGCAGTAGAAAGATGCATGAGAACGCTTTTGTATGAGATTTAAAAACCGTTCAAGCTCGCCGATGACATTTAAAAATCGCACCCCTGGCCAGGAATCTGGCCGCCTCATGATTGAATCGCTAACTAAATAAATAAATAAATAAATAACGCTCACAGGCACATACATTGTAATGATCCCAAACTAGCACTAAAGGCTTTTATTATGGAAACCATTCAACAACGGCACAAACATATAACATCCATGACCGAACCGGGATTCGAACCCAGGACCCTGGTTTGGCAGTCCGGCGTGGTAACCATTACACCAACCGGGTCGTCTCTTCCGTATGAACTATCAGGCTCTCCAAATCAGTTAAGAGAATGTTATTCCGAGAGCGAAAATTCGCGCTGCATACAAACGTACTATGGTGATATTTTCAATACAAACCAATTAAAGTCAATGAAATTTTGCAGAAACAATCTAAAAACAAATCTCTATGCTTCTATAGAGTCAGATTTTCGTTGAAATATACAGTTTTAATGCTAGGATTAATTTAAGATTTGTATGGAAATCTTTGAGGCACGGTAACTTGAAAACTATACATTTTAACTAAAATCGGACTCCATACAAGCATAGAAATTTGTTTCTAGATTGTTTCTGCAATATTTCATTGACATTAATTGGTTAGTATTGAAAATATCACCATAGTGCGTTTGTATGGAGCGCGCTCCGAATAATATACCCTTAAGCGGTAACGCACTGCAAGCGGTTTCTCCACCCCCTTATGCCATTCTTTTTCTTTCTTTTTTTCGCAATAACATACCTACATATGCAGGGTCCAACTTAATATGCTGACACTTTTTTAAGGGGATCATCTGAACATCAAACTGAACAACTTTCTCTATGGGACCAACATCGAAATCGCGAAAAATAAATCAGCTGTTCTATACATTTGGCTCGAGTAGGTTTGCAGTTTTGTATGGAGGGGCTGATTTTTTTTTCGCGATTCCGATGTTGGTGCCATAGACAAAGTTTTGTGTAGTGGGGATCGGTGAGAAGCGGCCTGGGACATGCCTGTAGAGTCTGTAGACGCCTGAGGTAAAACGAGTAGGCAGAGTTATGAATGGCCTCTCAGCCAGCCTCAAATAATATATAATTAATTGAATGACTTTCTACAACTTCTTCAGAAATCGCTTCTTATCGATAAAACTATTTGGTTTCTCTTGTATTTTTCTCTGTATTTAACTGTTTATGTTTTGGCGTAAAATTACCTTAGTAGCAAGTTTTGCACTCCCGAGAAAAAAAGAGATTACACTTTGTAAATAAAATACCGACTCAATCAAAGGTTAAATCAATGTTTACACGGTCAATAGTCAAATGACAAGGCTTTCGACCCAAATCTCCTTAATGTAATCGTGGCCTTATACCATTTAAAGCACTTACATGAGAGAAAATTATTGCCATCGCAACAAAAAAACTTTGATGCTGGAGAGCCGTCTAAGTTGTATAGTTATGAAAGCAACGTTTTTATTGTTACATTCTTAATTGCTAATGCAGCAAAGTTACTCTTCATCAGTCAATCTTGATGTTACAGCAATAAAAATGTTGTCAGATAAGCTACGTAGAATTTATGCAGTTACAATGCTAAGATTGTTTCTAAGGCTATAGTTTTGCTTTAGCTTTGTTCCCATGACTATTTTCTTTAGTTACATTATCAAAAGCATAATTGTCCTTACAACTACTTTACTTAGCTGTAGTATCAAAGGTGCTTTGTGGCCTACCAATATACCTTTGTTCCGGTGACAAAGGATTTTGTGAAAAAGGCAAAAGTTTATTGTCGCTAGATCTACTTTTCTTTAGTTGCAATAGCAATCTTCCATTGTGCCTTTATTAAATTCGCTGTTGCCACTCCAACAACGTTACTTTGTCGTTATATCTTTTGCTACCCCAGCAAAGTTGCATTGGCTGTCTCGCTCCCTGCTCTGCACTTTGTTAATGATACACTATGGAAATCCATCACTGCCCTGGAGTTATAAGCAGAAACTTTGGAAAATATAATTGTTTCCTGCTTATCACTCCAGGGCAGTGCCGGATTTCCATAGTGTATCATTAACAAAGTGCAGAGCAGGGAGCGAGACAGCCAATGCTACTGTGCTGGGGTAGCAAAAGATATACGACAAAGAGGAAAGAGATAGGTATATGAAAAAAAAAGATATCACCAGTAGGTATTTATTAATGCTCTTAGAATTATAAATCTAATATAAATTAACAACTTTTATTGTGGTGTCACGCTTGTCCGCTTTTGTAAGTAGAACCTTGCCAATAGAGATAGCATCCGGCGAAGACCTTTTCCAGGTTCTAATGTCTTGAAATCAAATGTGCTGTTGAATAGATCCAGTTCCGCATAAGTGACCATTCCTGGAATAAACAATAAGATCAGCTGACTTGGCAAACATTGTTATGATATATGTTAGTTCTGTGACTGGGATGTTTATCTGCCTACTTATGTATGTCAGTGTCTGGCACCTGTAGTACAAGCTCTAACTAGTGTGGGATGAGATGACGCTATATGAAATATCCAAGATATTTCTTTATTACAGTTCGATATATTACATTCCTATAATTAAAAAAGCCGTGGTGGTCCAGTGGCGAGTAACCTTGCCTGCCGTGCAGGAGGCGATGGTTCGATCCCCGTCCAAGCCGACTCGTACCAATGAGTTTTTCGTAATTTATGTACGATTTGTTACACCACTGGCTTTTCGATGAAGGAAAACATCGTGAGGAAACCTGCATGCTTCAATTTCGAGGCGTGTATTATACCCACTGTCCATTATAAGTAGCGACGGGCTCACCCCCCGTCACACTGGATAGAGTTTCGGTACTACTGGTGAAACGTGGATGTTCTGAGGTTTCAGAATATCTCTGACTACCTCCTCGGGGAATATAGTCATGAGCATATGCTATGCTATGCTTTTAATTTATATCCTATAAGTATGGGCTCCAATTGCAATTAAAGTCAAGTAATTACATTGTAAGAGCTCGGTGGCGCGTTGCGGAGAGGTATGGACTCTCAATCATGAGGTCCGGGTTCGAATCCGCACATAAAACATGCCACGTACCAATGAGTTTTTCTAACTTATGTACGTATTACCGACTGCTCTCAAACGGTGAAGGAAACATCGAGAGGAAACCTGCATATGCAGAAGAAGGAATTATGATGCATACATATGTGATGTCTACCAATCCGCATTGGGCACGCGTGGTGGACTAACGCCCAAACACCCTCCTAGAGGGTAGGCCTTTTCCCTGCAGTGGGACGTATATAGGCTGTGATGATGATGACTTATCCTATAATAATTATCTACTACTACTACTCTAAAGTTTTTTTTTATTTACCTGCACTTCTTGTGGATGTGTGTGTGGTTCGGGATAACTTTTGTCAGCAGTCGTTGTGATAGTGGGTGACTTCTGAAAACATTTATATATATGTGATACTGGCCTTGTAAATTCTTATATCTCTATGGGACCAACACCGAAATCGCGAAAAAGTAAGCAGCTGTTTCATACATAACTGCAATCCTAATTGACATAAATGAATATATAGGACAGCAGATTTCTCAGTAGGCTCAGTGTCGGCCAAGCCGAGTATGATGATGATATATACTTCTCTATTCAGTTAAAATTTTCAGACCAATTTCGGTTTGTTACCGACTTCATTAGATTATACATAAGTAATCTGAATTCACTCACTGAATAGGTGTGTTGCCTATGGCAAAGCAATGACATTAACTTCACCCACATAATTTTGCGTTTAATTATAATAATAAAAACCGTAATCGGATGCATATTTAGGACCTATGCTTAATAGCTATGAACATATGGAAACGGATTCTTAAAATCATTTATTTGTAAATCTCGGGATGGTTGGTTCTTTCCATCAAAGATATATAACAAATTCTGCCTAAATATCGGAATCTCGTAATATTTTTAATTTAAAGGTTCCATATTTAGTAAACACTTGGACTTTAGGTAAATATACATCCGATTATCCGACCACTGAATAAAAATTTAAGTAAATAAGACACTATTACTTACCCATCATAGACGGCACTAAGTGTGCCAAGTGGTTCTTATCGAGAAAAGTCTCTTGTTCCTCCGTAATTAAAATCACGTATACAAGTAGTAGTGTAATCACTGAACAGTTATTTAATAACACAAACACTATGACCGCGTTCTATAGCATAGGAAACGAACAAGTATATAAGACCGCATGCACGACTGCTCTTCAACGCGTCCACAATTTAAATGACAGCGTGACAAAACAGGTTGTGCATCCGACGGTGTCGCCATTGTAATCGTATCTAGGCTATTTTGTCCAAATGTTTAATTTGAATTTTGTTAGTTAAAACGTTGGTTTACTAACAATACCGCTTAACCATACTAACAACTGTTATTTTGATAGATTATACTTTGCTATAACATCAATATGTAACGTTCATAAATTAACAACGTGCCATTGCTACACCAACAATTGTTACTTTGATGGATTATACTTTGCTATAACATCACTACGTAACTTTGATAAATTAACAACGTGCCATTGCTACTCCGTTAAAATGTTTTAACATAGTTACACTAAATAGGTGTATTTTGCTGAAGTAACTAAATTTTTTTCAACAATAAAAAAGTTGTCACTGGCATTATAGCCGTATATTTGCAATGACAATGTACTTACGTGCGGTAACAATAAAATTCTAACAAAGCTTTTATTGTCGCTTTGTTAGACGATTTTTTTCTGAGTGCACCATAATTGCTGTCGTATGACAAACGTGGCTAACTCCCATTACATACCTTTTACACTTAATTAAATACTTTTTGTTTGGTTATATAGCTATAATTATATAGCGTTCATTCAAGTTTTATTAATTAGTTTAATTACTGTAAAATGTAAAACGTTATTTGTGTACCTATTATTTTGTACAGTTAGTATAGTCTGTCTATAAAGTCGTGGCATGAATGTTTGAGGAACTAATCATTTTAGTATGGTGGTGTTGCCAGGTTATTCTTGATTTTGACGTTCTTGCGTGGAGACAGCGCCCTCATTTTTTGCCAAGACTTTATAGACAGACTGTAGTTTAGACAATTATTTTTTTTATGAAACTCGTAATGTATCAAACCTATAACTCTAGTCGGTCCGTATTAACATCATCATCATCCTCCCTACCCTTACTTATATCCCATTTAGGTATTATGGGTCAGCACAACATTTAATGTACTTAATTTAAAATCGCTAATAATTATTAACTTATGTAGTGAAAGCTGATGTTGCAGGAATTGACTAAGATAAATCCAAGAACATTATATATACAATGATAAATCATTTACATTCTAGGCAAATGCCTAAGTATCTTATCTTGCGTTTAGTTAGATTTAAAAAACAAGAACTTACGAAAGGTAAATTTTTAGAGCGATGATAGCCCATACGGAAGAGAGTTTGCGCCTCAATCATGAGGCGGCGGTTCGATTCCTGGCCTGTACCAATAAGTTCCTCGGAAATTATGTACGGTTGTATTTATCATTTACTAGCTCGGCGGTGAAGGAAAACATCGTAAGGAAACCTGCATTCCCGAGAATGAAAAGAAAATACCACAAATTCGGAGGTATGCGTAAAATATGGGTGAGTTTGGGGCGAACACAAAGGACCAGCCATGGTCCAAGTGTTACATTAACGACCCTTGCTTGCAATAGCCCAACACAAATAATAATAAAGGTAAATTTTCATCATTTGCAACTGTTGAATGAACATTGAAATTATAGTATATTCCGTAGGCACTATATCTTTTCTCAATAGTAAACACTGCATTAGAAAAAGCACTGTATTAGAAATCTTATCCCTTAGTCTTTTCGTTCTATATCCACTGAAACAAATTAGATGGCGCATTCAACCAACCTGGAACGACAATAATCTTTGTTATCTAACACAAAATCTTAAATCTCCCTTCGTATTTCATTTACATATGTATCGAATTTTTGTATCAAAAACGTGTTCCACTTAAACTTCCATTTCACGTTTGGTACATAACAATAGTAAGGAAATGGCTCGTGCTTCGGGCTCAGTGCTGCAGCAAACGATCAAGGATTTTTCAATTTTCCTACACTACCAACGGAATTTGCAATTTTCTACACACGACAAAAAACGTAGTTTTAAATTATTTACTATGGCAACAATCAACAGGGTGTAACTAGACAGTTGCATTACTGAAAAAAGTGTTTTTTTTTTAAAAACTAGCGACCCGCCCCTGCTTCGCTCGGGTGCGCAATGAACATATAAACCTTCCTCTTGAATCACTCTATCTATTTAAAAAAAACGCATCAAAATCCGTTGCGTAGTTTTAAAGATCTACGCATACATAGGGACAGACAGACAGCGGGAAGCGACTTTGTTTTATACTATGTAGTGATACCACAGAGTACTATATCTACCGTAAGATGATATGAACCTTTCCTCAAGGAACATACAGGAAATATCAAATTAGCAACAAAAAAAAATTGGTCTAGCCATAGACATAAACTCTAGCGATAGACTTGCCCTTCCATAGAAGCAACATGTTCCACTTGAATGAGGTGTACGCACCTGATTGATGTTCCCGAGTTTACTTCGTCACTATGGCAATGACAGACCGCAATGTGTCATTTTGTGTTGTTTTGTGTGACATGTTGTTTGTTTGCACGAGCTTGTCTATCGCTAGAGTAATATGTCTATGGGTCTAGCTATCAATTTTATTCAATTTATTAATTTTGCATCCACAGATAATACACACGGCGACACATCAACAAGCTATACAAAACCAACATAAGCTAGCTGCGCGACGTTACGTTACTCAAACAACGCGCGGCCAGCTTATTTTGTTTTTGTGTAGCATTACAAATTACATTATAAATACCGCAGTGTCTTAAAACGAAAGTATTCGATCAGTGTGTGTTGCCAGTGATGACATATGGAACAGAGACGTGGTCGCAAGGCCTCATAAAAAGGCTGAAAGTGACCCAAAGGGCAATGGAGAGGGCTATGCTCGGAGTTTCCCTGCGAGATCGAATCAGAAATGAAGAGATCCGCAGAAGAACCAGAGCAGCTGACATAGCCCAAAGAATTGCTGAACTAAAGTGGCAGCGGGCGGGGCACATTGCTCGCAGAACAGATGGCTGAAGGGGCCAAAAAGTTCGCGAGTGGCGACCGCGTACCGGAAAGCGCAGCGTGGGTACACGGTGGACCGAAGACCTGGTGAAGGCGGCGGGAAACCGTTGGATGAGGGCAGCGCAGGACCGGTCGTTATGGCGATCCTTGGGGGAGGCCTACGTCCAGCAGTAGACGTCCATGGGCTGAGATGATGATACCTTGACGTGTCTCCGTGTGTACACTAAATGGAATCATCTGATCGAATGTTTATATGAAAAGTAGATTTTTTTGCGTGTTTCTTAGGTTTTTTCGGGAAAGTTTTTCAGCATTATGTACACTCTGTATAAGAGTTTATTTCAATTAACAAATGAATCGTCAGTTAGTATTTTCTTTATAAACGTAACAAAGGTTGTCTTTAGGACAATAGAAGCTCTATTAATCATTTAAACAAAGTGATTACCTCAGTAACGTGGATTGACTATTTATGAAACAAATTGGATTTGGGACAACAAACACTTTAAAATAATGGCTCTTCAATTTAATGATAAGACAAAAACAAATTACAATGAAACTATTGGTAGGGCCGCCGAATGTTGTTTAGTAGGTACTAAATTCATTTTGTGTCAAATATTTTATCTGAGATTATGCATTGACCAAAAGTGGTTAATATTGAAAATAGGATCTAACTTCGTTTGTATGCAGAACGCTCCGGCTCTCTGCAAGGATTATCCCTAGGTATTGATCTAGGATCTAGATCCGGGTCAAGTACAAAATGCTCGAAAAAAGTGTCCGAGACTAACCTACACAAACCTACGTCCAGTAGATGGTAAGTCAATGCTTATTTACTGGAAAAAAAAACCCTTAGTAATCTTTGAGGTAACTATATTTTGGAATGTAATTTTTTTCTAATTAAATACAGGATAAATTTTTAGTCAGTGTGGACACTTGGCACCATGACATTTTAGAGACAAAAAATCACCTTCACCACACAAAAATGCAGTATTACAAACAAAATGTATGGAACAGCTAATGATTTTGTCCATTTCTAAGTTGGCTCCATTTATGAGAATTATCCAGTTAACGAGTAAAATGCATGATTAACTTGACTAAAAAGTTATACTGTAGGTATAGTCTTTCGTTAAAGCCTATCCTGTGAGCCTATCTAACGATTAGTTCATCATCATTCTCTTGACCATCATCATCATCATCATCATCAGCCTATCATCGTCCACTGCTGGACATAGGCCTCTCCCAAGGCGCGCCACAAAACTCTGTCCTCGGCCTTCCTCATCCAGTCGCTCCCCGCTACTTTTTTTAGGTCGTCTGTCCAGCGGGCAGCAGGGCGTCCCACACTACGCCTACCAGTTCGCGGTCTCCACTCTAGAACTCTGACACCCCATCGGTTGTCAGTTCTTCGACAGATATGACCAGCCCATTGCCACTTCAGCTTGCTAATTTTCTGAGCTATGTCAGCCACTTTAGTTCTGTGACGAATCACTTCATTTCTGAAACACCGAGCATAGCTCTCTCCATAGCTCGCTGAGCGACCTTGAATTTATGAACTAGCCCTATCGTCAGGGTCCACGTTTCCGCACCATAGGTCATCACTGGCAGAACGCACTGATTGAACACCTTCGTTTTGAGGCATTGTGGTAGGGCCGAGGAGAATATATGACGTAGTTTCCCGAAAGCAGCCCATCCCAGCTGGATACGCCTAGCGGCCTCCTTGTCGAAGTTGTTTCTACCTAGTCTTATAGTCTGTCCAAGGTAGACATAGTCTTGCACAATTTCTGTCGCCGCCTCACCGACGTATACCGCCTCTGGCTCGACATGAGAATTAAGCATGACTTTCGTCTTGTCTAAGTTCATGCCGAGACCGACCCGTCGGGAAGCGGCATTAAGGTCGCTAAGCATCCCACTGAGGTCATGCAGCGATTCCGCCATGACGACAATGTCGTCGGCAAAACGCAGGTGTGAGATGTACTCGCCGTTCACACATATGCCTCGTCCTTTCCAATTGAGCATCTTGAAGACGTCTTCCATCGCATTAGTGAACAGTTTCGGGGAAATAACATCCCCCTGTCTCACTCCTCTTAGCAGTTGGATCGGCTTCGTCTGCTGATCTTGTACTTGTACGGACATAGTGGCGGCGTCATACAGACATCTAAGCACCTCAATGTATCGCCAGTCGATCTGGCATCGCTGCAAGGACTCCAGACTCCATTCTCTTGACCATTTCCTATTATCTGGGGTCGGCGCAATTGTCATTCTCTTCCATTCATCTCCCTTGGCCGTCATTTCAGCACTCACTCCTTTCTTACACATATCATCCTTCACACAATCCATCCATCTTTTCTTCGACCACAACATCCACATTCATAGTTAACACTCGTCTCGTTACAATGACACTCGTCTCTCCGCACCACATGCCCATACCATTATGCTCACGACTATATTCCCAGAGGGAGTAGTCAGAGATACTACTAGTACCGAAACTCTGTCCAGTGTGATATGAGCCCGTTCGTCGCCAGTACCCACTGTGGGTACAATAAATGTCTCGATATTGAATCATACAGGGTTAGTGACAGCCTAGCAAATACCTACTGAAACGGTGAACTCAGACCATCAAACTGAACAACTTTTACTATGGAGCCTACCTCGGGAAAAGCGAAAAAAAATCAGCTGTCCCATACATTTGGATCGGGTAGGTACAGCATTTTTGTATGGGGCAGCAGATTTTTATTCGCGTTTCCTGGGCTAAGTCCATAGTGAAAGTTGTTCAGTTTGATGGTCTGAGTTCACCGTTTCAGTATTTGCTAGGCTGCCACTTACACCCTCTATAATATAGGTTACCTCACGATGTTTCCTAACGATTAGTTAAATTATAGAGATTGTTCTGAAGCTTTTTCGCATTAATTTTGAAAAAGCTTTTAAGTTTTATTATAACACCACTATCAGCCGTTAAGAGGTTTCGTAAGGAACACAAAACGGAACGTTTCCACATTATCGTCGCTTGAAAGCGAAGCGAGGCTACCACAGCCATAAGCTGTTCCCATTATTTACTTTACTTATACAATTTAGTATTACTTCGGTCTGTCTGTCGTTAATTTCAGCTTTGTGTTTCGTTGGCAAAATAAGTCTTTGTTTGGAATTAAATATAAGTACCTAACTGTTGATGTTTACAGATGTTAAATGAGATTAAGTAGGTATACGTTTTGATCTCTGTTTAAGATACACATGTTGTAATTACTTTGTCTAGTCGAATAATTAGTTTGGTCTCTACGGCATACCTATTGCAGCTTACAAACGGCTTTGTGAAAAGAGATTGGCTATTATGTACCTTACAGGCACATGTACATAGGTATTACATATGGCGAATTGAAATCCTCAGAGGAAACAACGAAGCCCATTTAGAACTACTGGCAGCTTATGTATCTACGTTTTTAACATTGAGGGCCTGTTTCACCACTTCTGAATAAGTTATTGTTAGCTTATCCGACAGATATTTTGACCTCATTTCATACAAAATATGTCATACTATCTGTCGGATAAGCTAACAAGAACTTACCCAGAAGTGGTGAAACAGGCCTTGAGTCTTCCTTGTTCATTATACAGAGTGTAAACTTAAATACGTACGATTCAGACCATACCATAAAGGCCTCCGCTCATTGCAGCGATAATATCGTGCGATATTATCGCTGCGATTTTGCGATAATTGTTCTCAGTACATTTTGTATGGGGACGCGCGCGATCCTACATACTGCCGCGATATTATCGAGCGATAATATCGCTGCGATTTTGCGATAATTGTTCTTAGTACATTTTTTATGGGGACGCGCTCGATCCCACACACTGCCGCGATATTATCGCAACCTGACACAATCTCTTTCTAGTACATTCAGTGAAAGGCGCATGCGTGACGCGAATCGCGGAATCGCTGCAGTGTGTAAGGTGTCGCGATATCGCTGTCGATAATATCGCTCGATAAAATCGCTCGATAATATCGCTGCAATGTGCGGAAGCCTTAAATTGCCATAGTGAAAAATGTTTATTTTCTTAAATGAACTATTGACTATGGCACATAAATCTGCTGTTTCATATAAAATGTCAATATTGTATTGAAACATCTGATTTTTTTTCACGATTTCAATGTTGGTCCCATAGTAAAAGGTGTTCAGTTTGATAGTCTGAATCACCCTATTCGTTTTATTAACCCCCGACGCAAAAAGAGGGGTGTTATAAGTTTGACGCCTATGTTGGTCTGTCTGTTTATCGTCGGTCTGTCTGTCTGTGGCATCGTAGCTCCCAAACGGGTGGACCAATTTCGATACGGTTTTTTTAAATAGAAAGCTAATTTTTGCGAGAGTGTTCTTATCTTTGTTTCATGAAAATCGGTTCAGTAGTTTTCATATAACTTTAAAAATTATGAAATAACATTAAATTACATATTTAAAAATCCCCCAACGCCAAAAACAAACATTTAAAAAGTTATAAAATAATTCTGTCACCTATTATGTTTGATGTAGGTAAGCAGCAATGTTTGTTTTTGGCATTGGGGGTTTTTAATTTGTAATTTAATAACACCCTGTATACAATTTTACACACTGTTTAGGATAGACTGTCCAGGGATCGGTGTTGTTGACGAGTAATTGATCCTCTGTGTCTGTCAACAATCTATCCCGTCAACAAATTGGCTGGAGATTAACTGAGACCGAGGGGGAATCTGAAGCGAGTAGGTACGATTTATACACAATGTTATAAATCACCTATGTAGGTATACTTAGTTTAATAGTTTATTAGGTACACCAACGGCACATTCACAAATTTGATTTAGGTATCTTACTCGTATCTACCTACGATGAATGATCCGCGCTTCCAAAGTGCTGACAAGTCTCCACGCAAGTTTTTTTTAAATGGGTTTGTGCATTGGCTTCAGTTCACCTGATGGAAATTGTAGATGAAGCCGAAGATGTAACGCGCTCACCCAGAAAAAGCCGACGGGTTGAATTGCTAATTTAGAGAATAGTTCACTTTTACGACTGTACACATATTAGTCCGATCCGCCCCACAGATACTCCCCACCGTCTAGAGTGCGACAGACACAACTGCAGCTCGGACCAATTTTATCTACATAAAATCGTCGAAAACAGCATTTAATAATCCCCTGTCTCCTCCTCCGAAACTAAGTAAACAGATTTTAAATTTTTTTTTCAAGAATAATAAAAAGACTGGCTATGTAGTTATGTATGTTTTGTTTAATATTCGTCAAATTTGTTTGCTGGATGTCTGAAAACGGGCGGTAAAATTGGTCATTTTCGAAGATCCCTAGTTCATGCAGAAATAATTAATGCAAAAAAGCAAAACATAGGGACATAGCAGAGGTAACATAGGTTCTTAGATTGTACGGTAAAAAATGTTTTGCTGATCATTTCACTACAGCATGAGCGATTGTCATGCGATATATAGCTCATGCTGCCACGAAAGAAGAAAGGCGTCTCTAAGAATATTACTAAAATTAAAACTTATTATTTTTCAGGTAAGCGAGAACATGATACCTACCTTACGCTACCGCTACTGTAAGTATTTTAAAATATTTTATTAATTTCAAGCTATAGTCAAACGAACCCTTAATAATAATCATAACACCATGTAGGTACATATGGAACCAACTTCGGAATCGGGAAAAAAAATCTGCTGTTCCACTTTGAGTAGAGTCGGTACTGCGGTTTTGCATGAAACAGGTGATTTTTTTCGCGATTTCGAAGTTGGTTCCCTGTGGAAAGTTGTTCAGTTTGATGGTCTGAAACACCCCTTTAAGTAGAACTAGGGTGTTCTGTTACACGGGGCAACGAAGATCGCATATTTTCCAAGTCCGTTCACACGGATGGGTGACGAATTGGGCGCGGGCGCCACCGCACAATACCGCAATTGAAACATATATTATAAGAGATAAGTGTACTTTTTGCAACCATCAACAGCAAGGCTGATTCAGTCTTTATAGGGTGAAGAGCATCTCTGTGATGGGGATGGACCAGGTCTGCCTGCATAACATCAGTCGGTTTAGGAGTTACAGAAGTCAGTAAAAAATTTGATTCGTATGATATTATTGAAGTATGCACATATGTGAACAGTACAAAAACTGACATTGTTCATCAGTCGGTTTAGGAGTTACAGCCGTTCAAAGGTCGGACCTTTACGGACGGCTGTAACTCCTAAACCGAATGGCAGTTCATGTCAGTTTTTATACTGTTCACATGGCTACAGTGCATACTACAATAATATCATATGACCAGCCTTGCAGCTGATCGTTAATTTTTTACTGACCTTTAAACGTCCGTAACTCCTAAACCGACTGAAGTTTTACAGGCAGATCTGGTCCATCACCATCACAGAGATGTTCTACACCCCATAAACACTGAATCAGCCTTGCTGCTGGTGGTTGCAAAAAGTACACTTATCTCTTATAACAAATGGGGCTCGGGCGCCGTTCGCTACCGCACAATACCGTAATTGAAACATAGTGGCAGGACGACTCGACCATGCCCCTGCCTCGTCTCGGTCTCTGCGTCCTAAACAATAATCTCATTAGATCTTTATAATCCCGAGACAATGGAGCTGATGACTCGCCGAGTTCCTAATGCCTTTGTTGACTGCTTTAATATTTACTTAGCTTTATTTAATACGCTTCTGTGAAATTGAAATCGTCTGACGTCTTGACTAATGTAGGTACTTTTACGAGTTTTGTATGTTGAACTGAGTGATAGATAATATTTTAAATTAAATTAAGTTGTAGTACTCGCTTAGCTTCACACTTGTTACACTTGGTATCTAAAGGGTGTAACAAAACACCCTAGTAATACTTAAGTGGGTGCTTCATGCCATCAAACTGAACAACCTTCACTATGGAGCCAAAATAGAGAAAAATTATCGTTTAAAGACAGCAGTTTTTAAATTTTTCTCGATGTGTGCTCCATAGTAAGAGTTTTTCGGTTTGATGGTCTGAACCACCCCATAAGTATTACTACTAGGGTGATCTGTTACACCCTGTAGAAGGAAATAAATGTACTAAAAACCGACAAATCAAACCGACCAATCAATAGCGTGTTGGACTCGTTCATGATTGGGTTCCGTAGTCATAATATGAAAATATTATTCATACATAGCTTAGTTAAATTGTTTCTTCTTAACTACCACATATTATCTGTATTTTGGTTATCTGTCTCCATGCTGAATTTGAATTAAATGGGTAAAATAATGAGCGAGTAATTGAGGCGGGGCATACAGACAGACAGACAGAATGAACGAAAGTATAGTTCCTTGTACGGAACCCTAAAAACAAGATAACAAATCCAAAATAGTACCTTTGTGCCACATTTTAATTAAAACAAATCTTTATCCTAATACAATTTCATCTAATTATTTTCCAATTTAGTTACAGTAACCTTATGATATAAAAATGTAGAAGAAGTTAGTAACAGTCTCACAATTTAGTTTAGATGATTCTCCGAAAAATTTAGAGCGATCAAAGCGCATCGCATCTGCGCAAAATGGATTTCGGCGAAATATTAAGACGCTGTTATTCGGTCGAGGCCGTTTTTTGAACACGAACGAAAGTGTTTTAAACTGTGTTTTAAAGTCTGAAAACCAATTATGTCTTATTTAAGGATCTGGCTGATAGGCGACCGTGCTCAATAACACGATTAGATTAATTTTATTAGATAGAAAAAAATCCCAAAGTTACCCCTTTTTGTTATGTTTTTTCAATACTATGATTAAACTGCTGATATTTATTCTTGTACTTAACTAAATACATTAAATATTTCTAGTGAACTCCGTAGAATTTTGAGCTTAGAAACACCCATGAGCAAAGATATTGATGAAAAACACGTTTTTTTGCTATCCTGCTTTCAATTGGAGCGGGATGGCTAATTGCAAACTTATGCTTGCAAGAAAGAGACGCTTGTACTGGGATAACCTGGCCTTAAGTAATAAAGATCATTCAGAATCTCGAATGCAGTTCAAATAATAAGTAGGTAGTACGAGTAGTAGCTATTTGTAAGTCAAACAGGCTCATCATCATCATCATTTCAGCCTTTTTATACGTCCACTGCTGGATATAGGTCTCCCCCAAAAGGGAGGTTTTGCCATAATCGCCACGCTTGGCAGGCGGGTTGGTGATCGCAGTTGGGCAAACAGGCTAACCAGCTGTAAATAATATAAGGCTCCATCACGACTTTCAGCTCAAAGTTTATCAATAATCCTGCGAGATGTTCAACAAGAAATTCAGTAATGAATAGTTAAATATAAAATTAATATCTTGAACATTGTCATTGTCAGATTATCTAGCTTCAATCAAAATAGCACAATCTAGTAGTCTAGTCCTTAGCTTTGATCGAAGGTCTAGACTTTTATTATTCTGACTACCTTCAGATAACGATATAAAATACAAATAGAGATAGGTCAGGACAATAGCACCTCTCTTGCCCTTTTCAATCTCATTTGAATCGACGTGTCCTTTGATTAACTAGACTTACAGGTAAGGAGGTACAGCGAGTACCTACATAATTCAGTGCTTTAGTTTAGAGAAGCGACGAAATATTCTTTGGGGATTTTCATACATGCGTTTGTGAATATTTGTAGTAGAAACGCCTAATATCTCATTGCTATGGCACGCGCTCTTTTATACAAATCTGCAATCCTACTCGAAATGTATGGGACAGCCACGGACCTGAAAAAAAGACGGACGTAATGTGACACTAAAAGGATGTGAAGCATGCAAGGTCCTACATTTTCGTTTGTTCTACAAGAGACCTGTGTAGGTACATCTATGTGAGTGTTCACATAGATGCACTAGCTTTAGGCGCAGGACCTACAAATCGCCACCATTATGTACAGCGTGACAGTTCGTCAGCACGCACACAAATATAAATGGGTGTTTCACTCGAGATTAGACGAGATTACGTCCGTCTTTTTTCAGGTCCGTGGGGACAGCTGGTTTTTAGGGTTCCGAAGTCAACAAGGAACCCTTATAGTTTCGCCATGTCCGTCCGTCCGTCCGTCCGTCTGTCCGCGGCTTAGCTCAGAGACGCTTAGTACTAGAAAGCTGTAATTTGGCATGGGTACACATATTAATCACGCCAAGAAAGAGGTAAAATAAAATTTTGAAAAATATTTTTTTTTAGGGTACCTCCCCTACCCGTGAAGTGGGGATGAAATTTTTTTTCTCGTCTATCCCATGGTGTGGGGTATCGTTGGATAGGTCTTTTAAAAATACGGTGGGTGTGGGAAAACCATTTTTCGATTTAGGGATCCGTTAGCGAAATATTAAGCTTTAAGGTGCTAATTTTTGTTAGAGTCGAGTGTCCCCCCCCTCTGCCAGCTAAACGGTTGTTTCTAGATATGTGAAAAAATTCATGGCAGTAGTGTATATAATGAAATTAAAAGGAAAACTATCACCGCTAAGTTAGCTTTACAAGTTAACGAGTAATAGTCGACCAACTTAAAAAATTTACTTTTTAGACTTTATTAGCCGTCAAACCGTAGTATAAAACAAAAAGCCCCCTTCTAAGTTCGTATATTGTGACGGGCAACTACGGAACCCTACCTTGCGCGTGGCCCGACACGCACTTGGCCAGTTTTTTTTTTTGCGCGATTTCGTTGTTGGTCCCATAGAGAAAGTTGTTCTGTCAAACAAAAAACCGTCAGCATATTAAGTTGGATCACGTAATCTGTATCTCAATTCTCTAATTGAATGAAACAACAAGATTCAGTTAAACACATGTTGCATTTGGGCCAATAGACAACTATAAAAGCAGTTCACATGTGGTATTGACATAAAGCACGGTCGGGATAAACTAGTTTTTTGAAGCTCGGCCACATGTTGCAGCGAATAACTCGTTTTATGCCTTTTAACGTCAATCACACTTAGGAATCCGCAACCGTAATCGAAACTGTTGAACATAGACGTACTTTTTTATTGAAACTGCTGGTAAAAGCAAACAAAATTACATAAAAGTCACTTCTAGATTCTGTACCATTGTCTCGTAGACAATTACAATAAGAACCCTGCGTTAGTGTTAATCTAGACTATTATAAAACTGTAACTGAAGTGTGTCTGTACATTGAAGATATTTACAAAAAAAAAGATTACGATATGGTTTTTAGGTATCCCTGACTCGAAATCAACCTTTTTTAGAAATTTTGTCTGTCTGTTTGTCTGTTTGTTTGTGTGTTCGTTTGTTTGTTTGTTTGTTTGTTTGTTCGCGCATCACGCAAAAACTACTGAACCGATTTTGATGAAACTTTTTTTGTTTGATAGCTTATGATCTGACTTAAAATCTGGTAGGAATATAATTTGTGCGGACGAAGTCGCGGGAAAACACTAGTTAACCATAAAATTAAACAAAGTTAATCCAAAGCTACGAGTAACAATAACCTTTACGATAGAGAGGAAGACTTGGGATAAGCAACAAAATTCACTCTAAATACTTTTCAAGAAAGCTAGTAAAAGCTCTGACAAATTTAAATACGTCTCGGTCCCAGCAATTGAAAGGCAAATCAAATCTTCCTCAATTTTACACTGTCGAACGAAAACGCCCGTTGTCCGTAGACCATAAAGCTGGCAGCAGTCCATAAAACTTGCAAAAAAAAAACTAGCAAACGAAATAAATGCCCGTCGTCTGTTTTGTCAAATCTGTGCAGTACGTGCTAGCCCGAGCGCGGGGCGGGCTGATTTTATAGCGTCATAAAATCTCGTGAAACGCTCCCTTAAATCACAACGCAACGTCGTATTTCATCGTTTCGGTTGTCAATGTTTATTTTATATCATATTTTACAGATCCCTCCCGTATAAATCACACTCGGATTGATATACATTAAGGTCACGTACTTTTGGCAGAACCGCTTAGTTTTTCCGCTTTTTCCTCTCCCTGTGCCATGTTGACAAGTGGCCGCCAGGACACGTTATATATCGCACGTTGTTTGCCCGGATTCATATAAAACTTTCGTCAGATGAAATCGGGGCCTGAAAAATATGTGTGGCGGATGAAAAGGTGGAATAGGAAACAAAATTAATATCCTTGTCGGGAAATGCCACAAACTTTTTTGTTTCTTATACAATCACTATACTTTCTTGGTCTTAGATATTCATCAACCATCACCAAAGATTAATTATTTGAAAGACATTCTGAAAATACATCTAATCTTGTCTTTTCAAGTTTGGTCCAGATGGTAAAACCAAAAAACTTGCACGTCATAAAAAGCTCCCAACATTGAAATCGAAATCCCAGAACATTTTGCTAATGATCCAAACATTTTTCGCAACAATCTTAAGAACATCCTCCTCTCTTTTCCATCAAACTATTAATCAACAAACACGGAAGTCGGCACTCGGACTATGACATTATCTGGCTATTAAGCGGCCATATCTGTTCCTTGGCAGTAATGCGACGCAATCTGTCGACAGATTGGCCACTCGGATCCTCACGGAGGCCATTCATAGGATTTCAGCCATTCACCGGGCATCAAAGCACTAATCTACCAACCATTTTATAATTTGTCTCTGTCCTTTGTCCATTTTTTTTTGTTTTCAGGAAGTGGAAATGGGATTGGAAAATTGCGGCTGATTTTAACAATGAGATTTTTTTGCTGGCTTTCGGTAGTTTATACCGTTACCAGAATCGTAGAGTATGGCAGGATGTAGTTTCTACCTTCTTCCATGGGACAATAGCGTTTCGACTTGCGTAAACCAATCAATAATATTTAGGTACTTACTTAATGATACATTTATTTGTATCGCCCTTTTTAATACCTACAAATAATTTCTTTAGAATATATTCTAGGAAAAAGACAGATCTTGTTTCTTCGACTTGTTCGATGTTCGATACCTAGTCAATAAAATTGGAAATATAATCTCATTGATTATTTTTCCCGTTCCGCGACACTATTCAAAAACTTCAGATTTGGAATTTGCAAAATATACCAAACGTTCTTGTAAACAAAAGCCAAAAGATCTTTCACCTTTAAGATAAGTCGCAAAATTTATCCCAGAACATTTGTCTTCCTAACCCTTTCCGAGACGTTTACAAAAATGTACAACACAATTCACTCGTGCCAACAGAAACACGACTCATAATCTTAAAACATCAGTCATCGACATTTGACGCACAAAGTTTGAACCCTGACATCATCACCGATTACAGACTTGAATAAACATACGGCTGATTGGCGTCCCTTGCCTTTCGTCGCGCCTTACCGTCGGGGCCTCAACTAATCCACTTAGGATTAGCCATAAACAAGAAGGGCTATTGTCGCGACACGAGCTATCTGTTAGCGTCTAAGTGTAACTGATAAAGGGCGTCGTCGCATTGTTCGGCGAGTCGGCATAAGGCGGCATTAGGCTTTAATCCGGTCGCGCGAGCGCGGCTCGTTAGGCTGATTGTTCCGCGCGGCAGATGGCCGACGTAATCCGACTCGGGCCTGCTAGCCCGCCTTCTCTCGCCGCCATGGCTCGTGAAGGGTTGGCTGTTTTCATGTCATTTTCCCGATGAGCCTGCTGACAGTTCCGTGTCGCACGCTAATGGAGATAGCCGCCGAAAGATTGTTTTTTGTGTTTTTAGGAGCGGACGGAACGGTAATAATGACATTATGAACAGAGGTCGGTGATAGGGTAACATTTTAGATAGTCTTATGGCGATAATAGTTTTGATGCAGTTAGTGTGTCTATTTTCTGTGTCTATTTTATATTAGTGTGTATATTCATTTTTGCGGTTGACTTGCAGTTCATTGGCAAACAAAACTAGATTTTTAGACATAAGCAGAGATTACTCAACAGATAACCAGATACCGCAACCCTCCCGATTTCACGCGCTCGAATCTCGAACTTTGCTCTTCAGGAATGACGAACTAAAATGCACCTTATGTCAAATCGCGACTGCCTGTATCGCGTGCGATACGCGGCGCCGTATAGGTACTTATCTCAGCCGTCAAACGTGTGTGACGGGGCACTGACATAAGCCAGAAGTGCGATTTTTGAAAATCATACGAGCGGTTCGGCAGTATAAAATGTCAGAATTACTATGGAGATTATGCATCTTTCTACTGCCGAACCGCTCGTATGATTTTCAAAAATCGCACTGCAGATCAATAGCCAGATATATAGTATGATTATATCCCGAAAATGTTCCATCAAACCAAATACCTTTGTCAAAGTCTTGTTCGCCCGCAGCTCTCCAGCAAAAGTAGGAATACTTTTCAGATTTCATTTTAAAACTTCATTAATCCTCTCAAAAACCACAAAAAGCGGCAACCCTGCTTCGGAAATGGCCCTCTTTGTGTTTGTTGCATCTGCAGGTAAATTGTACGCCAAAATAGTGCCGTAATAGCGTTCTCACCCGGTCTCCTGACTCATATGAATGCGGCAGATGAATTATTCTTGAATACTTATTGTGATCAGCGGAGCTTTCGCAGCAAATCATATTTATGTGGGTAGTTCTTCGTTCCGGCATTCTCCGTGTAATTTTCGTGGCGCATTTTATTTTTAAGATTTTTAGATAAATAAGGTCAAAATATGAAAGTAGCTGACAATACAAGTCAATTCATCTATTGCGCACTTAGATATGACGATTTAGATAGATTTTTGGTGCCACGAAAATTACTAAGCCGTCCACGAAAATTATGCATACATTTTGCATTGTGTTTTTATGTCTTGGAGGCCTTTGCCCTGCACTGGGATCCTACGGGCTATAACTTAATTATTTACTTACTTATTTTAATGTCTAAACAGCAAAATTTTGTGAATAAATTATTTACATTACAATGGCTAAACCTGCCAAGCTAGCTTTTTCACTATTTAGTAAAGTTCCTGGTTGTTGTTTATAAACATGACTGTTACAGCCATGTTGTGCTATTTCGAATCAAATTAAAGATTGAAAAAATTTTCTCGGGCGGGACTTGAACCCACGCTCTTCCAAACCGGGGAAACGTGCTAACCAATTACACCACCGAGCCCACAACCCAGAGAACGAAATTTTCAATCTGTTACGTCTTAAGGGGACGTGCGCGCCATCTACTGGCAGTATTACAACCAACCAACTTTGGGCTCCCGGTCCCGCCCGAGACAAATTTTTCAATCTTTAATTTGATTCCTGGATTGATTGTACAGTGTACACATCAAAAATAAAGTGTGTTAAGAGGTAATAAGTTTCACCTAAGTTGACAGATTTTTTGTGAATGTATTCGTACCTACATTTCTATAAAAATTTGCATTTGCTGAGACGAAACCTAGCGACACTGTGTAAAATCCTTTCTTACTCACACATGTCACCTTTTACAGAAAGTAGTTACCTACGCATTCAATTTTTTATCTCTTTTGTTGGGAGGGAACTGACAATCATGTACGAGACTAGATGGAGAACTGGCCCTGAAGAGCTGGGATCGGTTTTGACCTGACCGACATGGGCCCTCCTAGTACTAACTAATAGGTTGCCGTAATTCTGTCTAAGTAGATCAAGGATAGCACTTTAGAGGTAAAACGAAGTAGTAATGGACTTGTGGTTTTGAAGGTGCCTGTGAATGGAGTGAAGACCTATTTATTAAGTGGATATTCGTCATAAGATGGTTGGTGTGACAATAATTTGTCGTTAAAATGAAGGGGCGTCCCGATTTTAGTAATGATGCCCTGTAACGTTACAGTCAAAAGAAATCCCACTAAAATGAGGACTTTTTGTCATCGATGACGCCTGAGAAAGTCCATAAAGCTCTTCGCTCTTCTGCGAAACTGGATGGCCCCGAGGTGTCCATTGGAGCCTGGTATGTTAAAGAAGAGCAAAACTTAATGGAGAGTGAATACTATGTTTTGTTGTCTTCAAAGGCAAGGCTTTTTTGCACTAATCAAAATTATCATTAACAATTTCGGTAAAACCTGCGAATGTCTCGCACGTCCTAAATTTTACGAGTCGTTCTCCTGATCCAAAAAGACCTACAACATGAGGACACACTGCTTCAACTATCAGTGTCACCTGAACAAAGGCTCGTCATTACTAATATAAGGTACTTTTTTTGGGTTCTGAATCTATAATGGTAAAAAGGATAGGTACTTTATGGCGTTGTCATTTTCTACTCGAGTTTACAACATAGTGCCCGCACCGCCGTGAAGCAATGAGTTCGTTACGCACCCATCGCGATCTCGCTACGCCGCAACGCGGTGAGTACGTTGACCGATCATCTCGTTCGCAACACGTTCGTAAATCACCAGTATGATAATTATAGCCGTAAAGCCAGAGTTCCTCAAAGCTCTATCTTGTTCATGAAGTTTGTTCAGAAGATTGAGTAATCCTCCGTTTTCATCAACGACATCTCGCGTCCCTGGCATGTTACGATATCTGTCTTCGCAGACTCTGCGCTGCCCCTTGCTTCTCCGCTAGAACTTGTGTACCTATTCTTGTTTCCAAGCCGCCGCCAGGTTACAAAAATGGAGAGTAAAATCAGAGGAAAAAATGTAGCTGGGTTCTTTCGGAGCTGATAGGGAGAGAGGTCAGGATATTCGGTCGTATAATCCTTATAGTACCTGCCTCTAATGGTTAAGAGCATTAGGTTCTTGACACGGAGGTCGCGGGTTCGATTCCCACGGGGAACACCTATCGTTTTTCCCCAGTTAGTTAGGACATTGTAGGCTGACTCCACCTGATTGTCTGAAAAGAAAGATGATACCGTGCTTCAGATGGCACGTCAATCCGTTGGTACTGGCTACTATCTCTGGTGGTAGTAGTCGTTACATAAAAACCACGCCAGAGGCTGTAAGGCACTTTGAATAAACTCTTACACCAGGGTTTGCCCACACGATAAGAAGAAGAACCTTTTAGTGGTAGCCGTAATCTCTTTACCTGGATACGATCAAATATCTATGTGTAAAGTTAGATCGCGCTATGGCATACCGATCTCACATCCATCGAGTTCAAATTCACCATTCGAATTTTTCAATTTTTAATTTAATATTTTTCATCATCGCCTCAGCTGAAAGACGAGCTGGACATTAGCCTCCCCCAAAAATTGCCAAAACGACCGGTCCTGCGCTGTCCTCATCCAATGGGTTTCCGCAACCTTCACCACCCGGTGACAACCGAACTCGTCACCTTATTCATGTAACGTCTTTTAGTACGCGATCAACACTCGAGAACTTTTCGTCCCATCGGTGCTCTATTCTACGATTAAGCCCATTGTAACTTGAGTTTAGCAATTCTTCGGATTTTGTCAGCTACCTTGGTTCTTCTGCGATTCTCTGACCTCTGAGTATCTCATATCGTATAGTAAGCCACTACGTCACCACGTCTCAGTTCCGTATGTCATCACTGGCAGAATACACTAATCAGTCCTCTTGAGATGCTGCATTATTTAGGATTAGAAGATAATATATGTAGCTGAATAATAATATCTTCTTTAACCTAAGGTTGTCTGGAAGAAATAGCTTATTAGTAGTCAGACCGCATTATTTTGTGCCTCTTGTATTTTCTCTCCGTATTATTTCTGCTTATGTTTTTGTGTGAATAAATTATATTTTATTTGATTTGAAAGTTGGTTCCTGGTGTATTAGTTGTTAACAAACTCAAGCACAGATTTTCCGATCTTAACAGGAGAGTAGGTAGAACATGGACAGGACATGATCTAGTCAATGTACATTTTCAAACCATCGCTCATCAAAGGCTTTCTCATAGTCCACGAATGCTGAAGCCTTTTTGGAACCCAGCTTGTTCGGGAAGCTGATTCTTATGCCATCGTTTATCATTCGTTTGGTATCATTAGCAAGCTGAAGTTGGAATGGGCTGGTTATAATTATTATCTATAATGTCAATGAACTGATGATGGGGGAATGAAAATGAATTGGAGAGTCATGATAAGAGAATGGAGACCATGCACGGGTTACCGTAGTAGGATGCCGCCCTACCGCCCACTACTTGGACTGAAGATCTGAGACAGATAGCAGGCAGAGACTGAGTGAGGATGGTCATAGATATAATTATTTTCTATCACACCGTTAGGGAACCGGCTTTGTTTTTACCCGTAAGACCACCACATATTCCACCACTGTAACTCTGTAAACCAGGATCAACAGCGGCGACCACTCATAACACTAGACACTGATGATTCTTTAGCTGGCGACCCGTAATTATTTAGTTAGCTACAGAAGTAGGAAAAATAAGTATCGGAGTTCCCTGCATTACAAACAGGAAACATCAATAACAAAATCATGGCTATTATTAAGCCAGCTCCAGAGATAATTTTATGGCAGAGTTGAAGGCCCTTTCGCAATAGCACCAATGAAACACCATTCTAAAACCAAAAAAAGAAAATAAACCTAATTAGATATTATGACCTAGTTTGCTTTCAAATATATTATAATTATAAGTATGGAAAAAACATCTGAACGCACCGAAGCCGAAGTAATCCCTAATTGCATCAAGATCCATGTAATAAGGGACACCAGAAAACGATTTTATTGAGTCAAGCAAGGTCTGGCAGTCACCGTGCCAAAGTTCACATTCCCATTGAATATGATGGGCGGTCTGTTCTAAATCGGGTTCTGGGACATAGCTGTTCACATGTCTGAACGTCCAAAGGGTTCAATTGTCTATGTGCTAAATAATAAGAAGGTCAATATGCATCGGGTCACCTTTATATTGTGTACCATTACTTTAAAAATATAAGAGCTTTCCCTTAAAGCTTTGGGGGGTGGTTGGGGATCTACCTCCTTGCGGTCCACCCCGGGCAACGCCACCACAGACTACCAAGTTTGTGGTGACGGCTGAATGATCCCCCACAGCGGTGGTAGGCTCCGCAAGGAGCCGCCTGGTTTGCGCCCACCCTCCTGCTGGAGTCTGACGCCAAGCAGCTCGCTGCGTTCCGTCGGTGTGCAGGAGTGCCAGTGCTATTGCGGAATGGAAGAAAGTCATTTGCGCTGTTTGGAACCGGTCTTGGCCTCTGAGCAACACTGTACCGCGAAACTCATTCTGGAGGGTAGCGGGATCTGAAGAACGGTGACATTCGTTGGCCGACCGAAGTTAGTAGGGGGCCCAAGACCCAAGTAGTGCATTAGCCACGTGTGAAAGGCTGCCCCACACAAATAGCGAAAAATCCCGCAAAGCCCCACCGTGCCAGTTGGCGACTGGAAGGGAGGGCCCGGTGGCCTTTGCGGGGGGGTTCGGGCGTCCCCGCAGTCGTCAAGTGAGTTTCCCATCAGTCAGTCGAGCCCAAGAGGTCCATCAGGGTATCTGAGGAGCGTCTTGACTTTCTTTCCACGTCTCCACCATTCACTACAAAATTATGAATCGAAAAGAGAAAAAGAAGAAAAAGGTTACACAACGGCTGCACTTCTCCCACTCAAAGTGCACCTCAGTAACATACGAGGTTTGCACTCAAATATCGATCCGGTCCACCACCACCTCGAGACTGAAAGGCCACACCTATTCGTTTTAACGGAGACGCAGATAGCAACCCCGTCTGATACGGCGCACCTCAACTACCCAGGATACTCGTTGGATCATAAGTTCAAGAAGCGAAAATCCGTGTCGATCTGCTCTCCTCCTGATGACAGCCCTATGGGCACAAGGCGAGTCTGGCTATACGGATCGGCAGATTGGGATGAGATGCGAGACTTCTTTGCGTCTTATCTATGGCGGCAAGTGTGTTTTTCTTCGAGTGACCCAGCCTGTTCCGCTGATGCGGTTGCGGATGTGATTCGGCAGGGAATGGAATATTATCGCACATCGCACTCGGTCACAAAGCCCAACGATGGTACAATGCGGATTGTGCTCGCGCTGAGGCTCGAAAGGAATCCGCCTACCAAGCATGGGTCCAAGCTCGCGACCGCAAAGTTAGAGCACGAAGGGTCCGCGCGAAGAAAAGGGCCTTTAATTCTGCCGCCCAGTCCTGCAAACGGGTGATCCGGAAGGCTCGATTCGATCATGTCAGTCACATTGGAGTCAGACTGGCAATTTACCCCTCTGGTAGTAAACAGTTCTGGTCGCTTTCAAAATCGGTCTAAATCAATTTCTGCAGTCCCACTTTGCCTCCCATGCAGAAACATGATGGGTCGCTGGCTCACTCCGCAACTGAGGAAGAGAATTTATGTGCTTTTCTGTTTGCGAGCAATTCACGTCTGGAAGCTGGTGCCAAACAGCCACCAACCATCCCACGTTGTGATTCTTCAATGCCGGATCACAATACTCACGAAAGATGTCCGCAGAGCATTGCGTAGTCTGGATGTGAATAAGGCAAGTGGTCCTGATGGCGTACCTGCAAGAGTGCTGTGATATTGTGCGCCTGACTTGTCTCCTGTTTTAACACGCCGAAATTCTGGAAGCTTGCGAATGTGCAACCGGTTCCCAAGAAGGGCAGTCGTGCCGACCCCTGCAACTACCGACCTATAATAGCCATCACTTCCATTCTCTGTAAAGTCATGGAAAGAGTACTTAACAGTAAGTTGCTGACATACCTAGAAAATAATGATCTACTCAGTGATCGTCAATATGGCTTTTGCCGGGGGCACTCGACTGGGGATCTTCTTGTGTCTGTCACGCATTGCTGGGGCGAGGCCATCGAGAAACACGGTTTAGCACTAGCTGTGTCACTTGACATCTCGAAGGCCTTTGACAGGGTATGGCACGTAGTTTGCTGAGCAAGCTTCCTGCTTATGGCATCCCCGCTGATCTCAGCAGCTGGATATCGGATTTCTTGACTGAACGGTAGAACGGTCATTGACAGCTGCTCTTCTGACCTCATGGCAATTGATGCTGGGGTTCCCCAGGGGTCTGTTCTCTCTGCGACACTTTTCCTGCTACACATCAATGACCTCCTTGTGTCAGGTATTTTGGGTATGCAGATGACAGTACTGTCACAGAGAGATATCTATCCGGCGTTGGGGCCAGCGGGGATGAAATACGTTCGTAGAACGTGACTTAAAGTCAAACTTGACTTAAAGTCTTGTCTCGCAGTGAGATGACAATAATCTAGTCAACTTCAATGCCACCAAAACTCAGGCTTGTCTGTTCACCGCCAAAAGGAGCGTTCAATCGGACTCCTACTTTCTGGGGTACATCTGTCTCTGTTTCCGACAGTCTTGAGCTTCTGGGCATGAGGTTGACTACGAAACTCAACTTTGGCGCTGATATCGAGTCTAAGGCTCAAACTGCAGCCAAAAAGCTGGGCATCTTAAACAAGGTGATGCGGTACTTCACTCCTGGACAGCTCTTAATGTTGTATAAAGCTCAGGTCCGATCGTGTATGGAGTATTGCTGCCACATGTGGGATGGCTTAGCTAAGAATCAATTAGACGCTCTCGACTCGGTTGAACGCAGAGCCAGAAGGCTCATTGGTGACAGTAAGCTGGTAAAAACCAAGCTTCATAGCCTAGCCCACCGCCGCAGAGTAGCCTGCTTGTCGGTCTTCTACAGATTGTACATCGGCGAGTGTGCACAAGAGCTGCATGTTGAGCTCATCCCGCCGTCTCCTTTCTACTATCGGACTTCCAGATACCGCGGGATACCACCCCTTCTTGGTTTATATCCCACGTATACGCACTAGGCTAAGATTCAGCTTATCAAAATGCGCTATGATGATTACTCTTACTACTCCGTCATCAAATAAACTTTTCTTTAGTCAGTCAGTTAGTCACGGAACTCTTTTATAAGACAAGTATGATAAGTAAAATGCCAGGTCAGTTTGATAATCATTATGGTACTTTGAAGAGACAGATTTCAATTTTAAACTACCATTTCGATAAATAAAGCATAATAGACATTAAAACAATCGATCAATTACCCAAATTCACAAAGAAATTTTATATTTCATGATTAAATTCACTCAAAACAGGTGGGTAATAATTTTCGTGGAATGAATAGTAAGTTTCGTGGACATCATTCCACGAAAATTACGCCACGGAAATTACGATTTTTTACTATTTTTACAATTTACTCCTTATTTATCATTTAATTTCAAAGGATCAATACCTTAGGAAAATCTCGCCTATATTAGCACTTCTAAAAGTTAACAATAATAAAAAACAATGCATCCTTTCTATTTAATACAGTGTCCACGAAACTTACCTAAATAGGTGAATAAAAAGTTGATTCCGGAGATAAGCTTTTATATCTTAATACACATTGTATATAGCCTCAAATTGCATTAAATATTGAATTCTGGGATAGATTTCCGTGTCTGTTAAAACTATAAACTGACTAAAAGGTTGTAATTTGTATACTTACGAAGCGTTTAAACCTGCGCTCCCAGAAATCATGAAATCGTGTGACCAACACATATTGGCTTCTAAATCTTAAACAATTTTTTAAATCTACAAATAGAAATAAGAAATGAATAAAATAACTCTTGACAATTATTTTGATATGCAAAACTTATATGTAACACAGGAAACTAAAAAGTTATATGCGATTGTTTTACGCGAGAGGGGCGTGGGACACTCGAAGAATAGCCAAATTCACCCCGTTTTCAATGTTCGGACGAAGTTTTAAGTTATTAGTTTTATTTATTTTGATGAAATAATTAGTGTTCCAGATAGATTAATAAATGATGAAACATATAAAATTGGTTTGAATGCTGTATCTTTCATATCTTAGGATTTATAGCCGTGTGACCACCATTTTCGAGGTTTCAAATAATGACCCATGTGTACATTTAGACGATTCTTGTTTGTTATTTAGTGCAGATGTGTGGACGTTCTGTGAATAGTTGGACGATTGCTTGTGACTTGTTTATATTGTTGAAATTGCACTGCAGTTGAATTGAGATAAAATAAGATACTAAAAGCATGATGAGTACCTACAGTATACTAAACATAAATAATTAAATTAATGTAATAAAAATAGATTTTTTTCTTTATGTGTGCCCGGTGGTTCTAGTGCTTAAACTCTAAATCAAAACTGTTTCATAACCCATGCTCATCATTTTTTGGTAGACGGGCTTGGTCATTAAACAATTAGGGCCATATACTTCACTACGCAAGCCAGTGGGGATTAATGGATTCAAGTAAGGAGTTCATCATGCTGTTAGAGTATTCTCATTCATTCATTCCGAGTATTTTCAAGCCGCATATTCAATTCAATTCAATTCAAAATAATTTATTCAATATAGGAGCCTGAAGCACACTTATTAAACGTCAATAGGCCTTTGAATAAGAAGAGGACTTTGACCACAACAGTCTCCATCTCACTAAAAGCTGAAAAGTATGCACTAATAAGAATAAAGAATAAAATTATCCAGGATTATGACATTATCCAGAAATAACAACTTAGTATAACTTCCGAAGTACTGGAGGCACTTGAGATTACCATTAAAACGGTCACCTATCCAAAATTGACACCTGCCTACTTTAAATCTTACATTGACCACAGAGTACTATAATTACTATCGTCATTGACTAAGAGATCAACACAGATTTAAAAGAAGAACCAGACGTAATCTCGTCTAATCATGTGCGTGCTGTCACGCGGTACATAAGGTGACGGGTTGTAGCACCTGCGCCTAGAGCTAGTGCATCTGTGTGAGTGTAGGTCCCTTGTAGAACAAACGAGATTGTATTACCTTGCATGCTTCACATCTTTTTAGTGCAATATTCGGTCCGTATTTCTTTCAAGTCCGTGGAGATCAATTGAATTTTAACACTTAGGTGTCCACTAAGAAATGTAAAAACTTAAAAGAATGAGATTGAGATAAAAAAAACCTTACAAAAAATAATCGCTTGCATCATTATAAATAAAATGAAGCGCTCGTTGGCGTAGTGGAGCTTCGGTATTGGAAACGATCACCGAAGTTAAGCAACGTCAGGTCCGGTCAGTCTTTGGATGGGTGACCGTTTAGTGGTATTTCATCTCGAGCGTTTCCGTGCTTCGGAAGGCACGTTAAGCAGTTGGTCTCGGATAGTTCCGTCAGATGGCGTTGTAACTATTCGTTAAGTCAAGTCAGAGGCCTATTGGCGGCTTGAAAAAATCTCTGACAGCAAGGTGACCACTCACTTGCCTCCACCAACACGCACTGGGCCCGCGTGGTGGAGTATGGCCCACTCCCTCTCACCCTTATTCGTGAGAGGAGGCCTTTGCCCTGCAGTGGGATTCTACAGACTATAACTTACTTTTTTATCATTATAAATAACCACCACATAGACGAAGTTACGTAAACGTGAACATATCTCACAAACTAACGTTTTTAATTTGAATCTTAACCACATGAGATGAGTTCAGTTGCACCTCAAGTACACACAACAAAACTTTACCTTTCTGCATATTGACATAGAGTTCAAAATTGTTCGATGTAGAGCAGTGGCGCTCAAACTGCGGTAGCTTAAACTGCTAATATAACAAAACTACAAAAAACGCAATTACACGGAGAGAAATTATGATAACAATACTACCAGAACGTATGGTAAATATCATTCTAGTATAAAGAAACAGAATAAAGTTAAGTGTACCAGATTGACTTTTAACAACAAATAATCGTATTTTAATAAATGCCAGAATATTATAGTTAACTCATTTTAGTACACATTACTCAAACCTATTTATAAGTACATTTTTATTATTGTAAAGAGAAACTTTCAATAATTGTAAAGTATACATCCATATTTTGTTTGTTGTTGCTACCTGTCGATTAAACAATACAGTATCTCGGTTGTCTCTAAAATATCGCAAGTAACAACAATTTTATTAGTTGTTTAAATAAGCTAGATTCATATAGTACTGTTTACCAGATTATGTTATCATTAACATAATATAATGTTTTGTGTAACATGAGTATCGCATATCAAACGAAACGTTGTTTACGTTTGCCAAATATATTGCATGGTTTGCTTGAACTTTGGTTAGCAGCACTGACTGGCTGGCCTGGCAGCCATGTTTGTCATTTCATATTTCGGAGCTGTGCGTGCGCGTGTGCTGAGACGTTGGCTGAGATAAATGGTGTGTTAATCAAATATAATAGAGTGTTTGTTCCAAATCAAGTTTGGAAATGGACAAGGATATTGAAAAACTATTAGATAAGTGGCAGTTGGCCGAGTACATACCTACGAGTATATTTGCCGGTGAGTTTTATAAAATTTATTAGATGCGCTCTAATTAGACTCAAATAGCTTATGCAACCCATGCTGCATCTAAATTAAAGTGGGACTGGGCCGCCCGCGTCTGCATTATGCCAAACATGTTATGGGCGAAAATCACCACCGAGTGGAAGCCTCCAAGAGACGGCGGCGTGGACGACCAAGGCGGCACACAGAAAATATATTTGGACTTCATCTAAAGCCGGTATCTACTTACTTTTTTACCCTATAACAGCGAAACAAAGAGGAGGGTTATGATTTTGACCATGTTCTTTCATACTCATAAGTCTCATAACGTCTAAACTAATATCATAATTTAAAAAATGAGGTATTTTAATATTTATTATTATTTTATTACAGGATGCACATCTAACTCCTGATCACATCGATGACGCCCTTGATGATATATTAAACGTGATATTCTTGCCCCCGTCCAGCATCATTATCAGCAAGTACTTCAGCAACTACTTCAACCCCAATATTTACAATAATTGATTCACCTACAAGTGCATCAAACGAAGCAATAAATTTTCCATTCAAATATACTGAAATCTAGGCACGGGCAGGGGACATATTGGGAAAGGGACATTATGAACATGAACTTAACGACCGACAAGAGCCAGTTTTTTTGTGATTTTTTAGTAATATACTAATAAACCCAAAAACATTTTATTTTTTGTTTTATTTAATACTGTTGTTAACCTTTATATAAAATTGATGTTATTACGTGATTCCAGAAGTTCGCAGGCTTAGCGGGCCCGAGGAGTAAAGTCCCTTCTACGTCGTGCAATCACTTTGTTTACTATTTCTGATAGAAAAAATGCGAGTAATGAGCATTTTTTCTAGGTAGACAAAATGTGAGTAATGAGCATTTTTTCTAGATAGACAAAATGTGAGTAATGAGCATTTTTTCTAGATAGACAAAATGTGAGTAATGAACATTTTTTCTATAAATAGTAAATAAAGATAGCTTTTCGCAGAAGGTATCTTTTCTTAAGTACGGCTTGTATTACATTACAAGTCTGCTCCAATTGGGACTTTTAAAAAAATGTAAATAGTTACCGTTTTGTTAAGAAAAGTCAAAATCTGTCAGTTTAGTCACGAAAATTACATATACATGCAAATTTCGTGACGAAACAGACAGATTTCAACTTTTTTTTTAACAACACGGTAACTATGTAACATATTTTTTTAAAGACCCAATTGGAGCAGACTTGTAATGTAAACTTACTAAATAATGTGAAGCCAAAAATAAAATATTGCTGTAATTACAAAAAAATATAGTAAACTGAACTATATAAAATCTGTTATTATAGTAAACGCAACCATTTGATGTGATAATGGCTAACCACAATTTTGGTAGTAAACACAAAATAGGTAGTAAAGTGTATAAAATATATAGTTCGATTAAACCTCTACATGGTAATATTTGCATTCGATTTGTAACAGTCACTATAACAATCTATAGTCGCTACTGAAAATCTGGTTATCTCCAAAATAATGCATGGTGATACGTACGATACCATTCCGTTATATTTAAAATAAAAAGTATGTAATGAATACAAATAGGTTTTTGTGTACTATACACAAATTTTAATTATGTGTACCAGTATTATGTTGAACTTTACTAGATATTCTTGTAAGACATTACCAGATTTTTTTAGTAAACTCGACAAAATATATAGGTGTCGTATATATTACATGACAATCTGGTTAAGTTAACTATATTCTGGTTACCTAAACTAGAATTTTCTCTCCGTGTACCACTATTAAGTTAATTAGAAGAATAGATAAAAAGTATTATTTCTTTGAATTCAAATTGATTTACTTACACCGTGATTTATATACAATTTGCCAGCTTAAAATTTTTATATTTTTTAGTATGTATTATTTTGTTGTCGTTTATCACCAACTCAAAGCAAGAGAGACTGTCGGCAGTGCTGTAATATAGATACCTACACACACAAACACACAACCAATATTAAAATTTCTTAGGTTTCGAAACAGAGCCACCCCTGTATCTTTGTCTGCCTGGCTGGATACAACTAACTTTCTAAAAATAATTGAAAATTGACACTTAGAAATCGATCATTCTTTGATCGTTTTCGATTTATTTATAATTTTATGCTTACCCTCTTCTCCTCCAATCCTCCCATAATATATGCAACGCAAACAGATATTCAGGTCGTCGCTCTATCTTTCCCTGGATCTATTAGAATTATCTCTTGGAACCCATTCTTTTACCCATTTTTCTTAGAAAGAACTGCAGCATGGTACTATTAATGAAAAACATTGATAGTTTCTTTATAAATCCTAGTATCTCGTTTAAACCTATTATTTTCCTTTCCAATTAGTAACTTATACGAAAACAAAGCAATTGTTCTCTTTTTACCTAACTTATCGATGACAAAATAAACGTATTATATTAATACCATTGCAATGAAGCGTTTTCCAAGATAGTAAAATAAATAATCTTAAGATGTCAATAATAAAATTGAAAAAATATAGGTAAAAAAACAGTGACTGCAGATTATCAATAAAAAATTCCTCCTTAAAATCGAGAAAAACAAGAAACTATCGATATAAATGGTCCTTCTTAATAATATGCTGACTCTTTTTTAAAGAGATTATCAGACCGTCAAACTGAACAACATCCTCTATGGCACCAACATCGAAATCGCCAAAAGAAAAATCTGCTATCCCATACATTTGGCTCGAGTAGGTTTGCAGTTTAGTACGAACAGCGGATTTTTTTTTACGATTCCGATGCTGGTGCCATAGAAAAAGTTGTTCAGTATGATGGTCTGATCATTCCCTTAAATAGTGTCAGCATATAATTTTATTTCCTCTCAGATTCCTGAACTATTTCTTTTTTTATTATGAAATCCATTTGAGAGTGAGTTTGAGAACCTTTGAAGAGAGTTCAATGCTCTGTAAATAGTAATAAGAATGTAATTAGATCTCCAAATGAGTAGTTAGCCAGTAAAGTAACTATTTACCACTCCGGTGGTAGAGTTGGAAACTCGAGTGGCTTGCTTGAAGCATCGCAATCGTCCGGACACCGGCTCCCATTCGTAACACTCATTAAGGTATGTTTTAGCCTTATTAGGTAAAAGCTACGGCCAGCGAAACAGCGGATTGTGAACAACACTTTGTTTGGCTACTAACGCACCTGATGCTACAGTATAGCTAGGGATGCCACCTTCTTTTTTAAGGAAATGTAGTAGGTAATCTATACTAATATTATAAAGAGGAAAGATTTTATTTTTTGTTTGTTTGTAATGAATAGGCTCCGAAACTACTGGACCGATCTGAATAATTCTTTCACCATTAGAATGAAGAACGGGAAGATTCTAAGGCGGTACGAAGTTCGCCACGGTCCTCTAGTTTTTTATAAATTGCTAAAAAATGTAAGTAGTTCTTTCAGGAGATTATGGGAGAAAAACAGTACAGATTAAATTTTTGATTTGTGTTGAATTTTCCAAAAGTGTTTTACATTATATTGGGCTGGGCCTAACTGAAGTTAAGGTTAGGTCCGTTTAAACATCATCATCATCCTCTTTGCCCTTATTTGGTCGGCGTAATAATAAATGTCATTTCAAATCTGTAACTTGTAAACTTGTGGAGTGAAAGCTGATGTTGCGTTCTACTATTTAGTTTCAAGGAAATTGCACTATCGTGCGTTTGTAGATTTGACAAACAAAAAAGTGCGGGTCGGGTCACGCGCAGGGTAGGGTTCCGTAGTTGCCCGTATCAATATACGGACTTAGAAGGGGGCTTTTTGTTTTAATGTCTAAAAAGTACATTTTGTAAGTTAGTCAACTATTACTCGTTAACTTGTAAAGCCTACTTAGCGCTGATAGTTTTCCTTTTAAATTCGTTATACAGCGTGAAATTGATATCATAGCATCCTTTTAAACTAAGAGTCTACCCATCAAACTGAACATCTTTTACTATGGGAGCAAACCAATCGGAGCAACACAAAAATCTGCTGTCCCATACATTTGAGTCGTGTAGGCAGCGGCGGCGCGTGCAGTTTAGTATGGGACAGCAGTTTTTTTTTTGCTCCCATAGTCCTCCGATTGGTTTGCTCCTATAGTATAGTAAAAGTTGTTCAGATTGATGGGTAGACTCTTAGTTTAAAAGGATGCGAATGATATCAATTTCACCCTGTATCATATGGCACACACATGACCCTAACAAAAATTTGCGGTACCTACCTACTTATAACGGATCCCTAAATCGAAAAATGGCTTTCCCACGCCCACAATATTTTCCCCCATATGGGATAGACGAGAGAAAAAAATGATATTCCCACTTTTCGTGTTGGGGAGGAACCCTAAAAAAATATTTCTCAAAATTTTATGTTACCACTTTGTCGGCGTGATTAATATGTACACCCATGTCAAATTACAGCTTTCTAGTACTATCGTACATACATTCTGAATAACTCAGCCTGGACGGGGATCGAACCATCGCCTCCTGCACGGCAGGCAAGGTTACTCGTCACTGGACCACCACGGCTTTGACCAGCCGATATTTACACTGCCTAAAATGCTCGCTGTTTTCGGTCACTGCATTAACTTTGTCGTTCATTGGAGTGACATGCGTTCCGTAAATAGTCCGTTCTTTAAACTAGGTCAAACAAAACGAACTATTTAACTTATAATTCAGTACGTTATGCACAATATTTTGTCGAAAACTAAATGGTGATAAGATAACATAGAAAGATGTTCGCCCTCGAAAAATATTTAAAACAATCCTTTTTTTCGCGATTTCGATGTTGGTACTATAGAGAAAGTTGTTCAGTTCGATGGTCTGATGATTCCCTTAAAAGTGTCAGCATGTTAAGATGGACCATGTAGAGTCTACAGGGTCCATCTTAACATGCTGACTGTAGACTGATAATAATTATCACCATTACCCAACTGCAATAGAACCTTTCCTCCTCATAATCCTCGCGTATTTACATACATACATACATTTTCCAGAGGGGTAGGCAGATACTATGGATCTCCATTTTGGGCGATACCTCTCCTGCTTCCTCTAGGTCCATATATTTTGTCATACATTCCCGTCGATATCAGCTACTTTTAACCTGGCATTTTTTAATGACTTCACTGATCTGGCCTAGGCTAGGTACGTCCTCCTATATAGGTCGCGTATTTAGTGGCCCCGTATCAGTCACATGTCAAGCTCGGGTGCAACCAGATTGCCTCTGCAAAGTGGGAGATGGCTGCACCCAAGCAAATGTAATTGAAAACTTTAGTTTCGTTAATACGCTTTATACCTATCTTATATCTGGAACTGAACTGAACCTTGCTATAATAGGTAGGTAGTAGTAAACCAGTTTACTAATAGGTATTCTGTGCTAAATATCATTGAACAAACTATACCTACCTCATTCAAAAAAACGACGAAAAGATAAAACACACGTAAAATTTTTATTTTCACTTTAAATTACGATCCCATTGCAAAATCTTGATGGTAGGATATTTTAATCATGTTTTGGATGTGTTTTCATAAAAAATAATTGAAATTATTGCTTTTTTTTCATTCCAATTCATTTTATTATAAGTGAAAAGCATATTTATAGGACTTCACAACTCAAATCTATCAAGTTTTACAAGAAATTATTCTGAATAATTTATATCTGATATAAAGGGTTATTATTAATTAGTTGGCGAAACGTTTATAATTGGTATTGATGATTTACAAAATTATTATTATCGTACGTATCGTACGCAGTGCGCGGCCGGCGGGCGAACATTGACCTCAGAATCATATGATCGAGCGGTGATCGATACGTCTTTACCACGTAATTGTGCTTAGTATAACAGATACCAAATGCGTTTGTTAAGTTTCGCCAACTAATTAAATATAGGTAACCTTATGTAATACAAAAAATGGATTTATATCCGATATCAGATATTTATGGTATAATACCATAAATATCTGATATCTGATATTTTCGAACCCTGCTTTTAACCACAAGGTTGACAGATATAGCATGTTTGGTCTCCTTCCACACTGATGGGGAATATGATTCTGGGTTTATGGGTGCCCTCGTAACGTTTTCAATTCGTTTATAATACAAGTCAGAACAGAGCAGATAAATAAAACATTGTTCAAATTAACAAACATGAAAACACTACAATCTCTAGGGAACCAAATTCGATTTTAGTATCAAAGCAAATAGAGTAATGACAATCATGACTCTATGTGCCTGCTTTGGAATATAAATATATTTTTCTCCCCTCCGGACGGAAAGCGTCAATTCTCGTCCCGCTGCGCTAAACGAAGTTGTCGCTTTCCTCCTCCGTCGAGAAGAAAAATAGTATACTAACCTCGGACAGTAAATAAGAAAGCCTCAGATCACATGTTTGATCATTACATGAGATCTGAGACTTTTCTTACTTTCCTGTCCTCGGTATGTAATCTACTATACCCTTTCTCTATGTATAGTTAATAGAAAACTAACAAGATAAAATAAGAATATACACAGAAATCGTCCCAAGTCCCGTAACTAAAACTTCTCTAAAACAATACTGTGTAGGATAGATCTTGGATCCATTCCTTTTTATACAAACACAAAAAAGAAATATTTCTCCCCTCCGGACGGAAAGCGTCAATTTTCGTCCCGCGGCGCTAAACGAAGTTGTCGTCTTCCATGTCCGTCGGAAAAAAAATAGTATACTAACCTCGGACAGTAAATAAGAAAGCCTCAGATCCCATGATATCTGAGACCTTTCTTAGTTTCCTGCCCTAGGTGTGTTATCTACTATACCTACACCACTTTATTAAATTACTATCAAAATGTTAAGGAACATGGGTCGAAACCCAAACTAGTGTTGTAGATTTCTTCATAACTACCAAAAACACATATTCATGCGCTCTATAGTAAGCAAGCATCATTGATTTATAATAAAATAGCGTTACCTAATATACTCTTGCAGGTAAATCTGAAGGAAGTTTAATAAAATTTGGATCAAAATTTTATACCCGATGCCCGATGAAGCCAAGTCTTCATTTGATCATACTTTGCCTTTTCATATTTATATTTTTTGTGGAACAAATTGTACAATAATTCTATAGTTATTAAAGTTAAGTATTGTATAATTCTATAGACTTAATAAAAGTAAGTGCTAACTGAGCAACTATCCAACGAAGAACTCTACGAACTATCCCATAATATCGAATAATCATCGGCCCGGAGGCCATACCGTTCAAGCGGACGGTTTAATTAATGTAAATTGTCATTAACATAATTATAAGCGATGGTCCTATTTGTTTATTATTATAATCGAAAACAATACGAAGTTTGTTTATATTTGCGCTAAACGTACTCGAAACGCTCGTAAATGCGAACTAACATTATTCTAAAGTTCCTGTTGATACGACAAGGTGTTGATTTAACCTGAAAATCCTTCTAAAACTAGAAAAAACATTGTGGTTTCATCAAAATCGATCGAACCAATGCGAATACACTGAAAAAAATGTTGTTAAATAAACTTTAGTGACTTGCGAACTGTTTTGCAAAATTCGCAAGTTACTAAAGTTTGTTTCTTTTTAACAAAGGATTGTTTTCAGTGCAGAAAAGATTTCGCATTTGAAAAAGTTAATTTGTTCCGTTACTTCTATTATCGATTTCGGAGTTGTATACCTAACGGTTTTCACTTTATTCGTTCATTTTTAAACACCACAGGGTTAAGAGGATATAATTCGGAGCGCGCTCCATACAAACGTACTATGGTGATATTTACAATACTAACCAATTAAAGAAAATTAAATATTGCAGAAACAATCTAGAAACAAATCTCTATGCTTGTATGGAGTCAGATTTTCGTTAAAATATACAGTATTAATTCTAGGATTAATTTAAGATTTGTATGGAAATCTTTGAGGCACTGTAACTTTAAAACTATACATTTTAACGAAAATCTGACTCCATACAAGCATAGATTGTTTCTGAATTGTTTCTGCAAAATTTCATTGACTTTAATTGAATAGTATTGAAAATATCACCATAGTACGTTCGTGCATGTGGAGCGCGCGATGAAATTTTGCAGAAACAATCTAAAAACAAATCTCTATCCTTGTATAGAGTCAGATTTTCGTTAAATGTATAGTTTTAAAGTTACAGTGCCTCAAAGATTTCCATACAAATCTTAAATTCATCCTAGTATTAAAACTTTAACGAAAATCTGACTTCATACAAGCATAGAGATTTGATTCTAGATTGTTTCTGAAAAATTTCATTGACTTAATTGGTTAATATTGAAAATATCACCATAGTACGTTTGTATGCAGCGCGCAATTGGGCTCTCGGAATAAAATTCTCTTAACCTTGTTCATACCGAACCAGTCAAGATAGGCTTACTTACCTAACAAAACAACTATCCTACCTATACCTACCTATCTACAATCTACAAATAGCCATATAACAGCACGTAATACAGTAAATTGACAACGACATGCAGATGCAAGCGGGGCCACTGTTTGCGAAGTCCACCACTCGTGCTACATTCAGCTAGCAAAGACGATTGTTTATTCAAAAAGCAGGCCTCGTCCGCTGTGCGGTCACATATCGAAGGTTGATCCAGTTCGTATGAAGAGTCCATATTAACATCTCATTAGCATAAACAAATATTAGTCAGAAGGGAGCGAACTACACGCCTGTTATAGGAGTTTGACCTTTTATGGCCGTTGGCTTTTAGTAATTACTACTGTTATATTTTGCTTTTGAAGTTTTTTGTCTTTTCGTTTATGTTACTACTTACTTATTTATGTTTCTTAGAAAAAAACATTCCTACACGCGGAGTAAAATTAAAAATAAAATATTATAAAATTCAACGAAGTGCCATCACACTAAACAATATGTATTATGGATGGGACCAATATCGAAATCGCTTTAAAAAATTGGTTGTTCCATAGAAAATGTCAATGGCTACCAAATGTATGGAGCAGATGATAATAATTTTTACGCGTTTTCCTTGATGGGTATACTAACTACCAAGTCATAGTATAGTGCAATTTGTTCAGTTTGATGATGGTCTGATCAGTTTGACGCATTTTTGTTTACACCCTGTATAGCCAGTTATCATTTGCCACCTCATTCCATCCTGTAACGCAATGACTATAACTGTTTATAATGGTAGTTACCATTTGCAGCAAAGATTGTGTCCACCCTGAAACGAAATACAGCTACATACCTAGTAAGTTCATATTCCTTCGTATTTTTTTAACAGCCATGAACGTAAATTTTTTCCGATAACACATTTACATCTCATGAGATATTAGAATAATGACGTTTATTCAGTATTTTAACGTAAGGTCGTTTGAAGTGCCCTCAAGCGGACCCGTTGTGCCAACAAGCCCGCTCGAGAGTCAAGCCAAGCCACTCCATGCACAATTATTGTACTTAGCTATTGTCTACGTAAACACCGGCTGTTGGCAGAGCAAACGTAACGGAGCACGGAACAAGATTAGCCCTTGTTTACAGTCTTACTTACACTACATGAATCACTATTGCTACAATAGATGCATACATACTCAATCTACAGAGCGGTATGGACACTCTATCTTGAGGTATGGGTTCGAATCCGCAGATGATATACTATGTACCCATGTACCAATGAGTTTTTCTAACTTATGTACGTAATACCGAATTGTCTCAAACGGTGAAGGAAAACATCGTGAGGAAACCTGCGTACGCTGAAGAAGAAATTCAGATTCGGATATGAGGAGTCTATACAATCCGCATTGGGCACTGTGCCCTACAGAGTGGGACGTATATCGGCTGTTGATGATATATAAACTCACGATGAGAATTCCCTTTTGGATTAGTTAGACGTTTGCTACAAACATCTACAACCGAAGAACTTCTTAGATAAAAACGTATGCCTATGCTTTAAATTGCTATTTGTATTGATACAATTATTTATACAAAAGCTTCTTATCTTTCATTTCGAAGGTAAACCTATTTGATTTAGAAAAAATAATAATCCTGCTTTGGGGGTTCTACAACCGACTATAAACTTGACAATGTTTCAAGTGTACAAAAATTTGTTCCAATCACTATCCGCTATGTGGCGATGTTATTCATTTTTCTGACTATACTTATATGAAAGTTTTCGATTCGTTCAAAGAATTTGCGAAGGCAGTTCGGAATTGCATTGTTTTACCGAAAGTATATGACTTATGTAGTACTAGCTGCTGCCCGCGACTCCGTCTGCGTGGACCTTAAAAAAAGTATCCTATGTGTTAATTCAGAACATATTCTATCTGTGTGCCAAATTTCATCGAAATTCGTTCAGCCGTTTATGAGTGATTAAGTCACAAACATCCAAACATCTAAACATCGTCACAAACTTTCGCATTTATAATATTAGTGAGATTCCAAGCGTAGAAGAGGAAACGTGATCTAAAGGTGTACCTAAGTATATAGGGTTATTTTTAATATGCTGACACTTTTTTAAGAGGATGATCAGACCGTCAAACTGAACAACTTTCTCAATGGCACCAACATCGAATACGTAAAAAAAAATCTGCTGTCCCATACATTTTGCTCAAGTAGGTTTACACAGTACTACTATTTTCGCGATTTCGATGTTGGTCCCATAGAGAAAGTTGTTCAGTATGATGGTCTGATCATCCCCTTAAAAAAATGTCAGCATATTAAGAAGGACCCTGTATAAATGTAGAATAATCAAATAACATTTCTGTAACACAAATTACACCCTAATAAAAACTGGCATGTTGCTATATGAATTATTGCTATCCAGATTAAAGAAAAAAAAATGCAGACTAAAAGTACGCCGCAAAATATCTTATTGACGGAACCCGCAATGGAATTAAGGAAGTCGTGATACTCCTCAATCATCCAGGGAATGATAGGTACTTAGTAGGTTACCACGATTTACCGAGTCCCATATCTTTTCTTCCCGCATAAAGTCAAGCAATAAAATGTTGAGTTATTTCTGTTTGTTACCCTAATTCACAAGGGACACCTTGGGCTCCTTCGATTCCTACATTAACATGTTCGGGTCTGGAATTAACATCGTAAGGTTTTTCGGCCAGAAAGTAGTGCCCGTGGGTAAACTAAAAATTGGCAAGTAACGCCGCAGGGTAGAATATAGTTTTACTGTAATGGATTCAATTTAGCCGGATACAGATGCCACGGAACTTTCATAAACACACAAAATTCTTGTTATTATTAACGGCGGGGCGAATAATTCATGATTATTGAAGTTACAAGGTTTACAAACAATTATAATTGAAAATGAGCAGAGTTTGAATTATTCTTTGTAAATTTATCACTGTAGGCAGAGGTGGGAAGGCGTCCTAGCTGGTGGCAACCTGGCAACCTGGCAGAGGGCGCCGAGCGGGATGTCGGCCTGGCTGGCACGAGTCATGACGCGTTCGTTCAGATAAAGTTTATTTTATGACTTAAGCGAGAACATTAATATTCATTACTGGGGCGAAATGAACTAAGTTTATTATATAATAAAGATCAAAGAACGAACGTAGCGCATGGAGCTTTGTTAGGAATTTTATTTGATATTTTTTACGTGGAAATTTAATATTCACCTTGTTTGAAGAGATTTCTCGTTTCAACGTTATGGCCATGTTTCACTGTTCGATTTGATTGATGCTTGATCAGTTCCGGTACATTTTTACGATGTTTTTTGTTTTTTAATTATTTTTAGATCGGATTTAGGATTGAATTTGAGCTACCGATCAACCGGAATTTCATAAAGCATTTGTGAAACAAATTATAGAAGTTACTTTGGCAATAATTAATCATTCTAACTAAATTCTGGAATTAATTCTAATTCTTCTAATTTAATAGTATTATTGCTGAAGATTATAATTTAGCTTAGTTCTCGCAATTGAAATAGAGCCGCAAAATGTTATTAACAACTGAAAAAGAAATAGGTTAGGAAAGATATAGGTTCCTATAAATACTTGTTGTTTTAATTGTTTCTTTATAACAATTATGTTCTTTTTCAACTTAATTCTCGACAAAATAAATAATCTTAAGGCGTATCAGCCCTGGACCACGACTCTCCATATCCATACTAATCGATGCGAACGAGCACGTGGCTCCGGTCAGAATTTAGCTGTTTTCTTTGAAAAATTAGATGATTTTTTATTAATTTCGAAAAAGTAAGAAAACCAAATCATTCTAAATTGTTATTTTCTTCCGATTAAAAATGTAAGAGTAAAATGGTTACAACTGGAAAAAAAGGGGTGACTTTAGAGTCCCTTTTCTTTGGTTTTATTCTTTAAAATTGATTTCTAGAAAAACCACATCACTTCTCATATCCTGTAGATGGTTCAGTTTATTTTTCAGCTCAAAAAGCGCCATAGTTAATGAATAAAATGGTTACAAAGTTACCCAAAACCGGCAGGTAGCCCCTTAACTTCTACCGTTCATTCATTGTGGATAGGCTCTCACTTGTCGTAAAAAGTCTCTCCAGACCGCCTCATTTTTAGGGTTCCGAAGTCAACAAGGAACCCTTATAGTTTCGCCATGTCCGTCCGTCCGTCTGTCCGCGGCTTAGCTCAGAGACGCTTAGTACTAGATAGCTATAATTTGGCATGGGTACACATATTAATCACATCAACAAAGTGGTAAAATAAAATTTTTAAAAATATTTTTTTTTAGGGTTCCTCCCCTACCCATTAAGTGGGGATGCAATTTTTTTTCACGTTTATCCCATAGTGTGGGGTATCGTTGGATAGGTCTTTTAAAAATACGGTGGGTGTGGGAAAACCATTTTTCGATTTAGGGATCCGTTAGCGAAATATTAAGCTTTAAGGTGCTAATTTTTGTTAGAGTCGAGTGTCCCCCCCCTCTGCCAGCTAAACGGTTGTTTCTAGATATGTGAAAAAATGCATGGCAGTAGTGTATATAATGAAATTAAGAGGAAAACTATCACCGCTATGTTAGCTTTACAAGTTAACGAGTAATAGTCGACCAACTTAAAAAATTTACTTTTTAGACTTTATTAGCCGTCAAACCGTAGTATAAAACAAAAAGCCCCCTTCTAAGTTCGTATATTGTGACGGGCAACTACGGAACCCTACCCTGCGCGTGGCCCGGCACGCACTTGGCCAGTTTTTTTTAAACTCTCAATTCAGGAAGTTCCGACTGAACTTTAGATAGGTATTACTAATTAATTAATGGTGATATCCTATCTGGGAAAAGACATCTTATTTGACGGTCATGGCTTTACTGAAAAAAATGAATTGTTAAATAATTAACCAAACTTTAGTGACTTCTAAACTGTTTTGTAGTACATCAACAAACGTTTTATTATGTGCTACAAAACAGTTTGATAGTCAATTAACAAACGTTTTAACAATAAAATGTTTTCGATGTTGTGATTTTATAAATGATTATTCATCAAATCAACCCGGGTCGAATCCCGAAAGAGCCAAATATTTATAACCGACTGATTCATGAATATTGTTTCTAGAATAAACAATTGTATTCCATCCACGTTTATGAAAAAAGAGAAAGTTCAGTTTTTTCCATCTTGGCATCATAATATAAGAATAGACTAAATTCTGGTAAGTATCTATTTAAAATTTAATTTAATTTCCTTATCAATATAAGTTACAGCATATTACAGAAATCAGTAATTATACAGCTTACAGTTATACTGATTACATAATCCAGTTATACAGAATTGATATCATTAACATCCTTTTAAACTAAAAGTCTACCCATGAAACTAGCCAACTTTTACTATGGGAGCAAACTGTTCGGAGCAAAACTGCTGTTTAATATGGAACAGCAGATTTTTTTCTTTTGTTCCTATCTGTTTGCTCCCATAGTAAAAGTAGGATGCTAATGATATCAATTTCACCCGATGTAGGGTACAATCTGGATAAGACAGATCTGCATGAAAATGTCCAAGATAATTTATTTTATTTATCATTTTAACTAAAAGTGAATCCGCCAAAGGGCGTCACTAGCGTGTAGGAATACGGTAACTTTTCCCAGATAACGTCATATAGGGTTTATCGAATCATGTAACACAATAGATTCTAAACAATACACTCCAAACAATTTTCTTCTCAATCGTGATCGAGACAAACTTCAGCCGACTTGTACAGTCAACATCAAAAGTAAATCTTGATAATTCAAAATTATAATTATAAAAATTTTGCGGTTTGTATCTATGATAGCTTGACGTATTTAGATCTATTTAACATAGGTACCTACTTATTTTAAGAAGAAATAATAATATTCAATTCATTATAAAATAATTTGTTAAAGAGGCTAAGGCACGACAAAGTGATAAAACGAGAAAACTGGCATTCGCTCTCGTTTTGGCATATGCAAAGTAACAAAGACAGCGAGGCGCATAGATCTTTCTCCGTTTCTCGGGGGTGGTATGCTTGGTCCACTGGGCAGGTAGGATAGTTAAGAAAGGAAAAGAACCCGATTTGGGATCGTAGATATACAGGGTGTAAGGGAAAACCCCTTCGCAAACTGAAACGGTGAACTCAGACCATCAAATTGAACAACTTGCACTATGGAGCCTACCTCAGGAAACGCGAAAAAAAATCAGCTGTCCCATACAAAAGTGCTGTACCTACCCGACTCAAATGTATAGGACAGCAGATTTTTTTTCGCATTTCCTGAGGTAGGTTCCATAGTGAAAGTTGTTCAGTTTGATGGTCTGAGTTCACCGTTTCAGTTTGCGGAGGGCTGTCCCTTACACCCTGTATAGGTCAAAGGATTTCTCTGACCGCAGCATGAGAGTGCTGCTTGCTAGTATGGTACATTTGAACCCCCTGTGTTCGCATTGGAAGAGTCGATCAGCGTATTGTTCAATTATCATTGATGAAGCCACAACCAAAAATGCATGCATTATGTGGATTGTTTATTTTATCATTTTAACGAATCATGTTGCGATAATTATGCATGTTCTTCTTTAACGAAGCATATTTCGTGCTAGAGGGCCTTTGTATAATTTTTATTTTAACGAATCCATGTTTTGGATTTTTAACAGTGTAGGACCTATCATTTTAACGAAGGATGTTGCAAGTAATTACAAAAGCTTGTATCGTCGTATTTTCATAGTGAACTTTCTTTCAATATCAAAATTTTTTTCAAATTTATCAAAATTTGCAGTCGACTGTACAAAGTCGGACGTTCCTAAACTTCTAATTAGATGTGCCTATCTTCAGATCAAACGCATCAGTAGAAACCTAACCTTGTTAAAAAGTTTAATAACTTTGCTTAGATAAGGCCGCCTCCGCCTCCGCCTCGGAGTTTTTCTTTATATTTATAAAGTTCTACCGGGGTGAAATTTATGGAGTATGTCTGTTCGTTAGTTAATTTATTAATTGGTTTGTAAACGGCGTCGTTTTATATTAATAAGCTCTAAACTGGGAAATCATAATAAGACGACCAATTTACGAACCTGCCTGTTTCACCATCACCACTTCTGGGTTAGTTCTTGTTAGCTTATCCGACAGATAGTTTAACATATTTTGTATGAAATTATGTCAAAATATCTGTCGGATAAGCTAACAAGAACTTATTCAGAAGTGGTGAAACAGGCCCTTAAAGTTATAAATGGATCAATTCATAAGTTTACGTCAACAATTTTCGTCTTATTCCTACATTGACTAAGAAGCTTCGCATAGCTCGCTCCTAGCTAAGATCAAAAGGACCTTTTCATTCTAAAGTATAGATTCCACATCAATGCGCCTTACGGCCTCTGACATGGTTTTTATGTAACGACTACTACCACCAGAGATAGTAGCCGGGACCAACAGCTTAACGTGCCATCCGAAGCACGGAATCATCTTTCTTTTCAGACAATCAGGTGACTCAGCCTGCAATGTCCTAACCAACTGGGGAAAAACGCACAAAATGACATTTCACTAGGTGCCCCCCGTGGGAATCGAACCCACGACCTCTGTGTCAAGAGCCCAATGCTCATAACCATTAGACCACGGAGGCAGTGAGTTTTGACGTGCTAGTGTGTGTTTTTTCTTACACCAACTATGACCACTTTACACAACTTTACATAGACTAGAACGTCAAAATACGTCAACGATGGACATCCTTGCGATAGCTCGCTCTATACCTTTAGGTACAATCTCATTGGCTATGAGCGTATGTGCATCTCTTTCTTCTTTCTTGAAAGAAAGTCAGCGTAACCGCGTAGGAGATAGGTTGGTCGGGATTTGGAGTTGGAGATACAATTTACCTACAATTTGAGCTTCTTATTTGAGCGTAAAAAATATTATTACTTCGATAAGTACAGCCATAAGTAAGCGATCTTCTTTTTAGGGTTCCGTACCCAAAAGGTGAAAACGGTAATAATTTTACTAATTTTTCGACCCATGTTCCTCAGAGAAAGTTGTTGAGATTCATAGTCAGAATACACCCTTAAATTTATGTTAGTAATTAATTAAATTACAAATTTAAAAAACCCCCAACGCCAGAAACTAACATTTAAAAAGTAAAAAATAATGCGGTCACCTATTATTTTTGATGTAAGCAAATGTATGTTTTACTTCTTTACTGTCTTTAAGATATTTTAGGTTAATTAATGCGTAGGGGACCGCTATGATATGACCATTGATTTTTTGTACAATCACAGGGGTTAAAAACTAACGACAGATTTCTTGTATAATTATTATAGCTTACGGTAGTATTTATTATAGTACTCTGTGATTATCAGTGATCGGAATCTCGGGGCATTTTTTGAGCATATAAGTATGGATACGCCTTGAATTCCCGGAAATATCCGGATTTAATAAATTTGGATAAAAATTTCACGGGATTAACTGGGATTACCTATTTAGATGTCAAGAGACGTTTTTTTAAATCCCGAGTATTAGCAGCGCATACTAGAGGCCGCGCCTTTGAAACACGCCGCCTGGTACTTTTGACATGTACCGCGCTTAGGTAAATATGTTGACCGTTATTAAACAATGATATTAAGTAACTAGATTAGTAGTTAGGTTAGGGCACCAAAGCGTTGCCACTTCGAAGATGTCTGCAGGCTTCTTTGACTTCAGTTCAGGCGTTTATCTATGGTGAGCGGACATATCCGTGACGTATAAATTAAGCTACCAAAATGGGGAAATGCGCCGTAAAAATGTGTAAATCACAGTCGGAAAAGAATAATAAAGGAAGTGGTGATACTTTTCACAAGTAAGTTTACTATATTTTGTTAAGATTATTCAAAATAACATTAAAAACTAAACAAATTTTTAATGCATTGTTTTTGCCATCAGTGTTGCAAGTAAATACCTACGATTTTGATTTTCCCACACTGTTGGGAGTTTCGGTACCCTCTTCGTTATTTCATACAGGGTTAACTTTTAATCAGTCCGGATAACTTCACCATTCATTCCCCTAATCAAACTGAACAACATTCAATATAGAGCCTACATCGAAATCGTGAAAACAAAATCTGCTGTTTCATACAAAACTGCAGTACCGACCGACTCGACTCAAATGTATTGGACAGCTGATTTCTTTTTTCGTGATTTCGAAGTTGACACCATAAATAAAATAAATAAATACCTAAATAATAAACATCTTTATTTGCATAGTGAAAGTGAAGAGATTACAATATGGTGACGTTATCCGATCTGGGCTGATTAAACATCAACCCTGTATAATATGATATACAGGGTGTTTGGAAGTGGGGTGCAAATATTTAAGGGGATGATAGTTGACCCCATTTAGAACATTTTGAGCCATCCATGTCTTAGACGAAGTCTGATTGTTGATTTTTAAATGCAATTTTTATTTTATTTTTGAAAAAAAACCGATTTCTGACAGTTAATTGCCAACAGTATATATTTATGTTGGTATGTTAATTGTTTTTTTTTTTTTTTGGTTGTCAGATGTGCATTAATCTAATGAACTAAGTTTCAGGCGCCTGAGTTATTGGAAAAAAATTCTAGACGCTTTCGAAGTCGTAAAAACTTTAAAAATTTTAACAATACTGCGAAGTTTATGGAAATTATAAAAATAAATAAAATAGCCTTGATCGTTCAAACCTTTTTAAAAACATGCTCAGTTATTAGCCTTTCTTTCAAGATATCATTTAAGCTGATATCTTAGCAATTCTCAGAATTAGAGGTTAAAAACCAAATTGAGGGAGATTAATTTCGATTTTTAAATGGACAAATGAAACAACATTTTTGGTTAAATAATTGATTATTCATTTTCAAAATGTGTCGTTGTTATTTTTAGTTTTTATCTCCAGCTTTTTGAAATTGAATATCTTCAATTTTGCGGACTAGCTCCTTCCGTTTTGCAATTTCTTCAACTCCTCACCAAAAGAGCTCCAGGGCCCGTCCCGAGATGTAAAAATCCACGGGTGTCAAGTCCGGGGACCCATCTCTTGACCCCCACGGTCCCCGGACCTGACCCCGTGGTTTTCACATCTCGGGATGGAGTAGCCAAGGATCTCTTTTACAAAATAACAACGACCCAAGTAAAAAAAAAGTGTGTAGGAAATAGAGGTACACATTTTGAAAATGAATCATCAAGTATTTTTATCAAGAATGTTGTTTCATTTGTCCATTTAAAAATCGAATTTAATCTCTTTCAATTTGGTTTTTAACCTCTAATTCTGAGAATTGCTAAGATATCAGCTTAAATGATACCTTGAAAGAAAGGCCAATAGCCGAGCATGTTTTTAAAAAGGTTTGAACGATCGAGACTATTTTATTTATTTTTATAATTGCCATAAACTTCACAGTATTGTTAAAATGTCAAAAGTTTTTACGACTTCGAAAGCGACTAGAATTTTTTTCCAATAACACAGGCGCCTGAAACTTGGTTTATTAGATTAGAAATACACATCTGACAACCTCAAAAAAATAAAACAATTGACATACCAACATAAATACACTGTTGGCAATTAACTGTCAGAAATCGGGTTTTTTCAAAAATAAAATAATAATTGCATTTAAAAATCAACAATCAGACTTCGTATAAGACATGTATGGCTCAAAATGTTCTAAATGGTGTCAACTATCATCCCGTTAAATATTTGCACACCGCTTCCAAACACACTGTATTACTTAAAGTTTAATTATACCTAAATCTGGTCAGAACACACAGAGCCTATAATCAATATGCTGTCACTTTTTTAAGAGGATGATCAGACCATCAAATTAAACAACTTTCTCTACAGGACCAACATCGAAATCGCGAAAAAAAAACAGCTGTACCATACATTTGGCTCGAATCGGTTTGCAGTTTTGTATGGGACAGCTGATTTTTTTTCTCGATTTCGATGTTGGTCCCATAGAGAAAGTTGTTAAGTTTCATGGTCTGATCATCTCCTTAAAAAAGTGTCAGCATATTAAGTTGGACCCTGTATATTCAAGTTCAATTCAGGTAATAAATTCATTAAATTCAGTTATTAATTCTGGGGAAATTATTTCTAACCACTGGCAACTGTAGCCGTATTTACTGACGTTTTTAAAATAATAACTTCTTTCTCATTTCGTCGTAATTTTTTTGACGGCAGAAGAAACGAGACAAACATAGTTTACTTTGGCGTATGTATCGATTTCCAAGCTACATTTTTGAAACTCTGAAGTGGTTGCGCATTTTTGAGTATTGTTTTCAAGAAGCTATCCCTCTAGTATTGTATAAGCTCACTGTTATTAAATCACCCAGGACAAAATCTTAATAAAATCAGTCGGTTAACCAATTTCAATGTTATTATTGGATCCCAAATTACTTTTTCGAGATTTCCTTACCATATAAAATAATGTTATGTTGCCGTTGTAGTTTGCCGTCTAATTAAAATTCTCTAAAAATGTTTAAAATGTTGGGACTTAGGAGTAAAATAAAACGATACTTAATTTCATTAATTTTTTTTATAATCAGGATGTTTGTGACATCGTTGGCCAAATTGAATTGCTGGATAGAAGAGGTCTCCCCACGCCCCAAAAAAAAATATGCATCACGCAATTTTTTGGTTTTTCTCAAAAAAGTTCGAAAGTCAGCATTTAAGCTGGAATAAAAAAAAGTGGTGTGTAAAACACGCATATTTTTTTTTATTTGAATGTTTGATCTTGTACGGTTCTATAAACATAAATTAGTCTTAAAAAAATCAGAAGATCTCGAGCGCTTTTAGGTTCTTTTTAATTGTAACTCAAAGTTGTATTGTTAGTTTTTATTTTTCTTCTTCCGAAAAAAATAAGGTCCATAAAAAAATTAGAGGTCGCATCCATGTAATTTGAATGTGTATAGAACCGTACAACATCAGACATTCAAATAAAAATAAAAAATGTGTGTTGTACACACCACTTTTTTTTATTCCAGCTTAAATGCTGACTTTCGAACTTTTTTGAGAAAAACACCAAAAAATTGTGTGGTGCATAATTTTTTTTGGGGCGTGGGGAGACCTCTTCTATCCAGCAATTCAATTTGGCCAACGATGCCACAAACTTAAATTTTAATGAAATTAAGTAGGCATCGTTTTATTTTACTCCTAAGTTCCAACATTTTAAACATTTTTAGAGAATTTCAATTAGACGGCCAACTACAACGGCAACAAAACATTATTTTATATGGTAATGAAATCTCGAAAAAGTGATTTGGGATCCAATAATAACATTGAAATTGGTTAACCGACTGATTTTATTGAGATTTTGCCCTGGGTGATTTAATAACAATACTAGAGGGATAGCTTCTTGAAAACAATACTCAAAAATGAGCAACCACTTCAGAGTTTCAAAGATGTAGCTTGGAAATCGATACATACGCCAAAGTAAACTAGGTTTGTCTCGTTTCTTCTGCCGTCAAAAAAATTACGACGAAATGAGAAAGACGTTATTATTTTAAAAACGTCAGTAAATACGGCCACAGTTGTGGTTAGAAATAATTTCCCCAGAATTAATTACTGAACTTAATGAATTTATTACCTGAATTATAACTTGAATATATAGGCTCTGTGTGTTCTGAACAGATTTAGGTATAATTAAACTTTAAGTAATATATCAATTTCAAAAAGCTGGAGATAAAAACTAAAAATAACAACGACACATTTTGAAAATGAATAATCAATTATTTAACCAAAAATGTTGTTTCATTTACCGTAGATGCGGGTTACTTTAGCTCTAGCTGGTAACTTTGGCTCAAATCGAAAAAACAATTGAACGTCCTATGTCTACGAAGCCATGACAGTAAACGATCTAGTTCGAGTCGGAAATGTTAGATGGCAGTACTAGCGCCCGTTTCTTATTGGTTGCACGAAGTTTTCACAGGTTTGAACTGTCATTTGCATTTCGAACGAACTTGCTGTGAAAACGTGTAAAATTTAGGTCTGCAAACTTTATTGTGAAACAGTGGTTTTTAGGTAAGTATCCTTTTGTTACTGTATTTGTTGTGGTCAGAAATATGTACAGGAGTATAGTAATGGTAGAAGCGATTACTTTATCACAAATTTAGGTACTGAAATACTGAAAATTCAGTGAGGGGTTTCTTTGACTCATATATTTGGGTAACATTGGCTCAAAGCTTTTTTCTCTCATGCTTAAAATTTGTAGTGAATAATCACTTTTAATTCGGTTTCAGCCATTCTAAATGCCGTCAACATATTTATCGACGGAAGCCCAGGAGCCGTCGGTATTACACAGGAGTAGGATAATAATTGGAAGAATGTTTGAATGCTGTAAGATTAAACCTATGACTCAAAGGGAAGCTTCAACGGGGCATACAGACAGATTGACAGACAGACAGACAGACAGACAGACGGATGGACGGATAGACAGACAGACACACAGACAGACAGACCGACAGACAGACAGACAAACAGACATACAGAATGGACGAAAGTATTAGGATCTCTTTTTTGACTACGGAACCCTTAAAACGTTCAGTATTCCTTGGAGTGCCACTTCCAGACCAGGTACCTTCCTGGTCAGATACCCCACTGTCGTTGTTTTGTAATTCAATATTATATTAAAAAGTTTTTTAAAATTTTGTTTACTTAACGGGAGTTGGTTTTATAAAAATTAAGTTTTGTTCTAATTTTCTTTTAAAAATACACTTTTTTGTACGTCAAATTATTCCTTGTTTTATTTTCTATTGTTTGAAATAGCTTACAATGGCTCAACACTTGTTTAAGTATAGGTTTTGGGTCGAAAAAATCAGCAAGTCAAAGTAACCCTCTTCTTAGAACAACTTTGGCTCAAAGTTTAAAAATAAAAAAAAAATATTAAGCCATATTTTATTAAGAAAAATCGAATACTACTGATTAGCTAATATCCTCATTTATCAAATAAAAACATTAAAACATTAATAAGTCTACAACAATCCCTACTATAGGGTGATTTATAAAAATTACAGAAAAAAGTAGCCAAAGTAACCCGCATCTACGGTATTGTCCATTTAAAAATCGAAATTAATCTCCCTCAATTTGGTTTTTAACCTCTAATTCTGAGAATTGCTAAGATATCAGCTTAAATGATACCTTGAAAGAAAGGCTAATAACTGAACATGTTTTTAAAAAGGTTTGAACGATCGAGACTATTTTATTTATTTTTATAATTTCCATAAACTTTGCAGTATTGTTAAAATTTTTAAAGTTTTTACGACTTCGAAAGCGTCTAGAATTTTTTTCCAATAACTCAGGCGCCTGAAACTTAGTTCATTAGATTAATACACATCTGACAACCAAAAAAAAAAAAAAACAATTAACATACCAACATAAATAGGGGCACTGTTGGCAATTAACTGTCAGAAATCTGGTTTTTTTCAAAAATAAAATAAAAATTGCATTTAAAAATCAACAATCAGACTTCGTCTAAGACATGGATGGCTCAAAATGTTCTAAATGGGGTCAACTATCATCCCCTTAAATATTTGCACCCCACTTCCAAACAACCTGTATATCATATTATACAGGGTTGATGTTTAATCAGTCCAGATCGGATAACGTCACCATATTGTAATCTCTTCACTTTGACTATGCAAATAAAGATTTATAACATTTAGGTATTTATTTATTTTATTTATGGTGTCAACTTCGAAATCACGAAAAAAGAAATCAGCTGTCCAATACATTTGAGTCGAGTCGGTCGGTACTGCAGTTTTGTATGAAACAGCTGATTTTGTTTTCACGATTTCGATGTTGGCTCTATAGTGAAAGTTGTTCAGTTTGATTAGGGGAATGAATGGTAAAGTTATCCGGACTGATTAAAAGTTAACCCTGTATGAAATAACGAAGAGGGTACCGAAACTCCCAACAGTGTGGGAAAATCAAAATCGTAGGTATTTACTTGCAACACTGATGGCAAAAACAGTGCGTGAAAAATTTATTTAGTTTTTTAATGTTATTTTGAATAATCTTAACAAAATATAGTAAACTTACTTGTGAAAAGTAACACCACTTCCTTTATTATTCTTTTCCGACTGTTATTTACAAATTTTTACGGCGCATTTCCCCATTTTGGTAGCTTAATTTATACGTCACTGATATGTCCGCTCACCATAGATAAACGCCTGAACTGAAGTCAAAGAAGCCTGCAGACATCTTCGAAGTGGCAACGCTTTGGTGCCCTAACTACTAATCTAGTTACTTAATATCATTGTTTAATAACGGTCAACATATTTACCTAAGCGCGGTACATGTCAAAAGTACCAGGCGGCGTGTGTCAAAGTCGCGGCCTCTAGTATGCGCTGCTAATACTCTTGATTTAAAAAAACGTCTCTTGACATCTAAATAGGTAATCCCAGTTAATCCCGTGAAATTTTTATCCAAATTTATTAAATCCGGATATTTCCGGGAATTCAAGGCGTATCCATACTTATATGCTCAAAAAATGCCCCGAGATTCCGATCACTGGTGATTATAGTAAGTATAATCAGTCATTCATTCAGAGCCACCTAGTAGACAAACGATCGCAAACCTCCGCTTCACTTACAATGACAGAAAACTCTGAAATTCTGGTCCGTAACGCAAGTCCGATTTACACATACCTCAACTCTCTAAAGCCGAAGAAAAATACATTTTAAGAACTTTTATGAATTCATCTTTTTACGAAGTCGTGTTTGCAGTAATATTAACGCGCCGTTTTACCCCCAAGAGGGTTTATGTGCATTTTCCTTTCAACTCAATGAAATAGCACTATGTGATTTTATGTTATTTTACATCCGACGTCCATTTTCATTCTGTGTAGGTAGGTTTCGTATCGTTCCATTTTTTATGTACTATAATCTATAATACTCATGCCTATGAAAAGCAAGTGCGTTCACACACGATGACGCATTTACGCAGCAGACGTCAGTCCGTCATTTGTGAAGCAAGGAGTTGTATGAAACCGCACGTAGGAGCACACACGGTGACGCATTGACGCACCGGGTGTGGTTCTATGGACTGACATCTGCCGCTCCGTCAGTGCGTCATCGTGTGCGAACGCACTAACATTGGGATTAGCAGATACTAATGATCATGACCAACTTAATATGCTGACACTTTTTTAAGAGGATGATCAGACCGTCAAACTGAACAACTTTCTCTACGGGACCAACATCGAAATCGCGAAAAAAAATCAGCTCTTCCATACAAAACTGCAAACCTACTCGAGCCAAATGTATGGGACAGTTGATTTTTTTTTCTCGATTTCGATGTTGGTCCCGTAGAGAAAGATGTTCAGTTTGATGGTCTGAACAACCCCTTAAAAAAGTGTCAGCATATTAAGAAGGACCCTGTATATCGAATGTCTGTGATTATTTCTCTTGCGCGATTTATGTCTCGCATTCGATTGTGAACCTTATTTGTAGTACGTTACGAGTTACGTATTTACGGTGAACGTTGTCTTTGTATGAAGCATAGTTTCGACAGCGACGGTACCGCCATCTGTTAGCTTCTTTGCTATAACTTGTGGGTGTTGACATGTATGACGCGATGTTTTTCTTCAAAGTTTGAGATCAGTCGGTATTAACGTACCTACATAAGTGGGAATATAGTGGGGATATCTCTGACTACACCCTCGGGGAATATAGTCGTGAGCATAATGCTTATGCTTATGCTATAAGTGAGAATAACCCATTGGTACATGGCATGCTGTCCGTGCGAATTCGAAGTCGAACCCGGCCCCTCGTAACTGAGTATCCATACATACCTCTCGGCATCGCGTCACCGACGAAGCTCCCAGAATAATGAAAAACAGTAAATAATTACTTACAGCGTAAAACTATAATAATTATCTCCATGTTGCTAAATCCGGCAGTAATGCTTATCTTAATTTTAATATTAAATGTGTTGAGTGGTGACAAAGATAAATATCACACCAGTGTTGTTTCCTTTCATTTACTGTCTATAACAACAATAAATAAAACAATTAAAAATTAAAAACACATGTAGACGAATTGAAAACCTCCTCCTTTTTTTAATTGGTTAAAACGACGCTTCAAAAATGTTTGCCCGGAAAACAAATGAAAAATAGCACATGATTTTTTTATCAAACTGCACAAAATTTAACTTTTAATAAAAGGAACAATTTCCTCATTGTATAGTTTGTAAAGCAGTGTATTCGAGGAAGAAATTTTAAAGTTATGGAAAGTAATTCTTCTTTGTCGCTTCTGTTCTTATACTGATACAAAATGAAATATCGTTGTTTGAATACATATTTAAAATATTATGTACTTATAATAAAGGTAGGTACTTCGGTAGGTAACTTCAACTTATATCTACTCTACCTATCACTCATGAAAGCAATTTTGTAAAAGTAAATATTTTCAAGATTGCAATTCATGACGATAGATATCAGGAAATGAGGATGTTACTAGGCATTTAGAAGATGTTTTACAAAAGTTCATTCACTCGTTTCCTACCTGGAGCGCTATAGTTTTAAAGTTACAGTGCCTCAAAGATTTCCATACAAATCTTAAATTAATCCTAGCATTAAAACTGTATATATTATTTTATCGAAAATCTGACTTCATACAAACATAGAGATTAGTTTTTAGATTGTTTCTGTAAAATTTCATTGACTTTAATTGGATGGTATTGAAAATATCAGCAGACTACGTTTGTATGCAGCGCGCATTTGCGCCTTGAAACTTTTATTCCGAGAGCGAAAATGCGCGCTGCATACAAACGTACTATGGTGATATTTTCAATATTAACCAATTAAAGTCAATGAAATTTTGCAGAAACAATCTGGAAACAAATCTCTATGCTTGTATGGAGTCAGATTTTCGTTAAAGTATGCAGTTTCAATGCTAGGATTAATTTAAGTTTTGTATGGAAATCTTTGAGGCACTGCAACTTTAAAACTATACATTTTAACGAAAATCGGACTCCATACAGGCATAGAAATTTGTTTCTAGATTGATTCTGCAAAATTTCATTGACTTTAATTGGATAGTATTGAAAATATCAACATAGTACGTTTGTATGGAACGCGCTCCGAATTATATGCTCTTAAGGCTGTGTACACATGGATTGTTGAACACGCGACGAGGTGTCGGACTGACGGCCGGGTGCCGCACCCACGCTCGGCGCGGCGCGGGCGTCTAGATCTGCAATTCTTCACCCGCCTATCTAAACGAGAATCGTAACGACATACTGTAATCTCGCAAACTCACAATGTTATAACTAAATCCCTATCCTCGAAACTTCACTTTAACGTAATGCGTTAAGACTCAATTTTAGTCTTCGTTATGTTTGAATAATGATGAGTAAGTTCTTTGAATAATGACGGCATTATGTTTTACTGATTTTTTAATTCGACTCCAAAGTAGAGAATAAACTGACAAAGGTGAACAAAAATGTCAATAGTATCTCAAGTAAGTAGGGTGTAAGGAAAAGTATACCTTTCATTTCATTGACGTTGTTTGATGGGGAGAGTATGTGCTTTAAAGGTTAATGATACTTTTCCTTACACCCTGTTTAAATATTGTTGTGTGATTGGGCATTATTATGTGTACCTATACCAAATGTTTAGACTCACAGCTAAAGTCCGATTTTCAGAAAAACGTATTCTTTTGCAAAGAATAAGGTAACCTATGAAATTTACACGTTTTTAATTATTTTACTAACAAAATGTTAAGGGTGGATTCAGACAATGAAAATAAACAACTTTCCCTGAGAAAAATGAGTCAAATGAGAAAACAACAAAAGTTTGTGGACTTCGCTAGTGCGGATCAGCCGATAGACTTTCTATGGTATTAAAAAAAAAAAAAATTACGTCCTAAAAAATTTTTTCACCTCACAAGCTCGGAAAGATTCTGTTTATCGTTCGAAATCTGAGTGCAAAAGTGTATTTTATCCGCTAGCGTGCAAAGAGTTTTTGAAATTCGAATTTGTCTATTCAGTATTTTTGTATACCGCCAATGCACTGAAAATGCTTAATAACTATTTCATGACACTGGCCAGCACGAAAATAAAAACTTTTTGAAATGTTATTTTTAGTAATTCACTTTTTTTCCTCGCTGTTGTGAGGTGAAAAATTGTGTGTTTCGCTCGACTGGAAAGTTATTCTGCGTCTCGTACCTTTGAAACCTTCGCTATACGCTCAGGATTCTATTATTTGAACCACTCGCTTCGCTCGTGGTTCAATCCTAGACTCCTTCGCTTGCTCAGGTTTCAATAAAAGTACTCGCACCAAAAAGCAACTTTGCAGCCTAGCATAACAAATAACTATTGTTCTTTAGTTTCATTGTCCGAATACACACTTATTTTGCTAGTAATTAATAATTAGGGGTGTACGAAGGAGAATACAGTAATTGTTTGTTTAATAGTAGATTATTAACCAAGGGGATAAAGCAGTGTCTTCTGTCGCGGGTGGGGTTTTAAATCGCGAGCGTGATGAAGGACTCGAGGTTTACTCCCGAGCGTAGCGAGGGTGTTAAAAACTTAAATCACGAGCGAAGCGAGGGATTTAAGACGAGTCCTGAGTTTAGCGAGGGATTTAAACTCACCCAAGACTAAGACAGCTTTATCACCGAGAAAAAAAAAATACTCTACTTTTCGTACCATTTGCGAAAAAATTAACACAATAATAATATGAGATTTATTAAAAATAATGACAATTAAAAGTAAAAGTTAACATTCGAAACATTGGTCCAATTATTGATAGAGAGAGTTACATTTTTGTTTGCAAAGGCATCAAGCTCATACGGCCTCGTCAGTTTTCGTAATTTTATGATTTTTTTTTTAATTTTTGCATGCAGAAGGGTCGGTTTATGGGTAACCTAGGGGTTCGAAAAAATGGTTATTTTTTTTTCGCTAGGATTCACCGTTATCGAGATATTTCATAAAAATAAATGCGTATTCCTTTTACAAAAGAAGTATAATGCTTTATATACAAACTCAATGGTGTAAACACAGATGTAGTTCAGTTCCAAATTTAAATCACATTCTCTCTCTAGGGGATGAATGAAATTCAGTACAACTTTCTTTCCCTGTTTTTAACAGATTAATAATGACTATTGTTATGTTCGCTTTTTGTGGCATAGAATGTCACTTTTTTGAGCAAGTGGTACGAAAATGTATTTTACTTACTGTAAAGAAAATTGTATGACCTTAGGCTCCCAAAAGAAAATTTCAGTCCGGGCGCAGAAACTGAAAAATTTAGAACACTTTTTACAAGTAAGAAAAAAAATAGCTACTTAATTGTTAACCATTAGACAATGACCAATAGCTGGAATTCTCGTCGATGTAACTAAACTGTTTTAAACCGACATACAAAATTCGTCGTATCCTAAGAATAAAGGCGCAACTGCAAACTGACAACTTTTCAGGAGGAAGATTTTTGTATTTTATTTCAATACTAACAGATATTTTTGAGATGTTAGCTTTTAAAACAATGTTAAACTACTCTGGGATTCGAACGAAACTGTAACTAAGACTATTATTTCATGATTTCTGCTAAATTTGTCCCTTATGTCCTTATTCGCTGGAGTAAAATGTGTTCTCTTAGACATAAGTAACGTTATGCCTTTCTTCTCCGGAATATGCCAGGTCGTAAGAGCATTATGGGCTATTTATCGTTTTCATCTGAAAAATATGTTAATGAATCTTTATTTTTTGCGTATCTACAACCACATGGCAATTAGTCAAGAAATGAAAAATAGTGAAGAAAAAAATAAAAAGCACTTTAATATCAATTAAATCACAGACATATTATTATAAATTAGTACAATACCTTAAACTAAAACAACTAGAATCCATAATCATATTCAGAATTACCCTTGACCGATATAATTTTAAATAGAAATCATTGTTCATCTATTATCGGTAGAACTTAAAATTTCTTAACCGATACATTTTTATATAGACAGCACGGTTCGCCGAAAGATCTTTAGAAATTGTACATACTTGACCGATACTATTATGTATAGATAATTTAGTTCGCCGAAAGTTTGGTTAATCAAATTAGCCTTTCAGCGAAAGATGGTATCGCAGATAGGGGTGCGTGCACAACTCATATGACAAAGAAGCTAAAATAAATTGCCGCTAGACTACAGTTGCGAAATTAGGCTGTACTATCTTGGTAAACATAAAAATACTAACTACCTACCTCATGAGTCATGACACAACATTCATTTTATACTTTGAAAATATCTGCTATACCTACATATTTATTTTTACTATTATTAGTAAAAATAAAAATTATGAAAGACGCTGATTTATAGTTGCAGGAGTTTTAAGTCGTTAATGAAGGCAAGCAGCTTGCTTCTAAAAACCTTTATTTTTGTAATTTTGTATGCATATGCTCACGACTATATTCCCCGAGGGGGTAGTCAGAGATATTCTAAAACCTCATAACATCCACGTTTCACCAGTAGTACCGAAACTCTGTCCAGTGTGACAGGGGGTGAGCCCGTAATAATTGGGGGGTGTAATTTTGTAATGATATCTTAATAAGATAATACCTAAACACTTCGAGAGTCAATACAATTTGGTTGATTTTCTAATAAAAAGATTGGTTTTCTAATAAAAGAAAATAACATGACATTTTTGACAGACTACAAAAATCAACAAAAAACATAAAAAAGAACAATCATTTTGGTTTCCCAATTACAAAATAAGAATTGTATGAAACCCACTCAATCAACAAAAATACAACAATCAACAAATATATTATGAGGTAGGTACATAAATTGTTAGCGAGTTTTTTATTTAAAAAAAACAACAAAATCCCTTTGCTGGGTTACAAAATAAACAACCAAAGTGATTGTTCTTTTTTATGTTTTTTGTAGATTTTTGTAGTCTGTCAAAAATGTTATGTGTATGAAATCAAACAGAACGTTTGTTTATGTTCCTATTCTGTTTATTTTTTTTGTTTATTTTGTCACCCAGCAAAGGCAACAAAATTGTATTGACTCTCGAAATGTTTAGGTATTATATTGTTAAGATATCATTACAACATTACAAAAATAAAAGTTTTTTAGAAGCAAGCTGCTTGCCTTCATTAACGACTTAAAACTCCTGCAACTATAAATCAGCGTCTTTCATCATTTTTATTTTACTATTATTATACAGGGTGTAAGTGACAGCCTAGCAAATACTGAAACGGTGAACTGAGACCATCAAACTGAACGACTTCCACTATGGGCTTTCCTCAGGAGACGCGAAAAAAAATCAGCTGTCCCATACATTTGAGTCGGGTAGGTACAGCAGTTTTGTATGGGACAGCAGATTTTTTTTTCGCGTTTCCTGAGGTAGGCTCCATAGTGAAAGTTGTTCAGTTTGATGGTCTGAGTTCACCGTTTCAGTATTTGCTAGGCTGTCACTTACACCCTGTATGTATAGCAGATATTTTCAAATTATAAAATGAATGTTGTGTCATGACTCGATCATGAGGTAGGTAGTTAGTATTTTTATGTTTACCAAGATAGTACAGCCTAATTTCGCAACTGTAGTCTATCGGCAATTTATTTTAGCTTCTTTGTCATATGAGTTGTGCACGCACCCCTATCTGCGATACCACCTTTCGCTGAAAGGCTAATTTGATTAACCAAACTTTCGGCGAACTAAATTATCTATACATAATAGTATCGGTCAAGTATGTACAATTTCTAAAGATCTTTTGGTGAACCGTGCTGTCTATATAAAAATGTATCGGTTAAGAAATTTTTAGTTCTACCGATAATAGATGATCAATGATTTCTATTTAAAATTATATCGGTCAAGGGTAATTCTGAATATGATTATGGACCGAACCGATTATACCTTTGGTACCGGGGACTTTTTTTGCATGCGAGTATCTAAAATCCAAAAAAATGCATTCGAATTTGTTAGTAAAGCTAAAAGAAAAATATGCAGCACACACAATTCCTAATGGTAAAAAGCCCCAACCGCCACAAAGGCTTCTCAAAAAATCATTAAATAAGCTATAAAATATGTGTTATCTTGTATTTTACATTATTTTCAATTGTAAAATGTTAGTTAAACTAGTAATTTCATACATACAAACTGTATAATATGCAAAAAACATACAAAATAAAATTAGTACGTAGAATAAGGCCACAAAAGCGATTAGGGCTGAAAACTCTTCATACTAATTATTTTACCACTTTATTAGACAATTCCGTGGAATAAAACCACTGATGCAATAGCGCCTTTTTTCTACGGAGTTCCTAAAATTACATTGAAAACGATGAATACATTTCTTAACATCAAGCGAGCTCAAAATAAATCACTATACAACCTAATACCCTTAAAATGTTTCGGTTATCATTTAGGTATCGCGAAGTAATTATTGTTACAAAACAACAGCGACGACAACGCAAACGCGCGGGAAACCAGCCAGGGAGTGAGTGCGCGGAGAAATGGCGGAGTGGCACATGCGTCCGCCCCGCCCTCCGCACGTCGTCATGCTCCCGGGAAGAAAAAAGTCACTAGCACTGTTGTGGCCATTTTCGTCGGATAATTCCAGAGATAGCAATAGTGGCTTTTTTTAAACCTTGATTTTCTTGTTGACAAATTAAATTTTAAGGTGATTTATTGAATGAAGTTGATGTAAAAAGGGTAGCTGATTTTAAATACGCAATAAAAATAAAAAGGCACAAAGGCAAGAGTGCCTTTATTCGTAGGATACGACGAATATAGAATACACTTCATTTATCGATAAATGGAAACACGAAAATCCACTTCTACATAGTTGAGCTTTAGCTTTCTATCTTTAGTTAGATAGGTTTACCCATAGAGGTATTATACCAGGAATAGAGGAACTAACAGCTGAGAGAGCGAGATGTACCTAGCGACACCACTGTATAATAGATACGTGACGCGAGGCAATAGAACCGTTTTCTAATATCTTATACATTTTTACAATTCGATTTCCTTGAATAAACTGAAGCGGTTTCATTTGACATCTAACTCATGTCACTGCCTCTATTCCTGTAAGGTATAATAACTTTGTGGGTTTACCTAATATCAATTTTACTAAAAAATACTTGCGGGCCTTCAAAGACTTATTGATTTGTCGCTTTTTGCGACTATTATGTTGGTTTTTGACAATTTTGTTATCAATTACGAATGAAAAGTAATTCTTAAATATGTACTCGTTATAATTTTTGATACTTACATTTTTGAATACTTTAGATAAATTCCAAAAAAATATCGTTTGCTGTCTGGTTCCGGGTTAGAATGGACCACCCCATTTCTTCCTGTGGGTGTAGTACGATGTGACTAGAGGATAAGGTATTGAATAGTGTATTAGTGGACTCGATAGCGGAAGGCTCTCCATTGATGAATCATACAATCCTGAAAGAAACCCGTCGTCTAAAAATGAACCTTGCCATTTAAGTTGTAGTTAGCGACGGCGGCGATATCTTTGAGCCACAATCGATATGCTGCCTACTTATAGAAGAAACCTTCCTTTTAAAATAAAATTAAATAATACAGGTAAGGAAAATTCTGTGGGAGGGTAGGAATTGAATCCGTGACCTACCTATCTGAATCATATTCCAAAACGCTTAGATACCAAAGTGTTGCCAACTGGTATGTTAGGGCTGTAGCTATGTAGTTCACGAAAAGTTGCTAGATTGCCCAATTTTCTTTCCTATAAAAGTTGCTAGAAGTAGCTAAACCTCAAAATCAATCAAAACAATGCAAAACTTTGAATTTTCTTCTAAATTCTCAAAATATTATTGTTTATTATCATGTCATAGCCATGTTTGTGCTCATTCTATTCAATTAAAGATTGAAAAATGTATGTATCGCACGTAAAAACGGATGTAAAGACAAAATGTCAGTATTTCCAACTGCTTCCAGAACAAAAAAATAAGTAAGAACAAGAGTGAAATATAGTAAAAATGAAAAGAAAATCAAATATTTCGCTATTTTCATGGTTTGCCCTTATTTATCGCTCCATTTTCGTTCATTTTTATAGCTCTGGCTTCGAAAAACTCTCAATCCCAATAGTTGCTAGAAAAAGTAGCCAAAAAGTTTAGCTACAAGTTTTACAAATTTGTAGCTGCCAGCAATCAAAAAATTGCTAGATCTAGCTATAAAGTTGCTAAGTTGGCATCACTACAACCATAACGCCATTATAACCATCAAATTTATCAATCTACTGGGAGTAAAAGATCATGCCCAAATTTATATGAAAGTTAGGCTGAACTTGCGTCTGGCCAAATTGTCAGTTAAAGATAGGAAATAAGCAAGAAAAGCTAAGCAAGAAAATCGTTAGGTAAATATTTAACTGGAAATATTTAAAATACTAATTTAAGTAATACCTAGGTTATACCGGTTGATTTTTTACGGTTCCGAAATTTTCAGGGGTGGTTCAGACCATCAAACTGAACAACACTAAGTGCGTTCACACACGATGACGCACTGACGGAGCGGCAGATGTCAGTCCATAGAACCACACCCGCTGCGTCAATGCGTCACCATGTGTGCTTCTACGTGCGGTTTCATACAATTCCTTGCTTCACAAATGACGCACTGACGTTTGCTGCTCCGTCAGTGCGTCATCGTGTGTGAACGCACTTATTATTGGAGCAAACCTGAAATCGCAAAAAAAAACGGCTGTCTGTCTCATATATTTGAGTCTAGTAGGCATTGTGGTCGGTTTAGTATAGAACAGTAGTTTTTTTTGCGTTTTCAGGTTTGGTCCCATGTTAAAATTTTAAAATTTTTCAGTTTTATGTCCTGAAACACCCCTGAATGTTTTGGAACGGTAAAAAAATCTTCCGGTATAAACAAACCCATTCATTAAACAAATAGTTTTTTTTTAAATAAAATTATAAACCCCCATTCCCATAGGGCCAAAAATACATAATGAAGGGATTCATAACACAGACCAAATATTTTTGTTTAATGAATGATGGTGGATGACGCAATGATGACTTATCGTTTGTCTGGTTTTGGACATTGTCTTTTAAATGCGTTAAAATCGAGTGAGCTAACACCGAAATCGCAAAAAAATCAAGGATTTCTATTAGATAAAAATCAGCTTCAAAACTCCTCAAGACATTCTTAAATTAGTTATGGAGTCACGTTGCAGGGTTTGCCTCGAACACTTGTCTCTCGCGTGGTGTTCGCGCGGTTCGCGTCCCAGCCTGCCACGAGGCTCTAAAATCCTTCTCAGTTGTTCTTACTCAAAAACAATCCTCGAGATTGGATAGACACTCCCTCAAACTACTTGACACTGGCGAAATCTAACAAGGAAACGCCATTAAATTAAAATAGAATAGAATAGAATTCGTTATGTATTATAGGTAGTTAGAAGGACACAAAACAGAGGTTGTGTAATCTAAACGATACATTAGTTCTTGTACCCTGTGTCTGCGATAAAGCAAGGCAAGGCTTATTTGTATGTCCACCTCGCAACCAAAGCTAACCTGGTAATACATTATGTATCCAATGGACATTTTCCTGGAACGCTTTATCTCGTAAGCGATTCGAAGCATCATGCTCTATATACTAATGGAGTTTGACTGGCGCAATACAAAACCGTAGGAAAGCATGAACATTTAGTTTCTTGCATAAAAATATCTTAAACGTTGTGTCACACAGATTATCTTACCAAAATCTAGCCCGGATTTGTATTATGATGACTAGACATCGATATAGGTATATAAAATATATAGATACAAACATCCACGACTCGAGTAAAAATATTCATATTCACATCATACAAATATTCATCTCTTACGGGATTCAAACCTCAGTCACTTTGCCATCGGCCAACGAGCCCTCAAACAATAATCTTCACTGGAGTGAGCAGAAATCTCGGTCGGTCGTAAAGGTCGCAGTAACGCTCACTTTTAGCATATTGAAGGTTTCAGAATGGCATACGATGGCTTTATTAGGTACAGTCGTATCGTCATTTTGTCACTTTCCAACCAATTTTAGAGCAACGCTTATTCTGCCTAAAAAATTATCTACTTTTCCCTGACTTTTCCGATACGTATCCATTGACACGTCCCATAGACGATGTTAGGAACATAGGCGGGTGTCCATAATACTAGCAGTCAATTCTTTATACATTGAAGACATAGGTACAATGAAACCTCTACGTTAGCTAAAACAAAGCAAGAACATTGTCCCCATTTGTAGAAAACAGAGGACACCCAAAAAAGCACATGTCATGTCCAAACGAAACGGAGCAACGGGCAGCAACGGGTAGCAACATTAGACAAATTCACGCTCCACACCTCCCGTGGTAAAACTGAACAAAATCTTTGCTTTTCCTGCACTGAAAGAGACTTTTCCGTTGCGAAACAAAGTAAAATAAAGAAGTAGAAACATAGTACAATGTAATGGAGAATTATGTTTGCAACTCCGCTGTTTGCTTAGCCTTTTGTTCGACTTGATGCGGCGGTGTGAATTAAGCTCACTTAGTTACTGTTCCGCGCTTAATTTCACATAATCCATCTGAGTGTCGCGTATACCACATAATTGCGGTGCGGAATTTTGCCATGCTTCGTCGTCGGATTTACAGGACACGGGAGCGCAGCTTAGGTTACTCCCTTCTCTACTTTACGTGTTTAAAATAAATACTTTAAGTATCAAATAAAAATATGTGAACCATCGCCTTGCTTGCTCTGACGGCGCGGTGGCTACCAGGTTTGTTTACTATATCTGCAAAAAACTATCAGCCAAACGTAGGTATACGTTTGGTATTGCAAGATTTATCTTACAAAGTTTATTTTATTTAAAAAATTAATTGACTTTTGCTTGTGACTAGCACTGAATTTCTGCCAATGTCAAGGATTATTTTTTGAGCAAAAAGTCAGTTGAGAAGAGATGGCGGCCGGCGCCTTAATGCTAGCTCAAAAACGAATCGCACCACAATCTTATTTGTCTGTAGTTTTAGCGGGGTTGAGATGATGATGCAATGTCAGAATGAAGGTAAGGAAAACATGTGGTAAAATTCGACTTAATTCGCAGCGGTGTGTAACGCCGGTCAATGCGTACCTGCGTCTGTGGGCTGTGTGCCCTTATATTATGAGAAGTTTATTCCAAGAGTGCAAAATGCGCGCTGCATACAAACGTAGTCTAGTGATATTTTCAATACTATCAAATTAAAGTGATTCATTCAGTTTTCAGAAAAAATCTAGAAACGAATCTCTATGTTCGTATGAAGTCAGATTTTCGTTAAAATAGGTATACAGATTTAATGCTAGGATTAATTTAAGATTTGTATGGAAATCTTTGAGGCTCTATAACTTTAAAACTATACATTTTAACGAACATCTAACTTCATACAAACATACAGATTAGTTTCTAGATTATTTCTGCAAAAATTCATTCACTTTAATTGGTTTGTATTGATAATTAATCAGACTACGTTTGTATGGAGCGCGTCAACGGTAATATAACCTTAAATCCAGATACGGTGTTTTCAAAGCCAAAGTTAATTGGCATCTTCTCGGTTCCTAAGCGTTTTTCTCATTAGCCTGGCATCGGGTGAGACTGAGGCAAAACATTTTTAGCCCAACATTAAAATCTCGGCCTCGTCGAGACAGGCGCTTCCCATCGAGACTAACGCAGCTTTACTCGAAAATAAAAATAAAGACACTTAAAATAAAGATGTTTTATATTTCAAGTAAGAGTTGGGAGTAACCCTTTACAAACCCTGCAAGCGTCAGGCCGGGTCGTGATCCCGCATCTAGTTGCGAATAATTGAGCGCCTCACCCCACCCCACGTTCTAAGTGAAACACTTAATTAGACCACGTGAGAACTGCTTAATGCCTCCTATCCTGTGAGCACACGCCCTTTGTTCCCCTTCTAACGATTACCTTAAACCAAGCTTATTAAAGTGGGTTTCTTAGTAAAACGTTCCGTTTTGTTTTGCTTTGTGAAGTTACATGTTTACATATAGCTTTATGTAATAATTTTAATATAACTAGCCTTGGATCGTGACTTCTTCTGCCTTAATTTCGAAAAGGCCCTATTTGTTAATCGAGAACATATATGGGAATTCATTAAAATTAGTTCAGCCATTTATGGCGTGATTGAGTTACAAATATCCAAACATCTTCACAAATTTTCACTAGCTTTAGCTGGATAAGGGTCATACCCATATACCAAATTAATTAATATTTCTAAACCCTAATACACTATTTAAGCACTGACTCTACGTCCACATTTCAAAATAATGTATTCTACCATTTCAAATATGCATTCATACATTCAATTATTCATATTAAATGGTACTTATTGTAATATCTGGAATAAGTAGCTCTAAAAAGCTCTCTTTTGAAATTTAAATAATGTTTTATGATAAAAAAAACGTATACTATGTGCACTACCTAACCTCTCATGTAAACTTATCCCTTTAACGCCAGCTCATAGAAAACTTATCTTTTTACAACTTTGTTCTCTTTACTGTCGTAAAATAATTAACCCACTTTCGAAATTGAAAGTTGAAAGAGTTCATAAAATAAGTAATAGTTACGTAACTACCGGAATGAATTCCTGGAGTTTTTATACCCCGTTACAACATACTAGGGCGCTCCTGGCCGATTTCGGCGACGGCCACTGCTTCAACTCCTTTGTTGTCGTTGATGGGCCCTCATGTGGCTAACATAGCCAATTATCTTGGAGAAGATCCTCGCACGTTAGCACGTCGTTTTCATAGTGATATTGTATAGCCGCTGGTGGTTGGGCTTTCAATTCACCAGGCTTGGCATCTAGTTGTCGTCATTACAACTTATTATTATTGAGCTGGAAGAGCATTACTGTATGGTACCTATAGACCAAACCAACGAAGGAGACTTGGCGGTTAGTCGGCTCCAAACGTTCGAAAGCTCCGTTCACTTCGTTGGTCTTCGTTCGCTTCGTTGTCCTTCGTTCACTTCGTTAGCCTTCATTCACTTCGTTGGCCTTCGTTCACTTCATAACCCTTCGTTCACTTTGTTAGCCTTCGTTCACTTCGATGGCCCGGTGCTCAGAGAATATTCTCTAGGCGCGGTGACTAAGGTGCGTCTCATTCTGCCTAACTTACTCTTTGGTTGTATCACATCCTACTTTTATGAATCCTGAGTAATTCCTGTTTGTATACCTAGGTAATTGATTTCTCGGAAACGGTTCTACCGATTAATACCATGAAATTTATGAAGCATTTGTTTATGAAATCGATCTAACTTGGTCTTGTCTTCAGGGAAATTCGTAAATATGCAGCTTTTGATGTTTTGAGATATAGAGACTGAGGCCGAATTTCAGAGACGACATTTTAAATGGAGGTCGAACTCCGTGTATATCATAATCGTAAAAGCCATACACTTTCGACCATACTCCAAATTTACATTGACATTTACCAACTGTCAATCGTCAATTGATAAGATAGATTGGAAATCATGAAAATTTTATATATGATTAAGGGACAGCTGATTTTTTTTCGCGATTTCGATGTTGGTCCCATAGAGAAAGTTGTTCAGTTTGACGGTCTGATCGTCCCCTTAAAAAAAGTGTCAGCATATTAATTAAGTTGGACCCTGTATAGTGACTTGTTATTGTTACATAATTATGATACAGAATCGATACCTACAGGAAAATACATAAAAATTACATGCCAGACATTATGTATTTCTTCATTCGTTTAACACACGTTTTGTATAATGTAAACACTACGGCTCGGGTTCACGTGGGTATAAAGTACTTGTTTAAGTGAATCCCGATCCTGGAACATGATAGGGAAGTCTTACAGCCGGCGCCGACGGCTTCACTACCTGGATTAAGGAATTCGGCTTTTAATGTGCGAGTAAAGTACCCTTACGTTTTAATTTAAACTTGTAATGGAAATTGTTTACCTGATGCGTTTGTTGAAGAATTTTACATTAATCGCAGCGGTGTACGAATGGCACAATATATTGTAAGATCCGAAATAAAATTGTTGAGTACAAGCATGTGCTCACGACTATATTCCCCGAGGGGGTAGTCAGAGATATCCTGAAACCTCTGAACATCCACGTTTCACCAGTAGTACCGAAACTCTGTCCAGCGTGACGGGGGGTGAGCCCGTCGCCACTTATAATGGACAGTGGGTACAATACACGCCTCGAAATTGAAGCATGCAGGTGTCCTCACGATGTTTTCCTTCGCCGAAAAGCCAGTGGTGCTACAAATCGTACATAAATTCAGAAAAACTCATTTGTACGAGTCGGCCTGACAGGGATCGAACCATCGCCTCCTGCACGGCAGGCAAGGTTGAGTACAAAAATTACTAAAAGAGTAACAACAGTCAGTTTTGTTTGTTTCCATTGTATTTTGTTCCATTCGTTCAACATAACCAAACAGGCGTAGTCCATTCGAATTAATTTTATGTGTATCTGTGGTCGATCAGATGTATTTATTTATTCATCATCATCATCAGCCTATATTATATGATCTATCATCAGCCTATATTACGTCCCACTGCACTGTAGTGCACAAGGCCACCACGCGTGCAAAATGCGGATTGGAAGACTTTACATACGCATCGGAATTTCTTCTTCAGCGTATGCAGGTTTCCTCACGATGTTGTCCTTCACCGTTTGAGAGCAGTTTACTCGGTGTTTGTTGGTGTTTGTTTATTCATTTCATATCTTTTTTTTTACTTATTTGTATTCATTCCCAACTACCTACCTGCCGCTACCACCTACCTTCTGCTTGTAACTCATACTCATGCTCTACAAATAAATGATCTTTTCTCCCTTCCGGACGGAAAGCGTCATTTGTCGTCCTGCTGCGCTAAACGAAGTGGTCGATTTCCACCTCCGTCGAGGAAAAAAATAGTAGGTATACTAACCTTGGACAGTAAATAAGAAAGCCTCAGATCACATTTTTGTTGATTACATGAGATCTGAGACTTTTCTTACTTTCCTGTCCTCGGTGTGTAATCTACTATTATCTTTATCTAAATCAAGGCTCGATATAAAATAGTGAAGCAGAGAAGAAATAGTGATCGAAATATCGAAGTTTATATTACTTATATTATTTTTGGCGTGCATTTGTAAGGAAGCGTTACGGAATAATAGTTCATCTTCCTTTTACCTGTATAAAATTATCGTCTAAAAATATTCCACGCATTTCCCTATTCTGCAAAACTTGAACTATGTACCTAACCCATTAGTGTGATTTAACTATCCTAATATTTACGTTACAAGTTCAGATAAGGTGGAGTTTCAAAGATTTTTGGGGGAACGAGCTGTAATTTGCGGTCTGTTTTATACGGTTTAGGTCGCATCGAACGGCACAAAGTTTTCTTAGAAGTGGCTATTATGGCTGGAGATGTTCTAATGTCATTCCTTCAATTCCACTAACATTGTTAGATATGTGTGGTATCTATTTTATGATTTTCTGAAGGTGAATAAAACAAGAGAAGGTGAATAGGGTAGAGACGGGACTCAAATCAAATAGTAATTTACAGCATCCTCTTTTGGATGTAACTTTGTTTTCAATGTCATGTCGGTAGATAAGGCGAGAAGCTATGGGTATAGCAAACATTTATTATTACTATCATAAAACTGAAAAAGCACGATCCCATTAATGATCCAGAAAAAATACCTTCATTAGGGATGTGTCCGAAGGACAAAAGACAAAACGAATTACCAGTAGGGCTCGCATGCCACCCCCGAGAAAACGATAAAAATCGAGATGTGCCTCCATCCTTATTATTTTACGTATGCCAGAAAGAGCGCGCATGACGTTTTTCTCGTTTAAACGCTTTGTCGTGGGTGGCATGCTAGCTGTGCAGAAGCAGAAAATATCCGTCGAATATTATTTTACAACTGAATTTTTCGTGCTGGGTTCAAATGCATGCCGTGCAGCCCGGTATGCTTAGGCAATTCGCTGTACATCGACTCATCTGTAAAGTGAGTGTTACTATTTAACTTTATAGAAGCCTCAATGTACAGCGAATTGCCTAAGCTTGCCGGGCTGCACGGCGTGCATGTGAACCCGGAATCAGGTCTTATTTATTTCGTGATTTTTACTTATACTGTGTATTTTGTCCTGTTAGAATATAATACAGCTTTATAATTGTTTTAAAAAGGTAATGTAAGGTATTTTTTTTATATTTTCTCTATTAAATCGAACAACCGAGGATATTCTGTTAACAGTCTCTAATTGGTGCAATATGAGTACCCAGGAACGTAGCGTACACGCTACAACACAGTGATATACGTTTTGAAAAATCTTTACATTTTCCTTAGAAAAAGTATATGTCTAGAATGAGCCTCACGAATATCCCGTATAAAACAAAAGGGGCCAAGTTTTATAAGTTGGTGTGCGTGAGGCGCCATACAAATTATGTATGTGTGCGTGTATATGTATACGGTTTAGGAACCAGTACTGGTTCCAAATTTTTTCGACGCTTTCGAATCTCCGACTGTCAATCTTGACATATAACTTAATCAAAGACATTTTCTTTACGTTTATGTATTAGATAGAGTTAGCACCTATCAGTATGAATTTATGACGGCCCGATAGCTCAGTCGGTAGTAAACCTGCCTGCTGTGCCGAGAGTCGCGGGTTCGAATCCAGCAAGGGGCAAATTTTTGCGTGGTGTTTGGAATGGTGTATTTATTTTTATACATCGTTGTCTGGTCATTATAAGTCAAGTCCGGGCTAGATTAATTTTAACAGTGCTGTCCAAGATATTTATGTATTTTTATTATATTTATTACCACGTTGAAGTTACGGTAATAAATCATCATCAGCCTCTATCATGAGCACTGCTGGGGCCTTGGCCACAAGTGAGCGTATATGGGCGTTAGACCACCACAAATCAGAATTTCTTCAAAGCATATTTTAGATATATGGCGATTTGAGAGGTGAAGTGCTAATAGAAATTTACCTCATTGCTTAGAAAACTCCTATTCGAGCAACATTTTGCAATAATTGACATGTTAGACGCCTGTGTAGTTGCGCGGTTATTGCTGTATATCATTTTAACGGGTTCTTACCATATTTTTGGTATATTTCAGTCTCCTCAAAAACCCGTTAGAAAATTTTAGATTACATTTAACTTTTGTTAAACATCTACGTAAAATTAATAAAACGGTACCTATCTCTTATCGCATACGATACTGAAGAAGACAGTTTCTTCGATTTGACATTTTTATGAGATATTACGCGAACAATAGGAGCATATATCGTAGTATATTAGAAACTTTAGCAATTGTATGTGAACCCCTTATGTTTCGCCGGAGCTATTCCAACAAAGTTCCGACTTTTACGATAATGTCAGCCGTTGCCATTCAAACGCGCTGAAACTTTATCAATGTGTGGACGGATAAGCGTTCGGATACCACTCTACGTGTAGCTATAATTTCTATCGTCTACCTCAGTGGGGAGAGGAAAAATGGGCTTTTATCTTAGTTGAGAATACTTGATATTTTTGTTAGAAAGTTTAGAGAACGTTTAAGGTTCTTACGTCATCATTATTATCAGAAATGGATCATTATTATCTGCAAAACATCACAATCATCAGCACCACATCATAATACTTCTCATTATAAGCGACAGTAGGCCTCCTTCATCTGATAGAGGGACATATTCCACCATGAGAGCCCAAAGCGTACTTCTTTAGGCATGAAGTCAGTGGTTCCGCATCATTATTATCAATACTGCATCATTATTATAAGCACTGCATCATTATTCACAGCTCTACATCATTATTATCAGCACTACATCGTTATTTTTAGTTCCGCATCATTATTATCAATACTGCATCATTATTATAAGCACTGCATCATTATTTACAGCTATACATCATTATTATCAGCACTACATCGTTATTATCAGTCCCGCATCATTATTATTATCAGTACTGCATCATTATTATGAGCACTGCATCATTATTTACAGCTCAACATCATTATTATCAGCACTACATCGTTATTATCAGTACTGCATCATTATTATAAGCACTGCATCATTATTCTCTTCACTACATCATTATTATCAGCACCTCATAGTTATTATCAGCACTACATCATTATTATCAGCACTACGTCATTATTATCAAGCACTACATCATGTTTCAGAATATCGTGAGCATATGCTGTACTACATCATTATTATTGCATTGCATCATTATACTTCTAACTATAGAAGCCAAAACTCGTTCCTTCAGGCACATGGAGATGGCCAAATTCAACCATGAGAGCCCAGAGCGGATTTCTAGAGGCATTAAGTTAGCGGTTATCTTGGTGTTAGACCGTTTTTAAGCCCAGCCAAATTATACGAATTTGGCTTAAGAATTACCATAACACAAGCTAATTTGGTACCACTCTTCGTATTACTTATTCGTAGGTACATCATCATCATCATCATCATCAGCCCGGTAAACCCCACTGCTGGGTATAGGCCTATTCATTTTCATGCCAACTAGAACGGTCCCCCGCTAGTCTCATCCACTGTTTGCCGGCTACTTTACAAATGTCATCCGACCACCTGGCTGCTGCTGGTCTGCCCACTGACCGTTCCCCATCCCACGGCCGCCACTCTGTCACTGCCCTCGTCCATCTGCCATCATTCCGCCTGGCCAAGTGTCAGCCCACCTCCACTTCAGAGTCGAATCGTAGGTACATACACGTACATAATTAAGTAAGAAAAACTTATTGATATGGCATGTGGTCCGTGCGGATTCGAACCCGATCCCTCATGATTCAGTGTCCACACCTCTCCGCAACATGCCACCAACGCTCTAATGCATAGGAATACTAACCTACATAAGGGACCAATCATACTGTAACGCAAAGACGTTGTTTCACACAAATTAATCTTCGGTGTGACGTGCGCCTAAGAACGGTGTTTGAGAATGTTCCATTTACTGCGATGTTATTTTGCACAAACTGAGATAGATGCCGGCACTTGATTTTCATCGCTACCATTGCGTAGTGGGCGTCTCATAGCCCGTGTTACGCTCACGTAAAAAATGTGGTCATTCTGCTGAAAAATACCTATTTTGTTTAGTATAAAACAAGGTGGATTTTCGTTGAATAATAACCTGCCAAGTGTGATTCGGACTCGCGTACTGAGGGTTCCGTTGTTACGTACCTACACCACACAATATACCTCTAGTTGTTATTTATCTTAACTATAACTATTATAAAACTGTAACTGAACTGTGTCTGTACATTGAAGATATTTACAAAAAAAAGATTACGATATGGTTTTTAAATATCCCCGACTCGAAATCAACCTTTTTTAGAAATTTTGTCTGTCTGTTTGTCTGTTTGTTTGTGTGTTTGTTTGTGTGTTTGTTTGTTTGTTTGTTTGTTTGTTTGATCGCGCATCACGCAAAAACTACTGAACCGATTTTGATGAAACTTTTTTTGTTTGATAGCTTATGATCTGACTTAAAATCTGGTATATAATTTGTGCGGACGAAGTCGCGGGAAAACACTAGTTTATTATAAAAATTGTGCTTTCTTTCATTCATTTCGGGATCCTTTAGCGTTAGCCCGACTCACACTTGACCGGTTTTTATTATTTGTGTATGTTCGACGTTTGTAATGTACGTATTGTCAGCCGTCTACCTATTATTGCAGTTCAAAAGATACTAGCCGGACGGACGGACCGACGGACCAACGGACGGGGTGTGTAGAAGGATCCCGTTGGCACCTTTTTTAAATTGATTTATAATAGTGTTTTCCCGCGACTTCGTCCGCACAAATTATATACCAGATTTTAAGTCAGATCATAAGCTATCAAACAAAAAAAGTTTCATCTAAATCGGTTCAGTAGTTTTTGCGTGATGCGTGAACAAACAAACAAACACACTGTTTTGTCAATAGATGGCGCTGCACGTCATTTAAATCGCGCTATCGAGTGTCATTTGAATTTATATGAAGTGAACCGCTACTTTTTTGTTCCTTATGGTTTTACGGTTTTATAATAGTTATAAGATTATGGACTTCTTGCTTGTGCGTTAGCACCGCATTTCAGCCAATTTCAAGTGGTTTGAGGGAGTGTCTATCCAATCTCGAGGATTGTTTTTAAGTAAGAACAACTGAGAAGGATTGTGGAGCCTCGTGGCAGGCTGAAACGCGAATCGCGGGAACACCACGCGAGAGACAAGTGTTCGGGGCAAACCCTGCAACGTGACTCTTGGCACCTTTTGGGTACGGCATCCTAAAAAAGACAGCTTTAAACAGCTTACGACATAAAAATTCTAACTTTAGTGATGCCGAGGGGCGGATAGCAAATTAAATATACAAACAAAGCTTGGGAAGCCTTTCTTTTTATTCGTTTCACCTGGCATTTCAAAACAACACGCATCACATGATTTACATCATTGTATAAATGCACACATAAAAGGTATAATATTACTACTATTCTGTGACATCAGTAGGCCTACCATGAGTTTTCACTGTGTGCTACTAGCTACTACTATTCTATATTTAAAAAAAATGGCTGCCATCTTGGGTATGTGATGATTTTGCCAATGTCTAGTTTTTGTAGCAAGAGTGCTTGACGTTGTACGGTAACTTATGTATTATGGTGACTTCAAGGATTGTTTTTCGAAAAGAACACTATCTTGAGCCACCACTGGAGCTTCGTTGTAGGCCGGGGAGGGGGCAACCAACAATCGACTCGCGATGCGACTACCCTATAGCAGACCTACAACGCGACTCCTAGCTACTACTGTAGTTGCGGCGCCAATTTCGTATGACAAAATTAGTTCTCAACGTAACCACTAGGAGCGCTGTACAAAATTCAATACAAAAACTGTAGTTGTACTGTACTGTAGTTTACTACAGTGTAAACTAATGGCCTACTGGTAGATAACTTACAAAATATAAACACGTAACTTTTATAATTTCATCATCATATCGTATGGCATTTTTTTTCATTTCGAGGTCAAGATGTTTTAGCCAGTCTTCCGCTGCCGGGGTTAACCTATGGAGTTCTTCAATACCACCGGTTCTTATAAATTAGCAGAAGTTTACCCGCGACGTCGTCCACATGGGTTCCCGTTATTGTAGCGAGATAAATCATAAGCTTTCAACCAAAAAAGTTTCATCGAAATCTGTTCATTAGTTCACGTCACAAACAACTAAAAAGAAGGTAAAAAAATTAAAAAAATGTGATTTGGAATCACGGACACCTAAAAACCATATAGCATTTTTTTTTTAATATCTTCAATGTGCACTTGTGTTAGCTACAGTTTTATAATAATAGGTAACTAACTATCTAGAGATACTCAAGCTGTGTCTGTCATCTTGAGACACTGGAAATTTTAATTCCGTTGTCAATCCGTTTATTTTATAAAGAATATGTAGTGACAAGGATTGAAAAAGGAATGTTGAGGTGGTTTGGCCATGTGGAAAGAATGAGCTAAAGTAGGCTGACGTATGAAATCTACAAGGAAAGTGTGAATGGAATGGTTGAAAGGGGTCGCCCTAGGCGCACGTACGCTGACCAAATAGGATGCGTACTGAAGAAGGGCCAAATAAAATGTACCCGGAACCGACGAGCATGTATGAAGAGACTTATGAATGTTGAGGAGGCGAAAGATGTGTGTCAGAATCGTAGCATGTGGCGATCTATTGTCTCTGCCTACCCCAGTAGTGATAGTAGGACATAGGCGTGAGCATATGTATGTATGTATGTATCCGTTTATTGTTCAAGGGTAAAATCTAATTAAAATGAGCACATTACCTAATCATAATTATTGAGTTACAATCCTTCCGGGGAGTTAAAAGTGTTGATTTCAATACTCAATGCTTAGAAAAAGTATATCGTCTAGAATAAGCCTCACGCTTCTTTCGTATTAAACAAATATGGGCAACGTTCTTAGATAGGTGTGCGTAAAGCGTCATACAAATTATGTATGTATGCGTTTATACAAGGTGTTACAAAAATACAAATAAACATTTAAGGGGGTGGTTTAGACCATCAAACTGAACAACTTTCACTATGGGACCAATATCAAAATATCGAAAAAAAAAAGATGTTCCATACTCTACAAATCGACTAGAGCTAAAACATGTATGGGATATAAGATATTTTTTTTCGCGATTTCGAGGTTGGCCCCATAGAGAAAGTTGTTTAGTTTGACGGTCTGAACAACCCCCTTAAGAGTTTTAAATATTTATTTTTACTTATGAAACACCTTGTATTGGATAGGGTTTAGAGGCCAGTGCTGGTTGCAATTTTTTTCGTAGCTCCGACTGTCTATCTTGACATAATTATATAACTTACTAGTGTTTTCCCGCGACTTCGTCCGCACAAATTATATAGGTACTTACCAGATTTTAAGTCAGATCATAATAAGCTATCCAACAAAAAAAGTTTCATCGAAATCGGTTCAGCAGTTTTTGCGTGATGCGCGAACAAACAATCAAACAAACAAACAAACACACAAACAAACAGACAAACAGACAGACAAAATTTCTAAAAAAGGTTGATTTCGAGTCAGGGATACCTAAAAACCATATCGTAATCTTTTTTTGTAAATATCTTCAATGTACAGACACACTTCAGTTACAGTTTTATAATAGTTTAGATCCAAGACTCATTGCTTTATTGCGTATTTCTATGTTGAGTTTTCGTCCCTAAATCTTCGATCAAAATAAAATGAATGGATAGGCCTTAAGCGAACATTTCAAACCAGAAAAATGAGGTAAAACAAATGAAATTTTTACTTGTCACTTGTATGAAAGTGCCCTAGATTTGACAGATAATGGCGCTAGTTTGTATGTACCAAGTGCACCAGTAGTTTGCTTCAACTTACCGCGCTTTAGGCCTATCCATTCATTTTATTTTGATCGAAGCCCTAAATGGTTAAAAGTTCCATACATGACTACTTTTCACCCCTCCGTACTATGACTGGCCTAGAGATATCATCGACAAGACAGAATACCAGCCGTTCATTTTAGAAATGATAAAGCTCAAACGTTTCTGTTTCCTACATAGAATATTATCACATAAGATAGGAATATCATGCCTTCACATATTGGGCGGAAAAGTAAGGCCGACTGAGATATTATACGGAAACTAGATTTGACATTTTCCTCGTATCGGGAAGAAAGAAGAGCTTATTTTATGTGTTTAGGCTTACACAAACACATTATTTGTTTGTTTACCTTACATTATTATAACGAAAACGAATAAGAGCCTTAAATGATACTTTTTGGTGTTTTTATTATCTTTAAGATGCCTTTAACATATTCTTTATACACAAAAGAGGCGAAACGAAGAAAACACTAATACTAGTGAAACGTGGATGTTCTGAGTTTTTAGAATATCTCTGACTACCCAATCGGGTATTATAGTCGTGAGCATATAGGGTCCAACTTAATATGCTGACACTTTTTTAAGAGGATGATCAGACCGTCAAACTGAACAACTTTCTTTATGGGACCAATAACGAAATCACGAAAAAAAAATCAACTCTACCATACAAAACTGCAAACCTACTCGAGCCAAATGTATGGGACAGCTGATTTTTTTTTCACGATTTCGGAGTTGGTCCCATAGAGAAAAATGCTCAGTTTGATGGTCTGATCTTCCCTTTAAAAAAGTGTCAGCATATTAAGAAGAACCCTGTATCATAAGAATAGTATCTACTTATTAACTTTTCTTATGCCTGTATACATACATACAAAAGAGACAGAGAGAGGGAGATATTTGAAGCTCTTTTAATTTGAAGTGATACTTTTTATGGGAGGGCTTTGAAATTCTGATCGGCAACATTTTTGTGTAACGGAAGTATGAAATTTAAATTGGGAGTGGTAGTTCGAAATTTAAATCGGGAGAAGTATCACATCTGCCGGGCGTCCCGTGACAGCCAACTTTTTATTCAATTCTTAATACGATACCTAGTTAATTTTTTAACGAATTTTCTAGCAAGGTATCCCATAATAAATAAAACATACCTTAATCCTACTGTCTTAAGTTGTTCTAGACAAAGTTTATAATATTATGAATCATAACTTTGGTACCTCACTAATGAACAACCTGAAAATAGGTTAAATTTTTTGCCAGGAATGCCATAATAAATAATTATAAAACACATTAAAACTACTGTCTTAAGTTGTGCTAGACAAAGTTTATATGAATTATAACTTACCTCACTAATTAAAAACCTGAATTTCCATTAAATATTTAAAAGAAAGTTCAAAAACAGTGAATATAAAACCTATGTAAAGTAGGTTGTAAACAAGGCAGTCGTCAACGGCCACGTTAACGTCTTCGCTTCTAACTCAGCCGCTAGGGTTGTCACATGGGAAAATCTCAAGGATTTTAAATCTGTTTTTATCATTCTCGTTCCTTTATTCCGTTATGTCATAGGGTCGGCACCGATACATACCATAATATTCGAATTTTAAAAAAAATATTGTATTGTACTGTTTTGTTCTCTGACTTAGTAGGCTCGGAAGAAGCGGGGAAAGCAAAGCCCTGGTTTGCCTGGTTCCGGGTTCAAGTCTCATCCGGTCCGAGAATTAATTTTTCAGTCATTCATTTGATTTGTACTTAGTACTTACACATTATTAATAGGTACATCACTAGTTTTTAATTAGTAACGAAACTTTAAGGGTGTATTCAGACCGTGAATCTGAACAACTTTCCCCAGGGAACATGATGGGTCGAAAAATGAAAAAATTTTTGCACATCCCATACAAAAGTGCGGATGGGCCGATCGATTTTCTATGGGGGGTCCAAACATTTTTATCTCGTTATCCAACTCATGCATTCATATTTCGTTACTAATTAAAAATTAGATGTGTATACTCATATTTATAATAAAGCCTTTTAAACATACATTATTATAGCACAAACATGGTAATATTCTTTAAGAGGGTTGTCCGTAATTTTATTTTAACCAACTATACAGGGTGAAATTGAGCATCCTTAAACTAAGAGTCTACCCATCAAACTGAACAACTTTTACTATGGGAGCAAAACAATCAGAGCAAAAAATTCTGCTGTCCCATACATTTGAGTCGTGTAGGCAGCGGCGGCGGGTGCAGTTTAGTATGGGACAGCAGAATTTTTTGCTCCGATTGTTTTGCTTCCATAGTAAAAGTTATTCAGTTTGATGGGTAGACTCTTAGTTTAAAAGGATGCTAATGATATCAATTTCACCCTGTATAGTTCATAAATACATTTGTAGCAACTTTTTATGAAAGGTACCTATTTATTTAGGGTTTCAGCGTGCAAAACTCAATTGTAAACCCCACTACACTCCACAAGAAACCCTACAGCGCCAGCCCTACTTCAGAGTCGTTTAATTACACATAAAATGTACAAACTGCCTGTTTACTCTCCCGGGACACTTATCGAGCAATGAGCCCGTTTTATTGACACGTACACTTGCCGCCGAGTGATTTCACAACCTCCAGTGTTTGCTGTTCATGTTAGAAAGTAACTTAATATACTGTCCGGTAAATGTAATGGGTCAACTATGCGCCTGCCGCTTCTGCAATCATTTAGTCACTTTTAAAAGTTAATTTTTACTGCAGGGAGTAAGGATAAGTATAATTAACCTTTAAAGTCTTTAAACCACATACTCTACCCATCAATCTGAACAACTTTTACTACGGGAGCAAACTTGTCAGCGCAAAAAAAGATCTGTAATACCTACTCGACACAAATGTATATGGAGCAGCAGACTTTTATTTGGCGCTGACAGGTTTGCTCCCGTAGCTCGTAGTAACAGTTGTTCAGTTAGTTGGGTAGACTATGTGGTTTAAAGGTTACACCCTATATACAGGACGAAATTGATATCCCATCAAACTGAGCAACTTTTACTTTGGGAGCAAACCGACCGGAGCAAAAAAAATCAGAGCATTGCAGTTTAGTATGGAACAGCAGAATTAAGAGTTTGTTCATTTTGATGGGTAGACTCTTTGTATAAGAACGCTAATGATATCCGTTTTACCCTGTAGTTGTCATTTTATACTACTAGATATTTATCTCATCAAAAATTAACTAGCTGTTAGTAGACTTTACTAGAAAATTTTTTGTTAGAAGTAGATTTTAGTAAATCTACCAGAATTAGGTTTAACTACTTGTAACAGCTCTACACATTTTCTATTAGTAACGTCTGTTTTTTTTCTAGTAATCTCTGTGTAAATATTTATACAACTAAGGAGTTACATAACCTAAATACTCTACAAACTAAGCAAATAACCAAATACAAATATTTCTTTCAAAATATTTCTTCTGATTTTGTATCGTTTCAGTGCCGCGTTTTAATATCATCGTAATAGATTTTTGATCTGTGAAAGACATAGATTTAAAACTTTTCGCTTACGCTACAAGATGGAGCCAAGAAATCGAGGAGAGCGAGATAGTTGTGAATACCAATGTAAACAAAAAAGACAAAACAGTATTTTTTGTTTCGGTCACCTTCGCTGGTTTTTGTGTTTGGCAAGCTGTCAATCCTGTAGAATCTTTGCCAAACAAACCGTCTTTTAGTATGCAAAAGTCAAACTATTGCTGTTCCTAGAGTATAAATCTATGGTGAAAGACTATCCTGCAGAGAAAAAAATGAGCACACTGTCAAAGCCTCCTCCTGTCGTAATTGCTGGGCAAAGGTTCTAGAATGGGCCTGCCGACAATTTGGTTATTCATGACACTCAATTAACTCAAAAGGCGAATTTATCATCTTCATTAAATATGCATCTCTGACCGTAGTACCTACACAAACCTTCTATTTTATTTACATTTTACAGTTATAAATCTTCCTAAATCAAAAGCTGAAATAACTGTAATATTACTCTTTATGGTTTTCATAAAGAGATAACAATGTTTGAATCGTTTCTTAGTATACCTGGTGAAATTGATATCATTAACATCCTTTTAATCTAAGATCCATCAAACTGAACTACTTTTACTATGGGAGCCGATAGGAGCAAAAAAAACGGTTGTTCCATACTAAACTGCATTGCCTACTCCACTCAAAATGTCTGCAACAGCAGATTTTTTGCTCCCATAGTAAAAGTTGTTCAGTTTGATGGATAGACTCTTAGTTTAAAAGGATGCTAATGATATAATTTCACCCTGTATACTCGTGGCTATAATACCTACTAGCCTTTAATTGATTTCGCATTGTAAAATTCAGAAGCAGTACAAAATTTCACCATTGAGCTCGAAATTCGAATGTATGTATAATTCTGTTTTGATCCCGAGTTTCCACTTTCCTTGTTTCTTTATTGCTAAATGACAAAAGGTTGTTATTATAAGTGTTCTTTGTAAAAAGGTAGGAAGGTATTGCAAAAACTGTGTCACAAAGTATTAATTATTCATGAAAAAATCTACACTCGACAAAAATGGCATTGATCATTCTGGGTTCTTCAGTGGTAGAAATTGTCTCACCTAATTGCTTGTTTTTTTCCAAAAGCCCACTAATAAACAGTTTTAATGATTCTGATGTGGATATAACAGTAGGTAACATTTTGAAATCAAATTCTAAAATCCTCAATTCACTTATCGTTTTAAGAACCTACAAAACTGCGTTTATATTGAAAGAGAAAGAAATGTTAAAACAAATATGAAACAAGCCTTCTTTAATTGAATAGAACACTCGACTGCCAAGTGCTTCTGGTATTAAATAAGATCGTTTGTAAAGAAATTACGTCTCAGTTCTGGCTTTGTTTAGAGGGCACTGGTAGAGGACTCGAGGACCGTATAAATGAAAGCTTATTTAATGTTTTCGCAACCATAAGTGGTTTAATTAAAATGTTTTAACGTTTAGAAGTAGGGCACGTTCCGAACGAACTCTATTAAAACTAAAAGAGAAAAGTTGTACAAAAAAGCGGTTGAAATTATTAACGTTTTTAGCTAATTCAATTTTAATTTGTTTGCACTTTGGGGAACGGGTAACGGGTTTTACGGAATTAAAAATAAGTTGACAGCCCCGATAGTCCAGTTGGTAGTAAACCTTCCCGCTGATCCGATGTTCGCAGCTTCGAATCCCGTACCTAAATCAATGAATTGACTACAGGGGTCGCTGTAGCTAAATCGATTACGAGAATTCATTCATTCATTAATCTATAATCTATAACGTCACGCCTCTTTCCCATTGGGGTAGGCAGAGACCAGAGCGCGCCATCTACTACGATCCTTACATACATCTTATATATAATCTGTTATCGTGTAATTCGTTCAGATTTTTTAAAAACCCTTTATTTAAAAATGTATATCCCGAAAAAAGACCTCTGTCATCTAAAACTCATCTAATTAGTGATAAATTCCATTCCCCGATTGAATCTCCGAGAAATTCCTCGCATTTATAAAATTGTAAATTCCTGCACGAAGCTATCTATACAAGGTGTTGACAAATGAACGCAAAACCGTTTGTACTGAATAAATTACTGAATACCATTTGATGTGAAGTTATAAGTACTTATTTATACACAATTTTCTGCGAACTGAATAATCCATTTTGACTATTATTTCTTAGTTGTAAATCCTTTTACTTCTGAGAAAGCGATACTCACTACAGATTAAGGCGTATCTGCCCCGGACCACGACTCTTCATACTAATCGATGCGAAAGAGCGCGTGGCTCGGGTCAGAATTTAGCTGTTTTCTTTGAAAAATTAGATGATTTTTTATAAATTTCTAAAAAGTAAGAAAACCACATCATTCTAAATTGTATTGTGAACAATATTGTAAATTTTCTTTTTCTTCCGATTCAAAATGTAAGAGCAAAATGGTTACAACTGGAAAAAAAGGGGTGACTTTAGAGTCCCTTTTCTTAGGTTTTATTCATTTAAATAGATTTCTAGAAAAACAACATCACTTCTCATATCCTGTAGATGATTCAGTTTATTTTTCAGCTCAAAAAGTGCCATAGTTAATGAATAAAATGGTTACAAAGTTACCCAAAACCGGAAGGCAAGCAGTCTCCGGTACAGAGAGTTAAGTAGGTAACCGACTTCCTTTTTATTCTTGCGAGCTCTTACCGGAAGCTATAGATCGTATACCAATCAATGAGAGTGGATTCCGATTAAGAAGCACTCAATTGGGTGCCCATGTGCGAAATGCGTCCACTGCATCCACTTGGGCCGAACTTGTTACCAGATGGCTACTTTTAATTGATTACCACGCAGTTCTTCTTTATTTTCGCAGTTTTTAGGAATTTATGTACGATTTGTTACACCACTGGCTTTTCGATGAAGGAAAACATCGTGAGGAAACCTGCATGCTTCAATTTCGAGGCGTGTATTGTACCCACTGTCCATTATAAGTGGCGACGGGCTCACCCCCCGTCTCTCTGGACAGAGTTTCGGTAGGTACAACTGGTGAAACGTGGATGTTCTGAGGTTTCTCTGACTACCCCCTCTGGGAATATAGTCGTGAGCATATGCTATGCTTCTTCTTTATTTCAGTGTTTTTGTAAGTTCAAGTCCAAACACAATAACAACTTAAGGTGCATTTATGATGAATACATGGTGTTGTATCATTCCCAGCAAGGTATCTATTCTACTGTGAACCTGAAGTCTTCTAAATGTTTCCTTGCTCCAAGTGTAGGCTTAAAAAGGTAGGTACAGTACTTCAAGGAAAATAATGGGCATCGGAAAACATCGGAAATAATCGTAAAAGCAGCTCTATATCATTATACAATACTGCTTATAGTTTCAGTCGGTCATCTTCGGGAACACGAAGTTAGTCAATGCTCATTATTTTCCTTGAAGTATGTTACCCGTATGTTGTTAGTTGTAGCAGATTCTCTGACCTAAATTAGGCTTTATTCTGGTCCAAGCTCTCCCACGGCTTCGCCCGCCTTCGATCACTTAATAAAACACTTAAATTAAAAAAATAATGATGCTGTAAGTGGCATGCCCGCTATTAAATTAAATTCGTATCATTTCCGCGATAAAAATGACCGATAGAGTCCTTTCTGATAACAAGAACCTAACTGTAGTCACTTCTCTATATTATTTAGTAATTAAATGTACCTATTTGTCAACTCACAAACAAACAGAAAACACACTTTCAGAGATATAACATGCGTATGTGTGGATGTATGTTCGTACGTCTATCGTTTCCTTCCTGTGAAAAAATCCGAGTTCGAGGAAATTTGGTAGGTGTACCTACACCTCTATTTTTAATTACAAACAAAAATTTAAGGTTGTATAGGTTGCATTGCCGGGTGTAGATATTTAGACAATGAAAAAAACTTTCCATAAGGAACATGAAAATAATTTTTTTCTGTTTTTCGACACAGTTTCTTAGGGAAAGCCTAAAACCCTTAACATTTGGAAAATCGAAAACTCTATGTATAAAAAGAGTACAGATTTCAAAATAAATAAATAATTATCTTAGACAATATTTATTTATAATTTTAAAATAACTCCAAATGTGAACTTCTCAAATCATACACACTTGCTATAAAACACCATGAATCATACGCCTCATCATAATATAATCAAATAACTCCCCATTATACAATACCCCGTTCTTAAATGCCAAGCTGATATTTTACGAAACGGAAACCTTATAATGAATGAAAATTTTATTAACTTTGCCATTTATTACCTTGTTCCACGTTTATGACGCTATGAAATCATGGACGTAACTATGGAGTTTAAATCGTGTATGTAAAATATTGCCAAGCTTTTGCCTGTAGCGGAGTGGAGCACGGAGCCAAGTCAAACGTTAATGTAGGTACCTGGAGTGCGATTTTTGAACATCACCGGTGACATTTGTAATCCGTCTACGGATTAGAGGTTTTCATTTCGAGCGGTTACGTTTGTTCGTATTTTTGAAACCAGTAGAAAACGAATTTATTGTTTCGTTTTACGCAGAAAAAAGTAAAAACCGGTACTGAATTTCGAACCGGTAACGAAGGTTGAAGGAAAGGAACGTAAGAAAAACAACACTAGTATTACTTTTTTGACACAATCGTTCTAAGTTTTATTTTTCTTTCGCAAAAACTTTTCATCTGCAACAGAGTATTTTGTTATTTACCGAAAGTCTGAAATTTTCACGTTTCAGCGGACCTTGGATCTAAGTAGTGAAATTTAAAGTGTCGCATCTTATCTTGCACATCTTGCTTGCTCAGTAATCTGTGATGTTAGCTAAAAAAAGCCCTCATGTATCAAAAACTCAAAAAAACAAATTACTAGATATAATGAAACAACGACCGCATCTTCGCAATGGTAAATTTACTGCAGAATTCACCTATAAGAAGGCCCAAGAGGAGTGGCAACAAATAGCAGAGGTGCTCAATGCCATTCCGGGGTCAAATAAGGATTGGAAGATGTGGCGAAAAGTAAGTAGAATAAACGTATCCATGCATCTTCATCAGACAAGATGCTCAAACATAAATCTTAAAATATGCATTGGTTTCAGACATGGCAAGATTTGTTGTCCAAAATAAAAAGCAAATCTGCAGACATAAACAAAACCCGGAGAATGACGGGAGGAGGCCCCGCTCCTGACCCATTGGATGAGTTTGAGGAGGGTATGGCTTCGCTATTAAACCCAAACAGCATAGTTGGTCATGAGGGTGTACAAGAGTCTGTGGTTATTTTTGAAGGTGAGATTAATATTCTATTCTATTCTATATATAAAAATATGGCTGCCATCTTTGGTTAATGATGATTTTGCCAATGTCGAGTTTTTATAGCAAAAGTGCTTGACGTTGTACGGTTATATTGATATTTTGGTGACTTCAAGGGTTGTTCTTATAAAAGAACAATATCCTGAGCTACCACTGGAGTTCCGCTGCAGGCCGGGGATGGGGCAACCGACGCCCAATAGCAGACCCACAACGCAACTCCGAGATTAATATTATTTTTTCATTAACCATGCTATGTTATGTGCGTCCTGTGTTTAGTCAGAACTAGGGCTGCCATCCGTCCGGGTTTCCCCGGATTTGTCCTAGTTTGAAGGGCGTCCGGGGGCGTCCGGGTGGGGTCGTCACAGATTTTTTCTGTACATAATAGTAATAAAACATTCATTTCATCCACAAATCAACTCGATTTCGGCATAAGCAGAACAATCAAGTTGTTATGTAGCAAAATCATGAGTTCGTTTCGCTCGCTCCAGCTTTTATTCGGCCTCAATTTCGGCATGACCTGGAAATGCGCTATAATCTTGAGCTCGCTTCGCTCACTCCTGGTTTTATACTGTATTGAATCAATAAAGTCTGTATGCAAAAGTTGTATATTGTATTGATTTGATCAAGTCGTATTGCAAATTACGAGCTCGCTTCGCTCGTTCCTGGTTTTACAGCGTATTGAAATTATATTTTGTCAATTTTGTCATCTATAGACATACGAGTGAACAATCGAGTTTTTGTATAGCAAAATTATGAGTTTGTTTCGCTCGCTCCAGCTTTTAATATAGAAGTCCTCGATTTTGACATAAACTGGAAATGCCCACCTGGACCTGCATAATATTTGGCAAAATCTTGAGCTCGCTTCGCTCGCACCTGGTTTTATGGTGTATTGAATCTATTTACCTATCTTATTGCAAAATCTTGTTATAATAAGACAAAATCTTGAGCTCGCTTCGCTCGCTCCTGGTTTAATCGTGTGTATTGAAACAATCTAGTAGTGTTGCAAAATTTCGAGCTCGTTTCACTCGCTCCATTTTTAGACCATGTTACGCTCGCTCCAGCCAGGTCTCAGCTCGTATTTCAACAACCTATTTGTATCGTTGTAAAATAATAAGATTTTAGATTGTGCAGTACCTAAGCTGTGAACAATTACTAACTTAAACAAAAATGTTCGTGGTCGTCCGGGGAAAAAATCAGATTTTACTGTAATGTCCGGGGTTTTTTACGTCTTTGTCCGGCGACGACGATTTTGGCGATGGCAGCCCTAGTAGAACATGAGATAAATTTTTAGTTACAAATCTATTTATTAATTTCAGAGTTTGAAGTTGTTAATGCAGACCACATATATCCTAACTTGGATCACACTTATCCTTCCACATCAGTGGACCACTCCAGTGAACATCTTATGGAAAATGGTAATAATGGTATGTATTCGGAAAAGCAATGAGCATATCATATCCAGTCTCTATAGGCTAATCTCCGAAAAAACTAAAGATTTTAATTCAATTTCTATAATGTGCAGTACGGGTTGCTGTTTGCATAACTATTGGTACTATGTCATACCAATTTTACAACCTTTTGTATGATTGATTGATTGTAAGTTGGCTAGATTGTCTATTGCAAGCAAGGGTCTTTATGTAACACTGGGTTCTGCGACCATCATTGGTCCATAGTGCCATGCTCACCCATATTTTACGCATACCTCCAAACTTATGGTATATTATTTTTATTCTCGGGTATGCAGTTTTCCTCATGATATTTTCCTTCACCGCTGAGCTAGTGATAATGATAAATACCACCATACATTAATTCCATATAAATTAGAGGTAGAGGCCAGGAATTGAACCGCAACCTCATGCATGATACAAAAATGCAAACCTACTCATGCCAAATGTATTGGACAGCTGATATTTTTTTCGCGATATCAATGTTGGTCCCATAGAGAACGTTGTTCAGTAGACGGTCTGATCATCTCCTTAAAAAGTGTCACCATATTAAGAAGGATCCACCATGTTTAGTGTAATATAGGGACTAGTTTAATATGAACTGGCATAAGCAGTGTTGGAGTGAATCGTTGGAAGCAAGTTTAATGGTCGACTTTCTGTCAGAGTATTTTATCTACTTACTTCACTCCATCAAAGCACCTCTCACAAAAAAAATTTGCATCCAAGGAATGTGTATTTTATTAACTTGTGGAATTTACAGATGCCAGTATACTGCCACCTGCAGCATTTCAAGATACTGAGAACCAGGACCCAAATACAACAGTTGATATTCAGAATACTACATCAGGTAAGCATAGACACACCCTGAACACTTCACTCAAATTGGCTTGCATTGACAAGAAGAGGTATTGATGTGAGGATGTGCAATATTGTGAATGAGATCGGACTACACCGTTGCCTACTGTCTCCACAAAAATATTAATAAAAAGAAAAAATAGTTGGGGTGCAGGGAATATCCATACTGTATGTTTTGCCATACTCTTTCTTATACTGTGGCATAGCTGTACCTACTGTCACCATCATCATTTCAGCCGATGGCCGTCCATTGCTGGACATATGCCCTCCCCCAAGAATTGCCTCAATGACTGGTCCTGCGTTACCTTCATGCATCAGGTTCCATTGGCCTACCCACGCTGCGCTTACCGGTACGCAGTCGCTGTACTGTAGGACATATAAAATCTTAATAGTACTTAACATAATGTTGTTTTCTTTTACATTACAGGACCTTCGAATGGGCAGCAAAGATCAAGACCAAACAAAAAAATCAACATGAAAACGTTATTGAAAGAAAAAGTAGAAATAAAAAAAACAGTAGCTCAAGCAAAAATTAATTTTTATAGAGAGTTTTTAGAAATACAAAATCAAAGGAATATTATATTAAAAGAACTGTGCAATGCATTCCACACCAACAGCCACTGAAATAACAACCAACCACTAACAATGTCCCATACATTTAGGTTGAGTAGGTTTGCATGGAACCGCTGAATTTTTTGCCGTTTTACATGAGATCTGAGACCTTTCTTACTTTCCTAGCCTCGGTATGTAATCTATTATTTTTGTTTTCATTTTTTCTTGCACTACAGGGTGAAATTGATATAATAAGCATCCTTTTAAACTAAGAGTCTACCCATCAAACTGAACAACTTTTATTATGCTGCCCTGATATGGTAAAAGGCGGCTAAGTGTATAGAATATGGAGTCGCATACAACTTAGCCGCCTTTTACCGTATCACGGCAGTATGGGAGCAAACCAATCGGAGCAAAAAAAAATCAGCTGTCCCATACTAAACTGCACCCGCCGCCGCTGCCTACACGACTCAAATGTATGGGACAGCAGATTTTGATTTGAGATTTTGCTCCGATTGGTTTGCTCCCATAGTAAAAGTTGTTAAGTTTGATGGGTAGACTCATAGTTTATTAAAAGGATGTTAATGATATCAATTTCACCCTGTATATTTAATGGAACGTAAAATATAGGTACGTTTTTAATAACCTGTCAAATAAGTACCCTATTCTTTGTTTTTTTTTGCTAGATTTTATTTTAAGTTCTCAATTACATACCTGTTCTCAATTATTTAATAATTCCTAGTCGATTTGTTTTAAATTTAATAATTAAGTAAGGTTTTTAACAGTGAACTAGTTGTTTAAATACGATTGATCACCTTGTTTTCTATTATGTAATGTTACTAGAGTTTTAATTTTTAGTTCCTTCTACTAGGATGACCTAGTCGATTTATTTTAAACTAGCTTTACCCGCGCGACTTCGTCCGCGTAAAATTATAATTTAGGGGATGAATTTTGCTCTTAAATATGCATACTAAGTTTCAAAAAGGGAGGATTAAAAAAAATTTTTTTTCCATACTCACTGTTACCCCCCATTTTACCATCTTAGGGGTTGAATTTCGAAAAATGCCTTAGTGGATGCCTACGCTATTATACACAAATACTGTCAAAATTTCATAGTTGTAGCTTTAGCGGTTTGGGCTGGGCGATGATGAATCAGTCAGGACAAACGTTTTTATATATATAGATTTAAATGATTATTTAGTTTATGGACGCTGTTACCTGAATTTAATTTTTGTATTTTTCTTTTACTAGCTTAAATTTTAAGTTACTATTGTAACAAAATAAGTAGGTACCTAGGTATAGATAGGTATCTTGTTTATGCATTTGTTAAGGCTGATTGTTATAATTAAGTAGATAGTTTTTACGAGTACTTTTACCGTACAGTGGCGCACTCGTCACAATATTAAAGATTTATTAATTATCAGAACCCAAAATGAGAAAGTCGCCAACTTTCTATAAAAGCCCAAAGGGTGTTTTTCTAGAAGCTTTGTAGGTTCTAAGCATTCCACTTTTATTAATTTACATTGTGTTAATGTAAACAGTTGCATTACTTTAAGGGGTATCCATGCTACTGAACAACTTTCAATTTTTTTTTTAATTTTTTTATTTTCAATTTTTTTAATGATATAGTTTTTTTGCTTATTTCCTATAAGCAAAAAAACTATATCATTAAAAAAATGCTATCAGCTGGTCGAATGTTTGTATGAAAATTCGTGTTTTTTCGACTTTCCTATAGGTTTCTTACAAGAAAATTGTTCAGTATCATGGCTACAATGCCCCCTTAAAGTAATGCAACTGTTTACCCTAACACCCTGTAGAAATAAATGAAAAGGGTCAGATTTATTAAAAAAATAATTAATTTAATTATTGTATAAAAATAGCAGTAAGTTAGAGTAAGTTATAGCACTTTTTAATTTGTTCTTTCTTTATTGAGAAATCATAAATATTGTGATGAGGGCGCCACTGAACTGTAAAATGTAAATGTTGATTTAGTTTATCTTGTTGTGGGATGAATAAAAATGTTAAACTAGTAAATTTGTTTTATTATAAATTCCACCTTAAAAGTAGTTTCTTATAATCCTATTTCTAGTGGCTTCTCCAGCAATCAGTTCGCGGTTACGCCTTGTTTCGGTAACTGTCGCCGCCTCATAGAGCCCATAATCAAAGTTTATGCTGTCTTCTATGTCATCTTCGTCATCTTCTAGCTGTATATTAGCATTTATGCACATATTGTGTAAAACACAGCAACTATTAATTATTTTTATTGCCTTTTCCGGCATATAATGCAAAACTCGGTGCTTCAGCAAGCAACGAAATCTGGTTTTGAGCACTCCATTACACCGTTCAATTGTAGCTCGTGCTGTTTTAAATGCCTTATTATATTTTTCTTCGCTACGAGTTTGTGGTTCTGCAATGGGCGTATGCAACCACGGGCGCAAACCATAACCACTGTCACCTGAAACAGAGTTTTTTTTTTCATTTAGGCCAAGGAACTCAATGAACTTTATACCTTGCTGAAAGATATAATAAAAATTATTATAATATTCATTGTTGGGACACAGTACAAGAAAAAGTAACTAGTACCTACTCGTTTTTTATTATATAAGGTCTAACAAAATTAGGTGAAACTATTTTAAGGGGATGATCAGACCATCAAACTGAACAACTTTCTCTATGGGACCAATATCGAAATCGCGAAAAAAAAATCTGCCATCCCATACATTTAGGTCAAGTAGGTTTGTATGGAACAGCTGTTTTTTTTTTCGTGATTTCGATATTGGTCCCATAGAGAAAGTTGTTCAGTTCAGTTTGATGGTCTGATACTCCCCTTAAAATAGTTTCAGCTAATTTTGTTAGACCTTATACACATAATACCTTCGCCACTTGACACATTATTAATTCCTGAATCTTTCAAATGCTAAGTGTTGTTGCAACTAGGTACTACACACTTTAAAATTTAATTGGGTGTGAGTTTCTGTATGTACTAAGCTTTTGCCTTCGTCTTTGTCCATGTGTGTGGATTTAGGCAAACTTCAAAATCCCTTTAGGCGTATATTTTCGAAAAAACCTATCTTAGTGCATATATCTGTAGAATATTTATTCTTCTTCTCTTTTCATCTTCAGCGGTTTAGTGTGAGTTGTCTGTCAGTCAGTCATAGACCTGTTTTATTTAGAAGATTTATAGAATATGTATGTATTTACCTATAAGATAATAAATTGCATTTCCAGTTAAATTAATGGATCTCATAACAGGGAGCACGGCACTTTGGTTCCAGATAAATGAGTCGTGAGTTCCTCCAGGGAATAATGCGTTGACATTCATTATCTTGAGATCGGCATCACAAATCTGTAATAAAATAATCATAATTAGAGCATACATAGAAATGGCGGCTGTGGCATAGGCCTACCTTCATGTTGAAGTCTGTATGGACATTAGTCTATCAACCAGTTCAAGGAGTTGATAAATATTTGTGTTACTCGTAGGACTAGTGAAACAATTTAGTTCATGAGTTAACAAAACTTCAATGCATGCAGATTTATGTATGCTCATTGCTGACGAGTGACAACTATATGCCCCGAGGGGGCGAGCTAAGCGCCCGGGTCCACCGATTTTGATGAAATTGATAGGGGACCTACTATGTAAGGGTTATACCACAATCAGAATATTTGGTAAAGACTGCACTCATGTCCAACTATGGTTCTCCGCCTTGGGACCCAAATATCGAATTTTTTAAATGGCTATGTGTGTCGGAACATCACCTGGCAACCCAAGTAGCATGGCACCATTTTTAAGAGACAGTGAACACACCCCTTGAAATTGAAGAACCCAGGTTCCGTCATCATTAGTCGAATCTAACATTATTTCAGACAGTAATTTTTCGAGCGGTAAATAAGCCAACGATGATACAAATTTTATTGTGTAAGTAAAGTTCTTGCCAAATCATTGGTACAAGTCGGCCAGGGATCACTGACAATACCTACTCTATATCTTAATTTATAAATCACCACCCGCTGTGTTCAAAATTAGGCAAGTATACTTTTTGATAATAAATAATATGAATTTTAAAAAACATGTTGTGTTACCTACCAACTGAGTATTAATCGAGTGATACCCTTTTCTGTTCACGTAACTGTGCTCATCATAAGCGCCAGTAGTGGGTGGTGGATGTATAGCAACATGTGTGCAATCTATGCATCCTATAACACCAGGCAAATTGTACAAATGATAAAATCTGTAAAAAAGAAAAGAATTAAAAATCTTGGTGGCCAGCCACATAACTTAGTCACGGATTACATTAGAGTACAACAGATGCCACACTATCTAAGAACGCTCGCTCCAAGCACGACGGACACGCACACATTGACTCTCTGTACGTGAATGTCACGCACACATGGACTCTGGTGCAAGGGATGTCAGTAGTGCGTGCAAAGAGACAGGCTGTGCTGGCGGGCAGTACGTCTTCTATCTATGTTACACTAATGTGTTTACATTTTGGTTCATCTAAGTCATTTGAATAATAATAATTCCAATGAATGAAAAATAGATAAAATTCGGGTCAAACAACCGATTGTGATGCAGTATTTTTTAACAATCTTTCTATTATGAATATTATGATATTACTTTATACATCCGATGATGTATAGGATACTGATTTAATTTTCGAAACGAAAAAACTAATATCAAGGTCGTTCGGTGCGATGCAATGAGCGCGTGACACTCGACTGAATTAGCCTCGACGTCGGCGCCCGGCCGCGTAGGTACATTTTTATACCTAACGTGCGGAGTGAGACAGGCCTGACTTAGTGCAGGTTTTAAAAAAAATTAAATGTAGGTACCTACCTTCTTGAATTAATCTCTAGTTCCACATTATTTCTTGGGAATCTAACCCAGCGGCTAAAAACGATTGGGTTGTTAATTGCTGTAACAACTTCTGCAATGGCTTTGGAGACTGATGACTGGCAAACTTGAACATTTTTGTGGCTCCCAATTGAGTTTTGATAGGAACCCGTAGCACAAAAGTTCAGAGCGATCAGAACCTGCAATTTTAAATGAAATTATGCTAGATAACTAGATACAAAAAAGTTGCAGACCAAGCATGTATCCAGACTACTTATATGTAATTAAAATTTACCTTTGATTCAACGGTCAAATCCGATGACCGCTCAGGTTCCGTCATCAGTGGTGTAAGTTCCGCAATGAGACTTCTAGCCACATCTTTAGATAATCGGTAATTTTTCTTAAAAGCTTTGTCTCGCTGTAAAAACGGTTGACAGGGTTCGCTTGATGAATACACCGGCATCGGCACCGGGTGGGATTCTCTTTCGGATTGATCAGAATCCTCATCCATCGAGTCGTCACTTAAATTATAATTCATCAATATAAACTCTTCTAAACTCGCCATGCTTAAATCACGAACACAAACTCAAAGAAAATTATATACCACAAACTAATAAGAGAAAGAAAAGAGAATCTATTCTATTCTATTTTTGTGTAACTGTAATGGCGTTTGAAAAGAGAATCACGAACCCAAGCAAAAGTTACTAATATTTGACACTTTTGACAGTTGATGTCAAACATTCGAGTGATAATTTCCAATACGAGTGGTACGGAGCACTCGTTGCAAAAGTGATAGAATGTGGAATTCAAAAATGGCAAATCATCGATTTTACGTCATTTTCTACTGCCGAACCGCTCGTATGATTTTCAAAAATCGCACTCCTGTACCTACAGCAGTAAATTGCTTCTCATCGTTCATCATTACTGAGATCTGTATATTCTTGTGTACATTTTTAGGGTCCCGTCTCCAAAGGGTGCCAACGTACGCCTGTCCTAGCTTCAGAGGGCTGTATCTTCTGAACCGTAATAATTAGCCAGTTGAAATTTTCACAGAATGTTTATGATTGTATTGAATTTGTCGACAAACAATAAAAAAAGGCAAGAAACGCTTTTTTAAGGTTTTTTGGTTTCGCTCTATCGTAAAACGTAAAACGTCAAACAAGCAACAACACAAGCGTCAAACTTGTTGTCATTATATTGCAAACTCTACAGTATAACAAAATAATAAAAAACTAGCTACGTGTGTGAGTGAGGGCTTACGCTAAGGGTCCAGGAAAAACAAAATTGTTTGGTAAGTTAAATATTGTGAGGTGGTACGGCACCCTCAATGCGCGAGTAGCCCGACTCGCACTTGGCAGATTTTTATTATTACATTTGACTAAGAATTATCATTGTATTACTAAACAAACAAGTAGGTAATAATTTAATGTCGTATGAACTCCATCGTTGCTTTTTTGCTTGCGACTTCACTTGCGTAGGATTCATTTTGTGATCATAGTAATCTGTAAACTTAAATAGATAGGTTATTTACTTAAGGAGGTGCAGACCATCAGACTAAAAAACTATCACTATGAGACCAACATTGAAATCGCGGGAAAAAAAACAGCTGTGCCATAAAAAACGTCAAACTCGACCCAAAGGAACAACAAAGGAATATTTCTCGTGATTTCATTTTGGTCTCGTTATGAAAATGGCTCAGTTTGATCGTCTAAAAGTGTAAAATTAAATGCGTTAGGTACATATTTTAGAGAGTGCTTATTTAAGCACCACCTACATATTTATGTAGGTACCTAACGCATTTAATTTTACACCCTCTCTCTATAACTGTAGACTTAAATTAAATAATGACGAGAACTTGGCTTGCGCGCTGCCGTGCGTCCACATGCAAGACTGAAACACGGATTTCAACGTCGTTTAAATGACGGCTGTCAATTCATTAGCTCAAAATGACGTATTGAGTGCTCACCGGCATCGCGTGAGGGTTCCCAAATGTGGCGTTCGGTTCCGTGCTCGACATAGCCGTAGCTTTCAGTTATCTATTGACTATTTAATAGCTGCCTTATTGCACTGTGCACGGCAAGATTTAAGGCCTCCGCTCATTGCAGCGATATTATCGACAGCGATATCGCGACACCTTACACACTGCAGCGATTCCGCCATTCGCGTCACGCATGCGCCCTTCACTGAATGTAGTAGAAAGAGATTGCGTCAGGTTGCGATAATATCGCGGCAGTGTGTGGGATCGAGCGCGTCCCCATACAAAATGTACTGAGAACAAATATCGCAAAATCGCAGCGATAATATCGCTCGATCATATCGCTGCAATGAGCGGAGGCCTTTATTGGATACTGTAAGACAATGAGTTAAAGAACACAATATTGTTAACATAATCAATTATTAGTGGAATCGGGGTCGTTTTGAAGCCGGAACAGGGTGATTCAGACCATTAAACTGAACCTTTTGAATCTTTCCGAAAACATGTTTCAAACTCAGATCAAAAAGTTATCTGTAAAAAAGCGGTTTATACAAGGTGTTTCATAAGTAACAATAAATATATAAAACTCTTAAGGGGGTTGTTTAGACCGTCAAACTGAACAACTTTCTCTATGGGACCAACATCGAAATCGCGTAAAAAAGAATTTGATATCACCATACATATTTTAGCTCTAGTCGATTTGTAGAGTATGGAACATAATTATTTTTTTTCGCGATTTCGATATTGGTCCCATAGTGAAAGTTGTTCAGTTTGATGGTCTACACCACACCCTTAAAGGTTTATTTGTATTTTTGTAACACCTTGTATACTGGATGATTATTTAAATGATCAACATGCTTGGGCCTGAGGTCACTAACTTATAGTTTATGTACATTACTGTATAGTATCAATTATTTTATTAAATATACTATGTATAATTGTATACATAACCGTAGCTTAAGAATGTATATAGTAATAGTTATTAAGTCGTTTTATGTTGTAGAGTTTCTGGCCGCATCTTCTCTACAGCGACAACACGTTCACGCGGTGGTAGCTTAAAAAAGATTTGACGTGTGCTTCAAGCTCCTATATTAATTTTTTTTTTTTTTTTTTTTTTTATATAGGTATAGGCAACAGGTATGATACGTGGTAATGATTTCAAATGAAAGGTAAGAATCGGATTATCATTATCTTTTATTTCCATCATGATCATCATCTTTTATAACTTTCACTGACTCTACATTTACCACCGTTTCACAAGTAAACACCATGGAGAAGAAACGGCCAGAAACTCCATAGTGTCCTAGAATATGACTTAGTATTGAGTTAGGTCCGAGAGCGTGTGCACCCGGCGACGTTCCCGAGCAGACTGTCCAGTGCCTCGCTCGACCCTGCTATTTATAGTGCACGACCGATGGTAGGGGCCTCGTGAACGCGCTCGGCAACTTCAGTGCACGTGCGCGCACCTGCGCGCACCTGCGTACCTCGTAAGACCCTCCGTTCTTATGACTATCTCCGACACGGCCATCCTGCAAGACACACGTCCTCGTGTGTAGCTCTGGAACAATGAAAACAAAGCAAAGTACATCGTTCGGTCTATCCTGTCTACTTCAATACTCAGAAAATGATTTTCTGCTACACACTACGTAGTATAATATAGTACTCTGTGACACTACTGTATTTTTATAGTCAGTGTGTGACTATGAATGGAATGTTACATGTTAGGGATCTTTACAGTAATAACGCATCAAATTATGACTTGTTTAGGCAAAAGATTAATTACAGAAAACGCATCAGCGAGTATCAGGTCCTTTTCATGGATAAGCCAAAAACCAAAAGGGTTAATATAATGCCAGTCGTTTTATACAGTACGATGACAGCGACGATCCTCACCCAAGCCGTTTATGTTAGACTTAGCCTGATGCACAAATTAATACTAATGTTCGTTGCAGGTGCAACTCGATAGAAAGTAACACGCGTCGCCATTTTTACATTTTAATGACTGAAATGCTGTGTAATGTCGTCGTGCATTCCTCGGCCTACCTGACGTCGAACACGTCCTCGTGTGTCGTCTTCATCTGTGAATATTGAAATATAAGTTTATATTACCGTTCGGCCAGACCTGATAGGTGTCTTTGCTGCTTAGGACTACCTCTGCTGCATGGAGCTACCTCTGTTCTGCCACAAAGAGCAGTCTTCGACGCACATGTTTAGCAGTCTTCATTGCATGGAGCAGCTTTACAATGTTGGATCTGTAAATAATAATTATAGTTGTGGTCCTTCAGACTCTTTTTTCTTTCCATTCTTTTTTCTTTTTTTTTTAGCTTTTTTTTTTCTTTTTTTTTCATTCTTTCTCTCTTTTCTTTCTTTTTTTTTTAGTTCTCTTTTTTTTCTTTCTTTTTTTCATCGTTTTTTTTTTTTTCTTTTTTTTTTTTTCATTCCTTCAGATTAAATCTGGCCTGGATTTACTTGGTCCTTCAGTTACCATACTGGACTGACCGTATGTCCCTGTAGTTACTAAGACTAGACTAGACTCATCTCCCTGTAGCTTGTTTCGCTAGACTGGAGGAACGGTGATAGCCCCGTACGTCCCTTTAGTTACTAAGACTAGACTGGACTCTGTCCCTGTAGTTTATGAAAACTAGTCTGGACTCATCTCCCTGTAGCTGTTGTTACACTAGACTGGAGGAACGGGGATGACCCCGTATGTCCCTGTAGTTACTAAGACTAGACTGGACTTTGTCCCTGTAGTTTATGAAAACTAGTCTGGACTCATCTCCCTGTAGCTTGTTATACTAGACTGGAGGAAACACCATTCATATAATATGAAACAAAATAATTATTATTTCATTACAGTACAATATACTAATAATACAAGAAATATTGTGGTGCAAGAAATCATGAAAAATCATTGGTAGTCACATTCATCTGAATCAGAGCTGAATGTTTACTCGGTCATGTCGAGCACTTTCCGCGGCGGGAGGGCGGGTTAAACGGGCGGGAAGGCTAGGCGGGTTTAAATCCTCATTCTACGGAATATAAAGGAAACCACTCACAGAGAACACCTGGATGACGCCACATCATTCAGCCAAAGTCCTGTCGAAACCCAAAAGTTTCACCGTCTCATCATTGTCACCTTTCTGCAGCGCACCTTCTCGAAAAACGGTGTCCTTTGTTTATGTATGGTGTGTGTCTGCAGTACGCGCCATTGCATTGAATAAAATAAAATTAGCTTAATAACGTACCGTACGCGCGGCTGGCAACCATCTGGTGAGCGCATAAAGTTCAGGTTTCCATCTCGGCACCCACAGCCGAGTGACAAAGGCTTGCACTGCAGTGCGGCACAACAGCACGGAGCACGGCTAACAAAAACAGTCAAAAAGAAAAACCTCCCTCAACTGGGTATTTGGGATCCCTGCCATCAGCTGGTAGAAGCGCCAAGTTACTAAAGTTGTATTTTCTTCCTTCATGAACCGAAACCTAATAATCTTTTCAAAACGGTACATATCCACTGGGTTCTAAAAATTTTAATTACAATCACCTCTTTAATGTGAGCAGCAAGACTTGTCAGTGCATTGTTCAAAGCCACCAGCAAGTTCAGCTCTTTCAAACTCCAGTCCTTAACGGATGAAGTTGGTTAATTTAAACAGTTTCTTCATAAAACAAAGTTAGTTATAGCCTTCAGAATCCCACCGCAGGGCATAGGCCTCCCCTCACAAATAATGGTGAGAGGGAGCGGGCCACACACCTTACCACGCGAGTCCAGTGCGTGTTGGTGGGTGGTGAGTTTCTTAATGTCACGTTTTATTCCGGGTGGGTGGGCGGATATTCTATGTGAGGATGGGCGGGTTTTTCTCTATTTGTTTGAGCTTAAAAAGTCCATAAGCATTCAGTCATCATTGTTATCAATACCATTTGAGTATGAGATACACATTTTACCACCGAAAACCAAAGCAAGATATAAGTTGGTTAGACTCGACCACTAACCTCCACTATAAATTCAAAATCAATATCAAAAATTGTAATCAACAAAACTAGCTACGACTCACCGAGCATAGTCACATGATGGAAGCTCAGATTTTGCTCAGCAGTTTAACCAGGCTGCATTGGCATTCCACTGGCTTAGTCACGGTCCAGTACCTCTTAGGACATGAATCGATTACCATCGTATTGGGGTGAGTTGTTCGTTCATGAATCATAATCGAAACGATTCTACATTCTAAAATACTCAAAATTTTAAATGACTATAGGTATTCGATGTAACTCTACATTCGATATGACTACATTCGAAATGACTCTACATTCGATATGACTCTACATTCAATATGACTACATTAGATATGACTCTACATTAGATATGACTCTACATTCGATATGACTCTACATTCGATATGACTCTACATTCGATATGACTCTACATTCGATATGACTCTACATTCGATATGACTCTACATTCGATATGACTCTACATTCGATATGACTCTACATTCGATATGACTCTACATTCGATATGACTCTACATTCGATATGACTACATTGGTATTGGTAGAGACTCTACATGTGAAATGACTACGAAATGACAACATAAAGTTACGTTACCAAATCCGGATGTAGCTTGAACATCGCTTCTGTATCGTATCACTCGAATTTCTACCTGGTAATGATGATGATGATGAATCAAAAAGTGGTTCCGTGAATCCTTGGCCACTTCTGATATAGGCAACAGGTAGGATACGTGGTAATGATTTCAAATGAAAGGTAAGAATCGGATTATCATTATCTTTTATTTCCATCATGATCATCATCTTTTATAACTTTCACTGACTCTACATTTACCACCGTTTCACAAGTAAACACCATGGAGAAGAAACGGCCAGAAACTCCATAGTGTCCTAGAATATGACTTAGTATTGAGTTAGGTCCGAGAGCGTGTGCACCCGGCGACGTTCCCGAGCAGACTGTCCAGTGCCTCGCTCGACCCTGCTATTTATAGTGCACGACCGATGGTAGGGGCCTCGTGAACGCGCTCGGCAACTTCAGTGCACGTGCGCGCACCTGCGCGCACCTGCGTACCTCGTAAGACCGTCCGTTCTTATGACTATCTCCGACATAGGTATATTAGGGCCTTTGTTATTGTGTCAAGGCACAATGATTCCGCCAATGTCAGCTTTAATAAATTATATTGACTTTGACTTTGATGGACTATGACAAGTTTTACTTCGGAGCCAACCTGAAAATGTATGAAACAGTTGCACCCATTTGTACCCTTACGTTCTTTTAATTATGTTTCTGTTGCTGTATGTTTTTGGTGTGCAAATAAAGAATATTTATGTTATGTTTATGTTTATATACCGTACATATTTTTCTCAATTTGTAGTATCACTCTGTGTATACTGTATACCGTTTTTCTTAATATGCTGACGGTTTTTTAGGAGATGATCATGCCATCAAACTGATCAACTTTATCTATGGGACTAATCGAAATCGCAAAAACGAATCAGCTGTTTCATACAAAACTGTAAACTCCACCCAAACGTAGACAGCTGAATCTTTACATCTTTTCATTCGTATAAAAATGACAAGGATACAATTTAAACTATCTCCCGCTAAGGTTTCGTGTGCAGATTTGATATAAACGAAATACAGGGTGTAAGGCAAAGTATCATAACTTTACACCACACACTCTACCCATCAAACTGAACAACTTTTAGAATGGGAGCAAACCTGTCAGTACAAAAAAAAATCATCTGTCTCATACTAAACTGCAATGTATAATAAATCAGCATCGACTAGTGTTCTAATTCAATGTAAATCAGTCATAGAATGGGTGCCGTCCTTACAGTAATAACAATAAGTAGTTGTAGGTATAATATTTGTGTATTCGATTTCTTTTGCAATGTTTTTGCAAAAGCTACAACAACACCACCAAAAGTGTTAGCATATTAAGAAGGACCCTGTACAGGGTGTAAGGGACAGCCCTCCGCAAACTGAAACTGTGAACTCAGACCATCAAACTGAACAACTTTCACTATGGAGCCTACCTCAGGAAACGCGAAAAAAAATCAGCTATCCCATACATTTGAGTCGGGTAGGTACGGCAGTTTTGTATGGGACAGCTGATTTTTTTTCGCGTTTCCTGAGGTAGGCTCCATAGTGAAAGTTGTTCAGTTTGATGGTCTGAGTTCACCGTTTCAGTTTGCGCAGGGCTGTCCCTTACACCCTGTATAGTAATTTACTAACTCTACATCATTATTAGCGGAAAAGAGCTCTGCGAACCGGCTCCCGACACTCGCTGTAAGCGTAAGATCGAGCCGGTGACATTGAGCCACTGTACGGATATCAACACAAAACGAGCAAAACACATTTGTCTATAGATCACGTTCAAATTCCAATAGAACTGGCTTACGATTTAAACAAAAACCACGCTGAGAAAAATATCTAGCTTCCTTAGGTCGGAAGTCGATTTTTTGTTTTCTGTATGGGTCTGTACTTCTGACTTTATGCAAATCTGTCCTTCTAATCTGGGATTTTGCTTATCTGTCCTTCTGCTACAGAGGGGTACAGAGAGTGTAATTGAAATGAAATAAATAAATAACGCTCACAGGCACATAAATTGTAATGATCCCAAGTAAGCTTGAGGGAACCACACAACAACGGCACACATAATAACATCCATGACCGAACAGGAATTCAAACCCAGGACCCTGGTTTGGCAGTCCGGTGAGGTAACCATTACACCAACCGGGTCGTCGAATGACTGAAATTTTCATGAGTGGTTGGGAGCGTGTAATTTCTAACCAATAAACATATTAATCTATGGTAATTTCTCTATAGGTGGTTCATTCAAGACTATCAAACTGAACCACTTTTCTATGGGAGAAACACAAAAAGCTGAAATCGCAAAAGAATCTGCTGTTCTAAATGCCTACATGACTGAAATGTATGAACAGCAGTTTTTTAATTTCTCGTTGCTCATGCTCCCACATTTTACACCCTGTATAACAGTAAAGGTGCCCTACGTGCACTATCTCAACACAACCCGCCGGCAAGTGGGCAGGTGGTGAGTACTCGCCACTCGCCACTCACCGAGTGCGTCTAGCTGCTGACGTGTCACTTTACGCCATTTCCGGCCCACGAGGGGTCTGCTTACCCTATGCAGAGACGAGTGTAGGTTGACCAAACGTTCTGTACTTTATAGGATGACCCGTACTTTTGATGTTGCTAAATGCAACGCGAGTTACGAGAACGTATCAAACACTTAAGACGTATATAATGGTTACCACGCCGGACTGCCAAGCCAGAGGTCCTGGGTTCGAATCACGGGTCCGTGGGTGTCTACATAACGGTTTACATAACGAGCTTGTAGCTTCAGTTGAGTTTGAAATCAGGGCAATTTAAATATGTCTGATAGCGGTTTGTTTTTATTTATTAAACCACAAAAACACTGTGACCATTTATAATATCGACAATTATAGTTATTTGTTATGCTAGGCTGCAAAGTTGCTTTTTGGCGCGAGTACTTGTATTGAAACCTGAGCAAGCGAAGGAGTCTATGATTGAACCACGAGCGAAGCGAGTGGTTCAAATAATCGAATCCTGAGCTTAGCGAAGATTTCAAAGGTACGAGACGCAGAATAACTTTGCAGCCGAGCGAAACACACAACTTTTCACCTCACAACAGCGAGGAAAAAAGTCAATTGCTAAAAAGAAAATTTTTAAAAGTTTTTTTTTCGTGCTGGCCATGTATCATGCAATAGTTATTACCTAATCATTTTCAGTGGATTGGCGGTATAGAAAAATATTGAATAGACAAATTCGAATTTCAAAAACTCTTTCCACGCTAGCGGATAAAATGCACTTTTGCACTCTGATTTCGAATGATAAACAGAATCTTTCCGAGCTTGTGAGGTGAAAAAGTAATTTTACGTATATTTTCATGTCATTGAAAATAAAAAAACCCGTATTTTTTTTATTTCATCATGTCTCATACAAAAATATTAAAATAGATAAGAGATAATGATGACATCAAAGATAACAGAAAAAATTCCTGAACACGGATTGGGTCTTACTAAAGTTATGAGGGTTGGGGTTGACATCCATGGCGTTTTGGACCGTCTGATTATAAAGAAAGCCGAGATTCATAGGAATCCGAAGATGAAAACACAAAAAAAAAAACATGGAAATGTTCTAACAACGATACTGATTGCATGGAAGAAAAATGCGCACTGTCTCCGAGGTAACCCCGTAGAATAAAACCAGAACGGAACCGTTACCCTCGTACGGAAGCAAATTTAGTTTTATTATCATATTAGTAAACTGTGACGATAATTACGAATCTAGAAAACTGAAACACAGAATTACGTGAACTATTTTTACCTTTGGCCCTATGTTATTGTACCAATTGGATTGCTTATACTCACGAACATAATACCTTTCGGGGTAGTTCTGATCCCTTTAATAGTCATTACCTAATTAGGTAGGTATTTAGTATTTACTTATAATACCTAGGTACACAAATTACAAACTCGCACACGGTTGACTTAGGAAATGCCGTTGGCGCTGACATGTTTACGCACATCAGAGTTTGAAAGCACTGAAATTCTCATTAAACCAGCTATTTACTGATTAAATCCGGCAGCAAACCGCTTTTTGGAAATCAGTACAACGACGGTACCTACCCGTAGTTTACTATACAGGGTGTAAACTTAAATGCGTTACACAAATTAAGACATAGGTGCTTCAGACCATCAATAACGGAACAACTTACACTATGGACTATGGAGCTAACATCGAGAAAGCGAAAAAAAACTGCTGTTCCATAGTAAATAGCTTATAGTCTATAGTCTCTCCTTAGATCCCACTGCTGGGCAACGGCCACCTCTCATGAATAAGGACTAATCCGTGATACCCATGATAGTAACTATCAATAATGTTTTACTTTGAATATGAAACTTGCAGGAATCAGCTGGTAATTTTTGTTTAATTATTTGAATTATTTTATGACTTGGGGCCCATTCGCGCTAATTTCAAGTATCGAAATTAAATCCTTATTAATTGCAGTTCTAATCACGTTGCGTTCCAGTTACTATTCAACTGTGCTGAATTCCGTATCGCTTGACTTATTTACTACGTACGTGATTGACAGCCTGAAACCGAATATGTAAAAAGTTGAGATTTACATGCGGTCCATCCAATAGACGATACCTACCTATGCCAGCTTCCTGCGGTCCAATGACATTTCAGTGGAGATTTGTTTAGCGCTATCGGTCCCCTGACCTCTAGTTTAACTCTGAAAGCTTCAAAAGAGCAAGTTTTATTTGTTTGAAACTCTAGTCTCGATCTATTTTGTTTTCTCCCTTTATATGGCTTCCAGATATGTACATAAATAGACAGGTAGCTTGGAAGACTTGGAAGTTTCAGGACTTTATTTTTAGAGTTTCCGTTTAAATGAACAACTATTGGTTTCCAATCCAACTTTTTCAGATTTGCTTCATTCATTTCATCCACCGACTTCCACTATTATTGGGTTTCCTGAGGCTATTCTGGCAAAGCGTTTTGGTATATCAGGTCTAAGTTTAAAACGCTTTTAGATTATTTAATTCAACACACATTGTACACATTATGGACATAATCATAATTGTCATCTTCGTCATCATCAGCTTATATACGTCCCACTGCAGGGCACGTGCCTCAGTAAGGGTGTAAGCGATAGTCCATGCACCAAGTCAGCATTGCAATTTCAGAAAAAAGACGTCCACTGCTGGCGTTTAGGAGCATAATGTCAAAAGCGCAAAAAGCGCAAAAAGTTGCAAAATGTTAAAAGTGCGGAATGTCAAAAGCGCACTTAGTCAAATACGCAAAAGGTCAAAAGCGCACAATGTCAAAAGCTCTAAATGTCAAAAACTCCACTTAAGGTCCTGACGAATATTTTCTATGAGAAACGCGATTGCCGAGCGCTCCGAAAAGTGTGTGCGTGAGCCGTATTTTCGATTAAAAACAACTAACCAAAGTACTTTTTCTAGATTTTGTGTATGATTGCACTAGTTAAACTAATGGTGAATATGTGAGTATAAATACCAACAATCGGAAACTATTTTAAGTTCTTCTAAACCGAGAAAAATGTTTAAAAATGCATGAAAATACGTCATCTTTGTGACGATTTTCTATCGAGTGAAGTAATTCCAATCGTGTATTCAGTTGATGATTGCACTAGATGAAATATCCAAAAATACTGAGGTATGACTTTAGTTTCGGTAAATGGTATAAATCTAGTCGTAAAATGAAAAATAAAAGATGCCTCCGAGGTATTTCCACCTACTATTACGTCTTAAACGGGGGTGAACGGCATGAATCTTGATTTTTAACTATTCGGTGAGTCTTAGGTCATATTTTATGGTTCCCGCTATGATTTTCAAAACGAATGATTATACTCCGCTCGTGAAAGCCCAAGCGGTGCTTCAGACTATCAAACTGAACAACTTTTACTATGGGACGAACTTTGGAATGCCAAAAAAAAAGTCTGCCGTTTCACAAATTTTTGTCGAGAATCTAGGATTGACGTTTTCTAAAAAACATCTGATTTTTTTTACGATTTCGAATAGTGAAAGTTGGTCAATTTGATGGTCTAAACGACCATTATTCCATTCTGTATTTAAAGGGAACTTCGGTCATGAATTTTTCAATTGTTAGAACACGGACCTGAAAAAAAGACGGACGTAATGTGACACTAAAAAGATGTGAAGCATGCAAGGTCCAACATTTTCGTTTGTTCGACAAGGGACCTACACTCACACAGATGCACTAGCTCTAGGCGCAGGTCCTACATCCGTCACCATTATATACCACGTGACAGCACGCACACAAAAGAAATGGGTGCTTCACTCGTGATTAGACGAGATTACGTCCGTCTTTTTTTCAGGTCCATGTGTTAGAAGTATAACTATTCCTGACCATAATAAACCAAAGGATCTTTAGCTACTGCACTTGGATAATAAGACTGCTAATACCATTTACGTCCACTAAATGCCGGTTTCAGCCAGTGTTAATGTGGCAACATGTTTTTCATCGTATGACCCTAATAGCGGTCTAATGGGGAGTTAGGCTTTAGCCTTCTAATTATTCGTTTAATCGTGAAACATTATTAACACTCTTACCTTTCTCTCTTGTTAATTACCGTTTCTAAGTCGGCTCTGTCCTATTTCTTTATTGAATTTCTAATTTAGGATGTAACTAATTTACTATGTCGGTAGATAGGTATTTAAAGGCTTATTACACCTTTCTAAATTCAGATTCTAATAAGAGGGATAGAGCTATAGGTTAAAAAGGACGTACTTATAACGTCCCGTTATAACCTATAGCTCTGTCCCTCTTATTAGAATCTGAATTTGGGAAGGTATAATATGCCTTTTAAAGCCCGACCAGAAATATAAACAACCTCGCCACGTTGCGGAAAATCATTGGAACTAATTTTTGTACTTGGAACACTTACAGTCGATTGCAGCGCCCCCAAACCAGGTTTTTTATATTCCTGGTCAGGCTTTAGTTGGAATTAGCCTAGATATGATGAAAAGAAAAATACTTAATGACAAAGTTTATTGTCACATCACTGCTCAATAATTAGCTTCAGACCATCAAACTGAACCACTTTCACTATCTATGGAGCCAACATAGAAAAAAAATTATAGCCTGTAGAATCCCACTTTAGGGCAAAGGCCTCCTCTCACGATTAAGGGTGAGAGGGAGCGGGCCATACTCCACCACGCGGGCCCAGTGCGTGTTGGTGGAGGCAAGTTAGTGGTCACCTTGCTGTCAGAGAATTTTCAAGCCGCCAATAGGCCTCTGACCTGGCTTAACGAATAGTTACAACGCCATCTACGGAACTATCCGAGACCAACTGCTTAACGTGCCTTCCGAAGCACGGAAACGCTCGAGATGAAATACCACTAAACAGTCACCCATCCAAAGACTGACCGGACCTGACGTTGCTTAACTTCGGTGATCGTTTCCAATACCGAAGCTCCACTACGCCAACGAGCGCTTCCCAACATAGATATCGCGAAAAAACAGCTGTATACCTACAATCACAGGGTGTCAGGGTGTAAAATTAAAACGATGCTTCAGAGCATCAAACTGAACAACTTTCAATACGGTTTCATTAAGTTGTACAGTTTGATGTTCTGAACCACCCCTGAAAACGTGGAAAGTTTTTACAAATTCACCCAGCATAAAATCGTGAAGCTGTTCGACCAATGCCCATCACATTGATTCGTTGGCCCCGTTTTGTCAATGGTCTGCAGTCTGCAGTACGCTAACTTCAGCATCGGAAACTGATTGGAAACGCTAAGCAATTGTATCGAACGGTAGTCAAATTAAATCGCATAACTTGTGAAAGGCCAAGTTGTAGCGATCGCAGAGTATGATTGCTTACATTCAGTCCAGTCGTCCTACGCCGGCTGTAGCTATGTAAACAGTGCCATCTCTTTGACCGCCGGCCGCGGGCCCGAATTCAGTTTAAAGTGTACCTCTAATATTGGCATATGGCTCGACCGTTTGCTCGTTGTCTTTATTCACCAATTTACTTACATTGGAGCACCGCCCCGCGGGTCGTAAAGTAATATTATCCACCGCTGGGCGAGGGCAATAGTGCCTCTTTTACGGGCCGCGAGCGCGCCGTCACATGGGAAATTATTTGACGTGGCGTTTAATGGATTTTTGCCTTCATAACACGCTACCAACAGGCAAATAAAAATACGAGTACCTACAAAGTAGGTACACTACGTAGAACAGTTTTTATTGGGGGGAAAGTTTTTCGTGGCCTAATTTTAATAAGTACACCTTTTTACAAATTCCATGCTATCTTTTACACAAAACGTCGCAGACAATAATTATTCATATTCCATGGCAAAACTAATTCAACTGGTCCATAACATGTATTTCCTTCCTAAGATAATACAGGTTGTAAAATAGCTAAGTTACTTACATATTAAGCAGAGTGATTTAAACTAAACAATTTTCACTATCGCGAAATCGAAATGGCGAAAAAAAATGTTGCCTCATATAAAGCTTCTATATAGATTTTTTTCACGATTTGGATGTTAGCTCCGTAGTGAAAGTTGTTCAGTTTGATAACGAATTTAAGTTTACACCCTGTATAGTGATAGACACAGACAAGAATTAATAAAACGTCACAGACAATTGGTATTCATGATTCCATAGCCAAACTAAATAAGTAGGTACATATATGCACCTATAAGGTACCTACTTGCCTACGGAAACTATGGAAATGCCTTGAAGAAAATAAAACCACGCATTTTCTATTGTAAATACGTTTACAACATAATGCAAAAACAGTTTTACGGGCTAACTCGTTACTCTAACAGTAATTTTTAATTGCTCCCTCCCAACTGTTACTGGAAATAGATGAAATGAAAATGTTTGTACAAAGTTTCTGAACATCAGTTTAATGTGTTAGAATTTGGTCAGAGTTCGCGTAAAAATTACAGAATTCATATTTGTTCACGTTCCGATTTCATACCTATCCAACTTTTTATGGGCAAACAGAATTAGCAGCGAACGAAGCGATTCTGCAGAGGATGAATAAGAGGATCCTGAAAACGGTAAAAACTCTGAAACTACAGTACCTAGGTCTTCTTCTTATCGAGTGGGCTGCTAGCCCTGGTGTTAGAGTTTATTCAAACCGCCTTACGGCCTCTGACTTGGTTTTTATGTAACGACTACTACCACCAGAGATAGCAGCCGGGACGAACACCTTAATGTGCCATCCGAAGCACGGAATCATCATTCTTTTCAGACAATCAGGTGACTCAGCCTGCAATGTCCTAACCAACTGGGGAAAAACGCACAAAGTGACATTTCACTAGGTGCCCCCCGTGGGAATCGAACCCACGACCTCCGTGTCAAGAGCCCAAAGCTCTTAACCATTTGACCACGGAGGCAGTAGTACCTCGGTCAAGAGAAGTGAAAAACACCATATACTCCAAATTATTTTACTGGAAAAAATGTTGGTAAGGCGAATGCCTGGTTGAAGAAGGACTTCCTGTATTAAGAACCTTTGATATGAACACGACGATCACCTCATCATCATGAAGCCTGAGAACATCCACATGTTGGAGGGATTTGCCCTCCAAAAAACTAAGTTACCTGTCGAAAAGACACACGGTAGAAGTGAAACTTCCGCAGCTGTCAAATTTAAATTTCTAACTTTCGTCACAGCATAAAATTTTTCGTCTATGTTTTCATAATCATAATCATAATCATAATCATTTATTGTTTTTCGTTACATGAAAAAGTTGCGTGAAACATCCGCAACTGTCAAATTTTAATTTCAAACAAGAAGTTTGAAATCCTCTATAGTGGAGCACAGACTGCCCAACAAGCGGTGAAAAATGATAATAATCCTTGGTGGTCGGTAATGATCGTTCTTCTCCGTAGTTGTTTTAGTGACGTTAACATTGTCCCTTTCTAATTTATGTCTTGGCATGACGTCACTCAACTGTCGTTCATGCCATTGTGACGTCATTGGAATAGAAAGGGACACACGTAAAATTGGAAATATCGACGACTGAGACGAACGTCAAATTTTCTTGTATCAATGCGTAGAAAGAGAAATACTTGGCCTATGTATCAATGCTTGTAAGGAGGAGTGCTATCCTTTATGATTTCAATCTATGATTTCAAACTTCCGTTACTATATCGGTGGGGTCACGTTGCAGGGTTTGCCTCGAACACTTGTCTCTCGCGCTGTGTTCGCGCGGCTCGCGTCTCAGCCTGCCTAAAATCCTTCTCAGTTGTTCTTACTCAAAAACAATCCTCGAGATTGGATAGACACTCCCTCAAACTACTTGACACTGGCGAAATCTAACAAGGAAACGCCATTAAATAAAAATAGAATAGAATACTATCTCGATTTCTTCTAATAAAGTTCGATAATAACCTAATAATAACCATCCGGAGAGTACATACGAGTACCTACTAAAGCGTTTGAAATAGTGCAGAAATAACAAGCAACTTAAAGGAGCTTTACGGGGAATTTATGATGCTCTAACAATTTCAAGTGAATCACTGGAGTTAGAGAATCGTAACAAAGATTCGACTGAACTTTACTGTAAAGCAAACAGGAATTTAAAATAATATTGACGCGGGATATTCGAGAGATGCAGCGGATGTACCGATGTGGGGATTGGATTGCAAACTAAGGCAAGGATAGCAGATTGATACAAAATGTCGATGAATGCTGATATTTTACACAATACTATGTATATTACCTTCAGAGAAAATGGTGCCGCTCGCACCACCGCCGTTTTGTTTGTAGCATTGCTTGGCTATTGAAAGAATACCATTGGGTCTTTTTCGAGTCTTTAGCGCTAGTAACATATTTCCTGCTTCTTTTTGATATAGTATCATTGGCTAGCTGCAACATGTTACTAGGTGAAATATTAGTTTGAAGCTCAGTGAACTGAAAATTGCACGTACTACAACGACCTGCAAAACAAATTGTTTCATATTTTTGGCACAGCGCATGTTAAATGGGAACTCTTTGCGTAGTTTATGGATTTTTGCTTTACCGTTTTTGGAAAGCTCTTGAAAGCGCCCGGATGGGCTTTGTTTCTCTTTGATGACGCAGGTCTAATAGGACCTAATGAATTTACGAACAGAAACTTAAGCATACAAAGAGCATTAGAGGAGGATTTAGTCGATAGGTGCATGGTTACACTCTCTGTGGGTTACGGAAAGAGCTCTCAATTTGTTCGCTTCGTTCCATCCGGTTGGTTCGAGGGCGGGTTCCGGGTTCCGTACTACCAAAATTCGTTTCTGTGGTCACTCTGTTCTAGACTTTGCATCCGTTATTTTAGATTTTGCTCCGTATTTTGGTATTGTAATACTGGAACGGGTATTGCCGTCAAAGGGTTGACGTTGAGCTTAGGATGTCACTGTGCTGAAATAGAAAATGTAATTGAAACGAGGAAAAAGCACTGGAGCTTTGATTTAAACGAAACGGATGCGATGGAACAAATTAAAATAGTTAAATCGATTTGTTATTAGAGGTTCTTCTATATTCATTGTTGAATGATCTATCTTGCTGGCAAAGAAAGGAGAACTTTGAAACGCTCTCTAGTTTCGTTCACTCAAAATACATCGCGTGCGGTCGGGCACGCGGGGTATCAGGTTTGTGTGAATCAAACCTCTTGATTATCGGAATTTCGACTCATAAAGTTCAAGTTACTGATCCAGGACGTGGTCGTCAGCTATGAATTCTCTTCTTTACTCCTTGATGTACTAAGGTTTTCTTGAAATTTTATCAGAGTACCCCGAGATCAAACGCCCGGCAGTCTTTGTGTACCTACTTACCTTGTATATCTATCTGTTCTTTAAGAATTTTCCTAATATTATTGTTATTTCATTATACAGACAGCTATAAGATAACATTACATAACATAAATATTCTTTATTTGCACACCAAAAACATACAGCAACAAAAAACGTAGATACCTAAACAACTACAAATATAAAATTAACTTTAGGCCTTTAAGCTTCCAAATTAATTCATCATCATCTTAGCGTTAATTATACGTCGTCTCATTGAAGGGTACAGGCTCCCCTCATCTAACAAGTGAGAGATTGAGCGTGCCAGACTTCACAACGGCGATCTAGTGCGGCTCAATACAAATATTTTTAGGTAACGTAGTCTATTTGTTCACAGAATACGGAGTGACAAGCCTCGAGCTGCTGGAGCTGCGCGTGCCGGCGCACGTGCCGCTGGGCACGCGCGCGCTGCTGTCGTGCCGCTGGCAGCTTGGCCCCGCCGACGTGCTGTACTCCGTCAAGTGGTACAAGGACGGCAAGGAGTTCTTCAGGCACGTGCCGCGTGACGTCGAGCCCAGGAGGAAGTTCCCCCTGCCTGGAGTCGATGTTGAGGTATTTACCGTGTTTAGTATGAAATATCAGACCCTCTGCCGAGGTAGGGAAGGTAGAGTGAGCTTGATTTTCAATAGTAAGTAATAGTAGATTACAAACCGAGGGCAGGAAAGTAAGAAAGGTCTCAGATCTCATGTAATTATTGGCGGAGGCGAACCCGAGGCTATTATACTATTTTTTTCCTCGACGGAGGCGGAAAGTGGCGACTTCGTTTAGCGCAGCGGGACGAAAGTTGACGCTTTCCGCCCAGAGGGGTGAAAAATAATTATTTTAGTTCTTTCTTCTGAATTCATCTCATATTATTTTCTTACAAATAAAGACTGACCTTGACTGAAAATCTTCTTTCTTCCGAATCTTCATTAAAATTGTTAAATAAACAAATGTTCTTTCTTTTTTTTCACTTTTCTTCTTTCTTGATAACATCCTTATTTTTCCGTCTTTCCACTGCATACACATTTTTCTCCGTAATAAAGTGTTCTTCCAAACAATTATTTTATTGTTTTCCTAACTAGCAAGCCAGCACTGGCACGGGTAGAGTCGCCATGCGGTGTTGGGCGGTTAAGTCAATGATACGATCGGTTCTATCTTAGAATTTATATATTAGCTATGAGTGGGGTATGCCATAGAGAAACACATACTCCTGTCAACGCCAGGAGAAGAGTGGGCGTTCGCGTACTTTCTCATAGAAACCTCGCCATGTTGCGGAAAATCATTGGAACTAATTTATTTATTTTATTTAACACTTTATTGTACACATAACATAACAGAAAAAACAATTAAAGTAGACATGTACAAAGGGCGAGCTTATCTCTAAAGAGATTTCTTCCAGCAAACCCGCAACAGAGACAGTTCTTAAGTGTGAGGCAGACAAAATGTGTACAGCAAAAATAATAAAAACCAGATAACTACTTAAATTGACGTTAATATATACCAAATATATTATATACATATACCAATATATATATAAATATATATATACTTATATATAAATATAATTCTAAATAAACAAATAGATACAATAAACGTACATGAACTATGGCTTAATTTAGAGAGTGATAGTGTTCATTCACTTGCTTTTTGAAGGACGCAAATGTTTGACAATCACGAATATTGGCGGGGAGTGAGTTCCACAACCGGGCAGCATGGATTTTTGTACTTGGAACACTAACATTAAAGGTGACAGTCGATTGCAGCGCCCCCAAACCAGGTTTTTTATATTCCTGGTCAGGCTTTACTTTCCCCTACTTACTCCTCTCCGGGCGTTGACGGAGACATCTTTCTTTATGGGGTATGCACACATTACATTAAAATTTTACAATATTGTTATCTCATATCATATAATCACCACAGACTGGGTTCCCCAGGATGGTCACCGGCGTCGAGGTAGACCGAGAAAAAGGTGGAGAGATAACATGGATGCCTTCTTGGAGAGTTGGCCAGAAGTTGCACACAACAGAGAGGATTGGAGAGTAAAAGGGGAGGCCTTTGCCCAGCAGTGGGACATTGAAGAGGCTACGTAAAAAAATATTGTTATCGAAATATCTTGCTTCAAATACCTACGTTAAATAAGTACACATAACATAACAGAAAAAACAATTAAAGTAGACATGTACAAAGGGCGAGCTTATCTCTAAAGAGATTTCTTCCAGCAAACCCGCAACAGAGACAGTTCTTAAGTGTGAGGCAGACAAAATGTGTACAGCAAAAATAATAAAAACCAGATAACTACTTAAATTGACGTTAATATATACCAAATATATTATATACATATACCAATATATATATAAATATATAAATATATATATACTTATATATAAATATAATTCTAAATAAACAAATAGATACAATAAACGTACATGAACTATGGCTTAATTTAGAGAGTGATAGTGTTCATTCACTTGCTTTTTGAAGGACGCAAATGTTTGACAATCACGAATATTGGCGGGGAGTGAGTTCCACAACCGGGCAGCATGGATTTTTGTACTTGGAACACTAACATTAAAGGTGACAGTCGATTGCAGCGCCCCCAAACCAGGTTTTTTATATTCCTGGTCAGGCTTTACTTTCCCCTACTTACTCCTCTCCGGGCGTTGACGGAGACATCTTTCTTTATGGGGTATGCACACATTACATTAAAATTTTACAATATTGTTATCTCATATCATATAATCACCACAGACTGGGTTCCCCAGGATGGTCACCGGCGTCGAGGTAGACCGAGAAAAAGGTGGAGAGATAACATGGATGCCTTCTTGGAGAGTTGGCCAGAAGTTGCACACAACAGAGAGGATTGGAGAGTAAAAGGGGAGGCCTTTGCCCAGCAGTGGGACATTGAAGAGGCTACGTAAAAAAATATTGTTATCGAAATATCTTGCTTCAAATACCTACGTTAAATAAGCGAACTAAATGGTAAATGTGAAAGTGTAGTGTAGGTGGGTACATTTAATTAGATTAATCTAGCGGTGAGTCGGTTTGCTTAGGTCCGTCGAGTGGAAACAATATGAAACCAGAGCGGATATTACGAAGCCGAGAGTTGCAGGTGTAAATAAACCGCCGGCTCGCCTCGCCTGTGTGTGGAGTGGAGGGCATTTCTACTTTCTTTCATTTAGCCGCCCGCCTCTGAGCTCTTCAGCCTGTGTTTAGTTTTCATCAAATTGTGGAAAAGAGAGAATGGGTGGCCATTTTCTTTCTTCTGGCTCGAGTGTTAAATATTAGAAGGGTTTAATTAGAAATAGGTGTGAATTTAGTGAAGTATGACTATACAACGTGTTAATGAATAAGCTCAAAACCTCATACACCCCAACTGATTTATAACAAAATAATTAGATTCAAACAATAATTTCATTAATTTAATAGTTAAGATTTAAAGTTATTCGTATTTTAAGTTTTGAGGCAAAATGATTTGTTATCATTTCAGCAATGAATTAAAGCGCTAACGTGCTCATGGAATGGATACATTTTAAGAATCTTGTTAGTGGGGGTGAGAGTGCCCAAGGGGTGGGTTGAGATAGAGTTAAGTAAATTTAAAATTTTACAAACAAGTTATTTAATATTTTCAAAAACATTACCTATGCTAAAACCATGATACGAGTACTTAATTCGATTCTGCTTTCGATTCTAAACAAACGACTTTCTAGTTTTGCGTTAATTCATTAGCACGTTGTATACTTCATGTCATTGTAACAATTATGTAACAGTAAAAGAAAAAGCCATGGTGGCATATATTGTACCCACTGTCCATTATAAGTGGCGACGGGCTCACCCCCTGTCACACTGGACAGAGTTTCGGTACTACTGGTGAAACGTGGATGTTCTGAGGTTTCAGAATATCTCTGACTACCCCTCGGGGAATATAGTGGTGAGCATATGCTATGCTATGCTAAAATAGTAAAAGGACTTTTGGAAATTTATCAAAATATTTTACTGATTAGAAGCCAATCGGGTCAAAAGCTAATTCGTATATTGACTGTCTACATTCAGGATTTCCTTTGAGCCAGGACTACGTTTATCCGTTATCTGGATGGATGTGGTCAAGTCCTGATGAGGCTATTGTCTGTCCCTCTCTGCCGGACGACGTGCGGTGCAACTAAATAACGTTAGCAGGAACACTCCCGAGATATTGCAAGGAACAGAGTAGTCCATTACGTTCTGCTGTGACTTCTTAAGTCACGGCGATATTACATAAGTAAAAATAAATATTTAAAACTCTTAAGGAGATCTCCTTAACAACCGTTAAGACCATCAAACTGAACAAATTTCACTATGGGACCAACATCGAAATCGTGAAAAAAAAATCAGATATCCCATACATATTTTAGCTCGAGCCGATTTGTAGAGTACGGAACATACATTTTTTTTTCGCGTTTTCGATATTGGTCCCATAGTGAAAGTTGTTGTTAAGAGGAGATTTTCAAGATGGACTCATTATTTTTGAAATATCATACGAATTGGTCGAATCGTATTAACAACTTAAAATCGTTATAGCATTAAAATTTATCGAAGATTTGTCGTAGATGGACGAACTTTAACCATGGAATAGGGTTCCTATAGTCAAAACCGTCGTATAATAATGAGCTATGGTGTTTTGATTGCGTCGGCATATACTCAGTTGCAGAAACGCTCTTTAAAATTAATCCTCCATTTAATATCTTGTTAACTTTTACTAACGTCAACAAAACAACAATTAACAGGAAGAGATTTAGTGGAGGATTAAAAAACTCTAATGAGCGTTCCTGCAACTGACACATAATGGAGTTAGTTGCAGTACTTACTAAAACCCTGCACACTTAAGCTGTCGGTATGTGTTCACACGCCTAAATCTAGCCGAGCCATACATCACTGTACGCATTACAATTTTGCGGCAGTTTTATCCCCCGGGATACGTGTTGTGCATACTAATATTTACAATATACACGCATTTATTTATGTTTCCGACAAATGCTCCGACTGATTTTTGTTCGAAAAGCTTTACTGGTTATAAATGTGGTAGCCGTGTAACATTTTTAAAAATGCTGAAAGAAAACTTTTACAAAATTTATTTCAACATATTTTTCAGTTTTGGACAGTTCCGTGACTGATTGATTGAATGACTGACTGAACGAATGATTGACTGACTGACAACACTCACTACACAACACAACTAGAATTACTCTGACTTCCCCTTCGGGGAATAGGGGGAATATAGGTCGTTGTTAGCATATGCAATGCCAAATTATTTTCGGAATAATTGAACGTACGTAATATTTCCGTAATAAATATTTTATTACACACTAAGCCACGTTGCCATAGGTAGGTAAGTAGCTCGCTCTTAGCTTTGAATTCAAGCATAAGTAATTAAGTTAAAACTAGGCTGCCTCACGGTGTGGTGGTGGCAGCATTGCGGACTTTTTGTTCTTCCAGGTCCCAACGGAGCTTATTATGAGTATTAAGTGTGGAAGATATGTATTTTATTAAGATTGTGAAGGTACCTATTTCTTACTTTGATTATTTGACAAGATAATGTCGGCAGTTCCGTACAAACATTCTGCATTTGTACACCAAAAACGAATCAAAATATTATTTAAATGAAGTAACTCTCAATACTACTAACGCTTAGGGTAGAAACACATCTACCGATGCTGAAGGCTTGCTCATACAAAATGTCATTTAGTATGAAAAGCCGTCCGCCGTCGACACGGCGACGACGGCGGAGCAGCCGTCGGTAGATTGTGTCTCAATCCTTAATCGCTGAAACTTCTCTTGCCGCTTCATCCATAAGTTATATATTATACATATTCAGACAGCTTAACGCTTTTGTTCCTTGCCAATTAAAATAAACGTTCTTGTTCTAGAAATCGAGTCCAAACGGTGCGAATGTCACACTGTTCCCCGCCGTGCTGGAGACGGGAGGCAGGTACCGGTGCGAGGTGTCCGGCGAGCGGCCGCTTTTCCCCACAGTGTCCGACCACTCTGACATGGTCATCGTGGGTAAGTGTTCTGTGGCCTCACTGTGGCACAATATGCTGGAGAGGTATAACCGGTGCGAGGTGTCCGGCGAGTGGCCGCTGTTCCCCACAGTGTCCGACCACTCGGACATGGTCATCGTGGGTAAGTGCTCTGTGGCCTCACGGTGGCACAACATGCTTTAGTGGCAGGTACCGGTGCGAGGTGTCCGGCGAGCGGCCGCTGTTCCCCACAGTGTCCGACCACTCGTACATGGTCATCGTGGGTAAGTGCTCTGTGGCCTCACTGTGGCACAATATGCTGGAGAGGTATAACCGGTGCGAGGTGTCCGGTGAGCGGCCGCTGTTCCCCACAGTGTCCGACCACTCGTACATGGTCATCGTGGGTAAGTTCTCTGTGGTCTCACTGGAGTGCAAACATCGTCACAACCTTAAATCGCTCAAACATCGCTCATCGCATTCGCTAAGTTTGCGTCATTTGTCAAACTAATATAAAAACTTCGATGATCTGAAGGATGCAAAAATGATGATACATCTGTGAGCTCATCGATGGTTTTGACAGCGATAATATGACGCTTAGAGAATTGCACTCCTGGAGAGGTATATTGTGCGTCCTACATCCCTATTCTTCAAGCTATAGAACGGGCTGGTAATGGTGCTAGGTGTCCGTCGAACGGCCCCAGTTCCTTATCATATCCGGAACTTGGACATGGTTATCGTGCGGCTACAGAGCACTTACCTAAGTAATCTGTGGCCTCACTGTGGCACACATGCAACATAGGAAGGTGCCGGTGCAAGATACTCAGAATAAAAATCATAAATCCTTAACAATCTTACGTATACACCACGCTGTGTAGGACCTAACTTGTACAGCTTTTTCCAGCGCTACCGGACCGCGGGCCGACGATCAGCGGCTCACGACTTCGGTACCAAATCGGGGACCGAGTCCAGGTGAACTGCACGTCGGGGCGGTCGCGGCCCGCAACGCGCCTGGCGTGGTACATCAACGGGGAGCCAGCGCCCGCGGGCATGCTGCAGCCCCCGACGCATGAGCAGCATGAGGACGGGCTCGAGACCACGAGCCTCGCACTGGACTTCAAAGTAAAGTCGAAACACTTTAGGAAAGGAGATCTTAAGCTCAAAGTGAGTTCCCAAAGTAAATAAAGGACTTATGATTTCTCGATCAGGGCGCTGTGCAGCGGCACTGCTAATAATTACTCAGTGGAAAGATCGCGGTAAAGGACCAGACCGACCGTTTCGACGTCAGTAGTTTTTGTTACTTGACTTCGTAAACTCCCGAGTACCGAGTGACAAAAGGGAACTTGGTACATTTCATTCGTAACATCTAATTACTTTGTGCATAAGATCACAATTGTCCGACCACTCGGAGAACATACCCAAATGTTCTGCCTCGTTTTGGTAGTAAAATTAAATGGACTTTTTTCCCTTTAAGGGTCTATTGATTTTAGATGGTAGGCCATGTAGGTATTCTTTGTAATCGATCATAATTCTATGATAATAAAAATATCCTTTTTCTTCAATACGTTAGTAAATTCACTGCAATTGTGATCTTAAGCACAAAGTAATTAGATGTTACGAATGAAATGTACCAAGTTCCCTTTTGTCACTCGGTACTTGCTTTAAGAGGCTACCGGAGTTTACAAAGTCAAGTAACAAGGTCCTTTACCGCGATCTTACCACTGAGTAATTTATTAGCAGTTGAACCAAACTTTGTTTTCAAAAGAAATTATTTAACTTCACTATTGTTGGAGTCGTATACTACGTCGTATACAACCCTATTTTTAAAAAACTATTTAATATTACCTAAGGAAAAAAAAACTTACACCAAATAAAGAAAAATCACAATCTGATACTAAATTTCGGAGAAATACGTTGTCAAACATGCATAAAAAAGATATTCAGAAGCCTATGATGATGCAGACTGAAATGTGACACATTTCTACTAAATTCTGCATACCTCTTACATAAGTACCTCATGGGTCTTTTTTGCGGTAGGAAACCCGATAGTTGCCTCTTGACAGTTGTTAGATCGAGTAGGTAATACGTAGACATCCTAACTCCACCTTTCTCAATTAACAACAAAAAAATTGTCTTGCAGTGCCTAGCAACAATAGCAACAGTATACTGGAGAAGCAATGAAGAGAGCGTGCAAGGGGACAAGACAAAGGGGTATACGAGGTCCCGGGAACTCACCGAGGGATCTAGAGCCGACCGAGTACAATCGGCAGGGCGACCTGACTCGGCCTCCGCCCTCTACCACGCATCCCATCTACTACTTATTAGTGCAACAGTCATGCACATCCTGACACTGTCCACGTAAAACTGTGTTGATAGTCAAGTGCAGTGAACTTTTTGTAGCTTATAGTGTCGGGTTAAACCGTTTATCTTAAGCAAAACTAATGCTATATGGATCGTTTAAATTAATGTGTGATTTAAGTGCCATGCGTTGCGAGTTTATTTTTTTAATTATTCGTCACCTCAGTGTCCAAAGATGGTAGCGAGCCAAAGTTACGGCATTTATTGTTTTATTTAAGATTTCTAATTTGTTGCCCCTGTTTTCAAACATAAAAATTGTTTGTTCTCCCATAGAACATTGATCTTTTTTGACCCATGTTCCTCAGGGAAAGTTGTATAGTTTCATTATATCTGAAATTCCGAATAAATACTTAAAATTTTCTTTTACAGAAAATTGTGGTGTTCATTTCAATTTTAAAAGCAAAAATTTACAATTGAGCCTCAATGCTTCTTGAGCCAATTAAATTGTTAAGTAATTGATTTTTTTTATTTAGTTCAAGCATTTATTGTTCAGCAGTGGACGATAGCAGGCAGATGATGATGTCGAATAGAAAAATTGGTAATTTTTTAGATAAGTAGTTTTTTTAAAAGCAGATTTTTTTTGGCTATTTCGATGTTGTCTCCGTTATAAAAGTTGTTCAGTTTAATGGTCTAAACTCTAAATATTACTAAGATGTTTTTTTACACCCTGTGCTTCGGTTAGGACGGTTAACTAACACACTTAATCATAGTTTCATAAATTTAAAAAAATATCTGTGAAACATATCACTCAAATATTATAAACTCTCTCGTGAGCAGACGTGTAGCTCGCTCCTCTGAGAATTTGCAATAAACAGTGCACGGGAAATTCACCCGCCGTGTTATCGCAATATCGGACATTTTTCTGTGAGTGTTAATATATATTTTAATAATTTATTTCGGTGGTGTGCCAGGCAGCGGCTCGCTATTAGTTGTAACCGCTCTTCACCCCCGCGGGTAAACGAAGCGGCTGCATAATTGCCCTCTCATTCGCCCCAATATACGAACATGATTAATCTCAACCGCACGCCACCGTCACAGCGCGATTACGGCTCGTCTCCGGATTTGACCGAAGCCGGTCTCAACGCAGATGACAGCGCTAAGAACGTCACGACACGGCAAAAGCGTAAACGCGAAGACTTCAGCTATGACGAAAAATTTTGTGCTTTTTCTGAAAAAATAAGCAACATGGTCGCGAAATCAATTCAGGGGCAGGAAGAGAAATTTACTTTTATCCAATCATCCATATTAGAAATTATTACCCAAAATAAAAGCGTTGGAAAGGAGCTTGCTGTAATGAATTCCTCGATTGCTGATATCCGCACTGAAATGTCATCCGTCCGAACCGAATTTAAAGATGTAAAGGATTCTATGACCGACCTCAAGAAGAAAAACTCGCTTTTTGAAATTGAAATAAAAGATATAATAAAGTCGATCGAATATAGTACAGCTCGACAGGACGCTCTCGATGCAAGCGTAAAGAAACTCCAAGACGGCTTCAAAATACCGGAAAAGCTTGACTCGGAGATCGATCAGCTTCGCACTAGTGTTATTGACCTACAGTTAGAGCTCCAACAACAGCAGCAAAGAAACCGCCTTTGTAACCTGGAAATATCTGGCCTTCCCGAGTCTAAGAACGAGAACCTCAGCGACATAACTATAAAAATCGCTAATTTTGCTGGCGTAAATCTAGCGCCGGAAGATATTGAGCACATCAACAGAATACAACCGCGCCAAATTAATACTGGTCGGCCAAGAGCTGTCGTTCTTAAACTGAAAAGCCGTCTTCTGAAGGACAACATTCTCGCAGGAATACGGAAAAATCGCGGAGTGTCAACTCTAGACATTTCTATGGCCGGCGATTCGAGGCGCATCTACGTTAACGAACACTTGACGGTAGACAATAAAATATTGTATAAACAATGTCGAGAAGCTGCAAAATTTAAGTCTTATCAGTACGTGTGGATAAAAAACTGCCGTATTTATATGAGGAAAAGCGACAACTTTCCAATGACGTACATCAAGCACGAACAAGATCTAAAAAAACTACATTAACTTTATTTTTTACTAAGTCTAACTTTCTTGCACTTTTATTGTTATTTTTTTGCAGGTTTACGATACCTAAATTAAGTAATTTCTGTCGAATGTTTAATTTTTCAATTAAAGGTATATTGTTATCATATGCAGGTAAATTTTACTACACACAATCAAAACAAGAACTTAACGTACACAAACAAATTAAACTGAATTTAATAAACTGTTCTTATACACCAGGTAGGCACATGGACCATATTCGTGCCAGTATATATACGTATCATAATGTACACAGGCCAACCGTGGATGTTCTGAGGGTTCAGAATGTATCTGATTGCTCCCTCGAGAAATGTAGTCGTGAGCGTATGCTATGCTACGCTATGTATAATGTACAGTACTTATTACTACTGATCAAAGTACCCAAATTTAATATTATTACAATTTACCATATCTTTTCTCCTTTCGTCAATTTAAAACGAACATATACGTTTACATATGCGATGCACTCACGCTATGTCCCTCTCGGCTCTTATCAAACCAGTTCTATTCCACGGTTGAAGTACTCTGTATCATGCAACAACAATCAAAATTATCGAATAAAATGTCGTGTTGAATACTTCTTAAAAACTATTACAGTCTCTCAACTAAACATATTGCGCCATATCTATGCGTATAATATTACCAAATATTCTTTGAACAATTTCCAATTAATTATACGACTTTGAAATGGCTCCAGAAAACTTGCGTATTTATTACCAAAATGTTCGAGGACTTCGTACAAAAACTCATAATTGTTACCAAAACATCTTATCAAACAGTTGTGACGTAATCGTAATGGTTGAGACGTGGTTGCATGACGGTATTTATGACAGAGAGGTTTGTGATAACCGCTACGACGTGTTCCGCAGTGACCGAGACTTGAATGCAAGTGGTAAGTCTAGTGGAGGGGGTGTGATGATTTGTGTGCGCCGAGAGTTAAATGCGTATTATAGAAATGAACCTACGTCTTTTAAGCCTACTGAGATATTATGGGTTACAATTCCTTCGCACTCATTAGGTGCGCATTCCAACTTAAATGTAATTGCAACGTATATTCGTGGAGATTATAGCAACCAATCTATAGATTTATCGCTTTTCATGAAATTGTTTACAGATTTCGTTAGTGGTGACGATATCAACAAATACATGATTGTGGGGGATTTCAATATGTCATTTGTAGGGTGGAGTGATGCGTGTCCAACTATTACCCCAAAACAAGAGTCGAAGGAAGCGAGAGAACTAGGTATCGAATTAATAGACCTGGCAAATCTAAATGGTTTTTCTCAATACAACTCTCTTAAAAATTCTAGTGGTAACACTTTGGACCTCGTACTTTGTAACTTCTCCTTAGAAACAACTGAGTGTGATCATCCTCTCTCAAAAGTGGATTCGTTTCATCCTCCTCTGTGTATCGACGCGTCAGATATTGTTATACCGCCCTTGAAAGATGCCTGCACAAGCAAGCATCAGTTTAGGAAAGGTGACTATGTCAAGATCAATAACTACCTAAATAGCATAGATTGGTCTCGTGAACTTAACGATAGGTGTGTTAATGATGCGGTTGAGTTGTTGTATGAACATATTTATACATGTATTAATATGTATATCCCTCTCTCCGTACATAATAGTAGTCGACAAGCTTACCCAGTCTGGTACTCGCCTAGTCTTATAAAAATAATTCGCGAGAAAAATAAAGCACATAAAACTTGGAAAAAATTTCATAATCAAAATGATTACGCTGAATTTGCTCTTCTTAGAAAACGGTATCACAGAGTTCATGCTGCTTGTTACAAAAAAATTCTTTCGAATGCGGAACATTCAATAACAAAAGATCCGAAAAAGTTTTGGTCATTTGTAAAGTCTCGTAGAGGTTGTAGTAATTATCCTAGTAAATTCACGCTTAATAATACAATTCTTACTAATAGCTCCGATATAGCAAACGGATTCAATACTTTCTTTTATGACATGTTCTCATCACCTGCTAGCGATTATTCAGATACTGCACTTCTCCCGCCTCAAAACACAACCAATAATAATATCGGCACGTTACGCATCCCTAAAGATTCTATAAGGTTATTACTTAAATCCCTCGACCCAAATAAAGGTGCTGGTAATGACAACATCCCGCCTATCTTCATAATTAATTGCTCTGGCTCACTAGCTTATCCTCTATCTATTATTTTTAATAATTCCATCTCGAAAGGCATATTTCCGGATATATGGAAACAGGCACGTATTGTACCGGTCCATAAAAAGGGACTAACCAGTCGAGTAGAGAACTATAGGCCCATCTCGATACTCAATGTGTTTAGTAAGACGTTTGAAAAAGTCGTATACGACTTAATATATCCCACAATAGCAAAGGGTATCCCTGTCGAACAACACGGGTTCCTGAAGGGCAGGTCTACGGTCACAAACTTGATTCTTTTCTCTAAGTTTGTTCGCAATAACATGGAAAAGGGGAGGCAGGTTGATGTGATCTACACGGACTTCGAAAAAGCATTCGACCGAGTGGATCACATCATCCTCCTCTCCAAGCTATACTCTCTTGGCATCCATGGTGACCTGTTGCGATGGATAAAGTCGTATCTCATGAACAGATCACAGGCGGTAGTCATGGGCGGTTACAAATCGGACTATGTAAACATTCCTTCTGGTGTGCCTCAGGGCTCACATTTAGGCCCACTTCTATATAACACTTTTCTCTACGACATTTACGCCTGTTTGTCTCACTCAAAATTCCTCATGTACGCGGATGACACAAAAATATTTATTGATATTGGCTCACCGGATGATGCACTCAAACTTCAGCACGACCTTAATAACTTGTCCGCATATTACGACCGCAATATAATATCAGTTAACACCGGAAAATGTAACATTATCAGTTTTACACGTAGTCGTCACCCCATCATTTACAACTATAATATAAAAGGTAAAATTCTAAGTCGAGTGGAAAAGATACGTGACCTCGGCATTTATTTTGATACGAAATTTGCATTAAATATTCACATCGATACTATAACTAACAAAGCGTTTAAGACACTTGGATTTGTCATGCGCACATGCTCACCATTCCGTAATCCCTTATGTATTAAAAGTGTTTACTTTGCCTATGTGAGAAGTGTTCTTGAGTTCGGGTCATCCATTTGGGCCCCCCAGTACAATAAATACAAGGGTGTAATAGAGAAAATTCAAAAACGATTTGTAAAATTTTTAAATTACCAGACTTTCACATCATGCGAATCTTATGAGGAGAGTTGTAAAACCCACTTCATGCTGACGCTTCAGGACAGGCGTACTTTGTTGGATATGATGGTCCTGCACGATATTTTAAACTCCCGCATTGATTGTCCGGGGTTGGTGGGTGCAGCGGCACTGAATGTGCCGCAGCGCCGCACGCGCCACACCCGCCTTCTTCATGTGCCGCTGCATCGAACCAACTACGGTTCAAATGAGGCGCTATCACGCTTAGCGGACACCTTCAACAAACTTTTCTCTGACTTAGATCCCTACTACATGTCGAGAAATACATTTAGACGAAATATTGTTAATACCATTAACAGCATTAAAAACACCCCTGAGAATTAACACGCATACACACAAACTATCTTACTTATATCTACCTGTACCTACCAGAACACACACACTATTATACTTATACCTACACTCGCGCTCAAATACTCTTCTACGCTCATACTTATACCCGCACTAACCTAAGCACTAAAACTATCAAAAACACAAACACATAAAAACTAAACTACACTAGCATTCGCAAACACACACACATAGACTTTCAAATTCGCCTGCAATGATAATAATATTACGATGCTGTAGTACTTTGCATATAATTAAATTCCTATGAATAATAAATTCTACTTACCTGCTTAAGTATCTATGTACTCCAATAGACCCGTAAACCTGCACTTATTGCTATCTGTTTTGTCACGTTTGTATTAACTTTGTTAATTAAGAGTAATCTATTATTGGCCTTATCTTAAGCTCACTATTTCTTCTGAACACTTGGTTTGTAACGCTGTTGATTACTTCAATAAACGAAAATAAAAAAAAAATAGAAAATTATCAATTCGATATTATCCATTATACTTTCGTTCCATTAACTTAATTTAGGGTGGATATTAGTCTGAGTTATTCATGTGGACACAATTTTATTCTTGTCACTCTTTTTATAAGCGAATGGATCATCCCATTCACCACAAATCACTCAACTCAATAACATAATTATGTCCACTCGCGATAAATAAGATGATCTATTTAGTCAGACAGATTGTAAAAATTAATTAAAAAATAACGTCCAGATCAATTGGTCTTTACATTTAATCCACCCTTTACATAGGTACTATATTCGACCGAAGTCATCTTGATCTAAATTAAATATATATCATAAAAGACTTGAAAATAAGATATTTAAGGTCCAGATTTTCCATTTATACGAATTGATTCAAAATGATGCTTGAAAGTAGGTATCTTTAGTATAGTATACTTACCTATTATATTAGAATGGCGATTTTTAGTTTTGTCAATGTTGGTGAAGTCGGTTTGAAAATGCCGGCCCTTTCATAATGCCAATTAGCTTTTAGATAGCTATATTGTAATTATTATAATAATGTATGAATATTTGGAGAAAACAGAAATAACTTCGGACCGTGATCCAATTCAACCAGTTTTTCTAGATTTAAATTTTTTTATATTACTTACTTAAGTATCAAATTTTGAAAATATATTTACCAATATGTCTTTTCAGTAATAGGACTGTCTTAAGATAATAGGTAGACAAAAATAAATTTACCTACTTAACTAATAAAAATTTCAGAAATAAAATACTTTTTTAAACTGTATAGAATCTCAAAACCCGCTCTTGGATATCCTACCTCGTACTACTAGTTCTTCAGAAAATACCGTACGTGTTTTAATTTCAATTATTTTAGATACTTAATGCGACTTTCTTTCTTGTTTTGAAAAAAGCATAATTCTATATTGCCTATTGTGAAGAAGACTGAATTTTCATGTTCTTCCGATAAACAATGTAAGAGTAAAATGGTTACGACTGGAAAAAAAGGGTTGACTTTAGATTCCTTTTTCTTCAGTTTTATCAATAAAATTAGATTTCTAGAAAAACAAAAACACTTCCCATATCGTGTAGATTGTTCAGTTTTGTTTTTTGCGTAAAAAGTGCCATAGTTAATGAAGAAAATGGTTACAAAGTTACTCAATTTCACGGTATTCTGGAAGGAGGCACCTTAAGGCAGTCTTATTACATATAGAAAGATTCGGAAGGTAAAAGAGATTGAAAATTATGTTAATCACTAAATGATTAACAGCGTCAATCCGCACTAGGAACCTTATTAGCACTCGCATCGCAGTACTTTAATCGCTATGCTAATCTCTCACAAAGGAGCTGGCATGTTCATGCACGGAAAAGCATATCTAGTAGTATATCTGACAACTTTGTTACAATCTTTACTTTTTATGCTTACACAATAAAAAAAGACATAAATAAAAAAAAAACATCCTATTTACCTATACAGGGTGTAAGGAAAAGTATCATTAACCTTTAAACCACATACTCTACCCATCAAACTGAACAACTTTTATTATGGGAGCAAACCGATCAGAGCAAAACAAAAATCTGCTGTTGCATACAGATACATTTGAGTCGAGTAGGTACTGAAGAAGTTATTCAGTTTGATGGGAAGAGTATGGTGGTTAAAAGGTTAATGATACTTTTCCTTACACCCTGTATAATGTGACAACTAAGTTTTATTTTAGCAGACTTTAACTAGAAAATAGCAGACCTTAGGAACTAGAATATTTGTTGTTATAAGTCAATCTACCTAATTCTGATAAATTTAAGTAAAAAACTATTTAAAACAACAAATTTTCTAGTAAAATGCTCTAAAATAAATAGTTGTCAGATTATAAGCAGGATTCATATGATTTTTGTACATTTATATCAATGTATTTTGTTGTGTATTTTCTAAAGATTGTATTAAAGTTGTCAGATATAGGTACCTACTGCTAGATATTTTTCTCCGTGTACCTATTAGTAATGAACGACCGCCATTAAGGTACACACGGCGTCAGCTCAGGCTACCCTGTTTGGACTTTGAACTATTAGAAGTTGAACGCTGCGAATCGTGCGAGAGGGTGCGGTATGTTGTTGTTGTATCGTCTCACGGCACGCTGCGCCCGCGCCGTCAGCCGCGTCTATGCAGGCTCTCTACCGCACTATTTTGTGTTTTCTACGTAGCGTAGTTATGGGTATATGTGCGTAACCTGATGTGTCGCCGTGTGTAAATACCTTTTCATACGGATTGACGCTATCATGTTTAAAATCGCAAAAAAAAAACTTTATTTATTTTCAAATTCAGTGTCTTAAATTACCTATGGGATAGGTATACCAAATCTGTAAATTATTAGGTACTGTAAATTATAATATAAAAATGGTAAGTTTATATAAATTTTACCTAGTCAAATTAAAATTGGTATGATATACTAAATAAATATTTATATTTTAAATATTTATCAAAATGGTGTGTTACGCTTTCTGAATGGAAAGTACTTAGGTACCTACAGATAGATAAAATACAATTTGTTTTCTGCCCATTTAATACTGTGTAGCTACGAATAAAGATTATTTATTTATAAAGAAATAATCTTTATTCGTAGCTGTGTAGGTGTAAAATAAAATAAACGGCTACATACAAAATTTGTATCCTTATTTCGTTTCTTAGACGAGTTGAGGTCGTCGTTTTTTTGACATCATTTTGTTGATATTATTTCGCGCACGTAGGGTTCCGTACCACCATGCAATATTACAAACAAAAAGATTTTTCCGGGATACTTAGCGCAAGCCCGTCTCGCGTACCTATTTCTATACATTTGTATGTACAGAAAGTATGCCTTGTGGCCAGTAACGCATCCACAGGAAACTGCTCACACGCATTTGGCCGGAATCACACATAGTTTGACGCTTTATAGTTTGTATGTATTACAGTTTTTACGATAGAACAAAATCATTGACTTACACTCTAGCGATAGACAGGCCCTTTCATAGAAGCAACATGTTCCACTTGAATGCGGTGTCCGCACCTGATTGATGTTCCCGAGTTCACTTCGTCACTATGGCAATTACAGACCGCTATGAGTCATTTTGTGTTGTTTTGTGTGACATTGTTTGTTTGAACGAGCTTGTCTATCGCTAGAGGTTATGCCAGTCAGCAAAATAAAATAAAAACTTGAATAAAACACAAAACACTTTTCTTCTAACTCTTAATTTTTTTACTTGCATGTTAAACAATTTTTTTTTAATAATTACACTTTATTCTGTGTTTCAACTCGCTAACTATTACGGTTCAAAAGACACAGCCTTTTAGAGTTAGGACGGACGGGACGGACGGACAGCGTAGGCTATGAAAATAGGAATGTATAGGATCCCGTATGGGCTTTGGGTACGGAACCCTACAAAATTACAAAAACATCGTCGACTTGACTGAGAAAATCTCAAGGAAGCAACTAAGAATACAAGGTGATATTTTCAAATTAATTTGCCTCCAATATTTTAAAGAAGAATACATTATTAATGAAGAATAAATGGCTTAAATAATAATAATAACATTATTAGTGCTACCTATCTTGTCGGTCTAATATCATTTGTTTGTTCAACCAACTTTGACCTGCCTGCCTTTGAAAGCTATCGGAGAAAAATCACAAGAAACTCTTCAAAAAAACATCACATGAAATCAGATAGAATAGACTTTTTCTGAAAGTCTGCGCTATTCGCATGAAAGAATCAGTGCTTCAGATAAAATTCTTTGTCCCGTTCAGAGCCTAGTGAATAATAGACATGGGAAAGCGTTCTTTCGCCATCACCGTGACTGTTATTCCGGTTCCAAAAAAAATCACAGTGAATAAATCAGCGTGACTTTGTCACGTCGTCGATAGCGTCAGGTACCTACTTACCTACGGTGTGACGCGTTTTGGTAATTACCAAATTCGGTTCTATTTCATCAATCATTCGTTACGTAACTACGTACAACTACTACTTCGCCGTTATAATTAGGTATAACAAATAGTTTTCTCAGAAACGACACGTTTCTTGTCATTATCAATACATAGTATAAAACAAAGTCGCTTCCCGCTGTCTGTCTGTCCCTATGTATGCTAAGATCTTTAAAACTACGCAACGGATTTTGATGCGGTTTTTTTTAATAGATAGAGTGATTCAAGAGGAAGGTTTATATGTGCATTGCATCCGTGCGAAGCCGGGGCGGGTCGCTAGTCAAAAATAAAACATCGCCTGATGAATTACAGGCAGGAGTAATAAAGAAGAACGTACATTTCGGTACCTCCTTCCTACTCGTCGTACTTACTTTTGTTTGATTGGGATAGTGACGGAGAAAACAGCACAGTGACTGCGCGAAGAAACAACGTGATTTTGGAACGTCTTAATTTTCTAAAAAGTCACCGTGACATTCCGTGGCGGCTGATAGCGGGGATTTTTTCACTGTGACGTTATTTATCACCCATGTCTAGTGAATAGTTATTTTCGTTTAGGTCTCGCTGTCTAGCCGAGTTCCAAAAGTGAGAGCTACTTCCATTTTTGATCGTTATATTTTAACAACCTCTCGACCTCTGTTCGATATTCTATTTTGTCCAATTTAATACCTATTAATAGGCGATTATATTTCTTTGGAATATTCCACAAATCGGAGCAATTTGGAATGGCAAAATGTAGGTATGCCATAAATAGTTTAATAGTATTGATCCATCATTTAGTTGCCTTGAAAGTATTTTGTTTTTTAGGGTTCCGTACCCAAGGGTGCCAAGCTGTCCGTTCGTCTATCTGTCTGCCCTACTTATGAAGGGCTATATTTTTTGAAGTTATTAGTCAGAAGGTAAATTTTTTACAGAATATGCATTATTATGGCGGATAAGCTAATAAATAAGAAAAAACAAAAAGCAAAATATTAAGGTGCTTCCCATACAAGAAATCTGTTTATTTTCAATGTTTTTTATTCGATCGTAAAAACGGTAATACACACAAGCGTCGAACTTGGTGTGATTATAGTGCATAATCTCAGGTAAAACAACAAGTAAGTAATAAAACCGTTAAGAGAATTTTATTCCGAGAGCGAAAATGCGCGCTGCATACAAACGTACTATGGTGATATTTTCAATACTAACCAATTAAAGTCAATGAAATTTTGCAGGAACGATCTATAAACAAATCTCTATGCTTGTATGGAGTCCGATTTTCGTTAAAATATACAGTTTTAATTCTAGGATTAACTTAAGATTTGTATGGAAATCTTTGAGGCACTGTAACTTTAAAACTATTCATTTTTACGAAAATCTGACTCCATACAAGCATAGAAATTTGTTTCTAGATTGTTTCTGCAAAATTTCATTGACTTTAATTGGTTAGTATTGAAAATATCACCATAGTACGTTTGTATGGAGCGTGCCAACGGTAATATACCCTTAAAGTGGTATGTTGCGCTTGCGCTAAGGATCCTGAAGAAAACGTTTTTTTTTTTGGTAATATTAGCAATTACCATGTTGGTACGGATACGGAACCCTTCGTGCTCGAGTCCAACTTGCACTTTAACGCCGGTTTTTTTTAAAATATGTTTTGAATATTTTTAGAAACGCGATGTGTACATTACTTTAGTTTGACATTTACTGTACATGGTGTAACAAAACACCCTACTAATATTTGAAGAGGTGGTTCTGACCATGAAACTGGTGAACAATGGGGACAACGTCGAAAAAAAATCTACTGTCCCATATACATTTCAGTTGAGCAGTTTTGTATGGAACGGAAAATATATTTTTCGCGATTTCGATGTTGATCCGTCCAGCATGGAGAACTAGTGTAAACAGTCAAATTTATGATTTTGACGCAAGTAGGCGATCACAACTAGACGCCAAACGTGATGACCACCAGCGGCTATACAATATCACTATGAGAATGACGTGCTCACGTGCCCGCTATGTGCGAGTATCTTCTCCAAGAAGATTGGCTATATTAGCCACATGAGGGCCCATCAACGCCAACAACGGAGTTGAAGCAGTCGCCGTGGCCGAAATCGGTCAGGAGCAATACAATAGTGAAAAGATTTTCAGTTTGATGATCTTAACCACCCTTTTAAATATTACTCAGTTGTTTTGTTACACCCTGTAGATAAACTTAAATAAATATAAATTAAGCGATTTTGAGTTATGTTTAAAAAAAAAATGGAGATCAGCTAAAATATAGTCAATTAATCCACGTGCATGCTTTTATGAACATTGGAAGGTATTTAAATCAAAATCAAAATTGTTCTATTTCAGACAATCAAAAAAAATCCAAACAAAAGTTTTTTGTTGTCAATTGATTGTTGTTGTGATTGGTTTCCTACTTCTCTACTATATACTTTCCTACTTTTCTACGTCAATTTATTTATTTTTATGTCTGTGTAAACAGACTTGTCGAGTTAAAGCTGTTATGTAAACATGGTAGGTAACTACTTAATTAAAATAATGGCTTCAATATTGTAAATACTTAGTTATCAATCGTGTGCATGCAATTATTAATTAATTGATGGCGTTGTTATGCCACAATGAGCGATTTTACAAATATTTATGGTGTTGATGTGTCGATAGATGGTGTTACATTCAACTATCATGCAATTCATGCATGTCATTTGTAATAACTACCGAATTAGGTAGGTATATTAAAATGTTATTCCAAAAACTAGGTAGCATTTAATTAACATACCTACAGGGTTCTTTTTCGCGCATTTTAGTTTACACTCTACCTTTATCATTAACGAAACTACAGAAAGTATTTTGGAAATAAAATTCATTATTTCCGATGTTAAGTATCTTTTTTTTTTATTTTAATATTAAGATTTGTTTTTAGACCCATTGGGATGTATACAGGGTGTAAGTGACAGCCTAGCAAATACTGAAAGGGTGAACTCCGACCATCAAACTGAACAACTTTCACTATGGAGCCTACCTCAGGAAACGCGGAAAAAAATCACCTGTCCCATCCATTTGAGTCGGGTAGTTACAACAGTTTTGTATGGGACTGCTGATTTTTTTTCGCGCTTCCTGAGGTAGGCTCCATAGTGAAAGTTATTCGGTTTGATGGTCTGAGTTCACTGTTTCAGTATTTGCTAGGCTGTCGCCTACACCCTGTATAAAGTACATTTTAATATTCCTACCTACCTAATACAACACCCTGTATAATGTAATGATGAAGTAATTCCATTGTTTTTCTTTTTGTAAAGTATTTTCTGTGACAAGGACCAATATAGCTGAAGGTTTTTAAGGGGATGATCAGACCATCGAACTGAATAACCTTCTCTATGGGACCAACATCGAAATCGTGAAAATAAAATCTGCTGTCCCATACATTTTGTGTCGAGTAGGATTGCAGATTTATATGGAACAGCAAATTTTGTTTCGATATTTCGACATTGATCCCACAGAGAAAGTGGTTCAGTTTGATGGTCTGCTCATCCCCATAAAGAACCGTCAGCATATTAAGAATTAAGGACCTATTTAAAAATACGTTTTTGTTTTGTATCTTACTGGAACGGAATACTGATTTTTTTTAAGTTTTATAGCCTTTTACCACACTGTCTTGTATAAGGCTATGATTCCACCAGATATGTGCGAGGTAGCGAGGCGGTGAGCGAGGAAAAAATCGGGCAATAAGAGTGCTTCAATTTTCCAAAGACGTGATCGAGCGAGCGCGCTATTGGCGAATTGTGTCCTCGCTCACCGCCTCGCTACCTCGCACATCTCTGGTGGAAACGCAGCCTAATTATGGTTATTTTAAAGAAGTTGGCGAAACTGAACCAGGGCACTTGTTATGATAACAGATTGCATTATCAATGTTTATAATTGGTATTGATGATTAACAAAATTATTAATATCGTGCGTAAGATACGCGCAGTGCATGCAGTACGCGGACGCGGGCGGACATTGACCTCAGAATCATAATGTTCGGGCAGCGCGTCGTTATCACGTAATTGTAGGTACTTAGTAACAAATACCAAATGCGTTTCTTAAGTTTCCCCAACTAATTTGATTTGACTTTATATTTTGTTCAAAGCCATTTATCGTCTCAATTGAAACCATTTTAAAATTGCTCATTATCTACCAGATATTATGCCAAAGTGTCCTGTTATTTTCTTTATTTATATTAAACAATCACATTGTAAATGTCGTTATAACGTATAAATTAACATAAAATTTGAACCACTTTACGATTTACGACCTGGAGTGCGATTTTTGAATGTCATCGGTGAGCTTGAGCGGTTTTTAAATCTCATACAAAAGCGTTCTCATGCATCTTTCTACTGCTTATTTGACTTTAAAAAATCGCACTCCTGAATTATGATTTTTGGAAGTCAAATCAGCAGTAGAACGATGCATATCTCCACAGTAAATTTAACATTTTCAACTGCTGAGGTCAGCGAATGAGATTCAAAAATCGCACTCCTGTCCTTTATTGTATGGAATGATTGTAGCTAGATATAAAATTAATGAATCACAATATTGTAGGAAAAACTGAAAAATAATTATGTAATAAAATAAACAAAGTTTTATAAGTTTCCGTAATGTATTTCTAAATTATGCAGTTGAAATTGTTGCTTATTATTGTTATAAAATATTTATAGTTAGTAAGGATGAATATGTAAATAATGGGTAAATTGTGTAGCTCAAAGTAAAGAGAAATACGAATAAAGTATGTGATCTACATCATGTTTTATTTTTTAAAAACTTAAGGTGGTTTCAGTCCATACAAAACTTTGTCGTAGAACACGCGTAGACGGTATTAATAAAAGTAATGTTTTATATTATGGAAAAATAGCTTAGAAAATCTAGATTGCGCGTATCAAATAATCGTAATATTTACAATTCGAGGTATAAATACGAAGATATCAAGCTTTGAAATTATTCATACAAAATTTCAAAGCCTTATATCTTCGTAATTATATTATAATTGAAAATGTTATTTGATACGCGCAATCTAGATTTTCTAAGCTATTTTTCTATACAGGGTGTTACATAAATAAGAATAAATTTTTAAAACTCGTAAGGGGGTTGTTTAGACCGTCAAACTGAACAACTTTCTCTATGAGACCAACATCGAAATCGCGAAAAAAAAAATTGATATCCCATACTACTTATTTTAGCTCGAGTCGATTTGTAGAGTATAGAACATAATTTTTTTTTCGTGTTTTCGATATTGGTCCCATAGTGAAAGTTGTTGAGTTTGATGGTCTAAACCACTCCCTTAAATGTTTATTTGTATTTTTGTAACACCTTGTACTTATATAAAACATTACTTTTATTAATACCGTCTACGAGTGTTCTACGACAAAGTTTTGTATGAAAATTACAACTCTGCAACCATCTTAATATGATAATAATTCGTAAGGCGGCGCTCTATACAAAACGAATTCCCGTCCTAGTTTGAACATTTAGTAATTAGGTAAAGTAACATAAAAGGTTTCAACATAATCTAGAAACCAATATCTGATTTACATTTGTCAGATTTCCGTTGAAATATACGGAGTGTAAGGAAACTTATATTTTTTATTCTGATCGGTGTGCTAGTAAAATGGGTAGAGTATGTGGTTTGATTAAAGGTTAATGATACTTTTCCTTACACCCTGTATAGTTTCAAAGTTATCGTATCGTGGCTCAAATTTTTACATTCATTCTTTAATTAATCCTAGCCTTAGAAAAAGTATATGTCTAGAATGAGCCTCACACTTGTTCCGTATAAAACAAAAGGGGCTAACTTTCTTATGTTGGTGTGCGTGAGGCGCCATACAAATTATGTATGTGTGCGTGTATATGTATAGGGTTTTGGAACCAGTACTGGTTCCTATTTTTTCGACGCTTTCGTAGCTTTGACTATCTATCTTGATAATCTAAGATCCTAGCATTGAAACTATATTTGACCGGAAATCCAACAAATATAAAGCACAGATATTGGTTTTTAGATCGTGTTAAAAAACTTCATATTTATAATAGGACGGAAGTTCGTTTGTATACAGCGGGTTTCTGAGCCTTCGGAATAAACTTCTCTTAACATCGATCAAAGATTAAGAAGTGATACTATAAAGTCCTCATGATCTATGGTAATACCACAGTATTACTATTAGGCTAACAGTATGGCAACGCTCTTTTGGCAGGCAACGACGCCGCCGGTGTAAAGTACTTACCTACGTTTTGTCGTGCGCAGTCAATCCCGACATCTTCACACAGATCTCAGGATGATCCGCGCCGCTCGCTTCCCCGCTAGGCCCCCTCCGTTGCTCTGCAAGTACATCCGTTGCTGTACTGTAAGGACTATAGTTATATAGTGGTAATACATAATATTTCTAGGTACGTAAAGCCCGACCAGAAAAATAAAAAACCTCGCTAAGTTGCGGAAAATCATTGCAACTCATTTTTGTAATAGGAACACTGTCTTTAAAGGTTATAGTCGTTTGCAGCGCCCCCAAACCAGGTTTTTTATATTTCTGGTCAGGCTTTACCTACAAAGAACAACTGCACCTCAGAAGGAACGTGCCGGACGCCTAGAGGTAGGGATTACATCGGGAGAGCCCTTCTTTAAGTTTTAATCAAAAGTGCTAACATAGGTAGACACTGTTTGTGTTTCTGTTTTTCACAAATTTTGTTAATAAAGTAAAACCTCAGTATACTTATCAAGCAGTAAACACAAATGTAAATTCGGTATTTCAAGTTTTTTTTTTGTCTTGATTTTTATATTTTTTACCGATAGAAGACATAATTTTGACACTCTTTTCATTTTTATTGCGATTCATCGAGTTTATCAATATAAATTTAATTTTTAAATTATTTTGATCAGTAATCTCTAAGAGCAAAAATGGTGGAGAGAAAATAATTCGAACTCCATGGAGAAAAACTACTGCTATATTAATAAAACGTAGGTTGAGTATTCTATAGATTTCCTGACAGCGTATACTCGAAAGGGACAGAGATATGACAAAAATGTATGAGAAATCGTGCCTTTGTTTGCCATAGTTGCAAGATTTTGTATGCAATTTCAACTGTGGCAAACAAAAATATCGCATACGCAGAAAGGGACAAACGACATGGATTTTGTCGCATTCACTCTGTGTAATTAGCGTATAAGGCTGTCTCGTTTTCGTGACTATTATTATTTTTAATGCCTTTTCTAGTTGATTCTCTTTCTACGTAATAAAACTTAAAATCATCTGCCTCCTCTTTCTAACTCTATGCTGGAAACAGATACGGCAACAACAAATGTCAAATTCTGACATTGTGAATATATTTTTTTTCTTAACGGCCGGTTATTTTAAGTTGATTTTATATTTACCAAGAAGTTTTATTTTATTTTTATTTATTTGATTCACTTACAGTTATTACACTAATACAATCATTATGATACTTAACTATGTCTTAAGCTAAATGCATAACCACTTAAAAGTGAACACCACATGCGTAATTTTAACAGTCACAAAAGAAATAGAAAAAAGAACGTTTCAGAGAACGTTTCAGCCAATGAAAGAAAAATGTTGACTTCAGATGACAAATTACTTAAGTACCTACTTATCTATTATTATATTCTAGAGAATTAAAAAACAAAATAAAAAGATATGTGAAAGTGACAAATAACAGTTAACAGTTGCAGTGATAACATAGTGTGGGGAGACAATACAATGAGCAAACTTTCTTCTGCCTTCCAGTGACGTCACTGGACGGACCGAAAAACTACGTTATTTTATTAAAATATCACATAGCGTTTGCATTTTGAAAAGAAAAAGCCCGTTAATGACGTGAATTCTGCTCATTAATTAATTTTATTAATTTACTCATTCATTCTGTTACTAATTCACCCATTCGTTCGTTGTTACCGACATTTTCAGGCTCAGATAGGTCCGGTCCACCCGCGCTTGTCATTAAATTTTCGATAGGGGGGCATGAAAACATTACTTATTTTAACAGGGTCGTGACGCGAAAGAGGTTGTGAAACCCACCAGGGTTACACCAGTAGACAGTTGCATTACTATAAATATGTCAGAGTTTATACAAACTGCCTTACGGCCTATGACGTGGTTTTTATGTAACGACAACTACCACCAGAGATAGTAGCCGGGACCAAAGGCTTAACGTGCAATCCGAAGCACGGAATCATCTTTCTTTTGCAGACAATCAGGTGATTTAGCCTGCAATGTCCTAACCAACTGGGGAAAAACGCACAAAGTGACATATCAATAGGTGTCCCCCGTAGGAAGCGAACTCACGACCTCCGTGTCAAGAGCCCAATGCTCTTTACCATTAGACCACGGAGCTTCTGAGCCTTCTTAACGACTACACCTACTTAACTACTACATACAAAAGGCCCATGCATGGTAGTGACTACCTGCTTCCCCATTTCGTTTCACCTGATGCTTGAAATTATCAACAGAGCGAGGAATTTCTTATCTATTTACATGTAAAACGTGGTGCGGAAACGTGGACCCTGACGATAGGGCTAGTTCATAAATTCAAGGTCGCTCAGCGAGCTATGGAGAGAGCTATGCTCGGTGTTTCTCTGAGGGATCACATCAGAAATGAAGTGATTCGTCACAGAACTAAAGTGGCTGACATAGCTCAGAAAATTAGCTGAAGTGGCAGTGGGCTGGTCATAACTGCCGAAGAACTGACAACCGATGGGGTGTAAGAGTTCTAGAGTGGAGACCGCGAACTGGTAGGCGTAGTGTGGGACGCCCTGCTGCCCGCTGGACAGATGACCAAAAAAAAGTAGCGGGGAGCGACTGGATGAGGAAGGCCGAGGACAGAGTTTTGTGGCGCGCCTTGGGAGAGGCCTATGTTCAGCAGTGGATGATGATAGGCTGATGATGATGATGATTACATGTAAAAATGTGGTAGGTAAGGTAAAAATATCAAATATCTTTTATTCGATTAAGATATTTTATCCCCATGATTCCGGCTACCAATAATAATTGATCAATTGGTGTCAACGATATATTTTCATCTTGGGTAGTTATTAATGTTGATATCTTGCTTTATTATTCAGTAGATTTGAGGGCGTGTTCTACGGTATCAAAAACTTTTATAAAATATTCCGGTGATCCATGACAACTTAAAACTTTATTGTAAATTGTCACCTTCAATACAAAACTTAAATATTTCTAGGAATAAAGTACCTAAATTGTATTCAAACTTGGACTTTTTGAACATTGTCTGTCATAAAACATCTAAGTAGGCGTAAAACACAAAAGGTTCTTATTTTACCTACACATTAATAAATACAACAGGGTAAACAAGTATAGGTAAATAGGTACCTAGAGGTAGGTACCTAGGTTCAAATCGCAAGCTTATATCTTCTCTAATCGATTTTTTCCAGCGGACCGGTGACAGAGAGAGTTCAAACAAGCATAATAGCATAATGTTCACGACTTTATTCCCCGAGGTGGGAATTCAGAGATGTTCTGAAACCTCAGAACATCCGCGTTTCACTAGTAGCGCCGAAACTCTGTCCAGCCAGTGTGACGGGGAGTGAGCTTTCGCTATCGCGGCAAGGCGTGCACCTTGCGCGCTCGCGTGCTCGTCGTCGACCGTTCAAACAAAGACCGACAGTCTTTGTTATTAAGTAATAATTAAATATATACGTAATTAAGTATCTTTATACGTTTTAAGTCTCTTTTGGTGCGGACACTTTTGAGCTCGGACCCTTCGTCCAGTAGATGTCGTCGATGTGTATAGTCAATGACTTTAATTGGTTAATATTGAAAATAGGACGAAACTTTGTTTATAGACTGCGCTCAGCGCCGCTGTAAGGTCTAACCCTACGAATAAGAATAACTATAGAAGAGTAACAACAAAATCGAAATAATTTTTGGCACCCAATGAAAAATGACACGTTGTATGAGTTTTGGCGGCTAGGTACAGTTTTTAGGGTTCCGAAGTCAACAAGGAACCCTTATAGTTTCGCCATGTCCGTCCGTCCGTCCGTCCGGTCCGGTAAACGGTTATTTCTAGATATGTGAAAAAATTCATGGCAGTAGTGTATATAATGAAATTAAAAGGAAAACTATCACCGCTAAGTTAGCTTTACAAGTTAACGAGTAATAGTCGACCAACTTAAAAAATGTACTTTTTAGACTTTATTAGCCGTCAAACCGTAGTATAAAACAAAAAGCCCCCTTCTAAGTTCGTATATTGTGACGGGCAACTACGGAACCCTACCCTGCGCGTGGCCCGACACGCACTTGGCCAGTTTTTTTAAGAACAAATTTAGAACACGGTACACTTTTTTGGTGCCACTTTTTGAGCTTCATTTACACTTCTATACATTCTTATTCGTAGGTGTAACCTCTTAATACCTAATACCTAACTAAACAAGAAAACATTACTCCATACATCATGTCTGACCATATCGAACGAGTAAACATGCAAAGTTGAGTTTTGGAATGCAAGTGCAAATGTAACCTAGTTTAGGAGGGTTTAGGAATTGCAAGAAAAACGTAAGAGTGACGCAACGAGTTGCATGTCATAGCGCAGTTAGCTGCGTGCACGGTCTGCATAGCGGAGTACATAATGCATCGAACACACGGGGCGGGGGGTGCCAGCCCTGTGCCACAGAGTAACCACATCAATAAATATCCCTACAGAACGAAAGCTATAGCCATAGGCGAAGTATTTTTCGCTTACGCTGGTAGACGGAACATCAGTGTAACCGCGTATGTGACAGCGATAGTCATAAAATCCTATACAATTTGTATTATGACTCCGGAGTCCGGAGTCAGACAGCCGTCGTAGAACAAAAAAGTGGCTACGTCGATAAGGACAGCAATAAGTAGCGATCTTTAAATTACTCATGTAATTTCTCTGTGCCACTGGAAGGTTGCTGGTATTCAAAGGACAGGTTTCTTTTTTGAGTATCAGCGGACATTTGTACTGTAAACCTATTGTGTACTCTATATGTCTAAGCTTTTTATAATCCTTGTACTTTGTGAAACAATAAATTATTATTATTATTATGTGTCTTACGATCCGTAATCACGGGCAATTAAGTCCCGGACCTTTGGAAGGCGTGCATGGAGCCGAAGCCAACATGTAGAGGCCCGTTCAGAAGACAAGTTAATCTAAATGTAAGGGATACACATGGCGGATACCATCTCCGAGCGCACAACATGATACACACGGGGATGGTCCCCGCCAGGTGTAAAGACTATTGGAGTCCGGCGCTATGGCCGTGATGGAAAAATAAGGTCTTGGGCTATAGAGGTGAAAGTTGGATGGATGGATACTGGGCTATGGGAGGAGACTAACGGACGCCTGCCATGACAACTAGTCTCAAAATTGTAAATAGGGCAGGCGGTGACTCGCCAACTCGTCGAGTGGGCCCCATAAAACGGCCGCACGCACAAAGTGCGACAATGGGGCAACATCCCATTGAGCGGCTAAAGGTTGTCGAGAGGTGCGGCACCGGTTTCACCATCGCGGGGTTTACCCCCGTGAGCGGGTTTCCCCGTTATTACGCCATTACGTGCAATACACTTCCAACCTGGAGCATAGGTTCTTATTATGTGTCTTACGATCCGTAATCACGGGCAATTAAGTCCCGGAGCTTTGGAAGGCGTGCATGGAGCCGAAGCCAACATGTAGAGGCCCGTTCAAAAGACAAGTTAATCTAAATGTAAGGGATACACATGGCGGATACCATCTCCGAGCGCACAACATGATACACACGGGGATGGTCCCCGCCAGGTGCAAAGACTATTGGAGTGCGGCTCTATGGCCGCGATGGAAAAATAAGGTCTTGGGCTATAGAGGTGAAAGTTGGATGGATGGATACTGGGCTATGGGAGGAGACTAACGGACGCCTGCCATGACAACTAGTCTCAAAATTGTAAATAGGGCAGGCGGTGACTCGCCAACTCGTCGAGTGGGCCCCATAAAACGGCCGCACGCACAAAGTGCGACAATGGGGCAACATCCCATTGAGCGGCTAAAGGTTGTCGAGAGGTGCGGCACCGGTTTCACCATCGCGGGGTTTACCCCCGTGAGCGGGTTTCCCCGTTATTACGCCATTACGTGCAATACACTTCCAACCTGGAGCATAGGTTCTTTGCTCTTGCGATTCCACTCTGGACGGCCAATGAAGGCAAGCCAGAGGTAGGGGGGTGTGTTACTGTCTGTATGTGTGTGTGTAAGCGCATGTCTGTATGGTCCCCCTGGATAGGGGTCCGCGGTGTCGCCACTCACCGTCAGCTCGCCACAAGCTGCCCCCGCGGGGATTAGCTGCCCCCGCGGGGTTATTATTATTATTGTTATATCCAAAGATTTTAAGTCTCGACTCGAGGTCGGTTGTTTTGAACGAGGTACGGGCTTTAAGCCAAGTATCCTGGCTCTGGTATGTGATAATTAAAGTGAATGAGGATCGTGTGTGTCTCTTTGTGTGTTGTGGATCGTGAGGATGTGTTGTGTGTTGCGTGTGGAAGTGTGGGGTGAGTTCTGTGTGATAGTTTGTAGATTACGATCTTGATTATTTTGAAGTGTAAGAGAAGTGGGATTTAGGAAGCGGCGAACTATAGAGCAAGTGTCAATCACTATTGATTTTTGTAGAGGTATGTATGTTTTTTCATGAAGGTCTAATAGTTTGAGGGCTGTTTTCAAAGTTTTAGGTATTACACCTGTTGATGAGATAATGATTGGAATGATTCTAACGGTGTTTTGATGCCACATTTGTTTGATTTCATCTGCCAAATTTATATATTTTTGTATTTTGTCGGTGTGTTTCTGCTTTAGGTTATGAGTATTCGGAACGGAGATGTCAATTAGGTATGTGGTCTTTGTGGATTTAAGGGTAAGTGTGATGTCGGGTCTATTGCTAAGTACAGTGCGATCAGTTATTATGTCTCGATTCCAGTATAGTTTTGCTGAACTATTCTCTATAACATTTTTCGGTTTGTATTTATAGTAGGGGCTGTAAGTGTCTAGTAGTTTATATTTAAGAGCAAGTTGTTGATGTATATGCTTGGCAACATTGTCATGGCGGTGTGTGTATTCTTTATTCGCGAGCACGCTGCAGCCTCCTGTAATATGGTCTATGGTTTCTGTAGTTTGATGGCATAATCTGCATTTATCTGTTTCTATTACTTCTTTCAGAATGTATTTGGAGTAATTACGGGTTTTAATTACTTGGTCCTGTATTGCTACAAGGAAGCCTTCTGTTTCACCAAATATGTTACCTTTTGTGAGCCAAGTACATGATGCAGTTCGGTCTATGTGGTCTTGTTCTAGCTGGTGGGGGTACTTTCCATGTAATGCTTTTTTCTTCCAGTTTTCTATTTTCTGATCATCGTTGAGAATTTTAAGTTTAGGGTCAAATTGTTTGTTGTTCAGTTGTAGGGGTGTACCGGAGTGAGGTAGGTTTATTATTGCTTTATGTAGTGTACTGGTGTTAGCTTTTGTGTGAAAGTATGTACGCAAGTTATCTATTTGAGTGTAGTGTAAGTTTTTAATATCTACAAATCCGCGGCCTCCCAGTTTTCTTTTGAGTGTGAATCTTTGCACTGCTGAATGTATGTGATGAATGTTGTGTCTGTAGCTCGTTGTCCTAGTTGTCGTGTTTAGAGCCTCTAGTTCTGTGTCTGACCACTTAATAACTCCAAAAGAATATGTCAATATTGGAATAGCGTATGTATTAATCGCTTTAATTTTATTTCTTGCAGATAGTTGGGTGTTTAGTATTTTGTTGAGTCTTTGTTTATATTTACTTTTGAGTGTTGTTTTTATGTCAGTGTGGTTTATTGATATGCTTTGCTGGTATCCAAGGTATTTATATGTCTCTTTGGGTTCCATACTATTTATTGTTCCTTCTTGTAGTTCTAGTTCAAAAGAATCTGTCTGTTTGTGTTGGCCTTTGATAATGCTGTTTATTTTACATTTATTGGTTCCAAAGGTCATTTTAATATCTGCACTGAATTTTTCTGTTAGTTTTAGAAGATGGTCTAGTTCTTGTCTGTTAGTTGCATAGAGTTTGATGTCATCCATGTAGAGTAGGTGTGAAAGTTTAATATTATTATCTCTGTCAATCATATATCCGTAGTTTGTTTTATTCAAGATTCTAGAAAGGGGGTTAAGGGCTAGACAAAACCATAGTGGGCTAAGGGAATCACCTTGGAAAATTCCACGTGCTATTTTGATCGGTGGTGTTGATAGAGTTGTTGTGTTGGTTCGTAGGTTTAGTTTGGTGGTCCATTTAGTCATAGTGTGGTGTAGAAACTCTATTAATGTGTTGTCGACTTTGTAAATTTTAAGTACGTGTATGAGCCATGAGTGGGGTACGCTATCAAACGCTTTTTGATAGTCTATGTATGAGTAATGCAAGTTTCTGTGTTTGTGTTTAACTTGGTTATGAATTTCAGTGTCTATTACTAATTGTTCTTTGCAGCTTCTGGATCCCTTCGAGCAGCCTTTCTGTTCTTCTGGTATGATTTTATTTTGTGAGATGTGTGAGTTGAGTTTTTGTGTGATGATGGATGTTAGTAGTTTATAAATAGTGGGGAGGCAGGTAATTGGTCTGTATTTCGATGGGTTGGTTGTATCCTGATCTTTGGGTTTTAGATATGTGATGCCTTGTGTCAAGAAAGTGGGTATGTCTTGTGGTTTATTGATAAGGTGGTTCAATGCATTTGCGATGTGTTCGTGTGTTGATGTGAAGTATTTTATCCAATACTTTTGTATTTTGTCGGGCCCTGGTGCTTTCCAGTTTAAAGTTTTTTTTATTGCAATTGTGACGTCGTCTTTATTTATGGTTATTTCTGGCATTGAAACGATGTTCTCCATCTCCTGTTCTTCAATTTTAGACCAGTTTGTGTGTGTATTGTGTTGTACCGGTTTTGACCATAAACTTTCCCAGTAGTTTTGAATGTCTGCGATGTTTGGAGGCTCTATAATTTTGACGTTGTTTGTATTAAGTTTTTGATAAAATAGTTTTTGGTTAGTGTAAAACAACTTATTATCAGATTTTCTCTGGTTGCTTTTTTTATAGCGGCGCAATCGTTTTGAGTAAGCTTGTAGTTTTTGTTTATTTGTATCTAACTGGTCAACTATTTCATCTCTGTTTTTATTGTTTGGGTTAAGTTTTTGTTTCTTATAATGCGTAAGGTTTCCGTTGAGGTATTGAGTAAGCTGACCTATTTCCTTTCGGAGTGATGTTATCTTCCTTTCTATCCTTATTTCCCACTGTGGCTTTTTTGGTGTGTCTTTTTTGTTGGTGGCTGTATGACTTGTGTTGCTTTCTTTTTTTGGGTTGGTGTGTATTGTTGTGACAGAAATAGCAGCGCTGTAGATGATTTCATGAATGTCTTCTATTGTTAACGTTTCTTTAGTTTGTAAGTGTTTATCTATTATTTCGTTCATGGTGTTGACAGTTTTTATTACGATTCGAGTAGTTTGAATTTTAGGGATAGTGGGTCTGAGCGTAGGATCTGTGCCTGAATATTTTATGAGCATTTCTGCAAAAGTGTTTTCAATTTTCTTGTAGTCTACTTGATCGGTTGGTGCGCTTGTGATTTCAATGTCTTGTGTTTGGATATGTTCACTGTTTTCTAAAGGCTGTGATGTTTGTATTGTAGTATTAGTTTGCTGCGCATCTGTAAGTGTGAGTTGAGTTGTGTCAGTTTGTATGTCTTGTAATTATTATTATTATTATTGTATCTCTTACGGTATTTCACGGGCCGTAGCCCGGACCTTTGGAAGGCTTGCATGGGGACACAGGTCCAACACGTAGAGGCCCCTTTGAGACACTTTTATCTAAATGCAATGGGATGCACCAACCGTGGTCTATCTCTGAATGCATTATGCAAATGCACCAGAAGACATACCACGTTCGGTGCAGAGACTATTGTAGAAAGGACAAAAACTACTCGGGCTATGGGGGTGAACTGGGTGGACTGGGAAATCTGGGTTATTGCGGAGAGACTCGGGACGCCTGCCGTAACAAATGTCTCTAAGTTTGTCAAAAATGGCAGACGGTGACTTGCCAACTCATTTGATGGGCCCCCCAAAACGACCGCTCGCAAGGAGCGACAAGGCAGCAACATCTAGTGAGCGGCTAAGGTTGTAGAGAGGTGAGTCTGCGGGCGCCGGTTCCCGGTGCTAAGCGCACCAGTCAGCAGGTCCCGGCGTTATGACATTTTACACTTCCAACCTGGAGCATAGGTTCCGCTCTTGCGACTCCACTCCTGGCCGGCCGATTAAGGCAAGACAGGAGGTGAAGGCCAAATCAATCCGGGCCCTCTGGAGAATCGGGTCCGTGGTGTCGCCAATCACCAACAGCTCGCCACAAGCTGCCCTGCGGGCTTATTATTATTATTTTTTTTTTTTTTTTTTTCATTTCTCCCAGTTGTACCTGGGGGTTTCCATTATCGCGGGCTTTTGGCCAAACGATAGTGGGGAATTGGTTGGTGTAGTTTTGATGCGTAAGCTGATAATTATATTATTATGTGTCTTACGATCCGTAATCACGGGCAATTAAGTCCCGGACCTTTGGAAGGCGTGCATGGAGCCGAAGCCAACATGTAGAGGCCCGTTCAAAAGACAAGTTAATCTAAATGTAAGGGATACACATGGCGGATACCATCTCCGAGCGCACAACATGATACACCCGGGGATGGTCCCCGCCAGGTGCAAAGACTATTGGAGTGCGGCGCTATGGCCGCGATGGAAAAATAAGGTCTTGGGCTATAGAGGTGAAAGTTGGATGGATGGATACTGGGCTATGGGAGGAGACTAACGGACGCCTGCCATGACAACTAGTCTCAAAATTGTAAATAGGGCAGGCGGTGACTCGCCGACTCGTCGAGTGGGCCCCATAAAACGGCCGCACGCACAAAGTGCGACAATGGGGCAACATCCCATTGAGCGGCTAAAGGTTGTCGAGAGGTGCGGCACCGGTTTCACCATCGCGGGGTTTACCCCCGTGAGCGGGTTTCCCCGTTATTACGCCATTACGTGCAATACACTTCCAACCTGGAGCATAGGTTCTCTGCTCTTGCGATTCCACTCTGGACGGCCAATGAAGGCAAGCCAGAGGTAGGGGGGTGTGTTACTGTCTGTGGGGGTGTGTGTGTAAGCGCATGTCTGTATGGTCCCCCTGGATAGGGGTTCGCGGTGTCGCCACTCACCGTCAGCTCGCCACAAGCTGCCCCCGCGGGGTTATTATTATTATTATTATCCTTTTTTAACTAGAGCAAATTTGCTATGTGCATCTCTTACTGAGTGAATATGACAAGACACGTGCTTCCTTCTAGTTCCTTCTCTTTCTACGGCTATAGCGCTCGTTAGATGACGTACGAACGAATAGGTGAACATGCCCCGGCTGAGTGTGTCACCCGTTCTTTCGTCCTCGGGCATATCTATGCGCGGCGAAGGAACCGAAGGAGGCGAACGAATTTCCTTTTAATTCTTCTGACGATTCGTCCGATTCGCCGCGGATAAGTGTGCGAGGCCGAGGTGTCATAGAATTTTCATACAAAGAATTCTAAAATTCGATTCTTTCGCCTCATTCGGTTCGTTCGAAGCTGATAAATATGCGCGCTATATCCTGTGTAAGGGACAGCCCTCCGCAAACTGAAACGGTGTACGCAGACCATCAAACTGAACAACTTTCACTATGGAGTCTACCTCAGGAAACGCGAAAAAAAATCAGCTCTCCCATATATATGAGTCGGCTAGGTACAGCAGTTTTGTATGGGACAGCTGATTTTTTTTCGCGTTTCCTGAGGTAGGCTCCATAGAGAAAGTTGTTCAGTTTGATGGTCTGAGTTCACTGTTTAAGTTTGCGGAGGGCTGTCCCTTACACCCTGTATATACATCCGGAATTGCTAAACGGAATCCCGATTCGATATTTCGATTCGAGATTCCGGATGCAGCAATTGCATACAAACTCAACGACCTACCATATATCTATACCACACACAGTCGGAACTATTCCGTCCGCAATTTCGTTCAAACCGGAATATAATTCGGAACGTGCTCCATACAAATCAAGTCTGGTTATATTTTCAATACTAACCCATTAAAGTCAATGACATTTTTCAGAAACAATCTAGAAACGAATCTCTTATGTGTGAAGTCAGATTTTCGTGTCAGAAACGTGGCAAACGGAGGCGTATAGCTCATGAAACTATAAGTGCGTTCACATACATACGATGACGCACTGACGGAGCGGCAGATGTCAGTACATAGAGCCACACCCGGTGCGTCAATGCGTCACCGTGTGTGCTTCTACGTGCGGTTTCATACAACTACACTACTTGCTTCACAAATGACGGACTGACGTTTGCTGGTCCGTCAGTGCGTCATCGTGTGTGAACGCACTAAGGTTATCAGATGATGTATGAATGAAGATGAATTTTGTGAACGCGCCCTAGGTGGAATTGTCGATCTGGTAAAGGAAGCGAGAAAACAATCTATGTATGCAAGCTGCTCAATATGGAGTTGTGGAAATCTTTAGAGGAATTCTTGTAGGTACCTGGAACCTGACCTACTGCATCCAACTCAACTGTGACCTCTTTCCCTCACCAATTGCATTAACTGGCAGTCAACAAACATATTCATTCTGGAATGTAGTTTCAGAAATTGGATTAAATAGCAATAACTTTATGATGAACCACGCCAATTCGAACACATTTCCTATATATTTAATGTTTTACTGTTGTTAGGTACCTACGTCCACAAAAAGCAATCACTGTCGCCCCAAATTTTGACAGGTCATTTTGAACGCTCATGCTCATCCGATAAATGTAACTTTGTATTTTCCGTAAATACCTAATAATATTTTTTTTCATCCCTCCGGACGTAAACCGTCAATTATCGTCCCGCTGCGCTAAACGAAGTTGTCGCTTTTACCTCCGCTCCGTCGAGAAGAAAAATAGTATACTAACCTCGGACAGTATAAATAAGAAAGCCTCAGATCAATTATATGTTCAATTACATGAGATCCGAGACCTTTCTTACTTTCCTGTCCTCGGTGTGTAATCTACTATTATGCTCGACTACCGTAAAGGCGTAAAGGTTTGGAATTGGACGTCATTTTATTTCTAGCTATAATACGCGACGTAGTGAGGTGCATACACTTTAGGGTACATGTTTACAAACAAATCTTAGGTACTAAGGTGAAAATACGAAATAGTAAGTACCTATATAGTATACTTACTTAAGGCCAGGTTATCCGAGTGCAAGCGTCTCTTTTTTGCAAGCATAAGTTTGTAATTAGCCATCCCGCTTCAATTGAAAGCAGGTTCGCAAAAAACGTATTTTTCATCAATATCTTTTTCTCTTGGGTGTTTCTAAGCTCCAAATTAAGCGAATTTGTCTAGAAATATTTAATGTATTTAGTTAAGTTCAAAAATAAAAAGTTAAATATCAGCAGTTTAATCATAATAATATTGAAAAAAAACATAACAAAAAGGGGTAACTTTGGGATGTTTTTCTATCTAATCGTGTTGTTGACAGCGATCGCCTATCCGCCAGATCCTTAAATAAGACATAATTGGTTTTCTGACTTTAACACCTGTTTTTTCATGTTTCGTTCGTGTTCAAAAAACTAGTGAGCGCTGCCTCGACCGGATCATTTAAGAGGATGATCAGACCATCAAACTGAACAACTTACATAGGTCGTAAGTCATATCAAAGTCGTAATAGCAAAAAAAATAATCAACTATCCCATAGATGTCCCATGTGACAACTATAATATATTACCTGTAATAAAATTATATACTTATTTTAGCAGAGTTTACCAAAAAATAGCAGACTTTACTCGTTTTTGTTGTTGTTATAAATCTAATTATCTTTACTTTAGATATACTATCTACGCATGAGGCGTCAAAACAGAATTAATATGCATCACCTAATTTGTGAATCTGCTCTCCTCTAAAACATGAGTAATTGCGTTATAGCGATGATTCATGAGTTGCTCACCGCTGGAGGGGTTAACTTTTTCTTAGGGTTAAATTTAATTTTACAATTCGTCGGTCGGGGCTTTTGTTGGCGTCTGACTAAACGTTGATTGCGTGTTTAAATGCGTACAGTCAAGAGCAAGTGGAGCTTGATATCACAAGAATAAGCTGAGCACTGATTTGTATATACGCGTCATACAGTACGCGGCCGGTCCATAAAGTGCAAAGTGTAAAGCTTGATGTGCTCTTGACTTTACACACGGCGACATGACCGATCAACCTAACAACCTACCCACAGGCCCGTAGCTAATATTATGGAAGGGCATCATTATTATACCCGTTGAAGCTGCGCACGCGTCGAAAAAATATCAGTCAACTCTTGAGTGATAAACCGTGTTGGTATACACGCACTCAGATATAATTATGTTGTATGGCACCTCACGCACACCAACCTAAGAAAGTTTTATTTTATTTTATTTATTTACACATTACAGGCACAATTAATGTTGTCTTGACAGGTATACACCCAATGCGACGACATTTTGTTTGCACATCTTACATAAAAAACATCTTAACATCTTACATTAATAATGTACACAGTTCAAATATAAATATATTAAAAACTTTCATTTAAAAAATTTACAGTTCCTAAATCTAGATAACACATTCCGTGAACTGGGCCTGCGAACAGTGGAACAAGTCTATATCTGTAGCTACTTCATTCAATATGCGTAATGCCGTCGTGGTCGGAGCATGAGTAAGAACATTGGTCCTGCACGAGGGCACTGCGAACAGCTGGTCTCTGGGTCCACGCCGCAACCGTGTGTTCGGTACCAGTAGACTCATGGCTTCTAATACTTTGGGATTATTTAGCTTCCCTCCACAGTTGGCCACTTTTGTTTTATACGGTAGAAACGGGAGGCTCTATCTAGACATATACTATTATCTAAGCTTATACCCTAAGGGTGCGTCCATATCTGGCGAATGCGGCGCAAGAGCCGCGCGCTCGCCGCTGGCAGCTACTTTCCCATCACAGACCACTAAGCCTCTAGACGGAGCTTAGCCGGGCCCCCGCGCTCGCCAAGCATATGTCGTTTTACTACATATGTCCCGCCGCGGTCCGTTTCGTCGCCTCATTTCGCTATCAACAGTCGGAGAGGTATAAGCGCCGAAATAGCCGATAAAATTGCCCTATTGTTCAGCGAAAAGGTGTGGAAAATGTACCGCAACATTCAGCTGTACAAAAGATGTAATTTCATATCACCGGTAATCATTTATTAATTTGTTTTCGATTCAAACAATTACAAAATATTTATGCAACCAAAAATTTCATTAGAAACGCACCCGTTGATGTCTTTATTAAAGTCTCTCTCATTCTCGTATAAACTTACATATTGCTATCCCGCACTAACAGAAGCTAGTGATGGACGAAATCTGGATACAAACTTAATCGATAAAATAGTAAACACACTTACGAAATACGTAATAACATACTGACGAAATATTAATTCATGTCTACGAATAAGTTTTATGTTATGAAAATAAGTTTTGCTGTACTTATTAATTATTGATTTTTTATAAAATAGTGTTTTCCCGCGACTTCGTCCGCACAAATTATATATCAGTTTTTAAGTCAGATCATAAGCTATCAAACAAAAAATGTTTCATCAAAATCGGTTCAGTAGTTTTTGCGTGATGCGCGAACAAACAAACTAACAAACAAACAACTTTGTCAATAGATGGCGCTGCACGTCATTTAAATCGTACTATCGAGTGTCATTTGATGTTATATGAAGTGAACTGCTACTTTTTTATTCTTCACGATTTTACGGATTTTTAATAGTTAAGATTATTTTTTTGTTATTTTACTTCGTGAACGCTCCATAGAAAAAATGACGTCTATGTTGGAATGTTTTCAAAATCATGTCAAGACTGTGCCTACCTGTCTGTATTAATCGACTTCGAAAATGGACCCAGTAAGTAAATTCACCAGTATTACCGAAACTCTGTCCAGTGTGACGGGGGGTGAGCCCGTCGCCACTTATAATGTACAGTGGGTATAATACATGCCGCGAAATTGAAGCATGCAGGTTTCCCCACGATGTTTTTCTTCACCGAAAAGCCAATGTTGTTACAAATCGTACATAAATTCCGAAAAACGAGAGCACGTCAAGCTAGACACCTTTGATTTCGTACTGTTCTTATGACTTTCGAATTAATAAACAATATCGCACTTCGATTGTCAAGGTTGATGTGCTCTTGACTGTACGAGTCGGCGTGGACGGGGATCGAACCATCGGCTCCTACACAGCAGGCAAGGTTACTCGCCACTGGACCACCACGGCTTTTACTAAATGTACGACATAAAACAGACACAATTTATCGATAAATATCGACACATGACTATACGACGTCCCATCACTAGTTTGATTTCTCGTGAGTGACAGTCTGTCAAATAACAGTGCTATGATTGGTTCGTTCAAGGACACGTCCCCCCGCACCCCGCCACCTTTTGGCGATTTCGTTTTCATACTGCGCTCGATCAAAGCGGGGTCTTTTTCTTACTGGTCTGTGTTTCCCATCAACTCAGGCTCACAGTAGATGCCTTTAATAAGTTGCGCTAAAGAGACCAAACAATTGCAGTAAGGCTGCCTGACCATTGACGCGTAGCTAGGCGGCGGAGCTGAGCGAGCGAGTGTTGCAGAGCGGTGTTGCAGACTGCGCATGTCCATTGATGCGGAGTGAGGCGGCGAGCGAGCTGGTATTGCGGAGCGGAGAAACGGAGAAATATTAACCAACGGGCCCTGCTCCGCCGCCTCGCTCCGCCTCCGCTCCGCTGCCTCGCTCCGCTTCCTGAAATGTTTGCATTTTTAAACTAGCTCGCAAGCCCCTGTCTACTGGAGCTGAACGGATATTTTATGCAATCCTATTGGTCAATATTTCTCCGTTTCTCCGCTCCGCCAGCTAGCTCCGTATCAGTGGACAGGCACCCTTACGGCACGCGAGCGGTTCGCGAACTGCGCATTCGCCAGATGTGGACGCACCCTAAAATTCACGCAGCCTCTACACGCACCAAAAACGATTATTGGTCAGCGCACGATCACAAAAACTTCAATCACCGGGGGTCTACCCGGACATTCGAACTTAGCAATTGCGTGAACGTTTTCGTTCCAATATCAACTCTATTACTTACAATGACCTTTTTGTAACACATGCAGCAATAAAATATATGACTTTGCCATGAATATGAGGTACGGTCGGACCGAAACGGGTCTACCCGTACATTCGAACTTCGCGATCGCGTAATAGTTTTCGGTCCAATCTCAACTCTATTGCAATGAAGTTCGGACCGAAACGGTCGCGATATAACGAAAATCGAAAGTCCAGGTACAGGGCCAGGGCTAGGACTAAACTGAAACAACAAACTTTCCTACCGTGTAATGCAATATTACACGCGTATTCAATCAGACTAAATTAAACAAAACTTTAACATAATTGCCTGCGCAATAATATTCAAATGTAGTTTGAATCGAGTTAAAGCTCCTTTGACAATGGAAACTACTGCAGAAGATAATAATATGTGTTATGTGTATGTATGTATCTTACTTTAGTAACTACTTACTAGTGGTCTGGTTTACAAAATACTACCCTATTTCTTTTTAAGAATTTCGGCACTTCGGTAGAGGCGAATAACGTATAATAATGTATGGTAGTTTGTTCTTGTTTGCGAAAGGCCGTCTTAAATCCGTCCATCCGTAATACAGGGTGTAAACTTAAATGAGTTACATTCTTTATGGCCATACCATAAAACTGAGCAACTTTTACTATGGGACAAACTTTGAAATCGCTAAATAAATCAGCTGTTTCATACATTTTGGTCGAATAGCCGTCGACGTTTTCTGTGGAATAGCAGATTTTTTTTCGCGATTTCGATATTGACTCCAGTTGTTCAGTTTGATGATCTGAAGCACCCTGTTCGATAGGTATGTAATGCATTTAATTTTACACCCTGTTTATATTAAAGCCTGACCAGAAATATAAAAAACCTGGTTTGGGGGCGCGACTATCGACTAAGACCTTTAATGTCAGTGTTCCAAGAACAAAAATTTGTTCCAATGATTTTCCGCAACATGGCGAGGTTTTTTATTTTTCTGGTCGGGCTTTACAAATAAGAAGTAACCTGTAGTAAAGACACACGATAGAAGTGAAACTTTCGCAGCTGTCAAATTTAAATTTCGAACTTCCATTACACGAAAAAGTTGCTGATCCAAATTTCAAAGGCCAATTAAGCCAATAGTTTTCCGCAGCTTAGTCCAGTCATTTTAGAGTTTCCTTGTATGGACACCCCAACAATAATTCATCAGACAACAACATAATTACAGATTACGGTTGACAAAATAATCTAGGTTTAATTTTTTCCGGTCCTAGATTATTTGTCAACCCTGTATACTTTACTTTATCACACTGCAAAGTTTCAGCGATAGATGAATTATTTTTAAGGCCAACCAAACCCTAAAATGATTGGACTAAGCTGTCAAATTTTAATTTCTAACTTCCGTTACACGAAAAAGTTGCGGATCGAAGTTTCAAAGCCATAAAGATTCACTTAAAAAAGCAATACTTACTACCTATAATACACCCTTTCTGTCCTCATCATCATCAGCCTATTATCGTCCACTGCTGAACATAGGCCTCTCACAAGGCGGGCCACAAAACTCTATCCTCGGCCTTCCTCATACAGTCGCTCCTCGCTACCATGTCTAGGTCTTCGATCCAGCTGGCCGTAGGGCGTCCCACGCTACGTCTGCCACTTCGTGGTCTCCACATTGTATTAATATAAATAAACAAATTACTAATTTACAGGTCAAAGAAGTTCCTAAGTACATACATAAAAATAGCTATTACAATTAGGAATATTTGTCAATGTCAACGAGACCTTTGATGCAATAATGATTTGTTTAACAACAGGACTGATACAGGAAACAAACCCCCTACCAATAGCTCTCACGATCTCACTCCAATCTCGTATACAATATTTTTCCATCGACCAACAATCGTTTAGACTTCTAAATGTTAATATTGTATTTTTATATACAAGGAGTAAGAAAACTCCCTAGTAATATTTTAAAGGAGTGGTTTAGAGAGTTTAATTAGTTACAAACAAACTGATTTTTTAAAAGTAGGTACAATGGAATAGATAAATAGTAAAGTATTTGTTATGCTAGGCTGCAAAGTTGCTTTTTGGCGGGAGTGCTTGTATTGAAACCTGAGCTTAGCGAAGGTTTCAAAGATACGAGACGCAGAATGACTTTGCAGCCGAGCGAAACACACAACTTTTCACCTCACAAAAGCGAGGAAAAAAAGTGAATCGCTAAAAAGAACCTGATGCTGACCAGTGGCATTTTCAGTGGATTGGCGGTATATAAATATATTTAATAGACAGATTAGAATTTCAAAAACTCTTTCCACGCTAGCGGATAAAATACACTTTTGCACTCTTATTTCGAGTGATAAACATAATCTTTCCGAGCTTGTGAGGTGAAAAAGTAGTTTCTTTTTAAAAAATCTGGTGTCTCATGCATGCATTTGAGTCGAACCAGTAGATACTGCAGTTTTGCATGAACCGGCGGATTTGATTCAATCATCCTTTTATGTATCACTAAGGGTGTTTTTACACCCCGTATAAGACTTTTCAGAAAGATAAGTACTAGATATGAAGTTTAAAGTTCAATGGTTTAAGTCTATAAGTTAAGACTCATGTAGGTAAGTATAATGTACCTATATTAGACCACATTCTCTACATACTAAATGTTACCTTCAGCATGTAACGAAACATAAACGCAAAAATCTTAGTTACAATTTACGTAGTATATCTTATAGTAAGTAGGTACTCTATGGTTAAAAGTAACAGAGACTCCAGTACAGCAGGTACTACTCGTAATTGCAAGTGCATAATAAATGTGAGAAAGAGTTGTAGAGTTTCTTGCGGTTGTTTCTTTACAGCCATGCCATAACACTAAGATATACCTTATCTACTAGCTTTGGTCTGTGTTTTGTTTTTAAAGTCAGGTTATCCGAGTGCTATTGTCTCTTTCTTACAAGCATAAGTTTGCAATTAGCTATCCCGCTTCAATTGAAAGCAGGATCGCAAAAAAAATGTTTTTTCATCAACATTTTTTTTCTTCGGTGAAGTTGGGTGTTTCTTAGCTCCAAATTCTGCGAATTTATCTAGAAATATTTAATGTATTTAGTAAATTACTAAAACAAAAAGTTAAATATCAGCAGTTTAATCATAATATTGAAAAACATAACAAAAAGGGCTAACTTTGGGATGTTTTTCTATCTAGTAAACTTAATCTAATCGTGTTATTGAGAGCGATCGCCTATCCGCCAGTTTAAACCCATGTTTCCCATGTTACCCATGTTTCGTACTGAACTGAACAACTTACCTAGGTCAGAAGTCTGATGAACGTGTCTGGTGGTCTGCCCACTGACCTCCTTCCCTCCCTTGGCCACCATTCCAATACTGCATTGGTCCGCGTCTTCCCTTCTAGCCAAGTGTACCACCAATCTCCATTTTAACTTTACATACCTACTAATAATTTTAATGTTCAAGTTTTCAAGTTCACCAAAGCTAAACTAACTTTTATAAACTTATAATAGGTAAGTAATTATGTTACGACAGCGAGTATTATGTTTATATACTTTTTGTATGTATTTTGTTGTGTAAATAATATAATGTTATCCTATAGAAAGTTATTTATAAATTATAATAAGATTAATCTGATTTAGATTCACTTTTTGTCTACATATAAAACAGTGGGTTACCTATAGGGTGTAACAATCTACCTACAGGGTGGAACAAAACACCCTAGTAATACTTAAGGGGGTAGTTTAGACCATCAAACTGAACAACTTGCACTAGGGAGCCAACATCGAGAAAAAAAATCAGTTGTCTCCCATATAGACCGGTGGCCAGCTACAGTCAACTATACCTTATAAAATTAACGAACTAACGCATTATGCACCTAAAGTAGACTAAAAATAAGTCATAAAAAACTTGGTCTGCCAGGGCGCAGCTTGGCACGTTTTCCGGTGTGATGAAAAACGTGGACCCCAAAAACACCCCATTTTACCTCATCGAATTAAAGGATGGAACTTGTCTGTTGGTCTGGAGGCCGATTAGTAAAGCCTAAAAAACCTGGTCTGCCGCCGCCTATCCTGGCACGTTCATGGGTCCGACTGAATTTAGGGTGCCCCTCGGAGGGTGGATTTTACCTCATCGAATTAATGAATGAAATCAATGCCAATTTATAGTCCTATCAACTATGTTTACATATGCCTTGGTTTGCCTAGGCTCAGCCTGGCAGGTTTCCGGGTGCGACTGATTTTACTTTCAAAAAATTGTTTAGCCAAAACGTTAAAAACCGGTATAAATCTACAGAATCTGCGGAAAATTTTACTGAAATTCGCTTGTATTAATTAACCAAGATATATGTACTCATACAAATATCCCTGAAGGTGGAATTTTAATAGAAAAGGTCAACGGCCCGCGGAAACTAAAAGAGATAGGTATTGGTCCCGAAGGAAAAAATTTCAAAAACCCTGGGCAATTTGACGTCCCGATGAAAAAATCCAAAATAGGAGATCCAAGATGGTCGTCTTACATTTTCAAAGTCCTCATAACTTTGTAACCATTGGCGGTCGGCGCGCTGTGTGAGTACAAATCAAATTAGTAGCAAAGCTCGGCTTACGATGTTTACCTTTCGGTTCTCTCAGAAGGCATATTTTAGTGTCGAAAAAAATGGTGGCCAAGAATCGTTAATCTATGTAACAAATAAATTGATAGATAGATAGATAACTCATTTATTATTTCACCTGAACAATACAGGAAAACACAGTGACTGACAAAGGTAGACTATTACCTACCTACACGATAAATTAAAATGCCTAATTAGGATATTCGGACATCGTAAGACTTTTTTTTTATTAAGGGCTCTTTCCTGATGTTTTACACTGCAATTCTGCCAATATCATGATGACTGGAAGTATCGAAATCTCAATCTCTAGGATTGTTTTATTAACAAAAACATATTTGAGGACACCAATTAGCAGAACTGCGTGGCAAGTCCAGAGACACCAACCGAGACGACCGCCCGTCAATAGACCCGCCAAGCGACTAAGCTAGTTTAAATAGTAAAAAACGAGTAAAACACTTAGTTCAACATGTCTCGATATAATATGGCGTTGACATGAAATGGCTTCGAAACCGGTGATTAGGCCAAAATAGTAAAAAAATTCGTGTCAATCAAGCTAGCGTACACATGACGGGAATCAAGATTAATCATTTAGTGCCATTTAATAATAGTGCCTCTGTAGTTTGCTAAATATTCATACATATTTTTCCCTGTTAGTGCTTTTGTGTTTATTACTCTCTGACATCCAAAATCACATAATGACAGGCCTTCAAGAAAATGACATAGAAACATGGATCTAAATCATAAAGGATACCACTCCTCCTTACAAGCATTAATACAAGAAAATTGGTGATGGCGTCGTCGATATTTCCAATTTTAGGTGTGTCCCTTTCTATCCAATGACGTAGTTTTGAAATGACAGGAGAGGAGCTACAATTTTGTACGTTGGATTAGAAAGGGACAAAGTTAACGTCACAAAAAACAACGACGCGATGGAAAAGAACGATCATTACCGACCACAAACGAGTATTATCATGTTTCACGTCTTGTTAGGCAGTCTGCACTCCACTATAGAGGATTCCAAACTTCTTGCATGGAAATAAACACGTTTTTTTTCGTCTTTCATATATTAGAATATCGAGCTAGAGTATAGGCGTACACACGAATTCACACGATAGTTCAAAACTCTAGTATCAAAACAAATTGTTCCTGAAATAGAGACTCTGGAATTATGAAATTTTGAATTTCAGAGAGTAATAAACACAAAAGCACTAACGGAAAAATATACACTTATATGTTTCGCAAACTACAGAGGCACTATTTAGGAACTACTTATTTAATGGCACTAAATGATTAATCTTGATTCCCGTCATGTGTACGGAGGCTTGATTGGACACGACGTATTCTTACTATTAAATAAAATAAGGAGATTGAGATTTCGATACTTCCAGTCATCATGATATTAGCAGAATTGCAGTGTAAAACATCAGGAATGTACCCTTAATAAAAAAAAATACCTACGATGTCCGAATATCTTAATTAGGCATTTTAATTTATCGTGTAGGTAGGTAATTGTCTACCTTTGTCAGACACTGTTTTTCCTGTATTGTTCAAGTGAAATAAATGAGTTATCTATCTATCTATCAATTTTATTTGTTACATAGATTAACGATTCTGTGCCACCATTTTTTTGACACTAAAATATGCCTTCTGATTCTGATAGAACCGAAAGGTAAAAATCGTAAGTCGGGCTTTGCTATTAATTTGATTTGTACTCACACAGCGCGCCGACCGCCAATGGTTACAAAGTTATGAGGACTTTGAAAATGTAAGACGACCATCTTGGATCTCCTATTTTGGATTTTTTCATCGGGACGTCAAATTGCCCAGGGTTTTTGAAATTTTTTCCTTCGGGACCACATACCTATCTCTTTTAGTTTCCGCGGGCCGTTGACCTTTTCTATTAAAATTCCACCTTCAGGGATATTTGTATGAGTACATATATCTTGGTTAATTAATACAAGCGAATTTCAGTAAAATTTTCCGCAGATTCTGTAGATTTATACCGGTTTTTAAAGTTTGGCTAAACAATTTTTTGAAAGTAAAATCAGTCGCACCCGGAAACCTGCCAGGCTGAGCCTAGGCAAACCAAGGCATATGTAAACATAGTTGATAGGACTATAAATTGGCATTGATTTCATTCATTAATTCGATGAGGTAAAATCCACCCTCCGAGGGGCACCCTAAATTCAGTCGGACCCATGAACGTGCCAGGATAGGCGGCGGCAGACCAGGTTTTTTAGGCTTTACTAATCGGCCTCCAGACCAACAGACAAGTTCCATCCTTTAATTCGATGAGGTAAAATGGGGTGTTTTTGGGGTCCACGTTTTTCATCACACCGGAAAACGTGCCAAGCTGCGCCCTGGCAGACCAAGTTTTTTATGACTTATTTTTAGTCTACTTTAGGTGCATAATGCGTTAGTTCGTTAATTTTATAAGGTATAGTTGACTGTAGCTGGCCACCGGTCTAATACATTTTAGTCGAGTCGGCACTCACTACAGTTTTGTATGGGACAGCTGATTTTTTTTATTATTTCTTAATGTTGGCTCCAGAGTGAAATTTGTTCAGTTAGATGTTCTGAAGCACCCCTTTGAGTATTACAAGGGTGTTTTGTTTACCCTGTAATGGTACTAAATGTCAAATCAAGCTCCCAATAATATTTACAACTTCCGAATGAAATCTATAAATCCATATCACGTGTTTTTCACCCCTAACGTCAGAAAAAAACAATAAAACATGATTCACATCGTTTTCGAGTCCGTAGTAACATTCTGAGGTGGTGTGACTCATCGAGACGTCCCCCCATGTAATGCACCCGTGTCCAACCCTCTGATAAGGAAACTAAAGGGAGCAAATTTAAATGGGAAATGCCTGGAAATGGCTCACACCATTGTTGTACCCGGAGGGGAGATATAGGGCTATCTTTATAACTATTAGCATTGATATTTTGTGTGTGAAATCAAAACAAATCGATACGTTCCCCTAAATAAACTTGTTGGAACAAAGTTGGGCGAGAAAGTAACTATATATAGATAAGCTAGTAAATGCGACGTACGTATATATTATCAATTATGTACCCCTTTACATCTCACTGCAAGGCGCAGACCTCATAAATAAGGGTGATAGCAGGCCATACTCCACGAGGATCGGTGGAGGCAAGTTAGTGTTCAACTTACTGGCAGAATATTAACAAGCCCTTTCAGACCGAGTATCTGCAATCATCTTACGGCAATATCCGGATTTTCCGGATCGAAGCACGATCCTTATTGACAAAGTACAAAAGTTACATAAATATAAACATAAACTAACGACCGTATTCCCTTCGGGGTGGTCAGAGACATTGCTAAAACCACCAACTTTCTTTTTAAGAACAGTAGTAGCAATTTAGTCTCAGGTTGGAATGACGTGTCAAGACTGTGAAGTAGTGAGAGGTAGGAGGTACCTATATAGGGTCCTTCTAAATATGCTGACACTTTTTTAAGGGGATGATCAGACCATCAAACTGAACAGCTTTCTCTATGGGACCAACATCGAAATCGGGAAAATAAAATCAGCGTTCCATACTAAACTGCAAACTTACTCGAGCCAATTGTATGGGACAACAGATTTTTTTTTTCGCGATTTTGTTGTTGGTCCCATAGAGAAAGTTGTTAAGTTTGATGATCTGATCATCCCCTTAAAAAAGTGTCAGCATATTAAGTTGGACCCTGTATATACAGGGTGAAATTGATATCATTAGCATCCTTTTAAACAAAGAGTCTACCCATCAAACTGAACAACTTTTACGATGGGAGCAAACCAATCAGAGCAAAAAACAAATCAACTGTCCCATACATTTGAGGCGTGTAGGCAGCGGCGGCGGGTGCAGTTTAGTATGGGACAGTAGATTTTTTTTTGCTCCCATAGTAAAAGTTGTTCAGTTTGATGGGTAGATTCTTAGTTTAAAAAGATGCCAATGATATCAATTTCACCCTGTATATGGCTAACCTTTCACCCGCACAAAAACAGCATAAAGAAACATTTAATCCCTTAATCGCCTCGTACCACACCCATGGGAAAAATTGGAGTGGTCCATTGTAAGCCGGAACCACAAGGATCAAGTACAAAAATAAATGCAGAAAAATAAATGATGAACGTCTATTCGTTTACAAAGTTTTTTCACTGAAAGAAAGTTCATCTGAACGAATCCCTAGATAATTCTCATAAAGCTCTACATAGTCCTAAGCATTAGATTACCGATAAATCTGATAAGTTACTTAGTGCTTAGAATTTACAAAAAGTTGGTTTGCTGCAATGCAACTTTGCTTCGCTTATTTTCTTTTGTGTTAATAAAAAAGCTAGTCTGGAAACGCTGAAAACTTTCAAAAGTGTTGACGTGACTCATTTGAGAACGTGAGGACAGCCAGCTAGTGCCGATAGCTCAGTCGGTAGTAAACATTTCTGCTGATCCGAGGGCCGCGGGTTCAAATCCCGCAATGGGCAAATATTTGTACGATTAATACTAAGTATTTGTACGTATGAATGTTAGTATCTTCTCTGCATCTGTGTCTTCATGTTAAACATTAGCTACTATAATTAAGTACATAATATAATAGTAAATTTTTATTTTGCGTCTGTTTTTGTAATTTTTCTTTTCTTTTTTTTCCAATAAGGCAATAAATTGTACCTACTTACCGTCTGTCTTGTCTTGTCTTGTTGTATGTATGTCTGTCTGTGTATCTTCTTATGTATTAAGGTCTAACAAAATTGGGTGGAACTATTTTAAGGGGATGATCAGACCATCAAACTGAACAACTTTCTCTATGGGGCCAATAACGAAATCACGAAAAAAAAAATCCGCTGTCCCATACATTTAGGTCGTCTCGGTTTGTCTGGAACAGCTGATTTTTTGATCACGATTTCGATATTAGCCCCATGGAGAAAGTTGTTCAGTTTGATGGTCTGATCATCCCCTTAAAATAGTTTCGCCTATTTTGTTAGACCTTATTATAAAGTAATATAATTGTCCAGTCATCATAATACAAGTCCGGGCTCGAATAACTTTCAGTGGGGCCTATATTTTGTATAGATAGATAGATATAAGTGTATGCTACCCATAGATTCAAAAATTGTAACATAATATTTGTACGCAATACGGCAATACCTATTTCCAGCTTCCTGATTTGTATGAGTTAATCTGTATTAGTAAAGTACAACCAGGAAAATAATTCCGCTCGTCAATCATCGTTTGCGCAGAGCAGGCCCGAGTCCCCGAGAAAACCCGAAGTCATTAAGTATTCAAAGAGTGCAAAGTCGGATAGCAGCGAAAAGGGCGCGAAATCAAATTAGCCAATAGCGTAAAGGTATTGAAGGTGGCACATCCTGATTGGTCAATATAATTTCGCGCTATTAAAATTTGTCAACTGCGCAGGTACATCGGTAAGATTTATAAACCTGGTAGTACTACTGTTCTTATTAAGACTAGAATTTCCCTTACGGACTGTTGGCCCTACCGCTTAGTCCCCCTAGTAGGTCCAACAGGATTTTAAAATCCTCGTGGCCCCCCTGCTTGAAAAGACACGCTGGCCGCAAAAGTGCACAAGTGATATTTTTGAAAGCTAGCTAGTAGTGATGTGACCATCATGTGTACCTGCTTGTAGGTAACGTTTGAGCATTGAAATGTACCAGGATTTTAAAATCCTGTTGGACCTACTAGGGGGACTAAGCGGTAGGGCCAACAGTCCGTAAGGAGAATTTCGAGGTACTCTAAACAATACCGCAAGAAGCCAGTTCTTTCAGAGACGGAAGGTTCATAAAACTATGCAGCGCAGTCTATCCAACTGCAAGGAGCCTCGTCAAAGCTAATGTTCAAAGCACTAGGTAGGTACTCATTAATTGCAGTCAACAAGAAAAGTTTTGCATTTTTCTTTGGTATTTTAATAGTCAGGTAAGATATAGCGTCGGTCGGTACTCGGTAGTGCGTTGTGGTGAATTTAAGTACCTACCTATATAATGAACCTGATATGTAACCTACGAACAAAGAAATAAATATGGAAATATAATTCACGTCAAAAAATGACCCCACGAACTTTGGTGTACACCACGCAAGCGCGCAAGACTCAATCATTATGGCGACTCCAATCACGGCGTTTGCCGCCAAAACTCATGGTGCCAAAAATTAAGGAGATTTTGTTCGGAGTTATCGTTCCATATTTATTTCTTTATTCGTAGTATGTAACTCAAACGGTGAAGGAAAACATCGATTCCGGAGAAAATACAAATTTTCTGGCAATATTGTATGGTGGTAACACTCCATGCGCTAGTTCGATTCGCACTTGGCCGAATTTATTTAGATATTAATGATTTAGATATTAACTCAATAAAATCTTAAAAACACATCTTTTATGACTGGTAGAGACACTGATTACACTATTCTTTAAAAGAAACTAATGATTTGGGTTATTGTTATTACACTGGATTGATCTCACTAGGACAGGTTGGTGGCATCAGGGCCTGACCCAGAACAAATGCAGACTACAACCAATGAAGACAAGTAAATCTTCAATCTGTTATGCACAGTCCTTCCCCGGCGAAGTTAATTTCCACTATTTTTCTAATATAAAAGTTTACGAGGCGGCTGCCGTATATATCATAATTTTATGACGTGAGCTGACTCACAACTTGTAGTTGAAAACTAGGGTGCTCATAAACATGCATGGATCCTAACTCATAAAGGGTGAATGTTTAATGGAACTTACTTACAAGATAAATACATTTTCTTTCAAATAGGAATCCTGTGAAATCGTACAATTTTTGAGAACGTCGGTGGCGCGCTACGGGGGTAGACACTCAATCGTGTCGGTCCGGGTTCGAATCCGCACGGATGACATGCCAATGACCAATGAGTATTTCTAACTTATGTAGGTATGTAATACCACAGAGTACCTACTATACAAGGTGTTACAAAACTACAAATAAACATTTAAGGGGGTGGTGTAGACCATCAAACTGAACAACTTTCACTATAGAACCAATATCGAAATCGCGAAAAAAAAAATTATGTTCTATACTCTACAAATTGACTAGAGCTAAAATATGTATGGGATTTAAAATATTTTTTTTCCCGATTTCGATGTTGGTCCCATAGAGAAAGTCGTTCAGTTTGACGGTCTAAACAACGCCCTTAAGAGATTCAAATATTTATTGTTACTTATGAAACACCCAGTATAGGGTGAAATTGATATAATTAGCATCCTTTTAAACTAAGAGTCTACCCATCAAACTGAACAACTTTTACTATGGTAGCAAACAGATCGAAACAAAAAAAAATCTGCTGTCTCATACTGTTGCATACATTTGAGTCGAGTATGTAGGTAGGCATTGCATTTTAGTATAGGACAGCAGATTTTATTTTTGCTCCGATCGGTTTGCCCCATAGTAAAAGTTGTTCAGTTTGATGGGTAGACTCTTAGTTTAAAAGGATGCTAATGATATCAGTTTCACCCTGTATACTATGTAATACTGACAGCTCTTAAATGGTGAAGGAAACCTGCGTAAACGCCGAAGAAGAAATTCTGATGCGTATGTGAAGCTCCAATCAGCATTTGGCTCACGTGGTAGACTGACGCCCATACACCCAGGGCCCTATTTAATAATCGTGACAATTGACAATGTCAGAGTACCTACCTACATTGCTGGTTACTAATGAAGTAATGACGCTAAACTTGCAGTAGGTAACATTCTCCTAGCATTCTCAGCAATGTACTCTAAATTGTCATTGTCATCTGAGTCACGTTGCAGGTATTGAAACGAGCACACGTCTCGCGTGGTTTTCGCGCGTCGCGTTTTTGCCTGCCACGAGGCTCCCAATCCTCAATCTCTTCTTGTTCTTGAACAAAAACAATCCCTGAGATTGGGATAGACTCCCATAAACTACTTGACACTGGTAGAAATGCAGTGCTAACGCACAAGCAAAAATCCAATTCATTATAAATAAAAAAATAGTAATAGGCCTGTACCCTGTTGTAGGGCGTTTAATTTTCTTTTAATTACTAACATAACTTTAAGGGTGTATTCTTACAATGAAACTAAACAACTTTCCCTGGAACAAAAAACTAGTATAGTTTTTAGGTATCCCAGACTCGAAATCAACCTTTTTTAGAAATTTTGTTCGTCTGTTTGTTTGTTTGTTTGTTTGTTCGCGCATCACGCAAAAACTACTGAACCGATTTTGATGAAACTTTTTTGTTTGATAGCTTATGATCTGACTTAAAATCTGGTATATAATATAATTTGTGCGGACGAAGTAGTGGGTAAAAACTAGTCTTAACTATTATAAAACCGTAAAATCATGAGGAATAAAAAAGTAGCAGTTCACTTCATATTAACTCAAATAACACTCGATAAACTCGATTTAAATGACGTGCAGCGCCATCTATTGACAAAATTGTTAGTTTGTTTGTTCGCGCATCACGCAAAAACTACTGAACCGATTTTGATGAACCTTTTTTTGTTTGATAGCTTATGATCTGACTTAAAATCTGGTATATAATTTGTGCGAACGAAGTCGCGGGAAAACACTAGTAGTCTATAAAGTCTTTAGTAAAACAAAAGTATTAAGATCTTTTACTTTTTTGTTTGAAAGCTTAAATGATTTGGCTTAAAATCTGGTACATCATTTATCTCGCTACGATGACGGGAACCTAAGGAGGACGAAGTCGCGGGTAAACTCTAGTTTTACACAAGATTGGAGTTGAACATTATAAAACAAAGGAAAAGGCTGTAACTAGAGAGAGCAGTGTATTATGCAGGTAGTTAGGTCTGTTCGTAATTTTCTGGCTGGCTGGCTCCGACTGGCTGGGTGAGGACCTGCCTGCATGCCTGGCGCTTGCATCCTATGACGCGTCCGGTATAACAAGGTGTATTTTTTTTAATAACTAGAGTAGAGCGGGAAATATAGGTACGTGCTGCCCTGAAAACAATGACCTAAATGAGCGTTTTTTAAGGGTTCCGTACCCAAAAGGTAAAATGGGACCCTATAATAATAGGGAAAATAATGAATCCGCTTTCCGTCTGTTATCATATCAGGCTGTATCTCATGAACCGTGATAGTTAGAGAGTTGAAATTTTCACAGATGATGTAATATTTCTGTTGCCGCTATAACAACTTAAAAAACAGAATAAAATAAATATTTAAGGGGGCTCGCCCATACAACAAACATTTATTTTTTTGGTCTTTTTTATAAATAATGGTACGGAACCCTTCGTGCGTAAGTCCGATATTCAAAGCGATATTCTAGATATTGCAAGTTGGCATCTTTTTGAACATATTTTCCTTTTTTGTTATTTTAAAGAAACACATTTTGAAATACCTATCGACCTTTACCTAGGGCAGGAAAAACGCTCACTGTACTTAATTGAACACCAAACAAAATATTTACGCATTCAGAAAGAAAAACAAATTGGAAAATTAAATTCGGGTACCTACTTACATGAAATGAACACACAATTTTGAATCCTCGCCCATTTACATAAGAATACAAATGTAAAACACCAGTGTCAACATTTACCCAATACTCAATTACCTCACCAGGAAGATTTGTTCTCTGTCTTTGACAACGAACCATGCGAGACATGTAAATTGCTCGAGTGTTTGGTTTTCAGACGTAACAATCAAACGCTTAATTATTTCGGAGTCAAGCTACAGGCAGGCCTTGATGGCTTCAAACGAGTGACATCAAACGTAGGTACCTACGTACTACGTGGAAGTGTAATGGGGACAGAAACTTTGACTATTTATTATAAGGACTCGCCTTGCGGTAGTATTTCCCCTCTGCCACAGTATAAGATCAATTGATCATGTGCATTTACATTAAATTTTATACCTTATCACTAAACGAGACAGCCTATAATTGCGAAACAATAATTTCGAACTTAGAACGTTTGGGGTTCACACGTGACTACTTTTCATGATTTTTAACATTCAAAATTAGAATCTAAAGTTATGAGGAATAAAATCCAAAGTTGCGGATTGCATGTTACCTCGCCCCCCGCAAAAAGTGGCAGAAATGTTTGTTAGTAGAATTACACGCGTTACCAGTCCTCATATAAGTAGTCAAAGGGACAAAAACCATCTATAGAAGGCATAGAGATAGGATAAGTACCCTAGAAGGACGTCTGTATCCGTCAACTGTTTACTTTTTACTTACGGGCATTAGGTAAGGTGCGTTGGGATCACTTGGGGTAAGTTCGGATGGTCTGTAGCTGCATTCATAAGATGTTCGCAATTTCCTTTTTCTTCAAAATCAATATCAGATAGCGTAGTAATACAACCTATCAGAAAAATATGTTCATGTTTGCATATAGATTTAACGACTGCTTTGTTACGGGAGTTTAAAGTATGCTTGGCCAAAAAGAGTAGAAATTAAATGAGGGCGCTGCTATACTATACTACGGCTACGTTATACTACAGCTATGCCATACTACAGCTATGCCATACTACAGCTATGCCATACTACAGCAATGTTCTAGAATTTAACTTAATAAAATACCTATGCCCACAATCTTTTCATTCCAGGCGATATAGTAGATTACACACCGAGGACAGGAAAGTAAGACAGGTCTCAGATCTCATGTAATTGTTGACCGAGGCGAAGACGAGATCAACAAATATGTGATCTGAGGCTTTCTTGTTCCGAGGTTAGTATACAATTTTTCTCCTCGACAGAGATGGAAAGCGGCAACTTCGTTTAGCGCAACGGGACGAAAATTTATGCTTTCCGGCTGGAAGGGAGAAACAATTATTTGTTAATTGTACGTCGGTATTATAAACTTCGGTTATTATACTATGTTTATGTCAGATGTTGGTACATTACTTAGCTATCTCATATGTTAAGATAGGCATAGACAGGCAAACGTTCCGACAAAGCATTTATTGACGAGTAAAGGCTCAAAGGCGCTCATTAGCACATCAAACCCACAGTGTGGATACAATTCCGCTGTCAACGCTCCCGGACAATAACGCTCTACCATTTACTCGTATGAGAGTCCGTTTTATATAGATTAAATTGCATCAATACTATATTTTAGGAACTCGTGCAAAAGCCCGCGAATTTGTCCGGACCGGCTACCGTCACGTCATCGTAGCGAAATAAAAATTCATCATTTTTAAATCGAAAGTTTCTCAAAAAGTTTAATCAAAAACGGTCCATTAGTTTTTGCATGATGCTCGAACAAAGAAACAGCAAAAACAGACACACAGGTAATAAATATTTAGAATTCCACTGTGTTAACACTGGTAAATTATACGTAAACAGATATTTGTTTTTTGACACCAAACTGAGGCCTGCCCTTTATTACTAAAACTAGTGTTTTCCCGCGACTTCGTCCGCACAAAATATATACCAGATTTTAAGTCAGATCATAAGCTATCAAACAAAAAAAGTTCAGTAGTTTTTGCGTGATGCGCGAACAAACAAACAAACTAACAATTTTGTCAATAGATGGCGCTGCACGTTTTTAAATCGCGCTATCGATATGTTATTTGACTTTATATGAAGTGAACCGCTACTTTTTTATTCCTCATGATTTTACGGTTTTAATGGTTTTATAAAGATTGTTAAGATTAAGATTATTAAGATTTTTAAGATAAAATAATAAAATAATAAAATAATTCGCACCGATATGTTTGGAGCGGACGGACATTCATCGAGAATATTTGAACCTAGGAGTGCCCGCGAATGAGTGAATTAGGTACGTACCTGCCTACCTATATTAAAATAAGGGTTCCGTATCACACCACCACACCACATATAAACTTACAAAAGAGTTTTGTTTTCTCCGGAACCTTTAGCGCGAGGCCGACTCACACTTGGCCTGTTTTTATTTGTTTGCTCTATAATCACACCAAGTTTGACGCTTGTATGCATTACCGTTTACGTTTTTACGATAGAGCGAGAAGAAAAACGTTGATGAATAGTAGATTACACACCGAGGACAGGAAAGTAAGAAAGATCTCAGATCTCATGTAATGATCTGAGGCTTTCTTATTTACTGCCCGAGGTTAGTGTACTATTGTTCTCCTCGACGGAAGTGGAAAGCGGCAACTTCGTTTAGCGCAGCGGGACGACAGTTGACGGTTTCCGTCCGGAGGGGAGAAAAAGTAGTTTCTTGTAATGAGGAAATTTTAACTGTCTAGTTATTACGGTTCAAAAGTTACAGCCCTAAATTGATAGGACGGACGGAAGGACAACGTAGGCTTAGTAATAGACCCTCTTCACCCTTTGGGTACGGAACCTTAAAAACACCTACCTATTTTAACATCAACAAAGAATTGAAGTTCAAACCCAAAACCTTTGAAAAACGTAATACCATAATATGTAATAGCTATCAATTAGTTGGTTTAAATAAATTTCGACAAAATCCCAACAAAGCTAATTGGCAATTTTACTAAAGCTGTGCAAACTTGGTAACGGTATACATCAAATACAAAGTTAAATTATAGGTACCATTAACTTTACTGAAAGCCTAGATTAATTAGTCAGTCATATCACTGCAATTTCACTCCTAGCTGGTACTGCATTACCTACTTAATTAAATGCTATAATAATTCCCCGATCGGCCCGTCTCCCGCAGGCATCCGCTAATCATCTGAATGGGGTAGGTAGTGCTTAAAGCCGATTTATTGCCGAGAAATAGGAAAACGAAGAACGAAGCCGTGGAATCGACGACATCCTTTATTAATTGAAACCAATGACAGCTACGTCGATGGCTTTTAGAGAATTCTGTTTTGTTGGGACTGTCAGCTTTTAAAACTTTTGACGGGGAATTTAAACTGTGGGAAATTTAATTAAAATTTATTTTTTATCTTTGTAACGTGATCTCTAAACTGACACAAGTTTACTCTGTGATAATAATATGATGAGTAGACCATCAAACTGAACAGCTTTCTCTATGGGACCAACTACGAAATCGTGGAACAAAAAATCTGCTATTTCATACTAAACTGCAATCCTACTCGTAGGGTACCTACCTATGGGACATCAGATTTTTCTTTCGCGATTTTGATGTTGGTCCCATAGAGAAAGTTGTCCAGTTTGATGATCAGATCATCCTCTTAAAAACTCACTCGACAGCAGTGCCGGATTAACCATAGAGGCAAAGTAGGCTGCAGCCTATGGGCTCAGTGCAGCCAAGGGCCCCGCGGCTCGGGAGAAAAATAAGTGAAAACTCAAAGATTTAGGCCCACCCCAGACTTAAAAGGAATAACGAAAAATAAGAGACAACTGTATTTTAGTTGACTCTTATTTTTCATAATAGCGAAGCGAGCTGGAGACACTGCAATAAAAATCTCGAGCTCGCTTCTCTCGTTCCAGGATTAAGATTGCATTACGCAACGACTTTCTAATATGGTATTAAAATCTCGAGCTTGCTTCGCTTGCTCCAAGGTTCAGATCGCATTGCGCAACGGGAGAAAAATTAGCGTAAACTCAAAGATTTAGGCCCACCCCAGACAAAGGAAATATGAAAAGTAAGATACAACTGTATTTCAGTTGATTGCAGTAAAATCTCGTGCTCGCTTCGCTCGTTTCAGAATTTTTATCGCATTGAACGTTAAACGTGACTTTATAATATTGTAGTAAAACCTCGAGCTCGCTTTGCTCGCTCTTGGTTGTTGCAATGATCTCATCAGTAGGGTCAGTAGGTGTATCTAAAGTTACGAGATCGCTTAGCTCGGTCCAGGATTTAGATCGCAGGATTTAGATCGACTTTATAATATTAAAAGCTCGAGCTCACTTCGATCGCTCCACATTTTAGTGTTTTTATTATGTTGTTTGGCTGGTGGTTATTTTACTGCGACCATAGAAAAAAATCATTGCTTCGCCCATTGAGATAGGGGCCCCGGGCCTTGCATTGCCTAGGGGCCTCTGCAAGGCTTAATCCGGCCCTGCTCGACAGCATAAGTTGGACCATACATTTGTATAATTACTGACTAGAAATAAGAAACAATATTATTTTAATCATTTCTTTATTTTTCGCCATTGAAAATCTGGTACCTACCTAATGAAATAAAAGATAATGAAGGGCGCAGCTTGCGGGTGGTTTCTAAACACTTAAGGTAAATTTGCTTGATTAACATTAAGTGATGATCTTAATCTAAAAGAAGCCGAAATTATTAACTAAACACAACAATTAAATATTTCAGTTATTAAACTTTTTATTTCTCGAGTAGATTCTATTTATTTTGGAGTTCTCATTTCAGTCAACTTTTCATAGAAAAGCAAAGCGGGACAAAAGTTCAGACACTGGGCACCTACTTAGGATTCAAGAGACAAACAAAAAATTTATTTAACAGGAAGACGATAAAGTCGAAAATTCATTGAAGCTAATAGTGCAGTGATGGCCGTTGTAGTTTTAAAGGTTGGGCCTCGAAACTAGAGATAACTACGAAAGAAGAAATTTAGAGTTAGAATCTAGATAGAGATTCCACTGATCACGGAATTGTTCCATGTTACATGGTACATTTCGTCATACCTCACCTGGTAAGTAGGAACTAATGTTTGTTTGAACGCCCTAATTTATCTGGCCGAACATTTTCATCTCATTTTTAATTATAATGCTATAAAGTTTTAAAAGCGCTATAAAATAGTATGCTACTGGTCCATGAAAGAGCTTATGAAGGGTGACCTTCCTCTGACACTCAAGCGAAAACTAAATTAACCGATCGGGTGTGAAACACAGATCTGCGCTCAAAAACTGGTATAGCGGACGTAGGCCTAAAAACAGCTCTGCTGAAGTGGGATTGGGCAGGACATATCTGCCGAATGCACCCGGAGAGGTGGGCCAAGATGGCCACAGAATGGGTTCCACAAGACGGATGCTGACGTCGAGGAAGACCCAAGAGAAGATGGAATGACGACTTGAATACCTTCCTGAACGGTTGGCCTGATTTCGCGTTGCATAGGGAAGATTGGAAGAAAAAAGGGGAGGCCTTTGCCCAGCAGTGGGACACAAAATAGGCTACAAAAAAAAAAGAAGTACCTGTGCCTTTTCTAATAAACAAGGCGAATATGCTCGGCCAGGTAAATTAGGGCTTTCAAACGCTCAGAAGATTCACTCCCTACACCGCTGTTCTCATAGCCGTATCCTAATAAGCCGACTATTCGAGCAGCGAGAGAGAGCTCTTGGCAGGGCAGCGCTCCCTGGCGGACCCTCGACCCGATGGAACTCCATCAACCGACACGGGCCCTTCACTCGAGCCTCTATAGTCTAAGGCTAAGGCTAAGAAAACTTTTAGTTTACCTACTCATAGGGTTTGTTTAGTATTTCAATCCTTTGATTGGATATCTGCCGATGATAATTACCTTTTAGATTTTCATTATTTGCTCCGACCAATCTTGTTCAGTTGTTCTGGACGAATTGGCTTTTTAGTAGGTCATCATCATCATCTTATTTAAGAGCTACGCTCTTGTCGGTGGAGTATTCGCCACTCTTGTTTGTTTTCCGCTAGTGTCTTGAGTTCCTGGTATGACACGACATCAACCATCATCATCATCATCGTTTGATTGTTTGTTTGTTTGTTTGTTCGCGCATTACGCAAAAACTACTGAACCGATTTTGATGAAACTTTTTTTGTTTGATAGCTTATGATCTGACTTAAAATCTGGTATAATTTGTGCGGACGAAGTCGCGGGTAAACACTAGTTGATAATAAAATTGTTATCAGACTTATCACTAAAATAAAAAATATTTTTTACGAATATTTATTGTCATTTTTTTTAAAGAGAGGAGCTAACATTGATATACAAAATAATGGATACCGGGTCTAGAACAAAATTCTCGAAAAAAGTGTCTGAGACTAACCTACACAAAAGTAGGTACGTGTAAGTATAAAAAAAAAAAATACAAAATATTTATTGAACCAACATGTGATACAGGTTTTCAGGACTCTTTGTGATTATGATTACCTATAGACATTGATAATGCAGAAATTATTTTCATTATGTTTGCGTAGTTTTTACCCCCTCATCGCGGAAGGGCGCGCGACGCGCGCGCGTATGGGCGTTAGTCCATCACGCGTGCCCAATACGGATTGGTAGACTTCAAATACGCATCGGAATTTCTTCTTCAGTATGCAGGTTTCCTCACGATGTTTCCCTTCACCGTTTGGAGAGCAGTCGGTATTACATAAGCTAGAAAAACTCCTTGGTACATACATGACACGTGGTTCGTGCGGATTCGAACCCGGACTAAATAACTTTTACGTAAAATTGCGAAATCACGAAAAAAAGTATGTAGTCACGCATTTGATTTAAGTTCACACCCAGTTTATCAAATTATTATTTTTTAAATAATTTAGAATATAGTACTTAATGTTTTCTTTTGAAAAGTAAAGTGATGAATATGAAAATGATGATGATGATGGAATAAATTCATGTTCAGTTAAAATGAGTAAAAATTTAAATTCGGTGGGGCAGAATTGAGCGTACTCATTGATTGTCTTAAACTCTGATAGTCGATTTTGCAGACAAAATCCACTATGGGAGTTTATTGACCAATCAAAGACCGTCTGCAAACCCCAATAGTAGATTTTGTTGACAAAGTCCACTATGGGAAAACTCCAATAGTGGATTTCGCTGACAAAGTCCACTACGGGCGTTTATTGACCAATCAGAGCCCGTGTTATAAACTCCCATAGTAGATTTTGTTGACAAAACCCACTACGGGAAAACTCCGATAGTAGATTTTGCTGACAAAGTCCACTACGGGAGTTTATTGACCAATCAGCGCGCGCGTCAAAAACTCCCGTAGTGGATTTTGCTTACATGCAACCCGGACCTCAAGATTGAGTTTCCATAGCTCTCCGCAACGCGCTACCGAGGCTATAACTACTCTGTGCTATAAGTGTAGATAAAGACAGATAATCCGTAGTGGTGTTGACACTTTCTTTTAGAACTTAGTGAACAAACGAAACGTCTGGTATCTTGGGCTTCGGAGGAGGCATCCTGCGAAAGTGATTAGCTGATTGGTTCACAAGAGTGCACGGCTTCCGTAACTCCTGGCCTACGTTGTGGATCCACTTGACCGAGACTGAAAAATACAGAAGGCTATTAAAATATATATTTTGTTTGTAGAACAACTAAGTTTTCAAGTACAAAGTTTTATTTGTTTGAACCAGATTTTTCTCCGGGGAGTTAGTTTCTAGGAAATCCACTCTCACAATTTTCACATTGTTTCAGAAGTTATTGGTCCAAATTTCTAGACTAAGCATATTCAGGCTAGTTCCACTGTTATTGGTCGCGCGAAATTTCACCGCCTCCTATGAAGTTAGAAGTAACAAAAACCGAAATAAAATATAGGTACAGTCAGCATCAAAAGTATCTAAGCATGTTAAGAGTTCATAAATATCTGAACAACTTTACGATAGCAAACCTTATTTCAACTCACAAAGAAATCAAATTAGTTTATCTGTCATGTTATTATTTGTTAAGTTGAAAACAAATGGTATCTAGTAGGAAATATGGTTTATTTTCGTGTATTTGTTCAGATGTTTTTGAACGCCGGAGATGCTTAGATACTTTTGATGCTGACTGTACCTAAAGGTACATTTTAATATAGCTAAAGGAAGAATGAAACAAAAAGAAAAAATATTATTTTTGTTACGTTTGACATTAAAACAAAACGATATGGTTTTTAGGTGTCCCCGACTACCTAAATACAACAAATATATAACAGAAGTGTCTTTACTTTGCACGGTCCTGAAAGAAATACGGACCGAGTTTTGCACTAAAAAGATGTGAAGCATGCAAGGTAATACAATCTCGTTTGTTCTACAAGGGACCTACACTCACACAGATGCACTAGCTCTAGGCGCATGTCCCTTATGTACCGCGTGACAACACGCACACAAAAGAAATGGGTGCTTCACTCATGATTAGATGATGTTACGTCCGGTTCTTCTTTTTAGTCTGTGTTACTTTGATGATATTTTTTTTACTTAAGAGTTCTTCCATCCTTTGGTTGCATGAAAGAAATCGCTTTTAGTGATAAGACCGCCCTTACGTTCTTTTATTCTGTTTTTGTTCTTGTATGTTTTTGGTGTGCAAATAAAGAATGTTTATGTTTTGTTATGTTATGATATTAAAACAAAATAATATGGTTTTTAGGTGTTCCCGACTACCTAAATACAAAAAATATATTTTAGTTTGTTTGTTCGCGCATCACGCGAAAACTACTTAAAGAAATGGATGCTTCACTCATGATTAGACGAGATTACGTCTGGTACCTACCTACTTCTTTTAAGCCTGTGATCTTAATTTCGATTCTGTTATCAAAAATTGTAAGTATTTTAGCTAAAGAATTACTGAAAATGTGAATTTAGCGTTATTTTCAACGTTTTTTATGCACTGAAAAGACACTATTTTATGTAGTCAAGTCCAACGGATGCGCGCGCCTGACTGCATTCCCATGCTCGGCTCTCCTAAAGTGTCCCTAGAAAGTGTGAGGTATCTGAAGTCAGAGGGGAGCGGGGAGTGGCCGTTCTGTATGTAGAACTATACACTATTCTGTGACCAGGGCTTGCTGCCCACACTATAAAAAGAAGCAGGGTACTTACTCCATTTAGAACCTCGTAAGACAGGGCACGATGCATGCATAGAAGCCAGGTCAATTTCACCAGACGGGTGCAGGTTGTGCCAGTACAGAGCAGCACCCTTCACCGGAAACACGGTCAATCCCAGCAGTGGGAACACCGTATCACCGCCTCGCGCTACGGTCGACATCTGCATAAATGGTTTTCAATAAATTACCGTTGGCGCGCTCCATACAAACGAAGTCTGGTTATATTTTAAATACTAACCAATTAAATTTTGCAAAAATCAATCAATCAATCAAATTTATAGAAACATTAAGCTGCCAGGATCTTTGGAATAAAACCTTTTTCATAAATTTGTTTTATTAAATTCTAAATTATTAGACTTGGTTAGACTAACTATTGTATTTATTATGTCAATGATGAACATACATAAAACATGACAGTGGCTTGCCTCTGCCCGTCGGACAAAGTGAGGTCCGGATTCTGTAACAAAAGCATTTAATTTAATAATACAGAGCAGAAAATTAAACCGGTACCTACTTGACATCCATTCACACTTATGACCACCGTCCATTAATTAGATTATGCGAGATGTCAATAATGAACAGATGCAATCTCGAAACCTTGTGTCACCACGGATCCAGCTTGAGGACTATGTTACAGTACTTCAAGGAAAATAATGGGCATCGACTAACTTCGTGTTCCCGAAGATGACCGATCGAAACAAGGCAGTATTGTATAATGATATACAGCTGCTTTTACGATTATTTCCGATGCCCATTATTTTCCTTGAAGTACTGTATGTCCTTACTATGTACAGTCAGTAGCAAAAAGATGTATGCCTCCTCATGCAAAATTAAGATCTACCTATACACTTTAGTACTACGCGTAAGTGGATACACCTTTATCTACGACAACGTAGTAAGAGTCCATACATCTCTTTGCTGCTGACTGTATCTAGTTCTACTCTACTAGATAGGTACCTACTCATTCTTAGGCTGTAAGAACGGGATCGTAACTATTATTATATTAGTGACTTAGCAATTCTATTTCCGTAATACATGTTTTATTTACTTACTTTATTCTTTGCTACGTGTAAAACGGAGACTGCTTTCCCTTATTAACCAACGACATTCGTAAATTATTAACACGGAAATAAGCCTATCAAACACAGCTAGTCATTACCTATTATTATATTGGTAGCTAGTACCTTTTTCACTGATATAACTGCTTATACTAGTAGATGTGGACGGACGTGTCACATATCTAATACGATCAGGAGTGCGATTTTTGAATCTCATTCGGTGAGCTCAGCAGTTGAAAATATCAAAATTACTATGGAGATACGCATCTTTCTACTGTTGATCTGAGTTTCAAAAATCGCACTCCTGCAGTATGATTTTTGAAAGTAAAATCAGTAGTAGTAAGATGCATATCTCCATAGTAATTTTGACATTTTTAACTGCTGATCTCAGCCAATGAGATTCCAAAATCGCACTCCTGGACGGACTATAGTCATAGTAAAACCTACGCCAATGAATAAGCTTGATTGTGCTTACCTTCCAACAGTCATAATGTGGTTCGTAACCTCCCCCGATGCCGTAGTTGACAATATTTAGCCCCTCTGCTGAGTCCATGCTCATGGCGGTCATATCCGAGACTCGCCGAGTGATCCCCGCTATCACTTCTGAAGCGTCGTCTTCAAAAGATGTAGCTTTACATACGCGCGTCTGAGATAAACTATATTTGTCACCTATGGCATCGTAGACCTCGGCACGTGTTATCTGAAAATAAACTGCCGATGTTTTAATCATAGTTTTTCATGCATATGAGACTGTGGAGGAACTACTGTGGAAGGTTCCATCATTGAAAAGGGAAGATCTTCCAGGCTAGATATGAAGCCTGGTGACCGGCCGTGGTCCAACAGTTCTAAGTTGGACCTTGTCATCATCATCTCAGCCGATGGACGTCCACTGCTGGAAATAGGCCTCCCCCAAGGATCGCCATAACGACCGTTTCTGCGCTGCCCTCATCCAACGGGTTCCCGCCGTCTTCACCAGGTCGTCGTCGGTCCACCGTTTTGGGGGGCCTACCCACGCTGCGCTTTCCCGTACGCGGTCGCCACTCGAGTACTTAATTCCAGCCCCATCGGAAATCGGTCCTACGAGCAATGTGCCCAGCCTACAGCCACTTTAGTTAATCCAACTCGACTGGGCAGCGTTCGGGAAGCTACCTAGTATCTTCACGTCCCAAATACCGCAGTCTCTTAAAACGAAAGTCTTCGACCTTGTATTACAGGATGAAATTTATATCATTAGCATCTTTTAAAAATAAAAGTCTTCCCATCAAACCGATCAACTTTTACTATGGCAGCAAACTGTTCGTCAATCAATTCATTTAATCATGAAGTTCTGGCATAGCATATGCTCACGACTATATTCCCCGAGGGGGTAGTCAGAGATATTCTGAAACCTCAGAACATCCACGTTTCACCAGTAGTACTGAAACTGTCCAGTGTGACGGGGGGTGAGCCCGTCGCCACTTATAATGGACAATGGGTACAATACACGCCTCGAAATTGAAGCATGCAGGTTTCCTCACGATGTTTTCCTTCACCGAAAAGCCAGTGGTGTAACAAATCGTACATAAATTCCGAAAAACTCAGTGGGTTCCTAGTATATAGGATACCTAGGTATGTACCTAGGTATCGAAACTCTGCGAATAATTAATTCTCTTGCGCGATTTAAGGGCCTTCTTCGTAGTTTTGGTAAAAACAGCCTCTGGCGTTTTCCATTTTTTATGTAGTAAACAAAGTTATTTCAGAAAATAAAAAATACTGTTTCTAGATAAGAAGTTTATCTACACATTGAGAAAATTTCACTACTGTATGTGTAATGGTTTATTGGTAATTTAGTGACAAAGTACCCCTTTGCGCGCAAAAAAGGCTCGCGGCGTAGTAAATATAGAGCGTTTCCTATACATTTTTATGAAAAAACTTTTAAACAATCTCAATTATAATAGACCAAAGAACATATGTTCAGAATTTACTCATAAACAAAGTTACCGTTTTTGAGTAATGAACACTCAAAGTTACAGATTTTTTCCCCAAAGATTTCTCATACTAATTAGTATGAAGCGAAAACACCCGGGAACAACGAATATAATAGTCAGTGCGAGTGTCTGTCACGTCACACCCTCAGGCGCATTCAAGGAGAGAGCACGTCGCTCTGAATGATTTTTGTACCGATAAGTTGACTTGCGTAATAATACGTACGTACACAAAAATTTTTGCACAGTTGTCTGTTGACTGAACTTTTGGATCGGATAAAAAATGTACCTACAGAAGGTAGACTGTTGCGTTTGGACAAACATGTGTTGCGCATCCTCGTTGAAATAGTAATTATATATTTGTGACCTACATTTTACGTTTTTAACACCTGACGCAAAAAGAAGGGTGTTATAATCTATAGGCGCGGCTATAGTAATGTAAGTCGATTGTTTAAAATTGTGAATCTGAGTGCCAAATTGCCAATACATATGAGATTTATAAGTATACCTAATATGTTTTTATTAAAATGAATATATCTTTTGTTATTTGTTTTTATATGCAGATATTATCAGCAAAGCAATTTTTGTATCTATGTGTACATATTTTTTTACATAAAAAGAAATATTTATTGCAAAATATATATTTTATAGGTCGTACTTTTGAAAAAAAAATCTTTTCTTTGTTTGTTTGTTTTTATACAGGGTACGCTGACAGTTTTTTAATAGCATGAACAGACCATCAAACTGAACAACTTACTCTATGAGACCAACATCGAAACCGCTGTAATAAAATCAGCTGTCCCATACATTTGGCTCGAGCAGGTTTGCAGTTTTGTATGGAACAGCTGATTTCGATATTGGTGCCAAGTTTAATTAATATACAAAAAAAAAAACCAACACCAAAAACAAACATTTAAATACATACCTACATACGCTCGAAAAACATAACCCTCCTTCAGTCGCAGTCGGGAAAAAAGTGAAAAATAATTCGGTCATCTATTAAAAATTATTACTTATTTTGGAAGTAAGCAATGTTTTACTTTTTACCTCTCTTTAAGATATTTCAGGTCATTTTTATGCGTTGGGGACCGCTATGAAATGAATATAGATTTTTTTATTCAACAATCACTTGCGGTCCCCGACACATTAAATGACTTAAAATATCTTAAAGAGAGTTTAGAAGTAAAACATTAATTTGCTTAAATAAAAAACAAGAATTTTTACTTTTTAAATGATGTTGGTTTTTTTTTATTGAATTGGTAATTTAACTAATTTATTATTATTTCGTAATTTTTTAGATTTCTTGAAAACTGCTCAACCGATTTTCATGAAACAAAACTAAGAACACTCTGGCAAAGATTAGCTTTCTATTAAAAAAAAAACACGTCCGAATCGGTCCACCCGTTTGGGAGCTACGATGTTACAGACAAATTATAACGCCCCTCATTTTGCTTCGGGGGTTAAAAAGTGTCAGCATAGCGTCGGTCAGGGGTTAAAAACATACAAACAGGGTCAGTTTATAGATATAATTAGCAAAGCAATTTTTTTCTATTTGCCAATTGTATAATAGGTACCTACTTCTGTGAAATAACTATTGATTCTTTGTTTGTTCGTTTGTTTTTAACCCCCGACCGACGCAAAAAGAGGGGCGTTATAAGTTTGACGCCTATGTCGGTCTTTCTGTTTGTAGCTCCCAAATGGGTGGACCGATTTCGATGCGTTATTTTAAAATAGAAAGCTAACTTTTGCGAGAGTAAATAACATTAAATGACAAATTAAAAAACCCCAAAGCCCAAAACAAACATTTAAAAAGTAAAAAATTATTCTGTCACCTAGGTTTTATTTTTGATGTACTTAAGCAAATGTGTTTTACTCATTAACTTTCATTTTAAGATACTTTTTTAGGTCAATAAATTAATGTGTCTGGGAACGCAAGAGATTGTAAAAAAAATATTTTGAAATATTATGATTTGTATTAGTTTATTTATTCATTTGTTTATACTGCAATACGAAAACTAATCACAATTTTTCAGTACATGCAAGTTTTAGATATACCTACATAACATTAAAATAATACGGTCAAAATTGGTGTCGCGGGAACCACTGGGCAACCTAAAGATGTGTGTGTGAGCGCGCAGACGCTGTGTGCGTAGCGTTAAAAACCTAAAGTGGACACGGTCCGTCCGCTTATACGACCCTTAAAAGATACCTCTATAAACCAAATTTTAATAAATATACATAAATATTTATTTAAAGGTCCGATGAAAGTGCCTAACAAACATAGGAGGTGATTTTGAATTTTTCACTTATAAGAAGTCTTATAGCTTCGTCGATATTCAATCCAAGTAGATACCTATGCCTACTCTAACAAAATTCTGAAAAAAAATCTTTTACTTGTCGCGATTGTCGGTCTTACCTCCGGCTCAGCCTTATCAATAACATGTTTTATCTCAGCATCACTCATGACTCCGTGGAACAGGATCACATCAGGGTCCAAGTACAATTGCTCCATCTTTATGGGCGCCAGGAAGAGAAAGGGGTCAGGGCCTCTTAAGTAACTGCATTTCAACCTGCAGAGTTCCACAGAAAACACATTGAGGGCTCCGGTATTACCAACAGTCGCGGTATCACAAATCTGAAAAGCAGTCTCGCTGCTTCGATCCTTTCATTCAAAAATCGCGCGTTCGATCGGACAGGGACTTTTGACAACTTTTTATGTCACGTCCACGACTCTCCATACTAATCGATACGAACGAGCGCGTGGCTCCGGTCAGAATTTAGCTGTTTTATTTGAAAAAATAGATGATTTTTAATAAATTTCTAAAAAGTAAGAAAACCACATCATTCTAAATTGTATTGTGAACAATATTGTAAATTTTAATTTTCTTCCGATTCAAAATGTAAGAGTAAAATGGTTACAACTGGAAAAAAAGGGGTGACTTTAGAGTCCCTTTTCTTCGGTTTTATTCATTAAAATCGATTTCTAGAAAAACCACTTCACTCTCATACCCTGTAGATGGTTCAGTTCATTTTTCAGCTCAAAAAGTGCCATAGTTAATGAATAAAATGGTTACAAAGTTACCCAAAACCGGCAGGTAGCCCCTTAAAATATTACATAAGGTCCAAAGTACAATATAGAGTAATAAAACGACATCTTGTTACCTCTTTACTACTTCGTCTGCTAACTCCACTTCATTGCGGCACATAATTTCATAGTCACGACTGACCACTTCTTCCTTCCCTTTTCTCTTATTTATATTTAGTTGCACGATATTTCGATTTCGAGCTTCATCTTCCGCTACAAGTGCCTTGTATCTTTTTATATCAGGAATTAAGTCCCTGTATTTGATATCTCTTCTTGTTAATGCTGCTAAGAAACTATCCCATACCATAACACTTTTTTTATCGTCTGTAAAGGTACAGAAAATTACTATTTCATTTGGTGCTGAATTGTATAGTCTTAACTACCTACCTACTAACTATTTTGCATTTCAATAGTACCTAGGTTAGTTAGGTACATAACTACTTAACCGTCTTAGGCACCTACCTATACTGCTTACCAACGTACCCACTACGTACCCAAAATTAGTAAGTTACTAGGTATTTCTTTTCAAATCAAGGCATACGACAAACTTCTTTATAAAGCATATTTTATTCCATTGCCTTGTTTATAAGAGATCTCTTCTAGATTAGATATTGAAAATATTTTTGACATTGTTTATTAAAAATTGCAAGAAGTTTTACGAACCTAATTTTAAGAATCCAAAGCAGATATTTTCGACGATATGAAATATGGAGACATGGGAAATTATGCATTCATCAATATTGAATCTGTCGAGAGCCTCAAACATCCAAACTAGCCCCTTTCTGAAATCTTTCGCTTTGTACAACGCCGTTCCGATTTCGCAGCAGTCGCATGCCGACATAGGTGTACTAGACATTATGAAAAATAAAGTATACATAATATGTTATCCTTCCGCACACGATGACGCATTGACGAAGCGACGTCAGTCCGTCATTTGTGAAGCAAGGAGTTGTAAGAAACCGCACGTAGAAGCACACACGGTGACGGATTGACGCACCGTGTGTGCTTTTACGTGCGGTTTCATACAAGTCCTTGCTTCACAAATGACGGACTGACGTCTGCCGCTCCGTCAATGCGTCATCGTGTGTGATCCCACTTACTTAGACGTTCGACATGAATAAGAGTTGAGACACACTTACCGACGGCCGGCCCATACAAATGTGGTACCTACTAGATAGGGTCCTTCTATGCATATACTTTTTTAAGGGGTTGATCAGACCGTTCAATCTGAACAACTTTCTCTATGGCACGAACATCGCGTGATGATTCGAAACTTTGCAACAACCGTGAGTGTACAAGCACAGGTCCGGCACTCGCAACACAAGATGAGGTTACTATACGTGCCGTCCCGCTTGCACGCTTGCGCCTCCTGTATGTGCTTCTTGCTCGGTGCTCCTCAAGTTACCCCAGAAAGTGGGGTCAGGGCACGGAGTGTCCGTACTGTAATATAGTACTAGATATGAAATATAGTACTAGATACTCTTATCTACTGTGGTACAAGGTACCTACATTATTACCTGGGTTCTCCGGCCAGCATGCCACAGGCAAGCTCACTGACGTTTAGACGATATACGACCTGCAATCGTGAGATGGCGAGAGCTGCTCCAGTCAAGTCTACTTCTGTCGGCAAGTCCAATTTTCTCCCCAACTTGAATACTGTTGATTTTTAATCATCGTAATTTATATACCCTCTAAAGTTCGGTACGTCACTGCTAGGGCACAGGCCTTCCCTATATAAAGAGTATGAGTTACTTAAACGTTCCCAATTTGGATTGTCAGATTTGCCAGACATGTGCATCGGAGTTGCATGAACAGTAGGTTTCCTCCCCTCTGTCCTGTAGGCTCCACTATCTCGATCCACCAGTGGATTGAATAGGACGCTGAAGTTCACCTCACTATGTTTTCCATCTCCGCAGTGCCAAAACCAAAGAGAATTTTTTTATTCTGTTATAAGCAGTGATCGGAATCTCGGGGCATTTTTTGAGCATACAAGTTTGGATACGCCTTGAATTTCCCGGAAATATCCGGATTTAATAAATATGGATAAAAATTTCACGGGATTTATTGGGATTACCTATTTAGATGTCAAGAGACGTTTTTTAAATCAAGAGTATTAGCAGCGCATACTAGAGGCCGCGACTTTGACACACGCCGCCTGGTACTTTTGACATGTACCGCGCTTAGGTAAAATGTTGACCGTTATTAAACAATGATATTAAGTAACTAGATTAGTAGTTAGGGCACCAAAGCGTTGCCACTTCGAAGATGTCTGCAGGCTTCTTTGACTTCAGTTCAGGCGTTTATCTATGGTGAGCGGACATATCCGTGACGTATAAATTAAGCTACCAAAATGGGGAAATGCGCCGTAAAAATTTGTAAATCACTGTCGGAAAAGAATAATAAAGGAAGTGGTGTTACTTTTCACAAGTAAGTTTACTATATTTTGTTAAGATTATTCAAAATAACATTAAAAAACTAAATAAATTTTTCACGCACTGTTTTTGCCATCAGTGTTGCAAGTAAATACCTACGATTTTGATTTTCCCACACTGTTGGGAGTTTCAGTACCCTCTTCGTTATTTCATACAGGGTTAAGTTTTAATCAGTCCGGATAACTTTACCATTCATTCCCCTAATCAAACTGAACAACATTCACTATAGAGCCAACATCGAAATCGTGAAAACAAAATAAGCTGTTTCATACAAAACTGCAGTACCGACTGACTCGACTCAAATGTATTGGACAGCTGATTTCTTTTTTCGTGATTTCGAAGTTGACACCATAAATAAAATAAATAAATACCTAAATATTATAAATCTTTATTTGCATAGTCAAAGTGAAGAGATTACAATATGGTGACGTTAACCGATCTGGGCTGATTAAACATTAACCCTGTATAATATGATATATTACTTAAAGTTTAATTATACCTAAATCTGTTCAGAACACACAGAGCCTATATATTCAAGTTATAATTCAGGTAATAAATTCATTAAGTTCAGGAATTAATTCTAGGGAAATTATTTCTAACCACAACTGTGGCCGTATTTACTGACGTTTTTAAAATAATAACGTCTTTCTCATTTCGTCGTAATTTTTTTGACGGCAGAAGAAACGAGACAAACCTAGTTTACTTTGGCGTATGTATCGATTTCCAAGCTACATCTTTGAAACTCTGAAGTAGTTGCTCATTTTTGAGTATTGTTTTCAAGAAGCTATCCCTCTAGTATTGTTATTAAATCACCCAGGGCAAAATCGCAATAAAATCAGTCGGTTAACCAATTTCAATGTTATTATTGGATTCCAAATTACTTTTTCGAGATTTAATTACCATATAAAATAATGTTTTGTTGCCGTTGTAGTTGGCCGTCTAATTAAAATTCTCTAATAATTTTTTTATAATCAGGGTGTTTGTGACATCGTTGGCCAAATTGAATTGCTGGATAGAAGAGGTCTCCCTCACGCCCCAAAAAAAAATATGCATCACGCAATTTTTTGGTTTTTCTCAAAAAAGTTCGAAAGTCAGCAATTAAGCTGGAATAAAAAGACAAGTTGTGTGTAAAACACGAATTTTTACACACAACTTGTCTTTTTATAAAGTCTGTTGTCTTTTTAGAAAAAAAATCTGCTGTCCCATACAAAACTGCAAACCGACTCGAGCCAAATGTATGGTACAGCAGTTTTTTTTTCGCGATTTCGATGTTGGTCCTGTAGAGAAAGTTGTTTTATTTGATGGTCTGATCATCCTCTTAAAAGTTCTGACCAGATTTAGGTATAATTAAACTTTAAGTAATACAGTGTGTTTGGAAGCGGTGTGCAAATATTTAACGGGATGATAGTTGACACCATTTAGAACATTTTGAGCCATACATGTCTCATACGAAGTCTGATTGTTGATTTTTAAATGCAATTTTTATTTTATTTTTGAAAAAACCCGATTTCTGACAGTTAATTGCCAACAGTGTATTTATGTTGGTATGTTAACTGTTTTATTTTTTTGAGGTTGTCAGATGTGTATTTCTAATCTAATAAACCAAGTTTCAGGCGCCTGTGTTATTGGAAAAAAATTCTAGTCGCTTTCGAAGTCGTAAAAACTTTTAACATTTTAACAATACTGTGAAGTTTTTGGCAATTATAAAAATAAATAAAATAGTCTCGATCGTTCAAACCTTTTTAAAAACATGCTCGGCTATTGGCCTTTCTTTCAAGGTATCATTTAAGCTGCTATCTTAGCAATTCTCAGAATTAGAGGTTAAAAACCAAATTGAAAGAGATTAAATTCTAAATAAAATTTGAAATGGACAAATGAAACAACATTTTTGGTAAAAATACTTGATGATTCATTTTCAAAATGTGTACCTCTATTTCCTACACACTTTCGTTTTACTTCGGTCGTTTTTATTTTGTAAAAGAGATCCTTGGCTACTCCATCCCGAGATGTGAAAACCACGGGGTCAGGTCCGGGGACCGTGGGGGTCAAGAGATGGGTCCCCGGACTTGACACCCGTGGATTTTTACATCTCGGGACGGGCCCTGGAGCTCTTTTGGTGAGGAGGTGAAGAAATTGCAAAACGGAAGGAGCTAATCCGCAAAATTGAAGATATTCAATTTCAAAAAGCTGGAGATAAAAACTAAAAATAACAACGACACATTTTGAAAATGAATAATCAATTATTTAACCAAAAATGTTGTTTCATTTGTCCATTTAAAAATCGAAATTAATCTCCCTCAATTTGGTTTTTAACCTCTAATTCTGAGAATTGCTAAGATATCAGCTTAAATGATACCTTGAAAGAAAGGCTAATAACTGAGCATGTTTTTAAAAAGGTTTGAACGATCAAGGCTATTTTATTTATTTTTATAATTGCCATAAACTTCGCAGTATTGTTAAAATTTTTAAAGTTTTTACGACTTCGAAAGCGTCTAGAATTTTTTTCCAATAATACACATCAGACAACCCAAAAAAAAAAAAAAAACAATTAACATACCAACATAAATAGGGGCACTGTTGGCAATTAACTGTCAGAAATCGGTTTTTTTTTCAAAAATAAAATAAAAATTGCATTTAAAAATCAACAATCAGACTTCGTCTAAGACATGGATGGCTCAAAATGTTCTAAATGGGGTCAACTATCATCCCCTTAAATATTTGCACCCCACTTCCAAACACCCTGTATATCATATTATACAGGGTTGATGTTTAATCAGCCCAGATCGGATAACGTCACCATATTGTAATCTCTTCACTTTCACTATGAAAATTTAGATTTTTATTAGGTATTTATTTATTTTATTTATGGTGTCAACTTCGAAATCACGAAAAAAGAAATCAGCTGTCCAATACATTTGAGTCGAGTCGGTCGGTACTGCAGTTTTGTATGAAACAGCTGATTTTGTTTTCACGATTTCGATGTAGGCTCTATAGTAAAAGTTGTTCAGTTTGATTAGGGGAATGAATGGTAAAGTTATCCGGACTGATTAAAACTTAACCCTGTATGAAATAACGAAGAGGGTACCGAAACTCCCTACAGTGTGGGAAAATCAAAATCGTATATACTTGCAACACTGATGGCAAAAACAATGCGTTAAAAATTTGTTTAGTTTTTAATGTTATTATGAATAATCTTAACAAAATTATAGTAAACTTACTTGTGAAAAGTAACACCACTTCCTTTATTATTCTTTTCCGACTGTGATTTACAAATTTTTACGGCGCATTTCCCCATTTTGGTAGCTTAATTTATACGTCACGGATATGTCCGCTCACCATAGATAAACGCCTGAACCATGCTATGGTATCTTAGTGCAAACGAAGTGGAACGCTGAAAGACAGCTTCCGCCATCTCGCGGTGACATTTCGAAGCACTATGAGCGACAGCGCGCTACACCTCACCGCTGCGCTGTAGTAGAGAGAGATTTCGCCCATATCAAACACTGTCTTGTTGGTCTAGTGGTCCAGACAACCAGCCCACGATTCGGGCGCTTATGGTTCGAGCCCCGTGTCGGCCGGCCGTCTTTTTCTATTTATTTATCAATGTGGCTCCCCCATGCGCTAATAAGGGGCAACGACAGTAATTAAGCCGTTCTAAAATCCGAGGCGACTTACCTATCTATACCCAATATACATATTAATCTATGGCCTGAACTGAAGTCAAAGAAGCCTGCAGACATCTTCGAAGTGGCAACGCTTTGGTGCCCTAACCTAACTACTAATCTAGTTACTTAATATCATTGTTTAATAACGGTCAACATTTTACCTAAGCGCGGTACATGTCAAAAGTACCAGGCGGCGTGTTTCAAAGGCGCGGCCTCTAGTATGCGCTGCTAATACTCTGGATTTAAAAAAACGTCTCTTGACATCTAAATAGGTAATCCCAGTTAATCCCGTGAAATTTTTATCCAAATTTATTAAATCCGGATATTTCCGGGAATTCAAGGCGTATCCATACTTGTATGCTCAAAAAATGCCCCGAGATTCCGATCACTGGTTATAAGTTATAAGAGTTAGGTATCGGGGGCCACTGTGCTACGAAAAACACGATGAATCGCTGCAATTACTACATAAATATTCATGGCGATAGGTATTCACGCTAAGTAAAGTCCAAGAAGCCCTGTTATAGCGGCTTAGAAATACTCAGTCGTATTGGCTAGATCGGAGTGATGTGATGAAGACATCCTAGAGTTTAATAACTTATTTTCTTTAATTAGACAGAGAATGGGGAAAAAAGTTAGTAAGAAAAGTTTTTTAGGCTGATATTGTTATTAATCAACCTACTAACAAAATTATGGATTTTTATCTGAAATAAATGAGTATTTAATTTAATTTAATTTAAAAAAAAAAAAAAAATTAAATTAATAAAATTATTATTATTATTATTTATTATTATTTATTATTATTTATTATTATTTAATTTAATTTAATTTATTTAATTTCTGGGTTAAAATCCCAAATATTAAAAAAAGAATGAAAAAAAAATAGTTTTGTACCTACTCTATACAAGTATATGGGTCGATAGGAGCAAGAAAAAAAAACAGCTTTTCCATACTAAACTGCAGTGACTACTCGACTCAAATGTATGCAACAGCTGATTTTTTTCTTACTTCGATCGGTTTGCTCCCATAGTAAAAGTTGTTCACATTGATGGGTACCTAGGCTCTTCTTTTAAAAGGATGCTAATGATATCAATTTAACCCTGTATAAGCTCGAATTACAAGATTTTTAGAGCGACAACTTTAAGTTGTGTAGATGGGAACAAATTTAAACTAATAGAATATTCCTATCGGACGAACCAAAAAAGCAGTATCATTGAGAACATAAAATGAAAAATAGTTGATCCGTTTCAGTTGGTTAGTTCAGTTGATCGGAGTGGAAAGACAGGTTAATAGAATGCCACAAAACAATTGGAATGTTTACTTGTAATCTTACTTTGTTGTTTTAAGAAATTGTTGTTGTTTAAGTATTTATGTACTATAGGTTTGGTACCTACCTGATCTTTTAAATACGTTTTCTTCCATGGCATCTAAATCACTCGTCAAACTTCTTATTAGGGTGTACGAATTGATAGGATTCATCAAATAATTCGTTACATTTTTTTTTGCAATTTGATATTGGAACTGGTGTCGTTTTAATTTTCTGTTGGATTAGAAAACATAATTACTTTACTACTATTCATTAGTAAATTAGAACTACAGCACATTTATTTGAAAGATGGACCCGAAAAATAAAAGATCCTGATTGGGAGACGCTACTTACTTAGATCAAAGTAAAATTAATCGCTTCTTAGGGATAAGACCGCCTATTTTTGTACCTTCTGTATTTCTTGTTTGTTATCTCTCTGTATATTATGTTTTTTTTTTGTGTAAAATAAAGTATAATTGATTGATTGATTGATTAATACCTACTTCCAATAAAATTGGCAAAAAGTTGAATTTTTCTGGTTTCCCTTGTAGGACAGGCATGCATGCTGATTTTGTTAATATGAGATGTCTTGAGTCGTTCGTACCTACCGCAACCATTACGAAACTAAATACCTACCATTGATTGCAGACTGGCTAATCTTTACACCTACAACATGAGATTTTGTCATACAATATTTATAACTCATATTGATACGAAAAGAAATATTAAGGGTTGAGTTTTTGAACATCAAATATAACACAGGAAAATTTATCAACATTTTTCAGTAATGAAATGAAGCCTGAAAGTTTGTAAACTGGTTTAAAATTCAGGTGGAGTCTTTTAATTGCAACTATCTGGTATTTTAACAATGCGGTAATCGCATAAGAATCACGATTCAGTTCTTCTCTTTATACCAACACCTGCCTTCTATGGCCACTATGTGTCTATTGAGAGAAGAACTGAATGGTGATTCTTTTAAGTGCAATTGCTCTTGTAATTGCAATGTGTTTCTAGTATGCGAAAATGCGCGCTGCACACAAACGTACTATGTTGATATTTTCAATACTAACAAACTAAAGTCAATGAAATTTTGCAAAAACAATCTAGAAACAAATTTCTATGCTTCTATGGAGTCAGATTTTCGATAAAACATACAGTTTCAATGCTAGGATTAATTTAAGATTTGTATGGAAATCTTTGAGGCACTGTAACTTGAAAACTATACATTTTAACGAAAATTTGACTCCATACAAGCATAGAAATTTGTTTCTAGATTGTTTCTGCAAAATTTCATTGACTTTAATTGGTTAGTATTGAAAATATCACCATAGTACGTTTGTATGGAGCGCGCTCCGAATAATATACCCATAATGCATATAGTAGTGTAGTGTAGGACAAACTTACGCGTCTAAATCAGACAATCTCCTTCTTTCACTGATAAAGTAATTGTGTAAGCTCTTAATCAGGTCTCCCTGCACATCCATCAGACGTCTCATATGAGAAATGGCGCTGAAATACTCTACGGACGCCGAAAACTGTAGCTCTAATAATATTACGAACCAAATGTGCAACCGAAAACTATCAACCATTATAGTATTTTGTTTCAAATTTTATAGTTTCTTGATTTGATGATCAACTTTTATAAGTAATGTTACAGGTAGGTAAATTGTAGCTATTCGTTCAAAGTTGAATGGTTAAATGTAGAGCACTTGTTAACGAACCAAATGTCGAAATATTGACGAAGAGGAAATTATTGTTTTGGTGTCCGTTACGAAAATCCTTTGTATATAATTCCATAGTAGTGAATCATACTGTATAAATTTCTCTTCTACTAAATATGCAAGTATTTTGACTGAATTTAAAATTACCTACTTTAGTACATAATTCACTTCAGCAACATGCGGCGTGAATGCTTCAGCAACATACATACATAAACTCAAGACTATAATCCCTTTCGGGGTGGCCAGAAGCTTATTTGCTAAAACTGCGTGCAATTGTAGCAAGATGCGTCGCCAAATTTCATAAAATCTATATAACGCGGAATTCGTCGATATAGAACACTAGCCACTTACAAGAGAAAGCGGCCAGAGGCGTTTCTGATTAAAAAAAAGTTTTTTTCTAGGTAGGTACATAACAGGAAGCTGGGATAGCAATTGGATATCTGATGATTTCGAGCACAACTAAGCTAGAAATAAAACAATGTAGGTCTTAATTAAAAATTATATTGAAGTTATATGTTCATGAAACTTCGGCAACGGACGAGGTATATTCCTGTCGTAGGCCTCGCCTTGGTACTCCAGGCTGCATGGCTTCATAAACACTTGTCCACTTTGTTTGATCCACTTGTTTGTTACTGCAAAATCACACACAACCATCAATTTGTGACCTTACTGAAAGAGGAAACTGTCATGAATGTATGTTGTTACTCAAACAGATATAAATCAGCAACATGCTTCGTCAAAACAATTACATACAGGCAGAAATCTGGCAACACGTATCGTCAACATAGCCCGAATTTGCTCAGTCAATTAACCCGCCGCTTGTCGATCCCGGCGCAAAGGAGGCGAAAAGGCGTTAGCATATGCTCACGACTATATTCCCCGAGGGGGTAGTCAGAGATATTCTGGAACCTCAGAACATCCACATTTCACCAGTAGTACCGTAAGCCTGTCCAGTGTGACGGGGGGTGAGCCCGTCGCCACTTATAATGGACAGTGGGTACAATACATGCCTCGAAATTGAAGCATGCAGGTTTCCTCACGATGTTTTCCTTCATTGAAAAGCCAGTGGTGTTACAAATCGTACATAAATTCCGAAAAACTCATTGGTACGAGTCGGCCTGGACGGGGATCGAACCATCGCCTCCTGCACGGCAGGCAAGGTTACTCGCCACTGGACCACCACGGCTAGTAGCGTTACCACGTTGAATTGCTGTGGCTAGCCTCTGCACCAGAATCGACCGAATCGAATTTCGGTCCCTCAGTCGACGGCCAATCTCTTAAGGTTCTGGAGTGCAATTCTCTAAGGTATCCTTTTTGCATCCTTCAGATCGTCGAAGATTTCATATTTAGTTTGACACAATGCATACCGAATTGACAGCTCGCCGATGTTTCAACCGATGTTTGCGCTTAGAGAATTCCTGTTGTTGTAACTTACTCCACTTTGATCCTCGTAGCACGGGGCAGGCAGCATGTAGCGAGTCCATATCTTTTTCTCCAGACGGATGTAGGTTCCACCAGAAGATCGCGGCACCCTTCACCGGGAACACGGTCAGGCCCAGTTTAGGGAACACCGTTGCTCCTCCCTGCGCCACGTCTGACATCTGACGAGGAAATCATTCATCACCATATTCATTTTACGTCCGACATGGGTCACATGCCAATTTTACTAAATAAAATAAAAAATGTAGTCGCCATCTCGGTGGGTACGTGATAACACCTACTGAAATTAGGGACCTCCCTCCAAAAGCATAACACGGTCCATGAAGTCCGTGAGCCTAGGAAATGACCTTTAGCCTGTAGGTCAAGGGTGACAGCTACAATAGATCGGTCCAAGTCACGGTAGCTATTGGTCATTGACCAAGCCCTTACAACCAGATAATAACAATGTAGCATCGTGTGGTAACCGGCATACGTTGAAGAAGAAATTCCCGATGCGTATGTGAAGTGTATCAATCCACACTGCACCCTTCTTGAGGGTAGGCCTGTGCCCTGTAGGTAGTGGGACGTATATAGGCTGATGATGATGATACAAAGTGGTAGATTTAATAGTGTCTGTCTACAATCAGATACCTACAAACTTACATAAAACAGAACTGTTCCTATTCGGTTTCCACCGGTTTCTGCGTTGTAATTCTGAAATCAATGTAAAACTCTTATTAAAATGATTTGTGAATAATTTTATGACTATTTGTCCCATGTTCAAAATAGTATAAGTATTCAGTGTTTTATTTTGAACAGCATATTCACTCACTTGGAAAAAATCATGATGTGGTTCGTATTGGCCTCCGATCCCATAGTTGGCGACCTGGAAACTCTCAGCGGTCTCCATGCTCATGCCAGTCAAGTCGGAGACGCGGCGAGTGATCTTGTCTGTAGTGACACTACTACCCTCATGCAGCCATGACGACTTGCATACGCGGAAGTCGACAACTACTGGAGTGGAGTCATTACTTCTAGGCAGAACAGCAGCACGTTGGAACTGCAAGCATAATGTTCATAGTATTAGCACAGCATAACTACATACCTAGTCCTTACAGTAGGGCAACGGATGTACTTGCGCAGAGCAACAGAGGGGGCCCAACGGAGAAGCGGGCGGCGCTGATCATCCTACAATCTGTATGAATATAAGGGCATTGACTGCGCATGACAACGTAAAAGTACACCGGCGCGGAAGTGGAGCGCGGGTCATCGATGCTCAGAGAGAAATTTGTTCAGTTTGATGGTCTGGCCACCCCGTTAAATAAGTGTCAGCATATTAAGAAGGACCCTTTATATGTAGTTATGCTGTGGTATTAGTTATTGACATTTACCATCTACTGCTACATTCATAGCCAGCATAATATATTCATACGCATATTCATATTCATACGTCCCGCTGCAAGGCACAGACCTACCCCCAAGGAGTGTGCAGGTTGGCGTTAATTAATTCACCACACTTGTCCAATGCGGATTGCTAGACTTCACATATGCATCAGAATTTCTCCTTCAACGTATGGTGGTTTCCTCACGATGCAATGCAACACATTTGTTGTTACATTATCCCATAGGTACCTACAGATCTAGGTTCCGAAAGTGAACTTACATTTGGTTGCGCCGTCTTCTTAATGATATAGATCTCATCATCCGACAACACTTCGTGGAACATATACACGTTTGGCTCAGTGAAAAGCTCTTCCATCTTTATAGGTGCTAGTTTCAGGAAAGGACTGTTTTCTGTCAGGTAGCGGCATTTTAGTCTGCACAAAATAATAATGGTTACCATTAGAGTACCCCAACACGCCCGGCGACATTTTGAAGGTGACGGGTTTACATAGGATGAGAATAGCATAGGATCGTTGACGAATGTCGAAATAAAAAGGAGGTCCTTGCCCAAAAGTGATCCACCAATTATTTATATTTGGTAGAAAATACAGGAGAGCTGAGGAAGAAGTAGACTCTAGGTCTTCCACGTTCCAGTCTAGGTCCTATAGATAGAGTAATATCGGAGCATTTTCGTATCAGGAAGTAACGGCACTTGCAGATGACGTTAAGAGAGTAGCTCTTAAATAATATGCCATCATTGGAACCCTTACCGGGCGATATGCCACAGTCATGATGAATGATGATTTACAAGATGAAGGTCACCCCGATCCCAGCTGTCGAGCTTGCGAAGAGCAGGATGAAACCATTGGAACATATCCTGTGTGACTGAGATGTCTTGGCGGCTAAATACAAGTGCCTCCTGGGAGATGGTTATACAAAACTGGGAGATTATACGTTTCTTCCGCTGAACTGTATGGTTACGTTTTTGAAGGGTGAAGAAAAGAAAATAAGCATATAGGGGTCAACACAAAAGACCCCATAAGGTCGAAGTGTTGCTGGCTTACCGCCCATATTGAGATAATATGACGAGTGTTTTCTATCGTAGTTACCTCTTGGTTGCAACGCTGGGTGATACTACTTCACCGCGACACAGTGCCTTATATATATCACGATCGGTTTTATATTCCGTTACTGTTCCATTTCCGTCTGACTCGTTGGCAGTCTTCTGGAAAAAATAAGTACATGAAGAAACAAACACATGTACATATTGTATACATACGTATGGACAGAAACGTTACAAACTTTTATACAGATACAGCTAACAGATGGCACATGCCAATCTAAGGCTGCGTTTCCACCAGAGATGTGCGAGGTAGCGAGGCGGTAAGCGAGGAAACAAACCGCCATAACGCATTCGCTCGACGTTATTGGGAAATTGAAGCACTGCCATTGGCCGATTGTTTCCTCGCTCACCACCTCGCACATCTCTGGTAAAAAAGCAGCCTTACTCTCCATAAATAAGTACATATAGGAGTATATATTCGTACAAGGGGTAGATGAATAATATGAAGCAAGACATACCTAATCAATTCACACAATCCCCTCTTAGCCCATCTTGCGTCACCCTATAGGTTAGCAAATAAACTCCAGGTTGAGTTGGTAACCTATGATCTTTTGTCAACAACTGAGAGAGCTAGGTATTTTACCCGGAGTTAATTGGTAACCTGGGTTAGTGGGGCTAAGTGGTATTTAGAACCAGATCCGAAGATATGGTAGGAATATTTTAATTGGCAATGACCACGGCAATTGCTTCTGTAGAGCTATTCTATGTTTTATATTATAGGTATAATAACAGGTACCTACATTTTCTAACTGAGCCTTTTCTTCTTCGGCTATTCGTTTTTCAAATTCCTCTATCAATTCTATCAAATCGTTTCCCTTGACCGCAAGATGATCGGGTACCATTGTTAGTAATATCTTGGTATATTTCAATGCATTTGGAATATCATCTGTAATGTTTGATGATTTTAATACCACTTATTAAAATCAATATTGGCCGATTAACAATATCCTTGGACAGTGAGCGGAGCACTTATAACTTCACCATCATTGTCAGCATATTATCGTCCACTGCTGCTGGCCATAGTTAGGCCTCCCCCAAGGCTCGTCACAAAACTCTATCTTCGGCCTTCCTCATCCAGTCGCTACCAGCTATATCTCTCAGTTCATCGGCCCCCGAGTCAGGAGGCGCACCTACGATACGCCTGCCATTTTCGAATTGTTTCGCAGATTAAAAAAAATCGAGCAAATGCAAATCGGATACCCCCTCTTAATTTATTATTACTTTCTGTTTTTTTTTTATTTGTTAGTAAGTCCGCCATAATAATTCATACTCTGTGAAAATTTCAGTCATCTAGATATGTGGTTATTTCGTTCTAGAGATATATGGTTCAAACTAGGTTCATAAGATACAGCTCTTTATCTATAGGTAGGACAGACGAACGGACGGACAGCGTAGGTATAGGCACCGGAGTTGAGTACGGGTTGAGTACGGAAAACCCTAAAAAAACGTTAGATAAGATACCTATCATTTGATCTCTTTTCTAAGACATCTTACCCAATATCCTGTAAGTGCCAGCAATATGATCAATTAAGTCAACTACAGTGAAATAGTACGCTTCTGGCGTGTTGTCGTCGTACTTCCAAACCGCCTCCGTCATCCATTCTATTGAACCTTTATAATTTTCTGCTTTGTACAGCGAAACTCCGATCTCGTAGCAATCACTCGCTGACATGGGTGTACTGGAATTTTAGTTTGCGTCATTACGTCAGCTCACGACCAATATCAAAAAGTGTATTATTACTTAGGTATATACATCATGTAAGTACATGTATCTACTCAAACTGTCCTTCTTTGTCCTTCTTAATATGCTGACACTTTTTAAGCGGATGACCAGATCACCAGACCATCAAACTGAACAACTGTCTGTATAGCACTAACATCGATATCGCGAAAAAAAATCAGCTGTTCCATACAAAAATGCAAACCTACTCGAGGCAAATTGTATGGGACAGCAGATTTTTTTTTCGCGATTTCGATGTTGGTCCCATAGAGAGTTTTGTTCTGTTTTATGGACTGATTCATCCTCTTAAAAAACTGTCAGCATATTAAGTTGGACCCTGTATTGCTCAATCGGTGTCCTAATAGGGGAAAATCGTTGGTGGACCAGCGCAGCAGCCAGCGCAAACAAAAGAGGTGGCATGGAATTTTTCAAATAAAAAATAGCTCAGGAATTAGAGCGACAAAATGTAAACAAAGAAACGTCACTGTCAAAGTGACATTACGTGGTCAGAAACCTTTGGTACATTTTTTAAGAATACAATTATGTCGGCACGGCATTTAATAAATTGCGTTGACATTTAAAAATTATCGTCTACCTATAAATATTAAAAACAATCGTGACAATTTGAATGAAATTTTTTAATTATGTTATGTAGCCCACAACTCTGTCTGTGTGGGCTTTTTGTGCTATGCGTAGCATCCGCGCATAGCGTACGGACTCAGACAACGGTATTAAACAATCAAGAGATGCGTTTATAAAATAAAAAATCTTTTTCTTTAAGAACTTTGTAAAAACGAACCAAAGGTCTAAAATATCTGATTGTTGCCAGACCACGAAATAAAATATTTACAGTCACGCTTTCTTTTAATCTAAAATAAATTATAACTTGCGTATTTTTTAATTATATTCCATACAAAATTAACATATCATTTGTCGTAATCCTTGGCGAGTAGAATAGATAATTTACAGTTAATCATTCCGGAGATAAGTTTTCTTCCATCTCGAGATGGTATTTTCTACACTGGTATCACCGTTGTTTACATTTTGTCGCTCTAATTCCTGAATGGAGTATAATTAAGTAGGTATACTTATTATTATTGGTTAACGTAGGTATAGGAAAAAAAAATGTTAGTACTTATCTCAAACGGGATAACTTACAATGTTTCTGTATATGGATAATTGCCATGACTGAAAATAAAAATAAAACATACATTTCAATTCAAGTAAGTACTTAGGTAGTTATATTACCGTTGGCGCGCTCCATACAAACGTAGTCTGGTGATATTTTAAAACGGATAGTATTAAAAATATCACCAGACTACGTTTGTTGGTTTTGGTTAATCCTAGCATTAAAACTGTATATTTTAACGAAAATCGGACATCATACGAACATAGAGATTAATTAAAAAAAATTTTTTTTTTCTGTTTAATTATTTTAATGACAAAATTAAGTTAATTATTTAAACTATTGACTAAACCTTAACTAAATCTACCTCAATTAGTTTGTAATGTAAAAAGTATATACAGAATATTGAGACTAAAAAGAAATGATGTACAAATTTGTTAATAAATGTTTGTAAATTGTTTCTGAAAAATTGCATTGACTTTGTTAATTGGATAGTACCTAAAGTAAGTATATAGAAAATATCACCAGACTAGTTTGTATGGAGAGCGCCAACGTCGCTTGCAAAATTGCCAGCGGAGTAGTCGTTATCTGCAGAATCAGATAATTTATGTACACACACACACATACATAAACTCACGACTATAATCCCTTTCGGGGTCGTCAGAAGCCTTGCTACAACCACCGACTACATTTTAGATAATGTATGTGTGGCATACAAATACTGCCGTCTGGTTCCGGCTTAGAATTTAATAATTAATAATAATTCTTACCGTAGGTGTCGAGCAAGACGACTAAGGGATTAAAGGTTTCTTACGTAATGTTTATATGGGCGAAAGGGTAGCAACCTCTCACCACTTGGCATTGCTAAATATGAGCATTGCTACGACAGAAAGTTTGTAATGTTTCTGTCCACCCCTAATAGGAGTGTAAGTTTACCTATGTCTGTACCTACGTACGTACAAAATATTGCATATGTGAAACTCACACTCCAAATAAAATTCAATACATGGTTACCTTGGAGACTGTGCGCATTTTTCTTCCATGCAATCAGTATCGTTAATAGAACACATTCCAGGAAAAAAATACTATTTTTTCTTTGGTTTTTTTTTTTCGTCTTCAGGTTCCTATGAATCTCGGCAGGGATTTAACAATCGGATTTCTTTCTTTATAATCAGACAGTCCAAAGCGCCATGGATGTCAACCCCAACCTTCATAACTGTAGTAAGACCCTAATCCGAGTTCAGGAATTTTTTCTGTTATCTTTGGAACTCTTTTGTCTTTTGTCACTACTATTTTAATATTTTTGTATGAGACATGATAAAATGAAAAAATACGTGTCTTTTTATTTTCAATGACCTTCATATATACGTCTTTGCGCACTGTCTCCGAGGTAACCCTGTATAGGATTGAAGCCAATTTCTTCAACGTTTAAACTTTTTTTTAAGTTACCACCGCGTCGGACCGTGCTGTCGTTATAGAGAAGATGCGGACAAAAACTCAACAAGATAACACATGTCTTATCTTAGTACTTTACCTAAATGTTCCATTGAGGAGCCCGTTTGACAGTGATGTAGTGTTCAGCAGATAGGTCTCCTGCAGCCTCGTGAGAGCTAGTATCGACCCACGCAGGTCTTCCCTCGTCGGGTACTCTAGTGCTTCATCCCTGTCAAAAACTATACACAATATTTAGCTGCTGATTATTTAACTTAAGAGAATATTATTCCGAGAGCGAAAATGCGCGCTGCATATAAACGTACATATGTTTTTAGATTGTTTCTGCAAAATTTCGTTGACTTTAATTGGTTAGTATTGAAAATATCACCATAGTACGTTTGTATGGAGCGCGCTCCGAATAATATACCCTTAAAATTTATAGGTAGATATATATGCAGGTATAGCCTGACAGAAATATAAAAACTTGTTTTGGAGGCACTGCAATCGACTATAACCTTTAATGACATATTGCAAGTACAAAAATTAGTTCCAATTTAATGATCTTCCGCAACATTGCGGTGTTTATTTTTCTTGTCGGGCTTTTGTTAAAGTTTTCTACAACTTTTAGTGCGTGCATTATGTTATGCATATTTTAGCACTTGTTACTTTAATAATGTTAGGTACCTAACTAGCTCATGAAGCGACGGTTGGACATTACGGTGAGATGACACTCAGTCATGAGTATCCGGGTTCGATTCCGCACGGACGACATGCCATGTAGGGCAGGTTACCAATGAGTTTTTCCTACTTAAGTAGATAATAGGTACAGACTACTCTTCAAATGGTGAAGGAAAACTCGTGGGAAAACCTGCATAACGATGAGGAAGAAATTCGGATGCGTATGTGAAGTCTACTAATCCGCATTGGGACGCGTGGTGGGCAGATGCCCAGACAGAACCTTCCCTAACGGTATAGTGCCTTGCAGAGGGACGTATGCAGAGTGCAAAGAAAAGTATCATTTAACCTTTAAACCACATACTCTACCGATCAAACTGAACAACTTTTACTATGTGGATGTGAAAAACTTTGTTTAAACTAACCCTAATTATTGTGGAGACTTGTTTGGAAACTTTTTGTTCATTGCGTAGTTATAATGTGTGTACCTTATAATTTTTTTTAATTTTGTATAGATTTATAATTCCTGTTTTCTAACAATTTACTTTTTTAAGTACCTATCTAACGAAGTAAGTAAATCTCTGTATGAATGTATGAGTAGTACCTACCTACTAGTCATCTGATTGATGCAACTGTACTGTTTTTGTTGCACTTCCGGATAAACCTCCGATGGTTTTTGGAAGTTCAATTGTTTAAATCTTTTGTCATTTTTCTTTCAATAAAAAAATTAAAAAAAAAAATTGTGAGTAAACCTGTTAGAACAAAAAAAATCTGCTGTTCCATACTAAACTGCAATACCTACTCGATGCAAACGTATGGGACTTATCCTTACACCCCGTATAGGCTGATGATGAATTACTATTAATTATTACTAATTATTAGAAATCGGTTCAGCAGATGCATGTCTTATAGCGTCGTCGTACATAAAGACTGCAAAATTATTACAAATATAGATATTTTACAAATAAAAGAACATACCAATCGGTATTTTAGTAATGTTTTCCATAAATTCCAAATCGACTGTTAATCTTTTTATAAGGCTGTAAGTATTAACAGGGTTTCCTATGTACTTGGGTATGTCGTCAACAGCTATCTTGTGTTCCTTTTTGAAAAATTGTAGATTCCTGAAAAGAATTAAATAACTACTTCGTTTGTCCACGTGCATTTAAAATTTAAATGCACGCATTATTTTAAAATAAAAATAATACTTTGTTCCATTGTTCCCCTGGATTCTTTTAAGTATCACGTGGCTCCACCTTTTTATAAATCTCTAGTGTGATTTTGTTCATAAAACAATTGGACTTGAGATTACCTATACTAAACCACTTGACATTGGCAGAATTGCAGTGCCTAGACACAGCTGAGCAGTCACGTTGCAAGTTCTGACACGAGCACTTGTCTCGCGTGGTGTTCGCGTGGTTCGCGTTTTTGTTTGCCACGAGGCTCCGCAATCTGCAATCTCCTCTTGTTCTTGATCAAGAACTATCCCTGTGATTGGAATATACATACTCCCACAAACTACTTGACATGGCGGAAATGCAGTTGCAATGCAGCAAAAGTCCGTTGATTAAAAAAAAAAAAAAAAAGAACAAAAAAATTTCCTCTACTAACCTAACCTACGATTTATCGATGTACATTTTACGGTATATTTTTGGATGAAGCAAAAATTTACAGGACGGTGATAGTTGGCTGAAGTGTTTTAAGTTAAAAACAACCATTTTATATTAAATAATAAGTACGTTAATTAATTATATTATAATCTTACTTACTTCTCCAATACATTCAGCCTTTTCTTCTCCATTTCTATGAATCCTTCAAGATCATAAATAATTTTCTGTTGAGCTTTCAACAGCGGCCCCACATCTTCCGTGGCACTATACACTTCTGCCTCGACCTTACTCGTCATTACTACGAAACATATTGCGTATAATACTTTGATTGTCAACATTTTACTACTATTTTATATCTGAAATATAAAGTTGATTTTCACTTCGTTCTCTCGCGAACTATCGACGCACTAAACTTGAAAATGATTCAGTATATACATTAGATTACTAACAACTTAGTTATATATTTCCTTGAATAATACTCACTTGAATAGATAAAAGGGTAGTATACAATAGATAAAACTGATAAATCAATTCATATTATGAGTGTGATGTACCTACCTTTTTGAATCACACTTGCACTCAAAACTTTTATTAAAAGCATGTTTTAGGTAAACAATAGTAGATTACACACCGCGGACAGGAAAGTAAGAAAGGTCTTAGATCTTAAAAAATTGTTGACGGAGGCGAAGCGCGACAAATTGTACAATAAAGTAAAATTAGCAATGTCAAATAAAAATAACGATAAAATAATAAAACATTCAAGTTATAAATAGTAAGTATGTATGTACGTATGTATGGATGAATCTAGGTAAGTATGTGTAGCTAGGTATGTATGTAGGCAGGTATGTATGTCTGTATGTAAGTCAGAATGCAGTTAGATAGCTATGTAAGTAAGCGAGTAAGTATGCAAGTAGGTATGTATGTAAATGTAAATGTTTTTTTCTCAAAGTATAGGTACCTAACAGGAAGCTGGCATAGGAATTGGGTAAGCTAGAAATAAAACAATGTTATTCATAACTAAAACTTATATTGAAGTTATGTGTTCATGAAACTTCGGCAAAGGACGAGGTATATTCCTGTCGTAGGCCTCGCCTTGGTACTCCAGGCTGCATGGTTTCATAAACACTTGCCCACTTTGTTTGATCCACTTGTTTGTTACTGCAAAATCACACACAACCATCAATTTGTGACCTTACTACTACGAACAAATAATAAGCCTTACTAGGAGGAAACTGTCGTGAACTTACGGCTGTTCAAAGGTATCGGACCTTTGAAGGCTGTATTTCCTAAACCGACTGATAGACATGTCAGTTTTTGTACTGTTCGCATAGCTACAGTGCATATTACAATATTACAGCTGCACATTCATTTTTTGCAACCACAACTGACCTTTGAACGGCTGAACTCCTAAACCGACTGACGTTATGCAGGCAGACCTGGTCCATCCCCATCACAGAGATGCTCTACACCCTATGAATATTGAATCAGCCTTGAAGCTGATGATAACAAAAACGAAAAAGTACGTCTATCTCCTATAACATGACTTACTCCACTTTGACCCTCGTAGCACGGGGCAGGCGGCATGTAGCGAGTCCATATCTTTTTCTCCAGAAGAGTGTAGATTCCACCAGAAGATCGCGGCACCCTTCACCGGGAACACGGTCAGGCCCAGTTTAGGGAACACCGTTGCTCCTCCCTGCGCCACGTCTGACATCTGGCGAGGAAATCATTCATCATCATCTTCCTTTTACGTCCCACATACACTTGCTCATTGATTGTATTAAATAAAATAAAAAATTGTGTCGCCATCCGGGTGGGTACGTGATAACACCTACTGACATTAAGGACCTCCCTTCCAAAAGCATAACACGGTTCATGAAGACCGTCGGCCTAGGAAATGACCTTTGATAGGTGAAGGGTGACAGCTACAATGGATCTGTCCAGGTCGCGGTAGCTATTGATCATTGACCAAGCCCTTACAACCAAATAACCACATAACAACCAAAAAATAATAATGTAGCATATCGTGAGGAAAACTGCATACGTTGAAGAAGAAATTCCGATGCGTATATGAAATGAACCAATCCGCACTGCACCCTTCGTGAGGTAGTCCTGTGCCCTGCAGTAGGACGTAAACAGGGTCCTTCTTAATATGCTGACCCTTTTTTAAGGGGATGACCAGACCATCAAAATGAACTACTTTCTCTATGGGACCAAAATAGAAATCGCGAAAAAAATCAGCTGTCCCATACATTTAGCTCAGGAAGGTTTGCCAGTTTTTTTCGATTTCTCACACCAGTGAGAAAGTTGTTCAGTTTGACGGTCTAATCATCCCCTTAAAAAAGTGTCAGCATATTAAGAAGGACCATATAGGCTTATGGTGAAGATGATTCAAAGTGGTAGATTTAATATAATAGTGTCTGTCTACTATCAGATACAAACTTACGTAAAACAGAACGGTTCCTATTCGGTTTCCGCCGGTTTCTGCGTTGTAATTCTGAAATTAATGCAAAACTTTATTTACATTTGTATTTGATTTGATGTCCAGGACTATATACCTCCCTTTAACACTGGACAGAGTTAGAGCACTGCTCGTAATATGTGGATATTCTGAATGTACTATTCGTATAGAAAACCCCATAAAAGGGGTAATTTCGTATGACATCATTGTATAGTCTTCAAGTTTGAACAAGAATGGGACTGAGCAAAAACTATCGGATTCACCAAATGTGATAAAATAAAGATAAATTAATTCAAATTGCACATTTCAAAAACAACATAGGTAGGTAATATATTTTCATCAAAAGCGCATTCTGATTGGTTCGATCAAAATTATTTTTTTTTGCTCATATTTGCAATACATGCCAGGTTAACATTTCTATTACAATATATTTCGCCTGCTCCAAAAAACAACATTGACCGCAAGGAGACGAAGGAGGAGAAATTCCTTTTTTTTCTGACGATTCGTCCTATTCGCAACGTATAAGTGCGAGGTGTCATATAATTTCATACAACCAATTCTAAAATTCGATTCGTTCGCCTCTGATAAATGTGCGTACACTGCGCCACTCATTTGATATCAATATTATTCAGATTATTCAGTGTTTTATTTTGGAGCAGCCAGCCTAATGCACTCACTTGGAAAAAGTCATGATGTGGTTCGTATTGGCCTCCGATCCCATAGTTGGCGACCTGGAAACTCTCAGCGGTCTCCATGCTCATGCCAGTCAAGTCGGAGACGCGGCGAGTGAGCTTGTCTGTAGTGACACTACTACCCTCATGCAGCCATGACAACTTGCATACGCGGAAGTCGACAACTACTGGAGTGGAGTCATTACCTCTAGGCAGAACAGCAGCACGTTGGAACTGCAAGCATAATGTTCATTGTATTAGATTAACACTTACCTCTATTGTATCTATTTGCTATTGCATTCATCGCCAGCGTATACACGTCCCACTACAAGGCACAGACCTGTGGGCATTAAAAGTCCACCACACGTCCCCAATGCGGATTGCTAGACTTCACATACGCATCAGAATTTCTCCTTCAACGTATACTGGTTTGCTCACATCTCACAACTACATTATCTACACAAAACCAGAGTTGCTGACATAACTCAAAGAATTTCTAAACTAAAGTAGCAGTGGGCACATCGTCATGGGGACATTTCTCGCAGAACCGATATCCGATGGGGCCGAAAAGATCTCGAGTGGTGACCGCGTACCAGCACAGCTAGCATGCCACCCACGACAAGGCGTTTAAACGATTAAAACGTCATGCGCGCTCTTTCTGCCATACGTAAAATAATAGGGATGGAGGATCTAGATTTTTATCGTTTTCTCGGGGGTGGCATGCGAAGCCTACAGAAAGCGCAGCGTGCGTGGCAGGCCCCCCAGGTGGCCCCACGAGGTGGACCGACGGCGGGCGGCGACGGCGGTAAATACGGCGGAAACCAGTTGGAAGAGAGCAGCGCAGGATCGGTCGTTATGGCGATCCTTGGGGGAGGCCTATGTCCAGCAATGGACGTCCATGGTCTGAGATGATAACCTACACAGATTATCTAGGTTCCGAAAGTGAACTTACATTTGGTTGCGCCGTCTTCTTAATGATATCGATCTCATCATCCGACAACACTTCGTGGAACATATACACGTTTGGCTCCGTAAAGAGCTCCTCCATCTTTACAGGTGCTATTTTCAGGAAAGGACTGTTTTCTGTCAGATAGCGGCATTTTAATCTGCACAAAATAATAATGCTTATTGGAATACCCCAACACGCCCGGCGATATTTTGAAGGTGATGGGTTTACATGAGATCAGATAAGCATAGGATCGTTGATGAATGGCGAAATAAAAAGAGGTCCGTGTCCAAAAGTAGTCCACCAATTATATTTGGTAGAAAATACAGGAGGAGTGCTGAGGAAGATCTAGACTCTAGGTCTTCCACAGTCTAGGAGACCTAGATTGTAAGCCCCCATAATAATTATAAGATTATAAGATTACGAGAGTTTTCAATTGTACCTCTTGGTTGCAACGCTGGGTGATACTACTTCACCACGACACAGTGCCTTGTAAATATCACGATCGGTTTTATATTCCGTTGCTTTTCCATTTCCGTCTGACTCGTTTGCAGTCACCTGGAAAAATTACTGGATTTATCTACTTAAGACTAATACATGCACGTAGAAACACATCATCATCATCATCAGCCTATCATCGTCCACTGCTGAACATAGGCCTCTCCCAAGGCGTAGGAACACACGCATGTGTAATATGAAAAAGATGTTACTACAAACTAATCAAAAAATTATCAGCTGTTTCATACATTTTGGTCTAGAAGCTATTGACATTTTCTGTAGGCTAGCAGATTTTTTTAGCTTTTTCGTTGTAAGCGCCCACGACCCCGATAGGGCGAGATATTTTTAATGTGTACCTTTTCTAACTGATCCTTTTCTTCCTCAGCTATTCGTTTTTCAAATTGCTCTTTAATATCGTTTCCTTTGGCCGCAAGATGATCGGGTACCATTGTTAGTAATATGTTGGTATATTTCAATGCATTCGGAATATCATCTGTAATGTTTGATGATTTAAAATCAATAGTGGCGGATAACCAATATTCCTGGACACTGTGAGTAGAGCAATTCTGACTGCTTCATGATCGTCAGCCTGTCAACGTTCACTGCTGGCCATAAGGCCTCTACCAAAGCCCGCCACAAAACTTAATCTTCGGCCTTCCTTGTCCAGTCGCTACCATCTACCTGTCTCAGGTCGACGGTCCACGAGCAAAGCTTCGGCCGCACTAAGCCTGCCAGTTTGGAATTGTTTATACCCTTTACCGTTCAGTGGCGCCCACCAACAAAAACCCAAAAAGAAAAAGTGCTAGGTACTCCAACTTACTGCAAAAGCCTAAAAGCTTTTTTTTTATAGAATACTTTTATAAGTTTTAACATTCGTAGGGTTTTAAACATTATAAGAATATAGCAATAAATATAAAAGTGGCCGTTTTTCCTGTCCAATCTGCAGTTTCAGTTAGCGCACGGCGATCGATTTGAAGTTAGGTAAAAATTTGCTGAAAAAAAATGATGAGGACCAGTACCCTGAACAGTGAAAGGACTCTTTATTGAAAGTTTTCTAAGTCATCTCATCTTACCCAATATCTTGTAAGTGCCAGCAATATGATCAATTAAGTCAACTACAGTGAAATAGTAGGCTTCTGGCGTGTTGTCGTCGTACTTCCAAACCGCCTCCGTCATCCATTCTATTGAACCTTTATAATTTTCTGCTTTGTACAGCGAAACTCCGATCTCGTAGCAATCACTCGCTGACATAGGTGTACTGGAATTTTAGTTTGCGTCATTACGTCAGCTCACGACCAATATTAAAAAGTATATTATTATTACTTAGGTATTGTATAGGCACATATTATTATGTAAGTATACACCTACTAAAATCGGGAGGCACCATATCGGGAAATTCTTAGTGGACCAGCGCAGCGGCCAGCGCAAACAAAAAAGATGGCGTGAAAATTTCCAAATAGCAAATAAAGTACTTTATTATTATTACATACATTAGGTGACTACTAGGTATAGGTAAAAAAAATTGGTAATACTTATCTCAAACGGGATTAACTTACAAAGTTTCTATATATGGATAATTGCCGTGACTGAAAATAAAAAAATACGTTATATACATACATTTCAATTCATGTAGGTACCTAACTATCAAGCGTTCACACACGATGACGCATGACGGAGCGGCTTGCGTCTGCGTCAGTGCGGGGAATCGTTGCGGCTGTCGCAGTGCTGTCCGTCAGTGCGACTTGCAGTCCGTCAGAACGACGTCACTGCGGCAATGGTGTTGCCAGACATGCAATAATTATCCTAGATCTGCTATATTTTTGAGTGAATGCGATACAACATTTCGATTGATTATTTTAATATACACGTAACGGAACGTTTTCAAGTAGCGATATAAGCGTCAATTTTCGTCCCACTGCGCTAAACGAAGTTGTCGCTTTCCACCTTCGTCGAGGAGAAGAATAGTATACTAACCTCAGACAATAAATAAGAAAGCCTCAGATCACATGTTTGTTGACCTCAGCTACAATTAGGTACATGAGATCTGAGACCTTTCTTACTTTCCTATCCTCGGTGTGTAACTATTACTCGGTGTCTACTATTATCATAATTGGGGTAACCGAGTTTACGGTTAATTTTACAAGCGGAGTGGCTGCCTTTTTGAACTTTTTTGTTTCCTAAACGATTTCTTTCCAAATGTATTATATCTGAGGATTCCTAAGGACACCGAACACGAGAATCCAAAGTCATAATTCAGAAAAGTGGCCGCTATCTTAACTTTTTTGTTTTTCAACCGATTGCTTTCTAAGTCGATATCTGGGGTTTTCTGCAGTCTCCGAACACGAATCCGCAGTCAAAAATTCAGAAAAGTGACCGCCATCTTGAACTTTTTTGTTTCTCAACCGATTGCTTTCAAAATCGATATTTGGGGGTTTCTAAGGACACCAAACATGAATCCGCAGTCAAAAATTCAGAAAAGTGACCGCCATCTTGAACTTTTTGGTTTTTACACCGATTGCTTCCAAAATCGATATCTGGGGGTTTCTATGGACACCAAACACGAATCCGCAGTCAAAAATTCAGAAAAGTGACCGCCATCTTGAACTTTTTTGTTTCTCAACCGATTGCTTTCAAAATCGATATTTGGGGGTTTCTAAGGACACCGAACACGAATCCGCAGTCAAAAATTCAGAAAAGTGGTCGCCATCTTGAACTTTTTTGTTTTTACACCGATTGCTTTAAAAATCGATATTTGGGGGTTTCTAAGGACACCGAACACGAATCCGCAGTCAAAAATTCAGAAAAGTGACCGCCATCTTGAACTTTTTTGTTTCTCAACCGATTGCTTTAAAAATCGATATTTGGGGGTTTCTAAGGACACCGAACACGAATCCGGAGTCAAAAATTCTGAAAAGTGGTCGCCATCTTGAACTTTTTTGTTTCTCAACCGATTGCTTTCATAATCGATACTTGGGGGTTTCTAAGGACACCAAACACGAATCCGCAGTCAAAAATTCAGAAAAGTGACCGCCATCTTGAACTTTTTTTTTCTCAACCGATTGCTTTCAAAATCGATATTTGGGGGTTTCTAAGGACACCGAACACGAATCCGCAGTCAAAAATTCAGAAAAGTGGTCGCCATCTTGAACTTTTTTGTTTCTCAACCGATTGCTTTAAAAATCGATATTTGGGGGTTTCTAAGGACACCGAACACGAATCCGCAGTCAAAAATTCAGAAAAGTGGTCGCCATCTTGAACTTTTTTGTTTCTCAACCGATTGCTTTCAAAATCGATATTTGGGGGTTTCTAAGGACACCGAACACGAATCCGCAGTCAAAAATTCAGAAAAGTGGTCGCCATCTTGAACTTTTTTGTTTCTCAACCGATTGCTTTAAAAATCGATATCTGGGGGTTTCTATGGACACCGAACACGAATCCGCAGTCAAAAATTCAGAAAAGTGACCGCCATCTTGAATTTTTGACTGCGGATTCGTGTTTGGTGTCCTTAGAAACCCCCAAATATCGATTTTTAAAGCAATCGGTTGAGAAACAAAAAAGTTCAAGATGGCGGCCACTTTTCTGAATTTTTGACTGCGGATTCGTGTTCGGTGTCCTTAGAAACCCCCAAATATCGATTTTGAAAGCAATCGGTTGAGAAACAAAAAAGTTCAAGATGGCGACCACTTTTCTGAATTTTTGACTGCGGATTCGTGTTCGGTGTCCTTAGAAACCCCCAAATATCGATTTTTAAAGCAATCGGTTGAGAAACAAAAAAGTTCAAGATGGCGACCACTTTTCTGAATTTTTGACTGCGGATTCGTGTTCGGTGTCCTTAGAAACCCCCAAATATCGATTTTGAAAGCAATCGGTTGAGAAAAAAAAAGTTCAAGATGGCGGTCACTTTTCTGAATTTTTGACTGCGGATTCGTGTTTGGTGTCCTTAGAAACCCCCAAGTATCGATTATGAAAGCAATCGGTTGAGAAACAAAAAAGTTCAAGATGGCGACCACTTTTCAGAATTTTTGACTCCGGATTCGTGTTCGGTGTCCTTAGAAACCCCCAAATATCGATTTTTAAAGCAATCGGTTGAGAAACAAAAAAGTTCAAGATGGCGGTCACTTTTCTGAATTTTTGACTGCGGATTCGTGTTCGGTGTCCTTAGAAACCCCCAAATATCGATTTTTAAAGCAATCGGTGTAAAAACAAAAAAGTTCAAGATGGCGACCACTTTTCTGAATTTTTGACTGCGGATTCGTGTTCGGTGTCCTTAGAAACCCCCAAATATCGATTTTGAAAGCAATCGGTTGAGAAACAAAAAAGTTCAAGATGGCGGTCACTTTTCTGAATTTTTGACTGCGGATTCGTGTTTGGTGTCCTTAGAAACCCCCAAGTATCGATTATGAAAGCAATCGGTTGAGAAACAAAAAAGTTCAAGATGGCGACCACTTTTCAGAATTTTTGACTCCGGATTCGTGTTCGGTGTCCTTAGAAACCCCCAAATATCGATTTTGAAAGCAATCGGTTGAGAAACAAAAAAGTTCAAGATGGCGACCACTTTTCAGAATTTTTGACTCGTGTAAAGTGGGTAACCCCCTCTAAAGTTTTAATAGTTAAATTAACATGTAAGTATAGATAGAGAGATACATAAGAAAAAATATCCTAAAACTAAACTGAACAAAAAAAAGCAAACAGACCTGACAACCGTCTAGAATAGATTGACAAACAAAAATTTCACCCTTTTAACCCTGTAAAATTAACCGTGTTCAACCCGTGTTAAGAGGTTAATATAAAAGTAAAACCGTATAATACTACTATACATTTTTCATTATTTTAATCGAAATTAGCAGAACTTTCGGGCATCTGCTGGCAACATTACGCGCATCACTGCGTCACCCGTGTGCCATACCATGCGACTTCGCCGCAGTGACGGACTGCAGTGCGACTGCAGCACGTTTGCCGCATTGACGCACTGCAATGCGACTCAGCATGCGTCACCGCATTGCAGTGCGTCAATGCGGCAAACGTGCTGCAGTCGCACTGCAGTCCGTCACTGCGGCGAAGTCGCATGGTATGGCACACGGGTGACGCAGTGACGCGCGTAAAGTTGCCAGCAGATACACCTTAGATGGCCGAAATTTCTGCAAATTTCGAGTAATTTCACAATCTGTTGCCCCATTATGAAAAATATATAGGTGTTTCACTCGAAACGCAACATAAATATTATTTGATGTTAGAGAAAAATAAATAATAAAACCGATTCCTTGTTATAGTAGATTATTTTTGTAAACTATTTTTTGTTAAGGTGGCACATCTAGTAAAGTGTTGTCACATCTTGTGTTTATATATCCTCGACGTACTTTAGATCTATGTTATGGTTTCCATAATGTTGTTACTGTCAAGAAAATTATATTTCGATTTTTCCACTGCGTAAGCTATTTTACTTTAATATTTTTCTCCTCGACGGAGGTGGCAAGCGACATCTTTGTTTAGCGCAGCGGGACGAAAATTGACGCTTTCGAAGAACGCTTAACGAAGTTTCCGCTTTCCACCTCTGTCGAGAAGAAAAATTGTATACTAACCTAGGACTTACTGTCCGAGTAAGAAAGCCTCAGATCACATGTTAAGGCCGAGGTCAACAATTACATGAGCTCTGAGACCTTTCCTGTCCTCGGTGTGTAATCTACTATTTTCTCCCCTCCGGACAGAAAGCGTAAATTTTTGCAACGCTGCGCTAAACAAAGTCGCTTTCCACCTCCCTCGAGCAGATTTTTTTTTTTTTTTTTTTGTGTGACTAAATACAGCATTGCTCAGGGAGCATTTACTGCTTTTTACTTCGGACTATTGGCGGGACTTCGAAGGGTCTACCGAACCAAATGCAAGAGCTTAAGCAACCAGCCCAGGGGGCACCCAAAGTGGGTACGGACCTCGGCCATGGGCGTTGCTGGGACTACGCGGCCTACGTCGTAGGGGTGGTAGTGGGGATCGGTGAGGGAGAAAAATAGTATACTAACCTCGGACAAAAAATAAGAAAACCTCATTACATGAGATCTGAGACCTTTCTTACTTTCCTGTCCTCGGTGTGTAATCTTTACTATTATAAAACCATAAGGAACAAAAAAGTTGCTGTTCACTTCATATAAATTCAAATGACACTCGATAGCGCGATTTAAATGACGTGCAGCGCCATCTATTGACAAAATAGTGTGTTTGTTTGTTTGTTCGCGCATCACGCAAAAACTACTGAACCGATTTAGATGAAACTTTTTTTGTTTGATAGCATATGATCTGACCTAAAATCTGGTATATAATTTGTGCGGACGAAGTCGCGGGAAAACACTAGTCTACTATAAAACCGCCAGTTGCAGTTTTAACGATAATAGCTACAAGCATAAAACATAATAATCCGTAATGTTTCGATAAATTGAAAGCCAATCAGGACTACAATGTGACATTCTTGTTTTTTGGAAATGTTATTCAATTGTACAGAAATAAAAAAAATACGATTGGGGGCAGCACAATAGGCTCGGTAGGCTCTTAACCCGTTGAAAAATTTACCGTCAACATGGTTACCCCGGGTAAGGTAACGATCCGTTACGTGTAATAATAAGCATAAGCATAAGCATAAGCATATGCTCACGACTATATTCCCCGAGGGGGAATAAAAAAAAAATAATAATAATAAAATAATAAAATATTGTAGTCAATCATGCTACTCAAAAATATCGCAGATCTAGGATAATTATTCCATATCTCGCAACACCATTGCCGCAGTGACGTCGTTCTGACGGACTGCAAGTCGCACTGACGGACATCACTGCGACTGAGGCAACGATTCCCCGCACTGACGCAGCCGCAAGCCGCTCCGTCATGCGTCATCGTGTGTGAACGCTCCTCGCTTGCGAAATAGCTTGCGGAGTAGTCGTTATCTGAAGTTAATTACCTAATGTACATACACACGCCAGTGTTGGGCGCAATCGATTCCTTTTTTCAATCGATTACTAATCGATTGAAAATATAATCGGATTACTTTCAATCATGATTGATTTTAGTCACGATTGAAATAATCGGCGATTACCCAAGTAATCGTTAGTTCGATTGATTCAATCGAGTAATAGGGATTACACGATTACTTTTATAAGTCTCTGATAAAACTGACGCTGAAAGCAGGACGACCAGAAGCAGGGTAAACGCAAGCTGCCCGCCAGCTGCCCTCAGCCCGCCTAAGTAAGAATGTACATAAGCTAAACAAACCTAAATGCGTTACATATTTTAGGGGTGATTCGGACCAACTGGATTTAACCATGATCTGGCGCTGAAGCCAGGAATGTCTCCGTACGAGGGAACTCCTCAACGGTTAACAGCATTGGCTTTCAATCTTTTTGTGGACGTTCAGTTTTGATAGCAAAACACACATTTAACCAGAATCTGGTGCTGAAGCCAGGCATGTCTCCGTACGAGGGAACTCCTCAACGGTTAACAGCATTGGCTTTCAATCTTTTTGTGGACGTTCAGTTTTGATAGCAAAACACACATTTAACCAGAATCTGGTGCTGAAGACAGGCATGTCTCCGTACGAGGGATCTCCTCAACGGTTAACAGCATAGGCTTGCAATCTTTTTGTAGACGTTCAGTTTTGATAGCAAAACACATATTTAACCAGACTCTGGTGCTGAAGCCAGGAATGTCTCCGTACGAGGGATCTCCTCAACGGTTAACAGCATTGACTTGCATTTTTCTTTCACACGTTCAGTTTTGACAGACACTGAACGCGTACAAAAAAAAATCAAACTGCGTCGGAACGTATGTATAGAAATGGGGACAGAAACTCAACAAAATAACACAGGTCTTATCTTAGTACTTTACCTAAATGTTCCATTGAGGAGCCCGTTCGACAGTGATGTAGTGTTCAGCAGATAAGTCTCCTGCAGCCTCGTGAGAGCTAGTATCGACCCACGCAGGTCTTCCCTCGTCGGGTACTCTACTGCTTCATCCCTGTCAAAAACTATACACGGTTTGAGTGTTTAGCTGCTGATTTTTGATCTTATAATTACTTATATGTAGATATAACGCATGCATGCTAATATGAAGGTATAGCCTGACTTGAAATATAATAAACCCGTTTTAGGGGCGCTGTAATCGACTATAACCTTTAATGACAATATTCTAGAATCTAGGATCTAGGGTACCACTTTGGCAAAAACCAAAATAGTCAAAATTCGTTACGTTAGTCAAAAAAACGGAATAGTCCAAGCACAGAACTCGGTCACTCTGGGCTACCTCCAGACAACACCTAGATAAGTCTAAACGCATGCTCGGATCCAAGTAAAAGGTGATTACTGTAGATAAGTGAAGGTATTACTGTCTTTTTTCTGATAAATAAATAAAATAAAAAAAAAATACAAAAATTAGTTCCAATAACTTTCCGCATCATGGCGATTTTAAATTTTTCTGGTCGGGGCTTTACATAATATAAACTTTGCTACAGCAATTTTAGGGCGTGAAGTTGTGACATTATGCTATGCATATTTTAGCACTTGTTAATTTAATAATGTTAGGTAGCTACCTACTAGGTACACTGCTCTCAAACGGTGAAGGAAAACATCGTGAGCGTGAGAAAACCTGCATACGCTGAGGAAGAAAATCGGATGCGTATGTGAAGTCTTCCAATCCGCATTGGGCATGCGTGGTGAACTGACGCCCTCCCTGACGGTAGTGCCCTACAGAGGGATGTATATAGGGTCCAACTTAATATGCTGACACTTTTTTAAGAGGATGATCAGACCATCAAACTGAACAACTTTCTCTATGGGACCAACATCGAATTCGCGAAAAAACCCAGTTCTTCCATACAAAACTGCAAACCTACTCGAGCCAAGTGTATGGGACAGCGGTATTTTTTTTCGCGATTTCGATGTTGGTCCCATAGAGAAAGTTGTTCAGTTTGATGGTCTGAACATCCCCTTAAAAAGTGTCAGCATATTAAAAAGGACCCTGTATAGGCTGATGATGATACCTACCTACATACATTAATTTCCTAAATCGGTTCAGCAGATGATTTCATCGTGTGTACATAATAGACTTCAACATTATTTCAAATAAACATACCAATCGGAATTTTAGTAATGTTTTCCATAAATTCCAAATCGACTGTTAATCTTTTTATAAGGCTGTAAGTATTAACAGGGTTTCCTATGTAATTGGGTATGTCGTCAACAGCTATCTTGTGTTCCTTTTTGAAAAATTGTAGATTCCTGAAAAGAATGAAATTACTTCATTTGGCCACGTGCATTTGAAATAAAAATACCACTTTTTCCATGTTCCACTGTTCCCCTGGATTGCTTTAAGTATCACGTGGCTCCGCCATTTTATAAATCTCTAGGTAGGTACTGTGTTTTTGTTCATAAAACAATACTTGAGAAAACATAAACCACTTGACATTGGAAGAATTGCAGTATGAGCAACCGGCCATTAATAACAAATTAAAAGGATTCACATTGCAATTTCTGACACGTGCACTTGCCTTGCGTGGTGTTCGAGCGGTTCGCGTTTTTGCTTGCCACGAGGCTCCGCAATCGACAATCTCCTCTTGTTCTTGATCCAAAACAATCCGATCAAAACAATGAGATTGGGATAGATACCTACTCCCACAAACGCACAAGCAAAAGTCCATTAAAATAGATTTTTGGATGAAGCAAAAATTACCACTTGTTTTGTCATGTCTCAGATCATGTTATTAATTAAAATAAGTACGTTGATATAATCTTACTTACTTCTCCAATACATTCAGCCTTTTCTTCTCCATTTCTATGAATCCTTCAAGATCATAAATAATTTTCTGTTGAGCTTTCAACAGCGGCCCCACATCTTCCGTGGCACTATACACTTCTGCCTCGACCTTACTCGTCATTACTACGAAACATATTGCGTATAATACTTTGATTGTTAACATTTTACTACTATTTTTATATCTGAAATATAAATCGTTGATTTTCACTTCGTTCTCTAGCGAACTATCGACGCACTAAGCTTGAAAATGGTTCAGCTTATAAATTAACAACTTAGTTATATATTTCCTTGAATAATATTCACATGAATAGATAAAAGGGTAGTATACAATAGATAATACTGATAAATCAATTCATATTATGAGTTTCCGGTACTTTTTGGAACTACACCTGCACTCACCACTTTTATTAAAAGCAGGTTTTAGGTAAACTAAGTTTATTTATATACCATGCAAAGTTATAACTTAACAAACGATAAAATTGTTATTTGAGTATTAAAAATCACGTTTAACACGTTAAAATTTGTATATGGTGAAAGTAAATTATTAATTATACAATAGATTGTTGAACCACACAACGATTTAGGTAGATTCAATTAGGAAAATCGTATCGTATAATCATCGATGTTATTTTATGTTATTAATTATAAGAGTATTGTATGTAGGTATTGTATTTTATTGTATTGTATTATATTGTATTGTATTGTATTGTATTGTATTGTATTGTATTGTATTGTATTGTATTGTATTGTAAATCACATTTTCCTAATTAATCTACTGGAATCCAACATAAAGCTTGCAAATAAAACAAGGCTAACTTGTTGTACCTATAATTGATGATTTTATTTAGGGATAGAACGAAAATAGTTACTGACACTGTTACTAAAATACGTTTGTCTTTATAATATTGGTAATGAAAGAAAAAAACCACTTCAGTTTTATGAAAATATTAAACATTTATTCTCCTCGTTCTATATTTCTAACATGATATCTTTGTCATACCATTTTGCTATTTCCTTTCTTACAGTATTTTTGTACAATTTACAATTTAAAGCATATTATAAAGTCAGTTAAAATGATACGATTGATTTAATCTACAACTTATCATTAATTACAAATATTACGGTAAAGCAGTAGAAAAAGTAAGTATATTTTTTTAATAAAAAGGTAAAAATAAAAGACACTGCGTTAAATAAAACAACGCAAGAGTGATGTATGTAAATTGTAAATCATAGTATCGTTATTGCATAACAAGAGCATTGTCTTTTAAAGAAGAAACTATTTGTTCTCTTAATGGTGCTTGATTAAAATAGCTTTCTGTTAAGTAATAAAAATAATCTTTTATACAGTTTTAAAAAGTATTTTTTGTAAGGGACACGTCTAACGGAAAATGGTCGAGCACTTTTGATTGATAAATTAATAATGAACTCAAATCTCGTTGAAATTGGATTGAAAATAGCATGTAAGAAATTACGCGAACACACGCCACAGAGTTTATCTTTTGCACGATATTTTCAACTCTATTTCACAGACTTAAAAGAAGAACCAGACGTAATCTCGTCTAATCATGAGTGAAGCAAGTACCCATTTCTTTTGTGTGCGTGCTGTCACGCAGTACATAAGGTGACGGGTTGTAGCACCTGCGCCTAGACCTAGTGCATCTTTGTGAGTGTAGGTCCCTTGTAGAACAAACGAGATTGTATTACCTTGCATGCTTCACATCTTTTTAGTGCAATATTCGGTCCGTATTTCTTTCTAGTCCGTGCTCTATTTCAATTGAATTTGTTTTCAATACCAATTTAGTATTGAAAACTGCTCGACAATTTTACCGCTAGACTAGATTTTAGCGCTGACCCTAGTGTCAAAAAAACGCCTCTCGTTCTATAACAGATAATATTTTGCTTAAATTATAATTAATTATGTTATTATTGTTTCTAAATGAAATGGAAAGACTTTTCCTTAACTCTAAATGTTTAATTCATGGAATAAACACCTCTAGATATAAATATATTGCTCTATAGGTACCTACGGACGGACACGTACAAAACTTATTTATTTATGTTAAAATAATTAAAATCATACTTAAAGTACAAATCGTGTGTAATAAAATTGTAAAGAAATTACTATTAAAATTATTTTTATGTAATTGCACTTCGTGATGTTTTTTTTAGAATAAAGATTTGTGAATCTATTAGGGCCATATCACACTGGCTATTTTCGAACGTGGCGGGACTTAGGCATCGTCTTTGAGACATGTTTTTAACATTACATAAAAATTTAAAATTGTCTCACCAATAACATACAAGCGTAACATCCTCACCACTACATACCCGTCTGAGAGTCAGAATACAAAACAACAACATAAAATACCATAAATGCTTATCTTTGCGGGATAAGATGGTTTAGGCCTGGGCATCGATATGGCACCGCCACGATGTCACCATATTTAAAAAACGTCGCCTACGCCCGGAAATAGTCACGTGTGAAATGGTTATTTCAAAGATATATCTCATTAAGGCACATGTAATAGAAAGACACCATGCGAATTTGAAAAAGATTTTAAAAAATTACCTATTTTATTTATTTCATTAAATGAGATCGTGCATTCAGTGGTAATTTGTTAAAAAAATTCCTAAACATATAACTATTCATTTCGTTAAAATATATAACTAATAAGATAGAAATCTAAATAAAAATAGGATATAAAGGGTAACAAAAAGGCGAGAATAACTCTCTAATAACGCAAGACCAACAATTTAGTTTGAATTTATATACAAACAAACAATCTTATTATATCCAAAATGTTGCGCTTCAATGAAGCATGTTCTTGGGAGTTGGGACCATGGATAGGACAAAGACCGCAAAAAATACCGACCGCACAATATGTGTGTCACAATGCGGTCTATTTTCATTGACAATAAAGTACACCGCAGACTGAACCTCGTCTACTTTGGCCATAAGAATTAACTCACCTTTATGTTACACCTAACAGTTTGCAAGGCACTTTGGAACCAACGTGATTCATGAAGGATCAATAATTTGGAAATACCTACAACATAATTAAATGCAAGAAATCATTCCTTTTCCAGTCGATCAAGACATTACTATTCAGTCTTTTCATTACCTATTTTATTTCTAGATGTTTTCTGTTGCTACCAACTTACAAATAAAATGAATTTGATCTCAGACTACAAACGATCGAGTCATAAACAAACTGTCAATCTTAACACATCATATAACGTAACCTTTTCTGAAATCATTAGCAATCATTTGATAAGACTTTTAGGCAAGGCGAAAGCTATCACCACAGTTGCTGGTATTCTGTTTAGTGGTGACTTATTATTTAACAAAATCTTTGATTACTAAGGGCCTGTTTCACCACTTCTGAATAAGTTCTTGTTAGCTTATCCGACAGATAGTTTGACATATTTTGTATGAAATTATGTCAAAATATCTGTTGGATATCTGTCTGAAGCTAACAAGAACTTACCCAGAAGTGGTGAAACAGGCCCTTACTCAATAAATTCTACAATCTTTTTATCAACTTTTTAGTGTTCCGTACCAATATTTGCAAAAGGGAACACTTATTTTTTTCGATATTTGTATTTTATCTATAGTTCCAATTTGTTCGCCATTTTAACGCATCAGGGAAAGCACGGTACTTTGGAGACTTTAAAAATACATTTTATCACTGAATTACGCGTTTTATTACTTGGTAATAACGTATATTGATAATGATATTTAGTGGTTTCATCATATTTTTTTATTTAACAAGTACCTACGCCCTTTCGTGATTTGGTCACTACGTCCGGTTAACATTCGATTTTCGTCTCAAGGGTAAGAGAGCTTAAAAAGGAATCTTCTTACTTTGAACAGACTTTACAAACTCAAAATTACTAAATCAACTAACTACATAGCAGTCTCTAATGGCTGACTGTGCGATCGACTCGCCTCGGTCATCGGCGGTATCGGACTCGATTCACTATCATCAAAATCAAAGTTTGTTTCTAACAAAGCTTCAGATTTCGACCTACCATGTATCTCGGGGGTCGGGGAGTCGTCGAAGGACCTCGATAGGTCCCGAGGGCTGGAGTCGTAACTGGGTATCATATCCGAGGGTGACGTATCGTAGTTTGAGTAGATCGGCGGTTGTGGGCTCGGGAGATGGTCTTCGTAATACTGTTGTTGTTCTGTGGGAAAATTTGTTTTCTTTAGATACCCAGCATTTTCGAAAAGTAAACTTTTTTTTTTTTTCCTTTATAATTAATGGCTTTTTGCTTGTGCGTAGCACCGCATTTCCGCCAGTGTCAAGTGTAATTTATGGGAGTATCTATCCCAATCTCAGGGATTGTTTTTGTTCAAGAACAAGAAGAGATTGAGGATTGCGGAACCTAGTGGCAGGCAAAAACGCGACGCGCGAAAACCACGCGAGACGTGTGCTCGGGTCAATTCCTGCAACGTGACTCAAAAGTAAACTTATTGTCGGACGACATTCCATGTACCAATAAGTTTTTATAACCTATGTACGTAATACCGACTGCTCTAAAACCGGGAAAACATTGTGAGGAAACCTGCATACGCTTTAGAAGAAATTCTGATGCGTATGTGAAGTCAACCAATACGCATTGGGACGCGTGGTGGACTAACGCCCATACACACTCCATGAGGGTAGGCAGGGCACAGGCACTGCAGTGGAACGTAGGCGGATGATGATGATGAATTATTTAACTTCAGAATTAGGTACATTTCCCCCTTTTTCTGCCTAAAACCATATGGTTACGTAATTACGTATGGAACTGAACCTCGAAACACATAATATTGCATTTAATAGATCTGGAATTGGCGTTTGGGTAAAATTGGGGAAGAATTATGAAAATTAGGAAAGATACTAGTCTTTCAACAACAATTATGTATATCTTCTCGTGGCAAATTCTGAACAAAAAACATATAGGTGATTAATAGTAAAAAAAAAATTTAAACTTGGAAATCTTACCAGCAATATTCTTCCTCTGCCCGAACGTGGTAGTCGGCACCGACCCCGCCTGCGGCTGCTCCGGCATTTTAGACCTTAGTTCCATCAAGAACGACAACTTCGGCTGCCCACCATAATTCGGCGCTCCGTACGGCCCATACACTTTCCCTTCCCTCTCTAACTCCCTCTTCAAATATCCGTCGTCCTTTTCCCTCAACGGTAAAGTGTCGGACGTGAAATATTGTGAATCGCTTGTAGGTGACAAGGTGTCGTCATCTTGAGGCGATTGAAGACCGCCCGGGTGGTGTATGATTGGGATCTCTTCAGTTGTTACGGTGTTCATGGAAGGTGCACCGCTGACTGGGCCTGAATTGTCTCTGTAACCTTCGTTCCTATACGCTAGTTTATAAGGGTTATTATTGTTCTGCGGTACGGAATATTCCGGAGTGACAGGTTTTTTGACAAAGCTGCCGTGTTTGAGCTGTATGATGTTGGCGTTAGGGTTGTGTGCCTCGTAAATGTCGAAGCTTTGATTTTCGTCCAACGATGAGTTGAACTGACTTTTCTCCATGGACTCCATTGATGTCGTGGATGCCAACATCTTCTTGTAGTCTGAACCTTTGGTTAAGGTTTCAGTGGAACGGGTGCTCTGTAAACAAAAGTATGTACATTATGATAAAGAGCTAAGCCACGCTGAGCTGAGCTATTGAGCTAATTTGGTAATTACAGCCGAGACTGGATTGCGAGCTCGAACCGAAGGCGAGAGCGGTTTACAGCCGAGACTGTTATAACCAAAGTTCACGTGTTTTAAACACATTTACGAGGAAAAACTAAATACACCTTAACAAATAGAATAAGACAAATGTTTGTGAAACAGTAATGGCAGATTAATTTTATCGATTTAGTACTGCGCGCGCAGATATTAATGCCCTAGTTCGGTAATGTAAAGAGCACGCATGTTTTATAAGTTGCATTATGAACCTAAAAGCAGTGCAATAAGAGCCACTTTACGAGCAAGTGTTTTGAAAAATCTATTAGTGTCTTTACTGATAACCATCATCGACTGAGTACACATTTTAACACAACAAGTGAATGTTGAACTCGATAACGAACGTGCCTTGCATACTGTCTCTTTCTCACTTAAGTTTGTATCATAAAAAAGTGTCCTCTCGCTTACGCACTGCCCCGATTACGAAACATCGCAAAGATGAAAGAAGCACTTACCATCTGCGCTAGCTTTCTCCTGTACGCCGTATCAGGGAATCCGCCGTTGATGCTGCCGATGGATCGAACGGAGTGCAAGGACTGACGGATCGAGTTCCGCCGCTCGAGTCGCTGAAGATGTCTGCAAACAACGTATTTTAGTCTATCATTTTTGTAGCTAAGAAATTATTATTTCAACTATTTCCCGGGAAAAGAAAAAGGGGTTTGAAGATGTTTGATCCTTCGAGCGATTATGAGTTTTTACAAAAGTGGTGTCGCAGTTTGAAACCCATTATATCGATAGAGGATACCAAGGTGATAAAAAAATATAGGTGCCAATTTTGTCGTAACCTCGCCTCTTTATTACAATACTACTTTTTTTAAAGATATAATAGATTTTTCCAATCTAAATTCTGTATAACATGAAACAATTAATTCTGTAATTTTTGGTGCAGATTTGCACCTTTGTGTTTGTTTTTTAACAATGCATTTTCTGTTGTTTGGAATTCCATCATACGAGAGGTAAATGACTTATAATTACTTATTATATTTTGTAATTCTTTTATTAATGGTTCAAGGAATTAAAAGAAATCAAGTTGGCCATAGGTCACCTTCCATAATAAAATCTTCTAATCTTTTACTCAACTACCAATCAGTGGGGGGTTATATAAGTGTTTTATAACAATATTTACCTGTGCTTAGACTTGGAGTACCAGCAGATGAGCGCGGCGCCGACCAGCAGCACGGCCGCGGCCAGGATCCCGACGAACGCGACGGCCAGCATGTCGCCGCGCCACGACAGCGGGTCTATCTTTATCTTCGGATCTGAGCAATTATGGCTCAATAAGTACAGTTCAAACAAATGACTATGTTAAAAGTCGTTGAGAATAGTATTATTAGTAAGTATTTCAGGATTGTCATGGTCGAGGGATGAAAATATCGCACTGTGTTGAAACGCAGTAAGAACTCGTTATAAATGTTTGACTGTCATACTGTTACAATACATGACTGTTAAATTAAGCCCCACTTGCGCACTCCTGGGTTAGCAATTGTTTTTTCACCTCACAAGCTCGGAAAGATTCTGTTTGTCGTTCGAAATCTGAGTGCAAAAGTGCATTTTATCCGCTAGCGTGGAAAGAGTTTTTGAAATTCGAATCTGTCAATTCAATATTTTTCTATACCGCCAATCCACTGAAAATGCTTAATAACTATTTCATGACACTGGCCAGCACGAAAAAAAAACTTTTTAAAATGTTCATTTTAGCAATTCACTTTTTTTCCTCGCTGTTGTGAGGTGAAAAGTTGTGTGTTTCGCTCGGCTGCAAAGTTATTCTGCGTCTCGTACCTTTGAAACTTTCGCTGCGCTCAGGATTCTATATTTGAACCCACTCGCTTCGCTCGTGGTTCAATCTTAGAATCCTTCGCTTGCTCAGGTTTCAATACAAGTACTCGCGCCAAAAAACAGCTTTGCAGCCTAGCATAACAAATAACTATTCTATACAAATATCATCGGTTACAAACTTAACCTGAAATTTATTGGTAACCCCTCCTAGCGAGCACATCAATGCGCGTCGCGAGTCTACAGGGTGGTTAAACAGTTACATATTTTTAAGGGGTGATTCTGAACAACTATCCCTAAGAAACCTATAGGAAATTCGGAAAAAAAAAACATTTTCATACAAACGTTCGATCAGATGATTGAATTTAGTATGTTAAGTCCGAAATTTTATTGCGAATTTCCTGTAGGTTTTTTAGGGAAAGTTGTTTAGTATCATGGGTACAAGTAATGAAACTGTTTACCCTAACACCCCGTATAAAACAAACACAACAGCACTAATAGAGCAGAACTTACCAATCTCACAAATGAAGGGATTCTTCTGGTTACAGTCGCTGATGTCCACGGAGGAGAACGTGAAAGAGGTGCACTGGGTCACGTAGTCGATGTGGTTCACCCACACCCGGTCCCCGTACTGGAACCACTGGCTCTGCCGCTGGATGAACTCGTAGAGCGCCGGGTAGTTGTTGCTTACGTACGGCATCGACGCGTTGTCTGACTGTAGACGACATTTTTTTTATTTATATGGGGTAAAACCCTGAGGTTATGTCAGCTCCATCGTGCCTTAACCTTAGAACTTTACAAAACAAAACAATGAAAACCTAAAAGAAATAAATCTAAACACTACTACTATAAATAAAAATGTACACCATTTTAGCCTCTCCCGACGTCGGGGCGGCCAAAATGGTGACAAAAGAGCCTACATACATAAGGTTTAGTTTCAAGCTATCATACAGTAACAGCCTCTGAGATTGGTTCCGGGCACATTCCACTAGTACTTGCTGGACATTTTCCACTGTACCACAGGTACCTCGTGAGGGTGCCTTTTTCATTGAAAACGCGAATTTATTGAGTGGAATGTGACAGGATATCAACCTAAAAGCCACTTCAACTAACTTCCTACTAATACAGATACAACTGAACCAGGGGTATACGAGGAGGTTCAATCTTTCGTTAAAATACTCTTGCCAAATAAAATAGCATTTAGTTTTATATTTAGGAAGCATTTCTGTGTAGTCTGGTATTACAAAAACTATGGTTACACGCTCAGTCTCGCGTCAATCTGGTCACGTATATTAGATTTGAAGGGAAACTGATAGACTGAAGCACCATGTTAGCACGCTCAGTCTCGCGTCAGTTTACGTGACCAGACTGATGGACCAGACTGACGCAAGGCTGAGCGTGAACCTTAGTCTAACGATCAGCGTGAGAAACTTGTACTTACATTAAGCGAGAGATCAACCTACTCTTAGTTGAACTCTGTGTCGATGAACATAGAGTTCAACATAATCCTCTGTGGTTCAACTATGGGTAGATTGATCTGTCGCCGTGTAGCAGTGACTTTTGCAAGTTCATCCATTGAGCTATTTACAGGGAAAACACAATATTTAATGGGAAGGACCATCAGACTGAACAACTTTCACTATGAAGCCAACATCGAAATAAAGTTTAAAATCAACTGTTCCATACATTTTATTTTATTTCTTTCACCGAAGTCTAAACTCCAGGTGTGTGAGAGAGAGAGATGGAGCGTAGCATATTGGGGATTAAAAGAGCAGATCGCATCAGGAACACCATAAAACGCCAAAAAACGCAAATAGCCAAACTTTGCCGTCACGGTCAACCTCGGAAGAGATGGAGGGACGACCTGGACACCTTTAATTATTGGTGGATACAACTAGCTCCAGACAGGAATGCCTGAAGTGTGAGGCCTTTGCCTAGCAGTGGGATAAAAGAAACTAAGAAAAAAAAACTTACCATACAAAACAGCCTAGCCTCCTCGTACGTCATCGGAGCGCCAACGTACATGTAACAAGTATCGGCGACGACATCCCACCCGGGGGGGCACTTCCCCCCACCCAGCACCGTCTGGTTGTTCATATAGTACGGCCGGTAGTCCACCTCGAGGAGCAGCGGGTTGTCGGACTGGTCCCTGATGCGACCCGCGACGGCGTAGCTTTCGTTGTAACTCCAGAAGTTGTGTTTAGCGTCGATACGTGTACGCCAGAGTTCAAGGGAGCTGTGGGGTGGATTTTTATGTTAATAAGTTCTATGCTATTTTGAGTATTCAATTTAAGTTTTTTTAATAGAAGTGTGTTGGTGCAGTAAGAATATACGTGAATTTATGGTGACTGTGAATTTTATTGTATGTTGATGATTTGATAGTTTATGATGACATGAATGATGTTGTATTAAGTTCTTTTTCTCCCCTCCGGCCGCTGCGCTAAACAGAGTTGCCGCTTTTCACCTCCGTCGAGGAGAAAAATAGTATTACTAACCTCGGGCAGTAAATAAGAAAGCCTCAGATCACATGATGGGATTACATTATTTACACAATTACATGAGATCTGAGACCTTTCTTACTTTCCTGCCCTCGGTGTGTAATCTACTATACCTACCTACCTATATTTTAAAATAAGCGAGTTCATTATTAATGCTTTTAAACACAGAATATACTAGGTGGTGTATATTGCGATCTGTAAATAAGTAGGTATAGAAAATAAAGAGTTAGTTTACATTGCAATGTCAATTACCCTTTTACCACATGCGAAATGAAGTTAACAAATATTTTATAAATATCCATAATCCATCACCAAAGTTAAAACTCTTTAAATAATGATTGAAGATGAAGAATGTGCCGGAAACCCATTTTGATTCCGAAAGTGCGTAAATAAATTATACGAATGGGACTCACCTCACGAAACTTGGATTATAGTCAACAAATCTATGTCCGGGCAGTCATGCAACAAAAACATGCAAATCAGATAATTTATGAAATCTTTCTCGTCATGGAAATCATGCAAATTTTGAAATATTCTTCAGACTTCAGCAATGCGGCATGCCCTGCTCGTCGATCTAAAAAACTTGCTAGTAATGTCAATTTTATGTATAAGTAATTAAAATTATATGTTATATAAGCATTGGTCTTCGCAAGACCAATCATTTATTTAAAATCCCCAGTTACTGCTGCGCAAATTCTGACCTCGTTTTAATTTAACGGTAGGCACTTTAACCTTAACTTTATGACTCCATAACCAAAAACTAATCAAGAGCTGTACTTATATAATAACATAATTAAACTATTATAAATTAGGCAAACTCAAATGCATGCACTTGGACAAATATAATCTTAGAGCTCTTTTCAAACTATTCCTGAAATGCGTTTTATATTACCCACAATACTACTCGCAGATATCGGTGGCGTTATGTCAGGATAGTGTATAACTACACAAGGATAGGTATAATAAAGTAAGTAGGTGGTACTCACATGGATCGATTGACGGTGATCATTTCGTAGTCGTTGTCGGGATTGAAGAATATGTTATCGACGTAATGTTGACCAGCAGTCCCCGCCACCACTGTGGCCCGCCCTTCACGATCTAGCGCGTAGTTTCTGCAAATAACAATGAATGTTATAGTAATGTAATGCATCGGTGCGGTGGCTCGTGGCAGAGAGGTATGGAGAAACGATCACGTGGGGCTTCGAATCCGCACGGGGCGACATTCTAGAGAAGCACTTTAAAAACTAAAGAAACTTACTTGTAGAACCCATTATGTGAAGTAGTCTGGTAGATAGGGAGCCTGACTCTGTCGAAGCCAGACACCTCCAGGATCCTCAGGCCGGTGTTGTCGTGCACGTAATTGTATGTGAAGTTGGAGACGACCTGGTGCAGAACTATCACGTCCTTGTACTGCAGCCGGTTGCGTGTGAAGTAATTACGGTAGATCGTTACTTCTTGGTAGGGGGACGATTGTCGGCCTGCAAGTTGACAATAAGTATTAGGGCCTGTTTCACCACTTCTGAATAAGTTCTTGTTAGCTTATCCGACATATATTATGACATAATTTCATACAAAATATGTCAAACTATCTGTCGGATAAGCTAACAAGAACTTACCCAGAAGTGGTGAAACAGGCCCTTAGTAAAGTTAATTTAAGGTGAACGCAGACTGGGCCGCACTACACGCGCCGCAGTCCTTTGTTAATGGCTTCGCACACCTGTCCGCGCCGCAGTCACCGCACTCGCCGCACGCATCGCACTGGATTTCTTTCATTCAGTTTCTTAATTTGATTGCGAATGACGACACCCGCGCCGCGCCGGCCGCAGCATCCGATGCGGGCGGGCCGGCGCGGGTGACGTCAGCAGCTATGTCGGGGAGTTCGGCAACTTCAGGTACTGCAGCCGGCTGCGGCAACCACGGCGTGTGGTGTGCGAGGTTGCATATAACTTCATTAAGAATTCGAATACGGCGATTGCGGCGCGTGCGGTGCGGCCCAGTCTGCGTTCACCTTTAATTAGGACTGCGACTAAGCTGACGCTCAAAAGACGTATCTGAATCTCAGCCTCATAAATAAATAAATATCTTGGACATTGTCACACAAATTATCTAGTCACATTTAAAGTTCCAGAATCTAGCCTCCTGGACTTGTATTATAATAACAAGACAACGATATAGAATACATATATAGATACAAACATCCATGACTCGGGTACAAATATTCATATTCATAATACAAATATTTGTCCCTTACGGGATTCGAACCCGCGACCCTCGACACAGCAGGCAGGTTCACTACAGACTGTGCGGGCCGTCAAATGCTTGCCCTTAGTCGCTTTGTGTCGTATAGGACTAGATCAAGAAAATGAGAAGCATTTGTGTATTCCTTGATTTCGAATGAGTTTCGAAGAGTTCAGTTGGAAGATTAACTTATAGCATGATTATTTTAAAATAAAATTTTCATTTCAATATTATCTAGGTCTTCATACCTTCAACTTTAAGACAAGGTAGGTCGTGGTTAGCAAAGAACAGATTGTTGTGTATCCAGCCCCGCAGAGACGTCGCAGATCCTCTCGAGTCAGCTCGGATTGATAATCCTCCAACGTTGTTCCGCACTAAATTGTTCTGCAATTTATAATGCAATAATTTATTTATTTATTTATTTATTTAACACTTTATTGCACACATAATATTACAGAAAAAAACTGTATTTAAGTAGTTAGTAAAGAGACCATTCAATAAAATAGATCGAGAAAGTGTAATTCTTGGGGGGGAATTAGGAATACTTCTACATATTATATCCACACACACTATCTGTGTCCACTCTATTCACCGAGAATATTAAGTTAGTCCGTCACCAACTTTTTGAAAAGTGTACACAATAAACTTCGAATTTGAAGCATGTAAAATTTGACGAAGCATTTAAGGTACAGTAGGTACTTCAAGGAAAATAATGGGCATCGACTAACTTCGTCTTCCCGAAGATGACCGACCGAAACTAGGCAGTATTGAGTATTGTATAATGATATTTTACGATTATTTCCGATTATACCTACTTTATATAACGATTTTGTAATCGACGGCCGGTAGCGTGCGACATGGCTGCAGCGCCTAGGCTTTTATCTCGCTCTTATACGCGTCAAGTGAAAGTTGCTATGTCGGCAAGCCAGGGGCAAGGTTGGGTTTAAAGTGTCTTTGTAACATTTAACTGATTCAGATTCAACCGTATATAGAACTGTGGCCGTGTTCAATAGTTGTTTGTACTACGACATTTCCTATTGCATATGGATGCTCGTGCGAGTTCACTACAGAATGGAGGAGACAAAAAGTAGATATAACGAATTGGAAATGAAATCATATACATACTCACAACATTAACGCTTGTGGGATGGTAACAGTGTTACCAGATCCATGATTAAGAATTATCCCAGATTGGCCTCAAAATTATCGTGTTTTTATCGCATCTCAAATTCCCAAAACTTACGATAGTTTTGGGAATTTGGGATGTCTCTTATGAGTCTAAAAGAGAGAGAGAACCAAATGGTGTACGAAATTAAATCATTCTTACCTACATTACGTATTTAATGTTACAAACTTTTGATTGAAACGACACAATGAGTAAATACTTATTTCTATCTCAACTTTTCTCATAAGAACTTAAATTTTAGTAATATTTGAACACTGTACCCACAATACTAAACGTGAGTATGATGTATCGTTGGAATTTAATGGAAAATAGTGATTGGGTACACTGATTCCATTACATTTAAAAATTATCGTGGATTATCGTGGATTATGGTGGAAATTTTACGAATTATCGTGCGATACCAGATTTTTATTTTCTATCGCATGGCACTCAAAAATATCGTGGATCTAGGATAATTATCGCACGTCTGGGAACACTGGATGGTAATAAACTTTACTCATCATCACAACCTATAACGTCCCACTGCAGGGTAAACTATTCATAATATTCATTTTTAAATGACGTGCAGCGCCATCTATTGACAAAATTGTCTGTTTGTTTGTTCGCGCATCACGTAAAAACTGCTGAACCGATTTTGAAGAAACTTTTTTTGTTTGATAACTTATGATCTGACTTAAAATCTGGTATATAATTTGTGCGGACGAAGTCGCGGGTAAACACTAGTCTTATCTTAACTATTATAAAACCGTAAATTCATAAGGATTAAAAAAGTAGCGGTTCTCTTCATATCAATTCAAATAACATTCGATAGCGCGATTTAAAAACGTGCAGCGCCATCTATTGACAAAATTGTTAGTTTGTTTGTTTGTTCGCGCATCACGCAAAAACTACTGAACCGATTTTGATGAAACTTTTTTTGTTTGATAGCTTAAGATCTGACTTAAAATCTGGTATATAATTTGTGCGGGCGAAGTCGCGGGTAAACACTAGTAAGTTATAAAAATACATGGCATCGTCCGTGTGGATTGGAACCTGGAGTGCGATTTTTGAATCTCATTCGGTGAGCTCAGTAGTTGTAAATGTCAAAATTACTACGGAGATACGCATCTTTCTACTGCTGATTTGGCTTTAAAAAATCGCACTCATGAATTATGATTTTTGGAAGTCAAATCAGCAGTAGAAAGATGCGTATCTCCGTAGTAATTTTGACATTTACAACTACTGAGCTCACCGAATGAGATTCAAAAATCGCACTCCTGGCCCTCAAGATTGAGTTTCCATAGTAAGAAACATTGCTAATGCAACCAAATACATTTTCTAACATGTTTATGGTTTCAGGATAGAATGACGTATCAAGTTGTAGTTAAACATTTTGCCAACAAATTTTCTGCAAAAAAAACCCTCTTAACAAGTGGCCTCGTACGACATAGTCGGTAGCCGAGACCCACACGAGCTATATCCTATTACCTATTCTGTGTGTATGTATTCTATTACCCACACGTCGTTCAAATGGTCTACAAATAAAACATTCCTTACCCTAAACACCAGTGTCTGAGTATTCTGCACATCGATCCTCACAGCGGACTGGCACGACGTGAAGTTTCCATACAACTTGAGGCAGTTGCCGTCGATCTCGTTCCTGATGATGGCCACGAGAGGGTTCACCTCGCCGACCGACTGGTACGTTATAGCGCCGTCTCGGTTCTGTTTGAATTCACTGTTTGATATGTTGTGCTGTACATCGCGATCTGTTGAAAGTTACATTGATTGAGTCAGATTTATATAGGATCCTTCTTAATATGCGGACACTTTTTTAAGGGGATGATCAGACCGTCAAACTGAACAACTTTCTCTATGGCGCCAACATCGAAATAGCGAAAAAAAAAACTGTTTTCCATACATCCTGCCTACCTACTTGAGCCAACTAAATGTACGAAATGTACCGTACGGGACAGCTACCTAATACTTTTTATTGCTATTTAGATTTTTCCCATAGAGAAAGTTGTTCAGATGTACCCCCTTAAAAAAGTGTCAGCATATTAAGAAGGACCCTGTATACCGAACACGTTTTATTTAATGGTTGTATAAAAACAATACTTACTGAATCCCATAGATGATATCGGCAAGGTGACAATCTCAGCGATGAACCCATGAACCGATGATGCACCGTTGGCGAATAGCTTGACGCTTAGACTGGAACCTTGGGTCTTAAATAATTTCTTTTCATCCGGAGACCCATTCTCCAAGTAACCGATCATGGGCGCCGTAATATTGTAGATATCACCGTCGTATAGACTTAAAGAATCCCGTTTCCCGTAGTTCATCGTATGGTTGAACAAGTTATATTGCAGTAATCTGAACCCAAAAGGCTTTACTCTGTACATACTCTTGAAGATCTTGACGCAATTTACCGGGTTGTTGTCATATTTGTAATAAAGAAGCACCCTTTCTTCGACGATTACCATTTTACTGCTATCACATATGTCGATAAGAGAAAACAGGTGGTAAGGAAGATTTAGGTCTTTTAGCGGTGTGAAACTGGATTCGTCTGATTCTCTACCTTCTCCTGTTAGAGATATAGCACTAATTCCTTCTCCAAGTATGTCGTTGATAGAGTTGAAAGTCATACTGATGGTATCAGTTGGAGATACAAGATTGATGCCATGGTAAGCGCATTTGCTAATGTTCACATTTTGAATTACTGGGTTTTTGACTATGCTTTGAATGGCTGGAGATTTCTCGTTGTGTAAAATTCCAGCTCCATAAATCTGCACGTGTTGGAGTACACTTTCTACTTTCTTCATCGTTCCGTGCGTGTGGTGGTCGTGGATTCTATGTTCGTACAAGGAATATTCGAACTCTGGGTTCGCGAATCTTATTCCTCCCCAGTAGTCGAGGTTGTCTTCTAAGTTTCGTGCACCGCAATGAATGAACACGAACTCTGAATCCCATTTACACTCGTGTCTATGACCGTATAGTTGTCCGTTCAGTCGAATAGGGCAATCTTCATAACGATCTTCAGTTCCAACACATTGTAATGGTTCTGGCCAAGACCAGATTCTTGACAAAGAGTTACTGTGGTATTCTACGCGTCGGTCGTGAGCAAAGAATACGTTGATGGGATCAAAACCAAGTTCTCGGCAAACGACTTGAGCGTTTCTTTCTGTAAATCGGTTGTCGCACATCGGGACCCATTGGAGAGTTGTCCTGTTGTAATATTCCAGAAATCCTTCGTTCTTCCTTTCGATAATGTTGTCGTTGATGGAGCAATTTCTTCCAGTACAAAGTCTAATAGAATCCTGTACAATTAATGCTTCTAGTTGACGTCTATGTTTGTGATGGCTGGCTGAATATTGACCGAGGTCTCTCTTTTCTATTCTATTGAACTCAATGTTTGCACCGTTCGTGATAGGTCTCATAAAAATTGGCAATTGAGCATGCCCTATAGCTTGCAGTGTACCCATGACGAGTATACCCACATTTGGAGCAAATTCTAGCACTACTCCAGGGTTTATGATAAGAGTAACATTGGGCATTACAGTAATATCAGCTTTCACAATGTAATGAGCGACTCCAGCTTCTAACGTAAGGTCATGTTTCAGCCGACCTCCAAGCTCGCCCAAATTCATTGCAGTTTCAGTACTGAATGTGACGGATACGCTTGAATCAAAACTGTCTTCGAGTAAATAAGGTAAGTAAGAAGCAACAGCGTGGTTGTTCCAATCATCAAAGTCAAATATCTGTTTCTTGATTTCCCTTTCTTCAGCGTTACCCCACCAGTTTTCTGTAACGTCTAAAAGATTTTCTATCTTTGCTGTTTTGATGCCAGCTAGTAGGGTGTAATGTAAACCATTGTTTCCGAATAAGTTTCTGCTGACTTTAACTTTCTGTATTCCTTTGAAGCCTATGACGTATGTAGGATCAACACTTCTGAACATAACTCCACGGTTTATTTGAACAGAATGTCTATTGTTTTTCACCTGATTGTAGACAAATACTGCGTAAATAAGACCCATAATTTCACTTTGACTGTCCATGTAGAATTCCACCATAAATTGACCGTTATTTCTTTCGATTAAATTACCGTCTACTTTCATCTTCTTTTCCATACCTCGAATAGAAATCAGGCCAGACTTGCAGTTATTATCAGTGAAAATATTTTTAGTAATGTTTACTTCAGCAAAGTGACCATCGACGACTAGGCCAAAGTTCTGATTATTTCGCCAAGTATTATTGTACATGAAGACAGAATGTGTGAAGTTCTCATTATATTGCCAAACGTACGGTAAACTGACATCGAATCCACCATTTCTGTTCCTTTCTATTGTGTTATCTTGAAATAAATAGTGGTACAAATTGTTCGAGCTCCTCAAATCTCGGGCAAAGTGATAAATTCCTTTACCGTTATCCGTGATCAAACTACCGTTCACCATTATTGTTATTTCAGTAATGTTGCTCTCATGAATATCCCAGAAAGGCGTGTTAACGTAAATAGCTTCTTCTTTATTGTGTGCTATTTCACAGTTGAATATTTTAATACTCTCGTTTGCTTTTCGTAAAAAGTGATCACCTATTTCATTTAAGTATCGGTTGTAATATAGCGCTTTAATTCCTTTTGTGTTTCCTTTTATTTTAGTGTTAACAACTTGTAGGGTAGGAACTGGTCCTTTTACGATTCTGTTTCTGAGATTTTGTACGGGAGCAATAATCGAACTTACGACTAGAACAACGCCACCCAAAGCCACGTTGCCGCTCTCGTAAGTCAGGACAACGCCAAAACTGTTGCTTGTCGTTGGGAAAGTAGCCAAGTCTCGGTCGAGACACCATTTAGTGCTCCCTTCATTTATATTCTGAGAGTCATATATGCAAATGCTTTCAGTCGAAAAATTGTGAATGGGATTCAAGAGTTGCAGTCCTAGAACATAGCCTGGGTTGCATTTTATATTATACGTTTTCAGAATGGTTTCTCCGTAGTGTTTCATAAAAACTAAATGTCTCGTTTCTCCATTCACCAAGCTTATATCAGTTTCATATTCCGGTATCAATATGGGATGATAATTTGACTCGTCCATGTTGAATCCTTGGTCTAAATTAAACCATCCAGCTATTTCTCTTTGTTGATGACCCGTAAGGTGTGGATTATGAGATATTCCAGCCATTTCGTTATTTTCGATTACAGAACCATAGACTTTCAGGCCCAATTGTTTGAAACTTATCCCACTGCCTCTATTGCTACTGAACTCGGAATTACGCACCGTGTTTACGGCGTCGGCACCGTATAAATCTGAGTAAAGAATTCCCAAACCGTCATGGTAATTATTGGATATCTTCACGCTTTCTAGACTATGGCGAGCGAAATCAATTTGAAGGGCTGGTTTGAAAACGTTTGATGAATAATCTAAAAGACCAGCTTTTTCAATGCTTACGTATTGTAAATCAGCTCTTTCAGAAATAACACTGAATCGAATACCAGCCCAGCTGCTTTCGTAACATCGAATACCAACGTCATTTTCATGGGTGCAAGAATTTTCAAAGCTTTCGATAGTTTCCGCTTTACATTTCGTTATGTCATTATCGAATTCTGTACAGTCTACATTTGATAAAATTATATCTTCTGTCATACCAGCAGTTGGTATCTCGCTAGGCTCAAGGAACCAATCGTCAGGATTCAAAGCAAGTCCAAGTTGATGGCAGACCAAAGCAGCATTGACAATATTCCATCTATAATTACACACTGTACCCCATTTGCCGTCTACCCTAACTTGTAATCTACCTTCCTGTTGAGTTCTTCCACCCAAAAGTCTTATAGGTACAATAGGTTCAATATAACCCTGCGTTGTAGGTTCTGTTTCAGCATCGGTCTCGTAAAAGCTATCGTTAGCCATAATGACTTCTTCTTTAAGAGTGAAAGAGATATCGTTAGGGCGTTTTCCTCTAGCGTCTAATCTTCCTGCGACCATCATGCCTATAGAGGGTGGGAATTTAAGTGTGACTCCTGATTGTAAGACAAGCTTGCCTCCCGGTCGAATGTTGATATCTTTGTCAACGTCATATTCCCCCTGTCTAAGCATTTCAATACCTTCGACCTCGCCACCAACCACAAAAGTGCCAGGCACGTTAAATTGCGGCACGAACAATGAATTATAATTAATCTGAGTAGCTCCAGGGTTACTACTATGTAACAAGTATGGCATATAAATGATTTTGGCCAAGTTGTAGCGGTCTTTTCTATGGAACAATCTATTGTAAATTTTTTCTTCCTCTCCAAAACCGAGCCAGTTGTATGTGCAGTTGAGTATTTTACTTTGATCTTCGACATGGGAACCTATTTCGTACTGAGCTTCTGGATTGTTAATTATATTTCTGAAGACATCAATATTGCTTGATGCTAAAACAATAGTTGCTGCGACTCTACTTCTTGGAGTTAACCTAGATGAAACCCCTTCTAACGGTTCAAATGGTTCTCTTATTTTGTTGTCTCTTAGGAAATTTCTTGAGAAGAGTATGTACTGAAGATCACTGTATGGTGATAAGCCGAGGTTGACGACGAACGGGCCTTTGTTACCGAAAAAATAGTTGTGCTGTATATTAAATCTAGCTGGCAGTATTTCAAATTCTTCTATGTATTTTCCTTCTATTCGATTTATTATTACTATTGCACCATAATTACCATGCTCGAAATAATTGTACTCAATTCTACCGTTCACGTTCAAAGCTGGTTGAATTTTTAAAGGAACCTTCTGGTTTTGATAAAATCTGTTGTGTCCTATTTGTAAATTGAGTAATCTGGGCGGATTATTGTATCGCCAGCACGTGGATATGTCTATAGTACTCTCCGCACTTGTATTGAACCAATTGCCAGTGATATTTACCCAGCTGTCTCCACAGTAATTGCCATGTAGAATACCTACTTCAAGATTTTTAAATATTTCTGAATATTCAACAACAGTTGTTTGATTTACCGGTATGTATTCAGTTTGTTGAGTATTGTTTATCCATATAGCGATCCCATGACCTTGATTCGAGCTAAGTATACTTCTGGATATATTTCTATTTCCACCTGTTACAGTTATGTTTATACCGTCGCCTTGATTAAAAGATATTCTACTTTCAGTCACGTTTATGTCTCCAGCTCCGTTAACAACTTGTAGTCCAGCTACATGGTTATTATTAGATATAGAAGTTCGATGTATATGAATTTGAGATCTTAGATTTTCAATAACTACGCCTCTACCATTGTTATCCGATATAATGGTGTCGGTTACATTCAAATCATAGGTCTTACTGACCCCCGACGTTAATCGCAGGAACCCTGTTATATCTGTTCTGGTATTCGCTCGAAACCTCACGTACATTCTACCTCGAGTAGACGTGACGCTTTGCGGTCGCGTCAGATTCCTTATACTGAAACTCATCAGTAGTTTATCAGCAGAAGTCAAACCGTCGTGAATGAAAATTTCTCCGGTATCGTTGTTATTGGTCAGAAGTTTCAGAAAGCTGAGGGTCAACACGTGATCAGATCTAGTATAAAATTTTTGTTCGCAGTCTCTTTCCATGTTCGAATACCTAGATTGTTCTATTGACATTTGTATTGGAAACGTTTGACTAGGAGTGGAAGCTAACGTACAAAGATCAAAAACTTCGCTCCGATCGAATTTCTCATCGATATTCATTTCGTGTACGACATATTTGACTCCGTCGCCGCCGTTGTCGTGAATCAAGCAATTCTCAATCTTGGTCATGCCGTACGTAGAATTCACATAAACACCGTAACCTCTATTGTTTTGTATAGTGCAATTGTTAATAACTATGGGAGCATTGGGTGACGTCACGTTAATAGCGTTGAAGGCGGAGTTGGATATCTCTATGTCTTCCATAATGGGGGGTACGCCTATTACGTCTAAAGCGCTAGTTGCGTTGTTATCTCTTCCCAGGCCTGCGTTTCTTATCGTGACGTGTACGAGTCGAGACATGGATGTCGGAACATAAAGCGTATTAACAGCTGTGAGTATTCTTTCGAAGACGGCGTTCTCGAAGCGTATTCCTCTCCAATGTCGTTCAGTGACCCTCCCGTCGTGGTGAGGTAGACATTGTATGGCGAGATCTGGATGGTAGTCACAAACACCTGAGCCAAGTTGCCTCGAGTTCCAATCGCACTGGAAGATATCGTACTCTGTTCCTTTACACTTGGGTTCTTCAAATAATAGTCTAGCGCGGCGCGTGGGTTGCCGATCCATCCAGTTGTAAAAAGATCCGCCCATAAACCCTAGTTGTCTGCATGCCGTTTCCATATCATTTATGGTCCAACTGTAACAGAGATAATAATGGTTTTGTTTAACACGGGCGGTGAGGCAGAAATTTAATTAAATGTTGCTCAATGCCGCTATATTAACCGAGTTTTATACGAGAACTCAGAACATGGACTACATTTCGGAATATAAAGTGTTTCTTCTCATGATTTTACTTAAAAACATAGTGATCATAAATAATCAAGCTGTTAGGACAAATTTCTTGTGTGATGTTTGCACGCATGCAAAGACTTAGAAATACGGTACTCACTTTCTAGAGTTGGTGCAAACAGATCTCCACTGGCCTCGATGCAGGAGTTGGACTCTTCCAGCGAGAATCGAAGGTCCATCGACTAGACGAATGTCTGGAATAGGCTTCGCTAATTTCACCGGCTCTTCTGTACTGGTGAATGTTATTCCTTTCTGGTGTTCTCCCTGGAAAATATGGAAAAGTGGACTTCATTTAAACAATAATTGCATTAAGTACATTTTGTCTTAGTTTAGTAAGTACATCACTGAATCGCATGGTATAATTATCAATAATCACCATTATTCATTACATAACGTTAACAAAATAAGTAGACTGGAAGGGTCATTCGTCATGGACAGGTGCGCCCTATGCGTACTTGTTGAACTGGACATAAGCACTTTTCTAAACAAGTTACTGGGTAAGTACCTATTTATATCCATCTTCGTATGTCCCAGCATAACCTTTACGAGTGACGCTAACAAAAATGTTTTGAAGGAACAACTTGATCAACAAATTAAAGTATGAAATAACTGTTCAAGCTTGCACATAAATTGAATGCAATATTCTACATCAACACAATAGAATTGTTATTCACTTCGCAATATGATCGATTAAACAAGGTTGGCCAAGCAACGAGGGGTGAGCTAGCTAAGAATGGACGGACGTGCGAAACAGGGGGATTTGGCAATAATATTCATTGTTTGTTGAAACGTTCGAAATTTACGAGGGCGGGCGAAATATTGCATAAACCTTTATTGTATCTTTGAAATTAGGCGTTGCAATGACGGGGGTGTACCCAAAGGTTTACATACCCCTGTCATCCAACAGAAATCTATAAATTACAATTAAGTGCCTACTTAATTAATAAACTAAAAAAATCGTGCAGTATTGCTAATTATCTAATACAGTTTTCTTTATGGGAACTTAAGAGGATAGGCGGGCTGAAATGCTAATTTGGAGAACAGGTCACTTTTCCGACTGTATACGTATTTATCAAATCCACCCCACTAATACACCCCACCGACTAGAGTCCGAAAGAGACAACTGCAGCTCGGACCGATTTTATATACAAAAATTGACGAAATCAGCATTTCGTATTCCCCTGTTTTCTCCTCCTAAACGAAACCGATTTTAATAATTCTTTCAAAAATAATATAAGAAAGACTTTGGCTACGTCCGTACATTTTGCTTTTTTTGTTTATTTTTGTCAAATTTGTTTACTGGATGTCTGAAAACGGGCGGTAAAATGGGTCATTTTCGAAGGTCCCTAGTTCTAACAGTAATGAATTAATGCAAAAAAGCAAAACATAGGGACATGCATGGCAGAGGTGACATAGATTGAATGGTAAAAAAATATTTGATCTAGTGTTATTATCCAGGGAGAAAACAGGGGAATACGTTTGTATGGAGAAAACTGTACTCGTCTATCCTCTTAAGAGTTTGTTTCTAAACAGCTTGATAAAATAATGAAGCTTGCAGAATTACAACGCTTATGTTATACCACATTCTTTACCAGAAACTAAGAGTTTCGCGCTTAAAGGGAAATGTCTACGATCTAGTAAGAGCCAGTTGAAAATGATTGGAATAAAAGATATCAAAAGCAAGTTCAAAATGCAATAGACGATATTATTTCTAGTAATAGGTACGCCGTGTCTTGTGGTTCTTAGCTTTAGAATAGACCACACTATTTCTTCCTGTGGGTGCCATACCAGGCGACTAAGGAAAGTTTCTATTGCTGTGCTGTGTTTTTGTGAGCAAAATGCCTGCCTAAACAGACTTGACGGAAACCCAAAATTTGCTGAGGACGTGGGGGATTCCATATACATCCACAAAATGCATTCTGGCGCTGAATTAATAATGGTAACTAGGTAAGTTGTAAATAAAATTCTCCCCTCGTCGAATACGGCGCCGGTGTGCGAAGTTGCGAACATGATATCGAATGGGTGCAACGAACGGCAATTATGCGTGGACGTGGACACCGACGCGACGTGCGTAGGAGTCGCCGATATGTACATACATTACAACGCGCACGACATACATGCATACGTCACGACCATAATCCCATTCGGGGTGGACAGAAACTGTGCTACACTACAACTACCAACTATTAAGGTGCAGCTGTAGCAAGACTCAGTGTCATCTATTGACGTTTTACATTATATAATTAGGTTATTCAGATGCTATTCAATCAGCATGAAAGTGAGTGTAACACCGAAGCTGCTAAATCAAAACTATTATAAAACTGTAACAGAAGTGTATCTGTACGTACATTGAAGATATTTGCATGAAAAAGATTACGATATAGTTTTTAGGTATCCCTGACTGCAAAACAAACTCTTTTAGTATGTTTGTCTGTCTGTTTGTTTGTATGTTTGTAACAGCATCACGCAAAAACTACTGTACCGATTTTGATGAAACTTTTTTTGTTTGATAGCTTATGATGTGACTTAAAATCTGGTATATAATTTGTGCGAACGAAGTCGCGGGTTAACTCTAGTGTTTTTATAAACGAAAGAAATAATTCACATTTAGTCAACGAAAGCCAGTTTCTAACGAGTCTGAGATTAGTCACACGTTCACCATAAAAAACGCATTAATATGCGAGGTTAATAGCAGTATGACATCAGACAGAGGTCCGCCGGCCGGCCTGCGCGTAGGCAACCGGCGCACGCGTCGATGCGCCCTTGCACTTCTAGCTTCCTGCCCTTTCATACATCCCCATTGATGTTGTCACGATCGGTTGCCTAACAACTGTTTGAATTCGATGGAATGCCAATTGCGACGTTGTAAAGGGGAATTTTGTGACATGTGATGTGACTAATGTAATGGTCATACGTGTAGAGCTGAGTATACTGTGTGAAACCTTAGACGTACGCCTTGCTAGGCCACGGCTTAGAAAACTACCAAATAATTTAGTAGATACTAATTTCGCTGACTATAAGATGCTTACATTTCGATACACTAACACTAAACAGAATACTATCAATAATAATAACGCGGAAGCCATATAAGTCTACAGCAATCTCCGAGACATCTCAAAGTTATACTATCTTGAAAACATTAAAATTATAAAAGTGGCCATTGTTTGTAATAAATCTGTCGATTTCACATATTCCCCATTCGGCCGGAGTTGCAGCCCGAAGAAGGGAACAAGTAAAATCGTGACATGAAAGGAAAATAATTATATGCAGGGAATGAATGACGTTAGTTCGATACACAGAATCTTCATTAGTACAAAAGTATCGTAGAATAATTAACTAATTAGTGATAAGAAGAAAGCAGCTCGCAGGTAAGACAAAATTAACAAAGACATACTTAACATCTATTTACCTAAACGCTGAAGATTGTGAATAATATTAAAAGTTTTATCCTTGTTATTGGGAAATCGCGGATGACTGGACACCCGAGTTTTTCGATATAATTATCATAAACTAGGTAGGAACTTGACTAAAATCACCAAATTGACAAACGTTAAGATAAATAGGCAAAAATCGCACGTAATAAATACTATAATAACTGATCTAGTGCATGAAAAGGATCTAGAAATAATACCTATTATACTCATCATCCTCAGTTTTTACAACAGTGTGCCAGTGTTCGAAAAATTCTCAAATTGAAGGCAGGTCGAAAGTCCGTTACGTTAACGCATGACTAACCACCTATAAGTTGAAATAAAAAACCCAACACACCGGTAGCTTGAGGACGAGATGCAAGGACGTAGTGTACGGGAAAGTTGTTGATGACTCAACCGAGAAGTATGGCAGTGTCCAGAGATACTAAAGTGTTGCGTTATGTTTGAGAATAAGATGCAATAATGAAATACCTCCATCAATTGTTTGAAAGACGAAACAATCGTTTTTCTTGTATAGACTAGCTGGTTAATAAATAAATATCTTGGAAGTCTACTCCCAAACGAAGACTTTATTCCATTCTGAAACCTTTCCATACCTATGCATTCAGTATGCTTTAACTGTAAGTGGATAGAATCTCGAATAGGCGGAAAAGCGTTTAGCAAGAACTCAGATAAATCCCTATGTATGAATGTGGCTGTGTGGAAAATGACTCTGATAAGAGCGGAAGGCCTGAGAAAAGATGGATGTATTGTGAGAAGGAAATATGACGGCTAAGTGATTGTCTAAGCTCCACATGCGCCAACCTGGGTTAGCAATAAACTCTAGGTTAAGTTGGTAACCCATGATTTTTTGTATAGAAAAACAACTGAAAGAGCTATTTTATCCGGAGTTAATTGCTAACCAGTGGTTGGCGCAAGTGGGGCTAAAGGTGCCGGTTAACAGCCGACCGCATACAGCAGCAGCATACGACTTGTCGCTCCGACACTGGTTGGAGTGATGAATAGAAGAGGTTGGTTGAGTGAGGCCGATCCCAAATAATGCTAAGGAATTGGAAAAATATGTAGATTGATAAAATATAATGTTCGTGAGCTTTGTATGGTTCAGATGATCTAAGCGAAAAATTCTTGGTCAATGAGATGATCAAATTGAACATTTTATTAGTTATACGGGTAACAGTGAAATTTTTTGTTCTATAAATCGTCCATTTAGACAACCTAAAGGACGTTATGATTCCATTCTTTGGACATTGATAGATAGAATATCACATTTGTTTGTACGTGTGCAAGTTTTTGTTGTACGTTGTAAATCACAGGTATTTTAGTTTTTACAGTAATAACTCTATTTTAGCTTTATCGATTTTTTTAGATACAGCGTGCTCATAAATCTATCTCAACGATTATACGGCATTGAATAGACGCATTTAACCTTCTTTATCATTGTAAAACCCTTTTGTGTTGACGACTTGACGTTGACCATAAAATATCAGTTCACGGTAAATTCCATCCAACTAATATTATGGACGTTAAGACTTCCTGTGTTCAAAGAATATGTGAGACAGTTGAGTCCTTGCATGCTTGAGGAATCTTAAACAGCAGACGATGAGCGTGTCGTATCGTATGTGACAATTTTATGAATATAATATTATTGGATGGTAAATGGTAATATTATTATGTTACTATAGAAAATACATAACAATAGTTGCCTTTAGGAATACAAGAACACAAAGACTAAGATATTCTATGAATAAAAACGATAAACAATCATAAATTGTATACGCCGCTAAGCATTTGCCCGCGACTTCGTCCGTACATTTAAAAATTTTACCGCAAGATTTTAATGCCCCTTTAGAGGCTAAGAGGGTGATCAGACCATAAAACTGAAAAACTTTCTCTAATAGGGACCAACACCGAAATCATTCGGGTCGAGAACAGCAATTTTTTTGCGATTTCTATGTTGGTCCCATAAACAAAGCTGTTCAGTTTGATGGTCTGATCGCCATCTTAAAAAACCGTCAGCTTATTAAGAAGGACCCTATATAATTATGTAGGTATAGAAGATTTAAGTAGAAACAAACTTCATCATCATCATCATCATCTTCCTGTCTATATCCCATAATTTGGAATAGCATATGCATAAGCTCACGACTTTATTCCCCGAGGGGGTAGTCAGAGATATTCTGAAACTTCAGAACATCCACGTTTCAGCAGTAGTACCGAAACTCTGTCCAGTGTGACGGGGAGTGAGCCCGTCGCCACTTATAATGTACAGTGAGTACATACATGTCTCGAAATTGAAGCATGCAGGTTATCTCACGATGGGTGTTCCCCATTATTTGGGGTCGGCGCAATATGTCATATTCCTCCATTCATCTCTTTTAGCGTTTATTTCAGCGCACACCCTTTTTTACACATGTCGTCTTTCACACAATCCAAATGGCTGCATGAAGAGAGGACAAAAGATGGATCATCTTTTAGCCACCCGCATTCATATTTAACACTCGTCTTGTAATATGACTTCATCTCTTCTCATCACAGCCCATACCACAATTGATTACCGCGCAGTTTTTCATTCACAAGAGCTACTTTCAAACTTCCTCGAATACTCATTCCTAATCTTGTTCATCACATATAAAAAAATAGCTATGGGTCGCATTGATTACTTCTGTTACTTCAAATAGGAGGTTAAATAGAGAAATCTCCTTGAACGTTCAGTTCGGCTGGGCAAACGGGCCATGCTTCCGCCAATTTCTCCGATGTCGTGAATCGTGATGGCTATTTACTAAGTAATTTATTCGACTGTTATTTATTGGTCTCTACTCGCATTGCACGCTGTATTGAACGTGCACTAGCCTGTGACGTAACACAGGTGCTGTTTGGTGACGGTGGACATACAAAGTAAATGGACTTTCTTTAAAATGTCCCAATGGTTTTCTACAAGGTGTTTCATAAGTAAAAATAAATATTTGAAACTCTCAGCCCCACTTGCGCCAACCACGGGTTAGCAAATAACTCCGGATAAAATAGCTCTTTCAGTTGTTATTCTATACAAAAAAATCATGGGTGGTAAGTTGGTAAACTTAACCTAGAGTTTATTGCCAACCCAGGTTGGCGCAAGTGGGGCTTAAGGGGGTTGTTTAGACCGTCAAACTGAACAACTTTCTCTATGGGACCAACATCGAAATCGCGAAAAAAAAATCTGATATCCCATACATATTTTAGCTCTAGTCGATTTGTAGAGTATGGAACATAATTTTTTTTTTCGCGATTTCGATATTGGTTCCATAGTGAAAGTTGTTCAGTTTGATGGTCTAAACTACCCCCTGAAATGTTTATTTGTATTTTTGTAACACCTTGTCACCTTGTAGGTATAGTCATTATTTTTAGTTTTGCTGTTACGAATGTTGGAGTCGCGATGCAAGGTCTGTTATTGGGTGGTCGCGTGTCAGTTTCCTGCTTCTTGGCTTGCAACAAATGGGATCCTCCGTCACTCACGCTGCTTATACTGGTGACATCATAATTTAAGTTTTAGTGCAAGTCACCCTAAATCTGCACAATTTCCGAAAATCTCTACAGACAATAGCATATACGGTAATTAAGATATCCCATGCTCAATCATTGTCCATTACTACACTACAATGAATTAGAGACAAGTACCATCACCTACGTCTACGTCGCTGACTGACCTCCGAAGGCACATTTAAAGTTCATTGTTCGGCGACCTGCCTAAACAGACTAACAGACAGTGTCGGAATTTAGATCCGTTGTGAAATTACATTTCGCAGTTAGTTGTATTGTAGCCCATAGTTGAAACAATATAAATCCCATGTCACAACTTCCAGGAAGCTGTATTGTTAACAATCAGTGCTGTTATAAATTGCCATTTTTATTTTTGCAATCACGCTTCGTGTTTAGGATATATTGATACTCTGGTATCCAAACAGTCATTTTCGAATTGCATAAACTGGAGTAAAAATTTCCCACAGTAGCGTTAACGTATCGAATGTATTAGCAGACAGACACGTTTCTATTATGTCTGACAGATACGTCAAAACAATTGACTGTTTCCCTGAAACTTTTAGAACTTTTATTCTTCTTCTTATCGTGTGGGCACTGGGCAGTAAGCCCTGGTGCCATATTTATTTATTAAGAACTTTTATTTACGAGTAACAAAAGTGTTCTTCTAATTACAGTAACGAAATTAGGAATAAAAATACAAAAAAATCTGATTTTGTGTAAAAATCAATAGAAAATAAAAAATGATAGTGCTATGTCACAACAAAGTTAAGGAGCACCAAAAACCATCAAGTTGGTTTTATATGGATATCAAATCAAATTTTATTCAGTCAGTCGATCCAAACTGGGTTTATGATTCGGCTTATGATATGACTGGAATAGTTAAAGTATCCTTTGTTGTGGATCACGATCACGATACCGACGTCGTGACGCTAACTAAGGTTGTTAACCTAAAGGTAAACTGTTTAATAAATTAACACCATACTTCTCGTTTAATTTCAACTTCTCTACATTTTGTTTTACGCATCTATATCATGGAACTCACCCCCAGATATAGACGGACTAATTAATTTTTTATGACACAAAGATTTATAGATATGAAACTATTCAGATAATGAAACTAAACAACTTTGCCTAAGTAAAATGGCCCTCCTATAGAAATTTGTTCAGCTGATCCGCACTTTTGTATGTAAAGTCCAATGGAAGTTTTGTCTGATTAATCGTGAAGGATTACCGAGATTCCGGCTTGAAGCTTGCGGGGTCCATTCTATCATATGGACTGACTTATCTTCTTTTTGTTTATAAAGATCCTATTTGTTATCTGCTTACCATTACGTTTTTTTTTTTTATAATTAATGGCTTTTTGCTTGTCCACCACCGCATAGCACCGCATTTCCGCCAGTGTCAAGTGTAATTTATGGGAGTATCTATCCCAATCTCAGGGATTGTTTTTGTTCAAGAACAAGAAGAGATTGAGGATTGCGGAGCCTCGTGGCAGGCAAAAACGCGACGCGCGAAAACCACGCGAGACGTGTGCTCGGGTCAATTCCTGCAACGTGACTCACCCCTACGTTTTATCGAGATTAATAATTCTTTTCTTGACACGTGTTGTATAATCGAACCTATTAATTTACGAGAAAATGTGAAAAAAGAAAATCACGTTTAATCCGGCTAGTCGCTTTTACTTAATTCTTTAACCAGCCAGTAGTATTTGTCACGCTTTTCACTAGAACAATCAGAGCTTGACGATGGTATCTCCTGTGCCAAATGTTCGTAACCACATGCCCTGCTTTACCTATGGCAGAGTTAAATATGGTTTCTGGGTTATATTATTATCTATACTATTATTAAACTTTAAAAGGGCTGTACATGTGGGCTGATATTGAAGATATTAGAATTATCTTCAATTATATTACTCGGGACTTCTCCGAAACCCGATTTAGTTTTCTTTTATCTATTTGTATCTATTCTAATCAGATTTTGATGCAGTTTTTACTGTTCTAACAGAATAAAACATACCTACTTGTACTTTTTATACTGGAATTATAAAGCGTGTATTTCTTGCAAAGTTCACTTTTATCTTTATTATATTAATTCCTTCTTTTAGTGGGTGGGATCACACACGATGACGCACTGACGGAGCGGCAGACGTCAGTCCGTCATTTGTGAAGCAAGGAGTTGTATGAAACCGCATGTAGAAGCACACACGGTGCGTCGATCCGCACTTACATGACGTCTGCTGCTCCGTTAGTGCGTCATCGTGTGTGACAGCTCTTAGGCATAGATTTAAGAATGGAACTATGATCCGTTCAGGAATTAGAGCGACAAAAAGTAAACAAAGAAACGTCACTGTCAAAGTGACACTGACATTACGTGGTCAGAAACCTTTGGTACATTTTTTAAGAATAAGATTATGTCGGCACGGCTTTTAATAAATGGCGTTGACATTAAAAATTTACTGTCTATCCATAAATAATAAAAACAATCGTGACTATTCGAATGACATTTTTAAATTATGTTATGTAGCCCGCTACTCTTATCTGTGTAGGCTTTTTGTGCTATGCGTAGAATCCAAGCATAGCGTACGGACTCAGACGACGGTATTTAACAATCAACAGACGCGTTTAGGTTATTGTATGCAATACAAAATCTTTTTCTTTACTGAGCACTTTGTTAAAACGAACCAAAGGTCTAAAATATCTGATTGTTGCCAGACCACGAAATAAAATATTTACAGTCACCCTTTCTTTTAATCTAAAATAAATTATGGCTTGCGTATTTTTTATTTATTTTCCATACGAAATTAACATATCATTTGTCGTAATCCTTTGCGAGTAAAATTGATAATTTACTGTTATTCATTCCGGAGATAAGTTTTCTACAGTCTCGAGATGGTATTTTCTACACTGGTATCACCGTTGTTTACATTTTGTCGCTCTAATTCCTGAATGGAGTATAGGTACTAGGTACGTTTCAAGAAATAATTATTGATTGATTATTATTGAACTCCTACTACATCTCACGGAACATCACACACACACGATTCTTATACATTATTTAGAAGTGGAGGCAGTAACTTATCTACGACTTTTACGAGCGATGATAAGGAATGAAAATCATTGAAAATATTTCCGGAAGGTGTGGTTTATATGAACGTGGTGGATAGGATATGAACGTCTACTTACACTCAATGTACTGACATATTCTTATCAGTCAAGATATTGCCCAATAGACCTAATTTATTAAATAAACTACCTATTATAACAAAGCGGACTATTCCAAAACAGGCAGAGTTATGGGGTAGCTATTGATGGGGTCAGCCTTTCTATGTCTTATCTCATCTATCATCATCCTATGAACATCCCACTGCCGGGCACAGGCCTACAGGCCTCCAGAAAGGTATATGGGCGCTAGTCCTCCACGTAGACTGCACATACGCATTAGAATTTCTTCTTCAGGGTACGCCGGATTCCTTCACCGTTTCAGAGTAGTAAGTATAAAATTTAAGTTGGAAAAACTCATGGGTAAATGGCATATCGTCCGTATGGATTCGAACCCAGACCGAACCGTCTTCTCTCAACTTCGCCCTATTCCTGAAATCGATTTCGAAGACATTGCACTCGGTCATATCACTGCGATGCGAAGTGTTATCCATCTTCCTGTGGGTTAGGACAATCGAAAGTTGCTGCACTTTGATAGTCTTAATTATGCTCTTCGTCTTGCTTAACTCCTATAATGAAGGCAGCCTTTAAAATGCAGAGTTCTCATTACATAATGTCCTGGGATTTGAATGGGTAACGTAGCACCCTTGGGATAAACAAGCAGGACAATGTCTATTGTGTCATCGGTTGCTTCTTATGATACTCAATGTATTACAATGACCGTGTAATGATCCCAGTTTAATGCTTGTCATAATAACAACAGGTGCATGTGGATACTGGTACTACTGGCTTTTTGTTTTTTGTTAATACATTATTTGAGCTTTATGTTTCTTTAGTACGAAAGAGAATTTATTTGTATTTAAATCCATAAGAATGAAACGCTTCAAATCTGGCACGAGGCTTAGTCAAAATGGAAAAATTTCCGTATCTGCAACATGCTTCGTCAAAAATGTATAAAAAACAGGAAACCAATCAATGTTTCTTTTAGTAAAAGTAAAACAGGTTGAAAATATCCGTCTTGATAAGTTTTTGTTAATTTTTTTAACAACACGGCCAAAGCTAAATTACCAAAAAAAATGCGACTTCTTTGTTAAAAGTTGCGTATTTGCGAAAGCGTGTCTAAACTAAAGTCATTGTTAGCTCGCTATAAAGTTTTTATTGTAGACCTAGTAAAGAAACACAGGTAGACAGTAACAAGACTGTAACAGTTGGATGTTGATGGTTTGGCGCCAAATGAATGGAATCGTGCGCGGCTTCGCGTAACCTCGCCGAGGGCATCCATGCTGAATCTTAGCACTAAAGTACCGGTCGATGGGCTCAAGTGACAGGCGATCTGGCCGATAAGAGAAAGACAGAAAGAACGCCATGCGAGAAAAACAGAAACATGTAAATCTTGTGAATGTTTTTAAATATCATTTGAGAGTTGCGTTGTGGGTCTGCTATTGGGCGGTCGCTTGTTGGTTGTCCCATCCCCGGCCCTACAGCGGAATTCCAGTGGTGGCTCAGGATATTGTTCTTTTATAAGAACAACCCTTGAAGTCACCAAAATATCAATAAGAAAATATAGTTGACTACTAATTTGTTGTGTCCCTCTTTGTTTTAAACTTACAAGTTGACCTAACCTTATGTGGTGACCTATATCATTACACCCCCCACACACACACACACACACACACACACACACACATACACCCCCAAACACTCACAAACTCGAAATATACGCACAGACCATTGTATTAATTTAAGTATTACCTACCTAATAGGTTGTAGGCATTGTCTAAACCTTTTTTTTTAATTTTATTTTTAGAATTTTTTATTTTTCAACTTTTATTTTTCATTTTAAATCTTCCAAATGCACTAGCTGATTTCTGATTGTAACATTCCTTAGTAATTGTACTACTTTCGAGAGGAGAGACCAGGTTTTCCAAAGCAAGGGCACTGCCTAGTTTGGACTCCTGTCTCCCATTACAATAGTGACTCAATTACTGTATTCCTAGTACCTATTACATATCTGTACTCTGTTGTAAATATGGGAGAACAATAAAAAAATTTATTATTATTTATTATTAATATAACCGTACAACGTCAAGCACTTTTGCTACAAAAACTCGACATTGGCAAAATCATTTACACCAAGATGGATGCCATAACCTTAAAAATAGAATAGAATAGAAATATCATTTTTCCATGCATTTTTTTATTTACTGAAGATCTAAAATTTAATAAGTCTTTAAATTGTATGAACCTCGTATAGAATGGCTAAAGTATCGAATGCTTTCTACTATGTTTACTAATGTTATTAAACTTTCTGTGATAGTCGCTAATATCCGCTATGCCAAGTCAGAAGTCTTCATGGCTGCTTGATATTTTCAAGCACAATACGTAGGTAAATGAGAAGTCGTAGTAGTAGGTAGGTACTATACTATACTACTGTATAGTATTATATAATCTGTGACTATACTATATTTAACTACCTAATGCTCTTACAGTAAGTTGACCAATGCTGAACTATCGTTGCGAAACCAAAGATAAAGAAAAATCTAACAACACCGTCCAGAACACCGTTTTGAAACACTAACAAATACCTTCCTTTCATCATCTGAGCCGATGGACGTCCACGAATTCCAGCATAGGTAGCATGCCACACATGATACGTCTGTATCACGTCTTTTATCTCGTTCGTTCGCGCGCCAATAGAAAGAGAGGGAAGGTGTGATAGCGCTGTATCACGGTGGCATGCTACCCATGCAGAAGTAACTTTATACAACTAGTTCATAACTCTTAACTTAAACCAAACGTGCATTATGTAGGCACACTGCACGAAGCAAGTCGCATGCTTGCGCAACTCTTGTCTGCATAGTATAGTGCACCGTACGAGTACAGATATTGCACTGCTTGAACTTTAAATGTACAGTGTCTGTCTTTTGAAATAGTTATTTTAAACGAGGAAGACATTTCAATACTATTTGGAGCTTTCTGTTTTAAGCAAGAAACGTGGCTTCCATAAGTAAGCCTGTTTCTATGACATATCTAACTAACTTTTTCTATTCTTTTTAATTTATAAATTAATGGAATCTTGCTTGTGCGTTAAATATACTGCATTTCCGCCAGTGTCTAGTAGTTTGTCACAAACTACTTGACACTGGTTGAAATGCAGTATACAAATGTAGTATCCAGTATACAGTAGTACACTAGTTTGTAATAGACTACTTGACAGTGGCGGAAATGCAGTATAACACACAAGCAATAGTCCATTAATTTATTTTTTTACTTTGTTATAAGCTAACTTAGCTTAAACTGTATCAAATAATGAAATCGTGGAACTCAAATTCCATGTCATAATTCCGGAAACGAACAAAAGAATTTGTCGATTGAATCCGTTTATCGATCGTGCGAAACTGAATTGCATAAAGCGTTAGCGTGACTAAACCTTTAACCAATCTCTGCCCTTGTCGACTTCTCACGAAACTGTCACCATTGCATTTCACGCTACAGTCCATACCAGAAGCACCTTACTCTCTTATGATAAAGTTGACGTTAGAATAACAGACTGTACACCATAACATCATGGTATCACGGTTCGATGATGCTGGAACATGTATTTAGTGTTCACAGCATAGCTGGACGTTGAACTGTCTAGATCTTTGTGATGTGCTGGAGTAATCTTTCTCTTTAACGACCTATTGTCTGCTTGTAAATCTCTTAAGCTAGGACTTGTTTGTACGCGGTTTGTGCCGTTATCATTATCCAGACAATGGGGAACAGGAATTTTAATTGCCTTTCAGGTTTTAACGAAAAGGGTAAGGAACCACCGAAGTTTACAATAAAGGACGTGTATGTTAAAGTCCAATGTAACAGTATCCAAGCAGGTGGCGGTAACCCGTAACCCCAATGAGAGACAGATGTGAAGCGGGCAATGATATTAACTTGAAGCTTGTTGCTTTCGCTTTATGTTCGTACAGTAGAACCAGGTTTATAAGTCTTACCGGTGTACCTGCGCAGTTGAAAAATTTTAACAGTTCGCGAAATTATGACCAAGGATGTGCCACCTTCGCACGGCTGAAATCTCTTGCCGCTTTTAGCTAATTGTATATTCGCGCCCTTTTCGCTGCTATTCGACTCTGCACCCTTTGAATGACTTCAGGTTTTGACAGGGACTCGGGGGTGGGGTATCTGAAGTCAGAGGGGGCCGGGGAGTGGCCGTTCTGTATATAGAACTATATACCAAACCTATTCTGTGACTCGGGTCTGTACAAATGAAGATTGACGAGCGGAATTATTTTCCTGGTCATACCATAATATGCCGAAATTCTAGCCTATTTCGGTAGCAATAGCCCTTAAAGCTCCAAATAGTTTTCCAGGTAAACCTTATAGTGATAAATCAGATGCCCTCACGAGCTGGGACAGCCTCGGATCACGAAGCGAGACGTACAAATAGTATGCCGTGACGAGATCGCACCGATATCCAGCCATTGAACCCCCGTAATGGTGCTAAGGTTTCTAGGCTGAGGTACCTACCATCCATCGTTGTTTGACAAACTGTTGGTGTTTTATTTCACTCCACCTACATGCGGATATTATTCATTACGTATTAGCTTTAGACCACGACTTTGCCCGCGTGGAAACTTCAGCAGCCCGTTGCACCTCTTCAGGGGTTAATTTTGAATTTTTGACATCCTTGCTTAGTGCGCCTTGCATCCTCTGTAGAATATGTATTCTAAATTTCATGTTGCTATCTTTAGCGGTGTAGGCTGTGGGTTGTCTATCAGTCAGTCCGTGACGGATCTTTTTCATAAGTATAGAACAATAGTACAATCCTCTGTGACAATAGATAGATGGTTTTCAAGTCCAAGACAGAGTATTTTCCTGGGCTTACTGAAGCAATCAGAGATTGGTGGGATTGAGTGGTGGGACTGGTAGGTTTAAAAGAAAGTAATATTTAGCAATGCAGTCACTATACACAACGTACTTATTTATAATTTAATTACATGCCGTTATTGTATTGATGATAAAATAGGTAGTATATTAGTTTGTGTTTTATCTTTTATGAGATTAATAGTGCGGCTACGCGGCATGGTGTCCGGAATTGGATGAGCCTTGTAATAGACCGATAGTGATCACGATAAGTGGGCGGACTGGTTTCTAACAATTTAGCAGCGAGGGATCATTGATTTGCAAGGTCAATGTTGTTTCATTTTGCCGACTTTTCGAGGTCTTCTTTTGACATTTTTATGCAGTTTTTTCTGATTATGGATCACATGTTTCAATCTTATCTATTAAACAATTTTGACTATCCTTCAAAGGCGATAAAGCCAACCAGATTATGCGAAAGTCCGACAATTTGTCCGTTGTAGATTCTAGTCTACCAACCTGTGTAATTTTAGGTAGACTTTCAGATACAATCGCCTCAAGCTATGACGTACGAACCTGGTCTGGGCTTACGTAAGCCGAGCCTGTCTACCGCAGTCCGCAAGTTCCGCAAGTTCCGCAACCCAGTTACCAAAAGATCGATCTGAAGAGAAATGGCCTCAAAAAGCCTAAACAATTGGTTTACATTCTTGTAGGTAGCTGTAGGTTGTATTGTAGCATCACGTAGCGGAACGAATGCGATGACCTAGTACGAAGCCAAGTCAGTTCATTGCCATCGAGTACGTAGTTAGGGCTATCTATGGTGTCATCCAATTTTCTTTGTGTTTTGCTCATAGTCTGACATGGTTTAAGCAACATCTTCTAAATGGCATGGTCTATTCTATTGTCTGGCACACAAAATAGAGTATTAGATCGCACTCGCAGCCCTTTTATGATTTAGACAGTTTGCTCTCGCAGTTTACTTAGATTGCTGGTTTTCACGATCCAAGTAGACATCCCCATTTTCATGTCACAACTCACAGTATAAATAATAAATAAATAACGCTCACAGGCACATACATTTTAATGATCCCAAGTAAGCCTCAGGCTTTTTTTTATGGGAACCATACTACAACGGCAATCGGCACACACATATAACATCCATGACCAAACCGGGATTCGAACCTAGGACCCTGGTTTGGCAGTCCGGCGTGGTAACCACCACACCAACCGGGTCGTCGTCGCCGTATCATAAGTCTTGACTTCAAAAGAGTCACAACACGTTTTCCAGCTAACATTATTTGCTTACATTACAATGTTCATTTCTAAATATAAGTAGACATTAGTCGTTTCTGTAGGAATCATTATAATTGTTTATAAGTAGCTTATGCTTCACTGAGCAATGTTTTAGAGAAACGTGAAAGATTACGTGTCTCATGTCGTCAGTTTCCAAGAAACTAATTGGTGGAATGGAACGGTAGTAACTGATAAGAGCAGAACAAACGGAAGTCACATAACACTATGAATGAATCAGCTTATCAATAAAGAAATTAGATACAGTGATTCAGCTGTGATAAAGAGGACACACAATTAGGTACAATACGTTCGTGTACCTAATGTTCTTTTACATAAAATTGAATTTGTGGTAGGTATTATAGCTAGAGCCCAATTTACTTATTCAGAGTACATTGCTGTTAATTTTAGGACACATGTTACCTGCTGCATGTTCATTAGTAACCAGCAATGTACCCTGAAATGTAATTTTTTATTAAACATGACCATTGTAACTTACAATGACAATTTGAGATGAATATTGTTTAGCGCAATTAGTAACCAGCAAATTTACCCTGAATTGTCATTGAAAAGCTATGGAAGAAATCGCTTTTTAGCGATAAGACCGCCTTATTTGTACCATAATCAGTTTATTTCCTATTTTGTTTTTGTAATTTGTTTTGGTGTAAATAAATAATATTTCTTTTTTTTTTTCACCTATTTATGAAATAGGCCCGTGGTATTTTCGTATTTTCTAGACAAGTCTGGATCCTTGTTTTATTAGTTAATTGTGCTCTAAAATTTGTTCTTATAAGTAAGTGATTCCATAATGTATTGAAACAAAAAATTTCCGTGCCAAAGCACCTAATTTTTTAAGAACAATGCAGCCCCCATAATCATTACCTTTAATGATATCGAATACCATAAATAAATTAGCAGTATCCAGCCAATTAGCTAAGTAGTGCCCTAAATAGGTAAAACTGAAGGCTAAACGAGGTCGTAGTTCTTCATTAGGAAGCCGCTGAGGTTGCACTTTATTTGTGTCAAGGTTTGATTCATTGCTAATAACAGTAATAATAACATTTTTTGTAGGTACTTATAAATAAAATAAACATTTCATATCAATACAATACTATATTTAACAATGATATTTAATAATGGAACTTTTTGGGAACTTTTTGTCAGCATCTGACTATCAATTTGTCTTTTGAAATCCGACTGTTGTTTAGCTGTAAGTTCTCCAAAAGGGAAATAAATAAAACATAAATAAATATAAATAAATAAATAATGAAATACGTAATATAGCTGACGGTTTTTTTAGAGAATGATCAGGAGTGCGATTTTTTAATCTCATTCGTTGAGCTCAGCAGTTAAAAATGTCAAAATTACTATGGAGATAAGCGTCTTTCTACTACTGGTTTGACTTCCAAAAATCATACTTCAGGAGTGCGATTTTTGAAAGTCAAATCAGCAGCAGAAAGATGCATATCTCCATAGTAATTTTGACATTTTCAACTGCTGAGCACACCGAATGAGATTCAAAAATTGCACTCCAGACCATCAAACTGAACGAGTTTCTTTTTGGTCGACATCATCGCGACAAAAAATCTGCTGTTCCATACAAAACAGCAATCTTACGTGACCTGCATGTATGGGACAGGATAGCAGATTGTTTTTCGCGATTTGGATGTTAGTCCCATAGAGAAAGTTGTTCAGTTTGATGGTCTGATCATCCCCCATAAAAACCGTTAGCTTCATTATGCTAACCAGAGACACCAAGGTTGATCGTGTGACTCGATCGTGTTTTGCAGTCCATCGTGTATTCTTGTAAGAGATCTTGGGTCAGAGTTTAGTCAAGTTTAGTATTCTTTAATATTATGATTTAGTTCTACACTAGAGTATTTTAGATCAATTATTCAATGCTCGTCGTGTCTATAAATTTTAATTTGTCCATTTATATTTATTTATTTGATAACAAATGTATTTGAGATTGATGTTTCAGAGCCGTTTATCTTTTGTTGTTTTTGCGATATACGTTGATTTCCGACCTTTGCCGCAGACCACGAGTTTGATATTATCTCAAATATTTCCGAAAAGAACAATATTTTAACGGAAATAATAAGCAAATACTTTTTTCCTTTCATATTTTCTAAGTTTACCTAACAGTAGGTCCTAAGCCTAACCAACCCAAGGAAGGCATCCAAGTTCCCTTTCTCCATCTTCTGATTCAGCATCATCGTTTTGTTTACTTTCTGTATAATTTTATATTACTTTCTGGAATTTTACTTGTACATAAATTCGACTGCCATAGCTGGAAATCTTGAAACCGCTTTTTAACGTAGTTTTTATCCAGCTAACATTTAATGCCCATTAGTTTGCAGCTCGGCCTCATTCGATAAGAACGACAACAATGATTTGCTAAGAAAAATACACAAGTTTCACTTCTACTAAGTGATTCACTGCATAAAGTAAGTATATCGGTAGACATTATGATGATTCACTGATCAAGCATATGTCATCGGAGAGTTGATTTTGTAGAGATTCGTGTCATTTGTGTCAATTTGTGTCAGAAAAACACTACTTCTTTCTTTACTGTCTCAAATATAAGTTCCTTCTTTTTGAGATATTCATTTCTTCTGTTCTATGCCAGGATGGCGCCGTCGTCGCTTACTTCATTTCAAACTCCCTTCTGCGATAGGTTTGTCTGGACACTGGGCAAAGTTATCTTCATAAATCTCTTATCCCGTTGCACGTTTATACCTACTTTAAAGAACCATCGTCGAACATGCACATGCATCTATTCTATTAGAACCTCTAACCATTAATTAACAAACGATTCATTCATGCCCCATGATTACATGCAATAGCTAATAGTTCTTTAATCTGCGATGATTCAGACTACAGTTAACTATTTACCAAGGTTACTACGATGCTAGGACTACTTAGAACTGACGTAAAAGGGCCAGTCAACCGCAACCGGTAACTGTATCGAAATAACTGTTCCATTATTAGGCAACCTGATCAGTGTTTTGAGTTATAATCATTTGTTTTCAGAAATTGCACGTCTCTAGAGACTTTTCTACACTGAAAAAAAAAATGTGTTTGCGTTTGAAACAAGATCGTGTTTATGATAATCATACATCATGAATCCATATGAGCCTGTCAACATCATGACTTCTGTGACTAAGAGAACTTTGTTAAACGAATTCGGCTTGCAGTTACAACTACCATCTTTTGTTTTTAGTAAACAATAATAACGTAATTTCAATTATTTTGGTGCTAACTAAGAGAAAATACTTCTTAGTCGGAGCGCATTTTTTTCAGTGTATGTTTACACGTGGTTAGACAATGCTCTGCTTAGGGGCAGGTGCAATCTAGATTCTAAACGTAATTTTGTTATAGGCACTTGTAATTATAAGATAATAAACCAACTAAAATTATTAATTTTTAAACAGCGCCGCTATTGTTACTTGCGCTATCTCATCCGTGAAATTCTCTTCAAAAACTAACGGTTTGGGTTTGATAGTACCATGGGTATAGCTTCTTATCTGTTTGTTTACAGATCTTGACACAATTTTGATAGTAACACACTAACAGTCCTAATTAAACATTCAGTTTTGAGAATTTTAAGGCGATAAGAGACAGTTCTATCGTTCTTCAACGTAAATCCGAAAACAGAATTCTTTTTATCCGTTTTTTGTATAAACTTTTTTATCCAACCCGTAGATTTGTCAGTGAGTTCATTAGCTCACCATTTTTTGTCGAAAGACGTGCATCTCCGTCGCCTTTTTATCCCAATCTTGATGCTATAAAATTTCGTTTTTTGTACAATAAGGTTTACCCAGAAATAATAGTGAAAGTTGCGGTTTACCGCTCGCTCACTGTAAATTGATGATTAGTCTCGACATATTTAGTAGTACCATGTTGTTTTTGGACTCGTAAAATGGCCACTACCAACTTTTTCAATCCTTTTTTTTAGGGTTCCGTAGGGGCAAGTGCTGAACCTATGGACGGTTATACCTGTGGACAGTATGAATATCTCAAAAAGTATAAATCGTAGAGACTTAATTTGATCGCATTCATAACGTATTTTTGTCCGTTAGCAACACTAATTCGCTGTCATGTTGTTTTCTGTTGAGGTTTTTGGAAAAATCCCCCGATCAATGCTTTCATCGAAAAAAGTTTTTTTTTTTCTTTAATTACATTTTTAATTTCTTTGAAATCACTAATCGATCAGGTTAACTTGCAAATGGTTTATTATGTTTTATAGTTTTGTTGTTATTTTATGCTTCATTTCATGCGTATTCTGCAATAAATTTTGAGACCGGTGATCATTTTACTTTTTTAGGGTAGATTTGAACCTGTGGACAGTACCATAAATGTATGGACAGGAAAATCCTAACACTTTTGTTCTTGAAGATGATGCAGATGAGAAACTATTTCTAGACGTTTTTAGGGTAATTAAAAATAATTTATCGTGTAAGTAAAGTGCCATTACGTGTTTTAAAAGTTGTATTTCTTCTATTTTAAAGTTTTAATTAGTCTAAAACAAAAGTGTCATTATTTTCGTTTTAGATGTTTTATTTTTTATGTTTTAAGGTTTCTTGTTCTTAATTGTAAGTGCTCATGTTATTAATCCACAATTCAAGTCAAAAGTTCTATAGCATAGTGTTTTTATAACGCTATGTTCATAGGTACATAGCTGTCCATAGGTACATTCACATGTTTTACCTGTGGACAAAATCATAGTTTTTAAAAACCCGTTCATATCTTTATTACTACACTAGATATTCCAACTAAGGCTATTGATTATTATGAGGTATTTCATTGTTTAATGAAAATAATAAATTGTTTAAAGACAGCATTGGCATTTTTTAATTTAGAACCTACTTTGTAAAAAAAACCGGTTAGTGTCCAATGGTACAGCACTAGCCCCTACCATAAGAGTGAAAACGGGACCCTATTTGTAAGCCTTTACTGTCCGTCCGGCCGTCCGTCCGTCCTAGCTTCAGAGGGATGGTATCTTCTGAACCAGCCAGGGAGGTAGCCAGTTGGATTTTATAACAAATAATGAAAAAAAAGTCCAAAAATGCCCAATCCCTATACAAAAAACTAGTTTTTATCAACGGTTTTTCTTCTTGCTATAAACGGTAATATACATACAAGCGTCAAACTTGGTGTGATTATAGTGCATGTTTTAATTTTAAGGTAAGGCAACAAATTATAATAATCAAATGTATGCCGGGCGCGCGCTAAGGCTCAGATCAGAGAGATTATTTTTTTCCAAGAAGATGGTTGTACGGAACCCTCCGTGCGTGAGTCCGACTCGCACTTAGCCGGTTTTTAAATTCCACAAGCTTTTTCATTGCTGTGAATGTCTTATATTTCTAAGGAATTAATATTAGCTACTCAACTACACTCGTAACACCATTTGTAATATCATACCATGAATTCCATACCTTTGTCTCTGGCTTAGAGACACAATAAACTATCGTGGGACTGTTTTCACCCATCAAATTGCATATGAGCCGTATAAGCCTGGATTCCATTCTATAATAGAATCCGTCATGCGTAATTCCAACTTCATTTTGTACTCTACCGGCACTAATGTCGTATGAAATTAGACATTAAAGTGAAATCTGAATTATGTAAGGAATCAAATCTATCGTTGCAAATAACGAAACAACCAGAAGCCGTAGCATGCTACACGTGATACGGCTGTATCACGTTTTTTATCTCGTTCGTTCACGGTGCCATGCTACCCATGCAGAAGCACGAATGATAGAATGGACCATTTTTTAATACAGCCACTGCTTGTTTACAATAGTTATCAGGTAGTCAGGTACTCAGGATATGTTTTAGTCCATGTGTGTGCTAAACCATAGTATAAGAGGGTATCTAGACTACATCGCTAAACACAGATAAACTCTCTACTTCCTGAATCAGATGGGACGTAAAACCGCTATGATAAGAGGTGTAGTCAGATGCAGTGACTATGCAGCAGGCACACGGTGTGGTCATTGCAATGACCCTAGGTAAGGACCCAATGACCATAAGGTACACTAGGTACACTATAGCATGAGCTGAATGTGGAATTGGTGTTAAAAGAAGAGAAGAAAGTGCTCAGTCGCAATTCGCTGGCCGATGCGTCGCCGTGAATTGTAGGTAGAGACATTGCCTGATAAAACTGGTCACCACTTACGACAACGAAATTTTATAATGCGATTCGAAACATTTTGTAAGGTTTGGAAGTCTCTCCCTGCGCCTGTGTTTCCAAGCAAATACAATCAGGATATTTTTAAGAGAGTTAATCGGATTTTTTCTGGGTGAGCACGTTACATCCTCAACTTCATCTACACTTTCCATCAGGTGAGCTGAAGCCATGCGCGAGCCCGATTTGAATAAAAAATAAAGCTGGACTCCACGAGTTACTACCCACTATCGTATTAATGTTATGCGACCATAAATGTGAAGGGCAACACTTCTATGAAACCAGGCATTTTAATGCAAACGGACAATGGTGTTGAGGCATTCGAAATACGATACGTGAGCAAAGATATGCGTGAGCTAATGACTGAAAACAAATCCAAAGTAATCAGTAGATAGACAGATCAGACAGGAAATGAAAGACTGTAATTATTCTTCATCAACATCGTTACAAGGAGTTAAAACATATAATTTAAATAGAAACTAGAACTCTGCTAATCATTATACAGGCCACATTTACGTTAAGTTTCGTCTTTCCCTTGTTCAGAAATGTTTTAAGTGCATGTACGAAGCAAAAGCTTGCAGCAAAATGGGTAGTAGGTTAGTTGCATATCTTGTAATTTACTCGTCATTATCATCATCAGCCTTTATATACGTCCCACACTGCAGGGCACAGGTCTACCCTCAGGGAGGTTGTATGGGCGTCGTTCAGTTCACCAACGCGTGCCAAATGCGGTTTGATAGACTTCACTCGTATCTTGCGTTATTTATCCACATAGCGGATTCCGTTCAGAATAATAGTTCCTCAACTTTCTTTACATCAATATTTCATGTTACCCTCTTGGATTCTTAAGCTCTTGCGCAATTTTCTCATCATCTTAAAGATCTCGCATAGATTCGTCCCCTTCTCTAGCCCAGAGATAGTCCAAGGAAGCCAGATGTCGTACGTAGCTCAGGCGAGGGGTCACTATGTACCGTTGGAGTGAATTTGTCCAGGCTGATTGAATTAGTCGGAGGATGTCGCGGGGGTCAGCGGCGTCTTTATCTTCATGTCCAGCTGCTTTAGTTAGCACGTGTTCCTAATTACTGTTGTATGACTCATTGTTCGTTGAGGATCTTGCTTTATAATGGGTGTTTAAAAAATTATTTGTGTTTGAAGGAGTCTTTTAGGGATTTTAGATAGGGTTTAAAATTAATTGCACTTGCTTGATTAGGGCCTGTTTCATCACTTCTGGATAAGTTCTTAATAGTTTAAAAACACGGAAGCAATTGCTTACGAAAAGTATATGTGACCTACCCTACCTAGACACAATTTTTAACCCACGACACTCAAAAAGAGGGAGAAGTTTGAAGCCTTTTGTCTATCTGTGGCTTCTATGACTATCGCTCCCAAGCAGATGGACCAATTTAGATGCGGTTTTTTGCATCGAATGCCAAATTTTACGAGATGGTTCTTATTTTGACCATTTCCCAGAACAGATTAGATGAATGGATGAAGAATTTAGTCGAATTTCGCAAGAAGCTTATTATTATTCTACTTCTTTCTTTTTGGTGATTCTAAGAATTATTTACGCAACGTAGAAATGGACCATGTAGGTATACCCAACGTAGAAATCCGTCGAAGAACTAAGGTTGACGACGTTTTGGAGACCGGATTACAAAGTTGAAGTGGAGATGGGCAAGACATTTGGCTAGAAGAGAAGACGACCGGTGGACCAAGGCAATATCGGAATGGTGGCTAAGAAAAAGAAGGAGGTCCGTGGGTAGACCACTGATGTGTTGGTCAGACGCTACGAGCATATACCCCTATAGAGACGTAATACATGCGAATTTAAAAGAAAACAATTCTGTCAACTAGCTGCGGTGCGGGGGGGACGGAAATGCTCCGAAGTACTACGAAGTCTATTCGAAACAATGGCGGAAAACTAAGGCGTTGCGAAATATATAAGTGACAAGTCACTGATGAGTTGACAGAGTTGGGTCGCCTTATATTACGTCTCTATAGGGGTATGTACTCGTAGGTCAGACGACATTGTAATGGTTGAGGGTCAGACATTGATCAGATTGGCACAAGATCGTGAGGAGTGGCGCAATAAAAAGGAGGTATATGCCCAGTAGTGGGCTGATTTGAATTGAATTGATTTACGCAAACTCGTCGCGGCAAAAATCACAATCCGTCTGAATTCATTAGATTAAAATAATATTTGCTAGTAATACAGAACAGGTGAATAAATCAATATCACAGGTGAATGGTATTGATACGCTTATCGGCGTACATACAGCCCTTATCACGGAATTGTGGAATTTATCAAGTGTTTGCTATCAACTGTGGAAAGTGTGATCAATAATATTTTTGGGTGAAGTTTCTTTTTAGGGCTCAGCTAAAGTGTGCCAACAGGGCCCTACTCATAAACCTACGCTACCCGTCTGTCGGTCTGTCCTACCTATAAAAGGCTGTATCTTACCGTAATAGCTAGGCAGTAGAATTTTTTTACAGAATATGCGTTATTATGGCGCATTTGCTAACGAATAATAAAATTAATAAAACGTCAACAATTAAGGTGGTTCCCCATATTTTGTATTTGCTCTATCGTAAAAACGGCAATACGTGCAAGCTTCAAACTTGGTGTGATTATAAAACATACATACATACCTACCTACATATACTCACGCCTATGTCCCATTGGGGTAGGCAGAGACAATTGATCGCCAACGGCTACGATCCTGACATTACAAAATATCCTGATTATAAGACATACTGTAAGGTAAAACAGTACAGAACAAAAATATGCCAAGTGTGTGTCGGGCTTGCGCTAAGGATCCCAGAGACAACTTTGTTGCAGTGATGCCAACTTAGCAACTTTATAGCTGGATCTAGCAATTTTCGGAGGTCTGGCAGCTACAAATAGGTATGTAAAACTTGTAGCTAAACTTTTTAGCTAGGTACTTTTTCTAGCAACTATTGGGATTGTGAGTTATTCGAGCCAGAGCCATAAAAATGAACGAAAATGGAGCGATAAATAAGCAAAAACCATGGAAATAGCAAAATATTTGATTTTCTTTTCCTTTTTACTATATTTCACACTCCTTCTTGCTTGTTTTTTTGTTCTGGAAGCAGTCAGAAATACTGTGATTTGGTCTTTACATCCGTTTTTACGTCCGATACATATATTTTTCAATGTTTAATTGAATATAATGAGCACAAACAATGCTATAACATGATAATAACCCATAATATTTTGAGAAATTAATCGACAAGTTTGGCGTTGTTTTAATGGATTTTGATGTTTAGCTACTTCTAGCAACTTTTATATGAAAGAAAATTGGGCAATCTAGCAACTTTTCATGAACTACTACCTAGCTACAGGTCTAACATACCAGTTGGCAACACTGCTTTGTTGATAGGTAGTAACGTTGAAAGATAGCCTTAAGGTGGTGGTACGGAGCCCTCCGTGCGCGAGGCCGACTCACACTTGACCGTTTTTTTTTGTCTGGCCATAAATGACCTAAGTATAAAAAAAATTCTGATTTAGAATGTCGCCAAATTTGAATCAGGTCAAATACCCAGTCGGAATCTAATTGGTTATAAATGTTACCTTTATTACAAATAAAATGTATAGATACAATACAATGTTATTATTTAATGCCACTGTTAAAACAGGCTTTAATAACTTTGTGCCGGACCGCAGACAGCAAAGTGACTGGCATCTAGACCTTTACCATTCAGATAAAATAATTACGTATACAGGTATAGGTACCTCGACACGACAAAGGAGAAAGGACTATGCATTTACACAAAGTTTTAAAAACTTTATAAATAGTTAGGTGGAATTACAGGAATTATTTGTACTCACCACAGCGACTAGCTTCCCTCTCACAGTCACCCCGATCATCGGCGCAAACCGAATTTCTACTCCCGGCTCCACCACCAGCTCAGCATCTCTTTCCACGAGGAGGTCATCTCTCAGAAGATACGGGCTACCATTTGCCCTCCACACGGTCCTGCCACCGGCCACTACACCACCGCTCAACTCCGTCAAACCCAAACTCTTGTTCAATAAATAAGGGTCCGTCTCACCAACTCCCATTAGCTCCTGTCCGCGGCACACACAAAAACACAAAACAAACAAAGTAAACACAGTCCTCCATTTGTACTTCGTGTCGCTGAACTGACTATGCCTTTTCTGAACTCCCATATCCTTAGAGCACTCCATTTTTCACTAACTGAATATGAAAATATTCATTTCACTTTTAACGCTCGTCTCCTCGATTGCCTGTTTCGACACCTATCCAAACATTGCGCAGGTATTTCGTTTTGTTTATAACTTAAAACATTATTGAAATTAAACAAAAGTGACGTTAAAGTTTGTTAATTAAAATAATACTCGCTAGAACTTTACAATTTGAATCAAAACAATTCATAATGAAACAAAGGTGGGGCTGGTACGAAAGAAAACACAAGCGAAAACGCGCGTCGCACCGCGCGACCGTTGAACAAAGTCGTTTGGCCGGTTTCGTTTTGTTTCCTCCTCCCTGCGTCCCTCCGTCACTTGTTTCAAAGCCTCCTCCCCTCCCCTAGCTTACTCACACGACCACCATAGCGGCCGGCCGGCACACACACACGCATACACGTTCGCATACGCCCTCGCATCAAAATCTATCTACGATTCCATTCCATCATTCATTCACTCCAGGGAAGTTCGTTCTCTGAAAAAATCGATTACGATTAGAACGATTCGAAAAAATTTTGGTGAGATGGTTAGTTCCTATAAAATGTTTGTTTTCAGATGAAAAAAATTTAATACAGACCCTAGAGTTGGCATTATAGACAATACCTATTCCAACTTGCTATTTTGCTTCACTAGGAGCCGATGTTTATGGAAATCGGAACGCATACTTTTAATACGCATACTAGTTTTTTTTATAACTGGCAATACTAATGGGCGTTTTGTTCATTCAATCTTCCTGTCCGGTTGTCCTCAACTTCTCTCATTGATTTCATTCATTCGTTCACTCGGCTTGACTCACTCAATGCAATTCATTGATCCATTTTTGTCTTACCGTTATTTTTATTGCAAAATTATTAATTTCGTCTAATAATACATAATTTCAGTGTAGTTTAATCTACGAATACTCATCTTTTAGTACGACACGTAAGTTTTCATTAGTAATATCAGAGAGATGCCTAAAACTTACGATGTTTGTTGGCGTGGCACGCAGCGACGACATTTTGTTTCGTTCATTGTATTTATTTATCTATCACGGTATGTAATGCGTCGCAATACGATTAAATAATACTGGTACGCTTATTTATCTTAATATTTTGTAATATCGACCGGCAATGAATAAATTAATTCAATTTATAACCTAAAATTATTTCCATGTTTTATCGCGCACTCCATTTTCAGATTTCACAAACGCCATGAGTTCGGGAGGCACTCGCGTTTACGTCGGCGGGCTCGTTGAAGGAATCAAGAAGGAGGACCTCGAGAGGGAATTCGATAAATATGGAAAATTGAACTCCGTTTGGGTAGCACTTAATCCCCCAGGATTTGCTTTCATTGAATTTGAAAACGTGCAGGAGGCGGAAGACGCTTGTAGCGCGATGAACGGATTCGAGATGCTAGGCGCGACGTTGAAGGTGGAGCTGTCGAGGAAACGCGAGGGTCCGCGTAGGGACGGTGGCGGCGGCGGCAGAGGCGGTGGCTTCAGAGGGGGACGCGGGCCGCCCAGAGGACGCTCCTTTGGAGGCCCGCCGCGCGGCGACAGGTCCTTCAACTCGTACAGCGGTGGCGGCGGCGGCGGAGGCGGAGGCGGCCGGTCCTTCGAGCGCGGGAGCCAGGGTGGCGGCTTCAGATCGGGTGGAGGAGGCGGCGGCGGTGGCGGTGGCAATTTTAGATCTAGGTCACCTTTGTCTCGGTTTTAAATTTAGTACTAGATTATTGTTAGGTTAGTGTTATCGTAATCTGAAGCCTTCCGGGTGTTAAAAATTCAATGTTTAGCTAATACTGGGGGTTTAATGCTAGGAAGAGTTCTCACAGTGTTACGTCTCTTGGAACTAGAGGTAATTTATTTTCTTTACTTTTCTCTTTTTCTCTAAGCCTAATTTGTGTATATTAATAAACTAACAGCATTGTGTGATGGTACCTATGATGTTTAAAAAAGGAAATTCTGTGCTTTGAATTAAATTGAAACATTAAAACGTAGAATATAGTAACATGAATATATTTTGTAATTACTAATTATCACGGGTAACATCATACCACACTACTATCATAATTTAGATGAGTAATGATGCATGTTGTTGTTAAATCTGAATGACCACCTGTTCTTTATTTTATTTGTGTTCTTTAGTTCTGTAGGTAATTTACTACGTTTTAACGTACTTAGACTTAATGTTTCATAATTTATTCCCATCTTCCAATAAATTTCAAAGTCTACACATCACAAAACCTGAAAATGGTGTATGCGTTGATAATAATTCAACTGTACATTTAATAGTTTGTTGGTTTTCAACTTTGATAGAGATCGTAAATTTTTTCCAAAAATGTTTTGTTCAATGTAAAATTTTTCAGTTTTTGATTCAGTTGTTTCTGATTTTGTGTACAATCATTTTGCCAGTCACTAAATTATCTTTTTGTTTCAGTTCCTTGGATTTCCAGTCTCGAGTCTCTAATTCGTCGAGATAATGAAACGCAAGAACAATCTTCAGTAATATTTAACATTCTACCTAAGTTCCCTATTGCTAAGTTTCCTTACGTATAAATAAAATTCTATAAATACTTCAGTTTGATTATTTATTTATAGCTTTAATATAAAGAGATTACAAATAATTTATTCCTAATAATTACAATTTTAAAATTATGAAGGGCTACTCAAACAGGCCATAAGCAACTCCATTTTGTTCAAGAAGTTCTTTCCTTCCATTTTGTCTAACTTAATTTCTTTGAACGCTCCTCCGAGGTTCTCCCACTTCTTGTCTTGAACTAGTTCGCTGGAGAAGAAATCTTTCCTCGGAGATTGTGCAATGAAGACTTGGATGCCCACTGATGGTTCACATCTTATTGCTATCATTCTGTCACCTAGAACAAAAAAAATTGTTGAATATAAACATTTTGTTATTAAATAAAAAAATTCAAGGTGTTGATAATTCAGTGGTCATTGTAATAGAAGCAAGAGACAAGAAATCTGCATTCGTAGCATGCTACACGTGATACGGCTGTATCACGTCTTTTGTCTCGTTCGTTCGCGCGCAAATAGAAAGAGGGCGAAGGTGTGATAGCGCTATATCACGCTGCTACCTATGCTGTACAAGACTGACACCCAGTTGCAGAAACGCTCATTAGAGTTAATCCTCTTATTAAAGCTCTTGCTAGCTCTTACTATTTCAACAAGACAAAAGCTACCTATGCTGTACAAGACTGACACCCAGTTGCAGAAACGCTCATTAGAGTTAATCCTCTTATTAAAGCTCTTGCTAGCTCTTACTATTTCAACAAGACAAAAAGTGACAGCAAGAGGTTAAATGGAGGATTAACTTTAATGAGCGTTTCTGCAACTGAGTGTTAGTCTATTCTAGCTCTAGAATAATTAACCATAATAACTATTTAGTGTCCCTAGATGAAATCAAAAAAGGTTTTCCCTTTTGTGGTTTCATCTAGGGACACTAAATAGTAAAGGGTTTATAATACACACACTGTAAACTCTCACACACACACACAAAACACAGCTACTATGAACGAGAATTTTCTCGTTCTACTGAACTACGGGGAATAAAAATACCCAGTAGTTTGGTCAACAGAACAAGTGGTATAAAGAATGAGATCAGTGTCAAACTAAATAAATACACAAGGTACGGTCGACTGCAGCTTTACGGCAAACTTAGGCCACATACAATAAGACCCCTTCGAATTGCTTCGAATCCCTTTCGATATTGACAGGGACTTTGCTTCCACTACCGACCTTGTCAAGCACACGCGCGGTAAGTGAATACCGCATCTTCCTGTATTGGTTTTATCTAAGACTGCATTAGTAAGTATCTATACAGCTCAAGAGAAGCCATAAAATGCTACCTGTGTCCTCACAGACTTGTAGGTAGGTACCTACATAGTGATATGAATGTACTGTAAAGCAGCTATTACATTACCCAACTTGCAGGGCCGATTTCGGCATACATTGCCGGATTTGTTCTCTCTGTAGAGATCGAAGCAAGCAATGTGTGCCGAAATCGGCCCTAAATGTTGGGTAATGTAATCGCTGCTTAACTCGATTTTCACGTTTACCTTGAAATTTGCTCAATGATTTTCCTATAGTAGTTAGGTACATTTGTAATAAAAACGTAAGTGTATGACATTCCAATAGAACTGCCTTAAAAACTAACCTCAAAAAAGTAATTTCCAAAATCTATTTGCGCTGCGATAGTGTCTATTATAGTTTCGTCAATTTGTCTAATGTGGTAAGTAGGTACTTAGAATTTTCTAGACAATGTTTTGTGATTTTATGTAGTTGCAATTATTTTCCAATTCCAGGATGAAGTAAGCCATAGTACTCCACTACGCGTCTGTGTGCGCAGTAAGGATTGGTAGAAACAAGTTAGCAGTAAATTCGTATCTAGTCATTTTCAAGCCTAAAACCTATTTCATAAACATGAAATTTGTTGTAATTAACAATAACAATTCAGGATCCATTGCTGGTTACGTATGGCGTGAAACTAAATGTCTCCTAAAATTCACAGTAATGTATCTCAAATTGTCACTGTAAAACTTACAATTGTCATGTTTATGAAATAGGCAACCGACAGCATTATGGGCACGTTTGGTGTAGGTATGGCCAGAAGCTACCTTTTAGAATAAGTTAATGATGATATTATAATCTACTAGTGTTTTCCCGCGACTTCGTCCGCACAAATTATATACCCGATTTTAAGTCAGATCATAAGCTATCAAACAAAAAAAGGTTCATCAAAATCGGTTCAGTAGTTTTTGCGTGATGCGCGAACAATACTACAACAAAATATGTATAATAAATATAATAACCATTCGGCGAGGCAAGAAGACAGGAGGATGCGTTGCCCAGCGGCTCGACCGGGCCGGAGCCCAGGTGTGAGCTACTTGCTAGCAGCTGCCAGCCCATACACCGGCCCACTGCTTGCACTGCCGTCATCTGATGCTGGTATATCTGTCGATAAGATTCTATTTGAAACGGTCGCGTAGTCGGGATAAGGGCCTTTTGGCAGTCATGCTGGCGGGATTTTTTCGGCTTACATATTGTTACCTTTTGACAAATCGAATATAGTCAGCTATGAAGGCAAAATGCGTGACGCCCGTGTGTACTTTTAAACGTTTAGCACCTAAACCATAGAATGTCCACACCCTGCTGCCCCTGACCTCTAACATCAGATACCGCACTTCGTAGAATACGAGTAACTTCGTAGTAGTTTTTTTTGTAGAAGTAGATTTAAGATGAGCCGAGCAAGGGAATAAATAAATATAACTGACTGGGATAGTGCATGTACCTACCCGTACGCCGTCTTGTGCAGTAGCAATTTTATTTTTACAGTCGAGACAATTCACGAGATTCGCATAGAACAAATAAAAAAATGGCCACCAACACTCCGTTTACTTAAATTCACACGCCACCCTTGAGGGGTAGTCAGTAACTTCACACAACTGATTGAGCATGTTCAGCGGGTGTTTATGAAAAATAAAATAATAACCTGACAGTAGATGAGGTCCCTCAGCTCCTGCAGCTCGTAGGATAGATGGCGCACTTTGCCGTCGCGGCAGATGCACTTGAGAGTCTTCTCACCGACGTGCACCACCAGCGATGTGCGGCACACCGCGTCGTATCTGTTTCAGTTTTAATATCGTTTATAGAGCATCTTACAAGTCAAACTCGACAATATTGTGCCATAGACTCGCCAGAAGAAACAACTTTGCGTGTGTATTAAAAATATGATAATAATTATTGCGGTTATGTGAAGGGTACATTAACCGGGCCATCAAATTAGTAGGTACATATTAATTAAACATTTTTACTATTGATAAATGTGCATTATTTTACCTAATGTAACCAGTTTGGATTTAAAAGTATTAAGTGGGTCACGAAGGGGCAGTGTGAAAATTTGTTTGGGAAACACTGCTTTAGACCACTGGCACTGGTGTGAAATTGAAATAATCTGATCAACTTTAAGGCTCGGCGCGAACGAGCCACCCGGTAGCTATCACGGTCGCAGATACTGCTGTAGCAAGTGGCGGCCACCGGCCACACGTGTGCGACGAGTCCATACAAAATATATGAAAGATGCTGCAGCGAAATAAACATACGTACCCATAAGCCATGATGTTGATCTTGACGCAGGACTGCGTGGGACTATTCAACGCGTTCCAGTGTGACACTATCAGTGGGTCTTTTACCTGTCAACAACGTAGAGATGAGTGTTAGTAATGATTCATATACCGGCACCTTAATACGAGCATTAGGCCCACCACTCCTAAACCAGGATCACACCCAGCCCGTCTGTATGATTTATCTACTTGGGCGCCACTAGGCTTTTTTCCATACGTCTTATCGCGGCAAGTGCCGACTTTTACCGCGGAAATAAAAAATGAGGCGATGTCGCAGACATAAAGCTCAGTCTAATGGACACTTTTAATGTACTGTGGGCATAATTCATGCCTCGAAATTGAACACGTAGATTCGGACACCCCAGAGTGATTCCTTTTTCCATTGTGTTTTTAATATTAACCTAATCGGTGCACAGGATTCTGTCAATCGCTGGAAATTTATCACAGATAACGTGATTCTACTTTAACAATTCAAATGAGAATATACGATTAGTATTATCAATCATATCATACAATTAGATAACAATATGGAGCGAAACAAATGTTTTAGAAGCTCGAGTTAACAAACTCTTAGCTTTGTAGCCCAATTACTATGAAACTTCGTAGGCAGAGTTTTAAAATGTACTTGATCGCCTCTTTGCCATCTCATCACCCCCTAAAATACAGTAACGCATTTTAGTCTAAACTTTAAGGGTGTATTAGGGTGTATTTAGACCTTAACATCTTAACAACATGGTTCGAAAAACGTGAATTTTTTTTGGACCACCCATATAAAATCTATCGGCCGATCCACACTTTTGTACAAATTTCCACAAATTTTTATCGTTTTTTGACCCATGTTCCTTAGGGAAAGTTGTTCAGATTCACGGTCTGAATGCACCCTTAAAGTTTCGTTACTAATTAAAAATTAGTGGTGTAGTCCAAAAATGAAAGCATACTTCCTTGGCGATGGTATCCAGGACGTACTCGCTGCGACGGCGCATGAAGAAATGCTGGGCTTGCTGTATTATCTGCTCCAGCAGGGACTGCTCCTTGCTCATCTCCAGCAGCTCATACCTGTCGGCTGCCATCGGTCCTGCATCACATTTTAGTATTACAACATCATTATTATCCCTACCCCTACTATCTTTGTTTAATTCTGTAGCGAACGTTCGTCGGTCTAACTCTGGTGCGAAACACGTGTTGAGTAGAAATTATTTGGTGGGCAGGTTGTATTGCATAACGTAATACAACTTTGTCTACTAGGTATTTAAAGCGGAGGTTTCGATACAATATTGTCCTGTATTTTCGCAAAATAACGACTTATTTAATTAATGATCTTTGTTTAAATTAAATTGCAGAGAAAAGTGAATTTTAATGACATATAAAGAGTAAAATTTTTTTAACAACATTTTTTTTTGTTAATTCTTTGGACACCCTACAGAATCCATATGCCTAATCATGGCTGGGCAAATGGTCAAACAATTCGATATGTCAAGTTTTTTTTTGGAGGGCTGAATCGAAAACCATTTCGAGATAATTGTCTCAATAATCATATTTTCTATGTCAGAGATTTTAAAATGAAAGGATTACAGATATTTTTAATAAAATAACGTCGTTTTTCGGTCCGTGCAGTGACGTCACTGTAATACCTGTAAACTCCTTAGTAAACATAAAATCAACTTAAAATAACCAGCCATTAAGAAAAAAAAATACATTCACAATGTCAGAATTTGACATTTGATGTTGCCGTATCTGTTTTCAGCATAGAGTTAGAAAGAGGAGGCAGATGATTTTAAGTTTTTTTAATATAGCAGTAGTTTTTCTCCATGGAGTTCGAATTATTTTCTCTCCACCATTTTTGCGCTTAGAGATTACAGATCAAAATAATTTAAAAATTAAATTTATATTGATAAACTCGATAAATCACAATAAAAATGAAAAAGGTGTCTTAAAATTATGTCTTCTATCCGTAAAAAATATAAAATGAAGACAAAAAAAAAACTTAACATACCGAATTAGCATTGAACGATATGGCAAGTGATGGTCACATCATAAAATGCCCTACTCATGAAATGCCTATTATAATATTGTTGGCTGGGCTATTGCAAGCAAGGTTTGTTATGTAAAACTGTGACCATTGCTGGTCTATTGTGTTCGCTCCAAGCTTTCATTGTTTTACAAATACATCAGAACAATTTTTCATTCTTGGGTATGCAGGTTTCTTCACAATGTTTTTCTTCACCGCCGAGCTAGTGATAATCGTAAATACAAACGTACATTCCGGAGAACTTAATGGTACAGTCCAGGAATCGAAACGCCGCCTCATTTTTGAGTCGCTAGCTCTCTTCCGTATGGACTATCATCGCTCAATGCCTAGGCAGTTTTGGCTATTTCTACGATCGGGATAATTTATAAAGTAGGGGTCAAGTAGACACACAAAAAAACTCACCGGCAAGACATCTGCGCTTGGAAGGCCCCAGCGGTCCAGTGGCGGGGTGCGGGAACGGGTGGTGGGTGTTGGAGTGGTGCACCGCCCTCAGCAGCTGGTGCAGCGAGTGTTCCAGCACGTGGTCGTGTTCAGACTTACCGCCCGCGCCCTCAGGCTGTGAAGTTTGCTTTATTTGGGTAAACGCAGGGTGGTTAAAACAAAAATCACAATAATGTTTTTTAATTCTAGGTAGACATGGATGAAAGCAAAATGATTTGTATTTGCAATGGTAGTACAGTAAAAAAAAATATTTTCTAAATTATGTTTGGTTTGATCTAATGCAGAGCAGCAAAAAATTCACGCTCCATGGTGTCTCGCTCGACGTACCCAAAGGGTACCAACGTTATTCAGTATCTTTCAGGTCCGAATTTTTACAGAATATCATGTGTTGTTGTTATTGGATTTGACGAAGATTTTTAACTTTGAATCTCATAGGTATGTACACACGGCGTCTGCTCAGGCTACTCTGTTTGGACTTTGAACTATTAGAAGTTGAACGCTGCGAATCGTGCGAGGGTGCGGTATGTTGTTGTTGTTTCGTCTCACGGCACGCTGCTGCGCCCGCGCCGGCAGCCGCGTCTATGCAGGCTTTCTACCGCACTATTTTGTGTTTTATACGTAGCGTGGTTATGGGTATATAGGTTGCGTAACCTGATGTGTCGCCGTGTGTACAGCGTACAAACATATAAATATGAATAACATACCTTAGTGCCTTCAGGATTTGTATTATTATTCTGTCCATTATTGTGACATAATCCAATCCTTAGCTGGATACCTGGTAATACCTGCAAAATTGTTTGTTATTAACTAATTTGGTCAACTGACCACTGACTAATTTGGTATAACTGTATAACTAGGGTAAACTATACTATTGTTGGCACACCACTAGTCATTGGCACTTTGCGTTTTCAACACAAATATTAAGAATTGTTATATCAGAAAAAACATTTTGGTACTTTTTTTGGGTTCTTGTAAATGTCTAAATTCATAAATTTCAATGGTAATATTTGTAACATATAACCTGACAACGCTGTATAAAAAACAAATTCCTTGACGGGAGAAAGAACCATTATGGCGCCATTTTTTTAAAAATTTAACTATTTTTGGGTAAGTTTGAACGACAATTATTTACGTATAAATTATATAAACACAGGATATTAAGTGTGTTATTTTGCTTTGTTTTACGATAAATAATAGATTTTAATGGGTTTTACGATAATTTTTCTAACAAAATCTTAAATTAATAGAGTGCCAATCAATAGTTTTAATTTTGGACTAAAGTGTAATTCATTGGCACCTATGCCAATCACTAAAAATCAATTCTAATATTTAGCCTTCAATATTAGACCAAGAAACGTATTGCAATTTAACACTTTTTAGAAAACAATGTTAGAATTTTGTTTAACTACCTTGCTATCAATTTCTGGCACTGCCAATCATTATACTCAGGTACAGTGCCAATCACTGTAATTCTATTGAGTGCCAATCGTTGCAATTGAAGGCATGGTGTCAAGGGATGATGACTTACCGTTAAATATTTTTAAAAAACACCTTCAAAATGTCTAGAAGAAATCTTTTTTTTTTATTAATTAATGGACCTGTGCGCTAGCACCGCATTTCCGCCAGTGTCAAGTGGTTTGAGGGAGTATCTATCCAATCTCGTGGATTGTTTTTGAGTAAGAACACAACTGAGAAGGATTGTGGAGCCTCGTGACAGGCTGAAACGCAAACCGCGCGAACACCACGCGAACGACAAGAGTTCGGGGCAAACCCTGCAACGTGACTCCAATCTTCTTCTTATCGTGTGGGCATGCCCTGGTATCTGAGTTTATTCAAACTGCCTTAGCGGCCTCTGAAGTGGTTTTTATGCAACGACTACTACTACCAGAGACAGAAGCCGGGACCAACGGGTTAACGTGCCATCCGAAGCACGGAATCATCTTTCTTTTCAGACAATTAGGTGATTCAGTCTGCAGTGTCCTATCAACTGGGGAAAAACGCACAAAGTGACATGTCACTAGGTGTCCCCCGTGGGAATCGAACCGCCACGACCTCCGTGTCAAGAGCCCAATGCTCTTAACCATTAGACCACGGAGGAAATTATGATTACTTTTGATCAACCACTTACAAAAGACAATAAGTAAGATATCAGCGCGACTACACAAACTCCTGGGATTAAAGATTATGAAAACCTTATAGATAAAGGTACAGGAATATCTAAACTTAGATATTCCTATAACTTTCTCTCATTACATCACGAATTACAGTGATTGGCACTGTACCTGAGTATAATGATTGGCAGTGGCAGAAATTGATAGCAAGGTAGTTGAATAAAATTAAAACATTATTTTCAAAAAAAAAAATTAAACCAAAACTACTTACTTTACAGGGAAAATCACCACAGAATATTGTGCTTCCTAAACCTATGAAAAAAATATTTGAAAGGAACAAACCTTTCCGTAATGAAGATGAACTATCAAATTTTTTGATACAATTTCAAGACTCCGATAATTTAAGAAATCTACTGAAATTTTAAGGCTGCTATACAGGGTCCTTCTTAATATGCTGACACTTTTTTAAGGGGATGATCAGACCATCAAACTGAACAACTTTCTCTATAGGACTAATATCGAAATCGCAAAAAAAAAACCTACCGTCCCATACATTTGGCTCAAGTAGGTTTGAAGGTTTGTATGGAAGAGCAGATTTTATTTTCGCGATTTTGATGTTGGTCCCATAGTGAAAGTTGTTCAGTTTGATGGTCTGATCATCCTCTTAAAAAAGTGTCAGCATATTAAGTTGGACCCTATATAGAGACATGAGTAGTATTCAGTTAGATTAAAATTTTTTTGGTTTGGACTCATTGATTTGTACAAAATTGTAAAAATAAAAGATATTTATGTTTAGTGCCAATGACTGATACATAGTGCCAATGTTTGTACCTAAGGTGCCAATGACTATACATTCGGGTATATATTTTTTAATTCGCAAATTTTTTATTAAAGCTCTGATAATGTATACTAGAATACTCTTTTATTTAATAACCTATACCCCAATCGATAATTAGAAATTGGTTAATTATGTCTAAACATAAAATTGAATTAGTTATAAGTAAGTTAAGTCTGGCTAAGCCTTAAGGTGCCAATCATTGTATAGTTTACCCTATACAGTTATATAATATAACAAAATACCCCATAGTCATATTTAAGGAAGTGCTTCAGACGATAAAACTGAACAACAGAAAAAATAAAAAAATCTGCTGCCCCAAAATTTGAGTCGAATCGGTACTGCAGTTTTCGATGAAACAGCTGATTTTTTCGCCTTTGGCTAAATAGTGAAAGTTGTTCAGTTTGATGGTCTGAAGCATCCCCTTATGTATGTATTCATAGGATGTTTTGTACACCCTGTATATACATTTGTAACAAGGTTTGTCTGCTCCGGCCACGATGGCAAAGAACTGAGTATCGCATCTAAAAAGAATAACCATTCATGCTATGTAAAGCCCGACCAGAAATATAAAAAACCTCACCATGTTGCGGAAAATCATTGGAACACATTTTTGTACTTGGATCACTGACATTAAAGGTTATAGACGATTGCAGCGCCCCAAAACCAGGTTTTTTATATTTCTGGTCAGGCTATAACTTGCTACTAAAAACGATGTTCTAATAGCCGACCCCATTTAATGAGGTGTCAGTGTGAAAGATATTCAGAAGTCTATGAAACCAGCTTACCGTAGCCATAATCTGATTGCCAACAACCATGTGAGGGATGGAAGCGTCCAGCTGAACGGCCTCAGCGGCCAGCCTGGCAAACAGCTCCTTGCAGAACAGCACGTTTTGTGCCGCTTCCAGCTTCTGCTGCCAGTGCAGCTCTGCGCCATCTCCAGGGAGCGTGCCAGGGCAGTTCAGCGCGGAGGAGGACAGCGTGGCTGTCACTACGTCTTCTTGTTCTGTAATGAAGAATATTCATATTTGTTAAGGATACCTATAAGATTGTTTCGTATAATCCATTTGGTTCCATTTTCCAGCTTTTTAGCAAATATAATTTATTTTATCAAAAATAAAAGATAATATACTATCCAACATATCTCGGACGTTACTAAATCTATTCAAGGAATAAGTGAGAAGTGTTTCAAATCTCTGTTTCTGTAATTCAAATTAGCCTTAAAATATCGTTGCTATTTGGAATGGAGTATAGGTTACAGCGATTGCAAGATTTCTGTGATATTGGGATACGAGGGGGTTTTCTCTCGAGGGCTCTTTATTAGGCCTTGAGTGAGCGACTGTCTCTGTTCGATAAGTCATCACTGGTCAAAAATATTCGTTTTGAGAAACTGCAGTATTTTGGACAAGATACTACTTAGCTTTCCGAACGCTGCGCAGTCGAGTTAGATTCGACGGTTTACCTCTGCAGTACTTACTATTAGGTAAACTGAGGTACAAGTCGGTTAACTAAAGCTGGCGCGTGTCTCACATATACCTTGCCTTTGTCTCACTGCACGCATAACAAAAAGATTCTCTATCTCTATCAAGCACGGACGCAGTGACGGGTAAAACGCGTTTGTGTGTCTGAACGCGCCAGCTTTAGTTAACCAACCTGTATCGGTAGTGTGTAGGTAAGCTGACCTTTTTATTTGTTTTTATTAGTGTAAAGCGGCTATTCGAGTCTTCTGCAGAATAGTATCACTTCGACCTTATGTAGATCTTTTGTGATCGCCACAATAATTACAGTTCACAGCTAATACCCACTTGCTTAAGGAATTGTAGGATTTCTTTAGCAGTGAAAGATTTTACTTCACTCGGATGAACAGAGTGTTTACCCAAGTGAGCGTATTGTTTGTGCATAGCTGACCTTTCTGGCAGAGCACGGAGATGAAGGCGACGCCCTGCAGTTCGGGCGGCACAGTCACGCGCAGGGCTGACGGCGCCGGCCCCGACGCGTTCACGCTCATTGCCTGCGCTATCTGCTCTTCTGGCGCTTTCGTCACCTGTCAGTTTTATGTTCGTTTATCTCGTAGTTACACTAATTAGCCCCCAATAGGTCAAGATTACAAAGATACTTAAAATTGAGCAACAAGGTCATTTGAACAATTAAAAATCAGGATAGAGTGTTGCAGAGAAGTATGGATAAGGGGTCCGGGGTCGAATACGCATGGACGACATGCCATGTAACAATGAGTATTTCTATAACGTATTTCTATTCTCAAACGGTGTAGGAAAACATAGTGAGGAAACCTGCAAACGCTGAAGAAGATTTTCTGATGCGTATGTGAAGTCAACCAATCCGCTTTGGGCATGTGTGGTAGACTAAAACCTAATACAACCCTTCCGAAGCCGAGGATATTGCGCCCTGCAGTATACACGCTGATAATGATGATGAAAAATCGGAATACTGTAATGTCGCAGCTGTGTTGTTGTCAGACAATAATTATTATTTATTTTCAAGACAAATTAATGGCCTTTTGTTGGAGTACTGAAATCTCAAGGACTGTTTTATGAATGAAAACCGATCAAATATAAAATGTTGGAGCTTCGTGACAAGCCAGAAAGCACACAATTAAAATAATCGTCCGCGAACCTACTCGCCATGTCACTCTATAATAATTTAAGAATGTACCATACCTCAAAAACTCCTGTCTGGCTGAACTTAGAACCAGCCGTCCTATAACTCAGATCCCCAACGATTGTGTTGGAAACTTTCTTCAGCCGCCAGTTCTGACGAAGCCTCAGCAGATCAATGTGGAAGTCAGGCATGTTCCTCGTCATCCGCATGGTCTCGCTGGCCCTGAGACGCTCGACTCCTGCCAGGAGTACAGCTGCGGCTGCAGCGAGAGCCTTCTTACGTCCATACACTTGGACCATTGGACGGTTTTCTATTGGGTCTGGCTGGATTTGATCGAGCACCTGAAGATTGTAGTTATAGGTTCTTTGTTAGTGGTGTTTGGATCATAGAATATGAGCGAATAGTGGATAAACAGAATTTGAAAGCAACGGCACCTCAAAATCCAAAGAAACATGTTTTTGTCTAAGGCCCATTATTAATCAATTGATCCCTTAATTAAGCTTACATTGTACAATGCGTACCCTCTAGGGTACTAATGAAAATGTGAAGTGCACATTCAAGTTTAATTTAGGCTGTTTCCACCAGAGATTTGCGAGATAGCAAGGCGGTGAGCGAGGAAACAATCCGCCAATAGCGCGCTTGCTCGATCAAGTCATTTGGACATTGAAGCACTCCCATTGGCCGATTTTTTCCTCGCTCACCGCCTCACAACCTCGCACATTTCTGTTGGAAGAATTTCATGTCACTTTGCCGTTGAATTTGATACACAACGTGAAAACAATAGGGTAGATGTTGTGTTGATCATTGTTGCATTAGTCAAAGACCTATTTAAAGAATTTATAATAAAAAGCAGCAAAAAAAGCTTCTTACCATGTACCTCTTCTCCTTAGCTATCGTAATAACGTCGGCTAAAACAGATATTTCTGTCAGAGCATTCCGTAGCTTGTTCCTCACAGAATCCCATGGCCACAGGCTGGACTGGTACCCTGGCTCCTTGTTCTCCTCCTCGGTCTTCACCTCCGGTGTACTCTCACCTTCCTTCTTTATGTTACAGTAGTCATCTTCGGTTTTAGCGAAGTCTATTTTTTGGGCTAGACGTGATAGGTTCTCTGACATAGACAGTGGTCTGAAAACAAAGGTGATAATAATAAGCTAGTGACGTGGCAGGGAGGGCATTTCCGACAGAGTACAGTGGGAGGACATTTTATCAACTATCCACCAAGCAACAGCAAACAGTGCTATTTTCACTAGAGATTGGCAAACGAAACGACCTAAAGTGGTTGTAATGTTGAAACAATCAATGTGGCTCATCTAATGCATCACCCACCCAAGAGGTTAATAATAATTAAAGACCAATAATACTATTCATATGACACAAGGGCCTGCATGCTTCAATTTTGAGGCATGTATTGTACCCACTGCCATTATAAGTGGCGACGGGCTCACCCTCATCACACTGGACAGAGTTTCGGAACTACTGGTGAAACGTGGATGTTCTGAAGATTCAGAATATCTCTGACTACCCCCTCGGGGAAAATAGTCATGAGCATATGCTTATGACACAAGGAATTCAAGCAATATATAAAGTAGCAGTGAATTGCTAACATTAGAATGCAAAAACCACTAAATAAAGCAACCTGTCTCTTTTTTTCTCTTAACAGTAAGTACACTTTAATATTAGTGCGGCATATAAATAATTCCATTTAAACCCCCTTTCAAATGTAGTATGCCTCTTAGACCTCTTAGACCTACTGTCCTTTGGATCTTGCCACTGGCGGTGGCTGATGAGCTGGCTGCCGGTTGCGCCAATAATACCTAGCTATAATGACGTATACAGTGAAATATGGATGGCGCACTTGGCTTCAACCGGACCCCAGCAGTCCACATCAGCTGCGGGCGCTAGGGAAGTGCTCGCATCCCAGCGCCGATAGGTTTCCTGTAAGATACAGCCAACTTTAGCTGGGTACTTACGCCTGATAGATCTCCTGGCCATCGTAGGTTATTTCTTGAATTTGGTTCTCTATTGGCGCCTCTATCGAAATGTTCACTGAATTCGCCATTTCTTCAGCTTGTTAATACACACACCTATCGACACATACCTATTGCAAGTTAATTATTCAATAAAATTACAGTAGTTACAGTACGTAAACGTATTTATTTATTTTTATTTTTATTAACTTTTTAGAAGTTTTTTTTTTCCAATATTTTTACTAGCCTGGTTACTAGACCTTTTGAAAACTTATTTTTTTTTATTTTTCTTCTGCTTTTACATTAAAACGTTGGTATTCGACGTTTTGATGGTTCTTTGGAGTTTTTGGAGACAATCGAAAGACGCAGGAAAAGCAGAGAAGTCCACAGGAAAGAGGTGAACCGACCGCTTTGCCGCGCAAAAATCACGGCACGTTTTTCCTGTTTACGACCCACACACCATCATATTACACTGAACTGTATATTGTTCACTTGCACGACACTTTGTTACGCAAAACATCACAAATTAAACAATAAAAATTCGATGAAATATGAGGTCAGCTATCAAATCCCGCCAAAAACTCCCCTTTTTTATAAGTAGTTTATAAGTAATCAACAGAACTGCCACCTCAAAAAATCGATTAGGCGCTAATATTGAAAATTATTAAAAAACGATCAAAGAGTAATATAAGTATATTAGACGCTAGATTCTAATACACAAACTAATAAGCAGTGATCGGAATCTCGGGGCATTTTTTGAGCATACAAGTATGGATACGCCTTGAATTCCCGGAAATATCCGGATTTAATAAATTTGGATAAAAATTTCACGGGATTAACTGGGATTACCTATTTAGATGTCAAGAGACGTTTTTTTAAATCCAGAGTATTAGCAGCGCATACTAGAGGCCGCGCCTTTGAAACACGCCGCCTGGTACTTTTGACATGTACCGCGCTTAGGTTATTAAACAATGATATTAAGTAGGTAACTAGATTAGTAGCTAGGTTAGGGCACCAAAGCGTTGCCACTTCGAAGATGTCTGCATGCTTCTTTGACTTCAGTTCAGGCGTTTATCTATGGTGAGCGGACATATCCGTGACGTATAAATTAAGCTACCAAAATGGGGAAATGCGCCGTAAAAATTTGTAAATCACAGTCGGAAAAGAATAATAAAGGAAGTGGTGTTACTTTTCACAAGTAAGTTTACTATATTTTGTTAAGATTATTCAAAATAACATTAAAAACTAAATAATTTTTTAACGCATTGTTTTTGCCATCAGTGTTGCAAGTATATACAATTTTGATTTTCCCACACTGTAGGGAGTTTCGGTACCCACCCTCTTCGTTATTTCATACAGGGTTAACTTTTAATCAGTCCGGATAACTTCACCATTCATTCCCCTAATCAAACTTTCAATATAGAGCCTACATCGAAATCGTGAAAACAAAATCAGCTGTTTCATACAAAACTGCAGTACCGACCGACTCGACACAAATGTATTGGACAGCTGATTTCTTTTTTCGTGATTTCGAAGTTGACACCATAAATAAAATAAATAAATACCTAAATAATAAAAATCTTTATTTGCATAGTGAAAGTGAAGAGATTACAATATGGTGACGTTATCCGATCTGGGCTGATTAAACATCAACCCTGTATAATATGATATACAGGCTGTTTGGAAGTGGGGTGCAAATATTTAAGGAGATGATAGTTGACACCATTTAGAACATTTTGAGCCATCCATGTCTTAGACGAAGTCTGATTGTTGATTTTTAAATGCAAATTTTATTTTATTTTAGAAAAAAAACCGATTTCTGACAGTTAATTGCCAACAGTATTTATGTTGGTATGTTAATTGTTTTTTTTTTTTTTTGGGTTGTCAGATGTGTATTAATCTAATGAACCAAGTTTCAGGCGCCTGAGTTATTGGAAAAAAATTCTAGACGCTTTCGAAGTCGTAAAAACTTTAAAAATTTTAACAATACTGCGAAGTTTATGGCAATTATAAAAATAAATAAAATAGCCTTGATCGTTCAAACCTTTTTAAAAACATGCTTAGTTATTAGCCTTTCTTTCAAGGTATCATTTAAGCTGATATCTTAGCAATTCTCAGAACTAGAGGTTAAAAACCAAATTGAGGGAGATTAATTTCGATTTTTAAATGGACAAATGAAACAACATTTTTGGTTAAATAATTGATTATTCATTTTCAAAATGTGTACCTCGATTTCCTACACACTTTTTTTAATTCGGTCGTTGTTATTTTTAGTTTTTATCTCCAGTTTTTTGAAATTGAATATCTTCAATTTTGCGGATTAGCTCCTCCCGTTTTGCAATTTCTTCACCTCCTCACCAAAAGAGCTCCAGGGCCCGTCCTGAGATGTAAAAATCCACGGGTGTCAAGTCCGGGGACCCATCTCTTGACCCCCACGGTCCCCGGACCTGACCCCGTGGTTTTCACATCTCGGGATGGAGTAGCCAAGGATCTCTTTAACAAAATAACAACGACCGAAGTAAAAAAAGTGTGTAGAAAATAGAGGTACACATTTTGAAAATGAATCATCAAGTATTTTTACCAAAAATGTTGTTTCATTTGTCCATTTAAAAATCGAATTTTATCTCTTTCAATTTGGTTTTTAACCTCTAATTCTGAGAATTGCTAAGATATCAGCTTAAATGATACCTTGAAAGAAAGGCCAAGAGCCAAGCATGTTTTTAAAAAGGTTTGAACGATCGAGACTATTTTATTTATTTTTATAATTGCCATAAACTTCACAGTATAGTTAAAATGTTAAAAGTTTTTACGACTTCGAAAGCGACTAGAATTTTTTTCCAATAACACAGGCGCCTGAAACTTGTTTTACTTATTAGATTAGAAATACACATCTGACAACCTCAAAAAAATAATACAATTAACATACCAACATAAATACACTGTTGGCAATTAACTGTCAGAAATCGGGTTTTTTCAAAAATAAAATAAAAATTGCATTTAAAAATCAACAATCAGACTTCGTATAAGACATGTATGGCTCAAAATGTTCTAAATGGTGTCAACTATCATCCCGTTAAATATTTGCACACCGCTTCCAAACACACTGTATTACTTAAAGTTTAATTATACCTAAATCTGGTCAACAGAGCCTATAATCAATATGCTGACACTTTTTTAAAAGGATGATCAGATCATCAAATTAAATAACTTTCTCTACAGGACCAACATCGAAATCGCGAAAAAAAAAACAGCTGTACCATACATTTGGCTCGAGTCGGTTTGCAGTTTTGTATGGGACAGCTGATTTTTTTTCTCGATTTCGATGTTGGTCCCATAGAGAAAGTTGTTAAGTTTCATGGTCTGATCATCCCCTTAAAAAGTGTCAGCATATTAAGTTGGACCCTGTATATTCAAGTTCAATTCAGGTAATAAATTCATTAAATTCAGTTATTAATTCTGGGGAAATTATTTCTAACCACTGGCAACTGTAGCCGTATTTACTGACGTTTTTAAAATAATAACTTCTTTCTCATTTCGTCGTAATTTTTTTGACGGCAGAAGAAACGAGACAAACATAGTTTACTTTGGCGTATGTTTCGATTTCCAAGCTACATCTTTGAAACTCTGAAGTGGTTGCGCATTTTTGAGTATTGTTTTCAAGAAGCTATCCCTCTAGTATTGTATAAGCTCACTGTTATTAAATCACCCAGGACAAAATCTCAATAAAATCAGTCGGTTAACCAATTTCAATGTTATTATTGGATCCCAAATTACTTTTTCGAGATTTCATTACCATATAAAATAATGTTATGTTGCCGTTGTAGTTTGCCGTCTAATTAAAATTCTCTAAAAATGTTTAAAATGTTGGGACTTAGGAGTAAAATAAAACGATACTTAATTTCATTAAAATTTAAGTTTGTGGCATCGTTGGCCAAATTGAATTGCTGGATACAAAAGATTCTTGAAAACAATACTCAAAAATGAGCAACCACTTCAGAGTTTCAAAGATGTAGCTTGGAAATCGATACATACGCTAAAGTAAACTATGTTTGTCTCGTTTCTTCTGCCGTCAAAAAAATTACGACGAAATGAGAAAGACGTTATTATTTTAAAAACGTCAGTAAATACGGCCACAGTTGTGGTTAGAAATAATTTCCCCAGAATTAATCACTGCACTTAATGAATTTATTACCTGAATTATAACTTGAATATATAGGCTCTGTGTGTTCTGAACAGATTTAGGTATAATTAAACTTTAAGTAATATATCATATTATACAGGGTTGATGTTTAATCAGCCCAGATCGGATAACGTCACCATATTGTAATCTCTTCACTTTGACTATGCAAATAAAGATTTATAATATTTAGGTATTTATTTATTTTATTTATGGTGTCAACTTCGAAATCACGAAAAAAGAAATCAGCTGTCCAATACATTTGTGTCGAGTCGGTCGGTACTGCAGTTTTGTATGAAACAGCTGATTTTGTTTTCACGATTTCGATGTTGGCTCTATAGTTGAAAGTTGTTCAGTTTGATTAGGGGAATGAATGGTAAAGTTATCCGGACTGATTAAAACTTAACCCTGTATGAAATAACGAAGAGGGTACCGAAACTCCCAACAGTGTGGGAAAATCAAAATCGTATGTATTTACTTGCAACACTGATGGCAAAAACAGTGCGTGAAAAATTTATTTAGTTTTTTAATGTTATTTTGAATAATCTTAACAAAATATAGTAAACTTACTTGTGAAAAGTAACACCACTTCCTTTATTATTCTTTTCCGACTGTGATTTACAAATTTTTACGGCGCATTTCCCCATTTTGGTAGCTTAATTTAAACGTCACGGGTATGTCCGCTCACCATAGATAAACGCCTGAACTGAAGTCAAAGAAGCCTGCAGACATCTTCGAAGTGGCAACGCTTTGGTGCCCTAACTACTAATCTAGTTACTTAATATCATTGTTTAATAACGGTCAACATATTTACCTAAGCGCGGTACATGTCAAAAGTACCAGGCGGCGTGTGTCAAAGTCGCGGCCTCTAGTATGCGCTGCTAATACCCTTGATTTAAAAAAACGTCTCTTGACATCTAAATAGGTAATCCCAATAAATCCCGTGAAATTTTTATCCATATTTATTAAATCCGGATATTTCCGGGAAATTCAAGGCGTATCCAAACTTGTATGCTCAAAAAATGCCCCGAGATTCCGATCACTGCTAATAAGAGAACGGTTTGTGGGTCAAAAAAGCGCTAGAATCAGCGCTAAATTCTTCTCCCACAAATAGTCCTTAAAGTTTAGACAGTATGGTCAGTCTTTCCGAAACCCATCTATAAATCAATCTAAGTCAGTAAATTCATATATCCCTAGTAAAATTTATGAATTCTCTTCAGATACACGTTCGTGGCTGAATGTTTCAAACACAGCCACTCTATAGACATGGTTTGACAACAATATGACATAAATATTTATGATATTACAATCACAAAACACAAAATAATGCGTATTCAAACAGGCACGTATCCAGACTTTGGTTTCGGGGGGGGGGGGATTTAATTTTCGGGGGGGGGGGGGAGGATATTCATTGAAAAACAATGTAAAAGTATGTGCTGTAATCACTTTTCCATACAAATATTTGGATTTCGGGGGGGATAAATCCCACCTATCCAACCCCCTGGATACGTGCCTGTATTCAAACACGAATACAGCTTGGCAAAAAAGTCGTGATAAAACATGAGGGCGCTGCCTCCACGCAAGAACGTCAAAATCACGCATAACCTGGCAACACCACCATACTAAAATTTTAGTTCCACCTGTCACCACGATCATGACTTTTTTGCCAAGCTATACTTTTGCTTAAGTTAAAAAAGCGCTAGATTCTCCGCTAGTTCAAAATTCTCAGATACGGCGCTAAACATACCAAAAAAGCGCTACACTAGCGACGAAAGCACTAAGGTGGCAGCACTGCATAGCTAACATGCCGCAGTGAGTTTTTTTTGGCGGGCTTTGGTAGCTGACGTTTGGAGTCCTTATATTTCATCGAATTTTTATTGTTTATAGTGAGTTTTGGTTCGTAAAATTGGTGTTGTTTTGCGTAACAAAGTGTCGTGCAAGTGAACAATATATAGTTCAGTGAAATATGATGGTGCATGGGTCGTAAACAGGAAAAGTGATCCGTGATTTTAGCGCGGCAAAGCGGTCGGTTCACCTCTTTCCTGTGGACTTCTCTGCTTTTCCTGCGTCTTTCGATTGCCTCCAAAAACTCCAAAGAACCATCAAAACGTCGAATACCAATTTTTTTATGTGAAAACAGAAGAAAATTAAATATAAATTAAGATTTAGCCAAAAGGTCTAGTAACCAGGCTAGTAAATAAATTGAAAAAAAAAAAATGCCGCAGTGATACAGGGCTGCGTTCAGAACCTTTGGGTGCGGTTGTTTGGATGTTTTTCAACCGAAGGTACTGAACGAACAGTTGTTTTTTAACTCGCAATAAGGTACGGAACGACCCCGGTTGTTTTATAACCTCAAATTTTGACATTGACAGTAATATGGACTTCTAGGGCTTCTATCGTTTCCAAATACAATAAAAACTCATCTTCCATGCTAGCAAATCAAAAAGTGAATAAAAACACTTTGAAAAAACCTAACTTTTAATCAAAACGAACGAAAAGTCAAGTAACCACAGATAATCAAACGTCAGAGTGTTTTTTAACCATCTAATTTGATGGTTAAAAGTTGCAACCCGCCAGAGGTTCTGAACGGTTGAGTTGTGACAACCGAGTTGCAAGTGCGTTTTTTCACCGAGGCTCTGAACGGTGTTAGTGCGAAAAGTTGCACTCGGAGTGCACTCTGGGCGTAGGTTCTGAACGCACCCCAGCGCTAGCACACCTTAGCTCTCTTTCTATTTGCGTGCGAACGAACGAGATAAAAGACGTGATACAGCCGTATCACGTGCAGCATACTACGAGTGTGTTCATAGCATGCAGCACGTGATACGGCTGTATCACATCTTTTATCTCGTTCGTTCGCACGCAAATAGAAAGAGAGCGAAGGTGTGATAGCGCTGTATCACTGCGGCATGCTAGCTATGCAGCACTGGGCTGCGTTCAGAACCTTTGGGTGCGGTTGTTTGGATGTTTTTCAACCGAAGGTACTGAACGAACAGTTGTTTTTTAACTCGCAATAAGGTACGGAACGACCCCGGTTGTTTTATAACCTCAAATTTTGACATTGACAGTAATATGGACTTCTAGGGCTTCTATCGTTTCCAAATACAATAAAAACTCATCTTCCATGCTAGCAAATCAAAAAGTGAATAAAAACACTTTGAAAAAACCTAACTTTTAATCAAAACGAACGAAAAGTCAAGTAACCACAGATAATCAAACGTCAGAGTGTTTTTTAACCATCTAATTTGATGGTTAAAAGTTGCAACCCGCCAGAGGTTCTGAACGGTTGAGTTGTGACAACCGAGTTGCAAGTGCGTTTTTTCACCGAGGCTCTGAACGGTGTTAGTGCGAAAAGTTGCACTCGGAGTGCACTCTGGGCGTAGGTTCTGAACGCACCCCTGGTAGCATGCAGCACGTGATACAGCTGCATCACGTCTTTTATCTCGTTCGTTCGCACGCAAATAGAAAGAGAGCGAAGGTGTGATAGCGCTGTATCACTGCAGCATAGCTAGCATGCCGCAGTGATACAGCGCTATCACACCTTCGAGAAAGAGTAATATAAGTATATACATACGCTGGCCGCGCGACGTTATACATTACTTTACCTACGCGCGGCCAGCCAGCTTATTTTGGCTTTGCGTAGCTTGCTGTGTTGCTTGTTTGCGGCGACCCGGGCCGGGCCTCCAACTCCAAACTGCTTCTTCTGAACGTGATTTGGAGCCCGGGGCGGACCGCCCCCTCCTTCATACCCCAAGGGGAGCGTGTAATTTCTCTATGTTCATACCCATTTAATAAACATTAATGTCCTAGAACCCTGAGCCGTGAAAACGAACTGGGCCCCAGCCCCAACCAATGGTTGTCATGATTCGAATATCGACATTTTGTGATTTTGTGTTCTTGTTGTGTTGAAGACTTCTTCTTTCAAGAAGTCGAATTTGATTCGAAAAGTTCGAAATCGACTTTGTAAAATGATAAAGAGTGAGTTTGTCTAAAATTTCTAAAAATCGGACAACTGAAATGTGTGTTATGATTTAAATAGCTGTTTCTAGATGGCATTTTAAATCGTTTTCACCCTAATATGACGGACCGAACTATCGCTGTAAGTAAACCACGCTTATAATAAATCGCGATGACTAAAAAGAACTCGAGCGGAATAACTTCGAAAACGGACGAGTTTCTCGTGGGATCGTATTTTGTGCTTCTACTAAGATTTCTACTAAATTCCTTTTGTTAGGTTGAACATAAAGGTATTTCCGAATATTCCGAAATATTGTAATGCTTTGTGGAATGCGAGTTAAATATTGTAACAAAGGCTGTGGTCTTGTAAAGTTATGCGTTGTTTGTTTACTTGTTTTATGAGATGTTAGTTGTACCGGTTTGGCTATTGGCGCCCGGTTGACTTTTACGTCTCGAAAAGTTTTTTGGGTTTTCTGAAAGAACAGATTAATTAATTACTGCATATTAATTAATTACTGCATATTAATTAATTACTGCAATTGATTGAAGAACAGATTAATTAATTACTGCTTAATTGGTTTTTGTTCTTGTGTGAAACACTGAATATGTAATCAGTATCACTAATCACCATGTTTTGTGTTGAAATTGCAATATACAGGGTGTTAGGGTAAACAGTTGCATTACTTAGTGATTGTACCCATGATACTGAACAACTTTTTATAAGAAACCTATAGGATATTAGCAAAATTGAGAACTTTCTATACATAAGCAATCAGCTGATTGAATGTTTATGAAAAGCCACAATTTTCTTTTCACCTCACGAGCTCGGTAAGATTCTGTTTATCATTCGAAATCTGAGTGCAAAAGTGAATTTTATCCGCTAGCGAGGAAAGTGTTTTTGAAATTCGAATCTGTCTATTCAACATTTTTCTATACCGCCAATCCACTGAAAATGCTTAAATAACTATTTCATGTCACTGGCCAGCACGAAAAAAAAACTTTTAAAAATGTTCTTTTTCGCTCGGCTGCAAAGTTATTCTGCGTCTCATACCTTTGAAACCATCGCTGAGCTCAGGATTCTATTATTTGAACCACTCGCTTTACTCGTGGTTCAATCCTAGGGTGCTTCGCTTGCTCAGGTTTCAATACAAGTACTCGCGCCAAAAAGCTACTTTGCAGCCTAGCATGACAAATAACTATTTTCTGTTTGGGAAAGTTCTACAGTACCTACCATGAGTACAATGACCCATTAAAGTACCTAGTGCCATTTTCTACCCTAAAAGGCTTAATACACATTCTTAAATTCAGATTCTAATTGGGAACAGAGCTATAAGTTAAAAAAGGACATACTTACAACGTCCCGTAACCTATAGCTCTGTCCCTCAATTAGAGTGTAATAAGCCTTTAACACTGTTTATTTTTTATTTTTTTTAATAAACTCTTAACTTTTTTTTTTCAGTCACGTCCAAGTCTAGAACAAGTGGTTGCAATAGTGGATTTTATGGAAAAGCACCAAACGTTGGCATTGGGCCAGTTGAGAGGTCTCGAGGGAAGGGACAAAAGTAAGAAACTCTGGTTCCAGCTGACGAGGATTGTCAATAATATCTCCGGGCCTACTCGGCCCATGAAATCTTGGATCAAGGTGAGTTTTACATTATAATAAAGTTCAGTGATTACTAAATAGATTTCCTTACATGAGCCACGAGGCTCCGCAATCCTCAATCTCTTCTTGTTCTGGACCAAAAACAATCCCTGAGATTGGGATAGATATTCCATAAACTACTTGACACTGGCGGAAATGCAGTGCTAAAGCACAAGCAAGAGTCCATTATTTAATTGAAATAATTGAAGAAAAAAAACACTTCTCTTTTCATCACTATCAAAAAGCAAACAAGGGTAAAGCCATCAAAACCTACTTCTTTTTTTGTAGTGTAAATATGTCCCTTTTTCCATAAAAATTTTGTATAAAATAAATATTACAGTATTGGGCAGACAAGAAGTCAACGGTGAGATCAAAAGTGCAGTCTGGCGGTGGAGACCCTAACAACCTGTGTTCCAACATCGAGAAGAAAATCTGGGACTTATTTCTAGCCAACGATACTCCTAGTAAGTGAATCAACTTTATTTTACACTCTAAATGAATACGATAAAGGAGTAAATCCGTTCTACTGCTAAAAACTGCCAGCAGTGCTTACGAAACATTCAAATGAGCTGGCCCTGTACAATTAATCGGTCAAAAAGACTAAACATAAAAAAATAAAAGTAGAGTTAACACTTCCACTGGTGACGACCTACGTCGTAGGTCAAGAAACCACGCACAGAGTCAGTTCTATCGCATTTCGCCTGTGCTTATGACTTACCGCGCGAGTCACCAAACCTTACGTCTGCGCGGGTGACCCACGAGGCGAGCCAGGTCAAGGAGCTGTCCTCGCCTCACTTTCTGTATTTATTATTTGAGTCGATAAATATCAAACGCTGGTATGTCCCACCTCTGGGACGTCCCATAAAACTCAATAAAAAATAATTTTATTAAGTTTGAATGGACCTGACAGAATAGATACGTCTCTTCAAACTCAATAAAAATTTATGTTTGTAAATTTTGAAGGGTCGTATCTACTCAAATAGATCATTAAAAACATAATAAACATTATTTTTATTGAGTTTAATGAGACTTCCCAGAGGTGGGACATACCGGCGTTTGATATTTATCGACTCATTTAAAGGTTCAGATTGATAGCTTTGATAGGCTACTTGATAGGTCAAGGCAAGCACTTCTGTCAGAGTAACAAAGAAAGGCACATCACACTATACACTTTGCAGCAATTTTCCAGTGAGAGCACAGCATGGAATGAAATAAACAGGAAATTGGTAGATGCAGCAAGGTTTAGTTCTATATCATTCCAAAAAGTTGTGATCTTATGATTTTAATCGGTTTTTCCAGAAACCCGTAACTCAGTGAAGCAAGAGTCTCAATACTTGGAAGACACCTTTTTCAACGAGGATAGCATGGATCAGAACCACGTGGAGTCTGAGACGGTGATCACTTTCGGGGAACCCGTCGCTGACTTTGAGGAGCGGCAGATGACTGTTATGGAGAAATTGGTATGCTATTTCTAAATTATGTTCCTATCAGCTATGTGCACTTAGCACTTTACGGACACGCTAATTCTTTGTACTTAAAATGTCAGGATAAGGTTTGTTATTTAATAAAGTAAAAGCTAAAGAAATGCGCAATATTATCGATATTAAAAATAGATGCCTACCTAACTACACTCGACAGCAAAAATAACGGGCCGTTGGCCGGTGGCCGGTATACCTGAATATCTCGGAATGTAAGAATGATAGCTTATTCACTTAAAAAGTATTTCATTCGACTATTTAATACTTCTTAAATTAATTCATAACATTTTTAGTTTTCATTTGTTTGACTTAATTAAAATACGTCAACTGCGTCAATTCTATTTCTATCGCAGACCATAATTTAAAATTGCAATTTTTTGTCAAAGATATAACATTTCCTCATATTTTAGTGTATGTGAGTGATAAAATTACCGCATTAATAATAAACGTTGAATACAAAAAATTTCATTTAAAAAAAATCATTTACTTAGGTTTTAGCCTTTTTTATTGGCATTACTTTATAACATCCAGAAATTGTATTAAGAAGTAGTATTAAATTGTCTATAAAATGCTTTTTATTTAAATAAGCTACCATTCTTAGTTTTTACGAAATTCGCGTTCAAACTTTCACCCCCGCCCCGTTTTCAAACCTTTGAGGGTGGAATTGCGAAATTCCTTTTCTAGTGAGCACCTAGATGGCAATAGAAACATTCCTGCAAAATTTTATGTTAGTAGACTTTGGAGATTTTGTGTTGAGTAAGTGTGCGGATTTGTACAGATTCAAAGCAAATCTAAAACAGCTTGGCCAACCCCCGGACGCAGTAAAAATTTAGCGATCGACTCGGTTCCCAACACCCACTTAGCACATAGCCAATAGCATATATTATGCTCTAAGTTTACTAGTGGAGTAGATTTGAATGGGATCACTCATTAATTTCAATATGTAAATTGATCGGTTGCAGGTGAAGGTGATGGGCGACCAGGCGGCGGCCATGTCGCAGTTAGCGCACGCTTCGCACCTCAACTCGCAGGCAATGGAGCGGCTAGCCGAGGCCTCTCACATACAGGTACCTGAACATAAACAAACTAACACTAACATTAGTAAGTGCTAACAGCCTATTATGGAAGAGCAGCGGTCCTAATGTTAGGTCATTTACACAACACCGCTTGCACGGTAAAAGAATGAACATTCAAATATAGGCTATTCATTCATTCAACTTTCGTTGCTATTATGGTTGCTATAGCTTTAAGTTCAACGCAATTTATAAATTCAAAGTGCCGTTCTTCTGAGCCGAGAATCGCAGGTAAATGGTCTAAAAAACTGAACGAAAACCTGAAAAACCGATCCAGAAACCTGTCTGATAAGTTAATTTTTCTTGTCTTTTGAAACAAAAATGTTGTATAAATATCATTTTCTCCCCTCCGGACGGAAAGCGTCAATTGTCGTCCCGCTGCGCTAAACGAAGTTGTCGCTTTCCACCTCCGTCGAGGAGAAAAATAGTATACTAACCTCGGACAGTAAATAAGAAAGCCTCAGATCACATGTTTGTTGACCGAGGCGAAAATTACATGAGATCTGAGACCTTTCTTACTTTCCTGTCCTCGGTGTGTAATCTACTATAAATCGAAAATCGCTACAGAAAAGTATTTAAAGTCGAACATAATTAATTACAGTCTAACATTTTATACATTTAGAATCTTGCTCAGTTATTGATTCTGTTGAAACCATTTTTAGGTTTTGAGTTTGTTTAATACCATCTTTTTATTATTAATTGACGCCACTTTAACAAACCATTCCTTCATTGGTGCAGGCGCGAGCGATAGACCGGCTCGCCACCACGTTCGAGTCGATCAGCACATCGACGCACGACGTCCGCAACGCGATCGTGGACATAGATACGACCATGAAACGGTTCTACACAACCTCGCCCACTTAGCACAGGTACCTGTGAGCCTACGCGTGATGGACTAGTCATTTCTGTGAACTCTGTGTCATTTGTTTAATTTCTGTGAAATTTTTATCATATCGGTGACATATGTCATTTCTGTGACATTTTGTGGGACATGTGTGTCGTTTCTGTAACATGTGTGTCATTTCTGGGACATGTGTTTCGTTTCTGTGGCATGTGTGTCATTTCTGGGGACGTGTGTCATTTCTGTGACATGGACAAGTCATTTCTGGGACATGTGTGACATTTCAGGGATATGTGTGTGTCATTTCTTTATGCGTTTAATTTCTGTGAGCTTGTAAATATAAGTTAACGCTTGCAGTAACTTAAATGTCCAGATAGCAAATTAATGAAATGAAAATTATTCGGTTTTGTAAAAGGCAAACAACGTTTTTTTTGGATCCTTGCATAGTTTGTTTTATGCTTTTTGCCGCTTTCTCAAGTTTGCACTATTAAATAGCTTAAATGAGGTAAGTATGTCATTTGTGTCCTTTGGCCTTTATTCAATAATTATAGTGAAGAGACTATATTTATAAAAGTACACTAATTGTAAATAAATTGTAGATTTGTCAATGACACGGTTTAAATGATTTTACTTTTGATTCATTTTAAAAGGCTAAACAGGTTTAAAAAAGCGGTGTTACATGTAAAGCCATGAAATCCATTAATTATACCATATTTAAGCATATAGCATAGCATATGCTCACGACTATATTCCCCGAGGGGGTAGTCAGAGATATTCCGAATCCTCAGAACATCCACGTTTCACCAGTAGTACCGAAACTCTGTCCAGTGTGACGGGGTGTGAGCCCGTCGCTACTTATAATGGACAGTGGGTACAATACATGCCTCGAAATTGAAGCATACAGGTTTCCTCACGATGTTTTCCTTCACCGAAACCATATTTAACACCCTGTTAATTAAAGTGTGTATTACATAGTAATAGTAAATAGTAGTACATTGTGTTGGCCTAGTCTGTTTGTATGTGTGAGTAATGTTTTGGAACATTAACTGATTGACATGTAAATTTTTATTAACAAGCTTCTTGAAAAAGTTCAAAAGCAAGTATTATTTTGTAACTTAAGAGCCTAAAGGCCTGTTTCACCACTTTTAGATAAGTTCTTGATAGCTTATCCGACAGCTCATTTGACATAATTTTTTATGAAGAATATATCAAATGAGCTGTCGGATAAGCTAACAAGAACTTATTCGGAAGTGGTGAAACAGACCCTTATCTGTGCTATTATAATTCAATACTCAAGACTTTATTGTGTTTCACAATTGAAACTAGCCTGCTTAATATTCTAGAATCTCTTTATTATATTTTTCTCACCTCCGGACGGAAAGCGTCAATTGTCGTCCCGCTGCGCTCGCTTTCCACCTCCGCCAAGGAGAAAAATAGTATACTAACCTCGGACAGTAAATAAGAAAGCCTCAGATCACATGTTTGTTTGAACAATTACATGAGATCTGAGACCTTTCTTACTTTCCTGTCCTCGGTGTGTAATCTACTATTGTTGCAATTTAAACAAATCTGGCCGTAGTGTTTTAAGCTGTTCATACTGTATTTCTGTATTCTGTGAAGTTCAAATATTTCATTTTTACCGTTGAAATCATATTACATGAATGAATGTATGAGATATTTTATTTATTGATATACTTTATTGCACTTCAATATTTAATTGTATTATATTGTAAATAGCTTATTACATATAATTATGTATTCTTCCATTAATCCTAGTGATGAATATAGGTATTTCAATTAAGTAAATGAAAGCGATATTTAGAACGACTTTTAATTTTCGCCCATAATATTTGTAAATGATCAAAAGTTTACGTATATTCATCGACATACACATACAAACTATTGATACGACTCTTTCGCGGTGGTTCTAAACATGTTCTAACTAAACCTTACCTTATTCTACGACTTCTTTTGACCCTTCGTATGGCAACATTCCAGACACAATGATTTTTTTGCATTGATGCGTAACAAAGATACCAACCATAGATATCTTACCATACGCTACTTAATTAAAAATTAAAATTTTCCAAACACAATATATTTATGTTGTTGTAATTGACGGACGAGGAGTTAATCTCCGATATAAGGGTACGTTCACATATGGCGCATATGTGCATCGCTCCTGCGACGCGCGCGGGCCGTGAGCGCACGGCTCGAATGCGAACCGTCCCCAACAACTAAGGCTCACAGTATGAAAGCAAACAGAACTGTAAGCGCGCGAGCCGCTCGCAAGCATACACGCGAGCTCACTATACAAGCCTTTCAAGAGTTGCGCTAAAGAGGCGCACCAAACAATTGCAGTAACGGCTCGCGAGCTGCGCTTTCGCCGGATGGATGTAGGCGCATCCTAATTTGTAGGGTCCTTCTTAATATGCTGACACTTTTTTAAGGGGATGATCAGACCATCAGACTGAACAACTTTCCCTATGGGACCAACATAGAAATTGCGAAAAAAAAATCTGCTCTTCCATACTAGACAGCAAACCTACTCGAGCCAAATGTATTTTTGGACAAGATTTTTTTTTCGCGATTTCGATGTTGGTGCCATAGAGAAAGTTGTTCAGTTTGATGGTCTGATCATCCCTTTAAAAATATTAAGTTGGACCCTGTATGTATACCAATATGTTTTTAAATAAGTTTAACTTTTTTGATCGTTAATCACACAGCACACTGGGAATCACTGTTTTGTTTGTATAGGTACCGCAATTCAAGGGGTTTTCTTAATTATTACCTTCTATCAATAATGACTAATGTTCCATTCTGTTCACACAAATATTCACACAAACACTCTCACTAAATTATACAGAGTCCTTCTCGTTCCTTCTGTGAATCTCAGCAGATATCACCTCAGGTATCTAAGGAGCCTGGTGAGGGAAGAGTTGCGGCGCTTCCTGGCCTGCAAGCCTGTTGGCTTCATGCCTTCCTCACCCTTACCGTACGGAGACTTGGATGCTGTACTTAAGAAGTAGTTGCCTCGAGCCCTGGGGACATTGAGAATGCATTGGAATATTGTCAATAATACATTTTTGTCTGCGGTCGCGCAACGGTTTATAGCTTTATCCACATTAAGCCTGGCAATACACATCCGATTTTCTGATCCGATAATATACAGGGTGTAAGGAAAAGTATCGTTAACCTTTAAACCACATACTCTACCCATCAAACTAAACAACTTTTATTATGGGAGCAAACCTGCTAGAACAAAAAAGAAATCAGCTGTCCTACCTACAATACCTACTCGATTCAAACGTATTAGTCCAATCATTTTAGGGTTTGAACCTAACAATAATTCATCTATCGCTGAAACTTTGCACCAGTGTGATAAAGTAAAGTATACAGATTACTGTTGACAAATAATCTAGGTTTAATTTTTTATCAACCTTTATTATTTGTCAACCGTAATCTGTATACTTTACTTTATCAAACTGCATAGTTTCAGCGATAGATGAATTATTGTTAGGGCGTCTATACAAGGAAACTCTAAAATGACTGGACTATATGGGACAGCAGATTTTTTTTTATTCTGACAGGTTTACGCTTCCGTAGTAAAAGTTGTTCAGTTTGATGGTTAGAGTATGTGGTTTAAACATCAGACAATCAGATGGAAAATCGGATGTCTATTGCCAGGCTACAAAGGAGCGTCGACGGGCGGGCGGAGCGAGATCAATGTAAAATGGACTCTAAAAGGACTAAATGGAGTCTGGAAAGATTTCTATTTCTATTTCTATTTCTATTATTTCTATTTTAATATTGGTAGAGAATAAAATACTTCGACAGGGATAGCTCCGTCCAACTGTACGACAAGGACGGAGCATCTCTGTTCTCTTCAACTCTGTTGCTATTGAAATAGGTATTATTTTGCAACAATGCAAAATAATGCTGCGCCCGCCTGTGCGCGCCCGTCCTAATGTGGATAGACCTTAAAGGCTTATTACACTTGGCTAAATTTAGATTCTAACAAGAGGGACAGAGGTCAGAGCTATAGGTCAAAAAAGGAGGTACTTACAACGTCCCGTTCTAACCTATAGCTCTGTCCCTCTTGTTAGAATCTAAATTTAGCCAGTGTAACACCTTTTCCGCTCTGTGAAAGTGGTAGGCATTTTAGCGCAGGTTGATGACTTAAAAGGCGACTGATCGACCAGGCGCTTGCACGATGACCGCCTCCCGCTTCCCCCTTGCAAAATAGACCCGAACAGTCCTCCATCACTTGCGTTTGACAGCTGCGATAATAACTACGGCGCCATGTATCTCGTGAGACACAGGTAATTGACATAAGAAGCATTTTAGTTCGTTGTTAGTTGACGATCCGGTTGGTGTAATGGTTACCACGCCGGACTGCTAAACCAGGGTCCTGGGTTCGAATCCCGGTTCGGTCATGGATGTTATATGTTCGTGCCATTGTTGTATGGTTTCCATAATAAAAGCCTTTAGTGCTAGTTTGGGATCATTACAATGTATGTGCCCGTGAGCGTTATTTATTTATTTGTACCCGAAGCGCAAGGTGCGAAATGCGCGAAAGCGGAGTGCCGCGCGGTATCTGTTACGGAAGTAACTATAGAATAATCTGTGACCGGAAATATATTTCTATGCATTAAAGGTCGGCGCTCATATAAATCATTACGCGACCAGTATCAATTTTAAATGATGATTATGAACGTTAAGGTTTAATGTTTCGGATCGTGGTCGGCCATGATAAACATGCTATGAACACCGTACTTAGGTACATACTAGCTTAAGGTTGCTTTTCCACCAGAGATGTGCGAGGTAGCGAGGCGGTGAGCGAAGAAAAAATCGGCCAATGAGAGTGCTTCAATTTCCCAATGACGTGATCTAGCGGGCGCGCTATTGGCGGATTGTTTCCACGCTCACCGCCTCGCTACGTAGCACATCTCTGGTCGAAACGCAGCCTAAAGATACGGAAGTTTTATATGGAATTGATTGATAAAAATCCCTTTGCTACGTAAGTCGTAGCACTAACATTCAAAATTACAAAGTTGGACACGAGAGAAAAGAGAACAAAAGCAACCAACCGTGTGCTGGTCAAATCTCCCATGTATATGGTGTTGCCTGACGGATGGCCATTTGAGATCCAGCCTTCATATCCAGTCGCTGCCATGGCCATGAACCTGGTAGGGGCTGCTATGGCTTCGACGAAGTATCGCCACGAACGATCGTGGCTGCAGAGGTCTGGAAGCATATTTCGTTGATTGTACTTATATGGGGTTTTAATCTAGGTACAGGATGTAATTGTAGACAGTAGCATTACTAAGGGCGATTGTATTTATGATACTGAACAATATTCCCCAAATTATAGTTTGGGGGCGCTGCAATCGACTGCCACCTTTAATGTTAGTGTTCCAAGTACAAAAATTCGTTCCAATGATTTTCCGCAACATGGCGAGGTTTTTTATATTTCTGGTCGGGCTTTAACATTAAATTTTTCGTACAACAGTGCAATCAGCTGATTACTGATTATATGTAAAGTCCCTTGCTAATTCCCTACACGTTCCCCGGGGAAAGTTGTTCAGTTTCATGAGTCAACTGTCTACATTTACACCACGGACTTGAAAAAAAGGCGGACGTAATGTGACACTAAAAAGATGTGAAGCCTGCAAGGTCCTACATATTCGTTTGTTCTACAAGGGACCTACACTCACACAGATGCACCAGTTCTAGGCCTAGCTCCTACAACCCGCCACCATTTTGCACCGCGTCACAGTGCGTCAGCACGCACACAAAAATAATTGAATTGAAAATTAATTGTGTGCTTCACTTGTGATTAGACGAGATTACGTCCGTCTTTTTTTCAGGTCCGTGATTTACACTCTATTCGTTATTCACCGTACAGCTGCTTTTCGATTTGTTCTCAGCGCAGAACAGTGGCAGAGTATAAGGCGTTAGTTTCAAGCGTCTGCTTATCTTGTCGTTCTGCTAGCGTAGCCTTCATTTCCTTACCATTATGAAAGCAAGCGCCTTTGTAAAAGCATCAATCGCTGCTGTGGCAGATGCTTCCCTTTTACGCGTTATTTTTTGCAGATACCCCTGAAGGTGTGCGTCCGCTAGACCGACACGTAAAATATTTCTGTTGTGCTCTTGTCACTATATGATAAGCGATTTTTGAGTGTAGGCGTGTAGGCTATGTCGCGCTGCAACGCACCGCCTTGATGTTGCAACTGAATCGCCGCGATTTTTAAGCACAGGCGTAGACAGCGTTATCGCCGCGATATAGCGATGATATCGTCCCCTCAACGCTTATATAAGTACCTACGGTCAAAAATCGCTTGTGGTACGGCCCTTCGTGCCGGTCGTTAACGGACGCGCACTTCAATAATTTTTTTCTTATAACTTACGAGTACGCCTAATTTGGATTGCTCTTAAAACTTTTTGTATATTGGTCAAGTTTCGTTGCAATCCTACGTCGTCCGCATCTGGATAATACTCTCTGTATTCTGTAGAAACATTTAATTAAAGTATTATTTTTTGAGGCTCTCGTCTTAAGGCTCTTACAGACCAGCGACAGTTTGTTTGCGACCGCTGTCGCAATCAAACTGTTGCTGGTCTGTAAGAGCTCTAAGGCAGTAATGTGACTGTGCAAACTGCAAGCTGGAATTTACCTTCAGGGGTGAACATTTCAAAGGTGCCGTCTGGGCATCCAGGTTGCATGGAGCCAGTGCCGGCGTAGTTAGGCCAGATATCGACAGAGCCCGAGGGTCTGCTGGTGCCGTAGCCCCCAGGGTCGCTGTGTATAATGTCTACGAACTTGGCGCAGGTGCGGTCCAGCCCGCTCTGGACCGCCAAAGACCCTTCGAAGAGAGCTCTGGCCGGGTCGAGGCCGGTGATGCTGAGGAAATAAGTAATAGAGTTTGTTGGATTGGTTGATAAATTGGTTATGCAAAGGTATTGATTTCATTGGGTTTGGATTCTATTAGTCTGACCATCGCTTTTTGAAGTTGTAGAAGATTGGTCATAAAAAGAGTACGAGCTGGTGAGCTATAAGTACAGGATATAGGTACCTAAACTTAAATGCGTTACATATATTTTTGGTGGTTTCAGACCATAGAAGAGAGAACCCGGCTTCTCCTTAATAGAAGTAGTATGCAGTTGCAGCCCGCGTGCTTCTGATATGGTCGTTATACCATATCTGTTGATACATTTCGTTCACAAAGTCCGTAAGTCACTATGGTAATTTTACGAAAATGCAGTCATAAAACAAATAAGGTTGAATTTAATTTCATTCCTTTTTTAGTCTCAGTGACAATACATACCGTGAAGCAGTGAAACCGGAAAGCAAAGCGGGTAGGCCCCCAACAAGGTGTACCGACGACCTAGTGAAGGCGGCGTGAACCCGATGGATGAGGGCAGCTCAGGACCGGTCGTTGTGGCGATCCTTGGGAGAGGCCTATGTCTATCGGCTGAGATGATGATGAAGATAATACGTACCGTGATACAACGAACCCATTCTCTCTGGTGCGCCTGCCGGCGTACGCCATAAGGTGTGCGCCCAGAGAATGTCCCACCAGATGAACCTGGGTCATGTTTAGACCAGCCCTCGCAAGCTGCACTAGCGATCAACCCATCTCTTATACTTACCGTGATACAACGAACCCGGTCTCCCTGGCGCGTCTGCCGGCGTACGCCATGAAGTGTGCGCCCAGAGAATGTCCCACCAGATGAACCTGGGTCATGTTTAGACCAGCCCTCGCAAGCTGCACTAGCGATCGACCCATCTCTTATACTTACCGTGATACAACGAACCCGGTCTCCCTGGCGCGCCTGCCGGCGTATGCCATGAGGTGTGCTCCCAGAGAATGTCCCACCAGATGAACCTGGGTCATGTTTAGACCAGCCCTCGCAAGCTGCACTAGTGATCGACCCATCTCTTCACCAACCTGAAGAGTTTACATATGGAGACTGAGTAATATTGGATGTTTTTCGCTATTTCATTCAATAAAAGTTGATGGTTTATTCTGATGTTGCGAGAGGAGTCAGGAGGTTGAAAGACAGGTGATCCCTTATTTTAATCTGCATAGGAAGTTGATTAGGGTTAGGTAAGGGTATTGTTATTTTAAAGATATTGTTTTCGTAATATAGAGCAACGTATAATTTTACACTCAAATATAAAACGAAGCAATTAGCGTAGTCTGTTTATTCAGGTTTCTCTCAAAAATTGTTTTTAAATCTAAAGTTAATTAATTCGTAAACTTTCCAAGGTCTTTCCAATGTATAATATGTAAATTATTAATTACGTTCAGGGAAATAAGAAAACTCTTTTGAATGTGTCGTCGTGAAGAGACTATAATTCGTTAACGTTTTCTAGTCCGAGCTAGACTTCCTCTAACTATAGCGCATTTTGAATGATCGGTTTACCTTCGAACTGCCTACCGATGAAGATCTACGCGACAAACAAATAATTTATATTATGATTGGAATTGCGGAAGTCCATGGGTTAATCCAGAGCAGTTTACTTTAGCGAGACATAAATAAGTAGCTGTAATGTCTCCATACCTTTTTAGCATTAGGCACAGCATACAGTACATATCCCAGCGGTATGCCAAGCAGTCCACTCCTGGCCTCTTGCTCCCAGTCCACCAGGATCACATTTCTCTTCTTCGTGGCCAGGTAGGCACCCACAACGGCAGTCGTAGCCGGTCCGTTCACGCGACCTCTGTAGCCGAAAGTGTAGAAGACGGTAGGAAGAGATCGGTTGATGCAATCTTCTGATGCCAGCATGAGAGGCTTGTCCAGGGGCGTTACTAAGTAACGGCTTTGTGATCTGTTGAAAGATAAGGAGTATAGAATTGTTGTTGCGTCTGCGGCTGGAGTTGACGGAACCTGGAAAAGCTGGCAATAACAAATGGCCTAACAACCCAGTCAGACAATTTACTTTTCACCTCACAAGCTCGGAAAGATTCTGTTTATCATTCGAAATCTGAGTGCAAAAGTGCTTTTATCCGCTAGCGTGGAAAGAGTTTTTAAAATTCGAATCCATTCGAGTCCAGATAAAAAGATTGTAAAACCATACGTGCGAGAAAGACAAACAGATTATGTTGCTAACATAACGAACTATGCATATATTCATGAATATTATTGTCTTCTCTCTTTCGCGTATAGGTTTGTCCTTCACTATAATTTATTTGAGTGTCAACAAAGAGATTATAACTAAATATAATTGTTTTGAGGAGTCCAGGTAATATAAATGAAAATCCAAAATTAACTTGAAGAGCGAATATATTAGATCGTAACTGTGTGAACAGAAGAGTGGAAGTGGAAGTTACAAACCTCCGTTAAAATAATAGCGATGCATCTCGCACGATCGCATTGCTAAGCTACATTTGGTAGGCGCTAACTTAAACTAGTAACTTAAACTTAAGAGCCAGTGATTATGGCGTAAACAATAATCCCTTTGAGTAGCAATATCTCTTGTCTTCTCTTTTTCACGTATAGATTTGTCCTTATTTGCATTTGCATATAACTATTTTTCCAGTGTGGGATAAAAATATCACTTATTTAAAATGCATTTTAATAATTAATTCATCTTGTTTACCTACTTATGAGAAGTTATTCCTATACATTTCCTTACATTTCTTGAATTATTTGCGCAGTGTCTCAGTACACACCGGGATATTTTTTATGCTGATCAATTTTTTTTCAATCGAACTGCTACACGTGACCGCAGTGAGACAGTGATTACCCAAGCTGCACAACAATATCTAATAAGAGGGTATAGGATAACTACTAGAATTTACTTCCGTTGTCTACCATAAGAGCAAATGTCCGTGTAGACCTCTCCTAGAGCTCATATAGACACAGTTACCGAAAAATGGGCAACGTTTATAGTGCGAAACCAGGATAGTCATAAGACAACGAGTTTCGGAGCCAACTCTAAAGAGTAACCTTTACCGGAATACGTTTAAACAGTTTCTAGAGCACACATTTAGTGTAGTAGATAGCCTTATGATAATATTAGGATAGTAAAACAGACGTTCTTTAAACCATTTTATAACCGATCGGCTAAAAATTTATAATCACAAGAATCATACAAGAATAAACCGCTTAAAATAAATTTTATTTCCTAATGGCGTACGTTTGACACTTATGATATTTATTTCAACATGGCGTTTACATTTTATTAACATTAACATCATATTTATCACGCGTTGGTATTTCGTATAGACAGCGCGAATGAGAGTGCGGATTTAATTGTATCGTGGGAAATATGGAGATGATTGTATAAAACTAAAGCGCTCGCTGTATTATAACATTTAAGCTAAAATAAATTATTTTTAACATTTTCATAAATTATAATGCATTTTAGTTTTTCATTTAATTTCAATAAAAATTATATTTTTATGATGCTTCCTCATAAAAAGTATCCATTTCATGTAATTTATAGTTTTTAGTGGTCAAAACAAGTGTTTAAAGCTACATCAAATATGTGTAACTCTTTTTAGGTTCCATTTTAATTTTTAAAATGGCGACGCTTTGCGCCTTGAACCGTGACAAGAGTTTTTATCCTATAGAGAAAGCTATAGAACACAATATGACTTTCACTAGATTAAAATACTAGTCACTGACATTTCATTCCGTTAAATAGTAAATTACTCCTATGAAGCTTGTATGGTGTTCTATAAAATGCAATGTTTATATACCGTAATTTCTTGTCATAGTCGTACCAAACGTTTACAAGGCTCTGAGATGTGAAGTGCAAGTGTGAAGGATTCATACAATATTTAAAATTAAACAAGAAAACAGGTAGGTAGGAAAGTTAAAACCTTTTTATTTATTTCTTAAGTATTATGTGAACATGAGCAAAAAATCTTGATAGTAGTCCAAAATAATAATGATTTTTCAATCATATAAGAACATCAGTCATCTTGTTAGAGTTAAAGGAAAATAAAATATTAATCTAATATCACCTTTATGAGGCAGCCCATGCTAGCAGGCAGGTCAGCCCTTGTTAGCGATGTTCATTGACTTTGCGATGTCAGACTTAGCATATCCTCATGACAATATTCCCCATGGGTATGTCAGATATAATATTCTGAAAACTCATAACATCCCCGTTTCTATAGTACCTAAACTCTGCCCAGTGTGACGGGTAGTGAGCCAGTGTTTGTTAGACTTTATTGTTTGATTTAAATGGGAGTGCTTGGAGGGTTATTACTGATGTAAGTGTCCGATTAAATCGTTCACAAGATCGATAACGTGGGTGTCTATTATGACCCCCCCCCTAGGCATATTACACTGGCTCACAACCCGCCACACTACCTATTAGGCAATTATTAAGTAAACTTTACGCCCCTAGTGTGGCTGACAGGAAAAAAATGCTCACTGTTCCCGCATGTCCCGGGTTATTCCCGTTGTCCCCCAACGCTACGCCCCCAGTGAGGGGGTCGAGATGTCGCAAAGAGGGTCCCATACAAAATGAGGACTCAGAAAATTTTCAACAAAACACAATCGCCAAATATAACATTCGGGATCCGGGGGATGACCCCCCTACCCCCCTCACCCTTTTTTTTAGTCCAATTTTTTTTTGAGTAGACTAGCTAAACAGTAGCAATTCGGTTCTGGTGGTCACAAGAAACCTAACATGCTCGTCGCTTCGCTCCTTGCTAACCTAACCGACTGAGTTAGATCGCGCCCCGATCGTTCCCTTTATAAAACATAATTTTTAAAATATCTAGATAACGGTGAATCCTAGCGAAAAAATAGCTAAATTTTTGAATCCCTGGGGTACACGGAAACCCACCCTTCCGCATGAAAAAATTAAAAAAAACATATTTTTTAAAATTTTACAAGTCCAGCCCCCATAGTAATTTCACCCGAAAGTCGATGGTTCATACAATTTCGATCAAAATTTTTCTAAGTCCCAGCTCCATATAAAATTTTCATAAAATTTTTCTAAGTGTGCGACCCTCTTTGCGGCACCCTAATAGCCGAAGAGCGGACAGTTGGCAACCCTACCTGATCGAGTAACAGGATGCGACCTTCCTACGGTGTAGCACATCAGAAAGGTACGTCTAAAAGTACAGGGTTGCCTGGGCGTAACCTGGAGGGTTTTGTACAGTGAGCAAAAAAGTGGTCATTTTTTTTGGTGTAAATACCTCATTGAGTAACAAGTTGGCATATAGTACAGTCGATAGAGCTCATCGACAAGTGCCAAATTATATAGGGTTGCCTCGCCTAGTCCTGGTACTTTCCTGAGTCGGCCTGATTTTATAGTGGCTAAAAATGCAAAAAAATACCTCATCGAGTAACAAAATGAGACTTTGCCATTTGATAGCTCTAGCCGTCCTATTAATTATTAACATAGGTTGCCGGCCCTAAACCTGGAACTTTTCTTAGTCGGCCGAGTTTTATGTTCGAATGTAAAAACTGATTGATGCAACAACGTCGTGGAAATGTGTCCATGGATGGTTGAGAGATTGGTGGCATGTGGTAATCAATTATAGGTATTAATTTGGAGGGACACAAACTTAAAAATTGTGTACCGTAATCAAAAAATATCAAAAAAGTGGCGACACAGTCAGTATGCAACCAAACCTATGAAAGGCGTGTAAATACTGTATATTTTATTATAATTGTTATGGTCAGTGTAATAAATCTGGTCAGTCAGTATTAAGAGGAAAAGTACATGAAATTTGAAGAATTGGTATTTCAGAGATCTATTACTTTCGGGGTGTAAGGGGTAAACGCAGGACACTATGGCGACAACCTAACTGCCAACCTCATCTGCTCGTGGTGCACCCTGCCGACTAACCAACGAGGCTCTGGCGACCGACTGTGATTCCGGTATATCCATCCAAAGTAGGCTATACCAAAATCCTTCGACCTATGATGGGCAGCAACATCACCGGTGCAACTAGTATATCCCTGCGATCACCAACCCGCTATGCCAAGCGTGGTGATTATGGCATTTAGTCCCACATGGCCCCGCCCCCTAGTTCCCGGCAGCTCTACTATTCCAGGCTACGGCAGTGGTCTAGCTATCGGTAGGGCGGGGGGTGCTAAGATAAGAATACCCGGGTTACTATACTAGAGGCTGCCAACATCAACGACTGTTATTGGCAACGTTAACGTATAACGGACGAACACTGATGGAGGACGAAAAGTTCACGAAACTCGAGATAGAACTAAAAAAGATTGAGAGGTATATTCTTGGGTTGTCAGAGGTCCGAAGACAGGGGGTGGATACGATGACCCTAGAATCTGGCCGCTTGTTCTACTTCCGAGAAGGCGAAAGGCTGTCCCAGGGTGGCGTAGGATTTCTCGTCAACAAAACCCTCATCAACAATGTAATGGAGATAAAGATAAAGAAGATGCATTTATTTGTATGACATGCGTAGGTTTACAAGCAGGTGTTACAATAATTATTAGGTCCTTCATGTCTTACCTTACGGGTTACAAATTATTATTTTGATAATGTCGGTGATGCTAATTAGTGTATTAAATTAACTCATTACAATATCTTATAAACTAATTATAAATTCATGGCCAAGCTTAGAACAGATCAGCAGTGTGTCGAATCGGGTAGAATACCGCGTGCTAAAACAGGTATACGCCTACTACGACGGGCTCTGACGAAGAAGTCGAATCGGTATACGAGGATATCTCTAGAGCTATCAACGATACTGCAAAGACTCATTTCACGGTTGTGATGGGGGATTTCAATACCAAAGTGAGTACAGGAGAACGATGAGTCGAAGGTGGGTCAGCACGGTATTGGTAACAGAAACCAGAGAGGGCATAATGCTGCTTGGTTTCCTAGAGAGGCAAGGGCTATACTTGATGAACTCATTCTTCTAGAAGCAGCCCCAAAGGAGCTGGACCTGGCGAAGCCCTGACAGCCACATATAAACGGCACATATTCAGAGACGTATCAGTGATCAATAGGTTTAACAACGGAAGTGATCGCCGACTTGTCCGAGGCACTCTGAACATAATTACAAGCTCAAAAGAAGACGTCTGATGAAATCGACTCTCCGTTCCACACTTCCACACACAGCACCAAACTGTAGTTGGAAGTGACAGCTTCCAACTTGACCTTCATAACATAATTGATTCGTTGGAAACCACCGAAGACGCGGACGTTGGCGAGGCTACAAACCAACTAACCAACCAACTAGCTCTACGTGAAGTGGGCTACAGGCATTTCAGCATGCAGCGTGTGGCAAAAGCTTCCAAGCTCTCAAGCGAGACTCTGGAGCTTATGAGGCATAGACGTGAAATCCTGTCTGAGCAAGAGTTTTCGGCAGAACATCGGGCTCTCAATAAACAAATAAAAAAGCTGATAACCAGGGGCGAAAGTGTTCGCTCAGCAGCTTGGGAGATGCCAAGATTGTTTCCTCTACGCCGGAGCTCCTCGCTGAAGTTGAGAAGTTCTATGGAAGTCTGTATGCATCATACGCTCCAAAGCCTGTAGCTCGTAACACTGACCCCAGGTCCCCAATAATAAGCCACTACACAGACGATATCCCGGACGTTGACTTGAGTGAGATTAGGAAAGCCCTCAAACAACTGAAAAATAACAGTGCTCCGAGTGAAGACGGAATACAACAATGCTTCTGAAGGCTGGAGTTACTCTGGTACCTGAGGTGTACTCTTTAATTCCGGTATTCACAATGGTATAACACCGGAGGTATGGAGCGGAAGTGTTGTGGTATTGTTCTTCAAGAAAGGAGATAAAACCCTCCTCAAGAACTACAGATCGATCTCACTTCTGAGCCATGTCTATAAGTTTTCGAGTGTTTATTACGAAACGTCACGCTCGAAAATTCGACGAGAATTCGCAGGCCGGGTTTCGAAAAGGCTACAGTAGTAGGTACCATAGACCACATCTGCACTGTAAGGCAGATTATACAGAAAACTGAAGAGTATAAGCCGTGGTGGTCTAGTGGCGAGTAACCTTGCATGCCGTGCAGGAGGCGATGGTTCGATCCCCGTCCAGGCCGACTCGTACCAATGAGTTTTTCTGAATTTATGTACGATTTGTAAGACCACCGGCTTTTCGGTGACGAAAAACATCGTAAGCAAACCGGCATGCTTCAATTTCGAGTCATGTATTGTACCCATTGTCCATTATAAGTGGCGACGGGCTCACACGGGACAGAGTTCCGGTACTACTCGTGAAACGTGGATGTTCTGAGATTTCAGAATATCTCTGACTACCCGTCGGGGAATACAGTCGTGACTCGTGAGCATTATGCTTATGCTTATGCTACGCTTATTCTAGATTAAGATATGTATTCTATGGGTCTGTTACAATATTGTACTGATAAATAAAAAAAAAAATTCTAGCCTATTTCATCCCACTGCTGGGCAAAGGCCTTCCCTTTAATCCTCCAACCATCTCTGTCCTGCGCATGCTCTGGCCACGCGTCATCGAAAGCATCCAGATCGTACCGCCACCTCTTCCTAGGACGACCTGGACGCCGATGACCGTTTTCTGGGATCCAGGGCGTGACAATTCTTGCCCACCTTTCCTGATGCATCCGACAGACATGGCCGGCCCAAAAAAATAGCTCGCTGAGGGACCTGGAATTTATGAACTAGGTAGTCCCATCGTCAGGGTCCATGTTTTCGCACCATAGGTCATTACTGGCAGGACGCACTGATTGAATACCTTCGTTTTAAGGTGTTGTTGTAGAGCCGAGGCAAATATATGATGAAGTTTCCCGAAAGCAGCCCATCCTAGATGGATGCGCCTAACGGCCTCCTTGTTGAAGTTGTTTCTTCCTAGTCTTATAGTCTGTCCAAGGTAGACGTAGTCTTTTACAACAAGACCACAATACTTCCGCTCCACGACTCCGGTGTTATGCCATTGTGAATAACGGAATTAATAAAAAGCCTTTCCTGGGTACCTCCAGCTTTCAGAAGCATTGTTGTTATTCCGTCTTCACCCGGAGCTTTGTTATTTTTTTGTTGTTTAAGGGTTTTCCTAATGACCGTACCGTAAAAACGTAACGGTACCGTAATGCTATAAAGGTACCGTACCGTTATCTTATAAAGGAATACGTACGTAATGAAAAACGCGGCTGGCCATTGTTGCTGCCACGTAGCGAATGAAACGAATTGAAGCACTGAAGCATGGTAGAAGCGCGGCATGGAAATTTATCAAAGAAAACCTGTATTCATAAAGATTAGTTCATCATCAGCCTATCATCGTCCACTGCTGAACATAGGCCTCTCCCAAAGCGCGCCACAAAACTCTGTCCTCGGCCTTCCTCATCCAGTCGCTCCCCACTACTTTTTTTAGGTCATCTGTCCAGCTGGCAGCAGGGCGTCCCACACTACGCCTACCAGTTCGCGGTCTTTTTATTTTTATATCTTGGACATTGTCACACAAATTATCTAGTCACATTTAAAGTTCCAGATTCTAGCCTGGACTTGTATTATGATAACTAGACAACGATATAGCATACATATATAGATACAAATATCCATGACTCGGGTACAAATATTCATATTCATCATACAAATATTTGTCCCTTACGGGATTCGAACCCGCGACCCTCGGCACAGCAGGCAGGTTCACTACAGACTGTGCTGTCGGGCCGTCAGGGTCCACGTTTCCGAACCATAGGTCATCATTGGCAGAACGCACTGATTGAACACCTTCGTTTTGAGGCATTGTGGTAGGGCCGAGGAGAATATATGACATAGTTTCCCGAAAGCAGCCCATCCTAGCTGGATACGCCCAGCGGCCTCCTTGTCGAAGTTGTTTCTACCTAGTCTTATAGTCTGTCCAAGGTAGACATAGTCTTGCACAATTTCTATCGCCGCCTCACCGACGTATACCGCTTCTGGCTCGACATGAGAATTAAGCATGACTTTCGTCTTGTCTAAGTTCATGCCGAGACCGACCCGTCGGGAAGCGGCATTAAGGTCGCTATGCATCCCACTGAGGTCATGCAGCGATTCCGCCATGACGACAATGTCGACAAAGATTAGTTAGGTGCTGGTATTTAAGAATACCGTTTATTTTCCGGTACCGTAATTTATTTCGGTATTGAAATTTTACTTTAACCAGAATTTATCGGTATGACGTCATACCGTTCACCCCCCGTTTCACCCCCTCTATGCACCCCCTGCTCACCGCTTACGCACCCCCTACACACCCATTTATTATTTTTATTTTATTATTTGAAAGTGTTGGGCCTTGACAGGCTCGCTGAGCCTGTGCCACGTAGACCATCGCTGGTCCTTTGTGAACGCCCTTTCTAAAGTTCCTTACCAATCCCCACTGCGGCCAGAAATCGCAGTAGATTCTTGATCGGGACAGTTTGTATCTCTTCTGGTGTCAGAACCTGCCTACCTAGACGAGTACTACGTTTGTACATCAGGGGGCCACAGTCACATAGGAGGTGCATAGGAGTTTCCATCTCCTCCTCGCAGAATCTGCAGCCGGTCGTATCGCTTAGATTTAATGTGTGCATGTGCTTATATTTTAATTTGCAGTGACCTGTGAGTGACCTCGCTAACGTACAAATTTGATCCTTACTGAGAGCAAGGAGTCCGTTCGCAAATGGCAATGCCGATTTAGTATGGGCGAGTGGCGTCATTTTTTTTAAGTATATATTTTTTTGAGCGTCCACCAACCACTCCTTGTTTTTATGGAAGATATTGATGTGCTGAACAAAACAAAGTATTACAATCATACCTCTACATGCAGTACCGACGGAGATATAAAGGTCTGAAATGTCAGAATTCTAGTACTGTGAACTGTGACTGGAGCATGCCCCTCATGCTCTGACATTTCAGACCTTTATATCTCCGTTGGTACTGCATGTAGAGGTATGATTGTAATACTTTGTTTTGTTCAGCACATCAATATCTTCCATAAAAACAAGGAGTGGTTGGTGGACGCTCAAAAAAAAATAATAAAAAAAATGTCGCCACTTTCCGTCATTGCTATTTGCGATTGTAACCTTTTATAAGTGCTTTGGAGTGGCACATGCCTGGGGTATTGCACCAAAGCTTGATTGCTTCTCCAAAGCTGACTCTATTCAAAGAATCTCGCGTTAGACTATTAGGGACTCCAAGAAAGGGTTCGGGGCCTGTGAAGTGGTTTTTAGTGCCTCTTCTGGCCAGCTCATCCGCTTTCTCGTTCCCCTCTATGTCTGAATGTCCTGGCACCCATTGTAGCACAAGCTGATTGTTTTTGCCTAAGGCATTCATTTGTGACACGCAGTCCTGTACTAGCTTAGACCTTACGATCAGAGAGTCTATGGCTAGCAAGGCTGCTTGGCTATCAGAATTGATTGTGATATGTTGGTCGACGTAGCGCTTGCTCAGGTTTATTCCAGCGCAGGCTGTGATGGCGTAGACTTCAGCCTGGAATATGGAGGCGTAGTTGCCAAGATTTTGGGCTTGCCGTAATCTTGGGTTTTCGCCGTATATTCCGCTGCCAACGTCATTGCCCTTCTTGGATCCGTCTGTGTACCAAGTTAGGCAGTTGTCTTTGATGGACGTTTGACCCTTAAGCCAGTCATCCCTCGAAGGAAATTTAACTGTGTAGTTTTTGGTGAAATTGTGTCATGGTGTCTGTGGTCATCTTTAGCACTGGGAGGCACGTGGCATCCTCCTGCAGGTTAATCAAACACTTCGACTGCCACTTACGGTTCTTGTTTGGGTTAACTCTAAGAATGCATGCCTTCGCTTCTCTTTGTGCAAAGATGTGTAGCGGTTGGATGTTGAGTAGTGCATTAAGAGCTATCCCAGGGCTAGTGGACATCGCGCCTGTTATTATTAGGCACGCAGTCCTTTGGAGGCTATTGAGTTTGTCTATTGTGGATTTTTGGAGGGTCTTTTTATACCAGACCGCTGCGGCATAGCATACAATTGGCCTTACTATGGCAGTGTACAGCCAAAGGGCTATTTTGGGGGTTATTCCCCATCTAGTCCCTGCCATGCGATAACTGATGCCGAGCGAAGTCTTGGCCCTCTGAATGACGTTTTCAATATGTGAGTTCCAGTTGAGGCGTTGGTCTAAAGTTACGCCTAGGTATTTATCCGTGTTGGAGTAGGTTATAGTTTTTCCATTGAGTCTGGGCACTCTTAATTTTCTGAGGTCCCGTTTGTTCGTGAATGGTACTATAACGGTTTTGTCTGCGTTGACGGACAAGCTGTTCTCAACACACTGTGTGTGAGCAGAAGAGCTCTTTGCACAAGAGAGGACACTGTGTCTAGACAAGGTCCTCTAATGATTACTACAAGGTCGTCGGCATACCCTTGTGTGGGTAGTCTCTCCTCGGCCAGTAGGTGCAAGAGTTGGTCAACCGCGACTGACCACAGGAGGGGGGATAGTACCCCCCCCTGAGGGCAGCCTCTTGTTGTTTTGACTGTATGGAATTGACCATTCAGTGTGAGTTTTGCAGACCTGTTACGGAGCATTGACTCTATCCAACCTGTAGTGGTCCGATCTACCTCTTTGGCAGTTAGTCCACTAATTATGGTATTTGTTGGGGTGTTGTCGAAGGCTCCTTCAATATCTAGGAATGCACAAAGGGCAATTTGCCTGTCCTCGATTGATTTCTCGATCTTGTCGACTAAATCAACCAAGGCAGTTTCTGTTGATTTGCCCTTTAGGTAGGCATGCTGATCTTTATGCAACGGGTGTGTCAATAAGGCATTTTCCCGTATGTTTTGATCTAGTACCTTTTCCATGGCTTTCAGCATGAAAGAGGTGAGACTTATAGGTCTATAGGACTTTGGTTGGGCATAGTCCTTTTTGCCTGTCTTTGGTATGAACTTAATTGTGACTTTGGTCCATGGCTCTGGTATGACGTTGCACGCAAAGCTGGTTCTAAAGATTTTTATTAGAATTGGAGTTAGGATCTCCGCGCATTGTTGTAGTAGGCCTGGGAATATTCCATCATCTCCAGCTGATTTAAAGGGCTTAAAAGTTCTTAGTGCACATTTAACCTGATTAGGTTTGAAAATTGCTGACGCTCTCCGCCAGTCCTCTGAGTGAGGCCTTTGTGCGTGAGCGCTTTTGTTACCCCTTGTACTTGTGGTAGTGCTTGGGTCTGTTTCACTGATGGAGCCAGGAAAGTGGACTGCTGTGAGCAGTTCCAGAGTATCCTTCTCGGTACGTGTGAAATTACCATCAGGTCTTTTGAGAAGACCTAATTGGTTTTTTGGTGCTTTCGCGAGGATCTTGTGCAGTCTAGCTCCTTGAGGAGTTTGATTAACTTCCTCACAGAACTTCCGCCAGTTTCTCCTCTTTGCTTGTTTGATTTCCCGTTTGTAAGTTGATAGGGCGGACCTGTAGGTGTCCCAACTACACCTATAGGATTTAGCTTTGTTAAAAAGCTGACGGGATTCGGTTCGAAGTTTTTCTAACCTACGATTCCACCAGGGAGTGTTCCTCTTTTGCTTGGGTTCTTTTAGGGGGCAGCTTTTGTGGTAGGCGTCAATGATGACGTTATTTAATATAAGTACAGCCAGTTCCAAGCTTTCAGGATCTTTTATGGTTTTAGGAAAGTCTACTAGGTTCTCCTTTAGTAGGTACACACCCATACGCACGCCCTTCGTACCCCCTACACACCCCCACGCACCCCTTCTACGCACCACCTACTCACCACTTTCACACCCCCTTCTCCTCACCACTACGCACCCCCTCCGTACTCCTACACACACCTACTCATCCCCAACGTACCCACTACTCACCCTCGCAACTCACCCCTACTCACCTCTACGCATCCTCTACGTACCCCTACACACCCCTATGCACCCCTACTCACCTCCTCTACTCACGCCCTACTCATCACTTACGCATCCCCTACTCACCCCCACACACCCCCTACACACCCTTACTCATCCCCTAAGTATCCCCTACTCACCCCCTCTACGCATCCCTTACCCACCACTTACGCACCCCCTTCTCATTCCCTATTCCCTATATAGCAGAGTAGGGGATGAGTAGGGCGTAGGTAGGGTTAAGTAATTAACGTCCCAAAAAACCCATAAAAACAACACCCATAATGATAATTTAGACATTTCAACCCCATCGCACCCCAACAGGGGATGATGATATTTCACATCCGCCACGTTGGATTTTAAAATCATTGTTGTTTTCGTAATAAGCGACCCGATAAACCATACAAACGATACCCATCTTGATTTTCAGACTTTGTCACCCCATTTCCCCCTTTCAGGGGTTGAATTCTGAAAAAACCTGAAACACAAATGTTTACTCATTTATCAATAGGAGTACTCCTGTGAAGTTTTGAATAAAATAGTCCAACTAATCTTTTTCCCCATACAAACTTTGGACCCCCGTTTCAACCCCTTAGGGGGTGAATTTTGAAAAATCCTTTCTTAGTGCACCCCTTGACTTTAAAAGGAACCTACGTGCCAAATTTGGAATCTCTAGACCAAGCGGTTTGGGCTGTGCGTTGATATGTCAGTCAGTCAGTCACTTTCTTTTATATAATTATTTAGATTGAGAGCCCGATGTTCTGCCGAAAACTCTTGCTCGGCCTGCACCACGAGTTTCGATCAACGATTCGTCGACTCGCCTCGACAGTCATTCGTCTTTTGCGAAAATCCGCACTCTAACCGAAAGTCGAAGCGACAAGCAATCATCGAACGCACGATCACCACAGACAAATTTCGAACAAATATAGACTTTTGAAAAGTGATTTAGGTCTTTTTTAGTGCACGGTTTAATTATTACCGGATTTTGAAGAAAAGTCTATTATAATCATTTGGATCACTTTTCACAAAAAAGAATAATATTTTGATACTTTGGAGACACTTAGTGACTTCTTTGTATGGATAGAATTAAAGAATCCTTTGATTTATGGAAAAATATGACTTAAAAATTGGCTGTATGGGCTAATATGGGCCCTTTGCGTTACTAGAACGAAAAAAAAAAATGGTTGTCAGTGTCAAAAGAAAATTAAAAAACAGCTAGCTTTTTATTAAATTTATATTAGCGAGAAACATTTAATTGAATATAAAACAAACAGAGTAAGTACAATTATATAATTATCACAATAAAAAATTCTAAAGTAGCAAATCTAAGTTGTCAAAATCAACAAGTTTTATTTGAAAATGTTCCAGAAGATGAGCTACACTCAAGCGAAATCAACCCAGCTTGACTTTGTTGGACTTGGTACCTGCCAGTGGTTGGTCATCTACGACGCGACGAGGTGCTGATGGAAGGTAGAAGTCTAGGAGTCTTTGGGAGAAAGAAGTTAAAACGTGACTCCTTTGCGATGGGATACAAACAATTCGTAGCAGGAAAAAGGTAAACCATTTACCCTTAACCATTTAACCTTTGTATCTTTTTTTGTCAATTATTAACTTAACATGAAGTGACAAACCTATGTTCAATTTCAAGTTCTATGTTCATGAACATCAAGCCAAAAATATGGCTAGGCCAATAAAATAGTCAGTGACTGCGACTACGGATATGGGCCTTCTGAATAGGTTCGTTCACAGCATGGGAGCTGAGAGAAATTGATATTACGGGAGGTTTTGGGAAGCTCCAAACAACTGCTTGTGTGCCAACATTCAGATAGTTCTGGCTTAGACTGAACCCCACCCCATTTCTTCCTGTGTTTGTTGTAGAAGGTGATTAAGTTATAAGGTTTCTTATGCAGTGTTATTGCGATCGAAAAGCTAGCCACCATACACCACTTGACACTAATGTTTGCATGTAGGTCCCCAGCGGAGACGAGTGTTTAAAAAACAGATTGTATAAAGTTATAGCCTGTAGAATCCCACTGCAGGGCAAAGGCCTCCTCTCACGAATAAGGGTGAGAGGAAGTGGGCCATACTCCACCACGCTGGCCCAGTGCGTGTTGGTGGAGGCAAGTTAGTGGTCAACTTGCTGTCAGAGAATTGTCAAGCCGCCTTAATAGGCATATGACCTAGCTTAACAAATAGATACAATGCCATCTGACGGAACTATCCGAGACCAACTGCTTAACGTTCCTACCGAAGGACGGAAACACTTGAGATAAAATACGACAAAACGGTTACCCGTCTAAAGACTGACCCGACCTGACGTTGCTTAACTTCGGTGATTGTTTCCAATACTGAAGCTCCACTACGCCAACGAGCGCTACAGTAATTTTTTTTTTTACAGGATATCAAGAGAGATCTGATGTCATACCAGCACATTCTACCCAGCACTCAGCCCTGTCAGTCAGTTGATGTCATGTCAAACACAATCATCTTAAACCTCGTCCCGAGCACCATTATTTGCTCAAGTCTCAAATCAACCGGTGTTCTAACTATACTATTACCATAGACATATTACTCTAGCAATAGACAAGCTGGTTCAAACAAACAACATGTCACACAAAACAACACAAAATGACACATAGCGGTCTGTCATTGCCATAGTGACGAAGTGAACTCGGGAACATCAATCAGGTGCATACACCTCATTCAAGTGGAACATGTTGCTTCAATGCAAGGGCAAGTCTATCGCTAGAGTTTAAGTCTATGACTATTATTTTGTATTTGTCAGCATAGTTGTGGTTAAGAGGTTATTATTTCATCATCGTATCAGCCATAGATATCCACTGCTGGGCCTCTTTACATGATCGCCACAATGACCGCTGCGCTGCACTGTGGTTATTATTTTAATTAACTAAAATTTAACATTTAAACCGGTTCTTTTTTTAATGCATGCATGCATATGCTCACGACTATATTCCCGAGGGGGTAGGCAGAGATATTCTAAAAACTCAGTGAACCATCACCAATACCTATATAATGGTTGTTTTATATTATTGTATAATTGTATGACATTAAGATCTGTACTGTACCTATTCAGAGCAAATAAAGATATAACCTGTAGTATGAAGTTTATTTGTAGAATTATAATTTTATATCAGGATCATAACATAAGTCCGCCCCATTGGGAGACAGGCATGAGAATATGTAAGACTGTACTATAATTCGACAAATAAAATGGTATCTTTTCCTATTTTGTGTTGTGTGTGACGTTTTCAAGTAAATAAATACATCAAAATATTTTCATTGTAACTGGCTTTTATTTATACTTTAACCAGCATTTGTAGCATGTTACATGTGATATGGCTTTGTCACGCCTTTTATCTCGTTCGTTAACGTGCAAATAGAAAGAGAGCGAAGGTGTGATAGCACTTTATCACAGTGTCATGCTACCTATATCTATGCTGGTAATAATTAATTTCTCATATCCAGGACTGAAGTAGGTAGTTTTTAAGTACCCTGAAAAGGTCACGGAAACAAGATATTATGCTGGAACATGGATCTTGCTTTCTTCCCTTAATTTACATAAAATTTGCTCTTCTGCCTGCTTTTGTCCTCTTAATCTGAAATAATAAATAATGCTTCACGCTAGCATTTTGTTTCTCTACTCAGAATATGTAACATATTCCAACTCGATCCATCCTTATTATACATGGTCCAGAAGGACCCGCATAAAAAAGTGTCAGCATATTAAGAGTAATATGCTGACACTTTTTTAAGGGGATGTTCAGACCATCAAACTGAACAACTTTCTTTGGGACCAGCAACTAAATTATTTGGCTCGAGTAGGTTTGCAGTTTTTTATGGAAGAGATGATTTCTTTTTCGCGATTTCGATGGTGGTTCCATAGAGAAAGGTGGTTCAGTTTGACGGTCTGATCATCCTCTTAAAAAGTGTCCGCATATTAAGTTGGACCCTATATTATTTGTAACACCACTGGCTTTTCGGTGAAGGAAAACATCGTGAGGAAACCTGCATGCTTCAATTTCGGGGCATGTATTGTACCCACTGTCCATATAAGTGGCGACGGGCTCACCCCCTGTCACACTGGACAGAGTTTCGGTACTACTGGTGAAACGTGGATGTTCTGACTTCTGAGGTTTCAGAATATCTCTGACTACCCCCTCGGGGAATATAGTCGTGAGCATATGCTATGCTATGCTATATTATTATGATAAATTTTACATTAAAATGTTAGTAGTTCTTTCACGCCCGAGCCAGAAATTTTCTTTCTGCAGGCTACATTGGTTCATCATGAGTCGAATAGGTCCCAGATCAAAATCAAATATACAAGGTGTAACAAAACACCCTAGTAATATTTGAAGTGGTGGTTAAGACCATCAACTGAACTGAACAACTCTCACTATGGAGACGAAGTAAAAAAAAATAATCAGAGGTCCTATCACACCATCAAATATTACTTCGGTTTTTTCTTACAACCTTTATTGTAACCAAATTGATAGGTACCTTAAACTTAGTATGTTTTCAGTGAGATGTAGCAACTAGGAGAAAAAGTGCCCGCTCTCAGATATTTTTAGATTAAATCTGGCATTTTTGGACCGTTTTGATACTTTTTTGGAATGAGTGGCTCAACAATAACAATATAGATAACTAGGTAATGTTACTTGGTTCTCTTTTGATACCCTTACCTACTCCTCGTAACCAATACCTCGTACCTACCCGTCATCTTCAGTCGCCTATCTGGATCTAGACCAACTCATAAATATTATGTACCTACTTATCTGGAGTCTGGATTATCGTATCTTATCTTGCTGCGGGGGCTGGCAAGCCAGCAACACTGCGACCCAATGGGATCTTTTGTGTTAGCCCCTATACTCTTGCTTTCTTCACCCTTCAAATACATGGTCAATGAAGGAGGCAATACCATTAAGGGGAAGAAACCTAAGATCTCCCGGTTTTGGATATCCATCTCCGAGGAGGCGCATGCATTTTGCAAGACATCGCAGTCACAAAGGAGTCTGGATTAATTTCACCAACAAAGAACTACTTTTGATTCAGTAACATTGATCAGAAATACTTTTTATGTACAGTTAATCTCATCCAGATTGTAGATCTTACAATTCTCACACAGAAACATAACTGAAAACATTAAATTAATTCACGAAAATTACAAACGATAATCAAAAAGATACCTCTTGACTTGTCGTCCACTTTATCGAAAATACATCAGTTTGACATCTGTCAAATTCAATTCATCGAGCACTGACAGCGTGCACTAGAGTACGGTTTCATCGACCAAGGTGTCAAACTAATGTCGGTCGTTCGAAAGTTCGATGCAGTGTAGATTAGAGTACCAAATTCAACGAAAATGTGCTCGCTATTGCGAAGTTCGAATGTGCGAGTAGACCCCCAGACAGGATTTCACGTCTATGCCTCATAAGCTCCAGAGTCTCGCTTGAGAGCTTGGAAGCTTTTGCCACACGCTGCATGCTGAAATGCCTGTAGCCCACTTCACGTAGAGCTAGTTGGTTGGTTAGTTGGTTTGTAGCCTCGCCAACGTCCGCGTCTTCGGTGGTTTCCAACGAATCAATTATGTTATGAAGGTCAAGTTGGAAGCTGTCACTTCCAACTACAGTTTGGTGCTGTGTGTGGAAGTGTGGAACGGAGAGTCGATTTCATCAGACGTCTTCTTTTGAGCTTGTAATTATGTTCAGAGTGCCTCGGACAAGTCGGCGATCACTTCCGTTGTTAAACCTATTGATCACTGATACGTCTCTGAATATGTGCCGTTTATAAGTCATGATTAAGTCGATCTTATTTTTCGTCCGGCTGTCAGGGCTTCGCCAGGTCCAGCTCCTTCGGGGCTGCTTCTAGAAGAATGAGTTCATCAAGTATAGCCCTTGCCTCTCTAGGAAACCAAGCAGCATATGCCCTCTCTGGTTTCTGTTACCAATACCGTGCTGACCCACCTTCGACTCATCGTTCTCCTGTACTCACTTTGGTATTGAAATCCCCCATCACAACCGTGAAATGAGTCTTTGCAGTATCGTTGATAGCTCTAGATATATCCTCGTATACCGATTCGACTTCTTCGTCAGAGCCCGTCGTAGTAGGCGTATACCTGTACAACCTTCAAGCTGCACCTTTTGGAGAATTTTAGCACGCGGTATTCTACCCGATTCGACACACTGCTGATCTCCATTACATTGTTGATGAGGGTTTTGTTGACGAGAAATCCTACGCCACCCTGGGACAGGCTTTCGCCTTCTCGGAAGTAGAACAAGTGGCCAGATTCTAGGGTCATCTTATCCTCCCCCTGTCTTCGGACCTCTGACAACCCAAGAATATGCCTCTCAAACTTGTTTAGTTCTATCTCGAGTTTCGTGAACTTTTCGTCCTCCATCAGTGTTCGTCCGTTATACGTTAACGTCGCCAATAACAGTCGTTGATGTTGGCAGCCTCTGGTAACCCGGGTATTCTTAGCACCCCCCGCCCTACCGTTAGCTAGACCACTGCCGTATGCTGGAATAGTAGAGCTGCCGGGAACTAGGGGCCGGGGCCATGTGGGACTAAATTCCATATTTGGGAGGTAGAAACGCCATAATCACCACGCTTGGCAGAGCGGGTTGGTGATCGCAGGGATATACCAGTTGCACCGGTGATGCTGCTGCCCATCATAGGTCGAGGGATTTTGGTATAGCCTGCTTTGGATGGATATACCGGAATCACAGTCGGTCGCCAGAGCTTCGTTGGTTAGTCGGCAGGGTGCACCACGAGCAGATGAGGTTGGCAGTTAGGTTGTCGCCATAGTGTACTGCGTTTACCCCTTACACCCCGACAGTAATAGATCTCTGAAATACCAATTCTTCAAATTTCATGTACTTTCCCTCTTAATACTGACTGACCAGATTTATTACACTGACCGTAACAATTATAATAAAATATACAGTATTTACACGCCTTTCATAGGTTTGGTTGCATACTGACTGTGTCACCACTTTTTGTATATTTTTTGCTAACGGTACACAATTTTTAAGGTTGGGTCCCTCCAAATAAATACCTATAATTAATTACTACATGCCACCAATCTTTCAATCATCCATGGACACATTTCCACTACGTAGTTGCATCAATCAGTTTTTACATTCGAACATAAAACTCGGCCGACTAAGAAAAGTTCCAGGTTTAGGGCCGGCAACCTATGTTAATAATTAATAGGAAGACTAGAGCTATCAAATGGCAAAGTCTCATTTTGTTACTCAATGAGGTAATTTTTTGCCTTTTTAGCCACTATAAAATCAGGCCGACTCAAGAAAGTCCCAGGACTAGGCGAGGCAACCCTATATATTTTGGCACTTCTCGATGAGCTCTATCGACTGTACTATATGCCAAGTTATTACTCGATGAGATAATTTACACAAAAAAAATGACCACTTTTTTGCTCACTGTACAAAACCCTCCAGTCTATCCTGTACTTTTAGACGTAGGTACCTTTCTGATGTGCTACACCCTTGGTAGGTCACATTTTGCTACTCGATCAGGTAGGGTTGCCAACTGTCCGCTCTTCGACTATAACCATATAAATAATTAATAAGTGTTGTTTTCGAATTTATGACATTATTATTTTATTATTAATGTATAAAGCACACTATTTTACTCCAAAAACGAAAAGTTGATTTTGCAATAACACCATTTACAGTGTTTCCATTAAAATCCATTGATACTATTTTAGTGGGGGACAACGATAACATATTTTCCCGGTCGGCTCCAGTGGGGGACAGCTGCTATTTTTTTCCTGAGACAAATCCACTATTGTATCTTGTTCTAATATCTCATTATTTTCCATGTGTTTACGAACATTTCGCCGAAATCCCCCGGAATATTTGTTTTTTTTACTTTTTCCATTGCTGGATAGTTGAACACCGTCCAGCAGTAGAATAAAAACACTTATTAACGTATCTTTTCAAAACTATCCTCTATAAACACATTTAAGCGGGAAGCCTTCAGATTTTACTCTGTACAATAGATATAAACTGTGTCCGTCTAGAACATTCTAATAAACATTTATTTATAGACCAGTATTAAACCACATTGATCACGTCTAAAACAAATTAGCTTATGATAGTCAAATCACCCTACAGAAAGTCGTAAAATATGTCCCTTTCAGAATTATTACTCTAAACAAACACTTTTTCCAAACTAAGTGTAGATAGCAACTAGTTTATTTACACTAGATTAATCTTTTAGTTTAAAGGAGGTTCTAAAACGTGGATCTGAGACACTATACTCTATTAGAATGTTTCATCTTATTATAAATCACCTTTAGAACACTGTTGTCTATATATTAACCACTAATAGGCAATTTATAGTGTATAAAGGTTTAAAGCAACTTGCTGGTGTTACTTGGGTAATTAAATACAAGAGTACTATATCGCCGCAATAGAATGGGACAACGTCATGAAGCGCGATGTATCTGATGATGATCTAAAGTCAGTGCTTGCATCAAACATTTTCCTCGCTGTTGTGAGGTGAAAAGTTGTGTGTTTCGCTCGGCTGCAAAATTATTCTGCGTCTCGTACCTTTGAAACCTTCGATACGCTCAGGTTTCAGTATAAGTACTAGCGCCAAAAAACAACTTTGCAGCCTAGCATAACAAATAACTATTTCAGTCATTCTTCATTTAGCGCTTTGGCGACATGGTCGTGTCGTGATCTCGCCACGGCTATTTACCGTCCACCTTAGCAATGGAATCACGGCATTGCTCTGCGAGATCGCTGCGCGCTGCAACCTCGCTTCTCTGAGAAATGTCAAGAGTGAAAAGGCTGTAAGAACAAGGGTTCCACTATAAGCTGTTGTTTGGGCACAGTAAAGAAATAGTATCTAGTCTACACTAATATTATAAAGAGGAAAGATTTGGTTTTTTGTTTGATTTTTTGTATTGAATGGGCCCCGAAACTACTGGACTGATCTGAATAATTTTTTCCCCATTAGAATGATTACATTATCAGTGATGAACATAAGCTACGAGTATATTTTATATCTACCCGTGCGAACCCGGAGCTAGCCGCTAGTACTTCATAACTTGGGCTTAGGTAGAGTCGCTATGGGATCGTTATTTGATATGAAGTGTGGTTTTTGTTTTGGAGGATGGTATGATCAGTACCTATACTATTGTTAGTACCTTTTTCCGCGGTAGTGAAAGTTGAGCTTGTTGGTCAAACTCATAATCCAATCTCTCAAGTTTGGTTACGCTTCAAATAGGCACAAACCCGTGGACCCGTTGACGGGTCAACCCAACGGGTCCACGGGTAACGACTCAACATGTGGCGTTCGTAGTGACACAAACAAAGAAAACTAGTAATTAAGAAGGTAATTAACTGCCTTCAACTCAATAACGTGGAAAGTTATGACCAAGTGCTCTTGGGGCGTGCTGTTTAGAGCTGGTTAATCGGCATTACACGCGTATGATAGACAATTAAAAATAAAAAATAAAATAAAAATAATTTATTTCGAGCAACATGGGACTCATAGCGTGTTAGTAACAATATCTTAAACCTAGGTGTTAGTATTTACATGAAGGTTGTTACAGTGCGTTATGTAGGGACAGTCCAGTCTGTCCGCTATCATGCTAAGGATGCTGTTGGGGCTGGCCCGCACCCTGCGCACCAGGGAGGCGGCGCGCTTGCGCATGGTCGTGTAAAAACAGTCGACGTGCGCCACCGCGAACATTCCCGAGGCGCTGCAGTACCGGGGCAGCCCCATCAGCACCCTGAACGCGTTGTTATACTGGATACGAAGGGCTCCATACGATTTCTTTGAATATGTCGCCCACAGACTGCACGTATAAAATGATGTACAGAAGGCTCTAAAAAGAGTTTTTTTAACTTCTGACGTACATCTTGCAAACCTGCGGGCGATCATATTCGCTCTCACCGATAAAGCCCTTCGTTCCCTTTCCAAGTCAGCATTGTCCTTGAGGTCGGCTGAAACGAGGTGACCGAGATATTTAAATTGTTGTACCCTTTCAAGGGGTATACCGTTCAACCTAATAGGCGGGACATGATGACGAGACCTGGTTCCGGCCCCAAAGACCATATACTGACTTTTCTTTACATTGTATACTAAGCCGTGCTCGCTAGCATATGACTCGCACGTACTTAGCAACGTTCTGCGACCGCAGATTGACGCGCTCAGCAGCACCATGTCGTCCGCGTAGCTTATACTCCATTCAGGAATTAGAGCGACAAAATGTAAACAACGGTGATACCAGTGTAGAAAATACTATCTCGAGATGGAAGAAAACTTATCTCCGGAATGAATAACAGTAAATTATCTATTCTACTCGCCAAGGATTACGACAAATGATATGTTAATTTTGTATAGAATATAATTAAAAAATACGCAAGTTATAATTTATTTTAGATTAAAAGAAAGCGTGACTGTAAATATTTCATTTCGTGGTCTGGTAACAATCAGATATTTGAGACCTTTGGTTCGTTTTTACAAAGTTCTTAAAGAAAATGTTTTTTATTTTGTAAACACATCTCTTGATTGTTTAATACCGTCGTCTGAATCCATACACTATGCGCGGATGCAACGCATAGCACAAAAAGCCCACACAGACAGAGTAGCGGGCTACATAACATAATTTAAAAATTTCATTCAAATTGTCACGATTGTTTTTATTATTTATAGATAGACGATAAATTTTTAATGTCAACACAATTTATTAAATGCCGTGCCGACATAGTTAATTGTATTCTTAAAAAATGTACCAAAGGTTTCTGACCACGTAATGTCAATTTGACAGTGACGTTTCTTTGTTTACATTTTGTCGCTCTAATTCCTGAACGGAGTATAGATTGTTGACACAGACTCCGTCCACATGACAACCGACATGCTGACCGCTGAGCGCGACAATCAATGCGTTCATATACAAGTTAAATAGCGCGGGAGAGGTTAAACCACCTTGCCTCACCCCTCATTAAATGCACACTTGTGAAAGGCGTCTTGATTATCGTTTCGCTTTGATTCTATGAAGGATTATTGCTAATGAATCATGCTAGGTGCCAATAAAATCTAGATTTCAGTCTACTTCATTAACCAAGTAATGGAACCAAAAATGTTAGCTGCTCTACCTAATTCTCGCGTGAACAATGCGTTAGTACCTAACGAATAAATTAAATAAGTTCCCATCTTTATGCAAGGAAATCTTTGTGAGGAAACCATGATTAGGTAAAAAGTACTTATCTAAGATGTTTCTTTTTCGAGGCAGGCCAGGCATTGTGCCCACTTATCCCTTGACATGACAGTGATTCAGCTCTGTGCTGGGCTATATGGATATATACATGGTGTAAGGAAAAGTATAATTAACGTTTAACCGCATTGGTACTCTAAACTGAACAAAAAACCAACCTGTCAGAGCAAAAAAAGATCAGCTGTTCCATACTAAAGTGCAATACCTACTCGACTAAAATGTATGAGACAGCTGATTTTATTTTTACTCTGGGAGGTTTGCTCCTATAGTCAAAGTTGTTCAGTTTGATGAGTATGTGCTTTGAAGGTTAATGATACTTTTCCCTACATCCTGTAGTAGGTACCTATTCAATAGTTTCAATTTTCGGAAGCAGCCTTTCCCCAACTCTTTATTTCCTAACTTAATTTATTCGTTTGAAAGCGTAGTTTGAAAGTTAAATAAAATAGCGACTGCGTTAGCTAGGTTGTGAAATTAAAAGAGCACGAACTGGATAGGTAGGTAAATCATAATATATTCTACTTAGTTGAAATAAAGCTCAAATCTCCGGTAAAGTTAAAAGACTCCAGAGGTCCCGAGACTGTTCAGCTATACCTATGCCTTCTAAGGGTATTTCGTCATTTTAAGTAATTCCGAAAGGCGCTGTTCCGTGCCGTTTTTTTAAGGTGGACTGTCAGAGACCTCCATATAATATAACGAAAGAAACCGAATCAATATGATGCTTCGTCCCAATTACTTACAGAAATGAAATTGCGTGTTTTTGTTTTTCCACTTTCAAGCGCAACCATCCGAAATACTAAGATCGTCAGTTTCCGTGCATTTATTTATGGGTAACTACCTAGTTAATTAATATTTATTCCTATTAAAAACAATTATTTAAGTACTTACCTTATTTATACCATATACAATACAATTTATCTTGCCTTTTTTTAAAATCGTTGTTTATTTCTTTAAATTCGAGAGTAGGTAAATAACTACGAGTATCAAATTGTTTCTCTTTGGCAATGGTATCTATTATTCGTGATCTTATTTTGTAGGGGGTACGATCCGTGACGATTCACTTTAAGTCTTTGCACAATCCCTAACTTGTCCTTATGGGCAAGCCGGCAATTCACCTGTTCACCGATTTATCAACGCAATATCTAGTTCCGAGTTTCTGTATACGTAGGTATAGGAGTTTATGTATACCTAAGTTTTGGTAGCTTAGGTATAATTTAACTAGGTAGAATATCATGTTTAGATGATTTGGTGTTGTTTTACTAGCTAAATATCCGTGCTTCGCTAGGTCCTATACATTTTACTGCCACTGTGTGACATTTTAAGGGAATGAGCTACAAAATATTTATGAATGTCGATGAGTGGACACAGACTTAAAAGAAGAACCAGACGTAATCTCGTCTAATCATGAGTGAAGCACCCATTTCTTTTGTGTGCGTGCTGTCACGCGGTGCATAAGGTGACGGGTTGTAGCACCTGCGCCTAGAGCTAGTGCATCTGTGTGAGTGTAGGTCCCTTGTAGAACAAACGAGATTGTATTACCTTGCATGCTTCACATCTTTTTATTTTAGTGCAATATTCGGTCCGTATTTCTTTCAAGTCCAGTGGAAAATAATGTCAGAATCGCAGAGTGTGGCAACCCATAGTCTCTGCCTGGGCCCCATGAGACAATGCCGTGATTATTTGACTGAAAGAATATGATTTGATGCGGCACGAAGCCCAGAAAAATCCTTTTCATTCTACCCTCCTCGAAGAAACCCAGATTGTACTCGGCTGGGAAACTGACGAAGAATGCTCCTCAATGCTTTATAAGCAGGCACTTACGGCACTACACTCTCGCGAGAACTTCTCGGCGAGAATTCTCGGCAAGAACTTCCAAAGGAAAAATACTACGGCACAGGACGCCGTGAGAACAGTGAAGGGCATCCACACTCTCGTTCTCGGCCTTTCTCGTCTGTTCTCGGCGAGAACGTAGTGCCTGCTATAAGTTTGTTATGAAAGTAGAGTAGAATCAGGAACAAGATGGAATCAAGTCTGTCAAGTTTTTTTTTAAACTTACAGCATTCCGGACTAGTAGAGCATACGGTAACGTGATTGATACGTAATTGTTGTCCGTAACATTCACGTAATACATGACCTTGAGAAATGTTTTACGATACGTTATGGATTATGGTCGTTACTGTGGTTATGGCAACCTTGCGTTTTTGTACAAGAAAATCGTATTCTACACAAACATGTTTAGGACAGCCTCATTTCTTCTCGTTATGTTATAGATTCAAGGCTAATTGTATAGAGTTGTCATATTTGGCTAGGGTAGGGTCTCGCCGGGACTTTCTCGAAGGTTTAAGGTAACAATAATATAGATATCTATAATACCTAGGTACTTACCTTGCGGAAGAAGAAGGTAAGTAGGTACTTGGATGACCATATTTCTGGGAGGATTTCCTTCTTCACCCTAAACCTCGAGTTCTTTTTTAATTTATTCTTACGTGTAGCAAGATGTTGATAAGGTAGGGTTTTTTCTCGAAGCACCAAGATGCACTAGTTAACTAATGTAGCTAATACCTAACAGAAGAGACAATATAGCCGTGTCATTGTATCACTAGTGGCTTTGACCGTAAAATTTACATCGTTCATTGAATAAGGAAACCGGTCCGCGCATGGCTTCGAATAATAAACGACTCGATTAAGTCAAAGAAAGTGGTCTTATTCGGTGACGATATGGTTGGTATACTCGGAGGAAATATTGTCTAATCAGTCCTGTTATGTTTGCTTTTCTTATACTTAATTAGTTTTGTCTCCCAATGGAGTCGAAGACTTGTTACCTTACTAACTTCTCCTTTGCCTTCTTTGATTTCCAAAAGATGTTTAGGGTAGGTATAATGACCTGCAATGATTGACTTTACTGTGTATGTAGTGTGTATGGTCGCCGCTTTTGATCCTGGTTGCACAGTTACCAAGGAGTACCAAATAGTGGTTATGCTGATCAGATATGTTTCGTTTTCTGCATTCGGATGTGATTTTGTAGAATTTTTTCCAATATTGATAGTTTCCTGGGGATTTTTATCAACGGTTTGTACGGAGACCGAGACGAATAAGGCAATAAACAGTTTTACCTACCGTACCCAAATATAGTGGCCCGTTATTTATTGTATAATACCTAGGTACACGTGTCTAAATTTATCGGTTTGATTGATCCTTTGTTAATAGTGTATGTGCTTATGCTTATGTATATGGTTTCTGGCAGAATAATCGTTTAGGGCTTTAAAGAGCTTATTTGATGGCGACTGTACCAGATTTATAGTAGGCCTGCGTAAATCTTTAGCTTACATAACGAACCGTCCTAATACCCCACATATTTAACACGACCTTGCCCAAGTGGTGCTATGTTTTGCATCGTAAATATATTTCGAAACAATCGCCCAAACTTGGGAGTTTTGAAATGTTTCAGTTGGATGAAATTCAATATTTAATGTCGTTACGTGTCGATCGATTTAACGATAGTTGTTTATTACTTTTATGAGTTTATCTGCGCAATCTTTCCACCTAGTTGCTCAGGGTATCACGTCTTGTCTTGGGGGAAACAAAACGAAGTGCGTGCGATTAACTTCACCGAGAGTGACAATCATTCGTGTTGGTGTATCCACTATTCACTAAGTACGTGTTTATGTCATCATCTTAGCCGATAGACGTCCGCTGCTGGACATAGGCTTCCCCCAAGGATCGCCACAACGACCGGTCTTGCGCTGCCTTCATCCAACAGGTGTTTATGTAATCGCTCTAAAATGAAAATAAGTGTATAGCAAACTGCAGCGACTTAAGATTTACTAAAACTGGAGCCATCGAAAAAAATATTTTTCACCTCACAAGCTCGGAAAGATTCTGTTTATCATTCGAAATCTGAGTGCAAAAGTGCATTTTATCCGCTAGCGTGCAAAGAGTTTTTAAAATTCGAATCCATTCGAGTCCAGATAATGAGATAGTAAAACCATACGTGCGAGAAAGACAAAAAGATTATGTTGCTAACATAACGAACTATGCATATATTCGTGCATATTATTGTCTTCTCTTTTTCGCGTATAAGTTTGTCCTTCACTATAATTTATTTGAGTGTCAACAAAGAGATTATAACTAAATACAATCCCTTTGAGTAGCAATATCTCTTGTCTTCTCTTTTTCACGTATAGATTTGTCCTTATTTGCATTTGCATATAATTATTTTTCCAGTGTGGGATAAAAACATCATTTAAAATACTTAATACTTATTTAAAATGCATTTTAATAATTAATTCATCTTGTTTACCTATGAGAAGTTATTTCTTTAAATTTCCTTACATTTCCTGAATTATTTGCACAGTGTCTCAGTACACACTACACACCAGGACATTTTTTATGCTGATCAATTGGTTTTCAATCAAACTGCTACACGTGACCGCAGTGAGACAGTGACTAAATGCAAGAGTAATATTATAGCCGCAATAGAATGGGACAACGTCATAAAGCGCGATGAACTCAGTGGTTGCACCTAACATTTTCCTCGCTGTTGTGAGGTGAAAAGTTGTGTGTTTCGCTCGGCTGCAAAATTATTCCGCGTCTCGTACCTTTGAAACCTTCGCTACGCTCCGGATTCTATATTTGAACCACTCGCTTCGCTCGTGGTTCAATCCTAGAATCCTTCGCTTGCTCAGATTTCAATATAAGTACTCGCGGCAAAAAACAACTTTGCAGCCTAGCATAACAAATAACTATTGTAATACGGCGCACCGTGCAAGCGACCACGGCACAGAGTTCGTCCCATGTTCGTCCATCAAAGTGAACGTACACTATCAAATCATTGACCATAATGTCCATAATAGACGACGTTGACAATATTATATTTTTATTGATTCCTTAGGTATAAAACAATGAGTGTCATTAAACTAACCGGTCAAAAGTGGGATTAATTTAACATAATCTACTAGTTTCGTTAAATTTTTGAGTGTAAAAATATGGGTACTTAAAGGGATTCAGGTCAATTCACTGACATATACAAGGTGTTACAAAAATACAAATAAACCTTTAAGGGGGTGGTATAGACCATCAAACTGAACAACTTTCACTATGGGGCCAACATCGAAATCGCGAAAAAAAAAATTGACGTTCCATACTCTACAAATCGACTAGAGCTAAAATATGTACGGGATATGAATTTTTTTTTTTTGCGATTTCGATGTTGGTCCCAGAGAGAAAGTTGTTCAGTTTGACGGTCTAAACAACCCCCTTAAGAGTTTTAAATATTTATTGTTACTTATGAAACACCCTGTATAATTGTACTTATTACCAATATGTTTGTAAACAAAAAGACAATACGGGTCTTTAGCTACTATATCATAGATAATTAGCGTTAGGTATACCTAATTGATAATTACGAAGGTACGAGAATTCGGGGTCATTTATTATCTCATGAAGAAGATTATACGGGCGATCAATCAAACAAAACGAAGTTTAGGTAGGTACTATATTTAACATACCTACATAAACAAACTCACGATAAAAATCAATGTCGGTGTGGTCAGAAAAATGGCCTACAACTACCAGCTTTCTTGCATGTTGCTACAAGGTTCAATTTTAGCATATTTAGATAGATAGATAGGGTTCAAAATGAAATTGTTTTGATTTGTGACAGGTGATTGCTAAACACTGCATAAGAAACCCCTGTTCCTTAGTCGCCACGTACGATACCCACGAGAAGAAATCGGGTGGTCCATTCAAAGCCATAGAACCATACGATACGGCTAACTAGATTTGAAGAAGTCGAAAATTTGTAATAAACTAATCCATTCCATTAGGTATCCAGAGCATTCCCAGACGCTGGACCGGTCGTTGTGATTATCCTTGTAGGAGGACTATGTCCAACAGTGGACGGCTGAGGTGATGACGATTCCGTTATACTGAATAACTTAATAATGAAAATACCTGCCTACCTACCCGTTGGAACACATGCGAATGTAGTACCATAAGTCACTTGCGTCTATCTTACACTGCGACAACGGTCTGACCCTGGTATGGTCGAATTTTGATTCATTGTACCTAAGGAATAATCTATGATTTTTAACGAACGTTTTTTATGACAAAGGGCAACTTATTATGGCGTTCATCATCATCATCATATTTTGAAGCTTGCCCGAACTCTGTAGGTACAGTAAACTACCAAACAAAAAAAGAATCATCAAAATCAATTCATAATTGGCGGAGTAATCGCGTAACAAACATAAGTACTTACTTACAAAAAAAAACAATAACAACAAAAACATACCTACGGGTCGAATTGAGAACCTCCTCCTTTTGTTGAAGTCGGTTAATGAAACGTCACAATACACGTTCATTAAAGCAAGCAAAAGCCAGTGGTGGAATTGAAATAATTATGACACTTATAATGAAAGCACGAACAGTTTACGGAATACGAACTAAAAATAACTTTTGAATGTTGCCAATTTGCGCCTTATAGACCCAGGTTTTCGTAAAGATGTATAACGCTACCTGAATTACATAATTATTTACCGGTGAGGCCTGACCGGTAAAAATATTCTTAATTTAGTTTGGCTTTACGTGGTCTTTGCTATCAAATTACATTTATTAAGGTTTTTCACGCAGCGTTTTTGTGGCAAAAGCCAGGAAGGTGGCATAGATATTGTCTATCTATGCGAAAGCACACCTTGGACGCTTGTCACTTCATACAAATGGGAAAAACTAACAGAAGAGGTAAGCAAGTGCGATACTGAGTGAGTGCGAGTGAGATAGGAATACAGAGAACTTTACAAACTGAGAAATTGTACCAACTGCTCATGATTCACAATTTCCTACTATTTTCTGCGACTTTTTCTGACACACAGGGGGTGAAAAGGACATAAAGGCGGAGGGTGATAAAGAAGATACTTGCTACAAGGTGTTGTAGCAAGGGTTCAGACCACCCGAAACTCGGCGAATTATGGTCGTGAGTTTATGTATGTGTTGTGTAAACATAAAAAACACATCTTTTTTAAATCAAAAACTAGATATCAATAAAAAAGCCAAGTGTTTTTTATATTATCGATGGGTGACTTTAACAAGATCTAATCACACCAAGTTTGGAGTTTTCATGTATTACTGTTTTTCCAATAGAGCAAAAACTAAACGATTTATTATTCGTTAGCAAATCGGCCACAATGACGCATGTTCTGTAAAAAATTTCAACCGTCTAGCTATTTTGGTTCAAAACATATAGCCCTTTATAAGTGGGAAAGACGGACGGACGGACAGCTTAGGCTTACAAATAGGGTCCTGTCCTGTCCGCAGTCCGCACCCTTTGGGTATGGAACCCTAAAAATTACGTCTAAGGGTTGAACTACACCACGTAGCACAGCATCGCATTTTTCCGTCGCTCCATCCTTTTCTGTCACTCAGGAACGTCATTTGCTAGAGCATATAAGATTGACGCAACGGAACAGCACGGAACAGCACGACGCGTGCGATCGCGTTCCGTCTATCTTATATGCTCTAGCAAATGACGTTCCTGAGTGACAGAAAAGGATGGAGTGACGGAAAAATGCGATGCTGTGCTGCCTGGTGTAGTTCAACCCTCGCCTAATTGAGCAGAGTGTGGCAGAATCAGAGGAAAGTGTGCCTAGCTAGGAGGCTGGCAACGTTGCCTCTTTGGATAACTAAGCTGATCCCTTGTGCGAAATAGCTGCCAGCTCTCTTGTCACCTGTAGCCTTGTATAGACACTTTGAAAGGCATTGGAGGAAAAGTTTAGCCTCAAGAAACCTACAACCTGCTTCTCTAAAGCGAAGGGCAGGAAATTATTGAATTGATCCAGTTTTGTGACATTTCCGTGGGTAAGTATAGTGAGTTATGGAACTAAAAATAGCCATCAAGATGTAGTGTACGAATTCCAACATTACATAACTTTATCCCAAATAAGGACGAAAACATTTTCCGATTCCCATTTTTGATTAGCAAATATAATTTATTTGAGTAGATATTCTTAGAGCTATTCTAAGAATAAGTGTTTCAAATCTGTTTCCGGCATTCAAAATAGCCTTAAAATATCGATGCTATTTGGAATGGAGTATAAGCTCTGCCGAGGTATCTTAAAAGTTTTTGTCATTCGATAGCACCTAAACTCGACTAAAACTAAGATAGAGCGTTAGCATAGATAGGTATAGCGTCTACTTACCCTCTGTAACATATTAAATATGCTGCATATGTGTACTGGAATGTACCTGTAAATAATGTGAAGTAGTTACTTAAGAGTAATTTTTGGATAAAATTAAACTCTTAAATAATAGCTTAAGAGTTACAAACAGGGCCTAGGATAATTTGACGAATTAGGATTCGTACAGTAACTACTACGAAAATGACATATTATGTATGGAATTTATGCATTATTATTCGTATTATACGAATTAGCCCAGTCATTTAACGGAGTTTTGTTATGAGGGGTGGGAAGAATAAATATACCTGTTGTATGAAACTTTTAAACTATAACAGGCAGCATTTAGTGACAAAAAGACTGTAAATTTGTGGTTGTTGCTGAAGTGATTATTTTTATTTTCTTAAGTATATTTCTAGGCTCAAATTGGCTCTTGAATGATATTCCGAAAAAAATATCTATTCTTCATAAGTAGTCCCAGGTCAAACCGTAAAATGACTGGGCTAAATTAGGACGTGTGAAATTAAAAATTAACAGTCCAGCATAGAGTGCACGGGTTCGTATCGGAATGACCTATAAGCAAAATGTCATATGCATCACAACGTCTTAAAAGCAAAACGACCTATTATCATATCGACCTAAAATCCAAACATCGTCACAAAAGTAAATTATAAGTTGTAGAATTTCGTGAACAATCGATAAGATTGCATTACTTACTTACCTATGTATTAAGTATATTTTTTTTACTATACTTCATTCCAAATAAGGACGACAAGATTTTTTGATTCCTTTAATTAAATTTAAGGAAGTGAATTAATTTAAATTAAAAAATTATTGTATGTAATTTATTTATTAGATAAATATATTATCCGAAATATCTAGGACAGTACAAAAGCTGTTCTAAGAATAAGTGAGACAAAGTGTTTCAAATCTCTGTTTCTGCAATGCAAAATGGCCTAAAAATTTCGTTGCTATTTGGAATTGAGTATAAGTATTTCAGATAAGTATATTATTGATTATTATTATTTCAGCCATGTATACTTATTAACTTTAAATTTTTTTGTTATTGTAGTTACCTACCCATTACCTCTCCAGTATCTACCTACCTAATGAAAATGTCCTAGGTAATTTAATTACGCTACGTGCTCTTAACTTTTGATGTTTCTCTCCTTTTCTCTCTTTTTTTTTCTCTATTGTCTTCTAGAAACATCTGCAACATGTTTTTTGAGCTCAGGTAGGTATTACAAAACATAAAGAAAAAAAACTCACCAATCAAAATAAAGAAAATCCTCAACAAATATTTTGACACTGCACACATTTTAAACACTTTATTAATAAAAAAAAAAGAGGTTGTTCAATATATTTTAAATTGTATAATCAGCAGTAAAGTGTATTTTAAAGTTTATGATTAGCTGTTTAATATATTTTAAAGTTATAATTAGCTGTAAAGTATATTTTAAAACACGTCGCACGCACAACTGCGGTCCTATGTGGTTGCGTGCGCGTGCTACGCGTGCGTACCGCTCCGATGTGATACCTTGTAATGGAGAAGGAAGGCTTGGTAGCATGTTACCTACAGGGCGCGAACCTAATGAAGTGTGTAAACCATCTACGACCAACATTTGACAGTGAGCTGGTAGTTAACCTGCCTTCGAAGCCTCGGGTCGAGGGTATTATATTGATGGGTATACTTTCATCCCTTTGAGTTCTCGACAGCATTCGCCAGACACCCTGTATTGTTACCTATCTAGTCATCAAATGAAAGATTGAATTTTTTTTTGTCTCTGGCGGGACTTGAACCCACGCTCTTCCAAACCGGGGAAACGTGCTGACCAATTACACCACCGAGCCCACTACCCAGAGAACGAAAATTTTCAATCTATTAAGTCTTAAGGGGACGTATGAATTCAAGTTGTAATGCTTGACTTGCAAGTTGGTTGGTTGTAATACTTCCAGTAGATGGCGCGCACGTCCCCTTAAGACGTAACAGATTGAAAATGTTCGTTCTCTGGGTAGTGGGCTCGGTGGTGTAATTGGTTAGCACGTTTCCCCGGTTTGGAAGAGCGTGGGTTCAAGTCCCGCCCGAGACAAAAAAAAATCAATCTTTCATTTGATTCGAAATAGCACAACTGGCTGTAGCATGTTTATAATCAATAATATCTAGACATCATTCAAGACTTGATTCATGTGAGTACTTGAATTGGGATTAGATGAAATCAGGGGACAGGACAAAAGTGACAATGTCCAAGATATTTATTTATTATCATCAGATCATCTCCGACCCACGCGAGCCCAATGCTGGATATAATAATTAGAAGGGCCAACACGAAATTTTACAGGATAATTACTAACTAGTTACCCACTCTCAGCGAGTAAGTACCTAAGAAGAATGTGTAGCAGGCTTTGTTGGGAGTTGCGTTGCGGGGTTTGCCTCGAACACTTGTCTCTCGCGTGGTGTTCGCGCGGTTCGCGTCTCAGCCTGCCACGTGGCTCCAAAATCCTTCTCAGTTGTTCTTACTCAAAAACAATCCTCGAGATTGGATAGACACTCCCTCAAACTACTTGACACTGGCGAAATCTAACAAGGAAACGCCATTAAATAAAAATAGAATAGAATAGCAGGCTTTGTTAATTTATAAGATAAAACGTTTAAGGTGGTTGCAGAGCTGTCAATTTCATACAAAACTTTGTCGTAGAACACTCGTAGACGTTATTAATAAAAGTAATGTTTTATAATATATGGAAAAATTGCTTAGGATATCTAGATTGCGCGCATCAAATAATATTTACAATTTATAATATAATTACCTTAGAAAAAGTATATGAATGAGCCTCACTAATATCCCGTATAAAACAAAAGGGGCTAAGTTTCATAGGTTGGTGTGCGTGAGGAGCCCCACAAATTATGTATGTGTGCGTGTATATGTATAGGGTTTAGGAACCAGTCCTGGTTCCAATTTTTTTCGACGCTTTCGTATTCGCTTCGACTGTCAATCTTGACATTTATACTTTATCAAAGATAATTACGAAGATATCAAGCTTTGAAATTATTCATACACATTTTTAAATACCTTATATCTTCTTAATTATATTATAAATTGTAAATGTTATTTGATACGCGCAATCTAGATTTTATAAGCTATTTTTCCATATATAAAACATTACTTTTATTAATACCGTCTACGAGTGTTCTACGACAAAGTTTTGTATGGACTGAAGCCACCTTAATTGTGCGACTGATAGGTTTGGACAGGACAATTTTAACCGTGTCAATTTATTGTGTGATTTGACGTGACAAATTTGTTTTTGTGAATTTAACAGAGTTGATGAATGACCTTTAAAATTAACATAAAAATCGTAACAACTACAACTCAAAAATAACTAAGAAAACCCACAACATTTTTTATGTACCTAATAAAGATTATATGAAATGCAGTGGGTTATACTTACCTACTTTAATTTATGACTATCATTCTTCACGTGTCTTGTTTTTTAGGGTTCCGTACCCAAAGGGTGAAAACGGGACCCTATTCATAAGCCTACATTGTCCGTCCTTCTGTCCTACCTATTTAGGGCTGTACCTTTTGAACCGTAATAGATATAGTACTATGTGGTAATAGTTAGATAGGTAGTTGAAATTTTCACATAATGTGTGTTTATTATGGCGGATTTGCTAACAAATAATAAAAATGTCAAAAAATTAAAAATTATGGGAGACATACAAGAAACTAGTTTTTAACAACATTTGTTCTTCTCTCTCTATTGTAAAAACGGTAATACATAGGTACCTACAAGCGTCAAACTTGGTATGATTAATAGAGTAAACTCTACATCAAATAATAAAAACAGGCCAAGCAGTTCTCGCGCTAAAGGTCCCGGAGAAACCCAAACTTTTTTTAGTTCATATACAGGGTCCTTTTTAATATGCCGACACTTTTTTAAGGGGATGTTCAGACCATCAAACTGAACAACTTTCTCTATGGGACCAACATCGAAATCGCAAAAAAAAAATCAGCTGTCCCATACATTTGGCTCGAGTAGGTTTGCAATTTTGTATGGAAGAGCAGATTTTTTTTTTGCGATTTCGATAGTGGTTCCATAGAGAAAGTTGTTCAGTTTGACGGTCTGATCATCCTCTTAAAAAAGTGTCAGCATATTAAGTTGAACCCTATATGTTGTGTGGTGCGTGTGGTATGGAAACGGACCCCCGCACTCGCACTTGACCGGTTTTATTTTTATTTACTACACCACAATACACAACATACTTAACTGTCTTGATGACTATCATTCTTCAAGAGTCTTGTTTTTTACCCGACTGCGACAGAAGGAGGGTTATGTTTTTCAAGCGTATGTATGTATGTATGTATGTATGTATGTATGTTTGTATGTCTATTTCTTTGGCACGCCCTACAGCTTAAACGGCTTGATGGATTTGAACGTATGAGGTGTCGTTAGATTCGTAAAAATTGTGAGAGTGACATAGGGTACCTTATTTCAATATGGAGTCTGCGAATTAAAAAAGAGAGGGGGGAGAATAAATTTTTTTCGTAAAAAATTACAAAATGGGTTTCAAATGAAAGCTGGTGAAGAGCAGATTCCAAATATATATATATTATAGTACTTTTATGCTACCATTTTGACACAAGACTAGAAAGTATGAAATAAACAAAATGATTTAGAAAAACAAAAAACCCGACTGCATAAAAAACTATTAACTGAAAAGATAAAAACAAGCTCCTTAAATCAGCTATAATAACTTTGTTTGAGCAAATTAATACAATTTGAATGTTATTACTTATTAGGTAGGTATTGCAGGCGGGGACAAACCAATAACCAACAAATAGGTAATTTTTCTTTGTCCCCGTTTGCGATTTAATTTTCTACTTAACAAAATTAAAAGTAAAATTCGTAGTAAAAAACAAAATGTCAATAAAAACGAACGCTCAAGAGAAATTACGAGACTCCACTCGAGCGTTTTTGTTCCAACCAAACTAATTGTTTGTATAATTATTTTAGCAGTCCATTGGTCCAGCAAGGTTGGAGAGGCCATAAGAAGTAAGGCCGCCGCGGACACACGCAACCGATCAAGTGCCTCTAAATCTAGACCATAATATCGCTATTCTTTTTCCTGTTCTATGATTTACGTATGTATACAGGGTCCTTCTTAAAATACTGACTCTTTTTAAGGGGATGATCAGACCATCAAACTGAACAACTTTTTCTATGGGACCAATAACGAAATCTCAAAAAAAAAAAAAGTTGTCCAATACATTTGGCTCTAGTATGTTTGTAGTTTTGTATGGAAGAGCTGATTTTTTTTCGCGATTTTGATGTCGGTCCCATAAAGAAAGTTGTTCAGTTTGACGGTCTGATCTTCCTCTTAAAAAAGTGTCAGCATATTAAGTTGGATGTTGAACAATGTTGATCAAATTAAACCACTACGGTATTCAAGGCAGAGCTCTGGATCTTTTAGAATCTTACTTGGAAAATAGAATTCAAAGGGTGTCTATCAATGGAACAAATTCGTCTGGCTCACAAGTAAAAATGGGCGTTCCACAGGGATCTATATTGGGTCCATTTCTCTTTCTGGTTTATATAAACGATTTACCCTACATGGTACAGAACTTGTCGAACATAGTGTTATTTGCTGATGATACTTCTCTTATTTTCAAAACAAGTAGAAAGGCACAAGATGTTGATGATATAAATGAGAATGTAAATTATACTCTTCGACAAGTTCTGAATTGGTTCAGTGTTAATAATCTTGCATTAAATGCAAAGAAAACTAAATGTATTAAATTCACTCTACCAAATGTTATTAATAATGAAAATCGAATAATTTTAGATAATGATATATTGCATTTCACAAATAATACTGTATTTTTAGGGATAAAGATTGACTCGAAGCTGCAATGGGGTCCTCATATAGAAACCCTAGCGGGTAGGCTGAGCTCGGCAGCTTATGCAGTTCGAAAAATCAGACAGCTAACCGATATAGCTACTGCAAGACTTGTGTACTTCAGCTACTTCCATAGTATTATGTCTTATGGTATTTTGCTGTGGGGCCGTGCTACAGACGTTGAGACAGTCTTTATCCTTCAAAAACGGGCAATTCGAGCCATTTATAATCTGCGTTGTCGAGATTCATTACGAGATCTTTTTAAAGATATCAGTATTTTGACTTTCTACAGTCAATATATTTACGAAAATATTTTATACGTTCGCAAAAATTTGTCTCTCTTTCCCAAAAACAGTGACGTTCATAATTACAATACAAGAAATAAAAATAAATTAGTGTTCCCACATTTTCGACTCAGTAAGGTCAACACATCTTTCATGGGGCACTGTATACGCTATTATAATAAGATACCAGAGGATATTCTAAACTTGCCAGACAAAAAGTTTAAATCCCATGTTAAACAAGTCCTCTGTAAAAAAGGTTACTATAAACTCGATGATTATTTGAATGACCAAAATGTCTGGTCTTGACAATGTTACACTATGTAATTCAATATTTGTACTTTGTATATTTTGTTTTGTTTAAAAGAAGTGTGTTGTAGAGTTTCTGGCCGCATCTTCTCTACAACGGAACACCTTCCGAAGCGGTGGTAGAATCAAAAATGACGTCAAAAAGTTATCTATGTGATATTATTTTGAATAAAAATTTTGACTTTTGACTTTGACTTTGACCCTATACAAGGTGTTACAAAAATACAAATAAACCTTTAAGGGGGTGGTGTAGACCAACAAACTGAACAACTTTTTCTATGGGTCCAATATCGAAATCGCAAAAAAAAAAAAAATTGTCGTCCAATACATTTGGCTCGAGTAGTAGGTTTGTATGGAAGAGCTGATCTTATAATATTGGACAGTTTCATTATTATTAAAATATACAACAATAGAACACGATATTTTATTAAGTATGCAAAAAACAAGTACAAATTAATACAAAAATAAGTACAATAAATGAATCAACAAAATGAATGTTAAACTTAACATTCATTTTGTTGATTCATTTATTGTACTTATTTACTTGTAAATATTATTAATTTAAAGTAGGAAAAAAATATGCAATGAAAAAATATAAGTACGAACTAGAGGTGGGCGCCGACCCGAAATTTGCCGAAAAAATAAGAAAAAAAATTTTTTTTTTAATTCACACTATAGGTGTTAAATGTATTATCTAGAAGCTCTAAAAGCCGGAAATATTAAAATAAGGCACGAAAAAAAAAATGTGCACAAGGTTTTTAAAACTTCAAACGCGATCTCTCAGCATTCAAAACCAATCCTAGTGTAGAAAAAACAATGGGATTCGTATTAGCAGGAATCGCTAGACTAATCCCGGCAAGTGTAGTCCTGAGATCACATTCTTCTTATCTTGCCAATAGGCAAGCACATCTTTCAGAATCGCCAACTCCTTGGCATCGAACTTAAGCTTGTTATCTCCGGCATCATTATTTTCGATAAATCTGATTCTGGAGACTGCTGCCAGCGCTGGCAACCAAAAATAACGTCATTGGGAACCGGCGGCACTGATATGGATAACAAACGCCGGTAACGAAATGAACGATTGGCGTCGTCAACAGAGAGCCCATATAAATTACAGTTTAGCCCAGTAACTTGCTGGCAGTCAACATGGCTGTCAGCGCCAGCAGCTAGCTCGGCAACCGGCGCCACCGGCAGCTAGCTTGGCAATTAGCGCCGGCACTGATATGGATAACCAGCGCCGGCATCCAAATGAGTGACTGGCGCTGTCAACAGAGCCCATGTAATACAGTTTAGCCCAGGAACTAGTGGTGGCAGCCAACTTCGACAGCCAAGTTCCCAGGCGCCAGCAGCCAGCTCGGAAACGGCGCCATTTACCATTCCCGGAAAAAGGGGTGCTGCCGGCGGCTAGCTTGGCAACCAGCGCCGGCACTGATAATAATAACCAGCGCCGATAATCAAATGAGCGACTGGCGCTATCAGCGGGAAGCCTATATGTAAAGTACAGTTTAACCCGGTAACAAGCGCCCGCGCCGGCAGCCAAGCTCGGCAACCGGCGGCGCCGGCATCTAACTCGGAAAACGGGGTGCTGCCGGCAACTAGCTTGGCACCCAGCGCCATCACTGATATAAATAATCAGCGCCGACAACCAAATGAGCGACTGGCGCCGTCAGCAGGGAGCCCATGTAAAGTACAGTCTAACCCGGTAACAAGCGCCCGCGCCGGCAGCCAACTTGGCTATCGGCACTGGCAGCTAGCTCGGCAACTGGCGGCGCCGGCATCTAACTAGGAAAACGGGGTGCTGCCGGCAGCTAGCTCGGCAACGAGCGCCATCACTGATATAAATAATCAGCGCCGACAACCAAATGAGCGACTGGCGCCGTCAGCAGGGAGCCCATGTAAAGTACAGTTTAACCCGGTAACAAGCGCCGGCAGCCATCTTTGCTGTCGGCGCTGGCAGCTACCTCGGCAAGCAGCGCCGGCACTGATATGGATAACCAGCGCCGGCAACTAAGGGTTGAACTACACATGGCCGCACGCGATCGCACTTTTCCGTCGCTCCATCCTTTTCTGTCACTCAGGAACGTCATTTGCTAGAGCATATAAGATAGACGGAACGCGATCGCGTGCGATCGCACGCCGCAGGCCATGTGTAGTTCAACCCTTAATGAGTGATTGGCTCCGCGTCAGCGGAGAGTTGCCCTTGTAAAGTGCAGTTAAGGCCTGTAACTAGCGCCAGCAGCCAAGTTGGCTGTCAGCGCTGGCAGTAATCTTGGCAACCGGCGCCACTGGAACCTAACTCGGCAACCGGCGCGCTGCCGGCAGCTAGCTTGGAAATAGCGCCGGCAACCAAATGAACGACTGGTGCCGTCAGCGGTGAGTAGCCAATGCAAAGTACAGTTTAGGCCAGTAACTAGCGCCGGCAGCGATCTCGGCAACCGGCGCTGCCGGCACCTACCTCATCAACCGGGTCGCTGCTGGCAGCTAGCTTGGCAACCAGTGCCGGCACTGTTATGGATAACCAGTGCCAGAATACAAATGAGCGACTGGCGCCGTCAGCGGAGAGTAGCCCTTGTAAAGTACAGTTTAGGCCTGTAACTAGCGCCGGACGACGGCACGCACACAGCAACCACGGCAACCGGCGCCGCCGGCGCCTAACTCAGCGGCGGCGGCGGCACGGGTAACGCGCGGCGCCCACCTCTAGTACGAACACATTACGAACAAGACTTCAGATAAGTATAAAACAACAATAATTATGATACGTAAATAATTCTTCCCCTCGATGACCGATGACTTTGTAGACTTTTTAAGAGATTGCCTTGGTGGGTGGATTAATTTGGAAGACCTGCCGTTCCTCTACCGTATGGAGATTCCCCGTTGGTCGTGCAGAAGCATTCGCCTCTTGTCCTGAGCAAAAAAATTATTAATTAAAAAAAAAATATGCTAGCCCGTGCGTCATGCTGATGCTGTTATACAGTAGAGCCTCTAAAAACCCGTTTACTCGAAATCCTCTATAGACGAAGAAATTAGCCATTTCCTTCAATTGAGGTGTAAATTACTACAACTAGACTCTATAACTCGAACTAAATATGACTTCCCTATGATGTAGGTACTAAATATCTGTAACTGAAATTCTGACACAAACCTTTGGATCGAGTAAAGTTGTTCTCTCGACTTGTCTTCTAGTCCGACATTGCTGAGCTATTTTGATGGCATAAGTTTCAAATATTCTAAAGTTACTTATTTCTTGCCTGTGGATACAGTCGTAACTATGAAGCTTATTATCGCGTTTAGTGTTACATTAATTACATGATTTGTGGTTGATTCTTTTTATTCAAATCAAAACTGGCAAAATTTATTTAAAGAATAAAATAATTATAGGATAGCTAGGATAGCCTGCGATGTGTGCAAAGCAAACCCAGTTTGTGTCACCTTCGTCTAGTGCAAACTGACTAACACCTATTTAACCTATTGTACCTAATATTCTTTTAGAGCTAGTTGGGCAACGTGTTAGGTACCTACTGGTAAAATATTAGGATTCTCGTGGACAGAGATGACACAAAATGCCTGATGTACAGTTACTACTTCGTTATTATCATGAAAGTACAATTTTCATCTCTAATTTTCTTTTCGCCCAATACTGATCAAAAAGACAACTACCTAAATATCTACCTATGCACGTACCTAGGATGACACAAGCTAATGTCTTAGGTTGGGCAAATGGTCTGGAAACTATATGCGAAAAACAAACAACTTTAATATTTTTGAAACCTCAAAACCTAGTTCTATCGTTCTAGTCCCCTTAAAACCCTAGGGCCCAATTATTACTCGGGATATAATTATCACCCAAAATTAAAGTACTACTTACTCAAGGGGCACTCCATCCAATGATATTGTAATGACCAGGCCAGGCTTCCCGTCAACTGAACATGCTGCCATGATGCTGCCTTGTGTGACAGACTCGAAGAAATAAAGTGGTGCTCTGTTGTGGCTACAACACTCTGTATACATATTTGTAGTCATTAGGATTGATTAGTCAATTTAGTCATGTTCGTTTTTAGGGTTCCGAAGTCAACAAGGAACCCTTATAGTCCGTCCGTCCGTACGCGGCATAGCTTAGAGACGCTAGTACTAGAAAGCTGTAATTTGGCATGGGTACACACACATATTAATCACGCCGACAAAGTGGTAAAATAAAATTTTGAAAAATATTTTTTTTTAGGGTACTCCCCTACTTGTGAAGTGGGGATGCAATTTTATATTATATACAGTTTTTTTATGCCATTTCTTATTAAATTCATTAGTATTCTTTTATATTAGAAGCAAATCCAACGAAAAATCACCACGGAACCTTCGTTTTTAAATATGTAGATATTACGAAAAAATCAATTTTAGTACAAAATTGACAGTGTACAGCTTGGCAAAAAAGTCGTGATAAAACATGAGGGCGCTGCCTCCACGCAAGAACGTCAAAATCACGAATAACGTGGCAACACCACCATACAAAAATTTTAGTTCCACCTGTCACCACGATCATGACTTTTTTGCCAAGCTATATGTAAACTGATAACCTAAAACAAACAATAAAAACTGGCCAAGTACGTGTCCGGCCACGCGTAGGGTAGGGTGCGGTAGTTGCCCGTCACAATATATGAACTTAAAAGGGGGCTTTTTGTTTTATACTAGGTTTAACGGCTAATAAAGTCTAAAAAGTACATTTTGTAAGTTGGTCGACTATTAGTCGTTAACTTGTAAAGCTAGCTTAGCGGTGATAGTTTTCCTTTTAATTTCATTATATACCTACACTACTGCCATGAAATTTTTCACATATCCAGAAACAACCGTTTAGCTGGCAGAGGGCCCCCCCCCCTCTTGACTCTAACAAAAATTTGCACCTTAAAGCTTACTATTTCGCTAACGGATCCCTAAATCGAAAAATGGTTATCCCACACCCACCGTATTTTTAAAAGACCTATCCAACGATACCCCACAGCCACACCATAGGATAGACGAGAAAAAAAATTCCATTCCCACTTCACAAGTGAAGTGGGGATGAAATTTTTTTTTCTAGTCTATCGTATGTGCATATGGCAGTAGTGTATATAATGAAATTAAAAGGAAAATTATCACCGCTAAGTAAGCTTTACAACTTCTATGTTCGTATATTGTGACGGGCAACTACGGAACCCTACCATGCGCGTGGCGCGACACGCACTTGGCAAGTTTTTTTATGTTTTAGTAAAGGACTCAATTCGATTTAGCCGGTTGCCCGATAATTGAAAATGTTTTTTCGATCGCTTCAGCAGGTAGCCGTTTTCAGCGAATGTGCGAATGACCCCCTCTGGCCAATAGGATCCACTGTCTCGATCCACCAGTGGATTGAATAGCACGCTGAAGTTCACTGTGATCCAACATTAAGGCTCAGTGGATCCTATGATACTCGCATGTCTTAAAATTAGCTTCCTATTTAAAAAAACCGCATCGAAATCGGTCCACCCGTTTGGGAGCTACGATACCACAGGCGTCAAACTTATAACACCCCTCTTTTTGCGTCGGGGGTTAAAAATTAAAAATGTTTTATAGGAAATCGCGAAACTTCGCGCGCTTACTTGCTGAGATTCCTTCGAAACTATTGTTATGTAACTTGGTCATCATCAGACCCTATAGATATCGAATTTTAATTTTATGGGTTACAACTTTTTACATGACTAGAGCGTCAAATTTTCAACTTTTAAACTATAAAGGTAAACTAATAAAAAAGTTTTGACCGGTTCCGAAACAATAGACTTTTTAAATCTACAATACCTACTCCATTACATATTATATTCACCTGATACATTCAACGCTGTCGTGAGGTCACATGGAGAGCAGTTCGGCTGTGTTGGCTTGGTCTCGTAGTTAAACCATACGTCAGCATGACCCAGTGACTTGGCGGTGCCCATCTGCCCAGGGTTCGTGTGGAGTACCAGCACGAAGGTAGCACATCCGGTGCCCACATTGTCGATGGGCGTTACACCATTGTAAACGTAATTGGGAGGCTCGAGCGCTAGGAATCTGGAAATGAATGTAGCAGGTATTACCCGATCACAGACGTAGAGATGGAAAAAGATGAGCATTTGAGTAGCGCAGACATTGCCCTTAAAAATCAACAACTAGAAGTGATTAGACAGAATTTGAGAACAAAGTTCCTCCCTCCCTAATCAAAATACGTCGTTCAGGAAATCATTGAGGTATCAAGGGAGACATTGAGGTATGAAGTCTTACAGCGTGGCGGATGAAGTTGCAGGGGTATCACGCGCGCAACTGCCGTGAGCACCCACGTAGTTGGCGCCCCTGGATCTAATACTTCAGACACTTCATGAACTCTAACAGTCTTATGAATGAACCGCTCGATGAATCGGTGAAGGATAGCTTAAAAGCTATACGTACCTTTCTATAATTTGTCCACCTGCCTGGATAACCCTGCCCACCTCCCCTAAGAGAGAACATCCAAGGGAGAAGCCCACCAAGATGAAGCGTATCAATTTGACACCAGCTGCCAACAGAGACAGAATCGCTTGTCCCACCTTTTTGGCGATCTGGATGGTTTTAGAAAGAAAGGAGGGATTAACACACATTGGGGCATATTACATTATCAGTATTATCATGATCCTGTGATAATACTGGTAGTGTAAAATGCCGTATCGCAGGATCGTGATAATATCACAGAATGTCCAGAAATCCTGTGATCCGCGCGATCCGCGCGATCCCATCAATAATATTGAAGTGTAAGCGCTTCGTGATACGATCCATCAGTATTCGGCTGTATCACACCTTCGCTCTCTTTCTATTTGCACGAGAGCGAACGAGACAAAAGACGTGCATGCTACGAGTGTGGATCATGATAATATTGATACGTGTAATAGGCCTATCAATACTTGTGATACGCGCGATCCTTGGATCACGATAATATTGATGTGTGTAATATGCCCCATTAAGAGAGCCTGTAGAGCTAAAGAACAAAAAATGTAATTAGTGTCAAATATGAATCCTTGCTAAGGGTAAAACAAAACACCCTTGTAATATTTTTTAAGGGGATGGCTTATTCGCTACTATCAAACTGAACAACTTTCACAATGGAGCCAACATCGAGAAACAATCTGTTGTCACACACATTCGAGTCGAGTCGGTACTGCAGTTTTGTATGAAACAGCAGATCTTTTTTTTGGCATGTATTTAACGCGGCGACTACTAAATCAGATTTAAGGTATATAAAAAAATTAAATTGGATTGGAACTTACTTATGTTTTGAGAACCACACCAACTTGGATGTTTTCGCGGGAAGTGGCTCATATGGATAACGAACTCAGATTGGCATTAGAATCGGTGATCAATGTCAGTCTGAATGATGAGCAGTGGGGGCAAGCTTCGTTCCCGGTTCGATATGGGGGTTTGGGGGTGCGTCGTGTGCAGGACATTGGCCTGGTCGCTTTTTTAGCCTCCTCTCATGGGGTTGCGGATCTCGTCACTCGTATTTTACCGTTTTATGGTGGCGGGATCATAATACCTTATGTAACGGAGGCGTTGGCGGCTTGGGCAATCAAGACTGTTAACGGCGAGCGCCCTGAAGGCTTGACCTTCCAGAGAGGCTGGGACGAGATCGCGGCGAAGCAATCGTTTTCGCAACTTATGAGTAGCGCTGTTGGGGTGGGTGTTTCGCGCTTGAAGGCAGTTTCCGAGCCAGAATCGGCCGCTTGGTTGCATGCGCTTCCATCCCCCAATATGGGGACACTGCTGGACAATGATACCTTGAGGATTGCTGCGGCATTGCGTATCGGTTGCAAGGTGTGCGAGCCTCATCGGTGCATTTGTGGTTGTTGGGTGGAGGAAAATGGCCATCACGGGTTGAGTTGCCAGCGTTGTGCTGGTAGATTTCCCCGTCACCAAGCCCTCAACGACATAATTCGCCGTGCACTTGTCTCGGTGGACGTTCCGAGTATTTTGGAGCCCCCGGGTTTAAGCCGCGCCGATGGGAAGCGTCCCGATGGCCTGACCTTGATCCCCTGGAAAAGGGGGCGTTGCCTGATTTGGGATGCGACCTGTGTCAGCACATTTGCTCCTTCCTACCTGAGTCAGACGATGCGCGTTGCTGGCTCTGCCGCGGAGCGGGCGGCGAGGCTTAAGCGGACGACATGTGCCAACCTGGAGCAAGGGTATGATTTCGTTCCAGCTGCCTTTGAGACTGGGGGCCCTTGGGGGGTCGATGCCAAGGACTTCGTGAGGGAGATAGGGCAGCGAATGCGGACGAAAGGTGGGGACCCGCGCTCGGGAGCCTTTTTGGTTCAGAGAATTTCTCTGGCCATCCAGAGGGGCAATGCGGCCAGCATCATAGGGACCTTTGAACCAGGGTTGCGTAGGGCAGTGCCTTTAGATTAGTTAGTGATAGTCTGACGAAGCTTGCATGCGGATTTTATATTGTATGCTGCAATTGACGAAGCTTGTAGCGGATATAGATATGTGATTAAGGTTTGACGAAGCCTGCGTTGCGGATTCGATTTAATTTGAATTTCTGATATTTAACTTTTTATTCTTGTGCTTGTCTAAATAAATTTATATTGGAATTGGATAGTAAATATAATAGGTTGGCAGCAACAACGGTGGAGTACAGTATAAAGTAAAAAGTGGCAGCGTTAAAATCAATTACTTATAAGCTTTGATCTAGACTATTATAAAACAGTAACTGAAGTGTGTCTGTACATTGAAGATATTTACAAATAAAAGATTACGATATGGTTTTTAGGTATCCCTGACTCGAAATCAATCTTTTTTAGAAATTTTGTTTGTCTGTTTGTTTGTGTGTTTGTTTATTTGTTTGTTTGTTTGTTCGCGCATCACGCAAAAACTACTGAACCGATTTTGATGAAACTTTTTTTGTTTGATAGCTTATGGTCTGACTTAAAATCTGGTAAACACTAGTTTAATTTAAACTGGCATCGAGTGTTTCTTTTGGCTACTAAATTTATTGTTAAGCGGAAAATTGCCAGCAGCTAAAAAGTAGAAAATAGGCATTCATAAATTGTAAAATAGAGATTTCATTTAAAATTATTTGAGGTAATAATTAATTTGATTAAGATTTGATTAACATAATATTATGAGACATTTAATGAGCTGCAAATAAAACAAAAAATGTCATGTAATTTAAATATTGTGTTTATATTGTTTTATTTCTTGACTTCTTTTTTTTCTTATAATAGCGAAAAATTTAATAAAAGGCATAAAAATTATCAAAATAATCTTTATTTGGGTACATATCAGAGGGGGGTTGAGAGAAAAGTCGAAACGTGTTTGCTCCGCTTCGCTCCGCGATTCTATATTGCACCCCTTACTTCTGTCAAAAAGGGGCTGGGCCTCCGCCGCTCCGCTACGGCCCGGTGCCAATGCCAGACAGAAAATTTTTTTGACATCAAAACATGTACCGCACGACCGGCACTCCACTTCTACCCTACGGGCGCGCCTGCCGCCATTTTCATAACATTATCGACAGTGGAAATTTCAAATGTCGTAAGGGACATTTTGTCGTAAGTCCACTGAATATACCACTGAACTCAGAATTTTTTCCTCTATCGATCTGTATATTTAAAATTTTGATATCTCTTCAAATAAAGGAGATACGAGGCCTATCATTTTGTAGTAAGTGACATAAATATTAAAACTTTATGTCGTATAGGTCAAATTTTAGGTTCAAACTGTTATGCAACGTGGTAAGTCTTTATAATTACCAGCCTTAAAGCGTTGTAACCCACATACAAAAAATAACATTCCTTTACAACATAAAATTCATTTAAAATATAGTTCAAACTTTGAATGAACATTGTTGTAAGTAGCAGCACATTATTACCCTCTGTCCTTTACGACATTATCGTCTGAAACGTAATTTCAAATATTTAGATAAAGATTGTCGTAAGTAGCAAAAATTATTGCATTATGTCCTTTACAACAAAAATTGTGGTAAAATAATTTAGAATGTTGAATAAATATTGTCATAAGTAGCAACAAGTTATTTACATTACGTCCCCTACGACGTTGTGTTCACAAATAATTTGAATACAGTATGTCCTTTACGACGTTATTTTCACAAATAATTTCAAAGTTGTTGTAGAAAGTAATGACAACGGTTCTTATTTAAACTAAAATTAAACACTTAATAGGGGTTTTACCCCGTTTTTGATATCTATATTCCCGATATTTCGGTAGTAAACTTACACTTCGGCAAAAAACTTGTATGTTTTACAGAAAAACCAAAAACAAAATATTGCCAAAAACGTTATATTTATTTTTATTTTTGTTGCTATTGTAATGAATTCTAGACGAATTGTTTTAGAATTTCTTTATCTATAGCAAACTATTGATCAAATCTCGCTTAGGATAATAGTTTAGAAGATTGTGTCCCTACACAATATAATTTTGGAACACGTGTCCGTTACGACGTTCAAAAAATTGTGATTGTAATAAAAAATATTGTACACCCTAGGAATAATCGTAACCATTTTGGCGTAACTACCTGCCAGTCTTGTTCACTCTAAAATTAAATGTTGTAAAGCTATCTAAAAAGTTAGGTAATAAAATAATTTATTATAAATATTCCAATTTCAGGTTCCAGGTTCTAATAAAATGACACAAAATAATTTATCTTTTGCTTAGTAATGTTTTGTTAAAGAAGCTAGCTTTCGTATGCGCCACGGTTTGGCAACATTATTTAGACAACTGCTTATTGTTATGCACGGTGCATTAATTTAAGGGGTGATTGTACCCATGTTACAGAATAACTTTCGCAAAGGAAGAAGGGAAAGTTCCCAAAATCAACTTTTCATACAAATATTCGATAATCGGCTGATCGAACATTTGTATGTAAAGCCCAATTTTTTTTGCTACTTTCCTATACGTTTCTTAGAGAAAGTTGTTCAGTACTGTCGGTTCACACGGCGACACATCAAGCAACGCAAAACCATAATAAGCTGGGCGCACGTAGGTGGCGTAGTTTATAAAGTCGCACGACCAACTTTATATTTGTTTTGCGTAGCTTGATGTGTCGCCTTGTGTACAATCACCCCTTAAAGTAATACAACTATTTACCTTAACACCATGTATATCGACTTGGTTAAGATGTAACATTAACTACCGACTTTTTAAATTATAAATAGTCATAAAAGGGAGAGAGCCATACAACAATTTTTTCAGGTATATAGTACACCTAACATAGTGCCCGCTGTGGGGATACCCACATGAACAGTTTACTCGGAAGTCGGATGTTTACCGACGAATAGGGAACCGCCGTTTTGTATAAAACAAGGGGGAAATGCCCAAATAAATGAGCGTACATAGATATTCCAAAGCTTTTACTACTCTGCCCTAACTACCACTGCAACTGCAACTGCAACCTCCTCTCCATACGCTAAGCGCCCTGAAAACTTGGCCGTGCAAGCAGGGATGATATCGCAGCAAGACGGCTGCGACTGTTGGTGCTAATGTTTCTCGCTTAAAAAATGAGTGATAGTATGGAGTCGGAGTCAGACGCTAATTTGGTTGTAGGTACTCTCTCCCTTCCTTCATTTTGGTAAAGCTGCTCTACAATGATTCTTTGAAAGTTGCTACAGTCTTATATCTAGATTGCAAGGTAGGCGTGTCCCAATATATTTGTAGTGTTGGGTGGAGAAAAAGTGTTGTCATAAATTAAGTTGAAAGCGTTGTGCTGGAATGTAAGTATATCCGTCATCAAGCCTTAAATTTACATTGAAAAGAAGATCTACTCAGCTCTTTTTGATGTCTTGCAAGTTAAGCGCTCATGTGTCTAAATCGTGAATATGTCGCAGTCGGTTTGTAGAATTTATTAGCTGCATTACAAAAAGGCCACCATAAACCACTCGACATCTATCGCAGTGTAGCCTGTGCCCTGTGTCTTGCGCCCTCCACTCCAGGACGTAGCAGAGGGTTTTCCTCGAGGAATAGAGGTGGCCAAGTATTGGAAAGATAAAGTGTAATCAACTTCAAACGAGAAATAAGAAGTCATAACAGGTAGCCTTTGTAAATGAGCCATTTCGTATTACGGCGGATCAAAATTTAGCCGGCATGTAATACGGCTGATCGAACGTTCGTCGCATTGTATCAGCGCTTCGCGTTCTTCAATACTGCTATAACAAGCTAGACGTAATGTCATAATTATAGCGGGTTATGAATCACCGTTTTGCCAGTCTTTAGTTTCCTTTCTGAAACAGCGCCGCTAGGTCAGGGCAGAAAGGGAGATAGGTGTTCAGTAGGCCGTAACAACAACAATGGCGTCGAATAATTATGTAGGGTCCTTCTTATTATGCTGACACTTTTTAAGGGGATTATCAGACCTTCAAACTGAACAACTTTCTCTATGGGATCAAATCAGCTGTTTCATACTAAAGTGCAGTAGGTTACTCGAGCCAAAGAATGGAACAGCTGATATTTTTTTCGCGATTTGGAAGTTGGTCCCAGAGAGAAAGATGTTCAGTTTGAAGATCTGATCATCCTCTAAAAAAATATAATCATATTAAGTTGAACCCTGTAGAAAATGTTTCGGTGAAAAATTAAAATATTAATGGTTCTAATAAAGAAAACGTGTCAAATACCGGTACCTAAAAACAGTGTTTAAGGACAAGCAAAACTAAACTGAACCGCAACGGTTCTCATCTGAAATTTGTCTCTGACATAGCAATAATCTCTTTGATTGGATCGAAATTTTTTATTGTAACTTCCTTTTATTTTTATATAATTGCATTACAACATACAATTATTAGGAGTGGACAAGACTGGTAGGCAGTTGCAACAAAATGATTATGATTAAGCGTTGGGTGTGGTAGGGCGAAAAATAGATTTTTTGTAAATCGCAATTTTTCCACGTCGTAACGGACATCTCATCAAAAGTTAGGTTGTGTAAAGGACATCTCTTCAAAAATTCTATTGTGTAAGGGACACTAACTTCTAAACTATTGTGCTAATCCAGGTTTGATCAATAGTCTTCTATAGATGAAGTAATTTCAAAACTATCTGTCTGGAAATCACCTTAATAGGAAAGAAACTAAAGAAGTTATAAGGTTTTTTCGCCGAAATTTTGTTTTTTGGCTCTACTCAAAAGTAGGGGTTTGTCCCTTACGACATTTGAAATTTCCACTGTCGTTATGATTTCCAAAACAAAAAAAAAAGATTCCTTGATTAGATTTGAAAATGATTTATTTATAGTATCCGTCTTAATATTTACAGCTGCTCGTAAATCAGAGCCAGAAAGTGTTTTTTTAGATGGCAGCCTACAATAGCATTAAATATATTATTTGTTATCCCACTGATAATATTAGTCGCCAACCCATGATTTATAATACCCCCTATAATTTCAATTGCCTATTTAAAAAAAAGACTACCTCGAAGTCGCAGCCGTTATTTAGCTTTTTATAATACCCTGCAAATGCATGCTTAGCCAATATAATTAAAGCCAAAATATTTAACCACTGTCCAGTTATATTTTTAGATGCCAATAGGTAATACCCCATTAATTTGTTAGTCGCCTCGATAATAATATGCCTTTTTTTTAGCGATTTCGAAGTTGGTCGCGTAGAGAAAGTTGTTTAGTTTGATGGTCTGGTCATCCCCTTAAAAACTGTCAGCATTTAAGTTGGACCCTGTATAGGCTCTGATGATTATTATGAACGCACACAATGTTTACGTCTTGGTAATATTATGATTAGAAGCTTGAAGCACACAAGATACCATTAGGTCCTTACTAGGTAGTACTCTCGAAGGTAGTACTTATATTTGATTGTGTCTAAAACACAATTTAGTCATTTGTAACCAGAATCTATTAAATTATAATCTTCAGGCGATCATTTGCTTAGTGTAAGCTTAAAACTAACAATCCAAATGGATTCTAAAAACAGTTTTTCTGATATCACATTTTAGATTTTTAACCGACTTCAACAAAAGGAGGAGGTTCTCAATTCGACCGGTATGTTTTTTTTTATTTTTTTTTTATGTTTGTTACGCGATTACACCGCCAATTGTGAATTGATTTTGATGATTCTTATTTTGTTTGGTAGTTCATACTTCCGAGGTGGTCCCACGAAATTGATTCAGCGCTTGTTGAAAAAATCTACAAAATAACAAATATGTACACAGATCACGGACTTGAATAAAATACGGACGTAATGTTAAACTAGAAAGATGTGAAGTGTAAACGCGTATGAGATATAGCGATAGTCATAAAATCCTATACAATTTGTATGAAGCTAGGTGTCTGCCTCCGGAGTCAGACAGCAGTCGTCTTTTTTTTTTTTTTTTTTTTTTTTTCAAACAAAAAAAATGTGGTTACGTCGATAAGGACAGCAATAAGTAGCGATCTCCTTTTTTACCCGACTGCGACAGAAGGAGGGTTATGTTTTTCGAGCGTATGTATGTATGTATGTATGTATGTATGTATGTTTGTATGTCTATTTCTTTGGCACGCCCTACAGCTTAAACGGCTGGATGGATTTTAACGTATGAGGTATCATTAGATTCGTAAAAATCGTGAGAGTGACATAGGGTACATTATTTTAATATGACGTCTGCTAATTAAAAAAGAGAGGGGGGAGAATAATTTTTTTTTCGTAAAAAAATACAATATGGGTATCAAATGAAAGCTGGTGAAGAGCAGATTCCAAATATATATATATTGTAGTACTTTTATGCTACCATTTTGACACAAGACTAAAAAGTATGAAATAAACTAAATTATTAAGATAAACAAAAAACCCGACTGCATAAAAAACTGAAAAGATAAAAACAAGCTCCTTAAATCATAATAACTTTGTTAGAGCAAATTAATACAATTTGAATGTTATTACTTATTAGGTAGGTATTGCAGGCGGGGACAAACCATAACCAACCATACGTAATTTTTCTTTGTCCCCGTTTGCGATACCTACCTAATTAACTAGAGCGAATTTGCTATGTGCATTTCTTACTGAGTGAGTATGAAACGACACGTGCTTCTTTCTAGTACTTACCTTCTCTTTCTACGACGCACACACAACATTTAATACATGGGTGCTTCACTTATATAATAAAAGGATATTACGCCCGTCTTTTTTTCAGGTGCGTGCGTGCGATCGCACCGTCCGTCCGTTCCGTCTATCTTACCGCCTGGCCACGGGACAGGGCGACCGGCGGCGCGTCTTGCGATTTTTGAATACACTGCCTACGCGCCGCTGCGTGCTTGCGTAATTGTAGGGACACAACGCTCAGTGTATTCTAAAATCGCAATTCGCGCCGCCGGTCGCCCTGTCCCGTGGCCAGGCGGTTATATGCTTTAGCAAATTAGCAAATGACATTCCTGAGTGACAGAAAAGGATGGAGCGACGGAAAAGTGCGATCGCGTGCGGCCATGTGTACCTAGTTCAACCCTTACACGCGTAACTAGTCCTCATATGCAGTCAAATGCCGAGACGCAATATGAGTCTATGTGGAAGACGACATAAATCATGTGGACATATTGCGCTGACCCCAAATAATGGGATAAGGGTAGGAAGATGATGATTGTTGTGCAAAAATGAGAGTGTTATTATTGAGTCGGAGCCAAGAAGTTTGGAATCCTCTATAGTGGAGTGCAGACTGCCTACAAACTTGAAACTTGATAATACTACTCCTTTGTTCTATTCTATTCTATTTTTATTATTAATGGCGTTTCCATGTTAGATTTCGCCAGTGTCAGGCAGTTTCAGGGAGTGTCTATCCAATCTCGAGGATTGTTTTTGAGTAAGAACAACTGAGAAGTATTTTGGAGCCTCGTGGCAGGCTGAGCCGCGAACCGCGCGAACACCATGCGAGAGACAAGGAAAACCCTGCAACGTGACTCTAAATGATCGTTCTTTTCCGTCGCATCGTTGTTTTTTGTGACGTTAACTTTGTCCCTTTTTAATCCAACATACAAAATTGTAGCTCCTCTCCTGTTATTATTAAACGATTTTATTTAACTTCGAACCGGTCTAACTATCTATCTAACTAACTAACAATGGATTCTTGTAATCGAATTTTCACCCACTTCCTGTCAACCGATTCAGTTGAAACTTTACACACAAGTATAGTTCTGATGACAATGCAATATTATGGTAACATGGAGGTGATCTGATGATGGAGACTGAAGGTGGTCAAGAGATCTCCTCGATTTCTTATAGCAGAGCACTCGTGTTTAGTGTTATATAAATTGTTTTAATGAGACCTTTATGGTACTGGTAAGATTGAGGGTCTGATGATGGAGACGGAAGGCGGTCAAGGGATCTCGTCGATGACTTATAGCAATACACTCGTGTTTGGTCTCATTTCAATCGTAGCGATGAGATCTTTGAGGTACCAGTAAGATTGATGGTCTGATGCTGGAGACGGAAGGTGGTCAAGGGATCTCGTTGATGACTTATAGCAATACACTCGTGTTTGGTCTCATTTCAATTGTAGCGATGAGATCTTTGAGGTACCAGTAATATTGAGGGTCTGATGCTGGAGATGGAAGGTGGTCAAGGGATCTCGTTGATGAATTACAGCAATACACTCGTGTTTGGTCTCATTTCAATTGTTGCGATGAGAACTTTGTGGTACCAGTAAGATTGAGGGACTCATGATGGAGACGTAAGGTGGTGAAGGGATCTTCTCGATGAAATATAGCAGAGCACTCGTGTTTCATGTCATTTAAAATGTTTTGATGAGAACTTTATAGCACCGGTAAGATTGAGGGTCTGATGATGGAGACGGAAGGTGGTCAAGCTATCTTCTCGATTAATTATAGCAGAGCACTAGTGTTTGGTATCATTTAAATTGTTTCGATGAGAACTTTATGGCACCAGTAAGATTGAGGCTCTGAAGATGAAGATGGAAGGTGGTTAAGGGATATCCTCGATAAATTATAGCAATACACTCGTGTTTGATCTCATTCCAATTGTTGCGATGAGAACTTTGAGGTACCAATAAGATTGAGGGTCTAATGATGGAAACGGAAGGTGGTCGATGGATTTCCTTGATGAATTATAGCAGAGTACTTGTGTTTGGTATAATTTAAATTGTTTCGATGAGAACTTTATGGTACCGGTAAGATTGAGGGTCTGATGATGGAGAATGAAGGTCAAGGGATCTACTCGATGACACATAGTAGAGCACTCGTGATTGGTATCATTTAAATTGTTTCAATGAGAATTTTGTGGCACTTGTAAGACTGAAGGTCTGAAGATGGAGACGGAAGGTGGTTAAGGGATCTCCTCGATGAATTATAGCAAAACACTCGTGTTTGGTCTCATTCCAATTGTTGCGATGAGAACTTTGAGGTACCAGTAAGATTGAGGGTCTGATGATGGAGACGGAAGGTGGTCAAGGGATCTCCTCGATTACGTATAGCAAAACAATCGCGTTACATATCATTTCAATTGTAGCGATGAAAACTTTGTGGTAACATTAAGATTGAGGGTCTGATAATGGAGACGGAACGTGGTCAAGCGATCTTCTCGATGGATTGTAGCAGAGCACTCGCGTTTGGTATAATTTAAATTGCTCGATGAGAACTTTGTGGCACCAGTAAGATTAAGGGTCTGATGATGGAGATTGAGGGTGGTTAAGGGATTTCTTCAGTTGATTGAAGTAGAACACTCGTGACGGATCAAATTTAATTGAATTTGATGAGGATTCTATAGTCTCGGTAAAATTGAAGGTCTGATAATGGAGACGAAAGGTGTTCAAGGGATCTCCTCAGTAAATTGTTGCAGTATATTCGTGTTTGATCGCATTTAATTGGTTTTGATAAGGACTTTTCGTCCCGGTCAGACTGAAGGGTCTGATGATGGAGATCACCTCTATAAAGCATTTGTGTTTGATCTCGTTTCATTTGTTTCGATAAGAACTTTGTGGTATCAGTAAGATTGAGGGTCTTGATGATGAATACAGCGGGTGGTAAAGGAATCTCCTCGATGTATTATAGCATAGCACTCGTGTTTGGTATCATATAATTTGTGTATGAGAACTTTACGGTAGGTAGGTACCGGTAAGATTGAGTATCTTATGTTGGAGATGGAAGGTTTTCAAGGGGTCTATACAACTAATTGTAGCAGAACATTCGTGTTTGGTATCATTATATTTGTTTCGATAAATACTTTTTAGTCTCGGTAAGATTGAGCGTCTTATGATCGAGACAGGAGGTGGTCAAGGGTCTCATTTAATTGTAGCAGATCACTCGCATTCGATCTAATTTAATTCGTTTCTATTAATGTTTTCAGTTTTTACTTTGACTGGGAAACTAAAAAGTAAAAAATAAAATAGGTAAAAAAACTTTTTAAGTTAAACGATTTTATTTGAATGAAAACTGCACTAAACGGTAAAAAATAATTTTCGACATTTTCGTATTATGTTGTACACTACCGTTAGCTGGAAATTTGTGAGTATAACCTATGTCAACCTATCTTCAAAATAGTTATGACGAATAAAGGTATTACAATAGGCATTCATATTTTAGATTAATACTTTGTTAATTAATTTTGATTATAAAATCGTGGGCGCTTGCTAGTAAAATATTAAACTTTCTTAAAAAAATTACTTTCATCCGTAGGTAGTGCAGGAACAGGTCTTCATAGCTCGATGACATACAACAATGAAAACCACATCGATATCACCTTAGCCGTACTATTTACTTTCAAAATGTTTTGATGTAATTTTTTTATTTTGTAAGATAAATAGTATGTAACATTTGAGTTATACCTATTACTCATTTTATAATCAAAATTAATTAACAAAGTATTAATCTAAAATATGAATGCCTATTGTAATACCTTTATTCGTCATAACTATTTTGAAGATAGGTTGACATAGGTTATACTCACAAATTTCCAGCTAACGGTAGTGTACAACATAATACGAAAATGTAGAAAATTATTTTTTACCGTTTAGTGCAGTTTTCATTCAAATAAAATCGTTTAACTTAAAAAGTTTTTTTACCTATTTTTTTCGTAACTACGTCATTAGATAGAAAGGGTCACACCTAAAATTGGAAATATCGACGACGCCATTGCCAATTTTCTGGTATCAATGCTTGTAAGGAGGAGTGGTATCCTTTATGATTTAGATCCATGGTCGGAGCATACAGATATAGAATTTGGTTTCTTGATTAACTTTAAAACTACGGAACCGAAAAATCAATAAGGTGCTTATAAAATCTAGTTGAAGTGTTATTAAAAATTTGCATCAAACAAATAAAACAAATAAATTTAATTTCAATAAATTAAAATAAAAGAGGCCTCGCCAGATTTGGTAACTTAGGTTTACCTGTTTAGCGTTTGCCATGGCACCTGGAAAACCAAGAACGGTTTGTCCAGGTAGTCCGCCGGTCGCTTCTAAGGCCCAATTTATGATAATGCAGATTCCCTTTGCTGCCAACTTGAAAATTGCAAGCTGTGTTATCGGCTTAACCGTTGTACCCAAGTACCCAAAGGCATAAACGAAGATTGTGTAGTTGACATTAGCTGGATCCTGAAGAATCTGTGTTAGTTTCGCGACAGCTTGGGGGTCATCCAGTTGAATAGTAGCCACTAGGCCCGATCTGCGGGATAATTTCCATCATTACTTAAGAGAATATCCTATTAAAAGATGATAAGGACAAAATAAAATCATCTACTTACTCTTTGTAAACATCATATGTGGCCGCATGTGTATATCCCACAATACCTGGTTAGAAATTACTGATTAGGTCTGCGAAATAGGAAATTTCGCCAATGCGCGCTTTGCTTTGTATGAACAATTTGTACTGAATACCTACTGAATTGTGACGTCATTATGACTATTTCATTACCTAGTTTTTATACATACCTAGGTTATCTCATTATTGTAAATAGTAGGTACCTAGGTATTCAACTGTTAATGTGGCACTATATTTTGTACCCAGGTCAAATTGCTGGATGAATACAATAACGGCACAATTGGATGAATACAATAACGGCACAATACATGCGCTAGGTGGCGCTGGCGTGACAGTTTACAAATTTAAAAGCTTACGAGTTTTTAATTGTTAAAATTATAAATAACGTGTATTATTAAGAAATTTCACTGTTTATTCAAGGCATTAGTGTTGTGAAAGAGAATAATATACATTTTCTCTTATAAAAATGGCTCCACCAACAAAAGCAGCGCTCGAAAGGTTAGTGGACGTTGTAACCGACCTCGGTTTGAAAATGGAAACGATGAATCTCAAATTAGACGAGTGTTATGACATTATACACAGCCAAAAGACATATATTATGGAACAAGACAATAGTTTACGACAGCTGAAAACGACCCTAGATGAGTTAAAACTGGATTTCAAATCACAACATACTAAGAACGGTTACTCACCTGACACAGCTAAGAAAGAAACCTCATCCTTCACTTTTGGCCCTGTGTTCTCCATACCTCCAAGATTGACCGTTCCTTCAGCCCTGAACGAATCTGGACCACACGGTATCACACTACACGACTTGTCAACTGAGTCCACGAAAAATGACAATGACAACACTATAGTATCTGGTCAAAAATGCACTGAGACACCCCCTGGCCGCACGTCGACTCCAGCAGCGAAGGAACAGCTCACACAGAACACTAAGTCCCCTGCAACGTACGCAGAGGCAGCTCGTCTGAAGACCCCATCGCCGGTAAAGCCCGCGGCTCATGCCAAGCCCTTGGTTCATACCGAGCCTGCAGCCCAAGCCAATCCGGGACGTCTCTGCGCAGCTCCACCACGCACCAGTAGTCTCCACTTGTTCAACTTCAGCGTGGAGACAACCGCCAAGGACATCACCGATCACCTCAGCTCGCGCCTCAAGTTGAATGACGTCCACTGTGAGAAGCTCACTACTCGTGGTGAATATTCCTCTTTTAAACTGGATGTTCCAGCTGCACGGGTAAGATCAATCCGGAACCACAATATCTGGCCTCAAGGAGTGTCCATAAGGCCTTTCAATTATGTTACAAAGGACAACAAATCGAAAAAGGATTTAAAAAACTCGCGCACGCGGGGGTCCACACCCGTCCGATAACCTCAAAACCTCCGAACACGAACAAACAATTGAAAGTTCTGCACCAAAACGTTCGTTCAATTACGGGAAAGACGGGATTACTAGATATTTTAATAAACAAACATAATCCAGATGTAGTTGTTTGTACGGAAACTTGGTGTAGGGCGAATGAAATTCGACGCGTGAGGCTCTGTGGCTATCAATTAGCAAACTACTTTTCTCGCACCGTGATCGCTCACGGCGGTGTTGCACTATATACACGCATAGATCTTATGTATATACAGCGGACAGACTTGCAGGCTCTGGCCGTCGAATTTGATTGTGACCTAAGCGCTATAGAATTATCAAGTACAAATATTGTTATTATAGGTATATATAGAACCGGAAACGGGGATTATAATAATTTTTTATCAACAATTGAAATGTTAATGTCTAAATTGAATGACGAAGGCAAAAGATTTATTTTGGTTGGCGATATAAATGTGGATTATCTTAATGACATATATAAAAATAAGCAGCCATTTGACGATCTTATACACTGTTATAACTCAAAAAATATAGTTGACTTCCCCACGCGTATATCAGATACCTGCGCGACATCCATAGACTGCGGAATAGTTGATTGTAATGATAGTGAGGTGACTGCTACTTCTATTGCTACACCGGTAAGTGACCACGAGGCTCAGCTGTTTGTAATAACTTTACAATCACATAAAAATAAGTTATCTAAATCCATAGAACGACGAATATTTAATGGGGATTCCATTTATAATTTTTATCTTGACATTACTAATTATGACTGGAATTTTGTTTATTTATTTGACATTAATATTAATGAAAAATTTTCTAAATTATTTTCTGTACTGACATTCTATATTAATATTCACTTTCCAATTAAAAAAATATTTTTAAAAAAGAAATCCAGCACGCCTTGGATGAGTGACGAGTTAGCTTCCTATGTACAAAAGTTTGAAGACTTTTGCGCAATTAAGCATCAGTATCCCAGCGACAAATCAATACATGACTGTGTACGTTACTACTCGAACCTCATTAAATCAACCAGCCTGCGTGATCGTCGCGCATATAATGATGATAGACTAACAGGTGCGAAAAACCCTTCTAGAGAGGTATGGCGGATCGTGAATGAGGAGATATCTGATAAGAGTAGACAACAGAATATGGAACTTATGAGTGAAGGGTCACCCGTCCAAGCGAATAAAATTCCCGATTATTTTAATCAATACTTTTTGACGACTACAACAAATTTACCAATAAGTAGTAATAAGTGCCAGGCTGTTGACTACCTAAACCGATACTTACATGAGCTAAACCCACCGCAGTTCTCCATACCGATCGTCACCCGAGATATACTTAATAAGGTGTTAAAAAGCATGATTCATAAGTCGGGCACACTTGACATATACGACATGTCAGTTAATATATTACTGTCAATTTGGCCAGTTTTAGCAGACATACTAGTGACCCTTATCAATGAAATGTTTAGCGCTGGGATATATCCCGACGTGTTAAAGACTACTAGGGTCTGTCCGGTATACAAGGGCAAGGGAGATAGAACTCAAGTAAACAGTCATAGGCCCATAACAATTGTTCCTACCATATCAAAAATTGTTGAATCGATTTTATCCTCAAGCATTATGGAACACCTTGAGACAAATGATCTACTGACGGACAGACAGTACGCGTATAGGAAGGGCAAGTCCACAACTGCTGCAGCACATCAGGTAATGGATTCGATTTTGACCAGCATCGACGATAGGTACAAGACGGCTGGTGTATTTTGTGACCTTTCGAAAGCTTTTGACGTAATTCAGAACGATATACTTTTAAAAAAGCTACATTCATACGGCATCAAGGACAACGCCTATGGGCTGCTTAAATCGTTCTTACAAGGTCGCAAACAGCGTGTAGAGATATCCACGAACGGCCGCAAGTACAGGTCCGAGGCAGGTGACGTCACTATAGGTATTCCGCAGGGGTCAGCTCTTGGAAATACCCTGTTTTTGGCGTTCATCAATGATCTGCCCCACTTCATAACAGACGGTCTAGTCGTTTTATTCGCTGATGATACGACAGTAATAGTGTGTGCACGAGACTATGAGCAGCTAAACATAAAAATAAATTGTACCTACGAGCGACTGCAACAGTGGTTTTCTTCAAATGGGCTAATTCTAAACGCGTCAAAGTCAAACCTGATGCTATTTACTGCAAAACACATTGAAAAACCACTTAGCATCACTAGTCCAGTCCCTCTCTGCTATTCATGCAAGTTCCTTGGGTTCACTCTAGATGCCAACGTTAACTGGAAATCGCATATACAGTCCCTATGTGACAAACTTAGCAGTGCAACTTACGCACTAAGAAAACTTCGACCAGTAGTTTCCAGTGCCGTACTTAGACAAACGTACTTTGCACATTTCCATTCACTTATGACCTATGGCATCCTATTATGGGGGGATTCAACGGACTCAAATAGAATATTTATATTACAAAAACGGGCACTACGCATAATGGAAAGTATTAAGCCCCGTCAAACTTGTAGGACTCATTTTGCAAAAAAGCATATCATGACTATGCCCAGTTTATACTTATTTGAAATAATCTCATATGTCCGTCGGAATATTACGCATTTCAATCGCCGTTTAGGTGGAGGTCATTCACTACGCAACGCGGGAAGACTGGCCAGCGTGTCCCGTCGTACAGAAATGGCTTCTAAAAACCCACGAGTAATAGGTCCGACTTATTATGAGCGACTTCCTGAACATCTGAGGAATGTAACCAATGACGAATCATTTTACCGCCAACTAAAAAGTCTTTTGCTGGATAGTGAATTTTATTCTGTAAACGAATTTCTTTTGTTTGACTTTAAGTAGACTACAATAAGTAATTGTAGCGACATTTTATTTAAATTATTATTTAGAATTGTATTTTCTTATGTTTTACATATAATATTTATTTGACATTGTTACCCTCTAGATTAGTTATGTTGACATTTTATTGTTCTATTTTAAATTCTTGACGATCATATTATCCTTTGACATTTTTATTTTTATGTAATGTACTTCCTTACTTGTAATTATGAATTTGATAATATGAAATAAATGATTCTATTCTATTCTATTCTATTAAAAAAAAGCGATTTCGAGTGCATAAATAGACTAGTTGGCGCAGAGCATGAATCCGCATTTAACTCGAATTCGCCAAATTTTGACTTGTGCCGTTATTGTATTCACCCAGCGAAATGTAGTGCTCTTTTTAACCGACTTCAAAAAAGAGGTTCTCAATTCGACTGTAGGTAAGTAGGTAGAGTCCATACCTAATCATATTCAGAATTACTCTTGATCGATATAGACCATCAAACTGAACAACTTTCACTATTAGTCCAGTAAAAATACGGGTCGAAAGAAATAATATATAATATGCAATTTTTTTTGCTAGATCGTTTATACATGTGATATTAAGACACAAAATTTCATGTTTTTAGTTTTTAGTACTAACATGTATTTTTTTTATTTATAGTGTCAGATTTCTTTCTTTTTTCATTTTTATTGTTTGTTTTAGGTTATCAGTTTACATACACTGTAAGTTTTGTACTAAAATTGTTTTTTTCGTAATTTCTACTTATATAAAAACGATGGTGCCGTGGTGATTTTTGGTTTTTTGTGGGGGTTGGATTTGCTTCTAATATAAAAGAATACAAATGAATTTAATAAGAAATGAATGGCATAAAAAACTGTATGCACTTCATATTTTGTTCCAATTTACATGATTTTTTTTACTTTGTTTAATTATTTGCAGCGCAGGACCGGTCGTTAAGGCGATCCTTGGGGGAGGCCTATGTCCAGCAGTGGACGTCCATCGGCTGAAATGATGATGAATTATTTGATAGAATTTTTAGGGGGATTTTCAATTTAAATGATAACTAGAATTATAATCTAAAATATGATTTAAAAAAACCGGCTACCTTTTATAAATTATTTACATTCGCCATACAAGCGACCCGTAACTTTACTGGAGTATATCTATTCATAAACCTACGTTGCGTTGTCCGTCCGTCGTGTTCAGGACAGACTCCTGTTTTGACGTGATAATGTCTAAACTAACGTATAAATTTATGAACACCGGCTGCACGCACGAAAAAGTGTCACATTTGAATTTACGTAAAACTATCGTCCGCAAACCGACATTACAGAAACCAATTTTTTATTATAAGTTATATAGATAACTACATATAAAGTAGGTAGGTATTGTTAAAATTCACGCCACTTACCCGTTAAACATAATAACACTGCCAGTGTGGTTTTAAACATTTTTATAATCTTTTTTCGTATTAAAAAAAAGTAGATGCGTTGAGGCCGACAGTTATTAAAATTATGAACCTCATTTTTAATTTTAAGTAATTATATCCATCGCGCAAGAAATTAAATATATATATTTATATTATACATAATATTATGAATACAAATAATAAATATAGATGATATATGTTCAAATAATAAATACATTTGTGTAAATATGTAAGTCTTGTTTTGTAAGTCTTTATAAATGTAAGGTGATCCTAATTTGATACGGTTTGATATTATGTAGGTATAGTACATATACTTACTAGACAGGTCTGTCGTCATTCCCTCCTGAAAATTTAATTGCTAAATGTGAGAATTTCTAGAACTATTATTTATCCGCAGTGAACGAGCAGAAGGAGCGGCGGAAGAATCGAATTATACAAGGTGTTACAAAACTACAAATAAACATTTAAGGGGGTGGTGTAGACCATGAAACTGAACAACTTTCACTATGGGACCAATATCGAAATCGCGAAAAAATAATTTTTTGTTCTATACTCTACAAATCGACTAGAGCTAAAATATGTATGGGATATAAAATTGTTTTTTTCGCGATTTCGATGTTGGTCCCATAGAGAAAGTTGTTCAGTTTGACGGTCTAAACAACCCCCTTATGAGTTTTAAAAATTTATTGTTACTTATGAAACACCCTGTAGAATTCTCTGTATGAAATTCAATGACACCTCGCACGAGTATCCGTAGCGAATCGGACTATGACTAGGTACTTATATGAGGACTGGTACAGTGCGACATAAAAGAGTAGAAAATATTAATGAGGGCGCTGCCTCCACGCAAGAACGTCAAAATCACGCATAAGCTGGCAAGACCGACCTACAATTTGTACTAAAATATTTAGTTCCTGCTGTCACCGTTTTCTACTCTTTTATGTCGCACATGGCAAACACCCTTCAGATCAGGTCCTCGAATGGGTAAAAACTCACTGGCACATTATTATATAGGCGCATACCCGCATAGGACACTGGCCCGCAGACAATCAAAAATCAAGTCATTAAAAATCCTTGCATTCGCCAGAAGTAACATTGTCGGCAGCCATTCGGCACAAGGCCAAGGGATCTTTTGGTCCCTATTTTTTCATGTCTTTTGAAAATCAGCGAGTAGAGGGAAATCTGTGAATGTAAATTTCGACTGGTAAACAATTTTACGAGAATTTTTTCTCTATTTTTGAGAGACCCTAAAAAATAGTTTTGTGCCATATTGTGATCTATACACGATGTTGAATGGACACTTTTCGTATCATAATTGGTACTACGTACGACGTATTAGGAATTAGGATGTGTTCCAAAATAATAATTCCATCAAGATATCAACATTAATTCTCGTGGGGTTTCGGATTGTGCCTACCATAAACTTAATCGGTAGTAATATTAAGTTTAAGGTACCTACCTAGGTACTATCTGTAAGTAAAGGTAGTTAAATCTTGTTAAACAGGGTGAAATCGATATAATTAGCATTTAATGAAACTAAGAGTATATACATCAAACTGAACAACTTTTACTATGGGAGCAAACCGATTGGAGCAAAAATAAAATCTACTGTTTCATGCTTAACAGCAATGCCTAGGTGATATTTGCAACAGCTGATATTTTTTTTTGTAAAAGTTGTCCAATTTGATTGTATAAAAGGATACTAATGAAATCGATTAAACCCTGAAGAAGGCAGGTGAAAATGGGTCAATATTCAGGCTATTTTATTATAATAAAATATTAAAACAAATAGGCACTGTCTTAACTAGCTGACAGTTTTTTAAAATTACACAAAAATCTGAATTGCGCCTTAACTGCAGTCCTACTTATCGATCACAACATAGCCGAAGAACAGCACATTCAGAATAAGAACTTCTGAAACAATTAGGTACAATTAATTGTAATCGGAGATTATCGACATTTAGCCATTAATCAAAATCGTTGATTATCATTGCGATTAGTTAACCGATTGATTGAAAGGCTAGCCCGTTCATTGAATTGATTGACTAAAGGACAACTGGCCAAGTCGTTGAATGGGATATAGACGACTTCGTAATGTTTGGTCAGGGTGACCGTGAGTCCGTAACTTAAAACTTAAAAGGTAACCTCTTTAACCCATAATTCACTTTTTGTGTCCCAAGTACCCATAATACAAATTAAAATCCCCATATTTTGTGGCTTTGACTACTTTTTCCACCAGACCCAGTACAGTGAAAACTCCAACCTTTCTTTAAAATTATCCGGTGGTGGCGTAATGTAATATATGGCACATCCATGCTGTCACACTATTCTATTGCTTAAAACTCACTTTATAGTCCAATCATTTTAGGGTTTGACCCTAACAATAAAGGGCGTAACAAACGGACGCTATAATATACAGCGCAGTACAGCACAGTATAGCGCTATACTGCGCTCTAGAGTACGGTATAGCGCATTATAGCGCTATACTGCGCTATAGAGCGCAGTATAGCGCGATACCGCCGAGGTTGAACTCTTCTAACGCACGAAACCTTGCATGAGCACGTCCCGTTCTTGTGCGAGTGAGAGGGGGCTATTGCCATCTGAAAGATACCGGGCAGTATAGCGCAGTATAGCGCTATACTGCGCTATACTGCTTGGTATATTACGTCGCATAGATACAGGATGTTTTACAACCGTCCTGATTTATTTAATTAATCAACTTATTTATTGAATAGGCGGACTAATATTACTTACCAGTTTATTATTATAATGTTAAACAACAAATTTTATATGAGTAATAGTGTCTCAACAACTAAATTAAGCAGAAAAAATCGCCTGTCTCATACATTTGAGTTTAGGAGGCTTTGCAGTTTAGTATGGAACAGCCGATTTATTTCTTTGCGATGCAGGTTTGATCCCATAGTAAAAGTTGTTCAGTTTGATGGTCTGAACCACCCCTTAAAGTTTCGGAACACAAAAAAAAAACTTCCGGTAGGTAGGTATATTTTTTTAATTTTGGTCTTTATTAGGAAAATCAAATCAAACAACTAAGTAGGATCTACTTTATCATTGTAATTTTTTAAGATAGGTAGACCTTTCACGCGAACCAGTTAAGGCGCGGGCACCTTTGCATTGATTGGCGGCATACGATCAGATAAAAGGAATCAATCAAACCACCTGGTTTGATTTTCATCCCATCCCATGAACCCATATAACTCATTTAATTGAACAGCCTGTATAAAATTGTATTCCTACACGCGCAAGCTGCCACCGCACTCACGCACACAGACGCAAACGGCAAATTATCGATCTTGATACTTGTAATTTTTTATAAGTATTTTGTTTGGCAAAGTAAATTGTTTATTATTTGATACTTATGTATTAAAATTTAACTTTGAAAAACATAATACGTTAACTTTTAATTAAAAATCCCTGATTGTTACTGATAAATCAATTGATATTTTTTGTCTGTTGTTTGTACTCGAGCGTCACGCAAAATCAACTGGACCAACGTTATACAATTAAACAATGTTCACCATAGTGAACCATAGGACCCCATAGGACCAAACTAGTGAAAGTTGTTCAGTTTGATGGTCTGAGGCACGACCATCTGATAAATGTAAAGCATTTAAATTTACATCGTGAATAATATTGGTCCAGTTGTTTTTGCGTGACGCTCGAGCACAAACAACAGACTTAAATAAAATCAATGATTTACGAATTAAAATAAGATGTTTTATGTTAATTTAAGTTACATTTTAATACCTATCTAAAATGATAAATAAACTACGTTGCTAAACAAAGTACTTGCTCAAGAAAAAAATTTTAAAAGTATCAAGAAGTGGTCTTCCACGTGGAGTTGACTCTACGGTGGCGTGTGTGCGTGCGGCGGACTGCGGCGTGGCCGAGTCCTTTGTGCTCGCCGCCATTCTCGCCGCCATTGTAGTACTAGTGATGTGCCGAGACGACTATTTTTAGTATTCGGATATTAATATTAATTTATTCGATAACAATTTTCTTATTTCTTTGGTAACCTCATTGAAAGAAGAATCAAATTGGTACCTACTCGAGTATTCAAGTCCATTCTGAGCAACCATCAAACTGAGAAACTTTTTCTATGGAGCCAATAAAGAAATCGCGAAAAACAGCAAATGTCATTCATAGAAAATGTCAATAGCTACTCGACCAAAATGTAGGATTTTTTTTCGTGATTTTTTCTATGGAGCCAACAAAGAAATCGCGAAAAACAGCAAATGTCATTCATAGAAAATGACAATAGCTACTCTACCAAAATGTACGAAATATATTTTTTTCTCGCGATTTCAAAGTTGGTACCATAGTAAAAGTTGTTAAGTTTTATGGTCTGAAACACCCCATCAAGTATGTAGGTAACACACTCAACCATACAGCCTGTATAAACCTACTCTTACTTAATATAGTCGTTTTTCGACAAGAGATAAGAAATTAAAGTTGCAATTTATGTAAGTGCTAACTGTTAGTACCTACTTGATTATTGTGAATCCGAATATTTATTTCGCATATAGTGTACTCGCATTATTACGAAAGCGCATTATTGTAAAGGTATTCGAATCCGAACTCAAGTCCAACCTGTCTCGGCACATCACTAGGGAGTACTATGTCAGTCATTCCATTGATAAATTGTGAGCATCGAGGCGGCAGGATCAAAATCTTTGATTCAAAATGTATCTTTTCAGTAACATAGTACCAACCAGTGTTGGGCAAATTGTAATTAACTACTAATAAAATTGTAAGATGTAATTAATTACTCGTAATTCATCATCATCATCATCATCATCATCATCATCATATACTCGTAATTATTGAAAGGTAATTAAATTAACAAATACAATTTTTATTAGTAGCTAGAGTTAACCCGCGACTTCGTCCGCACAAATTATATACCAGATTTTAAGTCAGATATCAGATCATAAGCTATCATTCAAGTTTAGATTGTAATTATTGTTAATTCAAATTGTTTGCTCATTTACTATTTTGGCTGACATTGTAAGGTTTGCGGGTCAGCCATGGATCAGATTGGCACAGGACCGTGAGGAGTGGCACAGTAAAAAAAGGAGGCCTTTTCCCAGCAGTGGTTTGATATGGGCTGATTTGATTGACTGATTGATTACTTTTTTGGTTCCGATTATAAATGAATGCTTTTTGAAAGTAAATAATGATTGCATTAGCCATTTGATGTTTGAAGGTGGATGATGGATGTTCGGTATTTAATTGTGTAATTTTAATTATACTAAAATAATGTATTAACAATAAAACTACTTAGGTAATTCCAATTACTTAATTGAAATTACAAGTAATGAAATTACTTTTGTTCAATTATTAATTCAATTACAAAATGCTGTTTCATACTCTTGTAAATTCTGTAATATAGGTACTGTTGTTGGTTTTCCAATATAATCAAAATAGATAATAATTATTTACGCCTAACTCTCTCAGACGGATTTTAAGGGGTTGATCGGATCATCGAACTGAAAAACTTTATGGGACTAACATCAAAATTACAAAAAAACAAATCAGCTGTTCCATACAAAGCTCCGTCGTCCAATGGTTAAGAGCTTAGGCTCTTGACACGGAGGTCGTGGGTTCGATTCCCACAGGAGGCACCTAGTGATTTTTCACTTTGTGCGTTTTTCCCCAGTTTGTTAGGACATTGCAGTCTGAATTCACCTGATTGTCTGAAAAAAAAGATGATTCCATGCTTCGGGTGGCACGTTAAGCCTTTGGTCTCTGGTGCCAGTCCAGCTACTATCTCTGGTGGTAGTAGTCGTTACATAAAAACTACGTCACGAGGCCGTAAGACGGTTATGAATAAACTCTGACACCAGGGCTTGTCCACAAGATAAGAAAAAGAAGACAAAGCTGGAATCCTACTCGACCCAAATGTATGGGACAGCTGAATGGAGTACTATGTTACCGACAGGCCAAATTTTGAAACGAAGATTTGATCCCGCCATCTCGATGCACACGCGTTATAGCGCTATACTGCGCTCTATAGCGCAGTACTGCGCTATAGAGCGCAGTATAGCGCTATACCGTACTCTAGAGCGCAGTATAGCGCTATACTGCGCTGTACTGCGCTGTATATTATAGCGTCCGTTTGTTACGCCCTTAATTCATCTATCGCTGAAACTTTGCAGTGTGATAGATTGCGGTCCTAGATTATTTGTCAATCGTAATCTGTATACTTTACTTTATCACACTGCAAAGTTTCAGCGATAGATGAATTATTGTTAGGGTGTCCATACAAGGAAACTCTAAAATGACTGGACTATTAAAGTAAATCATAAGGAAAAAAATATCTAAAAATTGCTTGCCTGTGCGAGCTGTCTGACGCTATCTTGGTTTTGGTGACTACTATCGCCGCAGTGTGGGAAACGTGTCAAATAAATACACTATTGGTAATCGGTTCAACACTACTTCTTTCCTTTTCAAAATAATATGTGTTAAAACAACGTCAGCACATTAAGGAGGAACCTGTACAAGTACACAAATGCACAACACGTTTATTTACAAAAAAAAAGTAGTACATACACTTAGTTTAGTTTCTTATAGTTCAATGTTACTAAATAACATTAAAATGGAAAAATATTTACTAAATTTATCATTATTTTTACGTTTCAAGTTACAGTATAATAATTGGATACAAGTTTTTACTAATTACTGTAAGTAGTAAAATAAATTGTCTTACTACGCAAAGTACTTACCTACATCTAAAATTGTTAAGGGGGCACCGAGCCTGCAGTACCTACTGCCCTTAATTATATTTTTAAGTTATAAGTACAACATTTTCTCAAAAAATAAGCGTGTTAAATTTTTAGTCATTGCTGATTTAAATTTTTTGGGGCATTGTGGACTTGTGTTTTCTGAATCTTTGTAGTTATTATCTTTAAAATATCTGCAAGAGTCTAAAATAGAAAATTTTAGCAATTTTAAAACATTTAAAAATCAAATGAAAAGAAATGAAATATTAAATACTTATTTATCGTGGATCATGGGTAACTAACAAATCCGTAATGTACCTACTGACAAATCTAAAATTAGCAGTTTTGTAGAAAATGTTGTAATTATACAACAAGAAATTTTAAAAACACTATAGTGGGAACGGTTGAAGACTCCGTACCCCCTTAGAGATTCCGTACAAAATCATAGAGAGCAAAATACCCACCCTAATAACACTTTGTGCCACTTATTATGCTATGTATTTACATTTGGAAACCTATCTATTTACAATATAACTGTAGGATTTATTACAAAGTGGTGGAACCACAAAATGAGAATACATTTTGCGGTGAACCAACTCTTTAACGGAAAGTGTGAAAATAAGTTGCGATTTCATTAATTGGAAACTAACGCCCTTTGTTTGACAAAAACTTTCAAATAAATTCTACACCACACCACAGACAAATGGTATTACTGCTAACGTGATTAACAATCGATAAATAGGTACCGAGTGCTTCCCTCAATCGTAATTTTTTTTACTTTCTTGACCACTCCACTTAAAACATTTCCAAAAAACAAGAATATCTCATTTCAGTCATTGCTGATTTCCAATATATAGAAACACTAGTGTTTACCCGCGACTTCGTCCGCACAAATTATATACCAGATTTTAAGAAGACGTAGTCGAGACAGATCATAAGCTATCAAACAAAAAAAGTTTCATCAAAATCGGTTCAGTAGTTTTTGCGTGATGCGCGAACAAACAAGCAAACAAACAAACAAACAGACCGACTAAATTTCTAAAAAAAGGTTGATTTCGAGTCAGGGATACCTAAAAACCATATCGTAATCATTTTTTTGTAAATATCTTCAATGTAGACAGTTACAGTTTTATAATAGTTTAGATTAGATTACGAGCTATTATGTTTCATGTTGGTAGTTACTATGTTTAAAACCGCCGAAAGTTAGTTTTGCTACAAAATGAAAAAAAAAAAAAATCAGTATACCTAATTGAATATCTGCAATTTGTTTTTTTTTATGATGTTGTCAAGAAATGAAAACAATACGATTGTGGTCAGCCACTGAAGGCTCGGTACTCTCGATGAAATCCTATACCTACAATGATTTTTCTTTACAATTATCATGGTTCTACACTTCCAATGATGTCCAATGATTTTACAATTAATTAGGAACCACTTTAATCATCTTTATCTCGAACAATTTGACCTCTTTGTTGTAAATTACAATGTTCACCTATTTAGAACCTAATTTCTTTCTCTTATTTATGCATCACATAGGTAATGCCTCGATTGTTTTAATAGATACTTTTATCAACTTTCATGTCAAAGACTTTCATGTATTTCCCTTCAAATTTAGAACGATCTCTTCAAGGCGGAGCGCCGACGTTGTTAGCAACTATTTCCGAGTCATTGTCAGCGTTCTCGGAGTCAGTTTCCTTGGAGCTGGACTCTTCGGGCTCGTCCCTCATCAGCGCCCTGTACTTCTTGGCGATGATCTCCCAGTCGACCACGTTCTCTATCCTGGTCATGTTATTGAAGCTCAGCTGGGAGCCTAGTGGACTGAGGTGCACCACTGATAGACGCGTTGAGTCTGCAATGGAATACTATGTTGTTAGCATAACCAGGACTCCGACACTCGGCCGTAGGAACCGAGATAAGTACCTACACTTTTTGGCGCATCCTAAGCGATGCACTTGTATGAGTCTAGCGCCATTAGATACCTACATTTTCGATGATTAAGGCCTGTCACATACATACGGAATTGCGATTCGGAATTCCGAAGGAAAACAGGTTTTCGTATGGAGGTTCCCCCTCCAGATTTGAGAACGAAATTTCAAACCTAAACGAAAAACCTGTTTTCATTCGGAATTCCGAATCGCAATTCCGTATGTGTGATAGGCCCAAAGCGTGCAAACTTATCGTTTTCTAAGGAAGTGATGTACCATCTGTTACAAAGTAACTATAATCCGTGACATTACCCTGTTTAGGTTAGAAAGGATATATGTGTGATACTGGATAAAACGTAGTGATTCCATTCTCTTTGATACTGGACACATCCAGACTATTATTACATTACTTTTATAATAGCACCTGGGCGACCAAACTTCGTCTTCTTAATCGATTTCAAAAAAGGAGGAGGTTCTCAATTCGACTGTATGTTTTTTGTTTTTGTTTTTTTTTTATGTTTGTTACCTCAGAACTTTCAACTGAGTGACTGATTCTTTTTTTATTTGAAAGCTGGTGCTTCCCGTGTGGTCCCATTTTAATTTGGTGAAGATCTGATGAAGAGCTTCGGAGCTACACAATAGAACTGCTCAAAAGTTGACAGCAAATCATAGGAGATTAAAACATTTGCTTCGTATCGATGTGCCCTTTGCGTGTATAACGGATATCTGAGTCGAACTAATGAATTGACCACTGAAAACAGCAAAATAATTTTTTTTTAACATCAAATAGATCCATCATTTTATCGAATGGTCTAAGGCCTACAGATATTAGATCAGTGAAATAAAACCTAAGAAATAGACCTACAGATAAAAGTATACCTACCTACTTACATCCTTAGGGTCCTTCTTATATTATGTTAATACTTTTAAGGATATTATAGTCAGACCATCCAACTGAACAAATTTCTGTACGCAACATCGAAATCACGAAAAAAAAAATCTGCTGTCATATACATTTGGCTCAAGTAGGTTTGCAGTTTTGTATGGATCAGCAGATTTTTTTTTCAGAGAGAAATTTGTTCAGTTTGACGGTCTGATCATCCCCTTGAAAACGTATCAGCATTATGAGAAGGACCCTATATAGATAGATGATGTCCGCGACAAGATTTATCGTACGTAATCAATCAGCGTTAAGTAAAAAACCTCTAAAAACAAACATAGGTATAGGTAAGTAATTCAAACTCTCGAAAACACTTTTAAACATGTTATACACAAACTATAAATTGTAGGTTAAGCGCTCTACAAATGTTTACCAGCGCATTGTATGACAAACAGCTGTTATAAAGAACGTACCTTTAGGAACGACCTGTCCTCTCTTCACCTTGGACAGCCACTTGGCCCCTGCCTTCGACCTGGCGGACATCTGATCCTGGCGGTTGAGCCCGATCATGTGCACCAGGCTTGGACGCTTCTTCTTACTTATACGATCCTGAGTTATGTATACAATCGTATTATTTGTTTGATAAAGATTAAAACCTGACCAAAAAAAACAAATTATAATATTATTACGAAGATATCAAACTTTGAAATTATTCATACAAAATTTCAAAGCCTAAACTTCGTAATTATATTATAAATTGTAAATGTTATTTGGTATGCGCAAATTAGATTTTCTAAGCTGTTTTTCTATATATAAAACATTACTTTTACTCTACGACAAAGTTTTGTATGAAATTGACAACTCAGTGCGAGAACAAAGATTAGTTCCAACGATTTTTCGCAACATGGCGAGCGATTTTATTTTGCTGGTGTAACGATAATTATTACGTGACCAGGAGTGCGATTTTTGAATCTCATTCGGTGAGCTCAGCAGTTGAAAATGTCAAAATTACTATGGAGATACGCATCTTTCTACTGTAAATTTGACATTCAAAAATCGCACTCCTGAAGAATGATTTTTGAGAGTCAAATCAGCAGTAGAAAGATGCATAGTATCTCCATAGTAATTTTGACATTTTCAACTGCTGAGCTCACCGAATAAAATTCAAGAACACCAAAAATCGCACTCCAATCGTAAAGAATAGCCGAATGATGCTGCCATATTTTATGTTGTTTGACTATCTAAAATTTAGTCAGTGATCCAGAAATCTGGATTCTACTTACCTAGCGCTAGATTATTGTTTTTAATTAAATTTTATATTTTTTTTCTTACCTTACACCTATGGATTAACCACATGAGCCAGGTGGTGACGAGGTTAAGAGGAGACGGCGCCGTGTTGGTCCTGTGCATGTTTCTGATCAACTTAGACAGCCCGTACTTCCACTGTATGTCTAAGAGTTTCTTACCTTACACCTATGGATCAGCCACATGAGCCACGTGGTGACGATGTTGAGAGAAGACGGCGCTGTGTTGGTACTGTGCATGTTTCTGATCAACTTGGACAGCCCTTCTTCCACTGTATGTCTAAGAGTTTCTTACCTTACACCTATGGATCAGCCACATGAGCCACGTCGTGACGAGGTTGAGAGGAGACGGCGCCGTGTTGGTCCTGTGCATGTTCCTGATCAACTTGGACAGCCCGTACTTCCACTCTATGTCTGATTGAGCCTGCAAAGTTATTTTATGACAAGTTCTTTTATTGTAAATAGGACATCGAAAGACGGTAGATGGAGCTTAACCTTTAGGAACCAGGAAAACCATCGCAATTATTGAAGGCGAGACAGAAGAATTCAATTAATATTTTATGCAAATTTGGGTAAGTAGGTACCTAAGTATATTGTATTTTTATGTCTTACTTATTACGTTAAATAACGGAAACATTTGAAAATGAGACTGGATTGATAATGAAATACCAATCGCTTAGAGTTAAGCTTGCAGGGCAATTGTACCTATTGGTCTAAACCTTAGACCAATAGAAGATAAACGCCGAATTTTGGCTCCATCTACCAACGTCTTTTCTTATCTATAGTGTAGTGTAGGTAAACAATCTAACTATGCCATTGTCTTCACGATTAGAGTGAAATTGTGTCAAGTGTGAAACAAAGCTTTTCATAACATTTAGTTAGTAGGTATTAGTTCGTTATTTATAAAGTATTAATAGGTAGGGGAACCCAGACAGTGATTGCCCACCATCAGTTATTGTCCAAGCTAAGGAAAATCTACATTTTAGTAAACTTAAATTTGAGAAAGTTCAATAAAAACTTGTTAGATGTCTCTGTAGGTTCAATAGTAGGAAATTAAATTACAATATGGCCATACATAAATAGAAAAAAGTCAGTTATGGCCAACATTGCGACACGAGGCGTACATATTATTTAAACAGGTAAGATGTTCAGCAAATTCCTTAAGGATATGTCGAGTTGAATGAATAATATTGTGTGTTGGTTTTAACATTTGTTAGAAATTATTGTTTTGACCTATAAAATAACAATTAAACTTAGTTTTGAGTATTGAATCGTTGCCGGTTGCCGCTTGTTATTGTCGTTTTTCAGGGTGGACAATCACTACAATAAAATGCAATATTTTTTAGTTATTGCCCGCCCAAATTTAGTGATTGTCATAGGGCAATAGTTATAGTTATTAACCGGGCAATAACTATATTTTGTTTTATTGTTTGCAGAATAATGCCTAAAGCACCAAAAAAAGATTACTCCAAAGCCAGTTTGGAAAGTGCTATCCAGGAAGTTCATAATAATGTTAGTAATTTGTCCGAACGCCCAATTGCTGAAAAATATGGAGTACCGAGGTCAAGTTTACTTCACTAGGTGCATAAAAAATCCTGTTCATAAAACTTTTCTTGGTCCAGCGCCCATTTACAAATAACAAACTACTTAAATTTTCGTTGCTATTGCGTATTTCTTGGTAGTGAACAATTTATCCATTTGCAACACCACCTGTCGGACTTGATGCAAACCATAGACAAAATGGACTTCTTACTGTCAATGTGACAGGTTTATGAGTAATTTTAACATTGCCATCTTTTGATATTTCGATTTACTAGTCTTGGAAAACGCCTCATTATAATTATATTAATGTTGATTATTAGTGGTCAATCACTAAACCAAAGGCGGACAATCATTGTCTTTTATGGACAATCACTATATATATTTAAGAGTTTTTTTTTAAGTTCCTAACATTGTTTAAGTTTGGGAGATTTAAGGGTAAAACAACACTGTGTAGTATTTAAGAATGTCTAATGTTGCAAAAATATGTACTTTGATTACGATCTCATTAATAATAAAAAAATACAGAGACTTTAAATTTAATTAATCCTTAAGTGGACCATCACTGTCTGGGTTCCCCTATTATTGATAGTAGTAGGTACAGTAAACGTTATAAGTAAAAATAAATATTCAAAACCCTTAAGGGGGTTGTTTAGACCGTCAAACTGAACTACATTCTCTATGGGACCAACATCGAAATCGCGAAAAAAAAAAAAGATATCCCAATTATCCCATACGTATTTTAGCTCTAGTCGATTTGTAGAGTATGGTACATCAAATTTTTTTTTTGCGATTTCGATATTGGTCCCATAGTGAAAGTTGTTCAGTTTGATGGTCTAAACCACCCCCTTAAAGGTTTATTTGTATTTTTGTAACACCTTGTATAGAGTTATTTATTATCGATAAATAAATATTGTGATATCATTGAAATTTCATAACTTTCATGGTACCTATTCATTAGTAAACATTATTTTAAGCTAATAGATGAGTCTAAAACATATAATTATAATATGTAGGTATTATTACTTACCCAATGGCAATACCATTAATTAGTTAATGTTTTCGTAAAGGTAGAGTTTAATCTGACTACATTGACTGACTATAATATACAAGATAATTAGAAATTCAAACAATGTAAGTAGTTAACTACCTATTTAACTTTGTTCGGGAAATGTACTAATCTTAATTTGTATTGAATGTTAATAAGGGCATTGACCTAGAACGTAAGTAGGTGGATAAATGTTACTTAAATTCTGGTTACTTCACATTTTTATGTAAATAACTTCTGGAAAAACAAGTTTTAGATACACCTTGTTTTAGATATTCACGCAACGGAAGAGATTGTAACCTAGACTTATCTAGAGTAAAAATCCTAATGCCCTACGGTATTAAGTAGGTAAGTATTATAAAATATCTAGGGTGATGGATACAATTGTTCATGCTTTAGGAATTGACACTTTCAACTTTGAATAAATGAAAAAAGACTATTGTAAACTTCGATTAAAGTAAAATTAATGGATAGGCCTCGAACATTTCAAACCAGAAAAATAAGACAAAACAAATGACAGGTATAGTGACTTCAAATATGTATCGAGATGACAGACCAAGTGTGCCAGTTTGTATGGACCAAGTGCACCAGTAACTATAGTGCGCTTCAACTTCTTTGGGCCTATCCATTAATTTTACTTTGATCGAAGATTGTAAACAACAAAATTAACGAGTGCAAAAGACATAACTATGTATTTGTATTCTTTAGCATAGCATACGATCACGACTATATTCCCCGAGGGGGTAGTCAGAGATATTCTAAAACCTCAGAACATCCACGGTTCACCAGTAGTACCTAAACTCTGTCTCCGTCTTGTATTCTTTGCGCTCACTTATTGTAGTAGTTGTCTAGTTTCATTGGTTTATTCCATTTTAATCACCTGGGTGATATCACCCGCGTGATCATAGGCGACTCATCTGTTTACTATGATCACCCGATGAAATGATCACCCAGGTGTTTAAAGTCGACTCGAACTTCAGTTCAGTTTTTGGTATCCCCAAATCACCTGTAAATTCGATTCGGCATGCTTCAATTTCGAGGCATGTATTGTACCCACTGTCCATTATAAGTGGCGACGGGCTCACCCCCCGTCACACTGGACAGTTTCGGTACTACTGGTGAAACGTGGATGTTCTGAGGTTTCAGAATATCTCTGACTACCCCCTCGGGGAATATAGTCGTGAGCATATGTTTATGCTACCTGTAAATTTTAGGTGAATAAATCATTCAAAGTTGAAAGGAACAAATAATATAGCATCGCCAATGGCTGCCAGCCAGCCATCATCCTATATGCCTATTGATTAGTAAATTATTAATTTTAGTTATAATTTTAGTTGTGATTCCAAATAGTTACTTTAAATCACTTTATACAGGGTGTAAGGAAAAGTATCATTAACCTTAAACCATACTCTATAGTTCTATACCCATCAAATTGCAGTTTAGTATGGGACAGCAGACTTTTTTTTTGCTCTGATCGTTTTGCTCGCATAGTAAAAGTTGTTCAGTTTTATGGGTAGAGTATGTGGTTTAAAGGTTAATGATACTTTTCCTAACATCCTGTATATTGTAGGTAAGTAACGAATAATAACTTCATAGACGATTAATCATAATTATTACAAACGGTTTTAGTTATTGCTGTGCTGTATAAAAAACAAAGTGCGAATAAATATTAAGAGTCAGTTATTTAACAAATTTTTTCATTTATTTATTTATGACAATGGAATCATCGGTCAGGTATTCTCATTTGCCATTGTTTATTAAACAGTGTTCTTTGTCAAGCATCGTGTCGTGCTGATCACAAATGCGTACGGCGTACATCACAACATGTAATCCGTTCACGTATGTTACCTGTATCCTCTGGTAGGTGTCTGACATCATAGCAATGAGCAGATTGATCAGCACCACGACCGACACCAGCATGTAGATTCCGAACACGATTTTGAACAGGTAATTGGTCCATTGCGGCTGGATGTTGCTGTCGTTTCGGTGTACCCTTGTCTGCTCGGTCGTCGTCTGACCAAACACGGCAAAGAAGAGCAACTCGAACGAAAACACCGGATTCATAGTAACTGCGAACAAGACGTGAAGCCGAGGTGACACACGTAGTTACCTGTATGCGTTGATAAGTGTCCGACATCATCGCAATGAGGAGCGACATGAGCACCACAACCGACATCAGCAAGTAGCTCCCGAAGACGAACTTGAAGAGGTTCTGCGTCCACAACGGCCGCACGCCGGAGATGTAGTTCAGGTCTGAGAGGGTGGTCTGGCCGAAAAGGGCGAAGAACAATTTCTCGAAGGCCTCGTACGGTGCTAACGTCGCTAGAAGACAATACCAGAATGGACCAGGTTCTTTGTGAAAACTACTCGACACGGATTAGGGTAGGGGTAGGTTAATGCATCGTGTGGATATTATAAAATTTGGAGGATATAAATGGTTTGATTTTCGTATTGTGTTTATGTTAGTATAGGTTTTTAGTCTGAGATCTGCATCAATCCACCCCTAGATAAAATTTTGGCTAAAGACCAGACATTCTAAAAAAACTAAATCAACTAAGTTGACAGTAAGTGTACCTATGGATGGGGTAGATTGTTGTGTAAGGTATGTATTCTTTGAATGATATGGTGACAGTCATTTTGATTGTGAATGAGACAATAAACAGGGCCCAATTTAATATCCTGACGGTTTTTAAATGGGATGATCAGACCTCGAAACTGAATAACTTTTTCGAATTTTCGAAAAAACAAGTCAGCTGTTTGCTACAAAACTACAATCCCACTATTCAGTCCAAATGTCGCATGTCGTATTTTTTTCGCGATTTCGAAGTTATTTAGTTTCATGGTTTAATCATCGCCATAAAAAACCATCAGGATATTAAGAAGAACCCTATAGAGAGTATGATAAACTTTCAAATGACGTACGTAGAATCAATCCACCCCATCCCTAGTTCAGGTGTGACGAGACGGACAGAGCGTGGGCGCGGAGGCCACATAGAGGACAATCAGCCAAACATATCGACAAATAATACCTCATCGGTGTACAAACGCAGGACATAAGCGAGCCGCATGCGCAAATCATAGTTGCTCCATCAAATGCGGTGAGGTCGGCCACTCATTCCACTAAAACTAGGGTTGTGACGCGCAATGCATGTTCTGTGTCGACATCGATATCTGGAAAAATCCTCAAGCGTAAGATGCGAAGCAGAAGATGCATTGTGGATAAATCAGACATTACTACCCATCGCATTTACTCTCGCTTTCGCCATAATCTATTCATTAATAGTAATAAATTATAGCGAAGCGTGTTACATTATATTACACAGGCCTAACACATTCCAGTTGTGTATAGCGAGTTGTATAACAAAAACGATGTCATGAATGAAATTAAAATAATGTCGATCAACGATGATAACATTCTCGATGTGAAACATTCAAGCCTGTGAGCGGATGCAGGGGACAAAACAAATTATAACAAGCACATCGAGATATTATGCGATCATCGTATGAGAGTGACATTTCTGTACAGGGTAAGAAATAAAACTGTTTGAGATGATGGTGTGGTCGCTATCACGGACTTACGTCCTGCTGGGCCCTGTTTCCTCCGATATGATTCACCAGATAGCGAACTTGACCACTGCGTATCAAACGATTGTCGTTTCGTTCGTAGGCTATCATCTATTACGTAAAGGTAAATGATTAACATTTTCATGTAATAGACACAATTCGGTCTACATGGTATCATAAGACGAAATTTATACACGATATTAATTTCAATAATGAAGTGATGAGGTTTGATAGTAAAAAAATGATGAATGCCACAATAAGTGATGATAAAGAAAGGGACTTACCGTCGGAAAATAGTTTTCTCCTCAAGTTCCTCGCATACTTATTGTCTTCAGCTTTGTGAATATTCCTAAACGGCTGATTCAACGCGACTATATGCATTGAGAATCCGAACACAAATATAACTAATACAGCAAGAAACCTCCCCAAGTCTTTCATTAGATCCCCGATTATAATAGCCCAAGGACCAAAGAGATGATGGAAAGATAAGAAATCTAATATCTGGACGCATGCCAATAGAAAAGATAATGCAAAGCACTGATTTCTGCAGTACATAAGAGTTGGCCAGTACTTCGGTTGTATGAATATCCATCCGACCACGTGGGCCGCTACCCCTATCATACCTAGTAATAAAACTGCTATTTTGATCCAACCTAACCCAGACTTATCACTTGGGTTGGTCAGCTCAAAGAGAAGGAGGCCGCTCAACCATATGAGCAGCATCCACTCGTACCATCTAGGCACCAAACTCTCCCTAAATATTGAATTATATATAGGCGTTATAGCTACAAACGATAACAATATCATGAGGTATATATGAGAAGTTAAATACGACATGAACTTAATTATTGGAACCTTATTGTATTTATGGCCTAGTGGAAGAGAGAACACCATCCAAACTGGTGGACATACTATGAATGCGAAAAAAAGGAACATAATTTTGATGCCAGTCCATTTGAGGCTCCCTCTCCAGAGTTCCTGGAACAGACCAATCACAGTAAGCACCACGACTGCGCTTGTACCTAGCTTCGTTAGAAGTAGAAGTTACCTATTTTTTACCTGAAGATATCTTTGGACGACTGTGTGAGCGATGACCTCTTTTTGTTCATTTTCTATCAATACGTCTAGAAATTCAATATTTCTGTTGTCCGTGGCTGTTAGTATGTGACCTGCTGAGTCAGCACCGGCCGCTAGAGCCAATAGCTCTGTGGCCATCACTTCACATTGTTTCCCTGCAGCTATCAGGTCTTTGGCACGCTCTTTCTCCTGTTACGGAATACAATGAGTATTGAATATTTATGACCAACTAATATTAAACACCCGATTATTCGTGACATACCTTATTTGATAAATTGATGTAAATATTTGATAATTTAGCAGCTGTATCGACTGGTGCTGGCGACACTAATACAAATTCTTCTATAGGAATATTGTTGTGATTCTTCGAGCAGACCATTAAGTTGTAGACGAATCTCTTATCGTCCATGAGAGATTGTGTGTCATGCTCTTTATGAAGTAAGTACTCTAGTACGTCATTGTGATTTTCCGAAGCAGCGAACCATATTGGGGCACAATTGAGATTTGTTTCACTTTTGGGCGATGCCCCTGATTCACATAAAAGCTTCACAACGTTTAGATGGCCAGCTTTTGCCGCACAATGTAAGGGAGTCCAGCCGTTCTTATCGGTCGCATTGATTTCTGCTCCCTGGCCGAGTAAAACTTCTACCATCTGGTAGTGACCATGAGTTGATGCTATATGAAGACCAGTTTTGCCGTGTCTGTCTGTGCTTTGTAGTAACTCTGCTGATCGGCTTAGTAAGAGACCTACGATGGACATGTGTCCCCCGAAGCAAGCGAGATGCAGTGGATTGAAGCCCTGTGAGACACAAAGTTTAATTAATAATTATTACCTACCTACTTATATTGGTTATTTGATTATTTGTGAACCAATTTGATTAATGTAATTTTGAAATAATTGACTCTTTCATTCACGATATTGCCGACGACGCTTGGTACCTCAACGGCTTTTCTTAGCTGTCTAATTTGCAAAAATTGTGTAAATAAAAGTTGCGTACGTTTTCGTTAGACGCAGCGTCGACTTGTACACCGGCGGAGTTGAGTAACAATCTGACAACATTCTCGTTCCCGTTGTACGCGGCGAGATGTAACGGCGTCAAGCCTGACTCCGCTCCCAACTCCGGAACTAGGGATACTCCCGTGGGAGCTTCGGACTTGACTGTACCGGGCACGTGCGACAGAAGTTCTCGGACAGTTTCTGGAAATTGGGAAGAGTGGGAATGAAACAACAACAACAACTTCGGCCGAGGTCCTATTCTCAACTTCGATGGTTATAAATGTTACAATGCCCAAAACACTACAAATAATTTTGATAAAGATTTGCAAATGTAGCAAAGCTTCCGTCCACTGCGTGTATCTGCGTGTAGGTACGAGTATCTTTATTGTAAAATAGCGACATCCCTACAGTAGTTTCTGAGATTAGCCTATACCTACAGATAGATAGACAAACGCAGCGGGCTTTATTTTATAATAAACTAGCCTCAGCTTCACGAGCATGGAATACTCATAACCTACACACACAAACATACACATACACATTAACCTTACGGATTTTTTTTCGAAATCACAGTAAAAAGCGATAACAAAATCGGTTGCATGGTGTAGAAGAATTAAGCGGAGAAACATAAGGATTGCGACTTTGTTGTTTGAGTTTCATATTATGCAATCTTAAACCTACAAAAACTAACGAGTAGGTATAGTTACTGTTTTGTTTCGAACCCATTCTAGTCCAAATGCCAGCTTTAGTGCTTAGTTTGGGATCATTATAATGTATGTGCCTGTGAGCGTTATTTATTATTTTATTATTATTTAAAAAAGTTGTACATCACTTACCGGCCTGTCCGTAATAAGCAGCTATGTGAAGTGGAGTCAACCCCAACTTTTTACTCGACGTCCTAAGAGTATTAGTCGAGCGCATCACATCAAGCACATTCGTGTGCCCATACTGAGCAGCTAAATGCACAGCGGTCAACCCTTGCCTATTCTCATCCGTACACGAAGCACCCGCCCGAACTAAAGTCCTCACAACATCCGCATGGCCACCCTCAGCCGCCAACTGAAGCGGCGTCGAATCATTCAACTTGTTCCTAGCAGATATCACACCAGTCCTATCAAACTTCATCAGTTCTTCTATCACTTTCACTGAACCTTGTATAGCTGCTATGTGAGCACACGTGTTACCGTCTTTAGTTGTAGCCATCACTAAGTTTGGATGCTGTTGCAGGAATAACTGGACAACTTCCGAATTGTTGTGTTGTGCTGCAGCATGGATTGGCTTCTCTCCTATTTCGTCGCTCGCGTCTATATTAGCTCCAAGCTCTAGCAATAGCTTGCAAACCTCCATTTGCCCGCTAGCTGCTGCTAGATGTAAAGGAGTCTGCTTCTTCAATGTTAATACATCTATCATAGCGTTATGATCTCTTATTAAGAACTTAACTAAATGCGCGTAACCGTTCATGGCAGCTAAATGAAGAGCCGTCCGACCGTTTCTTGCTTTCGAATTGATAAATGCTTTGTTTGTTAGTAACGCGTCGCAGACTTGTAGATAGCCATGTTCAGCTGCCAAGTGAAGAGCTGATCGACCTTCAACATCGAAGACGTCTACCCTGGCGTGGTTGGAGAGTAAAGTGCTAACGAGTTCCATGTGTCCTCGGTGGCAAGCGATGAGTAATGGCGTCCAGCCCATTGAATTCTGTCTGTTGAGAGCTTTGGCGATATCGGCGGATGTCATGTGAGTTATCATTTCGTTCATGACGTCATTGTTGCCGGCCATTGCACAGAAGTGGAAGGCTGACTCGTGATTGTGTCTCGTCTGGAGCGTGACGTCAGCGTTGTTCTCTAACAAACATTTGACGACCTCTTTGTCCGCAAAAGGTATTTTGACTTCCTCTTTAGTAATTTTGCAGGAGTAGTGTAGGGCGCTGGCGCCGTCTTCGTCGACGGTGTCCACGTATGAAGTGGCGACGCTTTCCCCTTTGTGGTCTTTTACGAACTGTATCAGATGTTTGACGACGTCGGGCTTGCAGCTCCGACAAGCCATGTGAAGAGGTGTTTCTCCGCTCTGAAACGAAACATAAAAACTTTAATCAACATTTAAAATATTATTTGTTTTTAAATAATGGAACACCTTGGAACATAGAAAAGTATCTCTAACAGGGTGCTTGTTAATAAGCTGACTGTTTTTTAAGGGAATGATCGGACCATAAAACTGAACAACTGTCTCTATAGCACCAGATTCGAAATAACGGAAAAGAAAATCAGCTGTTCCATACAAAACTGCAAACCTGATACTCCAAATTAGTCCAAATCAATCAATCAAAATTATTTATTTGTATATTACCAATTATCACAGGTAGAATAAAGTTTGACAATAATCGCATTTCCAAAGTGATCCGCCAATAGGCAAACAAAATGTATAGAACAGCAGATTTTCGCGATTTTTATGTTGGTTCTGTAGAAAATGTTATTTAGTTTGACGGTCTGACCATCAACCTTAAAAAATCAACAGTATATTAGAACTACTATGTACTTCATACCTACAGCTGATCATATCTAGATACATTTATTAGGTTAGATTGCTCAGATTTCGGATTTGAAAGACAGAAAAATATTTCCTTTCCTTTTACCTTGGTCTTTTTGAGAGGATCTCCGCCATCTTCGAGCAGTAGTACAAGAGTGCCGATGTTGCCGTACTTGGCCGCCACGTGGACCGGAGTCATTCCGTCTTCGGTCGCCTTGTTCGGACCTGCTCCCGACTTCAGCAGCATCAGAGCACATTTGTCACCTTGAAGAAGCATAACGTTAATTTTAATTTGAATTAGATGTGGTTTTTGTTGCTGAAATCAGACTTCATACTTAATCAAGAAATAAGTAGGTAGGTATAGATGAGTACATCTAGTTTAAAAATTTTGTGCTAACAGTAATCGTCGCTAAGTTTTACTTTTGCTAGTCACGCCCATGCGTTTTGAAAGGGAAGATTTGTCATCTTCTTTTATTAAACTCTTTTAGCTGTACTAATTCTCCTTTTATTCAAACTCTATTAGCCTATTAGCGGTATTACATACTTACAGTCATTCCAGATTTATAAATTCCCCCGATGTACACACGGCGACACATCAAGCTACGCAAAACAAACATAAGCTGGCAGCGCGACGTTATACATTTCTCTACCTACGCGCGGCCAGCTTATTTTGGTTTTGCGTAGCTTGATGTGTCGATGTGTGTATGTGTGTGTTGACCTGCGCAGTTGACAAATCTAAATAGCGCGCGAAATTAAAATGACCAAACAGGATGTGCCACCCATAATACCTTGCCACCATTGGCTAATTGTTTTTGCACCCTTTACGCTGCCGCGCAGGATAACTTTGCACTCTTTGATTCCTAAACGACTTCGGGTTTTGTCGGGGACTCTGCGCAACGAACATTGCCGAGGTTAATTATTTTCCTAGTCGTACTCTTAAGTGGTACCTTCAGGTATCCTGGCGGCGATGTGTAGGGGTGTCTCTCTCTGTCTACCCCCTCGTATGTGCACGTCTGCGCCGTAGCCCAGCAGGGTCTCCACCACGGCGGGCTTGCATGACTCCACCGCTATGTGCAGGGCCGTGTAGTTGTCCTGTGTCGTTCATAATAATATATCGTTAACATATTGTTATTTTAACATGCTAGCGGGTTTTCAAGCGGATGATCTGACTGAATAAATTTCTTTATGGAACCAACATCGAAATTTCGAAAAAATCTGCTATCCCATATATATTTTGGGTAGAGTAGGATTAAAGTTTTGAATGGAACAGCATACTTTTCTCGATTCCGACATTGATTCCATAGAGACATTATAATTTTGATCAGTGAGTGAGTATTAACATGCTGACGTTTTTAAAGGGGATTCCCAAACAGTTCCAAAACAAATTGCTACACAAACGCTAGCTGGCGCCGTTTTCGCCGGATTACCGGATCCGGAAAACTGCATTGCAATCCCTACTAGGTAACTACATTAGAAAAATGATATGAGGGCGATGGTTGACTCACGTTAGTGGCAACGTCGACGCTCTCGCCCTTCTGCAGCAGCGTGTTGATGATGCCCACGTGCCCGTACCGCGCCGCCGTGTGGATACTGCGGGCCCCGTCCTGGAATATTTACACGTTTTATTTTAAAAACCTATTGTTTATGTGCGATGTGGGTGTTGGGAACTATCAAGACGATCGCTCCGCTCGCTGTGGCAGAAATTTGAACTAGTTTCAGACAGGCTGTGTTAGCTGTTGCACTAGTTTAAGTAACATATTTTATGTAAAAATAATTCACGGATCCGTAATGCGCTAGAAGTTCTGTATTATATTGAATTACTCGTACCTACTCTTCTTGTGTTAATTAAGAGTGTCTAATTCTATGTTTATAGTTCAAGTAATTTTTCACTAGATGGCGCCACTAATACATTACAACGCACTATCGTTACGTTCACCGCGCAACCACTAGTATTCTTGTACTTTATAGTTTTGTAACGAAGTTTCCCTACTGTTGTAGTGTGTGTGAGTGAGTAATATACAAGTATTTTCAAAGTGTTTGTGTATCATTGTGGACCCCTTCGCGTAAGTACTAACATGGTGCCGAAACCAGGGACAAAGTGAACCTTAATATCGTGAGTGAAAAAACTTAGGAAATAAAAAGTGACCTTGAAACACTTAGAAAATTTTGATAAAAAGTTCCAGAGACTTAGAAAAATTCGAGACAGATTTGGACTTGTAAAATTTTAAAAGTTTATTCTATGGACTTAGTAAAATTCTGTTCGTGCCAACTAGGACTTGTAAAATTTTGAAGTTTTATTCTATGGACATAGAAAAATTTTGTGTCAACTTGGACTTGTAAAATTTTGAAGTTTTATTCTATGGACATAGAAAATTTTTGTGTGAACTACGGACTTGCAAAAAATTTAGAAAACATTGTGTGGACATAGAAAACTTTCTTATAGAATCAACATGGACGAATTAATTTTAACGCAAGAAGATCTCTTCGAAGCATTAAAGAAGGCAGAAAAGAACTTTAAAAAAGCCCCAAAGGACAGGATTAAAAAACAGTATCTAGAGACACGCTTAGAGACCTTGGAAGAGATATGGCAGAAATTTAAAGAAGATCACAGAGCTATAATTACCAAATGTACGAACAAGGATAAAAAGGAGTTATCTTATTTTACTGAGGACAAATATGATCAGTTTGGAGAATTATACATAGCGTACAAAAGTTCTTTGAAGGAAGCTGTCGCGCCGTTATTAGTTGAGAATCCATCAAACCTCCCGGTTGCGTCTCCTTCAGAGGTTCAATTGCCAAAGATTCAACTGCCTACTTTCACAGGTAAATACAACGAGTGGCAAACATTTTATGACATGTTCACATCGCTGATTCACAAGAACAAGAGTTTGGCGGCAGTACAAAAGCTTCATTATTTAAAAAGTAGTCTATCAGGCGAACCAGAAATGCTTTTGCGCAACTTTTCTACTACCGAACTAAACTATGAAGAAGCATGGAAACACTTAACAAAACGCTACGATAATAAAAGATACAATTGTAATGCAGTTATGAAAACCTTATTTGCACAGAAGCCAATGTCTCATGAATCAGCAACAGCGATCAAACAACTGCTAGACACAACGTCATCGTGCTTGAATGCGCTTGGAAATTTGGGTGTAGATACCAAATCATGGGATACAATCGTTGTTTATCTCGTGGTTTCCAAGCTGGATCAGGAATCTCATAAGCAATGGGAAAATCAACAGGGATTAGTACCAGATGACTTGCCAACGTGGTCGCAACTTGTAGAATTTCTAGAATCAAGATTCAGAAACCTAGAAATGATTGATACTGGTCGACAGATTACAAAACCTCCTATACACAATAACCCTAAGCCAAAATCAAAATCATTCCACTCCGCCTGGCAAGATGACAAGAAAGTGAACGATTTAACGTGTGCAGTATGTAAGGAAAACCATCTTTTGTATCAATGCAAAAAGTTCGCGCAGCAATCTGTACAAGAAAGACAGGACTTTGTACAGAACAAAGGATTATGCTTCAACTGCTTATCACCCACTCATTCTGTAAGAAAATGTCGCCAGTCGACATGCTGTCGAAGATGCGGGAGGAGACATCACTCTTTGCTACACCAAGAAAGAGAAGATAATCAAGGGCCCACAAATGACGAAGAAAAGAAGCCCAAAACGGAACCACCACACACACAAGGAAACCCACCTCCAAAACCTGAGCCAAAAGTGATATCAAATTTCGCCAAGGGAGAACTACAAACCCAAAATGTTTTGTTGGCTACAGCGGCTATACGAGCCAAATCAAGAAATGGATGCAACTACATTATCAGAGCTTTACTTGATCAGGGCTCGCAGGCTTCATTTGTCACGGAAGCAACTGTTCAATTACTTGGACTTAAGCGAACCTCAGTCAATGGCTGGGTGTCAGGTCTGGGAGATGGGCAAACGCGAATCAAACACATGGTGTCATTACGTATAGAATCGCGTCATCATCCAGAAAACACAATTCAAGTAAATGCGTTTATTTTAAATTCGCTTACGTCACTGCTTCCGACAAATACTATCCGTACACCTGATTGGCTAGAGTTAGAGAACTTACCCCTGGCTGATCCAGGATACGCATCACCAGGCAAAATAGATGTTTTGCTTGGAGCCGAAGTATATAGTGAGATATTGACGAGCGGCTTGATTAAAAATCCACAAGGAAATCTAATAGCACAAAACACTGTCCTTGGATGGATTTTATCAGGCAAAGTATCAGAAGATTCAACTTCGGCAAGGAACACATTTACCAGTATGCATATTCAAATCGAAGGCGATGATTTTTTAAAGAAGTTCTGGGAAATTGAAAATGAACCTAACAGCATCGAGAAAAGACAAACAGAAAATGAGAAGAAATGTGAGAAGTTTTACGATTCAACTACAGAGAGAGACGAAGAAGGAAGATTCATTGTTAGGCTACCTTTCAAATCCAAGGACCCACAATGTCAATATGGTAAATCGATGGAAATAGCATTAAAGAGATTCAACTTTTTAGAGAAGAGATTGAGCAAGAATCACACACTTAACACAGAATATCAACAAGTTATGGAAGAGTACATTGCTCTGAATCACATGTCACTAGTTGACAAAGAAGACATCAATAATCCCCGAGCTGTGTATCTTCCTCATCACGCTGTGGTGAGGGAAGACAAGGACACTACAAAAGTACGTGTCGTTTTCAACGCTTCTAGTAAAGGCGCCAATAATGTTTCGCTCAATGATGATCTCCTAGTCGGACCAAAGCTTCAACAAGATCTAAGACATCTTTTGATGAGATGGAGGAACCATAAAATTTGTATAATTGCTGATCTGATCAAAATGTACAGACAAGTTCGAGTTCACGATGAGGATACAGATTTCCAGAGGATATTATGGAGATCTAGCCCAGAGAAGCCTATACAACATTATAGACTGTTGACGTTGACGTTTGGTACTGCTTGTGCACCCTATTTAGCGGTCAAGTCATTGCAACGGTTAGCTGAGATGGAGAAATCTAAACACCCAATCGTCGCCGAAATCACTCAGCGAGACTACTATGTTGACGACCTGATGACCGGCTGCGAAACAGAAAGCGAAGCAGTGAATATCTATGAGGAAATGAACCAGTTGATGAATTCAGGTGGTTTTCAGTTACAAAAATGGAGTAGCAATGACGAAAACTTGCTACGACATATCAGCAAGAACAAACATAATGCAGATCAATCAGTTCCGATCAAAGCAGACGACACTATGAAAGTTCTCGGCATATGTTGGAACAGAGCCACGGACAATTTCGAGTACACGGTCAACCTGCCAGAACCAAAACAGCCTATAACAAAGCGGCAAGTTCTGGCAGATATAGCGAGGCTGTATGACCCCATGGGATGGATAGCGCCTGTGGTGGTTACAGCGAAAATCTTCATTCAAAAGCTCTGGAAGGCAAAGCTCGAATGGGACGAAGAATTGACTCCAGACCTGTTGACAGAATGGCTACAATACAGGGAAGATCTAGTTCACGTAAGGGACATATTGATACCTAGATGGCATAAAACTACTCAAGATGTCAAGGCGGAGTTACATGCATTCTCAGATGCATCAAGAGCAGCATATGCAGCTGCAGTTTATCTCAGAGTCACAGATGAGCACAACCAAGTTCATGTAAGTTTGATATCAGCGAAAACAAAGGTAGCTCAACTGGACAAAGAATCTTCTATCCCCAGACTTGAACTGTGCGGAGCTGCATTGGCCGCAAAATTATTGTCTGAAGTGTCGCAGGTGATGGGCATACCCAAAGAACATCTACACGCATGGTCAGATTCAACGGTAGTGCTAGCGTGGCTGAAGGGTCCACCAAGCCGCTGGGCTACTTTCGTAAGCAATAGAGTGTCGGAAATACTAACGATTACCGACTATGAACAATGGGGACATGTGTCAACAAACATGAATCCTGCGGACTGTGCCTCTCGAGGTATCAGATCTACTGAATTAAAGAGACATACACTGTGGTGGAGCGGACCAAATTGGTTACAGCAACCAATTATTGAGAAGGAGCGACGAGTAGTGGAAGATACTCATGAAGAAGAAAGAATTCCTTCTTTAACAGTTTTCAAACCAGAGGAAGACTTTCCATGGATAAAATTCTCATCGTTATATAAAATGCTCAAAATAGTGTCATATTGCAAAAGGTTTTTGAATTTAAAGCTACCACAGAATGAACGGAAAATATGGCCAAAATATGTAACGGTAGAAGAAATTAATCAAACTTTGCAAATGTGTATCAAACAGGTTCAAGAATTTGAATTTAGAGAAGATATAAAACAGTTGAAGACTCATGGCTATGTTACGAAGAGAAGTGGAATCTACACTCTTTATCCCTTTTTGGATACAAATGGGATTTTAAGAGTTGGTGGACGAATTACCCAAGCACCTGTGAGTTATGATCAGATACATCCGATAATATTACCTGCTATGAGCCATCTTAGCAAGCTTCTTATATCGGACGCTCATAGGAAAACTCTTCATGGCGGACCACAAGTCATGTTAAATCACCTTAAGAGCAGATACTGGATTTTGAGGGGTAGAGAACAAGTGAAGAAACATTATCGTAAATGCGTGGTATGTCTAAGATATTCCAAAGAGAGAGCAACGCAATTAATGGGTCAGTTGCCTGAAGTACGACTCAAACCCAGTAAACCTTTTAAATCTACAGGAGTTGACTACGCAGGGCCCATTAATATACGATTCTCGCCCGGACGAGGTGCAAAATCCTATAAGGGCTATATATGCCTATTCGTATGCATGGTTACCCGTGCAATTCATTTAGAAGCAGTGACCGATTTAACTGCCAAAGGATTCATCGCTGCTTTTAGACGGTTTACATCTAGAAGAGGTCACTGTAAAGATTTATATAGTGACAATGGCACCAATTTTGTCGGTGCTAATAAACAACTACAAGAGATGTTTGATGGTGCCAAGTCAGGACTTCCAAATGAGATAGCCCAAGTTTTGACGTTAGAATCTACAACATGGCACTTCATTCCTCCGCATGCACCAAATTTCGGCGGATTATGGGAAGCGGGTGTACGTTGTGCAAAATCTCACCTGAAGAAAGTCGTCGGAGACAGCACTCTAACATATGAGGAATTAACTACAGTATTGACGCAAGTAGAAGCGTGTTTAAATTCGCGTCCGTTAACAGTTTTGAGTGACAATCCCGATGACCCTCTTCCGTTGACACCCGGGCATTTTCTGATTGGTGAACCTTTATTGAACATATGTGATGAAGACTATTCTAAATGTAATTATACCAGGTTAGAGAGATGGAATTTAATTCAAAAAATGGTTAATGAATTTTGGAGTAGGTGGTCTAAAGAATATTTAGGAAATTTAAGTCAGAGATATAAATGGGCTAATAAAAAATCTGAGCCAGATGTTGGCGATATAGTTATAATCCGAGATGATAATGTACCTCCAGCTAGATGGATTTTAGGAAAAATAGTGGATAAGCACGCCGGCCCTGACAACATAACACGGGTGGTTACAATTAAATGCAAAAATGGATACTTCAAACGACCAACCAGTAAAATTTGTGTATTGACCAAGTAGTATATAACAAACAACATATAAGTTACGTTGTCAAGGTGGGCGGAGTTATTTTTTATGCTCTTGTTATAGTTTAAGTTTATTTTGTTTTTTTTCTTACTATTTTTTCACGGTGGGCGGTTCATGTATTATGACACCAATGATCTAATGTTTGTTACATGTATTTTGTTTTTTTTAGTTTTCTATGAAGGACAAGTCCTTGATGGGCGGAATGTCTAATTCTATGTTTATAGTTCAAGTAATTTTTCACTAGATGGCGCCACTAATACATTACAACGCACTATCGTTACGTTCACCGCGCAACCACTAGTATTCTTGTACTTTATAGTTTTGTAACGAAGTTTCCCTACTGTTGTAGTGTGTGTGAGTGAGTAATATACAAGTATTTTCAAAGTGTTTGTGTATCATTGTGGACCCCTTCGCGTAAGTACTAACAAAGAGTATAATTGTTAATTTTTTTTTTAAATGCGTAGGCACTTTAACCAATCATTACCGTATTGAAAATCGAAAAAAAATACAAAAATGTTACTAGATTGCTACTTAACTATTTACGGAATATACAAATATCTCAATTATTCAAGTTTTTCATAAAAATATAATGCAGGACTTTATGGTCCCCACTGCATGATTTGATTATGCACTTTATGCAGAACTACAGTAAACCCGCGTTTTAAGAGCGGCTGTGAAAACAGTTAAAAAACAATTAAAAACTTTATGTTATTAAACGTACCTACAGACCATAAAACCTAACCTTAGAAGTGTAAAATATTAATTTGACAAAAAGCTCAAGAAGCTCGTATTAAGTTAATAATCGCGTGAGGTATTAAAACTGCAAGTCCTTTTATTACCATAGGTAGGCAATGCAGTCAATTTTTAAACTACAGTCTGCTATTAATTCCCAGGGTGTGGGGAAAAGGTCAATTAGGTTTTATGTATAGAAAAATTGTGACCTGACATGAGATCTCTATGGAAATTCCTTCGGGAACTTCAAAGGTTGATGATGACAATGTATGCCCATTGTCCTTAGATTGTGTCGATTTAAATTGTAGCAGATGCTTAATCACAAAATGTATTAGGTCAGTACAATACATACATTTACTCGGATTTTACGGGAGCAAACGCTAAGATTCTGAGATACTTCTCTCGCCTCATTTTAACAAAATGAATATTGATCTTAACGTACCAATCCCCATCAGTTAGGTCCACAGGATAATATTACCTTAAGGGCATCTAGAAGAGTGTGAACCAAAAATGCACTCTCTTATATACTCTAAGCTCTTATACGAGATCAGACAGCGAATCAGATACAGTACGTGCCAACACCCACCAAGAACCCGCAAAGAATTTAATCAAAGAAGATATGAGGAGTAGGTAAAATAAATATTCGACTGTCCTCTTCTTCTTCGGGTACCTCTCCGATACTCGAGGTTGGAATTCAGCTCTGCATATCCCTGCCTATCTCCCTCCAAACAAAACAGCTCTTCGACGCTGGCGATGCCTGTCCACTCCTTCATGATCGCTCCATTAAGGGCCCGTTTCACCACTTCTAAATAAGTTCCCAATTGCCTATCTGACAGATCGTTTGTCATAATATATCTTTAATAAAAAAATATGTCAAACGTTCCCTCAGGGTAGTGTTTATACTCTGTGTCTCAGGTAAGCGAACAAAAACTTACTGGTACCACATATTCTCTTAAATACCATGACTGTCTAACATTTAAATATAAATTCCCTGAAGTTAAGTCACCCTCTGAATACAAGTAAACTGATTACATTCAGCGTTAAACCGTTCCGAACGGAAGGTCATAACTTTGGTTTATTATAATAAGAATAACTCAACATAACGGCGGTTTTACAACGAGTGATTTCATTTCCGCTGTTCTCAAGGACTGCGCGATTAGTTGAACCTTACCTTGCTTTCTTCGATCACATTATTTTAATAGACGCTTTCGTCAGCAGTTCAAAATGAACTGAATTTTACAATATTTTCTTTTATTTTAAACGCTCTTTATGACTTAATTTCGGCTAGCATTCAGAACGGTATTCCATTCATAAACACTGAATATATTACATAAACACTAATTTATTTAATTTATTTAAATGACTAATGAGTTAATAAAATTATGTACTATGAAGAATCTAGACCTGTCCCATTCACATAACAGAGATCATACGGGAATTAGCTAATATGGGATTTCCCATCACTAACTGTGGACATCGTTAACTGAGGTGAACCATTAGAACAACGATGCGTCTTCAAAAACGTCATCCATTACCAATGTCTCCATCTGAGAGGTCTCGACTCTATTTTTGAGAAAAATCTCTAAAAATTTCTCTAAACATTAAAAATGCGCATCCATCAAACGGTGACTTACGGAAACCTTATTAATTAAGGCATCAAGGTTACTAAAGGTTGTAATCCCTACCTTATTAGGCATATGAAGATAAACTCCTTTCTTGAACAGCATCATGGCGCAGTCAGCGTGTCCGTTCAGAGAGGCGATGTGCATCAGTGTACTGCCGTCCTTGGTCCTCTCGAAGATGGACGCCTTGAACTTGTCGGCAAGCAGCTCGATGACGGCTGCGTGACCGTTCTCGGCTGCTAGATGCATCGGGGTCCGATCTGCAATCGCGAATTGGTTGATTCGATGCAGTCACCATCATCAGATTAGTTCCACTACTCCCAGTACAGGCTTAAAAGTGACTATGTACAATGGCTAGTTCAACAAGCGTGCCCAATGTTGATTTTTGTAATTAATTTTTTGATGATTGGTATACGCAATTTGCAAATATCCTTCTTAATATACTGAAGGTTTGTTAAGACGCTCAGACCATGAACAATTTTAAGAGCGGAATCTGTAGGAAAGGAATAACGGTAAAGTAACAATGTAAACAGATCTTTACACCCAAGAAGCTAGGACCATCATGCCTATGATATAACAGTTAGTCCCTATTTTGTCACGCATTCCGATAAAGATCGTTGTTTGTGTAATGCAGAGATTCCACTGTTGTTGATGTTTCACGTCGTGGCTGCATCCCGTTCCTTTAAACATGCCTGTCGTGAGACCTACCTACCTTTTTCAGCCAACCAAATTTTTTTTTATTCCGTCTCATTGTAACTACATAAAGAACATTTTGGGCACCATTGTTTAAAAAAATAAGTAAACAGTACATTCGCAAAGCAAGGAATTCAGCGAAGTTCCTAAAAAGATTCTTATCTAGGTCCGTCAACTGGATGAAATTTAATTTTTGATGTCATTGGCATCCATTGAAATTGATCTCTGCGATTTCAAACTGTGAAATGATTCATGAAATCATTTGAGGCTTGCTCGCATAGTGAAAATTGTTCAGTTTGATGTAGAGTCATGATTTCAATTTCAGTATTATCATTTCATCGTATCTGTTGTATAAACAATTTTTAAGCACATCAGATACTCACCTTCATTATCAGCAATAGCAGCATTAGCCCTGACTCCATAGAAGTACTTGACGAGAGGTTCGTCCCCCTCCGCGGCGGCGATGTGGAGGGGGGTCATACCGGAGCCGTTGACGGCGTCGACCACGGCGCCGTAGTCGACGAGGATGCGGGACATGTCCACGTCGCGCCGGCGCGCTGCCAGGTGCAGCGCCGTGTCACCGGCTGGCGTGGACGCCTGGATGCCGGGTATCGGTTGATTACCAAGAACGAGGAGTAGCGGAATAAGGATCTTTGAGATTTAGGGCCTGTTTCACCGCTCCTGGATAAGTTCCCAATAGCCTCTAACAGATCGATTGACAATATATATCTTTCATAAGAAATATGTCAAACGATCTATCAGACAAGCTACTGAGAACTTAACCAGAAGTAGTCAAACAGGCCCATAGGCGGTTATGTTCTCCCTTGAACATGCCAATTGTAACTCTGCCGAAAATTTAAGAACGAGAATTGGTTGCGGCCGCACCGCATAAACGCGGTTTGGAACCCGTCAAAATGTTTAATGTAAATGGAACGATGGGTTAATTAAAAACGATTGACCTTGTTCTACTGTATTTCTTTCGCAATTATATTGATGCTCCGCGTAGTAAGGTGGTCAGTTTAATTCTATTTGATCTACTCCTGAAAAATTTGATCAGTCATCCCAAAATTTCAATTTCTCTGCGAATTGTTATCCATTGGCTAAATGTCGGGAGCTGGTGAGAATAAGACGAAGCGTCGCTTTTAGTCGGATGTTCGCTGTATGTATACCTGTCCTCATGATTGACGTGAACTTTTGCGTGATCCTTTGTAAGTAGGACCATCAAGTTGTAGCATAATAAATTGGTAGGTATTCGTCTAAAGAAACTGACATTTTGAATTGAAAAATGTTGAAACTGGGTCGCGTGATAAAAAGAAAGTTAAAACTTTTACAGCGCTTCAAAAAGTTTGGGTATCGATTCGTTTTTCAGATACCGTGTTTAGCAAATACTAACAGACACCAACTAACAACGTAGTTGGCAGCATTCATCAGATGCTAGGTATCTTTGGTAAATTAGGCCTTGACATTACAATCGAACTAGCGCGGCGAAATAAAATAATGCTTTGCTATCATGATACCCTAATCAGAACCTTGCTACATCTGTATACCATGAGAGGTAGTCGGCAAGTTGTAGCAAACTTTCAGACTACCCTGAAATACGATCGTGAGGTGTTGTATGTGCATATAATATATGACATTTAATCTATACTATTATAAAAACAGTAAATGTTTGTTTGTTTGTTTTAGCATCGAGCAAAAACTACTGACCCGATTTTGATGATGAAATATATTTTTGTTTGATAGCTTTTGATTAGACTTAAAATCTGGTAAATAGGGTCCTTCATAATATGCTAACACTTGTTTAAGGGGATGATCAGACCATCAAACTATAGTAGATTACACACCGAGGACAGGAAAGTAAGAAAGGTTTCAGATCTCATGTAGGTAATGTGATGTGATCTGAGGCTTTCTTATTTACTGTCCAAGGTTAGTATACTATTTTTCTCCTCGACAGAGGTGGAAAGCGACAACTTCGTTTAGCGCAGCGGAACGACAATTGACACTTTCCGTCCGGAGGGGAGAAAAACAACTTTCTCTATGGCACCAACATGAAAATCTCGAAAAAAAAAACTGCAAACCTACATGAGCCAAATGTATGGGACAACTGTATTTTTTTCGCGATTTCGATGTTAGTCCTATAGAAAAAGATGTTCAGTTTCATGGTCTGATCATCCCCTTTACACCAAAAGTGTCAGCATATTAAGAAGGACCCTGTATAATTTGTGCGGATGAAGTCGCGGGTAAACTTTAGTGTACCTATTTTATAAATCCCAATAATAAGTTGACTTGACCACTTGACACGGCATACCATCTTAAAACCCTCAATATTCTAAGGGTCAGCCTTGCTACAACTACACGTTTAAATATATGGTAGTTAGTTGAAGCACGGTTTCAGAACACCCTGAAAGGGACTTTGGTTGTAATATGAGTGTGTGTAAAACACAATGAGAATGCAATTGTACAGTCAAGACACAATGCTAATATAAACCACAAGGCGTGCACGTACCTTGAGCTGTTCTGCGGTCTGGGCGCTGAGCAGCTCGCGCACCATGCTCTGGTTGCCGGCCTCCACCGCCAGCAGCAGCGGGATCTTGCCCCTCTGGAACACCATGTCGCGAATTAGCTTTTTCCACTCCTTCTGCTTCGCTCGCTCCTTATTCAGCTCAATGAAGCTGAGCTCGAGCTTTTGCAGGTCTTTAGACTGTAGGTTAGAGGGCGGACTGCGCACACCCGAACGCACACTCAGATTCGCACTCCGCGGCGGGTCCCGACTCTCGGACATGATTCGCGACCGCTCGCCTCCGAATAACTTCCGAAACCTGCACTGAACTCCATGCGATGCAATGGCTAGACACCAACTCACGCTAGCTGCGGATTGCCACTGCACGAATAGCTTCCGAACTGTGACACCCACAGACAATAATTTGCAACTTATGGGCAATAGCAATCTTCGTAGGCGGTTCGACAGAACATTAAAATCGATCGACTATCGCGGTTTTCACTCAATTCCGTTGCATATAAACGATTTGTCTGTAGCGCCAATATATTTCACGTATACATACTTGCTCCTCCATGGAGTCAGTTCAAACAAACAAAGGGAGTGGACGAGGCCATGGTAAAGCTGCCTTCCTCAAGTCGTGCCGAAGGACCGACTGAGACTTATTGTATTAAAATTACTAATTTTGAATTTCAGCGCTGACGTTATAACTAATATTCCGCGAGTGATTTGCATTGTAAATTCGCGCTGTGACGTTTGCCGAGGGCTAAAGCTCGCCGGATAATTAGCTAGTTTCTATTCGTAGGGGGTGGTTTCGTGGTTAAATTTTGTTGCGGGATCGGAATGTCCTTACCACATCGTCCTTGAGTTACTTCGGTCGTGTTTGGCCTATAATTAATATTCGTCAGATCGGTGTGTGAGGTATGTCGGCGTCATGTGTAGTGGAGCCTCGCTCTATGTGGAAGTTTTACAACTTTTTACCGTTTTATAGATTTGCTAGAGGGGGGTTTGTTTACAGCTTGTATTTAAGGCGTTTTCGGGGGTAGTTCCTCAATCGGCAGCGGATGGCGGTGCCAGGCGACGCGACGACGCTGCACGCGATCGCGACCCACCACTGCATCCCAGGTTATTCACTACTACGAGTATTTACCAATCAGAACCTTAACATCAATATGTAAAGTTCAAAGTTTATTGCTTTTCGATATCGTATAACCGTTGTCGTAGCACGTCGGAGTAGCTTTACAATTTTGCATACATTTAACTTGATATCTAGTTTTACAATTTGCTTTAGCGGTTGATGACATTTTGCATGACACAAAATGAAAATTTTTGCTAAAATAAAGCACATACATCAATCCAGACAATCATATAAATTCAAAGAACAATTGAATTCTACTTAGTAGGGAGTCAAGAAACTCTGAAATACTCTGCGAATATCTACCTCGTGCCGTTTCTCGTCAACAAATAATTTGAATGAAAATGTGTTTTTGCATCTACTACCTCATTTCTTTTCATGGGTGTCAATCGAGGCATGTTTGGGAATGGTCTTGCGTCCATCACAGATCACATAATTCTAATCTGAAACCCTAAGTGCGTTCACACACGATGACGCACTGACGGAGCAGCAAACATCAGTCCGTCATTTGTGAAGAAAGGAGATGTATGAAACCGTACTTAGAAGCACACACGGTGACGCATCATTTGTGAAGAAAGGAGATGTATGAAACCGCACGTAGAAGCACACACGGTGACGCATTGACGCACCGGGTGTGCTTCTATAGACTGACATCGCCCGCTCCGTCAGTGCGTCATCGTGTATGAACGCACTAAGCTTGTTATTCCTTTAAGCCTTGCGATAACTTCATTAGGTACATCCTCGAAAGGTGGTTGTGGAAAAGTTTGAGTGAGCTACCGGAAGGGTCGTGAGTAAACGTAAATATATGTTATTAGAGGTGACTCACCCCATCAGGCCTGAGTCTGATGTCCTTGCCTGCGGCGGCGAGGAGGGCGCGGAGGATGCTGGTGGCTGTGCCCGTCTGACGGCTCGCCACGACATGCACTGCTGTCTGCTGTCTGCTCTACGGACGACAATATGTCTTGTTGAAATAAATCACCGTTTTTTAATATGTCTTCAGTTCAGTGGGATCACAACCTAGTCGAACCAATGGACAAACCATTTTAATGCTTAGACTATATATTTATATATGAACAAGTTACGCGTGTAACTCTACTTTACTAACTTACTTTTCTGACACTTTTTGCGGGCGGCTAGGTAACATGAAATCCGCAGCTTTGGACTTTATTCCATTACTTTAGATTCTAATTTTGAATGTTAGAAATCATGTCGAAAAACAGTGTCGTGTTACGTGATAAGTGCGAAGTTCGATATTCCGCAATTATAGGCTGTCTCGTTTAGAGACAAGGTATAAAATTGTATGTAAATGCATAGGATTTCTTGATCTTGTACGTTGGCAGAGGGGAAATGCTAACTCGAGGCGTCCACCGTCCAGTATCCATTATACGTAATTATTATAGTCCACTTGAATTTAATAGACATTATTATTTACGTAACGTTATACCTAAATAGGATCAACAAAAGGTTTCATGATATAATAAATGTCAGTCGGACATGTCATAAGGTTTTCCGCTTACCGTGCGTGCAGAGCTCGTACCTAGACGCATTTTACTTTGTAAAGAATGCACATTATCGGATTCTTTCGGAAAAGTACGTTCAGTATCATAGAACTGCTTTACATAAACTATTTTTAACAAGTTCCTGTTACATTTTAGCAAGTAACATTCTGTTCACTATCCGAAATATTAATAGACGAAATTATAATTTTATTAATGCTCCTTCAACTGTTCAGTGAACCTTATCACAATATTAAAGGTTTCTCAATTTGATTTCTTTGTTGAAAAATCTTTAATAATTATTGTGATGAGAGCTCAACTGATATAAAAGTTCTTCTAAAATAACTCTACCATCCTCGGCTTTGACATAACAAAATCCTAACCACAGATTATTCGATAGTTACCTACGCCAAACAAAAATACGTTTAGGTATCACAATGTTTTTACGGTATGTCTTACCGCAATGTTAAATAGGTAACTAATGAAACAAAAAATGCTGTTGGAAATAATATTTTCTCGATAGTACCTATACACTTTTGTCTTTAGATTAGTTTTCTTTATCACAGAATAAAGAAAATGTACCTAGGTACTTAGAAATAAGTAATAACTAGTGAATAATTTCGTGCAGGTACACTTGGCGACACATCAAGCTACGCAAAACCAATATAAGCTGGCCACGCAACGTTTTACATACGTGCGGCCAGCTTATTTTGGTTTTGCGTAGCTTGATGTGTCGCCGTGTGTACAGTCAGCATCAAAAGTATCTAAGCATCTCCAGCGTTCAAAAACATCTGAACAATTACACGAAAATAAACCCTATTTCCTACTAGATACCATTTGTTTTCAACTTAACAAATAATAACATGACAGATAAATTAATACGCTTCGAGATAGAGTGAGAAATTGTGTAATTAGAGATCGATGTAAATTGAAAGAAGATGTTGTGACAAGAATAGAGAAGGGTATGCTTCGTTGGTTTGGTCATGTGGAGAGGATGAGTGATAACAGATGTACGAAAGAGATATATGGAGCTAAAATGAGTGGATGTGTCGGCAGAGGGCGCCCTCGTAGGACGTATTCTGATCAAATCAGTTGCGTCCTACAAAAAGGGGAGGTGCGGAGTACTCAAAACCGACGGGCATGTATGAAGAGATGTATGGATGTGAATGAGGCAAAAGATGTATGTAAGGATCGTAGTAGATGGCGCGCCTTGGTCTCTGCCTACCCCATTGGGAAAGAGGCGTGACGTTATAGATAGATAGATAAATAAATAAATAAATAATAAATTAATTTGATTTCTTTGTGAGTTGAAATAAGGTTTGCGATCGTAAAGTTGTTCAGATATTTATGAACACTTAACATGCTTAGATACTTTTGATGCTGACTGTACATGCTATACCTATGCCTTTCTATGAGTATTATACATAAGTTGCAGGTGAATATACATGTAAAGTAAGAAGGTGTGAACTGACTGTTGATGTATTGTTAACTTACCCCTCCGGTGGCGAAAGGGTCTACTCCTCTCTTGGAAAGAAGAAGCTTGACGATATCCTCCCGCGAGTACATCGCGGATATGTGCAGGACATTGTAGTTGTCCTGCCGACAAACATTAACAATAATTATTATTTAAATCTAAGAGCTTAAGGGTATATTATTCGGAGCGTGCTCCATACAAACGTACTGTGGTGATATTTTCAATACTAACCAATTAAAGTCAATGAATATTTGCAGAAACAATCTAGAAACAAATTTCTATGCTTGTATAGAGTCAGATCTTCGTTAAAATGTATAGTTAGTTCAAAAAGTTAAAGTTAGTTAAAATGTGTAGTTTCAAGTAACAGTGCCTCAAAGATTTCCATACAAATCTTAAATTAATCCTAGCATTGAAACTATATATTTTAACGAAAATCTGACTCCATAGAAGCATAGAGATTTGTTTCTAGATTGTTTCTGCAAAATTTCATTGACTTTAATTGGTTAGTATTGAAAATATCACCATAGTACGTTTGTATGCAGCGCGCATTTTCGCTCTCGAAATAAAATTCTCTTAACTGCACAACACAAATTCGCCGAAAAATAATAGCCTAGTGTTCTCTACTGACTGACGACTTTGTACCAGTGATTTAAATCCAAACCACAATGAATTAGTGATATAGCATCGGATATCACTGTTTCTAATCAGGGTCGCCAGAAACTTTACAGTAACTACCAAGTTACAAGGAAGGTGTTTCACAGTTCACTTGTTCACATCATAATACAATTCACGGTGACGATGCATGTACGGAATCGTGCATGATAATTATAATAATTACTTAGATTGAACTGAACTGAACTGATTTTACCTTTACCATTGGACTGACTTAAATATTATCGACTTTAGAACGACCTTATAGTATCTACAGTCAAACCGAAATGTCTTCTTCTTTATAGCTAACGCTATTTTTGCAGGATGTGACATACACGAAGTGGACGTGACTAAACCGATAATTATAGTAACGGGTCACCGGGAAACTTAAAAAGAAACAGAATACAACGAATAATACAAGGTGTTAAATTAAATGGGTTACAAATCGTCCTAGGAAGAGGTGGCGGGACAATCTGGATGCTTTCGATGACGCGTGGCCAAAGCATGCCCAGGAGAAAGATGGTTGTACGATTAAAGGAGAGGCCTTTGCCCAGCAATTGCGGTTTCCCCAAAGGGACAGTCAGGGATACTCTGAACTTAGCATATTCAATTCAGAATATCCTCATTTCACTAGAAGTGTCCATTGTAACTGATAATGAGCTCGTCGCCAATTTTGATGAACAGTGAAAATAACACAATAACAGTCATCGAAGTTAAAGCACATAATACGTTTCCTTACGATGTCGATGTTTTCCTTCACCGAAAACACCATTGAATATACAGGGTGTAAGGGACAGCCCTCCGCAAACTGAAACAGTGAACTCAGACAATCAAACTGAACAACTTTCACTATGGAGCCTACCTCAGGAGACGCGAAAAAAATCAGCTGTCCCATACATTTGAGTCGGGTTGGTACGGCAGTTTTGTATGGGACAGCTGATTTTTTTTCGCGTTTCCTGAGGTAGGCTCTATAGTGAAAGTTGTTCAGTTTTATGGTCTGAGTTCACCGTTTCAGTTTGCGGAGGGCTGTCCCTTACACCCTGTATATTTTTGTGTACAACTAAATTACCCATAATTAAGTTCCTAACGTAGAGCGTCGCCGTCGGTGGCAAGTTACGCGTTGTGGAAACTCAATCTTGAGGTCCGGGCATATGAACAGATATAATAGTAGGTACACTATATTCATATGGTCTGGGTTCGAATTCGCACGGACCACATGCCATGAACCAATGAGTTTTTCTAACTTATGTACGTAAAACCGACTGCGCTCAAATGATGAAGGAAAACATCGTGAGGAAACCTTCATACCCTGATGAGGAAATTCCGATACGTATGTGAAGTCTACCAATTCGGTATGTCAAGTTTTTTTTGGTCTTTATTTTTATATTTTTTACGGATAGAAGACATAATTTTAAGACACCTATTTCATTTTTATTGCGATTCATCGAGTTTATCAATATACATTTAATTTTTAAATTATTTTGGTCTGTAATCTGTAGGTGCAAAAATGGTGGAAAAAAATAATTCGAACTCCATGGAGAAAAACTACCTACTGCTATATTTAAAAAAAATAAAACCTGCCTCCTCTTTCTAACTCTATGCTGGAAACAGATACGGCAACATCAAATGTCAAATTCTGACATTGTGAATGCATTTTTTTTCTTAATGGCCGGTTATTTTAAGTTGATTTTATGTTTACCAAGGAGTTCACAGGTATTCCAGTGACGTCACTAGACGGATCGAAAAACGACGTTATTTTATTAAAAATATCTGTAATCCTTTCATTTTAAAATCTCTGACATAGAAAATATGATTATTGAGACAATTATCTCGATGTGGTTTTCGATTCAGCCCTCCAAAAAAAAACTTGACATACCGAATTGGGTACGCGTGGTGGACTAACGCCCAAACACTCTCCCTGATTTTAGGCCTGTGCCCTGCCAAGGCACGTATATAGGCTGGGATGTACGAATGATTCAGGTTGGGATCGAACCACTGCCTCTTGCACGGAAGGTGACGATGCTACTAGCACTGAAATGATGACTCTTAGATATTGGGTGTATATGACATACCTAGTATAATACTAAGCATAAGTACAACGAAAATGCCTACCGTGTCTATAGTAGTAGGTACCTACACCCTGTAAGACGAAAGCATACAAAGGGCTGCATTTGTAGGTAGCGGAATGACCAAGAATTGCAGACAAGGTCAGAAGGCAACCTGTTAGATAGACAATGTCAAGATAGCGGTGAAGCGATGAGACTGGCATGGCATGGGACCGGATGGTAGCGTGCGAAGAGGAAGACTTAAACCTTATTCATTGTTCTAAGGAATAGAATACAGAAACACGTGGTTAAATTGATTTCAGATTTTACTACATAGACTCAACACACACACTAGACAATGTCAAAAAAATACTCTTTTTTATTGGTCCGTACCCAAAGGATGAAAACGGTTGCTAGGGCCTATTACTACGTTGTCCGTTCGGCCGTCCATCCGTCTGTCTTTCTGCCCTACCTATTGAGGGCTGTAACTTTTGAACCGTAATAGCTAAATAGTTGACATTTTCATAGAATGTGCGGTATTATGGCGTAATTTGCTAAAAAAATATAAAATGTCAAAAAGTCAAAAGTTAAGGGGGATGGGTCCTCATACAAGAAACTAGAAGGAACCCTTATACTTTCGTCTATTCTACTTATGCAATGGCTACGGAACCCTATCATGGGTGAGTCCGACACGCTCTTGGCCGGTTTTGACATATTATTTAAGACATGGTATTATACAGGGTGTTACATAAGTGAGAATACATTTTTAAAACTCTTAAGAGGGTTGTTTAGACCGTCAAACTGAACAACTTTCTCGTTGGGACCAACATCGAAATTGCGAAAAAGAAAATCTGATATCCCATACATATTTTAGCTCGAGTCGATTTGTAGAGTAAAGAACATTTTTTTTTTCGCGATTTCGATATTGGTCCCATAGTGAAAGTTGTTCAGTTTGATGCTCTAAACCACCCCCTTAAATGTTTATTTGTATTTTTGTAACACCTTGTATATGACGTGACAAAACGAAATATTTACTAACAGTTACACAACTGTCGGCTTCGCTTTAAAACTTCGGTGTCTTCTATCCATGCCAAACCAACATTTCACAAAGAAAATACTTCTAAAAGTATCACTGTGTAATATTGCAGCATAACACATAATAATTATAGCTCTTTCTTATACTCACATGCACCGTTATTTTCTTGTGACTAACATCGCGTGCATTCCCTCTTGACTTAACTTCCTATACCTTGGATATCTAAGTATAATACTCAAGTTACCCTTCATGGTGAAAATGAACTTGAGTGCGAACAATTTCCCTGATTGTGTGAAATGAGACTTAATTTCTCGGTTGCGTGTGAAGGTTCGGTCGGCTGATCCGTGAATGTCAGAATTCGTGAATCAGCTGTGATGATTCAAGAGTCATAAGGTTCAATGAACAGCGTTGGTCATTTTAGAATGAAATCACGAAGGCATGACGTTTTTTCAGAGACATGCGAAGGAGGCTTTTCTAAGAAAGCAGGGTTCTGGGATCCTCAAAAATGTTCGACAATTTTCTGGTAAGGCGGTATGGTAGTTAGAATGTAGAATAATTATGTAGTTTAAAGGTACTCGTACCTGAATGAAAATCAACTCATGTGAGTCTGTACGTTTAGTTAGAATGAAATCATGTTTAAGAAACTATTTCATAGTTTAGAACATCGTTGATAAAACTCGTCATTTCACCTGTATATCGTAAATGTGTTGGAAGTTGTGTTTATGTGTGTGGTTTATCATCACCTGGAAAGGGGAATACCGTCATGACTCTAAAAAGGTCGACCGCCGGCCGTTCTGGGTCATATCTCGTCCAAAGGATGTCGCTGGCCATCTAGCGAGACAACGCAGCCAGCATAATGGACACGTTTGAGCGGGACATGATGCGGGGCGGTTTGTTTGACTAGTTTTAATTCTTTCGTAAATTAGATTATACTAATTATTTAATTTATATTTCATTAAGCTAATGTTATATTATTGTTACCTATTTATCGTTACATTTCAATAATAATAGCTTTCATGATAAAGATTACTGAAAAAAATAAGTGTTTGATGTTTTATGTAAATAAAGGATATGTACTATGTTTATGTTATGTAAAGTTTCCATAGGCTAACAGTAGGTATATTAGATTGTAGTGACTTGCCTGCAGGTTATGAGCATAAATCGTCAGCAGTGGCTTATCGGACCATCTGAGACGGTGGGCTTGTAGTAGCCGCTGTTGGGTAAAGACGGGGTGAAAGTGCTAGCGAGCAGTGTGTTTATTTAATTTTGATCCTTTTATTTGGTGGTGAGAATAATATACATGGTGTTAATATACTACTCATGATACTGTAGGTACTAAACAACTTTTCCAAAGGAACATAAAAGTGAAATTCGACTTTTCATATTTTTCAAAACAGCAATAGTCCACCTTGTGGGTGAACTACGGGCAACATATTTTCAGCGGTGCCCGTAGTACACCTCTGAGGTTGACCCCGGGTCAGTACATGTGCCCGTAGTCCACCCAGGTGGACTTGTCAGGTGGACCACGGGTAACGAACGATAAACGTTTATATTTATTATACATTTGAGTCTACTCTGTCGGTACTGCAGTTTTGATGAACAAGCAGATTTTTCGCGATTTCGATGTTGGCTCTATAGTGAAAGTTATTCAGTTTGATGGTCTGAAGCACCTCCTAAGCTAGGGTGATTTGTTACACCCTGTATAGGCTAGGGTGAGACTGGCACAAGACAGGAAATTGGCATAAAGGGTATTAATTATTTTTTGTGTTGGGCTATTGCAAGTAAGGGTCGTTAATGTAACACTTGGACCATCGCTGGTCCTTTGTGTTCGCCCCAAGCTCACTTATATTTTACGCATACCTCCGAACTTCTGGTATTTTCTTTTCATTCTCGGGAATGCAGGTTTCCTTACGATGTTTTCCTTCACCGCCGAGCTAGTAAATGATAAATACAACAGAACATAATTTCCGAGGAACTTAGTGGTACAGGCCAGGAATCGAACCGCCGCCTCATGATTGAGGCGCAAGCTCTCTTCCGTAAGGGCTACTATCATCGCTCTTTCATAAAGGGTATAGGAGGCTTATGCCCTGCAGTGGGTGGAATTAAATAGAGTAACCCAATCTAATGTATTTCTGGCCTCTCGCTCGCACTTGGCCCCCGTCTCTATTTGGGTAAGTTGGCACGCCTTATGGGAAATTACTCTTTCGTTCTACTTCGCTTTGTTTCACCCCATATTGCCGCAATTAACAGTCATATGGAACTTGGTCAAGCAATCCAAATTACATGTTTACATACATACACTACACAACGTGAACAAAGGAAGTTTAGATTCTAAGAATAGAGAGCTCACGTCACGATGATGATTGATCAATAAAATAATTTTTAAAAAGAGTCACCTCTGCTTCCCAAACCAAGTTTGAGAATCTGTTTTGACATGAAATTAAATCCCGTGTCATTTTTCAAAACTTTCATACAACGCGAGGGGATTTGTTGTGAGGATGAGGATGAGGATTGAGCATAAAGACTCCAACTTAATACGCTGACGGTTTTTAAGGGGATGATCAGACCGTCAAACTAAACAACTTTCTCTATAGGATTGAAATCTCGAAAAAAACAGCTGTCCCATACATTTGGGTCGAGAAGGATTGCAGTTTTGTATGAAACAGCAGATTTTTTCGATATTTCGATAAAACTAGTAGCGTTCGACAAAGGAAGGAGGCGTGGTTCCTAACAAACATGTTTATTTTGATTCCATGTTCGGTAGGTGCTACAAACAGAGATCTACCAAGGGAATTTTGTTGCTGTTTAAGTCCTATTCATACTTCTTCTTATCGTGTCGACTTCAAACTTTGAACAAAGTCGCTAAATAGTACCTTGCCAGGAGTGGGCAACCGATGGGATTGATACTCTAGTTCAACAGTCATAAGATCAACATATCAATATCAACCCCATAAGGTCAGCAAATCAAATAATCAACAGTTCAAAATCTCCGATCATCAGTCCGTCATTTGTGAAGCAAGGAGTTGTATGAAACCGCACGTAGAAGCACACACGGTGACGCATTGACGCACCGGGTGTGGTTTAATGGACTGATATCTGCCGCTCCGTCAGTGCGTCATCGTGTGTGAACGCACTAAACCACCACACCAACACATTAAATAGTAATAGGGTGTTTTGTCACACGGTCACACTTATAATGTTTTGAACGGGCAAACAATAATTTTGGCATATTGTCCAAAATGTAGATGGTATTTTGGACATTTAAATAGATTCCCATCTAGGGAACCTATAATGGGAACAAATGCATAATTACACTAAAAGAAATCTTTAACTAAATGTTAGTTAAATATTGTAACTGAACTTTAGTGACTACCGAACTATTTTGTAAAACATAATCAAACAGTTGGTTATAAATAGCCAATTGTTTAGCTTTTTTAACCAAATGTTTGATTATGTTTTACGAAACGGTTCGGTAGTCACTAAAGTTTGGTTGTATTTAACAAAATATTTTTTTCAGTGAACCTCGAAGCTTTGTCACAGCCACTACTAATAGAATACCTACTTAAATTAATAAACATAAAATTAAGAACTAGTGCTAACTCACGTTATTTCTGGCGCCGACATCAGATCCGAGCTCGATGAGCCGCTCCACGAACGATGTTCGGTTGTCTTTCACCGCGTACATCAACGGCGTCATCCCCGTCGTCTGAAATCAATATCACTTTGTTAAATATAACCCTGTCTGTGAACAGAACACGATTTATTTTATTTACAAAACACAACTTTGATTAATTTGCCAACATTCGAAATTTTTTCACATGCGGAAAAAAGCGGTAAATTTTTGTTTTTATACTATAAAAGAAAATAGATTTAGAATCTCTTTGGTTGTGATTTGAAATCGTTTGAATTGAATACAGTAATAAAATCTGTTTGCTGCGATTTGAATGTATATTTAAAATAACTGGCCATTTTCCATGAAAAAAAAAAACAGATGCCATTTTTGTAAGATTACGATTAAAATTGTTTTTTTCTTTTGTTATTTTATGGCGGAAGTCATTTTTTTTTTCAACTTAAACAGCCAGTTAAACGTCAGATATTTGTTGTAAAAAGACAATTAAAAAGAGGTTTTTACTGTGAGTAATTAGTTTATTCGTCATTGTTTTAAAGATTTTGTTTAAGTATTGGTAATTTTACAGAGACAAAATAACTTAAACAATACAATATTTTCATAATAATTATTTATCTAATACAAAAAAAAAAAAAAAATATAGACACGTTTAAGAGATAAACTAGTAACGGAAATACTACAAAAACATTTTGGCTAAGAGCCAAAACACAGACCGACAATAATATTTAGAACTAAAACAACGTTCTAATTAAAATTTCACCCGAAATATTATTTAGTGAAATTTTCTCGACTACCTAAACTAAACTAATCTAATCGTCTGAAAGTAAACAGGATAATGTAAACAATCCGTTTTAATACTCTGATGTTTATACAGTTTGGGTCAATGTGAAAGGATAAACAAACATTGGTAGGTACATTGTAACAAAAAAATAATTGGTGTCTATAAATTAAATTCCATGGTTTATCGTTTAACGGATTGATCTGAGTTTTGCACAAACGCCATTCCGCCTATTCGAGATTCAACACAATATGGATTCCGCACAACTGATGTTCTCTATTCAAGGCCTCCAGTTAATTAGCAAGAACCTACGATAGTAATGCTATCTTGGTTGCGCAAATACAACATCACGTGTGAAAAAACAAGATGGCAGTATTTTTATCAACATGTCGATTCCAAGCAGCCTACAGCCCCTATCTGTCAAACCTCTGTCAAACGCTACAACCCACAGTAGAATATAGAAGAGGAAAAAGTGACATCCTTGAGAAGAGTCCAAAATCTGATAGATTTATTATCCATTTAAAACCCACGACGAGAACACCCGTGTGTCAATAATGCGTAGATTTTTTTTTAGGGGAATTTCCAAAACGCCAATTTCATGGTTGAAAAATCTAAAAAATCTTTATAATTTATAACCGATACTAGTAATTGTAAATCTGATAGCATAGTATTATAGGCCTAGTTAACAGCTATATTTCAAACGTTGATTGGTAATCCTACTCGCAATATTTTAAGAGTAATTAAATTATTTGTGTTTTCGTTGTGAGAATTTTTTACTTAGGTATCAGGAGGTTTCGGTCTAAGTTATATACACGAATATGTAAACATAACTATGATCTATATGTTCAATTTTTTGCGTTTCCCAAATAGGCGTAACACCAGAGATAAAACGATTTCCTTTTTTTCGTACAATTTCCGCGCCTAGGGTTGTCACTAGAAAAAAGAAATTTCTTTTGATAATTGAACGGACTATTTTACATAGTGAAAATACTACTTATCAATAGTAGTACTTACTTGATAAACAAATATAAGTATTAATTAATTCAAACATTAATTACTGGATTTTAAAGATTTTAATCGTTTATTTCTGAAACCTCATCAACTTGTCGCCATTTTCAGTAACCTGCTAATAAATTATCTTGATACAACAAATTCACTTTTGGCGACCCAGTTGGTGTTATGGTTGCCAGCGTGCCATTGCCAGACCACCAAACCAGAGATCCTGGGTTCGAATTTCGGTTCAGTCATGGGTGTTAACAATCTTTCAGTTGAACTAAGTTATAACATTCAAAATGGTATTCCTTTTAAAACAAATCAACAAAATAAAACTATGACATTAATAATAGTTTCATAACAATTAAAATTTTAATTAAAAGTTACTCTATACAAGGTTTTACAAAAATACAAATAAACATTTAATACAAATAAATAAACGTTTAGACCATCAAACTGAACAACTTTCACAATGGGACCAATGACGAAATCGCGAAAGAAAAACTGATGTTCCACACTAAACTACAAAATATCTAGGTACTCGAGTTAAATGTATGGGGCTATTGGATTTGGGATTTTGCTATGGGATTAAAAAAGATAACTAAATTCTTAAGTTAAATAATTAGAGATTAACCCGTCTTTTAATTTAAAGTTACTCCCTGTACCCATAATACCAAACGTAAAAATATCTTCTTAAGTTTAATTAGAAATCACAAGGCATATACCATCTTGAACTTTTTTATTCAAAACAACAAATATAATAATAATTGACCTTACAATTGAATATTACTGAACATCTCCGCTCAAAGGTATCATAGTAAAATGTTTGTGTATCATTGCTCATAAATTAATTTAGGCTTTTCAATTTCCTTGAACAGTGACAACCCTGACTAATTTTTTAAAAGTCAATTATCTCTGGTGTTACGCCTTTCGGGAAACGCGAGTAATTTTTACATGTAGAGCATAGTTATGTTTACATATTCGTGTATACAAGGTGTTTCATAAGTAAGAATAAATTTTTGAAACTCTTAAGGGGGTTGTTAAGACCGTCAAACTGAACAACTTTCTCTATGGGACCAACATCGAAATCGCAAAAAAAATAATTTCATATCCCATACATATTTTAGTTCTAGTCGATTTGTAGGGTAGGGTGGTCGACATTGAACCACCTAAATTTCAAAGAGCTATAACTCTAGTTTTTTAGGTCCAAATTCTATTATTTTTATATAAGGTTATAAAAAAACTATACCGGTTGTAGCAGTAGTAATTAATTTTTGTCCAAATACTAGGATTTACTGTGAAAACCTGTTTTTTATTTAAAGAGAACTGGTTCAATGTGTACACCCTATGGTACTTAGTGAACCGGGGGTTGGTACTCAATAAACCGGGGGTGTACACTATGAACCAAGAACTTTAAAACAAGAATAAAATTGTTATTTTAATTATGTAATTGAAATAAAACTGTAATTTTAGTGATAAATATTTATTATAGATAAAAGTTATACGAAAATATATAATAAAAAACCACATTTATAGCAATCAACGGAAATTATAAAAAGGACTGTAACAACCCTTATGAAAAACAATTAAACAAAATGAAAAATCAACTTTGAACACTTTACATAACGTCAATTTCAAGTGTAAAATTAATTTTACACTTGAAATTGACGATATAAAAATATTAACTCTTAATTAATTAAGGTTGAGTCGATTAAAATAACCTCTTTATATTGGGAACTAGATTTATAAGACTAAAAAAGTGCAGTACTTAAGTACTTAAGTTATTTTAATCCACTCAACCTAACCTAACCTAACCCTTATCAAAAACAATTAAACAAAAAGAAAAATCTATGTCAAAAATCAAATGTACTAAGTGAACCAGTGTTTCACTCAGTACACCTTCCGAGTGGTTTATTCTGTACCACCTCACATTTATGAATTTTAAGGTTGTGTAGCTGCAAGTCTAAACACGTGGCGCTTATTGCGACTATCGTGATAGTAAGTGCGAACAATGCTATATCTTTAATATTAATCCATATTTAGCTACTATTTACACGAATTAAATAAAGCTAAATTCTTCTCACTTTTTTTTTTCTCAATTTTTGAATTAAAAACACTTAATACAAACGCGCACACGCATCTTCAACGCTAGCTCGCCTTTGACAGGGGTGGGAGGGATATTTCTATGGGATGCTTGCCTACTGTGATATGCACTAAATTGCAACGTCGCGTTTCCAAGTTATGTGCCTGGTTCATTCAGTACCTCTGGTTCATTGTCGACCACCCCACCCTAGAGTATAGAACATAAATTTTTTTTTTCGCGATTTCGATATTGGTCTCATAGTGAAAGTTGTTCAGTTTGATGGTCTACACCACCCTCTTAAAGGTTTATTTGTATTTTTGTAACACCTTGTATAACTTAGACCGAAACCGCCTGATACCTAAATTAAAAATGCTCACAACAAAAACACAAATAATTGAATTACTCTTAAAATACTGCGAGTAGGATTACCGATCAACATTTGAAATATAGCTGTTAACTAGGCCTACTATACTATACTATCAGATTTACAATTACTGGCGCCGATTAGAAATTATAAAGATTTTTCCGATTTGTCAAAGCTGGAAATTCAATTTAGAAGTTCGTCTAAAAAAAATCCACCCATTTCTGGCAAGCGGGAGTTCTCGTCGTAGGTTTTAAATGACTAGACCCAGCAGATTTTGGACTTAACTCAACCATGTCACTTTTTTGGCTTCTATAATCTACTGTGCAACCTCTAAATCTATTTATTAAAACAACGACTATTTCATGCCTTAAAACTCAACCAAAAACAGGTCGATTTGGAAGATCCTGCCCTTAAGGGGTTGTTCAGACGATCAAACTGAACAACTTTCTCTTTGGGACCACATCGAAATCGCGAAAAAAAAACAGCTGTCCCATACATTTGGCTCGAGAAGGTTTGCAGTTTTGTATGGATGAGCAGATTTTTTTTTCCTAGATTTCGGTATTGATCCCATAGAGAAAGTTGTTCAGTTTGATGGTCTGATCATCCTCTTAAAAAAGTGCCAGCATTATTAAGTTAGAGGTATACAGAATGTTTCATAAGTAAAAATAAATTTTTAAAACTCTTAAGGGGGTTGTTTAGACCGTCAAACTGAACAACTTTCTCTATGGGACCAACATCGAAATCGCGAAAAAAATCTGATATCCCATACATAAATTTAGCTCTAGTCGATTTGTAGAGTACGGAACATCATTTTTTTTTCGCGATTTCGATATTGGTCCCATTGTGAAAGTTGTTCAGTTTGATGGTCTAAACCACCACTTAAATGTTTATTTGTATTTTTGTAACACCTTGTATACAGTGGTGGGTCTGGGTATGTATGCAGTAACATGAACAACTTGGTCAACTTGGCCAACTCGAACAAGAACAACTTTGTCAACTCGGACAACATAAACTTCTCGAACAACACGAACAACTCAGGTCAACAACTTGGAGAACATAAACAACTCGGACAACTTGGACAACTCGAACAACTTGGTTAACTCTGTCAACCATGGAGTAAGAGGAGATGGCATATCGGCTTGTTTCTATAGAAAATTATGTCGCCGACAAAGGGGGTGAGGGACGGGCGAGGGGAGACAAAAAGCTTAGGGGAGCGTGTCATTTCTCTATGGTCGCAGTACAAACTAGTGCACAATTGGTGGCTACAGTGCAACTTTGTTACACCATCTCTACCAAGGGGAGCGTGTAATTTCTCTATGCTGTCAACTCGAACAACTCAGACAACTTAGTCAACTCGAACAACTTGGGCAATTCGGACAACATGAACAACTGTGTACTGTGTACCTATTATGAAGCGTCAATATTGTTGGAGGCAGGAGCTTGGCATTGTGGTTGTATAGAAGAAGCTTTTATTTATTAGACCGCCATTTTATGTATGATTTTGGTGTGCAATGAGTACCTACCTATACGTTGAGATCCTAAAAGATACGGTTGTATAGAATAAATAGCTTTTTTTTGATAATACCGCCTTATTTTTTGCCTCTTTAAGACGCTCTTATCCCGTCGAGGCCGTTTTTTGAACTCGAACGAAAGTGTTTTAAACTGTGTTTTAAAGTCTGAAATTAAATTATGTTTTATTTAAGGATCGGGCGGATGGGCGACTGTTCTCAATTACACGATTAGATTAAGTTTACTCGATAGAAAAAAATCCCAAAGTTACCCCTTTTTGTTATGTTTTTTCAATACTATGATTAAACTGCTGATATTTAACGTTTTATTCTTGTACTTAACTAAATACATTAAATATTTCTAGTGAACTCAGGAGAAGTTTTAGCTTAGAAACTCCCATGAGCAAAGATATTGACGAAAAACACGTTTTTTTGCGATCCTGCTTTCAATTGGAGCGGGATGGCTAATTGTAAACTTATTCTTGCAAGAAAGAGACGCTTGCACTGGGATATCCTAGCCTTAATATCTGTATTTTTTGCTGGTAATTTTTTGGTGTAAAACGAATCCGAATGTATGTTTATGTATTGGTTAGACCATAGAGGTATTATACCAGGAATAGAACAGTATACCGGGTGTAAACTAAAATACGATACATACTTTATAGCGTTCTTCAGACATCTAACAACTGAACTCAGCGATGGAAATTAGTTACAGATAATTTAAGTTTTAGTGTGGTCTTAATACCTACAGGTATGCGACAATTTAGTACCGTGCCAAAGGGGAAAATAGTAAACACTTCGGCTGCCTCGACTTCATTTCGTTTTCGTAATAGTAATTAATGTCTCGAAATCTAGCTCGAAATCGATGTCTGTTCTCAAATATGTTATTAGCCTCTTCGTTCGACGTCAAAATTCAAGGAAAAACATCCCAATCAGGGCTCAGAATGTTCAAATGTTTAAAGCTCAGAAAAAAAAAAGTTTTCTGTAAAAAAGCGTAATATAAACTGGATGATTATTTAAATGATCAAATTGCTTGGGTTTGAGGTCACTAACTTATAGTTTATTTACATTACTTTACTGTAAAGTATCAATTATTTTATTAAATAGACTATGTATTATTGTATACATAATTTATATTGATTCCATTTCAGAGTACTTATAATAGTAGTTATTTCTCCCCTCTGGACGGAAAACGTCAATTGTCGTCCTCGTCTTTACTATACTGGAAATGAGTGTTAAATTATATGTCATTTTTTTACTCTTGCCTTTTCTAAATGCTGTTTGTGTTTAAAAATGTTATAGAATTAAATAGGTAGGTTAATTAAAATTAATAACTAGCTGGGCCCGTTGCAATGCCCATTTTTTTCCTGACACACACTTGGCCGTTTTTATTTTTCATAAATCTTCTCCGGCATGTGAACAACACCAAAGTTTCATCGCAATCGGTCCAGCCGTTCTGGAGTGATGGCGTGACCAAGGGAAACATGGATTCATTTTTATTTATACAGGGTGTAAGGAAAAGTGTCACTAACCTTTAAACCACAGACTGTACCCATCAAACTGAACAACTTTTACTATGGGAGCAAAACAATAAGCAGTGCGATTTTTGAAAATCATACGAGCGGTTTGGCAGTAGAAAATGTCAGAATTACTATGGAGATTATGCATCTTTCTACTGCCGAACCGCTCGTATGATTTTCAAAAATCGCTCTGCAGAGCAAAAATAAAATCAGCTGTCCCATACGATTGCGTCGAGTAGGTAGGTATTGCAGTTAAGTATGGAGCTGACTTTCTTTTGTACTGACAGGTTTCCTCAAAAGTTGTTCATTGCTGTATTAGTTGTTCAGTATGTGGTTTAAAGGTTAATGATACTTTTCCTAACACCCTGTATAGATAAATAATATAATAATAAATAAATAAATAAATAACGCTCACAGGCACATACATTGTAATGATCCCAAACTAGCACTAAAGGCTTTTATTATGGAAACCATACAAAAACGGCACGAACATATAACATCCATGACCGAACCGGGATTAGAACCCAGGACCCTGTTTTGGCAATCCGGCGTGGTAACAATTACACCAACCGGGTCGTCAATAGATAGAATTAAACTTCATTTATATGGAGCGCACTAACGAACCACCTCTTAACTAATTAGTATTAAAACACTTTAAAACTCTAATGATCAAGTAAAACATATTAATAAAACCTAATAAATACTAGTGGGGGTCCTGTGGGTATGTCACGCCTGGTTTAGAACCTGCCAGTAATTGTCGGCCAACAATTCACTTTAAACTTGGCAAGTTTCGTGCTGATAAGTAGCTAAGCCTTGTGAGGGCGCGGTACAAGGTATAGGCTAGAAGTATTAACTAACCAACCGCTTACGAAGGGATAGAAAATGGTTTACGTTGAATTTTTGATTAAAAACATTTTTGTCATACAATAGACATCAACGGTCAGAAATTATATTGTTCATACAATAGACATCAACGGGCAGAAATTATCTTTTTCATACAATAGACATCAACGGGCAGAAATTATCTTTTTCATTCAATAGACATCAACGGACAGAAATTATCTTTTTCATATAATAGACATCAACGTGTATCCGTGTGGTGTCGGCTAAGAGTAGCACCATCCCATTTCCTCCCGTGGGTGTCGTAAAAGGCGACTAAGGGATAACATAATTGGAGGATGGGCAGCAGCATCCTCTGATTACACACATTCAACCCAACTGCGATCGCCAACCCGCCTGCCAAGCGTGGCGATTATGGCAAATCCCCCCATTTTTGGGGAGGCCTATGTCCAGCAGTGGTCGTTTACCGGCTGATATGATGATGATGATGAGACATCAACGGGACAGAATTCTCGATACTAAAATGTAGTTCACTTAAGGCGTCCACGGGACCCCGGGACCCCCATACTAATCGATGCGAATGAGCACTTGGCTCCGGTCAGAATTTAGCCGTTTTCTTTGAAAAATTAGATGATTTTTATTAATTTCGAAAAAGTTAGAAAACCCTTCATTCTAAATTTTGTTGTGAACCATATTGTAAATTTTCATTTTCTTCCGATTTAAAATAAGTATAAGAGTAAAATGGTTACACCTGGAAAAAAGGGGTGACTTAAGATTCCCTTTTCTTCATCGATTTCTAAAAAAACCACGTCACTTCTCATATCGTGTCGATGGTTCAGTTTATTTTTCAGCTCCAAATGTGCCATAGTTAATGAATTAAATGGTTAGAAAGTTACCCAATTTCCTGGTAAAACCAGGAGTCAGCTCCTTAAGGAGAAGTTAGAAGCTAGGTAAACATCTATTGGAAAAGTAGCTTGAAGAATTTTGCTTTAGGCTAGAGATTCTAAGAGGAAAAACGCGGCGGATTTTTACCCGCGTAATATCGCACCGACCTAGCAACTAGAAATGTTCCGAAAGCGCCATATCTGGGAGAACGAAACACATCGTCGGAATAATAGGAAAGCACGAAGGCACGAAACAACGAGAATGAAATTCCGCCGCCCGTAGCTGGCATAATTTTTTTTAAATACGTTAAATAAATTCCGCTGTAATGTAGGTAATTTTCAGCTAGATTTGACACTCCTTTGTTAGTAAAACGATCGCTAGTCCTGTCTCTTTTCGGCAAATGTCTTGACCTCAGGGTGCGACATGATACATATAGGGTTAGGCTAGGGGTAGGTTTTCATACATAAAGTTTCAAGACAAGTCGCTCCTATCCTCTGTCTTGTTTACAAACTAGAGTGATTAGTTAGGAGCGTGACCTATAATAATTTATTATAATGATCACTTGCGCAAACTTATTGCACTTTGATTCGCTTACAAAGTTCAAGGGTTTCAATTAAATGTTTACAGCGTGAAATTTTCGAGGAGTCTTATTTTAAAGCTGAAGAAAAACCTCAAAATTACTCGTATGAATTTGCTAATTAAAACTTTAACTATCCCAATGACATTTTACGTTCCCATCCCCACATGTCCAAAAATATCATTATAATTATTTTGATTGTAATACGAGGTCACGTATTAACTATTCTTATGGTCACGTAATGAATTTTAGGTATGCGAAATATTTTAGGTAACTTAAGTTAAATTTCGTCTGCAGACTCCTAGGTAGCTATCAGACAATAAAAATAAAAATAATTAAATGTAATGCACGGGCGTCTAAGCATGTACTACCGACAGTTTATTCAAAAACGTTGAAACACACGAGAAATCCTGGTCAATTTCACGCTAATATTTCATTTTACGTATCAAGCCAGTTTGTCAGTGCATTACCTACATTGAGATGCATGGACAGTTGAAGTGCTAAGATAGAGCTCGTACAAGCAAATTTTGCTCCTAAAAGGCAGGTTTTCGTTTTCCTAGTTCTCAACTTTTCATACAAGTGTTTTTGCCACAGTTGTCTAAAAAACGTAACTTTGAAAATATATAAAAATTTCAATGGATTTGCTCAAGACGTTTCATAAGTGCATTGATGCGTGACTTTTATTTGAGCTTCATATTTAGTTTGATTTGTTATATCGCAGTTTCGGACCATCCTGAAAGAAGAAATGGCTAAATTAAGGTACCTACCTATGTCTATACCATAAAGGTATTATGCCTTACAGGAGTATCGTCACGTATCTCTTTCTATTATACAGTGGTGCCGCTAGGTACATCTCGCTCACTCAGCTGTATGTTCCTCTATTCCTGGTATAATACCTTTATGGTCTATACACTGAATACATTGATATACTAACAAAATAATGGATGCCGGATCTAGTACAAAATTCTCGAAAAAGTGTCCGAGACTAACCAACACAAACCTAAGAACATCTACACTTCTACAGTAATATAAACATTGAAAATGCTGGAATTATTTTTCTCTTTGCTTCCGTAGTTTTTACCCCATTGCGGTACGGCGCGCACCGCACGCGCGTCGGCCAGTCAAACAAAGACTAGTTAGTTCTCTTTATACGTTTTAGTTCTCTTTTAGTTCGGACACTTTTGAGCGCGGACCCTACGTCCAGTATTGGTAAGTCAATGACTGAATAGTTCAATTTTAAATTCAGCCAAACAACTTCAATCCAATTCTACCAAATGACTCACCTCTCATAACCACTCACAGTCTCACACATTAGGTCATTTCAACCCAACCCTTATTCAAATTTCAAAGCGAATAATAACGCCATAAAACCATTTCAGTATTACTACTCTAGCATTCCTAGAATGACCGCACCTCTTGAGATCCACCCGTTATTGTCCATTTCCTTCATAAAGTTCTCCGAAACAAACCATTTTCGTCTTACTAACGTGGTTATAAGAATTTTGACTGGGGACTTCTTGTATTTTAAATGTTTCCTAAGAATAGCACAGGTAATTCAGGTCGTGTAAGTTCTGGGTCGAGTTAGATTGGGTTCGTTCGTAATGGCGTAAAATATTGGGCTTGTGCACGATATTTAGACGTAGTGTTTAGTCTTGAGAATTACACAATGTCATAGTACGTACGTGATTATTCCAGTCCATAAGTGATTAATTGTGCTAAAGCTTCTATTTCGCACATGTCTTCATCAGGGACTCATCTAGATTTTGTGATACACACACACACATAACCATCAGTTCATTTATGAATACACTTGGTTTTCGGGCTTTTCAATTAAGGAACTTAGCCCTGGCGTAGTGGTTCTGTCTAGAATTATTTAAGTTTAGGTTAAGTTTTGTTTGCTCTAGTGTTTTTTTTTACCTTTTTATTCCATTCTAATTTATAATAAATACTTGCTTACCAAATTACTTGGTTTTCTATGTAGTGTTACATCGCTACAATCGCATCCTTAAAACATAGTACCAAAGTCTCTGACGACCATGAAAGGGATTTCGGTCGTGACTGACAGGATATCTACTTCTTACAATGTTGAAAATTTCTATACAGTACGAGTATTTTATATTTAAAAAACTCCTACTTTTAAACTACGAAAAATCGCAGAACATACGTGGCGTATTTTCGGATACATGATAAAAATGTTGGACGTCACCGTTTGGACCACCCTGTAAAAGGTAATGATCAGACCATCAAACTGAACAACTTTCAACATCGAAATCGCGAAGGTGTCCCAAACATTTTGGGTCGAGTATTAGGTTTGCAGCTTTTTGTATAGAACAGTGCTTTTTTCTTCGCTATTTCGATGTTGATCCCAAGGTGAACGTTTTTCAGTTTGATGGTCTGCGGTCATACAGATAAAAAATCGTCAGGACCCCGTATGTATTATGCTTATACAGGGTGTAAGTAAAAGTATCATTAACCTTTAAACCACATACTCTACCCATCAAACTGAACAACTTTTACTATTGGAGCAAACCGATCGGAGCAAAAAAAAAAAAAAAAAACTGTGACATTGAGTCGAGTATTAGGTATTGGAGTTTAGTACTAACATATTTTTTTGGAAAAACAGATTTTTTTTGCTTACAGTAAAAGATGTTCAGTTTGATGGGCAGAGTATGCGGTTTAAAGGTTACTTATACTTTTCCTTACATCCTGTATGGTGCATGTATGGGTCCTGACGGTTTTTTACCTACGGTAGGTACGAGTACCTATATATTTTGGTTTTTGAGATGCCTCTTATTGCGTTAGTTGTTTATTTTCTTTGTAGTAGTGCTATTCTTCTTCTATCGATACGAGTCCTTGGCATGTAATGTTATGTTCCTTATGTAATTCTCATGAGATATTGTTTCTTAAGGCCTCCGCTCATTGCAGCGATATTATCGCTGCGATTTTGCGATAATTGTTCTCAGTACATTTTGTATGGGGACGCGCTCGATCTCACACACTGCCGCGATATTATCGCAACCTAACGCAATCTCTTTCTACTACATTCAGTGAAGGGCGCATGCGTGACGCGAATCGCGGAATCGCTGCAGTGTGTAAGGTGTCGCGATATCGCTGTCGATAATATCGCTCGATAATATCGCTCGATAATATCGCTGCAATGTGCGGAATCCTTTATTCATCCGTAAATTCAGTGCATATTCGCCGCCGATAGCCAATTTTTGTGAATACTCGTAGTCGCCATTGGTCCTTTTCTTGGAGCTTATTAATAACTAGTGTTTTCCCGCGACTTCGTCCGCACCAATTATATACCAGATTTTAAGTCAGATCATAAGCTATCAAACAAAAAAAGTTTCATCAAAATCGGTTCAGTAGTTTTTGCGTGATGCGCGATCAAACAAACAAACAAACAAACAAACACACAAACAAACACACAAACAAACAGACAAACAGACAGACAAAATTTCTAAAAAAGGTTGATTTCGAGTCGGGGATATTTAAAAACCATATCGTAATCTTTTTTTTTGTAAATATCTTCAATGTACAGACACAGTTCAGTTACAGTTTTATAATAGTTAAGATATTGTTAATTTCCGTTCATATTCATCGTTATACAACAATTACTCCAATTTCCAATTTCCTCGCGTTCCAGATTTTTTGCCGCCATCTTCCGAAAGCGTATTGGCAATATCCGGCATGGAAAACCTTTTAACCAAATTAAACCTGTATTAATAGGGTGGTATAACTGCATTGTCATATTCTCATTGTAGTTGAGTTTGTTTGTTATTTATTACTTTGCTTGTAGTGTAAAAAGGGACGTCTACTTTTTTATTTTTTTAGACTTTATGTCGCATAAAAGGTACCGGGTATAAGGGGTAGCCCTCCGTAGACTGAAACGGCGAAATCAGACCATCAAACTGAACAACTTTCACTATGGAGGCTAACTCAGGATTGGCGAAAAAAAATCTGCTGTTTCATAAAAAAAACTGCTGTACCTATCTACCTACCCGACTCAAATGTATGGGACAGCTTTTTTTCCGCATTTCCTGACGTAGGCTCCATAATGAAACTTGTTCAGTTTGAGGGCTGTCCCTTACACCCTGTATTATATTACAAGCGTAACATCATCAGCGTATCGAATACGATTGTTTTGAATCCGTACAATTTGATCTAGTAAATAAGGAGGAAGCATCGGGGAAGATGGTGGATATTGGATTTTAGAGCCGGAAGTTATTTTCTGTTCTGTTATCTGTAACTCATCATCATTTTCTGAAAAGTAACGCCTGATTCAAAAAATGGTTAATCGATTTTGGAAATGATCTCCGAAGTCAATCGCAATCAGCTCACGCAATGATTATTTTTTAATAGCTGCTGCCTCTGTGGTCTAATGGTTAAGAGCATTGGGCTCTTGACACGGAGGTCGTGGGTTCGATTCCCACGGGGGGCACCTAGTGAAATGTCACTTTGTGCGTTTTTCCCCAGTTGGTTAGGACATTGTAGGATGAGTCACCTGATTGTCTGAAAAGAAAGATGATTCCGTGCTTCGGATGGCACGTTAAGCTGTTGGTCTCGGCTACTATCTCTGGTGGTAGTAGTCGTTACATAAAAACCACGTCAGAGGCCGTAAGGCGGTTTGAATAAACTCTGACACCAGGGCTTGCAGCCCACTCGATAAGAAGAAGAATACTGGATTAATGTAGGGATGATTAGACCATGAAAGTGATTAAATCTCTAATCAGCTGTTCCAAACAAAACTGCAATCCTACTCGACCCAAATGTATGGGACAACCGTTTTTTTTTCGCGATTTATACTTTTGGACCCAGTATGTATTTAGTGGTTAGCGAATACGAACTACGAGGTCACTGGCGACACTAGTAACAAAATAAAGTCATCCATAACAATAAGTAGTTTTGACTTTACATATTATGGAAAGTTCACGCAAATTGAATGCAGCCAAAATGCAACTAAATCAATAAAATTTGGCAGTGAAGTGGTGTGTGTAGGTCCAATCAAAGTCAAACTTAACATAAGTTCAAAGTTTTTGCATTCACTAACTTCACTCTTATGGCATTGCAATAAGAAGTGAGAAAAGTTTCAGAGTGTTAATCTTAATGTTTGTGTGAAATAAATGATATACAAGATGTTACAAAAATACAAATAAACATTTAAGGGCGTTTAGACCATAAAACTGAACAACTTTCACTATGGGACCAATATCGAAATCGCGAAAAAAAAAATGTCCCATACTCTACAAATCGACTAGAGCTAAAATATGTATGGGATATCAGATTTTTTTTTCGCAATTTCGATGTTGGTCCCATAGAGAAAGTTGTTCAGTTTGACGGTCTAAACAATCCCCTTAAGAGTTTTAAATTTTTATTTTTACTTATGAAACACCTTGTATAATACGATACAATACAATAATGTGCTGTCAACTTTACATAATTTAACTAGGTAGCTAGTTACCTAATTTTTATGCTGAAATCGCAGAAGCCGGGGTGCTAAGATAGTATTTATTTGATAAAGAATTAACCTATTCAATAATGGTAATTTCTTCGTACAAGTGACGTCAAGAACCTTGTTATTGTGTCATGGCCTAACTTTTTCAATCCAATTCAATTATAGCCAAAATTATTGTACAAATTACTTTTGTATTTCTCATACTTATTTGCGTAATTTGGCCACATGATTTAGCTGTCCAATTACTACTACCACATAGTACTATATACTCTACTACAAAACTACACAATAGGTACTACAGTGTAGTTATATGAAAGGAAACGTTTTTAAGAAATTACTTGGAAAAACTGTGAGTATAATATGAAAACTAAATAGTTCAAAATAGCACGAACATGAGTTTTCTATCGTATAGTGTCAACGTATCAAATGCGTCAAAATAATGGACTTTTTGTATGAAACATGTTTTTTAAAATGTCACCTACCTAGTACCATTTATAAAACTTAATTCCATAGATAATTAGAGCGCTGCTTATACATACACATAGATAAATAGGGGTGGTAAGAAACATTGCTACCAACTTTCTGTAGATCGTAGTTGTAGCAATGCTCATGTTTAGTGATTTAAGTATTAGGATGGGACGACGTGTTAAGTGGTGAGATATGGCTAGCCTTTCGCCATAAACGCACATAAACACTGCGTAAGAAACCTTTAAGGGTCGGCACTACCCTAATCGGGCAAAACAGGGTTCGGCGTTCCGACTTTTGAGGATAGTAAATAGCTATATTTAGAAACAAAATTAATACCATCGCTTCTTTAAAAGATGAAGTACAAGATGAACAAAAAAAATTTGAGTAAAATTGTGTAGTTACATCAGAAAGTAATCGAGAATTTCATGAAAAACTCTAGAATAGCACTGCCGCGTTCCGAGTCCTGTGATTTAGTGAAACAAAATAAAGCAACAAAATATATTTCTAATCAATGGCAAAACATCAAAGAACACTTTAAACAAATCAGTTTTAAGATACAACTTCTAGTTTTTTTGCAATTTGTTACCAAATATCACATATTTTTTTGGACGTTTTCTTCATACAAATTACTATGGGCCGTCAATCGTTCGAAATCATTGCGAATAGACCGGTGACCGGCAACACCCAACCCTGTCTTAGAAGATTAATGAACAAATCCATTTTAGCTAAAGTAGGCAAAGTAACTTATAAAAAACCGGGCAAGTGGGTGTCGGGCCACATGCAGTGTAGGGTTCCGTAGTTGCCCGTCACGATAATATGGTGGACTTAGAAGTACATTTTATAAATTGGTCGACTATTACTCGTTAATTTTTATAACGGAGTTATGTTGGTGTGGTTGTTATGAGTTTCGGTGCTACTGGTGAAACGAGGATGTTCTAAAGTTTCAGAATATCTCTGACTACCCCCTCGGGGAATATAGTCGTGAGCATATGCTATGCTATGCCATTATTATAACAGAATAACTGTAAGTTTATTAATATTGTTACTAGCAAACTAAGGATTGATAATCTGAAATCATCATAATCATCGTCAGATATGTTTTAAATAAGAATGGAATAAGAGTGAATTCTGTACCGTAGTAGGTAACTCAAACGATTGACTTCGAAAGTCTTCAAATTTGCACGACAGAATTTTGCGCGAAAAGACATTGCGCGACACAAGACAACACAAAGGAATTTCACAAAAGTTACTTTCCGGGCACTGTTTGGTAGTTTTTGGATATTTTGGTAATTTATGGTAGTTTTTGAGTCTTGGTAAATTTTCGTACAAAAGTAACTAAAAAGTTATTTTTGAAGATTTTCGTACTTTTCGGTAGGTAGTTTTTGGTTATTTTGGTAGTTTCTAGTTTTTTTTGGTAGATTTTCGTACCTTTTGGTAGATTATTGTTATTTTGGTAATTTTTCGTACTTTTTGGTAGTTTATGGTTAATTTGGTACTTTGTGGTTCATCTCATTAATTCATTTCATTTATTTACCTTAAATTGTAGGTAGGTACATAAGTTACAGATGGTAAGTACAGAGTACCTATTAGTCACACTACAATATAATTTATAAACATTAAGAAAAAAACAGATATAACAATAGGTGCCAGACAATAACTCAACTGCCACCTTTCACTACTACAATTAAATTAGTTAAATGTTATAAAATCAGTTCAATGTGATTAGTTAAAAATTATAATATCCTATTGAGGTACAAATAATCGGTTTGCAACACATTTTTTTCTACTCAGATTGATGCCTGTTTGTTTACTTATACTGAAGAAACTAATTAAAGTCATAGGGACACTGTTCGAATAATATTTCTTTAACCTTCTCCAGAAATTTCTTGTCGGCTTTAATTCATCTGGTATTTTATTCTACACAAGAACAGTAAAAAAAAAAAAAGTAAGTTATAGCCTGTAGAATCCCACTGCAGGGCAAAGGCCTCCTCTCACAAATAAGGGTGAGAGGGAGTGGGCCATACTCCATCACGCGGGCCCAGGGCGTGTTGGTGGAGGCAAGTTAGTGGTCACCTTGCTGTCAGAGAATTTTCAAGCCGCCAATAGGCCTCTGACTTGGCTTAACGAATAGTTACAACGCCATCTGACGGAACTATCCGAGACCAACTGCTTAACGTGCCTTCCGAAGCACGGAAACGCTCGAGATGAAATACCACTAAACGGTCACCCATCCAAAGACTGACCGGACCTGACGTTGCTTAACTTCGGTGATCGTTTCCAATACCGAAGCTCCACTACGCCAACGAGCGCTCCAACAAGAACAGTATTTGACTTTATTTTGTAGTCCTTTGCATCGATGCTAGTCGGTAATTTGGTACCAGTAGCTCATTTTTGCGAGTTAAATTTAATCTCTTGGTACGGAATACTACGGGGTATCGTCTCACGATTTTGCACAGATCGAGGATATACAAAGCTGTCACAGTGAGTAATTTAAAGTCGGTAAACAAGGATCGGCATAAAATCCTTACTGACTGAATTCCGCTTACGATTCGAATGCACCTCTTTTGCAAAACAAATATTTTATTTATGTCAACAGACCCACCCCGTAGCCAAGCAGTCAATAACTCTTTTGTTTTTTATGGTAGTTTTTGGTAATTTTCATTCTTCTATCAAATATTACCAAAACATATATAATCTACCAAAATAACCAAAAACTACGAAAATCTAACAAAATAACCAAAAACAACGAAAACTAAGTTGGGTTCAACGAGTCACCAATGTGGAAGTTCTACGACGTGTCCGGAAGTCCCGAGAGTTGCTTCTAACCATTAAAAGGAGGAAAGTCGCCTACCTTGGTCATATCTTGAGGAATGAGCGATACCAACTGCTCCAGACTATAATAATGGGCAAAGTAGAGGGCAAAAGAAGCGTCGGTAGGCCACGAATGTCATGGCTTGCGAATCTGAAAGAGTGGACAGACATCGCCAGCGTCGAAGAGCTGTTTCGTTTGGCGAGAGATAGACAGGGATATGCAGAGCTGACTGCCAACCTCCAGTAATGGAGAGGAACCCGAAGAAGAAGAAGAACGAAAACTACCAAACTAACCAGAAACTACAAAAAATAATTACTAAACTCTACCAAAAACTACCAAAATTACCAAAAACTACAAAAAAACTAAACTCTACCAAAAACTACCAAAACCTACCAAATTAATAAAAAACTACCAAAAGAACCTAAAGAACAATTGACATTGTAAAAATTTTTTTTTTCTTAAAAATTACTTCTTGTTAATATTGCTGTGCCCTTTCAGGGTTCATGTACCCACTTTAGCTACTACTAAGTAACACCTATATATGTTCTTGTGTCGCACAATGTCCTTCAGCGTGACCAAAATTACTGCTGAAATCTACCAAATAATATTTATGTCGTTACAGATGATTAAAATTTAATATAAAACACGTTTTTGTACAAAATATTATCAATTATATCTAAACACTCATCATTACACATGTTATTTTCGCATTTTTGTATAATTTTTATTGGTTTTCATCATTTTGTAACATGGATGCTTTAATTTTCAAATTAAAGCATCCATGTTACAAAATGATGAAAGTTTAAATTTAGTACAGTTTTCTGTGTCTCATAAGCAGAGTCCGAAATTTTGGTAGCACTTTTAATATGTCAAAGGGATTGCTCGTTTATCGACTTCCGATTGTGTCGATATCCCTACGGGTAATTATTTATCGCTGCGGATAACTCCAGCATGACGTATTCTACTCATCAAACTGAACAACTTTCACTATGGGCCAACTTCAAAAGAGCGATAAAAAAATCAGCTGTCCTATACAAAACTGCAGTAGGTACATATTCGACTCAAATGTATGGACCAGCTGATTTATTTTCGCTATTTTGAAGTTCGATACATGCTGAAGTTATCCGCAGTGATATAAAAATATACCCGTATATCGAAATTATTGGAAGTCGATAAACATGCAATCCCTTTGACATATTAAAAGTGCTAGGTACCAAAATTCCAACTCTGCTCAGAAGCCCTCTTTTGTAAAAAAAAACAACATTAGGTGATATGATTAATATTTTCTATACTAGAAGTGAGTTCGGTGGCGCGTTGCGGAGAGGTATGGACTTTCAATCAAGAGGTCCGAGTTCGAATCCGCACGGACAACATGCCACCTACCAATGAGTTTTTCTAACTTATGTACCTACGTATTACCGACTGCTCTCTAATGGTGAACGAAAATATCGTGAGGAAACCTGCATATGCAGACGAAGAAATTCTGATGTATATGTGAAGTCTATCAATCCGCATTGGGCACGCGTGGTGGACTAACGCCCAAACACCCTCCTAGAAGGTAGGCCTGTGCCCTGCAGTGGGACGTAATTATAGGCTGTTGATTACGATCATGGTGTACTAGAAGTTCCGGAAAACTTGCAAACCCTGCAATCGTTTTCTCAGCAATTTGTATTGCCAGCTTAGATTTTATTAGCCTGAATCCTTGCATTTTTAAATACATTAAAATTTTCGAATACCCAATTTCTACTAAAATCTACTAAACAATTTTGCCCTAAATCTACCAATAAAGAAGAAATCTACTAAAAGTGGTAACACTGATGTCCTTTTGCGCAAATGTTTTTGAAGGCAATCGTTCCAGTTACTGAAAAATTAACTTTTAGTCCGTGCTTAAAATATTATATCTGACGATGATTATGATGATAAAAGATTACAAACCCTTAGTTTGCTAATACCAATAATATTAAACTTATAATAATGTAATTATTCTGTTATAAGTTTTAATTTGTTCTGCTTTTAAACTTAAAATTATTATAATTTTATGTTTTTTTTAAGCCTTAGTAATACTGTGATCTAATTAGTTGGGACCCATCCTATCCTACCACCAGGGGTGATCTTTGATCAGTCACATTAGAGGTCCATCACGGTGCTGTACTGTTACTGTAAATATCAATTTCGACCTACGGCTCTCAAATCCAGATGCTGCAGGAGCATTGCCACGCACAACCAAATATTCAACATTAATTTAATGTAGTGAAATCTGCCTTCCGGGTAGTAGGTACCCTAAATTCGGTCGGACCTACGAACCTGCCAGGATAGGGTCGGCCGACCAGACTTTTTAGGCCTTACTAATTGGCCTCTAGACCAACAGACTAGTTACGTCCTTTAATTCAACTAATAAAATTTAATTCAACTAGTAAAATGTTGTGTCACCAGGTAGGGTTCACTTTTTCCTTCATACCAGTAAACGTGCCAGCCAAGCTGTGCCGCGCGCTGCAACCGACCAAGTTTTTTGCAAGAAATTTATTACCAAAAGGTATCAAATTGATTTGTTCATTAATCTTATAACATAGAGTTGAGTGTTGTCGGCCACCGGTCTATTTCTTTTGACAGATATGTCAAACGGGCCGTAGGTAGTGCCGACCCTTAATCCCTTAGTCGCCTTGTACGTTCACATGCGAAGAATTGGGTGGTACGTTCTAAGCTGAAACTGCTGACATTGGCATCGACTATGTCACTTTGAAGGGTAATAAAATGGAAGTATACATTTTAATTTATTAAAAAAAATACGGTCAAGTGCGAGTCAGGCTACTCGCTCACCGAGGGTTCCGCACCGCAACACCTGCACCACTCGACATATTAACTTAGATATTTTTTTGTATTTGTTTTTATACTCTTAAGTTTGCTCTATAATCAATTAATCATACACCAAGTTTAACGCTTGTATTGTATTACCGTTTTTACCATAGAGCTAAAAAAAAAAAAGATTGATAAAAACTAGATTATCTTAACTATTATAAAACCGTAAAATCATGAGGAACAAAAAAGTAGCAGTTTACTTCATTTAAAATCAAATAACACTCGATAGCGCGATTTTAATGACGTGCAGCGCCATCTATTGACAAAATTGTTTGTTTGTTTGTTTGTTCGCACATCACGCAAAAACTACTGAACCGATTTTGATGAAACTTTTTTTGTTTGATAGCTTATGATCTGACTTAAAATCTGGTATATAATTTGTGCGGACGAAGTCGCGGGAAAACACTAGTTGTTGTTATAAAAGGTGATAAGAAGGTGATGATGATTATTGTTGTTGTAACTTTTTGACCTTTTTAAATCCGCCGTAATAACGCATATTCTGTGAAAATTTCAACCATCTAGCTATTCCGGTTCAAAAGTTACAGCCCTAAATAGGTAGGACGGACGGACACCGTCGTAGGCTTAGTAATAGAGTCCCGTTTTCACCCTTTGGGTTCGGAACCCTAAAAATGATAAGAAATTAATGAATTTTAAATACTACGTAACACTTACGCTACTCTTACGTAACTCCACTAAACAAGGCCTTAAAATAAAAAGGTGCCCCAAACTTTAGCGATAAGATCTATTTTTTTTAGTTTAAACCTGGCAATCTAACAAAAACGTTTTGTAGGAAATTTAAGTCAGACAGAGGAAAAAGTCAAATCACCGTCTACCAAAACTATAGGGCTGTTAAACATAATTATTATTGTACTTAAGTGAGAGTGAGAAAGACATTATGTAGTATACTCTGAAATGGAATCCGAGATCAAAAATTTCAAACAAAAGAGCTCTTTTGTTTGAAATTTTTGATCTCGGATTCCATTTCAGAGTATAGGAACCCAGACGGTATTAGGTATGAGTACTTGGCTTTTTGAAAAAATTGATTTGTTTTGCCAATAAAAGGTAACTTAAAGTGAACGTGAAAGAAATGATAACTGAATGATTATAATAATCACAACATAACTATACTCTGAAATCGAATCCGAGATCTTAACTTTTTGAAAGACTATGGTTGTCCCATGCTAAATAAAGTGTTATAAAATAAATGAACGCCATCATGTAAATCGTTTCTCCAGAATCGATCCTTTCATTTCATGGATAGTTATTATTTTATTACTCTTTGAAATGTATAAAACAAAACCGGCTGCCTGTACAAATCGTACCCTTACGTTTCTAGTTCGCGACTTTACATTTCATGCTAACTGCCTCCAAAAATGCAGTTACAATCAATACGAATTGAAATTTTTAAACAGATTTTCGCTATCCTTACAAAAAACGCTGCAAGAAGTGACTTGGTGCGCCTCAAACATTGCTAAACAACTCTATGAGAGTAGCGGCGGCTTTCAGGCTCGGCTGTCGTCTACGTCCAATGGTTGAAGTAGACCATCACGGGTTTTCTTTTTTGCCGACAGTGTTTTATTTAAGTAATTATATCTGATACCTTTCCTCTTTCTTCAATTCAATTCAATTCAATTATAATTTATTGCACACCAAAACAGAACATACATTTGAACACAGATAAAGAATTACAAGTAGGTACAAATAAGGCGGTCTTATCGCTAAAAAGCTTTCTTCTTTCTTTTTTATTATGTGTTAGTGTAATAGTTTTAAGTTATTTTCTAAATTATTGTTAGCCCACCATTAATGATCAATCACTAATTATACCTACCAAGGTACTAATTATTACTAAGTTCTTTTGGTTTCAAACGGTAGGCAACCCTAACCACAAACCAAAGGAAAAAAAAGCTAGTTACAGTAGATAAATTTGTTGTTTGCATGAGGTTGTTAAGCCCAAGTTTTATAGGGGAAATAAATTTCATGTATTATGGCATTGAAGGTCGGGAAAAAGTTCTTGGTAGATGCAGAAAGAGCGTTCGACATTCCAGTTTGCAACGCCAAATTGAAAATATGATTTTGATCATTTTAATACTTCTAGGTTTATAAAAAAAAATCTTTAAATAAGTACTCACTATGCTCTCCTGTAACATTAATATTGTGTTGTGTTAAGAAAATAAAATTTTCATTCAATAAAAATTTTAAACTTTGTTTTTTTTGTTGCACTTTCAAGTAGGACCTACACAGGGCGACACATCAAGCTACGTAAAACAAACATAAGCTGGTCCCGCGACACTATACGTTATAGTATAATTAATATCGGTAATGTTTTTTTATTGTAAAGTAGAATGTCATTGTTGTAAAGGTGAGCATTTTAAAGGATTCCTGTTGGTATACAAGGAATGTCAAGGGGTTTAACGGTAGTATAGAAAAGCTTCTTGGGTTCAAGAAGTTTGGCCTACGTTAGTAGACAGAAAGATATTGTAACCGCGTATGAAATAGCGATGTTGTATAAAGTTGGAGAATATACATGCATACAATTTGAGCTTCTTGGTTGGTCTTGGGCACATGTGCCCAGCCATAGAACAAAAATATGGTTACATCAACAGGGAAATTGATATCATTAGCATCCTTTTAAAATAAGAGTCTACCCATCAAACTGAACCACTTTTACTATGAGAGAAAACCGCTCGGAGAAAAAAAAAAATCTTCTGTTGCGTACATAATTATTTTGAGTCAAGTAGGCATTACAGTTTTGTATGAAAGCTGATTTTTTTTTGCTCCGATCGGTTTGCTCCCATAGTAAAAGTTGTTCAGTTTGATGGGTACGAGTCTAGAACACGAGTAGAGTATGTGGTTTACTTTTCCTCACACCCAGTGAAGCAGTTGAAGCAGTGTTCCAACCCATAACATAAGGAAAATTTTATCACAATAAAAGCAAATTATTTTAGACAAGTTAAATAACGACGCGAATTAAGTACCGTAACCCATTTGAGCAAACCCTCGCCGAATAAATAATTCATGAACATTTAGTTTCAGAACAAAACAGGTATGATTAAGTATGACACAAGAATAAGGGTGTAAAAGAAAAATGCAAACGGCTTGACGGTTTGCTTTCGCATATAATTAGTGTTGAGGAAATGTTATTTTTTGACTCAAATTTTTGCACTTCCTCGTACCGCATAATTTGCCTTGCCTTTCGATGTAGGTACTTTACTATTCTTTGAATAACATTTCGTTCAATGACATTAAATAGGTACCTACTTATATGAAAATTCATGATTTTTCTAGGGGAGAATGTTACGAACTCCTTGTAACAATTTTTATTCCTTTTTTTATTTGTATATTATTTTCTTTTTTTATTTACTTTGTCAGATAGAAAAAACCTTTGCTAGAACAAAAGGGATTTAATTTCTATCTGACAAAGTCAATAAAAAAAGAAAATAATATACAAATCAAAAAAGGAATAAAAATTGTTACAAGGAGTTCGTAACATTCTCCCCTAGAAAAATCATCACCTTGGTGCAATATACCATAACCAACATAACATAACATAACATAACTATTTTCATTTGCACACCAAGAATTTCAACAAATATAAATACAAACAAATATATAAATTGGAAACAAATACAATGGTTGTCAATGAAATTCACTGAGACCATTTTTCAGAAAGGCATAGTGCTTACATAGCTTGGATTAACATCTACGCTGGTATCAACACAATTTTCTTAGCTGGGTGCTTTAAAGTCAAACCCGCTGAGGTTCTTACATCGACCACTCGCACCGTGCCGTCAGTCCCAGGATAAACACGCTGGATACGACCTTTGGGCCACGTTCCTCGGGGCAGTCCACTGTCGACTACTAACACCGGATCTCCAATAGCCAAGTTAGGCGCCGAACCACCCGACCTTCTCGGCAAAAGAGTGGGTAAATATTCAGCTACCCATCGCCGCCAAAAGTGATCCGCCAATCTAACCGCCTTTCGCCATCCGACTCTGCAGTTGAAGTCGCTATCTGTCGCAACATACGGAATCGACCGCCCAGATGAAGACCCGTAAATCAGGTGAAAGGGAGTCAGCGCCTCCGGGTACTCAGGATCCGGAGATACGTGGGTCAACGGCCGTGAGTTGACCGTTGCCTCCGCTTCCGCCAGCAAAGTCGCGAGCACCTCTTCTGTTGTCGTCCGATCCCGAAGCGTCACCTTCAGCGCCGTTTTAACGCCTCGATGTGGTAAACTTATCACAACACCATAATTTAGATTTTATAATTTTCTAATCATCTTTTGCTGTCTTTTTTTTTCACGCTCCGTATTCAAAACGACTCAAGTAACGTTCTTTAGCTTGAGAGACGTCACACGTGAGCGAGGTCATGCAAATTGTTATTTTGAACTGATAGTACTTAGTCAAATTAATTATTAATTTATTGCTGTAACTTAAACTGAGGTTAAGCGAAAATAGAATACAATACTTAGCTTATTTATTGGTCTGCGGCCGTAGGATGGCAGCGTGATTAGCGTTTTCACGCCTTAGCTGTTTTTTAATTTGCACAAAAACGAACGAGATAAAAGGGGCTGTTCGTTGGAGGTCATGTTTCTTTTTTTGTCATGTTCTTTTTTTGTCATGTTCTGGTTTGGTCATAAAAGGCGTGATATACCTTATCACTCGCAACATGCTATGCGGCCATTGACTTACCAACTACTGGACGTAGGGTCCGCGCTTAAAAGTGTCCGAAACAAAAGAGAACTAAAACGTATAAAGATAACGAATTACGCGACAGTCTTTGTTTGAAAGGCTGACAACGCGGTACGCGAGCGCGCGCGGTGCGCGACGTGCCGCGATGGGATAAAAACTACGCAAGTAAAATGAAACAGAATTTCAGCATTTTCTGTGATTATATTACTAGACACGTACTTAGGTTTGTGTAGGTTAGTCTTGGACACTTTTTTCGAGAATTTTGTACTAGAGCCGGCGTCCATAGTATTCTACGTCAATGTATGCGGCCTCGAATTAAATTATATCGCGATAAAATGCAACATCCAACAGCGGCAGAAGTATGGCGGTTTGGTTATAGGAAGAGAGTGAAGTCGCGATATATCACGCTGCCATTCTACGGCTGCAGGGGGTCGTCACATAAAGAGTTTTTTTTTCGGAATGTTGAATAGCTGAACATCAACACTGATTTCACAAACCACAATAAAATCTTAGTTTTCCTAGTGTTTACAGCTCATCGATGTGTTTCAGAATGAAGCAAGTCTTATTTTTGCTACTTTTTCTTTGCAATTTTGGTAATACTTAGGTACTTACGTAATAAATGAACAGCCCCAAAAACCTGAATATGTAAACGTACCCCCAAAATTCCTCAACGACATCCGCAAGAAGGAATGTTGAAGTACAAGTTGTTGTTGAAGTAAGAATTTTTCCAATAAGTTTCGTGTCATAGAGGTATTTTCCAACTCACTAGTCTGAAACAAATATAAGGTCTTACTGGCTGTTCTTTTGGATGGAAGATGAATTTCGGTTCTTAGGCATTTATTATCTAAGTATATACTTTTATAACAAAAATCTTACACACATAATTTATAACGTCGAAGCATAGTTTATAGGTAAATATGATTGTGGCTAAATATTTGCACTAAGATTTGCGCGAACGTACGCTCGATCCATAGGGTTCCGGCAGAATTAAAAGCGCTGCAGCTTATGCTTCATCATAAATGCTGAGTCGGCGCAATACAGGTCGCACGGTGTCATATTCTTGTTTGTTAATTAAGTAAATGGTCAGTCGTGGGATCTCCTTGTTGCAGTTGGGCCTTGCACGGACCTCCTTATACGGACTCCACAGTAATTTTTTGTCTGTCACCATTTATCCTGTTTTGTTCCGATGGGGTGTCAGAGTTCTAGAGTGGAGACCGCGAACTGGTAGGCGTAGTGTGGGACGCCCTGCTGCCCGCTGGACAGACGACCTAAAAAAAGTAGCGGGGAGCGACTGGATGAGGAAGGCCGAGGACAGAGTTTTGTGGCGCGCCTTGGGAGAGGCCTATGTCCAGCAGTGGACGATGATAGGCTGATGATGATGATGATGATGATGTTCCGATGAAATGAGTTTTCTATCTATCTGATGATGCTTCATGGCAGTGTTCGACCACATCGACTGATTATGGCTGTTGACTTTAAGAGCTTAGTTGATGTGCTGTCAGACCCTCTAACATGATTTATCTTCTTGCTCGCGACTCGGTTATTTTTTCCATACTACATGTCGTGGCAAGCGCGGTTTTCGTTCTCCGAAAAGCGCGCGATCAGGTAATTTTCTATGCAGCGAAGACGCGTCGCGCGCGTTTAGAGAAATCATACTAGAAGTGCAGATGTAGCCTATCTTATGGCTTTAAAAGTGCGTCCGCACAGTCTACAAGTAAATTTCCCATTAAGATAGTTACGTACTGGATGACCCCGGGTGGTCTTGAAGTTCATCACGCTTGACATAGAAATCAGCCCTACGTTTAGCCTCAAAGTAGAAGACTTTATTCTGAACAGTGTGCCTCCAACCTGGTCGATCTTTAGCAAGCTCCTCCCAACAATTCGGATCAATCTCGCAAATCTTCTATCTATCATCTATTAAAGAGCTTTCTTCTCCGCCTCTTCCAAGCGGTTATCAGACAGGCCAGAACCCAAGGATGTTGCGGTAGGAGTGAAGGTCACATCTCCCATCGATTGCCGACGAGCTCGGGCCGCAGCCGCACGCAAAACTCATGCCCTCTTACCCTTGACACACAAACGGTCACTCCGTCAAACCGACAACCAGTGGCTCTCAAACTGTTACGAATGAGATGGAAATGTATCTTGGGAAACAGGTTATTATAACTTGTAACAAAACACCCGCGTTTAAAAGAAGAGTTAATAGGCTTTTTCTGTCCTCGGCTTCATCTACACTTTCCATAAGGAGAGCTGAAGCCAAGGGCAAACCCATTTTGAATTAAAAAGAAACCCTTTGACCATCAGACGGAACACAATTTGGAGAGGAGGACCTAATGAGCGCATCAGCCAGTGCGACAGAGGTGGCAAAATATTGGAAATGGACGATCTGACGAAGACAATATGACGATTCCACACGAAGAAGAAGAAGCCCATCAAACTGAAAAAAATTCAGTAGGGAGACAAAGTCGAAAAACAAAAATCTGCTTTCCCATACATTTGAGTCGAGTGTAAAGGTACCTGAAGTTTTGTATGAAACAACTAATCGTTTTTTGTCGATGTTGGCTGTATAGTTAAAGTTGAGTTTCATGGTCTACTAAACCAGCACCTCTTTTAATATTACTAGGGTATTTTGATACACCCTGTAGAAACGAAACAGAATTTCCAGCAATTTTGTCCGAATATTTCGTGGAGGATAATTGGTGACACTCTCCTATAGTAGCTATCGAATACCTACTCTGTATCTATGTTTTTGTACATAGGCTAACAAAATTGTTTCAAGATACCTATTTTCTTATATCGCTAATAAAAAAACACATGTTTTCTGTTGGCGAGATGGCACGATAATGATGGCTTCGGACATTCAGACTAGACTAGTGTAGGAGCTAGTGCCGTATTTTTTATTAGTTTACAAGTTAAAAAGTTAAATTCAAAAAATAATGTTTAATGTTTATGTTTTACTATTGTTATGCTATTTTAAGAGCGTTGATTGTCAATCTAGTATTTTATTTGTAATCAAGGTATTGTTGGCAACACCAACATAAAACGTAATTATTAAAAAAGTAGTTGTTTCCGTTTCCGTTTCCGCCCAATATAATGGTGTTATGTTCGGTGCATGCGTCTGACCAATCATTGTGTAAAATTATACCTACATCTAAACTATTATGAAATTGCAAAAGAAGTGTGTCTGTACATTGAAGATATTTACTGATTTACTGTGATTTTTGAATGTTGTGTATACCTACCTTTAATTGGCCTATAATAGAATTGTATGTATTTTTTTATAATTTGAAATTCGAAATACGTTATCTACTTAGGCTCCTAATAAATAAATAAAATAAAATAAATACAAAAAAAGATTACGATATGGTTTTCGGTGTCCCTGACTCCAAACAACCAATTTGTCTATCAGCTTGTTTTTGGTTTGTTTGTTCGAGCATCACGCAAAAACTACTGAACCGATTTTGATATAACTTTTTTGTTTGAAAGCTTATAATTTGACATAAAATCTGGTAAGTATATAATTTGAGCGGACGAAGTCACGTGTATAAATCGCTCGTATAAAATTTAATTTTTAACTTAGCGTGGATGTATATTAAAGAAATTTGCCAAAATATTAATAGGGGATGTTTATGACACGTAATGGAATTTATTGAGATTATTTTTAGAATTTTTGTCTGTTTGTTTGTACACGCATCACTTAAAAACGACTGAACTGATTTGGATAGCGTTTTGGTATAAGCATATAGTTTGGACATTTAAGCAAGCTTTATGTCATCGCAATCGGTTCATTCAATCAAAAGTTATGAGTAGGTATTTAAAATCAGTGGTCTGCGCGTAGGAAGTCGCGGGCAATGTTTCCTTTAGTTAGCGCTAAAGGAAACACGGATTTATTTACAACCTTTTTACAACATTTATAATATAGGTAGATAAACATAAACACTGCAAAATTCATCTTAATAATACCTAACCTAATAAAACTAAAGAAAATACAAAACATAGACTAGTAAAGAAATAAGAGCAATACCTACCAAATCAAAATTGCAAATGGCAAACTTAAAAGAAAAAGTTTGAGAGGCACAGATTAACACCCCTTATATTCGATTTACATGAAAAAAATAAGTAGGCCGGGACGTGAAATTGGTGAAAATATAGTTTTGTGGCGGAAATAGGTGTCGTTTATGTTGGTGCTTACCACCCTGAGGTCTGAACGACCCTCAGACCTTGCTCAGATGTTTAGTTTTATCTGTTATTTATAACTCTAGTTAATAGTTTTTACACAAACATTTTTACAAGTTCGGTCTTTTAGGGCTCGTATTTCTTGGAACGGAATAAATTTAAGTTATAATAGGTAGCAATTGTGTTTTTTATAACCTTATTTTATAGCCCAGCCAGCCAGCCCTGCCAGGCTGGGCTATTCAGTATTAAGCAAAATGATGTATAAAAGTTAGTTGAGGTTCGAAAAGAATTTAAAACTGTGTGGTCAAGTCATAGTCGGTTAGAAAAAAGAATAACGGGAGTCTTCTAGCTGGATCATCATCATCGTCTCAGCCGATGGACGTCCACTGCTGGACATAGGCCACCCCCAAGGATCGCCATAACGACCGGTCCTTCGTTGCCTTCACCCAACGGGTTCCCGCCGCCTTCACCATGTCGTTGGGGCTACCCACACTGGGCTTTCCCGTACGCGGTCGCCACTCGAGAACTTTTTTGCCCCATCGGCCATCGGTTCTGTGCCCTCTGCCACTTTAGTTTAGCAAATATTTGGGCTATGTCAGCTTCTCTGGTTCTTCTGTGGATCTCTTAGGGAAATTCCGAGCATAGACCTCTCCATTGCCCTTTGGCTGACTTTCAGCCTAGCTGGATAGGAAAGGGAAAAGGGATGACCCAGGTTTTGTAACACATCAAAAAGTTTATAACAGAGTTACATTGCAGGTATTCTACCAAAACCTTATGCAAAGACAAAAGAATTAAAGAAATGCAGAGTTTAAGCTTCATTACAGTGGAGTATATTTACGATAGTTTTGCAAGTTCTAACAGCAAGGGCAAATTCTTCTAAATATTCCGGAATTTTTGTCGTAAACTTGGAATACGACATCACTTTCCATACCTAACAGCCTATAAGTACGAAAACTTTCATAAAGATTGCCTTGTAGCCAAATCTAACATTTTTATGTGAGCTGCCGATCACAACTTGTAGCAAGACGTGATGAATTGAAAGCCAACACAAGCGGCTATCTGACTGAGAATGGTGTGCTCACTGATCTTCACAAAGAAGATTGGCTATGACATGACATGACACGTGCTATTAATAGGCATTAACGCCAACAACGGTGTTGAAGCTGACGCCTTGACCATAATCGGTCAGGAGCACATCGTCATCCATCACAAATTCTTTGTATGTATACTCCATTCCAAATAGCAACGAAAATTTAAGCTATTTCTAATGACAGAAACAGATTTGAAACACTTACTCTCACTTATTCTTAGAACAGTTTTAGTAACGTCCAAGCACAGACTTAAAAGAAGAACCAGATGTAATCTCGTCTAATCATGAGTGAATCACCCATTTCTTTAGTGTGCGTGCTATCACGCGGTACAAAATGGTGACGGGTTGTATTGTAGCACCTGCGCCTAGAGCTATGCATTTGTGTGAGTGTAGGTCCCTTGTAGGACAAACGAGATTGTATTACCTTGCATGTTTACATCTTTTTAGTGCAATATTCGGTCCGTATTTCTCTCAAGTCCGTGCGTCCAAGATAATAAGTCGGATAGTACATGAATTATGTTTTCTTATCAGAATTGGCCAGAAAGCTAAATATGAATCGGAAAATGTCGTCGTCCTTATTTGGAATGAAGTATAGGACTCTCTAAACATTGATGATCATTAATTATCAGCCTAAATTCGTCCCACTTCAGGGCTCCTAGACAAAGTATCTTTCGATTAGCTTTAACGAGAGTAGAAGACATAAAAATGTATGGTCTTGACGTATGGTGACGAAAGCAAACGTGAAAATGTTTCGATCGACAATGTCAAATCCATATAACCTGTCTTTTTTTTCACTAGCGTCAGTCAACGCCAATTGAATGTCACTTTGTCTAGGGCCCCAGGACTCAAATACCTACAGTACCTACTTAGCGGGTGAGGATATTCTCGATCACGCAAGCCCAGGAGTGGTATTTTTTAAAGACACGTTCAAATCAGCAGTAGAAAATGACAAACTTACTATGGAGATTATGCATCATTCGATATCATGATTTTTAAAGTGTCAGATTCAAAAATAGCACTTCAGTGAAGAATAACATCATAGCGTGGTGCCTGCATAGAATAGACTACTCTCATTTTCGTACGAGGCTACTAAGAGATAAGTAGATAATATATTGTGGAGTCGTGGAGTCGGTTCAGTAGGCAAAAGGCTGGCCATCTGTCACCACAACAATATTTTTCTATCGTTGAAACAAGTGACGTCCGTCGTACCTAATCGACTATCGTTTTGAAAGTAAGTTTTCTCCCCTCCGGACGGAAAGCGTCAATTTTCGTCCCGCGCTGTGCTAATCGAAGTTGCCGCTTTCCACTTCCGTCGAGGAGAAAAATAGTACACTAAAAATAAGAAAGACTCAGATCAAATGTTTGTTTACCTCGGCTTCGCCTCGGTCACAATTACATAAGATCTGCGACCTTTCTTACTTTCCTGCCCTCGGTGTGTAATCTACTATTAACATGTAGGTATATAGGATTCAACAGGTTATTGATACAGATAAACTTTCTACGGAAACCACAGTTATTTTTTTTTTTTGCGATTTCGATACTATTCCCATATAGTAAAAGTGGTTTATGTTGGTGGTCAGAACCACTCCCTTAAGTGAGTCTAGCATTTGAATTTACACTCTGAATGTTCAATCAGTTCCATTTACTGCCAGAGGATGAGGCCTGACGGCAATTTTGTCTGCCGGACAAAAAGTCAGAGACACTAAATTGTCAGATATAAAAATTTTTGCATTTTACCACATTTTACATTCAAGAAATCTAAATGTGATTGTGAAACAAGATATTAACAGTTGCGGTAGTAATTATACCTAGTACCTACTCTGTGCTAACAGTAAACACATTCTACATCACCAATATAACTAACCGCAAAGTTCTTCGCGCATGATTTGCGTTATTTTACGAGGATCCAGTTTGACCAAAAATTTATCAAAGCATAGCAAGTAGTAGCTGGGTAGTGTAGTGGGCAGGACTTGGCGCCGTCTGACACACTTTGCTCACGCCACTGGTAAGCTGTGCCGAAACACAAATGTCGTATCTCAGAAATTCAATAATATTCAGTTTTGGGATAATTATGCTTATGACTATGTTCCCGAGGAGTAGTCAGTTATTCTAAATATAATCAAAGTATCTTCATTTCACTAGTAGAACCCAAGCTCTGTTCAGTGAGAGGTGGTGAGCCCGTCGCTGAGAGTCACGTTGCAGGGTTCGCCTCGAACACTTGTCTCTCGCGTGGTGTTCGCGCGGTTCGCGTCTCAGCCTGCCACGAGGCTCCAAAATCCTTCTCAGTTGTTCTTACTCAAAAACAATCCTCGAGATTGGATAGACACTCCCTCGAAATACTTGACACTGGCGAAATCTAACAAGGAAACGCCATTAATTAAAAATAGAATAGAATAGAGCCCGTCGCTCATTGGCATAATATCTAGGGTTATTTTCCGGGGGGTGGGGCCTGGCCCGTAAGTTTCTGCCACTCGAAGCAGAGATTAAATTTGGCGTTTGACAAAATTACAGAGCGAGCGAAGCGGCTCAAAATTTCGGTCAGAAAGCTCGCAGTGTAACAATTAAAAAACGTAGAACGAGTAGAGAGCGCAAGTTTTTTCTCCGGGTAAATCGATTATAGATTCAATTTTGTGTGCAACTATAAAAGTGTACACCTTAGAATTTTGGGATTGATAACCGAACATCCTGGGGTGGGCGGGCACTCGACAATTCAGGGGTAGGCAAGGCAATTTCATTGGGGCTGTTGTGTTGAGATTAAATGTAGCACTGAGTAAATGTCGTTAGATGTATCAAACATTGTAAAAATCGAACCGCCTGCGACACCGAAAATCGCCTTAGAAGATGGCGTATCCGTTAAGCAAGGTTCTGTCGTGAAAAATTATCTTCATAGTTACCTTTTCCACACTTATCTTTATAGTTCAGGTCCTGCATTTATTTCTGAACATCTCTACTGCGTACAGCATCGATAAATTTTTATAAGTAACGGCTTATCTTTACAATATTTGACTGTCTCCAAAGTAGTTTTATTCAGGATACACCCGTTTTTCACTTCGCCAAGGGGCTGACCACAAAAGATTTAGTTTTTTTAATTGAGCCCGTTACACTTACCGGCGGCACTCGGCACGTAACCCAATCGTAAACTTATTTATGCTGCCTCTAGAAATAGAACATCTTGTAAAAAAATTGTTCATAATTACTTGAATGGCAGGGAAATGAGTTCAGTGTATGCGCTACGCAGGTATTTGAGAATTATGTTGTGTTTTGTTATTAGAATGGTAATCGACGATGTTAGTAAAGTTGTAGGAACTGTAATTACTGGTTGGTTCCCGGTTTATAATAGAGACCACCCCATTTTTTCAAGTGGATGCCGAAAGAGGCGATTATGGATAAATTATATTTAAGGTGCAACTAGAGGCTTACCTATCCAATATAGGGTCCATCTTAATATGCTGACACTTTTTAAGGGCATGATCAGACCATCAAACTGAACCACTTTCTCTATGGGACCAACATCGAAATCGCGAAAAAAAATCATCTGTCCCATACATTTGGCTCAAGTTGGTTTGCAGTTTAGTATGGAACAGCAGATTTTTATTCGCGATTTCGATGTTGGCTCCATATAGAAAGTTGTTCAGTTTCATGGTTCAGGGATGATCAGTCATCCCCTTAAAAAGTGTCAGCATATTAAGTTGGACCCTGTGTAGGTATATCAACTTCCTCATTCTCTATCCTGAAACCCAATATACTTACCTAATATGGCATAACATTTTTTTGACGTGATAACGTCTTATAAATTGATGACCGATGAACATAGACGAAAAATTTTTCGCTTACGCTAGTAGACCGAATGTCAGTGTAACCGGGTATGAGATAGCGAATTATATGAAGTGACATCTCGGAGTCAGGCGGTTGTCCCATACAAATTATATAAAGTGACATTTTGGAGCCAGATGGCCGAAGTAAAAAAAAGTGGATACGTCGATAAGGACAGTAATAAGTAGCGGTCTCCTTTTTTAACTAGAGCGAATTTGCTATGTGCATCTCTTACTGAGTGATATGACAAGACACGTGCTTCCTTCTAATGCCTTCTCTTTCTACGCTGATGAACGTCGGCTGCACGCAAGAAAAAGTGTCACGTTCCTGAGCGTGCAAGCGAGAGCCCGGAACAAGCGATAGAGAGACACGATCGGCCCAAGCGTTGTCTTGTGAAACTTTTATCACGCGTCAAACTATATATCGTCCGTAAACCGACTTTACAGACAACATTTTTTTTTATTTTATCTTATTTTTCTCCGCTGCCAGTTTTTAAATGACAAGTTTTCTATTTCAGACGACCGACGCACTGAGGTTATTCCATAGCCGTCAAGTTTCTCAATAATACTGAACACAAGAAAAAACGTACGGTTCGTTACCCTTAAAAAACAGGACCCAAAAGCAACCCTCAGATATTATAAACATCAAAACAAATCATACATAGCAATAGTATGATCGATCTGCCAGTAAACGGATCCGCTGGCAGTAAAAACGTGGAAAGATGTCTCGGCTGCTACACGCGATCGTTGCTAAGCTATCGAACAAGCCAACCTCTTCGGACGCCAAATGGGAATAGACGTACATTGAATAGGGAACTTACACATTTTTTCTAATTCAGCTTTACTTACGCTTATAGAGGGTCCAAATTAATATGCTGACGGTTTTTTAAGAGGATGATCAGACCATACATTTCTTTGTGAGACCATAATCGAAATCTCGAAGAAAAATCAGCTATTGTTCCATCCAAAACTGCATTCTACTACTACTGGTGAAACGTGGATGTTCTGAGGTGTCAGAATCTGACTACCCTTGGGAAATGTAGTCGTGCGTGAGCATATCTAATCTAAACTATTATAATTATAAAATATTATAAAACTGTAACTTAAGTGTGTCTGTACATTGAAGATATTTACAAAAAAAGATTACGATATGGTTTTTAGGTATTCCTGACTCGAAATCAACCTTTTTTAGAAATTTCGTCTGTCTGTTTGTCTGTTTGTTTGTTTGTTTGTTTGTTTGTTTGTTCGCGCATCACGCAAAAACTACTGAACCGATTTTTTGTTTGATAGCTTGTGATCTAACTTAAAATCTGGTATTATAATTTATGCGGACGAAGTCGCGCGGGTAAACACTAGTGCTTAATAAATATGCTGACACTTTTTAAGGGGATGATAGGACCATCAAACTGTACAACTTTTTCTATGGCATGGCATCAACATCGATATCGCGAAAAAAAAATCATCTGCTCCATTCAAAACTGCAAACCTACTCGACCCAAATGTACGGAACAGCAGATATTTTTTTCGAGATTTCGATGTTGGTCCCATACAGAAAGTTCTTCAGTTTGATGGTCTGATCATTCCCTTAAAACCGGCAGCATATGAAGGACCCTATATGGTCTGGAGAGGCTAAAATGGTGTACATTTTTATTTATAGTAGTAGCGTTTAGATTAATTTCTTGTAGGTTTTCATTGTTTTGTTTTGTAAAGTTCTAAAGTTAAGGCACGATGGGGCTGACATAACCTCATGGTTAAAAGCCCCCATATAAATAAAAATGAATAAAAAAAAAACATTAAAAATACCCACCATTTATGTTTTTATTCGACAATTTCTACAAATATTGGACACACACTTTTTACAAAAACTAAAAGTTGTACAGTTGGGTCATAATTATTTGAAAGATACCTTTACCTAGACTAAAGTGGGAGTGGACCGGCCATGTCTGTCGAATGCACCAGGAGAGATGGTCAACATTGTTATGCCGTGGTCCCCAGAAAATTGCCGTCGTCGTTCAGGTCGTCCTCGGAAGAAGTGGCGGGATGATTTCCATGACAAATGGCAAAAGCTTGTTCAGAACAGAAATAGTTGGAGGATTTTAAGCCCTTACATTCGTGTCGGGTCGGTTTACAGTTTTGTAAGGTATAGCAGATTAATTTTTTGATTTGTAAGTTCCTGAGAGAAAGTTTCTCAGTTTCATCCCCTTAACAACCTTCAGCATTTGGAAGGTCCTTGTATATCTATCCAGACTATGTAGTTTCTACATATATAAATAAAATTCGTTTTCCAAGTCTGTCTGTATATCCGCTAACTCCTCCTAAACCATCAACGGATTTTGATACGGTTATAACTATCATTTAGATAATTTCTCCCGGAAGGTTTATGTCACATCTACCGAAGAAGTGTCAGAGTTATAGAGTGGAGACCACGAACTGGCAGCCGTAGTGTGGGAAGCTCTGTGGCCCGCTGCACCGATGACATGACCTAAAAGAGGTGGTGGGTAGCGAAGCGACTGGACGAGGAAGGCCAAGTTTTGTAGCTCGTCTTGGGATTGGTCTATGTTTAGCAGTAGAGAGAGCTTGGTAGTGGTCTATGTCCCAAGTAACATGTAAAAATTCCGCTTTTATATTCTAACGTAAGTACTCTAATGCCACACACCCTTAAATTGTAACTTTAGAGTATATAAAAGCAGAATTTTATGCATGTTACTTAGGTAAATTAGAAGATATTTCCTCAGATAGCCCGACAGTTTTGATACGTCCAACCCCTGTACAATTTTAACCTGCTTATATTCTAGATCCCACGGGTCGATGCTGGGGCGGGTCGCTAGCAATAGCAAAATTGGCATTTGTTAGGCATGTAGGTATTTTGTTGGTATTTAACACTCAGACAACACAAATCGACATTGACTTTGTAACAATTAGGTACCTACCTCTACCTGACGCAATTATTTCAATTTTATCTTGATTTAACTCGGGTGATTTACAATTCTGATTAGTGTGAGAATTCTCTATTATTGTCTGCATCCTGTTTGTTTCAAATTAACCTGTATACAGGGTTATCCCTTCTTAATAAGCTGACACTTTTTAAGGGGATGATCAGACCATCAAACTGAACAACTTTCTCTATGGGACCAAAATTGAAATCGCGAAAAAAATCACCTATCTCATACATTTGGCTCGAGTAGGTTTGCAGTTTTGAATGGAGCAGATGATTTTTTTTTCATGCCATACCGAAAGTTGTTCAGTTTGATGGTCTGATCATCCCCTTAAAAAAGTGAGCATATTAATTAAGCATATGCTCACGACTATATTCCCCAAAAAAGCCATACGAATAATAAAAATAATGGACAGTGGGTACAATACATGCATCGAAATTGAAGCAAGCATGTTTCCTAACGATGTTTTCCTTCACCGAAAAGCCAGTGGTGTTACAAATCGTACATAAATTCCGAAAATTCATTGGTACGAGTCTGCCTGGACGGGGATCGAACCATCGCCTCCTGCACGGCAGGCAAGGTTACTCGCCATCTAACCTGTATAATGTACAAAATAAATCCACCGGCGGCGCACCGTAAAGCCTGGTGATCTACTGGCAAATTTTAAAATTAGATAGACGTGTGTAAAGTAGTGTAAAGTGGTCATTTTTGGTCCCTTTTTTGATGGACTACTATGATAAAGGATACCATTCCTCCATACAAGCATGCAAACACGAAAATTGGCCATGGGTCGGTCGGTAACGTTCAACCTGTTTTCGTACGTCGATGTTTCCTGAGTATTTTCATGTTTCACCGCTTAAAGGCAGTGTGCTCTCCAGCAAGTCTAGCATGATTACTCTACACGCGCGCGACTCGACAAAGTACACAACCTTGCAAGTGTGACTTTTTCTATGCTTTAGAATGTAGAGTCCATCCTCTTATAGTATCCATCGTCTGAAATTAATTTAATATCTACTCAGAAGCAGAATCGCTAAGAACTGCCAAAAACATAATGCCTATTAGATATGATCGTAGAAAGAGAAGGCACTAGAAGGAAGCACGTGTCTTGTCAGTAAGAGATGCACATAGCAAATTCGCTCTAGTTAAAAAAGGAGACCGCTACTTATTGCTGTCCTTATCGACGTATCCACTTTTTTGTACTTCGGCCATCTGACTCCAAAATGTCACTTTATATAAATTGTATGGGACAACCACCTGACTCCGAGATGTCACTTCGGGTCACGTTGCAGGGTTTGCCTCGAACACTTGTCTCTCGCGCGGTGTTCGCGCGGTTCGCGTCTCAGCCTGCCACGAGGCTCCAAAATCCTTCTCAGTTGTTCTTACTCAAAAACAATCCTCGAGATTGGATAGACACTCCCTCAAATAACTTGACACTGGCGAAATCTAACAAGGAAACGCCATTAAATAAAAATATAATAGATGTCACTTCATATAATTCGCTATTTCATACCCGGTTACACTGATATTCGGTCTACTAGAGTAAGCGAAAAAAAATTCGTCTATGGATATGATTGATTCGGGTGGTTTCACAATAAGACTACCTGGTTGACTCTTATTTGTTTGTTTGATTATTTTAGCGATGCAATTTTCAGATTTGGCATACCTACCTACGTTGCTTGCTTTGGATCTGTCTATTTTTTAAGTGATGCCATATGGATGCCATTAAAGTAATCAAGATATGCTAATATCGGGTAGTTACCCAATAAGACCAATTATCTATTTTTGAAAGTCAAATATCCTAATTAATTCATTATACTCGAAAGTGACATAAATTCCATAGAGTTGGGACAGGGCAAGAAGTTTCGAATGGCCCCCTGGCTTCACTTCACTTTTGTAAATGAAGTGTGTCTTTCAAAGTTACCACATGCTTCGTGAGCAACTTTCCACGTGTTTGAAGAAATTATAAAGCGCAAATCGAAATGGATTCGAATCAAAAGCGTGAATAGAGGAAAATCAAGTTGGTAAGGCAATGAGAATCATTGATAATTTCCTCGTCAGTCATTGGTTTTGTATCGATGTCTGTCAACCGTTTCAGCATTACAATCATTGAGAGTTACGCGGTTAAAAGTTCACAATTGTATCGGGGTCTGAGGCCTCAATAGTTCCCAGAACTTCGGAACTTACGTTTTGGGAAAATAATTAAATGTTATTAGGTTAAAAAAAACATTTTAATCAAAAAAATACGCTGAGTGGAAGCTCAGTAACAGTTTTCCATAAATGGTAGAGTTGTGCATAAATCATGAAAAATGTTCTCAATACAGTGTCCTTCTTAATATGCTGACGGTTTTTAAGGGTACGATCAGATCCTCAAACTGCTAACTTTCTCTATGGGAGCGATATCGAAATCGCGAAAAAATTAATCAGATGTTTCATACAAAACTGCAAACTTACTCGAACCAAATGTATTGGACTGCAGATTTTTTTTCGCTGTTTCGATGTTCCTATAGGTCTGACCATATTAAAAAGGACTTAGGTGTATACACCACAAATTTTTAATAAGTAACGTAACTTTAAGGGTGTATTCAGACCGTGAATCTGAACAACTTTTCCTAAGGAACATGGGCCGAAAAATCGCCGCACTTTTGTATGAAAGGTCAAAAAAATTTTCTCGTTTTTCGACCCATGTTCTTTAGGGTAAGTTGTTCAGATTAATGGTCTGAATACACCCTTAAAGTTTCGTTACTAATTATAAATTAGTGGCGTATTAATTTGTAGCGGTTAATTTTCTCTATTATAATTACAATTATAAGCGTATGATGATAGCAAGGGGTAGATCGAAACGATAAATATGTTTATTTAACGATGCTTTTAACGTTATCTCACCTTAAAGTGGCATTATAAGTACGTAGGTAATCGTATTGTGATAGAAAAGCTGTTTCCAGGAGTGCGATTTTTGAATCTCATTCGGTGAGCTCAGCAGTATTAAATGTCAAAATTACTATGGAGATACGCATCTTTCTACTGCTGATTTGGCTTTCAAAAATTGCACTCCTGAAGTATGATTTTTGAAAGTCAAATCAGCAGTAGAAAGATGTATATCTTCATAGTACCTAATTATGACATTTTTAACTGCTGAGCTCACCGAATGAGTTTCAAAAATCGCACTCCAGTGGGTTAAATAAAAGAAGGTCGCCGAAATGAAAATGATCATACTATGCAATGTTACTATGACATTTAACAGTTTCCTTAGAATATAATATAAACAAAGGGTTTAGGGTTTTCGGTACAGTTGGGTGATTGTATCTTCATTCATTGATATTGAACAACTTTCCCAAAGAAACATCCGGGAAAATGGTTAAAAAAAATTACTTCTCGTATACAAACGTTACACGTTCGATCAACATTATGGAAAGTACGTTTTTTTTCGAATTTCTTCCAGGTTTCTTAGGAAAAGTTGTTCAGTATCATGTGTAACAATCACCTCTTAAATTAATGTTACTCTTAATATCCGCACAGCGATTTTTATTCGCGCGAATGATGTCAATTTGATAACATAGGATTACTTCTGACAGGACACTTATGTCAAGACAATAAGTACGAAAATTGCTTGTTGCACGCGTCTTCCTATGTGCAAGTAGGGTGTGGGAGGTCGTTTTAGCGGTAAACAGCATAGGAAGACGCGTGAAACAAACAATTTTCGTACTTAGTGTCCTGACTTAAGAGTCTTGTCAGAAGTCATCCTATGTTATCACATTCACATCATTCGCCCGAATAAAAATCGCTGTGCGGACGAGCCCTTAAACCCTGTATATAGGGTCCTTCTTAAATGGTGACACTTTTTAAGGAGATGATCAGATCGTCAAACTGAACAACTTTCTCTATGGGAGCAACATCGAAAACGCGAAAAAAAATGTCCCATACATTTGGCTCGTAGGTTTGCAGGTTGTGCCTATATGGAACAGCAGATTTTTTTTTGCGATTTCGATGTTGGTGCCATAGAGAAAACTGTTCAGTTTGACGGTCTGATCATCCCTTTAAAAAAATGTTAGCATATTATTAGGAAGGACCCTTTATGGTCAAATGGGATCCACCTCTGTAACTGAATGCGTTTTTGGAAATAAAATGTTTATGTTTACATATCTCTCTGCCGTGTGGCTTAAAATACTCTTCGTGGTTTTTTGTAGGTAGGACCTATGGGATTCGGTTTTTTTTTGGCGAAAACCTTTCATCAGCACTGTTCTAGAACGATTTAACCACGTTACACAATTGAATTTCTGACCGCATCTTCTCAATAGCGATAACAGGTTCCGACGCGGTGGTAGAATGTGAATATGGACAACCGGGATGAACGCTTAAATGTATGCAAGTTTTTAACAAAGCAATAACAAAATTAAGTTAAACTATAAGTTTCCATCGTTACTTATAAACAGCGACAACTTAATAATTTGTAAAAACAACATAAATATATCGTGTACTTCGCCATCACGCTCTCGTTCAATTTTTAATTACTAGGAAAAATCACGTCAAGTGCCTTTAGTTTAGGCAAGTAAATTGCCGTAACCTACTCCACTTAACCTAGAAACGAAGAACATTGAAAATAAATAAGCTTAGAAACATAATAAATATCATTTCGTAACTTAAATGACGTATATTCCTGGACTACAGACACTGTCCAATCAAACTCACTGTCAAAACACTGCAGATGCTAAACTAGGTTTTAGAAACGGTTTGTCACGGATGATCTCCAACATAAGGTTGTCTGGATGACATAGCTTTTTAGCGATAAGACCGCCTATTTTGTACCATCCGTATTTCCTGTCTGTTTACTCTCCGTATATACTTTATTTTTTGGTGTAACCAAGTATAGGTAATTGATTGATAGATGAGCGTCAAATAACTTACCGGATCTAATATCCCAGCCATTGGCACAGTAACAGTATCCTCTCCGCCAGCGGCCACTAGCTTCTCCAGGACCTTGAGTGTCTGCTCCACGGCCGACCACTCGCCCTTCTGCGCCAGCACCAGCACCTTAGCCGCTGCATCCCGCATGTTAACTCCAGCACTCGGCGGCTTCGGCACATCAGCACCGTTAACCTCCTTAACCTCCTTCTTATCTCCATTGTTAGAGGAGGTTTCATCTTTGTCTTCCAAAGGCTTCGCCGCAGCTGTCTTGTCCTCATCTGGTATTAACGCCTTCTTAGGTGGGCCCTTGCCACCTTTCTTGCCGCCGGGGGCCTGAGACATGGTCACTTCATTACCTCACTGTTTTGAAGCACTACACTTCGCGAGGCATGTCGGCGGTACGGCGGTATGTTAGTCGTGGGGCGGGCGGAGCATGACTGCGGCACCGACCGTGGTTGCGTAGCTCGCAGTGAGCCGATTTCTTGCATGATTCAAGTAAATAAAGGACGGAGGTGCGCGGAGTTAGATTTATAAACAAACTTCCAAAGGCGATGTCACAAAATGTCTCATGCATTGACCTATTTTTGAGTTTGTTAACGAGGGGGCTTCTTGTGATGATGGCTGATATGCAAGTTTTTGTTTTTGACGAGCACGCTATTCTTATCGCCGAGGTTTGTCTTGTGATTTCTTTGTTTTTATTACAGTTCGGCTTTTTTGTACCAAAAATGCAAAGCATAGCTCATGACTATATTCCCCGAGAGGGTAGTCAGAGATACCATCCAAAGAATCAACAAAAACATAGTTTATGTGGCGAAAGGAACCCGATGCATGAGGGCAAAGCAGGACCGGTCGTTTTGGCGATCGATCCTTGGGGTAGGCCTATGTCCAGCAGTGGACGTCAGTCAGATGATACGAGTATGATGATGGTGATAATTTAGGTACCTCGCAAACACGGCAACTGGTACTCCACCTGGTACCCAGCTTTAATCAAAGACCAAAGTATTTTATCGATTTCATCGGTATTTAGGATATCATTTCCTTAACATTTAGATAAGGTAGGTATCTAAACTATTATAAAACTGTAACTGAAGTGTGTCTGTAGGTAATACATTGAAGATAAATTTACAAAAAAAAGATTACGATATGGTTTTTAGGTATCCCTGACTCGAAATCAACCTTATTTAGAAATGTTGTCGGTCTATTTGTCTGTTTGTTTGTTTGTTCGCGCATCACGCAAAAACTACTGAACCTATTTTGATGACACTTTTTTAGTTTGATAGCTTATGATCTGACTTCAAATCTGGTATATAATTTGTGCGGATTAAGTCGCGGGTAAACACTAGTATATTATATAAACAATGACGATGTAAATTTTAATCAATGCATATATGTTGTCATTCTTTATACAGCGCCTGTGCCTATAAAATTATTAGGAAACTCTACCCTCTCCTATGATTGCAGGAATCTGGAAAGATGTAACGCGTTTTGCTTATTCTACATAATATATAACACGTTTTTAATGACATTTACCGTATAAAAAACATTTACCTAAAAAAAAAATATGCGTGAATTAAAGAAGACCGTCAGCCTCCATCCTTCACCCCTCGACCTTGTTTGGGATTATCAGAAGGGCGGAAAACTACACATTTCAAACGCATTTTCACCTACCTCGATCAGTATCGTGGCCTTAGGAGGTCGACGAAAATTTGCATGTTTCGTCACAGGTAGGTGGAAGGGTGGGGGGAGGTGAGGGCGGCGAGGGGAGGGGCGCTAACGTCGCGTGTGGCCCACGCGCCACTTCCGGAGGGGGGCGGCCGGCCTCGTTTCAGCCACCACCAAGATCAGATACCGAAAAGAATACGCCGGACCAGGGTCTGCTGAATCATTAACTTGGAGTTGCTTTATGCCCTTGATGCATTCTTGACCTATCCTGATTGGATTAAGGTCAGGTTTTGTTTGTGATTTACGCTTTTTTTTCATGGCTGCTGTTATACTCGAAGGAAGTAACAAACATAACTTTCGGCGGTCTGAAAGGTGTAACACAGCTTAGTAATTTTTAAAGGGGTGCTTTAGACCATCAAACTGAACAACTTTCACTATGGAGATAATAACAAAAAAATGTGCTGTCTCATAAATTTCTGAGTCTGTCGACAGGTGCTGCAGTTTTGTATGAAACAGTAGATTTTATTTCATCGTTGACTCCATAGTGAAATAATAGGGATAAAAACTAGTTTCTTGTATGGGGAGGGAGGACCCCCCATAACTTTTGACTTTTTGAAATTTTGCTTATTTGTTAACAAATCCGCCGTAATAACGCATATTCTGTGAAAATATCACCTGTCCAGCTATACGGTTCAAAAGTTACAGCCCTAAATAGATAGAGCAGACTGACAGACGGACAACGTAGGCTTTGAATAGGGTCCCGTATACACCCTTTGGGTACGATTTATCGTTTAAGGGTTGAGACCGACGGCACATTGACCGACGGCGAAAGACGGCCGGCGTGCGGCGAGCCCATACAAAAAACCACTATATGGGAACGCTTTCGGCGCCGTTCGCCGCGTCGACGGCAGATGATGCGGATGGCGTCCCATACTAAGGCTGATGCGTTTCCACCAGAGGTGTTCGAGGTAGCGAGGCGATGAGCGAGGAAACAATCCGCCAATAGCGCACTCGTTCGATCACGTCATTTGGAAATTAAAGCACTCTCATTGGCCGATTTTTTCCTCGCTCACCGCCTCGCTACCTCGCACATCTCTGGTGGAAACGCGGCCTAAACGTGTTTTTTGTATGGGCCCGCCGTCGTCACTGTGTCTCAACCCTAATAAGAGCGGGCTTCAGCATAAGTTATCTTGAATTTTAGTTTGGAGTCGGTTATCCAAACAGGAGGATGACTAAAGATTGAGGACATAATTTTGTGGTGACTTTTACGAGATGCATAAAGGATATAATGGCGATGTTATTTCCTTTCTGGTCTCTTAAGGAAAACATTATTAGAATGAAAACTTAGTGGGCAATAAGGAAAACTCTTGCAATATTCTTGCTGTTTCAAAGTAAAGAGTTAATCTTTCTATGGAGTATGGACTTTGGTTTATTCAAGAGGATATACCTGCCAGCGCACTCCATACAAACGAAGTTTAATACTATTTTGAATATTAACCAATTTAATTTAATAAAATATTTTAAACACGATCTAAAAACTAGTAGGTACTTTTTTGTGTCTGTGGTTTAACAGATTTTCGTTAAATTTCAAAGTTACAGTGTCTCAAAGATTTCCGTACAAATCTTAAATTGAAATCATTGAAATCATACACCACTTTGCGAAGCTTCAAACCATCAAACTGAACAACTTTCACTATGGAGCCAACATCAAAAACGCGAAAAAAAAATTGCTGTAGGTAATACTATTTTGAATATTAACCAATTTAATTTAATAAAATATTTTAAACACGATCTAAAAACTAGTAGGTACTTTTTTGTGTCTGTGGTTTAACAGATTTTCGTTAAATTTCAAAGTTACAGTGTCTCAAAGATTTCCGTACAAATCTTAAATTGAAATCATTGAAATCATACACCACTTTGCGAAGCTTCAAACCATCAAACTGAACAACTTTCACTATGGAGCCAACATCAAAAACGCGAAAAAAAAATTGCTGTAGGTACCATAGACATATAATTATGTTGTACCTATTGGTTCGAGTACCGGATGTTTTTTATGCAACAGCTAATTTTCTTTCGCATTTTCATTATGTAGAGTGAAAGTTGTTTATCTTTTGGTATGAAACATCCCGATATTTAAGTAAACATACTGTATTTCTAGGCAATGACATCTACATTTTTTATAAGATAAACATTATACTATCTTAATTATAATTATTACTCGACAATAACACTAATCTACGACAAACTTTATTAGATATAGGTAATTTAGTTTTTATATTTTGTTTAACATTTTGATAAGATAAACGGAAAATTTGAGTTCTCATTCTTATTATAATAAACATTATTCGTATAATCATAAATCAATAATAGCATTGATGAATTTAATACTCAATACTCTAGACAATATTGCTGCAATTCCATACAATAGAGAGAAATGGTTCGTCGCTGAGATCTAAAGTTCCGGTAGTACAAAGTTAAAAGGGCTAAAAAGCGGATTCAAATCCCTCAAGAACCCCCGTAAAAATAACACTCGTTCAGCCGTAGAGAGAGAAGACAACGGAGGCATAGTTATTTCCTATTCACTTAAAATTTGATTAGTTAAATATAAATAAATGAATAAAATAGTTAAATAACACTCACAGGTACATAACTACATTGTAATGATCCCAAATAAGTTAAAACGGCACAAACACAAACATATAACATCCTTGAGCGAACCGGAATTCGAACTCAGGACCCGTGCAGTCTGGCATGGTAACTATTACACCAACGGGGTCGTCAAAAACGAAAATCGCTACGCGTATCGTCTGTAAATTATACCACATATCAAACTCAAGTTTTAGTCGAGTAGGCATGGCATTGCAGTTTACTATGGAACAGCTGATATTTTTTCTCGCTGACTGGTTTGCTCCCATAGTAAAAGTTGTTCAGTTTTTTGGGTAGGGTGTGTGGTTTAAAGGTTAATGATACTTTTCCTTACACCCTGTTTATCTCTATTTCATACGTGTTAAGCTGAGGCGATGTCTACTGGCGTAAGTGATAATTCTTGGTCAATGAATTTTTATTTTTTCATTTATTGAACCTCAATCTTACAACTGCTATTACACAAAATACAAATTCGCCAAACTGCAGAACAGTTTGTTGGTGATACGCTCTTAGATATGATTACATATAAACAGTTTGTTCATGCGAGCGATCACCTACACACAGTTTTAAAAAAAAAAGTAAAAGTACCTATGTAAGTAAGTTTTTATAAAGTATATTTCATTCATTTCATTCATTCATTCAGTTTTTTTTTTTAATTTTTTTTTTCTGTCTCTTAAATTTAAGTAAATGATCAAAACATTAGGTATACATACATACATACATTGTATTTTGTGACGTTTAATTAGAGTAAAATATACTTCAGAGATAATTATGTACTGATACGGCGCGAGCGCACGTTTGGCAGTTCAGTGTTATCATTGACTTCGTACTGACAACATTGTGTTTGTTAAAATGTTAAGTAAGGGTACGATTAATTTATCGCGGAAAGTGGCTGGTTCGCATTTGAGGTAAGACATTGTGTATAAATAAATACAGGAATCTTAATTATGTACTGGTTTTTAACATATCTATTATGAGCTCTATAGGTAGGTAACAAATATCTCAAACACAAAAAGATAGATTTTGTTAAGGCAAATTTATTCGGGATATCATTATCAATATTGACGATCGCAGTTAGGTACTATTTAAAAGTTTATTCAACATCATAGATACCGGATCATTCTAAAAATGCATATACAGGATCCTTCTTAATATGCTGACACTTTTTGAAGGAGATGATCAGACCGTCAAACTGAACAACTTTATCTATCGGACCCACCTCGAAATCGCAAAAAAAAACTACAAATCTACATTAGCTAAATGTATGGGATAGCATACTGAAAGTTGTTTTTTATTTTATTTTTTTATTTTTTATTTTATTTAATATGGCACACCAACAGTATACATATTTAAACATTTACAATAACGTAGGAACATTACAAATCTAATTCTAATACATATACATATAACAGGCGCACACAGCATTGGCCATTTACACAAGTAATCTACAAAAAATAAATAAATAAATAAATCAATACAACATCTTATACTTTTTACTTACAATGCCTTACAATGACTTGCCTTACAAAATTTAGAAAATTTCAACATTTTAACAATTTAACAATCGAACAAACTAACAGGAAAATAACAATAATGACAACAATAAAAGAGAGAAGGGAATAAAATGTTGCGACTATTCCATCGCACTATTGGATGCTGGTCAAATACCTCAGCACCTTGGATTTAAACCGATTCAGAGAGTCGTGAAAAATGTCCAGATCCTGAATCTCTTCACCAACGCGGTTGTATTCGCGACATATTCTTATGAGCGGAGAACTCAGACCTAGGTTTGTCCTGCAGTAAGGTGTATGGAAAGTTCTCGTCAAAGGGTATCTAGGTAGACGGTGTGGGACCGAAAGTGGTATCCTGCCAATGATCTGTGAGCAATCAATGTTGCCATTTGTGGCTTTGTGTAGAAGACTTACATCCTGCAATATACGTCGATTCCGGAGAGAGAGCATTTTAAAGAAGGTCAACCGCTGGTTGTAAGGGCACCTGTGAGAGATACCCGAAGAAATGAATGCTATGTGTCTCGTGAACGCACGCTGTATGCTCTCGACACGCTGAGATTGAACACTGTAGAATGGATTCCATACCGTACAGGCAAACTCAAGGTGACATCGAACCAATGCATTGTACAGAATCATTCGCGCCTTTATCGTACGGAATCCCTTTGTGTTACGCTTGAGAAAGCCCAGCATTTGCGCTGATTTCTTAACAATGTGGTCAACGTGGGACGTAAATTGCAGTTCTTTGTCAATGATTACTCCTAAATCGCGCATCTCACTCACCTCCTCCAATCTAATATCGTCGAGCGTATATTGCGATACGGTTGGCAATAGCTTCCTCGTGTATTTAATGTGAAAACACTTGTTGGTATTGAGAATCATGCCGTTGCTAGTACACCACTGTTTAATACTGTTGTTCAGTTTGATGGTCTAAACAACCCCCTTAAAAGTTTTAAATTTTTATTTTTATTTTTGTAACATCCTGTATAATATTAGTATCAATAATAGTGATTGATAATAGTGTCGTTTATGTTTCCTTTTAGAAACCAACAATATCCATCAAAGTGGGATCACAAACGATGATGCATGACGGAGCGGCAGGCGTCAGTACGTCATTTGTGAAGCAAGGAGTTGTATGAAACCGCACGACGGACTGACGTCTGCCGCTCCGTCAATCTCCGTCATTGTGTGTGACGTGTGACCCCTCAAATTCACAACAATGAATGGCAACATTATCAACAATGGTTTGCTTTATAATAGATGTTGCCAAGTCTAATAATGAAATGTATATGTGATTCAGATTACTCGATTAACATCAATAATTTAGATTCAAACTCATGTCATGACTCATTCACCTTAATAAGAACTTAATATTTCAAACTTTTCTGAACAATATTAATTTACATACCTACTTACAGTTTTCGGTTACATAAAATCAAACATTCTAACAAGCGCGAGGCCGAGGGCCGACCTAAGGCATAGGAGCGAAGCTCCGAAGCGGCCCCGCTGGAACCTTGTGGACCTGGTCCCCCGCGTGGTCAATCTGCCAGCCAAGATAGGCCGCAGGTCGAGCGCCCTACAGACATAACTTACATATGAATGAGTTACAGTAGTACCAGGTTTATAAGACTCACTGATGATGTACACACGGCGACACAAATAAAGCTATACAAAACAAACATAAGCTGGCCGCGGGCCGTTATACGTAACTCGACATACGCGCGGCCAGCTTATGTTGGTTTGGAATAGCTTAATGTGTCGCCGTGTGTTCCTGCGCAGCAGTAGCGCGCGTAAATTATTTTCCTGGTCGTAGGTAGGTACTATATAATGTCGCTATCAATGTTTTCAACTTGCAGACTAGCTCGCAGCATCCAGTCTACGGCCGATAGCTACCTGCATAACCCAGGATCGGAACCCCTGGTCCACGCAACGTTGGGGGACGTAATAGCAGAGTCCGTCAACAAACACCCCAACAAGGTTGCCGTCAAATCCATATATGAAAATGTGACGCTCACGTATGAGCAATTGTTGAAACAAGTAAGCTGATTTGCACTTAATATTGTCGTTCCAGTTTCAGTATCTGATGGAATTTCATCAAGACTCTACAATAATCACTAGCCTTGAAACATTCTTAGTAAATATTAGGATGGATGTGTATTAAGATTATAGAATTAGATTCATGCATAATGATTTCTCCTTCAGCGTACCAATACAGATTTATTTCTTTTACCGAAGAGCTGTGGTGTGGAAAATTGTTTGGTTCTCAGTCTATACAAGGTGTTTCATAAGTAACAATAAATTTTTGAAACTCTTAAGGGGGTTGTTACGACCGTCAAACTGAACAACTTTCTCTATGGGACCAACATCGAAATCGCGAAAAAAATAATTTCATATCCCATACATATTTTAGCTCTAGTCGGTTTGTAGAGTATAGAACATAAATTTTTTTTTTCGCCATTTCGATATTGGTCCCATAGTGAAAGTTGTTCAGTTTGATGGTCTACAACACCCCCTTAAAGGTTTATTTGTAGTTTTGTAACACCTTGTATACAAGGTGTACAAAATATCGAAATCGCGAAAAAAAAAATGTATGTTCTATACTCTACAAATCGACTAGAGCTAAAATGTGTATGGGATATCAATTTTTTTTTTTCGCGATTTCGATGTTGGTCCCATAGAGAAAGTTGTTCAGTTTGACGGTCTAAACAACCCCCTTAAGAGTTTTAAGAATTTATTCTTACTTATGAAACACTATGTATATGGTTGAGTTGGGTAGATAGGCCTTTCCTTTCCCTGCAGCTAAACACCTGCAACCGTGAAATTGATATCATTGGCATCCTTTTAAACTAAGAGTCAACCTATCAAACTGAACAACATTTATTACAGAAGCAAACAGATCGTAGCAAAAAAAAATCTGCTGTTTCATACGTAGAGTTAAAATTGCACTTTAGTATGGAACAGCGGCTACTTTTTTTCCTACGATCGGTTTGCTCCCATTAGAGTTAATCCTCCATTAAATCTCTTGCTGTCACTTTTTGTCTTGTTGACGTAGTAAAAGCTAGCAAGAGATTTAATTGAGGATTAACTCTAATGAGTGTTTCTGCAACTGGAGCGTTAGTTTAAAAGGATGCCAATGATGCCAATTTTACCAAACAATTATATAACATTACTCTGTGCTATAACCATTCCAGGCAGATGCACTGGGATGCGCCTTCCGAGCCCAGGGTCTGGAGAAAGGTGACCGAGTGGGTATCTGGTCTCACAACTCGTCTGCGTGGATCATCGCCATGGTCGCCGCCGCGAGAGTCGGTCTCATTGCTGTAAGTCCGTCACTCCAATTAAAACTTGAACAGGAAAATAAAAAATTCTCGTTACGTCGTTTAAAAGTCACGCGGAAAATCATTGGAAATAAGTACGAAGTAGGTATACTTACTACATTTCGTATAAGGACAAAACGATTTTCCGATTCCTATTTAGCATCGTAGTATAGATATATCATCAAAAACAATTTATCAGAAAGATGTACTTATCCGAAAGATGTTATTAATATCATTAGCATCCTTTTTTAAACTAAGAGTCTACACATCACACTGAAAATTTACCATGGGAGTAAATTAATCGGAGCAACAAAAAAATCAGCTGTTCCATACTACCTACACTACACTGCAATGCCTATTCAACTCAAATATATGCAACAGAAGATTTTTTTGCCCCGATTGGTTTGCTCCCATAGTAAAAGTTGTCCAGTTTGATGTGTAGACTCTTAGTTTAAAAAAAGGATTTTAATAATATCAATTTTACCCTGTACTTACAACATTAACTATTTATTATAGGTTATATTATTAACATTAACTATTTATTATGTCGATAAAAGATTTGTTGTGCTCCAAAAGTAGTGGGTAACTTTTTACCATTCACCATGTATCGATGCAACAACTGTTGCAAAGAGAATGGAATCAATTCAATTCAATTCAATTATACTTTATTGCACACCAAAACAGAACATACATTTGAACACAGATAAAGAATTACAAGTAGGTACAAATAAGGCGGTCTTATCGCTAAAAAGCGATTTCTTCCAGACAACCTTAGGGTAGAGGAAATAAACAAACGAAAAATAGAGAATGGAATCACACTGTTGATAAAAGGATAATAATAAAAATCGGTGCAAGTTATTATTTTTCTACTTTCAGGTGGCTATCAACCCGGTATATGTAAAAGATGAACTTAGTTTCTGTATCAAAAAGACAGGGATGAAAAGTCTTGTTATAGGCGAGCAACTAGTTAACAGAGACTACTACAATGTATTGAAACAACTAATCCCAGACATTGCAAGTTCTAAGCAGGGAACTATTCAGTCAGATGCTTTTCCGACTCTGAAATCTATTGTTACTACTGGAAAGGACAAATTACCGTGAGTTTTTTTTTTTTTTTTTTTTTCATTTAGGTGCCCATCAAATAATTTTTTCACAAACTTGCTTGGAAATTTGAGCATTATTTTGACAACCTTCTTCGTGACAAATCGAAATTGCTGTACTGGCCAAATACATGCGAGCAGGGGCCGTAGATATTTATTGTTAGATTTTAGTTTGCTGGGAAATCTTCAAGAAACCGATCACCGCTTGGGTTTTTTCCTTCTATTAGCTGCTATTCTCTTTTTTTTCTGTTTAAATAATTTCTTTTACAAAAAAAATTGTTGCCTGAAACGTCTAAAATGTTTGTGTGTTACATGCCTAATTCTTCGTTTTTTTTCACACTTTAGACTAATGTACGAGGTTTAAAAGGCAAAGTACGAGATTTCTACTTGTACGAAGAAACATTTTCTACATCTGGCTACCCTGAGTAGGCCTTTGCCCTGCAGTGAGATCCTACAGGCTATAACTTACTTCAGCTTCTTTAGATTTCAATTCTAACTTGTTAAAGTAACTAAGTATACGTTTCAGGGGCACAATAAACATAGATTCTCTACTATCAAACTACAACGGAAGCGAGGCGACCAAATATGGTAGTGAGGTGAAGCCCGAGGAGGGGTGTATCATTCACTTCACTTCCGGCACCACTGGTGGGTATTAGAGCTATTGCTTTTCACACAAACTTGGATTTAGATTCAACTATAGTAAAGCTCCGTCCAAATCCACATTGGGCACGCACGCCTGGTGGACTAACGAACCCCTGAGAGTGGGACAATCGCGGTAAATATACGGTGATTGAACCGTGATTGGACTACGTACGAACCATAACTTTACATTTGGTACTGCGCTAATCGCGGTACTGCTCTTGACAGCCGTTAGATCCGTTTTGACAGATCGCTCAGACGTTAAGGGCTGTCAGTTACACGAAGTTTAGCGGAATTCAGCACAGTTGAATAATAATTGAATTGCATTATGATTAGAACTGAAATTGGATAAGAATGTAACTTCCATGTTTTCACTTTAGCGCAATCGGGCTCCTGTGCCCTGCCGTGGGACGTACACCCATAACAATGAGGGATTTTCAGAAAGCCATTAAAAATAAAAACTAGTTCTTAGTGGCTGGATAGATGGCGTTGACGAGACAAAGGCGAGCGACCTTGCAGATAATAAAATACAAATAAAAGAGTAATAATTTGTGTTTTAAAGTAAGCAGCACAATATGAACAAATATTTCGTCAACGGATGCATCTGACTCAGTGGCATGCATTTTTGTTTACTTTTAAGCCTAAAATTTTCGTCTTCGGTCCCCTCTCTCGTCAACGCCATCTATCGCCAGTATGTTGAACTACGTTTGACTAGCTGTCAGAAAACTCCTCATTGAAAACAAGAACGATTTGTTGACCAACAGGCGATCCCAAAGCTGCCCTCGACTCTCACTACGGTGTCGTCAACAACACCTATTTCTCTGGCAAAAGGAACACATACAACGAAGACCGCAAAATTTGTCTGCAGGTAAATAGTCAAATTTTATTATTCTAATAGGTGCAGGGTAAATGCAGTTGTGTGTGGCGGCGGAAGCATAATTAAATGAATGCAGCAGTGCGATTTTTGAACATCATTCGATCAACTCAGCAGTAGAAAGATGCATAATCTCCATAGTAATTTTGACATTTTCTACTGCTGAGTTGATTGTACGATGTTCAAAAATCTTAAAGGAGTCACGAGGATTCACAGTTTTCGAAGCGCGGGTTAATGTAGCCACGTGGCTTCTCCATTTTGGATACTTGGCTGTTTTTTCGTGACTAAAACAATAGGTGGGTACGTTAGATAACAATGGAATAAACCATAAACCACTTGGTACTGGCAAAATTTCTGCTAGCAGAACGCCGTCAATATTTATTATAAAAAAAAATGAATGTAGTTATACAGTAGAAATGAGTGAAGCAGAAGCAGAACGTGGTCGCATTGTAGGTCTGCTAATATAATATGAATATAGGAATAGGAAAATCTTGTCGCCCTTATTTGAAATAAAGTATAGGTAGTCCGACTTTTAGAGATGCCGATAGAGTGAGAATTATGTATAGTGTGATTAGGGACGTGTTAATGAAGACATTTGTTTGGGTTCAGTAGGATTTCATTTTTGTATGGAACAGCTGTTCTTTTCGCGATTTCGATTTTGGTCTCATAATAGAGAAATTTTATCAGTTTGATGGTCTGATCATCCCCTTAAACATCGACAACAATAAAAATTAAATTTTGATCCTGTATATTGTAACCAAATTCGAAAATATGCTATAATCAATGTTAAGGGTCGGCACTACCCTAATCGGGCAAAACAGGGTTCGGCGTTCCGACTTTTGAGGATAGTAAATAGCTGTATTTAGAAACAAAATTAATACCATCGCTTCTTTAAAAGATGAAGTACAATATGAACAAAAAAAATTTCAGTAAAATTTTATAGTTACATCAGAAAGTAATCGAGAATTTCATGAAAAACTCTAGAATAGCACTGCCGCGTTCCGAGTCCTGTGATTTAGTTAAACAAAATAAAACAACGAAATATATTTCAAATCAATGGCAAAGCATCAAAGAACACTTTAAACAAATCAGTTTTTCGATATGACTTCTAGTTTTTTTGCAATTTGTTACCAAAAATCACATATTTTTTTGGACGTTTTCTTCATACAAATTACTATGGGCCGTCAATCGTTCGAAATCATTGCGAATAGACCGGCGACCGGCAACACCCAACCCTGTCTTAGAAGATTAATGAACAGATCCATTTTGTACCCATTATTACTTATAAAAAACCGGGCAAGTGGGTGTCGGGCCACACGCAGTGTAAGGTTCCGTAGTTGCCCGTCACAATATGTGGACTTAGAAGTATATATTTTTATAAATTGGTCGACTATTACTCGTTATTTTTTGTCCCCATTATGATAACAGAATAATTATACGTTTATTATTATTGGTAGGTACTAGCAAACTTACGATTGATAATCTGTTATCATCATCATCATCGTCAGATATGTTATACAGGGTGAATTTGATATCATTAGCATCCTTTTAAACTAAGAGTCTACCCATCAAACTGAACAACTTTTAATATGGGAGCAAACCGATCGGAGCAATAAAAAAATGATGTTCCATAGTTAACTGCAGTGCCTACTCGATTCAAATGTATGCTACAGCAGATTTTTTTTTGATCCGATCGGTTTGCTCATACCTCCATTTCCAGACATAAGTCTGGAATAAGAGTGAATTCTGTGCCGTAGCAGTAACTCAAACGATTGCCTTCAAAATACATTTGCACGACAGACTTTTGCGCGACACAAGAAAACACAAAGGAATTTCACAAAAGTTACTTACCGGGCACTGTTTGGTAGTTTTTGGTTAGTATGGTAGTTTTGGTAATTAATGGTAGTTTTTGGTTCTTTCAGTAATTTTTGGTAATTTTCATAGTTTTTGGTTATTTTGGTAGATTTTCGTACTTTTTGGTAGATTATTGTTATTTCGGTAATTTTTCGTATTTTTTGGTAGTTTATGGTTATTTCGGTACTTTTTGTTTTGGTTCATTTCATTTCATTTATTTACCTTAAATTGTAGGTAGTTACTTACATAAGTTTCAGATGGTAAGTACAGAGTATTAGTCACACTACAATATAATTTATAAACATAAAGAAAAAAAAACAGATTTAAACAATAGGTGCCAGACAATTACATACTATCACCTTTCACTACTACTATCAAATTAAATGTCGCATAAAATCAGTTTAATGTTATTAAAACACTGTGAATAATTATACCTTCTTCAGAAATCTCTTGTCGGGTAGGGCTTTAATGTCATCTGGTATTTTATTATACCACAAAAACAGCATTCGACTTTGTAGTTCTTTGCATCGATGCTAGTCGGTAATTTGGTACCAGTAGCTTATTTTTGCGAGTTAAATTTTGTCTTTTGCTACGGAATGGGGGTTTACTTGGGAATTTGTCTGGGTATCGTCTCACGATTTTGCACAGCTCGAGGATATACAAAGCTGTCACAGTGAGCAATTTAAAGTCGGTGAACAAGGATCGGCATGACACCCTGTTGGACTGAATTCCGCTTACGATTCGAATGCACCTCTTATGCAAAACAAATATTTTATATTTTATGTCAACAGACTCACCCCGTAGCCAAGCCGTAAAGAACTCTTTTGTTTATTATGTTAGTTTTTGGTAATTTTCATACTTCTATCAAATAATAACAAAAAGTATAAAAATCTACCAAAATAACCAGAAACAACAAAAAAGTACCAAAATCTACCAAAATAATCAAAAACTACGAATAATACTAAACTCTACCAAAAACTACCAACAGTACCAAAACCTACCAAAAGAACCAAAAACTACCAAAATCTACCACAAGAACCTAACTGTTGACATTGTAATAATAAAATTATTTTCTTATCTTGGAAATACTTCTTGTTAATATTGCTGTGCCCTTTCAGGGTTCATGGTTACATGACTTTAGCTACTAAGTAAGACCTATGCTGTAACTGTACATGAATGCGAATAAATTAATATAAATATGAACCAAAAACTACCAAACAGTGACCTTTGTAAGTAACATTTTAGTTTTTAAAATAACTTTGTGCAATTCTTTTTTGTGTTCTTTTGTCGTGCAATGTCCTTCAGCTTGACCACTTTTTTCAGAGAATCTACCAAAATCTACCAAGTCCTGTTTCAAATTCTACCAAATAATATTTATGTCGTTCCAGATGGTTAAAATTTAATATTAAACACGTGTATGAATACAAGTTGTAATGCTTGACTTGCAAGTTGGTTGGTTGTAACACTTCCAGTAGATGGCGCGCACGTCCCCTTAAGACGTAACAGATTGAAAATTTCGTTCTCTGGGTAGTGGGCTCGGTGGTGTAATTGGTTAGCACGTTTCCCCGGTTTGGAAGAGCGTGGAAAACTTAGGCCCGATTTGACCAAACACGAGTAAATTTAATTCTTAGATTAAGTCGCTTTGTTACTATAGAGTAAACTGATTTTGCGTTTTGCCAACCCTAATCTAAATGAAATGTTAATGTCACATAATTCAAAAAATTAGAATAAAAAGAAACCTAACAAATTAAAACTGTATAACCTCACATTGCAATAAGTACGGATACAACGACCTCTTTCCTTAGGTGAATTATACATTCGTTCTTTTAGTACGGGGGTGTAAACAACAAAAGTAAAATTGCTCCTTGTATAGTTACTCTTCTATAAATCTAAGTTTGGTCGAATCCGGCCTTATAATAATAAAATTATTCTGTTATAAGTTTTAGTTTGCTCTGTTATAATAATTTTAAGTTTTTTTAAGCCTTAGTAATACTGTATATATAGTCACATTTTGGGTCCATCACGGTACTGTACTGTTACTGTAAATGTCAATTTCGACCTACGGCCCTCAAATCCAGATGCTGCAGGTGCAGGAGTATTTCCACGTACGACCAAACATTCAACATTAATTTAATGAGGTAAAATCTGCCTTCCGGGTAGTAGGTACCCTAAATTCGGTCGGACCTATGAACCTGCCAGGATAGGGTGCGGCCTACCAGACTTTTTAGGCCTTACTAATTGGCCTCTAGACCAACAGACTAGACCGTCCTTTAATTCAACGAGGTAAAATGTTGTGTCACCAGGGTTCACGTTTTCCTTCACACCAGTAAACGTGCCATGCCAGCCAAGCTGCGCCGCGGCCGACCAAGTTTTTTGCAAGTAACTTATTGCCAAATTTAGCTATAAAATTTATTTGTTCATTAATCTTATAACATAGGGTTGAGTGTTGTCGGCCACCGGTCTTTTTCTTTTGACAGATATGTCAAACGGGCCGTAGGTAGTGCCGACCCTTAATACTGTTTCTCCAAAATTTATAATAAGTTTTATAGAAAAATAATTAGGTACGTATATGTGGTGACATCTATCTGTTTTCGTAAGAACTTGTTCTAGGATTGGTTTAGCTCAAAGTTAACGTAACTCTGTAGATATCATAAAAAGATAAGGTTGGTTGTTGTTGGAGAACTTCACAAGTCATCATCACAAGTGGTACAAAAATATAGAGGGCAGAAGGAACTGTTAACAAGGTACCTACTTGAATATTGATTTACCTGTATCACAGAGTACTATAATTACTAGGTATCCCTGTATTAACATAAATATATACAAACGAAGTTTGATCCATTAAAATTATTTGCCTGCTGGTTACCCGTGGACCTATGTTAGCTACAAACAGTAATTCCTTTACAGTGCCTCCGACCACCCCAGTATGTTAGGTTGTCACAATCTTAACTATTATATTAAATCGTAAAAATCGTGAGGAATAAAAAAGTAGCGGTACTTTATTTAAGTAAAGAAACATTTGGAAAATAGAATGCTGAAATACAAGATGCACCAGAAGCGGTGGTCAAACATGGACAAGGGGGTAGTGGAGATCATTTCGGGATCATTTAGGCACTTGAGACTTTATCTTCCAGTTGCCCATCTTTTACGCCCTAAGGTCAGTGATCACGGTCCTGGGTGCCCGCAGACATGACTCAACCATCGTGTTGATAGCTCCAACCTAAAACGTCACAGCTAACACTAATTATCTTACAGGTGCCTATCTGCCACGCTCTAGGGCCAGTGATTACGGTTCTCTGGGTGCGTTCAGATAGCTCCAACCTAAAACGTCACAGCTAACATTAATTATCTTACAGGTGCCTATCTGCCACGCTCTAGGGCCAGTGATTACGGTTCTCTGGGTGCGTTCAGATAGCTCCAACCTAAAACGTCACAGCTAACATTAATGCCTTGGTCAATGTTCCAGGTGCCTCTCTTCCACGCTCTAGGGTCAGTGATCACGGTGCTGGGTGCCTTCAGACACGGCTCCACCATAGTGATGGCAACTCCTACCTACAACGTCACTGCTAACATAAATTCCTTGGTCAGTGAGAAGTAAGTTACGTTCGTGGGGATGATCATACCGTCAAACTGAACAACTTTCTCTTTGGCACCAATATCAAAATCGCGAAAAAATCTCATGTTCCATACTAAACTGCAAACCTACTTGAGCCAAATGCATATTTTATTTTATTTCTAGGTGCACAGCCCTGTGTCTGTTAAGAGGCGTTCATTCCCAGTAGTTCTACTGAACAGTTCTACCGTAGAACTAATGGGACTTTTATTTCCCACAAGGCGGGCTGAAATGCTAATTTGGAGAATAGGTCACTTTTCCAACAGTATACATATTTGTCCGATCCGTCCCACCCATACACCCCACCGACTAGAGTGCGAAAGAGACAACTGCAGCTAGGACCGATTTTATTTACATAAAATCGACGAAAACAGCATTTCGTATTCCCCTGTTTTCTCCTCCAAAACTAAACCGATTTTAATAATTCTTTCAAGAATAATTATGAGAAAGACATTGGCTATGTCTGTACGTTCTGCTTTTTTTGTTTATATTCGTCAAAATTGTTTACTAGATGTCTGAAAACGGGCGGTAAAATTGGTCATTTTCGAAGGTCCCTAGTTCCTACAGTAATTAATTAATGTAAAAAAGCAAAACATAGGGACATGGCAGAGGGGTGACATTGATTGTATGGTAAAAAAATATTTGCTCCAGTGTTATTATCCAGAGAGAAAACAGGGGAATACGTTTGTATGGAAAAAACTGTACTGGTCTATCCTCTTAATAAGTACTAATGGTAATTTGATAAACAGCTCTATACACTCAAAATACAACGCAACGTAGCTTAGTCTGGTTTCAGAGTAACGCTTACGGTCAGCTGTGAAACGATACAAGGCAACACCATACGAATAGATAAGTAATAATAGTATTATAAAATAATAATAGTTTATCTTGTCAGATGCACAGCAATAACCGGTACCCCCACGATGTATGTGGACATGCTCACGGAGATTCGGAACCGAGCGGGGGAGATCCCCTCGAGTCTGCGCGTCGCCATGGCAGCCGGAGCGCCATGCAGTCCCCAGCTTATCCGCGACATTCAGAAGAATTTGAAGGCCCACACTGTCTCGGTAAGAATAAAGTTGCGTGAACGTTTTCATTCCAATGTCAACGTATTTTTGATTTTGAACCCAGATATCTCGAGACAGAAGCATTGTAATGATTTAGTTACTAAGGAAGTTTTGTTCCTTTGGACAAGACCTATCAAACAACACATCAACCAAAAAAAAAAATTTTTAACCCCTCTTCCGGTGTATTGTATGGGACCGACAAAGATTTTTTTCTTTATAACTACTCTATTTCCGTTTTTGAGTTAGGTACTGTTATCTGTAGGTGCAAAAATAAGCAAGTTATTGGGGCGGGGCATACAAACATAGATAGACAGACAGACAAAATGGACGAAAGTATAATGGTTTCTTGTTTGACTATACGGAACCCTAGAAAGAGTATGGTACTACCATGCTGTACTAAAGTATTGTATCGACAAACTACGAATGAAACCTGTGGTAAAGTTAAGGGGGAGGAGAATTCCTACACCGGTACTGTCAGGCGGAAAACACTCCCACCCTCACCATTGGTAGAAATCCGAAAAGGTTCATTAATTATTAACTGTCCACATATGAGGGGTAAATTGCTATTATCGTCATTGGTTGGTGTGTGATTATAGTAGATTACACACCGAGGACAGGAAAGTAAGAAAGGTCTCAGATCTCATGTAAACAGTACGAGATACGAACGTAATGTTATGCACCTATTCGTCTGGCGAACGAAATGTATCTCACGTGAAAGTTTACACAGGGGATAAACCAACGCCACCGGGTTGCCTAGCAAAATCTCGCCGCAAGTACCTTCACCATGATGATTTATGGTACCATTTTTAACGACAATTGCACCTATCTGTCTGGGCAGTAAATGAGGTGCCATCGGAAGGAGGCCGATCTAAAGAACTGGAAACACTAGGGTTGCCTCTTCTCAGTCTGCCGCAAGTCTAGGGTTGCCAGGCGCGAAGAAGTCATTTTTCAACGAGAAATGCACCTATCTGTCTGGGACTTCATTTCGATTCCAAATTGAAGCTTTCGTCTTCCTCGACACGGTGGACCATGGTTGCCAGCCTAAAAGCTGCCGCAAATGAGGGTTGCCAGCACATTTTCCAACAATTCCACCTATCTGATAGGGATGTAAACTGGAAGTAAATGAGGTACCATCGGAAGGAGGCCGATCTAAAGAAACGGAAAAACTAGTTTTGCCACCTCTCAGTCTGCCGCAACTCTAGGGTTGCCAGATTCAAAGAAGTCAATTTTCATCGAGAAATGCACCTATCTGTCTGGGCAGTAAATGAGGTGCCGTCGGAAGGAGCCCCATCTAAAGAACTGGAAAAACTAGTTTTGCCACCTCTCAGTCTGCCGCAACTCTAGGGTTGCCAGGTTTAAAGAAGTCATTTTTCATCGAGAAATGCATCTATCTGTCTGGGACTTCATTTCGATACCAAATTGAAGCTTTCGTCTTCCTTGACACGGTGGACCAGGGTTGCCAGCCTAAAAGCTGCCGCAAATAAGGGGTTGCCAGCATTTAAGTGAGGTAGCGAGCTGAAGAAATATGAAGAAAATACAGGACCCTTATGAAATACCTTTTTTTTTATTCATTCAGTTACATAAAACAAATATGTTCAACTTAAAAAACTTACGAAAGATAAAAGTTTATTCAAAACTGGACCGGATAAGAAATACCTAACATGGCCTGCTGTACCGAGGGTCGTGGCTTCAGATCCCGGAAGGTGCAAATATATGTAAGGGAATATAAATATTTGTACCCAAGACATGGATATCTGTATTTACTTATTATGTATTGTAATAGGTATATTATCGTCATCTGATTCGTTATACAAGCCTGGACTAGATTCTGGAACCTTAAACGGGACCAGATGTCTTGTGTGACAATTTCCTAGATATTTATTTACTTTAAGGAGACATTCAGTTACCTACCTACATAAAACAACTCAACATGTTAAACTTTAAATACCTAAAAAAAAAAAGGAGCCTGGGCAAATTTGCACGAGAAGTTGTATGATGTTGATGAACCAGTATCGATGCGGTTTAGGTGGAATATATTTCAACTATACCGTTGTGCGAACCGGCATCATAATCTGACACGGCAGTTTACAAAAAATATTATGTTGCTAGTTACGTTTTTGTTTAAAGTTTTATTCAGATATTTTTGAGTTAAGTATGTCGGTAAAGTGTTTTTCTTTTCAGATTTGTACTTTTTTTAAGGTTTAGTAAAGACAAACTAAGAAATATCGTCCCCTTAGAGGGAAAAGTCACTAACTGACATGTGCATAGTTTTGAGATATTGAGGTTTTAAGTTTAAAACGTCAGAACAACGTCAAATTTTGATATATTTAATTTTTTGTAAGTACAAATTAATCGTTGAATTAATCCCCATTTTGTAAAGTAAAGTTTAGATCTCTAATTATCACACGAAAGACGAAAAATAGGATAGTTAGTTTTCCATCCAACACATTTTTGCCAAATAAATCGTTAGTGACTTTTGTCACGTTGTTGGTGACTTTATGCAATTTGGAAATGCAGGTTTATGAGTGTCCAATTTAACTAACACTATTATTTTGTGTCTTTAATATTACTAAAAGTTATTTAAACATAGCATAAGCATTATGCTCAAGACTATATTCCCCGAAGGGATAGTCAGAGATATTCTATAACCTCAGAACATCCACGATTCACCGGTTGTACCGAAACTCTATCCAGTGTGACGGGGGGTGAGCCCGTCGCCACTTATAATGGACAGTGGGTACAGCACATGCCTCGAAATTGAAGCACGCAGGTTTCCTCACGATGTTTTCCTTCACCGAAAAGCCAGTGGTGCTACAAATCGTACAAAAATTCCGTAAAACTCATTGGTACGAATCGGCCTAGACGGGGATTGAACCATCGCCTCCTGTACGGCAGGCTAGGTTACTCGCCACTAGAAAAACAAAAATTCATGTGAAGATCACCTTTAGTCAGGTATCAGGAACATTTGTGTGAAGGTCAGGAATTTTTGTTCCTGGTGTGACAGCGCAGTGTGAAGGTTAGGTTCAGGGCTTAACTTCCTCTTGTTCATCAAAATCTCTTTAAATAATGATGTCACATGAAATAATGTATAAATCACGCTAAAACACAACGCAACGGTGTTCATCGACTGGCTAGCTCGATCGATCTGACTGAAGTGGGGGCAGTGTTGCCAACAGTTAAATTAGCTCTCCACCAGATTCAAAACCACAGGAAAACCGCTAACAGAAGGCCCTTCTCTCATAAACACAAAATTTTGCACTAAACAAGAAAACATTGGGTAGTTATATTGGCAATTTGCTACCTTTATTATACATAAATTGTGCAACATTTACTTGTAAGTGCCGTAAGTACCGTGTCGTGGTGGTCCAGTGGCGAGTAACCTTGCTTGCCATGTAGTAGGCGATGGTTCAATCCTTGTCCAGGCCGACTCGTACCAATGACGTTTTCTGAATTTATGTACGATTGTAACACCACTGGCTTTTTGGTGAAGGAAAACATCCTGAGGAAACCTACATGCTTCAATTTTGGCATGTATTGTACCCACTGTCCATAACAAGTGGCGACGGGCTCACCCCCGTCACACTGGAGAGAATTTCGGTACTATAATAGTGAAACATGGATGTTCTGAGGTTTAAGAATATCTCTGTGTACCCCCTCGGGAAATAGGTGTGAGCCCTTTTTCTTACGATTTATTTGTAAGTCCAAAAATATAACTAAACTAAACAAAGTATTGAAATTACACAAAGAAAAACGTATTTGCTTCTGGCCGTCCGTACATGTATAGACCAAAAGTGACAATTATGCTGGCGGCATTTCTCCGCTGCACAGCTAAGGACAGAGGAGGTCACAACCTTTATCTTATCTTTATCGTTAAGGACATCCCAGGTCCCTAAAGAAAGGTTTGGCTTCGAATCCCCATGGCCCTGGTGTCTCGACAGCGAACAGTTGTATGACAAAATATTTTTCTAGTTATGTAAATAATCAGTAAATCAGCTTAGTGGTTGCTGTTTTTAAATCGGACAATTTCAAAAACATGATCGAATAATGCATTTATAAACTTAAATAAAAGTTTAAGACATTTTTGAGAACGAATCAAGCCTTACGAAATTCAAAAATAGCTCTCTTGTAACTTAATTTTAGTCTATTGAACCACTCGCAAAACCACTTACTAAAAGCACAATTTCTACGCTAAAAGGGTGTCAAAACCACCATTTTTAGTAGAAAATCCACTAAGTTTGGAACACTGAGCGGTGGGCGCACGCTGGGTGCAGGTGAAGTGGGCGGCGGGCGCGGGAGGTGTGTTTCAGTACAATGCTTTCAACGGTTTCTCAGGAGAAATAATCACTAACGGCCCTTACGGAAATAGGGCTTAGGCAAAAAGTAACTAAATGCGGTTAGTTCATTTTTAAAATGAAATAAAGTTCCGTAGAAAAAATAACTAATTGCACTTAGTTATTATTTTTGTCAGGGAAAAGTCACCAAGTACCGTTAGTGATTTTTATTCACGTTGGAAAAGTCACTAACTGCTCGTAGCTATATTGGATGATAATGCAGCTGGAGTTAGTTATTATTTCCTGTTTGAATTCACACAAAAGCTGTACTTAGTGACTTTTCCACCTTTTTATCTTGGAAAGTATGGCAGATATCGAAACGTGAGTGAGACGGGAACGTAGAACAGGTTATTCTGAGTACTGTGGTGTTAATAACTCATTTTGGCCAAATGTGTCAGTTGGTGACTTTTCCCTCTAAGGGGACGATATATAGGAAAAGTACTTCATAACCTACACCTTAATGCATTGTCCAACTTAATGTGCTGACGGTTTTTTAAGAGGATGATCAGACCATCAAACTGAACAACTTTGTCTATGTAATCTAAATCGAAATCACGAAAAAAAAATTTGCTGTCCCGTACATTTTAGGTCGAGAAGGATCAGTTTGATGGATTTGATGGATAACTAGATGGAAAAATAATCGTTTTAAGTGTGTTGTTTGTATAATGTTACTGTTAAAGCTCGAACTGCAGTAAATCTTGAGATTAGGACCTTCATAAAAAACCGTGCGTAAAACAAACGATAAACGTATAATTCTGACAGGTCTATAATAATTTTATTTCATAATAGGTATTTGTTGTAGTTTACAATCAAGGAGTTTACAATCATGGAATTTACCTACTTGACAAGGGAGTCGCGTTAGAGGTCCGTAACTGGAGTGCGATTTTTGAACATCGATGGTGAAAATCATCAGTAGAAAATGTTGAAATTAGTATGGAGATTATGCATCTTTCTACTGCTGATTTCAACGTGTTATGTTCAAAAATCGCACTCCAGGGCGGTAGAGTGTGTCGACTTGACTTTTAGTTGGTCAAGTGTGTGTTTTTGTATATTGATTTTCTTTTGCATGTAAAGTTTTGAGTAGGTAGATATACCTATTATCAATTAAGTTAATTTTAAAATTTTAAGTTTAAGTCCATGATATTTTACCAAAAAGAAGCAGATATGCTACCATCGCGCGCAAAGTGAAGACTCGATACCAGCGTTGCCGATGCGGAACTTTTGTTCCGATTTCGGAACTTTGGAGTCTATGGCGGAACTTTGGCGGAACCTCGGCCTAGTCGGAACTTTTCGGAACTTTTTGATTATCTATTAAAGTCAGCGCACTGTGTGTGATCAGCGCACCAAACGAGGCAGTATGGTCTGAAACCATTAGCTTGCAAAATAAAAAACAACACGTTTGGACAAATCCACAGAAAAAAAAAAGTAGTAAGGAAAAATGAACTTTAAGATATTGCAGTAACGTTGAAAATGTTGATGTTGAGAGCTGTCCAAATGGAGCTCTGAGCTTTTTTTTTTTTTTTTTTTTCAATATTTTTACTAGCCTGGTTATTAGACCATTTGGCTAAATCTTATTTAATTTTTAATCTTCTTATGCTTTTACATTAAAACGTTGGTATTCGACGTTTTGATGGTTCTTTGGAGTTTTTGGAGACAATAGAAAGACGCAGGAAATGCAGAGAAGTCCACAGGAGAGAGGTGAACCGACCGCTTTTCCGCGCTAAAATCTCGGAACGCTTTTCCTGTTTACGACCCACACACCATCATATTTCACTGAACTGTATATTGTTCACTTGCACGACACTTTGTTACGCAAAACAACACCAATTTTACGAACCAAAACTCACTATAAACAATAAAAATTCGATGAAATATGAGGACACCAAACGTCAGCTATCAAATCCCGCCAAAAACCCTCTGAGCTAAATATAATATATTATTTATTTACTAGCCTGGTTACAAGACCTTTTGGCTAAATCTTATTTTAGTTTCAATTTGTCTTCTGTTTTCACATTAAAACGTTGGTGTTTGACGTTTTGACGGTTCTTTGGAGTTTTTGGAGACAATCGAAAGACGCAGGAAATGCAGAGAAGTCCACAGAAAAGAGGTGAACCGATCGCTTTGCCGCGCTAAAATCACGGAACGCTTTTCCTGTTTACGACCCATGCACCATCATGTTTCACTGAACTATATATTGTTCACTTGCACGACACTTTGTTACGAAAAACAACACCAATTTTACGAACCAAAACTCACTATAAACAATACAAATTCGATGAAATATGAGGAAACCAAACGTCAGCTACCAAAGCCCGCCAAAAACTCCCCCTCTGAGCTTTATATGATCTGTGTTGCCCTTTAATTGGATTTAAATTTTTCAGATTATTTTGTAAATACATAAAAAATGCGATTATGATTTGAAATGATGCATTATAACACCGTGATAACGTTAAAAGGTAAATAATTTAGTGCTCACACATTAATATTTTTTATGTAATATGTATTTGCTCAATCGGAACTTTTCGGAACTTTTCAGGGACGATAGTGGAACAAAACCGAACGGCCTGGCGGCAACACTGCTCGATACGTAGAAATTGGGATTTCCTTCAATAGTCTGCGTCAAGCAATGCTACGATTGCTACGAGCGAGAGGGCTGCGGCGCGGCACAATATTACGCACGGTTTTTTATGAAGGTCCTAATCTCAAGATTTACTGCAGTTCGAGCTTTAACAGTAACATTATACAAACAACACACTTAAAACGATTATTTTTCCATCTAGTTATCTACAGGGTCCTTCTCAATATGCGCATGGTTTTTTGAGGGGATAATCCATCAAACTGATCCTTCTCGACCTAAAATGTACGGGACAGCTAATTTTTTTTTCGTGATTTCGATTTAGATTCCATAGACAAAATTGTTCAGTTTGATGGTCTGATCATCCTCTTAAAAAACCGTCTGCACATTAAGTTGGACAATGCATTAAGGTGTAGGTTATGAAGTACTTTTCCTATATATATTTCTTAGTTTGTCTTTACTAAACCTTAAAAAAAGTACAAATCTGAAAAGAAAAACACTTTACCGACATACACACACTTTAACTCAAAAAATCTGAATAAAACTTTAAACAAAAACGTAACTAGCAACATAATATTTTTTGTAAACTGCCGTGTCAGATTATGATGCCGGTTCGCACAACGGTATAGTTGAAATATATTCCACCTAAACCGCATCGATACTGGTTCATCAACATCATACAACTTCTCATGCAAATTTGCCCAGGCTCCTTTTTTTTTTTAAGGTATTTAAAGTTTAACATGTTGAGTTGTTTTATGTAGGTAGGTAACTGAATGTCTCCTTAAAGTAAATAAATATCTAGGAAATTGTCACACAAGACATCTGGTCCCGTTTAAGGTTCCAGAATCTAGTCCAGGCTTGTATAACGAATCAGATGACGATAATATACCTACCTATTACAATACATAATAAGTAAATACAGATATCCATGTCTTGGGTACAAATATTTATATTCCCCTTACATATATTTGCACCTTCCGGGATCTGAAGCCACGACCCTTGGTACAGCAGGCCATGTTAGGTATTTCTTATCCGGTCCAGTTTTGAATAAACTTTTATCTTTCATAAGTTTTTTAAGTTGAACATATTTGTTTTATGTAACTGAATGAATAAAAAAAAAGGTATTTCATAAGGGTCCTGTATTTTCTTCATATTTCTTCAGCTCGCTACCTCACTTAAATGCTGGCAACCCCTTATTTGCGGCAGCTTTTAGGCTGGCAACCCTGGTCCACCGTGTCGAGGAAGACGAAAGCTTCAATTTGGTATCGAAATGAAGTCCCAGACAGATAGATGCATTTCTCGATGAAAAATGACTTCTTTAAACCTGGCAACCCTAGACTTGCGGCAGACTGAGAGGTGGCAAACCAAGTTTTTCCAGTTCTTTAGATGGGGCTCCTTCCGACGGCACCTCATTTACTGCCCAGACAGATAGGTGCATTTCTCGATGAAAATTGACTTCTTTGAATCTGGCAACCCTAGAGTTGCGGCAGACTGAGAGGTGGCAAAACTAGTTTTTCCGTTTCTTTAGATCGGCCTCCTTCCGATGGTACCTCATTTACTTCCAGTTTACATCCCTATCAGATAGGTGGAATTGTTGGAAAATGTGCTGGCAACCCTCATTTGCGGCAGCTTTTAGGCTGGCAACCATGGTCCACCGTGTCGAGGAAGACGAAAGCTTCAATTTGGAATCGAAATGAAGTCCCAGACAGATAGGTGCATTTCTCGTTGAAAAATGACTTCTTCGCGCCTGGCAACCCTAGACTTGCGGCAGACTGAGAAGAGGCAACCCTAGTGTTTCCAGTTCTTTAGATCGGCCTCCTTCCGATGGCACCTCATTTACTGCCCAGACAGATAGGTGCAATTGTCGTTAAAAATGGTACCATAAATCATCATGGTGAAGGTACTTGCGGCAAGATTTTGCTAGGCAACTCGGTGGCGTTAGTTTATCCCCTGTGTAAACTTTCACGTGAGATACATTTCGTTCGCCAGACGAATTGGTGCATAACATTACGGTCGTATCTCGTACTATATGATCTGAGCTAGGATCTGAGGCTTTAGCTTATTTACTGTCCGAGGTTAGTCTTAACTTAACTATTATAAAACCGTAAAATACTTAAGGAACAAAAAAAGTAGCGGTTCTCTTCATGTAAATTCAAATAACATTCGATAGCGCGATTTAAAAACGTGCAGCGCCATCTATTGACAAAATTGTAAGTTTGTTTGTTTGTTCGCGCGTCACGCAAAAACTACTGAACCGATTTTGATGACACTTTTTTTGTTTGATAGCTTATGATCTAACTTAAAATCTGGTATATAATTTGTGCGGACGAAGTCGCGGGAAAACACTAGTATGGACTATTTTTCTTCTCGACGGAGGTGGAAAGTGATAATTTCGTTTAGCGCAGCGGGACGAGTTCCGGAGGGAAGAAAGTATATTGTTTGTCTATTTTCTACCGTGCACGCCTTTCTTCCCAGCGTCATGGCGCGTTGCGGAGAGCTATAGAAACTCAATCTTGAGGTCCAAGTTCGAATCCGCACGGGCGATATGCCACGTACCCAATGAGTTTAGAGACCCATGAGTTTTTCTAACTTACGTATCTAATACAAACTGCAGGTCTACCATGAGTTTTCACCGTACTTTACTATTGTAGTAACGTCACCAATTTTGTATTGAATTTCTAACAGCGCTCCTAGTGGTTACGTTGTGAACTAATTTCTGTCATACGAATTGGCGACGTAACTACAGTAGTAAAGTACAGGGAAAACTCATGGTAGACCTACTGATCTTAAACGGTGAAGAAAAGAAGGCGGTTATAGTTATAGTGTTTGACTACGCCGAAAGGAATTATGGTCGTGAGTTTATGATGTTTATAGATGTTGATTTTAGTAATTAAAATGTCATGAAATCTGGGTTTACCTACTTGTAAAACTTCTTAGGGTCAGCGTACAACTAGCGGAGAACAACTACTGTTCGAACAGTTTTTATTGATCAATTGATTATTACAATTACAGTAATACGACAAAAAACGTATTAGGTACTTACTTGATAACAAAGCAAACATTTTTGGTTAGTTATAGGGCCTTAATCATTGCTGCAGAGTATTCAGCAAAACTGGTAGGTAGGTATCTTATCTTATAGCACTTATAGCGTAAATCGAATCGATCGAAAGATGTAGAGCGCGCTTTACAGTCTTTGATGTTATTTTTGTTAATAGGGATTGTATGGGATGACAGAGGCAACGGCCAGTGTGTTCCAGTCACTGCCTGACGACAACATCAACATGGTCGCAGAAACTGTTGGGTACATCCAGGACCACGTTGAGGTTAAGGTAAATATTGCCACTGATCAGGAGGCGCTGTCATCACTTAATCATCATCATCAGCCTATCATCGTCCACTGCTGAACATAGGCCTCTCCCAAGGTGCGCCACAAAACTCTGTCCTCGGCCTTCCTCTTCCAGTCGCTCCCCGCTACTTTTTTTAGGTCGTCTGTCCAGCGGGCAGCAGGGCGTCCCACACTACGCCTACCAGTTCGCGGTCTCCACTCTAGAACTCTGAGACCCCATCGGTTGTCAGTTCTTCGGCAGATATTACCAGCCTATTGCCACTTCAGCTTGCTAATTTTCTGAGCTATGTCAGCCACTTTAGTTCTCTGACGTATCACTTCATTTCTGATGTGATCCATCAGAGAAACACCGAGCATAGCTCTCTCCATAGCTGGCTGAGCGACCTTGAATTGATGAACTAGTCCTATCGTCAGGGTCCACGTTTCCGCACCATAGGTCACTTAATATACGATAAATAATCAATTTTTCACAACCTTGTGAACAAAATCACAAAGTAACCGTGAAATTATTATGTTACCGTTGGACCGGAGTTCTCGAGTGGCGATTCGTATCTACCGGAAAGACCTGGTGAAGGCGGCGGGATCCCGTTGGATAAAAGCAGCGCAGGACCGGTCGTTTTGGGCTATGGCAAACCTTGGGGACGTCTTTGTCCAGCAGTGGACGTCTACCGGATGATATGATGATGATGATGAAGTAACCGTGGTTGTGTACAATGCTGTCGGATATCTAGACATTGCGGATGCAGTCAATATCATCCATCTGAGAGCACATCAACTAAGCTCTTAAATCACCTGGTTTGTCACATCATCATCAGCCTTCCGTCGTTAGGTACTTAATCTAAATGAAGTTTTTAGAAACTTATTGTACGATTTCGGTAAAGGAAAACATCACAAGGAAACCTACATGCTTCAATTTCAAGAATACGCTGAACAGAGTTTTGGGCACTGCTAGTTGAATGCAGAAATTCTGAAATTGTAGGTATGGCGGACTTTTCCGACTGATCACTTTAAAAAAATTCATTCATATTATAGGGCGGGGGGCTAACTTCCTGCGCGTTAACTAACAGCGCCTTTAACTTTTAGTATGCAAGCAAAAATAAGCCTAGTGGTAGTCAGGCAGAAAAGTCCGCGATAGTACATTTAAGAAAATCTGTGACTACCACCTGCCCCCTTCTGTTTTTGTTGCTATATGTTTTTAAGGCCCACAAAAGACCTTATAACAAATACAGCTGTCTTTTAGTTAACTCTTGCCATTATGTCCAAGGTAGTGGATGAGGAAGGCAGACCGGTGCCGTTCGGGAGTGCAGGCGAGCTGCTGTGCAGGGGGTACAACAACATGATCTGCTACTGGGACGAGCCGGAGAAGACCAGGCAGACCCTCGATGCTGACGGCTGGCTGAGCACCGGGTTAGTGTTTTCACCCGGTTTCATTTTAAATCTTTTTAAACCTTCTGACGTAGGTACAAACTGGAAAGCTGACGCATCCAATTTATGAAAAAAAAATGTTGACGGCGTGAAACTACCTTACCTAAGTATCTTTTGGTACTTACTTTCATTAATGATTCTGAATTTCAGGCAATCATCGGTATTAACAATTATGATCGGAGAAACCGAATATTACTTAAAAATTTGCCAGAACAGTCGAAAATACATCTTTGATGATTCTGCTTCTTATTATTAAGTAAATAAATTTCAGACAATAGATATTATTATGATCGGAGAAACCCAAATTACCTACTCTCTTAGATATTCCGTGATATTACTTAAAAATTGGCCAGAACAGTCAGACATACTTCTTTGATGATTCTGCTTCTTATTAGTGGTTTCCGTCCATACAAAACGTTGTAGTATAACACTCGTAGACGGTGTTTATAAAAGTAATGTTTTATATATGGAAAAATAGCTTAGAAAATCTAGTTTGCGCATATCAAATAATATTTACAATTTATAATATTATTACGAAGATATCACGCTTTGAAATTATTCATACAAAATTTCAAACCCTTATATCTTCGTAATTATATTAACAATTGTAAATATTATTTGATATGCGCAAACTAGATTTTCTAAGCTATTTTTCCATATATAAAACATTACTTTTATTAACACCGTCTACGAGTGTTATACGACAACGTTTTTTATGATATTGACAGCTGCTCTCCAACCACCTTAAGTAAATAAATTTCAGACAATAGATATTATGATGATCGGAGAAACCCAATATTACCTACTCTCTTAGATATTCCGTGATATTACTTAAAAATTGGCCAGAACAGTCAGAAATACTTCTTTGATGATTCTGCTTCTTATTATTAAAATAAATCAATTTCAGACAATAGATATTATGAAGATCAGAGAAACCCATATTGGGTTAAAATTTATTGACTTAAAAATCACCAGAACAGTCAGAAATACGTTACGTTAAGTATAACAAAACACACTAGTATTACCTACTTAAGACGCTGTTATACCGTCGAGGCCGTTTTTTGAACACAAACGAAAGTGTTTTAAACTGTGTTTTAAAGTCTGAAATTAAATTATGTCTTATTTAAGGATCGGGCGGATGGGCGACTGTTCTCAATAACACGATTAGATTAAGTTTACTCGATAGAAAAAAATCCCAAAGTTACCCCTTTTTGTTATGTTTTTTCAATACTATGATTAAACTGCTGATATTTAACTTTTTATTCTTGTACTTAACTAAATACATTAAATATTTCTAGTGAACTCAGGAGAAGTTTTAGCTTAGAAACTCCCATGAGCAAAGATATTGACGAAAAACACGTTTTAATGCGATCCTGCTTTCAATTGGAGCGGGATGGATAATTGTAAACTTATGCTTGCAAGAAAGAGATGCTTGCAGTGGGCTAACCTAGCCTTAAGGGGTTGCTACCTAGAACGATTACAGACCATCAACCTGAACAACTATCTCTATGCTGACTCGACTCAAAAGTATGGGACAGCGGATTTTTTTTCGCGATTTCGATGTTGGCTCCAAAGCGAAAGTTGTTCAGTTTGATGGTCTGATCATCCCCTTAAAAAAAAGTATCAGCATATAAGTTGGACCCTGTATACGGCCTTGCCTACATAATTATAATAAGTGAATAGAATGTTACTTTATTATAATTATAACTATTTCTTTTTGTAATTTTTATATAATTTTGAATTCTAGAGATAAATTCACAATAGGCACCGACGGCTACGGAAGGATAGTTGGCAGGCTGAAGGACATTATCGTGAGGGGGGGAGAGAACATAGCCCCCAAGGAGATCGAGGATGTGCTCAACACGCATCCCGACATCATTGAGAGTCAAGTAAGCTTCGACGTTTGTCACTACATTAAGTAAATCATAGGTATCCTAATCCTAAACCTTAGATCGACATTGCACCTCGACGATTGTGATGCAGAGTTCTTCTTAATCAACAGGTAGTTGGGGTCTCAGACGAGCGACTCGGAGAGGAGCTATGCGCAGTCCTCAGGGTCCGGGACGGAGTCTCCATCACGACCAAGGACGTATCCCAGCACCTCACAGGAAAACTAGCTCGCTATAAGATACCCAGGCTACTGAAGTTCACCGACGTCTTCCCCAAGACAGATTCTGGAAAAATACAGAAGTATAAACTGAAGGAATTGGTGGAAGCTGGGAAAGTTTGATTGTTAATAAAATATTTATTGATATTTTTGTTGTACACAGGGCGACACATCAAGCTAAACAAAACAATTATAAGCTGACCCCGCAACACTACAGGGTGAAATGGATATCATTAGCATCCTTTTAAACTAAGAGTCTACCCATCAAACTGAAAAACTTTTACTATGGGAGCAAACCAATTGGAGCAAAAATCTGCTGTCCCAATACTAAACTGCACCCGCCGCCGCTGCCTACACGATTCGAATGTATGGGACGGCAGATTTGTTTTTTGCTCCGATTGGTTTGCTCCCATAGTAAAAGTTGTTCAGTTTGATGGGTAGACTCTTAGTTTTAAAGGATGCTAATGATATCAATTTCACCCTGTATACGTTATTCTACCCATGCCAGGCCAGCTTATTTTGTTTTTGTATAGCTTGATGTGTCACCGTGTGTACGTTTTGTTTCTTTTCCTTGTGGACTCTAGGTGCATATCAAGTTTTATCGGTAGAAATCGGTTGAAGCTACTAAACAGATTACCTACTATTGATTCGGTTGGATAAATTACCATACAATGCTTTGTCTCAAATAAAAAAATCTCGACTGATAGATCTAAAGAAACGACAAGGAAAAATTGCTGTTTTTTCCTTGTCCACTGTGAGTTGAGTCACATTACTAACTTCGATCTCAAGTTGGTAGGAATGGATTAATCTAGAAACAGTGAAGGCATTCGTTGTTTTGTGGGCGAAACGAAAATCTGACAACAGATTCGTTTCTAGATTGTTTCTGAAAAAATGTAATTGACTTTAATTGGTCAGTATTAAAAATATCGTTTCTATGGAGCGTGCCATGAATTATATCCTTCTTAAGGGGATGATCACACCATCAAACTAAACAACTTTCTCAATTGGAACAATGTCGAAATGGCGAAAAAAAAAACAGCGTTTCCATACAAAACTGAAATCCTACTGCTGACTTATTTTTCGAAGTTGGTCCCATAGAGAAAATTGTTCTGTTTGATAGTCTGATCAGAGTCAGAGATCAACCCTCGAATACGAGTCGGCTGGGCAGCATTTGGGAAGCTATGCAGTATCTTCACGTCCCAAATAATACCGCAGTGTCTTTTTTAAAACGAAAGTCCTCGATCAGTGTGTGTTGCCAGTGATAACATATGAAACAGAGACGTGGTCGCTTACTCAAGGCCTCATAAAAAGGCTTACAGTCACCCAAGGGGCAATGTAGAGTGCTATGCTCGGAGTTTCCCTGCGAGATCGGATCAAAAATGAAGAAATCCGCAGAAGAACCAGAGAATTGCTAAACTAAAGTGGCAGCGGGCGGGGTACATTGCTCGCAGAACTGATGGGGCCGAAAAGTTCTCGAGTGGCGACCGCGTACCGGAAAGCGCAGCGTGGGTAGGCCCCCCACACGGTGGACCGACGACCTGGTGAGGGCGGCGGGAAACCGTTGGATGAGGGCAGCCAGGACCGGTCATTATGGCGATCCTTGGGGAGGCCTATGTCCAGCAGTGGACGTCCATCGGCTGAGATTATGATGTGTATAATATAAGCTTATCTAGCAAATTGTGCTAGGCGATTATAATATAATTCCAGCACGGTAAACATTTTTCTAGATTGCTTACAAAATTAATATACCTACCAACAGGGTGTGAACATAAATGCGTTACAATACTTTTGGGAGCACTTCTGACCATCAAACTGGGCAACATTTTGTGTAGAACCAACTGTCAAATCGCATAAAACATGCAGGTGTTTCATAGAAAATGTAAATATGTAGTTACTCAACCCAATATACATTTTCGATAATAAACGATTTATTTTTCACGATTGCAAATGTTGTTCCCATATTTTAAGTTTTCAGTATGGTCTAAAGAATCCCTTTAAGTACTTAGTAATATGTATTGTATTAAGTTTACAGCCTGTATAAAGTAGTGCAGCCGTTCCATTATCGTTCTCAGATCTGAATGTATCTCAAAAGTTAGTAGTAATAACCGTAGATAGCCGAGAATAACGTATTTGAACAATAGTTGTAGTCGAGTTTTTGCTGTCACGCAAGAGCCAATTTTTTTTTGTACTTATCTTGAACAATACAAAAGAACCGGTCAAGTGCGAGTCGGGCTACTGGCGCTCCGAGGGTTCCGTACCACAGCACCACCAGCCAGCCAATTGCACTCCTGCTCTGTCAGGCACGGCAGAAAATCAACGCCTTGCTTACCAAGTAAGGCACTATGTTAGTCGTGTCCTTTTTACCATAGCGGCACACACCGCTACCACCTACTATTTCTTTTACTGTACTCTGTTTGTTCCGTGTGTGCCTTTAATGGTGAATAAAGTTTTTTCTTTCTTTTCTTTCTTTCTTTCACCACATACAATGTAACTATTAGGTAACTTACAAAACAGTTTTGTTTTCTCCGGGACCTTTAGTGCCTGTAGGGCGAGACCATCACACTTAGCCGGTTTTTAATAAGTTTTTAATTTTGTTGTTATACTGTAGAGTTTGCTCTATTGATGCTTGTATTTATTTCCGTTTTTACGATAGAGCGAAAAGAAAAAAATATAAAAACTAGTTTCATGTAGTACCTCCCAAATTGTTTAGCTCTAAGGTTTAGCTTTTTGAGACCCGCGGTGAAACATGATAATACTCCTTGGTGGTCGGTAATGATCGTTATTCTCCGTCGTTGTTTTTTAGTGAAGCTAACTGTGTCCCTTTCTAATGTATGTATTGGCAATTTGGCATGCCGTCACTCAATTGTCGTTCATGTCGTTGTGATGTCATTGGAATAGAAAGGGACACACGTAAAATTGGAAATATCGACGACGGAGACGAACGTCAATTTTCTTGTATCAATGCTTGTAAGGACGAGTGCTATCCTTTATGATTTAAATCCATGTTTTGTTAGCAAATCCGCCATAATAACGCACAACCCTCATTGAGGGATTTTCAGAAAGCCATTAAAAAAGAAAAAGTTGTTCCTAATGGCTCGATAGATGGCGTTGACCAGACAGGTGTGAGTGACCTTGCAGATAATAAAATAGAAATAAAATTGTAAGAATTTCTGTTTATCAGTAAAAAACAAAATATGAGCATATAATATTTCGTCAACGGATGCGTCTGAACCGGTGCGAAGATATTATGGCAGCCGAAACTTAGCAGCCAATATTACCCGACCAAATTATGACAGTAAAATGCATTTTTGTTTACTTTTTAGCCTAAATTTTCGTCTTCGGACCCCTCTCTGGTCAACGCCATCAGATGGCGGCGATGCGATAGATTCTATCGCCGGTGAATATAGCTGTCAGAAAACGTTCAAAAGTTACAGCCCTAAATAGGTAGGACAGACGGACGGACGGACGGACCGACAGCGTAGGCTGAAGGATGAATAGGGTCCCGTTTTCATCAATTGGGTACGGAACCATGAAAAGTGTACCCACTTACTTCATTACTAATAAATAATAATAAATGTTTTAATGAACCCTGCGCTGTAAGATGGTTTCACATAAATTATAACAAATAACTTTAAATTCAGACACTAATTGTCTGAATTGAAAGTTACTTTGTGGGAACATTTTATATTTACCTATTCTATATATACTTAACATTAATTACTTAATGTAGGTACTTAGCATTAAAGATATTTGCAAAAAGGCCTAGGTATGGGTAATTCTTGTATGGTCTTTTTTTTTTTTTGAGCGGCCAGGTACCAAATGTTGTGGGTATTTTAGGGCTAATATTACACCTACCACCTTATTACCTTACATTTTTATGAAAAAAAAAATTGTCCTATGGTGTAACGTTTCGGAGATATTTAGGTTCAAAGTTTTAAAAAAAATACTTGCAAATGTCATTAAAATATACCACTTTTTTTGTTTCTATAGCCCAGAATTAGTAAGTTTTAATAATTTGTGATATCATCACGCATATTTGGACTATAAAAACAAAAAAAGTGGTAAAAAACCAAAACTAGTAACTTTTAATGAGCTTTGTATACTTAGTCATTTTTTAAAACTTTAAAATGAAATATCTCCGAAACGTTGCACCGTAGGATTTCTTTTTGCATAATCATGCAAGGTAATAGTCCTAAAATACCCACCACATTTGGGCGAGGCCGCGGATTTCGGCACAAATGACGCAGTAGTGACGCAACAGTTTGCCCGACAGTGACGCAAAAATAGCGCAACAATTTGCGCCACGGTAACGCAATAGTAACGCAATATAGTAGCGCAAAATTATAAGGGTTGTTGTATACTGGACTGCAATTCTCTAAAGTAACATCCTTCAGATCGTCGAAGTTTTCATATTAAGTTTCACACACTGCATACCTAATTGACAGCTCACCGATTTTACAACCGATGTTTGCGCTTAGAGAATTGCACTCCTGAGCCTGTTAAAATAAAGTATTTTTTTTTAAACAGGTAGTTAGGTATATTGAAGATATTTTTTTCCAAGGGGTAGATAAATTGAACAAAATATAAAAATAAAAAAAATAATAAAACACTTAATGCATGGAACTTTAATCCGAAATCTGAAACTAGTGTACCACTACCCTTTTTTTGGTAACGCAGTAGAAGTAACGCAGTAATTGCGCCACTGGTCCCGCAACAGTAACGCAACGTAACGCAACTGTAGGAGTAACGCAACAATAAACACTCGTTACTCAACAATTATGCTATATTTTCTAACAAGATAGGCACTACAAGACTTCCCACCCTTTCAAGAATAATGCGCAGTAAAAATATTTGCTAAAATCTCAATTTTACCTTGCAAAAAGTCCAAAAACTTGATAAAAAAAACCGTGACCATTTGACTTCACCACAAGTATGTCACGATATCTCATTCATTATGGCACCTATTATGCTAACTTTCATAGAAATAGATTGCGTTTGGTATTGCCATTCGAAAGAATATAAATCTACATAACGTGACTAACAAACTGTGGTGAATATTGGTAACGCAATAGAAGTAACGCAATAACATGATTTTGTAAAAAAATATTAAAATATTAAATTTACTTATTAAATAGCCTTTATTTTACTTATAGCATTACTTAAAGTTAGATTATTTATATGCTTATTCCATAGGAATGAATAATTGAATAGTAACTAACACTGGTTTTTTAAAAATTATCTTCGAAGTGCACTCGGTAAAAATGACACGGCGGTTTTACTTAAATTTTCTCCATTTTTATGGAAAAAATTCCATTTACTCGACTGCATGCCTCAATTTTGAAATTTTGACCTTTGGCCATACTGGATAATAACAATATAATTCGATACAAAAATATACAAAACCTCTATGTTTGCAAGTTTTTAAGAAAAACATCGGTTAATTTTGAGGTCATGGTAATGTGCACAAATCCGCGGCCTCACCCATTTAGTAACTGACCGCTTAAAAAAAAAAGACGCCAATATTACCCATACCCCTTTGTATGCGTATTGGAAATATTGGAATGCATTGAGACAATTTTTTTAATATCTGTATGCCTACCATGAGTTTTCACTGTACTTTACTACTGTAGTTACGTCGCCAATTCGTATGACAGAAATTAGTTCTCAACGTAACCACTAGGAGCGCTGTACGAAATTCAATACAAAATAGGTCACGTAACTACAGTAGTAAATATACAGTGAAAACTCATGGTAGACCTACTGTATGCCTACCATGAGTTTTCACTGTACTTTACTACTGTTGTAGTAACGTCACTAATTTTGTATTGAATTTGGTATAGCGCTCCTAGTGGTTACGCTGAGAACTAATTTCTGTCGTATGAAATTGGCGACGTTACTACAGTGAAAACTCACCTGCTGTTTGTTTGTGCACGCATCACTTGAAAACGACTGAATCGAAGCATATTTTCACAAAAGCATAGGGGCTTAGTTTGAGTTTAACATTTATTGGCTTTAGAAATTTCATCGCAATCGGTTCATTCAATCAAAAGTCAACGATATTATAATTTTTAACGGTATTTTTTCGTGTTTAGTCTAATAATCACTATACAGGGTGAAATTGATATCATTAGCATCCTTTTAAACTAAGAGTCTAGGTACCCATCAAACTGAACAACTTTTACTATGGGAGCAAACCGATCGGCGCAAAAAAATTATCAGCTGCTGCATACATTTGAGTCGAGTGGGCACTTTAGTTTAGTATGGGACCGCAGATTTTTTTTGGTTCCGATCGGTTTGCTCACATAGTCAAAGTTGTTCAGTTTGATGGGTAGACTCTTAGTTTAAAAGGATGCTAATGATATCAATTTCACCCTGTATAAATGGTATCTGGCTATCCGGTATATGGCTAATAGTAAGGCCCGTCACAGACACGCGCTATAATATGTTGCTGTACTCTTCTTGCGCACGCAAAATTACATAAGCACGTCTCTTTCCCGCGTGCGAGTGAGAGGAAGCGATTAGCAACTTGCATGCGTTAGAAGAGTACAGCAACATATTATAGCGGCCGTGTGTTGCGCGCTTAAAGGGCGTAACAAACGGACGCTATAATATACAGCGCAGTACAGCGCAGTATAGCGCTATACTGCGCTCTATAGCGCAGTATAGCGCTATACTGCGCTATAGAGCGCAGTATAGCGCGATACCGCCGAGGTTGAACTCTTCTAACGCACGAAACATTGCATGAGCACGTCCCGTTCTTGTGCGAGTGAGAGGGGGCTATTGCCATCTGAAAGATACCGGGCAGTATAGCGCAGTATAGCGCTATACTGCGCTATACTGCTTGGTATATTACGTCGCATAGATACAGGATGTTTTACAACCGTCCTGATTTATTTAATTAATCAACTTATTTATTGAATAGGCGGACTAATATTACTTACCAGTTTATTATTATAATGTTAAACAACAAATTTTATATGAGTAATAGTGTCTCAACAACCAAATTAAGCAAAAAAAATCGCCTGTCTCATACATTTGAGTTTAGGAGGCTTTGCAGTTTAGTATGGAACAGCCGATTTTTTTCTTTGCGATTGCAGGTTTGATCCCATAGTAAAAGTTGTTCAGTTTGATGGTCTGAACCACCCCTTAAAGTTTCGGAACACAAAAAAAAAATCTTCCGGTAGGTAGGTATATTTTTTAAATTTTGGTCCTTATTAGGAAAATCAAATCAAACAACTAAGTAGGATCTACTTTATCATTGTCATTTTTTAAGATAGGTAGACCTTTCACGCGAACCAGTTAAGGCGCGGGCACCTTTGCGTTCATTGGCGGCATACGATCAGATAAAAGGAATCAATCAAACCACCTGGTTTGATTTTCATCCCATCCCATGAACCCATATAACTCATTTAATTGAACAGCCTGTATAAAATTGTATTCCTACGCGCGCAAGCTGCCACCGCACTCACGCACACAGACGCAAACGGCAAATTATCGATCTTGATACTTGTAATTTTTTGTAAGTATTTTGTTTGGCAAAGTAAATTGTTTATTATTTGATACTTATGTATTAAAATTTAACTTTGAAAAACATAATACGTTAACTTTTAATTGAAAATCCCTGATTGTTGCTGATAAATCAATTGATATTTTTTGTCTGTTGTTTGTACTCGAGCGTCACGCAAAATCAACTGGACCAACGTTATACAATTAAACAATGTTCACCATAGTGAACCATAGGACCCCATAGGACCAAACTAGTGAAAGTTGTTCAGTTTGATGGTCTGAGGCACGACCATCTGATAAATGTAAAGCATTTAAATTTACATCGTGAATAATATTGGTCCAGTTGTTTTTGCGTGACGCTCGAGCACAAACAACAGACTTAAATAAAATCAATGATTTACGAATTAAAATAAGATGTTTTATGTTAATTTAAGTTACATTTTAATACCTATCTAAAATGATAAATAAACTACGTTGCTAAAAAATGTACTTGCTCAAGAAAAAAAATTTAAAAGTATCAAGAAGTGGTCTTCCACGTGGAGTTGACTCTACGGTGGCGTGTGTGCGTGCGGCGGACTGCGGCGTGGCCGGGCCCTTTGTGCTCGCCGCCATTCTCGCCGCCATTGTAGTACTAGTGATGTGCCGAGACGACTATTTTTAGTATTCGGATATTAATATTAATTTATTCGAGAACAATTTTCTTATTTCTTTGGTAACCTCATTGAAAGAAGAATCAAATTGGTATCTACTCGAGTATTCAAGTCCATTCTGAGCAACCATCAAACTGAGAAACTTTTTCTATGGAGCCAATAAAGAAATCGCGAAAAACAGCAAATGTCATTCATAGAAAATCTCAATAGCTACTCGACCAAAATGTAGGATTTTTTTTCGCGATTTTTTCTATGGAGCCAACAAAGAAATCGCGAAAAACAGCAAATGTCATTCATAGAAAATGACAATAGCTACTCTACCAAAATGTACGAAATAGATTTTTTTCTCACGATTTCAAAGTTGGTACCATAGTAAAAGTTGTTAAGTTTTATGGTCTGAAACACCCCATCAAGTATGTAGGTAACACACTCAACCATACAGCCTGTATAAACCTACTCTTACTCAATATACTCGTTTTTCGACAAGAGATAAGAAATTAAAGTTGCAATTTATGTAAGTGCTAACTGTTAGTACCTACTACATCAGACAGCTAACCGATATAGCTACTGCAAGACTTGTGTACTTCAGCTACTTCCATAGTATTATGTCTTATGGCATTTTGCTGTGGGGCCGTGCTACAGACGTTGTGACAGTCTTTATCCTTCAAAAACGGGCAATTCGAGCCATTTATAATCTGCGTTGTCGAGATTCATTACGAGATCTTTTTAAATATATCAGTATTTTGACTTTCTACAGTCAATATATTTACGAAAATATTTTATACGTTCGCAAAAATTTGTCTCTCTTTCCCAAAAACAGTGACGTTCATAATTACAATACAAGAAATAAAAATAAATTAGTGTTCCTACATTTTCGACTCAGTAAGGTCAACACATCTTTCATGGGGCACTGTATACGCTATTATAATAAAATACCAGAGGATATTCTAAACTTGCCAGACAAAAAGTTTAAATCCCATGTTAAACAAGTCCTCTGTAAAAAAGGTTACTATAAACTCGATGATTATTTGAATGACCAAAATGTCTGGTCTTGACAATGTTACACTATGTAATTCAATATTTGTACTTTGTATATTTTGTTTTGTTTAAAAGAAGTGTGTTGTAGAGTTTCTGGCCGCATCTTCTCTACAACGGAACACCTTCTGAAGCGGTGGTAGAATCAAAAATGACGTCAGAAAGTTATCTATGTGATATTATATTGAATAAAAATTTTGACTTTTGACTTTTTTTGACTCGATTATTGTGAATCCGAATATTTATTTCGCATATAGTGTACTCGCATTATTACGAAAGCGCATTATTGTAAAGGTATTCGAATCCGAACTCAAGTCCAACCTGTCTCGGCACATCACTAGGGAGTACTATGTCAGTCATTCCATTGATAAATTGTGATCATCGAGGCGGCAGGATCAAAATCTTTGATTCAAAATGTATCTTTTCAGTAACATAGTAGGTACCTACCAGTGTTGGGCAAATTGTAATTAACTACTAATAAAATTGTAAGATGTAATTAATTACTCGTAATTCATCATCATCATCATCATCATCATCATCATATACTCGTAATTATTGAAAGGTAATTAAAACCATAATCGAAATACAAAAAAATTCGAATACAATTTTTATTAGTAGCTAGAGTTAACCCGCGACTTCGTCCGCACAAATTATATACCAGATTTTAAATCAGATCATAAGCTATCATTCAAGTTTAGATTGTAATTATTGTTAATTCAAATTGTTTGCTCATTTACCATTTTGGCTGACATTGTAAGGTTTGCGGGTCAGCCATGGATCAGATTGGCACAGGACCGTGAGGAGTGGCACAGTAAAAAAAAAAGGAGGCCTTTTCCCAGCAGTGGTTTGATATGGGCTGATTTGATTGACTGATTGATTACTTTTTTGGTTCCGATTATAAATGAATGCTTTTTGAAAGTAAATAAGGATTGCATTAGCCATTTGATGTTTGATTGAAGGTGGATGATGGATGTTCGGTATTTAATTCTGTAATTTTAATTATACTAAAATAAATGTTATTGTATTAACAATAAAACTACTTAGGTAATTCCAATTACTTAATTGAAATTACAAGTAATGAAATTACTTTTGTTCAATTATTAATTCAATTACAAAATGCTGTTTCATACTCTTGTAAATTCTGTAATATACTGTTGTTGGTTTTCCAATATAATCAAAATAACTAATAATTATTTACGACTAACTCTCTCAGACGGATTTTAAGGGGTTGATCGGACCATCGAACTGAAAAACTTTATGGGACTAACATCAAAATTACAAAAAAAACAAATCAGCTGTTCCATACAAAGCTCCGTCGTCCAATGGTTAAGAGCTTAGGCTCTTGACACGGAGGTCGTGGGTTCGATTCCCACAGGAGGCACTTATTGATTTTTCACTTTGTGCGTTTTTCCCCAGTTTGTTAGGACATTGCAGTCTGAATTCACCTGATTGTCTGAAAAAAAAGATGATTCCATGCTTCGGGTGGCACGTTAAGCCTTTGGTCCCAGCTACTATCTCTGGTGGTAGTAGTCGTTACATAAAAACTACGTCACGAGGCCGTAAGACGGTTATGAATAAACTCTGACACCAGGGCTTGTCCACAAGATAAGAAGAAGAAGACAAAGCTGGAATCCTACTCGACCCAAATGTATGGGACAGCTGAATGGAGTACTATGTTACCGATAGGCCAAATTTTGAAACGAAGATTTGATCCCGCCATCTCGATGCACACGCGTTATAGCGCTATACTGCGCTCTATAGCGCAGTACTGCTCTATAGAGCGCAGTATAGCGCTATACCGTACTCTAGAGCGCAGTATAGCGCTATACTGCGCTGTATATTATAGCGTCCGTTTGTTACGCCCTTAAGCGCGCAACACACGGCCGCTATAATATGTTGCTGTACTCTTCTAACGCATGCAAGTTTCTAATCGCTTCCTCTCACTCGCACGCAGGAAAGAGACGTGCTTATGTAATTTTGCGTGCGTAAGCAGAGTACAGCAACATATTATAGCGCGTGTCTGTGACGGGCCTTAATAGGTAGTGGATCGGGTTTAGGTATAAAGGTGGTTTCCGTCCACACAAAACTTTGTCGTAGAACACTCGTAGACGGTATTAATAAAAGTAATGTTTTATATATGGAAAAATAGCTTAAAAAAATCTAGATTGCGCGTATGAAATAATATTCACAATTTATACTTGTAATATAATTACGAAGATATTAAGCTTTGAAATTATTCATACAAAATTTCAAAGCCTAATCTTCGTAATTATATAATAAATTGTAAATGTTTATTTGATACGCGCAATCTAGATTTTTTTAAGCTATTTTTCCATATATAAAACATTACTTTTATTAATACCGTCTACGAGTGTTCTACGACAAAGTTTTGTATGAAATTGACAACTCTGCAACAGGAGGATTCTTAAGAGGATAGGCGGGTACCGTTTTTTCCATACAAACGTATTCCCTCCCTCTTTCCTCCCTGTAATTAATGACACTTGTGCAAAATGTTTGCATGTCCTTATGTTTTGCTTTTTACCCGACTGCGCGATGCAAAGGAAGGGTAATGTGTTTATCAGCCTATGTAGGTATGTATTTGTATGTAAGGTTGGTCCTTTGTGGCACACAAAATAAAACGCGTGGGCCGATTTTGATGATTCTTATGTCAATCAATTTGTCTTAATCTTGCGTGACACTTTTTTTTTTAAAGTTAAAAACATTAAAAGAAATCCCACTGCAGAAAAGGATAATTTCCATTTCATTGGGAAGTATGATATTCCTCCTGTTTTGTCTATAATCATTGAATAGGTATTTAAAAATTATCTTATGTTTAGGTTTCTCTTATATAATTTTTCAATTCGAATTACCAGTTAGGATCTATAACGATTTAAAGTTGAAAAAACTAAAAAAACCCGTCTGCGTAAAAAGTTTACTTTAAATAAAAAGTATAAAAACTGAAAAGAAAAAAAACAAGTCCAGTACCTAGTTTAGAATTCTGTTAAGTAATATTGAAGCGACTTTAACACATTCTAGACCGAATAAATTTTTTCCAATAATGGGTCCCGACTGTGAAAGTCGCTTCAAGGCCTCCGCTCATTGCAGCGATTTTATCGAGCGATAATATAGCTGCGATTTTGCGATAATTGTTCTCAGTACATTTTGTATGGGGACGCGCTCGATCCCACACACTGCCGCGATATTATCGCAACTCTTTCGACGACATTCAGTGGTGGGGCGCATGCGTGACGCGAATCGCGGAATCGCTGCAGTGTGTAAGGTGTTGCGATATCGCTGTCGATAATATCGCTCGATAAAATCGCTCGATAATATCGCTGCAATGTGCGGAGGCCTTCAATATCGATCATCAAGCGAGTATACTCTACCTACCCATCAAACTGAAAAACTTTGAGTATAGGAGCAAAACTGTCAGATCAAAAAATCTGCTGTTCCATACTAAACAGCAATACCTACACGATTCAAATGTATGAGACAGCAGAGTTTTTTTGTTTTGACAGGTTTACTCCCATAGTAAAAGTTGTTCAGTTTGATGGGTAGAGTATGGGTTTAAAGTGTGTAACATGTGTAAAAAAGGTGTGTCAGCTGAATTGACGGCTAAAAGAGATGAATGGAGGAAGACGACACATTGCGCCGACCCAAAATAATGGGATAAGGGCAGGAAGAAGAAGTATGTGGTTTAAAGGTTAATAACACTTTTCCTTACACCCTGTATAGTGGTTCGGAACCCTCGGTGCACAAGTCTGACTCGCAATTGGCCGGTTTTTAATAAATAACCTATCATGACACGTTTATAATTCCAATGTCAATTTTATTGTTCTCGAATCAATTATTTATTGTTAAATCTATCAATTAAAATGAGCACATTAGTATTTTATTTTATTTTATTTTATTTTATTTTATTATTCTATGGAAGATTTACAGCAATTATTAAAGAGTAAACACATCCTTAAATAACTGTACGCTAATTACAAATCTCCACCTATAAATTTCACTTTTCTTTTGAAAAAAACGTACTTGGTGGTATGTGTAGGTATGTAGGTAGGTATATAAAACTAAATTGTGTTAATTGTGTTATTATTACTTACCTACCTATTATTGAGTTAAAAATACAATAGAACCCGACCGGAATTTCGATTTCTATGTTGCGTAGTGGTTGTGTAGCGAGATTTATAGCGAAAGTCTGGTTGAATTTTCGTCGCCAAATGGTGAAAATTACTGTTTAAAAGTCCAATACATACTTCACACCCTCTATACAATGTCACGAAATGACTGGCCTATAAGGAAAATAATGATGATTAGGTACAGAGTTAGGTCCAATTATAAATGTTGTATTTAATTTTATCATTGTTTGTCAGTCAAAGTTGTAGGTATCTCAATTGCCATGAAAAAAATAACTTTATATGCGTGTCATTTCTCTATTTATAAAGTTTAACGGATTACTCTAAACCCAAACCAAGAAATGCATACCTAGTCAAAAGTTGCTACCACGTACCCCGCCCCTACCCAATCCTATGGGACATCATAAATGAAAAAACGGAGAAAAAAATTCTAAGTAAAGTTAGCCATTTCGCGAATTAGGCATTTCCAGAATTGGCCATTTTACGAATTAGCCATTTCGCGAATTAGGCATTTCACGAATTGGGCCTTTCACGACTCGGTAGCCATTTCGCGAATTAGCCATTTCGCGAATGATCCCAATAAATGCTATTAGGGAAAATATGTAGGTATGGGATATCAGATTAATTTTTACGCGATTTCGAGTTGGTCCCATAGAGAAAGTTGTTCACTTTGACGGTCTAAACAACCCCCTTAAGAGTTTTAAATATTTATTTTTACTTATGAAACACCTTGTATACGTCCCACTGCAGGGCACAGGCCTACCCGTGATTGGGCGTTAGTCCACCACTCGTGCCCAATGTGGATTGGTAGACTTCATACGCATCAGAATTTCTTCTTCTGCATATTATGCAGGTTTCCTCACGACTTTTTCCTTCACCGTAATACGTACATAAGTTAGAAAAACTCATTGGTACGCGGCATGTTGTCCGTGCGGAGTCGAACCCGGACCTCATGATTGAGAGTCCATACCTCTCCGCACCACCGAGCTCATAACCTATGATTATGTAATTAAAACTAGTACTTATTCGTCAAATTTTGCAGATAATTATAATGTTTAAACATTAATAACATAGGCATATAATTTGATGATGTATACATCATTATCAATAAAATTGCATTCGCATATTATAGGGATAGTTTTACTCAAGGTTTTTTTTTGCTCAGTCATAAAAAAGGAAAACATGCAAGCGTCATACTTGGTGTGATTATAGTGCATACTCTAAGGTCAAACAACAAATAATAAAAACCGGTCAAGTGTGTGTCGGGCTTGCGCTAAGGATCCCGGATAAAACTCAACCCCATCAAAACATTTCATGTAAAAAAGTAGCATACGCTCAGTTGCATTATCATTATCATTATCATTATCTCTTTCTGTCACTTTTTGTCTTGTTGACGTAGTAAAAGCTAGCAAGAGATTTAATGGAGGATTAACTCTAATGAGCGTTTCTGTAACTGAGCACAAGACTCGCAAACTTTTTCTCTTAAAAAGTTATCAGAACTCATTTTAAGCCATGTCTTGAGTAAGTGTTCATATCGGTCAATTGAAGTTATAGTAAGTCTTGTCTGACATCCTCATCCCATGTAGATCCAATGTCTATACACAATGTATATTGTTACTGGAAGTAAATAAATGAAAAATGAAATGAAAGTCAGATTACATCTCGGGGTCCTTATTTCTACATATCTGGATGAGGATGTCAGCCAAGCCTTATAACTTCATTTGACCGATATAAACACTTACTCAACATCACAACTCGTGGCCACACGTTGTCACGCTGTCCGTCCGTCCTAGCTTCAGAGGGCTTTATCTTTTGAACCGTAATAGGTAGCCAGTTGAAACGTTATATGTATAATGGTATTGAATACGACAAGAGAAAATATGAAAAAAAAAAAAAAACGATTTCCCCATACAAGAATATAGTTTTTATCCACGTTTTTTTCTTCTCACTATATCGTAAAAACGGTAATACATAAGCGTCAAACTTGGTGCGATTATAGTGCCATCTCTACATTATAACAACAAATAGTAAATTAAGTAAAACAGTAGGTACAACAAATCATAAAAATTGGCCAAGAGTGAGTTGGTCTCACGTTAATGGGGAAGGGGAAAAAAACTAACTTTCTTGGTAAGTTACTTTAAGAGAATATTATTCCGAGAGCGAAAATGCGCGCTGCATACAAACGTACTATGGTGATATTTTCAATACTAACCAATTAAAGTCAATGAAATTTTGCAGAAATAACCTAGAAACAAATCTCTATGCTTCTATAGAGTTAGATTTTCGTTAAAATATACAGTTTCAATGCTAGGATTAATTTAAGATTTGTATGGAAATCTTTGAGGCAATGTAACCTGAAAACTATACATTTTAACGAAAATCTGACTCCATACAAGCATAGAACTTTGTTTCTAGATTGTTTCTGCTTATTTTCATTGACTTTAATTGGTGAGTATTGAAAATATCACCATAGTACGTTTGTATGGAGCGCGCTCCGAATAATATACCCTTAAATGTGTGGTGGTACGGAACCCACGGTGCGCGAGTAGTCCGACTCGCATTTGTCAGGTTTTTCTTGTACTTACCTACTGCATAAAAAAATAAAATACTTAAACACCTTTATTTTATTCAAATAATTAAATAAAGTAAAATGTCATTTTTTTTTCAATATTTAATATTTCATTGTTTAAGAAGATCGCTTTGTGTGAATAGACTTGTGTCATTGAAATAAACGGGATGCGCATAAGGTCAACGCTCAAATAAATTACTTATTTTCACGTGAAAATCATGAATTTAAAAAAATACAATTTCAGAAAAATATGATTTTTTTATTTCATTAATTAGACAGAAATAGTACAAATACCTATTAGTATAGTTAGCGAAATAAATACAGACTAAAAATAAAAAGTGCAGTGTAGACGAATTGATAACTTGGTCCTTTGTACTTAATAGGTAGCGTACCTAATAAATGCACCAACAAAATAGTTCAATGTACGAAATATTACACCTAATTTATTTAGAATTTAAGATCAACTGATACCGAAGTTTGCTTACAATATGCTCTGCCAAACTGTGAGAACAATGTATGATTTTTTAAAATCCGCACGGACCACATGCCATGTACCAATGAGTTTTTCTAACTTATGTACGTAATACCGACTGCTCTCAAACGGTGAAGGAAAACATCGTGAGGAATCCTGCATACGCTGAAGAATAAAATTCCGAAGCATATGTGAAGTCTACCATACCAATCTGCATTGGACACGCGTGGTGGACTAACGCCCATACACCCTCCCCGAGGGTAGCGCCTGTACCCTGCAGTGGTATGATGTGGTTGTGTTGATGGTGATGAAATTCTAAATAAACTACTATTTCGTACATTTAACTATTTTGTTGGTACATTAGGTAGGCTGGCACAAGGACCAAGTTATCAATTCGTTTACATTGCACTTTTTAGTCTGTATTTATTTCGTCATAACTCCGGCATTACTAAACCGATTTGAATGATTAATTATTATTACAACAGTGAATCGCCGGTGAATCGAGCAATCGTTTCGTGTCTATGTAGGTACTCCTTACGTGCATATAACGATATCGCCGTTAAACAACAATATTTTTGATTTTTCGCGTGTCGCGTTTTTGCCTGCCACGAGGCTCCTCAATCCTCAATCTCTTCTTGTTCTTGAACAAAAACAATCCCTGAGATTGGGATAGATACTTCCATAATCTACTTGATGGCGGAAATGCAGTGCTAACGCACAAGCAAAAAGCCATTTATTATAAATAAAATAAAATATTTTTGATGAACGTTGCAGATAAAAATAAAATAACCATCATCATTTCATAACCTAATTCCCACTAGCACCCCAACCCAATTAATCCTCAGGAGTGCGATTTTTGAATCTCATTCGGTGAGCTCAGCAGTTGTAAATGTCAAAATTACTACGGAGATACGCATCTTTCTACTGCTGATTTGGCTTTAAAAAATCGCACTCCTGAAGTACCTATCTATGTAAGTATGATTTTTGAAAGTCAAATCTGCAATAAAAGATGCGTATCTCCATAGTAATTTTGACATATACAATTGCTGAGTTCACCAAATGAGATTCAAAAATCGCACTCCTGAGAACCCAATAAAAAAATGTTTACCTTTTTTTCCATTCCTTACAACAGAGTTCTACACTGACCGGGGATTGGGTGCACTTCATACTGGGACAGTTGCCAGTTGGTGTAACATCACCAATGAGCGTTTTTCTTTTATTTTTTAAATTTAGTTCCTAAAAAACTCGACAGATGACATGTTTATCGCTCCATAGAGCCGTCCGCGAGATCCTGTCAAAATCTTTTCAAGACTGTGCCTGTCTTTTTTTTGGAAGGCCAAGGCATCGAGCCCATACAACCAAGTCAGGCGTAAAAGTTTTGAATTTTCGATTAAAATGATTAGTGAAAAGTGAAATATGCCATCAAAAGATGCGCCGGCATCTTGTTGGTCATCTTTTCCCTATTTATTATTTTAAAGAAACACTTTTTGATTTTTTGACGTTTATTCGCACAGACCGTAGCGCCATCTATCGGTCCCCTGGAAAACCAAAAGAAAAACGCTCATTACCATTTAGTTCTAATTGCCTGTTTGGCCTCTTTTGGCTTCGGTGCTTCGGCCCCACGCACACGCCTCCCATACACTGTCTTATGTCACAGAATAGGTAATAGTATACATACATAATATTATGTTGACACTTTTTTAAGAGGATGATTAGACCATCAAATTGAGGAATACGCGCTACGGCTACTTCTCTATGGGACCAAATCGAAACCGCGAAAAAAAAATCTGATATCCCATACATATTTTAGCTCTTGTCGAATTGTAGAGTATGGAACATACATTTTTTTTTTCGCGATTTCGATATTGGTCCCAAAGTGAAAGTTGTTCATTTTGATGGTCTATACCACCCCCTTAAAGGTTTATTTGTATTTTTGTAACACCTTGTATAGTTCTACATACTTATATCCCAAGATAAGGAAAAGACATACCTACATATTAATAATACCTACAACCTACAGCCAGGAGAAGTAATTTACAATAATATCTTTATCGAAAGGTAAAATTACCATTTTATTCTAATTACGACAGACTTTTTTTCTTCAAGAACTACTTAAATCCAATCAAGAACACCCTTTATAATGTAACAATGTATCTTTTGAGCATCCAAACAATGTTCTCGCATTTATTAATACAACTGCTGTAACCAGCATCCCTCATTCCACCGTCAACCTCGGAATTGAACTAACATAAATTTTTACTTTTAATTAAATAATTTTGTTTAATTAATATAACTCACTGACAATGTTTATGTTGATTATAAGTTTAGTTTTATTTATAGTTATCAGTTTAGAAGTTTACTATAGTTTTTCTTACTGGGGAAGACTTTTAGCTAAAATGCCAGGTCCTAAAGTATGGCCAGTGATCGGGAATACCATGGACGTATTGTTTTTGAACAAAGGTATGGTGTTATTTTATTTTTACACACAATTAATAACAATTCGGTATGTCAAGTTTTTTTGGTATACTTACTTACTTACTAGATAACTAATTTTTTTGCGATTCATCCAGTTTATCAATATACAGGGTCCAACTTAATATGCTGACAGTTTTTACCTGCAACAAACCCTGTTGCAGTTTTTTATAGGATAGCGCAGATTTTTTTTTCGCGATTTCGATGTTGGTGCCATAGAGAAGGTTGTTCAGTTTGGTGGTCTGATCATTCTCTTAAAAAAGTGTCAGTATATTAAGAAGGACCCTGTATAGCATTCAACTGCTGGATTGTGATTTTTGAAACTCAAATCAGCAGTAGAAAGATGCATGCAATCACTTTTGGTTTATATCATGTATTATTTAATTCTTGTATCTGGTAAATAAATAGTAATTTTGACATAATATTCAACTGCTAAGTGCAAAGTATGAATTTCAAAAATCGCTCTCCTGAACAACTATAACTATGGTACCAATGGTATGGTTTTGTTTTCTACTGTCGTTAACGCTAATCGCAAGGTACTTTGTCTACAGGCCCTGGGCCCCTAAATGTATGGACTTGACGTATGGTGGAGAAAGAAAGCGTCAAAATGTATCGATCGCATACGTCAAATCCATACATTCTGTCATTTCTACTAGCGTCTACGCCAATAGAAATGTTACTTTGTCTAAATGTGAATGCTGTTCAGTTTGATGGTACTTAAGAGGGTTAAGTATGTAACGCACTTAAGTGTATACGGAGCCGACATTGAAATCGCGAAAGAAATCAGTTGTTCCATATAAAACTGCAATCTATAAACTAGACCCAAATGTACGATTTTCAGTTTTATGGTCGAAGCATCCTTTGAAATCAACACCCATTACAAATCATGTAGATGCGAATATTAAAATAAGTATATCGATTTGTATTATTTCAACACTCTAGTTTCGAGGACGTTTTTCTTTTAGGAGCTTGATGCGTAGGTGATTTTTTTTGATAATAGGTTATTCGGATACGAAGGTATCAAGGACATCCTTTATAATGTAACAATGTATGTTTTGAGCATCCAAACAATGTTCTCGCATTTAATAATAACAACTATGCTGTAAACATCCCTCATTCCACAGTCAGCCTCGGAATTGAACTAACATACATTTTAACTTTTAATTAATTAATTTTGTTTTATTAATAAAACGCAGTGACAATGTTTATGTTGATAATAAGTTTAATTTTATTTATAATTATCAGTTTAGAAGTTTACTATAGTTTTTCTTACTGGGGAAGACTTTTAGCTAAAATGCCAGGTCCTAAAGTATGGCCAGTGATCGGGAATACCATGGACGTATTGTTTGTGAACAAAGGTATAGTGTATTTTTATTTTTACGCGTTAATTAAAAACAATTCGGTACTTTTTTTGGTATCGATTTTATACCTATTTTTTACGGATAGCAGACGTGGAGGAAAACATTATGCTTAACTTAAAAAAAAACACCTGCCTTCTCTTTCTAACTCTATACACAATATTCTTTTATAGTTATCCGTTTATCTAATGAAATCATAAATTGAATACACCATTGAATTTACTTCACACGATAAAATTTCTTTTCGAAAAGTTAAGAAAATAACGCATTTTTGACATAATTTTCTCAAACTAGAATAACTTGCAACCGTTTATAATTACTGGAATTGTACTCACATATTCACCATTATAATATTTTTTCTAGGAAATAAATACATAAAATATATAAAAAGTAGGTAGGTAGGTACTTTTATTAATTCTTTTTAATCCTAAATACGGCACACGCCCGTACTTTTCGGAGGGCTGGGCAATCGCGTTTCTCGGTTCACGGTTAGCGTGAAATTTAATAAAAACCATGAATTAATAGAAGTATCCCAGTTAAGTTACGGGTCGCTTGTATGGCGAATGTAAATAATTTATAATAGCCGGTTTTTTCTTTTAGATTTTAGATTATAATTCTAGTTATCATTTAGATTGAAAATCCTCCTAAAAATTTTCTTAAATAATTAGACAACGTAAAAAAAATAATGTAAAATTGAGAAAAAATTGTATACATATACAAATTTTTTATGCCATTTGTTAAATACATTTTTATTCTTTTATATTAGAAGTAAATCCAACGAAAAATCCCCAGGGAACCATTGTTTTTAAATAAGTGTAAATTACGAAAAACTCTATTTTAGTACAACATTTACACTGTGTATGTAAACTCCTAACCTAAAACAAACAATAAAAATTAAAAAGAAAGAAATCAGACTTTATAAATAAAAAATGTACATTTTAGTACCTTTAGTGGGATTCGTTAATAAAGTAAGTATCTTAATATCATTTGTATAAAAGATCTAGCAAAAAAAAAATTGCTTATTAAAATTATTTCCTTTCGACCCGTATTTTTACTGGACTAAAGATAAAGTGGACTGTCTAATGAGAAAGATTGTTGTGGTGCACACACTTGATTTAAAAGGTAGGTATCATAAGGAGAAACACCTTTCCTCAAACTTCTACATACCACATGCCAGCCAATGAACTTTTTTGTTCGTTTTATTACTCTCTACACGTATTGCTCAGTTTCATTGATGTCCTTATAAGACTAAGACCAAAATAAAGTCCATCCATCAATCTTCTTTTACCATTTAAGGGGGTGGTTTAGACCATCAAACTGAACAACTTTCACTATGGGACCAATATCGAAATCGCGAAAAAAGAAATTGATGTTCCATACTCTACAAATCGACTAGAGCTAAAATATAGGGCTAAAATATAAAATAAAGGGATATCTTTTTTTTTCGCGATTTCGATGTTGGTCCCATAGAGAAAGTTTTTCAGTTTGACGGTCTGTACCTACAACACCCTTATGAGTTTTAAATATTTATTTTTACTTAATATGAAACACCTTGTATAGTATGTTTATTTCCGTGTGTAGGTACAACCTTAGATCAAAGTAGGTATAAACTAAAGATACCAAAATAATGATGAAAATAAATATAATTAACAGATAAATATACAAAGGACAAGGTTTATTTACAATACTGAAGACATTATTTACCTGTTAATTTTATTTGTTTTAATAAATAAGTAAATAGGAAGGTAATTACTGTGTGAACTTTTTTTTCTAATATTTATGTACTAGTTAAAATACAATGGAACAAAAATAGCAAAACCAGTCAACAAAACGATTTAATCAAATAAAAAGTAAAGTTCGCCTTTATAGGTAGGTACATCACGACTTATTGTAATTTTTCATAATTATGTTGTTGTTGTGTACCAACAATAATAAATCTGAGATATGAGTAAATTACAATTTAGAAAAAAAAACGTAGGTATATAGGGTATTAGAGTAAACCTTGAGTAAACAGTTGCAATACACCCATGATACAGAACAACTTTTCCTAAGAAACTCTAGCAAATTAGCAAAAACATTTTGGCCTTTCCATACCAAATGAAATAAGGTGATCAAACGTTTGCATGAAGACTTTTTTTTTCAAATTTCCCTTCGTTCATTTGGAAAATGTAGGTATTCAGTACCCTACCCTCCTAGCACCCTGTATACCTAAATAGAAAAAAAAACGAGTGTGCCACACTTAGACCACACGACTAAAGTAAAACTTTATCATAAAAATATTTGTCCCTTACGGCATTCGAACCCGCGACCCTCGGCAGAGCAGTCAGGTTCACTACAGACTGTGCTATCGGGCCGTCGAAGAACGGTTTATTGATATGATTGGCAACATCTTAAGGCTAGGTTATCCCAGTGCAAGCGTCTCTTTCTTGCAAGCATAAGTTTACAATTAGCCATCCCGCTCCAATTGAAAGCAGGATCGCAAAAAAACGTGTTTTTCGTCAATATCTTTGCTCATGGGAGTTTCTAAGCTAATTCTTCTGAGTTCACTAGAAATATTTAATGTATTTAGTTAAGTATAAGAATAAAAAGTTAAATATCAGCAGTTTAATCACAGTATTGAAAAAACATAACAAAAAGGGGTAACTTTGGGATGTTTTTCTATCTAGTAAACTTAAACTAATCGTGTAATTGAGAACAGTCGCCCATCCGCCCGATCCTTAAATAAGACATAATTTAATTTCAGACTTTAAAACACAGTTTAAAACACTTTCGTTCGTGTTCAAAAAACGGCCTCGACGGGATAACAGCGTCTTAAGTGCTATTAGCAAGGAGGTACTAATAGGTACATATCACTACGTCATAAGACTTCCGTTCGCCTGGCCCTAACACTTTTCGTCACGCATTCACCAGCTTACTCCCCAAGTCAAGCGTGCGTAAAGAAGTTTTACTTCAGTAAAATTAAAATGATATTGATAATTTGAAGTGGCGCTGTTACTGCTAGGAGTAGGACAGTGGCGAAGCGTGGGTTTCTGTCGCCCGGGGCACAGATAGATTCGCCGCCCCCTTATCATTAGAAAAATGTCTAAATATCCTTCCTTTCCGCCGCGCAGTCGGGTAAAAATAGCAAAGCGCGCTCGAAATTATTTAGCACAAATACCTACTTGTGTTGTGGTTAGATATATTTTGATTTATCGATACAAAAATAGATACTTACTTACTTAAAGCGAGCGAAGCGAGCTTGACTTTTCTCCTCAAAATGAAACTGTTGGAGCCAGAGCTCTATTCCATAAAGAATATATTATGTACCTTTGTACGAGCTATGGATCAAGTAAAGCGAACTCGAAATTTTCAGCCCCACGTTTTTGCTGTCTTCAGAACTCTTTAGGACTATGTGTACAGTAATCAAGACAGAAGTTTAGATTGAGCGAAGCGAGCTCTTCTTTTCTCCTCTCTACCGATTGGCTTTTGATAGAGCTCCATCAATCAACATATTTGACACCCCTTGTAAAGTGCCACCCGGGGCATTTGTACCCCCCCTCGCTACACTACTGTGTTAGGCGAGCCTTAAGGCCAGGTTATCCAAGTGCAAGCGTGTCTTTCTTGCAAGCATAAGTTTGCAATTAGCCATCCCGCTCCAATTGAAAGCAGGATCGCAAAAAAACGTGTTTTTCATCAATATCTTTGCTCATGGGTGTTTCTAAGCTCAAAATTCTACGGAGTTCACTAGAAATATTTAACATATTTACTTAGTTATTATAAAAGTACAAGAATAAAAAGTTAAATATCAGCAGTTTAATCATAGTATTGAAAAAAACATAACAAAAAGGGGTAACTTTGGGATTTTTTTCTATCTATTAAACTTAATCTAATCGTGTATTGAGAACGGTCGCCTATCAGCCAGATCCTTTCCTTCCAGATCCAGCTCAGACTTTAGAACACAGTTTAAAACACTTTCGTTCGTGTTCAAAAAACGGCCTCGACCGGATAACAGCGTCTTAATAAAGAAATTGGTTTAACTTATTATCAAATAGCGTTTAATAAATTCGACTTTATGTTCTTGTTGCAGAAAACGGGGTACAATTTTTGTGTGATTTATACACGAAATACGGTTCCATTAGCAAGATGCGGGCATTTAAATTGCGCTGTGTTACCATTTTTGATCCAGAGGACATTGAGGTATGTTAAACCAGATATTAATGTGATTGATACGTTTTTTTATGGAACTGGAACCTATTTCAAGGTTGGTTCCGTATATAAGGAGTAAACTTAAGCGCGTTACATACTTAAGGGGATGAAGTCGTTTTAAGATATTGTTAATGCCACATCTGATCTCACAGATTAGATTCTGCATTCGAGGTAAGAGATTTCGGACTTTGATCTTTTTGTTGACTCTAAAACTAAATTTATTTCGAACTAGCGACCCGCCCCGGCTTCGCACGGGTGCAATGAACATATAAACCTTCCTCATGAATCACTCTATCTATTTCCGCAAAAACCGCATCAAAATCCGTTGCGTACCGTACTTTTAAACATCTAAGCATACATAGGGACAGACAGACAGCGGGAAGCGACTTTGTTTTATACTATGTCACAGAATAGTATTATACTATGTAGTCAAGTAGGTACTAAAACTGTGTTTGTTACACAGCAATTATTATGGTGATACCAAAAATTTCCTGTAAGTTTGTGGTGTGTTGAGGATGTGTGATGTGTAAGTATGCCTAATATTAGATTACTATAATAACAAAATATTATAATTATGTTAACATAAGGAAACCTATGTTTAATAATTGGCACACCTACACAATTTTTTTTATTTTTATATTACGTACCCACTGTAACGCTGTTGTAACGCAATAAATAAAATAAAAAATTAAGAGGATGTAATGTAATGCAACTGCAAGGCCACCCGAGCGCGCTGCATACAAATGAAGTATTGAAAAATCATTATAAAAGGCCGGCATAATAGATTTTCAAGGAGGGCAACATTTTTTAAGTTGAGGATGCGCCGGGCCCTAGGCCGGGGTACTACTTTTAGTTAGAGGAAACTACTAAAATTATACACAAAAATAGAAAATCATAATCTATAATTTATTTCGAATCATCGGACTAAAAAAAACAAATTTAAAACCAATTTGACAATTAACGAGTTTTATGAAGAGGTTTTTTGGTTTTATGAAGCAGTGAGTAATGTGTGATATTTATTAGAAGATACAAAATTTCAAATTTTCAAAACAATTGTCACCAAATCACAATATTAGAGGGAAATAACCAATTCACCCAAATATTCAATCAAGAAAACGCGGGTGTGTTTGTTTTCATTTCAACACATTCAAACGACCAATCAGGTGAAAGCAGTGCGATCGCTCGACGGCGGCACGTCGGGCTATTGGCCGGCTGGCCGATCAGCTGCAACCTTTGACTATTTATTTTAAGGATCAAAAAGTGGCCCGCCAAGGTATTTGAATTTGCCCGCCGCCACCGCAGCCTTTGACTACTTATATGAGGACTGGTAACGCGTGTAATTCTACTAACAAACATTTCTGCCACTTTTTGCAGGGGGCGAGGTAACACGCAATCCGCAACATTGGATTTTATTCCCTATAACTGTATATTCTAATTTTGAATGTTAAAAATCATGAAAAGTAGTACCTTATCACCTACGAACAAATAAGTTCGTAGCTTATCACTAAACGAGACATAATTGCGAAACAATAATTTCAAACTTAGAACGTTTGGGTTCGCGGCGGGAAAATTCAAATGCCTTGGCGGGCCACTTTTTGGCCCACGGGCCTGGGTCTGGCCAGCCTGCCGCAGGCCAGCCAGCGGCGCGCCGCTCGTATTCTTGGTATACAATTATCGACCGTATGTCAAGGTCGCCAAGGCGCGCCCGCGACTCGAAACCGCCTCGACTCCGCCTCGACTCCTTCTGTATGCGATGCGCTTTAGGTACAATTTCAACAGCCTTTTACAGGTAGGACGGACAGCTTAGGCTCACGAATAGAGCTCTGTTGTAGGTACAAAGTCCTAAAAATCTTTGCAATCAACACGTATTATGCTGACTGTATTATAGGATTGCAGTTTTATAGTGCCCATAGTGGAAGTCGTTCAGAATGGTGTGTTAAAAACCGTCAGCATAATTAATAAGGACCTTATATCCATAACAGGTAGTGCTAAACACCAAACCGTAGAATAAATAATTAATTATTATGACGAAACCAAGTTATAATTAAATAATAATTGATTTCCAGACTGTTCTGTCAACAACTCGATTCAATACTAAAGAAACGCCTTATACATTCTTAAGGCCTTGGCTTTGCGAAGGATTGCTAGTCAGTAATGGTATGTAAACATAATATTTATTACCTATTTCTAATTAACAATTCATCATCATCATCTCCGCCTTGGCCTCCCCCAAGGATCGCCATAACAACCGGTCCTGCGCGCTGCCCTCATTCAACGTGTTCCGACCGCCTTCACCAGCAGTGCTAGCTTGATACCCCGCGACTTCGAGTCTCTCTATACCATATCTCTATTTCAGCGCGTCTTTGCCTCTGTCTCTACAGTATCTAACATGATGCCCGCGACTTACGATGACGCGAGCTCTCAACTGTCATTCGTAGACTCTAGTCTACAAATGCGAGCATGATCACCGTTTGGTAGAGTTTGTGGCTCTACGTTTACGAAACGAAATAGGTAAAATAACGAATGATTTTGGGGCAGCTCTAATCACCGATTCGGTGATACCCTATTCAAATTGATCGATTTAACCGTATGGTAACCCAGCGAACCCGGGCCGCGACTTTGCTTTCTCTTGGTAGAGTGGCTGACGAGCTGTCAAATCATGCTCAGCATCGCGGGATAAATGACAGGCGCGGGTATGGATTTTAAACCCGCAGGCGCGCGTCATGCGACTAATCATGCTAGCACTGCTGGTCGTTGGTCCGCCTTGTGGACATATTGCGGAATAGCTTCTCGTTGATAAGATTTTGAAAAACCCTCTTCCAGAACCTTATTGTTTTAATCTAAAATCTAGAAGTAGGTAGCCTAGGCGCTTTCATTAATTTTGTGTTAGGTACTTATTGTTATATTTTAGTTGTAATTGTTATATTGTTATTTATCCTTACGTTTGTTTAATAAATTATATGCCTACTTAAAAATCTAGAAGATAAGATAAAACGATGGAGACAAAAATGTATTGATGACAATTTCTGCTGAATGAGAATATAAGCAGAAATAGAAACCCTTGCTTTATTTAACATATACATACATATACTCACGCCTGTGTCCCTTTGGGGTAGGTAGAGACAATTGATCGCCATCGGCTATGATCCTGACATACCTATCTTTTGCCTCTTCCACAGTCAAAAGTCGTTTCATACACGCTCTTTGGTTTCGGGTATATTTGATCTGACCCTTTTTTAAGTATGCTGTTAATTTGATCTGCATACGTACTTCTATGGCGACCCATTCACACTCGCTTTATATTTCATACGTCAGTCTACTATCACTCATCCTTTCCACATGACCAAACCATCTCAACATTCCCTTTTCAATACTATTGTCACTACAGGGTGAAATTGATATCATTAGCATCCTTTGAAACTAAGAGTCTACCCATCAAACTGAACAACTTTTACTATGGGAGCAAACCGATCGGAGCAATAAAAAAATCTGCTGTTGCATACATTTGAGTCGAGTGGACACTGCAGTTTAGTGATGTGATTTTTTTTGCTCCGATCGGTTTGCTCACATAGAGATCTAGGATAATTATTGCATGTCTGGCAACACCATTGCCGCAGTGACGTCGTTCTGACGGACTGCAAGTCGCACTGGCGGACATCACTGCGACAGCCGGAACGATTCCCCGCACTGACGCAGCCGCAAGCCGCTCCGTCATGCGTCATCGTGTGTGAACGCTCTAAGTTGTTCAGTTTGATGGGGAGCCTCTTAGTTTAAAAGGATGCTAATGATATCAATTTTACCCTGTATTCCTCTTTCATTCCGCTTTATTGAAATTCGACTATATTAATTTATGGTATTATAAATCATACTTATTACGTTTCTCTTGCAGGCGAAAAATGGAAACAGAGAAGGAAACTCCTCACTCCTACATTCCACTTCAACATCCTCAGGAACTTCTGCAGGACATTCAACGCGCAAACAGACAAGTTCCTCGAAATGATTGACAAGGAGGTAGACAAGGAACACATCAACATAAGTAACTTTATCTCAAAGACTACTTTGAACATCATGTGTGGTAAGATTTTAAACATCTGTTTTATTATTACTCTTTCTTTTGGAAACGCTTAATAGGATTGATAAAGCTGATGATGATGATGACAGTTTGAATGCTCCGTTAAATCTAAATGTTAAGGAAATAGTTTGTACGTTTATATAAGCTGCGTCATTAAAATATTGAAATCAAGAATATAGTAACAACATATTTATACCAACTCTTATTTTTATCATTTTTCTGAAGAGTGATAACACTGATAACTGACTGAATTGGTTGAAACCAAGAAAACTGTAAATGAAAGAGCTTGCTTGGAGTTCACTGCGAGATCGAATCAGTAATGAAGTGATGAGTGGCCGATTTATAGCCCAAAGAATTGCTAATCTGAAGTGGCAATGGGCGGGGCACATTGCTCGCAGAACCGATGGTCGATGGAGGCGAGCGAAGAGTTCTCGAGTGGCGACTGCGTACCGGAAAACCTGGACCTGGTGAAGGTGGCAGGAACCGTTGGATGAGGGCAGCGCAGGACTGGTCGTTGTGACCATCCTTGGGGGAGGCCTATGTCCAGCATCGGACGTCCATTGGCTGATATGATTATGTTGATGACGAAAACGGTTGTTGTTCAAACAACAGTTTTCTGTGTTTCAGCCAATTCTATTCTTCATTGGCTTTTCTTATACTCACCGAACGCCGATCCTCGTGGAGAAATCTATAGGGAAATGAACCAATAGGATCTGTAGATCAATTTTTAAACACCGGACCTAATGTGACACTAAAAAGATGTGAAGCATGCTAGGTCGCAGGTGCATTTTCGTTTGTTCTACAAGGGACCTACACTCACACAGATGCACTAGCTCTAGGCGCAGGTCCGACACCCGTCACCAATATGTACCGCGTGACAGCACGCACACAAAAGAAATGGGTGCTTCACTCGTGATTAGACGAGATTACGTCCGTCTTTTTTTCAGGTCCGTGTTTTTAAAGCGCAGAATAAATTGTAACCAGTCTTACGTCAAACATTAGTGAGTTTAGTGAACTGCGACCTTACCTCATTGGTTCAGTAAGACTATTGTTCTGACTTCTGACATTGGGAAAATTTTCACACCAAACTCGTTTGTGAGAAAGAGTTTAAAGACAATGTACCTACCTACCTAATTGTGTGAATGTACCTAAAATCATAAAGGATAGAACTCCTCCTTACAAGCATTGATACAAGAAAATTGGCAATGGCGTCGTTGATATTTCCAATTTTAGGTGTGTCCTTTTCTATCCAATGACGTATTTACGAAATGACAGGAGAGGAGCTACAATTTTGTATGTTGGATTAGAAAGGGACAAAGTTAACGTCACAAAAAACAACGACGCGATGGAAAAGAACGATCATTACCGACCACAAAGGAGTATTATCATGTTTCACGTCTTGTTAGGGAGTCTGCACTCCACTATAGAGGATTACAAACTTCTTGGGTGTAGGTGCTTATCACCGAAGGTAACCTTTGGAATTCCACACATTTTAATTCGTCTTACGAAAATGTTAAAAAAACTTACAGAATTTATGCATATGTCGTACTTTGATAAGTTATAATTATAGGGTTCTTCCTGAACAACTTTCTCTACGGCACCAACATCGAAATCGCGAAAAAATAAATTGCTTTTCCCTACAAAACTGAAAACCTAGTCGAGCCAAATGTATGGGACACTTATTTTTTTCGCGATTTCGATGTTGGTCTCATAAAGAAAGTTGTTCAGTTTGGTGGTCTGATCGTCCTCCTAAAAAACTGTCAGCATATTAAGTTGGACCCTGTATATGTCAAGACAGTCGATGCCCTACCCCAATACACATTATGTCTGTCAACTAAAGCTGGCGCGTTTACGAGCTTGACAAAGATAGAGAAACTTTTCATTATGCGTGCAGTAAGACAAAAGCATGGAGCAAATGTGTAGCACTCGCCATACCTGCACTACAAAAGCCTTAAAACAATTTTAATACTTTTATAGGTTGTTCATAAACAACCTACCTACCTATAGGTATAGGTCAACATACAATAATATGAAAAAAGAAAAATAATCGGTCGCTTTTACATTAATTTCGATATTCTTAAAAGTGGAATTTTTGGAACCTTTAAGTAAACTATAACAATAGTCTTTAAGCTTTTGTATTAAGTTAGAGAAGCAATTTTTAATTTTGGGTTTTCATTATTGAAAACTCTTTAATATTGTGATGCGGGCGCCACTGAACTGTAAAATGACTCTTAATTCTTCTAACTGTTAATTCTTCTTTTAGAAACGTCAATGGGAACCTCAATTAGTTCCTCCCAGAGTGGACTCAGTAAATATTTCACAGCAATACATGAGCTGGGTACCATAACTCAGAAACGCTTAGTTAGCGTACCGTATCACGTAAACTGGATCTACAATCTCAGTCTTCTTGCAAGAAAACAGAAGACATATTTAAAAGATTTGCACGGTTTCTCAACTAAGATCATAAAAGAAAGAAAGGCTTGTAGAGACAATAATAATATTATCATAAATAACGAAGATTCGGATATTTATGGAACGAAACAACGATATGCGATGTTGGATCTACTGTTGAAGAATGAAAAAGAAGGACAAATTGATATAAATGGCATCAGAGAAGAAGTGGACACTTTTATGTTTGAGGTAAACAAAATTATATACTTACTTACGTGCTTTATTGCTGTACTGCGTACGTAAAGGTTGTGAAGACCTCTATCGCCAAATAAAAGGGTTTAAAATACCCATCAATATGAACAATTTTTGCAATGGGGCTTGATAGGCTGCGGCTTTAAAGAAATTTAATCTGATATAATTTCTTTAACAAGGTATACCTAAGTAAAACAATTAAATATTATTAAGTAAAGGTTGGTAATAAGCTTCAAACTCAAACACATCCATGTGAAAAATAACAAGTCCTTTTATTTACCTACAGTTATAAACATCATTAGCTATAACAAATATAACAGTTAAACATAAACAGTTAATACTTTTTGAAAACAACATTTATGACCCTACACTAACAATACAGAGTACCTACTATAATTAATACATAAGGTGTAGATTAGAACAAAGATTTTATGTATTTTTTTTTTTTTTTTTGGTTTTTTTTTATTATTTTTTTATGTTTTTATTTTTTAATTTTTAATCTTTCTGAAATACTGTGATGTCAATGTGCAATATCTATCTATATCTATCCTATGTGTAGAACATAACAGTAGAGAAAAAACGGTAACCTCAACATGTAAAACTATTATTTTGTCGTTTCTTATAAAATAAAAAAATAAATAAAAAATCTGATATAAATCGGTACTTAATGTAAAGTAACATTTGTTGCAGGGTCACGACACAACAGCAATGATGTTAAGCTTCATGATAATGAGAATCGCTAACGAGCCTGAAGTACAGGTAAAATCAACCTGATGGTTTTCCACACAACAACTTTTTTAAATAAAAATAGGCTACCTGCTTGTTATCGGGATAAAAGTCACCTAAATCTATAAAATGCCCGTTTTTTACTACAGAATTTGATATACGAAGAGATGCAGCGAATATTCGGGGACTCGACGCGACAGCCAACAATGGATGATCTGCAAAATATGAATTACCTCGAGTGCTGCATCAAAGAGACTCTGCGGCTATATCCCAGTGTACATTACATGACTAGAATGTTAACGGAAGACGTCAAGTTAGGTAAGTATACGATATACAAACCCTCGCCGTTAGAAACAGCAGTTCTTGACTACATTGGAGATTAGTAGGGAACTGTAAAAGGGGCGTTCACAAATGACCAGCGACAGCAGGCGCATATCTGGTATGGCCTTCTACTCACAATAATTTAGGTAAGCATCTAAAATTTGAATTGAGTTCCGACGCTGAAGAAAAACATCGTGAGGAAACAGCATGGTCTACGAGTTCTGATGCGTATCTGAAGACCACCAATCCGCATAGGACACGCGTCTAATGCTTTCTATTTGGCTTGGCTCCCACACTGAAGAAAAACATCGTGAGGAAACTTTCATATCTGCGCTGAAGACGAATTCTGATGCGTCTGTGAAATCCACGAATCTGCATAGGACAAGCGTCTATTTGGCTTCACATAAGCATATGCTTACGAATATATTCCCCGAGGGGGTAGTCAAAGATATTCTGAGACCTCAGAACATCCACGTTTCACCCGTAGTACCGAAACTCTGTCCAGTATGATGGGGGAGAGCCCGTCGCCACTTGTAATGGACAGTGGGTAATATATGCCTCGAAATTGAAGCATGCGGGTTGCATTCAGCACCAGGCACCCAGCAATTTCGATTTAGGTTCCTATCCTATCATGTCATCCGAGAGAAAGAAGATCCCCGAGATAACAACAACGTTGCCGTCTTTGTTTGATACTTTGCGTATGCGAAAGCGAGCGCGCATGATGGTTTTCCCATTTTGTCGCTTTGTCATGCGTGTCATGCTAGTCCGACAATGTTCTGCTGGTGGTCTCCACTGTTTCTCAGCTTCTTTCGTCATTTGTCCGGTGGGCTTTGTTTCGACCTGGTTATAAATAGAAGACCTGGTCATGTGTGTTTTGTCAAGTAAGGTAACTATTTTTTTTATTTTCAGGAGGTTATCTAGTCCCCAGCGGAACTTTCGTACAAATCCTACCATATGTCATCCACCGCCGCGAAGATTTATACCCTGAGCCAGAGAAGTTCAACCCCGAAAGGTTTTTGCCCCACAATTCCATCGAAAGACACCCTTACGCTTATATCCCCTTCAGCGCTGGACCCAGAAATTGTATTGGTTAGTAAAGTACATTCATACATACAGGGTGGTCGTGTTAAGGTGGTCCGAAGGAAAATCTGGGGTACGTGATATCATTATTAACCTTGTTGGTTCTATCCAGGATGATTAAAAAAATTACTGTTTCGAAGTTATTCAAGTTTTTTTATTTTTCACCGATCTTGGTATTCATACCAAATTTCATCTCAAAATAAGGACTCATTTGAATACAGTAACTAGTTTAGTGCAACAAGGTAGCAGATATGAACAGACTTCAGTTGCCCAAGTAACTCAGAAGTGCTGTATATCAGCTGAATAACTATCCACAATGGAATCCTCAGCTGTATAAGCCTGCTGAATAATAGCATTAGAGGGGGTCTTTCAGCTGATATAACTCTAGTTTGGGCACAAATTATACAGCTCTCAGCTGAATAACTGTACACAATTGCATTATATCAGCATTATTACAGCATTATTAATGGTAACAGTTACCCTAAGAGCTGAATATTGCCTGATTAATAGAGTACATGTTACCAATTATACAGCAATATTGCTGATTAATAGAGTCTGTGTTACCTATTATTCAGCACAAAGTACACGCCAGGACCTTTATACTGCTCCTATGGAGTTAACAATTCACAAGTGGCAAAATTGTGAACAATTTCCATACTAAACTTTCTCATATTTTAATAATATTATATTGCCGTGAACTGTTTTGTGACAAAGTGTGTGTGGTGCGATGTCGTGAAAAAGTCAACATCGTTTTCGGTAAGTAAAACCTTGATTTTTCCTCCGTATGCGTAAAATTCAATTGGGAATGGAAGTTTATTGTCAAATACTACATAAATATAGTCTAAAATTTTCACGCGCTCTCAAAATATCACTGTTTACTCGAAAATTATAGTATAAAATAAGTCGATGAGAAATTTAAAAAAATAAAATTTTGTTATTTTACACTTGAAATTGGACAATAAGTTGTTTCTATTAAAATAATTAGGTTTTCTATTCAAATGCAGTTGTTATTTTCGTTTAATAAACAATGATAAATTGTAAATATATTATATAACACAGGTTAGAATCTAAAAGATGGCAGACAACCAATGTGCACTGTACTAACCACAATTAAATGCTATGGGCTGATTAAGTATCCACTCGTGGTTCATTACTCAGCAACGAGCTGACACAAGTAGATCTTGTGTGCCACAAGTCAGCCACAGATTCACGTATAGCTTAATAGTGGGTAACATGTACGCAAATATTGTAATCGGTGAACCATTTAACAGTTTGTAGGAATTTAGGGATCCGTGGATTGTTTAAACAAAATTCAACAAATTAAATATTTCAAATCTTTATTTCAGACAACTGTAGTCCTAAATAATGTTAACGTCTGGTATGTCTATCCTTTTATGTTATTTGGTTACATAATCCCGAGAACCACTAATAAGATTTTTATAAATATTTTTTTTATTAGATTAGTGTGTCGTACACACGGCGACATATCAAGCTACGCAAAACAAACATAAGCTGGCCGTGCGTAGGGAAAGTAATGTATAACGGCGTGTTGTGAGGAGTGAGGAATGGAACAGTTCTTCAGACGATGACTGTTATGAAAATATTCTTTCTTCTATTCGGAAATCAATTTGTATAGAAGGCGTGGCTCCACTGCCACAGTAAATAAACTTTTTTTTTAAATACGATACTTGCAGAGCGTTGTGTATCAAAATCTGCACGTTCTTCTACACCAACATTTCCGGATACGGAACCCTCCAGTTCTAAAATTACATTGCCTCTTGACACTTGAAAACGTGTAGATTGCTCAGTGTTTCCTGTATTTATAATTTTCAAGTATTCTGCATTAATTTTGCGGCGGATTCCGCCAGTTCTCCGTTTTCTTTTCCACATTAGCACAATATCGCGTCGCAATGGTGGTAAATAACTGTTTATACCCAAAGGGGCACTGAAAAAATAAGTCTTCTAGATCTTATATAACTGCATTAGCAGATTAATTGTCCACACTAGTACAACTATTCAGCTCTAGGCAGTAATGGGCTTCAAGTGTTCTATCTAATATAGCAGTTTGCTGTAATTAAGCATTATATCGGTACACTCATAGTGATCATGTGGGCTTTATAAATGCTATTATAGGATTCCGTGTGACAAGCTGAATAATACTATTAAAGTTCCACTTTGTACAGCAACCCGCATTATATCATTGTTAATTGATGTCACAGAATAACTGATTGCATTATAGTAGTTCACATGTTCAATCCTTAAATGCAAGAGTTATAAGGGTACACTTGTGGCTTTCAATTCAGAATATAGCTTAGTTGAAGACCACAAAAATGCTACATTGCAGCTTACAGTACAATTGATCGCTAAAAGCTGTATAATAATGAACTGTTTACCTATATTAATGCTTGCAACATTACAGTGTTGTCTCAGTGACCCATAATAGTGCTGTTATACAGACAAAAGCGTAATTTTCAGCTGTTGCAGATCGAGTGTACTCTTATAAGTCTGCATTAATGCTAAAGATACCGATGTGGACCTTTTGTGACATCCTATAATGCAGTTCTGTGTTATTTGGGTGTGTATCTATCGAACGACATTCAAAAAATTAAGAACACCTTGAATAACTTTGAAATGGTATTTTTTTTTATCAATCTTTAAAGAAACAATAGGGTTGACAATGATGTCCCCTACCCCGGATTTTCCTTTGGACAACCTTAACTCGACGGTGTTATATCTTTAAGATTTAACTTCTGATTTAATTCCCTAAACAAGGACTTTGCATAAGTACCTACATTTCGTATTTTGTTTCACGTTGACTTTTGACTGTCGGTTTACATCAGTTTAAATTTGTGACTAGGTATTACTTATTCATCTTCGATTTGCCTATCATCCGAAGGTGTCTTTCAAAGTAGGTACATAAGTACCAGGTTTATATGGCTTCCCGATGTACAGTCAGCATCAAAAGTATCTAAGCATGTTAAGTGTTCATAAATATCTGAACAACTTTACGATAGCAAACCTTATTTCAACTCACAAAGAAATCAAATTTATTTATCTGTCATGTTATTATTTGTTAAGTTGAAAACAAATGTTATCTAGTAGGAAATAGGGTTTATTTTCGTGTAATTGTTCAGATGTTTTTGAACGCCGGAGATGCTTAGATACTTTTGATGCTGACTGTACCTGCGCAGTTGACAAATTTTAATAGCGCGCGAAATTATATTGACCAATCAGGATCTGCCACCTTCAATCCGTTTACGCTATTGGCTAATTTGTTTTCGCGCCCTTTTCGCTGCTATCCGACTTTGCACTCTTTGATTACTAAATGACTTCGGGTTTTGTCGGGGACTCGGGCCTGCTCTGCGAAATCGAAGATTACCGAACGGCCATATTTTCCTGGTCGTACTGTACCACTCCTGCTGATATCGTATTTACAAACAACATTTTTGCTTCAGGACAAAAGTTCGCCAAGTTGGAGATAAAATGCTTAATGTCTGGTTTGATAAGGAGGTATAAATTGGAGCCAGTGACCAGGCCCGAAGACATACATCTTTTGGCAGACCTGGTTCTACGTCCCAGAGATCCTATCTTAGTGAGTTTCCGGCCAAGGAAGATGACGGGGAAATCGTAGAATATCTTTAGAATCATCTGGAGTGGAGACAAAGAAGATTAATTTTAACAAGGTCACATGAAAACAACATCAGTTTCCTACATGCGTTACATACTTGACTATAAGGGCCAACATCAAAGTGCCAACATTGAAATCACGAGAAACAAAAACAGCTGCTCCATAGAAAACGTCAAACGACTCGACCCAAACGTATGGAACAGCTGATTTTTTTTACCCATTAAAGTATGAAACGCATTTAAATTTACACTCTGGTGGTTAAAAGGTTAATAAATACTTTTCCTTACACCCTGTATATTATGAAGCAATTAAATCAGAATTATGCTAAGGCAGAAATTTAGAAAATGTACCTAAACTTAATTTTATGAAAGTTAAGGTACGTACAATTTTGAATTTTGCGTGTATGGGTGGGTAGTAGTAGATAATATTATGACTTTAAGTACAAGTAAGAATTAATTAAATGTACGTAAATATCGAAATTAGATTCTTTATTTTCCTCTCTCTTTGACGTGAAATTATTTAAAATAAAAACAAATGAGTAGGTATTTTCAAGCTGACTTGGCTCAGCAGTACCTAAATTCAACCAAAGACGCACTTCGATTCGACGCATTGACGCAGCGGCAGACGTCAGTCCGTCATTTGTGAAGCAAGGAGTTGTATGAAACCGCACGTAGAAGCACACACGGTGACGCATTGACGCACCGGGTGTTGTTCTGTGGACTGATCTGCCGCTCCGTCAGTGCGTCATCGTGTATGAACGCACTAAGGCGTATCATCCCTCAGTATTATATTCGGATCCATGTCACTTCAACGTATAGAGGTACTGTTAAAAAATAGTCCATTGCTATAGGACAGCTGGTAACCCTACACTTTTGAAGTTTGACGTAGGTATAGGTTTGTATTTTACGGATTGACCCGAAACTAATTAAGAATTGTTTTTTTTTATCGGTAACTGTATTATTTAAAGCCAATATGAGCCTAGTAATATGCCAAATTAAAAAAAATTGGTACGCCAGTAACTGCCCCATTTACAACAAGGAGTAAATAATTATGTTTATCTACTTATAAAGCTTTGAAAAATACGCTACATTAGTATTTTCTAATATACTTAAACATCTTTTTTTTTAAATTTCAATAGCTCTTTTATTGCTCAAAATTAATTTATATTGTTAAATCAAATTAAAATTTGTGCATTGGTATTATTAAGTTACATTAAGCCTTCCGGGAGATAACATTTTGACATAACCTAACTACAGCACTGGTAGCATGCAACACGTGATACGGCTGTATCACGTCTTTCATCTCGTTCGTTCGCACGCAAATAGAAAGAGAGCGAAGGTGTGATAGCGCTGTATCACTGTGGCATTCTACCTATGCTGGTCGGTTAACTAAAGCTGGCGCGTTCACAGACAGACACACACGAATGCGTTTTTCCTGTCACTGCGTCCGTGCTTGACAAAGATAGAGAAACTTTTCGTTAGGTAGGTATGTGTGCAGAGAGCCACAAGCATTGAGTAAATGTGTGGCTCGCGCCAGCTTTAGTTAACAGACCTGTATGATGCGTACCTAGCGAAATTCTCTTAATTTGTTTTCAGGTATTCTTTTTGTCACTAAATGTTGCCGGTTACAGTTTAAAAGTCCCATAACTACATACTTACTTCGCACCCCTCCTAACAAAACCTCGTAAATTGACTGGGCTAGTATTCTTGAATGACCTAAGTATCAGGATAATTCGCCAAACGCTGCTTGGCAATTTATGTCTTGTCTAGTCTTGAACTTTCCACTCCAGAGGGCCTATGGAAACAAAAAAATATTTTAGGTTAGATTTAAAAAAAAAAAAAAAACAATTAAAAAGTAGGTAAGTAGGGGAAAGGTGTACAAGATGATCCCCTTAAGGGAAAATGCTCGTAGTTTAAAAAATATTCGGTTTAATTCTGACGTTTAAGCGATTAATGATAGCAAGTTTATCTGTCTACCTGTTGTCATACTCAAAATGTTGAATTCAGTGATCTTTCATTATTATATTTAAATTTTTCTAAAACCCTACGAAAGGATGCTTAGGGTTTGGGCAAGATGATCATGCCACTTTTTAAGGAAAATTATATGTTTTCGTGGAATTAAATTTTATCTCAAAGAACTAGTCTCAAGCTGAGCCAGCCTTCTTAATACTCACAAAATAAGTAATAACAACCATTATTATAATAAAATCAATCGTATAGTGTATAATTTTAGCAATATTATATAATCTTCTAAAACACCGTACTTAATCTCATACACCCGAGAACAGGATAATCTTGCCCCAACTTCAACTTTTTTAGTCTTTGTTCGATAACATAATTTTTATGCTTTCTGTTGTTGCCATACCATTCAAAATACTAAATAGGGGCATTATATAAAGCCACTTACACAACAATCTTTGTAATTGACTGCCTAGATCAAAAGTTACCTAAGCTTAAAATCAACCCTACCTTAGATCAAAGTCACAAAATTTATGTTTTTTTCCATAAAAATTTACTCGTCTGTCACATCGCCATGACGAATTCACTGATGCGAGGGGGTATCGGGGGCTACGTTTTACCAAACAAAACAACCAGATAGGGTTTATAGTTTCGCTGCAATTGAGAGGGATCATCTTACCTCAAGGGATCATCTCGTACACCTTTCCCCTACATAGGTTCAAATTAAAAGAAATAAAAATCATTTTACGATATTTTAAACAATTATTAGTAGGTAGAAGTAGTTTGTAACTTGGCAAAGAAATTAAAAACTTTGGTAGGTACCTTTAGAGATTTTCTGAACTTCGTGGACATCAGACTGAAGAGTAAAGGGTTCAGCACAGTACTAAACCAGCTGTTAAATGACACGATACCGTACCCTAATGCCCACCACTGGAACAAACACGTAGACCTACGTAAATGATTTATAATAAATAAATAAAGGATAAGTTGTACCTGTATCCTAAATTTTTGTTCGGTGAAGGGGGGATACAATAATTTTCGTTGAAAAACATTGACTTCCCAACTACCAGAACGTCCGTCGGGTCCTCGTTCAAAATTAGGGTTGAGACGCATTGTCCGACGGCGACCGGCAAATAGATCAAATATAAACCTAACCTAACCTAACCCGAACACAAAACTAAAAGAAAAAAAGACAGTGTTTTATTTATTGAATTAGGCGTCCAAATCAAGCCAAGTCTAACAAATTTTGTCTTAGTGAATCGTCCCAGCTTGGCAGCAACTCCGATAAAACAAAGTCAGTTTATATACACATACTTTGGTTGTATGCTTATTTTTTACCCGACTGCGCGACGCATAGGAAGGGTAATGTGTTTAGTAGGTATGTATGTATGTGTAGCGGAGCTACGAGAGCTGACTAAGCAACAATGCCGAACACATCAATCGAGTCGATGTAAACAGAGATCTATCTAGGTCAGCGCATGCGACCTAAGCACGTCACACAGAAGACGGCCAATCACAATATGGATCTGTCCAACGCATCACAGCTCATTACGAATAACAACCAATCATAAGGCGAGTCCTGAATCGCACTATCGAAGTTATCAAGAGACTTTGCATATATACAACATCCAACTAAGAACTGTTGGACCGCGGTCCCGGGCATTCCAACTAGCCCGTGGAAGATCTTCCCTTTTCCTCCAAACTGGTGACCACCGACAATTGAGCAATCAACCTTCTGGTACGTAGCAGTCGCTGAAGATGGCAGCAACACGGAGCAGCAACGAGGTCCTGAACTAGCCTACAAAGCATAAAGGTCCCGCATCTCCGCAGCAAAGGTTATCGGCTAACGCAACGGTACAGCAACCACGGGGTCACACCGTCACACGCCGAACACACGCCTTCATGAAAAATTGCCATACCTGGTCTGAATGCGTACCAAGCAAGCTGAAGACAAGTTTCGACACTCCGTCTGGAGGGGGAGTACTGTAGCGGAGCTACGAGAGCTGACTAAGCAACAATGCCGAACACATCAATCGAGTCGATGTAAACAGAGATCTATCTAGGTCAGCGCATGCGACCTAAGCACGTCACACAGAAGACGGCCAATCACAATATGGATCTGTCCAACGCATCACAGCTCATTACGAATAACAACCAATCATAAGGCGAGTCCTGAATCGCACTATCGAAGTTATCAAGAGACTTTGCATATATACAACATCCAACTAAGAACTGTTGGACCGCGGTCCCGGGCATTCCAACTAGCCCGTGGAAGATCTTCCCTTTTCCTCCAAATATGTAATGTAAGTTTGTACCTTTGTGGCACACTAAAGACCAAACACGTGGGCCGATTTTGATGATTATTACGTCACTATAGACATGACAATTGACAATAATCAAAATTCAATATGGGGACTACCAGACGCCATATTGTGAAAAATATAAAATTGAAAGTTGACGAACTATGTCGATTGTTGAATAGGTAGGTATTTGAAAATAATTTTTAGGTTTCTCTTATCATTTTTCATTTCGAATGACCATTTTAGGATCTATTACAACGATTTATAGTTGAAAAAACTAAAAAGCTTGAAATATAAAAGTAAATTTAAGAAATTTTTTAAATTTAACATAGTCGTGAGCATATGCATGCATGCATGCAAATTTAAGAAATGAAAAAACGAATTGATCTGAGTTCTTGCCAAACGCTTTTCCGCCTATTACCTAGTATGTGAACTTTAAATAAAAACTGAAAAAAACAACAAGTCCAGTAGTCTAGAATTCTGTTATATAGGTAGGTATTGAAGCGACTTTCACAGCCGGGCCCATTATTCGATTCGACCCATTGATTTCTTAAATTTACTTTTTTAACTTTTTAGTACCTAGGTATACCTACTTATTGAAGTCAGTTTAATTTTTTTGTAGTAATTAATTATATTCGCTATAAACAAAAAGACCGTAAAAACATACAATTATATACCTACGCTTAATCTCGATTCATAATTTTAATGGTCGTTTATTTTGTTCTAACTAAATACAAAACAAACCTTAGCTAAACGCATGAGCTGCTGCATGTTGCAGGCGAAGATAGAGATCCTCATAACGAAGAATGGCAGCCAGCACACCAGGAACGACAGTGTCAATGCTACTAAACAACAGAACTAAATTAGACCTTATAGTGGATTGTTGTAATCAACAATCATTTCGAATCAAATTAAAGATGGAAAAATTAACACTCAGTTGCAGAAGGGCTCATTAAAGTTAATATTCCATTAAATCTCTTACTAGCTTTTACTACGTCAACAAGACAAAAAGTGACAGCAATAGATCTAATGGAGGATTAACTTTTCTGCAACTGAGTGTTTGTCATATAAAAATGTTATAATATTTAAAATTGGAACAGAGCGTGTCATCAATATCGTATGAATTCCAGTTGTAATACTGGACTTGCGGGTTGGTTTATTTGTAATAACTTCCAGTAGATGGCGCTCACGCCCCATTATGACGCAACAGATTGAAAATTTCGTTCTTTGGGTAGTGAGCTCGGTGTCGAAATTGGATAACGCAGAGTGCAGGTTCAAGCCCCGTCCGAGACTTAATTTTTCAATCTTTTATCGGATTCTAAACAGCAACATGGCTGTAACATGTTAGAAATAAATAATATTTGAAACAATCATTTTCACTATTCATATTATTGTATCTCGGAAGGTATTTCACGGGCGGTAGATATGACCTTTTTGGAAGGCTTGCTTGGGGACATAGGTCCAACACGTAGAAGCCCCTTTGAGGCACTTTTATACATGCACCATTCGTGGTCTATCTCTGAATGCGTTATGTAAATGCATCCGAAGAAAAACCACGTTCAGACTTCTTCTTCTTATCGTGTCGACTTCAAATTTTGAACAAAGTCGCTAAATAGTACCTTGCCAGAAGTGGGCAACCGATACTGCACCGTCGCTAGCGGTCATATAGTCGCTAGCGTATACGTTCAGACTATAAACAAACGAATATCATTTCACGATAAAGATCTAATAGCTTTTAGCCTCAGGCTAATAAGCTAGCCTAGGTATCCACATGTTCGATTCAGCTGTAACTAGGCGGTGTGCGAGGAAAACATCTACTGATATTTTAGAATAGAGTCGTTAGCAAATGCTATGCTAGCATAGTATGCAAGCATAATCGTTTCCGCTTTTTTATGAAGTACTGGTGGATTTTTAGCCACTCCTGCATAGGTAGCATTAGCATGGCATCGTGATATAGCGCTATCACACCTTCGCTCTCTTTCTATTTGCCCGCGAACGAACGATATAAAAGACGTGATACAGCCGTATCACATGTAACATGCTACGGCTTCTGGTTGCTCGAATCCCTGCCACTCACGCTCCGGATAACAAGCACTCCTCAAAAACTATAGAAACTATGATACTTACTAACAAGTTTGTTCACCTTATTCCTATTGTCGCGATGATTGAAAATTTTGTTCCCAGACACTTTCATCTGCATCACATTCACTTTGAACGCTATCATGGTGTACACAAAGGTCATTATAATTAACGGTATCACGAAACTAATCAGCGCTACCACTCCATTTACAACTCTTGCATAGGTTGTCGGTATCGTAAAGCAAAACCTCGACTTCTGAGTCTGTATAAAACGTATCGCCCACATTTCTGGCAGCGTTTGTATGATAGACATGATCCAAATAATGACAATTATCTTGATAACTCGCCTCCAGACTAGCTTCGAATTCAGGAGTAACGGGTACCAGATAGCGATGTATCTTTCTATAGCCAAGGCAGTCATTGTCAATATGCTGTTGTACCAGAAAGCAAACAAAACAAACCAGTGGACTTTACAGGCAAGATCTCCGTCGAACATGTATGATTCGAAGATGTACTCCCGAGCTTCGGGTATAATCGTGAATGCGACTATGATATCGGACACCGCTAAGTTGAACAGGTAGTAATTAGTAGCGGTGTGCATAGTCCTGTCGTAGTATATCACGATGCAGGTTAGCAGGTTTCCGATCAAGCTTATCACGAATACGATGATCAAAGATACAGCGAATACGATACGAGGCCAGTGCGGTTCTTGACGAAATGCGACTTGAAGAAACTCTGACCACTGTTTCAAGTCCTCGTCAAAGTCGTTTATTTCTGTCTGGTTTGACATTTTTTGAATGAGAAATACTGTAAGTGTTAATTTCGCTAGGTGAGACAGAGTAATGTTACGATACGTACGCGCATACCGTTTGTCCATTACCTACCATTTGAACCATATTTGCTGAATAAAGTAAACAACATGATTAGTAGGATTAATTTAATCTGTAAATTTACATTTACATGCTCTTTTTTCACTAAGAGTTAATTTTCCTGGTTGTTTTACACTTATCTACGGAGTCACTGTTTTCTATCTATCTACAAGTATATTTGCACAAACATTGGTAGCGGTTCTTAAACAATTAAAGGAAGAAAACTGAAAAGTCATTAATTTTTAGTTTAATTTGGTATCTACTCGTAGGTATCTACATACGCGAACGCGATTACTCCAGCGACAAGAGCGTAGCTCTTAAATAAGATGATGATGATGATATATATAGGTACGCTTATTAAGTTTGTACGGAACCTTAAAGACGCGAGTCCTACTCGGCCTTGTCCGGTTTTTATTATTTTATGGATTCAAAAATCGCACTCCAGGCACGGAAATTCGGGAAAACTACGGGAGACAAAGGAAACACGTTAAACCTCTTCAAATTGTATTTTGAAAGTGCAAGTACCTAAGTACCTAGTACCTATACATTTTGTGAGAAATTAGAACTAGATTAACGATTACCTACAACATAAATCACAATAAATTATTAAGATTACAACTGAAACAATAATGGGACAACCCTGCGACCCGAGAAATGCCCCGTACGGGGCGGAAGTAGCTTACTGTTCAGATTTTACTTTACTATGACTATTTGTGTATTATTGTGTACCTACGTCTACCTACCTACTCCAATACGCCTGCAAAAAACATTATTGCAAATTTGATCCAAAGTATATCGTGGTCTAAAGTTTTCTGCAGAATAACCAACCACAGTTCCTTCTTCGGCTCAATTTTCTTTGACATTGATAGTTGCGTGTATTATGTATAGTAGGTACTCTGTGGTTGTGTGTTGAACGCTGTATGAAGACTAAAACCACGTGTAGGCATGAAATGAAACTAATAATTGGGTAGATCAACTATTTTTTGTCCATACCTAGTCCCAGTCATCTGCATAAAATTTTCTCAATGTTCAGGCTCAGGCTCAAGCTCAGGTTTTGCTTGCCCCAAAATTTAATGTTTGTTGAATAACTAAGGATTGCATTTATTAAACACACACACGGTTTTGCAAAATAACTTGAATTTTACTTGTATTTTGGCGGTTGTCCGATGGACGCTTTATTTCGTTGTCCCCACGCTTTTTGGTCTATCGGACAACCGCTAAAAACTTCTAGTAGTTCAACACAGATGGTGCAATGCGCATGTGTGTAGAAGAATCATATCATTAGATACAATATCCATATTTAAAAATTAATGAATGTCAAGAAAAAAGGAATAAAAACGTTTTTTTAAACAGTACCGTGAGGACAAAAAATAGTTGATCTACCCAATTACTAAGTATTTGGGAAATAAATTCAGTCCAATAAGATCCTAATCCAATTGCTGTCCTAATCCATGCTACGATTAAATTGATCCGCAGAAGGTTGGTTTGTTTGTAAAGAATTTCAGTAAGATAGGTAGGTGAATATTGACACACACACAGCCGCCTCAGATCATCGTTATCTTATCCGCTAATACCAACAAGTTGCATTCTGCCTGCTAACTTACAATCATGACTTGCATTTTATTTAACCAAGGCCAACCAACTATAAATAGGTAACAATAATTATAACTAACTAAAAAAATACTAGCTTTATAAAATACTTAGTGTTTTCCCGCGACTTCGTCCGCACAAATTATATAACAGATTTAAAGTCAGATCATAAGCTATCAAACAAAAAAAGTTTCATCAAAATCGGTTCAGTAGTTTTAGCCTGATGCGCGAACAAACAAACAAACACACAATTTTGTCATTAGATGGCGCTGCACGTCATTTAAATCGCGCTATCGAGTGTTATTTTGAATTTATATGAAGTGAACCGCTACTTTTTTATTCCTCACGATATTACGTTTTTATAATAGTTAAGATACATAAAATGCCTATAAGCGTATAGGGTCCTTCTTAATATGCTGACACTTTTTAAGAGACCGTCAAACTGAAAAACATGATGTCAACTTAGCAACTTTGTAGCTAGATCTAGCAATTTTTTGATGTCTGGCAGCTACAAATTTGTAAAACAAGTAGCTAAACTTTTTGGCTACTTTTTCTAGCAACTATTTGGATTTAGAGTTTTTGGAAGCCAGAGCCATAAAAATGAACTAAAATCCAGCAATAAATAAGGCTAAAGTATGAAAATAGCTATATTTTATTTATTTATTGAGAAATTACAAAGGCAGCTTAACCTAAATAACGTAAAAATACACAATTTGCTTATTATGCTACTATTGTAGATATATAGGTAGGTATATGTAACTAGTTATATTTTATATTTATATTCTTACAAAATGTAGCAAAAAAGACTGTTGGGTAAGAAAACATTAGGTACCGTGTTTTGTACTTCCACACTCCGTTCCATAGGCACAAGAACAGAAAGATATTTTTAATTGCTATTTAGCTTTTGTCCAAATGTAATTTATTAGGTATAAGCTATAGCTATGAATACTTAGATAAATTATAGTTACGACTTATCTTGAACATTACTAAAGCCGTTCTTAGAATGTTTGAAACCAAATATCTACTCCAAATTCACATTATTGGTTCAAAACATCCCATAAACTTACATACTTAAACGTAACTTGGAACAGAGTAGGTAGGTATACCTAGAACCCAACAACAGAATAGGCAAGCTACGATTCGAGTTGCACTACCCTCCGTGCTAGTTTGTTTGTATACACAAAACAAACTGTTAGTCGGTAGAATAGTATTCTTCGAGACGCGTCGCTCGGCCGCACGATAGGTACGAAACGAGTTATTAGCTGGTATAGTATACGTAAAATTTGTACATCTTTATATTTAAGGAAATGGATATGATAGTTATTCTTATTAAACTAAGTAATTAGCTTATTTAGCTCCTGCATCATATTGGATACAGAACGGCAGAACAGTAAATAATTATTTTCTAATAAAACAGGGCTATAAAAAAATAAAATTTAAATAGGTAATTACTTAACAAAATTATATAAATACTTATGTATATCATGTGTAACTGAAGTTTGTAGATGTCATAAATATAAGTAGTAGAATATATAGGTATGTAATAACAAATAAATATTAACCAGTTATATGCACGTATTCTTTTGTAGGTATTTGTTTGTGTTAGGTTTGCTAGTTGTATGTTTCCGACGTAATATATATTTATAATTATACATATATATTTTTTAACCGTTTACAAAGTCAAGGAGGCAGTGGAAAATTTAATTCCAACGTTGTTCTATATTCCAAAATTTTATGGATTTGTGTTTGTGTCAATTTGGTGTAGGTATTTATTATTTGTCAGTATCGAGCAAAAAGGTAGATCCAATTTTCAGGTACAAGATTTACTGAACTTATTAGTTTACATAATTGTGTCCTTTCACTAGCTGTGGATACTAAATAATGACTCAGTTTCATCATAAGACAAGGATTTGAGGAAATCATAGATAACTTTTTTACAACTAATTGGGTTTAGATTGGTTAAAGTTGTGTTTAGTGATATTTTGTTATACAAAAATGGTCCAAGGAATAAGGAAAACTTTTGCCCAAATGACGTTAAACAGAGCGGAACTTTATACACAATATCCTTTCTTCTTTTCCCGATGTTGTCGACAGGCTCCCTGTGTTGCCACCAAATAACGTGTTTTATAAAAAGTTGTCGTACCGTGAGAACAGGGATTTCTCTGTATAGTAAATGCGTAGAATGTTTAAACTTTTTGAACGACATTACTTTCAGCACCGCGCGTTGTGCTCTTTCAATTGCGATCAGTGTAGTCTTTGGTGCGCCGCCCCATGCATTGATGCCGTATGTTAGCAAAGACTGACAAAGTGCATAATACACAGAGATCAATAGTTTTCTATCACAGATGTACCTAAGTGTCCTAAAAACAAGTATCAGTCTTCTCACCCTACCTGTGAGTACCGATATGTGCTCCTTCCAGTTAAGATGTCTATCAATTATAACGCCTAAGTACCTTATATTTGCGGCCTCTTGCAGATCAATACAATCGCACTGAAACCTATCTTTAACACAATGATGAGCCTTTACTGAAACACAGTTTTGTGTTTGAGTGACACTTCGTATGCTAAAGTTAATATATTTCGTTTTAGTTTCGTTTAAGGTCAGGAGATTGTTATCTAACCAATTGGTTACCAGTCGAAAGCCATCGTCTGCATTTTCATTAACCTGGGTCCAAGATGTTCCAGAAAAAAGGAGAACAGTATCATCTGCGAAGGTTATTATTTTACCATCACGTAGAGGCAACTGGCACAAGTCGTTGATGTATATGAGAAACAAAGTTGGGCCCAGTACGCTTCCCTGCGGAACACCATACTGAATCGCTTCCTCGTCACTCACAACACCACCGACCCGAAGACACTGTTTTCTGTTGGTCATATAGTCCGTAAATAATTGAAGGGGCAGACCACGTACCCCAGCTCTTTCTAGCTTTCGCAAAAGTATAGGAACAGAAACAGTATCAAAGGCTTTTGCCAAGTCAAGGAATATCCCCATACATTTTTTACCTTTGTCCAGATTTGAAGACACAAAAGATGTTAACTGCTCTACAGCATCTGAAGTGGATCTGTTATTCCTAAAACCGTATTGATTTGGCACTAGTATATCATATTTTTCAAGATAGGATTTTAGTCTCTTATTTATTACCTTTTCTAAGATCTTAGCTAATGTTGGCAATAACGAAATAGGTCTGTAGTTTGAAATACTGTCTCTGTCCCCACTCTTAAATATTGGGATCACTATTGATTTTTTCAAGGCCTCAGGAAATTTGGCCTGCTCTAGACATAGGTTGCAGATTATTGAAATAGGTAATGCCAGGTTACGTGTAACAGCTTTGATCAAGGATGACGTAATTCCATCCCAACCACAAGCAGAGCTCGGTTTTAAAGAATTTATGATTCGCACTATCTCATCATAGTCTGTTGGTAAGAGAACTAAGGAATTTGGGTTATTTGAATTTACGGTGGTATTTCTAACTAGATCCGCTTCGACAAGTTGTTGATTGTCTAGTATCCTGTTTGCCAATAGTTTTCCAATATCTACAAAATATATGTTATATTTATTAGCGTAGTTTAAGGAAACAATAGGGTCAGATTTTAAATTCAAAATTTCTTTTGCATCGTCTTTAGGTTTTTCCATATAACACATACTTTTGATCGTTTTCCATTGCTTTTTTGGGTCTCTACAGTGTCTGTTCAGTTCCTGTCTGTAATATGCACTCTTGAGATTTTTTAGAATTTTGTTGCAAGTGTTACGGTACCTAGTATAGCTTATTTTCACGATGACATTGTCTGGATTTTTTTTAAGTTTCATGTGTAACCTATCCCTGTGTCGCATACACCGAATCAAGCCTGGCGTAATCCAGGGTTTAGTATTTGTTTTTCTACTTGACAGGGTTTTGGTGCTGGAGTGATCTTTAACACACTCTGTAAGGATTTGCAAAAATGAATTAGTAGCTTCATTTGCATCGTTTCCGAGTCGCTCTCGCCAGTTAATACTTTCAAGTTGTTGATTCACTCCATTATAATCAATCTTAGTTAGCGAAGTACATTTTTTTCCACTAAATTGAACAGTTTTAGATAGGGAAGCGATGACACAAGCATGGTCAGTTAACGTAGAGTAGCATACAACAGTGGCAACCTCAAGACTAGTCCGACTAAAGCAATGGTCTAAGCAGCTTACAGCACTAGTAAGAAAAGTATGAGTTGGAAGCAACCCATGCAATGCCAGCAGATCAAGGTATTCTGTAGATTTAGTTGTGTCATTACCGTCCTTTATATCGATATTCATGTCACCCAATAACACAAGATTACCAGTCTTATAATGTGTGAGGATTTTATCAATTGACAAAATGAATTTATCAAGGTATTTGAATTCATAGGGTCTATATACACCGACTACAGTATAATCTTTCAGCGTAACTACGAGACTATTTAGTTCCTCGGTGTTATCTGGTTCTATAACTTGTGCCTCAATGTTATTATTTACATAAATTATTACACCATCATTCTGGTTGTAGTTTCTTTCGGTTGCAAAGTGTCTGTAATTCTGAATGGATGGTAGTTGGATAACTTTTGAGAGCCAGCATTCTGTTAAGATTATGATGTCGAAATCCATCGCTAATCTTTGTAATAGAACTTGCAAACCATCAAAATTTTTATTGATACTTCTTATGTTTTGAGAAAGGATACGTAACTGATTTTTAGTATTATTGAATGTTGTTTTGCAATGCTCCGGAACGTCTATCGCTACTGCGCTACCGACCCTGATGTTACCATCAATGTCGGTGCAAAGGTCTTTCACATCAACCATGTTTATCTATTGGAAACTTTAATTTAAGTAGAAGTTTATAAGCGTACGGCGGTAGGCATGTCCGTAGCATTGCAAAAATAACGAAAATTATATCGTATGTAATAATATTATGTTGTATTTTAAGTAGAGGTGTGTTTTTAAATGAATGAAGTGTGTATGTTTGGAAATTGTGTGTATAACGTAAAATATAATATGTAGATGTAATAATAAAATAATGCCCTTTGAACTTACGTGATAATATAAAACAACGGAAAAGTAAAAATAGGTTTTCTATACTACTATTGGAGACTATGTTCAGTCATTCCTTTTGAGTAGTTTCTTCCGTTTTCAATTCTTCAATTTGATCTAGAGATTTTATTAAAATTCCAGGTGATCCATCGATTCTTCGTATGAAAACTCTGCCAGATGATGTCCAACAATATCTATACCCACAAGTTTTCTGCAGATTACGCGCATGATAATATAGATTCCTTGCATGCCTGGTCAAAGACTCCGAAAAGTATAGCGGTTCATCTGCCCACTCCTTGCTGACATTCTTTGTGTTGTATTTGTTATCCGAGTTAGTTTTGTTATATCTCTTAACTGCAGCAATAGTTTTATTGCGTAGGTGAGCATTCCGATATTGGACTATTACTGGTTTTCGTTTATTAGCATTGATCCTGTATACTTCTGTGATATCGTATTTTTCAACTGTAAGACCCAAGGAAGAGTGGATTTTATCCAGCGTAGCATATAAGTTTTCGTCATCTTCCCTTGGCAGGTTATTAATTTCCAGTGTTGCATTGAGATGTTTTCTTTGCACCTGTTCTAGCTGATCTTCCAGAATAACGATTCTTTGGAGAGCTATGTTATGTTCCGCAGTTATTTTTTCCACATTTTTTTGTAATTGTTCATTGAACTTGGTAGATTGTTCTAAAACTTTCTCCATTTTGATATTAGACTTCAGTATTTCTTCGTTGTGAGTTTTCATTTCTGCGAACACCTCACACAGCTTATTAAATTTGGAATCATGATCTGTCTTCAGACTTGCGAACATGTTTTTCATATCTTCTCTGAGCGAAACCATTTCATGCAAATCTGGATTTAGTTTACGCTTCCTGTTATCGCTTTTGCCTTGGCTTGTAAGATCCGGGTTTGAAGAGTATTTGCCGGACGGCGGAGATCGTTCCATTTTAGATGCCGGTGTTTTTTCTGCAACCGTTGCGTTTACTATGCACCTACCGATATCGGTAAGTGGCACTTTAAAACTGAATTTGGGCGTTATTCGTATGCGTTTACGGATGTTTATTATTTGTTTGTGACTATTTGTATTTTATAATAAAATCAAGTAAGCGACCACACTTGTCAGAGAAAGAACGAAGAATGTTTATTTGATTTTCTTTTACTTTTACTCACTCGAGTAGAATATTTCACTCTCGTTCTTACATGTTTTTTTGTTACTACATCCGTTTATACGTGCGATGCAGGGGCGGATCCAGGATTTCATGTTGGGGGGGGCCCATCGGCCAACTCGGGCCACGTATTAAGATTAAAAGAAATTAAGAGAGCTCATTTCTTTACTCGGCCTCAAAATTCAGAGGTTCGTGCGGGGGGCCATGGCCCCCTGGCCCCCCCCCCCCCCCCCCCACCCCTGTATCCGCCACTGGTGCGATACATAACATTTTCAACCTTTAATTGCACAGCATGAGCACAAACATGGCCGTAACATGATAATAACCAATAACATTTTGAGAAATTTAACATTTTCAAATTATTTGCGTTATTTTAACCGATTTTGATGTTTAGCTACTTCTAGCAACTTATATGGGATAGAAAAATGAGCAATCTAGCAACTTTTCGTGAAGTAGTTAGCTACAGCCCTAAGGTAGCAGTTGGCAACACTGCTGAAAAATTGTCTCTATGGCACCAACAATACCAACATCAAAATCGAGAAAACAAAATCAGCAGTAAATGTAAAAATGTAAATCGCCGTTATACTGCGAAAATCAATTATCTGATCAAAATGTCGAAATGAAATATCGCGTCTACAAAGTTAAGTTTGTTGAAAATTACCCTTGTAATGGTAATATTATTATTTTCTATAATTTCATCAGCACATTGATTAATCTTCTATATGGGCGTGGATTTAGAGTTTAAAAAACATGAGTGCTTTTAGTAAAATTTAACAATAACTGTCACGAGGCCTCTTATTTAATTGGTTTTCCCTGAAAACTGTAAAATCTCGATTCTTTCTAAATTAATAGGAATACAACAATATCTACGAAATCAGTTTTAACTTTCATTAATTCCTAATTATCAATGATATAAAATTACGAAACAGATGTCTTTTTGTGAAGATACACGTAAAAATGTGTCAAGATAATTGGTTTTCACTGGAGAAAAATTAAAAATCTAGTATTTATTAGGTTTTACTGTAAGGAGTTGGGGGTTTATTACCATTTTCAATTTAGTTGAGTTATTACCTGTCTATGCTTCCGGGAAGCGAGTGGCAACGCTGGTCCGATCAGAGGGGCATGGGATGCGCTCCGCGGCGACGTCCAGCAGTGCGATTTTTGAACATCATACGATCAACTCAGCAGTAGAAAATGTCAAAATTACTATTGAGTAATATGCATCTTTCTACTCCGAGTTGATCGTATGATGTTCAAAAATCGCACTGCAGTTCGGTCCTTTGGTGCCACTCGCTTCCCGGAAGCATAGACAGGTAAATAACTCAACTAAATTGAAAATGGTAAAAAACCCCCGACTCCTTACAGTAAAACCTAATAAATACTAAATTTTTAAACGTTCTGTGTTCTGTTGACTGTTGATTTTAAATTAGCATAGTGGGTATCTATCAAACAAATAATCAATCCTGATGCTGCAGGGGAACTGCCTACCAAAACCGTGATGCTTTAGAATCTTCTAATAATACATTAGCATGGCGGGTACCAAAAAAAAACCTATAGATAGTAAGTATACGGTTATTATACTATAATTTCCTGTATCCAGAGGTTGTCTGCTTGATATCCATTATGCTAATTTAACATTTATTTATTTATTTATTTATTTATTTACACATTACAGGCACAATTAATGTTGTCTTGACAGGTATACACCCAATGCGACGACATTTTGTTTGCACATCTTACATAAAAAACATCTTAACATCTTACATTAATAATGTACACAGTTCAAATACAAATATTTTAAAGACTTTCATTTAAAAAATTTACAGTTCCTAAATCTAGATAATACATTTAATTATCTACAAGTAAATCTAAGAGCTGCTTCCGTGAACTGGGCCTGCGAACAGTGGAACAAGTCTATATCTTTAGCTACTTCATTCAATATGCGTAATGCCGTCGTGGTCGGAGCATGAGAAAGAACATTGGTCCTGCACGAGGGCACTGCGAACAGCTGGTCTCTGGGTCCACGCCGCAACCGTGTGTTCGGTACCAGTAGTCTCATGGCTTCTAATACTTTGGGATTATTTAGCTTCCCTCTAAATATCTTGAATAGATTGGTCACAAGTGCTAAATTCCTTCTTGCTTTTAAACTGTTATATCCCACCATTCCCAGAACAAAAAGAGTCGGATACATGAGCGGGTAAAAAGGATAAACACCGTACTGTTTCCAATAAATGTACCTAATAAACTTATTTTGGATTTTTTCTACCATCGATGTATATTTCGCTTCATGGGGGTTCCAGATGATTGCGCTACTTTCTAATCGACTTCTAACTAAGGCACTGTACAAGGATTTTACTGTAGCTATGTTATGGAAATCCTTAGCTTGGCGCAGAATAAACCCGAGATTTCTATATGCCTTTTTACATATGTTTGTTATGTGGTCGCGGAATGTCAGATCTTGCGATATACAAACTCCCAGATCTCTAACCGAACAAACCCTCGAGACATTACTGTCGTCGATTTGGTATGTATAGTGTAGTGGATGCAATGCTCTCGTACACGACATCACTGAGCACTTTGAATTATTAAATGAGAGCTTATTTTCGTTGCTCCACTCAACTACCCTATCAATATCGCTCTGCAAGCGTATGCAGTCTGCTTCCTCATTGACGGTTAAACTCATCAGATCTTCAAGATCCCTGGTTTTGCTACGCAGTATCCCTGCAGCATCAGGATCGAGGAGTTGGAATCTTAACTTCAGCGTTAAAGTATCGAGTTGATACCCATTATACTAATTTAAAATAAACAGATCCTCAAATCTTACGGTTTTGGTATGCATTTCCCCTACAGTATCAGGATTGAGGAGTTGGAACCCAAATATTCATTAAAAATTATCTACTTGATACCCGCCGCTATGCTAATGTATAATAAGAAGATCGTCGAGCCTCAAGGTCTTGGTAAGCAGTTTCCCTGCAGCATCAGGATTTGAGGAGTTGGAACCTGAACCTTAAGAGGCTCCCCATAGGTAAACGCAGGGCCGGGCCATATTTTGAAGAAGAAAAATTGGTATACCCTAAGATGTTTTTATATGTAAAAACTTGTTTGTGTATGTTCGTAAAATGTCATTGGGTATACCTACGAAAATTACGTAGGTTAGTAGAGGTGAGGCGGTTCTTAAAGAGTCAAGGTCGTTCGGTCAGGGAAACCTAAATTATTTGCTTGATAGGTACCTATTAGGTATGCTTATTTAAAATCAATAGATTCTCAAGCCTCACGGTTTTGGTAGTTCCCCTGCAGATTGAGGAGTTGGATCCTAAATTCTAACGCAAAAGTAATTGCCAGATACACACACCATGCTATTTAAAATTAACAGTCTGACTCACGCTCATTCTCACGGATAGTGAGTTCAAAAAGTTTTTTTGAGAACTTTAAGCGTCTGTAAGGTAATATCACCGACGGGGTGTGTCTGGGAGTATTGATATTTTTACGATATTGTGTAACATATAAAACGTAAAAATCAGCCAACAGAATTTAAGTGAGATTCGTAGCATTTTTGCGTACCTACCTTGATTACTTGATACCTGGAAAATCTCTGTCTGGCCAAGCTAGCGGGTAGGCACACGAACATAAGTACATACTAACATAGAATCTTACAACTTCTGTTCATCAGAAAGTAGTGACGTCTGGCGGCAGATCTTGCTCTAAATAATTTCTTACCTTTTTCCTGGTCTTCATTACCACAATCGAAATCAAGTTTATCAATTTCATTTGAACTCATTTTCGAAACTCTAAATATTATCAAAAACATAACAATCCTTTCCTAGACGTGACAGACTGACACTAGAGCGCCACCATGCAGAACTAAACAAGTTTAATTGTTTTTCGCTGTACTAGTGATTTGAATGATATTATAATACAAAATAGTCAGAGAAAACCAATTATCTGTTCATACAATATTTTCTTAGATGATTTGATTGTATTGAGTGTAGTAAAGAATCCGTCAGGGAAAACAAATTAAACTGTGTTAATAGCTTGTACTAGGCAGTTTTAATTGAATATGAACACTTAAATCTCAAAAAGTGGTTGTTCTTGAGAAAAAAATAAAATACTTCTTGAGCTCTCATACGGGTAAAACAAATTAAATCAGTTTAAATGGTAATCACGGGAGATGGATAAGGTGGCAGTCAAGTTAAATCAGCTTAATGCTTTGTATTAGACGGCAAAGCTCGATACTGCATGAAATAATTGATTATCACATTAGCTAGAATCAAAACTATACGTCATAGCGTATAATGGGTTTTCGCAGACGAAAAACCGCAAAATTTTAAGTACTTTAGCATTGTTAAGTCGTTTTCGGCAGAATTTCGAGATAATTGGTTTTCGCAGTATAACGGCGAAATAATCAGCAGTCCCATACATTGGGATTAAGTAGGTTGGCAGTTTAGTAAAGAACAGCAGATTTTTTTTCTCGATTTCTATGTTGGTCTCGATTTCTGTGAAAGTTGTTCAGTTTGATGGTCTGACCATCCCCTTAAAAAAGTGTCAGCAGATTTTTTATCATTTGTGTTGGGCTATTGCAAGCAAGGGTCGTTAATATAACACTTGGACCATCGCTGGTCCTTTGTGTTCGCCCCAAACTCACCCATATTTTACGCATACCTCCGAACTTGTGGTATTTTCTTTTCATTCTCGGGAATGCAGGTTTCCTTACGATGTTTTCCTTCACCGCCGAGCTAGTAAATTATAAATACAACCGTACATAATTTCCGAAGAACTTAGTGGTACTGGCCAGGAATCGAACCGCCGCCTCATGATTGAGGCGCAAGCTCTCTTCCGTATGGGCTATCATCGCTCACAGCAGATTACGAAGGATCCTATACCTACAATAAATACTTATAAATTAAATAAATAAATATCTTGGACATTGTCACACAAAATAATGTAATTAAAAAATCAATCAATTATAATCTAATTCACTAAATAAATAAAACTAGTCAAACAAACCGCCCCGCATCATGTCCCGCTCAAAGGTGCCCATTATCTTGTTGGCTGCGTTGCCTCAAGGGATGGCCAGCGACATCTATTGGACGAAATATGACCCGGTCAAGACCTTTTTGACGTTACCGTCGGCCTATCACCAAAATAAATTTTTATTTACAGTACTTACTCCAGTAACTTATGTTAGGGTGCATTTTAGTGCGAATATACAAATATAGGAACAGTCGGCGGCATACTCTTTGATGTCATGTTCAATGTCTTATCCTCCAAAATTCCTTTTGTTTTTGTATCTCCACTTTTAACATAACATTTCACGGTCTTCTTCTTCTTTTAAAACAAAGAAACTTTCGTAAATAAATTCTTGCCACCTTCACACCGTAAATATATTAGGAGCGCTCCAGCTTCTTCCGTGGTTCGGATTCATTCGGAACGTACATTGTCTGGACTGTATTTCTTTACTCCATAAGGTCTGAAAAAAACATTTCAAGAAAGTAGTGAACCTGCATGCTGAGTTGTGGGTTCGAAACCCGCAAGAGACAAATATTTGTGTGGTGAATACGACGGTGGACGATAGCGAATATGGTGTACCCAAACCATTGATGTAACCTATACTACACCTACTTGCTGTCCTAATCCATGCTACGATTAAATTGATCCGCAGAAGATTGGTTTGTTTGCAAAGAATTTCAGTAAGATAGGAATTTTTTTTAAGTTAATTTTAATTTCTCCCCTCCGGACGGAAAGCGTCCATTTTCGTCCCGCTGCGCTAAAAGAAAGTTGCCGCTTTCCACCTCCGTCGAGGAGAAAAATACTAAGTATACTAACCTCGGGCAAAAAATAAGAAAGCCCCAGATCACATGTTTGTTGACATCGGCTTCGCCTCGGTCAACAATTACCTACATGAGATCTGAGAATTTTCTTACTTTCCTGCCTTCGGTGTGTAATCTACTATAGGTACACATACAGAGCCGCCTCTGATAATCGCTCTCAGCTTATACCAAAAAAGTTGCATTCTGCCTGCTAGCTTAGGTACAGCCATGACTTGCATTTTATTTAACCAATGTAGTAAAATAATACTACCTTAATAAAATATACCTACATAGTATAAGCGTATAGGGTCCTTTTTAATAATATGCTGACACTTTTTTAAGGGGATGAACAGACAGTAAAACTGAATAACTTTCTTTATGGCACCAACATCTAAATCGCGATAAAAACCAGCTGTTCCATAAAAAACTGCAAACCTACTTGAGCCAAATGTATGGGACAGCTGTTTTTTTTTCACGATTTCAATGTTGGGCCCATAGAGAAAGTTGTTCAGTTTGATGGTCTGATCATCCCCGTAAAAAATTGTCAGCACCCTGTACATTATTATTCTATTCTATATTTTAAAAAATGGCTGCCATCTTGGGTATGTGATGATTTTGCCAATGTCGAGTTTTTATAGCAAAAGTGCTTGACGTTGTACGGTTATATTGATATTTTGGTGACTTCAAGGGTTGTTCTTATAAAAGAACAATATCCTGAGCCACCACTGGAGTTCCACTGTGGACCGCGGATGGGGCAACCAATAGCTGAGCCACAGAGCAACTCCACATTATTATGTATTATGTATAATTATCATAATACAAGTCTAGAATGGATTCTGGTACTTCGATTGGGACTAGATAGTCTGTGTGACAAGGTCCAAGATATTTATTTATTTGAAGTGTGTTCCGAGAGTGTTCTTCTTCATATTTATTAGAAAAACGTTTAAATTGTTCTCTATCTGAGGCTATTTCCCTTTCATAATGGATGAAATCAGGAAGCTGGAAAAGGTATTGTTTCATTTTTAACATAACATTATGTTAAAGACGCAGCCCTTCGCAAAAAGTTCATGTTAGGAAAAATGAATCAAATGAGTAGTAATCGATTATAATCATGATTGGTGATCAATTTGGAATTTAAAAAATGTAATGATTGTGTGTGATGATGATGAATAAATTACCTTCAGAGCTTTCCTGAATTTTGTGGACATTAGACTGAAGAGTATGGGGTTCACAACTATGCTGAACCAGCTGTTCAAGCATACTACCTTATTTCCTATTGCCCACCACTGCAAGGAAAAATACACAATTATCATAATTTATTAATATGTTTACCAAAACCAACATGATGATTTGACCAGTATAAAGCAGAAAAGTTCTGCTGTAAATCGTATTTTTTTATTATTTCTATCCTACCTTTACCTATACCACCTACCAACTTACTTTCCCTTTTTTTTTATTACTTAGGTACTTAATAAAAAATAAAAAAATCATATTTTATATTGATTTCTAACCAACCTTTACCAACCTAATAAAAAAATACGATCTACGGCAGCACTTCTCTGCTTTAATTTTTGATTGGGAAAAAAATTACATTTCAGTTTCAGTTCTTTATTGCCTTAAAGTGCATGTATAGGTACATAAGATGGAATGTTACAATAGAATCAATGCAATTTTACCCAAGGGTGTAGCAATTATTTTATAAGTAGGTACCTAACTACCTAACTAAATTATAATTATGAAATTGAACTATGAATCAAAACATCAATATTGTTTAAAAACACAAACACAATACTCATTTCTCATTTCCAAAAAACAAGAATTTTAGTTATATTCAATAATATAAAATATAAATATAAAAAACCTCTTAAATTTCAGTGAGGTACCTAGATTACATAATAATATAATATTAGAAATATAAAAAAAAAATTTTTTCCATTTGTTTACTTTTTACGTCATGTTATCTTCAATGTACAGGCACTTCTGATACAGTTTCATAAAAGAGTAGAAAAGTTACGTCTGTGAATTTAAGTTAAGTCTTTTTTACTATACTTAATTAGTTGCAATTCATAACTGCTATTAGGTGTGTAGTGTAGCCTTGGCAGCGTGCGTTGATTAGCTAGCAGAAGTAAATAATGTAAAATATGTGTTCTACACGACATAGGTACTTAAGTACAACGGTTTCCGCTAACTAGCCTGTTTCTAACTAGTACAAATTCTTGTAGCATTTTAGAACATCCAGGCATCTTGTGTTCGTAACCTGTCCGTTCACATACGATGACACACTGACGGAGCGGCAGATGTCAGTCCATAGAACCACACCCGGTGCGTCAATGCGTCACCGTGTGTGCTTCTACGTGCGGTTTCACACAACTCCTTGCTTCACAAATGACGGACTGACGTTTGCTGCTCCGGCATGGCAGTGCGTCATGTCATCGTGTGTGAACGCGCTAAGTATAAACTACTTTGAGGACGATCCCGTGTTTTGTGTCGCCAACTAACACACTAAAGTGACCTACGAAGTACCTAACTATTATAACCTGGGTTCTTTTTTTTTGTATCACGCACAACTAAACCATACTTACAAAACAATTACAGCAATTTTATTAACTTTGAGAATTGCGGACAGTGAAAAGATAGTCACTGTTTTCTGATTTAATTTTTGGATTTTTTATCAGCCATACCAATGCAATTACGTAGTATGCTCTTTAATAAGGACTTGTAGACATAATCGTGTGTAGTGAAGTTTAATAAGGGTCAGGTACGTTAACTCGAGGTAATCAACTGGCTTTTAAAATGACCCCAATTTGACACTCCGGTCGGATGTAGGTGTAGGTACCACAACACGCAAAGATAATCATCTGTGACATTTTCTACCAATGTGTCCACAAGTACTACTGATGTAAACGAAAGTTACGGTTAGTTCCCGTAAGACAATCTTTCCAATATCATGAAACAAATAAAAAAAAATGTATGTATGTATACTGACTGATATTATAAAGACAAGAAGAAAGATTTGAATTTTTGTTTGTTTGTTTGTAATGAATAGGCTCCGAAACTACTGGACCGATCTGAATAATTCTTTCACCATTAGAATGCTACATTATCTATGATAAACATCTATAGGCTAAAATAAACGGCCAAGTGTGTGTCGGGAAGATTCTAAGGCGGTACGAAGTTCGCCACGGTCATCTAGTTATTAATTTGTAAAGGCGGAACTAAAGGGCCTAAAATACGTAAGTACCTACCTTCATGTTGTTTTTTTTTTAATATCTAAATCGTTGAAAATCTTGACAGACACCCAAGTGTTTCGAACTATACAATTCACATGGAAATTCCCGGACTATATTTTCCCGAGACGCATAATCTTAAACATACTTAGTCAGTAAGAAAACAAACCTCTGAAAAATGAGTGATCTGTTGAAAGTCGCAAGCAAAGATAATGACCCTCAACATGAAGAACGGCAGCCAGCAGACCAGGAACGACAGCGTCAAAGCTACTGAACAAGAAACTGAGAATTAGACTAGATACTATCTACGATTTCACTTTAGATTCGCGATTATTCACGGAAATCGAATTGTAAAAATTGGTAAGAGATTAGAAAACGGTTCTATTGCCTCGCGTCACGTATCTCTTTCTATTATACAGTGGTGCCGCTAGGTACATCTCGGTCTCTCAGCTGTCAGTCCCTCTATTCCGTAAGGTATAGTAAGTTTATGGATATGACCCTTAGGCGTGTGTGATGGTACTTACCAACAAGTCTGTTCACTTTACTCCTATTATCCCGATGATTGAACACATTAGCTCTAGAAGCTCTTACTTGCATAACATTCACTTTGAACGCTATCATTGTATAGACAAATGTCATTATTGTTAATGGAACCACAAAACTGACCAGCGCAAGCACCCCGTTCAATATCCTAGCATACGTCGTCGTAGGCACTGGGAGACAAATGGATGACTTCTGCGTTTTTGTCAGTTGTACTGTTTTTATTTCCGGTAACGCCTGAAGGATAGCCACTATCCAAATGAAGACTATTATCTTCATCACTCTCCGCCACACCGGTGTAGACTTCAGAAGTAAAGGATACCAGATCGCAATGTATCGTTCCACAGCTAATGCGGTCATTATCAGTATGCCATTGTTCCACAAAGCTGTTACAAAAAAGAAATGTATTTTGCAGGCGACATTACCGAAAGTATACGAATCACTTAGATGCTCATGTATCTGAAGTAGAATAGCAAATGTAACAACTAAGTCGGAAATAGCTAAGTTGAACAGGTAGTAATTAGTAGCGGTGTGCATAGTTTTGTCGTAGTATATCACGATGCAGGTTAGCAGGTTTCCGATCAGGCCGATCACGAATATGACACACAATATCACTACAAAGCCTACTTGAGTCCAGCGGGACTCGTGCTGGAGGGCTGCTTGGAGGAACTCCGACCACAATTCCATGTCCAATTCATGAGTTTCCGTTTTGTTGGACATTTTGTGTCTTTCACAGGTTATAAAGTGTTTTCTCGGTCGAAATCGGTAAACTAATGAAGTTATAAGAATAAGAGGATATTGTTTGTCCACTACCATTGTAGCAGGCAATTAATCATGTTTGCTGAATAAAGTATGCATAACGCTTAACAAGATTAATATTTACTGAACATTTTCCATTACTCATCCTACTTGCCTATACTAATTTATTAACCCTAATCTACTTGTTATATGATTATGATTATCAAATGGGTCGAAAATATTGTGTACATTGTGAAGTAGTGACCACAGTTTAGTTTATGTAGCAAGGTACAGATGCGAAAGTGTAATTTTACTTAGTTCCAACGTTATACCTACCTGTTTTGGCGCTGATGTCGTTAAAATAATTTGTTTAGAACTTGTAGGGTGCATTTTTGCATTCTTAATTACTGGTAATACCGTTGTCATAAAAAAACGGCGATTTAAATAATTTGGATATACAGGGTGTAAACAAATGCATTACAGTCATATCGAACAGGGTGCCTCAGACCATTAAACTGAACAACTTTCACTATGGACTCAACATCGAAATCATGAAAAAGAAATCATCTGTTCCATAGAAAATGACAATAGCTACTCGACCCTAATGTATGAAAAAGCAGATTTTTATCCACGATTTCTTAGTTTGCCCCCCGTAGTAAAAATTGTTCAGCTTAATCGTCTTAAATAAGCACCTCATTTAATATGTAATGTATTTAATTTTACACCCTGTATTATGCTAATTATGATATTACAAACCATAGACAAACCTGTAATGCACACTATGAAGACACTGACAGCAATAATTACAGTTATTTGTAATAATAATGTATAATTTCTTCCGTGTAGATAAATTGCAATTGTTTCCATGAAAGCATTGTAGTTGTTCGACTCATCACACTGCTATTATCATTATCACATTATGGGTAATTATTTACACTACAAACGACATGACTGAAAATCACGGCGACGAAACAAACTCTTCAGCCGTATAAGACACCAATATCTCCGAGTACTGCCACAAGTTACCCGCGAGTACGGAATCACGCGCACTCCAAGAAGTGAACCGAGGCCTGCAGTCCACGAAGTACTTCCCTGACACTTCAGCACACTCCGTCGCCACCGACAAGTATATCATAGTCTGAGCACCCTCTTCCGGGGTCCTGCTGCATATCCAGCACCAGACTGCGAAGAATACCCTGGTCAATAACGGTGCGGTGGCCACAATATTCGTCAGTATCACCCCAGGATGCATGGAATTCACTGTTACACCTGTGTCCCGAAGACGTCTAGCCAATTCTGTAGTAAACAGTATGGTACACAATTTAGTATTCGCATATATCTTTGTACCGTCGTAGTATCCGACTTCGTTCATCTTCTCCAGATTAACTTCCCCGCGGAAGTGACATAGAGAGCTTACGTTGACTATTCTACCTCTAGTCCTCTCCAGCAAAGGTAGAAGCAGTGAAGTGAGTAGAAATGGGGCAAAATAGTTAATTTGCATCCCTTCTACTATCCCGTCTTCCGTGATGCGGTCGCCTAGGCCGTGCACTCCTGCGTTGTTCACCAATACATCCAGCCTCTGTTCGCTTTCGTTTATATCTGCAGCGAATTTTCTAACAGAGCTTAAAGATGATAGATTCAGATGTTTGTAAACGACGTTTGCATTGCCGGTTTCAGTGATAATCTTATCTCTCGCTGAAAGACCTCGCTTCTCGTTCCTGCACGCAAGGATGACACGACCCCCTCTTGCTGCCAAGTCCTTAGCCGTATGGAATCCAATGCCAGTATTCGATCCAGTCACAATGATTATTTTTCCTTGCATCGTTTCTTTCGATGTACACATCTTTATCGACCATTTTAAATAGAGACGTGATAGTGAAATTAGGATTAATATTAATATCGGTGGTATCAAGAGGCACGCAGATATGGTTATGAGTTCCATTTCGATCACACGTCTAGATCCTTCAATATCTGTGATGCGAATAAACTGGTTCGGGTACAGAAGTTCTGTCAATTGTTTCCTGACCGGTTACAATTATCGAAAAATTTACACGAGGTTATCAACATGGGTCAGGGTTTATGTAGGTACTGCAAATTTTAATAAAGGTCGGATATCTTACGGCTAAATAAAGGTCTTTGTCATTGAACTGGTTGAATGAATAAGGGATAAGGGCTTAGTCACGTTACCTCAAATTGCATCGTGATCACCGAGAGAGAGTTTATGGCCACGTCAAGCGTTGTATCGAATATGACAGTGTAAATTTGGTTTTAATCCCACTTTAATCACCTAAGCTAGGTGATATGTATCACCTGGTGATCATAGGTGACTTGTTGGTGTTCTATAATCACTTGGTGTCAAGCCAAGCAAAAAAAATACCTCAAGCCCAGTCGCTATATGTCACCTGTGACACTTATTACTTATTATGCACATTCTGCACTAACTTAGCTACTCGTTAAAAGTTTTAATCTAGAATTAAACATTTTGGGTTCTTAGGGGGCGTCCATTAATTACGCTCCCTTACCGCGTTTTGGTATATTTGAGTTCCCGAATATTCCCAATATGTAATGTTTAGTTCTAGATTAAATAATAACCGCATAACATTCAAAAACTGTATTACTAACAAGTAACAAGTAGTCTTGTTAAGGAACATATTACTTGCTTGCAGATCGCATTATCATTACGAGGTTATCTATGCAATGTTGAACAATTACCTACAGTTCAGCACTCGTAGCATGCTACACGTGCACACGTGATACGACTGTATCACGTCTTTTGTCACGTTCGTTCGCGCGCAAATAGAAAGAGAGCGAAGATCGCTATCACCGATATATCACAGTGTCATGCTGAAAATTCTATTTTGTACATAATTATATGATTTCGGAAGAACGAGGTTTCGGACGAACGGACAGCCTTGTTCGGAAATTGACTTTCACCTATTTAAATAATATTTATAAAAAAGAGTGAGTACTTATATTAAAAAGCTTGCCTTTAGGTTACTAGGCCTCTCGAGTTGGTTAAAAATAACTTCAAAAGTTATACCTACTAGTATAGTATAGTTTATATCTTCCACGCTATAAATCAGGGTCCAACTTAATCTTCTACAGTTTTTTAAGAGGATAATCAGACCATCAAACTGAACAACTTTCCCATACATTTAGCTCGAGTAGGTTTGCAGTTTTGTATGGAACAGCAGATTGTTTTTTGTCAGTTCCATGTTGGTGCCATAGAGAAAGTTGTTTAGTTTGATGGTCTGATCATCCCCTTAAAAAAGTGTCAGCATTTTAAGAATAACCCTATACTTATAAATTATAATATACACCATAATTTGGGGAACATGGGTCGAAAAACAAGAAAAATTTTTTGGACAATAAAAGTAAAAAGTGCGGATCGGCCGTTCGATTTTCTATGGGAGGTCCAAAAATTTTTTTTTCGTTTTTCGACCCATGTTTCTCAGTGAAAGTTGTTCAGATTCACGGTCTGAATACACCCTTAATGTTTCGTTACTAATATAAAATTAGTGGTGTATAGTGTATCCTTTATGAAACGAGATATAGGGTAATACCTCGTTTCATAACGGAAAACATAGGTATCTGGTCCAACAAGTGTCCCTAGCAGTGCAGCGTGGGAATGCCGCCAGCATTATGTCTGAAATAAAATTGATTATGGGCACTTTTGGTCCAGAAGCGACCGTTTAGAATAATTGTTTTTTTTTCTTTATCTATTTTGTTCTTTTTATATTTTAGTTATACTTAGTATATTATTTGTTTTGAGTAGGTATTTAAGTAGGTAATTAATTGTATTCTGCATTAGTCAAAGTATATCAAGACCCGTTTCTTTAAAAAAAATAAACGTCGACAAACAGTTTGTGTTATACCTGTAGGTATCGACAGCCAATTTTAGATTATCGACAGCCACCTCTAGATTATCGACAGCCACTTCAAGATTATCGACATCCACCTCTAGATTTTCGACAGCCACCTCTAGATTATCGACAGCCACCTCTAGATTATCGACAGCCACCTCTAGATTATCGACAGCCACCTCTATATTATCGACAGCCACTTCTAGATTATCGACAGCCACCTCTAGATTATCGACAGCCAACTCTAGATTTCCGACAGCCAACTCTAGATTATCGACAGCCACCTCTAGATTATCGACAACCACCTCTATATTATCGACAGCCAACTCTAGATTATCGACAGCCAACTCTAGATTATCGACAGCCAACTCTAGATTATCGACAGCCACCTCTAGATTATCGACAACCACCTCTATATTATCGACAGCCAACTCTAGATTATCGACAGCCACCTCTAGATTATCGACTGCCAACTCTAGATTATAGACAGCCAACTCTAGATTATAGACAGCGAACTCTAGATTATCGACAGCCACCTCTAGATTATCAATGCTTTTCTTTATTACGTAATCGAGTACACAGTCATATTGGAGCAAAGTTGCTTCGATCGATACATGGATAAAATAGAATTTGCAATAGAAAAAAATCCGAAATCGTTTTAGTCGCATACAATAAGTAAAAGGAAATCCAGTTCCTTTCCGTACATTATGTCGTACAAAGAGAGTGACGCTGACACTGGGGATGGTATCAGTAATTTGTTTTCTCAATATTTCCATTCTACCTTTCTGTCTCCGCCTACGCCCAGCGATCGTGACCACAACGTACATAATTTAATCAGTGACACTAATAATTCTGCTAGCATCTGCTAGGCTCTATTGAAGTTAACCCTAGCCTTATACTGAAACTGCTTCTATCTCTGGATCTGTTCAAGTCTGGTGGCCCAGATCTTATCCCACCAGTGCTCATAGTTAAATGTGCACACAGTCTTGTTCAACCGCTCTGTATTCTGTTCCATAGATCCTTATCGAAGGGAGTTGTTCCTCAAATTTGGAAAAATGCTTTTATTACCCCAGTATTTAAAAAGGGAAGTAATTCTAGATTATGTCTTTTCTCTAAAATTCTCGAGCATTTAATCTATACACAAGTATACCACGCACTAAAATCAAGTTTCGGCGAGGAGCAACACGGTTTTCTAAAAAATCGCTCAACTGTATCTAATCTGATCCTAGCAAATGAATTTATATCGGGAGGTATGGCAAAGCACGCACAAGTAGATGTAGTATATACTGATTATAGTAAATGTTTTGACCGTATAGATCACCGTGTGCTTTTGGAAAAACTACTTTCTGCGGGTATTCACGGTGACCTCTATCGGTGGTTCACCTCCTACATAGAAAACCGTAGCCAATCTGTGTTACTGAATGGTTATGCTTCTAACTGGACGTTTATTCCATCAGGAGTTCCTCAGGGATCTATTTTAGGACCTTTGATATTTACAATTTTTATAATGGATATTAATAAGTGTTTTCAAAATTCAAAAATTTTACTTTTTGCTGACGACATTAAAATTCTAAAGCATGTCCATACTGTCTCAGATTCTCAAGCACTCCAATCAGATTTGGACAGATTTCAGTCATACTGTTCTATTAATAAATTAGATCTCAACGTCTCAAAATGTTTCCAGGTCACCTTTACAAGAAAAATTAATGTTATCAATACTACGTACCAGCTGTTGGGTCAAACCTTGAATAAAGTAGATCATATCAGGGACCTTGGTGTAGTTCATTTGACAAACAAATTAACCAAGTGGTTAAAATACTTTGCTGTGCGTTCGTACGTAGTCACCTCCCGCCATCCCGCCAGACACAGCGCGCTGCGTACAAATGTAAATCGAACACTTCTTCTGGTTTATTCTGTATTCTGAGCTAAAACGATAGGTAGTGATTCCATTAACATGTGCCAGTAGATAAACAGCTCTATATACAGAGTGTTTGGTGCATCGTTGGCCAAATTGAATTGGTGGATAGAAGAGGTATTTTGCTATCTCGCCACGTCCCAAAAAAAAAATGAGTTAGTGCCATCTCTCCCCGTTCCCAGCTCCACCCGTCCCAACTGAACCCGATTTTATTGCCCTACTATAAATGTAATTAAATACCATATCAAAAACAAATTCCCAACTGCACCCGACTTTAAATGTTTTAATAATAAACTGGTACACTGAAGAAGAAAAATGCTGAGGTGTTTTCTTAATCGTGTTTATTATTTATCTACTCGTAAATCACAGATTTCGTTATCACAATTATAATTTACATAAATCAAATAATTAGGGCAACTATTGGTGTAAGTAACAAGTTTTATTTACACCAATATAGGGTCCTTCTTAAATGCTGACACTTTTTTAAGGAGATGATCAGACCGTCAAACTGAACAACTTTCTCTATGGCACCAACATCGAAATCGAGACAAAAAATCCTGCTGTTCTATACAAAACTGCAAACCTACTCGAGCCAAATGTATGGGACAGCAGATTTTTTTTTTTCGCGATTTCGTTGTTGGACTCATAGAGAAAGTTGTTCACTTTGACGGTCTGATCATCCCCTTAAGAAAGTGTCAGCATATTAAGAAGGACCCTGTATATGTCCAAGTGAAAGTAAGTACGTACTTAAAAATCAATAAGATTAAAACGATCGTATAGTCTAGATTGTCAAAGAATACAATGCAAAAATACGAGAACCATATAATAGTACCATGTAATGTTTATATTTTTTTCTGACTAATCTCGAAACAACGAAAAAAAATATTTTTAATTAAAAAATAAACATTATAAAACGGTAAACACAAAAATCAACATTAGGAAATGAGAAATAGTAACTTTATAAAATTATTAAAAATCAGCAAAAATAAAAAGGAAATAAAAAAGGAAAAATGTTAACTATATCAAATATTTTTTCATAGTAATAAAGAATTGAGCTAATTGTGTGTAAAAATCTGTGGATTGGTAATTGTTTTTACTTATATTGTGCAGTTAATGTGGCAATAGCTTGATCGGTTTGTTTCGGAATGTTTATATTTTTTCAGATTAATCGCGAAAAAACGAAAAAAAATTTTTAATTAAAAAATTTGCAACGCTACTATGTCTATCTCTTTTCTTCACCGACAGCGCTTAAGACAATAGGGTTATAGCAGGTAAAAAACAATCTGAATGCAACCCTACAAACTGAACGACAAATAAGATGTGTTGAAAGGTTTAATACACAAGGACAGATATTTTAACTGCAACAACTGAATTACTTACTTAACTTTAACTATATCGATAAAAGCACAAATCAACATTAAGACGCTCTTATCCCGTCGAGGCCGAAACTTTTTAACCACGAACGAAAGTGTTTTAAACTGTGTTTTAAAGTCTGAAATTAAATTATGTCTTATTTAAGGATCGGGCGGATGGGCGACTGTTCTCAATTACACGATTAGATTAAGTTTACTCGATAGAAAAAAATCCCAAAGTTACCCCTTTTTGTTAAGTTTTTTCAATACTATTGATTAAACTGCTGATATTTAACTTTTTATTCTTGTACTTAACTAAATACATTATATATTTCTAGTGAACTCAGAAGAATTTTTAGCTTAGAAACTCCCATGAGCAAAGATATTGACAAAAAACACGTTTTTTTGCGATCCTGCTTTCAATTGGAGCGGGATGGCTAATTGTAAACTTATGCATGCAAGAAAGAGACGCTTGCACTAGGATAACCTAGCCTTAAGAAATTTCCGTAAATATGTCCTTAATTAAGTCTTTTTAAAAATGATTTAACCGAAACACTTTTTGACTTTGACTGTACTAAAATGAAACCAATTAAAATTATGGATTTATCGTAAAATTATATTTTAATAAAATTAATCGAGTGTAAATAAAATCGGGTTCAGTTGGGACGGGTGGAGCTGGGAACGGGGAGAGATGGCACTAACCCAAAAAAATGATCCATCACGGTTTTTTTTAGGTGAACTTTTTTGTGTTTTTCTCAAAAAAGTCCGAAATGCTGGCGCATTTAAGCTTGAATAAAAAAGTAAAGTTGAAAAGTTGTGTGTACAAATTCAAAAATAAAAATCCTCAATTTTTTTTTTATTTGAATGTCTGATGTTGTACGGCTCTATCTTCGATCATATTGTTGATCGAAGGGCTCTATCAACAATAAAATTACATGGATGCGACCTCTAGTTTTTTTTTATTGACCTTAACTTTATTTGGAAGAAGAAAAATAAAATTAACAACACAACTTTGAGTTACAATTAAAAAAAAAACTAAAAGCGCTCGAGATCTTCTGATTTGTTAGAAACTTCTCTATTCTACTTAGATCCTCTTTCTAACGGTAGGTATGCAGTATGCTATGAAAACCGTCCACTAACTTTGTTTATTTGCTAATTTTGCGCGTCAGGGCGCGTTCGGCCGATATTAGATAAATGCAGGATAAAAACTTGTTTTTGTTTTAAAAAACACGCGCAATGCATGAAAAACCTGCTATCTCACTCTCGCACAGTAGAATCGTATCATTTGTCTCTCTCTTTCATTGGCTCAGTAAAAGCGCGTCGTGGGTTTAACTTTCTTAGTCAAGATTTAAGGCTTCCGCACATTGCAGCGATATCATCGAGCGATATTATCGACAGCGATATAGCGACACCTTACACACTGCAGTGATTCCGCGATTCGCGTCACGCATGCGCCCTTCACTGAATGTAGTAGAAAGAGATTGCGTCAGGTCGCGATAATATCGCGGCAGTGTGTGGGATCGAGCGCGTTCCCATACAAAATGTAGGTACTGAGAACAATTATCGCAAAATCGCAGCGATATTATCGCTCGATAATATCGCGGCAGTGTGTAGGATCGCGCACGTCCCCATACAAAATGTACTGAGAACAATTATCGCAAAATCGTAGCGATAATATCGCTGCAATGAGCGGAGGCCTTTAACCGTCTCTGCCGACTAACGTATTTACTGTTGAAGCGCCACAAGTCTTGTTATGTTCCTTTTTTAGGACAGGGCAGGGAAAATTTTTTTTTCGATCCTCGTTACAGGGGAGATGGGTGGGGGTAAACAAAAAATCATTAAGTACTTTAGTATCTTTAGTTTAATAAAATTGAAGAAGTACCTACCAACAGAACCTCTAACATGATTTCGGTAGGCGCGAGTAAAGAAACCATACTATAGGGCTGCTGTACTCTTTAGCAAATTTATGCCGGTAAAAATAAGCCATGAAAGCACTTTACCGCAGGAGATGGGGTCTGGAACTCAGCACGCGCCACCTCGTGCATGGTGCGCGCGTCGAGCACGACCAGCGACACGACCTGCTCGTGCCCGCTCCTCAGCAGAGCGCTCAGCAGCACGCCGTCATCTTCCTCCTGAAAAACATGTTTTTGCATTCGACTGTCAAAGAGTTGCGACTGACCTTACGGTGGCAACCATTGACGTAGAATACTATGGACGCTGGGTCTAGTACAAAATTCTAAAAGTCCGAGAGTAACCTACACAAACCTAAGTAGATACGACGTGTATAGCTTGGGCGTAGCAATGATTTTTTCCTAGGGTGGGCCAGGCCCCGGTTTGGTCAGTGCACAAGTGCAAAGCACACTCGAGATTTTACTTCACTATGAAAATTTACAGGATACAAAACATAGAGCGAGGGAAGCGAGCTCGAGATTTTACTGAATTCTGGAGCGAGCGGAAGCTATGTGAGCTCGAAATTTTACTGTAATGCGTCTAGGTCCTTGTGATACAATTGTAGCCAGGAGCGAGCGAAGCGAGCTCGAGATTTTAGTGCAAATCAGTGTAATAAGATTTAAATCCGAACGAAGCGAACTCGAGTTTTTTGCGGCCTATAATCTGAAACGAACAAAGCAAGCTCAAGATTTAAGTTACCAAGTATACTATGAAATGATACACGATCCCAGACCTAGAGCGAGCGAAGCGAGCTCGAGATTTCGCTGAATTCTGGAGCGAGCAAAGTGAGCGGACCTCGATGCGCGAGTAGCCCGACTCGCACTTGACCGATTTTATTTAACCTGTGCAAGGTTTTCTTCATGAAGTTGAAAGATTTTCTCGCGACCATTTGCATTTAGAGACAACAGATTAAATATTTCAAAAATGTTATTCATCGCTTAGGTAATCGCAAACAAATCGAGCGCGCTGCAAGGCCTGCAAGGACCCTCTTAAGGGGATATTACTGACCACCAGATTGGTGTGATGGTTACCACGGCAGACTGCCAAACCAGGGTCCTGAGTTCGAATCCCGATTCGTTCATGGATGTTATATGTGTGTGCCGTTGTTGTTTGGTTCCCATAACAAAAAGCCTGAGGCTTACTTGGGATCATTACAATGTATATTATGTGCCTGTGAGCGTTATTTATTATTTTATTAACTACTAAGGGGTTACCTATCGTACTTTCGAAAAATAGTTTTCCGAATTTTAGTTCTCCGAAATCGTTATACTTTTTATTGTTTCCCTTTTTTTTTGTTTCCCCGAAATATTATTCGCCATATTTTAAAAAGCCAGATTTTTTATTGTCCTTTTTTTCTTTTAACCAATGGATCAAAATTCTGTAACACAGTTTTCCGAAGTAATGTAAGTCAGATAATTTACTTTTTCGAATATTTGTTTTTCCGTACAGTCACATTTCCGCAGAAATATTTAACCTAACCTATCCTAGAATTTTAAAAACACCAGATGGTTTTTTTCAGGCAGGGGGCGTCCACCTCTCGCACCTTCAACATACATTATAAGCAAACAAGCAAGCATGTAGCAAGCAAGCTAGCATGCAGCAAGCAAGCTAGCATGCAGCAAGCAAGCAAGCATGCAGCAAGCAAGCAAACATGCAGCAAGCAAGCAAGCATGCAGCAAGCATTTTGATGCTGCGCTCGCTTCGCTCGCTCCGCTAAGTGTTTTACATGTTCTAACCTAACCTAACCTACAATTTTAAAACCACCAGGTTGTTTTTCTCAGGCAGGGGGCTTACGCCCCCCGCACCCCCCTAGCGGGGGGCGCAGCCCCCCTGCACCCCCCAACATGCATACAAGCAAGCAAGCAACATGCAAGCAAACATGCAGCAAGCATGCTGCATGCATGCAGCAAGCATTTTGATGATCTGCTCGCTTCGCTCGCTCCGCTCGCTCCGCTAAGTGTTTTACATGTTCTAACCTAACCTAACCTACATTTTTAAAACCACCGGTTTGTTTTTCTCAGGCAGGGGGCTTCCCCCCGCACCGGCCCCCCTAACATGCATATAAGCAAGCAAGCAAGCAGCATGCTAGCAAGCATGTTGGTGCTATAATCCTGGTATCATCATGACTGTATCTACTAGGTAATTATTACAGAAAACTTTAGTGTGTTGTGTCAGTGTCCTAGTCATACTTTGGAAGAAGTTGCTTCTACATTTTAAAACTTCGAACCCAGAAGACCGTTGTCAAAAGAAAAAAAATGATTATGAAATTCTGATTTTCAATTTTCTGGAAAATGATACTTCTGTCAAGTCTTTATAAGGAGTAACAAATGTATGTGTAACAAAATATCTGTCACTAGAAAATTCTATAAATCGTTTTCGAACAACTGAAATTCGGTCAGTGACATTTCGAAAGTAAGATAGGTTACCCTACTAAGGAGATAGCGGGTAGTATTATCTTAAAATACAAAACACTAACCACGCCGTCGGGTGTTGGTACAAAGATAGGCTCGCTAGCGTAACATTCGGGAGCACTCCAGGATTTAGTTACTCCAGACTCCGTGTCCACTTTGATGAGCTATGGGAACAATTTAGGTTAGTTCAATTAACAATAACAAATAATATACAAATACAAATTGTTTATTGCTTCCATTTGTAAGGTTTCAGAACGGCTTCGGCGGTTATGGACCACAAATCAAATTCGAATTAGGTATTTAAAATTTAGGTAGGTACAAGGGTTTAAAAATTCGACAAAATTATAAAATTATTTCTGGACTGGATGGACCTACTCTTTGACATATGTATTGGTTGACATATAATAGGGGGCAAATTTTACAGTAGTATTCCCAATAGTTACGGGTGGATAAATCTCTTACCGCTCCAGGATTTTCGGAATCGATGTCTGAGCTGATGGCATAAAAATAACGATACGGTCGACCTGAAACATGTTAAATTATCTTGGATTAGAAGATAAATATTAGATCCATTTCCTAATAATATTTATGTTGTTTTTTCAGTGAATGAACAGACAATAAAACTAAACAACTTTCTCTTATGTGACCTACACACTTGCCCAATGCGAATTGGTAGACTGCACATACACAACAGAATTTCTTCTTCAGCGTATGCAGGTTTCCTCACGATGTTTTCCTTCACCGTCTTGAGAGCAGTCGGTATTACGTACATAAGTTAGAAAAACCACATGATTAACATCGAAATCACAACAAATAACAGCTGTTCCATGCTAAACTGAAACCTATACAGGGTGTAACAAAACACCGTCGCCATATTAAGAAAGACCCATATACAGGAGAAATTGATATCATTAGCATACTTCTAAACTAAGAGTCTGTCTGATGATTGGTGTGTATCAAGCTGAACAACTTTTATGGAAGCAAACCGATCGGAGCAAAGACAATAAATCAGCTGTTGAACACATTTGAGTCGAGCAGGCATTGCAGTTTAGTATGGAACAGCTGTTTTTTTTTTGCTCCGATCCGTTGTTCAGTTTGATGGGTAAAGATTGCAAGATTTACTCCAGAGCAGAGCAGGCGGCGTCCTGTTTGTATGAACCTTGTTTCCTGTTCCCGCCTCGCCGAAATATCTATTCATTCATCTATTCTATGTCGGTAGTATCTAACCGAGAAGCGTGTGTGAGAAAGCGTCGGTAGGCCACGAATGTCATGGCTCGCAAACCTGAAAGAGTGGATAGACATCGCCAGCGTCGAAGAGCTGTTTCGTTTGGCGAGAGATAGACAGGGATATGCAGAGCTGACCGCCAACCTCCAGTAATGGAGAGGAATCCGAAGAAGAAGATGTAACTAACCATTACACAAGCGGTAGTTGATCTGAGGCAGCTCGCATCCCAGCTCAGCCAGCAGTCGAGGCTCCACCTTGGTGAGGTTCGGGGCGTCCAGCCGCATCTCTATACGCTTCGGCTTGCTTCGGAACCACTCCGCGTAGTTCGGGTTACTTTGCATATTCTAGAAGAAAAACACAATGATTATTCGTGATTAAGGCTTAGATTAGCACACATTCATGAAAAGTCATAATGTGTCCAAAAAGGCACGTATGGCACAGTTCATGGCGGTGTGATGTTGGCCAACTTGACCATGTTGTTCATGTTACTGCATACATACGGTCCCCTTACCCAATTGTACCCACTATGGTACCCACCCCGCACCCCATGGGGAGGGCAATGATTTTAATACTAGAAATAAAAAATTAAAACCTCGCTGATCCTCATTTATATTACTTCTTATTCTGCGGTAACTCATTCTCGATCTAATTTACCAATTTTTAGCATCAGTCTCCCACAATACCTATAGGTACTTAAAATGTTAAAAACTTTTCTTTACTTTTTACCTTTACTGATTCCATGTACATGGCGTCCAGCATCTTGGCGTCCTTGTAAGTACACAGATCTACAACAAGCATGCCGTCCTGCTCGTACGTGTTGATGATGTGCATGTAAAATAAGTTGTCTGTTCTATATCGCTTCTCCTCCTTTCCGGTATCTCGGTTCACTAATATTATATGGGTCTGAAATAACAAAAATACAGGTGCACAAACTCACGCCCATAATCCTTTTCGGGGTGTTCAGAAGCTTTGCTACAACAACCAACGATAATTTTTAAAAAGTATAATACTGCTGTTGTACACGGAGAAAAATATCTAGTAGTATACAGGATGTAGCCAGGCAAATATTGAAACGGGAATTTAGACCGTCAAACTGAACAACTTTCTCTATGGCACCAACGTCGAAATCACGAAAAAAAACTGCTGATCCATACAAAACATGGCAAAAATTGTTCAGTATAATGGTCTGATCATCCTAATAATCCTTAAAAACTGACAGCATATTGAGAAGTATTTAGAATAACTAATCTTACTCGTCTGGGAAAAAAGCGTCGGTTTGTAGGTATGTATTATGGATGTAACTTACCTCTTCATCGGGATACCACTTAAGTGCAGAAAACCATGGTTCATCATTGAAGTGGCAGTTAAGTATCTCGTAAAAGGACACTGACATTGGCTGTTCTACTAATACATAGTATTTGTCTGTCATACCTGAAATGTTTTTAAGGTTTAACCTGTATAATTTTTTTCAGTCTTTTATAAGAGCTTGGCCTGAGGCTTTTACTTCAAAAATCATTAGGTGGGTGGGGTGTTATTAACTATCTCACTACTGACCGATTTTTTATGTCATTGTCAATGGCAGTATAATATAGCTACTTACCAAAACTATGCATGTATGTAGGATTAAACGTCCAACGTGGCGGCACAACACCCACTATATGCGCTTTCTCAAACATGTCACCTGAAAACTCACAATATGGTACACTATCATCAGATTCTTCAGTAGTTATAGTCTAAATAAAACAGTTAAGGTGGTTGCAGAGTTGTCAATTTCATATAAAAGTTTGAATGATTACGGAGTTAATCCGTGGAGATAATATAACATTTGATATTATTCATAGGTTTACAAAACCGCCGATAAACTGTTATGCAGTTTGGCGTGGTAATTTTGAAGACACACATGTACCCATTTAAGGGTATATTATTCGGAGCGCGCTCCATACAAACGTACTATGGTGATATTTTCAATACTAACCAATTAAAGTCAATGAAATTTTGCAGAAACAATCTAGAAACAAATTTCTATGCTTGTATGGAGTCAGATTTTCGTTAAAATGTATAGTTTTCAAGTTACAGTGCCTCAAAGATTTCTATACAAATCTTAAATTAATCCTAGCATTAAAACTGTATATTTTAACGAAAATCTGACTCTATAGAAGCATAGAGATTTGTTTCTAGATTGTTTCTGCAAAATTTCATTGACTTTAATTCTTCTTCTATCGAGTCGATGACAAGTCATTTTAAATCTTTCCAGCCCAGTATTTCGCCACACGGATAGCACTAGCGGCAGCGTCCATAAGCTCAGTTCGCGTGCAGGTGTCAGGGCAGGAAGGGCAGGATATGAGGTGGGCCATAGTCTGTGGGGCAACACCGCATTCACACTGGAGATCAGACCCGTCTATGTAACCCCACTTGAACAGGTTGTCTTTACTCCGGCCGACCTGAGTTCGGAGTCTATTTAAACACCTCCAAATTGGCCTGGGCAGCTCTTGGCCTGGAGGGAGGCTCTCCGTAAGAGGGACGAATGGGTCAGGGAGAGTGGTGTTTTCCCGCCAGAGACCGCGTCTAGCTTGAGGAGCCTCACCTTGAATTGGGTCAACACACTTCAAGAAGTTCTTACGGCTCTTGAGCCTTTGGGGAACAGTAGGATACTCGTACATCGGGTGCCGTGTGTCGGCTTTCATTTTGGCTCTCTCTATTGAACTTAATTGGTTAGTATTTATTGATTGACTTTAATTGGTTAGTATTGAAAATATCACCATAGTACGTTTGTATGCAGCGCGCATTTTCGCTCTCGGAATAATATTCTCTTAATTGAATAAATAAATAAAAAAAAAAATTTCAAAGCTTTATAATTAGTAATTACCTTCTTAATTATATTTTTTTCTTTCCTCCGGACGGAAAGCGTCAATTTTTGTCCAGCTGCGCTAAACTAAGTTGCCGCTTTCCACCTCCGTCGAGGAGAAAAATTGTATACCGAGTAAATAGGAAAGCCTCAGATCTCATGTAATTGTTGACCGAGGCGAAGTTTCTTACTTTCCTGCCCTCGGAGTGTAATCTATGTAAATTGCAAACTTTATTTGTGACGCGGCATCTAGATTTTCTAAACTATTTTTCCACATATACCTAAATATTACTTTTAATAATACTGAGAGCCTCGGTGGCGCGTTTCGGAGAGGTATGGACCCTCAATCATGAGGTCTGGGTTCGAATCCGCACGGACCACATGCCATGTACGAGTACCAATGAGTTTTTAACCGACTTCAACAAAAGGAGGAGGTTCTCAATTCAACCCGTATATGGTAACCTATCTTACTTTCGAAATTTCACTGACCGAATTTCAATTGTTCGAAAACGGTTTATAGAAGTTTCTAGTGACAGATATTTTGTTACACATACATTTGTTACTCCTTATAAAGACTTGACAGAAGTATCATTTTCCAGAAAATTTAAAATCAGAATTTCATAATCATTTTTTTTTCTTTTGACAACGGTCTTCTGGGTTCGAAGTTTTAAAATGTAGAAGCAACTTCTTCCATAGTATGACTAGGACACAACACAGTAAAGTTTTCTGTAATAATTACCTAGTAGATACATGATACCAGGATTATAGCACCAACATGCTTGCTAGCATGCATGCATGCATGTTGGGGGGTGCGGGGGGCGGAAACCCCCTGCCTGAGAAATACAAACTGGTGGTTTTGGTGGTAAAACACTTAGCGGGCGAAGCGAGCAGAGCATCAAAATGCTTGCTGCATGCTTACTTGCTTGCTGCATGCTTGCTTGCTTGCTGCATGCTTGCTTGCTTGCTGCATGTTTGCTTGCATGTTGCTTGCTTGCTTGTATGCATGTTGGGGGGTGCAGGGGGGCTGCGCCCCCCGCGAGGGGGTTTCGGGGGGCGGAAGCCCCCTGACTGAGAAAAACAAACTGGTGGTTTTAAAATTGTAGGTTAGGTTAGGTTAGAACATGTAAGACACTTAGCGGAGCGAGCGAAGCGAGCGGAGCATCAAAATGCTTGCTGCATGTTTGCTTGCTCGCTGCATGCTTGCTTGCTTGCTGCATGCTACCTTGCTTGCTGCATGCTTGCTTGTTTGCTTATATGTATGTTGAAGGTGCAGTGGGGTGGACGCCCTCTGCCTGAGAAAAATAATCTGGTTTTTTTAAAATTCTAGGAAAGGTTAGGTTAAATATTTCTGCGGAAAAGTGACTGTACGGAAAAACCAATATTCGAAAAAGTAAATTATCTGACTTACATTACTTTGGAAAACTGTGTTACAGAATTTTGATTCATTGGTTAAAAGAAAAAAAGGACAATAAAAAATCTGGCTCCTCAAAATATGGCGAATAATATTTCGGGGAAACAAAAAAAAAGGGAAACAATAAAAAGTGTAACGATTTCGGAGAACTGAAATTCGGAAAACTCTTTTTCGAAAGTACGATAGGTAACCCCCGTATATATTTTTTTTGTATGTTTGTTACGCGATTACTCCGCCAAATTGTGAATTGATTTTTATGATTCTTATTTTGTTTGGTAGGTCATACTTCCGAGGTGGTCCCACGAAATTGATTCAGCGCTTGTTGAAAAAAATCAACAAAATAACAAATATGTACACAGATCACGGACTTGAAAAAAAGACGGACGTAATGTTACACTAGAAAGATGTGAAGCATGCAAGGTCCTACAATTTCGTTTGTTCTGGGCCTACACTCACACAGATGCACCAGTTCTAGGCGCAGGTCCTGCAACCCGCCGCCATTATGTACCGCGCGACAGTGCGACAGCACGCACACCATTGACTAAGAATTTTTTTCACTTGTAACCGCGAATGAGATAGCGATAGTTATAAAATCCTATTTTTATGAATTTGTATGAGGGTAGATGTCTGCCTCCAGAGTCAGACAGCCGTCGTAGAACAAAAAAGTGGTTACGTCGATAATGACAGCAATAAGTAGCGATCTCCTTTTTTAATTAGAGCGAACTTAGAAAAAGTATTTGTCTAGAATGAGCCTCACTGTTTTACCGTATAAAACAAAAGGGGATAAGTTTCATAGGTTGGTGTGCGTGAGGCGCCATACAAATTCTGTATGTGTGCGTGTATATGTATAGGGTTTAGGAACCAGTCCTGGTTCCAATTTTTTTCGACGCTTTCGTATCTTCGACTGTCAATCTTGACATATACTTTATCAAAGAGAGCGAATTTGCTATGTGCATCTCTTACTGAGTGAATATGACAAGACATGTGCTTCCTTCTAGTACCTTCTCTTCTTGCTACGACGCACACACATAATACATGGGTGCTTCACTTATTATTAAAGGATATTACGTTCGCCTTTTTTTCAGGTCCGTGACACAGATGACGTTTTTGTTTGCCGATTCTCTTCAGGAGTGCGATTTTTGAACATCAAACGTTCAGATCAGCGGTTATTAAATGTCAAAATTACTATGGAGATTATGCATATTTCGTCTTTCTACTGCTAATTCGAACGTAATGTGATGTTTAAAAATCGCACTCCGGCAAAATAAATGTTTTGATGGGAACTGTCAAACTCTATTTTTATAACTGTCATAACCAAGAAGCTTTATATACCTATATATTTAAAGCTTCTTGGTCATACTGTTGTCTTTAAACGTATAATAACTTTATGGTTTAAACTTCATGGATATAATAATAATAGCTTGTGGCGAGCTGACGGTGAGTGGCGACACCGCGGACCCCTATCCAGGGGGACCATACAGACATGCGCTCACACACACACCTACACAGACAGTAACATTACACACCCCCCTACCTCTGGCATGCCTTCATTGGCCGTCCAGAGTGGAATCGCAAGAGCAGAACCTATGCTCCAGGTTGGAAGTGTATTGCACGTAATGGCGTAATAACGGGGAAACCCGCTCACGGGGGTAAACCCCGCGATGGCGAAACCGGTGCCGCACCTCTCGACAACCTTTAGCCGCTCAATGGGATGTTGCCCCATTGTCGCACTTTGTGCGTGCGTCCGTTTTATGGGGATTGATACTCTAGATCAACATTCATAAGATCAACATTTAAAATATCAATACCATAAGGTCAGCAAATTAAATGATCAACAGTTCAAAATCTCAACACTTCATAATATCAACAGTTCAAATGATCAACAATCAAAAAGTCAACAATAGAAAAAATTTACATTTAATTTAGCAACAATCCGAGAACTTGAGCCCACTGCTGGACCTACGTAGCTTACGCAACTTATTTATCATCATCGCCATCTCATAAAATAACTTTCTTACCTTAGGACTTAGACATACAAATGACTAATACTCGACCCCCAACGGACCCCCTACTGACCCCAAAGAACCCCCAACGGAACCACAACATGTCTGATAGCACCACTCTTAGAAAATATTATGCCTTATTTTAGACCTTATTTTTCCATCACGGCCATAGCGCCGGACTCCAATATTCTTGCACCTGGCGGGGACCATCCCCGTGTGTATCATGTTGTGCGCTCGGAGATGGACATCCGCCATGTGTATCCCTTACATTTAGATTAATTTGTCTTTTGAACGGGCCTCTACATGTTGGCTTCGGCTCCATGCACGCCTTCCAAAGGTCCGGGACATAATTGCCCGTGATTACGGAACGTAAGACATATAATAATAATATTTATTTATTCAAGTAACAAGGACTCATTGTTAGTTTGGTCTTATTCTATGTTAGTAGGAATACATTTCGTTTGGTGTGCGTCATTACAATGAGTCATAGGTACCGAAACACATCGGGTAGTTGGGCGGTTGACACCGCGCTCGTTTAGGACCGCGGTGTCATTCGCCCAAGGGCTCTTTTTGAATAGGGTCTTACACAGTGTGTAATACACACCACGGAAATGAGATTGCATTTTATTGAAATTGTTTCATTTTCTACACTAAACGTTTTTCTGCCCGTCAGTCCCAAATAACATTATATTATTAAACTTTTGATAGCGGTCCGAAAGACCCTATTCAAAAATAGCACATGGGCGATGGACACCGCGGTCCTAATAGTGTCAATATTAAAATTCTTTCCGTGGTGTGTAAGACCCTATTCAAAAAGAGCCCTTGGGCGATTGACACCGCGTTCCTAAACGAGCGCGGTGTCAATCGCCCAACTACCCGTTTGATCCGCAGACTTAGGTATAAGTCTGTGATTTGATCATGGCGGCGGTCGGTAATGTTCGTCGTTTTTAGGGTTCCGTAGTCAAACAAGGAACCCTTATACTTTCGTCCATTCTGTCTGTCTATCTGTCTGTATGCCCCGCCTCATTAACTCGCTCATTTTTGCATCTATTGAATCGAAATATGGCATAAAGACAGATAACAGTTAACAGTAACCCCAAAAAACAGAAATGTTGTACCTACGAAAGATGGGTTCGTTTTTTTTTAAATCGAGTATGAGGTGTAGAGCGTACACCGTTTCCTTTGCATTTACTTATAACTGATATTATCTTAGTCGAACTAATGTATTTCACCTCGATTTCAACACTGAAAATTTAGAAATAAAAAATTTATAACAAAAAATTAAAACCGACTTCAAAACTAAAAAGGTTAAAATAATAATATTGCAGTCGTTGACTTTTACAATCGCATCTATAAGAACATTAATTTGTTTTATTGGAGTCGGTGTCAAGCCAAGCCAAGCCAAAAAATTAGTGCAAGCCCAGTTGCGAATCGTACCGGCTTGACACCGACTCCGATAAGCAAATTAATGTTCTTATAGATGCGATTGTAAAAGTCAACGACTGCAATATTATTATTTTTACCTTTTTAGTTTTGAAGTCGGTTTTAATATTTTGTTAAAAAATTTTATTCTAACTTATGTACGTAATACCGACTGCTCTCAAACGGTGAAGGAAAACATCGTGAGGAAACCTGCATACGCTGAAGAAGAAATTCCGATGCGAATGTGAAGTCTACCAATCCGCATTGGGCACGCGTGGTGGACCAACGCCCCATACACCCTCCATGAGGTAGGCCTGTGCCCTGCAGTGGGACGTATATAGGCTGTGATGATGATGATGAATACCGTCTACGCGTATTCTACATCAAACGTTTGTATGAAATTAACAACTTTGCGCCGAATAGCTAGGTAGTTGCTTATTTACGCACTGTTACGATTACACTCGACAACAATAAAAACGGTCACCAACGACATAAACAGCTTATTTAAATAAAAAGTATTTTATAGACAATTTAATACTACTTCTCACATAAACTAAAATATAGGGAAATGTTATTTATGTGACAAATAATAATAATAAGGTAATTTAAAATTTTTGGTCTGCGATAGAATTGACGCATTTGTATTTATGTATTTGAAAACTAAAAATGTTATCAATTACTTTAAGAAGTATTAAATAGTCTATCTAACATTCTTACTTTCCGAGATGTTCTATTGGAATATCACGAATATATGTTGGTGACCCGTTTTTGAAACTTTTTTACGCTTCTTCTTATCGTGTGGGTAGGTATCATAAGCCTTGTTTACGCTAGTAGGTACTAACTAACTAATATTAAGGCCTCCGCTCATTGCAGCGATAATATCGAGCGATATTATCGCTGCGATTTTGCGATAATTGTTCTCAGTACATTTTGTATGGGGACGCGCGCGACCCTACACACTGCCACGATATTATCGAGCGATAATATCGCTGCTATTTTGTTCCGACGCAATCGATTTAGTGGTGCTGCGCATGCGTGACATATCGCTCCATAATATCGCATCATCCGGAAGACATTTCTGACAATTACCTTTATCCGAATAAGGAAATTTGACCAACATATACTGTAATCTGCCTCTCACAATAGATTTCCCCATGTTGTAAACGTCGCCTGCAACATAAATAAATGTAATGCAGCTTTTATTAAAAATCTATGAAGGCCCATTCGCCATTGGCGTATCTAGGATTATTTTCCAGGGCCCAGACCCACCCAGTTTTGTGACACTCAGTCTGGCACCCGTTTTTGTGCCGCGGTGCAAAACGCCCGAGTACCCATATAAAATTTAGCGCATAGAGAGAGATTACCGAAAAACTATCTGAGAAGTTTCAGATAAGAGTCCCGTGCACAGGGGGGAATTTTTTCACACTTCGCTTTTCCAAAAAAGAACGTGATGTCCAGTCATTTTCATACCATGTAGAACGAAGATTTGGAATTTGATAGCAAGTTGGTCCCATCGATAAAATTGTTCAGTTTAATAGTCTTACCATCCCATAGACAACAATTTTTTTTCACTTACGCTGGTAGACGGAACATCAGAGTAACCGCGTATGAGATAGCGATAGTCAGAAAATCCCATACAATTGGTATGAAGCTAGAAGTCTAACTCCGGAGTCAACAGCCGTCGTAGAACAAAAAAGTGGTTAGGTACCGTCGATAAGGACAGCAATAAGTAGCGATCTCCTTTTTTAACTAGAGCGAATTTGCTATGTGCATCTCTTACTGAGTGAATATGACAAAACACGTGCTTCCTTCTAGTACCTTCTCTTTCAACGGACCATCCTCTTAAAAAACTGTCAGCATATTAAGTTGGACCCTAATTAGATAAGCAGAGCATAAGCTCTCACTAACCATTGGGCATGACATGTGGATGCGCAGTGTGGTAAACGAGGGCGCTGCCAAAAAGGTTCTTTCTCTCTAAAGTATCTAAAGTGACCGGATCTACTCTGTAACAATCAATGAAAACTAATTAATGTCATCCAAATAATACGATTTTAGGTAGGTACTTACCTATGTCATGGTTTTTTAAGGGCTAAAATGAAAATATTACAATTGTTTTTAATAAAATAATGTGTGACGTAGCTCGCTGATTTGTATACTCAATCTAGCCAACCCGGTGTGTTGGCTTGATTGAGTCAAACTTGAGTGACATAGTAGGTGGGTACTAAAAACCCATTATATAAGTATGTCTAAAGCAAAACCCTGCAAAAGAAGAAGAGCGAAATATTTAATAAAAAAAACTTTAAAAATAATCCTTTACAAATAATCATCGTTGGAGACAAGTAATAGGTACGCAATCGTTTGTCCACAACAAACAAATTGTCAGCACGTGTTTCGTCAATCAAACAAACGTAAAACAACAGTTAGTCTACGAATAAGAATAAATATGGAAGAGTAACTCCAAACAAAATCGAAATCATTTTTGGCACCCCATGAAAAATGACATTTTGTATGAGTTTTGGCGGCGAGTTACAATTTTTAAAGAACTTTAGAACGCGTTACAATTTTTTTGGTGCCACTTTTTGAGCTTCATTTATACTTCTATACATTCTCTTATTCGTAGCAGTTAGTAATCAAATCAGCCAATGCTTCATCATCATCACAAGCACAACATGCTTCGTCCGTTGGCGAACGGTGCTTTCGACGAACCGTGCTATCGTTGAACAGTGCTTTCGTCAAACGAATCGGTTGTGAACCGTGATTTCGATGAAGGGTATTTCGTAAAACAGTTATGGACTCGTGAACTTAGGTACTAAACGCGTTTGTGTAAAATTGAAGACTGCGTGGAATAGACAATTTGTTCAATGGCTGTTGTGCGGAATCCATATTGTGTAGAATCTCGAATAGGAGGAAAAGCGTTTGTCAAGAACTGAGATCAATCCCTTTAATCCAACACAATAAGCTTCGTCAGTACAACACAGTAAGCAAAAGTAGCGGGGAGCGACTGGATGAGGAAGGCCGAGGACAGAGTTTTGTGGCGCGCCTTGGGAGAGGCCTATGTCCAGCAGTGGACGATGATAGGCTGATGATGAAGCTTCGTCAATACACAAACAAACAAAACCGTTCCATAGCGTTCCATAAAACAAAGGCACAATCGAAAAAAAAAATGTCTCCGGGACCTTTAGCGCGAGACCGACTCACACTTCGCCGGTTTTTATTATTTGTTGGTACTGTAAAGTTTGCTCTATAATCTCACTAAGTTAACAGCCCTAAATAGGTAGGACAGACAGACGGACGAACGGACGGACAACGTAGGCTTAGTAATAGGGTCCCGTTTTCACCCTTTGGGTACGGAACCCTAAAAAACAACTTAAAAGCCCTCTGCATCACGGACACCTGATTCAAATGAACCCATCACACTAGCGGCCAAGATAAAAACAAAACAAGTACAAAATATAGATCATCAAGGAATCATGGCTTCAATTACATGTAGGTAGGTATTCAACATACATACCTATATGAATTATAGGAACTTCAGTCATAGCATAAATTTCATCTCCGAAAGGGTACAATGACACCAAAGCGTTATCAGTCATTATTTCCGATGCTCTGAACAGTGATGTTACTCTGAAACATAGGAGAGCTGTTAATCGAGGATTTGGACCTTTTTCTTCTTCCTCCTCCTCCTCGTCTTTTCTCGTTATATGGTGTCAGCTATCTTGAGCCTTGGGTTGAACTTGATCTTCATCTGGCAGCGCGGAATCGCATTTTTTCATCCATTCTTTTCTGTCGCTCAGGAACGTCATTTGCTAGAGCGAGAAAGGTCGCAGAACTGCCGGTGCTGTCGCATTCCCCCTTCGCTTCATCTTTCTCGCTCAGAATGAAATTTCCCCTCGATTTTCCCTTCGACAGAAAAGGATGGAGCGTGAAAAATCCTATTCTGTGATGCCAGATGAGGTTCAGGTTCAACCCTCATACTGAGCTTCAGGCAGCTCTATTTTGAGCGTCTTGTTCGCTAAAGTTTAGGCTTTTCATATCCTTATGGATAGTTTTCAACCACAAGACAGGTCGTAGGTCTTCCTCGTCTTCCTTTTAGGTGTTATTGAACTTGGCTAAAAGATTCTAACAAGAGGGACAGAGCTATAGGTTAGAACGAGACGTTGTAAGTACCTCTTTTTTTAACCTATAGCTCTGTTCCTCTTGTTAGAATCTAAATTTAGCCAAGTGTAATAACACCTTACTTTTTTTAATGGATAGACATTTTTGGACGATGTGATCATCCGGCCCTCGCATGACATGACCATACTAATCTCACAAATTTTGAGAGCGGTTATTAATTAAGTCAAAGTTAATCATTTTGACGGGTTCTTACCGCGTTTTTGTTGATTTTGGAGTTTCCGATATTCCCGTTCCCGTGATCATGGCAGTTAGTAACACTGCCGAAATATAGGGAACTCCAAATCTACAAAAACGCGGTAAAATGTTTAACTTTAGCATACTAATCTCTGTCGGCATTCGGACAGATTTTCTGTTTTTCGAACTGTTTACGAATTGCTTGACGAATATTTTAATGGTATACAGTTGAATCTAGAAAATTTTTATCGTTTGCTATATCGCTGACATCGGCGAGTTCGGTGTGTACCTACGAATAGTCTGTACCTTTAGGTTTACAGGCTCTTTTCATAAGAGATTTTAACAGGTATACAAGATCCTTCTTAATTTACTGACGGTTTTTATAATCAGGAGTGCGATTTTTGAAACTCATTCGCTGGGCTCAGCAGTTGAAAAAATCAAAATTACTATGGGGATTTGCATCTATCTACCTACTGCTGATCTGACTTTCAAAAATCATACGTCAGGTGTGCGATTTTTTAGTCAAATCAGCAGTAGAAATATGCATTCGTAATTTTGACATTTTCACCTACCGACATACCGAATGAGTTTAAAAAATCGCACTCCAGACCTAAGCTCCAGACCATCAAACTAACCAACTTTCCCCATTGGAACTAACATTGATATCGCGATCAAAACAGCTAGGCACATTTTGTCGAGTAAGTTTGCAATTTTGTATGGAACAGCAGATTTTAGTGTTCCATCCGTAGGTACAAAAATGTAATCACCTCGGTTCGGTGTCTGTCCATCCGCCCGTTCATGCGCCTATCATAAGATAAAGTAAAGCCGAAAGCCTGACCAGGACTATAAAGAACCTGGTTTGGGAGCGCTGCAATCGACTGTCACCTTTAATATTAGTGTTCCAAGTACAAAAATAAGTTCCAATGATTTTCCGCAACATGGCGAGGTTTTTTTTAATTCTGGTCAGGCTTTATATGTATTTTAAAAATACAGACCCTGAGTTTTGATTAGGTGATCTGTGGCTGAAACTTGACATTACTAGGTACTTAGGTCATTTTTAGTGATTTCAATGTTGGTTCCATAGAGAAAGTTATTTAGGTTGGTGGTCTTTTAAGACCTTTAGGGTTCTAGCCTTTAGGCCGTTAGCATATTAAAAAGGATCCTGTAGCAGTTCCTAAATCTCGTCACACTTGCTGAACGTTTCGCGGCTGAACCTTCAGCGGCTGAACTTTCGGTCATAGTATTCGGTTGGCATGACACACTAGGCGTCGCGTTACGCGACGGAAGGTTAGGTACGTCGCGTTAAGTTCGGTCGGTATTGCAATCATGGAGTTGTAGCTTCCTTTGAAAAGTATAGAAAAGTATCTAGCTATCTATCTATACAGGGTGTAAGGAAAAGGATCATTAACCTTTAAACCACAAAACATGAGTAGAGTACTCATCAAACTGAACAACTTTTACTACGGGAGCAAACCGGTCAGCGCAAAAAAAATCTGCTGTTCCATACTAAACTGCAATACCTAATCAACGCAATCGTATTTGCATCAGCAGATTTTGAAAAGCGTGTCGACCGAACGTTCCGCCGCGGAACGCTCCGCAAGTGTGCCGTAGCGCTTATCTTCTTATTGTGTGGGCAGCAAGCCCTGGTGTCAGAGTTTTTTCAAACCGCCTTACGGCCTCTGACGTGGTTTTTATGTAACTACTAATACCACCAGGGATAGTAGACGGGACCAGGACGTGCTATCCGATGCAAGGAATCATCTTTCTTTTCAGACAATCAGCCTGCAATGTCCTAACCAACATGGGAAGAACGCACAAATTGACGTATCACTAGGTTTCCCCCGTGGGAATCGATCCCATGACCTCCGTATCAAGAGCCCAATGGTCTTAACCATTAGACCACGGAGATAGGGTGCATAAATCCAATAGGTAATAGTGATTAAAGTGAGTTTCTATCCGAGCTGTAAATTCTTACTTGCGAAAGATAGTGTGGCATGGATCAGGGACAGCCTTAGTGCCGAACTCTGTGACGACGATGCGCTGCGCCTCCTGGTTCTTCTTGTATGTTTCTGACTTCAAAAACCTGCACTGGTACGTCGCCTTCCCATCGTTGATTGAAAATCTGTTAAAATAGAACGCAGCCGTCAATGACTCTAGAAATACGGTTCGATTTCGTCTGTAAAACAAGAACTTTTAACCGACGACGCGATAAAAATAAATTATTTGCAGCTCGAATGTGCTAATTGAATGTAATTTCATAAGACAGCGATTAAAAACGTACTCCGAGGTATTCCATGACGAGCACCGATTTTTAGCAGAGATTTTTAGGATTCCGTATTCAAACAAGGAACCCATAACTTCGCCTATTCTGGAGGTATATCTGTCTGTATACTCCCTCATATTTGGACATTGAAACGAAACGGATAAGGACGACGAGATTTTCCGATTCCTATATTTAGCTTTCTGATCAATTCTGATAAGCAAATATAATTTATTTATCAGAAAGATATGCTTTGAGTCACGTTGCAGGGTTTGCCCCGAACACTCGTCTTCGCGTGGTGTTCGCGCGGTTCACGTTTCAGCCTGCCACGAGGCTCCACAATCCATCTCAGTTGTGTTCTTACTCAAAAACAATCCTCGAGATTGGATAGATACTCCCATCAAACCACTTGACATTGGCGGAAATGCGGTGCTAACGCACAAGCAAGAAGTCCATTACTTAAATAAAAAAATGCTTTCCTTAAAAATAAGAGATATCAATAGGTAATGATAAATAAACACGATATTAATTTCATGTTTCTCATGTCCACTTTCTTGAAAAGTCAAGGTCGAATAAAATTTCGCAAAATTTTGCAAATCTTGAGCTCGCTTCGCTCGCTCCTGTTTTTAGAACGTACTGCTCTGATCCTATTTACATTGCAGTAAAATTTCGAGCTCACTTCGCTCGCTCCGGAATTCGGTGAAATGTCGAGCGAAGCGAGCGGGAATTGTATATCTTTTCATAGAGTAGTTATGTTAGCTTGACTTTGCTGTGCTCGTTCCAGCTTTTAGATCATAAATAATAATCGTGCGAGCGAAAATTTAAATCGTATATTACACTGATCTCACTATACCTATTGCAGTAAAATCTCGAGCTCACTTCGCTCGCTCCAGAATTGGGTGAAATGTCGAACTCGCTTCGCTCGCTCTATATATTGGATCGTATATCTTTTCATACAGTAGTTATCTTGAGTTTGCAGTGCTCGTTCCAGCTTTTAGGTCGTAAAAAACTCGAGCTCGCTTCGCTCGCTCCAGAATGTAAATCGCATTACACTGATCTCACTATACCTATTGCAGTAAAATCTCGAGCTCACTTCGCTCGCTCCAGAATTTAGTGAAATGTCGAGCTCGCTTCGCTCGCTCCTGGCTACGATTGTATCACAAAGACCTAGATGCATTGCAGTAAATTACGAGCTCACTTAACTTCGCTCGCTCCAGGATTCAGTGAAATCTCAAGCTCGCTTCGCTCGCTCTAGGTTTTAGTTTTTTTTACATCAACATCGCCTAGGCCTGGCCCACCCAGGGAAAAAATAATTGCTACGCCTATGAGTGAGAATGAAGTGTTTCAAAAATCAGCTGTTTCTGAAATTAAAAATGGCCTTAAATTTCCGTTGCTATTTGGAATGGAGTACCTTTAGTGAAGAAATAACGCATTTTTTTCGACTTACAATACTTACAATAATATAAAGGTACAACGAAAAGAGGCATTTGTGGTAGAGTAGGTACTTTGAGTCCTTTTTTTACATTTTATGAGTAACTTTAGTGAGTTACCTTGCCTGCCGTGCAGTAGGCGATGGTTCGATCCCCGTCAAGGCCGACGCGTACCAATTACTTTTTCGGAATTTATGTACGATTTGTAACACCACTGGCTTTTCGGTGAAGGAAAACATCGTGAGGAAACCTGCATGCTTCAATTTCGAGGCATGTATTGTAGGTACCCACTGTCCATTATAAGTGGCGACGGGCTCACCCGCTGTCACACTGGACAGAGTTTCGGTACTACTGGTGAAACGTGGATGTTCTGAGGTTTCAGAATATCTCTGACTACCCCCTCGGGGAATATAGTCGTACATATGCTTATGCAAATTGCGAAAATAAACATTCGCCACAGAATAGGTAATAGTATACTATATACGAAAGATGCGCAAACATAGAACGCTTCATGGTCTGAAGTTTTCTTACCTGTGCAGTAAGGCCGCGGAGTCGAAGATGTGATCGAAGTTCATGGACCCAACCTTGGTGGCACCTGGTCCATTTCGGAGCAAACTCCCGCGGAGCCAAGTGGGAATCTCCCCTAGAATAATACACAACTAATAGGTGACTCCAATGGAAACACCTCGGGAGTATAGGTAGGTACTCTTCCACACAAAAAAAGTGTTTTAAAATCGGTCCACATGGAACATACGTAAAAAAATACATCCAGCCGAACATAGAACCTCCTCCTTTTTAGAAATCGGTTTCCTTTTTTGAAGTCGGTTAAAATTAAAAACCAGCAAGATATGGCCCGGCCCAGCGTTTACCTGTTGACAGCGTCATTCAGTTCCAGCCCCAGGGCAGGGCTTTAGATCAAAATAAAATTAATGGATAGGCCTAAAGCGCGGTAAGTTGAAGCAAACTACTGGTGCACTTGGTCCATACAAACTAGCGCCATTATCTGTCAAATCTAGGGCACTTGCATACAAATTTGAAGTAAACCTTTCATTTGTTTTGCCTCATTTTTCTGGTTTGAAATGTTCGCGTAAGGTCTATCCATGGCAGGGCATCCAGATGCACCCCCTCTAAAAATTAATCCTGCCAGGCTGCCAGTACTAATATTGTACCTATACACCAAATTTTTTTATTTAAAACGAAACTTAAAGGGTGTAGGTATTCAGACCGTGAATCTGAAAAACTTTTCCTAAAGAACATGGGTCGAAAAACGAGAATTTTTTTGGACCTCCCATAGAAAATCAATCGGCCGATCCGCATTTTTAAATGGGAGGATTTTTTTAACAGTTTCTGTAACTTTCTCAATGATCCAATGCGGCAAGCAAGATGCAGATGCCTTATTGTTGCTTTTTTATTTCTGAAGGATTCCACTGTTTTAGGATCAGACTTCACATTTGATTTTAAATTGATTAAGTACCTATTTATTAGTAATATTTCACTTACCTTTTATCTTCCCCTCTATTGGTGTAGCAACTTCTTTTTCGCAAGATCTCGTCCACACAGATATGTCGAAATTTGGATAAAGTTTATTCTTTCCTGTTGACATTTTTAGGAAGTTCTAATTGAGATAGAATCGTTTCGCGATGCGAATTCTTCGAATGTCTAAATTCTTTTGAATTGAAATAAGACAATTGTTAAAGATATAGGTATATCATTAAGTGCAATTATACAAGGTGTTCACAAATAAACGTAATACCTGAAAACCTTTCGTACAGAATTTATAACTGATATAAATATTTGATACTTAAACTTAAAACGGGCTATATCATAATTCATAGCCCGCAATGATTTTATTATATCATTATATTTATCGTTTCATACGATCAAGTCGAGTAAGCACTGCAGTTTAGTATGGAACAGTAGATTTTTTTGCGCTGACAAGTTTGCTCCGTTTGGTAAAAGTTGTTCAGTTTGATGGGTAGAGTATGTGGTTTAAAGGTTAATGATACAATTCCTTACACCTTGTATAGTAGTACTATCTATGCTAACAGATAGCTTGATCAATCGCATCTTCATTTAACACATCTCCGTTCAGCTATGGCTTTGATAAATTCAGGCCATTTGCTATGTTTAAAACTTCGAAAATCAATGTTAGTTCCATTAAGATGGTTTTCTATCTGCTTTTGTGTTTGTATGAAAAGACTGATACTAAACTGCACCCGCCGCCGCTGCCTACATGACTCAAATCCCATACATTTGAGTTCATCCATCAGCAGATTTTTTTTTTGCTCCAATTGGTTTGCTCCCATAGTAAATGTTGTTCAGTTTGATGGGTAGACTCTTAGTTTAAAAGGATATTAATGATATCAATTTCACCCTGTATAAGTAGGTACCTACTCTGTGGCATGGCATTATCTTAATCTTTTTAATTTGCGTTAAAATAATTTGAGTCGTGCATTATCGTATTTTTTATCATAATCTTTTCGTCATTTCAGACGCACTTTTTTTCACAATTCAAATTTATAGGCATACCTACATTAGATGCCTATCTTAATCTTTTTAATTTGCATTTTAATCACTTTGAGCACAGATTATTTTAATCTTTGAGTCATTTCGGTTGCACTTTAAATCCATGATTCAAAATCATGTAAGTAAACAAGTGCCTTGTCATACCTACCTCCTATTTTTTTAATTACGTACTAGTACCTAAATATAACTACAAAAAGAACGTTGGCAGGCCGAACAAACGATGGGCCGATGACATTGTAAAGATAGCTGGAGGAAACTGGATGAGCACGGGTAAAGACAGATGTTGTGGAAGAGGATGGAGGAGGCCTTCACCCAAAGTGGCGTCCATATCTCAAATATACCTAGAAGAAAACTAATCATACTAACAACTTAAAAAGTGAAGATACTAACAACATTTGAAATGTAGAAACCATGTTATATGGAATTTAATTAAAGGCTTTTTATTTAATTTACTTTATTAGCAGCCCCACTTGCGCCAACCACGGGTTAGCAATTAACTCCGGATAAGATATCTCACTCAGTTGTTTTTCTATACAAAAAGTCATGGGTTACCAACGTAACCTGGAGTTTATTGCTAACCCAGGTTGGCGCAAGTGGGGCAAGTATATTTTAATTTTAATGTTTAAAATAAGAAATTAATTTTCTTGCAATAAAGTGACACAGGACAGAAAAGCATAATTAAAACTAAAAATCTTAAAACGACAAAAGAAATTACTTAAATAAAACTAACAATCTTAAAACTAACTAGAAAGCAGACAAAAGAAATTAAAAACAGTTTAATCAGTCAAAAAGCCCTCCCCGGGTCATACCTGATGCAAAGGATCCCATGACACTTCTCGCGTTTCCGCGTTGGATGGCGATGGACAACCTTTGCATCAAGTAGTACCATTTACTTTATTTATTTATAAATATACTTAACTACATTTATAGTGTATAAAATATACGCACAGGGTGTATAAGGCAGTTTGAATAAAAATTATAGCTGTAATCACTACGTGCCTGACTACGTACTACGCTACTTATAAATAATCAGTAAGTAAGTAAATAAATTTCTACTAATGAGTCGAATACTATACAGAATTACATAGTGTAAAATTAAATGCGTAACAAATTTGACCTGGGTGAAAATTTTAATCGATTACCATTCATATTAATGTACTAAACCAAATATCACGTTCATAGTACAAGCATAAACGCACTTTAAGCGCGTTCAGGTAAGAACCAGCCATGCAGGCACTTGGGTGCTAGAGAGGGCGTGACGAACTCAGCGCGCCCGAGCTCGAGCAGTGACCTCGCGTCGAGCACGAGCAGCGCGACCGCGTTGGAACGCACTTTAAGCGCGTTCAGGTAAGAACCAGCCATGCAGGCACTTGGGTGCTAGAGAGGGCGTGACGAACTCGGCGCGCCCGAGCTCGAGCAGTGACCTCGCGTCGAGCACGAGCAGCGCGACCGCGTTGGAACGCTCGCCGCCGAACACAAGCGCGCTCAGCAGCACGCCATCGTCTTCCTCCTGTTAATCGACAACAGTAGTTCTTACTTTTCAGTACCTTGTCCAGAAGGAGAGATTTAGGACAGACCGTGGTGCCACGAATTCCGTCTCCTACATACTCAATGCTAACATAATATACGCTTATAATATGAGCTAAGTTCCTAAGTATTTACTAGACGTCAATACATCGTGCCCACATCCACTAGACGTTACCTACCCACGGAAATCGATGAACGAAGTGAATACCGATGTTTTTTTCGGGAATAGTAGTTTTCCGATGGCATAGCTTCATTACATAGGTGGAGACCTCCTTTTATAATATAACCCGCACCTCCAAAGTGTTAATAAGAGTTTACAAGTGTTTACAAGTCTCACAACACATGCGTGTGTGTTGAAACCATTGACCTATAAGAGGTCAATGGTTGAAACTTAGGTACGTAATACAAAAACAAATGCAAGGACTTGTTGCTAGACTAGCGGCTGCACGACCGCGGGCCATGTTATCTTAGTAGATCTTTATCTGAAATCTACAAATGAAATTGAATATTCATGACATTCTGAACTAAATACAATGTGAACTTCAGGAACAAGGTCGGATAGTCACCTTGGCATCAGGTGCAGGCACGAACACGGGCTCACTGGGATAGCACTCGGCCTCACACCACGTCTTGGTCTCCCTGGTCTTCAGGTCCACTTTTATTATCTGTCACGACATTTAAATTATACAGTGAATTCTGACTGTAAATCGCATACAAAATCGATTTTAATTCCTTGTAATTCCTTCTGGTTGACATGCCTAATTCAAGAATTAGACCCCCAACCTATGCAAATCTTAAGTACAACTTGAATAGATTTCTAGATTCTCAGCTAATAGCTCTACCAAGAATACTCACTGCACCAGGATTTACAGCATCCACATCCGAACTGATTGCGTAGAAGTAACGGTACGGCTTTCCTGTAACAAGAAATTACAGAACTAATCTAGCTGGATTCTTGATAACTAGAACACTGACTGAATTGGATCACTGAACTACCTACTTTTTTTTAGGCCAAAAACCATCATCACAACACAATCATCTTCCGCCCCCCCCCCCCCCCCCCCCCCTTCAGGACGGGGACCTATAGGCGACTGGGGTACAGGCTACCCTCATGGTAGCATATAAGCTAATCTACAACGTGTGTACAATTCTAGTATAATACGTATTTGAATTTTTGCTTCAGAGCATGCAGGTTTCCTCACGATGTTGCTGTTCATAAATCTGGATTTCTTGACCGTTCCCTTCGTTTCTTTCATTTTTAAATAATGCCACCAAAAACCTGATTACTGGATTATACTCCAGATAGGCGCACACTTTTAATAATGCTCCCATCGTGGAAGTTATTCAGTTTGAAGGTCTGAAGCGACATTTAACGCATTTAAGCTCACACCCTGTCTCTATTTTACAGATGAAATACCAACCATTGTGAAGATCGTAGTGAATCCTCGGAGTTTCGCAGCCCAGCTCCGCCAGCTCTTCACATTCCACTTTTGTGAGATTTGGAGCATCCAGGGGCAGTACTATCCTCTTAGGTCTTCCTCTGAACCAATCCGCATAGTCTGCATTGCTTTGCATGGTCTGTGAACAGAGAAACATGATATAGCTTTAATCTTTTTTTTATTGTATCTCTATCTGACGCAATTATTACGCCCACGGCAGGGCAAATGGTTCTTCTCCCCAATTTCGGTAAGGAATCCATACCTACTAGAATGCTGGCGCCATGTGCGGGTGTATGATGATGATCTTTTGTTGCCAAGCCTTTGCCCCCGTAGAGTTCAAATCGTTTTCGAGATATAAATCCTAGGTCACATTTCAGGTTGCTACCGAATTCTATCAAGATCTAGTATTATCTTTGACGTGAAAGTGGCACATACGAACAAACCAAGAGCAAACTTACTCACGTGCATAATATTGTAAATCAGAATTAAAATAATGTGAACTCACCTCTATAGCCTTAACATACATAGCATCCAACACTTTCGAATCCTTGTAGACGCAGAGGTCGACAACCAGTCTGTTGTCCTGCTCATATGTATTGATGATGTGAAGGAAGAAGAATGCGTCCGTCTGATATCGTTTCACCTCCTTGCCGTCTCTGCGACTTATTAGCACTATGTGCGTCTGGAAAACAGAACATTAATGAAGATGCGTTTGTCCGTTTGTTTGCTATGGTCCCGAAGCCAGGAACTATTATTTTATCCTATTACATTAGAAGTGTTTAAAAAACGTCTAATAATCCGTCTGAAAATTGATCTTTTCGTTGGACCACCTCTTGCGCACAAAAAAACTACACAATATTTGCGGCAATGGCGGTGACGGGATCTTTTAATTAAATTATGCCATAATGGCAATTAAATTTATCAAGTTTAATAACGTAAGTATAGTACAGGCTGGTTACCATACCATACCACTTATACCATACCCATCTATAATAATACCCATATTTTTTTATGAATCTGCGTTCGTTGTTGCACTGCTGGGCAAAGATCTCCCCTAAACTATACCCATATTACATGAACTATTTCTTGTTTTAAAAATTAAAGAAAAATATAAAAAAATACTAGTACCACAGAGTAGGTAGGTACTATTAACTAGCCGAAGTTTCGATTTATTTTTAGTCGAAGTAGAAACTAAGCCCGGTTGGCCTAAATTGAGTGAAACTAATATTTCGGTCAATAACTAAACTTGCATCGTGTTTGGGACTCCACTGAAGACAAGAAGATATGGGATCATTGGAGAGCTGATGCCGCACCATGCTGAGGAGAGAAATCGACAGGGGCTGCTCCACTATCACGAAGTAGTTCTCCGTTATACCTGCAACATAAGTATTTCAGAGATTTCATTAAGCTAACGGCTTTTTAATATCAAATCAAGGCGAAACATAAATTTGAGAGTAAGAGCCTAGACTCACAATAAACGTTCGAAAAATGGCACAACCAAAAGAGCTCAGATGAGCTCTTTTTTGTACTAGCTGACAGTTAACAAGCGAAATACGATATATTATGTTTATGAATCAAATACAATTTTTCGCTTACGATAGTAGACCGAATATCAGTGTAACCGGGTATGAGATAGCGAATTATATGAAGTGACATCTCGGAGTCAGGTGGTTGTCCCATACAATTTATATGAAGTGGATACGTCGATAAGGACAGCAATAAGTAGCGGTCTCCTTTTTTAACAAGAGCGAATTTACTACGTGCATCTCTTAGTGACAAGACACTTGCTTCCTTCTAGTGCCTTCTCTTTCTACGATCAAATACAACGTGACAACCAGCAGCATGCATACTTAAATTGTGCGGGTTTTTGCGTCAATGTGGACCAAGAATAATGTGGACAAAAATTTGCTAAGATTCTATATGACACTGTGGATCTAGTATAAGAGGTCAATGGTAAGAGCATAAGAATAGTTAATAATAAAATATTCTTGTGTTAAGAGCACAGAATAAACATAACGTAAGAGTTGAAAATCGAAATGTGGCAACTTAAGTATTATTTTGGCACCAACAGCCTCCTTAAAATTAGCATATCCTCAAGCTAAGGTAGGCAGTCCCCCTGCAATATCAGGACTCAATCCTGTTGAGTTGAAACCTGGATTTCAATCACAAAGTCTCTGTTTTATACAAACAATTATACTAATTCAAAATCACAGATCCTCAAATCTCACTATTTAGTTAGGCGTACCCTGCAGCATCACAATTGGAGGATCGTAAGTTAAAATAGTAATTTTGTTGTATTACCCTGTGGACTGAATATATATCTAGGTAGGTAATTCATGAGAATCGGTTAAATAAAAGTAGTTACTTACGGGTTTTAGAACTAAAAACTGATACCTGTGACATCTTTCACATACCATAGGTTCATTTTTAAAGCTCTGAGGTCCGTCCGGTCCAGCTACAGTTTAGTCTAGTCTGTCCGTGGTAGTCAAATCCCCATATGTCTAATAACCGTTTAGTCTAATTCCCGTTAGTAAGTCTTTGTCGCTCTTATTTCTTACGCATCGCTCCGTCCTGCTATTATAAGTACCTACCTATAAACTGATTTAAAATAGATATTTTATTGACGAGACGACCACATCATCGTAGCCTGAAAATTTTAGCTCTTAATTATGTATTATCTAGAGTCTAGACCGAAGTTCTGAGTGTTCAAAAATATGCTGAATAGTCCGAGGTCGTTCGGATTGTGTCTGCTTACCAAACGTATGCATGTAGGCTGGATGAAGAGTCCATCGTGGCATCATACTGCCAACGATGTGAGCTCTCTCGAACATGTCACCTGAAATAGATAGGGTTTCTTCCCATTATCAGTTAACAGTCATATTGAGATAGGTAAGATTCAAAATAGAATTACTTTGAAGTGGTGATAGTAGCTGGGTAGCCAAAAAAATACGAATCCTTCTTAGTATAACCATTCTTGATCGCGGGCAACAGCTAGTTTGTAAATAAAATAAAAATGTCGTATTTAATCCCTGTACAAAAAAATGTCCCTGTCCATCCCTTTACTTAAGGAAGTAAAGTTACCTTTTTAGTGTAAGGGAATTTGACGACGACGTGGCGCAACCTTCCATTCACTACAGACATACCAACATTGAATACATCACCTGAAATGAAATAAAAATTAGTAACGTAAGTAGTTAGTAAAACGTCGATACCCCATATGATATTTTGACAACTTTACGATAATCTGTATTGGTAAAAATTCGTACATTTAGAGAAAACTGATCGTTGTTTAGTTAACGATTATTCGGACGGATAATTCAAGGTTTTCCTTACTCATAATTTGGCATGTATTATAATAGCCATAATCATCAGCCAATGGACGTCCACTGCTGGACAGTTCACAATAATAATATTTATTAAATTCACACAAAAAGCCATTTTACACATGAATTAGGTACTATTGATAAATAAAATCTAAAATATTGTGATTTGGAAACGTTTAAGATAAGGGGATTCTGGTTTAACCAATAAGATACTAAGGTGAATCTATTCTGTTCTCATGGATAGACTTCATTCCACGAGGCTGCAGATAAAACAAGAGCAGTATCGTCAGCAAAAGAAATTAGCTTACCACTGGGAAGATCGAGGTTACAAAAATCGTGCATATAGGTCAGAAATAGGGTAGGACCAAGGATGCTTCCCTGGGGTACACCATATTTTACGGGCAAGTCAGTGCTTGTATGGCCATCAATAGTCATGAACTGTATGCGATTGCTCTGATAGTTTCGGAAGGAGTTCTATAATGCAGGTTGCCACGAACGCCAAGTTTCTCGAGCTTCATTAGGAGTATTGGGTATCGAGACCGTATCAACAGCTTTTGAAAGATCTAGAAATATAGCAAGACACTTCCTATCTTCGTCCATACTTAGAACGATATTATTAGTCAGATTGTGAATAGCTAAGGCTGTAGTCTTATTAGGACAAAAATCTGGTTTTCACTAAGAAGTTGATTACTTTCAAGATATTTTATTAGTCGGAGTCGGACGTTTAAAATGAGTCCTGGAACTTTCGGGAGGGCTGGCAGTACTGTAATAGGGCGATAATTATTGACACGGTCTCAATCCCCAATTTTAAACTTATTCTTGGATCAATGTTCAGAATTTACGTTTCACTTACCATTGGGCATGACGTGTGGATGCGATGTGTGGTGAACAAGCGCTACATATTCCGTGAGGTTCTTCCTCTCCAACGAATCTAACGTTACTGGATCTATCCTGGAAGGCAAATCGCATAAGCATATGCTCACGACTATATTCCCCGAGGGGGTAGTCAGAGATATACTGAAACCTCAGAACATCCACGTTTCACCAGTAGTACCGAAACTCTGTCCAGTGTGACGGGGGGTGAGCCCATCGCCACTTATAATGTACAGGCAAAGGTAAATCGTACATCCCTTTAAATAAATAAATAAATAAATAAAATAAAATCATTTATTTCAGGATACAAGGTCCCATATACACAAGATTTCAATACAATGTTAATATAAATTATAGGATATCACATTAAAATGTTCGTCAAAAATATAAAAATTGTCATAGATCTTTCTTATTATTGAGTTCGGAGACGCACGCGCGCGCTGCTCGAAGGAGGCTCTCGCGGTCCTCATCACTGCAAAGAAATCATTGACCCTGTTCTCAGCAAACATACCAGATGCGCTACACCTCCACGGCAAGCCCAACATGCCTCTAAAGGCGTTGTTAAATTGTACTCTCAGCGTGTTGTAGGCGCGCTGTGTATAGGAGTACCACAAGTGGCCGGTGTAGAACGGCTGGCAGTACGCTTTGAACAGCGTCACCTTGGCGTCCTTAGAGCAGCGCGCGAACCGTCGCGCCAGCATGTTGGCTCGCATGGCGAGCGCGCGCCGCTGCCTCTCGAGGTCCGCATCATCCCGCAGTCTGTCGGAGACTATGTGACCCAGATATTTGAATTCTGATACCACTTTAATTTCACAACCGCGCAGGTACACTGGCAGTACTTTTGTAGGTCCTTTTTTATATTTAAAGACAACCAACTCCGTTTTTTTGACATTATAGGAGAGACCGTGAGTCTCCGCATACCGCTCACATATACTTATTAAATTCCTAAGTCCTCTGATTGATGGGCTCAGCAGCACCATATCATCAGCGTAGCTGAGATTGTTTATTAGTTTATCATTCACGTAACAGCCGACTTTGGTGCTGCTGAGCTCCTCAATCTGCTGATCTACATATAAGTTGAACAGGATCGGCGAAGTGAGTCCACCCTGCCTAACACCGCACTCCAGTTTGTAGGTATCAGACAACTCTTTACCCCAACGTACCACATTAGACTGATTCCCGTACCAGTACTCCTCCAGTACTCCCTTTATACATGTAATGGTAACCAACGCATATTTATACTACAGGGTGAAATTTATATCATTAGCATCCTTTTAAACTAAGAGTCTACCCATCAAACTACACAACTTTTACTATGGGTGCAAACCAATCGGAGTAAAAATAAAATCAGCTGTCCTATACTAAACTGCACCCACCCGCTGCATACACGACTCAAATGTCCCATACATTTTTTTTTGCTCCGATTGGTTTGCTGCTATAGCAAAAGTTGTTCAGTTTGATGGGTTGACTCTTAGTTTAAATCTCTTAGTCTAATGATATCAATTTCACCCTGTATAAGCCCAACCAACAATCAATCAATGCAGGTTTAGTGATAGGAGGCTTTTACTCTTCACTGGGATCCTACAGGCTATAACCACACCGTTAGCGCTTCATTCTCACAAGAAGAGCTAAGCACGAGCTAGTGAAACCACACCATCGCCTACTGTCGTCTTCCTCCCGTCTTCCACGGTAGTGAGGTAAAACCTCTTAGGTAGTATACACACAATTCACCTACAAACTAGAAATTTCTAGAATAGTCTTGTCAAGTCAAGGGACCCATGCTGCCCATACAATGTACAACATAGTTACCTTCTCACCTGTGTATGATAGGTCCTTCTGTAAACGCGTAGATTTCATCTCCGAAAGGATATAGAGATATCATTGCATTGTCAGACATAGACTCACCAGGCTTGAAAATAGCAGACACCCTGAAATGAAAGTAACATCTTTGTTTACTATTAAATCTGAAGCTACCAGGAATCAATCTGAAAAACGACTAAAATCGTAGAAGCCACAAGATAAAGTACTCGTATAACTCTCTACAGATAAATTTTTTTTTATTTTCTTTTTGGAGAATTTACAGCAGATTTGTTTTTAGCGATTTCGGCGTTGGTCCCATAGATAATGTTGTTCAGTTTGATGGTCTGATCATCCTCTTAAAAAACCGTCAGCATATTAACTACATATTATTAACTATTACTAGAGTGTTTTGTAACAACCTTTGAAAAACTTCATAAACCTTTAATTTGTCTATATTGCAATCACAGAAGTTTTAAAAGAACCTTGCTCTTAGGTTTATATGCATCCTGTTACACTGGACAGCGTTTGGGCACTGCACTGCTAGTGAAATGTAGATATCTTTAGAATAAATCTGACTAACCCCTCGAGGAATATAGCCGTAAGCATTATGTTAAATACATACCTGTCAAATATAGTGTGGCAGGGGTCAGGCACAGCCTTGGTCCCGAACTCAGTAACGACGATGCGGTTGGCAGCCCTGTTCTTCTTGAAGGTGTCAGAGCGCAGGAACCGGCACTGGTATGAGACCGTGCCATCGTGGATTGAAAACCTGGTGATGAAGATAGGGTTACCAGATGGGAAGACTAAAATGTCTGGGCAAAATATCAAAAAGTCGGGATTTTGGGATTATGGTCGGGACAAGTAAATATTACTAAATATAAATTACTCTTACTCAGAGCTATTTGTATGAGCGTAGCATTGATTTTTTCCCAGGGTTGGCCAGGCCCAGGTAAGGTCGTTGCAGTAAAATCTAAAACCTGGAGCGAGCGAAGCGAGTTTAAGTTTTGTACGACCGAAAATCCGGAACGGGCAAAGCAAGCTCGAGATTTCGCTTCACTATGAAAACTTATAGGATCCAAAAACTAGAGCGAGCGAAGCGAGCTCGAGATTTCACTTAATTCTGAAGCGTGCGAAGCTAAGTGAGCTCGAAATTTTATTGTGTATAGGTCCTTATGACTCAATCGTAGCCAGGAGCGAGCGAAGCGAGCTCGACATTTTACTGTAATATATTGAGACCAGTGTATTAAGATTTAAATCCTGGAGTGAGCGAAGCGAGGGATTCTGGGGTGGCCCGTTTGTCGGGACATTTTGTATTTTTTCGGGACTCTGGACATCATACGAAATGTCGGGACAATCCTGACCAATCCCGACCATCTGGCAACCCTAGATGAAGACACAATACTATGTAAGTATCTATTTGTCTTTACAAACTTTATAACCGGCGCGCGTGGCTGATTTATAAAAAGACGTTTTTATAAATTTAATTTTAATTAGGTATTAAATGAATACCAGTTTTCACTTTTCTACGGTAGACACACCTTATCGTATTTAAAGTAGGAAGGAACCTACTAGCTGTACCTAAACTTAAATGTGTTACATTTTTATGCTTTCGGGGGTGATTCAGTTTTCTATTTTTTTTTCGCGATTCCGATGTTGGCTCCATGGTAAAATTTGTTCAATTTGACATTCTAAACCACCGCTTTAATATTACTAGTGTGTTTTTGTTCCACCCTACATGTATAGGTTTAGTGATCATACCTGTGCAGCAAAGCAGAACTGTCGAACAGATGTTCAAATCGCATGGAGCCGACTTTGATGGACCCGGGACCGTTGCGCAGGAGACTACCGCGCAGCCACGCCGGTATCACACCTGCAAATCATAGTTTTCGTAATACACAGGTGTTATAGTAGATTACACATCGAGGACAGGAAAGTAAGAAAGGTCTCAGATCTCACGTAATCATCAATCAACAAACATGTGATCTGAGGCTTTCTTACTTACTGGCCGAGGTTAGTATACTATTTTTCTTCCCGACGGAGGTGGAAAGCGACAACTTCGTTTAGCGCAGCGGGACGAGAATTGACGCTTTTCGTCCGGAGGGAAGAAATAGTTAAGTATTTACAACAGGCTTGGGCATCGTCACAATAATTTTAAAATTATGGCGTTCATCTTGGTGTTGACGATTTTGTTTGTTTCCCGTGGTCCTATGGAAGGTCCTACATTTTCGTTTATTCTACAAGGGACCTACACTCACACAGATGAACTAGCTCTAGGCGCAGGTCCGACACCCGTCACCATTATGTACCGCGTGACAGCACGCACACAAAAGAAATGGGTACTTCACTCGTGATTAGACGAGATTACGTCCGTCTTTTTTCAGGTCCGTGCCTTGTCGTCACCAAATATTTATTACGTCATGTCAATATTATAAACTAGACGTTGACAAAGGGAAAAAAAAATTGCCCTTGGTACCTAATACCAAGAATATTACCTATATATTATTTTTAGTATTAGTATTACCGTAAGGTAGAACTATTCGGTAGGAGTCCTACCGAATAGTTCTACCTTACGGTAATACTCTGTGGTTCTACTAAGTATTAGGCAAAAATAATATATAATATTCTTGGTATTAGGTACCAAGGGCAATTTTTTTTTCCCTTTGTCAACGTCTAGTTTATAATATTGACATGACGTAATAAATATTTGGTGACGACAAGGCACGGACCTGAAAAAAGACGGACGTAATCTCGTCTAATCACGAGTGAAGTACCCATTTCTTTTGTGTGCGTGCTGTCACGCGGTACATAATGGTGACGGGTGTCGGACCTGCGCCTAGAGCTAGTTCATCTGTGTGAGTGTAGGTCCCTTGTAGAATAAACGAAAATGTAGGACCTTCCATGCTTAACATCTTTTTAGTGTCACATTACGTCCGTCTTTTTTTCAGGTCCGTGCGACAAGGGTTGTTTCTCGAAAAAAAACTCTTTAGCCACCACACAATTCGGTATGTCAAGTTTTTTTTTGGAGGGTTGAATCGAAAACCATTTCGAGAAAATTGTCTCAATAATCATATTTTCTATGTCAGAGATTTTAAAATGAAAGGATTACCGATATTTTTAATAAAATATCGTCGTTTTTCGGTCCGTCCAGTGACGTCACTGGAATACCTGTGAACTCCTTGTAAACATAAAATCAACTTTAAATAACCGGCCATTAAGAAAAAAAAATACATTTACAATGTCAGAATTTGACATTTGATGTTGCCGTCTCTGTTTCCAGCATAGAGTTAGAAAGAGGAGGCAGGTTTTAATTTTTTTTAATATAGCAGTAGGTAGTTTTTCTCCATGGAGTTCGAATTATTTTCTCTCCACCATTTTTGCACTTAGAGATTACAGATCAAAATGTTTTAAAAATTAAATTTGTATTGATAAACTCGATGAATTGCAATAAGAATGAAATAGGTGTCTTAAAATTATGTCTTCTATCCGTAAAAAATTTAAAAATGATGACAAAAAAAACTTGACATACCGAATTAGAGCTTTGTTGTCGGCCGAGGAGGGGGAACAGACATGATACACATTCATAGCAGACCTACAACGCGACTACCGGACAGTCCCGGACCCGGAGGTTAGACCTACATTTTGATCCAAGACTTAAACAGGTTGTTTCATATAAGTAAAAATAAATATTTGAAACTCTTAAGGAGTTGTTTAGACCGTCAAACTGAACAACTTTCTCTATAGGACCAACATCGAAATCGCGAAAAAAATAAATCTGATATCCCATACATATTTTAGCTCTAGTCGATTTGTAGAGTAGGTACCTATGGAACATCAATTTTTTTTTTTTCGTGATTTCGATATTGGTCCCATAGTGAAAGTTGTTCAGTTTGATGGTCTAAAGCACCCCTTTTAGTATTACTAGGGTGTTTTGTAAAAATACAAATAAACCTTTAAGGGGGTGGCCCTTAAAGGTTTATTTGTATTTTTGGATTTCGATTCATACAACATAAATTGTCGTCTAAAATACCTATATTGTATTTTTTTTTTTTTTTCATTAATTATTTGAATTTTCATCTGGACGTTGGCATAGGCCCAGGAACAAGAACCTATAGGTTCAATTTCTTAGGTATGCTCGAATGCCACCCAACAACAAAGCGTCAGAACTAGAAAATCGTCATGCACGTTATTTTTGGCAAATCTACGTAAAATAACAAAGAATGGAGGCACATTTAAATTTTTATCGTTTTCTCGGGTATGGCATGCGAGGCCTGTTGTATAAGATGATGATGATGATTCTTCGAGTTTAAAGGGTAATGGTAAAGGCAAAAAAACTGAAAAGATAAAAACAAGCTCCTTAAATCATAATAACTTTGTTTGAGCAAATTAATACAATTTGAATGTTATTACTTATTAGGTAGGTATCGCAAACGGGGACAAGGAAAAATTACGTATGGTTGGTTATGGTTTGTCCCCGCCTGCAATACCTACCTTATAAGTAATAACATTCAAATTGTATTAATTTGCTCTAACAAAGTTATTATGATTTAAGGAGCTTGTTTTTATCTTTTCAGTTTTTTATGCAGTCGGGTTTTTTGTTTATCTTAATAATTTAGTTTATTTCATACTTTTTAGTCTTGTGTCAAAATGGTAGCATAAAAGTACTACAATATATATATATTTGGAATCTGCTCTTCACCAGCTTTCATTTGATACCCATATTGTATTTTTTTACGAAAAAAAAATTATTCTCCCCCCTCTCTTTTTTAATTAGCAGACGTTATATTAAAATAATGTACTCTATGTCACTCTCACGATTTTTACGAATCTAATGATACCTCATACGTTAAAATCCATCCAGCCGTTTAAGCTGTAGGGCGTGCCAAAGAAATAGACATACAAACATACATACATACATACATACATACATACATACATACATACGCTCGAAAAACATAACCCTCCTGTCGCAGTCGGGTAAAAAGGAAACTAAACTACTAAACTACTTTGCCTGTGAAGGTAACAACCTTTGCAGTGATTTCTTACCTCGAACTTCGCCCTGCATGGGTTCGTTCACCTCCTCCTCACAAGATCTAAGCCACACGCTAGCATCGCAGTTTGGGTACAGCTTCTCTTCAAATGACGCCATCGTGTTGTGTAAAAAGGAATATTTACAAAACAAAGTGAAGTGGGGTGAGGAAGTCCGAAAACGGTTAGAGGTTTTAACCTAGGCGTTTATTGCACAAGTAATGCAGTCTGCGTAGGTACTCACCTATGTACTAGGAATCCTTGACATAGCCTTATATACTTACCTAACTAATAATAATAATCAATAATGTGCTAATTACTTAATACTCTCTTATCCTAAACCTAATCCTAATGCGCCACAAAGTATCTTTATCGGAACCTAGGCCTTATCATGCAAAATGCACTACTAGCTGGGGATTTAGTGCTCTTAAGAGAATATTATTCCGAGAGCGAAAATGCGCGCTGCATACAAACGTACTATGGTGATATTTTCAATACTAACCAATTAAAGTCAATGAAATTTTGCAGAATCAATCTAGATACAAATCTCTATGCTTCTATAGAGTCAGATTTTCGTTAAAATATACAGTTTCAATGCTAGGATTAATTTAAGATTTGTATGGAAATCTTTGAGGCACTGTAACTTGAAAACTATACATTTTAACGAAAATCTGACTCCATACAAGCATAGAAATTTGTTTCTAGATTGTTTCTGCAAAATTTCATTGACTTTAATTGGTTAGAATTGAAAATATCACCATAGTACGTTTGTATGGAGCGCGCTCCGAATAATATACCCTTAACCGTTGGCGCGCTCCATACAAACGTACTATGGTGATATTTTCAATACTAACAGGTGAGAGACCTGAGATCTGATCCGCCGATGAAACTCATTTGGATAGGTTCTCCTTACTCCGGCCGACTTGAGTTCGGAGCCTGTTTAAGGACCTCTAAATCGGCCTGGGCAGTTCATGTCCTGGGAGAAGGGGGGAACAACGGGTCGGGTAATGTACTCCTTTCCCGCCAGAGGTCGCATCTAGCTTGAGGAGCCTCACTGATATTATTGTAGAGATAATAGGCCTCAAAGTAGAGCGCGGCGAAGTCAAACTTAATAAGACTATGAATAGTATTTTAGGATTGGAAATCACGATTGTTGAAATTTACCCAATTACAATAGGTATTACAATTAAATAAATAAATAAATTTTTATTCGGGAAACCAACAGTCAAATTACAAATGAATGGTTACAAAAAAAATTAACATAGAATAGACCAATTACCTACAGGAATCCGCTGATGTTAATTCCAAATTAAATAAAAAGTGCTAAAGCTAACCTAAGCTAAGTGCTAAGTGTTAATTAATTAAAAAATTTCGGATATTTACATAACGAGATTTACGCTTTCTATCTTTTATAATCTTTTGCAGAGATTGGCAAAAGGCGGTCTCTCCAGTTGCATGCCTATTGCCCTTGATAGCGTGCCTTTGCTAGTCTGCTCCGACTTCCGGTACCTCGGCTCACTCATACAAAACGATGGAGAGAACGATCGGGACGTAAAGCACCGAATATGGACTCAATCAACTCAGGTTGGATGAAGTGGCGGCAGGTTACGGGAACGATCTGCGACTCCCGAATCTCCTTCAAATTAAAGCGGAAAATATACAAGACGATAATAAGACCTGTTGTTATGTACGGATCAGAGTGTTGGGCCACAAAAGGAACGGATGAGAAACGACTGCATGTAGCTGAGATGCGAATGTTGAGATGGATGTGTGGTGTAACTAGAATGGATAGGATTAGGAATGAGTATATTAGAGGAAGCTTGAAAGTAATAGCAGGGTAATAGATTATCGTGGTATGGGCATGTGATGCGAAGAGACGAATGTCATGTTCCGAGGCGAGTGTTAAGTACGAATGTGGATGGATGTGTTAGGAGAGGAAGGCCGAAGAAAAGATGGATGGATTGTGTAAAGGATGATATGTGTAAGAAAGGAGTTAGTGCTGCAAATGACGGCCAAGCGAGATGAATGGAAGAGGATGACATATTTCGCCGACCCCAGATACCTAATGGGAAACGGGCAAGAGAATTATGATGCAGAGAAAGCAGTGTTAAGTAGGTACCTACCTAAATTCGAGAAATTTGCACTGCGCTCTGCCTTTAGTTAGATTTGTTTGTGCAAACAACATTTAACTTTCATCATATAATAATTTGCACGATATAGTTGAATGAGCTATAAAAATATTGTATTTTCCCTATCGTACTATCCTTTTTGACCAAAATATAGTACATTTAAATACGAGTATGCGTGTTTGAAGGGGACGAATCATTATCAAGGAATTATGGTAGACCGTGGGAGGATTATATGTGTTCTTTGACCGTGGGTAGACAGGGGAGAGTGTAATTTCTCTATGGGGTAGACAGAGTAATATGTCTATGTGGTAGACCTACCTACCCTAGGGGAACGTGTAATTTGTCTATGGTACCTAAAGTCGGACCAAGTCAAGAAGTTTAAAATACCTACAGAGATGGAGATTGTACTACAAACTACTTTTTGAAGCCAGAATCTATGACCTTTATGACGTCACTGATGTCTCCCATCTCATTTCCTCTTTACATGGAGTTGTCAATCTCAAGGTCATTCTAAAGTCATGTCATCTGAGGAAATGAGATGGGAAACATCAGTGACGTCATATAGGTCATAGGTTCTGGCTTCAAATAGATGTTTGTAATGCTATCTCCATCTCTGTAGGCATTTTAAACTTCTTGGGCCAAGTTAAGAGCCTACCGAGCCTATTGTGCTGCCCCCAATCGTATTTTTTTTATTTCTTAACAATTAGGTACTTAAACAATATTTCCAAAAAACAAGAATGTCACATTGTAGTCCTGATTGGTTTTCAGTTTATTGAAACATTACGGAATATTATGCTTGTAGCTATTATCGTTAAAACCGCCAAAAGTGGCCTCTTTTGGCGGTTTTAAAGATAATAACTACAAGCATTATAAAACCAAATCAGCAGTGACCCGATAAATTGAAAATAAGCAATGACTACAATGTGACATTCTTGTTTTTTGGAAATATTGTTTAATTGTTAAGAAATAAAAAAAATACGATTGGCGGCAGCACAATAGGCTCGGTGCAGCCTTAATAGATCACATTTGACATTTGTCAATTTTAGCTTCATAGTGAGGTGACCTGCTTAAAAACATCGATTAAAGTGAATGAATCGATACGGATATCAAACATAAATGTGAATTGATTTATATGTGAATATCGCGGTCTGTTGGAACTACGTTTAAAATCGGTTTTTTTTTGGGTAACATCAACATCCCTAGTTTAAAAAAATAAAAAGGGTTCACTGACGCAACATTGTAACGACGTTCAGTTCTTTAGAACAGAAATTGTTTATTATGTTTAAAATGGTTTATTAGTGAATGTAAATCGTAAAATTACCTTCTTTGGTTATTATTACAATAAATATGTAATCATAATTTAAAAAAGTTAAGCAATCGTCCAGTTATAACTTCGATCAAATTTACAATATTATTTGCCCGCCGTTACAAGGTTATGTTTGATGAAATATCCATAGATGTCAAATGTGATCTATTAACTTGGCCCGACTTTACTACTTGGGCTTCAATTTGTAGATTGTATTCTCAAGTTTTACGCAATTTTGAACGACGAACACTCAGTTGCAGAAAGGCTCAAAAGTTAATACTCCAAATTAAATATCTTGCTGTAACTTTTTGTCTTGTTGACGTGCCTAGTAACATCTAGATTAACACAAGAGATTTAGTGGATTAAATTTAATGAGCGTTTCTGCAACTGAATGGGCATGATGGTTTTATGACGGGAATATTAAAAATATTAACGTTGTTATAATAATTTATTAATATTTTATTATAAATTGGGCTAAAATAATCATCACTAGTAGGTTAAGCCTAGCTTGTACCAACAAGTATTTAGGCTTAAACGTATTTAGTGATAGTTCTGCTTTGACATTGCTCATATAAATGACAGTGACAGTATCACATTTAAAACGCATTTAATTTTTTTTTTTATATTTTATCCTTTCGGAAAGGCAATGGGAACTAGCCCTTACAGCCTGGTCTTTAGCGATATTTTTCTTTGTGCTTAAACCTAACCTACCTAACTCTTGAAATGCGAGGGTGGTACACACATTTCAATGGTCAGGGGAGTTTCACGCGAGAATCAATCCGAATCAAACGGGAGCGCCTTTTTTTATTTCTCACCTTTACTATATTGTTCTCCATTAATGGCACATTATCAAACTAATTCCACCACATTTAAACAATGCCATACGATATGATGATGATAAAAACAATAATAGCCACAAAAAACTAATTTAGAAAATTAAGAAGCAAAGCCCGTCCGTCTTTTCACAATTCCCGTGCAAAACTCTCCTGATGAAGATGGGATGATAGATGAACGATGAGGATGAAATTTTGGTCGATTTTGTAAGCACGCGCGTTGCCGCCAAACTCACCAGTACGATTTTGTTAAAATCCTTGTGGTGTTAGCCACATTAATACAATTTATTATGGAAACATATCTTTATTCGCCATTACGCAGAAGGGGCAGAAAAAACAATAAGAACAAAAAACTGACAGCTCACTTTTCATAGTGAAAACAACTAAAAAGTATTTTACCTATAACATAAAATCTTAACACCGTCCCTCAATTTTAAGGTATTTTAAACAAAAATAATTAAAATTGCACGCAACAATAATATAAATATTGTCACAAAACAAAACATAAAATGTTCACTATTTTTCCTAGCTGACTATACATTTCATAAAATTCAAACAAAATTATGCACCTGACTGTACTTTTAAGTTCAATAAATTATTTACAAAAATTAATTTAGGTGGTAATATTCAAATTAAGAACCAACTTTACAAACACTTCCTTCGACAAGCTTTTCGTAAAAATATCTGCTAAATTGTTTTGAGATGATACATATTCTATTTTAAATTCTTTCTTTTCAATTAAATCTTTTATAAAATGCAACCGGATGTCTATATGCTTAGCTCTCTTACTGTTTTCAAATGTCTTTGTCATTTCAATAGCACTTTTATTGTCCATATACAGCACATATTTCGTTTCAGCACTGTCACGTAAATTAAAATCTTTGCATAGTCCTTTTATATTCAGTAAATCGCATGCACTCACAGCAGCGGCTACGTACTCCGCTTCTGCCGTTGAAAGCGCCACACAGTTTTGCTTGCGAGAAAACCATGATACGATGTTGTTGTTATAAGATGTAACTGAGCCAGATATGATTTTTCTATCTTTCTTATCCCCGGCCCAATCAGCATCAGAGTAAGTTTCAATCGTATCTGGTCCGTCATGTTTCTGATATACGAGTCCATGTGTTTTCGTCCCTTTCAAATATCGTAATACTCGCTTTGCTTGCACCCATAAATTATGCGTAGGTTTCTCTAGATATTGGCTCAAAAATGATGTTGTGTACGATATATCTGGTCTAGTTGTTGTAGCGATATACATCAATCCACCGATCAGTTGTCTATATGGAACATTTGTTACAACTTCTCCTTCAACTTGAAAACCTTTTGCCATCGGTGTTTTACACGTATTACTTTCTGTCATATTAAACTTTTCAAGCATTTTATCTATTTGTTTGGTCTGTCTTATTTTCAATATGTCTTCATTTCTCTCTATTTCCATGCCTAAAAATGAATTTACAACTCCCAAATCTTTTGTTTTGAATTCGTTTTTTAATTCCTTTGTGACCAGCTCTATATTTTCTTCAGTTCCAATTAATAAAATATCATCGACATATAAAACTAACCATAGTTGCTTTTCTTCATTCATGTATAAACAAAAATCGTTTCGTGATCTTTCAAAACCTTTTGCTTCCAAGAAGTCATTAAATCTCTTGTTCCAACATTTACCGCTTTCTCTTAATCCATACAATCCTCGGTTTAACTTCAAAACTTTATTCTTTTCTAATTCCACGCCATCTGGTGGCTTCATATAAACATCTTTTTCTAAATTTCCATTCAAATACGCAGTAGGCACATCAAATTGTTTAATAGAGTATGATTTGTTTACCGCATGTACCAATGCTGTTCTCACCGTTGATATTCTAGCAACTGGTGTATAATTTTCTCCAAAATCTGTTTCTTTCTTTATCTGACAACCTCTTGCTACTAATCTAGCTTTCTTTATTCCATTTTCTTTAGTTCTGAATATCCATTTTGAATCAATTAATTTCATATCACTCTCCTTGTCAACTGCTGTCCATGTTTTCATAGTTTCGTGAGATTTTAATTCTTTATTAATAGCTTCTTTCCATTCGTCGCTTTTAATTGCGTCTTCGTACTTATTTGGATCATCTGTACATATCTGATAACAATATCCATAGGCAAAATTCACATCTTCTTCATATTCTTCTTCTTGCTCATAATCGTTTAAAAATTGTGGTCTATTTATTACTCTTCCACTCCTTGTTTTTATACCTTCTTCATTATTTACCTTTTTTCTTTCTTTTTCCTCTTCAGGCACTACTTCCCTTTCTTTTTTCTCTTCAGGTATTATTTCCTTTCTTTTTTCTCTTCATTTTGTTCTGTTTGTATCACATTTTCCTCGTCATTTACTTTTCTTTTTATTTCGTTTTCTTCTTCTTCATCATATTTATAATTCGTTTCATCAAAACGTGCATCTCGTGTCCATATTATTTCATCTGTGACGGGGTTCCATACCTTATAGCCGGTTGTAGAATAACCAACCATTCTTCCACGAATTGCTCTGCTTTCCCATTTGTCTCTTTTAGGTAATTTTATAGCCCAAACACGAGAACCGAAGATTCTCATTTTTTCTAATATCATCTCTTGCCCAAAAATCCTAGCAGGAATATCAAAATCTATCGCGAAAGATGGGCATCTGTTTATCATATAAGTTGCAGTTAAAACGGCACAGCCCCAAAAGCGTCTTGGTAGCTTCGATTCATTTAGTATTGTTCGCGCTTTGTCATAAATGGTGCGATTCATTCGCTCAGCCTTTCCATTCATTTGTGGACTGTAGGGTATTGTGTATTCCAGTTTAATACCATTATCGTAACAAAATCTTTTAAAATAATTTGACGAATATTCGCCTCCGTTATCACATCTTATTCTGTTTACTCGTGTATTTCTCTCTGTCTTCATTCTCTTCACATATGTTATCAAGTTGTCTGCTGCTTCTGATTTATTTGTAAGTAAGTATGTTTGCGTGAAATGTGAGTAATCGTCCATAATTGTTTGAAAATATCGATATCCATCTTTTGCAACTGTACTCATCGGCCCTGATACATCAGAGTGTATCAAATCTCCTACATACCTTGATTGAATGGTAATCTTGTGCTTTTATTTTGCATGCATTCGTCGCAAATTTCGTTGCTCATTGGTAATTTCATATATGCCAAGCCTTTTCTGTTTAAATGTCCAAGTCTTTTGTGCCAAATATTTTCATCTTTTTCTCCCATGTTACATTGCTCTTCTTCTTGTCTCATTTGTTTTATCTTCAATGGCATTATGTATAGTTTACCTCTTCTTTCTCCATAATAATCAATTTTGCCTCTTATTTTTAATGTTCCGTTCTTGAAAATAATTTCCAGTCCTTTTTCCATTAATCTTGTCACAGACAGTAAGTTTTGGCTGATTCCAGGCACAATCAACGTTTCAACTGTTATGTTTTCATTTCTATATTTACATTCTAATGTTCCTTTCTTCGTTGCCCATAAAATATCTCCATTGGCAGTATTTATTTGAATCTTTTTCTTCAAAGGTTTTACGTCAATCATGTATTTTTCATATTTTTCCTGTGTAAAATTATGCGAAGCACCAGAATCTACTATGTAGTTTATGTATTTTTCCTCAAATTCCTCATCATCTTCCATTTCCGTACTAAATGCTACAAACCCTTCATTTCTTTGCATATTTTCATCTCCTTCTGTATAATTATTACGACCAAAATATCTTCCTCGATCTCTTCCTCTACTGCTGCGAAATGTACCTCTTCCTCTTCTAAATTGTGAACGTCCTCTGTCTGTATTTCCAGAACCAGATCTGTTTTCGCTTTGATTATTGTTACATTTATTTGCTTTATGGCCAGTTCTGCCACATTTAAAACAGGTAATTAAGAAACTCGACTCTGGTGTAGGTACTTCTTTTCCTTTTATTTTTATTTCAGCATCAAGTAGCTTTGCCTTCACGGACTCTAATGTCAAATCATCCCCACTACTCATAGTTTCAATTGTAGTAACTACTGTTTCATAATCTTCGGGTAACGTCAGTAATAAGTGGCACACTTTATCATTTTCGTCTAGGGTACAGCCTGCCGCTTCAAGTTGTGTAACAAGGTTTTCAAAATTGAGAAAATGATTTTGCAGACTTTCATTTGCTTTACACTTCAATGTCAATAGCTGTTTCTTCAAATAAAGTTTGTTGAATATACTTTTTCTCTCAAAAATCTTCTCCAGATGAGAAATCATTTGTTTTGCTGTCTTACATTTCTTTATTATTTCTATATACTTATCGCTTATACATTGCACGATCAAACTTCTTGCTTTACTATCCATTTCTAGCTCATTTTTTTCTTCGCGATTAATATCGGTATTCACGGCTGCGATCAATCCTTTCTCTTCTAATAGTAATTTTATGCGGAATTTCCAGTTTGAAAAATTTTCTCCTTCTACGAGACGTGGTAGTAACAAAACACTCGAGCTTGCCATTTTTCCTTTTATACTTTTATAATTTCTTATTCACTTCTTATTCATATTAATATCTTCTTATTCCGTTATTAGTCGTAAACCACGCTCTGCTGTTAAAATCCTTGTGGTGTTAGCCACATTAATACAATTTAATATGGAAACATATCTTTATTCGCCATTACGCAGAAGGGGCAGAAAAAACAATAAGAACAAAAAACTGACAGCTCACTTTTCATAGTGAAAACAACTAAAAAGTATTTTACCTATAACATAAAATCTTAACAGATTTAACTTGCACCAAAACTTTTGTTCTTTCTTCGTATGCATTTGAGATTCCTGTTATGTTGGTCGATTTACGCAACTTTTTGGCACACAATCCGCACGAAATTATGTCACAAATATCACTAAAACCAATTTTTCACGAATATCAAATACAACTTCGACCGAACAAATTTTATGGCGGCAAGCCAATCTAAAACGCATCTAAACATGTTTAGGCCTGAATACTTTTTGGTGCAAGCCAGCCTTAATTTGACAACTTTACTACAAGAACCTGTCAACAGGGAAATACTTTAAAAAAAAAAACTGTAGGTAGGTAAAGCTGTACTGTAGCGTATTTACGCAGTTAAAAACAAGCCGTGTAAGCACCGTACTGCAGGGGATGGGGTCTGGAACTCAGCACGCGCCACCTCGTGCATGGTGCGCGCGTCGAGCACGACCAGCGACACGACCTGCTCGCGCCCGCTCCTCAGCAGAGCGCTCAAGAGCACGCCGTCATCTTCCTCCTGAAAAACATTATTGCATTCGGATGTCAAATGGTTGCGGATGAATATGGACGGAACTTAATCCATTACCGTCACCATTAAATGATTAATTTCTGCATTGGGCTCTTGACACGGAGGTCGTGGGTTCGATTCCCACGGGGGACACCTACCTAATGACATATCACTTTGTGCGTTTTTCCCCAGTTGGTTAGGACATTGCAGGCTGAATCAACTGATTGTCTGAAAGGGAGAATGATTCCGTGCTTCGGATGGCACGTTAAGCCGTTAGTCCCGGCTACTATCTCTGGTTGTAGTAGTCGTTACATAAAAAACCACGTCAGAGGCCGTAAGGCGGTTTGAATAAACTCTGACACCAGGGCTTGCCCACACGATAAGAAGAAGTGCAAAGTGTAATTTCAGCCGCTTGGTTCCCATAGTATGAATTACTTACCTACCACCCCATTTCTTCATCGTAAGACACCCACGTCTTACGAGGCGAGTAAGCAACACGAATTTTTTAGCACTGTTTTTTGCTTAAAGGATATTTAACTGGTACTACCGCCAATTTTAGTCGTGGTGTGAACTCCAGTTTGCTTCATTCTGCTGTTTTTTGTACTTATTTGTAGACGAGTGCTTAAAATGTTTCCCTTATAATACCTACCTAGAAAAAAACGATCTCACCAAAGCCCAAATAAGCTGTAACCTTTTCCTTCCGACTTACCTTCATCTTTCCATACCTACCTACCTACCCTTCCTTTAATTCAGTTCTAGCTACGACCCTGATCACTACGAACAAGATAATAAAGAGTCCTTCTTAATATGTTGACACTTTTTTAAGGGGATGATCAGACCGTCAAACTGAATAAATTTCTCTATGGAACCAACATCGAAATGACGAAAAAAAAATCTGCTGTCCGATACATTTAGCTCGAGTAGGTTTGCAGTTTTATATGTAGGTATGGGCATCAGATATGTTCGTCGTGATAATGATTTCAAATGAAAGGTAAGAATCGGATTATCATTATCTTTCATTTCCTTCATAATCATACAAAACATTTACCAACGTTTCACAAGTAAACACAATGGAGAAGAAACGGCAAGAAACTCCATAGCAACCTCTTCGAAAAATTTTCAGCAATTTAAGTTGGACCCTGTATATAAACATTAAACACTAACCATGCCGTCGGGTGTTGGTACAAAGATAGGCTCGCTAGCGTAACATTCGGGAGCACTCCAGGTCTTAATCAATCCTGACTCCGTGTCCACTTTGATTAGCTGGGAATAATACGAGTATCACCGTGTATTAGTTCAATTAGCATAGTAAAATTATAAGCCGTGGTGGTCCAGTGGTGAGTAACCTTGCCTGCCGTACAGGAGGCGATGGTTCGATCCCCGTCCTGGCCAACTCGTGCCAATGAGTTTTTCGGAATATAATCGAAAATTGCAACACCACTGGCTTTTCGATGAAGGAAAACATCGTGAGGAAACCAGCATGCTTCAATTTCGAGTCATGTATTGTACCCAATGTCCATTATAAGTGGCGACGGGCTCACCCCCCGTCACACTGGACAGAGTGTCGGTACTACTGGTGAAACGTGTAATGTAGTTGTATTTTAAAAGTTTTAAAATGTACTCCCCTAGTTTTAATTTACTGACACAATATTTTAACGGTGTATTCAGACAATGAAACTAAATAACTTTCCCTAAGGGAGCATTATGCTCACGACTATATTCCCCAATGGGGTAGTCAGAGATATTCTGAAACCTCAGAACATCCACGTTTCACCAGTAGTACCGAAACTCTGTCCAGTGTCACGGGGGGTGAGCCCGTCGCCACTTATAATGGACAGTGGGTACAAATGCCTCGAAATTGAAGCATGCAGGTTTCCTGACGATGTTTTGCTTCACCGAAAAGCGCTTCGCGCTACAGGCACCGTTTTGACAATCGCCATCATAGAAAATGAAGTCGACTGATCCGCAATTTTGTATAGGAGGTCCAAAATAATTCTCGTTTTTCGACCCATGTTCTTTAGGGAAAGTTTTAATAGAAAAATCCATGCTTTCGAACAGGAGTGCGATTTTTGAAACTCATTCGGTGAGCTCAGCAGTTGAAAATTTCAAAATTACTATGGAGATATGCATCTTTCTACTGCTGATTTGACTTTGAAAAATCATACTGCAGGAGTGCGATTTTTGAAACTCAAATCCGTAGTAGAAAGATGCGTAGGTCCAAAGTAATTATGACGTTTTCAACTGCTGAGCTCACCGAATGACTTTCAAAAATCGCACTCCTGGTTCGAACCACTGCCCCGTGAAAGGAGAGAGTTTTTTTTAAATCTCTTACCGCTCCAGGATTTTCGGAATCGATGTCTGAACTGATGGCATAAAAATAACGATACGGTTGACCTGAAAAATATGTTAAATTAATAGAATTTAGTTAAATATCGGGGCATTTAAGGGAAATTACTCCAACAATCCGGGTTCTGCGGAGTACATTACCGAGTATCATATCATTTAATAAATGGTATAAAATAGGAAATAGGTCAGAATATTTCTGCATAAATTCAATTGAATTAGAAATAGTGATGTAGGTATATGCATTAGGCACGCATGGGAGATTAACGCCTATCATACCTTCTACCTACCTACCCTTGAGAGTAGACCAGCATGGGTAGCATCAAGTAGCATGCCACCGTGATACAGCGCTATCACACCTTCGCTCTCTATTTGTGCGCGAACGAACAAAGTCAAAGTCAAAGTCAAAAGTCAATATAATTTATTCAATATAGGACCTTGAAGCACACTTCGCACCTTTAAAGACAAACCGTTACTAAACGAAAATATCAAATTTTACACAGGAGCAAATATAAAGAAATATGAGCGGCTTTTTCGTCATAAAATTTAAGTACGTTGTTCTTTGAGCCGTATTTTGAGGTTATAGTGTAGATATTTCTTTACTGTATTACATTATAATTCAGAAAAGTTATTTTTTTAATTGGAACATTATTAATTATGGTTTATAATTTTTATAGTAACACTTTTCCGGTAATTTTTTTTTTCGATTATGAGTATTAACTTTGAAGTCACTGTGTAAATTTTGTAATTATACAAAAAACTATATAAAATCTGAATAATTCGAAGATATTACTTTACTATCAAATTGAAAATAATATAGTTAGCGTTCCTTCTAATTATACCTGGAAAGATAAATTAAATAACATTTTCGAAATCATGTTTTATTAGAAATCAAAGAGAGATCCATACATTTATTTTGCATTGTTAATTTGGGATTGTTAATATTGCTAGGTAGCCAATATTATGTATATATTCTTATGTCGTGATTTACTTCAACGGGGGAAAGTCCGAGGAAGACTTACTCAATGGAAATTATGAAGTTGTATGATGATGAAATTGAAGACGATTCTGAGCTAGATAAGTTAGATCTTCCTCTTTTGTTTGAGCTCGGTGATCTTATTTCTTACTGACTTAGGTAGTTTCCACAGTTACTCCATCCGTAGAAAAAGAACACGAAGTAACAGTGATGCTTGTGGTTGCGATTCGATTACTTAGATTTAGCGAAAAAGTTAAATCTGCATCGGGGATGTGATTCAGCTCACCCACAGATCGATTTTTGTGGGGCTTTAGTCATTTCATTCGAGGATAGTCCTTGAAACGATCTCCAAACAAATGAATTTTGATTATATTTTCAATACTAACCAATAAAAGTCAGTTACATGTTTTGAATACGATCTAGAAACTAATCTCTGTGGTGTGTGTGAGATTTTCGTTAAAATGTATAGTTTCAAACTTACAGTGGCTCAAAGATTCCAGATTTCCATACCTACAAATCTTAAATTTATCCTACTAACCAATCAAAGGTAGGTAACAAAATTTTTAAACACGATTTAGATCTTAATCTCTATGCATGTGGTCAAATTTCCGTTAAAATATAAAGTTCTAACTTTAAAATATAAAGTTCTAACTTTATGGATGGTAGGTAAAGCCTGACCAGAAAAATAAAAAACCCCGCCATGTTGCGGAAATTCATTGGAACTAATTTTTGTACTAGGAATCCTGACATTAAAGGTTATAGTCGATTGCAGCGCCCCCAAACCAGGTTTTTTATATTTCTGGTCAGGCTTTACTTCGTTTGTACGGAGCTTGCTGCAAGAACTATCCTCTTAAAAAACTTTTTGTTTCCATAGCAGCCACGAAAGTGAAGAACCAATAAAATGAAATTATCTGAATCAACGTTTTTTTTTAATTGTTACCATGAAAACCTATTAAAAAATATAAATTTTATTTTCAAATACCTACTCTGCACCTAAAACTAAATTAGGTACCTACCTACTATAACAATTATATTTATTTCGTTTTCGATTTGTATAAAAGTGATACTCAATGCCATTAAACTAAGATTAACTATTCGATTTTATTATCAAGTCAATATTTAATTACAAAAATAGTACCTACTTAAATAAAAAATGTAAGTGGCAAACTGCAACTAACCAAAAATTCTTATCTCTCTAGATAAGAAAAACGGTGACTAACCCAATCATTACTCGTTAGTGGTAAATATAATTGCATAAATATCCCAAAACATAAAAGTAAAGGGTAGTTATACTAAATGTAACATTTTACCGATAAAACCATAGGTGTGAATTGCATATTTTGTAAAAAGAAAACTGTGACTAAACAAAATGTTACACTTTACCAATTAAAAAGGGTAGACAAAATCCCCTTTACGTGATGTGCAGGCGTGTTTATCCAAATAATCACACTATTCTTATAAACTTCCGTCATTATTCCTCAACGGACATGTAACAATTTGTTTAGACACAGTTTTGCATTTAGCCATTCATCTTTATTCACTCTTTTTTAGTTTAGTACCGCACTAAAAAGCGCCATCTCTCTCCGAAAACGGAAAGTGTCAAATTCATTTTGTAGTTTATGGTATCATAAGAAAGATGGCATTCATAACTCAATTCTTGAAAAATTTCGTTTAGTAACGGTTTGCCTTTAAAGGTGCGACTTATTAAACGTAAAATCTTTTTTTTAAGCTACCACCGCGTCGGAACGTGTCGTCGCTGTAGAGAAGATGCGGTCAGAAACGAACGAGATAAAAGACCTGATACAGCCGCATCACGTGTAGCATACTACCTACGGCTTCTGTCCTCCACTAGTGGGGAAGATAAAACCTGACTAAGTATAAATTCTTCCTGCGCTATCCTTTTTTCCGGCAGCTTTGCCCCACCCACGTAGCCTTTTGTCCTTGATTAAAAACTGGTTTTACCTCTATCAATGTTTCATTTAAATCGTACGTTTCACTGAAGACGACGCGACGTAATGAACAGACAAACACACATTCAGATGAGTAGCATAGTGGTTAGCCCAGGTATATTCTTTCTTATATTAGGAAGAGGCCTTATCTCTGCTACAAAGTTTCTTTCAAATCGGCGGCGTAGGGTTCTTCCAGATATACAGGGTGGTATCTTATATGCATTACATACTTCAGGGGAAGCTTCAGACTAACTTTCATGGGACCAACACCAACACCGGGGTGCATTCTAGCGACAAGTGATCGATTATTAGTAAATTTTTTATTTGTTTTGCTATCTAATGTCGTAAATATGCAATTGATAAAATTAAATACCTAACACTTATTGGTGATAGTAAACATTAATTACAAAATATATGTAACTTTTTAGATGTAGCGATAGCCGCGCTGATGAATTGCGATTATTTTGCAGCTGCGTTTTGCAGTTTTCCGATAAAATTTTGATGCTTTTCGGCGATCGACTCGATCGACCGTTAGTAATATTACGTAGTGGGCATCGTAGTAACTAACCATTACACAAACGATAGTTGATCTGGGGCAGCTCGCATCCCAGGTCAGCCAGCGGTCGAGGCTCCACCTTGGTAAGATTCGGGGCGTCCAGCCACATCTCTATACGCTTCGGCTTGCTTCGGAACCACTCCGCGTAGCTCGGGTTACTTTGCATATTCTAGAAGAAAAACACAAAGATTATCCGTAATTAGAATGTACCATCACATTCATTCCCTTACGTATCGTAAGTTTAAGGTTTTTTAAGGAGTTTTTTTGTGGGAGAATGGCCAGTCACCTGACTGTAAACAGATAAATTTGCCCAACAATTTTTCAACGTTTTTCTCCATTCAATTTTTTTTATCCATTCTTATATTTTCTCTGTGATTTTTTTCACTCACGCAATACTCTAGTCGCATTTTTCACCAAACTATGTTATATCTATCGAACATTGTCCCAGACTTGACAGAATAAGAAAAAGAAACCGGTAGGTAGGTACTTATTAATTTAATACTAAGCATGGTCACGCGGCAGGTGCTTGGATATTTTATACCTGTTCAGTCTCTTCTTTTTCCACCCAATTCATCTTCTAGTTTAAATAATAAATAGTAGTAATAAATATTGATTGATTGTACCTATTTTTGGTATCAGACTCATACAATATTTTGTTTGTAGCACGGCTTGTACGGTGCTGCAAACATGAGTGCGCTATCGTTCTGCGTGACTGCGTGTTCTGCGCGACCGACTCGTAGAAGTTTCTGCGTCACTTCTGCGCTATTTATGGCAAAACTCTAAGGTCTGATCCATTGGGGAGAAATAGAAAATGCGTATTCTATACCTTTAAGGATTCCATGTACATGGCATCCAGCATCTTGGCGTCCTTGTAAGTGCACAGATCTACAATAAGCATGCCGTCCTGCTCGTACGTGTTGATGATGTGCATGTAAAATAAATTGTCTGTTCTATATCGCTTCTCCTCTTCTCCGGTACCTCGGTTCACTAATATTATATGGGTCTGAAATAACAACATACCTACTTACATAAACTCAAGATCATTTTATCGCTTTCATATTTTCAGGGTTCAGAACCTTTGCTATACGTAAATCACAACCAACGATATTTTTAAACGTTCAGTTGTAGGAAGGTAGCATTGCTATAGGTTCTGATACTAAAAATGAGTCTTGCTCAATAGAGACTACTAACCTCCTCTTCAGGATACCACTTAAGTGCAGAAAACCACGGATCATCCTTGAAGTAGCAGTTAAGTATCTCGTAAAAGGACGCTGCCATTGGCTGTTCTACTATCACAAAGTACTTGTCTGTCATACCTGCAATTTTTAGTTTTACCACCATCATCATTGCCTGGAAGAAACTTCGATCACGAATATCTTTCTTTTATAATAGAAAAATCAAAAGAAACCACTTGGGTACTTGGGCCTTATTTCCTTCTTACAGTTAATTTATTTCAATTATTACTTTTGCAGGCGACTAAATAATATTTTTTTCACCTCACAAGCTCGGAAAGATTCTGTTTCTCATTCGAAATCAGAGTGCAAAAGTGCATTTTATCCGCTAGCGTGGAAAGAGTTTTTGAAATTCGAATCTGTCTATTCAATATTTTTCTATACCGCCAATCCACTGAAAATGCTTAATAACTATTTCATGACACTGGCCAGCTCGAAAAAAAAACTTTTTAGAATGTTCTTTTTAGCAATTCACTTTTTTTCCTCGCTGTTGTGAGGTGAAAAGTTGTGTGTTTCGCTCGGCTGCAAAGTTATTCTGCATCTCGTACCCTTGAAACCTTCGCTAAGCTCAGGATTCTATATTTGAACCCACTCGCCTCACCCGTGGTTCAATCTTAGAATCCTTCGCTTGCTCAGGTTTCAATACAAGTACTCGCGCCAAAAAGCAACTTTGCAGCCTAGCATAACAAATAACTATTGTTAAGATTTTATGTTATAAGTAAAATACCTACTTTTTAATTGTTTCAATAATATGGCTAACACCACTAGGATTTTAACATTTTTAACCAACTTCAACAACAAATAAAATCGGTCAGGTGCGAGTCGGGCTACTCGCGCACCGAGGGTTCCGTACCACACCACCACACAAACACAACATATTAACTCCAAAAAAAAAATCTCCGGGACCATTAGCGCAAGACCGACTCACACTTGGCCGGTTTTTATTATTTATTGTTATACAGTAGAGTTTGTTCTATAACAACACCAAGTTTGACGCTTGTAAGTATTACCGTTTTTACAATAGAGCGAGAAGAAAAAACGTCGATAAAAACTAGTTTCTTGTTGAGAACCACCCTTAATTTTTAACTTAAAATTAACTTGGAAATGCTACCGCAAGGCTGGTCCCGAGTTGTATGGTCTAAGTTATGGCAGTTATGGAGGAATATGGAGGAGGCCTATATCCAAAGACGGACTGATCAAGGGCAGGACCCATCTATAACTTTATAGATGGGTCCTGACATAATATACACGGTGTTTGTGTTAACAAGCACACCGTGAACGGCTCATATCGACAGGCATTGGGTTCGATCCCAATTAGACTCGACCAAACCGATCGATCCAATTTGTTGTCATCGTCAATGGCAGAATAATGTACTTACCTATGTCAGGCCAATTTAATAGATCACATTTGACATCTATTGATACTTCATCAAACGTAACCTTGTAACAGCGGGCATAGAATAATATTAATTTTTTCGACGTTAGAACTGCACAATTGCTTTACTTTTTATAATTACGATTACATATTTAATGTAATAATGACTAAAGAAGGTAATTTTACTATTTACTTTCACTAATAAACCATTCTAAACATACCTAATTAATAATATCTGTTCTAAAGAACTGAACGTCGTAACAATGTTGCGTCAATGAACCCCTTTTCTTTTTTATTTAACACTAGGGATGTTGTGTTACCCAAAAAAAAAAAAGTAAAACGTAGTTCCAACAAATAAAACCGCCATATTCACATATATAATTCAATTCACATTTGTTTGAAATCCGTATCGATTCATTCAGTTTAATCGATGTTTTTATGCAGGTCACCTCACTACGAAGCTAAAACTGACATAATTATGTCAAATGTGATCTATTAAATTGGCCCGACTTTACTTACCAAAACTATGCATGTATGCAGGATTAAACATCCAACGTGGCCGCACAACACCCACTATATGAGCTTTCTTAAACATGTCTCCTGAAATCAATCAGATTCATCAGAATAGAATGAACAAAAACTAAATAAGAAGTGAGTCTATCTATATGTATATGTACACACGGCGACACATCAGGTTAACTACGCACCCTATATACCCACAACTACACTACGTATAAAACACAAAATAGTGCGGTAGAGAGCCTGCATAGACGCGGCTTCCTGCGCGGGCGCAGCGTGCCGTGAGACGAAACAACAGCAACATACCGCACCCTCTCGCACGATTCACAGCGTTCAACTTCTAATAGTTCAAAGTCCAAACAGGGTAACCGGACCTGTCGCCGTGTATACTATCGGGGACTTTTCCGTCTGATCACTTATCAGGCGGAAAAGAACTTTAGAAACTATTCATTCATTGGTCTATTCATCAATAGGGCGGGGCTAGAAAGCGATGCAAGCAAAAATGAGCCTAGTGGTGGTCAGGCGGAAAAGTCAGCGATAGTAAAATACATTGAAGATATTTACAAAGAAAGATTACGATATGGTTTCTAGATGTCGCTGACTCAAAATAATATTTTCACCTCACAAGCTCGGAAAGATTCTGTTTATCGTTCGAAATCTGAGTGCAAAAGTGTATTTTATCCGCTAGCGTGGAAAGAGTTTTTGAAATTGGAATTTGTCTATTCAATATTTTTGTATACCGCCAATGCACTGATAATGCTTAATAACTATTTCATGACACTGGCCAGCACGAAAATAAAAACTTTTTGAAATGTTCTTTTTAGCAATTCACTTTTTTTCCTCGCTGTTGTGAGGTGAAAAAAATTGTGTGTTTCGCTCGGCTGCAAAGTTATTCTGCGTCTCGTACCTTTGAAACCTTCGCTAAACGCTCAGGATTCTATTATTTGATCCTGATCCTAGAATCTGATCTGAATAGATGATATTGAATCCTAGAATCCTTCGCTTGCTCAGGTTTCAATAATAGTACTCGCGCCAAAAAGCAACTTTGCAGCCTAGCATAACAAATAACTATTTTTTTTGGTCTTTCTGATTGTTTGTTTGTTCGAGCATCACTCAAAAACTACGGAACCGATTTTAATGAAACATTTTTTGATTGAAAGCTTATGATTTGACTTAAAATGTGGTATACTTATCCTAATTTGTGTGGACGAAGTCGCGTGTAAAAGCTCGTAGTTGATATTAAGTAAGTACAAATTAAAACCTCGATTTAAATAACGCGCTGTTGCAGAAGACTTCTGAAAATTACCTTTTTCAGAATAAGGAAATTTCACCATAATATACTGTAATCTGCCTTTCACAATAGATTGCCCCATGTTGTAAACGTCGCCTGAAAGAAAAATAAATGTTATAACTCAGATTATCTAATAGGTAGTTTTGAGGTAGTTAGTTAAAGATTTTTTTGGTCTATTGGAGATCCTTCCTCTGAGATTGGTTGCTACCTACCAGTCTAGTGATCCTTCCCCTGAGCTACCTGCGAATCATCTTTTCTAACCTCAATCTCCGTAGAACCCTCGCCTATTTTCATGAAATTTTTACGGATTACCTTCAGATTTTTCTTTGAATAATATTCATACAAATTTTGGAAGCTCCACGGCAGCGGCAGCAGCTACTTATTTACGTAATGAGTTTCAAAGCCTAAGTAATCTCAATTTTCCCTATTTCCATAAGTATTAATTAAATTAAGTACCTACTTACTTTGTACTTTTAAAATATCTTGGACATTGACCTGATTATCTAGTTGAAATCGAAGAATCTAGTCCAGGCTTGTATTGTATCATGATGATGACTAAACACAACGATCGAATAAGGACAAGGACTTGGGTAGGTACAGTCGTCATCAGAAATACCAACTAATAGCAAACAAGTTTGTAAAATATTTTAAAGCTGTTCAAATTTTCAATCATTTCTTTACACACAACCAATCAAAAATAAGTATCTAAGTGTTAAGAAGGATCCTATATTACGATTGCCGAATCCAAACTCGCGACCAGTAGGCAGGTTCACTAGTTTCACCACCAAATAGCAACTGAGCTATCGGAACTAACTAACCATTGGGCATGACATGCGGGTGCGCCGAGTGGCAGACGAGGGCGCTGCCGCTGCCAAAAAGGTTCTTGGTCTCTATAGTTTCTAAAGTGACAGGATCTACTCTGTAACAATAATGGAAAAAAATACTGACACTCAGTTGCAGAAACGCTCATTAAAGTTAATCCTCCATTAAATCTCTTGCTAGCTTTTACTACGTCAACAAGACAAAAAGTGACAGCAAGTGATTTAATGGAGGATTAACTTTAATGAGCGTTTCAGCAACTGAGTGTTAATTTCTTAAAATGCTGACGGTTTTTAAGATGATGATCCGATCATCAAACTGAACAACTTCCTCTATGGAAACAAAGTCGAAATCGCAATCGTATCTACTCGACCTAAATGTATGAGACAGCTGATTATTTCTTCGTGACTTTGACGTTGATCCTTTAATTAAAGTTGTTCAGTTTGATGGTCGGATCAACCGTCAGCATTTATTAAGTGCAATAGCGGTAAATATTCGGTGATTGAACCGTGACTGGATTACGTCTACGAACCATAACTTTTGACACATTTGGTATTGCTAGGTACTGCTCATTGGATTGCAATGTGATTAGAAATGAAATTGGCTAAGAATAGAACTTCGATGTGCATAAACTTCGTGATTAACTCATTGTTAATAATAATCGCGGCAAAAGCATGGGCGTAGCAATGATTTTTTCCCAGGGGGGGCCAGGCCCAGGCGAGATCGAAGTAAGAAAAACTAAAACCTGGAGCGAGCGAAGCGAGCTCCAGTTATTGACGACCTAAAATGTGAAACGAGCAATTCAAGCTTGAGAATTTACTTTACTAAAAAAACATTATAGGATCCAAAACCTAGAGCGAGCGAAGCGAGCTCGAGATTTCACCGAATTCTGGAGGAAGCGAAGCTACGTGAGCTCGAGATTATACTGTAATTCATCTAGGTCTTTGTGATACAACCGTAGCCAGAAGCGAGCGAAGCGAGCTCGACATTTCACCGAATTCTGGAGAGAGCGAAGTTAGCTCGAGATTTTACTGCAATGTGTCTAGCCAGAAGCGAGCGAAGCGAGCTCGAGCTTTTACTGCAATATAGTGAGATCAGTGTAATAGATTTAAATCCTGGACCACCCGGCCCCCCCCCCCCCTTGCTACGCCTATGGGCAAAAGCCGTACACTTTGTCTTATTTGGCGCCAAAAAAGGGATTTTAGTCTCTTACGGGCGGTGGAGTTTAATAAGCCGCCACAATCTCTGGTTTAGGACGAGGAAACTACCCGTAACGCAGTAATGGAAAGTACAGATAAATCTTAACTTAGCGCAATCGGGCTCCTGCTTGATTTTTACGAATGTATATTATCTCATTGTTAGAGGAAAGTAGGTACAAAAGATAATCAAGGAATCTTATCTTCGATTACAAGTAGGTAATACCTGTGAATTATAGGAACTTCAGTCATAGCATAAATTTCGTCTCCAAACGGGTACAATGACACCAAAGCGTTATCAGTCATTATTTCCGATGGTCTAAAAAGCGATGCAACTCTGAAACAGGAAAGAATTGTTAAAACTTTGATAAGCGAGGAATTTGGCATTAGTGTTCTGGCTAAATGACGTAACAAGATTATTGAAGTGAAACTTCTTATGGGAGGGCTTTGAAATTCTGATCTGCTACCTTTTGTGTGACAGAAGTTCATTTATAATAGATTACACACCGAGGACAGGAAAGTAAGAAAGGTCTCAGATCTCGCCTCGGTCAATAAACATGTGATCTTAGGCTTATAAATTTACTGTCCGTACCACGACTTAGGTGGAAAGCGACAACTTCGTTTAGCGCAGCGGGACGACAATTCGGTTAAGGTCAGATTCTGTTTACGTCAGATTCTGTTTACGACAGATTCTGTTTAGGACAGATTCAGCTTAGACAAATTCTGTTTACAACAGATTCTGTTTAAGACAGAATTATTGACGCTTTCCGTCCGGAGGTGAGAAAAAAGACGTTTTAGACCGCATTTCTCAAAATATAAGACCCATCTTAATAGACTTCTTGATTTAAGGTGCCGGTTGGCAGCCGACCGCATACAGCAGCAGCATACGACGTGTCGCTCCGACACTACTGGTTTGTATGTAGGTAGTTCTATGAAATACCCTGCGTAGCATCCGACACGAAGCATGCTGCATGCTGTATTCGGTCGAGCCTCGACCGCAGACCGCGTATGTTCTGTGAACATTTCAACTGTCTAGCTATTATATTACGGTTCAAAAGTTGCAGCCCTAAATAGGTAGGACGGACGGACATGGACAACGTAGGCTAAGTAAAAGGGTCCCGTTTTCACCCATTGGGCACGGAACCCTAAAAAGGTGAAAATGAACCAGGCTACTAAGATCACTAATGTTTGAAACAAGGATTCTGATTACCCATAAGGGGAGCACGGTCGTAATTCAATGTGTAACTTTACCCCAAAAAATACCCTAAGTTGGCAACACTGTTTGCAGTCGCTGTATGCTGCTGCTGCGTGCGGTCGGGTCCGAATTCATGACCGCTCCAACGTGTCGTAGCGACGCGTCGCTCCGACTTGTCGTATACGACACGTCGTATGGGACACGTCGTTGCTGCTGCTGTATGCGGTCGGCTGCCAATCGGCACCTTAAAGCAACCCCTAATCTAGCCCCTAATCCTCGATAGAACTGCTTTCAAATTTCTTGATGAATCTCACACTCCATACCTTTAAGGCTTTCTTCAGAAGACCTTCTTAAAAAGCTGACGGTTTTTAAAGTGGATGATCAGACTATTATACAAAACAACTTTCTCCATGGGACCGATATTCAAAACTTTAGTCACATAGAATAAGTTCCCCTTAAAAACAGTCAGCCTATATACGAACCCTGTAGACCGTCATCATTTTATCATCCAATCCAGTCTCTTTTCCGGGCGCTATATAGGCCTTGACTTCCTGATAAGAACAACCCTGTAGATAACATTCATAAATCTGCCAGATAAGCTGATATAGTAGTAATAAAAGTGAAGGAGACTATCAGCGCTGCAAATTCTTACTTGTGGAAGATAGTTTGGCAAGGATCAGGGACAGCTTTAGTGCCGAATTCTGTGACGACGATGCGCTGCGCCACTTGATTCTTCTTGTACGTTTCTGACTTTAAAAACCTGCACTGGTACGTCGCCTTGCCATCGTAGATATTAAATCTACTGAAACAAATCACAGCCAGAGTCACTAGAAATACTGTCTGATTTTGTTCGTAAACATGGGTGAACATCACTGACATATACGCTAGAGTATATGTCAGTGGTGCACATGAAGAAAATGTATATGCGTTAAGGGGATATAATGCAGAGCGCGCTCCATACAAACGTACTGGTGGTGGTGATATTTTCAATACTAACCAATTAAATTCAATGAAATTTTGCAGAAACAATCTAAAAACAATTCTTTATGCTTGTGTGGAGTCAGATTTTCGTTAAACTATACAGTTTCAATGCTAGGATTAATTTAAGATTTGTATGGAAATCTTTGAGGCACTGTAAGTACTGTAACTTTAAAACTATAAATTTTTACGAAAATCTGACTCTATACAAGCATAGAAATTTGTTTCTAGATTGTTTGTGCAAAATTTCATTGACTTTAATTGGTTAGTATTGAAAAAATCACAAAAGTAAGTTTGTATGGAGCGCGCTCCGAATTATATCCTCTTAATAAATATCACACTGCTGTGAGGTTGGTGCCTTGATAATTAATATACCTACCTGCTGGGTATCATTTTTGAATCTCATAGTTAGGTACCTACGTAACATTATCACAATCACTTTCTAGCATATTCGATTGCTACTATAAGTATGAGAGTAATTCCGATGCGTATGTGAAGTCTACCAATCCGCATTGGGCAAGCGTGTTGGACAGACGCCCATACACCCTCCCTGAGGGTAGGCCTGTGCCCTGCAGTGGGTCGTATAGACTGTGATGATGATGAGAGTAATATTGCAGCTGAGAAAAAAATCAACGGTAAATCTTGCTTTAGAAATAACGGCCGTCAGGTGATTGGTCGTACCGTCAATAATACAAACTGAAGACAGTTTGGTCATTTTTAGGGCTCGCATGCCACCCCCGAGAAAACGATAAAAATCGAGATGTGCCTCCATCCTTATTATTTTACGTATGCCAGAAAGAGCGCGTATGACGTTTTTCTCGTTTAAACGCTTTGTCGTGGGTGGCATGCTAGCTGTGTTGAACATCTAAAACAACCCTGGAATAATCTCAGTTGCAGATGAGTTAATCTCTTGCTAATATAGCTTTAATTACTACGTCTTGGAAAAATGGCAGATTTTTTTTGGTCTTCGCTGCAACTGAGTGTAATTTCGCCAGTAATTAAAAAAGGCAACCAGTAGTGCAATTTGCAATTGAAATTGATAATACGACATCAATATTTGCAACCAGATTCCATATCGCTATCTCGATCATGTGCCAGTTTCCCGTCTATCTTTTTTTAAATTATTTATCTATAGGTACATATCTATTCTATACAAATGTAGGTATAATAAAGTTGTACCTAATCTTGGCGTGGATCTAATATTTGCAAAAATATTAATCATAATGGAATGCAATGAGGCCATTTTTCGAATTTTTGTCTGTTTGTTTGTGCATGCATCACTTAAAAACTACTGAAACGATTTGAATGGGTTTTTTTACAAAAGTATAACGACAGTAGAAAACATAAAAAATGTATGGGACTGTCAAAAAGAACGAAAACGAATAGAAAAGGCCTAGACAAGATGCAGTTTTTGACAGTTGCTTTCGACAGTGAGCGTTTCGTTTTGAACGCTTCCTGCTCGATCAGCCAGACCTTGTAGATTGTAGATAACGCTACGTTATAAAACTAAAAGTAAAAAACTAAACTAAAACTAAGTACTACTTTTTTGTAACTTGGAGCTCTCTTTTCAACCAACTTCAGATGCAAATAATGCATAAATCCCATACCCTCACGAATTAGAACGGACGAGTAAAAAAAAAAAAATCTTACCTATGCAGTAAGGCCGCGGAGTCGAAGAGGTGATCGAAGTTCATGGACCCCATCTTGGTGGTACCAGGTCCATTTCGCAGCAAACTCCCGCGGAGCCAAGTAGGAATCTCCCCTAACACACACAATAGGGGATGACTAGGTACATCAATTATATTTTAGTTTTAACGCTAAACTCACATAGCTGGAATACTATTTTTAATATTATTGATTACTAGTGTTTTCCCGCGACTTCGTCCGCACAAATTATATACCAGATTTTAAGTCAGATCATAAGCTATCAAACAAAAAAAGTTTCTTCAAAAAAGTATCGAAACGACGACGAAAAACAATGACGTCACTATAAAATTTTTAGTAGGTAAGTACCTACATGTTTCATACAAAAAGCACGCGTTTTGACGTTTGATATAGAGTTGTTAATTTGACTAGTTGGAAACTCGCGGATTATTATAATATTCAAATAGGATTGTTTAAAAAAACACTATCAAAATTATCGAGTTCTAATAGTAAGTATTAAACATTTCTGTTTTTTTTTTCAATGACCGATGATGTAAAAAACACCCTAGTTTTATTTAGAGCCTAAAGTGGTGGTTACACCATCAAACTAAACGACTTCCACTAAAGAGCTCGCTCGCATCGATGAAAAAATAAAATAAAACTGCTATTTCAGACAAAACTGCAGTACGTAATGGGTAGGTACCTACTGCAAATGTATGGGACACCTGATTTCTTTTTTTTCGACTGTGTCTTCATAGTGAAAGTTGTTCTGTTTGATGGTCAGAACCACCTCTTTTAAATAATCCTAGGTTTATTTCACACCCTTTATATAGGGAAATTTTTAATTAGTTGGCGAAACTCAACCAGGGCACTTGTTAATGATAACAGATTGCAATAAGCAGCACCAACAGTATCCTGAAGGTGGTCGGTGGTAAGCACGAGTGTCCCATTGCCCACCACTGGTCTACGGTACTGGTGGGGTAGGTTTTAACAATAAAATATAACGCTGTACTACCCAATGTAATATACCTACTTAATATAATGATAATAATAATAGTTGAACTGCACTTTTCTCAATTTTGTAATGTATTTTTATTTTAATATTTTTTTATGAGGTGAGACTACTTGTTTCTTTAAGTATCCAATTTTGACATTGTTTACAATTTTGACCACTAGTTTTTGACATTTTACATTATTACAATATTAAATGAATTGAATTTTGATATACTTACTAACTTAGTGAGTAAGCAATACTAACAATGAAATTAATTGTAACTTGTGACATAATATACCTACAATATGGAATTTATGTTCTGAAATAAATAATTTGATTGATTGATTATCAATGTTTATAATTGGTATTGATGATTTACAAAATTATTATTACCTATCGTACGTATCGTACGCAGTGCGAAGCCGGCAGGCGAACATTTACCTCAGAATCATATGATCGAGCGGGGTATCATTACCACGTAAATTGTGCTTAGTAACAGATACCAAATGCGTTTGTTAAGTTTCGCCACTAATTAAATTTGACCTTATAATATATATTATGTACCTATATCATTGACAAAACTAGTGTAGGTAAAATTGTAAGTCAAGACAAGCACTTCGAATTCCAGTTTTTGGTTAAGGTTTTGTTTACAAGATCATATTTGAATGGATTATAAAGAAATCTGTGATTATAAGTATCTATTCGCTGGCTCGGCGAACTTCATACCGCCTCAGAATCAAAGAAAGGAATTCGGTAAGTACCTATCTTTTTTCTTTGTGAATTTATTCGGGGCGGAAATTTAAAAATCAAAGATCATCCCCATAGAAATTCAGGTCTGCCGTTCTTGAGTTATCAATGGTGTAACTAAACCGACTTTGTTTAGAAGGTATAGGGTCATTTTTGTTGTGATAACAGATTGCATTATCAATGTTTATAATTGGTATTGATGATTAACTGAATTATTATTATAGTGTGAAGGTACGCACAGTGCATACAGTACGCGGGCGCGGGCGGACATTTACCTCAGAATTATATGATCGAGCGGGCAATTGCCACGCAATTGTACTTAGTATCAGATACCAAATGCGTTTCTTAGGTTTCACAAAAGAATTAAATTTAACCTTACACTTGGTGGATTTTTGAGAAGGGGCAGTTAGGGCAGGTATCTTAACCGTTGCCGTTGTAGTGTAGCTATAGCGTTTTTCCGACATTTCTAGTCTTCGATCAACAATATACAACTAGATAACGGGTCGCATACAAAATCAAAGAGAAATTCTGTCCTCGTGAATATACAACATTTTTTGTTAACGAACCGAGAAAACAGTCCGAATACATTATAATTTCGACCTCAAAGCAACCATAATTCCTAGTAATTTAAAAAAGGAACACTGCGGCATTGCGAGACGTGATTACGTTGGCTTTGTTCGAACGCAACTAATTCAAAATAAGACCTCACTCCAATAGTGAGGCGTTATTTGCCGGGACATGTTTTGAGCGCTGACGCGTTATCTAGTTGGATATTGTTGATCGAAGTTTCTAGTCACAGATAACCCCCAGTAGATACCGCATGATGACAATTTTGTACAGGCCCGAAGTCACCATTTTTGGTGGTAGGTGCGGGTAGCGGGGCACGAAACAAATGCAACATGATTGGCCATTTCAAGGTCGCACTACTCCGAGCGTGTACACTAGTGATGCGACAGTGTATAAAAAATATCGATAAATTTTGCCATGATTATTCATCCTAAGGCAGGTGATTAAATTACTAATATTACACAACAATAAACTTATTCGATTCTTAAAAAAATTACTATTATTCCTCTTTAATTCAGAATGACACTACGTGCACAGATGTACAGATAGCGTATTATACAGGGTCCTTCTTAATATGCTGACACTTTTTTAAGGGGATGATCAGACCATCAACAACAACTTTCACTATGGGACCAACATCGAAATCGCGAAAAAAAATCAGATGTCCCATACATTTGGCTTGAGTAGGTTTGCAGTTTTGTATGGAAGAGTAGATTTTTTTTCGTGATTTCGATTTTGGTGCCATAGAGAAAGTTGTTCAGTTTGACGGTGATGATCCCCTTAAAAAAGTATCATCATTTTAAGAAAGATCCTATATGTATAATAACGAACTAGCTTCCGCCTCGCGGTTCCATCTGTGACTAAAAGCTTTTCCCTCAGGAATTTAAAATTAAAACATAGTCTGTGTTACTCGCTAGTCGCTAACAAATGCAGATTTCCATTATTGGAACAATTTTTTAATAGGTCCAGTAGTTTTTGAGTTTTCTTGACACAAACACACAAAAAATCTAATCTTTCCTTTTATAGTATTATAGTATAAATATAGATCTTGATTTATATTCTTGTTTTCCGATACGATAAATGGTTCTTCCGTGAGAATCAGATAATGTGAAAAGTAGCCTATGATCACTGTTCCGAGTATCATCTGAATCCGTTCAGTCGCTTTATAGATATTGATAATCATAAGAACATCCATCCATCCATCCATACTTTTGTATTTATAATATTTGTAAAATTGATAAGATTAAGATAACAATAAAATAAGAAACAAAATTTGTAAGTAGGTAAATGATAAAACTATCGATAGCGGTCAGTACGCATAGGAGAAGAACACTATTATAGCACGTGTCAATGTGCCTAACATGTAATACTACCGTTTTAAAATCCTCGCCTAAAAATGCTTTGTAATAATATAGCATATTATAAAAATATAGATACCGGCCCGAATGCAGAGACGAACAACACTAGCATTGCACGTGTCAATGTACGAAAGTGATAGATTTACCAAATTAACTAATGAGAGAAAGGAACCATTTCAAAAAGACATCAACGTGAGCTGAAATTGTGTAGATTCAACCATTGTACCGCCCACTATAACTTGAACTCCGCAAACCAAACAAAATAATGAAAATTAATTAATAAAATGCCATCTTTCTCGTAGCTGGATGTCCAAGAGTTTTTCCCACACCATTTTATAGTACAAACTGAAAGTTTATGCTCAGAAAATCGTAATAAGTAGGTGATTTTTATTTTTTATTTGTGTGTTCACGGATCCAATACTTGGTCGGTACTGAAGTGGCGTGATCAGTGACTTGCTTACATCAGGGATCAATCATAGATGTTTGGCGCGCGTCGGCGGCCCTGTATGCGGAATCTACTGGGGGTTATCTGTGTTTCTAGTACTCCAACCTCGGTTGGTCCGATAGAGTTTATTAATCTTTATAAGAAACAGGATCTTTTGGCATCAAAAAAGTTTTTGTGTAAATTGTCAATTATCTTGCTGACTGTAATTTTTTTTCCAAATCTGTAAATACAGTTCGAAATGTTTCAAAAAGTTAAGGATAGTCTCTTAAGAACGTTTCGCTTTAGCTACAACGGTTAAGGTACCTGCCCTAACTGCCCCGTCTCAAAAATCCACCTGTATTACCTATACAGAGGGAGAAAGGGTCAGCCCTCCTCAGAATGAAACGGTGACCTAAAACCATGAAACTGAACAACTTTTAGGAGCACATCAAAAGCAAAAAATCGGCTGTATGAAACAGCTGATTTTTATTCGCAAACTTATGAAACAGCAGATTTTTATTCGCAAACTTATGAAACAGCAGATTTTTATTCGCAAACTTATGAAACATCTGAGGTCTAACCTCAGGCAGTCTACTCCATGGTGAAAGTTGTTCAGTTCGTTGGTCTGAGTTCACCGTTTCAGTCTTTGTAGGGCTGTCCCTTACACCCTGTTTAACTTTTCAAACATACCTGTTATCTTCCCCTCTATTGGTGTAGTAACTTCTTTTTCGCAAGATCTCATCCACACGGAAATGTCGAAATTTGGATATAGCTTATTATTTCCAGTAGCCATTTTTAGGAAGTTCTGACTTAGAGATCGAAATGTTTAGAGGTTCGAATCTGAAATCAATATCAAAAACTGAAAAACTTTCAATATAGACCCAATAACGAAAAAATCTGCTGTCTCATACAAAACTGCCTGCTCGACTCAAATGGGACAGACAATTTTTTTTTTTTTTTCGGTGTTGGCTCCATAGTGAAAGTTGTTCGGTTTGATGGTCTAAACTACACCTTTAAATATCACTATAGTATGATTGGTTACATCTTTTATGCCTACCTCAGCTCATTTATTGAACCCTAAATAACTATAATTTATAACATATAGCTCGTACCACACGCGAGTGCATGCAATTAGCGCAATGTATCAACTGAATATTAGCAAGCCTATACAGGGTGAAATTGGTATCATTGGCATCATTTCGTAGTCGACCACGCGCAACAGCAGCAGACGACGTGTCCCCTGAAGAAATACCCTGCGTAGCAAGCGACTAGGGTTGCCACTTATACTATATTATTTTTATCAATTGTACTGAGAAAAGATCGCGGTCAGCGCTTCTACTCATGACAAGCTGACAAGCGTGAAAGGAGACACCAGCTCGTTGCAAACCCAGCAAACGTATTGAGTCCACACTTTAATTGCCGTACGTGCGGCCGTGCTTGTCGCTCCCGCATAGGGCTCTACAGCCACGAGCGTAAGTGCCGCCAAGACGCTGTTTAAATCATCTGTTATAGATGAAAAGATGTGCGTATGGATTGAGGAGCCACATTTGATATTGAAAAAAGGATTCTATGGCCATTTTGTAGGCAATTTGTAGATTTTGTAGGCCCAATCCTGGAATTTGTAGCAAAAGTATAGAGAAGTTACATGAACATAAAGGTGGCTCCTCAATCCATAACGTCAGGATTGAGGAGCCACCATGTATCTCTAAAAGTACGTGATGAATCTTTTTGAAAATTTTGTAGGATTTAGTAGGAGTTGGAAAAAGATCCTACAAAAAAAATCAGCTCTCTACGACTAAAACTGAAAGAGCTACAATGCTTTGATTGTGGCTCCTCAATCCTGACGCATCAGGATTGAGGAGCCACCCTGTATCTCTGAAAGTACGTGATGAATCTTTTTGAAAATTTTGTAGGATTTAGTAGGAGTTGAAAAAAGATCCTACAAAAAAAATCTGCTCTGTACGACTACAACAGAAAAAGTTACAATAGATAATTTGATAGTGGCTCCTCACACCAGATAAATGCCTATAACTACATATGTACGTAACGGAATTCACAACTGATGATGCCAATATTTAGTAGAAATTTCTACTAAATATTGGCGTAGTCAAATGTCGCATATCATCAATACCTACAGAGCTATGCGTTTTTTCAATTTTCCATATAAAGTCACCATATAGGGTGACCACTAATAAGTTAAATCCTGAGACACATTTTAGTACTATCAAGTTGGTGGCTTATTATGTCCAGAAAAAGAATGCATAAGATTACTTTTCCCTTAGTCGCCTCGTAAAGTACTTACCTACTATGTAGTTCAAATTTTTTTTAGCTTCTTAACCGCTTGTTCGTTGTTAATTGATCGCAATTGTATGTATAAATTTTCCTTTATTTATTTAAATTATCAGTAGGTACTTAGTACTACCTACTATACGATCCTGAAATTAGGTGATGCATTCAGGAAACCACAGACAGGTACACACCAAGGTAGGTACTTAACTAGTTTTGAATCATGTTAAGTACTTCATATCCATTATTTCAAAGGGGATATTACCTTTGACGCGCTCCATACAAACGAAGTCCGGTCATATTTTAAAGACTAACTAATGTATGTTGTCCGATTATAGTTTAGAAGTTACAGTGCCTCAAAGATTTCCATACAAATTTGTCACTGGGGTAATGCATGCATATACAATAGATTACCAATGTATGTAAACAATTCTATTATGCAGACTAAAGCAATATAGTGGTATTTCCTGTAGCCATTTTACAGCCAAACGCTGTATTTCGGAGTAAGACGAGTATCCCGATATACCTTTAGTGATAACGTATGCTAATCAAACACCTTTAAGCAGCTTTAAAAAAGAGAAAGTTGAGGTGAACTAATATGGAACTTCTTGCGTTAAATCACTCTTAGTGTACACCACTTTAAAACTGTTGGCTGTACAGTGGTTCACAGTGACTCTTTTAAACTTCTAAACTATAATCGGACAACATACATTAGTTAGTATTTAAAATATGACCGGACTTCTTTTGTATGGAGCGCGTCAAAGGTAATATCCCCTTTGAAATAAGAGATATGAAGTACTTAACATGATTCAAAACTAGTTAAGTACCTACCTTGGTGTGTACCTGTCTGTGGTTTCTTGAATGCATCACCTAATTTCAGGATCGTATAGTAGGTAGTAGTAAGTACTGATAATTTAAATAAATAAATAAATAAAAGAAAATTTATACATCAAATTACGATCAATTAACAACGAACAAGCGGTTAAGAAGCTAAAAAAATTTGAACTACATAGTAGGTAAGTACATTACGAGGCGACTAAGGGAAAAGTAATCTTACGCATTCTTTTTCTGGACATAATAAGCCACCAACTTGATAGTACTAAAATGTGTCTCAGGATTTAACTTATTAGTGGTCACCCTATATGGTGGTTTAGTAGAAATTTCTACTAAATATTGGCATCATCAGTTGTGAATTCCGTTACGTACATATGTAGTTATAGGCATTTATCTGGTGTGAGGAGCCACAATCAAATTATCTATTATAACTTTTTCTGTTGTAGTCGTACAGAGCAGATTTTTTTTGTAGGATCTTTTTTCAACTCCTACTAAATCCTACAAAATTTTCAAAAAGATTCATCACGTACTTTCAGAGATACAGGGTGGCTCCTCAATCCTGATGCGTCAGGATTGAGGAGCCACAATCAAAGCATTGTAGCTCTTTCAGTTTTAGTCGTAGAGAGCTGATTTTTTTTGTAGGATCTTTTTCCAACTCCTACTAAATCCTACAAAATTTTCAAAAAGATTCATCTCGTACTTTTAGAGATACAGGGTGGCTCCTCAATCCTGACGTTATGGATTGAGGAGCCACCTTTATGTTCATGTAACTTCTCTATACTTTTGCTACAAATTCCAGGATTGGGCCTACAAAATCTACAAATTGCCTACAAAATGGCCATACAATCCTTTTTTCAATATCAAATGTGGCTCCTCAATCCATACGCACATGATGAAAAGACCTATGACAGTACCTACGGGATTGATACTCTAGATCAACATTCATAAGATCAACATTTAAAATATCAACACCATAAGGTCAGCCAAATTTTTCGAATGTGAATGTGTAAGTATTTGATTTATTTTCTCAATTCGTGCATCCTGATCATGGGATAGATAAGGGCAGGAGGAGGATGATGATGTTTTTAACGACCTAAACCTAGGTATTGAGACATAAATTTGCATAAAGTAGCAAAAAAAATCTGCTTTTGCATACATTTGAGTCAAGTAGGTGTTGCAGTTTAGTGTCAGAACAGCCGTTTTTTTTGCTACGATCGGATAAAAGTTGTTCTGTTTGATGGGTCTTAGTTTAAAAAGATGACAATGATATCAATTTCACCCTGTATGTGTATAAGTAGGAATAACCAACCATTGACCTCAATAGAATAAACTCTGAGTAATGTTATAGGAGATAGACGTAGTTTTTGATTTTGTTATCATTAGCTGCAAGGTGATTCATTATTCATAGGCTGTTGTAAATGTAATATGGACTGTAGCTATGCGAACAGTACAAAAACTGACATGGTGTGTCAACATGTCAGTTTTTGTACGTTATGCAGGCCATCAGAGGCCATCACAGATATGCTCTACACCCTTTTAATAACAAAAAGGACGTCTATCTATTACACTATAATAAATAAATAAATAACGCTCAGGCACATACATTGTAATGATCCCAAGTAAGCCTCAGGCTTTTTGTTATGGTATCTATAGAAAGACAGAGCAAGCCTGAGATATACCTATACCTAAACACGATGAAATTTAAAGTTCCTAATGGTAGGAAACATAAGCTTGCGACACTGCCTAGTAGGGTTCCGTAGGCATCGAACAGAAACATTGTCATGCATGAGGAAAACAACTCATACTTACTATGTAGGTACAGTAAAAACTATTATTTGAACAAGAAAAACGAACCAAAAACATCCATCTGTATCCGCTACAAGCTTCGTCAATCGCAACATACAATATAATTATATACAATACGCATAGGTATATATATTGTACATTACATGCTTCGTCAGACTTTAAGACAATAAATGCAACGACTTTTTTTGGTCTTTGCTACGCTCCCACTAGATTCCGCCCTTCCTTAGAACAACAGCTTCTGAAGTGAGGCAATTAAAATTCGAGCGCCAAAAAATAATGTTGCTAACTTCTAAACGTTTACCCTAATTATATGAAAATTGATACAGTGATACAGCCGTATCACGTGTTGCATGCTACCAGTGCAGGTAGTTAGGTTTCTTTTTTTATTTGATTTTGATTTTAAGTATTTGTTATTGTTCCTTGTACCTGTACCTTGTTACTGTTATAAATGTAGCTTAGATAATTTAATACATAAATGTTGAATAATAAGGAATGGCGAATGTACCTATCAGTTTAGTTGTGTATTATAATTGTGTTATGATGTATAGGTTGATTTAATAATAAACAAACGTAATCCTTAATATTCGAAATTTAAGGTATAATAAAGGTTAGTGAGTACAGGGTACGACCTCCTTCAAAATAAAGCAACCAGCATAGGTAGCATGACACTGTGATAAAGCGCTGTCACACCTTCGCTCTCTTTCTATTTGCACGTGAAGGAACGAGATAAAAGGCGTGATAAAGCCGTATCACGTGTAACATGCTACGAGTACTGCTAGCAACCACAGCACTGGTAGTATGCTACACGTGATACGACTGTATCATGTCTTTTATCTCGTTCGTTCGCATGCAAATAGAAAGAGAGATAAGGTGTGATAGCGCTGTATCACTGCGGCATGCTAACCACACAGTTTGACGTTGATGTACGCGGCCGCGGGTGTCTATTCAAAGATCGGATTTTGGCCTGGTGTTCTTGAGGAAAATCTACAATAAAGAAAAACTACAAAATGCATTTTAATAAATCAATACGGATAAAGTAACCGGATGATATGGATTGTATAATGACCTCGATTTGATCAAAGATTTCAAGATTTCTAAAGACGTATTACCGTACCTATTCCGTACGATTTCCGAAATCTCATGGTTGGCAACTCTCGTTGCTAGAATACGGGAAATACACGTTAAAACTAGTTAAAACGTTGGTGTTCGATGTTTTGACGCTTAAGAAATTTAAAAATAAAATAAGATTTAGCCTAAAGGTCTTGTAACCAGGCTAGTAAATATATTAAAAAAAAAATAAAAAAAATACGGCGTGGTATTTTTTGCTTCACTTTATTAGTACGCCGACGGTATCATAGATTAGTATGTATATACGGTATCTAGTCGTATAGACCAAACAAAATCTTTGTCTATATGTTTTGGTTGGATTTATTTAAATTTCGGGAGTAATCCAAACCATAACCACAGATTAGATAATACTATACAGTACAGATGCCCAACGTCAAACAATGGAACGCGACTGCCGTAACTCGGGCAACTGTTCGGGCACATTTTCTCAGTAGCGGACAACCGTATTTACTAACGCCATCTAGTGATCCATGAAGTTCGTGTAACGTGTTCGTTTTGTCCGCACCAAGCCCACGCCTTTAGTAGTAAAGCGTTATTCCAATAGATGGCGGTAGTGTTGAGCGAGTGAATGAGAAATGGCGCGGAAATCGTGTAATATATCGGTACCGGCCGGGGCGGACTCCGGGGTGCGCCGGCACATCGCTGTCATTGCGCCAGGGCACTCTGTACATACCTACCTATGGCTAGAGTATATTGTTTCGGAAGCAAGTTGAGCTTACGTAAAAATTGTATCGATTTGCGTTGCGCCTGCAAGTATTATAATTCTTTCTTTCCACTCCTAGTCCAATCATTTTAGGGTTTGACCGTAATAATAATTTCATCTATCGCTGAAACTTTGCAGTGTGATAAAGTAAAGTAGGTACCTATACAGATTACGATTGACAAAAACGGGGACAAAGAAAAATAACCTATTTGTTGGTTATTGGTTTGTCCCCGCCTGCAATACCTACCTAATAAGTAATAACATTCAAATTGTATTAATTTGCCCAAGCAAAGTTATTATAGCTGATTTAAGGAGCTTGTTTTTATCTTTTCAGTTAATAGTTTTTTATGCAGTCGGGTTTTTTGTTTTTCTAAATAATTTAGTTTATTTCATACTTTTTAGTCTTGTGTCAAAATGGTTGCATAAAAATACTATAATATATATATAATTGGAATCTGCTCTTCACCAGCTTTCATTTGATACCCATATTGTATTTTTTTACGAAAAAAATTGGATTCTCCCCCCTCTCTTTTTTAATTCGCATACGCCATATTAAAATAATGTACCCTATGTCACTCTCACGATTTTTACGAATGTAACGACACCTCATATGTTATAATCCATCAAGCTGTTTAGGCTGTAGGGCGTGCCAAAGAAATAGACATACAAACATACATACATACATACATACATACATACATACAAACATACATACATACATACATACATACGCTCGAAAAACATAACCCTCCTTCTGTCGCAGTCGGGTAAAAATAATCTAGGACCGAAAAAAAAACTAGGTGATTTGTCAACCGTAATCAGGAGTGCGATTTTTGAATGTCATACGTCGAACTCAGCAGTAGCAAATGTCAAAATTACTATGAAGATATGCATCTTTCTACTGCCATAACCTACCTTGTAATTACGACGACACTATAATTCACTGATCTATGTGCTCGCTCTTCTCTAGTATATTATTAGACTTCTGACTACCTATATATTCCGTCACCGCTGAGCTAATGATAATAATAAATAAAGTACAATCGTATATAGTGTTACCTACTGCCTTTGGCCGTCACTGTTAATCCTGTATTGTTCTGATGAAATAAATGAGTTATCTATCTATATAAATTCCGTAGAATGCTATGATTCAGGGCCTCTACTCTACCCGGACATTCGAACTTCGCAATTGCTTGAATGTTTTCGTTCCAATATGTCAACTCTAACAATTAGTCCAATCATTTTAGGGTTTGACCCTAACAATAATTCATCTATCGCTGAAACTTTGCAGTGTGATAAAGTAAAGTATACAGATTACGGTTGACAAATAATCTAGGACCGGAAAAATTTAACCTAGATTATTTGTCAACCGTAACTGTCGGAGAAATGTGTCAGAATCAATCTGTATACTTTACTTTATAACACTGCAAAGTTTCAGCGATAGATGAATTATTGTTACGGTTTCCATACAAGGAAACTCTAAAATGACTGGACTAAATGAAGTTCGGACCGAAACCATAGAATAGGTATATAGTTCTACATACAGAACGGCCACGCCCCGCTCCCCTCTGACTTCAGATACCCCACCTCACCTCACACTTTCTGGGGACTCTTCAGGAGAGCCGAGCAACTGAACGCAGTTAGGCGCCCCGTTGGATTTGACTACGTAAAATTGTCTCTTTTCAGTGCATACAAATTTTGAAAAATAACCCTTAAACTGGGGGCACGGTAGTGCCCCGCCAAGACGATCCAAGCGAGCAAGGCCCAATATACATACTAATCTATGGCGCAAGGGGCAAGGGCACTACCTACCTTTTCTCGAAGTGCTTCGTCGTTTTAACTCTTTCTCATTTTAACCAAGGTCTGGTACTGAAGCCAGGAATGTCTCCTTAACGATTAATAGGCTTGTCCTAGACTAGCCTAGGCCTAGATTTGCCATTTTCAGCTTTGGTTACAAAACAAACATAATTTAATGACCTGGTGCTAAAAAGTGTAAAAGACTAAGGGCCTGTTTCACCACTTCTGAGTAAGTCCTTGTTAGCTTATCCGACAGATATTTTGACATAATTTCATACAAATTATGTCAAACTATCTGTCGGATATTCTAACAAGAACTTACTCAGAAGTGGAGAAACAAGCCCTAAAAAATTAAAAATTAAATTAAAAGTAAAAAAAAAACTTTTCAAATAAGTACAAACTTTTATTAAGGTTTACTAAAAATAATAAAATAAGTAAGTAACTAATTAATTCTAGAGGGGCAGTGGATATAGTTTGCATGGGTCGATTCTAATAAAAGAAACTGTATCAATGTTATCGATAAAATATACAAGGTGTTACAAAAATACAAATAAACCTTTAAGGGGGTGGTGTAGACCATCAAACTGAACAACTTTCACTATGGGACTTACTATACTTACTATACTATTTCGATATTGGTCCCATAGTGAAAGTTGTTCAGTTTGATGGTCTGGTCTACAATTTATGTAGGTATGGGATATCAATTTTTTTTTTCGCGATTTCGATGTTGGCCCCATAGAGAAAGTTGTTCAGTTTGACGGTCTAAACAACCCCCTTAAGAGTTTAAAATATTTATTGTTACCTACTTATGAAACACCCTGTATACAATTATATTATGTTTAATTAAATATCTAAAAAGCTTATCGCGTGAAAGTGTTCTTGCTTATATGACCTCAAGCGCGACAAGCTTTTAGATATTTAATTAAACATAATATAATTGTATATATTTTAGCGATAACATTGATACTAGTTTCTATTATTAGAATCGACCCATGCAAACTATATCCACTACAAATGCATTGCCCTTCTAGAATTAATTACTTAAGTAAGTATTTTTAAATTTTAGATGATGTTAAATGCAAAGCGCGGCTTTGAACCCTACAAGCGATGCCATGGACAGTTTGCACTAAGTGCGCATGTGCAGACGCCATTTCCAAATTCAAAAACGTTCTATAGAGTGCCGGACCTGGCCCTGTAACCGGACATTCGATTTTCTTTATATCCGCGACCGTTTCGGTCCGAACTTCGTTTTAATAGAGTTGGCATTGGATCGAAAACTTTCACGCAATTGCGAAGTTCGAATGTGCGGGTAGAGGCCCAGTGCCGAAACGGTCGCGATATATCGAAACTCGAAAATCCGGGTACACGATCAGAATCAAACCGCCCGCGCCCCGCCAGCCGCAATGCAATACACTCGCAACTTTGCAAGGTCTCTTCCATTATAATAATGTAGGATGCATGTACCAGTTTCCTGGTAAGATATCGCTCAATTTGCGATACGAACGAAAAGTTTTAGCATAGTTTGGTTTTAGTTACAACTTCACAATCTGTCATTTTGTTCCACACACCCGGAACAGCTGACTAAATTAAGGGCAGTAAAGATAGTGCTCGTACTCAGACAAAAAGGGTCCGTATTTATAAACGAAACAGGCCTCCCATGAGTTTTCACGGTATTTTATTTACTCTGTAGTAACTTGTATCTGAAGTCATAGAGGGGCGGGGAGTAGCCGTTATGTATGTAGATCTATACGGGGTGAAATTGATATCGTTAGCATATCCTTTCAAACTAAGAGTCTACCCATCAAACTGAACAACTTTTACTATGGGAGCAAACCGATCGGAGCAAAATAAAAATCAGCTGTTGCATACATTTGAGTCGAGTAGGTAGGCGTTGCAGTTTAGTATGGAACATCAGATTTTTTTTTGCTCCGATCACCGATCTGTTTGCTCCCATAGTAAAAGTTGTTCAGTTTGATGGGTAGACTCTTAGTTTAAAAGGACGTCACCAACTTTGTATTGAATTGGTAGGTACAACGCTCCTACGCTGGGGACTAATTTCTACAGTACGAAATTCGGTATGTCTAGTTTTTTTTGGAGGGCTGAATCCAAAACCATTTCGAGATAATTGTCTCAATAATCATATTTTCTATGTCAGAGATTTTAAAATGAAAGGATTACAGATATTTTTAATAAAATAACGTCGTTTTTCGGTCCGTCCAGTGACGTCACTGAAATACCTGTGAACTCCTTGGTAAACATAAAATGAACTTTAAATAACCGGCACTTATGAAAAAAAAATTCACAATGTCAGAATTTGACATTTGATGTTGCCGTAGCTGTTTCCAGCATAGAGTTAGAAAGAGGAGGCAAGTTTCATTTTTTAAAATATAGCAGCATGTAGTTTTTCTCCATGGAGTTCGAATTATTTTCTCTCCACCATTTTTGCACTTAGAGATTACAGATCAAAATAATTTAAAAATTAAATTTATATTGATAAACTCAATGAATCGCAATAAGAATGAAACAGGAGTCTTAAAATTATGTCTTCTATCCGTAAAAAATATAAAAATGGAGACCAAAAAAAACTACGTAAGCAGTGCAGTAGTTAGTAAAGTAAAGCCTGACCAGAAATATAAAAAACCTCGCCATGTTGCGGAAAATCATTGGAACTAATTTTTGTACTTGAAACACTGACATTAAAGGTGACAATCGATTGCAGCGCCCCCAAACCAGGTTTTTTATATTCCTGGTCAGGCTTTTCAATGAAAACTCATGGTAGGAGCTACTGATAGGCTGTTACGTTAAATCTCTGGCCAAACGCATACTAATACCACGTATAGTAATACGTGGCGTATTAGGCTTACAGTAGGGCAACGCTCTCGATAGCGGGCGACGCCGCCGCCGGTGTAAGTACTTACGTTGTCAGGCGCAGTCAATCCCGACATCTTCATACAGATATCTCGGGATGATCCGCGCCGCCCGCTTCCACGCTCATTCGTAGCTCTACGCAAGTAGGTACAACCGTTGCCGTACTGTAATGACTATAGTAATACTGTGCTAATACGTCATCCTAGAGTTACTGGCCCTACATCCATATTCTTAGCAGTTTTCTTGACATTTCCTCACTCGAGTGGAGGATGTTTTTGACATAATTTGTATGACAACTAAGAATGCTGGTGTTATCTCTAGTATGTTGTTGAGCGGAGGTACAAGGCAAGAACCTCCCCGAGTGACGAACCCTGAGTTCATCAGACGCACCCAGGGCAGTCAAGTCAGCCTCGAAGACCATTGCTGACTGGCTAATCTTTACACTATTCAGCATGAGTGATTGTCATGCGATATAATAATATTTAAACTTAACTCTTGCTGTCCCACTGTCCATCAAACTGTGTTCATGAACTTCTAAAAGTCGTCGAGATAATGTTGAATTTATTTGACATGACCAAAAAATACCCAATTCCTAATAAAAGTAAATAACACTTAAAATTGACAATAAAACACGTTAAACACAATATCTTGAGGTCATTTGTTTATTACAAGTTGCGATTTGTATTTAAGTTTCTGGAATAAATATATTGTATTTGTTTTGTTATAAGAAACAATAAATAAATACAGTAGTCAGTTATTACGAGTGAAGAGTTATTAGGCTTTTTTCTGGGGGAGGGCGTTACATCATCGGCTTCATCTACCTACACTTTAAATCAAGTGAGCTGAAGCCAAGCGCAAATTTTCTAACTGAAGTCCTACAGAAATCACAAATAATTACCGAAGTACTTATAATATTTATCCTTACCTACTTATAAGTACCTGTGTACACCAATGATATTAAGGGGGTTGCTGAGGGCAAGACACTAAACTAGATGGCGCTCGGGAGCATTATTCCTGATTTTAACACATTTTATTTTATATCTCGTAATGGTGATGATATCGAATCAAAATTTTCAATTACGCGCGCACTTTTGTTTATGTTGCACTGATATAGCTACAAGTTAAAGTAATTTTATTGTTCATTCGCATTTGTTCTACATTTTAAGATGGATCAATTTCATACAAAACTTTGACGTAGAACATTCGAAGACGGTATTAACAAAAGTAATATTTTATATGTGGAAAAATAGTATAGAGAATCTAGATTGCGCGTCTCAAATAACATTTGCAATTTATAACATAATTACGAAGAAATCATGAATAATGCTCCCGAGTGCCATCTAGTTGCCTGTGAACGTCTTCTGCAACCCCCTTAAGTAACAAGCTCACTGGTGTACACTATCCAATGATATTAGTAAATATCATTGAAATATTCTAACAAATTTTTGAAACAAAAAATTGCACAGCGTATAATTTTGTTAACGGATAACAAATGTAATTGTTACCAGGTTACCAGTTTACCACAGATCTAGGATTAGCAATCTTCAACTATTTAATTCCTTAGGAATCTATCATCACAACATTTAAATAACTTTAGGTTTTAAATAATACTACTTACATTCTATACACAATTACAAACAATATTAAAATATTACATTATGCTTTTCACAGTTCATCAATAAATTAATCATAGACAATTTAAAAGATTCTTAAAAATAATTGTAAAGTACCTATTCTTATTCTATATTAAAATAACGGATGTAAAATGATTCTAGAACAAACCAAATAAAGAATTACATCCACTGTTAGTATAACGAACGCATAGTTACTGACTTTCCTCCACCAACCGCAATCTTAGACCATAATTGAAAAGCTATGAATGAGTTACGCTTGTAATAATTCAACTTAGGTACCTTACTTTTCTACCACTTTGCGGGGATTTTATTAATTACTTTAGTTTCAAATTTTGATTGTTATATAATTGTATAGTCACGTGTGAACCCAAATGAGACAAGTTTGAAGTTATTGTATGTCTCGTATAGTGATAAGGTATAAAATTGTAAGTATGTAAGTAAATGCATTATCAATTGATCGTGTAACTTGACAGAGCCTCTGCTAACGCGAGGCTGGTCCCTAGTTATACTTATGTTATGGTCTAAGACCGCAATAGAGAGATGAATAAAGAGTCTTAAATAATACGAGCATATTATTTACTATTTTATTATTTACATCGTGAGGAAACCTGCATGCTTCAATTTCGAGGCATGTATTCTACCCACTGTCCATTATAAGTGGCGACGGGCTCACCTCCCGTCACACTGGACAGTTTCGGTAGGGAAACGTGGATGTTCTGAGGTTTCAGAACATCTCTGACTACCCCCTTGGGGAATATAGTCGTGAGCATATGCTATGCTATGCTATGCTTATTTACTATTACACTACTCTTACTTATGGCAGGGTAACATCCCTGTCTGAGGTATTCCCTTTGCAGGGAGTTCCCCTTACGCCGAGTATCACCATAATATTCGCAAATGTAGAAACACACCCTGCCGATATGACGCCACCGAAATAAGGCTGCTTTTCCACCAGAGATGTGCGAGGTAGCGAGGCTGTGAGCGAGGAAAAAATCAGCCAATGGGAGTGCTTCAATTTCACAATGACGTGATCGAGCCAGTGCGCTATTGGCGGATTGTTTCCCCGCTCACCGCCTCGCTACACACGCCCGCGACACACGATTCAGCGTTTTTTTCTAGTAAATTTAAGTCTAAGTCCTCGGAAAAGGACCTAGAAATTCTAGGGTAATATTGGATTACAGGCCATTTCTAAGGTGATTCAAAAGCATTTCTATGTTTCTCCACAGATATGTTTCTCTCACAGTAAAAAATATTCAGATTAATCTGAATTAGTATCACTTAAAACGTTGATCCAAATTGAAGATCAACCTGTATTCAATAGGTACGACTAAGTCCCTCAAGTATCACTTTCCAGGTCTAGGTCCTGGTTTTAGAGCACTTAAGCGCGTTCAGGTAAGAACCAGCCATGCAGGCACTTGGGTGCTGGAGAGGGCGTGACGAACTCGGCGCGCCCGAGCTCGAGCAGTGACCTCGCGTCGAGCACGAGCAGCGCGACCGCGTTGGAACGCACTTTAAGCGCGTTCAGGCAAGAACCAGCCATGCAGGCACTTGGGTGCTGGAGAGGGCGTGACGAACTCGGCGCGCCCGAGCTCGAGCAGTGACCTCGCGTCGAGCACGAGCAGCGCGACCGCGTTGGAACGCACTTTAAGCGCGTTCAGGTAAGAACCAGCCATGCAGGCACTTGGGTGCTGGAGAGGGCGTGACGAACTCGGCGCGCCCGAGCTCGAGCAGTGACCTCGCGTCGAGCACGAGCAGCGCGACCGCGTTGGAACGCACTTTAAGCGCGTTCAGGTAAGAACCAGCCATGCAGGCACTTGGGTGCTGGAGAGGGCGTGACGAACTCGGCGCGCCCGAGCTCGAGCAGTGACCTCGCGTCGAGCACGAGCAGCGCGACCGCGTTGGAACGCTCGCCGCCGAACACCAGCGCGCTCAGCAGCACTCCATCGTCTTCCTCCTGTCAACCAACAACAGGTGTTCTTACTTTTCAACTTTGATTAAATTAGATAATCAAAACTTTTCAATAATGGATTCTATGATCTTCCCCAATAGGAGCTATTTTCTCCACAATACTGGACCGACGGTCCGGGATTTCAGATTCGCCTGTATAAATATAAATATTATCTTTCATATCCTAGGGTCATAATCATATTCTAACAGGGCTGTGTTATGAAACCTGACTTCTAACTTTAAAAAAAATATTTCGAAAGCAATTGATTTTTGACCTGTAGGTAGGTGGGCGTTTTTTTCTAAATATATCCGCTCACATTTTGTCATGTCTATCAGTTTGCACTCAATTTACACTGAAACCAAAGACCGTTTTGAATGAAGGTTTTGATTATTTCAATATTTAATTAATAATCTGTAAAATTAGCAGGTTATATAGGTCATTTATTATAAATAAATTAAAAAATAAGACTAAAGTTAGTTTTGAATCCCCATTATTAGTAATGCTAATGTCCCACAATGACCGACCTAGTTTAAAAAAATAGATATATTTTAGTTTATTACAAGTAATTGATGCCTTGTTAAGGTTCACTGATTGTTATTTTTAAAGAAAAAATACACATTTACTAAGAATAAACTGTATAATTATATAATTTCGTTCCAAAAAAGTTACAAAATGGAAGCCTGAACCACTCTCTTGTCCCAAAATAATCACATTTTCTTTGAAAATAATCATTTTTTATCCAATTTGCAACTGTTATTATGCATTTCAAATAAGTGCGAATCATTCTACGTTGTTCCAATTATAATAAAGATATGTTTTTTTTTATTCCATTTTGTAACCGGGATATTTTTTTACGAAATTGCCCAGGTACCTATCTGAAATCTAATAATGCAATAGAACATTCTGGATATTGTTTTGTGATTTAGTGGAATAATGTTTGAAGGAGTCCATCCTAGTTGAGACAAAATAATTAGCTAGCAAAATTGGACAAACAACTGGAAACAACTTGTGCACTTCAGGAATAAGATTAGATAGGAACACAAATTAAAAATACCTTGCCATCAGGTGCAGGCACGAACACGGGCTCACTGGGATAGCACTCGGTCTCACACCACGTCTTGGTCTCCCTGGTCTTCAGGTCCACTTTTATTATCTGTAGTCCACGACATTAAAAATCACAATCAATCACAATTAATTATGAAACAAATTGCAAACAAAATATTAAATTTCTCCTGGCATCGGGGTGGCGACTCTACTTCGACATCACTTGTTAACAGAAAGGTGAGCTAGGAAAAATACTCACGAATGAAATCACAACAAAATAGCCTTTGATATACCTAGATGGACGAAGCAAGTGGATCACAGTGGAGAGGCATTAGAGTATCAATAAAGGTGATCATAAGTAGAAGCTTATAGCCTGCAATATAGGTGGACAAAAACTGATGATGACGATAAGTAAATGCTATGATGGACAGGCATTATACCAGAATAAGGCCAACCACTTGCAAATCTTAACTATCGCAACTAACGAATTAGTATGATCAAGGAACAAATACAAAGAGTATGATAGCTAAAATTATACACAAAACAGGAGGAATATCATACTTCCCAATGAAATGGAAATTAATAATATTATCCTTTTCTGCAATGGGATTTTATATAAAATTCAAAACCAGTTTTGTATGCGAAACGGGATTTCACAATTAGTAGAGTGCCACACACAATTATACTAACCGCACCAGGATTGACAGCATCCACATCCGAACTGATTGCGTAGAAGTAACGGTACGGCTTTCCTGTAATAAGAAACGACAGAACTAATCTAGCTGGATTCTTGATATCCAGAATACTCAGTTCAGGATCCTAGGATCAGTGAGAGCATATACCTATTATTAATTTACCCTGTCTATATATTATAATATATATGGATGCAATACCAACCATTGTGAAGATCGTAGTGTATTCTCGGAGTTTCGCAGCCCAGCTCCGCCAGCTCTTCACATTCCACTTTTGTGAGATTTGCAGCATCCAGGGGTAGTACTATCCTCTTAGGTCTTCCTCTGAACCAATCCGCATAGTCTGCATTGCTTTGCATGGTCTGAGATCAGAGAAGCATATTGTATAAATCTATCCTTATAATTCACTAGGCTTAATTGTACCTAATCACGAAGTTATTATAGTCTCTAAGTATAGAATCCCACTGCAACAAATAGTTTCACTCCCCAATTTCTGTAAGGAATCTGTACCTACTCTACGGCGCTGACGCCATGTGCGGGTTGATTGGTGATTATTTTAGTGACTAGATTTTGCCCTCGATTTTGAGTTCCATTCATTTGCCAGATTAAAATCCTAGGTCATTTCTTACATTTCCAGGTTGGTAGCAAATTCCATTAAAATAGATTAGTTAGCTTTGACGAGAAAGTGAGACGAACGAGCAAAATTACTTTTAAATAAAATATTGTGCCTCTAAGTCAGGATTAAGATCATTTATAATGGACTCACCTCTATAGCCTTAACATACATAGCATCCAACGCCTTCGGATCCTTATAGACGCAAAGGTCGACAACCAGCCTGTTGTCCTGCTCATACGTATTGATGATGTGTAGGAAGAAGAATGCGTCAGTCCGATATCGCTTCACCTCCTTGCCGTCTCTGCGACTTATTAGCACTATGTGCGTCTGGAAAATAGATCACTTGCGTCTGTTGGTTTGTCTTAGGTTCCTGAAGCTAGGCACTTTACTCTATTGTAAGAATAACTTAAAAATTTTACCGAAGAATGAAAAAACGTCTAATAATCTGTCTATAATTAAAGTATAATGTTTCTTTTAGTTAGACTCAGCACTCCTGCGCACAAAAAACCACACAATTGTAAGTAATTTCGTATGGATGGATGGATTTTTGCATTATGCCGTATAGCAAGTTATTGGGATAACAGCCGGTTTTAAACCCATTATTATTATATTTTACAGTTGCCATTTGTTCCACCACCAATAGATTTAAAAATTTTAGCACGAACTGACTGAAGTTTCAGCAGTTTTTTAGCCGAAGCAGAAACTAAGGCCGAAACAGGTTTCTTTACCTAAACTGGAAGAAACCAAAACTTCAGCCTGTCACAAACAGGTAGGTACTATCATTGATATATAATATTATCTGCCTATGTCAATACTTACATCATGTTTGGGATACCACTGAAGACTAGAAGATATAGGGTCATTGGAGAGCTGATGCCGCACCATGCTGAGGAGAGAAATCGACAGGGGCTGCTCCACTATCACGAAGTAGTTCTCCGTTATTCCTGCAACATAAATACTTACGTATTTCAGATAAGTATTATATTAACGGCTTTTTAATATTAAGAATAAAGAAAAAATTGCGGAAAGTTTTTGATGAAATGCTTTTCAAATTCTGTAAGCTTAATTACATTCATCAGAATGTTAATTGAGCTCGGTGGCGCGTTGCAGACAAGTATGGACTCTCAATCATGAGGTCCGGGTTCGAATCCACACGGACAACATGCCACGTACCAGTGAGTTTTTCTAACTTATGTACGTATTACCGACTACTCTCAAAACGGTGAAGGAAAACATTTGTAAGGAAACCTGCATGAAGTTGACATTCTGATGCATATGTGAAGTCTACCAATCCGCATTGGGCACGCGTGGTGGACTAACGCCCAAACACCCTCCTAGAGGTTAGGCCTGTGCCCTGCAGTGGGACGTATATAGGCTGATGATGATGATGATGAGAATGTTAATTAAAGTAAGTTATTAAACGTGACCTCAACATCTACTGTAGCAAAATCCCTCAGCTAAATACCATAAGACAATGACACTATGGAAGGAGCTGAAGTACCTACCGATGCCCTGGGGGAACGGGCTAGGGGATCCTGGTGGACTAACCCTACCTACACAAGTCTCGCAGTAGCTATATCGGTTAGCTGTCCAATTATCCGACTATCTACCCCTATATTTTACATTTGGGATATTAGATAGACGTATACTTCGATTCTGTACCGACAGTATCTATCTAAGAGGCAGGTACGTACCTACCTATTGAACTACAGTGTCAACTCATTATCAAGCCTCTCACGAATCCGATCGAATAAATGAATTGCAAGGCAAAAACTAAACAAGGCAATTATAATAGTTAAGACCGCATCTGGGCTACTTACCAAACGTATGCATGTAGGCTGGATGAAGAGTCCATCGTGGTTTCATACTGCCCACGATGTGAGCTCTCTCGAACATATCACCTGAAATATACATAAAGGATCCATTTACTTAGCTATAGTGTTCAAATTGAGAGAGAAGATTCAAAATAGAAGTAAAGTGATGAAAGCGACAAAATACAATCCTTATTCTAAGAATTTTTGGGAGTAAACTTAAATTCGTAACATTATCTACTGTATATATATTCAGTATGTAACGCATTTAAATTTAATCCCTGGATACCTCAAGCGAAGTTACCTTTTTCAGTGTAAGGAAATTTGACAACGACGTGGCGCAACCTTCCTTTCACTACAGACATACCAACATTGAATACATCACCTGAAATTAAAATAAAATCTATCAAATTGCTGGTGACCAAACGGTGTGCGAACCTATAACCGATAGCTCGATGCAGAGGGATCAAAGATGATGACGATATGCGGTGCCAGAAGGGAAAACCACACAAGTAAACCATAAATACTATAGACATCCCTACATGCGTAGCGATGCTGCCGTACGCTCTCGTACGTAAGGGTTCACGTACGTGAACCCTTACGTACGATCATGAGCGCTAGTTTGCTACAAACTTCGCTACGCATGTAAGGGTGTAATGTACCGACCTACCGCCGCGGCCACTAGTTTGTATGGAGCCGTTACTCTGTAGGATATCTACTGGTTAGTGTAGCCATCAAAGAGGTTTACGCTGGCTAAAAAGAACTAGTCACCTCGAACGGTACCCATTGGTGTTTATTGTTTATATATTCAGTACTCCAATCTTGGGTCCATGTCCTTAATTCCCAGTTCGCTTACCGTTGGGCATGACGTGTGGATGAGACGTGTGGTTGACCAGCGCTACACAATCCATGAGGTTCTTCCTCTCCAACGTGTCTAACGTTACTGGATCTATCCTGGAAAGCAATTGTACATAAGTATTTAAAATCTTACCACCGACTCACTGACTGGCTCAACATAGCACAAATAAATCACCCTCTTGGTTCCTAGGATTATGTCTTAGCTGAAAGATTTCCCAAAGTGAAATAACTAAAGATATTGAAATAGAGGTGGCATTTCATATTTAATCACGAATGCGAAGCACGAAGTCACAAGTATCCAGTTACATTACAAACTTTAATGATGAAAGTCAAGAAGTTAAATTAAAATAGCAACGTAGTTAACATCTCACCTGTGTATGATAGGTCCTTCGGTAAACGCGTAGATTTCGTCTCCGAAAGGATATAGCGATATCATTGCGTTGTCAGACATCGACTCACCAGGCTTGAAAAGAGCAGAAACCCTGAAAGCAACATCAGTGACGTCATTGTTCAGACACTGTTAAATCCATAGAGAAGTTACACGCATGGTTAAATCCGACTAGTGTGAATCTATACGAAGATCGACCAAAATCGTAGAAGCCATATCAGGGATAAAGGTCGAGATTCAGAGACGTTCCGAAAAGGGTTACGTAGTTAAACAAGGAGCCCTTATAACTAACTTTCGTCCATTTTGGCATGAACACAGAACAGTAACGCAAAAAATTTCGTGAAATAAGAAAGTTTTCCTTCTAATTATGAGCACAATGGCTACAGAACCCTGTCATGGGCGAGTCCAATCATAGCCGGTTTTTTAAGTTTTAGTACGAACGAAACTTCTGTATATCAAAATCCAAACATTTTCGACTCTACATAGACAGGGTGTAAGGAAAAGTATAATTAACCTTTAAACCACTCTACCCATCAAACTGAAAAACTTTTATTATGGGACAAACCTGTCAGAACAAAAAAAATCTAGTAAAAGTTGAACAGTTAGATGGATAGGTACAGTATGTGGTTTAAAGGTTAATTGATGCATTTTCTTACACTCTGTATAGACCAAGAAGATTGGAATGCAAGCCATAGATGGACTAAGCTCACACTCGAAAGAAATCTCCAGAATCGGCCTAAGTATCCATAACTCTGAAGGATTACAGTTGGTCGTGAGCAAATGCTATTAAAGTTTTAAACATACCTGTCAAATATAGTGTGGCAGGGGTCAGGCACAGCTTTGGTCCCGAACTCAGTGACGACGATGCGGTTGGCAGCCCTGTTCTTCTTGAAGGTGTCAGAGCGCAGGAACCGGCACTGGTATGAGACCGTGCCGTCGTGGATTGAAAACCTGGTGATGAAGATACATGACACATGGGGTTAGCCCACTACCAAGGTACAATCAGGGAATCGAATTAAAAACTCCTATATTATAACTAGGTAAGCATCGTCATCGGCACGACGACTTCGTCCGCGACATCTAATAAGAAGATTCAGAAGGTTTGATCTCTGGCTGTAGCAGACCAGAGTTTTGTACAACAAACGACTCCATGGTAAAGGAATATTTTTTTTTTTTTTTTTGCGACGTTTTGATGTTGTTGGACCTTCCTACTTTATGATCTGTGCAGCCAGTTGTAAGCGAAAAATACACCATCGAATTGTACCCTTCCCCCTAAAAAATCAAATTATATCTTTTTTGACATTAGTCCGCTTATAAATTCCGGAGTTTTGGAGAGAAATTGTGTATCCTAGCTCATATTCATTCTTTAAAAGTTAAATAAATAATAAAAAAAAAAAATACAACCCTACCTGTGCAGCAAGACAGAACTATCAAACAGGTGGTCAAACTGCATGGAGCCGACTTTGATTGACCCGGGACCGTTGCGCAGGAGACTACCGCGCAACCACGCCGCAGCCAGAATCACACCTGTATACAGGGTGAAATTGATATCATTAGCATCCTTTTAAACGAAGAGTCTACCCATCAAACTAAACAACTTTAACTATGGGAGCAAACCAATCGGAGCAAAAAAAACAGCTGTCCCATACTAAACTGCACCCGCCGCCGCTGCCTACACGACTCAAATGTATGGGACAGCAGATTATTTTTTGCTCCGATTGGTTTGCTCCCATAGTAAAAGTTGTTCAGTTTGATGGGTAGACTCTTAGTTTAAAAGGATGCTAATGATATTGGTTTCACCCTGAAGTGATCATACCTGTGCAGCAAGGCAGAACTGTCGAACAGATTGTCAAATCGCATGGAGCCGACTTTGATTGACCCGGGACCGTTGCGCAGGAGACTACCGCGCAGCCACGCCGCAGCCAGAATCACACCTGTATACAGGGTGAAATTGATATCATTAGCATCCTTTTAAACGAAGAGTCTACCCATCAAACTAAACAACTTTAACTATGGGAGCAAACCAATCGGAGCAAAAAAAACAGCTGTCCCATACTAAACTGCACCCGCCGCCGCTGCCTACACGACTCAAATGTATGGGACAGCAGATTATTTTTTGCTCCGATTGGTTTGCTCCCATAGTAAAAGTTGTTCAGTTTGATGGGTAGACTCTTAGTTTAAAAGGATGCTAATGATATTGGTTTCACCCTGAAGTGATCATACCTGTGCAGCAAGGCAGAACTGTCGAACAGATTGTCAAATCGCATGGAGCCGACTTTGATTGACCCGGGACCGTTGCGCAGGAGACTACCGCGCAGCCACGCCGGTATCACACCTGTATAGTGATCATACCTGTGCAGCAAGGCAGAACTGTCGAACAGGTGGTCAAACCGCATGGAGCCGACTTTGAGGGACCCGGGACCGTTGCGCAGGAGACTACCGCGAAGCCACGCCGGTATCACACCTGCAAAGTATCGTTGTATAATAAGCAGGCTTGGACATCTTTTAAAAATGATCCAATGATTTCCATAAATATTATCTGAAGAGGGGAGGAGGTAGATTCATACTAATAAATAACTTATGACAAAAATAGAAGCAAAATTCCTGTTTTGAATAAATGATATTGAATTTGATTTCACCTTGGGGAAGCTAATGGGACTACGTAAACAGGGAGGTTTGTGATGACATTTTCCTGTACCTACAACGGATTAAATAGCTGTCCCCAACTCAAATCTCCACCCTGTATATGATTATGATAGTAAAGGGCCTTTTTCACCAGTTCACCGTAAGTTCTTGTTAGCTTATCTGGCAGATCGTTATCTTTCATACAAAATAAAAATATGTCAAACGATCTGTCAGATAAGCTAACAAGAACTTACTGAGACGTGGTGAAACCGGCAATAAGTCTTCTCACCTCGAACTTCACCGTGCATGGGTTGATTCACCTCCTCCTCACAAGATCTAAGCCACACGCTCGCATCACAGTTTGGGTACAGCTTCTCCTCAAATGACGCCATCTTTGCTGATATTTAACTAAAATAGAATGCTACAGATTAATTTCTAACACACCAAATAAACAGCAACACCTACTGTTTTGCGTCAGAGGGGGTAAAAAAGGAACATTTACAGAATCAAGGACCATTATGATATTTATCTGTGGAAACTTTTAGTTGGCAATGTTGGTTTATAAAAAATGTTGATATCTTACTATCCTGTAATTAGTCCGTAAGTTTTCCTAAAATGAATAAAATAAAAATAAAATAAATAATAAATTAATTCTACTAAGTTCTATTACTTCTACTAGATTCAAACACTATACTTGTACTCTTATGTAATCCGTGACTATACCTACATTCTCATAAATGTTTATACGACCGCATTTTATCCACGTTCTTCTAGATCTGTTTCAGTCTTGTTTCAGTCGACCATTATACAACGTGTTAATGAATTAACGCAAAACTAGAAAGTAGTTTGTTTAGAATAGAGAGCAGAATCGAATTATCATGGTTTCAACATAGTTTTTTTTTATATTAAATAATTGGTTTTTAATATTTAAAATTTACTGAACTTGATCTCAAACCACCGCACGGGTAGGTACACTCGTCGTGCATGCCCACAATCCTAATTGAGGTAGATAGACTCTCACTCTGTAAATGTTTCATAAAAATTGGTCCAGTAGTTTAGAGTCTAGATGTGATATTGTGATGTGCAAAAAAAAACACAAACATTTTACAGATTTGACATAATATAGCTATTATATTAGCTTTTTCTTCCCTCCGGACGGAAAGCGTCAACTCTCGTCCCACTGCGCTAAACGAAGTTGTTGCTTTCCACCTCCGTCGAGAAGAAAAATAGTATACTAACCTCGGACAGTAAATAAGAAAGCCTCAGATCACATGTTTGTTACAGATTACATGAGATCAGAGACCTTTCTTACTTTCCTGTCCTCGGTGTGTAATCTACTATATTCACACTCCTCACACCATCGACTAAAATGGAACAACAAAGTTTTATGAAACAGTTCCTGAAATAATTAATATGCACAATACGAGTACTTACTTCACTGATACCACCGCACAAATGAAACAAATGCTCTGTTCATGAAAATTTACCAGTTATATCCTCTTCAGTGGTTAAAAACTCCTGGTTTTCCATTAGGTAACTTTATTGGATTGGATTGGAACAATTGTTGGCTGATTTGATTAGTGATTCGATTAATAATTGTAATAACAGATCAATAAAGTCCTGTATAACACTACAATCATCTTTTTCAAAGTATATCAAAATTGTTTCGCGCTCAATATTTTGAAACTGTTTCACGAGACAAGCGACCGTTGTTGGGAGTCGTGGAGAAATGAACTGTCGCGTCTAGCTCTAGCATGTACCTACAGCTGTATAGGGATTGTCATCCGAGTTCACCCGAATCGCCCGCCCCGACCTCCCCCGTCCTTCAGTCGAGCTCAACACTCTATGTTATTTATTACTCGTACATAGCTTGTTAGGGTAAACAGTTGCATTACTTCAATGCAATTACTTCAATACTGAAAGACTTTCCAAAAGGAACAAAGGGAATTTCCCAAAAAAAAAACATTCAACTTTCGATTGTCGTTTGTCGAAACGTTAGATCAGCAATTGCATTTAGTATGGTAAGGCCACAGATTTTTTTGAAAATTTTCTATTGGTGAAAGTTGTTCAGTATCATGGGTACAATCATCCCTAAGTATAACAAACAAAAAGTTACGGTTTTAAAAGAAACACTAGATCTTTCTAGGTCCTTCTTATGGTCTAAGGTCCTTCTGCTTATTTACAGAACTTGAAAAATATTAAGGGTGTCTTTTAGATACCTACCTAATGAAACTTAAATAACAAGGGTCAAAAAAAAATTTTTATATTTTAATTCCCATAGAGAATCGATCGGTTGACCCGCACTTGTTTGGAAGGTCAACAATTTTGCGTTTGCGTTGGCTGGGACATGTGCACCGTATGAACGCAAATCGTTTGCCCAGGAGAGTCATAATGAGCCAAGTAGCCTTCGCTAATCGTAATGTCGGAAGACCCATGTTACGTTTTAAGGACTATGCTAAGCGTGACATGGTGTTCTTTAAAATTGACCACTCGAACTGGGAATGCCTTGCAAGCGATAGGGACGAGTGGAGGAAGGTACTAGCCGACGGTCGAACAGCCCACGATGAAGTCTGGTTCGAATCTCTGGCCGTAAAGCGAGCCAAAAGGCACAGGGACGAATAGGCTCCTGCACCAACCGATACACAGCACAAATGCCGTAAATGCGTCAGGCCTTGCCGCTCCTTAATTGGCTTATACAGCCATGAAAATCGGTGTCTTAACCATACAGACGCTGTTTGAAACATCTACTTAGATGAGATAAGGCCCATGATGATGAGGTATCTAAAGGACACATGAAACTTAGGCAGCACGGCCGCGTGCGATCGCGTTCCGTCTATCTTATATGCTCTAGCACATGACGTTCCTGAGTGACAGAAAAGGATGGAGCGACGGAAAAATGCGATGCCGTGCTGTCTGATGTAGTTCAACCTTTAGTCAACAACACTGTGAAGTTCTGTAAATAAACAGAAGGACCTATTTTCAAAACGACATTTTGATAAGTAACTTGTTCAGTGATTCTTGGAACCTACTTATTTATTGCAAGAACAAGGTTAAAATTACAGTAAGACACAAACAGGGTCCTTCTTAATAAACTGACACTTTTTTAAGGAGATGATCAGACCATCAAACTGAACAATCTATCTCATCTTTCTCTGTGGCACCAACATCGAAATAGCGAGTTCCATACAAAACTGCAAACCTACGCGAGCCAGCAGATTTTTATTTGCGCGATTTCAATGTTGTTTCCATAGAATGTTGTTCTGTTTGATGGTCTGGTCATCGCCTTAAAAAACTGTCAGCAACCGAGTATTAAGAAGGACCCTGTATAAAGATTATAGGTAGAAATTAACTGCTAACTAATAATAATTAGGTAAATCATAATTAAAAAGGTATTAAAATTACGATAAAACAAAATATAGGTATACAAACATACATTCAAAATGGAATAACACCTAAAAGATAAGTTAATTTAGTGCATTAAACTTCACTAATTATAGTTATCAAATGTCATTTTAAAAAGATTCAACCTCAGGACAATAACTCATATTGTTCTGATGATTTAACGAGATTTACAAATAGCTTTGTTTGCTAAACGGATCAACTTACAAATTGGCATACCGGTACACTTGTGCAGAAAATCTTATAATAAAATACACTAAGGTGATAGTAATAAAAAATTCATGCAAAATCAAAAAACCAGTGACCACATTATCCATACGAATTTGCTTCTTTTGTAGATTTTAATTATAACTTAGGCCAAAGTTACAATAGGTCAAGTCTACACAGGTCCTTCCTAATATGCCGATACTTTTTTAAGGGGATGATCAGACCATCAAACTGAACAACTTTCTATATGGGACCAACATCGAAATCGTGAAAAAAAATCTTCTGTTCCATACAAAACTGCAAACCTACTCGAGCCAAATGTATGGGACAGCTGATTTTTTTTTCGCGATTTCAATGTTGGTGCCATAGAGATAGATTTTCAGTTTGACGGTCTAAGCATGTCCTTAAAAAAGTGTCAGCATATTAAGAAGGACCATTGTATAATAACGAGCAAAAATTTAAGACAATCTGATAAAAAGGATGATCCGCAGGTAACCATGAACTACGCAGTAACGAAGGATTTCCTAGAATCAAGTTAACTGAACGGTCCTGACATTGACGGTTCAAAACTCGGGAGGGCAGATTAGTGGGGCATAGCCCAAGTCATAGGCGGAATCATTGGTGAGCGGAGCCATGAGTTTGACCTTTCTATTTATGTATGTGTATGGCAGATTTGTTTTTAGGCATGGGTTCATAAGTCTACATCCAGCGTCTCATGCCATCGTAGGGCCTCAGGTTTTCCTCAGGCGTTTCACCAGTTTTTCTCTTCCACTCGTCCTTCCAGCGCCGCTCCAGATTGAAATCCTCGCTTTGAGTTGCTCGCGGTGATGCAGGCCGGGTGCCAAGACTTTGAGCCCACAGCATAACTATATTAGTTCTCACACTACGGCAACGGATGTACTTGCGTAGAGCAACGGTAGGGGTCTTGCGGGGAAGCGGGCGGCGCGGATTTTCCCAAGATCTGTATTGCAGATTTTGGGATTGACTGCGCATGACAACGTAATTACACCGCGCGACGGCGGGACGCGGCGCATCAAGAGCGTTGCCATACTGTGAGAACTATTGTTATGCTGTGCTTGAGCCTCTGAGGGGCGTGCAGAAAAACTCCACATGGTAGGGCAAGTGCGGTCGTGGCGCCAGGCGGTCGGCCTCTCTCTTGATCGCACGCTGTCTTTCAAGGTCAGCGGCGCGATATGGCTCAGCACCACAGATTTTACCGTCCCGGACACGCGCCTCATGGTGTCGTTCGGCCTGGTGTCTATCGCTTGCACATGCGCGCTCTCCAGCCAGACGGGACCTGACCTTTTTATAACTTTGTCGTTTAGGATCCGACATTGAGTGTTCGCTTATTCATGTGGTTCGCACACGGGAGCCGGTGTGGAGGAAATCGCGAGGAAAATCTAGTAGTCCGATAAAATCCGCTCGACTCTCATCCTTGACGACCATTTGACGTTACCTAACCTTGTCGCATGTAATATAATCCCTCCAGGGAGGTGGGAGTCGATGCTGACCTTCCATGAAGGCCAAGCGCCAAGTTCAGGCTCCATTCAAACCACCCTAGGGATTAACTAAGTAATTACATAAGAGCATGAATGCCACAGATAGTTTATGGCAAAGAATATAAGTAGTTAGACTTAGAATAGGATTTAGATCATCGATCTAATATTAAGATCATCTAAACATCAAATGTGAGCTAATTGTTGATTTACAGGGTGTAACAAAACAGCCTAGAAATATATATTTAAAGGGGTGGTTTAGGCTATCAAACTAAACAACTTTCACTATGGAGACAACTTCGAAATCGCAAGAAAAAAAAAGTAGCAGTTTAATATTAAAACTGCAGTAGGTACCGACTCGACTCAAATGTAGGTACTCGTAAGTACATACAGCAGATATTTTTTATCGATGTTGGCTCTGTAGTGAAAGTTGTTCAGTTTGATGGCTTAAACCGCTCCTTAAAATATTGCTAGGGTGTTTTGCTACTCCTACGGCGGCGACGGCGGCTGCCTCTGATCCCTTCGTTGTTGGCGCTCTTGCGCCTTATTGTGGCTTATACAAGGTGTTACAAAAATACAAATAAACATTTAAGGGGCTGGTTTAGACCATTGAACTGAACAACTTTCACTATGAGACCAATATAGAAATCGCGAAAAAAATATTGATGTTCCAAATCGACTAGAGCTAAAATATATGTATGGAATATCAGTTTTTTTTTCGCGATTTCGATGTTGGTCCCATAGAGAAAGTTGTTCAGTTTGACGGTCTTAACAACCCCCTTAAGAGTTTTAAAAATTTATTTTTACTTATGAAACACCCTGTATAGGGTCCAACTTAATATGCTGACACTTTTATAAGGGGATGATCAGACCATCAAACTGAACAAATTTCTCTATAGGACCAATACCGAAATCGCGAAAAAAAATCAGCTGTGTCGCATACATTTGATTCGAGTCATGTTTTCAGTTTTGTATGGGACAGCAGATTTTTTTTTTGCGATTTCAGTATTGGTCCCATACAGAAAGTTGTTCAGTTGTATGGTCTGATCATCCCCTTAAAATAGTTTCAGCTAATTTTGTTAGACCTAATATATAGCCGATTTTTTTCGAGAATGTACCTACCTAACTACTTGCGCAATGAGAACACGTCAATGTAGGTACATCGACGAGAAGTATTATTTTACCAAAAACAGGAAAACAATTTTCCTTCAAAACTTTATCAACACAAACAACGAAGGTAAACGCACAAGGATGAAAACGTGACAAAGTGTGAACACGAGGGATAAAGCGTGTTGTTTGGTAGGTACCTACGTACCTAACAATTAGTGACGAAATGAACTGAAACATTGCTAATATTAACCCTGTCACAGCTCTACTACAATGATAAGCCACTTTAGGTCCTCGGCTGGATCACGGAACTAAAGTACGTTGTACTACGTTGTAATTGATGCGCTTTGCTGAACTATAAGGCAGAGATTCCGAGACGTATTTTGAGCAAGAGAGATGAGTTTGAGTAGGGTCGGAAAACAGAGGTAAATACTAGATTTTGACACAGGCATTCGAACTCAAACTCACATTAAAATTTCATTGCTGAATCTCAGCCAGAAATTCTCACCTGGCTATGTGACCGCGACTGCCAGCGCTAGCTTCGTCTTACATTTCTCTACACAGGATGGAACCACACAATAATTGTAATAAAGTAAGTACCTACCAGTTTTATATTTTTTTTAATTTGAGATTACAGGCATTACAGCAAAAGCAACAAAAATTTTGCACCTGGTCATATGGACAGACCTAGACCATTGACCTCATAGAAAAAAATATACATACCTAGACAGACAAAAAATTTCAGGATCGACAGATTACTCAAATACAGAAGTCGATGACTGAACTTTTGCCTTCATTTCTGGCTCTTCCATTTCAAACTAAGTCTTTATCATTAGAGAAGCCACAGAACGTGAACAGTATCGAATGACTGCCTCAATACCTCGTGCCGATGTACTTGCTGGTTCTGCGTTCTAATTCACGTGACCACGAATTGCCGTGACCAACAACTTGGAAGTAGTACCACAGATTACTTATGGTAGTACTACAACGTGGTATAAGATGATTGTAGATCTGTTGACCGATCGGAACTTGAACACGATCTGTTCAGAACTACGTGATGGTAAAAGAGAGTTTTGTTTTTTATTAACTTAGGGTTGGTGGTGGTGGGTTCCTCAGAATGATCACCAGCGTCGAGGTAGACCCAGAAAAAGCCCTTCGTGGGCAACTCATCCCACACACGACTCATCCCGCGGGCTCAGTTGACCGCTACTTTTTATGTTGGGGGCGACTCGGACCACTCGGTCAACTCATCCCGCGGGCTCGTTTGACCACTGTTCACCGCTATGGGGTCAACTCATCCCGCGGGCTCGATTGACCACTGTCTACCGCTATGAGGTCGACTCATCCCGCGGGCTCGATTGACCACTGTCTACCGCTATGGGGTCAACTCATCCCGCGGGCTCGTTTGACCACTGTCAACTCAGCCCATTTGAAAGATATTCCAGGTCGGTACAGTCAATTGTACAGACAGACAGACAGACAAACATCCCTTTACTTGAACATCCTGGCAAGTATTAATTAAAGCCGCTATTAAAGCCTTTTCGAAATCGACTTTAACGCTTTTTGGGTTCCAATCGGGAACTTGGCTTTTTATTAGTTGAAATAGAAGCTCGTAAGTTTCTTTACGCTTATTTGGCAATAAGGCGTACAATACTGGCAAAACTTTAATATTTCCACGATCACTTCCAAGATCAGCATGGACGGTTACCAACTGGTAAAAGTTTCTTTCGCACGATTTGAATGTGCCATCAATGCCCCCAACATAAAAAGTAGCGGTCAACTGAGCCCGCGGGATGAGTCGTGTGTGGGATGAGTTGCCCACGAAGGGAACAAAACCAAACTAGGTAAAGCTCATGTAAGGCGTTTAACAGTCTTGGCATATTTGCCATTTGAGCACTTATTAGACGCATGGCTGTACGCTTTGGACGAAAGTCCTAAAACAACTGGTGTCGACTAAGCCCGCGGGATGAGTAGACCATATAGCGGTGAACTGGTGTCGACTAAGCCCGCGGGATGAGTAGACCATATAGCGGTGAACTGGTGTCGACTAAGCCCGCGGGATGAGTAGACCCCTTGGGAAATGAATGGGCCGAGTCACCCCCGACAAAATAAAAGGTGTCAACTGAGCCCGCGGGATGAGTCGTGTGTGGGATGAGTTGCCCACGAAGGGAGAAAAAGGTGGAGATAACATGGATGCCTTCTTGGAGTTTTGGCCAGAAGTTGCACACAACAGCGAGGATTGGAGAGTAAAAGGGATTTGCCCAGCAGTGGGACATTGAACAGGCTACTTAAAAAAAATAACTTGAGGTTTATGAATTGCTCTTCAGATTATGGCCTTCCTGCCCGAAAACCTGCACGCGAACGGAGCTTATGGAACCTGTTAGTATAGCAATCCGTGTGGCAAAATTCATGTCATTCGACATTTTCCTTACCTTGGGTGCCTGTGCACTGTTTCGGAGCGAGGCTGCGGAGCGGAGAAACAGAGAAATTTTAACCGATCGGATTGCATAAAATCTCCGCTCCGCTCCAGTGGACCGGGATTTGCGAGCTAGTTTAAAAATTCACATATTTCCGGAAGAGGAGCGAGGTGGCAGAGCGGGGTAGCGGAGCGAGGCGGTGGAGCGGTACCTATTGGTTAACATTTCTCAGTTTCTCCGCTCCGCATGATTGGACATGCACAGTCCGCAACTCCGCTCCGCAATATACTCGCTCGCTCAGCTCCGCTGCCTAGCTCCGCGTCTATGGACAGGCAGCCCTCTATGATATAGATCAAGAAGGTAGACTGTAGAATATAACAATCCTTTTTTCAGGTCATTTTGAATATTCTCGCAGCTACCTTCAAATGGAACTAATTTATACGGTACATTCTCTTTGCCTGGAACACGATAGCGATATTTTTGTCAAACGGCCTGTCTGAAGCCATTACAAATAGGGACATTCAATTTACTGGTAGCCACGACATTCGTCAAATTCTTGTTTCGTCAAATTCTTTTTGTTAGATCTGCATCTAGCTAAAAATGAAACGCTGAATAATCATGACAAGCTGTTTATTAGAGCATCAGTTCCAAACAACAAAGCTTCTGGAGGAGTCTTTTAATTACTGAAATTGCCTCGTTTACGTGTAAACGAGAGCAACCCATCTAACGATTCATTTCCCTTGTGAAGTCCGCTAGTTACTGAGTTGTAAGCGCTGTAATTTCAAACGATAATCTTCAAATTAGGTATCATTTAACTATTAGTAATTCAAATTCCTGAGGGTGGCTCCATAGTGAAAGTTCAGTTTGATGGTCTGAGTTCACCGTTTCAGTATTTGCTAGGCTGTCACTTACAACCTGTATATTTGAAACCATTGTTATTAATAATAAATGGTACCTACCTAATTTGAAAATTATCGTTTGAAACAAAGACATATTACTCTAGCGGTAGACAAGCTCGTTCAAACAAACAACATGTCACACAAAACAACACAAAATGACACATTGCGGTCTGTCATTGCCATAGTGACGAAGTGAACTCGGGAACATCAATCAGGTGCGTACACCTCATTCAAGTGGAACATGTTGCTTCTATGGAAGGGCAAGTCTATCGCTAGAGTTTAAGTCTATGGTTTGAAATTACAGCGCTTAAATTACAACGCAGTTACTACCGTTTCAGTATTTGCTAGGCTGTCACTTACACCCTGTATACTGAAAATCCGTTTTGCGTCCAGCCCACAAACCGATTTCATTAAGGGAATTACATTTTTAAAATCTCACTCCTGTTTCAGTTTAGAACTAGGTATACCTACCTAAACCCTGATAGAAAAATAAAAAACCGTTTGGGGGGCTACAGCTATGTCGATAGTGCAAGTACAAAATTAGCTTGCAATTAGCTAGCAGTTTGTAAAAAAACAACAAAAAGAAAAGTACCTATGTTTAACAGACTTCATAAAAGGACGATTTTTTTTCGACTTCATAACAGGCACGGACCTGAAAAAAAGACGGACGTAATCTCGTCTAATCACGAGTGAAGCACCCATTTATATTTTATATTGTGTGCTGACGCACTGACGCGCGGTACAAAACGGTGGCGGGTTGTAGGACCTGCGCCTAGAGCTAGTGCATCTGTGTGAGTGTAGGACCCTTGTAGAACAAACTAAAATGTAGGACCTTGCATGCTACACATCTTTTTAGTGTCACATTCCGTCCGTCTTTTTTTCAAGTCCGTGATAATAGGACGATTTTTTTAGGCAAAAGTCTTGCTTCATGACGGCGTAAGCATACTGAAGTTACGTTGAATTATTCATGATTTTTTCTTAATCTTTTTCGGGTTACATTCCTTGCAGACTTCAGCAGGGGTTGGTAGGTAACAGGGGTATACTTTGCCTGGATGAAGGGTGTACTCGTCGCCTGTCGCGTAGCAACGGCCCAGGTTCAGCATGTCTTCGAGATCGACCCTGGATAGAAAACCGTGGTTACAGCAGCGTACCTTACGCTTACCTAACTACCTACTCTTTGTCTAATATTCGGCGGCCGTAGTGACATAAAACTATCGCTCCTAGCTCTCATTCTATTTGCGCGCGAACGTGATAAAAAGTGTGATATAGCCTTATCGCGAGCATCATGCTACGGCCGCTGTGGTTACCGACAAATTGTGTTTTGTCGCGGCTATCGTGCACACCAAAGTCCATCAACGTCAACCTAATTATGTTCCACACAGATCTCTTACTGACGCAAAGATTTTGTAGCGACGTCGCGGCGGAGGTGCGGTTGCGACGATGCTACGCCTAAAGTCACTTGTGTCACACAAATGACTTTAGTTGTGTGACAGACAGGTCTCTTAGGTGGACGATAATACATTGATAAATATGATGAATGAGCGAGCGCCGGGGGAGATTCGTTCAACATTCAAAATCAGTGACACTGCAGAAGAAAAATCCCAACGTACATTTTCTCATCATAATGCGCTGAAATCGCGATCAGGAAGAGTATGATGGAGATGAGGAGTATGATGATAAATGGAGTAAATACTCTAAAACTTACTTGCTTTCCTCCAGCAGGGCCTTCTCCTCACTCGTCAACTTGGGTATCTCATATTTCAAAATGCCAGATTTGCCAATAGTTACTGGAGTCGCGCATATCTTCATGCCGTAACATTTTTCGGGATCGTCTTGCTCCACCAGGGCACTGTCGATGAACGCGGGCTTCTCGAATAGTCCTGGATTCCGAATTTTCTTTTTTATATCTTACGGTCAGTGGCGGATTTGCCCTAAAGCCCAGTAGGCCCGGGCCTAGGGCGGCCAGATATTAGGAAGATAAGAGATATTGATCAAGAAATAACTCAATGTTAAAACTTCTGAATTGATTTCTATAAAAGGCAATAAGTCTATGTGATGGGTCCTGAGAAAGGAGCGGGTACTTATTACATGGCCTGGGACTGCAAACCCGCCAATGCTTAAGGTGTTTTACAGACCGTAGCCCGGACCTTTGGAAGGCTTGCGTGGGTACATAGGTTCAACACGAAATGCGATGGGTTTTTATTAATACGAATTTTTTATTTGTTATATCTTTTTTTAAGCATATATTGATGGCAGACCTTATAGATAAGTACCTACTTAGATTTCTTCTTCTGTCGAGTTGAGGGCATGTTATTGAGTTTGACTTGCCGTCATCCTGAAGAAAGCCAATAAGGCTACCCGATTGCTCAGGTGGCGCCGGACGTAGGTATCGTGGGTTCAGAACCTACTTCACTTGTTGGGAGGGCTAATATTATTTGCCTAATAAGAGATAACCACGAGTAACTGCGACCTAAGGTAGGTTCAATGTTTTGTGTCTGCCATCCATAGATTAAAGGTGTGCACAGTGTGTGCACCTGCACACGAAGTCTCACGACCCGTATTATACCTCTAGTGGGCCTCTCTTGTATGTCATCTCTAGAAGTGTAGGTCCAAATCGGGGCAATTGCATCACTGCAGTGTGTTCTTGCCAGCGATAATTTTAAAACAGAATGAGAAAATATTTATTTCCATCAGTAGGTCCTACCTAGTAGTATCTAGTAATTCGCTCTTTATAACTAATTCTCTACACTTCATGTGGTCTGTGGCCTGCAGGCCCGCATGATGGTACTGCAGGGCCTGCGCCCTGCATAGTGGGACGTAAGTATATGGGACGTGGTAGAGTGAGGGTAAGCCTGTGCCTACCCTCAGGGAGGGTGTGTGTGCGTTAGTCCACCACGCGTGCCAAATTGGTAGACTTCACATACACATAGGATAGTCTTCTTCAGCGCTTCGCGTATGCAGGTTTCCTCACGATGTTTTCCTTCACTGTTTGCGAGCAGTCGGTATTACGTACATAAGTTAGAAAAACTCATTGGTACATGGCATGTCGTCCGTGCGGATTGGAACCCGGACAGTACGGAGTATCTATTATTAGCAATTTGCTCTTATTAACTTTCTTCGTCCTTGCTTAATTTAATGAAAGAAATGCTTGTTTCATTCATTACCTTTCATGATGTTCACGACGAATCTAGCCGTTGCGAAGCCAATAGACAGATGACCCTGTTCATTGTTACTCTTCACTTTGCAGATCAATTCGTCGGCTCCGCGCACAGTCCGATTTATGAACTCCTTATTATCCTGTATGAAAAATTATAAATTTTCATCTTTCCCTGGTGGATCAAACCACAATCCACAATTCAAGTGAATCAAACTACATCGAGCGGACTTGGTACCACACGAGCAACTGTATTTTAATTTCGTTTTGATTACATTACGCTTGGCTTATCATTATGATTTGATAGAAATTGCACATGAAACCTATCACACCTTTCTACTTCTTCTCTTTCTGTCACCCCTTCGTAAAGTATAGGACTCGAATAATAGCTCTCCACAGGTTGTGATCTTGGGCAGCCGAGACCTATCTACATCGGTCATCCAATTGCCAGAACCGAATTTCCAAACCTATTACATTTATGACAGGCGATACTAAATTGACACGTCGCGCTCTTGAGTCGCTTCAAGCGATTAAACCTTTTGGAAACTGTTGTTTCAGTCAGCTTTAGGGTTGAACTACACCAGACAGCACGGAAACGCATTTTTCGCGCACGACAGCACGGCCGCGTGCGATCGCATTCCGTCTATCTTATATGCTCTTGCAACTGACGTTCCTGAGTGACAGAAAAGGATGGAGCGACGGAAAAATGCGATGCTGTGCTATGTGATCAACCCTTAGGGCAGCCGTTCAACCGCAGATGTTCAACCCTTAGGGTTGACTGACATCTTTCAGCATGGAATCGAATTTTGTCGTGCTCTATCCTTTTCTGTCGCTCAGGAACTTCATTTGCTAGAGCGAGAAATATAGCGTGAGTGCTATCGCGCGCGGCAGGATCTTTCTCGGTCTAGCAAATTACGTTACTGAGCTACAGAAAAGGATAGATCATGAAAAACTGCGATTCCGTGCTTACAGACACCATAAAACCAGCATACCGCAGTAAGGCAGTAGTAACTCTTGGTTGAAGAGAAGACAGGCACTCTTGTACATCGGCCCGTGCCACAGATCACGGGCACGAACGAGTCCGCGGGGTCTGACTTTATAGCCGCCGAGAACAGCTGGTTCGCTCGCATCGAGTTCACGGAGTTGACGCCGAGCAGTCGCCGCTTGTCGTAAGCATGGTAGAGTTCCAGCGTCTAAAAGGTAAGATGAGGAGGTTGGAAGACTCAATAAATGGAATTGTAATTTTTATCACTTGCAAAGTTATATTGAGTGTGCTCTAGAAATAAACTATTGTACCGATAGGAAGAAAATTGTCATAATGACCAGGCAATACCAGTATCGTCATTGAGACTGCTATACCTTTCAGCACAAAGCCAGTTCAGTTGTGCCAAAGGGAATATGACCATGACCTCTAAAAGGTAATTTATGCTAATTAATAAATTGAGCCGTAATCAACTGTATTAAAAAAATAATAAAAAGAAAATGCAACTAACATGTTTGCAAAGCGTAAAGTTGCAGTCAACCGGCGGCGTCTGGATAGCGATGATGGCGTGAGGACAGAAGTGAGCGCAGGCTAGGGACACTGTCCTGACCAGCTGCACGTTGTAGAAGAACAGGTCTCGGTCCACGATGTCACAGCCCGGAGGCATCACGTAGCTGCCACCACAGATCAGCACCACGTCAGCGTTCTAACAACGGTCTATTTAGTTGGTTGGGATTTCTAATTGTAGACTGCAACGACCGTTTATTTACAAAAGCAGTCAGCTGCGTGAGTGTGTGCTCTAAATGCACTCTCTAGTTCTTATCATCCTGAATCAGGGCTATTGCCTCAGTTTCCGATTATATCGTCAAGTCAAAAATCGATTATAATTCCGATAGGATCGGTAGCATATTAAGACTAGAAAATTTTTAAGTAATATTTGATTCTGTGATCAACATAAATCTATCGTCTAAAATTAATTAACTAAATATTATGAAGCAGAATTACCAAGAACTGCCAAAAAACACCATTTCGATTTGATACCAATTGAATTGGAACTTTACTCGATGAGACCCCTGACCGGGAAACCGCTGCAATCAGGGGGTGAGGATCGATTGATCACAGATGTTGACGATGCCAGATGAGATCATTGGCCTGACCTGCTCCCGTCTGTCTGGGTTGATGCTATGCAACGCCGGAAACACACGGCATAATTTGTATTCATGTATAAAATACAACTTGATTTCTTCACTTTAAAATGTTTTATGGTTATCTTATGCTGGCGAAGCTATGTGTGCTCACAATCAATCCGACGTGTACAAATAATATTTAGACCTTAAAAACGATTTTTTTTTTTTATTATGGTTATGCCATCTACAAATAAAGAAATGCCATCCATAAAAGCGTGCAGTTTCCCTGCGAGATCGAAGCAGCAAAAAATATTTTTGCAGAAGTACCAGAATTGTTAAACTAATGGGCGGGGCACATTGCTCACAGAACCGATAGTCGATGGGGCCGAAGAGTTCTGGAGTAGCAACCACGAACAAGAGACCGCAGTGTGGGTAGGCCCCACAAGGTAGACCGAAGACCTGGAGAAGGCACGAAGCCGTTGGACGAAGGCAGCGCAGGACCGGTCGTTGTAGCGAACCTTGAGGGACAATCCTCCAGCAGTAGACATCTATCGGCTGTGATGATGATGGTCCCTAAAAGCGTTTAATAAAAGTATGTAATACTTACATAAAGTGCAGCCTTTAAGAACGATCGTCCCTGATATGCCTCGACGGCCGTCGTGGTGTCAATATGGCCGATATCAGTGGCAGCACCAAGCACACGCCTCTCGGGGACATCGTCGTACATGGCCAGAACTTTCACCACATTCTGCTGCTTCAGGAACAGGCTGGTTATTTGGCCAACGTCACTGCCTGCTCCTACCACTGTCACCTAGATTCATTCGGTTTTGAGAAGTCTTTAAAATTAAAAAGCCAGTAGGTAGGTACAGTAGTACCAGGTTTATATGGCTTACCGATGTACCTGCGCAGTTGACAAATTTTAATAGCGCGCGAAATTATATTGACCAATCAGGATGTACCTTCAATCCGTTAACGCTATTGGCTAATTTGTTTTCGCGCTCTTTTCGCTGCTATCCGACTTTGCACTTTGATGACTTCGGGTTTTGTCGGGGACTCGGCGGGCCTGCTCTGCGCAAACGAAGATTAACGAACGGCCATATTTTCCTGATAGTACTGTACCTTCGTGTATGAATCTATTTATCCTGTAGTTACCCAGGCCAATAACCACAGCATAGTATACATTTGTATGTATTTACAGTAGCCCATCATCCACATCACCATCATCGGTCGCGTGATGAAAGTGTGTGGGGCAAAGGGGGCCGGGACGCGCTACTCCCGACCCCTTTGCCTGCGCGCTTACCCTAACCGCGAATTCAGTTAGGGTACGCCCGACCCCGCATACGTGCTCGATTGACCTGCCGCGACCGCTGAGCCATTCCACGCTATGGTCACAGTATTTTAATATACAACATAGCAGCTACAAACCTTCTGGTTACGGTATCTTGGAAAACAGCTGTATTTCTCGCAATCCCGCTCCATTTGGGCGAGAGCTTCGGACATGACGAAGTTTTTGTAGCCAGCCCTCGGGCCCACCATGGGGGTCAGGCCCGTGAGGCGGGTGCTTGCGAAACGCAGCATCCTAGCGGAAACACTCGGAATAATTTTGATTAATTCCTCTCTTGATTTATTTTTACATTTTCATATAATATAATTGTTTTACATTTTTGTGAAAATTTGAATTGTTTATAGATTTTTTTTTTAATGATTAGTAGATTGAAACATGAAGGATAGAAATGTGATAGTTATCTATGGAAATGTGGACAGAAAAGTGAGCAAGAAGATTGTAAGGTATTTGTCTCTACTTTCATGGAAGCGTGATTCTCACTGGAAGTAGGTATTAATTAATTAATGATTCTCATCAGAGATTTAAGATAATACTTAATTATAGAGAGGATATTGGCACGGAATATCTAAGAGTACAACAGAGCGCGAATGACACTCGCACATTGACTCTCTGTGGGTGAATGTCACGCACATATTGACTCTCTGTGCGTGAATGGTAAGGATGTTCTTTTTTTTTTTTTTCCACAGTTTAGTGGGATGTTCAAGGATGTTCAGCACCGCAATGAGCCTAGAACCGTTGTAGCGCAATGAGCGCTTGGCACTCGACTGAATTAGGCCGCGACGTCGCGACGTCGACCGCGTAGGTCAATTTTTAACCGACTTCAACAAAAGGAGGAGGTTCTCAATTCGACCCGTGTTTTTTTTTTATACCTACATTGCGGAGTGAGACAGGCCTGATATTGGACAGGTTTTCATACAAAAACGTTCATAGCATCGGGCATATTGTTGTCTTTTCTCATAGGACAATGGTGGGCATGGTGGCTATTGTATGTAGTAGATCGCAAATAAAACAAATCATAGAACAGACATCAAATTTAATAGATACAAGTTTCACCTATAATATTATGTTTAACATTCATATTGATAAATATTATATTGTCTACCCATATACAGGCATACTCGTTTATGTATAGATACAACACGGAGGAATTAAAAATGACTAGAACTATTTAGAGAGAAAGCCGCCCATACAACTTTAGGTCTCCACAACTTTTTTATACCAAAAAATAAGTACATTTGATGATTGGCTGGCTGTTGTTCTTGTTATAGAGTACACAATTGTGACGTCACAATACGGGTAAAAACATACAAATCAATTATTATTGTTTACAATAGTATTAATCTCATCCTTGTACAGTCGTCAACGAAAATTGATTAACATTTCTGAACCTTATTCTAATAGAAATAAAAGTGACAAGTATCCAACAGCTTTCGCTGCAGACTGTACAATTTCATTCTCTTTCTATTATTTATCACGTAAAATCCATATAAGTAATTTAATTTGCACACTTCAGCTCCAAACATAACTTATAATAATTTTAGAATTATACGAACGCTACCATTTCAAAATGAATAATCAATAATTGCAATAGTTCAACATTTGATTACTATCTTATTACCCAATATAATATTGAGACAACACATTTTCACAGAAATAATAATGAACAATATTCAGTTATGAACAACTTATTAAATGCGAATATTATGTAAGTTTTATTTTGATTTTGAGTACTACCTGATAAGCACTGTTGTGTTAGATGAAATATTTCGCAATCGGTGAGGCGATCTATAAAACTCAATTGAAAACTTATTTGTCTTTATTTTAAGTGAAAAATACATAATGCTGCCTGACCAAAATATTATTTTTTAAATAAATAGTTTTTTCTCCCCTCCGGACGGAAAGCGTCAATTGTCGTCCCGCTGCGCTAAACGAAGTTGCCGCTTTCCACCTCTGTCGAGGAGAAAAATAGTAAACTAACTACGGACAGTAAATAAGAAAGCCTATCAGATCACATGTTTGTTGACCGAGGCGAAGCCGAGGAATTACATGAGATATGAGACCTTTCTTACTTTCCTGTCCTCGGTGTGTAATCTACTATAGTTAAATTATTTCAAAATAGGAAGAAATATTGAGATAAAAGACCTGTACAGTGGTTTTATTTAAAAATGTAGATTTTTTTTGTGAATATTTGTGCGTAGAAACCTTTCCGGGTTCCGACCACTGTATAAGCCTTATAGATTAAATAAATTGTATGGGGCACAATGTCTGGCACATTATTTTACAATTAGACAACTATAAATACTCTACTCTTTGCAAGTTCAATAAGTGCTATTAAAAACTAAAGAATTTATTAACATAATAATAACAACAACTAAAATATACATATTATGTCTGTATTTAAACATAGATTACATTAAATTATAACAGTAATTTGCGCAAACCCACATGCCTAATATTATTTGTTAACCATTTATTAAATGCCCAAAAATTAATACTTTTCAGTCACTTCTAAACACATTTCGATAAATTATATAATTTCAATTGAAAGTGTATCCTTATTGCGCTCTTCAGCGATATAAAATTCAACTAAAATGTCGTAATCGAGCCCCATTAGGTACCTTAACAATAAATAAAACAGTAAATTATATTTACAAGGGACGATAAAAAAAACCACACTAGTACGGTGACTAATTAGTACTTAAAGACCAGAAAAAATTGACGAAGCTTTATAAAAAGAATATCACCGAGCAATAAATAACCTTCGAGATAAAACTTTGAAGAGATTGAGAGCGAGATAGGCTCACATCTGCCACGTTCTAAGATCGATTAAAATAAAACAGCTAAAAATATCATCAGATCTATTTCCATAAAATACGCAACACAGAAAGTAAACACATCAAATAAGACGTGTAAGACAGTTCTGACATATTGTTTCGACAGCACCGTCCAATAAGCTATAAACAGGGCAACCTGGGCTGTCAACCCCGATACGACCATCGCTGACTGGCTAATCTTTCCACTACATGAGTAATTATTGCCATGCTGACAAGAAAGAAGAACAGGGCAACAATTTCTTCACATATTGCAACAACTCATTCAGTATTATGAAGCAAGGTACCTTTTCAAAAACAAGACACTGTCTACCGGCGAGGGCGGCTCTCCCTAGTAAACACGAGGGTTCTAACACCCTACAGCAGATCCGAGCGCTGTTACAATTTCTCTACTCACAACCCGTCTAATGAGACGCTTAAAGGTAGATCATAAGAAATGTGCCGATCACAATACGCCCCGCTTGTTAATATTTGAAATTAAAACTGTTGATAGAAAATACCTTATAACTTCGTCTTAGTGGTATGAACGGAGATAACTAACTGCAAATCCTTGAAACGATGATTTCATTGCATTCCGTAACTTGTTTGTTTTGTAATTTTTGTTGACGAATCTCAAGCAAGTTCATTAAATTAGCAAAATATGCATTTAACATTGTTTATCTGCGAATTTTTTGTTTTGTGTTAAAACAACAGATACAATTTTGTATAAATATTTAATGTTATAGGACCTAGGTTATAAGGTATTTGCGATTTTTTTTATTAATAGAAAAGTACATACAAGCGGAGGCAGAGTTCTTATCTTAGAAACTAGTTTTACAATTACGACGGTAAGTAGTATCTAAAGGAAAATTTGAGGAAAATGCATTGATATATAACCCAAACACCTGTCAAAAATATAAATAATATCTAACAAGCGACGAATTATGAATGGAAGAGTAGTGATAAGAAAAAGATGTAGCAAAATAGAAAGATCTAAAATATTATAAAATTCCATAGTTTGATTACAACATTGTACAAATGTCAAAAAGATAGGTAAATATAGAGTTAGAAATAGAAAATATAACGAGAGTAAACATACTACATGTTATGAATAAGTTAACATTGTTTACTATAGTTATATTAAAGGATGAAATAGTTGAGAAACACCTCTTTTCTCACATTTATGTAAATAACAAGAAATAAATAAAATATACATGTAGTTTAGGATTTTTTATGAACATCATTTGGGGCAAACTTTTTAAAATGGGGAAGAAAGAAGTTACAAAGTATATACTTAGATATAAATATCAGATCAGTAGTGAAATGTCTCAAAAAGATGACAATAACTATAAAGATTATCTTACCTAAGTATTATATACCTTCAGAAGATACAAGAACCTTCACCATGCAATTTGGATCAGAGCTGCGGTAGGGCTGTCTAAAACGTTACTAACTCTTAACTACTTGGCAGAAATAACACTGTCATTACTCATTATACAAGTATCAGTTAAATTCCACTACGCACTTGTGAGATGGGAGACCACAGCTTAAAAAATTCCTAAATACCTCACCTATAACTACAAAAACTTGACTGACCAAAAATGTGAAACGCTTAGGCCCCCGTTCGAGTTAAAAAATAAAGGAATTGTCCAAAGGCTGTCTAGATATAACATGACCTACATCTTAACTAACGACGATAATATTTTACTTTACACAAGGCAAGAACAAGTCGTGTATTTAGGAAATATCCGTTAACTACTCGTTACACTGTTTAAACTTTCTTATTAGACTGTAATTCGTTCAAAAATGTACATGTCTCTACTAAGAAATTTAGAGATAATTAATTAATGTATAGACAATTCATTTATTATTTAAAAGCTGCAGTCCATTAGGATGACCAGCACGAAATGTATTTATTATAACGCGCGTTCGCCTTTCAGTGTACGCGGACCAAATAGGGGCATACAAAAAAAGGTAATGTTTTTTCAGTATATTGGAACTTAAGATCATACGAGATCAAGATAAACTAATCACAGTCTAACAAAAAGCCTACCTAAATTCTACGATTTCACCTGTGAACAAGGACCGAACTAGTATTTGTAACACGAATTCGGTATGTCAAGTTTTTTTTGGTCTTCATTTTTATATTTTTTACGGTTAGAAGACATAATTTTAAGACACCTATTTCATTTTTATTGCGATTCATCGAGTTTATCAATATAAATTTAATTTTTAAATTATTTTGATCTGTAATCTCAAAGTGCAAAAATGGTGGAGAAAAAATAATTCGAACTCCATGGAGAAAAACGACCTACTGCTATATTTAAAAAAATTAAAACCTGCCTCCTCTTTCTAACTCTATGCTGAAAACAGATACGGCAACATCAAAAATGTCAAATTCTGTCATTGTGAAAGTTTTTTTTTTCTTAATGGCCAGTTACTTTAAGTTCATTTTATGTTTACCAAGGACTTTGCAGGGGTAGCGAGTGACGTCACTCGTGGACCGAAAAACGACGTTATTTTATTAAAAATATCTGTAATCTTTTCATTTTAAAATCTCTGACATCGAAAATATGATTATTGAGACAATTATCTCGAAATGGTTTTCGATTTAGACCTCCAAAAAAAAACTTGACATACCGAATTGAAGTCTTTGTCTGTATGGACACATAATACATTTCACCAAAATCTTTTGCAGACTTAGCAGGCCATCAGTGACATTTAGACCAAAGTATTCGCACAGCGTCCCAGCCTACACTCCCGCAGACTAACGAAGCTACCGATAATATGTATTTGTGACCCTGCATTATTTGTAGATATATTCAGTGACGATTCGAAGCATTATCAATTAATCATCACAACTGAACTATTGTAATTTAGATCAATATTGTAACGTATAAGCTCACGAGGGTGTAAGGCTCGCTCATGACAACTCTTTCGTGTGGCAGAAACGATAAAAATTTTTTTTACATGTTGGTGGGTCTTTTTTTAGCCCGTGGCCACAGATCATTCAATGTTTACTATAATACAGAACAGTTACCGTAATCTTCGATTTCAGGCGCTTTTTGAATGCTATTTTGAACTTTAGCGCTGCAGGAACGACGAACTAAAATGCGTCATATGTAAAGAGCGCCTGTATCGCGTGCGATACGCGGCGCCGCAGGTACATATCGCAGCTGCCAAACGTGAGTGACGGTGCATTTCCATGGCGCCTTACTTAATAGCAAAGTTATCATGCGTAAACTCAGTCTTAGATCAAAATAAAATGAATGGATTGGCCTTACGCGAACATTTAAAACCAGAAAAATGAGGCAAAACAAATGAAAGGTTTACTTCAAATTTGTATGCAAGTGCCCTAGATTTGACAGATAATGGCGCTAGTTTTTATGGATCAAGTGCACCAGTAGTGTGCTTCAACTTACCGCGCTTTAGGCCTATCCATTAATTTTAGTTTGATCTAAGAACTCAGTAACACTTTGTGACGTCAAGTGACCACAGAATCACACTACGACTACGACAATCGAACTACGACTGTTCCAGTAACAACGAAACGTATCAACAACATACTCGTATCGAATAAAACTATAAAAAGTCATCACAAGGCTCCGATGAAAATCTACCTTAAATACATAATATATATATATAGGGTCCTTCTTAATATGCTGACACTTTTTTAAGGGGATGATCAGACCATCAAACTGAACAACTTTCTCTATGGGAGCAACTTCGAAATCGCGAAAAAAAAATCTGCTGTCCCTTACATTTGGCTCGAGTAAGTTTGCAGTTTTGTATGGAAGAGCAGATTTTTTATTCGCGATTTCGATGTTGGTCCCATAGAGAAAGTTGTTCAGTTTGATGGTCTGAACATCCCCTTAAAAAAGTGTCAGCATATTAAGTTGGACCCTGTATATACATATATTATATTATATATATATCTATACATATTGATACATTCTCACACTCGTTTTGACTACATAATATATTATTATTATGTTAAATTAGTAAACAATTTCAAGTACCTATTTATAGATACATCAATAAAATATAGTCGAGAGATAGTAAGAGGTTCCCTGTTTCCATTTTTTACTTTCGTGTTTTTTTTTATTTAATTTAAAAATATTTACGACTCGTGTCAGTTGAAATACGATTAATGAAAATTTAGATAGAGTTTTTAGTTTAATATACATATTTTTTATTTTTTTTTATTTTGAAATTTAAAGACTTCAATGAGACAAGTCGTAATTAGATCTAAAACATGAAAAGTTTAACATTGTTTAATAAAATATTTTTATATAATAACCACATGGGACAAAGTTCATGGCACTTTAGATTTAATAACATGAAAACTTTAAGAAAATATATTGAGATAAAAATTGAAGAAAAATAACGTGTATACTTTCCACTATGGCAAAACCTAAAACGAAGCAATTTATACAAAGGCAAGTACCTAATAGTGTAACTGTCTAAACCCCGATAAAAGATAATGAAAAATTACGATAGACAATAACAAGGCAAGTGTAAATGCCACGGTAACATATACCATAATGAAAAATAACGATAGAAAAATACTATTTATAAAATGTTAGTACTAAAGTTTCGATCATGCACTATTGCCGTGGCGTACTATCTAACATGAACTCTATGTATGTATAATGTAGAGTATACTTTGGCATCTATGCAGATCTACAGATTGTATCTATTCGGTACGGAGGGAGCATACATAAGTCAGTATATTTCGAAAGCGATAGTCATAAGTTTTTATTGCACTATTATGTTACAGACTGCGTTCAATTTGGATAGCTTTTAGCTTTCTGATATACATTTAAACGGCCTTACGGCCTAAGGTCCATGTAATAAGCTCTCTTAAGATCAACACTCTTAAAGAAAATTGCATAATATTTGAAAGGTTTTCGAAGTACGACTGCTACGTGGTAAAAGACATTGCCCAATCCCGTTTCGCATACAAAACTGGTATATATGAATTTAAATTTTATAAGAAATCCCACTGCAGAAAAGGATACTTTCCATTTCATTGGGAAATATGATATTCCTTCCTGTTTTGTGTATAATTTTAGCTATCATACTCTTTGTATTTGTTCTTTGATTCTCATTCACTAGTTGCGCACCGATTTGAAACTAATACAGTTCGTCACGTGGGCAATGTCTTTTATATTCTTCCGAGATACTTGAAAGAAAACCGGAATACATAAAATGTAGTCCCATTATTTGTAAATTTTAGACGTAGGCAAGCCAATGGTGTCGCCGCTGTTGATCCTGGTTCACAGAAGTTACAGCGAGCGGTGGGAATGTGTGGGGTGGGCCTATGCACGTTATCTTTTAAGCCAACGCTGTATTTTTGGCTTGCTTCCATTTTTTCAATACATGACTAACAATTATTTTATTATGTTATAATTTAACTATAATTGTTTCTATCACATGCATTTTAAATAATATATGTGTTGTACAATTTCTGTCCGCATCTTCTCTACAGCCGTATTCATAACACCTTCCGAAATCTTGGAATATAACGTTAATTTGACAATCGTACTTTGAACAAATTATTTTGACTATTATTTACACTGGCGCATTAGCCCAAGGCTATCCAAACCGAACCCACGACCTATACCCACTTATGCCTATGTAGAGACGGGTACATTACACGTTATTGCAAATATTATACTTCCAGATAAATGCAGACGGACACATTCATCTGAATCTAACTTTATTATTGCTATTTTCAATTCAACGTGTTACGAAATAAACGTGGCTTAAGTATTTTACAAAAGATGTCATAAAGTATCAAGTGTAAAAACGTGACACATGAATACATGATATACAAAATAGAATCATTCTAAAACTTAGTTTGAGATAACATTTTTATAACTACGATATCGAATTGCGAAGAAACTATGATCACGTTGAACGTTATTTTGTGCTTTAAATCAGAAGAAAATATTCAGACTGATTATTTTAATTTTAAAACGACACTAAAACAGATACGCCGTTCAGTTAAGTACCTTGCGCCAAATATATAAAAGCACCATAAAAGTATAATGAATTAATGACAAATCTTAAATAGCAGTGTTAGAAAAAAATTATTAGTTGCAAAACAATTAAGAAAATAAAGGCACAGAAAAGCATAAATTGTAAGAAGTTGCAATCGTTATTTCAACAATAAGTATAGATATCACACGAAGATTATAAAAACCAGACAATTTAATCGTAGAATAATTATAAACTGACGGATCATCATCAACTGACTTAGAATTACAATATTACTGATCGCGCAATGGTTTATGAGCGCTGACTTTGAATGTGCAGAAATTAAATTCGGGTCTATTAGGCGAGGGGAGAAGCGGGAGGCAGTCGTCGCGCAAGCGCAAGCGTCATCTTTTACGTCAGGGGTTCCCAAAGTGTGCGCCGTGGAAAGCAAGCAGGGGCGCCGCGAGACTTACTCCCCAAAAAAACTAATAAAAGGAAGATAAAGTCGAAAAAAGTGCGTGGATCCTAGAACCTTTACATGCTCAAGCTTCACCAGAATTCACTTCGCAAGAAGAAGATAATTTCATTGAACTCTATTGAAGAATTCAAACTATAAGTTCAAAGGCTTTAAGATTTCTCATTATCTTTGTAACATCCTATTTATTTATGCGAAGCCGGATTTTCAGGGTTGTAATTATAGGTTTTTTTTGTGTTATACTATTAATTCCACTTAACGTTATTTTATCATCATTGAAAAGTTTAAAGTCGTTTAAAGTCCGCCAAAATCACAATCACAATCATATTTTTCTCTCCTTCTGCAACGACCTTGTCCCATTGCAGTAAAATCTCGAGCTCGCTTCGCTCGTTTCAGGTTTTCGTATTGTTACGTGCCGACTTATTCATATTTTAGTAAAATCTTGAGCTCGCTTCGCTCGCTCCACGTTTTGTTTCGTATTATCGCGTGCCGATCTATTCATATTTTAGTAACTTCTCGAGCTCATCTCGCTCGCTTCAGGTTTTGGATCGTATTATAATTTACCGACCTATTGATATTTTAGTAAAATCTCGAGGTCGCTTCCCTCACTCAAGGATTTGGATCTCATTATTACGTCATCGCTCATCTGATACCATTTGAAGTCAATCAGTACCTAAGTAAGATTGTACAACTAACAATCCGTCTGTTTACATTGTACTCATAATTATTATAATCTTCCGATTTTGACAACCTTCCTGCGATCGATAAAAGATATAAGTAAAATAGTTAAATAGGTACCTATGATGCATCAAGAACGAACAATCAATTTGTTGTAGAATAAGTATTTATTTTTGGATCTGCCGATCAAAAATGCACCTTATCTTGATGACCATAGGCCCTATTACTCCTCGTACAGTTGGCAGTGTGAGCTGTCTTAAGAAGGGCTTGGCTCATCCCTATTCTAGGCAAGTTTGTGCTGGCAAATCTCATGTTATTTGATACTACTTTAACATTCGAGATGGAATGGATACATTATTACAAGTAGCTCGGCTAGATCACCACGGCGCCGCACTATTTCACGGCGCCATGCCGTTCCGGTGCGATCGTGTACTGTTTAGTCGATTTTTAGACTTATTTCGTCCGTCGTCGAGGAGTGAATGGCGTCTGTTGAGAGCAAATTTCACACGGTACGGCGACGCACCGTTTCACGGGAACGGCACCGCGCCATGGTGATGTGGCCGAGCCCTAACAAAAAGCACGTAAACGCTTGTGTAGGTAATATAGGTTAATGTCTTTAGAGTGCGAAAATAAAATGGCATTGGCACTGGACTAATTCTTTTTGGTCGCGTAAGTAACAAGTTTCGGAAGTAGGCCCAAAAAAGTATTATTTAATTCGGAATAGTATATTATGTCTTCGCATGCATAGCGTCGCATGCATTAGTATGCATGCATTTTGGAAATAAATGTTTATGTGTTAATGTTCGTTCGTAAAAATGAACGTACATTGGAAGGTAGAAGGACAATAGTTGAGGTTGTTATTTGTTTCAGATCATACTCTAATACGAACAGAAGATAACAAGCCCTTCGAACCTCTATGCATAGAACAAGGCCACTACTCACCTTAAAAATAAGTGACATTACAGAAAATTATTGCTAATCGAATATTAATTGGGACAACGCGTTTTACTTGGACATTTTCTACTTTCTAACTTGACCAGTTTCGATACTACTGCAATATAACGCTAGTTTATTATATGAACTGTCATCTAATACGAAGTTATAATCTTTCGCTTTGAACCGGCAACTTATTTACTTATTATTACGAATAAATAAATAAAAATTCGGTTTTTACTACTGACTAATAAAGCAAAAAAATGGAATGTTAATCTACAACCTACGATTACTGACCCCTGTTAGTAAATAAAAGCAAGCCCACAACGTATATCTACGTGGATAAATATCATTTATTTATTAATGCACACCTTATTGAGTTTCCGTTCGTGTGATATATAAATGTTTAAGTAATAATAAACATACATAAAGATAAAACCTTCGTACCTAATTTGTAATGAATGCAGCTAGAATTTAAATGCATCATATTAATGGGAATATTACATTCACTAGTACTAGAATTTATCTAATATTGTTAAAGACAAAATCCAAGAATTTCTAATACTTATTGAATATACCAAGAAATAATCAATTTAAACTCTGACTGCAAAAACACATTCACTAACCAGAAAATATTGGAATAACCATCATAAGAATCAATTTCATAATTTTAATTTCACGTTTTGGAATAAAGTGTTATCTATAAACTACAAATATACGTATAACCTAAAGGAAGAGCTGTTGTAGAAAGATTTATACAAAATAATTAGGTACGTACTAAAAACCAGTATCTTGTGCTTTAGATATGTTTAGATTTACATTTACGTATATCGATATAAGAAATCAAAGTGACCGTAAGCTTTTTCTTAAATGTCGTATCCAACATTTACTATTCGATTGTTATTCCCATCAGTTACTTTATAAACTCTGGTATTGAATTCAAATTGTTCTCCAACTATAGCCTTACGTCCTTGTTTCCTTGAATCGAGCGACTGCGTTGACTAGCATCAACTGAAGCATTGGTTAATAAATTCAAACCTTTATCCACTACTACAAAGTTAAAATTTAAATGCAATTAAAACGAGTTTTAGTCCCGAACACTTCTTACGACAATGTATACGATACGAAGACAATTCTTATTATATATCACGAAATATCCACACGTTTATTACAAAACGGAGTGAAAACAGTGCGAACCTATCTGGCACATATACTATAAGGTCTAACAAAATTGGCTGAAACCATTTTAAGGGATTGATAAGACTATTAACTTTTTCATTGGGACCAACATCAAAATCGCGACAAAAAAACAGATTTTTATCCTTTTTTTTCGACATTCGTCCCCGAAGAAAAAGACGTTCATTTTAATAGTCTAATCATGCCCTTAAAATAATTTCAGTAAATTTTTATGGACTTTACATACTTGTAAGAATTCTGACTACACGCTGACCCTCTTTGCTCACGATGTAACTTTAAACCGCAAGATTTAAAGTCGAATTTCGTTAAACAACTTCACTGTAACGCTGCGCGGTAAAATCCATCAGCAATTACAATCAGAGCAGATCAACTATTCCTTAACGAACGTACCCGAAGGCACCTATACACTCGAGGGGTCCGGATACGAGTCTCATCGAGAACTATAGAAACTAATAGATTGCAGAAACATAAACTGCCGAGACTCAAACATCAGATCCTGAGGCAACTGTCGTCCTCACTCGTACATTGCTCCTTAGGCGATAATATCACAGATTCCTAAAACAAAAGTTAGCTAAACGCTCAGAGGCTCACCTATCGAGACTAGATAGCGGGTCGGCCGGCGTGTCGGCGCGCGGCCGCGGCGGGCCCGGGGGGCGCGGGGTGACGAGTCGAGTCGAGTCGAGTCGAGTCGGTAGCGATAGCGGGGTGACCTAGCACCGAAGGGAAGGCGCCGGGGCGGCGGGTTAGGCCGACTAGCCTTCGGGTGCGCCGCCGCAGAGCCGCTCTAGTTCCACTAGCTCCTGCAAATTCAAATGTTTATTATTTTTCACGATGTATTCGTGTTTTTTTTTAATCTTTACAAAAGAGGCCATGGCGCTCTGTGGGTTTCTCTATTAAATTCACAGACATTCTATAAAAACAACTAGTAACTACAGACTTGCAGAGTGAAACATAGAAAAATATATAAACTACAAAAGACATTTGCCCACGTGACGAACTGTATTCATTTCAATCGTTACGCAACTAACGAATGAGTATAATCAAAGAACAAATACAAAGAGTATAGCATATGATATGCATACGACTATATTCCCCGAGGGGGTAGTCAGACATATTCTGAAACCTCAGAACATCCATGTTTCACCAGTAGTAACGACACTCTGTCCAGTGTGACGGGGAGTGAGCCCGTCGCCACTTCTAATGGACAGTGGGTACAATACACGCCTCGAAAACGAAGCATGCAGGTTTCCTCACGATGTTTTCCTTCACCGAAAAGCCAGTGGTGTTACAAATCGTACATAAATTCCGAAAAACTCATTGGTACGATTCGGCTTGGACGGGGATCGAACCATCGCCTCCTGCACGGCAGGCAAGGTTACTCGCCACTTGACCACCACGGCTTATGAACTGCTTACAAAGAGTATGATAGCTAAAATTATACACAAAACAGGAGGAATATCATATTTTCCAATGAGATGGAAATTATTCTTTTTCTGTAGTGGGATTGAGAATGAGCCAAAGTAGGCTGACGTATGAAATTTACAAGGAAAGTGTGAATGGAATGGTTGAAAGGGGTCACCCTAGGCGCACGTACGCTGACCAAATAGGATGCGTACCGATGAAGGGCCAAATAAAATGTACCCGGAACCGACGAGCTTGTATGAAGAGACTTATGAATGTTGAGGAGGCGAAAGATGTGTGTCAGAATCGTAGCATGTGGCGATCTATTGTCTCTGCCTACCCCAGTAGTGGGACATAGGCGTGAGCATATAACATAACATAACATAAATATTCTTTATTTGCACACCAAAAACGTATGTTACGTACGTTTTGTATGTATGTATGTATGTATGCAGTGGGATTTCTTATAAAATTCAAATTTACCAGTTTTTTATGCGAGCCGGGATCGGGCAAAATCTTTTAAGGTGTTTCTGTAAATGGAGTAAAGTGCCATGGCTGCAGCCGAGGTAGGTGTAGCCAAGGGACAGTAACAACGCCCGATATTAAGAGACGGCAAGCCGTCAAACACCTGTCTCATGAGGAAATCCCTCCGCGCGACGGTAGTTCACCATGCATGTCCAACGGGCGGTTTTCTAATAGCTAGTTTAAACGTACGCACGAATATCTCTGACTACCCCCTCGGGGAATATAGTCGTGAGCATATGCTAGTTTAAACGTACGTAGTGTAGATTCAACCGCAACAGGTCTAGCAATGAATGTATATGAATAGCCTGATTTTGATAGACATAGTGTAATTTTTTTTAGCAGAGGGATCGCGTCAACGCCCGGAGAGGAGTAAGTATTGTTTATTTGTCCATAGAACATTTTTCTGCCATTTTTTGCGGGGGGGAGGAACCGTTGGTGTGACAATAACAGTAAAAAGCATCGAATTAATCTGTGAGCGGTAGACCGTCGGGACTAGGTCGGGTCCGTCGCGGGGGTTGGACTTTAGCAGAGGGGAAAGTAATGGAAAGAACGCGAAAGCCCACTCCTCTCCGGCGTTGGAGTCACGTGTTTCTCTATGTTACCTGGTCGCGATGTTTCTGCAGCAGCGCGCGCAGACGCTCGTGCGTGCGCGCGAGCTGCTCGCGGCGCCGCGCGTACGACTGTTCGAGCCGCGAACACTCCGCCACGCCACGCTCCACGGACTGAAGACAGACGATAAGACAATCAATCTATTATACTTCATTTTACATCGAAAACATAGTTCACAGAGTAAAAGTATCAGGTATCAGCAAGCAGTTGGTTAACTGAAGCTGGCGCGTGCACAGACACACACAAATGCGTTTTTCCTGTCACTGCGTCCGTGTCCGATTTTAATTTTAATCAAAATATTTTTTGTGCGCCGCACTGGCAGAAAAGTCTTAAATCTGCAAAATGCTCGATTCTGTTTTTATTGTATTAGGTACCTTACTCGACTCGACTTACTTTCCCTTTATTTTTTTAGAAAAATATATTCGTGGGGAAATAAGATAAGATAAGATATTGTTTATTTTAAATAGGTAGCTGAAACTAAAAAAAATTCAAAAATTGTCTTAAAACAACGTAAACTGAGCTGCTCAGAAGCTTTAACTGTGATGAATAATTCAGTACGTACTTGTTGACAGGTCTCTGACAAAACGAAGTGAATACGGCCTTTATTATCAATTATCATAGATGTTTATGCACCCACCTGAGCAATGATCTCTCGCTTTCTCCTAAGTATTTCGTCCTTGTTAGTCTTCTTCGCGAGCAGTCTCACGTCTTCCTTCCGCGAGTTAGCTAGCTTGTTCAATATCTCTTTCTTTTCTACCTCCAGCGAATCCTGTAAAAAGCCAATATACACACTCATTATTGTATACACTGAGTGGACTACTGTATTGTATTGCTGTTGGTTTTCCAATAAAAAAAAAAAAAATTATTACAAAAAAAACTACACTGAAATCGGTCCACCTGTTTATCCTCTAGGCGCTTTGAATAAATATAGAGGAAGAAGCGGTACGTTCTAATATTGCGTACTCGAAAAACGGATCTCGTTCTAACACAGATACATTATACCCACACAAACTAAGCTTAATATTACCCATCAAAAATGAAAGAGACTGCATGACACACAGCTGATGGCGTGCGAACAGGACGATATAATATGGCCGGGACGCGGGTAACGCGCCAACAGCTTAACTTGTCGCACACTTACGTATCGTATATATCTGTCTCGTTCTGCAAAATGGCGATGAAATATAACGAATCGAGACATTTATTAATAAGAAATATTAAGTTTTCATTGTACTTACGAGTCAAAAGTAATGCCGTGTGATTTGTTTTTTCAAACGAATGATTTTTGCAAGGATTAAATGCACACGAAGGCATTGTGGTACCTTTATTCCACCGAAAAATAAAAACAGATTTCACTCACGCACGCGTGTCATCCAAACGCCGGTCGGATAGCGACTGAGTCGGGTAGGTCACGGGGGACTCGCTTTATACGGTCCATGTGCTGGAGGCTAGTACCATATCTTCCCTTTTATTTAAATCAATGTCTAGGCGGCGTCACACAAACAGGCGCGTATACGCACTCTTACACGCACGTACGCACGCAAGCACGCAGCAATTATAATTTATGAATAAGATAACACGACACGGCATGGCACTGATTTCAAATATCCCATGTCCAGGAATGTATTTTATTAAATTAGGTTATTCTTTTTAATCTGTGTGCCAATTTTATCCAACCCGTTCAGAGTGATCGGGTCCAAAACGTCCAAACATCGTCAAAAACTTACATATTTATAATATTAGTAGAAATTGTCATGAATTCTCATTTCCCTCTGGGAATATAGTCGTGAGCATATACAAAATAACACTAAAATTATTGTATCGAACTGCAGCATTTTTGTTCGCGATTTCGATGTTGGTCCCTAGAAGAAAATTATTCAGTTTGATGTTGTGTATTGTGGCTATTGTGTAAGCTTCCGATTATATCGTTTACAAAATCGATAACGTTTTATGACTGTACTAGCCAATTTTTAAATAATATTTTGTTTCTGTGATCATCGTGTTCATTATCTGAGATAAATTAACTAAATATTAAGAAGTAAAATCGCCAAGCACTGCCAAAACACCGTGTCGATTTGATACCGATTGAATCGGGTATAGTTACACAATAACCCCCCTGATTCACCTCATTTCGATTCGACCACCGTATTGGGGGTCTACTCGTAAAATCAACCAATCGAATTGCTCTATTTTTCTCGCTAGTCAGAATCAAGATATTTCATTGTTTCATTTAACACATCTCCGCTCCGCTTAGGTGAAAACGCACTCTGACTTGACTAGCTTATATGCTATAATGCTTGTAAGACAAGAGCAGCAGTACGTTTTTCTCGAGCGCCGCGTAGATGACGTGACGGAAGTAAACATTAAACACAGCAGTGCGCTACGTACGGTGAGAGTCTTCATCTGGTGCTGCTGGTCGTTGCGCACGTTCTTCTCGAGCGCCGCGTAGATGACGTGGTGGAAGTAAACATTAAACACAGCAGTGCGCTACGTACGGTGAGAGTCTTCATCTGGTGCTGCTGATCGTTGCGCACGTTCTTCTCGAGCGCCGCGTAGATGACGTGACGGAAGTAAACATTAAACACAGCAGTGCGCTACGTACGGTGAGAGTCTTCATCTGGTGCTGCTGGTCGTTGCGCACGTTCTTCTCGAGCGCCGCGTAGATGACGTGGTGGAAGTAAACATTAAACACAGCAGTGCGCTACGTACGGTGAGTCTTCATCTGGTGCTGCTGGTCGTTGCGCACGTTCTTCTCGAGCGCCGCGTAGATGACGTGGTGGAAGTAAACATTAAACACAGCAGTGCGCTACGTACGGTGAGAGTCTTCATCTGGTGCTGCTGGTCGTTGCGCACGTTCTTCTCGAGCGCCGCGTAGATGGCGTGACGGAAGTAAACATTAAACACAGCAGTGCGCTACGTACGGTGAGAGTCTTCATCTGGTGCTGCTGGTCGTTGCGCACGTTCTTCTCGAGCGCCGCGTAGATGGCGTGGTGGAAGTAAACATTAAACACAGCAGTGCGCTACGTACGGTGAGAGTCTTCATCTGGTGCTGCTGGTCGTTGCGCACGTTCTTCTCGAGCGCCGCGTAGATGGCGTGACGGAAGTAAACATTAAACACAGCAGTGCGCTACGTACGGTGAGAGTCTTCATCTGGTGCTGCTGGTCGTTGCGCACGTTCTTCTCGAGCGCCGCGTAGATGGCGTGGTGGAAGCGCAGGCGCAGCTCGCGCTCGGCTGCGGCGACCTCCGCGCTGCCGGACTCGTCCGCGCTCGTGCTTGCCTCCCCGAGAGGACTGCAATGTCATGGAATAACCTATCATTAACAATACAAATCAATATATCGGAAGATTTTTTTTCTCCGTTCCGAAACTTTCAGGGATATTTCAGACCATCAAACTGAACAACTTTTATTATGGGATTGATTGATTAGATGGATTAGCTGTTCCATACTAAACTGCAATGCCTACTAGTCTCAAATGTGCGAGAAAGCCGTTTTTTATTTACAAATTCCAGATTGCTTCCATAGTAAAAATTGTTCACCCCGGAAAGTTTCGGGACGGAAAAAAATCAACCGGTATAGTGTCTGAGTGACTGACAATGCACTAACCACTAAACCTAAACCAATGGACATAGAAAACTGGAATTTGGAATACATATTATACGGAAGATGTAGAGGTGTACTAAGAAAGGATTTTGCGATGTTCTAATTTCTCACGGACGAAGTCGCGCGCAAAAGCTAGTCAATCTAAACTATTATAAAACTGTAACTGAAGTGTACATTGAAGATATTTACAAAAAAAATGATTACGATATGGTTGTTAGGTATCCCTGACTCGAAATCAACCTTTTTTAGAAATTTTGTCTGTCTGTTTGTTTGTGTGTTTGTTTGTTCGCGCATCACGCAAAAACTACTGAACCGATTTTGATGAAACTTTTTGGTTTGATAGCTTATGATCTGACTTAAAATCTGGTATATAATTTGGCGGTTAAAAACTAGTAAGTACATAATAAAACAGTTCTATGTTTAACTTATTGGCTGATATAACCAAAACTGCTAACGATAAAAACATGAAATTATGAAATTATACAAGGTTCAGCTTAATATGGTGATAGTTTCTATATGTGCTGATGTGCTGATATGCCAATAGCTGATGAGCTTTCTCTACGGGACCAAAATTGAAATCGCTTTAAAAAATCTGCTGTTCTAAACTGCAAACTAAATTTTTAGGGGCAGCAGATTTTCTTTCCCAATTTCGATGTTGCTCCAATAGTGAAAGTTTGTCTATTAGTTTGAACATTGTCTATTCAAATTAATTTACAAATTAAGTTACAAGTAAGATGATAAAACCGAACAACTATTATTAATATTGCAACTAGTCACGGAATCATTGCGTTCAGTTCACACACACACATCACACTCAATGGTTCCAATTAGTGGCGAAATTAGTCTTGACAAAAAAACTAAAACGGTAGCATGGGTATATTATCTTTTTTTAAACATTATTTCAACGCACAGACAAATCAGACGTAGACAAGACTGCTGCAAAAAGAATAAATTTAGCAACCATGTTATACAAAACTATGTACCTATTGATGGTACTATATGTATTGATGAATAGTTAAAAATTAGAGCAAAAACGTAGTTCAAAAAGTGTCAGCCCGCTATAAGCATAAAACCAAAAGTGATTAGTTAGATTTTTGTTTACGTGTTAAAAAAGTCCTAGAATGGAATATACATTGAAACATGCCATCTTTTGGTTAATCATTCTATGGTTGGACACAAGCACACATCATTACCTATTGGAATTAGGCAAAGTCGAATTTTCTTCACGTTTTTTCCATCGGATTCTGAAATGGAGTGTAAAGCATAACTTCATTTAGACATGTCAATATCGACTCCAGAACCACAGCATAACTATATAGTCCTTACAGTGTGGCAACGCTCTTGATTTGCCGCGCCCCGCCGCCGCGCCGGTGTACTTTACCTTGTCATGCGCAGTCAATCAATGCCCTCATCTTCATACAGATTGTAGGATCATCCGCGCCGCCCACTTCCCCGCTAGGCCCCCTCCGTTGCTCTGCGCCTTAGAGGATTCAGACCTTTGCGCAAGTACATCCGTTGCCGTACTTCTTCTTATCGTGTGGGCAAGCCCTGGTGACAGAGTTTATTCAAACCGCCTTACGGCCTCTGACGTGGTTTTTATGTAACGACTACTACCACCAGAGACAGTATCCGGGACCAACAGCTTAACGTGCACGGAATCATCTTTCCTTTCAGATATTCAGGTGATTCAGCCTGCAATGTCCTAACCAACTGGGAAAAAATGCACAAAGTGACATATCACTAGGCCGCACTGCCGTACTGTAAAGACTCTATAGTTATGCTGTGCCAGAACCATAGAAGCGAGGAGGAAATAGATAAAAACTCACATGTTCTTAGAAGAGAGTCGCTTGACGAGTTTATTGCTGACGTAGAACTTGGAGACCGGTCTCTTCTCCTTGTCGTACTTGCGCCGGAGGGCGTCCAGCTTGCGGGTCAGCTCCGCCCGCTTCTCCTTCACCACTTTAGTAGCGAGCAGCGCTTCCAGTGTCTCCGCTAGACGCTCGTCTGAAGCTCCGTTTGCTTTGCTGTCTATTTGCTCTGCAAGTTTATAAAAATACTAGTGTTTTCCCGCGACTTCGTCCGCACAAATTATATACCAGATTTTAAGTCAGATCATAAGCTATCAAACAAAAAAAGTTTCATCAAAATCGGTTCAGTAGTTTTTGCGTGATGCGCGAACAAACAAACAAACAAACAAACTCACAAACAAACAGACAAACAGACAGACAAAATTTCTAAAAAAGGTTGATTTCGAGTCAGGGATACCTAAAAACCATATCGTAATCTTTTTTTGTAAATATCTTCAATGTACACACTTCAGTTACAGTTTTATAATAATTTAGATAATTATTTTTTGAGTGTAGTCATTGAGATATTATTGTGTCGAATGCATTCGCAATGCCACATATTTAACGAATATAGAACGCATCTAAAAACGTAACAGCAACTGTCATGTTCGACAGTTTCTTTTCCGGGATCGGAGGGTGACAAGATCCACTCTTTGACTTCGAGTCACGTTGCAGGGTTTGCCCCGAACATTTTTCTTACGTGTGGTGTTCGCGCGGTTCGCGTTTCAGCCTGCCACGAGGCTCCGCAATCTTTCTCAGTTGTGTTCTTACTCAAAAACAATCCTCGAGATTGGATAGATATACTCCCTCAAACCACTTGACTGGCGTAAATGCGGTGCTAACGCACAAGCAAGGAGTCTATTAATTATAAAAAATTACACAAAATAAGATTCACTTCACACTTCGCGACATCAGATTTTTTTTGCTCCGATTGGTTTGCTCCCCATAGTAAAAGTTGTTCAGTTTGATGGGTAGACTCTTAGTTTAAAAGGATGCTAATGATATCAATTTCACCCTGTAGAAGTCCGAATTGGTAAAAAAAACGCATTTGGCAAAATGTTACCCAAATTGCCGCTAGAATTGAAATCCGTCGAAAAGTGAACCAGACTAATACGCCCAACTAACCTATAGGAAATTAGCATTAAATTGTTTCGAATTTTCAAACAAACGTGCGATCAGCTGATTGCATTTAGTATGGGAAGTCCAAATTAATTTTGGAGAATTTCCTATAGGTTTCTCAGGGAAAGTTGATCAGAATCACGGGTACAATCACCCCTTAAAGTAAAGCGAACGTTACCTTAACCCCCTGTATACTATAACCTATTCTGTGACTTCGCTGACGAATAACCGATGACCTTAACGTCAGAAAAGGCTCTTATTTTGTAAGATAGGGGCTTATACCTTGAGATTCCTCTTCGATAGCAGTAATGGGAAGCACGGGTGCGGTGGATATGGCCTCAGTTTCTATTAGTTTCTTTGTTGCCTCTATCGCCGTGCTCGTCTTGCTTGGGCTGCCGTCCACTGCACTATCTTGTTTGGTCTGCAATCGTTTATCTTTACTTATAAAACAGTTCCGTGACTGAATGACACAATGCACAGCTGAAGATCTAAAGGCATAAGAAGTAGAATCGCTAAGAACAAAAACACACCAAGTAGATTTGATACCGATTGAATCTGGTAGTAAGGTGCGTTGGGGTAAGATCGTGAATGGTCTATAACGTATATGTTAAATATCTACCGAATCTGTGATTACACTTGCATTGTGCTTACATTTGCAGTACATCTGCGCTGCAAAAAGTCGCAGTGTGTAAATGGCCCTTATCTAATTACCCCAGTGTTGCTTACTCTGTAATTTGTTTTCCCTATTTGTCATCAGATTCTGGTCCACAAGACCCCTGGTTGTACTCACAATGGGCGACGGCTGTGGCTGCGCCGTGACCCTGATCATCTCGTCCTCGACCATCACATCCGTGTCCTCGGTCAGCACGGCGAGCTGGTGCTCTCGCTTGTCCAGCTCGCTCTGGTACTTTATTGGGTTCGCCAGCGCCTCCGCTAGTTCCGCCAGCCGGTCGGGCACGTAGTCCTGGAATTTAATTAATTAAATATACTTTATAATGAGTCATTGAAAGTTTTTTCAAAGACACTGAAATAATTTTCCCTGTTTTTCTTTATTCCCTAATTTTAGGGCAGGCCGAGCTCCGTGCGCAGGTTCACGTGCCGGTAGACCGGGCACAGGCACAGGCACAGGAACAGGCACAGGCACAGGCACCGGCACAGGCACAGGCACAGGCACAGGCACAGGCACAGGCACAGGCCGAGCACGGACCGGTACAACAACAGACTCACTTTGACGACGACCAGCAGCAGCAGGCTGGCGGGTAGAGGCAGGCCGAGCTCCGTGCGCAGGTTCACGTGCCGGTAGCCCGAGCACAGGCACAGGCACAGGCACAGGCCGAGCACGGACCGGTATAACAACAGACTCACTTTGACGACGACCAGCAGCAGCAGGCTGGCGGGTAGAGGCAGGCCGAGCTCCGTGCGCAGGTTCACGTGCCGGTAGCCCGAGCACAGGCACAGGCACAGGCACAGGCCGAGCACGGACCGGTATAACAACAGACTCACTTTGACGACGACCAGCAGCAGCAGGCTGGCGGGTAGAGGCAGGCCGAGCTCCGTGCGCAGGTTCACGTGCCGGTAGCCCGGGCACAGGCCGACCACGGGCAGCACCCGGTGCCCTAACAGCCGCCCGCTCTCCTCGTGAGCCGCTATGCGAATCATCGCGAGTTCCGGCAGCACCACCTGCATGATTAGACATCGTGTTATTGTATCAATATGAACCACACATTTTTAATTATAGCCAGACCAGAAAAATAAAAAACCTCGCCATGTTGCGGAACATCATTAGAACTAAAGGACATGCGGCGATAAATGCCAAATATTGTATACTTCAAAAAGAAAAATGATAAAGCGGCAATACCGAGGCAATAAAAAAAAAGATCTGACAATTTCACTTGAAATTACTGGTAAGTAATTTTTTTTTTTTTTTAATTACAATTCAGATATTTTAATGTGTTTTTTTACCAAAATAAGCATCATAAAAATTATTTAAGGGTCCATACATGATAAATGTAATATTACCTACATTATAAAATAATATACAGCTGTATACAACCGTTGGCATTTTTTCTATGGCCGGGGCCGCATCTCCTTTATACTTGGAACACTGACATTAAAGGTTATAGTCGATTGCAGCGCCCTCAAACCAGGTTTTTTATATTTCTAGTCAGGCTTTAGTAACGAAACATTAAGGGTGTATTCAGACCGTGAATCTGAACAAATTTCCCTAGGGTAGAAAAACGAGAAATTTTTTTGGACCTCCCATAGAAAATCAATCGGCCGATCTGCACTTTTGTATGGGAGTTCGACAAAAATTTATCGTTTTTCGACCCATGTTCGTTAGGGAAATTTTCTGAATACACCCTTAAAGTTTCGTTACTAATTAATAACTAGTGGTATATGGTATAGTGGTATGGTATAGTGGTATATGGTTATAATGTTTGTCTTTTAAAGTGTCCCGGACCTTTGGGAGGCGTGCGTGGGACCGAATCCAACACGTAGACACCCGTCAGACGATTTGATCTAAAAAGGTAATGTGACACCAACCGGCAAATCAACTGTTTTCTATCGTTAGAATTTAATTCAAACAATCAAGCGCAGATTTCGGTTGAAAAACTATTCGCCGTCAATAAAGTTAGAGAAAAAATAAACAGGAACCGTGATCGTGTGATGTTCGTGCGGTATTACAAGCAAACATTGTACGCCGCAGTATAAACAAATCATAGACGAAAAATTGTTCGCTTACGCTGGTAGACGTAACATCAGTGTAACCGCGTATGAGACAGCGATAGTCATAAAATCCTATACAATTTGTATGAAGAAAGATGTCTGACTCCGGAGTCAGACAGCCGTCGTAGAACAAAAAAGTGGTTACGTCGATAAGGACAGCAATAAGTAGCGATCTCCTTTTTTAACCAGAGCGAATTTGCTATGTGCATCTCTTACTGAGTGAATATGACAAGACACGTGCTTACTTCTATTACCTTCTCTTTCTACGAAACAAATGCAATTTTTACTGTGTCGTCAATTGTGGGCGGTGCGGTGGTTACATTATAATTTATAGCATAATTGATGTCGTGTTTTTTTTTCTTTATATTGTTTTCTTTTTGGCACAAGTCTCGTTATAAAGCATCTGTTAGATTTATCTATTTTACTGGAGCAAGTTCAACGTTCGTGGTCATTTTATGCGAAAACACGTTTTGTTAACGAGGGGTGATCAAAAATGATGGCACGTCGACAAATGAAGGGTTTCAATTGGTGGAACATCTGTCATATTCACCAGACTTTGCTCCCAGGAATTTTAACTTATTGTCTTGGTTAAAAGAACACAAACGAGGCTCCAATTGTTCATTTTCGTAGGAATATTTGTCCAGTAGGCTTTAGAGTGGGCGGTTTCGGCATCACAACGACATGAAATAAGAGTCGGCTTAGAATCCCGCAAGCATATTTGTATGATAAATATGAATATTTCCTGAGCCTTGGACGTTGCTATCTATACAGGGTTCTTCTTAGTACACTGACACTTTTTAAGGGGATTATCAGACCGTCAAACTAAACAACTTTCTCAATGGGAAATTATTAATCAAATTCGAAATCGCGAAAAAAATATCGGCTGTCCCATACATTTGGCTCGAGTACCTAGGTTTGCAGTTTTTTATGGAACAACAGATTTTTATTTTGCGATTTCGATGTTGGTGCCATATGGGACGTTTTTTTGTTTGACGGTCTGATCATCCCTTTAAGGTGGTTGGGGAGCTGTCAATTTCATTCAAAACTTTGTCGTAGAACACTCGTAGACGGTATTAATTAAAGTAATGTTTTATACATGGAAAAATAGCTTAGAAAATCTAGATTGCGCGTATCAAATAATATTTACAATTTATGATATAATTACGAAGATATCAAGCTTTGAAATTATTCATACAAAACTTCGAAGCCTTATATCTTCGTAATTATACGAAAAAGTTTTGTATGAAATTGACAACTCTGCAACCACCAAAGTTTATTCCGAATGCGCAAATGCGCACTGCATACAAACTAAGTCTGGTTATATTTTCAATACTAACCAATTAAAGTCAATGAAATTGTTCAGAAACAATCTAGAAACTAATGTTTGTATGAAGTCAGATTGTCGTTACAATAATGTATTCTAAGTATATCATTGACTTGTCTAGTCACATATTATTTAAAAGGTACTACGTCTAGTCATTAAAACACAAATCCGGGCTAGAATCTGGTACTTTTTTAAAATGGAGTATGTAGATAAACTGTGTGACAATGTCCATGATATTTATTATTATTATGTTATTGTTTCTGGTTTTTAATTAAGATGTTGAAAAATAAAAATGATGTGATTGATAATTGAATAAACGACTCTGAATTTAGAGCACATAAATCATAAATCCCACCTACACAACACAGTACATTAAAGTACACAAATCACGATGGTGTCTGTACATTGTACTGTGCGTGCAAACAAAGGCACGCATGTTCCATACAACGGACACGTAAACAAGTAGACGAGACGAGCCGTGGGCGGAAGAAGTTAATATCTGACTGTTGCGTAGTATCGACTCATGCTACGGGTTTTTTTAGTCTAGAAATCAGACAGTTCAGATAATTCTTTTTTTACGAATTTCATTAGCCTCTATTTATACGATTCACGAATGCAAAATGTAGAATTCAATACTGCCGTGTCTGCTGTGATACGGTAAAAGACGGTTATATGCTTAGATCAAAGTAAAATTAATGGCGTTACGCGAACATTTAAAACCAGAAAAATGAGGCAAAACAAATGAATGTACCCAATTGCCCTAGTTGTGTGCTTCAACTTAACGCGCTTTAGGCCTATCCACAATTTTACTTTGATCTTAGGTTATATGCATTGTTTCATATACAGGGTCCAACTTAATATGCTGACACTTTTTAAAGGGGATGGTCAGACCATCAAACTCAACAACTTTCTCTATGGGACCAACATCGAAAAAAAAACAGCTGTCTCATATATTAGTGCTTAGCTATGCCATTTTTAGACAATGCTTGTATAGGTTGGTATAAACGGGGAGCGTGTAATTTCTCTATGGTTTAAACATACCAATTTAATGAAAAATAAAGTGGAATGTTTAATAATAATAACGCTCACAGGTACGTAAGGTAGGTATTGCATAGAAATCGCTTTTAGGCTATCTGTGCTTCGATAGAAAGTATGGTATGAAAATTCGAAACGGATTTTAGCACCAATTAATCCAATTATAGCTCTATTGAAAACAACAGTTTCCTGCTTTTTTACCCATCTATCATCAACCACAGCCTGAATCCACCCACTACAGTGTTCAGGCCTCCATTTGTTTATGCCACCTTCTGTCTTGAGCGACTCCCACGATCGTACTCCTAATAAAAAATCTCACCTTCTTAAAGACGAACGGCTCCTCCCCGTAGACGGGGTTAATGCCGTTGTTAGGCGCGACCCTGGTCCTGAACTTCTTGCGGACCGTGTCTGCAGGCAGGCCGAACATGTCCACCTCGACGTATGTGCCGCAACGCTTGTCGGTCAACAGCTGGCCTGATAGCACGGTGACCGAGAGAGAGCCCGCTATGATACCGTCTACTGTGCTCTCCGCGAACGGGTCTAGGCGACGATCCTGCCGAATTTGATACATACATAAACTTTCCACCGTGTAGTTCCGTAAATAAGAGAAATCGTGATAGATTTGCACTAGATAGTTGTCCTAAAACAAGTTTGTTTTAACTGCTACTATATGGTTATGAGTTTATGACAGACAGGATGAAAAACTGCCAACTGAATGGACAGACTTGAACTCTCACGTATTCACTTTTAAAAGTGAGCACAAAGTATATGGTAACTAATGTCTTATTTATTTTGTAAACTTTCGATAACAGCTAAATTAAATATTCAAAGGAAAATGAAACATCAAACAAATCTAAGCAACGTGAGATCTGTATAATTGACAACATTTCATTTTAAGAAAGGTACCAAAATAAGAAAACCATTTGGAGATTATGTGATTCAAAGCTTATACCAAAATTATAAGATTTTTCTATCCATTATTTCTCGGGATAGTTGAAAAATACTGAAAAATATGTATGTATATAATAGGTTGAATGAGATTTTATTCCTTTGCCTGCTTGGCTTTTCTATTGTATTTGACAGTTTTTATTTTTAATGTCATTGAGGCCAAGGTATCTTGGCCATAAAGCCTACGTTTTTCAGAAAATTCAAAAGTAAATTAAAAATAGGATTAATAATATCAGTAAAAAATTAAATCGAACAAATACTTAGGTATCTCTTATTTTTTACCTATTTTTATATTTTTCATTAAAAACTGGTGGTTAAAAAAATGAAATGTTGTCAATTGGCTTCGGGGACTTGGCTCCCCCTCAAGCAAAACCATCATGATTCCCCAAGAAGGACACTCTTGCGGGAGGGGTCTTAGTCTTAGCTCCCCCGGGTGGGGGGAATAATACTAAACAATTTAAAGTTTTAATGGGGGGATTTTTTAAGAGGAGTGCCCCCTTTGGAACATGGCTCCCCCAGTGTCTCTCTTGGAGAAGGCAAGAAGATTTTGCTAGAGGTCTTGGTTCCCCTGGTTGGGGGAAACAAAATTGGTCCGGTGATTCGCGTATTATAACGAATCCATGAAATGTAACTAACTTTTCTGCGCATGAACTCTGGTTTGAGCAGGTAGCCGCAGCGGCGGTTGTACTCGAAGGTGCCTAGGTTGAGCTGCATGGCCAGGTCGAGCGTCTGATAGTTCAGCGCCACTAGTTGACATCCCGCGTTCCAGAACACCTGTTGCAAATCAACGCGTTAATATATTGAAGGAAAGAAAGTGTACACACGGCGACAGATCCGGTTAACCTGTTTGGACTTTGAACTATTAGAAGTTGAACGCTGCGAATAGTGCGAGAGGGTGCGGTATGTTGTTGTTGTTTCGTCTCATGGCACGCTGCGACCGCGCCGGCAGCCGCGTCTATGCAGGCTCTCTACCGCACTATTTATTGTTTTGTACGAAATGTAGTTATGGGTATATAGGGTGCGTAACATGATGTGTCGCCGTGTGTACGTTGTGTGTAAGTACGTCTTGTACGCTGATGATCAAGTGATACTTGCATGGTCAGCGGGAGAGTTACATGACATGGTAACTCTCATGAATGCAGCATTGAAGAAAAAAGGAATGAAAGTGAAAGAAACAGAAGAAATTCTGAGGCGCATGTGACGCCTGAATCTGCACTGGGCACGCGTGGTAGACTGACGCCTATACACCCTCTTTGAAGGCCTGTGCCCTGCAGTGGGACGTTTACAGGCTGATGATGATGATATTTGAATGAACAGCAGATTTTCGTGTTTCCGCACTGACTAAAAATGAATCTTGTATGTACCAAGTTACCTGAGGCATAAAGTTGGAGGAGTCGAACCGTGTCCCGGCGGGGTAGACGCGCGACAGCTGGTGCTTGTTGTAGTTGACGAACTCTATGGGCCGCTCTTTGAGCAGCGTGGTCGCCTGCTTCTCGTCGAACGACGACATCTCGTAGAAACGGTTCTTTTCTGTTACAAAACACAAATTGTACTTTTAAATACACGCAGTCACTACCGACAATATGTAAACACTACAGTTCATCGCCTACGCCGAAAGGGGCGAACCACAATTGAGAAAGTTTACAGGAGAGACAATAATCGTTAGTTTTTTCCGATTACGCACTTATTCCGACCATACATTGAGATACGCCGTCAATCTTTATTCTTTTCAGTTATTCTTGGAGCTTCGTTTTTTGTGTGTCGAATTATGAGCTATTGCCGTCAGGTGGCTTCAGTTCATTTATTCAGTGAATTCATTCGCCCTTGGTACAGTATTATTTTTTAGTTAGTACGGAAAGTTTAACCATACATTCTATTAGTCAAACTGAACAACATTCACAATGAAACATCAAAATCGCTAAAAAATCAGCTCCATACATTTCAGCCGAGAACGTTTAGGTACCTACCTAACTGCAGTTTTGCATATAACAGCAGTTTGTTCTATAGTGAAAGTTGTTCAGTTTGACAAGTCGAATGCATGGAAGAGCCATCGAAGTTAAGCAACGTCAGGTCCGAACATCTATGGATGGGTGACCTTAAGCTGTTGGAAGGCACGTCAAGCTGTTGGTCGCGGATATTTCAGATAGCGGTGTAACAATCCGGGAGTTGACAGTGTGATAAAAAATAAAAGTTAACTATTTAATTTCATAGATTTATTGATAAAAAGCGTAAAACAATACAAATTAGAAAAAAATAATTATTAATTTATTTTATTTTCAATTTTAAAAATCACGATTTTTTATCTGTGAGTCACGTGACTTTAAACGCCAATCAGGAAACGTGACGTCATCGTTCAAAAAACAATAGCATTTGTCAGTGGTTTTAGATTACTTTGTGCAAATAAATATTGAAAATAAACCTGTATAAATAAAAATGGAGCAATGTTTTCAGAAGGGCGATAGTACGAATTTGCCCAAAATAGATGCCCTTATGATAGCTGACTATTTTGCCACCAACTCAGATTTTTGTTCGTCTAAATACAGGAATGTTAAAACTTCTGAGTGAGTATACTTAGCTTATTTTGAACTTACAAAATGTTATTTACGATGGTTTAGTAAATACTAAATACAAAACTATCCTTTTGTACTCAGATCTTCAAGAGAAGCCCATGGCGACGACGCAAATGGTTATGTTCAGAACGCTGGTTCTTGTATAGTAAAATCAAGAATATGTCCTGAACACAAAGTGCACGCCAAGCCTTGTAATGTTAGTTTGGTTTATAACAAAGATGAAGGCAAAGTCACGGATATCCGGTGCCACGATTGTGTAGCTTCTCATGGTGGCTTCATATAAGCGAAGAGCCTTCATCATCGTCCAGAGAGTGCTACTGGAAAAAACCCAAGTTGCAGGTTAGAGCTCCCCATCGTCTATCTACTCATACTATTTACTAACCCAGTTGTCAAATTACACTGCATTTGTAAATTTTGTGTTCTGTATTGCAGGCGGGCAGTAGGTACTTTGAAGAAGATTAAAACCAAAGACGTTACAAAACAAACAAAACATATTGTCAATGTTATGAAAAGATCATGCAGAGAGAACATTTTAGCTCCAGTTGGCTCATTAATACCCGGGGTGCTTAATAAGTTGGCAGTTATCGAGGATTCGTTGCCTTGCTTCTGATAAAAACTATTTCCATATTAATTTCCAACTCTGGATAGCTGTTTTCATTTATGTATGTAATATAAGATAATGCAGAGAAAACTTTTGTCGTTAGTAAGGTCCACCCTGCTTAAATGTGTTATATAAGTAAATAAAACCATGTAATCGTTTCAATGTTCGTTTTATTTGTTTTAATCAAAAAAATCAATCATAACGGCCGGCTGATAGATAATCATATGACGGATAATCATAACGGTATGGCCTAATTTTTATATTAGGCCGTACGCTGCATCAGGCTGGTCCCCGTTACACAACAAGATTTCCCCAAAACTTGGCACATAGAGAACTTGGTCTAGAGACAGCGTACGGTCTAATAATTTACATAAAAATCTGCGCTGTACCTTTTTTATTAGATACATTTTTCTTGGAATTAATGGCCTGTCTTAAATATGATCATCATCAGTCGCCCATCCATATAGGTACTGGGTTCCCTATGTTACTACTACTATGTTACAAAGTCAACACACAGATTGTAGTTTCATCGAACACTGTTCATTGATGGTACACTTCATCAGTGGAACACTACGTCCAAGGTACGCTACATTCAAAGTCTCGATATCAAATGGTTTATACAGGGTGTAAGGAAAAGTACCATTAACCTTTAAACCACTTACTCTACCCATCAAACTGAACAACTTTTACTATGGGAGCAAATGTGACAACGCAAAAAAATATATTCATATTCATATATTTATTGCAATCACATGGTACAGTTAGGTCTTAAATGTAACAACTTTTGACTTATATATCTGCCTTTCCATACATTTGAGTCTTTTTGAGTAGAATAACTAGGTATTGCAGTTTAGTATGGAACAGCTGACGTTTTTTTTTGCGCTGACAGGTTTGCTGCCATAGTAAAAGTTGTTCAGTTTGATGGGTAGAGTACCTAGCGCTCTGTTGCAGAAACACTCATTAGAGTTAAACCTCCATTAAATCCCTTGATAACTTTTTCTACGTCAACAAGACAAAAAGTGACAGCAAGAAATTTAATGAAGGATTAACTCTAATTAGCGTTTCTGCAACTGAGCGTATGTGGTTTAAAGATTTAAGATACTTTTTCTAACAGCCTGTGTATCGATCAGTCAACACAATGAATGTCTTGCCATCGAAAGGATACCTACTTTGTAGATTAGTTGTTGCTTCAACACCATCGTAATGATTATAATTTTGGTGATCTGTTTAAAAATTTAAGATATCAAACCTACAAATTAGCTGCTTACCAGTAATAACAACCTTTCAATAAACTAACTATCGATAATGTAACCCTGTCCATGCTGTAATCAATTTCAAGACATGTGATGTAGCGTACCATCGATTAACAGACATTCAATGAACAGTGTTCGATGAAACAACAATCAGTGTTGACTTTCACAGTAAGGTAGGGAACCCATATACCTACTTACTACCTATGTCCCACTGCCTATGTCACCTCTAGTAGGTACCTCAATGGTTCATACCGACTTCTTCCGTTTCATTCTGTTTTTCATCCAGTAATAGTTGTTCTTGTTCAACAAGTTCCTTTCGTTGTCTTTTTAAATATGTATCTCAGGGAGTATTTCTGGTTCTCCTTTTTCGAACTGGTTGACATGCAAATTTTGAAGGCAAACATGGGTTTCATTGATATCCTCTTAACATAACCCAACAAATGGTAGGTTCATGTAGTTCTCCATGTCATTGGGGAGCTGAAACATAGATAGATATTGTAGCATTTATTCAGTAAAGTACATAGACATAGGTAAAGTATGTAGTTAAATTTCCTCGCATAACATTCATACTTAACCTCAAAAAGGTTAGGTTTATTTAGTGGAAATATTGACCTGGGAATAATATTGCATTGGCTTGATACTTACATCGAAATGATCTTCACAAAAGAATACATTTGATTTCGGTGATACATCTCTTACATTCACTCGAGCAAGTTCCAACCACTTGTTTCGAATATCTGTTTTAGCCGGGACATGAATAAACAGTTTTGTAGGTGTTTTGAAAGTAGTGTTCCAGCAACAAGGCACGGCACAGCTTTGATAGTAGTTTTTCACATTCATTTTACATATAATTCGAGCAAAATCAACTCTGCACTTAGTAAACTTAGCTCTGTTTTAGAACAGTGACGTCATACGCGGTCACGTGACCATAATGGCGCGTTTTTGTGGCATATTTTTTATTTAAAAAGAAAAATATATTTTTATTGTATTTATAGGCGTAATTTTAATTAAATGTTATATAATTTGTATTATTTTAAACAGATAAAGAGTTTAAATAATTTTTCCAAAAGTTGGATACTCCCGGATTCGTTAAGCCATTTCAGAGGCCTATTGGCATCTTAAAAATTCTCTGACAGCAAGTTGACCACTAACTTGCCCCCACCAATCCGCACGGGGTCCGCGTGTGGTGGAGTATGGCCCACTCCCTCTCACTCTTATTAGCGAAAGGAGGCCTTTGCCCTACAGTGGGATCCTACAGGCTAGAAATTTTACTTTAAGGCGATATAGCTATGGCACCGCAACGACTTCACAACTGCACCGCCGTGATTTTTACTTAGCGTTACTGCCGCGATATCGCCGCAATTGCGCCGCGACATAGAGTTCGGACAGAAACAGTCACAAATCGAAAATATAAAGTCCTAGTAAAGGGCCAGACATATCGCGGCAATGTTGCGACGATATGGTTCCGTCGACGCCTACGCTTAGAACAGGTACTGCTAACCTGACTAAATATTTATCCTGCATACCAATTACCTAATTACGTTAGTTACTTACTCTCCGCATTCTCGAAGGAGCTAAAATGAACTGGTTGCACGTAGTTGACCAGGGCTGATATTTCCGCCCCCGCGTGAGTTTCTCTCTTCTCCTCGCCCGCTCCAGTCTCCGCTGTCGCTTCCTCTTCTCCTGACGAACTCTCCGAATCTGAGGATTCTGATGAGTCTTTGGATCCTTGTCGCGCTAGCTGTTGATGTAATTAGACTGTTTTAACAAGCATAACAAGACACAAGACATAGCTGATGCATTAGTAATACAAATCTGAAGTGGGACTGGGCCAGACTCCGTTTGTCGTATGCATTTGAGTGGTGGGCAACGATCCAGACCCACTGGGGACTGGGATGGTGGGACGATGGAAGCCGGGACCGGGTACCAAGAAAACGTGGCGCGTCGATCAAGACGCTCAGGAAGCAGAATGGTAAATGATGGTACGAGATAGAGATAGGCGGAAAAGCTTGGGCAACCATTGAACTATTATGTATAACATTGAACACTAGAACGAACACGACGACAAAACGTCGTGCGCCACAAGAGGGCACGACGAGCGCAGGTGGACGAAAGAAATAGCGATAGCAACTTACTAAGAAAGCGTGGCGATATCGCCACAAAGAATGGGACAGCGTTGTGGAGTGCGGTGTTATTTCTACAATGTAGTACCTACATCAGTTCAATACATATATTTTATGGCAATAAAACGTATGAACGAATGAATCAATGAACCAACCCAGCCGTGAGGCACATCGCCGTTGCCCTGCGCGACCGGCAGCTCCGGAAACACCTCCGCCTCCTCCGACGTGACCGAGTCTTGCTTCTTGTGATGATGAACCATAAGAGCGAGTGAATCAATGAACCAACCCTGCCGTGAGGCACGTCGCAGTTGCCCTGCGCGACCGGCAGCTCCGGCAACACCTCCGCCTCCTCCGACGCGACCGAGTCTTGCTTCTTGTGATGATGAACCACAAGAGCGAGTGAATCAATGAACCAACCCTGCCGTGAGGCACGTCGCCGTTGCCCTGCGCGACCGGCAGCTCCAGCAACACCTCCGCCTCCTCCGACGCGACCGAGTCTTGCTTCTTGTGATGATGAACCATAAGAACGAGTGAATCAATGAACCAACCCTGCCGTGAGGCACGTCGCCGTTGCCCTGCGCGACCGGCAGCTCCGGCAACACCTCCGCCTCCTCCGACGCGACCGAGTCTTGCTTCTTGTGATGATGAACCATAAGAACGAGTGAATCAATGAACCAACCCTGCCGTGAGGCACGTCGCCGTTGCCCTGCGCGACCGGCAGCTCCAGCAACACCTCCGCCTCCTCCGACGCGACCGAGTCTTGCTTCTTGTGATGATGAACCATAAGAACGAGTGAATCAATGAACCAACCCTGCCGTGAGGCACGTCACCGTTGCCCTGCGCGACCGGCAGCTCCGGCAACACCTCCGCCTCCTCCGACGCGACCGAGTCTTGCTTCTTGTGATGATGAACCACAAGAGCGAGTGAATCAATGAACCAACCCTGCCGTGAGGCACGTCGCCGTTGCCCTGCGCGACCGGCAGCTCCAGCAACACCTCCGCCTCCTCCGACGCGACCGAGTCTTGCTTCTTGTGATGATGAACCATAAGAACGAGTGAATCAATGAACCAACCCTGCCGTGAGGCACGTCGCCGTTGCCCTGCGCGACCGGCAGCTCCGGCAACACCTCCGCCTCCTCCGGCGCGACCGAGTCTTGCTTCTTGTGATGATGAACCACAAGAGCGAGTGAATCAATGAACCAACCCTGCCGTGAGGCACGTCGCCGTTGCCCTGCGCGACCGGCAGCTCCGGCAACACCTCCGCCTCCTCCGACGCGACCGAGTCTTGCTTCTTGTGATGATGAACCATAAGAACGAGTGAATCAATGAACCAACCCTGCCGTGAGGCACGTCGCCGTTGCCCTGCGCGACCGGCAGCTCCGGCAACACCTCCGCCTCCTCCGGCGCGACCGAGTCTTGCTTCTTGTGATGATGAACCACAAGAGCGAGTGAATCAATGAACCAACCCTGCCGTGAGGCACGTCGCCGTTGCCCTGCGCGACCGGCAGCTCCGGCAACACTTCCGCCTCCTCCGACGCGACCGAGTCTTGCTTCTTGTGATGATGAACCATAAGAACGAGTGAATCAATGAATCAACCCTGCCGTGAGGCACGTCGCCGTTGCCCTGCGCGACCGGCAGCTCCGGCAACACCTCCGCCTCCTCCGGCGCGACCGAGTCTTGCTTCTTGTGATGATGAACCACAAGAGCGAGTGAATCAATGAACCAACCCTGCCGTGAGGCACGTCGCCGTTGCCCTGCGCGACCGGCAGCTCCGGCAACACCTCCGCCTCCTCCGACGCGACCGAGTCTTGCGTCTTGTGATGATGAACCATAAGAACGAGTGAATCAATGAACCAACCCTGCCGTGAGGCACGTCGCCGTTGCCCTGCGCGACCGGCAGCTCCGGCAACACCTCCGCCTCCTCCGACGCGACCGAGTCATCCTTCTTGTGATGATGATGATGCTTCTTCTTGTTCTTTATTATTATTTTGTGACGTAGCAGCGACGGTGGCGGTAACTCCCCTCCTGTTACAATACAAACACAAAAAACACATAATTAGAAATATATAGGTGTCCCAAAACTCAACGTCAAACGTCGTCTTTTGGATTGGAAACGGTAGTTAAGCTAGTTTATTACCGTTCACCTAAAAATAAAAATCGAAGTTCGATTGTTTTAGAGACCGATTTCGATGAGGTTTTTTGTAATAAAAAGCAAATTTTTGCGAGAGTGATCTAAGGACAATTAATGGGCTGGGGCCAGTCGAGGACCGCAGGTGACTGCCAAATAAAAATATCAATTGTCATTTGACCTATAATAATTTTCATAAAGAGAGTTAATAATTAAAACAAACATCTGCATACATCACAAATAATAGGTGCCCGAATTATTCTTTTATTTTAAAATGTTTTTCGTCTGAGGTTTTGTACAGTGCGACATAAAAGAGTAGAAAACGGTGACTACAGGAACTAAATATTTTAGTACAAATAGTAGGTCGGTCTTGCCAGCTTATGCGTGATTTTGACGTTCTTGCGTGGAGGCAGCGCCCTCATTTATTTTCTACTCTTTTATGTCGCACTGTAATAGGCAAAGTAACAAAGACAGACACATTCTCGCTGCACAGAATGCCGGGTCTCGACACCTTTACCCACTTTCTAGACTCATCTCGCCTAGTAACAAGCTCTCATAATACGAAGGCCATAACGTATCAACAAACGAGTCAAACGTGCATAGAATAGATTATGTATTGAAAACAAACTGCCGTGTTTACGTGCAGCGAACAGATGGCGCCAAACTAAACATCAGGTGAACTTCAAAAACTACGGATTATTTGATAAGTATTATGACGGGGTTATTTGTCTATTACTAACGCTCGCACTTTGAGTTAAAATATATTAAACTAAAATTACTTAGAAACTAAGATGCCTTGATAGACTGAAACAGATAGACGGATGGGCGGATATGATGGAGTAAAAGTTGTATGCCAAATAGCTCGCTTTGCATACTGGCGCGTTTCGCCAACTTGTGCCATTCGCCTACTGCGCCATTCGAAAACGATTTCTATGTACAGTTGCATAAGCATAAGCATATTCTCACGACTATATTCCCCGAGGGGGTAGTCAGGGATATTCTGAAACCTCAGAACATCCACGTTTCACTAGTAGTACCGAAACTCTGTCCAGTGTGACGGGGGGTGAGCCCTTCGCCACTTATAATGGACAGTGGGTACAATACACGCCTCGAAATTGAAGCATGCAGGTTTCCTCACGATGTTTTCCTTCACCGAAAAGCCAGTGGTGTAACAAATCGTACATAAATTCCGAAAAATCATTGGTACGAGTCGGTTTGGACGGGGATCGAACCATCGCCTCCTGCACGGCAGGCAAGGTTACACGCCACTGGACCACCACGGCTTTTTGTGCATGTACAGTTACACGAATAAAATACTCTTTACTATTAACCTCTCGAATGCTGGAATTCCAGACACAATAGAAAATGCATTCTTCTTGGAGCAGATCTGCACCAAAGCATACAAGGGGTTAATCTCCATGTTTTAGTACAAAAATATATATTCTTATGACAATATTAAAAGGATTCCTTGTTAACTACGGAACCCTAAAAACATCCTGACTCATATTCAGAAAGTATTGGCTTAGCATTCTAACATAATAAGCCAAAACTGACAGACTACTGATCATAAGCGTAAAGCTCACGACTGTATTCTCCAAAAGGACAGTCACAGAGATATTACCTATACGATACGATACGAATCCCTAGTAAACGTTCAGGTCCATAATGTCCCTTTCCCTTTCCCAAAATGTCCCAAGTGCCCTACCTGACATAGAGAGCAGAAGTGTCAGGCAGATCTGAATTCTGAAGACCATTATTATTTAACAAGGTATTATTAGGCCTTAACGGCCGTTCAAAAATTGCCATAGCGGACGGTATTTCACGTCCACACGGCGGGGTATTGGTAAAGTTTTCAACTAGCAATAATCGCACCTCGGATTAACCTCATCGGTTACGATATTGCCTCCAGGGCTGCCAGTAGATTTTTTATAATTATTCAGCCAGGTTCCCAAAATTATACAAAATTGACTCGCAGGATACATACAGGTGTAAAAACCTCAGAAACAAATAAAATAATGTTTTTTCTGATTATTTATCACGTACCTTGTTTGAACTCAGATCGATATTTTCATTCCCAACAGGTATTTTTTATCAACTTTACAGCATTTTTTGGGCCTCGGTTGAATCGAGAGAGACAACATTTTACAAAACTTGAACGAAACATGATGTTTTCGCTCGATTGAATTGTAACGTGACTGATTATAGTGACTTTTATCTTTCTCTTCTGCTATTTACCGACTTAAACAGAGCTTTTCAGTTGAAAATATTTATTGTGTATCCAATTATACATGAGGGTCCAGGATACATAGAGGATACAAACAGCTGCCAAATTATACAGTTTTTGTATCCAATTATACAATCTGGCAGCCCTGATTGCCTCTGCGCAAAGTTAAATAAAAGTTAAAAGTAAGCCCCAGATCAACCATCGTGCGCAACCAAACGATAGCGCGATTTAAAAGACTAGTGGCGCCATCTATGAGTGACTTTTTGGAACTAACATTTTTTTTTTGCTATTTCTATAATTTACTAGCAGTGCCTGGCATGCGTTAAAATGCCTTTTTCCCCGACACACACTTGGCCGTTTTTCCCCCTGAAACCTATTACGAACATTTAAAAAATAATTTGTCAAATCTCTAGTATGTATCAGTTCTCAAGTGACGCACGGCAGCGTTGGTAAGCACCAATGAACACCGTTTCATTTTTATTTATACACCGACCGCTAGTTCTTAATTAATTTAAAAAAAAAAACTTTAAGGGCGTGTACAGACAGACAATGAAACTAAACAAATTTCCGTATGGAGAAAAAAGATAGAAATGTTTGGACCTCTCATACCAAATTGCGGATCATTTTCTATAGGAGGTCCAATATTGTTAGTTTTTGGGAAAGGAAAAAGGGAAAGTTGTTTAGTTTCATTGTATGCACCCTTAAATTTATTATTGTAATTAAAAGACTACCTCGGGGAATATAGTCGTGAGCATATGCTATGCTTTGCTAAAAACGAGTGTGTATATTTATGATTAAAAGGGCCTGTTTCACCACTTTTTGATAAGTCGTTATCCGACAGCTCATTTGACATATTTAACCCCCGACGCAAAAAGAGGGGTGTTATGTATGAATAATATGTCAAATGAGCTGTCGGATAAGCTAACAAGAACTTATTCTGAAGTGGTGAAACAGGCCCTAAAGGTATAAAGCAAACTATCTACTTCGATAAAACATGTGTACGTAATTTCCGGGAAAACAATAGAAACTCACCTGGTTCAAGCTGGTGTGATTCCAGTGGCCTGTCTAGCAACTTGTCCCCGAATATATCCCTACAGTAGTTCGCGATCTTGGCCTGCTGGCGCGGGTTGCAATGGTTCTCAAAGCTCAGCACGACCGGGAAGTCTGAGGTCTTGAAGGCGCTCTCCGCGATCGCTTCTAGCACTTCTTTAGCGCTAATCTCGGGCACGAAGGTGTAGCCGTGTACGATAACCGGCTCCTCTGTACGACCGTTCCAGAAGTCCAGTTCTACGCATCTGCGGAATTATTTGGTTGGTTTAGTTCTTGATAGCATAATAATGTAAAGAAACATTCACTTCTATGAGCGAGGGGTAGATATAGGAAAAAAATGTTACTAGACAATAATAAGCTGTGCTTACACTCTAATACTGAAGCTAACTTCATGGTGTGTTACATAGGCGCGCGTGTCTTCTGTCACATACTGAAAATACACACACCAGTTTTGCCTAACGTAAAACTTAAGAAAACGATTTCCTCGTCAATGTCTCACAGCATAAACTCAGTTATAAATTATAATATTGTTTATTTTAAATCCAAACAACGATATGCATAAAATTTCCATCGGAATTACACAATAAAGGATGTTTTCTAAATATTTACAAATATTTTCATTCATCGGCAGATCGATTAAGGTCGAATGCCTACTGCCGATAATACAACAAGTATTAATTGGCTTTCCCATTAAAAATACATCAAATAGATTAGGAGATTTTTTCGTATACAAATTAGAAATGATAACGATTTCGATTACAAAACGTGCTCGAGAGCACATGGTCGATCACGTCTCTTTGTTCGAAATAACTATACAGGTGTAAGTGTAAGTGACAGCCTAGCAAATACTGAAACGGCGAACACAGACCATCAAACTGAACAACTATCACTAAGGAGCCTACCTCAGGAAACGCAAAAAAAAATTAGCTTTCCCATACAAAACTGCTGTATCTACCCGACCAAAATGTATGGGACAGCAGATTTTTTTCGCGTTTCCTGAGGTAGGCCCATAGTGAAAGTTGTTCAGTTTGATGGTCTGAGTTCACCGTATCAGTATTTGCTAGGCTGTCACTTACACCCTGTATAATGTTAGTAAGGATAATTATTTGCTCTGATAGATTTTTCCACCTTTATTCACTTTTATAAGATTTTTATGAGCGCAAATTCGACTAAAATAGTTTATAACAAGCAAACTTGTAACAAAGTAACAAAAGTTTAATCATTAGGGGGTCGAAGTGTTCGAATCAATGTCGCATTAGTTCTGGGTACCGTACATCGGCCTCGCGACACCCGTGACCGTAAATGTTATTTTGAGTAAGGATTTCTGGTCCCTTTTTACGATTTTTTCCTAGATAAGTATATGATTATATTATAGGTAAAGTATAAAGGATTTACAACTTACATTATTCATAAAGACTATACAGGGCTTAAACTTAAATGCTTTACAATACTTAAGAGGGTGCTTTATTAAAACTGAACAACTTTTATTATGGGATTAATATTGGTCTTTTATTTATTATGGGATTACTTATCGTGAAAGAAAAATGGTTCTTCTATCGATAATGGCAATGGCTACTCGACCCAAATGTATGAAACAGCAGAAATATTTTCACTAATTTAATTAAATTTGGTAAGTTTTATGGCCTGAAGCACCACCAGTATGTAACGCATTTAAGTGTACACCCTGTATACATAAGATTGATCAACTAAGTATAGGTACCAAAAATGTTCTGACCCCTTTATTTATTAATTAATAAATAAAGGGGTCAGAACATTTTTGGTACCTATACTTAGTTGTAGGCCGATATATATTTTTCTTATCTGCGGTAAAGCTACGCATGATAAAAACCTATACATAAATGAATAGAGGACACAAAGACGGACAAAAAATGTAATCATTATAACAAACAGCTAGGTAAAAAAAAGAGTTTGACGTGGGGCAAGTGGAACTAATTATTTAAGTACAAAATGTTGGATGGTCTTGCCAGGTTATGCGCGATTTTGACGTTTTTGCAAAGATATTATCGCGCACATTTTTTCCAAACCCTTTTTTGACAAGCTGTAGTATCGTAAAGCATCACATTACCGGATGATTGGAGATAGAAATAAAACATTTTTATAGATATTAAATTATCCTCTTAAGAACTGTAAAACCTACACATATGAAGAAAAGACCCAAAATCAATCTCTCAATCTAAATGTAATAATTAAACGTGTTCTATAAAACTGAAACAAAAGTGATGAGTAAGACAGGCCTGCAACATCTACAGCCAGCCAGTAAGGTCTGTCTACAGATCTCGACGCTGGACTTGCCGGGTATGGCCGGTCAGGTAGGTGTTGTGCGAATTGATGAAGTAATGCGCCATCGGTTGATCCATGTCGTCGCTGAGGTCTTGTTCACTGCTACGATCAATAATCATGTACTCACTTACAGCCAGCCCGTAAGCTCTACCAATAGATCTCGACGCTGGACTTGCCGGTGGTCTGGTGACCGGTCAGGTAGGTGTTGTGCGAGCTGTTGATGAAGTAATGCGCCATCGGTTGATCCATGTCGTCGCTGAGGTCTTGTTCACTGCTACGATCAATAATCAAGTACTCACCTACAGCCACCCAGTAAGCTCTGCCTATAGATCTCGACGCTGGACTTGCCGGTGATCTGATGACCGGTCAGGTAGGTGTTGTGCGAACTGTTGATGAAGTAATGCGCCATCGGTTGATCCATGTCGTCGCTGAGGTCTTGTTCACTGCTACGATCAATAATCAAGTACTCACCTACAGCCACCCAGTAAGCTCTGCCTATAGATCTCGACGCTGGACTTGCCGGTGATCTGATGACCGGTCAGGTAGGTGTTGTGCGAACTGTTGATGAAGTAATGCGCCATCGGTTGATCCATGTCGTCGCTGAAGTCTTGTTCACTGCTACGATCAAGAATCAAGTACTCACCTACAGCCAGCCAGTAAGCTCTGCCTATAGATCTCGACGCTGGACTTGCCGGTGATCTGGTGACCGGTCAGGTAGGTGTTGTGCGAACTGTTGATGAAGTAATGCGCCATCGGTTGATCCATGTCGTCACTCAGGTCTTGTTCACTGCTAGGATCAGGAATCAAGTACTCACCTACAGCCAGCCAGTAAGCTATCCCTATATATAGATCTCGACGCTGGACTTGCCGGTGATCTGGTGACCGGTCAGGTAGGTGTTGTGCGAACTGTTGATGAAGTAATGCGCCATCGGTTGATCCATGTCGTCGCTGAGGTCTAGCTTGTTAACTGCTACGATCAGGAATCAAGTACTCACCTACAGCCAGCCAGTAAGCTCTGCCTATAGATCTCGACGCTGGACTTGCCGGTGATCTGGTGACCGGTCAGGTAGGTGTTGTGCGAACTGTTGATGAAGTAATGCGCCATCGGTTGATCCATGTCGTCACTCAGGTCTTGTTCACTGCTAGGATCAGGAATCAAGTACTCACCTACAGCCAGCCAGTAAGCTATCCCTATAGATCTCGACGCTGGACTTGCCGGTGATCTGGTGACCGGTCAGGTAGGTGTTGTGCGAGCTGTTGATGAAGTAATGCGCCATCGGTTGATCCATGTCGTCGCTGAGGTCTTGTTCACTGCTACGATCAATAATCAAGTACTCACCTACAGCCACCCAGTAAGCTCTGCCTATAGATCTCGACGCTGGACTTGCCGGTGATCTGATGACCGGTCAGGTAGGTGTTGTGCGAACTGTTGATGAAGTAATGCGCCATCGGTTGATCCATGTCGTCGCTGAAGTCTTGTTCACTGCTACGATCAAGAATCAAGTACTCACCTACAGCCAGCCAGTAAGCTCTGCCTATAGATCTCGACGCTGGACTTGCCGGTGATCTGGTGACCGGTCAGGTAGGTGTTGTGCGAACTGTTGATAAGTAATGCGCCATCGGTTGATCCATGTCGTCACTCAGGTCTTGTTCACTGCTAGGATCAGGAATCAAGTACTCACCTACAGCCAGCCAGTAAGCTATCCCTATAGATCTCGACGCTGGACTTGCCGGTGATCTGGTGACCGGTCAGGTAGGTGTTGTGCGAACTGTTGATGAAGTAATGCGCCATCGGTTGATCCATGTCGTCGCTGAGGTCTAGCTTGTTAACTGCTACGATCAGGAATCAAGTACTCACCTACAGCCAGCCAGTAAGCTCTGCCTATAGATCTCGACGCTGGACTTGCCGGTGATCTGGTGACCGGTCAGGTAGGTGTTGTGCGAACTGTTGATGAAGTAATGCGCCATCGGTTGATCCATGTCGTCGCTGAGGTCCAGCTTGTTCACTGCTACGATCGGGTTGTCTTCTGACATTAGGAATCTGGTAGGACAAAAATGTTAAAGTTAGATATGGAATTCTTCTTCTTCTTTCGTGTCAGCGTGAGCGTGAGCTATATCGCACGACAATAACTCATGCTATCCGGATATGGAATTAGTGGTATCGATTCGGTATTGCCATGACTTAACTTAACTACATTTATCTATCTATCTATCTATAACGTCACGCCTCTTTCCCATTGGGGTAGGCAGAGACCAGAGCACATTTATTACAACTACATTTATTCCTGTCATTTTCTAGAATAAAGTAGTCGGGAATAAATTTAGTTAAGTTAAGTCGTGGCAATACCGAATCGATACCATTGTCTACACTTATTTTAAGTTGAAAATCTAGGTTAGGTTTAATAACGTGTGGAACACTGTCGGGGTACGAATGCGATGAGAAAAAAAGCATACGAAGATATGTATGCTAAAGTGAGATAGATAGACTACCCCGAGTGATTTCCACCATTTATAAAACGTAGCCTAGATTGACGAACCATTTTAGAAATAAATTACAACTGCTGTCCATCACATTTTGCTGGTATTCGGTTATCGGGCATGTAGATATTAAGATTTGATATTACAAGTAGTAGAACTAATAGTTATTGTTTTTATAATACGGCAAACATGGTCGGGCTATGCTAGTTTGTGCTAAGACAACATTATTCTTCTATCAATTTGAACCTTATAATAAAAATCACAAATTTTACTAGTTTTACTCCTATTGACGTATGCTAGAACAATTTGTTACAAAAGTCGTAAGGTAGGTACGGATCGCAACAAAGCAATACGGTTTATAAAAGGAAGGCAGAGCTGTAACATTTCATCGCATGCCAGTGCCACACTCTAGACACTCACACTAAAATGAATAGAACGTCAGTATATTCCTATAACTATCTATAGCTATGTAGAAAAGACATTTATTTCGTTTATGATACGAGTAGGTAGTTAAGGTGTTTGCAGAGTTGTCAATTTCATACAAAACTTTGTCGTAGAACACTCGTAGACGGTATTAATAAAAGTTTTATAAATATGGAAAAATACGAGTTTCTACGACCAAGTTTTGTATGGACTGAAACCACCTTAAGGGAATATAAAGCGCACTCCATATAAACGAAGTCTGGTCATATTTTCAATACTAACCAATTAAAGTCAATGCAATTTTTCAAAAAAAAAATCTAGATCTCTGTTTGTATGAAGTCAGATTTTCGAGTGCCTCAACTACGAATAAAGAATTCGTAGTGCCTCAAAGATATCCATACAAATCTTAAATAAATCCTAGCATTAAAACTGTATATTTTAACGAAAATCAGACTTCATACAAACATAGAGATTAGTTTCTAGATTGTTTCTGAAATATTTCATTGACTTTAATCGGATAGTATTGAAAATATCACCAGACTTCGTTTGTATGCAGCGCGCATTTGCACTCTCGGAATAAACCAGCAAAAAAAATTTTTGTTAAAGAAACACTTACTTTCTCTACTACTTACTTTGTCGTAATGCCCTTAATACCTACTCTCATTAATTACTCTAGTGTCTTACATTCATTCCTTCGCTATGACCTGAACTAGGTTCCCCGACACAAAATTACGTAACATAATGGTAAAGTAACAAATCCTAAGAAAACAGAACTTAAACTCGTTCAGTTTCAATGTTTTCCTTAATTTAAACTTTAAGGTTACGAGCGTATAATAAACTCGAAAGTTGATAAGTAGCAAGAGACTATTCTTGTCAAGTTATAGAACAGAATAGATATTCTACCAGAAAAACAACTTGATACTACTCGTAGCTAGCGTACTACGAATAAGAATAACTATAGAAGAGTAACTCTAAACAAAATCCACATAATTTTTGGCACCCAATGAAAAATGACATGTTGTATGAGTTTTGGCGGCACGGTACAGATTTAAAGAACAAATTTAGAACACGGTACACTTTTTTTGGTGCCACTTTTTGAGCTTGATTTACATTTCTATACATTCTTATTCGTAGCTAGCGTACCTTTTTTATATCTGTATCACCCTGTATAATGTATTGTATTATATCATTAGCATCCTTTTAAACTAAGTATCTACCTATCATACTGACCAAATATGGGAGCAAACCCATCGGAGCAAAAATATTTACTGTCGCATACATTTGAGTCAACAGGAACAGCGTATTTTTTTTTTGCCCCGGTCGTTTGGCTCTCATAGTAACAGTTTTTCAGTTTGATAAGTAGACTCTTAGTTTATAAAAGGATGCTAATGATATCAATTTCACCCCTAATTGAGCAGCGTGTGACGATGCGTAAACGTTCACGTACGAGAATGAGCGGCAGTTTATTAGAAACCGCCCAAGGTGTGTCTAACATTTTTCTCCTAGACGGAGGCAGAAAGCGGCAAGTTCGTTAAGCACAGCGGGACTAAAGTTGACGCTTTCCGCCCGGAGGGGAGAAAACGTTATTTTATGTCCAAAATCTAAAGATATGATAGAGGCTTAAGTTTTAATTATAGCAATAAATATACTCAATGCAAATTCAGAGAGACTGTAGTTTAAGCTGTAGACATTATACTTCAAATCATCATTCTATTGACCTTATCTAGGTCTTAAGTGGGGTCGTCGCTTTATATTCATCCCTTTTAGTTCAATTAATATATTTTAAAATATAAAAGCACAATCAAACATCCACAACACGTTTTGACAACACCATAATACTTAATAAAAAAAATAAAAACAACAATAAAAATTACATCCTTATCGTACGTCACGAATCGTACCCGGCACAAAGGATCCCATCACACTATCTGCGTTCCTACGCCTGATGGACAAAGATATCCTTTGAACCAGGTACGAACCCGAGCGGGCATCGTTGCCTCTCCCAACCATGCTCCTGCTCAGATTCTCACAAAACCCCTCCTTTCTTTGGCGTGAAACATAAGACACCAGTCACAGTGCAAGTGTATGGGAAGGGCGTGGAACGGATAAGGCACCGACTCGACACCGAAGAGGCAAAGATACGGTAAGGTGCATACTGGTCATACAGGTCACGACTGGAAGCGAGACGGTAAGGGTAAGGTAAGGGTAAGGTAAGGGTACGGAACGGGCAAGGCGCGGGCATCGAAGCGGCATGCCTGTTCCATGTCTCTTGAGTATAATTCACAACGCGTCACTTGTATACATTTCTTATGAAAAAGTTTGGAAGCGGTACCAAGCGGCACGTTGCCCGCGCCGTGCCCGTCCTTTACCCTTGCCCCGTGCTTCTTCAGTGTGTTTCACGCTTTTAACATATCATTCTTGGCAAATCTCACCTTAGAAACCCATCAAAAGTGAGTTGTGATCTCTGCTGATGGTACTTATTGTGCTCGTACGCCTTGATGAGGTCCTTAGCCCGTTGGAGATCAGCGTACGGGTGGAGGATCTCGTTGAGTCGGGGGTCGCGCTGGATCTTGTTCAGGAAGTCCACGAGCTGGTTGGCGGAGAGGTGTGGCTTGCCGTCCGTGCTGTAGGGAAATGTTCGTTAGTGTTCGTAGAAGAAAGATTCGTAAGATATGTGGCTGTGTGTGCGAGTCAATTGCGACGAAATAAAGACTAAGGGTGGCTTGCACTAGTATGTTTCTAGGCTTAAACATATTTAGTGAACGCTCTATCTCTCTCACTACCAATATTGATGATAGTGACAGCGTTAATACGTTTCGGTGCTAGCCACCCTAAATTTGCCTTCGGCCTTTTGCCTTTGCGTATCGGAATGACCTATAAGCAAAATGACCTACGCATCACAACGTCCTAAAAGCAAAACGTCCTATTATCAAATCGACCTAGAAGCAAAACGAATCAAACTAAATTTCACAGCAAGTCTTTTGTACACCCCGAGTCCACCCGAGTCGATTCAGTAGTTTTTACGTGATGCGTGCACGAACAGACTTACAGAAATAGAGAAAAATTCCGAAAATGATTGTTTAATCTGCCCAGTAATTTGTATTGACAGACAGGCATGTAACATTTTAATTGTTTGTAGATATATTTATAAATAAAGATTACCACTATTGAAACAACACAAATGATTGGCGCCAGTGTAAAATATAGTTTAACCAAATAATTTAAGTGACTGAAACTGCGCTGCAGTACTCAGATAACTGCTGTTGTATTGCCGGCATTGTTATGCCAAAAATATTTCATGAATAAATCACGACAGTTCATCGCTCGCGAGTAATTTCTGTCATTTAATTTCAACAGAGGTTTAATTATTCGCGTTTAACGCTTACTAGTAATCCTGCCTATCCATAGACGGCACTAATTCAAAATACAGGCACTCAATATGTTTCTTACTAGATATCAAAATGACTGTATACTTAAAACTGCAGCTGATAGTACCAATGAGTTTTCGGAACCTCGGCTCTTAGGTGAAGGGAAACATGGTGAAGAAAACTGCAAACGCTGAAGATCTGAGTAAAATCCTCCAATCAGCGGCGGTTGAGTACGTGCGGTGGACTAAGGCAGAGTTTCAGATACGTCTCTTGAGCGTAAGCGAAATAGGGTTGAAAATGTACGAATTTTGACATACGAGAGATTTGGGCAATTGAATTGAACTAATACTTCATAAACTTCGCTAAATCTCGGCCTATCGCCCATTCCCGGCCTATGCCCCAGAAGTGGCGACGTATTTAGGCTGACGATGGTTTGGTATAAAGTTATTATTTTGTGTTATTAATTTTTTTTTAATATTTAAATCTGCATTTTTGGGACCTTAAATCTCTATATATGTGTCTATTTCCACTTAATATATTTCAACGTCTTTATTAAGAGGCCCTTGTCCTGTAGAGGGATTCTACAAGCTATCACTTATTTTCTTCTATACTTATGAGTTATTATTATACAGGGTGTTTCATAAGTAAAAATAAATTTTTAAAACTCTTAAGGGGGTTGTTTAGACCGTCAAACTGAACAACTTTCTCTATGGGACCAACATCAAAATCGCGAAAAAAAAATTTTATATCCCATACATATTTTAGCTCTAGTCGATTTGTAGAGTATGGCACATCATTTTTTTTTTCGCGATTTCGATATTGGTCCCATAGTGAAAGTTGTTCACTTTGATGGACTACACCACCCCCTTAAAGTTTTATTTGTATTTTTGTAACACCTTGTATATGAGCTTGGTAACCGTTAGCAGTAGATGTTATTCTTGTGCCATAATAGCATGTATTTAAAAATGAATGGCATGGTCTACTTATACATAAGAAAGACAATTATTATTGCAAAAATAAACGATGCCATTGTTTAAGTACCTACATTTACGATACTGAGAACTTAATCTTAAATTAAAATGGTTAGATCATTTGTACAAGTGGATTTTTTGACATTATAATAAGTTGCTTCCTTTAGCACTAACTTTGTGCACTTTTGTAGTGTACAAAATTCGACCATAACCTTTTAAGATCTCGGTTTAAAGATATTTATTTTTCTCAAAGAACAGTGGTTTATTTTGTAGAGAAAATAACAATAAAATACATTATAAGTATTGTATGTTGAACGGCAATTAATGGCCTGTTTAGTGTAGTAAATATCAATCTGTCGAAGACTCTTGATTAAGTGAAATAGAATCATTACCCGAGCACGACATAATAGCGAAAAAATAATATAGGCACCTCAGTACCGAAGTTAAGTACAGTATCTTTAATAAAATTTTCAACTCACAGGCTGTTAAATATCTTCTGAACCTCGTTCCTCTGCGTGAGACTCTTGTAGAAGGCGAAGAAGTCCTCGAACTGAAACTTGGTCTGGCAGATGGTGTCGTTCTTGCCGGTGGGCAGGCCTGACTCGCTTAGTGCCTTCTCCACTCGCTTCTTATCGTCCTTGTTTTGAGCGAAGATTCGGACGATGCTGCATTAAAAAAAGTTTCGTTAATAATGTTTCTACACTTAAAAAAATTCGAGACCATAATGTCTTTTGAGGTGGTGACAAATATTGCTGCAACTAGCAACTTTCTCTTTAAGCGTGAAGTTATAGCAATGTTTTTAATAATGGTAGTTTAAACTTAATTATAAAAAATAAGACCAAAGACCATAATTATAAATGAACTTTTCTCCCTTAAGGTGGTTTCAGTCCATATAAAACTTTGTCGTATAACACTCTTAGACGGTATTAATAAAAGTAATGTTTTATACATGGCAAAATAAAATCTAGATTGCGAGTATCAAATAATATTTACAATTTATAATATAATTACGAAGATATCAAGCTTTGAAATTATCCATACAAAATTTTGAAGTCGTATCGTATATCTTCGTAATTTATTAGAATTGCTTCATAAGTACAGATTTAATATGCAAAATGGAAATATAAATGAAAACAGGTAATAAATATACAAGTATTAACACATTGTAAATTTTATTTGATACGCGCAATCTACATTTTCTAAGCTATTTTTCCATATATAAAACATTACTTTTATTAATACCGTCTAAGAGTGTTCTACGACAAAGTTTTGTATGAAATTGACAGCTCTGCAACCCCCATAACAAGGAGTTACTTAAATGTACGTAGGTAATTAAAATCCTTTATTTCAGAAACGGTCACCGAAAAAATATTAGTATTAGATAACTAAAAAAAGCTGAATCACACAACTTTATTTTAAAAATGTAAATAAAAAGAAAATACATACAGACGAATATAGAAATTTATTGAAGCACCTTTATTCAAGTTTATAAAAACGCAAAACTTAAAAACGGTATCATAACGCTGTTTTTTTGGGAATAGCGGACAAAGTCAAAGTCAAAGTATTTTATTGAAAAACTATAGGTAATTATTAACAAGGTGTTGTGAGAATTTACATTATTGTGCCATATAGTCTACCTTTAAAGGTGTACAATAATCTTAAAAACTAAGTACATTATTTACATTGTCATTGATCAAAATAAGATTAAAATAAAATGTCCAGAGATTCATCCAAAAATAATTCGATATCTAAAATATAGGTGTAGACAATTATTATTACGATTACCTACATACTCACATCTGATATGGAATTCATACAAAAATAATATAATATGACACCATTGTACCTCTTGCTTCTCTCCATTGCAAACGGAAGATAACTATAACTATAGGAATATTAAGGCATTTAGTAGCTACGGGGATCATCTGTTGTATGCCTGTGGTTTTATAACTATATTCGTAAACGTTAACATGCCAGAAGCTAGCACGTCGCGGTCATCAGCTCGGTATTCAGTTCGCATAATGTATAGTAAACATCGCCGTACGTTAGGCGACAGATGAAACAATTACGTTAATTGTCCATTACAAACAGCTGTGCGATGGAAATGTGAGAGGAGGCTGTTTCACTACGCAATATTAGTTGGTGTTTTGTCGTTTTGTGGTTAAAAATTGTGGATAATAAAGAAGGTTTTTAAAAAATCCTGCCTTGTGCCTTCGATCAAAATAAAATGAATGGATAGGCCTTAAGCGAACATTTCAAACCAGAAAAATGAGGCAAAACAAATGACATTTTTACTTGTCACTTGTATGAAAGTGCCCTAGATTTGACAGATAATGGCGCTAGTTTGTATGTACCAAGTGCACCAGTAGTTTGCTTCAACTTACCGCGCTTTAGGCCTATCCATTCATTTTATTTTGATCGAAGCCTTGTGCAGGCGCTTTTCTGGCAAGGAAATCTAATGTTAATAAAACTCCCGCTTTATGATAAGATAAATATTATTTAATTGCACACCAAAATACACAAAAAACAACAACAATATACACGAACAAGAAGGGTACAAAAGGCGGCCTTATCACTAAAAGTGATATGTGCTATTTATTTTTTAAAGGGTAATTTCAAGCGTAGCGTAGTATACAGGGTGTTAAAAGAACGGATCGTTAGGGCTATTGTGTAAGCTTCCGATTATATCGTTTACAAAATCGATAACGTTTTATGACTGTACTAGCCAATTTTTTAATAATATTTTGTTTCTGTGATCATCGTGTTCATTATCTGAGATAAATTAACTAAATATTAAGAAGCAAAAACGCCAAGAACTGCCAAAACACCGTGTCGATTTGATACCGATTGAATCGGGTATAGTTACACAATAACCCCCCGTGTCAGAAACACTATACACTGCGATCCAAAACACAAATAGCCGATGTGGGGGAAAAACCGCCAGATTAAAGTGGGATTGGGCCGGCCATGTCTGTCGAATGCATCAGGAAAGGTGGGCACGAATTGTCACGCCCTGGATCCCAGAAAATGGTCATCGGCGTCCAGGTCGTCCTAGGAAGAAGTGGCGAGACGATCTCAATGCTTTCCATGACGCGTGGCCAGAGCATGCCCAGGACAGAGAAGGTTGGAGGAAGGGGAGGCCTTTGCCCAGCAGTAGGATGAAATAGGCTGATAAAAAAAATTCTATCAATCAATATTCTTTATATTATAACGGACACACACACACACTACACATTATACTTACTTCTTATTTTCTTTAGTTTTTTCAGTAAACTCATTAACCTTATACAGGGTATAAACATAATAAATACATTACATATACTTTAGTAGGTGCTTCAGACCATCAAACTGATTTACTTTTACTATGGGAGCTATAAATCCCGAAAAACTAATTGGTTGTTCCATAGAAAATGTCCATGGCCAACCCAACCAACTAAAACCCAACCTACCAAAAGCCAACCCATAACCCAAATGAATGGCTGTTTTTTTAACGACTTTGGAGGATGTATGGGCGTTAGTCCGTCACGCGTGCCCGCGGTATTTTTCACATACGCATCGGAATCACGATGTTTTCCTTCACCGTTTGAGAGCAGTCGGTATTACGTACATAAGTTAGAAAAACTCATCGGTACGTGGCATGTCGTCCGTGCGGATTCGTACCTGAACCTCAAGAGTTTCCATAGCTCTCAGTAACGCGCCACCGCCGCTGTGCAGTTTAAATATTATTTAGTAAAGAAATTAATTTTTAATTGGGATGGTTCTTAAGCACAGATCACGTCTAATAGATACATACAGGGCCGCCGACGCGCACCACACATCTATGATTTCGCACTGATAAAAGCAACGGGATAGAGCGAGATCGGAATAGTGCAACCTTGAAATGGCCAATCATGTTGCATTATTTCGTACCCCGCTACCCGCACCTACCGCCAAAAATGGTGACTTTTGACGAAATTTTCATCATGCGGTATCTATTGGGGGTAATCTGTATTCTTAAGGCATTCCTACGCGAATAGACTAAACTTCAAATTCTTAATTAAATCCCATCATCAAACTGCATCGACTTCTAAAGCTGAATTGCTGACTAAGAATCCAAATTAGTTTTCATTCTTTAAAATAACTAAGGCCGACTCAGCATTTTGGGCGGTTGAAAACACATCACTTTTGCCTACTTCCAAATTTTATAGAACAAAACTTTTTAATCTTGTTAAGTAGACGGCTCTGATTTATGAGCACTCTTCGGAACCCAATCTATTGTTATCTCGAAGCTTTCTAAATCTAATATTACTCTAGACTTTACTATCCATAGATAAAAACTGATGCTGTAAGAATTAAGAGGTTTCCCTGACCGAACGACCTTGACTCTTTCAGAGCCGCCTCACCTCTACTAAACTACGTCATTTTAGTAGGTATACCTATTTTTGACTGGCTTGTCCTTCATTGTGTCACTGTGGTGCCTTCTAATCCAAGGAAATCACATTCTAAAATCATTTAACAATTACCTAATTAACTCATTAAATATGGATCTTAAAAAAATTTACTTGATAGCAATTTTAGATACTAACATTGTCTACACAAAGGTGTGTGTTTCAAGTCAAAGTGTCTTCAACTTAAAAAGTAGATGCACATAATACAGATTTTTTCCAATAATTAGGCTTTCCTTTGAACACAGGTTTCATATGTATTTTAAAGAAAAATAAGAAATATGATCTAAAGCAAATAAAGCCGAGATGTTGAACATCATTGCTACACTTTTCAATAATTTGTATGTCTTTCAATTAACGAGAAGATAGCTTCTAAAAACCAGCAAATATGGCCCGGCCCTGCGTTGACCTATGGGGAGCCTCTTAAGAATATATTTTTAAAGTTTGCATCAACACGGGAAAAACGAGCGTCACACGCAGGAAAATGGAATTATTGAGCATATTTTACTCAAAGGAAGCATTCGCCCAGTATACGTCCCACTGCAGGGCACAGGCTTTTCACAAATAAGCATGATTAAAACGACTGCTTTTGAGGTACTAAGGTGAGGACTTTTGCAAAAGTTGTTCATATTGATGAGTACTTACACCCCTTTGAGTTTTCGGAAGCTCTTCCCTTACACCCTGAATAGACTACACATATAAAATAAAATCTAGGAGGTCCAGGATTGTAATACCAAAAATTACACTGTTAACCTGTTTTGTTGATGATTAAATTGATTACCATTGCACTATGGCATGAAAAACCAAAAGTAGAAAGAGTCTTCTATAAAACGCCAAATATAATAGTTAGCTTTGTAAGCCAGTCAGGTAGGTAAAGATAGCTTATGTCATAGCAAAAAAATAATCAACACTAAACCAACAGAATTGTCATACCATGAGGCATCAATTTGCTTGAACTAAACCAAAGATTCTCAAACTGGACGAGAAGCAAGTATACGAATTATATCGTTATAATACAGGGTCATTCTTAATATGCTGACACTTTTTTAAGGGGATGTTTAGACCATCAAACTGAACAACTTTCTCTATGGGACCAACATCGAAATCGCGAAAAAAAACTGTTGTCCCATACATTTGGCTCGAGTAGGTTTGCAGTTTTGTATGGAAGAGTTGATTTTTTTTTCGCGATTTCGATGTTGGTCCCATAGAGAAAGTTGTTTAGTTTGACGGTCTGATCATCCTCTTAAAAAAGTGTCAGTAAGTATATTAAGTTGGACCCTATATAAAATATTTGTCTGATTTGCCCCGCGTGTTAGAGTATGGGCCTTTATTCGAGTGAGGAGTCATATACCCTACAGTGGGATCCTAAATGTTTCTTCCTAACATATTAAGAGGATAGGCGGGCTGAAATGCTAATTTAGAGAATAGGTCACTTATCCACCTGTATACATAAAATATATTAGGCGGTAAAATTGGTAATTTTCGAAGGTCCCTAGTTTATAAAGTAATTAAATAATGCAAAAAAGAAAAACATAGGGACATAGCAGAGGTAACATAATAGTATGGCAAAAAAGTTTTTGCTCTAGTGTCATTATCCAGGGGGGAAACAGGGGAATACGTTTGTATGGAAAAAATGGTACTGGCCTATCCTCCTTAGATTAGTAGTGACTAAGTAGGCTAGAACCCGTTAAAATGTAAGCTTATATTAATACTTTGATGATGGATGAATGGATGGTTTCAAAACTCTGTTTTAACAATAAATAAATTACATCAATTCATTAATTGCATTATCTAACGGTAGCCGATTTGCAATAAACAGAAGTTTAATTACATTTTTCCTGTTTACTATCTGTTACATTCACTTCCTTTAATAAGCATCTCGTTCAAACAGTCGACCAATCATAAACATTTCGTTACTGTTCTGTAAGTAAGTATAAGAAAATTGGAATTTTATTTTAATCGTCACTTGGGCTCAAAGCCTTGAAATGTAAATATTTTCAAAATTGCTTTCATGACTTTAGATATAAGAATATCAATCTGGCGTATGGTTTACAAAAATTCGAATCCGCACGGTCGACATGCCATATACTGCTGAGTTTTTCTTACTTATGTACGTAATACCGACTGCTCTCAAACGGTGAAGGAACACATCATGAAGAAACTTGCATATGCTGAAGAAGAAATTCCTAGGCGTATGTGAAGTCTACCAATCCGCATTAAACACGCGTGGTAGATTATCGCCAATACACCCTCCCTGAGGGTAGGCCTGTGCCCTGCAGTGGGACGTATATAGGCTGTGATGATGATCCTAAGGTCTAAACTATATAAATTTTAAGGTCCTTTGGAGGTGTAAAATATGCAAACTTCTAAACATAAGTCAACGTAATCAAAAGATTGTCATAAGTGCCACATACGTTGATACTCGCAAACAAATCAAATAAAGTAATAGGTCCTCATATTTTGCAGACTGAATGCTAGCGGCCCAGTCTAAAATATTAGGTTTTAATAAAGAAGAGAGGCCTATGTTCAGCAGTGGACGATGATGATGAATAAAACGATAGGAAACAATGACGTTCTTCGATAGGTAAAGAAAAAGATTGAAAGCCACCGGCTACAGCATAAAACCATCACCTCGACCAGTGTTAATCTAAACACAGTAAACACACATAGATTGATAATAGCCAGTAAATATTTACTTCGGGACAACACGTGCCTCTAAACAAACTTGATTATGTCATGTGTCGCTGGTGAAGACACGATCGAATATCTACTACAAATCTACATTACCTAGTCTTTAACAATAGCGAGCTAGCAGGAAAATGTTTATCACGATTTTTGAATTAGTTACTTAAAAATAAATTAACCTTCGATATGTTTTGAGTAGAATTTTAATTTTATTTTATTTGTCATTTATGTGATAGTTGAGACATGTTGAGGTTTCGATAGTGGTTAGTTAGCAGTCCCAGAACAAAGTTGGAGAGGTCACGGTTGCATTCTTAAACGGGCATTTATATTTCCTATACAATTTATTAACATCTTATAGCAATATGTTGCGCTTTTTAAATTTTAATAGCCCACGGATTGGGGACATTGCGGGTTCGTCTCCCGTCCGATACAGAATTTTAAAGTCTTTAATTATATTTCTATTTAGTCAGATTTATTGTAATTAGTTGTACATGAAAATTTAATTCGGTTTATGAGGTCACATTGGCGCTTTAGGTTTTTTCGATTAGTAATCATCAATTCAGTACCAACGGTTTCAGATGTTGCTAATATAATACCTTGGACATTGTCACATAGATTATCTGGTCCCATTTAAAGTATCAGAATCTAGCCCAGACTTATATTATGATGACTAGATAACTTATATAATTATATAAATACAAACGTACATGACTCGAACACAAATATTCATAATAATCACCAATCAACATACAACTATTTGCCCCTTGCGGGATTCGAACCCGCGATACTCACATCAGCTGGCAGGTTCTATATCAACTAAGCTATCGGGCCGTCAATATCAATACAATTGCATTCTGATACTACCCCTTAGTATTCCAACAATATTATCGATATTTTTCCTATTTATCGAGGTCACAATGTACTATTTATATCGAGGAAATGCTAATTAAGGCGTGTCATGTAGGCGTTGGTAAGTACGCGGAGTTGTTTCTGGGGAAATTGTGCACTTTTCCTGATATGTGCTTCGTACAAAAAAACAACGAAGACGAAATTGGATTGAATTATTTCATTTTCAGCGCAGCGCAGGACAGGGCCCTGTTTAATAAATGCGACAATTGACGATGACAATTCAGAGTACATTTCTGGGTCACTAATGACGCTAAACTTGCAGTGCTTCATATGTCCTAGCATTCTCAGCAATGCACTCCGAATTGTCATTGTCAATTGTCACGTTTATGAAATAGGGCCCAGGAGTGCGATTTTTGAATCTCATTCGGTGAGCTCAGCAGTTGAAAATGTCAAAATTACTATGGAGATACGCATCTTTCTTCTGTTGTTTTGACTTTCAAAAATCATACTACAGACTTGAAAATTACATTTGATTTTGATTTCATGATACGCATCTTTCTACTGCTGTTTTGACTTTCAAAAATCATACTACAGAAGAGCGATTTTTTAAAGTCAAATCAGCAGTAAAAAGATGCGTATCTCCATAATAATTTTGAGATTTTCTAATGCTGAGCTCACCGAATGAGATTCAAAAATCGCACTCCTGGCGATCCTTGGGGGAGGCATAGGCCTCCCGCAGTGGACGTCCATCGGCTGAGATGATGATGATGATTTAATTTTCATGTGACGGGGCGTGGGTTGGAATAACTCAGCGTTTTTCAGTTTGTCCGGTTAGGCAGTTGGCGGCGGGCTATTCAACGCACCCTCACCATCTCAGTTTTAATCGTATTTAATTTTTTCTAAAAGCTAAACTTGGCTATCTTGTACTGCATCAATGTTTCTTTTGTGATATACAAGCTGACACTTTTTTAAGGAGATGATCAGACCATCAAACTAAACAACTTTCTCTATGTCACCAACATAAAATCGCGAAAAAAAACAGCTGTTCCATACAAAATTGCAAACCTACTTGAGCCAAATGTATACGAAAACTGTTTTTTTTTCGCGATTTCGATGTTGGTCCCATAGAGAAAGTTGTTCAGTTTGATGGTCTGTTCATCGCCTTAAAAAAGTGTCAGCATATTAAGAAGGACCCTGTGAGACGCTATGAGTGCTTCCGACTTAATGAGACCTAATTTGTTTCCAAACGAGTTTTTTGTCAACGAGCATAACAACAGACTTGAAAATTACATTTGATTTTGATTTCATGAAAACAACCTTATTCCTTGACACGGAAAGTTGCAGATGAGTTTGCAGAGCATAGCCAGGCCTGCATACAATAGAAGATAAAATAGTTACGCTTCGGAATGAGATGTCTGAATTGTAAGAGCCTCAAAGGCTGAGTTTTCACTGAAGCGGAGACAGAATGTTTGCTTTTAAATCAGCAGCGTGGAAACAACAAAATGGAATAGTTCCATTGGCAAACTTTGTACAGATGCACAATAGGAATACCTTTAACTTATTGTTACATTGAAGATTAAGGCAGTATTTAGAAAATGGAAATTTTGCCCGCGGGCGCCCGTAGTCACGTCGCCTCTAGGATTTTCTACAGATGGGTGCATTAACGCAGGCACACATTTTTAGATTTTCATCGTGCAGACGTGACCGCGGGTGCCTAGGGCCAAAAATGCCCCTTGTCTGCGTAGCCTGTACCTTTAGTTACACACGGCCATTATTAGCCCAGTCATTTTAAGGTTTGAGCCGGGAATAATTAAGCATTGATATTTTTTCTGTATATCATTTAAGAGCCAATTTGAGCCTAGAAATACACAAAAATAAAAAAATCACGTCAGCAACAGCCCCAAATTAAATTTTTTTCAATTATCTCTTTCTAAAAAAATAAGAATTAAGTACTCATTTTTTATGATTCTATCACTATTTTAATGCTCAAAACTCATTTATATTGTTGCGTCTAATTAAAATGAATGCATCGGTATTAATATTATTAAATTAAAAGCCTTCTGGGAGGTACAATTTGGATTTCTATGTTGCGTAGTAAATTTTTTTAAAATAAATTTTCAGATAGTCTTTTTGTCACTAAATTCTAACGGTTACAGGTTAAAAACACCATTCTTAATACCCACCCACCCCTTCACAAACTCCGTAAAATGACTGGGCTATAATAGCAGTGAGACTATAGCAAGGGTCACTCCGCCTTTTAATTTATTTCATTTCTACACAGGATAATCTTTGGATCATTCGCAGGTAAAGATGATCAAACTGCAAAACCGTATCTATTTTTAAAGCAACATTGATATCGCGCAAAAATAATCAGCTGTTCAATGGAACAGCTTCTAATGCATTCTGTCCCCGACAGAGAAATGTTTTCTTTTATCGCCACTGTGAAAATAGTTTACAAGTTTTGCGCTCAATTGTTGTTTATATTCACGTTTACATATCAAATTGTCAAACATGTTAACTTTTATCTTTTATCAAACTAGAAAAGGTTCACAGGCCGTGGTCGATAGCTCATGTAGCAGAGGATAACCCAAAGGGTAAACAAGGTTGAAATCTCATACATGCATACATACATAAAATCACGCCTTTTTCCCAGAGGGGTAGGCAGAGACTATGGATCTCGATTTTGGGCGGTTTTGACACACCTCTCTTGCTTCCTCTGGGTCCATCTCCATACATCTTGTCATACATTCCCGTCGATTTCGGTTACTTTTAACCTGGCATTTTTTAATGACGTCTTGGATCTGGTCTAAGGTACGTCCTCCTAGGTCTTCCTCTACCAATATTTCCTTCCACGCACGCATTATAAATCTGTTTCGTAAGTCGACTTTCTTCTTCTTCATTTATTTGATTCATCATTTCATTCTTTTTCGTAGAAATCTCGTTTATCTTTATTTTACAATCTCAAGACAGGAATTACTAACGCTATTCAGAAGAAAAGCTGGAAAATTACAGTACTTGACGAATCAAAACAAAACCGGGCGGTTAAAAGCCGCTTGACGAATTGGAACTGACATCAGACTTGACCAATTGTACCCTAAATCTTTTTTTTTTTTAGTCGGAGGAGTAGCAGGAAAAGTGAGAAGTATATAGAGATACGTACTTCTTAACGAGTATTTTGCCGGTCTTGTCAGCCTTCAATATGATCTTGGTGTGTAGTTTCTCGAGGAAGTTGATGGTAGGGTTGTTGAGCTGGTTCAGGTTGTACGCCAGGGCAAACAGCTCCTCGGTCCACATCTGTTGACAATCATTATTTTAGACACTGGTTTCTGTAAGGGATCGGACCAAGAAAATCAATGAAAACTTTTTAACTGTGTAACTGTATACAAAGATTGGTATGACAAATGTCGAGGTCGTACATTAAAAAAACATTATCATATAAAATGGAAAAAAACCGGCAAAGTGCAAGTCGGACTCAGGTCCTCAGGACTCCGTACAAACTTAACGTTGCACTGGAAAAAAATGTTCTCCCATTCATCGGTTGTTTGTTCGATTGCGTTGCCATAGATTCCTTAGAAGCTTGCATTTTTAACACCTCCAAGGACGTTAGTATTTGGTATTAATTTCGACCTCATACCTCTGCCCGATCCTTACAAAAAGGGTCTTGACAGAGACGTACTGACAACAAAGTGATCCTATAAAGGTTCCCTTTTATTCCTTTTGAGGTGAGGTACGGAACCCTAAAAACCAGTCAAAGATGGTTACTATCATTAATAATAAAAATGGTAATCATAATTTGTGAGTGACTCATGGAACTAAACTAAACAGGCTAAACTATAATATGAAAGAAGCAGAAATAGGTTCAAATCAAGCTAGTTAAAAAAGCTATTTTTAGGGTTTCGTCTCAAAGGGTACCAACGCGTCTGTCCGTTCGTCCGTCTGTCCTATCTTTTAAAGACTGCAACTTTTGAATCGTAATAGATAGCCGGTTTTTCCTATATCCATTCATTTGTGACAGTAAATAAAACATTTTTAATGTCGCTAAAGCATGCTAGTTACAATGCAGCCAATGCCAAACAATAAACGTTATATCATGTTAAGTGCATAGCTGGCTAAACGCCCCGTAAACGCGTCACATAGTATGACAAACGTATAAAATCCTAGCCAAGAGAAAAAACTGGAGTTTGAATCTGGACACACCGATTTAAAAAATTAGCATTCGCCATTCTTATTTATTGTTGTGCTGGCAAAAAAATGATGTCCATAACTACTAAGTTACAGACAACTTTAAATATTAGCATAGCATAGCATATGCTCACGACTATATTCCCCGAGGGGGTAGTCAGAGATATTCTGAAACCTCAGAACGTCCACGTTTCACCAGTAGTACCGAAACTCTGTCCAGTGTGACGGGGGGTGAGCCCGTCGCCACTTATAATGGACAGTGGGTACAATACACGCCTCGAAATTGAAGCATGCAGGTTTCCTCACGATGTTTTCCTTCACCGAAAAGCCAGTGGTGTAACAAATCGTACATAAATTCCGAAAAACTCATTGGTACGAGTCGGCTTTAAATATTGTATAGCAAAAATACAGATAGACAAATTTTAAAATCGGCTAAGTTCGAGTTGACGTACTCGACTCGTACACTGAGGTATTATAATATCTGTGAATGAGGGTTCTGTACCACCGCACCACCATTTCCTTCAGGACCCTTAGATTAAAGCGGCCCACTCACACTTAACCGGTTTAAATTTTTTTTTTTTTTTTAGACTGCACTATAATCAAATTCACCAAACCAAGTTTGACACTTATAGGTGTGTTTTATCGTCTTTATGATAGAGCAAATACTAAAATAACAGTTTCTTGTATTCTCCCTTTTTGTCACTCCTACCTGATCATGTTGTCTAAAAAAAAAAAAAATTTTTCTATGATAGATTTTCTTTCTTTTTATTATTTTTAGCAAAGCCGCCATAAAAAAATACAGCCCTTTAAAGATAGGACAGACACAAGGACGGAAGGAAGGACTGAAAGATCAGACGAATGGTGGTGTAGGCTTCTTAGCAATAGGGTCCCGTTTGCACTATTTGGTAAGAGACCCTAAAAACGACATTAGATTACGGAATTTAACCAGAAGCAAGAGTAGTTGCGTGATCCTGATCATAATTTATGTATTATATTATTTTCAATTCTTTAGTTATAAAGTCTGCTTAAAGTTGTGTCCAATAAGACTCCCAGCATGTATTCCAGCCACAGAACATTATAAGAGGGGTTAGAAATGCAATGAAGCGATTTTGCTTCGGAGACGGCGTCGCCACTTGTCTTCCCGCTCACGCTGCTACAATTACTCATGCCCTCTCGCACTACGCCGCGCGCTTTATGGTGTTATGCAAATCATTGCATAATCTGTGGCGTCACGTTCCAGGCCTACTTTGCACTTCAAACCCCTCTTATAATGTTCTGTGATTCCAACAATCAGCAGTCTTTTAAAAAAATCATAGCAATGTTGTATCCCGGCTAAGAATAGACCACAACATGTTTCCCCTGGGTGTAGTAAGTACGGGACGACGAAAAAGGAAAAAGTTTTTTGCAATATCACCGTAGGAGAAAGGCTAAGCTATCTCACTTGGCTCGTAATTCCATCATGAAACTACAAATGAAAAGTGAACCTTGCAACAAATTCAAACTGTTTTTAGATAGTAGCCCAGTCATTTTACTGAGTTTTGTTAAAGGGTGGGTAGTAATTAAGAATGGTACTTTTAATCTGTCTGTAATCGGTACCATTTAGTGACAAAAACTTTTTTTTTAAATCACTACGCAACATAGAAATCCAAATTGTACCTACCAGAAGGCTTATAATTTAATAATATTAATACTCATTTTAATTAGACTCAACAATATTTAAATGAGTTTTGAGCAATAAAAAAGTCATTTAATTATAAAACATGAGTAGTCATTAGAAAATACAAATGTATTTTCAAAGCTTTCCAAGTAGACGAAAATATTTACACGGTGTTAGAAGTGTGTATAATGGTACCTAAAGCCTATCGAATGTGAAAAAAAAATTATCGTCAGTTTTTTTTAGGACCAGATAAATGAAAATTTTTTAATCAGGAGTTGTTGGTGCCGTGATTTTTTGTATATTTCTACGCTCGAATTGGCTCTTAAATGATATACCGAAAAAATATACATTCTTAATTAATCCCGGCTCAAACCGTAAAATGACTGGGCTATAATCATCGTCTCAGCCGATAGACGTCCACTGCTGGGCATAGGCTTCCCCCAAGGATCGCCACTACGACCGGTCCTACGCTATCCTCATCCAACTGGTTCCCGCCGCCTTCACCAGGTTGACGATCCACCTTGTGGGCTCACTGCCTACCCACGCTGCGCCATCCGGTACGCGGTCGCTACTCGAGAACTCTTTGGCCCAATCGGCCATCCGTTCTGCGTGCAATTGCCCCGCCCATTGCCACTTTAGTTTAGCAACTGGTGTTTTTGGCGGTTCTTAGCGATTCTTTTTAAAAATAAGTTTAACTAATTTAAGAGAATGGATGTGATAATCACAAAAACAAAATATTACTGAATGAAACAGGTCAAGAGCGAGTCAGGCTACTCGCGCACCGAGGGAACAAAAAGTTTTGTTCTCAGAGACCTTTAGCGCAAAACCGACTTACACTTGGCCAGTTTTTATTATTTGTTGTTATAATGTAGAGTTTGCTCTATGATCATACCAAGTTTGAAGCTTGTATTACCGTTTATACGATAGAGCGAGATGAAAAAACGTTGATAAAAACTATATAATTTAATGTATGACGACCCATCATTATTTTAACATTTTTATTATTTGTTAGCAAATCCGCCATAATAACTCACATTATCTGAAAATTTCAAGTGTCTACCTATTACGGTTCAAAAGTTACAGCCATAAATAGGAAAGACAGACGAACGGGCGGACGGACAGCGTAGGCTTATGAATAGGGTCCCGGTTTACACATTACAGAATAGCCCTACTGATTTTTTACACCAAACGATGGACGACGTTAATTGACATCGATCGGCGTAATAACCCTTATTTGTCTCTCCATGAAAATGGGGTGTTAATCTTTAATACCGCACTAAAACCCCTAACACGCTACTAAGTAAACAAACGGCTCCGTAACTTTCCAATTATGCCATGTCATAAGTACTTAGTAATAAATAACACACTCTACTTAACTTCAAAGATACGCCACCGCCGTGTCAAATTGTCAACCGTTCAGATTATTAAGGAAGCAAAGGAAACACTTCAAAACTTTACTCCAACATCATAATCATAACGTTGACATAACAACGGAAACCTTCAAAGTATAAAGATTCCTTTTACCGTTCAGTGGCGGCCTCATCACAATATTTAGGATTTCTCAATCAAGAAAACCTAAAATAAAAAACCGGCCAAAAGCGTGTCGTACTCGGCCATGATAGGGTTAATAAGATAGGGGTAGAATAAGAAAATAATAGTAATGTCGATTCTCTTACCTTAAAGAAAATTTGGAACCTTATGATAGCGCGATTTAATTTCCTGCACTGCAACGCCAAATAATTTTTACATAGGTACTAGAAAATATATTTAAATTACAGTTTTTTTCAGAACAGGATGGTTGGGCCATCCGTTATAATTTTAATTGAAAGAACTTACCGAAATCTATGTTTTGTAACATTTCCCGATTTTTTACTCTGGTATTTTAGAAGTTTTTGACGCAGATATCTCGAGACAGAAGCATTATAACGATTTAGTTTCTATGGGAGTTTTGTTCCATTGGACAAGACCTACGACACCACACTCGATTAATTATAAAAAAACTATTTTTTTTCAACCCCTCTTTCGGAGTAAGGAAAAAAATTAAAAAAATTTGTTTCTTCATAACTATTAAGTACATTTCTGTTTTTGGGTTACTGTTTTCTATCTTCAATCTTCATGCCAAATTTAGATTCAATACGTGCAAAAATGAGCGAGTTATTGAGGGGAGTACATGGACGAAAGGATAAGGGTTCCTTGTTTGACTACGGAACCCTTTTTTCGAACTAGAAATGTAATATAAACAGAATAAGACATAAGAATAAATGAAACATTCTCCTTTAAACTCACTACAATTAGTTATGTTAGTAGCTACTTGAATCTCATAATGTTGTTCGTTCCTTTGCTTGCATAGTAAATTATCTTGTAATTTTTCTTTGTCTTTTCATCTTACGTATTTTTCCTTTACAAAAATCGGTTTAAAGGTAAGTTAAAGGCTTATATTCTTAGTAAACCGTTTTTCTTTGGCCTTTGTTAACGGTCTATTGGAAATTCATCCCATAAATTATGAAGACCGCTATTTGTAACTTTCTAAACCACCAATTTTTGGTGAGGTAATAAATAATACATACATACAATATATGCTCACGGTTATATTCCCCGACGGGGTAGTCAGAGACATTCTGAGTTTGTTCTTTGGTATACAGGGTGTTAGGGTAAACAGTTGCATTACTTTAAGGGGTGATTGTACCCATGATACTGAACAACTTTCCCTCAGAAACATATAGGAAATTCGCAAAAAAACATTTTGACTTTTCATACAAAAGTTCGATCAGCTGACTGCATTTAGTATGGGAAGTCCAAAAACTTTACGATGAGTCTCTCTGCAGTGACTTTTTATTGAATAAAATATAGAAACCGATTCACCCGTTTGGGAGCTACGATGCCACAGACAAACAGAAACTTATATCACCCCTCTTTTTTTTGTCGCAATTTGTACAATTAGTGAAAACCGCTGAACCGATTTTCATGAAACAAAGCTAAGAACACTCTCGCAAAAATCAGCTTTCTATAAAAAAACGCATCGAAATCGGTCCATCCGTTTGGGAGCTACGATGCCACAGACAGACAGACAGACAGACCGACGTCGCACAGTATGTTTTTTGACCTGAAAAGCGGTCATGGTCGTTTTATTCGTGTAATCGTTAGTGTTAATCATTTTGAAACTGAGAGTAGACCTCCCGTGCGTCAAGTCTTCTTAATTATTCTTAATATTGAGTTATAATTTTTTTTTTTTTTTTCATAATATCGCTATAACTTCCAAATAATCCGGTTTTCTTCTTTTTTCTCAATTTAGTATAATAAAACATTAAACGAGGTATTTTATACACATTACAAAAGTTCTCGAACATTTATGTTAATGACGAAATTATACATTTTGTAGTTTCTCGTTTTTTATTTTTTTTTTCTTTATATTCAGTTATTGGGGTTCAATTTTTACTTTTCAATATTAAGAGCCATACTATTGATGTATACAAAAAAAATCAGATCTAAATCTGGTAGGATATAGGAGTTATTAACTTCTAATGTTTTTTTCTTATAATTTTAGAACTTTTAGAAGAATTAGTTAATAACTCCTATATCCTACGAGATTTAGATCTGATTTTTTTATTAGACATCAATAGTATGGCTCTTAATATTGAAAAGTAAAAATGGAACCCCAATAACTGACTATATAGAAATAAAAAATAAAAAACGAAAAACAATAAAATGTATAATTTCGTCATTAACATAAATGTTCGAGAACTTTTGTAATGTGTATAAAATACCTCGTTTATTGTTTTATTATACTAAATTGAGAAAAAAGAAGAAAACCGGATAATTTGGAAGTTATAGCGATATTTTGAAAAAAAAAATTAAAAAATCACAACTCAATATTAAGAAGAATTAAGAAGACTTGACGCACGGGAGGTCTACTCTCAGTTTCAAAATGATTAACACTAACGATTACACGAATAAAACGACCATGACCGCTTTTCAGGTCAAAAAACATACTGTGCGTCGGCGTCAAACTTATAACACCCCTCCTTTTGCGTCGGGGGTTAAAAATGACAAACCTTGACCCGCAAGCGCATCGCATTCGACCACAAAACACCGCATAAAGGCACGGTCCATTTCAATTTATCACCCAACATTTTTTCTCATACCCTAATAATAATAACATAAGGTAAGAGGCGGAGGGGTCTCATAAAAATAAGGTACATATTTTGTAATTTATATGACATTATTCGCGACTTTCAATTTTCGTAAGGGTACGTTTTATGGTTATAGGTAACCCGTATTATGCGAGGTTAGCCGATAGAGTAATTTTTTATTTCCGTCATTCAGTCTCAATATTGAACCTTATTTCTACACTAGCTGTTGCCCGCGACTCTACGTGAATCTATACAGGGTGTAACAAAACATCCTATTAATACTAAAGGGGGTGCTTCAAACCATCAAACTGAACAACTTTCACTATTTAGCCAATTTGCTTATAAAACTGCAGTAGGTACCGACCGACTCGATGCAAATGGGTTGGGACGGCCATTGAATTAAGACACTATGGAAATGGGTCCACGCTCAAAAGTGTCCGAACAAAAGAGACTTAAAAATTCAAAAAGAGACCTAAATGCGTGCCAGTCTTTGTTTGATAGTCCGAGCACGCGCGAGTTCATGATGCCGTGCTGTGTTGTAAAAACATGTAAAAACTAATACCTAAGCAAAGTGAAAAAAGTTGATGGTGTATTCTATTTTCAGTAAGCAAACTATTGTTTTATCGTTTAGAAGTATCATTTTGTTTACAATTAACATTTTTAATGTATTTTATTTATTGATCATCTGCCATCGCGTCCGCCATTACGTCTGTCATGTTTGATGTTCATTTTCACCTCCAGTCGAAGCTGCATATGGTGTTAAGTAGGTGCAAGCCAAATTAACCCTTGTGACTAGCTACATACGATTTCAATTGCAATGTTTTCAGTTTGTTTACATTACTATGCATACCCACATTTTCATAAGGTTAGTTCAGGACACTTTTATCAAGAATTTTTACCAGACCATGTGTCCATATACCTAGTTCTAGGTAGATGGGGACAGCTTTTTTTTTCGCGATTTCAAAGTTCGCTCCATAGTGAAAGTTGTTCAGTTTGATGGTCTGAAGCACCCACTTAAGTATTACTAGGGTGTTTTGTTAGATCCTGTAAGTGTTCATCCTGAAAATGTTCTATCTGCGTACCAAAATACATCCAAATCCGTTCAGCCGTTTATGTGTGATTGAGTCACAAACATCTGTTTAGATGTTCTAAACATCCAAACTTTGACATTTATTAAATATACTAGTATTTTTTTTGTTTATTACTTGTGTTTACAAATTATATACCTACCAGATTTTAAGTCAGATCATAAGCTATCAAACAAAAAAAGTTTCATCAAAATCGGTTCAGTAGTTTTGCGTGATGCGCGAACAAACAAACACACAAACAAACAGAAAAATTTCTAAAAAAGGTTGATTTCGAGTCACGGATACCTAAAAACCATATTGTTATCTTTTTTTTGTAAATATCTTCAATGTACAGACACACTTCAGTTACAGTTTTATAATAGTTTAGATTAGTGAGATGACTTTCATAAAAACAAGCAAAGCAGATTATTGAACGCTTCAGATCAGCACTCATAGTAACAGTTGTTCAGTCTGATGTGTAGTCTTAGTTTAAAAGGACACCAAAGAATTCAATTTCCCCCTGAATAAAATAATAAAAAGTAACAACATTACGGATGTCACGTAACCTTCTGAGGCTTCTATCCAATTTATCCTAAGCCCTTAGCTTAGAATATGGGACAGAAGGTTACCTTACCCGCTATACCAAACGCTTAAAAGCAATTTACATTATCAATTCACTTTCAACAATGCGAGAACATCCCAAAAAAACAACCTTTGGACTACTGACATGAAAATTAATTATATGGAGGACTCTATTGTCCTTGTCATAAAGTTTAAACTTCAAAAGTATTTAAATTCAGGCTACTGAAATGAAAAACATTAAGTGAAGATAATTAGCTCTTAATATCCAAAATTCTAAATAAAAATCCAGCTGACTTAACTCTTCACATCAAAAATTCTTTGTTTAATTTATTCTATGCTTAGATCAAAGTAAAATGAAATTCGATGTAAGCTTTTAATATCCAACATTCTAAATTCATATACAGCCGTAAAAGCGAAGGTAACGGTAATTCAAAGGTATATTTGGTCTGATCACATTCTATAAAAAAAAATATTCTACTAAAATAAAACAAAAGAATAGTACCTATGTACAAAAATAGTAGATACTAGTGTTTTCCCGCGACTTCGTCCGCACAATTTATATACCAGATTTTAAGTCAGATCATAAGCTATCAAACAAAAAAAGTTTCATCGAAATCGGTTCAGTAGTTTTTGCGTGATGCGCGAACAAACAAACAAACTAACAATTAATCGCGCTATAGAGTGTTGTTTGAGTTTATATGAAGTGAACAGCAACTTTTTTGTTCCTCATGATTTTACGGTTTTATAATAGTTAAGATAAAAACAGGCTAAGTGCGAGTCGGACATACAGTAATACCAAGAAAATTTTGCTACTTTCATGCAGGAGAGGGGCGATGTCAAGTTTTTGCCCCGGGTCCGAAATATCGTAGATCCGGGGCTGATTGGGACCCCCCTTTAATTTTTCCTTTCGATTCTTTTATATTTTTTTAGCGAATGCCATTATAGGTAGGTTTTATAGGTTCCAGGAAGGACAGATAGACAAATAAATAGACAGACGGACGGACAACGAAGGCTTATGAATCACATTGGCGCCCTTTGGGTACGAAACCCTAAAATAAACTAGCCTATAAGCACAAACAAAACACATGCAAAACACTTTCTAAATGGGGCAAACACTTTGAATTTTAGCTGACGCTAGGCTTTGGTAAAGTCTTGGTTCATAAGTCGCAATTCTGTTTTTAACACACCATTCTGACTTAAAATACATGCTTACAAAAAACGATTCCATTCTATACAATTAATTGAACCACACGGCAAACAAATATAAACCGTAATACCAAAACATAGCTGCACGACAAGCTGCATCATTCGATCACCAAGACTATTTCCACCTCGCATTATTGCCCCAGCAAACATCCCACGAAGCGGAACAACTAATGACGTCAACCTAATCACCTGTTACATGCGCCCCATTGACAATATACTAAGATCCCAGAGCTGGACCAGACTCTCATCTGTTTATAGAACTAATAGTAATTAAAATTACAAAATAGGACTGAAATACATTTTATGTATCAGTAATTTTTAAACAACTTATCATCAGCGTGTCAACGTTCAAAAACTCGGTTTGCCACAAAACTCTATGTTGGGCATTCCTCATCAAGGTGGTATAGTATCTACTAAGTTTATTTATTTATTTACAACAAAAGAAATCACAAAGGTTTACCGATTCGTGAACACGAGTAAATGCTATAGGCTATTGGATGCTTGGATTATCCTTTACCCTTGTCCCCATTACCCTTTCGCCCTCAAAAACATTACTTACAAGGCTAGTGGTGGTATTCTAAGTCTAAACTATACAGATCATCTTCATTCAGATAACATTTCATTTATTCTATTATCAAACGAACGAAGGTTAAATTAGTAACAAAACAATAATATTAACAGGATATTTACGGATAACATTTAACCTGTTTTGTCCCACTGCTGGGCAAAGGTCTCCCCTAAACTCTTCCACGTCTCTCTATTTGCAGCAGCAAACATAACACAGAACGAAAATATTTACGGATATTTGCGGCATCATTCGGTAACCTGGCCGCAATGTCCTTGTCATCACGTCACTCATTTTAATCACGTTAGGTTCTAAAAACAGATGAGCGCATGATCCAGCTGCGGGATCTCTTAATAGAATATGCGATATGTAATTAGAGAAGAATCTGCATGACATCTAAAGATACAGCGCCCGTGGGCAGTTATTATGCAGATCATTGTCCTATAGTCTAAATATAATAATGATCACGTGATTCACGTGAGTCGAACGGTCTCATTTGTACTTTGCTACATGTTCATAATATTTTAGTTTTCCGTAACAAAATCGGAAAAACGACGTACTTTTACGGAAACACTTCAGTGTCTGTCCACCTGTCAGTCGATTTACTTCTAATTTGAGGTAGGAAAATGAAAGGAAAATGCCCAAGTTTCATAAAAAATTACCCCAGCTCCGTTGCGAAAGGAACCTATCTCCGATTTTTGTGCATGTGAATAAAATATAAATATGTGATCTCCCCAATCAGTGGCTAAGATAGAAAAAGTGTATTTTTTTATTCACATTAATGGGGACATAATATGCCTCAACATTGACAAGCCAAACTGTTATTATCGGCGAAGCGCTCAGAACAACAACATTTGTTTTACCTTACTAGTGTGATATTATAAATATGGTCGCTTTCTTACCCCAACCACGAAAATAACAGCGATAAATAGGTAATTTTTCTTAGCCTTCTTGCGGGGGAAAATGGGTTGGCTATGGCTAACACAAATCTTACCATCACAACATATTTCTAGCAACATATATAATAAATAGTCCCCCCTCCCTACCCAACACTTACTTCAGCTACCGCACCTCAACCCGCAATTGCACCCAGACAGTGTAAATACACCATCTTGTTTATGTATTGAGATCGTTCTATGGCGTGCCCGGGGTGTGCCCATCAAGTAAGACTATCATAAAAAAATAAAATCCCACTGTAGAGCACAGACCTACATGGAAGGGTGGGGCGTTAGTCCACCACGAGTGCCCAATAGACTTCACATACGCATGAGAATTTCTTCTTCAGCCGATGCATCTTTCGAAGGATCTTTCCCTTCATGTAAGACTGATGCCAAAAGATTAATCGAAAGTAAAATCTTACCTGAGCAATTTCCTTCCTGGTGCAGCAGAAGTTGACAAAGGTGACATTAACGAAGTCGGCACCATAGCACACGGAGACGGTCTTCTCCTCGAGGGACCCCTGCGAGCCGATCAGCACTACGTTACGGATCTTCTGGTCCTGGGACAAAGAATAACAAATATGTTAAAGAAGGTTCAACAATCTAGGTAGGTACTAGGTAGAAGAATCGAGAAAACAGTAGCAATAGTTATTTTTGTCAGTAAAATATAGGTAGGTACTAAGTGTTAAGTTAACTTTAAGGGTATATTATTCGGAGCGCGCTCCATACAAACGTACTATGGTGATATAATCAATACTAACCAATTAAAGTCAATGAAATTTTGCAGAAACAACCTAGAAACAAATTTCTATGCTTGTATGGAGTCAGATTTTCATAAAAATGTATAGTTTTCAAGTTACAGTGCCTCAAAGATTTCCATACAAATCTTAAATTAATCCTAGCATTGAAACTGTATATTTTAACGAAAATCTGACTCTATAGAAGCATAGACATTTGTTTCTAGATTGTTTCTGCAAAATTTCATTGACTTTAATTGGTTGGTATTGAAAATATCACCATAGTACGTTTGTATGCAGCGCGCATTTTCGCTCTCGGAATAATATTCTCTTAATTTGTTGACACCTTGTACTATCCAGGGTGAAATTTAAATCATTGGCATCCGTTTGAACTAAAACTCTATACATGAAACTGAACAACTTTTAGTATGAAATCAACAGGATATCGAAAAAAATATATATATCCGTGCATCCGTGTAACGCTAGTTACTAGTTATTATTCTGTGTGTGTGTGTGTGTTATTGTTTGTGACAGAGTCGTTTTTTGTTTGTTAGTGCGACTGAGGCGTTTTGGGAGGCGGTACGGGCGTGTGTACCGAAGGTGGAAGAGGAAACCCCGCCGAATTCGGAAGAAATTTCGCTCTTATCGTCCGATGAGGAGGAATAAACGTGTGAATGTGTCGAAGTATGAATGTTTAGCGCTTTGTGTGCAAAGAGCAAAGTGAAAATAATTATACCTAATCTGACTCCAAAACTGAAATGATGCCTGCAAAACTTTTAATACATGGGCACCAATTTCTACCGTTCATAAGCGGGATTCTATAGAAATAATTGATCTGAAGTCAGACAGAAACGAATATCTGAGTTGCAAAGAAGAGCTATTTGTTGGTATAGAAGACCAGAATAATTAGTGTACCTACCTAGTTAAAATTGTCTTAAAAAAAACAAGAAAAATATCCCAGAAAATGTTACGAAAACATTTTTACTTTCATTTCACCCGGCGAAAATTAGTCTCTCCAGATTGTCATTCTAGCGAAATAACTTCAAACAATGTTCTTTAAAATATCAAAATCACTGGAAAAATACAACAGTTAGCCTAGTTTTTCAACTTCAAATCTTTCTAAAAAAAGCAAGTAGGGACCAACCTACGTGAGTTGTTTCTAAAATTTATTATGTTCATAAAACCGCAATGTATCGACGTTGCTGTTGTAATAACTGATAATTTATTGCACATAAAATTAAAGTTTAGCACAATATATGTAATGTAATAGCATAGAATAGTATTGGAGATTCATACGATTTTAATGTATTTTGTGTGGAACTATCATCAATAATCATAATAATATCACATCGGTTTTCTATTAGATACTAGAATGTGGTTACCTACCTATCTAGGTAATTCCAACTGATTCACATAACGTTATTGAAGATAGGTAGGTAGTAGTAGTCGTCTATCATAAATTCATAATCTTAAGATAGAGTATTACATATTATTTTAATGTTGTTAGCAGACCTAGCAGTATAAGAAACTGGGTGACATTTCCACATCACCCACAGCAACAAGATCAACAATGTTTGAGCGCTAAATCACACAATGTAGCGCCACAACAATATCCTTAAAACTTAGGGTGCGGATAGACCTGCAGGTCTCATTCTTGCATTGCATCTGTAACCATCTACTGCCCGGAACTTTTGTTCAAGATCTCTCTTAGAGTCCCTACCAAGGTCCTCAGACACTTCCACCCCTTCCATCCTGCTCCACTAACTACATGGTGAAATATTTGATATCATTAGCAACCTTTTAAACTAAGAGTATACCCATCAAACTGAACAACTACAGATTGTATTTCGGTGAGTGTGCACAAGAGCTGCATGAGCTCATCCCACCTTCCCCTTTCTACTTTCGGACTTCCAGACGCACCACGGGATACCACCCCTTCTTGGTTGATATCCCACGTATCCGCACTAAGCGCTTTTCTGATTCTTTTATAATGCGCACAGCCAATGGAATGCCCTGCCTGCGTCAGTATTTCCGACCACATACAACCCGAATCACTTTAAAGTAAGAGTGAATAGGCTTCTTCTGGGTAAGCTCGCCACATCGTCGACCCCATCTTTGTCCTCAGGACTGGATTGAGGTCAAGAGCAAACACATTTTTAATTAAAAAAAAAAAAAAACTTTTGCTATGGGAGCAAACCGATTGGAGCAAAAAAAAGTCTGCTGTTGCATACTGAGTCAAGTAGGCGTTTCAGTTTAGTATGGAGCAGCAGATTTTTTTTTTGCTCCGATTGTTTTGCTCCCATAGTAAAAGTTATTCAGTTTGATGGGTAGACTCTTATTAAAAGGATGCTAATGATATCAATTTCACCCAGTATAGACAAGACGCGTTTGTGCTACGAGCGGGCAACAACTTACCTACTACTTTCTTCTTTACTATGAAATGATTTTGATTTTGATTTCTCCTGTACCAGCGTGGCGTCGGCGAGAAATGCGCTTAATCATAGATTATTTAAAGAGTGATGAGGTTTTACTCGTGTTATAATCATTGCAAGCTAGACAATTTTTTATTCAGTCTAATTGCTTTGGCAATCAGCAAACCTCTAATGGTTGTTGGCAAATATTTTCAACACGATACCGAATCAAATTGAATCACATGTCGTTGAAATCGACAGAATAATAATTGCTTTGGCAACACGTGAATATCATCGAAGAAGTAAACATAGTGAAGCAATGTATGCCGAAAAGAATACGATTTTAAGACGTGTGTGTTGTGGTCCTTATTCTCCGAGACTAGGTACATCTGCTGGAGCATAACACAATTTCATTGCAGCTTCAGATTGGTCGCTTTGACAAGGTGTTATTTGAAAACCGTTTCTCCATAATAGAACAAAATGTATGTAACTTTAAAAAAAATTCGCAATAATAAATTCAGACTTTTTATGCATATTTCGAGTTTGTATGAATAGTTGAATTAAAAGTAGAATACACTTTTTGAAAAAAAAAAAAAAATTTCTCCCCTCCGGACGGAAAGCGTCAATTTTCGTCCCGCTGCGTTAAACGAAGTTGCCGCCTTCCACCTCCGCCGAGGAGAAAAATAGTATACTAACCTCGGGTAGTAAATAAGAAAGTCTCAGATCACATGTTTGTTGACCTCAGCGACCTTTCTTACTTCGCCTCGGCCAACAATTACACGAGATCTGAGACCTTTCTTACTTTCCTGCGCTCGGTGAAATGTTCACACCTATCGATTCAGTAGGATATCGGGATTTGTTGATTTGATACCTAAGGCAAAATTATGATTTGTCAGAAGCAAGAGCTAACAAATATAAACCTGGGCGCCCGAACATTGCTCTGTAACGTCTGCATTTAATAACATTGTAATGCAAATGTCACTGAAACGGTACATTGGAACTACCTACAACTCTGTAGCAAAATCCCTAGGATTTAGTTTATGTAACAGCTATCGAAGTGTTACTCCAACGTTGAACGTTATTTCATTGCAGTTTCGGATTGGTCGATGAAATCGGTAATAATATTTGTTGGGCACCAAATATAAACCAGACAATGTATCGGACGAACAAGATCGTTCCCCTAAATTGGACACTACGGGGTCCTATAAACATGAACATGGTATAAGGGTCCAACATTGTTCTGTTACCAATGATAGTTTATTAAATCAAAGATATTACTTTGTAATATTTGACAAGGTGTAATAGTAGATTACACACCGAGGACAGGAAAGCAAGAAAGGTCTCATTGCCTCGGTCAACAAACATGTGATCTGAGGCTTTCTTATTTACTGTCCGAGGTTAGTATACTATTTTTCTCCTCGACGGAGGTGGAAAGCGACAACTTCATTTAGCGCAGCGGGACGACCAAGATCTGGATGCGACTGGCACAGGACCGAGAAGAATGGCAAAATATGGAGGAGGCTTAAGCCCTGCAGTGGGTAGATACAGGCTGAAAATGATGATGATGATCCGGAGGGGAGAAAAATCGTTCTAGGGAGCAAACGAATGAACTAAAAACGTCAAAACAGTTTTACCAGAATCTCAACTCAAAAACATTAATTTCGTGTAGCTTCCTGAAATCCGTTTTTTCTTTTCAACTTTTTATACCTTTTTCTTCAAAAAGATACAATTCAGGTTTTTATTCTTGACCAATGTTTATAAAGATTTTGCGTTCACTTTGATGCTTTCGACATAAAGTAAGTTTTAAGAGAAATGGTGTTCTATTTGGAATACCTCACCCTCACCCGTAGGCCTTTCAAAGGCACAATGTCAATATCATAGATAACACTTCATTGTTAAAATAGTCACACTATTTCAAAGGGGTAGCGAGCGATACTGAACGACAATATTATCATTTGAATAGAGAGGGTTAGGTTAGGTACGTATAGTTTTTATATTTTAAATGGGTCAACCATAAACATTGAATGTGTGCTTCGGTAGAGCGACCGCAAATGTGATTACTACCTGCAAACCGTTTAATAGAACAAACAAAAGGCATAATATGGAACTTTACCTACATACGAGTACCACTAATAGACCGCGCCGCGCCGCTGTGGCATCACATAGGTACAACGGGCATTCATTATTAACATTATACACCTTTATTTCCATGAAGATGGCATGTCCAAAAGTATTAAACAAATTTCATTGCTGGAGTAACATTGAGTTGAGACACCCTTAAGCCAGTACCCTGGTTTTACTCAGTCACAAAGTAGTGTTTCATGTCCGGAGAGTACAAAAAATCTAGTGAAATGTTCATTCAATTAAAATCAATAAAAGTAAAGGCCTCCGCTAATTGCAGCGATTTTATCGAGCGATAAAGTCGCTGCGATTTTGCGATAATTGTTTCCAGTACATTTTGTATGGGGACGCGCGCGATCCTACACACTGCCGCGATAATATCGCTGCGATTTTGCGATAATTGTTCTCAGTACATTTTGTATGGGGACGCGCTCGATCCCACACACTGCCGCGATATTATCGCAACTCTTTCGACTACATTCAGTGGTGGGGCGCATGCGTGACGCGAATCGCGGAATCGCTGCAATGTGTAAGGTGTCGCGATATCGCTGTCGATAATATCGCTCGATAAAATCGCTCGATAATATCGCTGCAAAATGTGCGGAGGCCTTAAACTCTTATAAAACGGTAAAAGAGGTATGTCTGAACATTAAATATATTTTAGAAAAATACTCGGGGCATGAGGAACGCCTCCTAATCCACATTTTTCTTTGAGAATCAATCGAAAACTAGGTACATACTGAAACAATTCTGATACTGTTTTTAACCTTCGAAACTATACTCAAATTTAAAAACTGCGATACTTATTACCCTACTTTTCATGGCAGGATACAAATTATCGAAGTTCGCCATCCATCATCCCGGAATCACGCCACGGCAGCGTGATCAATTTCATGAGAGGGCAAAAGTAAATAACGCTCAGGAAACATACATAGTTCTGACCCCAAACGGAGGCTACAATGATTTTGGATTCAAATCCAGGGCCTGTGGTTTAGCAGTCCAGATTTGTATCACACTTCACAAGTACCACAAGATTTGTATCACAAGGGTTGGTCCATAAGTTCACCTCTCACAATACAAACTCTACCCAGTTTTGGGCTTCGCCGCAGTCAGATGATCAACCTTTCCAAAATCGGATTCCAGAATCGCATTTACTATACTAGCCTGCCTACATATACTAAGATATAGGTAACTATTATATAGGCGAGTGACGATATATCAAGTGTGAGAAAACACTCCCTTAAAGGGTTTGGGGATTGTGTTAAAGTAACCTGATAAAGGCCAAATTGACATAAATCTTGCAAGTAGTACCAGCCCTTATTGTAACGACTTACAAGCTAGTTTTCCTTGAAAAAGGACAAAAGACAGACGTCGAGGACAATCTTTATTGTTATCTAAAATATGAGGCCATTCTTTAAAACGTGAAAGCCTTTCGAGTGGTCCGGTACGGCCGACTTCAAATTGTTTTAAGTTTTATAATATCTTCTTTGTCGAACCATTTTTGATTTTCCTTTACAAAATTGTTTACTGTTCTAACTAAAAGTTATTTGGTATGTTATGTTGGCTCAACTCTTCTTCTCGCGGCGATATGAACATTGCTGCTGATATAAATAAAATTGTATTTGCCCAGAATGCAGCCACGTCAACCGCTTTCTGCTTTATCTCAATCATGTCATCCCACGTGGTTTGGTCCACTGGACAGGCTATGATATTTTACACAGTTTGGGTGACAAATACCTCTTTCAAGATTCAGCTGATGAACAACCTCGAAAGATGCCAAATTATCTTAGAATGGTCAACTTTTGACCTGACGATGATCTAGCTCGCCTTGTCTTCAATGGGAGATGGGGAAGTACAGATGGGTACAGGTTCTACTAAACTCTGGCGCAATATTGAGAGCGTTCAAGAAGCATTGATGTGGATCCATAAACGACAATACAGAGATTTGGCTCCATTCTAAACAACTATGGGATTTCGCACAGAGACGGTCATGCGTTCAACGGCTCCGTGTTCCATAGAAGCGCAATCTATACCTTTGACGGATATTTTTGGCCATAGGATTCAACGGAAGCGAAATTCCAAAGGTCCACAAAACCAACAGACATCACAAACTCCAGCGTTTGTAACTATCAACAAATAAATCTAGTCTCACATACCGGGCGTTAACAACGGAAACTCATGATCATGCAATAAAACCTCGCATATTTAGCTTAACTCTTATTCAGCCGAGTCCCACGCGATGGAGAATAAAGTTATTACTACTTATTTCTCGTTATTACTCTAATAGACCCGTCCGTCTAGCTAGGTGTTTTGTTTTTTGGTGTCATTAACGATTATCTTTATGAGGCGTGAATTTGCTGTTCATGAATGAGACGATATGTGTGATGGAAATTATATAGCACACTCAGGGAAGTATAGGGAGAAGGTATCTTGTTTATAAGTATTCTATCTAGTTTAGTTTCTTTAGATAGTAACCCGTACACACGGCGACAAATCATACTACTCATAGTTAAACTCTATGGTCATGAACATAGAGTCCAACTATGGGTAGGTTTAACTATCACCGTGTACTCACTGAAACTGTATTTGGCAACATTTGCAAGAATCTCACGGAGAAGCTTAATTTAAAGTCGAAGGGGGATAAATGTGTCCTCAAAATATGTCATATGAGTATTCTAAGACGATTTAACTGGAATGATTTTCACTAGATGTCTCTATGATAATCGTCACGTCATGTCACTTTTTCTGGAGGATTGCTATTCTAGATTCTTGTTTGTCCTTATTCCGATGATCCAATTTTATCAGATATCAATCCTACCTTCTCTTGAAAATCATGCTATGTGATTCGCCGATAAACATGCAAAATCAAATAAAGAACATTCGTCTATGTAATTTTAAACTCTCGCCAAGAAAAGCCTTTGATATTGCTGCCTATCACAATATTTACCTTTGATTTCGCTTTCGCTTTACAGCTGGTTGACAGACTGACATCGCAATGTTACTGACTCGTATTAAGTGATCTGTATTCATATTACATAGGTAGTAGCTTCTCCTCAGGGCTTCGTACGCCTAGAATGCGTGTCCACTCTCCACACAATGCCCTTCTGTGGTTGTGAATGATGCAAATGGCAAGTTGATGATCGTTTGTACTGAATAACAGGTAGTAATAAATACCAGGGTATCACCTCTAACACTCAGTTGCAGAAACGCTCATTAAAGTATATCCTCCATTAAATCTCTTGCTGTCGTCTTATTGACGTTATAAAATGTATGTGACATTTGAGTAAGTACCTACTGCAGTTTTGTATGAGACATCTATTGACTTACACTCTAGCGATAGACAGGCCCTTTCATAGAAGCATGTTCCACTGTTACCGTGTTCACATCGTCTCTATGGCAATCAGACCGCAATGTGTCATTTCGTGTTGTTTTGTGTGACATGTTGTTTGTTTGAACGAGCTTGTCTATCGCTAGAGTATATGTCAGTGGAGACATGAGAATTTTTCATTTTTTCTCGAATTTGGTTCCATAGTGAAAGTTGTTCAGTTCGATTTTCTGAAGCACCTGCTTAAGCTTTACATTGTGTAATGGTTATAATAATAAATGACAGGTACACACGGCGACACATCAAGCTACGCAAAACCAAAATAAGCTGGACGCGCGACGTTATACGTTATTCACCCTACACGCTGCCAGATTGTATTGGTTTTGCGTAGCTTGATATTATGTGTCGCCGAGTTTACAAGAGTTGAACAGCATTGTTTTAACGGCGCGGGCGCTAATAAATAATTATGTAAAATAGAAGCAAATTGACAACGTTTTCCGAACGTTACCTCCCTGAGAGATTGTAATATAATTACTTGTTACTGTTTACTGATAAAGCTGAAGTGCTTAATTGAATGAAGACTTGGCGCGTAAAATTTTATAACAAATCGATTAGTACCGCGCCGCCCTAACGAGCACCACTAACTTGTACAGGGGAATATTAAATGGCCAAGAGTGTGGTTGGACACGCAATAGCATGGTTCTGCAGCTGTAGTTACTGGGTGATTTTAAACACTTTCCAAATTTTCAGGGGTGGTTCAGACCATCGCATCAAACTGAACAACTTTTACGTGAAATCGCAAAAAAACAAAAGCGTGTCGGACCCGCCCATGAAAGGGTTCCGTAGCCATTGCATTAATAGAATAAGAAAACTTACGATAGCGCGATTTAATTTCCTGCAACGCAGAAGGCGTTTGTGTGAGGAAATATATTTATATTACAGAAACTGGTAGCATCCGTTACTATAACCAACCCCTCTTTCGTTGTATAGGAGGGGTCGAAAAAAATGTGTTTCTTCATAACTATTAGGTACATTCCTGTTTTTGGGTTACTGTTACCTTCATGCCAAATTTCGATTCAATAGATGCAAAAATGAGCGAGTTATTAAGGCAGACAGACAGAGTGGACGAAAGGGTTCCTTGCTTGACTAAGGAACTCTAAAAACAACTGTTTCATACTAAACTGCAATGCTCGAATCGACTCAAATGTATAAAACTGCTGATTTTTTGCGATTTGTAGTTTTGCTTCCGTTGTAAAAAGGAAAAGGTGTAAAAAATCACCAAATATTACGAAATAATTAACACTCATATTAGCAGCTGTCTCTTATGGACGTTTATAATAATAAATCGCTATAAATAACGGGCTATTTTGGTATTTGTCATAAAAATATAACATTTATGACTTAGATTAGTAATATTGGATACAAATCACACGCAAGTGAAGTCTCGCAAATAATAAGAACTGTGCGTAAAGATAAGCATTTACCGCTATTAATTCCACGTTATATATGTGTAATAGTAATAAACTAAATACATAAACAGTTTCGAGAATCGATCGAGATCAGAAATAAAAGATGCAGCCGGTGGCAACGACTCTGAGATGATAAACAAACCGAGATCACTCTGAATAAATATGCATAACCTTTAACAGGTATTTGCACTCGATTTAACCACCAAGATAGATATACCGCAACACTTTTTATTGGCTGTATCGCAAATAATACTAATGTTTAATAAACATAAGAGTTTAATAGATGATTTGTTAGGTACTGACTCGCGCTAAAACATCTAGGTGGATTTTGATGAAATGTCATATAATATACAGGCATGATCGGACCTTCAAACCGAACAACTTTTTCTAGGGACAAACAAAGAAATCGCAAAAAAAAAACTTCTGCTCCATACAAAACTCGAGCCAAATGTATGGGACAGCTGATTTTTTTATCGCGATTTTTATGATGGTCCCATAGAAAAAGTTGTTCAGTTTGACGGTGTGATCATACCCTTAAAAAGTGTCAGCATATAGGGAGCCTATAGTATAAACCACACAGACGAACGAAGTCGCAGGCATGCTTTAAGCTACAGTGCAACAACACGATGAACGTAAGATCGAATATAAACATCGTTTAACCAAAATTCGTAAAATTAAACCTGTCAGTTTGAGAGTTAATCTTATGCATGCATGCATATGCTCACGACTATATTCCCCGAGGGGGTTGTCAGAGATATTCTGAAACCTCAGAACATCCACGTTTCACCAGTAGTACCGAAACTCTGTCCAGTGTGACGGGGGGTGACCCCGTCACATGCCTCGAAAATTGAAGCATGCAGGTTTCCTCACGATGTTTTCCTTCACTGAAAAGCCAGTGGTATTACAAATCGTACATAAATTCCAAAAAACTCATTGGTACGAGTCGGCCACGGGGATCGAACCATCGCCTCCTGCACGGCAGGCAAGGTTACTCGCCACTGGACCACCACGGCGTAAATCTTATTCTGGGGCCTATTTCATAAACATGCCAATTTTAATTTACAATGACAATTTGCGAAACATATTATGAATGTCAGGACATAATGTTGTTTAACGCCATAAGTAACCAGCTTTGTCATGTTTATGAAATAGACCCCTGGTCAAGCAGAATCACTACCAATCGTATTATTGCACCTATTATTTCTACAGAGTGAAACACCCTGTAAAATCTCATTAAGGGGCCATATGTCCAGACGAATATTTTCTATGAGAAACGCGATTGCCGAGCGCTCCGAAAAGTGTGTGCGTGAGCCGTATTTTCGATTAAAAACAACTAACCAAAGTACTTTTTCTAGATTTTATTTATGATTGCACTAGTTAAACTAATGGTGAATATGTGAGTATAAATACCAACAATCGGAAACTATTTTAAGTTCTTCTAAACCGAGATTTTTTTTTAAAAATGCATGAAAATACGTCATCTTTGTGACGATTTTCTATCGAGTGTAGTAATTCCAATCGTGTATTCAGTTGATGATTGCACTAGATGAAATATCCAAAAATACTGAGGTATGACTTTAGTTTCGGTAAATGGTATAAATCTAGTCGTAGAATGAAAAATAAAAGATGCCTCCGAGGTATTTCCACCTACTATTACGTCTTAAAAGCTTTGCAAAATCTTTAAGATGCGCGAGTGCCTAGTTACTGAGAAAGCGAACTGTTTATTTTAATAATTTTATTTGATCTCTACTTTGATTCAAGATACTGCAATAAACACTTATTGGGTATCTGCAGACACGAGCGTTAAACAATAAATAGAAGCAATGTCCTAAATATTCACAGAATCCCAAATAAACTGATCTGGTTGGAACCGATAATTTATTCCCGACAGATAGACTTTTCTAAAATTAGTTGTATGACGCTAAATCGATAACGATCGGACGGTTATTTACGCCGGTATTTGAAACTTGACGATTTCTGAGTTTCATAACAAAGGAAAAAGTTAAAGTAGATTCTGTGAACTCCTGGGGATTATCCTGGCAAAACGTTCGAGTTTTTCCGAGGTTAGAGTCTTATGAAACTTTTGATAATCGTTCTGAAAGATATGTACTTAAGAATAACGAATGGGAGAACGATACTGATTTATTTTTTATCAATTCTACGAGTCGATAACGTAATAGTTTTTTTAAAGTTTTGTAAACATTTAGAATTCATTACATTTTATTTTAGTTAGAAGCTAATTAAAACTCTCATTAGTGCATAGGAAAATTCTGATTAATTTGAGTAATCTTATCACCGGTCACCGATATCAAACGTGGCGCAGTTAACTAAATTGTTACTGTGAAAAGAGTACTTATTTCACACCACTATTTTAAGGCCTCCGCACATTGCAGCGATATTATCGAGCGATTTTATCGAGCGATATTATCGACAGCGATATCGCGACACCTTACACACTGCAGCGATTCCGCGATTCGCGTCACGCATGCGCCCCACCACTGAATATAGTCGAAAGAGTTGCGATAATATCGCGGCAGTGTGTGGGATTGTCCGTGTGGTGTCGGCTAAGAGTAGCACCATCCCATTTCCTCCCGTGGGTGTCGTAAAAGGCGACTAAGGGATCTACCGGAGGATGGGCAGCAGCATCCTCTGAATACACACATTCAATCCAACTGCGATCGCCAACCCGCCTGCCAAGCGTGGCGATTATGGCAAATCCCCCCATTTTTGGGGAGGCCTATGTCCAGCAGTGGACGTTTATCGGCTGATATGATGATGATGATGATGATGTGTGGGATCGCGCGCGTCCCCATACAAAATGCACTGAGAACAAATATCGCAAAATCGCAGCGATATTATCGCTCGATAATATCGCGGCAGTGTGTAGGATCGCGCGCGTCCCCATACAAAATGTACTGGAAACAATTATCGCAAAATCGCAGCGATATTATATCGCTCGATAAAATCGCTGCAATGAGCGGAGGCCTTTACGATCATTTTATTTCTATCTCTTCCATCGGTTTGCACCTGACAGCATCGATGCCGGATGAAGCTCAACAGCGTGAAAAGAGCAAAAAAAGTTGGATTCGTAATGATTTCCCATACATTTATACCCTTCATATTTATAGTTTTATCTGAAATGTTATTGTAGTACTGTTTAGTGTTGTTATTAGATGTTTTCATGGTGTTTGTATAAAGATTATATAGCAGTCGCCGTTATCGATATCGACAAGGAATCCATCATCATCATCTTCATTGCACACTGTATTATTCTTCTTATCGTGTGGGCAGCAAGCCCTGGTGTCGGAATTTTTTCAGACCGCCTTACGACATCTGACGTAATGTATGTATGTAACGACTACTACCACAAGAGATAGTATCCGGAACCAACGGCTTAACGTACCATCCGAAGCACGGAATCATCTATCTTTTCAGACAATCAGGTGATTCAGCCTGCAATGTCCTAAGGAACTAGGGAAAAACGCAGAAAGTGACACATTACTAGGTATCCCCCCCGTGGGAATCGACCTCCGTGTTACCAGTGCCCAATGCTCTTAACCATTAGACCACGGAGGCAGTTACTGTATTGAATATTGATGGAGTATAGGGGAGGTGAATAAAACAGCTATTTTATAGCCACATATTGCTTAACCAGGGGTTCTGGATTCAAATCCCAGTTTGATCATGAACTTATATCACAAGTATAATCTTAACTATTATAAAACTGTAACAGAAGTGTGTCTATACCATAATGGTATTATACATACCTTTATGGTATACTAGTGTTTTCCCGCGACTTCGTCCGCACAAATTATATACCAGATTTTAAGTCAGATCATAAGCTATCAAACAAAAAAGTTTCATCAAAATCGGTTCAGCAGTTTTTGCGTGATGCGTGAACAAACAAACAAACAAACACACAAACAAACACACAAACAAACAGACAAACAGACAGACAAAATTTCTAAAAAAGGTTGATTTCGAGTCAGGGATACCTAAAAACCATATCGTAATCTTTTTTTTGTAAATATCTTCAATGTACAGACACACTTCAGTTACAGTTTTATAATAGTTTAGATACATTGAGGATATTAAAAAAAGTTACGATATGGTTTTTAGGTGTCCCTCATTCCAAATCACAAATTCAAATCTGATATATAATTTATCTCGCTACGATGACGGGAACCCGTCCGGACGATGTCGCGGGTCATCATCATCATCATCTCAGCCGATGGACGTCCACTGCTGGACATAGGCCTCCCCAAGGATCGCCATAACGACCGGTCCTGCGCTGCCCTCATCCAACGGGTTCCCGCCGCCTTTACAAGGTCGTCGGTCCACCGTGTGCCTACCCACGCTGAGCTTTCCGGTACACGGTCGCCACTCGAGAACTTTTCGGCCCCATCTGCCATCGGTTCTGCGAGCAATGTGCCCAAAAGTCGCGGGTAAACTCTAGTATTATGTATGTGTTGTCTTTGCCTGGATTTTATCAAAAAGGCGTCGTAACTTAAGTTTGACATTACAACAATGTATTATATTTTGTAGCCCAGAGCTACAAGCCAGAGCGATACTTCTTTGAATAACTTTTAACAAGAACCATGTTTTCAATGAGTAACTTGGCGTATAGCGGTCTGATTAATAAAATATCTTCAAGGTAACAATGAGAACAGGATCAAATGCATCAAACTATCATAGAGTTGTAAGAGGAGTGGTAAACAGATACTAAAATAAGCTATCATAACTATCAACAACAGCTTAAAAACCGGGCCTACCTCATAAAGAGGTATTTCCTCATTGATAACAAGCACACCGCTCAGCATTCAGCAGGCGGCTGGGCTACCGTAGCCGTGTAAATATTGAAAAACCGGCAAAGTGCGTGTTGGGCGGTTTGGCGCGACTTTCGAAAGACGAACAAGAGCCTAAAAATGGGCTAGACCACTTGTGCCTGTCACCGGTGGCCCATCAGGGGTCACCCCTAGATGGCGGTAGGTGAACATAGCTACTTTTTAAGTGCAGACAGGCATGTTAATATTTTATAACCAAAACAGAAGTGCGTATGCTAGTCAGCTTCTCCAAAATAAAACACAAAATGTGTCATTTTGACAAATTATGTTCTTTTTACAAGTTGATGTAAAATTTAAAAACCTAAGATACCTTGTTCAAATGAATAAGAATAGGAATTGATCCTTTTGTAAACATTTTTGGGACAATTTATTAACAGAATCATTTAATATAACGTGTACAATAAGCAATTGGTACGAAATAAATTTTTGAGAGTGCTCTGGTGCGAAATGAACGAGTGGCGTATTTTGGAGCAGCCGTGCTATCTCTGGGGATACATGAAAACGTGGTAGACGCGTAACAGGTGTCTGGATCTTGGCAGGCGGAGGTCTGTCACCTTTGCTCCATCGGGAGTAGCGGGTATCATGTCGAAATGTAATTGAAAAATAAAACATATACTCGGTCTTCGAAAAGAAATACTTTTTTTGCCAGGAACGGTTGTGTCATCTCTTTTTTTAAATGTAATTTTGGTAGAAAATAGAAATACAATCCTACGATAAATACTCCCAAAAATTACTTGACAATTAGCAGAAATGCAGTGCTGCTCACAAGCAAAACGCTATTACTTTATAAATCAGGGTTGATATGATTTAAATCACTTGATTTAAATCAGTGATTTAAATCGCGATTAAAATCTAGTGATTTTTTAATAAAAATCAATGATTTAAATCAATACTTTTTTACTGCGACAAAATCTGCCAAAATGTGTGAAGGGACTTCCCCCGACATAAACTACTGCGCACACACACGTGTCTGATGCTGTTTACCTACACCGTTCGGGGATTATTTAGATTTTTTATGATTTTATAATATTTTTTGTTACGTAGGTATGCCAAATACATTCGGTATGTCATGTTTTTTTTTTTGGTCTTTATTTTATATTTTTTACGGATAGAAGACCTAATTTTAACAAACTTATTTCATTTTTTTCACATAAATATTACCTGCCTTCTCTTTTAAACTCTATGCTGGAAACAGAAACGGCAACATCAAATGTCAAATTCTAAAAGGTACATTGAATATATTTTTTTCTGAATGGCCAGTTATTTTACGTAGATTTTTAGTTTACCAAGGAGTTTACAGGTCCAGCGAGTGATGTACCGAAAAACCAAAAAAATCTGATTTAAATCAAATAAATTCGATTTAAATCAAATAAATTCGATTTAAATCAAATAAATCCGATTATTTTGATTTTTTTATAAAAATCATGATTTTTATCAACCCTGTTATTAATATACAAAAGTATTTCATCAGCCTATCATTGCCAACTGCTGAACATAGGCCTCTCCCAAGGCGCAACACAAAACTATATTATTTTATTTTTTTACCTTCGTCACTCAGTCACGCCCCGCTACCTTTTAAACCGACTTCAAAAAAGGAGCAGGTTATTTAGGTAATTAGACCAGCGGGCCACGCAGGGCGTCCCAAACAACGCCTGCCAGATCGTGGACTCCAGTCTAGAACTCTGACTTCCCATCGGTTGTCAGTTCTTCGGTAGATATGACCTATACTTCAGCTTGCTAATTTTCAGAGCCATGTCAACCACTTCATAGTTCTCTGACCTATTTTGTGAGTACGTAGGTACAATTAGTCTACAATTCTAGATGCTGAATTAATGAATGCTGCTAACATATTGTACAGATAAATAAAATACGACGGACCAGAACTAAGTTAGTTAATAATTTACGAGTGGATTATCAAAGTTCAAAGTGGAATTAATCTAATTTGCTAACTCTAACTCTATCCCGTTTCATTCCACGCCTTGACAATACCTACCAACTAGGGATTGCAATCCGGTTTTCCGGATCCGGTAATCCGGCGGATCCGGCACCATTTACGGCTTACCGGATCCGGCACTAGCTAGCCGGATCCGGTACGGATCCGGTAAATGGCTTGAAAATCGAATAAAACCGCTTTTTAATAAAAATTCTCGCAGTGGACGTCACTTACGACGTTATTGAGTCACCTGCTACGACAATCCGCACCTACACGTACGTTTAAAATAGAAAATTTTCCTAGGTATGGAGTTTTTTTCTCCCCTACCATATGAATATGTCATTATAGAAATGACAGCAGAAAAGTTTTATTATGTTATCCTGTTAAAAGTACTTATATACAAATTAACAGTAGTATAGTATTACATACCTGTCTCAGTCTGACAAAAAAGAAAAATAACCATAAATGTGAAAAGTGTGGATGTTAGGCGGTCTCTCTTTATGTAAGTCAATGCTTCAAGGCCTAGAAAATGTTTTTTTCGCATTATTAATACGATAGAAACTATCACTTCGTAACAATAATATTTTTTTTCACAGTTGCTAGAAACACCTTTATTGTTTTTAAAATGAAAACGCAAATTATTATGGATATTACCAATCCGGTCGGATCCGGCGGATCCGGCCGGATCGGTGAAAATCCGGTCGGATCCGGCCGGATTGAAAATTGCACCGGATTGCAATCCCTACTACCAACGCAAACGCTGGAAACAGACGGTTCGGGTTTAAATTTAAAAAAAGGAAAGACAATAGCTTACGTTTGAAAAATTGTTCGCTTTGTGCAAGCCGATGTATTTTCGACAGTGCTGGCAATTCTGGGGAATTTCCTCGATTTCCCCGATGAGATGTATGTGCGAGGAAAGCACGGGGATTTAAAAGCGGAGATTTTCATTGAATTGGATGGATTTTCAAATAATTTTAATTAATACCAAACAAGAGATTGGGATCGTTAGAATTCTAACCGAATCGGACCATACTTAGAGCAATAATGTGAGAAGAAATAAATACGAAACTAAAGAAACGCTGTTATCCCGTCGCGGCCGTTTTTTGAACACGAACGGAAGTGTTTTAAACTGTGTTTTAAAGTCTGAAATTAAATTATGTCTTATTTAAGGATCGGGCGGATGGGCGACTGTTCTCAATTACACGATTAGATTAAGTTTACACGATAGGAAAAATCCCAAAGTTACCCCTTTTTGTTATGTTTTTTCAATACTATGATTAAACTGCTGATATTTAACTTTTTATTCTTGTACTTAACTAAATACATTAAATATTTCTAGTGAACTCGGAAGAATTTTTAGCTTAGAAACTCCCATGAGCAAAGATATTGACGAAAAACACGTTTTTTTGCGATCCTGCTTTCAATTGGAGCGGGATGGCGAATTGTAAACTTATGCTTGCAAGAAAGAGACGCTTGCACTGGGATAACCTAGACTTAAGTTGTTTTTTTTAGATAAAATAGGCTTTTCCGTAGTCGGGTAAAAAGAAGTTAGCTTGACGCTCATTTTGTTAACCATTAGGATACAGTCCTAGTCATTTTGTGAAACAATACTTTACTTCTTGAATACATAGTGTCGGGAATGCATCATAGGAAATCAGGGAAAATCGGTGAATTGAGCGGGGAATCTAGAAATTTACATTGGCAGCACAGAATTTTTCAATATTGGCTCTGTACGGTCAGGAGATTCAAAAGATGAATGACTCGACCAGCAATGTATGAGGTCACGAAACGCAGCGGTCGATGTTTCATAAAACTTGAAACGTTTCCAATAAAATGCGGCAGAGTGAAACTCTATATCACTGCTTGTCAACGGTCGGGCCGCGGCCGCCGGTGCGAGATTAAAATCTTCCGTCAACATCAGGCCACCACGGTCTCATTGAGTGAAATTTAAATTTACTTGCGTACTGAATAATTATTTCAGTTCGTACCGTATTCCATTGTGACGATTGAAGAAGATTGCGCTTTTCTTTAGATAGGTACGGATGTTGTTTTCTAATAAGAATGGCGAAACTCATAAAGTGAAGGAATAACATACAGTGCATTTCTCTCGCATGCATGCTTTTGCCAAACTTAACAAATACCCTTAGAAAAAGTATATGTCTAGAATGAGCCTCACACTAGTTCCGTATAAAACAAAAGGGGCTAACTTTCTTAGGTTGGTGTGCGTGAGGCGCCATACTAATTATGTATGTGTGCGTGTATATGTATAGGGTTTTGGAACCAGTACTGGTTCCTATTTTTTTCGACGCTTTCGTAGCTTTGACTGCCTATCTTGATAATCTAAGCAAATACCATGTTTTCCGAAAAATACTTATTATGGTCAAATTGCATGTCACTTATGTCACACAATAATTATTATTACGAATAACAGATAGTACCGTTATTAGTAACTTAAGGCGCTACCAGTAGCGACATTAGCGCCTACCATAAAATAATAATAATATAATTATTTTATTTTGTTTAAATAGTTCAAATTTTTTAATATAAATTTTGCTGCATTAGTCTACCCCAAGACTTGGTTGTTTTATATAAAAAAATTAGAACTACTTAAACATACCTATACGAAACTATTTATATCGCCAATGATTTGCTGTTCCATTGTCCATTTTCGAATCGCTTTAGCAGCAATGGCAGATTTGTAGTCTTGGCTGCCTTAGGCCCCAGGCCATATAGCCACCAGCCGCCCCTTTCTCAGGACCCAACGTATAGATAGACTACATAATGAATTAATAACTTAATTGCCAACTTTTATCGAAATCGATTCAGAAATTTTGTTATCTGTAATAGCTTGTGTGTATCTGTGTGATTGTAATATTTAGGTACTTTGTGTTATTTCTTGTCATCATCAGTGATTTTTTTGTCACGATTGTCCGCCTGTAATATCTGGCCGCCCTAAGGCCTAGTTGGGCATGATACCCTACTGGGCCTTAGGGCAAATCCGCTGCTGTTCAGCAGATATTCAACAAGTTTTGGAACCTAGAAATACCGGAGTTATGCCGTAACATACATTAACAAAACAACCTGTTAAAATAGAAAGAAAACAATTCGAAGAGACTGTCTCGTAGTTGAGTATACCTTGTATCTATCTGCTGTAAGCGCCTTAACAAACCAATTACATTAAGCGCCAAACTGTTTAACTAAATTAAAAGACAATTAGAGGCAAAACTAGTTAAAATAATATATACGAGCCTGTCTAACGGGCAATAACTAGTAAAGAGGTATTTCATTATGGTGTCAGGTTGAAAAATAGCACCACACCTTGAAGCTCAGGCACCGTAACCGTAACTGAGCATCCATTAGAATTGATGAGTTCTTGTTAAAAACACCATAGTTTACATTATACTTCATCATCTATGCCTCTGTTTCTTCAATAACCAATAAAAAATGAAATGATTTAAAGTTTGACTCACGCACTGACGGTTCCGTACCACCACACCATAATGACCGATTTTCTTTTCTTTTTAAAATTTAGTTCCTAAAAAAACTCGACAGATGGCATGTTTATCGCTCCATAGAGACGTTCGCGAGATCCTGTCACAATCTTGTCAAGACTGTGCCTGCCTTTTTTTGGAACGCCAAGGGATCGCGCCCATACAACCATGTCAGGCGTAAAAATTTCGAATTATCGATTAAAATGATTAGTTAATAATGAAATATGCCATCAAAAGATGCGTTGGCATCATTTTGATCATCTTTTCCGTCTTTATTATTGTTCTTCCCTCCGGACGTAAAGCGTCAACTATCGTCCCGCTGCGCTAAACGAAGTTGTCGCTTTCACCTCCGTCGAGAAGAAAAATAGTATACTAACCTCGGACAGTAAATAAGAAAGCCTCAGATCACATGTTTGTCATTACATGAGATCTGAGACCTTTCCTGTCCTCAGTGTGTAATCTACTATTATAACACGCTAGTGTTTTCCCGCGACTTCGTCCGCACAAATTACATACCAGATTTTAAGTCAGATCATAAGCTATCAAACAAAAAAAGTTTCATCAAAATCGGTTCAGTAGTTTTTGCGTGATGCGCGAACAAACAAACAAACTAACAATTTTGTCAATAGATGGCGCTGCACGTTTTTAAATCGCGCTATCGATATGTTATTTGACTTTATATGAAGTGAACCGCAACTTTTTTATAACTCATGATCTTACGGTTTTATAATAGTTAAGATTTGCTCGTAAAGGGTCTCTTATTTGACCAATTTCACTAACGTAATGTATCTCATTACGACCAAGTCCGGTAATGTACCTAAAGTAAAACGGACGGATGCGTCTAAAACGAACGGTACTTTTTTGAATCTTAGCAAAGAGTTTTTATGTCAGAAAAGTGGTCAACATTTTATGAATAAAATTAACTTTGGGAGATAAAATATAATAAAATAAACATTTAATTCTTTAATTTAATTAATTTTACGACGTGATCGAGCGAGCGCGCTATTGGCGGATTGCCTCGCTCACCGCCTCGCTACCTCGCACATCTCTGGTGGAAACAACCTTAAAAACCTTATCCCGTGCGTACTAGGCTCTTACAAAACCCATGTAAACTAATGGAGGAGGACCATTCTAAGCCGAAACCGCACGACGACCGATTACAGCCGCACATAAAAAACCAGTATGTCATCAAAGTCATCATTTTCAATAATTTTTAATCATGTATGTATTCTGTTCTGAGCCATCGCGGATTGATCAATAGGGATTTAAAACCACTATTTGCGTGAAAGTGTCAAATCTGTAAAAAACGCTGTAGTAACACTAGATTGTGTAACTTCAAGCGCGTTTTTCTCGATATTATAAAAACGGTCGGTTTTTATTTTGTGGGGGCTCAGGTGGCTTGCACCAAAAAGTATATAGGATTACACATGTTTCTGATGCTGTCACTGTCATTTGCATGAGCAGTATGATAGACTGAACTGTTAAGCAAAAATACTTAATGGTGCAAGCCAGGCTTACCTAATGTTTGATTTTGTGATTTTAACATAACAACGCAACATTCCTTTCGGCATTGATTATCTATGATATTGATCAAAACAACAAAATGACACTGAAACTTGTTCAAGACACTGTCTTGACTGCTATAGATGCAGAGGCCTATATTGAGGAATATCGATCATGTGTAGGTACACACGGCGACACAACAAGCTACGCAAAACCAAAATAAGCTTGCCGCGCGTAGGTAGAGTCATAACGTCGCGCGGCCAGCTTATATTGGTTGTGCGTAGCTTGATGTGTCGCCGTGTGTACTTAGTTTCGGTACTGTTTGATCAGTATATTCGAGTCCAATGTAGGTATAACATAAATTATACCACCGCACCCGGTAATTTTCCCGTCATGGGCCTTGCTTCAGTCACGCAATAAGTCCCACGGTAAGACTCTTCAGCGTACGTTAATAAGTGTCAAAGTGGTGTGATAAAATGGCTTTTGATTGGTTAGAATGGAAACACAATATTGTAATGCCGGTTGATGGTTTCATATCATGAAACGTCTTGAATTACGGTAATGGGCAACGTGTTTTTTTCATATGTTATGAATGCTTATTTCAGTAATGACATTTTTGCACGGTTTGCACCATGACACCTAATATCAATAACCCTAATATTATAGACAATATTGGATACGAGTAACATAAACCGTAGGACCGTGGTATTTATTTACCGAAGTAAGTAATTATTTTCAAAATGAACAGGCTTGAGTAAATGAGTAAACAAAATATTGTCTTGCAGTGTTTCACTTTGTATTTGTATGAAACTTTCATCATCATCAACAGTCTCCCACTGCAGGGCACAGGCCTACCCTCAGGGAGGGTATGAAACTATGTACTTTAAGGGGATATAATTCGGAGCGCGCTCCATACAAACGTACTATGGTGATATTTCCAATACTAACCAATTAAAGTCAATGAAATTTTGCAGAAACAATCTAGAAACAAATTTCTATGTTTGTATGGAGTCAGATTTTCGTTAAAATAGTTTAATTTTCGTTTTAAAGTTGCAGTGCCTCAAAGATTTCCATACAAAACTTAAATTAATCCTAGCATTGAATTGAAACTGTATATTTTAACGAAAATCTGACTCCACACAACCATCGAGATTTATTTCTAGATTGTTTCTGCAAAATTTCATAGACTTTAATTGGTTAGTATTGAAAATATCACCATAGTACGTTTGTATGAAGCGCGCATTTTCGCTCTCGGAATAAAATTCTCTTAAAACCATATCATAACAAATTATTGTTATATTCTGGATTGGTAAATAACTGAATACTCCACCGACAAGAGCGTAGGTATATAGCTTTTAAATAGGACGGTGATGATGTTTTAGTGAAAAATAATGCATCTGATTTGAGCATAAGCATATGCTCACGACTATATTCCCCGAGGGGGTAGTCAGAGAAATTCTGAACACTCAGAACATCCACGTTTCACTTAGTATTACCGAGCCCGTCGCCACTTGTAATGGACAGTGGGTACAATACATGCCCCGAAATTGAAGCATGCTTTTCATTTGCGACGATAAAATATATGTTTAACACACTCGTATTTACTCGAATTTAAGTAATAAGGGATGTGGTCTATTTTATTTATAGACAAGATTGCATCTCAGTTAACCTCCAACCATAAATAACCTAACCACTGATCGATGGGCCAATTTATGGTTTGTGATTGAAATATTTTCTACAAATGTAACATGGATGTTATGTTACTTATGTTTATATCAAAAAATCTATTAATAAAACTAAATGATAAAACTGTGAACTTTCATGTGTAACTAAACTTACATAAGGTAGATGTAGCAGTAGCAGAGTCTGACCACCCCAACAGGGATTATGGTCGTGGGTTTATTCCTATTTCATTAGGTAAGTGTACATGCATTTGTAGAATTTCCTTCTCGATCTGATTCACTAAATGATTTTACTATTTTCTTTATTTAATAAATCATTTATTCATTCACACTATTGATGGTCTGATAGCGTAGTCGTTATCGGCAGTGAGCTTTCCTGCGCCCGCGGCATGGCGGGGCGCGATAAAGCGCTATCGCGCCATAGCTCTCTTTCTTTTTGCGCGCGAACGAACGAGTTAGCAGGCGCGATAGAACGTCGAGGCGCCATGCCGCGGGCGCTGCTGTGGCAAAGGTTGCTGCATAGATTCCCGCAAGGGCCAAATATTTGTAATATGCATATTTGGTACAAAATCATAGATATTTTGTATTTATTTAATATATTGTATTGTATTTTGTTTTCTGGTATTCATGATTCAAGTCTGGGTTAGATTTAGGTACTTTAAATGGGACTAGATAATTTGTATGACAATGTCTAATTTTCTTTTTTATTAGTGTTTGTCTTCCTCACTTTATCCGAATGATAAAGGATAATTCAAAAGTGCATGTTTCCTATCAATGTTTTTATTATGTGCTAGCGAAAATTTTTATTATTTATTTATCAAGTACACAGTTTATTAATATTATTTAAAAATATATATTTAATTGTAACCGGAGCTGGAGGTGCCCAATTGGACTGAGATGGCACAGAAAAGATATGAATGGTGTGTTTTGTTGTCAGAGGCCAAGACCCACTTCAGGTCCCTGAGCCGGCATAGTAAGTAAGTATCCCGAGCCGAGAGTAATAAATAGGTAAAAAAATTAGATATTTCTACTTATGAAAACAATTGTGTGAAATATATTGTATTTGAGACAGAAAACTAAATTAGGACTTCAATGTTACTGAATGTATGATGATAAACCTATTGTGTACATATTTTATATTGTTATACAAGGTGTTACAAAAATACAAATAAACATGTAATGGGGTGGGGGTGGTTTAGACCATCAAACATCAAGAGTTTTAAATATTTATTTTTACTTATGAAACACCTTGTATATAACAAGTCATTTAAATAATTTGACGAAACTTTTTCTAAAGGGCCTCTCGAGGCGCCTGTTTGAGGCCACGGGGGACAAGAGGGCTGGCAGCTATTTTGCCCAGAGGATAAGTTTGGCTATCCAAAGAGGCAATGCGGCCAGCCTCCTTGGTACTCTGCCTCGGGTGGGTGCTTTGGAGGATATCTTTTATTTGTAGTTTGTAGGATTGATTACGTTTGCACTGGTGTTCTGTATTTTGTGTTTTTGTGTTTTCGTTAATAAAACCCGTTATTTGTTTAATAATTTGACGGAAAGTTAAAAGTTATTCAATTAATTACAAACCACAAATTTTAATTTAATTTATTCACAATTCGTTTTGTCATTAATTATCTTCATCAAATCAGATAGTTACGCTCAGTTGCAGAAACGCTGATTAGAGTTAATCCTCAATTAAATCTCTTGCTAGCTTTTACTACGTCAACAAGACAAACAGTGACAGCAAGAGATTTAAAGGAGGATTAACTCTAATGAGCGTTTCTGCAACTAAGCGTAAGAGTACTACTATAATTACATCAAATCAACTTTTTAATCAAATCAATGATCAAATCATCATATTTTGTAGGGGATTTGTAACTTTTTATAATTATATTTGTTTGCCATTTTCAAGGTAAGTAAGTATTTGTTATAACAAATTAATGCAGATTTATGTAAAAGAATATAAATGCATTGAATGTATGTATACATAAAATATTTAATTTAAATTAAATAGGTATCTTGTTTTAATGTGCCAAAAACAATTCTCATAAAAAATAATTCCCAAAATTCTTAGATTTTTATTGTAAAGCCTGACCAATTAAATAAATAAATAAATAAATAAATATCTTGGACAGTGTCACACAAATTATCTAGTCACATTTAAAGTTCCAGAATGTAGCCTGGACTTTTATTATGATAACTAGACAACGATATAGAATACATATATAGATACAAACATCCATGACTCGGGTACAAATATTCATATTCGTTATACAAATATTTGTCCCTTACGGGATTCGAACCCGCGACCCCCGGCACAGCAGGCAGGTTCACTACAGACTGTGCTGTCGGGCCGTCGAATTAAATCTTTAATGACAATATTTCAAGTACAAAAATTTGTTCTAATGATTATTCGCAACAAGGCGAGGTGTTTTATTTTTCTGCAGGCTTTACAATAAAAAATCTAAGAATTTAATTATTTTACATTCAAATTGTTTTTGTATTAAAAGCACTTACCTTTGGGACTTTAGCGTGACCTCCAGTTCTGACGTCCCTGATGGTGGCAATGTCCAGCATCTCCACTTCCATGTTCTGATCCGTCCAGAACATGAAGAACCCTTTGGGGTCCACGCGGAGGGTGACCGGCAGACCAGTGCCAGAGTCCTACCGATTAAACAATGTTTTTAAACCTAATTCTTAACCAGTGATTGGATAATTGAGTGCTTATTTAGCTAAATTTCACTTTTTATTTTCCCATGAAAACAAAATATGTCGGCCATGCAAAAAGGGTCTAGTCGTGGGTTTTTCAACGCAGCTGTTTTTATTATTCCATATAATGTCATTGATTTAGATGCTGAATCTAACCGTAACTAAAAACCCAACAAGTCGTCAACTGGACCCTTTTTGCATGCTTATGCTTATGCCACCAACATATGGACATGCCTTTATAAATAAAGATTAAAAAATTCAAAGTATTGACTCATTGATAGAGATCAGATAATCGGATGCATATTTAGATTTAGATTTCTTTATTGCATAAAGTTGGTTTTTTTTTTTTTTTTTTTCTTTATTTACCTTAAGTTGAGGTGTTGGTTATTATGGAGTGACCTTTGTATCGAAAAAAGAAGTCACTTCTAATACTATGCATCAGATTAGTTATGCATTCCCGGATTTCCTGACATTCCGGGATTTATTGTACTTAATATTTTTTTTTTTTTTTTAATTAAATAGTTTTAAGAAGTCACTTCCATACTATGCCTCCGATTAGTTATGCATTCTCGTATTTCCTAGTATTATGGTAGGGATACCATAATTACATACCCAAAAATGAAGTTTAGGTAAATATTCATGAGAATATACAATCTCCACTCATTGACTACCTATAAAACAACTAGCATCTTTTTTTAAATAAGATTGAAAGTATAAATTAAATTATAACAACATTGTTACAAGAAGTTCTATGATATTTTATTAATAATTAGTTTTTATAATTAAAACTAATTTTTTAGAAATCTCGGGACTTCAAAACAATCCTGCGACTTCTATAAAATAAATAATTTTATAAAGGCATGTTTAATGCAACAAAATAATTCAATGTATTAAGTGCCTGAATATCCGATCAATGATCATAAAAGGTTGAAGAAAAATAGGGGCCTTTGCTCAGAATGGACAGACACAGAAAGGATTTAAAAAAAGGCAAATTCTAATGAGCAAAGGCTACTTGAATATTTTTCAAATGACCCAGGCTATAACTACAATGTATTAAAATAGGTACTATACACAATTTTTTTTTTAATTACAAAATTTTTTAATTAGGTAAAGGCCTGTTTCACCACTTCCAAATAAGTTCTTGTTAGCTTATCCGACAACTCATTTGACATATTCCTCATACAAAATATGTCATATTAGGAGCTGTCAGATAAGCTAACAAGAAATTATCCAAAAGTTATGAAACCATAAAGGTATTATACCAGGAATAGAGGAACATACAGCTGAGTGAGTGAGATGTTCCTAGGGGCACCACTGTATAATAGAAAGAGATACGTGACGCGAGGCAATAGGACCGTTTTTTAGTGACTAATTAATATTTACAATTTGGTTTCCGTGAATAATTGCGTATCTAAAGTGAAATTGTAGATTATTTTATGAAATATACTGACACTACTTCATTAATTTATCCACAATTTCACTTTAGACTCAGAATTATAGACAATATTCGAATTTTTGCCTGCGAATAGTCTCCAAAAAACATCCAAAAACGGTTTCATTTGACAACTCATGTTTGTTGCTCTATTCCTGTAAGGTATAATACCTTTATGGGTGAAACAGGCCCTAAGAATAAATATTTATAAGGCTACTTGAATATTTCTCTAATGGTCTAGGGGATACATACTGTATTAAAAAAAATACATTTTTTAAAGTAGGTGCTCAATTTTAATGAAATAAAATTATTAATTACTTATTTGTTGTTTATTTAAAAAAATCCAATAAGAACTGACCTCATCCCATTTGATAAATTTCTCTCCGTCCTGTAAAGCCTTCGGCACTTCGATCGGCCTCAGGGTAACGTTGGCTGATCTTGCACTCGTAGTCATTGTGAATAATAAACACTATTATGCGGAAACAATAACACCAGTGAAGATAAAAACCGTCATCTTCCTCCCTCACCACAAATCTATCTAACAAATCTATCGATGGTAAAATCGGCAAACGCACGCCGCACACACGCAGCCAAAACACTAAATGATACTAAACAAATAAACGCTAACATATTAAAACCGTACTCATGATAAATACGAGTCCATAATTATTATAAAACTATTATTTTCCCACATAATCTCACAAATCCACCAAAAATCTGAAATGTCAAATCGTACTGCCAGTGTTGCCAGACGGCTGTTTCGAGTTCCCCTTCCCCTTTACTTGTTTACCGTACTCTATGCCTTGCCCCAAATCTTACCGAAAAGCAGGCCCCAAAATAAGATTTGTGAATAAAACCCTCAAACACGTTTAGAGACATTCTAAATCAGTATTCTTGGTATTATCCGCCTCAATTTGAAATCGCCGCATTTACAAAAATAATGTTATAATAAAATACAAAATATATACTTAGTAAAAATTTGAGTTTTTGGGTTAAGCAGAAAAATGACAAAATTTTTAGTCTGAAATGCCGTGTTCTGTCGCGATAGATGGCGTTGACGCATAAGGGAGCCGCCCTTATGCGTCAACGCCATCTATCGCGATTTGTTGAAACTATGTTTTACTAGCTGACAGAAAACTCCTCATTGCTGGAAAACGCTCATTATATCTCACATGGTACCTACCCACTCAAATGCCCCCGGTCATTAAAAACCCCTAAAAAAATATGTTATTTGTGACCGCCATCTTGAAAAATCTAGTCAATCTTAACCAGCTCCAGCTGTTCCAGCGGCACACACACTTAGAGTCGAAAAAACGCCGAAAACAACCATAAAAATGGTTGAAGCACTTCAAATGTTGATAAAATTTGCAGATAATATTCTCTATTTTCGTAATCCACTTAGTTCATTCCAAAATATCAAGTGGTGTCATATTACGATAAGTCTAAACAATTAGGACGGAAAACATGAGTCACAAACGGCTTCGGTTTCAAATAAAAATGATTATTTATAAATAAGAACAAAAGACTCACGTATGTTTTGGTTTTCGGCATCCCGAATGGTTTATTTATCCATAGACATGATTAGCACTGCCACTTTAAACAAGTAAACACAATAAATCACTTCACAAAACACCCACTAGAAACATGAAACCGACCGATACTTGAGACGCGCGGATTCAAACTGATATTCCGACAAAACTATCGAACAGGGGGTCTGAACTTCTATAAAAGACGTCGGGGTAATTTTGTAAGTTAGAGACAGAAATATAGAGCTTATGGATTATTCTGTAGGAAAAACAAGGACAAATAAATATTCAAGAGCAGGGCTGTTGGGTAACAAATATACCCCGGGCAAACAACGGTTCTTTTTTTCCGGTATGAAAACATGCCCGGTGCACAAAAGGAAGTCAAGGTCAAAAAACCGGTCAGATGAGTGGCTACTGGTACGATACGACTACTAGAATTATTTTTACCAAATTGTTTCTTCCATAAATCACAAAAACATCATCCCTCCAGTTTAATTTTCCTGTAAGGCTCCAACGCCTTAAAGCTCCCCAGATCACCCAGTTTAAGAGGGAATCTCCCATTCTGGCAGCACTGCGAACTATCTTAAATGAGAGATGTGCTTTTATCGATCTGTCGATTTTTAGTAAAGATATAAATCTTTACTAAAAATCGACAGTTTAATAAAGTCATTGTTTTATTTACATTTTTTCAAAGCACAATGATTACTGAATGTTCACGTGCGGGCCTTTCTCATAAGTTATAAAAATTTTACTTTACGACATTTATTATGTCGATGTGAACTTTAAAAAAAAAGGAAGACTCTAGTTAAAGCGCCCTTTAGACGCGCAATTGATCGCAGGCTTTCGATCAAGGCCAAAATTTGGCAAGGGTGAGTGGAGGGGAGGAGCACGCGCCTCTTATTGGCTGATACGAGGTTTGCAATCGTGAGATCTGGCTAACGGGCGATTTGGCCTTGACAAATACAAAATATGAGGACTCCAAACCGTAGCGAAAAATACTTCGCCTATACTCCAAACGTAGCTGACCAATTCCCGCCAAAAACTCTGACACTGACATAACCTAACCTGTCCTGTCTGTCACTGTCAGAGTTTGTTTGGCGCCATTTTTTGTGTTGTGTTTCGTCTTGTTTGATATTCGTAAAAAATTGGTTTCAGTGATATTTGTGACATGATTTCGTGCGGATTGTGTACCAAAAAGTTGCGTAAAGCGACCAATATAACTGGAATCTCAAATAAACACGTTACGAGAACATAAATTTTGGTTCAAGAAAACTCGTACATTGTGTTTTTGGCAGCATCGCGCGAGCTTCCAAGATCATAACATAAATTCATTATAAAGAAGAGTTTTGCGTTGGAATTGAGAGGAAAAAAAAGACGGGCTTTGTTTCTTAATTTTCTAAATTCGTTATTATGGTTATTATTGTGTTAATGTGGTGGAATTAGTTTAATAAGGTGCCATTAATGGAGAACAATATAGTTAAAGTGAGAAATAAAGATAGGCGCTCCCGTTTGATTTGGATTAATCCTCGTGTAAAATGTTTGAATCACCCTTGCATTTCAAGATTAGGTTAAGTACAAAGAAAAATGTAACTAAAGACCAGGCTGTAAGGGCTAGTTCCCATTGCCTTTCCGTAAGGATAAATTATAAAAAAAAAACTGTCACTGTCAGTCAGTTCAGTTTTCTTTGGGTAGCGGTCGCGCGTTTTTATTGTATTTTATTCGATTATCAGTGAAGTTTTACATTAGAATTGCATTGCTTTGCTTTCGGAACAAACCAATAAATCATGTCGGAATCAGAGACCGCCGAAGTCGCTGAACAAGAAACGAAGCACGAAAACAATCCCAGGAAACGAGTCCGGCATCGCAAGAAGCAACTTTACGAAAACATCCTCAAACAAATGGAGTTCTACTTCAGCGATGCTAATTTAACCAAGGATAGGTTCCTCGGGGAACTGGTCAGGAATGACCCGTACGTCTCCATCGATATGTTTCTGAAATTCAATAAAATTCGCTCAATGACGCAGGACATTATTGACATAGCGAAAGCGATGAAGAATTCTACTCTTTTGGAGCTATCTGAGGATAGACTAAAGGTTTGAGGCCATTTATAATGAGACTATTAGTACTTTTTCTTCCCTCCAGACGGAAAGCGTCAATTCTCGTCCCGCTGCCCTAAACGAAGTTGTCGCTTTCCACCTCCATCGAGAAGAAAATAGTATACTAACCTCGGACAGTAAATAAGAAAGCCTCAGATCACATGTTTGTTGACCTCTGCTTCACCTCGGTCATCAATTACATGAGATCTGAGACCTTCCTTACTTTCCTGTCCTCGGTGTGTAATCTACTATTTTTCATGTGGTTAGAGAAATAAAAAAGATAGATAAATTCGGGAAAAATTTCGATTGATTGAGCTCTGTCTATAACCAATTCGTAGAGCAAAGTAAAGTCGAGCTTGCTTACAATCCTGAAGAGTTCTAACCATAGCTAAAATGTGGTGGCAATAACTTTTAGCACTTAGTCAGAAGGTAAAGAAAAAGCATATTTCTTCAATAAACATCACATCTACCTACTAGTTATCGCTTCAGAATAGGAGTTTATAGAACAAAAGTTATAGCCCTATCACTTAATTACTGGTCATCATCATATTGTATGGCATTTTTGTCTTCCTGCCTAGATCCTAGGGGGGCTGATCTAAATGCATGAACCACACCTTGGTGACTTGACTGTCACTTCATTCATACAAATTGGAAAAACTGACAGTGAGTACTGTAGCGAGGGGGCAAATGCCCCGGGCGGCACTTTAATAGGGGCAGCAAATTCGGGGAAAATTTCGATTGATTGAGCCAATCCAAGCCAATCCTGTCTATAACCAATTCGTAGAGCAAAGACTTAAATACTGCTCATTGAATTTCCCCGCTCCACCTTTCTTAATGTCTTTACCTCAGAACTATATACCATTACCTATTCTGTGCCCCAGATCCGCAGAAAAACTCCAGTTCTGCCTTATGATGCAGACATGAGGACTGTCTATGTGGAGTCTATCCCGGTCACAGCGAGCAGGGACTGGCTGCAACGAGTGTTCTCCGACTACGGCCAAGTGGCTTACATCTCTCTGCCTAAGTTTAAAAACTCACAGAGGATTAAGGTAAGGCAACTAAAACTAAATAATTTTTAACAGACTTAACAAAGGGAGGTCTGTACGTTTTCTGTTTGGATAAAACAAGAAAAGATATTAAAGTGACTCTTGCCTTCACTAAAACCTGTGGTAGAGTATGGCCTTCTCCCTCACAACTTTGTGGGTGAAGACCTACAGTGGGACCTGCATGATGCTGATGATTAGAATTATCTTGAAGGAAATTATAAGGAATTATCTTTATTTTTTTTTTCTTGAAGGAAATTTATTACAACCCCCCGGGGAATATAGTCGTGAGTATATGCTTATGCTATGCTAATGCTTATGCTAAATTTATTACAATTTTCTAAAGAAACCATCAAATTGAAGTATGAGCTTCAATTTTTAAAATAACATCTTTATGAAATGTTGCTCACTAGCGACTGTAGCGGTTCTGGTTCATGAAATTGCAGCAATATTACCACAACTATCCTATATCATCTTAGCTTTGAAATCGTGGCACGAGTTCGTGGGGTGCGTCCTTATCATTGACACAGCTTCACTAGGAAATCACTAGAAAATCGATATTGTGTAAGAGTCCTAATGGTTCAATATTACAGCAATATTGGCGGCCCGTTAGCACAGTCTGTAGTGAACCTGCCTGCTGTGCCGAGGGTCGCAGGTTCGAATCCCGCAAGGGACAAATATTTGTATGACGAATATGAATATTTGTACCAGAGTCATGGATGTTTGTATCTATATATGTATTCTATATCGTTGTCTAGTCATCATAATACATGTTCAGGCTAGATTCTGGTACTTAAAATGTGACTAGATAATTTGTGTGACACTTTTTTATTCACCCATCAAAAATCTAATTACAGGGCTACGGTTTCATCGAGTTTGATAAACCAGAAGATGCACAGCGTTGCATAAACACATTCACCAAAATGGGTTGCAAACTCCCCACATGTATGCCTCCTGAAGACCTCTCATCTATAAAGATGTTCTCTGTCGAGGAGCAGGAGGAAACTGTGAAGGATGATAAAGAAGAACATGAACCGCCGAAGAAGAAGAAGAAGAAAGATAAGAAACTGAAGAATTTGGAGCTGAAGTTGGATCAGGAGTCTGATAGTGAGAAAAGAGATACTCCTACTGTAAGTTTGGTTTGATGATTTTGTTAGGCTGTTTTGACAAGATACCATTTTTAGGGTTGGAAAAAAGTTTAGTTTTTTTTTTTCTTTAAATAGAGTGAGGTGACGTTGGATAGGTCTTGTCCAATGGAACAAAACTCCTATAGAAACTAAATCGATATAATGCTTCTGCCTCGAGATATCTGCGCTCAAAGACAAAAATAGAAAATAAAATGAAATATAAAACAGAAAACATATTATAATTTATTTTTTATTTTTGATGGGTTATCTCTTGACCTCTATCTAGTCTGCAGGACAAAGATGGGGTCGAAGATGATGTGAGCTTACCCAGAAGTGCCGTGGCACTCCTGCACACTGACGGAACGCAGCAAGCTGGTTGGCGCCAGACTCCGGCAGGAGGGTGGTCGCGACTCAGGCTGCTCCTTGCGGAGCCTACCACAACGCTGTGGGGGATCGATCAGCCGCCACCACAAACTTGGTAGCTTGTGATGCCGTTGCCCGGGGTGGACCGCTAGGAGGTAGATCCCCAAACACAGAAAATAAATTAACAAAAGCAGGCAACAACAACCAAAGACAGACTACTCATTGGCCCGTTATAGAGCTAACTCTTGCGACACAAATTAATGAAATATCTTTTTTATTTTCCAGGAAGAGAACAAGAGCATTATTGCAACACCTACTGAGGTAACTATTACATTCTTTTTATCTTTTTAAATTATTCATTGAAGGAAGAACGAGGTCCAGGGCTTGAATCCCGAATTGAATTTATTACAGTCTTACATCTTACATAGGCAAAGCATACTCTAACAACTCCTGACAATTGTTCAGTTTGATGGTCTGAACATCCCTTAGGAACATCCCCATAAAAATCCGTCAGCAGTCACGAAATAGTCAAAGACCTTGTTTTCCTTTGTGTTTAAGTTTGAATAACTAGATGACCAGGACCACGGCGAACTTCGTACCGCCTTAGAATCTTCCCGACACACACTTGGCCGTTTTTTAAACCTATGTTCATCACGGAAAATGTCAAAAAATCTAATCTTTATAATATTGGTATAGATAAGTGAAAACTATTTACTCAAAATGTTACAGGAATCCAAAACGGATGTAGAATCGAAAGATGAATTAACAAGTCAAGACGAAGGAAACCCAGAAGCACCGAGGAAAAAGAAGACCAGAAAACGGACCGCCAAAGAGAAGAGCAAAGCTAGGAACTCTTTAGGACAGAACGAAGCCCCTAAGGGAGCCCTATGGGGTCTCCAAGTGTTGTCCAAGTCGGAGTGGAAGGCTCTCAGGAACAAATACTTGAATTTACAAAGGAAATACATGAAGGAAATGAAAGCAAACTTGCAGAATAAGAGGCATACTTATTCGGGGATTCCTGCACCAGCTGTGCCTTCTGTTGAAGCTGAAACGGGTAAAAGGCTTATTTAATTATTTTGATGTGACCTAATTTTTTGCCTACTCCAAATTAGTTCTTGGGGTGCCTGTAATATGGATGGACGTATGTATTTTCAGGCTGGTTAACTAAAGCTGGCACTTTCACAGACACACGCAAATGCGTTTTTCCTGTCACTGCATCCATGCTTGATAGAGATAGAGAAACTTTTTATTACGCGTGCAGTGAGACAATGGCATTCCGTAAATGTGTGGCACGCGCCAGCTTTAGTTAACCGACCTGTATAATCGTCGGGTATCTATTATCTAATAGGATTTCGTCACCTGATGGTGTCTAGAAGTCTTCTCGACACTGGCCGCTTGCAGCAGCAGCACATATGACAGTATATTAATGCTGCGGTTCTTTGCTCTGTGACGAACCTAGTTTTTTGTGTAAAAAACACCCAAGTAATATTTAAAGGTGTGGTTTAGTTTAGACAATCAAACAGAACAACTTTCACAATGGAACTAAAATTAATGGATCGAAATATTTCTTTTTACTATTTCTAACTTCCTAAACGTAAGGAGACCCTTACAGGCATTTTAAAAATGTATTTCCAATGTTAATGCCTGCCTTATTCTCGATTTTCAGCAATAAACACGCAGCGAGCGGATGGGGCTAAAAGCACCGCTCCTCTGGAAAGGATACCGGGTGTGTTCGTGAAAGAAGTGCTTCCAGAACCATGTCTCGACGTCAGGCTCACCAAGAGAACTGTTAGTTTCATTTATTATATTTTCTCCCCTCCGGCCGGAAAGCGTCAATTTTCGTCCGGCTCCGTCGAGGAGAAAAAGAGTATACTAACCTCGGGCAGTAAATAAGAAAGCCTCAGATCACATGTTTGTTTAACTCGGCTTCGCCTCGGTCATTACATGAGATCTGAGACCATTCTTACTTTTCTGCCCTCGTAAAGTGTAATTAATTGAATCAAGCGTTACTTTGCGGAACATGACTATTATTTGGTGGTCAGGAGTGCGATTTTTGAATCTCATTCGGTGAGCTCAGCTTTTGAAAATGTATAAATTACTCTGGAGACAAACATCTTTCTACTGCTGATTTGACATTCAAAAATCGTACTCCTGAAGTAAGATTTTTGAAAGTCAAATCAGCAGTAGAAAGATGCGTATCTCCATAGTAATTTTGACATATTCAACTGCTTAGCTCAGCGAATGAGATTCAAAAATCGCACTCCAGGTTGTATTGCAAACTAAGTAGGTATTTGGAAGCGGAAGTTGCGATACCATCTTGTTATTCTATTTAAAAATAGTCAAAAACGAATAACATGTTTGATTAATTTTATTACAGATTCGAAGTAATATTCACGTGCAGCACGTAGATGTCAAAGAGGGCCAGTCAGATGTCGTTATCAGGTTCGATTCCCCGAAATCTGCTGATGAGGTAAGGACAAACTTTATTATAACTTATAACGTTATAACATCTAATCTAAACTATTATAAAATTATTTCTGACATATTCGGGGATTATCTCTGCCATATTATAATCTAGCGATAGACAGGCCCTTTCATAGATGCAACATGTTCCACTTGAATGCGGTGCCCGCACCTGATATCGTTCCCGAGTTCACTTCGTCACTATGGCAATGACAGACCGCAATGTGTCATTTTGTGTGGCATGTTGTTTGTTTGAACGAGCTTGTCTATCGCTAGAGTATATGTCAGTGCGTATTATTATAAAGGCTTCCGCACATTGCAGCGATTTTATCGAGCGATAATATCGCTGCGATTTTGCGATAATTGTTTCCAGTACATTTTGTATGGTGACGCGCTCGATCCCACACACTGCCGCGATATTATCGCAACCTGACGCAATCTCTTTCGACTACATTCAGTAGTGGGGCGCATGCGTTACGCGAATCGTGGAATCGCTGCAGTGTGCGGAGGCTTTAACCCTAAGTGTCCAAGGTGTCATATTGGGCACTACTAGAATATATTTGCAGTCGGTTTCTCCCACCGGGGAATATAGTCAAGAGCGTATTATTATAAAGCTTCCTTCCCTTCCAGTACTGCGCGAACTCAATCAACGTGACCCGCGTGATGTCGACGAGCGAGGAACAAGAGCAGTGGTCGCGCGCAGAGACCGCGCGCTCCGGCAAGCGCGACCGCGGCCGCAGTCGCATCCTCGCTCGACACGACGCGCTCGTCGCGGCCGCGCCCCTCGCACCCGCCTCGCCCCAGCCCACTCACACTCACATACGGTTCGAAGACGAATAAGTGCCGCGAAGTGGGATTGTTTGTGAATAGTTTTATGCAGTAGCCATGGACAGTAAACAATTATGTTTGTGAAACTTTGTTTTATTTATGGTAGCACGATTTCAATGTGATATGAAGATAAATAGCCAAAGCAAGGAATATCCTACTTTAGGCAAAGACTTAAGTACTAGTGGTTGCTCGCGGCGCTGCGCTTCTATCGCTCTAAATATATTTGAACTTTATTTACTAGCAATAAGATTCAAAATGTTAGGTTACTCTTTCGGTAAGGGTCAATTCGCAATGAAAGAGCAGCGGCGCGTAGTAGTTCGGCGCTCGATAATTATATCGAGCATTTAGAATCTTACTACTACTTAATAAAGTTCAAATTGATTTGAAGCGAAAGTACGGGTAGGGCGGCCGGGGTGCTGTTTCGGTGTATAATATGACCACCGCTCCTCCGGACGCTGCTCTTTTAGTGAGAACTAGAGTTTACCCGCGACTTCGGCCGCACGAATTATATACCAGATTTTAAGTCAAATCATAAACAGCTAACGAATAAGTTTTATCAAAATCGGTTCAGTATTTTTGTACAAACCACAAGGTACTTTTTTATACTTACCCCAAGCTTACCCCGACAAAAAAATTGATTTGGTGTCTGGGACTCCTAAAAACCATATCTGGGCTGCACTAACAGATTGCGAACAGGGGAGGAGCGCTTTACCAAGGGTTAACCCTCGCCTCACCAGGAGCCTCTTGCGTCTCAAGAGAGCCCAACTACGCCTAGTTACTGGAGCCCTGACTGGTCATGGTCCCTTTAACAAACATCTTTTTAATATCGGTGTTACTAACAGTCCTCTGTGCAGGGTCTGCATGGAGGTTGAAGAAACGGCTGCCCACGTGCTGTTAGAATGCAACGGGCTAGCACAATATCGGGCACAACACCTCGGATCTCCGGGGTCTCTACCAGAGGCATTCGGCAACATCAACAAGCTGCTGGGCTTTCTGGAGGAACTAGGGTGGCAAGAGTAGTCATTCCCACCTCACGCAAAATAGGCGCTTCAGTCGTCGAGTTGCGGAAAATGAGCCCGCTCAACCAATACCAATACCAATACCAAAAACCATATCATAAATCGTTTTCTTGTAAATATATCTTTTTCTCCCCTCCGGACGGAAAGCGTCGATTTTCGTCCCGCTGCGCTAAACGAAGTAGTCGCTTTCCACCTCCATCGAGGAGAAATACTATAGTATACTAACCTTGGACAGTAAATAAGAAAGCCTCGGATCACATGTTTGTTGACCTCGGCTTCACCTCGGTCAACAATTAAGTACATGAGATCTGAGACCTTCCTTACTTTCCTGTCCTCGGTGTGTAATACTATAATTACTAATTAATTACAGACACACTTCTGTTACAGTTTTATAATAGTTTAGAATTTAGATGGACCCATAATGGTGAAAGTAAAATTGTTCTGCTCGCGAGACAATTTAACAAAGCAATAAAATGAATTGTTGTGAACTGTAATAACTATATTATGATTTTAAAAATAACTGATTGAATATTTTTATATTTTTTGATAGAATAGAATAAATAAAACCATTTCTTTACAAAAGAAAATTTATTACAGATTAAAATAAATGCAACATCAAATTCAGTCTTAAAAATACGTTTACGTTACTTTTAGCTTACCAATTAATATAGGAGGCACTGGCACATTTTATCAAAATCAATTTAATTTTAACTTACATAGTAGCCACTTACTTATAAAACAATGTATAAAATTATACCTAGACCTGTATTAGACAACCTGAATCATATTGCATCTGAATAAAGATTAAATTGTAATGTAGGTACACACGGCGACACATCAAGCTGCGCAAAACCAATATAAGCTGGCCGCGCGACGTTATTCATTACTCGCCAGCGACCAGCTTATGTTGTTTTTGCGTAGCTTGATGTGTCGCCGTGTGTACATCATGAAAATTGTTCATAGGTAATGAAACTAATTAATGAAGGTGATTAATAAAAAATAGATATGCATTGATTGTTTTTTGAGTATGAATGTTTAGGATAGGAACCCCATTGAGATCTTGATTTTGTTTTATAATGCTGTTATTAAAGTTAAGTACGATTTAAATCTAGATTTTAATCAATGCAAGCATTAAAATTTGGACAAGATGCGTCATTATAATATTGCTGCACTCAGAGCTACCACATGCAAATAAAATTATTACAGAATCTTGAACAATAATAGTTATAAACTGTTAAAAAAACTTGAACAATATTATTTTTTACAAAAAATGAGGCAAATCAAAATGAAGAGCACCAAAAATTAAGTAGGTATGGAGTATGTGACAATGATATTAATCTAAGTACTTATGATAACATGTTGGCAAATATTTATATCACAATAATTAAACATGCTACATCAAAAAGTATTATGTACACAAGAGGTAGATTTTATTAACGGAATCCCACATTACGATGCTTCCATATGCCTGTGTACAGTGACTGGTGCTATAACACTGTTTTTACCGCACGGAAGTACTGTCACACTCAAGTCTCCATTAGCTTTTAATCTAGGCTTTATCTTAGCCGGGAGGGGACAACTAACATCAGATTTGGTATCATCTGATAGAATCGTGGGATCGTTTACAGAGAACCCTGTAGCTTCAGAATCCTCGTGAGGAGTCATCGTCGAGTATCCGTGATCAGAACCACCTGCAGTGTGTGATCGTCGATACCCTGTCACGACCCTGTAAGGCGATATTGGAGCCTCTATTTCCATGGCAGGCAGCAATTTGTCCTGGCCAGACAGATCGTGCATATCGTCTGATTGCAAGTGACTCATTTGGACGTCGGCATCATGCCATGTCTCCGCAGGACCGTCCACATACAGATTGTGGCAGCTGGCTGAAGTTACATTCTGTCTGTAACAGTATATAGCTACAGCTATAACTAAGCTCACTGTTACGATGCATCCAGCTATGGGTCCTATAGCAGAGTAGCTTCCAAAGGCATCTCTGTTAAGATGACCAAATGTACCTTCCCCGTAAGGCGTGACGGCGCCCAGCACTCCGTTAAAACATGTGGACTGCGAAGTACAGAAAGGTGCCGATAGGGGCGTCCGACCGTCCGAATCTATCTGACACCACTCGCATCCCAATACGCCCAGACAAGACGAATGCGTCAAATAAGTCTCGCATTGGAAATCGAAACACGATTTCAAATTCTCCGCGAAATTATGGAAGTAATGGGATTTATGGTTATTGTTTTCTGGCATCATGCCACAGAGGGAAATGTCCTGAGTGAGTCGAGAGATATTCGTGCTGGGGCATTCGTAGAGTTCTGAGCTACATTCGCAGGGACACTCGCATTCTGTCTGCTCCATTCGATTGCAGTTGAGGCAAAGTCGGTCGACCATGCTACAAGGGCAGAAAGCGCCGACACTACAAGACGCGTTGACGAGTCCCACGAAAGCATTCGTACCAGGAATGGCTGCTATGTAATAGTGGACACAGTGATCACCAGACACCACATTAGAAAGCACATTGGGCAAGGAAGTGTTAAATTCATAGAATCGTTGAATGGTTTTATCGTAAAAGTTGCTGCATAACCTTTTAGTGACAAAACCCTTGTGGTTCAACATATCTATGGCTATCATCGATTCTTTGTGCGTAATATGTTGCTGTTCTATAGGCCCAGAGCTATTGGGGTCCATGAGTCCAGGGTGGGAAACTAAGTAGCCTCGATTGTTCATTATAAAACATTTAACATATGACATGGCACATAGAGGCATGCTATCAATTAGAAGCTTATAAAGGAATCCCATAGTTATATCCATAGCAACTACCATAGTGGGATAAAAGGGGCTTTTAACAGCATAGGAAATGGACACGACATACCCTGCACCACCGACATCTAGATTTGGTGGAGTAAGAATAATTTTACCTGGATTTTCTAAAGCATATGTATACCATGGCCTTCTGACTGGCTCATAATCATATTCCAACACAGTCCCAGGGAACATCACAAGGACGCCACTTTCTGTAACTGCATACCTTCTCACAATATACTTGGAGTAAGCTCCATGAAGATGCTGTCTCTTGTAAAAAGATAGAATAGAGTTTAAGAACCCAACATCTTGTTGAATCTCATTTTTCAGTCCAGGGTTAGAGAGAAGGCCGTGTGCAACACTCTTTAAGTAAGCTAAATAGTTCTGCATGTATGTGACAGCTTCCTGACCATCACCCATGTCGTAAAGGTAAGTAAACGGTGACTGGAAACTAGACGGACTTAAGTATACAGTACCCTGATCAATAGTAGCTACCTGTTTAAAATGTCTACACATTTTACCATTCTTCGGAGGGAACAAATCTAGCCTATGGAAAAGTATCTCCTTATTACTCCTAGTGAAAAATATGTTAGTCTTATTGAATAAACTTTGTTCTGATACTTCTGACACAATACACACAACATACAAACTCTCGATCCACTTCCAAGAATAAATAATTGACTTAGTTGAATTCTTATCAAACATAGTTAAATTACCAAAACTATTAAACATAATTTCCTGTTTTACGCTACCAATAAAATCGTACATTTCAATACTTTCAAGGTTGGTGAATTTAATTTTTTCTGAGGCGGATTCTGGTCTTGGAAAAAATGTGTGCATCAGGACTTTACCAGAATGGTCCATGACGAAAACCCTCTTTCTTCTATTGGAGCCTTTAAAATAAATGATATCTTCGGCCAAATCAGACCAGTAGAGGTCTAGTCCTAATACTCCAATGTAAGTTGGAAGAATGAGAGACACCATGAAATCTCTTTCAGTTGCTTCCCAAATAGGTCCTTCTACTTTAATCTTATTATTCTCATATCTTTCAGGCAGTAATGAAATAAACGCCGATGCAACCTGACCTATTACCCCACTGTCATTGATATGAAGCCGCATAACAGAATTATTGTTAGAATGGTTGTGCCATTTGTCAATATGCAAGATGCCGAGAGAACTGTTCTTGTCCACTTGGTTCTCATAAATAAGTCCAATAGCAAACTTCATGTTGACATCTTCTGAATCCGGAAACATCTTCAACCAAGTATCGTTTTTCAGTACTTTTGTGTCAGTCAAAAATATAAAGAGCTTATCTTTGGGCAGATTTTTCTGTGCTAACAACTTTTTTAGCTCTAAATTTATGGCCAACGGTGACACATTCAATGGTGCTATATCTAAGCTCGATAAGTACTCTCGAAGTAGAAGTTTGTTGTTGTCGGTAGCATTTCCTAAATCGGACATTCCATCAGTGCTGCAAGCGTCTTCGAATTTAACAAAATCTGTAGTGTTTGTCATCTTAAGAGCTATTACGTCTATACTCTGCAACGCGTAAGCTGTCTCTTTCGCTACATTAACAGCGTGCTGCAATGAATCTGCTTTCATATTGTTATCTATTATAAAAACAACTAGTTTAGGATCCGGATGCACAACCTTATGATACAAATATCTCAAATTTGAATGCGGCATTGTCGCACAGTCTCTGTCAGTAGCATAATTCATGTGAGACAAGAAATACTGTCTTTTGACTTTTAAATCCTTGAGACGACCCATCATTTTAGTTTTTGAGTCCAGAGAGGAAGGTATACTATTGAATACATCGGAACTTTTTATAAATACTGACTTACGGATAGAGTTGAATGGGCAAGGATGAGTGAAGGACGGAGTGCTGTTATTTATAGCGGTTCTCGTTTCATTGAGTATGTTTGCTGCCGACGAGAGTTTGTAACTCAGTTTATCGGCTATACTAGCGAGTGCATCATTGTCTGAGGTCTGGTAGCGGCTCACTTTGTACGCTGTTCGTATCTCGAAGTGAGCTGTGTACTCGCTACCGAGCTCCTTCACAACTATATCATAGAATTTGTTCGCTAAAGTGTCCGATAACTTACGCACATTTAGCTTGTAATCACAACGGGTGTTCGTCCTCGTACAGTTGTCGCTCTGCGCGAAGATGTTTAGAGCGCCGAAACTCGTCGTAATCATAAATAACATCGATAAAAGCTTCATCTTGTCGGCATTATCTTTGATGCGCGTCACACTTCATTAAAACGTTCATTGCGGGCACACGTTTTATAAATGTTACGTATTACTTTCATAGTCAATGGATAATGATTCACACTTATTTATTCTTGCAGTTTTCATTTATGTTATTGATCAAAACAGTAGAAAATAAAGAATAAAAACAACTTTTGCAGCCTCTCACGACAAGCTAAATTGACATTTAAAAAAACATGGCTGCTTGCGCTGCGTTCCATTTCTCTCTAGGTTTATTATTGGAAAATGGATGCGTTCTGTTTATTTCGGATTTGATACAGCACGAGATGAGAACTTTTGTGAGAAAGGCATAGGAGAAAGGTGTAATTATGGTCGTCGTATATTTAATGATAATGTGATAGGTACATAAATATATGGACATTTAGGGCCTGTTTCATCACTTCTGAATAAGTTCTTGTTAGCTTATCCGACAGATATTTTGACATAATTTCATTCAAAATATGTCAATCTATCTGTCGGATAAGCTAACAATAACTTACCCAGAAGTGGTGAAACAGGCCCTTAAATATCTAAATATCTAAAGTAGTAAACGTTTCTGTTGTGGAGTCACGTTGCAAGTTTTGCCGTGAGCGGTTCTGTCGTTCGCGTGGATCGCGTTTGAGCTTGCCACGAGGCGAGTCTCCATTACTTTTTTTCCTCAAAAAACAATCCTCGAGTGTGGGATAGATATCCCACAAACTTCTTGACACTGTAGGTGGTGTTGAAGTCACTTATTAGGTATTATTTGAACCACGGTAAAAGCTTTAAAACTTAAAAGTAACACCTATAATAGCCCAGTCATTTTACGGTTTGACCCGGGACATTTTTGTTTCGGTAGCCTAGAAATGTATTTTTTATGTAACTAGCCTGTTTTGTGTCTGACTGCTGGGCAAAGACCTCCCCCCTTCTCCTCCAGTCCTCCCTATGCAAAGCAATCTCTTGCCAACCCTAAAGGAAGGTACCTATTCAAGTCATCGCTCCATCTCCTCGTGGGCCTTCCACGACGTCGGCAACCATCTTTTGGCACTTATTCTGTGGCCATCTTGGTCCACCTCTCCAGATGTATGCGGCAGATATGTCCCGCCCAGTCCCACTTCAGATGAGCTGACTTAAGGCCTACGTCAGCTATACCAGCACTCGTAGTATGCTACACGTGATACGGCTATATCACGTCTTTTATCTCGTTCGTTCGCACGCAAATAGAAAGAGAGCTAAGGTGTGATAGCTTGGTGATAGCGCTGTATCACTGCGGCATGCTAGCTATGCTGGAGCGCAGATCTTTGTTTCGTCATATACTTATATTACTCTTTGGTTTCGTCCTAAAATGCAACGCTTCATGGCTCGTTGGCAAATCTTGAGATTGGATTTCTGATGTTCAGTCAAAGACCAAGTCTGAACACCGTAGTTAGGTAAGTTAGGATGGGCAAGATGCACATGTCGACGAGTTTTCGTTATCTTCATAAGCTCCTTCATAGACCAGTACCTAGCTCTTCCAGGCATTTTGGATCCGTCTTTCGACTTCTTTTTCCTGTCTGTTCTCAAAAGAAACTATCTGGCCCAAGTAGATATAAACAGAGACAATATGGATAATGTACTTACTAATTAAACTCAATGCTAGGTATTTATTTAGGTACCTCTACCTACCTACCTAACTACCTATCATACAAAGCCAAATTAGATAGAGTTTGAACTCTAACAGTATTTTAACTATTCGCTAACTAAGTCTACACCTTCCTAACTTCCGTAAGTTCCGGTATTCAATAAAGTGAATGTTGTAATTACGTTTCGCATGAATATAAAACTCCGGATTACCGTCAAAGGAACTTTTAGCAAATTGTCAAGGTTTTAATTCAGGTGAGACCTTGACCATGGGGTGCCATGGGTGTGGGTGACAAAAGAATTTTACGCAACTTAACTAAATAGGTAACTTTTTGTTCGCAACTTCCCTAATCGAAAAGTTTAGCCGCTGTAATTTGAAAATGCAGAAAGCCAGGACAGTAGGAATATATTGTGTTAGGTACGGTGCATCTTTTTTTTTGGTTACTATCCGTGGCTTCCCATCTATGACTATAATACTTAGTTGTTCCATACAAAAATGTTACTCTTACACAGGGTGTAGCAAAACACCCTGTAATACTTTAAGGGGGTGCTTCGGATCATCAAACCGAACAACTTTCAAAACATTTGAGTCGACTCGGTTCTGAAACAGCAGTTTTTTTCTCTCTACTACTAATAGGTAGGATATCAGGAATACGAGCAAAGATATTACTTTGTAGGTCCCATCAACGAACTACAATAATAGTTCGCTGTACCTACCTACTCGTTTGTACTTTTATTTATACTATACTACGAATAGAATTCAATAAGTTTTTATTTTCTCGTCTAAGTAACTGGGTAGGTCTAGGTACATATCTAATCTAATCTAATCTAAACTTTTATAAAACTGTAACTGAATAGTGTGTCTGTACATTGAAGATATTTACAAAAAAAAGATTACCATATGGTTTTTAGGTATCCCTGACTCAAAATCAACCTTTTTTAGAAATTTTGTCTGTCTGTTTGTTTGTGTGTTTGTTTGTTCGCGCATCACGCAAAAACTGCTGAACCGATTTTGATGAAACTTTTTTTGTTTGATAGCTTATGACCTGATTTAAAATCTGGTATATAATTTGTGCGGACGAAGTTGCGGGTAAACACTAGTTTTTTATAAAACCAAAGAGTTTTCATTAAATCTTAGAAAGACAGAACTGGCAAATGGTGTTAAGCCAAATACTTCAATTAAAAAGAAAACTGTTTTCTTCCTTTTTAGTTTTTATGGCTTTTGATACTTAGTAAATTTTTTTTCCAATATATTTTGCCAGTTCACTTCAAAAAACGATACAATCATTAAAAACGTTTTTATTCCGAAATTCCAAATAATACCACAAACTAATAAAATAATAATACAGCTAGTGGCGAGCTGTTGGTGTTTGGCGACACCACGGACCCGATTCTCCAGAGGGCCCGGATTGATTTGGCCCTCACCTCCTGTCTTGCCTTAACCGGCCGGCCAGGACTCTCTACAACCTTAGCTGCTCACTAGATGTTGCCGCCTTGTCGCTCCTTGCGAGCGGCCTTTTTGGGGGGCCCATTAAATGAGCTGGCGAGACACCGTCTGCCATTTTTGACAAACCAGAGACATTTGTTACGGCAGGCGTCCCGAGTCTCTCCGCAATAACCCAGATTTCCCAGTCCACCCAGTTCACCCCCATAACCCAAGTAATTTTCTTTCCTTTCTGCAATAGTCTCTGCACCGGATGTGGTTTGTCTTCTGGTGCATTTGCATAATGTATTCAGGGATAGACCACGGTTGGTGCAGGGAGGCACGCTCGTCCTGCGGCTCGCTTGGCGGCAGATTGACCCCGGAGACCAGGTCCACCAGGTTCCAGGTGGGCCGCTTCGGAGCTTCGCTCCTACGCGTAGCTCGGCATCCCATAGCATTCACAAAGGGGCCTCTACGTGTTGGACCTGTGTCCCCACGCAAAACTTCCAAAGGTCCAGGCTACGGCCCGTGAGTAAAACCTTATAGAAGTACATAATAATAATGTCTCTCTTTAGTGCCTATTTTCCGAACTGAATGAATATATTTAAAAACACAAAGTGTTTTTCCACTTCCAGCAATTTTCCTGGATCGCTGGTGTATGCATGGTGTATGGTATAACATTTTACCAAATACCTATAATTTGTTACCTATTCATAGGAATCTAAATTAAGCAAAAAATTGACGTGATTGATTTCTCGAGTTATTTTTCTCTTGTCGACTCTCGAACTCTTGACTAAATCTCGAGCAGGAATCCTAATTACCTACTTTAATGTACAAAATGATACCTACTGAACAACTTTCCCAAAGGACCAAAGGGATATTGAAAAAAAAATTAAGACTTTAGGGTCCTAAACATGCTGACTGATTTTTAAAGGGAGGATCGACTATTAAACTGAAACAAAACAACTTTCTCTATGGGACCAAACCCAAAATCGCGGATTAAAATTAGCTGTTCCATACAAAACTGCAATTCTACTCGACCCAAAATGTACACCTATGAGACTGCTGTCTTTTTCAAGATTTCAATTTAGGTCCCATACTTATAGAAAATTGCTTTTTTTAAATTGGCCTCTGCGTATACCAGGTAGGTACTTAGGTACCTACCCTCTCTATACTTAGTATCGAATATTAAACACATCCTGAATTCATGATGAAGTAATGCTATGTAATTAGTCATCGGAAGCGGTCGTACGAATGCATTGTCGACTTTAATTACATTTACATACATACATACATACATACATACATATGCTCACGCCTATGTCCCACTACTGGGGTAGGCAGAGACAATAGATCGCCACATGCTACGATTCTGACACACATCTTTCGCCTCCTCAACATTCATAAGTCTCTTCATACATGCTCGTCGGTTCCGGGTACATTTTATTTGGCCCTTCTTCAGTACGCATCGTATTTGGTCAGCGTACGTGCGCCTAGGGCGACCTCTTTCAACCATTCCATTCACACTTTCCTTGTAGATTTCATACGTCAGCCTACTTTGGCTCATTCTTTCCACATGGCCAAACCACCTCAACATTCCTTTTTCAATCCTTGTCACTACATCTTCTTTCAGACCACATCTTTCTCTAATCACACTATTCCGTAACCGGTCCTTTAAAGTCACACCACACATACTACGCAGGGAGCGCATTTCAACAGCATTTATTCTAGATTCATGCTTCTTCTGCCATACCCAACTCTCACTTCCATACATTAAAGTTGGTGCCAACACACCCTCGTGAACCGCCAAACGAGCCTTTTTAGATATAGTTTGACTCTTCACGAAGGTGTGCAAGGCTCCATTAATCCTATTTCCTGCTTTCACTCTTCTCTCTATATCTTCGTCGTACTTTCCGTCTCTGGTGAACATACAACCCAAGTACACAAACTCACTGACTTGCTCTAGCCTTTCATCACCTATCATAATCTTACATTCAGTCACTGTTTCATCGCAATTACATTTACACGCACTACAATGTATTTTGATATTTATTCGGCCCCTCGCTGGGCGCCATTTGATTGTTTAGCTTGATAATGTGTAATTATAAGTAGGTAACTCAAGTTTTACGATCTTAACAAGCCTAGTGAAATTATGACGTATAATGCTGGCTATTTCTGCACAACCACCCCCGCCCTTTCCTACAATTGAAAATGAAATTCTGCCTTATTCTCACGCTTTACACCTATGGGGTGAAATAGGTATGCTCCATCGATTGGTCAGGGCCGGCGTAGCTTACCGTCCGATCATTAACCCAGTTGTGAGGCGCGACGCGGCGCGGTCGGGCACGCGAGCCTGTTGGCCCGCCGCCGCCGCCTGGCCGGCAGTCTCTTCACTCCGACGCCATGCAACTGCCGGAACCGCCGCCGCCGCCGCTCGCTCCGCTCTGGGACCGCGTGCTCAGAGCCCAGGCATTACCTCCGGACCTCGATGTCCAACTCCTGTACATCGCTATTAGAGATCGCCTTACCCATCCCGAGTGGGAAGTACGTCTTCACGCGTTAAGAGTTCTCGCCGATTTGTTGCCGTTATCGGGAAATGCACTTTCGTTTCCGTTCGATCAAGTAGTTGACAACTTAGGGCATAATTCGCCTAATGTTCGTAAGGCGGCTTTGGATGCGCTCAAAGTTTTTTGCACGCATTGTGAGGATCCAGACTGTGCGGCACGTGCTATATTAGACAAGTGCTCGTACAATAACATTAGACCGCATTCCGCGAATATCGACACGAAAGTGAACGTTTTAACTGGGTTGATACTGTCCATACCTTCCGTCATGGGCATTTTGAGGAGAAGAAACCCATCGTTAGATACTTTTCCAATATTTCAAGTTTTAGGAGACAAACTTTTTGATCACGTTCACAGAGATGTTGCTCAACGATCTCTGTTAAAGCTTCGAAGGGTTTGTGGACCACGAGATTACATGATATCTCTCTCACGACTGGACCCTAAAGTTCAAGACAAGTTTAGAACTCTATGTGAGACGTATGATGAAGACTCTCTGGATGTTTACTACGCTCCACGAAAGACCTACCGGGAGACCAATCAATTAGTGAAGATCAATCATGTTTTCAATAGTCCACTTACAACTCCAATTAGAATATCCACTGATAGTTCATCAGACGAATCTTTTACACGCATGCCGTATTACAATAGTCATTTCGGAAGAGTAATAATAGAGACTGAGATAAAGTTTGACTCGGACACAGCGATAACAATGACCGTTCTAGAAGAAAACGAAACTGAATCTGAGAAGAACACGGGAAGTGAAGAGGACTGTGATAGTTCCGATAGGAATATGTTGAAATTTAGTGACGGAGAATCAGAAGACACTGATGTGGTTGTTAAAAAAGTGCGTTTCGGTGGTGAAAGTATTAAAATAAGGACGCCAGACAGTGAAAACCAAGTGACTAGCGAAGACGACAATAATACGAGACCAGCACTATTAGAAAAGGATAACATCGAAGAGATATCGACAGCGGTAACCCCGGTCATCATTAATAAAATGAATGAGATAAAGCGAGAGGCGTATGAGAGGGAACATCGAGCTAAAACTAAGAAGAGTGGCATACCACTGCCTGTAATATACAATCAGAATAAAGCTCCAAAACAGACACCTGAAATTGTAGCAACGTACAGTAAAGTTAAATTAAAATCTAAGTCCCTAAGCGAATTGTACGAATACTTCAATTCGAAGAACGAAGGAGGTAAATTGACGGAAAGGTCAGGGTTCGCATTGACCTTGGGGGAGGTAAGGTCTCCGGAGAAGGTGCCCAGCCCAGTGGAGACCCATAGAGAGGTCGAGGTTCTGCACAACTTGCAGCGAAGTCCTGCCGTGTCTCCGAAAAGGAAACAGACTCGATTACAACTTGAACATGACGGGTGAGTACTCCATTACCATTTCCTTTGCAGTTCTTTGACATAAGTAGCATGCTTTTTGTGCAAGATATATATATAAATCCTTGTAATAACCTTTGAGATAAGTCAAGATTTTAATCTACGTAAGATTAAAATCTTGACCTCTATATCCTCAGAGTCAAAATATTTACTTGAAAATTAGAATAATAATTGGCTTCACTTGGTGTCTATTGTTCAAGGCCAAGATTCAGAGACTTCTTTTGAACGTGAGTCGAGTCATGAAATGTAGGGTTGAAAACGTACCTATGGATTTTAAAATACAGGAGTTCGAAATTTTCGATCTCAACTTAAATTTTCAATCACATTTTCTAGTGCATTTCATTTTGAATTTCAAGCTCACGCATAATGAACCAGAAAGCCAGCGATAGTGGGAACTTGCTTGACAATTGTCTTGAAATTAAAAACTAGCTTTTGCTCGAAATTGGTTCGGTTATTCAAAACACGACCTATCTGTGAGTTTGCAACAAGTAGGGTAATTTTAAATGACTTGAAATGTTTGGTACAGATTCGTCCTGAACCTGCTAGCGTCATCACCTCATCTAGAACCAGACAACATCTCCCCTCGACCTCCAACTCCTCTTCGAGCCCACTACGACTGGGAGGAGTTGGGGGTAGTCCCAAAGCACGTGTCAGACCAATTGCATAATACGGTATGTGATTTCACCACTGCGATTTACATGTAGGTACCTAAGTAGGTAAGCATTAAGCATCACAAGGCATTCTCGTGAATGAGTAGGTACTTCTACTTATATCTATTAGTAAAAAACCGTTGCTGAATATAGCAGACATGACGACAGACAAACGCGGCTTATACAGTCTCATGAGTAGGTAGGACCCCTTAAAGTAGGTAATGCAACGGTTTACCTACTCTAAAAACTCTGTATAATGATAGTTTCTTTCTGAGGGTGTTGTATTAAAGGATAAATAAGGTTTCTTGCGTATTTTTTGAAAAAAAATGCAATATGCATAAAAGTTTGCATTGCTAATGAATGTTTAAAAATAGTTCGTATGTAGCAAAGCTTCTGTCCAATCCGAAATGGAATAATTGTCGCGAATTTATGTAGAGACGTGTTTGATTTCACCGTTATTTTTTCGCATTTTCACTAACAATTTTAACAAAAGAAGCTTGAACCATTAATCATTGTACTGCGCAGTTGTGAATATATTAAAAGTAAATGGAAAGGTGTTAATTAATCTAAATGTGTTATAAAAGAATCGTAGTTTAATTTCTAGTCGGCTGTTTTTCTTACTGGTGGTAGGTAGGTATACGGGTTGAATTCCCCAAACGCAGATTTTTTTCCCCATTTCTGATGTTGGTCCCATCTTTCAGTTTGGTGGTCTGATCATCCCCTTAAATAAGTGTGACCATATTCTAAAGCCTGTAGGTATGATATATGCATATTTTGCTGGCCCGATATTTGCCTAGCCTGACAGCGTTCACTGTATTGAAACCTTCATTGTTCTCACGCACCAGGAGAACTGGATAGCAGCAGTAAAGGCAGCAGATCAACTCCACAGCACGTTGCTGGAGACCAACAGCGTGAGGAAAGTGGAGCCCGCCGCGTTATCACTGGTCCAACACATGTGGGCCCTTTGCGATACGGTATGTATACCGCCATCAGTGATTACGCAGGAAATAGAAGGTTCATTTGATTCAAATGCCCGATACATAACCATTGCAATTTGCATGCAACCATGGATGAAAAAAAGGAATTGGTTTTTAGGGTTTCATTCGTTAAGAGAATATACTCGAACGAGGTTTCGTCCTATTTTAAATATTATCCAGTTAAAGTAAAAAAAAATTAGGTAGGTAGGTAAGTAACACAATGAGAAACCAATATCGGGGTCTTGTCGGCGTTTAGTTTCAATTCTAGGATTAATATAAGATTTGTATGAAAATCTTTGAGCCACGGTAACTTTGGAACTAAAGCGGCGAAGGAGCCGAAGGAGACGAACGAAACGAATTTGCTTTTAATTCTTCTGAAGATTCGTCCCATTCGCCGCGGATAAGTGTGCGAGGTGCATAGAATTTCATACAACTAATGCTAAAACTCGATTCGTTCGCTTCCTTCGCCTCTGATAAATATGCGTACACCTAAACGGAAGTCTAACGAGGTACCGACACAGATATTGGGTCCTGGAAAAAAAGTTATGTTGAAGGGATAACTGAAGGTACTACCACAGTACTACGATCAATTGAACCTTCTATGTATCTTTATTTCCCTGTATCATTTGCATAAAAACTACATTGTAATAAACACAACGTTTTATGATAATTGATAAACATTATTTCGCATAATATCAGGTAGTAGTACCCTTATGTTATTTGTATTAACAGGTAGGTACCTAACCTACTCTATTCATTGTTAGAGCATTTAAAAGCTGAAGAATATTAATAGTTAGCATAGAAGAGCAACTTATTGGTAAGTAGATAAATACGTTTTGACTGAAAACGGCCAGGTGCATGTCGGACTAGCGCACGGAAGGCTCCGTACCACAATACAATAACATGTACAATGTACATGTAAAATGTTTTCTCCGCACACTTGGCTAGTTATTATTATTTGTTGTTATACTGTAGAGTTTGTACTATACAAGGTGTTACAAAAATACAAATAAACCTTTAAGGGGGTGGTGTAGACCATTAAACTGAACAACTTTCACTATGGGACCAATGTTGAAATCGCGAAAAAAAAAATTTATGTTCCATACTCTACAAATCGACTAGAGCTAAAATACAGGGTGTAAGGGACAGCCCTAAGCAGACTGAAACGGTGAACTCAGACCATCAAACTGAACAACTTTCACTATGGAGCCTACCTCAGGAAACGCGAAAAAAAATCAGCTGTCCCATACAAAACTGCTGTACCTACCCGACTCAAATGTATGGGACAGCTGATTTTTTTTCGCGTTTCCTGAGGTAGGCTCCATATTGAAGGTTGTTCAGTTTGATGGTCTGAGTTCACCGTTTCAGTTTGCGGAGGGCTGTCCCTTACACCCTGTATGTATGGGATATAAAAAAAGCGCGATTTCGATGTTGGTCCCATAGAGAAAGTTGTTCAGTTTGACGGTCTAATCAACCCCCTTAAGAGTTTTAAATATTTATTTTTACTTATGAAACACCTTGTATAGGTAATCATACCAAGTTTGAAGCTTGTACCTATTGTTTGTTTGTTTTTACGATAGAGCGAGAAGAAATATTGATAAAAGCTAGTTTCTGATATTGGGGACCCCCCTTAATTATAAACTTTTTATTATTTGTCATCATCAAATCCAATGTAATGATACGTAATTGTGTCTGGCTACCTATTATGGTTCAGAAGGTCAGCCCTCTGAAGCTAAGACGGACGGACGGACTGCGTAGGCTTAGGAATAGGGTCCCGTAAAGTCCCGTTGTTACCTTTTGGTTACGGAACCCAAAATATTAATAACTAAGAATTTCATTTTCGTTACAGTCGAAATCTACTAGGTTCTTACCTATCATTATTATGCCACTTATTTTGAAAATATTATAAATAATATGTACATACCTATCATTATTATGCCACTTATTTTGAATATATTTATATGAACGTAGGTGTCGGCAGCGCGAGCCCCAGCTGAAGGCGCAGTGTGCGCGCTGGTGCGATCAGCGAGCAACGACTGTGCCCGACAGATCCTGCCAGCTCTGGTCTCCCGAATGGCCAGAGAACCACTGCCTGCAGCGTTGCCCCACGCTCTACTGCAGAGGCTGGCTTTACACCATTTGGTAGACCTCATATTTGATCCTGAAATGATTGGGGTGAGTGCAAAAATGGTTACCCCGTTATAATAACAGGTTATGGGCACAGTAAGAGCCTTGAACATAATGGCATTTATGACTTTTTAGATGTTATTTGAAAGTAAATGGCGATGGGCTCACTTCCCGTCATACTGGACAGAGTTTCGGTAGGTAGGTAGGTACTACTTGTGAAACGTGAATGTTCTGAGTTTTCATAATATCTCACTACCTCCTGGGGGAATAAAATCGTGAGCATATGCTTATGTTAAGACTTAATTTCCGACACAGTTCACAATGTATTTAAAGAATTTATGATTTATAATAGTACCTAGATCTGGAATTCCGGATAGATCTGGAATGTTACTTCCTTGGTATGTCGGATTCGGACCATGGCAGATTCTGAGATCATAAATCTGTGTTTGTTCTGAAAAGGTTAGCCCTTATCTTGCCTATACTCTTCCTCCCGCACCTTGGTTCTCTGTGTGTCTGTAACTGTTCATTCGCAGGTATCAGGAGAGGTGGAGCAGGTCCAAAACGCCCAACTCCGCGCCACGCTCTGCCTGGCGAGGGCTGCAGGTCCAGCCGCTGTGATCTCCGCCGTGCGGAGACGACTTGCCGGCACTGCCAGGGCCGATGCTTTTTGTAATAAAGTGAGTAATGAAGTTTCATGACCCTACGATGGCTTGCAGAATTAACGAGTTAAATTGGCAATAGGGATTAATTGTTTTGGAGGGGAGATCTCGAACCTAACTGAACGGCGATGACCATGGGCGTACCCAGCTTTTGGTCTTGGGGGGGGCAAGTCTGGGCGAGCTCCAGTTTTTGACGACCTAAAATCTGGAACGAGCAAAGCAAACTCGAGAATTTACTTCACCATAAAAACATATAGGAACCAAAACCTAGAGCGAGCGAAGCGAGCTCGAAATTTCACTGAATTCTGGAGTGTGCGAAGCTAAGTGAGCTCGAGATTTTACTGCAATGCATCTAGGTCTTTGTGGTACAATCGTAGCCAGGAGCGAGCGAAGCGAGCTCGACAATTCCCCAAATTCTGGAGCGAGCAAAGTGAGCTCGAGATTTTACTGCAATGTGTCTAGCCAGAAGCGAGCTCGAGATTTTAAGGCAATATAGTGAGATCAGTGTAATAAGTTTTAAATACTGGAGCGAGCGAAGCGAGCTCGAAATTTTACTGCAATATAGTGAGATCAGTGAAATAAGTTTTAAATCCTGGAGCGAGCGAAGCGAGCTCGAGTTTTTTACGACCTAAAAGCTCGAACGAGCAAAGCAAACTCGAGAATTCACCATAAAAACATATAGGATCCAAAACCTAGAGCGAGCGAAGCGAGTTCGAAATTTCGTTTAATTCTAGAGCGAGCGAAGCTAAGTGAGCTCGAGATTTTACTGCAATGCATCTAGGTCTTTGTGATACAATCGTAGCCAGGAGCGAGCGAAGCGAGCTCGACAATTCAACGAATTCTGGAGTGTCTAGCCAAAAGCGAGCGAAGCGAGCTCGAGATTTTACTGCAATATAGTGAGATCAGTATTATAAGTTTTAAATCCTGGAGCGAGCGAAGCGAGCTTGAGTTTTTTACGACCTAAAAGCAAGCTCAAGATTTAACTACACTATGAAAAGATATACGATCCAAAACCTAGAGCGAGCGAAGCGAGTTTTCACCCAATTCTGGAGCGAGCAAAGTGAGCGAAGAGATCTCAAAATTTCTCATCACAGACTACCATATCTATAGCAAGCAATGCTGCTATAGTAGAATAGAAAAAAGAGCGAGCGAAATGAGTTCGAAATTTATGAATAATACAACGTAACTGGTCCAGAATTTGGCCGACATAACAGTGCCATAATGAACAGAAATCAGAGCGAGCGAAGCGAGCTCGAAATTTTTCAGTGACATGACGTCGCTTTGACCAGAATTCTCACGTATGGAAGGCAGGTTAGGCCGATTCCAGGGGAGGGCAGCTGCCCCCCCCTGCCCCCCCCTGGGTACGCCCATGGCGATGACGCTCTGATGGACGGCTCCCATCAGGTGGGCTGAAGATCTGATAAATGACGCTGGGAACCGATGGTTGCGAGCTGCACAAAATAGTGAATGACATGTGTGTCAAACAACAGTGGATGTAATGTAGCTAAAATGATGATGAGTAGGCAGTAAAATTAACCAAACGTATTAGTAGGTACCTATAACATTTTTCTTGCTCACTGCCATGCCATCGCCGCACCGGGGTAGAAATTGATAATTTGTGTTGACGTGAAACATATGTTAATTTTAACACCCGAGGTCGCGATATCGTCCGATATCCATCGTTCGCCAATAATTAAATTATCAATCGTTATCTTAAAGCCTGGATGCAAGCAGTTAATAAGTAAAAATTTTTACGTTTTTACAATAATTTTGTTCGCAGTTACGAGAAAAACTAAGCAGACCTACTGAAAACATCAGGCCCTGTCACATGGCTAGGTATGTCAAAGTACCTACCTTAATAAAATTGTATTAAAACACTATAGTATAGCCGCTACGCCGTAGCGGTTTCTTCCAGATTTTTAAACCATAAGAGTTTTGGAGGAGAACCCTCTAAAAAGGGACAGTGTGCTATTTATTGGCTTTTGAATTCGCTAGGATTTCAAGTAGGTAAGTTGAGTACGCCTTCGTCACGGACGGAATACCCTTTTCCCGTTATTTCCGATAGATAGTTGTATTCGTTTCGCCAATTGAGGGTTCTGTCGAAGCGGGTCTAATGGTCTGATGACAAGACCACTAACTTGCCTCCACCAATATGCTGGGTTTGCCTGCGTAAAATGTCATCTCCTCTCCCTTATAAGGCGCGTTGCTGTGCAACTTATATAGACTGATTATGATCAGAAACGAGAATATACTTCTCCTTGATATAATAAAGTTTTCTAAAATAACCGTCGTTTTTCAGGAGTTCCCAGCTCCCAGTGCCTGTGAGAAGAAGGGCCAGGTCAACGCCACCGCCCGCTGCGCCATTACCACCGAGAAGGTTAAGGCCTTTACCAGATTCTGCACCATTGCCTAGTAAGTTTCTCCTGTAAACCTGCATCGATTTTCATGAAATTCGGCAGAGGTATTGAGCAAAGCATATGTGCACATAAGCTACCTACTTTATTTCGCAAATGCTCGTTTATTCCAAACCTTGATCAATAATTTTGTTTTAATTCAAACAGGTATTTCGCAACCTGGAAGAGAATATGTTCTGAAACGTCTTTCTCCAATTCCACTAAGCGACAGGTAAGTTGTTTATTATTATTTATTATGACTTCTAAAGGTTTTAGGTATCCGTGATTTTATAACAAGTTTCACCTTATGAAAGCATACCTTATAATGTATGCTCCTGAAGTCTTGTAAAATATATCTGCTATAATAGGTAAGTATTGGGTACCATTCGGTCGAGTCAATGATGGCATTATGTATGAAGTTAAGTTATAACCTACTACTTTTGTCTGTCACTGTTTTTCCTGTGTTGTTCCGGTGAAATGAGTTATCTATCTATCTGATACGTCCTGCACACCCTGGACAATCAGCAAGCCAGTTGCTGGTTGGAAAATTTTATCATACAACGATGGCAAGTCAATGTTATAGATATACTAAGCTGACGTCCGTCACTACTTAGTAATTATTTAATCCTTATTTGAGCTTCTCAGCATTGAGGGCGTTTTGAAGTGCTATTTTCAAAATAACTATGGATATTATGCATCATTCGTACATACGAATTTAAAGGTGTGCGATTCAAAAATAGCACTTTTGGCTTCTTCAGCGACAACACGTTCCGTTCCGTGGTAGCTTCAAAAAAAAATTGTCTAAGTGGGGTTCAAGTTCCTATATTGAATACATTATTTTGACTTTGAACTTTGGGGGGCCAACCACCACCAACAATAGAGCCCGAATATTGCCCCAAAACTTCTTAAAAATTCATCACACATCTTTAACCTTCGATAACGTCGCGTCGTTAGTTGAACTTTAGAAGTTCAGTAACTTTTATAATTTGAATTATTAAAAACGTATATATACCTACCTAAATTATTAAGCTACAGGCACTAGTTCAGGTACCTACTTACAGGTGTTGTACCTGGATATTGACCTTGTCTTGTGGGAACTACGCATATGTCGATCGACGCGAAGGTTTCCGTACCTATTTTATTATTAATAAAGTTCTATCTGTCTTCAGTCCCTCTCACTCATAGAAATATACGAACTAAGTAGTAAAAGTTTTTATCTTCGTAGTACAGTTGTCGTTTCGTAGTAGCACGACAGAATGCATCTACACTACAGAGTGTAACTGATATAAATTAGGATTTTTTAAACTAAGCGAGTTTACCCATCAAACTGAACAACTTTTACTATGGGAGCAAACCGATCGGAGCAAAAAAAAAATCAACTGTTGCATACTAAACTGTAATGCCTATTTATAGGTATTTACCCGAATCAAATGTATCTATGCAACAGATTTTTTTTTTTGCTCCGGGCGATTTGCTCCCATAGTAAAAGTTGTTCAGTTTGATGGGTAGACTCTTAGTTTAAAAGGATGCTAATGATATCCATTTCCCGCTGTATTATGTGTGTTTAGATATTTTTCTGTTAAAAATATCCTGCCTAACTGCGTTTCTGTACCAGTCGCTGTAGTCGAAATCTGAGAAATCAGGTTGCAGGTAGTCGAAAGAAATACACAGAATAAGTGAAAAACAACACAAGTTCTAGTAGCTCGAACGTTCTACAAAACGAACACTTTAATTGGGTCAAAACTGTAACAAAAATCTTAGCAATAAACGAAATCATTCCTGAACAAAACTACACGTAATTTGCTTTCCGTTCTACTTATTTGTGTTGACCAGACGGCGATTGTTATCTATGTAAAACAAATGGCAATTAAACTATTTCTTGAAGGGAGTCAGCCACCCCTATAGCCTGCCTGAGTAAGAACTAACACCTAATCGATAACTTAAATGACTAATGTTGAACCAACGGCCCTGAAGTGTTACGGCTTATTCCTTAGAAAAATGCGTAAGAATTCGGCCTCGGTCAAATGTCAAGCGACAAAGGTTTTATAGAATCATTTCCTAAACCGCCACTAAATAAAGGATTTATGAATATGAAACAGCCACTTTGTAATTACATTTGTCCACAGAACAAAGTTTGAATACATTTGCCGTCGCGTAGCAACGGTCGCTCTTCGATTTGCGTTTGTTTGCCACGCAACAGCTGTCTAGGCCCATCATAACATAACAGCTTGTTAATCAACCAAACACATAGTTGAATCAGACTGATATCTTCATTATACGTCGATCAAGAAGATATGGTACCTACCACGTATAATTAACACGCTCAATTCGATGTCCAACTGCACATCCAACTAGACAGTCCATTACCAAAACTGACATCGAATTATTTATTCAGTGTTTTAGTGCTATCAAACACGCATTGGGTGACCGAGAGCTATGTAGATATAATTGCGTGTCACACTAACCCACATTTGGAAACTAAAGTTATGAGCCACTGTTCATTCAGGGCGTTTATGTACGACCTATTTTCCGTATCGCTGGATCGCCCCAGTTTGTATCGGTAAACACCGGCTAATAGGTCTCAAGATGTCGATTTAAGGTTTTAAATATTGCTGCAAGAATTTATCGACCATTAATCGAGTTATGAAGAAAAGCTAGTAGGAAACAAATAGGTTACGAGGTTGCGAGATTTTTCAGAGAATTACTGACTATCTCTAAACATAAAACTCTGTATTTTGCACTCCCTGGCTGACACGGTAAGGGTGGTGGTTTATTTGAGGTATAGTTTCTATGCATCACTAAAATTACACCATAATTTGCCAGCTCATTCAAATACAGTCATAGTCAGAATATTCTTGTAAACCACACCAACTAGGACGGAGGTAATTTCTGAAAACGTCACCTAATCTGCATAATATGCAGGTACGAAGAGTTCATTAACATGTGGTAGTGGCTCGAGCCAATTGATCGCGAGTAGGGCCGAGTGGGTGCGAGTTGGGGCGTCAGTCGCGGAGGCGCCGCGGCGGCAGGCGGCAGGCATGCTGTGCTGCTGCTCACGCCGCGCCGTCGGGCCCGCGCCCGCGCCCGTTGCGCCCCGTCCCCCGCCCCCGCCCCTCACGCTCGACCTCGTCGCCGACCTACCACCCCACACGCGGTAACTTCCGACCCAGCTCTTTGCGCATATACAAACAAAACTACCAAACTATGTCGCATTAACATTTTTCTTTGTTTTCACAGAGACTCCAGCGCTTTTACGAGCTTCGAAGATAAAAGCGATAAGAATATTTCGGAAGAGAAGAAGTCTGTCGAGAGTGTTATCATCGGCAGAACGACTGAAATCGACATTGGCGCTGATGAAGTGGACGACCCACCGCCGCCGCCCCGCTCTCCATCTGTACGCGTTGAGGACTACTCAGAGAAATCGAATCCTTCGATACACAGCAGCCGATCTCGCGCCGGAAGCGTTTCAAATGAATTTGGGTCACAACAATCCCTAAACGTAGAACCCATCGCATCTCCCGAACCTAGTTTACGGAGTAGGAAATCTACGCAAGATTCGACGCCGTCAAAAAGCAGAAGTGCTTCACCAAGCCCGGTAAAGAGTTCAAGAAGTGGAAACCCCACACCCGAACCTACAAGCGAACCGTACCACGAGGAGCCCATGGTAATAGCGGAACGGGATGTGCGCAACGCTCTGGCAGAGTGTATAATTCCAGCGAAACAGGAAGATTGGGAGATAATTGTAAACAGATTGATAGAAACTGAACGCTTAGCCGTAGACCCGACGGCTCGGGCACCGGCGGCAAGTTGGCGGGCTGTCGTTCGTTCGGCGTCGACTCACGTCCGGTCGTTACGTTCCCGCGTTGCGCGAGCGGCTTGTTCAGCAGTCGGAGCGTTATTTGAACACCGAGGTCGGGCATTGGACAACGAAATAGAAGATGCTGGCTGTGCTTTATTGGAGCGTTGCGCAGATGTTAACAGATTCCTGAGAGCCGATGCTGCGTCGGCGTTGGTTCGTATAGCGTGCGGCAGCAACTATGTCAGAACAGCTGTGGCCTTATCGCGTCGGGGAGCGACGCATCGCGCCGGCCCCGTCCGCGCTGCGGCCGCTCAGGCGCTTTCGAAACTAGTTCAACATAACGGGGCGTCCAGAGTGCTCGATATGCCTTCAGATCCTCGGACGGTGCTGTTGAGAGCCGCTGGAGAACTTCTGGGCGATGCCAACGCGGAGACTAGAGTTCATGCGCGTCAGCTGTGTCTTGCGCTGTCAGAAGACACCCGGTTCAGACAGATGCTGAAAGACGCGATGCTGCCGACTCGATTTCTTGCCATAGAGAAATTTGTCGATAAATTACGATGCCGATAACGTGTTACTTACTGCAAAAAGTTGGTCAAGTTGTAAACTACATTTTTATGAAAGTGTAGTTAGGTATTAGAAGAATTAAGTGGCAATTAAGGGGTAAGCCCTTAATCTTGATACAGTGAGCAACTGTAACAAAAATTGTAATAATAATTGCGAAAGTGTATCGAAATAGCACGAATTTAATATTTTCTCGAGTAGGTAATTTAAAAGCTAGCACTTGACCTCCAGGTTTTACTTTGTGCTCTAATTATACGTAAGATTTATTACACAAAAAAGTGACCTATTGAATTGTATTCACGAAATTATGACTGAATTGTGCGAAAGGTATTTTTGTAGAAATAGAAGAAATTGTTTAATTAAATTAAACTGTTATCCTCCAACGGAGCGAACTTTCATACTTATATGTCATTTGTAATATTTTAATTGTATTATACCTACCAATTAAATAATTAATGAAATATAAAACACTAATTTACTTAGTTTTATTAACTCACTACTTATAAATTACGTTAAATATGGGTCGTAGTTGTACGAGTAGTAGGTAGCAGAGTGAAAGGGATTATTGAATTCATTTCGTAGACAAATACGTACGCATCTCAGCCCTAGGGGAGCTTGTAATTTCTCTGTGATCTCAACCCAACTAACACTCAGTTGCAAAAACGCTCATTAAAGTTAATCCTCCATTAAATCTCTTGCTTTATAGTAAAAGCATGAGCGAAGATACAAGATACCCAATATAATGCCTATGCGCTCTAAGCCTATGCCAGTAGCCAGTAGCTTCCTGGCGTCAACCTTATGAAATAGCATGAATAAAAAGCATAAAGCTCCTTGCAAAGAGAATATCATCATGATGACAAGTGACAACGTGGTGACAACCCATCAAATTCAATTTCTCTGTGGTCATGCATTGATATCAAAGCGTAGAAAGAGAAGGAACTAGAAGGAAGCACGTGTCTTGTAATATCACTCAGTAAGAGATGCACATAGCAAAATCGCTCTAGTTAAAAAAGGAGATCGCTACTTATTGTTGTCCTTATCGACGTAGCCACTTTTTTGTTCTACGACGGCTATCTGACTCCGGAGTCAGACATCTATTTTCATACAAATTGTATAGGATTTTATGACTATCGCTGTCTCATACGCGGTTACACTGATGTTCCGTCTATCAGCGTAAGCGAAAAATACTTCGCCTATGTATCAAAGAGTACATTATTGATATTCAGATAAATAACGAATAATATTTATATTACAAAAATACAAAACAAAACATGCTCAGCAACCATGATCCCTAACCAACCACTATGCTTTCTTGAATGGAGTTATCGTCAGGGTCACTGTTAAAACTAGGATCATTTGTCTTCTGGACCGGCTTGTACCTGTGGTGTTCGGTCCATGCGCCTGATAAAAGTCCCGAGTGGTGGTCGAGGACCGTGACCCTGCTCCACGGAAGCGTCGCGACGGTAGCAGGGCTTAGCCAGTGCGGAGTCAGCACGGTAACAAAATGTCGCCTCACCGGTGAGTTTTAAGACATTTCCCTGTCCGAACGACCTTTTTCAGAGCCGACAACTCTACTAAACTAACTACGTCATTTTAGTATGGTATACCTATTTTCAACTGGCTTGTCCTTCATTATGTCAGTGTGGTGCCTTCTATCTAACCGAGGAAATCAAATTCGAAAATGATAAGAATTCTCACCAAATTTCACAATTCGGTATGTAATTAACTCATTAAATACCTATTGGTCTTAAAAAAAAATACTTTCCCGGGTATTTCATCAGCCATATCAGCCAAAATGGTTACAGCCATTTTTAAAATATGAACATGGATTAATGAAAAGGTCAGAAAGTCTGTATACCTACGCTGAAGAAATAATGGTCTCAACAAAGATCTACCAGAGACTCAAGTCAATTTCCCCTGAAGGCGGTACACCCTGCTGAAAAACGAACGAGGTTCTGACGACCCACCAACAACGGTCCAAAGAGTCCCGAGGGGAGACCTTTACGAAGCAGTGGGACTACAGAACAGGCTACAAAAAATTCTTTCTGTTAAAAAACTCCCAAAAATGCCTTAATCAAAACGGTAGCCGTAGCGCGAATTCCCAAAAAAAATATCTTGAAAGGACCTGCACATGCATATACGCTGAAAAAGTCATTCTGATGTGTAGATGAAAATAGTCCACATTGGGCACGAGTGGTGGATAAACGCCCGCACAACCTCACCAAGATGCCTGTGTAAGCAATGATGGTTCTAGCAGCATTTTGATTTGATTTTTTCTCCCTTTATCTTTCCAGCGCAAATAATGCCACATCAATACGCTCTCATGGTATGGTCATGGGGGTACTTTGCATTTGACCTGCTCTGGTGCCTTGCATACTGGACAGACAATGGCCTGATGTTGTTCCATCACTTCAGTACCCTTGTAGCTATAACAATGAACATGAGGAAGGCGTACACGGGGTGCACTTTCTCTTGTACCCTAGCCATGATGGAGGTTACCAATCCTCTGCTGCAAACAAGGTGGTGAGTGTGAAATCTGTTGATAGGCTATAAGCTAGTATGTTGTGTGGAGGATTTATAATCGTACGACCATTCTTTGATGACTTATTTATCCGTTATCAATCTTCATTCAAAGTCGCTCGGTAAGCTATGGAGAGAGCTATGCTCGGTGTTTCTCTAAGGGATCACATCAGAAATGAAGTGATTCGTCACAGAACTAAAGTGGCTAACATAGCTCAGAAAATTAGCAAGCTGAAGTGGCAATGGGCTGGTCATATCTGCCGAAGAACTGACAACCGATGGGGTGTCAGAGTTCTAGAGTGGAGACCGCGAACTGGTAGGCGTAGTGTGGGACGCCCTGCTGCTGCTGGACAGACGACCTAAAAAAAGTAGCGGGGAGCGACTGGATGAGGAAGGCCGAGGACAGAGTATTGTGGCGCGCCTTGGGAGAGGCCTATGTTCAGCAGTGGACGATGATAGGCTGATGATGATGATGAATCTTCATTCTAGTTTTTACAAATTGTAATATCTAATGCGATCTTGACTACCTAAGCACTGAGTCAGATATTATGACACAAAGCTTTGATATAAGGGATGTTTGATTTGCGATTTAATATAGAGATACGGATATAATTCGGAGCGCGCTACATACAAACGACGTCTGGTTATATTTTCAATACTAACCAAGTAAAGTCAGTGAAACTTTTCAGAAACAATCTTTATTAGTATTCGCTAGTCGGCTTTCCACCTTTTCAGTAGATAATTATAGTACACTCATCATCGTCATCACAGCCTATTTACGGTGTATGGGCGTTAGTCCACCACGCGTGTCCAATGAGGATTGGTAGATTTTTATACGCATCGGAATTTCTTCATTGTATGCAGGTTTCCTCACGATGTTTTCCTGAACCGTTTGAGAGCAGTCGGTATTACGTACATAAGTTAGAAAAACTCCTCGGTACATGGTATGTGGTCCGTGCGGATTCGAACCCGGACCTCAAGATTGAGTTTCCATAGCTCTCCGCAACACGCGCTACCGACGCTCCGACCAACGATAGTACACTATAGCAGCGAAACGATGGCGAGATTGGTAGGCGTTTCTTGCCACTTGTACGCGTATTTTGTAACGCGAGAGTACCTTGTCATTAGTCATTTTAGACATTAGTGGCCTAAACCGTATCCAGGGAGGAAACTAGGGAACACGTTTGTATGGAGAAAACGTAACGCGCCTTTCCTCTTAAATCGCAATGAAATGGGCATGTTGTTCTCATAGTTCAATCCGTAGGTTTGTTTGTAGTACCTACCTATTCATTTTGCATGTTTCTTTGCCCGCAGGTTACTTCGAAGTGAAGGTTACGATAAAAACATAATATTTTACGCGATAGAGGTGGTATACCTGGTGCTGTTTATTGGATTACGCGGCGTCTTTGGGTCCTACCTCATTTATAAGATATTCCAAACAGATTTCTTTGATTTAGAAACCAAATTAATTTCGCTTGTCTTGTACTTTGTGTCCATAGGATTTATTTACGAAATATTGGGCTATGTATTGTACAAGTACAAGAATAAAATCGTAAGTAGATGGATACAGGGTGTTAGGGTAAACAGTTGCATTACTTTAAGGGGTGATTTTACCCATGCTACTGAACAACTTTCCCTAAGAAACATATAGGAAAATGGTAAGAAATTTTGTGGACTTCCCATACTAAATTCAGTCAGCTGATACTTTACGTGTACCTGAAGTCCAAAAAAATGTTTGCGAATTTGGAGGTACAATTACCCCTGAAAATAATGCAAATGTTTACCCTAACACCCTGTATAGGTATTAGTATAGATATTTTTCCTGTTTTTATCAGCCTACTTCATCTCTTCTGCTGGGCAAAGGCAAATAGTTATAAATCTAAGATCTTATTACTCTCAATTTTAAGGTTTGCAAACTCATAGCAAATTCGCGATTCCCAGTATGTTCAACACAGAAATGATGCGGTATCCCACTAGAATTGCAAACCCTGTAATTATTGTTTCTTTTATATAAGGGGAAGCCGCGGTGGTCCAGTGGCGAATAACCTTGCCTGCCGTGCAGGAGGCGATGGTTCGATCCCCGTCCAGGCCGACTCGTACCATTGAGTTTTTCTGAATTTATGTACGATTTGTAACACCGCTAGCTTTTCGGTGAAGGAAAAACATCGTGAGTAAACCTGCATGCTTGAAGGGACGTATTTGTATGTAGTCTGGTAATATTATGAATACTAACCAATTAAAGTCAATGAAATTTTTCAGAAACAATCTAGAAACTAATCTCTATGTTTGTATGAAGTCAGATTTTCGTTAAAATGTAGTTTTGAAGTTACAGTGCCTCAAAGATATCCATACAAATCTTACATTAATCCTAGCATTAAATCTGTATATTTTAACGAAAATCTGACTTCATACGAACATAGAGATTAGTTTCTAGATTGTTTCTGAAAAATTTCATTGACTTTAATTGGATAGTATTGAAAATATCACCAGACTACGTTTGTATGCAGCGCGCATTTGCGCTCTCTCGGAATAAACTTCTTTAATTTCGAGGCATGTATTGTACCCACTGTCCATTATAAGTGGCGACGGGCTCACCCCCCGTCACACTGGACAGTTTCGGTACTACTGGTGAAACATGGATGTTCTGAGGTTTCAGAATATCTCTGACTACCCCCTCGGGGAATATAGTCGTGAGCATATGCTATGCTTATATAAGCAAGTCATTATTCCCAGTAACTGATTTAAAATATTTCCATTTCAGGGCGAGTTTGAAGGGTTTCTCACAGAAATGGGGCTTATTTTAAACGATCAGGCATAACTTACCCAAGATTTGAAGAAAAAAAATGATTGAAAATATTTATAAAATTGTTATACTTAAACAGATTTTAATTAATGTTAAAATTAAATATTAACAAATCTACAAAATTCTTTGTTTTCTTGGAAATAATGTACTTAGATTGCTTAAAAACTTAATTGCCCTTACACTACTTGGCAAACAACTTGACCAACAACTCTTGTCTAAATAAATGGTCAGTCAAGGTTTTTTGCCAGTGTTTTGTTTACACTACATTTTGATGTGGTTGTTACTTTAATTAAATTCTGTTATTGATCAATAAATATTTTTACTGAACTATCAACAATGTTTTCATATCAAAAATTATGTAAATATAAAAAGCTCTTACGAGTAACATTAAGAACTACTTCTGGCCAATAAAATAGCCTCTCATTAAACCTAAAAACTGAGCAGAAAAAACCACTTGTCACAACAACATTACGTCAATAAATCATTCTCTTCTGTGATAATTACCTCCCTTATGACTTCTAGCCCTCCACCTGCTGCGGGGACCTTGGTTACCTTTATAATCATTATTATGATGAATGTCTCTAGACCTGTAATCTTCTCTATGAGTTTTTTCCCTGTACGGATGATGCCTATGGGCCCAATTGCCCTGTAAACTGGCTAGGACCAGCTTATCCTGCTGCTCCTGGCCTCGGGGCATCTGTACCACTCTGTAGTCTTCACCTTTAAGTGTTTCCATCATGTCAGTAAACTGATTAGCTATGTTCGGTTGACCAGAAAAATCTATATTCGGATCGGGGCCGAAACATCTTATCGGTGGTGGCAGTAACGCCATACGGCCTCGGGACTGCAGGCTAAGAGTTTTATGAAAGAGTGCAGTACCTCTGAATAAGTTCATGGCGTACGGAACTGAAACTTCGTGGCAGTAAGTGACGAAAGCGAAGTTTTTCTGGCGACCATCTCGATCTTTCGGTATCCTAACTTTTTCCAACGGTCCTGCCTGTAAATAGACGTAGTTTATGGTGTTTTAGATGTATAAACGATATTGGTCTAGAATCTTAGAAGGAATAAAAGAAAATCAGTAAAATGTTAATGCTAACCTGTAGAAATAATTCGTACAAAATTTCCTCGGTAACTTGCTCAGATAGATTACCACACCAAACGGTCTTGTTGTCTTCTTCGATCATTTTCGGCGACGTGTTTATTTAATAACTTATTTTTTGAATAATCTTTTGGCGAACACTAGACAAAATATTATAAAAACTGTATTCATTGATCTGAGAAAATACAAAGCTAAAGCTCGTTGATCTGCATAGCTAGCATGCCGCAGTGATACAGCGCTATCACATCTTAGCTCTCTTTCTATTTGCGTGCGAACGAACGAGATAAAAGACGTGATATAGCCGTATCACGTGTAGCATACTACGAGTGCTGATTGACATTGACATGACATGATTGACATTGACATATCGTGATGAGTGGAGGAGTGATGAACGATGACAGGAATGAATGATTGTTGTTGTTGTTTAGTTTCTTTTTGAAATTGAAGTTTCGTTTTTTATATTTCTGCACTCGTAGTATGCTGCACGTGCTACGGCTGTATCACGTCTTTTATCTCGTTCGTTCGCACGCAAATAGAAAGAGAGCTAAGGTGTGATAGCTTGGTGATAGCGCTGTATCACTGCGGCATGCTAGCTATGCTGCGGGGCTAGTACGCCAACCCGCGATAGCGTGATATAGCGCTATCACGCTTCCGCTCTCTTTCTATTTGCACGCGACAGGTCGAGACAGAAGACTAAATTTGACAGATGGATGTGTTAAATGTGGTTGGCGTACTAGCCCCGCAGGTCAGGCTTTACAGCCGTTCTCTTCAGTTGTTTATCGTTTTGGCTGTATGGGTTTGTTCCTTTTGCCAGAAAGTCATCATCGTTCAATTTTTCATTCTCATTCGTTTCTGCCCGATGTCTGATCCAAGAACATTATATATAATACAAGATTTTTGACAATAAATAAAAAATATTTTAGTACAAATTGTAGGTCGATCTTGCCACCTTATGCTTTATTTTGACGTTCTTGCGTGGAGGCAACGCCCTCATTTATTTTCTACTCTTTTATGTCCTTTAGGTTAGAGAAAAAACCGATAAACCACTGAAGACCACGGATGTAAGGCTAGATCCCATTGCCTTTTCGAAAGGAAGAACTAAACAACAACAACATATTGACATTTCAGCGAACGAATCTCAAAGGAATGGATTTTTTCTATGCCGCCGATTTCACGAAATAATTCTGTTGCGGGTCGTAAAATAGATAATAATACAATTCCCATTTTTGCAAATGCATCATTGCCCTGAAATGTTACAAAGTGTACGTATCGAGAGAAAACAATAGATAGTGGCATAAAGTTATATTCTCGTTAGTACGTAATCTTTTGGACTGCTTTAAGGTTATACTCCGGACTGCACCATGGACGACTCAAACAAATATCAGCAGATGCAAGATGAAATGTCTAGGTGAGTCTTCGAATCCTTCACCGCTAAGCTAAGGCGTGGAACTCCTCCCCAGTTTCCCCTTGACAAATTTTTGAAGTGAAACTCTTTATTGGAAGGAAGGAAGTTGATAGTAGTCGCTCACAGGCTTCGATCTGGACACATGCCATTGAGAAAGTTTGCATTCCTAATGAGAAAGGCTGATTCCCCAAATTTCGAGGAGTGTGATGTGGTAGAGGATGTGTATCATCTTTTGGTGGAATTCAAGTTCAATCTAGCGCGGGATTCACTGATGAAGGAACTGGGGTTGAACAAACTTGATGTAGGTGCTTTCACAATGTGTTAGCTAGCCCTAGTTCAGATGAAGCTAAAAAGTTGTTCACCTTTGCGACTTTTCCAGCAGGGCTCAACTGTACAATGAGTACCGTCGAATTTAGGGGTGGGGATGGGTGGGGGGGATAGGGGGGGGGGGTCCCCACATGCCCCCCCTAAAGGGAAAAGTACGGAACCCCCCACCCCCTTTTTTTGCCCCCCTGCAGTCCAAAAATAGCTGGTAGAAGGTGTGGGATGTTACTAGTAGTAGTAGTAGTAGATGGCCCCAGATCTAGTTGGTTAGGTTAGCGAGGAGCGAAGCGTCGAGCATGTTAGGTTTCTTGCGACCACAGCGCACGAGCCGAGCGAGCAGAGCGAGCGGTGCCGCGGCAGCGGCCGGCGAGTGCTAGAACCGAATTGCTACTGTTTACCTAGTCGCCTCGAATCCCCCGCCCCCTATGGGTGGTAAGGGGATTTTCCCCCCTCCACCCCCTCAAATTCGTGCAGCAGGATACTAAAAATTGCACTTTTTACAAAAAAAAAGGGGGGGGGGGTTCCGTAATTTTTCCCTTTGGGGGGGCATGTGGGGACCCTCCCCTATCCCCCCCACCCATCCCCACCCCTAAATTCGACGGTACTCATTGTACAGTCCTTCCATCAGCAGTGATCGGAATAGGCGGTGCAATTAAGGGTAAAGGTTCTAATATTTGTGTGATGAATATGAATATTTGTATTCAATTCATGTGTGTTTGTATCTACAGGGTGAAATTGATATCATTAGGATTCTTTTAAACTAAGAGTCTACACATTAAACTAAACAACTTTTACGATTTGAGCAAACCAATAGGAGCAAAAAAAAAAATCAGCTGTCCCATACTAAACTGTACCCGCCGCCGCTGCCTACACGACTCAAATGTATGGGACAGCAGAGTCAAGTTGTTCACATTGATGGGTACAGGAGACTAGAGAGAGAGTTTAAAAGGATGCTAATGATCAATTTCACCCCAAATATACAACGCAAACAATTTTACGCCCTAAGTCTAGTCCCTAAAAAAGAATAAAAGTAAAAAAAAAACAATCTCAGCATAACACCACACATACATCGCAAGGAACGCATTTCAACAGCATTAATTTAACTTTCATGCTTCTTCTGTCATATCCAGCACTCACTGCCATACATAAGTAGCCGTACCAACACACCATTGTGTATAGCAAGTCACACCTTTTTGGATAGTGTAGATAATTGTCTAAATGCAATTTTACAGGTTCGAAGCCGAAATATCGGGCGGGGACCATCCCCTAGGCCGCCCGGTGATAGGCTCGGCCACATTCGGAGCGGTACAGCAGCAGCTGGACCGCGCGCTGCCGCCGCCGCCCCCCCCGCCGGCCATGCTGACGTCATTCGACCCCTCGCTGATGGGCTCCCGCATGATGTACCCCACCGTGCCTCCACCACCGCCTCCGCCTTCAATGATGGTGCCTGCCTCTGTAAGGTTTTATGTAATGTATTAAACAATGAACACCTCATGTTTCATATTCATATTCATTTATTGCATAGCCACATGGTTGTCTTAGATCTAAATATATTATTTATAGTTAGACATGTCGCACCCCGTCAGGGCATTGCAATATTTGAGAGAGAGTTTGAGATTACATTACACCTTATAGGATGTTTTGTAATATTTATTATATGACTAGCTTTTGACTGCTACATTGTTTGCGTTGACATGAGAAAAGTATCCTGTGTTCAATTAAATTTTTGTTTAATGGCATCCGATGTGTTATCACAATTCAGCCAACGTCTCGTTATATGAATATTATACGTAGGAAAATTATCAGTAGTTTTAGTTAAATCTAGAGTGGCAGTTTTGCCCATGTAAGTAGTTTAGAGTCTCAAGTGATTGTTTTAAGGTTAAAACACAAAAGAGTTCACAAAATGGCCAACCCGCATGGCCAAAACAATCACTTGCTGATGCAGGCAGACATCCTCTCTGTAGACCTCTAGCCACGCGAATCCCGTATCCTGTGTTAATTCAAAATGCATTTTATTTATCTGTACGCCAAATTAAATTCAAATCCATTTATGTGTGATTGAGTGACAAAAACATCCAATCTTTGACATTTATAATATTAGTGAGATTAGGATTTCATTGAAATCTGCTCACAAATATCCAAACACCACACACTTTCATATTGATAATATTAGTAGGATGCCCGAGGATAAAATATAGTTTTATCGGGGAAAAGAGTGGTTTATTGTTCTTAAAACAGATTGCTATGAAGTAGAAAGACAAAAACTAAAAATAAGTTTTATTACTTAATTTTATTTATTATAATAATTTTATTAAGCGTGTGTGAAAGGAAATATTGGTATAGGCAGACCTAGGAGGACGTACCTAGATCAGATCAAGTACGTCATTAAAAAATGCCAGGTTAAAAGCAGCCGAAATCGACGGGAATGTATGAAAAGATGTATGGACTTAGAGGAAGCAAGAGAGGTGTGTCAGAACCGCCCAAAATGGAGATCCATAATCTCTGCCTACCCCTCTGGGAAAAAGGCGTGAGTTTATGTATGTATATGTATTAATTTAAATTTGACTTTCCCAGTAGGTTCACCCTTATCCTGTTTAGTGAATGGAAGTCTTTGCGTTTCATTGGGATCCAACTGGCAAATCAATATGGAATATTCAAGACCCCACATAGCAGAACGGTTTATAGCACATTCTGGCATTGTCAGCACACCATTGAGTCCATCATTTTAAGACATGTAGGGACAGTTTCAAAGTGAAGATCTCTACCTACCCCTCCATCAAAAAGGCGTTAGTTTATGTATATCAGCACTCGTAGCATGTTACACGTGATTCGGCTGTATCACACCTTTTTTCTCGTTCGTTCGCGCGCAAATAGAAAGAGAGGGAAGGTATGATAACGCTGTATCACGGTGGCATGCTACCCATGCACAAGTCATAGCATGTTGCGCGTAATACGGCTATATCATGCCTTTTATTCCGTTCGTTCGCGCTCAAATAGAAACATAGTGAAAGCCTGATAGTGCTGTAATCATGCTGCCATACTACGGGCCGTTCCTGGCCCTGTATCGGGAATTTCGATGTATCGCGAACGTTTCGGTCTGAACTTTATTGCAATAAAGTTGACTTTGGAACGAAAACGTTCACGTCGGGTAGACCGCCTGTACTAAACAGGTTGAAATGTTTTGTGAAAATATTTACATCTATCCGAGACTAATAAATGTCGAGGAATCAAGGCAAATGTCAGGATCTGAGCAAGTGGTGTTGTGTTGTCTCGCCTACCGCAATGGGAAACAGGCGAGATACGGGGTCCAACTTAATATGGTTATTTGACAGGATGATCAGACCATCAAACGGAACAACTTTCTCTATGGGACCAACATCGAAATCGCGAAAAAAAATCTGCTGAGTTCATTTGGGTCGAGTATGATTGCATTATTGTATGAAAAAGCTGATATTTTTTTCGCAATTTTAATTTTGGTCCCTTTGAGAAAGTTGTTCAGTTTGATGGTCTGATCATCCCCTTAAAAACCGTCAGAATATTAGGAAGGACCCTATATGTATGGAGCAAAATGTTATAAAACTAATGCAATTCTATCTCAAATTCACAGGTGCAAAGACTCAGGCCACCAGGAGCGCCGGAAGGCTTCCCACCTCAAATGTCGTTTCTTCGACCCGGGCTACCGGGTCCTCAGCTCATACCGCCACCACCTCCCAAACCCCAGCCTGTCGTGCTCTCCGCTGCACCTAAACTTTACAAACAACCAAAGGATGACGAGGAAAAGAAAGAAAAACATGAGAGTAGAAAACGGGTAAGATAATTTTTTCTTTAGTTACATTAGGTACTTAATTTTTTTTAAATAAAAAAAATTACGTTTTGTGTGTATGTGACTATGTGTATACAGGGTGTAACTAAAATCCCCAGTATTACTTAAAGGGGTGGTTCATACCATCAAACTGGAAACGTTGACAATGGAGCCAACATCGAAAAAATAGTAAAAAATTCAGCTGTTTCATACACGGAGTTGTTTGTAGTGTATGTTCGTGATTGACTCGATAGCTACTGGATTGATGTTGATGATTCTTTCAAATATGATATCTTTAATGTTCTGTACCAAATTTCGTAAAATAGAACACTTATGATCTATGAAATCTCATATTAATCTTATGTGAAACTGTGAAGTTAGTATTATGTTTACATCATAATTATGGAATTCCCCCTTACATCCTTCTATTGGAATAGGCTTGGTCTCTAGTACCCTAGATGCGTGCAGAGTTCTCAGTCACAATAAAATGAGTAGTACTTGATATAGGTTTAGATATTATTGTTACCAGCTATTTGAATAGAATAGAATATTATTTATTTGCTTTGAAACAGGTAAATACCTATTACAAAATTGATGTCAACAGAAGCGGGAGCCTCCCCCGCCGCCGCCTAAGCCCGAGCCGGCGCCCGCGCCCCGCGTCCCCACACCTCCCCCCGTGGTACCCATCCCTGTACCCGTCTCCGTCACCGAGACCGTCGCGCCCAAGGGCAAGAAGGAGAAGAAGAATAGGAAGGTGAGTTTTTCTTTGACCCAGATGTCTTCGACACGACTTTGTAACAAAAAATAAAAATGTTTTCAGTTTCGCAATTCACTTGTCCTTTTTTTACCATGATACTTAGAACGAAGGCATAATAGCAACCGCTTCAGATCAAAGGGGAACATGGTACAAAGAGGTCAATAACTTTTTACACACACTATTATAAAACTGTAACACAAGTGTGTACATTGAAGATATTAAAAAAAAGGTTGCAATAACAATTTTGGGGTTTAGGGGCCAATTTTGATCCGCGACTATAAATAGCGGTGATGTGTAACCATCGCACTACCTCTGGACTTGGATTAACACTGTTTTTGGGACCTCCTGTTTCTAAGTGCGGACACCTGCGGAACGTTCGGTTGAATACGTACGCAACGCTTTTCCCTATACCGGCGACACACCAGTACGCGCCATTTTTCCTAGTAGACGCGTATTCAACCGAGCGTTCGGCGCCGTACGTTCCGCAGGTGTGTCATAACATTACACTAAGTGGATAAGTAGACTATCGGGAAAGGATAGTTTGTGATAAAATTTTGTGACTGCAGGTGGTGCGGACGGCAGGTGGTCAAGTATGGGAGGACGTGACACTCCTGGATTGGCCTGACGATGACTTCAGAATGTTCTGCGGTGACCTCGGCAACGACGTCACCGATGAGTTGCTTGTAAGTTACATTTGTATGCAGTATTCCATTTGTCAGGGCTCGCTGGACTTCATCTAGTGTAGTGAGTTGTCGCCGCTGTTGCTCCTGGTTTACAGGAGTTATAGTGAAGGCATGTGCCTGTTTATCAGTTGTACCGAAATAAAGCAGGCACTGCATTCTCGCTGAGAACAAAAGTGCCAAGAACGACAGTGTGCACACGTCAATGTTCTTGCGGCGGTGTCGTCAACGTAGTCGACGATAATTTTTCGCGGGAGTGTAGTCTGCCATATTATGTTATTAGTTTTTAAATGTTTTTTACCCTTGGGTGTTTTTTAAACATGTAAGTAATTTAAATCACTAATTTAAAAAGATCCAATGTTTTAATGCCTTCGGAATCATCCTTTTTAACCTAGTTATCATCAAACTGAAGATTGAGGATATGGAATCGCCACAAAACTACACATTAGACTATACAATTGTGTTCAAATTATTTAAAAACCTGTTTTGGGGGTAAAGATGGACTGACTGATGTACAGACTTTAACCAACAATGATTTTCCGCAACATGGCGAGGTGTTCTATTTTCTACCATATTCTATCTGCCAATGGTAATTATAACTGTAATTCAAAAGTTTAGCTGTCCACAGACGCGCACATTCGGCAAATACACCTCGTTCCAGCGCGCCAAGGTGATCCGTGACAAGCGCACCAACAAGAGCAAGGGCTTCGGCTTCGTCAGCTTCAAGGACCCCGGGGACTTCATCAAGGCTATGAAGGAGATGGACGGTGAGCATCTATTCATAATAGATGAGGAATTCGCGCTACGGCTACTTCGCGCTACGGGCACCGTTTTGACAAGCGCCGCTTTTATTCGGGCCACGGCTACCGACGCGCCAGTATGCTTCGAGTTCTGTGCGTTACAGACACCCCCCTCGGAATATTCCTATCGTTACATTTTTCGCTCAGCGTTTTCTCGTGGTCCTACTATAGACTATCTGAAAACCAAATCGAATACAACTCTGGCATCTTTTCGCAATTAGTTTCCTTCCAATTCAATCTTCCAGTTTCCCGTGGGGTGTCTTACAAAGTGACTGTGTTTTTACTTTTGGTGTACACCCCGTACTAAAAGAACGAATGTATAATTCACCTAAAGAAAGAGGACGTTGTATCCGTACTTATTGCAATGTGAGGTTATACAGTTTTAATTTGGTAGGTTTCTTTTTATTACAATTTTTTTCATTATATTGTGACATTGACATTTCATTTAGATTAGGGTTGGTAAAACGCAAAATCAGTTTACTTTATAGTAACCGGCGACTTAATCTAAGAATAAAATTTACTGGCGTTTGGTCGAATCGGGCCTTAGTAAAATTAATTAAACTCTCCCTCTATTCCAGGTCGCTACGTAGGCAGTAGACCGATCAAACTGCGCAAGAGTACGTGGAAGAACCGCGCGCTCGACGTCGTTAGAAAGAAGGAGAAAGAAAAGGCTGCTCTGCTCTCTTTACTCATGGCCGGCAACAAGAGTTGACAACATCAGAGCGCAAAGCTTGAAGATAAGAAGACCTCTTAGACATGTCGGGGTAGGTTCAATTTTAATTCAGTCATTTGTTCCTAGTATTAATAAATGAACGCAAAAACAAAACTGTGGGCAAACATGTATTCAGGGGCGATAGGGTTCTAATACCTCGGTTTTGACGTTTGCCTTCACCATACGTCAAGTCCCAAGAAGATTAGAATGCTATATAGTGGAGTACAGACTTCCTAACAAGACGTGAAACATGATAATACTCCTTGGTGGTCGGTAATGATCGTTCTAAAGCCTGACCAGGAAAATAAAAAACCTCGCCATGTTGCGGAAAATCATTAGAACTAATTTTTGTACTTGGAACACTAACATTAAAGGTGACAGTCGATTGCAGCGCCCCCAAACCAGGTTTTTTATTTTCCTGGTCAGGCTTTACCGAGTTCTTTTTAGTGACGTTATCTTTGTCCCAGCTTTGTCCCTTTCTAATCCAACGCCAAAAAGAAAAAAATTGCGCTTATTTAATTTTTGTTCCGTTAGAAAGGGACACACCTAAAATTGGAAATATCGACGACGGAGTCGTACGAAAGAAGGTTGAATATTACCGACCGTCATGGCCAATTTTCTTGTATCAATGCTTGTAAGGAGGAGTGGCATCCTTTATGATTCTAATCCATGGTCAAGTCCATACAATTTTATGTTTTTTACAACGACGAAGAAGGTCGACAAAGATGTAATATGTTTAGAAACTTAGCAAGAAAAACAGCGTTCTCAAAAATAGCGCGCGTTGGTTTTTGAGTTTGTATTCAAAAGTTCAAAACGATTTCCTCTTTTTTAAAAGTTATGATTATAAAATGTTCAACTATGTATTCTGACTCTTTAATAAGTCTTCAGTTTTGCGTTCATTCATTGATAACTGGCATTTCTAGAGAACTAGAATTTAGACACCTCCTGATGTAAATGTTAATTATCTGACTGTAGATATGTTTCTATTCCGTAGTCAAATGACGATTGCGAAGCCAAGAGAAGAATAACGTAAGTTTGTAATTATGTATGTATGTGGCTAAGTATGTAGGTATGTTATCGTCGACGATAACATAACGGATTTAGACAAAATGTTATGCGTGTGTCGCAGTCAATTTATGAAATTCATCGCAATACATAAACTAGCTAGGCCGTTTTATAAAACGAAGCCGTTCAGTGTATATTTCATTCATTACCTACAACAATAAAGGCTTCCGCACATTGCAGCGATATTGTCGAGCGATATTATCGACAGCGATATCGCGACACCATACACACTGCAGCGATTCCGCGATTCGCCTCACGCATGCGCCCTTCACTGAATGTAGTAGAAAGAGATTGCGTCAGGTTGCGATAATATCGCGGCAGTGTGTGGGATCGAGCGCGTCCCCATACAAAATGTACTGAGAACAATTATCGCAAAATCGCAGCGATAATATCGCTGCAATGAGCGGAGGCCTTAAAGTTGCAATATTTTAAACTACACACACATAATAAATTTAATTTAAATTAGTTTCTAGATATGCTATTTTTTATTAGGTGATGAACTGTATTTTTAAATAAATGTGATTTATCTTTATTCTTTTTTAATCTTTAGCTATTAGTTCCATTAGATGTCACTATTCTTTGAGCCAATGGCGTATTGTTTCGAAATAATGCGATTGGGTTGACTACTATCTGCATAGTATTAGACTGAAACTCTCTGGACACTGGTGAATACATTTAATAGACTTTTCCTCAATAATTATATAAAACATTGGAGCGGTTTAGAATTGCGTACGCGCGTCACACGGGGCCGAGGCGGAAGTGAGCCGGCTGTCAGATTGACAGCAGACCAAGGGGCAATCCATAGAGCACGCAGGGGGGGGGTCTGCCAAAAACCACTTTTCCTCTAACAGTTCGGCCATCCTGACTTCTCCTGCGTCCTCGCAGGAATATCCAAACAATTGCTTCCCTTCAGCTGAACGTAAAAACATCTGGAGCCCTCTGAACCTTTTCATCGCCAATAGCATCCAGAAGTATCCACTGATGTGAATTTTCGGCGGTCAAGTCGAAGTAAGGTATATTTTGTGTTCAGTAATATCTCCATTTGTCCAGTTATGACAGTCATGTTAGGTTCATAATCTCTGCATAGAATCTGTAAATAAATATTAGTTATCTACAAGCCTTGAAGCCAGTTAACACTTTATTAGTCATGTCATCCAATAGGTCTATCTCAGTTGGTGATTGATCAGTAAATTACGACGCATAGTGCCCAACACAATAGAATTGACAATCTTAAAAGGTTAAGACCATCCCAGCTGTACTTGAGGAATCTTAATTTAAATTTTGTGTTTAGTAATATCTCCATTTGTCCAGTTATGACAATCATGTTAGGTTCATAATCTCTTGCATAGAATCTGTAAATAATTGGTTAGTTATCTTCAAGCCTTGAAGCCAGTTAACACTTTATTAGTCATGTCATCCAATAGGTCAATCTCTGTTTGTGATTGATCAGTAAATTACGACGCGTAGTGCCCAACACAATAGAATTGACAATCTTAAAAGGTTAAGACCATCCCAGCTGTACTTGAGGCCTCTTAATTTCAATTTTGTGTTTAGTAATATCTCCATTTGTCCAGTTATGACAATCATGTTAGGTTTATAATCTCTTGCATACAATCTGTAAATAATTGGTTAGTTATCTTCAAGCCTCGAAGTCAGTTAACACTTTATTAGTCATGTCATTCAAGGTCAATCTCAGTTGGTGATTTGACTGTAAATTGCGGCGCATGGTGCCCAAACACATTTTCGTAATACACCAAATGCTCGGACGCTGTTATTTACGCAAAGGTTCGATCACGCACAATGTTCATTTCGCAACATGCAACTTACGCATTATACGCAAAAATTCTCAACTATCATCCGCACTATATCAGACGCAATAAGTCGCAGTATGTCATGTTCGTTTCAAACTAATATCCAACCGGTAAACGCTCAATATGTTCTGGAAGTAAGTCATTTAGTCCAATCAGGCGCGCAGCGTCGCCAAGTCGTACTGGCGCGCAGCACAGTGCAGCGCCGTCAAGGCACACTGGCGCGCAGCGTCGCCAAGGCGCACTGGCTCGCAGCGCAGTGCAGCGCCGTCAAGGCGCACTGGCGCGCAGCGTCGCCAAGGCGCACAGGCACGCAACGTAGAGCAGCGCCGCCAAGGCGCGCGGAATGCTCTCTGCACGGAGTAAGCGCACGCATGTGCTCTTCAGGTAGTTGCGCCGTGCTGCACGTTACACCCCCCATTTGGCCACCAGCAAGATCACGAAGACACAACTCATAAGCCCCTCACGGCACGGATCAATTCACATAAGCCCCTCTCGGCACGTATCCACAACTCATAAGCCCCTCACGGCACGGATCAATTCACATAAGCTCCTCTCGGCACGTATCCACAACTCATAAGCCCCTCACGGCACGGATCAATTCACATAAGCCCCTGGCGGCACTGATCCACTCACATAAGCCCCTGACGGCATGGATCAACAACACATAAGCCCCTCACGGCACGGATCAACTCACATAAGCCCCTGACGGCACTGATCCACTCACATAAGCCCCTGACGGCATGGATCCACAACACATAAGCCCCTCACGGCACGGATCCAGTTCACATAAGCCCCTGTCGGCACGGATCCAGTTCACATAAGCCCCTGTCGGCACAGATCCACAATACATAAGCCCCTCACGGCACGGATCCTGTTCACATAAGCCCCTGTCGGCACGGATCCAGTTCACATAAGCGTTTGCTTCTGCTGCGACACTTCACTAGTCATGGATGGTCATCACTCCATCCCCTCAGGCATTGTTTATGTTATGGCACACAGGCGGACATCGTCACCACATCATCAAGTCATCTCAAACCGCATCATGCATGATAGGTCATGAAAATTAAGGAAATATGCAAATTAGTTTATTTTACACAACTTCAACAAAACAATGCGTTAACATCAGGGCCTCAAGTCGGGTTAGGGCCCCCAAGTCACAAGTTATGAATCGCAAGTCATGAGGTTAGGGCCCTAAGGGCGAGCACATGTAGGTGAGGTCCCTTATGTCAAAGGGTCATGCCTCAAAACATACCTACTTTTATTTTATTTATTTAATTTAAGCAGTCAAATCGCCTGTTGCTGTAGCAACTAACATCATGCCCGAAGACAGTCGTGTTGGATTGGAACTTAATCGTTTCATTCTTGACGAGGACCCAAATGCAGTACCGGCAGGCTCCACAACTATGTGTGACATTTAGACTTCATCATCCTTCAACGACTAGATCCTTAATATTGTGATTTCAAATGGACAAACTTTTTTTTTTTTTTTTTTTTTTTACTAACCAGATTTGTTCACAACTTTACCATTTAATAATTCCAATTTGTTTATTAATATGTTATATTCAACTGTTACTCGATTTAACCATAACCCGATCAACTTCAGTTTGTATAGGTACTTACTTTAGCTTGCTTATTGCATTTGTAACACATAACTTTCATTACAAGATCAGCTTTCAAACATAGATAATGTCATGACAGTACTGTAAGATAATGATTTTTCATCAAAGCCCGTACACGTTCCACTTTAGCTCATTGTAGCACTCCATTCCTTGCCGTTCAAAAGATAATTAAACACACGGATACAACACATTGTACTGCACATATCCATGTTAACTACACATCTCAAACCGATTGTACATGGATGCCATATGAAATGAAATACCTAGTAAATTTTTAGTAAGTCTCCGTTTCATCATTTTCATTTAATCACATTCACATCAAACAAGTAAAGAAGCAATATTATGGCAACGATCAGTCAATAACAACAACTGTCTCTGTTAATTAGTCTTTCAATGTGAACCAATGAAACGTCTACATAATCATCATTCCACAATTTAAACTTTTAATTACAATAGGTCATATTCAGTAAACATTTCACCAAAGCACAGAACCACCACGATTTGGACGATGCATTCAAACCAATTAATTTGCAAATCGGTGGTTTGTACAACATGACCTCTATTCCAAAAGCAATAAGGTTCAATTTATAAAATAGAATTTTGACTTTTAAAAACATCAATGTGATTTTTAATCAATGATAGTTCAGCATGTTTCCGACGTAGCTGGTATTAATGTACTTAACATAATTCAAATAATTCAAGCACAAATAATAAACGACGATCTCTCTTACTACGATCTTTCGACTTTTGTAGGCACAATAAAATGGAACAGACTTACTCAGGTTAGTTTCATATTATGGACTTGTTAGTAACTCAAACCAAGCAATCATGTCAGGCAGCAGGATTTCAGGCAGTTTCAGGCTCACAAACACGTTTCTACATGCACCAAGCCAAAGTTCACGCGAGGTCAAACGCAGGAAAACTCTCGTTTTCTTGTTAGTAATGCGTCCATATGCCTCAAATTAGATGTAAACATGTATATTAGTAAACAGCAGCACAAAACATAATTATATCCCGTCACTTTGCACAGATAGGTCGGAACTTTTCAATCACAAAAGCACGTGTTGGTTTCCGCCATGTTACCGCGATTCAATTTTCGATTCGACCGAATACTTTTATGTGGGCGATGAGTTACAATTCCGCTTCTGAGATATTAGACTGAAACTCTCTGGACACTGGTGAATACATTTAATAGACTTTTCCTCAATAATTATATAAAACATTGGAGCGGTTTAGAATTGCGTACGCGCGTCACACGGGGCCGAGGCGGAAGTGAGCCGGCTGTCAGATTGACAGCAGACCAAGGGGCAATCCATAGAGCACGCAGGGGGGGGGTCTGCCAAAAACCACTTTTCCTCTAACAATAGGTAGCATGACACCGTGATAAAGCGCTATCACACCTTCGGTCTCTTTCTATTTGCGCGCGAACGAACGAGATAAAAGACCTGTATCACGTGTAGCATGCTACGGCTTTTGGCCCAAAGAGAATGTAACTCACTACGTCATAAGAGTCGGGACTTCCATATTAAAAACTAGTCGTGACCGATATCCAGAACAGAATGTTTTAAGGCCTCCGCTCATTGTAGCGATTTTATCGAGCGATAATATCGCTGCGATTTTGCGATAATTGTTTCCAGTACATTTTGTATGGGGACGCGCGCGATCCTACACACTGCCGCGATATTATCGAGCGATAATATCGCTGCGATTTTGCGATAATTTTTCTCAGTACATTTTGTATGAGGACGCGCTCGAACCCACACACTACTGCGATATTATCGCAACTCTTTCGACTACATTCAGTGGTGGGGCGCATGCGTGACGCGAATCGCGGAATCGCTGCAGTGTGTTAGGTGTCGCGATATCGCTGTCGATAATATCACTCGATAAAATCGGTCGATAATATCGCTGCAATGTGCGGAGGCCTTAAAACGTGCGCTAACGTTCAAAGGAATTTAATGGCGATGGCGTCAGTGCACGTTTCATATAACATTTTATATTAGGGAGTTGCGCGAGTCCGATCTGGCCTTTAACTAGCATTGGCCCAGCATGGTGGAGTATGTCCCACTTCTCTTTGTTAATGAAAGGAGGCCTTTGCACTGCAATGGATACTTACAGACTTTGATTTAATAAGGATCCCAAATAAAACATATTCTCTGACCACCCAGTCAGAGATATACAGGATGTTAAGTTAAATGCGTTAAATAAGAAGGGATAGGCTCCTGACCATCAAATTGAACAACTTTTTCTATGGACCAACTTTGATATAGCGGGAAAAATTCTGCTGTTCCTTAGAAAATGTCAATAGCTACTGCATCAAAATGTATGAAACAGCTGATTATTTTTTCGCGTTTTCAAACTTGGTTCCATAGTTAAAGTTGTCAAGTTTGACGGTCTGAAGCACCCCTTTATTAAGTAACGCTTTTAAGTTAATATATTACATTCAGAATACCGAAATAAAACATAAGTTAAACAATACAATTTATTGAATATCAATTGTAAAAAAAATTCTTTGGCTCACAATTTCTCCAATCATAACTTAAAATTACACTTAAAATGTACTTGTACGCTTATCTTAACCTTACATGTAGCATATTCTATTCAGCATATTCTATTTATTCGGATAGGATATTCAGCATATTCTATTTATTCGGATAGGAAAGACGTAAAATGGAAATAAAAAATAACCTCAAATTAAATAAAAAACAGATTTGCATAGTCCAGCACATGCTGAACCAGTGGCTGAACCTGGACCCGGCTGACTGGGCGCGTTTATTTGACACGACATTTTTCGTGGGGAAAAAAGATACCGCATTTTACCTCTTTGTGTCTGTGACCTGTCTGCTGTCTGCATTAGAATGATAATGGCGCACCTTTTATCTTTCCTATTAAAATACAATTTCGGAAATGAAACATATAGGGTCCAACTTAATATGCTGACACTTTTTTAAGAGGATGATCGATGATCAGACCGTCAAACTGAACATCTTTCTCTATGGGACCCACATCAAAATCGCTCTTCCATACAAAATTGCAAACCTACTCGAGCCAAATGTATGGGACGGCTGATTTTTTTTCACGCTTTCGATATTGGTCCCATAGAGAAAGTTGTTCAGTTTATTGGTCTGATCATCCCCTTAAAAAGTGTCAACATATTAAGAAGGACGCTGTATACTTAGAAGTAAGAAAAAATGTTGTACTTCTTAATTCTCTTGCCAAACGCCAGTTTCGTCGTCCAGGCCGCTCTTAACCCTGTTAGCGCGGAGCCTGACGAGCGGCCGTGGTCTCTTGCGCTGTGGTTCCGCCGTGGCCGCCGCCGCGTACTGCGCGTCGAGGCAGCAGCGCGGGTCGCCGTCGGGGGAGGCGGTCGTCGGGCAGAACGGCGTTGCGTAGTCTTCCACGCAGTACGCGCCTGATGCCCTGGAGAACGGGGTTGTAAAGGATTATAAAAATTTTTGTCTCTAAAATTCAGCAAGTTTAGACTCACTAGCTAGATTTAGTTTTAGATGATCAAACTGTATAACTTTTACTATGGGAGCAACATTGAAATTGCGAGAAAAAATTATCTCGATGCGTAAAAAATACGGTTTCTGTTGTTCATACAAAACTGTAGAACGGTCTCAACTCCAATGTATGGAACAGCTATTTTTTTTTAATTTCTATGTTGGCTCCATAGTGACAGCTTTTCAATTTGATGGTCTACTAAACCACCTCACTAAATATTAGTAGGGTATTTTGTTACCCCTACCACCCCCTACACTGTATAAAGGCACAGTATTACGATATTTCATATAGTAGGGCAATGCACTACTGTAAGGCTTATCGTAATACTGTGATAAAGGTAAGCCTTGTTACAACAGCCTGCATGAAATATAATTGGTAGTTCTAGCAAAGCTTCTGAATACACTAAATAGGTCGGTCGTAATTTTGTATGCACTAACGTCATAGGCGCCGGCTGTCCGAGCGGTACAGGCAGAGCGGACGCTCTGGAGGGCGGCACTCTAACTGAACAGCGGCGACCGCAAGGCGCCGCCGAGCGAGGCTTGAACAGGCTCTCCGCCTGGTAGCAGATCATCTGTTGAGTTTATGTACTAACGTCATAGGCGCCGGCTGTCCGAGCGGTACAGGCAGCGCGGACGCTCTGGAGAGCGGCACTCTAACTGGACAGCGGCGACCGCACGGAGCGAGGCTTGAACAGGCTCTCCGCCTGGTAGCAGATCATCTGTTGAGTTTATGTACTAACGTCATAGGTGCCGGCTGTCAGAGCGGTACAGGCAGCGCGGACGCTCTGGAGGGCGGCACTCTAACTGAACAGCGGCGACCGCACGGAGCCGCAGAGCGAGGCTTGAACAGGCTCTCCGCCTGGTAGCAGATCATCTGTTGCGTTTATGTACTAACGTCATAGGCGCCGGCTGTCCGAGCGGTACAGGCAGCGCGGACGCTCTGGAGGGCGGCACTCTAACTGAACAGCGGCGACCGCACGGAGCCGCAGAGCGAGGCTTGAACAGGCTCTCCGCCTGGTAGCAGATCGACCAGATGTGGCTGCATAGCGCCTCATCTGTAGAGTTGAAGCATAGCATAGCATAAGCATATGCTCACGACTATATTCCCCGAGGGGGGGGGTTACGAAATATCGCTCAGATGCATATCGTGAAGAAGGATTTTGTCCAGAGGAGACATTACCGGGAACAAGGAGTCTGTTGCTTCAAGGGGTCTCCCTTTAGTCTCCAGTTGCTGTCAAGCTGGCTTTATATGATAGTTAATAGTCAAATAGGCTTGAGAAGCCTCAAATTCTTCGCCTTGATTAGAATCAAGGCGAAGAAGTCTGCCATGTCCAAGTGGAAACAGCCCAAACGCCGCCAAGGTGGCTGCAATGATATTTCCTTTAAATTGTGTCATTGCACTCCTCGCATATCCAAGATCACCATAGCGGCAGTGCAATCTATTTGGATATCCTACTGAACACACTTCAAGCAAGCAGCGTTCCAGGATTCTGGATAAAACTGAAGCTAAATTATTTTCGACTGAATCTTTTAGTATTGGAGTAGACTATAGACACGTAAATTTTACAGAACCCATCATATTGGTGTCGCACAAAAAATATTATGATTTAAGTACAAAATAGTAAACTTATAATATAACCTACACAATACTTTTCTCTTCCACTACAAACCTTTCTCCTATCTAAACCCAACCACACTCAACTGAGAGCTCGTCTGATCAAGCCTACTTACTGGGAGTATCTTCACAATACGGCTGGCTCCGTCCTCCATTGAGGCAGAAGTCTGCGTGGCCCAGTCGCGACGCTTCCCCGTACCTCCCCGCGTTGGTGTGCAGCACGTGGACTGCGCGGGCATCTCCCGGGTCCAGGCGGAGAGCTGGGGCTGATCTGATGAGGGGACGGGCTGGGTCAAGACCTGTGGAAATGTCACAAGATATTATAAGTATGCATTGGTGCCCTAACCACTATAGACCAAAGGAAATAATGAAGACCTGTTGCACAGGGTCATTGTTATTGAATCTCATGGGAGTGCGATTTTGGAAACTCACAAGTTCAAATCAGCAGTAGAAAATGTCGAAATTACTGTGGACACATGCATCTTTCTGCTGCTGATTTAACTTTCAAAATCCTGGATTGTGATTTTTGAAAGTCAAATCAACATTAGAAAGATGCATATCTCCATAGTAATTTTGACATTTTCTACTGCTGAATTCAACGTGTGAGTTTAAAAAATCGCACCCCTGGCAGCTGGAACACCCGTGTCACGGAAAAACGGGCTAGTACGGACAAGAACAGGCTATAATATGTATTGCTTCTGAAAAGCGAATATACTATAGGTGCCACTTACTGTCCTCCACATCCATTACCACCGAGAGGGTGACAGGGAGTGGCATTAAGTACTTATTCTGTGACTGTACGTAGGTTTTTGTACTCTTTATACTATGCTGTTGGTATACCTACTGTACACTCCAATTAAGATTGAGGGTATGCTACCATAGGTGTTACGACACAACGTATAATTAAAACTAATAAGCACACGATGGTATCATTGAATAACTTGTTGCATTATGTGGTGCGAAATACCATGACAATTTTAATTTCTAATTTCTTTGTTCAAAATCAGATCAAAGAGAAATACCTACTACAGTGCGCTTGCTATGCTACTCGTACCATGACACGATAAAAGACCTGTACTGTGAGTGACCCGAACAAAGGGCAATGTAGTTGGCGATTGATGCTCGGAGTCTTCCTGCGAGATCGAATCAGAAACAAAGAGATTCGCAGAAGAACCAGATTAGCCGACATAGCACAAAGTGCTAAACTAAAGTGACAATGAGGGCCAAAGAGTTCTCGAGTGGGTACGCCCCATGCTGGGGGCTTGAAGGGGTCCATGAGATGGACCGACAATCTGGTGAAGGCGGTGGGAACCCCCCCTTGGCCAGTGTACGCAAGACCGGCCGTTGTGGCGATTTTTGGCGGAGGCATAGGCCTAGGCTAGACATAGGTCTAGCACTGGCCTTCTATCGGCTGAGATAATGATAAGTGCATTTAGAAATTAACACCGCTTTTTCTCATATTATCGCAGCCTAGGCTGCGATCCTGTGGCTGTCCTAAACAAATACACTTACCAATAATCCGATTGAGCCTAAACGTCAAGAAGTTAGCAATAATGCCGCACATGTGGGCGCCCAGCGAGTGCCCAACACAGGTCAGCCGGTCAGGGCGGAGCCCTGCGCGCCGCAGAGTGCCCAGCGCCTCCGCGGCGCAGCGAGCAATGGGCCGCAGGTTGTGGACGGCAGCCACGTAGCAGGGCGGGTGGGCGAGGGCGCCCCAGTCGAGCATGAAGACATTGTAGCCTCCACGACGGATGTAAGCTATGGGGTAGATTGAGACTTGGTTTAATTAATTTTTAGGCTGAGAGGAAAACGTAACACAACGTAACATCGTAATTAACAATATTCGATAGGAACGAAAGAAGGGAAAAATAGAGAATACTTCGATAATCTATCACAATACTGATCGATCACATATTAGACGTTCTAGATCACATAATTGACAAAGCCCGAGATATTTATTTTCATCATTTTGAACGAACAGAGCCAAGTAGGTATTATTTACCATTTATACCATTGTAATTTTTGTTCACTTTAAATTTGATCATCTAAACAACTGCTGAAACCTGTTGAGTACAATATTTGTAGCTCTCGTTGAAGTCTTTTACACAGCCATTATTTCGGCCCTAACAACAATTTTTATGATTAGTTAATTCGGTATTTTTGACCAGTTAACAGTCCATTATTATTTCCAATTTATTGACCTAAAACTAAAAGTGATTTAGAAACATTAATTTGCGGTTGAAGCATAAAATACTTATTGCAACTGTTGTTGGCAACACCAACATAAAATGTAGTAATTAAAAATGTTGTATTTCCGCTTCCTCCTTCCATATTGGGACGGTGCTTGTGCGTGTAACTAAGCATGGTGTAAAATTCACTAAAATAAACCTCCAGTGCCTCAAACAAGACTTTCCATTATATTCAACACTCCTGCCATCAGAGGAAACCTACAGTCCACTGAAGTCTCTCCAGCGAAGCTATATAAAACCTGTAGGCCACGTTGTCTACAACTGTATTTCTACACATTTCTAACGTAACATAATCGTTATTTGTATAAACGATCATTAACGTTTTAATCCTTCTTAATAAGTTAATAGTTTTTGCTCAGAAACTAAAAAAGGATAACGTTGCATTGAAAATAACGTGAACGTTATCCTGACTCCCGTCAAAAAAACATCACCCTCCTTCTGGGGCAGTCGGGTAAAAATAATAAACGAAACCAAAGCTTGTTTATTCATACAGGAAACTGAGGAAATCTATGATTATTCATAAAAGAAAATCTATGATTATTCATAACCCATATTATACCCAGTCAACCCAGTTAACATAGCATAAAATGTACCTAATCAATGGTGCAGCGGGTGCATTGACTTTCTGCCGGTGAAAGTTGTGGGAAATGCAAAGTGCACCGCAGCGAAGATAGTGCGAATTAAGCCGTCGGGCTGGTGCAGGATAAATGGTTTTACTTTCTCTGGTACTAGTTCTTCTGATTCAGGGTTTCTAATTTGCATTTAAACAGTAGCTTGAGTATGAAGTCTATCGTATCGTATGCGTAAAAAAAACGGTTTCCATTGAATAGGTAAGATATCTTCCGGCAGGCTAGGTAGAATGTTTGGGGACCGGTCGTGGTCCAACGATTGTTCATTGGAAGTTGGAAGTGTTTAAACTTGTATGATGTCAATTGTGAAAACTTTATTAGCGCGATTTAGGATGCGTTAGTCTTGTTCTTGTATGCCTGCGAGCGTACAATTATGTCGTATCTTAGCGGGCCTGTGACGTTTATGGTTCTACGTCGTTGGTTCCATGCACTTACGCTTACGTTCCTTGTGTTTACCTATACCAGTGGTGGCCAAGACGTCGACCGCGGTCTACCCGGTCGCCCGCGAAGTGATTAATATCTAAATTAAAGTCGAAAAAAAATTACAGTAAGTATGTCCATAAAAACCAGGCCATTCGTATACATTCATTGCTAAAACTGTTGCAGTTGAAGGTAGACTGCTAGGTACATCTAACAATTTTATGTAGACCGCGCAATGTATGAAGTTTGGCCACCCCTGACCTATACAGTGTCCAAGGTTTTTAAGGGGATGATCAGACCATCAAACTGAGCAACTTTCTCCATGGGACCAACATCGAAATCGCGAAAATGAATCTGCTGTTCCATACAAACCTGCATTCTTACTCGACCCATGGGATAGCAGATTTTTTTCGCGATTTCGATGTTGGTCCCATAAATAAAGTTGTTCAGTTTGATGGTCTCATCATCCTCTAAAAACCGTCGACATATTAAGACTGACCCTGCTTGTTGCGTCTCTTTCTGCTGGCAACGCCCAGATTCTGTTTGCCAAGGCCTGTGCAAAAAGTTAAATGAACAAATGTCCTCACCATCTCTCAGAACCGTGATGGGCAATGTGTCGTCGCCGCCAGCGTAGCCGTGTATGATCAGGATGGTCTCGTGCGACGGCTCCCAGCCGCTCTGCCGCAGCCAGTCCTCGCTGAACAGGTCCACCTGCAGGTTGCAACATTAGTTCACTGATTAACTGCTAGTCCAGCTAAACATAATTATCCAGAATGAAATTTATTTCTGTTTTGCCTTCCTAGCTAATTTGTGTTATGGAAATTGTTAGTTATTACCTAATAGGTAGTTATAAATTAAAAAAATATATAGCTTAGCTTGAAGTTATATTTCGTTTTTATTTCATCGACATTGGCTTCTTCTTATCGTGTGAGCAGCAAGCCCTGATGTCAGAGTGTATGCAAACCGCCTTACGGAGGCCGTAAGGCTTTTTATGTCACGACTACTACATACCTACCACCAGAGATAGTAGCCGGGACCAACGGCTTAACGTGCCATCCGAAACACGGAATCATTTTTATTTTCAGACAATCAGGTGATTCAGCCTGCAATGTCCTAACCAACTGGGGAAAACGCACAAAGTGACATATCACTAGGTGTCCCCCGTCGAACCCACGACCTCCGTGTCAAGAGCCCAGCCCAATGCTCTTAACCATTAGACCACGGAGGCAGTTTTACATTGGCTCACACAATGTTTTCAAAAATAACAACACTAACTAGCCTGGCTTGGTGACCCAAAGTAGGGCTTGATTCCTGAAACAAGAGAGCGGCTACTTTTCCCGATCCTACGCACCCTCTCGCCAGCTGGCGGCTTTAAGTTCACGTATCTCGTAGGTGAGCTTACACTACGTCCATCGCTCTAGCGATACCTGGGACGACCCACTAGACGCCGATCCCGAACCGTCTTAACCATATTGGGCGCCACATTATCGAACAACGAATTAAATTTTTAATTAATTAAAATTAAGTTGGTTAACTTTTTAATGAAATCGTCTGTTTTAAAATCGACTTTCGATTCGATGTTTATTATGGTCAAATTTGTCAATCTATCTGGGGTCATGGTTGATTTGTTAGAACATCAATCGAACTCTTGTAGAAATAAGATCTATCTATATTGGCTTGCACATCGCAAGTCGTAATTGAGCAAGCCAAATGTGCAGAAAGCTGCATGAGGCGTATTTGTAAACAATATGGGTGCCTATATTTTTATAGGTTTAATGTTTGTCAAGCTACGAATAAGATATTCGCAGTTGTTAAGTAATTTTCTAAACTAGCAGATTACGCATGGTATTAGAGTATAAGGCGATCGGCTTGTGCCCCCTATGCCACACGCCCCTTGCACCCCCGGGTAAGGGCGCCAGTAGGTCGACACAAAAATACTCTCCTTTCAAAAATACGGCAAAAATAATACTTCTGTTAGAGCTTCCATAAAGAAAATTTCAAATAAGTAAATCTAGACCAACCGGTCTATTCAAATTTGTCTTCAAACACAAGGAGCTGTGAACCAAACTCGTAAAGAATAAGGCGCAGAGACATGCGCGTTGCTTATGAATGAACCTAAAAAGAGAACACAACGCACAGCTTGAGGGCAAGTAGCGGTGTTTCGGACGCATTCTTTCTTTGCCGTGACAGACTGACACCAAGTGAAGTTGAATTTACGTGGCCCCAAATATGAGTGGCCTATTTTGGAGCTGCGAAAACATTTGTCATAGGCAATTCGCTACTTTTTTCAACTCCTCATAAAAGACATGGAGGCAACATCGACAAAGAATCTGCTGGCCCATACACTTAAGGGTATATTATTCGGAACGCGCTCCATACAAACGTACTATGGTGATATTTTCAATACTAACCAATTAAAGTCAATGAAATTTTGCAGAAACTATCTAGAAACAAATTTCTATGCTTGTATGGAGTCAGATTTTCGTTAAAATGTATAGTTTTCAAGTTACAGAGCCTCAAAGATTTCCATGCAAATCTTAAATTAATCCTAGCATTGAAACTGTATATTTTAACGAAAATCTGACTCCATAGAAGCATAGAGATTTATTTCTAGATTGTTTCTGCAAAATTTCATTGACTTTAATTGGTTAGTATTGAAAATATCACCATAGTACGTTTGTGTGCAGCGCGCATTTTCGCTTTCGGAATAAAATCCTCTTAAGTCGAATAGGGTAAGCACTACAGTTTTGTATGAAACAGCAGTTTTTTGTTCGTTATTTTACGGTGTTGCTGTTGGCTCAATTGTGAAAGTTTTTCAGTTTGATGGTCTAATCTAAACTAGGGGTAGTTTAGAAAGTAAATATAGCTAGTGTGTTTTTTTACACACCTGGGCCCTGTTTAATAAACATTACAATTGTAATTTACAATTACAATTCAGGGTACATTGCTGGTCAGCAATGACGCTAAACATGCTGTATGTAACATATACCTAACATTTTCAGCAATGTACCCAGAATTGTAATTGTAAATTACAATTGTAATGTTTATTAAACGGGGCCCTGTAGGTACCTAATATTCGGATTTCTGGGGCGGGGATGTATCCTACCTACCTATCTCCCCCTGGATACGTGCTTGGTACTTAGGATTACCTAAGTCCTTTAGAGCCTTTCAGTTTGGTAATACCACAGAGTACGTAATAGTAAAATAAGGATTAAGACATTTATTATTTCGTATTCCATTGATGCGTGCGTAACGGCTATGCACGTGCGCGTGCGCCGCCGGTCACACCTGGAGGAGTCGACCGTGGACTGCTTTCCTTTACTCATTACAATATTCACACTTTTATTGACACTGAAATATTACGCGAAATACGAAATTAACTATCAAAAAATACCACTTATATGCACACTTATTGTCACGAAAAGAAAGAAGAATCCAGTATATATCTTTAGGTACGATACGGTAAGATAAGAACGGTACGGTACGGTAAGATATATAATATCCAGTATATATCTTTAGGTACCTACCACTGCTGGGCAAAGGTCTCCCCAAAACTTTATTCCACGTCTCTCTATCCTTGCATTTCAGCAGGCATCTATCTCATAGCGCCACCTTTTCCGTGGTCTGCATCTACCTCGACTACCAGCACAGGATACTTTAAGCGCATTCATGGATGCATTAAACACAGATGCACTCTTTCTTCCTTATCAGTTCTTACCCTCTAGCATCTGATAGAAAGGGATACCGCTATGGTTAGAGGTGTGGTCGCATTGCAGTGACCCTAGCCATAACGTATGGCTATCAGAGATAAGCTACCTATGTGTGATGAGATATAGTAGATTACACAGGACAGGAAAGTAAGAAAGGTCTCAGATCGCCTCGGTCAGCAAACATGGTGATCTGAGGCTTTCTTATTTACTGCCCAAAGTTAGTATACTATTTTTCTCCTCGACGGAGGTGGAAAGCGACAACTTCGTTTAGCGCAGCGGGACGAAAATTAACGCTTTCCGTCCGGAGGGGAGAAAAAACTATTTTCCTATCATTTCTTTGTGCTATTCAAAGATGGATACTGTGTAGTGCACATAAATAAACTAGGAACAAACTTAAACCCTACACGGAGAAAAATATCTAGTAGTGTCGTAACAAAATATTTAATTTCACTACCAGTCAAGAATTTGAACTTCAAAGAATGCAAGACATAAAGCCAAATAAACCTGCATGGCTTTTAATTTTTATGCCTAAATTTACATTCCAACGAAATGTATGAATGTAGAAATACTTAAGTTTTAACGTAAAACTTGAAAACAAATAGATACGTGAGAGTTTTGAGAACAATGAGCACCTATCTAATTGCTAATTAATTATAATTTTTCCTCCCATTGTGGCCCGCAACGATTGTCATTAAATTTACATGTTATTGTGTAACTTAAGGGAAAACAATAGAGATGAACTTACCTACCTACATGTAGAACTAAATACCTACTTACTATACTCTATCACTACACACCACTAATTTTCAATTAGTAACGAACCTTTAAGGGTGTATTCAGACCGTGAATCTGAACAACTTTCTCTAAGGAACATGGATCGAAAAACGAGACATTTTTTTGGACTTCCCATAGAAAATCGAACGGCCGATCCGCACTTTTGTATGGGAGGTCCAAAAATTTTTCTCGTTTTTCGATCCATGATCCTTAGGGAAAGTTGTTCAGATTCATGGTCTGAATACACACTTAAACTTTCGTTACTAATTAAAAATTAGTGGTGTATACTTAACTTACCTACACCTCTTGTACGTAACGTAGTACTTTCTTATAGGTAGGTACTCTGTCTATGGTTAATATCTTCTCTTTATTTATAGGCAATATGTTGTAAGCATACATCATAAAGTAGGTGAGGTCACGGGAAATAGTAAAAGATAAAGTATCTAGAGTTACGATTGTGTTTTCACATGATAGGTCCGAAATGTTGCCCGCTACTCTTTTTCACGGTACAGTTGTGTTGTGACCCTAGTCCCCCCTTTTCGCTGGGCCTGGAAAGAGCTTTTTCGAATTTCGTAATCGAAGAACTGACTTAGGTAAGTATAGATTTCCCCAGTCCCTTTGGACTGACTAAACTCTAACCCGATATCTAAACCATGGTGCACAAATAAAAAAAAAATCCACAAGCATGATTTAGTTCCACCCCTTAGTTAGATCTTAAGTGTCATTCCCTCCCAACCTCGTCAAATCATCAAAGTCGGCAAGTGGATGTACCTACACTTGCAGAATTTACGAACAATTTAGAAAAAATTTAAGCAAAGCTAGCTAAGATAATGCAAACATGACTAGAATCTTAACACATTAGAAAACGTGAAAGCGTCATCCATGTTGAATAAAGAAAAGAACAAAAGTCGACGTTTTCTAACGAAAATACAGTTTAGTATTGTGTTGATAATATCAAAAACCATTAGATTATGAAATTATATCTAAGTTACGTTTAAAACGCTTTTCTGAAAAATACACTTAAAACACTTACGACTTTCTTCACGGGCTCTGCCTCTGTATAAAGGTGTAACTTGACGTCTGGGTCCGGGCAAGGCTCTCTATCTCGTCTCCAGAAGCAGTCCTCGAAGGTGGCGTTGCTGAATGAGTCATTGTGGAGGAAGAGGGCTTCTTTTATCGGGTTACGTTGGCCGGATGAGGCTGGAAGATAGGTGTGGCGTTATTGGTTTTCTTTTGAAAATTTGAAAACTTTGTAGGTATCATTCATATCAATACGGTCTTATTGAACAGTTTGCCAGTCCCATGACCATTGGGACTTGTATGTTCCTATGATATAGTACATTAATAGACGCCAATTTTCTAACTATTAATAAAATTTGAAGGGTTTTCGTTCGGTGGCGCGTTGCGGTCCAGTCCGTACGGACCAACGAGTTTTTCTAACTTACGTACGTAACACCAACTACTCTTAAAAGGTGAAAAAAAACATCATGAGGACAACTGCATTCGAAGTGTCCCAATCCAAAGAAGTCTACCAATCCGCATTGGGCACGCGTGTTAGATTAACGCCCATATTATACCCTCCCTGAGGGTAGGCTTGTGCCCTGGAGTGGGACGTAGGTAGGCATATAGGCTGTGATGATTTATAAGTATAGTGAAACGAAAAACTTTCCATACATTAACATGGGTCGAAAAATGAGAAAATTTCGTAGGCCTCGCACACAAAAATGCGGATCAGTCGATCGATTTTCTATGGAAGGTCCAACAAAATTTCTGGTTTTTAAATCCAAATGTTCCCTAGGGAAAGTTGTTTATTTTCATTATTCGAATACAGCTTTACAATTTTTATAGTAATAAAAATATTGAGGTGTATTCACGCAGACAGGAGACCCATTGTTTTGGATATTAGAACTACTAAAGTTATATACAAAAATATTAGCAGGATTCAAATTAACGAAAACCCGCGACCCTTGGCTAATAGGTGTGCCATTAAAATTCACCGAAACCACTTTGACAACCCTTCACTGAAAATCACTTTCAAACCTAAATATCTCAAATGACTACACTTTTCCTAGCAAAAAGATAATGTACTAGTTATTGTAACAAACAGTGTCCACATACCGTGTACGAGTATTGCGATTGTCACTAATGCGTGCGCGTGAGTCTGCATCCTTGCTCGCTTGCGGATCCACTGCCACTGAGCGAGCGGCGTAGACGCAGGAGTCGATACAGTTAGCAACTGTTATTGGTAAGGGTAAGGAGTGCGTAGATTCAGGACCGCCAGTAAGTCGTTTTCGGTTTGTTCATTGGTTTTCTTAGTTTAGCTTTTCAGTAACATAATTAAAGGAACACCTAAAAAGTATGTGAGCAATATTTGACGCCTGCAACTTCTTCAGAGTGCCTAAACGAACTTTGGTCCCGTAGAACAAGTTAATCAGTTTATTGGTCTAATCAAGCCCTTAAGAACCGTCAGCATTATTAAGAAAGACCTGTATTCCTAACTAAAATGTAGGTAATAGGTGCTATTCTAGTACTAACTGTTCATTTATAAGTTGTAGAAAAGTTTATAATCACCTCGAAAATAAATACGGTCGTGATTCTATCTACGTCTTTTACTGTTTTCTCCTCTTCCATTTATATACCCTTTTTAGGTTCTGCATACTTGCCTATAGGTGCTGTTATATACAGGGTGTTTCATAAGTAGGTATACAAATAAATTTTTAAAACTCTTAAGGGGGTTGTTTAGACCGTCAAACTGAACAACTTTCTCTATGGGACCAACATCGAAATCGCGAAAAAAAAATCGGATATCCCATACATATTTTAGCTCTAGTCGATTTGTAGAGTATAGAACATCAATTCTTTTTTTCGCGATTTCGATATTGGTCCCATAGTGAATGTTGTTCAGTTTGATGGTCTAAACCACCCTTAAAGGTTTATTTGTATTTTTGTAACACCTTATATAGGTAGGTCCCGTGTGCCAATGTGATCGTGGAAGAGTGTCGAAACGTCGAAACTTTTATCATAGCATGACGGTAATATACTTAGTCTGTCTGTGTTGCATAGTCGTTTCAGATGATGGCGGCTTTACGCCATAAGCGCAGTGTGCTGACATTTTCACATGACCTCCCGACTAGAACGATCACTTCTAGCCTCCCGACTTGCAGACGTGTATCTCCCTTTGAGACCCAACGAAAATTAAACTCAATTATGTTAATTCTTTCACACCAGAATGCGCTGTCCTACATAATTAATTAATTACGTATAAATTATAGAGTCGACAAAACTACCTATAGCATAAGGCTAGTGACAGCCTTCAGTGTAGAGAGTGGCAGTTCGAATAGAATAGAATAGAATAGAATATCATTTATTTTTGCGAATATGGGTACATAGACAAAACCGAGATGTTACATGTAAGTTGTTCCGTACATATTCTGCCATTTACGGCGTGCAAATTATGGTTACAATAGTCATAGTAGTTACAAAATTTAAACCAAATGAGATTAATAAGTCAACAGATAATAATACCTACTATGTATTTAAACATCGAGATACCTAATTAAAATATAAAAAAAAAAAATTACTTAATTATGTCAAATTGGCTTTCATTACAAATTTACAATGATATCAATATTAAGTATATTAAGAAAAAAATGTCTAAAAGATGTATACATATAATTGAGGGAATTGTATAAAGAATGTTTGTGAAGGTACAAAGTCAAGGAATCAAGGTTGAATATTGAGCCTGCCATCAGACATACCTAAAGCGTGTCCGTGAAGTATTCCGTGATATCGTAATAACATTTCTCAGTTAAAATTTTCTTCAATTCTCGTTTGAACACATTCAATGGTTTACGTTTTAGGTCTTCAGGTAATTGGTTATAAATTTTAGGAGCTATACATACAAAGCTCTTTTGTAAAAGTGTTGTTTTTGAAGGTACTTGGCATAATTTGTCTTTGTTTCGCAAGTTTCGTTCGGTTATTTGCGAGATTCTCGTAAAGAGATGTTGGTTGCTCTTATTCTATTCTATATTTTAAAAAATGGCTGCCATCTTGGGTATGTGATGATTTTGCCAATGTCGAGTTTTTATAGCAAAAGTGCTTGACGTTGTACGGTTATATTGATATTTTGGTGACTTCAAGGGTTGTTCTTATAAAAGAACAATATCCTGAGCCACTGGATTTCCACTGTGGACCGGGGACGGGGCAACCGACGCGCACGCGACCACCCAATAGCAGAGCCACAGAGCAAATCCTTGGTTGCTCTTAACAAACACTGCTGTTTCATACACGTAAAGAGCGGGAAAGGTAAGAATCTTTAGTTCTTTAAATAGAGGTTTGCAACTATCGATGATTTTGATTTTGCCTATGGCACGAATACATCTCTTTTGTGCGACAAAGATTTCACTTTTTTTACTACAGTTACCCCAAAACATAACACCGTAGCGAAGGGTTGATGCTACAAACCCATGATAGGCGGTTAAAAGTGTTGGCCTATTTGCAACCTTTGAGAGTTTATATAGTGCAAATGAAAATTGTCGAATTTTGTTCCACACATTCTCGGCATGCGGTTTCCATGAACATTTGTCGTCTAGTGTTAATCCCAAAAATTTTGCATAACTAACTGCTTCTATAGACTTTCCTTTATGATCTATGGTAGGAATGTCATCGTCGTTGAGATTTCTTTGTTGAAAATGGATCATTTTAGTCTTGCTTATGTTAACAATTAAATTATTATTTTCGAGCCATTCGACTATTTGTGTCAGTGTTTGGTGGATCTGCACTTGGTACGTTTGTTTATCCGTACATTCGATTATTGCCGTGCTGTCATCTGCAAAAAGAACTATAGGGTGTTTTATTTGGCTTGGTAAGTCATTTATGTATATTAAAAAAAGGAGGGGACCTAAAACACTTCCTTGTGGTACACCAAAATTTACATATCGACAGGTGGATTGAACTCGTTCTTCTCTTTTTGACTTACAATTTATTTTGACAATTTCAGTATACTGTTTACGATGAGTTAAGTATGACCTAAGCAACTGTAAAATATTCCCACGAATTCCATAGTTATCCAGCTTTTTCAATAATAGTTCGTGGTCAACGTAATCAAACGCCTTAGTCATGTCCATTAACAAAGCACAAACGGGTACTCTTTTGTCCATTTTAGTCAAAACAAGTTTTAGAAAATCGTAAATTGCAAGATTGATCGTTTTTCCCTTTCTAAATCCGTACTGTTCTTTCACGAGGATATCTTTTTTCTCAAGGAAAGAATACAGTCGTTGGTAAATAATCTTTTCGAAGACTTTAGAGAAGATTGGTATTAGAGCTACTGGTCTGTAGCAGGACATATCTTCCTTATCGCCTTTTTTGAATATCGGTTTGACAATCGATATTTTGAGTTTATCGGGGTATATGCCATTTTCTATGCACAAATTCACGATGTAACTTAAAGGTTCTGCAATTTTATCGGCGACAAATTTTATAACCTTAGTACAGATACCATCATATCCAGTGCTATTTTTATTTTTTAAAGTTTTAATAATTTTTAATACATCAATAGGTAATGTTGGACACATAAACATTGAATTGAGATTATAATTATTGCTAGTAGTCAAATGAAATGTAGGCCGTAATGGTTTTATTAGGTCAATTAAAAAATTGTTAAATGCGTTTGCTATTTCTAATGGTTCTCTAATTATTTCGTCATTTAATTTTATTTGTAATAGGTTTTGTTTTGGAACATTACTTTTTGTATTATTAATAACTTGCCATGTGGCTTTCGTTTTATTAGCTGCATTGGATATATAGTGGTTATTCTGTGCCCGTTGAGTGAGTTTAACTATTCGTTTAAGCCTGTCAGAGTATTTTTTATATTTGTACTTGTTCTCTTTGTTTGGATAGTTTCGGAAGTTCCATAGGAATTCTCGCTTCCTTTCCTCACTTTTTCGATCCCTGCCTCACCTCTGAGGTCCTCTATAGTTTAGGCAATTTATTTGCACCAAATAGCTTAGCATCTTGGTAGGCGAAACAGTGCAAATTATATTTCCGAAACTATACAATAGGTAGGTCAGTTTTTTGGAAACACACTCTCTAAGGCTGATGAATGATAACAAAGTTTGGAATGGTAAGTCAATTTTGCACAAGTGCCTAGGCAGATACCGATAGCTAAATCACTAGGTATACAGTTTACTTTGCTATTTCATCTAGGAGCGAAACTCTACCTTGTACGATATTAAGTATTATTCGATCAATTTTGCCTTTTTTGCCAGGCTGGCAACTTCTTATGATCTTTTTACGAATTATAGTAGGTATCCTGAGTTCGCTGCTGATGAGAAAAGTCTCAGCCATAAAAGTAACATTGTTGCTATAACTTTTTGGTAAAACAAACCCTGCTTCATTCATAACAACCGTCTGAAAATCATGTTCAATAAAATTGGAGACTCATTCATGGCGAATGTTTACTTAGTATTTAGAACCTTTTATTGAATGCTACGTTCTCGTACGACGGAAGTGTAAATTGAGTGCTTAAATAATACACACACACGCATAGGTACCTTAGTCCCATCGTCGTGTGCACGCATACATCTTTGTGTGGCAAAACTTGGAGGAGTCAATTACCAGGTAGGTTTGTGTGCGTCTGTGTGCACACAGGTGAGACGGCACGGTAGAGCGGGACGCCGCGAGAGCCTCCGCACAGGTAGAGCAAGGTAGAGCAACCGAGCCAGTCACAGCCACGCGCCCGCGCGCGCCCGCGTCCTCTCGCCATACATACGACTCTACAACCTGCTTTTGTAAAAACATCAACAACCAACCTCAAAATAAGTGCTACTACAACATTTCGTAAAGACAAAACAACAGTGAAGTGATAAAAAAAAGTGACTGAAGTATTAACTGCTGAACATAGAATCTCGATCGAGTTAATTGCGCGAATGCCACGGTCCACAACCTACGCAGCCGGCGCGTCCCTCCTCCGTTCATTCAAGGACCAATCGTTGAACCCATGCCTCAGCTTTCGCGTGTACGCAATCTTGCCGATTTGGAAATGAACTCCATACAATTGCAGCGTCGGCTGAACTGATGATAGTCTGCGAATCAGTGCCAACGACAATGTCAATCAATCAGAACGCAGCCCAGTTTAGTAAACAGAAATCACAACTAGGTAAACAGGGTCCGGAACCAGTCAACTTTCCTCCGCGTTATCATCCGCCGCCGCCGGCCGCAGGTGGCCCCAAACTAGGCACAGTCGATACGACCGCCAAGGAGTTCAAACCTCCGTTCGTAGGCAAGTCTATCGATCCTAGTAAATTGCAGTATCCGATATCAATCCACAGCGGTGTGCCGGGCCCATACCCGACTGGCTCGGTTCCGTTCGTGAAATATCCGCAGGGCTATCACCCGGGATATCCACTGCCTCCGGGAGCTCTGCGAGTCCTGCGTCCCCCGGGGGAGGTCATTACGAAGGCTATTATTCACGAGCCCGTCGAACCGACAGCACGAGCAAGAAGCGCAGACGACACTCAGAGAGTACAACGTAATATCGAAGAGGAACAGATCCACAGAAGATCAGCTGACATGCTAAAGTTCACAAAGCGTGTAGAGACCGACGGACCACGAGCTTCTTCCGATCAGAGGCGACAGATTCAGTCACTCTTAGATGAAATAAAAGCATTGAAAGAAGCTAACAGGCGCTTAAGCGATGATAATCAGGAACTCCGTGACTTGTGTTGCTTTCTCGACGACGACCGCCAGAAAGGACGCAAGTTAGCCCGCGAGTGGCAAAGATTTGGGAGATACACTGCGTCTGTCATGAGACAGGAAGTCTCCGCTTACCAAAGTAAGTTGAGAGAGTTGGACGATAAGCAACAAGAACTGATACGGGACAATTTAGAGCTGAAGGAGTTATGTTTGTATTTGGACGAAGAACGAGAGAGGAGCACATGTGTGAACTGCGGGCGAGCGGCTGGCAGGGAGAGAGACGACGGCGACGGCAGCAGCAGCGGCACGAACGCCGAGGAAGGGTCCCGGGCGCCTGCTGCATCTATAACTCACCCACAACTCGCAGAAAGAACAGTGCAGTATGTGCGAGACTTGGAACAGAAAGTACGTCGTCTAGAAGCTGAGAAGGGATTAGGGAGTGGACTAAACGAGCGGCCAGAGGCAGTAGTTCGAGCTCTACAGGTGTTAGAAGTAAGGGAGCGTGTTGAGAGGGAACGAAGGAGACCCGCGCCAGATTTAGACACTGGGGAGCAAGCACTGGTCCGAGAAATGTGCAATGTCGTTTGGGGTAAACTGGAGGATGCGCCACCACAGGCGCCTCCGCGTTAGCGATATATACCTAAGTGTTTTAAGTGTAACAGCAACAGTGAGTGAAATCATAAAAAGTTGTACAAAGTGCAAGAAGTTTGATTGGAATCCGACCCGATCGAGGTCAGAGCCACGGAGAGCGTAAAACCGCGTGACCTACACAACGCAACGGAGTTGAGAGTTGACCTTGTTTATCAATATCGGAATATAAAAGAACTGTTTAAGTATAGTTTATTAATGAAAAGTTACAGAATAATATGTGATGTTAACTTGCCACGGCATTTTACAAAATACTTGTCAGAAGATTGACGAAACCGTAAAGTACAAAATTAAGTAAAAGTTATTAAATCTTCATAAGCTGCTTTGCGTTTCAAGTACAAAATTTATTTCGTCTTGATAAAAATTACTTACCTATATTTATTTCTAATTAAGTGTTAATTGGAACCAGAAACCTTTTAAGTTAGAAAGTTATTTCGATAATTATTGGTCTAATGAGGCTATCGATTGAAAATGTCTTATGTCTGTGATTTAGTTGTCTTCTATGAGCTGGAATGATCAATACAATTTTAGGTTCAACTATTTCTGCTAATCTTGCCGATGCCTGTAATTCCTGTTTAAAAATCGTTGACGTAATTTTATTTCGTAGATTTTCCATCATCTAGTCAGTTTAAGTGAAGAATAAACGTTTGTAAGCCGATATTATTGTTTCCAGCTCATCTTTATGCTTTGCTTGCTTGAATTCTGTTTTTAATTTATTTTATTTCATAGGTTTATTGTCTAAGTAATAAATTATTTCTGTTTTAATAATTCGGATTTTATTCATACGACCGAATAATTTTGTTTGTGTTTTTTCTCTCATTATACCATTTTCATTGAACACAACTGAATATTACAATTAAAACACATTGCCAAGCCAAGATCATTGCATATTAGGTTACAGTAAAAACTCATAACCGGTCAAAACCGGCATCGGTCAAGATCACTTTTGCCGGATTTTTGCAGTCAAAAGTGTTTTTGACCGGTTATAAGTTTTGACTGTTACACAGAAGATCTTCATCTCTGATACTTTTTCCTAGTCATTCCAGTCATTCCTACTTAAAAATCTTAAAATTAAAAGACTACAACCTACAACGATAAAAGATTTAACTATATCCCTAATTCCCTATACCATTTCTTTTCCTATAAATCTCTTTAACATATTGACAAATTCGTAAAACATGTCAACAAGACAATTTTGTTCACTTTGCTGATTTTGCTCTCACTGGCTCACTTTGTTATCAATCCGTGATACTTTGATAATTTCTAAAACTAGTTACATAAATGGAAGAAGAAAAGGGAGAAGGGCCCGAGGATGTTGATACTATTGGTGTAAGTTATTTTCTCGTCGTTTTCAAATAAAACTTTATAGAACGAAGCGGGTGCTTATTTTGGAGAAGCAAGAAAAGTGGTGTGTCGTGTCGTGATCGTCGCAGGTAGCTAAAGGCCAGGACACGCAGCGTCGGGACTGCGGGAAAGCGGTCCGGGGGCGGTCAAGCAAAAAGTCTATCTCCGGACCCGCGCGGATTTCTGTGTGGAAGGGTACATCTCGAACATTAGCACAACACCGCACCATACACTACAAAACACACGGAGATATTAGCATCCTGCAGGTCGTCCCAGACCGCTATCACGCAATCCCACCTCTGTGTGGCCAGGCCTTAAATGAACTTTATCTACTTACCCTAGTGGGACACAGCACAGGCACAGGCCTTGAATATACCTTGTAATTAAACCCGGTCACATTATCTCTGCACCTCGCTGGAATGTTATGCACCTCTTGCTTCCCCCTTCGCGTCTGATACGGACTTTAATAACCGAGCCAGACGGTAAGCATCTTCGTTGCCGAATATGGGTCTCGATAATTAGGTGGACACGGTCTCACACCGTAACAGAGCGCTGATATAATGTCATTGACGCCAGCGCCTGCGGCATGGAGCCTCGATAAACGTTTTATCGCGCCTGCTAACTCGTTCGTTCGCACGCAAAAAGAAAGAGAACTAGGACGTGATTACGCTTTATCAAGCTGCCATGCCGCGGGTGCAGGTGTACACAAAATAAAGATAATGTAACCGGGTTGTATGTTATTTGTTTAAAGTGGTTCTAGTCCTAGTTATTATGGAGATATTTTAAGGAAAAGCTGCACTTTGTGATGGAAGCAAGCCGCTTTGCATAGTGATAGAAGGGATCAAAATAAGCGATTTGACCCGCAGCAGCGCAACTTTCATCCCTTAGGAACACAGATGGCGCCACTTCTTTACATGAAACTTCAAAAAATTCTACAAGCCTGACGGCTTCACCGATTTCATTCATTAAGGTGTCTATCGAAAGAAAATTTATTAATAAATGATAAAAAAAATTAAAAAGTTAAAAATCCATAATGGCTGTAAAAAGCCATGCATTTTTGTAAATTTTTCAAAGTTATTTTTCAGTTTTTTCTTAATAATATTTAGAAAATGTATGAATTGGGTATATTTTTAATTATTCACATTGTTAATAAATCAATAACACGTTTAATAAAAAAAACTGCATGTCAATATCTTTAATAGTTAGGAAAATATTTTAGATTTCATAAGCAGGCACGGTGCGCCCCAGTCATAGTAATTATGAAAAAAATACAGAATTTTGTGATGGAAGCAAGCCGTTTTGCACAGTGATAGAACGGACCAAAATAAGCAATTTTACCCGTGGCAGTGAAACATTCATTCTTTAGGATCACAGATGGCGCCACATATTTTAACAATCTTCTAAAAGTTACAGAAACTAAACGGCTACGCCGATTTTAATTATTTAAGTGTCAAACGGTTCGTGTTATTAAGTTTCAACTTAAAAAAATAATAGGTAAGTTGAATATTTTTAAAAATTAAGTGCATAAAAAAAAAATTTGTACGAAAAATTAAAAATTACTTACAAGTTTTCACTAAACTACGTTGAATAATGTATGAAGTTTGTATTTTTTATTTTAGACATCTATTTCGAATCTAAAAATGAAAATTTAGTAGCTTTGTAGATATTTGTAATGTCTGCCGATAAACGTCCGCTGCTAGACATAGGCCTCCTGCAAGGATCGCCACAACAGGGCCGGTTCTGCACTACCCTCATCCAACGAGTGTCCTCTACCTTCACCGGATCGTCTGTCTAGCTTTTGGAGGCCTACCCACGATACGCTTTCCGGTACTCGGCTGCGCGGTCGCCACTCGTGAACTTTTCAGCCCCACCGCCCATCCGTACTGCGAGTAATGTGGCCCAGCCCATTGCTACTTTAGTTAGCAATTCTCCGGGTTGTGTTGGGCTCTCGGCTACCCGGGTTACCTTGCGGATCTCTTTATTTCTTATTCGATCACGCAGGGACAATCTAGCTCTGTGCATTGCCCTCCGAGTGACTTACAGCATTTACGGCCTTAATTTTGTTAGCGACGACGTAACAACATAATTTATTGTATTAAGTATTTTAGTATAGCATTTCAAAACATATCTATTTACTGACGTATAATTTCCACAGCCACCTTTGCAGGATTTTTTTACACTACAGGGCGGAAGCTATGTCGACGCGTCGGCAACCACAGCGCATTCTGTCCGTCACAGCTTGATGTATAAGCGCATTGGTTGAAGAATGTTTTCTATTTAATAGTTCCCATAATATGTCTGAGCACTGTGGAAAGCTCTGAAGCAACAAGGTGTTGAGGGAAAATATATAAGTATACTACAAGAAATATATAGCAGAAGCAAGGCTACGGTGAGGTTGGAACGAATGGGGCAGCCCTTCGAGATTAAAAGAGGCGTCAGACAAGGCGACCCAATATCACCGAACCTGTTTACAGCTCTACTTGAATATATTTTCTCTTGGCTTGACTGGGAATGTCTTGGTATACAAATCAACGGAGATTATCTAAATCATCTTAGATTTGCAGACGACATCGTTCTGATAAGTGAAAAGTATGAAGAACTACTCTATATGCTAACAACTTTAAGCAGAGAAAGTAAAAAGTGCGGCCTAGAGATGAACGCCAGCAAGACCTGCCTTATGACAAATAGCGAAGAAGTGCCAACTATAATCGACTCTCAGATGCTAAAGTACGTGAGTCAGTATATCTACTTAGGTCAAAACATATCTTTCATAGACCACACGAAGAAAGAAGTAGAGAGGAGAATAAAAATTGCATGGAGCAAATACTGGTCAATGAAACACGTGTTCAAGTCTAAAATCCCAATGTCACTTAAAAAGAAAGCCTTCGAATCCACAATTATTCCCACGCTTCTCTATGGATGTCAGAACTGGGCTCTCACTAGAAACATCATACACAAAATACAAGTGTTCCAAAGAGCGGTCGAGCGAAGCATGCTGAACATAAGACTAAAAGATCGTCAAAGAAACTACAAAATTAGAGAACGAACAAAACTAATAGACGCCGCGAAACTCGCCTGTATACTAAAGTGGAGATGGGCAGGACACGTGGCGCGCACCGCGGACGGGCGCTGGAGCGAGCGCGTCCTACACTGGTGGCCGCGCGAACGCACGCGTCCCCGCGGCAGGCCGCGCGCGCGCTGGCGCGACGACATCGTAGCGACGGCGGGCGCGACTTGGACCAGACAAGCGACGGACAGAACTAGTTGGAAAAGGATGGAGGAGGCCTTTGCCCGCAAATGGGTACTCGAGAGTGAAGAGAGTTAGTTATGATTTATGAATAATGTAAAATTTTATAATATTAATGTTTTAAATACCTACTAACTATTTGTAATGAATTTGAATAATTTATTGTTATTAATAATCTCGAAATAAATGGCTTTATTATTTATTATTATTATTATTATTATAATATGTCTATCTTTTTATTTTAGGGATGTAACAAGACCTCCTAAGATGTATGGACTCCACAATAGTCAAAATATACAATGGTCGTCGCAGCCTGATTTACCTACAAGTGTATTAGTCGAAGAGGGATAATTCTGACCAAATCGCAGTAACTTTTGGCCATTGTGGAGTCCATCAACCTTAGGAGGTCTTGTTACAACATCGTAAAAAGATAGACATGGGATGGGAACTATTATATTGCAAAATTCTTCGACCAATGCGCTCGTAAATCAGGCTGCGGCGGACACAATGCGCTGTAGTTGCCGAAACGTCGACCTGCCTTGCACCCTGCAGTTCAAAATATTCTGTAAAAGCGGCTGTGGGAAACGTAAGTACCTATATATATTTTGAAATGCTATACTAATGTATTATAATAAATTATGCTGTTACGTGGTCTATCACTAAATGAAGGCATAGTTTAAAGGCTGAAAGTCAACCAAAGGGCAAACCTCCGAAATCGAATCAGAAATTAAGTCGACACAATCAAGAATTGCTAACTAGAGTGGCAATGGGCTGGGCATATTGCTTGCAGAACGGCTGGCTGGCAGATGGGACCGAAGAATTCTTGAGTGGCAACCGCGCAGCCGCGTACCGGAAAGTGTATCGTGCGGCCTCCACAAGGTGGACCGACGATCCGGTGAAGGTAGTGGACACTCGTTGGATGAGGGTAGAGCAGAACCGGCTCTGTTGTGGCGATCTTTGCAGGAGGCCTATGTCTAGCAGCGGACGTTTATCGACAGAAATATCTAATATCCTTAGATCAAAATAAAATTAATGGATAGGCCTAAAGCGCGGTAAGTTGAAGCAAACTACTGGTGCACTTGGTCCATACAAACTAGCGCCATTATCAGTGTCAAATCTAGGGCACTTGCATACAAATTTGAAGTATACATTTCATTTGTTTTGCCTCATTTTTCTGGTTTGAAATGTTCGCGTAAGGCCTATCCATTAACTTTATTTGATCTAAGCTAATATCTACAAAACTACTAAACCGATTTCGATGCAGTTTTTATTTTAGATTCGAAATAGATCAGTCTCAAATAAAAAATACACACATACATTGTTCAACGTAGTTTATTGAAAACTTGTAAGTAATTTTTAATTTTTTGTACATATTTTTTTTATTTTTGCACTTAATTTTTAAATATATTTGACTTATTATTTTTTTAAGTTGAAACTTAATAACACGAACCGTTTGACACTTAAATAATTAAAATCGGCGTAGCCGTTTAGTTTCTGTAACTTTTAGAAGATTGTTAAAATATGTGGCGCCATCTGTGATCCTAAAGAATGAATGTTTCACTGCCACGGGTAAAATTGCTTATTTTGGTCCGTTCTATCACTGTGCAAAACGGTTTGCTTCCATCACAAAATTCTGTATTTTTTTCATAATTACTATGACTGGGGCGCACCGTGCCTGCTTATGAAATCTAAAATATTTTCCTAACTATTAAAGATATTGACATGCAGTTTTTTTTATTAAACGTGTTATTGATTTATTAACAATGTGAATAATTAAAAATATACCCAATTCATACATTTTCTAAATATTATTAAGAAAAAACTGAAAAATAACTTTGAAAAATTTACAAAAATGCATGGCTTTTTACAGCCATTATGGATTTTTAACTTTTTAATTTTTTTTATCATTTATTAATAAATTTTCTTTCGATAGACACCTTAATGAATGAAATCGGTGAAGCCGTCAGGCTTGTAGAATTTTTTGAAGTTTCATGTAAAGAAGTGGCGCCATCTGTGTTCCTAAGGGATGAAAGTTGCGCTGCTGCGGGTCAAATCGCTTATTTTGATCCCTTCTATCACTATGCAAAGCGGCTTGCTTCCATCACAAAGTGCAGCTTTTTTTTCATAATTACTATAGCTATTCTGAACACGCTGTAAAACATGCCTGATTAAAAAGCATTTCACAAAACTAGTGTTTTTGCTAATCAGATTTACGTAGGGCAACGGAACCCAGAAGGCGATCGACACGGGGAAGGCTGGGCGGTGCTGCCGAACGGAGACTTCTACCAGGGCTGTTACTGCAGAGGTCAGAGGAATGGCAAGGGTGTCTATGTCTGGATGAAGAACGGGTCTCGATATGAAGGTGAGACATGAAACATTGCCTAAAAAATCAGCCAAGTGCGAGTTTGACTCGCGCACAATTTGACCGATTTTTTTTCTCGCTATCTAAAGTGCGAGCGAGCCCGACGCATACTTGGCTGGTGTTTATTTGTTGTTTCACTTTAGAGTATGTAATATATCTATATATCTATCTATAACGTCACGCCTCTTTCCCAGTGGGGTAGGCAGAGACCAGGGCGCGCCAACTACTACGACCTCATTCACATCCATACATCTCTTCATACATGCAATATAATCACGAGCAAAAACAAAAATTGCCCTTTTAACCAGGCTTACTCTAATTATCGTGGATTTTTGGGAGCAGTTCAAGAAAACAACGTTATGCGGTCACTCGACAGAGCGGAAGCGTGTAATTTCGTATTAGTTTTTAGTTTGACACAAAGTTATCTTAATTAAACCAATCAAATCAAAGCCGCGTCGTCGTACCGCGCCGGTCAACGAATCAGACGGCGCGGCCGTATTGCCGTCTCACTCTCGCTTGGTGGTGGCGACTCGGGCGCCACCACGTCCGGTGTGGCGAAAAAGGTTTGATTTTCCCGCCGCGCTACACACTCCCCCTCCAAGTCGTCAAGAGGTTCCCTTGACAAATTGGTCCCCTCAGTAAGTGGCGGGGCTTGGTGGTCCTTACGTGGACGTCCCCTGGGTCGACGAGCTTGTAATGGGGCGGAGACCTGTCCGACTGGTCTATTGAAAGGGGTCAAGTCAGCGCTGTGGAACTTCCCTATAGTCTCATACGAAGTCAAGTCAGCGAGCTCAAGTGTCGTGGGGCTCACAATTTTCCTGATACTGTAAGGTCCGTCACGTCTAGGCATAAACTTCTTAGTACGGCCCTTGGCCGCACTGCTTAGCAAATGTGTGGTGACCAGCACAAGGTCGCCTACCTCATAGATGGGAGCAATGCGTCGGTCTTTATCAGCATCAGCCTTCCTCCGGTCCTGGTGAACCTCTGCACTCTTCTTAATATCTTTCCAACTGGATACTAACCTCCGCAGGCAAGGAGTAATTTGGGGCAAGAAATTCTCCTTATCCAAAATAGCTCTCAAGTCTCGTTGTGCATCGAAAGCAGTTCGCATCTCCCGGGCGAACATCATATGGGCAGGAGTACAACCTGTGGTGGCACCAAGGGAACTATTAAGGGCAAATCTTACCTCCGCTAGAAATTTGGGCCACGAGCGGTGTTCATTCTTCACCAGAATAGCCAGCTGAGTTTTTAAGTCACGATTTTTCCTTTCAGCTGGATTCGCCTCCAGGTGGTAGACGGGAATAAGGTTCTGTTTGATTCCCAGGGTGAAATTGCATTGTTGCATAGCTGCTGCAATGAATAATTGTACTCCATTGTAGGAGATGATGCGCATAGGGAAACCATTACGCATAAAATACTCTTCAATCATCAGTGGGGCACAGGCCTCGGCTGTGGCTTCCTTCATTGCATAGACTTCAACCCACCTGGTGGCAGTGTCTTCGATCAGCAGGACCCATCTCTCTTCGCTTTCACCCTCGGGGAGAGGACCGAAGAAATCAAGAGCAAGGACTTCTCCACGCTGGTTGAGTACAGGAGTCTCCAAAAGTCCAGCAGGTTTCTGGTTACTAATCTTGTAGCGCTGACACTCCTCACAGTTCTTCAAATATTCAGTGACATATTTGCGCATGCCAGTAAAATAGTACTTCTGACTCACCCGATAGATAGTACGTTCCACTCCAGGATGACCAGCCAGGGGCGCATTGTGGAACCCATTCATGATTTTCTCTCGCATCATAGTTGGCACGACAAGCTGCGGTTCTTCACTCTCGGCTTCTGGGTGAAAGCGGTACAGGACTCCATTGTTCATGATGTACCCTCGTTCTAGCCATCGGGTGCAGACAGGGTCTGATCCTTCTAAGTCATGAATAATCTTAGCAACTTCAGGGTCCTGTAACTGCTCAGTGCGTAGCTCGGTGGCGCTTACTCGGGGAACGTCGCAACTGTCGACATTGGTTTCATCATAATTTGCCTGGGTCAAAATAGGTGCAGAGGTCAACATATCTTTCAAATTCTGGAACGCTCCTTTTTGTTCTGCTCCCCATCTCCAAGGTTCATTCTTTTGGGTAGGCACGGTCAATGGCTGGGCCACCTGCCAGTATCCAGCTCTGAGGTCTATTGTCGACATGAAACAATGGCGCTTGGTAGACTGCAGCAGCTCGTCTATGAGAGGAAGAGGGCATGTATCAGTTTTTGTTATGGCTTTCAAGCGACGATAATCAACGCAAAAACGTACTTCATCATTTTTCTTGGGCACTAGAACAGCTGGAGAGGCCCATGCAGACTCGCATTCTTCAATCACACCACTTTCCAGCATTTTATCTAGTTCCCTTTTCATTATCTCTTTCTTTGCAGATGTAAGGCTGTAAGGTGGGACAGCGATGGGCAAATGGTCACCTGTATCTATGCGGCGTTCTGCATAGGGTGTTGGTGCTCCCCCTAGACTGAAGATGTCATCATTCTGCTCAAGTAGGGTTGCCAAGCGTTCACGATCATTATTGTTCAACATCATACCTTCATCTTTCCGAAGCAGTTCAGTGGCACAAAAGGATGCTGACTGGCTAGGGTACTCGTATTCCAATGTGTACACATCACCTTCACCATAATGCCACGTTGAATTCTTAAAGTCCAATACTATACCAGACTCCACCAAAAAATCAATTCCGAGTAAGGTGTCATTATCTGTTGCATCTGGTAGGATTACAAAATTAACATCAATAACCTTACCTGGCTTCACTTTCACCTGCAGAGTTGTGGTCAACACCTGGCGAGCTTTCACAAGTCCATCAGCAAGTTTTACCCGCATTGAGGTGGTTGTACATACTTGGCCACATTCCTGAAGAAGTGTGTAGAGTGAACCTCCAGCAACACTCCTTTTTGCAGCTGTGTCAATGAGTGCTCTCCCTCGTACTCCTAAAATTTCCACTCCTAAAATGGGACGTGGTTGCATCATCTGAGATGAGTCTGACTGTAATGTAAGATTACTCAGTTCCAAAATGCTGTCATAATAATTTTTAGAATATTTGTCCTGTGAAGTCATTGTCACCCTATTTTTGTTTGACTTACCCGAGTTCATTGACCGTAGTCGGACAGGTGATTTGGTTTCATAAAAATCAATTGCGTGAAACTCAGCATTACATTTAGAACATTCAGAACGTATCACTCCTTTCTCACCACACCCGTAACATGCTATCACGTGTGACGTAACGCTATTGTCTGTTTTTGTCAAACGGCGGCACTCGTCGCGAACATGTCCATATGATTTGCAGTACACACAATACTTTCGAGGTTGCGGTTGGTTGACAGCTGGACCGGCAGAGCTCTTCGACGGCTCGTCGCAGCTGGAACGTCTGGATTTGATGTCGACGGGAACCGCAGACGGCGCACAGGCACCGGTGACGTCGCGGGGCGCCCGGGGGGCGGCGGCGGCGGCGGGACGCGGCTCTAAGTCAACGCTATCCTCTACCTGCCGGGCACGCTGAAGTAACTCGACGAACGTACGCACTTCCTCGCGTCGAATCCACTTACGTATTTTTTGATGTAACAAAGCGTATACCATGTCCAGTTCGACTTTCTCACTGAGGTCACCCCGCGGCAGCCTTGCCAGCAGGGCGCGAGCCTTTGCGATGAATAAGTCTGTTTTTTCATTGGCAGACTGTTCGTACTGGAACAACTCTTTGTAGATGCGAGGCGGTGGCCGGCGGTCGCCGAATGCGCTGCGTAAGTTGTTCAGCGCCTCGGGCCAAGTCGTAACTTGCGACTTAACACCTTGCCACCATGTAGCTGCTTCGTGTGTCAGGAGCATAGAAAGTCCACGTAGGGCGTTGACATCCGACACGTTCACGCAGTCCTTGTAAGTCTCGATGGCATCCAGAAAGCCTTCCAAGGATTCGCTGGCTTCTCCGCTGTATTTTGCTTTGCAATTCGCGAAGTTACCACTGATAGCAGCGGCGGCCAGACCAGGAGATGACGACGCTTCGGCGCGCGACTGGTCATCATGGCGGCGCCTGTCCCACTCGTTGGTGATGACGCGATCGAGAATCTCGTTGAACGCTCCAATCTGTGATCGCTGGAGGGATTCCATCATTTCTTTTATCACCAGCTGACTCATCACCGGCGGCTGTTCTTGTTCCTCGTCTTCATTCGAAGAATTGAGAGCGTTGCGGCTGTTTCGTGTGGTACGACGCGGCATGGCGGCGGCAGGCCGATGGGACGCGTAGACGAAATATTTATCAGCCGGCGCTCGAAGATCGGAACTAACTCCTCCCCGTTCTTCCGTAAGCCCCAAGCAGAATATTGCTCACGTTGGGACGCCAGATTTAACCAGGCTTACTCTAATTATCGTGGATTTTTTGGGAGCAGTTCAAGAAAACAACGTTATGCGGTCACTCGACAGAGCGGAAGCGTGTAATTTCGTATTAGTTTTTAGTTTGACACAAAGTTATCTTAATTAAACCAATCAAATCAAAGCCGCGTCGTCGTACCGCGCCGGTCAACGAATCAGACGGCGCGGCCGTATTGCCGTCTCACTCTCGCTTGGTGGTGGCGACTCGGGCGCCACCACGTCCGGTGTGGCGAAAAAGGTTTGATTTTCCCGCCGCGCTACACCCTTTACTTTTAAAAACTTAGTTCTTTTTATTATGTTAGCAAACCCAAAATAATAACACATTCTGTGAAAATGTCAACTCTCTACCTATTACGGTTCCTTTTAAAGTTAGGACGGATGGGATTCAGTTATATTATAGTAATAAACGGGACCCCCGTTTGCACCCTTTGGGCACAGTATAAGAAAAAGTATCTATTACTACGTACTTCGGATATTCCCAATCGAACTTACCAAACCGCAAATTGTTCTTTGTTTCATTATAGGTACTATCAAAGTAACTCGTGCTGTTTAATTGTGATTATTCAATCCACCTAACGCCGCCTAATCCGCCTTTATTACAAATATAGTGCAATTATTGTTATATTCGTTTTTGGTTTGGTCATAGAGGGTTTCCAGATTTTTATTAGATCTAGGTAAGATCCTAAACCTAACCTAACTTATTTAAAAAAAAAACGGTTTAATCTTGTCTTCCAGGGGAATGGCGACGAGCAATGAAATACGGAGTCGGAACAATGATATATCCCGACGGGTCTCGCTACGAAGGTGATTGGAGGCACGATCTAAAGCAGGGCTTCGGGGCCTACTACTACCCAAACGGAGACATCTACGAAGGAGCGTGGTTCAAAGGGAAACGCCACGGCATGGGCACTTATTTCTTCGCTGAGTACCAAGTTAAGTTCATGGGCACTTGGATGGAAGGTGTCATGGAAGGTCCAGGACAAATAATCTACCCTAGAGTACGATACCACGGTCCTTGGTATAAAGGGAAACCGAAAGGTACTGGTTGCTTCGTTTTCGATACGAACTGTATGCAACATGGCTTCTATATGCTAGCGAAGGATCCAGCTTTACAGGAGTATGGGGAAGAAGAAGAGGAGAAGGAAGACAGGGAACAAGTGAAAGAGAAGTTGGAAGAAGGAGAAGAAGAGCCGGAGTTTGATGATACCATTGGTAAGTGAAGCGGCCGAACGCGATGCACACAAACGAAAGTCCTATTTTCAGTCATCATCATATCAGCCGATACAGCTTCAATGCTAGGATAAATAAAAGATTTGTATGGACATATTTGAGCGATAATTTTAGCGTGTGTGGTGCTCTAATAGCCTCGGCTTCCGTACAAGACGCGACAGACAGGTTTGACGATCCCTGTGCCAATATGGCACGTTGGAACTTGGGTAAAGCCTGACCAAAAAAATTAAAAACCTATTGTGGGGGCGCAGCAATCGACTACAAACATACCTTTAATGAAAACCTTTATTGCATATCTTAGCTTCATATAAGTATCTACAAAAATTAGTTCCAATGATTTTCCGCAACATGGCGAGATTTATTATTTTTCTGGTCGGGCTTTTATATAAAATTTGTAACAGGTTCAGGTACTTTTCGGTAAAGGAAAACATGGCCCATACAGGTATCATCTTATACAAGGGGTGTAACAAAACACCCTAGTCATCATCATCAGCCTATCATCGTCCACTGCTGAACATAGGCCTCACCCAAGGCGCGCCTCGGCCTTCCTCATCCAGTCGCTCCCCGCTACTTTTTTTAGGTCGTCTGTCCAGCGGGCAGCAGGGCGTCCCACACTACACCCCATCGGTTGTCAGTTCTTCGGCAGATATGACCAGCCCATTGCCACTTCAGCTTGCTAATTTTCTGAGCTATGTCAGCCACTTTAGTTCTGTGACGAATCACTTCATTTCTGATGTGGTCCCTCAGAGAAACACCGAGCATATAGCTCTCTCCATAGCTCGCTGAGCGACCTTTAAGTCTTACTAGGGTATTTTGTTACATCTAGCTTCACCAACCTTTATTCACCAGATAAGATAGCGGTCTGGCGTGCACGCAGCGTCACCGCGTACATGGCGGAGTTCCTCCCGTCGGAGCCCGCGCCGCTCCCGGTCCACGACTCCCTGCCGTCCCTCACGGACGAGAGCTGCATCGACACGGACGCCTTGCACTTCGACCTGCCCTTCGTGGGGGCTGAGGAGGAGGGCGCTGACGACAACGACTCGTGGCTGCTGCATCGACAGAAGTTTCTTGAAGAGACCGAACATAAAGAATAGACGAGAATTCACTGTGGAGGAATGGTGTTTTTGGATTATTGGTTCTATTTTCAGTAGTGTTTTTTTAGGATAGTGATTTTAGTTGAGGTTTTTATAGGTAAATAAATGAATTTAAAATAATTGGTTTTTTTAGTTTCAATCGTGCCGTGCGTTTCGATACTACTCTACTAGTGAAACGGGATGTTCTGAGGTTTCAGAAATCGCACATGCATAGTTTCAATCAACGATATCAACTAGAGTCTACGTCTATGGTTTCAATCGTATAATTATTTTGAGGTAGTATGAAATTGGGTAGGATGGGGCGGGCGGGATTGGGATTTTGTACTTACATTTTTTGTGAAGTCAGATGATAGACAGAAAATTTCCGGGCTAGTGCTGACTTGAAGTGTACTATTAAAAACTACAAAATGAAGACTTACAAACTTTATTGAAAAAGAAAATAAAATAACTTTTATATTCAGCTCGTTTCTCCTTGAGCAGGCACAGAAAACAATTGATTATCATTTAATCATAGATACACCAACGTTTATGTACAATAAGAAACTCAATATAACATGCAAATTGGGTTGGAAAAGAAACCTTATTTCAAAGAGTTATGAATGAACATTGAACACTTTCAAGAGATCAGTTTTCTATTAGCATGCTGCATAATATTTCTACTAAGATTTAGAATATTCTTATTGCTATGGCTCAGGGTAATTAATATACTAGTTACATACATGTATCGGGTATTTAGAAATGATGAACACTCAAATCATTGAACTAGGTAGGTATATCGTTTACTAAAAATTCGTTAGGTACACACGGCGACAGGTCGGGTTACCCTTTCTGGACTTTGAACTATTAGAAGTTGAACGCTGCGAATCGTGCGAGAGGGTGCGGTATGTTGTTGTTGTTTCGTCTCACGGCACGCTGCGCCCGCGCCGGCAGCCGCGTCTATGCAGGCTCTCTATCGCACTATTTTGTGTTTTGTACGTAGTGTAGTTATGGGTATATAGGGTGCGTAACTTGATGTGTCGCCCTATGTACCTATAAAATAGGATGTCTCTTGTTAAAATATGTAACGGATTTAAAAATAGCTATTTCGGTACAGGGCCTAAATTAATAGACTATTATTAAATGGAGCCAATTTACCTTTGCATTGTATCAAAAACTTATTTTTTTCTTTTTTCAACTAACAGTTTAAAGTTAGTTCATTCATTTTAATACAATCAAGCGCGACTGCAGATACTTATTAAAATCAATGAGTTTGAAATAAAGCTTTTATTTCCTTGCCAACCATACATCAGTGAGTTAGTCTCTGAAGTACTCTGAACGCAGTAGAAGAGTAAAACTTGTCTTAAATTCTATTTTATAATGATTATCATCACAATGCATGCATTGCACTATCAGTAAACTGTTGTCAAAATTACATTTCTTCAATATTAGACCGGTTTCCCGTCCCGAGTAAGTTGGCTATCTTTTTGGGCTCCCCATAATGTATGTGGTATGTTCCAAAAAAGTATGGTCATATTGATGACGGTTTACCTAGATTCTATTTCAGTTAAATCCTGGATTGTTCATGAACGCTATTAATATTATTAGTTCATATTTTCTAAATTAAAAATAACTATCACTGCATCTTAAACATTAAATGCAGAATTTTTTTGTATCCCAATGAGCATGTTATAAAATAATCTAAGTCTAACTTAAAGCTATGTTTGAGGGTTGGCAGAGGCATTATTATTGCTTCCGCTATTATTTTCAAAGGTGCTTTTATTCTTGAGTAGATAAGCAGCGAGGTAGCTGATTGGGTCCGGTGGTCTCTCCTTGGCTAAAGCCGATAGTCCCTGGAGGAGTATTGGGACAACGGTTTGGTCTAAATACTGGCGGGTTGGCAGTGCGTTGAGATCAATGCGAGATTTGCGACTAGGGTTACTCTCGTTCTCTTTTTCCATTGCAATTATTTTCTGTAAATATGAAATTAAACTTGAGGGATTTTAAAAATAACTAATATTATAAATGTGAACGATGTTGTTGACGATGTTTGTGGCTCAGTCACACACACATAAACGGTTGAACGGATTTGGATGAAATTTGGCACACTGATAGGATATGTTCTGGATTGACACATTGGATTCTTACTTTTTAAAGTCCACTCAGATGGAGTCGCTGGCAATAGCTATTAGCAATTTTATAGGGAACATATTGGAGTAAACATAACAGGGAGCCATAGAATGATAAAGGTTGGGTTGATGCTACTTTAAATACACCAATAAATTACAAAAATTTTAAGATAAATCCTATCTTGCATCTCAAGGTTTTTGAGCTCACCCTGCGGGGTGTGTAACTTTGTACTTTAGAACTTTGCCATTCTATATTTAACTTGATTTTGCCCATGACTTCGTCGACACTGCCACCCGGCATCAGAGTAAGATAAAATATATAACAGTTTTCAAATCTAATCCTTTGATTAATTATGTCAAGATAGAACCTCTCTCTTCTAAGTACTGAACAAATGGGCCAACTTTCTTATCTTATTTCTGTGTGCCTGTATATGGATAGGGTTGGGATAGTTAGTTATTTTGTTCAACACGTTCGTATCTTCGACTGTCTATCTTGACATATAACTTATCAAAGGTATAATCATAAGCACAAAAACAAAAGTTTTATCGAAATGGGACCAGTCGTTTTAGCGTGATGCGCGAATAAACAAGTACAATTATATTTCATTCATTCAAACAAAAAAGACACAAACAAACATTGAGACAGACAAAAAAATATACCTATCGGTGATTTGGAGTCAGGGACACAAACACATCATCATGACTTCTTCTTGTAAATATCTTCAATGTACAGACAAAGACTTCTGTCACAGATTTATAATTGTTTATCGGTATTATCCCTTTAAACCAGTGGCGACGGTTCCTCAACCCCCGTCACATTGGACAGAGTTTCGGTACTACTGGTGAATATCTCTGACTACCCCCTCGGGGGACATAGTCGTGAGCATATGCTATGCTTAAACTAGTTCCCTATATTGAGGACATTCATTTTCTCAATTCAAAGTTTACTACAATACTAAACTAACCTTAACAGATTCTGGTATTTTGGACGAAGGGTCTTCCTTGGGAGCCTGGAACGAGGAGTCTGACATCGGTTTTTATAACATGCGAGAACTTTTTGTCTACTAAATAGTAGATAGATTATTTAAATCTAAATCTAAATCTTCAATGAAATAAACAAAAATATAAGCGAAGCTAGCTGTCAGATGATCTTTTTTTTTATAATATGTTTAATGGCTCTGAATACTAAGTCCTTTAAAGCCATATCCATTTATTAATTTCTTCTTCACATTCTTAATTTTGACGGTGGATGATAGATGATGATGAATCCATGGTCGATTTTGCAAGCTCGCGCGTTGCCCCCAAAATCACCATGCACGAGTAAACTTGAACCAAAACTTATGTTCTGTTTTCGTATATATTTGAGAATGGGCGTTTTCACATTAGACGATAATTGTAACGACACGATACCGTCGGACTGGTAGTTTGATACAATCACTACTAAATGCTTTCCAATTCACATATCGTTGTACAGTCCGACATAAAAGAGTAGAAAACAGTGCATAAAAGAGCAGGAACTAAATATTTTAGTACAAATTGTAGGTCGGTCTTGCCAGCTTATACGTGATTTTGACGTTCTTGTGTGGAAGCAGCGCCCTCATTTATTTTCTACTCTTTTATGTCGCATTATAGTAGTAAAGGTGCAATTACATTAGCCAATTTGCAGGGACCAACATCAAGGGAAGCCAATATGTAGGGTGCAGGGTCTACCATTTACATTACCCAATTTGTAGGGCCCTGCGGCGGCAGCCGCCAGTCCACGTTTGGACGTCGCCGAGGAAACATCTCCAGTTTTATTGATTCTAGAGCATTTATGAATGAAATAATTATGTCAATCTTATTATTTTAAGTATTGTTTAGTCTACTAAGCTTAAAAATGATAAGAATAATCTCTGAAGTACGTATAAACGTAATTTCAAAATATTATAAAAATGTTATAGTTAAATTTAATTACAAAATTAGATTATTCATTTTTAAAACATAAGTACCTACTTACTTAAATGCTATTTCGAGAATCACTATAATCGATAGAGTATTTTTTCTAATCAATCACCTAAGTAAAGTAACATACATAACCTACTTTTTTGACTTAGTTAATAAAGCAGAGAACGACTATTTACTACTACATTACAAATAATAATCGTATGTTACTTTGTTTACGCTATATCATACGTTAAACTCGAGTTTACTCGAGACACACGTACGCTCGCGACGCTTGCCGCGCGCGGCGCGGACTGTTAGCCAGAAATCGCACCCTAACCGCCCTAAATGCATTTACATTGCCCGACACAACCAAAAAATCGCACGCAGGGCGGTCGGGACGGCCCGACCTCCCTACATGTAGGGAGAGAGCGCCAACACGCATTTACACGACCCTACACTAGATGTTGGCTCCCTGCAAATTGAGTAATGTAATTGCACCTTAAAACTGGTGGTTTCGCCCCCCTTTTAGTAGAGTAATGTTGCTTTTAGTGGCTGGTGGTTTTTGAAGTAAAACTTCTTTACGCACGCTTGACTTGGGGAGTAACAATGTAGCTATCATTTGTGATTACCATAAAGGTATTATACCGTAATGGTGATTACCAATAAATGTAATGATTATATTCTCTTTGATTACCAATTCCAAATGGTTCAAGGTTTACTTAAAATATTATACTTAAGTATGTAAGAATTCTAATTTTAGTATTATTTTCTTAAAATTGAACCTCAAGCGTTTTAAGCTAGGTACTTATTAGTTATTTTAATGTGTGTATTGTGCAAATATGTTTTGCTGGGCGAAGAATCTTGTCGTCGGCCCGATAGAACAATCTGTAGTGAACCTGCCTGCTGTGCCGAGGAGGGTCACGGATTCGAATCCCGTAAGGGACAAATATTTTGTATGATACAAATAGTAGTAGTTTTACTTCAGTCGTGTGGTCTAAAGCACACTAGTTTAATGACAGCTACTCAAACGTAGTTCATCATACCGGCGATAGATGGCGTTGACCAGAGAGGGGTCCTAGGACCAAATACCTCTATGCCTAGGACATGCCTAGGACTAAAATTTTAGGCTAAAAGTAAACAAAAATGCATGTCACGGAGTCAGACGCATCCGTTGACGAAATATATGCTCATTTTTGCTGCTTACTTAAAAACAAATGTTTACTAAGTATTTTACTGTCTGCAAGGTCGCTCGCCCCTGTCTGGTCAACGCCATCTATCGAGCCATTAAGAACTACTTTTTCTTTTTTAATGGCTTTCTGAAAATCGCTCATAGACTAAAATTTCGTTTCAAGAGAGCTATTTTTGAATCTCGCACAGCCTTTCTTGAAGATATCTTCTCGGATTAGAAGGCGCCACAGGGACATAATCCGCATGTATGTAATGGGCCAAAAGCGGAGTAGTTTTGATTTGTTAAATTGGTGTTGTTTTGCGTAACAAAGTGTCGTGCAAGTGAATAAAATTCATTTCTATGAAATATGATGGGGTGTAGATCGTAAACCGGAAAAGTGTTCCGTCATTTGTATCGCGGCAAAGCGGTCGGTTCACCTCTTTCCTGTGGACTTCTCTGCGTTTATTTCGTCTTTCGATTGTCTCCAAAAACTCCAAAGAAGCGTCAAAACGTCGAACACCAATAAGTAAGAATTTTAGTAAAGACATCGGCTGTATGGGAAATATAACCCTTTCCTTGAATTGTTTTTTTTTTTTAATTTATTTAGTAGCCTGGTTACTACACCTTTTGGCTAAATCTTATTTATTTTTAATTTTCTTCTGCTTTCACATTAAAACGTTGGTATTCGACGCTTTGATGGTTCTTTGGAGTTTTTGGAGACAATCGAAAGACGCAGGAAAAGCAGAGAAGCTAAAATCACGGAACGCTTTTCCTGTTTACGACCCATGCACCATCATATTTCACTGAATTATATATATATCACTTGCACGACACTTTGTTACGCAAAACAACACCAATTTTACGAACCAAAACTCACTATAAACAATAAAAATTCGATGAAATATGAGGACTCCAAACGTCAGCTACCAAATCCCGCCAAAAACTCCGCCTTGAATTGATTGATTTTTTTTTTTTTTAAATATATTTACTAGCCTGGTTACTAGACCTTTTGGCTAAATCTTAATTTATTTTTAATGTTCTTCTGTTTTCACATTAAAACGTTGGTATTCGACGTTTTGATGGTTCTTTGGAGTTTTTGGAGGCAATCGAAAGACGCAGGAAAAGCAGAGAAGTCCACAGGAAAGAGGTGAACCGACCGCTTTGCCGCGCTAAAATCACGGAACACTTTTCCTGTTTACGACCCATGCACCATCATATTTCACTGAACTATATATTGTTCACTTGCACGACACTTTGTTACGCAAAACAACACCAATTTTACGAACCAAAACTCACTATAAACAATAAAAATTCGATGAAATATAAGGACTCCAAACGTCAGCTACCAAAGCCCGCCAAAAAACCCCTGAATTGATTGATCCAAAAATAGAAAGCTGCCATAGCAAAATATGTTTACAGTAAATATTGCTAGGTGTCAAAAAGAAAATTCTTACTAAAGGAGCCCATTCACAGTAGTCCGTCTTGCAGTCCTACAGCAATATTGGACAGTGAATGGTGTTGTAGTCCTACAAGCCGTCCGATGACCTTGAGCAAAATGTATGAGTAGTCCTACTTGCAGGATAGTGAATGGTGTTGTAGTCCTACATGTAGGACTACTGTGAATGGGCTACTTTAAGGAGCACATTCACAGTAGTCCGTCTTGCAGTCCTACAGCAATATTGGATAGTGAATGGTGTTGTAGTCCTACAAGGCGTCCGACGGCCTTGAGCAAAATGTATGAGTAGTCCTACTTGCAGGATAGTGAATGCTGTTGTAGTCCTACATGTAGGACTACTGTGAATGGGCTACTTAGCACTTAGGTCTAGGCATTCGCACATTCGCAGACCGTTTTCTTGGCTGGATTTTAGTAAACTCAAGAAAATAATATTTTTCAGAATGATAAGATATACAAATAAATGAAATTCAACAACATTCGTTAATGATTTATTTACGAAAACCTTATGAATTATAGCTAAAACTATTTTTACAGTCCACACGATATACACATACCACACAGAGTACGTACGTCTAAATGAATTGCTAATTAGTACACAGCAACATATTAAAATCAATAATCGGATTGTATCTTGGATGCTTAATGAGGAATTTTCTGGCAGCTAGTCAAACGTATAGCTTGGCCATAAAGGCATGATCGTGGTGACAGGTGGAACTAAAATTTGAGTATGGTGGTGGTGCCAGGTTAATGCGTGATTTTGACGTTCTTGCGTGGAGGCAGAGCCCTCATTTAATTTCTACTCTTTTTGGCCAAGCTGTAGTTCAACACAACGGCGATAGATGGCTTTAACCACAGAGGGGTCCGAAGACGAAAATTTTAGGCTAAAAAGTAAACAAAAATGCATGCCACTGCGTCAGACGCATCCGTTGACGAAATATATGTTCATATTTTGCTGCTTACTTAAAAACACAAGTTCTTATTATTTTATTTGTATTTTATTATCTGCAAGGACGCTCACCCCTGTCTCGTAAACGCCATCTATCTATCAAACCATTAGGAACTACTTTTTCTTTTTTAATGGCTTTCGGAAAAGCCCTCTCTGGTAAACGCCATCTATCGCCGGTATGATGAACTACGTTTGAGTAGCTGTCAGAAAAATCCTCTTTTATAAAAATTTCCAACTTTGAATCTTGAATGATTAAAGGCTTCCGCACATTGCAGCGATTTTATCGAGCGATAATATCGCTGCGATTTTGTGATAATTGTTTCCAGTACATTTTGTATGGGGACGCGCGCGATCCTACACACTGCCGCGATATTATCGAGCGATAATATCGCTGCGATTTTGTTCCGACGCAATCTCTTTAGACCAGATTTAGTGGTGGGGCGCATGCGTGACATATCGCTTGATAAAATTGCTCGATAATATCGTGCCTTTATACAATGACAAATTATTGGTAAATATAAATACAGACAAGTAGGTACATGAATATTACATTCCAATGTTTTTAAATGCAACTCGTGTAATGTAATTATAAGTATAGGTATGTCCACCCAAAAGGGGAATACAGTCGTCGGTAAGATGTTTGTTTAGGTAATCAACTAATAAACAAGCGTGTATTATAAATGTGGTATTTAGAATCATTGAAGTAGGCAATTTTAAATTTGGGCTACCACCGGCCGTTATGAGATACGAGAAGTACCTACTAAAGTTCTTAGAGGGATGACACACGTGCCGAATTAAGGGTTGAACAACACATGACCGCACGCGATCGCATTTTTCCGTCGCTCCATCCTTTTCTGTCACTCAGGAACGTCATTTGCTAGAGCATATAAGATAGACGGAACGCGATCGCACACGGCGTGCTGTTCCGTTCCGTCTATCCATGTGTTGTTCAACCCTTACGCGACAAAAAATAAGCGTGTTAGGAACCATAGCTAATATTTACGAGACGTAATTTCAGCATAGTGCACGGATTACATAGGCGAAGTATTTTTTCGCTTACGCTGGTAGACGGAACATCAATGTAACCGCGTATGAGACAGCGATATTCATAAAATCCTATACAACTTGTATGAAAATAGATGTCTAACTCCGGAGTCAGACAGCCGTCGTAGAACAAAAAAGTGGTTACGTCGAAGAGGACAGCAATAAGTAGCGATCTCTTTTTTTTACTAACTAGAGCGAATTTGCTAAGTGCATCTCTTACTGAGTGATATGACAAGCACGTGCTTCCTTCTATTTCCTTCTCTTTCTACGACGGATTAGTACTAGAAACCATGACGCCTATTTTCGGCCGCGGAAATTCGGCATGTATCGCTACATTTACTTCAAAAAGTTCCAATTACATTTATAGATCACCCATCTAGTAACATCAACTCAAGAGGTCTTTTGCCAAGGGCTTTGCCCACAAGATAAGAAGAAGAACTCAAGAGGTGTACAAATTCATACACATTATATTTTTTACAAAGTTAATATTGAATTGTCACAATTCTTGGCAAAAACCTCTTACTCCAAGCCAATAACTTTCAGAAAAAACTACAACCGCGTTCCGTTGCACGCAGCAACAGCTTTAAGTAAAATTAATACGATTTAAGTTCTGAGATAGTGCGGCGGGGGTGGAGGCGGCGGTGCGGGGCGGAGGCGGGGCCCCCGTTCGAGCTGCCGTCGCCAGGATGCCATGGCCTCGCTCAGGGTCCACAGCTCGGATAGTAAGGATAGGTCCAGTTGCCGGAGACTCGCCTGGAATAAAGAGAAAATAATTGTTAGTTTTTATCAGAAGTGGGATTAGACCTGTGGGGCTAGCATGGGGCCCGAAACACGATAACGCTGTGGAATAGTGCTATCGGCTGTCTGGGCGCGGATAAACCCATCGGAATCGCACCTGAATATTTTTAACATGGTATATTGAGGACTAGCTTTTGCCCGCGATGTTGCCGCATTTAGGATATCGAAAAGTCCATTCTTAGTGCATCCTCCGTAGAATCTACATATTCAAAATTTCATGTTTCTATCTTCAGTGGTTTAGGTTTAGTATCTTAGCTGTGCGTGTTGTCTGTCAGTCAGTCACGTAACTCTTTTAAAAACATGTACATAGAAGATAGATACGATATCACTGTCTACACCCTTGGGGAATATAGTCGTGAGCATATACATAAGATCTAAAATTTTCTAATGCCTCAAGTCGTTCAAGGTTTCTCAATCGTTCATTTGGTAGCCTTTAGTTTTGGTTTCATTTTAATTGACTTGACCTACAGTACAGAGTTACATAAAGTATTTATCTACATAGATACAATAGATAAACTGACGACGGCATCCTCTTTCAGTTTGACCAGAACCTGTGGTAGAATTTTCAGTAAGTACCTATTTATTTATTTATTTATTTATTTATTAGGCACATAAAACAGATTACAGTTATAAAAACACCTATTATTTAAGATGTAGTTGCAGCAAGTAAATTTTGGCATAAATTAGTAGCGAAGATCAGCTTGCCGAAAAATCGCTGCTAAGGATCTAAATCCGAGAAAGTATGGATTTCGACAGTCACATCCAGTAGGTAATTCTGAGATTCTAGATTGAAATTAAAAAAGAAAATACTTTTTTAAAGATCCTTCTTTTCTTGGATGCATGCAGTGCCCAAGCGCACTTACAGTACCTATTTATTTGCGATTTAATACAAAACTTGTGTATACAAGACAATTTTAAGTATGTATAGTATCTAATCGAGTAACGGTTATGAACATAACCGCTTACTATTGATACAACTCGGAGAGAAAGTAAAGAAAATATAGATATAGCTTTATGCAAATTGAAAAATCGTGACCATAGAAAATACCAACACCGATATTACCTCGAGACTCGAATAAAACTTAAATATTTTATCACCCGACCATAATTACATTAATTAAGTCGACTCTACAATTAATGCACGGTTGTTTGTGATTATAATTTGATTGCACACTCGCTAACACTTTATATAATAGCCTATCAGTATGTGAACATCTTGTGTTGTGATGCATTTTACTTTTGTGATTCTCAGGATTAGCTCGGAACCTGTTGAATTGTTGATTCTAGACAACGATATAAAGCGAATTAACTTGAAGTAGGAACGCAAATAAATTGAGTTTCATTACAAATTTCTTAAAATGTAAACAAATAACTAGCCTCAATACATTACCTTCATTTGAAATCATCGACTACCTAACGTGAAAATGAAACATGAAAAGACCCAACTCCTACGTTGAACATATTTCCTATTTACAAAAATACCTATTTTGGATGTTCGATGGTGTTTTATCATATTTTTTTAGCACACGTATGGTATAGAATATATATACGGGGTGAAATTGATATCATTAGCATCCTTTTAAACTAAGAGTCTACCAACCTTAGCCACAAAAAATCTGTTAGTTTAAAAGGATGCTAATGATATAATATCTATAATTCACCCTGTAAATTACACGACACATCTGAAACTTAAAACAATAATATGAAGTCTTAAACCATAAAATAACTTTGGTAACTGAGAAGTTTGCTATGAAATTAGGTCAAATCTCGAAAATCTAATAGGATTTTGACATTATTATACCTCGTACTATATACTTCGACTTTATTACATTTCGATTCGACATTTTATACTTTGTCATATTATAACGAAACTAAGACTATAATGCCCAATTAGAACTTTATGAAACCAGTTGTGTCCAAACCCGACACTTTTCCTAGACTTTAACAAACATGGTTCTAGAAACCGAGTGAAAGGTAAATCGTTAACAATTATTATAGCCAATTTTGATATAAAAAGTATATAAATACGGCAATAAGGCGTTTCGAGTTTCGATTCGACCTTCCGCCAGCTTATTGCGTTAGTCGGGAATGTGGTGCGATCACGACCCGAGATAGTATGTAGGACATGGACATTAGCAGACAGATTATTGATATTACACTCATATTCGCATTAATTCCTTGCTAATCTGGGTCTGGTGAACATATTTCAACAGAAATACAGGGTGTAAAATTAAACACGTTACATCGGACCATTTAACTGAACAAAGGCCATTGAACCTCTTTGTATGGGAGACTGGCATAGTGATGACCATAAATTTTCAGGAATTTCAAAAACGTGGCGCACCCTGAAACCTATGTATATCGATTGAGGATCTATAGACGAACATAAAATGTCAAATAACATATAGTCCTAAAGTGCAACGTTTTCGAGATAATCCATGTTAAGGATCTTGTAAGTATAGATAAAAATCCTAACACATTTTCCTCCAATACCAATCTCCAAATCCAGGTCCAATGGTTATAAGACTTGGGATCTTGACACGGAGGTCGTAGGTTCGATTCCCATGGGGGACACCTAGTGATATGTCACTTTATGCGTTTTTCCCCAGTTGGTTAGGGTAATGCAGGCTGAATCACCTGATTGTCTGAAAAGAAAGATGATTCCGTGCTTCAGATGGCACGATAAGCCGTTGGTCCCAGTTACTATCTCTGGTGGTTATTATTCGTTATATAAAAACTACGTCAGAGGCCGTAAGGCGGTCTGAAAAAACTCTGACACCAGGGCTTGCCCACACGATAAGAAGAAGAAGATGTATGGAATAGAAAATGTTTTTGGCATAAACAAGTTCTATGACACCTTTCTGTAATACCCAGTATGAGAAATATACCGAGGTAGGTAGGTACTTATTGCTATTAATTTATTTCGAAAAAAGTTCCTGTATTAATGGCAAACATTTATTTCATCTGTGCAGGTATACACGTACACACGGTGACACATCAACCTTATACCAAATACAAAACCAAAATAATAAGCTGGCCGCGCGACGACTCATAAATGTCATGCAACCTAAACCTACTCGCGGCCAGCTTATTTTGGTTATGAACAGCTTGATGTGTCGCCGTGTGTAAGTACAAATACGCCTCACGACGCGCTGCATACTTCGCGGTCAACTTATACTGGCAGTGTAAGAAGCAAAAAAAATAAAAAAAAAATACTGGCAGTGTGTAGTGCGTCGTCGTGCAGGTTGTATTTGCTATTGTACCTCAACAGATGAAATAAATGTTTGTCTGGGCTATGTCCACATGGAATATATTTTAATCATGTGCTATGTCTATGTTTTTCTTAATTGCAATTATAATTGAAATAACAAAAAATCGAATGAGAACTTTTTTCGAAATAAAGTACCTACCGCTGTATTTTTTCACCAAAAAGAGAAAGGTGTAATAGAAAACGTTTATACCTAAGCACGGACTTGAAAAAAAGGCGGACGTAATGTGACACTAAAAAGATGTGAAGCATGAGCATGCAAGGTCCTACATATTCGTTTGTTCTACAAGGGACCTACACTCACACAGATGCACCAGTTCTAGGCTTAGGACCTACAACCCGCCACCATTTTGTACCGCGTCAGCACACACACAAAAATAAATGGGTGCTTCACTCGTGATTAGACAAGATTACGTCAGGTTTTTTTTCAGGTCCGTGTACCTAGGTAGGTATCATAAACATCAACCAAGAAGGGGTGGTATCCCGCGGTGCGTCTGGAAGTTCGATGATAGTAGAAAGGGGAAGGCGGGATGAGCTCATGCAGCTCTGGTGCACACTCACCGAAGTACAATCTGTAGAAGACCGACAAGCAGGCTACTCTGCGGCGGTGGGCTAGGCTATGAAGCTTGGTTTCCACCAACCAGATTACTGTCGCCAATGAGCCTCTAGTTGATAATTAGCTGAGCCATCTCACATGTGGCAGCAATACTTCATACACGATCGGACCTGAGCTTTATGCAACATTAAGAGCTGTCCAGGAGTGAAGTACCTTGTTTAAGATTCCCAGCTTTTTGGCTGCACTTTGAGCCTTAAACTCGATGTCAGCGCCGAAGTTGAGTTTCGTAGTCAACCCATGCTCAGAAGCTCAAGACTGTCGGAAACAGGGACAGATTTATCTTCCCCGGAAAGTAGGAAAGTAGGAAGTATTGTCACCACATTGGGAGACAAGACTTAAAGTCAAGTTTGTCCGCTCCACCATGGCTTCCCTCTGCGAACGTATTTCATCCCCGCCCCAAGCGCCGGATAGATATCTCTCTGTGACAGTACTGTCATCTGCATACCCAATAATACCTGACACAAAGAGGTCAGTGATGTGTAGCAGGAAAAGTCTCGCAGAGAGAACAGACCCCTGAAGAACCCCAGCATCAATTGCCATGAGGTCTTCCGACCTCTGAGCAGCTGTCAATGACAACTCTAATCGACCGTTCACTCAAGAAATCAGATATCCAGCTGCAGAGATCAGCAGGGATGCCATAAGCAGGAAGCTTGCTCAGCAATCTAGCGTGCCATACCCTGACAAAGGCCTTCGAGATGTCAAATTACACAACTAGTGCTTCGCTGTGTTTCTCGATGGCCTCGCCCCACCAGTGCGTGACATACATCAATTATTAATTTAATTAAATAGACTATGTATTACTGTTTAAATAACCTTAGCGTAAGAATTTATATTGCAATAGTATTAAGTCGTGTTATGCTGTAGAGTTTCTGGCCGCATCTTCTCTACAGCGACAACACGTTCCGAAGCGGTGGTAACTTAAAAAAGAATTAACGTTTAATAAGTGTGCTTCAGGCTCCTATATTGAATAAATTATTTTGAGTTTGAGTTTGACATAAGAAGATCCCCAGTCGATCGCCCCCGGCGAAAGCCATATTGACGATCACTGTGTAGATCATTATCTTCTAGGTATGTCCGCAACTTACTGTTAAGTACTCTTTCCATGACTTTACAGAGAATGGAAGTGATGGCTATAGGTCGGTAGTTGCAGGGGTCGGAACGAATGCCCTTCTTGGGAATCGTTCTTGTTCTGAGAGAGAGGCGACACAGGCGTGTCTTCTTCTTATCGAGTGGGCTGCAAAGCCCTGGTGTCAGAGTTTATTCAAACCGCCTTACGGCCTCTGACGTGGTTTTTATGTAACGACTACTACCACCAGTGATAGTAGCCGGGACCAACAGCTTAACGTGCCATCCGAAGCACGGAATCATCTTTCTTTTTCAGACAATCAGGTGACTCAGCCTGCAATGTCCTACAGGCGTGTTAAAACAGGAGACAACTCAGGCGCATTATATCTCAGCACTCTTGCAGGTATTCCATCAGGACCTGGCCTCACATGCAGACTACGCAATGCTCTGCGGACCTCTTTCGTGTGTATTGTCATCTCCGGCATGTGTGGCTGTTTGGCACGAGCGTCCAGACGTGAATTGCTCCTAAACAGAGAAGCATATAAATTCGCTTTCTCAGTCAGTGACCCACCAGGTTTCTGCATGGGAGGCAAAGGGGGACGGTAGAAATTGGATTCGACCGATTTTGAAAGGGACCAGAACTGTTTACTACCAGAAGGGTAGGATGCCAGTCTGTGCAAAGACCGATACTGAGTGCTTGTCTGGATCTGATGTCAGCAGAAAGTCTAAACGATTGGGCGTATGGCCATCGACATCCGTTACCCGCGTTGCTTGATTCACCAGCTGGGTGATATCTAGCGATAACGCAAACTTACGCGTCTCTCTGCCAGCATGGTTAGTTTTCTGGAACAGGAACAGCCACTCGCTGTGGTGGGCATTTAAGTCCCCCGGAAAAACAAGCTCCGCTCCGTCGAGATACGCTCCTCAGTTACCCTGATGGACCTCTTGGGCTCGACTGACTGATGGGAAACTCACTTGTAGACTGCGGGGACGCCCGATCCCCCCCGCAATGGCCACCGGGACCTCCCTTCCAGTCGCCAAGGCTGCAGTGGGGCAGCCTTTCACTCGTGGCGAGCGCACTACTTGGGCCCCCTACTAACTGCGGTACCGACCCACGACTGTCACCGTGCTTCGGATCCCGCTACCCTCCAGAATGAGTTTCCCGGTACAGTGTTGCTCAGAGGCCAAGACCGGTTCCGAACAGCACAGCTGATTTTCTCCCATTCCCCAATAGCACTGGCACTCCTGCACACCGACGGAATGCAGCAAGCTGCTTGGCGCAAGACTCCAGCAGGAGGGTGGGCGCAAGCCAGGCGGCTCCTTGCGGAGCCTAGTACCGCTGTGGGGGGATCGTTCGGCCGTCACCACAAACTTGGTAGTCTGTGGTGGCGGCGTTGTCCGGGGTGGAGGAGGTAGATCCTTAACCACCCCAAACGTCCACCACCTACGTCCCACTGCAGGGCACAGGCACCCTCATGGAGGGTGTATGTACGTTAGTCCACCACGCGTGCACAATGCGGTGCGGTAGACCTCATATACGCATCGGAATTTCTTTTTCATCGTATGCAGGTTTCCTCAAAATGTTTTCCTATGCCGTTTGAGAGCAATTGGTGCTACGTAGGTACATAAGTCAGAAAAAACTCATTGGTACATGGCATATGTCATCCGTGCGGATTCAGACCTGGACCTCAAGATTGAATTCCATAGCTCTCTGCAACTCGCTACCGACGGAGCGTTGCGATTCTATTGATATATGATCAACCTAGCAAATACTGAAACGGTAAACTCAGACCATCAAACTGAACAACTTTCACTATGGAGCCTACCTCAGGAAACGCAAGAAAAAAATCTGGTGTCCCATACATTTTAGTCAGGTAGGTATAACAGTTTTGTATGGGACCGCAGATTTTTTTTCGCGTTTCCTGGGGTAGCCTCCATAGTGAAAATTGTTCTATTTGATGGTTTGAGTTCACCGTTTTAGTATTTGCTAGGCTGTCACTTACACCCTTACAAGTAGGTAGGTACAAGGTGTTACAAAAATACAAATAAACATTCAAGGGGGTGGTTTAGACCATCATACTGAACAACTTTCACTATGGGACCAATATCGAAATCGGGAAAAAAAATTAATATATTGTATGAGATATCAGATTTTTTTTTTCGCGATTTCGATGTTGGTCCCATAGTGAAAGTTGTTCAGTTTCATGGTCTAAACAACCCCCTTAAGAGTTTTAAGTATTTATTTTTACCCTGTATACACAACATCTTTAACATGCATTATCTCGAAAACGTTGCACTTTAGGACTATAGTTTATAGGACATTTTTTGTTCGTCTATACATACTCTATCGATATACATAGGTTTCAGGATGCGCCCCATTTTTGAAAAATTTCCGAAATTCCTGCAAAATTATGGTTACCACTATGCCAAAAAGTTCAAAGCCCTTTAACTAAGTATGGAGCCAACATCGAAATTGCGAAAAAAAATCAGCTGTTCTATAGAAAATGTCAAAGCTACTTAAACAAAACGTATGTAATACTTAGCAGATTTTTTTATCGCGATTTCATAGTTGGTCCCGTAGTGAAAGTTGACCAGTTTGATGGTCTGTCTGAAGCACCCCCTTCAGTACGTAACGCATTTTAGTTTACACCCTGAAGAAATAAACACAAAATATTTACTTACTTCGTTGTTAATTTAAGTATGTTTGAGACCTAGTAAATTGTCAGTAAATTGTAACCTTTTTTATTAACCGACTTCAACTTGAGCCATTATAAATACTTGAGCCTTCCTTTAATTAAGATAAAGCATATAACATAAGAATCATTAGTTATTCTATGCATCTATTTTTACTTATAAAACTAGAGGACCGCGGCGAACTTCGTACCGCCTTAGAATCTTCCCGACACACACTTGGCCGTTTTTTATAGCCTATGATAATCACTGGTAATGTAGCATTCTTATGGAGAAAGAATTATTTAGATCGGTCCAGTAGTTTCGGAGCCTATTCATTACAAACAAACAAACAAAAAATAAAATATTTCCTCTTTATAATATTAGTATACACAAGCATAGTAGTAATTTATATAATTGACAATTTTAATATTTTCAATAAAGTGTGTAAGTATGTATTTAGTTGGTAAGCCTTGAAAAGAAATAAATAATTTAGCTACATATTTTTTTAAATTGAATAAGTATTGAATAATACTTAAAAATTGTTTCTTAAGCGACAGATTTTGTAAATAGTTACTAATTATAAGAGATCGGTGCTTTCTAGGAACTTATTTGTTGCAAAGTTTTATGGCCGATTGAATATTGCGTCCACACTAATTGGCTTGTCAGTCAACTTGATTTACCGATATATTGCTTAGCTACTAAGTACAAAGTAAGGTTTTTGTACACCTACGTTAACATAGGTATCAAGGAATTTCGCAAAAAAAAAATACTTTTTCACCTCACAAGCTCGGAAAGATTCTGTTTATCGTTCGAAATCTGAGTGCAAAAGTGTATTTTATCCGCTAGCGTGCAAAGAGTTTTTGAAATTCGAATTTGTCTATTCAATATTTTTGTATACCGCCAATGCACTGAAAATGCTTAATAACTATTTCCTGACTGGCCAGCACGAAAATAAAAACTTTTTGAAATGTTCTTTTTAGCAATTCACTTTTTTCCTCGCTGTTGTGAGGTGAAAAATTGTGTGTTTCGCTCGGCTGCAAAGTTATTCTGCGTCTCGTACCTTTGAAACCTTCGCTAAACGCTCAGGATTCTATTATTTGAACCACTCGCTTCGCTCGTGGTTCAATCCTAGAATCCTTCGCTTGCTCAGGTTTCAATAAAAGTACTCGCGCCAAAAAGCAACTTTGCAGCCTAGCATAACAAATAACTAAAGTATGTGACACTGCTGTGTTCAGTGTTTTTCTTGATTCCGTAAATTTAGGGAGTTGCATAAAAACGATTATGATGCTGGTGATGAAGACGTTTTGATACTTTGAGCTAACAGAGTTATTTATGCTCATTTTTGGTGTTATTGCATAGTGTATTATTGCGTACCTACTTATTGGTAACAATTTATCTATGGCAACACCAGAGATTGTCAATAGTTCATTTACTGAATGTCGTGTTGTTGAAATATATAAGACTAACATTAGCAGAAACTATTTTAAATGGAAGATCAGACCATCAAACTGAACAACTTTCTCTATGGGACCAATATCGAAATCGCGAAATCTGCTGTCCCGCCATACATTTGAGTCGAGTTATAGGTTTTGTATGGGACAGCTGATTTTTGTTCGCGATTTCGACATAGGTCCCATAAAGAAAGATGTTTGGTTTGATGGTCTGATCATCCCCTTAAAATAGTTTCAGCTAATTTTGTTAGACCTTGTATTAGAACTGCCAGTTAAAAAGTATATACATGTATAAGTAAACAGCTCTACACTACACTATACATAATACATCTTAAACTAAACAATGGAGAAAGGCTTTACTTGTGAGAGGCCATGACATGGCCATCAAAGTTAAGGAAGCCGCAGTCGGAAGGAACAACTTTAGGAACTGATTAATGTTTTGTTTTCGTCCGGTGAACACAGCCGTACTTGCCATATTAAAGTATTTTGTATCAATGAATCTATCAAATCAACCCATATCAGTCAACCGACTGCTGAACATAGGCCTCCTTTTTATTGCACAATCCTCCAATCTGATGCATTTCCGACCCGCAACCCTTATAATGTCGTCTGATCAATGTGTTGGTGGTCTGCCTACTTATAATGCCTCAAAACGGAGGTCCCGTTTTGATAATTATGTTAAAAGGGAGTGGGGAAGAAAGTTATTATCTGTAACAAGAATAGTCTTGAGGTCAGTTTGAAGTATTGATAAAAATATTCCATGTTTCTTACGAAAAAGAAGACTAACTTTTACTGACGATGTAGGCATTAGCCCGAAGAAACCCTCAATTCAAATTGAACCCCAACAGGCAGACAAAAGTGAACGTGCGAAGTTGCGGGCCCTCTAACGTTAGCATAATTTTGTGTCCGACTCCCGGGGGTGATCTGTTTCACTAACCTCCTCAGATGAAACCAAACGAGGAAGAAGTAGCACTCACCTCACTACGCCAGTGTTAGTTTAACTGAGGTTGGGAGTGAAATTTTGTGATTCTATACATTCATAAAAAGCATAGAGAATAGCATAGACTAATCAGACGGCATCACACCCTGAGGTATAAGCAAGCAGCGCGCGACAAGGCCTTGTCGCGCCTTTTATCTCCCTATGGGTGGGATACGTTATTTCTTTCATTATTTAAAGCATCCTTTTGCCAGCCAGCTGCCGGCTATAATTTTATGCCAAATTTTCTTGCGTTTAGTATCGACGACAGGTGTAACAAACATAAAAGTGGAACAAACTATAATTTTGCCGGATTAACTACGTTTTTGTAGCCCCTTTCCCTTGTCATTCGTGCGCACGGTGATGGGCAAATAGGTTTTCCTTATTTCTGTAACATTTGCACAGTTTGGCTCAAGCCACATCTTCCGCTTTTTGATTCTATCTATAACGCAGGCAAGCCCTTGAACAAAATTATACCGCAGCGTAGATTTAACTTGCGTAACATGTTCAATCCAATAAAGTTAGTTACTTAACTAAGTAAAAGAAACTGTCCTCAAGGCGTCTCTACGGACAAATGTTATAAGAGATAGAAGTCTCAGCAAGACGGTTGTTCGTGGGTAATGTAAAATTTCAGCAAATAAATGCATAGAAAAGTTGAATATTAAGTTGCTCAGTTTGATTGTCTGAAGCTTAGATCAAAATCTTACGCGAACATTTCAAACCAGAAAAATGAGGCAAAACAAATGAAAGGTTTACTTCAAATGTGTATGCAAGTGCCCTAGATTTGACAGATAATGGCGATAGTTTGTATGGACCAAGTGCACCATTAGTGTGCTTCAACTTACCGCGCTTTAGCCCTATCCATTAATTTTATTTTGATCTAAGGTCTGAAGTACCCCCTTAAGTGTGTAACGCATTTAGGTTTACACCCTGTGCAAATTAATATTGCGAGACAGCTTGATCTGCGGCCTTAGTATGATGCGCGCGATAAGGCTTTAGGCTTTTATCTCGTTTGTTCGCTCGTAAATAGAAAGAGAGCCAAGGCGCGATAGCGCTTTATCACGCTGCACATACTAACGCCGCTGTTTGTCATCCGTAAAAAGTTATCTAAGTCTGCGGAAAGAATTTTTGGGCACCAGTACCTAATGGATCGTCCATAAATGTAATAACAAATATGTACCATGAAATACCTTAGTATTGATTGCACGAAAATTGGTATAAATCCCGTTGATTTTACCTAAGACTAGAGTATACAAGTGTCGGTGAATTCTAAAGCATGTCAACAAGTTTAATAGTTGCTGCATCCATAAATGGAACTATGATCAGGTTAACAGCTGGTTCACCCACGTACCAGTCTTTTACGGCAAATTATATTCGTGTAATATTTTGAACCGTGCTAACGAGGAATGTTAATTAATTTTAACATCCAGTATAGGCACATACCGCAATTTGTCGAAATTATGTCAAATTGTTACACGTCTATGAATTCTTGCTATTGCTGTGTAAGTACACCTACATAGCATAAGTTACATAGTGTGCAAAGTCACTGATAAAACATAGAACGAAATTTCGAAATTAGACCGATTGCAATCAAAACGGGAAAAAAATTAAACCATTATAATTACTCAAAATAGTATATGTGTATAAATTATTTATAATAAGGATGAAAATTGTCTGTGGGCTTGATCTCTTTCTCGAAGTTGGATCTACCTAACTGGATAGTTTGTCCCAGGTAAAAATAATCGTCAATAGCCTTTACTTGAGATACAATAATAGGCTCACGATATGTTATATCATCAGCGTATACAGAAAACTTCGAAGTAACACAAGTAAAGAACAACCGATCCCCAAGAATGCCTCATCGTTCATCGTGTTGTGATTCTAAGATGACACAAGAATGCAGAACGCAATAACGCAAGACTCTAGTTTCATAATCCGTAAATGGAATGAAATTAACATAGTTGGCATTGTGGAGAATGTTTAGGAAAAGAGGGAAAGTAAGTTAGCAGCATATCTGTGTCGGACACGGTCCAGCGAATACGTAACGTTAGATCAACTTAGATCAATGCGAATTAATTGGACGCCAGATGTCTTGCGAGAAGTGATGAATGCTGGAGAAATTAGACGAGAGTTATTATTTATTAGTGATACCGATCATTTTCTTTTCTTATAAAAGATGACGTAGATTTATAAATACTAGAGATCGGCTTAAGTTAGCATGGGTAGGTACGATGCATCAAAATGAAGACTAGGTACACCACGTTCTTCCCCAAGACGTATATTCTACTATAAATTTATATTTTTCGATAACTTGAAAGAGTTAAGAGTACCTATATCTGAAGAAGGTACTCGTATTTGCGCAACACTATTGTATTGCACATTTTCATGTCATATTCTGATATTAATCTCTTCAGACTTCCTCACGACAACATAACGGTTTACCTCGTGATTTCAATTACCTAAAGCGTGTCACAGCTAACAGTCAGTACAGAACAGTACTCGTATTGAGAGAATGCATTCTATCAACTACATAATGGGTAGGGAATGTGCCGATGACCGACACTCCACCATTACCGGTAGGGCTGCCACTGACAATAACAGCGCGGAAGCGTTTTATGTTTTCCAATATAAGAATACTGCCACTAAAAACTTAATAGTTTTATCTTCGTTAAAAACGTTCTCGGACAATTTAATAGGTGAGTTTTAGCCTGTAGCCTAAAGGGCAAGCCTCATATTTTCAAAGAAGGTGGAACAGTGCAGGTACAGCGTTGGAAAATGACGATTATAAGACGAGAATTCTATGTCTATCGAAGAACCTTTAGGCACGAAACAGGCACTAGAAACCAATCAGTTAAGATTGTCTCAAAGCTTTAACAACTACGATAAACAGCAAGAACAATGACCAGTCGATAGCCCTGAAGCAATACGAAATTGATTATTGTCCTTCACAAGTGTATGACCGCTTGGGGCCAATTTCAACCACTTTATATTCCGATTGTAGTGTCTAGCCGCAGAATATAAACGTCAACAAATTACACGGGAACTAAAACTTGTTCTACTTTGATCCGTTTAGAAATTATAGTATAGATACCATTGTTTTTATTCAACTACAGTATAGCGGAGACATAATACTTTAAGATCTTGCTTTAAGACATAAAAGAAACGTGAATACCTATAATGTAGTTTTGTAAACTGTTAGGTTGTAAACTTCAACTCGCCCATTTTCGTTCTGTTTGATTCGTCCATATTTTAGTCCAATCATTTTAGAGTTTCCTTGTATGGACACCCTAACAATAATTCATATATCGCTGAAACTTTGCAGTGTGATAAAGTAAAGTATACAGATTACGGTTGACAAAATAATCTAGGACCGGAAAAAATTAAACCTAGATTATTTGTCAACCGTAATCTAATACTTTCACACTGCAAAGTTTCAGCGATAGATGAATTATTGTTAGGGTCAAACCCTAAAATGATTGGACTATTTTTATTACGTGTAGTATGTATCACAGATTGCGAATCGTCGCGTTTATCTCAAAATACCATAACTTGGTCCTTTTGACACGGAAACGCACAAGTGGTTACAAAACTAGGAAGTATTCGAGTTAGGTAAGTGTGAATTATTAAAGGTTAACATTGCATCTGAATTACATGTTTCGGGCATATGATTTTGTACAAACTGAGACCGTAATTTTAACGACCGACCTGGCAAACATAATTTGGTGATCAAAATTGAATAGACCACTAGTTTTTAATTAGTAACGAAACTTTAAGGATGTATTCAGACCGTGAATAAGAACAACTTTCCCAAGGAACATGGGTCGAAAACCGAGAATTTTTTTGGACCTCCCATAGTAAATTGATCGGCCTATCCGCACTTTTGTATTGGAGGTCCAAAAAAATTTATCGTTTTTCGACCTATATGTTCCTTAGGGAAGGCCAAGCGAGATAAATGGAAGAGGATGACATATTGCGCCGCCCCCAAATAATGGGAAATGGGCAAGAGAATGATGATGTTCCTTAGGGAAAGTTGTTCAGATTCACGGTCTGAATACACCCTTAAAGTTTTGTTACTAATTAAAAACTAGTGGTGTATGTGGGAATATTATAAGAGATAAGTGTACTTTTTGCAACCATCAGCAGCAAGGCTGATTCTGTGTTTATGTGGTGTAGAGCATCTGTGTGATGGGGATGGACCAGGTCTGCCTGCATAACTTCAGTCGGTTTAGGAGTTACAGACGTTTAAAGGTCTGGAAAAAATTACGAACAGCTGCAGGGCTGATCGTATGATATTATTGTAGTATGCACTGTAGCCATGTGAACACTACAAAAACTGACATGGTTCATCAGTCGGTTTCGGAGTTACTGACGTTCAAAGGTCTGACCTTTGAATGGCTGTATCTCCTAAACCGACTGGCAGTTCATGTCAGTTTTTGTACATTTCACATAGCTACAGTGCATACTACAATAATATCATACGATCAGCCTTGCTGTGGATCGTAATTTTTTTCCAGACCTTTAAACGTCTGTAACAGACCTGGTCCATCCCCATCACACAGATGCTCTACACCACATAAACACTGAATCAGCCTTGCTGCTGAAGTGTGCAAAAAGTACACTTATCTCTTAGTATAGAACTTTTGAACAACAATATTTGTAAGAAACCGGTCCTACGTACAAACAGATTTTCAGACTTTATAATTAAACCTAAACTAAATTTAATGCTAATGTGTCATGCGTTGAAATGTGGTGTAAACAGAGTTCCATTTGCAAGCTACGCCAAATGTTTATAATTTCATGATATTGTCTGAAGACTGAAGGCCAAGATGTGTATGCCAAGGGAAACGAGAGCAAAATATTAGATTACTCGCGTCAGAACAATATTTTGTATATTGATGATAAACATATTTCGTTCTTTCATATTAAGTCGTGCCAAGAATACAATGCGCAATATTATTTCGAGTTTTTCCTTGCCTTCAACGAAAAATGTCTTCTTGTTTAACATGTTTCATCTCAATTTTATTGAGCGTACCTAAAATAAAAAATACTTTCTACGAAAAGACGGTCGGCAAGCTTTTAATATTGAACTATTACTGATCAGCCGCAGAACCGAATGGCAGATTGAAGGATGCATAGGTAACAATTGCTGATAATAATTATATGCAGTCGGGTCACGAACAAGGATGAGAGGGAGTAGATCATACCAACTCCACCACGCAGACCAAGAATCTTAGTAAGTTTAAGAATAATAGATACATAGCTCTTTTGAAAGAAAAATGGGTTAAAAAGTTATCAACATAACAGAATTTCATATAAACGTCATTTATTAAACCTTCCGTGTCAAGGAATCATTTATCATCTGCCTCTAATCCAATATCAACTTTTTAAACTACGTTGAGCCCTTCTTCGACTGGACAGTGGATAGTGGACACTATTGGATCGTTCGCTATGACAGAGGGGTGGGCGACTGGTAACTTAATTGAATTAGACTCATGCACGCCCTTCTTTAATGGAGGGAACTTGTACGTTGACCTTTTGAGACAATAAAACTCCTATAAAATGACGCCTATAAATCAAGACAAAATGTCGTCTTTCCAGCGCGTTGGTTTGGGGCGCAATTTCCATTTTCACAAGTAGGTTGAGCGAAGGCGTGAAGTCACTTCAGTCGAAGCTACTCGTGCATGTGCATAAGACATGCCCAATCTCTTGCATCTTGCATGTGTGAAGTCAGGCTACACTACATTATACATGTGAATTCAAGACGGATTTGGAAAAGTCACAAAGAAAATCTCCGTCTGTTGTGTTCTATCGATTCTGTTTTAATGTTCATTTAAAACATCCACATTAAAAAAATACATTATTTATGAGTTATACGGGGTGCAAGGAAAAGTATCATTAACCTTTAAACCACATACTCTACCCATCAAACTGAATAACTTTTACTATGGGAGCAAACCGATCAGATTAAAAAAAAATCCGCTGTCCCACACTAAACTTAGGCCCAATTCGACCAAACGCGAGTAAATTTTATTCTTAGATTAAGTCGCCGGTTACTATAGAGTAAACTGATTTTGCGTTTTACCAACCCTAATCTAAATGAAATGTCAATGTCACATAATTAAAAAAATATAATAAATAGAAACCTAACAAATTAAACTGTATAACCTCACATTGCAATAAGTACGGATACAACGACCTCTTTCATTAGGTGAATTATACATTCGTTCTTTTAGTACGGGGTGTGTAAACACCAAAAGTAAAATTGTTCCTTGTATAGTTACTCTTCTATAAATCTAAGTTTGGTCGAATTCGGCCTTAGAGTATCTATTAGATAGATTAGAGTAGATACTCTAAGCTCCAATATCTAAGTCTCGCTAGTCTCTTCAAGTCTATCCATGATATATATGGTCAGGTAGGTTTCTGATCTAACCCCAAAAACTTCTTTGGAATATAAATGATCTTATAAATAAACTCGTTGAACCAAGTTATATTTGTGTGGGGTTTCACAAAGGAAAGAGGAAATGAGGAATGGGCTATTCAAAAAGACCGGAACTCTGCGGTCTGTCGGTGCTTTAAGACTAGTTGTTTATCTTTTTAATTTTTTCTAGCGAATATTGTCCGTGCCACGATGTGATATAAAGGGTTAGATTTCGAGAATTAGGGCCTGTTTCACCACTTGTGAATAAGTTCTTGTTAGCTTATCCGACAGATATTTTGACATAATTTCATACAAAATATGTCAAACTATCTGTAGGATAAGCTAACAAGAACTTACCCAGAAGTGATGAAACAGGCCCTTAATCTACCAACTTAATATTTCCAGAACTCAAGCTTTAACTAGCTGACTCATGACTTTGTCGATACCTGTGGCATTTGTATGCCTATGACCTTCCACTGGTTTAAAGCTATCGATCTCTATACCAAATTTCATCACAATCGGTTAAGCGGTTTGGCTAGAGTGACACTGACATACAGATAGCTAGCCAGAAACATTTTCGCGTTTATAATATTAGTATTTACTTTGGATTTCCCACCGCATATCCTACCACGCCAACTTAGATGAAAGCTAGAAAGAATTGCATGTCATTAAAGCCTGACCAGGAATATAAAAAACCTGGTTTGGGGGCGCTGCAATCGACTATAACCTTTAATGACAGAGTTCCAAGTACAAAAATTAGTACCAATGATTTTCCGCAACATGGCGAGGTTTTTTATATTTCTGGTCGGGCTTTACTACCTTTACTAGACTTTGAAGTTCCTAACGCAGTAAGTACAAAGTGCCAGCTACTTTTCAACTTCAAAAGAATATCTGAGCGATTTCTTCCAGTACTCTTTGTAAAGTTAATGGCATCTCTACAAAAGGGAACGATTATATCAACAACTTGCGGGCTTGTTGTTACAACTAGTTCAAAGGAAACTCCTATTAGTTCATCACAACGTCCGCTCCATTGTGTACGGAACCGTCTATGGTTAGAACAGCATGAGCTGGGCACTACTACTATTTGTTTTGGTTTCGTCTGTTTCGGTAAAGCAATGAAGTATGAAGAAAACACGCTAACAGAAGTGTTTCTGTTGCTAAATTATATTTCAAAAATGTAGGACCTCACTGCAGGGCGAAGATTTCCTCTAAACAAAGAGAGAGTATACAAGGTGTTACAAAAATACAAATAAGTGGTTTAGACCATCAAACTGAACAACTTTCACTATGGGACCAATATCGAAATCGCGAATAAAAATATTTACAAATACCATACTCTACAAATTGACTAGAGCTAAAATATTGTATGGGATATCAGATTTCTTTTTCGCGATTTCGATGTTGGTCCCACAGAGAAAGTTGTTCAGTTTGACGGTCTAAACAACCCCCTTAAGAGTTTTAAATATTTATTTTTACTTATGAAACACCTTGTACAGGCTCTACCACTGGCTCTTTGCGGATGCGGATTGATTAAGGAAAGGCCGTAATCCTCAATAGGCCGTGCTTCGAAAAGCACGAAGTCCAGAGTCCAGGATAATACCGATCGATGCCGGCACCTATTCGTTAAGGCATATTCGTGATTCAAAATATTGAAAAAGGAAAGCCTTAAATCTGTCACGAAGTAACTGAACATCGTGGTACGGGATACTTGCCAGGAGCAAATGACCGACGGTTTAGTTCGTGCCTAACTTTCCTTCCTCTAACTAAGCTGTTATTTGATCAGGGACACGGTTGTAAACTTCGTCATCTTGCAACTTAGTTACGGATAATTGTTGGTACGTATAATTTCTGCCTGGGCAACTTGAATCGTCTCTTCGGTCGAGGGTTGCAAACTACAGTATGGCCAAAAATTGTGGAAAATGGTGAAGGCACTAACACCCGTATTCTTAGTTGTTTCCTTGAGGCCTCCTTACTCGAGTCGAGGATGTTTTTGACATTTTTGTCATACAAATTATGTCAAAAACGTCCTCCACTCGAGTAAGGAAATGTCAAGAAAACAACTAAGAATACGGGTGTAAATCTTTTAGTCCACAATTTTGGACTTTCTTGTCAGGTTAGGCGTGATTTGAAAGTGGCGATGGAGCTTTACGTTTTTTTTTCTATTCTTTATGGCCATGATAGACCAAGAATATTCGTTTACGCTAGAAGACAGAGCCAGCGTAACCACGTGTGAAAAAGAGATATCCAATTTGAGCTTCTTGGTCTGACATATGTGCCCAGCCATAGAACAAAAATATGGTTAATAAGCAAACTCCTCTTTAAATAGAGCAAATTTGATATATGCATCTGTGATTGAGTGGATAGAACGAAACACGAACTGACGTCTTCCTTCTCTCCCTACGATGGCTATGGTGTACACACGGCCACACATCAAGCTACGTAAAACAAGCATAAGCTAGCCGCGCGACGTTATACATTACTCCCCTTACGCGCGGCCAGCTTATTTTGGTTTTTCGTAGCTTGATGTGTCGCCGTGTATGTGTACCTACAATGACAAGACTTTATACATATTGCAGGGACAAAACCATGTTTATCGACACATTGAACATGAACACAACAAAACAAATACAATTTCCATTAATAATGGTACCTAAAGATTATGATAATATTGACTGTAACATTATCGTGCAGGGATCTCATTTCGATTTGTTCTAATTTCAATCGTGTGTATCGAAGCGATTTAATCGATTTATTACCAAGTAATCATACATTTTGCATTCTCTTTTCTCTCTCAACTCTAGTTTCACTCAAATAATAAAACTTCTACGTTCATTTAATACGGTTAATATTAGAATGTCGCCGTCAGTTAATTTCTCCTAAGCCCTGTCGTAGTCTATACAAGTCTCAAGTTAAAACTCATTTGGCAATGAAATAAATATGAAATTGCCATAGTTCTTGGGACTTCACTAATAACTTTATGAGCAAACATCGGCGCCGGCGCCTGAAGGCGGTTCCTGCCCCCACGTCTACCTGATTTGAATTCAATACGTTGCATCTAAGATTAAGGGGATATGATAGTGGTTATTGCTTAAAGCGGAAGAGAGTTGGCCCCGTGGTTAAACTTTAAACCGCTGCCAAGACTACCGGCACTAATTCTAGCAAATGTCAGTAGTCGTATTAGACACCGAATGACATTTACTAAAATACTGGCCTAAATTATTCACGAACCTTTAATAGATTCATGTAGTTGAGATAGATATAGAATCGATAGCTAAACGATAGTTTGTTGAAAAGTCCAAAGATATGTTTTGCTAAATAAGAAACATACAAAACAAGGCAATCACACACTTATAACAATAACAACTCAAGGTAATTATCATTCAAAAGCAAGCAAAAGGTAAAAATATTTGGCAAGGATTATACAGAAAGAACCTTTATTTAACCTTTTGACCGCAACGTCTTCCAGCAGATCTCATTGACGACACAAAAACCTACACTTCAACAAGATCAAATTCTATTTGCAATTTAGAATCCTCACTTATTGTATGACCAACAAAATGAATTGGTTAGCAGGAAAACATCAACAAAAAAAAAAAAATCTCCAAAATAAGGACGTTCGCCCTACTATAAAGCAAAACAAATGAAGTCATATAATTTGAGCTTTATCCGTTTACCATTCACAGCAGCAAGATGATATAGCAAAGGGCCTGTTTGCCTATTGACATACCACCGCGTATGCTCAAGCTTTCAATACAGTTAGGTACGGAGGCGTTAGAAAAACGCACGGCCTCGTAATACCAGTCCACCCACTGCATCCAGTCGTGGTGTTTGTGTCCAAGTTTGTCCACTTGCGTCTATCATTGCTTGTCGATTGTTATTGATTGGCTTGCTTTCAAGATAGTTTTAGGTACATGGTCCCACGGATAGGTCAAACGTGTTTTAGAACAACATAATTTAGAAGATGACAAAGTTATTACGTTCATCATAATCTCTTTCCCAGATTTCCGATTATATTTAGAGTATTTCACACTCAGTTGCAGAAACGCTCATTAAAGTTAATCCTCCATTAAATCTCTTGCTAGCTTTTACTACGTCGACAAGACAAACAGTGACAGTAAGAGATTTAGTGCAGGATTAACTTTAATGAGCATTTCTGCAACCTCAGTTGTCAACACTCATGTCAGTCATGTAATTTCCATCTTTTCCCAGTTTACGAACTACATACAATGCCAGACATAGATTCAATAATCGTAGACTTTGACAATAGTTCTTAGGATTTAGCAAAGAATCAATAGATATAAATACAGCATGTCGACCAAGTAGTGGGTATACAATATACATACAGAAATATCGAACGTCTAGAGTTTTTGGAAAATGTGGACTTGAGTTGAGTGTTGGAGAGCAAAGAGGTGGATGATGTAGATTCGGACTAACAAGAAAATAGAATTCTAGCAATATGGAACAGAAGGACTTTGAAACTTTATAGTCTGCATTGTTCTTGTCTTCTCATGAAAATCTGCACTATAAATCTTGAAAGCATCAGACAAGAAACCAGCGAATCTCCTTACTCGATCACTACGGAGGATTCACATACATCTTCTAGTTCCATATCCACATCCGTCTAGTTTTACAGGATTCACATACATCTTCTAGTTCCATATCCACATCCGTCTAGTTTTACAGTAAGAACCAGTTACCTGCTTAGGGAGACAGGTGAATTGATCGTTACGTTGATAAACTAGTTACGCTGACTTAGATGCAAGTTAAAAACAATGGTTAAGCCTCTGTTTTGGCCAAGTACCTCGTAAACCAGCTCCACATAATTGGCCGCACAGAATTTTAAGTAGTCGCGCTTGCACGTAAGTCGGTCTCTTCGAACTCAGGGATCCGGTTCGTAAATTACATTTCGCGTTTATTTATTAGCAAAAACAAAAGAATTGGTCAGACCGGTGTCTTCTCAGGTTTAGAGGCGATAAAATTTAGCTTCTGTTTCGAGTCTTGTTAGTATTCTTAATCACCTTTTAATGAATTTTCCATGCCAGTTATTGCGTTATTATAATAGTTTCTTCACTCTGGTGCAGATGACAATGACCTCTATTTTTGAGGTAGAACTTTTAAACTAATTAAAATAGTTCTCTTGGTAAACAGAACTGTACAAATGATTCACGCATACCTTAAAAGTGGACGCGTAAAAGGAGCGTGTGTAAATAATCACGCCGACTTACATTAGTTTCAAGTTCAAGAGCGACATCTGATCTGAGACACTTGCGCAGATTGCGAGCGCGTTCTTAGATCCATTACTGCGCCGACGCAGGTTGTGCGCGTGCCGGCGCAATTAATAAGTTGTTCGCAGCTGCGCGGCGTTAGGGTGATTTTATAGTATTATTGATTCAGCTTTAGCGTTTTTTTTTTGTATCAAAATTACTTGTTGCTTATATAGCGTAACGTCAACAAAATTTTGTGGGCACAAATTATATGATTGAGACTTCTGCTTGGAATTGAATATTATGTTTTTCGACAGAATAAAGCTACCATTAAAAGGAAAGAAATGCGTATACCGTTCATGTTAATAAAGAAATCAGTCAATTTCTTTTCGAAAATAATGACTACATTCGCTTTTATCGTTCCTACCGATCTTATAGCTCGCAAGTTTGTCATGTAACTCCATGAATAGAGGTGCAACATTCAAGTGCATTCATCATGAAATACTGTGGCAAGAGCTCTGCTAGACAATCTTAAAGTACGCGAAACGTGGAAAACGCTTATCGCTACCGCTATCGCTACTGCTAATATGACATCACCCTTACTATTATTGTTTTTGCACATTAAACAGTTTGACTGTCTCCAAGGGTTGTCAGACCTTGTGGCGGCAGGTGTAACATACCCTTTAGAATTATAAGAGACAGCGAAAGGTTAAATGTTCGTTATGCGGATCTATTTATATGCTATTATGGTAACCTGCATGTTATGTTTATGCTGTGGTTACAAATAATAGGTACTAGACTTGAAATAATAATTACAAGCTACTTCGTGTTGTAAAATTAGGTATTATCTTACATAACACACATTTTGCAAGTACCTTACTCTTTTATTGTAAAATTAATCATAAGATAGATACAATGCAATACAAACATAGTTTTGTAATTAATTTACGTTTTTTGAATGTATGTTGTACTTATACCTCATCATCATCTTATTTAAGAGCTACGTTCTTGTAGGTGGAGTATTCGCCAATCCTGTCTCTTTTCCGCTAGAGTCTTGAGTTCTTGATACTTTTCCTTCACTTGGGCTAGATAACTCTGTCTCTTCTACCTTTCTTCCCCTCTATCTTTCCTTCCCTTATTGTTTTAAAGAAATTGTCGTTTCGTATCATTTTAACCCCTCAGGATTTGTATTGTTTGTAGAATATTTATCTTTTCTTCATTTATTTGAACCTATAGTTGAAAAAATATTGTACAGGTACTAGAAGACCGCGGCGAACTTCGTACCGCCTTAGAATCTTCCCGATACACACTTGGCCGTTTTTTATAGCCAATGTTAATCCCTAATAATGTAGCATTCTAATGGTGAAAGAATTATTCAGATCGGTCCAGTAGTTTCGGAGCCTATTCATTACAAACAAACAAAAAATAAAATCTTTCCTCTTTATAATATTATTAGAATAGAAGTATACATATAGACAATATACATAGAATGTATGTATTCTTTGTATTAGTTACAGACTCGGACAATTAATTGACGTAGGTAATTTATTAAACGATAAAGAGTACAATGCAGTTGAAAGAAAGAAACAATAGTAGTCTATGTGTCTGTCTTTATTTCCTGTTTGTTCTCCTTTTTAACTGAAACTGAACAATAGAAACGTTTTTCTCTAATTAGAATGGCACGTAAAGATACGATCGCCATACAAAATGTATGCACTGATAAACATAATATGCAATTATTTCAATCACTCCGAATGTTATATGAAGTTACGGAAGAAAATCTAGTTCTTGCATTTCAATAAAATATGGTGAAATGTATTAGAATAAATCTGAAATTGGCGACTGTAATTTTAAAAATTTGCTATGGATTGCTTATAATTTCATATAACAATAATTAGCATAGTGACAGACTGACAGTGCATGATAGGGGTTACTTTTTTTTGGAGGAAATAATGTAGGTATTATTTCGATAGACTTAAAAATATAGTACTTCTGGTAATTCAGAAAGAGAATAACAAATTTATTTTTCATTTTGTATTGCTTTTTCCAAACTTATTTTACAATATTATTGATTATAAACATGTTACAGCCATGTTGTGCTATTTCGAATCAAATTAAAGATTGAACATCCACGTTTCACCAGTAGTACCGAAACTCTGTCCAGTGTGACGGGGGGTGAGCCCGTCTCCGTTCCGTGCTACCCGGCCCGTTTCGGTACTACTGGTGAAACGTGGATGTTCTGAGGTTTCAGAATATCTCTGACTACCCCCTCGGGGAATATAGTCGTGAGCATATGCTATGCTATGCTTAAAGATTGAAAAATTTGTCTCGGGCGGGACTTGAACCCACGCTCTTCCAAACCGGGGAAACGTGCTAACCAATTACACCACCGAGCCCACTACCCAGAGAACGAAATTTTCAATCTGTTACGTCTTAAGGGGAGACGTGCGCGACGTGCGTGAAGAGCGTGGGTTCAAGTACCGCCCGAGACAAATTTTTCAATCTTTAATTTTATTTGACAATATTTTAGGTCTTCCTGTGTCTAAGGATTTATAACTTTTAAATTATCAAAATATAGATTATCCATACTGAGTACCTTATAGATACAGTCGCATTCTTGTTATAATAAATGTAATCACATAATACCAACAAGTTTCACCCCAATCCAACGAAAGATGTTGAATTACTTCCCAAAACAATACTTAAAACTGGTTTTCACACAATTAAATGAATACGGATGGTAAAGCCAGTCAAAACATAATGGTGGTATGGCTGACCAGTTCTCTGTTCCATGTATTCACTATCTCGAAGGTCGGCGCAGGCGGCGATACTGACGTCACTACCTACAAGCTGGACACTATCTTTTAGCAACAGTTTTGAACCGAAAGTGCTTGTCTGTTCATTAAAAGTTTACCGGTCGTTATGGCGATCCTTGGGGGAGGCCTATGTCCAGCAGTGGACGTCCATCGGCTGAGATGATGATGATGAACCAAAAATTTACAGGGTGTAAGGGTAAACAGTTGCATAACTTTAAGAACGTTTCTATAGTTTTCTTAGGGAATGTTGTTCTGTATCATGGGTACAATCACCCCTTGAAGTAATGAAACTGTTTACCCTAACACCCTGTATACAGGGTGAAATTGATATCATTATCATCCTTTTAAACAAAGAGTCTACCCATCAAACTAAAAAACTTTTACTATGGCAGCAGACCGAACGGAGCAAAAAAAAATCTGCTGTTGCATACTAAACTGGAATGCCTCCTCAAGCTTCAAAAGCTCAAAGGCACCGAAGTAGCCGAGTAGATTTTTTTTGACTCCGGTCGTTTTGGTTTATCCTAACATATGGAGTTCTCGAATTTAACCAGTGATACGGCGAGGAATTGGACCAACTGAGGTAATAGAAATATCTGAAATAGTAAAATCCATTTCTCCAGAATTTGCTCAAAAGAATCCAAGTAAACAACAGCGTGCGAGCACTAGTGCATCCATATGAATGGACTCCGCCATTAAAACCTTGAAGTACCATACCATCCCATTCACACCTAGCCTGTTATAGCTGAGTTTAACTCAAGTGTGGTCTCCCTCTGCTCAACGGGTGTTCAATTTCCTGAGAAAATGTTAATTTAATATTGCCTCAAGCACATGAGCTTTAAAGCGAACTTCTTGTGAGACATGAGTGGATGATTGATGGACTGATGGTTCTTAATGACAACTTGTCCAGGAGTAACATACTAACTTGCCCCGTTATCATAATACGCTTACACTACTATAAAACTGAAACAGAAGTGTGTCATACATTGAAGAATGTATTAAAAAAAATGTGTTTAAGAGAAGTTTATTCCGAGAGCGCAAATGCGCGCTGCATACAACGAAGTCTGGTAATATTTATAATAATATCCATCTATAGTCAATGTTTTTCAGAAAGAATCTAGAAACTAATCTGTATGCTCGTATGAAGTCAGATTTTGGTTAAATATACAGTTTTAATGCTAGGATTATTTTAAGATTTGTATGGAAATCTTTGAGGCACTGTAACTTTAAAACTGTACATTTTAACCAAAATCTGACTTCATACGAACATGGAGATTAGTTTCTAGATTGTATTTGAAAAAATGTATTAACTTTAATTGGATAGTATTAAAAATATAACCAGACTACGTTTGTATGGAGCGCGCCAAAGGTAATATACACCCTTAAGCGACCCTGATCAGTCTGATCACCGATTTTTTTGTATTTTATGTCTGATCTGAGGTTTAGTAAATTAAATACAAAGGTAAAGTCGAAAGTCAGATAAACATTTAACTTTACTTTGACCTAAGCGATTCTCATGGGAAAACAATTTACTAAATACCGATATAGATGACTACATAATACATACTACAACAAATAAAATCCAACCTGGTTCACATTGTTCAGGTGAGCTAATACTAATGTATGCACCTATGATATAATCCATGTCGTCATATCGCTGCGCAAATTTATAAAAAAATAATGACTGTGACCATGTGAATCACAAATGATGAAAAGCGCGTGGTAACAATTCGATGAGTGCCTACTGATTTACTTATGAATTTTCATTACTGCTGATTAACTTAGGAAGTTATGAACTTAATGATGATTAACTTATGAATCTTGTAAGGAGACGCGATAAAATCAATCGAAAATCATAGCTCATAGCTGTATGTATTAAATCTGTTTTATCAAAACTATTACATTTCTGTTTTAGGGTTATTGCTAACTGTCTTCATGCCAAATTTCGATCCAATAGGTGCAAAAATGAGCGAGTTATTTAAGGGTTCCTTGTTTGACTACGGAACCCGAAAAAACAGACATTTATTATAGCCTAATTCGTCCTACTGCAGGACACTGGCCTACCCTCAAGAAGCGTGAATGGGTTTTGGTCCACCACGCGTGCCCAATGTTGAATTTCTCCTTCATGATATTATACAGGTTTCCTCACGATGATTTATTACTTGTAGTTATAATATCGTGTATCAGCATTAGGTTAGGTAGTATTAAAGATTCAGTACACGCACTTATCTTTGTTATTGTATGGATAACACAGTTTGCGTTCATGCAAGCTCGGCTTGCGCCAAAAGTGATTCAATCATTCAAAGGCATGATTCAAACTACTATTTTAGTAAACACAACACCTGGCCCTGGAGTTGCTTTATGCATTCCAATTTGATGATAGCGTAAGTATACTTATCTTATACTAGTGATATACGTTAAACGGGTGCTTCAGGTCATCAAACTGAACAACTTTCAGTATGGAACTGACATCGCGAACGTGAAAAAAAATCTGTTTCATACATTAGGGTCGAGTAGCTAATGACTTTGCTATTGCACAACCAAATTTTTTTCGCGATTTCAATATTGATCCAATAGTAAAAGATGTTCAGTTTGATGATCTGGAGCACACCCTTAAATATGTAACGCATTTAAGTTTACACCCTGTATAATTCTTAATCCCTTTTTCACCGATCCCAGCGTCTCCCATCACGTCACCAGCAACGTCCTAAGTCCTAAGCCGAGGTCCGAACCTCCTAGATGTATTTATGATAATTATTTATGTTTCTAAGTGGCATTTAAAACATTATGGTTTTCAACTCCTAAAATGTATCATAACATAATATAAAAGAATAGATTTTAACGTATTTAAATATGCATGCATGTTGAGTATTAAAGATACAATAAACGTCTTAGTATACAATACAAGCAAAGCAGACTACAAAAAAGAAATACAAGACATCGTAATGTGGTAAGCGTAGGAAGTGGTGTCAATAGGCATTTGAATAAAGTTGACATGCAACAAATTTTGGCTGCCCACGTAAGAGAGACGGAAATCGGACCTGGCGGAGTCAATGGCCGTTCTATGTTGCATAGAACATTATTTAGAAGAGCACCATATAAAGGGACAGTAATACCAGATTTATAAGCCTTACCGATGTATCTGCGCAGTTGACAAATTTTAATAGCTCACGAAATTATCCAATTCATACCAAACAGGATACCTTCGCGCGCCTGAAAATCCTGAAATCCCTAGAAAAAGATATGGTAGCATCCGATTTTGCACCCTGTGCTGTGACTACCGTGTATGACTTATTTTTAGGGCTTTGGCGTGGACTCGGGTCTGCTCTGCGCAAACGAAGATTGACAAGAGAAATTATTTTCCTGTTCGTATTTAGATCTATGTTTTTTAAATGTTATCGATCAATGGCGTCAGAAAATAAAACAAAACAAGACTTTTAATTGTGACATTGCCCAGTAATTATCTCACTATTCGCAGAACTTTCAAGGTTCCAGAAATACAGAGTATGTCGCGAGATTATCGTGCATTGTGCAGAGCCTCTACCCGGACATTCGAACTTCGCAATTGCGTTAACGTTTTCGTTCCAATGTCAACTCTATTACAATGAAGATCGGACGAAAAGGCCGAGATATATCGAAAATTGAAAGTCCGGGTACAGGGCCTGGTGAGGATACGAAATTACGAACCAAAGAGAAAAACAGACTGTGGAGCGAACATGGTTCTATACCTTGAAGAATATCTTGAAAGCAGCAATCTTAAAGCCTTTGAAAACAGCAGTTGTGGCGCAGACTAACTATAGGAGGGGAAGAACGAATGTTTGATGAATAAATGTGACCAGAAAGAAATAAACATATGTGTGAGAGGAAGCAACAATGAAAACCGATGTGAAACGATAAATGAATATTCTAGCGTGTAATCGAATGCGTGTACGCAATACGTATAATATGCATATCACAATAATAATAAAATCGAATAGTCATACAGTCTATAAATTCAGCTATTATCTTCAATCGACGCAAGAATACGGATTGTTATACTGGTATTTCCATCGCTAGAATTAGGAGAACAAATTTTAATGTTACCCTTAGTTTCTAAGTAGTGTAATTTCTTTGATATTGTTATGTGATGTGGGTGAAAGACTCGCCCCGTACTTCATCAATTGACATGCCATTTTAACCTCATAATATTGAAACCACCAAAATTAAATGCTTTGAGTAAACCTTTCTACAGCGTTGGGAGTTATAACAACGTTTTTGCCATTCCAATCAAAATAACGGTGGTAAGATAATCTATTAGAATCATACTTTATAATGTAGACACATTTCCTTCCAAACATATGAAGTTACCTACGTGAACAACTATACGAGACAGTATGGCGACTGACGTTAAAAAAGGAACCCGAATGTTGAAGACAAACGTCAAGAAAGTCAGGGGTCGGAATCACGAGCGGAATAAGTAAACAACAATAATCTAATCATTAGTCTTGCTACACACGTGCGTCTCCGATTTGGTCGGTCATCCGGTGTGCGGCGACCTTTGCTAACGGGTACAAGGCGGGGAAATCGATATTAGTAACTTTATAATTATGAACGAATAATTGCATTTATATGGTAAATCAGCACTGGTTTGAATCAAATTTTATTACTTGCGTAATATTTTCCATAACGAGATACACGATTTTTCGATAGATGCATCATAAACATTAATTAATAAACTCGACAGTAGATAAATCTAAACGGAATTAATGGACAGACTTAGGTAAGGATACCACAGAATCGCGAAGATTAACGAGAGAGATGAAGAAGAAAGAATAAAATAAATCTGAATATTGAGTAAAAACCGGTTAAAAGGAAATACTACACAGATTTTCAGCAATTTTTCGTTTTGCAAACCCCTTGAATAAATTATTATCAGTATTATCTAACATAGATATGTAGAAACCGAGAATAATGATAGAAATAAAGTTTGACACAGATTATAGGTTGCAAAACTGCCTTGACAAGGCAGACCGGCAGAACCCGGCGGAACAATTAACATTTTCAACCACCGTGACCTTCTAACGAGGACAACGAAAAGTCGTGTCAAATAAAAGTCAAGTAAAAATTTGCCCGAGTGTTGAACTTGGACTCTAATCAGAATAAAATATTATTATTTAGAATATCAAATACTTATTTAAAAGAGAAATAATAAATGGGGAAACGTGGTAGACCTCAGAAAATTAGTTTTTTGTATCAGAAGACATTCTGATAAATCAGGAGAGTCAGGCTTTATCAAACATATAAATTGGAAAGCGTTTTTACATGAAAATAAAGCCCTTCATAATATTCAAATGTATCTATAATTTAGATCGCGAACTTGTAATTTAGAAGACCAACAGTAAGTTACCTAGTAAAAGAACTGACTTACATACAATCTAACATGATGTAATAATATTACTTCAAAGAGTTAAAAACGTAGTGTTTCGCTATTATGTCATGATACTTGATTCTGCTGACATTGAAAAAAGCCACGTAGCGTGTATTAACCGTGGGACAAAACACTCTACCATCGTATCTTATTGTTGACAAAGCCATAATCATCAAAGCAAGAGAGAAAATTACAACATTTAAGTACATGCACCAAAATTAAAGATGTCACTTCTGAATAATAGACATAATCGAGGTAAGTAAATTTGTATTTAGAGGAAAATTATCTTAGTCCCAATTAAAAAATCCCATTGGATATCACTGTAACAACATCTAACTAGAAATTCAGTGGATCTAGAAAAACCAAAACAATCCCTAAACTATCCGTGGGTCACGGGCAATCATAAAACACAATGGTTTACAGCATTTGCAAAAATTTCAAGCATCCTCAAAGATCCACTGAAGTAACTTCAGCACAAAGCTAATAAATCTGCTAAATTCCCCCAACTGAGTTCACGAATTAGTACCCCGGAAACATAAAGATCTAACATAGACAGAGAGCCACTATTCCCAGACTAATGTGATCTTAATTATCAATTACCGAGTGGGGGGTTCTCTGCGCACGCGCAGGTCGTTGCCTGCGCGAATTTAGACGTCGGAAAGGTCGACGAGTTCGTGACTCATGGTTATGGTTCGACTGCCAGATCCAGTTCTACTTTTTAAAGTTACAAGGCTGTTGATAAAAAGGCGTTTGACGGATTTAGTTTAAATCCGATAGGTGTAGGTATATTAATTACAGTTGTATTACTTTACGGGGTAATTGTACCCATGATACTGAAAAACTGTTCTTAAGAAACCCATAGGAAAAAAGAATTTGAATATCCGTACCAAATGCAATCCCTTTGTTCCTTTGGGAAGTTGTTCAGAATTATGAGTAAAATCACCCATCAAAGTTATGCAACAGTCTACCCTAACACCCTGATATCCAATACCTAATATCGAATATTTATATTTTTATATTTGCCCCATTGTTTTTAGAAACCTTTTAACGCCCCTTTAGGAATCGATTTTCGAAAAATCCTTAGTGCATCCCTACACGCCCTGTAGAATATTATGTATTACAAAGTTCATGTTTCTATCTTCATTGGTTTAGGCTGTTGTCTGTCACGGAACTGTTTTATAAGTATTGAAGAAGATGATTCAAGTCATTCGTCTATAATTAGTGTTTTCATATTGCACAATAAAGTATACATTGAATTTATTTATTACACAAGATGAAAATCGAGTGTTCTATTTGGGTGTTGTACGTGATACTAAAACAATAAGTACTAATAATTTTTCTTACACCTCCAAAAAACAACATACAATAAGAATGAGAAGAGTAAAAAAGGCGGCTCTTATCACTAAAAGCAATTAAGCTTATATGCTTATATCAACGAATCCTGATATTTAATTAAAGGTTAATAAGTTTTAAATGATGTGTGATATGAATAAATTATTACTTATAAAGAATTTGAAATAATAAATAAATAACGCTCACAGGCACATCCCAACAAACATTTTAGTGCTTACGGCAGCCTTATTTTAGAGCTCTTAGTATTATATATGGTATATAAGAACTCCAATAGCAACATTCGACTCTACAGTGGGGTTAGTTATAAATAATTAAATCTTTCAGAGGAATAACAGTAATAAAGAAAAAAAATATAACTTAAGATGGTAGCATGGGGTTTATCGAAACCATTGTATAACTTATTCTTATAGCTTTAAGAGGCACAAACCAATAAAAGTAATTGTAAGGTGTCTACTAACACTTACTAACGGCTGATATTCTACTACTGAGGTAGTAAAATGTCTTGTAACACCTTGAGGCTTACCTTAATAGCTTCAAGAAGTATTAAACGCTGTGAGTGATTTTCAGGTGTGTACTAACACTTACTACCGACTGGTATTCTACTACTGAGTTAGTAAAATGTCTTGTAACACCTTGAGGCTTACCCTAATAGCTTCAAGAAGTATTAAACGCTGTAAGTGATTTTCAGGTGTGTACTAACACTTACTACCGACTGATATTCTTACAAAGAGTTAGATAAATACTTTTTACCACCTAAAAAGTTTTGTCGAGCCTTAAGAGTTAGTAAGAAACCTATAAGCATCTAAGAAGTGTTGATTATAAGTCATATAGAGCTAGATTCTGCAAGAGTTAGAATCCACCTTTAAATCATTGCAGGCTCTATAATGGAGTTTATCGGTCAACCATAAGTAATATTGTGGTGTTTATAAAAGCTTGTATACAGCAGCAAACATTATGTGCAAATTTTATAACTCTTCATTATCACTTTAAGTTGAGTAATAGGATTTAAGTCACTTAACCTAACCTCAAAAACTATAGTTTGTTGTGCATCAAGAGCAACCAACTAAAATACGACAGGGTTCCGTACAACAGCAAATTATCTCTGATTTTGAATATCCTCTAATCTGTGACGATCTGTTACCTCGCAGTAGTTCAAACAACTCGGATAACGAACAAGAAAGTGAATACTGGAAAAATGAAAATTTAAAAATCATTTACACGAACATGGGCTCTACAAAAAAATAAAGCCTTATAAGATTTGCTTTTATTTTAAATAAGATATTTTAGCCTAACTAACTAACATTCTTATGTGAAATTGGCCGATTCTTTTTTATTTTCAGGAGACGGTTTTACTCTCTCTTCTTTTTAGATATTCTTACGATTTTCGTTTTTGGGATGTTTTTCTCGATCTGAAGATTACTGTTAGATAATGTACTTGGCTCATTACTTTTATCTTTATTTTTGGTTTTTTAAATGTATTTTCTTTATGTTGTAGGTACTGAGTTAGTCACTTCCATTGTATCTATTGTCATTTTCTTATCCTCATTTTGTTCTCTTTCTATTTTTTTGATTGCTGCAACGTTTCTGCATCTTTGATCGTCTTCTTCATTTTCTTTTGAATCTATTGTAATTTTCTCAATATTGTCTACTACTTTGTTAGGCTCAAATAATTGTTTGAGTGTACTTCATTCTCTTTGTCAATGTCTGTTTCTTTCTCCGCTTCTTGATCTTTTTCTTCTGGGTTATTTTCTGAAATTGGATTTTGTTCAAAAATTCAATTTCCTTTTCCGCTTCTTGATCTTTTTCTTCTGGGTTATTTTCTATAATTTTATTTTATTTGACGATGTCACTGTCCTTTTCCGCTCCTCTTACTGAAATAACAGGGGAAGTTTTGTAAATAACGAAAAAAATACTCACCCTAAGTTCGTAAAATTAAATAATTTAATAAATAAAAGGTAAATAAGTAGGTATTAGTGCAAAGTATAAGAACTTTTTCATATGAATAGGTAACAATATACGTACTAATATTTCAACATTAAAAAAAAACTACTTTCTTATGTCATTCTTTGTATGTGCAATTGTTTATCAACTTTTTTGTATTTAGAAAATATGTTGACAGCAATGACAGCTAATATTATTATTACAAAATTATACATAATACTTGGATTTTAAATCATTCACTGAAATGTGATATATAAAGGGTTTTCTTCAAACGATAACAGAACCCAAAAAATTATCAGCTTGCAGCTCCGCGTAGAACTATTAACCAAGTTAAACCTATAAACTCTTTGTTTTTTCACTTTTATAAACATGTTTTAGAACTTCCAGTGCCATACAAGTGCTTACTTTCAGTATTAAATCACTACGGGAGGAATAACAGAGTTATCAGGATCCTTAAGTAATTAAAACTAAGACGCCATTTAATAAAGATAACCTATAAAAATTATGAATGAAAAAACTTATTTAAATGTTACTGGTCCACTTATTTACTTACATTGTTCATAATTTTCAATTAAAATGTCTAAAGGTGGTATCAGGAATTGATAAATACGATAAATAAAGAAAAAAAAAATTTCGTGCCGTAATTTTTTAAATAATTTTATCATCAAAAGTAGTTTATTTTTAAGGCGTTTCAAAAATGAGATGAAAACTAGTATATTTTGTTACCGTAAACTTACCGTCGCATGAGATTTAATACATAGAACACTCAGTAATCTTAAACACTTTGACTTACCTTAATAATTTTATTATTATACAACACCATGAAATGAATATGCGTACTGAAAAATATTATCACTATTGCCTTTAACAAGAACGTAAATATGTATGAAAACAGTTTACATATTTAGCGCTTTCGGTGAAATTGATTGCTACTAAATAAGTCCGATATATTCTTAAGTTATATATAGGTTACAAGAAGTAACCATGTGTAACGAAAAAAGTAATTAAAGTGATATCTATAACTTGTTTACTACTTTAGCTTGCAGTTATAACCTGTGTATAGCTTATAAAACACTTGAAGTGGTAATCACTGCTGCAATAGCACTGATCTAACTCTTCTTAATCACTCATTTATCACTACACTATAACCATTAAGTCACTCCAAGCTATAGTACGAACAGACCCAAACCAGGGTTATAAGAGACGTATAGCACGCTCTAGCACCCAATTGTTAGCGCCTTTACAGAACCTTTGGTTCTTAAAATTCTTTTAAGCAGCTCATGTATCACTGATTCTTATAACCAAAATGTTAGTTGGGATACCTACATTGTAATGATCCCAAGTAAACCTTTGGCTTTTTGTTATGGGAATCATACAACAACGGCACAAACATATAACATCCATGACCGAACTGGGATTCGAACCCAGGACCCTGGTTTGGCAGTCCGGCGTGGTAACCATTACACCAACCGGGTCGTCATATAACAAAGAGAACTATAAGTACCTATACGTTTTTGAACACAATAGTGCAATATAAATATATTCTTCCATAAACATGGATAGATGAGGAATTTAAAATAAGAAGACTAATAGAAGTTTTTAAAATTCTGTCCCAATATTTTTACAATACCGTACAGTCAAAACTCATGTAATATTGCCATATATGCAATTTGGTGCAATATGTTAGATTTGCAAAGAAATTAAAGTTTTGATAAATTTTAACGAATACGTAAGTTATACTGTAAGAAACTGACGATGATGACGTAAAGATCACTGTCTGACTGACTGTCCATTATACTGTAATGATGAATGAATGAATGAAATTTATGTACATGTTGACATAATGTACATAGCATATTTTGATCTAAGCATAGCATTGTATATCGATTCAATAATAACAACACACCCACTCTACCTGCACAAAACAAGCTCCATAAAAAACAAATAAACATCAAACAAGGGTGTGGAAGATAAGGAAATTGAGCATTAGTATTGAGTAGTTCGTTGAATCAGTTGAATGCCGTGTATTTCCCGACTTTAACAAGTACCTACGATATGATGATAGTTCCTTTTGGAATTTTTCTTAGTGCCAAAGGCATATGACATGAAATTTCATCTTGATCCACTAAGTGCAAAACTGCTGCAAATTCACGCTTCAAAAAGTATTGTCACCAAAAAAGTATGAAATTAATACATTTATTCATTGCATATCATATACATACATTACATACAATACAATACAGTATGGACGGATACTCCCTGCCCGTGTCAGAAAACAGTAGGCAGTGGCAGATTCCTGTCTCACTCGCAGACACACATGCTCACCTCATATTGTCAGTTTTCCCATTTGTATGAAGTGGCAGCAAAGGTACTGTGGTAAAGGTCCAAGGTGTTGTACTGTAGAAGATTATAGTAGAAATTAGAAGCCATGTTTCTGACTATCCCGAATATGATCGTGACTTCGTAAGTCTAGAATGATTTAAGTTTACGAACAAATTAATGATGAGTAGTCAAAATGACGTCACACAGGGTTACCCTTAAATATAATTCTGAGAAGCTTCTAAAGCAATGAGAGATTGAGCATGTTTGAACAGCGAGTCTCGGGATAGGTCTTTCCTCATAAAAAGCACCTTTAAACCACTCTAATAGCTAATGTTATATGGATGAAAATGTTTCGATTCACAGGACTCTGTGCGGAACGAACTAATCATATGAGTCAACATTCGTAGTAGTAGCGAATGTAGCGATAAACTTCGCACCTATTATTATTCGGGAGGATGTGACTAAATTATTATCCAGCAAAAAGATAAATGTCCGCTCAATGGTTGAGTTGCTAGAATATATGTTGATGACTCAATTGTACACTGTGTATAGGAGTGAAATATGTAGGAGCTTTTTGTTGTTATTTTGTTGGGTCATTCAAAACATAACCAAGTGTTTTGGAATCGAAACAATACGTATTTAGCACTGACTAAAACAAAAGAAACAGCATACGAATCAAAACCCGATTTCCTTCCAACTCCTCTAATTACATTTCTATGGCATAAAACTTTAATACTCAGCTATTTTAAAAACATCGAGCAAGACGTAGATCGTATGAATGAAATACGATATAGTGAAAACGAGTTTGTTGCGCCTATCCATTCATTTTATTTTGATCGAAGGTTTGTTGCACCAACGCCGCCTGCTTTGGAACAATGCGACATAAAAATCCTTCGCGAATTGCACTTTCGATGCCTTGACATGTACATTGGTATTAGAATGAATAGCTAATAGGAAATACAAAGCAGGAAGTCGGTTATTGATGGTTGAGTTTTATTTGGTGCCAGAGAACAAGTCTTAAAGTGTCCCAGTCTGAAATGATCAAGATTATTTATCGGTTTCTTCTACTGGTACTTGTCGATTATAAGCCGGTTGACTTCATAATATATCCATTTTGTGCTGTAGAAGATGACTAGAAGCGACCACATTGGTTACTCTATTAAAATTCAGTGGGTCCCTATTGGGCAACACGATGGCTATTACTTCTGGAATATATTGTTGAATTTTATTTGCGATTTCAATGTTACTTTCTATAGGAAAAGTTGTTAAGATTAATTAAATGAACCTCAGGAAAATACATGTTCCAAAAATTTTACAGTTTTTCAAACATGGACTAGTGAAGAGATGAACTTCAAGAAACCATTACGATTTAGTAGGTCCCAGTAATGTTTCCACTTGATTCGACAATGCTGATACAAAAACAGTTAAATGGCGTAGTTTTTCAGCTATTATGTGCTATTAGGGTTCTCGTGCAACCGCCTATGGAACGATTGAGTCACAGGCAGCACCTTGAGAGGCCTTCGCGCTTCGTCGAGCATTATGACCGAAGATACAATAGTAACGCTTCTCACGGTTTGAAACCACCGCGTTTTTGAGGAATTGGAATAATGGTAAGGCTTCGTTTCCTGTATTACAAACACGTTTGAGATTAGGCGTTGATACATTAAGAATAGGGTTTGAATTTGTTTGTTAGCAGTTTGGGTTTTTTTAAATCGTATTTTGTGGAACAATTACACAATTTATCTTTTTTAACATTTCACGCTTTTAGGTCAAGGGGAGATCGGTGTTTACGCGTCAGTTACCAGGTCATTTCTGTTTACTTAGCTATCTCACTTACCAGCGAACGAAAACATAGCAAACAGAATCTGTCCATTTTAGAGGGGGCAAGGGCAAACCCCTTATAAAATCTTCCAGGACTGTCCATCGTCGATTCTTATCTAAATTTCAAAAGCTAAAGTACCATAATATCGATGCCAAGCAATGAGAACTACCACCCAAGAAGAACAAATTATGACATAACGAACAAAAAATGCACAATCCAAAAGGGATACTAATTGTTTTCTTGATCACTATACTTATCAGATCAACATACTGCATGCGCCATTGCAATAATTGCAAAATCTCATTCAGTGCTCAACCGTCGTGGGAACTATAAAGTAGGTCCCTGTCGACCCGGTTTCGTTCACGTACCTCCTTCGAAGCCAAATGTTTGTGTACCTACATTATTTTGAACAAATCGATGTTAACTTTCTCGATTCCTACTTTCTTTGAGTCTTTACTACTAACCTACTGAAATCTCCATTGCAACTGTTGCCTTAAATAGTATGTTACCTTTTCACGCCTAAACCGCAGAACAGATTTCGATTAAATTTGGCAAGGAAATAGACATAGGCAAAAATGTGTCTCAAAAATAAACGGAAATGTGTGAAATATGGGATAAATGTTTGTATGGGAAACCCATCATTTCTCAAGTTAGGGATACGAAAATTCGTATACCTACAGGGTCCTTCTTAACATGCTGACACTTTTTTAAGGGGATGATCAGACCGTCAAATTGAAAAACATTCTCCATGGCTACATCATACAACATCGAAAAGGCGAAAAAAAATCTGCTGGTCCATACAAAACTGCAAACCTATTTGAGCCAAATTTATGGGACATCCGATTTTTTTCTCGATTTCGATGTTGGTGCCATAGAGAAAGTTGTTCAGTTTGACGGTCTGATCATCCCCTTAAAAAAGTGTCAGCATATTAAGAAGGACCCTATATGGGCTTTTGGTAAAGCGAATTAAGACGCTGTTATACCGTCGAGGCCGTTTTTTGAACACAAACGAAAGTGTTTTAAACTGTGTTTTAAAGTCTGAAATTAAATTATGTCTTATTTAAGGATCGGGCGGATGGGCGACTGTTCTTAATAACACGATTAGATTAAGTTTACTCGATAGAAAAAAATCCCAAAGTTACCCCTTTTTGTTATGTTTTTTCAATACTATGATTAAACTGCTGATATTTAACTTTTTATTCTTGTACTTAACTAAATACATTAAATATTTCTAGTGAACTCAGGAGAAGTTTTAGCTTAGAAACTCCCATGAGCAAAGATATTGACGAAAAACACGTTTTTTTGCGATCCTGCTTTCAATTGGAGCGGGATGGCTAATTGTAAACTTATGCTTGCAAGAAAGAGACGCTTGCAGTGGGATAACCTAGCCTTAAATAGGGGATGATTACAAAATGATAACGCAGAAGAAGTCGCGGGCCAGTGTCAATACAGGTTGTAAGGAAAAGTATGATTAACCTTTAAACCATCAAACTGAACAACTTTTACACCTTCATGGGCAACTCATCCCACACACGACTCATCCCGCGGGCTCAGTTGACACCTTTTATTTTGTCGGGGGTGACTCGGCCCATTCATTTCCCAAGGGGTCTACTCATCCCGCGATGGATGGGGGCGGGAGTGAATGGGGAAACCCCCTTTTCCAACTCAGACGGTTAGGTTAGCGAGGAGCGAAGCGACGAGCATGTTAGGTTTCTTGTGACCACAGCGCACGAGCCGAGCGAGCGGAGCGAGCGGTGCCGCGGCAGCGGCCGGCGAGTGCCAGAACCGAATTGCTACTATTTACCTAATCCACCGCGGGATGAGTTGACCGAGTGGTCCGAGTCGCCCCCAACATAAAAAGTAGCGGTCAACTGAGCCCGCGGGATGAGTCGTGTGTGGGATGAGTTGCCCATGAAGGGACTTTTACGATGAGAGCAAACCGACAAAGCAAAAAAAAAGGTTAGTACTGTATAAAATAAGCTATAATATCACGAATACATAACACGCATGTATAATGCTGTCTCATATTAAAATCGTGAGTCACGCTAAGTAAAGCCGGCGTATGAAAGAGAGGACATGAATGGGTCATTAGGGAAGGCTTGGCTAAACGTTTCCTCAACGACGTTGATGTATCGCTGAATGTTGTTTGATGCAATACGGGAAATGAACGCACATTTCCTTTAAACACTAATCTGAACTAATGCACCTCAGTACTGTAGCGAATTAGAATCATTTCAATAAGTAGGTTGGTACAGTCAGTATCAGGGAAATCTGACCCCTCCATCTTAGGTTTGAGACACATTTACCGACGGCGCTCGACGGCCGGCCCATACAAAAAATATCATTTAGGTAGTACTCGTATGGGAAGTCTTCCGCCGTCGACGCCGCGACGACGGCGGTCATTTTTGTATGGGCCGGCCGTCGGTCGCTGTCGGTAAATGCAAAATGCAAGTGCAAGGGTGGTTAGATATCTCTGATGCTGACAGTACATACAGTGGCCGATACCGATACTAAAGGAATGAAGCCCAAAAAAAAATCTGTGCCTGTAAAATGTGGCAGAACTAAAATAGCTCAATACAAAAACCTCGACGAAACCGACCCTCAGGTCCTCCCAAAACTAAATTCTGGATCCACCACTGCATACATTAACTAGAAATTTGACTTTATTTAGAAATCGTTGGAAACTTTTCTACAAGCACCTTAATGAACGTTCGTTGTAGCAGACTTATTTTGTACAGAACAAATTGACTATAATATGTAGGTAGGGTTACAGAATGGAATGACGAGTCTAGGGTCAATAGCCTGCATGGGTTCATATGATTTAAATCACTTGATGATGATTTTTATCAACCCTATCAGCTGATAGTTTAGCTGGCCAATCGCCGACAAAAATAGTGCCAAGAAACCATATCCCGTAGGTTATCCTACACCCGCGGGAAGAAAACTAATAAACATTACGTATTGAAAACAAAACATACAATTAAATGCAAAAAGAGTAAAACACGTACGAATAAGCTGCTCCTGCTGAAATGCTATTCTAAACCGGGAGCCGGTAGAAACTATATACCTACTAATAACCCTCGCTCACTGGCACATACATTGTTACGAACCCACACGTAAGCCACTAGGCTTTTAATTATGGAAACGATTACAACAACGACACAATCAAATAACATCCATGACTGAACCGGGATTCGTATGACCTCTGGATTGGCAATTCCGAGTGGTATAGGTATAACCATCTTACCAATCCGGTTATCTAAAAGAGCATTGAATTAGAACACTATGGAAGATGAGTCCACGCTCAAAAGTGTCCGAACCAAAAGAAGTTTACAATTCAAAAAGAGACTGACATCTCTTGCCAGCCTAGTCTTTGTTTGATCGTCCGAGCACGCGCGAGTTCATGATGGCGTACTGTGTTGTAAAAACATGTAAAAACTACCGAAGAAAAGTGAAAAAGTGTGATGGTGTGTCCTATTTTCAGTAAGCAAACTATTATTTTAACATTTAGAAGCATTTAGAAATATAATTTTGTTTACGAACATAATATTTAATTTTTATTTTATTTATTGATTATCTGTCATCGCGTCCGCCGCGGTTAGTTCGGGACACTTTTATCGAGAATTTTGTACTAGACCCTGTGTCCATAGTTCTAGGTCGATGTAAAAGAGACTCAATCGATTCTGCAGACTATAGATTCAACACTCAGTTTACACAAGCCGATTGCCGACCTTGAGTCAAAATCAATAACAGAACCAATAAAACTAAAAAATGCATAGCTACAAAACAAAACTCTTTAGTCATCGAAAGCGTGACTGAACCTAGAAGGAAACGAAGTAAAAGTGTTACTAAAATGTTAAACAGCAGTTTCGACTGAGATGAAGCGCCAAAGAAACGCGATGAAGCGAAACTAAAATACACGAAACGTAGTACCGTAATATTAATAAATGCCTGAAATTGCTTTCCAATTTCTCACAATCAAGAATGTAAAACATTCATGGCCGTGAAAATTTTTCTTTCATAATAACATTATAAAGGGCATACTAAACAATTTCTTTACTATATACTTAGAACAAAATTTTGCTAAACTCAATTAATTGTTGGCATTGATCAACTAATAAAAAAATCTGAAGACTTGGTAATTGGTAATGAAGATTATACTCGTATGTTATGGGCAACTGGATATAATTTTTTAAATCGGCTTGCCATGATTGATACAATTACAAAGTTTGACAGACTATTACACCAGACCATGACCAATTGACCTTGGTAGTAACCTTCTGCAAACATAATTAAATTATTCTAAAGCAATATAATGAAAGCTATATGTCAGCTATATACCAACAAAGAATAAAATATTCATTCAACATCGAATGTAATCTTAAGAACCTCGGAAAAAAGAAAAAAATTTCAAAGACCACAAAAGACGGTGAATCTGGTGATGTAATAATGAATAAGATATTATGAATATTAAAAGAAAAATTTCAGAAATATTACGCTAGCAGCGTGACAATAAAGTCCAAAACCAACTCAACTGTATAATATTACCATTCGTATAATTATAACATTTATAAAGAAAATAATAAATGTGAAAGTGAAGATAAAAAGGCCTAATCGAGATTTTGAATTTGCATTATGTTATACTAAAATATACAGAGACGAGACTATTTTAAAGATTCATTAGTTTATTTTTGTAACCAGAAATTACCTTGCCTGCGGTGGTGCCGTTATGCATGTTCTCATAAAGGGTTCTTACATAAGATACAAAATGATAAAAATTGCAATATTTTCATTACGCAACAGACCATAAGCACCATAGCACAAGACAAATGTAACATTAACCCACATGCGTTATGTTATGTCACTATTCACTTTATCCGTAATATCTACAGATCTATCTATTAATCATAACTTTTTTGTTTCTATCGATATGTCGTAAGCAGTAATTATCGATAAACATTATGCAATGTTATCAAACAATGATGCACAAACAAAGAGTAATTTATCCGAAAAATATATCTGGCTCGAAGGACCAATGTATACAAACATTTAACCAGATCTATAGCTGCTCTCAGATGAAATAACTCAAATTACGATTATTCGAAATGTAGGTGAAATTGCAATTGTCGAATGAGTATGACGTGTGAAAGTATTAGATTGCGCGCCTGAGCGTCCGGAGGCCGCGATGCGCGACCGATGCGCACCACCACGCATGCGCTTTGGACTCGAACCTATGCATATGAGATACAGCAAAAAACAGAAATTAATGTCGACACGAATGACACATGCAAGCATTCCGTTCGGAAGTTGTAAGTTTCCTTAAAGGTACATCCAAAACGAGCATCCGACGAACATAGTTTGCATCAAGAAAGCGTTACAAATAATCGACTTTTGTCCATAATAAATTGCGGTTATGATTTCATTGGGCATGCTCGCGTGCGGTTTTGTGAAATAGACCATAAATATAATCCTTATAACGAACCAGATCATAATTGGGTGGGAAATTAAAGAAACGCTATTCAAATGAAACCACACATCCTTACGTGGTGTCAATAGTTTCTATTAGTATAAGTAAATAGGCCAGAAGATCTGGTAAGTTACGCCACATCGACAGTTTGACACATTGCTGTTAACGCAACGTCTAAACAAGTGCAACGAAACTGGTGCGAGACTAATCATTGTTATTTAAGGATGCAAGCGGCCAAGTTAGATAACTGAAGTTTGGAGAGGTGATAGCATAAAAACTTTTGAGGTTTTAAAGCAATAAAATGTGGTGGCCACATAGATAAAGATGTGGTATTGTAAAATAAGTTTAGAGACCAATCTACATGGACTTAAACTCAACGTATAGTCAGTCATCCTGTAGACATAATAGACTGCACTGCAATATTCATACACCAAAACATACAGTGGAGCCCATCATGAACAAACTAGCATATGTCCTATTACATAATAACAAGGTTGTTAATAGAGCGGCAGAGTGACAACAGGTGCGAACAAGTAAGTGTAGTTAGCTAATGGAATGACGTAAGCAAAGCATCTTCATGTTGCTGCTATTAAAGAGGTCCCGGGAATGAAGCTATTATCACACTTATTAGTTAAGCATAAGACCTTATGGACGGGATTACTTTCGTGGAATGACAAGTAATGGAAACAATGTGCTGTCTTGGAGTTGGTGTTAAATGAGCCGGTGGTAGGTAGGTACTAATTACATATAGGTCAACGATGTAAGGCATATTGCTGAATATGGTGTGAAGTGTGTGGTAAGTAGTCATGAAACGTTAGTATCTAACAGGTAGTTACCTAAACAATTGAAATATTTCGTTATTTTAAAGGTAGAGTGTAAAAGATTTGAAATAACTTGGAAAATATTTACAGATTAAGAGGATGTAGACTGTTTTTCCCATATAAAGACAAAAATATTAAACGAGCATCTTAAAAAACTTTACAAGTAACAGATGAAAATGCATACAGTCTCATCGATGAGGATGACCAGCCTGAACATTCCACAGCCTTCTGTGTCGAAGGCATACTACTAACAAGTGATTTTCTAAAGTTTCATCACCATCACGGTTACGCTGGTAAAACCGCTATGGATCATTTGTCAATTTTGCATTTCCAGAAAAACACAATCGTATAATAATTACAGGCAAAAGTTTTTAATGCAGACTAAAATATGACTCGTTATATTTCCTATCCTATCACATCTGCTTTTCCTATTGATTGAAATGACACTTCACCTAGTAAGGCTTCAAAGACTGTTGTAAACCGGTGTACTAACCGAAAGTTAATAGGCCAAAATTAGGTCGATGTTAAAATAAGAATCCAATTAAAGGCATTAGTAGGCAGTGTGAACTTAAAGTAGATAGCAGCATTTGCCCAAATAAGTTCTTCGTAAGCTTGTTACTACAGAAATGGCAAAAATATGTTAACGTAATGAATAAGATTAGTCGCGTATCGTTGGCGGGTTCGACACCAAGTTTGGTGGCAATCTACCAGAGGAAAAGACATCATCCGATTTGGTCCAAAATGTGAAAGTGCAGGCTAAAAATTTTTTCGATATTCTGTTATGACTTGTCCATCTTAACATTTATTATTGTCACCAAAGGGGGCAGATCCATGACTCCAATATCGTCTTTAATCGATCGCAACACGTGTTTAAAGAACCACTTAAAGTCTTGTCCAGAAGGTACTCGTAAGTGTAGATGATCTGTTAAGTTGTCAGCGATCCGATCATTATGTCACTGTTACTAAGTTCAAAGACCTTTCATTCAAGCGTAATGGCTGATGAGTCAATGTAATGGTTTGTACGACTTCACCGAAGAACCGACTATAAAAAAAAAGAAGGATCTTGGTTCGATATGAAATCGGATTAAAATTATCTGGGTTAGAGAAGTGACGGTGGCGTGCAAAATATTCATACTTTTATGCATTATAGACTAGAATTATAAATAAAATAAATAAATAAATAACGCTCACAGGCACATACATTGTAATGATCCCAAACTAGCACTAAAGGCTTTTATTATGGAAACAATACAACAACGGCACGAACATATAACATCCATGACCGAACCGGGATTCGAATCCAGGACCCTGGTTTGGCAGTTCGGCGTGGTAACCATTACACCAACCGGGTCGTCGTTATAGAGGTTCCTTCTTAATATGCTGTGGGGACTTGCCATAGATGTCAACACCCACAAGTTATAGCAAAGAAGCTAACAGATGGCGATACCGTCGCACTCAGAAATATGCTCCATACAAACACAACGTTCACCGTAAATACGTAACTCGTAACCTACTACAAATAAGGTTCACAATCGAATGCGAGACATAAATCGCGCAAGAGAAATAATCACAGAGATTCGATATATACAAGGTCCAACTAAGAACTGTTGGACCACGGCCGGTCCCCAGGCTTCACACTAAGCCTGGTGGAAGATCTTCCCTTTTCAATGGAGGAACATTCCCAAGTACCACCTCCATATTGGTGACCCTCGACAAAGAACATCGCAACCTGAACACCGCAGAGCAGCACCAACACAGAGCAGCAAACAGTTCAACCAACCCCTTCACACCCCTCGACCAGGTCAAACAAGCAGCAGTCACACGCCATCAACCCGGAGCCGCACCAGGTCCATCGCAGCTGTCTTCACACCGCTTCCTGGGCCTGCAGCTTCCTCAACGACAGTCAGCGTCTGCATAGAAGGATCTCCCGCAGCCCACGTGTCTGAGCTCACCTCCACGTGGCAGTTCTGCTCGCCTTCTCCACGCCTGTCACTCACCCGCATCACATCAGGACTGGACTCCCTGACAGATGCACACACTCGCAGCACATCGCTCGTCAGACTCACTTGACTGGAGCCCTGCACCTACATGGATACAGACTGCACACTTCGAACCACTCAACGACCTCCGGTCTGAGGGGGGAGTACTGTGGGGACTTGCCATAGATGTCAACACCCACAAGTTATAGCAAAGAAGCTAACAGATGGCGATACCGTCGCACTCAGAAATATGCTCCATACAAACACAACGTTCACCGTAAATACGTAACTCGTAACCTACTACAAATAAGGTTCACAATCGAATGCGAGACATAAATCGCGCAAGAGAAATAATCACAGAGATTCGATATATACAAGGTCCAACTAAGAACTGTTGGACCACGGCCGGTCCCCAGGCTTCACACTAAGCCTGGTGGAAGATCTTCCCTTTTCAATGGAGGAACATTCCCAAGTACCACCTCCATAATGCTGACACTTTTTTTAAGGGGACGATCAGACCGTCAAACTAAACAACTTTCTCTATGACACCAACATCGAAATCGCGAATAAATATCTGCTGTTCCATGCAAAATTGCAAATCTACTCGAGCTAAATGTATGGGACAGTAGATTATTTTTTCCGCGAATTCGATGTTGGTCCCATACTAAAAGTTTTTCAGTTTGACCTGACCATCCCCTTAAAAAAGGGTCAGCATATTAAGAAGGACCCCGTATATATTATGGTATTTTGGACGCAGTAAACCTTGCTGGGATTTCTGTAATCTATGCAAGACTAAAGTCTTCTAGTTGTTTCGTGTTAACACCGTTAAATATAGAACTTTTGAAGTGCCGAAGAAAACGTGAACCTAAAAATCCCAAAAATGTGGAATGTCAGATTTCGGAAGTTTAGTTTCTTGCAAGGTAATTTAAAAGAAGACCATTGAGCCCTCAAAATTGTAGTACCGATTTTTCCTACTTCTATCTATTAAATTAATTGCTGGTTTCAAGACAGATCAGAATTATCCCCCGGGCTCGCCGGACTTCATTGACTAGTGTTGTAAGTGGTCACCACTGTAGATCCTGGTTTACAGGAGTAACAGCGTTCACATGCGTGAAGGGACAAAAAAACGCCAGTGTAAGGTAAGGTCTCTAGATTTAACACAAAACACTAAAGGCATGGTTTACGCCACAACCGTTACACTTACAACCACAAAGTCATTCCCCCGGATTGCCGACGATAAACAATGGAATGGGTGACGGAATGACGGAACACCATAATGACGGGGAACTTCACAATGACGAGACTGAAACTAAACAAGCCGTGTCTGAGAAATTGCACACAGTGAACTTGAGAACAGTAAAGGAACTCCTTTTACTCAACTGTACGGTAAAAACTTTACATTGTCTCTTCGTCGCGGTGGGTCATGTTTTAACGCAGGTTTTAAATTCATTTACGTGGAAAATCGGCACTTGAGTAAATACCTTATAGAGCGAAAGCTTTGACACAATCGCTCTAGTGGAAAATCTAAGGGAGATGTTGGGCGAGCGCATCTCGTGATCATTTTGTGCGCTCCTTAAAAGCTTTGTCTCTGTGGGGCCCGCCCGACATCTCCCACAGATTATCCACTGCCGCTGTGTTGAAGATTTCACTCTTTGGGGTATTTACTCATGTGCCATACAACTAGGAATCGGGGTCGTTTTGAAGCCAGAAGAGACCATCAAACTGAACAACTTTTACTCAACTTTGAAATCGCGAAAAAAAAATTGGTTGTTTCATAAACTTTTGTCGAGAAGCTATTGACATTTTTTATGGATCAACTAATAATTTTTAGCGATTTCGTTATTGGTTCCATATTGAAGGTTGTTCAGTTTGATGGTGTGAAGCACCCTGTTTCGGCTTCAAAACGACCCCGATTCCAAATGTCACTAGTGCTGAACTGCTGATGCTGAAGGACCCTTAGAAAAGCCCATATAGATTCCATAGGATTCCATGTAAACAAATGCTATGTGTGTGTGTGCGTGTTCTTAAGTTTCGTAACGCTACGTTTACTATGTTTCCCCGTTGTATTTAAGTTCATTGGGACATAAGCTGCTGATTTGTTTTAGTCAATGCCCCGTTGGCTCTGTTATTTATAGCAGAGTTGTAAATTTGAAGCCGGCTAAGTGTCAACGAATAGCAATAGTTACGATTTTGTCAACCGATGAGGTAATGACGTGACTAAGATAAAAGGCGGAATCGCTTAATTGGTCATGCCATTATAGAGCGGTTTGAAAGTAGGTACTTAATGATTTTTTTAAGTCTATAAATATTTTATTTATGGTTGGGTGTTTAAGACTATTATTTATTACTTAAATTAAATATATCTAGAAAACTTGTACTGTATGCATTCATATTTGATTATTATTCATAATTGGTAGACTTCACATACGCAACAGAATTGCTTCCTCCTTGAGGCGTAGGCCTGTGCCCCGCAGTGGGACGTTTATAGGCTTACGATGATGATAATTCATAATTTGAATTTCTTTCTTTTTTTTTCTTTCTCTTTCTTCCTCTCTTTTCTCTTAGTTCATCCGAAAACTTGAGGCGAAAAATTATTTTTCACACTTACTATAATTAACACCGTAAAAAAGCTATAACATAAGAAAAAACATCTGGTTAGAACGCTTCAAGATTTAAAAACAATTTGTCGCATGCTAAAAAACTCTAATACAAAAGCTGTCGTGTCGTGTCAAGTACGCTTCCTCCATTCAATATTGTCGAAAGATCCTGTAACATAATGACGTAACCCGCCCCCGGGTGTCGCTCGTGCTATAAATACGGGCACGTGCGTCCCTCCAGCCATCATGACATAGTCTGCTTATAATACAACTTTACCACGTGACGTGATACACTTTAAAGTTTTCGTAATATGTCTCGGGCTTAGAAAAAGTATATGTCTAGAATGAGCCTCACACTTGTTCCGTATAAAACAAAAGGGGCTAACTTTCTTAGGTTGGTGTGCGTGAGGCGCCATACTAATTCTGTATGTGTGCGTGTATATGTATAGAGTTTTGGAACCAGAACTGGTTCCTATTTTTTTCGACGCTTTCGTAGCTTTGACTGTCTATCTTGATAATCTAAGGTCTCGGGAATAAACAGAGTTTGGTTTCGGGGTTCTAGCAAGACCTTTTTATGTGTCACGAAATTTAGCTGCTCTGGGGTGCAAGGAAAGAGCCTCGAAGAAAGAGAAGGAAGGAAGAGAGTGACAAAACCTGAATTCGTGCGGCGCACCCTGGGAAGTCAGTCTCGATACGACTATTGCTGACTGGCTAATCTTTACACTATAGCATGGTATATACACCACAAATATTTAATTAGTAACGAAACTATAAGGGTGTATTCAGACCGTGAATCTGAACATCTTTCCTTAAGGCGTATCAGCCGTGGACCACTCTCCTCTCACTCACACTCCATATTAATCGATGAGAAAGAGCGCGTGGCTCCGGTCAGAATTTTGCAGTTTTCTTTGAAAAATTCGATGATTTTTTATTAATTTCGAAAAAGTAAAAAAAACCACATCATTCTAAATTGTATTGTGAACAATATAGTCAATTTTCATTTTGTTCCGATTAAAAATGTAAGAGTAAAATGGTTACAACTGGAAAAAAAGGGGTGACTTTAGAGTCCCTTTTCTTCGGTTTTATTCATTAAAATCGATTTCTAGAAAAACCACATCACTTCTCATATCCTGTAGATGGTTCAGTTTAAATTTCAGCTCAAAAAGTGCCATAGTTAATGAATAAAATGGTTACAAAATTACCCAAAACCGGCAGGTAGCCCCTTAAGGAACATGAGTCGAAAAACGAGAATTTTTTTGGACCTGCCATAGAAAATAGATCGGTCGATTCGCACTTTTGTATGGAAGATCCAAAAAAATTATCGTTTTTCGACCCTACATGGGTTGTTGTAACGTTGTACCCCCATGTAAAGTTGTTCAGATTCACGGTCTGAAAACACCCTTAAAGTTTCGATATTAATTAAGAACTAGTGGTGTACAGCATGGCAATCACTCATGCTGAGACGAAAGAAGAAGAAGCTACCTACTCGAGAAAGTAAGCATGTAAACTAGTATAATGATCGTGATTTCATCGAAGCAAAGTGTAGACCGATCAGATATTGAACAGCGTAATCATGCAAATCGCAGGAGAGAGCCATCAAATCATTAAAACGGTAAACTTGTCGGAAATGGATTGATCTGCAGAGTTGTAATGTGACTTGCCGATCATCGATCGATAATTAATTATGTCTAGAAGTTTCTAAGTAATTAATCTTCAATTTGTAACGATGACAATCGAAAAACGCAATATCATGAATCGTCTAGATCAAGAACAATAAAACACACAATAGTATCGATAGATTTAAAAAAAAACCTGCGCATAATTTTGCCACACGTATAGCACTACCCGCAACGTCCATAAGCTCTTTTCGAGTGCAGGTGTCCAGTCAGGAAGGGTAGGATACGAGATTACTTAATACTGCAAAGTTACTTGACAGGCAAGAATGTGTGTGGTCCAACTCAAAACATTATGGTAAAGGAAGATCCCGAATACTTGGCTCTGTAATCCAATAAGATTCAACTAAGAATGCAAAGTACAATCATGCAAATTGTAGAAGTAATCCATCAAAACGGTAACTTGGAAAAGGCAAGGGAACGATTTTACTGCAAGTGTTGTAAAATTTAATAAAACTACTGTGGGTGGTCTAACGTCTTATGCCGAACCCAAAAACCTCACTTCGCCTGAGGCACTACCTGCCCTCAAGAACTTCTATAATCTAAACTATTATAAAACTGTAACTGAAGTGTGTCTGTACATTGAAGATATTTACAAAAAAATGATTATGATATGGTTTTTAGGTATCCCTGACTCGAAATAAACCTTTTTAGAAATTTTGTCTGTCTGTTTGTTTGTGTGTTTGTTTGTTTGTTTGTTCGCGCATCACGCAAAAACTACTGAACCGATTTTGATGAAACTTTTTTCGTTTGATAGCTTATGATCTGACTTAAAATCTGGTATACAATTTGTGCGGACGAAGTCGCGGGAACGAAAACACTAGTAACTAATAACATTGTTATTTTCATTAAGCATTTATTTAGGTGCTAAAATAATCCCAGAAATCTAGAAGACTTGATTGAATGACATTGCAATCTACAAAATAGCATGAGTCATGTGTTCAAAACGGTAAAAGACTCGAAGGCAAGAGTATTCTACTGTATTATTTATGACAGCAAAGTGTGTGGTCCAGTGCATAGCACTTAATGAATCCCGACTCGTACAAGTCTCTGCCAACACGGATGTAATTGTATTAGACAATACGGGTGGAGGGTTAATATACATTTGAAATGTCTAACATCTATCCTTGTTCCACTGACGTTTATAAACGATTGAAAGGGTGGACAACAAACACTTTTGAATAAGTGGGTTATTGTTATAGAAAGACAAGGACCCAGGAATGGAATCCATGAATTTGGCGGCCTGATAGCTCAGTTTGTAGTGAACATGCCTGCTGTGCCGAGGGTAGCGCGTTCGAATCCCACAGGGGTTGTACCCAAGCCATGGACGTTTGCATCTAAACAGGGTGTAAGGTGTAACAAAACACCCTAGTAATACTTAAGGGGGTGCTTCAGACCATCAAACTGAACAACTTTAACTAAGGAGCCAACTTGGAAATCGCGAAAATTGCAATTGGATTGCAACTGTCCCATCCCATACATTTTAGTCAAGTCGGTACATACTGCAGTTTTGTATGTAACAGCGGTTTTTTTTTCACATGTTCAGTTTGATGGTCCTGAAGCATTGTTAGGTTATTTTGTTACACCCTGTATAATTGTATGTATTCTATATCGATGTCTTGTCATCATAATAAAAGTCCGAGCTAGATATAGATAGAGAAGTGCTAGACACTTTAAATTGGACTTTAATATCTGGGTGACAATGTCCAAAATATTAATTCAGTGACTTCTAGAAGGAAATACATTTATGTTATATCTCCTTCAATGGAGAGCAATAAATGTATAAAATAGCATAGTAGACGCTCTCTTAACATAATACATTTATGGGTGGTTAAAACAGCTGTGTGGGAAGATGGTCTTGTACAAAAGAAGTCACATGCCTTAGAAAGTTGTCGTACCATAATGGTCAGATAACTCTCAGATAACAACTTTCGTACTGTCTCTTTTGAAAAGATTTGACATCAAAAGATAATGATTATGTAATTAGAAAATTAAACGGACAAGTAACATTGTGTACAGGTAATATATAAAAAAAATCATTGTTATAGTTACCTTTTTGCCATCCTTGCTTATGGACGAAAGCATTTCATAATTTTTGATATGCTGTTACTTTCTCGGCCTTGTTGAGGGCAAAGATTAATAAGTCCTATGACAAAAATACATAGAACTTATTGTTGTGTACAAAATTTTGTCAGATTTAATTTGTCTCTACAAAACTTTTCGATAAAGCTTACAGATTCCGAGAAATACGCGAAAAACTGAAAAAAAATGTCCTTCACACTTGGCCGTTTTTTATAGCCTATGTTAATCACTGATAATGTGATAATGTAGCATTCTAGTGGTGAAAGAATTATTCAGATCGGTCCAGTAGTTTCGGAGCCTATTCATTACAAACAAACAAATAATCAAATCTTTCCTCTTTATAATATTATTATATTATATTATGTATATATTATATTATTATATTATATAATTTATCAGTCCCCAGCCCTAATTGCATTCTTATATTTTACAAATCATAGACAATAGAATAGGAAAGACAATTAGTGTTGTACCACCTAGGTAAACGATAGAGTCGTTAAAGATACGAATGTAAACAAGATTACGACAGAACCTCCGATATTTGAACCGGATCTTAGCTTTGTATTACTTGTTCGTGGGTTACATTATTAATTTATAATCTAAATTAGCATTTTTACTGTAAATTTTACGTAAGTCTTACTTCATTTTATAGGCATAACTTGTGACAAAGTATAGACCTCAAAACATAAGTAAGTATATTTTAATATTTGACGGCCCGATAGCTCAGTGCAGAGTGTCGCAGGTTTGAATCCCGCACAGGGCATGCATTTGTAATACGAATGTCGAATATATTATGTACTCAAGTCATCAATGTTTGTACTTCCATAAATGTATTGTATATCATATCGTTGCCTGGTCATCATAATACTAGATTCTGGTAGGTACTTTCTATTCTATTCTATTTTTAAGGTTATGGCATCCATCTTGGTGTAGATGATTTTGCCAATGTCGAGTTTTTGTAGCAAAGGTGCTTGACGTTGTACGGTTATGTAGATATTTTGGTGACTTCAAGGGTCGTTCTTATAAAAGAACACTATCTTGAGCCACCACTGGAGCCCCGCTGTCGACCTGGGAGGGGGCAACCAACAATCGACGAGCGTCGCGACCGCCCAATAGCAGATCCACAGCGCGACTCCGGTAGGTACTTTAAATGTAGAAGTAGAGTATAATTTTGTGTGACAATGTCAAACACATTTTATGTATATTTGTATTTTATATTAGTCTTCCTAAGTATTAAAAGTTAGATACATAAATAACAGTACAGCGAAGATGTAAAATAAACTTCACAAAAAATGTGTACCATCAAAGTCGTAACACTTTTATGGCTGTACCATTTTTAGTGATTCCAGCTTTTCCAGGGATCTTTTAGTATTAAATATACCAAGCTCTGACTAATATTTAATACAGTTTTAGGCTTAAAGAGGCCACGCTGGGCCACATTTACGATCTCATTATTTGTTATTAAATTACACGCGAGAGCTAAAATTATAAAATAAGGGTATAATTTACGCGGACGATACTGGTTTGTCTTGAAATTGTGGCAAACAGGCACGGTTTCATAAAGTCTGCTCGAAGATTGCAGGCTTGTATCGCTCTGGTTTCAAAAGTAGGTCATCATTTTCATTCTCCAAACTGTCCTCAAAAAGCATAGTTCAATCACTTATGATCCTGCTTCCAATCTACGCCGAAACTACTTTATTCCCTATCCCAGTAAGCGTAACACAAAATTTTCCGAACGATTCTTCTTTTTCTTAGGCACCTACTTGTACAACAAATGTAACAAACAGTTAAATATATATCCACTGACAAAGGGCCCATGTAAACATACAGTATTCTCCTGGATCCAAAATCTAAATTATATTGAAACAGAAAGTCTCCTTACTCCAATTTCCTAAAATTATTAAGCACATTCCCGTTATTTATCTGTTTGCTTATGTGTTTTTGTTTTGTTTTCTTCCTTTTCTTTTCTTTTGATCTAGCAGTTAGTTTTTCCTCGTCACACTGAACTCACACCTTCATATTTACACGTACACTTGTCTTTACACAATACCTACTTCTACTTCCATACTATCCACAGAAAGAAATTAATAATATTCTATGTACCTGTCTGCATAATTTGTTTTCTATTGTCTCTCTATCGTTAATGTATACTTTTAAGTTAAATTAGTTCCTAAATTATCTGTACCTTTCTAATACAAAGAGTTTCAATGTTGTAGTGTAACCGATCCGTGAAGGGAGAACCTGGTGTTCTGTGACTCACAGATCTGTACCTAGCTCAGACACCAGTCTCTCAAAACAGTAATTATAATATACTCCTTTATGTATCTGTTTATGTAACTAATATGTACTATTGTTGTGTTTTGAGAGAAAATAAATGTTTTTATTATTATTATTATTATTATCATTAATTTTGTCAGATTGTTGAGGTCTTCAATGAGGCCTAAAAGTGAAATAGTAGTAACTAGGTACTGAATTTCTAAACAAGAATATCAAATATCTTAATGTGAAATCGTTAAACATTGAGACCTACTTATGAAGTAAAAATTACCAGAAACCCTCAGCAGGTAAGCCTGAAACCAGAGGAACCAGTTATAATATGCAGTTAAAGATATTATAGAGGTGGTTTAGACAATCAATCTCAAAAATGTTTTGTAAGGTGATATCACAAAAATATCTGTTGTTTAAAATCCAACATAATTGGTATCGATAACCATGATAAAGCAATGCAATAACAACACATTTTTCAATAAAACTTTGATTTTTTATCTATTAAATGTTACAATCCAATATCGTTTGAATACAATGACATGTAGAATATTGATTCTACTTGTATTCAAATACAACCTGTATTAATATATCCTACTTGAGAACCATTTTACCAACGTTTCACTTCACCTCAAGATTTCCTTTCGTAGCGTTCACTCCTTTCGTAACATTTTTGGCAAGGAAACATCAAAATACACATAATCTTCTCCCTTCAAACATTTAAAATGCATTGCCTCTCACAACGTCTCTCTCCCCTAAATAAAAAAATACAGGCCCTACTGCAACCAGTAGTATATCTACAAAACTTTGTCTATTTACAAATAATAAAATAAAACATAGTACGCTACCGAGCGCGGTGTAGGATGCAAATCACAGCCTTCAAGGTTGAGTATGAATGATAATTGCCAATAACCTGTTCATACAGACTTCATAAACATTACCTTACCTATCTGTAATAAAATAAACTTTGTTTTATTTCAAAGTTACTTATTTAAGATGTAGAGAAAAACAAATTTTCACAACGTTTGACCGAACAAGAGAGAAGCCAGTGGCTAGAGGCAATAATAATTCAGAGACAGTTTTGGTATACAGGTTGTAAAGTAAAATTAACCTTTAAACCCTTAATTTTAAACCGCATACTCTAGGCACCCATCAAACTGAACAACTTTTACTATGGGAACCTGTCAGAACAAAAAGAAAATCAGCTATTCCATACATACTACAGTCGAGTATGCATTGCAGTTTAGTATGGAACAGCAGATTTTTTTTGCTCTGACAGGTTTGCTCCCATACTAAAAGTTGTTGGGTAGATGGGACGGTTTATAGGTTAATTATACTTTTCCTTACACCCTGTAAGTCGAAAACATGTCGAAAGTTGTAGTTTTTTTGAGTTACTTTACTCTGCATTGAAAGACTATTTATTAATCATCATCATCATCATACACATATTATTATCTATATAAATTCTTGGTACTGTATTACTGACAAAGCAAACGATGCATGTCCATAGTACCTACCATTAGTACCTATCTAAATCGTTATCTAGGTTGCCGTATCCATTATCTTTATCTGGCAATTAGTGACACTATACTGACACAAATATCTACTTTTACCGATGTTAAGTATAAAAAATATTCCATTAAGCATAAAACAAATCTCAAAACGACCAAAAATATTAAATTTTCTGGCACATTACATTTCATGATTAATACCCTTTAAAACGAACTATCTGAATAAAATATATATAATGTCTGTAGAAGAACTATAGTTTATATAAAATTTAGCTTGATATCCTGGGACATTCGTCAGATACCAACATTTTCTCCGTCGCTCCTATTTGTTACGCATGGCTCCGTCCTGCCGCAATGCCTGAGACAGAATTATAGCCGAAGTGAAGAAAAAAATCGGTGTCGTCTCCTGCCTGGAGAATAAGAGACTTGCAGCAAAGATATATAAGACTGACGATTGCTCTACAGACAAAAGTAGTTCTGATCATCCTCATTATCATCCCGGTAAACCCCACTGATGGGTGGCTTCACTATCACACCACTTAGAACAGTCCAACGCAAGGTTCGACCATACAACGGATGCGTAATACTAAACTGCTTCCATTTCCAACCTAATTAAAGCAACGTTCCCTTTGAACAAATCTGGATAGCATGTTGTGAGCAGTATTAGAACCTATAATTCTGTCTCGTGCCCGTAACTTCCCCGTGTTGCAAAACATTGCTCTGAAAAGAACGCGTAAACGCAACATTCCTGCATTGCGTACGGCTGCAGGGACCCTCCAGATACCACGTACGTACGAAACGTAACGAAAATAAACGGGTATGTGTATTTGGGAGAATTTTCTCTGTAGTCACATACAGATTCTACTTGATGGGTGTCGGTTTATTACCATTCAGACTTTTTAAGAGGGTCGCATGAATTAGGCAGGTGTGCAACGATTATGACCTAACTGTAACTCGACGATGGAAGTCAAGGTCAGAGCAGAGCCTGAATGATAAAGAAAAGGATAGCGCGAGGATCTGGACATTCACAAAACAGACTGGCACATGATTGCATGAGATAAAGAAGGTGGGAAAACTTGAGAGCAATTTCAATACAATGTCACGAAACTATATCCAGTAGGTACCCCAGTACCCCAGTAGGTATACATACACACTCACAATTAAAATTACAACAGTAAAGTCCCTTTTTGGAGTGGTGAAAATCTTTGGTCAACTGACAACGATCTTTTTTTTTCTCTTGATTTCACTTATCTTAAATAACAAAAATAGCTTAATCATTTTATGATTAAGCTCAGTTAAAACTCCGTGGACATAGAATCGTTCCGTAGTACATAAAATAACCCTACACCATACCATACACTGCAATAAACTAAAATGTATGGAGCACATCTGTTTTTTAACGCAGTCTGTTCGGATAGTGTACATTACGTATTTATTTCATGTTACCATGTTTGTAGTTTGTATTTACGGGCAGGGGAGCCATTCTATTTCTGTGTCACGCTCACGACATGTTAGTTATAATAAAAAATACCGTTTAAGGCAAAATTTTGTAGTTATAGTTTTGCTGTAGAAAATGTGCTTTCTATTCGGAAACAAAATGTGCAAAAGAAAGGAGAAGGGTAATAGGTATACAGGGTGTTCACAAAATGCAAAATCTAAAAATGATTACATTTTTTTTTTTTCAACCTATTACGTCCCACTCCTGGGCAAAGGTCTCCCCTGAACTCTTCCACTTATCTCTATCCAACGCGGCATCCCTCCATTCGCTGCAATAGGCATCCAACTCGTCGCGCCACCATTTCCGGGGTCTGCCTCGACCTCGACTACCATCTTTATTACATAATCTTTGTATAACTGAAAATTGGGGGAGGTCTATGACCAGCAGGGTTGGGGGAAAGCCGGCAAGGGACGTCTATCGGCTGATAGACTTCCCTTTCCCTCTCCTCAGTCCATCCTTTTCATCATAGTCTATGATGATGACGATGATGAAAGGAACAGCGTTTGAAAATGCATTTTTTTAATTTTCGAGATCAAAGTCATCCCCGGGCTCGCTGGACTTCATTGTGAGTGGTCACCGCTGTTGATCCTAGTTTACAGGAGTGACAGTGGTGGGCGAATATCAGAAAAAAAGTTTGTAACCGAAAATGAAAAGTCTATAATTTTCATGTGTGTATTATGTAGGTATGTGGGGGAAGGTAGTTTAGAGATAAATAGAAGCGAGGAAAGGTTTTTCAAGGCAAAGATTATCCTTATTTGGTCCAAAACCAAGCCCATACACGTATCTTTATTTATTGCCTTCACTTACGTAATACCAATACGTTCGATTTACAGCCTTTTTATTAGATACAGTCTGCAAAGGAATGCGTTGTTTGCGCGCAATTTATGTTTTCACAGGGACGTAAGTGTTTTCATTTATTATTTTCTAAATTTAGAAAACTACTAACAAGGGGTGAAATAAAGAAAACGTACATTTCAGCATGATTTCGCTATAAAATTTCAACCAGAAAAAGGGTGTAATAAAGTAAATGTAGGTTTTAGAATGATATTGTTTTAGATCGATAGATAGATTGATAAACAATTTATTTGCATACGACTTAACACACACACACAATAGTATTAGGTTTCAACCTGAAAAAATGTGCAATAAAGTATAATATGTACATTTTAGCATAATTTTGTTATATGAGAGTACTTTATTAAACCCTTTTCAGGTTGTTGGTAATTGTAGCAAACTCTCTAACTTTATTTTAGTAAAATATTATCGAGAATATATTATAGAGAATTGAAGTATTATCAGAAAAGTTTCAAGAATTCTTGGACATACACCTTTTTATTAGATTGTGTTTTATGTACTATAGTCAAGTAACCAGTAATCTGTGCTATAGTGTTAAAAATGTATATAGAAATAGACATAGTTTACAACCTAACCATTTTCCGGTCATAATTTGGTCGTGAACACTAGTTTTACTATTCTTTAATGGAATACATTAATTTTAAAACCACGTGTCCATAAAGGAAATATAAAATAACAAAACACGTGTAAACAAATTTATTTTTATATGAACCGAAAATTTACCCTTTTAAAATGATATGCTTTATAAATTTAACAAATTACTGGTAGTAAAGTGTGTTTTATAGACTGAAACTTTATGTTTTTAAAACGATAAAGATAAAATATCCTGAATTCGAGACGTAACGCATTGTAAATACTAAGAAGTAGCCAATAATAACACCTTTTGTACCAACTTTCGGTTATAAAGTTTCAACCGTACTAGTTTTTAAATCTTATATTATAGTCTTATAAATTATACATGTAAGTAAGTACATATTATATGCAACATTATTTATAAGAACTCTTGTTAAAGAGATCGATGTTATCGTTGTGTATTTTGCGATTATGGATCGATTCGATATACGCTATTGACTAGTTTAAAGTGAAGTTCTTGTCTAGGCCATTCTGGTTCTTAATATTTAATCGACAATTTCAAACTGTGGCGTGGTGCATGTGATGGTGGTCGAGAAAACAATACATTTCAGAATAGCTGGGAAATAGTTAAATTAAACGCGATTTGATATGAGTCTAGACCGGTAAGTAAACATAAGCACAGATTAATAATAAGTTAGCCTACATAGTACATTTTGTATGCTTCTTCAGCCCACTCTTATTGTATTTTTTGACAGTTCTTGGCAATGATACTTTCTGATATGTTAGTAAATCAATGTTAGTAGACAATGGATAAGATGAATGATCTTATAGACGGTATTACTTAAAAATTGCCCGGTACAGTAATAAATACATCATCTATCTTGTAATGATACAAAATAGCACACAGTATCTAACAGTAGTATGCGATATCGACTCAGCAGACAAAGAAAATTAAAAAAAATGCCGAAAGCTTACCATTTCCTTCTTCAAATAGGTAAGCTGCGAGTCAAGGTCGGTGGGTGGTTTATCATCAGTAGGAGAAGGTGGTTCGTCGACCGGCTCCCCCTCCGTGAAGCCGCTCAGACTCTTGGGCAGCGGGGGCAGCCCTTGAAGCGACATGGTGCTGATTGCGCGAAATTGTTTGCGAAGTCTGCGGACAAACATTTGCGCATTTAGAATAGAAAAAATGTTTTAATCACTAATTTATATCGAATAAATAAAAAATATATTTAGAAGTAAGCAATACAAATAAAAGGTACAATTAAGTAGGTACATATTTTTTTATTACCTACACACTATTCTAACTTCTTGATTGTGTTATTTTTGCGACATCACTATATTATTTATTTTACATCTACAAAAGGCATTTCCAACATCTTTTATTAAATTTTACTCATAACAATTTTATTTTTATTAGTCTAAATTTGGCGACAGTCGTTGTTACCTTGGCCGGAGATGATGATGAAAGTTGATTAAGAAAATTGCAGTGATGTGTAAATAAATGCGAAACGATGATTCGATTCAGATTCAGGCAAAGGAAATTAAGCCCATTCTGTCATGAAATAAACTTTTCAGTATTTTTAAATAACTTGTATTGAGTAATAATGGATAGAAAAATCTATACATTTTTATTTCAGGTTGTCTTCAAGTCTTATAGTTTTCAAGTCTTCTGACTAGGACATAATCTTCAAATTGGTTTTGTATGTTATCCAATGTTGTTGCAGTGCAGAGCAGTCATTATTGTACGCATAAAGTAAATAAAGTTACGACGACAATCCCTCTCCCCTGGCCAGACAATTATCTTCAACTAGCTATCTTCAATCTTTTATGTGTGCTATTATCTCTTTTAGGATACAGCCCCTCTAGCATGCCAACGCCGAGAAAACGACAAAAATCGAGACGTGCCTCCATCTTTATTATTTTACGTACGCCAAAAAGAGCGCGCATGACGTTTTTCTCGTTTAAACGCTTTGTCGTGGGTGGCATGCTAGCCGTGCAGGACAGGACGACGTGACAAGAGGTGGTAGGTGGCTGGCTTATAGCCAGCAAAAAATCCTGCATAAACTTTATCCCTTATCCTCCTCGTAACTCCGGCTCGAAATAAATGTTATGCTATTGTTTAAAATGTAAAACGAGAGAGTTTATACATGTTTGTCCGTAATATAAAATGAAAATAATATGATAAATCTAATACAAAGAGTATAATTATCACTTTGTCATCGTTGTTATTTTATTTTATTTTTCTTTCATATTATTCTGAATACCAACAGACTCTTTTACAATATAATATATTCTGAATAACAAGTTATTTGCCATTTTATACATTATTTTTTTGTTATCTATTATCAATTTATCAGAAAGCCCAACGCTCATTTTTACGGTTAGTATTTTAAGTACTTACCTACTTGCAGATTTGTACAACTTCTATGATCTGTGAGTCACATAACTGCGACTCCTAATCTTCTTAGGAGTAGGCCATAACTTACTTTATTAATCTACGGATAATACGAGGCTTAGCGCAACAATAATGTATGCTTTCTTAATTCTTAAGCAGTTTTGCTATTCACTTATAAACATCGTGAGCATGAGGTGTTAGGAAGGTAAACCTAACAAAGCAAAAATAACATTTAAATTGTAAGTACTAGGTACGAATAAGTGCGTTTGTTTAAAATACCATATTTTTCTATCGATACTATTAATAATTATGTTTTAAAATTAAGCCAGGTTATTGTTTTTGACACTAAGAAACGAATAAGATAAAGCAATGTTTCTGATGACCACTGATGATGATGGCAATGGCAATTTTTTACTAAGCATATTCAGTGACCCATAATGATTGCTGGGCAAATGCCTCCCCTTTCTATCTCCGATCCTCTCGACTGGACCAACTCTCAAAAAAGGCATCCTCGTCTTTCTACCTTATCCTTCGTCTACCTTGACGCTGGCCGTAAAACCATACTACAACAGTTGCATTACTTTTATTTTACCCAATTGTAACCTGTAACTTTTAACTCGCATATTTGAGTTAAAACGTAATTTCACGACTTACTGATAACGTTCGCGTTCCAATAACAGGCTGATTATTTGATTACCATTTTATCGCTACAACAATGACTAACGTATTTGACGACCCGGTTTTTGTACACACGGCGACAGATCAACCTAACAATAGTTGAACTCTATGTTCATGGACACAGAGTTCAACTATGCATGGGCATGGGTAGGTTGATCTGTTGCCGCGTGTACTGATTACCATGCCGGTGTACCAATCCTGGGTTCGAATCCCGGTTGGGACATATAATATCTTGGACATTGTCACACAAATTATCTAGTCACATTTAAAGTTCCAGAATCTAGCCTGGACTTGTATTATGATAGCTAGACAACGATATAGAATACATATATAGATACAAACATCCATGACTCGGGTACAAATATTCATATTCACCATACAAATATTTGTCCCTTACGGGATTCGAACCCGCGGCCCTCGACATAGCAGGCAGGTTCACTACAGACTGTGCTGTCGGGTCGTCATAGATGTCATATTATGTTTGTACCGTTTTGTTGTATGATTTTCTTAACGAAAAGCCTAGTATTTTGCTTGAGATCATTACAATGTATGTTCCTGTGAGCGTTATTTATCTATTTAATTCCACATCGAAACAGAAATGACTGACGTCCCCGTCACTAACTTTGCGATACATTTTATTGCCACTCGTGTGTGTTTGTGTGTGTGTAAAACTATAAATTACTTGACTCATAACTGCATATTTCAAGGACCCTATCTCGTTATTTACGCATAGCACGAACTATGATTATTTACTAATAAAAAGCTGTCTTCATCGATGGATCATTTGCATTTCAAAACAGTTGTCGTCACCTCTGCATTATGATGATGTTTGGGGTGACATAATTATTATTACTAAGGGAAAATAATGCATTTTATTACGTCAGTTTGTAAATGGGATAGAGATTATTGGTATAATTGCATTCCAAACATACACAAAACAAATATGTTTGGACTGGTAGGTTTTTAGAAGATATTTCGTGTAATTTACATTTTCTTAAAATATGCTTTCAACAGATTTTGTGTTTGACTTATGTATCACAAACTGGGACTATTATTGACCCAGAAAAAAAACGATATATTTAGATTACGAAGATCTGGACATTCAATAACCCGGTTTGAATCTCGTCGCAAAATAACTCTCCTAATGTAAACAAAATCACGATCTGTCGAAGCTTTATAACAGGTTTTGAGACCTACCTAGACTTAAGATCGTCGTCTAAAATGTAGGCGTAAGCTTGATCGCTCCCATCATCCGTATTCCCACTTGTTACCGATGACATTGCATAATTCTGTTCAGAGTCCAAATCCAACTCTTCCGAATCGCACTGGCCGTTTCCCTCAATTGATTCTCTATAATCTAAGCTCTCCGGCACGTTTGACTGCGACCGCATCGTCTGAAGTTCGTATATCAACATTTCGTGATTATTCATGTCCTTCATCATGTCCATCTCTGGCGAGTCGTTGCCGTTAGTCATATTCTCGGAATCTTTCCCTTTATCTATAACAGTGTTAGCTTCGTCTTTGTTATTGTTTCTACTCGCGAGAATCTCTGAAATTAGCATCTCGGTGACTCTAGAGGTTTTACGTTCTAGTGAATTGTTATTTTTATTTACAGTTTCGTCACGTTTCGGGCTGACAGGAGCAATTTGTGTATCCGAGAGGTTGTTGACTTGTTTCGATGGACTGTTTCGTAATCTGTCGTCGAATTCCTGAACTTCCTCCACAGTGGCGTAGGGAGCTTCTGGTGGTGGACTCTGTGGGGGCTTCGCATCGATTGGAGATGAATATGGACTGATCTCGGGTGTCGGTCGTTTTGGCTTACGTCTCTCCAGTGAATTATATTGTACGGGTAAAGGTTTCATTGGTTTCAACTTAGGTTTAGGCGATAACGGTGGTGGAGGCGCTTTCCGTAACGGTAAAGTCTTATCAGCGAAACTAGACGACTTTGTAATTTTACTTTTAGCATCTTGATCTAACTTATTCGATGTGGAAAGAGATCGTACTAATATTTGTTTGCAAGTTTTTACTGCTTTAGAGTTGAGAGATTCGTTGGATTTCTTGACTTGGGCTGGTGCCGGTATGGAGCAGCTGTCGCTGGAGCTCCTCCTGGAGTTGTGTCCGCTGGACCTGCGCTCGTCAGAGGACGAGCTCCGGTCGCTGATCACATCGCGGATGAATGACTTGACGCGTGCTAGGCCGTTCTGTTTCGGCGAGACGGTCGGCGGAGTGCTCGTCCTATCCAGCGTCTTGGATCTTTTAGTTTGCTCTTGTTTATTTGTGACGCGAGACTTTGAGAGGTTGGCCTTCGACTCGGCAACGGCCTTCCTCGTCTTCGCCAGCGCCTCGGCCACCACGCTCTGGTTGGGCCGCGGCGGTACAGGCGGAGGGCCTTTCAGTTTGGTGGTCTTCATGGGGTGCGCGTTGGTCTGTACCATCAGCATGCTGAAGCGTAGCGTCACTCGGACAATACTATAAGATAAGCACTATAGTATAAGGAGCGCGTTAACACGGCACTGTAATCACAACACTCGCGACGCGCTGCAGGCCGGCGCGTCCGTCCGTGCCAGCGCGCGATACTGACTGACTGGCCCTGTCCGCGCCATGTCCGTGCGGCTTCCACTCACGTACCAGACACGCAACTTTACGCCGCGGAGTTATGAACTATTTTCGCCTCCAACCTTACCTGTCCAAGTAATGGTTCCGAACAATGAATTGACCCATACTCTTAATAATGTAAAAGTGATTGTTTACTATGAGAATGGACGCAATACGGCTACCGTGCGGTGCGGCACACGCGACACGCCATGGTTGCTATTGTTGCTGATTTTGAAAGCACTCCGAGTCTCTGACCTATTGTTTTAATAATCAAAACGTTACAGCTGCTCTGTTATTTCGTAATTGGTTTGTTAATTTATTCATTCGGAAACAATAGTTTTCATTTTCATTATTGCTTGATAATTTTTTATTGGTCAATTAAATTAGGTACCTATTTACTTATTAACTAGTACACCTATATAGTGAGTCCTTGGCAAAACAAATATGCTTCGAAAAAAAATCGTATTTTTTTATTTCTTAGCAATAATTATACAACATTTCCGAAAAACAGGAATGTCTTATATTAGTCATTGCAGATTTCCAGATTTCCAAAAGAGCTTTTAATGGTTTTTAGCGTTAATAACTACAAACATTAAAAATAGTAGGTAATCTGTAATGTCTCGTTAAATTGAAAACCAACAATGATTACAATGTGACATTCTTGAAGATGGAATTGAGAGCCATGGTTCTTAAAATGTTAAGGCAGTAGTTAAGGCTCAAAGTATTAAAAGATAACCAGAAGCCGTAGCATGCTACACGAGATACGGCTGTATCACGTTTTATCTCGTTCGTTCGCGCGCAAATAGACGTCTCAGCCTGCCATGAGGCTCCAAAATCCTTCTCAGTTTAACTCAAAAACAATCCTCGAGATTGGATAGAAACGCCATTAAATTAAAATTAAAAAAAAAAAGAGAGCGAAGGTGTGATAGCGCTATATCACGGTGGCATGCTAATGCTACCCATGCTGGTCTTTCTAAAGAAAACGAAAGTCCTCCATTTCATATAGGTACCCATACGAATTACAAATCGTATGTCAATGCTGACTAACCAATGTTTTGTTGAGGATAATGAGTCTGCCCTACAAACGACAAAGTGCAGTTCTTGTTCCCATATTTAGACTTGCTAGGTAATTTCTTTAATACTAAGTAGTATTTAGAGGGTGAAAGGAAAACCACAATACGACTTGACACATAATTCTACCCTGAAACCATATTTAGGCTAAACAAATAAATAAAATTTATGCTAAATGTAAGCAATGCTACAACTACATTCTTAACTTAAACAGAAAGATGATAGTTGTAGCAATGTTTCTGCCCACTCCGAATGGGATTACAGTTGTGAGTTTATGTATGTAAATAAGTAAGTATCTTCTCCTCTGAATCTCAACTATTAAGGTGTACGCACATTTATCAGAGACGAGCCGAAGGAGGCGAAAGAATCGAATTTTATAATCCGCGGCTAATCGGACGAATAGTCAGAAGAATTAAAAATAAATTCGTTTCGTTTGTCTCCTTCGGCTCTTTCGCCGCGCATAGATATGCGGTCACCCTTATAAAACTGTACAGGAAGTGTGTCTGTACCTACATTAAAGATATTTACAAAAAAGTATATAATATGGGTTTTAGGTGTCCCCGACTTCTAATCACAAATTTTTGCATTTTTTGTACATCTGTTTGTATATTCGAGCATCACGCAAAAACCATTTTTTGATTGAAAGCTTATGATTTTACTAAAAATCTGGTATAATTTGTGTGGATGAAGTCAAAAAAAGTTAAAAGCTTGCTATTATAAAGATACATGGTCTATATTTTATTCATTGGATAGATTATCTGACACTTATCAGGAATACCTGGTGTAACATGACCTAAGACATTAATTTTTTTAGGTTTCTTTATGAAACTTGTTTATATTTGGTATTTCTTAAACTTGTTTATATTTTTTGGAACTTTGGTTATGTTTTAAGAAAATCCTATTGGAATGGGATTTTTAATGTGTCCCAGCTTAAGTTGATTACTAATAAAAAATCCACACGTTGCAGGGTTTGCCCCGAACACTCGTATTCGCGTGGTGTTCGCGCGGTTCGCGTTTCAGCCTGCCACGAGGCTCCACAATCCATCTCAGTTGTGTTCTTACTCAAAAACAATCCTCGAGATTGGATAGAGACTCCCATAAATCACTTGACATTGGCGGTGCTGACGCACAAGCAAGAAGTCCGTTAACTATTAAAAGCAAACAAAAAAAAAATCCAAATGACTCACCAATTTACTTATTATTGAACTTCCAATCCTGCCTGCACATGGGGCACTGCTGCTGCGGCTGTGAGTGCAGCCACTTCACGATGCAGTGTATGTGGAAGCAGTGGGAGCACGCGCCCCAGACCAGGGGGCAGTCGTCCCCGGGGAGCTTGCAGTCGGGGCAGCAGCTGTCGAAGGGCATCCGGCAGATGCCGCAGTTGTCGTCGTTCGCTATCCAGCGCCAGGTCGCGACGCCCGTCCAACCTGTGACAAAATCAGTCAAATCAATCCACTGCTAGGTATGTGCTTCCTTTTTAGGGTCACGTACCCAACGGACAACGGGACCGTATTACTAAGCCTACGCTGTCTGTCTGTCCGACTTAATGAATGATATGTATGTATAAATGAATGTAAACGTAGAGAGTTCCTTGAAACGTTCACAGAGTATGTTTTATTATTAAGGCTTTGCTATACAAATAATACAAAAAACTATAAATATAAACAATCATAAGGACAAGAAACCTGTTTTTTTTTCAATGTTTTTTGTTTTTGTTTTTTTGTAAAAACGGCAATAAAGTTACAATACAGCAAATAATAAAAACCGCAAAGAATAAAGGCTATTTAATTTAGTCTTTGAATGTTTCTCCTGTCTTTATCCTTAGAAGGTACCTCAATGTCTATATGGATTCTATAGTTTTGACCACATTTTGTCAAGTGACTGCTTCCAGTCTGTTCTTTGCGGTTTTTATTAGGCCCTTCGGCCTGGTTGCAAGAAGCACAGGATCGGGATAGGGGCATAGGTGTTGAACCTCATGTGGCAACACCATAGATTTACACTCTAGATTAAGCCATATCGTGGCCGCACATGGAACAGCAATAGTTTGACTTTTGCATACGAAAAGTCGATTTGTTTCAAAGCAAAGATTCTATAGGATTGACATCTTGCCAAACACAAAAACCGGCCACGGTGACCGAAACAAAAAATAATGTTATTGATTATAAACATGTTACAGCCATGTTGTGCTATTTCGAATCAAATTAAAGATTGAAAATTTTTCAATTTCGTTCTCTGGGTAGTGGGCTCGGTGGTGTAATTGGTTAGCATGTTTCCCCGGTTTGGAAGAGTGTGGGTTCAAGTCCCGCCCGAGACAAATTTTTCAATCTTTAATTTGATACAAAAAATAATGTTTTGTCTTTTTGTTTACATAAGGTTTCACAACTGGCTATCTCACTCTCGATCTTTTGGCTCCATCTTTCAGAGTAAGCGAAAAATTTTAAATCTATGGGCAGCACGGAATCACATTTATACATTATCAACCTTCTCGCTCTAGCCAATGACGTTCCTGAGCGACAGAAAAGGAAAAAATGCGATTTCCCTGCGATTTCGTGCTGCCAAATGAGGTTCAACCGTAGACGTGTAAATTGTGGCAGTGGCATATTATAGGGAGGCAAGTGAGGGTTGTTGATGTAGGACAATAGCGTCCAAGGTCACAGGAAGTATGCCGTGCCAAAATATTGTATGCGGTCATTGTCACTGTACTCACTTTTAACGGTTACTTTCATATCGTTGTGCGCATTACGATGTAATATTTGTAGGTGTCGGTTAGCACAGAATGTTTATCTTGTTGGTTTTTGTAACATTAAGTAGTAAATAACGGTTTCTTTGTTTAACAACAAAAACAAAGCCAAACCGAAGCGATTCCAGAAGACATTTGACATTGACAGTGACAGACTTGACAGATTTGAAACTTGACAGATTAAACTTTTTCATCGAATTACTTGTATAATCAATCGTGATTGGCAAACAATTTTCTCTGTTCCTTTTCCTCTCGCAGGAGTGACAAAGAATGAAATTTCAGGCATCTCTCTTCCACACCTATGAAGAAAAGAAAAAGAGAGAGTGCCGGGTATTCATGATTTACCTGCTTTTTGGATCCGTTTCCGGAAGTAAAGGCATTTCGAAATGAACGTGTATCCGAATTTAAAGACCTGCATAGCTAGCATGCCGCAGTGATACAGCGCTATCACACCTTAGCTCTCTTTCTATTTGCGTGCGAACGAACGAGATAAAAGACGTGATACAGCCGTATCACGTGTAGCATACTACGGCTTCTGTTCGTTTCTATTTTCACGAGCTTGCTTAAGTTTCTATTTTCACGAGCATAACGAGCTAGACTAGACATTCTCTCAATACAAATCGGTATATTTTTATAGATAAATATTTCATGATTAGCGTAGAAACGAACATAGGTAGGTACATAAAAAAACACATCATAATGTCAATGTCAAAATCACAATTTCACGAAAAGAGGAGTGTTTGATGTGTTGGAGTTTTATTTATTTCTGCACAAATTCATCATTTAGCGGTACAATACCTGGAAAATGACGACATTTGATTCTAAATACGATGTGAGTGTGGTTTAATATCGTAGCCTAGTGTTCTTACATTGATGTAAATTGCAAATCTAAACAGTCATCTCTCGTGTGTCTCTCGTATCCAAAAAAAAATTTGTAGATTTCAAAAGAAATTCCCATATTGCTCTTTCATAATTGCCTACAGAAATCAATATGAATGTCTCTATAAATTATTCCACTCGTGCGGATTACTTCCCAGAAATAATTTTAATCAAGACATTAGTAAATAGGTAAGTACTACTTAAGTATGATTGTGCCACCTAGATGTACCCAGCCGGCGACGTGGGGGTGGTGGAGGGTGAGATGAACATCCCCTCGAGGGGAGTACCTTCTGGAGACAGCATGGAGTTCAATACGCTGGATGAGCCAATCAAGGAGACTTTTGTAAGTCAATTTATATTGATCTTAGAGCTCTGTGACTGACTGACTGACAGAAAACGCACAGGCTTAACCGCTGAACTCTGCTCATATAGGTGACAATATGGTAGCGGACTGTATAAATTATATTTTAGTGTTATCATCTTAGTCGAGTTACATAGTAGGTCTGCTATTGGGTAGTCGCGTTGGTCGATTGTTGATTGCTCCCTCCCGTGCCAACAACGACGCTTCAGTGGTGGATCAAAATAGTGTTCTTTTCGAAAAACATTCCTTGAAGCTACCAAAATACTTAAACTATATACAGTACAACGTCAAGCACTCTTGCTACATAAACTAGACATTGGCAAATAAAAAAAAAAGATCATCACTTACCCAAGGTCAGGAAATAGAATCATCTTAGTAAAAACAACACTTTTTTAGTTATTCTTTAGCTTTTAATAATACATTAGGGCAGGGGTGGCCACGACGTCGACCGCGGTCGACCGGTCACCCGCGTCAACATTTATGGTAGCCCACGAAGAGATTAATAAAGTAAGAAGAAAATGAATCCATTTTTAAATATTCTGGTTGAGAAGGAAATAACTGTTGATACTTACGACATATTTTTTAAAAGTAATGATTTTAGGAAACTTTGATGTGTTTCCCATACTGCCTACAAAAAGTAGAGTGTGAATCAGCGTTTTCTATGATGGAATGAAACATTGTTTCGGTTGACAGACAAGCATTACAAATGCCAAACATCCACCACCAAAATAATTTTTTTATCAAAGGAATAATGTTGAAAGTACAGTTTTTTATGTAGACCGCCATGTGTATCTGAGTCTCGTTTGGCCACCCCTGCAATAGGGCCTATCTGATCCGGTCGATGATGCGGGGGAATTATCTGTCTCCTGCAAACAGGGTTTGAAGTGATAATTATCATGATAATTATAAAATTTATCGGAAATACAAAAAGCTTGCACTAGCATTGCCGTGACATTTCACGCCATGAAAAAAGAAGCTCCCAGCAATGAAATCATTTTTTTCACGATTTTTTTGTAGTTTTTCTCAATTTTTCTTATTCATTGAGATGAGAAACTATTATGCCAAGGACTAGGTGCGGTTTGGCCTGGATAAGTGTGTATTAATACAAAAAAGCAACTTTAGAACTTTTAGTTAGAAAATTATCTCAAAACAAAGAATTAGCTTGGATAATTATCTGATAATTATATAAGAAAATAATTATCTTTATAATTTCGAAACCTACCTGCCAATGCAAACGCGGTCCCGTTGCACGAAAATCATTTAAAAAATCTGAGAACCCCATTTTAGAGGATGCTTTGTTTACATGGTATTGGCGATTGCATTTAAAAAAATACATGAAATATATTACATTTACAACCAATCATTCAGTCATCATATTGCAGACCGCAATCCAGATGTCTCACTTATCCACCAAGGGGTTGATTTTTCCCTCTCTGGATTAGCGAGCGAGGCTGTACTGAAATTTTTATAACAAGATTAACAAGATGTACTATAAAAGTAATGAAATATTGATTGTCTAGATCTGTGGTTCCCAACCTTTTTTTGACCAAGGACCCCTTTGATTTTTTTTTGTTAGTAGGTACCACAAAGTTCAAGAATCTAAAGTTTTAAAGAATTTTATTTGCCAAAATCTAAAAATTATTGTTAATTCTTTCATATGTGCTGGTAGGCAGGACCCTCCCGCGGACCACTCCCGAAGCTCTCACGGACCAACGATTGGGAACCACTGGTCTAGATCTTACATCTGCATTATGAACACATTCCAGCTTAATATGAATGAGGGCTTCCACATTAATCCAAACTTTGAAGGTTTAATACCAATGACTAAACTTATTCATAATTCATAATCATTTATTGCTTCATGTGGTGTACATAGATCTTATACAGGTAATAACAGTTCACAACATTTACTGGATTATGCCCAAAATGCAGTCGTAATAAAGGCTATTGTATTCTATATGCCTGGAATGAGTCCTAAATTGTGAAACTAGTGTTTTCCTAGCCCCTTGTATCAGAAAGACCTATAAGCAAAATGTCCTTCGCATCACAACATCCTAAAAGCAAAGCGACCTATTTTCATATCAACCTAAAAGCAAAACAACCTATTATCAAATTGACCTAAAAGCAAAACGACCTATTAGCAAAACTCTATCAAACAAAAACCAAGGTGGGCAGAGATGAACAAGTAACAAAGTACCAAATACCAAAAATAGTTCAAAGGTTAAATACACTGTGGAATCGGGGTCGTTTTGAAGCTGGAACAGGGTGCTTCAGACTTTCAAAATGAACCACTTGGGACCACCTGTGTAAAACGCGAAAATAAAAGCATGAGCATATGCTCACGACTATATTCCCCGAGGGGGTAGTCAGAGATATTCTGAAACCTCAGAACATCAATTTTTCACCAGTAGTACCGAAACTCTGTCCAGTGTGACGGGGGGTGAGCCCGTTGCCACTTGTAATGGACAGTGGGTACAATACATGCCTCGAAATTGAAGCATGCAGGTTTCCTCACGATGGTTTGCGAAAATAAAAGGTTGTATGCATTTTATTGAGAAGATGACATATTTTCTATGGAACAGCTTTCTTCGTTTCTTAATCGTAAAAGTTGTTCTGTTTGATGGTCTGAAACTAGTTTCGGCTTCAGAACAACCCTTACTCCATGGTGTATGAAGTAGTGCAATTGGATCTTAGAAGTTTATGATTTTTACACATTAGTCTGACATGTAGTATTTTCTTATTTTAGCTGCGTGACCTCAGAGCTGTTGGAAACAAATTTTACCATGTTCTCATACCTAGAGAGAAAACTAGTTTGTTAAAGGAATGTAAGTGTATTTTGTTACTTTTATAATATTTTAATGTGCATGACGAATAGCGTGTTATGGTAGTTAATGTTGCCATTAGGGTTACATTATCAAATTGTATTAATTGTGACTAAATAGTAAATACTAATTAATCCATTACAGTCTTAGGACTAACACTCAGTTACAGAAACGCTATTTAAAGTTAATCCTCCATTAAATCTCTTGCTGTCACCTTTTGTCTTTTTGACGTAGTAAAAGACTATTAAAAAGTTACTAATGTGACAGAAACTGCACTCTCCCGATTTTGTGAGCTTCTACAGACAAGTCAAACGATGGAGCCATAATCTTCAAAATAAAATTAGATTAGAATAGAACTATCAATCTCCACTTTGTGACAGTCCTGATATATTTCACTTGCTTAAACTCTTAACCTGCACTTTCCAGGGGATCTCTGGGGTCCACTCCTGCTATGCACCCTCATGGCGACCATCCTCCAGGGGTCCACGGAGAAAGCTAACTCCAACGATGGAGGTCCAGAATTCGCAGAGGTCTTCGTACTTGTGTGGATTGGAGCCGCTATTGTCACTATCAATTCTAAATTGCTTGGTGGAAATATGTGAGTATTGTTTTTTACTCTTCATTAGTGTAGTCAGCGTGTTTGGCCATAAGCAATAAGGCTGGCTTAGGAGGCAACCCATCTGCTTATCAGTGGAAAGACTACTACTTTATATATATCTTGTTTTCTCATGTTGAGTAAAGGCGTTGTTAACGCTGAAAATTAATATCTCTTTTTGATCAATCATGAATTAAAGGCCATCTTATTTCTTGGAAGAAAAATTTAAGCTTCCCTACCTCTAACTACGTTATGTATCAGACCTGTACTAAACAGTGTATTACAAAAACACGCGACAATAAAAAAACGGTGTAAGAAGCCGTTAAAATGATTAAACCGCGAAAGTCTCAAAAACCAATGAACTATGCCTTAAGATTTTAGCGAATGATTGAAAAATCATCAAATAACAGTTTCTTTCTGTTACCCACAGCTCATTCTTCCAATCAGTATGCGTGCTGGGCTACTGCCTGTTCCCGATCGCGCTGGCGCTGATCGTTTGTCGCATCATATTGTTCGGCACTCAGAACACTTTCCTGTTCTTCTTGAGACTCGTCTTGTCTATGGTCGGATTTATTTGGGCCACTTTTGGTAAGTGTTTTTTTTAAATTATTTTCAATATAGTATTATGTTGATTCTTCGCTGCCCAGGAGTGCGATTTTTGAATCTCATTCGGTGAGCTCAGCAGTTGAAAATGTCAAAATTACTATGGAGATGTGCATCTTTCTACTTCTGATATGACTTTCAAAAATCATACTTCAGGAGTGCGATTTTTGAAAGCCAAATCAGCAGTAGAAAGATGCGTATCTGCACAATAATTTTGAAATTTAGCACTGCTGAGCTCACCGAATGAGATTCAAAAATCGCACTCCTGTTCTATGGTTTCAAAATGAAGCGTCTCTCAAATCAGAATGTTTTTTAAATTGAACCGTTTTTGTCGATATTACGTTATCCAACTTTATCAATTCCAATTTTGTTAGTTTCAAAAGCATCACTAAATTACTGTATTGCAATGAGCTGTATTGTGATTCCATGACAAAATTATATATAATATATTATTATAATGAAAATTATTGGTTTGTATCGACCTATTGAATATGTGAATAAAATATACTATTATTTAAACCAAACATAGAAATAAAGTACAAAAAAGGAAACTAAAATAATGGCGGTACAAATAATGAGGACAGCTAAAAAGCTATTTCTTCCATACACATTTAAGATACAGGATCATTAAAGGAAAGAAAACTTCTGTTTTCGCAACTATTTGGTATCTCCGTTTTCCTAATGAAATGAACGGTTTGATTGTCAGAAGTCTGCATTCAAGGTTAATTAACCTATATTTTTGAATGCACTATTTCAAAATCATGAGCAAAATTATACATAATGCAGTAATTTTGACATTTTCTACTGCTGATTACCGTAGCTGATTGGCCGTTGAACGTGCGACTTTCAAAAATTGCACTCCGAGAATAGAATGGATTATTTATTATGAGCATAAAATTTTAAATTTTGTAGCACTATATAGGGTCCTTCTTAATATGCTGACACTTTTTTAAGAGGATGATCAGACCATCAAACTGAACCACTTTCTCTATGGGACCAACATCGAAATCGTGAAAAAAAAATCCACTGCTCCATACAAAACTGCAAACCTACTCGAGCCAAAATGTATGGGACAGCTGATTTTTTTTTCGCGATTTCGATGTTGGTCCCATAGAGAAAGTTGTTCAGTTTGATGGTCTGACCATCCCCTTAAAAAAGTGTCAGCATATTAAGTTTGACCCTGTATAAAATTGTTAACAAAACAAGGTGAAACAGTTTTGTGACTCTTTTATTCGCTAAGTGAAAGAGAGTTAAGGCGCTTACTATGTCGCGCTGTCATGCTGCAGGATTAAGCGTAATGTTAAGACCTTGTAAACATCCCAATTTACTAGTTTAGTATGAATAAGTTTTGACAATGAATTTTCTTTCTAGCGGCCACAAAGTTCCTCGGCGACAGCCAACCTGAGGGTAAAAAAGCTCTAGCAGTGTACCCAATATGTTTGTTCTACTTCATACTGTCGTGGCTAGTCGTGTCGCATAGTAACGTATAAACGTCCATGGACATTACATAAATAAGTGGTATTTATTAAATGTGATACGAACTTTTAGTGTAACTGTGAATATGTCGTTAAGTCGGTTTGTGTAATGTTTTGACTGTAATTAATTATTGTTAGGCTCTGGGTAGATGACGAATTCATAGGGTACTTTTTGTCTGCGAAAGAAAGAGCTCATGGAAGGATATGGGGTAATGGATACGGTGTATAGTTTTTTGTGCGTCTAGATTACATTATATCCTATTCCAATATGACTGACTTACGACGTAAACCGAAGTTGGAACTAAATATGACAATTTCTGCTGCTGAGAGCAGAGCCTCAGCTGTACAGCAAGGCGTACAAAGAAGCTGCTTTTGATAATTGTTTATGGGCTAGCGAGTTGTCACGTATGCTCCTTTTATTGCATTGTAATATTTGTAATACTACATACATACAACAGAATCAAATTGAAAGTGTCCAGAATTACCTTTCACACTAGCTAAAATTTACACCCCAGATATTTAACGAAACTACAGAAAATACTGTAAAAAATCTGAGTTTCGAAGATAATTAAAATTTGATTTCAGGTTTGTTTTTTCATTATTATTAACTATTAATTATATAGTTATTTTTTGCGGATTAAAAAATCAACTGCGGATTATGTCATCTACCTAGGCTTTAAATATTTTTCTTATTTCCATTAAAACGTGAGATATCGGCGTTAATTGGTATTATGTTGACCTATTTAATGTGTAATTTTATGGCACAATTTGAACATTCCAATGGATTTACTATAGGTTGACAAGTTAATAAATAAATTTTTTACGTGCATTTAGTCAACAGTGACCTCGGTTTTCACGAGTTTGTGGTTACTATACTAGCGTAATAGATGAGTGCGTGTAAGCGAGAAGATGCTTTATTATGGCACAACTACTAGTGGGAAGGAGATGGCATAATATCGGTAAGATATTGTTTACAGATCAGAAAACGTATTATTACATATCGAGCCGATCCAGAAGGCGTAGCATGTTGCACATGATACTGCTATATTATACAGGGTGTAAGGGACAGCCCTCCGCAAACTGAAACGGTGAACTCAGACCATCAAACTGAACAACTTTCACTATAGAGCCTACCTCAGGAAACGCGAAAAAAAATCAGCTGTCCCATACATTTGAGTCGGGTAGGTACGGCAGTTTTGTATGGGACAGCAGATTTTTTTTTCGCGTTTCCTGAGGTAGGCTCCATAGTGAATGTTGTTCAGTTTGATGGTCTGAGTTCACCGTTTCAGTTTGCGGAGGGCTGTCCCTTACACCCTGTATATTATCAAGCCTTTTATCTCCTTCGTTCGCGCGAAAATAGAAAGAGAGCGAATGTGTTATAGCGCAGAGAATGCGCTATATCACGCTGCCATGCTAGCCATGCAGAATTTTTTTTGTTGTTGTACTGGTTTCAATTTGGAGTTTTCTGACAGTTAGAAAAAGTAGTTCGCCATCTATCGACCCATTTGGAACAATTTTACTTTTTTAATAGCTTGCGGTAAATCGCTCATTTCAATTTGTCTTCTACGCTAGTATGGAAATAGCTATGGTGGTTACACTTAATATCTGTTTTAAATTTTATTTAATGTTATTATTGTGTAAAGTAGATTTTGTATGGACGGATTACTAATTGATACTCTTTGTATAGTTTTATCAACGGTTGCAATTCGTTCACGAGGCGAGCGCAACGATTTACAAAAATGTGTTATAAATACCTATTTATTACAAATTTTTAGTGACTGCGCCTCGTGGAAGAATTGCATACCAACCAAGCAGTAGCGACAATACTACCCGGTTTAATCGGGCATACGCACACAGAGGCACTCGATACACAGCGGCACGGGGGGTGTCGGTGCACGCGTCTACGAAGGCTTGCGTGTGATCGCTAACATCGAGCGTAGCGGTTAACTACGTATAACAATGTCGTGGTCGAAAAACTGTCACGTTTTGTTCAGCCAATTAAATTATGAAATGAGCAATTCTTGTGTATATACATTACTTATATTGTTTTGTTTGTACATAATGTATTATATTTGTAATGATTTCGTTTCGATAATATTTATTTATTAGGAGTTGTGTTGGTCAAGAAATCGATCTAGCTAATTTGAGGTCTTATTTTCGGCAAAATTAGTTTTTTGCCGATGGAATGGCGTTGAAAACTGACTGAGTGAAGCTCGGTCGCCCCGATACCTACAGTCGAACTACGAATAAGAATAACTATAAAGCCCGACCAGAAATATAAAAAACCTCGCCATGTTGCGGAAAATCATTGGAATGAATTTTTGTACTTGAAACACTAACATTAAAGGTGACAGTCGATTGCAGCGCCCCAAACCAGGTTTTTTATATTCCTGGTCAGGCTTTAGAATAGGCACCCAATGAAAAATGACATTTTGTATGAGTTTTGGCGGCTAGGTACAGTTCTAAAGAACAAATTTAGAACACGGTACACTTTTTTTGGTGCCACTTTTTGAGCTTCATTTACACTTCTATACATTCTTATTCGTAGCAGTCGAATGATAAGGAGGCCCAAGAGGTAATATTATCGATCAACCGGGCGTAGTCTCGTTTCTGCTTGATTGCTGCACTGTGCTATATTCTAAGTACCTATAGACTTAATCGCAAATTTTTAGGAAAAACTATATTACTCCGAATTACAGATGTAAACTAAACGACACAGTTTTTGTATATATTTATCAATTAAAATGCTATTTTCCGTCTATTTAAAATTTTTATTGCAATCCTTACAAAACATTAATATGCATCTAAAAAATACAGTTGATCTGAAATTCGAGATATATCACTGCTATATCGGATAATATGCTAAGCTGACAGGTACACTACGACTAGTCCTTTCATTCATCGAAATCACAATATACACATATAATTAACTATACATAATTCATAAATTCACCATAATTCATTATATACGTAAACAGTTTGTTAAAATACACAGATTGATGAAACATCGATTTTAAAACACCGAATATCGAAGCTGTTTGGGATACATTTCTTCCTGGATATTTTTTTAGATAATAAGTAGGTACTTATAGACTTGAGTGCAGACATTTTATTAGTTTTAATTAACTTCTTCTAATTCAGTCCGCCAACTATTAAATTCGTGTCCATGGTCTTACATCTTAACTTCTATTTTTTTGTTCATTATTCTAACATATAAATAAGATAATAATTCTAACTTACCATGCATTTTAAATTTTAATTTACAAATTCATTTATAATTTCACGAAATTGCTGCTGATTTATTTATAAAATATTATAATGTAGAATATGTATTTCCGGTCCATGTATTTACTTTAGTTTTTCATAAAATTTCCCTTTAAACACGATCATAAATGTATATAAATGTAAAATGTAGATTAGAATATTGATTGTAGAATTAATCGGTTATTTGCGAGGTATTTAACAACTTACAGCTGCCAAATAAAATTAATGATTGAAAATATATTACGTCTTGGACGGGAATTGAACCCGCAAACTGCCAAACCAGGGCTGTGCTTTGGTACAGAGCGAATTGGTAGTTTGAAAAAACTCCAGTAGATGGCGCCACGTCCCTAAGACGGAATGGGTTGAAAAGTTTAGTTCTCTGACGTAGAGCTCGGTAGATGCAAAGCTCCGGTTTGGCAGATTGCTAGTTTAATTGTCAGTTGGACCTTAACAGAGTGGTGGCCGAGATTAGGCAAAAGAGAAGTGGGTCGTCCGGCAGCCAGGTGGGTTGACGACATCTGGAAAAGTATCGGCAAGACCTGGATGCGACTGGCACAGGACCGAGTAGAATGGCAAAATATGTAGGAGGCTTATGCCCTGCAGTGTGTAGATACAGGCTGACAATGATGATAACTATGCGATAGTTCAATACCCGTCCAGGACTTAATTTTTCAATCTTTAATTAGCTTTGACACAATAGTGCGGCAACATGGTTAATAATCAATAATATTTGAAATTAAAGCTGCCAGATGATTTCACAAACCTCATCGAGCTTCGACTTCAAATATAACTCTTATTGATAATGGAATATGATTAAGTATAGCACGACAACTAATAGAGCACCTCTGTCATTATTCCACTGACATACGAAAGCTGGAATGCTACACAATAGTAATAAAAATAGAGTAGGTCTTGTAAACACTGACCGCGGGTGTTTTGAGTGTGACAACATCCACTTGCATTTTAGAAAGTACTGTTTAAGAAATATAATAGTTGTAACATTTAGGCCCACTTGCGCCAACCACGGGTTAGCAATTAACTCCGGATAAAATGGCTCTTTCAGTTGTTTTTCTATACAAAAAATCATGGGTTACCAACTTAACCTGGAGTTTATTGCTAACCCAGGTTGGCGCAAGTGGGGCTAAGTGATGTAAGCGAATGACACGAGGGTAAGACATCTACGTGGTGTGAGAGTAGACAGTTTAATTTCTTTAACACGGTCACTGCTAAGCTCAAAAAACGACGGGTGTGCTAGCTTCGCAGAATGCTATACAATCCGGACTCGCCAGGCGAGTTGTTCGCATCGTTATTGCGGACCTACGACTTCTAGGTCTAGGATTGTGTTTAAGGGTGGTTATACTCATAATGATTAACAAATTGCCCACGTAAGGGTGATTCGTAAAAAAAAATTGTTTACTTTTCATACAAACGATTGACCAGCTGATTGCATTTAGTATAGCAAGTCCGATTTTTTTTACTAATATTCTGCTATACTATAATGTTCCTTGGGAAAATTTCTTCAGTATTATGAGTACAATCACCCTTTAAAGTAACGACACTGTCTACAATTCTATTAGGTATGTAAATCGCTTACAGTTTGAAAGAAACAACCTGAGAGAGACGTTGTCACACAAAAACCCTTTAAAACTAATTCTAAATCAACTTTGATACAAAATTGCAGAAAATCAGATTTCTATTCATCAGTGGAACAGACATTAAAACTAATTAGATTCGGAGCCACTGGATGATTTATCGGGGCTCTGGGGTGGTGAAGGCAATGGCGACGTTCTTGGGGGTAGCTGGTACGACATGTGCATTTGAATAGTGTCTCTGGCCTTTCGTGCGTTCTTGTAAGTGAGGGAATTAGCGCGGGGCTTGCGTCTGGAGAAATGACGTTCGACCCATTTGAGCATAGCGAGGACCGAGTCGGTGGAGGACAGGCGGCGCTCGGCCGATGTCTTGATTATGCTTGATGATGCGATGCGGAATGTCGCTGCCATACCTTTCAAGGCCTGGAAATATTCAAAATATTTTTTACTATGTGAATCGGTACGTAATGGAACATGAAGATGATTTTTTTGGTTTAAGTAGGTACCCAAAAATAGGCGTTGGATCAGAAATTCGCAAAGTAATTTTCATTAATTCTTACTAAAAAAATAGGACTTCTTTTTTTCTCAACTTCAAATATACAAGTTGTAACGAAACATGCTAGTAATATTTAAAGGGTCTGTTAAAACTATCAAACTGGACTACTTTCACTATGGAGTCAACAGCGAGATAAAATTCCGACTCGACTCAAATGTCCCATACATTTATTTACGAGTGGTGAGGTATGCAAGTAAGTAAGTAATATTTATTGGGTAAGGTAATGCCTAGAACGTAGCCTAGAACGATTTAATCACGTTCTAGAGTACTGCATTTTTGTGGATGCAGCGGATTTTTGTTCATAGTCAAATTGTTCTGTTTGATGCAGTGCTCTAAACCACCCCTTTAAGTAGGTATTACTAGCGTGTTTTGTTATAAGTACAGTTTCTGTATTGTGTTTTGCAGAAATACTTTGTATAAAGGCTAATTGAACCTACCAGCATAGCGTCTTCGTCGGTGACGTCATCACCAGCATAAATAACCCTGATCCTCTCGCTCCAGTCCAAACCGAAAGCAGTCCTCAGGATGTAGATAGACGCGCGACCTGGAAGCAAGATGGAGAGAGGTATTATGTTGTAATAGTTCGCGCGATAATGTTAGTCTCCGATAGTCCCGCTGCGCTCCAATCAGGGTCTGCATGATGCGCGCGATAGGGCTATATCGCGACTTTTATCTCGTTTGATCGCGCGCAAAAAGAGCTAAGGCGCGACAGCGCTATATACAAGATGTTTCATAAGTAAGAATAAATTTTTAAAACTCTTTCGCGATTTCGATATTTGTCAGATAGAGAAAGTTGTTCAGTTTGACGGTCTAAACAACCCCCTTATGAGTTTTAAAAATTTATTGTTACTTATGAAACACCCTGTATATATAGGGCTGCCATGCCGCCGCCGGTGCGTCAATGTTGTCTCAATTCTGTTCTGTTTCTCAGAATCGATGATGATGCGCTCTCTTGCCTCGTTCCTCGTCCCGTCTCCCTTGCCTAAGGACAGGAGGTGCCAAGGCAGGCAGGCAGGCAGGCAGGCAGGCAGGTCCAAGGACTTGCGCGCACAATATGACAAATTTATGTGTAGGTAGTTCCTTCCCAAAGGTTAAAAGCATAGGTACCCTGTTGTCGTATGCTTTTATCGAGGATTCGTGTAGAAAACAATGTCTGGAATGTCGACATACGATATCATATTTATATTTTACCTTTATTCCACTCGACGGGAGGACGTGCCTCTAGAGCACAATGCGCCGGCGCCGGCGTGAAGCCCGCGGCTGTGATCAACTTGCGGGCCTGGTCCGCCAGGGCGGCGCGCTTGGGCAGTGGGGTCTCGCGGAAGTGGAATGTTAGGAGCGCACCTTTGTTCTCCACCCATGCCCCGTCTTTGCAGACCTGTTGGCGGTATTTTTGTAATATAGCATAATAGCACACCCTGGACTGTGTCCGGGTTCCAAACCGCACGGACAACATGCCATGAGTTTTTCTAACTTATGTACGGAATACCGACTGCTTTCAAACGGTCAAGGAAAACATCGTGAGGAAACCTGCAATGCTGAAGAAGGAACTCTGATGCGTATGTGAAGTCTACCAATCCGCATTGGGTACGTGAGGCGGAATAATGCCCCTCGCCTAGAGGGTAGGCCTGTGCCCTGCAGTGAGACGTATACACCTCATCTATGGTATACACACTAATTCACATCGTTACCTATCTAATTATGCAACGGAATTTCCTAAGCGTATGGAGGTTTCTCGCGATGCTTACTTTCATCGAAAAGCCAAAGCCAAAACTTCAAAATGTGCTATATTTCAAAAACTCGGTACTAGTCTGATCCAGGATCGAACCGCAACCGTCTATTGCACGATAGGCAGGAGTTACTAAGCCACTAGGGCTAGACAACCACAGCTGTGAGACACCACAGAGCTTCGCATTGAGTCATCACATCACTCATCATCATCAGTCTTATCCTAAACTCTAGCCATCTAATCACAGATGCCTTACATTGTATCGGCCCTACAAAAATCGAAGCTCAGTTCCAAGTTTCTTTATAATGCAATGACCATAAACCATCAAGCTGGATCAAGCATCAAAAGTATTCTCTCGACAAGAAGTATGATAAAGAACAGAAGGAATAGTGGAAACTTACCTGTTCCTGAAGTGACTTGAGGAGTTCCACGACTTTGTCCTGCAGCTCCATAGGCATGGGGTGTACGAACTTACTGCCGTCGGGGTGCAGGATCTCTAGACCGTGGTTACCGGCGTACGTTATGCCTTCAATCCCGACCTGTTGACAAATGGGTAGAATGAGTCAAAGATGTTACTGAAAGATTTTGATCAGTTCCAACCATTCAGTTGCCAGAAGAGGAGAGACTGGTCAGAGCGGCAGCACTCATCCAGAAGGCACTGTGAAATGGGGAATTTTTGGTGTAGCCTTAGATAAAGTACATGTCTAGATCTATCACGTGACAGTTTCATACTTATCTCTGACACTAAGCGCGGGAAAGGATTTATCAGCCAACTGTTGGCTGATATTTTATTCGACGCGTTCGCAGTTTCGTGTGTCTAGACTAGACATATACTTTATCTATGGGTTTAATTTTGGCAGTTCTTAGCGACTGCTTCTTAATTTAATTTCAGACAATGGATATCAATGATCATAGAAACAAACTCAAAAATTTCCTAGAACAGTCATAACAAGTTACCGATCTTTTAAGCGATATACTTAATCGGAAACTTGCACAATAGCCCTTGGTGTATAAATTTCATAGATGACAGAAGTAATGGTTGTGTTAAAATCATATAAATTCACACATTATGACGCGTGTATTCTGTTTGCACTCATTTAGTATAGAATTATTGACAAAGTAGTAAGTACACAATGCACTAAATAGTACCAGGCCCACTCTGGTACAAACATTACGTAATATTGACCAAAGATATACCAACACGGTTATTACAATATCAAGGATATTAAATAGCTGCCGCCAACATCAATATTTTTGTACAAAACATTGATAAAATATGTCAAAGTTCAGTGAGATAGAAGGGACCTTGTTATTGCGATGTGACCCTATCAAGTCGATTTACTATTGATGTTTTGTCACGTGTTAATTATTATTTTAATTATCTTTAACGGTTAAGATACTGCATCCTTGGTATAGATGTTTTTTTCCGAGTTCAAGGCAGTTTAAAGGAAGAATAATTAATTATTGCGCGAGATGCAGTTAGCTTTAATTCTTCTGTGATGATAAATGGGAGACAAAAGTTGCTCGTGCGCGATATCTCTTAGTTTGTAGTTTTTTCAGACCTAAAATGTGGTCTTGTTACAACTGCACACTATAAGACTAGGCGCCAGGCACGTATCCAGGGGGGGATAGGTGGGTTTTATCCCCCCCCCCCCCCCCGAAATCAGAATATTTGTATGGAATAGTGGCTACAGCACAGCACTTACTTTTTCATTGTTTTTCTATGAATATTCCTCCCCCCCCCGAAACTTAAATGTCTTCCTCGAAACAAAAGTCTGGATACGTGCTTGCATTGATTGCAAAAGTTGCACGTGCTTGCTAGGCACGCACGAGCAACTTTTGTCTCCGCAACTACTTTGTCTCTCACATCAAGTCTATGGGCTTGTATGAACGATTCGCCTCGATCTCGGCATGAGCAGGAGAAATCGAGTTATAATGAAGCAAAATCTTTAGAACCTACTGCACTGATCTAATTTATATTGCAGTAACATCTCGAGCTTACTTCGCTCACTCCAGAATTCAGTGAAATCTCAAGCTCGATTCGCTCGCTCTAGGATTTGGATCGTATATCTCTTCATAGTGTATCTAGAGCAATCTTCAGCTTGCTTTGCTCGTTCCAGATTTTAGGTCGTAAAAAACTCGAGCTCGCTTCGCTCGCTCCATGATTTAAGTCTAATTACACTGATCTCACTATATTACAGTAAAATCTCGAGCTCGCTTCGCTCGCTCCTGGCTACGTTTGTATCATAAGGACCTACAGCTAGATACATAGCAGTAAACTTTCGAGCTTACTTAGCTTCGCTCGCTCCAAAATTCAGTGAAATCTCGAGCTCGCTTCGCTCGCTCTAGGTTTTGGATCCTATGTGTTTTCTAAGTGAAGCAAAATCTCGAGCTTGCTTTGCTCGTTCTAGATTTTAGGTCGTAAAAAACTCGAGCTCGCTTCGCTCGCTCCATGATTTAAGTCTAATTACACTAATCTCACTATATTACAGTAAAATCTCGAGCTTACTTAGCTTCGCTCGCTCCAGAATTCAGTTTCGGCTCCTTTTTCCATATTAAAGTAAAATCTCGAGCTTGCTATGCTCGTTCCAGATTTTAGGTCGTAAAAAAATTGAGCTCGCATCGCTCGCTCCAGGTTTTACATTTTATTGCAACGACCTAACCTGGGCCTGGCCCCCCCTGGGAAAAAATCATTGCTACGCCCATGCCCTGAATCGGATTATGGTTGTGAGTTTATGTATGTATGGTATGTATTTACAAAAACATCAAACTGACAAAGTTTATTAAATATTATTATCGGTAAATGTCCAATAATCAAGCAATTAATGCTAAATTGCCAACTAATGTCGAATTGTCGATTAAGGTCATCTAACTAATGGGATCAAATTGATTGTATCATCTTACAGAGTCATGTCATTGCCTAAGTACCTAGGCTTGGTACCTAAATTTAATTCATCAGGCACTGAGTAACTATGTTTAAAATTTGTAAACTAGTAAGTTCAAGATGTCTGTTCAAGAAACCTTTAAGGGGGTGGTATAGACCATCAAACTGAACAACTTTCACTATGGGACCCGACCAATATCGAAATGGCGAAAAAAAAGTTATGTTCCATATACTCTACAAATCGACTAGAGCTAAAATATGTATGGGATATGACTTTTTTTTTTTGCGATTTCGATGTTGGTCCCATAGAGAAAGTTGTTCAGTTTGACGGTCTAAACAACCCCCTCAAGAGTTTTAAAAATTTATTGTTACTTATGAAACACCCTGTATACCTACCAGATTTGAAGTCAGATCATAAGCTATCTAACAAAAAACGTTTCATCAAAATCGGTTCAAACAAACAAACAACAGACAGACAAAATTTCTAAAAAAAAGTTGATTTCGAGTCAGAATTTCTAAAAAAAGGTTGATTTCGAGTCAGGGACACCTACCTAAAAACCATAAGTATCGTAATATATTTTTCCCACTAACGCGGTTCCGAGCCTCTGTGAAAAGCGTTCTATCAATAGGGGCGAGTTGAAAAACAACCGCAACCAAAAGGTCGTGAACGCAGCCCTGCGCAGGAACATTGGGGGAACTTATAAAACTGCTACTAGGTAGGTACTGTACCTACTTAAATACTTTACTTCCAACAACTGTTAGGTAATAGACGTACCTTATCTATTGTATAACTTGCCAATTAATTGTCGGTCGATAAAATTGATATTTAGGAGGTACATAGTACTAACTATAAAGAACGTTCGTATGAGCATGACAAAGTAGATTTGTTGTTTTCATTCATTCGTTTTATTAGGAAAGTTTTGGATGATAAAGAAATCAGCTCATATTATTACATAGGTAATTTAACGTTGTTGTTTATTTACCAGCTGGTCGTGCTGTCTCGAAAATGTTTTTAAAGATAATGAAGTTGATGTAAAATTATTCTCATTTTACGACGACTGAATTTATAGGGTCTGTTATCGCTTGCCATTAATTGCGTCTTGACAATTAAGGATAAACTACAAAGGTTCTTATGAGAATTAATTATATTCTGATGTAGGTATCGATAGAAAATCTATTCTTAGATATTGACAATAATAGTTAAAATGAAATAAATTAATTGCTCTCAAGAAATTCCTTGAGTATAGTAGGTACCTAATTAAACCTTTAAGGGGCCATAGGTCCCGACGAATATTTTCTATGAGAAACGCGATTGCCCAGCGCTCCGAAAAGTGTGTGCGTGAGTGAGCCGTATTTTCGATTAAAAAGAACTAACCAAAGTACTTTTTCTAGATTTTTTTTATGATTTCACTATATTTATCGTAGGGGCGAAATAAAACGTAGGGTCCTTTTTAACATGCTGACGCTTTTTTGAGAATATGACCAGGAGTGCGATTTTTGAATCTCATTCGGTGAGCTCAGCAGTTGAAAATGTCAAAATAACTATGGAGATAAGCATCTTTCTACTGCTGAGTTGACTTTCAAAAATCATACTACAGGAGAGCGATTTTTGAAAGTCAAATCAGCAGTAGAAAGATGCATATCTCCATAGTAATTTTAACATTTTCAACAGCTGAGCTCACCGAATGAGATTCAAAAATCGCACTCCAGTCCGTCGAACTGATGCCGGTGCCATACAGAAAGTTGTTCAGTTTGACGGTCTGATCATCCCCTTAAAAAATGTCAGCATATTAAGAATGACACTACAACGTGTTAATGAATAAGCGCAAAACCTCATACACCCCAACTTATTTACAACAAAATAATTAGATTGAAATAATAATGTCATTATTTTCATTATTTTGATAGGTAAGTACCTACTTAGTTAAAATTTAAAGTTATTCGCATGTTAATTTTGATTTGTGTGAGTGTGCCCTTACTGTGGGTTGAGATCGAATTCAGTAGGTAGGTAGGTACTTAAATTTAAAATTTTACAAAAAAATTAAGTTTTTTTTTTTATTTTTTATTTATTTAACTAAAACAAAAATAATACATCTTATCATACATAGCCACCCTACGAAAACCACATATGGTTTATATGAGGTGTGGCGAGGTCACTTTAACTCGATACATTGACATTTGTTAGGTAGTATTTTTTAACTATTGACTTAATTTTTTTATGTTTCTTTATTTGACAGAGATCATACAAGACTCGTTCGGGAAGTTCGTTCAATATCTGAGGAAGTAAATATTCCCACGTCCGCATTCCATAAGTGTTGTTGTATCGCGGTAGATTGTAGGTAGGTAGATTAGAAGTAGGTACTTACTTATTTATTATTTTGAAAACATTTCCTATTTTGAAACGATGATAGGTAATTCGATTCTAACTGGTTTTCGAACTAACTTTCTGGTTTTGCGTTAGTTCATTTTCACTCATTCATTAACACGTTGTATATTATGTAAGGTAAGTTAGGTACCCAACAGTAAATGTGTAGCTTGATTTGATTAACATGATAAATACATGCAACTCACCATATTCTTGACATTGTTCACATTACGTCCAGAAATGATAGCGATGTACACATCGGACATATTGGATAGCCTCTGCAGGGTGTGCTTGGTTTCCAGGGGGAGCGTCGCCAGGTCTGGGTGCGGCGCGATGGGGGCCAGGGTGCCGTCGTAGTCCAGGAGTAGGGCCAGCTTCTGAGTGTACCCTATGTACCTGACGAATTAAGTTCTATTGGTAAAGAGATAAGAGTTAATTTTGAGGAAAAGAAAGTATTCTCGAGTTTAGAATTTAAGATTTATCTACATAAGTACAAATCTAGTAATGTTTAGATTTTCTATCTACTAATGTTGCCCACTTGATTGTAATCGACACACAGGTCTTTTGGGATAGATAGGTCCTGTGATGTTAATTAATATAATTTTTTGAAAATGATTCTTTCAGGCTTTCTTTTTGAATTCTGTAAACGGGATAGGTACATACATACATATATAGGTACATATACCTACGCCTGTGTCCTATTGAGGTAGGCAGAGACAATCAGGACACACCTCTTTTGCCCCTTCCACAGTTATAAGTCTCTTTCGGCTACATTTGATCTGACCCATCTTAAGTACGCTGCCAATTTTGTCCGCATACGTACGTCCATGGGCGTACCCAGGGGGGGGCAGCTGCCCCTCCTGGAATCGGCCTAACCTGCCTTCCGTACGTGAGAATTCTGGGCAAAGCGACGTCATGTCACTGAAAAATTTCGAGCTCGCTTCGCTCGCTCTGATTTCTGTTCATTATGGCACTGTTATGTCGGCCAAATTCTGGTCCAGTTACGTTGTATTATTCATAAATTTCGAACTCATTTCGCTCGCTCTTTTTTCTATTCTACTATAGCAGCATTGCTTGCTATAGACATGGTAGTATGTGATGAGAAATTTTGAGATCTCTTCGCTCACTTTGCTCGCTCCAGAATTGGGTGAAAACTCGCTTCGCTCGCTCTATGTTTTGGATCGTATATCTTTTCATAGTGTAGTTAAATCTTGAGCTTGCTTTTAAGTCGTAAAAAACTCGAGCTCGCTTCGCTCGCTCCAGGATTTAAAACTTTTAATACTGATCTCACTATATTGCAGTAAAATCTCGAGCTCCCTTTGCTCGCTCCAGAATTTGGTGAATTGTCGAGCTCGCTTCGCTCGCTCCTGGCTACGATTGTACCACAAAGACCTAGATGCATTGCAGTAAAATCTCGAGCTCACTTAGCTTCGCACACTCCAGAATTCAGTGAAATTTCGAGCTCGCTTCGCTCGCTTAAGGTTTTGGTTCCTATATGTTTTTATGGTGAAGTAAATTCTCGAGTTTGCTTTGCTCGTTCGAGCTTTTAGGTCGTAAAAAACTCGAGCTCGCTTCGCTCGCTCCAGGATTTAAAACTTATTTCACTGATCTCACTATATTGCAGTAAAATTTCGAGCTCGTTTCGCTCGCTCCAGTATTTAAAACTTATTACACTGATCTCACTATATTGCCTTAAAATCTCGAGCTCGCTTCTGGCTAGACACATTGCAGTAAAATCTCGAGCTCACTTTGCTCGCTCCAGAATTTGGTGAATTGTCGAGCTCGCTTCGCTCTCTCCTGGCTACGATTGTACCACACAGACCTAGATGCATTGCAGTAAAATCTCGAGCTCACTTAGCTTCGCACACTCCAGAATTCAGTGAAATTTCGAGCTCGCTTCGCTCGCTTAAGGTTTTGGTTCCTATATGTTTTTATGGTGAAGTAAATTCTCGAGTTTGCTTTGCTCGTTCCAGTTTTTAGGTCGTCAAAAACTGGAGCTCGCCCAGTCTTTGTCATTTGTCTATATCAAATTGTTATTTCTCCAAAAAGGAAATAAATAATACCTAACATCCACTCCATTATATAAAAGTTGGTGCCAGCCAGCATACCGTCATGAACCGCCAAACGAGCCCTTTTAGACACATTATGAATTTTATACTTACTTGGACAAGTATTCGTCAAAGTCATCGATGGTCACTGGTGGAATCGAAGTAGCTCCTATGTCGTCATTCTCCTCCTCCAAGGAGTCCATGGCCTTCAGGAACGATTTCATCCAGGCGTCGACATCGTTGAGGTGCTCCCGGCGACGCAGGTTGTTCATTCGCACTATTCTCTCGTCTTCTGGCATTATGAGAGCTCTGCAAGTCGAATTTATGTTTATTAGTTAACAGGCTACGACTCTTAGAAGCAGCTTCAGTAGGCAATCATTATACGCGTTTCATCTATATTTAATCTCTTGACAATCATGTAATGGTAAGGTTTTCTTGTTCTTTAAACTTTACGAAGCAAAGTTCCATTGTGTTGCAAAAAATCAATAAGATACAGAAGAAACATACCGATGAATGACTTCAGCGGCGTCATCAAGCTCGTAAGGATTGCAGATCAGAGCTTCGTGCATCATCTCCCCAGCACCAGCGAAGGGAGAAACAATGAGAACCCCTGGAGGTGAGTTTATCTGGCAAGCGACGAACTCCTTTGCAACCAGGTTCATGCCGTCGCGCAGAGGAGTGACCAGGGCTACGGCAGCATCTCGGTAGAAAGCTGCCAGCTCCTCTTGCCCAACGCAGCCGTAGATATATCTGGAAGAATTAGGATTTAGTTGCAGCACTGAAATGGAAGCTAAACGTCAAATCTCCAAGGGAATTAGAAGAAAAGTTTGTGAACTCACCTAATAGGAGACCAGTTAGGGGTAGTAAACCTTCCATTTATCCGTCCAACTAGCTGATCCATCTCTTCTTTCAAATCTTGATATTCCTTAACGTCGGTTCTCGATGGCACCGCAATTTGTAATAGAACAACTTTTTCTAAATGCTCTGGATGTTTCTCCAGTAACCTTTCGAAAGCTTTCAATCTATGCACTAAACCTTTGGTATAATCCAGTCTATCAACTCCAAGTATCACTTGTTGGCTTGTAGAGAGCACTGGTTTAGCATTTTGGGCTAACTGGACAAATCTATCGAAGGGCACACCGATTGGCAATGGTCGGATGCAGATGGTACGACCACCCAATTCGACGAGAAGATTCTTTCTATCCACGCGACAACCCAAATTTCTTTGGCAACAATCAATAAAGTTTAAGCAGTAATCTGTTATGTGAAAACCAACCATATCACAACCTGTGGACACAAAAACAACGATTAACTACAACACGTTAAACTGTTTACTAAATTCAGGCGTCAAACCGGTGGAGAAACTCACCAAGTATGCCCTGTAAGACTTCATCAGACCATGGGAAGAGTCTGAAGATATCCCACGGCGGGAATGGAATGTGTAAGAAGAACGCTAGTTTGCATTTCAAGTCATCTTCTTCTGCTCTCTGTAAAGAAATGTTTTAATTCAGTCACCTTGCTAGTTACGTCCACAAGTAATGATTATGACTTATCATTATTGTACCCTCAAGAGACGGGGCCTAGCCTTTTAGATCTAGAAATAGTTGTTCAACCAACATCAGTCTCCGAGATCCAAATAGCCCTAATGGTCTACAATAGGAAATGCTCCATGAAGAAGTTCTACCCACCTGTCTGATCCAGTTAGCAGCCAACATAAGATGGTAATCATGGACCCAAACAATCGGCGCTGACCCATTCTTCTCCTTGCTTTCCTTCAAGAGGTGCAGAGCTTTAACGGTTTTATCAGCGAACTCCTCATTGATCTTGATGTAGGCCTTCCATTGGTCTCTGTTGAAGGTGGCTCTGTCAGGCATGGAGTGGAATAGAGGCCAGAACGTTCCGTTGCAACAGCCATTGTAGTAGCTGTCAAACAGTTTTGGGTCAGCTCTGATTGGGACGATCTGGAATTGAAGAGTTGAGTTTTAGCATGGAATACACATTGGTTTCGACGGTGCTTGGTATAAGTATCAATAAAACTTGCTGCATTTGTAGTGCATTACAAGTTATAGTATCTATTTTTAAGACGGATAAAATAGAAGCCCTAATAATTACCTTCTATAATGTTCTTATTTGTGTTCGACGCTGTGTTTATATATGTAGTTAGGTAAGAAGTAATTATTTGCTGGTGCTTAGTGTGCTTTGTTCTATAAACCGTTTTGTCGTTACTTCCCAATCAGATAACATTATTATCAATATTAGTAAGATATACACTGACTTCACCTAGTGACTTACCTTACCTATCAAGGTAAGTATTTAATTTCTGAGTCAGCTAGGTACATTTACAGCAATAGTTGGCGGTTTCTTTCTATTTTTACGATAGGTACACTTAATTAATGAGCACTTCATTATGTTTATTGTTAATGTTCATTACGTTTATTATTATTGTTTTATCGGACAATAAAGTAGAAAACAAATTGACTTCTTATATACTCTAGGTGTAATTTGCCTCATAAAACACTATCTTTCTCATTTACCTACAATTACTTGTAGTAAGTGTATTAATTAGCTGATAACGGACCTAGGACAATTACCTGGTGTTACGTAGGTATGTGTATGTGTTATACATAATGTTTGTTTAATATATTGTAATTGTAATGTTGGTTATAAACAATGGAAAACTACTTTATCACCACTACGCTACTACGCTTTTTACAAATGTCTTTATAAATGTTAACTTGTACATAAAAAGTAATATAACATGGTGATTGATTGTGATTTGACATCCTGCATCACATATCCCTAGCACATCATCATCATCATCTTCTATCGATCGATCATCATCATTTTCCGCCTGTATCTACCCACTGCAGGGCATAAGCCTCCTCCATATTTTGCCATTCTTCTCGGTCCTGTGCCAGTCGCATCCTGCATAGCTAGCATGCCGCAGTGATACAGCGCTATCACACCTTCGCTCTCTTTCTATTTGCGTGCGAACGAACGAGATAAAAGACGTGATACAGCCGTATCACGTGTAGCATACTACGAGGGCAGGTCTTGGGATGTATTCTCTTCTTTATCCCTACGTACTACTTTCAAATTTCCTCGCTCTAATCTCCCTAATCCTGTCCATCCTAGTTACACCACAAATCCATCTCAACGTTCGCATCTGCATGCAGTAGTTTCTCATCAGTCCCTTTCGTGGCCCAACTCAGATCCATATAGCTCGTGGATTGTAAAAAGAAATTAATGGAATTACAGAGTGCACTAATGCACCGTTGCACTAATGGAACGTTTTATCGATTAAACGAATTGACGAAAACATTCGGGCTCTTCCGTGCTACAATCGGTCACTCATGTAGTTCATGCGCAATCCAAGGTCGATGATTCACCTCACCTGTTAGTAAGTAATACTATTTTGGGAGACTTCAAGTTATTACCTGACATTATTGATAAACAGAGGGATTTTACGTATTCGATAGCAGCACAGCTGCTTTTGTAATATCTACGTTTATTTTCTTTCCTTTGTTGTGGAGAGCTCGCTACTATCCATGTCCTTTTTAACAACATCGGACCATAGTACAAATCGTTCAAATAGTTCTAGTAACTGACGTAATAAAACAGCTGATTGATACTCGTAATACAACAATGTGCGCACCAGATATCTCTTTCTCTAGTTCGCTACCGTAAATTTTTCTGCACACTCCTTTTTCGATTCTTCTGGTACGTTGTTGCAAATATTGCTACATGCCATTTTGTTCTTTTATTAGATCCCAAGGTTTGTCAAAGGGCTATGGAGCGCGGCATCCTTGACTTAAAACTGATCGACCGGGTCAGAAATGAGATCATTCGCGCCAGAACCCAAGTGACGATGTCGCCATCACCGCTGCCAATCTAAAATCGGATTGGGCTGGACATTTCTGCCGTATGCTAGATGACCTATGGGTCAAAACCACTACCAACTGGTCCCCAGTAAAATAAAAAGAGGCGAGCGGCGAGTGATCGGCGCCGAGGCAGAACTAGACTTCTTCTACAGACCTAGAAGAAGGTGGCGGGACGAGATCGATGGCTTCTTGAAGAACTGGCCTAACGAAGCGCAAAACCGGGACGCATGGAGAGAACGGAGGGAGGCCTTTGCCCAACAATGGGACACCGAGGGCTGATATTTATTTATTATTCATTTATTTATTGATATACCTATGACAATACAATGTTGTAGATTAACAAATAATCGACGCACTATAAACCATAACTGGTTTGTTCGTACGCCGGTAGGGACTCATCCTTAACATTAGGTGTAAAAGACAATACCTAATTACCTTTTTAGAGAGAAGTCCAGAAGTAGGGGTCTTGTCCGTAGGGTCTGATTCTGGTATCTTCTCGTTGGGGTCGTCGAGGTGGATGCCGGGCCAGCCGACCCATATTCCATTGCCTCGGATCACGACCGGTGCTACAGCTGTTACCAGGCCTCCGGCGCTGGGGACAAGTTTCGTTGTTAGCCACGGTCATACAGATAGCATGGACTGATATTTTGAATCATACTTACAGTAAAGGAGAAGAAGAGTGCTATTCTCCATACTAAATGGCGTACACCGGTATTTAGTACATTCTATAGTTCGCTAGATGCTAGAACGGTCGGTGGTTAAATCTTTCTAGGCTAGATGTCGTTATGAGTATCATTTCGCTATTTTTGCATCAACAATTTCGGATCTACTAGTTACTCTTTTTGGTTATCTAAGCTACCTCACTTACGTGGTTGGGTTCATAATATTGAAAGACTAATAAAAATTTCTTAGCGTATATATTGGCAATTCATCTACTCGCGGGCAAGGAGTCAGCGCCTTCTATGAGACGGGATTTTGAGCTTTTTCCGAGGCACGCCCGCCACTTAGTATGGAGAATATCTTGTCTCCTTTCCTCTATGGTTTGAATGAAGCGTAGGACGATTATTTTTTTAAATTTTATTTTTATATATTTACTAAGTATATCATTCAGATTTCATTACAGGATCTGAAGTAGCTCCTACAAATGCATAATCTATCTATTGACACTGTACCTAAGTATTACAAGTAATGCTGCTGTTCCACCGCCATGGTTTCTAAAAGAAATATCAATGGACGTAGTTTTTTTTATGATGAATTTCTTTCTTCAAAAGAAAACTTTCAATTTATAGGTATGTTATGTATGTACCTAATATAAATGGAAAAGTTTGAAGATGTTTAGCTGTTTGTGACTCAATCACGCTTAAAAGGCTGGACAGATTTGGCAAACATAATTTATGGTCTGGGTACATAGTTAGGGTACTTTGTAAAGTCAACGTAGATGAAGTCCAGTACAACAAACATAATTAGGGCATTTGCAGACCACACATAAACATCAAAACAGACAAAAGACCGTTTGTCGCGATATACTTAAAATGAAAGGTTATCAAATGAACCGCGGGTCAAGGCACAGGCGATTTTTAGCGACTCGGGAGATTACGTTGTTGCTAAGCAATATTACAATCGTTAAATACCTAGGTAGGTAGAATATTTTATCATTTTGACCCCGTGATTTCCGGCTTAGGCTGCGTTTCCACCAGATATGTGTGTGATGTGATCGAGGCGGTGAGCGAGGAAACAATCCGCCAATAGCGCGCTCGCTCGATCTCGTCATTGGGAAATTGAAGCACTCTCATTGGCCGATTTTTTCTTCGCTCACCGCCTCGCTACCTCGCACATCTCTGGTGGAATAGCAGCCTTACAGTAGATAGGTACCTATTACCCCATTTCTTCGCCGATGCGACGTAGAGAATTTCGTTGTGGGCAAAAGGCTCTAGCCAGCTATCACCACTTGACACGTCATTTATCTACCTAAATTTTATCCCTGACTTAAGAGGATACAACCCCGATGGCCCCTGAGCGCGCTGCATACAACTGAAGTTTAGTTCTATTTTCAATCATCGTTATCTTAGCCGATGGACGTCCACTGCTGGACATAGGTCTCCCCCAAGTATCGACAACGACTGGTCTTGCGCTGCCCTCATCCAACGGGTTCCCGCCGCTTTCACCAGGTCATCGGTCCACCTAGTGGGAGGCTTATACCAACGCTGCGTTTTCGGGTACGCGGCCATCTGTTCTGCAAACAATGTGCCCCGCCCATTCCCACTTTAGTTTAGCAATTCTTTTGCCTATGTCAGCTATTCTGGTTCTTCTGCGGATCTCTTCATTTCTGATTCGATCTAGTAGGGAAATTCCGAGCATATCCCTCTCCATTGCCCTTTGGGTGGCTTTCAGCCTTTTTATGAGGCCTTGAGTGAGCGACCAGCAGTGCGATTTTTGAAAATCATACGAGCGGTTTGGCAGTAGAAAATGTCAGAATTACTATGGAGATTATGCATCTTTCTACTACCGAACCGCTCGTATGATTTTCAAAAATCGCACTGCAGTGCGTCTCTGTTCCAATATTATGTCATCACTGGCAACACCCACTGGTCCAAAACTTTCGTCTTGAGACACTGCTGTATTTGGTACTACCTATTTTCAATATTAATCAATTAAAGTCAATGAAATTTCGGTCGACAAACTAATCTCTGTGTCTGTATTTTGTCAGATTTCTGTTATAAAATATAGGATGGAACCTAATTCCGTCTACAGTTTTGCTATCTTCCGGTAAATTAGATAACAAAATCGCTATCATATTGTTAAACGTATTATTAAATACAGACGACTGTTTACGGTTACGTCACGTGAACAGCCTTGTTACGTTAACAATTCAAGTCCAAGGTGACTTATTTTATATAGCCTGCATTAAATAGGTAGGTAGGTACCTAAGGTACTTAAGGCTAGGTTATCCCACTGCAAGCGTCTCTTTCTTGCAAGCATAAGTTTACAATTAGCCATCCCGCTCCAATTGAAAGCAGGATCGCAAAAAAACGTGTTTTTCGTCAATATCTTTGCTCATGAGAGTTTCTTAGCTAAAACTTCTCCTGAGTTCACTAGAAATATTTAATGTATTTAGTTAAGTACAAGAATAAACAGTTAAATATCAGCAGTTTAATCATAGTATTGAAAAAACATAACAAAAAGGGGTAACTTTGGGATTTTTTTTCTATCGAGTAAACTTAATCTAATCGTGTTATTGAGAACAGTCGCCCATCCGCCCGATCCTTAAATAAGACATAATTTAATTTCAGACTTTAAAACACAGTTTAAAACACTTTCGTTTGTGTTCAAAAAATTTCTGTTCTTAAACAGGGTGTAAGGAAAAGTATTATTAACCTTAAAACCACACACCTACTCTACCCATCAAACTGATCAACTTTTAATACGAGAGCAAACCTGTCAGAACAAAAAAAAACTGACTTTCCATAGGTACGTTTCGAGTTTTTACCTTTTCTTTTTTTTTCTAACTGACAAATACTGAATAAGAGTTTGTAAAATAATATCGGCACTCCCTAGGAATAACATTGTAACTTAAAGATTCAATTTTTGTTTATTGAGATGCACCTGGAATATCTTAGATGGAACACATGTAGAGGTACTTAAACCAAGTAAATTATTGACTGTTCCTTATTCTTATTTTGGCTCTAAATATTTAACTAGTAGATGCAGCTACAGAAAGTGAGTGACAATGACATTCAGGCAGGAAAAAGAAAAAAATATACGATAAGTAAAGCCCGACCAGAAATATAAAAAACCTCGCCATGTTGCGGAAAATCATTGGAACTAATTTTTGTAAGTACTTGGAACACTAATATTATAGGTGACAGTCGATTGCAGCGCCCCCAAACCAGGTTTTTTATATTCCTGGTCACCCAACTAACATTTTGGTTATAAGAATCAGTGATATATGAGCTGCTTAAAAGAATTTTAAGAACCAAAGGTTCTGTAAAGGCGCTAACAATTGGGTGCTAGAGCGTGCTATACGTCTCTTATAACCCTGGTTTGGGTCTGTTCGTACTATAGCTTGGAGTGACTTAATGGTTATAGTGTAGTGATAAATGAGTGATTAAGAAGAGTTAGATCAGTGCTATTGCAGCAGTGATTACCACTTCAAGTGTTTTATAAGCTATACACAGGTTATAACTGCAAGCTAAAGTAGTAAACAAGTTATATATATCACTTTAATTACTTTTTTCGTTACACATGGTTACTTCTTGTAACCTATATATAACTTAAGAATATATCGGACTTATTTAGTAGCAATCAATTTCACCGAAAGCGCTAAATATGTAAACTGTTTTCATACATATTTACGTTCTTGTTAAAGTCAATAGTGATAATATTTTTCAGTACGCATATTCATTTCATGGTGTTGTATAATAATAAAATTATTAAGGTAAGTCAAAGTGTTTAAGATTACTGAGTGTTCTATGTATTAAATCTCATGCGACGGTAAGTTTACGGTAACAAAATATACTAGTTTTCATCTCATTTTTGAAACGCCTTAAAAATAAACTACTTTTGATGATAAAATTATTTAAAAAATTACGGCACGACATTTTTTTTTTTCTTTATTTATCGTATTTATCAATTCCTGATACCACCTTTAGACATTTTAATTGAAAATTATGAACAATGTAAGTAAATAAGTGGACCAGTAACATTTAAATAAGTTTTTTCATTCATAATTTTTATAGGTTATCTTTATTAAATGGCGTCTTAGTTTTAATTACTTAAGGATCCTGATAACTCTGTTATTCCTCCCGTAGTAATTTAATACTGAAAGTAAGCACTTGTATGGCACTGGAAGTTCTAAAACATGTTTATAAAGGTGAAAAAACAAAGAGTTTATAGGTTTAACTTGGTTAATAGTTCTACGCGGAGCTGCAAGCTGATAATTATTTGGGTTCTGTTATCGTTTGAAGAAAACCCTTTATATATCACATTTCAGTGAATGATTTAAAATCCAAGTATTATGCATAATTTTGTAATAATAATATTAGCTGTCATTGCTGTCAACATATTTTCTAAATACAAAAAAGTTGATAAACAATTGCACATACAAAGAATGACATAAGAAAGTAGTTTTTTTTAAATGTTGAAATAATAGTACGTATATTGTTACCTATTCATATGAAAAAAGTTCTTATACTTTGCACTAATACCTACTTATTTACCTTTTATTTATTAAATTATTTAATTTTACGAACTTAGGGTGAGTATTTTTTTCGTTATTTACAAAACTTTCCCTTTTATTTCAGTAAGAGGAGCGGAAAAGGACAGTGACATCGTCAAAGAAAATAAAATTATAGAAAATAACCCAGAAGAAAAAGATCAAGAAGCGGAAAAGGAAATTGAATTTTTGAACAAAATCCAATTTCAGAAAATAACCTAGAAGAAAAAGATCAAGAAGCGGAGAAAGAAACAGACATTGACAAAGAGAATAAAGTACACTCAAACAATTATTTGAGCCTAACAAAGTAGTAGACAATATTGAGAAAATTACAATAGATTCAAAAGAAAATGAAGAAGACGATCAAAGATGCAGAAACGTTGCAGCAATCAAAAAAATAGAAAGAGAACAAAATGAGGATAAGAAAATGACAATAGATACAATGGAAGTGACTAACTCAGTACAACATAAAGAAAATACATTAAAAAAACCAAAAATAAAGATAAAAGTAATGAGCCAAGTACATTATCTAACAGTAATCTTCAGATCGAGAAAAACATCCCAAAAACGAAAATCGTAAGAATATCTAAAAAGAAGAGAGAGTAAACCGTCTCCTGAAAATAAAAAAGAATCGGCCAATTTCACATAAGAATGTTAGTTAGTTAGGCTAAAATATCTTATTTAAAATAAAAGCAAATCTTATAAAGCGGCTTGGCTTTATTTTTTTGTAGAGCCCATGTTCGTGTAAATGATTTTTAAATTTTCATTTTTCCAGTATTCACTTTCTTGTTCGTTATCCGAGTTGTTTGAACTACTGCGAGGTAACAGATCGTCACAGATTAGAGGATATTCAAAATCAGAGATAATTTGCTGTTGTACGGAACCCTGTCGTATTTTAGTTGGTTGCTCTTGATACACAACAAACTATAGTTTTTGAGGTTAGGTTAAGTGACTTAAATCCTATTACTCAACTTAAAGTGATAATGAAGAGTTATAAAATTTGCACATAATGTTTGCTGCTGTATACAAGCTTTTATAAACACCACAATATTACTTATGGTTGACCGATAAACTCCATTATAGAGCCTGCAATGATTTAAAGGTGGATTCTAACTCTTGCAGAATCTAGCTCTATATGACTTATAATCAACACTTCTTAGATGCTTATAGGTTTCTTACTAACTCTTAAGGCTCGACAAAACTTTTTAGGTGGTACAAAGTATTTATCTAACTCTTTGTAAGAATATCAGTCGGTAGTAAGTGTTAGTACACACCTGAAAATCACTTACAGCGTTTAATACTTCTTGAAGCTATTAGGGTAAGCCTCAAGGTGTTACAAGACATTTTACTAACTCAGTAGTAGAATACCAGTCGGTAGTAAGTGTTAGTACACACCTGAAAATCACTCACAGCGTTTAATACTTCTTGAAGCTATTAAGGTAAGCCTCAAGGTGTTACAAGACATTTTACTACCTCAGTAGTAGAATATCAGCCGTTAGTAAGTGTTAGTAGACACCTTACAATTACTTTTATTGGTTTGTGCCTCTTAAAGCTATAAGAATAAGTTATACAATGGTTTCGATAAACCCCATGCTACCATCTTAAGTTATATTTTTTTTCTTTATTACTGTTATTCCTCTGAACGATTTAATTATTTATAACTAACCCCACTGTAGAGTCGAATGTTGCTATCGGAGTTCTTATATACCATATATAATACTAAGAGCTCTAAAATAAGGCTGCCGTAAGCACTAAAATGTTTGTTGGGCAGGCTTTAATAGACGTATTTTTAGTAATATTTTGTTTCGTACCTATTAAAATGAATGTAACAACCCCTTGTAAAGTAACATTCCAGACACAATATAGTTTTAATTGTTTTTTTTCACTGATCCGTGACAAAATCTTATTGAGGATGCGACTCGTTGCAGATGACTTATCTACGGATAAACTTACTTTTCTTTGTCTGCGCTTCTTGATTCTGTCGGATTATCATAAATACCGACAAACTGGTTAACAGCTGATTTTACATTTAAGTCACGTTAAGTCGGCACTTGGCTAGGATGATAAACAGAAGCGACATATTATTGTTCGATTGTAGTTAGTTAGTACTGTATAGTATTATCTAATCTGTGGTTAGGTATTTATTTTTATTACACAAACAAGAAAAATATTTACCAACCTATCTTATTTAACACAAAAATGGTCATGTGGAAATATTATGTTCAAATGCGCATTGAAAAAGTTAACTTTTGCGGGTAGTCCAGTCAACATCAAAAGTAGGTATGTACCTAGGTATAAAAGGTAGGGGTACCTAAATGATGACGACAGTACCTAACTTTCAAAATTATTATCTGCTACCATATAAAAAATAAAAAATAGAAATGTTATTTTGTGAAGTTCATCGCTCTCTCACGTAACATAGTATAAAAAAATACAGATTTTTCGAGATTAATGTCATTACGAATTTTGCTAAAGTTTATTGACTGTTCTAGGAAATGTATTGATATTGTATGTCTGAGTTATCCGAGTATTACCGAGGTGACTCGATCGAGATGATCTACGTTAAGAAATTTGTAATTACATGGAGATAGGTATCATGGTGTCAATGATAACATGGGCAGATACCTATACGAGTGCGAGTGGTCGGCATGCAATGTCTTGCTTTACTTATAATCCATCAATATCATGTATATAACTGTACCTACATAAGTTAAGACCTTTATCTTTAGATGCTTTATAATAAGTTAAATATGCGCAGTTGGTAGTTATGTTAATTATGTTGTGCACCTAAGAGAATCGGAAGCTCGCGGAACCTTCCCGAAACCGACCGGCCAGTTCTGGAATTATATTCCGAATTTACTTTTATTAGATGAAAATAAAGTTTAATATGATCATTTAACTATAAACTTTTCCCATTTATTACATTTTTCGAGTCTAAAGCCCGATTAAAATATACAATAACGGTTATTTTCCTGCAATTACCTACCTGTGGTTTATCCACCGTTGTCAAGTTATTATTGTTTTGTTGACTGACGCTTCGTGTGGTTAAAAAACTGGGTAAGCGACTACACAACCGGTCTCTGCATTATTTTTAGCATAATTCATCTTCTCTGCTCAAGTAGATAAAGCCCTTTCTTTTTCTCATTAACATACTTTTTATCATCAATATACAAAACAACTCGTCACGACAAAACATGGTTTACGCAATAACTTTGTTTACTTAGATTATTTTTAGAAAATAAATGCAAATATTTTGTTTAGTTACCTGGCTTTCCTTTCTAATTCACCGGTTTTTTCATTCCTCTTCAATATGAATGGTAGTCGATTAGAAACAACAATCATGCTTCCCTTGCTGTTGCACGAGCGACTGGCACTTTTAAAATCCTTGCCACTCATGTTCAATGTTTTCGGAACGTTCCTTCGCGCGGCCAATCACAGCTGTTATTTTAACGCATGCGCGTTTAGAACGGAGGGATATTCGAAATGTTTAAAAATTGGGTTATCACTGTTTTGGTTCGTGGGTCATCGCAGTTGATGCGTGGTTCTCGCGAGCGCTAAATAAACATCATCGACGGAGATCGGAGGCAGACTGTTTCCTTTGTGCGTGCCGGTTGCCTTTATAGAGTAAGAGACCGGCTGAAGGGCGTCATTCTGCGTCTGAGCTCCGCGCTGGGGTTATCAGGCTCGACCCTGGTCTCGCGCATCACAGAGGGTTGAGCCATTACTGGAAACGCGAATTTTTGTTCGGTCTTTGTAATCTTTGTTAGCTGCGACTGTTCTTTTTTGGTTTGTCGTCGTCATTGATAACGGTTCAGCGTCATACGTTTTTATTTATCAGCTATGTATGCCAATATTTTGGAAGTATTTGGCGAGTATTCTAGGAACAGTGCGAAGGCATAAATGTGAAGCAGGTTTATCGATTAATACCAATGGATGAAACCAGAAAACATTAAATTTTATTCAAGAAAAAGTCATTAAGAGTGTTAATTTTCAATTGACTACCTATATGAAGAGGAACCAAAGAAAATATGAATGGACTGCGTGAAAGATGTATGACATAGGTAGTATTACATAGGTATAGTTACGAAATAATGAGCTCTGAAATGACCGCTAACCTATATAAAATCTGCTTTATCCCCTCATGGGCTAAGGGATGATTACGATGCGTTCAGTAAGCCTATAGAATCATACCGTAAGGAACAACTGCATGCCTCATACCTCCATACCTCCTCATACGCCAAAACATTTTTTTTTCTTTGACCGAAAATTCCATCACTAAACTTACCTCAATTACCTACGAAGGCGTGGCTAGCATGTGTCTAGCTAGACAACGGAAAACCGATATTGTTTAGTAACATACATACATACATAGCGTACACAGCAGACATATTTGCATGCTGCATATGCAAGATATTATTCCGATTAGAATATCTAAAGGACCTCAAACAACCTGGTTAATGAATTTCCAGAGACACAAGAAAAGCGCTGCGCTGTGACTCTGCGATCAAGATCATTCCAATATACCACAAGACAATACTGCCAAGCCAAAGCACACCAATAATCCACCAAAGATATACTTAGAATGGCGTCACGTCGGTCGCACGATTATTGGATCCCAACCAACGACGGGATGGCGGGGCAGAAGAATTAATATTCTAGAGGGGTTTACGCTATAACTACAGAACTGTTTGAAGAAGGTCAAGGTCACACAACACACCTCACTGAACACTACAAATGAAAAACCTAGTATAGTGATATTGTGTAACAGGCAGTGAACGCAAAGTAACAGGATGATAATCGATGAACTGATCCCTAGTACAGTGGTTCAACCGCCCCGACAGACCACTTCCAAAAAACATCCATCAAGATATAATTTTATCAATAAACGCTCAAAAGAGCATTATACACCATGGAAGATGGAATCATTCTAAATAATAACATTAACTTTGAAATTTTATCAATTTTGTAATATCAAAATATTTACATTGATGGTCAGAAAATACACTTGACATTGCTGGCACCAGAGATTCGCATAGGCTACCTAGGGATGTTTTCCTGCCCCTCCTGGACCCGCCCTTGGATGGCACACATACATGGAAAGCTTGCGTAGTTTCCGAGAAATCGCCACTGATTCAACTGACCCGCGGTTCATTTGCCCCCAATCTCTACAGAACAAACCACACTGACATATAAGATGGAAAGGAAGATGATGAGGTATGTGTAAGTATAAAATGTTCTATCAATTCTGATATCTGAACACAATGGTTTTGGTTTAGGTTTCGCGTTCATTTCTTTACTTTTAGATGTTAATTAACAGTGGATTAAAATAAAGGTAATGACTCAATCGACCAGTAAACATGATCTGTATTAGTAGTGACGTGTCAGGCAGGAATAATTTTCCGCATTTCCACGCGTGCGGCGCGGGGTGGGGGGGGGGGGCATGAGGCGCGCGCATGCTGCGTGCGTGCGTCGCACGCGCACGCCACGTGCTGTGCATGAGTATGACCTAGACATCGATGAATGGGCCAGTGGGGTTGTCTGCTTCTTTATCGATAATCGCGTGATAGGATGCTATTAAATTCCGTTAACGCGTGAACCAGCTGTTTGTTAAATTCGACTCCGTGTGTTATTTTAAAGTCGGATATTTAAAGCCCGCCAGCCACATACGGAATTAGGATTTCGTATGGATTTTCCCCTTCTCCAGTAGGTCAACCATCAGTTTTCTCTGAACGTTACTACTGTAGTTGCGTCGCCAATTTCGTATGACAGAATTAGTCAATTTATCCCATACATTTTAGCACGAGTAGATTTGTAGTTAAGTATCGAACATCAGATTTTTTTTTCGCGCTTTCGATAGGTATTGACCCCATAGTGAAAGTTGTACAGTTTGATGGTCTAAACCACCCCCTAAAATGTTAATTTTTGCAACACCTTGCATAAAACAAAGTAAAAAAAAATGTTAAATTAGCAAAAAATAGTATAGGTATCCAGTTTTTATGTCATTTGTAGTTTGTTACATACACTTGTATTCTATTATATTCGAAGAAAATCCAAAGAAAAATCACCACGGAACCTTTGTTTTTAAATAAGTAGAAATTACGAAATACTTACTCAATTTTACTACAAACTTTACTAGTGTTTCAAATCTCTGTTTCTGTAATTAAAAATAGCCTTAAATTTTCGCTGCTATTTGGAATGGAGTATGTATGTAGGTATTGTTATTAATTTGAAAACAATCTTATAGATTTTATGGTGAGTCAACTAACTAATCAATCGATCATAATCAATGACTCAAAAGGGAATGGCCGACCAAATTACATTCTAAATTGGTTATGGAATTAATAACTCTATTATTTAACACTTAGATAATGTTGACTCCTGTATTAGGTTAAGTACCTATTAAATGTTAAAACAAATTAAAACTAAATTCATCGGCACGCTCTACAGGGTGTAAGGGTAAACAGCTGCATTACTTTAAGGGGTGATTGTACCCATGATACTTAAGAGGATATAATTCGGAGCGCGCTCCATACAAACGTACTATGGCGATATTTTCAATAGGTACTAACCAATTAAAGTCAATGAAATTTTGCAGAAACAATCTAAAAACAAATTTCTATGCTCGTATGGAGTCCGATTTTCGTTAAAATGTATAGTTTTCAAGTTACAGTGCCTCAAAGATTTCCATACAAATCTTAAATTAATCCTAGCATTGAAACTGTATATTTTAACGAAAATCTGACTCTATAGAAGCATAGAGATTTGATTCTAGATTGTTTCTGCAAAATTTCATTGAATTTAATTGGTTAGTTTTGAAAATATCACCATAGTAGGTACGTTTGTATGCAGCGCGCATTTTCGCTCTCGGAATAATATTCTCTTAAGGGGTGATTGTACCCATGATACTTAACAACTTTCCCTAAGGAATAACCTGTAGGAAATTTGGAAAAAAAATCGACTTTCTAAAAATCACGGACTTGAAAGGAAGACGGACGTAATCTCGTCTAATCACGAGTGAAGCACCCATTTATCGTCGCTTGAGAGTGAAAACCTCGTAAGGATCAATTCTAGTGAAAAATTTATTTTGAATAGGTAAATAAAGAAAAACTCGGAACATGCTCGGAACTCCGGAACTCTGTTTTTTGGTTACGCTGTAAAATTTTGTACTTACGAGGTTTTCACTCTCAACCTCAAGCGACGTTTTATTTGTGTGCGTGCTGACTTACATACCTGCGCCTAGATTTAGTGCATCTATGTGCGTGCATCTTGTAGAACAAACGAAAATGTAGGACCTTGCATGCTTCATATCTTTTTAGTGTCACACATTACGTCCGTCTTTTTTCAGGTCCGTGACAAAAGTAAATTTTTTTTACGAATTTCCTATAGGTATTTCTTTTGGAACGTTTAATATGTATTGAATGTTTTAGTTCATTATTATACCTACATTTTCAGAAGTTAGAATAATGGGATAGCGACGTCTGATATAATAATCATAATAATTTAGATTGGCTTTGGACGAGGGAAAAGTTCTTCAACATTTTAATAAATTCAGCCAACTTTTGTTTACGGCTCAAGAAAATAATGAAGACTATGATAATATAAATTGCTATCAATGTCATAATAAACGTATAGTGGAAGTTTTTTACAAATAAACAATCACATAGGTATGTAACAGTTAAATTGTTGCTGATAACTCATTGTGTGAATTAAAACATAACTACGTATACCTACCCACGAGTAGATATATTACCTACTACCTAATAGATATTCTGTGAAATACTTTACAATACTTATCTGTAATGCAGGATTTTTCCTATTTTCCCGCATCATGCTATTCTACGCTGCACTAAGTGAGTTAGTAGGAATTTGTTAATGAATGTTAATCACATAGGTAGGTAATACCTACCTACTTATCAGTTATCTATCACAAATCACTTGGCCATCTCACACCTCGTAGCTTCATGTTAAGTACTGTAGACTGAGGTCCGCCACATACATATCGACGATCAGGAATTCCGAATCAGGAGTGCGATTTTTGAATCTCATTCGATGAATTCAGCAGTTGAAAATGTCAAAATTTCTATGGAAAATTTTTATGAGATTTAAAAACCGTTCAAGCTCACCGATGACATTCAAAAATCGCACCCCAGATTTAAGGGGGATTGAGATTTTCGTAAAAAGGTATAGTTTTCAAGTTACAGTGCCTCAAAGATTTCCATACAAATCTTAATTTAATCCTAGCATTTAATCTGTATATTTTAACGAAAATCTGACTCTATAGAAGCATAGAAATTTGTTTCTAGATTGTTTCTGCAAAATTTCATTGACTTTAATTGGTTAGTATTGAAAATATCACCATAGTACGTTTGTATGCAGCGCGCATTTTCGCTCTCGGAATAATATTCTCTTAAGATTTTATTTGGCAGCCTTTGACTGATTTTCTTAGGTTTTGTTTCTTTCTTGGTACCTACCTAATTTCTTCCAGTCGCGGGTTTTTAAAAAATATACCTATTTAATCCTTTTTCTATTACTAACTTACTTACTTACAAGGTTTACATCGGTCGTGGGTTTTTTTTCAATAATTTTCATTTTGCTTTTTATTTTAAACTTTTTAGAGAATTCCTTTTAGATAAAATAGGTAAGTACCTACTTATGCGGATTTAAATGAAAACCAAATCTTAAGTCGAAATGTAATAAAATAAAAAACCGGTCAAGTGCGAGTCGGGCTACTCGCGCACCGAGGACGGTTCCGTACCACACCACCACTTTATTATTATTGTTTGCTGGGCTATTGCAAGCAAGGTTCGTTATGCAACACTGCGACCATCGCTGATCTTTTGTGTTCGCCCCAAGCTCACCCATATTTTACACATACATCCGAACTAGTTTTTTATTATTCTCGGGTATGCAGGTTTCCTTACGATGTTTTCCTTCACCGTCGAGCTAGTGATAATGTTAAATACAACCGTACATAAATTCCGTAGAACTTAGTAGTACAGGCCAGGAATCGAACCGCCGCCTCTTGATTGAGTCGCTAGCTCTCTTCCGTATGGACTATCAACGCTCCTAACTTATAAAACTTAATAAGAAACTTTTTTTCTCCGGGACCATTAGCGCAAGACCGACTCACACTTGGCCAGTTTTTATTATTTTTTGTTATACTGTAGAGTTTGCTCTATAATCACACCAAGTTTGAATGTATTACCGTTTGTACAATAGAGTGGGAAGAAAAACTGACGATAAAAAGTAGTATCTTAATAAGAACCCCCCTTCATTTTTACTTTATTATATTTTTTTATTTGTTACAAATCCGCCATAATAACGCATATAGTTACTGTGAAAATTTTAACTATCTAGCTATTAGGGTAATTCTAGGATAGATGCCGCACTTTTTGAAATATCGTTATATTTCTCAGTTCAATGACAGGAACCAAATAAGATGGTAGGATACAGATACATTGGTCCTTCGTCTACTATTTCATTCGAAAAAAATATAATCATTGTTTATACTTTTTATGCTTTGTTAATTTTCCCTGACCTCTAAAATTTGAAGTATATATGCCCCATAGCGGATAGTTGCCTCACCAGTAAAAATAGCCTAGGGGATATGTGCCCTATCAAGAAAAAAACACTTTTTATGCAAGAAAATTAGTTATTTACGATGAATGGATGAATCCAAATAAAACTGATATTTTCTTATTTTTCTCAATGAAGATTTAACATATTAAATGACAGTAGAGTATAGATGCCCCATCTCAGTTCTCTTTTTAATGGGGCATCTATACTCTACTGTCATTTAATATGTTAAATCTTAATATTATAAATAATTTGCTACCTAAGCAGGTACATAACAATCATTGCAATACCTATTTGCATGCCCATCACAACATCTAAAACAATATCTAAATAATTAAGGATAAGCCTCAAGCTAGAGGATAGACGCCCCTAGAGGCATCTATACCTTAACAAAATTGGGGCAAGTATACTTTTCGTAGGGAATAGATGCCTATTGCAATAAAAAATAAACAAAATCATGAAATTAAAAACAATCTTCTTTGCGGGTATGCATACACTACTCTTAAATAGGGAAACACCAAAAAAATGTGTTTTATTTATCAGGGAAAAAGTATAAACACCACAACAACACCGTAAAATAATAATTGTTAATATTACCTTCGCGCCAAAACTTCTAAGGAAACTCACTCGTGCGCACAACCACTCAGCGTCTTGTAGCGCGGCACCCTACGCGGGGGCGGGGGGGTCTCTTGTTTAGTAGTAGAATGACCGCCACCCAAGGTCGCGAAACTAGAGTTTTAAAATTCAGGGCGTCTATCCCACTGCGGCATCTATCCTAGAATTACCCTACGGTTCAAAAGTTACAGCCCAAAGGTAGGACGGACAACGTAGGCTTAGTAATAGGGTCCCGTTTTCACCCTTTGGGTACGGAACCCTAAAAGGTGACATTCTTGTTGATCCCCACCCTTAATGTCACGTTAACGGCATGGAATAGAACACTTCATCATTGTTATCACACCATTCATCATCATCCAGCGTCAAACCCTTGCAGCTTTTCTGTGACAAGGTGCAAAACATTCTTTTTTATTTATAATTTTTAGACAAAATTAAGTTAATTATTTAAACTATTGACTAAACCTTAACTAAATCTACCTCAATTAGTTTGTAATGTAAAAAGTATATACAGAATATTGAGACTAAAATGAAATTATGTACAAATTTACAATCCTAAAAGTAGGTAAGTATAATATTTACAGGGGGCCGCCGCACAGTCGAATGCATTTTCTATCCATCTTACGATAGATAGAAAATGCAGTCGAGATCGCTATCATGCGGGAGCGTGCCCAGGACGCTGGCGGCGTCACCTCGCTGTATGGCAATCAAATGCTGATACGTTGCCCGAGGTAAGCGCCAGCCCTGTTGTCCCCCGAGACCTCTACCAGGCGAGATGACAACTCCTTAAACAGTTGTCGTGCTTCCGGGCCCCAGGGTCCCAGGGTCTCCACCCCGAATGGTGCAAATATGTAGTCCTCGCCCAGGGCTGCATATAGGCGCCTCTTTTTGCTCTCCGCAGAGGCAGCCGCCTTTTTAGACTTCTTGCTTTTGCGTTAGCACCGCATTTCCGCCAATGTCAAGTGGTTTGGTATCTATCCAATCTCGAGGATTGTTTTTGAGTATAAGAACACAACTGTGATTGGATTGTGGTGCCTCGTGGCAGGTTGAAAAACGCGAACACCACGCGAAAGACGAGTGTTCGGGGCAAACCCTGCATCGTGACTCCAAAACATTCTTGTTTGTCCTTGTATTAGGTACTTAGGTAAGCATACCTATACCACAATATTTGTTGGTTACCCATTTGATTGAAAAAGAAAACTTCCTTATACTTCCCTAATTGTATAATTTTTCGACGAATTTTGTTATCTTTCCAATAACTGGCGACGTTAAACGGATGCCAATATTGTCGTATTATTATTTGATTTATGAATACAATGCACGTTCGTATTTACTTACGTCGTCACAAGATTCCAGATATCACTCGAACTTTGGATTTTCCTCGGGTCGTTGTCCTTGATTGCTCCTGTCAAATAGTGAATATAGAAACAGGGTCATTAATTATACTTAAGTTAGTACTCCCTCTTCAGGCGTAGCGCAGATGATTGAGAATAATCGAGGAACATATATTGAACGATCGAACGATGATATTAAAACATGGGTAACAATGAAAGAGGAAACCAAGGAGGAACCAAGCGGTGGAACAAGAAGGTTTACCTCAAATTATCTTTACGAAAACAGCTAAATTCTGACCGGAGCCACGCGCTCGTTCGCATCGATTAGTATGGAGAATCGTGGTCCAGGAGTGCTATTTTTGAATCTCATTCGGTGAGCTCAGCAGTTGAAAATGTCAAAATTACTCTGGAGATACACATCTTTTGACTTTAAAAAATCGCACTCCTGAAGCATGATTTTTGAGAGTCAAACCAGCAGTAGAAAGATGCGTATCTCCATAGTAATTTTGACATTTCCAACTGCTGAGAAGCTGCAACGGCAAATCGCACTCCTGGACCACGATTCTCCATACAAATCGATGCGAACGAGCGCGTGGCTCCGGTCAGAATTTAGCTGTTTTTAAGCATTTTCAGTGGATTGGCGGTATAGAAAAAATATTGAATAGACAGATTCGAATTTCAAAAACTCTTTCCACGCTAGCGGATACAATGCACTTTTGCACTCAGATTTCGAATGATAAACAGAATCTTTCCGAGCTTGTGAGGTGAAAACAATATTTCCAAAAAACAACTGCTTGACTTTCAATTTATCGGGTCACTGCGGATTTGTTTTTATAATGTTTGTAGTTATTATAATAGCTTCAAGCATAAAACATAATAATCCGTAATGTTTCGATAAATTGAAAGTCAATCAGGACTACAATGTGACATTCTTGTTTATTTGGAAATATTGTTTAATTGTTTTGAAATAAAAAAATACGATTGCGGGCAGCACAATAGGCTCGGTAGGCTCTTAAGGGCATATTACCGTTGGCGCGCTCCATACAAACGTACTATGCGGTGATATTTTCTATACTAACCAATTAAAGTCAATGAAATTTTGCAGAAACAATCTAGAAACAAATCTCTATGCTTGTATGGAGTCCGATTTTCGTTAAAATTTATAGTTTTAATGTTACAGTGCCTCAAAGATTTCCATACAAATCTTAAATTAACCCTAGAATCAAAACTGTATATTTTGACGAAAATCTGACTCCATACAAGCATAGAGATTCGTTTCTAGATTGTTTCTGAAAAATTTAATTAACTTTAATTGGTTAATATTGAAAATAACACCATAATAGTACGTTTGTATGCAGCGCGCATTTGCGCTCTCGGAATAAATGTTTTTCACATACCTAGTAGATAGCAAATGGTTATTCGACCGATTTTAATGTTTTTTATGAATCTAATACTAAATTAAAACCTGCAATGTGTGTGTGTGTGTGTGTGGTAGTCAATACTGTGTTCCGTGATCATTTGATAAACTTAATAATATCTACTTATTAACTGTTATCTTGTGGTTATCTTTGTTTTTACATTACGCAAGGTACGGGTCATTTTGTCAAAGTTGATGAGCTCTTGAATGAATGACGTCTACTTTATGGAACGTGTCTTAATATCTAAGCAGATTGTGCTTATAAAATTTCATTTAGTTATAACACATTTGCTCGTAAAGGGTCTCTTATTTGACCAATTTCACTAACGTAATGTATCTCATTACGACCAAGTCCGGTAATGTACCTAAAGTAAAACGGACGGATGCGTCTAAAACGAACGGTACTTTTTTAAATCTTAGCAAAAAGTTTTTATGTCAGAAAAGTGGTTAACATTTTATGAATAAAATTAACTTTGGGAGGGGAGATAAAATATAATAAAATAAACATTTACATAATTCTTTAATTTAATTAATTTTGACAATAAATTACAACCATTTATGTGAAACCAAAACAAACAATATAAATTTACTTTATTAGTAATATTGGCTGTTTTTGTGTCTTTGCAAAAAGAAAGCGCTCTGATGCGCGCGCATCGCTAATTTGTGAACAAATAAAAATTATTTCGCGCGCTTTTTTATCGCAATTTTTTTTAAAGAATTATTAGTTTATGAATGTCCGAGTTTTATTTATTTCCTTGTTTCCTCGCAAATGTGTTATAAAACAGCCTCGCCTACGGCTCGGTCTAGCAATAACGCCTCGGCTGTAATTATCAACTCGCCGAACTTGTATCATAAACTACTATTACTTCAAAAATCTGTGATTTGGATTTAGGGACACCAAATATTATAATATCGTAACTTTTTTAGACACATTATGTTACAGTTTTAGTATCGGAAGTGTAGATTCTATTACTAACTGCAAACTAAGTACCTATTTAGTCACTCTATCTCTTAACATTTCAAAGTTAAGCTAAGATCAAAGGACGTAAGGTTAAGTACCTATTTATTTTCTAGGTATCTATATAAGTTTTCTCTCTAATGGTAATGAGACACGAGATCTAAGAATTATAAAATAATTGATAAAATGATTGACGCATTTCATCACGAACACAAATATCGGTCAGTGCATGATACGGTCGTTTAAATAAACTACAAATAAAATCGAACATAACTCTAACAGATTATATATACCGTATAATTGGTGAACAATTTAATTTTGTCGATTTATTAGGACTCGATTAGTCTCGTTCGATTCGGACATAAGCAGATTTGATAAGAGAGTCAGGCAGGAAACGTAACATGTCTGATATTTTGATGAATTGAAGATAACCGGACGGTTTAAAGTTCGTTTTTAAGGACCGGCAATTGCCTGGAGGGCCGCTGCTCTGGTGGTCGGTCGCTGTTCTGGTCGGCTGGCCGCTGGCTCGGCTCTATCGATCAGCAATCTAGCTACTTTTGATTTTCAGCGATAAGAGCGGCCCGGCTCACCCCATTCGTTTTCGGCATAAGTTCCAGAATCAACCAAAATCTAGACAGTGTTTATAATTCTTCCCTCTCTGATGGCACTTCCTCTTTCAACAATACCACCTTCAATACGCCTGATACAGAACTAAACGCAAACCTGTTTCCGAGATAACTTTGGAATTAAGTAAGTATATTAATTTCAGGCGTTTTATAAAAGACATGTATTGTAGTGGGTAAGTAAATTAAATAATATGGAGTTCACACACAATGCAGTTTTGTTATGTATACCTACTCTGGCTGCCCTTTTTTTACGGCTACGGCGCCGTACTAACAGATACCGCACTCTCCGGATGTCACACGCATTTTCTAATTTCGTACTTTGAGCTTCAGGAACGACGAAACAAAATGCACCGTATGTCAATGCACGACAGCCTGTATCGCGTACGATACGCGGCGCCGTAGGTAGGTACTTATAGCAGCTGTCAAACGTGAGTGACGCGATGTTCTTGGTGACGCGTCACCGTCATGACGATGGTGCACTGGTGCAGCGTCGCGCCGCGTCAGGGTGACGGCCCGACGCACTAACGCCGCCGCCCCGGCGCCGCCCTGCCACCGCCCTGGTGATGTCACAGAGCTCTTACTCTTATCAAATTATGTATTTTTGTGGCACGTGCATCGCCAGTATTTAACAACTGCCACTATATTGAAACACTTTAGTTCACCTCGTAATTTACTCGTGCAAAACTATGATCTCTAAAAATAAACTGATCGGAGGCGGAGGTAGCAGTTTATTATTACACACTAGGCTGCTGTTCTTCAGTGCTGCGTTTGTGCATTTAGCCATAGCGGCCGTGGTCATACTGCCCATAGATTTATCTGTGAATACAGATCCTGACGTAAAAGAATATGAACGTCTTAAGTGGAGATTTATAACAGCTTGGTTTAATGTGAGTGCAATGAATAATAATTGTTACCGCGTTTTTTTCAGTGATTTTGCTTAAGCTTAGATTGAAATTACTAAGATGGGAAAGCCTCCACTGTCGGCGCCGATGGCTAATTTGATTACCGGCGCTGATTACCCATATTACCAGTGACGGCGCCGGTTGCAGAGATAGCTGCCGGCGTCGACTGCCGAATTCGGTATGTCAAGTTTTTTTTTGGAGGGCTGAATCGAAAACCATTTCGAGATAATTGTCTCAATAATCATATTTTCAATGTCAGAGATTTTAAAATGAAAGGATTACAGATATTTTTAATAAAATAACGTCGTTTTTCAGTCCGTGCAGTGACGTCACTGGCATACCTGTGAACTCCTTGGTAAACATAACAAAATCAACTTAAAATAACCGGCCATTAAGAAAAAAAAATACTTTCACAATGTCAGAATTTGACATTTGATGTTGCCGTATCTTTTTCCAGCATAGAGTTAGAAAGAGGAGGCAGGTTTTAAGTTTTTTAAATACAGCTGTAGGTAGTTTTTCTCCATGGAGTTCGAATTATTTTCTCTCCACCATTTTTGCACTTAGAGATTACAGATCAAAATAATTTAAATATTAAATTTATATTGATAAACTCGATGAATCGCAATAAGAATGAAATAGGTATCTTAAAATTATGTCTTCTGTCCGTAAAAAATATAAAAATGAAGACAAAAAAAAACTTGACATACCTACCGAATTATAATACCGGCGGCGCCAGTTGCCGAGTTATGTGCCAGCAACACCGGTTGCCGAGGTGGGTGTCGGTAGCACCGGCTGCTGAACTAGCTGCCGGCGCCGACTGCTGAGTTGGCCGCCCGTTGGGCTAAACGTGAGCTTTACATGGTCTTAAAATATTTTGGGCCACAGGTCCGACTCAGTTAGTCAGGTGAGCGACAGGACCATTGTTGGGTTACCGTTGACCACAGCCAGTACCTACCAAAATTGCAACTATTTACCTAGTCTATGAACTCGGACTGGGGTTGGACTTAGGTAAACTGTCTTACTTTAGTAGCTACTAGGTATTTAAAGTCCTAAATCTCGGCCATGTGCGTCGCACACCGAAAAACACCTTTCGGTTAGTAAGGTTTTGGTAACAGAAGTAGGGGTTAAGCGTATATATTACAGTTGGCGATCTCCATACAAACGTAGTCTGGTTATATTTTCAATACTAACCAATTAAAGCCAATGAAATTTTTCAGAAACAATCTAGAAACTAATCTCTATGTTGGTATGAATGAAGTCGGATTTTCGTTAAAATGTATAGTTTTAAAGTGACAGTGCCTCAAAGATTTCTATACAAATCTTAAATTAATCCTAGCATTAAATCTGTATATTTTAACGAAAATCTGACTTCATACGAACATAGAGATTTGTTTCTAGATTGTTTCTGAAAAATGTCATTGACTTTATTTGGATACCTACCTAGTATTGAAAATATCACCAGACTACTTTTGTATTTTACTTTATATTATTCTTAGGAAGATTTACAGCATTGATTACAAAGTTAACACATCCTTAAATAACTGTAAGCTGATTACAAGCTCCACCTATAAAAATTTGTGCTCTCGGAATAAACTTCTCTCGTACAAGTTTAAAAATAGTTATTTGTTATGCTAGGCTGCAAAGTTGTTTTTTGGCGCGAGTACTTGTATTGAAACCTGAGCAAGCGAAGGATTCTAGGATTGAACCACGAGCGACGCGAGTGGTTCAAACAATAGAATCCTGAGCTTATAGCGAAGGTTTCAAAGGTACGAGACGCAGAATAACTTTGCAGCCTAGCGAAACACACAACTTTTCACCTCACAACCGCGAGGAAACAAAGTGAATTGCTAAAGAGAACAACATTTTAAAAATTGTTTTTTCGTGCTGGCCAGTGACATGAAATAGTTATTAAGGCATTTTCAGTGGACTGGCGGTATAGACAAATATTGAATAGACAGATTCGAATTTCAAAAACTCTTTCCACGCTAGCGGATAAAATGCACTTTTGCACTCAGATTTCGAATGATAAACAGAATCTTTCCGAGCTTGTGAGGTGAAAAATAATTTTCCCAAAAGGGGACAAAATTACTAAATAATATTGTGCTATTTTATTTAAGTACGTATTTAATTTTTTAGGGTTCCGTACCCAAAGGGTGAAAACGGGACCCTATTACTAAGCCTACGTTGTCCGTCCTACCTATTTAGGCTGTAATAATTGTAATGTAACTTTTGAACCGTAATAGCTAGATAGTTAAAATTTTCATAGAATATTATGCGTTATTACGGCGGATTTGTTGACAAATAATAAAAATGACCAAAAGTAAACAATGTCAACAAGAAACTAGTTTTTATCGACGTTTTTTCTTCTCGTTCTATAGTAAAAACGGTAATACATACAAGCGTTAAACTTGGTGTGATTATAGAGCAAACTCTACAGTATAACAACAAATAATAAAAACCGGCCAAGTGCGAGTCGGTCTCACGCTTAAGGTCCCGATGAAAAAGTTTTTTCCAATTTAATATGTTGTGTTCTGTGGTGGTGTGGTACGGAACTAGGGTTGCCACTTTTTTTTTGTGCAATTAAAGTACATTGGTTATTATAGTAAGAAAAAAAAAGTACATAGTATCAAAATAAAGTACAATTAATTTTTCTGTCTTATTTATGTTTAAAAACATATTTTTTATTGCTTTTCGCTGTTTTTATCTTTGTATCTCTACTAAACAATGAGGCGTTTTCATTAAAAAATAAAATGGTTCAAAGACATTGGAAGGATGGCGTTAGGTATAAGTGATGTGGCGCTGGCTAGTCGCGACATCGATTCAGCACTAATCGATATGTTTCGTTTAACGAAAAATACTTACGACTTAACTCTTCAAAATCTCAAAGAAATTAGGCATTTATGCTCACGACTATATTCCCCGAGGGGTAGTCAGAGGTATTCTGAAACCTCATAACATCCACGTTTCACCAGTAGTACCGAAACTCTGTCCAGTGTGACGGGGGGTGCGCCCATCGCCACAGATATTAAATCATGCGAAATAAAGTATTTTTGTGTACTTCATTATTCTCATAAAGTATAGAGTACAATTACCTGAAATAACGTACAATACTTTATTATAAAGTACGGGTGACAACCCTATACGGAACCCTCGATGCGGAGTAGCCCGACTCGCACTTGACCAATTTTATATTTTATACTACGGCTTTGTTAATTCCTCCTGAAAATAGAAGGATTATATTCGTACTTAGTCCGAGATATAATTACGTGTAGTATCGCTCATCTTGCTCGTATCCGCGTCCTTTAAATCATAGAAAAAAAACAAAAAATGTTTCCATCACCCGCCACCCACCTGTCAATGTCAGTCGTTTTGTCGCGCTCAAATCGCGCTCCTGTGTTGAAACAAATTGTTAATTATTATATTGATATAAAATGTTATTTTGTGTATATTATGGATGTGAAGGAAGTTTGAAGACAAGCAGGAAAGGTGGAAGTAAAGGAAACATAAGTAGGAGGATTGAATGACAAAGTAATATATTATTATGTAGACTGTAAGTATGTACACAATTTACAAAGGTTTACACAAAGAAAATTTTATTATAAATGAAGTTAACTTGCTACTAGTGAGGGAATAATATCCCCGGCCGGCCTGACACTGGACACAAAGGTCCACGCATTTTCGAGTTTCGAACATGCGATTTCCCGTTGGGAAATGTAGGTACAATAGCGTACCAATCGCGGCCCATGCATGAACGTGTTACGTTTCTTGCGCTTCCCCGTTGGGGAAGGAAAACTGACGCCGATCAAAGCTCCTGTGCTCATAGCACAATGCATTTTCGAGTTTCGAACATGCGATTTCCCGTTGGGAAATGTAGGTACAAAAGCGTACCAATCGCGGCCCACGCATGAACGTGTTACGTTTCTGGCGCTTCCCCGTTGGGGAAGGACAACTGACGCCGATCAAAGCTCCTGTGCTCATAGCACAATGCATGTTCGAGTTTCGACCATGCACTTGTTTACCCGTTGGGAAAACTATACCAGTACTAGTGCCCAATGCCCACACACGTTTGAGTTTCGAACAGACACATTCCCGTTGGGTACCTATTATTACCCACCATTTTGGAGTTGCCACCAAGCACTCTCCCATTGCCAGCTCCTGAGCCCTTAGGCCTTGAAAGGATGATGATGATGACTTTCCCGCTGGGAAGTCAACTGCCGCCGTCTCCGGTGCCCTGTGACATAATGTACTAACACAGCTTTTGTGTTCTGATTGACATACTCGCTGAGTTTGATTTGTCTGGACTAAGTGACTTATCTGATCTATTGGTTTTTTCCACTTGGACCACCCACCAATTCCCATTGGGAATTATCATATCTATGTTATTGTCCTTATTTTCATACATATGGTTCTATCTGTGTGATCGTGTAATACTTATGCATCTTTCCGTTGGAAAGTGGGTTTGTTTTTGTTTCTTTGTTTGCCTCATAATAAATTAGGCATTGATGCCTCATTTACCTATTCATGGTGATTTCCCGGTGGGAAAACATAACTCCGAACAGTGGGGGTTACCTATACCTATGTTCCAGCTACCTACTAACATGTATGAGGCTAGTGTAAAAAGCTTTTACTCTGTAAGTACATTATAGCTCTTAGTGTTGATTTTGACATAGTTACTAAGAGAGACGTTGAGCTAAATCCCGGTAGATATAAAATTCATACTTCGAATATTCAGTAAACATTTAATAACTGCACATAAGTCACACTCCCAGGATTCAATTAGCCTCAGGCATGCTACTCACCTTAAGTTAAGGTGAGGTTAGAAAACAAATCAGAACTGCGGCAGAGTCAATCTACTCTCAATTTGAAAATGTTCAGTCAATAGTAAGAACACAAAGAGAGAAAGATGCAGTTTCTAAAAGATTTATTTATAAATAATTAGGTTAGGTACCATAAAACTGCACACATATAGATGCCCCTAATATAAATTTGGAAACGCCTGGCAGTTTGAAACAATCTGGTAAGGCTAAAGGCCACAGCCTACAATACAATATTCTTTCTCTCAAGAGATTTCAATAAATTAGCACCAAGTAAGGATGCTTACAGACTCTCCAAGCTAAGCATTCTGCATTTCTAGTACATTGAGTTAAGATAGAAGGTTATTGCACCTTTCGTTTACAAAAATATACCTTGGCCTTATAAGGAAATTAGTGAACTGAATTCCTTTGCTCCACAGTGTGAAGTCTTATAATAAAGAAAGTTTCAGACAGTATGAACCACAAACACAAACCATGGCTTCAAACCGAACCGTCTACAGTTACCCTTCAGCATCCATCAGATTTGGACGTGTGAAGTACCTGCCCTTTGTGATAAAGCTTATCGCTAGTCACAAATACCTTACTTTTCAATTTGGGCAATATCACTAATGATCGAATAAAATACCTTTTGAGGTAGCGTTTGCTGCTGAATTAAAAGAGTTTTATAATTGAGTAATATATCACTAAGAAATCTAATAATACCCTTTTTTGGGTATGTTGTTACTCCGGTATAGTAGCAGCAACATAACTTTCATGTTAATAACAAGTTAAAGATGTCTGAAATGAAAATAATTAAAACAGGCAAACAATTTAAGATTAATTATGTTATAACTTATTCACAAATGATGATGTACCACAGTACACGCCATAGATTTTAAATTTAGAACCTCCCAATAATTAAGTACCTATGTAGGATGTAGGTTTTTGTTTTTTAATAAACTTTTCAAATAGATGGAATATCAGAGTTTTGGGTAAACTTTGGTTGCAAGGGATTTCATTGTGTGGGTGGTACCTTGGAAAATTGAAAATTGTTTAGTAACAATACATATTGATCATAAATAGTATTTTAAGATTTCAATTAATAATGATTCATTATTTAAAATGGATGGCCTACCCAATAGACTAGCTTAGCTGGCTAGGCCCGGCCTGCACGGTCAATGTTCACAAAACTGTTAAAACCCTTAAAAAATTTAAGGAATGTTTAGTCCTGTACTTAAGGACCTGAAGATGTACCTATCAATACCTCATTGGTACGTAGGACTTACTAATAATGTTTAAAATAATGGTTTAATGAATGAATGATTGAAACAGATCTATTGTCACAGCACAGAAAGTTTTACAACATAAGACTAAAGATATTTTAGAATCTGTCGGTTCTATTAAACATAAAATAATTTTTAACATTCACTGCTCAATCTAATTAACCTATATCTGAACTTAGGGTCATGAGCAATTAAAGATTTTATTAAGTGGTTATATTATTATTATTTGATATCTGTTGTGTGGCAGTTTGATAGAGCTTTGTTTACACAAATAATCTGGATATTAATACGTACCTATGTTACCTACATGTCCAGAAATATAAAAACTATGTTAAATGGGTTAAAAGTCAGAGGTTTTCGGTTTAATCAAAGATGTATAATAAATTATTTAGTATAAATTTAAGAGGGTACGAAGCTCACAGCATGTGGATCAATGCAACCTACATTGCACTTAAATTCTTAAGGGGACATTATCCCTAGACTGATAAAGGAGTATATCACATAAGTATCTAACTAAATACAGGCAAATAGCAAAAACGAAGGAGCTACAGCAGAAGGAGAGTTTTCCCAGCAAGTTTTGAATATGTTTACTTCAAAGTTCCGTTCAGTGTAGATCTGTCAGTGGTACAAAGTTCACAGCGTGTGGATAAATTCAGCCCACATAACACTTATTTTCATAAGGAGGCCTTGCCCCTGGAGAGATAAAGGAGATAATCCTAACTAGCCTAATTAAGTATAGGTAAATACTTACTGAATGAGTTTTTGGATGATTCATTCTAAGTTTGGTTCATGTGAAAAATAGGTTTCATGCATAGAGACACTCTCGCATGGAATGTAGAGGGTTAGGTTGACATTTTCACCCTCATTTTTTCTTCTAAGCATGTTCTTTAGTGTTCCAATCTCATACTCTCAGCCTTGGTACTAACTGCTGAAAGCACTTGAAAGTCTCAGAAATAGTTATGTTTTAACTCTGTCTATCTTCTACGTTCTATTCAGATCGCAGGCAACTCTTTCTTACTGGGTTAAATTTTAAAAAGATGCCGTGCAAATTTATATAAAACACTAATAAATTTCTATAGTTTGCGAAAGTGCAAGCAGTTTTGTTAGTTAAATTAGGTATTTTTAGAGGTTTCTATTTGTGTTATTGTATTTTACATACTTCTGTTATTGATACTGATACCTAAAGGTGATTCTGAACAAATGCATCACCTATTCTATATCTCATAATGGATAATAACACTTATATCGACAATGATTTGATGATAGATCAATTTAGATAAAACGCGGTTTTAAAGGTTATTCAAAATACGACCTTCTAAACAAAAATATGTTAGTATGTGGGACTCACATCATGTCTGATTCTTATGTTTAATAGTTGTACCCATTCAATAACTTAGATTTAGGTAAAGGTAAACTTATCCATGAAGTTAGTTAAGTATACCTTTTACTTAATTTTCAGATTAAAAATGATATTTAGTATACCTGCAACTAATTATGTATATTTAATATTAGCCATGAAACTGATAGAGAAATGTTATAATTATAACAGACTGAAAGACGTCTACTCTTGGTACACATATTAGTTTAGAAAGTTTTAGTCAATCAACCTGAAATGTGCCCCGTTAAATAAAAGGCTCTTACAATAAATACCTACTTAAAAGTCACTAGTCAACTTAGACCAGTAAAAGAATACATGGCCCTGACAATTGGTAGACGACATCAGAAAGCCTCTTGTCAGAATGTATGAGCCGGTGGTTTAGTCAAGTCCTGAGACAGTGTAGTGGAGACCTGTGTTTTCTTTTCACATCCACTATATTTGCTGCAACGTAGGTCCGCAAAAAGTCTTAACGTGGATAGTATTTTTAAAAAGCGACACCAATGTTGGTCGGTCTACTATAACCTCAACAATATGGAGTCTGACAGTGATCAGATTAAGTTGGGAGAAGCAGTTTGAGGTACTCATATAATTATAATTAATGTCAGTTAGAATTTAGAATGCTTAACAAGATATTCTTACTGACTAATTGTAACAATCGTTATAGGGATATGGTTGAGATATTAGTCCTAATAACTTACAAGGTTTTGTTCTTAGTTGTGACTCTAAGTTCACAACAGAACAGTTGTCTTAATTTAAGATGTTGTTTCCTCTAAACATCTACACGTAATTATATCTCGGACTAAGTACGAATATAATGGTAGGATTAAACGAACTTACCTGAAGTGAAGTTCTATCCTAATTATATGAAGTACTTAGTCCGAGATATATACCTACTTCCCACCCCCCGCATACCCAGTGTTAGCTCTAAACTACTGACATTGACAGGTGGGTGGCGGGTGATGGAAACATTTTTTGTTTTTTTTCTATGATTTAAAGGACGCGGATACGAGCAAGATGAGCGATACTACACGTAATTATATCTCGGACTAAGTACTTCATATAATTAGGATAGAACTTCACTTCAGGTAAGTTCGTTTAATCCTACCATTATAAATAGGCTTCCTAATCACTTTAATCTTTAAGCTTTTTGATCTTTTCGAATAGGTATCAATTTTTATCAGAACGTTTCAATAACACCTGAATTATTTCAGTTCATTAACCTCGCATACTTTCCTTTGTGCATTTATTGCGACTGGAGAGAGAAACAAAGCAATGGCGACCTTTGGCAGGTTATGATGTTGAGGAAACTTCGGGACGTCGTGTTAACTAGCATTTTATTTCCCACCATTTTGGTAAGTTTATTTTACCTATTGGTTCATGTAACAGGATTATTCCAAAATTCCCTCGTAGTTAAAATTTAAATACATCACTAGTTTCTAATAAGGTAAGTAATAAAAAAATTATTCAGACAATGAAAATAAACAACTTTCCCTGAGGAACAACGTTAAAAAAAAATAACGAAAAAAGATTTTTGAATCTCCCATAGAAAATCGATCGGCTGAACCGCACTCTTGTACCTAAGTAGGTACCTCTACCTAACTATACATATTATCACCAACAAATTTTCTGGTTTTTAGAGTGAGTAGAATCGATAAACACAGTTAAGTATAGAGGGTTGGCAAAAGGATGTTTCGGAACTTTCCGTTCAAGTCATCTCTTTTATAGTGTTATCTGGTATCAATGGCTTCAGTATGACCTCCTGATTACAAATATATAAGATGACAAGCGCTCAGACTGTGGGGGTAGAAACTGTGACGTCATAAAGATAGCCATACAAAGGAAAAAAAAAATTTGTTTATTCATGCCGTGCGTGTGGGGTATCAAATGAAAGGGCTCTACGAGTACATTACAAATATATAGCATAGTATATCATTTTCACTACTTGGTACATGTACATTCTTTATTTTGTAATTTATCTGGTCAATTATTTTTTGACGCAATATAGAGGATATCCTGAGTAATTTGATACATATTCTACAAAAATCCATTGAGTCGTTTATGATCTACAGCAGTTTAAAGTCAACTCAGAAGTGTGGATTTTTTTTACTTTTTCGAATAATTTGTTCAACCAAGTAGTGAAAATGATAAACTATGCTATATATTTGTAATGTACTCATAGAGCCCTTTCATTTGATACCCCACACGGCATGAATAAACAAAATTTTTTTTTTACTTTGTATGGCCATCTTTATGACGTCACAGTTTCTACCCCCACAGTCTGAGCGCTTGTCATCTCATATATTTGTAATCAGGAGGTCATACTGAAGCCATTGATACCAGATAACACTATAAAAGAGATGACTTGTGCCAGAATCTTATTTAAGCGACTTTTTGTCGGTTCGCCGATCTACTATTAGGGTACCTACCCGTCATAATGGACTAGTCATCGCATAGTGCTGACTGCGCTTTTCGAAATGATAAATACAGCGTTGCTCAGCGAGCAGAGAACTACTCATTGTGAGAGACCACGAAGGGTTACCATAACCAACTATTTAACTTTATTTCAGTTCGCGGACATTCTCTTCTGGTTTCTATACTACTACGACATAACACTCATTACTCCGGAGAGACTCTTCGATTACCTGCCAACTTGGGGGCAGCATTCCCTGCACACTGTCTCCCTGTTCGTTGTAACCCTGGACCTGGTGTTGGTGCCCAGGAGAAGACCGAAGAGTGTGAAGACACGCCTTCTAGTTATGACTACGTTTTTTGCTATCTATTCTCTTGTGTACGTTGGTATTTTTATTTTGTCAAAGAATGACTAGTTAGTGCGTTCACACACGATGACGCACTGACGCATACGGCAGATGTCACTCCATAGAACCACACCCGGTGCGTCAAGCGTCACCGTGTGTGCTTCTACGTGCAGTTTCATACAAGTCCTTGATTCACAAATAACGGACTGACGTTTGCTGCTCCGTCAGTGCGTCATCGTGTGTGAACGCTGATCCGGTTGGTGATGAAGAAAAGACGCAGAGAACTTTCAGATAGCAACTAGTACATCATTTAAGATACTGCCGGACCTTGAGCCGGAGTTTAGTTGTATCAAAAAGGCACTCTTATCTCCCCTCGTCCCGCCTGGTGTTCCAAGTAGGGTGCACTTAAGATGCAATAGAGGTGAAATGAGATCTCGTACAAAGGTTCAGGAGTGTGATTTTTCAAAGTCAAATCAGTAGTAGAAAGATGCATGTATATCCATAGTAACATTTGCAACTGCTGAGCTTAGCGATTGAGTTTCAAAAATCGCACTCTCCAGAGACGATGGAGTACCTACTCTGCTGCAGGGGCGTATAATTTCTCTGTAGGGGTGGACCGTGGACCCTGTACCTATAAAGGATCCTTCTTAATATGTTTCTCATCCATATCATTATATCCATACAAAAATGGAAACCGGCTCGAACCAAATGTTTGGGACCAAAATGCGCGGAAAAAAAATCTACTGTCCCATACATTTAGCTCAAGTAGATTTGCAATTTTGCTTGGAACAGCAGATTTTTTTTCGCGATTTCGATGTTGGTCCCATAGAGAAAGTTGTTCAGTTTGATGGTTTGATCATCGCCTTAAAAAAGTGTCAGCGTATTAAGAAGGACCCTGTAACCTATATTTTTATTAAGAACATTCTGCTCTATACCTCACGTATAAGTGGCACTCATTAGGTATAAGTATCAGAGATTTATTCTATTGTCTTGTAACTTCTCTTTTTTCTTATTCACAGCACCTACACCAGCTATCTCAATGGAGATTACGTGTATAGCATTCTGAAGGTCGTCCATGGATACCAGGCAGTTATATTAGTAGTATCATTCTACTTAATGTTTTTGTATTACTTTACGTTACAATGGCTAATCATAGATTATGTTTGGGGAAAAGGTTGTAAACAAAAGATACAATAATATATTAAAAATTCATTGTCTTCCGCCAATCCGATCCAGATTTGAATGTTGGTCAGTTTGATGGTATGAGTTCTGTCTAACGCAATCCTTAAGTTTACACCCTGTAAGTACGGGAAAGGGTATTAGGTAAATACAAGAAGTTTGGAATCCTCTATAGTGGAGCACAGACTGCCTAACAAGAGGGAAAACATGATAATACTCCTTGATGGTCGGTAATGATCGTTCTTCTCCGTAGTGGTTTTTAGTGACGTTAACTTTGTCCCTTTCTAATGTATGTCTAGGCATGACGTCACTCGATTGTCGTTCATGTAATTGTGACGTCATTGGAATAGAAAGGGACGCACGTAAAATTGGAATTATCAACGACGGAGACGAACGTCAAATTTTCTTGCATCAATGCTTGTAAAGAGGAGTGCTATCCTTTATGATTTAGATCCATGGGTAAATACAATAATTATTAAAGAAGTTCTCTAAAATTTCAACGTGATATAGCCACCGCTTCCGCCGTTCAAGGTTGCAATTAGGTATAACAAAGTTCACTTTTAGTAGGATCATAATACGTTTATTAAAAAGATGCTATGCTTCAGTGGAATTTTCAACATGCCGAAGCAAATCCGAATGAATGAAATGAAAACTTATGTAACGTATAACGTACTGTCCCCGCTCTATTGGATTGGATGCAGACGAGCGTCACCTTTCGCCGTCAGTGCGCGACTGACGCTAACGTAGGCATCACGTGGTTATTTTAGCTACAGGTTATGTTTATCTAATCTATGACAAGCATTCATAGTGTATATTGTTGTATTTGTTAATGTTGCCCAAAGTGTCGGTCCTACTATGATACCCACCGAGAAAGTAATCAGAAGTAGTGGTTTGTTATTAAATGTAAGACTGTGCTTCTATGGTATAGCTTTTGCACATTTAGCTATAGCCGCTGTGATTATATTGAGTGTTGATATATCGACCAATGAGGACCCGGAGATAAGGAATTACGAGCGGCTTAAGTGGCGGTTCATTACTGCTTGGTTTAATGTGAGTATAATAAATGTGTACTTATGTTTTATTCCAGGAGACCAATCGCGCTAAATAAATATCCACTGAACTGTGATTGGACCGCGTTCGAACCACAATTTTTAACAATTGGTACCTATCGCACTAATATCATTTGACAGCCGTTTTGACAGATGGCTCAGACGCGTAACTATCGAGTGTTAGGGCCTGGTTTACCACTTCTGGATATTATGTTCGTTTAAGGGTTGAACTACACATGGCCGCACGCGATCGCATTTTTCCGTCGCTCCATCCTTCCTTCCTTCCTTTTTCTGTCACTCAGGAACGTCATTTGCTAGAGCATATAAGATAGACGGAACGCGATCGCCTGCGGCGTGCGATCGCACGTTCCGTCTATCTTATATGCTCTAGCAAATGACGTTCCTGAGTGACAGAAAAGGATGGAGCGACGGAAAAGTGCGATCGCGTGCGGCCATGTGTAGTTCAACCCTTAGATTATTGCGCAGATAATTTGACACATCTCTTATTCGAAATATGTCAAACGATCGGTCAAATAAGCTAACAAGAACTTATTCAGAAGTGGTGAAACGGGCCCTCAGTCACTTAGATAGTAAATAATAAGTCAAGTTTAGCGCGATACGGAATTCAGTAGGTAGGTACAGTTGATTAGAACTGAAATTGGATTAGGATTGAACTTCGATGTTTTAAATTAACACGATCGGGTCCCAGTATCTAGTAACCCTATAGGTACTTACCTACCCTTTACTTTAAAAACAAAGTAAAAAGTACTTGGTACTTATAGTCCGTTCGCGTTAAGAAAATAGTGATTTCAGTTTTAAAATTTATTGTTGAACGAGTCACGCAAAATACACAACCGTTTTTTTCACAGTGACCAGTTCACAGTGACCATTTGAAATCTGACCTTCGAACAAAACGGTTGTGTACCTATTTTGCGTGACTCGTTCAACAATAAATTTTAAAACTGAAATCACTATTTTCTTAACGCGAACGGACTATAGTAGTAGTGTAATAGTAGGTTAGGTAGGTAGGTATAATCGTAATTCTACCTACTTAGTGAGTATTTTCTTTATTGTATGAAAATGTTTGAATAAATACATAGGTAGGTACTAATTTATTTATGAATGGATAAAAAATATGCACACCTAGGTATAGGTGAAGAAACATTCAAAATAGAAGTCACTAAAAAAAAATGTTTGATGTTTAGTGATGACTGATGAATGAACATTGAACATTATGAAATATATGAATAACAAGAATAGGTACCTACCTCTACCTACTATTGGTTAGAGAGAGAATGAAAAGAGAAAAAAAAACAAACGTTATACATACTTACTTATTAAAATTTAACATAGGTAACTAATAAACATGCTCAACACTTACGTAGAAAATGTTTAATCACCATAAAAAATTTAAATAACACGAAAATTAATAACATCATTAAAATAAATTCAAAAGCGTAATATAACATATTTTCTGCATAGCTTATGTTATTTGTGTTTACTTTGTTATTTTTATGTTATTTCAAAGCGGACAAGACGAAGACAAGACAGCAGCGCCATTGGCAGCGTGAATTGCAACCTACTTTTTTACGATGTGACCAGTCATATCATGATATAATTAAGCATGTTTATTTTCTGTGTGTTTATGATTTGTGTAATCGTTTATGTAGTAAGTAAGTACCTATGTATCTATGTGTAAGACAGATGTCGTGAAGTACCTAGTATCGAGACAAACCTAATAGGTTTAACGATGCTAGTCAGTATTCTAAAATGTTGTAACTATTTTAGAAAAAATAATAATAATAATAAAAAAAAAAAAGTGTTTATTAACTGGTAATATCGACAAATAGGTTGCTCTCAGCTATTTGCCAGACTTTCTATTAGGCACATCATGAAGCTAAATCATGAAATGGCGGCGTATTATGAAATGCCCAGGCAGATCACGATCTGCCCAATTCTACGATCGGACTACGATATATAGGTAACTAAGGGTACTTATATTATGTTATTAGTTTATTTTAAACATCTTTTTCAGTTCATCAACCTTGGATACTACCTTTTGTCAATTTATTGCGATTGGAGAGAGAAACAGAGCGATGGAGATCTCAGACACGTCATGGTATTTAGGAAAATTCGGGATACATTACAAACAAGCATTTTATTTCCCACCACGTTGGTAAGTTCATCAGAAATAAGCAGCGAGTACATTACCCTACTTGCAGAGCCAATTTCGGCATACAAAGCTTGCTTTAATCGCTGCTCTTTAAAATAGAGAGAATAAATCAAGCAATGTATGCTGAAATCGGCTCTGCATGCAGGGAATGTAATCGCTGCTTTATCAAGACTACATGATCTGGAGTGCGATTTTTGAATCTCATTCGGTGAGCTCAGCAGTTGAAAATGTCAAAATAACTATGGAGATACGCATATTTCTATTGCTGATTTGACTTAAAAAATCATAGTTAATCCTGGAGTGCGAGTTGAAAATGTCAAAATTACTATGGAGATATATATGCATCTTTCTACTGTTGATTTGAAATCATAGTTAGTAGGTACTTCAGCATAGCTAGCATGCCGCAGTGATACAGCGCTATTTGATACGGCTGTATCACGTCTTTTATCTCGTTCGTTCGCACGCAAATAGAAAGAGAGCTAAGGTGTGATAGCGCTGTATCACTGCGGCATGCTAGCTATGCTGGAGTGCGATTTTTACTACTCTTTGATTAATAGATACCTACCGATTGAAACAAGCAAGCAACACGATACAATTATTCATGAACATTCGTTTTAATGTTTCTAACAACACACTTAAAAACATTTAAAACATATAATTGAACGATACGTCTTGCATTTAAACATTTTTAACACTTTTTACCTTGGTACATTACCTACATCAAGTTATTTACCTGCTTTTCAGTTCGCAAGCTTACTATTCTGGTTCCTGTACTTCTACGATATTTCCCTGATAACCCCGGTGAAGCTGTTCCAATACTATCCTCACTGGGGGCAGCACTCCCTGCACACGGTCTCCCTGGTAGTGGTGACCCTGGACTTGGTGCTGGTGCCCAGGAGAAGACCGAAGAGTTTGAAGAAACGCCTCCTAGTCATGACTACGTTTTTTGCTATTTATGCTTACGTGTAAGTACCTACCTATTATATTTTCTTACATAGTCACATCCAGGGAGAGCTAGAGAATATAGAACGATCTCACCAAAGACCACAGTTAGGTATACCTATACCTACCTACAGGGTCCACGGTTTTTTAAGAGGATGATCAAACCATCAAACTGAACAACTTTCTCTATGGGGCCAAGATCGAAAATACAATCTGCTGTTTCATACATTTTGGTTGTGTAAGATTGCCGTTTTGTATGGAACAGGGTGATTGTTTTGACCGCCTGATAATCCCCTTAAAACAAGGTGTAAACTTGAGGAGTATCATCCCGGGACCGCGTCTCTCCATACTAATCGATGCGAACGAGTGCTTGGCTCTGGTCAGAATTTAGCTGTTTTCTTTGAAAAATTATAAGATTTTTATTAATTTCCAATAAGCAAGAAAACCATAATATTCTAAATTGTGTTGTAAACAACAATTATTGTAAATGTTAATTTTCTTCGATTAAAATGTAAGAGTAAAATGGTTACTTAAAACTGAAAAAAAGGGGTGACTTTAGATTCCCTTTTCTAGAAAAATAACATCACTTCTCACATCGTGTATAATTGTAGATGGTTCAGTTTATTTTTCAGTTCAAAAAGTGTCATAGTTAATGAATAAAATGGTTACAAAGTTACCCAATTTCATGGTAAAACCAGGAGGTAGCCCCAGAACTGGCAGAGTAATTCGCTTTGCCCAACCTATATCCTTTTTGCAATTGGCTATTGACTTTCTGATGTGAAACGATATAAATTTAATGTAAAAAACCTTCAAATTGTTTCTTTTTATTTTATTTGCAGAATGTACTACAGTTTCATGAACGGTGACTACGTGTATCGAATATTGCAGATAATCAACGGATACCAAGCAATTATACTTGTTATATTATTTTACTTAATGTATTTATTTTACTTTAACTTGCAATGGCGTATCATAGATTATGTATGGACGAAACACACTGAAGTTAAAATAAATTAATTCTAGGGAAAACAAAATTGTTTAGATTGGTAGTAAAGTTGGATAAAGAAATAAAAAGATAAACAGTTACAAAGATTTATAATTTATTTTACTTTCAAGTCATAGAAGTAAATATACATTTTGTCATATTATCAAAAGAAACAAGTAAAATATATTTCATTATGTATGGCAGAAACACACTGATGTTAAAATAAATTAATTCTAGGGAAAACAACATTGTTTAGATTGGTAGGAAAAGTTGGATAAAGAAATAAAAAGATAAACAGTTACAAAGATTTATAATTTATTTTACTTTCAAGTCATAAGTAAATATACTTACATTTTGTCATATTATCAAAAGAAACAAGTTACTTAAAATATATTTCATTATCACCCTTGATTATTTTTTGTTCTACTTATCAAAATAAATAATATACTTGAGCAACTAACACTTTATAATTATTTGGTGCTATCACTGCCATAAATAACAAAGAAGTTGAACAGACTAACATTATTCAACTTTTTTATGGCAAAGAAATGTCCTCTTGCTTTGTCGTCGCATTTCTCCATATTTTTTCTAGACATTGTATTGACGATATAAGTTTATAAATTTTAACATGAACCTTAGCACCGAATTGATATCTTCTCAAGCAGTAACACCCCTACATGTGCAGCGATATTTCTACCATACTGACGTTCATTCTCGTACCTACGTGAACGTTCACATGTAGAGGTGTGTATCGACCGCCCGCCGCGAGCTTGAATGAAGCCTTTTTTCTGGCAGGATATCTATTCTGCGACCTTTATAACTTCATAGAATAGATTTACCACTAGACAATACAGGCAAACACCGTGAACTACCTAACCTACATTTTTATAAAATAAACACAAATTATTGTGTACATGTTCATTCCTACTTGACTGGTAGGTACAATATTGGTATGTAAAACATAACAACTACAAACTAGTAACCACACTTAACTTCAAATTAATTTCCATAATATCACTAATAGTCCCATAGTTTTGTCCTTAATTTTTACTTATAACTATATTAGTCCTGAGACGATCTTGAATGGATTTTCATGGCAACACTCGACATTGGAAATGATTACAGACACAAAATGCAGCTTTGATAATAGGCATTGACTTCTACTGGACGAAGGGTCCGCGCTCAAAAGTGTCCGAACCAAAAGAGACCTAAAATGTATAAAAAGACCTAATTACGCGACGGTCTTTGTTTGAACGGTCGACGACGAGCACGCGAGCGCGCGCGGTGCACGCCTTGCGGCGATGTGGTACAAACTACGCAAGCAAAATGAAAAAGAATTTCAGCATTTTCAATGATTATATTACTATACGACGTACTTAGGTTTGTGTAGGTTAGTCTCGGACACGTTTTTCGAGAATTTTGTACTAGACCCAGCGTCCATAGTATTCTTCGTCAATGATAATAGGTAGGTAATGAATACAGAGCTGTACTGTACTTACGACTTTATTTCCAGCAAGTTTTTTTATTTAGACGGTAGAATTCCTTATCTCCTAATTGAAACTGTTAAGAAGGGTAGCATTGGCATATCAAGTAACTAGTCGTTAGATTGATAACTATTACTACCTAACTAAGGATCTAACAAAACACTTTAGTAATACATAAGGGGGTGCTTCAGCCCATCAAACTGAACAACTTTCACTATGGAGCCAACTTCGAAATCGCGAAAAATATATCTGCTGTTGGATAAAAAACTGCAGTAGGTAGGTACCGAATCGACTAAAACGTATGGGACAGCAGATTTTTTTTCTCGCTGTTGGCTCCATAATAAAAGTTGTTCAGTTTGATGAGCTGAAGTGCACCCTGAAGTATTTAGAGTGTTTTGTTACACCCTGTATATTAATAACGGAAAAGCTTCATGTCAGTAACCGGAAGACAGTTAGTCGGTGGTTTGAGTAATCTTCTTACATAACGTGACAAAAGTAGGTAGGTATGTAGCTAGCAGTAAAGGCAAGAAACTTTAGCTCCAAATTAAGAATTTGAAGCATTATCACAGTAAAATTACGTTTGGACCCAACATAACATAAAAATTATGATACCTACCTAGTTACAAAACATTTATAACCAGGAGTGCGATTTTTGAATCTCATTCGGTGAGCTCAGGTGTTGAAAATGTCAAAATTACTATGAAGATACGCATCTTTTTACTGCTGATTTGACTTTGAAAAATCGCATTCCCGAAGTATGATTTATGAGAGTCAAATCAGCAGTAGAAAGATGCATATCGCCAGAGTAATTTTGAGTAATTCTGAGTTCGACGTATGACATTCAAAAATCGCACTCCTGAGATGTTAGTGGTGCAATTGAGTGATGAGTTTAAAATAGCCAGTAATTTATAATAAATGGTTAAAATATGCTATTTATGTACCTATAATTAATTACGGTACTTTGTCCGTCGTATTTATTACACTCTATTATTTTTGGTCTTATCACATAAGTCCCACTTGCTTCAACCTGGGTGAGCTATAAACTCCAGCGGCCGTAGCATGCATGCGATATGACTATATCACGGCTATTATATCGTTAGTTCGCAAATAGAAAGAGCGCTAATTTAAAACGCGCTAGCGGTAGTACCTAATATCACGCTGCCATATTACGGTGGTTAAGAGCAAATTATTTAAAAAAACGTTACAAAAAGCCCCTGGAAATTAAAGAACCAGGAGTGCGATTTTTGAATCTCATTCGGTTAGCTCAGCAGTTGAAAATGTCAAGATTACTATGGAGGTGCGTATCTTTCTACTGCTGATTTGACTTTCAAAAATCGCTCTCCTTGAGTATGATTTTTGAAAGGCAAATCAGCAGCTGTAGACAGATGCGTATCTCCATAGTAATTTTGACATTTTCAACTGCTGAGCTCACCGAATGAGATTCAAAAATTGCTCTCCTGAATGAGGACTTGGTACAAATCAAACAGTCTTACACAATTATAATTTTCAACCAACAGCCGACTATAACTTCGAAAATAATTACCATTCATAATGCGATTCCATGATTCAAAAGAGAATTGATTCTGGAAATTGATAAGATGGATATTGCAATAACCGTTGACGATACGACAGTAAGTAATTTGAGCTTAAATTACACTGTGACTAACTACTTAGTGACTACCTAAAAAAAGTAGGTACTTTGTAACTAAGAATCCGAAGAATATAAAAGAAAATAAAGTTCGATACCTTGTTAGAAACTGACTTTGATTTGGAATTTGGATCATGGAATCGTTACAATAGAAAATAACCTTTCCGCACACAATCCTAACAAATAAATTCTTTTGACACTTTACCGCACTGCGCTTAGCTTCCACTTGAGGAGTATGAAGGCAGCTATCCTGAGGGTCACGACGAAGAGAGAGAGGGCAAGCACGTCCCACCAGAACATGTCTGGTGACATAGACACCTCTTGCAGGAATTGGGTGGGGTATCTGAAAAGACACGTTAAAATAAAATCTGTTTTTTAATGAAGGTAAAACAAACGCAGATGAAAGTTAAAAACTGATCATCATCATCATCTCAGCCGATGGACGTCCACTGCTAGACATAGGCCTCCCCAAAGATCGCCATAACGACCGGTTTTGCGCTGCCCTCATCCACCGGGTTCCCGCCGCCTTCACCAGGTCGTCGCTTGTGGTCCACCCACGCTGGGCTTTTTGGTACGCGGTCGCCACTCGAGAACTTTTCGGCCCCATCGGTTCTGCGAGCAATGTGCCCCGTCCACTGCCACTTTAGTTTAGCAATTCTTTGGGCTATGTCAGCTACTCTGGTTCTTCAGCCGATCTCTTCATTTCTGATTCGTGAAAGTTAAACGCTAGTTGTCAAGAATTAACAGCTGTTTTTTCAGACGTACGCAAGAAATAACAAGGACCTATCACGAACTATTCTATATACCTACTAACTTATAATAACTACTCTGTGATATTAGTAAGTAGGTACAATTTCAATACTGACTTGGTTATGTTGTAGTCTAAATGATAAACTCGAACTCACTTGTAATGGCAATACAACGCTTGATTGCAATCCAGGTTTGGGCGATCCAGCCCGTATATGGCACCGACGAAACCCTCGAGCCCATACCGCAGATATGAGACATAAGAGCCCCAGTATAAATAGGGCGGTAGATCACGCAGAGTGACTCCGAACCCAGCGAACATCATCATTGGTACTGATAGTGTTGGCCCGAGGAATGTACCGTTCTGGAAAAAGTGGGAAACACAAGTTAGACACACAAATATTCGTGTAGTTAGGCAATTTCAAATCCATATTATGGAACAGCAGCCTTCTCGTTGCTCATCATCATTTCATCCGAAAAACGCCCACTGCTGCTGCTGCTGCAGCTTCCCTCAAGAATCGCCACAATAACTGCTCTCATCCAACGGGCGATGAGCCTCCCCGAGTGACGAAACCTGAGATCGTCCGGCGCACCCTGGGCAGTCATCCTCGATAAGACCACTGGCTAATCTTTACATTACAGCATGAGTGATTCTCATGTCATATAACTCACGCTGACACGAAAGAAGAAGAATCCAACGGGTCACATCCCAAATAGTCGGTTAGGACCTACCCACGCTGCGTCTTTCGGTTCGCGGCCGCCATTCAATGATTGGCATTCACTGCCACCGTCAGCTCTAGTGGAATATTTATGTTTTATCGGATGCCCCCGACACAAATAGTTGAACAATGGGTTACACTTACTATACTGCCAGTGCCTCTGACCACTCTGAGTGTCAATTTTTTATGGAAATACAAGTATATTCCTTTTAGCACTTCATGGTTTATCCCACAAAGGACATTCTAACATACTAACTCATTGGTACTGAGTGGAATAAAGCGGACAATCCTGCGTGTCGAGAGGCACCAAGCATAAACATTATTTGGACCAGCACAAGTGCTCAAGGGCACGAAGCATTCCATTTTTTTGAACAACTATAAATGTTCGGGGCACACAGCATTTCTATGTTTCGAAGTGGCAGTTTTAGGCTTACGGGTGAGGCAGTGAATGTGTCAGTATGTATAAAAGCTAAGTAGTTATAGGTACTCACAACAACATTAAATGCAGCACCGATCATAAGACCGAAGCTCTGCGCCACCAGCACCGTGTACATGGAGATAGCGAAGAACATAAGGAACCGCACGATGTCCAGCGGCTGCGACGACATCGTGTAAACTATCACACTGAACAGAAAACACGACACTATCTGCGGAGAAAGAAGAACGTGTTATAGAAGGTGCTTCTATGGATATGACGAGATGTTTCGAATTACCCGATAGAGCCTCATTTACCATGCACTTACCGAAACTGGGAGGTCCACTAATGTTATAGAAATGTAGTAGGACCCCAAAGAGTACCATCTGTTGAAGTGCTCTTTTGATAACACTGACATCTCAGATGGAACTGAAAATAGAAGGTAAAATATTAAAAGTTTTGGCAGACATTGATGAGAAACTAAGCAAACATTGTAGCAAGCCGTTGGAGAGTATAAGGTCATCACAGTTCTAACGCACAAAAAATACATTAGCACGTCTCATTACTGTGGTGGAGGTGGCAAGTGGTGGAAATGAGAGGAAGCTTATTATTTTGTATCTTGAGTATGTCAGAAAAGTATGTATAAGAACTTGATTTTCGGATATTGCTTGTCGCTTGTTGCGTGATCACCTTTACGCAGTAACTGTATGACTAAAATTCTATACGTTTAGATTGTGTAGATATCGATTCTATGGAACAGCAGACTTCTCCATAATAATAATGTGAAACTTACAAGTTAGAATGGTCAGCATCATCGGAGACATCATGTGGTGCATCAAAATGGCGAAAAGAAGGTTGTAGTTCTCGATTACTCTAGAGCCTTCGTTGCCGGCGTTGATGAACAGGCTTCCCAGCATGACGCCAACCAACACGTTTACCAGTAGCCGGAGATGGGTCATAGTCTGTGGAAAGAATAGGTTAATGAAGTTAGTTACCGTATTAGGTAGGCACTTATGGGAATTTTTTAGCCTTTGTATTATACACCAGTGCAGAGTTTATTGCACTCACCGAATCACGCTTCGCTTTCATAAATCCTCGTTTAATAAGAACAGATCTTTGGTTAGACTGAGGTGTTTCCTCCACTCCTGTCTCCGCGTCTTCTTCCTTCAGCAAACTCAAAGGATATTTCTTTCGTAAGCCCTCCATCGAAGGAATTTCTTCTGGCTCTTCGAACCAGTCGAGAGCTCTACCGTTTTCAGCCTTCGTGGTAAGCAGTTGAATCTTGTCTTCTCCATATTCTCCGGATGCTACTTCTATGACTGTAACATGAGAAATCAAAATGTTAGTAATAAGTTGGGAGAACTTCGCTTCGCTGGCTATGCTAGCTTGTTCCGGTGGCATAACTTGCTTGAAGAATTGAGGCAAACCAGATATTGGTTAACATGGCTGCTTTCTAGGCAGACAAATTAAAGTATGCATACCTATACGCAATAATATTTAACTGTTTTTAAGAATTGTATGGTTCCAAAAACGCGTAGGTACACCTATGTAATTCATATTATTCGTATTACAATTCAATTTGAGTATTATTTTCATTATACGTACTATAATCGGCAGGGTTGTGATAAATAGGGCAAGGGATTCCAGCCTTTTCCAAATACGGGACCAAATTCTTCGTTGTTCCTTGGTAGAGACACTGGCCAGCTGCCAACACGTAGACATGGTCAAAAAGAGCAAATAGGGATGCTGACGGCTGGTGGACTGTGCAGACTATGGTTCGACCTTGTTTGGCGAGACTATGGCAGAGCTGAACCACTTGGGTGCAGGATGAGCTGTCCAAACCACTGAAATAAAGCAGAAATATCTTGTTGAGAACATGCAAATCATAATAATATTTCACATACAGATTCGTGGAATAAGACAAAAAGTTGTCCACTCTGCAACCTGGTTTCGCATGGTGGAATGGTTCACTTTGATGTGAGGCAGGTACAGTGGGACGTGTCACGTATAAAGTACCTAAAAATCTAGGGAAAAGGTCAGGTAACTGTCCATAATCTTTAAGCAAATACTAATGATGAGAGATGAGCCGTTGAAGCGGAATGGAAATATGTGTTAGTATAGATAGTAGGACTGGAGTCTAAGACTTACGTTGTAGGTTCATCCAGAAACATGATGAGGGGGTTGTTGATGAGCTCCAGCGCGATCGAGAGCCTCTTCCTCTGACCCCCTGACAACTGGGAGGCACGAGTGTTCATGTGCTCGTAGAGTCCTAGGTTCGTGAGGATATCTTCGATCTGGAAAGTTGAATTACGATAGTTTTGTCATTCAATTCTTAAATCTTCTTTTCAAATAATTGTTGCTCTAATTGAATCCTAAAAAACTTGCAGCATTAGTTTTTGACTAGCAATGGACATGTAGGTAATTCTCTTTCAACATTGTTTCTTTATTGTAGACGGCCGGTGGAATAAAACTAAATCAGAGCGATTTCCCAATGATTGACGGAGGTCAGTAGGCAGAAAACCATTACGAAGATCGGACAACATTGCGAGGGGAACTTCGGAGTCTCCGTAAGGTGTTCATGTGAGCAGATAGTATCGCTGGTTAGAACAGGTTACCAAGGATTTCGAGGAGCTGGAGGTGCCCAACTGGACTGAGATGGCACAAACAAGAGATGAATGGCTTGCAGCGATATTATCGAGCGATTTTATCGAGCGATATTATCGAGCGATATTATCGAGTGATTTTATCGAGCGATATTATCGACAGCGATATCGCGACACCTTACACACTGCAGCGATTCCGCGATTCGCGTCACGCATGCGCCCCACCACTGAATGTAGTCGAAAGAGTTGCGATAATATCGCGGCAGTGTGTGGGATAAAAGGCCTTAAATGCCTCCGCTCATTGCAGCGATTTTATCGAGCGATAATATCGCTGCGATTTTGCGATAATTGTTTCCAGTACATTTTGTATGGGGACGCGCGCGATCCTACACACTGCCGCGATATTATCGAGCGATAATATCGCTGCGATTTTGCGATAATTGTTCTCAGTAGCAGTACATTTTGTATGGGGACGCGCTCGATCCCACACACTGCCGCGATATTATCGCAACTCTTTCGACTACATTCAGTGGTGGGGCGCATGCGTGACGCGAATCGCGGAATCGCTGCAGTGTGTAAGGTGTCGCGAATCGCGATATCGCTGTCGATAATATCGCTCCATAAAATCGCTCGATAATATCGCTGCAATGTGCGGAGGCCTTAAAATCGCTCGATAATATCGCTGCAATATGCGGAGGCCTTAAAAGAGTGCGCGCACGGCTCGTTGCGGTAATTTTACTTTGATCGAAGGTTGCGGTACGGCCGCTTGTTTGAAGCTTCCGATCTCTAAGGATACCTATATTTTAATCATAATGATAAATTATTTATACCTACAATTGAAAGGTGGATGATGGTGTAAAAACTCACCACTTCTCCCTTTTCGTACTGGTCCATTTTAGTGGGCAGCTTCAGGTTGGAAGCCACCGTCATGTTCTCAGAAACGGTCAGAAGACCTTGCAGCCGGTCGTCCTGCTGGATGTAGCAGGACATTCGCTTGAAACGCTCTGCAATTTAAATTTAGGTACTAATTAATAACCCGGCCAAACTAGATTACTAAGTCACAGTGGCGTAACAATAGGGTGGCAGGGCTGGCAAAATGCCACGGGCCCCCGACCCATGAGGGCCCCGGCCCAAGAGGCCGCGAGCTCAAAAACATTTTTTTTAATTTGTAATGGCCATAGGCCTCCTAGTGGGACATTATGTGACATATACAACGTACCTGAACTCAACGTAGCTAATTGAGTACGCTGAAAATCTCGAAGTTTATTAAAATTAAACTGAGTACAACGTGACGATTTTTACTGATAGCTATCAAAAGAATATGCCACGGGCCCCAGATGGTATAGTTACGCCACTGCTAAGTCAGTGTCAGTAACGCTCATTATAGTTAAAACTCCATTAAATATGTTGCTCTCACTTTTTGTGTTGTTGACATAGTAATAGCTAGCAAGAGATTTAATGTGGGATTAACTTTATTAAGTGTTTCTGCAACAGAGTGTAAGAAATGTTCTGTGATAGCTTTATCTCGTAGGTATAATAGTCGTACCTATAGGGTTCTAAAATTTGCGAGATAAATTTTTTGTTCCTACGAAAAGTTTTACGTTGAAAATGATTAAAGTAAGTAGGTAATCAAATAATTCTGATTATTTAATGGATTTCCAGTATAATGGTGGGTCCCCGAAACGATCAAGTGGACTTGACAAGTCTACGTGATTGAACCGAATATTGATCGTTTACTACATTGACTTGACGCTTACCGTCAAGCGATCTACGACTTGATCAAGTACAATCACGTGATACTTGTCAAGTGCACTGTGCACTTGATCGTCTCGGGGACCCAATGTTGTATGATGATCTGTCAGTAATCAAATGCAACAAAATAAGTCAATTTTTGCAAAGTAAAGCGTCTGTTGGCCTTTGGTTGGACCGTTCGGTTCGTTGGTAATGGTCCCGGGAAAAAAAATCCCCAAAACCAGTTTCAAATTGAGATGTTGTTGTACGATGTGGTTTTGTAGCCAGCTTCTTATTATATAACGAAAAATAATGTATTTTGCCGAGATAAAGCATAAAATGTTGTCGACTAAAAGGTAATATATTCCGTAATGAGGAAAAAAAAACCTTTCTAAGACTAGTCTCAAATACCTTCCGTACTTTTTGGAGGCGACCATATAGGTACTACTTATTTAATGACCGCTTGACTCAATTGTATGAAACAGATGATTTTTTATTCGCGATTTCAATGTTGGTCCCATAGTAAAAGTTGTTTAGTTTGATGCACGGCCGAGGACAGGAAAGTAAGAAAGGTCTCCGATCTCAAAACATGTGATCTGAGGTTTTATTATTTACTGTCCGAGGTTAGTATACTATTTTTCTCCTCGACAGAGGTGGAAAGCGGCAACTTCGTTTAGCGCAGCGGGACGACAATTGACGCTTTCCGTCTGGAGGGGAGAAAAGTATGTAACGCATTAAATTTTGCACCTATCTTCCGTACTTTAGGCATTTAGATAGGTAAACTAGATAACATCTGCGACACGGTTGAATCGGAATCAGGGTACTTCAGACCATCAAATGAAAAACGTTTACTATGAAACCAACTTTGATCCCGAAAAAAAATCAGCGGTTTCATAAATTTAAGACGTCGAGAAGCTATGGTCAATTTCTATGGAACGAATTAGATATTGGCTCCGCAGTGAAAGCTGTCCAGTTTGATGGTCTGGAGTGCAATTTTTGAATCTCATTCGGTGAGCTCAGCAGTTGAAAATGTCAAAATTAAGATACGCATCTTTTTACTGCTGATTTGACTTTCAAAAATCGCTCTCCTGTAGTATGATTTTTGAAAGTCAACTCAGCAGTAGAAAGATGCATATCTCCATATTAATTTTGACCTTTTCAACTGCTGCGCTCAGCGAATTAGATTCAAAAATCGCACTCCTGTACTGAAACACCCGATTCCGGCTTCAAATCGACCTCAATTCCACGATGTAACTAGATGTCACACGGCAATTTTTTTACGGTCATCCTGTTGTGTTTTAACTCATGTTTGATTCATATCAACAAACATACAAACGTGTGTTTGTTTGACATCTGCTGTGTTTACATTGTAAAAATGAAAGTTGTTTGGTCTGTAGGTATGCAATAAGTAGTCTCATCCGAAGTGTGTCATGATTTGGACACCTAATCAATGGTTTCGTTCGTTTTGCGACAATCGAGTTGCAAAACCAGCAATCTATGGAACCAAGCGTAATGCCTGTAATGACTAATGACTTCCTCACTCTAGCCACCGATCAGCCGGCAGTGTTGCATGGCAGCGTGATAAAGCGCCTCAGACCATCAAACTGAACAACTTTCTCTATGGCACCAACATCTAAATCTCGAAAAAACATCTGCTGTTCCATACAAAACTGCACACTTAGGTACTCGGGCTAAATGTATGGTCCGCATCATGCTGCGGCGGAAGTGTAACTGTGGTCATACTCCAAGGCTATCTTGAAAATTCAACTGACAACCTCCTTATTTTTTGATTGGTTAAAAACTTTACCTCTGGTTTAGACCTTCGCTTTACGAAACAGAACACAATTTCTGAACACTGTGTCACCACGTAAGAAACATGCGGAAAGTGGATGAATTATATATTTCGGAAAACAATCGCTTAACCAAACCATTATGTTCATCGTAGAATATATATACAATGTTCTTGGTTCATCGAATTTAACCTGCAAAAGATAGGAATTCCGTGTTCAGTCTTTCAGAATTCAGACGTATTCGCTATTGCGATTCCTGGTATCCTAGGATAAACATTTTTGTTTTGTTGTCCAGAGTCCACTTTTGTTCTCAAGTCTCTTGCGGTTTTGGTTTTCCCTGTGAATACAGCAAAGGCACCTTTGGCCTGGTTCTCGAGATTAAATTATTGGAAACATTATTACTCATTTTATCAAGTCAACAAAAAGGACGATGTCAAGGTAAAACCAGTCCATTCGAAACATAATCCTTTGTCTTTAGTTTACCATTTTGATGAAACCGTCTTCGTAGAAGCAATCCATTTCAAGTGACAATGGAAAGACGACCTAAATTCCACGTAGGTTCTATCCCAAATATCTTAAGGCGTTCGCTCCTCCATCCCACGTGGCAGACCAGTTTTATGGTCTGGCAGTTAGCTATTTCTTCAGTGTAAGGCAGACTCTAGGACAGTGGTTCCCAATAAGTGGTACGCATACCTCAAGGGGTAGGTTAGGTACGTGACGTTGCTTGAAGGGGTACGCGAATTTATCTCTTGGCTAAAGCTGCTTTCACACGACACCGCGACGGCAGCGGCACCGCCGCCGCTGCCGCACCGCTGCACTAGGCTCCCATGGATGCTAAGGTGGCGGAAAAGGCTCCTACAATGCCAAGAGAGATTAGTGCCGCTGCCGCTGCGGCATAATGTGTAAATGGGATCACACACGATGACGCATTGACGGAGTGGCAGACGTCAGTCCGTAGAAGCATACGCGGTGCGTCAATCCGTCACCGTGTGTGCTTCTACGTGCGGTTTCTTACAACTCCTTGCTTCACAAATGACGGACTGACGTTTGCTGCTCCATCAGTGCGTCATCGTGTGTGAACGCACTAAGGAGGTTATTATAATAATATATATCATATAATAGAATATGCAAAGGCGGTAACGAACTTATCTCTTGTAATTCAATCAACCAGTTTTTGCAGGGCTATGCAAAGAAAAACGTGCATATCGATCCCATTAAAGTTTAGTGCTTCTCTTTATGATTCATTATTATTACAATTGTTACGCCATTCAAAAGGATCGAGATTTTTGTAAGCAATAAATACGCGAGTTTTTGAAGTGGTACGCAGGAAAACTAATTAAGAACCACCACGTGGGAAATCCGAATATTTATAATTTTTCAATTAAAATCCCCCCAAAGTTTGGCTAAGTGTTTGGGAATCACTGCTGCTCTAGGATATTTTGGTTGTCATTGTGCTACCAATTGTTATGTTAGGGGTTAGGTGTGATCGGCAGGAATGAACAAACTGTAGTGTGGCCGCAAAAGTTAATCAATGCTATCATTATCATTTAACGTACCCGAACCTAACTACCGTTGCCTTACCACGTTGGGGATCTTTACAAAATATCAGCCAGTGTTATATTTACCTTATCGAGTTATGCATAGATAAGGGTTTAAAACCATTATTGCATTAACTAATCCGACAGACTGTAAATCCTTCGTGCTCGATCTAGATTCTTTTATTACCAAGGACATTCTATTTAGATGTTCCCACTAGGTAAATGCTGGGCCGGGCCTATAACCATACAATTATTTTGAGAATTGAAGAATATTAATGTGTCAAATTTTTTTAACCTGCTTCGTCCCACTTCTGAGCATAGGTCTCCCTTAAACAATATGTTCCATAATGACCAAAAAATGCAAAAATAATTATAATCAGTGAAAATACTCCATAGATTTGCGTTTTGCTAATGTTTTTTGACGGAATTATCCAACTAACCGGTAATTATTACTTTTAAATCCCATCTTTTAAAATGGATTACTTACTACTCTTTTAATTTAAAGTGAATGTCCAGTGCCTGTACTTCCTGATACCAAGATTGGTTTAAATAAAATGAAGGCAAACAAGATCTAGATAGAACTACTTAGTACCTACCTAATAAAAAACAAGATAAATAAGGTACAGGATCATAATGACAAATAAAAGGTACGAATTTTACTGTGTTTTGACCATAGACATATTACTCTAGCGATAGACAAGCTCGTTCAAACAAACAACAATGTCACACAAAACAACACAAAATGACACATTGCGGTCTGTCATTGCCATAGTGACGAAGTGAACTCGGGAACATCAATCAGGTGCGTACACCTCATTCTAGTGGAACATGTTGCTTCTATGGAAGGGCAAGTCTATCGCTAGAGTTTAAGTCTATGGTTTTGACTGGATATATTTGTATCTCTATTCCAATTACTTACAAGGTTACGTTTTATTTCTACAAAAAATAGGTAGTACGAGATTAGTCTTCAGAAAATATCATCCGGTAGATAATAATAATGTCGAGCTTAAATCAAGGTCTTCAGTCAATTAACATTTTATTGTTATTTATTAGGCATAGTATTTTATTGCAAAAATTAGCCTTGTAACTAATACATCAGCATTCAGCAATAACATAGGAAGCAAAGAACATCCTCGGCTGACCTCAAAGCTTTCAAGAGATTATACATAGACCAAGCTTGCCAGGGGGAATAGGTCATTGTGGCGTCATAACCCCAACTAAAACTAAAAACTGGGCCAGCTCAGGTAGCATATATGATACAGTGATAAAGCGCTATCACACCTTCGCTCTCTTTCTATTTGCACGTGAACGAACGAGATAAAAGACGTGATACAGCCGTATCACGTGTAGCATGCTACCAGTGCTGGAGTAACCGACCAAGACAAAGGAAATCCGTATCTCTAATTGAGCGGTGCCACTGATTATACAGGGTGAAAATTAATATCATTAGCATCCTTTTAAATTAAGAGTCTACCCATCAAAGTGGACAACTTTTACTATGGGAGCAAACCGATCGGAGCAACAAAAATAAGCTGTAGGTAACTGCAGTGCCTACTCGACTCAAATGTGAGCAGTTTTTTTTGCTCCGAACGTTTTGCTCCCATAGTAAAAGTTGTTCAGTTTGATGGGTAGACTCTTAGTTTAAAAAAATGCTAATGATATCAATTTCACCCTGTAAAGAATTGCTTAAGTAACGTGGCAATAGGCGGGGTACATTGCTCGCAGAACCGATGGCCGATGGGGATACTCAATACTCAGTACTTTATTGCGTTTCACAATGGTATGAAATAGGTGGTGTAATCGTATAATAGTACAACATGAAGAATAAGGGATGAAGAGTTCTCCAGTGGCGGCCGCGTACCGGAAGGCGCAGCATGGGTAGGTAGGCCCCCAAAAGAAACCTAACCGGGGACCGACGGCTTGGTAAAGACAGCGCGAACCCGTTGGATGAGGGCAGCACAGGACTGGTCGTTGTGGCGATTCTTGGGAGGCCTATGTCCTGCAGACGTCTATCGGCTGTGAAGACTAATTACAACTATCTAAATGTAGACACTGCCTCCGTGGTCTAATGGTTAAGAGCATTGGGCTCTTGATACGGAGGTCGTGAGTTCGATTCGCACGGGGGACACCTAATGATATGTCACTTTGTGCGTTTTTCCCCAGTTGGTCAGGACATTGCAGGCTGAATCACCTGATTGTCTGAAAAGAGAGATGATTCCGTGCTTCGGATGGCACGTTAAGTCATTGGTCCCGGCTACTACTGGTGATAGCAGTAGTTACATAAAAAACCACGTAAGAGGCCGTAAGGCGGTCTGAAAAAACTCTTGACACCAGGGCTTGCCCACACGATAAGAAGAAGAATGTACTCACTCATTTCTCTGCCTCTGCCGTTAATGAAGATAGCTCCGCCGACGCCCGTGATCCTGTACCCTGAGAGTACGTCCAGCAGGGTGGACTTGCCGGCTCCCGAGGGGCCCATGATGGCGATCAGCTGACGAGGCCGCAGCCGACCGTTGACGCTGTGGAGGATCTGCTTGTAGCCTGAAAGGGAAAAAATTTTGGGTATGTGAGTATGCTATTAGTCTTCTTTTTCTATCGACTCGAAGCATTGTCTTGTTGGGAAATCCAAAATAGAGAATATTTGGTTAGGACATTGCAGGCTGAATCACTTGATTGTCTGAAAAAGAAAGATGATTCCGTGGGTCGGATGGCACGTTAAGCTGTTGGTCCCGGCTACTATCTCAGGTGGGTGATAGAATTCGTTACAAAAAACCACGTCAGAGGCCATAAGGCAGTCTGAAAAAACTCTGACACCAGGAGAGCGATTTTTTAATCTCATTCGGTGAGCTCAGCAGTTGAAAATGTCAAAATAACTATGGAGATATGCATCTTTCTACTGCTGAGTTGACTTTCAAAAATCATACTACAGGAGAGCGATTTTTTAAAGTCAAATCAGCTGTAAAAAGATGCGTATCTCCGTAGTGGTAGTTATTTTGACATTTTTAACAGCTGAGCTCACCGAATGAGATTCAAAAATCGTTCTCCAGGGCTTGCTGCTCACACGATAAGAAGAGGAAGGTGATTAGAGTAAGTTATCTAGGTACCTGCCTTTAATAGTTTTCCTAGGACTCTGAGTGGTGACTTAATTACCGTCGTAAATATATGATAAATAAAACATTAAGGTCCATACAGTCACATGATCAAAGATATCACATTTATCTAATTCTAATAATAATATACCTATACTTAGTTACATTGATAATATTAACTAAGTATACCTTACTGATGCAAGTACTGATGCACTCAGTACGCATTACTTTAAGGGGTGATTTTGTAACCATGATACTGATCAACTTTCCCTTAGAGACCAATAGGTAAAATGTTTACAATTTGCAATTAGCTGATCGAACGTTTGTCTAAAAAGTCGAAAAAAAATTTCCAATTTTTTGTTCCTTTCTTAGGGAAAGTACTAGAATGAGGAAAGTATCATGGGTAATTCAACTGTTTACCCTTACACCCTGCAGAATAAAATGACGGCCCGACAGCACAGTCTGTAGTGAAGTAGTGAACCTGCCTGCTGTGCCGAGGGTCGCGGGTTCGAATCCCGTAAGGGACAAATATTTGTATGATGAATATGAATATTTGCACCCGAGTCATGGATGTTTGTATCTATTATATCTATGTTTTCTACACCACCATTTTTTTTAGTAACGAACCTTTAACGGGGTATTCAGACGGTGAATCATTTGAAAAGTGAAAAATTTTTTGGTCCTCCTATAGAAAATCGAACCGCCTATCCGCACTTTTGTATAGGACGTCCAAAAAAATTTCTCGTTTTTCGACCCATGTTCCTTAGGGAAAGTTGCTCAGATTCACGCTGAATACACCCTTAAAGGGTTCGTTAATAATTAAAAATTAATGGTGTATTATCGTTGTCTAATTATCATAATACAAATCCAGGATAGATTCTGGAACTTTAAATGTGACTAGATAATTTGTGTGACAATGTCCAAGATATTTAGTTTTATTAAAATTAATAAAGTAAGGATAGGAATGAGATTGATAGAACCCGTCAATCGATATCCTGGTGTTAACCTACCTATTAACATGTACACACGGCGACACATCAGGTTACGCACCCTATATACCCATAACTACACTACGTACAAAACACAAAATAGTGCAGTAGAGAGCCTGCATAGACGCGGCTGCCGGCGCGGGCGCAGCGTGCCGTGAGACGAAACAACAACAACATACCGCACCCTCTCGCACGATTCGCAGCGTTCAACTTCTAATAGTTCAAGGTCCAAACAGGGTAGCCTGAGCTGTCGTCGTGTGTACCTACCTATAACCAGCCTCTCCATCTATCTAGTCGTTTTATAGCATGAATCGTGATAAAGCTAGTTTATTTATGTCACATATTAGTCGGTGCCCCGGCGCCCTTGCTAATTTAATTGCTGCTAATTTAATTGGTTCTAATAGTGTGGCATCTAATTGGTTTGTTGAGAGTACTTTTAGAAGACAAGACAATCTGTGCTTGCGTTGCGCGTTGCATGTTTTCTCTTATATTCGTTATTATCGTCATATTATCATGTATACAGGATGCTACAGAAAGAGATGGTCATATTTAAGGGAGCTTAAAACCATGAGAAAGTAATATCTGTATATTCGTTTCTAGAAAGTGTTAAATTTCGTTAAATTAAATTGGTTATTAAAAATAGAATTAAACTTCGTTTGTAGAGCGCGTTAGCGGGTCTCTCGCCCAAATTATCTCTACAAAAGCTACCCCAACTCAACTGGTAATTGTATCTATGGTAGCACGGTAGTTCTTTATAATTTTAGTTTGCGATGGTATGGTAGCACATTATCATTTGTTTACATGTGCGACCTATTTGAGCTCGCAGTTTCCGCGGTCCCTCACAGCACGATAACCTCTTCGGACGTCAGAGATTAGCGTCCCCACTCCTCTCCTCTCTTTCGCTCTAAACGATCTTGACGTTGTAGTGATGGGAGTTTTGTGCATGATTCGTGAACTGATAATTTGATTCGACTCAATTTGTGAACACTATCGCAATGAATTAGCGCAGGGTTTCTACTTTCTAGGTGCTGGTTGTGGGAGGTACCTACTCGAAAACTTTTTACAAAAAATATTTTACGGAAAATTTTCACTATTTGCGAGGCCCAGTGGCAATAAATATAAGTGTCACACTTGGTGTGTTTATAGTGCGAACTCTAAGATAAACCAACAAATAATAAAAACCCATTTTCATTTGCGGGCATTTGCCTGGTATGCCCGTATGGCCAGTACGGGTCTGAGCCTTAGACAGACCTTACTTTGGAGGTGCCAAGACAGATCCAAGATAAGCTTCCCTAATGTAAATATTATAGGTCTATAAAACAATATAAATTACTACAGTTTTTGAGAGTTACGCGGTTATTATTTAATCTAGAATATTTTAACTGATTCTTACCGCGTTTTAGTATATTTGAGTTCCCATGTGTGTGGGTTTGTTTTAATAAGTAATAAATTTAATAGATATTATAACAATCGCAAAGAAAATAATATAATTGCACAACCCTAAAAGGGTATCAGTCGTCATTAGCATAAAATTACTGCTTCTTTTGTTTACATTTTATGAAATAGAAATAGTTTATTTGCCAAAATACTTTGTTAAAAGGGTGTTACAAAATTGTTCAGTAGGTAGCTGTATTTAGCCTTTATGAATCAGTAAATGAGCTAAATCATTGAGTCATGGAGATCATTGAGCATAGTTTGGTCTTCACTATGCATTGCATAGTAACTAACTACGTATAGTAGATACTCTGTGGTAACAAGAAACGATGGACAAGGTTAACTGCTATTTTATTTAATCTCGTTTTATAATTATTGTCTTTACCGCATTGCACTTTAATAGGGTTCTTACCCTTCACTATTTAATGTTGGCTTAAAGTGTCTGTTTTGTGAATAAATAGTTAAATATACTTATTCGTTATATATATTCACACCAACAAGTTAAATAAACGCAAAATAGACAAATACTATTTATAACAAGAATGAGAAGGGTAATAAAAAGGGCGGTTTTATAACTAAAAGTGATTTTTAAAACAACCCTTGGAGTAACCAAATATTTAATTAGGTACTTACCTAACTACCTAAACTAAGTAGATATTGGCAAAATGCTCAACACCAAGATGGAGCCACTGTTTTTATTAAGCATTGAAACTAATACAACGTGTTAATGAATTAACACGTTGTATAAGCTCATTGGGTAAGCTCAGCAGTTGAAAATGTCAAAATTACTACGGAGATACGCATCTTTCTACTACTGCTTTGACTTTCAAAAATCGCTCTCCTGTAGTATGATTTTTGAAAGTCAAATCAGCAGTAGAATGCGTATCTCCGTAGTAATTTTGACATTTTCAACAGCTGAGCTCACCGAATGAGATTTACTCACTGATCATCCCCTTTAAAAGATATTACGTATTTAAGTTTACACACTGTGTTATTTAAACTAATAAGTTGATAAGGGAAAATTGACAACATAAAGTTCATGAACTCTTTTGACTTTCTGCTTATCATTATTAGGGCATAAATATAATAAATAGGCATAAATAAAGAGCGTGTCGGTGGTGGCGTGTTGCGGAGAACTATGGAAACTCAATCTTGAGGTTCAGGAGTGCGATTTTTGAATCTCATTCGGTGAGCTCAGCATTACAAATTATTATTATCTTACGATACGTATCGTACGCAGTGCGCGGCCGGCGGGCGAACATTGGCCTCAATTTCGTTGTTGGTCCCATAGAGAAAGTTGTTCAGTTTGACGGTCTAAACAACCCCCTTAAGAGTTTTAAATATTTATTGTTACTTATGAAACACCTTGTATAAAAGGTGTTAAGGTGGTTGCAGAGTTGTACCTAAATTTCATACAAAACTTTGTCGTAGAAAACTCGTAGACGGTATTAATAAAAGTAATGTTTTATATATGGAAAAATAGCTTAGAAAATCTTGCGTATCAAATAATATTTATAATATAATTAAAATATCAATCTTTAAAATTATTCATACAAAACAAAGCCTCATATCTTCGTAATTATATTATAAATTGTAAATGTTATTTGAGACGCGCAATCTAGATTTTCTAAGCTATCATATATTATTATAATAGGTACATTACTTTAATAATTATAAATACCGTCTACGAGTGTTCTACGACAAAGTTTTGTACGAGTTTTTGACATACGAATTGAGAACCTCCTCCTTTTTTGAAGTCGTAGAAAAGAGTAGAACATAGACACAGAGGATTATATTGTACAGAGCAACAGCTTCATAGGAGCTTCGATTACATTAGCCTATTCTTGTAGGGCTGTCTAAAAGGAAATAAATTTAATTGAAGTATGAAGGATAATGTTTTATAATATATGTAGGTACCTATATTGTTTTTCTTTTTTGTTGTTGTTGTTTGTTGTGTTATTTATTATTTGTTATTTAGTTGAATAAAATGAGTTTAAATAAAAAAAAACGTTGCCGCCCGATCCGCCACTTTACGCGGGTGACTCAAAAATTGACTTACCTGTCACGATCTTTGGGGTAGGCATATGAATGAGATGTTTGTGTTCCTCCTCGTATTATTAAAGCACACAGTGCAATAATTAACCATTTCGTTTAATATTATTAAACTATTTTTAAACATGCTCGAGTAAAATGAACGATAATAATATCTCGCACTTTAAATTCACATGACATGACGTTCTACAATGACAGTGACGATCAAACAGAAAATAATCCATAGACATATTAATATTAACAGAGGTCAGTGGCTCCAATCTCTTTCCGAAAGGAAGAATGGACAATATCTCACACATTAAATTCACACCCTCGTTACGCCGTAACCACCCGAAGCATAGTCAAAGTGTCCCCTCGGCCTCGTTCGTGAGCCCCGTAGGTGAACGCGCACACAATCATACTGCGCATGTAGTGATGCGCCGCTTTTGCGAGGTTGTTTGAAGCTGTAACTCTGTACAATATAATCCTCTGTGACATAGATCCCTAATCGGCTGATAAAGACGAAATAGTACAAACAGAATTAAACCTAAATAGATGTGTAAATAAAAAACAAAATCGTAATCAATAAAGTGACCTACTTTATACTAGTCTTGTCGATAGTAAAGTTGCGAAACGTTGCATTGTGAAATGCGTTAGAAACAATTAGAACCGTTGTACTCTTTTATAACTTGAATTCAATATAATTAACTACTTAATTATGGATGTAGTGGAAAAGGAATTACAACAATTAAATTAGGTACCTAGGTACGTAAGTCAACATCAGCCTAAATATAAGCTATGGATTTGGTGTGTTGTGTGATGTGCAAAGAGAATATAAAATCACTAATGTGCTGTGTTGTTGTTGGTGATGGTTGAAGATGCTGTCCTGGAGTGCGTTTTTTGAATCTCATTCGGTGAGCTTAGTAGTTGAAAATGCCTAAATTACTATGGAGATATGCATCTTTCTACTGCTGATTTGACTTTCAAAAATCATACTACAAGAGAGCTATTTTTGAGAGTCAAATCCGCAGCGCAGCGTATCTCCATAGTAATTATGACATTATTAACAGCTGAGCTCACCGAATGAGATTCAAAAATCGCACTCCTGCCCTGCAGTGGGAATGTACATACATATATCGGGTCCTACTTAATATGCCAAAACTTTTTTAAAGGGATGATCAGACCGTCAAACTGAACAACTTTCTCTATGGCAGGAACCAACATCAAAATCGCGAAAAAAAATCTGCTTTTCCATACAAAACTGCAAACCTAGTTACTTGAGCCAAAACAATGGGACAGCTGACTTTTTTTCGAGATTTTGATGTTGGTACCGTAGAGAAAGCAGTTCAGTTTGATGGTCTGATCTTCCCTTTAAAAAGGGACCCCTGTTTACGTTCCACTGCAGGGCACATGCCACAACCCTCAAGGGTGTGTAATGGCATTAGAAGCGGGTTTCCTGCTTGTAATTTCATTATTTACTACTCACTTCAATCATAAATTTGAAACTGTTTACGTCTGACATGGCTGTATGGCATGCCTTTAAAAAAAAGCATCCACAGTCTTGACATGATTTTGATATGATCTCGCACACTTCTCTATAGAGCGACGAGCTTGCCATCTTTTGAGTTTATTAGGAAGCAAATTTAAAAATAGAGAAAGAAAACGCCTTTACGCGCAATTAGGTATGCCCAGTGAAAAACAACGCTAAAATAACACGTTTTATTTCACGCAGGTGCACGGAAATATCAAAACAAAGCGAATGACACCCGAGTGTGTTTAAGTCCTTTGTTGAATGTGTTTGTCACATGTCCAAACACTGAATCACGGGAACCGCTCGCTCGTTGTGCGCTTGCGCATCTTGTTTAACTTTACATGATCGTTATTTACTTTCTATCTGGATTACCTTATACAGGGTCCTTTTTTATATGCTGACACTTTTTTAACGAGATGATCAGGGGACCATCACACTGAACAGCGTTTTCTAAGGGACCAACATAGAAATCTCGAAAAAAAATCTCGTCCTTATTTGGAATGCAGTTGGTTACTAAAATACGAGAAAAATATAAACGCTTCCTATTTAAAATGACAGCCGATTTCCATAAATTTTCAATTGGATTTTTTTTTCCGTGTAGTTGTATCTTATTGTAATTAGTATTCTTAAAGTTAACATTCAATGCACGACCGCGTTACGTATTCTCCTTCTTGTAGGATAACAAAGAAAAGGCAGACATTAAAATAACAGGTAAATAATGATGGAATTAGCACATGGAAATGAAAATGAAATTGAACGTCATTGATCATTTCGTTCGTCGAATTTCTATGAAATGAATGACTCATCAATTCATCATCACTGAAAAAATTTAATATGTACCTATACCTAATAGGTAAACAAAGAAAAACAAAAGAAAAGACTTTTTAGGAACTTTGAATGTAATGTTTATTTTTATTTGTATTCTACGGATAATTATTCATCATCATCATCATCGTCATCATCATCATCATCATCATCATCAGCAGCAGCAGCCTATACAGGGTCCTTAATATGCTAACCCTTTTTTAAGGGGATGATCAGACCATCAAACTGAACAAATCGCGAAAAAAATCAGCCTTCCCATACATTTGGCTCGAGTAGGTTTGTATGGAAGTGCAGATTTTTTTTTCCCGATTTTGATGTTGGTCCCATTGAGAAAGTTGTTCAGTTTGAAGATCTGATCATCCTCTTAAAAAGGTGTCAGCATATTAAGTGGGGTCAGCATATAGACTTCCCACTGCATGGCACAGGTCTACCCTTAGGGAGCGTTATTATGGACTACTAACGCGAGCCCAATGCGGATTGTAGACTTCACATACGCGTCGGAACAGAATTTCTTCTTCAGCATACAAGGTGTTACAAAAATACAAATAATCATTTAAGGGGGTGGTTTAGACCATCAAACTGAACAACTTTCACTATGGGACCAATATCGAAATCGCGAAAAAAATATTTAAGTATGTTCTATACCTACCTACTCTACAAATCGACTCGAGCTAAAATATGTATGGGATATCAGATTTTTTTTTTCGCGATTTCGATGTTGGTCCCATAGAGAAAGTTGTTCAGTTTGACTTAAGGGGGTTGCCCTTAAGAGTTTTAAAAATTTATTCTTACTTATGTAACACCCTGTATAAGCAGGTATCCTCACGAACTCACGATGTGCTCCTTCACCGTTTGAGAGCTGTCGTGGATAAACTCATTGGTAGATAGGTACATGGCCCCGTTTTTCGACCCATATTCCTCAGAGAAAGTTTAGTTTCAATGTCTGAATACCTAGGTATAGGTACTCCCTTAACATAAAGGCCTCCGCTCATTGCAGCGATTTTATCGAGCGATAATATCGCTGCGATTTTGCGATAATTGTTTCCAGTACATTTTGTATGGGGACGCGCGCGATCCTACACACTGCCGCGATATTATCGAGCGATAATATCGCTGCAATTTTGCGATAATTGTTCTCAGTACATTTTGTATGGGGACGCGCTCGATCCCACACACTGCCGCGATATTATCGCAACCTAACGCAATCTCTTTCTACTGCATTCAGTGGTGTGCGCATGCGTGACGCGAATCGCGGAATAGCTGCAGTGTGTAAGGTGTCGCGATATCGCTGTCGATAATATCGCTCGATAAAATAGCTCGATAATATCGCTGCAATGTGCGGAGGCCTTAAAGCGGGGTATAATGTAATGTATAAATGTTCATTTATTATTATACCAATAGAGTAGAAGCGAAGGAAACGTGAAGACAATGGAGAGCAAACAGAAGCACGTGTGGTGTGGACTTTCGGTCGAGAATCAAAACAACCAAACATACCTATCGAACTTTATCGCGAGGTCAACGAACGAGTGACGTCATCTCTTCGCACAGCTGATACCTACGTCGTGTAAAGTGGGCCATTCGTTTCATGGGGGCATCTGATTAACGGAATAATTAAATATGTAAGTATACAGTGTGTAAGTAAAAGTATCATTAACCTTTTAATAATAATTTAGTAGTAAAAGTTATTCACTTTGATGGGTAGAGTTTGTGACTCTACTCTAGTAGAGTATGTAGGAACTTTTTTTTGTTGTAATTAAAAATATACTTAAGGTTTAATGTGTAGAGTGTGCGGTTAAATAATGTTAATGATACTTTTCCTTACAACCCGTATAAATAAAAATTGTTCCTTCCTTGGTGCGTTAATAGAGGTAAAATCAAAGTCAAAGTCAAAATTGTTTATTCAAAATAATAAAATATAGAGATAACTTTCTGACGTCATGCTTTTGAATCTACCACCGCTTCGGAAGGTTTTCCGTTTGAAATATTATACAAAGTACACAAATACAATACAGCAGGGTGTAAGGGACAGCCCTCCGCAAACTGAAACGGTGAGCTCAGACCATCAAACTGAACAACTTTCACTATGGAGTCTACCTCAGAAAACGCGAAAAGAAATCAGCTGTCCCATACAAAACTGCCGTACGTATGGGACAGACAGCTGATTTTTTTTCAGCGCGTTTCCTGAGGTAGGCTCCATAGTGAAAGTTGTTCAGTTTTATGGTCTGAGTTCACCGTTTCAGTTAGCGGAGGGCTGTCCCTTACACCCTGTATTAAATTACATAGGTAGTGTAACATTGTCATGTCAATAGGTACCAGACATTTTGGTCATTCAAATAATCATCGAGTTTATGGTAACCTTTTTTACAGAGGACTTGTGTAACATGGGACTTAAACTTGTTGTCTGGCAAGTTTAAAGTAAAATTATTATAATATTCAGTAAAAAAATAAATTCTCTACCTATTACGGTTCAAAAGATAGCCCTTTAGATTTAGGGGACGGACGGACGGACTGACGGAGAAACAGCGTAGGCTCACAAATCCCGTTGGCACTCTTTGGGTTAAGTACCTAACCTATGAACCACGGAACGGAACGGAAAAAATTATATGATTCGTAGAAAAATAGAATAACTTATACATTATTCATAAGGTATTAGCAACTACATCTGTTGTAAATGTCGGTACGCTGATATTATGGACTTTGCCCATTAAAAAACAACTGTTTATAGCATCACGTAATCACGACAGACGTAGGGTAAAAAATAACTTGTTAGAGGCAAAACGTGGACCGTGACCTTAGCCTTAGTGGCGACGATGATGCAAGGTTCTAAGGCGAGACTCAACGATCAAAGGGCAGTGTACTGATTTAAGAGGATAGACGGGCTCTCGAAGAAGGAGAATAGGTCACTTTTCCGACTGTATGGAGCGAACTCCATACAAACGTACTATAATGATATTTTCAATACTAACCAATTAAAGTCAATGAAAATTCACTATAGCAAAAAAATAATTTACCATACAATACAATCTATGCTACCTCTGCTATGACCCTATGTTTTGCTTTTAGTACAAATTAATAAATGACCAATTATAAGGCCCGTTTTCAGACATCCATCCAACATCCAGCAAATAAATTTGATGTTTTTTTGTTTGTTTTTTGTTGTTGTCTACATTCATCAAATTTGTTTGCTGGATGTCGACAACAACAAAAAACATACAGAAATAGCCCAAGTCTTTCTCATAATATTCTTGAAAGAATTATTCAAATCGGTTTAGTTTTGGAGGAGGAAACTGGGGAATACGATATGCTGATTTCGTCCATTTTATGTCCGAGCTGCAGTTTTCGCTTTCGTACTCTAGTCGGGGCGTGGTGTTTGGGAGGGGCGGATCGGACGAATACGTACACAGTCGGAAAAGTGACCTATTCTCCAAATTAGCATTTCAGCCCGCCTATCCTACCTACCACCGTCTACCACCGCTTCAGAAGTTGTTTCGTTGTAGAGAAGATGCGGTAAGAAACTCTACTAAAAATACTAAAATTTAAATAAGTAATGCCTACAGGTTATTTATAATGTGGTAGGCAGGTATACGTACCTATACCATTCTTATATGAAACAGATCCATACAGTCCTAAAGACACGACGTATTTTCTGTCCGGGCGATCAGGAAACGAAAAACTGTTTCGAAAATATTTTTTATGGGGTGACCAAATCTGTAGAGATACTCGTAGTTTTGTAAAAGTTTCCGATTATTTCCAATACAAAATCGGTAATGTTTTTATGGATATTTTTTTTACTAGTATTGTGTTTATCCGATAATCATCATAATCATATCCATTAGTCTGAAATTGATATCGCTAAATACTGCCAAAAAACTCAATGTCGATTGCATACCAAATGAATCTGGTAGTACACAATAAGATAAAGTCTGTAATAAATACAAACAAGTTTTAGTTTAAGATTCCAGGATAGGTAGGTAGGTACACATGATTGAAGACTAATGACGTCAATTTGTTTTATCAACATTTTGTATTTGCATAATAATAATGGAATAATTTCTCAGTCACGTAAATAAGAGAACTGCTCGATCGATGGTAGGACCCACTCGTTTTCTAGTGTATCGATATCGATTATCGATGCCTTGTCGTGTGTTAATAAAAATGTTACCTATAATTGAAATTTTATGGTGCTAAAATCTTAAATAAGTACTCTACGAGTACATTTAAGATTTAACCTTTAGCTACTACGGAAAACTACTTATAATCGACCACGCGATTTCTTCTAATGATTGAAGGCGAAGTGACTAATAAGACGATGTGGTTTCTTTTTGAGTGTCTACTCGTACTACATAAAGTTAGGAGCACATACTTAAAAGAAGAACCAGACGTAATCTCGTCTAATCATGAGTGAAGAACCCATTTCTTTTGTGTGCGTCACGCGGTACATAATAGTGACGGGTTGTAGCACCTGCGCCTAGAGCTAGTGCATCTGTGTGAGTGTAGGTTCCTTGTAGAACAAACGAGATTGTATTACCTTGCATGCTTCACATCTTTGTAGTGCAATATTCGGTCCAAGACCCGTCAAAGTCCTTTCAAGACCGTGGTTAAGAGGTCCAAATTTTTTTCCTTTTTTTGACCCGATTGTATAGTGATCTAAAATTCCTTTTTAAATATATTAACTACATCTATCTGCTACAACCTGTACACCTAAAAAATAAGTAATTAATATAAATTACATACATACATACATACCTAACCATACGTGTCGGTCAAGGCTCTGGAAACTGCCGACTACAAAACCGGAAAAATAACCTTCAAATTGCAAATGAACCGTGACAGTTTGTTGTGGTTTCTAAAAAAATAGATTATTTTTAGAACTACATTATTAGGTACTATAACCGAATTTATATGCATGGAATTTTTATCCCTCCCGGGTCCCTCCCATTTTCTTAGATTCAAACTTATCTATATACTTACCAAAATTTAAACTTTTTAATAAATCTTGCACTCAGATTTTAAACTAAGTTTATAAATTATGAAATTGCATGGCTCAGGTGAAAAGAAATCGTAAGGGAGTGCAATGAAGAAAAAAATTCAATGAAGTAAAACATGTACTTATTGTACTTTCACCCTGTCACGCCATCACCTAGAGTGGTACCTATAGGTCAGCCTGTGCCCCAAGTTTGGAAACAGTATAGGCTGATTGATTCATTGAATATCTATGACCACAGAGTACTATCAGCTTGTGCTACAATGGGTCTTGCTAAACTCAGACATAGAAGGGAACCAGAATGCGGACGAACCGGCCAGAAGGGGCACTGAAAACCATTTCATAGGACCCGTACAATTTTTCGGTATCCCTAAGAGTTTAACGCGTGACTCTTTGAATAGGGCCAGCTTTGGAGAGGCGATAAGGCAATGGTGCAACACCCCAGGCATGTGTAACTCTAAAGCACTTATCAAAGGATACGATTAGCAAGCTTGCGAACAGTCTCCTTGACCTCAGCAAGGATCAAATTTGTACAATAGCTAGATCACTCACAGTCACAGACGAATGCAAAGTAAACAAGCACATGCACACTGAAAACCGGCTGCAGATTTTGCAAGGAGGAGATAGAAACTCCTCTGCTGCTGCACCTTCTATTTGACTGTGGCCCCCTGATCTACAAACGTAGTACTCAACCAAGCAGACACGTACTGACGCCAGATGAGATCAAAAACCTACTATTTTCTTACGATTTTTGGCTGCAGTAGGGAAATGTTAATAGGGCGTTCACAAAAGACCAGCGAAGGTCGAAGTGACACAGGTACAGGCCTGTCAAGACTACAAAACCACAAATGAAAAAAAACATTCTGCTAAAAACATATAATGGCGTGTTTAAACTATGACTATGACACTATGCGCATTACAGACGCAGTTCACGCAATGAACTTTGTCCAATGGCAATTAAATAGGTATCCCACTCTTATAAGCGAAGTGCGAACACGTGGACAATGTGTAGGTATTATTGAGTGTTTGCCATAAGATCCTATGCAATTAAGGCCATGTTGAAAGTCCAATTTAATCTCTCGGATAACTACAGATAAACCATTTTATTTACAATCGCTTGACAACAGGATTAACATTTGTAAAGAAATGTTTATCGAATTATAGATAATATCTACTAATACAATTAAATAGATAACAATGTGGAACAGTAATAATGAAGCAATTATTATTGTATTTACTTATATGTAAAGTAACACGAAAGAAGCCATTTCAGATCTTATTCCCAAAGCATAAAAGTTAAGTCTACAGACTTTGTTTTTGTAAAATGAACTGTAAACGCCCTTGTGAAGAGAATCTACGGTAAAAACTAGTCGATAAAGTAATTGAGGTCAGGTCAGGTCCACTGGAACTTGTTTGCGATCGTCGCAATAATGCATCTCTCCTTCAGTTATATAAGGAAATGTTGTATAATAATATGACCTCTAGATACTTGGCAAAGAGATTTCGAAAAGGGCCGAAAATATCAAATGGGCTTGCGTTCGGCCTGAGTCTCACCATGGTGTAATTGATAAGATAAGTAACAGTATTCTTTGCTATGTTAAGGTCCTATTAGGAAAGCGATATTTTTTAATGAATCCTGATCCTTTTGATTAGGGGTAACCAGTCAAAAGTATTCGTAAAGATAATATCGTCTGACGTCCCTAATTTTCATCGTCAATTTTATTTCCTCTACAGGGTGTTTCATAATTAACAATAAATATTTAAAACTCGTACTCGTACTCGTACTCGTACTCGGCCCTGGTGGCCGATTATCTTTTTGTGCCTGTCGCCGTTGAGACCACGGGGGTATGGGGTGCCGAGGCAAAGACCTTCGTTGCAGAGATTGGCCGTCGACTGAGGGAGCGAAATTGTGACCCCCGTTCCGGGTCGTTTCTGGTGCAGAGGCTTGCCATATCAATTCAACGTGGCAACGCTGCTAGCGTAATGGGCTCCTTTGCGCCAGGATCGACAAGGGGCGGATTATTTGACTGAGCTTGTATCTCTTTGTATTGACGAAGCATGTTGCTGATTTTTGTCTGTTTGTGTATCATTGTTATTGACGACGCTTGTGCTGACCGCTATTTTTTGTAATTTATTATTATTATTTTTTAATTGTCTAATAAATGATTCTTTTGTTTAAAACTCTTAAGGGGGTTGTTTAGACCGTCAAACTGAACAACTTTCTCTATGAGACCAACATCGAAATCGCAAAAAAAACAATTCATATCCCATACAAATATTTTAGCTCTAGTCGATTTGTAGAGTATAGAAAATAATTTTTTTTTGCGATTTCGATATTGGTCCCATAGTGAAAGTTGTTCAGTTTGATGGTCTACACCACCCCCTTAAAGGTTTATTTGTATTTTTGTAACACCTTGTATAATGATCACCATTCATTTGATTCCCTCTGTAATGTTCACCATCCATTTGATTTCCTCCATCTATATCAGGCCTAAGGTAGGTACTGTATATTGTTTTAAATGACAGCAATAATTATTAATGATATCAAAGACAACATTTTATCAAACAGCTCTCATTGTAAATTAAATGTTAACTAATGAAATGAAGTGTGAATACTTAGGTTAGATAAGGTTAACTGTTATTCCGTGGAAATTAATATGTTTCTAAAAACTGTTTATTTTCTGGAACCCCAGATACAGATTAATACAAATTTATATAATATTTTGTATTTAACAGTGTTAAATACTGTTTTATTAGTTAAATGTGCACACTATGCCTGCCTTACTTTGTATGAACTCTCTCTGTCACGGGTTTGCTGGAAGAAATCTCTTTAGAGATAAGCTCGCCCTTTGTAATTGTCTATGATGTTGTTTTCATGTATATTTGCGTGTGTACAATAAAGTGTTAAAATAAATTAATGTTAGCAGGTAGGTACGTATTCCAGGCTTGCTTTGTGATGGTTACCAAGGTAAACCTAGTTAAGTATTACCTATAGGTAACATTTATACTAATATTATTCTTTCTTCCTATGCTGGCGGTTTTTAAGGGGATGATCAGTCAGCATCAGTCAGACTATCAAACTAAACAATTTTCTATATGGACCAACCAGCAGTGGTAGCATGCTACACGTGGTACGACTTTATCACGCCTTTTATCTCGTTCGTTCACATGCAAATAGAAAGAGAGCGAAGGTGTGATAGCGCTTTATCACGGTATCATGCTGCACGGCTAGCATGCCACCCACGACAAAGCGTTTAAACGAGAAAAACGTCATGCGCGCTCTTTTTGGCGTACGTAAAATAATAAAGATGGAGGCACGTCTCGATTTATGTCGCTTTCTCGGCGGTGGCATGCTAGAGGGGCTGGACTGCTAGGACATTATTTGGGTCGAGTAGGTTAGAAGATTTGTATGGATCGGCAGTGAGTGGGATCTGCTGATTTGTTTTTCGTGAGTTCATCAATGTTGGTCGCATAGAAAAATATGTTGTTTAATTTGATAGGACCCTGTACAGGGTGTTTCATAAGTAAGAATAAATATTTAAAACTCTTAAGGGGATTGTTTAGACCGTCAAACTGAACAACTTTCTCTATGGGACCAACATCGAAATCGCGAAAAAAAAAATTGATATCCCATACATATTTTAGCTCTAGTTGATTTGTACAGTATGGGACATCAATTTTTTTTTTCGCGATTTCGGTATTGGTCCCATAGTGAAAGTTGTTCAGTTTGATGGTCTACACCACCCCCTTAAAGGTTTATTTGTATTTTTGTAACACCTTGTATACAATCAGGATCTTCTGTCAAATTATCATTGTAATTTTTCTGTGTTTAATTTTCATTGTACTTATTATTTAATTCTTCAGAATATCGAATACAATAAAGAAAGAGTAACATATCTTCGCGCTTCACTTAACCAACATGCAGCTATCCTCGTATAAATGTGATAGATAAGATAATCGCAACACGGATGTATAAAGTCCGCCGGATGGTGTTTCATTCTGACGCACACGGCCGTTCGGTTCTGCGAACTGTTGCACCGATGTGCGTCGACCTTTTGAACTTTGCCTCCTGCGGTTAATGGACTACATTTTATTTTATGAAAGGTACCAATTTACAATCAAATTTTAATTAAATACGTGCGATGTTTTTAAAGTCAATGTCACCACACCTCTCGGTAGAGAGTAGTATATTCCTTACACCACACATTGAAAAGAGATAATGTAATAGTAAAATAAAGAATGAAAACTCAGACGGGACTTGATTGAACCCGTGACCTGTCAAACCGGGGGTTTTGTGCTTTTGATCAATTATCTTAAGAATATAAATTATTCTATGTAATTATGGTATCTATACTCCATTCCAAATAGCAACGAAACTTTAAGGCCATTTTGAATTACAGAAACAGATATTTGAAACACTTCCTCTCACTTATTCTTAGAACAGCTTTAGCAACGTCCAAGATACGTTGGATAGTATATCTTTCTCATAAATAAATCATATTTGCTAATCAGAATTGGCCAGAAAGCTACACAGGAGTATAGGTATATCGCATAAATTCCAATAGTAACATCGGATGTACCTACCGACGAAATTGGTACCTAGTGTGAAAAAACTCTAGAAATAACAATAGTTGTTTAATTCTGTTGATAATTATAATGTGTTGCTAACCGACTTCAGATAAAAACGACGAATTTTTTTGCTACCAGACAAAAATACATTAACAATGTCAAAACACAACCTTCGCCTCTTGCCCCGTATTTATGAGACAATGGCAATTAAACAAGTGCCGCTCCGAATCTTCATTTATTGCTGTACGTAGATGTTTTTAAATTAGTTTTGTTACATTTTATGAAGTGGCTAAATGCCTCCAGGAGACACCCCCATCATAACGCCATTAACCAGGAATGTATTTACAAATATTGCGCCCCTGGTCAAATATATTTGGCCGCCCCCCCATTACTGCAGTTTGTCGGAGGGGGCCCGTAGCCAAGATTTTTGCCAATCGAATCGATTTTTTTCACACTGATGTCTGGCTAACACTGCATTTCTTTGGGCAACAATTTCCTTCCCATGTGTATGGACTTACGGGCCGCTCTCATTTAACCGGCCTTAGCAGTTGATAATTTTGCTCTGAGGAGAATACGCCCCAGCCATTAACGATATATTTCGCCGCGCATTTGTCTCTGTTGATGTTCCCTGTCTGCTGGAAGACTCTGGCTTTAGTGGTACCAACGGTACAAGACCAGACGGCCTTCCATTGGTCCACTGGAAGAGAGGCCGTAGCCCGCTGTGGGATGCAACGTGCTTTAGCACATTCGCCTCCTACTTGACCCACTGCTGTGCTGTGATTCAGCGGCCAGGCTGAAGCACGACAAGTACCTACCTAGAACAAGTACCTGAACCAATGTACGACTTTATGCCTGTCGCTGATTGAGACGGCTGGATAATGGGGTTCTGAAGCGAAAGGATTCATCAAGGGCCTCTAGGACGACGTTTTAGAGAAAAATGCTGCAACACCCCCCCCAAGTTCCGGCTCCTTCTTGATGCAAAGAATGTTTTGGTCAAACAATTATACAACGAGGGAAGGCAACCTCAATATGGGCACGTTTTTAACGGGGGACTGGTTCTGAGCTTTCACCGATCTTTTTGTTTTTAATTGTTTCTGTATTCCGTACCAAAATTGGCATAACGGAACACTTATTTTTATTTAACATTTCTGTGTGCTTAACTTATTTTAAATCAGTAACAAAACGAATTTAAAAAATATGTATGATTTAGAAAAATTTATAGTATAGGATAATTTATAGGCTATAGATAAATAAATTAACTAATAAGTAAATAGTAGTAATTTTTCATAATGATAATATTGCTGAAAAATTTAACTCTCCTGATATTAGGTATACTTATCAGGAGAGTTAAATTTTTCATTAAAACTTCAAAAACATGGCGCAAGATATTGATTTTGGATAAAATATAGTATTTTTAGCATAAGCATAAGCATATGCTCACGACTATATTCCCCGAGGGGGTAGTCAGAGATATTCTGAAACCTCAGAACATCCACGTTTCACCAGTAGTACCGAAACTCTGTCCAGTGTGACGGGGGGTGAGCCCGTCGCCACTTATAATTGCGTATATTGTACCCACTGTCCATTATAAGTGGCGACGGGCTCACCCCCCGTCACACTGGATATTTCCTCACGATGTTTTCCTTCACCGAAAAGCCAGTGGTGTAACAAATCGTAAGTACATAAATTCCGAAAAACTCATTGGTACGAGTCGGCTTGGACGGGGATCGAACCATCGCCTCCTGCACGGCACAGGCAAGGTTACTCGCCACTGGACCACCACGGCTTATAGGTACAGATACAGATAGTATTTTTAATAAGGCGTTTAAACCTATTTAATGATAGTTTGTTGCTACATAGTTTTTAGTAGTTCGACATCGTTTGTGTCGGTGTGTCAGTGTCCTTGCATTAATGTAAACAGCGCGAAATGTGTCAGCCCTAATCTAGTACATAGTGCATTAACATAGGTACTGTAAAATTATATGCCGATACAAAATACAAGGCCCTATGCCTAGGTTTTTGCTAATTTATAAAATACTTACGTTATCTTTTGTTCGGTTATCTTTTCTGGAGAAACGGAGAACGGTATTTCTTAGAAATAAAGTAGGTAGAATTTGAGACGGTAAATAAAGAGTACAGCGCCCGTGGCATGGGGTGCCTCGATAAACGTTTCATCGCGCCTGCTAACTCGTTCGTTCGCGGGCAAAAAGAAAGAGAGCTAAGGCGCGATAGCGCTTTATCGCGCCGCCATGTCGCGTATAATATTCCTATTTATTCAAATTAACTGCTAGCTACAAAACGTCAACATTACAGGAGGGCAAAAAACAATTATTCAGTTTTTGGGATATTAAAACAATTTGGCCATAACTAATTGTGTAAAATTTTTGGTGACGTGGTACGGAACCCTCGGTGCGTAAATTGTCCGACTCGCACTTGACCGGTTTTTTATTTGAAGCTACCGCCGCGCCGGAACGTGTTGTCGCTGTAGAGAAGATGCGGCCAGAAACCTACAGAGCTACAAAAGTGTTTTAAGGGGATGATCACACCGTTAAACTGAACAACTTTTTATGTGGATTAAAGGTTAATGATACTTTTCCTTACACCCTGCATAGAGTATTTTAGCGTAGTCTCTAGGTACTACGTTAATTATAAAGTACACTTACATACATAAAAAAATAGAGGACAATAGATATGCTGTATTTTAGAGTAGGTAGGTACCTACCTACCTATCTACCTACATGTAACACCTATGTTGACAGAGACACCTTGGCTTCTATTCTCAATCCATTCTGCCAGGATGAACTCTGATCCTAATTGCAATAGTATAAAACCTTGCACGTAATGGATTCCTGTAAAAACTAGTGTCATTGTCGTAAATAATTACGAGTGACGTGAGTTTTTTTCTATTAAATAGGGTTCCGTAGCTACTTACTACTAGCATAGCGTAAATGTAATAAAGTGGGTGTGCTTAGTGGTCGCGGCGAGTCTATGCTCGCGCGGGTGAGGCACCGGCAGTTGGGGTACAGCGTGCAGGTGATGGGGTACTGGGACCGCTCCCCCCGCCACCCGTAACCCCGCGCACGATAGGCCTGTCGCGACCCAAGAGCGCCCTCACTATTATTATTATATTCACTTTGTTAATATGTCATAAAAGTACTTAGGTATGTAATCTACGTATTGTAAATCCTCTAAAAACCGTGAACATTATGGCTTTCTTATACAGAGAGAAGTCAAAAATCGTTCAGAATCCGCTGGGATATTTCAATTATTAGTAACATCGCTATTATACTGATGGGTTTTCAAGAGGATATAGCCGTGGTGGTCCAGTGGCGAGTAGCCTTGCCTGCCGTGCAGGAGGCGATGGTTCGATCCCCGTCCAGGCCGACTCGTACCTATGAGTTTTTCGGAATTCATGTACGATTTGTAACACCTTTTCGGTGACGGAAACATCGTGAGGAAACCTGCTTGCTTCAATTCGAGGCATGTATTGTACCCACTGTCCATTATAAGTGGCGACGGGCTCCCCCCGTCACACTGTACAGAGTTTCGGTACTTACTGGTGAAACGTGAATGTTGTGAGGTCTCCGAATATCTCTGACTCCCCTCGGGGAATATTAGTCGTGAGCATAATAAAATGCTTTTAAAGAGAATGATCGGACCATCAAACTGACCAACATTCTCTATGAGACTAACATCCGTAAAAGGGAAAAAAAAACTGCAATGCTGCAGTGTGCATTTGGGTCCAGCCAGTCAAGAATACAAGTGAAACATAATTCTACGGTTTAATTGAAGCAGTTGATGCTTTATTTAATATTGAGGAAAGTATCAGAATCACAAACCACACGCATAGCTTATTTGCCTAATAAGTTTTGTTAGTTACTGAACTCTATCATGTCATACATCGGACACACTTGACTAGTTTTCAGCGTATTTCCAACACTAAGACAGTTAATTGCAGACTTGTCTGAGCCTAACCAATGCAACTGGATACAACCTTAATAACACCTTGACATAGTGCCTGCATCGTGGTGACACTATGCTTAAAACAAGGCTAATTATCACAAGCCACAAGATCCTAAAGGTCGCAGGTTCAATTCGCTGTCATAAAATCTTCTTTTTCTTAGTCGTCTCATGGCTGAGCGAAAGAGTGAAGAAGTAGAAGTCTTCTAGGTAACAAATTAATAACTGGCCACTTTACTACCTTTTGCTTACCTAGATTGTTTATTGTGGCCAGTGTTGCCAGATCCAATTTTTAGAAATCCGCAGAAATCCGTAAATTACCTCTTGAAAAATCCGTAGATCTACAGACTTATTAAAATGCTTTATCTGACTATTTTGAAGTGGACTGACCCAAAAAATCGCTCTAATTTGGTAAAAGTAAATATTAATACTATTTATATCATTTTATGCAGCAAATTGACGTTTTAATGGAGGAATTCAGAAGATTTCTAAAAATCCGTAGATTTGCCATTGAAAGCCATAGATCCGTAGGCTAGGCCGAAAATCCGTAAATCTACGGATAAACCAGTAGATCTGGCAACGCTGATGTTGGCCACCTGTAAAGGGATACCACCCGTATTATGCATTCAGGGGATAGTGAACGTGTGTAGTTTTTTCGTAAAAATGGGGGTGAAATTTCGTGGATGATTACGGAAATTTCTTAGCGAAGCTAAGTTTTCCAGCTAGTTAGTTACCACCTCCGGCACCTCTTAGATATTATCTTTGTAGGATAAATCCGGATAAAACGAGTTCGGACAAAGTGTGGGCAACGTGGCTAACCCTTACCAAGGTCGCTTTAACCTTTATATATCCCACTATTATAACCCAATTATCAATTTCATACGGTCAGTATTGAAAATGCAAAATCGAAAAAGAACCTAAATTAAAAAAAGTTACCTACCTACTAATTGCTGAATTTTTTTTTTTCCACTTTTTCTCATTTAATAGCTTGTCTTATGTATTATAGTATTTCTCGGAGTCGCGTTGTGGATCTGCTAGTGGGTGGTCGCGTGTCGCGTGTCGCTCGTCGGTTGTCCCAGCTCGACAGCGGGGCTCCAGTGGTGGCTCAAGATAGTGTTCTTTTGTAAGAACAACCCTTGAAGTCACCAAAATATCTTCATAACCGTACAACGTCAAGCACTTTTGCTACAAAAACTCGACATTGGCAAAATCATCACAAACCAAGATGGCAGCCATATTTTAAAAATAGAATAGAATAGAATAGAATAGTATTTCTCATTTAATTGCTTTTCTTATATGTCTTTAGTTTCATTCGTAGAAAGAGAAGGAACTAGAAGAAAGCACGTGTCTTGTCATATCACTCAGTAAGAGATGCACATAGCAAATTTTCTCTAGTTAAAAAAGGAGATCGCTTCTTATTGCTGTCCTTATCGACGTAGCCACTTTTTTGTTCTACGACGGCTGTCTGACTCCGGAGTCAGACATCTATTTTCATACAAATTGTATAGGATTTTATGACTATCGCTGTCTCATACGCGGTTACACTGATGGTACGTCTATCAGCGTAAGCGTAAAATACTTAGCCTATGGTTTCATTTCACTTTAAATTGCATTGGCAAAAATCAATCTGAACAACTTTCTCTATGGAACCAACATTAAAATCTGAAAAAAAAACTGCTGTCTCACTGTCTCATACATTTTGGTAGAGAAGGAGAGATTGCAGTTTTTTATGGAACAGCCGATTTTATTTCTGCTATTTCGATTTTGGTCCCATAGAGAAACTAGTTGAGTTTGATGGTCTGAGGCACCCCATAAAGTAAATAACGCATTTAAAGTTTACAAAATGCTCTACGACACGCAATGGATGATTATTATTGTTAATTATTATGTTTGCTATTTATTGAACCTACGTCATAAATATAAATCTTGATAAGTATGTACCTACCTAGCAACGATAACATTAATAGATCGCAGTATAACTTAACTGCCAATAAATAACTTTAATTTAAGGACAATCTTAGTTTTAGATAGAAGATAATTTACAAAACTGAAATAATTTTCTAGGTAAGTAGGTATTTAAAAATTGTACAGATCTGGAGTGCGATTTTTGAAACTCATTCAGTGAGCTCAGCAGTAGACAATGTCAAAATTACTATGGCGATATGCATGTTTCTACTACTGATTTGTCTCTCAAAAATCATGCTTCAGGAGCGCGATTTTTTAAAGTCTAATCAGCAGTAGAAAGATACGCATCTCCATTCTCCATAGTAATTTTGACATTTACAACTGCTGAGCTCACCGAATGAGATTCAAAAATCGCACTCCTGGGTGGGATTATTGAAACTCATTCGGTGAGCAGAGCAGTTGAAAATGTCAAAATTACTATGGAGAATGGAGATGCGTATCTTTCTACTGCTGATTTGACTTTAAAAAATCATACGATTTGTGAAAGTCAAATTAGCAGTAGAAAGATGCATTCTTATACCGTTTACACAAAACAATAAAAATGTTAAACAGTGTTATAATAAATAATTATTATGATATCCGATTGTTAATGAACTTAGAACTAATGTGTGATAAACAAAATGTTTGCCTATGTGTGTAATTATGTCGCCTTCGCCTCATTATCTTATGTAAATAGAAAATTGTTGTGTCTCTGGCTGACCTGGGGCCCTAGACAAAGTGACATTCTATTGGCGTTGACCAAGAAGTTTGGAATCCTCTATAGTGGAGTGCAGACTGCCTAACAAGACGGGGAACATGATAATACTCCATAGGCGAAGTATTTTTCGCTTACGCTGATAGACGAAACATCAGTGTAACCGCGTATGAGACAGCGATAGTCATAAAATCCTATACAATTTGTATGAAAATAGCTGTCTGACTCCGGAGTCAGACAGCCGTCGTAGAACAAAAAAGTGGCTACGTCGATAAGGACAGCAATAAGTAGCGATCTCCTTTTTTAACTAGAGCGAATTTGCTATGTGCATCTCTTACTGAGTGATATGACAAGACACGTGCTTCCTTCTAGTGCCTTCTCTTTCTACGTAATACTCCTTTGTGGTCGGTAAGGATCGTTCTTCTCCGTAGTTTTTTATAGTGACGTTTTTTACGAACTTTGTCCCAGCTCTGTCCCTTTCTAATCCAACGTCAAAAATTGACGTCATTCAATTTTCGTTGTGACGTCATTGGATAGAAAGGGACACACGTAAAATTGGAAATATCGACGACGGAGTCGAACGTCAATTTTCTTGTACTTATCAATGCTTCTAAGGAAGAGTGGGATCCTTTATGATTCTAGATCCATGGCGTTGACCATGGACCAAACTTCTTGGCGTTGACGCTAGTAGAAAATGACAGAATGTATGGATTTGACATTGGCGATCGAAACATTTTGACGTTTGCCTTCGTCACCATACGTCAAGTCCATACATTTTTTACTGTCGTTAACGCTAATCGAAAGATACTTTGTCTAGGGGCCCTGGAGTGTGATTTTTGAATCTCATTCGGTGAGCTTCAGCAGTTCAAAATGTCAAAATTACTATGGAGATACGCATCTTTCTACTGCTGATTTGACTTTCAAAAATCGCACTCCTGGAGTATGATTTTTGAGAGTCTAATCAGCAGTAGAAATATGCATATATCAATTGTAATTTTGACATTTTTAACTGCTGAGCTCACCGAATGAGATTCAAAAATCGCACTCCAGGTCTTTGAGCGGGCAGAAAATGGCTATTGTAAAGGTAATGTACCTAACTAACATAATTCAGAACCAGAAGGTTTCACAAAAGTTTACTCAAAGTAATTGGGTTCCGAGGTGAAACCCTAATTTGTCTCCACTATTTACTAGAGATGAAACCACCTTCACTGCAACTGTTACACTCTTCGATCAAAATAAAATGAATGGATAGGCCTTAAGCGAACATTTCAAACCAGAAAAATGAGGTAAAACAAATGAAGGGTTTACTTCAAATTTGTATGCAAGTGCCCTAGATTTGACAGATAATGGCGCTAGTTTGTATGTACCAAGTGCACCAGTAGTTTGCTTCAACCATAGGCGAAGTATTTTTCGCTTACGCTGATAGACGTAACATCAGTGTAACCGCGTATGAGACAGCGATAGTCATAAAATCCTATACAATTTGTATGAAAATAGATGTCTGACTCCGGACTCAGACAGCCGTCGTAGAACAAAAAAGTGGCTACGTCGATAAGGACAGCAATAAGTAGCGATCTCCTTTTTTAACTAGAGCGAATTTGCTATGTGCATCTCTTACTGAGTGATATGACAAGACACGTGCTTTCTTCTAGTTCCTTCTCTTTCTACGGCTTCAACTTACCGCGCTTTAGGCCTATCCATTCATTTTATTTTGATCTAAGGTTACACTGTCATCACTGAAAAAAAAACCGGCCAAATGCGAGTCGGACTACTCAACGAGGGTTCCGTACTTACCAAATAATTTGTTTTTTTCCCGGGACTCTTAGCGTGAGACTGACTAACACTGTCACACTTTGGCCAGTTTTTATTATTTGTTGTTATAAAGGAGAATTTTCGTTATAAATAAGTAGTATGACGATGGAACGAGGAGAACATTTTTTAAAAAAACCGTGTTTCTTGTCACGGACCTGAAAGAAATACGGACCGAGTATTGCACTAAAAGATGTGAAGCATGCAAGGTAATACAATCTCGTTTATTCTACAAGGGACCTACACTCACACAGATGCACTAGCTCTAGGCGCAGGTCCGACAACCCGTCACCTTATGTACCGCGTGACAGCACGCACACAAAAGAAATGGGTGCTTCACTCATGATTAGATGACATTACGTCTGGTTCTTCTTTTTAGTCTGTGGTTTCTTGTATTTGTTCCCTTAATTTTGTACTTTTTGTTTTTTTATTATTTGTCATCAAACCCAATATAATATTTTTTTATTCGGTAAAAATTTCGACCGGCTACCTGCGGCGGCTGGGACGGATGGACGGACGGACGGACAACGCAGGCTTAGTAATATGTATTACTTTTCATGAAAAAAAAATTAATGACGGAACAAGACTTGATCCTTACTTTGCTTAGCTTTATTTAGTTTAGTTTTGTTTTTATGATATTATTTTACTAAGGTAGTTATTAAAAGTTGAAAAATTGTGTTACATGTAGGTATAACACACAAACTTAGACATTGAAACTGAATTTCAGTACGTAATTGATTCTAAACAAAATTGTTTATATGTTTAACGTTGTCTTTGAAAACCAACAATAAAATGAATCTCTGTTTACAACAGACAATCAAGAAACACCGAGGTCATAATAGGACGAAATTGACGATATCCTTTTGTTTTAGAATAGAGGGGCATGAAAGATGAGCGTATCAATCAAACTTATTTAAAATTTCAACAGATTTGAATTTCAATTTACAAAAAATTCAATATAAAACTACTTATTTCCCATTTTAATAAGTAATGAATTGATAGAAGAAAAAACTAAGTACCTACTTATTTTAATCTTTAATTATTTTACTACTAGCTTAGTGTAATAAAAACTAATTATTGGTGAAGCTTACGGTAACACAAAATAAAAAAAATACGCTTTTGTTTCTCACAAATTACTTTTCACAATTTAATTTTCTTTCTTCGGCTTATTTGCAAATAGTGAAAGTAATTTTTTTTCTTTTTTGGTAGGGTTATCTCTTTAACTAATGAACTGTTAATATTTATCGATGAATTCAGAAATTCAACCTAAATTTTTCTTTTTTTTTAATGTAACCCTAATTTATTTGTTCTGTGTACCTCAAATACTTAAATTAATTAGGTAATTGATTGATAGCTACATATCTGGGTCCGGGATAGTGCGATTAACTAAATAAAATGTTATCTTACTACATCGAAATCTTATCAGGAATTCGGCATACAGTGAGACAATCATGTTAAAAACTGACTAAGTGTTGGTTGAACTTAATATAATATGATTTTATGGCTTGAAAATTTCGTTCTCTGAGTAGTGGGCTCGGTGGTGTAATTGGTTAGCACGTTTCCCCGTTTTGGAAGAGCGTGGGTTCAAGTCCCGCCCGAGACAAATTTTTCAATCTTTAATTTGTTTGGATAAGTACGTCAACCCTGAAAAATTATTGTGGTTAGGTATGTATGTGTAACTATAGATTGTAGTTTTCGTTACAAGATTTATTACACTACTGTCTACTACATGTACCTAATATGAATTGTAGTAGTCACACACACTACAATAATCACATACTTACTTAATCATTTTTAGCATAGTTTTTGCGTAGGATCATTATATCACAAAATTCACAAACTACTATAATACTGCGTTAAATATACATAACTTTCTTTATGATAAGCCATATTATTATAACTTAAGGTGGTTTCCGTCCATACAAAACTTTGTCGTAGAACACTCGTAAATGGTATTAATAAAAGTAATGTTTTATATATGGAAAAATAGCTTAGAAAATATAGATTGCGCGTATCATTTACAATTTATATTATAATTACGAAGATATAAGGCTTTGAAATTTTGTATGAATAATTTCAACACAAAGTTCTACGACATAAATGTAGGTTTGTATGAAATTGACAACTCTGCAACTACCTTGTCACAGTATTTTCAAGCGACCTCATCAGAACTTTGACTCGATAAGAATACATAAAAACTAAATTACAATTACAGTTAACGATATCTTAATGTCATTTGTACCTAAATGTAAATTGTTTATGTAATTAAGCTGTGTGATGATCGTGCAGTGATCACCAAAACAATCATTACTTATTATAGTTTCAGAAGAGTATACTTAAGTACATTTATTTTGTAGAGTCAAGGAGATTTACGAGTGTACAAGACCGAAATTCAAATACTTAGCTAAAGCTTAGTCTAAGGTAGGGTCGAAAATGTATGAATCATGAGGGAGTGTGAACTCTTTCAATCTCGGCCTAAGAGTGCGCGTTTTATCTAAGAAACCTCATTTTGTCTATCCTGCATCATATGCATATCTCATGTGATTTTCATCCATACACGTGCAGTGGTGCGATTTTTGAATCTCATTCGCTGAGCTCAGCAGTTGAAAATGTCAAAATTACTATGGAGATATGCATCTTTACACTGCTGATTTGACTTTGAAAAATCGTCCGCCTGGGTTGTGATTTTTGAAACTCAAATCATCAGTTCTAGATCCATATCTCTAGATGCATATCTCAATAGTAATTTTGACATTTTAAACTGCTGAGCTCACCGAATGAGTTTCAAAAATCGCACCCCTGATGCGTTTCCGATCCATGCAGACCAAAGGCCTCCTCCTCTCACAAAAAGGTGTGAGCAGAAGTAGACGATATCTAAATCTCGCAGGCTTGAGGTCCACTTACTTCCAATAAATTATAATTATACAAATTATGTGAAGTACTGAGGTACCTAAGTACTTACTTATTTTTTAATATTTTACTTAGGTAAAGTAAGGTTAGTATTGTTTCTTTTATTGACAGATGAATAGATGTTTTGAACAAATTATACTAATATACTATGAAAACGATAGGTACCTAAAATTTAGGCTCTATTATCGATAAAGAATAGTTCTTCGAGTCTATTTATTAAATAGGTACCTACCTATATTCATTCAACGAAAAGAGCACCACAAACGTAAAGTAATTCATATTATTGACAGAATTAATAAAGCAGGTTTCCATTAGCACAAACACAACATAACTTTAAAGATAATGCTGATTATAAAGTATCGGTTTACAGCTGCTTCCATTATTACATAAATATCATGTTGCACGGTAATGAAAATCTCATTACAGTTGCCTAAACAATTAGCTTCACTCAGTAAGTAATTCACAACACATTAACTCACCTTTGTTTATTCCAAGTTTAACAGTGCAAGTGACATTTGAGAAATGTATATCCACGGGTTCTCTGGTCGGGACCCTGGCTAGCCCCTGGGCCACTGGTAGCACTTCAGAGGTCCCAGCAGTCGGTAACCCCACATTTTGCGTATTTTCAGACCTATACGCTACACTAGATTTATTAACAATCTCTGCGCCCGCAAGCATCATTTTCGTAAAGAATTTCGTACGAGGAAATTACGAATATCGCGCGTGCACGGTAGTAACTAGTTCGCGCGATCGAATGCGCGCGCGCTGCCGCTCGGTGTGATGTCGACTGAACTGGATATCAATGGATGGAGAATTATTCAAACCCTTTGTTTGCAGCCGGTAAGTGATTGGCCCCGCATTTGTTTGCAATTTGTAAATGAGTCGGACATAAAGATTAAGGTTTGTGTGAAACATAACAACACACTTTATCTTTAGGTGCTGTAGAGAGGTAAGACAAAAGATTATTTACTTCTATCTCTACTCTTTCTTAACACCGTATAATCGTAACGTAAGTATTGTTTTTGTTATAGAGTATTAAGTACTTATATTGTAACAATAATCAACAACCTAGGTACTTTTTCATTATCAAATCTGGAGAAGCAGTTTTCAAGATTTAGGTACGTTAATTTTATCATTATTGTTAACAATTTAAACGCAGTAGGTACCCACACTCAATTAGCTCTACACCGCGATTTCTACCTTGGTTCAGTATGATGGTCTGGAGTGCCATTTTAGAATGTCATACGTCGAACTCAGCAGTAGCAATGTCAAAATTACTCTGGAGATCCTATGCATCTTTCTACTGCTGATTTGACTTTCATAAATCATACTTCAGGAAAAAAAACCCATACATATTATAGCTCTAGTCGATTTGTAGAGTATGGAACCTCAATTTTTTTTTCGCGATTTCGATATTGGTCCCATAGTGAAAGTTGTTCAGTTTGATGGTCTACACCACCCCCTTAAAGGTTTATTTGTATTTTTGTAACACCTTGTATATTAAATGATCGGAGAGCCCGACTAATTGTAAAATAAACAATCAGAAAAGAAGTTTTTATGTTTAAATTATTGAGCTCAGTAGTGACATCTTAAAATGCAGACAGAATTAAATTGCTCTTAATATAGATAAAAAGAGAAAAGTTCTTGAAATGTCCGCTGAGGAGAGCCACTGTGTTATTTACTTAATGCCATGTTAGGTATATAAGAGGTATCGCTTTATTATGATAGGTGGCGCTACCTGTTCTATTTAATAAATAAGATTATTTTAATTTATTAGCAAAAACAAGATAATTATTACACCTGCACACATGTAAGTATAATAAATAACATTAATATCCTAATTAGCGAAGTACTAAAAATTTAAACAACATAAAATTTAACTTCACTTATTTCATTTGGGAAATTGTGTTTTTTTCCTATAAGTAAGAATAGAATGTAATTCTAGAATTAATAATAAAATATTTGTTTTTCTTACCACAAAACACACGTTAAAGATTTAATAGGTTAGTTAGTAACATAGCCGTGGTGGTCCAGTGGCGAGTAACGTTGCCTGCCGTGCAGGAGGCGATGGTTCGATCCCCGTCCATGCCGACTCGTACCAATGAGTTTTTCGGAATTTATGTACGATTTGTAACACCACTGGCTTTTCGGTGAAGGAAAACATCGTGAGGAAATCTGCATGCTTCAATTTCGAGGCATGTATTGTACCCACTGTCCATTATAAGTGGCGACGGGCTCACCCCCCGTCACACTGGACAGTTTCGGTACTACTGGTGAAACGTGGATGTTCTGAGGTAGAATATCTCTGACTACCCCCTCGGGGAATATAGTCGTGAGCATATGCTTATGCTATGTTAGTAACAAATATACAATGCAACTGGTAGTCTTGCCCCACAAGACTCCCCAAAGTTGAATTAATTCGGAATTTCAGGCCACCAGGAGTGCGATTTTTGAAACCCATTCGCTGAGCTCAGCAGTTGAAAATATCAAAACTGATTTTACTCTAAAAAAGCTAAACCAACAAGCTAAACCAGCCGCAGCCCACAAGCAGCCAATCGGAGGCACGAGCAGGCCACAAGCAGCCAGCTGCTGCCCACTGTCGCCCACTGATGCCATCTGCAGCCCGCAGGCAGCGAGCCGCAGCCCACTGCAGCCCGCAAGCAGCCAACCGGAGGCACAAGCAGGCTACAAGCAGCCAACTGCTGCCCACTGTCGCCCACTGTTTCCCTCTGCAGCCCGCAGTCAGCCCGCTGCAGGGCGCAAACAGCCCGCAAGCAGCCTACTTGCAGCATGCTGCCCACATGCAGCCCAAAAGTAGCCGCACAAACGGAAAAGCGTCCGTACGCGGAGGAGGATGCAGACTACAAGGTTAGGGTTAAGGTTAGGGATAGGGTTAGGGTTAGGGTATGGGTTTAGGTTTGTGGTTCGTGTTTGGGTTTGGTTTGGGTTTGGTTTAGGATTCAGATTGGGGCTATGGTTTGGGTTTGGGTTAGGGTTTGGTCTAACACAACGTCCTCGAATAGGAAATCAAATCCTGCGCCAACAGACTGCTGCACAGATACAAAAAATCTGTGTAAAAAACCTCCTCAGATGGGCGTCACTGGGCAGGTCGGCGAGATCCATCTCATGTGGGGTGATTGGGGATCTACCTCCTAGTGGTCAACCCCGGGCAACGGCATCACAAGCTACCAAGTTTGTAGTGGCGGCTGAACGATCCCCCACAGCGGTGTGGTAGGCTCCGCAAGTAGCCGCCTGGCTCGCGACCACCCTCCTGCCGGAGTCTGGCGCCAAGCAGCTTGCTGCGTTCCGTCAGTGTGCAGGAGTGCCAGTGCACTTCTGTGTAAGCTCGCTACATCTTCGACCCCATCTTTGTCTTGAGGGCTAGATAGAGGTCAAGAGCAAACCCATCAATATTAGGAAAATAAAAAAAAATAAAAAATGTCTTCGCTTTGTACAAGCTGTGCTAGGAAAAACGTCCTCATATTGTTAATGCTTTTTCTAACACAACGTCCTCGTATAGTACTTGGGCGCAGGTTTCTGTGTTAGAAAAACGTCCTCACATGGGCGTCACTGAGCAGGTTGGTGAGGTCCTTAGAAATTGCGAAAACAAACTGTTGTTCATCAAAATAGATGTTTTTTTTTATTTCGATGTTGGTGGGCTAGAGAAAGATGTTCAGTTTGATGATCTGATCATCCTCTTAAAAATCGTCGGTAAAATTTTTAGTGACTTTAGTCGCTGCGACTAACCCTCGTTCATTTTCATGTACTTATATAAAATCAAATGTTTATTCACAAACATAACAGTTCAACGGATAATATTAGTGTTTGTTAGATCAAAATAAACGTGATTAAAGGCACGTGTTTGCGTCGCGATTATAATATAACTTAAATCAATATCTAATTATTACAAGCGCCTATTTAGCAACGACGATATTATTTTGATTTCATTTGATTGTTACAATGCAATAGCAAGAAATAGTTATTTAATTATTAATTGATATTTAAGTACTTAAATTACAATTAGATTGAAATTGGAAATTAATCGTCGTTTATGTCACGTAGGCTTTTTTGCCATTACGTTACTTGATTTTATACTAATAGACCAACTGTGGGGCGCCCGAGCGCGCTGCATACAAACGAAGTTCCGTCTTATTTTCAAAACTAATTTAAAATTTACAAAATTTAATTGGTTTCTTATATCACGTTTTTGTATTATATTTACATTTGGTACTTTCCTATAGGTAATTATGTTGTTTCTCTTTCAAATAATGCTGACATATATTATTAAATAAATACGCTGCAGTTTTTTGACAGCAGGCCAAAATTACGGACATATCAGGAAAATTTCAGGTGTCGGTGCACCGAACCTACCCACCATAATCCTGTGACCTATAAAAGATAAAAATACTACTAACTTTTGTAGTGGTAATTGTAACCAAAACTATTTTTTTTTAGTATAAGTAAGCGACATTTTTAGTATAAGTACTATTCTTGAAATAGACTATGTTTAACTTTTATTCTTTTTATTTTAATTATTCGTTTTTATTTTTGACATACAATTTGACGATCATGCTATGAATGGACATTTTATAATGTGAAATAAATTAATCTAATCTAATCTAATCTAAACCATTGTGGTATGTACCTAATTTATAAGTAAAAATTAACCTTGACAAATTTTAAAGAGACAAAAATGCATTCTAAAAGTCATTTATATTAATTAAACAGTCGTGACATTAAAGTTACTAAAAAAACATTTAAAATCGTAAACAATGCATGTGTGTAATTAACGTGAAGATTGAATAAAAACGATTAAAAGTACCTTTTCTTTTGCAGTTTCTTTTGTAAATATCTACTTATTTTTTTATTTCATACAAAAACAACGTACTTACTAGTTTCATGCATCGTACATAGTTATGAGCACAAGATCGAGTTATGTTTTACCATTTTTAGGGTTCCGTTCCGTATCACAGTTTCGTCCATTATTTCTGTGTGTCCCGCTTCGACACCCTTAAAATGGAAAGAATGTGTAAAGAATTAAGTTTATTAAGTTAATGGATCATCGTAATCATCATCCAAATCTGCAGGGCGTAAGCCTTCTGCCCATTTTGCTATCCTTCTCGGTCCTGCGCCAACCGCATTCCAGCCCTCGTAGTATGCTACACGTGATACGGCTGTATCACGACTTTTATCTCGTTCGTTCGCACGCAAATTGAAAGAGAGCGAAGGTGTGATAGCGCTGTATCACTGCGGCATGCTAGCTATGCAGATGTCGTTAGGCTGCCCCGGCCGAAAAACCTCCATCAGGCCATGACTCTAGCAATGAATCCTCCCCACCTACTCCTTTCTACTGCTGATTTGACTTTAAAAATTGCACTCCTCAAGCATGATTTTTGAAAGTCAAATGAACAGTAAAAAGATGCGTAGGTATATCTCCATCATAAAGGTATTATACCTTACAGGAATAGAGGAACTGACAGCTGAGTGAGCGAGATTTACCTAGCGGCACCACTGTATAATAGAAAGAGATACGTGACGCGAGGCAATAGAACCGTTTTTTAGTCACTAATCAACTTTTACAACTCGGTTTCCGTGAATAATTGGGAATCTAAAGTGAAATCGTAGATAATTTTATGAAATATACTGACACTACTTCATTAATTTATCCACTATTTCACGTTAGACTCAGAATTATAGACAGTATTCGAATTTTTGCCTGTGAATAGTCTCCAAAAAACATCCAAAAACGGTTTCATTTGACAACTCACGTTTGTTGCTCTATTCCTGGTATAATACCTTTGATCTCCATAGTAATTTCGACATTTACAACTGCTGAGCTCACCGAATGAGATTCAAATATCGCACTCCTGGTTTCATTCTATCCACTTTTAACGGCGCGACGGCGATCATCATTATCATCTAAGCCTATAGACGTCAACTGCTGGACATAGGTCTCCCCCAAGAATCGCCACAACGACCTGTCCTGCGCTGCCCTCATCCAACGGTTTCCCACCTTCTTCACCAGCGGCCTAAGCATGACGCGCGATAAAGCCCCAATATCACGCCTTTTATCTTGGTTCGTTCGTGCCAGTTAGCGTAGTGAGGCAGGGAGGGCAAATGACCCGGACAGCACTTTAATAGGGGCGGAAAATTCAGGAAAAATATCGATTGATTGAGCTTTGTCTATAACCAATTCGTAGAGCATAGAAAAGTCGTAAAAATTTCGGACTTGCTTCGCCCAATCCACAGCTTTTACTTTGCACATGTTTTGTACCTACGTAAAAAGCTCTGGCTCTAACCAATTCGTTTTGACGAGAAAAGTCGAGCTCGCTACGCTCGCTGGCCGCCGCCTAAGTTTCTGTTTTTGCATGGATAAACCAAATGGTGTCTGACCACAATCCGAATAGATGAGCAAAAAATAATTCAAGCTAACTTCGCTTGCTCCATTATTTCTTGTGTAAGTCTTCTTATAAAGGTAAGGGGGCAGCAAAGTCGGTCTGTGCCCCGGGCGGCATAAACCCACGCTACGCCACTGGTTCGTGCACAAACAGAAAGAGAGCTAAGGCGCGATAGCGCTTTATCACGCGACCATACTACGGCGGCTGAACTCTTGGGCCTCATCGCGGCATCGGCCATAATATTCGAATTCTGCTAGCAATGTACGACGTACCACTTCAGTTTAGTAATTCTTTCGGCTTCTCTGGTTCTTCTGCGAATCTCTTTATTTCGATATTGATTTGCAGGGAAAACCAGCCAATTCCTTGTCATTGCCCTTTGGACAATTCTAGGTCTTTCTATGTAATCCTTGGTGAGCAACCACGTCACATAGTCCCGTATGTTATAGTGTTTATAACTGTAGGTATATGAGTCCTTCTTAATGTGCTGATTCTTCTTTAAAGGCCAGACAATCAAACTGAACAACTTTCTCTATGGGACCAACATCGAAAGCCCGAAAAGAAAATCTGCTGACGCATACATTTAGCTCGTGTAGGTTTGCAGTTTTGTATGGAACAGCAGATTTTCTTTTTCGCGATTTAGTTGTTGGTGCTAAAGCACAAACAAGCACTTTCTCTAAAGAAAGTTGTTCAGTTTGACGGTCTCATCGTCCCCTTAAAAAGTGTCAGCATAAGGACCCTGTAGTTCATTAAACTTTAGCATTTTTAGTGATCTCTACAATGCAAATGCAGCCCCATCTTATAACTGTTTGGTTCATTCAGTTCATTGAACTCAAGTTTAGTGAACTCGAAAAATGTACATTTTTAGTGTTCCGTACCAAAATGAACCCAGCGGCCGCAAATTATGAAGAAACACCTTATTATCGAAAGAGAGCTAAAGCGCGTATTAGCGCTAAATTATCATGCTGCCATGCTACAGCAGCTGACTTATGGACTAATTTCGATATTCATCCGTTCACCAGTCACAGGCGACTTTCACCAAAACTATTTGACGTAAAATGTTCAAAAGCACAAAACATTTAACTAACGTCTTGCCACCTTACCTAACGGGCTTCTAACGGGTGAAATAATTATAACTGACAGACTGACGTTGCTGTATGAACATGCGTTCATAATTACTATAATTATTATAATCAATTCTTAAATCATAATAAATATTAAAATAATTATAATTGTTATTTCAATTTCACCAACTAAAATAATACAAAACACAAAAATTACAAATAATACACACACGCACATCTACTAGAGTATCGCCGCAAGACATGGTGACCAACAGCACGGACCTGAAAAAAAGACGGACGTAATGTGACACTAAAAAGATGTGAAGCATGCAAGGTCCTACATTTTCGTTTGTTCTACAAGGGACCTACACTCACACAGATGCATTAGCTCTAGGCGCAGGTCCGACACCCGTCACCATTATGTACCGCGTGACAGCACGCACACAAAAGAAATGGGTGCTTCACTCGTGATTAGACGAGATTACGTCCGTCTTTTTTTCAGGTCCGTGACCAACAGGTAGGTAAGTACTTCTTTAAAAATAACACTAACAAATTTCAATTAAAGAAATTTCAAATAAATTACCTCCATCATGACTTTCAGATTTTTTTCAAATTTTGTAGATAGGTAGGTAAGTAAGTACTTAGGTACTATAATAGTTACTACTGTAAACATATTTTTGGATATCGCGCATAGACTCGAACCAAAGATACCTGGTTACCTACAGGGTAAATTTTATATCACTGCGGATAACTTCAGCATGTACCTATTCTACTCATCAAACTGAACAACTTTCAGTATGGAGCCAACTTCGAAATCGCGAAAAAAAAATCTGCTGTCCCATACATTTGAGTCGAATTTTGTATGGGACAGCAGATTTTTTTTTCGCGATTTCGTTGTTGGCTCCATAGTGAAAGTTGTTCAGTTTGATGAGTAGAATCCTACATGCTGAAGTTATCCGCAGTGATATAAAATTTACCCTGTATTAAACAAACTTTTTGTGCTATAGTGGCGGGACTGGCGGGTACGGAACACTAAGCACAGAGGATGGATGTTCTTTGCACTTGGTGGATATATAATTGTTTGCGGAAAACAGGGATTATTTGAGTGTATGTAAAAATCTTTTTTCGTCATTTTTTGTACATACTTACCTTATCGTGTTTTTTGTTCAATGTATAATATACTTAATAATGAATGAAATACATAAACCTGTCAAGCCCATATACAGGGTGCAAGGAAAAGTATCATTAACCTTTAAACTACATATTTTACCTAGACTTTAGTGACTGCAGCAATAGTTATTTGTTATGCAAGGCTGCAAAGTTGTTTTTGACGCGAGTACTTGTATTGAAACCTGAGCAAGCGAAGGATTCTAAGATTGAATTCTAATTCAAATTCTAATATGGAATCCTGAGCGCAGCGAAGGTTTCAAAGGTACGAGACGTAGAATAACTTAGCTGCCGAGCGCAACACACAACTTTTCACCACACAACGGCGAGGAAAATGCTGGCTGGAGGCAAGAAAAAAAAATAAAAAAACATTTTGGCGCAATAAGGCGGTACCTATAGAAAAATATTGAACAGAGATATTCGAATTTCAAAAACTCTTTCCACGCTAGCGGATAAAATGCACTTTTGCAATCAGATTTCGAATGACAAACAGATTCTTTCCGAGCTTGTGAGGTGAAATAGGTAAATTATTTGCTATACCTACAAGAGATAGTTGCTTTTTAACCGCGTGCTCAATTTTGATGACCGAGCAAGCAAAGGATTACAAAATTGCATTGAAATTGAAAATTGACGCTTTCCGTCCGGAGGGGAGAAAAAAATAATATTTACCAATGACTTTGGTAGGTAGGTATACAACATTTTTTTTTCTTTAGCAGAAGACAACAGCTGCAGATAGCCAATAAAATTAAAGGTCTCCACTGATAGAAAAAGATTAAATTAAAAAGAAACAAAGCAGATTTCAGACTATAAATACAGACTCAGAAAAGACAAAAAGATATTAGATTAAATTACCAAATTCCAACCGGCTACCTTACCTATTACGGTTCAAAGGATATAGGTATGGTTTTCAGTTAGGGCAGACGGTGGTGTATAGGTAGGTTTTTGAAAGTCAAATCAGCAGTAGAAATATGCGTATCTCCATAGTAATTTTGACATTTACAACAGCTGAGCTCACCGAATGAGATTCATAAATCGCACTCCTGGAGTGGACGTTTATACCTAACAGCGCTAAAAAATTATACCTACCTATGCAAAAGGCATTTAGAAACAAGATGGAAACGTTCGGCCAGATAAATTGAGTTCAAACGCTCTTTTAAATATACACCCACGGAAGGACGAACGGAAAGGCTTAGTTATATTATGGTCCCGTTAACACCGTTTTGAGTACGGATCCCTAAAAAAATAAACGTTTGCGTTGCAGGTTATGTCCCGGACTGCGATGACTCTCATTTTATTTTTATTTATTTTATTTGAATTTTATTGCATAATGATCGCAGGTGAAGTGAGGCCCTTGCCCTGTAGTGAGACATGCTCTTTTTTTTCTGGAAGATTATGCATTAAAACAGTAAGTATACACACAGTGACACCAAGCTACGCAAAACCAACATAGCATAGCATAGCTAGCCGCATATTAAACTATGGCTTCGTTATCTTGTAGGTAGGTAGGTAGGTATATCTTAATATGCGGACACTTTTTTAAGGGCATGATCAGACCATCAAACTGAACAACTTTCTCTATGGCACCAACATCGAAATCGCGAAAAAAAATCATCTGCTCCATACAAAACTTCAAACCTACTCGAGCAAAATGTATGGGACAGCTGATTTTTTTTCGCGATTTCGATGTTGGTCCCATAGTGAAAGTTGTTTAGTTTAATGGTCTGATCATCCCCTTAAAAAAGTTTTAGCTATTAAGTTGGACCCTGTATAGAAATACTAATATTTTGTATTTGTCAACCAATACTGATCATCAAACAGGTAGTAGCGTCGAAACTATGGCCTATTTGTGTAATGTACTCTCACATATTTTGTCTATCAATAAAATGGCAATTCGAACAAATGGCTCACCGCTTAAATGGAACTTCAACCTACCGGCATTCAACGAACTGGCACATCGATGAAATGCATTTTCGAACAACTATTAATTAGGTACTCAAATAACAAACAAAAAAACGAATCGGAATTTACGGTGACATTTCTGCCGCCGAGATTTCTGTTATAAATTCTCGATAAATTTAGATTCCATAAAATTGAAGTTAAAAAATGGTTGTTTTTAAATTAAAAAAATTGTTACTATTTGAATAATTGGGTAGATCAACTATTTTTTGTCCTCTCGGTACTGTTTAAAAAAGAGTTTTTCTTCCTTTTTTTTTGACATTCATTAATTTTGAAAGATAGATATTGTATCTAATGGAGTCGCGTTGTCGATCTGCTATAGGGCAGTCACGTTTGTTGGTTGCCCCCTCCCAGCTCGACAGCGGGGCTCCAGTGGTGGCTCAAGATAGTGTTCTTTTATAAGAACAACCCTTGAAGTCACAAAATATCAAATATAACCGTACAACGTCAAGCACTTTTGCTATAAAAACTCGACATTGGCAAAATCATCATTAACCAAAGATGGCAGCCATTTTTTTAAAAATAGAATAGAATAGAATTGTATCTAATGATAATATGATTCTTCTACACACATGTGCATTGCACCATCTGTGTTGAACTACTAGAAGTTTTTAGCGGTTGACAAAAAATAGTTGATTGACCCAATTATATTAATAGTTGGTTTTAGTGTGACTTCGGTAAACAATAATTTTTAATCGAAAAAATACCTACCTACTCTTTAAGTGGTTGTAATACATTTTGTGTTCGTGGTGTGTGCGTGAGTACATATTATTTGGATTAGGTACTAATTGTTATGTTGGATTGGAATTGCTGAGCTTCTGCGTTGTTATTATATAACTTATCTTCTTAATTGCTCACATCCTTGTGATGTGATGTTTTCATTGACCAGAAATACTATAGACTCACAGTCTCATACAAAATCTTAGCTAATTTTTGTATCCGAATTAATAATACTTTTTAAACTTCTGCAAAAAGTTTTCAATCACTAGCCTTTTTTCTGTAATCTTTTCGCGTAATACGTATCAATGGAACTTATACCTTATACTCCAGGTATAAAGTTGTAAATACTTCTTACATGTCTTTAAAATACATTTTATTTCTAAAAAGGCATTTTGAAAAAGGAACAAGATGTCATCTATCAGACGATGACAAGAGTAGTATTTTTGAAAGTCACAAGTTCAAATCTGCAGTAGAAAATGTCAAAATTTGTATGGAAATCTTTCGAATGCTTCTTTCCTACTGCTGATTTAAAAGTGTGACTTTCAAAAATCGCACTCCAGAACAGCGGCCAATTATAGCATAGCATAGCATATGCTCACGACTATATTCCCCGAGGGGGTAGTCAGAGATATTCTGAAGCCTCAGAACATCCACGTTTCACCAGTAGTACCGAAACTCTGTCCAGTGTGACGGGGGGTGAGCCCGTCGCCACTTATAATGGACAGTGGGTACAATACACGCCTCGAAATTGAAGCATGCAGGTTTCCTCACGATGTTTGTTTGTGTTGTCGCGGCCAATTATAAGCCACACAAAATAAGTAAGAATGCTGTAAGGTGATACTAATACGTCATATTTGATTATTATACTTAGTCGTATTATGTATGTTAACAGTCGGAGAGTCGGCGTAGTACTAAGACCAAAAGAGCTCGGAAACGTAATTTCCGAGCTCTTTTGAATGTGCCATTTTTGGACCGCTGATTGTGTGTCTACTTCTGTTATATAAGAGGTCAATGGATGTTTTCAACTATTCTGTAATATTACTCTAGGGAAACCTATAATTGGCTTATGTTATAGTTAGTAAATATTAAGTAGGTACTATGTTTTATTAACTGAAAAACCATCTTTCTTTTCTGATAATTCTGCAAGAACAGGGAGACCTCGATTACGTGGCGTGGAACAAATGGGTTTCGACGAGATGTCTTTCGGTAAGAAAGGAACTAATGATCTCGTGTACCTAAATTAAATAATATAATCACCAAGGAACATGAAATTTTCCATTACTTATTATTGTATAAGTCGAATACAATCCACTGAACCAAGGTTCTTTTTTAAATCGGCTAAAATAATCTTTAGATAAAAATTCGACGTCATCAATTCGGTATGTCAAGATTTTTTTGGTCCTCATTTTTATATTTTTTACGGATAGAAGACATAATTTTAAGACACCTATTTCATTCTTATTGTGATTCATCGAGTTTATCAATATAAATTTAATTATTAAATAATTTTGATCTGTAATCTCTTAGTGCAAAAATGGTGGAGAGAAAATAATTCGAACTCCATGGAGAAAAACTACCTACTGCTATATTTAAAATGCCTCCTCTTTCTAACTCTATGCGGGAAACAGATACGGCAACATCAAGTGTCAAATTCTGACATTGTGAATGTATTTTTTTTCTTAATGGCCGGTTATTTTATGTTTACCAAGGAGTTCACAGGTATTCCAGTGACGTCACTGGACGGACCGAAAAACAACGTTATTTTATTAAAAATATCTGTAATCCTTTCATTTTAAAATCTCTGACATAGAAAATATGACTATTGAGACAATTATCTCGAAATGGTTTTCGATTCAGCCCTCCAAAAAAAAACTTGACATGCCGAATTCACACAAAAGACCAAGACGTTTTTTTATTTAAAAAAACTGAAAATCTGTAATTGACCATTCTGTGAGTTACTCAAGTTACCACTGTTGCTAGTTGGTCAGTGTAGGTAATAGGTACAATCGTCCCCATGCAACTGTTTACCTAACCCTATAGATAAAATTATGATTGCCGATAGTACTGCAAGTCGAAGAAACATGGAGTGGGCGATAAAAAGTTATTTTAATAAAAGTAACGAATCTAATCAAACGTGAAATGCGCCACAAAAATACTTAGATAACAATACGAAGAAGGTAGGTACCTACGTCAGTTCTTTGGTAATTACCATTAATTATCATTTGGTCAAAACAGATCAATCGTTGCATTGTCATTAATTCTTTATAAGCCGGGTTGGGTTGCGTCTTTACCAACCCTATACTGTTTCAGTCCTAGTATTACTATCGATTTGGGTTTTTTGCCCAAAATCCTGAAAAACCGAATCCGTTACAGTTACAGTACAAAATTGAACTGAAATCGCACCACTTAACAACTTTGCAACTATATGACAAAAGCTAGTCTATTGTAACTAGTCTGATTCCTACAATGGTGGAACCATTAGGTATAATTATTGTTAAATCCGATTTAATTTGTGTGAAATAAAATAAAAGTAGTGTTAGTTAAAACGTTTGATAATTTATTTAAAAAAATTAAATATATATAACATGGTTTATCGATTGCTAAGAATACAATCAAATTACGATTGCACAATTATCACAAGATGGCGAAGAACACGGTATTCGACTAATCTCCATTCAGGAATTAGAGCGACAACATCGGTGACACCAATGTAGAAAATACTATAGAAGAAAACTTATCTTCGGAATGAATAACAGTAAATTATCTATTCTACTCGCCAAGGATTACGACAAATGATATATTAATTTTGTATGGAATGTACCAATAGTTTAAAGATACTTCATTTATTAAATATACACAGAGGGATAAGATAATTAATATACAAATAAACATGAAAACAGCTAATATATACAAGTACTAATACATTAAAATTATAAACCTAATCTAAATTATAATACATCTACCAAAAAAAAAAAAAAAAAAAAAAACGGGGTGAATATGATAAATTAAGCATTACTGGGAGTTGTCCCCCGTTGGAAATGTGCCCATTATTGAAGCTGCGTTCCCTCGTTGTATGGCCAAAGATATTCTTTGGACCAAAAAGGAGCCGGAACGAGGGTCGCAGCCTTTTTCTTTTAAGCGTCGTCCTATGTCCCTGATGAAACCTTTCGCCTCAGAGCACCACGGCCCAGCCGTCTCAACGGCGACCGGTACAAAGTCGTACATTGGTTCCAGGTTAGAGTACCTGTCGTGCTTCAGCCTGGCTGCATTCTCGGCCGCTGAGCCGGCAGCACGTGTGGTGTGGGGCAAGTGAGAGGGTGCGAATGTGCTGACGCACCTTGCATCCCACAACAGGCTACGGCCTCTCTTCCATGGAACCAATGTAAGGCCATCCGGTCTTTTACCGTCGGTACGACTCAGGCCAGGGGGCTCCATCAGACAGGGAACATCAGCAGAGACCAAGGCGCGGCGGATTATATCGTTTAAGGTGTGATGGCGCGGACGTCTCCCGACACACTTGAAACAACTAAGGCCATGATGCCCGTTTGCTTCCACTGCTGCGCCACAGATGCAGCGGTGTGGTTCGCATACTTTGTAACCGAGCCTGAGAGCTGCAGCTACCCTCACAGAGTCATTGTCTAGCAACGTTCCTAGCTGTGATGAGGGAAGCGCATGTAGCCAAGCTCCTGACTCGGCTTTGCAAGCAGCCTTGAGGCGAGCCACGTCGCTTCCTGAGGCAGCGTTCGTCAGGATTGTGATCATCTGTTTAGAACTTATGTCGTCCCAGTTTCTCTGCGCTTTTGGGTTGTCGGGCCACTCAACACTAGGGAACTGGGTCGACCAAGCTGCGAGGGCCTCCGGTACGAAAGGGACGTGGAAGTTGTCACCATCGATGGACAAAATGCGAGTGACAAGATCCACTGTTCCATGTGCGGAGGCCAGGAACGCAACTAGGCCGAGATCCTGAACGCGGCGTATCCCGAGGCCACCGTGGCGGACAGGGAGAGCGGCCTGACACCACTGTGCTTCATTGAGGCTCACGTTGAGTAAAATTTCAAGTGCCAGTTTCATTGTGCTGTCTAACTTGGTGGTTTCCCTATGGAATACCCATGTTGGTGCCGTTCTTAACAAGTATGTGAGACGAGGCATAAAGAGGCAGTTACGGAGGAGGGTTAGGGAAACATGAGATGACAGGTGCTTGAAATGTTCCGAGACCGATGACAAAGATTCCGTTTTTGCCTGTAGGGCAGAACTGACGCCTTCGGGGAAGATGGGGGCCCCGAGGAGATTTAGGGATGTTTTGTCTACTATTTTAATCCCGGGAAGTAGAGACTGGAAGTTGGAGAACGATGACATGGCTTCAGAGCCGCAGGGAAAAAACTCACATTTACCTGTGTTAATTTCTAAGCCAACGGATTTTAGTTCATTTAAGAGTGTGTTGATCTCTCTCGCTATCTCATCTGGCGGTCCACCGATCGTGCCGTCGTCGAGGTACCAGATGTTAAGGGGGGCTTTTACGGACGAAATAATTTTATGAATAGCCAAACAGAAAATTAATGGTCCCAGAGGATCTCCCTGCTGGGCACCTACTTGTGAGGGTATGAGATGAGTGTTATAAAAGAGGTTGGTTGGGGATGAGTAACACTGAAACAGAAATGGATAAAGGGAAGGGACGCGGTCTTTAACATGCTCTAAGATTGTGTCTCTCTCCACCGTGTTAAAGGCGTTTTTGATGTCAACTTTAATTATAACTGTGTTAGTTCCCTGATTAGTCATAGCAAAAGAACGTGTCGCATGAATTGCTGCCTCGCATCCGAGAGCGGTTCCGAACCCTACTTGACATGGCTGAAGATGGAATGTATGGAATATAATTAAAAATAGTTCGTTTTAACAAAGTTCTTGAAGAAAAATATGTTTTATTTACACAATAACGTAAACGCATCTCTTGATTGTTTAATACCGTCGCCTGAGTCAGTACGCTATGCGCGGATGCTACGAATAGCACAAAAACCCACACAGACAGAGTAGCGGGCTACACATAATTTAAAAATGTCATTCAAATTGTCACGATTATTTTTTAATGTCAACGCAATTTATTAAATGCCGTGCCGACATAATTTTATTCTTAAAAAAAGTACCAAAGGTTTCTGACCACGTAGGTAATGTCACTTTGACAGTGACATTTCTTTGTTTATATTTTGTCGCTCTAATTCCTGATTCGAATTCGGAGGTTTTGTGATATTTTACGATTATAAAAGCTAATTTATTTGAGTCAACCGCGGTAGGGTTTGCGACTCCTAAATGTACCGCAATTAATAAGCATAAACCGTATACAGGGTGTTTCATAAGTAACAATAAATATTTGAAACGCTTAAGGGGATTGTTTAGGCCGTCAAACTGAACAACTTTCTCTATGGGACCAACATCAAAATCGCAAAAAAAAAAATTTCATATCCCATACATATTTTAGCTCTAGTCGATTTGTAGAGTATAAAACATCAATTTTTTTTTTCGCGATTTCGATGTTGGTCCCATAGTGAAAGTTGTTCAGTTTGATGGTCTATACCACCCCCTTAAAGGTTTATTTGTATTTTTGTAACACCTTGTATACTATTAAAGGGCCAGTTTTTACTGAAATGGGCTAGTGTTTTTATGCATCTATCGACAGCAAAACCTAGTATGTTATAGTCCCGACCGTGACTGAAACAGTATAGAGTTTGTAAAGACGCAGCCGGACTACGCGTATTGTTTAGCTAGCACAGTTTTGATAGAGCCGGCAAACAACCGCGTTTGTGTGGAATTGAATGTTGGAAAAGACGCAGTTGGTTTCCAACCACGCGTTGATTCGCACACGGTCGCTCTTCATTATTATGTGGACATTTTACGATAACAAATTAAAATGTTTAATTTATCTTTTTAATAAATAAGTACAGTTTAAGTAGGTTTCTTACGATCGTAATAAATAAAAATTTAAATTTAATCATAAAATCTATTCATTATGTACTTTTAAAGGAAAGTTTAATTTAATTTGCGTTTGCTATGCAAATTAACGGATTGTTAGCAAAATTTTAACTATTTTGTTGGAACAGTGATTAGTTTAAGTTTAATTTATATAATTTTTGGTGAAACATTTTAACTGTAATTAAAAAATAAAAGTGAAAATGGCAAGTGCGTTAGCAAAGATTCAAGGGTTGGGGAAGAAAGTGCAGAATAAAGAACACAGTAGCTGCAGAATATTGAGGGTTAACCTTCCTCAGCCAACGTCCGCGGACATCGAGTTCAGGGACATTACCCTGACAGTCTCTGAAGGGTTAAGATCTAAGAGTAAGTACTTTTGTTTTTTATTAATTCTGAATTTCAGTAACTAGCTGAAATTACTAATATGAAAGGGTCAAATCGGGTCGCCTACCTTCCTGTTCCTACGCCCACTTATCGATAGGCCTACCATGTAGCATACCACCGTTTATAAAACGAGATTTATGTCTCTGTCATTGTTACTTTACGCATGCCCAAATGATCACGCACGAAGCCAGAGTCAAATGTATGGGACAGGTTTTTTTTTCGCCTCTCCCGCAGCAAGCTTCATAGTGAAAGTGGTTCAGTTTGATGGTCTGAGTTCACCGTTTCAATTTACGGTGGGCTGTCCCTTACACCCTCTATTATTAAGTTTATGTTTCGTCCAATAGGCACATTTCATGACAGGTCTTCGTCTCTCATCACTTCATACGAACGATGTCCCCCAATAATTTCCGCCATCGATCGATTTCTGCTTGTGATTTATGTAAATAAATACAACGACATTTTTCCGGTTACAAGTTTTGGTATCCGCATGCAGACTGGTTTGTCTTCATTGTGGTAAGGCGTCTTGTATACATAATAATAATTTTGTATACAAGACTATTATTATTTTTTATTCTTATCTTAGAACTTATACAACCTTAATAATAGGAAATTTTATTTTTTAAAACATATTACATAAACATTTAAAAACGATAACGATCGACAATTTCCATTTTATTGGCTTAACTCATTAATTCATTATCATTGAATCGGATTTATAATTATAAATTTGACTTCGGAATAATAATCAACTGGTAGACTGTTAGTATACTGTATCAATATTTAGATTCTTTACTATAATGGGTATTTCAGCACCTAACTTAGCTATTCCACGAAGATCACCTGGATTGATGCTCTTCTTGGTATTTGATATTTTGAATTCTTCTATTTCTACTTGAGCACCAATTTTCCAAGAAGAACACTTGGTTTGGTGCTCTCCATGGAATTTATTTTGAATTTTTCTATTTCGACTTGTGCACCGATTTTGAATAGCACCTCATTTCAGCACCCAAGCTATTCCAAGAAGAGCACTTGGGTTGGTGCACATCGTAGAATTTAATATTTTGAATTTTACTATTTCGACTTGTGCACCGATTTTGAATAGCACCCCGTTTCAGCACCTAATCTATTCCACGAAGAGCACCTGGTTTGGTGCTTTTCGTGGAATTTGATATTTTGAATTCTTCTATTTCTACTTGAGAATTGGCGTAGCACTGAAAATATTTGCTTGTAGGTAGGTATATTGAATTCATCATGATTGTTTTTGGATTTTTTGTTTCTTTAGGTAGGTAGGTAGGTATATTATAATTGTTTTGTTAAAACAATGTCGATAAAAAAAATTCTGAAACTGCTTAGTTTGACGTAACATTTAGTTAGGCCATCTTGATCGAGATCGCCCCCTCTATGAAAACGTTTTGAGATTTAGAATTTTTTTAATAAGGTACCTAGTTAGTACGTTTTTAATAATGCACTGGTGGTATGGTTTAGGATTTTCGGTTTCATTTACGAACAAATGTTTTGCCGTTCGTATCTTTATGTACCTACACAATTGATGCATATGCGAAAGACAAATTAAAATCAACTGGTAACTTTTTAGAACCCGGATACTGGTACCGAATTATAATAACTGTATTTTTTATTCAGTCTATCGTACACATTTGCCTTTAGTCTCTACTAAAACAATTCAAGAACCTTGTTTCTATAATAATTATTTTATTTGATACCTTCGACATCAAACCAGTTACGACACGATATAAAAAGCCACTTTTAAAATTGATCACACCTGTTAATAATATACTAAAATTCTTTAAATAGACCGTTTAAAACACCTTACGTAACTATCATAATATTGTTGTTTTATTAACCCAAACCGTCCCATACTATTACAGCATAGCATATGCTCACTACTATATTCCCCGAGGGGGTAGTCAGAGATATTCTGAAACCTCAGAACATCCACGTTTCACCACTAGTACCGAAGCTCTGTCCAATGTGACGGGGGGTGAGCCCGTCGCCACTTATAATGGACAGTGGGTACAATACAAGCCTCGAAATTGAAGCATGCAGGTTTCCTCACGATGTTTTCCTTCACAAAAAACCAATGGTGTTACAAATCGTTCATAAATTCCGAAAAACCCATTGGTACGAGTCGGCCTGGACGGGGATCGAACCATCGCCTCATGCACGGCAGGCAAGGTTACTCGCCACTGGACCACCACGGCTTCACGCTATTGCAGGGTGTAACAAAATACCCTAGTGATATTTAAAGGGGTGGTTTAGGCCATCAAACTGAACATTAACAAAAATAATCAATTAATCTACTTATATGCTTTAAATACGGTACCTATTCTATGCCTGTACAATAGAGGGTCAATGAATAGATATTGACGTGTCCTCCACAAAATTATTATTCCTATCCTAGACATTCTGACAATGGGGTCATACTAATTGTTATGATAGGAAGTCATCGAACCTGTGTAGGTAGGTAGGTATGTGTGATATATTTTGCACAGTAGCAAAATGAAAACATTGCTATAATTATAGTCGTTTCACCTTTTTGTACCCAAGTTTCTTGAGCTACGTTTATTTGACCGTTGTTGGCGCGCTCCATACAAATGTAGTCTGAGTATATTTTCAATACTAACCAATTAAAGTCAATGAAATTTTTCAGACACAATCTAGAAACTAATCTCTATGTTTGTATGATCTCAGATTTTCGTTAAAATGTATAGCTCTAAAGTTACAGTGCCTCAAAGATTTCGATACAAATCTTAAATTAATCCTTGCATTAAAACTGTATATTTTAACGAAAATCAGACTTCATACGAACATAGAGACTAGTTTTTAGATTGTTTCTGAAAAAATTCATTTACTTTAATTGCTTTGCACTCTCGGAATAAACTTCTCTTTTTCCGGAACCAAATTAAAATTATACTTATTTAGTTATGTTGTTACTAGACGACGCGACGGTTACAGCAAAAAAAACGTTTCAAATTAAACAGTTTTCAAAATGAGTTTAAACCAGTTCAAGTTTATGTTTTTTTAAGAATCGTTACTAAGTAGGTATTAGGTAGGTACTCTAAAAATACATGAGAACAAAAAACAAGGTTGATACTCCTGAGGAGGCCATAGAAACTAGAGAATGCTGCGAATTAGGTATACAGGGTGTAAGGAAAAGTATCATTCAAATGAAATGTATGCAGCAGCAGATTTTTTGTTTTTTTTTTACTCCAATCGGTTTGCATTAAGTGAGTTAAGTGTAGGTTTTTTTTTATTGGTTGAGTTGCTTTGTTCTTAAAAAAGTTTCGATAAAAAATACGTGTTCAATAGTACAAAATAAACTTTTTATCTACTAAATAAAATGATTTTTAGTATTATTTTCTTCACAAGTGTGTGGAAAAACATTGTATGATACACGTGTGTATCGATGATTAAGAGAGCCGAGGACGAGAAGAGAAGCGAGCGAGAAGAGACGAGAGCGAGAGCCGAGGACGGCCTCGGCTCTCTTAAGACCCTCACCTAACTGCTTGGGTCTCAATGGCGCCTCAACGGTAATCACCAACATTGCACACTTGTACCATAATGTACTATTGTTTGGCTAGAGTTTAGTGTAGAGTGTAGAGCCACAGCCCACGACAAAACGAGAAAACCGGCCAAGTGCGAGTCGGACTCGACTCGACTCCATTTCACCATACAATATTACCGATAAATCTGTTTTCTCCGGGAGCCTTAGCACGAAATTGACAAAGACTTTTGTTGTTTTACCTTAGAACTATTATCACACCAAGTTTCTCGCTTTTATTTTTTTACGATCAAGAAAAAACAATAATATCTCGCAAAAAAAAATAACACGTTTCTGTTTTTTTTTCTATCATAGCATATGCTTACGACTATATTCCCCGAGGAAACATTAGGGGGTAGTCAGAGATATTCTGAAACCTCAGAACATCTACGTTTCACCAGTAGTACCGAAACTCTGTCCAGTGAGACGGGGGGTGAGCCCGTCGCCACTTATAATGGACAGAGGGTTCAATACATCCCATCTCCTTTTTTTCTTTTTTTTCTTTTTGTTAGCAAATCAAAAATAAGAACATATGGAAAAGCCGTAGCCAAAAGAATTCGGGAACCGCTGTTCTACGACAAAGTTTTGTATGAAATTGACAACTGTATATGATAATTTTGCTTTCACTCTGTAGAATGCTACCGCGAACGCGATCGATAGATGAATCGACAAAATATTTGTGATTTGTGTAAAATACATACTTATATTTTTTGTGTCTTGTCAAGGTTAGGTACTTATTATTTTCATAAACAATGCTAATTTGCTTTGTACACGTAGTTTATAGGTCGGAAAAGTTCAAATAAAGACGAACGCGAACCGCCAGTTATGCGTCACGAAAATGATTCATTCCTAGATAAGTACCGTAAATACGAGTACGGTAAATAGTTTTTCTTAGTTTCAGTCTAGTTATTGTTAGGCTTTTGACAGTAGCGTTGCGAGGGGCCGGGGGGGGGGGGGGGGGGGGCGATTAATTATCGATTAATTGAACTCTGTCTATAACCAATTTGTAGAGCAGAGAAAAGTCGAGTTCGTTTCGCTTGCTACGAGTTTCGGTTTTAATTACTGTGCCTACACATAATCCTAAAGAGTTCTGAAAAACTAAAACGTGGTGCTAAAATTGTCGAGCTTTGCTTTGCTCAATCTATAGCTTTTACTTAGGTCACTTTACTTTGGACATGTTTTGTACGTAAAGATAAGGGGGCGGCAAAACCAGTTTGTGCCCCGGGCGGCAGAAACTCACGCTACGCCCCTGGCTTTTGATCTTATTAGTGGTCAGGAAGGTGGTATAGGTATTGCCTTGTACCAATGAGTTTCTCTAATAACTTTATGTACGTAATAATAGCGACTGTTTTCAAACGGTGAAGGAAAACATCGTGAGGAAACCAGCATACGCTGAAGAAGAAATTCTAATGCGTATGTTGAATTCTACCAATCCGCATTGGGCACGCGTGGTGGACTAACGCCATACACTCTCCCTGGGGGTAGGCCTGTGCCCTAAAGTGGGACGTGTACAGGCTGATGATGAAGTGTTACCAAATAGCAACTCTAATGCATAATGTGATTTTTTTTCATCCATTTAAACACCTTTAGACTTAAGCTACAATATTCTTCTTGTGGTGCCATCTCCTATCGGAGGTTGGCTATCATTAGGGCTATTCGGACCCTGGAGACTGCAGCCCTGAACAGTGAGGTGGTGTCAATATCGAATATAAGCTACAATACAGGGTGTTAACAAAATGCGTTACCTTCATATGGAGCTGCTTCAGACAATCAAACTGAACCCATCTTAAATTGAACCACTTTCACGATGGGACTAGCAGAGAAATCGCAAAAAAAAATTTGCCGTTTGTTAGTGCACGCATCACTTAAAAACTACTGAACCTATTTGGATGGGGTTTTCACAAAAGGTTAGTTTGGATTAACATTTAGGCGTTATTTCATCGCAATCTCCGCGTACAAACGCGGACGCGGACGCGGGAGCCGCTGTAAGTTACCTAATAAAAAGAAACTTTCTTTTGCGAAAAAAACGTGTTATCGTAAATGTAAAATAAAGAACGAGCCAATATTGTGGAGCGTCAAGGTCAATTCTTGCGAGATAATGAAATTAATACTTAAAGATAATTTAATTTATTGCATTTCACATCATTTGCAATCGTCGAGAATGTAAAATAACATTGAATTTCAAAGTGTCACGTGTGCTACTCGTAATTTGATGAATCCGTCAATCTATTTTTGTGATTGAAACTCCGTCGCATCCACCCAGTGTCAATAGAACGTTTTTTTTTTTCAATTAAATCGCCTTTATATGTATAAATAATTAAGTTTACCTCGTCGCAAACATATTAAATACAATAATTTATACCGACTAAAACTGGTACAATCGTATTGTACCGAGACAGAAATTGTTATCTGAAATTACGTTTTTAAAGTCACCTTGTATTTGTATACATATACGTTGTAGTTTCGTAAATACAGAGCATGCGCAGTACATTACACTAAGAGGAAATGTGTTCATTGGACGAGAACGTTTATAAGCTATATTTAGCGCAATATTTCAGCGATTGTTTAGGTAGGTAGGTACGTACATAGCGGACTGACTGTCAGCTGGCATTAGAGCATATGCTCACGACTATATTCCTCGAGCGGGTTGTCAGAGATACTCTGAAAACTCAGAACACACAAGTTTCACTAGTAGTACCTAGCCTAGAGCTGCCTAACTCTGTCCAGAGTCCAGTGTGACAGGGAGTGAGCCCGTCGCCGTTGGAATGGACAGTTGGTACAAATGGTACAATACATGACCCGAAATTGCAGCATGCAGGTTTCATGGTTTTACGATGATTTGCTTCACCGAAAAGCCAGTGGTGTTAAAAATCGTACATAAATTCCTAATTTAAAGTCGGCAAGTGATGACCTATGGTGCGGAAACATGGACCCTGACGATAGGACTAGTTCATCAATTCAAGGTCGCTCAGCGAGCTATGGAGAGAGCTATTCTCGGTGTTTCTCTGAGGGATCACATCAGAAATGAAGTGATTCGTCTCAGAACTAAAGTGGCTGACATAGCTCAGAAAATTAGCAAGCTGAAGTGGCAATGGGCTGGTCATATCTCCCGAAGATCTGACAACCGATGGACAGACGACCTAGAAAAAGTAGCGGGGAGCGACTGGATGAGGAAGGCCAAGGACAGAGTTTTGTGGCGTGCCTTGGGAGAGGCCTATGTTCAGCAGTGGACGATAATAGGCTGATGATGATGATGATGACAAGTCGGCCTGGACGGGGATCGAACTATCGCCTCCTGCATGTTTGAGGTTACTCGCCACTGGACCACCAGGCTTTTTACAACGGCTGACAATATGAGATTCAATTACCTGCGTCCAAGGTTAAAATAATTAATTTGTAATCATATTTTTTCTATCGTGAATAGAAAAAATACGTAACTCAGATCCGTGACTGACTGACTGACAGACAACGCACAGCCTAAATAAACCACTAAACATTATAAAAAGTGCCTACACTATTTACGTAACGCAAAATTCTCAAAAGTACCCCACGTAACAGTACCGTAACGCTTGGTTGGGACCCCCCTCCCCCCCTCTCGCCCCTCCATTCCGCTACGTAACGGGTGCTTTGTAAAAAGATTCAATCTAAAGAACTTCGTGCATTTTTTACACTGCATTTTTTTGATGGGGTATTTACTTATCGTGTTGTTATTTAAAATGGGAGGGATCCAAAATAGCGCTAGACCGATCTATCTGTATGAAAGCGGTATAAAGGTGAAAAAAAAGCGTAACGCAACGCAAACCTTAAACCCCCTCACGTATAACAGGACCGTAACGCACGGCCTCTAAGCGCCTAAATGCGTTACGTAATTTTTGAAAGACCCCTTATTCTAAAAACACTTGAAAGTGGAAAGAAAACGAGAGGAGCATACCCTAATTTTAACAAAAAGTTATGCTGGGTTTAAAAAATATGAACTGAAGCGAATTCGATGATGGAGATTGAATCATCAACAACACCAAGTCAACCGCGATAAACGCTTATCGTTCTTGTGTCGGTCGGTCGGTCTGTGTAACCATTGCGTGCATACTGATTATCTGTGTGTGTCTAACTGATAACACACCACAACTCATATACTTTACATTAAAATTATCCAATATACTTATCCACAACTAGAAACCTACAATAAAAAAAGAGAGAGTTATAGCTTATAGGATTCCACTTCCACTGCAGGAAAAAGGCCTCCTCTCTGCAACTGCAGGATGACGAGTGGGACGTACTCCACCACACAACAGTGCGGATTGGCGGATGCAAGTTAGGTAGCATTACTTCAATATACAGGGAGTTACGTTAAATTGTTTACTTTACATATAAATGTACTTAAAGAATACTTGACAAACGGTCGGTCGGTCGATCAGCTGAATTCATTTAATATATACGAATTCTTGACAAAAAGTTTTGAAGTACCTACTTAATTATTTTATATTTTGTTTTTCATTTGTTTATTGTTGTTGACATTCTATTTATTATTCTAGAAGTAGTCATTAGACTATTTTTAACAACGATATCATTGTACTAAAGTACTACGTCTATGATTTTTAACTTTAACGTTTTATTATTTTATTATTATTCTTATTTGACATTGCTAATTTTATTTTATTATACAATTTGACGATCATGTTATGAATGGACATTTTATGTCAAATATTTATGTAAGAATGTGACATGTTATAATATGAAATAAATGAATCTAATCTAATCTAATCTATGGAAAGTCCGGTTGCTTTTGCTCACCTCACCTCTTCCATACAAAACTACAAACCTACTCGAGGCAAATGTATGGGACACCAGATTATTATTTAACAATTTCGATGTTGGTCCCATAGAGAAAGTTGTACAGTTTGATGGTCTGATCGTCCTCTTTAAAAGTGTAGGACCCTGTAATGCGACTATTTGCACTACATTATATTGACGTATAGGTACCTATAGTAGAGATGCCTGTAGAAATTGTTTCTTCACACGTTCGCGTTAACACTGAATAGATAGTAGGTATATAGTTCTACACTACATAACGCAGGTAAATAATATATTCATCGTCAAAAGGTAATTATTTAGAATAGATGAATAATATTGAAAATACAAGGTGTTTCAAAAATATAAATAAACCTTTAAGGGTGGTGGTTAAGACAATCAAACTGAACAACTTTCACTATGGGACCAATATCGAAATCGCGTAAAAAAAAGATGTTCTATACTATCTACAAATTGAATAGAGTTAAAATATGGTACTTATGGGATTAAATTTTTTTTTTTTTCGCGATTTCGATGTTGGTCCCATAGAGAAAGTTGTTCAGTTTGACGGTCTAAACAACCCCCTTAAGAGTTTTAAATATTTATTGTTACTTATGAAACAACCTGTATACTCGCGCTATACTAGTAGAAACGGAATAATTTAAAATAAAGTGACGTCAATAATCACGAAACAGATGTTTATTTTCCTTTTTTCGTTTACCTACTTATCTGCGCGACAAAATCTATATTTAAAAAATCTGATTTGTTTTTTAAGTTTGCATAGGAAATTACTGTCCTGCTAAAGTTTTTCGCATAAACTTAATATACTTTACGTGTTTATAGTTTTTCGCGTCTCAATATTTTTTTATTTTTTCTGAACATCATGGTCTGATCATCCTATTAAAAAACCGTCAGTATATTAAGTTGGATTGGATCCTGTGTCCTTTGTAGAAATCGAAAAAAAAAAGCTGTTACATACAAAACTGCAGTAGATTCGATTCGACTCAAATGTATGGGACAGAATTTTTTTTTCTCAATATTGGTTCCATTCCATAGTAAAAGTTGTTCAGTTTGATGGTCTGAAGCACCCCCTTAAGTATTACTAGGGTGTTTTTTTCCACTCTGTATAAGGTCTAACAAAATTAGCTGAAACTAATTTTAAGAGGATGATCGGACCATCAAACTGAATAACTTTCTCTATGAGACCAATATCGAAATCGCGAAAAAAAAAATCTGCTGTTCCATACAAACCTACTCAACCTAAATGTTTTTGGCCGCAAATATTTTTTTCGCGATTTACATATTGGTCCCATAGAGAAAGTTGTTCAGTTTGATGGTCTGATCATCCCCTTAAAATAGTTTCAGCTAATTTTAGACCTTATATTAATATAATATATTATAATTATTAACAATCTTTTGTTGAATTGCCAAAAGCAAGGATTACGCAACATTATTATGTCTAGGTAGAAAAAAGATGAACGAAACAATTTTTTATCAATGTTTTGACGCATTCCATATGCGCTGACGATAAAGTAACAATTTTTTCATGTTAATATCGAAGAATAAATCGCAACCAGTTTTACGGTACACTTTGTGTACCGCGACCTCGTTTGTTCGGTAGGTCAATGTTCTGGCATTCGAAAAATTTCTCGCAAAAGTGGCTTTTGAGAACGAGTTAAGTTAAATAAAATCTTGCTCCAGGGCTGCAATCGCGGTAAATATTCGATGATTGAACCGTGATTGGACTACGTACGAACCATAACTTTCGTCACATTTGTTATTGTGCGAATCGCGGTACCTACTGTTAGCGGAAAAGTGGTTTTCGGCAGACCCCCCTCTACGTGCTCTATGGATTGCCCCTTGGTCTGCTGTCAATCTGACAGCCGGCGCACTTCCGCCTCGGCTCCGTGTGACGCGCGTACGCAATTCTGAACCGCTCCAATGTTTTATATAATTATCGAGGAAAAGTTCATTAAATGTATTCACCAGTGTCCAGAGAGTTTCAGTCTAATACTACTGCTCTTGACAGCCGTTAGAGCCGTTTTTACAGATCGCTCAGACGTTAAGGGCTGTCAGTTACATAGAGTTTAGCGCGATGCAGAATTCAGCACAGTTGAATAGTAATTGGATTGCAATGTGATTAGAACTGAAATTGGATAAGAATAGATCTTCGATGTTTTAACTTAGCGCGATCGGGCTCCAGTTCTGTTCAAGCGTCCTTTCATCCAATGTGTGTTAGGGCAAGGTACATTAATAATTCAAGACTGTTCTCGTTAAATATTTAAACTAGTTTAAGCATAGGTATTGATGAAAATTGAGAGGTAACTCGTGCAAGTCGTACAAACGATGTTTTAAGTCAATACATTTTTAAACAATTTTGAAACTATATCTGTCTGTACTTTGTCAGTATAATTTCAATGCTAAGATAAATATAAGATTTGTATGGAAATCTTTGAGTAACTATAACTTTGAAACTATAAATTTTATTGGAAATCGGACAAACCACAAACACTAAGTATATATATTAGTTTCTAGATCGTGTTAAAAAAAAATCATTGAATTAAATTGGTCCTTTGTATGGAGCGAGCTACCGGCTAAGTACTACCTAGGTATATCCTCTTGTCACCGTTTCATCTTCTTTTGAATGAAAAATGCTTCGCTGTACCTATTCTCTCAAATAGAAAAAAAAAGATATCATATCTACGAATTTTGTAAGTAAGGTCAGGTTGGGTAAGTGAAACATACTTTATTTTTTTCTAAGGAAAATCGATTGGTTTGACTAAACTATTAGTCTTATAACAGTGACAATATGTCACTTACGTCATGAAAAGTATTGAGATTTAAAAATTTAATAGACTATTACCATAGGTGCATTAAAAATAGATAAAAAATCCAAAATAAAGTCCACAGACAGAAACTGAGTGAAACAGTCTATGTTTTTTGTTCATAACTAGCAATAAATGAGCTTTTGATACAAAGGGTAGTATATGCAATAGCGATTCAAGCAATTTTAGTCATTTCCACATGGAAATAATGTTTATTTTGGCTTGGAAAAGCAAAAAAAGTAATTTGGGGCAAGTGAAACATATATCAGAAATCAGAGGTTCTCAACATTCTTTTAATTTGAAAACTTGTAGCTGACTATGAATAAAACTATAAGCAATTTCTTAGAAAAAGTATCAATTTAATAAATTGGAATCATAACAACACAATGAATATTATCCGTTTCCGTAAGTAAAGACTCATAGATTTTTATAGAAATTCCGCAGCTGTCAAATTAAAATTTCGAACTTCCGTTACATGAAAACGTTGCGGATTCAAATTTCAAGGCCCTCCCATAAATAGTGTTTCACTTCAAAAACACAGAATGAGCAAATCAAGTTTCTAAAAATATTAGGTTATTAAAAAGGTTTAGAACCTCTGATCTGAGGTAAGTGAAACGTACGTTTCACTTACCCCATACTGCACTGTTTCTCTTGCCCCACTACGTAATTTTTAAGTTACGTTTTTCATCATCAAATTATGACGAAACCTGTTACATTTACGTAATATGAATATTCGTAGGGGGAAGACAAATTAATTTTACATGTAACTTTCATTTTACAAAGACGATACGTCGGTTTTTAAAAGAATTATCAATATTTTCCGTTACTCACTCGCACTCGCAAATATTGTTTTTTACAGACTGATATTTTGCAATGCTTTATCTCTTCACTCAAGCATAGTAGCGACATCTCTGTTTTATACCCGGAACTATAATAACAAAAACACCTTACCGACACCTACAGAACTAAGTAAAAGCTCTAATTATTGAAGATATTTGAATGTGTCCCACTTGCCCCGGTGTTTCACTTACCCAAACTGACCTTACCTACTTACTTTTTTTGAGAGTTACGCGGTTATTAATTAAGCTAAAGTTAATCATTATAACGGGTTCTTACCGCGTTTTTTATTTATTTTGGAGTTCCCGATATAAAAACAAAAACAAAAAAAAAACGCGGTAAGAACCCGTTATAATGATTAACTTTAACCTACTTACTTGCTTACTTATATTTTAGGTACAAGAAAATGTAAGATTTCTAAAATTGCATCTTAAAAACACATTTTAACTGTTTTAATAAGGTGTGGTTACTAGTTGACTGCTATAAGCTCCATATATAGACAATTTGATCTGTATGTAGGTTAGTAAGGCTTTAATTTATTTTTTGACTAAAATTCTTACATTTAAAAGAGGTTTAATTTTCATCAGCGTAAACGGTGATGAATGTTGTTTTAAGTCCTCATTTAGCGAGGTTATCTCAATTATGTTGACATTTATTGCGAGATAATCGACAACTTCCATTATTTACTTAATTATTGACTTTTTTGTATGGTTTAATTCAACAAAACAAAACCATTGTTATCAATACAACATACAGTGTTGTCTAGTTATTAGGACTGTGTCCTGAACTGTTTTGGTTTAAATTACTTAAGTGGTTTTTTTTTTCATTTTATTGCTCTATTTTCTTTTATCTTGTCGACATACTGACCCGAGTCCCCAATATCAGAGGTCAACTTATCTCTTTCTATAGAGTCTGAGAAGTAAATCAAAGGTACCGTGGCGTGGACCTAATATATATAAATGCAATGCAGATAGCTAAAGGCATCGAGTATGACCTGATCTCCTAATTTAGTATTTCTAGTATATTGGAATATAATCAAGTTAGATTTATCTCTACTAGATTCGTTCGGCATGTCACCTCGGAGAAAACGACAAAAATCTAGACGTCTTTGTCTTTCTTGTTTGTCTTTGTTATTTTGTTTTATATGTATCATCTAGGTACCTTAAAGAAAGCGAGAGCGAAAGTCGGTTTTTTCGTTTTGTCGTCTGTGGTCTGCTAACGCTATATACTGTATTAAGAGGATAGGCGGGTTCTCGTAGAAATTTGGAGAATATGTCACTTTTCCGACTGTGTACTTATTGTCAAATTTGTTTGCTGGATGTCTGAAAACAAGCGGTAAAATTTGTCATTTTCGAAGGTCCTTCTTACAGTAATTAATTTCTGCAAAAAAAAAGGGACATAGCGTCATTATCCAGGGAGGAAACGGGGCAATACGTTTGTATGGACAAAATGGTCTATTCCTTAAGAGGATAGAGTGAGCGACATTTATTATAATCTAACCCATTATTTTAATATCAAGCGTGCTCTGTATTAAGAATTGAGCGACCTTTATTATAATCTATGCCTTTCAATACCAAGTTCAGGGGTTAATTAATAAATTCACTATCTATGTAGAAGCGTAGGTGCATACAATTATAATAAGTAATGTGCATTTTAGATAACAACTATTGGTCTTGCATATAAACCGGCGTATCTTTACAAAGATAGCACAAAATAGATAAATATACCTACGTGTGATTGGACTACGTACGAACCATAACTTTTGACACATTTGGTATTGTGTTAATCGCGGTACTGCTCTTGACAGCCGTTAGAGCCGTTTTGACAGATCGCTCAGACGTTAAGGGCTGTCAGTTACATAGAGTTTAGCGGGAAGCGGTATTCAGCACAGTTGAATCGCAATTGGATTGCAATGTGATTAGAACTGAAATTAGATAAGAATAGAACTTCGATGTTTTAACTTACGAACGTACGAACACGTGCACACACTCAACTTAGTCCTCCAACGCCGCCACTTGTATTAAGCTTGTTTTCCGTAGGGATATTAAATATCCCTGGGTCACGGCACAAGTCAAAATTTGGCAAATTCGAGTTAGATGCGGATTCATGCTCTGCGCCAACTGTTCTATTTATGCAATTATGACTTAACTTGCTACTTCACAGGGTTTCCCGATAGATGGCACTAGTGTCACTTAAATCTGTTCGCGCGTAGTACATTCGACGCAACTTTAAACGCAATTTTCTCGAAATCGCTTTTTTTTAATTGTGCCGTTATTGTATTCACCCAGCGATTTATTCATGTATTGTGTTGATGTGATTAGAATTTGATACCGCACCTCATCTAGCACTTCAAGAGAGACTTTAGGGGAGCCGAGTATGGAGTGCCAGAAGTATCATTATCATCATCATCATCAACCTTTATACGTGCCACTGCAGGGCGCAGGCCTGACCTCAAGGAGGTAGGGTACCTAGTAACTACCTTAAAAAAACAATTCATACAAAACTGCACTAGATATCTACTCAAGCACAGCTTACATCATCCTGTACATCCTATTGGACGAGGCATGTTGCAAATTTTTATAATATTAATTATTTGGTAATGGTTCTAGATTATGTAATTTTGATTCTGAAATAAATTATTCTTAGCACAGCTTTGATTGTGTTGATGAACGATTTTTTTTCGACGTTGTTGTCTCCATAGCGAAAGTTGTTCAGTGTGATGGTCTAACTAAACTACCCCTTTATAATATACTAGTGTTTTCCCCCGACTTCGTCCGCACAAATTATATACCAGATTTTAAGTCAGATCTATCAAACAAAAAAAGTTTCATTAAAATCGGTTCAGTAGTTTTTGCGTGATGCGCGAACAAACAAACAAACTAACAATTTTGTCAATAGATGGCGCTGCACGTCATTTAAATCGCGCTATCGAGTGTTATTTGAGTTTATATGAAGTGAACTGCTACTTTTTTTGTTCCTTATGGTGTTAGGGTTTTATAATAGTTAAGATAAGATTAAGTATTATATTAGCTAGAGTATTACGGTCTTAGAAAAAGTATATGTCTAGAATGAGCCTCACACTTGTTCCGTATAAAAAAGAAGGGGCTAACTTTCTTAGGTTGGTGTGCGTGAGGCGCCATACTAATTATGTATGTGTGCGTGTATATGTATAGGGTTTTGGAACCAGTACTGGTTCCTATTTTTATCGACGCTTTCGCAGCTTTGACTGTCTATCTTGATAATCTAAGATTACGGTGTTTTGTTACACCTTGTGCTTGCGTGATAGTGTTTTGTTTTGTTTTGTTCTAAAAGAACAATAGGCTCTTTTTTTTTTTTTTTATCTCGGATTCGATTTCAGAGTATAGTTTATTTTATTGTTCTATCCTGCCTCTCTAGCATGCCACCGCCGAGAAAACGACAAAAATCGAGACGTGCCTCCATCTTTATTATTTTACGTACGCCAAAAAGAGCGCGCATAACGTTTTTCTCGTTTAAACGCTTTGTCGTGGGTGGCATGCTAGCCGTGCTGCTGTTGTCATGTTCTCGTGTGAAATATGTGTTTAACTTTAAATTATGTCTAAATTGGCACTCCCTGGTAAACGTATAAACTGGCCCTCATATTACAAACTTTACTAGTTTGAGGACCATGAGGTCCATGAGGAAACTGTAATAATGAATAACATGGAACAACATTTTTATTGTCAACAAGTGTTATTATTAGCAATTTAATCTTTTGTAAAAATGTTGAATAAATGTATTATTGTACTTATTATGTACCTATTGTATTACCTTGTATTGGAGGGCCAATGTACAATTTATCAACTGGGTTCATTCATATCAAAGACAGAAACAAAGGCGGTGTTTAATCGATAGCGACGTCCGTCTGTCCGTCTGTCTCGTCACAGTATAAACAAACAGCCAATATTCCGAGGCATGACACCAATAATAATTTTACTAATGAGTAATGCTAATGACATTTCCTGATAGTCGACTCCACATTATACAATATCGCCTAAACATGGACGAATACTTGCTAAACATGTTATATTTAGGTATATTATAGGGTCCTTCATAGACGTTGTTTTATAGAGATGATCAAACTGAATAACTTTATCTTTGGGGCTATGGAGGTGCTACTTGGGAATGTTCCTCCATTGAAAAGGGAAGATCTTCCACCAGGCTGAGTGTGAAGCCCGGGGACCGGCCGTGGTCCAACAGTTCTTAGTTGGACCTTGTATATAAATCGAATCTCTGTGATTATTTCTCTTGCGCGATTTATGTCTCGCATTCGATTGTGAACCTTATTTGTAGTAGGTTACGAGTTACGTATTTACGGTGAACGTTGTCTTTGTATGGAGCTTATTTCTGAGAGCGACGGTATCGCCATCTGTTAGCTTCTTTGCTATAACTTGTAGGTGTTGACATCTGAGGCAAGACCCCACAGGGCCAAAGTTGAAATCGCAAAAAAAAATGATGTGCCATAGAAAACTGCAATCATACTCGATCCAAATAGTACTGTAGCCGGGGGACTTTTTAATTACCAAAAAGATTACCGATTGCCGTTTGGAAATGGTTGTAAGGTACTAAATGACAAATATAAAAACCTAAGTCTTACAGCGCCCGCGGCATGATCGCGCGATAAAGCGCTATCGCGCCCTAGCTCCCTTTCTTTTTGCGCGTGAACGAACGAGTTAGCAGGCGCGATAAAACGTTTATCGATGTACCATGCCGCGGACGCAGATCACAACCCGCCGTAGATAAAAAAAATAAAAATAAATTGTCACAAATTTCCAAATTTGAGGTTACCGTTTTTTGTCTATACTGTCATGTTCTTCACCTTAGTTCAATACCCATAAGTCGTAATAGTTAGACTGTCTAATGTTGCCATACAAAGCTATAAGATCAGATGAAAAAGTCAACTTTGATTGGTCTTATAGCTTTGTATGGCAACTTTAGATTGTCTTACTATTACGTATGGGTATTGAACTAAGGTGAAGAACATGACATGACAGAATAGAAAAAAAACGGTAACCTCGAAATACAATTTTTTTTTTTTTTTTCTACGGCGGGTTTTGATCTGTAAGACTTGGGTTTTTATATCAGTCATTTAGTACCTTGCAACAATTTCTAAACGGCAATCGGTAATCTTTTTGATAATTAAAAAGTCCCCCGGCTACAGTACTATATGGGACATGAATACCGTATCAAATGAATGAAAAAAAATTACTGTGCAATTGATTGAATTGCAAGTACTTTCGAACATCAAACAAAATCACTTTAGCAAAATTATGGCCTTGGCCAACTTATATATTTGGCAATTAGTTCATGGTCTTTTGTAATGAAAGATAAACAATGTTATTGTACCAGTATATAATGTACTTTACCTTATCGTAAGGTCAACTTAATTTCTAAAGCATAATTATCAATGTTTTTGTTGCCCCGGATCTCATGGACGAGAGTAAAGAACCCGGAGAAAAATATCTAAGCGCTCGTTGGCGTAGTGGAGCTTCGGTATTGGAAACTATCACCGAAGTTAAGCAACGTCAGGTCCGGTCAGTATTTGGATGGGTGACCGTTTAGTGGTACCTATTTCATCTCGAGCGTTTCCGTGCTTCGGAAGGCACTTTATGCAGTTGATCTTGGATAGTTACGTCAGATGGCGTTGTAACTTTTCGTTAAGACAGGTCAGAGGCCTATTGGCGGCTTGAAAATTCTCTGATAGCAAGTTGACCACTAACTTGCCTCCACCAACCCGCACTGGGCCAACGAGGGATCTCACCCTTATTTGTGAGAGGAGGAATTTGCCCTGCATTGGGAATATCGGGATTCTACAGGCTATATAGGGTCCAACTTAATATTTTTTAAGAGGATGTTCAGACCATCATCCTGAACCACTTTCTCTATGGAACAACCATCGAATTCGCGAAAAAAAAATCAGCCCCTCCATACCAAACTGCAAACCTACTCGAGCCAAATGTATGGGACAGCTGATTTTTTTTTCGCGATTTCGATGTTGGTCCCATAGAGAAAGTTGTTCAGTTTGATGGTCTGAACATCCCCTTAAAAAAGTGTCAGCATATTAAGAAGGACCCTGTAACTAACTTACCTACTAACTTTAGGTGGTAGTATAGCTTGGCCATAAAGTTATGAATGTGGTGACGGTGGAACTAAAATTTGAGTATGGTGGTGTTGCTAGGTTATGCGTGATTTTGACGTTCTTGCGTGGAGGCAGCGCCCTCATTTAATTTCTACTCTTTTTGGCCAAGCTGTATAGTTACCTATACTTATGTTACAACTATTTATTTTAGCAGACTTTTCTAGAACAAATAGCATACCTTATAAATCGAATTCTGTATGGCCAGCATGGCAGCGTGATACAGCGCTATCACACCTTCGCTCTCTTTCTGTTTGCGCGCGAACGAACGAGCAACATGCTACGCCTTGGTAGAGTTTACTGAATTCGACATAATAGAGGGTTGGCAAAAGGATGATTCGGAACTTTCCGTTCAAGTCATCTCTTTTATAGTGTTATCTGGTATCAATGGCTTCAGTATGATCTCGTGATTACAAATATATGAGATAACAGGCGCTCAGACTGTGGGGTTAGAAACTGTGACGTCATAAAGATGGCCATACAAAGTAAACTTTTTTTGCTTGTTTATTTATTCAGACATCATCATCATCATCATCTCATCCGATAGACGTCTACTGGTGGACATAGGCCTCCCCCAAGGATCGCCATATCGATCGGTCCTGCGCTGCCCTCATCCAAACGGCCTTAAATTTTCGTTGCTATTTGGAATGGAGTATACCTAAATATTAATAGACTCTTGTCCCACCCTAGTTATTGACCGCATGCAAGGCACTCATTCTGGGTGTGCGTGCAATCAATACACATTTTCTTATCTATTTAGAGGTCTCATAATCTATTCAATAATAATTTTGTATACTCTACTCTGCTATGAAAGTCTTATGGATATACTGGGAATGTGGCCGTTTCGAGAAATGGACTACCTGGGAAGTGGTTGTTATGGGAAGTGGGCATGCTGGGACTTCCCAGATGAGATGCATGGTCTTTTTGGGAAATAGACGTTCTGGTAATGGTCATAAAAGGAAGTGGACGATTTGGGAATGGACATTCAGAGATGTGGTCCTTTCCGGTAGTTGTCGGTAGTTCGGTTCTTGTAATGTCTTAGGCAAGGGTGCGATTAGTGGGATGCAACGAAACCACGTAGTCTCTGTGCAACGGTATATTCAGACTGTCAGATACAATGACAGGCGAGAAGCGCCTCGCATAACTACCCTACGATATTATTACTAAGCTACCTACACTACAGTTTAAGGAAGTGGTCAATACGGTACGAAACAATAGGTAACACAAACAAATAACATTTAAGATAATGCGCAGGAGTGCGATTTTTTTAAGTCGCACGTTCATATCTGGAGTAGAAAATTTATGGAGATTATTTATACATCATCCGATCATGATTCATGATTGAACGCGTGACTTTCAAAAATGGCACCTCTGGAATGTCAGACTTGCATCACGCCAAAAAAAAAAAAAAAAAAAAAAAAAAAAAAAAAAAAAAAAAAAAAATGCCACCTCATTATTACCACCTGATTAGTAGACTAATTTTTGGGGTATCAATCAATACCATATCCAGAGGGTAACCAGAAAAATTATCTTCTAGATTGTTTCTTTGTTTTGTGCTTGTGCCTTTTGTGATGAAATTCAAGTTTTAAGGTTTGTTTTGTTTCTTTGTTTACATATTAAGACTTTCCTATTGCAGTAAAATGAGTGAGTGACTCGCTAGATGGGACACGTGATTTCAGCTTAGACTGGTTATGTACACGACAAAGGTCTAGGCGTTATCGCAGTTATTATTTTACATTATCTGTAGCTTGAGTAATAGTAAGTACGTACCTACTTACTAAGAATATACCTCGCCGATGCATCTGTGGAGTGTGGATGTGGTCAGGTAAACCACAATACAGCCTATCGCAATATAGCCTATGTTTTGCTCTCTCCAGGACCTAATAGAGGCTTCCCCTCGAGGAATAGAGGTGGCCAAGTATTGGAAAGACAAAGTGTGTTCACCTTCACACGAGAAAGAAGAAGTGAATCTTCAGCATCAGCAGCTCCGACGACCAGCAAGCAAAGGTCTTTGCATTTCAAGACCGTCCTGATCACCAGACTATATAAAAGTCCTCACTGCACGGCACGAGCCTATCATAATCCATGCTTGACCTATGTCAAGCAGTGGATGTCTATGTGAAGTGAATGACCTGGCCTATGCTAGGCTTCCCCCAAGAATCGTCATAAACGGCAACGACCGGTCCTGTGACTATTCTCATCCAACGAGTTCTCTCGTGGTCATCGGTCAGTTTTGTGGGGGGGCGGATCTATGAACACTGGGCCTTTCAGTATGTCAAAGTCAAAGTCAAAGTCAAAATTTTTATTCAAAATAATATCACATAGATAACTTTTTGACGTCATTTTTGATTCTACCACCGCTTCGGAAGGTGTTCCGTTGTAGAGAAGATGCGGTCAGAAACTCTACAACACACTTCTTTTAAACAAAACAAAATATACAAAGTACAAATATTGAATTACATAGTGTAACATTGTCAAGACCAGACATTTTGGTCATTCAAATAATCATCGAGTTTATAGTAACCTTTTTTACAGAGGACTTGTTTAACATGGGATTTAAACTTTTTGTCTGGCAAGTTTAGAATATCCTCTGGTATCTTATTATAATAGCGTATACAGTGCCCCATGAAAGATGTGTTGACCTTACTGAGTCGAAAATGTGGGAACACTAATTTATTTTTATTTCTTGTATTGTAATTATGAACGTCACTGTTAGTCCTATGGTGAATCGTCTTGAAGGTGAAACTTCCAAAAACGAATCGTTCTGTCGGCGAACCGGCCCATGGCGAAACATCGTTTAGGTGAAACTTCCAAAAACGAATCGTACTGTCGGCGAACCGGCCCATGGCGAAACATCGTTTAGGTGAAACTTCCAAAAACGAATCGTTCTGTCGGCGAACCGTCCCACGGCGAATCGGCGTTCGGAGAACAGTCTTAGATTCGTTTTTGGGAAAGAGAGACAAATTTTTGCGAACGTATAAAATATTTTCGTAAATATATTGACTGTAGAAAGTCAAAATACTGATATCTTTAAAAAGATCTCGTAATGAATCTCGACAACGCAGATTATAAATGGCTCGAATGGCCCGTTTTTGAAGGATAAAGACTGTCTCAACGTCTGTAGCACGGCCCCACAGCAAAATACCATAAGACATAATACTATGGAAGTAGCTGAAGTACACAAGCCTTGCAGTAGCTATATCGGTTAGCTGTCTGATTTACATTACTACATTACTTTACGATACGATTTACATTACTATGCTGCTCGAGAACTTTTCAGCCCCATCGGCCATCTATCCTTCTAAGAAGCAATGTGCCCCGTCCATGGCCACTAGAATTTAGCAATTCTTCGGGTTATGTCTGCTTTTGTTCTTCTGCGAATTTCTGAGAACTCCGAGCAAAGCCCTCTCTACGACCCTTTAAGTGTTTTTTAGCCTCTTTATGAGGCCATTATTGAGCTACTATAAGTCTCAGTTCCGAATGTCATCACTGGCAGTCAGTACAGTAGACACTTGTCAAAGACTTTGGTCTTAAGACACTGTGGTATTTGTGACAAATATCATAATAGCGATTTATGGAAGTTGGATCACCGTCCACCACGCGTCAAAATTTGCATCGAAACTTCTTCAGTCATACCTACCTACTCGTACATAGGTACAGATTTCCTTCGCCAAAAGATCCAATGATACGTCAGTTCCTAAATAGGTAGGTACCTACTCTTTGGTACAGCTGATTCATGCTATGAAACCGCACGTAGAAGCACACACGGTGCGTCAATCCGTCACCGTCTGCTTCTAAGTGCGGTTTATTACAAATCCATGCTTCACAAATGACGGACTGACGTCTGACGCTCCGTCAATGCGTCGTCGTGTGTGATCGAACCATTACTTTAGTACCTAACTAATCGATAGCTTATCACAGCTCTGATACTGTCATCGGTTATCCATACTACTTATTTATTATACGATAAAAAGACGATAAATAATGTACAAATCAAAGTTTCCAATTGATCCAAGTCTACTGAATAGTTACGATAAACTTTTTATTGTTTTATAGGGTTCTAAATCTTTGCATTAGGGGCATTGAATTAGAACACTATGGAAGATGGGTCCAAGCTCAAAGGTGACCGAACCAAAAGAAGTGTACAATTCAAAAAGGCACTGTAGTCTCTTGCCAGTCTTTGTTTGATCGTCTAAGCACGCGCGAGTTCATGATGGCGTACTGTGTTGATGTAAAAACTACCAAAGAAAAGTGAAAAAATGTGATGGTGTATCCTATTTTCAGTAAGCAAACTATTATTTTATCATTTAGAAGCATTTAGAAGTATCATTTTGTTTACGAACATAATATTTAATTTTTATTTTATTTATTGATTATCTGTCATCGCGTCCGCCATAACGTCTGTCATGTTTGATGTTCATTTTCACCTCCAGTCGAAGCTGCATATGGTGTTAAGTAGGTAGGTGTAAGCAAAATTAACCCTTGTGACTAGCTTCATACTATTTCAATTGCAATGTTTTCAGTTTGTTTACATTACTATGCATACCTACCAATATTTTTTTTAAGGTTAGTTTGGGACACTTATCGAGAATTTTGTACTAGACCCTGTGTCCATAGAGTTCTAGGTCGATGATTATGGGCTATAATATAACATATAGGATCTTAGGGTAAACAGTTGCATTACTTTTAAGGGTGATTGTTTGTACCCATTATACTGAACAACATTCTTTCCGTAAGAAACCAAATAGGAAATTCCATTTTGCGGATATCCAAAGGTTTTTTTAGAGAAAGTTGTTCAGTATATGGGTACAAAAGTTAATGCAACCGTTTACCCTAATACTCTGTAAGGTCAGGTTGGGTAAGTGAAACATACTTTATTTTTTTCTAAGGAAAATCGATTGGCCTGACTAAACTATTAGTCTTAGAACAGTGACAATGTGTCACTTACGTCATGAAAAGTATTGAGATTAAAAATTTTTATAAACTATTACCATAGGTGCATTAAAAATAGATAAAAAATCCAAAATAAAGTCCACGGACAGAAACTGTTTCACTTGCCTCTTGCAAGAGGCAAGTGAAACAGTCTATGTTTTTTGTTCATAACTAGCAATAAGTGAGCTTTTGATACAAAGGGTAGTAAATGCAATAGCGATTCAAGCAATTTTAGTCCTTTCCACATGGAAATAATGTTTATTTTGGCTTGGAAAAGTAAAAAAAGTAATTTGGGGCAAGTGAAACATATATCAGAAATCAGAGGTTCTCAACATTCTTTTAATTTGAAAACTTGTAGCTGACTATGAATAAAACTATAAGCAATTTCTTAGAGAAAGTATCAATTTAATAAATTTGAATCATAACAAAACAATGAATGTTATCCGTTTCCGTATAAGTAAAGACTCATAGATTTTTATAGAAATTCCGCAGCTGTCAAATAAAAATTTCGAACTTCCGTTACATGAAAACGTTGCGGATTCAAATTTTTAGGCCCTCCCATAAATAGTGTTTCACTTCAAAAACACTGAATGAGCAAATCAAGTTTCTAAAAATATTAGGTTATTAAAAAGGTTTAGAACCTCTGATCTGAGGTAAGTGAAACATACGTTTCACTTTCCCCACACTGCACTGTTTCTCTTGCCCCACTACGTAATTTTGAAGTTACGTTTTTCATCGTCAAATTATGACGAAACCTGCTACATTTACGTAAAATAAATATTCGTAGGGGGAAGACAAATTAATATTATATGTAACTATCATTTTACAAAGACGATACGTCGGTTTTTAAAAGAATTATGAATATTTTCCGTTACTCACTCGCACTCGCAAAAATTGTTTTTTACAGACTGATATTTTGCGATGCTTTATCTCTTCACTCAAGCATAGTAGCGACATCTCTGTTTTATACCCGGAACTATAATAACAAAAACACCTTACCGACACCTACAGAACTAAGTAAAAGCTCTAATTATTGAAGATATTTGAATGTGTCCCACTTGCCCCGGTGTTTCACTTACCCAAACTGACCTTATAGGGTCCTTCTTAATATGCTTACGGTTTTTTAAGAGGATGATCAACCCATCAAACCAAAGATCATTCGATGGTGGTTCCTTAGAGAAAGTTGTTCTTTTTGATGGTCTGATTAAAAAACCGCCAGCGTATCAGGAACGACCCTGTATACATGTATACTATATATGTATTAATAAATATCTATCTACCGTAGAACATTGTCACAGCGGACTATTTGCAATAACGTTTCCCTGAAGCTTAAGTAAATTAATAAAGGTAATTGTCGCAGGGTTATAAAGAGGCCAACATTTCAAATTAGTTAGTTTCACATCAACACGTCATACTCAAATGGAATTTCTCATTAAACTATGGAAAATACTTCCAAAGTCCTTGAGTTCTAAGAGATGATCATCACTAATAGGATCATTTAATGATTCTGTCATCAACGTCATTGTCTATAATTGAAGTAATTTGCAATTAGAAAATACCGGCCAAGTGTGTGTCGGGCAACGCGCAGGGTAGGGATCCTTAGTTGACCGTCACAATATAGGGTCCTTCTTAATATGCTGACACTTTTTTAAGGAGATGATCAGACCGTCAAACTGAACAACTTTCTCTATGGCACCAACATCGAAATCGAGACAAAAAATCCTGCTGTTCTATACAAAACTGCAAACCTACTCGAGCCAAATGTATGGGACAGCTGATTTTTTTTTCGCGATTTCGTTGTTGGACCCATAGAGAAAGTTGTTCACTTTGACGGTCTGATCATCCCCTTAAGAAAGTGTCAGCATATTAAGAAGGACCCTGTATATGAACTTACATCTAGGGGGCTTTTTGTTTTAAGGCATCCGCACTTGAATCTAACAAAACTACCTAACTAATTACTAACTCGAAAAACAATAAATACTAAGCGTCTCGGACGTGACGGATGATCATGGCGAAACTATAAGGGTTCCTTGTTGACTACGGAACCCTAAAAATACCATGTACATACCTACAATACAATACAATACAATGTTAATGTTGTTGTTGATGTTGTCAATGTTCATGTTGTTGTGTTGGGTATTTTATTGCCTTTATGTAAGTAATCATTTTATTTTAATTATTTTAGTAATCAATATTACAAAAAAACTTCGTGTCAGACGTTGACAGCTGCCTGCCTCAACTTTATCGTGCATTAAAAAAAAATTCAGGCGTTTGTTAATCCCAAACACGTGCGTATGTAAAGCCCAGTGTTCGGGCTTACCCTACGAGTGGAGTCACCCTAAGACGTGCCCTCGAACAGCCTGTGGATAAGATCAGCTGTTTCTAGGAGAATTTCGCAGAGCTGTCATCCTTTGTCATAAACAGCAACGTAACTATGGGCAACTAATAGTGTCACTACGCTGTCGTCGGAAACAGCAAAAAGTTCGATCGTCACAAACAAAGTCTAACAACGAACTCAGCGAGCCAATTGGAGTTGCGCTTTCGACGTGACGTCACGTCCACACCGCGTCGTGTGCGCGAAGTGCGCGACACGTCAACGTCATCTCGTTGTTTTTTGACAGAAGTTTTTCTTTTGATAACATGTTTTGTTTATTTTATATTATATTCAATATGTAAGAATGTGATCCTGCAATTCTTAGACGTATGTTTATATTTCAGGGTTCCTGTCCCCATGTCCCAGACCCCCGCCGGACCCTCCAGTCAGTTAAGCGATGATTTATTAGTGCAATGTCCGGTATGCTTAAAATTGTTTAAAGGTCAGAGAGGCTTACGAATCCACACCGGTAAGGCCCACAAACTCCCGTCCGCCCCACCAGAGCCCCACACAACCACCTCTCCTGACCCCACAATCCCCCTATGGCGTCGGCTGGGTCAGTACAAATCAAAATTCCCAGTAGTGAAAAGAATCCCACGCGGCGCACGTCCATCAGTAGCCAACTCGTTGTCTCACTGTATTAAAGCAGTCATCAGGCTTAATGACGAGCGCAGCTGGGAAAACTTCTTCACCTTTGCGTACCGGACACTGCATGCGCAAATGGATGGCTGCGGCACATCCCTTACGCAAAAAATTAAGAGAAACTGTGCACCGAATCAAACTATAAGCATATCTCAATCTCGCGATGCTGTGAGACACGTAAGTCATACCGGTACTCAAACCCCTATTAAACCCCGTACTATCCTAAAATTGGTAGAGTCTAAGATCAGTGACGGGGACATAAAAGGCGGCGCACAGCTTCTCTTTTCCAGCGATGTCATCGCGCCAGACTCTCCGGAAACCCTTTCGGCCCTACTATCCAAACATCCACCTCCAGCATCGACCCTCCACCTTCCTGACCCCCCCAATCCATCCGACAGCACACCCGAAGCGTCAGCTGAAGACGTACTGTCTGCCATAATGTCTTTCAGGAACGGCTCCGCCGGTGGCCTCGATGGTCTGTCACCGCAGCACTTCAAAGACTTGCTGGGCAGTTCCGTCGGGAGCGCTGGACGAGTCCTCTTGCTAGACATTGTGCAGTTGGTCAATTTAATGCTGTCCGGGAAGGTGTGCCCGGCTATTGCTGACATCCTTTATGGAGCTAATCTTTGCGCTCTTAAGAAAAAGGATGGTGGGATCCGCCCCATAGCAGTTGGCAATACCATTCGCCGCATTGCTTCCAAAGTCTGCTGCAAAAACGTCTTATCCGACCTAACGAACTATTTCCAACCTATACAACTCGGCTTTGGGAGCAAAGGGGGCTGCGAGGCTGCTGTCCACGCAGCCCGCACATTCTTGGAACTCGGCGGTGGGGAGGTGATGCTGAAGGTGGATGTAAAAAATGCTTTCAACTCGGTAGACAGAGGTACCCTGCTATCGCAAATTAAGGAGAAGACCCCATCCATTTTCAACTACCTCTGGCAATGTTATAGTTTCCCCTCAAAATTAGTTCACAGGAACCACCTCCTTCACTCGGCAGTAGGTTGTCAGCAGGGTGACCCCCTCGGACCGGCTATCTTTAGTTTGGCAATCCACCCCATTATCTCGGCGCTAAATTCAAAATTTAACGTGTGGTACTTAGATGACGGAACCCTAGGAGGTGAAGCGAGCAGAGTTCTAAAAGATCTAGAAGATCTATTATCTAAATTCCAAAGCATCGGCCTAGAACTAAATTTCAACAAGTGTGAACTCTACGTATCAGACTCCGTGGACACTGCTAAAAAATTAGAAATTATATCAAAATTTAACGCTTTAGCTCCCAACATCAAAATCCTAGACAGTGTTTCACTCCACCTCCTAGGGGGACCCGTCCTCGAACAGTCAATTCCGGATTTCATCTCGGGACAAATTTCAAAATTCTCAGAATCCTGCGGCCGTCTCTCCGAAATAAACCCCCACATGGCCCTAACCATTATCCGATACTGTCTTTTCGTCCCTAAGTTTACATATTTCCTCCGCTGCTGCCCTTTCTGGAAAAGTGATTCACTGTTGATTCCTTTAGACGATCTTATTCGCGAGACCATATCGCAAATTCTAAATTGTACGCTTGACGACCGCAGCTGGGACCAGGCATCCCTCCCGATCCGTCATGGAGGCCTGGGCGTGAGAAAAATTTCTAGTGTCGCTCTGCCTGCATTCTTGTCTTCTGGCTACAGTACCCGTGACCTCTTCGGTAAAATAATTAACCCGTCACTCGGTGATGTAGAGGTCACACACTTAGCTGAAGCCAAGGATGCATGGTCACAAGCCTGTCCGAGTCAAAATTTTCCTCCAAATCCAATATCACAAAAGCTTTGGGACGAGCCGATCTGCATCAAAGTTCAAAAGAACTTAATTGCCTCCGCAGTTAACTCTGCAGATCGTGCTCGTCTCCTTGCTGCCGGCGAATACGAGTCTGGGTACTGGCTACATGCGGTCCCCTCTCCCAACATCGGGACCCTACTGGACAGGACAACTCTGTCCCTGGCCGTCTGTCTGAGACTTGGGGCTAGGACAAACGAGCCGCACCGCTGCAAGTGCGGAGTGGGAGTGGACAGCCTCGGTCACCACGGCCTCTCCTGCCAGCTTAGTGCCGGTCGCAACTCCCGCCACGCCTGCCTGAATGACGTCATCCATCGGGCCCTTGCCAGCGCCAACGTGCCATCCATCCTCGAGCCGAAAGGTATCGTGCGTGGCGATGGCAAGAGACCTGACGGAATGTCGCTCATTCCCTGGACACGTGGCAGACCTCTGGTGTGGGACGCCACATGTGTGGATACTGTGGCGCCCTCACATCTCCCTGCCACCTGTCTTAGAGCAGGCGCAGCGGCGACCTCTGCGGAGGGGAAAAAGAGGCGCCTATATGCAGCCCTGGGTGAGGGCTACATATTTACACCATTCGGGGTGGAGACCCTGGGACCTTGGGGTCCGGACGCGCGTCAACTCTTTAATGAGCTGTCGTCGCGCCTGGTAGAGATCTCAGGGGACAACAGGGCTGGCGCTTACCTCGGGCAACGCATCAGCATTGCGATACAGCGAGGTAACGCCGCCAGCGTCCTGGGCACTCACCCGCACGACAGTGACCTCGAATGCATTTTCTATCTGTCGTAAGATAGATAGAAGATGCATTCGATGGTGCGGCCACCTGTAAATTTGTAAATAGTTATCTGCTATTTTTATTTTTTTTAAGATTGTAAATTTTGTATATACCTACTTACTTATTATTAATCTTGAAATTCTACATTTAATTAATTAATTTGTAGTCATGTAAATATAGTTATAATATGGAAGGTATAGGCTTAGTTTTTGTTTTTCTATTGTCTTTCTTTAGGTTAAGTGTTCTATAATGTACCTATATAATTTCTGTTGTTAATAAAAGCACTTTTATTTTTGCTTTTAATATTTTGATATTCTTGGTTTTGTATTTTGTTCCAGTAAACTATACTTTTCTTCTTCAGCGTATACAGAGGCAAGTCTACCAATCCTTATAAGGCACGCGTGGCGGACTAACTCCATGTGGGCGTATACAAGGTGTTACCAAAATACAAATAAGCATTTTAGGGGGTGGTTAGACCATCAAACTGATCAACTTTCACTATGGGACCAATATAGAAATCGCGAAAAAAAATACATTTGATGTTCCATACTCTTTAAATCGACTCGAGCTAAAATATGTACTTATGGGATGGGATATCTGTTTTTTTTCGGGATTTCGATGTTGGTCCCATAGTGAAAGTTGTTCAGTTTGATGGTCTAAACGATCTCCATAAGAGTTTTAAATATTTATTTTTACTTATGTAACACCCTGTATAGGCTGTGATGATGATGATGAAATTAAGTACCTACCTATATTGCGTGGTGGTACGGAACCCTCACCTCGGCTCGGTGCGCGAGTAGCCCGACTAGCACTTGGTCGTTTTTTATGATAAGGGTAAAAACGTTTTGGCGCGCTCCATACAAACGAAGTCTGGTTATATTTTCAATACCTACTACTTAGATTATCAAGATAGACAGTCAAAGCTACGAAAGCGTCGAAAAAAATAGGAACCAGTACTGGTTCCAAAACCCTATACATATACACGCACACATGCCTACATAATTTGTATGGCGCCTCACGCACACCAACCTAAGAAAGTTAGCCCCTTTTGTTTTATACGGAACAAGTGTGAGGCTCATTCTAGACATATACTTTTTCTAAGACCTACTATAAAGACAATGAAATTTTTCAGAAACAACCAAGAAACGCATCTCTATGCTTTTATGGTGTCAGATTTTCGATAAAAGAAATAAATAAGAACACAAAATTGCACAAGAAACAGGAAAATATTAATTTAGGTATAGATACAGAAAGGTATTGACTCAGCATAATGGAAGTTGACGAAATCACCAACAACCGTTGTTATTCTGCATAATGATGAAAATACGTGTTAGTTTTAAAGATACCTACCTACCCTCAAAGGTTCCCATACAAATCTCAAATTAATCTTAGCATTGAAACTGTATATTTTAACTAAAATCGGACAACATAGCGATTTGTTTCTAGATTGTTTCTGTAAAAATTGACTTTAATTGGTTAGTACTGAAAATATAATCAGACTTCGTTCGTATGCAGAGCGCATTAGCACGTAAAGCGCTCTATACCATAAGAAGTTACATCTTAGTTTGGTAATTAAAGTGATCATTTTTTACGCGCTATTTTCTTTGAAGGTAACAAATCTTGTGTTAGGTCTAAACTTACATTGGCTTTACATTCTTATAAGTTTCGCATCGATACGTGGGTACATCGTTTCATGCAGTTTCGTCGGTTGACAGTGCAACGCACTTGCTCTTTTCGTAAAAGATACCAAATTAAGAGCATTGCATCATCATGACATCCTCGTCAGGTTTTTTCCTCGAACGACCAGTCCGCTTATGCAATTTAATTCGTTTACCTTTTGGAAAAAAAAAACATCTCTTCGATTTGGTCGAAGCGTTGTTTATTTTTCAAAGGGTAAACGAACTGTCCTTTCTCAAATTATGCAATACAATATATTACATAGGTAGGTACTTACTACCTACTTATGTTAGTACTACATTAGGTAGGTAGTTATAGAGTAACTATAGATAATAGTTAAAATTATTATAATATTAACGGAATAAAAGCCACCGCTTCCACTAAGTTCAACTCAAAGTTCAACCAGTTGAAATAATTGGATTTTTTTTCCGATTATTTCAACTTTGAATCCTTTTTATAATAGTTGAAAAAAAGGAATATTTTTTCCAGTAAGTTCAACTCAAAGTTCAACTAGTTGAAATAATTGGATTTTTTTTCCGATTATTTCAACTTTGAATCTTTTTTATATTAGTGGAAAAAAAAGGAATATTTTTTCCAGTAAGTTCAACGAAATAATACACCACTAATTTTTAATTAGTAACGAACCTTTAAGGGTGCATTCAGACCGTTAATCTGAACAACTTTCCCTAAGGAACATGGGACGAAAAACAAAAAAAATTTTTGGACCTGCGGAAAGTGCGGATCGGCCGTTCGATTTTCTATGGGAGGTCCATAAAATTTTCTCGTGTTTCATCCCATGTTCCTTAGGGCTTAGCACTTTGAGTTGAACTTACTGGAAAAATTATTCCTTTTTTTTCAACCATTATAAAAAGGATTCAACGTTGAAATAATCGGAAAAAAAAATCCAATTATTTCAACTAGTTGAACTTTGAGTTGAACTTGGTGGAAGCGGTGGCTTTTAATACTACATTTATATGCCAATTAAGTTACAGTAGACGTTCATCTAAAAAACAAATAGTTTTCGAGTTACAAGACAATAATTAATCAAAAAAGTGTTGCGGACAAGCCACCGTTATGATAAAACGGAGCTTTAAATTTTTTTTCATGTTAATATAAATAAGATTCTTAGCTTATTTTTATATATTGCCCGAGGTAGAGGACTACTTACATTTTCTGTCCAGAAAAAAATAAAACAACAAAATATCAGCCTTCTGCACTACCGATATCAGTAACGCCGTGAAATTTTTCTGCTTGGGATATTCACCCAAATGTTGTATGTATAGGTACTTAGAGTTTACAACTAAAAAAAAACCATTGCGGGCAGCACTGGAGTGGAGGCAGCTCTCTTATTAAATCTTTTGAATAAAACAACAAATACACACGGAAACCATCTCAAGAGGATAAATAGTTCTGGTCTCAAGAGCTTTACAGAGTTTACATACCTATTTATATTCATCATATTATTTAAGAGGTTTTCCTGATTGAACGACCTTGACTCTTTCAGAGCTGCCTCACCTCTAATAAACTAAGTCATTTTAGTATAGGTATGCCTATTTTTGACTGGCTTTTCCTTCATTGTGTCACTGTAATGCCTTCTAATCCAAGGAAATCACATTCTAAAACCATAAGAATTCGCACCAAAAAAAATTTGCTTCATAGCCATTTTAGATCTTAAGGGGCTGAAGGTTGCCGATGGCCTTGAGCGATCGCACTATAAGCCCCGCCCACAAGTCCCACAACCCCCGTGCCTCACGCTTACCCCTGACAAAGTAAAATAAACTTATACATTACCGCCATCTCAAGAATTTGATCGAAAACAACTAAGAACATCGCTAAGTTGACGAAATGATCATCAATCACCTCAACAGATGGCGCATAAATGAATGATTTTATTACAATTTTATATGGATATTGATTAAAAGACAATTATTGTCTTTAAATTAATATCCATTGTACATTTTTTACAAATAAAAAATAAAAAAAGGGTATTACAGTATTCTAATTTCTACATTTTAATATTAATAGATATTAAAATTTTGAAAACTCAAGTTTACCAAGGTAGATACTGAAAAACACTTTAGAATTGTTTTTTCTCTTTTTTTTTAAAGAAAGACTGTAGTTGACAGCAGACCTACCGAGTTTGAGTTCGATAGCATGACAGACAGTGATCATCACTGATCAATGATCATAGACCGGTAGCCAAGAACAACCAACCCAATCTTATAAGTTTATTGTACACATTCTACAAATCAACAAATATTTTGTATCTTAAGAAGACTAAACATAACTTAGTTTTGTAAATAAGGTTATATTTTAGTTTGCTTGGTACAAAAAATAAAATAAGAAATTATTAAATTAATAACCTACTTATCTATCCCGTTGTGTTATCATTTTAGTAAACTTAAATATAAGCTTTGTTTTTGCATAGCTTTTCTGATTTTCATTTTTTTTTATTTTGTTAGATCTAACGAAATAACTTATTAACTTAACTACATACCTAAAGTTTAACTTGGTTTCATGTGTTAATTACAAATAGTATGAGGGGTTTGCAGTAGGTACATCATGGATTTGCAGAAAATCATGTCGGCCGCACCATATCCTGGCACGTTCATGGGTCCGACCGAATTTAGGGTGCTACTCGAAAGGTAGATTTTACCTCATAGAGTTAATGTAGGTATATGTTTGTATAGTCCTATCAACGCTGTTTACATAAATATGCTTTGGTCGGCCAAGACTTAGCAAGGCATGTTTCCGGGCTGGACTGATTTTACTGAGAAAAATAATGTTGTTTTTTTTAACAGACACCGAAATGAAAAACATCCACCGAAACGAAAAATTTATGCACCGAAGTGTAAAAGTTTACAAATGAAAGCCTTTATTTTTCTACATTAACGTGCTTTTTGTGATAAATATAAAAGAATAGTTTAGCACGAAAAGGTTAAGAGCGATATGAGCGTGTTCAATGATTCCCAGCTTTGTAAATAGCTAAAATTGTAAATTGATGTGTAATATTGAAGTAAAATGTTGGAGCGAACGAAGGAAGCATGAAATTTCTTAGCACAATGACTTGGTTTTTGAATGGTTTAAGTACTAAAAATTATGTTAGTCATGATTTCTGTGGTACTTTTCATTTCGGTGGGGATTTAAAGGCCATTTTTAGTGTCCGACCGAAGTTTCGTTTTCGGTTTCGGAATCGGCCAGTTTTGGCCCAAATTTGGAGTTTCGGTTTGGTTTCGGTTTAGGCAGAAAAACGGCCGAAACCGAAACTATGTTCGTGAGTTATCGCCTGGTCTTCGGTGTAGTGGGGAGCGTCGAATTCACTTCCCATGCCCCTGTTTATGTCTTGCGCTGTGAATTACTGTGAATTTAGAGGTTATGTTCAATTTTGTTATATTATTTCTAATCAGGTAATATTTATTAAAGTACCTTTTTAATTAATAATCAAAATCATTTCAATTATTGTATTTTTATGCAATGTGATTGAAGTTTTTGCGTTACATATACATTTTTATGTGTTACATATACATATTAAACAAAATTGCAATCAGTTACTTTTAGGTACACATTATATTATTTAAGTGATGTACCTATACAGGGTGTAAACTTTAATTGCGTTACATACTTTTTAGTGTCTTCAGTCAGACCATCAAACTCAACAACTTTCACTGTGGGACCAACATTGAAATGGCAAAAAATCTGCTGTTCCACACATTTGGGCCGAATGGCCGTTGAGGTTTACTAAAAGTTGTTCAAATTGATGGACTGAAGCACACCCTTTAATATACAGGGTCCAACTTAATATGCTGACACTTTTTTAAAAGGATGATCAGACCATCAAGTTAAACAACTTTCTCTATGGGACCAACATCGGAATCGCAAAAAAAAAATCAGCTGATCCATACATTTGGCTCGAGTAGGTTTACAGTTTTGTATGGAGCGGCAGATTTTTTTTTCGCGATTTCGATGTTGGTGCCATAGAGAAAGTTGTTCAGTTTGATGGTCTGATCATCCCCTTAGAAAAGTGTCAGCATATTAAGAAGGACCCTATATAAGTAATGAATAAAATACACCACCATGTAGGTACACCATGTAGGTATTCAGTGTTTTTGTTCAAGTCTATAAATATGCAGAAATAAATGGCAGTTAACTTAATTAATATTCTTACAAAAAAACATTTTATATATCAAAAAGACAGGCCATGTACATATTTTTATTACTTACCTACGTGATTTGATGTTCAAAACTGATTTCACTGATTACTTTACTCACTTAAAACATACCTCAACTCACCCTATAGATAGATAGATACGTAAACACACACCGTGTACCTACCTACATGTAAAGTAGAAATAATAAAATTAATTTTAAAACAACAAAACTACTTAGAAATTTATCAAATTAACTGCTTCTGTGAACATTAAACACATATTGGCAACTAACTACATTGAAAAAAAAACCTAATAAGTAGGGAAGAATAATGTCATAAGGAAGTTTCGGTTTCGGTTTCGGATTCGGCCGAAACTAGAACCGAAGCCGAAATTCGGTTTCGGTTTCGGTTTCGGTTGTAAAAACTAGTTTCGGTCGGACACTAGCCATTTTAGTCCACCGAATCCACCGGAATGAGAACACCGTAATGAGAAAAGAAAGGTAATTCTAAAATATCTGAAAAAGTTCAATGTTGATTATAGTATCATCAACATCAATCAATTCAAATTAGTGTATTGAGCACTTACAATATACAGATTTCAAACAAAATAAAAAATCAATAGATGAAATACCTACAACCGGCAACCGAAATGAAGATTTTTTTGCCCCTATACCAACGAAATGATTTTCAATCAATCAATCAAATATAATTTATTTCACACCAAAATATGAACAGTAATGCAGAGAGAAAAAACAGTAGGCACAAAATAAGGCAGTCTTATCGCGGACTTTTTTACGTTTTTTATGTGAAACTGCAGCATGATGCTACTGGTGCGTCTGCGCCTTACCATTGAGCATGACTAATTGAAGATGCAAGCGAGGAATGCGACGCATAAACGCATTCTGGACAGAGCTATTCCAGAAAAACTTTTTGTCCACCGAAATTATATTGCATCGCGGGACAGCTGTTTTTAAACTTGTCAGAACTTTTGCAGGAAAAATAGCTAAACAATGATGTCTGCTTTCGATACTACAGCTGTTATATGTCAATTAAGTTACGGTAGAAGTTCATCCAAATAAGAAATTGTTTTCAAGTTACAAATCAATTAGTAATCAAAAAAGTGTTGCGGACGATCCACCGTGATGATAAAACGGGCCTAAAACCTTTTTTTTTTAAAAATAAGATTTTTAGCTTAATTTTATATGTTGCCCGAAGAAGAGGACTACATTTTTTCTCCAGAAAAAAATAACACAACAACATAATTATGAGCCTTCTGCACTACCGTTTTCAGCAACGCCGTGAAATTTTTCTGCTAGGGACATTCACCCTTTTATTCATTTAGCATAGCATAGCATAGCATATGCTCACGACTATATTCCCCGAGGGGGTAGTCAGAGATATTCTGAAACCTCAGAACACCCACGTTTCACCAGTAGTACCGAAACTCTGTCCAGTGTGACGGGGGGTGAGCCCGTCGCCACTTATATTGGACAGTGGGTACAATACACACCTCGAAATTGAAGCATGCAGGTTTCCTCACGATGTTTTCCTTCACCGAAAAGCCAGTGGTGTTACAAATCGTACATAAATTCCGAAAAACTCATTGGTACGAGTCGGCTTGGACGGGGATCGAACCATCGCCTCCTGCACGGCAGGCAAGGTTACTCGCCACTGGACCACCACGGCTATTTTTATTCATTTACTCGAGATAAAATCTACATTCCGAGTAGCACTCTGAATTCGGTCGAACCCATGAGTGTGCCAGGATATGGTGAGGCCGACCAGATGTTTTAGGCTTTACTAATCGGTGTCTAGACCTACAGACTAGTTCCATTCTAAAAATCGATGAGGTAAAATGTGTTGTTTCTAGGGTCCAATTTTTCCCTCATACCGGAAAACGTACCAAGCTGCGCCGCAGCCGACTAAGTTATTTGGCAGTTATATTAATTAGTCTACTTTAGCTACATAAATGAATTTGTTTATTAAACTCGTAAGATAGGGTTGGTTGTAGTCGGCCACCGGTCTATCAGTGTCACATGATAATGACGAAGCCGAAAGGTCGGTGGTGAATGGACTGATGGTTCATCCGAAACATACTAGAGATGTAGGAATGTATGTAGACCGTAATTAGTGACAAATCTAACAAAATAATTAAAATTACATGATCGGAAAACCTATTTAAATCATAGTATTTATTTAACTTTACTAAAATGATAACACAACGGGATAGATAATTAATTTAATAATTTTTCTTTTTTTTTGTACCAACCAAAAATCTTATTTTTAAAAGTTTTTTTTAATTTTCATTGTAAATTAAAATAACAATGAAAAAAATGATTTTTACAATAAAAAAAAAAGTAAAAAAGAAATCATTTTAACATCCGAAGATCCGAACTCCCGACCCCTCGAACGACGGCCCAACGTCTTACCTGTTCGACCATCATAGCTTAACAGACTGGCGCGAAATTAACGGTCATATCCATAAGCAGTACTGGAATGCTTCTCTTCATGAATTATTATAATCTTTTTAAGAGTTGCATCAAATCAACAGTAATAGGTAAGAATTAATTGTTTTCACAAAGAAATCACTTACTTTACAACTTCAATGACGGTAATTATTTTGTATGAATGTTTAATAGCTCTTTTCTTGTTTATTTTTCGTTTAGTGTCCAAAAAGAACATTTGCACAAACTGTAAATGCACTCAAAAATTATATTTACTCCTAGTAAAAACTTTTTAATTCACAGAAACTTCTTAACATGCATAAATATGACAAATTGAATTGTTTTTACTTCGCGAGCCGATCGCGTAAGAGCGAAACAGGTCCATCCAGCAGGGCGCCTTCGCGCTTTCTGTCGGTTTGAGTGGGAGTGACAGAGAAAGCGCTACATAGTCGCTGCTTGGAATGAAAGGGCGTTAGTGAAAAACCACAAAATAAATGATTTTAAATAAATTAATCACTTTATTGAAAATCGAAAACGGCCACGTGCTTTGTTAACAAATGACTCATAATTGTGTTTAATATCATGAATATTATTCAAAGCAGAACTGAGTAAAGTTGGAATTTAAGTAGTTTTCAGAGGCTACTTCGAAGAGGTTTTCTATCGTGTGAAGTTTACTAAATCGTGTTTCGGCTTCGGCCACCAGATCAGAAATACGATCAATTATAACTGTATTTTTTTTGGTAATTTTAAGAGCTATAGGTTCTATACAAAACGGTCCTGATTCAGCTCAATTTGGCACATTTCAGCCTCTTAATATTGTCTACACAAAGGTGTGTGTCTCACTCTCAAGTAAAAGTGACTTTAACTTAAAATTTAGATGCACATAATACAGATTTTTTCCAATATTTAGGCTTTCCTTTGAACACTTATAAAAAACATTTACAAAAGAAAGTAAAAGTTGTTCAGTTTGATGGGTAGAGTAGGTAGTTAAAGGTTAATGATACTTTTCCTTACACCCTGTACATTTTAACGGAAAACTGACAAATAACAAAAAATAAAAAAATCATTTATTTCAGGAAACAAGGTCCCAAAGCATTACATTGGTAGTTTGTCAGAAAATCAAGTTTTAGATTAAATTAAATTACAATTTAAAATTAAATTCGTTTATTAAAAAAAATAAAAAAAATAAATTACAAAAAAATAGCGGTCAGCACAAGTGTCGTCAATAACAATGATACACAAACAGACAAAAATCAGCAACATGCTTCGTCAAATATTTAAAATTATATTACATTACATTATTATATTTATATTATAAGTCCAATATCTCTGCATACTCATACAATGTCAATACAAATTACATATTATCTCATGTGAGTGAGATCATCCCACCAGGATCGCAGTCCAGTGCTTTAGGATTGAACACTCGCACTTATCCCTATCACCTTCAGGATGCTGCTAGAACCTCCACGCACTCTGTTCATGACAAATGACAGACGATGACACATCACCAGTGATCGGAATGTCGGGGCATTTTTTAGCATTGTCATTAACATGGACATTCCGCGGGATTCCCGGAATTATTAGCGGAGTTATTAGCATCAAAATAATTTATGAAAAATCACGAGAAAAATTGTGTTTTTTTTCTATCATTAAAAAGGGCTAAGATATTGAACACCAAAGTGCTCATTCTCGCTAAAAAAACTCCTCTTGACATTATAAATATAATATGAGGAAATAAACACGTTTTGCAAGACTCCATTTATTGAAAAGACAAAACGTCCTCATAAAAACTAAACATTCCTTCAGAATTTCTAAAGAGGTTACTATAAACATCATAGACATCTAAATAGGTAATCCCAGTAATCCCGTGAAATTGTTATCCATATTTATTAAATCCCGGGAATTTCAAGGCATATCCATACTTTTTACTATGTTTGCCCCCGTCATTCCGATCATTGCACATCACACACAGATATTGGTTTCTAGATCGCGTTTAAAAAAAATCTTTCTTTTTTCTTGACTTTAATTGGTTATTTAATACCTACCACAAACATTATAAGAGGGGTTAGAAACTTAGAAATGCAAAGTAGCACCTTTGCTTCAGAGACGGCTATCGTCACTTGTCTTCCCGCTCACGCTGCTACAACTACTAATGCCCTCTCGCTCGCACCATGCCGCGCGCCTTATGGGGTTATGCAACTTATGCAAATCATTGCATAACCTGTGGCGACGCGTTCTACGCCTACTTTGCACTTCTAACCCCTCTATAATGTTCTGTGGTTAATACCTATTGAAAATAGGACGAAAGTTCGTTTGTATGCAGCGTGCTCGGGAGCCTTCGGAATAAACTTCTCCTAAGGCTAGGTTATCCCAGTGCAAGCGTCTCTTTCTTGCAAGCATAAGTTTACAATTAGCCATCCCGCTCCAATTGAAAGCAGGATCGCAAAAAAACGTGTTTTTCGTCAATATCTTTGCTCATGGGAGTTTCTAAGCTAAAAATTCTTCCGAGTTCACTAGAAATATTTAATGTTTTTAGTTAAGTACAATAATAAAAAGTTAAATATCAGCAGTTTAATCATAGTATTGAAAAAACATAACAAAAAGGGGTAACTTTGGGATGTTTTTCTATCTAGTAAACTTAATCTAATCGTGTAATTGAGACTTTGAGACTTAAATAAGACATAATTTAATTTCAGACTTTAAAACACAGTTTAAAACACTTTCGTTCGTGTTCAAAAAACGGCCTCGACGGGATAACAACGTCTTAAATAACAGATCTGCAGCCAGTGACCTATTACCTTATAAGGTTATTAATCAACAGTTAATCGATATTAGGATGACGTTCCTCATCCAATAATCTAATTAAATACAATGTTATTTTTAAACCATTCAGAATCGAATTTCCGTGCTTTTTTTGTCAGATTTCCGTCAAAATTACGATTTATTTTAGATTTGTATTTGTATTCGTCATTTGTATACATCCGTTGGATGTACTATTGACTATTATTAAAAAAACTAATCACACGCTCTACCGTTATCCACCAAAAAATGATCTGCTTCTATTTGTCGATTGATTTCGCGCCTGATGTCATCTGCATTCGGTCATTAGACTGCACGGCAAGGCAATCAATTTCCCAGCTGTACTCTGTTAAAAAGGGAAATTTATTGCCGTGCGTCACGTGCGTGCAGTCATAAGACTGCCTATAACCTATAAAGGTTATGAGAGTTATGACCGGATGTAGAATGCGTCAGGCGCGAAATCAATCTATCCGTGAGTGTAGTCTAATAATGATCGAATGTGGAAGTCGCGTTGTAGGTCTCCTATGGGAAGTCGCGTTCGCTCGTCGATTGTTGGTTGCCCCCTTCCGGGCCTACAAAGAAGCTCCAGTGGTGGCTAAAGATAGTGTTCTTTTAAAAAACAATCCTTGAAGTCACCAAATACTTACGTAAATTACCGTACAACGTCAAGCACTTTTTTTGCTACATAAACCAGACATTGGCAAAATCATCAAATACCCAAGATGGCAGCCAAATTCCAAAAATAGAATAGAATAGACAGAATGTAGAATGCGTCAGGCGCGAAATCAATCGATAAATAGTCACGGACTTGAAAGAAATACGGACCGAATATTGCACTAAAAAGATGTGAAGCATGCAAGGTAATACAATCTCGTTTGTTCTACAAGGGACCTACACTCACACAGATGCACTAGCTCTAGGCGCAGGTCCTACGACCCGATGCACCGCGTGACAGCACGCACACAAAAGAAATGGGTGCTTCACTCATGATTTGACGTCAATACGTCTGTTCTTCTTTTAAGTCTGTGTAAATAGTATGGTTAATTATTATCAAATGGTTTCGATTACCGTCAGGAAATGTCAGTCCCTGTCTGCGCGAACAAAGATTGACGAGCGGAATTATTTTCCTGGTCACACTGTACCCAGGTCACACTGTACCCAGATGCTATAGTAGATTATGTAGGTACTAACTTACCTAGTTATGCTATGCTACAGGAAAACTTGTAAGTAGTTTAGTAATTACCCAACTATAGCAAACCTATGACTTGCTCTAAAAACACGGGATGTTTATTTTCTAAACTTGACCGTGACCTTGAATCTTGATCAACCTGTTTCTGCGTCTTCATGCGTGGTAGGTTGGTATGTCCAACAATGACACTAGTGTAGGTAATTCCTTGCAATTAAAGACTTGTATTAGCATGCGACTAGTCAATTATTTTAACGACTGAACAATTATTATGTAGGTACCTACTGATTAGAACCAGAATCGCGTACAGGGTTGTCAGACCGCGGTTTTATGGAAAAATTTGGTCTTTGCGGAAAGATTGAGGAAATTGATGAGGAAAAATTTTTTCAAAGTAGAGAATTTATTGGGTTTTTATTTTAAATGAAATTTATTCATTATAAAAAAAGTAAGTAGCCTGTAGAATTCCACTGCAGGACAAAGGCCATACTCCACCACGCGGGGCCAGTGCGGGTTGGTGAAGGCAAATTAGTGGTCAACTTGCTGTCAGAGAATTTTCAAGCCACCTTAATAGGCCTCTGACCTGGCTTAACGAATAGTTATAACGCCATCTGACGGAACTATCCGAGACCAACTGCTTAACGTGCCTTCCGAAGCACGGAAACGCTCAAGATGAAATACCACTAAACGGTCACCCATCCAAAGACTGACCGGACCTGACGTTGCGGTTAACTTCGGTGATCGTTTCCAATACCGAAGCTCTACTACGCCAACGAGCGCTTCATTATAAAAACATTAAATAGGTAGGTATATCCTTCCATTAATGAACCACTTTCTCTATGGCACCAACATCGAAATCGCGAAAAAAAATCAGCTGCTCCATACATACTGCAAACCTTCTCGAGCCTTATGGGACAGGTGGTTTTTTTTCGTGCTTTCGATGTTGGTCCAAAAGAGAACGTTTTTCAGTTTTATGGTTATCCCCTTAAAAAACTGTCAGCATTTATGGATTTTTGAAGGGAAAGTCAAATAATTGCTTTTGGGTTTTTGTATTATAATTTAAATACAATTATTATGTTACAAAAGTGTCATTAAATGCAAATTTTCTAATTTGAAGTACCTGCGTGATGCCCCGACGCAAAACAAAAAATAATTATGGTTCTGTCTATGAGTTGATCAACCATTTTGTTTTCTGTGTATTATTTTTTTATTCTATCAAGGCTTTTGGGAGATATTTCTTACTATATTTTGGTATCTTTCTCCTATATTGAATAAATTATATTAACGTTGACTTTATCGTTTAGTTCTGGGGTTAAAAATAATCAATCTGTCTCCGAAGCCACAACTGGCAACCCTGATCGCGTATCACAAATCACAATGTCATGGCTTAGTGGATTAGAAAAATGTTACCGACGTTAACTTGAGGATAAATCGAGTTATAAAGTTCTAGTTTCAGTTATTTATAACCTTATACAACGACATATACAATCACGATTAAAAAGGTGTTTTATACCACGTACCTAGACTATCTAGCACAATTACTTATTATTTTATGTACTTACATTACACATTTATAATATAAATATAAGTGTGTTGGTCTAGGTTAGGTAGTTACCATATTATGGTAAGAACACAGACCAACACACTAGATTTATAGGAAAGTTTCCTCACATCCCTACACAAACGTACGAACTACGAGAATGGGTAGTACGTAGGTACATTACCTTTTTCACCTTTTTTTTTCAATTATTGTTTTGAGGTCATTATTATAGGTAGGTAGGTACATCGTATAAATACCATGAAGGCAGGCCTGCCCCTAAATAGTGACCATGCGAATTAGATAGTCTATTCCTTGTGATGTTACTTTTGACTTTGACTTCTGTCTGTGACTTGACTTCTGTCTGTGACTTGACTTTGACCTTGCTTGTACCGAACCGTATTCTGTAAGAAATTTACTTAGGCGGTATTACATAATCTTACGCTCAGTTGCTGAAACGCTCATAAGAGTTTTTTTTTTTTATTATTTATAATTAATGGCTTTTTCGCACCGCATTTCCGCCAGTGTCAAGTGTAGTTTATGGGGGTATCTATCCCAATCTCAGGGATTGTTTTTGTTCAAGAACAAGAAGAGATTGAGGATTGCGGAGCCTCGTATGGCAGGCAAAAACGCGACGCGCGAAAACCACGCGAGACGTGTGCTCGGGTCAATTCCTGCAACGTGACTCCTCATTAGAGTTAATCCTCTATTAAATCTCTTGCTAGCTTTTACTACGTCAACAAGACAAACAGTGACAGCAAGAGATTTAATGTAGGATTAACTCTAATGAGCGTTTCTGCAACTGAGCATTAAGCCAGTAAAGACCACCACGGGTCTCACACACGTAATAACATTATTACCCGGCACTTAGATACAGCATCCATTAAACAACCTTGCGCGGACGCACACTTGAACTTGTCATTAATTCATTACAGTCTTCGTACTTATTATATTAAATCAACCGACTAATTTGAGCTTACAACATTACATTAAATGTTGAAACAGTTAAGCAGAGTTGTTTATTTCTTTTTAATTGATCTGTAGCGCCTAGCATGCCATGCAAAACGACAAACCGAGAAAACCATTATTACGCGTTTACGCGTTATTTTAGCATGCGTAAAGTAACAATTTATAGCCCAGTCATTTTACGGCGTTTTGTTAAGAAGAGTAGGGAGTAAATTATAAATGATACTTTTAAACTGTTACCCGTACGTACCATTTAGCGACAGAAAGACTAGGCTGAAAACATATTTAAAAAAAATCACTAATATGCAACATAGAAATCAAAATTGTACCTTCCAGAAGGCTATCAGCATATGCTCACGACTATATTCCCCAGAAGGCTATAAACTTAATAATTTTAATACGAATGCACTCATTTTAATTAGATTCAACAATATATAAAATACTTTAGAGCAATTAAATAGCCATCGAAATTTTAAAAATGATTTTGCATTTGAAAATAGATGTGTTTTTCAAAGCTTTAAAAATGGGATAGCATAGCATATGCTCACGACTATTTTCCCCGAGGGGGTAGTCAGAGATATTCTGAAACCACAGAACATCCACGTTTCACCAGTAGTACCGAAACTCTGTCCAGTGTAACGGGGAGTGAGCCCGTCGTCACTTGTAGGTAATGGACAGTGGGTACAATACATGCCTCGAAATTGAAGCATGCAGGTTTCCTCACGATGTTTTCCTTCACCGAAAAGCCAGTGGTGTTAGAAATAGTACACAAATTCCGAAAAACTCATTGGTACGAGTCGGCCTGGACGGGGATCAAACCATCGCCTCCTGCACGGCAGGCAAGGTTACTCGCCACTGGACCACCACGGCATATACGGCCGTGTCGGCATATACGGTACACGGAAAAAATTTCAATTTTTAATTAGTCCGACTGATGCACACACGACAGACTAGGTTATGTCGCGTGCACGTTGCATCTCAAGTCTGAAGCCGTTGCTTGGTGGAACGCAGATTATACTGCTCTCGACAAACGCCAAAACGAGATGGCCTTCGCAATTTTTATTTATTACCTTTTTTATTATTATACTAGCTGACTAAGCTAGCTGACCCGAGTGACCCGACTGACGTAGTACTGTCTAAAAAAATTAATCGAACTATTACGAACATTTAAAAAATATAGGTAGGTATAGCCAAATCGCTTACCAACGAAAAACATTAATTGATGAATTTTCTCTCATACAATCATAAATAATAAAAACTTTCGCTGTAGGCAAATGTTGTAAAAAATTAAGAGTGTGATAGGGTAAACAGTTGCATTACTTTAAGGAGTTTTTCTACCTTCTTCTTCTTGTGGTGCCATCTCCTATCGGAGGTTGGCTATCATTAGGGCCCTGGAGACTGCAGCCCTGAACAGTGAGGTGGTGTTCATATCGAACCATTCACATAGGTTTTTAAGCCAGGACGTCCTTCTTCTACCAGGCATTCGTCTTCCCAAAATTTTCCCCTGCAGAATAATCTGGAGAAGTTGGTATTTATCACTTCTCATAATGTGACCGAGGTAGGGTAGACCGGGGGCAATAGTACCACGGGTCAATAGTACCATCGCCTATAACTCTACAACTACATCGAAATATGCATGTGTGTGTATACACGAGTGTGCCTTGAGCGTGTCTCAACCTGTCCACTAGTCGGCGACTCGCTGCCACGTGAGATCCACGTGATAGAAGACGATTTGTATTTTTGACTGACCAAGGTAAGAATTTACGATTTACGTTTTGTACCAGTGTTTATAATTAAATAGTCGTAGTGTGAAAGTTTTACTGAAGTGTGATTCTCTAGTTATTAAAGTTTGCAATGTATCACAGTGTGGGGGTCAGTTAGATATAGAAATCGAGATTTGTGAAGTTTAGTGGGTGCGAGTAAAAAAGGACAATTGTACCACAACACTCGGGGTCAATTGTAACGTTACAATTGACCCCGTGCTACAATTGACCCCGAGTTTTTACTCGGCTGCTAAAACAATTAGTGTAATGTTTTCAAGGTTTATACCTTTGATTCATCCCGACGATTCATTTCGATACTTCCGGGATCTATATAAATTATAATACCCGCAATGTTATCTGTTTTTACTGAATCGGATAATACTAGGTACTGTATTATTTAAAAATAATTTGCTGTGAAGGATGGGGTTGATTGTACCAGGGGTCAATTGTAACTGTATGGGATTAGTAATTGTTAAATAATTCGATATTTTTGTTGTATTAAGATGTTGTTATTACTGGAAAGGTGTGCTATGAGCACCATTATGTGTTTTTTATAATATGTTGACATTATATGTTTCAAAAACTTAGAGAATGTGTAATTTAACTGAAATGCTAGCTTTGGTTAGTCTAAATACGAGTCTCTATAATTAAGACTGATGTAACGTAACAGACTGATTCGTCTTAAGAAATTAACAATAAATACTGACTGATTAGTGCATTATTTTGGATTTTATTTACCTTTGTTTTTCTGGTACAATTGACCCGCACTAGGGGTCAATTGTAACAAAAGGACTTAATGAACAAAAACTCAATTTGCACAATTCTGATGCGATCAAATAGACATTATTTTCTAGATTCTGATAGCCAATTAGACTAGAATGTTATATCCTAAGTGATTTTTACGTGGTGGCCTTAAATTCTGAGTTATGGGTCATTATTTATAAACTGGTACCATTGCCCCCGGTCTACCCTACTGTAATTACCTATGATACCTAAATAACTTTCCTTAATAGAACTAGGTACTTAGGTATAAGAAATTCTCAAAAAAAATGTCAGACTTTCCATACAATGCAATCAGCTGATCGAACGTTTGTATGAAAAGTAGAAATATTTTTTTGCGAATATCCCATATGTTGGGAAAGTTGTTCAGTACCTATCATGAGTACAAACACCCACTAAAGTTGCAACTATCTACCCTACCCTAACAACTTTCCCTAAGGAACATGGGTCGAAAAACGAGAAAAAATTGTGGACCGCCCATAGAAAATCGATCGGCCGATCCGCACTTTTGTATGGGAGGTCCAAGGATTTTTTTATTATCTTTTATCGACCCTGTTTCTTAGGAAAAGTTGTGCAGATTCACGGTCTGAATGAATACACCCTTAAAGTTTAGTTACTAATTAAAAACTAGTGGTGGGTACCAAATTAGATTCTGGCTTATGTTTTCAGGTGGCCTATATTTATTTATATAGGGTCCTTCTTAAGGGTATATTATTCGGAGCGCGCTCCATACAAACGTACTATGGTGATAATTGTCAATACTAACCAATTAAAGTCAATGAAATTTTGCAGAAACAATCTAAAAACAAATTTCTATGCTCGTATGGAGTCAGATTTTCGTTAAAATGTATAGTTTTCAAGTTACAGTGCCTGAAAGATTTCCATACAAATCTTAAATTAATCCTAGCATTGAAACTGTATATTTTAACGAAAATCTGACTCTATAGAAGCATAGAGATTTGTTTCTAGATTGTTTCTGCAAAATTTCATTGAATTTAATTGGTTAGTTTTGAAAATATCACCATACCTAGTACGTTTATATGCAGCGCGCATTTTCGCTCTCGGAATAATATTCTCTTAATATGCTGATTTTTTTTTAGGGGATGATCAGACCGTCAAACCGAACAACTTTCTCTATGGCACCAACATCGAAATCGCAAAAAATAAATCTGCCGCTATATACAAAACTGCAAATGCAAACCTACCCGAGCCAAATGTATGGGACAGCAGATTTTTTTTCCCCGATTTCGATGTTGCTCCCATAGAGAAAGTTGTTCAGTTTGTTGGTCTGATCATCCCCTTAAAAAAGTGTAAATATTAAGTTGGACCCTGTATGTCGCGTCGCGTGGCCTTGTAAGTTTTAATCCGTAGGAGGAAAAGTAGGTGTTATAGGTATGTAGCGAATAGCGATGCAATAAATATTAATAAACGCCTCGTAATAATGTCCTGTCAGAAAATTATAGACATACGATTATTGCTTTTATGATTAAGTATTACGCTATGCATTATTATTCGTATTTTTCTATTTTACACTTTTGCTGATTCATGCACTACTTATAGGTAACAATGTAGGTATCTATTTTAATGTGACAATAATAAAGTCGCAGCGATGTTTATTGGAAGAACACAAATATACTGTAGTCGACAGAGTAGGTAGAATAAAAGAAAGAAAATATCGTTGGATTGCGCAGAGACTTTTGAGATACGATTTTCGATATATCGAGATAGTCCGAACTTCATTGGATTAGAGTTGACATTGGAACGAAAACGTTCACGAAATCTAAACCCCCTGACGTTTGTGTTAAAATGTTACTTAATGTCGATACTATACCTACTAGTACATTGTTCTTCAATTTCGATAAAATGTTGTAGGTAGAGTATCGAGTTGCAAAACTTTTTGTAAACCTTAGTGATATAAGGATGTCAAATTGTCAATACTACTCAATACCTGCTGCAGCTGCAATCTCTTTGTTAACTTTACAACATATACAGGGTGTTACATAAGTAAAAATAAATATTTAAAACTCTTAAAGTGGTTTAGACCGTCAAACTGAACAACTTTCTCTATGGGACCAACATCGAAATATCGCGAAAAAAAACCTTAAATGTTTATTTGTATTTTTGTAACACCTTGTAAGTATACAGGGTGTAAGTGACAACCTAGCAAATACTGAAACGGTGAACTCAGACCATCAAACTGAACTCAACGTTTCAGTATTTGCTAGGCTGTCCTGTCACTTACACTCTGTATATTGTAAGTATTATTTACAATCGCGGACATGTAATTTCTACTAAAGTCAACATATGGCGACCGTAATTTGGTTGGCAAACGTTATTTACCGTGTTATGTCCGCATGGTGTCCGCTATAAGCACACTGTACTGTACCTACCTAATGTGTGAAATGACTGTACCATGATGATTCCAAACCTTTGTGACGGTTTAGTCCACTTTCCAGACAACACTTCCTACTTTCTTATGTCTTCCAAATGTAGATTTTCCCTATAGCCTGCCCTGTGGAATTTCGCGCGCGAAGTGAACCAAGTACACACGGCGTCTGCTCAGGCTACCCTGTTTGGACTTTGAACTATTAGAAGTTGAACGCTGCGAATCGTGAGAGAGGGTGCGGTATGTTGTTGTTGTTTCGTATCAGGGCACGCTGCGCCCGCGCCGGCAGCCGCGTCTATGCAGGCTCTCTACCGCACTATTTTGTGTTTTGTACGTAGCATGGTTCCAAATAAAATTAATGGATAGGCCTAAAGCGCGGTAAGTTGAAGCCATCTACTGGTGCACTTGGTACTATTGGCCTATCCATTCATTTTATTTCATTTTATTTTGATCGAAGGTTATAGGTATATATAGGGTGCGTAACCTGATGTGTCGCCGTATGTACCTACCTACTTAGTTAAATGTTTTTACTTACTTATTACTTATTTGCACTTTTATTTTTTTATTTTGCAATGCTATTTTTTTGCGTCGTTATGGGTGGATTTTTATCTTTTATATTGCACGTAGTAAAATATTATAGGACGAAAGCAAGTCCGGGGTATCTTCAGAAAAAACGTTGGTCGAGTAGACTTTTAATAACGTTTTTAGGTTCTAACATTATATTTGCTTATCAGAATCGGCTAGAAAGCTAAATAGGAATCGGAAAATCTCGTCGTCCTTATTTGGAATGAAGAACACAAATATAATATTTTATTTTTCATATCCCTCCCAGTAGGTCTAACCTGCTACCACAGACAAAACGAGAAAACAGACAGACAGACAGACAGACACAATAGACGAAAGTAGTATAAAGTTTGTTTGTTTGACTACGGAACCCTAAAAATCGAGATGTGCCTCTGTCTTTGTTACTAATGCGCACAGAACGGAAGTTTCCGTTTTATTTACCTCATTAGCATTATGATTTATGATTCTTCGGTACCTACCGGTTTTATTAGCAATCAATTTTATTCTTTGCCGGTTTTGTATCATTTTCTGCGCGAAATTATACTACAAATCAAAGGAATTATCAGAATTAATCTACTTTAGAACAACGAAGATGATCTGACCATCAAACTGAACAACTTTCACTATGGAGCCAACATCGAAATCGCGAAAAAAAATCAGCTGCCCCATACAAAACGTAAAATATATAGGGTCCTTCTTAATATGCTGACACTTTTTTATGGGGATGATCAGACCATCAAACTGAACAACTTTCTCTAAGGCACAAACATCGAAATCGAGAAAAAAAAATCAGCCCCTCCACAAAAACTACAAACCTACTCGTGCCAAATGTATGGGACAGCGGGTTTTTTTTTTATTTCGATGTTTGTCCAATAGAGAAAGTTGTTCAGTTTGATGATCTGATCATCGCCTTAAAAAAGTGTCAGTATATTAAGTTGGACCCTGTATAGAGAAGTACAATAAACATACAAACAACCCCATACAAAGTAGTTCAGTTTGATGGTCTGAATCACCCCCTTAAGTATTACAAGGGTGTTTTGTTACACCCTGTATACACCGTAAGATAATACTTTGGTAGGTATTGCTTTGCTCCTGTGATTCACATCTCTCTTCAACATTCATAATCATAATTTATAATCATAGTCGCTTCATACATACCTACTTAGAAAGTTCAGTTTCGGGTAGTTACTTCTACATTTTATTTTCGCAATAAAATAATTAATCATAATTATTGCCGGATGATTAAGCGGAAATAGAAGCGACAAAGCTGTGACGTTACCGATTGCCTTGAATTCTATTTTAATAAATCCAATAACCCTGCCACACTACCGGTCAAACTTCGCTATTATACCTACAGATGGATAGGTAGGTAACTATCTATTTTTTCCGAGGAAATAATTGTAACCTATTGCTAAATTTAACTTTTAAACTTTAGTAGAAAACCAGTATCTGCTAAATAATGTAAATGTGTCGGTTTTACCCAAATCTATTCTAGTTTACACGGTAGTTAAGTAAGTTTTAGTTGTAAACCTTTCGCTCTGGTGGAATAGACAAAGGATCTTTCCTCTATGACTGCTCACTCAAAGAAATCTTTAACTAAATGTTTGTTAAATGTAACTGAACTTTAGTGACTACCAAACTGTTTTGTAAAACATAATCAAACATTTAATAGCCAATTGTTTAGCTGTTTTATTTAACCAAAAGTTTGATTTTAAACCAAAAGTTTGGTTGTATTTAACAAAACATTTTTTTCAGTGTTGATGTAGAGACAGTGGCATAAGGGTTGAACTACACATGGCCGCACGCGATCGCATTTTTCATGCTAGAGCATATAAGATAGACGGAACGCGATCGCCTGCGTCGTGCGATCGCGTTCCGTCTATCTTATATGCTCTAGCAAATGACGTTCCTGAGTGACAGAAAAGGATGGAGCGAGGGAAAAGTGCGATCGCGTGCGGCCATGTGTAGTTCAACCCCTAACAATGATCCCCGCCCCTATGGACAATACTTTGCAAGACCTTTGCCAGCTTCCTGGCCCCTATGGTGAAGGTGGCCGAAGAGATGGCAGCTACTTTGCCCAAAGCATTAGTTTCAGAGAAAGAATTAGTTTGATAATTCAGTGAAAGAATTAGTTTGATAATTCAGCCTGCTATACAGGGTGTTACATAAATAAAAATAAATATTTAAAACTCTTAAGGGGGTTGTTTAGACCGTCAAACTGAACAACTTTCTCTATGGGACCAAAATCGAAATCGCGAAGAAGAGAAGAAAATATCTGATATCCCATACAAATTTTAGCTTGAGTCGATTTGTAGAGTATGGAACATAATTAATTTTTTTCGAGATTTCGATATTGGTCCCATAGTGAAAGTTGTTCAGTTTGATGGTCTAAACCACCCACTTAAATCTTTATTTATATTTTTGTAACACCTTGTATAGGTAAGGAAATCTCTTCAAACGTACCGACTACCGCGTGGAGGCATGGTACCACGTACGGTACGTTTGAAGAGATTTCCTTTGTGATTCTTGTTAAAATAAATAAGCATATGCTCACGACTATATTCCCCGAGGGGGTAGTCAGAGATATTCTGAAACCTCAGAACATCCACATTTCACCAGTAGTACCGAAACTCTGTCCGTGTGACGGGGGGTGAGCCCGTCGCCACCTATAAGGTAACCCTGTATAATGGACAGTGGGTACGTGATTGTAGGTTTTAGGCTTAGAAAAAGTATAATACCTATGTCTCGAATGAGCCTCACGGTTATACCGTCTAAAAAACAAAAGGTGCCAACTTTCATAGGTTCATGGCGTGAGGCGCCATACAAATTATTTATGTGTGTGTGTATATGGATAGGGTTTAGGCACAGAATAGGTTTGGTATATAGTTCTATATAGTTTAGGGGCCAGTACTGGTTCCAATTTTTTTCGACGCCTTCGTATCTTCGACTGTCAATCTTGACATAATAACTTTAACAAAGGTTTTATGTAAGTTTGTATTTTAAATTATTCGTGTAATCAGCGTGTAATGGTGAATTGGTGATGATGACTGATGTGATCAGATTAAAATCATTGGATGTGTGTGTAGATGACCAATGGACGTGTAAAGTTCCTAGCCGCATCTTCTCTGCAGCTATAAAAGCGGTGCATAGTCTCTTGTTACCGGTAAATGAGATAAATATCACGAATGTTGAAATGAATTACGAGCAGTTGGTACAATTTTTCAGTTTGTAAAGTTGACCCTGCTAACTCTCTTATAGTGATATTGTTTTTGATCCCCTTGGACACCAGAGGTTTTTTTTTACTTGATTTCCGTTTATGCACCAGAACTGAATAAAATCTTCCATTACGTTTTTTGAGTGGCATATCAACTCAAAAACACGGACCTGAAAAAAAGACGGACGTAATCTCGTCTAATCACGAGTGAAGCACCCATTTCTTTTGTGTGCGTGCTGTCACGCGGTACATAATGGTGACGGCAGTCGGACCTGCGCCTAGAGCTAGTGCATCTGTGTGAGTGTAGGTCCCTTGTAGAACAAACGAAAATGTAGGACCTGGCATGCTTCACATCTTTTTAGTGTCACATTACGTCCGTCTTTTTTTCAGGTCCGTGCTCAAAAACAAGAATTAAGTAAAAAAACCCTCTCAGCATTTAAGGTGATCAACATTCAAATTCTAAAAAACGGTTGCTAAGCGAATCGAATCGTTTAGGTAGGTAATAAACCAGACAATATTTACTGTGTTTTGAAGCTATAATAATAAAAAAAATACTAAGTAAGTACCTAATGGACAAACATTAAAACCTAGCCTTATTGACTATGGTCAAGTAAGACAAATATTATGACATCGCTAAGTACCTTATTTGTTTAAATATATGTACTTATGTACCTACTTAAAAAGCTTAAAGTACTAAAGCGACATCCAGTTTAAAGAATCTAAGATCAGCATTTAATTAATTATTATAGTAAGTACTTACTTAATAATAATTCAGTGACCACGGAATAAAAATAAGTAGGACAAGAGGGTGTGTCAGTAGTCACATAAGGCGACCTAGGTCTTTTTCCTTCGCAGATGGAGTACCTACCTAGACTCAAGGTCCTATAGAGTAAATAAATATCTTGGGCATTGCTCCGATCCTCTCATATTAAAAGTTGTTCAGTTTGATGGGTAGAATCTTAGTTTAAAAGGATGCCAATGATAAATATCAATTTCACCCTGTAAATGCTGACGGTTATTCAAGGTGATCAGACCAACAAATTGAACAACTTTCTCTACGGGAACAACATCAAAATCGCGTATAAAATATCAGCTTGTTCGTTTGGTTCGGGTTGAGAGGATTGCAGTTTTTTATGTGATGTTGGTTGGATATATACCTGTATACAGGGTCCAACTTATGGTATGCTGCATGCACGTATCCAGACTTTTGTTTCGGGGGAGGACATAAATTTTAGTGTTGTAATCACTTTTCCATACAAATTTTCGGATTTCGGGGGGGGGGGGGGGGGGGATAAATCCCACGTGCCTGGTATGCTGACACTTTTTTAAGAGGATGATCATCAAACTGCAACATTCTCTATGGGACCAACATTGAAATCGCGAAAATTTAATCAGCTGTCCCATACATTTGGCTCGAACAGGTTTGCAGTTTTGTATGTAACAGTTTTTCGCGATTTGGATGTTGGGCCATAGAGAAAGTTGTTCAGTTTGACGGTCTGATCGTCCTATTAAAAAAGTGTCAGCATAATATTAAGAAGGACCCTGTATATTCATGACTCGTCATACAAGCATCCATGACTCGGATACAAATATTCATATTCATCATTGTACAAATATTTGCCCCTAGCGGGATTCGAAACTTGTCATATACCTACTCTACATTACAACACACACTTCCGATAATTACTTAGGTACCTACCTACAAATAACATTATTATGTTAACATGATTACTTAGAATATACCACACAAACAGAATTAGAACCAAAAACTTTAATTTATTCTGATAATATAGGAAGAGGTTTAGGTCCCATGATAAATAGCAAAATCAGTCATGAAGTTCATAACTTTTGTATGCCTAACTGTTCCTTAGCCCAAATTGTAGGAAAAATTATATCAAATAATAATTGTAATAGTACAACAAATGTAATAATTCTTGTACAAAATTGTTCGGATGTACAGGTGGAAGATATAGAAAAGAGCTTTGTTTTGTTATCAAAACTAGGGGCGGGAAAAATAATATTTTGTGCAATCCCCTATTCTTCCCAGCATCGGGGAAGTCTAAATGACCATATTTTCTTGTTGAATAGTTCTATATTCAAATTGACATGTCGTCATAGCGACGTTTTTTCTTTCTTTGACACTAATAAAATTATTAGTGGTAAATATTTGACGAAGGATACGTTATTGTACCTTCAAAAAATCATTGCTAGGCTGCTAGCAAGACAAATTAGATTACCTTGTGTAAATAATGCAAGTATACAATGTTTATTGACAACGGAGATGACGAGTAGTGCCTCGCCGGTGGCGCTAGATGGCGCCACATGTACCACCAGCTCAACCATAGCTGCCGTTGAGACATATAGTCAGCAAGCCGATAGCGTGCCGGTAGGGCATTCCTCGGATAGCACTATATTTAGCAGTGCTATAGATACGGTGCTTCAATCTCCGGATTTAAACTAAGTAAGGAGACAAAGGAAAAGTCGACTCTGAAATTAGTTCATCAAAATATTGAAGGCTTTTCCGGCAAAGAACTAGAGATAGAATTATTTTTGGAAAAATTTCTAATTGACATTTTATGTTTAACAGAACATTGGCTGCGAGAAAGTCAAATGATGTTCGGTTTTGAAAATTATTCTATAGCTAGTGCACTCAACCGAAAGACAACAACACGAGGTGGATCAGTTATATTTAGTAAAAATAGTTTAAAAGTGAAAGAACGAAAAGATATTGTTAGGCTCTCGGTTGAATGTAATATTGAACTCTCTTGTATTGAGTTAGAGAACCACATAATTTTGAGTGTGTATAGGCCCCCTAATGATGAAAACTTTAATACTTTTGAATCCGTGATGGAGGATGCTTTAAAGTTAGTTTTTAAAAGTAGTAAATCCATAATAGTTTGCGGCGATTTTAATGTTAATCTGCTTGAAAAGGATTCCCGAAGTTGTAGATTAATAACCCTTTTTAAATCTTTTAATTTAAAAAATTTGTTTTTAGAGCCAACCAGAATCACAGCAACGACTGCCACATGCATCGACAATGTATTTTGTAACTGTGATTTTGTCGATAAAGCTGTAATTAATTGCTTAAAGTCTGATCATAGTGGCCAAACAGTTAGCTTTCCAGTTATTAAAATAGAACCTAAAATTTCTATACGAATCAGGCCTGCCACTGTTAACAAAATAGAAAAATATAAAGAAACACTGCAACTTAAATTGCCATTACCATATTATCAGCAGAATGACCCAAATACATGCTACAATGAGTTTTTTAATATTTTACAAAATGAATATGACAAGGTTTTCACGGTTCGGAATATTGTAAAATCAATTAAATTTAAATTCAGCGATTGGGCAACAAAAGGAATCCGTAAAAGTAGAGAAACCCTTTTTGGTCTATATGATAAAAAGACCTATACTCATAATGACGAGTTTCTTGAATTTGTAAAACTTTATTCAAAAACTTTCAAGAAAGTCTGTATCACAGCAAAATCACTACACATTAGCAGAAAAATTAAGAGTTCAGATAACAAAATCAAAGCCGTTTGGAAAGTAATTAATCATGAAACAGGCAAAACAAAACCTCGTGATCCAGACATAACTATTCAAACTGATCACGGTATTATCAGTTCCGAGGCGGGAGTAGCTCAGGAATTTGAAACATTCTTTACTAACATTCCAGTAAAGATTACAGAGTCACTAGGTTCCTCGTCTGCTGTGGCCGAGACAATACTACAAGAGAATGTAAATGCCTGTACTTCCGAATTCAGATTTACGCATGTTGACCCTGATACAATTGTTAAAATTTATAAAAAGTTTAATCTCAAAAACTCTGAAGATATATGGGGTATGTCGGTTAAGTTGTTTGGATCTGTCATTGGTGTCCTGTCACCTTACTTGGCATCAATATTTAACATCTGCATCGATCAAGGTACTTTTCCCGATCTTATGAAACATAGTAAAGTCGTACCTCTCTTTAAATCAGGCAATAGACATGATCCCAACAATTATAGACCTGTCTCAATTTTACCAGTTCTCAGCAAGGTTTTTGAAAAGATTATTCTCAATCAAATGCTGTCTCATTTCAATCTAAATAAACTGCTGCATGATCAGCAGTTCGGGTTTACCAAAGGACGCTCGACTACAGACGCAGGTGTAACTCTGATTCAGCACATATTCAACGCTTGGGAGGAGCACCAAAATGCGATAGGCGTCTTTTGCGATCTTTCCAAAGCATTTGATTGCGTTGATCATAAAACTTTGCTGTTAAAACTAAAACATTACGGAATTAGTGGTAGAGCTCTTGATTTGATGGACTCCTACTTAAAAAACAGAGTCCAAAAAGTGCTAGTGAATGGATCTAAATCATCTGGATCACATGTGCAAACAGGCGTGCCACAGGGTTCAATCTTGGGCCCGTTCCTTTTTTTGGTCTACATAAATGATTTGCCACATATGGTACAAAACTTGTCGAACATAGTATTATTTGCTGACGATACTTCTCTGATTTTTAAAGAAAATAGGAAGGACCAAGAACTTGACGACGTAAATGATACCCTTCAACAAGTTTTGAACTGGTTTAACGCAAATAATCTCGCACTTAATGCAAAAAAAACGAAATGTATAAAATTTGTTTTGCCGAACGTACCAATTGTAGATAATCAAGTAATTTTAAACAGGAATAGTCTAGATTTTGTTGATAATACAGTGTTTTTGGGAATAACGATTGACTCTAGGCTGCAATGGGGTTCCCACATTGAAACTCTGGCTGGTAGGCTAAGTTTTGCAGCATATGCAGTCAGAAAAATTAAACAACTAACTGATATTAAAACTGCCAGACTCGTATATTTCAGTTACTTTCATAGTATCATGTCCTATGGTATTTTATTGTGGGGTCGTGCTGCAGACATTGAGACAATCTTTATCCTACAGAAACGGGCAATTCGAGCAATATATGGTTTGCGCTGTCGTGATTCGCTTCGCGACCTTTTTAAGGAAATTAATATTTTAACAGTTTATGGACAGTTTATTTATGAAAACATTTTATATGTAAGAAAAAATTTGTCTTTGTTTCCAAAAAATTGTGATGTCCATAATTACAACACTCGAAACAAAAATAAACTGATATCTCCGCACTTTCGGCTTAGTAGGGTCAACACGTCTTTCATGGGTCACTGTATACGTTGTTATAATAAAATCCCCGAGACCATTTTGAATCTTTCCGAAAACATGTTTAAAACTAAGATCAAAAATGTTATCTGTAAGAAAGCGTATTATAAACTGGATGATTATTTAAATGATCAAAATGCTTGGGTCTGAGGTCACTAACTTATAGTTTATTTACATTACTGTAAAGTATCAACTATTTTATTAGATAGACTATGTATTATTGTATACATAACAGTAGCTTAAGAATTTATATTGTAATAGTTTTAAGTCGTGTTATGTTGTAGAGTTTCTGGCCGCATCTTCTCTACAGCGACAACACGTTCCGACGCGGTGGTAGCTTAAAAAAGATTTGACGTTTAATAAGTGTGCTTCAAGCTCCTATATTGAATAAATTATATTGACTTTGACTTTGACTTTGACTTTGAATACAGAATAAACCAGAAACCGTCAACGCGCTTGAAAGTGAGGCAATCACAACAACTCCAAATTGGAGTGGCTCGATATCTAGTCAGTCAGTCGATGGCCGACGCGCGCATCGGTAATTACTGAATAAAATCCTAATTAAATAGATAAATTAATCCTATCTTTAAATAGATTAGGATTTTTTTTGAGTAAGTAATTTTATTAATTAATGTGTGACGAGCGGGCGGGGCGGTGTTGTGGCATTGTTTTGGACACAGCGCGCTGCGTACAAAATATGTAATCGAACACTACTTCTGGTTTATTCTGTATTCTGAGCGTGATTATTGATAAAGTTGCGGAAATTGATTTAATAACACGTGACCACATCTGTAATTAGTTGCATGATCCACAGAGTAAGTATAACATGATCTTATCTCACAACACGAACCAGAAGCAAATAATAGAATTGGTATTTGTAATTTTCTGACCATCGCATCGTCACTGCTAAAATGATCTGTGATCATCTGAGATAATTGCCCCCGTTCCCAACTCCACCCGCTCGAACTGGCCCAGATACATTTTGGTTATTCTGTCGATTTGGTTTTAGTGTCAAGTTTTTTAGTACCATAATAGTCTAACCATCCAAGCTTATTGGCAATACCAGTAAATAGTATTTGTGGAAACATCATAATAAATACAAAAGACTTATACAAAACAAAGACTCTTTTCTAATTATTTTATTTTATTTTATTTTATTTTATTTTATTTTATTTTATTAGGCTCATCAACAGTTGTTACATTAATACATGGCATACTTAAATACTAGGTAAAACAAACGGCTAAATGCACATTAAAGACAAGCACAGCATGCAATGAAAAATATTTGCCAAAGTAGCATTTGTTAAGTACAATAAATTTACATTTTTAAACTTTGACTTAGAATTATAAAATTATTAAACAAATTAAATTACTTAGAAAAATTAAAATGGAGAAAATTAAACTATGAAAAATAAATCAAATTAAGATAATCAAATTAACATAGAAATAAAATCCAACTAAAATAATCAAACTCAAATAATTAAATTAAGGCAATTAAATACATTCAGTCGAAATAAAACAATCAATAAAGTTAAAACAACGAAAGTAGGACACTCAAATTAAATTAAATTTAATCAAACAATCATAATCAAATAAAAAGAAACATAACTGTTTTAAAAATTGTTTAAAAAAATGAGTTTAAAACAAATAAAACCAAAAAAATTAATTCAGAAAGATAAAATTAAACAAATTAAAATCAATTACCTATGTAACCAAAATTAAAATTATCAAGATTGATCAAAATTAAATAAAATTCAAATGGTATCAAAAATAACTGTAAAACAAACAAAAGTAAAAAATTAAATTAAAACAATAAAAGTGAAGCAAACAAAATATATCAATTAAAAAATTTTACGTTGAAAAGAAACAATCAAATTTCGGTTTGAAAAGAAAAGAAAGAATGCTAATTTTTATGATGCATAAGATGAAGAAGCTCACCCTAGACTCTAGCTGCCGAGCGTGCGTAGAAGAGGAGGAGACCATGGAACAAATCCTTTGTGACTGCGATGTCTTGGCGGCAAAACGCATGCGCCTCCTCGGAGATGGATATCCAAAACCGGGAGATCTCAGATTTTTTCCCCTTAAAAAAACGTCCATTACCTCCTTCATTGACCATGTATTTGAAGGGTGAAGAAAGCAAACGTATGGGGGGGTAACATAAAAGATCCCATTGGGTCGAAGTGTTGCTGGCAGCCCCCGCAGCAAGATAAGATAAGTTAAGAAGATAATATTTTTTATGCGCGTTTTTATATCATAATTTTTAATGCACCCGTTATGGGGAGAGTTCGGAACTCCATCTTCCCAACTGGGGAGAACTTCCCAGATTTTTAAGTTTACTGCCCTTGGAAAAAGGCTTGGGTTAGGCTTTAGTGAAGGGCCCCCCCTTCACTGGATCACCCAAGCCTAACCTAACCCCTAAGCCTAACCCAAGCCGTTTTCCAAGGGCAATAAACTTAAAAATCTGCAAATGGTTTTAGGTAGTTTTGACAACAATACAAACAAAAGGTTGGTTGTCTTTGGTTTGTATTGACCGACATTGCCAATGGATAAACTGCTCATTACCATAAATAACGCAATAACACCGAAAATGTGTGTCTTTTGTTAAGTAGGTAGATAAACGAACATCAACTGCATAAACCGTTGAACAATCCAAAGTATTAATAATGCACATTGTAACCTTATTAACTTTCATCCTCAAATTAAGGAAGAGAGAAAAATCCTAAACACTTAAGATGTAGCAAGAGACCTAGCATATCACCCCCAGAAAACAGTGAAAATCGAGATATGCGTCCAGAAAAGAGCGCACGTCATGACGTTTTTCTCGTTTTGTCCCCTAGTGTCTATATAGTACCATCAATGGTACCCATGGCCGATGGGGCCGGAAGGTTCTCGAGTGGCGGCCGCGTACCGGAAAGAGCAGCGTGGGTAAGCCCCCCACTCGGTGGACCGCCGAACTGGTGAAGGCGGCGGGAAACCGTTGGATGAGGGCAGCGCACTAGGCAGCGCAGGACCGGTCGTTATGGCGATCCTTGGGGGAGGCCTATGTCCAGCAGTGGACGTCCATCGGCGTAGATGATGAGGATGATCGATGGTACAAGTGATACTACTATGTGTCCTTACTCCTTAGTACCATTGAAAAATATTATACTTGTGAAAATAATATGTAAATAAAAAAACATTTTCGAACGACGCAATTTTTAAATAATGCGACTTTGAATTAATTGCATGTGCACATGTTGAATGTACCATTGACGGTACTAAGGACACATAGTACCTAGTATCACTTTGTACCATTGATGGTACAAAACAAATTAATGGTACTGTAGACACTAGGAGCGTTCGGTCGCTTTGCCATACTGACAGCAACATTTTTGAGACTAGTAAAACGACATCCAGCACGTCTAGTATGATTTCTCACGCGCGTGACGCGCCTTTGCTCCATAGACAATAACCTGTTCCCGCGATTTACGGAGAACAAAAGCCGCGCTTCCCGCGACAAGTATAGTATGGAATAAAGCTGAGTCGCGCCCAAGAAGAGAAATCATGCTAGGCGTGCAGCAAGTGTCACTGAACTACAATGAGAACTACCTACTCAATTTTATAAAAAAAAATAGAAAACGTCTCATTGTTAGGTTACGGTCGTACGTAAAGTTAATGTATGTGCATATTAATTCCATTAATTAATGTATAAATTGCGGTAGAAACATGCAAATTGTATTGTTCATAATATTAATAACGGTTTGCGTAACAAATAATTTCTAAAATAGCTATGTTTAGATCAAAAAGTCAGTGAGATCAGGTGCTAAATGATGTTTTACACAAGGGAAAAAAACTTGTTGGGTTCTAATACCTATTATCTGCGTTATATTTAACCTAGGTAAATGCAGGCTTATATAAAAGCTCTAAAATTAAAACTTGCCTACTCTGACCTACATCTGCTATTTGTGATCGGGGTGATTGGGGATCTACCTCCTAGCAACCCCGGGCAACGGCATCACAAGCTAGGTACCAAGTTTGTCGGGGCGGCTGAACGATCCCCTACAGCGGTGTGGTAGGATCCGCAAGGAGCCGCCTGGCTCGCGACCACCCTCCTGCCGGAGTCTGGTGCCAAGCAGCATGCTGCGTTCCGTCAGTGTGCAGGAGTGCCAGTGCACTTCTGGGTAAGCTCGCTACATTTTCCACCCCATCTTTGTCCTGAGGACTAGATAGAGGTCAAGAGCAAACCTATCAATAATAAAAAAAAATTGTTAGTATTATACAGGGTGAAGGAACATTGCAGCCCTCCGCAGACCGAGACAGTGAACTCAGACCAACAAACTGAACATCTCAGGGAACGCAAAAAAAAATCTGCTGTTTCATACATTTGAGTCGAATAGGTAGACAGGTAAGTACATAACAATTTTGTGTGAAACAATTGATTATTTTTCGCGTTTCTTGAGGCAGGCTCCATACCTACTGAAAGTTGATCAGTTTGATAGTCTGAGTTCACCGTTTCGTTTCAGTCTGTAGAGGGTTGTCCCTTAAACCCTGTACTTTGGTGTTGTATACCTACTTACGCTGATGTTTTCGAAGGTTCGCTACGCTACCCTGTGTAAATTTAAATGCGTTTCATATTCAAAGCTGCTATGCAGCAGATTTTTATTTTGCGTTTTTTATGTTGGCTCCATAGTGTTTGTTCGGGTCAATAGTCTATGTACACACGGCGACACATCAAGCTACTAAAACCAAAATAAACTGGCCGCTGTAGGTAGAGTAGGTAGGTACCTAATGTAGGTTTATAACGTCGCGCGGCCAGCTTATGTTTGTTTTACGTACCTAGCGTGATGTGTCGCCGTGTTATGTGTACTTAAGGGTGTATTATTCGGAGCGCGCTCCATACAAACGTACTATGGTGATATTTTCAATACTAACCAATTAAAGTCAATCATATTTTGCAGTGGCGACGGGCTCACCCCCCGTCACACTGGACAGAGTTTCGGTGCTACTGGTGAAACGTGGATGTTCTGAGGTTTCAGAATATCTCTGACTACCCCCTCGGGGAATATAGTCGTGAGCATATGCTATGCTATGCTATGCTATATTTTGCAGAAACAATATAGAAACAAATTTCTATGCTTGTATGGAGTCAGATTTTCGTTAAAATTTATAGTTTTCAAGTTACAGTGCCTCAAAGATTTCCATACAAAACTTAAATTAATCCTAGCAATAAAACTGTATATTTTAACGAAAATCAGACTCTATAGAAGCATAGAGATTTGTTTCTAGATTGTTTCTGCAAAATTTCATTGACTTTAACTGGTTAGTATTGAAAATATCACCATAGTACGTTTGTATGCAGCGCGCATTTTCGCTCTCGGAATAAAATTCTCTTAAGAGAATAATATAATTTGGAGCGCGCTCCATACAAACTTACTATAAGTAGTGATATTTTCAATAGGTACTAACCAATCAAACTCAATGAAATTTTTCAGAATCAATCTAGAAACAAATTTCTATGCTTGTATAGAGTCCGATTTTAGCTAAAATGTATAAGTAGTTTTAAAGTTACAGTGCCTCAAAGATTTCCATACAAATCATAAATTAATCCTAATTCCTAGCATTGTAACTGTATATTTTAACGAAAATCTGACTCCATACAAGCATAGAGATTTGTTTCTAGATTGTTTCTGCAAAATCTTATTGACTTTAATTTGGTTGGTATTGAAAATATCACGTAGTATCAGTTTGTATGGAGCGCGCTCCGAATTATATCCCCTTAACGCAATTAAGTGATGATTATTAGTCTCATTCTCATGTGATGTGATTATATCTTGTAAACTTTAAGATACATATCCGAAAATTTGACCCCCTTAGACCATATAACATGGTACCTACAAGTTGACCTATCACGAACGCTAAAGTTTTTGCAAACATGGTGAAATGATACAAACAAGATAATTTAAATACTACATAAACCTAACGAGGCCATTTGTAAACAGTCCAGTCTTCGCAAAAAAACAATTTTCCTGCAAGTAGGTACAATTTACGAGATTGCAAGAGATAAAACATTGTAACGCGACAGTTTATCACCCATGATCTCTGTTTATTTAAACTGACAAGTTGCGAGTTACAAGTAGGGACTTATAGGTACATCGAGTTTTAATATAAAACAATGTTTTAATACAGGTTTTATTTTTTATTTCGCCTCTGATTCCAAGTAGAAAGAAAATAGAACATAACTGTTATACGAATTAATTACCCCGCTCTGACATTATTGCCCCGCTTGACTTACATAACTACTTACCTAAAAATTCTACACTCCATGATAATACAATTTATCACAGAGTTTTACAAATCACCGTTCTAAAAAAAATAATTAGGTATCAGCAAGTATACCTACCTACTGGAGACTCCAGTCTGGAGTGCAATTTTTGAAACTCATTCGCTGAGCTTAGATAGGAAGATTAGGAAGTCGAAAATGTCAAATGCATGTGCCTATACTGCCTACCTACACTCAGCGGGACCCCATGTCCTAGAACGAAGCGAGTATGTCTGGGATTTAGTTCCGAATTTGTTCTATCGAATCCAATCAGAATTAAAAGTTCCTGATTTGACTTTCAAAAAGTCATACTTCTAGCACAACGATTCAAGAACGATGCTTATCTCCCTACGAATGTTATCTCCATAGTAATATTGACATTTTCAACTGCTGAGTTCAAAGTATGAGTTTCAAAAATCGCACTCCTGCTGATTAACTAACATAAATAATGTTATCTTCTTCCGTTACGTATTATATTATTGTAAACATTTAGGTAACTGTTGTTTGAACATTACGTTAATTATTATCACGGGTAGCTACCAATATATCGCGAAAGATAAGTAAGATTTGGCATTTATTGAGAATATAATAAAGGTACCTAGTTAATTAAAAATTTAGACAAATTATACATTTAAAATAGCGGAACTTCTGGGGGTGAATAATTTAATAGGTTCCCACAGAAGATCCTTTAGGGCCACAAATCTACCGGTAATAGACCAATCATGGTTTCCTTTACCGCCTGGCCACGGGACAGGGCGACCGGCGGCGCGAATTGCGATTTTAGAATACACTGAGCGTTGTGTCCCTACTATTACGCAAGCACGCAGCGGCGCGTAGGCAGTGTATTCTAAAATCGCAAGACGCGCCGCCGGTCGCCCTGTCCCGTGGCCAGGCGGTTAAGCAGGCTACACTCTCGCAAAAACTTCTCGGCGAGAATACTTGGCATGAACTTCTAAGGAAAATTACTACGGTTCCCGATAGGTACCCTAGAACGATTAGGTAGGTACCTCACTAATAAAGTAAATGTAACTAGGTACCTACTCACAAATTTGCGTACGCTGACAAATGTAATTCTTGGAAAATCGACACAATGGCATATTGTTTCATGATGTTTGTGATTAGGTACGAGAATGGAGGTTGTTCCAATGTACCTACGAGTTATAAGGCAAACCATCCAAGAACCAAGTGCATTAACCTCCGTTACGAATTCATGGGTTTTTCTTCATCATCATCACATAATATTATTTAAGCTCTTATTCGGTAGAGTTACAATTCGAACAGACGGAAAACTATGCTTGAAACGAAATGGGTACCTACCTACCTGCTATGCTGTTCGATCATGGAACCAAAAAAGTCTGAAGCTAACTTATGAAAACGTGACAACCTTGATAAGACGTAAAATATAATTTGTTTCATTGAATTAGGTAGGTATGTTTGTTTAAAAGTTTAACTTGTTATGTTAAATGACATAATATCAACTTCAAACAAACTTGATTGTTCATTTCAACATCTAAGCAAATACTGATAAGTACCTAACTATGCGCTAATAGGCAAGACGAAATAATTAATTGCTAAAGTTAAATCGCACGAAGTAGGAAATAGGTAGGTAGCTGAAGGTCCACTTAAACATTTTTGAGGGGTCCTTCACTGAGATCCGTGTTTGTTTTGATAAATGAAGGCAAAGTCTGAAAATTGCTTCTCCAGAGGATATGCACATTTTAATAAACTTCTGTATAAATAAGTTATAGCCTATTGGGTCCCAGATAAAGTTGAAAGGGAGTTGGCCATACTCCACCACGAGGGATCAGTGCAGATCGGTGGAGGCAAGTTAGTTTTAGTGTGAAAATTTATTGTTATAGGTATCTCAAAAACTTTTAGGTTTTGCGTTCATTTGTCCAAACTAGTAGGAATGACTGACTCAACAAAGTCCAACCCCATCCCTCTGCAGAGTCTGGTGGACTCGAACCCCCATCCTACATATCCAGGGCAGGTGTAACCACTGCGTTGCCGCTGCGTCAATGCATCATTGTGTGAACCATAAAGGTATTATACCAGGAATAGAGGAACATACAGCTGAGCGAGCGAGATGTACCTAGCGGCACCACTGTATAATAGAAAGAGATACGTGACGCTAGGCAATAGGATCGTTTTTTTAGTCTCTAATTAATTTAATTTTACAATTAGGTTTCCGTGAATAATTGCGAATCTAAAGTGAAATCGTAGATAATGTTATGAAATATACTGACACTACTTCATTAATTTATCCACAACTTCACGTTAGACTCAGAATTATAGACAATATTCGAATTTTTGCCTGCGAATAGTCTCCAAAAAACATCCAATAAAGGTTTCATTTGACAACTCATGTTTGTTGCTCATTCCTGTAAGGTATTATACCTTTATGGGTGTAACTGCATCTAAATGCAATTCTTTCATATTTAAAGCCTACATTCTACAATATCTTTTAATAATTATCCTGTAAATATTCCACCTTATATCTATGTAATACCGACAAACATTGCGAGGAAACCTGCATACGCTGAAGAAGAAATTATGATGCGTATGTGAAGTCTACCAATCCACATTGGACACGCGTGGTGGACCCTCCTTGAGGGTAGGCCTGTGTGCCCTGCGGTGGGACGTGGAAGCTGATGATGATACGTCTTTAACGATAATATCCTCTTTGCAGAAGAGAAGACCATCTTGAAGAATGTGTCGGGTCACTTCAAGTCTGGGCAGCTGACCGCCATCATGGGTCCCTCGGGAGCCGGCAAGTCCTCGCTCATGAATGCTCTCACCGGTTTCTCGTAAGTTTAATCATGAACATCACTTTACTAATCGATGCCTTCTGCCTTGCTTTAATTGCTTTACATACAACCTCGGTGCTTTTATCGCCTGCCACACACATAAGAAATTCCGAATCAGCAGTGCGATTTTTGAAAATCATACGAGCGGTTCGGCAGTAGAAAGATGCATAATCTCCATAGTAATTCTGACATTTTCTACTGCCGAACCGCTCGTATGATTTTCAAAAATCGCACTGCAGAATTTGTGATTTTATAGGAGTTTATGCCTCCGTAATTGCAAACGGAATTCTTGAGGGGGCAAAATCCTTACGAATTCCGTATGTATTACTTTATATTCCTAGTTCACCAGAGCTGTGCAAGATAATGAGCGTCAAAAAAATAGTTGTTTGTTTCTCCAAACTATCCCTATACTTTTGCGAAAACGTATTCTGATTGGTATCCGTTGGTGTACACTATACAAACTTTTTAAAAACAAGCTTTATTTACTAAAATGATTTACTACTGCTGAGATGCTGTGATAATATTCCGGCTCCATCATCCCCTGATCAACATTTGTAAGCCAACTACTACGTCTACGTTGACTACTGCTTAGTGTCCACTTTCCGGCTTCATCATGAGACTCCTAGACATAATAGTATTGCTTTGTCATCGAGACTCAATGACAACGATGAGCTTGATGATCGTGTTCATACAAGGTAAAAAAAAAAACAGCAGTTTATTTTTCTTGATGTAGGTGTTACAAAAATACAAATAAACCTTTAAGGGGGTGGTGTAGACCATCAAACTGAACAACTTTCACTATGGGACCAATATCGAAATCGCGAAAAAAAAAATTTATGTTCTATACTCTACAAATTAGAGCTAAAATATGTATGGGATATAAAATATTTTTTTTCGCGATTTCGATGTTGGTCCCATAGAGAAAGTTGTTCAGTTTGATGGTCTACACCACCCCCTTGAGAGTTTTAAAAATTTATTGTTACTAATGAAACACCCTGTATAGGGAAAATTGTTCAGTTTGATGGTTTAAACCACCCCGAGGGTGTGTTTTGCCACCCAGTAGATAACCAAGTCTGCACCAAATACCTATTTTATTCCAGAACACAAGGCGTCGTCGGTACAATAAGGGCAGGGGACAGTGTCTGCAAGCTGAGCGACAAAACCAGGTCTCTCAGCTCTCTGCGGGACTACAGGATGAAGTCCTGCTACATCCTGCAGGACGACCGCCTGAACCCGCTCTTTACAGTCGTCGAACTCATGAAGTTTGCCACCGACATGAAACTTGGGAACACCTTTACTGAAAAACTGAAGCTAACTGTGGTGAGTGATGGAAGGGAAATACAGGGTGTATTCAATGCGTTACACACTCGTACTTAAGGGAGTGTTTCAGACCATCAAACTGAACAATTTTCACTGAAAAATCAGGAGTTCCATAAATAATTGCTACTCTACTCAAATGTATGGAACAGAAGAATTTTTTTTGTAATTTCAATGTTGGTCCTGGAGTGCGATTTTTGAATCTCATTCGGTGAGCTCAGCAGTGTTAAATGACAAAATTACTATGGAGATATGCATCTTTCACTGCTGATTTGACTCTAAAAAAATCACAATCCAGGAGTGTGATTTTTCAAAGTCAAATCAGCAGTAGACAGATACGTATCTCCATGACTTTTCCAACTGCTGAGCTCACTGAATGAGATTCAAAAATCGCACTCCTGTAGTGAAAGTTGTTCAGTTTGATATTCTGATTGACTTGTTGCTTCTTCACAGAATAACTCACTTCTTTTTGTAAATTGTTTGTAGGTATACAAGGTGTTTCATAAGTAACAATAAATTTTTGAAACTCTTAAGGGGGTTGTTAAGACCGTCAAACTGAACAACTTTCTCTATAGGACCAACATCGAAATCGCGAAAAACATAATTTCATATTCCATACATATTTTAGCTCTAGTCGATTTATAGAGTATAGAACATAATTTTTTTTTTCGCGATTTCGATATTGGTCCCATAGTGAAAGTTGTTCAGTATGATGGTCTACACCACCCCCTTAAATGTTTATTTGTAGTTTTGTAACACCTTGTATATCCATCATGGTTATAACCTGAATTTTTTTCATGTTTCCTATTATTTCTGGAATATTATACAAATAATTAACAAAACGAATTAAGAGAAACAAAACAAAAACAAAGATTTAGGTAATGAACAAAAAATTGTATTAACTACTTAAAATATTTTTTTCAAATATCAACCTAATCATTAACTAAATGCCTACTATTTAAGTTTAAGCTTCCTTTAAGTAAATAAATAAAAATAAAAAAATCTTTACTACAAATTCATTTTTTACACAAAACTTGTATAGAGGTCGTCCTTGATCTACCTTACAAAATAATACCTAATTGTTTGTTTATTATACTTACTAAGTAGGAACCTAATTATATACTTACTGTTATTTCCTAAAATTATGTATGTAAGTATGTAAATTTTTAATTGTCTGTCCTAATGTCTTCCTGTTTTTGTTTGTCTGACACAATTTTTTTTCTTTTTTTTTTTATCGTATTAACTCCGAGTACTTAATTAATAATAATTAATACTTACCGGCTTACGGCTTTGATAAAGTTATACATCAATATTGACAGTCGAAGATACGAAAGCGTCGAAAAAAATTGGAACCAGTACTGGCCCCAAAACCCATATACACGCACACATACATAATGTGTATGGCGCCTCACGCACACCAACCTATGAAACTTGGCCCCTTTTGTTTTATACGGTATAATCGTGAGGCTCATTCTAGACATGTATACTTTTTCTAAGCCTACACAGGTGTCTGTAATAAGTTTACGGTGACTTACTAGATATTTATAATCTGTAATGTGGTTTAATGGTTAATGATACTTTTTCTTCATCCTGTCATCATCATCATCATCAGCCTATATAGTCTCACTGCAGGGTACATGCCTACCCTCTAAGAGGGTGTTTGGGCGTTAGTCCACCACGCGTGCCCAATGCGGATTGGTAGACTTCACATAATGCATCAGAATGTCTTCTTCTGCATATGCAGAAGAACATCCTGTTTAGTATGTTTTATTTTTAATAAAGTGATTTGTTGCAGATACGAGAAATTCTGGAAACCCTTGGCCTATCGAAGACCGAGCAGACCAGGTGCTGCGACCTTTCCGGGGGGCAGAGGAAGAGACTATCCATAGCCGTGGAACTCATCGACAACCCCCCCATCGTGTTCCTCGATGAACCTACCACGTTAGTCTCTTAAGAGCTGTCACACACGATGACGCACTATTGACGGAGCGGCAGATTTCAGTCCGTCATTTGTGAAGCAAGGAGTTGTATGAAACCGCACGTAGAAGCTTACGGACTGACGTCTGCCGCTCCGTCAATGCGTCATCATCGTGTGACCACTAGCTGTCCCTATTTAGTGGAATAGAACCGTAGTTGTAAAAGTATTGTATTTTGTTTATAAGATGTGTGTTGTAGAGTTTCTGGCCGCAACTCCTCTACAATGGAACACCTTCCGTTGAGGTGGTAGAGTCAAAAAAATTACTGAAAATGACGAATAATAATAATATTAATTTTGCCACATGAGTACCTACCTATGAGTGGTTGTATGGAGAAATCTGCGGCCAGAAAATAATAGTTAGGTGCGTAGGTTTTTGGAGTATATTTTAAAATATAAAACATCACATTCATTGCAGGGCCGCATCGGAGCTGTGCTAAGGTTGTATGAAGAAATAGCTTTAAAGCGCAAAATAAGTTAGTTTTTATAGTACGTATCTACTATAATTATATAAACCTACTTTCATTGGTAGCCACGACTGTAAAAAAAATTAGTAAAGAACTAAACACCCATTTCTGTAGCTACCTTAGATAAATTGGTCTTTATTCCAGCCAAAAATTAATAAGAAAAGATGTTGTGCTCAGTTGGTTTAAAACTAAAACACCTTGTTAATAAAATGTTATGATCACGTTTACACATTTACACCGGTCGGTCTGGTAATTACCTTAATAAGTGGACCGAGTATTTACACGTGGCATGGAACTTGCTCAATTAACATAATGCATTGTGCATTCCCGTAATCAATGCGAACTAGTTTTTAATCCCGACACTGGTCTGACAATCTGGTGTGACCACGAGTCAGCAATCAAGTTTATAAAAGGCTAAAGAAAGGATAACAGCATTCTAACCAGTTACTTATTTCATTACTATATGATCTTTATATTCATCAACAGTGAAATTTACTTTCATTGCACAATACAGTTAAAGTGCAATTACAGTTCCCAGCTCACAATGTTTGTGTTCACGCTCAGTCAGCTAATGTGTGGCTGACTGTATTACGAAAGAAAGAAAAGATGGATTGTGGAACAGATGTAGGAAAGGAGTGAGCACAGGGCATGGGAAGAAGCTTGAGCACAGACTCCAATAAGATAAGAGTGAGAGCATGAATGTTATTGCCTCGCCCAACAGACACTAACTACTCGCAATCACAAATTCACACAACACGATAACAGTGCGACGTCACTGTAATCGATGTACCCGCCGGCGGGGACAGCCATGATCTCTGCCCACCTTCTGGCGTCTACAGACGCTACAGGCACATCCCAGGCCGCCTCTCACCGATCCCCGCTACCCAATCCACCTCTTAGTCCCAGCAACGTCCGCTGAGGTGCCCCTAGGCTCCCCTAGGTCAGTTGATTAAGTTCATTCATTGGCTCGGTAGACCTTACGCGGTCCTTCCCTGCAATTGTCCGCATTAATAACATTAGCAGTACCTTAGGTAGCTACTCCATGAGCAAAGTGAGGCATAGTAAGCCAAGAGCACACGCTTATCTGACAATGCCTGTTTACTAACGCCTTGAAGACATCGAGATTATAATGTACGTTTCGCCTTTCCAGAGGTCTGGACAGTCTAACGTCAAAGCAGTGCATAGAGATGCTCAAGAACCTAGCTCGTGACGGCCGAACAATAGTCTGCACGATCCACCAACCTCCTGCATCAATCTACTCCATGTTTGATCAGGTAACAACATCCTCCAGAGGTCTAGACAGTCTAACGTCGAAGCAGTGCATAGAGATGCTCAAGAACCTAGCTCATGACGGCCGAACAATAGTCTGCACGATCCACCAACCTCCTGCATCAATCTACTCCATGTTTGATCAGGTAACAACATCCTCCAGAGGTCTAGACAGTCTAACGTCGAAGCAGTGCATAGAGATGCTCAAGAACCTAGCTCGTGACGGCCGAACAATAGTCTGTACGATCCACCAGCCTCCTGCATCAATCTACTCCATGTTTGATCAGGTAACAACATCCTCCAGAGCTCTGGACAGTCTAACGTCAAAGCAGTGCAAAGAGATGCTGAAGAACCGGTAGCTCGTGACGGCCGAACCATAGTCTGCACGATCCACCAGCCTCCTGCATCAATCTACTCCATGTTTGATCAGGTAACAACATCCTCCAGAGGTCTAGACAGTCTAACGTCGAAGCAGTGCATAGAGATGCTCAAGAACCTAGCTCGTGACGGCCGAACAATAGTCTGTACGATCCACCAGCCTCCTGCATCAATCTACTCCATGTTTGATCAGGTAACAACATCCTCCAGAGCTCTGGACAGTCTAACGTCAAAGCAGTGCATAGAGATGCTGAAGAACCGGTAGCTCGTGACGGCCGCACCATAGTCTGCACGATCCACCAGCCTCCTGCATCAATCTACTCCATGTTTGATCAGGTAACAACATCCTCCAGAGGTCTAGACAGTCTAACGTCGAAGCAGTGCATAGAGATGCTCAAGAACCTAGCTCGTGACGGCCGAACAATAGTCTGCACGATCCACCAGCCCCCTGCATCAATCTACTCCATGTTTGATCAGGTAACAATATCCTCAAAAGGTTTAGATAGTCTAATGTATATAACAAATAATAAAAACCGGCCAAGTGTGAGTCGGGCTGGCGCCAAGGGTCTCGTATAAAAAAAACAAATTTTTTTGAAATTTTAATTTAAACGAACATCCTAGTTTTTTCCTACGTATAATCAATATTGTTTCCATGATAAAAGTTGTTCAGTGATCGCCTGATCCCCTAAAACTTTTCTTTAAAATGAACAATCAATCAATCAATCATTTATATACTTTATTTTACACCAAAAAACATAGCGTACAGAGAGTAAACAAACAAGAAATACAGAAGGTACAAATATAGGCGGTCTTATCGCTAAAAAGCGATTTCTTCCAGACAACCTTTTATTTTTGATGAACAATACTTTTGATGTTTCTAAAAGTTCCTCTTTTGTTTCGAAAAATGGTACAACAAGAACTTTTATTTTCCTTGTAATATTATTATGCGTCGCGTCGTTATCAGTTTATGGACAGCGACATTACCAAGAATATTTTAGTGATTCATACTGGTCTGCTTGTCTGGGTTTGTTTGCATAAGGAAACAATTATTTCTTAAAAAGCTTTTCCTATGCATAACACTTATAGCGTCGTGTTGGCAACGCGGCGCATAGCGGCGTCGTTAGGTACCTATATTCTATGAAATCAATCAAAAAGTGTATCCCTAACCTTTCTCGGTAATGGTATCCTTACAGGCTATAACTTAGTTTGAACCACAGACTTGAACTTACCAAATACCTTCCACCCTTCCCATCCCTTCCTTCCTTCTTACCTTCTTTGTCTTAGAGACTGGATTGAGGTCAAGAGCAAACCCATCCTTAAAAAATAAAGATCAAATAAATATCCATTAAAAAGTATAAAGTGTACTTACTTATAATGTAATAGATAGGTATGTTTAAACTGAACTATAAGGTCACTAAGTTGTTACAGTTAGTTACTTACGTTATTATGTTATATTATGATGCAGGTCTACATACTGGCAGAAGGGATGTGCATATACAACGGGTCTAGCGCCAACACTGTCCCGTATTTGGCGTCTGTGGGTCTACAATGCCCTATGTACCACAATCCTGCCGATTACAGTAAGTTACGAACCGTTTCAATAAAACCTTAAATTAGATTGTTTAAACATAATCAGCCTTGTGTTGTTATTTAAGAGATAAGTGTACTTTTTGCAACCATCAGTAGCAAGGCTGATTCAGTGTTTATGGGGTGTAGAACATCTCTGTGATGGGGGTGGACCTGGTCTGCCTGTATAACTTCAGTCGGTTTAGGAGTTACAGGCTGATCGTATGATATTATTGTAGTATGCACTGTAGATGTGAACAGTACTCAAAACTGACATAGTTCATCAGTCGGTTTAGGAGTTAAACTGACTGGCAGTTCACGTCAGTTTTTGTACTGTTCACATAGCTACAGTGCATACTACAATAATATGATACGATCAGCCTTGCAGCTGATCGTTAATTTTTTTCAGACCTTTAAAAGTCAGTAACTCCTAAACCGACTGATGTTATACAAGCAGACCTGGTCCATCCCCATCACAGAGATGCTCTACACCCCATAAACACTGAATCAGCCTTGCTGCCGATGGTTGCAAAAAGTACACTTGTCTCCTTATACTATGTACATTGGTGAAGTTTTAATTTTCTGTATTTGAATAAGGCATGTATATGTTCACGACTATATTCCCGGAAAGGGTAGAGTCAGAGATATTCTGAAAACTCAGAACATCCAAGTTTCACGAGTTGGTACACACGGCGAGACATCAAGCTATACAAAACCAACATACTATACGATACTCGACCTACGCACGCCCAGCTTATTTTGGTTTTGTATAGCTTGATGTATCGCTGTGTGTACTTAGTACGAAAACTCTTTGTCCAGTCCAGTGTGACTGGTGAGTCCGTCGACACCTATAAAGGACAGTGGGTAAAACACGGCTCAAAATTGAAGCATTCAGGTTTCCTCATGATGTTTTCCTTCACCGAAAAGCCAGTGGTGCTACAACATAGTAACTCATGATTGCATTGAATCATAGGTACAGAAATAGGTGGCTATTGTCTCTTCATAAATAGGTACCATACTTAATTTTGTATTTAAATATAATTAGATATATTATGATTGTACAAACGCAATTGTGGTTATTATTATGTGAATCATAAACCGCGCTTACTGATGGGGGAAAATAGTTACTATTTTTTTAAATACATAATAGAGCACAAAGTCCAAGATAAATTGGAATGACAGTCATTAGAATAATAACAAGAATTAAAATAACAATATTTTTCTTAAAGTTGTTAGGAATTATATCCTTTTATGTAATGGTCTTACTTATGACTAATTGTACATTGACTCCTGATCTTGTTTCTTTTCGAAATGGCCAGAAACTTATAATTAATTCTACAACTTTACTTCCAACTATCTTTTTGAGCATGCAGGCTTCATTATATGGCTATCAGTAATAATTAATAATCATTTCAGTTCTAGAAATAGCTACAAAAGAATATGGTAATTTCAACGAGGTGCTATCAAAGAAAGTCATAGATGCCAGCCAGGACTGGGCGAAGACCCGCGCCGACAGCCTGGTGCCCGTGGACAAGACCAGTGAGCCCGAGGGCATCCAGTGCGGGAAGGTCTCCATCATCGTCAACCCTCCCCACGAGATCTACAAGTTCGGCATTCTGCTCAAGAGGTGTGTGGTTCAGCAATACAGAGATTGGGTGAGTGAAGCAATCAATTCAGTAAAGGTTTTAAACTTTGCGTGAATGGACATCGAAAATATTTGCAAAAAAAATCAATTGGGAGGGTTTTTGGGAAGGGAATTTTTAGGATTTATGTCTGACATCTGTTTGTTCTGACTTTAAAACTACTGAACCGATCAAAGTGCGGATTTCACAATAATTAGCCAAATACTAAATTCTAGTTAGCTAAGTATTTATTCTTTCAAGTTCATTATAAAAAAATGTAAGAAAAGCCGTGGCTTTTAAATATTTCATGTCCGGTTTAATCTGGACCTACAATCCCACTTATGGACTACGTGGTACGTGTGATTTCATTCTTAAAAGATGTAGGTATTAATCTTGGATGAAACAACGTTGCAGCCACACATTTCGCCTTTTTAAGTGTGTTTTCGCCTGAAATGAGAAGAAACGTGCAGCCATAGACCAATTACTTAGTTCGTTCGGGTTTCACATCTTATTTTGTGTAGATTTTACCTCCGCTGTGCATCCAAGCTTGTCCTTCAATGAAAAGCATGTTAAGCACCCTTAAGCACGTTTCCTTCTCTTCCGCAGACGGTGACCCACCTAAAAGTATTACTACACATAGTGATAAGCGTCCTCCTGGGCCTGTTCTACGAGAAGGTGGGCAACGACGGCTCCAAGACTGTCTACAACCTGGGCTACCTCATCATCTCGGCCGCGTACCTCTGCTACACCTCCCTCATGCCTGCTGTACTTAAATGTGAGTTATCTGGTTTCTTTATCATCATCTCACTTGGCGTTAACAGGAGTCACATCTTTCTCTATGAATCTCACTAATTTTATAAATGCCAAAGTTTTGATGTTTAGATGTTTGGATTTTTGTGACTCAATCACGTGGATTTGGATGAAAGCTGGCACGCAGCAGATAGAATATGTTCTGGATTAACACATAGGATAGGTTAGGTACCTACTCTTTTAAGGTCCACACAGCTATTATCACATATTCTTGACGTCGTAGTTTGACTTTACGACCGTTTCGGAAGTTTCCGTTGCAGAGAAGATGCGGCCAGAAATAAAATGGCCCCATAGTGGAAGTACGGTCGTGACAGTTTTTGAGAGTTATACTAGGTGTATATTACCGATGGCGCGCTCCATACAACGCGGTAGTCTGGTACATTTTCAATAGTAACCAATTGTATGTCGATTAATATCCAATATACCTACCTACCTACTAATCCGTAAAGTGGCAAATAAATAAAATTCAACAAACAAATTGTTCATTGTCCTCTATCGACCGCAGAGAAAACAATATTACTGACGAGACAGTGTTAATTATTTTCCTTGCATTATTGATCATAAACACATACTAAGGCCACAAGAGTAAATAGCCCTACAGAGAACATGCTTCATACAAGCTGCCGCCGATACAATCAACAGTTTGGTCCACAGCATGGACGTACGAACAGAGGGCGTAGCATGATGCGCGTGATAAGGCTAGGTATGCCACGCCTTTCATCTCGTTCGCTAGCGCGCAAATAGAAAGAGAGTGAAAGCGCAATAGCGCTATATCACGGTACCATATATTACGGCCGCAGGTGCGCACAAACCCCGACTGAGTGGGTGCACCTGTTCGTACGTGCTCTTACGCACGCAAGTGTGTGAGTGCACCGACAGCGGCTGCTTGCGTGAAGCTTGTTCTCTGTAGGGATATTTACTCATGTGGCTAACTAAGATACTGCGTAGTATACCCACCAGTATCTTTTAATCGTTTTATGCTATGTCATTCATTAACGATATGTCGTCGATAGCCATGACGTGAAAATAGTTATATACCAGTGATTAAAGATAATTTACATAAATGATTAATTATTGATTACCTGCACATCGTGGTGGGTAATTGCTGGAAAACCACTCATTAAAATTATCTAGTGGCATTGTTTGTTAGAGTCTAACATCACGCAAAAACCAGTGGACCGATTAAGATGGAACTTTTTGTGTTTATTTTATTTTTATTTTTGTTTACACACAAAACAGGAAACAATAAGTGAAATAATAACAAATAATACAAATCCCTTAAATCTAGATTGCAACATTTGCAACGCTAAAAATGAATGCACAGCTACGAACAAATAACAAGTCACGCACAAGCTTACTGTTACACATAAATTAACGATTAACCATTGATGATTAGACTTAGTTAATTTTTTTTATAGATAACAAAATGGTATCTCAACTTCCGCTTCCGTACCTATACCTAGTTAGACATTTTTTCGTTGCCATCATCTTGTTATTATATCTATACTCCATTCCAAATAACAACGAAAATTTAAGGCCCTTTTGAATTACAGAAACAGAGATTTGAAAAACTTCCTCTCACTTATTTTTAGAACAGCTTTAGTAACGTCCAAGATACGTTGGATAGTATATCTTTCTCATAAATAAATCTTATTTGCTAATCAGAATTGGCCAGAAAGCTATACAGGAATCGGAATATTTTTTCGTCCTTATTTGGAATGCAGTATAGGTACCTACCTACTTATTAGTCACGGATTTCCACAAAGTAATCCCTGATTTAATTAATTAAATTATAGTAACGTGTGGTGTGGACGAAGTTGCTAGTAATTTTAACACGTCTTAAGACCTACCTATAAATGCAATCAGCTGATCGACATTTTCCGATCCTAGACTAACGCAGCGTGATTGCGGCTAACCTATCCAGTCGATGGTATACCAGCTAGAATGTCCCTTGTGTTCGAACATCTGCACGATAGAAGCTAATTATAGAACGCTGTCAGGCCCGTGGTATTTTTGAAAGTCACACGTTGAACTCAGCAGTAGAAAATGTCAAAATTATTATGGAGATATGCATTTTTCTACTACTGATTTGATTTTTAAAAATCACTGGTAGGTGTAGTGTGGGACGCCGCCCGCCGCTGCCCGCTGGACAGACGACCTAAAAAAAGTAGCGGGGAGCGACTGGATGAGGAAGGCCAAGGACAGAGTTTTGTGGCGCGCCTTGGGAAAGGCCTATGTTCAGCAGTGGACGATGATAGGCTGATGATGATGATGATGATGACAATCTAGGAGTGCGATTTTTGAAAGTCAAATCAGTAGTAGGTAGAAAGATGCATTAATATGCTATCTGAAATTGGGATAGGATTGAATTTCGATTCGATTAACACGATTGGGGCTCTGTATGATGTAGAGTTTCTGGCCGCATCTTCTCTACAACGAAAACAGTTTCCGACGCGATATGGTAGCATCAAGAAATGACTTGACGTTTAATAAGTAGGTATAGGCTTCAATCATGTTTCTCTATATCGTAGATATTGTATAGGTACAAGATATTACAAAAATACAAATTATATAAACATTTATAGGGTGGTTTAGACCATCAAACAAACTGAACAACTTTCACTGGGACCAATACCGAAATCGCGAAAAAAAAAATCTCTACAAATCTACTCTAGCTAAATCTATGGATAGCCGTTTTTATTTTTCGCGATTTCGATGTTGGTCCCATAGTGAAAGTTATTCAGTTTGATGGTCAAACAACTCCCTTAGATGTTTTAAAAATTTATTTGTACTTTTGTAACACCCTGTATAAGTAAAGTAGTAAGTACCTATATTTGTACTTACCTAAATTATTTAGAGTTTCAGTTTGAACTATCTATACTTACCTAACACCTTGTATTGTATAGGTACTAGGTACAATTAAAAGTGTCTACAACAATGGCAATTAATGTTTGTTTCAGTTCCTTTAGAGATGCCCGTGCTGAAGAAGGAGAACTTCAACAACTGGTACAATCTCAAGACTTACTACGCGGCTATTCTGGTCACAGGAATGCCCATGCAGGTAATTTATTTCTTTTCTTCACGCAAATACGGAAAACTATTTCTTCAGAATCAATAACAGTGCATTCGATAGTTATCGAAGCAACTAGCGTGAAAATTACTTTTTATATAGGTAAGTAGATACCTACTTAGGTACCTAAAATCTCTTCGGCTTATCAGAAGATCGGCATAGCAGAACGATTCAACGGGTTTTCTTTTCATTTCATTCGTTTTATAGTTAGCTACTTAGCTACCTACTTACAAAGAGAGAATAAAGAGATCCTTCCTCTGTAGGTACTTACACTTGCGAAATATACCTACTGGCATATTTACCAACAAAAATACCTATATCAGATCGCCATTAAATGAAATGAAAAAAAATGCTCGTTTTCTTTATTTGATAATGGCGAGCAGATCAATATCTAACCAGCACCACAATCAAATGGTGAGCATATCTCTTTGGATAAATTCACGTAAGCGAAACTTCTTAGTCAATGTTATGATGTTATACGCACAGAAATATTAATTTACGTTGAGGTACGTGTACTACCTAATTCCTACCTAATTATAAGGCAGCATTGACCAACAATTTTTCGCAAGTAAAGCAGGCACTACATTCTCGCCGAGAACAGACGAGAAAGTCCGAGAACGAGGGTAATGCTCCTTCATTGTTCTCGCGGTCGCCGTCGTAAGCCGTAGTAATTTTCGTTGAAAGTTCTTGCTGAGATTGAGTAGGTATTCTCGCCGAGAAGTTCTCGCGAGACAGGGCTCTAATCTCAATTATGATAAATTGATAAAACATCATAAACTTTTTTGAAAATAGCGTTTTATTGTTTTTATAGTTTAAATAACTATATATTTCGATGTTCCAGATATGGTACAGCTTCGTATACTCGGCCCCGTCGTACTTCCTCTCCGGGCAGCCTCAGGAGTTCTCCCGCTTTGCCATGTTCGTGCTGGTGCTCGCCCACGTCACCCTGGTGGCCGAGGGTATCGGCAACGTCATCGGCACTTGCGTTAACCCTGTTGTGAGTATTGCAAATGTATTCAAGGGCGTCGCTAAGGGGCAAAAGGGGCAGTTACCACAGCTCTACATCCTGCAAGGTCTGCGACATCGTACTTCCTCTCAGTACAGCTGCAGGAGATCTCCCGCTTCGCCATGTTTGTGCTGGTGCTCGCCCACGCCACCCTGTTGGCCGAGGGGGTCGGCAACGTCATCGGCACTTGCGTTAACCTTGGCGCTAAGGGGGCAGCTGCCACAGCTCTCCCGCCATCCTGAAAATCGCCTCACGTAATTAATGGACGCTATCTTATTTCAATTCACGAAAACGCTCCATTCACCTTAGCTTCAGATAAGCAAAGGAAAGCATAATATTCAAAGGGCTGGTTTAGAAAATGAAACTGAACAACTTTTACTGTGGAGACAAAGTCGAAAACGTTAGGCATAGGTGTACTTGCCACAGCTGTATGAAACAGCAGATTTTTATATGGTCATTTGCAAGTTGGCTCAATAGTAAAAGTTGTTCAGTTTGATGGTCTAAGCCACGCCTTTAAATTTAATAGGGTGTTTTGTGACACCCTGTATCTGAGCTCACTGCAACTAACAATTTATGCTTAAGTTATTCTTTACACTTACGCAGAATCGGGACACTTTTGAATTCGTTTTTCCTAGAAACTATAAACTTTTATCTTTTGCTTACAGAATGGCACATTCTTCGGCGCAATCACGACTTGCGCGATGATTGTCTTCGCCGGCTTCTTGGTCCTGTTCTCGCATATGAGTTCTATGATGAGAACTATATCGCATTTCTCTTTTCTGCGGTACGCATTCGAGGGACTAGTTCTGTCTATCTATTCGTACGATCGAACGCCACTTGAATGCCCGTCGACAAAACCTTACTGCCATTATAGGTGAGCAAATATTTTTTATTTTATTTTATTTTATTGTTTTTGGAAGACCAACAGCACAATGCAATACAATAAACAGTATTATATAAGTAACAGAAGGCCAATTAAATGAAAACATTATGGTGTCTTGATAATTAAAACGATTAAATACTTTTATAATATCATAACATATTCGTTAGTACACTGAGAAAAATAACTAGCATTATCTATTATACATCTATTATACAGGATAGTCCAATTCGAGACCTTAAAAAAATAAGTTTCCAAGTATAAGTAGGTACCCCCGATTAGAGTGAAAAAATGTTTTTATTACTTTTCTTACGCGTTAGATGAGTGCAGCGCAGGACCGGTCGTTGTGGTAATCCTTGCTTATGTCCAGCAGTGGACGTCTATGATATGATGACTAGAAATAATAGACTAGATTAGTTTTTGTAAATCTAATTCTGGTAGATTCTATTATTTTTCTCCGTGTACTATTTACGCTTCTTGAGTATTGTTGCCCTTGGAAAAATCGTTAAGCAGGCACTCTACAATATCGCGAGAACTTGTCGACGAGAATTCTCTGCAAGAACTCCAAAGAAAACACTACAACGAACGGCGGTGACGCGAGAACCATGAAGCGTGGCCACAGTCTTGTTCTTGGTCTTTCTGGTCTGTTCTCGCCGAGAGTGTAGTGCCTGCTTTAGGTTAAGCAGCATTTGATTCACCCCCGCCCGCTTACTTCCTCACCTCCCTGGGTAGTGTAAGGAGCCGCGTTACTTTGTACCAGGAATCACAATCGCAATGAGTATCTCAAGGCTGTATTTTAGGGCCATTTTTTTTCTGGATAGTTATGTTTCTAACATTTCTCATTTTATTAATTTTTGTTTTCAGGTATCCAAAAGAACTGATTAAGGAATTCAGTATGAAACCCGACAACTACTGGACGGACATAACTGTGCTATTCATAGAAATGATAATAATTAGAATAATAGCTTATTTGACTCTGAGTAGAAATATTAGGCGATCTTCGTAGCTAATTTAAAACCATGCTGGTTTAAAAAACTAGAAATCGCTATGGATAGATTTGCAATTTTAATTTATACATTGGAATGTAGGGTGTTTTATTGTATAAAGCCATATTGTAGAATCCGATTCAGTTCATAGCTGTTGACAATTTCAAAATGGCTTTAAAATTCATGACGGGTGATAGATAATGATAATAATTAAATACTAAGTAATTGAAATCGTGTAACAGAAACAAAACCTTTAAACCGTTTGTAGGTATACTAATCAAACCATTTGAAATGTATAGGTACCTTAGACCGTTGTAACAGCAAACTATTTTGTAAGTAATTAAAATATATTCCACAGAAGCAGGTGAATGCGAAAGAACCCTAAAAAGTATTATTGTGGCGTATTTATAATATATTAAATTGGTTGACTGTTAAGTACATTATATCATGTTGATATGTATGTAACTACTACTTTATAACTTATTGTGTACTTACATACGGTTTGGTTTTAGCATCTCATTCATTTAACAAACAAATTGAGAAGCTCTATTAACACTATTTAAATTACTGCAAGTATTGTAAGAACTTATTAAATTAAGAAAGTAGTGATAATAGTTTACATAATTTATTAAGAAATCGGTATAATGTTGTCACAAGATTATCTATGACGTTAGATAGAGGGTGTTATACTTGCCACTTTTGTACGTACTAGTTCTAATAGAACGGAGATGGTTGAGTGAGGGGCTAGAATATTTATCAGTAGACCTCTTTCAAGCAGGAACTACATTCTCGCCGAGAACAGACGAGAAAACTCAAGAACGAGAGTGTGGCCCTTCATTAACGGGGCGTCGCGTCGTCGCGAGCTGTACCTAGTAATTTTCCTTGGAAGTTCTTGCCAAGAATTCTCGCTGAAGGGTTCTCGCGAAAGTGTAGTGCCTGCTTGCCTGCTTAAAAATACTCTTCGTCCCACCAGGAATATGAGGGTATGATGGGTCTGACATGGTAAATGAATACCTAAACAAAATTCTGTTTCCAACTCGCATTGGGCACGCGTGGTGGACTGACGCCTAATACACCCTCCCTGGGGATAGGCCTGTGTCCTGCAGTGGAAGATACAGGCTGATGATAATTATTAGGTCGACAGTACCTAAATCTGTAGTTCCTACTTTCGATTTGCTCCCGTCTTATCTCGTGTGACATAAGATTTGAAATTGAATTACCTTGGAATATTACCTAGGTATAATATTATGGGCCTTGTAATTGTAACTATTGTATTTAATTGTACCGGCTCTACTATCCAGTGTCATATTATGATGCTTGCCAAAGGAACCTACTATATGTAATGATAAATTAACTTTTTCTATAAAAGAAACGACTGGGTGAGAAAGGCCGAGAATAGAGCTAGGCCTTGCAAGCCAACCCCGAGAAAACGATAAAAATCGAGATGTGCCTCCATCCTTATTATTTTACGTATGCCAGAAAGAGCGCGCATGACGATTTTCTCGTTTATACTATTCGTGCCGTCTTGAGCAATGGACGCGAAGATAGGCTGATCATGATGATGATAGAAGAAACTATGTAGGTAACTTACATGCTCCTCATTCAACCAATAGCCCTGTACGAGTAGGTAACTACTTCTCTTCCAGAGAGTATTACCACAGATAAATTACTCGGTTACTCAATACTGTTAACTACTCTGCAAAAATAGTAGGATATTGTAGGTACCTATTTATTTCCAATAGGTACAAAGTATTTCTGCAGGATTGTTACTTATATTGAAAATGTACCTAAGCCTGACCAGAAAACATAAACCTGCTTTCGAGGCACTAAAATCAATGTTGCAAGTAAAAGAAATTAGTTCCAATGACAAAAAAACGCGGTAAGAACCCGCTAAAATGATTAACTTTAGCTTAGTTCCAATGGTTTTCCACAACAAGGCGAAGTTTTTTATAGTCAGGATTAACCTCTTTTTTTTATTGGAACATGTACCTACCTACACAGATATTTCGCTCTCTACCGAAAGTATAATTAAAGTACGAAGGTATTTTAGAAGATGCTCAAGCAAGACTTAGCCGAATTGACTGTGATTGAAAAAATATGTGTCAAATTATAATGACCATATATTTTTATACCTTACTTATATGTATAATTTAAGCTTCTTGCCATTTACCTACTAATTATCGGTGGCACAGGTAGAATACAGACATATTTCTTATAAGATTGTTTATGGGTAAGTTTTAAAGCAGGCACTCCATTCTCGCCGAGAACGGACGAGAAGGGCCGAGAACGAGAGTGTGGATGCCCTTCATTGTTCTCGCGGAATCCTGGAGTGGTATTTTTGACAGTCATACGTTGAAATCAGCAGTAGAAAATGTCAAAATTACTATGGAGATCATGCATCCTTCTACTGCTGATTTGGACGTGTGACTTTCAAAAATCGCACTCCTGAGCCGTAGTAATTTTCCGTTGGAAGTTCTTGCCGAGAATTCTCGCTGAGAAGTTCTCGCGAGAGTGTAGTGCCTGCTTAATGTTTTATTGTCAAGCATGACCAAGAAAATATGACCAAGAAAGTATAACTGCCTATCATGGGCGTAGCAATGATTTTTTCCCAGGGGGGGCCAGGCCCAGGTTAGGTTAGGTTGCAATAAAATGTAAAAAGAACTCGAGTTTTTTTTTTTACGAGTTAAAATCTGGAACGAGCAAAGCAAGCTCGAGATTTTACTTCACTGTGGAAAAAGGAGCCAAAACCTAGAGCGAGCGAAGCGAGCTCGAGATTTCACTGAATTCTGGAGCGAGCAAAGCTAAGTGAGCTCAAAATTTTTACTGCAATATAGTGAGATCAGTGTTATAAGACTTAAATCCTGGAGCGAGCGAAGCGAGCTCGAGTTTTTACGACCGAAAATCTAGAACGAGCGAAGCGAGCTCGAGATTTCACTGAATTCTGGAGTGAGCGAAGCTAAGTGAGCTCGAAATTTTACTGCAATGTGTCTAGCTGTAGGTCCGTAGCCGTAGCGAGCGAAGCGAGCTCGAGATTTTACTGTAATATAGTGACATCAGTGTAATTAGACTTAAATCATGGAGCGAGCGAAGCGAGCTCGAGTTTTTTACGACCTAAAATCTGGAACGAGCAAAGCAAGCTCAAGATTGTTCTAGATACACTATGAAAAGATATACGATCCAAATCCTAGGGCGAGCGAATTGAGCTCGAGATTTCACCGAATTCTGGAGCGAGCGAAGTAAGCTCGAGATTTTACTGCAATGTGTCTAGACAGGAGCGAGCGAAGCGAGCTCGTGATTTCATAATCATAATCATAATCATTTATTGCTTTCACATGTTTTACAGATGTTACAATATACAGTTATGGTCCTATGTGAAACCCTGACTACAGCAATATAAATTAGATCAGTGCAGTAGGTTCTAAAGATAGGAGCGAGCGAAGCGATCTCGAGATTTTGCTTCATTATAACTCGATTTCTCTTGCTCATGCCGAGATCGAGGCGATTCAGTCTATTATTTTTAGTAAGTGATTCATTTGATTTCTGGGGTGGGCCAGAAGGATTCTGGGGTGGGCCGGGCCCACCCGGCCCCCCCCCCTTGCTACGCCTATGCTGCCTATATAACTAGCTGATCGGTTTCCATTCCACCAACCCATAGGTACCTACAAAACACCAAATTACAACCTACCAAATTTTTTTTCAATTTCAATATGTCTTTATTCGTAGTAATATATTATGTATAAATCACACAATGTTTAGGTATGCTACTTTCGTCTGGAGTGCGATTTTTGAATCTCATTCGGTGAGCTCAGCAGTTGAAAATGTCAAAATTACTATGGAGATATTAGTTATGGATCTTTCTATACTGCTGATTTGACTTTCGAAAATCGCTCTCCTGTAGAAAGATGCATTTATCTCCATAGTAATTATGAGATTTTCAACTGCTGAGCTCAGCGAATGAGATTCAAAAATCGCACTCCTGATTCAAAAATGACGCCCCTTAGGATCTTTGTCGGCCTCATTTTATTAGTTAAAATATAACTAACTACCAAGTCTACCAACGCTTACGTGTACAATGAATGACAGTACCGCCGAACATGTAAGTGGTAAATCCTTTAATTTAATTATATACCTGTATAATTAATACCTATTCTATTCTACTTATAAGATTTATAATTTTGTAAATGGTCTATAGTCTATGATCCAGGAAGTGGTAAGTAGTTGTTATACTACAGTTTTAAGTCAGTGCATTGTTAATATACACGTTTTGAAAAAATAGTACCTGTGTTTTTCTTCTCCATACGTACCTATACAAACTCACGACCGTAATTCCCTTTCGGGGTGATCAGAAAGATTGCTACACCTAGGTACCAAACTTAAATGCTTGCCACCATTCTTCTTCTTCAACTTTCATGTACACACGGCGACAGGTCCGGTTATCCTGTTTGGACTTTGAACTATTAGAAGTTGAACGCTGCGATGCGAATCGTGCGAGAGGGTGTGGTATGTAGTTGTTGTTTCGTCTCACGGCGCGGCGCGCTGCGCCCGCGCCGGCAGCCACGTCTATGCAGGCTCTCTACCGCACTATTATGTGTTTTGTACGTACTGTAGTTATGGGTATATAGGGTGCGTAACATGATGTGTCACCGTGTGTACTTAAATTAAAAGATCTTAGAGCATACTTACCTACTACAACAGTCTAAAATGAGTTAAATGAGCACTAGGTCACAGTATGTTGTATTAGTTACTATGTTAAAAGATACTTCGATCAAAATAAAATGAATGGATAGGCCTTAAGCGAACATTTCAAACCAGAAAAATGAGGCAAATCAAATGAAATTTTTACTTGTCACTTGTATGAAAGTGCCCTAGATTTGACAGATAATGGCGCTAGTTTGTATGTACCAAGTGCACCAGTAGTTTGCTTCAACTTACCGCGCTTTAGGCCTATCCATTCATTTTATTTTGATCGAAGAAAAGATACTCTTATAGACATCAATTTTTTCCTAGGGGGGGCCAGGCCCAGCTTAGGTCGTAGTAATAAAAAACCTACCTGGTAAAACCTGGAGCGAGCGAAACGAGCTCGACTTTTTACGACCTAAAATCTGGAACGAGCAAAGCAAGCTCGAGATTTTAATTCACTATGAAAACATATACGATTGAAAACCTAGAATGAGTGAAGAGAGCTCGAGATTTCACTGAATTCTGGAGCGAGCGAATGGAGCTCGATATTTTTCTGCAATATAAATGAGATCAGTGCAGCACGATCTAAAAACAGGAGCGAGCGAAGCGAGCTCGAGATTTTACTTCATTGTAACTCGATTTTTCCCAAGAAACTAATGAGTTTATTATTGTAGATGTCCTTTATTTTTAGCAGGTTCATTTGATTTCTGCGGTGGGCCAGAAGGATTCTGGGGTGCGCCGGGTACGAAGAATCGTACGATTGTGGCAATAGACGAAAGTACAAAATATTGTAAAGCCCGACCAGGAAAATAAAAAACCTCGCCATGTTGCGGAAAATCATTAGAACTAATTTTTGTACTTGGAACTCTGTCATTAAAGGTTATAGTTCCTTGCAGCGCCCCTTGTAAAGAGACCCGATACAAGTTGCAGAGCAAACTCTAGGGTATCTGTGGTTGTTGTCCCTGGTAACTGTGTGAGAAAAATAACAACGAATAAAATACCCAAAGGACAAATATTATTTAGTTTTATTCAAGTTTATATTTTGTCACCCCTAAACCAGGTTTTTTATATTCTTGGTCAGGCTTTACTATTGTGGCTTCAAAATACTCCGATTTATTTTGGGATGTATTACCACGCATCATGAGCAAAAAAAATAATTTTAAAATACCTGTTCTTTTTCACTATGGTCCATCTATGGTCACTTTCATCTCGCTGTCACTGTCACTGTCATGTCAAGTGTGTGTGACAAAAGTAGGTATCATCTGAAGTGCAATGCAAAGCATAGAAAAATTAGGTTCATTCACCGCCTACACAAAAAGTAAACATTTTTATCTATTCGTGCCACGATCTCTTCATTAAACTAGCGGCAGATATAGTTTATTAACCGGGAAGTTAAAATTCAACCAATTAAGATAAGGTTTCTATCATAGTTTCAGTTTAATCTTGGTTAGAATACGCCGCTTCGTGCTCGCCATGTAAGTTTGAAAGTTTTACTTTCAGTTTTTTCTTACTTTTACCCATCTTTTACCTATGAACTCTTATTTTAATGTGATCAAAAGCTGTTTCTACTCACTGTTATGTGTTGTTTCGTCCTTTTAACCGCCAACGCAAAAAGAGGGTGTTATAATTTTTACTCAGTTTAGTTATAGGGTAAACTATACAATGATTGGCACCTTAAGGCTAAGCCAGACTTAACTTACTTATAACTAATTAAATTTTATGTTTAGACATAAATAACCAATTTCTAATTATCGATTGGGGTATAGGTTATTAAATAAAAGAGTATTCTAGTATATATTATCAGAGCTTTAATAAAAAATTTGCGAATTAAAAAATATATACCCGAATGTATAGTCATTGGCACTTCAGGTACAAACATTGGCACTATGTATCAGTCATTGGCACTAAACACAAATATCTTTTATTTTTACAATTTTGTACAAATCAATGAGTACAAACCAACTAAATTATAATTTTACTGAATACTACTCATGTCTCTATTTAGAAGCCTTAAAATTTTAGTAGATTTCTTTAATTATCTGAGTCTTGAAATTGTATCAAAAAATTTAATTAAATTTCTGCCACTCAGTATATCATTATACTCAGGTTCAGTGCCAATCACTGTAATTCGTGATGTCATTAGAGAAAGGCACATGAATATCGAAGTTTAGATATTCCTTTACCTTTATCTGATTTAATCTTAATATTTGAGGTAATTTTAAATATATGGTTTGCAGAATCTTTAATCCCAGGAGTTTGTGTAGTCGCGCTGATACCTTCCTTAGTGTCTTTTGAAAGTGGTTGATCAAAAGTAATCTTAACTTCTTTCTCCGTGCCGTCCGCCTACCTCCGTCTGCCTCCGTGGTCTAATGGTTAAGAGCATTGGGCTCTTGACACGGAGGTCGTGGGTTCGATTCCCACGGGGGACACCTAGTGACATGTCACTTTGTGCGTTTTTCCCCAGTTGGTAGAACATTGCAGGCTGAATCACCTTATTGTCTGAAAAGGGAGATGATTCCGTGCTTCGGATGGCACGTTAACCCGTTGGTCCCGGCTACTATCTCTGGTAGTAGTAGTCGTTACATAAAAACCACTTCAGAGGCCGTAAAGCAGTTTGAATAAACTCTGATACCAGGGCATGCCCACACGATAAGAAGAAGATTGGAGTCACGTTGCAGGGTTAACCCCGAACACTTGTCTTTCGCGTGGTGTTCGCGCGGTTCAACTTGTCACGAGGCTCTACAATCCATCTCAGTTGTGTTCTTCCTCAAAAACAATCCTCGAGATTAGATAGATAGTCCCTCAAACCACTTGACACTGGCGTAAATGCGGTGCTAACGCACAAGCAAGAAGTCCATTAATAACAAATAATTAAAAAAAAAACGTTTTGACATTTTGTAGGTGTTTTAAAAATATTTAACGGTAAGTCATCATCCCTTAACACCATGCCTTCAATTGCAACGACTGGCACTCAATACTTTTAAAAATTTACAGTGATTGGCACTGTACCTGAGTATAATGATTGGCAGTGCCAGAAATTGATAGCAAAGTAGTTAAACAAAATTATAACATTGTTTTCTAAAAAATGTTAACTTGCAATACGTCTCTTGGTCTAATATTGAAGGCTAAATATTATAATAGATTTTTAGTGATTGGCATAGGTGCCAATGAATTATACTTTAGTACAAAATTAAAACTATTGATTGGCACTCTATTAATTTAAGATTTTGTTAGAAAAATTGTCGTAAAACCCATTAAAATCTATTATTTGTCGTAAAACAAAGCAAAATTACACACTTAATATGTTATGTTTATATATTTACACGTAAATAATTGTCGTTCAAACTTACCCAAAGCTAGTTAATTTTTTTAAAAATGGCGCCATAACGGTTCTTTCTCCCGTCAAGGAATTTGTTTTTTATACAGCGTTGTCAGGTTATATGTTACAAATATTACCATTGAAATTTATTAATGTAGACATTTGAAAGAACCCAAAAAAAATACCAAAATGTATTTTCTGATATAACAATTCTTAATATTTGTGTTGAAAACGCAAAGTGCCAATGACTAGTGGTGTGCCAACAATAGTATAGTTTACCCTAGGTTAAATTAAAATTACATCTTGTGATAGTACCTGGTGCATAGTCAGATATATTCCAGGTCATGCAGCTTTGTAGGTTACTTCTGCCCTAGAAAGTACCTTCCTGCCTTCTAAGTTCTGCTAGCTTTTAGAGGTTTAAGAAATTAATCTTTTAGAAGCAATACCTACTCAAAAGTGTTCTGAAATTTTTAACTAGCTTTTGCTTTTACCTCTTTCATACATGTTATTGCTCATTCTAGATTTCAACCTATAATCACCTAGTTTTAAAACCCAAGAAAAAAAAAATTACCAACATGATGAGTAACAAAACTCAAGGGAACAAGTTTTTTCTTTCGTATGTTACATGGAGAGACAAAATAAACAAACTATTCCAGTTTAGTTGGTACTAAACTTGAGTAATGTCTACCTTAAACTGAGAAGTTTGTTATAATTACAACTAAGTTTGTTAAACAGAGTTGAACGGGTCTGATCTCCAGTGTGAATGCGGTGTTGCCCCACAGACTATGGCCCACCTCATATCCTGCCCTTCCTGCCCTAACACCTGCACGCGAACGGAGCTTATGGACGCTGCCGCCAGTGCTATCCGTGTGGCAAAATACTGGGCTGGAAAGATTTAAAATGACTTGTCATCGACTCGATAGAAGAAGTTAAACAGAGTTTACATTGTAAAGCCTGACCAGAAATATAAAAAACCTCACCATGTTGCGGAAAATCATTGGAACTAATTTTTGTACTTGGAACACTAACATTAAAGGTGACAGTCAATTACAGCGCTCCCAAACCAGGTTTTTTATATTCCTGGTCAGGCTTTATAAACAAAATTATACAGTATAGAGAGAAATAACTATGGAAACGTAGACTGTGGGTGGTCCGCACTTGGATGGTATTTTTTGTATAAACCAAATGAAATCTCATTTTCAGGTTCAAACTACTTTTAATTAGTATTTTACTGATTGACACAGCAAACCTAACAGATGTGACATATTACGAGATCCTCGGTATAGCAAAACAGGCATCAACCCAGGAAATACGGCAGGCTTACAAGAAATTAGCTGTCAAATTACATCCGGATAAAAATTCTGTAAGTCTCTAATCAGAGTCACATTGCTATTAGCCATGAACGGTTGTGCCATTTGCATAGTTTGCGTTTGAGCTTGTCACGGGGCTTCACCATCTCTTTTCTCAATTTTTGCTCAAAAAATAATTCTTGTCTATCACCTTACGGTAGTAGGTATATAGTACTCTGTGCTATCACTAACTAAACTAAAGGCCCTGCCCTGCACAATCCTGGCTTAAAGGTCCCTAAGTTGCTGGCTGCATTGCCCCTCTGGATGGCCAGAGAAATTCTCTCTACCAAAAAGGCACCCGAACCCGAAATTTCCAGTCCCTTGGAAAAATTGTCGTGCTAAGCATAAGCAACCAGCCATATTTAAAACCAAAATAATATAATTATTGCAAATAGAATAAAATTTTTCCAGAATGCCGAACAGGAAAAATTTCTAAAAATCACAGAAGCATATGAAACTCTAAAAGATGCAGACAAGAGACGCAACTATGACCTCTACGGATCACAAAATTCCTACACCAGGAAGTATGACTATCACTCTCAATCCGAGTATAATAAACTATACTACAACGGATTGTATCATGATGATCCGTTTGTGGACACACTATCTGGAGGAAAATTTTGTAAGTATGTTTGGGTTGGATTTAGAAACATGCTACCTAAATCGTGTTGAGCATGTGCCAGAACTGAATCGCTAGGTACGGACTATTCGAATTGACTATTTACCTAATCCACCCGAAACTATATGTTTTCTCAACCCCCCTTCAAAAGGATTTACCTCACCCCTACCCCCACGCTCCCCGTTCCCCTCGATTTTTTTAAAATTATGACCGCATTATGACATGTTTTGTTTTGTTTGACAACCGATGGGGTGTCAGAGTTCTAGAGTGGAGACCGCGAACTGGTAGGCGTAGTGTGGGACGCCCTGCTGCCCGCTGGACAGAAGACCTAAAAAAAGTAGCGGGGAGCGACTGGATGAGGAAGGCCAAGGACAGAGTTTTGTGGTGCGCCTTGGGAGAGGCCTATGTTCAGCAGTGGACGATGATAGGCTGATGATGATGATGATGAATATAAATAAATTGTATATTCAAGTCCTTCTGTTTTAAAATTGCTGTGCCCTTCCTAACAGGGTTACCAATGCTAAACTTTTATAAGATTACACTTAGATTACACCAACTATGCAATAAAGCATTGAGTATTGAGTACTTGCTTCTTAGGGATAAGACGGCCTTATTGTGCCTCTCATATTTCCTATCTAAAGTTTTGTTGCTAATGTAAACAGTGTAAAATAAAGTATAATTGATTGGTTTCAGACAACTATTTACAAGAAGGGTTTCACTTCATAAACTTCTACTCTCCATTCTGTCCTCCCTGTCAAAACTTGGTGGATCATTGGAAGAAGCTAGCTGAAATGTACAAAGGGATTGTAAGTATCACCACAGTATAGAAATGATTACATACGTACAGCATGAATGTGCAACATGTACGATTTGTAACCGTATCTTCGCAAAACGTCCCTTTCTCAAAATGTCCCTCGTTCGCAAAACGTCCCTTTCTCAAAACGTCCCTTTCTCAAAACGTCCCTTTCTCAAGTTGTCCCTTTCTCAAAACGTCCCTTTCTCAAAATGTCCCTTTCGCAAAACGTCCCTTTCTCAAAATGTCCCTTTTTTAAAATACAAAATACTAATAACCACCATTCAAGGGGAGTCGAAAAATCGTATATCTTCGGGTGGGCTAGGTAAACAGTAGCAATTCGGTTCTGGCACTCGCCGGCCGCTGCCGCGGCACGCTCGCTGCGCTCGCTCGGCTCGTGCGCTGTGGTCGCAAGAAACCTAACATGCTCGTCGCTTCGCTCCTCGCTAACCTAACCGACTGAGTTAGCAGTTAATTAGGTGTGGCAACCCTAGATATACCGGAAGCTGCTCGGAAGACAATACCAGTCATAATGGGTGGTTAATGTCATCAAATATTTATGTATAAGGGCATCTTGAAAAAGGGACATTTTGAGAAAGGGACGTTTTGAGAAAGGGACATTTTGAGAAAGGGACGTTTTGAGAAAGGGACATTTTGAGAAAGGGACGTTTTGAGAAAGGGACGTTTTGCGAACGAGGGACATTTTGAGAAAGGGACGTTTTGCGATGATACCTTTGTAACACCACTGGTTTTTGGGTGAAGGAAATAATCGTAAGAAAACCAGTGAGTTTCAATTTCGAGGCAAATATTGTACCCACTGTCCATTATAAGTATAGCGACGGACTCACTCCCCGTCAAACTGGACGCAGTTTCGGTACTACTAGTGAAACGTGGATTTTCTGAGGTTTTAGAAAATATCTAACACCCTTAGAGTATATTATCGTGAGCATATGCTATGCATGCAGCATGAACATTCTGAGCCTCCAAATATAATTAACTAGTGACCCACTCCGGCTTCGCTAAGGTACCATAAATAACACTAACATACCTTGAAAATCGATTAGTGAAAACCATACCAACATCCCCTCCCTGAGCCTGTGCCCTGTAGTGGGACGTATATACAGGGTGAAATTGATATCATTAGCATCCTTTTAAACTAAGAGTCTACCCATCAAACTAAACAACTTTTACTATGGGAGCAAACGAATCGGAGCAAGAAAAGAATCCGCTGTCCCATACTAAACTGCACCCGCCGCCGCTGCCTACATGACTCAAATGAATGGGACAGCAGATTTTTTTTTTTGCTCCGTTTGGTTTGCTCCAATAGCAAAAGCTGTTCAGTTTGATGGGTAGACTCTTAGTTTAAAAGGATGCTAATGATATCAATTTCACCCTGTATGTATAGCCTGATGATGATACCAAATCCCTATAAACAAAATAACTTAATGAAAATTCCGAGTTTCACTGCTCTAGGTCTAAGTTCTACGGAATTTATGTACGGTTGTATTTATAATTATCATTGCCTCGGCAGTGAAGGAAAACATCGCGAGGAAACCGAGAACTCAAAGAAAATACCGTAAGTTCGGAGGTATGCGTAAAATATGGGTGAGCTTGGGGCAAATACAATGGACCAGCTATGTCGCAGTCTTACATAACGACCCTTGCTTGCAATAGCCCAACCAACAATCAACCCAGGTTAACGCAAGTGGGACTCAATCTCTAAATTATAACTTCCAGGTGAAAGTAGCTGCGGTTAACTGTAAACATTATAACTCATTCTGCTACAACTCAATGAGGATTGGCAGCTACCCTTCATTGTTATTTTATCCCAATGTAAGTATTGTAATTCTTTAATGGTTTCTTATTCTTTAGCGTGTACTTCGGTGATTGTGCCCAGGAGCTACATGAGCTCATTCCGCTTTCCCCTTTCTACTACCGGACATCCAGGCGCACCGCGAGATATCACCCCTACTTGTGGGATGTCAGCATCCCACATATTCGCACTAAGCGCCTTTCAGAATCTTTTATAATGCGCACACCCAAGGAGTGGAATGCCCTGCATGCGTCAGTATTTCCGAACGAATGCAACCCGAATTCCTTTAAAGTACTAATTAGGAGGCTTCTTCTGGGTAAGCTCGCTACATCTTCGACACTATTTTTGTCCTAAGGACTGGATTGGGGTCAAGAGCAAAACAAATAAAATTAAATAAAAAAAAATTCTAACACTACACTCTTGCGAGAACTTGTCCACGATAATTCTCGGCAAGGAGAATAAATACGGCTCACGACGACGCCGCGAGAAAGATGAAGGGCATACACTCTCGTCCTCGGCCCTTCTTGTCCGTTCTCGGCGAGAAATTAGTGCCTGCTTCAAAGTCTATTAAAAGTGTATCACCAAATTATAAATTTTCAACGACATGCAGCGTGTAAGGAAAATTATCATTAATCTTTAAACCACATACTGTACCCATCAAACTGAACAACTTTTACCGTAGGAGCAAACGTGTCAGCGCAAAAAAAATCAGCTGCTCCATTCGATTGAATCGAGTAGGTATTGCAGTTTAGTACGGAACAGCTGATAATTTTTTTGCTCTGACAGTTTTAGAGTATTTGGTTTAAAAGTTAATGATACTTTTCCTTACACAAGACTCAACTCACATTCCGATTTCAGGGTAAAAATGGTAACTTTATTTACTACCGAGGCGACCGCACCGTGGATGCGCTCGACCAGTTCGTCATGAACTACCTGAAGAGTCAGGTCCACGTGCCCACAGTAACACAGATCAGGAACACTAATCAACCCATAGCGTACGTCCTTGGTCTCAATAGGATAGAAAGCAACTCTCTTACGAGAATTGCTTATCATTTGGTGAGTGAACAGTCAGTCTATATACCTAATGTCTTAGGGCACCTAAGAACATTGTCATACCATACCTGTATTAACATAATATTTCTTGAAACATAATTGCAAATAGTTTGCTGTGACAAGGTTTTATGAAGGCTATAATTATGAGAACTACAGAATTCGGTATGTCATTTTTTTTTGGGGGGCTGAATCGAAAACCATTTCGAGATAATTGTCTGAATAATCATATTTTCTATGTCAGAGATTTTAAAATGAAAGGATTACAGATATTTTTAATAAAATAACTTCGTTTTTCGGTCCACGCTGCCCCTGCAAACTCCTTGGTAAACATAAAATCAACTTAAAATAACCGGCCATTAAGAAAAAAAATACATTCACAATGTCAGAAACCGACATTTGATGATGCCGTATCTCTTTCCAGCATAGAGTTAGAAAGAGGAGGCAGGTTTTCATTTTTTTTAATATAGCAGTAGGTCGTTTTTCTCCATGGAGTTCGAATTATTTTTTTTCCGCCATTTTTGCACTTTGAGATTACAGATCAAAATAATTTAAAAATTAAATTTATATTGATAAACTCGATGAATCGCAATAAAAATGAAATAGGTGTCTTAAAATTATGTCTTCTAACCGTAAAAAATATAAAAATAAAGACCAAAAAAAACTTGACATAGCGAATTGATGACATACTATAAGTGGAGCACATAACCACACATAACACTTCAAATCAACTTCAACCAGGGAGCGCGAGATACGAGCAAAAAAAGTAGTAGTATAACAAGTTGTGGTGGTCTAGTGCCTAGTAGCTTCGCCTTCTGAACAAGGAGCGGCGAATCGATACTAGTCTGGATCAAATACGACCCAACGTTTTTTTAGATATTCATGTACAATTTGTGTCTTTCCTCTGTGGAAACACATCTTAACTATTATAAAACCGTAAAATCATGAGGAATAAAAAAGTAGCGGTTCAATTCATATAAACTCAAATAACACTCGATAGCGCGATTTAAATGACATGCAGCGCCATCTATTGACAAAATTGTTAGGTTGTTTGTTTGTTCGCGCATCACGCAAAAACTACTGAACCGATTTTGATGAAACTTTTTTTGTTTGATAGCTTATGATCTGACTTAAAATCTGGTATATAATTTGTGCGGACGAAGTCGTGGAAAAACACTAGTACAACATAAATGTTTAAATTTCGAGGCGTGATTGGATCCACTGCACATTAAAAGTGGCGTCGGGCTTACAATACGTACGTTTGAGTAGAGCAGACCCGAGTCATTTAGTAATCAAAGGGTTCAAAGTCGGATGGTAGCGTAAAGGGCGCAAAAACAATTAGCCAATCGCGGCAAGGCGTTACAGGCCCGCGAATGTGGCACATCCTGACTGGTTTATACAGGGTGTTACATAAGTAAGAATAAATTTTTAAAACTCTTAAGGGGGTTGTTTAGACCGTCAAACTGAACAACTTTCTCTATGGGAAAAACATCGAAATCGCGAAAAAAAAATCTGATATCCCATACATATTTTAGCTCGAGTCGATTTGTAGAGAAGATAATTTTTTTTTCTCGCGATTTTGATATTGGTCCCATAGTGAAAGTTGTTGAGTTTGATGGTCTAAACCACCCCCTTAAAGGTTTATTTGTATTTCTGTAACACCTTGTATATTAGGCCCATCATATCGAACATTAAAATCGCAAACTAACGTCTAGTTCTGATTTTTTAATATGTTGTTAGGACCACTACCAGTAGCGTATATCCAAGTTTGCAGCTTCGTAAGACCTGTGCTAACTTCGCAGCAATCGCAAAACCATCCCGTTTTTTGGTTTTTTGCTTACATGTCGAAGTCTATAAGTCGTATAGAAAAGGTTTCTAGGTACAAATTAAACCTGATAAAATTTCCTACAAAACCAGTAGTATGTACTTGTCTCATAGGACTTATCCTTTGAGAGCTACAGGGCCAAGAAAGCAATAGCATTTTAAAAATTATGAAATTAGTATGGCAACCCTCGTGAAAGTTGAAGATAAAAAGAAAATGATTTCATATTCTTAATTAGCGATAGCGACCCCGAAAATGCCCGGATACAAATTTTCAGCTGATTCGGTGAACCTTTTAAAGCTGCTTTGGCGTTTGAAATTTCCATGGCAGCCATCTCGGATTTCGCAATTATTGATTTTTTTTTACCGCCAATCAAATCTGACCAAGGTCCTGTATACATTTGTTCAAGGTCCACAACCCTATCTGTCGTAGTTTCCACGGGCCGTTGACATCATCCGTCAGGAGTCGATCTTCCGAAGAAGTCAAAGTTTTCCCTATATCACCAGAGCATCCATATGATGATCCCTAAATGTCATCCTTGTACCGTAGGGGGAACCCGCAGATAAATAGGAGATATCTGGTCGATCCCCACTTTGCATAGATAAGTAGATAGTACCCGGATAATTGTTCGCAGAGTTCCCCCCAACCGACGCATAGTAAAATAATTTCGGAGATCATAATAAGGATGCCCTGGTGATAAAAGGAATTTTTCGACTTCCTCGGAAGGTTGACTCCTGATTGATGAGGTCAACAGCCCGCGGAAACTATGAAAGATAAGGCTATGGATCTTAAAGAAATGTATAGAAGACCTTGGTCAGATTTGGATGGCGGTAAAAAAAAAATCAAAAATTGCGAAATCCAAGATGGCTGCCATGGAAATTTAAAAGGCCAAAGCAGCTGTTAAAGGTTCACCGAATAAGCTGCAAATTTGTATCCGGGGATTTTCGGGGTCGCTGACTAAGAATATGAAATCATTTTCTTTTTATCTTCAACTTTCACGAGGGTTGCCATACTAATTTCATAATTTTTAAAATTCTATTTCTTTCTTGGCCCTGTAGCTATCAAAGGATAAGTCCTATGAGACAAGTACGTACTACTTGTTTTGTAGGAAATTTTATCAGGTTTAATTTGTACCTAGAAAGCTTTTCTATGCAGCTTATAGATTTAGAGATGTAAGCAAAAAACCAAAAAACGGGATGGTTTTTCGAGTGCTGCAAAGTTAGTACAGGTCTTTCGAAGCTGCAAACTTGGATATAAGCTACTGGTAGTGGTCCTAACAACATATTAAAAACTCAGAACTAGACGTTAGTTTGTTATTTTAGCGATTTTTTGTGTAAGATATGACCGGCCTATATGTAATTTCGCGCTATCAATTTTTTTTCAACTGCACAAGCACATTGGTAAGACTTATAAACCTGGTACTACTGTACCACCTGTGACACAAATATTTTTACCTGTCCACAGAAAGGCCTCGTCACCCTGACTATAGTAGAAGAAGATAGTGTAAGAACACAATTAACAACAGATGAACAAACCACTGTTGTGTTCAAGTACAAAGGAATAAGCAAAGAAATACATGAGACCGAAGAAAAAGATATTTTGAAGCAAATCGTTGACGCTCTGCCCAAGATCGAGCTTATTGAGCCAGAGAAATTGAAGGTATGTTAATTCATATTATAGCTAGGGTGAAGGAAAACATCGTGAGGAAACCTGCATACGCTGAAGAAAAAAATCCTATGCGTATGTGAAGTCTACCAATCCGCATTGGACACGCGTGGTGGACTGACGCCCATACACTCTCCCTGAGGGTAGGCTTGTGCCCTGCAGTGGGACGTATATAGGCTGTGATGATGTCGATGATGATTATAGCTTTATTATCTCACTGCAGGGCGAAGGCCTCTCACGAATAAGGGTGATATAGTGGGACACACTCCACTACGCATAACCAGTGCGGATTGGTCGAAGCAAGTTAGTGGTCAACATGCTGTCAGAGAATTTTCATGGCGTTTTAATATGCCTCAGACCTGACTTAAAGAATGTTTAGTTACATAACGAAAGTCACTATCACCATGTGAAGAGACCATCCAGGACCAATTGCCTAACGTAGTGTGCCTTCCATAACACGACGACCTATATCGTAAATCCGTAATAATGCGACCGATACGGCGTGCTCAAGAACCCGCCTGGCTCTTCGGTTTATATCGCATTCCGGTGGTGTTAGCAATGTTAATTTTAACGGTAAAGGAAAACATCGTGAGGTATGCATTGGTAAGGTACGCTGAAGAAGAAATTGTGATGCGTATCGCCCACAGTAAAACTACACGAGAAGTCGCGTGGCTAGAGAATGCATGGCCGTCCATGCATTACGTATTCGTGCGCGGTTTAGTTGGCCACGTGGCTCCGCTCTATTTTTCACCTTTGAGATTACGATACGACAAACTACTTGACATTGGCAGCATTACAATGCAAAGCATAAGAATTACAATATTAGTTCATAATGCAAAGCATTTAGTATGATTGATATTTATTTCAGAAAATAAGAAATGAGCTCCGTAGTGGCGATGAAACTCCGTGGGTGCTTTATTTCTCGTCCAAAAACCAAGATAGATTGCGTTTGCATCAGTTGAGTATCGCATATCCCGGTATGCATTTCGGTAAGTATTAAAATCGACCCGACATACATAAATATACATGTTTAGAAACCAGGCTAAGACCGGCCAGTTTTCGAATACCTTACCCAACCCAACTAAGTACATAACAGATCCAAAAAAAAGAGGTCTACTTACCCGCCGTTCTATTAAAATGAAGATCTAGAAATGTATTGTTATCTAGTAAAATGCCCAATGCAGATTGGTAGACTTCACATATGCATCGGAATATCTACTTCAGCTTATGCAGGTTTACTCACGATGTTTACCATCTCCGTTATTATAAGAGGTATGTAAGGATCTTATGTAAACCCTGATCAGAAATATGAAAAACCTGGTTTGGGGGCGCTGCAATCGACTTTAGTCTTTAATGTCAGTGTTCCAAGTGGCGAGGCTTTTTATATTTCTGGTCGAGCTTTAAGTGAATTGTTATAGTCCTTATGAGAAATAAATTTCTTTAAACCTCAGGATCGTAGTGACGCCCCCTAGTCTCTGCCTATCCCAATGGGAAAGATGCGTGTTGGTATAGATAGGTTTATTTGTCAGGTGAAATCGACTGCGACAAATGGGGCCACCTCTGCGAGTCGCTGCAGGTCCCCACAGACTCGACGCCGGCGTGGGGCGTGCTGAAGGCCGGCGGCGCGTACCAGCGCGCGCCTGCGTCCCTCGACATGCGCGCCTACCTGCGCACCGCCGCCTCCGCCACCAGGCTCCACTCACTGTCAGCCTCCGAGTTCCAGAGGATACTTGATGGTGGTAAGCTTACATTCTTCTTCTATCGAGTCGATGGCATGTATTTCTACATTTAAAAACCTACCGAACTTTACTGGACAGTTTGTCCCAGATAAAAGCCGTTACAGACAGCCGCCGCCGGCGCGTAGCGCGACCCTCTGCGACCGTCGGCGACCGCTGTCGCAAACGAACTGTGAACGTACAGACTGTAAGAGCCCTAAGACGTGGTCGCTCACTCCAGGCCTCATCAAATGGCTAAAAGTTGCAAAAAAGGAAACGGAAAGGCCTATGAGTTGACCTGCGAGATTGAATCAGAAATGAAGAGATTAGCAGAAGAACCAGAGTAACCGACATATCCCAAAAAAATTCTAAACTAACGCGGCAATGGTTGGGGCATATTGGTCGAAGAACGAATGGCTGACGATGCCGAAGAGTTCTTAAGTGGCGACCGCGTACTGGAAAGCGCAGCGTGGGTAGACAAAGTACACCGACCAGACCTGGTGAAGGCAGCGGGAACCCGTTAGATGTGGGCAGCGCAGGACCGGTCGTCGTGGCGATCCTTGGGGGAGGCCTATGTCCAGCAGTGGACGTCTATCGGCTGATTATGATGATACGAAAACTTCGAGCGTAGTCTTCTATCTTCACGGGAGAATGACAAGATCTAATGTGTCTTATTCATATACCTGTGAATAAGACACTTTACAGATTTGTGTGTATATTCATATACCTTCTACAAGATGTCATCTCAAATCCAAAATGACGGAAAATTTCGAAGCCTTGTTTTTAATGTTATTTTATTACTTGGCTTGTTTTTGCCCCACAAAACAGGTGAGGGAACGTGGGTCCTGGTGGTGGTCCCGCACCAGTCAGCGTGGGACCACATCGCCGAGCCCTTCACTCGGACCAGTTTGCACTTCTCCCACAATGACGATATAAGTGTAAGTCGCTTCGTCGTTCACTTTCAGATGTCGTTAGCCGGGTGGTCCCAGGCTTAAGATAAGAAGACATGTTTCCCGGCAGGGAGCCAGTACGTTTTCCAAGAATAAACATTTATTTTCTCAACACAACACTAATTACGGGAGAGCAAGTTAGTTACGAAACAGTAGTAGTAATCATTTCAATACATATTGGTTGTGTGAGACAGGGAAACGAGCCAGAATTTATTCAGTGCTACTGATCCCAGAAATATATCATCATTAGTCTATATTATACGGCTTAGCCTACTGCAGGACACACGTCTACCCTCAAGAAACCCGGTGTATATGGCCGCCCCAACGGTTCGGTGAAGGAAAACATCGTGGGGAAATTCTGATGCGCATATGAAGTTTCATAATCCGCATAAATAATAAAAAATCTGAACTATTTTCATTACAGTTCGGCATAATGACGTGTACGCTGAGCACAGATAAATACTGTCGGAACGTGTCGCCGAACGGGCCCGCCATCTTGATGCAGCGCGGCGCCCAGAGACACTCGTTCAGCGAGCGCGTCGACGAACAGAGCCTGATACAGTTCGTCGAGCTGCTCAGAGATAGCGCTGGTGAGCATAGTGCTTAATCTTTACAATACTTACCTGTATTCTATTATCAAGGCCTCATAAAAAGACTGAAAGTCACCCAAACGGTAATGGAGAGGACTATGCTCGTGGTTTCCCTGCGAGATCGAATCGAAGACACCTATTTCATTCTTATTGGGATTCATCGAGTTATCAATATAAAATTAATTTTTAAATTATTGTGATCTGTAATCTCTAAGTGCAAAAATGGCGGAGAGAAAATAATTCGAACTCCATGGAGAAAAACTACCTACAGGTATATTTAAAAAAATTAAAACCTGCCTTCTCTTTCTAACTCTATGCTGGAAACAGATACAGCAACATCAAATGTCAAATTCTGACATTGTGAATGTATTTTTTTTTTTAATGGACGGGTATATAAAGTTGATTTTATGTTTACCAAGGAGTTCACAGGTATGCCAGTGACGTCACTGGAGGGACCGAGAAACGACATTATTTTATTAAAAATATCTATAATCCTTTCATTTTAAAATCTTTGACATAGAAAATATGATTATTGAGACAATTATCTCGAAATGGTTTTCGATTCAGCCCTCCAAAAAAAAACTTGACATACCGAATTGTACAAAAACACACTTGAGCCATCCTACATGTATAAATAATTTTGGAATGGTTTATCTTGCAATAACCATGGGACCCCAATCATCGTTGTCACTTGCCTATCTTACAGTCCTACTGCAAAGCATAGGCACAGGCTGAAGAATATTTCTTTTATTATTATTATTTAGTATTTTGGAAAGAGAAATCATTATCAACTCAACCGACAGACGTCCGGATACTTGGCCTCATCCAACAGATTCTCGTTACCTTCACCAGGTCGTCAGTCCACCTTTTGGGAGGCCTAGGAGGAAATATAATTATACTGACAGCAAATGTTCCTTCGTTCCAGACTTGGAGATAACAGAGCAGCAGGTGCTGGAGATCCTGGACGTGTCTGGTCGCGAGCACAGCTGGCTGGTCGCCTTCCTGCCGGACTGCGGCCCGCCCTGCGCTGCTCTGCTCCACGAGTGCCGCAAGGTGGCCCACAAGGTACTGGCAAGCTATATAACGATCTCACTTGAATATTCCCACTATAGAAGCTACATGGCGTAGACACACGTGCTGACCCGTTCGGACGCGCTCGCCTGATACAGATGCCTGTATTGGTCAAAATGTAGGTAGTTTACAGTCTGTGCTTATTATATTTAAGATTTATTTTACCGCTCAGTAGCGCTTTCGTAACAAAATGTAAGATTTTTTTCAACAATCAAGAAAACTACAATAAAAGAGTGCCTGAATGTCTACCACAGCCGCTGAGTCTAGCTAAAATGCCTTTCTGGACAATATCGTCGCCTGACCTCACCAAAACTTCGTCACATTTCGATTGTTGCTACGAAGTTTCTTGCTGTTTCTTCTCCATGGTGTATTTACTTGCGAAACGGAGGTAAATTTCGAGTCAGTGAAAAAAATAAAAATGAATGAGCATGCGGACCTTTCATTTGAAATCATTATCGTATTCGATGAATATATTGTTGTTGTCAGTTGAGGCCGCTCGAGTTCGTGCGCGTCGGCGTGCTGCGGTGTGCGCGGCAGTCGTCAGGGTTCTGCAGCAACGTGCGCTTCCCCACAATGAGGCTCTACCCCATCGCATCCGGACACCACTACACGTTAGTATTTTTTCTCAAACATACTTGGCAATTTGACCATTATTTTAACAACCTTCGAGATAAATCGAAATTGCTGTTCTAGACAAATACATGCGACCAGCGGCCGGCAAAAGTTGTATGAAAATCCATATCTGTCGTGGTTTAGCGGCCAAATAAATTACATAGTAAACTCATATCCGTCGTGTAATTTAAAAATGGAACGATCTTTTACTCCGAAACATGGCCACCAATGAGGTAAAGGTTTTATTTAAATTATTGTTGTTCTTCATAGATTATCAAATTTTGATTGATTTTAATTTCCGCGCATTGTTTGAGAACAGCACTATACAAGCCTTGGCCACAACTAGGCATTGATGGACTTACGTATGTGTGCCCACATTTACACGTTCGTTCATCAATGCCTCTTTTGCTGGCCGCTGCAGTAATCTAAACTATTATAAAACTGTAACTGAAGTGTGTCGGTACATTGAAGATATTTACAAAAAAAAGATTACGATCCACGCACGCACGTCCCCTTAAGACGCAACAGATTGAAAATTTCGTTCTCTGGGTTGTGGACTCGGTGGTGTAATTGGTTAGCACGTTTCCCCGGTTTGGAAGAGCGTGGGTTCAAGTCCCGCCCGAGACAAATTTTTCAATCTTTAATTTGAAAAAGATTACGATATGGTTTTTAGGTATCCCCGACTCGAAATCAACCAATTTTAGAAATGTTGTCTGTCTGTTTGTTTGCGTGTTTGTTTGTTTGTTTGTTCGCGCATCACGCAAAAACTACAGAACCGATTTTGATGAAACTTTTTTTGTTTGATAGCTTATGATCCGACTTAAAATCTGGTATATAATTTGTGCGGACGAAGTCGCGGGAAAACACTAGTGTACTCTTAGATTATCAAGATAGACAGTCAAAGCTACGAAAGCGTCGAAAAAAATAGGAACCAGTACTGGTTCCAAAACCCTATACATATACACGCACACATACATATTTTCACACCAACCTAAGAAAGTTAGCCCCTTTTGTTTTATACGGAACAAGTGTGAGGCTCATTCTAGACATATACTTTTTCTAAGAGTGTTGTTCGTCTGTGTTGATTTTAAAAAAGTATCTTATGTTTGCGGTGAAGTAAGGACTGGAATTGTGTGGAATGTCAGAGGCAATGTATGAAAACCAAGCACAACTGAAGCACAGCATAAGAAAGAGTATCTATTACTACATACAGTATGGACACTCCTTTCCTCCCACCAACTTTTTACCTCACCCCCTCTATTGCCCTCTGGCTACCTCGGCAGTTACATGCATGAAACCAATAAGTACTATTTTCGCATATGTACTGACGTCATGACGTCATCTTGTCAAAATCAGTTTTTTGTAGGCAGTGTCCAGTCTTAGCGTAAGCGAAAAAAAAACCTCTGACTGAAGCATACTAAGGTGACATTAGACACATGCGTGACATTTTTGGGTTTTGTTATTGTATGACGTGGTGAGTCCATGTGTATAGAATGTCATTGTTTGAGTCGCAAACAATACACATCGTCACAAGCTTTCACATTTATAATATCAATTCACAATATAATGACAATTTTCCAGTGTGAACCTGCAGAACCTAGCGCAAGCACCCTATATCCTCGAATGGGCTATGGAGTACATCGATGACTCCGTACAGAAACTCAACTGGAAAGTTTTCAGTAAAACTGTTATCGCCGAAGAACTTCATCCTAAGAGGTAATCAAAACCCAAACAGGTTTTAAAATAAGCATAAGCATATGCTCACGACTATATTCCCCGAGGGGGTAGTCAGAGATCTTCTGAAACCTCAGAACATCCACGTTTCACCAGTAGTACCGAAACTCTGTCCAGTGTGACGGGGGGTGAGCCCGTCGCCACTTTTAATGGACAGTGGGTACAATACATGCCTCGAAATTGAAGCATGCAGGTTTCCTCACGATGTTTTCCTTCACCCATGAAAACACTAGTATTAAAAATGCAATAATGAATAAGTACAGCAAAACTTATTTTCATAACATAAAACTTATTTGTAGACATGAATTAATATTTCGTAAGTATAGAGATCAAACACTTTGACGAAACAGAAATATTAAAGCATATGAAAAAACTCAAACTGGAAAAGTGCTCTGGTCCAGATGGAATAACAAACGAAGTAATCATAGCAATCATAGAAATTTAAATTATAACAAATCATTAAGTTAAGTAACACTAATTTTATTGTATAAAATGCGTAATTATAATCTTTATCAAATTGCATGAATCTACCAATTCTTAATATAATTATCTTTTTTAAATTTAAATTTGTAATGTATTTAACTTTTTGTATGGAATAAAAGGCTTTTTTATTTTTATTTATTTATTAAGTATGTTATTACGTATTTTGTAAGAGTGTTTACTATTTTATCGATTAAGTTTCTATCCAGATTTCGTCCATCACTAGCTTCTGTTAGTGCGAGATAGCAATATGTAAGTTTATACGAGAATGAGAGAGACTTTAATAAAGACATCAACGGGTGCGTTTCTAATGAAATTTTTGGTTGCATAAATATTTTGTAATTGTATGAATCGAAAACAAATTAATAATTGATTACCGGTGATATGAAATTACATCTTTTGTACAACTGAATCTAGTGTACATTTTCCACCCCTTTTCGCTGAACAATAGGGCAATTTTATCGGCTATTTCGGCGCTTATACCTCTCCGACTGTTGATAGCGAAATGAGGCGACGAAACGGACCGCGGCGGGACATATGTAGTAAAACGACATATGCTTGGCGAGCGCGGGGGCCCGGCTAAGCTCCGTCTAGAGGCTTAGTGGTCTGTGCTGACTAGTGACTACCCTCTCGGGAATATAGTCGTGGCCATGTGCTATGCTATGCCTTCTTAATTTTAATACTAATTGTTGACTTCAGCTCGTAATATTATGTAAAACTTGGGGGACCCAATACAACACAAACACATACACAGGATGTAAACTTAAATGCGTTTCATACTTAAGGGGGTGCTTCAGACCATCAAAATGAACAACTTTCACTATGGGTCAAACTTTGAAATCGCGAGAAAAAAATCACCTGTTCCATTAAAAACGTAAAATGTGGAATAGCTGATAAATTGCTCCTGAAGAGAAAGTTGTTCAGTTTGATGGTCTAGTCATCCTCTTAAAACTGTCAAATAGGTAACGTAATGTTAATATTTCAGTGACAAGAAGCCCTGGTTGGTGTACTTCCATTCGCCGCGTTGTTACCGATGCTACGAAATGTTCCCGGACTTCGCTATCGCTGGAATTGTAAGTTCTTTTCAGATACAAATGTTTATTTTGCTTTTCAGCTGATTTCATTGCTGCTGTTTGCATTCCATACTAGTAATAAGTTCTTTTTGTATTGACAAACCGATGATCACCATCGATGAGTGTCTCGAAACATGCTCGAAACTTATAGACCGAGATCCGACCGTAAAATTAAGCACCTGCAGTGCGATTTTTGAAAATCATACGAGCGGTTCCGCAGTAGAAATATGCGTAATCTCCACAGTAATTCTGTCATTTTCTACTGCCGAACCGCTCGTATGATTTTAAAAAATCGCACTGCTGGTTTTAAATATATTCGGTGCCATCGGAAGGAGACCGATCTAAAGAACTGGAAAAACTAGGGTTACCTTTCAGTCTCCTGCAACTCTAAAACTGTTCATTAATTACTTCTATGAACTTGGCAATCCTAAGAGTTGCGGGAGACTGGGAGGTGGCAACCGTAGTTTTTCCAGTTCTTCAGATCGGTCTCCTTCCAATAGCACCTAATTTACTTTCCAAACAGATACGTGGAAAAAATTGTACCAAAAATCATAATGGTAAACGTACTTGCGGCAAGATTTTGCTAGGCAACGCGGTGGCGTTGTATGAACCCCGCAGTGTCACCTTTCACTTAAAAGAATAATATTCCGAGAGCGAAAATGCGCGCTGCATACAAACGTACTGTGGTGATATTTTCAATACTAACCAATTAAAGTCAATGAAATTTTGCAGAAACAATCTAGAAACAAATCTCAGATTTTCGTTAAAATATACAGTTTCAATGCTAGGATTAATTTAAGATTTGTATGGAAATATTTGAGGCACTGTAACTTGAAAAATATACATTTTAACGAAAATCTGACTCCATACAAGCATAGAAATTTGTTTTTAGATTGTTTCTGCAAAATTTCATTGACTTTAAGTGGTTAGTATTGAAAATATCACCATAGTACGTTTGTATGGAGCGCGCTCCGAATAATATACACTTAAACTACATTTCGTTCGCCAAACAAATAGGTGCATAATTTTACGGTCGGATCTCGGTCTATTATTTGTGTGTTTGTAAGCAGGGTGTAACAAAACCCGTGTTTTAGTACTCGTTTCAAATGTATGGGATAGCGTAGGGGATAGTTTTCGACATATTGTCTTTATATTTTTTATAGTTTTGTTGCAACCTGAATATTGATAATTTAACATTTTATATTACAGCTCCTGAACAACAAAGTAAACCTCGGCAAAGTGAACTGCCTAAACGAGCGGGGCCTCTGCCAACACGAACAAGTAACGAGTTACCCCTCCCTCAAGCTCTACCTCGGCAACAACCTACGTCATAAATTTAGCAGCGTTATATCCCTGCAGGTCAAAGACTACGCCAGCCTCTTGCAGCAGATCAAGCCGCATTTGAGGCAGTACGATGAGCGATTGTTGGCAGGGGTCGATGAGTTAGGGCTTAGGCAAGGGTTTCAAATGAAACATGATGAGTTTTGAAGTAGGAAACTGTAGGGAATCTTTATACATGGTCTTTTTTGATATGCATACATGTCGATTTTTTCATGTAGTAATCCGACCATAAAAATGGAACAATTTTCTTTATGGGTATAACAAACTAACATCGTAATCGCAAACAAAAATTAGATGTCTCATACTTTTTACCCGTCTGCGCAACGTAAAGGAAGGGTAATGTGTCGGTCGAGTATGTTTGCAGTTTTGTATGGCAAAGCTGCTTTTTTTTTCGCGATCTAAATGTTAGTCCCATAGAGAATACAAATACATATCATTTATTGCAACCATTGAATGTCTGATCATCTCCATAAATTGGCAGCATTATTAAGAAAGACTAATATTAATTAGGTCCTGAATAGGCCGGAATAGCAAGAACATTTTATCTTTTAACAAATTTCTGGGTAAGCTCGCTATCGCTACATCTTGAGACATCTTCGACCCCATCTTTGTCCTGAGGACTAGATAGAGGTCAAGAGCAAACCCATCAATAATAAAAAAAAAACTTCATAATCGTAGTTTTTATATGAAATTAGATTCAATTGTTAACAATACTTTATGAGCTTAAATCATCAAATCAAGTTCAAGAGTTTAGTAATACGGAGGTTAGATCAATGATGCTACTAAAATTAAGTACAATGCAATAAATTATTATAGATTATCTATTATAAGCATAAGCATATGCTCACGACTACATTCCCCGAGGGGATATTATCTATTATCATTTACAAAAATCTCAAAGGAGTAGGCCCCTTGTAAAGATATTTCATGAGCAGGCGCTTGCACCCACAGAGTCCAGCTTTAGGGTCAGCGCACACCTAGCAGAATTGGTTTGGTAAAATTCGTCTGTGTACTTTAACAGGACATAAACGTAATGGGGCGTTAGATATCTCGTTATCTCAGATATTAAGTAGAATGAATTTATAATTAATAAGTAATAATCATGCAAATTTAAAGAATCACATTTATTTTTTAAGAGGAACAGTGATGGACGATACGTCAATAAATCGAAATAACGTAAAGGTACCTAAAAACTCCCAGTAACATTGGATAGCATTAAGATTTTAAATAGTCTAGATTTTTATATAAAAAGTGTTTTTTTTTTTTTAGCAAAATGATGCGTGGTTTAGATTGTTTGAATGTAAATGCTACAATATGTTGTAGTACTAAACCACTATAATTTGTAGTGAGAACTAAATGTTGTACATTTTTAGCTATAATTATTTCTATGCTTTGTTAATATATTTTAACACCAGATTAAATGTTTGTATAGTATTGTTATATTAGAAATAAATGAGTATTGTTTATTTACACAGAAAAAATAAATTAGGGTTACATTTAAAAAAAAAAGGATAGACATTGAATCTGCATTTACTAATGTGATATTATTTTAATAAGATGTAGTAGTAACATAATCTCTTCCAGCCCTCGTAGTATGCTACACGTGATACGGCTGTATCACGTCTTTTATCTCGTTCGTTCGCACGCAAATAGAAAGAGAGCTAAGGTGTGATAGCGCTGTATCACTACGGCATGCTAGCTATGCTGACTTCATACAAGTAGGGCTATTTTGTAACATGCCTGTGATAATGATAATTATTTTCATGATCAACATCTCCATTTTTTTTAAATCGGCAAGAACAGTCAAATATCGGTCGAACAATGAATGTTACACAATGGTATCCCAGCTGCTCTAGAATAATTTCTCTACTTACTCGCGATCGGTTTTTTTTTGCGGCGATTCGCGACGTTCGCCCTCTGAAAAGTGCGGGTGGTAATTTTCTACTCAGCGAAGGCACCGCCCGCAAGTCGAGTCGAGAAATCATACTAGACGGACAGGATTACATCCTGTAGGGGCTAGCATGTCACGCACGACAAAGCGACAAAGTATAAAACCGTCATGCGCACTAATTCTGGTATGCGTAAAGTAACAAAGACGGGCACATCTCAATTTTTCTAGTTTTGTCGGGGGTGGCATGCTAGGCTCTCTGTAAAACGTTTGTGTAGAATTAGAAGCTTAGAAATTTTCATATGCAATGAGATTAATTTTACAAAATGGACTCCCAACTACAGTTTTCAAGTATATGCCCAAAGAAAATATAATTACTGTTTTATCCTTGTCTACAAAGAATTATCAAATGAATGTAAAACGTGCAGGTACCCTACGTGTACCCGTTGTGTACCTAGTGTGTACCCCAAGTTTACACAGAATCTCATTGAATACGTAACCAATTTTAAAAAGTTAAAAATAATAAAAATTTCAATTCTGTTCGTACAACATTTTTCAGGTTTTACGTTTATTTATGTTAAATCTCTGTTTATTTATGTAGCCTTACATTTGTTGACAGCTTTCTTTCATGCCTTATTTAATATCTATGTGAAACCAAGTTATCTTCTTACTTTTACCCAAAACGTGCCTTATATTTCATTATTAAATTATTGAGAATTTATCACATAGTTTTCTTTCACAAAGCTTTCCCTCGTGAGTTACAATATCAGGCGGACTCAAATGACATTATTTCTGTCACCTATTTATTATACAATTTCTCGTAGTGTCAATGATTTTGCCAATCTCCAGTACACATATCAAATGTGATTGACGTTGTTCAGTAATAAATATTTGGTGAGCTCAAGGATTGTTTTATATGTAAAAATACACACACTTGAGTCACTACAAAAGGATGGAGCTTCGTGGCAAGCCGGAGAGCAGGCACCCGACACGCGACCTCCCAGCAACAGACTTACAACGCGACACATTGTTTAAGTTACATTTCATTTTATTATAAAAACAAATAAAACACATCACTATCATTCCATTGTAATGGATCTCGAGATAAAAATAAATTGGTAACAGAAATGATGGCGGTTGAAACAGCCTGTCATTGACTTTTAAGACACACTTATTTGTGTTACACACACCTTTCTTCTAACATTCGACAGATTACATAATAATATGGACACCATCATACATTTAGATAAAGTACAGGTAGAAGTCTTCGTTACTAAAACTAGTGAATGACTGGCATTTTAACAGACAGCATCTGAAAAAAAATATAACTGATATCAATTATTTTTTTCAAATAAATTATACAAGGGCTCCTATTGCTTCACTGAACAAGTAAAAATACCAAGCCAAATACCAGTAGGCCTACCACATACTACTAACTGAATATAATATTAGTAGGGGGCGCTCTCGGCTCGCGACAGGCCTATCGTGCGGGGGGTGCGGGGGGGTGCGGGTGGCGGGAGTCACCTGAGCGCTGTACCTCAACGGCCGGTCCGCACACCGCGCGAGCGTAGACCCGCCGCGGCCACTAAGCGCACCCACTTTAGGGTTGAACTACACATGGCCGCACGCGATCGCACTTTTCCGTCCCTTCATCCTTTTCTGTCACTCACTAGAGCATATATGCTCTAGCAAATGACGTTCCCGAGTGACAGAAAAGGATGAAGCGACGGAAAAGTGCGATCGCGTGCGGCCATGAGTAGTTCAACCCTTATTCGTCCCCCCCCCCCCCCCCCCCCCCCCCCCCTCCCGCAAAAAATCGCAGAAAAATGTTCTATGGAGAAATAAACAATACTTACTCCTCTCCGGACGTTGACAGGAGACACGGTTTTTCTCTATGCTAATGCAGAGGTAGGGTTAATATCCTACCGTGCCATGGTCAGACGCAGTCGCGGTGTTAGCAAAAATGTGCAAGCCTCATAACCATGATTAACTACAAATAAAGATAAACTTACATCATTATTCCTATTGAGTTGAGCATCAATAATATCCTGGTCGACGCTGCACGGCAGGAAGAAGTCCACAGGGTCATACATGCCCTTGCAGTCCAGGACCAAGCGGTCTTCACCGACTTCTAGATTCAGATCTTTTAGTTCCATCTGCAATATTGCAAAAAATTTATAACATTACAGTGGTGCCAGACTCACTTATTCAAGTATACCCAAGACAAGATAGTCAAGCCTTGGACTATCCCCAACCTTTTCAATGCCACATCAAATACAAAAGTCTTTTTTCCATCTCCAGTATAAAAATGAAATGTGCTTGATGTTGTTCAGTAAAAGATATTTGGGTGATCTCAAGGTCAGATACAAGATCAATGTAGAATCTCTTATCAGAATAAGATTTTACATGATAGGTTGAAAGTTCAAGAAGCTATGCAGGTTTTTCTCAATTCAATTCAATTATACAGCTGTCTTAAATGCTAGTTATGCACTATCCCAGACAATATTAATGAATTCCTGTAATTCCAATTCCAATATCAATGAGTTTCTGTGGAGTTACGCTGAGAGATTGAAAATTGTGTGATTAGAGATCGATGTAAATTGAAAGAAGATTTTGTGACAAGAATAGAGAAGGGTATGCTTCGTTGGTTTGGTCATGTGGAGAGGATGAGTGATAGCAGATGTAAGAAAGAGATATATGGAGCTAAAATGAGTGGATGTGTCGGCAGAGGGCGTCCTCGTAGGACGTATTCTGATCAAATCAGTTGCGTCCTACAAAAAGGGGAGGTGCAGAGTACTCGAAACCGACGGACATGTATGAAGAGATGTATGGATGTGAATGCCGCAAAAGATGTATGTAAGGATCGTAGTAGATGGCGCGCTCTGGTCTCTGCCTACCCCAATGGGAAAGAGGCGTGACGTTATAGATAGATATTAATGAATTAACGCAAAACTAGAAAGTAGTTTGTTTAGAATCGAGAGAGAGACATAAGTAGGTTATTTTTTTCACAATATTAAATTATTTGTACTTATAATTTTAAATTTACTGAACAATCTCACCCACCCCATGGGCACACTCACCCTACATACTACCAAAACAAGATTCTTAAAATGTATCCATGAGCACGTTCGTTAGCGCTTTCATTCATTGCTGAAATGATAACAACTCATTTTTGCCTCAAAACTTAAAATGTGAATAACTTTTTTTTTTTTTTTTGACCTGTTTTGTCCCACTGCTGGGCAAAGGTCTCCCCTAAACTCTTCCACGTCTTTCTATTTGGTGCTACATCCCGCCACTCATTGCAGTAGGCATCTAGCTCGTCTCGCCACCTTTTTCGGGGTCTGCCTCGGCCTCGACTCCCGTCGTGAGGCACCCATTGCTTAACGATTGATGCCCACCGCTCGGTGTGCATTCTGCAAACATGCCCGGCCCAGTTCCACTTTAGTTTTGCTGACTTTTCCCCTACGTCTGCTATTTTAGTTTTGGAGCGCAGTGTTGTGTTCTGGATACGGTCTGTCCGTTTTACACCTAGTATACTGCGCTCCATAGCTCTCTATCTAATTTTAACTATCAAAATAATAAAATTATTGTTTCAATCAAATTATTTTGTTATGAATCAGTTCGGGTGTATGAGGTTTTGGGCTTATTCACTAACATGTTGTATATGCATCTAAACCCTTGGTGTCAGTAGCAACAATATAACTAAAACAATTACTCACCATAGCTGGAACCTTAAATTCTGCCAATAAATATTCAATTTCACCCGTAGGAGGTTCACGTCTCAACCTATAAACAATTTCCTTCTTAGCAGGTATTTCAGTAATTTTCGGTGCGGGCTGGTTTCCTATCTCCTCAATCAACGGTTTCGTTGATTCCTCACACGTTTTCACATCCCTTATCTGAATTCTATGGGACTGTAGAGTGCCAATAGATTTTCTATTCTTTAGTATGGTATACTTAAGCGTATCCAACTCAAATTGGTATTTGTCTTGCAATCCCTCGAAGACCACAGTGAGAAAGAATGTTTGGAATAAATCATCAGTCTCAATTTTCTTGAAGAAATCGGGATTGATGGCCACATCGTAGACTGTGGCGGGAACGCCTGACTTGTCCTGTTCGGTCCTGCCTTCGCCGAGGCTCATGGGGACCCGGTAGCTGGAAGGGTCCTCGGAACTAAGGATTTGCATGAGTTCCTCATTTGTGATGTCAGGAGGGCACGGGATGGCTTCAGTAAGACAGATGTTGACGAAAACTTTCTTGTTGTTTGGTTTTGTATAGGTTTTGACACAGAAACCTGCAAATTTTCAAGAATTTTTGATACCTATAATTTGTGCACAAAAAATGAGTATCTAGCTGAATGATTAAGGAAGTCTTAGAGACGGCACGCACCTAGTGGAGCACAACCAGAGCTTTCACCTAAAGTTGCTTCGTGACTTCCAGCTTTAATTAACCGACCACTTCCACATACCGGTACTACAGGTACTACAGGTGCGCGCGTCTAACTGCATTCCCTCGGGTCCCCTAAAGCACTAATCCAGCACTTCGAATAACGTTTTGGATTTGAAATGATGACATTCGCACTTGGTGCAAATTATTGTCTTTGACATATGGGTAGGGTTGACTTACCACGCATTGTATAAACATCATCTACATTTCATTACTTTTAATTGTTTGTTCTGTTATTAAAAATAGTATTTGAGCTATAGAATTACCGAAAATGTGAATTTAGCGTTATTTTTCAACGTTTTTTATGCACATAAAAGACTCAAATTTTATGTAGTCAAATCCAAGGAAGGACTGTACAATGAGTACCGTCGAATCTTTTTCATAAAAACTGAAATTTTTAGTATCCTGCTGCACGAATTTGAGGGGGTGGAGGGGGGAAAATCCCCTTACCACAGACAGGGGGGAGGGGGGGAGGGGGGGCTTCGAGGCGACTAGGTAAACACAAACAGTAGCAATTCGGTTCTGGCACTTGCCGGCCGCTGCCGCGGCACCGCTCGCTCGGCTCGTGGTCGCAAGAAACCTAACATGCTCGTCGCTTCGCTCCTCGCTAACCTAACCAACACGATCTGGGGTCCCTCCCATGCCTTCTACCAGCTATTTTTGGACTGCAGGGGGGCAAAAAAAAAAAGGGGGGTTTCCGAACTTTTTCCTTTTAGGGGGGGCATGTGGGGCAACCCCCCCCCTATCCCCCCCACCCATCCCCACCCCCAAATTCAACGGTACTCATTGTACAGTTGAGCCAAATCCAATGCCTTACTGCATTCCCTTGCTTGAATTCCCATTTTCCTGAGTGTGTGTTGAGGTGGGGATCTGAAGTCAGAGGGGGGCGGGGAGTGGCCGTTCTGTATTCAGAACTATATACCTACTACCTATTACCTATTCTGTGCCTAAAGTGTGATGTGAGGTGGGGTACCTATCTCAAGAATGGGCGGGGAATGGCCGTTCTGTATGTAGAACTGTATACTATTACCTATTCTTTGTCTTAGGGCCTGTTTCACCACTTCTGAGTAAGTTCTTTTTTTTTTTATTTATAATTAATGGCTTTTTGCTTGTGCGTAGCACCGCATTTCCGCCAGTGTCAAGTGTAATTTATGGGAGTATCTATCCCAATCTCAGGGATTGTTTTTGTTCAAGATCAAGAAGAGATTGAGGATTGCGAAGCCTCGTGGCAGGCAAAAACGCGACGCGCGAAAACCACGCGAGACGTGTGCTCGGGTCAATTCCTGCAATGTGACTCCGAGTTAGTTCTTGTTAGCTTATCCAACAGATAGTTTGACATATTTTGTATGAAATTATGTCAAAATATCTGTCGGATAAGCTAACAAGAACTTATTCAGAAGTGGTGAAACAGGCCCTTAGTCTAATTAATTATTTGTTCGAGTGGCAGGTATTCTATCAAAATAGTATTATAGGTTACTTACCTGGTCTCGGCTTAACTAGTTTAGAGGGCACGGTGTCGACCGAAGCCAAGAGTTTGTTAAACTCCTCCTCGACTAGATTTTCCTAGAAAACATCGATATTGTAAATGATAGTGCTAAAAATCAGTTTTGGAAACTCAATATAATATGGCAATTTCTTTACTAACCTTTACAATTCTCATATTTTTTTCCATGATTGTCGAATCGACTTCCAACGTTATTGACTTTTTAGTCATTTTGTTTGTTTCTATGGAAACTCAACCAATTACTTGCAAAATTGCACACAAACAGACAGAATCTCAAAATTCTCAAAACTGCGAAAAAACAGAAATCCAGAAAAAAAGTTGTTTTTGTTTCGTTGCAATTTAATTTTTTAAATTCCCGTTTTTCGGAATGATGGAGTGAAACAAAGCCCTAACAAAATTACCTTGCTATCTCGTTTTATGTTATCTCTTGACACGATAAAATTTTTCTTAAAAAAAATTACTTAGTTCAACAGCACAAACTAGATGGCGTTGATTTTTATTGACTTCTCCCATAGGCACCCGTTAAGGTGCGTTCATACGCGTGCCGCGCAGCCCGGCAAGCATATGCAATTCGTTGTACATTGAGGCTTCTATAAAGTTAAGTAGTAACAATCACTTTACAGACGAGTCGATGTACAGCGAATTGTCTAAGCTTGCCAGGCTGCACGGCACGCATGTGAACCCAGCATAACACGCTTGGTTTTGTACCTACTATGAAAACAGCGTAAGCGAAATACTTGGCCTATGATGAAAACGTATATATGACAGAACCACGCGTCAGTCGCATCGGCAGCTGGCATCGAAAGTCCACCTTTAGCGTTGCCTTGCCATCTAGTGATTTTTCGATTTACTAGTCTTGGAAAACACTTCATTGTTGAGCTTCCTTGCGTATTTATTGGTAGTGAAAAATTATCCATTGGCAACACCACAACATAAAACCGGAAACGGATCCCGAAGTCCTTGATCGCCTCCGTCAGCATAGGCCTTTAGCATTTTAGTAACCATCTCACTCATTCTTCCATTCTATTTCATTTCATTCCAAATCCAACCATTCATTCAATCATACGTCAATCAACCGTCATGGGAACTAGGTCGACGGAATAGTCAATGTTCAATTTACTGGGTTAATTTATTGTATTTCAAGCTCATTTGCAATGAAATTATATTGTACGCGGTGAACCTAATAATCATACTGATGATGTAATTATTTAAAAGTAACCAGCTCGTTAATAACCTCGGCGAAAAATCAATCGAAGGTAAGGGTTCGAATCTTACAAATAGTTTGCCATATTTTATCTAATTGAACTTTCTTTTACGGGTATTTGTTGCAAATTACTCCATATTATGAATTGTTAATTAGTATATTACCGTAAAGAACGAGTTTTATCTCTGTTGTATAAAAGACAGTTTGTGTTGTGGCGAAAAATGAGACCAGTTAGTCAGCTGTGCATGTACTATGTAGTGAATGTAAAAATACGTATGCATATAAATCTTATGTATAACTATGTATCTTGGTTTAATTTAATGAGTAGTGATGTTATCAGCGTGTAAACTAATAAATTAAACTGATTTTACATTGATATGTCGACCTGCCCTTCACTATTATTTTATTTTTTATGATTTGGAGTTAACAACTTTTTGAAATATAGTTAATTTTTGTAAACACTAATGAAATTAAAAGTGTTACTGTAAGATCCAACAAAATTAGCTGAAAATATTCTAAGGGGATGATCAGACCATCAAACTGTACAACCTTCTCTATGGGACCAATGAAGAAATTGTGAAAAAAAAATCAGCTGTTCCATCCAAAACTGCAAATATACTCAATTTGAATGTATGGGACAGTTGAATTTTTTCATGTTGTCCATACAATTGGTACCATAGAAAAAGTTTTTCAATTTGATGGTCTGATTGTCTGCTTAACACTTTAACTGCTGACAACCTACCTGGTAGGTCAGCGACATATGGGCCGCAGTGCTCATGACTCACACCTTGAGTCAGAATCATATAGCATTCCACAGTGTTAGCACTGCGCGAATATCATTGTATTGAGCTTAGCAGCGAAAGTGTTAAAATAGTTTTGTATAGACCTCATACATGACACCTCACACTGGACAGAGTTTCGGTACTACTGGTGAAACGTGGATGTTCTGAGGTTTCAGAATATCTCTGACTACCCCCTCGGGGAATATAGTCGTGAGTGTGGTTATACAGGGTCCAACTTAATATGCTGACACTTTTTTAACGGGATGATCAGACCACCAAACTGAACAACTTTTTCTATGGAACTAACATCGAAATCGCGAAATATAAATCAGCTGTCCCATACATTTGGCTCGAGTAGGTTTTCAGTTTTGTATGGAGGGGCTGATTTTTTTTTCGTGATTGCGATTTTGGTGCCATAGAAAAATTTTTTCAGTTTGATGGTCTGATCATCCCCTTAAAAAAGTGTCAGCATATTAAGAAGGACCCTATATATGCGTATGCGTTCATACATAGTACATCAAATTCATGTCCCTCTAAAATTAAACATTTTCATCTTTCCCATAATAGAAACATTACGTTTAGGCCGGATTCGACCAAACGTAGATTTATAGAAGATACAAGGAACAATTTTACTTTTGGTGTTTACACACCCCGTACTAAAAGAACGAAAGTATAATTCACCTAAAGAAAGAGGTTGTTGTATCCGTACTTATTGTATTGTGGTTTTGTGGAGTTTTAATTTGTTAGGTTTCTTTTTATTATAGTTTTTTTAATTATGTCACATTGACATTTCATTTAGATCAGGGTTGGTAAAATGCAAAATCAGTTTACTCTATAGTAACCGGCGACTTAATCTACGAATAAAGGTCGAATCGGGCCTCAGTAGTATTTTGTTAAACAATGATTATTCTAGAACTTACCATATTAGGCAAGGAATAATATCATTGTACTACTTTTATATTAATCCTTGAAATTAAACATCACTTGTGCAAGTAGAAAATGGAAAGAGAAACGTAAATGTTTGATTTACTCTGTAAATGTACAGTTATGAACTACATCAACCAAAGCTAAGTGGTCATCCACAACCAGTGATTAAGTGAAAAATTCATAATTACATAAATCTCTGTGACTTAACCTAAGCTACGTTTTAAAATAGAGCAGTAAATTAAGTCTGTTTTAATAACTTGGCTCTATCATCATAAATGCATGCACAAAAGTGTCTTTTTTTTCAAGATAGTTAATAAGTTTCCAATGCATTTTAAGCAGATTCACACTTCTGAATTCAGTCTAATTCCGCATTCATTCTCTGACCCCTAGTTTTTAATTACTAACAATATTTTAAGGGTGTATTTAGATATTGAAACTAAACAATTTTCCCTAAGGAACATGGGTCGAAAAACAATAAAAATGTTGGAGTCACGTTGTGGATCTGCTATTGGGCGATCGCGTCGCCCGTCGATCGTTGGTTGCCCCCTCCCAGGTCTACAACGGGGCTCCAGTGGTGGCTCAAGATAGTGTTCTTTTCGAAAAACAATCCTTGAAGTCACCAAATACATAAATTACCGTACAACATCAAGCACTTTTGCTACATAAACTAGACATTGGCAAAATCATCAAATACCCAAGATGGCAGCCATTTTTTTTAAAATAGAATAGAATAGAATAAAAATGTTGGACCTCCCATAGAAAATTCAAAATTGATCAGCTTTTCCTATGAGAGGTCCAAAAAAATATCGTTTTTCGACCCATGTTCCTTAGTGAAAGTTTTATTGTCTAAATACAGCTTTAAAATTGTTGTAGTAATTAAAAAACTAGTAGTATAAATAATATGGCCTTTGATTTTGTTAAGGCCTAGTAAGATTGTCTATAAAAATAAAAAAACTGAAAATACAATCATTAAGAGTAATGCCGGTAAAATTCCACTGCAGGGTAAATGCCTTTCACTGATCAAGGTGAGAGTGGGCCTTAATTAAATACGTAAATTGGGCTCAGAATATAGGTACTCATGTTTGCCATATTTGGGCAACCTACTAAAAATAGAATAGTCGATATCAATTTCAAATTAGTTTATAATAAAACAAGAGCGCGTCAGACTCGCCCATGATAGAGTTCTGGTTTATGTTACAGATTTTTTCAGAAACTTTTTGGGCTACAGCATCCGTTCTATACTTATTTCATAACATTTTCAGTTTTTTTACTCCAGTATTGAGAATTTGAGACAGAAGTGTTATAGGGATTTAGTTTCTATGGGAGTTTAGTTCCATTAGACAAGACCTATTTTTTAACCCCTCTTTTGTGGTATGGGAGTCGATAAAAATGTGTTTCTTCATAAGTATTACATTGGAGTCACGTTGCAGGGTTTGCCCCGAACACTTGTCTCTCGCGTGGTGTTCGCGCGGTTCGCGTTTCAGCCTGCCACGAGGCTCCACAATCCTTCTCAGTTGTTCTTACTCAAAAACAATCCTCGAGATTGGATCGACACTCCCTCAAAACACTTGACATTGGCGGAAATGCGGTGCTTCCGCACAAGCAAGAAGTCCATTAATTATTAATAAAAAAAAGTATTACATTTCTGTTTTTGGGTTACTGGTATCTGTCTTCATGCCTTTCGATTCAAAAGGTGCATAAATGAGCGAACCTGAAACATGCTACAACTGCAGGCTTTATAACATTTATAGTTGTTTCTAGGTCATATGCTTTATGGCATAGCGAGTGAAGATGGCGGACAAACATAGCTTAAACTACGACGTCAGAGAGCTGAAGTTAGGAGCTAGTTTCACTAACAACAAGTCTTCACAATATCACACTATCAAATGTAAGTACTTTTTTATTTTATTTGCCTTATACCATGCAAACTCAAGCCGACCTGCACCCATGGAGTAAGAGGAGATGGCATATCGGCTTGTTTCTATAGAAAATTATGTCGCCGACAAAGGGGGTGAGGGACGGGTGAGGGGAGACAAAAAGCTTAGGGGAGCGTGTAATTTCTCTATGGTCGCAGTACAAACTAGTGCACAATTGGTGGTTACTGTGCACACTTTGTTACACCATCTCTACCAAGGGGAGCGTGTAATTTCTCTATGCCTGCACCGGTAGCATGCTACACGTGATACGGCTGCATCACGTCTTTTATCTCGTTCGTTCACATGCAAATAGAAAGAGAGTGAAGGTGTGACAGCGCTTTATCACGGTGTCATGCTACCTATGTTGGTAGGTATTCAAGTTATCACTCCATCTTCTCCTGGGTCTTGCCCGACATTGGCAACCATCTTGCGGAAACCGTTCTGAAACCGTCTTTTTGAATCTTTGTTCCTTGAACCTAAGGCTGGATTCAGAGTCACGCTTACGCCGGCGCTTGTGGTAAGCGACGCGGGCCACGAGCTAGGCGTTTGCCTTGTATCGTTTCACAGTGAAACGCGGTCGGTAAGCGTGACTCTGAAACCAGCCTTATTATTTTTGTCTGTAACAGAATATTTTTGAGTGAAGTAGTTTTATATCCCAAGTCAGAAGTACGCCAATGACCTGGACAATGATTTCAACGTTTAAACTATTTTTTACGAAATTAATAATTTTCCCTTCAGGTTCCTTTTGGCGTGACCACCTACGGTGACCACTCGCATATTTTAATAAGGGAATTTATTTATATGTATAAAAATAAATAAATAATATTTTCAGATGACTTCAAGCCAGCATCCGTGGATGTTAACAAAATAGCGACTGTGGATGTTAGCGCCAATAACCAAGTTACTGTCACCGTTCCACATTTAGGTAATATTGTAGTAACTAAACCTAGTACCACACTCTTTCTTATATTGTGATGTAGTAGCCCATCAACACGATATCGCGAGAAAAACGTCAGCTGTTTCATATTTATATTTTTTAAATAATGTCTTAGACATTGTCACAAATTATCTAGTCCCAGTTAAAATGCCAGAATTTAGCCCGGACTTGTATTATGATGACTAGACAAAATATCCCATGTTTCACCCAGGTGGAGAGCCTAGGTGGAGCACGGGCTCTGACCCAGAAATACAAATATAGTCGATACAAACATCCAAGGCTTGGGTAAAAAGGCGGGATTCGAACTCGCGACCCTCTTATCAGCAGGCAGGCTCACTAAAAAAAAACTGAGCTATGGGGTCGTCATTGGACTCATATAACAATTTCACTTCTAATTCAGTCATTTTATGGTTTGAGCCGGGACTTATTAAGAATTGATATTTTTTTCGGTTAAGTATTTTAGAGCCAATTTGAGCCTAGAAATGTACCAAAATAAAAAAAAGCACCTCGGCTGTTGCTGATTCAAATTTTCACCAACTCCCGAATGAAGCATGTTTCGTGTCACACGTTCCTTCAACTTTAAAGCAACAGTTTTGTCCCACAGATGGCGCTGGTGTTCCACAAACAGTGTTCAGAGGAAGTCAAAGACCTTACGCGAAAGAATGTGTGCTCATCATAGACAGGGATACGGGAGAAATAACTCTAGAGAAACTATCTAGCAATATACAGGTTAAAAAGACAAGGTAAGTGTCTGATTAATTTCGTAGGAGATGTGTTGCAAGTCTGTTATTAGGCAGTTGCGTATGGGGTATTTTCTGGCTTGCCACGAGGCTCCACCATTTTGTTTGATAATTATCATGTATTTTTGTAAATAAAACAATCCTCGAGATTACGATACAAACTACTTGACATTAGTAGAATTGCAGTGCAAACCATATTATTCAACCGGCCATCATTTTAAAAACCGTCCCAAGTGCGCGTCGGGCCACGCGCAATGTAGGGTTCCGTAGTTGCCCGTCACAATATACCTAATGGTCTTAGAAGGAGGCTTTTTGTTTTATATTACGGTTTAACGGCTATTAACGTCTAAAAAGTACATGTTACAAAAATATAAAAAAGAATTTGTTACTACCTTAGTGTTCGAACTTTATGCGAAACGATTTTAGAAAAAGTTTCACTGTTTGGAACCTGTGATCAAACATAAAAACGGAACTTACTATCCTGGAAGTTTTACAGAATTAGCTAAGACAGGATTCTCACATTCCACGCGGTTGAACATGCAAAAGCACGTGTACTATAAAACTCGACAAATTACATTTCGAGGCATGTATTTGTACCCACTGTCCATTATAAGTGGCGACGGGCTCACCCCCCGTCACACTGGACAGAGTTTCGGGACTTCTGGTGAAACGTGGATGTTCTGAGGTTTCAGAATATCTCTGACTACCCCCTCGGGGAATATAGTCGTGAGCATATGCTATGCTATGCTATGCTAAATTACATTGTAATTATTGTCCACAGACAGGAGAGCAATCAGAAGCCGCGGCCGCTGACGCCGGTGACGACGGAGTTCACCAACACGACGCAGCGCTCCTCCTCGCGCACGCGCGTCGCCACCAACCGACGCACCGCCAACACCAACGGTAACTATACTGCACACTATCATCATTTATACGTGAGAGAGCAGTCACAAGCTGACGCCGGTGACGACGGACTTCACTTCACCAACCGACGCACCGCCAACACCAACGGTAACTATACTGCACACTATCATTTATACGTGAGAGAGCAGTCACAAGCTGACGCCGGTGACGACGGACTTAACTTCACCAACCGACGCATCGCCAACAACGGTAACTATACTGGACATCAATGATGTTTTAAAAAAAACACTATCTTGAGCATAAAGGTATACCTTACAGGAATAGAGCAACAAACATGAATTGTCAAATGAAACCTTTTTTGGATGTTTTTGGAGACTATTCGCAGGCAAAAATTCGAATATTGTCTATAATTCTGAGTCTAACGTGAAATTGTGGATAAATTAATGAAGTAGTGTCAGTATATTTCATAAAATTATCTACGATTTCACTTTAGATTCGCAATTATTCACGGAAACCGAATTGTAAAAATTTATTAGTGACTAAAAAACGGTTCTATTGCCTCGCGCCACGTATCTCTTTCTATTATACAGTGGTGTTGCTAGGTACATCTCGCTCACTCAGCTGTATGTTCCTCTATTCCAGGTATAATACCTTTATGATCTTGAGCCACCATATGTATAATTTGAGCTTCATTGTAGGCCAGGGAGCAGGCAACCGACACGCGACCACACACTAGCAGACCAACAACGATTTTCATTATCAGCCTTCATACGTCCCACTAATGGGAACAGGCCTCTCACACGACTAATCGTGATTGTGTTCACAATCAGGAATCATTTATTCATAATAGGAATTTTCTTTAATTTTCTGTAACTACCTACTTCCCCGTCTTAAGACTGGAGACGTTATTGGCTGTGGAAAAGATGCGGCTAGAAATATGTGTAATATCTAAACTATTATAAAACTGTAACTGAAGTGTGTCTGTCCGTTGAAGATATTTACAAAAAAAAGATTACGATATGGTTTTTAGGTATCCCTGACTCGAAATCAACCTTTTTTAGAAATTTTGTCTGTCTGTTTGTCTGTTTGTTTGTTTGTTTGTTTGTTTGTTCGCGCATCACGCAAAAACTACTGAACCGATATTGATGAAACTTTTTTTGTTAGATAGCTTATGATCTGACTTAAAATCTGGTATATAATTTGTGCGGACGAAGTCGCGGGAAAACACTAGTATTGGTAATAAACGTGTGAACTGTGTATTGTCAGGAGCGGGTCCTGCGGGCGCTGGTGCGGGTGCGGCGGCGGGCGGCGCGGCGGCGCGGTACCCGGGAGCGGGAGCGGGAGCAGGAGCGGGTGCCGCCAGCAAGGCGCCGCAGGGCATGGTGCGCTCCCCCACCCGCTTCAAGTCCTCCCCTCCACAGGCCGCACCGTACGTTATACTTACCTTATCTTATCTTGTTGTGGGGGCTGGCATGGCACGCCAGCAACACTGAGACCCAGTGGGATCTTTTGTGTTAGCCCCAATACTTTTTGCTTTCTTCACCCTTCAAATACATGGTCAATGCAGGAGGCAATACCATTGAGGGGAAGAAACCTTAGATCTCCCGGTTTTGGGTATCCATCTCCGAGGAGGCACATGCGTTTTTCCGCCAAGAAAATCACAGTCAGTAAGGATATATTCCATAGTCTCTTCATCCTCTCCGCACGCTCGGCAGCTGGGATCTAGGGTGAGTTTCATTTTGTGCATCATCGTGCCTGTGGCGTATTGCCCAGTGAGGGCTCCGACGATGGCACGAGCCTTGCTCCTGCTGTTGTTCAGTATGAACTTTAAAGCACAAGTTGTCACATTGCTGATAAATTTCGAGTGTTTTAGACCTGCAAGGCCAGACCACTCCAGCCTGTGGGTTTTATCAGCCCCAAACCCTGTACGTATTAAATTAAACCAATCAATCTATACTTATAAAATAGTTCCGAGACTGACTGACAGACAACGCACAATCCACTGAAGATAGAAATATGAAATTTGGAATATTCTACAGAGGATGTAAGAGGGTGCACTAAGAAAGGATTTTTCAATATTCTTATTTAACGGTGACAAAGTCTAGGGCAAAAGCCAGACTTCCCGTACGACGATTTTGTTTTTCTTGAAAGATGCAGATTAATAAACAGTAATAAAAAATCGAGGTAAATTCTTATAAGATTGGGGTAAGTATTTCTTTTAAAAATATTATTTTACTAATTTGAAATTATTTCTTATGGTTTTTTTTTCTTCAATTCATGTACTTATATTAGACGTTATTTACAATCAATGCTTCAACCTAATAACCCGTTTGAAAGTTAATGCCATTTGTTTAAGGAGTTCGTGCATAAAGAGTCAAGTTTTGCCGCGAGCGGTTGTGTTATTCGCGTGGTGTTCGCGCGGTTCGCGTTCGAGCTTACCATGTGGCTCCGCCATCTCTTCTCAACTGTGTTTTTGTTTAAAAATAAACATTATAAGTTAATTTATAAAGGGCCAGGTCAGATCTATCCGGAACCGACGAGCATGCATGAAAGGAAGGACTAATGAATGTGGAGGAAGCTAAATAGGTTCGTCTCTGCACTTTATGACTGGCACACTTAACTATGGACTGTTCGCTTACAGATGGTCAGGCGGCGGCAACAGTACGCTGGCCTCCCTGCCTATGATAGGCCTGGACGACGCGCTGGGCCCCGCGCCCCCGCCCGCACCCCCCGCCCGTCCCTTCATACCTCCCGACCGCACCGCCCACGCTGACCGCACCGCCCAGGCGGAGAGGACCGCACAGGTGGAGCGAACCGCACAGGTGGAGCGCACCGCTCAAGCCGAGCGTAACGCCCATGTCGAGCGGACAGCTCAAGCCGAGCGGACAGCTCAAGCCGAGCGGAACGCGCAAGCCGAGCGGAACGCGCACATCGATAGGATCCACGTTCCCGTCCCGCCTGCGCACGTGCCTCCACCCGCTGCGGTAAGTTCTATCGAAGTAAAACTGTCTTAATATAAGGTTTATGATATTTATTTCCCATATGAATAATTTACATATTCGTCCACTTAAAATGTGTCAATATTCATCATCATCAGCAGCCTTTCTGGACATTGGACATAGGCAAAAGTCAAATCACAATTTTGTTCTTAACCGACAGAGTTCGTGTTTTTTAGTTTTTTATTATGCTTAATATTTCTTGAGGAGTGACTGGTTCGATGAACATACTAAAGGCGCAACTAGGTAGATTGTTTTCATAAATTATCGTTGCGGATTGATTTTCAACAATGTTTATAAAGAAGTTATTGAACGCATTTATTATTTCCCTGGATATTTTAATTTTCACTAACGGTACGTGTTTATCCTGACGTAACTGTCACTGTGTGTATGGAGGTGCTACTGGGAATGTTCCTCCATTTAAAAGGGAAGATCTCTCGCCCTGGGATCTATTCATGTTTTCCCACTATACCTTCGATCAACAATATACAACTAGATAACGGGTAGCATACAAAATCAAAGAGAAATTCTGTCCTCGTGAATATACAACATTTTTTGTTAACGAACCGAGAAAACAGTCCGAATACATTATAATTTCGACCTCAAAGCAACCATAATTCCTAGTAATTTAAAAAAGGAACACTGCGGCATTGCGAGACGTGCTTACGTTGGCTTTGTTCGAACGCAACTAATTCAAAATAAGACCTCACTCCAATAGTGAGTCGTTATTTGCCGGGACATGTTTTGAGCGCTGACGCGTTATCTAGTTGGATATTGTTGATCGAAGCACTATACATTATTTTACTTATTTCCGCATCTACGTTGGAATGCGTTGTGCTTGATTTAATAACATTCTAGGTTGCCTTACATTAATTTTTTGATCTTTTCACGAATTATTGGCAGTTTGATATAAGCGACAAAGCCCAAAAAGTCCCAGATTTGTGTCCTAACTATTTTCTAGTTTTTACTCTGTCGTTGTTACCGCGTTTTCCCGCTACTGTCCCGTTAAGCTAATTGTTGAATATGTTTGACTTTGCAGCCGGCGGCGCAGGATGACAGTTCATCGAGTTCGTCGAGCGACAGCGGCAGCGACTCGGACAGCGGCAGCGACAGCGACGACAACGAGCCGCCCGCCCCCGCGCACCTCCCCCTCACTAACGGTACGTGTTTATCCTGACGTAACTGTCACTGTTTGTATGGAGTTGCTACTGGGATTGTTCCTCCATTTAAAAGGGAAGATCTTCCACCAGGCTAGGTGTGAAGCCTGGGGACCGGCCGTGGTCTAACAGTTCTTAGTTGGACCTTGTATATACAAGGTGTTACAAAAATACAAATAAACATTTAAGGGGGTGGTTTAGACCATTAAACTGACAAACTTTCACTATGGGACCAATATCGAAATCGCGAAAAAAAAAATGATGTTCCACACTCTACAAATCGATTCGAGCTAAAGTATGTATGGGATGGGATCTCAGATATTTTTTTTCGCGATTTCGATGTTGGTCCCATAGAGAAAGTTGTTTAGTTTGACGGTCTAAACAACCCCCTTAAGAGTTCAAAAAATTTATTTTTACTTATGTATATATGGAATCTCTGTGATTATATCTCCTGTGCGATTCATGTCTTGTATTCGATTGTGAACCTTATGTGTAGCGGCTAAAGGGTTCCCAATGTGACGTCGCAAGTTGTCTTACGTGCACATTTGCGAGTGCCACGGTAGCGCCATCTGTTAGCTTCGTTACTATAACTGTGGGTGTTGACATCTGTGGCAAGGCCCCACATGTGCGTACAAGTCAGAGTCATCATCTCGCACTATGGATGTCTACTACTGCACATAGGCCTCCCACAAGGATTGTCACAACCCGCGGTCCTGCGCTGCCCTCATCCAACGGGTTCCGGCACCTTCCGGAAAGTTGTTCAGTATCATGTGTAAAATCACCCCTTAAAGTAATGCAATGTCGTGAAAATGACTAATAATGATTGTGTATGTACCTACAGGTACTGCTACAATACCGGCGCTGCCCCGCGACGTGCTGGACGACGACCTGTGCCTCTCCGAGTCGGGCAGCGACTCCGACTGACCGCGAGCTCGCTAACTCCACTCTAACCCTTTGTACGTAGCTCTATTATTGCTTGCACGCCTCCTCTTATACAAATACAACCGACAGTCGTTGACCGCGCCTTGGGTAGGCGAGCGGTGGGACAGGGGGGAAATACAGCCTAACGTGAAGATTGATGCATGAGGCGTATAGCATACAGAAGGAGTCGAGGCGCGGGCGTGCCGCCTTGGCGACCTTGACATACGGTCGGTAATTGTAATCATACCATTCCGAGCGGCGCTCGGATTTATTCTTGGTATACAATTATCGACCGTATGTCAAGGTCGCCAAGGTGCGCCCGCGCCTCGACTCCTGTATGCGATCCGCTTTAGGGTTACGACCACAGATTACCCCCAATAGATACCGCATGATGAAAATTTCGTACAGGCCCGAAGTCACCATTTTTGGCGGTAGGTGCGGGTAGCGGGACACGAAACAATGCAACATGATTGGCCATTTCAAGGTCGCACTATTCCGATCTCGCTCTATCTCGTTGCTTATATCAGTGCAAAATCATAGATGTGTGGTGCGCGGCGGCGGCCCTGTATGCGGTATCTAATGGAGGTGATCCGTGGTTACGACACATTGATCGACGGTTTATTGACAAAAATCACGATTAGTATGGACCGCCGTTTGCCTCGTCGATGCTAAAGGATGAGAACGGCGTCCCATACCAATCGCGCTTTTTGTCAACAAACCGTCGATCAATGTGTCGTAACCCTTAAAGATCATGATAATATGATGTTTTTTCATCAAGTTAGTACTGTTGCCTGAATAAAATAAATAAGTAAATTTATCAGAGAGTTATTAGTAAAAAACTATTTAATTTCCTTTCAAGAAAGCTAAAAGTGGCATTTGAAGAGAGAAGCGCCAAAACGCATCTTAATAATGTATGACGTTATATCACAATCTATCGACGTTATCATGTTGTGAAATGCTGAATTTATTGTTCGGCACCTGCCAACCCTAGGCTTTGTGTTTCAATTTTTACATGAAAAGATAATACATTTCTCCGTTCACTATTTATGTGTTTATTGTTAAAATATTGACAAAAATATGTCTCGACGCTCGCCTTCCTCAGACGCGACCAGCTATTTACAAAGTGTACCATATAATAAGTCAAATAGAAAAGTTCGAGACGGCTGGTAATTGATCTGATGATTATAACATGGTAAGGTTATACCGGGAAAAATTTATAACAGATACTTAGTTCAAAGTATTTTTTTAGGGATAGTAATTTTTTTATTACACTACTAGGGCACTTGGTCCATACAAACTAGCGCCATTATCTGTCAAATCTAGGGCAGTTGCATACAAATTTGAAGTATACCTATCATTTGTTTTGCCACATTTTTCTGGTGTGAGATGTTCGCGTATTAATTTTACTTTGATCTAATTCAAATATTTTTGATTTGTCTATTTGAAAAGCTATGTTATTTTACTTTATTTACAACTAGTGTTTACCTGCGACTTCGTCCGCACAAATTATATACCAGATTTTAAGTCAGATCATAAGCTATCAAACGAAAAAAGTTTCATCAAAATCGGTTCAGCAGTTTTTGCGTGATGCGCGAACGAACAAACAAACAAACACACAAACAGACAGACAAAATTTCTAAAAAAGGTTGATTTCGAGTCAGGGATACTTACCTCAAACACCATATCGTAATTTTTTTTTGTAAATATCTTCAATGTACAGACACACTTCAGTTACAGTTTTATAATAGTTTAGATAACAAATTAATGACTGAATAATTCAGTGGCGGGCGTGATCTAAACTATTATAGGTTTTAGGTGTACAAACCTACTTTTTTTAGAATGTTTGTCTTATTCCTTCCTTTCCGGTCCTGTGGCAATCGCATCCAGATCTTTCCGGTGTTTCTCTTGATATCTTCAACCCACCTGGATGTCGCACAACCCTCTCCCTTTTTGCCTGATCTTGGCTAACAATCTTTTTCACCATCACTTTAGCCTACGTGTCTTGCCCGTCGACAGTTTCAGAATACATTTGGTCTCGGACATCTTAAACGTTAGTTCAATGTCGGATATCGACAAAATTGCGAGATCTTATTATTGATTACCGAGTTAAATAATTATCACATTTCTTGCCAGCCAATCGACCGCTTTAAAAAGACTTGAAGGAATATGTTTTTAATTGCAGCTTGTGATGTAAATAAATAATTTAATATACAGATTGGAAATTATTAGAGAGCCAAATGTCTGCCGTTTCCTTTGATCTCAGTCAAATTTGATGCTTATGCGATATTGACATACTCAATGAAAATTTTATGTTTCTTAATATGCTGACGTTTAAAGGCGATGATCAGGAGTGAGATTTTTGCATCTCATTCGCTGAATTCAGCAGTTGAATTATTACAGCTGATTTTTTTTCTGTAATTTCGATATTGGTCCCAAATAGAAAGTTGCTCAGTTTGATGGTCTAATCATCCCCTTATAAAATCGTCAGCATATCCTCTGGTCTGTTTCAATAGATTTTCTGTTGTTTCTGGAATTGCAACATTGCAACAGACGAGCGGTTAAGAAAGACCTAACATTTATGTCGCAAAGACAAACATCAAAGGACAGCGATTCCTGCCATTGCTGGCATTCCAAAAATGTCCACTCTGTATTAAAAGTTAAAATGTATATTGACAACTTTTTAGCGCCACAAGAATAGAAAATCGTAGATTTTCTCTTCAACTTTGCTGCTACGTATTAAAGTGTATTTTTGTACGTCTCTTAGTGGTAACTACCACTGCTTATGTGATGTGTATACTTGTACATAATATATTAGACACTGCCATGGCTTTTAAATCTTCTAACGGCCGAGGCAAATTTTACGGAACAGGAGCGCGTTTTTATTGAACAAAAATAATCAATACCGTCAACGGAGAAATAAGACCGCTAAATCAAGACATTGGTATCGATTCGGTATTGCCACGACTTAACTTAACTAAATTTATTCCTGTCATTTTCTAACATTCGACTAAGAAAAGAGACAGAAAACCAAGAACTGACTTTAGTGCTGTCAAAGTGACGCTACACGCCTAAAATAAGATGGCATCATAATGCACGCCATCTTATTTAAAGCCTGACCAGAAATATAAAAAACCTCGCCATGTTGCGGAAAATCATTGGAACTAATTTTTGTACTTGGAACACTAACAATAAAGGTGACAGTCGATTGCAGCGCCAGGTTTTTTATTTTCCTGGTCAGGCTTTAAGTCGTTTTTGGCCGTGTAGCGTCACTTTGACAGCACTAAAGTCAGTTGTTGGTTTTCTGTCTCTTTTCTTAGTCGAATGTTAGAAAATGACAGGAATAAATTTAGTTAAGTTAAGTCGTGGCAATACCGAATCGATACCATTTTCACCCTTATGACGTAGGGTTTGTTTGACAGGCGAGTATTCCGGACATTTAGGGTCCTTCTTAATTTGCTGACGGGTTTTTAAGGGGATAATTGGACCATCACACCGAACAACTTTCTCTATTTACTACGAAACTGCAATCCTACTCGATCCAAATGTATGGGATAGCTGTATTTTTTCGCGATTTGGGTGGGAATAAAGATGTTTAGTTCCATGGTCTGATCATCCCCTAAAACAACCGTCAGTATGATATTGATTTTGACTCTTTGAAAGCAAAAAGTAGCAGATGCTGGACGCAATCAATGTTAATTCTTGTTTCAATGTAGATGACGTTAATCATTTCTTGTTACGAACAATGCTCTGCTCTCTGCTAAATCTGCGCGGTGGGCTAACCACGGCTTGTGAGAAAACAAGAAAGGTCGAGAAAGGGGTTCAAAGATTTTTCCTTGGAGGCTAGCTTAGTGATTGGCCGCCATTTTGTTTTTTTCTTTCAAGTCGGTGGCACACTATAAAACTTAATATGTGTATCGATAGGCCCTTAACGACACTATTTGAGCAAAAAATTGTATGATGTTCTAAAGTGGCAAGTTTCCCAGATTGTATGCGACTGAAACTTTTAAACTGACTGAAAAAAAAGGCCGATCACTATGCCAAAATCATCGAAAACCTTACTTTGATAAACTATCTCGCTTTGTCGCTGGCCGTGCGTACCACAGTCCCTCTAGCATGAATTTTCTACACGCGCGCGACTCGGCTTTTTTCCATAAGTCGCGGCAAGCGCGGCTTACGCTCTTCGGAGACCGCAAGCACAGGTTATTTTGTATACAGCGAGGGCGCGTCGCGCGCGTGTAGAAAAATCATACCAGACGTGCTGGCCTAATAATTAAATGAATACTATGTACAAAAGAACGAAGAATCGTCAGTTTCAGAACCATCGCAAAATAAATAAATCGCTAGAACTTGGCAAGTGTATTTACAACACTTAACTGATTATACCTATATTTAACTTTAATAAATGATACTCCTATACTCTGTTCACTTCACTGTGCCTTCGAATGCTTGTGCGTTATTTAAAAAGATAAGACCACATGGTAATGGTAGTAGATATTCAGTTGAAAATGTAATGTAACCTTACAAATGCTAATAGTGCTACAACACCTTTATAAGTGTCTGTTTGGCATTGTACAAGGAGACAATACAAAACGGCAAACTGACTCGAGTTAAATGTATGCGACAGCTGTAACTTTTTTCGCGATTTCGATGCTGCTCCCATAGAGAACGTTGTTCAGTTTGATAGTTTAATCAAACTCTTAAAACATGTAGCATATAGCATATTAAGTTGCGCCCTGTATAGGAACGTTTAGGGTTGAACTACACATGGCCGCACGCGATCGCGTTCCGTCTATCTTATATGCTCTAGCAAATGACCATCCTGAGTGACAGAAAAGGATGGAGCGACGGAAAAGTGCGATCGCGTGCGGCCATGTGTAGTTCAACCCTTATGCAGAAGCGTTGTCACATGCGTCAAATTCGGTACCTACGTCAAGTTTTTTCTGGAGGGCTGAATCGAAAACCATTTCGAGATAAGTGTCTCCCTGGACAAGGCCTTATGGTAGCAACAACAAAGAGGGGAATATGGTCATGAATTACATGTATGTATGAAAAGCATTCTTAAGGGTTGAACTACACATGGCCGCACGCTATCGCATTTTTCCGTCGCTCCGTCCTTTACTGTCACTCAGGAACGTCATTTGCTAGAGCATATAAGATAGACGGAACGCGATCGCACGCGGCGTGCTGTTCCGTTCAACCGTGTGTAGTTCAACCCTAATTGTCCAACAAAAAATGTGTTTTGGTCTATACAGGGTTTAAACTTAAATGGTGTATCTTCCATTTGGGTCGAGTAGCCGTTAACATTTTCTATGGAACAACACTTTTTTTTGCTATATGATATTGGTCCCATAGTGAATTATGCTCAGATTCATATTCTAAAGCCCTTAAGTATGTAACGCATATGTCGCATATAAGTTAACACCCTGTATATACCTTAATTAAAATAAAACTACAACTAATACAGTTAGGGCCTATTTCACCACTTGTGAGTAAGTTCTTGTTAGCTTATCCGACAGATATTTTGACATATCTTTCATACAAAATATGTCAAATTATCTGTCGGATAAGCTAACAAGAAATTACTCACAAGTGGTGAAACAGGCCCTTAATGTATTATTTTTACACTTTGAGAAACTTCGAAGGTAATTTATTTTGACCTTTTTTTTACCTGTAATAAATATGCTTAAATAACGTACTGTATTCGGCCAAATATCTTTCCGACTCTTGCCATGCTATGGAATATTTTTATTAATAACGGTACATTAAAGATTATAATTATAGTTATAATACATTATTTTTATGTCATGATTATTTTATCCATCAATGTTTAAGTGAAATGTTTTTACTTATGTGACATAACATAACATCATATTGTGCCTCCACTGCACAGTGTTTTAAGAAGTGGGTTTTGGTGACGTCCACGTTTTATTCAAGAAATCGATAGTTTTTCTAATTCTGAGTGCAAGAGTAAAACTCCGGCTTCGATACGACTTATAGTTTTTTTTATAATAAGTGACAAAAAATCCGCAATCCGGATTCCGGAAAACATATAACGAATTATTAAAAAAGAACTGAAATACTTTTTTTTGTTTTGATTAAATCTTATAATTGTGTACAAGACAGTACACCTTTCCACAAATTTTGGACATTTTACTGCGAATAGGTAACGAAATATGACCATTTTTCGTATTTCAGTTTTCATGTTTTTACTCGACCATAAAACCGTATTAGGATGAGATTTCTACACCGAACGGTTGTTCATACCCTCCTTTATAGGTAGTATGTAAATCACAACCTAATTCCGTTTTATGTAGAAGTTATTAATAATTTTCTATTTTCTTCAGGGTTGTCACTTACTCATATCCGGTAATACGTTATATTTTTGAATACCTACGTCGTTTATATTTTCATCCGGATTAATAATTGCGAGTTACAAAAACCAATTTTGTGTTATATCATCGCCATTGACACGTAGTCTAAGAAAAATACGGCTTGAGATTGCATTACAGACACTTTATTACATTGTGTTTGAACTAGTATTGCTGTTAATTTATAATACTTTTGTCTACTCTTTACTATCTTCTTATCGTGTGGGCAAGTTCTGGTGTCAAAGTTTTTTCATACCGCCTTACGGCCTCTTTAATTTACGATATTAACCGGGGATTATTATTTTTATACGTAAAACGAATTGAACAAAGCAGTCCTGTACAAAATCACCAGTTACAATATTTTTGTTCATACCAAAATTTAATGTTTTGTAAATGTCTTAATTATCTAATAATACACAATACAAAATAAGGGATATATTCCTATTCCTAGCTATATTCCAAATTATCATCTAAAGTGCCATTAATGCAACCTACTCCATACAAAAATCCGTAGATTTCCCCGACTAACGCTTATGTAATGATTTAGCAGATATTTGTTGCTAACTCAAAATCAATCATTTTTACGCCCAAAAATTTAGTGTAGATTTAAATCATAATCATAATAATTTATTGCCATTAATCTTGTCTATCGTACTCTTGAAAATTTAATATCTATTAACTAGAATATTACTAACTATTAATGTCGATACCGAGAATTGTAGTACCCGCAGAAGCAGAACGACGACCCTTGAACAAAACTATTATTAAGACTTCGTTATTAAAAATTAGTTTAATAACTTTTTGTCTGCATCTGACCATCAATTTGTCTTTGTTGAAATCTAACTGTTATTTAGCTGTTAGTTCTCCAAAAAGGAAATAATAATAATAAATAATAATAAAAATCTTTATTTGCAGGTAAAGTTACATTATACATAATGTTCTTAGCTTAATTAGGATAAGTTTGCAATTTGGCTATGTATATAAATCTTTGCTGCTAATGCTTAAAAAAGTAAATCTGTGATTTAAGCATCAGCTTCCATAAATAGTTGCAGTAATCGCCGTAAGGCCAGAGGGTACGCGGTCACATATGGGTGCGCAGTGCACACTCCAGCGCATTCGTGTGTTGGTGTGTTGATGTGTGTGTGTGCGTGTGTGTGTGTGTGTGTGTGTGTGTGTGTGTGTGTGTGGGTGTGTGTGTGTGTGTTTGTGGGGGTGTGTGGGGGTGTGATTGTGTGTAGAGAAGAGTAACGAGAGTATAAGAGGAGAAAATATGTAATGGTGTAAGTCTTGTGGGATATTTAAACTGGTGGATGAAGAAGGTCTTCAGTGTTTTCATACGAAAGACTCTGTAGCCAGCTACTTACAGTTTTCTTGAGCATGTTTTGGGAAAGTATATGGGTGTTCAGTATACGGTGCAAACTATTGTATAGAAATGGACCAGTAAAACAGAAGAATCGTTGACTAAATGCTGTGTGTAGTAGGGTGGACTTTGCTACGAGATGGTTTCGACGGCTTGTGAAGTTATCCTCAAGGGGAGTGAGGGAATGTTGGAGAAGGGTAGTGTATAAGATATATAGTTGGCGGACTGTAAGTACCTGACAGAAGTCATAAAGGGTTTTGGTGGGATATAATATAGGTTTAAATGTGGCTACTTTTAAGATGGCTCTTTGGGCTCGCTCTATGCTTATCATATGTGTTTTAGCTGCACCACCCCATGTGGTTACACAATATATTAAAAGAGTTTGACATAACGCTAAATAGATCATTTTTAAAAGGGGGGGGTCAGCAACATGTCTTAGTTTTTTAAATACAAAAATTAGTTTACGTATTCTGCTAGTTAATAGATTAATATATGGCGTGAAGGAGAGGTTTGTATCAATTAATAGTCCTAAGTACTTAATTTGGTGGGTTCTTTGAATGGTGGGGCAGCTGCATTGCAAGTTGGGAGCATGGGTGGTGTGAGCAGTTATAGTGAAAGTTGAGGGGTCAGGAAGTTGCCAGTTACGGATTGAAAATATCATGTGTTTTGTTTTTTCAACATTTAGGGTGAGTAGGTTCGCTGTAAGCCATGTTGAGACCAGGTTAAAACCTTCTTGCGCAAATTTATATGTCTCATTCCATGTTTCACCTGAGAAAAATAGAACCGTGTCATCTGCAAAAGAGAGAAGTTGCCCATTGGGTAGATTTAGTTGGCATAAGTCGTTTAAGTAGGTTAGAAAAAGACTGGGTCCCAAAATGCTGCCCTGGGGAACACCATACGTGATAGGAAGGTCGTTACTTGTATATCCATCAAGGGTAACACATTGGGTGCGGTTACTTAGATAGTCTTTAAAGAGTTTCAGCTGATTCCCACGTATTCCCAGTGTTTCCAGTTTAGATAATAGGATGGAGAACGAAACCGTGTCGAACGCTTTTGCAAGGTCTAAAAAGATTGCAGCACATTTCTTGCCTTTGTCCATATTCCGCACTAGGAAATCAGTGAGTTTGTGGACTGCTTGAGCAGTGGACTTCTTCGCTCGGAAACCATATTGATTATTGCTAAGTAGATTTTGTGTTTCTAGGTATTTTACAAGACGGTTATTAATAACTCTTTCTAGTACTTTAGATAAGGTTGGTAGAACTGATATTGGGCGATAGTTGGTGACTTGGTCTCGTGCGCCAGTTTTATAAATGGGGTGAATAAGTCCTTTCTTAAACACATCTGGAAATGAACCAGTTGAGATTGCTAGATTGCAGATATATGTCAGGGGTGGGATTATAATATTTCTATAAGTTTTAATAAACAAAGTGGAGATGCCATCCCAACCCACTGCACAATCATTTCGAAGTGTTGAGATTATGCGACCAACTTCGTCCTCGTCAGTCGGAAGGAGAACTAATGATTTAGGTGTGGGGTTTTGGTTGATAGTAGGGTTCGTGTTGTTGTGTGTATTTGTGATCTTCTCGGCCAGCGTTTTACCTACGTTCGCGAAAAAAACATTGGTGGCATTAACTGATTCCTGTGGGGTGCATTTGTGAGTGAGCAAATCACGCGAGCTTGATTTAGTTTTGTTTAGATAAGCTATATCTTTCACTACTTCCCATAATTTTTTACTGTTTGATCCAGCATCATCCAATCTATTTCTATCGTACTTCCTTTTTTCATTTTTTAGAATGTTGTTGCAAAAGTTTCTATAGCGTTTATAAGTTAGACAGAGCGTGGCATTTTCCGGGGATTTTTTATAGTTTTTGTAGAGTCTGTCCCTATTTCGGATACACCTCACCAGGCCTGGTGTTATCCAGGGTTTGATTGGTCGGAGGCGGCGTGGTAGTGTTTTTATTTGAGTGTTTTTTGCAATAGTGTCACGAAGAAGATCGACCAGCAGGCTAGCTGCGTTATTGGTATCTGTTATAGAAAATATTGGTGTGAGATCAAATAAATAATAAAATAAACAAATAATAAACGATTACTGAAAAATCACGCTCTAAAAAGTATGAAACAAGAAAATATTATCATCTGAAATTTTTTTGTGTAGTTTGCATACCTACATATTATTATTATAACAATTTCAGATCAGAATGTTTTCATGTTTCATACTTTTTAGCGCGATATTTTTCAGTATTCGAGTTTTAGTTTTTGATCTTACTTTTTATTTAAATTATTTTGGTTTATTACAATATATATCTTTGAAAGTCACATAATAATATCCTATAACCAGTGGACGTTCAAGACGCTTCCAACGATACCTCATTTGTCAAATTATGATAAGTAGTTTAGAAGTTAAGAGGAAACCGATGGATATACATACATACATAAACATTGTCTGTTTTTACGGCACTAACAGAGTATAATTTGCTTATGTAGAATACAGCTATTAATAAAAATGTTAACAAAAAAAAAGTAGAAATTACAAAATAAACTTACAGAAAAGATGTTTAAAATATTATATAATCAGACACTTCTAAGAAGCAAGCAAGAATGTTTAATTAGTGTTTCATACAAAACCTAAAAATTTTAATATTTAATTTGAAGTCACATGACAACCCTAAGCCCGGAAATTCCGGACAAACCTAAAATTAATAATAACTTCTACATTAAACGGAACTAGGCTGTGATTTTATTAGAACCTATAAAGGAGGGTATAAACAATTTTTCGGTGTAGAAATCTCATCCTAATACGGTGATATGGTCGAGTAAAAACATGAAAACTGAAATACGAAAAATGCTCATATTTCGTTACCTATTCGCAGTAAAATGTCCAAAATTTGTGGAAAGGTGTATTGTCTTGTACACAATTATAAGATTTAATCAAAACAAAGAAAAGTATTTCAGTTCTTTTTTTATGAATTTTTTCCTCTTTTTATGACCCAGATTTTAGGAAACTTTGACATTTATTATAAAAAAAACTATAAGTCGTATCGAAGCCGGAGTTTTACTCTTGCACTCAGAATTAGAAAAACTATCGATTTCTTGAATAAAACGTGGACGTCACCAAAACCCACTTCTTAAAACACTGTGCACTGAACAGAGAATAATTTTTATTTTATGCCAATAATCATAAAGAAGTTAGTTTTAAGGATTATAATGTTTGTTTGGTAATATTGTTATCGCAACATACATTTATTTATTAGTTAATGAATTGCAATAATTAAGTGTATATTACATACAGCAAGAAACAAAAAGTTATGTTTTTATTTGACGTTTATTGAAATATCAATGTTGATTGATTTGGTTTTTATTGAGTTATTTCTTATTTGGGATGAAACGGACTGAAATGTACGATGTGTTTACGAAATAATGAAATGTGTGCCTTGGATACACCTTTATTTGGTTACCTATAATGTGTTCGTTCGGCTAAAGTTGTTTAGTTTCGAGTCAAATCAATTGTAAATATAGCTTTGTATCGTTACACATTTTCATTAGGTTCAAATTGGAATGACAGGCTTTCAGTCTTGATCGTATAATACTTTAACTGAAGTAAAGTTGTTGTTGTTGAAATAAGTGCTTTGTCTCTTTTGAGCATTTTGAAGCTGACTGAAACAAAACACTTCAACAATAGTTTATTTTATTGTATCTAAACTTAAAAGGGTCTTCAAAATATCAATCATTTGTCTCACGAATTTATGTTGTATTTATTGAAATGGACATTTCAGTCTTTTAGAAATTAACAAAACATAAAAATGTGGAATAAAATTACATATTTTTATCTAAAATTGTAATGAATCCTTTATATTTGCTGTGAATAGTATACCATTATATTGGAACGAATTGTTTTTATAGGTCTGTCATCTCAACCGTTTTGTAACGTGACCAATGTATATGATACTCGATTGTCAAAAACCTTAGAGGTCAAATAAAGGTAAATGCTGTTTTTACAACCTGGTTTTATTTCAGTATAATTACTCATTCCTTGCCAGCAGCTCAGCTCGATGGGAACGTATAATCAACCAATTTGCTACCTTAGGACCTTCTCACAATCACACACATCGTTCCTCATGTGAGGTGACTTAGTTATGTAGCTAAGAGTCACCTATCAAGCTTTTTAATTTCGATTTTTTAACTTGCTAGAAACCATATTTTTTTATTTTTTTCTGTATTATTTTTATAACGATATCTTTAGAACTAAGCTACATACAGGCACGTGAGTTAGTGGATAACAGAGGACGCGGACGTCAGGAAGTCAGTGGTAACCTTATCAAACACAAATCGTCGTAAAACAGAGATAGGAGAGTTAGTCATGAGAGGGAAGACAACTTTGTCAATAAAATGGTCCAGAAAACCTGACCGTCAGGTCACATAATGTGCGTTATTATGGCGCATTGTAAATCACAGAAATTAAAAATTAAGGGGTCCTCATGCAAGAAGCTAGTTTCATCAACTTTTTTTCGAGGAATTTGCGCTACGGCTACTTCGCGCTACGGGCACCGTTTTGACAAGCACCACTTTAAGGGCCTGTTCACACTAGCGATTTCACGGCGAGGCGAGATCGCGGCGTACACGCGGCGACGTCGCGGCGTACACGCGGCGACGTCGCGGCGTGCGCGCCGCGATATCGCTGTGTGCTCGCGGCGAGCACTCCGCAATTTCGCCGCGATTATTTTTAGTATCAAACTTGCTCGCTGCGTGTACGCCGCGAACTCGCCTCGTCGTGAAATCGCTGAAAAATCGCTGGACAAATCGCTAGTGTGAACAGGCCCTTATTCGCACCACGGCTACCGACGCGCCACCATGCTATAAGTCTTCGACAAACTGGTAATACATAGAAGCGTCAACCTTGGTGTGATTTTAGAGCAAACTCTACAGTATAACAATAAATAATAAAAACCGGCCAAGTGTGAGTCGGTCGGGAGACCGAGCTAAAGGACGAGATTTTTTTTTTCTGTATATTAATAATATGTTGTGTGTGGTGGTGTGGTTCGGAGCCCTCGGTGCGCGAGTAGACCGACTCGCACTTGACAGGTTTTATTTTTATTCGCACATACGGATGGAAGGAATAGCGGTAAGATTTTCGGAGTCACGTTGCAGGGATTGCCTCGAACACTTGTCTCTCGCGCGGTGTTCGCGCGGTTCGCGTCTCAGCCTGCCACGAGGCTCCTAAATCCTTCTCAGTTGTTCTTACTCAAAAAAAAAACAATCCTCGAGATTGGATAGACACTCCCTCAAATAACTTGACACTGGCGAGATCTAACAAGGAAACGCCATTAAATAAAAATAGAATAGAATAGCGGTAAATAATACTAGCATGACTGTAATTTGATTTTTTTATTTCAGTAACCATAGATGCTCGTACATTTTGTCAGTTATTTTATTGTGCTAATGAACACCATTTTTACCGATTGTGCAATTTTGTATTTTCACGCTTTACAAGCGAAATAAATAGTTATACATTGTTTTTTATTTTAGATCAGGTACAGACCTCTAGTTTATTGCTTTTAAATACTGGAACAGTTATAATTTTTAAATAAAAGATAAGTACTTAAATAACATTTCATGTGGTCACTTAGGCTGGCTTGCACCAAAAACCATTTATACATACATATGTATATATTATTAATATTATGATGTCACTGTCATTTGTATAAGCAGTGTGAAAGACAGAACCATCACTAAATAAGTTTAACCCTAAATACTTGTTGGTGCAAGCCGGGCTTAATTTATTACAGATTTCTTAGGCCATATGCACACGGCGTATTTTTCACGCGACGACGATGGCGATGCGCGTTACCGAGCCGCGCCGCAGGGGAAAAAAACCGGTAAGCTGTATCGTGTAACGACGTGAAACCTTTGATACGTTATACAGGGAAAATTTTATATCACTGGGATGCGTTCACGAGTCACGACCTTTGGGTGCAGTGGTCAACTCGCTTTAAGATACGGAACTTCTATTTTTATTGTAAGGACTAGCCTTGCAGTAGCATTTCCCCATTCAATTTTATACCTTTCTTGAGTTTCGTCCGCACAAATTATATAGGTACCAGATTTTAAGTCAGATCATAAGCTATAAAACAAACACATTTTCGTCAAAATCGGTTTAGTAGTTTTTGCGTGATGCGCGAACAAACAAACAGACAAAATTTCTAAAGTTAAAGTTGATACCAAATCAACTTTGACCAAAATTTCAGGGATCCCGAAAAAACCATATCGTAATCTTTTCCTTTTTCATGATTTTTAACATTCAAAATTTGAATCTAAAGTTATGGGGAATAAAATCCAAAGTTGCCCCCGCAAAAAGTGGCAGAAATGTTTGTTAGTAGAATTACACGCGTAACCAGTCCACATATAAGTTTACAAAGGTACGGAACGACCACCAAATTTTCCACTCGCTATAACGGTACGAGATCCGACCGTAAACTTGTGCACCTCATTCGTTTGGCGAACGAAATGTGATTCAAGTGAAAGTTTACACAGGAGTAATACAACGCCGCCGGCGCCGGGTTGCCTAGCAAAATCTTGCCGCAAGTACCTTCACCAGGATGATTTATTGTACCATTTTTAAAACAAATGCTCCTATCTGTTTGGGCAGTAAATGAGGTGCCATCGGAAGGAACACGATCTAAAGAACTGGAAAAACTAGGGTTGCCACCTCTCAGTCTGCCGCAAGTCTAGGTTTGCCAGGTTCAAAGTAATTTTTCATCGAGAAATGCACCTATAAAGTTGGGACTTAATTTCTACACCAAATTGAAGCTTTTGCCTTCCTCGACACAGTGGACCAGGGTTGCCAGCCTAAAAGCGGCAATACCTTTAATGTTCCAATTGTTACCTCAACTACACACGATGGTTTTTTGTCTTATATTGTGAAATATACTGTTTTTTTTTTAGGTTTTTGTAGTCAGTTAGAATATAATATCATTTATGATTGATAAGGGAGCTACTGAACGGTAAAAGGACTCTCAACGCGCGTCGTCTGCACGTAGAAAACACCCGTGTGCAGGCTAACATAATATCATTATTCCAACGATTTGATTTATGTGTTGCGACTAGCAATGTAGAGATACATTAGTTTCATTTGCAATGCATTACCGCGGCAATGTATAATTGCTTTAATACCATTTAGGTACATTATAAATAGGTAAATAAATAAATGGAGATTCATGCTAAACACTCAAAACAAAGAGCATTAACAATATTTAGTCAAAAAATAGCAAATCTGAAGATAGTCTGCAATATTTGGCATTTACTTCTAAATTCATTTGTAATTATTAATACATTTTATCTTTAAAGTGTAACGTAAAATAGAAAAGTGCTGGATTTTAAACAATCTCACAACCCACTCATGTTTTTTTAAATATTGTAGTTTCGAACAACAAAAGTTTGTTTTATTAACAACAAAATAATCAAAAATAGACAAAAGCTAATGCAGTAAATAAAAAATAACGATCTATAATATCAACAACAAAATAAAGGAAAGCAAATCAGGTACGCACTAAAACATTTGGTTTCTCTAAGCTGTATTTTATGGCAACACAGCGAATGACTAAAGACCACAGATACCTTCGTGCGAAGATACGTTCCAAGGCGCGTTGAAGCGTGCGGTCAGATTTATCTTAAAATACACAAACAACCCTCTATACAAGGCGTAACAAAACACCCTACTAATATTTAAAGGGGTGGTTAAAAGCCTCCGCACACTGCAGCGATATTATCGACAGCGATATCGCGACACCTTACACACTGCAGCGATTCCGCGATTCGCGTCACGCATGCGCCCCACCACTGAATGTAGTCGAAGAGATTGCGTCAGGTTGCGGTAACATCGCGGCAGTGTGTGGCATCGAGCGCAGCCCCATACAAAATGTACTGAGAAAAAATATAGCAAAATCGCAGCGATATTATCGCTCGATAATATCGCGGCAGTGTGTAGGATCGCGCGCGTCCCCATACAAAATGTACTAGAAATAAATATCGCAAAATCGCAGCGATAATATCGCTCGATAAAATCGCTGCAATGTGCGGAGGCTTTTAAACTGAACAACTTTCACTATTGTAATCCTTTCGTCCCTCCAGGGTTGTGAGAGAGTGTTTCTTGGATTTTACTGCATTTTTGCCTCAAAAGCCCTTTAATTGGCCGCTTCCGTTGTAATTTTCCTAATTTCATAAATAGAATGCTAACTTCCGCTTGTCATTTTCCCGCCATTCGCCAGCGTGCTGAATTGGCTCTGACGCCATTTTGTTCATTGTGTTTCCGGATTTTGACGAGTGCAGTTCTGCCTCAAAATACGCGAGTGAAAAAGTTCGAAATTTCCGTTATCGATATTAAAGTGAAATAATTTCGTTAAGTCACTCGTATAGTTTAGTTTTGTTCAAATTTGAGCCCGTTTAGTGAATTCGGTTCGTCATGGCTCACGAAAGTCATTATATCGTCGAATCGAGGGTTTGTCGCCGCTCGCGTCGCGCCGCCGTGTCCCGCGCCACGTGGCTCGCGTCCAGCTCCCGTGCCCCGCGCCGCCAACGCGGCGCCAGCTCCAGGTGCAAGCTGCAGGTGCAGCGCCGACGCGCTCCGCCGCCACGTGCGCCCCGTGTCTACAGTCTACAGTCGTTGCGAGTTGAGGTTTGATAACTCGCGGGCCAGGTTTGTGTTTTGACTTTGTACAACGCTTGGGTGCTCGGCCGCGCCGGCCCTCCATTTTCGAGGGAATTCTTCAAACCCCGTGCGCGGCATCCGGCCAAATTAAAACTACTTTGAGGCTAGGGTATTTTATTGCCTTAAGGTTTAAAGATGTTATACGACTAGCCTATTTTAATTTAACTAATGTCATGATAAATCTGAAAATTTGATAAATTTCCGATGATAAGCTGACATTATTGTTCGTTTTAGACGAATTACCGGTTTGACCGAGGTTAGACCGATATCGAATTTGACCGATGTCTTATACCCGTTAGAACGATATTTTCGAATGTCAGATCTGTTAGCAGGAGCAGGGGCGGTGGGATTGCGATGATTTCCAATCTATTTAATTTTCATACACACATAATTATGTACATTGACGACCGTACTTCGATTTCGGAAAAGTTATCGCTACAAGTACCAACCATCTTCTGAGGTTGCAGATTGCGAGTGAGTGAATCGATAATTTAAAGAAAAGGGGGCGTCAGTAAAATGTTTGTCTAAAGTGATTAAAACCGAATAAGAATGGTTTCAATTATCTTGTATAACATTAGGTAACTTTTATTTTAACGGCTCAAAGAGCTGAATTACCTATGTTTTTCTTGTTACTAGCCGACTTATCGAAATGTTTAGCGAATGACCGCCATCGATCAGTTTGAGCCAAAATGATTTGAATATTGTTTTCGGTCTGTAACTTGATATTTTACTAAAAGTTTTGGTTAAATTCTGAAATATTATGAACTCTTCGAGATTCTTCCGTGCGTCGCGTCGTCGTATTTGCCACAGTAAATGACGGTTTGTTCTACATATATGTGAGCAAGTGTTCTTTTCATCAATCTTTTGATTTTATTAATTTTTTTTTAAAAAAAAGGATGTGGAAACTCCCGTCCATCGAACCCTATAAAACCTGAGAAAATATGTCAAAATATATTTATTCAAGTGGGTGTCGAATCACAAGAATATTAATCCTACTTCGACACATACATTTTCTACAACGATTGTTTAGAAATTGGACGTAATTTTATAGCAATTCTAGCTCATCGTTCAATTCTTAGGTAAAACCAAGTCTTTTCCAAAAGATATTGTGAGTACATGTTATTTGGCGTCGCTTCGGCCGAACCCTCTTCAAGAAAGCTTCGCTGCATCGAAAGGATTATCGTGTTCTTCAATTGATTATAAATGCTATGAAATGCATTGGACAGATATTTAATTACAAAAGTCGGTAATTTTTCTAATATTGATAGATCATTTCTTGGTGCCTGTCTACTGTAACATGACCTTAAACAAGAATTCTTCACGAAAAGCGGACGAAAGAAGGAAGGAGTGGAATCTTACAATAGATCGTGCACAACTACAGTAGGGTAAGGACCCTCTTTTGAAGTCAAAACTTTACTATCTTCGCTTGCACTCTTCCAGTTGGGTAAAGCGAACAAAGTCCCTCTCGTCGATTATCAGATCTTCGCAAGCTACGTCGTCGACACTTCCAGTTGGGCAGAGTCCCTTGTCGGAAGTAAAATATTTACGAGCTTCGTAGTGCACACTACGACTTGGGTAAAATTCCTTGACAGAAATCAAATTTAATCAATTTACGAGCTTTGTCGTGCACATTACCAGTCGGGTAAAGTCCCTTGTAGAAAGCAGATATTTACGAGCCTCGTCGTGAAAACTTCCAGTTGGGTAAAGTGTCTCAGAAGTCAGATCTTTGAGAGTTTCATCGTGCACACAGCAGGTGGATGAAATTCCTCCTCTGAAGACAGACCTTTGAGAGCTTCGTCTTGCATACTTCCAGGTGGGTAAAGTCCCTCCTTGGAGGACAAATTTTTGCGAGCGTCGTCATTCACACGTCCGGTTGGGTTAAGTCCTCTCTCGGAAGACAGATCTTTGCGAGCTTCGTCGTGCACACTTCCAGTTGGGTAAAGTCCCCACTCTGAAGTCAGATCTTTACGCGCTTCGTTGTGCACACTTCCAGGTGAGTAAAGTCCTCACTATGAAGTCATCTCTTTACGAGCTCCGTTGTTCACACTTTCAGGTGGGTAAAGTCCCCAAACTCTGAAGTCAGATCTTTGCGAGCTTCGTTGTGAACATTTTCAGTTGGGTAGAGTCCCCACTCTGAAGTCAGATCTTTACCAGCTTCGTTGTGCACATTTCCAGGTGAGTGAAGTCCTCACTATGAAGTCATATCTTTACGAGCTTCGTTATGCACACTTCCAGGTGGGTAAAGTCCCCAAACTCTGAAGTCAGATCTTTGCGAGCTTATTTGTGCATACTTCTAGGTGATTAAAGTCTCTCATCTGAAGATAAATCTTTGCGAGTATCGTTGTGCACACTTCCAGGCGGGTAAAGTCCCTCTTTGGAAGTAAAATCCTTTCCAGGTGGGTGTAGTCCCTCCTTGTAACCTAAGACTGAGCTCTGCGGGCTTCGTCGTGTCATCTGGGTCGCCTATACTGTCGCAGAGCTTAGATATTGAGTCGTGAGTTCCAGCGGTCAAGTCCCTGGAGTCTCCGACAGCTTCCAGCGTTCATCATAGACGATTATAAATAAGAACGTGAGCAGCTGTAAAATTTTATACGAGTTTTGACAGCTTTGACTATAGTCCGACAATTGTTCGGCCGTGGCTAATATGTATCATAAAAGTGGAGATCTTGGCCTTCTGTCTGTTTATGACTGATAACAAAACATATTAGCGGGTTTATCGGAGTACAATTCAATGAGAAGTCAATTTGAATTTTGTACATAGCATGACTATGAATTGCTTTAATTGGTCAGACTTACTGGTATTCAAATTCTATCAATAGAAAGTTTGACGTCAGTAAAGTCATCAATACAACCACATAGCTCTTACAGAGTGGACACAGAATAGTAGCATCACCGCTGAACGCGGACGGGGTAACCTAGTCCAATTTTGGAAGATCTGAAACTGGAAGCATGGTTCCCCAAAAGCAGCCTGAGTGTATAAGAAGACATTTTAAAATCGTCGTTAGCTCACGTTATTTTCCTATCGAACTCCATGAATAAGATGGCTAAAGTGGTGCTTTCATAAGAACATAAAATATAATTTTGTCATTTCCTATCCTTCGGCATCGCCTAGAATTTCCGGCGTAAGGTTGTTCTGATTCTCTTCTTACTCTTGTTCTGTGAAAACTTGCACACCAAAGAGGAACCACGTTTATCGTGTTCTATCAACTTTCATAAATCTGTCGTGTTTACTTTCTGTGACCCTTACCTAGGCTAGGAATAGAGCGACATCCTCGCTTAACACACAAAACACACAGATTGTCAGAACTTCGATTTAGGATCTATCTAGAGAAGATAAGGCCATTATGCCATTCGTTGCATCAGTGCGCCACGTTTTGTGGGCATCGGATCGGCCTAAATTTAATGTGATTTTGGTAATGATCTTCAAATTACGTATTTTCCTTATTACCTTGAAACTAACTTAGCATCATTTCGCAAGTACGGATCGACTGTTCGGTTGATCCGATAAAAGTTTTAGCCACGAAATTAGATTCTGAGAAGTATTTGATTATTACTCGGTATAAAGGAGCTAAATCTCAGCTTTGTTTATTTAGGTATCTATCTATTTAAGAGGTCAGGCCTCTTCCCCGGTGGGGAATTATAATTATAGCTTTTCTTTTTGTACTTACAGTTAAAGCGACTTCTCAAGTTGGATCAGTAATTTCTTCCTCGATGCTGTATTTAAGGGATCTGTAAAAACTTCCATAATTACCACAGAAAACAAAATAGGTAGATTAAAGACAAAATTTATCATAATCTTTTCAAACATTTAGTTTTTGATAGAAATGGTTCGAATAACTTTGTTAGATTAACAAAGCAACGTTATAATACCTATATATTGAAGAGTATTCAATTAATTATATTATTTTGTTTTTTTCTTCTCTTACCATAACAGTACCTACTATGTTTTTGTTTTTAATAACAATATATTCTTTATTCTATTGAATCTGGTACCTATCATAACTTCATCCCCGCCATTCACCAGGTGATAACAGACACGTCTCACAACCCTGGAGGGACGAAAGGATTACAATAGAAAGATTTTACCTTACAATAAAATCAATATTGTGATCCTGAAGTCCCTCCAGGGCCTATTTAAGGCCACCTGGGTGAGTCGCAATGAACAAAATGGCGTCAGAGCCAATTCAGCACGCTGGCGAATGGCGGGAAAATGACAAGCGGAAGTTAGCATTCTATTTATGAAATTAGGAAAATTACAACGGAAGCGGCCAATTAAAGGGCTTTTGAGGCAAAAATGCAGTAAAATCCAAGAAACACTCTCTCACAACCCTGGAGGGACTTCAGGATCACAATATTGATTTTATTGTAAGGTAAAATCTTTCTATTATGGAGACAGAAAGCGAAAAAATCTGATGTCCCATACATTCGAGTCCAGTGGGCTGAGACTTTATTGAGACTGTAGAAAACTACAGTGAAACTACTGTATAAACGTAAACTACATTATTTATATTGAATTTCGTTCAGCGCTCCTAGTGGTTACGTTGAGAACTAATTCTGTCATACAAAATTGCGTACAGTGAAAACTCATGGTAGTCCTACTGTGCTGCAGTTTTGTATGAAACAGCAGATTCATTTAAAAAATTTCTCGTTGTTATCTCCATAGTGAAAATTGGTCAGTTTGATGGTCTAAAACCAACCGTTTAAATATATAAGAGCACTGGTAGCATGCAACACGTGATACGGCTGTATCACGTCTTTTATCTCGTTCGTTCGCACGCAAATAGAAAGAGAGCGAAGGTGTGATAGCGCTGTATCACTGCGGCATGCTAGCTATGCTGGAGTGTTTTGTTACACCGTGTATATGATTGTGATGACACATCATCTGCCGAATTTGAGCGACGTAAATTACGCATGCAATGCTTTTTCCTACAGTGAGTGACACACTAATACATGATATGAGGCCTACTAGACTAGACGAGTAAATTCGGCAGATGTGTCATCCATCACACGTATGATGATTATGGTTGTGGCTATGTGAAGGCTAAAGCTATTGATTGGTGGGGATGCGGTCTCTGAGGTATGAGAGGAGGGAGGCGGTGCCCTTCGCCAGGATCGCGTGGCGAGGCTGCCGGAAACAGTTGCCCATCAGCTCCAGAGATCTGCAAACATTATTACGTCAAGTTAAAGATGTCAGATGCTACGATTCATTTAATCTAATCAAATTAAAGATTGAAAAATTTGTCTCGGGCGGGACTTGAACCCACGCTCTTCCAAACCGGGGAAACGTGCTAACTGCTAACCAATTATACCACCGAGCCCACTACCCAGAGAACGAAATTTTCAATCTGTTACGTCTTAAGAGGACGTCATTTAATCTAGACTGAGGGCGCAGTTATCCATGATCATGACAAGAGACTGGGTAAGCACAGGAGTGTTCAGTAAAAGTTGTAAAAAATGTTAAACCGATACTGGAATTTGGGATAGGTGTCTGTCCCCACGGCCCGTTTCTGAGATCACAGAGCTAAATTTTAATGTTTGAATTCTGTGCAGATATTTAGTAAAAGTTTGGCCACAATCGACTACAAAAAGTTAAGAATTTTAGAACAACATCGATGTCTTTCGTCTGCAGATAAACTGTTCTCACAGTTTGGCAGAGCTTATAAAAATTCTTTGTGGGTTTAAAATAAACAAAATAAAAATAATGATTACACTAATGTTAAAAATAAATATCATCAAACAATAAGACAAAACAGTCCTTTGCTGGTGTAGTGAGATAGTGACCGCACAGGCATGCAAGTGGTGTTCAAGATTGTTCTCTGAAATCTTGTTCTATGCTCCGGCAGGATCTAGGCTTACCTAAGATTGGTGAAGTTGCCCAGCTCGGGCGGCACTGAGAGGATGCTGTTGTTGCCGAGGTCGAGCACGGCTAACTTGTTCAGCTTGACGAGGAGACGTTGATCTCTGAGATCTTGTTCTAGGCTCCAGTAGGATCTAGGCTTACCTAAGATTGGTGAAGTTGCCCAGCTCGGGCGGCACTGACAGGATGCTGTTATTGCTGAGGTCGGCGAGCACGGCTAGCTTGCTCAGCTTGGCGAGGACACGCTGATCTCTGAGATCTTGTTCTAGGCTCCAGTAGGATCTAGGCTTACCTAAGATTGGTGAAGTTGCCCAGCTCGGGCGGCACTGAGAGGATGCTGTTGTTGCTGAGGTCGAGCACGGCTAGCTTGCTCAGCTTGGCGAGGACACGCTGATCTCTGAGATCTTGTTCTAGGCTCCGGTAGGATCTAGGCTTACCTAAGATTGGTGAAGTTGCCCAGCTCGGGCGGCACTGACAGGATGCTGTTATTGCTGAGGTCGGCGAGCACGGCTAGCTTGCTCAGCTTGGCGAGGACACGCTGATCTCTGAGATCTTGTTCTAGGCTCCAGTAGGATCTAGGCTTACCTAAGATTGGTGAAGTTGCCCAGCTCGGGCGGCACTGAGAGGATGCTGTTGTTGCTGAGGTCGAGCACGGCTAGCTTGCTCAGCTTGGCGAGGACACGCTGATCTCTGAGATCTTGTTCTAGGCTCCAGTAGGATCTAGGCTTACCTAAGATTGGTGAAGTTGCCCAGCTCGGGCGGCACTGACAGGATGCTGTTATTGCTGAGGTCGGCGAGCACGGCTAGCTTGCTCAGCTTGGCGAGGACACGCTGATCTCTGAGATCTTGTTCTAGGCTCCAGTAGGATCTAGGCTTACCTAAGATTGGTGAAGTTGCCCAGCTCGGGCGGCACTGAGAGGATGCTGTTGTTGCTGAGGTCGAGCACGGCTAGCTTGCTCAGCTTGGCGAGGACACGCTGATCTCTGAGATCTTGTTCTAGGCTCCAGTAGGATCTAGGCTTACCTAAGATTGGTGAAGTTGCCCAGCTCGGGCGGCACTGAGAGGATGCTGTTGTTGCTGAGGTCGGCGAGCACGGCTAGCTTGCACAGCTTGGCGAGGACACGCTGATCTCTGAGATCTTGTTCTAGGCTCCAGTAGGATCTAGGCTTACCTAAGATTGGTGAAGTTGCCCAGCTCGGGCGGCACTGAGAGGATGCTGTTGTTGCTGAGGTCGAGCACGGCTAGCTTGCTCAGCTTGGCGAGGACACGCTGATCTCTGAGATCTTGTTCTAGGCTCCAGTAGGATCTAGGCTTACCTAAGATTGGTGAAGTTGCCCAGCTCGGGCGGCACTGAGAGGATGCTGTTGTTGCTGAGGTCGAGCACGGCTAGCTTGTTCAGCTGGGCGAGCGCGTCAGAGGAGACGTTGATCTCTGAGATCTTGTTCTCCGCCGCCAGGAGGATCTCCAGGTTCGATAGCTGGTACACACAGCGAGGGATTTTTGTAAACCTGAAGTTAAGGTTTATAATCAATTAGTTTATGTGTTATAAATAAATAAATACCTACTTATATTGTGTAGGTAGGAGAGAGTTTTAGGTGAATTTTCGTTTTATATTGCATATCTATATCTATAGTTAAACAAAAAAGATTTAACTCTCCATGCCAAGCTAATTTTAACTTTTCAAGAACACGATATCCTCACCGAATAGATTTCCAACCAGAAAAACAGCATCATACAAGCTCGGGATAGCCAGTACACTTCTACATCCGCAGAGATGTTTCTACTGCGCTGTAGCTGCGCATGTAGGGGTGTACCGCCGCGAGCTTGTATGCAGCTGTTTTTTCTGGTTGGATATGTATTCTGTGAAATAAGTATATATTTAGTGGCCTGTGCGTACGAGTCGCGAGCGCAGTTATTATATACATAAACTGGCAACATTTATATGCGTGATATCTCAAACGTATTATTAGTTTAGTGATTGTTAAAAAAATCCTTACTTTCTATTACACAAGTAGAGATAGCGTGCCAGCAATTAACACTGGACACTTATTATCTAAGTATAGTTATAAAAACAACTTACACTAATGAAGTTATTAAGTTACCTAATCAATTTCGTGCATCATGCACGGATATTGAACGTTGCGTTCTACCGTTCACTCGTTATCGGAAAATCCATCGGTATATTTTGCGTATAGATTGGCGATGCGGAAGAGAAAGAACGAGATATACAGGGTGTAACAAAACACCCTAGTAATACTTAAGGGGGTGGTTCAGACCATCAAACTGAACAAATTTTACTGTAGAGCCAACTTCGAAATCTCGAAGAAAAAATATGCTGTTCCATACAAAATTTTCAGTACCGACAGACTCGACTCAAATGTATGGGACAAAGAAAAACCATTTTAAAAAACCGTCAGCATAATATGTTGGACCCTGTATCAAATCATTCCCATTTGAAGGAAAACCCTCAGTTGCAGAAACGCTCATTATAGTTAATCCTCCATTAAATCTCTTGCTGCCTTCTTTGTCTTGTTGACGTACTAAAAGCTAGCAAGAGATTTAATAGAGGATTATACTTTAATGAGCGTTTCTGCAACTGAGTGTAAGACTATCAAATCTCACCAATTTCAAATATTATTAATTTTAATCATATTATGTATCAACTAGTACAGTCAGCAGCAAAAAGATGTATGCCTCCTCATGCAAATGATGTATAAACTTTAGTACTACGCGTAGTACTAAAGTGTATACATCTTTATACTACGACGTCGTAAAAGTGCATACATCTTATTGCTGCTGACTGTACATCGCCATAGCATTTAACTCATGTAAGAATTCTTCCATCCACTGGTTGTATGGAAGAAATCACTTTTAGTGATAAGGCCGCCTTTTGTACCCTTCTTGTTCGTGTATATTGTTGTTGTTTTTTGTGTATTTTGGTGTGCAAATAAAGAATATTTATCTTATCTTAAACTTTAAGATAGGCTTTAAGACTTAAAGCCATGTTGTGCTATTAAGAATCAAATTAAGTCTCGGGCGGGACTTCAACCCGCACTCTTCCAAAACGGGGAATTGCGTTATCCAATTTCGCTACCGAGCCCACAACTCAGAGAACGAAATTTTCAATCTGTTGCGTCTTAAGGGGACGTGAGCGCCATCTACTGGAAGTGTTTTAAATCTCACCTATTATTAGAGATGACTAGTTCCCTCAAGTTGGTCAGGTCCGCGAGCTCGACGGGCAGGTCTACCAGGCAGTTCTTGCCGAGGTCCAGGAACTGCAGGTGTCTGCAGCAGGAGATCTCGGCGGGCACGCTCGATATGTTGTTCGAAGGCAGGATGAGCTGCGACAGCGTTTCACGTAACATACATATGCTGGAAAACGGTTTAGTTTTTATTAAGGGGAGTTTGAAGTCGACTTGCGAAACAGATAAGTGCATGTGAGTGAGTGGAAGTGTGTGTGTGTAAGTGACAGCCTAGCAAATACTGAAACGGTGAACTCAGACCATCAAACTGAACAACTTTCACAGGGTAGGTACAACAGTTTTGTATGGGACAGAAGATTTATGTTCGCGTTTCTTGAGATAGGCTCCATAGTGAAAGTGTTTTGATGGTCTGAGTTCACCGTTTCAGTATTTGCTAGGCGGTCACTTACACTCTGTATAGTGTAAACTTAAATGCGCCACATATTTTAGGGGAGGTCACGCTAAACGCGTTTACACCTTGAATAAAGCTAAAAGGAAGGTTACAAGGAAAATTTACGAATAAACAGATACTATGTACAGGGTGTAAATTTACAAGGCAAGGGTGGTTTAGGCCATCAAACCGAACAACTTTCACTATGGATTCAACATCGAGAAAAAATAACAAAATCTGCTGATTCATACAAAATTGCAGTACGCGCTGGCTAGACACTAGTAAATGTTCGGGACGACTAATGATGATTTTTTTTTTTGGTTTTTTATCCATAATTAATGATCTAAACCACCCTTTAAATATTACAAGGTCTTGTATACAGTGGCTCACCCTGGGGGCAGGGTGGCGAGCGAGTTGTTGGACAGGTCGACGAGGTGCACGTCTTGTATAGACACTATGTATACAGTGGCTCAACCGGGCGGCAGGGTGGCGAGCGAGTTGTTGGACAGGTCGACGAGGTGCACGTCTTGTATAGACACTATGTATACAGTCGCTCACCCGGGCGGCAGGGTGGCGAGCGAGTTGTTGGACAGGTCGACGAGGTGCACGTCTTGTATAGACACTATGTATACAGTGGCTCATCCGGGCGGCAGGGTGGCGAGCGAGTTGTTGGACAGGTCGACGAGGTGCACGTCTTGTATAGACACTATTTGTATACAGTGGCTCACCCGGGCGGCAGGGTGGCGAGCGAGTTGTTGGACAGGTCGACGAGGTGCACGTCTTGTATAGACACTATGTATACAGTGGCTCATCCGGGCGGCAGGGTGGCGAGCGAGTTGTTGGACAGGTCGACGAGGTGCACGTCTTGTATAGACACTATTTGTATACAGTGGCTCACCCGGGCGGCAGGGTGGCGAGCGAGTTGTTGGACAGGTCGACGAGGTGCACGTCTTGTATAGACACTATGTATACAGTGGCTCACCCGGGCGGCAGGGTGGCGAGCGAGTTGTTGGACAGGTCGACGAGGTGCACGTCTTGTATAGACACTATGTATACAGTGGCTCACCCGGGCGGCAGGGTGGCGAGCGAGTTGTTGGACAGGTCGACGAGGTGCACGTCGGCGCCGGCGGCGGCCTCGAACACGTGTGTCGGTATGGATGCCAGCTGCTTGCCCGGCATCATTAGCGCCTGGCTTTTCTTCAGCGTGTACCTAAACATATTCACTATTATGTATACCAATAAAGTTTATGTATCTATCGTAGCCAAATTGCTGAATTCGCCGCATTACATTACGGCTAGTTAAAAAACAGAGCAGTTTTGTATTACGGCTGAACGAATGCCCGCCGCATTGTATCAGTTCATCGAGTTAGGCTACGGCTAAAACAAGCTAGTCGTAATATAATTTAGATAAGTTAACTGTTTATTTTTGAACATTTTTCTCCCCTCCGGATGGAAAGCGTCAATTTTCGTCCCGCTGCGCTAAACGAAGTTGCCGCTTTCCACCTACGTCGAGGAGAAAAATAGTATACTAACCTCGAGCAGTAAATAAGAAAGCCTCAGACTCGACTTGACCTCGGCTTCGTCTCGGCCAACAATTGCATGAGATCTGAGACCTTTCTTACTTTCCTGCCCTTGGTGTGTAATCTACTATATTTGGCTTAAAACTATAAAATTAAACGGTAGACCAAAAACGAAGTAAGCGTGATACACGAGAGATTGGGTATCATTTCATTACCAATAAACGAAAGTAAAATGCATTTTAGTTATGTAAAAGTACAATAGAAACATTTAAGGGCCATAAATCGCTGCTATAAGTTTCAATTTGTGGCGTCGGATATAAAAAATTGTTGCCCTCCATGTTGTTGCTCTGCAGCTGCGTCATCAGACCTAGGTTTGTCGTATATTATCAACTAACTTGTCGGGCCACTCTGCCTCGGTGTATCTGGTCTCTATGACGAGCTCCTCGGAGATGCGGTCCCTGAGGAACTTCATCATGCGGTCCGTGCCGCCCCGCACCACGTCCTGCCGCACGAACGACAGCTTGTTGCCCTCCATGTTGATGCTCTGCAGCTGCGTCAGAAGACCTAGGTTTCTGGGGAGTCTGGCGAAATAGGACTTATTGAGTGACGTCATACGCACAGATTACTAAAGTGTTACTACATAACAGATACATAGCTTGGAAAACGATAAAGGACAACATTATTGATTATAAACATGTTACAGCCATGTTGTGCTATTTCTAATCAAATTAAAGGGACTTGAACCCACGCTCTTCCAAACCGGGGAAACGTGCTAACCAATTACACTACCGAGCCCACTACCCAGAGAACGAAATTTTCAATCTGTTACGTCTTAAGGGGACGTGCGCGCCATCTACTGGAAGTATTACAGCCAACCAACTTGCAAGTCAAGCATTACAACTTGAATTCATACAATATAGAGCGTGGGTTCAAGTCCCGCCCGAGACAAATTTTTCAATCTTTAATTTGATAAAGGACAACGTTTTAATTACCTATTGCTACTCTTTTCCGCTGCCAGACGAAACGCGCAAAAATGTATTTAAGGTTGAGCGTTGTTATTACTTCGTACTGCGCGGGACATTTTGTCCGGCCCATCCGCCAAATGTGCCAAAGTTTATGTCAAAGATCGGCCATGTGACGGAGGCCTGTCACAGGCTTCGATCAAAATAAAATGAATGGATAGGCCTTAAGCGAACATTTCAAACCAGAAAAATGAGGCAAAACTAATGAAATTTTTACTTGTCACTTGTATGAAAGTGCCCTAGATTTGACAGATAATGGCCCTAGTTTGTATGTACCAAGTGCACCAGTAGTTTGCTTCAACTTACCGCGCTTTAGGCCTATCCATTCATTTTATTTTGATCGAAGGTCACAGGGACCTACATGATGGTAGAGATTTACTACGATAACATTGGGAATAAGTCTTATTTATTATTTATTTTATTTTGTTTCATTCATTTTAGGCAAACTTACGGACTAATAATTACAGAATAGTAGGGTATCAACATTAAGTATTTGAGCATATTACGTTAAAATGAAAGGATTACAGACAAAATAATGTAGCTTTTCGTTAAAATGATGACGTTACGTAACTCGACAACCTATAAACTCCGTGGTAAACTTAAAATAACGGGCCATGAAAAAAAATATTTTATAGCAATTTCAAAATTTTTTTTTGGCAAAGGTATTTCTCAAAAAAAATATTATACAAACTAAAATTTGATCTACCGAATCAAGCTATGCTTAAAATAATCTGACCAAGTGCACGCCGCCAGCGCGCCTTCTATCTGTGCTTCAAAGGAATAAGCCTTGTCCAATCATTTTACTTTGATCTAAGGGTTCAGTACGTCATCATCACTCAGGGAGGCACTCAATTCTCTTCGTGCACCAGCATTGACACACCAACTACTGGACGTAGGACCCGCTTAAAAGTGTCTGAACCAAAAAGGAAACAATTACGCGCCAGTCTTCGTTAGATTGAAGGACTACACGCAATTTGTAAAAACTACGCAAGGAAAATAAAATAAAAAAAAAACGGATTATATTACTAACACGTACTTTCGTTTATGTAGGTTAGTCTCGATTATTCCCGTCCAGTAACACCCCTTACTGTCACACTGTTACTGGTTGGGAAAAATATTCGTCATCGAGTAACAGTGTGGCTGGTTGGGATCATTTATTCCCGTCCAGTAACACCCCTACTGTCACACTGTTACTGGTTGGGAAAAATATGTGTCATCGAGCAACAGTGTTGCTGGTTGGGATAAATTAATCCACATCGGGTAACACTGTTACTCGATGAACCATTTTATTACCATCCAGAAACACTAGCTCTTTGTTATGTAATATAGGTATAGGTAATACTTAATTTTGTCTACTGTGTTACTGGTTGGGATGAAATAAGTTATATAGAATCTATGCCATTTATGACTCTTAAGGGCCTGTTTCACCACTTTTGGATAAGTTCTTGTTAGCTTATCCGACAGCTCATTTTACACATTTTGTATGAAGAATATGTCAAATGAGCTGTCGGATAAGCTAACAAGAACTTATATATATAGTATAGAGTATACAAATATAATTTTTATTCAAAAAAATCTGTCAGTGTAGTATAATCAGCGTTTTTTATCTATTACAATAATGAACAAACTATTATCACAATAATTATTTTTGTAGTATAATCAGCCTTTTTATCTATCTCAATAATCAACATTTATATAAGGTCTAACAAAATTAGCTGAAACTATTTTAAGGGGAGTATCAGACCATCAAACTGAACAACTTTCTCTATGGGACCAATATCGAAATTGCGAAAAAAAAAATCTACTGTCCCATACATTCGGGTCGAGTTAGTTTGGCATTTTTGTATGGGACAGTAGATTTTTTTTTCGAGATTTCGACATTGGTCCCATAGAGAAAGTTGTTCAGTTTGATGGTCTGATCATCCCCTTAAAATAGTTTCACCTTATTTTGTTAGACCTTATATAAGGTCTAACAAAATTAGCTGAAACTATTTTAAGGGGAGTATTAGACCATCAAACTGAACAACTTTCTCTATGGGACCAATATCGAAATCTCGACAAATTTTTTATAAATAATATTTACACTGATCTACTAAATATTTTGCTATGATCCCTGAATAGGGACCTGTGTTTTGTTTACTTTGCACGCCGCACGCACGCGGCGGCTTCCTTTGAACTCAACGCGCCCGGCCCCCACTCCCGCCCTTGCTTGCGTTGCGTTGAGACCTTTCACCTTGCTTTGACGTCTTCAGTAGCGAGCGAGCGCTCGCGCACGCCGACCGGTCGATATGTTTTGCGCGCGCCTCACTCAACCTCTTGCAAGGTTACGTCATTACGTGATATGCTTTACCATCATGAACGTGACAACTAGTGACAAGTGTACGGACCTAGCTACTTGGACGATACATACGGATTTCGGTGAATAGGCAGAGGTATTGAGTGACCTGGAGAGCGATTTTTGAATCTCATTCGGTGAGCTCAGCAGTTGAAAATGTCAAAATACCTAACTATGGAGATACGCATCTTTCTGCTGCTGATTTGATTTTAAAAAATCTCACTCCAGAAGTATGATTTTTGAAAGTCAAATCAGCAGTAGAAAGATGCGTATCTCCATAGTTATTTTGACATTTTCAACTGCTGAGCTCACCGAATGAGATTCAAAAATCGCTCTCCAGACCTGACCTTACGCCACTTGATTTCCATGTATGCCAAAACAGAACCACCAGTGAGCTCCGACAACGGATAGTGACCGCACACGTGATGTTATTAATACGATTGAGACGTTTTAATCAATAAGTGCAAAGACACATCCAAAGACGTGCAATAAAGTTCATTGAGAAAGGTGTGGGATATGTACAAAATTGAATGTAAGTAAAAGTACCTACTTACCATACCATTTGGATTACATTTTTTAAGCAAAATGCTACGTTCATTATCTACCTAAACATCTGAACTTAGACGTCTCACGTCCCCAACTGCATAGTCAACCCAGCTCGCGGGGCCCCGGCGCGTAGGTTCAGTGACCTCGCCTCGCACGCCCGCTTCGCCACACTCGTTCACAGCAGAACAGGGCCAAATCCAGTGGTAGATATTATTATTTTTTATTTTTAAACAGATTTTTTTTTCTGTTGATTTCGATATTGGTCCCATAGAGAAAGTTGTTCAGTTTGATGGTCTGATCATCCCCTTAAAATAGTTTCACCTTATTTTGTTAGACCTTATATAAATGTTGATTATTGTGAGAGATAAAAAGGCTGATTATACTACAAAAATAATTATTGTGATAATAGTTTGTTGATTATTGTGATAGATAAAAAACGCTGATTATACTACACTAACAGATTTTTTGAATAAAAAATATATTTGTATACTCTATACTTATGATAATGTATTTTATTTCAATCTTATCCTATTATGATATCAATATTTAGAACGTATTATGAATGAAAATTTATCACTTCAGACTTATGGCCTGTTTCACCACTTCCGAATAAGTTCTTGTTAGCTTATCCGACAGCTCATTTGACATATTCTTCATATAAAATGTGTAAAATGAGCTGTCGGATAAGCTAACAAGAACTTATCCAAAAGTGGTGAAACAGGCCCTTAAGAGTCATAAATGGCATAGATTCTATATAACTTATTTCATCCCAACCAGTAACACAGTAGACAAAATTAAGTATTACCTATACCTATATTACATAACAAAGAGCTAGTGTTTCTGGATGGTAATAAAATGGTTCATCGAGTAACAGTGTTACCCGATGTGGATTAATTTATCCCAACCAGCAACACTGTTGCTCGATGACACATATTTTTCCCAACCAGTAACAGTGTGACAGTAGGGGTGTTACTGGACGGGAATAATCGGTTAGTCTGGGACACAATTTTTCGACATTTTTGTATTAGACCCGGCACAGATTATTTAATAGCGTAACAAATACTGCACTCAACCCGATTTCGGGCGGTTTTTCGAATATCGAACTTTGCGCTTCAGGAACAAAAACTGCATCTTCTAAGATGCAGGCAGTGCAGGCTGTCGCTCATTGACATAAGGCGCATTTTATTACTGAAGCTCAATGTTCGATATTCGAAAAAGCGCTCGAAATCGGGCTGAGTGCAGTATCTGTTACGCTATTAAATAATCTGTGCCGGGTCTAGCATTTCAGAAGATGCAGGCTGTTAAAGGTAATTATCGCGGCTGTCAAACGTGAGTGACGGTGCACTGACCCGGCGTCCGTAAGGTAGTAAGTCAATGTGGTTAATATAAAAATAAAGCTTACTGGTTCAGGTTATTGTTGGTCAGGTCGAGCCTCTTCAGCGTCTTCAGCAAGGCTATGTTCTCGGGGAGGACTGCCAACTTGTTGTCCCTGATGTTCAATACGTTCAGCTGCTGCATTTGATCGCAAAACTCCTCCGTTATTTCCTACAATAAGATTAGTATAATTATCACATTACCCGTTAAGTAGTAGGTGCAACAAGCTCCCGTTTTAGGGTGGCGTGGCGTCCCATCCTGGGAAGCTTATAGCATGACCAAAAAATAAAAACCTGTTTTGGGGCGCTGCAATCGACTTTAACCTTTAATGATGACAATATTGCAAGTACAAAAATTTGTGCCAATGATTTTTCGCAACATTGCGAGGTTTTATATTTTTCTGGTCGGGCTTTACATGTTACCTCGCTAGAAAGGGATGAAAATTTATATCATAAAAACTTACTTTAACTGTTCATAAATAAAACATTACGATAGGCATTTAGTAGTTGCAAAACATTTTCTGACATGCGTAAATAATAGTTATTTGTTATGCTAGGCTGCAAAGTTGCTTTTTGGCGCGAGTACTTTTATTGAAACCTGAGCAAGCGAAGGATTCTAGGATTGAGCCACGAGCGAAGCGAGTGGTTCAAATAATAGAATCCTGAGCGCTTAGCGAAGGTTTCAAAAGTACGAGACGCAGAATAACTTTGCAGCCGAGCGAAACACACAATTTTTCACCTCACAACAGCGAGGAAAAAAAGTGAATTGCTAAAAAGAACATTTCAAAAAGTTTTTATTATTGTGCTGGCCAGTGTCATGAAACAGTTACTAAGCATTTTCAGTGGATTTGCGGTATGCACTTTTGCACTCTGATTTCGAATGATAAACAGAATCTTTCCGAGCTTGTGAGGTGAAAAATAAAAAGTTCATCAGAAAAGATACAAGCAAGTAGTAAACTAAGTACGCGTTCATATTATGATGCGAATGACGTCCGCTGATCCTGTGCGAGTCGTCTTTGAATCACGCACGTGTCGTACACGCATCGCGCCCGCTCATGTTTCATAACAGCAAATATAGACTCTATTCAGCTGGAAATAACATTCAAATTTCGAACGGGTAACTCAACGCATGATAATGTGACTCGTGCGCTAAGCGAACGCGACGCGTGTGCGACGCGGTTGCGGCTCGAGCGGGCACGGTTGCTTTAGATTGACAGTTGTACGTAAGTTATGACAAGAAACAGTATGAATTGGTACCAAAGATTCGTTACGAGAGAGCAGAGCTTAACACTTTAACTTCTGACGACCTACCTGGTAGGTCAGCGACACATGGGCCGCAGTGCTCATGACTCACACCTTGAGTCAGAATCGTATAGCATTCCACAGTGTTAGCACTGCGCGAATGTCATTGTTTTGAGCTTAGCAGCGAAAGTGTTAAGCGACACGGGAGCGGTGTCGCAAACGGAAATGAACGAGTGGTTAAAAATTACCTTAATAAAGTTGTTAGCTAAATAAATTTCTTTGAGCGCCGTGCACCCGAAGAAGTCCGGCAAAGTTTCTATGTCGTTGTGGTTCGCGTCCAATACTTCCATTTTCCTCAGTTCTCCCAACGCAGGCAGACGTTTCAAATTGTTGTTGCTTATATTAAACTTTTTTAAATCTAAAACAATAATATTTAAACACTAGTAAAGTGTTTTCCCGCGACTTCGACCGCACAAATTATATACCAGATTTTAAGTCAGATCATAAGCTATCAAACAAAAAAAGTTTCATCAAAATCGGTTCAGTAGTTTTTGCGTGATGCGCGAACAAACAAACAAACTAACAATTTTGTGGTAGTAAGGTTCACTTTTACCACGTTCCAATGATGAATTTATTAGTGTCAATAAATTATATTCTATTCTAAAAGTGTAAAAATTTGAAAAAATGGTTTTACCTCGTAAATTTACAATGTCAGGGGGAAGCTCTTGTAACTGATTATGCGAAAGATTCAACTCGACCAATCGAACCAGGTAACCCATGCCCGGCGGCAGAACTTGTATTTTGTTGTGAGACAGGTCCTGCAACAATACAATGTTATTAAAGCTTACACACCCGTGACTTCCTCGCCAAGGAAAGCTGTAAAATTCTTAAAAGAAATGATGTGAATCATGATGTCAGAATTATCCTGTTCCTAGCAGACTAAATATTTTTGAAAGTAAAATGCAGGTCGAAATATTTACACAAGTTAGGAAGTCTTCGTGTAGCTATAACGGTTTAGGTAGGTGCGACTGTCCCTAAAGTATGGAGCAGCAGATTTTTTTTTGTTTTGACAGGTTTGCTCCCATAGTAAGATGTTCAGTTTGATGGGTAGAGTATGTGGTTTAAAGGTTAATGATATATAATGGTCTATAAATAATGCATGTACCATGTTATTATGCACTTTTCTTTTATGGCATTTTGTATTAACATAAATAACTTAAGGATAAGGACCTGTTTTTATACAATTGGCCTCTAAAACAAGACTTTGTAGGCTGTTTACTGTAATTTGACCTATAATACCTGACATATTTTATACGACATCAATCTGACCTCAGAAACGAGACAACAACTTCTTTATCAAGAATATTGTGCAGTTATTGTAGTTCAGATAAAAAATTGGCAACACGTTTCGGAGATAAATAATTAAACGAAAAAAATTCGTGACATTGACATAGTTAATCTTCATCGTCGAACTTTTCCGCGTGTCGAGTGAGTTCGCAAATTGTTATGTAGGTAGGTACATAGGTACTGTGCGCATTCTTGCTGGCCACGAGGCTGCGGAATTATGCATGAAGTCAAACCAATAAAATACCTCAAGATATTTCAAGGAATGTTCATAAAACAGTCCTTGAGATATCGTGGGAATATCATATACTCCCAAAAGCCATTGGCAGAAATGCAGTGCTGCACACAAGAAAAAAGGTTTTTAACTTATAATAAATAGGAGTCACGTCGCATGTTTGACCATAATAAGCGGTTGTGTCATTCACACGGTGTCCGCGCGGTTCGCGCTTGAGCTTGCCACGAAGATACGACATCTCTCTCTCAATTATTATTTGCTCTAAAAAAAACTTTGAGATTGGGATAGATAGCACTTGACATTGGCAGAAATGCAGTGCTAGACACAAGTAAAACGCCATTCGATTATATATTTTAAAAAAACATGTTTTTTACCCACAGTTCCTAGCTTTCAATAGCCCACCCCTTTTTCTAAGAGTACGTTTTGCACAGCATCACTGTACACTGTAAGATACTTACCAAAAACGTTAACATGACCAAATCACCGAATTCGGGTTCAATTTTCTCCAATTCATTATGTGATATGCTAAGCCACCGCAGTTCCGTCGACTTGTAGAATCCTTTCGGCAACGACTTGAGCTTGTTATGGTCTAGGCTAAGATTTGCCAACACTTTTAGCTCACCTATCTCATTAGGTAGAGATGTTAAGGCATTGTCGTGAAGCTGGAAGAAAAGTTAAAGAGTGAATAATAACATTGAGTGCGATTTTTTAATCTCATTCGGTGAGCTCAGCAGTTGTAAATGTCAAAATTACTACGGAGATACGCATCTTTCTACTGCTGATTTGGCATTAAAAAACGCTCTCCTGAAGCATGATTTTTGAAAGTCAAATCAGGATTAGAAAGTTGCGTATCTCCATAGTAATTTTGACATTTTTAACTGCTGAATTCATCTAATGAGATTCAAAAATCACACTCCTGGGTTCGAATCCCGGTTAGGTCATGGATGTTACATGTTTGTGCCGTTGTTGTATGGTTCCCATAACAAAAAGCCAAGGGCTTACTTATTTATTTATTTATAGGGTCTTTTTTGTAACTACCTGATTCAATCTGGTTATTTATTTATAGGGTCTTTTTTGTAACTACCTGATTCAATCTGGTTATTTATTTATAGGGTCTTTTTTGTAACTACCTGATTCAATCTGGTTATTTATTTATTTATTTCATTTATTTATAGGGTCTTTTTTGTAATTACCTGATTCAATCTGTATCAAAATGACGCAGTGTTTTGTGCTTCTTAAACATTTGTTAATGAATTTCAGACAAAAGATATGATCAAACAAAATGTTAATTACTTGAAAATTGCCTAGTACATTTATAATACGTTACCATCTTATAAACAATATGTACAATCGGAAACTTATACAATTGTACTGTTCTAGACTCCTTACATTACAAAGTAATCTATTCAAATATTATGTTAAAATACTAACACAATCAGAAATGTAAATTAACACAATAATCGCAAGCAATGACCATCAGCTCACCTTGAGTGTGACCAGTTCCTGCAGTAGCTTGACATCTGGTGATATCGCTGCGACGGCATTGGAGCTCAAGTCCAGCGTCTTGAGGGGCTCCGAGCTCCACCAGTTGTTGGCGTCCGAATTGCTGAAGTCTACTACTTTGCTCTCATCAAGGACCAACTCATTGATCTTCCACACATTTTCTGGTACTACAAATAAAGAACACACATAAATTCATGACTATAATATGTCTGAGGGTGTCCACAAACCCTGCTACAACTAGACAAATTAAGCAGACAGGTACAAATGTGGTGAGTTCCCTTAACAATGTCAAGTTTATTAAAAATGGTGATAATGTTTTTAGCAGGCACGTATCCAGGGGTGGATAGTGAATATCAAAAGTCTGGATATGTTTTTAGGATTGGGACATCCAGAAAAACTTTTATAAATTAAGGACCTTATTAACTAAAAATAATCTCAAGTGTTTGAAAGTTCTTAAGTTTACTCCAAAGTCTGATGTATACTTGAAAACAAGCATTCACTTTACGATGGTATTGATCCTCCAGTCATGCTGCCCAAATTTTTTTTTTTTTTTCATTTCTTTGTAAATGAATGTGTGTGTGTATTTTGTTTCATTTCTTTAATTTTAGTTTATTTTTGTTTTTCTTGTTTCGAATAATTTGTAACTGAGCTGTTTGCCTATTATAGAACCTGCAGAATTTTTTATGTCACCTAAAAATCACTTTACACTTCGCAATTATTTAAGTTGTATCAATTCATGTATCTGGTAAATAAATAAATACAAATACAATACAATTAAACAACCAAAAAACAAGAATGTCACATTGAAGTCATTGGTGGTTTACAATTTACATTAAAATACATTCGAGGGCATCACTGGAGGCTCGATGCCCCCTTAAGACAAATTAATGTTCAAGTCTATGAACAAATAATTGTTTGTTGGTTCAAATACAAGATGTTGTACATATCATTGCCTCATCATTGATTTTTGAATTAATGTATTTTATGTTATTCTATTTGCTTTTAATTTTAATTGTAATTTAATGTTACTAACATACCTAGTTGAAAAGACCTACAAACACAAATTCATTCCACAAGAGCATCGTTGGCGCGTTGCGGAGAGTTATGGAAAGTCAATCTTGAGATTCTAGGTTCGAATCAGCATGGACATGACATGTCATGTACCAATGAGTTTTTCTAACTTATGTATGTAATACCGACTGCTTTCAAAACTGAAACTGAACTGAAATTAATGATTATAATAATAATTATTGCTGTGATTGTCCTTCAGTGTAAATTCATACTGTAGGTAGTTATGTTACATAGTTATGAAAAGAGAAAAAAAATTGTCAAAGATTCTATTTTGTCATAGAAAACTTGACTTTGTGAAGTAAAGATTAAATAGGATTTTTCCGTGAGATGTCCTATTGTGAGACAACACAATACATGTTTAATTGTTATCACCTTTAAACAGATGTTTACAACCAACCAACATGTTAATTGAAGGTCGCTTCTTAATTGTGATGTTTATTTATATAGTTTTGAAATGAAATTAAATGTGTTTCTTTACTAGAAAATAACACAGACTTAAAAGAAGAACCAGACGGAATGTTATCTAATCATGAGTGAAGCACCCATTTCTTTTGTGTGCGTGCTGTCACGCGGCACATAAGGTGACGGGTTGTCGGACCTGCGCCTAGAGCTAGTGCATCTGTGTGAGTGTAGGTCCCTTGTAGAACAAACGAGATTGTATTACCTTGCATGCTTCACATCTTTTTAGTGCAATACTTGGTCCGTATTTCTTTCAGGTCCGTGGAAAATAAGAAATTATTCTTAAGATTTAATATCAATACTTAACTTTACTGAATTTGGTTGAAATAATTGATTTGATGAATTTATTTACTTTGAAATTTCCCGCATAATTTAAACATTTATAACATAAAAATATAATGATTTCACATTCTGGGTAGGTAACTATATATAATTCATTTTTAAATGTATATAGATATGTATGTTTGTTTTGTTTTAGTGTGCAATATAGAGTATAAATGAAAATTTAATTGAACAGAATTAATCTTATTCAGATGCAAGACACATTTTTAGTTAATGTTTTAGCTTACAAGTCTTACAACCCTAATTACAGACAATAAAATACCTAGTAGGTAATCAAAACAAACAAGAGTCTGTCATTCAAATTAAATTGAGGAGCGGGACCCCTTGTCTCTCTCCCCTGACCCGACATTGTAATTGACCCAACCTATTTATAAACTGTAAATATTGTAGGTACTCACCTGCCCCAAGGCCTCGGTTGCACAAACTCAGCTGGCCGGTCCTTTTAGCCGATTTTATCAGTCCCTTTGACAATATTTCGTCGTCAGACTTTTTATCTTGAAGGTGGAAAACAGATTTATTACAAACTTTTATTCTAGATTTAGTATGAGCCCTGAGAGACATGGTAGATGAAGAGTTAGAAGTCTGTTATCTAATCTAATTGTGTTAAAACATTGTATTCTTTACGGAAAGCAAATAATACGCATTTATTTTGCGCAATAACACAAGTAACACCACACAAAACTCATCCACTCGCGCCGTGCCCTTCCACTGACGGGGTGACCAGTTTAGAGTTTCGAAATTTTCGAATCGCATGAATCAATATTGGATTATGGACATCCATCCTGCCAGTGCAGTTGTGCCAGTCAGTATTTATAATTATTTCATTGATAAATAATATTGCATTGCATTCTATAAATGTTTTTACGAAGTTCAGCTTACGTGTACCTATCACGTTTAGTGACGATTTTACCGATGGCATTGTTCATTCTTTTTGAGAGATTTGCCTAAATTAAAGAGAGAACTGTGAGCAGTGGTAACACTAAATGTCAAAATAGTTAGTCCAAATCATGCTCACATGTAGTACCATTGAGATAGCTTTCTTACTTAATCAATGATCTACGCTAAGTATAGACTGGATTTTTAATTATCCATGATAAATTTTGATAATCTTGTGTTTATAAATTACCGAAAGTTATTAAAATCTCTTCTTTCTACTTCGTAATATCTTTCTCATGCAAACACTCGCGTCCACTTATGCGTGTATTGGACAAGTAGTAAGTACCTTGTAGGTATTTCCCCTAGAGCGCTATTTTTGAATCTTACACACGTATATAGGTACCTAACTTAAAGTTTATTTCTACTTTCGTTCCTAATTATTCGTAAAATGTTTAACAAAGTCTGAAATTCAAAACTAGCGCTCTAACTTTGGCCAGGTTTGTCTTTATGGAGCCTAGTAAGTAATACGTACATCAGGTAATCTACGGTAAATCTTCTATTTTCTTTTATTCAGTGATGGGAACTTTTTGTCCTTAGCGCCTAAGTTTATGGTTACACCAGTCAGTGCCCTCAAAGTCAGAAGAATAGGTAGGTAGGTAGGTACCTACCTACTTCAAGTAGATGCATGCAATATGCAATATAATAAATAAATAATAATAAATAACGCTCACAGGCACATACATTGTAATGATCCCAAACTAGCACTAAAGGCTTTTATTATGGAAACCATACAACAACGGCACGAACATATAACATCCATGACCGAACCGGGATTCGAACCCAGGACCCTGGTTTGGCAGTCCGGCGTGGTAACCATTACACCAACCGGGTCGTCAATATGTTCCCATCAGATCTGGGTATAAATGGGACTCGCACTTGACCGGTTTTATTTAATTTGGACCGTATCATCATCATCATCAGCCTATACAGGGTCCAACTTAATATGCTGACACTTTTTTAAGGGGATGATCAGACCATCGAACTGAACAACTTGCTCTATGGGGCCAACATTGAAATCGCGAAAAAAAATCAGCTGTCCCATACATTTGGCTGAATCTAAGACTGTTCTCCGAACGCCGATTCGCCGTGGGACGGTTCGCCGACAGAACGATTCGTTTTTGGAAGTTTCACCTAAACGACGTTTCGCCATGGGCCGGTTCGCCGACAGTACGATTCGTTTTTGGAAGTTTCACCTAAACGATGTTTCGCCATGGGCCGGTTCGCCGACAGAACGATTCGTTTTTGGAAGTTTCACCTTCAAGACGTTTCACCATAGGACTTTTCGGCATATTTTTTTTCGCAATATTATGTCCCTTCAGCGTAAATACTACTAAAATATGAATTATTCCCGGCACGCCGCTTTCCCCCTACGCCGCTTCTCTTTATAGTGAGTCGCGCTACGTCACGTCGCGTAATAGGGACAAGAAAATTGGCCATGGCGGTCGGTAATATTTAACCTTCTTTCGTACGACTCGAATGCATAAGTATTGAATATTAAATTAAAGATTGAAAAATTTGTCTCGGGTGGGACTTAAACCCACACTCTTCCAAACCGGGGAAACGTGATAACCAAGTGGTTGGTTGTAATACTTCCAGTAGATGGCGCGCACGTCCCCTTAAGACGCAACGATTTCGTTCTCTGGGCAGTGGACTCGGTAGTGTAATTGGTTAGCACGTTTCCCCGGTTTGGAAGAGTGTGGGTTCAAATCTCACCCGAGACAAATAATTCAATCTTTAATTTGATTCGAAATTCGAAATAGCACAACATGGCTGTAACATGTCTATAATCAATAATAGTTGCTATTGAATATTACTAATTAAATTAATGATAAAAAGAAAAAAAAATATGCCGAAAAGTCCTATGGTGAAACGTCTTGAAGGTGAAACTTCCAAAAACGAATCGTTCTGTCGGCGAACCGTCCCACGGCGAATCGGCGTTCGGAGAACAGTCTTAGATTCCATTTGGCTCGCGTAGGTTTGCAGTTTTGTATGGGACAGAAGATTTTTTTTTCGCGATTTCGATGTTGGTCGCATAGAGTAAGTTGTTCAGTTTGACGGTCTGATCATCCCCTTAAAAAAGTGTCAGCATATTAAGAAGGACCCTATATGTATACGTCCACAGCAGGGCACAGGCCTACCCTCTAGGAGGGTGTTTGGGTGTTTGTGTGTGAGAGCGTTAGTCCACCACGCGTACCCAATGCGGATTGGTAGACTTCACATACGGTACGCATCGGAATTTCATCTTCTGCATTGCAGGTTTCCTCACGATGTTTTCCTTCACCGTTTGAGAGCAGTCGGTAGTTAATACATAAGTTAGAAAAAACTCATTGGTACCAGGCTGGTTGTCCGTGCGGATTCGAACCCGGACCTCATGATTGAGAGTCCATACCTCTCCGCAACGCGCCACCGAGCGCTTGTTTTTTTTTATTTGTTGGATGTAACCTACCTACTTAATAAGGCTAAATATTTACCTCCAATTGTAGGCGAATGTATGACTTTTGAAACCGTTATCAAACATTCACATAATAATATGTTACCTTCTACGTTGGACATAATTTCCTGCAATTCATCAGCGAACAGGGAAAGGTGTAAAGAATACTAATGGAAGCTAATGAAATTTACCTGAATTATTTTGATCTTGAAAAATGAATATGTTTTTGGTTGTAGGGTAGAACGCCCTAAATAAAACCAACGCACAAAAACCAACGGTAGTTCTCTTATTAGTTTGTGATAAAACCCGATCCGACCCGAAGTCGTGTTATGTTTCCGTAACTGTAGTCTTTGGTGTCTTCTCTACAGCAACAACACGTTCCGACGCGGTGTGGTAGGTAGATTAAAAAATAATTGACGTTGATTATATTAAAATAATTTACGTGTGCTCATAGAGTACTACTGTAAACAGTGTGCTTCAGGCATTGAATAAATTATTTTAAGTTTTTTTTTTGAGGTAAAAAAGAGTCATTAAAATTATTTAAAATGTAATAAGTAAGTACTTTACGTTTATATATTGCTTCATATTTGAACCCATAAACTTGAGATCACCCATACAATAGTCCCCTATAAAAAACTTAGGTACCTAATACCTACTGGTATTAGGCCTAGACTTGCCGATTTTAAGGCACATCGGGTCTTTCGATTTGAACCTTAATAACTGGAGTGGTATTTTTGAAAACTCTCTTGAAAATACCACTCCAGTTATTAAGGTTTAAATCGAAAGACACCCGATGTTAGGGGGAGTTATTATGCATCTTTCTACTGCTGATTTGCCAAAAATCATACTCTAGCTAGTAGTAAAGTAAAAGGCAAATCAGCAGTAGAAAGATGCATAATAACTCCATACTTAGTAACTTTGACATTTTCTACTGCTGAGTTCAACAATACCTATGACTATCATAAATATCCTACAACTCGAGCAATAAACTGTTTTCGGTTCGGGCTTGGTTTGGCTTTTGTATAATTATACATTAATAAAAATCTTAGTTTTCTGAAAGAATGTTGGATTTTTTTTCGTTACCTACGTTTCGTTACCAAAATTAATGTTTTTTCTCCCCTCCGGATGGAAAGCGTCAATTTTCGTCTCGCTGCGCTAAACGAAGTTGCTGCTTTCCTCCTCGGTCAAGGAGAAAAATAGTACCTATACTAACCTATCGGACAGTAAATAAGAAAGCCTCAGATCACATGTTACATCACATTACATGAGATCAGAGACTTTTCTTACTTTGCTGTCCTCGGTGTGTAATCTAGGTAATATTAGTATCTTTTACTATAGTTGAACGGCTGTCAAAATGGCTTAGGTAAGGTGACGTCTTTAGGGCATTTTACCCTACCTAGATTCAGATTTCGTCATGTCAGATGTCAGATACGTCCCTGTGTCAGATAGTTAGGCGGATTGAAAAAAAAAAAGATTTCAAAAGAGATTTAATTGGATAATTTTTTTTTATAATTTATTTACTAGCCTGGCTACCGACAAGCCCTTTTCCGCTAAATCTTATTTTATTTTCAATCGAACACCAACGTTTTAATATCGTGATGTGAAAGCAGAAGACTAATTGATAATTGCATCAAATATTTTCATGAATGATGATCACCTTTTTTTTTTTTTTTAATACTTAATATTACTGATCCTTCTCTGTGCTTTGATTAAACAAAATGTAAGTCCAATTTCGTTTGTAAAAATACCATACCTACATAAATATAAACTCACGACCGTAATCCCCTTTCGGGGAGGTCTGAAACAATGCTACAACTACCATAACTTTTTGTTTCAGAATGAAGCACACATTAACAATTCAAGTGGCTAGCCCTTCGCCAAACACTGCATAAGAAACCTTTAATCCCTTGGTCGCCTCGTACGACACCCACGGGAGAATTGGGGTCGTCCATTCTAAGCCAGAATTAGGTACACACGGCCACACGGCGACATATTATCAGGTTACGCACCCTATATACCCATTACTTACTACACTACGTACAAAACACAAAATAGTGCGGTAGAGAGCCTGCATAGCGCAGCGTGCCGTGAGACGAAACAACAACAACATACCGCATCCTCTCGCACGATTTGCAGCATTCAACTTCTAATAAGGTACATGATACAAATAAGGCCTATGCTTTAATAAAGCCTAAGACACATAAAACCCGAATAAATCAAGTTATGACTTGAATATTTCACTCACACATACCTACAAGTCCTACATACTAGGGAGGGGTGCGCGGGCGGCTCTATCTCGCTCTCTGCGGTCGTGCGGGCAAATTCATTGCAGGAGGAGGACTTTTCGCGCTGTGAGCTAAAAATCTCGTGACTTCGCAGTAACTTTACAGTTATTTTTTTAACTGATTTGTTAATGTAGGTAACGCAGTATACAATTTACCATTTTTGTTATAAATTTAATGGCTTTAAACTTTTTATGAATGAATACTTGTAATTCTTTTTATGTTTTATCCCAGGCTCCTAGAGATCCACAAATAAGGCCTAGATTGGAATATGTAATTTTAATAAGTAATTGTAATTCTAATAAGTAATTTTAGTATGGATAGTTCCAGAATTTTTTGGTTTCTATGAGAAAATATGTTGATTTTACTTAGTTTTTTACATTTGTCTTGACAATTTTGTGATATTATGTTTTTCTTGCTTCATATAAAACATTATGTTTGAGTTATAGTTTAAGTACCTCATTTTACATTAATTGTGTAAAAGATTCTGTTGTCTTATAAATAAATGCAACTGCTCACGATTTTTAAGCATATATGTTTTAAAATATCTTCCATTTCTGAGATTTTTTAGGCGGAATGCTATAGGCCTTGTTAAATAGTGGTGATTTATTATGACCAATGGAAGAGGTTTACGATTTGTTACCTTGTGCCTATTTTTTCTTAAAAGTAATATTATTTTGTCAAAATATCTTGTTAATCACAATATAATTATACTAATTAACCATGTTTGTGTTTGTTTTAGTTTATATTTATTACGCGAGAAGGACTTGAAATAAGGTAGGCCTTATTTGTATCATGTACCTTAGTTCAAAGTCCAAACAGGGTAACCTGACCTGTCGCCGTGTGTACATGGTTCGTTAAAATACTTAATATTCCTCAAAATGTTTTAGATCGGGATACTTATACCTAGGTACTTGCTTTGTCGGTTGCATATCGGAAAACGCGCTACGAGCTATGCATTTAAGATGCCCTGAAAGCAGCTATTACGTTTTCAGATCTGCATCTGCATGATGTGCATCTGTGCGAAAACATTTTACATATAAATAGAGGAAAATAGGTACCTAATGTTAAATGATATTCTTTTCATTATTGTTTATTTAAGTAATTGATTATGTAAAAAGCCGTGGTGGTCCAGTGGCGAATAAACTTGCCTGCCGTGCAGGAGGCGATGGTTCGATCCCCGTCCAGGGGTGCGATTTTTGAATGTCATTCGATGAGCTTAGCAGTCGAAAATGACAAAATTACTATGGAGATACGCATATCTTTCTACTGATGATTTGACTATCAAAAATCATACTCTAGGAGTGCAATTTTTGAGAGTCAAATCAGCAGTAGAAAGATCGATGCATATCTCCATAGTAATTTTGTCATTTTCAACTGCTAAGCTCACCGAATGAGATTCAAAAATCGCACTCCAGGCCGACTCGAACCAATGAGTTTTTCGGAATTTATGTACGATTTGTAACAACACTGGCTTTTCGGTGAAGGAAAACATCGTGACGTGAGGAAACATGCTGCTTCAATTCCGAGGTATGTATTGTCCATTATTAAGTGGCGACAGGCTCACCCCCGTCACACTGGACAGAGATTCGGTACTAACTGGTGAAATGTGGATGTTCTGAGATTTCAGAATATCTCTGACTACCTCCTCGGGGAACATAGTCGTGAGCATAAATGCTATGCTATGCTTGTTTATTTACTAGCTGTTGTAATTTAAAACAATCACAAACCACCTACGTTAGGTAGGTATAGGTTCCTGCGGGAACGTATAGAGGTACAAAAAAAATACAAACACGAAATTTATCTTACTTTATTTTTATTTTATGGTGCAATTACGGTTTAAGCGCGGTCCCGTTATTTATGTCGTTACTGATAGTACATACACCTGCATGGGTAGCATGACACCGTGATACAGCGCTATCACACCTTCGTTCTCTTTCTATTTGCGCGCGAACGAACGAGACAAAAGACGTGATACGGCCGTATCACGTGTAGCATATGCTACGAGTGCTGTATTTTAATTCAAACTCATTAAATTACTTAAGATATAAGCTTAACAGTACATTTAACAAGATTATCTCACATCTATACCTACTTAGGTACTTAACTGTTTTAAACGTTACGTTAATTCACTGTCAACCTTTGATTGGCAACGGAGATCACAGCCACTAGATAACAGTAGAAGATCTTGAACTCAGTTTGTTGGCAAGATCATAATATTATTAGCACGTAGCACGCTCATAGGAACAGTTTGTGTAGGTAGGTACATACTTAAGTAAGTGACCTGTTTCAGGGGGACAGAAAATTAAGCAGCGGATAATTAAGTTACAGCTTATCTCTGAAGAGATTTTTTTCCAACTGATCCGTAGTTTTTGAGGAAATCAGATTACTTCGAACTGAACAGAAACGATGTGTGTCTATATCTACTAAGTATCTCAATAGATATACCTACTAGTATCTCTGGTTAATGAAATTTAAGCCAAAAGGATAACAAACTGAAAACCCTGGCTTTATGAAATCGTAATGTGTGTCGGCTTTATAGCAGACTGTCATAGTTACACACTAGGTACAAACGCTGCGAAATAACTTAGATCAGTTAACAGTGGACCGTCTGTAGTCGGTGTGTCCAGTCTTTTAGACATTCTATAGACTAAATAGTGAGAAAATCAGTACAGTAATGATATTAGTCAAAGAGCTGGTTACAAAATGCGCGGGACTGGACAGGACGCGATCAGCTCTGGAGTCCAACTCCTCGGAACTCTTGATGACTATCCTGTCGTGTAAGGATCTCTCTCGGAGCGCACTCTCTTCGTTGCTCCTCCAGTAAATTGGAGATATTGTTGCTAGACACTGTAACAACATTGGGCTTTGTTAGTCTTCAGAATTCATGGAATTAATATTTTAGAATTTACTGAAAGTTGTTCAGTTTCATGGTCTGCAGCATTTGTTTTTACCTGTAAATTAAATTAATTAAAAATGTAATTAAAATATTTTTTTAAAAAGTATGACTGTAGCGATGCACACGCATGTTTATATTAATGAACGAACTCGTGCGTGTGCATTGCGACAAAGGTAGTCAACTTATCTGTGTCAACGAATAACTGATCAAATATTACGAACGTTTTGCGTAAATAGATGTTAACATCTGAGATAAAGTATATGTTTAGATTGAACCTCACGCTTCTACAGTATAAAATAAAAGATGCCAACTTGCTTAGGTTGGTGTGCATGAGGCGTCATATAACTTATGTCTGTGTGAGCGTGTAGCGACACGGTTTATCGCCGAAGACTTAAGTGAAATTTTGTTCGACGTGTTCGTAGCGTCGACTGTTCTATAATAGTCATATTATAACTAATCAAAGGTGTACATACCGATATAGTAGGTAGGTGTGTATCTAACACCGAAACTACCAAAACAAAACAAAAAACTACAAAATACAGAAGTAAGAATGATAAAATATTAAAGAACTGCAGTGGTTGGGAACGTGTCGACTTTTCAATGCTTCTGCCTACCCCCTGGGAATTACGTGAGGTCACTCATGCGTGACTTGCATGAGTCATGCATGATTACGAGAGTGCGAAAATTTACTTTCGGTGAAATTGTAGTTGAAATCCATACATAACACGGGGGAGTTACCCCCATCGTTACCCCTAAGCTAAACAAGTACCTAAATGCCATAAAATGTCGTACTTACCTTACCTACCTACCTACCTACAAGCTTAGGGAAAAATTTAGAGGAATTTTGAACAGTTGCATTACTTTAAGGGGTGATTGTACCCATTACTACTTTTCCCTAAGAAAAATATTAAATTAGCAAAAAAAATATGGACTTTCCATACCAAACGCAAATAGGTTCCTGTTAATTTATCTGAGCAAATAGGAGATCAGAATTAAGAAGATAATCATGCTTTAATTATGAGTAAGTAGGTAAGTATATTAAATTAGCGCAGAGTTAATTTTTCAAGGTGTATGGGTGGGGTGTCCGAATGTATTTGCACAGCATCATTTTTGTCTTGCAAATTTTTTTATGCCTTGGCGCTGGGCCTAACGATTGACACACACATTAAACTCACCTTAACTTTAAGACCGCTCTTCTTAAAATGCTGTTCATTGGCTTCAAATTCCATTTTCAGTCTCGTCTTTTCCAAAGCCTCATAAGGCTCATAAGAAGGAGGTAAGACGACGGACGACGGCGCTGGTTCTCCGTTGATGTACCAGGTGAGCTGGGTCGGTGGCTTCGACCTGCCTGAGGCGCAGGTCACCTGCACCCGGTCCCCGGCTCGGTAACGAGGCTTGAAGCCTGTTATTGTTGGTCCCTCTTCTGGTAACACTGCGAAGTTTTATCAAATTATCTTAATGCTCATCAGCTTCTTGCCTTTATGGCGGAAACTGTAAGCGTGCGTTCATGCGCGTGCCGCGCAGCCCGGCAAGCTTAGGCAATTCGCTGTTCATTGAGGCTTCTATAAAGTTAAATAGTAACAATCACTTTACAGACGAGTCAATGAACATCGAATTGCCAAAGCTTGCCGATTTTAGGCCCGATCCAATTTTAAGAATAGCTTTCTTTCGCGGCTCGCGAGCATGATGACTTTTAGAAGTAGGTAAGCATATTATGTACGGTGGTCAAAATTGTGGTGAAAGTTTTATGTCATGGTGTGAAAAATGTCGAGCTCGCTCTGTTTTTTGTTTAATTTTACTATTAAAATAAACGATTACAGTCACGTTCTATGTTCGATGCAATGAGTTTCATTTCGTTATGTTCTTTGCGGCCCACTGATTCTACTATCATTATGCATGTGGCCCACCAATGACTTTGAGTTTGACATGCCTCATGCAAAGTCGACGTCGATAAAAATGCGCAAATCGATGTACAAAATAGCGTTTGTCCTCAGGTGCATTAGGTTAAAATTCTCCTTCATCCTTATTATTTTACGTATGCAAGAAAGAGCGCACATGAAGTTTTTCTCGTTTAAACGCTTTGTCGTGGGTGGCATGGTAGCCGTGCTGTGTAACAAACGGCGCTGTACCCAATCGAATTTGCGTTTTATTTCGCGTAGGCAAATTTCCAACACAATATTGTCACCACCTTCCAGTGTATTCGTATTTCAGTGCTCACTAGCTAATATACAGTACCTAGATAGAATAGCAATTAAGTTATAGCGAGATAATTCAACTAGTGACTAAAAAAGCACTTTTTCGAACAGAGTGGATTTCAATTAAGTATCGATCGCTTTATAATAAGTGCTACGTTCTAACAATAGAATACTTTCAGGAAAAATTCACATCTAAAACTCTAAAGCAGTAACAGAAATTTGTCTAAAAGCTTTGTGAGGTATATGCAAATTAATGTCTTTCTGGCCACAGACTTTACCCGTTTGGGAATACCAAACTTTACTCGAGTTTCTATTTTGTCCATCTAGGTTGTTTAATAATGAAAGATGTTGCCTGGGCTATCTTTAAAAGGAAATCTGATATTGTTTCGTCGATGTTCCTTTTATTTGAAAAGTTCTAGAGGTACGGTAGAGATGAAAATAGTTTAAATATCGATCTAAAAGCTCGTTTGCTGGGAAAAACTTTAGGTTTCAGTAAATAGGTATGCTTAATTTAATTAGATGCTTATCAAAGTTCGGCCTAACTTTCCATAAATTTTCAATGAATCATTTTATATTCTAATACTTACCTGAGTATTTTTAGCTAGCACTTAGTACCTAGTTAATTAGATACGTTTTAATTTTAAACTGTCTCTGTTCAATTAGAATCTTTTCATAGAGATATATATGTTTTATTTTTAACTGAACAATAATTTAAAGTTCGTAATGATACCTTATAATTTGAACCTATTTCTCTATTTAATTAGAAGTTAGACTAATAAAATACCTACTCGGCATAGCTAGAGCCCAGGATTGCGATTTTTGAAAGTCACACGTTCAAATCAGCAGTCCTAGAAAGATCCATATAATCTTCTTACTAATTTTTGCTGATTTTAACATGTTCAAAAATCTCACTAATGCTCTGAAGAAGTCTGCTGACGCAATGTAGTTCTTTAAGCTTTGGTAGTAGTACAGTAGGTACCTTTGACAGCCATGTCCCCGTGGTCTGACACGGTGGGGAAGAGCGGTCGTTCACCCGACACCACGCAGCGGTACCTGCTTCGCAGCGTCATGTCAGATTACTGCTCTGATGAATTAATGTAGTAGCACAGTACTTATGACAGCCTGTCCCCGTGGTCTGACACGGTGGGGAAGAGCGGTCGTGCCCCCGACACCACGCACCGTTACCTGCTTCACAGCGTCATCGTCATGTTAGAGCCCTGCTCTGAAGACGAGATGTAGTAGTACAGTAGGTACCTATGACAGCCATGTCCCCGTGGTCCGACACGGTGGGGAAGAGCGGTCGTTCCCCCGACACCTCGCAGCGGTATCTGCCACCCGTCGGTAGTACAGCAGGCCGCAGCGTTATGTTGGAGCCCGAAGAATCTGAATCCTGACACAATGTTGTCTTAAAAGAGGTATCACAATTAGGAACTCAACTTACGGCCTTACGAAAGTATGTTCTCGAGTATTGCAACCTACTCTCAGTCCCCTACCTCAACATCGACTCCAGGCAAGGGGAACTTCCTCCTGGGCTCGACGTCGCGCGGCACGTGCCTGAAGAACTCCTTGCCGTCCTTGTACCACTTGACGGAGTACAGCACGTCGGCGGGGCCCAGCTGCCAGCGGCACGACAGCTGCGCGCGCGTGCCCAGCGGCACGTGCGCCGGCACGCGAAGCTCCAGCAGCCGCAGCGATATTATACACTCTGTGGACGAAGACAGATGAGCACCGGGGAATGATTAGATTGCTGCCTTAGAAAAAGTATTATGTCTAGAATGAGCCGAGCCTCACACTTCTACCGTGTAAAACAAAAGGGGCTAACTTTCTTAGGTTGGTGTGCGTGGGGCGTCACATAAATTATATCTGTGTGCGTGTATATGGATAGGATTTAGAGGCCAGTTCTGGTTGCAATTTTTGTCCGACCCCTTCGAAGCTTCGACTGTCTCTCTTGTTAATAACTTATCCAAGATTGTTGCATTCATTGTTAGGTACCTAATCTGTTTGGTAGGTACCTGCAGGGATATTAAAAAACTGTTTAAGATAAATCCATAAAATACGGTAAGTACCTACCCGTGTAGAGTTATCGGATGTAATTTTTTAATAGGTACAGTAACGTATTCCATGGGACAGTGTCATCGATTCCAAGTTACCTCGTAGATGGTAGTAGGTAGCCTATAGCTTATACCTAGGCATATCAAATAATGCGATTCAATCTGTAAGATACTACAAATTCACGAAACACTAGGAATTTAATAGCAATGGAGAATTTCCAGTTCAGATAATTTGCATCGCTTAATATCTTCATAGTTAGTTATGCAAACTTTGGACGAAAACTCCACCCATAATTTAAAAGTTGTCCTTTATTTCATTAAATAGACAAGACACGCTCGCTTTACATAAATGCACCTTGGATTTTAATTCGGGAAGACAATCCGGTGAGTGTGATTCTCACGGAGAAAAACGTATTTTCAGTCTCAACGGATTTACTCAAGGTTCATTTTTCAGAAAAGTTTTTCCATTGTAGTTCGACGTGACTACAAAGTTACTTTGCATAGGAGAGGCGCCAGTGCATTCTAATAAGAAATTAGTGTGAAATTGGGTCGATAGCGCCCCCAATATAATTAGGGGCGCCGGCGATGTTGAAACCTAGTTAAGGAACTGGAAACCTCATCAACCTATTATGTGGCGGTCGAGTCCTTACTAGGTATTATTTCGCTTTCTTTATCCTCGATTCATCCTGATATAATTAATGATCGACGTGATTTGATCCTATATCAATGGACATATACATACATAGATTATAGAATAGACATAGAAATAATGGTAAAGTCATAGAATCATAAAACCTTGTCTCATAGCGGCGGGTTCATTTTCTATTTCACACATCTCACACAACTTCATCTCATCACAGATAACTTCCTCATTTCACACATCTAGTTATTTAATATATAAGTATTCTACTCAACTGCATGTAGGTATTCAAAGTTTGGACTTAAATTTGTTCGTCTTTACGAAATGCGAAGGTACAAAGGGTCGAACTTAATCATGCTGATAATTTTTTAAGAGGATGATCTGACCATTAAACTGAACAACTTTCTCTAAGGGACAAACTTCGAAATGGTGAAATAAATCTTCTGTCCCATACATGTGGGTCGAGTAGGATCGAAGTTATGTATGAAACAGCAGAAATTTTTTTCTAGTCTTAAAAAATTGGTAGGTTACACTTTTTTACGTAACTGATTTTAACGAGCGTTATGTATTATTATCATTAATAAGTACCAAAAATTATTTAAAGGGTCAAAGTACCTAAGATATATCAAACACGTCACTCTGTTTGATCCCTTCACGTTTTCACAGCTCCAGTTACCTACTCAATTTAATTAGAGGGGTGATGTCACAATCATTATTCATAAACCCTAACCACCTTTACAAACAGCCTCACAACAATGGATGCCCATCTCTGATAGGTAATATAGGGAATCGAGATATAAAATCTTCTAAAGAATTATTTAAAGGTTCCTGGAGTGCGATTTTTGAATCTCATTCGGTGAGCTCAGCAGTTAAAAATGTCAAAATTACTATGGAGATACGCATCTTTCTACTGCTGATTTGACTTTAAAAAATCATAAGTAATTCAGGAGTGAGATTTTTTTGCGAAATGTCTAAATACATTTTCAACAGCTGAGCTCAGAGATTCAAAAATCGCACTCCAGGACTTTGGTGACTTCAATGGCAGGAAGAGCTGTCGTCGAGTCCCAAGCCCCTTAATTTCAAAAACAAGTAGATAGGTACCTATAATATTCTCTAATACTTAAGTATACTTTCCTCCATTTTGTAACGCTCTTAAAATTTTTTGTACTAAAACTTAGGCACTATGGTCATAACACCTCGCGTCAATTTTCAATTGCTTGCTTATCGTGTCGACTTCAAACTCTGAACAAAGTCGCTAACAGGTACCTTGCCAGAATTGGACAACCGATATTGCACCGTCGTCGCTAGAGCTCAATAATAATAATAATGTATGACTTTCTTTATTATACTTGTACCTAAAATAGTTACGTTAATTCGTGATTTCGCACACTTACCTATCATGGTTTGGAAGGAAGGCAAAAGGGAAAACTACCTCACTAGTTTTTTCTAGAATATGAGTAGTTACCTAATGGTGACCATGGTTTGCCATTCTTCTTCTTATCGTGTGGGCAGCAACCCTGGTGTCAGAGTGATTGGGTTGTTTACGATTTGTGAAGTAAGTAAATTAATTAATCATATAGGTACGTAATTACTTTTAGGTAAGTTTTTGTTACGTCTCCTATTGGAGCGGGATATACCGAACTTACCAATTACAAGAAGGAGTCCAAGCACAGGCAGCCGTAAGATAACCGTCATGGCTTCCCATACCATGGTCAGCGAATTGAGAAACTTTTGGTGTTCTGTATCCCTTGAAGCTCACGTATATTCATTGTGAAGCTGAAAATTATAAGCTCTATTACTTACTGGATTGTGAAAATGTCTTAAACTCTTTAGTTAGGTTTGGAGTAGTTTGGACAAGTATACCGATCGGGAAAGTGGACTGTTTGGACAAGTAAACCGTTCGGGAAAGTAGACCAACGGTTTCGGATGGCTTTTGGGTTCTTTTGGGAGTGGTCCTTTTGGGAAGTGGTCGTTTTGGGAAGTGATCGTTTTGGACAGTATGGTCCTTTTGGGAGTGGTCCTTTGGGGAGTGGTCCTTTTGGGAAGTCCTCCTTTTGGGAGTGGTCCTTTTGGGAAGTGCTCCTTTTGGGAGTGGTCCTTTTGGGAAGTGCTCCTTTTGTGAAGTAGTTAGTCCTTTTGGGAAATGGTCCTTATGAGCCGAAAGGTGTTATAGACGTGATCTTCTTCTTATCGTGTGGGCAGCAAGCCCTGGTGTCAGAGTTTTTGTTCAAACCGCCTAACGATATCTGACGTGGTTTTTATGTAACGAGTACTACCACCCAGTGCCGGATTAACCATAGAGGCAAAGTAGGCTCCAGCCTATGGGCCCAGGGCCGCCAAGGGGCCCCGCGGCTCGGGAGAAAAATAAGTGAAAACTCAAAGATTTAGGCCCACCCGAGACTTAAAGGAATAATGAAAAATAAGAGAACTGTATTTCAGTTGTCTCTTATTTTTCATAAAAAGCGAAGCAAGCTGGAGATTTTACTGCAATTATTGCAGTAAAACCTCGAGCTCGCTTCGCTTGTTCCAGAATTTAGATATCATTACGAAACGCGACTTTATAATATTGTAGTAAAACCTCGAGCTCGCTTCGCTCGCTCCACATTTTAGTGTTTTTATTATGTTGTTTGATTGGTAGTTATTTTACTGCGACCATAGGAAAAAATCATTGCGAGGCCTATATGGGTATAGGGGCCCCAGGACTTGCATTGCCTAGGGGCCTCTGCATGGCTTAATCCGGCCCTGCTACCACCAGAGATACTCGTAACAGCCGGGACAAGCACGGACCCATCATTCTTTTCAGACAATTGTGATTCAGCCTGAAATGTCCTACCTAACCAACTGGGGACAAACGCACAAAGTAGGTAACTAGGTAACATTTCACTAGGTAGATTTTCTGAAGTAGGTAATGAAGATATGAGATGAGATGATCGTGGATGTTCTGAGGTTTCAAAATATCTCTGACTACCCCCTCGGGGAATATAGTCGTGAGCATATGCTATGCTAATAGGTAATGAAGATGATGAAATTATCTATTTGTCTTCAAAGGCGCCACTATAATTTGGTACCGTGACCATCTCTTCTTATTATATTCCCTTTAAGTTATAAGTAAGATTTGAGAAGAAACGCCTCCTAACCTTCTGACCAAGACGAAAAAGTTTAAGCAGACTCTTCGATTAACTTTGATCGAACGGTGGACCGCACAAATTCAACTTAATCAAAACATTTAAACTTAGTATTGATTTCAGTTCAAAATAAACAATTATTATTCCAACAGTCCATCGCGGTTATTATCCTGGTCCGTGCCGAAGTTTAGTTCCGATAATTTCACGGCAGCTGAAATATCAGATTTCAGTCAGCCTTCCGCGAAATCGTTCTTGCGTCGAAATATTCCAAATCTCAATGACAAACAAGGAACCAATTATTTATTGGTATTATTATTTTCGTTAATTTATTCTTAGAACGACGATGTAGATACCTAATTAGGTGTTTATAACATTGTGTTTAAAACGACAAGGACAATAGAAATAAACGTGAATTAATTATTGTGATTTAAAATCAGTTTAAAATGTAGGTCCTAGAGTTACTAACTACTAATAAAATTCTAATGTTGTCTAGAACATTGTCTAGCTAGAACAAAGTAGGGGAAAGGTGTACGAGATGATCCCTTTAAGGTAGAATGCTGATAGTTTCAAAAATCTTCGACATAATTCTGTTTTCATGGCGGACTTGCTAACAAAGAATAAAGCATAGCATATGCTCACGACTATATTCCCCGAGGGGGTAGTCAGAGATATTCTGAAACCTCAGAACATCCACGTTTCACCATTAGTACCGAAACTCTGTCCAGTGTGACGGGGGGTGAGCCCGTCGCCACTTATAATGGACAGTGGGTACAATACATGCCTCGAAATTGAAGCAAAGAATAAAAATGTCAAGAAATTAAAAATTAAGTGATCTCTTACCAGAAACGAGTTTTTAACGTTTTTTCATTGACCTCTTATATACAAGGTGTTACAAAAATACAAATAAACCTTTAAGGGGGTGGTGTAGACCATCAAACTGAACAACTTTCACTATGGGACCAATATCGAAATCGCGAAAAAAAAAATTGATGTTCCATACTCTACAAATCGACTACCTAGAGCTAAAATATGTATGGGATATAAATTTTTTTTTTCGCGATTTCGATGTTGGTCCCATAGAGAAAGTTGTTCAGTTTGACGGTCTAAACAACCCCCTTAAGAGTTTTAAAAATTTATTCTTACTTATGAAACAACCTGTATAACACGTAATACATACAAGCATCAAACTTGATGTGATTATAGAGCAAACTCTACAGTATTACAACTAATAATAAAAACCGGCCAAGTGTGAGTCGGTCTCGCACTAAAGGTCCCGGAGAAAAAACAACTTTTTGAGTGTTAAGGGTATATTATTCGGAGCGCGCTCCATACAAACGTACTATGGTGATATTTTCAATACTAACCAATTAAAGTCAATGAAATTTTGCAGAAACAATCTTTAAAAACAAATTTCTATGCTCGTATGGAGTCAGATTTTCGTTAAAATGTATAGTTTTCAAGTTACAGTGCCTCAAAGATTTCCATACAAATCTTAAATAAATCCTAGCATTGAAACTGTATATTTAAACGAAAATCTGACTCTATAGAAGCACAGAGATTTGTTTCTAGATTGTATCTGCAAATTTTCATTGAATTTAATTGGTTAGTTTTGAAAATATCACCATAGTACGTTTGTATGCAGCGCGCATTTTCGCTCTCGGAATAATATTCTCTTAATACGTTGTGTGGTGGTGTGCTACGGAACCCTCAGTGCGCGAGTAGCCCGACTCGCACTTGACCGTTTTTATTTAGACACCTACGGATAATGAGGGCAAAATTCTAGGAGCTTCGGGTGGCCAGGGGCAGTTATAGGCAGTTAACCCTCACCGGGTGCTTGTGATTAACGACATGCCATTGCTAATTTTCACTCAAACTAAACCCCCTACTATACAAAGTGTACCGGGGTCTTTGGGTATATAAGAGCTCTCATCTCCGTAATTTCCATGCTATTAACTTAATGAGTCTATGAAAATAGAAATAGAAGAGGTTTACATAAAGTACCTAGGTGTTAGAGGTATCTTTAGTAAGTTTTTTTTTTCTTTGTAAGATCAACAGCTGTTATACGATACAAAGGATAGCAAACAGAAAGCAAATATGTGAAACAAAAATCATCATCATCATCATTATTATTTAAACCACCTGGAGAGCTGTCAATTTCATACAAAACAACGTTTTGTATGGACGGAAACCACCTTAAGCAGTGTTTTTTGAGATGCACTTTTTCTCATGGCTGTACCTACCCTACAGCCATCCAAATAAAAATAAATCGATCGAAAATGTATGTCAAACAAAATTCATGGCGTTAGGAAACAAACTTCACACCGATCTCAGATACTCGTATCTACCATGTAACGTCAACCGCAACGGATAGGCAGAGACTAGGCTCACATACATACCTACATCTCGATTAAGTCTAAGCGGTTTTTAGGTTCTTCATTCATGGGGAACAAATTATGTAGTATGATGAGCCTATGAGGTCTATTCTTTTATTCTCATTGAGCGCGTGGTGGGTGGAGTACCTACCCATGTGAGTGTTGCACACTACATGAGTGTAAAAGCTCCCTTTGCTGTTAGATGGTGACGATGATGATGATGATGACGAAAAAAAAAGAAAAATTATGGTTTATGATGTCCAGCAAGTTTAACTTACCGTATCGTCAGTTTAAACACAACACATACGCAACACGATTACCACCAACGAAACACTATAAAACTTCTGTCAACAACTGCTCTAAGTAGGTACCTACATGCAATTGCTAAGCGGTTTATAAAGTTGTGTTCACATTGCACAAAGTTGGGTAATGCATGCGGAAGCGTGCATTGTGGCCGGGAGCCGCCGTCGAAATAACGTTGCGTCGCGTCGGCAGGCTCCCCGCGAAACATTCACAAGTTTAGCTAAGCGCAAATTTGTAGCTCTAGGCAAATTATCTCGGCTACAGGCTACAGATGATGGTGGCTAAGTTGTGATTGTCGCTTCACTTTGAAAGTGTTTAATGTTTGAATTCGCAACTTGAATTCCGAAACTAATTTCTTCATCCTAGTTGTCGCAAAATTTTGAGAATGATGATTTTGTTCTAATGGAAATTTTAGTAAAGTAAAGTAATATACAGGGTGTTTCATAAGTAACAATAAATTTTTAAAACTCTTAAGGGGGTTGTTAAGACCGTCAAACTGAACAACTTTCTGGGACCAACATCGAAATAGCGAAAAAAATAATTTCATATCCCATACATATTTTAGCTCTAGTCGATTTGTAGAGTATAGAACATAATTTTTTTTTTTCGCGATTTCGATGTTGGTCCCATAGTGAAAGTTGTTCAGTTTGATGGTCTACACCACCCCCTTAAAGGTTTATTTGTATTTTTGTAACACCTTGTATATTAAGTATCTTAGTAATTAAAGAGATGGTCTATTCAAAGTGTCTTTTTTTAATAGAACATCCCAAAAAATCTAATCTTATCTTTTTTTAATCTCTTTTGTGGTCATGACGGTCAAAAGAGTGACAAAGGTCCTTAATTCCAGAAAAAAAATAAAAATTACCGTACAATAATCTGTAGGTACAAGTTTAAATATCTCGAAAATCGTGGCACTTATACTAGACATGAAAGTCCATTTTCTGGACGGGTTTGAGGTCCTCTATCAGCAGTTACCGGGTTATCCATTACTTACCGAACACCATTTACAGTAATAAATTTTTGACGTTTCGTTTGTAGGGTTTACCATAGTACCATCTAACTATTAATAAATCAGTGTTATCTATATAAAACCACAAAACACGCGTCTCTCCTTACCATCCTTAGAATGTCAATTGACAAGAAAGTAAATCGTTTTGATGATCTCCATTTGTTTCCCTTTGTTAGGTGCTAACAAGCGCTTTTCTTCCGCCTCAGCTCCTGGTAAAAAATAAAAGTAGATGTTTCCTTAAAAAGAATTCCGCTGTAATGTTTTCACTGGCGATACAGGGTGTTCAAAATAGATATTTCAACGTTTTGACGACCGGTGAACCCAAATTTAATATCGAAAAATTTTTTCATGCTCCTTAAACTTTTAAATTAGACTAGACCTAGACGGACATTTTAAAGTGTTTTTTTCCTTTAATTATAAAGCCGGGTACAAAATGCTAATAAAGTTTAAAATCAAATAGTGTTTAATAAGTCCCTTAAAGCTTATTGGAATGATTCGGTCAGGAATTCAGCACCAGATTAACTTAACCCCCTTGCGCTTATAAAGATTTAAGCAGATAGAGGGGTCAGGTTTCTATGAAGCTGACTGTACGAAAGTGAACCAGGCTGGGATCGAACCTCGGCTACAAGTTTGGCTACCGACATGTTAATCCAATCCTCTCAGAACGAGATAGGTTCTGCGACCACCTCTAAAAGGACTGTGAATTTCTTCGTGGTCTACTGTCTCCGTGGTCTAATGGTGTTAAGAGCATTGGGCTCTAGACACGAAGGTCGTGGGTTCGATTCCCGCGGGGGACACCTATCTCACTTTGTGCGTTTTTCCCCAGTTGGTTAAGACATTGCAGGCTGAATCACTTGATTGTCTGAAAAGAAAGATGATTCCGTTCTTAGGATGGCACGTTGGTCCCGGCTAATATCTCTGGTGGAAACCACGTCGTCAGAGGCCGTAAGGTGGTCTGAAAAAATTCTGACACCAGGGCTAGAACACACAATAAGAAGGTCGTGAATTGATGTTTATCAAAACCAACCCTTATTCATATTGTCCTAAGCACAATCACGAGTCGACTCGTATCTTGGTTGTCACCAACATCATAAAAACTTTCACAATACCATATACCCTGATTGTTACACGCAAGCCCGTCCTGTTTAGGCACGGCCCTTACCTTATTAATCATGCATTACCATAACAGTTTTCACACTGCAAATTGATATAGGGACAAAGCGGGAGCATGGCAATATGAACACGACTGCACTCGCGTGGCTGGGGTCCATAATATAACCCGAACGGTAGTTGTGGGTAGCCTTGCTAACACGTTTTATTTTTATGCTCATAATAGGATAATTTGCTTGTATTTAATTAATAATAGTCATAGTCACATCATGTGTTGCTTTATTATAATAACTTCATAAGAGATAAGTTGCTGCTATGTCCCTAATTGTCCCTTCCCTGTGATGCAGATGCAAGAGATTAATTTTACTAAAGTATAGGCAGGTACAAACAATTCAAACTGTGTCACTTTAACTAATTTCATAAAACATTTGCAAAATATTGTAGCCCGAGATTTATTTTGAGTTCAATCCATATAGGTCTCGCTCGATCCTCATACTCGACTCGCGCTCAAAAGAAGTCTCTGAATCTAATCTAATCCTTAGTTCAAATAATTTGTAAGTTTATTTTAATATTGAAACCTTGTGGAAGACCTTTGCTCAGCAGTGGGACAAAACACGCCAATAAAAACAAATCTTGTAGGTACCTACTCAATGCATGTGCCATACTAATAATGGCAACGAACTGTATAGTCTCTAAAGAAAATTAAAGTAAGTATTCTATATTCACAAATGTTAACAAAAGCCCTTCGCAATCCTGTCCGTGATAAGCTCACCTCACTGCACAGGCCAATAAGGGCACTGGCTAATATGGCCTCACAATGGCTTTAAATTGTAGCAAATGACGAATGGCCTGTGGGCAGTTAGTGACTCACACATTGTGTGGAAACGAAAGTTAATTACGATTGCTTCAGAAAATATAACTGTAAAATTAAATACTTGCACTAATTTATATTTAGGTACTTAGGATAGTGGTAGGTAGGTTAGGTGGTTATACCTATCTAATCTTTTCGATGGGCTGACATGACGTCAAGGTTAAAATTAAAAGCCCCAAAAAAAAAAATTTACTTCACGACCAAAACAACATCATTGTCGTTGAAATCTTTCGTTATAAGGTGTTAAGTATATATAAATAACTAATAGCCTTTTCAGATGGATGGATGGATGCCGCATGGATTTCAGTAAACTTTAACACCCCGTTCGATGTACTTACCTACCCTTTAGTTAGTGGATGATTTATAAAATTCTTCAGTTCAAATACTACCTATAGCTTAAGTACATACCTACCTGGCTTACTTAATACCTGCCTAATAACGGATATAATCGGCGTCTTTGTAGATTCCAAATAACAACGTATTATGGAGATAAAGTTAATACTTACGCTTATCTCCAGTGGCATGTTTACATATTCGGTGAGTCAGAAAAGTTTAAAATACTTTCCGCGTGTGTTACATTTCCAAATATGGCGGGGTGATTTAATTAGATTTATGTAATTACATGAAAATACAAAGTATATTACAGGGATAAGATACGACGAGATAAGTCGAAAGTTTTGAATTTTGTGAGATCGCTGGTCACAGACCGACACCCTAATAGAGCTCGAATGTTGGCTGAGTGCGAATGTTCTTATAACGTAGGTACCTACCTACACTTCCTCAAATCTTATTGGGACACCCACAAACCACAAACTGATCTATTGAATTCTAAAAAGTAAGGTAAATAAGTAAGTAGGTACATAAACAAACATGGTTCCGTTATAGATTCTGAAGAAACATCTTTCAGACGTGAAAGATATAGGCTTAAATATTCGAACAAATTCTGAGGATAAAGAGAGACGTAAGAAAATTAGGTACGTGAGTTCATAAGCATTAGGTACATGGCAGTACATTTACCGCTTTCATTAAGAAATCCTGATATTTCAGCATTGCGTGTCACAACTGACCCATGATACTGACTGAATAATGTCAATGACAATGGGAAGAAAAAAGTTGCATTTTGATAGAGGTTGACGAATATATTGAGTATTGTAGGATATAACGGTACCTACCTATACTTGATGTAATCTGACAGCTCTACATTTAATAGGATTCTCAAAATAAGGTTACGAATTCATGAGAAGTCTATACGCTTTAGTATAGGCTCGCTAAGTTTCTCTGTTACTAACACTTTTATGGACTAACTGTCTGAAATAAAGAATTATTGTTATTATTATTTTTATTTTGTTTTTCATTTCTCCCAGTTGTACCTGGGGTTTTCCATTATCGCGGGCTTTTGGCCAATAGCTGCTGGCGTAGGTGGAAAAATACGGCGTTTCGTGAACCAAAGATTTCCTTTGGCAGGATTGGTCCTTAGGACCTAAAGATGGATTTAAGAAGTGGAGCCACCAAGGTTTTTGATGCAAGTTTTGGAGGGGGGGGAGCCCTCAGCCTAATCTTGATAAATACATCAGTTAAGCTACTAGGCCAAGTTTGGTATCATTTTCGTATAAATCGGGGATGCCGAATTCATTTATGGTATCAAATTTGCACCATTGTATAGTAAAAACGTGTTAGATAAACATTTTTTCGTTTTTGACTTACTTTAAAAAAAAGGAAAAATGTCCATAACTCATACAATGTTTGGAATATTTAGAAAAAAAAAGTAGCTCTATAAAGCCCTGTTTATCTTTTACAGCAGAAAACATTTAACTTATATTTTGTATGTCTGTAAGTATTAAAAAAAACATAAAAACTAGTTGACGGTACCAAATCCTGAATTAAAAAAATTCTAATAATATGTTGTTTTCGATCTTGGAATGGTTCGCAAACTCAATAAAAAACCACCGAAGTGTGAGTTGGACTGGTGCACCGAGGGTTCCGTACCACCACACAATATAAATTTACCAAAAAAAAAAGGATTTTCTTTCATTCAGTTCGAGATTCATAGGGGGAGCCCAACTCGCACTTGGCACATTTTTTAGTATTGTTCTTTAACTTAGAAGTTTTCACTATAATCGTTCCAAGTTTGACGCTTGTAAATACTACCGTTTTTACGACAGAGCAAAAACAAAAAAGTTATAAATAAATAAATAAAAGTTGAAAAAAACATGTTTCTGGTACGGGGACACCCCTTAATTTTTTGTCTTTTTTGTTATTTGTTATGAAAATTTATATAAAAACATGTATATATGTGTTCTGTGGAAATTTCAACCGGCTATGAAATGAAAATTAACTTTTGCTTACTTTTGTTTGAATTTGTTTTGATGTAAATAAAGAAAAAGTAGAACGGACGGTAGGTACCTACTACACCACGCACCGCAACTTCAGTCACTGTGTAGCATGAAACAATAATTGTTAAAACAATAATATTGCATGATTTATTTCATATTTTGCGTTGCTCGCATTGCACGACTTTTTGTTGATATTTTTACACACTATTTATAAAAGAATGTTGTCAAAGTTTATTAAATACATGAAATAGGAGAGTAACTCTCTAAAAACATTTATTTTGCAATAAAATTGGCATTATTTTATGTTACAGATAATTGAGTCCAAATATTAGAAATTTTAATTTATATTTTTAAATTCACGTGTTTTTACTATAAATTGATGCAAATATTATTCCAGAATCGAATTCCACATCTTTGATTTATGCGAAAACGATACCAAACATGACTTAATACCTAAACTTACGCAGATATTAACCTAGGACTTCGCTGAGGCTAAAATGCCCCCCCCCCCCCCCCCGCTCCCCCCCTGCATCAAAAATTTAGATGGCTCCACTTCTTAATCGGATCTTAGGATCAAAATGATCAATCCTGCCGAAGGAAATCTTTGGTTCATCAAAAGCCGTATATTGACTTTTTTTGACTCCTACGCCAGCAACTACAAACGATAGTAGGGAATTGGTTGGTGTAGTTTTGATGCGTAAGCTGATAATTAAGTGTCTGTTATTCGTCGATGGATAAAAATTTCCTAACAATTCTACACTATTATTATTATAGTCCATACGGTGGTTGGTCAGTTCGGCATTTGAACGAGCGCTACAGGATTCTCAAAATAAGGCAATTTGTTCTGCGCCAACGATCCTAATTACGTTTTTGGCATGACTTGGAATCTGGTTATATCTCGCTTATTCATCTCCCTTGTTTTTATATCAGAAAGTATATTTTACTCCTGTGTTGTCACTGAGAAGGAAATCTTTTATTTGAAGACAAACTACATGCAGGGTAGAAACGACCTACTTTAAAAAAAATCGTGTTATGTTAATGATCCTACCTTAAGGGTATTACCGTTGGCGCGCTCCATACAAACGTAGTCTGGTGATATTTTCAACACTATCCAATTAAAACCAATGAAATTTTTCTGAAACAATCTAGAAACTAATCTCTATGTTCGTATGGAGTCAGATTTTCGTTAAAATATTGTAAAGTTACAGTGCCTCGAAGATTTCCATAAGTACAAATCTTAAATTAATCCTAGCATTAAAACTGTAGACGTATATTTTAACGAAAATCTGACTTCATACGAACATAGAGGTTAGTTTCTAGATAGTTTCTGAATAATTTCATTGACTTTAATTCGATAGAATTGAAAATATCACCAGACTGCGTTTGTATCGAGCGCGCTCATATATAACACGATGACGCATTGACGGAGCGGATCTTTTCGTAATGTTATCATGTTACTCAAAGAAACAATAATTTATGCATAAAATATTGAATAATTAAACACACCTCACCCCATTGTCCGATGGGTGTAAGCAGAGACCACAGACCGCCACACGCTACGCCTTTTACACAACCTAACTATTTAGCTTCATTAATATATTTACTGTGAAAATATTAGGTAAGTAGGTATAAAATATTAGCACAGACATAGTAGGTACTAGGTATATTTGGTCTAAGTACCCATGTACTTACCTTTATCTATCGCATCTTCAGTCCTACTAGGTATATACAGGTTGTAACAAAACAACCTAACTAGTAAAACTTAAATCATTATCAGATTTGAATACGGTCTAGGTATTCTTAGATTCTTACGGACAAGTTCCGTTATTTTCAATTATCCGATGCGGAATACTAAAAAGACGCAAATGCAACAAAATATTCAAATATATTCTAAATGGCGATTCTTCTCTATTTTCAGGGCATTAACGGCGCAATCGCGAAGGTAATGGTTCGAACACCATTGTGATGCTGTGAACTCGCCCGAGAGAAATGCTCTGACGTGATCGCGTTGCTCTTTATAAAAACATTGCTCTGTTCTGTACAGCACAGTTCGGGAGTCTGGGACACTGTGAAAGGTTTCTAATCCTATCTTTTTTCTCATTAATTTAGATAGGTACATGATTGGTCTTAGCGCAGCGAAAATCAATCATTAATCTAGTTAAGTGTACCTTATTCAGTTTTGAACAATAATAAAAATCAAATTAACAAATTGCAAATGCACTTGTAGTAGTTATAAGCCACAGTGAAATTTTCGAGAATGATGATGATCAGCTTTTATCAACTCCTGCACCTTTACCAAAAAGATGTTCGGGCGTTATAGTCCACCACGCGGTCCACGCGTCCCCAATACGGATGGGTGGAATTCACAACGCATCATTATTTTCTTCTTCAGCGACTTCAGCGTTCTTAGGTTTCCTCACGTTTTTCTTCACCGAAGAGACAGGGTGTTACATATATAGGGTCCAACTTAATATGCTGACACTTTTTTAAGAGGATGATTAGACCATCAAACTGAACAACTTTCTCTATGGGACCAACATAGAAATCGCGAAATAAAAATCTGCTGTCCCAAACATTTGGCTCGAGTAGGTTTGCTCTTTTGTATCGGACAGCAGATTTTTTTTTCGCGATTTCGATGTTGGTCCCATAGAGAAAGTTGTTCAGTTTGATGGTCTGATCATACCCTTAAAAAAGTGTCAGCATATTAAGAAGGACCCTGTATTATATTTCTATATTACCTACTTATTTAAGTAAAAAAAAAAACATTAAATTGAAAAAATCGTGGTGGTCTGGAGGTAAACATAATCCTTCCACACAGACTCTTACATATTCCGTGACACAGAGAAGCAGTCCGATCTTGACTTTGAAAGATCAGTGTAAGTACATATAAGTGTAGACTACGATTTTGTAAGGGCATTATACATTCCCACCACAGCAACTCCTGTAAGCCAGGATCGACAGTGGCCACTACTCTCAACACTAGGCAATGAAATAACGATCAAGCTATTTGCAAGGGCATACAATAGCACACAATAGTTTCTCTACGTCTACGCGAGACTCCGTCCGTACTTACTTGGTTGGTATACAACCGACCTAATCTTCCTTCGACTGATTCGGTTTACCGTTAATTGTTCATTTGCCCAACCCACCCATAGATTTAGAAATACAGTCAAGTGAAAAAATGTTTACGATTACTTACCCCTTTATTTTTCAGCGCCGGAAAATGGACGACAATAAATACCGTTTCGGTGTTCTGCTGGCTTTATTCTGCTGCGTAACTCTTTGCGTCGCTGGCTCTATCTCTAAATGCAAGCTTAAACTGCATTCACACAAGGCGGTGCAGACCGACTTCAATGGGCGGCGGTGCTGGGACAATATCAAGATACAATCTTGTGGGGGTTTCTGCCAATCTTATGAGGTAGGTAGGTGCCATAAGCACTAAGCAGGTGACAACAAAAAATTTTTCTGTGGAGTGCGCCTTTCAAGCTAGGAAAGCGGTCATTCTTTATTGTTTGTTTTGGTGCTGTCCTTTTTATTAATTGTTTCCCTGGAGTGCGATTTTTGAATCTCATTCGGTGAGCTCAGCAGTTGAAATTATCAAAATTACCACGGAGATACGCATCTTTTTACTGCTGATTTGACTTTCAAAAATCGCTTTCCTGTAGTAAGATTTTTGAAAGTCAACTCAGCAGTAGAAAGATGCATATCTCCATAGTAATTTTGACATTTTCAACTGCTGAGCTCACCGAATGAGATTCAAAAATCGCACTCCTGGAGTGTGGTACGGCTACTGGACTACAGTTAGTGTAGTCAAAGTGTAAAAACGTTGAAACTGATAACTTCAAAACGTGCTACATTCCATCCATAGGTACGTACATCTTCCCTTTACGCTGTGTGTGAAAAATAAGTAGGCGTACAACAATAAGTAAAGAATTTCGTTAGGAAATTCAATTCGAATCCTCTGAGTCCTTAATCTTATTCACGCGAAAATATACACGGAACTTGTATTGTTACACAAAAAACCTGTGCAAACAATATGCATGGATGCATATGCTCACGACTATATTCCCCGAGGGGGTAGGTAGTCAGAGATATTCTGAAAACTCAGAACATCCACGTTTCACTAGTAGATGGTAGTACATAAGTTACATAACATACCGAAACATTGTCCAGTGTGACTGTGTCTCTGTCTGTGCAAACAAGGCGTGTCTCCTGCTACAAAGAAAACAAAACATAGGTAGCTTCACATTTTACGAGTATCTTCCGCCATTTCATTTTAAAACAAAATTGTATAAAACTGTAAGTAGGCCCATGCTTCGCCCAGGTGGAGAGGGAGAGCCTAGGTGGAGCACGGGCCCTGACCCAAATATACAGGATGTTAGGAAAAGAATCGTTAACCTTTAAACCACATACTGTACTCGACCGGAGCAAAAAAAAAAATCTGCTGTCCCATACGATTGCAACTTAATATGCTGACACTTTTTGAAGGGGATGATCAGACCGTCAAACTGAACAACTTTCTCTATATAGGGTCCGTCCTTCTTAATATGCTGACACTTTTTTAAGGGGATGATCAGACCATCAAACTAAACAACTTTCTCTATGGCACCAACATCGAAATCGCGAAATAAAAATCTGCCCGTCCATACAAAACTGCAAACCTATTCGAGCCAAATGTATGGGACAGATGATTTTTTTTCGCGATTTCCATGTTGGTCCCAAAGAAAAAGTTGTTCAGTTTGATGGTCTGATCATCCCCTTAAAAAAGTGTCAGCATATTAAGTTGGACCCTGTATATGGCACCATCACCAAAATCGCAAAAAAAAAACTCTGCGGTTCCATACAAAACTGCAAACCTACTCGAGCCAAACGTATGACAGCTGTTTTTTTTTCGCGATTTCGATGTTGGTCCGATAGAGAAAGTTGTTCAGATTTATGGTCTGTTCATCCCCTTATATAAAAAAGTGTCAGCATATTAAGAAGGACCCTGTATAGAGTAACCTCGCGGTGTGCTTTTAGGTCTTCCCCTAGCTACTCTTCTCCTACGAGGGAAACACAGAATCAATTATGCATAATATCGCTGCTTCAAAACAAATCAAAAATTTCCAAAATCGGTTTTATTTAAAAAATGTTGCCAAATCAACCTATATTTTCATATTTGTCAAAGACACCCATCGATTTTGGACTCTAAATCAAAAAATTACGCAAACGCCCTTTTAGCATTTTTGCGTTTGGTTGGTTAAGTTCTGAGCAAAACGGCCATATTTCGAGTTGCAACCTGCTGGTCGGTGTAATCTCACGCAACTTATGTGCTAAACAGCCACATCGCAAAAAAATTCCCCTTTTTTAGTTAAATTTTATAAACGAAAGGGCCATATTTGGAATTACGTCTGTTTTGCATAAACATTATAAATAAGTTAAATATCCTTCTTTTATGCAAAGGTGCCATATTAGTGATTGTGTCCGTTTCGCAATTAAAAAGACCTTGAAATGACATTATGATTTTAAACTAAAGTGGTTTATTTTGTGAAACGTCCGTTTTATCATTAAATTTCTGTACGTTACGCAGAATTTTATTTGCCATCGCGTCAAGTTTATGAATTAGTAGTCTATATCTATTCTATAGGTACAGTCATTGTCGTAAAATTGTAGGTAAACTTGGTATTTCTCTAAAATTGATCATGTTCTAAATACAAGTTACTGGGGATATTAAGAATACGTAGGATACGAGTAATATAGATAGTTTTATTTTTTGAGTAACAACTTCTAAACGGACTTTGATGATACTATAGCCATAGTGGTAGCTTAGAACTTGGATCAACATTTAGGAACAAACTTTGCCGGTTCAGTGACCAAAAGTGGGGGTTTGCCTCTGAAAAATGACACAAAAAAATACTCAAATTTTTTTTATCAAAAAATGTCACAATAATAACATTCTGGCGTCATTTTTTTACTATGCCACCGCGTTGGAATGTTTCATTGTAGAATAGATGCAGCCACTTCCCGATCTTGTATAAACTCTCGCTAGAAGCTGGCTTGAAGCTCTCCTGGGTCAACTTCCACTACGTACGTACCAAAATCTAGAGATACATGGGGCGATGGGCGACCCACTGGACACTTCAAATTGGAGATAATGTCTTTCAAAGAGTGTCTAATTGAGGTTTATGGGCTGCACCATAACACATACAAATACTATAGAGGAGAAAACTAATTTCCGCTAACAAAACAACATAAAAAAATGGGTCAGGACCGGCATTCCAGCAGAACATGATTGCGTCGACCTACTGGCCGAAGAGTCATAGGAAAAAGCCTAGGTCTATCCATCGATCTTCAAGAAAAGTAAAATATATCCATTGAGATACCTTTTGAGGTTTTAGAAGCCTTTAATTTTGCAAATTACTTTCTTCTATAGTGCTACAACACCTTTTTTTCTCATTAGAAGTATAGTTTTCGATATATTTTTAAAGTTTTTATGTGCCATTTAATGCGGTTTGAAACCAATTATTTTTAATAGTAAGATTTACTATAAATTTAAAAAAGGTAAGTAGATTGTTTACAAAATTAGTTTTTATTTTGACCACTTGTGTCGTTTTATCAAAATATTCATTGATATACGGGCAAAATTTTATGTGCGAAAGGGACTTTTGTGTCCTTAGTCATCTCTGTGTGATAGTTATCACAAAGTAGCAATAGAAGAGAGGTAGAGATTCAAAATACGCACCTAAGCATATATCATACTTAGGCATTAAAGAGAAAAAGTACTAAAAAAGAGATGAAAAATGAAAATGAAATTTTTGATTGGCTCTCCTGTAAAAACAGATTTTTTGACTTGTGGCCCTTTCGTTTATAAGCAGCGATATATCAATGCTTGTTTCAGATATCGCACTGGCAGTTTCCGTACAAGGAGTCGAATCACCCGGTGTGCCTTCATGGGGAGAGGAGGCACGCGTCGGTGAAGCTCCGTTATTGCGACCCCGGTGTGGAGTCCGGCACCGAAACCTACCATTACGTCGAGGCTACCACTTGCAAGTGCCAGGTAAGAGCTTTTACACACGACGACGCACTGACGGAGCAGCAGACGTCAGTCCGTCATTGACGCACCGTGTGTGCGTGTTCTATGTGCGGTTTCATACAACTCCTTGCTTCGCAAATGACGGACTCGTCTGCCGCTCAGTCATTGCGTCATCATGTGTGATCCCACTAAGATTCACTTTTATAATCGACTCGTCAGTATTGCAGAGGATCTAAATCTGACGTGAAATTGAAAGCCTAGCCAAAGAATATTTTGTGTTAATGGGTCACATGCGACCCACATGTTCTTCTCAGGTTGCAGTGAACACCCTGAAAAAGATCTGACAAACTAGAATAAGTTTTTTTTTGTATTTTTGGTGTGCAAATAAAGAATATTTATCTTATCTTAATAAGTACACCTAAATTAGGGAAATGCTCGTAAGCAAAAGGCTAGCAATCTATTACGACTGGTTAACCTACCTACTTAAGGCCACGGCACGGCACCCTGAAAATCAAAAAGGAAGATTGAGGCCTCCTTGAACTTTCCCCAACAGGAACAGTCTATGAAAATAACTTGAATCCCTTAATATGTTTGAAATGCTAAACCATGCTGATCCTTGACACAGAGGATTATATCCTCTGTGTCCTTGACACATGGTTGGTTTGTTATTGCAGAAAGGGTCAAACTCAAACTCAATATGTTAGTTTGTAGTAACTGCCAGTAGATGGCGCCACGTCGACGCATAGATTGAAAATTTCGTTCTCTGGGTTGTGTGTGGGCTCGGTTGCGTAATGAGCGCTTTTCTTTTTGTTTTCTAGGGGATCGATAGATGGCGCTACGGTCTGTGCGAAGAAACGTCAACATTTCAAAAAGTGTTTCTTTAAAATAGTAAAGAGTGAAAAGATGATCAAGAAGATGCCAACGCATCTTTTAATGACATATTTCATTATTTACTAATCATTTTAATCGAAAACTCTAAATTTTTACGCCTGACATGGCTGTATGGGCTCGATCCCTTGGCATTAAAAAAAAAAGGCAGGCACAGACTTGACCTGATTTTGACAGGATCTCGCTTACGGCTCTATGGGGCGATAATCATGTCATCTGTCGAGTTTTTTAGGAACTAAATTTAAAAAAGAAAAGAAAAACGCTCATTGGAAAACACAATTCCCCGGTTTGGAAGAGTGCGGGTTCAAGTTCCGCCCGAGACTTAGTTTCTCAATCTTTAATTTGGTTTTAAAATATTTAATTTCCAGATTTGCTCTTCTGAAGACACGAGCTGTGAGTGGCTGCCTCCAGACTCCTCACTTCTGGGTGGTTTGATACTTACCAATGAATTGCAAGAAGAAGAGATGGAATAAACATTGGCAATTTTGGATGGGTGCTTTCATACGAAGAAAAGGTTTATTTCACTTTGAAGGCGATTTATGTATTGTCCTGAGATCATTCAGGTGAAAAATATTACTTCGTATGAAACATGCTGTATTCGAAATCAAGACTCTTCGCTTCGGATTAAATTGACTGAATAGTTAAATAAAAAGGCTAGAATTTTAGAATAATATGATACCTAACCTACTAATTACAAAGTACTTTATATATGCTACCGTAAGACTATATTAAACTGTAGTCTTTGCGTAAGACTACGGATATTATTATTTCTAGGATAGAATTACCTATCGCAAGTTACACTTCTGTACAAACTTAGTTAAGTATTTTGATGATTAAATATTTACAAACCATAACTACTTGATAAGTACACCTATGTCTAAGGCCGAGATTCAGAGACGATTTGTAAGTCATAGCACAGGTCATAGTTCGAACTCCCGTAAGTCAAAATCCATACATTTCTACCCTACTTAGCTCGAGCTAAGACAAAAAAAATCGTCTCTGAATCTCGGCCTCATTGTCTAATCTAAAACTTAAACCACTTAACTTTTTCTTCAACGTCTACATTTTTATACAGCACTATAGAAAATTTTCAAAGATGTGTTCAGATATTGAAACTTAGGAATACCTACGGGAACTTGGGTCGAAAAACGAGATTTTTTTTGGACCTCCCATAGAAAATCGACCGATTACGCAGAATACCCAGTCCTTTAAAGGTCCTCATAGTAAGTTGTAGCCTGTAGAATCCCACTGCAGGGCAAAGCAAAGGCCTCCTCTCACGAATAAGGGTGAGAGGGAGTGGGCCATACTCCACCACGCGGGCCCAGTGCGTGTTGGTGGAGGCAAGTTAGTGGTCACCTTGCTGTCAGAGAATTTTCAAGCCGCCAATAGGCCTCTAACCTGACTTAACGAATAATTACAACGCCATCTGACGGAACTATCCGAGACCAACTGCTTAACGTGCCTTACGAAGCACGGAAACGGTCAAGATGAAATACCACTAAACGGTCACCCATCCAAAGACTGACCGGACCTGACGTTGCTTAACTTCGGTGATCGTTTCCAATACCGAAGCTCCACTACGCCAACCGAGCGCTTCTACGTGCTACGCGACCATAAACTTAATAAATGTATGTACGGACGGACGGGCAGACAAACGAATAGATAGACGGAAGACGGTGTAGGAAGCTCCTATTAACTAATTTATTAATTAGACCCATTGAATAATTAGACGGGCAACTGATTGCTGCTTTCTGCCAAGGCCAAATCGCAAATTTTTTTGGAGGGGAGTAGCATGCGCTACCCTTTGGGCTGAGGCTGAGACCGTTTTTACGATAGTGCGATCGGCGTTTAGACGAACCATTTTACTGCCTCGCGATTCGGCCTTGGCAGGAAGAAGTACGCGATCAGTTGTCCGTCTAATGGGTGCTTATGTAATAAGACTTTGGGTTACGGAACCCTCAAAAATCACTAAACGCACGGAAGCACATGCAGTCACCGTACCACCGGCACTAGGACCGCTGACCGCACCAATAAAATCACATAATGTCGTACTGTCGTTTCGTGTAAAAGCCCCTACCATAGAGTCAACAAAAAAAAAGGTAAAAAAAAAAAAAAAAAGCTTTGTCGTTGATGGATGTCAATCACAATCACCGACTCGTGAAATTCGATGAAAGAAAGGAAAATATCCCTTTTTGCGGAAGTAATTTAACATTCCAAAGTAATTATTATAGTTCTATGGATGTTCGTTAGTGCAGTGTAAATAATCAACGTGAAGGATGCGTGTAATTCAGTCCTAAATACTTTTCTGAGCCGAGGTGTTATGGAAAGCGCTAGTCATGAAATACTTTAGTGTAATTATTGTTTTTTGCTTATCTCTGAGTGAAAGTCAATCTACAAGCGCCGATAGATCAGATTCTCTCTCATCACTGAAGCCAAACTCGACCACAGAACAGAAAATATGGAACATAAAACTCGATATTTATTTTTCCAAAACACTGCCCCCTGTCACTAAGAAACCACAAGGAAGCGATGTAAGGTTCAAATGCGAGGCTATTATGAACTTCACTAAAGTCGAAACCTACACGAAGAACAAGGAAGGCGTAGAGACATCGCTGGAAGAGGTCCCCGATCACATTCTGCAGACCCTAATGAAGAATGTCAAAGTTTACTGGCTAAAAGAGAGAAAGATCATTGCACAGAACCAGAGAACGACGATCACAGTCAAGATTGATAAAACAAATGGTACCGTGGGAACCATTCTTAGAATAAAAGACCTGGTTACGCCCGATGAAGGTAATTACACTTGTGTTATAAAACAGATGTACGAAAAGAAGCAATCATCAAGACTGATAGTAGTCAAAAGCGTAGAAGGCATTGAAAACTATGAGATACCCACGTATACATCATTATTTCCGAATTCAGACATGAATATATTGGATTTAGATGTTAAAACAACTCCTAACTTAATGTCGGAAGGTATGAAAGTATTAAATTCTTCAGCACCGAAGCTACCTAATAAACTGGTACCGGAGAAGTTAGAGCCTATTTGCCAGGAATATGTGGGTAGAGTGTGTGGCCGATACCTCAAAGCTCAGTTCGTTTACATTCCATATGACACAACGCAGGCGGCTCTTGAAGACAAACTATTGAGAGCTATGCAAGTTACTAAATTTTCAAACGACATCAGTTCTCAATGCGAGGGGTACGCTTTACCCAGTCTCTGTTACTCAACGTTCCCTATCTGCAGAGATCCTATGCTTACAAACGATAATTTCTTCAAAGAAGCTCATCAAGTTTTCACCATACTCTCTGCCTCGAATCCCGATAGCGATGATCCTCAAATAGTTTATGAGAACATACCTCAAGGAATGATACCACCAGCGTTTAAGAACATTAGCATAGAAACTTTGAACTATAGATACAATTCTACGGTACTAAGGCGAGTGTGTAAACAAGACTGTGAGATATTAGAGAACGAATTATGTCAGACTGAGTACGCTATAGCCAAAAGACACCCTCATATTGGTCGGCAACTCACTCTAGAGGAATGCCAGGACTTGCCAGAGGATGACCATGACTGTCTAAAGATCGGAATCGGAGCCGTAATGGTTTCCGATGATGAATGCTACTGGGAAAACGGCAATGGGTATTTAGGCAGAGTTAATATTACTGAAAATGGTTTGCCTTGTGTTGAATGGTCCAAGCAGCTACATGTCAGGGTTTCAGATTACCCAGAATTAACAGGAAGGCACAGTTATTGCCGTAACCCTGGCGGTATTGAATCTCAGCCGTGGTGCATTGTCGAAAAAGACGGGAAAACTGATAAAATCCTCTGCGACATTCCTAAATGTGCTCACAAAATCTGGATATACATTGTTGTAGTTTTTCTGTTATTGACATTGTCTATCATTGGTTTTATTATTTGTTTGTGCTACAGACACAAATACAAAGGAAATGCAGCTACTATTAGAGATATAAATCTACCGAATGCAGATAAGAATATTTATGGTAACTCTAGACTGAACTCTCCGATAGAAATGAGTGAGTTACTGACCAATCAGAACATGGCCAATCAGCCGCATTTGACTAGAAACACGAGAGGAAACGGAGTGCTTCGTATACCACAATACTCTTTATCGCAAATTAAATTTCTAGAAGAATTGGGAGAAGGGGCTTTCGGGAAAGTGTACAAAGGAGCTTTGAAGAAAAACGGTGATACATTATACATAGCTGTTAAAGCATTGAAAGAAAATGCCTCCGCTAAAACTCAGGCTGATTTCCGAAGAGAGATTGACTTGATTTCTGAACTGACACACGAAAATATTGTGTGTATTGTCGGAGTGGCTCTGAGAGAAGAACCCTTGTGTATGCTGTTTGAATTTATGGCTAGAGGGGACCTCCACGAGTTCCTCATGGGACGAGCTCCTCCGTCGGGGAAAGGCTTGCCTCCTCTGAGGCTGCTGAACGTAGCGCAGAACATTGCATCCGGAATGCAGTATCTAGCATCACATCACTATGTCCATAGAGATTTGGCTGCAAGAAACTGTTTAGTGTCTGATGATTTTGTTGTAAAAATATCAGACTTTGGACTTTCGAGAGATATTTACAGTTCTGATTATTATAGAGTAAGTGTAGTTCTTAAAAAAAATTATAAATTTGGACTTTAATTAGGAAATTATTTAAATAATGTTAACAATTGCAGGTGCAATCTAAAAGTCTGTTACCTGTAAGATGGATGCCACCAGAATCAATACTTTATGGTAAATTCACTACAGAGAGTGACATATGGTCTTATGGTGTGGTATTGTGGGAAATTTATAGCTACGGCTTACAACCATACTATGGGTAAGTTACTATTTAGGTAGTAGTAGATAACGAAATTAAGGACATGGTTTATTTTGCAGTTAGTATGCGAGTGGCTTGCCACCTCCCTTCATCAAGTATCAGCACTTGACACGTCATCATTCCATCCTAAACCTTGACCCTTGCTTTTTAGCAAGACAAATGTCTTTACTGGACAATTCAAAAGATAATTATGGTAGTTAAGAAGTGCATTATATTCAAGAGATCATGAACATGTGGCGACCTACTAAATGTAATAATATACCGTATTCAGAATATCCACATTTCACTAACAGTGCCCAAAATCTGACCGCAGGGTTTCATCCTTAGTGTTTCCTTGTGAATGTTCTTGAATAGTGTTATTGTTGGGAAGTCTGGATCACAAGATCTGATGAGTGATCCAGACCTCCCACTACTTACTATTCATTACAAGACTTGTTTGTGTCCACTGTCAATCAAGTGTATTCCCAGTAATCACCACTAGCTCCAACGGCGATAAATGGGTAGAAATATTCCCATTTCCGCCCGCGGTGATTCATGGGAAAATTGTATTCTTATTAATAAATGAGAAGGTAATATAAGTTTTATGAGAGTGGCGCGACGGACTCACTGCCTGTCACACTGTATGTATGTTAAATTGATATGTTGGTTCAGGTACAGCAACCAGGAGGTGATAGCCATGGTGCGCGGCGGCGAGCTGCTGGCGCCGCCGGCCGCCTGCCCCGCGGCCATGTACACCCTCATGCGAGACTGTTGGCGCCACGCGCCGCAGCGGAGGCCTAACTTCGAAGAGATCGTCAACAGGTAAGGCTGAACACGGAAAACAGAGAACCCGCTTTCCCCTTAATAGAAGTGCCACTGAAATGGTGGATATACCATAATATCTTTCCATATATTTCGTTCAGAAAAAGGTCATACGTCACTATGACCATTTTAAGAACACTCACACTCAGTTGCAGAAACGCTTATTAGAGTTAATCCTCCATTAGATCTGTTGCTAGCTTTTTCTAAGTCAACAAGACAAAAAGTGACACTACAGTGTTAATGGAGGATGGATTAACTCTAATGAGCGTTTCTGCAACTGAGCGTGAGTGTCAGTCATAACTCCTAAGACTTATGTAGATAAGGTTGAATTTCATTTCATTCGTTTTTTAATTTTTTTGGTCATGCTGTTTGGTGGAACTGAATGGTCTTCATGCGATTTTCCATTCCGATAAAGACTGGTATCGGCCGAAATAAACAAAATTAATTGTCGTACTCACACTTTTAAAAGTTTTCACTCGAGCAAGAAATTTAAATTTAATGTTTCTGCCAATCATATAATATGGTAACGAGTATTACCAATGTCTTTAACTTTAAACATCGGCATCGTGGGAAAAACATTGCCAAAAATTTTGTAGTCTTGTCCATTCCTAATCTCACATTTACGTCTCGTTCATCCAGGATAGGGGAATGGATACAAATGGGCGGTTGCCCCGAAACAGCGCCGTCAGACTCTGGCAGCATCTGCGGCCATCGACCCACCGGCTCCACCCGAGACCTACAGGAGAGAGTCCCGCTACTCCCAGCACACTGTTCCTCGTCCAACGGCTCCCTTGCCACAGGCAGCCTCAAGAAGTTCACCACGGCTAGCTCCAGCTCCAAGGTTGACGACAACTGCTCCATTTGCAGCGATGTCCCACCTTTGGCTCCTAAAGCGAAGAAGCACAGCTCCGGCTCGCTCATAGACACAGATAAGTTGGGGACTAGAGAAACTGTTGTTAGGATACCTAACACGCATGTTGGTAATGAAATTTAGTAGATGGTTAGGTAGTATTCGATATTGTTCGTTTGTTTACACGAGAATCGAGATTTATGTTTAGTTGCATAATACGGGGTCCTTTTTACTATGCTGACGGTTTTATAGGGGATTATATAAGACCATCAAACTGAATAACATTCTCAATGCAACTAAAATACAAAATCTGCTGTCCCAGGTTTGCAGTTTTGTATTAAACAGATCATATCAAGGACCATGCATTAAAAATTACCGTTTTTAGTTACACACAGGATGTCCCACATTACCGATCAGCACTTGACACGTGATTCCATCCTAAACCTTGCTACAACACATCCTTAGAAAGGTGTTTGTTGGGAGTAGGCGGGAGTAGAAAAGTATATTGCATTCTAATTGGACCGCTATGTCAACGTGATAGTGTGTTTCGAGTTGCAAAGAGATTATAGGCACTCAATCATGAAGGTCTGGGTTCGTATCCGCACGCACGATATGTCACGTATCGACGAGTTTTACCAACTTACATACATAGACTGACCGCTCCCAAACGGTGAAGGAAAACTGCTGTATTTTAATATTATTATAGGATTGTTTAGCAACCTTATCAGATTTTAAATATAGTTTAAAAAAAACTCAATTTAAAAACGTATCGGCAGAAACAAGATGTCAATCAATTGAGAACATTGGTATTAATTAGTACAATAAAGTAAGTACATTTTGTATGTATCAGTTTACATAATTGGATTAGTCGTAGGATTCCATGGTTCGTGTTTTGTATTTCTTATACAAATTAGCTTTACACTTTGATATGTAAGAATTGTATAAAGTAGACAGATTTTTTATATTTTACTATACGTTTTGGTAGCTTATTTAAATGAGTACGGAATTTATTTAGTTGCTGATTATTTTATTATCATTTTTAATTGAAAGTACTGGATTTGTTTAAAATTATCCGGTAATTAGAAAAAATACTTATACAATGGTTTTTAAATTTTAAGTCGAAGCTTGGCAGCAGTATTCAGTTAATTTTTTAAGTTTATTTATTAGTAGAATTAGTTTTAGGCGTAAGTGTTAATCGTAAACATAGAATAATTATTACCTCCCCCTTTTAATGCGGCCAAAATCACAACATTCAAAAATTGTGTAATTAGTAAATAGGTCTGGGCTATACTGCAACTGGGTGGAACATAATAACGACCAACCAGAACCACAATCGTTTTATTCAATACAGTTTACTGAAAAATTAATTTGCGTCATGCGCGCACTGAAGTAAAAAGACAAAACATACACCTATCCTATCACACATTCTCACCACTGCAGTAGACAAGACAACCCGCACCTGCCTTGTGCAGTCACCTAGAACGATTTGCAGTCACTGATAAGATCGGCCGGTTTGTTGGGAAATTGTTGATTTAAAGAGTTAAACATCGACGATCGATATCTTGAAAAAGGATAAAAATAATAGTATTGTTCCTTACAGAAAAATTTATGAGAAACGCAGAACGCAACACAATCTGTTATTTTCCGGAAAGTGGATCGTTTTGATCCACCAAGTATATCATAATTTTTGAACAAAATGCCTTGAAAACTGTTATCTATCCACAGCCTTAAATTAAAATGACATAAAAGAAAATAATAATAACTAGGTAGCTATTTGACCAGAACATGCGTTATCTAATAATTTAAATTATTTCGCTCAAGAAAAATGACACACTTAAACGATAGACTGATTTTATTTCATTCGAGGTCTAGAATGAATTGGAGTCGGTTTTATACCGCGTCAAAATCGCTCGGGGAGTCTATCTGTCTCTCTATGTATGTTTTTTCGCTTTCGTATTGGCACCCCGAGCGATTTAGCGTTATGAAACGGACTGTTGGTAGCTTAAAATTACTTTATTGCAGTATTGTTACGATTAGTTAATTTTGCATGTTAATTGCATTGCTTAAATTTAGTTGTCGGGTAAATTATAGCATAAGCCGTCTAATCAAAACTATTTCTGTCAGTTATTGTATTGGTAAAGATAACCATAGACCATTCAGACATAGGACTTCTAATGCATGGCGAGGAAATTCATCAACTGAATCCAGGATATTTAGGTATGGAGTGCAGGCTTGTGCAGGCAGTCATTTTGCCTATATTTGCCTATAAATAAGCAACAAAACAGTAAGCGCTTACACATACACCGTCACGGTGTCACGGTATTGCTGTACCCAAACCTAAAAGACCGATGCTTATGCTAGGGTTAGCTGCTCGAATTTCACGACCATTACATTAAAAAAAAAGTATTAACCTCTTGTATGGGTGGCAACACAGATCATTGGAAAAAGCAATTAACATTCTTGTATTTGGGACGTTACTATTTGAAGAACTAAAGCATTCCAAAATGTACAACTCGGTCGTATCGACCTCTCGCACCTGTTTGTTGCTGAATTTTAGGAAGAGTATCAATTTTGTCATGAGAAGTCTATGAGCTAACATGTCTGTGTATAATTTAATGTCCTATCCTATTAGTGTAATGATTATGAATAATGATTGAGAAAACTGACTTTATTAAAGATTGAGAATTTTAGGTTACCACATGACTGTGGCCATCTACCGACCAGTGGCAACCTTTAGGCTGACATTAAACAGAATCTGGATTTTAGGTATCTACTTGATCTCTATAAATGAAACGTTATTTTGTATGTCTCGAACTCGAAGCTTGCCTGTAACTAGTGCTAATAATTTATCATAGAATGTAAGCCTTATATCATTCTCTTATGATTACATTTCGTAACCTTTTTAAGCATACATTTACTTTTTTCATACTTTTTATAAAAGTTAAAAAAAACAGTACTTTTTGTACTTGCCAAAGACTTTTTTTGTATGTGATACATTTACTTTTGTACCTAAATTAGATTTAAAATGTATTTCTATGTAAAATAAATAATTTATAAGAAAGTTTATAAAATCTTTGTTTTATTTAAAATGTTAAATAAAAACTCGATAAACTATGCAAATAAGTAACATTATGTCATAGTGTAGTGTACTGACCTAGTACAATATATTAAATCGATGAGGTAAACTAATAATTAAAGTCAGCAGGGTCCTTGTTCCTCTTGACGACCAGGTGCTCGCCGTGCACCTTCATGTGAACCTTTAAGTTATGGTTGCCCGTGAACCCTTTCTCGCATACTTTACACACATACGGCTTCTCGCCTGCAAAGTAAAGAAATAATATTTAAGATGTATGGTTCATAGCATTAGAGTGAAAAGTGTTTGGTCAGCATTGGCACACTGCACAGGTTATCATAAATGGATCACCACATGCCTACACTACTTTCCCATCAATTTTTAGTTCATTAGGATAATCTAATATTTTTTAAATTGGCGTGGTTTGAGACTAACATCCGTATCTTAGTTGTTTTCTTGAAATCACTGTTGAGGCTTCCTCACTCGAGTCGAGGACGTTGTCAAAAACGTTTTTGTCATACAAGTTATGCCAGATACGTCCTCCACTCTGGTGAGGAAATGTCAAAAACGACTAAGAATACGAGTGTAAGCGTCAGCGCACACCTAGTGGGGATCTGTCTGCACACCTAGCGGGGATCTGTCTGCACACCTAGCGGGGATCTGTCTTGGAACTGTTCGAGCAGTTTTCATTAATCAATGACGATTGAAATAGAGTTGAAAACAGCGTGCAAGAGCTCCCTGTACCTGTGACGTGTTCGCAATATTTCTTGCACGCTATTTTCAAATCTACGTCAATACAATAGTCATTGAATTCATTATCAATTGATTGATGAAAACTGCTCGAACAGTTCTCCGCTAGGTGTGTATCAAGAACATTTTTAATAAATAAAACACAATTTTTGTTTTAATTACCACCCAAGGCCACAGAACTCTCACTGGTAATAACACGCCGTCCGTCGTGCCTTGAACAACCCCAACCTGCCCGTGAGACTGTATGTGACATCTGATGCTCACCAGTGTGAACCCGTCGGTGCTTGATGAGCACGGAGGAGCTGAAGAACTTGAGGGGGCAGAACTCGCACTGCTTGGTGCGGACTCCGTCGTGCCTTGTACTAACTGCACCACCTGCATGTGACATCTGATGCTTACCAGTGTGAACCCGTCGGTGCTTGATGAGCACGGAGGAGCTGAAGAACTTGAGGGGGCAGAACTCGCACTGCTTGGTGCGGACTCCGTCGTGCCTTGTACTAACTGCACCACCTGCATGTGACATCTGATGCTTACCAGTGTGAACCCGTCGGTGCTTGATGAGCACGGAGGAGCTGAAGAACTTGAGGGGGCAGAACTCGCACTGCTTGGTGCGGACTCCGTCGTGCCTTGTACTAACTGCACCGCCTGCATGTGACATCTGATGCTTACCAGTGTGAACCCGTCGGTGCTTGATGAGCACGGAGGAGCTGAAGAACTTGAGGGGGCAGAACTCGCACTGCTTGGTGCGGACTCCGTCGTGCCTTGTACTAACTGCACCGCCTGCATGTGACATCTGATGCTTACCAGTGTGAACCCGTCGGTGCTTGATGAGCACGGAGGAGCTGAAGAACTTGAGGGGGCAGAACTCGCACTGCTTGGTGCGGACTCCGTCGTGCCTTGTACTAACTGCACCACCTGCATGTGACATCTGATGCTTACCAGTGTGAACCCGTCGGTGCTTGATGAGCACGGAGGAGCTGAAGAACTTGAGGGGGCAGAACTCGCACTGCTTGGTGCGGACTCCGTCGTGCCTTGTACTAACTGCACCGCCTGCATGTGACATCTGATGCTTACCAGTGTGAACCCGTCGGTGCTTGATGAGCACGGAGGAGCTGAAGAACTTGAGGGGGCAGAACTCGCACTGCTTGGTGCGGACTCCGTCGTGCCTTGTACTAACTGCACCGCCTGCATGTGACATCTGATGCTTACCAGTGTGAACCCGTCGGTGCTTGATGAGCACGGAGGAGCTGAAGAACTTGAGGGGGCAGAACTCGCACTGCTTGGTGCGGACTCCGTCGTGCCTTGTACTAACTGCACCGCCTGCATGTGACATCTGATGCTTACCAGTGTGAACCCGTCGGTGCTTGATGAGCACGGAGGAGCTGAAGAACTTGAGGGGGCAGAACTCGCACTGCTTGGTGCGGACTCCGTCGTGCCTTGTACTAACTGCACCGCCTGCATGTGACATCTGATGCTTACCAGTGTGAACCCGTCGGTGCTTGATGAGCACGGAGGAGCTGAAGAACTTGAGGGGGCAGAACTCGCACTGCTTGGTGCGGACTCCGTCGTGGCGGTCGGTGTGAACTCTGAGAGCGCCGCGCGTCTTGTACACCGCGGGGCACCGTGAGCACTTGTACCGCCCCACTTGCCTGTGGGACTCCATGTGGCGTGACAACTGCGGGAGACAATGCTTCATTTATTTAACACTAGCTGACCCGAATTAGGGCCGACGTAAACCTGGCGTTGCGAAACGCAGCGCAGATAATTGTTAACCGTCAAGCCTCCTCAAGAATCGCCCAATTAGTGACACTGTTAGTCGAGCAACAAATCCGTGTATTGTGTTTGGAGACGCGGTTCATTTACTTTTGTGGTAAGACTTTAAAAGAGTTAATAATGTAGATAAGCTTACCCTTTTAGAGCCCATCAACTGGATGCCGCAGACGGGACACACCTTTGGCACTTCTCTACAAATGTGCTTCTCGAGTTCTTCCCCAGTCGCGAACACTTTTTGGCAAACTTTACATGTTGCTCTTTTGGGAGCATGCTTTCGTATTCGATGAGCCTGCAAAGTGATATTAGTTTTTACAGTTTTTGAGATTAACAGGTTCATTTGGCAACTATTTTTTAATAACTAGAAAAATTTTACGGTCTATTCATATTCGGTTCTCTGTAGGAGATCCAACAAAAATTATCATTCTAATAACCAAAATATTGGAGTCTCCGATAAGTTATTATAGCGCGCAAAGTGAGGACTCGAAAACGACTCAATTGGGACGTCTTTCAATATTCCGCGTCAAGAAATGCTACGAGCGAGACGGACGGCCGTGGCGCGGCATAATTTTATGCGCCGTTTTCTATGAAGGTAACATAATCTTGTGTAAAATGTTATTGGGTAGGTACATACATAAATAATATCTCTGACTAACCCCCTCTGGGGATGTAACAGTGAGCGTTCTATCGAAAATGTTAACTACAATCTTAGGCTTAATTAATTAGGTGCTTTTAAATAAAATGTGTTTACAGGGTGTAAGGAAAAATATCATAATCATTAACCTTTAATTAAACCACTCTGCCCATTTAACTGAACAACTTTTACTATGGGAGAAAACCTGTCAGAATTAAAAATAAATCATTAAGCCCCACTTGCGCCAACCTGGGTTAGCAATAAACTCCAGGTTAAGTTGGTAACCCATGTTTTTTTTATATAGAAAAACAACTGAAAGAGCCATTTTATCCGGAGTTAATTGCTAACCCGTGGTTGGCGCAAGTGGGCCTTAGAGATTTAGAAGTTGGCTCCATTGTGAAAGTTATTCAGTTTGATGGTCAGAAGCTTCGATCAAAATAAAATGAATGGATAGGCCTAAAGCGCGGTAAGTTGAAGCAAACTACTGGTGCACTTGGTACATACAAACTAGCGCCATTATCTGTCAAATCTAGGGCACTTTCATACAAGTGACAAGTAAAAATTTCATTTGTTTTGCCTCATTTTTCTGGTTTGAAATGTTCGCTTAAGGCCTATCCATTCATTTTATTTTGATCGAAGGTCAGAAGCACCCTCTAAAGGCTCCAACATGGTTTTTTTTTACACCCTGTAGAATAAGTTAGCTTTAAAAACGTAAATTAACCGTAAGTCCACTGCTCTGCTTACAGGAGAAGCCGCACAAGTCACAAATATAACTCTTGTTCTCGGTGTGGGTCTTCACATGAGACTTTAATTTCTGTTTATTGTTGAAACTGAAACAAATTAATTTATGTCAGTAGGAAAACTGATTGCAATGAAAATCTTAAAATAAGTCACGAATAGAATAGAATAGAATTTCTTTATTTGTCTTAAGAAAAACACATTACAAAATCAATATATTACACAGTCAGTACTTTCAAAAACATAAAAAACACAAAAAAATAAGGGTAATAAGGGTGAGAGGGAGTGGGCCATACTCCACCACGCGGGCCCAGTGCGGGTCAACTTGCTATCAGAAATTTTCAAGCCGCCTAATAGGCCTCTGACCTGGTTTAAAGAATAGTTACAAACGGCAACTACTTATCGTGCCTTCCGAAGCACGGAAACGCTCAACATGATGATCATACGTCACCCATCCAAAGACTGACCGGACCTGACGTTGCTTAACTTCGGTGATCGTTTCCAATACCGAAGACTTACTACAACGAGCGCTTCTGTGATCTTGTATCTACAGGTGGTAAAAAACCCTATTGATACAAGATCTAAGAAGCGCCCTAAAGTTTAGGGGGTTCTTCAGACCAACTGAACAACTTTCACTATGGAGTCAACTTCGGAATCGCGAAAAAAAAAACAGCTGTCACCTACATTTGAGTCGAGTTGTACTGCAGTTTTGTATTTTCGAGATTTCAGTTCAGTTTTATGGTTTGAAGCACGCCCTAAAGGCTCCAACAGTTTTTTTTTACACCCTGTATACAGTCAGGATACTTCATTAATAAATTGCAGATATACTAATAAAAACATATATCGAAATAATGAAATTATAGGGTAATATTAAAAGGCGATACTTACGTCTTATTACAACTATCGCAAACAAATATTTGGTCGGAATGCGCCGTGTTGACGTGTTTACTTAGTTTCCTAGGAGTCTCGTACAGTTTCAAACAGTGCTTGCACATTAGATTTATATTCTGTAATAGATTTAATTTTCTGATTAAGTTTTAAACGGGTGCTTCACGGCTGTCAACCATCGCCCAACCAAGGGTCACCTTGGACGGCGCGCGGTCGGGACGGTTTCAACTACACGGTCGCCATTCGCCAACCAACCTCTCTCTCAACACACGGCGACAGATCAAACTATGCAAAGTTGAACTCATGTTCATGGACATAGAGTTCAATTATGCGTAGGTTGCACTGTCGCCGTGTACGAAATTAAAAATTTTCAATTTTCTTTTTACTAATGCCACATTTTGCATCTGGCTGAATGGTTTTCAATTTTGTCACACAAAATCTCCCAAGCTAGGCTCTTCTGTTTAAATCTTTATTATTATTTACAACTGAGATCCCACAGACAGGGTAGGTCTCTGTACAATTCTATCAATTAAAATTAATATCAAAAACGTCACATCCATCCCTTGAAGACGAAAGAGTTTAAGCAATTTTGCAAGGCATTTCAGTAGCTTAGCTGGGTGAAAGTAAGCCCCGAATTGACAGGTTACGGGTTCAAGTCCCGTCCGATTCGGAATTTTTTCACCTTTACTAGTTTTTACACAGGGTTCCCATCATCGTATTAGGATAAAATGTATACCAGTTTTTAAGACTAATATCTTCAATGTACAGATACACTTCTGTTATCGTTTTATAATAAGCGTTGATGAGAAAGCCTAGGACTGTTAGGATATCCACACATAAAAGCAAAACATTTCCATTAAGACGCTGTTATACCGTCGAGGCTGTTTTTTGAATACGAACGAAAGTGTTTTAAACTGTGTTTTAAAGTATGAAATTAAATTATGTCTTATTTAAGGATCGGGCGGATGGGCGACTGTTCTCAATAACACTCGATAGAAAAAAATCCCAAAGTTACCCCTTTTTGTTATGTTTTTTCAATACTATGATTAAACTGCTGATATTTAACGTTTTATTCTTGTACTTAACTAAATACATTAAATATTTCTAGTGAACTCAGGAGAAGTTTTAGCTTAGAAACTCCCATGAGCAAAGATATTGACGAAAAACACGTTTTTTTGCGATCCTGCTTTCAATTGGAGCGGGATGGCTAATTGTAAACTTATGCTTGCAAGAAAGAGACGCTTGTACTGGGATATCCTAGCCTTAAGGAGGACTCATATTTATCCGCGGCGAACGAGCCGAAGGAGGCGAAAGAATCGAATTTTAGAATTCTTTATATGACATTCTATGACACTTCGCACACTTATCCGCGGCGAAGCAGACGAATCGTCAGAAGAATCCTCCTTCGCCGCGGATAGATATGCGTCCGCCCTTAAACTTACTTCTCCATCATAGTGTAGTTTCAAATAGTGGTATTCCAAATGAGCCTCAGAAAAGGCAGCTTTATTACAAATATGACATCGACGCCACTCCCTCTTGAGATGTGTGTAGCGGTGTCCGAACAACCCCGGCCAGTTCCGGAACATTTCCGAGCACAGGTCACACCGCGTCTCTGACTTGTGCTCCTCCAGGTGTTTGTTTAATTTGTCTTTATCCTTAAATGTTTTCTTGCATAGTCCTGAGAATATAAAGATGTGGAATTACTTGTTTCTAAACAAGTATTCAGACTTTTGGTTTTGAGGGTTATCTAATGAAGCAAAATTGTGAAAGAAATCACCATATTAACCCTTTCCTACCTTATCCCTTTAATCACCCATACAAAAGCCGCAGGAAGACATGGGATGGTCCATTTTAAGTCAAAATACAGGAGGAGGCATATTATTTATTCGCGGCGAACGAGCCGAAGGAGGCGAAAGAATCTAATTTTAGAATTCTTTGTATGAAATTCTATGACCTCGCACACTTATCCGCGGCGAATCGCCAGAAGAATTAAATGGAAATTCGTTTCGTCCTCCTTCGGCTCGTTCGCCGCGGATATATATGCGTCCACCCTTACACAGCAACATTTATTTTTATTCAAACCAATAAAACATTTAAACTTAGACTAAAGTAAAATTACTTTCATCTAAGCATTTAAACATACCGCAGGGCATTTCTAGGAGTTGTTCTATTTTTAAAGATAGTTTAAGTTTTCCTTTAGTTTGTTTCTTTTTCTCTCTTTTGATACGTCTCGATCTTTTGGGCTTCACGTCTGAAAATAAGATTAGTAGATAAAATAAAAGTTATTAATTTAGGCCTCAGATAAATTAACAGGAATGGATGCGATATTACGCGCGTACCCCTCTGCCAAAGGCATGCGCTCAGTGAGCATGTCCGTTATATAAAAATAGTTGACGCGCGTCCCGCGCCAGTCGCCAAGTTGTATATAAACCTCCCCCCTCACCCCCGCAAAATTGACAGACTTTTTTGCGTAGAAATGAGAGATCATTTCCAATCCATTCCTGTTAATTTATCTGAGATTTAGGCAGAAGCCTAAGGCTGGTTTTAGAGCTCGACCAACAATATGCACCGACCGAGTTTCGGACACTGTCCACACTGGACACTACTGGTGAAATGTGGATGTTCTGAGATTTCAGAATATTTCTGACCCCCCTCGGGGAATATAGTCGTGAGCATATGCTTATGCTATGCTGTTTAGTTATCATGATTTCCATGTATACTGAATAAAAGCTATTTATATGTTTACCTTCTGACCCTTCTCCCTTTAGCATCATGGTAACATCATCGTAATCAGCGAAAGTATCTTCTAAATATTGGCTGTACATGGAATCATCCATTTTCTCCACTTTCACCTCCTGCTTTATATCTGAGATGCTATCGCTATTCATTGGCTCCAAATCATCATTTGGTTTTGCTTCATGTTTAATTTTCTGTAAAAAGTTAAGTTTATTACCATTAAGGCTAGGTTATCCCAGTGCAAGCGTCTCTTTCTTACAAGCATAAGTTTACAATTAGCCATCCCGCTCCAATTGAAAGCAGGATCGCAAAAAAACGTGTTTTTCGTCAATATCTTTGCTCATGGGAGTTTCTAAGCTAAAAATTCTTCTGAGTTCACTAGAAATATTTAATGTATTTAGTTAAGTACAAGAATAAAAAGTTAAATATCAGCAGTTTAATCATAGTATTGAATTAAACATAACAAAAAGGGGTAACTTTGGGATGTTTTTCTATCTAGTAAACTTAATCGAATCGTGTAATTGAGAACAGTCGCCCATCCACCCGATCCTTAAAAAAGACATAATTTAATTTCAGACTTTAAAACACAGTTTAAAACACTTTCGTTCGTGTTCAAAAAACGGCCTCGACGGTATAACAGCGTCTTAACCAAAGGCAAAGGTATCTCTTGTGTTAAAAAACAGTTTTTGTTCCTCATTGTTTATAGTAAACATTAGCAGTGAGAGATGTTTTCTTACTAATTCTTACATTTACCTCTAGTAAGACTTGTTGTAGTGTAGATTCTGATGTGATGCATTTCTCTCTGAAGTCCAGGTAGAAATTCACTGTTTGTGAGCAGCTTTCACACGAATACTGCGGCATGTTGTCAAAGAGAGAGATCTGAAAAAGGTTCACAAGATTAGAAATGTACTTCATTATGGTCACAGAAGACTTAATAATACCTATACAGTCAGCATCAAAAGTATCTAAGCATCTCCGGCGTTCAAAAACATCTGAACAATTACACGAAAATAAACCCTATTTCCTACTATATACCATTTGTTTTCAACTTAACAAATAATTAGTGTCCGACCGAAGTTTCGTTTTCAGTTTCGGATTCGGCCAGTTTCGGCCCAATTTTGGAGTTTCGGTTTCGGCAGAAAAACGGCCGAAACTACGGCCGAAACCGAAACTATGTTCGTGAGTTATCGCCCGGTCTTCGGTGTAGTGGGGAGCGTCGAATTCCCTTCCCCCGCCCCTGTTTGTCTTGTGCTGTTTGTTTTGTGGTGCGAATTACTCTGAATTTAGAGGTTATGCTCAATTTTGTAGTATTATTTCTAATCAGGTAATATTTATTAAAGTACCTTTTTAATAAATGATCAAAATCATTTCAATTATTGTATTTTTATGCAATGTGATTGAAGTTTTTGCAACGTTTTGGTACCTATTTGGTGTATCTAGTAAACTTTGTTTGACTTTGTTTTCGATTGAAATAACGTTTGTAGAAACTGATATTTGACTGGCTGTTATATTGTCTCTGCCTACTCCAAAGGGAGACAGGCGTAAAATTATGTGTTACATATACCTACCTACCTACGAGTACATAAACAAAATTGCAATCAGTTACTTTTAGGTAAACATTATATTATTCAAGTGACGTACCTTACCGGGAGTAAACTTTAATGCGGTACATACTTTTTATTGTCTTCAGACCATCAAACTGAACTACTTTCCTTGTGGGACTAACATTGAAATGGCAAAAAAATCTGCTGTTCCACACATTTGGGCCGAGTGGCCGTTGAGGTTTTCTACGATACATCAGATATTTCTTTCGCGTTTTCTTTGTTGTCCCCATACTAAAAGTTTGATGGACTGAAGCCTAAGTCTATAAATATGCAGAAATAAATGGCAGTTTACTTAATTAATATTTGCTAAAACATACCTCACCTCACCCTATAGATAGATAGATATGTAAATACACACCGTGTACCTATACCTACATGTACAGTAGAAATAATTAATTTTAAAACAACAAAACTACTAAGAAATTTATGAAATTAACTGCTTCTGTGAACATTAAACACATATTGGTAACTAACTACATTGAAAAAACCTTAAAAGTAGGGAAGAATAACGTTATAAGGAAGTTTCGGTTTCGGTTTCGGATTCGGCCGAAACTAGAACCGAAGCCGAAATTCGGTTTCGGTTTCGGTTTCGGTTGTAAAAACTAGTTTCGGTCGGACACTACAAATAATAACATGACAGATAAATTAATTTGATTTCTTTGTAAGTTGAAATAAGGTTTGCTATCGTAAAGTTGTTCAGATATTTATGAACACTTAACATGCTTAGATACTTTTGATGCTGACTGTACACAGAACTTGCATTTTGCAAAAATATTGACGGACGCCTGATGGGCACTCCGATCCAATTTGTTTTACGCTCTGTCACAGTATGAGAGAGAATATGATACAAGTGAGATAGCATGAGAGCGGCCATCATTTATAACCATTTTATTTTACATCTACCTTTTTTTCTAAGTGCAAAGATGACTAAGATCTGGTCAGACATTAAGTCAACACAATGTTATGAAGAAGCCTGATCGTAACACCCTGAACAACAGGAATGAGAAAAATAACTCAGAGTCAGAACCAAAACACATTTGAGAAAAGAGATGGCGTAGCCTCGTGGCAAGCTCAAACGACAACCGCGCGAAAGACAACCGCGCGAAAGACAACCACTCGTGGCCAAACTTGCAAGGTACGATACTTTGCCTGTCTCAAATGATACGATAAGATAGGTATCGAATTTATCAGATCGAGTTAGGCAGTAGAATCTTTATCTCTTTTCAACACGTTTACAAAAAGTAAAATGAGGAAAAATAATTTTTAACTTACGTTTAGGTTTGTTAGTAAGTTATAGCCGTTAATAAAAGGTTCATCAAGTATAGTCATATTTTTTCCTGTCGTTAAACATGCTCTGCACATTTCCATGTTGTAAATATGAGAATAAGAAATTTCTTGAGAAAACAAACATCAGCCATTCAATAACACATTTTTGACATTGACACTGACAGCAAAGCAACAAACGAAAAAAAAAACCTGCGAAGTGCAACTCCGATCTCGCATGCTCACGTAACGTAGAATTCCGTTTTGCTTATCGAGTCGTGTTAAGTTTTCAGTTTTTATAAAACTCGCAACGCAAATGGAAACAAAGGTGCCCGCTGCCCGTGCAAAATGCTTATGCTTATCCTTAGCTTAGGCTTTATATCTTGCATTGTGCAGACAAAACGTGCCCGCAGGCTATCGCTTTGTCGTGCGTCGCATGCTAGGCCTAACTAAATGTCAACAGCCATCATTCTCATTCATTAAATCAATCATTCTTCAATTCATTCAAACAATTTTATTCTGTGGTTGCGCGGGCGAAGGAAACGTCAATTTATCGATTGCGCAAAATTTCTATTTATTTTGATACTATTCGGTGAATTTCCACACAATTATATGTTTTCGTCAATTAACAGACCCTTGAATAATTAAAGAATGAATTAAGCAAACACATTTTCGCTGTGACCTCGATGAACGTGCTTGCGCAAGTTGCGCCGATGGGAAGTGATTTTCTGTTTTTGTAAAAGCGTAACAGAACACATTAGGTGTTACGATGGTGGAGAACGGTGCTTCCAGTGGCAGCAGCGACAGCCCGAGCGCCACGAGCGTCAGGTCTGGGCTGCTGGAGACGCTAGTACGGGGCGCCTGGTACAGAGTCCACTGTTCATTAGAAGACGACTACTTAAGCGTGTGTTTAGACGATGGATACGACGCCACCACAACACTCAACGGTACCATGAACAATAACAACGTAGAAACACCTAACAGTGACTTCACAGAGGTACCCGAAGAGATTGCCAACCAGAAACGAGTCGTTCAAGTCATCAAATCCGACAACAGCGGGCTAGGGATATCTATAAAGGGGGGAGTCGAGAACAATATGCCGATATTGATATCTAAAATATTCAAGGGCATGGCTGCGGATCTAACGGAGCAGTTGTACGTCGGCGATGCTATATTGTCTGTGAACGGTGAAGATTTGAAAGACGCTACACATGAGGAGGCGGTGAAAGCTTTGAAACGGGCAGGAAAGATGGTTACGCTGGAAGGCAAGTAGCTTAGTTATTTATCTTCATTATTTCAGCTGCTAAATGGGTTTTGTTAATTGAGTAATTTTATTACACTAATAATTTACATAGGGTTTGAAATACATTGAATACGGGCCTGTTAGACATAGGCCTACCTGAACAAATTCTAAAAAGATATCTTTATTCTTCTAAATGCAGTTTTGCTGTAGTTGAATTTGGCTGTAAAGAATCATACATTCTTTTACCATTATTTATTACTAGCTGTTGCCCTTACATTTTCAGTAAGTCTTTCTACAATTTTGATGCTTATACTTGAATACTTTTTTTAATAACAGTATAAACTCTAAAAAGTTACAAAAAGATGAAGAAATACGATAAATAAATAAATAACGCTCACAGGCACATACATTAATGATCCCAAGTAAGCCTCAAGCTTTTTGTTATGAGAACCATACAACAACGGCACATTTATATAACAATGGCATTACTATTAATTATTTAGTAACATTTTCATACAAAGTGTGCATTTTGATGTCTTTTAAAGAGTTTCTGATTTGACTAGTTGGAAACTCAAGGGTTCAAATTCATTGGGATTGGGCAGCCTTGATTAAGAGGCTGTATGACAAGATGTATGGATCTAGAGTCTAGATCTAACATCTGATCATACATCCTCATCATAAAAAATTACAAACTACCGTAAACCGGTGTTAATTGGGACAAATTTTTTAGAAAAAGCGGGTTCCACTCTAGTATTTTGTTTCTACCAAACTCAAATATTTTTTTTTGCATGGGCAATACCCTTACCCATCGAACGGCTATTGAGTCTGTGACTCAAGTGTTGCCATTTTCGGAAAAATAAAATAAAACCATGGTGTCCCAAATAACCGGCAAGAAGTGATATTCGGGACATGAAAAATTAAAGTGGATTATTGGCGCTTTTAAACACATTACGCAAGAATAACCAGATGAAAATGATTAGGGACACTAAAAAGAGTGCGTTCAAAAGCCAGTACATGAGAATTTATTAAAAAAAAGAAGAAAAAAACGCAAAATTTCAAAATAAACTTTTTATTTTGTATTATTTTCATTTTAAGTTTGTATCACAACATATTTCAAGTTTAAGTCTCATTTTTATTAGAAATACTGTATTAAAAACTAATGCCACATATCAAAATGAAAAGGTTATTGACAAAAAATTAAAAAAATACAGTATTTCTTCTTTAAATAAGGCTTAATTACTGCCTATGTTTCATGTGAAATTTTTTGACTATTGCTATCAAATTAACAATTTAAAAACTATACAAAATCAACAGTTTTTACCTTTCTAAGTAAAATGAAGAACTTAAATTATAGTAATAGCCCTTTTCTCTAATTTTCTTACAGTTACATGAGATCTAATAAAACTAAAATTATTACTCTTACATATCAGTTTAAAACCCCATAAATCTTAAAAAAACAAAACGTATGTAGGTATAAACAATTATATTATATAAACAATTACCTATATACAATTATATAAACAAATATCACCACAATATTTAAAAAAAAAGTATTTGGGTTATTTGGGACAGGCGGCTCAAATAACACCAAAACCCGTCCCTATTATCACGGGTCAGAAAATCGCTTTAAAACTGCACCATAAAAACCACTTTTTCAACAATAAGGAGCTTTATTCGAATCCTGAATAACCTAACATTTTGATGTTCATACAGATTATATCCTTACATGTACACATAATGAGTTGTGGGTGAAATTTGGACACTATCAAAATTACAAAAAAACGATGCACTTCACCAAACTCGTGATTTCTGCTGCGCGTGATGTGACATAACCTCAAAAGTGAGACTGTCAAACCGTAGAGGAATATAGTGTTGCCAGGTGTATATTTCGTTTTCCTAATATTAAAAAAGAAAAAAATATTACCAGATGAAACTAATAATTAGAAGCGTCCCAAATAACACGCCGATTCCCGAATAACACCGGTTTACGGTATTATTTAACTGTCGACGACATCTGGAAAAGTACAGGCAAGACCTGGATGCGACTGGCACAGGACCGAGAAGAATGGCAAAATATGGAGGAGGCTTATGCCCTGCAGTGGGTAGATACAGGCTGAAAATGATGATGATGATGATTTAACTGTACCATTATTTTGTCCTGTACCATAGATGCTTTCGATGGCGCGTGGCCAGAGCATGCTTAGGACAGAGACGGTTGGAGGATTAAAGGAGAGGCCTTTGCCCAGCAGTGGGATGAAGTAGGCTAGTAAAAAAAAGAGTACCATACCATTAATCATCCAATCATGAAATATCAGATCGTTGTGTGCTAGTTATTATATTTAATGTCTATTTAAACAGGAGAAGTATAATTATTATACCCTGACCTATTAACTCATGCACAATGAGTGATAATTGTCAATTAGTGGCTATGTTATGTTGTTGTATTTCTGTTCTGGACCTTATGCCCTGAAGATAACAGGTCACATTAGTTTAACTTGGTAATATGTAGCAAATTAGATACCTACTACATTGTTATGACATCTAGTGACTAGTAGATGAATGATGGTATTGTTTTGGATAATTTTTTTAATAAAATCACCTTTATTCTGACTTTCAAACTTACTAGCTAATTAAATGCAATTAATAGCAGGAATATGGCAAAAGTGTGCTTGATTGTTTTACATTACTGCTTAGTGACCGAGGACATTTGAAAGGACTGAAATTGTGTGAAATGTCAGCAGCAATGTATGACAGCCAAGCAAATATTCACGGAATGTGTGTTATTTATTACAGCGGATTTACTTACAAATAATAAAAATGACAATAAGTTTAAAAATGGATCCTCATGCAAGAAACTAGTTTTATCAACTTTTTTTCTTCTAACTCAATCGTAAGATGGTAATACATACAAGCGTCAAACTTGGTGTGATTATAGAGCAAATCCTACAGTATAACAACACGTAATAAAAACCGGCCAAGTGGGAGTCCATCTCATGCTAAAGGTCCCGGAGAAAACATTTTTTTTTTGTAAGTTTATGTTGTTGTTGGTATGGCACTCGTTTGGTGCCCGGCTCGCACTTGACCGGTTTTTATTAATTTTTGTTTTTATTGGTCAGGTTGTCCTTCGTAGACATATGCCTCCTCCAGAATTCACTGTTGATGGCAATCCTCATAATTCTTTCACCATCCATATCATCTTCCCACCTTTTCACTTGCCTACCTTGTTTCAGCTTACAAACCATTTTTTTTCATTTGTTTTGTTTGCAGTAGTACAAAAATAGTAATTCTACATAAATATATGCAAGGTTTTTCATTGTGTTAATGTATGTATTGTATTTACTAGAATATAACAACAATTCTTCAACAAATTACAGTGAAATATCTGCGTGAAGTGACCCCGTACTTCCGCAAGGCGTCCATCATCAGTGAGGTGGGGTGGGACCTACAGCGAGGCTACATGGCCGAAGCGCCGCCCTCCCCGCCCTCCCCGCGCCGCCGCCGCGCCGACACCCGCTACGTGCCGCTGCTGATGGCCTGCGTCGCGCAGAACCTACGTCATCACGATCCTGGTATACATTTATATTTGTCCATCCATCCGTCACAGCCATCCTCCATCCAGTTGGGACTCCTGTGTTGCCTAATTTCTTTGATCTATTGTTCTTGTGGGTTGCCTCTACTCCACGTGGTTTCTGTGGGCCTCCACTTTAGTTTTATTCTGGTCGACGCAATATGTCCCTCTCATCTCTTCCGGAGTTCTATCGAGGCTATCACGTCCATGTCCTTGGTATTTTCTTCAGGACATATGACAAACCCATTGTCACTTAAGTTTGCTTGCTACGTTAATCACATGACAGCTAATTGAAGCAGTGAACGCCAACGACATTGACGCAGTCGAAATTGGTTAGGAGTACGATATTTAATGTTAATTACTTAAGCTGTGTGACCCGAGAACTCATGTGTACCTATCTATTGATAATAGACCAATATTATAAATCGTTAACAGAGGAGCGTACAATAGAAGTGTACTCGCCGGACGGAGTGCACGCGCTGGCACTACGGGCGCCCGACGCGAGCGCGGCCATGGGCTGGCACCGCGCCCTGCACGCCGCTGCCAGGCGGGCCGCGCGCGCTGCCCTGGCCAGGACCCGCGCCTGTCTGCGGCCCCTCGTCGGCGACGTCAGATACGCCGGCTGGCTCGCCAGGCGCATGCCTCCCGAGCACGAGGTAGGCTCAGCATGGTGGTCACACTGGCCAGGACACGTGCCTGTCTGCGGCCCCTCGTCGGCGACGTCAGATACGCCGGCTGGCTCGCCAGGCGCATGCCTCCCGAGCACGAGGTAGGCTCAGCATGGTGGTCACACTGGCCAGGACCCGCGCCTGTCTGCGGCCCCTCGTCGGCGACGTCAGATACGCCGGCTGGCTCGCCAGGCGCATGCCTCCCGAGCACGAGGTAGGCTCAGCATGGTGGTCACACTGGCCAGGACACGCGCCTGTCTGCGGCCCCTCGTCGGCGACGTCAGATACGCCGGCTGTATTATGTATATTTTGATATCGGATCTATATGTTTTTATAGCTTTTGGCGATTGTGGTTCTCAATAATTTCCATTTTTATCAATTTTGGAATAAATTATAGAAATTGCTTCATCATAAACACATCAACCAGATAGATCGATGATCAGAAAGTAACACAGATTGTGCCGCCATGGATTATACTAGATGTGGATGAATGATAATGTTAGACACATATCGATAGGTTGGCAAGATAAATACTTATGGAACATTGGCTTGGAATTACTTGGGCAACATCATTTTTAACTCTTCCCATATTATTTCTTATTATCTTTGTTTGGTATATTCGCAGGCGAGTGCGGCGGGCGGTTCGGATAGCTCAGATGAATCTGAGGGCTGGCAGCCGACATTTGTCGCCATCACTGATCGAGAGCTCAGGTATGTTTCTATTCTGTTTACAGTTATCTTATATTCTTACGATGTTTAAAAATCGATCGAATGCGATGGTCGGTCACGCGTGGTTCAGGATAAAGTAAAAAAAAAGGACTCAGACGCATCTTTTGACGTAGTTATTTTTTCATGTTTTCTTGCTTACTTAAAAAACAAATTTTTATTCTTTGAGTTATTTATTTTATTACCAGTAAGGTTGCATAACCATTTTGCCATGATTAACGTAGTCTATCGAGCCATTTGGAACCATTGATTGAACTATTATGTAGTACGTAATAGTACTCTGTGGTAGTACGTCCTAGAAGTAACACGACAAAAACGAATGACATGCGCAACATGCAGGTAGAATAGAAGGAGTGCATGCGGGTGAGAGAGATAGCGATTTACTACGACGGCATTGTGACGTGCTGTGTTATCTCTAGACGAACTACTGTTTGATTGATGTATTGCATTCCACCTTTGATCTTCCAAAAACAATAATATATAATAACTTTTTTATTTGGCTTTCACAAAAATAGTCGACTGATCGTGAATGTGTACCTCGTAGACTGTACGAGGCGGCGCCGTGGTCGGACGGTGCGTGGTGCACGGCGACGGAGAGCTACGGGCTGGCGGCGACGCGGCTAGCGTGGTGGCGGCGCGGGCGCGGCGCGGCCGGCGCGCTGGGCGTGCGCGCGGGCACGCCGGCCGGCCTGCGCGTGCTCGCCCTGCGCGCCGACACGCCGCACGACCTGGCCAGCGTGGCCGGCGCGCTCGTCGACGCGGCCCACCACGCCGTGCGCGAGCAGGACTTCACCTTCAGTTAGTTAATACTCGTTTTTAGGTTTCCGTACCCAAAGGATGAAAACGGGACCCTATTCATAAGCCTACGCTGTCCGTTCGTCTGTCCTACCTATTTAGGGCTATTAACCGTAATAGCTAGACAGTTGAAAGATACCGACGACTTATCAAGCTACTTATCCCCGCAGGATGTAGGTTCCGAGGCGCGTGCGCGCGGCTGTCACTGGGCGCGAGCGGCGTGTGCGTGTGGGAGGCGGCGGGGTCGCTGGGCCGCGGGGGCGCTCGCGCGCTGTACCGCCGCCCCCTGCACGCGCTGCGGGCCTCCGCCGACGACGACAGGACCGCGCTGTGGCTTCACTTCGCCGACGACGACACTGTGGTACGTGACCCGAGGCTCAGTCTATACGTGTGTGTGGGAGGCGGCGGGGTCGCTGGGCCGCGGGGGCGCTCGCGCGCTGTACCGCCGCCCCCTGCACGCGCTGCGGGCCTCCGCCGACGACGACAGGACCGCGCTGTGGCTTCACTTCGCCGACGACGACACTGTGGTACGTGACCCGAGGCTCAGTCTATACGTGTGTGTGGGGGGCGGCGGGGTCGCTGGGCCGCGGGGGCGCTCGCGCGCTGTACCGCCGCCCCCTGCACGCGCTGCGGGCCTCCGCCGACGACGACAGGACCGCGCTGTGGCTTCACTTCGCCGACGACGACACTGTGGTACGTGACCCGAGGCTCAGTCTATACGTGTGTGTGGGGGGCGGCGGGGTCGCTGGGCCGCGGGGGCGCTCGCGCGCTGTACCGCCGCCCCCTGCACGCGCTGCGGGCCTCCGCCGACGACGACAGGACCGCGCTGTGGCTTCACTTCGCCGACGACGACACTGTGGTACGTGACCCGAGGCTCAGTCTATACGTGTGTGTGGGGGGCGGCGGGGTCGCTGGGCCGCGGGGGCGCTCGCGCGCTGTACCGCCGCCCCCTGCACGCGCTGCGGGCCTCCGCCGACGACGACAGGACCGCGCTGTGGCTTCACTTCGCCGACGACGACACTGTGGTACGTGACCTGAGGCTCAGTCTATACGTGTGTGTGGGGATAGAGTCCACAGAGAAAGCTCCGTCCCCGTCCGTGAGTCCCGTATCGGGCGTTCTCTCCGTCAATTCTATCGGCATTGAAATTAGTATTATTTTACATTGCACTCTCCGCGCCCTTCCGCGCCAGTGTAATGTGAATTGAGCTTCACTATGGAGCCAACATGGAGAAAAAATAAAAATAAAATTGCTGTCCCTTACAGAGTCTCGTAGGTACAATACTCTACTCTCTTATACTAGTTAGTGTGCCTGAAGTTAAATAAGCCAGCTATCTTGACAGGAGTTGGACATGGAAGGCAGCCCAAAGCCGGCGGTGTTCATCCTGCACAACCTGCTGTCGGCGCGCGTGCACTCGCTGCCCGCGGACGCGCCGGCGCCGGCGCAGGCGCTGGCGCACGCTGGCAACCCTATATAGCACGAGCACCACAACGGCGAGCTCGGGCAAGAGCAAGAGCTCGAAGAGAACGACGCGCGCTAAGGTACGTCGCTAGGGGTGCCACTCATGTTACTATATACTCTGTAATGTAAACGTTCAAAAAGTTTTTATAAGTCAGATTTGTCGTTTAAGGGTTGGACACATTTACCGACGGCCGGCCCATACAAAAGTGTCATTTAGTATGGGCCCGCCGTCGGTAAATGTGTCTCAACTCTTTGTAAGGCAGTGTACACTTTTTTCTTCAATTTATTTAGGGCCTGCATGTTTCATCACTTCTGGATATGTTCTTAGTGTGACATATTTTGTATGAAACATGTGTCAAACGATCTATAAGCTATTGGGAACTTATCCTAAAGTGGTGAAACAGGCCCTTATTAACATTAATGGGTACATAATTTGCCTTAATATTACCACGCCAAACTGCACATCAGTTTATCGGCGAAACGCTCATAATAAATACGTATTTTAAACAAATTTGGCCGTTTTAACCGGCCAAGCATGACTTACGAAGTGTCTGTGAAATTGATATTGTCATGAAAGCGCTTCCGACAAAAAAAACTGCAATGTTTCAAAATCGAAGGTTTATTTTTGGGTCTTTCGTGAATTTTAAGACTGCAAGGCTAAGCAGCGCTGCAGGTGGCACTGCAGCATTTTCTTAAATGTTCCGTAAATGTATTACAATTGTCAGGTTGCGTCCTAGCAGACGCTTATTTGTTGCTTTTTGTGCCTTTTAACCACAAAACACGCTGGCCCTCGCTTATGACGTCACGTTGCCTAAAATCAAGACCGTTTATTATAAAGAAACCTTTTGTAACATCGGACTGTGAAAATACTTTGTCCACCCCCACAAGTAAGCTAGGCTCCCTCGTGTCGCTCAGCTTCTACCCAGTAATGCAATACGAAGGGTGTTATTGAGCTGTTCAAGTGTTTAATGTTTATTGATGTAAGGATGGGATCGATGGGAATTCTTTGTGTTACCATTAAATTATGTGACGTTAAATGGAGAATGGTCGCTTGTCGCTTAATTTGAGGCAAAACTTTAATACTGTACAGAATCGATACTTGAACAACATTTGTTAACTTTTTAAATCGAAAATTCTCGAAAAGGACACTGGACAAAAATGTATGGCCACTGGTCCAAGAGCCCCCCCGCTATGGCACATGTAGTGACAGTTAAAGGATACCCAAACGTACATGGTACACAAAGGGGCATCAAAATATTTTCGAGGAAAAAAAAGATACAGGGTGTTTTATTTTGACGTGATCGTTTTTGGAAGAAATCATTTTGACATTATGGCCATCTTGGACCATTCCTGCCCACTGTCAATCAGTTTCGTCGATTTTCGAATTTGTAAAATAAAGGATTTCAAAAAAATTTGTACATACGTAGCAAAGTTATGCAGATATCGATTCTGAAAGTTTCTTAAAAACTCTTTTTAAACATCTTTTTAATTATTAATTTGGCTAAGTGGTTTAAATACGTCGTAAGCACCTTTTACTCAATAGCGTCACATAATATGATGCTTGAATACAAGCTATAGTAATCTCAAAAGTTAATTAAACTGTATATACACTTAGCTTGATACAGAGCTCCAAGGAAAAAGCTCAGGTTCAGACTTCGCAATTTCAGCTCTAACTAATGGTAATACGGTTTGCTTTGGCTTTGATAATGGACGTATCTGTGATGGTACACGATGTATCAATGGTAATTCTTCATATCGATCGATATCGGTAGTTCGGTACTACGTAATAAGGAACTTTAACATTTTGTATAACTTTTTTCAATATCGATGCACCGATTGGGATATTTTTATTCCTGTGTAAGTCAGTGCTATTTAGTTAAGCTCTCACGATATTTAAAATTACATATATGGATCTTATTATTTTCGAATAGGACTGGCTTAGGGTTGAACTACATCACACAGCACCACATCGCTAGAGCATATAAGATAGACGGAACGCGATCGCACGCGGCCCTGCTATCGCGCGCGTTAGCAAATGACGTTCCTGAGTGACAGAAAAGGATGGAGCGACGTAAAAATGCGATGCTGTGCTATGTGATGTAGTTCAACCCTTAAAAGGCAACGATCGAGACAGTCCTCCTTGAATATAAATGAACAAAAACTGAAAACAATTTCGATACAATGTTTGATTGGTCTGAATACAGTTATCGTTTCTGTACATGTGGTTTTCAGGTTTTACGTTTATTTATTAAATTATAACATAACATTGGTTATATGTGTTGGTTACGAAAATTGTAAAAAATTGTACCGAAGATCCTTTAAACAGGGTACATTTTTTTTCAGCTCGGATAAGGCCTTAACCATTTCTACTCATCAAAATGAACAACTTTCACTACCTATCCAACTTCCAAATCGCGAAAAAAATACTGCTTATTCCTACAAAATTGCAGTACCTTCTTACTCGACTCAAATGTATGCTGCTGACGTTTTTTCGCTATTTGGAATATGTCACCATAGTGAAAGTTGTTCACCCTGTATATCACGCCAAATGTAACCCTGTATTTCCACGATGACATGGCCCGGCGCTCAACGCCTGTTTTATATTCGATGCTCTGTAGATGCCGACCATGTTTCCTCTTATTAATCATACGATTTCAACGTGTAGGTAAAAGTGTTTGAATTAAAATTTAGTATTTAATGTTTGTATTTATTATTATTATACTAAAGTAGTTAAGAGTGACATTCTTAGTTTGCTTTAGAGCATGTTGTCGATAACTTCCAAAGATTGAATCTCTCACATTTTATTATTTATTTTAATTCACGCGTGGGTCATGTTATGTTGGTCATTATAGTTTCATGTTGAAAAAGCTAGTGTAAGTTTACTACGGGCGTTAAAGTTACTCAGCGTTTCTTAAAATGTAGTTTACGAGTTATTTTTCTCTGCCAACATAACATGACTCTAATTTCTCTATAACATAAAGTTCATAAATAGTAGCTGTGTCTAATCCTGATGTATTTTTATAATTTGTGTATATATCTAGTAAATATAATGAAACGTACATTCCCAGAATGTGGTATAGATTTGCTAACATTTGCTTTAATTACTGTAGCGGTTTCTAACGTAAGTTTGATGTAAGGTTTGAATAATTATTGTATATTGTGTAGTTATTGGTGGGGTTACGGGTATACGTCGATCATTTCAAGCTGCAACTAAAAAGTGGCAACACAAATATCAACTTTGTGATAAATCGACCTAGGTCTCTTATTGCTTGAACTGTAAAACTGAGATTTTAACTAAAATCGCAGATTTTTTTTACCACGATTGTATCAAAGTTGCAGAGTTTTCTGTGTTCGAAAATAAGAATTACTGGTCTGTCTATCTTTCTCGCACTTGTATATTTTTTCATAAGTGTTAGTGCGATAGACAGTGTGTTTGCGAGTGTGGCTTGAAATTATTGCAACATTAAGAATGGGCAATACTCTTGATAGTGAAGATGGAATTACATTTTTAACTGTTTCCTTACCGGCATAACACTGGGCTACAGGGCCGTCAATTTTTATCCTTTCACACTTGTGAAAGAGATTAACGGCGGATTGAGGTGGCTAGCATTTTAGCCACAATAAGAACAATGCAAAATTCTTCAATCTTATCCGGCTGGGGACAAAACTAAGCGGGAAAAGGCAGCGGAAAAACGCAGCGGAATTTCCGCGGTCCTAGCAAGTAGAAATTTTACAATAACGCCATATCTCACAAGTGTCTACGCCAAGGGAAGAAATGTGGTAGCACATTCTAAACCGGAACCATAAGGCAAGAAACTTTGCATCATCATCAATCTGTAGAAGTCAGCGCAATATATAACATGTCATTTTTTTCCATTCATTCTTTAACCGTAATTTCAGTACTCGCTATCTATTAAAAAAATAAAACAATCAAATAGGTATTGTTGAAAAGGAAACGTCAAAAAGTAATTCCCCTTTTATAAAATGTATGAACAATTGTATCACCATTAAAATTTTGTGTATTTAAGACGTTGATTGATTGTAATTGTAGAATGTTATTTTGTTTTTGTTAAAAATTATTTACATAGCTCACTGTATATTAACATGTTATACTTATATTATTATTATAATGTATTTAAATAAAATAAAACAACGTCAGAGACAAGTCTGTATAGTGTAATAGTTTCTGACGGTTTCTTATTGCACTCGGTTTCTAAAGGATATAACAAATAATGTTTAACCTACTTACTACCTGACTATCTTTAACAAATCCTCGTCTTATTGTATGGCCCGCTCGTATTTATTCGCGACAGCTAATTATGAATCTCACTGTGGAAAAGGTATTGTCTATATCTGGAGAACAGACTGCCTTACATGAAGACGAAATTTAAATTTTTATTGAATTTATGTTCTGAGCATGAACGTCACTCAATTTATACGTTGTTGGATAGAAAGGGACAAACCTAAAGTTGGAAACATCGACGACGGAAAGCGAAAGAAGGACGAACATTACCGACCGCCGCCATGGCCAATTTTCGATTTTTTATCCAAATGTCTGTACTTCTATTTATTATTATTAATAGTTCTTTGCAGTAAAAAGTACGTACGCACTTACCTGTCTACGACAGTGTTTTATTTACTGGTCAGGCTTCAAACCATGGAGTAAGAGGAGATGGCATATCGGCTTGTTTCTATAGAAAATTATGTCGCCGACAAAGGGGGTGAGGGACGGGTGAGGGGAGACAAAAAGCTTAGGGGAGCGTGTAATTTCTCTATGGTCGCCGTACAAACTAGTGCTCAGTTGGTGGTTACTGTGCACACTTTGTTACACCATCTCTACCAAGGGGAGCGTGTAATTTCTCTATGCTTCAAACATAGCCAGAACAATTTCTTATGTATAATTCATCGAAGAATTTCAATCTATTTGTTGAAATATTTTTACTCTATAACTTATTTGACGAAATAGTGCATCGAAATCACAATATAGTTTATATATTGCTAAAACGTGTTGTTAACCGAATATGCCTTTAAATTGAATCTCATTTCTTTTAGGAACCGAATGCCGACAATCGAAATATTAGTTTCTTATTCTTATTAATACTCACTACATAGTTACCATTATTTAACTAAAAAACTTAAATTCGCTGACTTAAGGTTTCAGGTTGTTAGGTTACCACAACTAGATTACAATAAAAATGTTGCCATATCAATTGTGAACCTTAATACTAAGACATCATAATGCATAATCTACTAATACTAATCTTTTAGAATTTCTACTGACATCACTTGTAATTTAAACATGCTAAAATTAGGAATTTGGGTCTATCTTATAACAAATTTTTAGTAGGTTCAAATATTACGCCCCTTTCCAACTTTAATAATTTTTAATTGACTGAAAAGTGACATAACGTTTTGTATAGGTACTCAATACATTTTTTGTAACGCTTTATATGTATAATCATTCCGTATGCATTTAATGATAAAAAGACATTCGTTCGAAGACTTATTACGAAGCCATTAAATAATTTATTTAATTACATCACACTAACATAGAAAACTTAGAGTTGTAGGAGTGAAGTTTTAATTAAAATGATTTAATATGTTGTATTAAGTTTCAAGACTTCTTTACAATTGTTTTTTGACTCTTAGCGTATATTATTTATAAATATCAATGTTTAAATAGTATACTAACTCATTATACTTCCATGTTTGTTGCGTTGATGTATAGTATTGCACGTTCCAATTATGTATGTATCCAATGTTTCATTTCCATTAATTCATACGTAAAATACCAAAATACGTTCATAATTTAGTTACAAAGGAAATTAGCAAGCAAAATAAAACGCTATTGCATGGTGTTATAGATGACATTTCAATGACATTTTTTGTTACCGTCACCATAAAAATTGACGCAAATTGACACAAATTTGATATAATGCCTTAATTTATAGCTGGAGGAATTTAAATTGGTTCTCAATGACTTTTGTTTATTTTGATAAATTATCACAATAGCGAATAGACAAACAATAATTTATGCAACAAATATAATTGGAACGTGATGTGATATACTTAGATCCGATTAAAATATTAATGTGATTATTGGTAGAAATCATTATCATTGGTAGTAAAATATCTGTCATTATGATACAATACAATAAAAACAACGAAGAAAGGTTTTTGTGTTTTATTTATTGAATCTACAAGGTGTTACAAAAATACAAATAAACCTTTAAGGGGGTGGTTTAGACCATCAAACTGAACAACTTTCACTATGGGACCAATATCTAAATCGCGAAAAAAAAATTGATGTTCCATACTCTACAAATCGACTAGAGCTAAAATATGTATGGGACATCAAATGTTTTTTTTCGCGATTTCTATGTTAGTCCCATAGAGCAAGTTGTTCAGTTTGACGGTCTAAACAACCCCTTAAGAGTTTTGAATATTTATTTTACTTATGAAACACCCTGTATATGGATATCTCATCTCCATTAAATAACACCCTTTACACTGCAAATTGACTCAAAAGAATGAAGATGCATTTCAGATTGTCTCTAAAAACAAAACGGTTTGCAACAATTTGTAAACAAAATCACCAATAATGCGAATTCCTTTCAAGACATTGTGTAATTCAAGACTGGAATAGGTTTTACCCATTTGGTAGCATCGCATCGATATTGTATGGAATATGGCAAGTGTTATAAAGCTAATACAAATAGCATACTCTCTTATAATAATAAATTATGTGGAGAAGACTTTCTCAGAGCTCTACAGTGCCTTGACGGAACTGGAGAAGTTGGTGAAGACGGAGAAGTATGTTATAGATAGTATAGAAAACTATGTTAATGAAGAGAGAAAGAGACTTTATGTTTTGAAAAAGTAAGTAAGTACAATTTACTTTTCCTGGTTATGACCACTAGCATGCTTTTAAAGCCTGACCAGAAATATAAAAACCTGGTTTGGGGGCGCTGCAATCGACTATAACCTTTAATGTCAGTGTTCCGAGTACAAAAATTAGTTTCAATGATTTTCCGCAACATGGCGAGGTTTTTTATTTTTCTGGTCAGGCTTTAATATAATGTGTTTCACGTTTTTGTCGGTTTGATTCTCGGTTGTGGAAACAGATTTAAAAAACGTTAATTACAGTTTTACTCATTTTGAAAAATAACAGTTTCTTAAGTAAAATTAGTTTCAATATTAAAGCTACGGTACCACTGTTCGTTGTATACGTATGGTAGACGTCTCATACAACGAATAGTGGCTGGAAAAATTATCGTTCATAATCCGCGAGTTTCCAACTAGTCAAATTAACAACTCTTTATCAAACGTCAAAACGCGTACTTTGTATATTGTAAGTACTAAAAATTGAATAGTGACGTTATTGTTTTTCGTCGTCGTTTTGATACTTTTTATAGTTTATCCTGTTATTAAAAATAGTATTCAAGCAACAGAATTACCGAAAATGTGAGTTTAGCGTTATTTCCAAACGGTTTATTTACTGAGCAGTTAAAACTAAAATATATTTGGTGTAGTCAACTCCCCTAATATTTAGATTGCAACGATTGATCTTCTCCTTATCGTGTGGGCAGTAAGCTCTGGTGTCATAGTTTTTTTCAGACAATTCAACGATTGATAATAACTAAACTATGTTTTCTCCAGATTGTCGAGAAAATACAAGGAAGAGCACCATAAAGCAACGGAAGACGTAACAGGTTATCTGGCGAACCCTATAAATGCGTACTCGATTATAAAAGGACAGACAGCCGATCTCACGTTCGTTCAGAACAAAGTAAAAGAAAAATCAGGTAAAGAATTAAATCTTTCATAACTCGAAGCGGGGAGAATTAAGCATGATTAAAGTGGAGTGATAGAGTACATGGGTTTTTAAAGAAAACTTACATCTATTGCTAAGTCATCGATATACATATTTAATAAAATACATAATATATAGCTATATGTATAATATGGTGTAACGAAACAAGCTAGTGATATTTAAAGCGATGGTTTAGAACAGTGCCAAAATAGAAAAAAAAAGTCTGCTGTTTTATTCAAAACTGCAGAACATACTAGACTCAAGTGTATGGAACATCTTCTTTTAATTATTTGTCCTTTGCGAAATTGTAAACTTAATTAAACCAGCAGCATATGGTACATATACACGCTTGCGCAAGTTTTGGCAAGTTCGCTGTACATTGACGCTTCTATAAAGTTAAACAGTAACAATCAATTTATAGAAGCGTCTATGTACAGCGAACTTGCCTAGTCTATAATTTTTAGACACAAATCCAGTCTAATATCGAATGGATCTAATCAACCATTCATCGCAGCATACAAAAGTCTAAGAAAGAAGAACGGGAAAACGTTGAAGAAACTAACATTTCCGACCCGTGGGGATGTGGACGGAGCTCTTGAAGCGTTAGCGATATTACAGCGCACTTATGCGATGAATGTCACTGAATTTGCTAGCGGAACGCTGTTTGAAAAAAACGGGTAAGAAAAGCCTGACTAGAAATATAAAAATCCTGGTTTGGGGGCGTTGCAATCGACCTGTCAGTGTTCCAAGTACAATTTGTTCTAATGATTTTCCGCATCATGGAGAGGGTTTTTATTTTTCTGGTCGGGATTTACCTAATTTTCAAGTAATCTTTGATAGATAGCTACTAGATAGTTAAAGGTAGGGCTAACGAAAGCAAAGACGTTCTTCAAAACCTTTTTTTGTCAAATCCTAGTTTCCTCAAAACGTTATTCGTCAAATCATATCGGTACAGGATAATGAGTTGGGAAACCCCAGGTTTGTGAGCAGAAAGGCCCATAGACGTCCACTAGACATAGGCCTCCCCTAAGGATCGCCATAACAACCGATCTTGCGCTGCCCACATCCAACGGGTTCCGACCACCTTCACCAGTCAGATATTTTTGCAGGAAAATGACTCTTCCCTTTGCCGCATTCGTTCTAAATGTCATCATATTTGATCACGATACTTTGTAAAAACAAATGTGTGTAAATGCCTTACGGCGGAATTTTGCATAGTACCTACCGTCTTCAAAGATTATTTTTGACAGTAGTTACGATACGCGTATTTTCTTTTATCGGTTATTTTTTAAAGTATTGTTATTGGAATAAATCCTACTAACATTCATGTTGTATTTTCAGTACGTCCTTAACATCAAGCGACTGCTATAAAATAGGTGGATTAGAGTACAATGCGGGATACTTTACCGAAACCATAGCGTGGATGACGGAGGCTCTCAGGAGGTACAAACTGGAACGAGTGAAGAAGTATCCGTTCACTGAACTCGACATCATGGAGTACCTTAGCTACGCCTATCTTTCGCTAGGTTCGTTTTATCTCTCATCTTTTAAGCTAAGCTACATACATTTCCGGCTTAGGCCTGGTATCCACCAATGCGGAGCGGAGCCGAGTTGTGTAAAATCTACCAATTGAATTGCTCAATTTTCCTTCCTTGACAGAATCAAGCTATTTTATTTTTGATTTTACACACCTCCACTCCGCTTTTGTGGATTCAAAGGTACTTCAGATGAACTGCACAAATTTTACTATGGAGCCAACATCGATATCGCGTCTGAAACACCTCCCGTTGCCCCCGTTGGTATGCAATGTATTAAATTTTACACCCTGTATAAGTGTCGTACCGGTTGAATAATGTAAACGAAGTTAAGACAGCGTATCATCGTGTCGTAACCCTTAGTTAGATTCTAAGGCTTAGAAGCTCTGCAAAAACAAAATAAAGTCTTTCATATTCTCTCTCACCACCATCTTAATTTCCAGATGACTTCGACAATGCTCTAGCATGGAACAACAAACTAAATCTTAAGCCCACGAACCCGCGCTACATCGGTCGTGCTGTGCTTCTCCAAAAATACCGGGACATGCTGGCTAAGAGAGATTTGGAGAAGAAACGGAACGTATGCATATTATACATCTTAAAATTTTCCTCATGCAGAGGTTGTTTGTAAGTCCAGCTGAATGATACTAGTCTTACGCCTGCTTGCATCTGAATGGAAGATTATTGCTGGTGTCCGCCTAAGAATACCGACCCAGCAGGCAACGTAAGGGGCGACCAATCACTTCAGATATCGTCTACATATCTGATGCCTACACTCTTTGGCTACCGTTTCTCCACACCAAAGCTTCCGACCTTGCGGGCACGCCCAGTTGCCCAGCAGCATTCACTAACTACCGAGAAAAAGTTGCTCATCTCGTGCCGCCAACATGTCGCCGACAAAGATTGAAAACTTCAAACGATGAAGTCGCTGACTTTGCAAGGCAAATTTGAGATCTTAATTTCTAGTTTACGTTCAAATTTCAAGTTTGTGGTTTATCGAATAGCACAGCAAGTCTATTGAGGGTATATCCACCACGTATGCATGCACCATCCCGACTTCTAATATCATAATAATGGAATCACAATGTGGACCTCTTTTGAACAGGTGCGGAGGAAAAACAGTACACAGAAGAACCCGAGTATACGCGCTCTACAACAGAATCTGTTGTTGAACAACTTCACCAAGCTTTGCCGCGGCGGTGGGAATCTACCCAGCGAAATCGCCAAAAGGTAAAGTTTTATTAGATTTTGCATTCCTAAGTTCCTAAACCCAGTTCAAAACATCCGGTCAATAGAAACCATGATTTTCAACTCATGGTTGTTAAATAAATAATAAGGGATTCTTCTGAAGAGTGTTATTTGACTGAATTGGTATGTAGACGAAATAGCCTACCTCCAGACAAACAATATAAGCTGCACCAATTAAGATTACTTACAATCGATTGCAACACAGAAACCTATTTTGGTCTTACTCACTTTAGTATCTGTTAAGACCAAAATATTATGTCGGTACTCTATTCTTAGTTACAGCTTATTACGTAAATTAATGATGCGGTATACATGCATGATGCGGCATTCACGCATGATGTTGCTTACACTTACAACTAATTGTAGAACTACCTCAACTCAGTTTAAGGTGCAGTTACATCACGGAGCACCATCCGTTCCTTCGACTGGCACCGCTGAAGATGGAGCAACTGTTCATTAGACCCGACGTGATCTTGTTTCATGGAGTCATGAGTGATTATGAGATAGACCATATAAAAACGTTGGCCAAGCCTTTGGTAAGAACTTATAAATTAAGCCTAACCAGAAAAATAAAACACCTCACCATATTGCTGAAAATCATTGGAACTAATTTCTGTAAAGCCTGACCAGAAATATAAAAAACCTCGTTTGGGGGCGCTGCAATCGACTATAACCTTTAATGTCAGGGTTCCAGGTACAAAAATTAGTTCCAATAATTTTCCGCAATATGGCGAGGTTTTTTATTTTTCTGGTCGGGCTTTACTTGAAATATTGTCATTTAAAGTTATAATTGATCGTAGCGCCTCCAAAGAAGGTTTTCGAGATTTCGATGTTGGCTCCATAGTAAAAGTTGTTTAGTTTGATGGTCTGAAGGATGGTCTCAATGCGCGTCGCTGACCAAAACCGCATCCTGTATACGTACCAGGTTTTATCCTATCAAAAGCGGTTCAGTTGTTTTTGCGTGAAGCTCGAACAAATTAACAGACCTACAACGATTCTAAAAAAGGTTGATTTGGAGTCAGGGATACCTGAAAACTACATCGTGGATCGTGGGGAATGTGGATGAATAAACCTCATAACCCATTCTCTTACCTTCCTTAGAGCCTTAATAATTATCGTGCGCATTGTGCTTGAAATAATTTTAAATGATTTCGCTACTTCCATTCCAGTTGAAATCCAAGAACCTAACAGAAGTAGGTCAGAGATCACCTCAGCCGAGCTTCAGTAAGCTGGCGTGGTTGAAGGACGAGGAGAGTGACGTCATAGCTCGGGTGTCCCGCAGGGTCTCGGATATGACTAGGTTGAACATGGTCTCTGGTCTGCAGGTCACCAACTATGGGATCGGAGGACATGATAAGCCGAAGGTGGATTACTTGCAAGTAAGTCGATAGGTGATACCGACTGCTCTCAAACGGTGAAGGAAAACATCGTGAGGAAACCTGCATACGCTGAAGAAGAAATTCCGATGCGTATGTGAAGTCTACCAATTGGGCACGCGTGGTGAACTAATGCACACACACCCTCCCTGAGGGTAGGCCTGTGCCCTGCAGTGGGACGTATATAGGCTGTGATGATGAAGTAATAGGTGATGAGGAAGTGAACTGTTGCCAGTTGTCATCACTGGCAGCTGTTCACTTCCTCATCGACGGATTGAGACGTGGTCACACACTCGTGGCCCCATAGGCCTCATAAAAAAGCTGAAAGTCAGCCAAAGGGCAATGGAGAGAGCTCGGAGTTCCCTTGCGAGATCGACTCAGAAATGAAGAGATTCGCAGAAGAACGACAGTAGCCGAAATAGCCCAAAGAATTGCTAAACTGAAGTTGCAATGGGCGGGGCATATTGCTCGCAGAATCTATGGACGAGGGGCTGAAGGGTTCTCGAGTGGCGACCGCGTACCGGAAAGCGCAGCGTGGTTAGGCCTCCACAAGGTGGACCGACGACCTGGTGAAGGCGGCGGGAACCCGTTGGATGGGGGCAGCACAGGACCGGTCGTTGTGGAGATCCTTGGGGGAGGCCTATATCCAGCATTGGACTTCTATCGGCTGACATCATGATGATGAAGTGGATAGAAACATACGTAAGACTAAAGAAGAAATTCTGAAAACGTATTGTGAAGTCTTCCGAGCCCCGTGGTGGTTTGTCTCTCAATAGTGGCACGTGAAGGCTGATGAATGATGATGATAAAAAGTATATATTTGGTTCCTTGTTAATATGCTGAGGCTGAGTGTGATGAATTTAGGCATCAGACCATCAAACTCAACAACTCTCTATGCGACCAATGACGAAATCAAGAAAAAATAATTGCTGTTCAAAATTAAACGATACCTGATTTTTCAGTGATTTCGATGTTAGCATTATAGAGAAACATGTTCAGTTTCATGGTCTGCACTTCATTAAAAAACCTTTAGCCTTAGTATGCTAATAAAAAGGTCCCTGTATAATAAGACGAATCTGTTCCAGAACGATTCCGCGCGAAAAGGAAGTAGAAAAGCTTCAGTGATATTTTATGTAAGTTCCAAAATCATCTAGATCCTTTCAAATATAAATTTAGAAAACCGATGGTATGGAAAATCCTTGAAGCAGGCTAGGCCGAGCAGTGGATGTCTTTCGATTGAAAATATGACAATGAGGCCCTTGAAATCAAGGGCGAACATTAGAAAGGCATTTAAAACAATTAGACTATATTAATCTTTCTTTGAATTATAGTTGAATCATCTGCACCATTCCTGAGACTAGGGCCCGCTAAAACTGAACCTGTAGGTAGATGAATATAAATTCATCATCATCATCCACAGCCTTAATCCCCCCACCGCTGGGTATACAGGGTGTTTCATAATCATAAGTAACAATAAATTTTTAAAACTCATAAGTGGGTTGTTTAGACCGTCAAACTGAACAACTTTCTCTATGGGACCAACATCGAAATCGCGAAAAATAAAAATTATATCCCATACATATTTTAGCTCTAGTCGATTTGTAGAGTATGGAACATCAATTTTTTTTTTCGCGATTTCGATATTGGTCCCATAGTGAAAGTTGTTCAGTTTGAGGGTCTACACCACCCCCTTAAAGGTTTATTTGTATTTTTGTAACACCTTGTATAATAGGCGTCTATTTGTAAATGGCAATGGTTAATGGAGAAATGTAAATGTGAATTTAAATTATACAGAGTAACATTTAGTCAGTGCGGGTGGGTACTTTAACTATTTATTCTACTCATTAAACTGAACAAATTTCACTATGGAGACAACTTCGAAGTCGTGAAAAAAAATCTGCTGTTCCAAACGTTTGAGTAGAGTTTGTAGTGCAGTTTTGTATAAAACCGCAGTTTTTTTTTTCGCGATTTAGAAGTTGGCTGCATAGTGAAAGCTGCTCATTTCGACGAGTAGAATGCATGAAGAAGTTATCCCCACTGACTAAAAATTTATCCCTTTTACTCAAAAGCTTGGTAATAAATCACCAGTTCTCCACAGATGACAAACGTTGCTCAGGGTGGTGCTACAGTTTTCACAGATCTGGGGTTACGAGTGAACCCTGTGAAGGGAGCTGCGTTGTTCTGGCAGAGCTGGCTCCCGTCCGACGGGGAACTGACTGCGAGATACGCTTCATGTCCTGTCCTGTTTGGATCCAAGTGGGGTACCGTAATATTACACCATTATTCTGGCCACTTTCGGTATCGACGACGCGATTGGGAAAATAAGAGGCGGTCGAGGCCATGCCATCCAACAGTGCAGATTACAGTTCTGTTTTCAGAAGTAACTATTGAATATCTGTGGGTTTGTCGTCGACTCTGACCCATACAGAGAATAAGTTTTTCACTATTTTCGAGGTGAGGCGGTGCCGAGGCAATGTGTGCGAAACCTTTCATGTCACATGATCAAGTAGCGCCAACTGTGGCGTACTTCAGGATAACCTTAATTAATCCGTTTTTTTCGGTTACAGTGTCAATCAAGCGCATTCAAGAAGTTTAGGAGATCCGGACGTCGTTCAAGCTTTGACGATTTCTATATTACACGAATGAATAATCGATAATATTAAGGAAATTTTAAATTAAAACTTTGATAAAATTCGTGTTGTTTTCATTATTTTTTTACATTTCTGTCTGGCCGATTCTGGTTTTACTGTTTTGTTGGCAATTTCTGACGAAAGGGATGATGATCAGAAAAATTGAGACAATATCGCATTCGAATCGTCTAAGATATAGAACAATTACCCAAATATAAACATCTTCTTAGTCGTAACCTCATAGCTGAGGGAAGTGATCATCGTGGGCCGCTTGTGCCGCCACAGCTCCCCAGGCCGCTCGATCTTGGGCCCGGTGTTTTCGCAGGCCTGTAGTGTTTTCTCGGTAATTTATTTTACTATAAACATACCGATCCTATAAATAATTATATCAATAAATATTTCTAGATAAATATTCACCAAATTACATAATGGCCTATCAGGGTACATTGGTATAGTTTTGAATTTCGAGGAATCAAATGATACACTCCTACGAATAAGAAATACTAGATCGCTGGATACCTCATAATTCCTCGAAATTAAGCTAACTAACTAGGTATACCTACCTAACTCACCTAGTCTTACAGAAAAGATAAAAATTTACAAGCTACCTAACCTACATTATTCTACCGACTCCAAAAACACATTACAGATAATTACCTTGTTTCTGGTTGGGTAAAAAGAATTCGAGCAATATGAAACACCAATCCCACAGAATAGGTTATACGTATCTTTGTGCCAAACGCGTGGTCTCGTATCACATGTGATACACCGGGGTTGATCAGCTATCTCTGATAGCTACAGTCCAACATAAAATAGCTTAAACCTTATAACTATGAACGAGTTACGCTTGTAATTTTTCAAATAAACTCTTCTGCCACTTTTTGCGGGGGACGAGGTAGCATGAAATCTGCAACTTAAATTTTCATAAAATTACCTACTTTAAGTTATAATTTTGATTGTTAAAATTGTCTCGTGTCTTGTAACTCGTTAACAGTAGGCCGAAATTTTTTAAATGTCTGATAATATACGGATCAATAATATCCTGTTATTCACATTGTTTCTTAGGATTTCGTAAACAAAATGTCTGGAATTTGTCAGCAGCAAAGTCAACATTTGGCATCATTTCGCTTACAAACTCGAACAAGCGGCGACTGAAAAATTTGAGGACTTTCAATTTTGACTAGAGGACGGATAAGATTCTGAGGTAAGCGATCATACGTTTTAATAAATTGATCCGTCACCGTCGTCCGTGTGCTATATATTGTATTGCATGTCTAGTCTAGGCTTTCTTTTGCCTGCACGTGGACCACTAAATTCCGACCACCAATCTCCACTGGTCCATCGTGATGGAATATGGCCCAGTTTTCTCACCCTTTTACTTGAGAAGTGGCCTTTTCTGCCCTGCAGTGAGATCTTATAGGTGAATAAATTGTGTTTGCTTTCATCTAATTAAATAAAGAAAAAATATATATATATTTGGGGGGATAAGCAGTAGTCAGAGATATTCTGACGTAACGAAACTCTGTTCAGTGTGACGGGTAGTGTGGCCACTTATGAGAGATCAATTTATTTAAAGGTGACATAAACATAGCATATTCTCACGACTATATTCCCCGAGGGGGTAGTACCTAGTCAAGAGATATTCTGAAATCTCAGAGCATCCACGTTTCACTAGCGTTCTTTCGTTGTTATGAAAATTTGAATACAATTAATGATAAATAATAAATCGTTCGCTAAGATGGCGATTTTATAATAGTCTGGCCTCTTCGTGGACATATATTGCGCCAAATACAAATAATGGAATAAGGGCAAGAGAATGACGTCTTATGATTCATTTTCATTTTGTTTCATTACAGCCAACTACACATCCATAAAAATGTCAACCTTCACAGACTTGTTACAAATAACATGCTTGGTCGTGTTACTAGATCAATCTCCAGCGATACAAGCACAGGAGCTTTACACATCGTTGGTAGAAATGGAGCCGTTGGTGAAAACACAGAAATGTGTGATAGACAGTTTGGACAAATACATAAAGAATGACAGGAAAAGGATTTATGTGTTGAGAGAGTAAGTGAAGTTTGTGTTAATACTGTTTGTTCGTTATATGATTAGCGTTAATGCCAATTTTCCCAAGGATGATACCTAACTAGATCAATTTCTTGACCCTAGAAACCTAAAACCATTAAAAAAATCGGTTGTATGTAAAGTCGGTTTACTGACGATAGTTGAACGTGACAACGTCATAAGAAAATACTGATGGATTGGTTGCATTTTTCAAAAGAAAATTTAAATTCTGCTGTTCCATACTAAACTGCAATGTCTACTCGACTCAAACGTATGGAACAGCAGATTTTTTTTGTTCTGACTGGTTTGCGCCTTTACTAAAAGTTGTTCGGTTTGAAGGGTAGAGTAGGTAAAACGTTAATAAAACTTTTCCTCATACTCCAAGGTGTTCCAAATTTTATATTTTATCTTCAGCAGTTTAGGCTGTGCGTTTTTGTCAGTCAGTCTTGAATAAAGTACCTACCTACTTAAGGATATTAAATTTCTCAGGAACTTGAAACATTTTAAAGAACAACACAAGAAAGCTATGCAGGACGTACAGAATTACTTGGAAAATCCAGTAAATGCTTACACTCTCATAAAACGATTGACGACCGACTTGGACTTCTTAGAGAGGACTATTAGACTAAGAACAGGTAAAAGCACTATTAGTTAACTTTGCCAAGACGTGGGTTGACATAGCCATACAGCTTCCCTGGCACCAATACTAACGATATATCAATAATTAACGATATGTCTATGGACATTGTTCCATTGTACACTGGCCAGCTTCACCACAGTAGCATTAAAACGCCTATGTAAATTGAATAGCAATATTAATACAATCTAATGTTATCGTTATATACCTGTAATGATAATGTTTTTGTGCCTGTAGAAAAAATAAAATAAATAAATAAAAATAAAATAAATAATAATAAATTTTTTTACTTACAAGAGTTATAAACATATATATTTCTCATCAAAAAATCACAGAGCATCACAGCTGATTGGTTTATTTATTATATTTTATTTTAACACTTTATTGTACACACGGAAGTACAGATGAATACAGCATAATAGACAAGTACAAAGGGCGCGAATTGATACGCAAATTGAGCTATTTTTGTGAAGAATATTGCTTATGATTTGAGTTTCAGCTGCTCATCCCTCCATCGTTTCATGAGTAGTAAAATTATTTAGTTTATTACCGGCATATAGGTACAGAGTATTTATTAATATGCGGACGGTTTTTTCCGGGGATGATCAGAGCATAAAACTTTCTCTATAAGACATCAAAATCGCGAAAAAGAATCTGCCGTCCCACACATTTGGGTCGAGTATGATTGCAGTTTTGTATGGAACAGTTGTTTTTTTTTCGCGATTTCGATTTTGGTCCCATAGGGAAAGTTGTTCAGTTTGATGGGCTGATCATCCCCGAGTGTCGAAACCTGACTCTGGGCAGTTAGCATCGATTGTTATTTTCTTTTTTTTATTAATTGATGGTCAAAACAATCACAATTAACCTAACAGTTCGCTTAAAATGAGAGTCCCATTTTTTTAAATCTTACTCTCTTCTCTTTTCAGAATACAAAAAGGTGTTTCGAATGACGTTCCCCAAACAGCAAGACTTGGATGGAGCGCTCCACGCTCTAATTCGGCTGCAGCGGACCTATGGGTTAAATGTAACTCAGTTTGCTAGCGGCACGATGTTTGGAAATTACAGGTATGTAACTACTTAAGAGGATAGGCGTAATATCCGTTTTTTTCCATACAAACGTATTCCCCTGTTTCCTCCCTGGATATAATTTTTTTACAATACAATGTCTGCTATGTCATTATGTTTTGCTTAATTATTGTATGAAGTAGGGGCCTTCGAAAATGACCAATTTTACCGCCAGATATCCAGCAAACAAACTTGACGAATATAAACAAAAAAAGCAAAACATACAGATATAGCCAAAGTCTTTCTCATATTATTCTTGAAAGAATTATTAAAATCGATTAAGTTTTGGAGGAGGAAACAGGTTAATACGAAATGCTGTTTTCGTCGATTTTATGTAGATAAATTTGGTCCGAGCTGCAGTTGTCTCTTTCGCACTCTAGTCGGTGGGGTGTATGGGTGGGGCGGATCGGACAAATATGTATACAGTCGGAAAAGTGACCTATTCTCCACATTAGCATTTCAGCCCGCCTGTCCTCTTAAAGGTCCGTCTACACACACCTTCTTGCCTGCGCAGTTAAAACCGCACGGTTATACTCGGAACGCAAGACGGAACACAGAGGTGCCGTCCACACGGTACAAGTAAGTCTTCGCGCAAGCTCCTCACTATTCTGGGAGCCACCAAGTTGTCTTTCTAGCATCGCAGCTGACGGAAGATTTTTTCGGTTCAATTATAATTGTATTGCTAGCCGATTGAAAAAAACAGACACTCAAGAGATGGCGTTAACATTTATTTGTTTTATTTAAGGTGGTTGGAGAGCTGTCAATTTCATAAAAAACGTTGTCGTATAACACTCGTAGACGGTGTTAATAAAAGTAATGTTATATATATGGAAAAATAGCTTAGAAAATCTAGTTTGCGCTTATCAAATAATATTTACATTTGTAATATAATTACGGAGATAAGGGTTTGAAATTTTGTATGAATAATTTCAAAGCGTGATATCTTCGTAATAATATTATAAATTGTAAATATTATTTGATATGCGCAAACTAGATTTTCTAAGCTATTTTTCCATATATTAAACATTACTTTTATTAACACCGTCTACGAGTGTTATACGACAACGTTTTGTATGGACGGAAACCACCTTAAAAAAACATACTACATTCACTATGAAATATTATGCCAAACTACAGAATAGTTTTATAAAACAGATTATCGGCTTAAAATAAAAATATCTTCCATTATCAGTATGAAGCAATAAAAGGTTTATTGCTCTGTGATTATCAGGCATATATTTTATTTTTGTATTTTATTTTATTTTCATAATATATAAAAACATTGTTCTTGCAAACCGGTTTGCGCAAGTAAGCACGCGCGCATGACTGTGTGTGTGAACGGAGCATAATAGTCCTTCTACAGTTCAGTCGCGCCTTTATCACGATATTTAAGATTTCTCTATAATAATCATCACACACATATGCAGGGTGAAATTGATATCATTAGCATCTTTTTAAACTAATTCGGTATGTCAAGTTTTTTTGGTCGTCATTTTTATATTTTTTACGGATAGAAGACATAATTTTAAGACACCTATTTCATTTTTATTGCGATTCATCGAGTTTATCAATATAAATTTAATTTTTAAATTATTTTGATCTGTAATCTCTAAGTGCAAAAATGGTGGAGAAAAAATAATTCGAACTCCATGAAGAAACACTATATTTAAAAAAACCTACTGCTATATTTAAAAAAAATAAAACGTGCCTCCTCTCTCTAACTCTATGCTGGAAACAGATACGGCAACATCAAATGTCAAATTCTGACATTGTGAATGTATTTTTTTTCATAATGGCCGGGTATTTCAAGTTGATTTTATGTTTAACAAGGAGTTCACAGGTATGCCAGTGACGCCACTGAGCGTACCGAAAAACGACGTTATTTTATTTAAAATATTTGTAATCCTTTCATTTTAAAATCTTTGACGTAGAAAATATGATTATTGAGAATTATCTCGAAATGGTTTTCGATTCAGCCATCCAAAAAAAAACTTGACATACCGAATTGTCGCGACACATCTGCGGCACGTACGGCGCCGAACGTTCGGTTGAATACGCGTGCAATGCTTTTCCCTATACCAGCTTTGATCAAAGTAACAATGAGGCAAAACAAATGAATAGTATACTTCAAGAGTGTAGGGCAAAACCACATACTCTACCTATCAAACTGAACTACTTTTAGTATGGGAGCAAACATGTAATGAAAAAAATCTGCTGTATGACAAAATGTATGACATTTTAGTCGAGTAGTCATTGCAGTTTAGTATGGAACAGCAGAAGTTTTTGCGCTGACACAGACGATCGCCTCTTATTTTGAATCCTTAGCATACTTCTCGTATCAGGCATGCCTAAAACAATATTCATAACGACAGTCGGTCGATCAACGAGGTTGTTGCCTACTTTGTTTGCAAATCCTTCGTTCACAAAAATAAATTAACTTTGTTTGACTAGTAATGTCAGTTTGTAGGTAGCTATCAGCACGCGCCACCAAATGGCCCCCTGCCCGTAACATGTTGAAAAGATTATGAGTATAAATAACACAAGGGGCGTACCGTCCATACGCCCCTTTTTGTAGGTAGGTATAATGGCTACCTATATGCTATGCAGGATCCAACCTGCAGTTCTTATTTGTCCGGCGGCTGCGGACCACATGGACAATGTCCAAGATACTCATCCAGTCTCTATTATTAATAGTTTCTTCCGTCTACCACGACTGTGAAGTGTATTATGACCGACCCAAGATAAAAACTGTAGATGGCAATCTTTATATAGAACCTGCTACCGGCAAGAGCATCTACTTACGCAACAATGGACCCAAATCAGGCGTGTTCGTCGGGGAAGTGAATTTAATCGATTTCGTTACCAGTGCAGCGTCATCGGGAGGACAGCACCAGTCCGAGTCGAACGACTTAGACACATATCAAAATGGACCCTCAAGCATAATTCGCCGATTAGAAAAACTAGAAAGTCAACAAGTACCACTTGATACGTTGTATAGCAATATAACTCTCCTGTCCAAACGGATTAACAGACTAACAACGAAGGTTAATAAACTTCAAAGTCAACTCACCGGTGCTACAGGAAAAGATGAATGCCAATCTCGCCCATGTTGTAATGGTGGAACCTGTTTGAACTTGGTAAATGGATACCACTGTTTATGTCCGTCTACCTGGGAGGGTACGAATTGTGACGTCGACGTAAATGAATGTCGAAATTTCGCTGGTACTGATTTGGGCTGTCAAAATAGAGCTACTTGTCTCAACAGACCGGGATCTTACGAGTGCTCGTGCAGGACAGGATGGTATGGATTACATTGTACCAGAAGAGCTAAAGATTGTTTGGGAGGCAACTTCGAAATGTGTGGACATGGTACTTGTGTACCGACTACATCAGGCGAAGGAATAACTTGTATTTGTAATCAGGGATGGACGACGAATGGCACGGGCGTCGCTTGCCTCACAGATGTTAATGAATGTGATTCCAGTCAAGGTCCACGGTGTTCTGTTAATCCTTTGGTCGAGTGCATCAATCTTCCAGGCACATTCCGATGCGGCCAATGTCCACACGGCTTCGAGGGAGATGGTTACATTTGCTCTGACATCAACGAATGTCTTACTATTCCCAACGGTGGTTGTAGCACCAGCCCCATGGTTACATGTCACAATACTATTGGATCTCGCATCTGCGGTGAATGTCCCCCTGGCTACCAAGGCGATGGAATCACTTGTACTTGGAGAGGTTCGTGCAATATCAATCGTGGTGGTTGTCATCCTTCGGCACAGTGCGTCGACAATCCGGCACTTGGTGGGCAAATATCACAATGTATATGTCCCATAGGTATGGAGGGTGACGGTATCGGAATTCACGGATGCTACGTCACAACCAGTGCAAACGTCACCAATCGCTGTGAGAACAATCCGTGCGGTGTGCACGGGCAGTGCCACCCGCTCCGGACCGGCTACACCTGCGTCTGCTACAGAAGCTACGGAGGAGCTCACTGCAGTGAGTCCGTAAACTACTGTCAGAAGAACCCGTGTCTCAACGGAGGGATCTGCAGGCCGGATGGTAGTTCAACGAGAGGATTCAGATGCGAGTGTACTGCCCAATATTCAGGCGACTTGTGTCACGTCGCTTCTAAGATGTGTGGTGGGTTATTGCCGGCTGAAGAAGGTAGTATAGTTTATCCACTAACCAATAATACGAATTACGATCATAACGCTAGATGCGCCTGGGTAATTCAAACTAATCGCGATAAAGTAATTAATGTAACATTTAGCAAATTTGACCTAGAATCTCAACCGAACTGTATGTACGATTTCTTGCAAATTCATGACGGTCGTAGCTCTGCTAGTCAAATCATAGGCAGATTTTGCGGTTCTGATTATCCTAAGGGTGGTAACATTATATCGAGTCACAACAACCTTTATTTTTGGTTTAGATCGGATCAAACTATAGCTGAAGGTGGGTTTGCATTGCACTGGACTAGTATAAACCCAGTGTGTGGAGGCGAAGTAGATGCTTCTAGTCACGGACATATTAGCTCGCCTGGTTCGCCAGGAAAATATCCACCTAATCGAGATTGCTATTGGCATTTAACAACGAATTTAGGGAAAAGAATAGAACTACATTTCTTTGCTTTAGACATAGAAGAACATGCGAATTGCAGTTTTGATTATATAGCTATTTACGACGGGGAGCGTACCACAGATCCGTTACTCAGTAGGTTCTGTAACTCGACGCAGCCCGCGCCCGTGCTCTCAGCTGGTCCCGAAATTATGATACATTTTCATTCCGATGCTTATGGCTCTGGTAACGGTTTCCAATTAGTTTACACACCAAAGGAAACCGTACCAGGCTGCGGAGGATACTTCACCGAAGAGAAAGGCGAGATTATAAATCCGTCCTATGACAATAAGTACATGCACAACATATTGTGCGAGTACAAAATACAAACTAGTCCTGACACTCAGATTCGCATTAACTTTAAATCGTTCAAATTAGAAAGCTCATTCGGATGTAAATACGATTATTTAAAAATTTATGACGGACCGTCAACAGATTCTAGACTTGTGGGCAAATTTTGTGGCATAACTTACCCAAAATCTTACACTTCGTCGTCAAACAAGTTGTTCATAAAGTTCAAAACAGACAGCAGTGGCTCTGCCGATGGTTTCAAAATAGCCTATGAGAGTGTCTGTCGTAAAACCATTTTGGGCGAAAGTGGTGTAATTAAATCTCCGGGATATCCATTTAGTTATCCAGAGAACAGAGTGTGCGAATACATCGTTGGAACGACGCCTGGCAAATCAATTCAACTGACTTTCCAAGACTTCGACATTGAAGATAGTAATTTGTACAAATGCCAATACGATAATGTTGAAATAAGAGATGGTGTCAATGACAACGCTACTTTTTTAGGTAAGTATTGTGGGGGTATTCAGCGCATTCCTTCAGTTATAACTTCAACTCATAATTACTTGTTCATGAGATTCAAATCTGATTTGAGTAATACTGGTACGGGCTTCTACGCGAACTATACTTCTTTGAACGTTGAATGCGGTGGCATATACAGAGAAACATCAGGACTTATAAATTTCCCATCTGGAAACAAAGAAATGTACGCCAATGATATGAATTGTACTTGGATGATTATAGCTCCAGCGGGAATGCATATCAAATTGTCATGGAGCAGATTCGACGTTGAAGCCGCATTTTCCTGTATGAACGACTACGTAGAGATTATAGAAGTGGACGATAATAACGAGAACAGCGTTCTTGGCAAATACTGTGGTGATAAAGTACCTCCCCTTCTAATAACGACTACTAACAAACTAATGATAAAGTTTGTGTCTGATAGTTCAGTTAAATCAACCGGCTTCTCAGTGTCGTACTCATTGATAGACGAAAGAAATCATTGTAGCGGAACTTTTGCAAAAACTCACGGAGTCATCTTCTCACCGGGATGGCCACGCCCCTACGAGAACAGACGTGACTGTACATGGACCATTAGGGCACCAGCAGGTCAACAAATCAAGCTTAACATTACTCAGTTCGATTTAGAACGACCTTTTCGCGATAAATGTGACTATGGAGACTTTTTAGAAATAAAGAATGGTAATTCACAAGCCTCCGCTCTGATAGGAAAATTCTGTGGTAGCTTTCAGCAGAAGACAATCGTTTCAATGGCGAATTCTGTATTCCTTCATTTCCGTTCCGATGCTTATATAACTGGTAAAGGATTCAAAATTGAATGGGACAGCACTGTTACTGGATGTGGTGGAACGATGACTGGCTCCCGCGGTTCAATATCGTCACCTAATTATCCTGAAAATTTTGATGAACACGTGGAATGTTTCTACAGGATTGTAACGAGCGCAGGATCACGAATTCAGATCACTTTTACAGACATCGATTTGGCTCGGACGTTAGACTGTAAATATTTTTATGTGGAAATATTCGACGGTCGATCTGTTGAAGCTCCTAGTTTAGGTAAGCGTTGTTTTAGGACGCCCGGCTCTACGAGAATCGAAACATCGTCAAACTACGCTTACATTAAATATAGATCCGAAGGTGGTAAAGGATTTTTACTTACGTATAATACAATATGTCGAAACAATGTTACTGGTATGCATGGAATTATAGAAAGCCCGGAATACCCTAACAAGTACCCACTAAACTTGGAATGTTTGTGGACAATAAACGTCCCTAAAGGCAATAAAATAAACATAACTTTCACAAATTTTGATATTTTCAAGCGGTATCGCTATTGGTATACGGCTATCGGCCGGAATAATACACCAATCAGTATGTTATCGTCTAACCCAATCTATCTACAATCTAAATGTAGTCTGGACTATTTAGAAATGAAACAATCATCACAGACTAATTTCGGCAAAAAGCTTTGTGGTTCTTCTTTGCCTCCAAAGGTGACGACTGATGGTAATTCTATACAAATAAGATTTGTCACCAGTCGTTACATCCCACATAATGGTTTTCGTTTAGAGTGGGCGCAATTTGGCTGCGGTGGATACATTCAGAAGCGTTACGGATCTGTATCAGTAGATAAAAGCTTGACATTAGAAAGGGAAATAGAGTGCGTATGGACAATAGAAACACCGCCGGGAACAAGTGTTACGTTCACCGTCATGGATATCTACATGATTGATTCACCGAACTGCATCATCGATGCCATTGAAGTTTATAACGGCCAGAGCGTCAGAGATCCTCAAATCTCGAAGATTTGTCATAAAGGAGCAACGAAGGTACAATCCAGCGGCAATTTCATGTTAATCAAATTCGTTAAGACTTCTCAATTAAGAGACGTGTTCTTTACAGGAGTATTTGATTCATTTGCAACGGGTTGCGGTGGCAGAATAGAATCAAGATCGGGAATAATTCACTCAATGAATTATCCAAAGAATTACCTTATCAATATGGACTGCTTGTGGGTTATTGTTGTGCCCAGAAATCATAGAATAGAATTAAATTTCATGGATTTTGATTTATACACAGATTCTAACGATGACACAGATTGTGATGATCATATAAAATTATACGACGGGGAATACGTTTTAAATAAAAATTATACAACTCGTATTTGTCCCAAAACAAACGTGAATAAAGGATTTACTTCAAGGAAGAACATGTTGGGGTTGAAGTTCATTTCTGACATATCCGGCACAGCTAAAGGTTTTAAGGCTAATTTTACGATAACTTGCGGGGCTACCATAAAGGCCCAGATGGGAGGAATAATCACTAGTGAGAAATTTGTCAGTCATTCAAATAAAAACTGCACATGGACTATACTTGCACCCTCTCCTAATCAACAAATTAGCCTAACGATAACACGCATGTCTATTCCTAAAAATAAAGATATAGTAACAAACAGAAACTGTCCATCGTCTTACCTCAGGGTGTTTGATGGCGATGACGATGAGGCACCTTTGGTCGATGAATACTGCGGGCGGAAGGTACCTCCCATGATAGTAAGTCACGGCAGCGCAATTACCATTCAGCTCGGAACGTACAGTGGACTAGTAGCTGGTCAGTTCTCCGCACACTACACGCCACTGACATCTGCTTGTGGAGGTTCACTCACTTCAGAGGAAGGCACCATCGCGTCACCCAACTACCCACTTTCATATCCTGGTAATTCTGACTGCGAGTGGACATTAAATACGTCACCTGGTAATAGAGTTTATATTACATTTGAGCGGTTCGGTTTGGAATATTCAGAAAACTGCAACGAGGATTATTTAGAAATACGCGAGAATGATGGCGCAGGAGCTTTGCTTGGTGTTTATTGTGGTACCGATATCCCTACAAATACTACGACAGGAACCACGCTGTATATTAAATTCCACAGTGATAACAAAAACGCTGGAAGAGGTTTCCTGCTACACTATGGCTTCTTACACGGAGACCAAATTAGTGGCTTAGACCAAGGACAAGTGACATCTCCTCTATTTCCTTTCAAATACGACGGAGCCGGCGAGTACTCATGGAGAATTAATGTTGCCGATAAAGATACTATATCTTTTTATGTAGACATTTTAGAAATACCTACGCATGGGACCACCTGCTACAACAGTTTAACTATTTACGATGGATACGATGAAGAAGCTTCTGTCATGGACGTATTCTGTGGACTGTTAGGTGAACCACAAATGAAGACGACTTCGTCAAACATCATCTATATTAAACTTAAACTTGATGAAACCAACACTGGCACCTTATTCCGTCTCAATTGGGCGAGGAGTAGTAAAGTTTCGAGTACGGTTGATGTAAGAACTAAAAACAATTGTGGCAGTAACGGAACACAACTAATTTCTCCTGGACAAGCTGTAACGTTTAGCTCGCCCAATTATCCATCCGTCTATGCAAATAACTTAAATTGTGAGTGGGTGTTCCAAAGTACTAATGGTAACCACTTAAGCATAAAATTCAACGATATAAAACTCGAACAGACGATTAATTGTATCGCAGACTCCATTTCAGTTTATTCTACTGATATTCTTCCACGATGGACACCTTTAAAAGAAACCGTTTGCTTACCGGAATCAACGAAAGAAGATGTTAATTCGGGTCAATATATGAACGTTAAATTTAGAACGGATTCGTATGTAGGTGAGAAAGGTTTTCAAGCTCAAGTGCGCTCCGTGTGCGGAGGACTTGTTTCAGGCTTGTCCGGAGTAGTGGGTCCAACTTGGACCGATAATCAAAACGCTAAGAAGTACATAGAAACATGTAAATGGACAGTTAAGGTGCGTCCTGGTCATGTCATTAAATTCAGATTTGAGCATTTTAACATAACTAGTTCATCCGATGAATGTAGCACGTACATTGTGCTGCGTAATGGCAACTCCGCAGAGGCTCCTCTGTTGGCGAGCGGCAAATATTGCGGACTGCCGCATGAGAATAGGGGAGAAATAGAAACGTCGAGCAATGCTTTATTTATATCTTATACATATATAAGCAAAAGAGGTTTCCAAAATTTTAAAATACGTTATGAAGAGAAAGGTATTGAGTGCGGAGTGACATCCAAATTGGATAACGTTCATACTTGGGAAGTTATTAATTCTCCGAACTATCCTGCAGTACCCACTCCTTATACTGAATGCGAATGGACATTCACCGGTCCACCGGGAGAGGTTTTAAGAGTCGATTTTATAGACAGATTTGATTTAGACATACTATCTAAAGACTGCGAAACGGAATTCGTAGAGGTGCATGATGGTACATCAGATGTGTCCCCACTCAAAGGTCGTTTCTGTCTCGATAAACCTAGTACAATTAAGACAACCGGCAATACGGTTTATATAAAGTATTCCACTCAACTAGCTGAACCTAATAATGGATTTAAAGCGAACGTGTCAATTGATGTATGTGGAGGTACAATTATAGCCGCGAAAGGAGAAGTGACTTCACCAGGCTACCCACAGATGGTACCGCTCCCCTACGGTTCTGTTTGTGAATGGCGTATCATTGGTTGGGCAAGATACGTTTTCAAAATTAAAGCAGAAGATATAAACTTACCAGAGTCTGAAACACAGTGTGAAACCAAAATAACAATTGAAGAGACAGTGTCGGTGAACAATACCGTCACCGTCCTAAAGACGATCTGCGACAGTGACATCGACGACATAGCGGACATTGCACCAATAGAATCGAGTACAAATGAAGTGATTGTCAAACTACATATAGGAAAACCAACCCAATGGACTGATCGCACTGAAAATAGAGGGTTCCGTTTTACATTCAATTCGTCGCAGCCACAATGTGGTGGACGCATAACAACATCCGAAGGATTCTTAACTACACCGGGCTACCCGCGTGAATCCGTATTGCGCTACTGCCAATGGTTAATTTCACTGCCCGATAAGTCACGAAGGGTTCGTTTAGAGCTTTTAGATTCTGACACAAGCACACATAAAATAGGAATTTACAATGACTTGCGATTCCAAACACTCATAAAGGTATTGCAGAGCACAGATACCCCCACCGAAACACAAGTATTTGAATCATCTGGTAGTACAATGGCGCTTTATTTGTTTTTAAATCCTCAAATGACTCAACACAGATTTAAAGCGAAGTTCAGCTCAGATGAAGAAGCATTGTGCGGTGGTTCATTGAGTGGCAGCAGCGGAGAGCTCGTCTCATCTACACTTAATCGATCTTACTCTTGTGATTGGCACTACAACAGCGACATGACTAATTCCAGTCAGTTCAAGACGTTGTTCGTAGCGGTTAAAGTTAATTCTTCTGCCTCAAAAATTGCGTGCCACTATTCAGATACAAAGTTGACGATAAATTCAGTTTTAAATAGTAAAACATTTTCGAGATTTGGAGGATTGAATTTCATTAAGACCTTATGTGGCAATACTGATACATCGTTTAGGATACCGTCAGGTGTCATGGATGTCAAAGCGAATAAAAATATAGACGGTTTTCTTTATTTCCATCTTGATTGGAAGATGAAGCCTTGCGGTGGAGACGCGCAAGTGGGCGAGAACTCAATCAATGTTATAAATGTCCCCAACGCTTACAACGATACTTTGGAGTGCGTGTGGATTGTTAGGAGTCCTACAGATGATAGAATACAGATAACGCTAGAAGGAGAGTTTTTACTAGATTGCGCTAATGAATACATTAAGATTGGTAAATCGGTTGATGAATCTTCTCCACTTATTGGTGATTATTGTAAAGATAAAACGCAAGAAAGTCCTGTAATTACTCTTTTTAAACACGTTTACGTTCACTACCACTCAGCAATTAAAAATAAGACAAACGTAAGGCTCTCGGTTAAGACCGTTACTAGTCAGTGCGGAGGGTATCTGACACAAAACGATAACGTATTTTCATCGCCAAATTACCCTAAAGCCTACGCATCTAACCAAGAGTGTGTATGGGAAATAAATGCCGATTTAGGCAGTAGGATATCCTTACAGTTTACTTATCGCTTTGTTGTGGAAGACCGTGTGAATTGCACAAAAGATGCTGTTATAATTTATGATTGGAAGGATAACGCCTACACGGAAATCGCAAAGCTGTGCGGTAGGAAACTACCTCCGGTATTCAATTCCACCTCCAACCAGATGAAAGTGGTACTACGTACAGATGCTGATATAAACATGGATGGGTTCCAGGTTGAATGGGTGCCTATTTGTGGGGCTATATTATTGGCATCAGAAAAAGAACAATTTTTATATAGTCCAGGATATCCAGATTCATATAGACCGAACTTGGACTGCTCTTACGAAATATTAGCAGAAGAAAAAAAGATTTCCGTGAAGTTCTTCGAATTTTTACTAGAGGGTGCATATCCTACTTGTGAGTATGATAACTTGACTATAACTGGCATGAACAGTGACTCGGATTACATACAGGCAACCTACTGTGAATTAGAAATACCTCCTCAAATGAACTTCCGGGAACAGATATCTATAAAGTTTAAAACAGACGCATCCATTGAAAGAAAGGGTTTCAAGTTATCGTACAAAACGTATTCGTGTGGCGGTCAAGTAAACGAGTCTACAATATTAAGTTCTGGTAATTCAAAAAATAATTATGAAGAAAACTTAAACTGCACCTGGCTAGTTGAGGCGCCCACTAATAAATTGGTCGTATTTAAATTTCAATTTATTGATCTAGAGAGTTTGAGAAACTGTTACAACGATTATTTAGCCGTTTATAATGGATTGACGATAGATAATGACAAACGATTGGGTTTAATATGTGGTCATTTAAACTCTACTACAGTGCTACGTAGCAGTGGCAATACGGCTGTTTTACAATTCGTCACAGATGCCAGCTTATCTTATAAAGGATTCAAAGTAGAAGTTTTCTTCACTACAAGAGCGGGATGTGGTGGTACGATAGACTTGACGTCGACCACGCCACATACTTTAAAGTCTCCACTCATCGGTAATAGCATGGTTTACGAACCATTCTTAGATTGTCATTGGAATATAAGAGCACCAGAGGACTACGTCATCAAAATTGCATTTAAATCATTCCACGTGGCGCCATGTGAAGGCGTTAACCAGACAGCTTTGGGCCTTACTAAATGTGACTGTGATGTTGTAGAAATTAAAGATGGACTAAATCCAAATAGCTTATTGATAGACACGTTCTGTGGTCACACGACACCACCGCAACTGATTTCTTCGCTGAATTTGATGAGCGTCAGGTTGTTTACAGACGGAGATACTTCTAGCGCCGGTTTCGAGGCATTGTTGAGTGCGCAGATGTCTACATGCGGCCGATCAGTGTTCAAAGTAGGAAACAACGCGCAACGTATACAATCGCCGGGTTACACGACTGGATCTATTGCACGGGGGCTACATTGTGTCTATCACTTTGATTCCAGCGAACAGCCCTTAAGGCCAGTACAGGTCACTGTGAAGAATCTCGATTTGGAACCAGGTACGCCTACTGAGTGCAATAAAGATAGACTTATTATATCCAGTTCTCTTTCTATTCGAAATGAGACCATAGGCAAAGATTTTGTTATAAATCCACAAACCAGTTCTCTATTCTTCCATCGGAACATTTTCGAAGAATCGTCGAGTGCTCTCAATCGTATAGTATTGTGCGGTAATAAACATGCTACTGATTATTACTTTACGGATACCGTTACTATTAATTTGATCACGTCTCCTGAAACAGCCACGTCGACGCACAAGGGTGTAGAAATAGAAGTGTCTTATATTCCGTCGTGCGGCAGAAACTACACAGAGCCTCACGGAAGAATCGTGACGGCGATGATGGTGGGAACTGACACTTCGCAAAATGATTGCTACACTCTCATTACTGCCGCAGAGAATCAGACAATATCATTACATTTCATCTACGTATCAATAAATTACTGGATACATACGGATGCGAAAATAGAGGTTTACGACGGAGACAAAACTAGTTCCACCAAGATGATAACAATAGCTACTTCCTACGATGTCATCAAAGCTCTACACTCTTCCGGTAGATATATGCTTATACGTAATAAGTTTGTGGCTGGGGAACGTGTATTATTCGATGCGAATTATTTGACAACGGATAAAGGAAGGGGCTGCGGAGGCAAGTATCAGAATGTGTATGGAAGGGTAAGTAGTCCGTTCTATCCTGAAGTGTACCGGCAGAAGAATGTTTGTTCGTGGGAGCTGGAGACGCCGGTGAAGACGCGTCTAATGTTACGTTTCTCGGTGTTCGACCTGGGCAGGTCTTGCGACCAGAACTACGTGCAGCTCGTGGACCGGAGCGGCGCGGTCGTGTCGACCTACTGCTCGGAGACGCCAGCCGATTATACGAGCAATGATAACTATGTTAAGATAGTTTTTAAAACTACTATGAATAATGGCGGTACAGGGTGGCTCGCTGACTTTATCGCAACCTTGTAACTAAACATCGCAATTAAGTATTGCTTAGTTAAGTTAGGTTAGGAATGTTTTGGCTCAGATAATACTATGCCTTAGTCACGGACCTGAAAAAAATACGGACGGAATGTGACACTAAAACAGGGATGGGCAACCTTTGGAAAGTCGCGGGCCAAAATTTTGGATGTTAACAAATTCGCGGGCCGTAGATAATAGTTGTGAAAAAAAACGGTCGGTTTTATACATGTACAAAAAGTGTACTATCAAAGTAACATCAATCGGTATAATACAAGGTGTAAGGGACAGCCCTCCACAGACTGAAGTTGTGAACTGAGACCATCAAACTGAATAACTTTTAACAGTTGTTTCATACAAAGCTGCTGTACCTTCCTAACTCAAATGTATGAAACAGCACATTTTTTTTCGCGTTTCCTGACGTAGGCTCCATAGTGAAAGTTGTTTAGTTTGATAGTCTGAGTCCATCGATTCAGTCTGCGGAGGGCTGTCCCTTACACCCTCTATTATCGTATTTGATTCAGTATGTACTTACACACACGGCGACACATCAAGCAACGTAAAACAAACATAAGCTGGCCGCGCGACGTTATGCATTACTCTACCTAGGCCCGGCCAGCTTATTTTAGTTTTGCGTAGCTTGATGTGTCGCCGTATGTACGCCGTATGTACGTTTGATCTTGAGAAACAAGATAATCAACGTTGTGTATGTAAAAAGTGCACAAAACAAGCAGTGGATATCTTTTATGATAAAAGTATCCGTTTCGTCGCCTGAATCTAGTAGTAAGAAGAACGAATATCATTCTCTTATAGGCGTGATTCGAGAACATTTAAGTTTCGCGCGCGATATTAAAATCCTTCGCGGGCCGGATCAAAATCCGGGGCGGGCCGCATCCGGCCCGCGGGCCAGTGGTTGCCCATGTATGCACTAAAAAGATGTGAAGCATGCAAGGTCCTACATTTTCGTTTGTTCTACAAGGGACCTACACTCACACAGATGCACTAGCTCTAGGCGCAGGTCCGACACCTGTCACCATTATGTACCGCGTGAAAGCACGCACACAAAAGAAATGGGTGCTTCACTCGTGATTAGACGAGATTACGTCCGTCTTTTTTCAGGTCCGTGGCCTTAGTATAGTATTTTAGAGCAATATAATTGCGGCGGCATATACCTAATTATAATTGCTTATTTATAAATGAACCCAGTGCACATTAGAGCGGTCGTAGAATGGTAGCGTGATATAGCGCTATCGCATCTTCGCTCTCTTTCTATTTGGGCAATAATCACGATAACATCACGCACATCAAATGTAACTAGTAAGTACCATTGACCTCTTATATAACAGAAGTAGACACACAATCAGCGGTCCAAAAATGGCACATTCAAAAGAGCTCGGAAATTACGTTTCCGAGCTCTTTTAGTCTTAGTACTACGCCGACTCTCCGACTGTAAACATACATAATACGACTAAGTTTAATAATCAAATATGACGTATTAGTATCACCTCACAGCATTCATACTTATTTTGTGTGGCTTATAATTTGCCGCTGTTCTGGAGTGCGATTTTTGAAAGTCACACTTTTAAATCAGCAGTAGGAAAGAAGCATTCGAAAGATTTCCATACAAATTATGACATTTTCTACTGCAGATTTGAACGTGTGACCAAAAATTTTGTATACTAACTAGATTGCGCACTACGGTGCTGGCAACGAGACAAGTGAGATTACCGAAATACTCGTGTGTCCCTTTCTAACTAGGGTGTCCATTCATTCTCAAATTTGACGGGATACCTAATATGCATTTATTCAAGCCTGTTTCTTACCATCTTGTTGAGGGTTTAATATTATCTTTTTATCCTGGAAAATGTTTTTGGGGGTAAACTCAGAATAAAAACAAATATATATAAATAAATAAATAAATATCTTGACATTGTACCACAAATTATCTATTCACATTTAAAGTTCCAGAATCTAGCCTGGACTTGTATTATGATAACTAGTCAACGATATAGAATACATTATATAGATACAAACATCCATGACTCGGGTACAAATATTCATATTCATCATATATAAATATTTGTCCCTTACGGGATTCGAACCCGCGACCCTCGGTACAGCAGACAGGTTCACTATCGACTGAGCTACCGGGCTGTCAAAACGTACGCCGTATAAAAGTAATTAGAGTTTACCGCGACTTCTTCCGCACGAATTATACAGGGAATATTTTACAGAAATTATACAGACATGTAAGGAAAAGTATCAATAACCTTTAAACTACATACATACTCTACCCATAAAACTGAACAACTTTTACTATGGGAGCAAACCTGTCGGAAAAAAAAAATCAGCTGTCCCATATTAAACTGCAATACAGTATACTCGATTCAAACGTATGGGATAGCTGATATTATTTTTAGTTCTGACATATTTGCTCCCATAGTAAAAGTTGTTCAGTTTGATAGGTAGAGTAGTAGTAGTTTAAAGGTTAACATTTTTACTGTCCATGCATCACATATAATGCACTGACAAGCTGGCTTGATACGTAAAATGAACCATTAGCGTGAATTTACCATTATTTCTCGAGTGTGTTTCAATATTTTTAAACAAACTATTGGTCGGTAGTCCAAGCTCAGACGTCCGTGCATTATATGATTTTTTTTATTGAGTCTGCAGACGAAATTTATCTTACCAAAAATATTTCGCATACCTACTTACCGTATATACCGCAATTCATTACGTGACCTCGTATTACTTTCAAAATATAATAATATTTTTGGACATGTAGTGATGGTAACGTAAAATATCATTGGGACAGTTAAAGTGTTAATGATACTTTTCCTTACACCCTGTATACCAGATTTTAAGACGAATCATAAGCTATCAAACAACAAAACTTCATTAAAATCGGTTCTATAGTTTTTGCATGATGCTGTTCAAACAAACAGACAGACAAAAATTCTAAAAAAGGTTGATTTGGAGCCAGGGATACCTAAAAACCATATCGTAATCTTTTTCATACAAGGTGTTACAAAACTACAAATAAACCTTTAAGGGGGTGGTGTAGACCATCAAACTGAAGAACTTTCACTATGGGACCAATATCTAAATCGCGAAAAAAAAAATTATGTTCTATACTCTACAAATCGACTAGAGCTAAAATATGTATGGGATATGAGATTTTTTTTTTCGCGATTTCGATGTTGGTCCCATAGAGAAAGTTGTTCAGTTTGACGGTCTAAACAACCCCCTTAAGAGTTTTAAAAATTTATTGTTACTTATGAAACACCTTGTATAAGTAAATATCTTCAATAAGTACAGAACTAAAGACACTTCTGTTAGGTACAGTTTTATAAATAGTTCAGATTTTAATTTAAATATGTATGCTGTTCTATTCCAACCTGTGTAAATTAATGTAATCTATGGCCGAGATTCAGAGACGATTTTTTTAGTCTTAGTTCGAGCTAAGTAGGGTAGAAATGTATGGATTTTGACATACGGGAGTTCGAACTATGACTTACAAATCGTCTCTGAATCTCGGCCTAAGACCACGCTAACAAAGTCACGGGCACAACTAGTAAAGGTATTAATATTGTAATATGAAACATCTCGTCTGACAATGATAATTCATTTTGCGTTAACACGTACGCGAAAGGCTGACCCCACCACCATATGCACAGTAGATTATAGAAGCCAAAAAAGTGACATGGTTGAGTTAAGTCCAAAATCTGCTGGGTCTAGTCATTTAAAACCCACGACGAGAACTCCCGCTTGCCAAAAATGCGTGGATTTTTTTTTAGACGAACTTCTAAAAGTGAATTTACAGCTTAGACAAATCGGAAAAATCTTTATAATTTCTAATCGGCGCCAGTAATTGTAAATCTGATAGCATAGTATTGTAGGCCTAGTTAACAGCTATATTTCAAATGTTGATCGGTAATCCTACTCGCAGTATTTTAAGAGTAATTCAATTATTTGTGTTTTTGTTGTGAGCATTTTTAATTTAGGTATCAGGCGGTTTCGGTCTAAGTTATATACACGAATATGTAAACATAACTATGCTCTACATGTAAAAATTACTCGCGTTTCCCGAAAAGGCGTAACACCAGAGATAATTGACTTTTAAAAAATTAGTCAGGGTTGTCACTGTTCAAGGAAATTGAAAAGCCTAAATTAATTTATGAGCAAATGATACAAAAACATTTTACTATGATACCTTTGAGCGGAGATGTTCAGTAATATTCAATTGTAAGGTCAATTATTTTTATATTTGTTGTTTTGAATAAAAAAGTTCAAGATGGTATATGCCTTGTGATTTCTAATTAAACTTGAGAAGATATTTTTACGTTTGTTATTATGTGTACAGGGAGTAACTTTAAATTAAAAGACGGGTTAATCTCTAATTATTTAACTTAATAATTTAGTTACCTATTTTAATCCCATAGCAAAATCCCAAATCCAATAGCCCCGTACATTTAACTCTAGTACCTAGATATTTTGTAGTTTTTTCGCGATTTCGTCATTGGTCCCACTGTGAAAGTTGTTCAGTTTGATGGTCTAAACGTTTATTTATTTGTATTAAATGTTTATTTGTATTTTTGTAAAACCTTATATAGAATAACTTTTAATTAAAATTTTAATTGTTATGAAACTATTATTAATGTCATAGTTTTATTTTGTTGATTTGTTTTAAAAGGAATACCATTTTGAATGTTATAACTAAGTTCAACTGAAAGATTGTTAACACCCATGACTGAACTGAAATTCGAACCCAGGATCTCTGGTTTGGTGGTCTGGCAATGGCATGCTGGCAACCATAACACCAACTGGGTCGCCAAAAGTGAATTTGTTGTTTCAAGATAATTTATTAGCAGGTTACTGAAAATGGCGACAAGTTGATGAGGTTTCAGAAATAAAAGATTAAAATCCAGTAGTTAATGTTTGAATTAATTAATACTTAGATTTGTTTATCAAGTAAGTACTACTATTTATAAGTAGTATTTTCACTATGTAAAATAGTCCGTTCAATTATCAAAAGAAATTTCTTTTTTTTAGTGACAACCCTAGGCGCGGAAATTGTACGAAAAAAAAGGAAATCGTTTTATCTCTGGTGTTACGCCTATTTGGGAAACGCAAAAAATTGAACATATAGGTCATAGTTATGTTTACATATTCGTGTATATAACTTAGACCGAAACCTCCTGATACCTAAGTAAAAAATTCTCACAACGAAAACACAAATAATTGAATTACTCTTAAAATATTGCGAGTAGGATTACCAATCAACGTTTGAAATATAGCTGTTAACTAGGCCTATAATGCTATGCTATCAGATTTACAATTACTAGTATCGGTTATAAATTATAAAGATTTTTTCGATTTTTCAACCATGAAATTGGCGTTTTAGAAATTCCCCTAAAAAAAATCTACGCATTTTTGACACACGGGTGTTCTCGTCGTGGGTTTTAAATGGATAAATCTATCAGATTTTGGACTCTTCTCAAGGATGTCACTTTTTCCTCTTCTATATTCTACTGTGATATGGGATTAAAAGCCAGGAAGAGAGAGAAACATAGGTCGCTAGAATGGTCAATTGGTCACCCTAGTTATGAAATGTTTTACGAAACAATAACATACCTAACTTTTAGAAAGAAAAGCCACAGCCGGGGTAGTATTCATTTTTGCATCCAACTACACAGCAAAAGTTCACCATTTCGACAGTTTCCAATATTATTACAACAATTTTGAATTTGTAGTTTTATGACTTTTGAATTATGACCGCCATATTTTTTCATAAGACCATAGAGTTGCCAATAAAAAGTTTTGAAATAATACACTACCTCCTTACCTTATTTGTTTTGTGATAAACTGAATAAACATAGTGTAAAACTAACTACAATAATCAATTAATAAAATAAATATTTTGCACAAAATAATTAAAATTATACATTTTCAAAAACAAAAATATTTTTTAATTTACATCTTTTGTATTTACAGTAAATTCTAAAGTGGTAGTTTAATAAGTTGGCAACATGTTAGAAAGGGACACACGAGGGTTTCGGTTATCTCACAGTGGCTTGGTTGTCAGCTAACAACAACATTGAAGGAAAATAATTCTTGTTGCATAGAATTAGCGTTTATTTTGCATCCTCGAAGAAATTCGAGTCTTCTATCCACCTATGGAATATATAATATTCTTGCGTGTGACTTTCAAAAATACTACTCTTGTCATCGCCTGATAGATGACATCTTGTTCCTTTTTCAAAATGCCTTTTTAGAAATAAATTTTATTTTAAAGACATGTAAGAAGTATTTACAACTTTATACCTAGAGTATAAGGTATATGTTCCATTGATACGTATTACGCGAAAAGATTATAGAAAAAAGGCTAGTGATTGAAAACTTTTTGCAGAAGTTTAAAAAGTATTATCAATTCGGACCTACGATTCGGACACAAAAATTAGCTAAGATTTTGTATGAGACTGTGAGTCTATAGTATTTCTGGTCAATGAGTAAGTACCTAATAAAATAAACAAGTATAAGGACAATTATGTTATTTTTATTAAACGATTTTATTCCGTGCCGTGGTGGTCCAGTGGCGAGTAACCTTGCCTGCCGTGCAGGAGGCGATGGTTCGATCCCTGTCCAGGCAGACCAATGAGTTTTTCGGAATTTATGTACGATTTGTAACACCACTGACTTTTCGGTGAAGGAAAAAAGGAAGGACTACAAAATTTTCGACCTTCCTCCGGTTTTTCCTTAATAACTTTTTTCCGTTACGTTCTACAGCAAAGTTATAGCTTGGCCATAAAGTCATGAACGTGGTGACAAGTGGAACTAAAATTTGAGTGGTGGTGTTGCCAGGTTATGCGTGATTTTGATGTTCTTGCGTGGAGGCAGCGCCCTGATTTAATTTAATTTCTACTCTTTTTGGCCAAGCTGTAGTTGTTTGTTTTTTTTTCAATGCAAAACCAAAGTATGAGCTCCTGAAAAGTAGACGCCGTAAAGGGCAAACTGTATTGGTCCTATGATATAATCACCCACCTTCTGTACTTTATACCTACGGTTTATGGCAATAAATGATTCTGATGCGAAGTCCTTGCGTATAGGGTATAGGTACAGGGTGTTAGGTTAAAAAGTTGCAAGGGGGGATTGTACCCATGATACTGAACAACTTTACCTAAGAAACCTATAGGAAATTAGCAAAAGAAAAATGAGATTTTCCAGACAAACGTTTGATCAGCTGATCGGATCTAGTATGGAAAGTCCAAAAATATTTTTGTCAATTTCCTATATGTTTCTTTGGGAAAGTTGTTCAGTATCATGGGAACAATCACCCTTTAAAGTAATGCAACTGTTTACCCTAACACCCAGTAGAATGTCATTGGTTTAATTGTATTTTTTATTTATTTAACTTCAATCTTGCAACATGTCGTGTAGCGTCCGAATTAAATCAAACTTTATGGGCGGGACCTCGGGACTTGACTGCCTGCAGAAATGCCTTCAGATTTGTTTCAGTGCATCTCTGACGTCCATCGACTGCTTCACGATTGGTGCTCTAGAGTTCAAGGAAACCCATTTTAATGAAACCATCATGTGGATGGAAGAAGCACTACACCGATACAATGTTGAACAAGAGACTTATCCTTTCACGGAATTTAATATTACGGAGCACATCATCTACTCTTACTTAGCTATGGGTTAGTTTAAACCTAAGATCAAGGACCACTTTATTCTAAAGCATAGGTTCCCCATCAATTTTACTTGTGTAGTTAGTCTATTTTGTCTTAGGAGATGGAACTATAGATATTTGTTAATGCGGCTGTCCACTTTTGTTGACGTGCTATGCAAAGTTGTGTAAAGTGGTCACTTTTGGTCCGTTTTGTCTTGCCACTTTACACAACTTTACACACGTCAAGAAAGTGGACTGCCTTGCAATAGTGTGACTCCCTCTATGCTTTAGAATAAAGAGATGTTTCCTCTTAGGTTTAAACATTCAGATTATATTTTGTTTTGCCTACACCGTGAACAGTAGCTAGAGCAGTTAGGAACTTTATACACCACTAGTTTTAAATCTAAACAACTTTCTCTAAAGAACATGGGTCGGAGAACGATCAATGTTTTTGGACTTCCCATCAAAAAGTGCGGCTCAGTCGTTCGATTTTGTATGAGAGATCAGCAAAAAAAAACTAATTTTCGACCCATATTCCTTAGGGAAAGTTGTTTAGTTTCATTGTCTGAATACACACACCCTGTAGGAACATAACTAAGTACTTACTTATTTCATCATCATCAGCCTATCATCGTCTACTGCTGAACATAGGCCTCTCCCAAGGCGCGCCACATAACTCTGTCCTTGGCCTTCCTCATCCAGTCGCTCCCCGCTACTTTTTTTAGGTCGTCTGTCCAGCGGGAGCAGGGCGTCCCACACTACGCCTACCAGTTCGCGGTCTCCACTCTAGAACTCTGACACCCCATCGGTTGTCAGTTCTTCGGCAGATATGACGAGCCCACTATAATTATTTCATAGGATCCACAAATAAAAACATAATTACTAAACCTACTGTAAGAATAAAAAGAAGAATATAAATAAGAATTACGCAAATCCTTGCTTAAGAAAAGATGCTTACTAGCGAATCCACTCTCCAGTCCTTAACCTGTAACCAAATAATATCGCTCCGCAGATGAGGTGGATAAAGCTTTGGAATGGAACAGCAAGATGAAACTAAACGATACAGACCCTCGATACCTCAATAGTGAGCAACTTCTACAGCGGCATCGTGACATGCAGGCTCGAAGAGATTACGAGTTTAAAGTATGCCCCTTGGATAACTTATATGTCAAGATAGACAGTCGAAGCTACGAAACCGTCGAAAAAAATGTCAACCAGCCAGCACTTGCCTGTAAACCCTATCGGAGCAAAAAAAAAATCTGCTGTCCCATACCAAACCAAAACCAAACTGCACCCGCCGCCGCTGCCTACACGACTCAAATGTATGGTAATGGGAATGATTCAATGTATGGGACAGGTGATTTTTTTTCGCTCCGATTGGTTTGCTCCCATACTAAAAGTTGTTCAGTTTGATGGGTAGACTCTTAGTTTAAAAGGATGCTAATGATATCAATTTCACCCTGTACACGCACACATACATAATTTGTATGACGCTTCACGCACACCAACCTAAGAAAGTTGGCCACTTTTGTTTTATACGGTAGAAGCGTGAGGCTAATTCTAGACACATACTTTTTCTATGGTATATCCTTATAACAACAGCTATGCACCGTGGAATAGGAGTCGTTTTGAAGCCGAAATAGGGTTGTTTTGAAGCTTCAGACCATCAAACTGAACAAATTTTACTATTGGACCACCTCGTTCGTTCGCACGCAAATAGAAAGAGAGCGAAGGTGTGATAGCGCTGTATCACGGCGGCATGCTACCTATGCTGGAATAGCTTAGAGTATCTATATACAGTGGAATAGGTACTTATCGTTTGTGGCGTGATAATTATAAGGACTCTTCCAAGCTGTTTTATTTTAGGTTAGTACATTATGATACAAGTGAGCAAAGTTCGTCATTACAGCCGAGGCAGGATTGCAACACGAGCCGCAGGCGAGTGTTGTACATTCTAGCGAGGCTGTAATGACCAATGCTCACGCGTTTCATAAGACGTTTTTCAACATACTTGCGAGGAAAAAGTACTAAAATTTCGTACAACAATTTTTGAGGATAATGGCCATAGAAAAAATTATACTTGAAAATGGAGCGGTAATTTTTTTTTATAAAGAGGCGATGACTTTAGCCGTCATTCAACCAACGACATTTTGTTGCAAACAACCTGATATGAAAAACGTTGCAAACTTAATATTAATGTTATGTTAATTTGTAACTAAAATTAATTGTTTGATGAAATGAAGCGTTTATTTATCATATTTTAACTAAAACCGATAATTTTTTTTTAATAAGAACTCTTTGCTGAGATTTAAAAAAAACAACAGAAACAGTGCGGTAATATAATCATTTTCGCACGCGTGTTCTATAAGCTGCATTATATACCTAAAAGCGGTGCAATAAGAGCCACTTTACGAGCAAGTATGTTTAAAATTTAATTAGTTGGCGAAACTTAACAAGTGACCTGGTTCAGTTTCGCCAACTAATTTGAAATAACCTTATATTTATTGTCTTTCGACTTATTTTAATAGATGAATTTTTTACAGGTCATTAAACATAAAAGTAATTTAGAAATAACTGAGAAGAAATTTGACAGATTTAATAAGTTATGTCGTGGCGATCAAAGTCTACCAGGCTATTTAGTGAGAAGGTAATAATTATGCCCTATGTATAATTAGGGTCCAGTGCCTCCGTGGTCTAATGGTTAAGAGCATTGGGCTCTTGACACAGAGGTCGTGGGTGCGATTCCCATGGGAGACACCTAGTGATCACTTTGTGCGTTTTTTCCCAGTCAGTTAGGAATTAGGATATTGAAGGCTGAATCACCTGATGGTCTGAAAAGAAAGATGATTCCGTGCTTCGGATGTCACGTTAAGCCGTTGGTCCCGGCTGCTATCTCTGGTGGTAGTAGTCGTTACATAAAAACCACGTCAGAGGCCGTAAGGCGGTCTGAAAAAACTCAGACACCAGGGCTTGCTGCCCACACGATAAGAAGAATGGTCCAGTGCTTATTAGTGGATTAGTGGAGTAGCCAACCAGGCAATTTTCAGCCAACGTTAAACAAAAAAATAGTTAACAAATAATAAGTTAACAGGCAATTTTTACCACTCGTAAGACAAACAATTTATTTTTACCTCCGTGAGGAAACCTGCATGCTTCAATACCCAATGTCCATTATAAGTGGTGACGGACTTACTCCCCGTCATACCTACTGGAAAGAGTTTCGGTACTACCATGAGCGTAGCAATGATTTTTTCCCAGGGTGGGCCAGGCCCAGGCGAGGTTGATGTAGGTAATAAAATCTAAAACCTAGAGCGAGCGAAGCGAGCTCGAGATTTCACTGAATTCTGGAGCGAGCAAAGCTAAGTTAGCTCTAGATTTTAATGCAATGCATCTAGGTCTTTGTGATACAAGCGTAGCCAGGAGCGAGCGAAGCGAGCTCGACATTTCACCGAATTCTGGAACGTGCGAAGTGAGCTCGAGATTTTACTGCAATGTAGTGAGATAAGTGTAATACGATTTAAATCCTGGAGCGAGCGAAGCGAGCTAGAGTTTTTTACGACCCAAAAGCTGGAACGAGCAAAGCAAACATAAGATTTAACTACTCTATGAAAAGATACGAGCAAAAACCTAGAGCGAGCGAAGCGAGCTCGACATTTCACCCAATTCTGTGAGTTCGAGATTTTACTACAATGTGTCTAGCCAGGAGCGAGCGAAGCGAGCTCGAGATTTTACAGCAACATAAATAAGATCAGAGCAGTATGTTCTAAAAACAGAAGCGAGCTCGACATTTCACCGAATTCTGGAACGTGCGAAGTGAGCTCGAGATTTTACTGCAATGTAGTGAGATCAGTGTAATACGATTTAAATCCTGGAGCGAGCGAAGTGAGCTCGAGTTTTTTACGACCTAAAAGCTGGAACGAGCAAAGCAAACTTAAGATTTAACTACTCTATGAAAAGATACGAGCCAAAACCTAGAGCGAGCGAAGCGAGCTCGACATTTCACCCAATTCTGTGAGCTCGAGATTTTACTACAATGTGTCTAGCCAGGAGCGAGCTCGAGATTTTACAGCAACATAAATAAGATCAGAGCAGTATATTCTAAAAACAGGAGCGAGCGAAGCGAGCTCAAGATTTTGCTTCAAGAATTGCAAGATTTTGCGAAAGTAATCCTGACCACATTGACTTTTCAAGAAAGTGGGCATGACAAACGAAACACAAGAAAATAATATCGTGTTTATTTATCATTACCTATTGATATTTCTTATTTTTAGAAAGTGATTCATTTGATTTCTGGGGTGGGCCAGAGGGATTCTGGGGTGGGCCGGGCCCACCCGCCCCCCCCCCCCTTTGCTACGCCTATGGGTACTACTAGTGAATCGTGGATGTTCTGAGTTTTCTGAATATCTCCTGACTACTCGGGGAATATAGTCATGAGCATAATGCTCCAAGAAGTTACAACTCTCCCCAGACAAGCACCTCATGTCTTGAAGTGTACCCTCAACTGGCATGTAGCTGACCTAATTGGGGCACAACATAAAAGCGATCAGTTTTTCTATGCAAGCATTACTAATGAAACCTTTCCGAACTAGGTTAAAATGCCGCTATTTCACTGGACACCACCCGTTCCTCCGTCTGGCGCCCCTGAAAGTGGAACAGTTGTATATCAAACCTAACGTGTACATGTTCCATGAAGTGATAAGCGATAGTGAGATAGATCGTCTCAAAACCTTGGCAAAGCCGTTGGTGAGTTTAATAAATGTGTAAATTAGTTACATTTTGTATGAAAAGGTCTCATGTCTACAGGGTGAAATTGATGTCATTATAGCATCCTTTTAAAGTAAGAGTCTACCCATCAAACTGAACAACTTTTACTATGGGAGCAAACCGATCGGAGCAAAAAAAAGCTGTTGCATACATTTGAGTTGGGTTAGGTTGCAGTTTAGTATGGAACAGCAGATTTTTTTTGCTCCGATTGGTTTGCTCCCATAGTAAAAGTTGTGCAGTGTGATGGCTAATGAATTAATGATATCAATTTCACCCTGTATATCTCAAGCCATGTAGGATCAAAAAGTTTCGCCATGGATATAGGTACAGGGTTTAATCTTAAATGCGTTAAATTATTTAAAGGTCTGTTTCTGACCACCAAACTGAACAAATTTTACTGTGGGTCAACACCAACGTAGAAATCGCGAAAAAAACACTTTGATACATTTGGGTCGAGTTGCCGTTGATATTTTCTATGGAACAACAAACAAGTTTTACAGGATTTGAAGTTTGCTCTACTTAATAATTATTTTGAAATTGCCAGCTCCATCGAGGTTTTATAAGATTTTCCACAATTGGAAATTTCGCTAAGGAGACCCGCATCATCCAGATAGCATGGCTCACTGATTCTGAATCTTCGACGGTGGAGAAAGTGACCCGCAGAGTCGGTGACATGACAGGCCTTAGTGTGGCCTCGTCAGAGTCCCTACAAGTGGGCAATTACGGGATAGGAGGATATTACGAACCGCATTACGATGTGGGGAAGGTGAGTTTCTTTGCATTGATTGTGACATGCATCGCATCGTATTGATTCGATAAATATCGGGGTCAGGGCCCGTGCTCCACCTAGGCTCTCCACCTGGGTGGAGCAAGTATACTTACAGGTCGTCGTGCTCCAACCGATGACGTCCGAGCCCGTATGCTCCACCTAGGCTCTCCACCTGGGTGGAGCATGTATACTTACAGGTCGTCGTGCTCCAACCGATGACGTCCGAGCCCGTGCTCCACCTAGGCTCTCCACCTGGGTGGAGCATGGATACTTACAGGTCCTCGTGCTCCAATCGATGACGTGCGGGCCCGTGCTCCACCTAGGCTCTCCACCTGGGTGAAGCATGTATCGTCCCCTTTAAATAGAGGACTGTCACACTTTGCTAGATATGTAATTGTCATCGATATCTCTGATACAAGAGTATCAGTGCTAGATATCAGTCTCTCGACTCATTTGCCCCATCTTCTTGTTTTTTTAGGGTTACGTACCCAAAGGGAGCCAACGCAACCCTATTCGGAAACCTATTACTAACTAAACCGACCGCTGGGAGTGTCCGTACTAACTACGCTTAGATCAAAGTAAAATTAATGGATAGGTACCTAGGCCTAAAGCGCGTTAAGTTGAAGCACACAACTAGAGTAATTGGTCCATACAAACTAGCACAATTATCTGTCAAATCTAGGGCAATTGCATACAAATTTGAAGTATACAATTCATTTGTTTTGCCTAATTTTTCTGGTTTGAAATGTTCGCGTAAGGCCTATCCATTAATTTTACTTTGATCTAAGGTAGACTTCACACAGGTACGCATCAGAATGTCTTCATGTTTTCCTTCTACCGTTCGAGACCAATGTGACCATTTCTATTCCTTGGATACTAATACACCTTAAAGACTTTGCCTTCTACTTCGAACTTCGATTAACCATATTCTTATTTCAGAACAGAACAAATAATAACGAAAAAGCCAGAACAACTACCGTGATATTTTACGTAAGTTATGTTAGTTTAAATTTTTGATAAATGTATCCATAATCATTCGTTATTTCAACCGGAAGACGTCCACTGTTATGTTATGTTAGATACCTATCTAAGCTTCCACTTAAGATCGCCTCAACGACCAGTCCTGCATCCTCATAGAACTGGCTCAGGAGCCCGATTGCGCTAAGTTAAAACATCGAAGTTCGATTCTTATCCAATTTCAGTTCTAATCACATTGCAATCCAATTATTATTCAACTGCGCTGAATTCGCTGAAACTCTATGTAACTGACAGCCCTTAAGGGGCCATAGGTCCCGACGAATATTTTCTATGAGAAACGCGATTGCCCAGCGCTCCGAAAAGTGTGTGCGTGAGCCGTATTTTCGATTAAAAAGAACTAACCAAAGTACTTTTTCTAGACTTTTTTTATGATTTCACTAGATAAACTAATGGTGAAGTGAGAATAAAAGCAAAAAATCTGAAACTAGTTGTAGTAGAAACTACAAAGTTCTTCTAAAACGAGAAAAATATTTTAAAATGCATGAAAATACGTCATCTTTGTGACGATTTTCTATCGAGTGTAGTAATACCAATCGTGTATTCAGTTTATGATTTCATTATATAAACTATTCAAAAATCTGAGGTATGACTTTAGTTTCGGTAAATGGTATAAATCTAGTCGTCAAATGAAAAATAAAAGATGCCTCCGAGGTATTTCCACCTACTATTACGCCTTAACGTCTGACCGATCTGTCAAAACGGCTCTAACGGCTGTCAAGAGCAGTACCTCGGTTAGCGCAGTACCAAATGTGTCAAAAGTTATGGTAGTCCAATCACGGTTCAATCACCGAATATTTACCGCGGTTGCAGGCAGCCCAGGCCACAGATTACTTTACTACCTACTTACTGCAACAGATACATCACTTCCTTAGAAAACGATAAATTCCCACGCTTTAATTACCTACTGCCAGACGGTAGGTAAGAATGAAGAAATCCGCAGAAGAACCAGAGTACCTAGCTGACATAACTAGCCCAAAGAATTGCTAAACTAAAGTGGCAGTGGGTAGGGTACATTGCTAATAATGTACCCTAACATTGCTCTCGGAACCGATGGCCGATGGGGCCGAAAAGTTCTCGAGTGGCGATCGCGTGACGGAAAGCGCAACCTGGGTAGGCCCCCAACGGTGGACCGACGACGTGGTGAAGGCGGCGGGATGAGGGCAGCGCAGAACCGGTCGTTATTGCAATCCTTGGGTGAGGCCTATGTCCAGCAGTGGACGTCCATACTGACTGAGGCTGCGATGATGACGATGCATCATGGTGATGATGATGGTACACGCAAAAATGTATCTATTGAAGCTTAACTTGACGTCTGATGCGAGTGGTAGACACTAGACTAGGTAGACATAATGCAAACGCATCGCTTACGCGCCAAAGTGTACCTTTCTATCTCGGTACCTACAGCCGCGTGACGCACTGAGCAAGTAATCACGGAGTCCTGCAGCAATTAATATTAATTTACAAAATTGACAGCGTCCGTTTTTTAAGACATATGAAATTGGTGATTGCGTGTGTGTGACGTGGTGATTGGGTGTGTGTGACGTGGTGATTGCGTGTGTGTGACTGATATTTATTTATTATTTGTACAGTTGACGGACGTGGAGCAGGGAGGTGCAACAGTGTTCCTACAGTTGGGTCTTACAGTTTTTCCTGTGAAAGGCTCTGCTCTTTTTTGGAAGAACCTCGATTCGTCTGGATATCCAGATTACTCTACTTTCCATGCCGCCTGCCCCGTGCTTCAAGGATCGAAATGGAGTTAGTTTTATTTCTTATCCGTAGAGGTAAAATAGTACCTAAGCTAAATATAAAGGCCCTCTTAGCCTCTTAGGGCGCCAATGGACCAGTTAAAGAATGGACTTATGAAACACTAAGAAACTTACGGACACACACTGGGATGATTTTGAGGTACCTACTTACCTATTTTTAAAGGGTTTTCATTGAGGCCCTTCAAAAATAATGTTGAGAAGCCTATTTTACAGGCCAAAGGAACTTGACTGCCTAAAGGCCCTTTTAGGTCTTAATCCGACACTGAATTTATTTGAAAGGTGGAAGAGAAAAAAATACTGAGGGCTCTATACCTACAATCACTGAATCAATGACAGACATTTTAATGTTAAGCCTGTATACTTACTATGAAAATTAAATAAGTAGGTACTGTGGTTTTTTGCAGTCGCAACTAAATGGCTCAATCAGCTTGGCCAGGAGCTGATAAGGCCCTGCAAACTAGAAGAAGAGGCAGAAACTTCAGCTCCGAAGCATCACAATCTGTGGTGGATTGGCTAGTTAAACATAATTATAAGTAACTAGTACCATTTAATAAGTCTTATTATTACTGATCACAGTAGATTACCTACACACCGAGGGCAGGAAAGTAAGAAAGGTCTCAGATCACATGTACCTAATTGTTAACAAACATGTGATCTGAGGCTTTCTTATTTACTGCCCGAGGTTAATAGGTAGGTATACTTTTTTTTCTCCTCGACAGAGGTGGAAAGCGGCAACTACGTTTAGCGCAGCGAGACGTAAATTGACGCTTTCCGCCCGGGAGGGGAGAAAATAATACTATTTACCTACCGAAAACCATAAAAAAAAGAAATAAATCTAGTCCCAAATGGCTAGATAGAACCTTAGATAGAACGACCCTCTTATTAGTTTGTGGAACGACCTTTCAGATGATTAGATTAATTAAATAGAAGAATTCGTGTTTATATTTATAAGTAGGTAAGCTGTAAAATATTTACAGATACTACTTCGTCAACGGATGAAATTTTTATTTGTTAGGTACTTTTTAGACTAAATTTCCGTCCCTCGCATCCAATCATCCAATGAGCGTTTTTCTTTTGGTTTTTTAAGGGATCGATAGATGGCGCTACGGTCTGTGCGAATAAACGTCAAAATTTCAAAAAAGTGTTTCTTTAAAATAATAAAGAGGGATAAGATGATCAAGAGATGCCAACGCATCTTTTGATGACATATTTCATTATTTACTAATGATTTTAATCGAAAATTTGAAACTTACGCCTGACTTGGCTGAATGGGCTCGATCCCTCGGCGTTCTAAAGAAAGACAGGCACAGTCTTTGACAGTGGGAGGACATTCGCCTTTTGGCAGGTATCTTCAATGTAGTTTGCATAGAAAGTGCTGCCATCTAGTATTACGTTCTGAAAACTACGAAAAAAAAAGATTTTATGGTCTATGTCAATGTCAAATTGCCAAATTCACAAGATGGCTGCCTATTTGTGTAATGTGCGTATTGTTTGTAGTTTTAGTTCAATTTCGTGCCAATTTAGTGATGTTCTGGAGTTTCTGTTTTTCTCTAACCAATATACAGATTACAGAAATAGTAGGGAGACTGAAATTTAACTGGATCGGTGCGGGATTGAACGAAAACTAGCATTAAAAACAATAATATATATCCGTATGAGTAGATATAAGTAGGTATGTATAGTATATGTTTAATAACAGAACGGGAACATAGATGGAGTTAGGTAGCTTTCAATTTGACATAAGGTGGATGCATAATGTTGCCACGAGTGGGTTCTCTTTTCCAAGATTTTGACAGGATCTCGCGGACGGCTCTATGGAGCGATAAACATGCCACCTGTCGAGTTTTTTAGAAACTAAATTTAAAAAGAAAAGAAAATCGCTCATTCACGTCAACTCCATCTATTGGATCCTTGTATTAATTGATTTGAGATTGGATCTATCCATCTATGCACCACCTATTTTTTTTAAATGAAGAGTTTTCTGACCTCATATTTCATTCATTTTTTTTGTTTATAGTGAGTTTTGGTTCGTAAAATTGGTGTTGTTTTGCGTAACAAAGTGTCGTGCAAGTGAACAATATATAGTTCAGTGAAATATGATGGTGCATGGGTCATAAACAGGAAAAGCGTTCCGTGATTTTAGCGCGGCAAAGCGGTCGGTTCACCTTTTTCCTGTGGACTTCTCTGCTTTTCCTGCGTCTTTCGATTGTCTCCAAAGAACCATCAAAACGTCGAATACCACGTTTTAATGTAAAAGCAGAAAACAATTAAAAATAAAATAAGATTTAGCCAAAAGGTCTAGTACCAGGCTAGTAAAAATATTGAGAAAAAAAAAAGATCTGTCAGTGGGTGGGTGGAAACCAAAAATTTTGTATACTAGCTAGATTGCGCACTACGGTGCTGGCAACGGGACAAGTGAGATTACCGAAACCCTCGTGTGTCCCTTTCTAACTAGGGTGTCCATTCATTCTCAAATTTGACGGGATACCTAATATGCATTTATTCAAGCCTGTTTCTTACCATCTTGTTGAGGGTTTAATATTATCTTTTTATCCTGGAAAATGTTTTTGGGGGTAAACTCAGAATAAAAAAAAAATATATAAATAAATATCTTGACATTGTACCACAAATTATCTATTCACATTTAAAGTTCCAGAATCTAGCCTGGACTTGTATTATGATAACTAGTCAACGATATAGAATACATTATATAGATACAAACATCCATGACTCGGGTACAAATATTCATATTCATCATATATAAATATTTGTCCCTTACGGGATTCGAACCCGCGACCCTCGGTACAGCAGACAGGTTCACTATCGACTGAGCTACCGGGCCGTCAAAACGTACGCCGTATAAAAGCGACTTCGCGACTTCTTCCGCACGAATTAAACAGGGAATATTTTACAGAAATTATACAGACATGTAAGGAAAAGTATCATCCATAAAACTGAACAACTTTTACTATGGGAGCAAACCTGTCGGAAGAAAAAAAAAATCTGCTGTCCCATATTAAACCAGTATACTCGATTCAAACGTATAGGATAGCTGATATTATTTTTAGTTCTGACATATTTGCTCCCATAGTAAAAGTTGTTCAGTTTGATAGGTAGAGTAGTAGTAGTTTAAAGGTTAACATTTTTACTGTCCATGCATCACATACTAATGCACTGACAAGCTGGCTTGGTACGTAAAATGAACCATTAGCGTGAATTGACCATTATTTCTCGAGTGTGTTTCAACGTTTTTAAACAAACTATTGGTCGGTAGTCCAAGCTCAGACGTCCGTGCATTATATGATTTTTTTTATTTTCTTATAGCTACCTAGGAGTCTGCAGACGAAATTTATCTTACCAAAAATATTTCGCATACCTACTTACCGTATATATACCGCAATTCTTCAATTACTATCAAAATATAATAATATTTTTGGACATGTGGTGACGGTAACGTAAAATATCATTGGGACAGTTAAAGTGTTAATGATACTTTTCCTTACACCCTGTATACCAGATTTTAAGACGAATCATAAGCTATCAAACAACAAAACTTCATTAAAATCGGTTCTATAGTTTTTGCATGATGCTGTTCAAACAAACAGACTGACAAAAATTCTAAAAAAGGTTGATTTGGAGCCAGGGATACCTAAAAACCATATCGTAATCTTTTTAATATAAGTTAATATCTTCAATAAGTACAGAACTAAAGACACTTCTGTTAGGTACAGTTTTATAAATAGTTCAGATTTTAATTTAAATATGTACAGCTTGGCAAAAAAGTCGTGATAAAACATGAGGGCGCTGCCTCCACGCAAGAACGTCAAAATCACGCATAACCTGGCAACACCACCATACAAAAATTTTAGTTCCACCTGTCACCACGATCATGACTTTTTTGCCAAGCTATATGCTGTTCTATTCCAACCTGTGTAAATTAATGTAATCTAAGGCCGAGATTCAGAGACGATTTTTTTAGTCTTAGTTTGAGCTAAGTAGGGTAGAAATGCATGGATTTTGACATACGGGAGTTCGAACTATGACTTACAAATCGTCTCTGAATCTTGGCCTAAGTTCACGCTAACAAAGTCACGGGCACAGCTAGTAAAGGTATTAATATGTAATATGAAACATCTCGTCTGACAATGATAATTCATTTTGCGTTAATACATTCGCGAAAGGCTGACCCCACCACCATATGGGATTAAAAGCCAGGAAGAGAGAGAAACATAGGTCGCTAGAATGGTCCATTGGTCACCCTAGTTAAGAAATGTTTTACGAAACAATAACATACCTAACTTGTAGAAAGAAAAGCCACAGCCGGGGTAGTATTCATTTTTGCATCCAACTACACAGCAAAAGTTCACCATTTCGACAGTTTCCAATTTTATTACAACAATTTTAAATTTGTAATTTTATGACTTTTGAATTATGACCGCCATATTTTTTCATAAGACCATAGAGTTGCCAATAAAAAGTTTTGAAATAATACACTACCTCCTTACCTTATTTGTTTTGTGATAAACTGAATAAACATAGAGTAAAACTAACTACAAATCAATTAATAAAATAAATATTTTGCACAAAATAATTAAAATTATACATTTCCAAAAACAAAAATATTTTTTAATTTACATCTTTTGTATTTACAGTAAATTCTAAAGTGGTAGTTTAATAAGTTGGCAACATGTTAGAAAGGGACACACGAGGGTTTCGGTTATCTCACAGTGGCTTGGTTGTCAGCTAACAACAACATTGAAGGAAAATAATTCTTGTTGCATAGAATTAGCGTTTATTTTGCATTCTCGAAGAAATTCGAGTCTTCTATCCACCTATGGAATATATAATATTCTTGGTGGAAACTCCAAAGAACCATCAAAACGTCGAATACCAACGTTTTAATGTGAAAACAGAAGAAAATTAAAAATAAATTAATATTTAGCCAAAAGGTCTAGTAACCAGGCTAGTAAATATATTAAAAAAAAAACATTTGATTTTTTTTTTTTTTCAATTTATTTAATAGCCTGGTTACTAGACCTTTTGGCTAAATCTTATTTCATTTTAAATTTTCTTCTGCTTTTACATTAAAACGTTGGTATTCGACGTTTTGATGGTTCTTTGGAGTTTTTGGAGACAATCGAAACACGCAGGAAAAGCAGAGAAGTCACAGGAAAGAGGTGAACCGACCGCTTTGCCGCGCTAAAATCACGGAACGCTTTTCCTGTTTACGACCCATGCACCATCATATTTCACTGACCTATATATTGTTCACTTGCACGACACTTTGTTACGCAAAACAACACCAATTTTACGAACCAAAACTCACTATAAACAATAAAAATTCGATGAAATATGAGGACTACAAACGTCAGCTATCAAATCCCGCCAAAAACTCCAAAAAAACATTCGTGTTTCGCTCAGTGTTGCCAGATTTACAGATTTCGCGGTATCCATACAGATTTCCAACATGTCATACCGATAAAAAATTTAGAGTGAAATTTATACCGATTTTTCAACATTCCAATTTTTTTCATACAGAATTACCTCAAATTGTAGTTTTCCAGACCATTTTGGCAAAAATTGCTGCACAACTAAGCAATTACTCAACAACAAGCCATGCTATGACATAGATATTGATCATGACTTATCTTATTATCAAAAATGAATAGAAATTTATAAATATTCATAACATTTATTTATTCAGCTCTAAATGTAACAATTAAAGCACCTAGGTAGTTAACTACAGATAAAATTATACAGAATATTTGAATACCAATGCCAAATACAGATTTTTTACAGATTTTCTTTAATTTACTTATACAGATATCATACAGATTTTTAAAATCTTCGCTACAGATACTGCTTTAAAAAATCTGGCAACACTGTTCGCTTGACAGACGAACGGAGTTTTTGGCGGGCTTTGGTAGCTGACGTTTGGAGTCCTTATATTTCATCGAATTTTTATTGTTTATAGTGAGTTTTGGTTCGTAAAATTGGTGTTGTTTTGCGTAACAAAGTGTCGTGCAAGTGAACAATATATAGTTCAGTGAAATATGATGGTGCGTGGGTCGTAAACAGGAAAAGTGTTCCGTGATTTTAGCGCGGCAAAGCGGTCGGTTCACCTCTTTCCTGTGGACTTCTCTGCTTTTCCTGCGTATTTCGATTGCCTCCAAAAACTCCAAAGAACCATCAAAACGTCGAATACCAACGTTTTAATGTGAAAACAGAAGAAAATTAAAAATAAATTAAGATTTAGCCAAAAGGTCTAGTAACCAGGCTAGTAAATATATTAAAAAAAAAAAAAAGACAGACGAACTTCGATAAATTCGCGAGTTTTAAGAGACGGCACTTGCTAACAAGGGCTTGTACGCAATTATGAACGTAGTTTCTACCAACTTAAACTGACATGTCCAATGCAACCAACAGTGTAGACTGTCAACTGAAATATGACGTTAATAGGGATGTACACTGACAGTGGTATCGATATCGATATTGATATCGATATCGATATCGATATAGACATCGATATCGATATCGACAAAATTCATATTACTCAATTTCTATTGATAATTTAAAACTACAAGGGAAAACTAAAACAAGCAGGCGATACGATAAGTACCTATGACAATTTCAAACTGATTCTTAATAGACTTACTTATTTAATTTCTTGTAATGAAACAATAATATTATGTATTTTTAGGAACAAGGTAAATCACATTATTAGCTAGGTACTTCTGCCTTATAATGACTCAGTCATATTACTTACTTATCGCCTACTATTGTAATACAGGATGTAAGGAAGAGTATAATTAACCTTTTGAACCACGTACTCTACCCATTAAACTGAACAACTTTTACAATGGGAGCAAACCTATCTGAACAAATAAAAAATCTGCTGTACCATACTAAACTGCAATGTATGTAACTACTCAAATGTATGTAACAGCCGGTTTTTTTTGTTCTGTCAGATTTGCTCCTAAAGTAAAAGTTGTTCAGTTTGAAGATATATAGTTTAATGATACTTTTCCTTACACCCATAATAATAAAACACGTATGTTTATAAAATAACCGTATTAAATTTATTACTTTGCAGTACTTTGTACTTGCGCTATTTTATTAGCATTGGCTGTTAATTCTTCAGATTGTTTAAACTGGTCATTTATTATTTGGCATTGCCTACGAATTAATATTTTCATTATAAGTAAACAAAAATGTTTGGCAATGTTTTGATGTTGATTACATATCAACCAATTAAAATTCATTTCCACCATCATTATTGTACAAAGTTTTTGAAGTACGTGTTCATCATGAAGTAGGTGAATGTTCTGTTTAAAACAATCTATTGCGTTTTCTGTAGCTCGACACAACATAATAGATGGGTAAGTTAAAGATTGTTTGTCCTGCCACCATTCACGGAGGCGTATATACTTGTAAATTGGGTCATCCGTTATAGTAAATTCCTTTAATAACCTCGCACATGTGTCGCAAATTTTATTTTTTAGTAATCTGTATGCTATATATCCACTCAAATACACTACCGGCTGATTTTCGAGTTCGGCTAAATCACTCTCAATTTTTTCTTCAAACTCGGTTTCGGGTAATGTTATTACCGGATACTCAGCATCAGCAGTGTATTCCTCAAATTGTTTGTCAACATTAATTTCCTGTGAATAAGGCGCGTTTTCCACGGAACTCAAAAATAATAATTTGTTTAGGTCATCTTCGCAGTTAGCTCCTCGGCTGTGTGGTGTATTTAAACCGGAAATGAGTACTGTTTTCAATGCGCTGGTGAAGTGAGAACAAGTTGGGTTTCTATTTGTGGGGCTACTTTGACGAATTACGCCGAATAAATTTTCAATCGAATCTTGATTCATTTGTCTCAAGTTTAGAAATTTGAATCCTTTCTTCTGACAATAATACCAAATATCCTTTAAGGACGTAATGGTTATAACAAACCCTTGAATGCATCTTACGTTCTTCAGTTGTATCCGGCTTGCAGATTTAAAAAATTTTATAGTTGGAATTTTTGTCAGAAAATAATTCCACTTTTCTATGTGATTGCTCTTTTCAGACACATTTTCTCTCTGTCCTTTTATAACATCCTTTGGGTTTGCGGGTCCATTAGTGATATCGAATAATTTGTTTAGGTCTCGTACAATCTCAGATGTTTGTGCTACCTCTTGACCATATTGCGTACCTGTGTGTTTTTCCGCTATCATTCTTAATACAGCTGCAAAAGTATTACTCAAAGTCTGTGCTGCATATTTCACTTTCATTTTCATCCTTTGTTTGGGATTTAGTAGCATGGGTGTAATTTTGTGGAAATATAGCATGCCATTATTTACTTCTTCGGCGTCACGTAGGTGTTGCCATTTTGCAATTTTTCCGTCATACTCCATAGTCCCCGCTTCAAAGAAGTTGTTACGTATTGATTTAAATACGTGAGGAATATCGTAGATTGTATAAATTTTACTACTATCGACGTAAAAATAATTAGCGTTTGGTGGTAAATGTGAAAACTTTTTGAGTAGTGACAATGCTCCGCAGTTTGTTGGTCCCTGATCACAAATTGTGGTAATAACTGTCAAGCCTATATTTTCAACGGCTTTAATCACTTCTTTAATAATGCTTGCCAAATTTTCAGAAGAAATAGTTCCTTTAACAAAATAGTATGCTAATGGTTGTTTGTACTTTTTTCGGATGCCCTGAATCATAAAAACTAAAGCTTTATCTGCTACCAGATTTCGTCTGCCTCGGGTCTCTCCAGGTCCATAATCAACATAGCCCTCAATTTTATCGGAACTTTCATTGTAAATTAGCCTTTTTTTTAAAGATATTTCGTCAAAAAGCAATCCACATATTCTGTTTGCTGGTGGCATTGCTGCAATTTTTTCTTTTAACTGATTTAGTATTGCAACGTTAATACCAGGCTCCATTGGTATATCACTCAGCAAACGCTGTATTGTACGGACACTTGGCAATGATATATTATGTTGCAGAAAACGGTATGTTTTCGGTGACCTTTTAAAAATTTGTAAAGCAGATATTTTGTTACTTAAGTTCCACCGTTTACCCTGAGGTTTTCGGCGTTGATTCTTTAAACTCTGGGTCACTATATTTTTTAATATGTCTGATTCCAAATTGTCTAAATTAACTGAAGTTTTAGAAAGAGTTTTCAGCAAGTTTCTAGTATGGTGTAGCTTTTTTATCAGTTTTCTTTTACGTGGAGACATCTCCAATTCAGTGTAGCCATATTGTTGACTGGGAGCACCTGTAAAGTAAACAGTAAGTCATCATCATCGTCATTATCATCAAAAATCAAAATAAATTTTAGAAAATTACGTCAAAAAACACGTTAAAACGCCTGATATAAACTTTATAGCAATGTTCAATATCGTAGTTTGAGGAGGGCTTTAGTGGAGGACTGCAGACTTGCTATAAAGTTTCTATCAGGCGTTCCAACGTCTTTTCTGACGTAATAATCTAAAATATATTTGATACGTAGTGAGGAACAACTCAGGTACATTTAAATAGTATACTTTACATCGAATAAGATACAGTACTTCAAGGAAAATAATGGGCATCGACTAACTTCGTGTTCCCGAAGATGACCGACCGAAACTAGGCAGTATTGTATAATGATATAGAGCTCTTTTAAGATTATTTCTGATGTTTTCCGATGCCCATTATTTTCCTTGAAGTACTGTAAACTGCAAAGGACTTTACTAGATTGGCCACCAAACATGTGCTGTAAGTCGTAATATAATGAACTTACATACATACATATACTCACGCCTGTATCCCATTGGGGTAGGCAGAGACAATTGATCGCCAACTACGCTACGATCCTGACACACCTCTTTTGCCTCTTCCACAGTCATAAGTCGTTTCATACACTAAGTACATACATTACACACATACATACATACATACATTACATACACATTACACGGTACATTTGATGGTCTAGGGCGACCCCTTTCGACTGATCCATTCACACTCGCTTTATACATATTTCGTTCGTCAGTATACTATCACTCATCCTTTCCACATGACCAACCATCTCAGCATTCCCTTTTCAATCCTTGTCACTATAATTATCATCTTTCAATCCACATCTTTCTCTAATTACACTGTTTCGTATTCTGTCATTCAGAGTCACACCACACGTACTGCGTAAAGAACGCATTTTGACAGCATTTATTCTAGATTCATTCCTCTTCTGCCATACCCAACATACCGTCATGAACTGCCAAGCGAGCCTTTTTGAACACATTATGACTTTTCATGAATGTGTGCATCGCTCCATTAATCCTATTTCCCGCTTTCACACTCCTCTCATGTCCGTATGCCCAGCGGGGCCCTCGGCCCTAGGGCTTTGAAACCTAGCTAATCATTTAGTGCTCATTTAGTGCTCTCTGAATATGTAGGTATGGCTTATATTTAGTGCTTCAAAGATAACGGAGTTATATCAAATCTAAGCTAGCGTCCACCCAGCGGGGCCCTCCTTTATTATGGACAAAAATGATTAAAATGTTACATCAATATTTAGTTCTCTGAATTCCTATTAAAACTGTATCAAAAGATTTGATCTAGCTGGTTTGGTTTAAAAGTTATTGCAATTTTAAAAGACGTGATACGGCTGTATCACGTCTTTTATCTCGTTCGTTCGCACGCAAATAGAAAGAGAGCTAAGGTGTGATAGCGCTGTATCACCGCGGCATGCTAGCTATGCTGAAGTACATGAGAGCTAAAGCTCAAGTAAACTTGTCCGAGGTTTTCTAGGGGATCGCTAGAGGGCGCTACGGTTTTCGTGAGTAAAAGAAAAAATATCAAAAAATGTTTTTATTTCCTACATAAAATTATATTGTTAATTAATACTTCGTGTGCTTATTCACTTCGATGTCTAGGTAGGTACCTACTATCTCTGGTTTCTTACCTCGTTGGATTGGATGGTTAGATAAATAAGGAAGTTTTTGTTAAACTTTGTACATGTATTGTGTTTGTTAATTAGTCAATGATTTTTTTGAAGAATTTGCATTCAAAATAGTAACGAAATAAGTTTTGATGCACTGTGTCAATGTTATGGCGAAAATTAGGAATTTACTTTAAACCAAAGTATTAACATACCTACTACCTATTGTCTGAGTACCAAAAGAAAAAAAATCAAAAGAATAAATTTGGGTAAAACCCACGACGCATGTGCTACGCATGTAAACGTTCGAAAAAGAATTAAATATTTTTTTAGAAAAATCCTCGAGCCAAAGAAAGTAGGTAAGTAACGAAAGATAATAAACCAATCCCAAGAAAATCCGTCGGGGCTGCCATTTCATGCCCTTATTTTTACTTAGGGTTACCTACGTAACATCTAAGTACATTTTTCACCGAACACCTTTAATCTAATGCACTGTTCAACGAAGTAATGTTTCATATATGTATAATGTTTCCGCTATGTCAATAACGTTTCATCTAATTTTCGATTTCAAGTTGTTTTGGATAGTAGGGAGGTGTGGGGTGTGGACGTAGGATATATGTATGTATGTATGCATATATAGGGTCCTTCTTAATAAGCTGACACTTTTGCAAGGGGATGATCAGACCGTCAAACTGAACAACTTTCTCTATGGCAACATCAAAATCGCCAAAAAAAAACTGTTCCATACTAAACTACAAACCTACTTGAGCCAAATGTATGGGACAGCAGATTTTTTCTCGATTTCGATGTTGGTCCCATATAGAAAGTTGTTCAGTCTGATTGTCTGATCATCCTCTTAAAAAAGTGTCAGCATATTAAGTTGGACCCTGTATGTATAATTATGTATCAATGTATGTGTGTTCGTACGTAGGCAGGTAGGTGGGTAGGTAGGTAGGTAGGTAGGTAGGTAGGTATGTGTATGTGTGTGTGTAGGTACAATTGTTAATCCAGCCTCTAGTTTGTAAAAGTAAACACTCAAAAGTTACAATCAGTTTAAGGTGGTCCCTCAATCGTGACTGGTAGATGGCCATATCTCATAATCCAATAAAGATTTACAAGAACTATAAATGACTAATCTTAGTAAAGAATTTGGGGTAGGGTAGACCGGGGTCAATTGAAACAGGTCATGATAGAAACAACTCAAAACTCTCGAAAACCATAAGACCTACGCCAGTGATGCAACACACAAAACAGGCCAGCGGCCATATTGCAATTTTTGGCCGGTAGAGCTAGAGCGAGCGAGTGACGCAGTTGTGCTGAGGACCCTTTGACGGATTTCGCACCAAAAAGTAAGAATTCACGGTATCATATTTTATTGTATAGTGTTTTACACCCTTGTTTTTCCACTGTTTTTTTAATTTCATTTTATTATTTAGTCGTTTATGATTGTTTTTATTACTGCGGTTTAGCGTTAAAGCCTATTTAAGTTATAATTATTGACCTTGAAGTCAGACAAAGTCTGATGGGGAAGATTGAAACATTTTACTTGTGGTCGATTGAAACGTTTCAATCGTCCCGGTGTTTCAAACGTCCCCGTTCTTACTAAACCGCCTAAGAATTAAAATTAAAAGGGGATAATGTTTTTCAGGTGAATTATATATAATTTGATATTTCGGGAATTTACAGCTCACAGTGAAGCTAATTAGTTAGTTAGTTTGTCTGCTTTCTTTAAAATAAAAGTAATATTTAAAAAAAGTGTTGTTACAATTGAAACATTGTTATGATTGAAACAATCACTTTTTTACGAAAAAATGTTATTGCATTTTATTATAATAATATTCTGGTTGTGCTTAATATTACACTAAAACTTCATATATTACGTTAAAAGAAAAAAAATGGTGTTACTAAAATCTCTGTAAGTCTCATACTTAAAAAAATATTGACTTTTTTTTTCGTTTAAGATATTTTTGCTTTATAAATATAAAAATATGTGTACTAAGTTTACCAACTTTTCTTAATCTATTATAACGGTGTCGAAGCTACGAACATGATTAAAGCTGAATATAAATCTTCTATTGTTCCAAAGATATTTTGATTGTTTCAATGGACCCCATGTGCCGTTTCAATCGACCCCATTATGAGGTCAGTTGAACCACATTTCCCAGTCACTTTTAAAACGTCATTGCACCTTAACCGTTGGAGTTAGAGTTGTAGAGTACATTTAATTTAGGAGCCAAATTATGATCCTTTAAATTATACAAGAGCTTGGTTTGCCCATACTACAGATAACTGCGCTACATGCATGTGAATTAAATTTGTTTCAACTGACCCCACCCTACCCTAATATTTACAATTGGGGCGCAGGAGTTGGGGGGTGGGAATTGGAGGGGAGGAAGAGGGGGGGAGGGGTATCCCCTGGTACCACTCCCCCCCCGCGGAGATGTATAGTTACCGAGATATATTAATTTAAAAATTGGTTGTGGGGGGAGGGAGTGGGTGGGAGGAGGGAGTGGGAGGGAGGAGGGAGTGGGTGGGGGGGAGGGAGTGGGAGGGAGGAGGGAGTGGGTGGGGGGAGGGAGTGGGTGGGAGGGAATGGGTAGGGGGAGTGAGCGGGGGAAGGGGGCCGTGGGGGATTGGGGGGGGGGGGGGGGGGGGGGGGGAGATATATTTTCGGGTGGATTAGGTAAACAGTAGCAATTCGGTTCTGGCACTCGCCGGCCGCTACCGCGGCACCGCTCGCTCCGCTCGCTCGGCTCGTGCGCTGGGATCGCAAGAAACCTAACATGCTCGTCGCTTCGCTCCTCGCTAACCTAACCGTCTGAGTTGGAAAAGGGGGTTTTCCCATTCACTCCCGCCCCCATCCACTCCGTCCCCCCACCCACTCCCCCACCAACTCCCTCACCTACCCACTTCCCCCCCCCCCTCGGTAACTACACATCTCCGCGGGGGGGAGTGGTCCCCCCCCCCTCCCCCCCCCCCTCTTCCTCCCCCCCGACTCCCACCCCCCTACTCCTGCGCCCCAATTCTAAAGCCAACCCAGAATTTGTAAAAATTAGAATTAAAATTAGAATTTATGTTGTGTTTAATTTATGTATTTATGTTTACGAAACAAAGAGAACGAAGGATAAAAACTCTTTTTGAATAGACGGGTGTCAAAGACTTTTTGGGCAAAGCTTTTAATTTACGAAAAAGTAATTGAAGCGGAACTGAATTGAACGTTTTGCATGTGCTGACGTCATCTTGACAATTTCTGTTTTTTGTAAGCAATGAACGGGGTGAACGGGGTGTGCTGATACTTTAATATTATGCTATTAAGCTGATATTTGAAAAAAAATCCACCACCTTTCGAACGCGTGTCACCTTCGGTGCCCTATGTGCCATACGTACGCCTCTCGGTATCGCTTAATGTAGTGTTGTATGTGTTGTGTACGCTAGGTCGGTCAGTCGGTCTCCCACTCCAACATGACTGGTTTGTATTTTTAAACTGTTTTTTTTTTATCGACGAACATAATTATATTATGTTAGCTGTAGCTAGAAACCAAACTATCGTAGTTTTCCGCGTACAACGACTGAGATGAGGATGCGCGTTGACACTGCTATATTATGAATGAGGGATTTTTTTCACAAAATCCACTTTTTTTAAATACCTACTACTATAATTTGAATCAATTATTGTCGTTGAACGTTTTTGCCTAAAACTTATGCGTGCGTCAGATAATTCGTTATATTCCAGCAAAATAGGGGAGAGTGGGGTGGGGGAATCACGGACGGCGGGTAATGGCGAACACTAAGGTATTCGTATGTTAGAAAGAGATGGTAGATATCTCGAATGACGCAATCGCGAGTCGGTCCCAAACTTAGTACCGAACGCTAACTGGTGAGGTGCTGCTGCACTCGGTGTTCAAGGTAAGTTAATTTATTGTTTTTCGTGTAATTTCATCTTTTTTTTTTTGGTAAATTGTATACATGTAATAACGCTCCATGTAAAGCACAGTAATCTGTCTTTTTTTTTTGTGAAGTAACGATTAAATATGTAAATTATTTGAATAATCACCACGTGCATTGTCAGTTTCTAACATCAAAAAATTAACTAGTTTTACGAATTATTGTGTTTTGGGTAATGGCGGACGATTTGAGTGGGGCAATCTCGGACGTCCGTAATTACCTCGTTATAGGTTTGCATAGGTACAGGTTTGACGATTTTAAAATCCTCATACATATTTCAGATGCCGCGTAAATACCAAAGGAAGACGGAGACCAAATATAAATTAGAAGACCAGTAGGTATTCATTATATTATTATCAGTACCTATTCCACAACTACCAAAACCAAAGGATAAACAAAATTCCAGATAGAGACATTCAATTATAATAACTAGTATCCCAATGAAAGATGCTTTAGAAGAAAAAGAAGAAGAAAGCCGAAAAAAAAGAAAATGTTAAGACTGAAAATCAAAATAAATAAAAAGAAAGCTTTAATAAATCTTAAAACAGAACAAAAGAAGAAGAAAAAAGAGGAAAAAGAAGAAGAAAAAAGAGGAAAAAGAAGAAAATAAGACTGATAGTAACAAAAGAAAGAAAGGTGTTAAGAACTTAAAAGGTTTCGAAGATGACCATGTTTTGTGTAAGGAAAAGAAATTCACTAAAAAAGCTACGAAGGACGAAGAAGAATATTATTGTTAGATTTGTAATGAAAAATATGAAACTCCAATAATGGAAGACTGGATAATATGTTAGAAATGAAAAGGTTGGGCCCATGAAAATTGTACCAGTGGTGAAAGCACGTCAAGAGGATTTATCTGTGATTTCTGTGCCAATTAAGCTATGTTCGTGATTACCCCATACGCCGTCCGCAATTACCCCACATGCTTCGGGTAATCCCGGACACCAAGGGTTTTGTTTTTTCTTAAAATTTCGATTTTATACTTAATATTTATCAAAGTTAATTATGAGAGCAAAAGAATGATTAGTTTAAGTTCACATTTATCAATAAATGACTTTTGTAACTTTATTTGTTTTTGTTTTATTACAGTTCTCCCTTAGGTGTTCGCAATTACCCCACTCTCCCCTACCATACTGTACTTTTGTCGTGAAACCTGTAATGATCAGTTCGAATTTCCAGGAAAGAAGAGACCTATCATTATTATTTATGAATCTGATGAGTCTGATGACGATACAACACAATACGATAGACCGCTAGTGGTGAGTTCTCAATCAAAGCTTAACAAAAGTTACGAAGATGTGGAAATTCAAACGACCATAACCTTACCTCAAAAATACTTTTATAATGAATGTCCTTCGGATACACGAAATGAGTATTTTGCAAAGCTGATAGCTTTGGAACTACAACGTGTACCAGACGAAAGGCGTTCTTATATTCCATATTATATTAAATATCGTCAGGATTTTAAGAGGCGATCCCGATTTATCGGAAGTTATGAAATATGTTCCTCAAAGAATTGACGACTCTGAAAATGAAGAGGATTTATCACCAAATCATCCAGTATTGCCACTGCCTATGCCATCCAATATTATTGGTTAGTATGAATCTACTAATAACATATTGCCTTGTTTTCCTTCATATCATTAGTAAACGTAACATTGGTGAAATTTTAGACCATAATTTATCCTTTTCACATGCACAATGTAAAAGTATGTAATATTGGTAAAGTGGTTGCACTAGTAATGGACAAGGCACCAATGATGGATACTTTCACAATTTTTACCACAAACGTTTCACAAAAATCACGAGCCATATTATTATAGTCGTAAGTGTAAAAATGTTTTTGTGAAAGGGAAAATTTTTAAAAGTATGCTGCGTAGTTTCACTCAACCAGCCCTCGTAGTATGCTGCACGTGATACGGTTGTATCACGTCTTTTATCTCGTTCGTTCGCACGCAAATAGAAAGAGAGCGAAGGTGTGATAGCGCTGTATCACTGCGGCATGCTAGCTATGCTGATATTACATGTTTTTTTTTTCAAAGATTAAAATCGTAGAAACTCATTATTTTTGCCATAACTCAGTTGTTTTAAGGTTAAATTTTTAATATTTTGTTAGGATATTATGTATTAGACGATTCCGAATCGAATGGTGAAATTTAAAAAAAATCTCGGATATTCACTTACGACTTTCTTTCAAAAGGGCTTATTATCTGACTATATTATATTAAACTCTCAAAGCTGAGACTTAAAAATATAAAAGTTATAGCCATAAATTCATAACGACCGGACCTTTTGAAAGCACGACCCCCTTTTCATGTTAAACTTGACTGAACTATTAGCCCTGTCCATAATTGGTGCCACTACGTTAGTAGTTTTTTTTTTCATAGACAATGACTGAAAGCATTTTCCAGGAATGAAGACACGTGTTGATGAAGATCATGAACTTCAGTCACCATTATCGCCAGTGGTTAATCGTTCATATTCACCGTCCATTTTATCGGGGATATCATACAAAAAAACGCCACGCACTTACGATGAAACTATTGTGTTATCAGAAGAGAAGGAAATTCAAAAAAATGAAACCGAAATAATTGATACTATGGTATATAGAAAATTAAAAAATAATAGAATGTCATATACGACTGAGGCCTTACCTAAAATTGATTTTTATAATAACCATCCTACGGATGTTCGCAATGAAGATGTAGCTAGGTTAGTAGCATTCGAGTTAGAACGTATGTCTGAAGAAATTCGTTCTAATGCATATGCCCAAATATTGAATTTTATCAGGATTGCGAGAGGAGATTGTGATTCAAATCAGGTTTTGGCATTTGTTCCAAGTCTAACTAATAATGAATCCGAAAATGACGATGATTTGAATCATCTAGAAATACCTTTGAATACGTTTTTGTAATTTTGTCAATACACTTATAAATTAAACTGTTTTTAATTGTTTGGACATTATTTAATAAAAAAATAACATTAACACACCTTCGCTCGTTTAGGAGCATAATGTCAAAAGCGCAAAATGACAAGTGGGTTGCAAAATGTCAAAAGCGCACTTAGTCAAAAGCGCAAAAGGTCAAAAGCTCAAAATGTCAAAAGCGCACAATGTCAATCTCTGCTGAGAGCACACCTTGCATTGCATCTGCAGCGAGTTAAGTCTCTACACGCATCTGCCACTGCTGGCGTGTCAGTCCAGTAGGAGACCATTCGCTTCCATTTTTCCGCCATCCCCAAGACGCTGGATCGGGAAGATGATGAAAGGGCTCCAGCACGTGGCTCTGCTCTTGACTGCTCGTAGTTTGTGCTGATGCAACGCCGACTGAGTAGGTGGTAAACAGGTGTTTCCTAGATTCATTGACTGTTGTACATTGACTTGAACTATAAAAGAGAAGATAGAATTATGTTGAATCTGATTAGCAAAGTAAGAGGATATGTAGGTAATGAAAAAAGTAGGGATAGATAAGTATAGGCACGTACCTGTCATACATAGTAACGACATAATATTTTTGTATGATAGGTTCAGCTTACTCAATTTTCCCTGCCATAAGCAACTTGAACAGCGGTGGCCTGTCGAAATACACGAAGCCGGTTATTAACGATTTTAAGCAAGCGGTTATAATGTTATTTTATGTTATCGGTTACTCGGTTTTTTAATGCTTGTATAAAGTAAAAATACCACCGCAACATGCCACTAGCGGATTGATATGCGTGTATCGTGACCAGTAAAAGAAACTAAAATTTTGATAAACAACGGTTTAGTTACCGTTTTTTCTACAATCTGTGGATATGCCATTGATATCTTATAAGGATATGCACTCGAAGCCTCAAATGCTGTCTTCTTTCCTCTTCCATTAAAGCAAGAAACCGTGTCGTGCTAGTGGCATCTTGCGGTGGTATTTTTTTTACACAAGCATAAAAAACCGAGTACCTAACCGATAATATAAAATAACATTGTAACTGCTTGCTTAAAATCGTTAATAACCGGCTTGGTGGATTTCCACAGGCTACCACTGTTCAAGTTGCTTATGGAAGGGAAAATTGAGGAAGCTGTTCCTATCATACAAAAATATGTCGTTACTATGTATGACAGGTACGTACCTACTTATCAATTTCTACTTTTTTCATTACCTATATATCCTCTTACTTTGCAAATCAGATTCAACATAATTCTATCTTCTCTTTTATAGATCAAGTCAATGTACAACAGTCAATGAATCTAGGAAACACCTCTTTTCCAAAAAATCAACAATCAAAAATCGACAATTAGAGAACATACCACCTCCCAAGCAGCATGCAAGCGTTTTGTACATCAATTAACCAGCTAATTTAGAACTTAAAGTTCTTTTAAAGACGTACAAGAGAGTCAAAGGATGCTTGAATCTTTATAAGCGGGATTTTACAGTTATTATACAGCTTGAGCTGTATAAAATCTGTATTAAGGGATCCGCCTAAGCTTAGGGTATTAAAACAGAATATGAAAATACTACTATACAGCTTTAAGTATTTTGTGACACTTTAAGCTAATTTTATCGTTAAAGCTGTACAAAATCTGTATTAAGGGATTCGCGTAAGCTTAGAGTATTAAAACAGAATATGAAAACTCTACTATAAAACTTTAAGTATTTTGTGACACTTTAAGCTAGTTTTATCGTTAAAGCTGCATAAAGGCTGTATTTTGCATGTGATCGCTTACTTACTACAGTTCTAAGTATTATTATGGTATCTCTCGATACTTGTTTCCGTACAATGGTATATGAAAATTCCATTATAAAACTTATTCTTATAGCGTAATTAGACACTCTTTTGAATATAGTGGTTTTATAACTTCTATCTACAAGGGTGCTTTAAAACTAAAAAATAAATTACATCCATAGTACAGCTTTAGCCTGCTTTACTGACAGATACGGAAACGGATATATTAAATCGGGCAACCCACAGTCAAGCGACAGTTCCGTTGCCGTCCAACGAAGGTTCCGTAGGAAAACCATTTAATGGTGTCGAATTTTTGGTTTTAGTTAAACCTTTGGAACCTGATGATGATGTTTCTTCATGTAGCAGCTCAAGTACTGTAAATAATGACGATGACGAATTTTCAAAAAATATGTTGTTTCGTCGCCGAATAAAGGAATGGGCTACAGAAAGAAATATATCTCAAGTATCACTATGGGGCAAAATAGAGAAAAAAAAATCAGCTGTCCCATACATTTGAATCGTGCTGGTTTTGTAATAGACAGCAGATTTTTTTTTAATTTTTCTCTATGGTGGCTCCATAGTGAAAGCTGTTCAGTTTGATGGTCTGAAGCAACCCCTTAAGTATTACTAGGGTGTTTTGTTACTCCCTGTATATCAATCATTGCCACAAAACGTTACGTAAGTACCTACATGGTTGTGTGCCAGCTAGGTAGGCTACAAAACCAAATATATAAATTTGTGTCGTAAGGACAATCACAGCCACGTGATTACGTGTTTATCTTAAATACTAACTAAATTACGTAAACAAAAAGTAAGAACAAAATAACATGTACACACGGCAATACACGACACACGGCAAACACATAAAGCTATACAAAACCAAAATAACCCGACCGCGCGGCGATATATGATATTCAACCTACGCGCGGCCAGGTTATGTTGGTTTAGTATAGCTTGACGTGTCGCCGTATATCATTGAAATTATAAATTTATAGATCCTCGACTTCAAAAAATGATTGTATTGTAAAATGTTCTACTTTAAAATTAAATCTTGCTCAGGGATAATAAATTCTTACACGGATCTCTAAAGAGAGTTATTAGTTATGAATTCAGAACTCACATACAGCCTAAATAATAAAAATATTATCTTATAACTCTGATTAAAAACCAAAAGCTGTATTATATGATCCATATTCTACGTAGTACAGCAAATAAGACCATAATGCCCTCCAATTATCATCTAAGCTGTATAACAAATTCTCGCCATTTTAGAACTAACAAAAACGAAAATTTTAAATAAAATTAATCCAATATTTGATGATAGCTGGAGCCGTTTCATGATAATAAGCTAAAATAATGATTACTGTGTCTTAAAATCTATTATTTTAAACATAATTTATATTATAACCTATAAACAAACACTTAATTATCCGTATTTCGTAATTTACTTTATATTTGTTTGATAATTTTACTGGCGCGTGAAAATATTGCCCATAACCAACCACACATTGACAATATAATTTGATTTCCACTTTGATTTACCAATTAACACTTTATCTTTATCTTCAACTTGAAATGTCACTTTGAAATATATAAAATGTTGTCACCATTATTCATATTAGCAATGACTTGTACGAAAAATATTGTGTCTCGTTTATTTTTATAATTTTTTGATTCTCTTCAAACTCTTATTTAAAAACATAATCTTTATAAGATATTTATAAGATATTATTTGGAGTGTAATGGTTTCTCATTACACCGAATAACAGCTCTTATACAGATGCTATAAGGCTTATGAATTGCTTCTACAGCTATTATACAGCTCTACTAACGATAAAAGCTGTATAACATGGGCCCTTTTTGCACTTATAAGGTCTGTATAATCGCTTATACAGCATTTATACAGGCTCAATAAGCAGCTTTAAGTATAAAAAAGAACTCAAATACAGCTTTTATACAGCTTGTTATGCTGCTTGGGCTACTACTCGTAGGTCGGCGTTGCATCAGCACACACTACGCAGTGTAGAGCAGAGCCACGTGCTGGAGCCCTTTCATCACCTTCCCGATCCAGCGTCTTGGAGATGGCGGAAAAATGGAAGCAAACGAACCTTAAATGCACAGAGCTATGCTTATGCTATGAAGGAAAGTGCGTGTAAATAGATTAACAATAAATGTTTCTTTCCATATTTCTAGTTTTGAGTTTCATTGATTGCGAACAAACTAACAATTTAATTTTTTCTCGCTGATAGCCTTTACGACAATACTTAACCATGTAGAGAAGTAAACAAATAAGTAAACAACAAACAAGTAAGTAACAAGTAAACAAATATATTTAATATTTTGAAAAAATTACCTATGTTGAAACCATGATATTTCTATTCTGCTCTCGATTCTAAACAAACTACTTTCGTACAATTAGTACAATGGAGAAGATTGTCGTTTTTCTACCCATGTTTCTTATGGAAATTTGTTTAGTTTCATGGTCTGAATACACCCCTAAAGTTGCGTTAGTAATTAAAAACTAGTGGCGTATAGGGTGAAACCAAGGTTAAACGTTTCTCAAACAAGTCCTCACTTATTCTAAAATAATTTTTGTAGTCATCCACATCATTGCCCAAGATCATATTTTTTTGTGTAATGTTCAAATGACTGTAAGTATTGATTTCTTTTTAAAGTGAGGAATAATAATTTATTAACAAAACATGACTTCACTCTAGTGAATCTAAAGGCATTCTGATTATGATAATATTGATAAGTGTAATAGCCCTATCAATACTTGTGATACTTGCGATACTAGGATCACGATAATATTGATCATGTAATATGCCCCATTAAAAGGGGTAGAAACCTAGCTCTTCAGCGCAGTCTCGGGCGGGTGCGCAGGCGCGGGAGGGGGGCCCTGACTCCCGCGACGCTGAACATATACCTAGGCATACTTTCGAAAAATGGCAAGAATTTACAATTACCTTCCAAATTCTTCGGTTTTGATTTTGGAGTAGATGGCCCGCAATCAAGTGAAGGATCTGCAATCGATAGGACAGGTTAGGATAGAGTCGCCACTGCTTGAAGTAATAGTCCAGGAAGGTGAGGTCTGCCTGTAGGGCTGGTTTCGCAGCTAGAATATCACGGGTTTGGTGTGCGATGGCCAAGTCGTCGGCGTATGCAAATTTCCGTGAGCTTGTGTGTGGGAGGTCATGAATATACAAGTTAAACAGAAGAGGAGCCAGGACTGAACCTTGTGGCAGGCCATTATTTAGAGTTTTGGCGCGGCTAATATCGTTGCCGAGGTGTACCCGGGACGAGCGGCAACACATCGATTGCTCTATAATTCTGGCCATTCTGTCACACGGCACTCATTTCAGAAACTTGTATTAGAGCCCTTCCTTCCAGACTGTATCATATGCGGCTGTTAAGTCGACGAAAACTGTGGATGTTTTCAGGTGTTCGTCATACCCACGCTCGATAAAGGTTGTTAGGGCAAGCACCTGGTCGCTGCAGCTTCTGTTGTTTCGGAAACCAGCTTGCTCGGGTGGTAGGACTTTGTTTATGATTGGTGCAATTCTGTTGTAGATTAACCTCTCCATGAGTTTATTACAATATGGTTATCAAATGAAAGCTAGTGAATAGACGATTCCAAATACTTATACAGGGTGGAAAGTTAAGATGGAGCACAAAGGGCAGCTACCAGAAGCATTATAGCTACAAGAAAACGTTCTTAGGAGACTATAACCCTAACGTTTGGAGCATTGTATTTCTGCATTCACAGATTTTGAAAAAAATTTACGGTCATCGAGAAAAACTCAAATTTTCACAAAACTTTTTTTTCATCCTTATCGATCCTCTTGGTGATAAGGAACATAGTCTCTATGGGGTCATTCAGTAGGAGGAAATAACAAAATCGCCTAGTTGTGATTTTGTTAACATTTTCTAAAATTTTCAGGGGTGGTTCAGACCATCAAACCGAACAACTTTTACTATGGCAGCAAATCTGAAATCGCAAAAAAAATCTGCTGTTTGAGTCTAGTAGGCAATGTAGGCATTGCAGTTTAGTATTGAACATCCGATTTTTTTTTTGCGATTTCGATGTTGGTTCCATAGAGAAAGTTGTTCAGTTTGACGGTCTAAACAACCCCCCTAACGAAGCCCCCTTAAGAGTTTTAAAAATTTATTCTTACTTTATGAAAAACCCTGTATTTACTAATAGTACCTACCTACTTACTTTTATGTTACTGTTTCGACACAAGACTAAAAAGTGTGAAATAAACTAAATTATTAAATAAGAGAAAAACAAGCTCTATAATCACTAATCAGCTATAACAACTTTGTTGGATCAAATATAATTTGAATGTTATTACGAGTATGTAGGTATTGCAGGCCGGGGACAAAGCAAAGCGAAACAAGAAAAACAAGGAAAGGGAAGCCGAAAAATACCTGGCAGAGCACGCGAAGGTATACTGTGCCTTCGTGGACCTGGAAAAAGCGTATGATCGAGTATGGAGGGATGAACTGTGGTCTACGCTATCTATATACGGTGTTGACGACCACTAATTGGTGCAGGCACTAAAATCTCTATACAAGGATTCTAGTGCCTGTGTCAGGGTCAACGGGGCGCACTCAGAAGTGTTAGACAGGGATGTGTTGCGTCCCCTTGGCTTTTTAACCTGTACCTGACTGGTCTGAAAGAACGTGAAAATGGTTTAAGAATGGGAGAATTATTAGTCAAGTGCCTCTTATACGCTGATGATCAAGTAATATTTGCATCGTCGGCGGGAGAGTTACAGGACATGGTAACTCTAATGAAACTCTCTCTCTCGAAGCATTGAAAAAAAAAAAGGTATGAAAGTGAATGTGAATAAAACGAAGGTAATGGTAATGGAGAGGGATGAATGTGTGACTGATTGTTGTATAAAGATTGAGAATGAAAAAGTGCAACAAGTTAATGAGTTTGTGTATTTAGGATGTATGTTTACTAGAGACGGGAAATGTGAGGGTGATGTGCATAGGCGAGTAACAGCGGGAAATAAAGTGAACGGTGCTTTGCATACCATTGTGGCTAGCCAATTGGTGTCCAAAAGGGCGCGACTTGCTATACACAATGGTGTGTTGGTGCCTACACTTATGTATGGCAGTGAGTGTTGGGTATGGCAGAAGAAGCATGAAAGTAAAATTAATGCTGTTGAAATGCGTTCCTTGCGAAGCATGTGTGGAGTTACGCTGAGAGATAGAGTGAGAAATTGTGTGATTAGAGATCGATGTAAATTGAAAGAAGATGTTGTGACAAGAATAGAGAAGGGTATGCTTCGTTGGTTTGGTCATGTGGAGAGGATGAGTGATAGCAGATGTACGAAAGAGATATATGGAGCTAAAATGAGTGGATGTGTCGGCAGAGGGCGCCCTCGTAGGACGTATTCTGATCAAATCAGTTGCATCCTACAAAAAGGGGAGGTGCGGAGTACTCGAAACCGACGGGCATGTATGAAGAGATGTATAGATGTGAATGAGGCAAAAGATGTATGTAAGGATCGTAGTAGTTGGCGCGCTCTGGTCTCTGCCTAACCCATTGGGAAAGAGGCGTGACGTTATAGATAAGGGTATATTATTCGGAGCGCGCTCCATACAAACGTACTATGGTGATATTTTCAATACTAACCAATTAAAGTCAATTAAATTTTAAAGAAACAATCTAGAAACAAATGTCTATGCTTGTATTGAGTCAGATTTTCGTTAAAATGTATAGTTTTCAAGTTACAGTGCCTCAAAGATTTCCATACAAATCTTAAATTAATCCTAGGATTGAAACTATATTTTAACTAAAATTTGATTCCATAGAAGCATAGAAATTTGTTTCTAGATTGTTTCTGCAAAATTGCATTGACTTTAATTGGTTAGTATTGAAAATATCACCTTAGTACGTTTGTATGCAGCGCGCATTTTCGCTCTCGGAATAAAATTCTCTTAATAGTTTTTTGAACAGTTTGAGTTTTTTATGCAGTCGGGTATTTTGTTTCTCTTAGGGCCTGTTTCACCACTTCTGAATAAGTTCTTGTTAGCTTATCCAACAGATATTTTGACATAGGTAATTTCATAAAAAATATGTCAATCTATCTGTCGGATAAGCTAACAAGAACTTACCCAAAAGTGTCAATGAAATTTACCTATGTAAGTAGTGTACCTATCATTTAATAACGACTTTTGGAGTTATAGAAGGAAAATACGAAAATGTGAAAAACTACCGAACCCATTATGAGAGAGTCTGCTTGCATTTGACCTATTTTTTACCCGACTGCGCGACGCAAAGGAAGGTTAATTATGTGGTAAAGGAACGTACATTTAACGAGAATGTTAAATATGAATGTGGATGGCTGCATGAAGAGAGGACGACCAAAGAAAAGATGGATGGATTGTGTGAAAGATGACATGTGCAAAAAAGGAGTGTGAGGAAGACGGCATATTGCGCCGACCCCAATTAATGTGATAAGGCAGGAAGATGATGAATTATGAACATTCAACGTACATTTTTTTCATACAGGGTGTAAGTGACAGCTTAGCAAATACTGAAACGGTGAACTCAGACCATCATACTGAACAATTTTCACTATGGAGCCTATCTCAGGAAACGCGAAAAAAAAATAGCTGTCCCATACATTTGAGTCGGGTAGGTACCTACGCCCGCGGCATGGTGCATCGATAAACGTTTTATCGCGCCTGCTAACTCGTTCGTTCGCGCGCAAAAAGAATGGGAGCTAGGGCGCGATAGCGCTTTATCGCGCGATCATGACGCGGGCGCTACAGCAGTTTTGTATGGGACAGCTGATTTTTTTTTCGCGTTTCCTGAGGTAGACTCCATAGTGAAAGTTGTCCAGTATGATGGTCTGAGTTCACCGTTTCAGTATTTGCTAGGCTGTCACTTACACGCTGTATAGGTAAGACCGCTGCGGAGCAACACACAATATTTTACTCTTTTTTTACATCTATCGATCGATACCCTATAGGTAAGGTACCTATACAAAAGCTCGGAATATGGCAATAATTTACAATTACCTTCCAAATTCTTCGGTTTTGATTTCGAAGTAGATGGCCCGCAATCAAGTGAAGGATCAGCAATAAAAACAACAATGTACTTAATATTTTACTCTTTTTTTACATCTATCGATACACTATAGGTAAGGTACCCATACAAAAGCTCAGAAAATGGCAAAAATTTACAATTAGGTACTGTAGTGTGGTAAGTAAATTAGAACAAAAGTAGATGCTTTAGATTGTTATAACCTATAGCACATCTAATAAACTAAGCTAGATCTAGATGTAAGGACTAATGACCTACATTTAAGACTATAAGAAGTGTATTATTTTCAATTGATAAACAGTTACCGATTGGATCTTGCGTTGTTTTCATATCGACAACACCTCTCACTATAGTACCTTCCAAATTCTTCGGTTTTGATTTTGAAGTAGATGGCCCGCAATCAAGTGAAGGATCTGCAATACCTAAAAACAACAATGTAATATTTTACTCCTTTTTTACATCTATCGATACCCTATAGGTAAGGTACCCATACAAAAGCTCAGAAAATGGCAAAAATTTACAATTAGGTACTGTAGTGTGGTAAGTAAATTAGAACAAAAGTAGATGCTTTAGATTGTTATAACCTATAGCACATCTAATAAACTATGCGAGATCTAGATGTAAGGACTAATGACCTACATTTAAGACTATAAGAAGTGTATTATTTTCAATTGATAAACAGTTACCGATTGGATCTTGCGTTGTTTTCATATCGACAACACCTCTCACTATAGTACCTTCCAAATTCTTCGGTTTTGATTTTGAAGTAGATGGCCCGCAATCAAGTGAAGGATCTGCAATACCTAAAAACAGCAATGTAATATTTTACTCTTTTTTTACATCTATCGATACCCTATAGGTAAGGTACCTATACAAAAGCTCGGAAAATGGCAAGAATTGTAAGTCTGACCATAAGCTTGCAGACCACGAAAGTTTCATCGAAATCGGTCTATTCGTTTTCGCGTGATGTTCGAACAAACAAACAAAAATATACGGTTTAATAACAGTACTAGATTTGCCTACGACTTCGTCCGCACCGGCACTCGTTATAGTAGCGAGATCAAATATATATCAATTTATACGTCTTATCATAAGCTTTCAAATTGAAAAAGTTTAATTAATATCGGTTCAGTAGTTTTTGCGTGATGCGCGAACAAACAAACAAACAAATATTTACAGTTTTGTTATATTATAGATAGACTATTAATCAAACTCAATTTTATTTTGCACAATATAAACCATTTCCCACTGAAATATACCTTTTTAATCCTTTACGAAATTCCTGCAATTCGACAGGCCCCATTTTTTTAAAAACAATTTTCCATAATATATAGTTTTTTCCCGATAACAAAAGGAACTGTTCACTATGCAGAGTTAAAATTGTGCTTAAATTAAAGCTAAGTAGCTGCTTTACAATTTCATTTCTTATAATTTTCTTCGTAGAATGATTATTTTAGCCGATATCCTGTTCGGAAGACAGCTAAAACTAAAATTTTGAAATTTTCGGGGAAAATGGCCAATGTTTGAAGTGGTGTATCTCAAGACCTAGTAAATTTACAGAGCTGAATCAATACTCAGTTTTTTAGCAAATGTTGTCTTCTTTAAAACCGTAGTGTATAATTTTTATGCAAGATGCACTGTTTAGAAGTAATAAGTCAAAACCTGAAAAAAAGTCCGAAAATTAGGAGGTTTTTCGAGCACGGTTAGCACAGGGGTGCGATTTTTGAATGTCATCAGTGAGCTTGGACGGTTTTTAAATCTCATACAAAAGCGTTCATATGCATCTTTCTACTGCTTATTTGACTTTAAAAAATCACACTCCTGAATTATGATTTTTGGAAGTCAAATCAGCAGTAGAAAGATGCACATCTCCATAGAAATTTTGACATTTTCAACTGCTGAATTCATCGAATGAGATTCAAAAATCGCACTCCTGGTCTTTGAAAGCTGCAAAATTGGATTTATACTGCTGATATTTATCCTAACAACATCCCAGAAATGCGATGCATCCCGTGCAATCAATTGCGACCTAAGGCGATTTCTATGTCTAAGGTGACTGGCGTAATATAGGTACCTGTACAAAAGCTCAGAAAATGGCATGAATTTACAATTACCTTCCAAATTCTTTGGTTTTGATTTTGAAGTAGATGGCCCGCAATCAAGTGAAGGATCTGCAATAAAAACAGAGCAATTTAATGTCGATCGCCAACCCGCCTGCCAAGCGTGGCGAATATGGCAAATCCCCCCATGTTTGGGGAGGCCTATGTCCAGCAGTGGACGTTTAATGGCTGATATGATGATGATGATGAATGTAATGTGTGTATGTATCGCTCAGTGGCGAGCGCTTTGCTTGTTAGCGCTGATTACCAGCGCCGAAAACAAGCGTTTACCATCACATGTTGTCGAATGTAGAGAAAATAGGTAAACTGCTGCCAGTAATAATTATAAGTAAGTACTTATTTTATTGCTCGGTGCAGAGCCAAATTAAAAATAGTTACCTTCCATTAGCTTATGTTTTTTTGAAGTAGATGGCCCGCAATCAAGTGTAGGATCTGAAATAAAAACAAAGCAATAATGTAATGATCGCTCAGTGGCGAGCACCTTAGGTCAGAGTGTATTCTCAGGGCCGGTTTGTTGGAATTTAAGTATAGCCTGAGGGGCCTGAGGAGCATAAAAAAATGTGATTGTACCCATGATACGGAACAACTTTCCCTAAGAAACCTATAGTGAATTCGCAAAAAATTTCGTGAACTTTCCATACTAAATGCAGTTAGATGATCGAACGTTTGTATGAAAATTCGATTTTTTTTTGCAAATTTCCTATAGGTTTCCTAGGGAAAGTTGTTTAGTATCATGGGTACAATCACCCCTTAAAGTAATGCAAGTGTTTACCCTAAAGGTGCGTTCATACGCGTGCCACGCAGCCCGGCAAGCTTAGGCAATTCGCTGTACATTGAGGCTTCTATAAAGTTAAGTAGTAATAATCACTTTACAGACGAGTCGATGTACAGCGAATTGCCTAAGCTTGCCGGGCTGCACGGCGTGCATGTAAACCCAGCATAACACCCTGCATAAAGACATAGAAAAATTTCGTTCCAAAATGTTTATCATTGTTGGCCCAAAGATAATTTTGATTAAAATAAAAAAATTAAGTAAACTACTAAACATTTTAATCGAAAACTTTATGTAGGACTAAAAATTGTACACTTACCTATTTTTGGTCTTTTATCAGCGTGTGCTTGTTCTTTTTCATCAGCACAAAATGGAAAATCCACAAGAACTTCTTCAGAGAGTGGAGTATTTAGTCCCAAATTCGGAACAGCATTTCTCTTCAATCTGTTCCCTTTTTTATTGAACATTTTTTGTGAAAAGTGATTTCCACATACGAATTTGTTTTCATTTAGCCTTTGTATGGGTAAATAAACCAAATCTTCATTACCCGTAGCTTTGACCCACAAACGACACCTAAAACATATAAAACGTCGATACATTTATCACAGCACTATTTGGCGGCTTTTTATATTCAAAGTAAATTTTCATAAATTAAATACTTGAATACAATTTAAAGGTCGAAATAATATTCGTAATCATGCTTTTTACTGAAAACTAACTAAAATAATTGCGAAAATATACTGAAATTACCTGTCGGGGTTTAATGGAAAACGTGCCAAAAATATGTCTGATGCTAATTTGCTCACTCTCCTCACACCACAAACTTCACATTTCCGTAAAGATTTGCCCCCCATTGCGTGTAAAATTATGTAATTTTAAATTTTATCAAATTTTCAAATGACTGAAATGGACTTCAAAAACAAAACAATATGGCGGTAAAAAGCAATGATACCAACATCAGCAACAAAATTTAAAGCGACTCGATTGTATAGAGCATCGATGGCTTAAATACAGACAAATATCTAGCTTTTCAATTAGATAGGCTTGTTTTTTGGCATCAATGTTTTTCAAGTACGTTCATATTTTCATACAACGGTGTCGGAAGTTCTATGTGTCGAAGGCCTAGTGAAGGCCTAGGCCTAAAACGTAGTGATTACTTGCTCAGTGTTCGCGAGTTCGTAAAATTTATATTTAATTTAAACCAAAACAATAAAAATAAATTAATTACCGTTCAAACGAAGGTGACATTACAAAACATAACACACTTATTTTAAAAACTAGTCCCCAAATCCGCAAACAAAACAAATCGACCTTGATTGGTTTCAAAACAGGTGTTTTTGTTATTGATTCGATGTATTAAAATTTTCTTGCGATGGATCCAGCGGGTTCTATAAACACAGAAGTCTGTGATGCTATTGACAATGAAGACGAGGTATTGGACGACTCTGAAGAGAGGGAACTGGTGACGGACTCTTGTTCCACCAAAGTGTTAGATACGGCAGAAGAACCCCGAGATAGATATTGCTTAGTGTACATTTTGTTTTATTTGTTCGGAATTACTTCTCTGGTGCCTTGGAATTTTTTGATAACTGCTAATGATGTAAGTATTTTCTTTGCTTTAAAATTACATTCTTTTTTGGTCCAGAAAAAAATTTATACTGTGGTGTGAGTCATCAAAAAGATGGTAAAATTAGCATTAATTGTAATAGAGTTGATAGAGTGGCTCAACTGTACAATGAGTTCCGTCGAATTTGGGGGTGGGGGGGATAGGGGGGGGGGGGGGGGGGGTCCCCACATGCCTCTCCTAAAGGGAAAAAGTTCGGAACCCCCCCCCTTTTTTGCCCCCCTGCAGTCCAAAAATAGCTGGTAGAAGGTGTGGGAGGGACCCCAGGATCTAGTCGGTTAGGTTAGCGGGGAGCGAAGCGACAAGCATGTTAGGTTTCTTGCGACCACAGCGCACGAGCCGAGCGAGCGGTGCCGAGGCAGCGGCCGGCGAGTGCTAGAACCGAATTGCCACTGTTAACCTAGTCGCCTGGCATCCCCCGCCCCCTAAGGGGATTTTCCCCCCTCCACTCCCTCAAATTCGTGCAACAGGATACTAAAAATTTCACTTTTTATAAAAAAAGGGGGGGTTCCTTACTTTTTCCTTTTAGCGGGGGCATGTGGGGGACCCTCCCCTATCCCCCCCACCCATCCCCACCCCTAAATTCGACGGTACTCATTGTACAGTCCTTCCAAAATTTGCATAAATTGTAATATAGTTGATAGAGTTGCTATGGACTCTCAACCTAGTTAAATAGGAGGCCGGTGGAGATAGATGATTAGTTTCACTCATGGATATTAAAGATGGATACCAATCCTCCTTAGAGCGATGATAGCCCATACGGAATAGAGCTTGCGCCTCAATCATGAGGCGGCGATTCGATTCCTGGCCTGTACCACTAAGATCTTTGGAAATTATGTACGGTTGTATTTATCATTTACTAGCTCGGCGGTGAAGGAAAACATTGTGACGAAACCTGCATTCCTGAGAATGAAAAGAAAATACCACAAGTTCGGAGGCATGCGTAAATTTTGGGTGAGCTTGGTGCGAACACAAAGGACCAGCGATGTTCGAAGTGTTACATAACGACCCTTGCTTGCAATAGCCCAGCACTAATAATAAATGTTACATTTGGCGATTGTTTTCTGTTGAAAGTCCTAATTTTGTATAGGACCCTCTTTGCGACACCCCAACCTTCAAATTATTGACTCTATAGAATTTAAATTATTTATTTGTAATTAAACAAATCATTGGATAACATTATTTTCAGTACTGGATGTATAAATTCCGGGATGTAACTCCGAACAACCTTACCTTGCTGGAGATACGCAAGACCCCGTTCCAAGCTGAATTCACATCGTACCTGAATGTAGCTACAGCTATACCCAACTTGATATTCCTTATTCTGAACTCACTGTATGGACATTTGTAAGTATCTTGCAATAAATCACATTGTTAATACTTCCTCTGTGCATTCATTTTATATTTAAGTGACTTACAGTTTTGACTATTAAATTGGCCATTCACATGTATGGCACATTTAAACCCCTCAGGCCCCTAAACTTGTAGTGAGGTGCTGTATGTACCAGGCAACCCAAATGTTTGAATAGTCTTCCCTTTAAATTTAAAGTATGTAAATTTGAAAAATATTGCCTTTAGTCAATGACATTCAATACAGAAGGATACATCGTTGCACTGTTAACAGGACCACAAAAGTGTGCTTAATTGTTTTACATTACTGCTTAGTGACCAACAACCTACCAACAACATTTGAACGGACTGGAATGTCTGGGGCAATGTATGACACCAGAGCACAACTGAATCATACAAGGTGAAATACACTCAGTTGCAGAAACGCTCATTACAGTTAATCCTACATTAAATAACTTGCTAGCTTTTACTACGTTGTTAACAAGAAAAAAAGTGACAGCAAGAGGTTTAATGGAGGATTAACTTCTTTTCTGCATCTGAGCGTTAGAGACATGTATTGTGCCATTTTTTATTTTTTTTATTGTCTGACGTGGTGAGTCCATGTGTATAGAATGTCATTGCCTTTAGTGCAGTATTTGTTAAGTCATGTTAAATCCCTAATGAAGCAGCATGAAAATACCATGTTTGTGATGTAACAAAAACTTATGTTTATCTTTTCAGGGTATCAGTAAAGAGTAGATTACAAGGATCTCTTATAGTGGTCACCATGACCTTCCTGGTGACAACTTCTCTAGTCCAAGTTAATACCGACGACTTTCAGAATGGGTTCTTCATCATTACAATGGTTACTGTTGTTATAATGACTGGTGCGTATATGTTTTAGTATGGCTTAGATTCAGACTGGATTCTGGCTTTTCGGTGAAGGAAAACATCGTGAGGAAACCTGCATGCTTTAATTTCGAGGCATGTATTGTACCCACTGTACATTATAATTTTTAAGTGGTGACGGCTCACTACCCATCACACTGGTTAGAGTTCTGGTACTACAGCAAAACATGTGACGTGTATTAATGTTGGCTTGCTTGGTATGCACCCAGTGATGCATCGAAATTTAAGTGTCTAGAGACTGTTACACTCCCAGTAGATTGTCCTGTGGTTAGTGAAACATGGATGTTCAAAAATATCAATGACTACTCCCTCGGGGAATACCTATAGTTGTGAGCATATTCTATGCCATACTAGATTCAGTAAATTTTTTGTCCACCCATCCATTTCAGCCCTTGACCAGTCCGTCTTCGGATGTCTTTAAGGCCTCCTCCATATTGACATTATGCCTTTCGCCATCTGCATACGGTTGGGACCCTCGTTACCATTTACCCATCTTTCTAGTGGAAGGCCTCTTCCCTGCTTGGTTTCTCTGGACCTCCATTCCAGTGTTCTTCTGGTCCGCTCACGCTCTAGTAATATTTAGAGGGGTGGTTAATACCATCGAACTGACCAACTTTCACTATGGTGATAATAAAAATTTAATCTGACATCCCATACATAACATAATTTTTATTGTTTTATGGCACTGAAATTGATAAAACCTTATAATCATAAGTTCATAAGGCATGTGAAATTCAGTAGCATGTTACACTGATGATTTTTGGACATTAGTACTAATTCTACTGCGTAACATATTTTGAAAGATCCACCTAATTAGTCTCATATCTGCGTAGAAAGTTAGTAAACTATTAGTCAGCTTGTACTGATGAACTGTGATAATGTTATAGACATCTGCTGCATTGTATCTGGTTACATATTCCTTGTTCATATATGTATGACTCAATTATGTCGTAAGGCTTTGTCCACACTATGAATCATTCTTAAAGATGAAATTAAAATTATTACTGCACTCTGCTTTAAGTTTTCTACCGTTCATTATTTCTACTCAACGATATCAATGTACTAAAGTACTCTACTATACTATACACGTGTTCGTTATCTAATTACAATACTACATGAATACAATGTATAGTACATGAATAGGCTGACGACTTGACAAATGAATAATATTTGAATAATTTACGAAAATAAAACGGACGCGCTTGACGAATTTCAACGTCCTTCAGAATAGATCAATGAAACTTCGATAATCTCTGTGACGGAGTTGTCTTGGCTAGTGGATATGGGGATGATCATATGCGTGCGCGGTTTAGGTGGCCTCGAGGCTCCGCCTTTTTGTATGATATATGCACATTACCCGGCAAATTTATTTATTAAAATCTGTTTTTCAATGTCCACTATGACTCTATACTATCTATTGTTTTTTGCAGCTGCCAGCGCAGTCTTCATCGGAAGCCTAGTCGGCATAGCCAGCCGTTTCTCAAAAGAATACATGGCGGCCGTCGTCAGCGGGCAATCCCTCGGCGGGATCATAGCCGCCGTAGCCCAGATCATATCTCTCGCCTTCAAAATATCGCCGCTACACAGCGCACTCATATACTTCATTATAGCCGACTTTATGGTGGTTACTTCATTAGTATCCTACGCTTTACTATACAAGATTGACTTCTTTACATATCACGTTTTGAGAGGGTCGGGAGGGATCGCTTCCAATAGGCACAGAGAGGTGTCTATGTTATTGATTTTGAAGAGGATCTGGGTGTATGCGTTTAGCATTTTTGCTATATTTGCTATAAGTATGGCGGTATATCCAGCTGTGACTGTGCTGGTCGAATCTCACCCGGTTACTAAAGGGACTGATTGGAATAGTAAGTATTTATGAATTCAGGTTCAATAATTAACTACGTGTTAATGAATAACCTCATACACCCCAACTGTAGTTTTTGCGTGAAGCGCGAACAAACAAACAAACAGACAGACAAAATTTCTAAAAAAGGTTGATTTCGAGTCAGGGATACCTAAAAACCATATCGTTATCTTTTTTTTTGTAAATATCTTTCCTACAGACCTGTGGTACAGACACACTTCAGTTACAGTTTTATAATAGTTTAGATTAAGTGTTATCATGGCTTCGAGTTATTAATGCTGTTTTGTGAACTAAAAAAAAGAACCACAATCGTTATTGTAGTATATTATATGGAGCAAAATGATTCAGATAACATAATTGTTAATTATCTATTCCTTATCAATGACTTAATAGGCTATTTTGCATTGACGTCCCGAATCATAATGTAACTGTAATTTGCTACTGTATCTGATCAAACAATATACAACCTTACAACAGCGGTGATAAAGTTGTAATTTGTCAACAGATATATACTTCGTGCCGGTCGTGAACTATCTAATCTTCAACTGCGGAGATTACTCTGGGAGATTAGTGGCTGGATTCTTATTACGGGTATGTGTTAATATTATATGGTATGGTTTTACATGAACTATTGTACTAGATGGTAAATAACAAAAATGACCGTTCGAATTCCAGGGGATTTTTTGGTTGCATATTTGCATATTTCACTCCTTTTATGTGCGTCAAAAACCGACAGACAGGAAATAGTATTTGCCAAATACGCCATGTGAAGTGCTAGCATGAACATCCAAACTTTAACGTTTATAATATTAGTGAGATTATAATTTGTTCATCAAGTTGAAACATTATAACTAGCTGTACATAATATTAGCATAGGTAAAAGAAAAACAACGAATAAAGAAAATAAAAACCCTATAAACAAACAAAACATCTCACTGAGAGATTATTTGACACACTATTATCTAACGAAATTGAACTCTGCAGCCGACGAATCAATGGATCATAGCGGCGGCGAGCCTGCTCCGCATCATAGGAGTGCCCATGCTGATGCTGTGCAACGCCCAGCCGCGGAGCCACCTGCCCGTCCTCTTCCTCTGGGACTGGGAGTACATCATCATCATGATCCTCTTCGCCTTCACCAACGGCTACCTCACTAACATCGTCATGATCAATTCTACAAGGTAACCTTTTATTTCTTGTACTTTTACACGGCGACACATCATGCTACACAAAACAAAAACAACTTTAAATCGTTATAGATCCTAAAATTCGAAATGAAAAATGATAAAAAGATCTAAAGATGATTTTCAAATACATACCTATTAAATTATACCCCACTCAACATAGTTCGTCAACTTAATTTTTTTATTTTTCACAATATGGCGTCTGGTTGTCGCCATATTGAATTTTGATTACTGTCATGTCTTAAGTGACACTCGTAAGATTAAGACAGACTTTAACGGATTCGGCCGTCAGCAGCGTTGGGGAAGACACGTGGTGAATCTTTCCCGGTCTAGTCTTAACCATAGCACTCTGAATTAGCTTGGGATTTCTCAACTAGGTGTGGTGACGGTACTAACAAAGACGGAGGAGGTAAGCTTTTAACTATATTTGTGGAATTAACCAAGTTCTGACATCTGTCGGCGTGGCGTCGGGCCGCTAACATAACCTAGCGACCCGACATCATGGAAGAGCCCCCCGATCCGGGGGGTTCTCAACCCTTATTTACGCCTATGGACACGAACACTAATGAAGAACGCCCTAGAAAACGTCATGCAAGCGATAGCGACTCATCGCAAGCTAAAAAGACGATTTCTAACCCTGAAACGGCCACGGCTTCTTACGAACTCGTGTACACCCACCCTGATCTTGATGAGAGCGCGCGTAAATACAGTGGTAACGACCTAGGACCATTCATTGTCCACATTGCTAGAAACAACACTGATCCCTCAGCAAATCTATCCGTAAGGGCAATCAAAATCGGTTTATTGTTGCACCAAAATAACGTCCAGAACATAGTAAGGGATGGAATTAAAAACATTGGCAGTAGACGCGTCTCTGTCCAATTTAAGACCGCGGAAGATGCCAACAAATTTATCTCTCATTCGTGCCTAGCTACACATAAATACACTGCAACCATTCCATCATACCATGTGTCAAGGATCGGTATTGTACGTGGAGTGCCTGTCGACTGGGACGTCTCCCGGCTGGCAGAGGCCATGGACACCGATGGCTGTGGAAAAGTGCTAAAAGCTCGTCGCCTATCACGGAAAAAAACTGTTAATGATACAACGGTATGGGAACCAACTCAATCGGTAGTAGTCACATTCGAAGGCCAAAGATTACCCAACCATGTGTATGTATTCCATACCTCACTGTTAGTAGAAACATATATGCTCCCTACCATCCAATGCTTTAAATGTTGCCGCTTTGGACATGTTAAAACACAGTGCCGCTCGGACCCACGTTGCTATAAATGCAGTGAAGACCATCCTGGAGAGTCCTGCTCAGTTCCAAAAACATCAGCAACATGCCTGTTTTGTATGGGATGCCATTATGCCACAGACAAAGACTGTTTTGAGCACGGTAGGCAAAGAACTATTAAAAATATTATGTCCGAAAAAAGCGTCTCCTATCGGGAAGCTGAATTACAGGCCCCACTACAGATACGCCGCTCTTTTGCCAATGTGCTCTCGTCAAACATCCCACACTCTAATACTCCATTCACTATCCCCCCCTCTGATACTAATTATAGCCAATCACAACCACAGAAACTCTCTTACAAAAAAACAGTTTTTACCACCCCCCGTCCCCGTCCAAACTTATCTAAAGGGTACGATCAAAGAGCCCATCTCAACATTGTGGGGGACGTACACTCTTCAATGCCGAATGGGCACGCTCTTGGAAATGATACCATATCACCACCAGAAAATTTGGTGGATCTGATCCTGGCCCTCCTTAAAAACATAATCTCAAAATTTTCAGACAACATACCGAACAACGTAGCATCCCAGATTTTTGAAATTTCTCAATTAATAACGAACACAAATGGCTCCAGTAGTCTACGGACAATGGAACAGTCACAGTCTTAAAAATAAGAAACATGAGTTAATATCTCTCATCAATAAGCACTCTATCCAAGTCATGGCTGTCTCAGAAACCTGGTTTCGATCCGGTTACCGCTTTGGTGTATCCGGCTTCTCATGTCTTAGAGATGACAGAGGGGACGGTTACGCAGGATGCGCTCTTTTTATAAAAAATAAATTAACTTTTTCCCAAATTCCCTTGCCAGCCCATAGCGAACAAGTCAACGCAGTGGCGGCTAATGTAATGGGGACTACCTGTGTCTCTATATATATACCACATCCTTCTTTGTCTGTTGCTGCGGAGGTGAACTCTATACTTTCGGTCTTACCTCACCCTCTTATAATTTTTGGAGACTTTAACAGTCATCACACGGCATGGGGATCATATCATTGCGACTCCTTTGCTTCATCCCTTCTGGAAATATTCGATAATGTTAATGTCTGTATTATCAATGACGGTTCTCCTACTCACCGTGTTTACCCTAACCAGAACCCACAGTCGGCCGTTGACCTTACTGCTTGCTCACCCAGTTTGTCGCCTGCCCTTTACTGGCATGTTCTTCCTCACACCTTTGGAAGCGACCACTTCCCAATTATTATAAAAAACCCGGACGCGGTCACTCCGAGCCGACATATGGACCCGTTGTTAAAGTATAAATTGAACCGGGCGGATTGGCAAGCATTTTCGGACCATGTTGATGAGAAAGTTCTGTTAGAACCTGACTCTCTAACTGATCATCTACAGAGTTACAACAATTTTGTAACCTTCCTGTTGCAGGCTGCAGACGCTGTCATTCCAAAAAAAAAAAAACCTAAACGTGATATGTGCTCTCCACCATGGTGGGATGAAGAGTGTACAGATGCTGTCTCCATTCGAGAAAGAGCTGAGAGGGAATATGAATCAATGACATCTGTGGAAAACTTCATTGCTCTAAAAGCTGCCTCAGCTAGGGCAACAAGACTTTTTTCTAAAAAGAAAAGGAATGGATGGAGGGGGTTTTGCGAGAGCCTTTCTCCCAGATCCTCTGCCTCTCTCGTTTGGAAGAATGTTCGACGTTACCGCGGATCAATGGACAGAGTGGCAACCCACTCAAATGACTCATCGCCTTGGCTGGAGGGTTTTATGGATAAGTTGGCCCCCCCATATGTCTCTTGTGAAGCCTATCCCCCCTCCCCGGGATTGACATCGTCTCAGGAATTCCACCAACCCTTTTCGTTCCGAGAGCTGGAGTGTGTTCTCAGTGGCCTCAGGGACTCTGCTCCGGGAGAGGACGGCATCCCCTACTCATTTGTTACTAGACTAAGTACTCCCTCAAAAAAGCATTTTTTGAAAATTCTGAACTGTATATTTGATAGCGGCAGTATTCCTGATGGATGGAAGAGCCAGTTAATTATACCTATCCATAAACCGGGAAAAGATTATAACGATGCATCTTCTTATCGCCCCATTGCCCTATCCTCCACCCTCTGTAAGATTCTGGAACACTTAGTTAAGAATAGGTTGGAATGGCTTATGGAGAATAGACGTGTACTAGCAGACTCTCAGTTCGGATTTAGAAGGGGTAGGAGCACTATGGATAGTCTAAGTATCCTATCTACAGACATCCGTCTTGCTTTTTCAAATAATTTTTCATTGGTTGGGATATTTCTGGATATAGCCTCTGCCTATGATAATGTTCTTCTCCCAGTGCTCAGGCAAAAATTGCAATATCTGAGTATTCCTGAGAGGATGATTAACGTCATTATGAACCTCTTAACAGGTAGAAGCATTAAAATTCGTTATCAGGGTTGTCTTTCCTCACCAAGAACTATTTGGAAGGGTCTACCCCAGGGCTCAGTTTTAAGTCCCCTTTTATACAGTATTTACACATACGACCTGGAACGTACCGTCTCCCCTTTCTGTGAAATATTGCAGTATGCCGATGACATTGCTCTTTATTGCTCAGCCCAAACGGTGCATGAAGCCTCGCATAGACTTAACTCTGCTGTGAGATATTTGAACGACTGGTTGGGTGACCATGGGCTATCCCTCTCCACATCGAAGAGTAATGTCGTAGTTTTTACAAGAAAACGTAGTGTTCCCGACGCGTCAATATTCCTTGGTGGGGAAAGAATCCCCGAAAGCGACCATGTCAAATTTTTGGGTGTTATATTTGACTCCAAAATGTCTGGGGTACAACATTTAAATTATGTAGCTCAAAAATGTGAGAAAGGAGTCAATGTTTTGCGCTCCTTGTCGGGTGTGTGGTGGGGCTCACACCCGTACTGTCAAAAATTAATTTATAATGCTCTGGTTAGAAGTCACTTCGATTATGGTTGCTTTATCCTTGAGCCCTGTAGCAAGGTTGCCCTGAACAGAGTGGATCTTATCCAGGCAAAATGCCTACGACTAGTAATAGGTGCCATGAAGAGCTCCCCAAAAAATGTACTACAAGTAGAATGCGTGGATCCTCCTCTCTATTTGCGACGGCAATACCTTAGTGATAGATTTTTTTTTAAAATGGTTCAGAACTTGTCACATCCCTTACTATCCCGCCTCCCCTTGTTACTCCAAAAGTCAGCTGAGCCCTACTGGGCTAACAAGGATACCCCCAGGTTGTTGAAGAGTTTTGAAAAATTCAATTCCCTAGCCGCCCCCACATATCAATCCAACTCTTTGCCTCTTTACTGCTTTCAATTTAAAACCCTAATTTTCTCCCCGAATGTTATACTGGACTTAGGTATTTACAAGGATGATCCTGGCGCGAACTCTACCTTTAAACGCATTATAGAACGTCACTTTAATACATGGACTCATGTGTACACTGATGCATCAAAACTGTCCGAATCAGGATGTGTTGGTGCAGCGGTGTACATACCAGAGGTAAATGTACTTTTAAATTTTAAATGCCCGCCTGAGTCTTCCGTTTATACCGGGGAAGCTGTAGCTATATTGGAAGCAGTATCATTCACCTTGTCCCATTCTATTAATGAAACGGTAATCTTTTCAGATGCGAAAAGTTGCCTCCAGGCAATTGTAGGCAATCAGTTTAAATCCCAAAATAAATCCTCCCTTATTATGCAAATTCGCGACGAATTGAGGCAGTGTGAAGAGAAAGGTATAAAGGTTGTGCTAGCGTGGATCCCTGGACATTCTGGCATTGTGGGTAATGAATGTGTTGACGCGTGGGCTAAGGATGCAGTACAGACGGGAACAATGACTCATTACAGGAATTACCCCTCAGATCTTTTGGCAATAGCAGGCTCGAGCTTGATGAAGTCCTGGAATGATGATTGGCAAACGTCTCGCCAGACAAAGGGCCGATATTACGGGTCCATACAGGAGAATATTAGGCAAAAGCCTTGGTTCTCCAAAAATAAACTTTTTAAAAAATGGGTCACATCCACTATTTGCAGATTGCGAATTGGGCACTGCAGCACTCCAGTGCATCTGAACAAGATCAGGGTGAAGGATCACTCACTATGTGAGTGCGGATTAGACGAGGGCACCCCAGACCATATATTTTTTAATTGTTCAAAATTCACCCCCACCCTTTATGACATCCTCCCCAAAAACGTACCTCGACCCCTAAACTTCCAGACTCTCCTCTCCTATACAGACTCTCCCTTCATAAACTTTTTAGCAAAATTTATTGAAAAAAATGAAATTAGATTGTAAATATGTAGTTGATTAACCTCTAACATTGATACATGTAATGCGTTGTTGCGTCCATATTATATTTGTGTTGTTCTGTGCTGTCCTGTCTGTCAATATGCATGTGTTTGTTCCAGGTTGCGGTACTTGGAGAAAGCCCAATGTCCTAATATCAGTTGTTTTTAAAATTCTAAACTATGACCAACTCGCGCGCCTGATAACGTGGCTCTCTCACACTCTGACATTGGCAGAATTATTGTGGCGGTCACAATAACCGGCCACCTTTAAAAAAAAAAAAAAAAAAAAAAAGATTAAGACAAATCGATTGACGTAAGAATTATCAAAATCGGCCTACGCGTTCGGTCAATAATGTGCCACAAAGGAACAAACGTACACACATACATAGGCTGATAAACACATTACCCTTCCTTTGCGTCGCGCAGTCGGGTAATAAGCTGGCCGCGCGTAGGTGAAGTAAAGTATGAAGTCGCGCGTCCAGCTTATGTTGGCTTTGTACAGCTTGTCGCCGTGTGTACATGCCAATGAGTTTTTCTAATTTATGTAATACCTAATGCTCTCAATCTCATATGTGGGGGAAATTAGCATGCTTCAATTTCGAGTATCTTTAGAGGGTGATTTTACTCATGATACTGAACAACTGTCTCAAAACCTGTATTTGGAATTTCATTGAAAAGAAAATCTATCCTCGGGGAAAATAGTCGTGAGCATTTAAGGGGGTTGCAGAGGGCAAGACAATAAACTAGATGGCGCTCGGGAGCATTATTCTTGATTTTATCACATTTTATTTTATATCTCGTAATTGTGATGATTTCAATCAAAATTTTCCATTAAGCGCGCACTTGTGTTTATGTTTTACTGATTTAGCTACAAGTTAAAGTAATTTTATTGTTCATACGAATTTGATATACATTTTAATTTTGACCTTTTTCATACAAAACTTTGACGTTGAACATTCGTAGACGGTATTAACAAAAGTAATATTTTACATATGGAAAAATAGTTTAGAAAATCTAGATTACGCTTCTCAAATAACATTTGTAATTTATAACATAATTACGAAGATATAAAATAAAATGTGACAATTTCACGAATAATTCTTCCGAGCGCCATCTAGTTGCCTGTGAACGTCTCTGCAACCCCCTTAAGCATAAACAGACAGTAAACAGTATAAACTGTATAACAGTGATTTATCAGCTGAAATAAGGGTAAGATGTAGCTAATTGGTTGTTATTTAAACGTGTTATATGGAATTAGCTAATTATTTATATTCTCTAACGAGTATAGAATGCATGTTGTTTTGTTCACAGTTGTGATCTTTTTATGATAGGTTGGAGTTCAGTAGGCTATCTATTGTTTTACTACTGGTGGGTACTTTAATTAGAACATAAGTATTTATCTAGACTGGAGATATAAGTGGCTCAAATGTATAAATATGAACGATAGCAACATTTATTTTCACCCAGCATACTAAACCACTTGACACTGGCAGAATTGCAGCAACATAAGCAACCGGCTATTGATTGAAGATATAAAAAACAACCTTAATTTCAGTCCATAGACTCAGATTACAGTTCGCCACAGATACATCACTTCCTTAGAAAACGATAAATTCTCACGTTTTAATTACGGTACGCGCAAAAATGTACCTAGTGATGCTTGCTGACAGCGTTGTTACTTCGTATAGCGCGGGACGTATGAGACGGTGCCGTCCGGCGCGAGTGGCAGGTATCAACCAAGCGCATCGCTTACGATGCGCCATATCTGTACTTACGGCCGAGTGACTGAGGCCTGCATAAAAAAATTGAGATTTTCATATGGTAGTGTCAAACTATCATCTATCTAATCTAAATAGGCCCAGTACAGACTTCGACTTTTTGCAGCGATAAAAACGCGCGTTTGTCTACCGCGTGACTTTTTATAGCTACACTAGCAATTTACAGGCATTTGTATCGATTCAAACCCATGATTGAAGCGATGCACACCCATGTTTATATCGATGCACACGCGCTTGTGCATTGTGGCAAAGGCTATCGATAAATAACGAAAGTTTAAGTAAAAGGAAGAAAGTTTTGCATCGTGGCTTTATCACGTTTGCGTCTATGCTTTATCGCGTTTGCATCAATGCTGCATCGCGACTCAATCGATGCTTTTGCAGCACTTCTGCGCTGCAAAAAGTCGCAGTGTGTAAAGGGCCCTAATCGAATTACCCTAGTGTTGCTTACTCTAAACTTTGATTTCCCTATTTGCCATCAGATCCTGGTCCACATATATAGGAAAAATATATAAGGACCTATTGGACAAAATACAATATTTATACCTAACACCAAATCCAGCCGAACTAAAAATTCATCGTTTACTTTAGGTAATAATATTATCTTTTCGCAGATTGGTGGAAATGCACGAGCGCGAGAAGGCTTCGTCCGTCATCGCCACGATGCTAAGCGTCGGTCTGACGGTCGGCGCTGCGGTCGGCATGCTACTGGTGCATTTGATTTAGACAGGCGTCTACTAGGTAACAACCAAAGGCTTGAGAGATTTATAAAGAAAAATATTAATTTAATGTTAAAGATTAATATACTAGATGGGTAACAGTGACTCACTTTCCTGAAAATGTCTGATTGTGTTGCGTTTCTAACGCTCAGTTGCAGAAACGCTGATTAGAGTTAATCCTCCATTAAATCTCATGCTGGCTTTTACTACGTCAACAAGACAAAAAGTGACAGCAAGAGATGTAATGGAGGATTAACTCTAATGCTCGTTTCTGCAATTGAGCGTTAGTCATGCAGATGCATGATGCGCGCGATAAGGCTATATCGAGCATTTTATCTGTTCGCGCGCAAATTGAAAAAGAGTTAAGGCACGACAGCGCTACCTTGCAGACGGTGCAGGAACTATGAATATTCCTTACTCATTTCGATCTTAGATCAAAATAAAATTAATGGATAGGCCTTACGCGAACATTTCAAACCAGAAAAATGAGGCATAACAAATGAAAGGTTTACTTAAAATTTGTATGAAAGTGCCCTAGATTTGACAGATAATGGCGTTAGTTTGTATGGACCAAGTGCACCAGTAGTGTGTTTCAACTTACCGCGCTTTAGGCCTATCCATTAATTTTATTTAGATCTAAGATTTCGATAGATCGAAACCTTGTCACAATAAATTCGCGTTTGGTCATTGGAACTATTTCGAGGTTTACGGGAGGAATTGAATCTCTGGTATTACAAACAAACTCACTATTAACTTTTGGATATTAGTCAGATAGATTATTCAAATATACAGGTTTAAGTTCCTAATGAGGTGATGGATCAATGACATAACGTAATAATATTACCTACGTAATTAATTAATTTTTTGATGCAAAATAAAACAAAATTATTTTTCCAAATTATTTTTAACTTTTATTGAACGATTATAATATATCGCTTATGTATAAAATTACATTTTCAGAAAAGTGAATTGTTATATAAAACCTGACCAGAAATATAAAACGCCTGCTTTGGGGCTCTACCCCTTTACCATTGGACTACACAATTTAATGTTACAAGTACAAAAATAAGTTCCATTGATTTTCCTCGTTGCAAATATGTTAAATTTTTCTGGTCTTGCTATCTATACCAATACTACCAGTATAATATTTGTATGAGCAGTCAACTTAGGTCCAGTATCCACCAAAGCGGAGCTGTATAAAATCAACCAGTCGAATTGGTCAGTTTTCCTCGCTTGTCAGAATAAAGAATTTTTTTTGATTGATTTAACACCGATTTGGTGGATTCCGGACCTTAGTCACAGAAAAGAGATATACAGTAAAGCAACTTCATGCAAGCGCTCGAATCAACAAACGCACACAAACGAGCGCCACTTTACACGGTCCGCTAAGGATTCGATCGGGCGCAACAGTACTGAAGTACCAGTTTTACAAGGCTTACCGATGATGATGATGATGATGTACCTGCGCAGTTGACAAATTTTTATAGCGCGCGAAATTATATTGACCATTATTTGGATGTGCCACCTTCAATCCGTTTACGCTATTGGCTAATTTATTTTCGCGCACTTTTCTCTGCTATCCGACTTTGCACTCTTTGATTACTAAATGACTTCGGGTTTTGTCGGGGACTGGGGCCTGCTCTGCGCAAACTAAGATTGACGAGCGGACTTATTTTTCTGGTACTGTACTTATTCGGGCCCTGCACATATGCGCTGGTCTGTGTGCGTGCGTCGATTCGAGCGCTTGCATGAAGTTGCTTTACTGTATATCTCTTGTGTGCCTCGGTGTTGCGAGATTTCGCGAGATGACTATTATTAATACTAACCCCAGACTAGGCAATAGATGTCGCAAGCTATCTGTTAGTGCTCCTTAGATGAAAATTAGGTCCCTACTTATACCGCTAGTTCAGTTTCCCGTAGACGACGTTAGAAAATACAAATGAATAATTGTTTAGCTATCAGTAAAATTATAATAATACAAAAATATTATATCAAATATTATATCAGATTACGCTGTAAGATCATTTTTTCAATCATGAACACGAAATTAATATTATTTATATTGTCCATGACTATAATATTAAGGGCTTATTTTCACAATATCTGAAATAAGTTCTTGATAGCTTATCTGACAGATCGTTTGACCTATCTTTCATACGAAATATGTCAAACGTATTTCAGATAAGCTATTAAGAACTTATCCAAAAGTGATGAAACAGACTCTTATAATTTATTTTTATTTTCTCGTGACATTAAGTTTTATTTATTGGATTTCATTCGTCATAAATAATAGCACCAATTATTTAATTGTTACTTTGTAACAGATACTGCAGTCTCCCGATTTCGCGCGCTTTTAGGCTGGCTATAGACGTCTGACATACCATACGATTGTCTGAATCAATAGCATATAAGTCCCTCTCCCTCACATCACGAAGGAGAGGGATGGAAACATCAGACAATAGTATAATGTCTGAAGCTTCCGTCACTCTCCTTCCTGGAAAGGGACTTATATTCTATCGGATCAGACCATCGGATGTGTGTTGCCCATAAAGTTACTATACCAGCCCCTCTAGCATGCCAACGCCGAGAAAACGACAAAAATCGAGACGTGCCTCCATCTTTATTATTTTACGTACGCCAAAAAGAGCGCGCATGACGTTTTTCTCGTTTAAACGCTTTGTCGTGGGTGGCATGCTAGCCGTGCAGGAATAGAGAAACTGATGGCTGAGAGAGCGAGATGTACCTAGCGGGACCACTGTATAATAGAAAGAGATACGTGACGCGAGGCAATAGAACAATTTTTGAACTGTTGGACAGCTTGTGGGCATGGTGAAAATTCGAGCTCTGTGAATATTTTGTCAATCTAACGTGAAATCGTAGATATTTTTTTGAAATTATATTAACACTTTCACAAAATTATCCACGATTTCACGTTAGATTCACAATTATTCACAGAGCTCGAATTTTCACCATGCCGACAAGCTGTCCAACAGTTCCCAAATACGGTTTCATTTGACAACTCATGTCAGTTCCTCTATTCCGTAAGGTATAATAACTTTATGGTATTGCCAGGCTTACAACCAACCGCGACGAACGATGAAATCAATGCACGACAGCTTGTATCTCATGCGATACGCACCGCCGATGTATTTATCGTATCTGTCAAGTGACGCGAGTGACGGAGCACTGATAATAGGTTTAAAAAAACATAGACTAATAGCTATCTTATTTCCGTGTGAATAGAGGTCATTTTAACTATGTTAATTAGTTGTTATTGTGAGAAGTAACAAAGCATTCCTCGATGTTGTCTTGTCACTGCCTCTTGCTTTTAGCTTCGATGCAATCAAACAGGGTGCTGTTATAAAGTTTAAATACATGTTGCTTGGTTATCTATCATATTAATAATTTATTATGTTAGGCACCTTACCTTACTTACAGAATAAAGCCTAATAGAATGATATGTTAAAAGAGAAAAATAATCGTTGGTAAATTATTTAGTTTACCCGTTTTAATACATCCCCTCGCGCATTTATAATCAACTAGTGTTTTCCCGCAACTTCGTCCGCACAAATTATATACCAGATTTTAAGTCAGATCATAAGCTATCAAACAAAAAAAGTTTCATCAAAATAGGTTCAGTAGTTTTTGCGTGATGAACGAACAAACATACAAACAAACAAACAGACAGACAACATTTCTAAAAAAGGTTGATTTCGAGTCAGGGATACCTAAAAACCATATCGTAATCTTTTTTTGTAAATATCCTCAATGTACAGACACACTTCAGTTACAGTTTTATAATAGTTTAGATTAGATGAGTGTCTAAAAAATGTTGTGTTGGTATAGTCAGACCCCAAGGGCTGTACCGCTCCGTTGGTACTTGGTACCATGCGCGCGCAGAAAAGCCCGGTCCGCTTGTCTCTGCCATTCCGGTCGCTTGCGCACTCTACAACTCCTTCATTGACTGAACTAATGACGAAATTTTTAACGAAAACAAATATGAACCCCTAATTTTATTTCTATTAGGCTATGTTCTGTACTATTGCTACAGGTGTACGGCTTAACTGAGAAGTATGCCGACTGTTGAATGTCGCCCTGTGTAAAAGCGAAAGTGCTGTTACGTCATATTTCAACCCCTCCCGCACCGCTCCGCTACCTAAGGAGATAAATCAGTTAAGCCGGGTATATTATTACCGTTGGCGCTCTCGATACAAATGTAATCTGGTTATATTTTCAATACTAATAATACTATTACATATTTGTATGGAAATCTTTGAGGCACTGTAACTTTAAAACTATACATTTGACTTCATACGAACATAGAGATTAGTTTCTAGATTGTTTCTGAAAAATTTCATTGACTTTAATTGGATAGTATTGAAAATATCACCAGACTACGTTTGTATGCAGCGCGCATTTGCGCTCTTGGAATAAACTTCTCTTAACTGATAAGTAGCATATGACGTAGGCAGTTTCGCATTGTAGACGGAGCGACATTTAACAGTGGTTAAGCGCTAGACCCGTACCATAGTGTAATATAAACTAATATTGGTAAAGCTCAGCGGTCGCGATAAGTCAATCGAGCGGGATGTGAGGGGGTGAGGAGCGCGTCCCGGCCCGGTCTGCCTGCGGCGCGTACCCTCAAAGCTAATTCAATTAGGGTATGTTATAAGAGATAAACAAGTGTACTTTTTGCAACCGTCAGCAGCAAGGCCGATTCAGTGTTTATGGAGTGTAGAGCTCTGTGATGCCTTGCAGCTGATCGTTAATTTTTTACTGACCTTTAAAAGTCTGTAACTCCTAAACCGACTGGAGTTATGCAGGCAGACCTGGTCCATCCCCATCACAGAGATGCTCTACACTCCATAAACACTGAATCAGCCTTGCTGCTGATGGTTGCAAAAAGTGCACTTATCTCTTATTCTAGTACGCCCGTCCCCCGAACACCGCGTTAGCATGGACCCGCCGCGACCGCTGAGCTTCACCACTATGCAATGCCTGTACATAATAATTGTGTTACCGTTTTTAAACAACAAAATAATATCAACTATCTGTATAGATCTCAAATAGTAGGTAGGTAGAAAATCCTTGTAATTGTAAGTAGAAATCTTTATATGGACAAATTAAATGTACCTAATAGAAAATTTTAATCTTAATCGGTAGGTACATGATCATATTTTTTATTTTATGCTTTTTGTACCTGATGATTTTGTATTATTTTAAGTTTTAGTTAATTTTATGTACTTTTATTTTAGTACAGTGTACTCTTTTTGAGTAACATTTTATTAAACGATTTTATTTTATTGGTTGATGAAGTAATAATTATTCCATATATATTAGAAAACAATAGTGAACTATTTTGCCCTGCTAAGAATAAAAAAGCATAAGTTGTTAGGGATTCCTTAGTTATCAGGCAACATTTATTATTTATTACTTTGATTCACAGAAAATAGAACCAGTCTCCGCCTTAATAGAAGTCGCATATAGGGTGCAGTCCGCTTGCCGCTGATACGCGGAGATCCACTTATCATAATATTATGAAGAAACATTTCGTTTAGAAAAGGTCATTAGTCACTATGACAATTTTATGAAGATTCAGTCTTTCGACTTATTACTTGCTTGTTTTGCCCATGGAGTAAGAGGAGATGGCATATCGGCTTGTTTCTATAGAAAATTATGTCGCCGACAAAGGGGGTGAGGGACGGGCGAGGGGAGACAAAAAGCTTAGGGGAGCGTGTCATTTCTCTATGGTCGCAGTACAAACTAGTGCACAATTGGTGGCTACAGTGCAACTTTGTTACACCATCTCTACCAAGGGGAGCGTGTAATTTCTCTATGGTTTTGCCCCACAAGAGGGCACATCTGACTGACTGTCAAATTAGGCCAGCTTGACAGCAACTGGTCCACCTTGAGGCAACTGACTCCCTTATGAAAATGAGGTTGAATTTTTTGGTCTCACTACTGGTGGTACTACTGGTTCTGTTTTCTGTGCTTCGATTCATACAAGATTAGATATTCTGACGTGAGCCTTAAACATCTAATACTAATCTGAAACGATGCATACAAGAAAGAAGAACACGATGCAACGCATTTCGAGTAAGGAATTTAAATGTTATATGGTACGGTCTGCATCTAAAGTTGATGAATATCTCACCTTTATTTACATAAGAACATGGTTCAGAAGTTTTCATCAAAAGTTGATGATGGCTGGACTACTTTATAATGCTTTTACATTAACCTTATTTTGTTTCGAGATACTTTAATTTAGCGGAGATATATTACATAGTTTACCAAAGACAAATGTTAAGCTGTTAAGGAAATGGTTTCGAATTTATTTACGATATGAATTAAAATTAAGTTCGTTCGTAGAATCGTTTTCAAACAAGGTAAAGTACGCAGCGACCACTCCGCATATAAAGGATGTCTATTGTTCACTAATATAGATTTACAAAGATAATCTTTGAATCATTATTTTATATGCGACAACTATTATTGTATCAATTAATTAATGTCAATCCTATGTCAATCAGACAAACGTGACTGTCCAAAGTAGTAGTAACATGTCAGGAATTGAAATAACCACATAATGTGATTTTAACGGAAGAATTTATGAATTTAATGACTATGTGCTGTAAAATATAAATTCAAATGTTTTAAATTGGCAAGTCGAATAAATCTATACAGGGTCCAGGGCTGATGGCTTTTTAAAGAGATGATCACATCAACAGAACAACTTTCTATGTGGGACCAATATCGAAAACGCGAAAAAAAATCTGCAGTCCCATATTATTTGGGTTAAGCAGGTTTGCAGTTTTGTTTAGAGCAGCAGGTTTTTTTACCGCGATTTCGTTTTTGATCTCGTACAGAAAGTTGTTCAGTTTGGTGGTGTGATCACCTCCTTAACCGTCAGCATATTAAGGAAACCCCAACAGGTTACCTACCAGGAAAGGAACGCCATTTTCGTAAGATTATAATTTTCGTTTTATTCTTAGTTGCGTTGCAATAATGTCGTGCTAAATAAACACAATGTCATAATAATTATAAGAGATTTATAAAACATCATTTTTTGTACTTATAGGTTTACTCATCCTATGAAATGAATACAAAAATATGTTTATTTTTAGCTTTTTGTGATATTTAAAATAGTGATTACATTATGTATATGGTTAAGATATAAGTGTGATAAATAAAACATACATAAGTACTATAAATCCTGCTGTATATTATTGTTGTAGACCTATAGTGTAATTTAAGGCTGTTGATAGTGATTGAACAACTATTTATAAACTTCAGCCATACCAAATACATAATGAAACATAGTCGCCAGAAAGAACTAAATTATGTACTGGTGGAAGTGGACCCGGTATGGGTCAACCCACCGGGTCCACGGGTAACGACTCGAATGAATACATATAGATATCTATAGGTATTATAGTTTCAGTCAATTTCACTTATGATATAATTCTATAATGCGTGTTGAATCAACAAAGTGTAATTATGACTCGTAAAGTCATGAGTTCCAACCTGTCCTAAGTCGAAATTAGCTCGAGATATTTCATGACACTTATTGACGATTGGAATCGAAATATTGCGTAGGTGGGTCTTGATACCATATTGTCGACTGTACCCATCTATTTCAAAAATATATTATTTACCGTTTGTGGTTTTTTTTAATGTCCCATAACTCCACTTAATATAGATTAATTGCCAATTTCGTAAGAAGAAGGAAAACAACCAATTGATAATTCAGTCCCTTTTATTATGTCATGTAAAAAATCAATCACAATTTGAGTTCAGACAAATTCTAAATGAGTGATTGCAATATAAAAACTATCCATTATATCAAGCGATTACTCCAATATGAGACGTTTTTTCATTAATTAACAACAAAACGGGAAAATATCCACGCACCACCTTAATACAATACAATGTTTAATAGAATATGAAAAAGCTTTACATTGAGAGAAAAAAAACAACATTTACAGCTTGTTTCACCACATTTGGATAAGCTAACAAGAACGTACTAAAAAGTGGTGAAACAAGCTCCGAAACATACAATGCCCTACTGTTCATTGCGTTTCCTAAGTTCCATTCGGTTAAAAACGATTATACGTCATTAACATTTTGCTATATTTTCGGGAAAGTCCCTCGATAAGTGCCACCCATGTATATTATTTTTAATGCAAAGCTATTTCAAATTCTATCTGATTTTCTGACTCATTAGTCATTATTACTGTGAGCAATGCGTACATTTATGAGCAAAATAGTAAAATAAATATATTTGACATCACAAAATCATATAACGTTTAACGATTGACAGGATCATAAATAAATATCTTTTCTCCCCTCCGGACGGAAAGTGTCAATTGTCGTCACGCTGCCCTAAACTAAGTTGTCGCTTTCCGCCTCCGTCGAGGAGAAAAACAGTATATGTACTAACCTCGGACAGTAAATAAGAAAGCCTCGGATCACATGTTTGTTGAATTACATGAGATCTGAGTCCTTTCTTACTTTCCTGTCCTCGGTATGTAATCTACTATAGTCATTGTCACACAAATTATCTAGTCACATTTAAAGTACCAGAAACTAGCCTGAACTTGTATTATGATGTCTACAACGATATAGAATCCACATTTTATAGACATAAACATCCATGACATGATCCATGATTATGGTTCCGTACTATAAGAAACAGGAGTGCGATTTTTGAATCTCATTCGGAAATTCATTCAAAAACCTCTCTCCTGTAGTATGATTTTTGAATGTCAAATCAGCAGTAGAAAGATGCGTATCTCCATAGTTATTTTGACATTTACAACTGCTTAGCTCACCGAATGAGATTAAAAAATCGCACTCCAGATCATAGATTAGCTCACAACTGACTATATTATAAACTAGCTTTTGCCCGCGACTTCGTCCGCGTGAAATTAGAATAAGTATTGAAAAATATTTCCTTAGTGCACATCCCTACCTACTTCCTCCGTAGAAACTATATCATAATAAGTTTCTATCTTCAGCGGTTTAGGCTGTGCGTTGTCTGTCAGTCGAGTCGTGGAACTGTTTCATGATTATAAATAAAAACGTTAACAATAATTATTAATATTTTGTACAATTCACTTGCAAAATAAAAAGTATTAACAGTAAATAAATACCTATATAACTTACAATTTTCTTTTTATTAAAATGTGTTATAAAAATCATAATACATAACACATAATATAGTTAATTTCCATAATCCTGCCAAAAGTACAATTACGAGTAGCATCATCCCATTTTAGCAGTAAATACGATTCAAATTGGGTATAAAATACTTTACCCACCCCTGTAACCAGCGTATTATCTGCTAAATTGGAAATACATTACCATTTTATATCGCAGGAAGATAAAAACCAGAATATTATTAATCCTAGAAATATTAAAGAGACCGTTTGATTTATAGTATGAAATAGGTATTAGGTTTATTCCAGTAAAAATTGAATTTTATTGTCGAGTGGTTTGTAGTGGACCGTTACGAATGGCGCAATAAAAGGTGGCCTAGCTTGTGCCCAGCAGTGGGTTGATTTGATCGTTTGAAGCATCAACCAAAATTGAAGTTGCTTCAGAAAAATAATTTAATTTAAATGGTTACAGGACTACGTTGGCCCAACAAAATAAATTAATCAATCGATCAAATTAAAGGAATTATAAATCCGTAAAATGTTACAAATGTGCGTATATTTGTATCGTACTAAAAAGTTGTACAGTCGCCATAAGTTATATCGTAACATACAAGGTGTTCAAATATTTCTGAGCAGTGCTAATTTTCAATAAATTCTTTCCAGCAAATGTTATCAATTATATCTGAACGTGTAGGTATTTCGTCATAAATATCTGAACAGCTAACAATAATTTCTTTGGTCTTTTTTCCTAAACTGCCTTTTCTTTCCTTACCTCCTATTTGACCACCTTGTTTGCTTATAGCATAATATCTAATGGCGACTATACAGTAAATTCACAATAGGTATGGAATCTTTAAACGACCTACCTACTATAATCTGACATATTTATAATCTTCCTAGCATTATTATACGCGTCCTATTGTACAATAATCCTGCATCAAACATATAGTACTACCGACATTTCTCCAATTATCTGCAAGCTTAAGCGTTTAAGAGGATAGGCGGGCTGAAATGCTAATTTGGAGAATAGGTTCCGACTATATGCGTATTTATCAGATCCGCCCCACCCATACACGCCGCCGACTAGAGTGCGAAAGAGACAACTGCAGCTCGGACCGATTTTATATACAAAAAATCGACGAAATCAGCATTTCGTATTCCCCTGTTTTCTCCTCCAAAACTAAACCTATTTTAATAATCCTTTCAAAAATAATATGAGAAATACTTTGGCTATGTCCGTACGTTTTGCTTTTTTTGTTTATGTTCGTCAAATTTGTTTACTGGATGTCTGAAAACGGACGGTAAAATGGGTAATTTTCGAAGGTCCCTAGTTCTTACAGTAATTCATTAATGCAAAAAAGCAAAACATAGGGACATGGCCGAGGTGACATAGATTGTATGGTAAAAAAATATTTTCTCTAGCGTTATTATCCAGGGAGAAAACAGGGGAATACATTTGTATGGCGAAAACTGTACTCGTCTATCCTCTTAACAGTATAAAATAATTTAAGCTTTTATACAGTGTGTTTTAGTAAGCTATAATTTTAATAAATGTCGATTATTGTAATTATTTAATATGGCATTGTTTTATAGCATAGCAATATACAAAGGGAAACATATTTCTTAGTTGACATTAATTAAAACTATTGTCAAGTTTAGCATGGGTTTCAAATGAATAAATATGAATATATTGAAGGACGCTGATAGAATTTTGCCATTGAACTATTATGTAACACGACAAAAAAACGTCGTGCGCCACATGAGTGTACGCAGAAGGGTGAAAGATCTTCCATGGTTATTTACTAATAAAGTGTGGCGATATCTCATCACAAATTTTTGGACCGCTGATTGTGTATCTTGTTCTGTTATACGAGGTCAATGCTTTTACTACAACTACCACTGCGTCTGAGCGGGACAGCGAGTATGCCTGCGCCATCTCATGTCCGTAGTATCAATATACAGGGTGATACAAAAGTAAAAATAAAGTAATAACCGCTTAACTCTCAAAAACAATTAAAAATAAAAATTTAAAACTTTTAAGGGGGTTGTTTAGTTAGACCATCAAACCGAACAACTTGCACTATGGGACCAACATCGAAATCGCGAAAAAATAAATCAGCTCTCCCATACATTTAGCTCTAGTAGATTTGCAGTTTAGTATGTAATCAATATTGTATTATAACAAACAATACCTTGTATTATAATCAATATTACATTACTATCGTTTGATCTCTCTTTGGAGTGTTCGGGTAGTTGTATAGTTTTCCGTGTATAAGCTTAAGCGTTACAAAATATTGGCTCTGTGTTACAAAAGGTAGGTTTAGTTACTAAAATATATTGCTGTGCTATAAACTAGTGCGGAACGCAACAAACGTCAACTATCACCTGGTCCGGTGCGTGACCGCCTCGGCGCTCTGCCGCGCGAACCGGAACAGTCCGTTCGATATCGCCACCACAGGCGAGAACAGTCTGAGAGGGTATTCACTGTGGACATCACAATTATGTGTTAGGGGGCGTCCAAAAATCACGTAAGAATTTTACAATTCTTCCATCCATGGACAGCTGGAATTTCAGACAACATTTTGAAGAAAGTATTTTTAAACAAAATTGGGTTTATATCACGTGTGTCTTTATTTAAAGTCGTCATTAACCGCACGGCAATCAATACCATACTTTAAACTTAGTGAACATAAGGTTGATTACCTTGTCAATGAATGGTTTCGATTACCATGGGGAAATGTTTGTCCCTATCTGCGCGAACGAAGTTTTACTACACGCGTTATAAACGTGGTCGTAAGTAAAGCCTGCACTCGTAGGCGAAGAATTTTTCGCTTACGCTGGTAGACGGAACATCACTGTAACCGCGTATGAGAAAGCGATAGACATAAAATCCTATACAATTTGTATGAAAATAGATGTCGGAGTAGAGAGACAGCCGTCGTAGAACAAAAAAGTGGTTACGTCGATAAGGACAGCAATAAGTACCGATCTCCTTTTTTAACTAGAGCGAATTTGCTATGTGCATCTCTTACTGAGTGAATATGACAAGACACGTGCTTCCTTCTAGTACATTCTCTTTCTACGCATGCACTACATTCTCTCCGAGAATAGACGAGAAAGGCTGAGATCATACGAGAAAGGCCGGGAACATACAGGAAAAGCCGAGAACAGACGTGAAAGGCTGAGAACGAAATTGTGAATGCTCTTAATTCTTTTTGCGGCGTCATGTAGTAATTTTAATATAACCTAAATATTAATTAAAACTGATAGTATCTCACCTTCCTATCACAGGCGTGGCTTCGTTGCCACTCAGTATGAACACAGGGAAGAAGATTGAGAACACACAACCACTGCAACAAACATATTAGTGCAATTTTAATATTTGTAGCTGAGCAAAGCCAGGAGAAACTATACATTTCGTAAACAAACCAACATTTCCACAGTCATAGAGTATAATTATGATTTAAAGGCCTTTATTTGAAGAGGAAAGACGGTCTGCAAGAAGTTTGAAGAATATGTTTTTAACAGATCTATTGCTGTCGCGCTGTTCCCAAGCAACCGAGCTTGTCAGAGTAATCACTTTCTCCTAGTGCGAAAGTGATAACTCTGACAAGCTCGGTTTTTTCTCTCCTCCTCTTCCAAAACTAAACAGATTTTAAGCTTGCTGTCATACATGTCTGAACACGGCGGGTAAATTAAGCAATTTATCGTCATTTTCTAAGGCTCCTTCAAGGAGTGCCATCATTTTGTCACTTTTATCGCAAAATATTCTCATCTTGGTATCAGAAAGTGCATATTTTATAGCGCTGATATAAGGACCAAGAGCAATCGTCTTTATAATTAGTGTTTATTGTTTAGTTTGTACAGGGTGTAACAAAGCACCCTAGTAGGTAATACTTAAAGGGGTGCTTCAGCCCATGAAAGTGAACAACTTTCACTATGGAGCCAAATTCGAAATCACGAAAAAAAAATATGCTGTCCCATACAAAACTGATGTAACGACTCCGCTAAAATGTATGGGACAGCTGATTTTTTTTCGCGATTTCAATGTTGGCTCCATAGATACAGTTGTTCAGTTTGATGGTCTTAAGTATTACTAAGGTATTTGATTGCACCCTGTATACAGGGTCCTTCTTAATATGCTGACACTTTTTTAAGGGGATGATCAGACTATCAAACTGAACAATTATCTCTATGAGACCAACATGGAAATCCAGAAAAAAAAACAGCTGTCCCATACATTACTGCAACACTACTCGAGCCAAATGTATTGGGCAGCTGATTCATTTCGCGATTTCGATTTTGGTCCCTGAGAGATAGTTGTTCAGTTTGATGGTCTTATCATCTTCTTAAAAAAATTTCAGCATATTAAGCCTGTGAAGCTTGTGAAGCTCCTAGCCCATGCTGAACCACTTGTACAACAAGTATAGTGAGTACATACCTTATGATATAAGACTGGGGTATCTGCGTCAACACAGCCAACGGCAGCCCGAAGCCGAGGAAGTAAGGCCAGTTGGTCTCGATGAAGGTGAGCCGCTTGTGAAGCTCCCAGCCCATGTTGAACCACTTGTACTCGAATGAGTACAGTGAGTACAGCAGACACATGTGAACGAGGCATAGGAGGTCCCCTATGTACGTTATTGGCAGCATACTGACTAGCATACTCTGTGGAGGGAATGTTTTTGTTAATGGTTTTTAAATTCTAGAATAAACATAGTTGCTTGTTTGCTGTCGTTTTACCATTCTGAACAAAAGAAGTGTTAACGGGAGTTTGGAATGGCATTGCATTTCAACTTACATCACCTAGACAGGTGGCATTTCAGCACAGGAAGCGAAAATAATTATAGTGACAGATAACCCCAGGATAGTATTTAATCAACTTTTGATAGAATCATACGACAAGTATACACTTTCATTTTCTGCAAGTCTCATCAGTGGACGCTATTGTAAACAGTTCCTAACACTTTTGCTCATCACTTTTTATGTACACACGGCGACACATCAAGCTACGCAAAACCAGAATAAGCTGGCCGCGCGTAGGTCGAGTAATGTAATAACGTCGCGCGGTCAGCTTATGTTTGTTTTGCGTAGCTTGATGTGTCGCCGTGTGTACCCGTAATTTTAGAGCTGTCTTAATTATCATGAGAAAAATCTTAATTAATTGTCGAATTGTAGCGACAATATAAATTTATTAGAAGACGGAAATTTTACTCAAAGAAACTTTTTGTGTAGTTACTCGAAATTTTAGAGCTGTCTTAATTATCGCGAGAAAAATCGTAATTATTTGTCGAATTGTCGCGACAATTTGAATTTCTCAGAAGACAGAAATTTTACTCAAAGGAAATTTTTGTGTACCCGAAATATTCGAGCTGTCTTAATTATCATGAGAAAATCTTATCTATTTGTCGAATTGTCGCTACAATTTGAATTTATTAGAAGACAGAAATTTTACTCAAGAAACTTTTTGTGTACCCGAAATTTTAGAGCTGTCTTAATTATCATGAGAAAAATCTTAATTAATTGTCGAATTGTCGCGACAATTTGAATTTAATAGAAGACAGAAATTTTACTCAAAGGAACTATTATTTGATTTTATAAACTATATGCTAGCTACAATGAATAAAAGCAATACCTGAACTAAAAATAAGGCTTGCACCAGTAAACTGAACAGTGAGTCAGCTATAATTTTGCTGACACTTGACATAAACTGCGGCCTCCCTCTTCTATGTCTGTATGCTGAATCTGCTATGTCCTGTAATAGTAGGAAAAGTAAAAAGATAATTAAAACAGTAAAAGAAAATATTCATTTCTTTCAACAAAATGTTCATTTCGCTTCCTGTGGATGGCAAATTCACTTGACAAATCATTCCGTTATGATATTCAAATATACTAGAAGTGATCATCTATCCAATAGCAATATTAATTCCTTTTTAAACGATATTATTCATAGGCGAAGTATTTTTCGCTTACGCTGATAGACGTAACATCAGTGTAACCGCGTATGAGACAGCGATACTCATAAAATCCTATACAATTTGTATGAAAATAGATGTCTGACTCCGGAGTCAGACAGCCGTCGTAGAACAAAAAAGTGGCTACGTCGATAAGGACAGCAATAAGTAGCGATCTCCTTTTTTAACTAGAGCGAATTTGCTATGTGCATCTCTTACTGAGTTATATGACAAGACACGTGCTTTCTTCTATTTCCTTCTCTTTCTACGATATTATTTATTTTTCGATAGGTTTCCCAATTTAATATTCCAGGAAAAAGATTTTATTCAAATTTTCGTCTGAAAATTCTGAAGTCTGATTAAACCATAGACGAAATTTTTCGCTTACGCTGGTAGAAGGAACATCGGTGTAACCGCGTATGAGATAGCGATAGTCATAAGCGCATAGCGTATGAAGAAAGATGTCTGACTCCGGAGTCAGACCGCCGTCGTAGAACAAAAAAGGAGTTACGTCGATAAGGACAGCAATAAGTAGCGATCTCCTTTTTTTAACCAGAGCGAATTTGCTATGTGCATCTCTTACCGAGTGAATATGACAAGACACGTGCTTCCTTCTAGTACCTTCTCTTTCTACCATAAAGTTATTATACCTTACAGGAATAGAGTCAGTGACATGAGTTGTCAAATGACACAGTTTTTGGATGTTTTTTGGAGACTATTCGCAGGCAAAAATTCTAATACTGTCTATAATTCTGAGTCTAACGTAAAATCGTGGATAAATTAATGAAGTAGTGTCAGTATATTTCACAAAATTATCTGCGATTTCACTTTAGATTCCCAATTATTCACGAAAACCGAATTGTAAAAATGGATTGGTGACTAAAAAACGGTTCTATTGATTCGCGTCATCGTATCTCCTTCTATTATACAGTGGTGCCGCTAGGTACATCTCGCTCTCTCAGCTGTATGTTCCTCTATTCCTACCTCTATGCTTTCTACGGATTAAACCAAGGATTTTGGAATACCTATGCCAGCTTCCTGGATTAAATAAAAAGATGTTCCTATCTAAAAAGAACAATTTCAGTAAAAAAAAAAACTATTCCTATTTCGTGTAAAGATTAACAGGTAATTTTTTCTACAAAAAAAATTGTTGGTAGGTAGCTATTCTGTTTCTTTTATTTTGAAAAAAATAGCAAAGTACATTTTTTTCTTTAAAATTCGGCCAGTAATACAGTTGCAAGCAAAAAGTTTATTTATCTAAAAAGTTTACTTTCAGTAAAATGTTTTTATTTGCATGTCAAAGATCAAAGATTCTGGCAATTTCTGCTAAAGCCTGACCTGGAATATAAAAAACCTGGTTTGGGGGCGCTGCAATCGATTGTCACCTTTATTGTCAGTGTTCCAAGTACAAAAATTAGTTCCAATGATTTTCCGCAACATGGCGAGGTTTTTTATATTTCAGGTCGGGCTTTACAGAAAAAAATGTTGGCTGCCATTAGAGGCAAAGAAATAACATAGACTTTTTCTTTTATTTAACAAATGGCTCTACCCACATTTTTTTTACATCGAATTTAGGCCAGTAAACAGTTCATGCAAAAAGGTTACATAACTAAAATGTGGGAAGTGCTAATATGTCTCTTAACACTTAGCCACCTTTAACCGTATCACAGCGCAGTATTACAGTGTCCAGTTTCACAGTGAGTAAACTCAAACTTACTTGAAACCACAAACTGTTGACTAGCTTGCTCAGCAGGAAGAGCGGTAGCACCCATATCATCCTGAACGTCATGGACAGGAACGGCTGCATCCATGCCCACACGCTGTGTGCCACGCCGGGGTTGTGCCCAAACACCACTGTCACTAAGTACTTTACTGCCGGCAGTAACGCATATTCAAACACTAATATACTGAGTAAAAATATAAAACCGTTTAGGATGCATGATTGCAACACCCTTGTAAGTACTTTTGATTCCCTGGAAAAAAAGTTGAGTATGTTAGTCTAGGGGTAACAAAAAAAGATTTTTTTGGCAATTTAACTGGTACAGTCAACAAGTCCAAGGCCTATTAAATCTAATGGGGGATTTTCTGAATAGAAAATTGTTTTAAAATGACTCTATAGATAGCGTTGGTGAGAGATTGATCAACCTTGACCTTGAGGGAAAAATTAAATAAAAGTTCAAAGTTTAATAGTTATAGAGATTTATAGTTTTTTTTAACAGTGTAAAAGACACCTGCTCTCATCTTTTAGATGTAGTAACTACAAATTTGTAAATTTTTTGATGAAAACACTTGTTACACAATCCAGCATAATCTTTTCTGTGGACCCAATTAAAAAAGAAAGGATTAGTGACACACTTTTTAAAGAAAACATCATCTTCCGTCATACTTCTGCTGTAAAATTGTTTTCTTTGGCATCTTTGAGATTACACCCTGTATTGAGCGCAGGGTGAAGATTTTTCCAATGTTATAAAAAATTACCAAATCTAGAAAACTATCACCCTCTGAGTTTTTTTTATATTTTTCCCCTACGAACAAGAATAACTATACAAGAGAAACTCTAAACAAAATCCACAAAATTTTTGGCACCTAATGAAAAATTTCATGTTAACTATGAGTTTTGGCGGCAAGGTACAGTTTTTAAAAACATATATTTAGAACATGGTACAGTATTTTTGGTGCCACTTTTTGAGCTTGATTTACATTTCTTTACATTCTTATTCATAGTTTTCCCTGAAGTTATAAGCCTGCCTATCTCCTGTATTCGGCATGACATTGAGTTTTGGGACGCCCTGTATACTAGACACCCTGTATACAGTTAACTTATTTCAACCAGAGCTAGTGACTGTGCATAATTTATGTTGTAGTGACGGACAGTGACAGGTTTTCATTGCATGCCATGTAGGTTCAAGAACACAGTCGTTTTTGGGCAAATGTCAAAGCAACATTTACCTAATTAGGTAAGTACAGGAAATGATAATTATCATCTCTCTGTTCTCGTGGTGATTAATGATTTGTGTACATATTATGGTCATTAACATTCACCCTAAATTCTTTTGTATTTTATTACAAAACGGAAAATAAAACAACAGCTGTGAGAACAATGATAATGACCTTGTACCTTTATCATCATAACAACACGTGAAAACAAAGAATATTCCAGAATAATATGATAATAATACTTACTGTTTCACTTTAGGCTGCTTATCTCTATTTTTTGGATTATCGGGGTCCAAGTTTGGGGAGCGACTTAAAGCTCGCTCATTAATTTCTTTATCTAAATATAGCAGCACAGTAACACCACGCAAACTGTCTATAAAACCTTTGATTAGCGAAACAGAAAAATTCTGTAACAAAAATAACATTTTCAGGACATCAACAACACTTTGAACCTTCGAACAAAGACATTTACGTTTACGCAAACTTAACGTACTCTAACGCTTTCCATGTTGTACAACAGTCCGTAATCTACTGGCTCATTGTTATCTACAATACTTATGCGACTCTTAATTCACATAATTGTCTGTAATTTTGCTCTGATTTGAATTATTTTACTTCTACAAAATTATAGGTATTTTTCATTTTCACATTGACTTTGACACTTTTTTGACAGCTCTGTTTTTTTTTTTTAAATATATTTACTAGCCTGGCTACTAGACCTTTTGGCTAAATCTTAATTTATTTTTAATTTTCTTCTGTTTTCACATTAAAACGTTGGTATTCGACGTTTTGATGGTTCTTTGGTGTTTTAGGAGGCAATCGAAAGACGCAGGAAAAGCAGAGAAGTCCACAGGAAAGAGGTGAACCGACTGCTTTGCCGCGCTAAAATCTCGTAACACTTTTCCTGTTTACGACCCATGCACCATCATATTTCACTGAACTATATATTGTTCACTTGCACGACACTTTGTTACGCAAAACAACACCAATTTTACGAACCAAAACTCACTATAAACAATAAAAATTTGATGAAATATAAGGACTCCAAACGTCAGCTACCAAAGCCCGCCAAAAACTCCTTGACAGCTCTGTTCCTATGCAGGGCTGCCACCTCAACAATTCGATTGGACGCTAAAATTGTGAATAATTCAGGGGTTCAAAAAAGCGCTAGATTCGGCGCCAAATTATTATTACTTAAAAGGCCTTGAAAGTTATCTAAATTATCTTATTAGCCTTTCCGAAACCCATTCTTAAGTCAGTTTAAGGCAGTCAATTCGAAGGTCCCTTGTAAAATAAATGATAACACATCAGATAAGCGTTCTTATTTAAATCTCCCGAACACTGCATACTCTACGGACATTTTTTAACCACAATAATTGCTATCAATATTTATCACATTCCAATCAAAAAACACAAAATATTGCATAAAAACACAAATATTGTAGCTTTATTAAAAATTTAAAACGCGCTAACGCTGGTTACTAGTTATTATTCTGTGAACGCGCTAGATTCTCCGCTAGGCTGGCTAGGCGCTAAATTCTGAGATGCGACGCTAAACATGCCAAAAAAGCGCTAGATCTAGCGCCGAAAGCGCTAAGGTGGCAGCACTGTTCCTATGTTGCCATTGTTCGGTTTTAAAAACGTGTCGCAATATTTAGATCAGCGTGCTTATTTTGAACAGTTTCAGCAATATGCTCACTTTTTGTCTCCTAAGGATTCAAGATGAAAATGACTGATGTTTTTTCTTTATATACGAAAATGAAGTTAATTTTTATCAATGAATGTACCGCGCATAAAGGTAAGGTCAGGAAGGTAAGGTAAGGTAAGGTAACCTTTATGGTACCGCGTATTTATGTTCTAAAATCTGTGCTTAAACACTCGCGCAAACCATTGTTGAAATAAATAAGCGCATCCAAGTTGTTTGTCTCGTTTTTGTTGATTGATAATGTCAAAAAATTCTGATTGACTTTTTGCTTGTTTGTGAATTTGGTGTTGGTTTTCAACTTCTTATAAATTTGTATTCAAAAGACTGATATCCTGTCCCAATGTGCCTATAATCTAGCGATCATGGATAACGTGTTTATTCTCAATAATTTGAGGTAAGACTTCTATTACATAAATAGAGAAATTCGTAATTTTCGCAAACGTAGACACGAGTTTCGCATGACCTCTTTTTGATGATATCTTGTGTTTTTACGTAAAACATTGCGAAATCGGACAGTTCTTTCTTCTCTAATGACACCTTAGCATATCGTGTTATCTATAAATAAACTGCAAAGTCTGTAAAACAAACTTTTGAGTAAGTTTCAGTGCTTACTTTGTTTGAATCTATTACGTTTCAAAGTTACGAAGTAGAAAGTGGCTTCATAATCAACTGCCGCTTATAACTTGTAATGAAAGGTCTAGATTTATAAATGTTATTGCATATCTATTTATACAATATTTGGCTACCTACTTCCTGATATTTTGTACTTTTTATTTTATATATTATTAAGTTTAAAAACGGACAGTTCTCACTTAAAACTAGGTATGGTTTGATTAGTTTTTGCAGGTTGCTGGTAAAAAGGCACATATACCTACCTATTTAGGACCAAAAGAAAAAACGCTTACCTACAGATTTCTAAAAATATGTAAAAATAATATATATCCACCTATCACATGGCCTGAATAAACGGTTTGAATAAACTCTGACACCAGGGCTTTGCAGCCCACTCGATAAGAAGAAGACATGGCCTTATAAAATTGGACAGACCTGGCTGCTTAAAGAAAGCAAATAATTATGTGCAGGTCGGTCTGCAGTTCTGCATGGATTTGTCAATTGATAATTTATGACATTTCTAATACCTACTGTAAACTCAATTGGTTTCATAGTCTCTTGATCCTTATGAGAAACAGAATGAATATGTTACAATTAATAAAACAAGAGATTTGAGAAATATTTGGTTTTTAAAAGGTTAGGGACATCTTATGCTAGGGCCACACTAACAAGAAATGCCTTTAATTATCGCGTTGATGGACGCTCTTGTTTTCTTCTTTTTTATTTATTTACAATTTTTTTTTTTAATTTTATTTTTTAAAATAAAAATAAAATAAAAAATACGTACTATGGCTACAGAGTGGAGACTTTTTTTTCTTATTCTTATTTTTTATTATTATTCCTCTTTTTTTATCTTTTAAATACATACTATGGCTATGGAGTAGAGTAACGAGAATGTAATTTCATAAATTAAATTCATGGAACAATAACGCCAATTTTATCGCCAAGCATGGGCATTCACATTGACCGTTCAAGTGTAGCCACACACTTTATCGTGTTAATTTTAAGGCAATAATTATCGCGACGATGAGCATTGACGTTAACGTTAGTGTGGCCCTAGCATAATACATGTATCAAAATCTGAAGTCTTCTTCTTATTGTGTGGGCCGCAAGCCCTGGTGTCATTAAATCACATCAGAGGCTGACTAAAAATCTGAAGTGATTAGTGAATGACATTGGAATCAAAATGGGAAATCACAAAAAGTTGTTTGAGTGAAGTTTGAAGAAAGTGAAGTTTTCTATCTCTTGGCTGTTCCAAAACAAAACACTGAATACACCACTTAACATTTTACTATCAATTACTAATTGTTGTACATGAAAAATTAAATAATTGATTGACTGTTAATATATTTCCCAAATGTTCCTCAAAAGGATCCTCAATTCTATTACATTTGAACACTGTACATCAATTTGTAAAAACCATTTTGTAAATGGCATGAACAGCCGACTTTGACTGACTTTTATGTTGTTATATGAGACCAAACCTGACTTAAAATGATAAAAAAATTAACTTGTGTTATTCTGTGCAACATACCAACAATCAAATCTATGGCCTCTCGGGTGCGTTTCCAATGAAGTGGAACAGATATTTATAACACAAACCGATAAAATAGCTTGATTCTGACAAGACAAGCGAGGGAAATTGAGTAATTTGATTGGTTGATTTTACACAGCTACACTCAGATCCACATCAGTGTGGAAAAGCACCCTAAAATTGCAAAACAAAATAAATATACATTGTGGGATGAAATATTGACCTGGTTTATTATCTTACCGTCATATTCATATACCTACTGCTATAATTTCTGGGCCTTATGGCCATTGTTAACAAATATTGTGAATTTGGGACTAATTAAATACCAACATAACATACATAAACAGGATGAGCACACTGTGTTCAGAAACTTTGCTACCTACAGGGTGAAATTGATATCATTAGCATCCTTTTAAACTAAGAGTCTACCCATCAAACTGAACAACTTTTACTGTGGGAGCAAACCAATCGGAGTAAAAACAAAATCTGCTGTCCCATACATTTGAGTCGTGTAGGCAGCGGCGGCGGGTACAGTTCAGTATGCTAATGATATCAATTTCACCCTGTATAAACACTATGCAATGCAGCATAGGTAGCATGCCACATGTGATATTTTCCCCCACCACTCAAGAGAAAAGATATTGATGAAAAATACGTTTTTTTGTGGACGTGCCTTCAATTGAAGCGGGATGGCTAATTGCAAACTTATGCTTGTAAGAAAGAGACGCTTGCACTCGAATAACCGGGCCTTAACCTACCTTATAATATGGTACTTGAATGCATAAATATAATATACTATTACTGAGAAATAAATATGTAATCCGCGGCGAACGAACCGAAGGAGGCGCCGTTTATTCGTCCAAGAAGGAGGTGAAAGAATCGAATTTTAAAATTCTTTGTATGAAATTCTATGACACCTCGCACATTCTTTAGAAGAATTAAAAGGAAATTCGTTTCGTTTGCCTCCTTCGCCGCGGATAGATATGTGTCCACCCTTACAGGTCAATTTCTTGTCTATGGTTCTATATTCTTTTACCATTTAACACATTATTCCATTATGAAACCGTTCATTTATGAATGTATAAAAGCAAAGGAACCCGGACCTCATCATTCAAAGTTTGCGCCTCTGGAACAAGCCACCGACTGGCATCATGATCATGGGCCTGTCATCGTGCACTGCTGACAATAGGCAATTCCTTGCACTAATGTGTGCCTAAAAACTCTAAAAAGACTTGTTGTAGCATCGTTTCTGACCACCCAAAACAGATTTACAGATGAAATTTATCCATATGTAGGTAAATCAATTAATATTCTCATCTAAGCCACAACATCTTAAATTACATACCTACATCTAATTAACACGAAACAGTAGTTTATAGATAAACAAAATGCCCGTCAACTGCTCAAAGTTCAGAACTTGTATACTTAATCAAATCTACGTCACTATTTGCCAGGCCCGGATTAAGGAAAGTACTCAAAAGGTGCTAGGGCCACAATTAAAGGTCCCCATGACTTCGTATTGTAATTATAAAATGTATTCCGTTTCTCATGTTTTAAGACAGCATGATGTGTTGTGACGTCTAGAAGTGAAAATCTTAAAATACATTAATGTAAAATATACTTAGGTACCTACTCAGCCAAAAAGAAGTTGGCACTCATAAATTAAATTGAAGTATCCTAATAGGTATAAAATAGGCAGTATCCTAATAGGTATAATTAGGTCCCACCTATTTCAGAATAATTTAATTTAGAGAGATTTGATAAACTAATAATGAAATGAAAGCAAAAATACTAAAAAGTCTTGTGATTTTTTTTCGCGATTTCTACGTTTGTCCCATAGAGAAAGTTTTTCAGTTTGATTGTTTGATCATCCTCTTAAAAAACCGTCAGCATATTAAGTTGGACCCTGTATATATTTCAAACAAAGTACCTACTTTACAATTTGAAATATGCTTTACTGTTTATTCCAATTTAAAGAGGGTCCTATGCTTTTGGGCCTCCCTTGAAATCCGACCCTGCTTCTTGCCTAGCTACTAAGGCAAGCAAGACAAGCCTGCAGTCAGTGATCGAATGCGCCGCGAGTCGCGCGTCTCTTGCGCGTACGTTCTCTTCCTTTGTGACGTAGAGGAATGACCGATTGAGTTTCGAAGTTTCATTGTGTTTCAAAAATGAAAGTGGAAAAAGATGTAAGCCTTGCCGGGCCAGTGGACTCAAAGCCTATTCTTTCTGACAGGAAAGGGAGCCTGAAGGTGACGATAACTCCAGCACAACATAAGACACTAACGCATTTGCCGAAGAGGCCGCCAGTGGATTTGGCCTTTACTGACTTGACATACAGGGTCCAGGAGGGAAAGAGGAGCAGTAAGTCGTTTTTTTACCTTTTGATCATGTCTATTTCTTAAAATGTTGAATTCTCACTTATATTGAATTTATATTTCTCCAAAATGTTGACTTCTTTACCCTAAGAAATTTGTAATTCTAGGGAAAAAATTAAGTGTCAATTTTAGGTATTGGTACCTACTCATTAACATTATTAATGCAATAATATTGTTGTGTGTGAATGGAATCATAATGACAAAGTTTCGCCTATGCTCAACCAACTTTCAATCATGTTTCTTTCATTTGACCCATATGCGACGTTATTTGACACTCTGATTTAGTAATAAAGTAATAAATAATTTTACAGATTAATGTTTTCTGTCTTATTCGCACTTGTGTTTGTGCTATAAAAAGTTTTCTCGTTTCGGCTGGATCTTATGGAGGAGAGCAGTAAGTTGAGCCATGTTCGGGGAAATAATAAAATACATCGAAGAACAAATGCCTTACACTAGTTACACTAGATCTATCAGAATTAAAAAAAATCTAAATGTTCTTAGTAACGTTTAAAGATAATGATTGCAAAGAAGACGCAAAAAGTTATATCTTTAAAAATCTAAAGATTAGAACAGCATTTATCGACGAACGTAAAGGAAAAAATGCTACAAAACGAGTTCTAACATTGATCAAAACCTTCTAGTAAATAATTAGTCCAATGATACTTGGTAATTACTGGCATTCTTAATAATGGTATTTAAAGACCTTAATAATTTAAATAGGTATGATATGTACATACCGTACATTTAATATACCAATCGACGATTAAGAAAATTAACAGCATAGTTTTATGATTTTTTATTTAATTGGCTGGCTTTTTAATGTTGACAAAAAAAATTATCTGTTCCATACTAAACTGCAGTGCGTACATGACTCAAATGTATGCAACAGCTGATTTTTTGTATGCTTCGATCGGTTTGCTCCCATAGTAAAAGTTGTTCAGTCTGATGGGTAGACTCATAGTTTAAAAGGATGCTAATGATATCAATTTCACTCTGTATACATTCTCGATATCGTACGTCCTGAAGAACACAACCCTCTTTGCCAAAGTCCGTAAAAGATGGTTGACATTACGTTTATTTACGACTTGAATATACCTATCTACTCCGATACTAATATAATCCTTGTCCTAGTTCCACATTATCATTGAATGTTGGAGTTAGTCATTAGTGAGGCAATGGAAAGAAACTACTACCTACTACTACGAACTGAAAGGAAATTTGTACAGTTATAAAACTTTATTCACTAACAATAACAAGGTTGTTTCAACATCTTCATTGCAAAACTTATCACCACAATGGCGAGTCTAAACTCCGTGATATGCCATCGACTGGACAGAAGAACATCTTCAATTGCCTTTACAAACAGTACCTTTACCTTTACTTTATTCCACGTGATAAATTCGGAGTACACCAATCCCCAGTATAGTGTAAACAAATGTAGACTAACGTCCACACACTCCCATCACCTGGCCTAGGCCTGTGCCCCAGCAGAAAGAGGCTGTTCTATTTTCATCTTGGATGCGGATTCGCGTCATTTTGATTGTCAATTTGTGCCTAAGTATAAATCTACAATACTCGTAATTTTCAGTCTGATTTTGTAACTCTTGTTATAATTTTCTCTACACGAAGGTTGCCTGTGGAGATCACGTGATAGTCCCTAGAACTAATCAAGAGATAACTCCGCATTATCGTAATAATTTATAAGCGAGAAGTGTTTATCGCAATAAAATGGAATTTAATGTTAATAATTGTAGCTTGAATGTATAAATACGTCATGGCATACGTTCGAGGCATGTATTGTACCCACTGTCCATTATAAGTGGCGACTGGCTCACCTCCTGTCATACTGGACAGAGTTTCGGTACTACTGTTGAAATGTGGATGTTCTGATATTTCAGAATATCTCTTGACTACTCCTTCGGGGAATATAGTCGTAAGCATATGCTATAATTGTAGCTTTAATTCAGTAAAATTTATAGTTTTGTTTAGGCATAAATGCATTCAGCTGCTATTATTTTACATAAGTATATCTTCGTCGCGATCGTGGGGAATATTCAACATCACCATCTCTGCCGATAGACGTCCACTGCTGGACATAGGCCTCCTCCAAGGATCGCCACAAGAACCAACATTTATATTCTGATTTCTGTATAATACACATTCTTCTGACGAGTAAATGGCATGTCATTGAGCTATTTTCCGTCGTGGAGATCCTGCCAATCAGCATTACACATTTTTGTCCATACCTAGCTAAACTGAGAAAAAAATACTATGCACTTATTCAGGCCACTTCTAGAGGCTCTAAAAATACGATTAGCTTATTAATAATACCTATTTACAATTATATACAACCTAAAACTAAAATCTATTTAAACTAAAAAAAAATGGCTCTAAAGGTAGCCCCTGGCCAAACCATCATCATCATCATCATCAGCGGCAATTCCCCGTTGTACAGCTCAAGACACCTGTTGGACTAGATATGATCCAGCACTGGGATCGATTAATATACAATACAATGAATTAAAGAAACACTGTTGAAATGAAGAGGAAGCAGTATTTAAAATACAATAAAAAATTCAATGACACCAGTGACCAATTAAAATAATATTCTATAGTCGACGACCAGTCTCCGGCCCGGCGCGGTCGTCAGTTGAATAATTCCATGAACATTATAATTATTTATATTTATTATGAACGTTATCTGAATGCCATTAGCATTATTGATTACCTATGGCTAGATAAATCCAATTCATTTTGCATTCAGAGTTTCGGTACGGCAACTGACGTGTTAATATTCTGAATGTGATCTACAATAATATGGTACCTATTTACAATAAACATATGGTATGCATAATAGATATGTTATAACTATTATACATACCATATACTACTACCTCCTTGGGGAACATAGTCGTGAGCGTACGCATGTATTAATTCAAATAAGTTTAATACTCATATTTAGTCAGCATAATGTTGAAAACGGCGCGATTGATTGTAAGCCCATTCTTGAGACAGACTAGGGGCCTATAAAATTTTTTTTTTTTTACGTAGCCTCTTCAATGTCCCACTGCTGGGCAAAGGCCTCCCCTTTTACTCTCCAATCCTCTCTGTTGTGTGCAACTTCTGGCCAACTCTCCAAGAAGGCATCCATGTTATCTCTCCACCTTTTTCTCGGTCTACCTCGACGCCGGTGACCATCCTGGGGAACCCAGTCTGTGGTGATTTTGGCCCAACCATCCTGGGGAACCCAGTCTGTGATGATTTTGGCCCATATTATATTACATAAGTAATAAAAAATTTGAGATACATTAAAACATTACTGATAATGTTATATTAGGAACCTGAGTCTGGGGTATGGCTTCATGCCGAACCCTGGGACACTTAGTCACCTTATCAGACAACTCTTCCCTCAGTATTGACACTGCTCTCAGACTCTGTTCGTACAAATGCATCATACGTCGTGTTTGTGAATTGTGACTCCATCATTCAGGCTAACTGCCACCACGCCCTGAGCTGCCTGTAATCCGCGGGTCGTTTTTCACGCCATCACACGCTGAATGACCTGATGCATCGGGCGCTCTTTTCAGCTAATTCCGAACTTCCTCAAGCTCTCTGGTCTGTGTCGCACCGATGGCAGAAGACCCGATGGCCTAACCCTTATCCCTAGGCAGAAGGGCCGCTGCCTCCTATGGGATGCTACCTGCGTAAGCACCTTTGCACCAACACACCTTCCCAGTCCCACGCAGGTAGCCGGGTCACCTGAAGCAATCCAGATACTCCTGCGTGGAACCGGACCACATATTTGTTCCGTTCGCCGTGAAGACAGCCGGTCCCTGGGGTGCTGAGGCAAAGGACTTTGTCAATAAATTGAGCCCACGACGGCTCCGGGACAGGGGCTGCAACCCGCGCTCCGGTTCGTTTGTGGTCCAACTTATAGCATTGGCAATACAACGCGGCAACGCCGCCAGTATTTTGGGCTCGTTTAGACCAGAAACGAATCGTGGCGGGTGCCTAGCATAGGTTCATATATAATTTCTTACTCTTTTTTTATCTTTTCGTCGCTGTTATTTCAAAAAGTCGTATGTTATTTCGAAATCGAATAAAACATACGACTTTTTGAAATGACAGCGACGTTTTGTGGCCTATTAGTTATGAGTTCTTCTGACTGTTATAACATAAATGACAAAGTTGTTAGGACACAATATTATTATGTAGTTTAACGCCTTAAGTATCCAGAGGGCCGGGCCGATCAAGCTAATTTAACCTTATTCAATTTCAGTTGTAATCAAATTACATTCAGTATCGCGCTAAACATGAATTATTTACTATACTATTTCTATATTTGCATTGTTTTAGGTTTAGGTTAAGGAAAGAATTTCAATTAATTTTATAACTTCTAATTAATTAGTTACCATTCGAATTTTTATAGTGGTGATCAATTTGTTTTTAATGATAGAATCTGTGATTTATGCTGTTGACTCATTTGGTGTTAGATTAGATTTCTATCTAATTGAACAGTAAAAACCATTGTTTTATCACTTTTTATCTCTCTTTGGACTCCTTTTTGATGAGACCATTAGTAGAACAAAAACAAAATTATGAATTTTCTTTTATTTGCCTCTGCTTACTACAGGTAGCACCTAATGACGGAAAGATTGCGGGGTAAAGATTATCGTGGTATGGGCATGTGATGCGGTGAGATGAGAGTAGTATTGCTAGACGAGAGCTAAGAGAGATGAATGGTGGAAGATGACATATTGCACGGACCCCAAGTAATGGGGTAAGTGCGAGAGAATGATGATTAAAAGAGACAGAAAAATATTTGTGCACTGTTCTATAATGCCTCTATTTGTATATTGTTTATGCTATAAAGTAATGAAAGATAGCAAAAACCTCCTGATTAATAATAACCAACGAAAAAGCAGATATCTTTATCAAGGTCACTAATTGTTTTCGTTATTATGCTGTATGCGCGAAATCGGATCACCGACACACAGTGTCGGTGGACAAGGTTTAGTAGTTACTATTTTGATATGATTTGTTACTTTCAGATTAATTAATCGGCCTACCAAAACCATAAAATTCTAAATAATTTATTAAAATTTAATATTAGTGAGATAAATCTATGTTTCGTCGCTACTTCGCTCCACGTTTTGTCCTTTATCATAATTTCGTTTACAGCTGTAAGTAGGTACTCTGTTACAGTTTCAATTGGAAGCTAGAAACTAGTCAAAATAAACGCCTAAGCTATTGATTTTAAATATTTAAAGAAAGCATAAAAAACAGTGCAGTCATAGGTAATCGACACTCGACCTCGGAATAATTGGGATAGAGTTGAAAATTTATTACGGACCATCATTATTATATTCGATGACTGTTAAGTAAACAAACTAATGTTGGTTTCTAGCTTCGAAAAAGTTAGTCGTCCCGGTTTTTTCTTGTGGCTTTAGCTCAAATTTCAAATCCCTCTATCTTATAACTATAACACACGTTTTCTTTCTTTAAATTATACATTCTTGAATTAAGTTTATTCAGAAAAAAATCGATTTTACTTAAAAATATAGAGATACGATTAGACGTCATTTTTATTCTTGCTATGGGAAAAAGTCAATAAAATATCATACATAAAAGATAACAGTTCTCTACGTTCAGGGAAAAAAACTAATTATTTTGTAAGTAGTCCACGCGACACGATATCCTTGGTCTCTGAACAGTCAAGGTTCAAGCCATTTTACCTTATTATTGTGTATTTAAATGACCGTCAAGAAACGAGATAATAATTGTATCCTATCTTACATTTTAGAACGAAGTGTCTTGAAGGAATAACGCAGGGTAATTGTATGGGTCAAATTATCTGAACTGTTAGATAGAACATTTCGATATCTTCGCTTCCTGAAAGTATCGGAAGCAAACAAATTATATTAAGTACATAATATAATATACAGGGTGTTACAAAACACCCTAGTAATTCTTAAGGGGGTGCTTTCAGCCCATGAAACTGAACGACTTTCACTTTGGAGCCAAATTCGAAATAACAAAAGAATATCAGCTGTCCCATACAAAACTGCTGTACCGAGTCGACTAAAATGTATGGGACACCATTTTTTTTTGCGATTTCGAAGTTGGCTCCTTCGTGAAAGTTGTTCAGTTTGATGCTATGAACCACCCTCTAAAGTATTAAGTACCTATAACTTGGATGAGGGCAGTGCAGGACCGGTCGTTGTGGCGATCCTTGGGAAGGCCTATGCCCAGCAGTGTACGTCTATCGGCTGATATGATGATGATGATAACTACCTACTTAATACTATCTCATAAACTTTTATAATTTCGAATGTATTAAAGCACTGAAAGAGCAATCTCACAAGTTCACAAGACTGCCGTATCTGTTGTTTTCTCAAGTCCATAGATTGTTGCAACTATTGACGTGCAATTACACATTGCATGCCCAGTGTTCTTGTAATTTATTCTGATTATCGCCTCCTGCGCATGTTTTAGAACCTCCCGATACAATGTAATACGATAGTTTTAAATAGAATGACAGTGTCTATAGTTACTTAATAGCTCTGATGTATGTTTAGTATCTTTTATTCAATAGGTTGGGTTGTTATTCATTATATTATTGAGTAAAGGTTCACTTCCGACCCCAGCGGCCGATGCGACTGACGCGTGGTTCTGTCATGTTTTCATAGTAACTATCGGCCGTCGGCCGCGAGCTTACTATGAAAACGTATGGCATATTATGACAGAACCACGCGTCAGTCGCATCGGCCGCTGGGATCGGAAGTGAACCTTTAAAGTTCCTTATGCAGTGATTTTTCGGTCGCCTGGCAACGCTAGCTCCCTTGGCACGTCAATCTAGCTTGAAAGCTTCAATAAGCTAAACGCGAGTATAGCTAACTAATATTAGACTAGACATTCTTAACTAATATTAACTTCATTATTTACTGACGACAATGTTCGTTCTATTTAACCATTAAACTGTCGGTCGTAGTCTCCAAAGTCACGTGGACACGTCGCATTATGAGCCGTATTACTAAGAGTATAGATAAACATTTTTTATGTACTTCACTTGCAGTCAGGATGTCATATCTTGCCTTGTCACGGTTTGGAGTGATGTATAATATCAAGTGGGCAGTGCGATGCCCTCGCTTGATTAAAGAGCTGAGGAAATGTTTAATTCACGTTCTGGAACGGACATGCAATCTTTTGTTCTTTCCGTTGCAAATGCTAGAATCACGGACTGAAAAAGTACGCGTTTAATCGGTACATAATTTTTTACTTATTGTAGATTTTTCCCGTGACTTCGTAGTACTTCGTACGCACCGGTTCCCGTCATAGTATCGAGATAAAATAAATACCAGTTGTTTAACTCTATTCATTATCAGCATCAACTCAGCCGATGGACGTCCACTGCTGGACAAGGACATAGACCTCCCAAGGATCGCCACAAGTTAAGTCTATTCATAAGTTTATAAAACACAAAAAGTTTGATCAAAAACAACAAACAATTTTACTATATCAGCCGACGCAGTCCTATTGGCAAAGGCCTCCCACCGTTCTCTAAATTAAATTAATAATATACGTTGCTAAACACACTTAAATGTCCATATCATATGAAGATTTTAATATGTTTGGTATACAAAAACTCAAAAAATACAGTAGGAAACTTCCTGATGCACGCACGGTGACACATTGAGCTAAACATGTCCAGCATAATTTGGCCACACGACGATATACTATAGGGTCCAACTTAATATGCTGACACTTTTTTAAGGGGATGATCAGACCGTCAAACTGAACAACTTTCTCTATGGCACCAACATCGAAATCGCGAAAAAAAAATCGGATGTCAAAACCGCAAACCGCAAACCTGTTCGAGCCAAATATATGGGACAGCTGATTTTTTTTTCGCGATTTCGATGTTGGTCCAATAGAGAAAGTTGTTCAGTTTGATGTTCTGATCATCCCCTTAAAAAAGTGTCAGCATATTTAAAAGGACCCTGTATTCAGATGTAGGAACAAAAAGATTCTTTAAGGCCTCCGCTCATTGCAGCGATATTGTCGCTGCGATTTTGCTATAATTGTTCTCAGTACATTTTGTATGGGGACGCGCGCGATCCTACACACTGCCGCGATATTATCCAGCGATAATATCGCTGCGATTTTGCGATAATTGTTCTCAGTACATTTTGTATGGGGACGCGCTCGATCCCACACACTGCCGCGATATTATCGCAACCTGCCGCAATCTCTTTCTACTACATTCAGTGAAGGGCGCATGCGTGACGCGAATCGCGGAATCGCTGCAGTGTGTAAGGTGTCGCGATATCGCTGTCGAAAATATAGCTCGATAATATCGCTGCAATGTGCGGAGGCCTTTATTCTGATAAGTATACAGGATGTAATGTTGTCTAATTGTGCCTACTGACCTTCGTCCCTATCTTTTCCATCACTCTGATATTGCCATGGTCCACCGGTCGTCTTCCCGTCTAGCCAAGCCAACTGTCCTGCCCATCTCGACTTCATTTGCCGTATAACCCCCACTTTAAGGGTATTTACCGTTGGCGCGCTCCATACAAACGTAGTCTGGTTATATTTTCAATACTAACCAATTAAAATCAATGAAATTTTTTGGAAACAATCTAGAAACTAATCTCTGTGTTTGTATGAAGTCATATTTTCGTTATAATGTATAGTTTTAAAGTTACAGTGCCTCAAAGATTTCCATACAAATCTTAAATTAATCCTAGCATTGAAACTGTATATTTTAACGAAAAACTGAATCCATACGAACATAGAAATTAGTTTCTAGATTGCTTCTGAAAAATTTGATAGACTTTAACTGGTTAGTATTTAAAATATCACCATAGTACGTTTGTATGGAGCGCGCTCTGAATTATATTCCCTTAAGGCTAGGCCTGAATCCCAGTAAAGGAAACGAAAAGAGGCTGACAATTACGACGAAGACGATCTTAAAATAAATATATCCTCCAGCTCAATATCAAAACGTGCATGAGGTCAAGTTTTTATCAATGTATATTTAATTACTTTGGACTCTTACAAGGTTATCGAAGGTTTTCGACCCTACAGGTACCTAAGTGAATTCTTTGCCCTCCTCTGATCCAAAAAGGTGCCTTCACATTTTAATATCGCCTTCGATCCGAATGTCGTAAACTTTATTATTTTGTACTTATGCAGTGATTCACACACCTAGGGGAACGTGTCATTGCTCTGTGTTCACACTTTTAAAATACCTGTATAAAGATAGGTGCAACCTAAAGAATGCAAACTTTCAAATTAAAGATTGAAAAATTTGTCTCGGGCGGGACTTGGACCCACGCTCTTCCAAACCGGGGAAACGTGCTAACCAATTACACCACCGAGCCTACAACCCAGAGAACGAAATTTTCAATCTTTTACGTCTTAAGGGGACGTGACGAATTTGATTCGAAATAGCACATCATGGCTGTAACATGTTTATCTGACTTCTGACTAATATCATAAATGCGAAAGTTTGTGACGATGTTTAGATGTTTGGATGTTTGTGACGCAATCACGCAAAAACGGCTGAACGGATTTGGATGAAATTTGGCACACAGATAGAATATGTTCTGGATTAACACATAGGATACCTTTTTAAGATCCACGCAGACGGAGTCGCGGGCAACAGCTAGTAATCAATAATAATGCAAGCTTTGTCTTTCTGACGGTAGTTTTGCACGCGGCAGACCATGTCCAACCGAGTCTCTCTTCAGAACGATTGGCATAACCCATCCCAAGATTGTTTTTTCGAAACGGGCTCTTATTTCCAACTTACTGTACTCCTGTAAACCAGGAATCAGTATCAATAGCGGGAATTTTATCGCCACTCCTATCTTAAGAAGATAGGAGTGGGAAAAATAAATATCCGACTTCCCTCCATTGCAAACGGCAGACAGCAATAAGAAAAGCAAGGCTTTAAGGCTTAAAGTTTAAGCCGACTCCAGAGATAATTTATAGCAGAGTTGAAAACCCTACCGCAAAAGCACCAATTGCATAGCATTACAAAAACAAAAGAGGAACCTAAACCTATTGAAGCTATGCCCTCTTAGACCATATAATTATGGACAAGTTACGCGTGTAATTCTACTAACAAACTTTTTTTACACTTTTTGCGAGGGACGAGGTAGCATGAAATCCGCAACTTTGGATTTTATTCCAGTACTTGAGATTATAATTTTGATTGTTAAAAATAGTCTCGTGTTATTGTTCCACAATTATAGGCTGTCTCGTTTAGTGATAAGGTGTAAAATTGTATGCAGATGCACATGATTAATTGATCTTGTTAACGTGGCAGAGGGGAAATGCTAAGGCGAAGCTGGTCCCTAGTTATATGGTGTAAGTATGCCCTAGTTTGCTTCTAGTAAAAAGTACGGTATAAGATCAGCTCAGAAGGACGCAATATCTAATTTCGATTGCATAAATATTCGACTTTTGTAACATCCTTGTAGCAGTATTAATTCTTTATCTATTGATAAGAACAGGTAACGCTTCGCTTATCGTTAAATTTCATATTTATTACAAACACTAACATACAGGATGTTAGTGTAGAACTTCAGGCGCATTACTTTAATTTAAATGTAGTGTACTCAGTATACTCAACAACTCTCCCCAAGGAACCTAAGGGAAATTAGCAAAAATTAATTTCTTTTCATACTAAATGTCGGACCGCCTTATTTTGGGCCTACTGTTTTTTCTCTCTGTATTTTACTGTTTATATATGGTGTATTAAGCCGTGGTGTTCAAGTGGCGAGTAACCTTTGTCGTGCAGGAGGCGATGGTTCGATTCCCGTCCAGGCCGACTCGTACCAATGAGTTTTTCGGAATTTATGTACGATTTGTAACACCACTGGCTTTTCGGTGAAGGAAAACATCGTGAGGAAATCTGCATGCTTCAATTTCGAGGCATGTATTGTACCCACTGTCCATTATAAGTGGCGACGGGCTCACCCCCCGTCACACAGGATAGAGTTTCGGTAGGTACTACTGGTGAAACGTGGATGTTCTGAGGTTTCAGAATATCTCTGACTACCCCCTCGGGGAATATAGTCGTGAGCATATTATGTTCTATGCTGATATATGGAGTAAAATAAAGATTTGTTTTATTGATTGATTGAAATGTTGTAAACGTTGGATCAGGTCCAAATATACAGGGTGTTAGAGTAAACAGTTGCAGTTGCCTTGCAAGTCCAAAATAAATGTTGGACTTCCCTTACTAAATGCAATCAGCTGATCGAAGTTTTGTATGAAAGGTCGATATTTTTTGCTAATTTCTTATAGGTTTCTTTGGGAAAGTTGTTCAATATCATGGGTACAACCACCCCTTAAAGTAATGCAACTGTTTACCCTAACACACTATTCTATTCTATTATAAAACTGTCTCTAGCTTGCCGTAGTCTCTTCCCATCGTCTATGATAGATACCATCATACTGCCATCATACCTACTATTCGACTCGAAAATAGCCGGGAGTTGACGGTGGTAAGATACTTATGTACTTATGTTATTGTCTACTATTGTTTCTTCTCAGAACAAAAACTAAAGCATGCAAAGCAACTTGGATTAGATAAAAATAAAGTAACAACTAACTAACTCTTGGAAACAATTGATATCTGATACACTGTCATATTTAGCTTCTACCTTCATGAGTAATTCACCAAGAACGAAACGAAGGAAGTATACAGGGTGTCCGGTAAATAATGGATAACCCGGTAACTGCTGATAGAGGACCTCAATCCCGTCCAGATAGTGGACTTTCATGTCCAGTAAAAGTGCCATGGTTTTCGAGATATTTTGACTTTTTAATTTTTTCTGGAAGTTAGGACCTTTGTCACTCTTTCATCATCATCATCATCAGCCCGGTAAACCCCACTGCTGGGTATAGGCCTCTTCATTTTCACGCCATGTCACTCTTTAGACTAATTAAAATTACAATTGGAGCTTCGTTGTATGGTGGCTCAAGAAAGTAGGTATTTATTTTTCGAAAAACAACCCTTGACAGGCAAAATCATAAACACCAAGATGGACGCCACAATTTTAAAATTAGAATTGAATAACACAAGTTATCGCATTTGATTCAGACGACCACACATTAACCACAAGCACTATATTTTATACTATTTAGTAATCAGTGCGTAGAAGCCACAAGAGGAATAAGTCTAGAATATCCTTATAAACCTCACGCCCCCCGTTGAATAACAAGTGATTCTTTTGTCTCGAGTCTCACTTGTTACCACACTATGTTTTCCTTCGCGTTCTTGATTCCAAGCAGGTGTGGGAACGTTTGTTGTTCTAGTAATACTGCTTTTAATAACAACTTAGTTTATGTACTAAGGTGATATAATTGTTGACTTGAAATGCAAAGGTTAAAGTCTACAGGTTAAGTAGATGTTTGTTAGTGTACCTATTCAATGTTTGTCCCATTTACAAACTGACATGTTATCCGAGTGGTGATCTTCTTCGGGTTTCTCTCCATTACTGGAGGTTGGCAGTCAGCACTGCATATCCCTGTCTATCTCTCGCCAAATGAAACAGCTCCTCCAGACCCTGGCGATGTCTGACCACTCTTTCAGGTTCGCGAGCCATGACAATCGTGGCCCACCGACGCTTCTTTTCTCCTCTACTTTGCCCATCATTATTGTCTGGAGCAGTTGGTAATCGATATTATGTAAATACAGAGTGTAATGGGTTAAATGAGTTACTTTAGACTTTAGGAGGTGCTTTAGTCTACCAAACTGTTATTTCACTATGGGACCAATATCGAAATCGATTATTTAGGATATAGGTTTTACGTCCCATAATGATAGTTTTTCAGTTTAATTTTCTGAAGCACCTTCTTAAGTATATGTAACGCATATAGGATTACACCCTGTATAGTATATTTACAAGTTTCACTGGCAGTGCCCAAATTATGTTCAGCGCGTGTGAGCCCGTTGCTACTTTTAAAGAACAGTTAATTACTTTACAATTACAAGTCTATGAGTTTAAGGGTTATACTTATAAATAATAACAATGTTTTAAATGGTTTTTAATGAAAGTGTAAGGTTGAATCTTAATAAAAGTATTGTGGTCTGCTGTTTATGAAAAATTATACGTGTCATACTTTGTCTAAAGTAACTCTTGGTTTAGCGTCACCAAATAAACTATGTACTTATTGTACATTGGTATCAAATATTTGGAGTTTGAACTATGAGTAATAAATAACGCTATCTGAACACAAAAGCGTGTGATTTACGCTAAAGTTTATACAGTTTATATGTATATATCACTTTGTGATATGTACGAGTCTGTGGTATGAGTAATATTGTTTGACGCACGAAAGTACTTTTTTTATCGCCCTTTCATGTTATAGACACGGACTTGTCAGGTCCCGTGGTTATATGTAGATGGATTATCTAATCACACATATTTTGTTACTAGTATTTTTTCCAATGAGTAATGTTCTAAAGAAGTTTGCATACGCTGAATAAGAAATTCTGATGCGTGCGTATGTGAAGTCTGCCAATCCATATTGACCTCGCAGGGTCTTCTAATGCTCATTCCCCTCACAATGATTGTAAGCGGGTAATTTATGGTAATTATTGGGTAATAACGATTATACAAAAATGTATTCAGGCCAACTGGTTGGAGGTAGTTTGAAATACTCTTGAATGTATTTGACCATTTATGTTTGTTTTAGATGGTCTCCAGTGTCTCCACCAACACTCATACTGACTGAGCGCGTAGTAGAGTATGGCTTGAACGGCCTGATCCCTTTCCCCTTATTCTCTCTGCATTGGTTTTTATTTAGAAACGCATACAGGGTCTTCCTTAATATGCTGATGGTTTGTTATGCTTAAGGGGATGATCAGACTATCAAACTAAACAACTTTCTCTATTAGACCAACATCAAATCGATGATAAAAAATCAGCTTCAAAACTGCAAACCTACTCGATATATTTTTTCACGATTTCGATGTTGGTCCCATAGAGAAAGTTATCCAGTTCAAGTATCATCCTCCTAAAAAAAATATAATTAAATGTATGTTGTTTTCATGTATATTTCAGAGTGTCAGACAAATAAATAAACACTCTATAGGTATTATGGATTGTTGTTGATTAACGTTCAATTTGGATATCTGTTCAAAGGCATCTTAATTATACATAAAAGTGTCAGCTTAATGGCCCTAAAGACATAATCATTAAACACATCAGTCGACTGACCTGTTAGTTGTCACGTAGGAAATGACGGTAGGTAGACTGAGAATACACTCGTCAGGGTGCTGCAAATGAATTTTCGTCCTATTTTCAAAATTAACCAATTTACTTTATTAAAAAAAATGTTGTTAACACATTCTAGAAACCAATATCTATGTCTTTACCTTGTCTGATTTCCGTTTAAATATTTAGTTTCATTGTTAGGCAATGACGTTAAAATATTGGAACGGAAATCTGGCATGGTACCGACACAGATATTGGTTTCTAGATTGTTTTAACATCATTCTTTTACCTTAATTTCTAAATGTCCAAACCAGAACGTAACTTCGTTTTGTATGGCGCGATTTATCAGGAATATCCTCTTATTTTGCCTATTACTGTGTTCTAATAGTTTTCTGTTTAATGCAGATGTCAAGACGATCCTCAAGTCGGTGTCGGGGCGACTTCGGTCTGGAGAGCTCACAGCCATCATGGGGCCCTCAGGAGCTGGCAAGTCGACCCTGCTCAACATCCTCACAGGATACAAGTAAGTGTGAACCTTAAAACACTCGACGTACAAACTCGGGTAGATATACAGGGTGAAATTGATATCATTAGCATCCTTTTAAACTAAGAGTCTACCCATCAAACTGATCAACTCTTAATATGGAAGCAAACCTAGAAGCAAAACGATCGGAGCAAAGAAAATCTGGTGTTCCATATTAAACTTCAAGGCCTACTCGACTCAACTGTATGCAACAGTTTTTTTTGCTCTGGCTGTTTGCTCCCATAGTAAGAGTTGTTCAGTTATCAGTTGTGATGTTATCAATTTCACCCTGTATGTATTATCGATTCTGTGCCGGTCTCAGATAAATTAACAGGAATGGATGCGATATTACGCGCGTACCCCTCTGCCAAAGGCGCATGCTCAGTGAGCATGCCCGTTATATAAAAATAGTTGACGCGCGTCCCGCGCCAGTCGCCAAGTTGTATATAAACCTCCCCCCACACCCCCGCAAAATTGACAGACTTTTTTGCGTAGAAATGAGAGATCATTTCCAATCCATTCCTGTTAATTTATCTGAGGTGCCGGTAGACACACGGTGTGGACATCCTAGTTGTAACTAGTTTAACAGAATGAATAGACGCAGCGATTCCGCGCCTGCTTTGTTATAGACTTTGTATGTAGTTAAGCGAATTGCTTTGCATCCCGCAAATTTATCAACCCACACTGATTCACTTAGAAGTGTTCAGTAGTGTAATATGTAGTACATATAGTAAGTAACTTACAGCCTGTAGAATCCCACTGCAGGGCAAAGGCATCTCACGTATAAGGGTGAGAGGGAGTGGACCACGCGGGCCCAGTGCGTGCTGGTGGAGTCAAATTAGTGGTCAACTTGTATGTCATGTAGTACCTATACAGGGTGAAATTCATATCATTAGCATCCTTCTAAATTATGAGTCTATCCATCAAACTGAACAACATTTACTAGGAGAGCAAACCAAACGGAGCAAAAAGAAAATCTGCTGTTCCATACTAAACTGCAATGCTGACTCGATTTAACTGTATGAAAATTACAGTTACAATTTACAGTTGAGTCGAATTTCTTGCTACGATCTGTTTGCACCCATAGTAAAAGTTGTTCAGTTTGATGGGTAGACGGGATGCTAATGATATCAATTTCACACTGTTTAAAGCAGTGGCAGATGTGTTTCGACTGAGATGATGATAATCATTAAAAATTTAACTTCTCTGTGATTTATACTAAATTTTAACCGTTATCACCGACTACAATTATAATTATGCGGAAATAAACAATTACATTATCTGAATGCAGACGGGTGCGAACGGTATTTTTAATGCGGACGTCCGCGTATCCGTAGCCATACCTCTTTTAGGTCTCAAAGGTCGTCCGGTAAACAAATGTGATAAAAACTTGTCTGTGATAAAAGAGGCTACTCGTTACTTAAACAAGTCTCGCGGATCAGCCAATTTTCGTACTTAAGAATCAGACATAAATGACCTGTCAGGGATCTTCTCTGAGGAATGAACTGTATTATGCGAACCTTATGAACTGTATTAGTGTGAATGAACGCTTAAATGCAATAGTGATTTAGCAATTAGAGTTGACAACGGGGCTTTGTGCAATCATTTTAAGCAACTACGGCACAACGCGATAGCTCACTAAATGCACAAATATTTTATTTCTCCCCTCCGGACGGAAAGCGTCAATTTTCGTCCCGCTGTGCTAAACGAAGTTGTCGCTTTCCGCCTCCGTCGAGGAGAAAAAATAGTATATTAACCTCGGACAGTAAATAAGAAAGCCTCAGAGCACATGTTTGTTGACCTCGGACAATTACGTGAGATCTGAGGTCTTTCTTACTTTCCTGTCCTCGGTGTGTAATCTACTATTTAATCAAAATTCAGCCTTTATACGTTCCACTGCAGGGCGCAAAATTCTTTAGCGTCTTTGTCCATACTTAACGTATGAAAAGACACAAACGCCGTGTGGGAAAACGCTCTAAGAGTGAGAAGAAATGGCCAGTGGCCCAATGTGCCCAATTTGGATGAGTGGATTGTGGTTAATATTCAACTTTATGAAAGCCTTTCCAAGTCTCAACAGGCATCAGACCAGGTTTACTTTCATTATCATCATTTCAGCCGAAAAACCATCCTTTGATGGATATAGTTCTAACCTAATGATTTTCATAAGGATGTAATTTATGCTGTTTCTATCCATCGTGTCCCTGTGACCTTGTGACGTCATCAGTCCACCTAGGACTAGGAGAACCTAGGTATAATTATACACAATTAAAGAATATTATGGGTTGCATCGTATGCTTCCACGTGCCTTACAAACCATTTGAATAATCGTTAGTTTTTTATTGTATGCTTTTATGAAGTAAAGTTTCGGGGTTTCGATGAGGAAATGAGAGTTTGGCTCTTGGTCTAGGTCCTAGACTTTCAGAAGGCAGACCGTCGTCAACACGTTGGTCAGACGACATTCTTAAGGTGTTCGCACATTTATCAGAGACGAAGGAGGCGAAAGAATCGAATTTTCGAACCTTCCTTGACCTTGCATCCGCGGCGAATCGGACGAATCGTCAGAAGAATTAAAAGGAAATTTGATTCGTTCGCCTCCTCCGGCTCCTCGCGGATAGATATGCGGTCACCCTTAGGGTCACTGGTCTGAAATCGATCAGATTTGCACAGGACCGTGAGGAATTTCGAAATAAAAAGGAAGCCTATGCCCAGAGGTGGGTCCATGTAGGTTGATTTGATTGAAAAGATATTCATGATTATACATTACGAGTATATTTGATATTTTTGTTTATTTTCTTTTTCCATTCATTTTTATTAGCTTTCTACTTTTTACACCTGCCATCTTTTACAAAATACATCCAAATAATTAAAAAATATATATAAATGCTGAGTAAAGGAATTTTTGACATAGCTAAGCATTTTTTTTTATGTCTTAGAGTCTAGGAAATTGAGCACTGGATTTTTTTATTACATACAGGTCTTCCTTCCCTTCCTTGCCCTGCGTCCACGCATGGGACGTCTTTCCTTCTAGCCTCCCATCCTGGATTATCTTTTTAGTTATTTTTATTATACCTAACGTAATCTGTCTTATAAGTTACATAAAAGATTTAAACAACGAGATTACGTGTCTGTGCTATCATTAGATGAACTTTAACTTTTTCTCCCATAGCTAATTATAATCAATTATTTATAGCTCTAGAACTATTCACGTCAGAACTGTTGACTGAGCGCATAGTTCTTTATGTAATCCATTACTGATTCTTCTTTTTTTACATGAATATGTAAACTTACGGTCTTTTCCCGTTTTGTGGTAGTCTGATACTTTGTTACAAGATACTTTGTTACTTTGTTACTTTGTTAAAAGTTGCAATATCATTCAGTATAGTTTATAAAGTTGATTTTAAATAATTTATCAAAGTACAAGATACAAAAGTAAAAGTACATTGACTTTTACTTTTCGAAATTCTTTGTTCAAATGTAAAAATAAATATTTTCAAGGTGGTCAGGACACCTTTGTGGAAATCATATTTTATGCACATATCACAACCGTATTTCGTTTCGAAAATTTTGATATTACTTACTACCAACATAAGTAATTTATACAGGGTGAACGGGTTCACAGTCGCATTACTTACTGATAACTTTCTAATCTTTCTGATACTTATAATATACTGATCAACTTTCCCTATGAAACCTATACTATAGGAAATTCGCAAAAAAATGTTTGTACTTTCCATACTAAACGCAATCAGCTGATCGAAAGTTTGTATGAAATGTACCACCCAATTTCTTCCTGGGTGTCGGACGACTAAGTGAAAAAGATTTTCCAGAAGATTTCCAAGAAAGCTTTACTTGTATCTTGAAACTTTTGATATGCTAGAGTAAACCTTGCTACAACGGTTTGCAACCTGCAATACAATAGTTAGCTGTAGCAATGTTTCTGACCATGCCGAAAGGATTATGATCGTGAGCTTGTGTAGTATCAAACTGTTCATATTATTTTTCAACATACTTGCTCGTAAAGTGGCTCTTATTGCACCGCTTTTAGGTACACAATGCAGCTTATAGAACACGCGTGCAAAAAAGATTATATTCCCGCACTAGTGCGGTAATGTTACTTTTTTTTTTCTATAGTTTGTTTTTAAATCTCAGCAAAGTGTTTTTTTACGAAAAAAAAAACTTTTTTCTGAATAAATTATTCTGTTTTAGTTAAAATATGATAAATAAAAGCTTCTTTTCATCAAAAAAATTATTTCAGTTAACAAATTAACATTAATTTGTGTTATAAATACATAAATATTAAGTTTATAAAGTTTTAAATATTAGGTTGTTTGCAACAAAATGTCGTTGGTTGAATGTTGCTAAAGTCATCGCCTCTCAACCAAAAAAAAAAAAAAGGCCCGCCCCGCGCCATTTTCCACATATATTGGTCTAAAATTGTTGTTTTTTACGAAATATTATATATTTTTCCTCGCAAGTATGTTGAAAAACGTCGTATGAAACGCGTGAGCATTGGTCATTACAGCCTCTGCTAACTAGCAGCACTCGCCTGGCGGCTCGTGATGCAATCCCGCCTTGGCTGCAATGACCAACTTTGCTCACTTGTATCATAATCTACTATAAACCAACACGCTAAGAGGGACACGTAGTGAAATTGGCGGTTACCTCAGTAATTTCGAGAAGAGCCACTTGTAATAGTGTCACAGCTTACCTTGCGGTAGCTTTCTTTATTTATAACCGAAAGTACAGTTAGCAATCTAAGTGCGTATGCAGAGTTATGACGGTGCACGACTGTCAACAAACATTCGTTCTCTTGGGAACACATTTCGCAAGTGCTTGCGAAATTTCTTTGTTTTCCGCTATACTGTACAGACAATGGATGCCTGTAGTTATCAGAGTATGTGGAGAGGGTTTGCCGAAGAACAAAGGGATAAAGAAAAATATTTATATTTTAAATAAAAGATGGAGACATATCTTATTCGATAATGCGAATAAATGATATTCAATTATCTTAATGCGGTCATAACTTATGCACGAAAAGAAGGAGAAATCTTCTAAGGCATTTGTTGTGTTTCTTTGGTGCATAAAAACAAGATCAAAAACAAACTGCTTATGTTTCACGCTTAGATTATCAAGATAGACAGTCAAAGCTACGAAAGCGTCGAAAAAAATAGGAACCATTACTGGTTCCAAAACCCTATACATATACACGCACACATACATATTTTGTATGGCGCCTCACGCACACCAACCTAAGAAAGTTAGCCCCTTTTGTTTTATACGGAACAAGTGTGAGGCTCATTCTAGACATATACTTTTTCTAAGGTTTCACGGTTTGCTATAATTAGGAATGATATTTTTCAACATTTTTGGTAATGTATGTAATGTACAAAATATTTGCAAAACGACACGTAGATAAACGAATAGGTAGGTACTTACTGATTTAATATTCGATTATAGTGTTGAATTAACATCACGAATAGTTTTGTTTTGCATTGGTCACTCGATTCAAGGTTTTTCATAATAGAAAATGAACAAACGTTACGCTTCGCTTAATATATCGGAAGTACTTCTTTATAATTTATTTGTAATACTTACTAGCGACCAGCCCTGGCTTCGCACGGGTGCGTAGGTATTATGCATGTGTTATATACATATAACCCTTCCTCTTGAATCACTCTATCTATTAAAAAAATAGCATCTTAATCCGAGGCGTAGTTTTAAAGATCTAAGCATACATAGGGACAGACAGACAGCGGGAAGCGACTTTGTTTTATACTATGTAGTGATAGTGATATTTTTACGTCCAATAAAATAACAATCCAGGTCAGACCATTATGACAGATAAGGATAATGATGTGCCCACATGATTAAAATGTACGGGAAAGTTGTCAATGATTATTACACGATATGATGTGTTCGCTCATAGATATAAATAGTTAGATACCCAGAATATAATTGAGGTGCAAGTGTACGAACGAACACAGATGCACTCTGCAGAGTTTCTGGCCGAATCTTCTCTATAGCGGAACACCTTCCGACTCGGTGGTAGATTAAAAAAATTACGTCACAAAGTTATCTATGTAATATTATTTTGAATTAACAAATTTGATTGATTGATTGAATCTCTCGTCCTTACCCTTCTGAATCTGATGAAACAGGAAACCGATACGATCAGAGATATACAGGATGTAATAAAACACCCTAGTAATACTTAAGGGGGTGCTTCAGACCATCAAGCTGAACAATTTTCACTGTGGATGGAGCCCACATCGAAATCGCGAAAAAAATCTGCAGTCCCATACAAAACTGCTGTACTGACCGACTCTACTTAAATGTATGGGACAGAGGTTCTTTTTCGCCATTTCGATTTTGGCAAGTCAATGTTGTACAGTTTGATGGTCTGCAGCCGCCCTTAAGTATAACTAGGGTGTTTTGTTACACCCTGTATGGTCGGATGCAGTGACTTTGACCAGTAGATAAATTAATTTTGGTGACTTCAAGGGTTGTTTTTAGAAAAGAATCTGAGCCACCACAGGAGCTTCGTTGTAGGCCGGGGAGGTGACAACCGACGACCGACACGCGACGTGACCACCCAATAGCAGACATACAACGCGACACCGATGCTTTGCCTATAACCAGTAGCTATGTAGTGACAAGTATAAACTCAAATTATACTCACCTACTGAGCTTGATATATATTTAATGATAATGGCTGAAGCAATAATACGTTTACACTAATTATGTTTTAATATCATTTCTGACATCTAAAGAGGAAAAAAGTTGTATTTATTGAAGATATGCAGCAAAGTTAACAGGTTTTTCAATTTAATCACCAATTTTAAATAACATCTAAATTAGAGCATCTAAAGTATTCCAAACGCCCAGTTGGTGCTCGTTGGATTTAAGTCGTTATTAAGACATTTTTCTATTCTAATCTGAACACCTGCTGTTTTAATAGGTGTAGAGATGAGGTTACGTTTAGCGTTACAAAATAAAACAAATAAACTATAAAACAAATACCTACCACCCAAACGCTACCTTACCCAAAGAAATACAACAAAAAGGTCAACAGCCAGAATTCAAGGCGTTTCTGGTATTATTTTCATATTATTATGTTGTGAGACGAAAATAGTACCGTCATTTTGAGACATGTCAACTTTTTCAGCCATTGACCTCATGCAGCATGAGTGATCTTCATGCCATGTAGCTCATGCTGACACGAAAGAAGAAGATCCATTGGCCTCACGGTCAAGAAATATTTTATTTCACTGCGTATCGGGGTAAATATGCGATTGAACGCCGTCATTCCGTCTAAAAGATTTCCGTCTTGTTTAAACGAAATTGACCTCCCCGAAAGAGATTATGGTTGTGTGTCTACGTATGTATATAGGGTGAAATTGATATCATAGCATCCTTTTAAACGAAGAGTCAACCCATCAAACTGAACTACTTTTACTATGGGAGCAAACCGATCGGAGCTAAAAAAAATCTGTTGTTATGTACTTACTTACATTTGAGTCGAGTAAACTCGAGTAGGAATAGCTGATTTTTTTCGCTCCGATCTGTTTGCTCCCCTTGTAAAAGTTGTTCAGTTTGATGGGTTGACTCATAGTTTAAAAGGATGCTACTGACTGATATCAATTTCACCCTGTAGATGAAAGACTCTGTAACGCCTTGAGAAATCTCAAGTCATCGATACGTCAGCCCCACGTTGCATGGTTAGCGTATAGACGTATTGCGCAAATTGCACGCACCAGCCATGCCGTTCTTACGCCAGAGAAGCAAACATACGAAATAACCACGATTTTCCAATTGAGTTTGAACCTACTAGGTAGACGCATAATAGTTTTGCTGTCGGTTGAATTTGGAAGTAATTTTGACTAGTAGTCAGGTATTTTGTTTTATGGTAATGACTACTAATGATGAATAGTTGTAGTTTTAGTTTATTCGGATAACTTACAGCTTGCACTCATAATAATAGTTTTATTAATGCTATAGTACCTACAAACTGAGCCTATTAAAAATTTTATGCAGACTTAGCATGAGAGGTTTATGCTTATAATTGGTGATATTTTTGGCCCCCCTAAAACTTCTTATTGCCTACAAACGTAGTAGTCCAATAATTTTAGGGTTTGACCCTAACAATAATTCATCTATCGCTGAAACTTTGCAGTTTGATAAAGTAAAGTATACAGATTACGGTTGACAAATAATCTAGGTTAAATTTTTTCCGGTCCTAGATTATTTGTCAACCATAATCTGTATACTTTACTTTATCACACTGCAAAGTTTCAGCGATAGAGGAATTATTGTTAGGGTGTCCATACAAGGGAACTCTAAAATGACTGGACTATAGTTAGAAGTTTTATTTTGACAGAGTTGGCAACGCAATTTGAAATGACCACCACTTTACCACCACGATTCCACACTTGAAGCCGTCATGAAGCTACTTCAAGTCTCTTTAATATTCTTGTTTAAATGTTTATTTCACTGTTGAAGAATATATTACCTACCTGGTTCTCCTTGAGCTCAAGTGCGGTATTATTTCTTCCGTAAATTTGATGCTGGTTAATTGTTTTTTTTTCTCTTTTAAATCGGAACTGTAAGGTTGAATATAAGTAAGGAATGACGACAAAATGATAAATACAACAACAGTTTTATGAAGTCTGCCAATTCATGTTGGACATGCGTGGTGAACTAAAGCCTATTCTAATTCTAAACTATTATAAAACTGTAACTGAAGTGTGTCTGTACATTGAAGATATTTTCAAAAAAAAAGATTACGATATGGGTTTTAGGTATCCCTGACTTGAAATCAACCTTTTTTTGAAATTTTGTCTGTCTGTTTGTTTGTTTGTTTGTTTGTTTGTTCGCGCATCACGCAAAAACTACTGAACCGATTTTGATGAAACTTTTTTTGTTTGATAGCTTATGATCTGACTTAAAATCTGGTATATAATTGGTGCGGACAAAGTCGTGGGTAAACACTAGTAAAGTATAAACCCTCATCGTGGGAAGGTTTGTGTACCATCAGTGCAGATGTGTAAAGAACTAGAGACTTTATGACAAGGATGACGTCTAAATATGCCTTTCGGGTAAAACAACACTACCTTTAAAAAATCACGTATGGCAAGGTAACATTCATATCATTGTGGCGGTCTGACTTAGTTATAATAATAATAAATATAATGCAATAAATTATTATGAATTATATATATAGGTAGGTACGTCTTTTTGTTTCTTTGTAAGTACTAGTTTGTTCGCCTAATAGAACAATTACATGACGCTGTCGAGTTGTTTATGGTTTGCTTTGCATTAAATAGTTTGTGTCATAGTAAATAATTTATAATGATTCATTTCGATATAAGTAATGACGAATATGTCCTAATAAATAATTCACGACGTCAGAAAAAATCTACATCAATATATCTACACTACATAAAGGTTAGGTATTGGTTTACAAATTTACAATAGTTTGTACACTCCAGTCTAATAGTCCCTTTTAAATATCTCGGTAACTCCTGAATTTTCCTTCTTTACTCACATATACAGGGTGTTAGGGTAAACAGTAGCATTACTTCAAGGGGTGATTGAGCCCACGATACTGAACAACTTTCCCTAAGAATCCCACCTTAAATTAATGCAACTGTTTACTGTAGGGTACAGCCTGTACCTATTTAAACTCGACCACAAACTCACGAAATAAACCTTCAGGGACAGTCGGGTAAAAAAAAAAGAATTTCAAAACAATGTTTTTGAAAATAAAAATTATTTTATCATCGTCATCAGCCTGTATAACGTTCCACTGCAGGGCACAGATCTACCTACCCTCATGGAGGTGTTTGAGATTTGGCCCAACATGTGAAACCAAAAAAAAAATTGTACGTTAGATTGTAAAAATTTTTCATTTATTAAATTTTTGTGTAGTTTTAGTATTCGATTTGCTGTGAAATTAAAGTTTTTGGCAATAAAATATTGAAAAACAATATTAAAACTGTACAAATTACCTAATGGTCTTATCATAAAAACCGGTCACTGATAAAAACCATTTGTATTGCTAAGTAATTGTACATGATAGTATATAAATTTCCTAAATATTTATGTAAAATATTGACAAGTTGGTATTTTAGTCACGATTACCGTTTCGTTATTTACCAGGTACAGAGTGACTTCATATGTCACTTTGTTCATTGTTTCTTTGCATTGTATGGTGATTGTATGCAAATGCTTAGATGGGCATTCGCAAATAAGTAAGTACGTTGTAAAACGCCAATAGTTTCTTATGAACTGTCTAACACTGAAGTCCATTGGCCTCATTATACCATAGTAGATTACACACCGAGGACAGGAAAGTAAGATAGGTCTCAGATCTCATGTAATTGTTGACCGAGGCGAAGCCGCCACTCCGGTGGCGACGCTGAATCCCGCAAAGACCCCCGCTTCCATCTAACGTCAAGCCTTAGAAAAAGTATATGTCTAGAATGAGCCTCACACTTGTTCCGTATAAAACAAAAGGGGCTAACTTTCTTAGGTTGGTGTGCGTGAGGCGCCATACAAATTATGTATGTGTGCGTGTATATGTTTAGGGGTTTGGAACCAGTACTGGTTCCTATTTTTTTCGACGTTTTCGTGACTTTGACTGTCTATCTTGATAATCTAAGCGTCAAGCATTACAAACCGTAACCAGACCTTTTCGATTACTTCAACTTTCAAATAAACGCTCTCTGATATCGAGAAAGTGTTCCGTACAAAATGTGTACAGGTAAAAATGATTCGTAAATGTTCACTAAAATGTAAATTCTGGTTCATTTGTTACATTATAATAACACAATAATGATTTGTTTGTTTGTTTAATATACCTACTATTTTTCTCCTCGACCGGGGTGGAAAGCGGCAACTTCGTTTAGCGCAGCGCGCAGGACGAAAATTGACGCTTTCCGTCCGGAGGGGAGAAAAAGTATTTTGTTGAAAAATCACATACAATGGGCGATTCTATTTAAAAAAAAAAGTGGCCGTCGCGGGATGGCCTCGGATATGAAACAATGAAATACCACACTCTCCCGTTTTGCGCGTCGTCAGCATCATAGGGTAAACAGTTGAATTACTTTAAGGGGTGATTGTACAGATGATATTGAACAACTTTCCCTAATAAACCTATAGGAAATACGCAAAAAACAATACGACTTTTCAAAAATCCGAAAGTCCGTATTTTCTATTGGTTTCTTAGGGAAATTGTTTATTATCATGGGTCCAATCACCCCTTAAAGTAATACAACTACTTACCCTAACACCCTGTATATGGAACAAAGTATTTTTTCTTCGCATTTTCAATTTTGGTCCTAGAGTGAAAGTGGTTCAGTTTCGCATTTTAGTTGGCAACTGGGTCCTTCTCAGTATGCTGATTGCTGACGGTTTATGGTCAGACCATCAAACTGAGCAACTTTTGGGATCAACATGGAAATCGCGTCAAACTAAATCAGCCAAATTAGGATCAGCATATATTTTTTCGATATTGGTCCCATAAAGAAAGTGGTAAGAGGTTCAGTTTGATGGTCATCTGTATACCAGTGGTTCCTAACACTTTTTCAACCAAGGACCACATTGATGGTTTTTTGGCCCACAATGTTCAAGAATCGAAAGTGTTAAGACGCTGTTATTCGGTCGAGGCCGTTTTTTGATTTGCCACTTAATTATAATAAACGGAAGTTGTAAGACTTATACGATGACGGACGGCTCCCGTCGGTTCGGACGAAGTCGCGGGCATAATCTAGTGTGTAATAAAACATAAAATAAAGTAATCCGTTAGGATTAAAGGGTACATTCGTCATAATGTCCATCGCAACCGGATCTGTCGTTATCAGTAGGTATGTGGGTCAAGCGGTCGGCCGCGGCGAGTCGACTGCAGTCCATGTTCCGCGCACACCAATCATCATCTTGTTTGCGCTTGTTATTAATGTCGTGTGTGCACACTGTTGCAATATATCTTGCTAGTTACTTTTATAATGGTACAAATTCAATTACGAACTTAATCAATCAATTAATTCTTGTCTCTTCAAGTATACGGGGTCCCTCCCTCTTAATATGCTTTCTGATGGATTTTAGCGAGATATACAACTTTTTAAGTATAATCATAAGCTTTTAAACACAGAAAATTCATAAAAATGTGAGTGTGTGAGTGTGAATTTGAGACAAATAAACAGCACATCAATCACCATAATATAATATTACGTAAAATATTACCTTTTTTTGTAACCATGTGATCTGAGGCTTTCTTATTTACTGCCTAAAGTTTCTATTTTTTTCCTCGACGTAGGTGGAAAGTAGACTTCGTTTAGCGCAGCGGGACATAACATTAGAGACCTTTCTTACTTTCCTGCTTCGATGTGTAATCTAATCGCTATTGTTTCTATTGAACTTGGATTAAATCGGCTCTAATAGAAGAAATTATATTTTTCCAGTGAATCTATGTTGTTTCTTTGTTGTTTGTTATACCTAATAGAAGGAAATGCATTCCTGCAATGTTTTATAAACCGTTCTGTCGTATTATCGACAATACCTATCGAAAAATTCATACCTAACAAAACAAACAAACCAATGATAGGTAATTTGATCAGTTTATATTGTAACCTCATTTTTTCTGTAAAACATTTCCATATTCCATACATTGATACGTAAAATCCTTTAAAATCGTATGTATAGTACCATTTAGGTGTGGTCAGGATATTTGCTTGTTAACGTATACTTACCTAATTGTGAAATTCAACGAAAACTTGTTCAGTGAAAAGATTTTATGTATACCGTAAATAGATTTATGTCTGTCAATGAAGTATATCTTCATTACCTACTTCTTATGTTAGTATTTCACGCACACATACACGCCTGCGTATTGCGTATTGCGGTGTGTTGATGATTATAGTATTGCGTACCAAGACAGTTTTATTCTGGTAGGTATTTCAGTAATTGTTGTCCTTACCCTGGGAAATTATAATTGCTATGATAATGTCTAGCATGCCCAGAAATAACTATCCTACGATGTTGTGCAAAAACCCAACTTTTTTTACTAAATTAAGGAAAGAAAAAATATTTAAAGGTGCGGCAAATCGATTCTAGCGATTTCAAGGAAATTAATAGATGTCTAAGGAGTTTTCTGGCTCATGAAATGTAGATAGGTGTCTTCTTCAATGTTGAAGAACTGAGACTTGCCGCTTGCTTTATAGCTCGCTTTTCTTGATATACATGGTATGACAAAACACCCTAGTAATACTTATGGAGGTGCTTTAGACCATCAAACTGAACAACTTTCACTATGGAGTCAACATCGAAATAGCAAAAAAAAAAACGGTTTTTTCATACAATACTTCAGTACCGATTCGACTCATAATTATGTATGGGACAGCAGATTATCTTCGCAATTTAGAAGTTTGCTCCATAGTGAAATTTGTTCAGTTTGATGGTCTGAAGCACCCTTTAAGTATAACTAAACGTTTTTTTTATTTGTTACACCCTGTAATATTTAAAATGGTCCTTTTAATTCGCTACTAATTTGGGTTGTATACAACCTTGTAAATTGAATTTGTCAATTTGCTCTCACTCGTTTTTTACATGGTCAAAAGCGAAAAAAAGTCACGGATGTTTATTGCGTACATTGACATTTTTACCTCTGTTGCCAGCTACAGTAATTGCCTTATCTCCGAGATTAATATTTTTGTACCATTTATATCTTGTAAACCGGTCCTGCAATCTCGTCCTTGGCCCTTGAAGCCATCATGTTTCTTTATAAACTGTATAATTATACATAATTCTGTTAACTTTTATATAAAGCCTGACCAGTAAAATAAAAAACCTTGCCATGTTGCGGAAAATCATTAGAACTAAATTTTGTACTTGGAACACTGTCATTAAAGGTTATAGTCGATTGCAGCGCCCCCAAACCAGGTTTTTTATATTTCTGGTCAGGCTTTACATAACTATTCGCAGGTCTAAAGTCTTGTTGTAATGTCTCGAACCAATGATGTTTACAAAAGATATGTTAGGTAACATATCTTTTGTAAACATCATTGGTTCGAGACATTACAACAAGACTTTAGACCTGCGAATAGTTATGTAAAGCCTGACCAGAAATATAAAAAACCTGGTTTGGGGGCGCTGCAATCGACTATAACCTTTAATGACAGTGTTCCAAGTACAAAATTTAGTTCTAATGATTTTCCGCAACATGGCAAGGTTTTTTATTTTACTGGTCAGGCTTTATATAAAAGTTAACAGAATTATGTATAATTATACAGTTTATAAAGAAACATGATGGCTTCAAGGGCCAAGGACGAGATTGCAGGACCGGTTTACAAGATATAAATGGTACAAAAATATTAATCTCGGAGATAAGGCAATTACTGTAGCTGGCAACAGAGGTAAAAATGTCAATGTACGCAATATTACACGCTGTGAAGGTTCACAGCGTGTAAAATTGTGCCACAGCCGTCTCGCTCGTGGCATTGCTTGACGCGGACTATTGAAAGAACACCCAATTATTATTGGGTCTTTTTGAGTCTTCAGTTTGCGCGTGCTTATTTTGTGTCAGCATGAGTATAGCAATCACTCAAGCTTTAGTTATATAGAGCTGTATACCATTACCTATTCTGTTCTTTAGTGTAAATATTAGCCAGTCAGCAATGGTTGTTCTCAAGTGATGACCGCGAAACCGAACCGCGTGTTACCGGAAAGCGCAGCGTGGGTAGGCAAGTGGACAAGGTGGACCGACGCGAGGTGAAGGCGGCGGGAACCCGTTGGATGAGGGCAGCGCAGGACCGGTCGTTGTGGCGATCCTTGGGGGAGGCCTATGTCCAGCAGTGGACGTCCTTCGGCTGAGATATGATGAATGGTCGTATGAAGGCTGACTGGCCAGGGTGCGCCACGAACTCAGATTTCATCACTTAGGGAGCCTCTTTTCTTGCACCCCGCGATACTCTGATAGCTGGTTTACGATTAGGTTGTCTCCATTAACCCCTTTTGGGTCCGCGTGGAGAATTATCCCATACTGCTCACACCTATTCATGCCCTACAGTGGGAGTAGTGGGCCATAGGCTGTTGCTGATGACGACGATGATGCATAAATTAATTTCTATCTCATAGAAGATAAAACCACTCTACGTCAAAACTGGTATTGCGATCCGGTACCGCCGGGTTAATTTGCGATGGTTATTGGTTATTCACCATTTAAACTGCGCACGCGATGTCGTCGACCAATTTTGAGAGGTAGAATGTATTCAATTTCCTTAAGAGGAAATGCCTTTTTTCCATACAAACGTATTTCTCTGTTTCTCAAAGTCTTTCTCATAATTATTATTCTTGAAAAACATATTAAAATCGGCCTTGTTTTGGAGTAGGAAACAGGGGAATACGAGATATGTTCAAATGCCTGCATTTATACAATTATTTTATACCGTCTGAATCAGTATAGGTATTACTTGGTATGACTCGCATTGTAAAAACTTTGTACTTTTGTATTTATTCACTTGAGTGCTTGACAAGGAAAATACGTTTAAGACTACAAATAGCTTTATATTCTATTCAATATGTTTTAGATCTAGACAAAGGATGTAGGCATTATCCTTCATTACCGAAATAGGCAATAATTAAATTTCCCAACTATATCTGATGTAACAGAAAATACCATCTAATGTTAATTTGTTTGAATGTTAGTTCTTTGTTTATACCTGAAGACATTGTTAATGGAAATGGCATCATAAACTTATTAATGAAGATATTCGACTGACAAACACGACACAAAAGCACTTTTTTTTGCAAATCCATAAAATATAATATCTTGTAGGTAATACAAGGAATCAAACTTGAAAGACTAGTAATAAATTCTACTTTTCTACGTTTTTTATTGACACTTCACACATCGTAAGGCGGTTAGTATAGGTTACATGACAAAAGTAAACGTACCTACAATCAATAAAGTTTGTTGCATATTTCCAGGAATCTTCCACAATGTGGCCGGCGCGGCCTAATTGAATTGATAAATTAATATTTATTGCTACACAGACGAACAATGAACATAGTGTGCAATAGTACACTATCACTATTGCCTTATTTTGTTGTCATGTCATATTAGCAAATAAAATGTTTTCGAAGTTTGTTTTTACAAAAGTTTTTTCTCTTAATTAGAAAGCCACACTTGTGCCTCTTATAAATAATGTCTAAACAGTGTCCAAATTGTTTGGACACTATCACGTATCTGAACATGTTATATTTAGAACAATCTGACTATTCAGGGAATATAGTTTTGAAGATATATTTTTTATCAATTCTCTCATTGTTAAAACAGTGCATAAATGTTTAATGTACTACACATTATACGTATTTAACCTCGTAATCTTCAAGGCAGTGAATAAGCATCTTCTTATAAAGCGTTTTCCACATTAATCTTGTATATTCCGTGGCTTCGCCAAACGCAATTCCAGATATTTCATTTACTTGAATTTACATCTTGCACGAAGATAGTCTGTCCGAAGGACGTTCTAAACCCTAATGTCCAACGCACCCTGGTTCGAGCTTAAACTTGCTTCCTAGATTAAGGTTTGCAAAGCCAACTCTCCTTTACGCTGCAGAAAAGTGTTGTTGCTACAAGGGAGATATCAACAAAAGGACACAAAGCAATAAGTAAGCATCTAATGCTGGTTAGTAAATATTTTAGCCACGATGGCGAGTCAAACTCAATGACCTGCAATCGTAGTCGTAGTGTAGGTATCTAGTGATAGAAGGAAGGCTTGTATTTAAATCCTTTTTAATCAACGGCAAAACAAATGTTGTTTCTAAACTTAGGCATGTTGACGATACCTAAGACAACATCTTTTAGCGGCATGTATTCAGAACATCTTTTTGTCGACTAGAACATTTTATTCAATTTTTTATGGTTATAGGGACACTTGAACTTGCTTAAAACTCTTATCTCTGTGGATATGAACAAAGAAAAAAATAACCTTCCAAAAAAATACTTTACATGTTGAGTTAATAATTAAATACCTGTATTTGTTAAAACAAGTTACGGAGAAGTGTCTTTAATTTTATTTTTAACATTAACTTTTGTAATTACATGATTCATCTTGTGGTTCAGTTATACAATAAAGGGATAAAATTTTCTTCACAAACGACTTAATCTTTAGGTATGGTTTTTCCAGTAAGTGTCACCTGTTATTAGGTATCTCCATTAACCTATTAATCCAAACACATCGCACGTAAACTTACTGGATACTCTATTATTATACGTTTACTAACTGATTCGTTGACAAATTCAGTAAACTGAGATACAGAGGGAGTGACGAATGAGTAGACATTTGCTGAAGTTCATGAGCTGTTTTAACACAGACATCTTAGGTATTAACATTTAAGTTTTTAATGAAAATTTCATAATGAGTATGCACCGGCACAGTTAAAGTCGTTGCCAAGCCATGGACACAAAAATTATACTGCGCCTAGTCACGATCACGAATCGTGTCGGCTTAGAGTCTGTGTTTAGCGATATTAACAATTTATTACTTTGTAGATGCGAATGAGACAGCTTTGTGTGTAGGGATTGCAATCCAGCAGCATTTTCAATCCAGCTGGATTTTTGCTGGATCGACAGAAATCCAGCTGGATCCAGCGCGGATCCAGCAAATTATAGATTTTTTAAGAAACGAATCTTTTTTTCTTTTAAATACTTAAGAATCTTTTATTATTTCTTCTGGCTACTTCAAATTGGTAAAATTTCTTACACATTTAGGAAGTAAATGTAACTTTGGTTCGGTTTAAGGTGGTTTCCGTCCATACAAAACTTTGTCGTAGAACACTCGTAGACGGTATTAATAAAAGTAATGTTTTATTTATGGAAAAATAGGTTAGAAAATCTAGATTGCTCGTATCAAATAATATTTACAATTTATGATATAATTACGAAGATACCTATCAAGCTTTGAAATTATTCATACAAAATGTCATTTCATTTCTTCGTTATTATATTATAAATTGTAAATATTATTTAATACGCGCAATCTAGATTTTCTAAGCTATTTTTCCGTATTATAAAACATTACTTTTATTAATACCGTCTATGAGTGTTCTACGACAAAGTTTTGTATGAAATTGACAACTATGTGACAACCTTAACACTCAAGATAATGACGATCTAAGGATAATCTGCGAAGATAGGACATAATTGCCGGCTGATGCTTCTGTGGAGTGTGGGCGTGGTCATGGGCAAACCATTCGACATCTATCGCAATGTAGAATGTGCCGTGTCTGTGACCAGGACCTAATAGAGGCTTCCGCTCGAGGAATAGAGGTGGCCGAGTATTGGAAAGACAAAGTGTGATCACCTTTACACGAGAAAGAAGAAGATCATTGTAATCTATAAATTTATAATATCAAATGAAGTAACTCTGGTTCTTCTGCATATCTCTTCATTTCTGAATTGGATCTCCTCGCAAGCGAAACTCGGAAGATAGCCCTCTCCATTGCCATTTGGGTGACTTTTCGTTTTTTTATGAGGCCTTGAGTGAGCGACCATGTCTCAGTTTTGTAGGTCATCACTGGTCAAAGACTTTCATCTTCCTTGAGACACTGGATTTGGGATGAGAAGATACTACACAACACAGCTTCCTGGACGCTGCCCGAGTTGGATTTGACGGTTGACTTCTTTCTCGAAGTTGGTCTACGCCATGATAACTATATCATCGGCATCGAAGGTGACGGATGTACGGTGAACGGTGAGTACATCCGTCACCTTCGGTTTGCCGATGATATTGTCATCGTGGCGGAGACCATGGAGGACCTAAGTAGAATACTCGATTACCTTAACAGAACCTTTGAAAGAATTCGTTTAAAAATAAACATGAACAAGACGAATGCGTTTTACTTTGTTTTGACAAACTGTCCAATTGGGTAAGACCAACTTCGAGAAAGAAGTCAACCGTCGAATCCAACTAGGCTGGGCAGCGTTCGGGAAGCTGCGTAGTATCTTCTCATCGACGAAAATCTTTGACCAGTGATGACCTACAGAACTGAGACAGAACGTTGTCTAGCCTAGCGCCCTAACCACTTATAAAATTTAGAGTAAAGTTATAATAAAATATACATATTTTATTGACTTAAAGGATTCAATTATATAGCGTATTATTTTTTTACTTTTCTGGAAGTTGGATCTAAAGAAACAAATGGTATTGCACCATTATTTCTAAAGTTTATTAATTGCGGATCCGCAACGCTGGATCCAGCGCAAAATGCTAGATCCAGCAGGCCGAAAAAAGCGCTGGATCCAGCTGGATTGCTGGATGCTGGATCCAGCAATTGCAATCCCTATTTGTGTGTAAATTTTGTATCTTATTAACTTCATCATTTTCTGTCCCCAGGACCTCAGGAATGGAAGGCAGCATCACCGTGAATGGCATGGAGAGAAACCTCTCAAGTTTCCGCAAACTGTCCTGTTACATCATGCAGGACAACCAGCTTCACGGCAACCTGACTGTGGAGGAAGCTATGGCCGTCGCTACCGCCTTGAAGCTGCCATCAGCTACGACCAGGTCCGATAAGGAGGAAGTGGTGAGTTCTTAGTTCATTCAGAGCCGGTAATAGTAGTGCTTCAATTGGTCAGTTTAAGCTGGTCAGAAATATTCTTACAACTTTTGTGCAGTGCAGAGTAGTAAGGAAGCAAGGTGCACTTTAACAATAGAGTAAAGGAGGCAAGAAGGAGTGCTCCATACTAAGTGGCGTACACCGGAATTTAGTACATTCTAGTTCGCTAGATGAGCATCATTTCGCTATTTTCGCATCAATAATTTCGGATCTACTACTCTTTTTTTTAGTTACCCAAGCTAACTTTCTTACGTAGTTGGTTTGGTTCATAATATTGGAAGACTAAGCAAAATGTCTTAGCGTATATTATTGTCAATTCAACTACTCGCGGGCAAGGAGTCAGCGCCATCTATGAGACGGGATTTTGAGCGTTTTCCGGTGTACGCCACTTAGTATGGAGAATAGCACGCTTCTTGCCTCCTTTACTTCATGCTTTTACCAATGTAAATGGTGTTAAACTAACCGTATATTGTTATTAAAATGTGTGCTATTTTGTTACAGATCCAAGAGATCCTCGAAACCCTCGGTCTCTCCGAGCACCACAAGACAATGACCTCAAATCTCTCCGGTGGTCAGAAGAAGCGTCTATCCATTGCCTTGGAACTCGTCAATAACCCACCTATCATGTTCTTTGACGAGCCCACGTCGGGTCTCGACAGTTCCTCCTGTTTCCAGTGTATATCGCTCCTGAAGACGCTGGCGAGAGGAGGACGGACTATCATTTGTACCATTCATCAACCTTCGGCCAGATTGTTTGAGATGTTCGACCATTTGTATACTTTGGCTGACGGGCAGTGCGTCTATCAAGGCAGTACGGGGAGATTGGGTATGTTGAGTTTTTTTGTATTACAATTAACTACAATCACAGGTCCGTCACTGTACAGGGTGAAATTGATATAATTAGCATCCTTTTAAACTAAGAGTCTACCCATGAAACTGAACAACTTTTACTACGGGAGCAAACCAATCGGAGCAACAAAAAATCTGCTGTCCCATACTAAACTGCACCCGCCGCCGCTGCCTACATGACTCAAATGTATGGGACAGCTGATTTTTTTGTTGCTTTGTTTGATGGGTAGACTCTTAGTTTAAAAGGATGCTAATGATATCAATTTCACCCTGTATAGGATGATTTTGAATTCCGAAATGGTGTTTGCACATGCGCACTTAACTGAACTGTAACTTTAAAACGATACCATACATTTTATCGAAAATCTGACAACATACAAAAATAGAGATTATTTTCTATTGTTTCTTAAAAATATTCATTGATTAGTATTGAAAATATAACCAGATTCGTTTGTATGGAGCGCGCTCCGAATTATATTATCTTAAACTCGGGACCTATCCTCTTCGACCAACTAACAACACTTGTAGGTGTAGCAAGATTCACCTTTAGCATATACAAATATAAATTACGTAACTAAACTTAAGAGCTCATTACAAAGCAACGATTAACAAGTAATTAAATGACGCTTGAGAATACAAGCGATCGAATTATATTCTTTTGTTTTGTTTTAAACAGCTAGTTAGGGTTCCGTTTCCAAAGGATGCGAACAGGACCATATTTGTATGCCTACGCTGTCCGTCCGTCCGTCCTAACTATAAATGGCTGTATCTTTTGAACCGTAATAGGTAGAGAGTTGAAATTTGTCAGAATATACGTTATTATGGTGCATAATTACACTAAAAAAATTATATGCGTGTCCCATACAAGAAACATGTTTCTTTCAACGTTTTTTGCTCTATCGTAAAAACGGTAATACATACAAGCGTCAAACTTGGCATGATTATAGTGCATACTCTAAGCCTTAGAGTAGAGACCTTAGTCTAAGGTAAAGCATTAAAACCGGTCAATTATGTGTCGGGCTAAGGATCCCGGAGGAAACACAATTTTTTGGTAATATTGTATGGAGGTACGGGACCCTCCGAGCGTGAGTCCAACTCGCACTTGGCTGGTTTTTTTTATGATGAGCTTGGTGAACAAATTATTTATTACATGTAAGCTCGTGCTAGGAATTAATAGCAGTTAGTTTTGTCGCCACGGATAAGTGCGTGCGTGACAGACATCATGTTGTTTCACGATGCTATTTTATACACCTAGAGGTTTTTCTGTATTTTTCCATAAAACTATGCGGAAAAAGGTCTTTGCAAAAGAACTTACCTTAAAAAAAGGGCATGTCTCTGATAGTCTCTTTTCAATCCTCGCTACCCAATCGTCCCAGCTACGCCCAATGACGAGGTCCGTATTCCTTTGGAGTGCTCTTGGGCAGGTTTTTCCCTGGCTCGGTTGACCCTTCGTGGTCTCACTAATTGCAGTGCTGTACTTGACATATCGAAAAAAAACATCGCTGTTTGGAATACCGCCCGCAGAAAAATTTAAGACTATTGGAATAAGAGTTACACGTAGCACACCGATAGTTAGTAGAATTGGTAACTGTAAGTTTCTGTTCACCCCGAAGGGGAAATTGGTCGAGAAATTATGTACAATATGTGTCTTATTCAGGGTTCGAAAGGATGATTATCTTGAGTTTTATACGTTGATAATTGTTTTGGAAATTATTATTATTAATATTACAAAAACAGCATTCATCATTCTACAAATCATATTCTGTGTAATACCTACAAATAGTCCAATCATTTTAGGGTTTGGCCCTAACAATAATTCATCCATCGCTGAAATTTTGCAGTGTGATAAAGTGAAGTATACAGATTACGGTTGACAAATAATCTAGGTTTAATTTTTTCAGATCCTATATTATTTGTCAACCGTAATCTGTATACTTTACTTTATCACATTGCAAAGTTTCAGCGATAGATGAATTATTGTTAGGGTGTCCATACAAGGAAACTCTAAAATGAATGGACTAAAAAACAAAAGATAAAAGTAACTTATCCCAGTGTTATATTTATCTTAATAATTACTGGATTTCATGAAAAAAATTATTGTGTGTTTATTTATATAATAATACTTTGTATAAGTATGTTCCACTTTAGGTCACTGGTTGGCAGGTCATTGGTCTTTGTAGTGAAATAGTTTACCACACACCAACGTGCGACATTGAATAGACGCGAAAGTAATCTATAAAATGTACATGAACAAATAACACATACACACATAACATTAATTATGCTGTGAACAATAATATAAATCGTAATTTAATTTTCTACAACATCTGTGCTTCCGTCACAGTTTGATAATTTACCATTTATCAGTAATTTACAACGAAATGATAAGTTTACCAACGGCGTTTGTGCGAATTGCGACGAATCTCGAATGGAAATATGTCGTGTGGAAACCTGCATACGCTGAAGATGAAATTCTACGTATGCGCAATGTGAAAAATGGAAATGGAATCTTTGTTCTTTGAAGCTGATCAGAGTACCTACTTTTCAATTAACTTCTAACATTTTACACTGCTTTAACTGCGTGCCTATTAGACCATTGGTAATAAATAAAAGTTAATGTCTATCATTTGAACCACCTCTGAAAGTGAAACCTGTGGTACCTTCTGGGATCAGAATTTAAAGCAACCAAAATTGTAAAGCAGATTGTAAATTGATGTTTAATGCAGTTTGACCCGGAAAGCTACATCAGATGTCGGTGTGATTAACTTTTCGTTAAACCAGGTCTGAGGCCTGATTTTCTGTTAAATGTGATCTAATTTGACTAATAGCTTAACTCCACAAATCCGCACTGGGCCCGCGCCACGTGGTTTCGTATTGTCCACTTTCTCTGACCCTTAGTCGTGAAAGGAGTGGGATGCTACAGGCTATAACTTTTATAATAAGTACAAATAATAATAATGAATTGATTGAAATACAAATAATATGAATGGGCTCACCCCCCCGTCACACTGGACAGAGTTTCGGTACTACTGGTGAAACGTGGATGTTCTGAGGTTTCAGAATATTTCTGACTACTCCCTCGGGTAATATAGTCGCGAGCATATATGTAATAATAATGAATTAAATATTTTGAAAATGTCACACAGAATATCTAGTCCCGATTGAAGTAGAATCTAGACTTATTATAAATATTCGTACAATTCAGCATACAAATAATAAAATCATATTCGAACCCGCACGCAAACCTTGGTTCCGTGCTTAGGCTAATTATCACTACCAACTGAACTATCAGGCCTTCAAACCTATCAGTATCTTTATTGCTTTACCCGTGCCCATGCTCAATTCTCTACTTTTTCATAGTGGTTTATATCTGACTAACAAACTGTCTATTTCACAGTGGAATGGCTCGGCAGCCTCAGCCTCCAGTGTCCCTCCTACCACAACCCCGCCTCGTTCATCATCGAGGTGTCGTGCGGCGAGTACGGGGACAACACCGGCAAGCTCGTGCGCGCCATCGATAACGGCAAGCATGATATTAGGTAAGTCACTCTATGAATGGCTCAGTGTCCCTCCTACCACAACCCCGCCTCGTTCATCATCGAGGTGTCGTGCGGCGAGTACGGGGACAACACCGGCAAGCTCGTGCGCGCCATCGATAACGGCAAGCATGATATTAGGTAAGTCACTCTATGAATGGCTCAGTGTCCCTCCTACCACAACCCCGCCTCGTTCATCATCGAGGTGTCGTGCGGCGAGTACGGGGACAACACCGGCAAGCTCGTGCGCGCCATCGATAACGGCAAGCATGATATTAGGTAAGTCACTCTATGAATGGCTCAGTGTCCCTCCTACCACAACCCCGCCTCGTTCATCATCGAGGTGTCGTGCGGCGAGTACGGGGACAACACCGGCAAGCTCGTGCGCGCCATCGATAACGGCCAGCATGATATTAGGTAAGTCACTCTATGAATGGCTCAGTGTCCCTCCTACCACAACCCCGCCTCGTTCATCATCGAGGTGTCGTGCGGCGAGTACGGGGACAACACCGGCAAGCTCGTGCGCGCCATCGATAACGGCAAGCATGATATTAGGTAAGTCACTCTATGAATGGCTCAGTGTCCCTCCTACCACACCCCCGCCTCGTTCATCATCGAGGTGTCGTGCGGCGAGTACGGGGACAACACCGGCAAGCTCGTCCGCGCCATCGATAACGGCAAGCATGATATTAGGTAAGTCACTCTATGAATGGCTCAGTGTCCCTCCTACCACACCCCCGCCTCGTTCATCATCGAGGTGTCGTGCGGCGAGTACGGGGACAACACCGGCAAGCTCGTCCGCGCCATCGATAACGGCAAGCATGATATTAGGTGAGTAACTATGATGTGATGATGATGATGTCCTCCTTGACGTATCCGTCAACGGCGACACACTAGGCTTCACCTAGTAGAGTGGGCCCGGATGTGACTAGCGAACCCAAATTTCGACTTAAAGGTCCGATGGCACGCAAAACAGTAAAGTTCTAAATGATATTAGGTGAGTAACTATACGAATGGATCGGCAGTGTCATCCTGTAGGCGGGATAACACCGCCTTATTTGTACCGCAACAATCATTTTTGTTCTTGTAGTGTAATGTAGTTTTGTGTTTGATCTAAATAAAGTATATTACATACATTAGCGATACCGAACGTCAGTATATTATTTATATAAGAAATATGACAGATTTTTAATAAAAATATTATGGTTCTTGTAATTCAGGTATCATTCACTTATCATTGAGTAAACCTGCATACTATGAAGATGAAATTCTGAAGCGTCTTTTAAATCCACAAATCCGTATTGTGGACTACACTGCACGGGTGGTGGTAACGCTCATACATCCCTCCTTGACGCCTAAATGCTCCTGCAGTGGGGACGATGGAGGGCGGAGGCTGATGATGATGACCACTTATCTTAAAATTATTCTCCTGCAGAAACGGCATGCCATTCCCCGACAGCAAAGTACCAGACTTCAACAACAAGAAAGACATGGAGGTCTCCCTCAATTCCGGCAAGGAATGGAACAAAAACGACCTGTCCCAGGTCCCGGAAAAATTCAAAGCAGACCACGCAAACGGCAATGGAACCAGCAACCTTCAAAACGGCATCATTCAGTACGCTGCCAGCGAGATCGCCAAGGGCAAAGGTGAGTCTATTATCCGTTTGACGTCACTATAATTGCTTGGTTATTATTAAACAACGTTTATTAGTGTTCCGTACCAAAAATGACAAAACGGAACACTTATGGAATCATCTCGGTGTCTGTCTGTCCGTCTGTCACAGGCATTTTGCTCAGAGGCCGTAGGATATACGAAGCTGAAAAGACATACATATATGAGTTGGTCCAAGATGTGAAAGTGCCGGCCTAAAGAAATGCGATATTCTGTTGGGACTTGTCCGTAAACATTTATTATTTATGGCACCAAAGCTGTAATCCCCATTGCGTCCTTGGTTTTTATATGGGTTCAAAAAATCTGCCTTTTCATACATTTTCAATGAAATTATCTAAAGCTTTAGCTAATTTCATTGTACTACGTCTTTTATTTCTTTGTAAGTACTTTGTAATTACTTTCTTTCACTTTTATGTTTACCAGAAGCCGTATCATATTATATGATACGGCTTCTGGTAAACAGAAAAGAGGTAAACAATAAAAAGTGTATCGTTTTCAGAGAAATAAAATTCGGAAACATAATTCGAAAGTATGATGGCAAAGTGGTGACTAATTAATGTTTTGGTGGATCCCATCTGAATGATTGCGACAACCGGAACTAAAAACCGGTCCGTCCTAAGTCAAGCTCGTAGTGCGGCCTTTTAAAACTACTTTTGATTTCCTAACAGTGAGAAATTAATCCGCTCTCTTAAGCTAGATCGTCGATCTAAGCTCCACGAATTAAGGCCTCCGCACATTGCAGCGATATTATCGAGCGATTTTATCGAGCGATATTATCGACAGCGATATCGTGACACCTTACACACTGCAGCGATTCAGCGATTCGCGTCACTCATGCGCCCCACCACTGAATGTAGTCAAAAGAGTTGCGATAATATCGCGGCAGTGTGTGGGATCGAGCGCGTCCCCATACAAAATGTACTGAGAACAATTATCGCAAAATCGCAGCGATATTATCGCTCGATAATATCGCTGCAATGAGCGGATGCCTTAAGTGTACACCTTGTGTAGACAAGCTGGTGTAAATGGTTCTGGGTTCGAATCTCAGTTCATTACCGAACAACGTCAAGCCGTTATTCTGGCCCTTTCTTATTGCTGTCTTCTGTTTGCAATGAGGGAAGTCGGATAATTCATTGCGGGTTCTGCTACAGATTAGAGTCATCCTCCGGGCTTGCTGGAGTTCGTTGTCAACTGTTGTGAGTGGTCACCGCTGTTGACCCTGTTTTATAGGATTGAAGCGGTTTGAATATGTGGTGGGAACAAGACCAAAAAAAACTGGAGATTGGCAAAATGATCAACACTACAGTCTACAATGGAGTCACAATTTTAAGATTAAAATTGACTGTGATATTTTTTTACTCGGAACCGATCGCGCTAAATAAATCTCAACGGAAACGCCATTGGACCGCATGCGAATCACAACTTTTTACCCGACTGCGACAGAAGGAGGGTTATTACACATTTGGTATCGCGCTAATCATTTGACAGCTCATGACAGCTGTTTGACTCTCAATCACATAGTAAATAAGCTATGTTTGGCGAGATACGGAATTTTCAGAATGGATTCACGTTTAGCGCGAACGGATTCAGCACAGATAAATAGTAACTGGATTGGAATGTGACTAGAACTGAAATTTAATAAGGAGGTGCGATTGGGGCCTTGACTACCGCGAAAACGATTTTAGTCGTATCTAAAGAAATAGACCGTTTGTATGGTTTGTACAAACATTGAAGGACGAATGAATGAATACTTTACATAATCGTAGTATTATATTAAATACGTTCTTAATTAAGTAAACGAAAGATAGCAAAGGACAAAGGCCAACGACAATATTTCCTGTTTATGTTTTGCTCGTTTTATCACTTAGTTCTTAAAGAAAAATATATAATAGATGAGGTTGATTAGATTCATTTTTCATTGACAACCGGTTCTAATTGACGTCAGAGGAAATGATTGCTTGATCTCAAGCCTCGGCTTTTAAGTTAGAAAAAAAAGAATATTTCAAAGCCGGCATCAAAAAATGATACTTCTTACCTTTATTAGGGTAAAAAAAAGATTTTTTTTATTTTGTTTGAGTTACAAAAGTATTGTGGTATGGTCAGAAACTTCGTTACAACTATGAACAACCTTCTTAACTGTGCAGTTGGACAAGGCTCAGTTTTGAGCATATTTATGGTTCAAGATGGAGATATGCTTCTAGTGGTGAAGGTGGTTAACTTTTGGTGGTTAACGTTTGGTGGTTAACAGGTTAGCCTTTATCCCAGTAAAATACAGCAAAAGGAACCATCCCTTAGGCTGGATCACTAAATACGTTTAAGCCGAAATTCTTGTTGGTGCAAGCCAGGCTTACACCCGTATTCTTAGTTGTTTCCTTGAGGCTTCCTCACTCGAGTCGAGGACGTTTTTGACATTTCTGTCATACAAGTTATGTCAAAAACGTTCTCCACTCGAGTGAGGAAATGTCAAGAAAACAACTAAGAATACGGGTGTAAGTCTCTTTGTACGATGCACATGGGCACAGATTGGGTGGTTATTAGAATCTGGGTTTGGTTGCAAAGCATGTAATATTATTGTTTCGTTTTAAAAGAATAAATAATAATAATGTGTGGTATGGCCAGTATCAGAGAAATCTAACCCCTTTTGCGCTTAGAAAGATTAAGATATAAAAGTTCCTCTGATGCTGACTGTACCTAATCAACGATTTTTTTATTGCGGTTTTGTCCGATTCATATTTATAACGATAACTTTGAAACCGCTTATTATATGCAATCTTGAGAAAGATTTTTCTAACTTCAATCAATGTGGTTGAACATTTATTTATTTTAAAGGTCGATGGAAGCTCTTAAATATGTTAAAAATAATCCTTGATGCAACTGTATTTGTTAATTACAACAAAGATTCTAATCACTTGGAAAAGGGAACGGTATTGAGTAAACATTTATGTCGATGGAAAAACACTCATGGAAGCGAAGCTAAGAGTAAAAATCTAGTAAATTATAAGTATTCATTGACCTCTTTTGTATGCGGCTACTTATGCAAAGACATTGAATCGAGGCCGTGTCACTTTAAACACTAGAGTTTACACAGAAGCTTATTTAAAAAATAAAAATCATTTTCCTTTTAAAACGTCAATTCGTCATTCAAAAATTTCAAAATTATGTAGATTTAATCTTGTTGGTTCGCAAACAATGTACGAAGCAATTATTTTTTAAATTTATGTTTTGTGGTGCGTGAACAATTTTGTTGTTATTTTGAGTAACCTTATACACCAATACAGTTCTAAATTACTAACATAACTTTAAGGGACATATATTACCGCTGGCCCGCTCCATACAAACGTACTATGGTGATATTTCAATACTAACTAATTAAAGTCAATGAAATTTTGCAGAAACAATCTAGAAACAAATCTCTATACTTGTATGGATTTTCGTTAAAATGTATAGTTTTTAAGTTACAGTGCCTCAAAGATTTCCATACAAATCTTAAATTAATCCTAGAATTAAAACTGTATATTTTAACGAAAATCTGACTTCATACAAGCATAGATGGCGGCCCGACAGCACAGTCTGTAGTGAACCTGCCTGCTGTGCCGGGGGTCGCGGGTTCGAATCCCGTAAGGGACAAATATTTGTATGACGAATATGAATATTTGTACCCGAGTCATGGATGTTTGTATCTATATATCGCTACCCCGGCCGAATAAAGTGGTAAAGTGCGATTACCACTATTTTATTTTTATTTCATTTTTAGCTTCCTTATATCCTACTACATCACTCAGATTTATTTTATTAAATTCTGTAATGTATATGCAAAGTTATTTTAAAAAAGGTATTTTTGTACGTAAAAGATTTGTAAGATGATTCCGAAGAAGATGGCTGCTATGATAGTTTACGCCAAGCTAACAGAATCGATGTTTACGTACAGAGCTATTACCACTTTATTCGCCGGAAATGTTTGATTTCGCTAGAAGCAAACTATATTGAGCCTTTCTTAGTCATTATTTTATTAAATAGCTATTATGCAATGTTTTATTACTTAAAAGTTTTAAAATTTCAAGAAACGTATTTTAACTTAATTTGTGTGGATAAAGAGTTATTGTAAACCCAAGTGTAATAGGTAGCGCAATTTGATTTTGGTCACTGAATTGCAAGCGACATGGAATCTTCTCTATTCGTAAGTAATCAATTCAGCCAAACAAAGGACAGGGAAACTGACCCAAGTTCGAAGGCGAAGACTGGTTTGATGATAACGATAGATCATTGACAGAAGCGATCTCAAAACACCGAGACCTATTGGGACGCCTGCGTCGTCGACGCAGATAGTCCCAAGAGGAACATGTAGTTAGAGATAAAGAAAAGCAATGCCTCGCACGCAGCGGACTCTTACACGAAAAGTTAAGGATCTGGAAGTAAGGAGGTGGAAAGCCAAGGCAGATTACATTCTTTCACAGTCGAACCGATTTGGTTTACTTTAGGTTGACGAAGGAAATCTAATCGGTGGCATGCAACCATTTGTTAAAGTACCACTTAAACCTCTGGACGATACGCTCTGACTAACTTCAAAAGAAGACATGGTGAATCATTTTTTCAATATAGGGCTTCAACCGGATACTTATTGTTGATCGACTAGCTGAACTACAACACGTTAGAGACCTGAAGTTTAAAGATTTCTGAAGTATCTGACTTCTGCTAGCCAATGAAAAATTTAATGGAATTCAATAAAGTATTGAGTACTAAGCCATTCACGCCAATGCTTGGAGAGATTATCACGGCACTAAAACGGCAACCAAACAACAAAATAGTCGGTATTGCCGACATATCGAGAGAGTTCTTGAAGTATGGAGGAAAGAGGCGGCATAACACCCCGTGGACATTGTTTTGTGGAATGTAGAACTAGGATGATGTACCAACCTACTAGGCGATTTTAATATCTCTCGCTTCCGCTACTTGTATACGAACACGGGAGACCGTCCCAACCGCAATTCCTACAGGGCATCTGGCTGTATTGCATTCCTGGCAATTTCGTCACTTAAGTTCCTCTGAATCAACTTATATCCGCTTTCGAAGCCAGAACGCCAATTTGTCTTCAGGCCTGAAAGAGGAATTTGTGCAGCAATGTTCAGTCTGTGACAACTCAACTACAGTGAAGAGTAAGAAGCAAAGCTAACTGCTTCATCTCTCGCGATGCCCTATGGTTGCTCCTAGAAAAGTTTATAAGGCTACTGCTCCTTCTGCACGACAATAATGATAACATGTTTTGTGATAGTGAAAGGCAAGCAGACACAGTTTCGTTTTAGTTTGTCACCTGTGGAGCTAAGTAAGGATAAATGTTTTGGCCACACCACTCTGTTCGCCCTGTACTTTCCCGTGGTAGTTCGAGTAACCATATAGCACATTTTAACATACGCTTTAGGACTGATGGAAGGCTTTTCAACTCGACCAGCATCATGGCCCAGATCAAAATCTTTCATGACATTATCACAGAGACAATATATGTACCGCTATACTTTGTTTTGTTGCGGCTTCTCTGGGTACGGACTGAAAATTAGTGACAAGAAAACCGAGATAATTTTCTTGGACAACTGCAGACTAAATATGCGCTCAGATGTTGAAAAGTTTAAACACATTTTATAGAAACTACCCTAACCGAACAGATAAAGGGATCTAGATGTTGAGAGCAACGATATAATTGGCGCTACTTCCGCAGTCTTCGGGAAGCTGCAGCTGAAGCTTTTCCGATCACACGACATCCAAAAGCCAACTCAGATCCTGCCCGACCTTCTGTACTTAGCCGAAAGTGGCGTTTAAGTATATCGCGGCCACATTTACTGTGACAATGACATCGACGTTGGATACACTAAAATGTGTATAATACTATCACTGCAAAGATTAGCTACGTCACCCACATCTAGGAACACCAACGAAGCCTATCATACCCGCCAGCAGTCGCTCGAGCTGTATCGGCGTGGAAATCAGTCATTTAATCCAAGTTATTAGCCAAAAATCGTATTATAAATGTTATTTAACATGTTGATTGATGGTACTGGTGATTGTTTTTGCTAAAATTTTCAGTTTTTCAGTGAAATATTTATTTATTTACGAGTTTTGTGACAAAAATCATATAAATTACATAAATTTTACCTGTTTTGCTATATCTGCATACAAAAAATTACTTATTACCTTAAATACGTATAATCTAGATACTTAAACGTTTGAAACAAGGAAATAACCGAATAAGGTGGTAAAAACGCATTGCAACAGCTACATCTCACAGGAAGTGTTGATAAAAACGTACGTAAACTCGCATTACTTTACAAAAATTCTATGAATTTCCGACGAATAAAGTCGTAATAGTTGTTTACACTTATGAGAAGCATATCAATTTAAAAAGAATAAAAATGTAATAGGTTTTTTAAATATATTTCTTGTTTCGAGGAAATTAAGTAAATACAAATTATACCAGTTATTAATAAATTTTTTGCCGCTTTTTTTGATACCTAGATCTCTGAAATCGGGCTAGCAGATCCGACATAAATGCGATTTGAACGTTTTTAATTTTTTCTGTAAAATGTGAATTTTCATAATACCACTTTATTCGGCTGGGGTAGCGATATGTATTCTATATCGTTGTCTAGTTATCATAATACAAGTCCAGGCTAGATTCTGGAACTTTAAATGTGACTAGATAATTTGTGTGACACTGTCCAAGATATTTATTTTATTTATTTATAGAGATTCGTTTCTAGATTGTTTCAGAAAAAATTCATTGACTTTAATTGGTTAATATTGAAAATATCACCATAGTACGTTTGTATGCAGCGCGCATTTGCGCTCTCGGAATAAACTTCTCTTAAGGGTATTATTCAGGCAGTGAAACTAAACAACTTTCCCTAAGGAACATGGGTCGAAAAACGATAAAAATTTTTGAACCTTTTACTTTTACGTGATTTTCAAATCACAATTTTTTCGTGTTTCGACCCATCTTCCTTAGGGGGGATGTTTAGTTTCATTGTCTGAATACAACCCGTAAAGTTATGTTAGTAATTAAAAACTAGTGGTGTATACAGGACGTTAGGGTAAACATATCGACCTATGTTCCTTAGGGAAATTTGTTTGAAGGCGCCTATCGCCTCTATGCGGTTATAGTTTTGAGTCTAGTATGCACTGAGATAGGGTTCAGGGTGCATGAAATAATAAGAAGTTTTTAATCACTTTACCGATGTTTACTTTCGTTAGTTACACTGAATTATTACACATGCACAGCGCGAGCCCCCCCCCCCGGTTTCGACTGCCGCTCCAAAACAGAAATGAAATAAATGCAGCGCAGTGCATTTTTAATGTACTTACAATAATGTCGCCACATTCAAAGTTATGTTAGTAATTAAAAAAAAAAAACGTTTCATACAAAAGTTCGATCAGCTAATTGTATAGAAAGTATGGAAAGTCAATTTATTTTTTTCGAATTTCCTATTGTTTTCTTAGGGAAAGTTGTTCAGTATCATGGATACTATCACCCCTTAAAGTAATACAACTGGTTACTCTAACACTCTGCATATTAGAATAAGTATAGACACAATAAGCCTACAATTATTTGATTTCCACCGTTCCTACTATACAATACTGGGTGTAACAGAAAGTTTACACATTTAAAGGGGTGATTTCGACAGTAGAAACTTTATATAGGATGTACAGACACACTTCAGTTACAGTTTTATAATAGTTAAGATGATGGATAATGCTTTATTTTGGGAAAAGATAAGATCATTAATTCTTGTCACACGTAAAATCGTATTTTGTGTTTATATTATACAATCTTTATGGTACAAACGACAGCTAAGGCACTGCGACATCATTTAAAATAATGATGCATTTTCACCTTAACCTTTGGTCCCAATGATATGTTTCTTTCTTGATATAATCAAACTTATATCCTTGGACAGCACGCATTTAAACGCAGCCGGTTTACTTATCATGTTTTTAGATTTTTTGCATGCACATTCCTTCAGGCATCTCACACATCTCTGACGCCTATGTGGTGTGGCTGCCGGTTACAGCCACTACATCTAACCCCACCTCTGACCGTATTGGTCTCCCGTTCCAATGGCAGGGTTTAGCGCGTACACTTATGCACTTCAAATATCCTGCGTACCTCACTGCTTATACAGGGTCCTGCTTAATATGCTGACACTTTTTTAAGGGGATGATCAGACCATCAAACTGAACAACTTTCTCTATGGAACCAACATAGAAATCGCGAGAAAAAAATCTGCTGTCCCATACATTTGGCTCGAGTAGGTTTGCAGTTTTGTATGGAAGAGCAGATTTTTTTTTGGCGCTTTCGAATTTGGCCCATATAAAGGGTGAAATTTGATATCATTAGCGTCCTTTTAAATATTTTTTTTGCTCCGATTGGTTTGCTTCCATCTTCGATCAAAAATATAGAACTAGATAACGGGTCGCATACAAAATCAAAGATAAATTCTGTCCTCGTGATTATACAACATTTTTTGTAAACGAACCGAGAAAACAGTCCGAATGCATTATAATTTCGACCTCAAAACAACCATAATTCCTAGTAATTTTAAAAAAGGAACACTGCGGCATTGCGAGACGTGCTTACGTTGGCTTTGTTCGAACGGAACTAATTCAAAATAAGACCTCATTCCAATAGTGAGGCGTTATTTGCCGGGACATGTTTTGAGCGCTGACGCGTTATCTAGTTGGATATTGTTGATCGAAGGCTTCCATAGTAAAAGTTGTTCAGTTTAATGGGTAGACTCTTAGTTTAAAAGGATGCTAATGATATCAATTTCACCCTCTAGAAAGTTGTTCAGTTTGATGGTCTGATCATGCTCTTAAAAAAGTGTCAGCATATTAAGTTGGACCCTATACAAGGTGTTTCATAAGTAAAAATAAATATTTAAAACTCTTAAGGGGGTTGTTTAGACAGTCAAACTGAACAACTTTCTCTAAAGGACCAACATCGAAATCGTGCAAAAAAAACCGATATCCCATACATATTTTAGCTCTAGTCGATTTGTAGAGTATGGAACATAATTTTTTTTTTCGCGATTTCGATATTGGTCCCATAGTGAAAGTTGTTCGGTTGGATGGTACATACAAGGTGTTACAAAAATACAAATAAACATTTAAGGGGGTGGCCCTTAAATGTTTATTTGTATTTTTGTAACACCTTGTATGTAAAGATTAATAGTCGCCGTATTCGAAATCGAGTAGGAATCCATCATCATGATCTTCATTGCTGTAAGAAATTTCAGTGTGTTTTGTTGACATTTAAAGGATAAATAATAATAAACAAGTAAACAAAAATTGAACATTTAGAAAGTACAATCAGAACCTAATAGCTATTCCTGTCTTTCCAGGCGAGCCTCTAGTAGTGCAAATGGACACGGAGAAACAGGACAACGCAGAAGTGGCCCTTCTGGGTGACACGGCGGCGTCTCCACGGCGGTACGCAACGTCGGAGCTCACGCAGTTCTGGGTCGTGCTCAAGCGAACACTCTTGTTCAGCAGAAGAGACTGGGTGAGTGCTGTCATGCGCTTGTATGAATTCTGCCAGTCGCTCCAGATGACAACGTCGCATAAGTCGCGCGCTGTACAAAGTAATAACAATCGCTGAGTCAAGCGCCTTCAGATACATTTTTGCGGGTACCGTCTGGCAGTAAATGATTAAAGCGTGAATACTTATCGTTTTCTAAGGAACTGCTGTATCTTTTACGAAGTAACAAGTAATCTGCTGTGCCCTGGGGTACACCATTGAACGATCTCACGACAATTGCCTGTTACTACGAGTACTATATGCACACGCGCCTATACAGTGCGTACAATGCGCGCGCCTTTTTGAGACAGCACTCTAATCTTTCTTCAAGTGCGGGTTGAGTTGGGGCATATGAAGTTAAAATATCGTCGAATTTATAAAGATTGACTAATAGAAGAAGTATTATGGTAGTCAGGGATATTCTGAAACCTCAGAACATCCACGTTTCACCAGTATAGTACCGAAACTCTGTCCAGTGTGACGGGGGGTGATCCCGTCGCCACTTATAATGGACAGTGGGTACAATACATGCCTCGAAATTGAAGCAAGCAGGATTCCTCACGATGTTTTCCTTCACCGAAAAGCCAGTGGTGTTACATATCGTACATAAATTCCGAAATACTCATTGGTACGAGTCGGCCTAGACGGGGATCGAACCATGTACGGCAGGCAAGGTTACTCGCCACAAGACCACCACCGCTAATCTCCCATCTCCGGCGACTAATGGAAGAAAGTCTCACAAAAATGTAAAAGAATGTGTGCTGTTCCTGTGCCTCGCATCCAAAGGGAACAGAAGTTAGTGGGCACACATGGAGGTTACCTGCCTTTTAAATAACTGACACCATCGTTTATTTTGCACCTGTCTAAGCACGTTGCCCCCTAAGCTATTGACCGGACCGGGGCGCTTAAACCTTGAAAAACCTAAAAATTATTTTTGGGTTTTGTTTGACATGTGCTGATGACTTTTCGCCGACCTGTTTTAAGTTATACAGGGCAATGTCCTTAATTTCAAGAGCAAAAGGTCACTTTTTCCGTAGGTATCTAATGTCACTGGTTATTGTTTGTAGATTGTTTTTACTTTTACAAAAAACTACAATCTATTGTGTAGGTGAAAAAAGGATCCATTGTTATAAGGAATGAATGCACATCGGAGACTCAACTCTCGCCTTTATTAGTGAGAGGCCTTTGCCCTGCAGTAGGATCCTAATGAATAGGCGTTGTGTGTTGTAGAGTTTCTGGCCGCATCTTCTCTACAATGGAACATTTTCCGACGCGGTGGTCGAGTCAAAACTTCAGAAAGCTATGTGAATATTAATTTTGAGGGTTTGAGTTTGTGGGACGCCCGATGACCTGATAAAGTTGTCTGGGGGCGACTGGACGAGGAAGGCCGAGGATTGAGTTTTGTGGTGCGCCTTGTGTGAGGCATAATATGTTCAGCAGTGGATGATGATAATAGTATCATCATCAGCCTTTCATCATCCACTGCTGAACATATTATGCCTCAATCCTCGGCCTTCCTCGTCCAGTCGCCCCCAGACAACTTTATCAGGTCATCGAGCGTCCCACAAACTCAAACCCTCAAAATTAATATTCACATAGCTTTCTGAAGTTTTGACTCGACCACCGCGTCGGAAAATGTTCCATTGTAGAGAAGATGCGGCCACAACAGGAACCTATGTTCCTACTTCCTATAGACTATAACTAACAGACTTTTTCCTTTTCTTAAAAATAACCATGCTTTTAACAGCTGGTTTTCTCTTGTTTTTTCTAAGTTTAGGTACGTCGACATCCCGTCCAGCGCATTGCTTGTGTTGTGATGCGCCAAAGTTTATGTTCTTATTTCGGTTTCTACGGCTGAGTGACGGTGGCTTGGCTTTCCTTCCGTCCAACTACTGATACTACAGGTCTTAAAATCGACGATCTATTGCTCTTCTAAAGGATATCCAGTCACGTCACGGTCACGGGTCCGGTAAAGACTTCCTATACTACAGTAGTACCAGGTTTATTAGTCATGTCTTGTCTTACCGATATACCTGCACAGTTGACAAATTTTAATAGCACGCGAAATTATATTGACCAATCAGGATGTGCACCTCCCTTGCCACTATTGGCTAATTATTTAAGGGGACAAAGGGAAAACTCTAGTAACTAATGATACAAATATGATCGTAGACGCTGATGTACCTGCGACTGTTCGCGCACATCCTGGTCGGGTTCCTGATCGGGGCGCTGTACTACGACATCGGCGACGACGGCTCCAAGGTGCTCTCCAACCTCGGCTTCCTCTTCTTCAACATGCTGTTCCTTATGTACACTTCTATGACCATCACTATACTTAGCTGTGAGTATGTTTTTTGTTTATAGATTTTTGTGACTTTGCGATTGTCAACAAGTGAACGCAAACCCTAAAATAGTATAAGCAGAATCTCTTTTTACATGTCGCGAATTTACTATTGTCTGTGCCCGTGGCATCATACGAAACCGATGGTCTACCATGAGTTTTCGCTGTATTTTACTACTGTAGTTACGTCGCCAATTCGTATGGCAGAAATTAGTTCTCAACGTAACCACTAGGAGCGCTGTACGATATTCAATACGAAATTGGTGACGTAACTACAGTAGTAAAGTACGATGAAAACTCATGGTAGGCCTACAGACCACTTCTTTCGTGTCAGCATGAGCTATATCGCACGAGAATCACTCTTGGTAATAAAGTTGAACGATTATTCAAATGGTCGTACGTATCAAGGCCCAGGATACGCCAGACGAAATCAGGTTTGGTCACTCGGAGAGACCCTTTAGACTTTAGAGTCAAAAAAAGTACACCAGAACCGATCTGATCCGATCTGTTTGATATTATTTCATTTTGAAATCAATTTTAATGAATTTTGTCTGAATTCAGAGCCTGAATCGACATCTATTGCTTGCTGTAATAGCATACTATATACACTTTAAAAATAGAATAAGAACATCAATTCTTAGTTCAGAATAGTGTGGGTGCTTGAGTGAGTCGATTGCGATGAAATAGAAAACGAAATGTGATTAAAAGTTGAGTCCTGTATAAGTATGATTGTGCCTACATCTTTTAATGCAAATAAATCTTTTTTCCTTTCAGTCCCACTTGAAATGCCAGTGCTAGTGAAAGAGCACTTCAACAGATGGTACTCACTGCGGTCCTACTACCTCGCCATCACCGTCTCTGATATACCCTTCCAGGTAAGTTTATACATTAAAATATGTTGGTCTTTTAAAGGGAAATCGTCTTTATTTTAACTTTTTAATAATGCAAGTAACAGAAATGAATGCCGTTCTGGTTGGGACAAATAAAGGTACCTACCTACATGTACCTCGGTACCTCCAGTAGTCCCTAAGATGGGAATACTTTAAACAAAGTTAATTTTAAAGAAGATAAAAACGTGTGAAAATTCTGTCGTTGGGCAGTAAACTGTATGGCATCAATATAAATACGGAAACATACACTATTGGTGATTATTTGTTAAACCGACAAATAATCCGCATTTTGCTGCATACGACAATCCGTTACATTTTCTTTCTGGTTTCACATGTGATTTTTGGCAAAATTCTTCCTTACCTGTCATTTTGAAACAATTAATCACTTCATTCCGTCCCATATATTTGAGCGGACGTCCCATACATAGTCAGGACGCGGGGGTAAATTCTGAATTTTTTATGGTTAACGAACACATTCACTCTCCGTTCAACTTAGTAACTAACTCACAACTTGTATCACAGGCGATATTCTGCGTGATCTATGTGGTGATAGTGTACCTGCTGACGTCACAGCCGCTCGTGTGGTTCCGGTTCTCCATGTTCCTGTCCTCGTGCCTGCTCATCTCCTTCGTGGCGCAGAGCGTCGGCCTCGTCGTCGGTGCTGCCATGAACGTGCAGGTGTGTAGATAAGTGTTGCCAGGCTATACTCTGCGTGATCTACGTGGTGATAGTGTACCTGCTGACGTCACAGCCGCTCGTGTGGTTCCGGTTCTCCATGTTCCTGTCCTCGTGCCTGCTCATCTCCTTCGTGGCGCAGAGCGTCGGCCTCGTCGTCGGTGCTGCCATGAACGTGCAGGTGTGTAGATAAGTGTTGCCACGCTATACTCTGCGTGATCTACGTGGTGATAGTGTACCTGCTGACGTCACAGCCGCTCGTGTGGTTCCGGTTCTCCATGTTCCTGTCCTCGTGCCTGCTCATCTCCTTCGTGGCGCAGAGCGTCGGCCTCGTCGTCGGTGCTGCCATGAACGTGCAGGTGTGTAGATAAGTGTTGCCAGGCTGTACTCTGCGTGATAAATAAACAAATATCTTGGACATTGTCACAAAACTTTTCCGCCTGATCACTTAAAAAATTTTTCGCATAATTTCGCGTATAATTTATTGTTTGGAAACTATTCGTACATTGGTCTATTCATCAATAGGGCGGGGCTTTTATTTTTAGTATGCATTCAAAAATGAGCCTAGTTGGTCAGGCGGAAAAGTCTGCGATTGTATCTTCTGACGTCACAGAACGAACAGCATTTTTTATCCCTTTGTGACAGGTTTTGTTAGAATTTTAATATTGCCATCTACAGATTTTTCGGTTTAGTAGTCTTTAACGGATTGACTCACATATACGGTCCGGGAACCGCTACAAAGTCTGCAAAACGCGCATATGCGTCAGGCGACAGGAATGTGTTAATGAACAGTCAATGCACGCCTCGTTTCCTCACGATGTTTTTCTTCAACGAAAACCCAGTGGTATTACAACTCGTACATAATTTCCAGATCTGACCGACGCCTCCTAAGCGGAAGGAGAAGCCACTTGCCACTGAACCACACAGCTTCTTTAATTTGACATTAAATAACTTTCATTGTCCATTTCCTCCACAGAACGGTGTATTCCTCGCGCCTGTGATGTCAGTGCCGTTCCTGCTGTTCAGCGGTTTCTTCGTGTCGTTCAACGCGATCCCGGTCTATCTGCGGTGGATCACATATCTCTCCTACATCAGATACGGGTTCGAGGGCACCGCGCTCGCTACATACTCGTTCAATAGACCAAAGCTACAGTGCCATCAGGTAGGTTCTAGCACTGCTTGCCTTTTGCCATCCGAACTGCTAGGTAGTGGCGAGGTGGAGCTTGGGTATTGGGAAAGTTTACTGAAGTTAAGCAACGTCGGTTCCGGTCCGTTTTTGGATGGGTGACGGTTTTTTATGGTATTTAATCTCTGTGCTTCGGCAGGCACATTTAGTTGTTGGGCCCAGAATGTTCCGTCAGATGGCGGTCTAACTTTTCGTTAAGAGTTAAGACATGGGTCTTAACTCACCCACGTTCGGATGAGAGTCAAAATTGTTTTCATTCCATCAACGTTGCAGCGTATGAGAGGTCAATCTCATTAATAAGAAATGGGTAGTTCATCAACTCGTTTAAAAAACGTTTCCCTAATGGGACGACGTCCTAATAGACCAAACCAGTACGACAAGTCGTAGAATGAATAGGACATCAAAATTTGGTATTTCGTTGTCTTGTCCACTAAAGGAATCATTTGTTTTGGGACGAGATCGGAAACTACCCAAGAAAGAGCATTAAGAGCGTATAATTTGACCGTGTTTGTCCTGTTTTAGTATATTTCTGTGTTCGGTGTGAAATAAATATATGTTTTAGCTCCTAGGGTTCATACATCTAGATTAGGAGCTAGAACCTAGGTTTTCAGTGTCCTATTTTTATTGAGATTTAATGAAGCAAATTTAAAATTATTTTTTAAATTCTCTCCCCAGTCATACTGCCACTTCAAGAACCCGGAGACTACCCTCGAGGAGCTCGACATGAAGGACGCGGACATAACCCTCGACATAGCGGCTCTCTGTCTCATCTTCCTCGTGCTACGTGTATCTGCCTTCCTCTTCTTGCGCTGGAAGTTGAAGTCCACTAGATAAGTTATGTCTCTTTACATTTGGTGCAGACTTTTGTAATTTTGTTTGGACTTTGTCATGTAGGTTTGTGTACTTTGATGCTGGATTGGTGTTCTATGAGACGACTGAGGGTTTACGACCTATTACGACTTATGAAGCCCTACATCTAAATAAGCTATAAGTGAGTTTTACAAAGAATAAGTAGGTACTATGTACAGCAGGGCCCCATTTAGAGTTGAGACACTTTGACCGACGGTGACCGACGGCGGGCCAATACAAAAAGCACGTTTAGTATGGGAAACCGTCCGCCGTCGGTCAATGTATCCCACAGATTACCCCCAATAGATACAGCATGATGAAAATGTCGTACAGGAACGAAGTCACCATTTTTGGCGGTAGGTGCGGGTAGCGGGGCACGAAACAATGAAACGTGATTGGCCATTTCAAGGTCGTACTATTCCGATCTCGCTCTATCCCGTTGTTTATATCAGTGCAAAATCATAGATGTGTGGTGCGCCTCGGCGGCCCTGTATCTATTGGAGGTGATATGTGATGTGTCCTGACTCTAAACATGACGATTGTAATTTAAAATGACAGTTCTGTGTACATTGCTAATGACGCTAAAGATGCAATATAACATGATAATTATGTGTCCTAAAATTATTAGCAGTGTACTCTGTATTGTCATTGTAAATTACTATATATTGTCATGTTTATTAAATGGAGCCCGATGGGGCAAGTTTAGATGTCACTTCCTCTCGGGTACCTCGAAGTTACCGTCAGTAAGCAGTGGTGTAGTCCTGTAATAATTATCGTATTTCTTACATTACTTTAAGCAAAAATATGCTAATGGTTTCAGAAAATTACGTGTCAAGTATTGGTAGCTAAGCTTTGTTTATTACAAGATATAAGACACTTTATTCGTTAAAGATAAAGACCATGACCTTATCATGTCATGGCATTAGTAGAACAATTTATTCCGGCATCAAAGTCCTAAGTGACAAAGTTCAAATATTTCTAGTTAGTTAAGTTTCAGTTTTACGCAGTTATTGTGATAAATTATGTATTGGTTCGAATAAAGAGAAGTAATTGGTTACTGAAAAACGAACAAAAATAAATTTGCCAAATATTGTGTAACAGTTAGTACTGCTACTTCTGTGTTATTCCAAATGAAAATGTACTTTTTAATCACTGCCAATCAGATCTTATCATAATAAAGGGAGAACCCATCTTCGCCTTAAGAGCCTACCGAGCCTATTGTGCTGCCCCCAATCGTATTTTTTTTATTTCTGTACAATGAAACAACATTTCCAAAAAACAAGAATGTCACATTGTAGTCATTGCTGATTTTCAATTTATCGGGTCACTGCCAACGCAAAAGCAAAAGTGGCCACTTTTGGCGGTTTTAACGATAATAACTACAAACATTATTAAAACAAATCCGCAGTGACCCGATAAATTGAAAATCAGCAAGGACTACAATGTGACATTCTTGTTTTTTCGAAATATTGTTTAATTGTTAAGAAATAAAAAAAATAAGGGGGGCAGCACAATAGGCTCGGTGCAGCCTTAATAGAAAGCGTAACGATGCAGCTCAGCGCATCAGTTCATTAATCTCGTTCAGAAAAAGGTCACTATACAATTTTAATGAAGATTCAACCATAAGACTTCTGAAGATAAGGTTGAATTTATCCATCATACTAGTTCTCAAATTAAATACTACTCGTGCGATTTCTACTCGTTCTCTTGGTGATGATGATGATGCGTTGCGAATACAGCAAGCGCTTAGATACAAAAACAGTCGGGTATACATGATATAGGTACAGGGTGTAGCATAAAGGTATGGCCATATTTAAAGAGGTAATTTAGACCAAAGAGTCAAACTGATCCTAACGATGGTAGCCAATCTGAAATCGCGATAAAAATTCTGCAATTCATATTCTACTGAATTGTATACCCCTGAATCCAATATTTCGGGAAACCAATACGATCAGAGGTCGGATATTAATCTTATAATAATATAGAGGTACATTATAGGAGTACCTTGGTAAAGAGCGCAATAAGGTACTTTTTCATTTGGAATAATACATATAATTCTCTCGAAAATGACAAATTGACAAAATGAAAATAGATTGTAATAATTTCTTACTTGAAGATCGTAACTTATTTATCATGACAATTTATATTATTTTAAGTCTTTCATATACCATTTTCATATATTTCTATTTAAAAACGATGTGCCTTTGTATTAAAAACGGGAGAAAGAAAATAGATGACCGGTGTTCAACATTGTTTTCGAGATTGTGATAATTTCATGTGATAAAAATAATTTCACAAAGATTGTGGGACTGGTTTACCCTAGTGTTTATTAATATTTTAAAAAGTTACATTTACATCAATTTTCTAATAATCTTTTCTATTTTATTTTTACAAGCATTCCTTTCAAGTTTGATATTGTATGTTCTTTGATGGGTCATATTATATCTATTATATCTTATCTTAAATCTATATATAGTTCTATACTGTACAGAGTGCCTTAATTTCTTTATAAAAATTTAATTAATTAAACTACGTAACGTACACACGACGACTGCTCAGGCTACCCTGTTTGGACTTTGAACTATTAGAAGTTGAACGCTGTGAATCGTGCGAGAGGGTGCGGTATGTTGTTGTTGTTTCGTCTCACGGCACGCTGCGCCCGCGCCGGCAGCCGCGTCTATGCAGGTTCTCTACCGCACTATTTTGTGTTTTGTACTGTACGTAGTGTAGTTATGGGTATATAGGGTGCGTAGCCTGATGTGTCGCCGTGTGTACAGGTTTTAACAGAAAGGAGAAATAATATTTCATAATGTTATTTTTAATCAACATAGTCATCAACATTTTTGTTCTATAAATTCAAGAAAAAAAATCGTTAAAAAGTCTTATTAACTGTGTCTGTACTTATGAAAAATAACTAAACAAACAACTTCAAGTACTCCTAAGATCTGAGAATACCTACTTAGGGAGTTGGGTTTAAAATACGCTAATGACAGTGGTACAATGTCTTTTTACCGCCAAGCATTTCGTTTTTTACCATATAAACTTGAAAATACATGGAGATAGAAACTACAGGTCGAGTCCTATTTCGATCTGGAAACACCTTTTTCGACTCGACGATGTTTAAAAGCCTGCAGTCCAATATTATTAGCAAAAAGTCCAACGATTAAAATGTTAACTACTCTTTTACAGTTTAATAATTAATTAGTCTTTATGAGAACGAGACATTTTACTAATAGATCGTTTTATGTATTTGACAACCTAAGTTGACAACTAAATACGAGATAAATGTAACGATGACCTTTTGCGAATAGGCCCATTCAAAGTCAAAGCCTACTTTGACTTGAATTTGACGTCGGTACCTACCTTTTACGAATATGACCATTTGCTAATTCTAGACAAATATCGATGTATAACATGTTTCCTAGGTGATATTTCCAAATTTCCCGCCCAGACACACCACTGCAGAAAGCTATTTCCATCAAACTATATGAAATGTGTATTTTAATAAAATGTATCTATAAAACATTAACATGATGAGACGCGGTTGATCCTTTTTGCTCATATTTCTTGCCTTATTGGCTTGCCTTTGCATCTTTTGTGAAGACTTAGCCTTAATTTTACATGTACAAAATGTGGAACGGTAATGATAAATATGAATTTAGGTACTTTAAAATAAAAATCCACTTTCTAGGTATTTATGAGAGAACGTATTTGCTAATTTGTAGGTTTAGGGTTGATGGCCGCAGCCGATCGCATTCGCAGATCGCATCCTTTTCTGTCACTCAGGAACGTCATTTGCTAGAGCATATAAGATAGACGGAACGCGATCGCCTGCGGCGTGCGATCGCACGTGATCGCGTTCCGTCTATCTTATATGCTCTAGCAAATGACGTTCCTGAGTGACAGAAAAGGATGGAGCGACGGAAAAATGCGATCGCGTGCGGCCATGTGTAGTTCAACCCTTACTATTACAAGATTAGTTTACTGACATTTCTTTCACTCATTTTATCGCCTGTGTATGTTCAACTTCATCATCACCGTTCGCATTAAATGTTAGACTTATCCAGGGATCATGGTAATTTCTATTGTACTTAGTTTTGTATGTAATCGTTACTGCCGTGCTAATTAAGAGTGCAGTAAGGTGGTTCGTCATCATTTCGAGAAAATCGCGCCTAAAGTTTTTATTTTTTATTTTTATGTTTTTCAATCCTTCTTAAGATTTTTTCATATTTGTTTAATTTTTACTGTATAGGAAAAAATGAATAGTTTTAACTGAGCTGACCTTCATAAGCACAGCTGCAATATAGCGTTTTAAATCGCGAAAAAAGCATTTTTGCGTAGTATGCTCTTTAGCGTCTCTACCAGGCGTTCCTAATCAAAAGTGCAGTAAGGCTTGTAACTGCACTTAACGTTTGTAAGATCATATTTAACGAATGCACTGGGTACTTATTATAAATGCAGTAACTCAAATGTAATTTTTTGTATGAGGTAAATTGGTAAAATTGTTGTACCACTGCATTTTTACGTAGTATCTTATTATCATAAATCCAATCGCGTTGCTAACAAACAATGCAGCAATCAATTTTACTGCACTTTTTCTTAGTGTGCTCTATAAAGAACCCAATTCACTGGTGCTAATTAATAAAGCAGCAAATTACCATACTGCATTACTTATTAGTCTGAATTGACAGAAGCCTTTGAAAATTTGGTAATGCTAAGTGCAGTGGCTATGCTTACTGCACTCATAGTTAGTAATTTACGTGTCTGGTGAAAACCTTACTGCACTCTTCTTTAAAAAATATCGGTTTCTAAACATGCTAGCTAAATGGGGATCAAATCATCATATAGAGCTTATTTTCACGATCTCGAATCTGTATTTAACTCATTTTTTGAAAAAACCTTACTGCACTCTTTGTTAGCACGGCAGGTTAGGTAGATTAATATTATGGTCCAATAGTGTTTATGTGGTTAGTCATAATGGTTCTAGAATTAATAATAAAATGATGTTTTATATAATTTTTAAAATAAACGGTTTATGAAATTTTAATATAATTATTTTCTTTTATTTTCTAATGTAAACAATTTCCTCTTTTGTGTATAACATCTTTATTGTGTAAATGGGTCAGTGTTAATGTTTGGGATACCACACTACAAAAAAATATCGTAACGGTGTACAGTCAACAGTATTTAAGATGTGTAACTATAACAGGGTGAAAACGATAAGTCCGTCCAGGCAATTTTTTCGTTAATTTATTTATTTATTTATATAATAAGATATAATATCTTAATAGTTAATTTAATAGATCTTCTAACGACTTTTAAAACATAAAAAATACGATATGTTGATTAACTTTTGTAGTGTTTGTTAAGTAACTTTTCGTGTTGTCGTGTTTCGTGGTGCCGAAGGCAAATGTGGCCCAATTTAAATATGTTGACGTTTTTTAAGGGGATGCTCGGATCATGAAACTGATCAATTTTCTCTATGGAACCAACATCAAAATCGCGAACTAAATCGGTTGTTCCATACAAAATTACAAACCTGCTTGATAAACTACCTAAATGTATGGGACAGGTGATTTTATTTCGCGTTTTTGTCACAGATAAATTTTTGTCACATGAGAAAGTTGTTAAGTTTATGGAAACAATTTATTGTTTTATCCAATGAGCTTATACAACTAGAGGGATAGCTTCTTACAAACAATTCTCAAAAATGCGTAACCTCTTCAGAGTTTCAAAGACGTAGCTTGGAAATCGATACATACGCCAAAGTAAACTATGTTTGTCTCGTTTCTTCTGCCGTCAAAAAAATTACGATGAAATGAGAAAGACGTTATTATTTTAAAAACGTCAGTACAAACGGCCACTGTTGCCAGTGGTTAGAAATAATTTCCCCAGAATTAATTACTGAATTTAATTAATTTATTACCTGAATTCTAAACTTGAATATATAGTCTGTGTTTTCTGATCAGATTTATAATTAAACTTTAAGGGCCTGTTTCAACACTTCCGAATAAGTTCTTGTTAGTTTATCGGACACCTCATTTGACATATTTTTTATGAAGAATATGTCAAATGAGCTGTCGGATAAGCAACAAGTAACAAGAACTTATTCGGAAGTTGTGAAACAGGCCCTAAATATATCGTATTATACAGGGTTGATATTTAATCAGCCCAGATCGGATAACGTCACCATTTATTCTCTTCACTTTCACTATGCAAATAAAGATTTTTATTATTTATTTATTTATTTTATTTACTATGGTGCCGGCTTCGAAGTCGCGAAGAAAGGAATCAGCTGTCCCATACATTTGAGTCGAGTCGGTACTGCAGTTTTGTATGAAACAGCTGATTTGGTTTTCGCGATTTCTATGTTGGCTCTATAGTGAAAGTTGTACAGTTTGGTTAGGGGAATGAATGGTGAAGTTATCCGGACTGATTAAAACTTAACCCTGTACATATGAAATAACGAAGAGGGTACCGAAACTCCCAACAATGTGGGAAAATCAAAATCGTATTTACTTGCAACACTGATGGCAAAAACAATGCGTGAAAATTTTATTTAGTTTTTCAATGTTATCTTGAATAATCTTAACAAAATATAGTAAACTTACTTGTGAAAAGTAACACCACTTCATTTATTATTCTTTTCCGACCGTGATTTACAAATTTTTACGGCGCATTTCCACATTTTGGTAGCTTAATTTAAACGTCACGGATATGTCTGTACTCACCATAGATAAGCGACCGATTGAAGTCAAAGAAGTCTGCGGACTTCGACGAAGTGGCAACGCTTTAGTGCCCTATACTACTAATCTAGTCATTAATATCATTGGTTTTATCAAAGAATTTATTTTTCAATAATCCGAACTTCAAATTCAAATGAACAAGAAGAAAACAATCGACAGCGGAAGTCTACTGACGGCTGCGGTTCATACGAGGGCTGGCGCGCGCATAGCTCGCCGATCGCCCGGCTGCGATTTCGACTACCGCAACCTGCGCATCGAACGCGGCCTCCGTGGGTCGACACCACAGTACCCCCTCACGAGACACATGCTTCCAAGGAGCATGTGAAAGCGGGCTTGACTCTGTCAACAGAAACTTTAATTATCTTACCACCGCGTAGTATGTCGAATGTTTTCGCGCCTCTTGCGACGACTTTATAGGGCCCTGCATACGGTGGCTCCAAGGATCCGCGCAGCAAATTTCCGATTTTTGAATCTCATTAGGTGAGCTCAGCTGTTGAAAATGTCAAAATTAACAGAGATACGCATCTCTTTACTGCTGATTTGACTTTCAAAAATCGCTCTTCTGTAGTATGATTTTTGAAAGTCAACTCAGCAGTAGAAAGATGCATATCTCCATAGTTATTTTGACATTTTTAACTGCTGAATTCAGCGAATGAGATTCAAAAATCGCACTCCTGATCATCATTTCAAAAACAGTCAGCATGTTAAGAAATACCCTATAGGTAGGTATACATTTTTTACAACTGCTATGTTAGTACTAACTTAGTGTATTCAAGCGAACGTTTGGCGCCGTACGTTCCGCTGATGTGCCGTAACACTAAAGTACAACTAACAGCACCTGCAGGCCCTACAGCAGTTGTATGGAAAGTTAAAAAGTTTTAAATAAATAAATTAAATTTTTTAAATAAATTTAGGGAAACCAACAGTCAAATTAATTACAAATGAATGGTTACAAAAAAAAAAGATCATAGAATAGACCAATTACAGGAATCCTAAACTAACTAAACCTAGACCTACCTGCAAAAAGTTGTCATCTTTGTCTTGTCGTCTTGTCTTTGTGTTCAATTGTTGTCAACTTTTCAACTTTCCATACAACCACAGACTTCTACATACAACGTACGTACTTCAAAAAGTCTATATAAATTAGTCTGGGATGTAGTGGACAGTTTTGTAGCTACATAGAATCGATCTGTAGATGTAAGTAAATATGTTTTAAAGTTTTCTGTTTATTTAACACGTATTAACCATCATGCCTTTAAACGGGTCAAGGAGTCAGTACGTCTTAGAAAAACACATAGCGACTACATAAAGCAAACAGAATGTGTGTCAGTTAACTTACAGTCCTTTCTCGCTAACTTGCCCACTAATATGCGTATCACGATGCTGCGTGCTACAATATTAAGTGGCCGTACTGTAATTGAATGTTTATGTCTTAATTATGGTCGTTTTGTTTAGCCTTATACAGGGCGTAAGGAAAAGTAATTAACCTTTAAACCACATACTCTACCCATAAAAAAGAACAACTTTTACTATGGCAAACCTGTCAGCGCAAAAACAAAAATCTGCTGTTCCATACGTTTGAGTCGAGTAGGTATTGCAGTTTAGGATGGAACAGCTGATTTTTTTTTATCACACGCAGCGGGGCGCGGAGGTATTGTATTCTAAAATCGCAATTCGCGCTGCAGTTCGCCCTGTCCCGTGGCCAGGCCAGGCCGTATGCCCGACACCGTTTAACGATGTCTTTACATACAAGTAACTAATTACAAGGGTTTTGGGCCCTGGCCTACATCTGGTTGTCGACATTTATGGGACACTATCCAAGACCCACTTTATCGGGCTCGCTAGAGATAATAGGTACCTACCTATACAAATAATTACATACTTCGAATACAATCACCCGTTTTATTTTACTAAATCACTACAACATTAAACACGAGTCACGTTGCAGGAATTGACCCGAGCACACGTCTCGTGTGGTTTTCGCGCGTCGCGTTTTTGCCTGCCACGAGGCTCCGCAATCCTCAATCTCTTCTTGTTCTTGAACAAAAACAATCCCTGAGATTGGGATAGATACTCCCATAAATTACACTTGACACTGGCGGAAATGCGGTGCTACGCACAAGCAAAAAGCTATTAATTGTAAATAAATAAAAATAAAAAAAACATGAAACACATTTTAAAAGTAAATATCGAATAATGCTTACAATAACACACGTGATAACAATTACCTAATTCCTATTTTAAATATACAAAATTTTTACTTTTCTCAGGATCGCGCTTGCCCAATATTTCTAAAATAAAAATTAATGTTGAAATCACAGCACCGATGCCTAGCACGTTCCACGGTATGATCATACGAGCCTTCTTGTTACCCATGACACGATACCTTTTAAATTTCCTTTCATTTTGATGATAAACATATCGGTTATAATATTTCATCAACCCCACTTCTCTCATTCTCAGCGTAATACTATCAAACCTCTCATACATAGGCCATCCTTTGTACAAAAATGCTGCATAAATAACTTTATTCAACGGCCTGTGGAAATGGAATGTATTATCATCTCCATTTTCATCAAAAAACAAGTATTTATTGTAATCATAAATCGACAATGGAACAATTGTGAACAAGCCATCCATTCTGCTCACTACCTCCATACCTTGTATCATCGTCTTACATAGATTAACATCATCAGAAAAATTTAGATTTGCTATTGTACTTAAGAACTCGCCGAGTGCGGGACTTATGCAAGGCTTGTATTTAAAATTAACTAAATCCTCGCTAGTGGAAACTTGGTAAGATTTGACGGGATGCGTGGTTAAACTCATCAGACTTGACTGGTAAAACGTATTAACCAGGAAAGTGAACCAAATCCACGCGATCAATATTGTTTTTAAAGACGATCTGCACCGATAGTTGTGTCCATGTTGAAGTAGATTATCCCATAATTTCAAAACTATAACTGTCTTGTCGTTAACGCGAAATATAACTAAGAAGACTAATAAAACACACGTGAAAGTTACTGCTAATAATGTCCAAACGGTTTGATCGAATTCCAGGTACATTGTTTTCCAGACTGGCACATTGCCTGCTCTTTTCACAACTGTTGTATGTTCATCGGAAAACGCGATATGCTTGTAAAGATAGTCGAAGGCATTGGCTCTAGTGCTCGATAACATCGTGAATCCAAGAAGGACATCGGTTTCATTACTCTGTATAAGTTTGAAAGATCCTGTAGCTTTCAAGTTTTTATCGAAATCGGAAAATTGTTCAGCAAAATCAATGTAAGTATAATTCACTTTGAACTCCTCCAGCTGGCTCAAGATATGGAAGGCGTATTGCTCCAAGCCAAGGTATATCTCTCCTTGGTTCTGTCTCGAAGGGTTTATAGAATACGGTGGTAGATGTGGGGCTACAGCCCGTATCGTACATCTGCGAAATCCAGTCACCAGTTTAACAGGAAATAGGTTTTTCACTGTAGCGTCCATGCAGTTTCCAAAGGGTATGATTCGGTTGAAATATTTTCCGCACGCATAGTTTTCAAACGGGTTGTACGTGTAGATGTCGGCATCTCCGGTACCATTGATGACTATAGCATTGATTACGTTGAGTTTTAACAATCCATAGAAAATATCTTTCAAATTGTTTTCATCAAGGGTTTTTATGACTATGAGGAATTTATTTCCTGGTTTCCAAGTAGCTTCGTTATTTAATTTGTGGAAATTTTCAATAAAATCTGTAGAGTTATTGGCGAAGATTAAGTATCCTAAGTTGGGAACGCCAAGCTTCACATCACTCGTCCGCGATATTAGCAGGAAGGTGCCCATTGAGTTTATCGCATGAATAATTTCATTGTCTCCAGCATTTATATCAACGTAGGTTATACGCTTCTCAAAATATTTGGTCATAATGCTCGTGACACATGTGACTAGATTTTCACTGTTTTCTCCCTTGTAGATTACTTGGCTGTTTCCACTTGGGAGCAGAGAGAGTAACGTCAGAACGACCAACATATTCAGGAGTGTGATTGACTGTGATGTTTTCTTCGACAACTTGTTATGTTCATGTTATTCCGCTCATCGATCATTGTTTATCTAAACACCATGTCAGTCAGGTGGACAGTTGTTTTAATGGTGGCGCTATTTTTAAATGTGGTAAAATTTGTACACACGATCTATAACTATCTATATGTAACAATTAATTAGTAAAAATAATGTTGTCATTGTTGCCTGCTCTGTAGGTATCCATGGATTTCCTGTTCCTGCGGGAACTTCCTGCTCTTTCAACCATTTTTCTTTTTCTTAATTGGTCATTCCATTCTCTCTCGCGGTTTCCTGTCTTTGGGAACTCATGCATATTGGTTCATCTTTGTACTTAAACTAAGGATCAATTTGTATTGGAATAGCATGCTTTAACTTATCTTACCTTTAATGCTGCCTCTTTCAATGTGAATTGATCCTAAGGGTCTTTCCTCCCTCCTCATCCTTATAAGTTTGTTTCTTATGAACTGTTTGAATAACTTATTGCACACACTTCAATTAGTTGAGTATGTTGTTCTGATCATAGTCAGATCAAGTCAGATAAAAAAAATACTGAACTAAAGCGTATAGGTACCTACAAAGTTTTCACTCAATAAGAATGCAAGCGACGGTTGGTGGCGTCCAGGTCAACCCAGGAGGAGGTGGCGAGATGACCTGGATAAATTTGACAACCAATGGCTAGAGGTTGCTTAACACAGGAACGAGTGGAAGAGTATGGGCGGCCCAGCAGTGGGATAATATAGACTAAAAGTATGCAAGCAAATCCTTAGCCAAAACCTAGTCTACGCTAATAAAACTTTCACGTGTTAACATCAGATTAGGCATATTGTTTAATTAAGCTGTTGTTTTCATAGCTATTTATTTTATTTTAACGAAAGTAAATGACAGAAGTTAATTAGAGATTAATGCAGAGATTATATGACTTTCTATAGTCGATTAAAACATAAATCAAGGCAAATAGAAATTCAAAGCATGTGTTCGTATGACGAGCTGGAACAAAACAGGTAATTAGTGAATAGCGGCGCCCACGACTTCGTACGCGCAGACTTTGGCTCGTGTAGGTTTGCAGTTTTGTACGGAACAGCTGCTTTTTTTTGCGATTTCGATGTTGGTCCCATAGAGTCTGATCACCTACTTAAAAAAGTGTCAGCATATTAAGAAGGACCCTAATATGTAGATGTAGGTAAGTATAGATAGAAGTTGATTGGTATTGGTTGTGCTATGTGCGGGCTCATTGTCCCCTAGGTCCGCAACTCCGACTTCCAGAATTGGTCTATTATTAGACCGTTTTTTTAAGCGGATGATCAGCAGACCATCGAACTAAACAACTTTCTGTGGGACCATCATGGTAAATTTGGGTCGAGTATAATTTCAGTTTTGTATGAAGCAGCAGATTGTTTTTCGCGATTTCCACTTTGGCGTCATAGTGAAAGTTATTTAGTTTAGTGGTCAGATTATCCCCTTAAAGAACAGTCTAATAATAGGCCAATTTTGGGGAGACATAATAATAATAATAACCCGCGGAGCAGCTTATGGCGAGCTGTTGGTGAGTGGCGACACCAGTGGCGGATACAGAAAAAACTCAAGGGAGGGGTGCTAAAGATATCTAGAGCTTGATTTTATCGTAATAAAAACACAAGTCACATGCAATGTTTAAGAAAATAAGAAATAGCGTGATAATAAACTCGCAATTAGAGAGAGCTCGAAGGAGAATGTTGGCTTTGGCAGCCGTTCTTCTATCCTGTGCGCATACATGGTCAGGAGCGGCGCGGTCGGCAATAGAGGCGGCCCCGCAAGGGGGGGGGCGCGCGCCCCCCGCGCCCCCATCTGTATCCGCCACTGGGCGACACCACGGACCCGATTCTCCAGAGGTCCCGGATTGATTTGGCCCTCACCTCCTGCAAGAACGAAACCTACGCTCCAGGTTTGAAGTGTAAAATGGCGCCGGGGTGCCTGCTGACTGACCAGGAACTGGCGCCCGCATACTCACCTCTCTACAATAATATAGTAGGTAATTGCCTATATTAAGAAGGACCCTATAGTATCTTGGAGCCTAATATTATTATGATTAAGTAGTTAGGAGACTTCGGAGGTCGATACGGTTCATACTAGTTTTGAGTACCTAATTGACCAATTATAAAATTATAAGTAGAATTTTATACGGTGACTGGTTCATATTTCAAGGATGCCGGTTATTATACCTAACTGTTACATAACCGCATCATTAGTGCTGTAATTTAAGTAAACAGAAAAATGTGTGGTATTAAACTATCATAGGTAGGTTAGGTGCCTAGATAAGTAAATGAACCTTGATTTTGATAAGTGGAAGGCAAAACTGAGAACTATAACAAAATCTGTTGAATAACCTCCATGTTTTGAAAATGGTTAAGGCTGCACCGAGCCTATTGTGCTGCCCCCAATCGTATTTTTTTTATTTCTTAACAATTAAACAATATTTCCAAAAAACAAGAATGTCACATTGTAGTCATTGCTTATTTTCTATTTATCGGGTCACTGCTGATTTGTTTTTATAATGCTTGTAGTTACTATATCTTTAAAACCGCCAAAAGTGGCCACTTTTGGCGGTTTTAACGATAATAGCTACACAAAGCATAAAACATAATATTCCGTAATGTTTCGATAAACTGAAAACCAATCAGGACTACAATGTGACATTCTTGTTTATTGGAAATATTGTTTAATTGTTAAGAAATAAAAAAAATACGATTGGGGGCAGCACAATAGGCTCGGTAGGCTCTTAAAAAGAAAGTCCTTATCCGACTATCCGAGTCGGCGCAATTATGTCGTCTCCCTCCTTTCTTCTCTTATAGCAGTTATTGTAGCGCTCACTCCCTTTGCTTTCTATTAACTACACCTAATCATCTTCCACACAATCCATCCATAGGAAGGTATATCTTTTCTTTGCTCGTCCTCTCTTCATGCGCAGCCATCCACATGTTTAAGAGGATAGGCGAGTGCGGTTTTTTCCATACAAACATATTCCCCTGTTTTCTCCCTGGATAATGACACTAGACCAAAAAAAAAATCATACAATCTATGTTGCCTCTGCTATGTCCTTATGTTTTGCTTTTTTGCATTTATTAATTACCAACTTTACAGCCCGTTTTCAGACATCCAGCAAACAAATTTGAGGAATATAAACAAAAAAAGCAAAACGTACAGACATGGCCAAAGTCTTTCACATATTATTCTTGAAAGAATTATTAAAATCGGTTTAGTTTTGGAGGAGAAAACAGGACAACAGAAATGCTGTTTTCGTCGATTTTATGTAGATAAAATCGGTTCGAGCTGCAGTTGTCTCTTTCGCACTCTAGTCGGAGGGGTGTATGGGTGGGGCGGATCGGACAAATATGTTAACTGTCTGAAAAGTGACTTATTCTCCAAATTAGCATTTCAGACCGTCTATCCTCTTAACAATCACTTTGTAATACTTGTGAAACTCTCACCGCATCAAATGCCAGACCCCAGTGGAACGTGTGAGTCCGATAACAATTTGTTTTATGTATTTATATAGACAGGGTGTTAGGTAAACAGTTTCATTACTTTAAGGGGTAATTGTACCATGGTACTGAACAACTTTCCCTAAGAAACCTATAGGAAATTAGCAAAAAAAATTTGACTTTTCATAGAAACGTCCTATCAGCTGATTGCATTTACTTCTAAGTAGTATAGAAAAAAAATTGCGAATTTCCTATTGCTTTCTTAGGGTGTGTTTTTCAGTACCTATCATGGGTACAGGTACATTTACCTAACATCCTGTCTATATAAATAAATAAAACAAATTGTTATCGGACTCACACGTTCCACTGGGGTCTGGCATTTGATGTGGTGAGAGTTTGACAAGTATTACAAAGTGAGTGTTAAATATGTGCATGAAGAGAGGACGAGCAAAGAAAAGATATACCTTCCTATGGATGGATTGTGTGGCTACGTGGTCATGGCCATATCACGATTATAATTCTGTAGGTAAGTACCTAATTTAATTTAAATTTTTAATTAAATTGTTTATGCTACCCATAACTACCTGTATCCACAATCATATTATGGTTCCTTTTAATTAGACTGGCATCCGCCCCGGTTAAATTATAAAATAAACCTTGAGAAATATATAAACTGACGGGTCCATTATGATAATGATACATCTTTTATTATAATGTGCCAATCTATTAAATTCATAATGTAATAAGTACAATGAATAAATAAAACTCAAAAATACGCCGAAAATCTTCGAAAAAATCGCCGAATTAGTGCGCCATTCTTTTTTGGCTCGTCTTGGACTTCTTGGGTCTTTTTTATGAGACTCGATTACTAAATAAAAGAAGTTACTTAGTTAGTTATAAGTTCTTGATATTTTTCATTTATTTTTAATGTACTTAAACCTAATTTATTTGTTTTGTTTTAATAAATGCTCAATCCAATAAAAATAATACCTATAAGTGCGTTCACACACGATGACGCACTGACGGAGCGGCAGATGTCAGTCCATAGAACCACACCCGGTGCGTCAATGCGTCACCGTGTGTGCTTCAACGTGCGGTTTCATACAACTCCTTGCTTCACAAAATATGACGGACTGTCGTTTGCTGCTCCGTCAGTGCGTCATCGTGTGTGAACGCACTTAGTAGGTCCACTACCTGCATACGTCCTGCGTACCTACCTACACTATTATAAAACTGTAACAGAAGTGTTTCTGTACATTGAAGATATTAACAAAATTGTTTAAAAAGTAGACTCCAAATCATACCTATATATTTTAGATTTATTTTCGTACCTACCTACACTATTATAAAACTGTAACAGAAGTGTTTCTGTACATTGAAGATAAAAGTAGACTCCAAATCATACCTACGTATATTTTTAGATTTATTTTAAGTTTATTTGTTTAGGTAATGTAATAAAGCCAAGAAAGGCAAATATTTGTGGTTGAAGTATTGCCAAAAATCAGTTGTGGGATTTACCTACATGCACACATTTAAAGCCTGACCAGTAGGGCTCGCATGCCACCAACGAGAAAACGATAAAAATCGAGATGTGCCTCCATCCTTATTATTTTACGTATGCCAGAAAGAGCGCGCACGACGTTTTTCTCATTTAAACGCTTTGTCGTGGCTGGCATGCTAGCTGTGCAGGAATATAAAAAACCTGGTTTGGGGGCGCTCGTAGAAAGAGAAGGCACTAGAAGGAAGCACGTGTCTTGTCATATCACTCAGTAAGAGATGCACATAGCAAATTCGCTCTAGTTAAAAAAGGAGACCGCTACTTATTGCTGTCCTTATCGACGTATCCACTTTTTTGTATTTCGGCCATCTGACTCCAAAATGTCACTTCATATAAATTGTATGGGACAACCACCTGACTCCGAGATGTCACTTCACATAATTCGCTATCTCATACCCGGTTACACTGATATTCGGTCTACTAGCGTAAGCGAAAAAATTTTCGTCTATGGGGGCGCTGCAATCGACTGTCACCTTTAATGTTAGTGTTCCAAGTACAAAAATTAGTTCCAATGATTTTCCGCAACATGGCGAGGTTTTTTATATTTCTGGTCGGGCTTTACTACAAAAGCCTCGGTGGCGCGTTGCGGAGAGCTATGGAACCTCAATCTTGAGGTCCGGGTTCGAATCCGCACGGACCACATGTCATGCAGGTACCAATGAGTTTTTCTAACTTATGTACGTAATACCGACTGCTCGCAAACGGTGAAGGAAAACATCGTGAGGAAATCTGCATACGCTAATGAAGAAATTCCGATGCGTATGTGAAGTCTACCAATCCCCATTGGGCACGCGTGGTGGACTAACGCCCAAACTCCTAGAGGGTAGGCCTGTGCCCTGCAGTGGGACGTATATAGGCTGTATAGGATATATAGGATGCTGACACTTTTTTAAGGGGATGTTCAGACCATCAAACTGAACAACTTTCTCTATGGGACCAAAATCGAAATCGCGAAAAAAAATCAGCTGTCCCCATTTGACTTGAGTAGGTTTGCAGTTTTGTATGGAAGAGGTAATATTTTTTACACGATTTCGATGTTGGTTCCATAGAGAAAGTTGTTCAGTTTGATGGTCTGAACATCCCCTTAAAAACTGTCAGCATAAATTAGGACGGACCCTGTATACACGGTGAACTCCCACCCACATCAAGGAAAGTCCCACCTGAAAAGGAATCCCACCTGAAAATGTAGGCAATGGCGTATTCCTGCCTCGCTCGCACTCACTCATTCACTCAATCAACATGCTTACGTCTTATAAATTTTTACCATTTGTATGAAATGACAGCTGTGTGGAATGATGAAGTGGTATTCAAGAAATTTCTAAATCCTAGGTAGGTATTAGCGGCGTACGAGTAGTTAGGTATTAGCGAATAGGTACCTACCTATTTAAGTATCGTATACATTACGCACTACGCCATTGGCGTGGTTCGTTGCACTCTCGCAACTCGCAACTTAGAACATCCACGTTTCGGCATGCTGAAGCTCCATCACTTGCTTTGTCATGTTGCTCTTTCAAAAATGTAATAAGCCATGATTTTCAGGATTATTTGGGAAATGTAATTTATAGGTATAGTCTAATCTTAGCTTGTTTGGGGTTTATTCTGAAACCTCAGAACATCCACATTTCACCAGTAGTACCGAAACTCTGTCCAGTGTGACGGGGGGTGAGCCCGTCGCCACTTATTAATGGACAGTGGGTACAATACATGCCTCGAAATTGAAGCATGCAGGTTTCCTCACGATGTTTTCCTTCACCGAAAAGCCTAGAAAAGTTACTTATTACAAATATATAATATATATAGCAGATTATTTGGTGTGCCATGTTATGTCAGACAGACTCCTGTATGTAACAAATACTAACTCTTATAGGTAGGTATACTGAATCCAAGTAGTGATAGTTAGCTGGCCTTTTAGCATGAAGATAGTTTAAAAGAAACTAAATAAATGTCTTTAGGTATTGCATTGGAAATGATGCCTTTAGTTTGGTTACCTAACCTAGATGTGTAATATGATAAATTATATCTTTAAAGGTTGGCCCTTTCGGAAATAACATAATTTTGACATCAGTGTTGCAGTTGGTAGGTAGGTACGCTTATTTTTTATATCTATCAAACACGCAAGGTTGTATTGCCGAAACAATTGGAGTTGCAAATGTTGCAATAGGTAGGTACCTCAGATTAATGCATGGTGCAATGGTGTTGTATGCCTCTGCCAGATAACAAATTAAAAAAGCGACTTACTTTTTTTTCTATTGCATCTAGTAATTACTCTAATATGACTTCGACTTGACTGTCTAATAGGCCAGTGGCACCAATTCGATTTTTTTTCTCAGTATAGACCTATACCGTACACAGTAGCCACCATTTTTGAATACACGGATAAATAACATAATTATTTAGTTGATGTTAATGGCGAATAATTGAAGGTGTCCTAAGTTAGAATCACAATATCATCTCGTGTCTATCTACATTGCAAGTTTTTATTCGATTCTTTTAGTTGTAAGTATCCAAACATGATGTGCGCATTGTTATGGGACAATCTATAGAATTTCAGCTTTTTACTGTATTTTATTTATTTAATGATATAATTTTATTTATACCATCCGACGCAAGCCTATATATTTTACGGCTGGACATAGGCTCCACCAAAATAAAATGTGTTTTGGATGCATTCCAATCCGTTGGACAACGTGTAAAATTTTATTTTTATTTATTTTGGTTATTGGGTCCTAAATTCCTAATCCCTAACCCTAAATAAAATAAAAAAGTTAAGGAATCCAATCCACAGCCTACATAACTACCTAGTTATATTAAAAGTAATCGTAATTAATTTTGGTTAGATTTAAGAAGGATATAAGAGGCAAACTGCATATTTTTTATTTTGATTGTCCGAAAAGTTAGTTGGTAACCTATTTTAATAAGTTTATTGGAAAGTTCATACGTTAGTAGGTACCTATATAATTTATTTTTATTTTTCTTTTAACTTTCTTGTGTCCGTTTTTTTTATGTATGCTATAAAGTAGGCTATAATTGGATTGAATTTGTCGGTGTACCTTGCAATTTGGTTTTTTTCCCTAATTTTTTTTAGTTTTAAAGGGCAAACTAAAGTTTAAACATTATCGACATATTATAGTATATATATATATATATATATATATATATATATACCTACTATATATACCTACATATATATACCTACTATATATATACCTTGCAATTTGGTTTTTTTCCCTAATTTTTTTTAGTTTTAAAGGGCAAACTAAAGTTTAAACATTATCGACATATTATAGATAACAATACTAAACTGCTGCACCGGCTTCGAAGCAAGTTACAAAAGTTATTTTACAACAAAACCGTTGTTTAGGCCAGTCGGTAAGCGTTCTCTGCGGACGTTCAACGCATGCGCGGGAGTGAAGTCGTAACTTTTAAATTTTTTGTTCTGTTATCGTAGTTTTAACTGTGATCGTGAGTGAAAACATTTTCTACTGACTTTTTAGAAACTCTTTTTTCTGGATTTGGATCTTTGGTAATTATTATAACTTGCCTAGTTCGATGGATAGACTTAATTGTTGTTGGTTAGAAATGTGTATAAGTTACCACGAATATTTTCTAAGTAGGCCAAACTTTAGTGTAGATACACTGAGATATACCTAATTATTCACTACTTTGGTACGTAGGTAGATACCTATTAACTTATACCTAACTAGTTTTATTATAGGTGCGTACCTACGCAGCCCTTGTCCACGACATCATCTGCGTTGATTTAAAAAAAGGAATTAATGTGTTAAATCCTCTGATTAGGTATTAATTTAATCAAAGGTTAATTCAGAACATACGTATTCTATTTAGTCTAAATCCGTTCAGCGGTTTTATGCGTGATTGAGTCAATTCAATTAGCAAGTAATTAGATAGGTAGGTACGTACCCACTAGGTGGGTACTGGTGAAATGTGGACTGCTATTAGGTATATTTAGAATAGGTAGGTACTATCTAACTACCCCCTTAATAAACATAGTTAGTCGTGAGCATAATGAAACTACAAAACATTTCATTACCTTCTACCTAACTACATGGTTTATTTCGTTAGTTAAAAATGAAAAAAAAAAAAAATTAAAAAATGTTTTAGAACCTATATAGGTATTCGAATTCATATTCCTAATTATGCCGTAAAATACATGTTACATAAATATGTATACCTACTGACTGACATATCCATAACCTTTGTTAGAAGGTGATATAAGGTACCTATAACTTTTGTTATAAGGTTAAAAAACAGACTAAATTAACGTTACGTTACGAACCTACCTTATAAGTAAGTATCTAAAATAAAGCAATTTTCGGAGTAAGAAGCGATACGAAACTATAATCTAGAGAGTGGGTCATTAGATATGACCCTACAATTTCTGTGGTTTATAATAACCGCAAGAGAAGATGTAGAGATAGGCACCCGTAACGTTGCCTACTTACAAATGACTTTAGTAGAAAGACTAGAAAGTAGTCTAGACTTAGCTTGTTTTTTAGAACGAGGATGTTATCTAGATTCATATTTAGTACCTATATACAACGTGTTAATGAATTAACGCAAAACTAGAAAGTAGTTTGTTTAGAATCGAGAGTAGTGGAATTATCATGGTTTCAACATGGGTAATTTTTTTTTCGTAAACCTAAAAATTTACTGAAGTCGATCTCAACCATCTGCACGGGCACACTCACCCTTATTACTACCAAAACAAGATTCTTAAAATGTATCCATGAGCACGTTAGCGCTTTCATTCATTGCTGAAATGATAACAAATCAATTTTGCCTCAAAACTTAAAATGTGAATAACTTTAAATTTTAATAATAAAAATAATGAAATTATTGTTGCAATCTGATTATTTTGTTATAAATCAGTTGGGGTGTATGAGGTTTTGCGCTTATTCATTAACACGTTGTATTTTTTTTTATTTGTATCTCGTAGGTAGAGCGGACGATAGCGCGTTTCGTATAGAAATGCATTTTCAAACCGGAGGACCTGGTTTAAATTTTTTAATACGAGAAATATCTTGTCAATCACATCACTGATGTCTCGTGTTGTTCTAATCGAATAAACGAGTTATCCTTCTATTTTTCTATGATGATGCGTCCTCTAACTTAATGAACATCGATAAAATATTTAATTGATCTAAGATTATGAACGTAAAAACGGCTCTCGAGCGATTGCCAACTCGCCCTTCGTCCTTGGTCGATATTTGACATTCATTTCTAAGATATACCTACACAAAATCATGACTGTATTCCGTTTAGGGTTGCAGTTTGTTAGAATACCTAGGTAGGTACTTCACTACTATTACCAAGTTAACCGAATCAGGGGTACCTTCGTTAACTCCACTTAAAGGGTATATTATTCGGAGCGCGCTCCATACAAACGTACTATGGTGATATTTTCAATACTAACCAATTAAAGTCAATGAAATTTTGCAGAAACAATCTAGAAACGAATTTCTATGCTTGTATGGAGTCAGATTTTCGTTAAAATGTATAGTTTTCAAGTTACAGTGCCTCAAAGATTTCCATACAAATCTTAAATTAATCCTAGCATTGAAACTGTATATTTTAACGAAAATCTGACTCTATAGAAGCATAGAGATTTGTTTCTAGATTGTTTCTGCAAAATTTAAATTGACTTTAATTGGTTAGTATTGAAAATATCACCATAGTACGTTTGTATGGAGCGCGCATTTTCGCTCTCGGAATAATATTCTCTAGGGATAAACCACCCACGAAGTAAGGTTATGGCTTTTGCGTTCATGTTAACTAGGTACTGGTACTACTGGCACCACCTAGTGCCAACTGTACCATTGATGGTACTTGCCGATGGTACTTCTGGTCCGGCGGGATAACTGTTTTGAAAACTTTTTCACGCTATCGTGCGTCCCTATAAACACGCACATTAGTGGATTTAGTGGTGTAAGTTTTGTTTAGAATCAGTATTTGTATCATCAAAGCCGTGGTTAATGGACCATAGTAGCCTTGTTTTCTGTAGGCACTGAAGACGGCTCGATTCCTGTCGGTCGAAGTTGTGATTTGTCTGCCAGGGGAATTCCCGTCGCGTCTAGATAAAATGCTCCCCACAGAAGGAAAAGTTATTAGCCAATAGGGAAGGGGTTTCAATGTCAAGCCTTTGCTCCTGCGAAAAATCGTAGATCGGGGCTATAAATGAGCAATACACGATTAGTAACACTACTGGGATTTCGACAAAGGAAAATATTATGAGGAAGCTTATACTTATGCTTAAATTTTGAGCCACTAACTACCTATTGTCTTGCAATCGTCGGTGGCAACAATACAAGCTTCGAAATCGTCCGTCATGTAATTTAGGGCAATTATAGATTGAATAACATTCAGGTGGCGAACGGGATTCAAACCCGCGGCCTATCTGGTTAATTGAATTTCAAATACGAAATACCAAGTGGTCACCCATCCAAGAATAGCTAGTTTTATGTTATAGAACTTGAGGTCATTTTAGTAAATATGTAAGCATTACCTTGATCGGGTAACAGCCTAGGTCTACAGGTATAAAGTAAGTCAACTTTCGTAATTTCAAGATAAGTAATTACCTAGATTGGGTAAAAACTTAGGTCTACAGGGTAGGTACACTTTCTTATCCATTAGGTCAACTTTCGTAATTCCAATATGAGTGGGAATTAGGTACCTACATTGGGTAAAACCCAGATCTAATAACAACTTATAGGTAGGTCTACAGAGTTTACACATTCTTATTTATTATATTATCTTTCGTAATTTCAATATGAGTTACCTAGATTGGGTAACAAACTTAGGTCTACAGTACTTTCTTATCTATAAGGTCAACTTTCGTAACTTCAATTCCAGCAGGGCAGCAAGGTCTGTGCCAACCGTTGCACACGAATTAGTTTCGTTGGCAATTATTTCATCACAATATTCTGTTAAAATGATAAAAATGCAATTACTTATTACTTTTGAATGAAACCCGAGATACTTCAGCTTGTAATTAATCTGCCTGCATATATCGGAGATAGTGTGGGTTTGAATGGGGTAAATATATGTGGAGAATACGAACATTTGTACCGATGTCATGGATATTTGTGTCTTATAATTTATGAACTTATTAAGTTACTAGGCCTATACAGGGTGAAATTGATATCGTTAGCATCCTTTTAAACTAAGATATCCATCAAACTGAACAACTTTTAGTATGGGAGCAAACCGATCGGAGCAAAAAAAAGCTTTTGCATACTAAACTACAGTGCCTACTCGACTCAAATGTATGCAACTGCTGATTTGTTTTGCTCCTATTGGTTTGCTCCCAATTAGTAAGAGTTGTTCAGTTTTTTGGGTAGACTCTTAGTTTAAATGTTTGCTAGGTATCAATTTCACCCTGTATATCGCTGTCTAGTCATCGTAAAACCAGTCTGGACTGGATTCTTAATTAACTGCGAATGCACAATATATAGGGTCCTTCTTAATATGCTGACACTTTTTTCAGGAGATGATCAGACCATCAAACTGAACAACTTTCTCTATGGGATCAACGTCGAAATCGCGAAATAAAATTCTGCTGTCCCATACATTTGGCTCAAGTTGGTTGCAGTTTTGTATGGAACAGCAGTTTTTTTTTCGCGATTTCGATGTTGGTTCCATAGAGAAAGTTGTTCAGTTTGATGGTCTGATCATCCCCATAAAAAGTGTCAGCATATTAAGTTGGACCCTGTATAAAAATATGAACTTTTCTAAAATCCGTCGCGTTTCGTTTCTGGTCCAAACGAGCCCATGACCATAAGAATAATGTTATTCTATGCCATGACGCTTGCGGTATTACCATAATTATTCTTATGGTATTACCCTGTTGCGTTGTGTTGACCCGAAATGAACCTGACCGGGGAACCCAACTCACGCCAGAGCCAGGTTCTTTGTATCAGCACTCCATGTGAAAGGCCGTCTCAACTGCGTAGGTACAGTACAACCAGGAAAATATGGCCGTTCGTTAATCTCCGTTTGCGCAGAGCAGGCCCGAGACCCCTACAAAACCTGAAGTCATATTTTAGTAATCAAAGAGTGCAAAGTCGGATAGCAGCGAAAAGGGCGCGAATACAAATTAGCCAATAGCGTAAACGGATTGAAGATGGCTCATCCTGATTGGTCAATATAATTTCGTGCGCTATTAAAATGTGTCAACTGTGCAGGTAGTACATCGGTAAGCCTTTTAAACCTGGTACTACTTCTGTACTTACCTCAATTTCTATTGTAATCCGATCACTCTTGACATAAAAGTAAACCTAATGAATGCAAAATGTGCGAAATTTTCAAAACATTAACAAATTAGTGTCAATATCATGGCCGTACTCTGACCTCTACAAATTCAGAGCTAGATATTTAGTTAGAAAGACACCGATATGTTCAAAATGACCTAGGAATTTGGTATTTCCTGCAATATAAGCAAGGTCAGGGTCCAATGACCTTTAGATTTATCAAACTGTTTGTCAGGATTGCATATTTCCGCGGTCACAGTCTGAGTGACCTCACAAGAAATAGAGACGTTTTTTGCCATAAATTTTGGGTCTAAATTGGGTGATTATAAATTGAAAACAATGTTTTGTTAAATACTTAAACCTAATCAAACTTTTGTGACTAATCAAATATTAAAACAGCAAAAAGTGTTGGTATTTGTAACCAGTTTGTTTATGCGTGTAGTTTTTGTCGGTGTAGTTTTCATGTGATGCAAATAATCAAAACCACAAATATTCAATAATGATCTTATAATTAGGTAATCACTATAATCACCTTGCCCTTCATCCCTCAAATATTTTGTTTTGGTATATTTTGTTTAGGTAGGTACAGTCTCTCTTTCATCGTTTGTAGTAGTTATCTATACCACTATAATATTATTAATTAATAGGTAAGTACAGCTTCACTTGAGATTTTTAAGACAAAATATAATAATTATCGTATATTCAGGAGTGTGATTTTTCACCCGCTGACTTTGATATCAAAATGGTCAATTCCAAAATAATATCAGTTCAGTATTTATTTTAGAAGCCGTTCCAAAGCTAAATGATGTTTTGTTTCACTAGAGAAAATAGCCAAAACCAATCTTTAATTTACAGTAAAAATTGCTAATAGAACCAGCACGCAAGAAACAAAAAACCGTTGGTCGTCATAAGGGCTCTTACAGACCAGCGACAGTTTGTTTACGACAGTTTGCGACAGCGGTCGCCGACAGTCGGCGACGGTCGTGCGACGTCGCGCGACCGTCGCACGACCCTCCGCGACCGTCTGTCGCAAGCTGTCGCCGACGGTCGCGCGACGTCGCGCGACGCCGCGCGACCCTCCGCGACCCTCGGCGACCGTTACGTCACGTCATTTATAGTCTGAGAGTCAGATGTTGTTCTTGAGAGGTTTAATATTTATTGTATAACGGCGGTTACAAGTTTATTGTTATTGTTACCAATAACAAGCCAGCAAACTAAAGACAAGTCTGATATCATCATCATCATCATCATCATCATCATCATCATCATCATCATCATCTTCATAATCGTCTGATATAGGTACATACTGAATTACTCAAGTAATTGTTAATTCAATTACAGTAATTGAGTAATTAAAATGACACAATTACTTTTATAAGGGTCTCCGATAAAACTAACTCTAAAACCAGGACCAGGGTGTCCGCCAGCGGGGTGTGAGTGGGGGTCGAGTGGGGGGTCGAGTGGGGGGTCGAGTGGGGGGTCGAGAGGGGGGATCGAGTGGGGGGTCGAGGGGGGTGAGTGGGGCGTCGAGTCGGGGGTCGAGTGGGGAGTGGAGTGGGGGGTCGAGCGGAGGTCAAGTGGGGGGTCGAGGAGGGTGGGGGGGTTGAGTGGGGGGGTTGAGTGGGGGGGTTGAGTGGGGGGGGGGGGTTGAGTGCGGTGTGGTAGTTTGTGGTCTTGCGCTCTCAGACTATACAAATGACGGCGCGTTGACCGATGGTCGCGGAGGGTCGCGGAGGGTCGCGCGACTGTCGGCGACTGTCGGCGACAGCTTGCGACAGACGGTCGCCGAGGGTCGCAGAGGGTCGCGCGACAGTCGCGCGACTGTCGGCGACCGCTGTCGCGAGCTGTCGCAAACCAACTGTCGCTGGTCTGTAAGCGCTCTAAGATGACACGATAAACTTTCTAAGTGATGGTATTTGAATAAGAGTGGGTCACTTAATTGTACTGGCTCAGATAATCACCAACAATCCAGAAATTTAGATACTAACCCATTAGTGTACCGGTTGTCTGCTAAAAATATAATACCTACCTATGTATAGGTAGGTACTTGGGTTAGGTACTACGGTAGAATAGCCCATGCCCATGCAAAACATCAGATTCGCAAAATAACAGAAGTACTTTCGGACCGAATCTGCTACCGACTAGGACAGGTGCTGCTTCTGCTATCTGCTAGGATTGGTAAATTTTTTTTTTTTTTACTTTATTTTCTATAACAATTTTTCAATAAAGATTGGCTGTGCCATGCCATGCACATAAGACCGCCTTTTTTGTGCCTCTTGCAGTTTGTCTCTATTGCTTCTTACTTGCTTATGTTTTGGTGTACTTACATAAATTATATTTTGATTGATTGATCGAGTTTATCAATATAATAAGTAAATTTAATTTTTAACTTTTATCTCTCTAAATAGAAAAAGTGGTCGCGAGACAATCATTCGAACTCGATGGAGAAAAAACTTTAGGTAGAAGTTGCCGTTTCTGTTTCCAGAAACAGAAACAGAAACGGCAACTTCTACCTAAAGTTTTTTCGGCAACATCAATTGTCAAATTATGACATTGTGCATATTATGGAGAGATGTCAATTTCATACAAAACTTTGTCGTGGAATACCTACTCGTAGATGGTGTTAATAAAAGTAATGTTTTATATATGGAAAAATAGCTTAGAACATTTAGTTTGCACGTATCAAATAATATTTACAATTTCTACTATAATTACGAAGATATGAAACTTTGAAGTTATTCATACAAAATTTCAAAGCCTTAAAATATAAATAGAGAGATATAAAGATATAAATATTCTTCGTAATTATATACTTAATAAATTTGTAAATATTATTTGATACGCGCAATCTAGATTTTCTAAGCTATTTTTCCATATATATTAAACATTACTTTTAATAACACCGTCTACGAGTGTTCTACGACAAAATTTTGTATGAAATCAAAAGTTTGACGCGTAATACACGTAGACGGCAGTGATATAAATTAAGTAATAATTTAATATATGGAAAAACAGTTTGGAGAATCTAGATGTCGCGTATCAAATAAAATTTGCAATTTGTAGTATAATTACGAAGATATAAGCTTTGCAATTTTTCATGTTACGTTTCATCCTCTAACTTTCCCTATACCTGTGTCATTGCTTGGAACAGTGGCCATACATTTTTGCCCAGTGTCCTTTGAGCGCTCATCTTAACTATTATAAAACCGTAAAACCACAAGGAACAAAAAAGTAGCGGTTCACTTCATAGAAATTCAAATGACACTCGATAGCGCGATTTAAATGACGTGCAGCGCTATCTATTGACAAAATAGTGTGTTTGTTTGTTTGTTCGCGCATCACGCAAAAACTACTGAACCGATTTAGATGAAACTTTTTTTGTTTGATAGCTTATGATCTGACTTAAAATCTGGTATATAATTTGTGCGGACGAAGTCTCGGGAAAACACTAGTTCTAAATAAAGTTGAGACAAATTTGTCAACAATGCATTAAAGTAATTAAAGTTGTTGGGTTTTCATGTTACAGTTAAGGATCTACCTTAAATAATTGCTCTAAACGCTCTGAAAACTTGGTTGAGATGAGACTGCATTGTCATTTAGTGTTAGTAACATAACAATGACGTAGGTAGGTATACAGGTTGTCCCGTAAACCGACGTCAACCCGTTGGATGCTGATAGGTTAGTTCATGCCTAACCAGAATATACTAAAAAAAAAACTGTCAATCAATCAACATTTTACTATAGGAAAAGGTTTATGAAATTCGTGAAACTCTTTACCTTAGTCACTATTTTGAGTGCCACGGCTACAAATGTTCTATACAGTATCTGTGTTAAACTGTTAATATCTGTAAAACTAAGACACTTTTATAAAAGTTATTTTTTATTTTCTGCTTAGTCATGACCACATATTAATATATAATACGTCATGACCTAACCTACCAGCATCCGACGGGTTGACGTCCGTCAGTTTACGGGATAAGTTCACCCTGTATAAGTAAAATTTCCGGTGACTAATAAATTGTTTTTTTGTTTTTTTTTTAATTTATTTTGTTAGGTCAAGGGAAATATACAATTTAATCCAAGCATACCTAATTATTAACCAAAATAGATTCCACGAATGTAAACGAAAGAATGTAGCTCTGTTTGGCTGTGTCTGTATTTAAAACTAATCGGTCCCGAACCAAAAATTTCGGTTTATGACCTGTAGCGCTATTTTTAAAGCCATGGTGCCTGGTGTCCCAGTGGCGAGTAACCTTGCCTGCCGTGGAGGAGGCGATGTTTCGATCCCCGTTCAGGCCGACTCGTACCAATGAGTTTTACGGAATTTATGCACGATTTGAAACACCACTGGCTTTTCGGTGAAGGAAAACATCGTGACGAAACCTGCATGCTTCCATTTCGAGGCATATATTGTACCCACTGTCCATTATTAGTGGCGACGGGCTCAACCCCCGTCACACTGGACAGAGTTTCGGTACTACTATACTGGTGAAACGTGGATGTTCTGAGGTTCCAGAATATCTCTGACGGAATCCCTCGGGGAATATAGTCGTGAGCATATGCTATGCTATTTTTGAATCGTGGAGTATTAAAAACGATAACCGAATTACACAAACTTCTAACTATTTACGTTATTTTCTTTCTACTGCTGATTACAACGTGACTTTAAAAAATCGGACTACCTACTAACTGTATTTTTTTTTCAGTAATTTTTTGCATATTAGCTCTGAAAATTCTTAGTCCACTGCACAGGTTCTCACTAGTGTACGCGGTTGGGTCCAAATTCTAATAGCATATGCTCAAGACGTATTCTGAAAACTGCGAACATTCACGTTTCACAAGTAGTAATGAAATTCTATCCAGTATACTGTGCGTGATCCAAATACCTAATAAGGCATATTTATCCGCGGCGGACGAGCCGAAGGAGGCGAAAGAATAGAATTTTAGATTTATTTGTATGAAATTCTATGACACTTCGCACACTTATCCGCGGCGAATCGGACGAATCGTCAGAAGAATTAATAAAAGTGAATTAAACGAATTCACATATCCGCGACTATTCGTCCGATTCGCCGCGTATAAATGTGCTTAGGTGTCATAGAATTTCATACAAAGAATTCTAAAATTCGATTCTTTCGCCTTCTTCGGCTCCTTCGCTGCGGATAGATATGAGTCCACCCTTATACCAAAGTATGTTTTCTAAATTCCTTATACTTAATACCAAATCTTACTTATCTTTTTCTTTCTACATTTGGATGTACCTAGGTATAGTTTTGGTGTGCAATAGAGTAAGTATTCTTAAATCTTTGATTTCAATAGAAACAGCGCAACAAAGCTAATTTGAAAATGTAATGATAAGGTATTAATTTTGAAAAGTTACCCATTGGTCGTAGCACAGTGTTTTAAGAACTGGGTTTTGGTGACGTCCACGTTTTATTCAAGAAATCGATAGTTTTTCTAATTCTGAGTGCAAGAATAAAACTCCGGCTTCGATACGACTTATAGTTTTTTTTATAATAAATGACAAAAAATCCGCAATCCGGATTCCGGAAAACATATAACGTATTATTAAAAAAGAACTGAAATACTTTTTTTTGTTTTGATTAAATCTTATAATTGTGTACAAGACAATACACCTTTCCACAAATTTTTGACATTCTACTGCGAATAGGTAACGAAATATGACCATTTTTCGTATTTCAGTTTTCATGTTTTTACTCGACCATAACACCGTATTAGGATGAGATTTCTACACCGAAAAATTGTTTATACCCTCCTTTATAGGTTCTAATAAAATCACAGCCCAGTTCCGTTTTATGTAGAAGTTATTAATAATTTTCTATTTTCTTCAGGGTTGTCACTTACTCATATCCGGTAATACGTTATATTTTTGAATACCTAAGTCGTTTATATTTTTATCCGGATAAATAATTGCGAGTTACAAAAACCAATTTTGTGTTATATCATCGCCATTGACACGTAGTCTAGGAAAAATACGGTTTGAGATTGCATTATAGACACTTTATTACATTGTGTTTGAACTAGTATTGCTGTTAATTTATAATACTTTTGTCTACTCTTTACTATCTTCTTCTTATCGTGTGGACAAGCCCTGGTGTCAGAGTTTTTTCATACCGCCTTACGGCCTCTTAATTTACGATATTAACCGGGGATTATTATTTTTATACGTAAAACGAATTGAACAAAGCAGTCCTGTACAAAATCACCAGTTACATTTTTGTTCATACCAAAATTTAATGTTTTGTAAATGTCTTAATTATCTAATAATACACTATAATTCCTAGCTATATTCCAAATAAAGTAAATAAAGTATATATATATCTAAAGTGCCATTAATGCAACCTACTCCATACAAAAATCCGTAGATTTCCCCGACTAACGCTTATGTAAAGATTTAGCAGATATTTGTTGCTAACTCAAAATCAATCATTTTTACGCCCAAAAATTTAGTGTAGATTTAAATCATCACATTTAAATCATCATAATCATAATAATTTATTGCCATTAATCGTGTCTATCGTACTCTCGAAAATTTAATATCTATGAACTAGAATATTATTAACTATTAATGTCGATAGGTACCGAGACTTGTAGTAACCGCAGAAGCAGAACGACGACCCTTGAACATAACTATTATTAAGACTTCGTTATTAAAAATTAGTTTAATAACTTGTTGTCAGCATATTCTGACCATCAATTTGTCTTTGTTGAAATCTAACTGTTATTTAGCTGTTAGTTCTCCAAAGAGGAAATAAACAAATAATAAATAACTAAAACCCGACTACAGATCTTTCAGATCAGAATGTTTTCATGTTTCATACTTTTTAGAGCGATATTTTTCAGTATTCGAGTTTTAGTTTTTGATCTTACTTTTTATTTAAATTATTTTGGGTATTTTGGTTTATTACAATATTTACTTACTATATACATTTTTGAAAGTCACATAATAATATCCTATAACCAGTGGACGTTCAAGACGCTTCCAACAATACCTCATTTGTCAAATTATGATAAGGAGTTTAGAAGTTATGAAGAAACCGATGGATATACATACATACATAAATATTGTCTGTTTTTACGGCACTAACAGAGTATAATTTGCTTTATGTAGAATACAGCTATTAATAAAACTGTTTTAAAAAAAGAAGTAGAAATTACAACATAAACTTATAGAAAAGATGTTTAAAATATTATATAATCAGACACTTCTAAGAAGCAAGCAAGAATGTTTAATTAGTGTTTCATACAAAACCTAAAAATTTTAATACTTAATTTGAAGTCATATGACAACCCTAAGCCCGGAAATTCCGGACAAACCTAAAATTATTAATAACTTCTACATAAAACGGAACTGGGCTGTGATTTTATTAGAACCTATCAAGGAGGGTATGAACAATTTTTCGGTGTAGAAATCTCATCCTAATACGGTGTTATGGTCGAGTAAAAACATGAAAACTGAAATACGAAAAATGGTCATATTTCGTTACCTATTCGCAGTAAAATGTCCAAAATTTGTGGAAAGGTGTATTGTCTTGTACACAATTATAAGATTTAATCAAAACAAAAAAAAGTATTTCAGTTCTTTTTTTATGAATTTTTTCCTCTATTTATGACCCAGATTTTGGGAAAATTTGACATTTATTGTAAAAAAAACTATAAGTCGTATCGAAGCCGGAGTTTTACTCTTGCACTCAGAATTAGAAAAACTATCGATTTCTTGAATAAAACGTGGACGTCACCAAAACCCAGTTCTTAAAACACTGTGCGTAGTAACAACAACAAACATTTTAGGTGTTGGGAGTGCACCGCCATGCATGCACTGGATGTTATGCCAGAAACTTATTTAGGTAGGTTGATTGAGCTGTACAAACAGCAGTTAAACATTTAAAAAAATACTTATATAATGATGTAAGTTTTATAAACTTATAAGAAACTAGTGTTTTCCCGCGACTTCGTCCGCACAAATTATATACTAGATTTTAAGTCAGATCATAAGCTATCAAACAAAAAAAGTTTCATCAAAATCAGTTCAGTAGTTGTTGCGTGATGCGCGAACAAACAAACAAACAATTTTGTCAATAGATGGCGCTGCTCGTCATTTAAATCGCGCTATCGAGTGTTATTTGAGTTGATGAAGTGAACCGCTACTTTTTTAATCCTCACGATTTTACGGTTTTATAATAGTTAAGATTAGTGAGACATTGACGGCCCGATAGCACAGTCTGTAGTGAACCTGAAGTAAGGGACAAATATTTGTATGATGAATAGTATGAATATTTGTACCCGAGTCATGGATGTTTGTATCTATATAAGGTTAAATTTAATTAGTTAGCGAAACTTAACAAACGCATTTGGTATCTGTTACTAAACACAATTACGTGTTAATGGCCCCCCGCTCGATCATATGATTCTGAGGTCAATGTTCGCCCGCCGGCCGCGCACTGCGTACCATACGTACGATAATAATAATTTTGTAAATCATCGATTATAATCATTGATAATGCAATCTGTTATCATTAACAAGTGCCCTGGTTGAGTTTCGCCAACTAATTAAAAATGACCCTATATACGTAGGTATTCTATATCGTTGTCTAGTCAGCATAATACAAGTCCAGGCTAGTCTCTGGTACTTTAAATTTGACTAGATAATTTGTGTGACAATGTCCAAGATATTATATTATTATTATTATTTAACTTAATTTTCTATCGAAAAAGTAGAAATAAGAAGTTAGGTAATGATTCACCGGAGCGGAGAAGTAACTACGTGTAGTTACACAAATCACGTGAACTACCCACCGTAACGATCTTTGCCATCGTAATACACTCATTTTAGGCTCTTAACATCATGCGATTAATCGCTAAAACGCACCGCAACTATAATTGAAAAACGTCATTTGAGTAAATATTTGTTCTTTTAGTAGATTTTTTCAAAAAGCGCAGAATCAATTTCGATAAAACTTATGTGGAACCACTTCTAAATTATGATGTATCAAACAGAAAAATAATCATCAGAATACATCACAATTGATGGAGTAATCGCGTAACCGGCGTAACAAACATACAAAAAAAAACATACGGGTCGAATTGAGAATCTCCTCGTTTTTTGTTGTTGTTTGTTTTTTATTGACATTGACCTATAGAGTATCCTAGTTCTATTTATTTTCTACTCAAGCATACAGGGTGAAAACTAAAACGCGTCACCATCAAATGAAGAACTTTTACAGTGGAACCAATATTGAAATGCCGGAAAAGAAATTCGTTGATATATATAGTTGGATGAGAAATATTTATTCACGTAAGAGTCCGTTACATTGTAGGTATAATAGCCAACAACACGGTAATAAATTATCTGCTTTCAAACAGAGTCTAGGACTAGTACCTACCAATATTCTTTTACGTTCTTATAGATGTAAAACGCAACGATTAATCGCCAGTGCGTTCGTGGCCATAAAGTTAATCGACTTAGTTTCTCTAGGTAGATATATAATCGAAGGTTGAATAGATTTTTGTAATAGTAAACATTTTTAAAATTTTACTGTCGGCAGTATCGAATTGACCTTGAATTTAATGAAATATACCTACTGGTTTATAGACCTACTATTCAAGATTGAATCATCAATAAACCAGCACGGACTTGAAAGAAATACGGACCGAATATTGCACTAAAAAGATGTGAAGCATGCAAGGTAATACAATCTCGTTTTTTCTACAAGGGACCTACACTCACACCTACAACCCGTCACCTTATGTACCGCGTGACAGCACGCACACAAAAGAAATGGGTGCTTCACTCATGATTAGACGAGATTACGTCTGGTTCTTCTTTTAAGTCTGTGTAAACCAGTTGATGCCATTTTTGCTAGATTATATTTTGAAAATGTTTGGCCTATGGTTACATGAACTACCCACTTCAGTTTTATACAGGGTATACAACCATCAAAATGAGAAAGCCGATTTTATTAAAATTTTTGTCGATAGTAAAAGTTGTTCAGTTTGATGGTCTAAACCACCTCTTTAAATATTACTAGGGTGTTCTGTTACATCTGGTATAATGTAATAAAATATCGATCAAGGACAGTTTAGACTTTGGATTTAGACCATCAAACTGAACAACTTTCACTGTGGATCCAAAGTCGAAAAAAAACAGCTGTCCCTTCCCTTCCCCATACATTTGATTCAAGTATTTATTTAGGTACTTAGTAGCTTAGTAGGTAGGTACAGTAGGTTTATTTGAATATTATAACCGTGACATTTTGAAATTTTAATGGTTTGAAATAAAAAAACTAGTTGCCCTTTATTAATTAATGCATTTTATAAACTGTATTTGTACTGTGTTTGTAACACCACTGGCTTTTCGGTGAAGGAAAACATCGTGAGGAAACCTGCATGCTTCAATTTCGAGGCATGTATTGTACCCACTGTCCATTATAAGTGGCGACGGGCTCACCCCCTGTCACACTGGACAGAGTTTCGGTACTACTGGTGAAACGTGGATGTTCTGAGGTTTCAGAATATCCCTGACTACCCCCTCGGGGAATATAGTCGTGAGCATATGCATATGCATATAAACTGTATAATGTAGCCAAACGAGTTTTTTTTAATTCTAAAATTTTTAATCTGTGCTAAAAATGCTAACTTTTTCCGAAAATTATCTACGAAGCGGCAAATCTCCATCAATACTGGGTATGCTGTAGGTATGCTTGCTATCAAAGTCCCTAATTCGAGAGGTCGGGAGGTCAAAATACAAAAGAATGGGGTCATGACGCGTAGAGTTCATTCGTTTTTAAAAGTAGGAAGTTATACTATTATACTATAGGTATGTATAATTGAGTTTTTGCATGCCTTTGCAAAATAACTTCAAACCTGACAAACCAACCAACTTTTATAAACCTGAAAGCAAAAACATATCAGCTGTTTAAAAAAACTTAACATACGTAGGTACGAAGAACGTAAGAATCTGTTTGGTTAAAAGTGAAAACCCACTGCGTTTTCCCGATAGAAGCAAAACGACTAAAGCAAATTGTGAAATTACTTTTCCATGACCTAATTGGCTGGACGCAATGCCAAGCGTTTTATGAAATTTACCAATACCAGCTGTAAAATGTACTCAACTACTACGGAACAAATCGATTTACTAACACTTGGTAAATACTTAGCTTAGCATATTTAACTACATTAGGTATTAGTACTTACACAAACGTATGTCCTTATTTCCTTTCGGGGTGGTAAGAACGTTGAAGCGCTTGCGTGTATTTTAGAAATGCAAAATAAATCTTAAACTCTTGTCATCGGAAGAAATAGAGTCTTGTTTAGAAGATATACTAAACATGAAATATTTTAATGAGATTTTAGTGTTGATAACATTGATAACTTTAAAGTTATTGTCAGTAGGATCCCACTGCAGGGCAAAGGCTCTCACGAATTAGGATGTGTCAATACTCCACCACGCCATACTCTCTTAGGTCCTCCACACAAGGAATTGCGATCCGGAATTCCGATTCAGGATTAAGATTTCGTATATATTTTCTCCCTCCACAATTGCGTTCTGAATTGCAGAGGTATCAAATCCTATACAAAATCATAATTCTGGTTCGGCATTCCGAATCGCAATTCCGTATTATGTGGTAGACTTTGGTATATTAATAACAACGAAACTATTTGGTAGGTACATGATGGTACGTATATTTCCTAGGTACCTACCTACTTTTAATAGCTTTACTTTACCTGACTATGAAAGTCCATGGTTAGGTACATATTTTGGTCCTTCTTTAATGCTGACGATGATCAGGAGTGCGATTTTTGAATGTCATTTACTGAATTCAGTAGTTGAAAATGTAAAAATTACTATGGAGATATGCATCTTTCTACTGCTGACTTGACTTTCAAAAATCATACTTCAGGAGTGCGATTTTTGAAAGCCAAATCAACAGTAGAAAGATGCATGAGAAGGCTTTTGTATGAGATTTAAAAACCGTTCAAGCTCACCGATGACATTCAAAAATCGCACACCAGATCGTCAAACTGGACCTACATCGAAATCGCGAAAAAAGTTTAATACAGCTTAGTTTCAGTTTTATATGGAACAGCTGATTTTTTTCGCGATTCCGATTTTGGTCCCATAGAGAAAGTTGTTCAGTTTGATGGTCTGATCATCTCCTAAAAAACCGTCGACATTTAGGAAAGATCCTGTGTACCAACGCCTGTAGTTACCTAGGTATAAGCTCAGGGTTGCCGCTTTTTGGCTCGACAGTGGATAAAACTAGAAGCCTAAATTTTCAATAACCAAGCAGGCATTGATTAAACACGGTTAATATTTTTCGTTGAATACCAAGCTACCCACTAATTTGTTGAAATCCAAACCAATGCCAAGGTCAAACTTAATGTACTGTGTTACTATATAGTTTTGAATTCAGCTAGGTATGTGTGCTGCCTACATAATATTATACTAAATTAAGTAAAACGTGTTATTGTGTTAAAAAAATAGAAGGATGAAGGATTGAATGATAAATTGATTTAAAATATAAAAAAAAACTTATGGAATATCAAATAATGTCTGGTTATTTATCCACGACGTAAAAAGAAAAAAACTACTGATCCGATTCGGTTGAAAACTATTAACTTTGATTTTGTTTTTTATTTTATCCCTTTCTGCTCACTACAGGATGAAATTGCTATCACTAGCATCCTCTTAAACTAAGAGTCTACCCATCAACCTAGTACGGATCCAGCCCTAAAAAAAGATTGTGGCGTGGGCACGGATAGATACCCGAAAATCTGCCAAGTGCGTGTCGGACTGCGGACTCACTTACGATCGATACATTCCTACAAAGGAGACTTTTACAAAATGTGCTCACGTGGGCAAAGCCGCGGGGAGAATTAATAAAAATTTGGCGTAAATTAAAAAACCTGTAAAAATGTTAGTCTGTTTGCTCACGAAAATGACTAAAGTGAATGAGTGTTTGTTTAAACATCACTAAGTATATCACTTCTAAACTCAAACTACTGAACCCATTTTGATGAAAACTTTACAGAGTGAAATTAGGGTTGTGGGCATCCCCACCGTGCCCACAACGATGGATCCGCGCCTGCATCAAACTGAACAACTTTTACAATGGGAACAAACCGATCGGAGCAACAAAAAAACACCTAAGAAGTTGTGGATACAGCTAGGCATAAGTACCTATAATAATTGACAGTAGAAACAATTATTAAACTAACAACATGCGTAGAAAGTGGACATTGTATTTCGCACAACGCAATTTGATTGCGAAATTGCGGTTTTAATTTGAGATTTATCAACTTTGACATACATTTAACATTGATAGTGCCCATATGTTGAACATTCCACTGTAACTTTATAACTTCGCAATAGTTATCTATGAATCATTCATAGATAAGTAGAATAATTTCCCGCTATTTAGGTAGGTTAGGTATACATACCTACCTACCTATTTTATTTATCTTTGTTGAATTTGCTTAGGAAAGGACAGGATAGTTTCCAAAAATCCCCATCTTCTCGATACCATTAGCATCCTTTTAAACTAAGAGTTTACCCGTCAAACTGAACAACTTTTACTGTGAGAGGAAACTGATAGGAGCAAAAGCAAAGCTGTTGCATACATTTGAGTCGAGTAATAGACACTGCAGTTTAGTATAGAACAGCAGATTTTGTTGTTGCTCCGATCGGTTTGCTCCTACAGTAAAAGTTGTTCAGTTTTATAGGTAGCCTCTTAGTTTAAAAGCTCAATATATATCAATTTCACCCTGTAGAAGATAGAGGAAGGTAGTAAGTACCTAGGTGCCCAAGGTGGTTTAAAAAATGTTTCACTACATGTAACATTACCCACTCACAATGGTTCTGTTACTTAATTTTAATCATTTATCGGTTTTGTAATTAATCATAATTGCATATAATGCTGATATTATGTAAATAAATCCATATCAGGAGTGATATTGAGTAACATCCCGATGATCGATCGAGATCAAATCTAATGTTAGTTATGTTACCTACCTATTTTATTACTTACTACTGGACTGCGATTATTGAATCGGAAGAAATTTTAAATGAAGGCCTCCGCACATTGCAGCGATATTATCGAGCGATTTTATCGAGCGATATTATCGACAGCGATATCGCGACACCTTACACACTGCAGCGATTCCGCGATTCGCGTCACGCATGCGCACACCACTGAATGTAGTCGAAAGAGTTGCGATAATATCGCGGCAGTGTGTGGGATCGAGCGCGTCCCCATACAAAATGTACTGAGAACAATCATCGCAAAATCACAGCGATATTATCGCTCGATAATATCGCGGCAGTGTGTAGGATCGCGCGCGTCCCCATACAAAATGTACTGGAAACAATTATCGCAAAATCACAGCGATACTATCGCTCGATAAAATCGCTGCAATGAGCGGAGGCCTTAATGATCGAAAACATAATCTCCATACTATAGTAATTTTGACATTTTCTACTGCCGATTTCATATCGCACTTAACGATGTTTGAGAGCCGAATTACACCCAATTTTATTACGTGGGGGCGGTAAATATCACGTAATATGTTTTTCACGCAATAAACAGTGTAAAATTGTGAGAAATCTGTGTTAAATTTTGTAAAAAAAAACATCTATATCGCCTATTAATGGACCCTATATACCTACCTAAGTACAACACGAACGATTTAGCATGAATATAATTTATTTGCTTTGAAACAGGTAAATATTTACAAAAGATGATATAAATAGGTATAAAATACTCGTAAGTATCTTCTGTTCAGCTGTAGCAACCGCAACTGAACCTACAATAACACTATACCTAGGTAAATATTTTACATTATTTATTTACATACTTACACTTAAAATTTTAAAAGTCTTTAAAACTCTTCATGGTTTGAACTTAGAACCCGAGCGAGTGGTTTTGTATAATTCGTAAGTACCACCTATAGTCTTGACGTTCCCACTAGGTAATATTTTGCTGATTTTTAGAAGCTATCTACTCAATATTTGATAGACATAAATATTAATGAAAACAAAATATAGCAATGATCTTTACCATCTCTGCAATTTTTCCCACTAATGGATCCCGCCCGACAGACTATAGGCACTGGAGAGCGATTTTTGAATCTCATTCGCTGAGCTCAGCAGTAGAAAATGTAAAAATGACTATGGAGATATATGCATCTTTGACTTTCAAAAATCATACTCCAGGAGTGCGATTTTTGAGAGTCAAACTTGTTTTTTCTTTTCAGTTTTTATTTAAAGTTCACTTTTTATGCAAATGGGTTTTTTGATTATTTAATTAACTTTATTTAATTAACTACTAACATTATGGATAGCAGGAAACTAAACAACTTTGTGCGTTCACACACGATGACGCACTGACGGAGCGGCAGATGTCAGTCCATAGAACCACACACGGTGCGTCAATGCGTCACCGTGTGTGCTTCCAGGTGCGGTTTCATACAACTTCTTGCTTCACAAATGACGGACTGACGTCTCACGCTGCGTCATAGTGCGTCATCGTTTGTGATCTCTACGGAAAATGGGTTGAAAACAAAACAAAATAGTTGGACTTTCCAACTTTCCATTGACAATCGATCGGCTAATCCGCACTTTTGTACGGGAGTTTGGGATGGAGTGTTAGGGAAATTTGTTCAGTTTCAGTGTCTCAGTACACCCTTAAAATTGTGTTAGTAATTAAAAACTACTGGTGTATACCTAATGGGGATCTGGTACGATGCCGATGTTAGGATGAAATAAATTTTTGTCTCGTAGGTAATTAATTAGAGCGTGCATACTGCATAATGCATAACATTGTGTTTTTTTTAAGCTAAAGTTAATCATTATAACGGGTTCTTACCGCGTTTTTATTTGTTTAACTTTAGCTTAATCAATAACCGCGTAACTCTCAATAATTGTGTTTTTTGTTTATTTCCAAGGTTTGCTAACCAACACGTTATTAAAATTAATAATCTTGCGAATCAATGATATTTGAGTATATAGGTGAATTTGATATCATTCTCCTCCTTTAAAACTAAGAGTCTACCTATAAAAATGAACAACTTTACTTTTACTATGGGAGCCAAACGACCGTAGCAAAAAAAACAGCTGTTTTATACAGGTTGAGTCTTGTAAAAATTGCAGTTTAGTATGGAACAGCAGATTTTCTCGTCGCTACGATCTGTTTGCTCCCATAGTAAAAGTTGTTCAGTTTGCTGAGTACACTTTTAGTTTAAGGGGTGCCAATGATATTGATTTCACTTTGTAGAACGTCATTGTTTCAAGTTTAGTTCTTTATTTTGTATTTTTTACTCTAGTTCAATAAATTTTATTATAAATAGTTAGGTAAGTACTTAATTAAGAAATAAGTTCATTCAATAATTTTGGTAGGAAATCCCTTTATTAACTTCTCTTACCACTAGTATTATGTAATCCAAGCCTTTAATTAATTTTTTTGAAGAATAAACTTTTATGGTTGTAGAAAACCAACGGACCGAGTACATACCTACGTTTGTAGAATTTAGCAGGTTTTTATAAATAACTTTGCCTACTACGCATTTTATTTGATGACATTGACACGAGGAAGTTGGTCAAGTTTGAGCGTGGTCAAGAACGAGTAGGTAATAGACTCAACACAAAAAAAACTCTCTTTTTTAACCGACTTCAACAAAACATAAGGAGGAGGTTCTCTATTCCACCCTGTACCTACCTATGTTTTTTTTGTATGTTTGTTACGCGATTACTCGGCCAATTATGAATTGATTTTGATAATTCTTTTTTTGTTTGGTAGATCATACTTCAGAGGTGGTCCCACATAAATTTTATCGAAAATCATTCAGCGCTTTTTGAAAAAATCTTCAAAAACCTACCTACATTTACCTTCTACACTAATATTATTGTTTGTTTGTATTGAATAAGCTCCGAACGATTTCGATATTGGTCCCATAGTGAAAGTTGTTCAGTTTGATGGTCTGATCATCCCCTTAAAATGGTTTCAGCTAATTTTGCATAAAACCTTATACATAAATAATATTTAAACCATAAAACAAACAAGTCACCCCGAACGGGATTACGGTCGTGAGTTTAGTATGTAGGTATGTAACCATGTAGGTACAAAAAATTAATTTAAAAATTTTTAATTCGCGTAATCGATAAAGTTCTACAGTAGGTACTGCAGTACCTACAAGAAATAGGCGTATCACTACGACTAAAATTTTACGTCGTTTAGTTTAATCTGCCTATGCTATGGTAAAATATCATCTAAGTTAAGTATACTTCACAAACAATCTTCTCAACATTGCCAAACGACACTAGCTGTCGGAATATTAGCAATAGAGTCGTTTACAGAACATATACCTATCTACCTAATTGTGCAATGCGGTCGCAACGCTAACTATTTGATGTTTTGAAATTAAGCTCACGCTCCTCAAGTATATTTATAACAGAATACGTTTTAAAAGCGTTTTAAACTACTCGTATCAAATCAATTTTCCTGACCATCATCTCCATCATCTGAAATTGACAAAACTTTAATACTAAGAGGTTTGAGTGGTATAGATTTGTCTCTACCTCCATGATACCTCTATAAAAAGCTAACAATGTACAAAAAGATCACTATCCTAAATATGCAATCGAATAATGAACTTTTTTTGCCATTGCCATGTCTCATACATTTGGACCAAGTAGCTTTGCAGTTTTGTATGGAACAGCTGATTTTTATTTCGCTACTTCGATGTTGGTGCCGTAGCGAAAGTTGTTCCGTTTGACGGTCTGAACGTTTCAAAAGTGTCAGCATACTAAGAAGGACCCTATATGCAATCAGCTGATCGAACGTTTGAAAAAATTAACTTTTTTGCGGACTTAGATCCCTTTGTTACTTTGAGAAAGTTGTTCAGTATCTTGAGTACAATCACCCATTTGCGAGACTGCATCGTGGTAGATATTCCAACAATCCGTACAAAAAGGTGCGTATCCTCTTTTAGATGAGAACCGGTCAGGTTTAGAACTCTAGCCCTGCGTTGGTCTTTCCAACCAAATCCAACCAGGATATTTTTACCCGACTGCGCGACGCAAAGGAAGGGTAATGTGTTTATTAAAAGAAGAGTTAATAGGCTTTTTCTGGGTGAGCGCGTTATATCCTCGGCTTCATCTACACTTTCATTCAGGTGAGCTGAAGCCAAGCGCAAGCCAATTTTACTTAAAAAAAATTTTTCGGAATAGTTACATTGATCTAGAAACTATAACACACTGTAGTGTAATAAATGATCCTTGTAGAATCAGACTGCTATTAGTTAACTATTATTACCAATTAATGACATAATCTTGACAATGTCATTGCGTGGGAAGCCAGTGGCAGATAGACTATTGTTAAGAATGTACTCTAAAAGCTTAACCATCATTGTTTTAAATCGAATTTCTTGCTGATTATAAGCAGCAAAAAAGTGTTAATTGTTAGTACAATTACAAATGGCTTATCAAAGTCATTCAACGGCAAGAAGTACTAATATCTATTACTATTATGCAACTATAAAACAGCTAGGTATAGGTATTGTTTAAGAGTCCCTTTACCGTTCAGTGGCACCCTCATCACAATATTAAAGACTTCTCATTAATGAAAACCCAAAATGGAAAAGTTACGAAAAATAATCTAAGTTTTATTAAAAGTTTTATTAAAAGTTTTATTAAATAGTATATAGTAATTTTAAATGTCAAAGTTGAAATCATTATACTACTGACTTCATTATCCTTCAAGGTGGGCTACAGTTATATTTTGAGTCGTTAAATTTATAGGTTCAATCAACGTGATTGTTTAATAAATAACGTATAGTAGGTTCCTACCACATTCCAACTTTTTATAGGTTCAGCATCATAAAACAGTCTTGACATTAATTTTAAAATTACCTAATAATAATGATATTTGCCAGGCTAGGCTAGATGATTATCATGTGATTAGTGGGATTAAGCATAAATATATTCACGATTATATTACCCGAGATGGTTATAAATCCTAAATATAGCATAGTAGATTTTGCCTGCGACTTCTGTGAAGCCCAAACAAACAGATAGATTTAGAATTCTGATTTCTGATTTCAGTCAGTCTCGGTCAAAAAATTCAAAAATTTCTGGCAAATTTGTTAGTGTTCTTTTGAGCCTATTCTTGTATCCTTGATAGTTGCGATTTCCAAACATTCATGTATTTGCTTATTCCTTGTGGATCAGGTCGCACCAGATATTGATCTCAAGGTTTTATTTTGGAACCTCTGCAATATCTCTAGGTTTGAGTAACTGCGTAGGGGTCAATGCTTTTCTAATAATAAAGTCACTGGGACTCGAAATCGGACATGACAATTTATTCATCATTTAATCCACAGAATGTAACAAACACCCTAGTAATATTTAAGGGGGTGCTCGAGACCATCAAACTGAAGAACTTTTATCTATGGAGCCAATGTCGAAATCGCGAAAAAAAATATCTGCTGGTTCATACAAAACTGCAGTACCAAACCAACTCGACTAAATGCATGGGTCGAGTAGGCAATGCAGTTTAGTATTGAACAGCAGATTTTCTTTTTGCTCCGATCGGTTTGGTCCCATACTAAAAGTTGTTCAGTTTGATTAGTTTAAAAGAATGTAAATGATATCAATTTCACCCTGTATTAGTCACGTGTTTGGACTGCAATGTTGAACTGCTTGACTCCAAACCCGTGTCTAAAACCGGCTCGTATTTAGTTCGTAGCTTAGGTATGCGTAACCGTAAGGCTGACTGCACATCTGACGAACGACGGAAATTTATTTATTTATTCATCATCGCATACTTACAGCATCGCGTTACGTTGATAAATGTTATGTTAGATTATGTTGGTCTAACTAAGGAAAGGGTCAAAGATTATCTTATTACGGGAAATTAGGCCAGGATCTTTGGAAGGCGTGCGTGGTGCCGGAACCAGGACGGCATATGTCTTTAATGCATGCACTCCATCCTATCTAGAAAGAAAGAAAGAAAAATCTTTATTCACCCTTAAAGGCACACACGAAAAAAACAGAGTAGTAGGTAGTAGCTATATACCTATCTATCTATCTATAGCGTCACGTCTCTTTACCAGTGGGCAGAGACCAGGGCGCGCCATATACTTCGATCCTTACATACCTCTTATGCCTCGCATTCACATCCATACATCTCTTCCTACATGCCCGTCGGTTTCGAGTAGGTACTCTGCACGTTCATATGATAGTTTGTGCTCTGCACCGTCCCCTTTTTGTAGGACGCAGCCGATTTGATCAGAAAACGTCCTACGAAGGCGTCTTTTGCCGACACTTCCATTCACCACCATATCCATTCTTACTGTTCTATTAGAAATTTTTCTGGTCGCAATTTCTGTACAGCGACAACACGTTCCGAAGCGGTGTGGTGGTAGCATCAAAATGCGTGACATTTAATTAGTAGTAGTTCAAGTTCATTATACTCACGTATTGAATAAATTATTTTGACTTTGACGTTGAAATCGTTAATGCTCTCCCACTGTTGGGTAAAGCCGTCCGTCCGTTCCGCATCCGTTCCGTTCAAACGTGAATTAGGTACGTAAAACTTAATTTTACTTTGATTTAAGCCTAAGACAGGATTAATCGTTGATCGGCAACATACAAAATGACACCACATATAAATAAAAGAAAAAAAGAATGCGTTGGCCGAGAATCGAACTCGGATCAACTGCTTGGAAGGCAACTATGCTGACCATTACACCACCAACGCATGTAATAAGACGTTGGAATATAAACATGACATTATTTTGTCTCAGTAAGTAATAAATTATTACCAACAGTACCTACCTATAATTCGGTCTTTTCGTTTTATTTACACAAGTGTAAACTGGTCCGTATGCTTCCTTACTACATATATGTTTATGAATCAACTACGATTACAATAAAGCCTTAACCGGTTTCAATAAAACCTTCGCTAGCGACACTACTTTTGAGTTTTATAAAGGCTTACCCAGTCATTAACGTAAAACTGCCCAAAATGTAGGCTATAAGCCCAATATATTTTTGTTTATTTTTCTTCTTCTTCTCTTCCTGTTACCCCTACATCTCTATCATCATCATCATCTTATTTAAGAGCTACGCTCTTGTCGGTGGAATATTCGCCAATCCTGTCTCTTTTCCGCTAGTGTCTTGAGTTCTTGGTACGACACGACATCAACCTTTTCCTTCACTTGGGCTAGATAACTCTGGGGGATAACCTCTTTCTCTAACGAGGGGTATAGGGCTCGAATAATAGCTGTTCACCGGTTGCAATCTTGGGCAGCTGTTTAGATATCCTCCAAGGTTAATTTGAGGCTTTTAGCCTCTACTTCCACAGAGCGGCGCCGGCGCCAAGTTATTTTAGGGCGTCCCCGAGTTTTTTGTTTATTGATGTAGTATTTTTATCAATACCTACGTTTTTTGCGATTTCGTTATTGGCCCCTAAAGTATGTAATGGTAAGTAATACATTTATTTTAATTAAATTTTACAAAGAGAGCTGAGCGAAATTGAAGATGTAACTCTTTTCAATTAAATTGTATTCTATTCTAAGTATAATAGCACGATAAAACTGAATAGCAATGATCATTCAGGCCAACTTGCGTGTTTAAGTAGCTACAACTTGAATTAATGATTATCAACATCATTCGCTAGTTGCATTGCAACTGCATCTAGATGCACTGCATCCTATTGCATTGATCAAGACATTCATTTTGTTGCGAAAAAGGGAAGTTGATTCGACACGATACCTTTACTTTGAGGTTGTTGTTTGGAAATCGATGCGTTCTGACAGGGCTGCCACCTGATTAAACTTATTGGACGCTAAAACTGTGTAAAAAGCACTATACACCACTAGTTTTTAATTAGTAACGAAACTGTAAGGGTGTATTCAGACCGCGAATCTGAACAACTTTCCCCAAGGAATAAAGTCGAAAAACGAAAAAAAATTTTGAACCTCCCATACAAAGGGGCGGATCGGCCGATCGATTTTCTATGGGTGGTCCAAAACATTTTCTCGGTTTTCGACCCATGTTTCATAGGGAAAGTTCTTCATATTCACGGTCTGCATACACCCTTATAGTCACCATCATCATCATCAGCCTACATACGTCCCACTGCAGGGCACAGGCCTACCCTCTAGGAGGGTGTTTGGGCGTTAGTCCACCACGCGTGCCCAATGCGGGTTGGTAGACTTCACATATGCACCAGAATTTCTTCTGCATATGTAGGTTTCCTCACGATGTTTTCCTTCACCGTTTGAGAGCAGTCGGTAATACGTTCATAAGTTAGAAAAACTCATTGGTACGTGGCATGTTGTCCGTGCGGATTCGAACCCGGACCTCATGATTGAGAGTCCATACTGCTCCGCAACGCGCCACCCTTATAGTCTCGTTACTAATTAAAAAAAAATTAGTGGAGTATAAAAAAAGCCACAGATTCGGCGCTAAATTCTTAAACTACATATATCATAATTCGAAAACAATCTATTGAAACAGGTTTTTTTAATTGGATAAAAATACTTAATGAGATGATTGTTTTGATTATTTCAGATATTTATTATGAATTTACTAAATAGTAATGTTTAAAATTAAAACACCAACATAATATTACAGATTATTTAATAGTTACTGTACATGCACCAATTAGTTTTCGCTCTTGATCTTCTATAGTATACCGTAGTAGTAGGTAATTATGTGTACTCTACTTTGCCCTGAATACTAATCGATGTAATAACAGCCTAATTAACTAGCTCCGGCACGCTTCATTGTTTGTAATTTGTAGACAATCCAGTTTTGTACAAGGTGTGAAAAAATTAAGGGTATATTATTCGGAGCGCGCTCCATACAAAAGTACTATGGTGATATTTTCAATACTAACCAATTAAAGTCAATGAAATTTTTCAGAAACAATCTAGAAACAAATTTCTATGCTTGTATGGAAACAGATTTTCGTTAAAATGTATAGTTTTCAAGTTACAGTGCCTCAAAGATTTCCATACAAATCTTAAATTAATCCTAGCACTGTATATTTTAAACGAAAATCTGACTCTATAGAAGCATAGAAATTTGTTTCTAGATTGTTTCTGCAAAATTTCATTGACTTTAATTGGTTAGTATTGAAAATATCACCATAGTACGTTTGTTTGCAGCGCGCATTTTCGCTCTCGGAATAATATTCTCTTAACGCATAACCTGATACCTAGGTAGCGACAATAGGTACCTACATGATGATACATTTGGCATCACATGAACTAACTACTAATTAAAAAAAGTTCGTAGTGGGAATAACGAAACGTTTACAGAATCTATAACTAAACAAAATTGCAAAAAACATTTCGACTTTATACAGGGTGTAATCTTAAATGCGTCACATACAGGGTTTTTTGTATTTTTGTAACACCTTGTATATTTTATTGGGTTAAGTTAGCCTTCAACCTATCAAACTAAACAACTTAAACGGCAGTGTTAAAAGGTGTTAAATACAATACTTAGGTAGGTACCTACAATTTGCATAAAATAAAATAAACTAACCGACATATTCTCAAACTTATACCATAGGTATTTTTACCTACCTGCCTATTTTTTTGATGCCCATAAAGGTTAATTTAGCAAAAAATTACCAGTTTCGGTCGATCAAACCAAGAATGGTAAACGTTTAACCACATTTGGCAGTATCAACTCAACATACAAAAAATGACTCACCTTCAGATTGCCTCTTTTTGTTTCAGAAAAAGTTAATCGAGACAGCAAGCTTCGGCAACAATGCCACTTCAGTAACGAGCGAAGATGTCGGAAAGAATGGAACTGTCAGTGGGCGCACACAGGGCGCTGGGCAGAGCGCACTTGTCACATTTGCCCCAGCGGCCGCCAATCAACCTTAGCTTTCAAGATCTCACTTATACTGTGCAGAATGGAAAAAGTAAGTGGTTGTTTTTGAAGTGAAACATTTAGGGCTTTGAAATTCTGATCCGCTAACCTTTTTGTGACGGAAGTTCGAAATTGAAATCGGTTGATGTTTCGTAGCTGCCGGGCGGGCGTCCCGCGACGGTAAACTTTTTTTTTAAGGTCTCTATCATCATGCTATCGTATTTTCAACCAAAGTACAGCTTGGCAAAAAAGTCCTGATAAAAAATGAGGGCGCTGCCTCCACGCAAGAACGTCAAAATCACGCATAACCTGGCAACACAACCATACTAAAATTTTAGTTCCACCTGTCACCACGATCATGACTTTTTTTGCCAAGCTATACATTTTTCACAAAATAGGACGTGGTCCAACTTAATATGCTGACGGTTTTTAGGAGAATGATCAGACCATCAAACTGAAAAGTTTTCTCTATGGGATCAACATAGAAACCGAGAAAAAAAAATTGAGTGGGATTGGGATTGGGGATGATCAATCTGCTGTCCCCACAGATCACCTCCAATAGATACCGCATACAGGGCCGCCGACGCGCACCACACATCTATGATTTTGCACTGATATAAGCAACGGGATAGAGCGAGACAGGAATAGCATGACCTTGAATTGGCCAATCATGTTGCATTATTTCGTGCCCCGCTACCCGCACCTACCTCCAAAAATGGTGACTTCGGGCCTGTACGAAATTTTCATCATGCGGTATCTATTGGGGGTAATCTGTGGCTGTCCCATACATTAGGCTCGAGTAGGTTTATTGTATAGTTTTATACAATAAACCTACTCGAGCCAAATGTAGTTTTATATATATAGTTTTATACAATAAACCTACTCGAGCCAAATGTATGGAACAGCAGATTGATCATCCCCAATCCCAATCCCACTCGACCAAAATGGAAAAGCAGATTGTTTTTCTCGATTTCGTTGTTTGTGCCATAGTGAAAGTCCTATTGGAGAAAACCTGTCAGAACAATAAAAAATCTGCTCTTTTAATTTGAATCGAGTAGGTATTTCAGTTTAGTATGGAACATATGTTTTTTTGCACTGACATTTGTTTGCTCCCATAGTAAATGTTGTTCAGTTTGATGGGTGTAGAGTATGTGGTTTTTTTATAACGGTTAATTATTATGTAGTCGTGGGCTGGTGTTAAGGCTTGTAGGTATAACTAGGTTAGGTATCACTTGGTACTACCATTCAACTGTGATAATAGGTAGGAGATTAGTTTATGTCAATGTTCAAATGTCAGCAACGATTTTAGCAAGTCATTGCTAATTTGATGTTTACTTGGAAACTACTCAATTTTTTTAATGTAACTATTCATAGTATTTGCATACACGTACGAGTATTTTCGCACAAGCAAGAAAAACATATTCAAATAATTAGCAAAGTTTTTGTTGGATATGGTAAATGGACGGCCTTACATTCTTCTAAATAGTGTTAAAACTCATACGTAGCCACAGACTTAAAAGAAGAACCAGACGTAATGTCATCTAAACATGAGTGAAGCACCCATTTCTTTTGTGTGCGTGCTGTCACGCGGTACAATAAGGTGACAGGTGTCGGACCTGCGCCTAGAGCTAGTGCATCTGTGTGAGTGTAGGTCCCTTGTAGAACAAACGAGATTGTATTACCTTGCATGCTTCACATCTTTTTAGTGCAATACTCGTTCCGTATTTCTTTCAGGTCCGTGTACGTAGCAGAGATTGTTTTTTTTCTCAGTCGTACATCTTTTATGGGGTGGGCCGGCCGGGTCGGTCGAATGGCTGAAAATCGATAGGACCGATACAGCGGCCAGCCCACCAGAGGAGCGGCCGCTGGCCCACCAGAGCGGCGGCCCACCAGGCATTTGCCATTTATGCCCTAATGGCGAGTCCGGGCCTGGTTCAGGTCTTCTCTACATAAATTTAATCTATGTTACATACATACTATAGAGAAATTACATGCCCGTACATATAGGTGACTAATTTTAAAACTTTAGTAAAAACAAGAATAGGTACTACACGACTTTACATGCAAAGCTGACCATACCCAAAAAGTCAAAACGTGTAAGTATTTTAATTATAGGTAACCAAAAGTAGAGTCCATTAATTAGGAAGTCAACCTTCACTACTTTCATTAATTTCTACGTGAACACCTGCAAATAAGTTGCAGATAAAGAAAGATGACATTTCACGGTAGCTGTAAACAGGTTTTCAATTATAATAAATAGAAAAATACTCTACAAGATTTATAAAGCGTTAAGGGGCCATAGGTCCCGACGAATATTTTCTATGAGAAACGCGATTGCCGAGCGCTCCGAAAAGTGTGTGCGTGAGCCGTATTTTCGATTAAAAACAACTAACCAAAGTACTTTTTCTAGATTTTATTTATGATTGCACTAGTTAAACTAATGGTGAATATGTGAGTATAAATACCAACAATCGGAAACTATTGGAAGTTCTTCTAAACCGAGAAAAATGTTTAAAAGTGCATGAAAATAGTCATCTTTATGACGATTTTCTATCGAGTGAAGTAATTCCAATCGTGTATTCAGTTGATGATTTCACTAGATGAACTATCCAAAAATACTGAGGTATGACTTTAGTTTCGGTAAATGGTATAAATCTGGTCGTAAAATGAAAAATAAAAGATGCCTCCGAGGTATTTCCACCTACTATTACGTCTTAAGAAATTAATCCAAAACCTAAATTGCAAAAGAGGCTCAAAATTGTCCGAGCAAAAAGAGAATTAAAACGTGTAAAGAGACCTAATTACGCGACAATCTGTGTTTGAACGGTCGACGACGCGCACACGAGGGAGCGCGGTGCACTCCTTGCCGCGATGGGGTAAAAACTACGCAAGCAAAATGAAAAAGCATTTCAGCGTTTTCAATGATTATATTATTACTATACACATACTTAGGTTTGTGTAGGTTAGTCTCGGACACTTTTTTAGATAATTTTGTACTAGACCCAGCGTCCATAGTATTCTACGTCAATGCTAGAAGTGCACAAACCGGGGCGCGTCGTCGTGGCGCGGGTTGGCACTTCGGCACATAAAGCCTCAAAACAGAAGCATGACGCTTGACACACACAATACAAAATTCCGAATCAGAATTAGGATTTTGTATAGGATTTGATGCCTCCGAAATCCGAATGGTAATCCATAGGATATCGTAATTCCGTGTAAGAAATCCGTTACGGAATTATTCCGGATGCATCTGGCAGGCCTTATTATATACTCGCGTTTTCGCACGATGTTTTCCTTCACTGAAAAGTGTTAAAAATCGTACATGACAGTATTTCTAAAAACTAATTGGGCTTTGTGTTTCTTAAGGCAGCCAAGCTATCGTCTTCAGGATGCTGTCGAGGCTTACCAGCACAGCTAGCATGCCACCCACGACAAAGCGTTTAAACGAGAAAAACGTCATGCGCGCTCTTTCTGGCATACGTAAAATAATAAGGATGGAGGCACATCTCGATTTTTATCGTTTTCTCGGGGGTGGCATGCGAGCCCTACATGCGATTTTTATCGTTTTCTCGGGGGTGGCATGCGAGCCATACTGTCCAGTATTGCGTTTTTATAATCCAGTGCATAGTCTAAGTGTAACCAAACGTCACAAATATTGGCCAATCTTTAGAAAGCTTGGCAGTAGGTAATAGAATACTTAACCGTAGTGAAGTTACATTTACTTATCGTAGTGTTTTTAAATAAAATACAGAGTCCTTTTTAATATGCTGACACATTTTTAAGGGGATGATCAGACCGTCAAACTGATCAATTTTCTTTATGGCACCAACATCGAAATCGCGAAAAAAAAATCTGCGGTCCCATACATTTGGCTCGAGTTACAAACATTTATCTAGGTTTGCAGTTTTGTATGGAGCAGCGGATTTTTTTTTTGCAGTTTCGTTGTTGGTGCCATAGAGAAAGTTGTTCAGTTTGATGGACTGATCATCCCCTTAAAAAGTGTCGGCAAGGACCCTATACAAGGTGTTTCATAAGTAACAATAAATTTTTGAAACTCTTAAGGGGGTTGTTAAGACCGTCAAACTGAACAACTTTCTCTATGGGACCAACAACGAAATCGCGAAAAAAATAATTTCATATTCCATACATATTTTAGCTCTAGTCGATTTGTAGAGTATAGAACATAATTATTTTTTTTCCCGATTTCGATATTGGTCCCATAGTGAAAGTTGTTCAGTTTGATGGTCTACACCACCCCCTTAAAGGTTTATTTGTAGTTTTGTAACACCTTGTATAGTATCATCATCATCTTATTTATGAGCTACTCTCTTGTCGTGGAATATTCACCGACCCTTTCTCCTTCCTGCATATTTCGTTACAAGCTCCAATAATTTCTCAAGGAAATTATCAAAACAACATTTCAACTTTTCATACAAATACAACTATTTAATTTAGTATGGAATGTCCAAGGTGTTTTTGCTTTCTTATATACCTTTGGTAACGTTTTTCAGTAAAATGATTAGTAGACTCGGTGGTAGAGTCAAAATCGAGGCCAGAAGCTATCCATGTGATATTATTTTAAATAAAACTTTTTGAGTTTTGAGTGTAGTAATGCAACTATCTATGGTAACATAGGTAGGTAAGGAGGTAGGTACTGAAATATAGTTGTCGGTCGTAGAAAGATTAAGCGAAATAGTTGGCCTATGTGGTCGGTACAGTTTGAATGAGAACATGACATTTTTTCATGTTCAATTTACGTGCATGCATAATATACATAACAAAAGATGTCTACTTCAAAATGGCATTCAAACGGATAGGTACCTACACAATTTTGATCCATGAAAATGTATAGGTAGGTAGGTACGTCTCTTTTTAGTCAAGCCCAAGCAGCGATACAAACATAATTCTGAACGATAATGAGTTATGTTTTTGTTTACTAAGCGACCTGCCCTAATAATGTTTATACACCACGTAGCTACCTATCTACATAGAAACTCGACTCATCATTTTGATTGTCGGACCGGTCGTTAACGTGATCGAATTACTAACTCACATTAATTGTCACTTTCACATCAACTTCTATAATTTATAAACATAAATCTAGGGTCCTGCTTAATATGCTGACGGTTATTTCAGAAGAAGATCAGACCACCAAACTGAACAACTTTCCAACAAAGCCGAAATCGCGAACAAAAAATGCTGTTCCTACAAATAAATGACACGCTCCCCCCTCCCATAAAGAAACACGTACTCCTTGACAGGAGAGGAGCAGGCTTCTACTTCCCATACTTTCCCATCTGCCACCCCCGCGACGGCCGGGCCCCGACCTAGCCCCGATGGGCTACTAGGCACTAATTCGATGCGTTTACTGCAATTGTCATAGCAAAGGTGTCCCCCCCCCCCCCTCCCACCCCGCAAAAAATGGCAGAAAAATGTTCTATGGAGAAATAAACAAAAGTTACTCCTCTCCGGGCGCTGGGAGACACGTTTTTCTCTATGCCTAGGGCTGTTCCTTAAATTTGGGTCGATTAGGATTGCAGTTTTGTGTGGAACAGCAATCCTAAAAAACTATCATTGTATGGGAACAGCCAATGATCGTTTTTTAGGGTTTCGTAGTCAACAAGGAATCCTTATAGTTTCGCCATGTCCGTCCGTCCATTTCTGATAGAGAAAGTTGTTCAGTTTGATCCTAGAATATTAAGAAGGAAGGACGCAATACAGGGTGTAAGGAAAGGTATCATTAACCTAAACGTACGTTTGAATAGAGTTGGTATTGCAGTTTAGTATGGGACAGTTGGTTTTTTTTTTCTTCTGACAGGTTTGCTCCCATAGTAAAAGTTTTTCAGTTTGATGGGTAGAGTACTCGTATGTGGTTTAAAGGTAGGATACTTTTCAGTACAGTACAGTATTTTAATTTGCTATTTTTCTATCTTTAAAATATGGGAATATTAGGATAGATAATTTATGGGAAAATATTAAATAGGTACACACAACGTACGAGTAAAATAATGCTTTTAGAAGAGAAGAGAGATGTTACGGAGCAATAAAGGAAGTCCCACATTTGGTTCATATTTCATTCTCCCCGAAACCATATTCCTCCAATTTGCGGTGCTTCAGCTTTAAAATATTTATCGACATAATAATGGTGTGTTCTTTATCGACAACACTATAATACTGACCTCGTCCCACCCCTAGCCGACACGTGACGTCCTAAATGCAATGGTTCCGCGGCGTCCGCGCACGTGAATGCACCTCAGTTCAATCACCTGCCAGCATAGTATGAGTCGTGTCGTTTAGCTCGCTCAGACGCATGAAGAATGATAGAGAGAGCGATATTCCGCGCGTGGATGCGACTATAACCGCGGTTTTCTGCTTGGTGCCTTTGTTGTTGTTCCTAGGCACAGGCTTAGGGCTAATAGGCTTAGTAGGTAATCAACGATAACTGGGTGATTTTTTTAACACTTTCCAAATTTTCCGGTGTGGCCCATCAGACTGAACAAATTTTAATATGGGAGTTTTTGCTATTGTACCTACAAAAAATAGCTGCAGTAAAAACACTCGACCTTAATGTATGAAACAGCAGATTTGTTTTTTGCTGTTTCAGATTTGCTCCCATATTAAAAGTTGTTTAGTTTGATGGTCTGATCTGAATTACCCCTGAAAATGTTGATAGTGTTTAAAAAATCAACTAGTAACAGGCGTTTCTTGCTGACGGTTTATTAAAGGGAGTGAAGGGAGGGAGGAACCTCTATGGGACAAACATATCGAAATCGCGAAAAAAAAGTGCTCTCCCACATCTTAAAAACCGATAGCATAGCACCGGTAGCTCTATATTTTACCTTATACAGGGTGTTACATAAGTAAGAATAAATTTAGAAAACTCTTAAGGGGGTTGTTTAGACCGTCAAACTGAACAACTTTCTCTATGAGACCAACATCGAAATCGCGAAAAATGTTTATTTGTATTTTAGTAACACCTTGTATATCTATATTATATTTGCGACATCCACAGAGGCCAACATGGGGTCTATTCTCCCTACCTATTACCTACCAGTATATAGTACCTACTCTGTGCTATTACTATAATGACAATTTATTTGACTACCTCCAAACACACAAAAAAAATATAAATAAAAAAATAAGAAGTAAAAACTGCAAACATGTATAATTTTTTACCCATTCAAATATCCTGGTACCTATCGATCATTATAGTTTACGATTACGGACGTCATTATGTTTTTATTTGAAAATATTGTGCGTAGTTTATTATGTAGAGATATCACCTACTTGCTAATTAAACTTTTTTATGGTAGTGCTAAAATGTTAATTATAAAAACCGAACGTATAGGTACGATACTCTGTAATAGGTAATAACATCTATTCAATAATGGTAATGGTGAACTTAAGGAATACTTAAAGCGATAAAAATTGTCTATTGCATCTTGCTAGACCATTAAACAGATTCTATATGACCTGTGGTAATGGAACATAATATCGCTGCATTGAAATGAAACCTGTAATGGTCTACCTAATCTAGAAAGTTAAGCTAGAAAACCATACGGTACTTATAGGGACGAGGTATTGGTATTCCACATTTAATTAGATAGACGCGGTCTCTGGCGGGAAGGCACCACACCTCCTGACCCGTTCGTCCCTCTTATAGCAAATCTTCCTCCAGGAAAAGAGCCGCCCAGGTCAATTTAGAGGAGCTTATAATAGCCTACTCCGAAACCAGGTCGGCCGGAGTAGAGACAACCTGTTTAAGTGGGGTTACACAGACGGGTCGGACCTTAGGTGTGAATAGGGTGTTGCACCTCAAACAATGGCCGAGCTCGTACGTATCCTGTATTCCTGCCCGGATACTTGCACGTGAACGGAGCTTATGGACGCTGCCGATACTGCTATCCGTGTGGCAAAACAATTTAAAATGACATGTCAACGACTCGATAGCAGAAGAAGAATAGTTAGATCACTTGCAGTATTCCGAACTAGAGAACCGCAGGATTTTGTACTAAATATTAATTGTTATTTGGGAGTGCTAATGCAAATCTATGGTTCGAACCCCCGATGGGGCAAATATTTCTAATAGGTTTATTTAGCAATTTCACAATTATTGTACCTACTACTGTGTTGCGCTAAAATGTAGTAGATTTTACTTTTCCTCTTTTTTGTTAGTGTCGCCATGTCCGTCTGCCCTCGGCTTAGCTCTGAGACTTATAATACTAAGAAGTTTTGGCTTTATTCATTGCATTGTTTATGCATTGATTAGTTTGTACTAAGTAATCGCTACACTCACAGGGGTAAAATTACATTGTAAAAATTTTATTTGTAATCTGGTCATGTAGGTTTGCAGTTTTGTATGGAACATATCGGATTTTTTTTCGCGATTTCGTTGAAAACCGTCATCATATTAAGAAGGACCGAGCAATGTTTCTGACTTCAATCCTGGAAGGTCGAGATGTATGTACTTATAATGCCACTGCTTGATACGTCAATCTATCTTGAAACAATAAATAAATTATGCTAAATGCTAAAAGTTAGCTTTACTCTACAACTGCACGCATCAAAAGATGGTTTTCTGTCCACCAAATGGTCTTGAGTTTATAAATAAAATAATTGCTTCCAACTCTTTCAAACCATCTGGTCACAATCTACGGGTCTAAAACGAGCGTAACAGAACCGTTACAAGCCTCGAAAGGTATTCGTTAGTATTCGTTGCATTGATAGCTGCAACATTACCGGTTTGCTTTCTGCCAGTTCTGCCACAAACCTAATTGACGAGTATTCATACTGGTCAGGGACGTAGTGACGGTACCAAGGATACTAGGCTCAGACTCAGAGCATATAAGAGTACAATACCACAGAGGATATAATCCTCTGTGACAATACCACAGAGGATCTGTGACAATACACAGAATAATCACTCCGTGCCACCGAGATAATCCTAATCCTATATCTACAGCATCCCAGTCCAATGGCGATTTTAGAGGTGCTGAAGCTAAGAACCTCGTTCGAATGTTCAATTTGATAGTCTGAATCACGTCACGAATGACATTTTCGGATTTATTCCTTTACTTATGCAGACCTTGCTTCTTGCCAAACATGATTCTACATAGTTCAACGAGAACTACCCTATAGGTTTTGATCAGTGAATTTGCGGTTATAAAAATGTGTAACATTAAATGGCCGTATCTTTTGAATGCTTTGACTTAGAAGCTTGCATTTTTTGCACCTCCAAGGGGGCATAGACCTTAGTATTGGATATTAATTTCAACTTGGTACCTTTACCCGTTCCTGAGAGAAAGGGTCTTGACAAAAAGACAGACGGACAGCGAAGTGATCCAATAACGGTTCTGTTTTTTTATGTTCGAGTCTCGGGGTACAGAATCCTAAAGAAACATTGAAAAGCAATTATTTTTGTCAACAAGACCGATAACCTTGGGTCACTGCCCAACTATACGAAAAACACTGTCATTTTGAAAATTGACCGAAACGGGGTCAGGTCCCAATCTCTATCATTTTATGGGGTAAACGTACCGTTGTTGGCCATTTTAATTTTTTATGAGTTATGAATTTACGTTATTTACGATACATAATGAGTAAAAACAAACACACGGGTTAAACAGTTAAATAAGTGTACTTATTAAATATCATAATATTTTAATAAGAACAGTTTAGAGAAGAGAATATACCATAGGTTTGTTTTTCCGAATCTAATGTTCACTGATTAACTAACCCACATGCAGTAGAATCTATAATTTATATTTCAAATATAGAAAATTCGATGTTATAAACCTTTTGTAGATTTTTTTTATAGACAATTGAGTCAGTTTTAGGCAAATAAATTGACTTATAAATAATAACATTGATTAAATATGGCCTTGAACTTATTTAATCACATTATTTGGAGACTGTCCAATATGCTGTCCAAAAATTCTCTACATCCTGTTACATCAATAAACAGATTAATGGCTTGTGGTCGAAATTTACTGCAAAAATGTACTGCCTATTACTGGGATGTTTACCCTAACGCATAATATCGCTGTGTTGACATAAAACATGTAATTTTCAACCAAATAGCTGGGCAATTTAAACTTAAACTCATGCTTATATTTGATTGTAGACGCTGAATCGACTTAAACCGAGATTCAGAGAGTTTCGAGCATTAGTTGAGTAGGGTTGATAAGTATGGATTTTGACATACATGGGACATTATATGGGGGAGTTCCAACTCCCAACCCAACTAGAAAGTTATTACAGTAAACACAATTTGTAGGTAGCACTCGCGTTGCCGGTCTGCTTCTGGGCTGTTCGTGTCGTAAAGCCTGCTCTCCGGCCTGCCACGAAACTCAACCATTTAGTGGTGGCTCAGGCTTATTTTTGTACAAAAACAATCCTTGAGATCACCCAGTATCCTTAAGAAGATAGGTGGGCTGAAATGCTAGTTTGGAGAATAGGTCACTTTTCCGACTGTGTACGTATTTATCAGATCCGTCCAACCCATACACCCCGCCAACTAGAGTGCGAAAGAGACAACTGTAGCTTGGACCGATTTTATATACAAAAAATTAACGAAATCCTCATTTCGTACTCCCCTGTTTTTTTTCTAATCCAAAACTAAACCGATTTTAGGCTATGTCCGTTGTTTTGATTTTTTTGTTTGTATTCTTCAAATTTGTTTACTGGATGTCTGAAAACGGGCGGTAAAATGGGTCATTTTCGAAGGTCCCTAGTTCTTACAGTAATTGATTAATGCAAAATATCAAAACATAGGGACATGGCAGAGGTGACATAGATTGTATGGTAAAAAAAATATTTGCTCTAGTGTCATTATCCAGGGAGAAAACAGGGGAATACGTTTGTATGCAGAAAACTGTACTCGATTTATAGAGATTGGCAAAATCATAGACACCACAATTTTAGGATTAGGTACATTTAGACTTTGTAGGCCCTACTAGTTAAAACATTTTTAAGATACGAGAAGACAAACATTAAATAGCGTATTTAATAACCTTTACATGTGCACAAATATGAAGTAAAATGATAATAAATTATAATTTATGCTGGTCGTAAGTACATAATTCTAATTACCTACAGTTAGCTAAGTATAGGACAAAATGTAATTTCGTAAACCTACCTGTGGGGCAAATTAGGGCTGTCGTATAATAAGGGTCTATTCAGGGAAGCTATTCTTGCATAGATGTGATGCCTACTTGCACACAGTTGCAGAAACGCTCAATAGAGTTAATCCTCCATTAAATCTCTTGCTAGCTTTTACTACGTCAACAAGACAAAAAGTGACAGCTAGATATTTAATGAAGGATTAACTCTAATATGCGTTTCTGCAACTGAGTGTTAGTCATTTAATTTAAAAAGCTGCTCTTTAGATTTAAAAAAATCAATCAACGATGGCGACTATGATGAACGATGCGACCTCCCTTGACCCTAATTCTCGTCAAACACATAACGATGTATAAAAACTGTCCGTTTGAACTCTTGCCTGTCTAATCTAATCATGGTATGAGTGGTTTATATTATTAACTAGATTTTGCTCACAACTTCGTCCGCATTGGCTCTACCTTGCTACAAAGACGGAAATAGCCGGGGACGATTTTAATATACAGGGTGTAAACTTAAATGCCTTACATACTGGTTATCAAACTGAGCCATTTTTATTATGGGACCAACGTAGAAATAGTGAAAAAAAAAATGATCAGATGTTGACATTTTCAGTGGAATATCAGTTTTTTTGCGCATTAAGAGGATAGACGAGTACAGTTTTCTCCATACAAATGTATTCCCCTGTTTTCTACCTGGATAATAACACTAGAGCAAATATTTTTTTACCATACAATCTATGTCACCTCTGCCATCCCTATGTTTTGCTTTTTTGCATTAATTAATTACTAGGGACCTTCAAAAGTGACGACCCATTTTACAGCCCGTTTTCAGACATCCAGTAAACAAATTTGACGAACATAAACAAAAAAAGCAAAAGATACGGACATAGCCAAAGTCTTTTTCATATTATTTTTGAAAGAATTATTACAACGGTTTAGTTTTGGAGGAGAAAACAGGGAAATACGCGATTTTTTGTATATAAAATAGGTCCGAGCTGCAGTTGTCTATTTCGCACTCTAGTCGGCGGGGTGTATGGGTGGGGCGGATCTGATAAATACGTATGTCGGAAAAGTTACCTATTCTCCAAATTAGCATTTCATATTCATCCCATACCATAATATGTCGTTGTCTAGCTAAATAATGGTCATCATAATACGAGTAAATACAAGGCTATGGTCTGGTAGTTTTGAAACTATTTGTGTGAATGTCAAAGATATTAATGCTCGTATACCTTAAACGTAGGTTTACTTAGATTACCTAGTAATTGCTAGTTAGGTACAACATAAATCGTTGTCACTGCATCACGCATGATTCATGACTCCGTACTTACAACCTAACGAGACGATAATTCAAAGGGAAAAACAAGGTTGCTTGTTACGTCATCATTTGTTTCATTTTACAAGACAAATAAATACAAAACTGTATTGTTTAGAATATTCTTGAAATATAGTAGGTACTAACAGGTAACCTACCCATTTTTTTATTTCGTTGAAACACATACCATTTTATCACGTCATTATTTAATTTGTTAGTCTACTGAATATTCAACATTAACTAAAAAATAAACTAAGCATATGCTCACGACTATATTCCCCGAGTCAGAGATATTCTGAAACCTCAGAACATCCACGTTTCACCAGTAGTACCGAAACTCTGTCCAGTGTGACGGGGGGTGAGCCCGTCGCCACTTGTAATGGACAGTGGGTACAATACATTGCCTCGAAATTGAAGCATGCAGGTTTCCTCACGATGTTTTCCTTCACCGAAAAGCCAGTGGTGTTACAAATCGTACATAAGTTTCGAAAAACTCATTGGTACGAGTCGGCATGGAGGGTGATCGAACCATCGCCTCCTGGATGGCAGGCAAGGTTACTCGCCACTGGACCACCACGGCTTTACTAAGACTAGGAATAAAACGACTTAAGTGCAATTTAAATTCTTAGGTAGTTTTCTTGAAATAACTATATATCTATATACTTAAATTGGTATTACAGATATAATTATTATTCTGTAGATCGTTTTTGGAAGGATGACACCGCCAGCAAATGGTCAGAAAACAGCATAATTAAGCAGAGCAAACTCCATAATATTTATTAGAAAGAATACTTTCATAGTTGGTATGCTTAGGAAGGAATTTATTTAAGAAAGTACAAAACAGAATTTACGGGAGAAAATAGAATAGAAAGCATAAAATCAAGAAACAATTATGAAGTAAGTAACTACCTATAATACTTCTTAGGTTGTTAAAATAAAATATTAAAAATTTGCGTGACATTCGCTCAGTTGCAGAAACAGGTACGCTCATTAGAGTTAATCCTCCATTATATCTCTTGCTAGCTTTTACTACGTCAACAAGACAAAAAGTGACAGCAAGAGATTTAATGAAGGATTAACTCTAATGGTTTAATTAAATTAATTAATTTGTCATAATTTGATGTAATTTTTTACATACCTTAGTACACAAAGTGTTAATAAAATCTCCTAAACATTATTTCAGTACAGATGAACCAATTACTTATTTACTCAATATAATTATGTACAATCATGTCTGTACAATGTCGTCAAAAGTGGTATTAATAAAGAAAAAAACTACAATACACGTGTCTATGATTAATATTAATGAAGTACAATTCAAACACTTAGATAGTTTACTACCTAAGACAATTTTTTTTCCTTAAAGAAAATTACTACGATGAAAGTCACGTTTATCCTGTATTTATTATAATTATACAGGGTCCTTCTTAATATGCTGACAGATTTGTAAGGGGATAATCAGACCATCACACTGAAAAACTTTCTCTATGGGACCAACATCGAAATAGCGAAAAAAAATCTGCTGTCTCTTACACTTGGCTCGAGTAGGTTTGCAGTTTTGTATGGAAGTGCTGATATTTTTTTCGCGATTTCGATGTTGGTCCCATAAAGAAAGTTGTTCAGTATGACGGTCTGATCATCCCCTGAAAAGAGTGTCAAATAATAGTATAATAAAGTATAAGTACCTAATAGAATTGAATAGAATTTAAAATTAAATGTTTACACTTTGAAGTTTTTACTGTAAGTTTGTCGGTTTGGGGGTCATCTTTTCTCAAACTTTAAATAGAAACTTAAACAGAGTTAAAAAAAGTAAATTTAAGAAATCAAAAAACCCGTCTGCGAAAAAAATTAATTTTAAATAAAAACTAAAAAGAAAAAAATTAGTCCAGTACCTAGTCTAGAATTAATTGAAGCGACTTTCACAGTCGGGACCCATTGTTCGCAAAATTTGATCCGGTCTAGAATTTTTAATGGGTCCCGACTGTTAAAGTCGCTTCAATATTACATAACTGAATTCCAGACTACTGGACTTATTTTTTTCTTTTTAGTTTTTATATACCTACTCAGACGGGTATTTAATTTAACAATTTTTTTTTTAGTTTTTTCAACTTTGAATCGTTATAGATCCTAAATGGTCATTCGAAATGAAAAATGATTACCTAGAGAAACCTAAAAATGATTTTCAAATACCTTTTCAATGATAGGTACTCGACATAGTTTGTCAACTTAAATTTTTTTATTTTTCACAATATGGCGTCTGGTAGTCGCCAAATTGAATTTTGATTACTGTCATGTTTTTAGTGACACTCGCAAGATTAAGACAAATCGACGTAAGAATCATCAAAATCGGCCCACGCTATTGGTCTCTAATGTGCGCAGTCGGGTAATAAACACATTACCCTTCCTTTGCGTTGCGCAGTCGGGTAAAAAAGAACTCTACCTAGGTTTGCTTATTAAAATAGTGGAATTAGACACATTATAAAACGTCGTCGATCCTTGGCCTCCATCTGAGCAGTATTACACTGTCACTTTAAACCTGTTCGTATATTTGAAGTCTAGGTGGCTACATGTCTAGGACTTGAATCTTTAGATATTTCCTAAAACCGTGCTACCGAGACAGGTATGAGAAAAACACGTTGGTTCAAGATTTTAAACCGATTGTTGGCATGACATTGAATGTTTAACATGTCAAGTAAGTAGGTAGGTACTTACATGGTACTTATTTTTTATCTAATCTAAACTATTATAAAACTGTAACAGAAGTGTGTCTGTACATTTAAGATATTTACAAAAATATGATCACGATGTGGTTTTTAGGCGACTCCAAATCAACCCTTTTTAGAAATTTTGTCTGTCTGTTTGTTTGTTCGCGCATCACGCTAAAACTACTTCACCGATTTTAATGAAACTTATTTTGCTTGATAGCTTATGATCTGACTTAAAATCTGGTATATAATTTGTGCGGACGAAGTCGCAGGTAAACACTAGTTTCTATTAAAGTTACTAACTTATTGGTATAAAAATATAAAATTAGGTAAGTACTTATCTAAGTTCCTACGTGTATGTTTTTACTAAAATGTTATTAAGTAAACAAAAGAAAACAATAATTATAGTTAAGGTGGTTGGAGAGCTGTCACTTTCATACAAAACTTTGTCGTAGAACACTCGTAGACGGTGTTAAGAAAAGTAATGTTTTATATATGGAAAAATAGCTTAAAAAATCTAGATTGCGCGTATCAAATAATATTTACAATTTATAATATAATTACGAAGATATCAAGCTTTGAAATTATTCATACAAAATTTCAAAGCCTTACATCTACAGCCCGCCATCCAGTAAAATTTTCATGAAACATGGCTAAACAAATGCTACAACACTAGCAATCGGTCCGGTCCACTTCCGTTTCCAGTCTAAGTCTAATTTCGAATGGTAAAGATAGACTATAATTAATAATTTATTGCTCCATGGACTACAGACAGACTGACGAAGACGTCAAACCCAACTTAACACCGCCACCACCGTGCTTTTTCCTTTGGGGTTTAAAAATAACTAATCGCCGCGCCATTAAAATATAAAAACAATTTTTTTACGTTATTTTTTTTGCTGTTTGTAGCCTGACGTTATTAACGTTTCAATTTAGATTGTTATAAAAACATCTTTAAGCTAAAGTTTATTATTTTAACAGGTTCTTACAGCGTTTTTATGGATTTAAGATAAGATAAGATAAGATAAATATTCTTTATTTGCACACCAATTATACAAAAAAACAACAACAATATACACGAACAAGCAAAGCTTATGACAGAGTCTCACACGAAATATTGCTGAAAAAATTGTACGGTATAGGCGTAAGGGGTTTAGCACATGATTGGTTTGTATCCTATCTCAAACACCGTAAACAAGTAGTTGAAATAGAGCATTTAAATACGGATACAAGTACTAGGGAACACGTTAGGTCACAGGAGAAATATATGACGGGCTCTATTCCCCAAGGTAGTGTGCTCGGATGTATACTTTTTATCATTTACATCAATGATCTACCCAAAATATTTGACAATAAGTGTTTTTTATTCGCTGATGACATCACAATTATATTTCCTGCTGTAGATGAATTAAACCTAAATTCTTATCTTAATAATTTATTTGATATTCTTTTAAATTGGCTAAATGACCACAATCTTCAATTAAACTTGACAAAAACAAAATTAATGCAATTTAAACCCTATCAGAAATCACCCCTAAAAATTGAATTTTCCCTGAACGATGCAAAGTTACAATGTGTAAACACCTTTAAGCTTCTAGGACTGAATATTGACACGCACATAAATTGGAAAACACATATTCAAAAATTGGAAAGTAAGCTGTCTGGATTCACATATGCACTCCATAAACTAAAACAATCGACAGACCTAAAAACGGCTAAAAACGTTTACTACGCATACGCCCACTCTTGGCTATCATACGGTATTATGCTGTGGGGTAATAGTACGGATTTAAATCAACTATTTGTATTGCAAAAAAAGTGCATTCGAATTTTGGTTCATATCAAAAAACTAGAGTCATGCAAGCCACATTTCATTGAACAAAATATTCTAACCCTAACATCATTATATATTTTAGAAAACTGCAAATTTGTAAGAAAACATTTTAATTTATTTCCACAGCTCGTACGACCAGCTAACCTACGACAAAAAAACAAATTAGCTTTACCTTCCTCTAGATTCCAAATGGTCAGAGACGGTCCGCATTCGATGTGTATCAAAATATACAATAATATCCCGGAAACTATAAAGACCCATGAACAAAAGACGTTCGTTAGAGAACTTAAAAAATTTTTGACCAATAAGGCATACTATACGCTGCAAGAGTTTTTCGCTGATCCTTTGTAGATTATGAACGTATAGGTTGACATTACAGAATTATATTAATATTGACATGCATGTATAAAATAAAGGTGATTAGTATAATATTTCTAATGATATAATTAATACCTAATTTATTCTTATTTTAATTGTATTGTATCTTTTGTTTTGTTTCTGTTATAATTTTTCGTTGACATATCAATAATTGACTAATTCTTTATAGATACCTACTAGCTACTGATAAAATGTACCCACCTCTAAATATAATGTATTTTAAGCTTATACTGTGTTGCAGTGCCCTTACAGGGTTTCTATGTCTTGTACCTTCTAACCTAAAACCTAAGACCATGTAAACTAACACATAGAAATGCAATAAATATATGAATATGAATATGAATATGAATATGAATATGAACAAGAAGGGTACAAAAGGGATTTTGGAGACTTTAGCTTAATTAATAACCGTGTAAATAAAAAGGGTGTTAAAAACATCTTAGTTCTGAACTTCCTTACTTTTAATTTTTTACCCTGCGGATGTCGTGCGTCATTTGTAAAAAAAAAAGTTTTGTTTTATTTATTTTACCAGTGTTTTCCCGCGACTTCGTCCGCACAAATTATATACCAGATTTTAAGTCAGATCATAGGCTATCTAACAAAAAAAGTTTCATCAAAATCGGTTCAGTAGTTTTTGCGTGATGCGCGAACAAACAAACAAACAAACACACAAACAAACGGACAAACAGACAGACAAAATTTCTAAAAAAGGTTGATTTCGAGTCAGGGATACCTACCTAAGAACCATTATCGTAATTTTTTTTTTGTAAATATCTTCAATGTACAGACACACTTCAGTTACAGTTTTATAATAGTTTAGATAATACAGCAAAGACCGACAAGTCGTTAGTAATTAATACCTATTAGTTGTAAAAAAGAACTATGCAGTAGGTAAACTCAGGTTCTACAGTAATAAGGTAAATAAAGTATAACCCTGACTTCATAGTTTGCTCTTATTTCTCGACAACATGTAATTTTCTCACATTTATGCTATTTTTATTCCCAGATAAATAAAATTAAAGTTTATTACGTATTTAAATACCTGTAGGAGAATAAATTGCTTTGAATAAAAAAGTCAAAGGTTGACACGTTTGTAGTTTTTTCCTGAACTTACATTGTATATTATGTTCTGAGAAATACCTAGTAATTATTTTGCTAAGTTATTTTGCAATGGAAATTAGATTCGAGAACAATGAGGGACGACGAACTAACAGTCACTTGTTTTAGTTTTTTTTAGGGGCCAAAAAACCCGGAAATTACAGTACCTCGGTCACATTATGAGAAGTAATAAATACCAACTTCTCCAGATTATTCTGCAGGGGAAAATTTTGGGAAGACGAATGTCTGGTAGAAGAAGGACGTCCTGGCTTAAAAACCTATGTGAATGGTTATGTGAACACCACCTCAATGTTCAGGGCAGCAGTCTCCAGGTCCGAATACCTAGCCCTAATGATAGCCAACCTCCGATAGAAGATGACACCACAAGAAGAAGAAGCCAAATGGCAAAAAAGGAACCATTTACTTAATCTGGTGGGTCCTGAAAAGCTGCCCTTCCGTTTCGTATATCACAGGCATTTTACTCGGAGACAATTTAATACCAATTTCATAGGATTTTTTTAAATTTTTGATTTACATAAATAATGGAGTGCCACACCTAATTAAAAAAAAAACGTAATTTCACCACTGTATACAGGGTGTAAGGAAAAGTATAATTAAAATTCAAACCACATACTCGACCCATCAAACTGAAAAAGTTTTAGGCTGGCTTGCACCAAAAAGTATTTAGGCTTAAACATGTTTAAATATGATGCTGTCACTGTCATTTTATATAAGCAGCGTGAAAGGCAGAACTATCAATAAATACGTTTAACCCTAAAGCCTATAGAGCTACTATTAGAGCAAACCTGACGGAGCAAAAAAAATTTTTCTGTTCCATACCAAACTGCAACTATTTAACGATTCAAATGTATGAGACAGCGAATTTTTTTCTGACCGGTTTGCTCCTAGTAATTAAAAGTGGTTCAGTTTGATAGGTAGAGTATGTGGTTTAAAGGTTAATGATACTTTTCCAAACACACTGTATAGAATATAGTCCTTCTTAATATGCTGACACTTTTTAAGGGGATGATCAGACCGTCAAACATTATTAAGACCGTATTAAAAAGGACCCTATATTTAGATATAACTAGAGGTTTAAAAATGACATAATAAAATTGTTTCAGGTTCGAAGCTGATCCTCAGGGGTATAACAGGAGAGTTTCGGTCGGGGCAGCTGACCGCCATCCTGGGTCCTTCTGGTGCTGGCAAGAGTACTCTCCTCAACATATTAGCTGGATATAGGTAACTTCAAATACTACATTCAACTTATCTTCAGGGGGATTACGGGAGAGTTTCGGTCGGGGCAGCTGACCGCCATCCTGGGTCCTTCTGGTACAGACATGAGTACACTCCTCAACATATTAGCTGGATACAAATAACTACAAGTACTACATACAAACTGAACCTCACGGGGATAAAGGGAGAGTTTCGATCGGGGCAGTTGACTGCCATCCTGGGTCCTTCGGTGCTGGCAAGAGCACTCTCCTCAACATATTATTAGCTGGATACAGGTAACTACAAGTACTACATACATACCGAACCTCACGCGGATAAAGGGAGAGATTCGGTCGGGGCAGCTGACCGCCATCCTGGGTCCTTCGGTGCTGGCAAGAGCACACTCCTCAACATATTAGCTGGATACAGATAACTACAAGTACTACATACATACTGATTCTCATGCAAGGGGATAAAGGGAGAGTTGCGATCCGGGCAACTGACCGACTTGATACTCAATTTTGAACAATTTTAGAAATGTATGTAGGTAATGCCGGTTTATATGAAAAGTTATACGAATCGCCTGGGTCGGCTTTCGGTATGAAAAGGAAAATAAAAAAGGTGTAATACGTAAAATGTAATGGTGCACCATTATAAAAACGTACCTATATGTAGTGATTATTTCTGAATAAAGTAACATTGTAACCTAACCTACCAGTTAAGACGTAATAGTAGGTGGAAATACCTCGGAGGCATCTTTTATTTTTCATTTTAGGACTAGATTTATACCATATACCGATATACCGAAACTAAAGTCATACCTCAGTATTTTTGGATAGTTCATCTAGTGAAATCATCAACTGAATACACGATTGGAATTTCTTCACTCGATAGAAAATCGTCACAAAGATGACGTATTTTCATGCATTTTTAAACATTTTTCTCGGTTTAGAAAAACTTAAAATAGTTTCCGATTGTTGGTATTTATACTCACATATTCACCATTAGTTTAACTAGTGCAATCATAAATAAAATCTAGAAAAAGTACTTTGGTTAGTTGTTTTTAATCAAAAATACGGCTCACGCACACACTTTTCGGAGCGCTCGGCAATCGCGTTTCTCATAGAAAATATTCGTCGGGACCTATGGCCCCTTAAGATCTGGTAGCCTTAGGGCCTGTTTCACCACCTTTGGATAAGTTCTTGTTACCTTATCCGACAGCTTATTTGATGTATTCTTTCTTTATACAAAACATGTCATATGAGCTGTCGGATAAACTAACAAGAACTTATCCAATGTCAAATGAGCTGTCGGATAAACTAACAAGAACTTATCCAAAAGTGGTGAAACAGGCCCTTGGTGTGGGCACAGATTAATAAAGAGCTAGTTTGGGTTCAAAACGTTAAGTTTTTAGTTCGTTATTTTAGTTTTATAATAATAATATAATAATAAATAAATAATAAATAATGTAGGCAAGTCACTATATCTTTTCCTATCTTTTCACATCAGCACACAAGCCATACGTGTAAACTGTAAGGTCAGATCTTATGCCAGATTTTTTCCATCAGATAGGTATCTTTAAAGATTGGTAAATACAAAATGTTGTTGCTAAAAACCTTCAATATTTTTACTCAAAATTAATTCGTTTAAAGTAGCCCCTCGGCCTCGTTCCGGTTTTCGTCTCGCATACACAGAGCAGTTAATTAAGAGGAAAAAGTCGTTTCAAACAGATCTATTGCGGTTATTCTCGTTGCATACGAGCCCTGAACAATATTTACATGAACACTTAACTCTTAAGTGTTAGTACTTTACTAACCTATCCTTGAAGGATATGTTTATAATTTGCGTATGATTAAAAAAACAAACAAACTTGACACTGTTTCTGCTTCGTGGAAATTATGTAGGATTGTAAAATATGATTTCCTTATTTTCCTTTGTGTATTATAATATTTTATTAGCTACCTACTAACTGCACCCGTGCCTTCGTACACGTAGGCCAATGAAAAATTACAATATTATGAGTAGGTAACTACGTATTTTTGATAACATTCTTTAATGCAGCATGAGTTATATCGCATGACAATTATTATACAACGTGTTAATGAATTGACGCAAAACTAGTAAAAGTAGTTTGATTAGAATCGAGAGCAGAATCAAATAAACATGGTTTCAACTTTCAACATAAGTAGGTAAATTTTTGACATCGATCGATCCTGACACACCTCTTTTGCCTCTTCCACACACGGACCTGAAAAAAGACGGACGTAATGTGACACTAAAAAGATGTGAAGCATGCAAGGTCCAACATTTTCGTTTGTTCTACAAGGGACCTACACTCACACAGATGCACTAGCTCTAGGTGCAGGTCCTACAGCCGTCACCATTATGTACCGCGTGACAGCACGCACACAAAATTAATGGGTGCTTCACTCGTGATTAGACGAGATTACGTCCGTCTTTTTTTCAGGTCCGTGCTTCCACAGTCGTAATTCGTTTCATTCACGCTCGACGATTTCGGGTACATTTTGATCTCCATGAAAATCACAAATTTGGCTTGCATGAAAATAGTAAAAGGGAGGTATCAGAAAAATATGAACATTCTCTGTCAACGGATGCTCCTGACTTGGTGACATGCATTTTTTTGAGCCTTAATCAAGGTATATAATTATTTACGCGTCATCTATTGCGGTATATTGGAACTACGTTTTAGTAGCTGTCAGAAAACTCCTCATTAGCGCTAATCCTCTTAAAATTTTTACATTTCATTCTTTCAAGTGTCAATCAAACCTGCAAAAACCGTAGCTGTTAATTTGGACTCTATTGCAAAGAACGTGGGATTGAATAGGAACGTAACTAGTTGGAACAATGGATGGTAATGTTAACATTACATTCTTGGCGGATGTCAAGGTGGCATGGCAACAGGTTTGAGCTCTACTATCATCGAGATTCGAGGCTTGATTCGAAGTTAGTCTATGATTCGAAGTGCATTCTTACTCATGAATACAGACCTAAATTGTATTCGATAAAATACACCCCCAGGTAATATAAAGGTGGTGAACAGTATTTTAGATAGAGCTCTGTGAGCTGCCCATGTGCATGCAATATTTAATTTGAGAGATGCAGAGCATTTACTTTTTAATTCTACAATAAAAATTTTATAGTTCATTGTCTATAGTGATATTATGAGTAGTCGCTTTACCAATAAGCGGTGTGAATAAGTGGTGGGCTCATGACTAACAAGAAAGATTGCAATGTTTCTGAAGATAGGTACTACGACAGTCGTATGTGTATGTATGTATTTTTCTCTAGTCTCTATTTGTCTAACTGAACCTATAGATTTATAGCTGTTTGTAGCATTTGCTCTATTGATTGATACTAGTTCTCCTCGTCGTTTGCTTCCTGTCAATACCTGCACATGAAGTTAATGCTCACTAGCCTTGTACCTAATTTGTATTGCCGGCATAGCTCACAGGTAGGTTGTTGTAGTTAGCTAGATATACGGATACATTGTTCACTTTGTTTTAACTGCGGGGTAGATACAATAAAACTTAGAAGATAGTCCTTGTAACGCGACCCATACAAACGAAGTTTCGTCCTATTTTCAATATTAACCAATTACATTTTTAAACACGATCACGAAACTAATCTCTGTTTCTGTATTTCGTCGGCTTTCTACTGAAATACACAGAGTGAAATTTTAAATCTAATCTACCCATCAAACATTTGAGTCGGTAGGAACAGCAGATTTTTCTTGCTAGTTGCTGCCTTAGTAAAAGTTGTTCAGTTTGATGGGTAGATTATTAGTTTAAAAAAAGCATACTTACCAATGATTTAAATTTTACCCTGTATCCCTTTCACCTTAGTTTCCCTTTTATAGGAGGGAAACCACTCCAAAATCGTAAATTCGAATATTTGTATGGAAAAGTGATTACAGCAACTACTTTTTAATGGTTTTTCTGTGAATATCCCCCCCCCCCCCCCCCGAAAATTAAATGTCCCCCCCGAAACAAAAGTCTGGATACGAGCTTGATTCCAGTCATCCTAAGTATACTCGTATATAATTATTTTATCGTTTCAGCAAAAACGGTTTTCAGGTTGGGTTATCTGGCAATTATCTTGTTATTTAGACATGTGCAGACGCATAATTTACATATTCAAGGCACATCAATTTTCAATTATGTACTTGTATCTAATAGATGTCATTAGAGAACGATTAGCAGTTTTATTTGTTTTCCTATGCAATTGTTGTCAAACAGTGACACAGTATAACATTAATTATTTAATAGTGTACCTACTAATAGTCCAGTCGATTAACCCCCTTTCCGACTGATTAGGGTGTGGAATTAGGGAATTAATACTTTCGCAAACGGTTACCTTAGTTGCTTAGTACCCACCTTTTAGAATGGGGCTAAGAAAAGACTAAGGCTGGCCGCACACGTGCAAACGAACGAACGCCAATTCTACACGTCCGCTCGAGAATCCTCTAGCCACGCGACTCAATCATAGACAGTCAAGCGAAAACCTTCGATAAATTACCATGGCTTTCAAAGAATTACCAACATTCCTCCTTTTCCTTCCAGAGTAAACGGTTCAGGCGGACAAGTCTGTTCAAATGGCGAGCCCAGGAACCTCCTGCAGTTCAAGAAGCTGTCCCGATACATCATGCAGCAGGATCTGCTCCAACCGCTCATCACTGTACAGGAGGCGATGATGATTGCGGCTGATCTCAAACTCGGCAATGCTCTTTCGAAAGAACAGAAGATTGTTGTGGTAAGGGCATTCATTTATTTTATACACCATTATTTTTTAATTACCGACAAAATTTTAAGGGTGTATTCAGATAATGACACTAAACCATTTTTTTTTGTTTGTTATTGATGGGTTTGCTCTTGCCCTCTATCTAGTCCTCAGGACAAAGATGGGGTCGAAGACGTAGCGAGGTTACCCAGAAGTGCACTGGCACTCCTGCACACTGACGGAACGCAGCAAGCTGCCTGGCGCCAGACTCCGGCAGGAGGGTGGTCACGAGCCAGGCGGCTCCTTGCAGAGCCTACTACACCGCTGTGGGGGATCGTTCAGCCGCCACCACAAACTTGGTAGCTTGTGATGCCGTTTCCCGGGGTGGACCGCTAGGAGGTAGATCCCCAATCACCCCAAAATTTCCCTAAGGAACATGTCCAAAAACGAGTTTTTTTTTGGACCTCCTTTAGCAAATCAATCTGCTAGTCCGCACGTAAGAAATGTCCAAACAATTTATCTTTTTCGACCCATGTCCTTTATAGGGAAAGTTGTTTAATTTAGTTTCTGAATACACCCTTTAAATTTTGCTTAGTAGTGGTAAGATAAGATAAAAGATTAAGGGCCTGTTTCACCACTTATGAGTAAGTTCTTGTTAGCTTAGTGCGTTCACACACGATGACGCACTGACGGAGCGGCAAACGTCAGTCCGTCATTTGTGAAGCAAGGAGTTGTATGAAACCGCACGTAGAAGCACACACGGTGACGCATGGATGCACCGGGTGTGGTTCTATGGACTGACATCTGCCGCTCCGTCAGTGCGTCATCGTGTGTGAACGCACTTATCCGACAGATATTTTGACATATTTTCATACAAAATACGTCAAACTATCTGTCGGATAAGCTAGCAAGAACTTACTCAGAAGTGGTGAAACAGGCCCTAAATGATCTTTATTTGCACACCAAAATAAACAAAGAAGCAACAACAATATACTCGAACAAGAAGGGGGTGAAGAGTGGTGTATATTGAAATAAGCATAGCAATGCTCACGACTATATTCCCCGAGGAGGGTAGTCAGAGATATTCTGAAAACTCAGAACATCCACGTTTCACTAGCAGTGCCGAAAACACAATACAACAACGCAACACAACAACGACAACGCAACACAACATTCAATGGCAATTGGAATACTAATTTACAAGAAACGTAATTTCAAGAGAAGAGACGCAAACGCACAGTATGTTTTTTGACCTGAAAAGCGGTCATGGTCGTTTTATTCTTGTAATCGTTAGTGTTAATCATTTTGAAACTGAGAGTAGACCTCCCGTGCGTCAAGTCTTCTTAATTCTTCTTAATATTGAGTTGTGATTTTTTTTTTTTTTTTTTCAAAATATCGCTATAACTTCCAAATAATCCGGTTTTCTTCTTTTTTCTCAATTTAGTATAATAAAACAATAAACGAGGTATTTTATACACATTACAAAAGTTCTCGAACATTTATGTTAATGACGAAATTATACATTTTATTGTTTTTCGTTTTTTATTTTTTATTTCTATATAGTCAGTTATTGGGGTTCCATTTTTACTTTTCAATATTAAGAGCCATACTATTGATGTCTAAAAAAAAAATCAGATCTAAATCTCGTAGGATATAGGAGTTATTAACTAATTCTTCTAAAAGTTCTAAAATTATAAGAAACAAACATTAGAAGTTAATAACTCCTATATCCTACCAGATTTAGATCTGATTTTTTTTGTATACATCAATAGTATGGCTCTTAATATTGAAAAGTAAAAATTGAACCCCAATAACTGAATATAAAGAAATAAAAAATAAAAAACGAGAAACTACAAAATGTATAATTTCGTCATTAACATAAATGTTCGAGAACTTTTGTAATGTGTATAAAATACCTCGTTTAATGTTTTATTATACTAAATTGAGAAAAAAGAAGAAAACCGGATTATTTGGAAGTTATAGCGATATTTTGAAAAAAAAAAAAAAAAAAAATTATAACTCAATATTAAGAATAATTAAGAAGACTTGACGCACGGGAGGTCTACTCTCAGTTTCAAAATGATTAACACTAACGATTACACGAATAAAACGACCATGACCGCTTTTCAGGTCAAAAAACATACTGTGAAACGGTTAACGGTTTTACGTCAAACTGGATTAGAAAAAATCTAGACAGCCTTGCTACCCGGAAAGATAAAATTAGTTGTATAATATAATTGTTAGCTAATTTACCTTGACTTTGTTCATTATTCAACATCAATATTTACAAAATTTACAGCGATTCACATCCAAAAAATAATAATTATTAAAATACATTAACATTTTATTTTAGTTATTAGTTTTAAACTTCTCAGACAGCAATTAATTATCGTTCCATTGTTTTGGATTTAATTACACTAAACCTAGTCAAACAAGTTCTAAAATAATTTTGTATTTTATGGGACAACAAAGATCATCATCATTGTACGCAGAATTACACGACAAAAATGTTAGAACGAGAAGTTAGGAGAAGAGCGAATGTTAAGCCAGCGCTAGAACGAGAAAAAGCACCGTTACCAGCATAAGTAGCATGACACCGTGATAAAGCGCTATCACACCTTCGCTCTCTTTCCATTTGCACGTGAACGAACGAGATAAAAGACCTGATACAGCCGTATCACGTGTAGCATGCTACCAGTGCAGGGCTTTCGAACTTCGCAATTGCGTGGACGTTTTCGTTCTAATGTCAACTCTATTACAACGAAGTTCGGACCCAAACGGTCGCGGTATATCGATAATTGAAAGTCTGGGTACAGGGCCAGGTAACCAGTCATTCTGCGCCAGTCTTTCGCGCAGACGTAAGTTTTTAGGGTTCCATAGTCAAACAAGGAATCCTTATACTGTCGTCCAATCTGTCTGTCCGTCTGAATGTCTGGCTGCGCTTTCCGTTACGCGGTCGCCACTCGAGAACTTTTCGGCCCCATCGGCCATCGGTTCTGCGATGTGCCCCTTCCACTGCCACTTCAGTTTAGCAATTCTTTGGGCTGTGTCAGCTAGTCTGGTTCTTCTGCGGAACTCTTAATTTCCGATTCGATCTCGCAGGCAGGGAATCACCGATGTATACAATAATAATTGTTTGTAAACTAACACACTAATATTATTGAATTTGCAATATTTAAAATACTTTGGCTTGATTGAGAAGTGAATATTTTTACTGATTGTTGTTATGCAAAATTAATGGAAAGAATAAAAATTTTCTTTCCTTCAAAAATTTTTTGTTAGTAGCTTATGTTGTTAGTTATTTAATGTCGAATGTTCGATCACATAGTTAACCTAAAGAATTGTACAGACTAACATTATAGCGAGTTTTAGTTTGCAATAACGCCATCTGTTGAGGGGGTGTGGAATTATTGTTGGAGGGTGAAGCCGTGCCGTGGTGCCCTATTCTGCGTAGGGTGCATTGCATCGTGATTTTTATTCCCACGCTTACTCACGCTGCGCTTTCCAGCCCCTCTAGCATGCCACCGCCGAGAAAACGACAAAAATCGAGACGTGCCTGCATCTTTATTATTTTACGTACGCCAAAAAGAGCGCGCATGACGTTTTTCTCGTTTAAACGCTTTGTCGTGGGTGGCATGCTAGACGTGCAGTACGCGGTGTCCACTCGAGAACTTTTCGGCCCCATCGGCCATCGGTTCTGCGAGCAATGTGGGCACATTGCCACTTTAGTTTAGCAATTCTTTGGGCTATATCAGCTACTCTGGTTCTTCTGCGGATCTCTTCATTTCAGATTCGAAATTTCTGATTGAGTGTTCTAATTGACGTCAGAGTATTTTCAAACCATGCAAAATCTGATTTAACATTATAAATTATAAAGAAAACACGAACGAGTCAGATAAAACAATTTTTAAAAATTTCAATTTAATTTCAGATAGAAGAAATAGTCCAGCTACTAAGATTAGGGAAAACAAAGAACACGGCAACAGAAAAACTATCAGGAGGGGAAAGAAAACGGCTGTCCATAGCTTTGGAGCTCGTCAATAACCCACCGGTCATCTTCCTCGACGAACCCACCACGTAAGTTTAGCTAAATTTACTTAGGCTATGTGCGAAGAGAGTTGTGGGTGACATGTATGGACACTAAATCATGTGGATTCGGGTCTGAATCAGTACGGACAACATGCTATGCCCTACTAAGGTATATGTTTCTAACTTATGTACTTAAGTAACACTAACTGGAGTGCGATTTTTGAATATCATTTGCTGAATTCAGCAGTTAAAAATGTCAAAATTACTATTGAGATATGCATCTTACTACTGCTGATTTAACTTTCATAAATCAGACTTCAGGAGTTCGCCAAATCAGCAGTAGAAAGATGCGTATCGCCATAGTAATTTAGACATTTTCAACTGTTGAGCTCACCGAATGAGATTCAAAAATCGCACTCTTGCTCTCAAACGGTGAAGGAAAACATATCGTGAGGAAACCTGCCTAAACTGAAGAAGAAATTCGGATGTGTATGTGTAGTCCACCAATAGCTTGGGCATGCGTGGTGGACTGACGCCAATACACCCTCCCTAAGGGTAGGCCAGTGCCCTGCAGTGGGACGTACATAGGCTGATGATGATGATGATGTGTTAAGCGGGTGATGGTAAGATAGAGAGAGAAAGTTACATTTAATTTTGTCAGAGTTCAAGATAATTATGTCATTCTGCGTGCTCACAATATGCCATTTTGCGTCAGAGTCCAAGATATTATGTCATTATGCGTATGCCATTCTGCGTGGTCACAATTATGTCATTTTGCTTAAGATCTTATACAGGGTGTAAGTGACAGCCTAGCAAATACTGAAACGATTAACTCGACCATCAAACTGAACAACCTTCCCTATGGAGCCTACCTCAGGAAACGCGAAAAAAAATCAGCTGTTCCAAACAAAACTGCTGTACCAACCCGACTCGAATGTATGGGACAGCTGATTTTTTTTCGCGTTTCCTGACAAAAGCCCATAGTGTAAGTTGTTCATTTTGATGGTCTGAGTTCACCGTTTCGGTATTTGCTAGGCTGTCACTTACACCTTATTACCCAATTCGGGTAAGTAAGTACCTAGTTAGTGTACGCTGCTTGAAGCTACTTGCTATGCCAGATATATTATAATGCCGGTAATTAGACATGTACAAATGACAATAATTGTAAATGTAGTATTGTATAATAAGTGGTTAGAAAAAGACTGTTTGTGTCATGCAATTAGTCAGATAGTTTTATTTTAATGCTTAATTGTCCACGCAGATATTTTTATTGATGAATACAATACAATAGATAGAGTTAAATGATGATGATGATGATTCTCCACGTCGACGGCGACCCTCATTGGTTCCCGCCTGGCGTGAGCTTGGATGTGGCTGGATCGACCCAGGCACGTATCCGGGGGGGGGGGGGGGATAGGTGGGATTTATCCCCTCCCCAAAATCCGAATATTTGTATGGAAAAGTGATTACAGCACTTACTTTTTCATTGTTTTTCAGTTACATTGTCTGAATTTTTTTTAATAATTTAAATCTAGGGATACACCGATACAGCATACGAATACCATAATATGCTCACGACTATACAGGATGTTAGGAAAAGTGTTAGCAAACGTATGGAACAGCAGATTTTTTTTGCTCTGATCGTTTGCTCCCGTAGTAAAATTTATTCAGTTTGATGGTAACTATGTGGTTTAAAGGTTAATGATACTTTTCCTTACACCCTGTATTCTTCGAGGGATTAGTCGCAGATATAACTAGGGATAGTATAACATAAAAGTCTGAAGTGGGATTCAAACCAAGGACCGTTAATTGGTGGCTTTGAAACGTGGTTAATCTTAAGGGAGTGGACTATAATATAACCACAGAGAAATTACACCCTATGATATTAACCTTCAAACTGAAGTATTGCAACAATGGGTAACGGGACCAACACGGCTAGCATGCCACCCACGACAAAGCGTTTAAACGAGAAAAACGTCATGCGCGCTCTTTTTGGCATACGTAAAATAATAAAGATGGAGGCACGTCTCGATTTTTGTCGTTTTCTCGGCGGTGGCATGCTAGAGGGGCAGCACTGGAAATAAGAATAACAATCTGCCGTAGAGTATTATAGTACACGCGATGTTTGGACATTATACCAATACGCAACGTCCGACACAGCTGGTTACGTTTTGTAATTTGCTCTGGACTATATGCATCCATAATATCGATTAAATACTGCATCGTTAGAATTTGTTCAGGTTCTCGTAACTATGCTATGTAACTCTCGTAGCTATGTAGTTAGGTGTCTTATATAACTACATAACAACGTCATTGGCTATGAAATTATTAACAGTAGGGCTAAAGTTTCCGATTATATCGTTAACAAGATCGATAACGTTTTATGACTGTGTTTTGTTTAATTATTCTAATATTAAGAAGCAGAATGGCTAATAGTTGCTGGCGTAGGAGTCAAAAAAAGTCAATATACGGCTTTTGATGAACCAAAGATTTCCTTCGGCAGGATTGATCATTGTGATCCTAAGATCCGATTAAGAAGTGGAGCCATCTAAATTTTTGATGCAGGGGGGGAGGGGGGGGGGGGGCATTTTAGCCTCAGCGAAGTCCTAGGTTAATATCTGCGTAAGTTTAGGTATTAAGTCATGTTTGGTATCGTTTTCGCATAAATCAAAGATGTGGAATTCGATTCTGGAATAATATTTGCATCAATCTATAGTAAAAACACGTGAATTTAAAAATATAAATTAAAATTTCTAATATTTGGACTCAATTATCTGTAACATAAAATAATGCCAATTTTATTGCAAAATAAATGTTTTTAGAGAGTTACTCTCCTATTTCATGTATTTAATAAACTTTGACAACATTCTTTTATAAATAGTGTGTTAAAAATATCAACAAAAAGTCGTGCAATGCGAGCAACGCGAAATATGAAATAAATCATGCAATATCATTGTTTTAACAATTATTGTTTCATGCTACACAGTGACTGAAGTTGCGGTGCGTGGTGTAGTAGGTACCTACCGTCCGTTCTACTTTTTCTTTATTTACATCAAAACAAATTCAAACAAAAGTAAGCAAAAGTTAATTTTCATTTCATAGCCGGTTGAAATTTCCACAGAACACATATATACATGTTTTTATATAAATTTTCGTAACAAATAACAAAAAAAACAATAAATTAAGGGGTGTCCCCGTACCAGAAACATGTTTTTTTCAACTTTTATTTATTTATAACTTTTTTGTTTTTGCTCTGTCGTAAAAACGGTAGTATTTACAAGCGTCAAACTTGGAACGATTATAGTGAAAACTTCTAAGTTAAAGAACAATACTAAAAAATGTGCCAAGTTAGAGTTGGGCTCCCCCTATGGATCTCGAACTGAATGAAAGAAAATCCTTTTTTTTTGGGTAAATTTATATTGTGTGGTGGTACGGAACCCTCTGTGCACCAGTCCAACTCACACATCGCTGGTGTTTTATTGAGTTTGCGAACCATTCCAAGATCGAAAACAACATATTATTAGAATTTTTTGAATTCAGGATTTGGTACCGTCAACTAGTTTTTATGTTTTTTTTAATACTTACAGACATTCAAAATATAAGTTAAATGTTTTCTGCTGTAAAAGATAAACAGGGCTTTATAGAGCTACTTTTTTTTCTAAATATTCCAAACATTGTATGAGTTATGGGCATTTTTCCTTTTTTTTAAAGTAAGTCAAAAACGAAAAAAATGATTATCTAACACGTTTTTACTATACAATGGTGCAAATTTGATACTATAAATGAATTCGGCATCCCCGATTTATACGAAAATGATACCAAACTTGGCCTAGTAGCTTAACTGATGTATTTATCAAGATTAGGCTGAGGGCTCCCCCCCCTCCAAAACTTGCATCAAAAATCTTGGTGGCTCCACTTCTTAAATCCATCTTTAGGTCCTAAGGACCAATCCTGCCAAAGGAAATCTTTGGTTCACGAAACGCCGTATTTTTCCACCTACGCCAGCAGCTATAACGAAAACACCATGACACCATGCCAATTTAATAAGTATTGAATCGGGTAGTTACACAATCCGATATCATGGAATCGAATTGTCATTTGAATTTGAATCTTTTTACCCGACTGCGCCAGAAGAAGAAGGAAAAACATATAATTATGTTTTTTTGTAGAGTTTCTTTTTACCCATTGTATTTTGAGTGTCAATAACTTTAATGAAAGACATGTTTTTGTACCTACATTGTTTTGAAAACCCATTCTATTATACTAAACAACCTTCTAGTCCTGAATGATCTTCTGACCCTACATGAACATGTCAAAAAATTAAAATCTAAAGTTTGTCCCGTGAGGGGCAATTATTTCTGTGATGAATTTTAATTTGTATTCAAGTCATTACATTAACGACGTACCTATCTAAGTAGAAATAAAGGGTGTCTAATTAAATGCATTACATATCAAACGGGTGCTTCAGACCGTCAAGCAAACATCGAAAAAGCGAGAAAAACAAGTGTTGCATAGAAAATGTCAATTGCTAAGCTACTCTACCAAAATGTATAATAACTGATTTATTTTTCACGGTTTTAAAAATTTATCCTGTAGTAAAAGTTGTTCAGTTTGATGGTCTGAAGCACCCTATAAAGTATATGTACTTAACGCAATTTAGTTTACACTGCGTTTAGAAATTGTGGTTCTGTTTAGAAATTCCAAGATTTATTTGTTCTAGTGATTTTACTATTTTATTTAGTTTTTTATATTAAATATTTTTACCCTGTATAATGTATTGTACATTGTACCTACCTATCGTACTACTTATTAATAATAATCCAAATAAGATTCAGGAAGTGGTAGTAGGCCATGTCTGTCGAATGCACCAAGAAAGGTGGGCAAGAATTGTCACGCTCTGGATCCCAGAGAACGGTCGTCGGCGTCCAGGTCGTCCTAGGAAGAGGTGGCGGGACGATCTGGATGCTTCCGATGACACGTGGCCAGAGCATGCCCAGGACAGAGTTGGTTGGAGGTTGTAAGGGAAGGCCTTTGCCCAGCAGTGGGATAAAAAAGATTCTGGAAGTATCATTTAGAGTAAATTTGGATGATATTGTAGTGTACAAAATTTAAGACTTTTGGCTTCTTAAGCTGCTAATAATCCGAAGTTCTAGATTAACTTTTGTTTGCTATCGTCAATATCAACAATTTTGTTTATTTCCAGTGGCCTAGACGACGTAGCATCTTCAACTTGCGTATCTCTACTCAAACGCGTAGCCCGAGGAGGTAGAACAGTTATATGTTCTCTGCACACCCCATCAGCGCGACTCTTCGCTGAATTCGATCATGTGTACGTCGTGGCTGGAGGAAAATGCGCCTACCAAGGAACCTCAGCGGGCGTGGTCCCATTTTTGAAGGAACTGCAACTGCCTTGTCCGAAGACTTACAATCCTGCTGATTTTGGTAAGAAATATTATTAAACTAAGAAATTTTTTTGTAAGCTGATATTGTCTACAACTTGGTAAACGATGCATTTATCAAGGTACTGCTATTTGATGTCCAATTTTGAACATAGGCTCCCCGTACCTATTACCTAACAGGAGATTTACAAATAATTGGTATGGATGGGCAAGTCGATTAGCGAACCCAGTTACATGAAAGAAATACACAAAGTGCATGCCGGATGGTGCTAATACTATAGATTCATTCCCTGGAAATCTTTTACTAGCCTTTTAGCAACTCTGGAGAAGGGATGAGGTGACTATAATTAGCTCAGGATCCTATCTGTATTCGACCAGCTCAAGTCATCTCAAAATCTTCAATCAAAAATAAGATAGAACTCATTGATACGCTGAATAACATCGTTGCTTTTTATTCGTCTTTAAGACAACTCGTTATCTTTTTTTAAGTCCTTGGGATTCTGTTTCTTTTTGGATGGCTATGTCCTGAATGATATTCCCATTGAGATGTTTCGTTTCTCGTTGCAGAAGCTTTAGCAGGAGCTTCGGGTACATTATCTTGCCTATAACATAACATAGTTTTAACTTCTTTGTTTATTTTGAAGTTGATATACAAGTGTTTTAGTAAAGACTTTGATATTGGTATGGTCCTTCTTAATATGCTGACACTTTTTTAAGGGGATGATCAGACCATCAAACTGAACAACTTTCTCTATGGAACCAACATCGAAATCGCGAAAAAAAAACAGCCTCTCCATACAAAATTGCAAACCTACTCGAGCCAAATGTATGGGACAGCAGATTTTTTTTTTTCGCGATTTCGATGTTGGTCCCATAGAGAAAGTTGTTCAGTTTGATGGTCTGATCATCCTCTTAAAAAAGTGTCAGCATATTAAGTTGGACCCTATATAGAATATTTATAATTTTCCTATGCTGACTGACTGTAATGGTATATAATCACTCCAACAGAGTTTAAGGGCGAATGCTAATAATTATAGTAATTAATTGAAAATAAGCTGACACGGTCACCTCGAACTATATCATGTCTTACCTTATATTTTATGTCGTGCTAAGGTTAATATGTTAGACTAGTTGTTTTTATTTTGATTTGGTCTTGTTTAGACTCATTATATCCATTTAACCGTTCGATAATTATGATGCCAAGTAACAAATTATGGCTTCGTCACTGTTACACTGTTATGAATATGATATATTTATTTTACCTTAAACCAACCTATAGTAAAATTAGACCTTCCATAAATATTATCTACCTACCTAAATCTCAAAATTTAGTTCCATCTCTTCTTCTTTTTAGACTTAGAATTTCAAAACATCATTTTTTTTCTGTAATGGAGCACAGTGAGTACTGCACTTTGTAACTCCAGACTTCCAGATTATAGTTGTGAAATGAGAAAAACTCTCATTAACATGGAAAAATAAATATATAGGATAAATGTAAATAAAAATAATTAATCGGTGGCTAGAACGATTTTCTAGATCGGTGGTCTTACACAAAGAACCATGAAGATTTTTTGTGAAACTTCTATCTAGTAAAAAGAATTTAGATACTTATGAACATTTAGCTAGACATTAAATCAAAATTATTAAAAAAAAACAAAATAGACAAAATAAACAAATAAATATCTTCACCCACAGTGATAGAAGTATCAAGCGGCGAGTACGGCCACCATGTTGACAGAATGGTATCTGCAGTAGAAAATGGCCGCTGCCAACGGTGGAGGGATTTCGCGGCAGAAGTCAGTGAGCCGAAGTATGAAGAGATGGAGATAGAACAACTGAACACCGGAGGAGTAGAGAAGCATAACTACAAGTTCGGGAGCAGTGGCTGTCAACAGTTCTCAATATTACTTAGGAGGATGCTGTTACAGACTGTTAGAAATAGGGTAAGTTAAGTTGATTAATAATAGTTTTATTGACCAATCAACTAATTTAATGAACAATCAGGAAGATGAGCAAGCATGTTCAACCAATATGATGAGGATGACCTGGCCAATCATCTGTAGGTGAAATCAAGATTATTGAACTGAACATGTTTTTGAGGGGTAAAAAAGTAGAGTTAGGAGATCAAAGGCAAGCGCAAACTAAAGTTGTCTAAAGAGCCCAATGTGCATTCATATTACAATTCAGTCTTTGAAGAAATTTATGATTGAAAGATTGAGAATCTGGATGCGAGGCAATAAGGATATTGTATAGTGACGATGAGGGGCAAGCTTGAATTGATTATTGAAAGAATAGCGCGGTTTTAAAATACTCGCTGCCAAATAGGTTAAACATTGCAAAATAGAATGCTCTTATGTACCTACTGTGAGGAATAGGGTGGGTTGATAATTTATACGGGTCCAACATAACAACATTCTCTAAGGGACCAAGGTGGAAATCGCGAAAAAAAATCTGCTATCCCATACATTTTGGTCGAGTAGGATTGCAGTTCTATGTGGAACGGATGATTTTTTTTCGCGCTTTCGTCCATGGTCCCATAGATATAGTTGTTCAGTATGATGATCTGATCATCCTCTTAAAAAACTATCAGCATATTAATAAGGACCCATAGGTATATAGTATAATTATTATAGTTACCCATATTATCATGTAAGAATGGGAAATTACATGGGTAGCGTGCGTGACTAATCAGAATTGAACGAGTTTCCTTAGAAAGATCAAAGAGGTGAGCTGACATTTAACCATAGGTACAAGGTAATGTAGCAATATCAGGTAAAGTTTCAGCAAGGAGTGCCCAACAGCGAGCGATGTAGGAATTCGTTTACGAACACACGATACAAATTTGAGCTTTCGAAATGAAAACAAATTAAAATTTGAAAAATTCATTACATTATCGGATGGTACTTCAATCCGCACCCTGCCCAAGGGGCTTCACATACAAACACAACAGCACAACAAAATCGAAATTGACGTAATGCATATTCTAGATTTTCATTTTGAGATTGTACGATATTGAATTGACAGTTAATGTGTTAGGTACCATTATCTGATAGTTTCGACCTGGCCTTATTTTATTATTACCGAAGGAAGACATATTTTTCCACTTTGTAAATATCAACATAAAGGTACAATTTTGTCTATATTGGCACAAACAACAATTCAGTTTCTATAATCTAACTTGGAACAAAGCAGGTAGTAAGTGTCCTTCAAATATTTTTAAACTAGGTAGTTGCTTCTAGTAGGATGCTAGTGTAAGGAATTCAAGTACCTACATTGATGGGGCTTGTTCCTAACATATACCTAGTAGAAGTAATTCTCAATGATTAGGCCCCCATTGTCCTATGTCTCGTGCCATGATCATTGATATACGAAAACAATGGAATTATCAATCGCTATGTTGAATCCATTGTTAAGTACGTCATGCATAGCACAGGTAACAATTTGCCATTTATGTCGGAGTTAGGCTTTTTATGTAATTACGTTATTATTCTATTTTTGTAAACACGAAGCCTTGACAGCATCGTTTTTCTGCAAACTTTTGCTTGATCAAATAACTAAAGATGCGTCGACAGTGTTTAATAGAAAATATTGGGCGGGAAAATTTTTAGGAATACCACTACCTACCAAATATTTCTACCACTACCTACCAATAAGTAGAACTATCAAGCCTTTCGGCTTAATATCTCTTTAACTTTGACTTTGATACCTATTAACATCAAAAAATTATGATTGCCTCGAGGTTTTAACTATTGATTTCATCCTGAACATCTTTCAATTGCAGGATTACCTCTGGCTGCGAGTATACCTCCATCTCTTCCTCGGCATCATCATAGCTCTGCTCTTCAACCGGATGGGACAGGACGCCTCCAAGACTATCTTCAACTTTGGCTTCTGCTACGCTTGCATCATTGCCATGCTTTACACTACTATGATGCCCATTTTGTTAGCTTGTAAGTATCTCATGCAAGATTTTTTGTAAACGTTTTTCAGACTTGTTATTGTCTCGGAAGCTGTGAATAATAGATAGACTTATTATCATAAACTTTGGAGCCTTAATTTATAAAAATGATACATTTTCACAAGTTAGGGATGTTGTATCCAGTGATTATAAATGGCCCTATTTGCCTACAACAAATCATATCTTTCAATGACCTTATTCACCTACGGGGAGAAACCGAACGGAACGGTTCATCTCTACTGACCTTATGGCTTAGTTAGCTGCAGAAAAAAGTTTGTTCGTATACCTACCTAACTACCTGAATATACCTTATAAGAAGAAAATCGTGATGAAATAATAAGGAACGAAGTAATTCATAAGTTCTTTCTTCTTTTCCAGTCCCAACAGAAGTACAACTAGTTAAACGGGAATACTTTAACCGCTGGTACGGTTTGAAGCCATACTACGCCGCTCTGGTGGTGTCCCGGACTCCTGCCACAATCTTCTTCAGCCTCATCTACTTGTCCATCACGTATCCTCTGACGTCACAGCCCATGGAACTCTCTAGGATTGCGATGTTCACGACTATTTGCATAATGGTGGCGCTGATATCTGAGAGTATGGGCACGGTTATATCTTCTACGTTGAGTGTTGTTGTAAGTCTTGTTTTAATTTTTATAGCTATAGCTAATGTTTGCGAGTGGATTGTCATTTAGCTAATAGTATACTTTAAAGGTTCGAAACTCATATTCTCGGTGTCTGCTGAAAAAGTCATGGGTGCGAATTGTACAAGAAATTAGTTGGTATGAAATAAAGTTATGGCGACGAATTGATGTCAAACTCCTTTACTTACCTACTTGAATATTCGCTAGGTCCCTAGTCTAACCCATATATTTCTGGGTCCCATTCTGGCAACAATAACTCAATTAAAATCCATGAGCTATGAGTAAACTCTGTCTAGATAAAAACAGTTAAAAACAGTAGGTATTCCATTGTAATTTTACTTTCATTGTTATCTAGAAATAAATTTTATGGCTTACCTACATAGAATGACATTTTAAGTAATGTAATGTGCTGAACCTTTTGCTCACAAAAATATCCCTTGAGTACAATAACTACTAGAAGGAATAGAGTGAGAATTAAATGTTATGCTACGACTAAACATAATTCATTTTATTCCAGAACTCAGTATTCACGGGTCCATGTCTCAGCGTCCCGCTCATGCTACTAGCAGTCTACGGTATGGGGAGCGGTGACGAGCCTCCCCCTCTTATCTGGAAGTTGGCCAGGTCTTGTTCCTACATGCGCTACGGCCTTGAGGGTCTGATAGCCGCTGTTTACGGACCTCCAAGAGATGACCTTGTGTGTCCAGATCATATTGACTATTGCCAGTATAAGAACGTTGGGTAAGTGTTTCTTTCTTCATTGTTCTCCTCATCGTGAAGATGGTCAGGTCTTGTTCCTAAATGCGCCACGGTCTTGAGGGTCTGATTGCCGTCCGAGATATAATTATGTCCTGATCATAATTCATATTTACTATTGCCTGTATCAGAACTTTTCTAATATCTAAGACTACAATATTAGTAATTTTAATTAAACTTCTAGTAGTTACCTGGGTACTGGTAATAATGATGAAATTCATTGAGCTAATTCATCAGTAGACGAGCGACACTTTGTGGTCGCAGAGGGTCGTCGTCGCGCGACCGGTAAAGTCTATGAGCGCGACCCTCTGCGACCCACGGCGACCGCAAAGTGTCGCTCGTCTGTTATAGCCCTAGTACAGTAATTATTATGTCTTTTAACAATGAAATTATTTGATCTTAATTCTGAATTGGTCTGTTCCCTAAAGAGTCTAGAAGGAAAACCAGCAACTTTACTAGCTATTGTTAGCATTTATATTCCAAATATCTTGCTTCAGATCAGATGTGTTATCTGTATTTTTCGTTCAGATATCATCTTATTTGCGACAGCTATGCCTGAAGCTCTTCTCAAATGGAACATTTGCTTTCAGGTACTTTGTTACTCTGATGGGCATGTCCGGAGTGTCATTCTGGTACGACTTCTCGATCCTCGTCGTTATGCTCATCGGCATGCACATGACTGGCTACTATCTCCTCAGACAGCGGCTGTCTCCGAACTACGCTTTCAGAGCCATCAAGGTTATTGGCAGGTTTATTAAGACTAAGATGAGTATTTCTAACCATTAATAGCAATTATTGGAGATCGAGGAAGAATAGTAGTTACCTAACTAATGTAATATTTGATTCAAAAGTAGGCGTGATTCTGTGTCATCATGCCACCATGTCTTTGGGATTCCAGTGCAGAGCAGAAGTCTCTCAGTAGAGAAGGTGGGAAGGAGTTAGCTAGGAGTTTGCCTACTTCACCCCACGCAAATGCGTGGGGCACCTGAAATCCAGTGCTCGTTGCCAAGAAGAGCTATCTCCTGTAATTTCAGAATTGTGTTGTGTGGATAAAATCCGGTCATTAATGAGACCAGTTTGATGTTATAAACCTGACCGTGTGATAAATCTGATTGTATTATTTTAACAACAGTGATTAATAAGAAAATTTTTAAAATTTGGTTAGGTACTGAGTCTGACATTCCTGCTTCTATGTGACAGCTTTTGAATGGACAACATTTCACTGAAGGGTAACAATATTCGAAAACCGTTTGGAAATTATGTCATAAATAGCTTAGGTATTATAGGTACCTATTATTCATATTTAACCATAGGCCAAGTATTTCGCTTACGCTGATAGACGGAACATCAGTGTAACCGCGTATGAGACAGCGATAGTCATAAAATCCTATACAATTTGTATGAAAATAGATGTCTGACTCCGGAGTCAGACAGCCGTCGTAGAACAAAAAAGTGGCTACGTCGATAAGGACAGCAATAAGTAACGATCTCCTTTTTTAACTAGAGCGAATTTGTTATGTGCATCTCTTACTGAGTGATATGACAAGACATGTGCTTCGTTCTAGTTCCTTCTCTTTCTACGTATTTAACAGACTTTTCTATCTATTATTTCTCGATTTATTTAAAAAATTACGTTTATGGGATGAAATTAGAAATTGTATTGCATTTGCTTCATTCAACTTTTCTTTACATTTCTCTCATATTTTTATTTATTCGATATTTATTATTTGATGCAAAAATGAAATGGTGTCCATTAAGCTGAAGAAGTTAAAAAGCAGGTAGGTAATCAATAAAATAGATTTTCGTATTATCTATCAAAGCTGATTTGTTTAAGTTTCAAAAAATTTGGGTCCTATTAAATGATTTGTGATATTTGTATAAACATTAAATGGTTTGGGTAGATCCTAATCGAAGTATAAAATCCCAGTAATTATGTTTGTCTCGTAAGTTATATTAAATAAGTTTAAATTTTTAATAGTGATGGTCTAGACTACTTTAATTAAGATAAGTTTTAATAAAAAAATAATATTATTTGCGCTTCCGGAAAAAGCGTTAAGACTGAAATAAATTCTTTATTAAATTGATGAAATCATTTTATACTTTTGTACTAAACTAGAATTGTGTAGCATTTCTCTTATTTATATCTAATTTGTAAATTGTTTTTAGCTATTGAATGCAATTATATACGATACCTACATAGATATTCGTAAAAAATCAACACTCATCAGAAATCAGTGGAAAGTGGAACTGTTTGGAATGCATGTCGAACAGGAAGTAAATTAACATGATATTTGTGTAGGTAACTACCTACCTTTATCTATTCTTCATCAGCTGTGCCTTCATTCGTGCCTACTAATTATTTTAATGAACTTGTATGATTGCATGTTTAGGATTTATCAATCAAGGAATTTAAGTCTTTTACCTAAGTCAAATTAAAGATTGAAAAATTTGTCGAGACAAATTTCCCGCCCGAGGGCGGGACTTGAACCCGCACTCTTCCAATCCGGGGAAGTGCGTTATCCAATTTCGCTACCGAGTCCACTAACCAGAGAACGAAATTTTCAATCTGTTGCCTAAGTGCCTAGTACAAATTTTGGGTAAATATTAGCTTTCAGATGATAGGTGTCTTATTTAATAAAGTTGTAATCAATGGCTAAAAACTTTTTTAGTATATCTGTTAACTTCATAAAACTTGTAGGTAGGTACTGTAAAGTTTTCGTTAGTTTAATGGGATGGACAAGAAAAATAAAGAAGTGGAACAAATAAAAGCATTTCTTCATCATAATGTCTTTTAATTACGAAATTTTTATTTCACTAAAATAAAATCACGCATTCGCTTAAAAATGAACGTAAAAAGTAGCATTAAATATTTCAACAAAATCTGACTAGGGCAGTCAAGTCACAATGCCGTTTTAAAAACGATGGGAAAACATTAAAAATAAAAAAATTTTACAAATTTGGTTAGGAATATACAATTTTGATTTTAACTTCTACTGTATCGTGCTGTTTCTAAGCATAACTTGTATTTATCTGTGCTCATTTTTCAAACATTTCTAAGATTATTTTCTGTTTTTAATTCAAATTTTACTATTATTTCTACGAATATTGTAGTTAGTCATAAGACAGTGTTGTAGTCATAAGTACATAGTACCACAGAGTACTATAATAGTACAATATCTTACAAGTATATACCATTTTCAATATAAATATTTAGGAATGTTTAACAGTACTAATGACCTATGAACTTGTAAGTTGTCTACTAAAAAAATCCTTCGTTTTATTGATAAGTTGATTTTTCCAATAAATACCGTTTATTATAATAATAATATAAAATATAGTAAACGATATTTACATATCTCGGTTGATGTTTTAGTGCATATAAGTACTTTAAATGTCCAATGCCAAAAAATGCTATGATTTTTCTTAAAAGGTGAATGTAGATTCATATTAACAATTATTAATTTGAAAGACGTTATTGAAATCTATCGTTGATGTTGTAATATAATTGATGTTAGTAAATCGGGCTGAAAGATAATGGATATCATATAGCCACCAACTGTTATTTGACATCTTTCAAGAAGTACAAAGTAATTCTAGAAATAAATTGACTGCTGTAAGACACATTGCAATCAGATTGTCTTAAAGGTAGCAAATAGGCCACGAATTTCTTATTTTATACCTTATAATGATAAGTTTCTTATGCTACTAACGTATCTTGCAAAGAAAGCGTTGATAATATTTACATTTTTGATATTTAATGCCAGAATTTTAAATGAAAACATTTTAGGAAGGAATGATTTAAAAAAATTGACAGAGTTAAGAAAAATAGATTAGTTTACACGGCTCAGTTACAATAAAGGGTCCGTTATTATTCTATTTACAAAGATAATAAACAATAACAGAGCAGAAGAATGCGGAATATTATTATTAGAAATTGCAACTGGCTCTATGCAGTTTAAATTATTATGAAGCTGCAATATCTGGCAAGAGTGTTTTTTATGTAATGGATGTGGGTATATACGGCAGTGATAATAATATTATATTCGAGTCTCTATTTATGCTTATCTATAGGTATGTTGGTTTATGTAGAGCTTACTTTATTATGCTACAGACATGTGATGTAGAAAATACTTTTAAAGCATTGAAAATATATGGAGATGTTAAATGAATTCTAAATTATTATCTAAATAAACTAAAAAGCAATATACACAAGAAACTCAATATTTACAATAAATTAATACTTTTCCAAAAGATTTAAAATAACATTTGTAAATAAAAATTTCAAATTGAATTAAAAAATAGCGAGTATTCAAAATTTATCTATTCTTAAACCTAATCGGACGATAGTAAAGAATTGTAAAATAAAACTTCACATTTAAAAATTAAAACTAAATCACTGATAAATTAAAAATGTCTTAATATCTACAAAGCCCTTTAAGGGCTATAAGATTCATTGTAATTGTTAATGATCGATTGTACTGTGAGTGATTTTATTGATGCTACACTAAAATATCTCTAAAGATCCTCGATAAACTCCGGTAAATTCCATCTATCCTACCTACTTGAGCTTTAAAATTACAAAACTTAATCAATAGAGAAAAGATCATTAAATTTGAAAGAATACAACGAAAAAAACAAATTGATTCCTAGGTACTATTATAAAGTAAAGCAGTAATATATAATATATTACGTAATTTCATCAAAAATTACTACAAATGTAAACTAAAAACATTTCAACTGTTTCAAACTATAAAAAAATCAAAATTATCGATATCAGAATTTACTGCTTTTGTGTCTTTATCTCATCTAATTTGAAGTATAAGTAGGTATAAGTACCTATATAGTTTGTGACCTTACTTGGGTTGGGTTTTGAAATTCATTTTAGTCCTGTCATCTCTTAAGATATTGAAATGTTATAGAACATTAATAACATAATTTTCTTTTTCTTAGAAATCTCATAGATTTTGAATGGAATAGAATATTAAATTCTATACATAAGTAAGAGGAAGATGTGCAATCTATAATTATTATAAGTCATTCATAAGTGATCGATAATAATTCCTATTTTTATATCCACATTCCACTTTCCCGGCACTTACAGCGAACTAACTACTTAGCCTATAATCATTACAATGGTAACTATATTATTGTTAAATTACAATACATACATAATTGTACAATACCTAAGATACAGGAAAATTTGAAAATCGTAGTTTTCTTGAAGAAACATTTTTGAAATTCAATTTGATGTAAATCGCAATGAAAACAAAAAATGCATTAACATACATTTTATGGAATGTAAAATTGTTAACTAATAAAATAAATTCATTTACGAAATACAAACTGGTTTTGGCACCTTTAAAATCCAAGAAGAAATAATGGAACGAAATGGTGCCATTTGAAATGTAAAGAATTGAGATTGCTAATTATTCAACAATTGTTACTAAAAGATAAATCGAAGTCATATTTTGTGACTAAGTCGATAGTACATTGATTGTTTTTCACACTCTCATCTTAAATGACTAAAAATGTTCAAAATCATCCATCCACAATATTTGTCACCTAACTAACATTTAAAGATTTATTTCCTCCGAGAACCTATCAACTTAAAACGTGAACTGCTGACTGGGCTTATCCTCGTCACATTGTTCTAAATACAGTGCAGGTCTATCAGAATCTAGGCAAGCGTCGAGCTTGGCATGCCTGATCATGAGGCCTCTACGCCTCCACAGCTGGCTGTCGTCCGAAGGGTCGCAAGCTGCCAGCGCTGCCGTCAACCTGTCGTTGGACGAAAGGGACACGCAGAGGCTGTGGTGGCGAATCAGGCCGTTGTCGAATCGCCACTCCTGATTGCCTCCCGTATTATGGCATGGGTACATTCCTGAAAAATACAGACGCAGATGAATTAGATTGATCGTAAACTGATGTTTAATTTGTAGAAGAGCTTCTGAATTTGAGTTGTACGCTCATTGATGACATAATTAGGACTATGCTGAGGAAAACACTGTTAAGAAAGACACACAACACACATTAACTCTGTTAAAAGTCTATAATTTGTAGTTTGTTAGTAGCACAACATTTTGCCATCAAAACTTACAGAACAACAACAATTTTGCGACTTGTATGGTAATTGGTAGCACCAAATTCTGATTAAAGATCGGTGAGAAAATCCAGCAACCTTTAATGGGAAAAAAACATACAATTTATGGTTAAATCTAACAGTCGATTCTAAAACACTGTTTTCACGCAGGTGAAGGTGTAGAATCAACAGGTTTAAATTTATGAAAGAAAAGTTAAGCTGCTTGTTCTCAAATTCTCGTTCTAAGTCTTTTATCGATATAAGAGAATTTGCGAGATGACGCGACTCGTGAAGTGGCTGGAAGGGACTGGATCCAAAATGCACTGCAAAATGCACAATAACGTGTATTGGAATGTTCCTTTTATTTTATCTAGCAGTGTACTAGTAAAGGCTGTTGATGATAGTGCCGAAATAAAACATCCAGTGATCGATCTATATTAGATTGAACACTTTGAAATAACGGAATACCGAATAAAACAGTGCATGAACCCCGAAAGTAATAGAAAGATCCCACTTAGAGACCCACATACCTAATGTCCCATCAATGAGATGCCCCATAGTGTCCATGCACCGCACGCCTTGCCTGATGGCGTGGGACGCGCCGGCCAGCGCTGGGACCTGCAACTCAGGGTAGACATGCTCCAAGTACCATCGAAATGGCTTGCAGTGGAGCTTGTCCCGAAGAGCCACGCGTTCTGATATGCTGTGAGTAGAAAATTATGATTTAAGCTAGGTTCCAGCCTTTTAAGCGCACTTGGCTTATTAAAAATCGTGACTTACTCTCCAAACTCGACCTGCTTGGCCAACGGTTGGGACCGATAATACAGTTCCTTGTAGTCATCCATCCACACCTCTGCTGCTCTCCTGGTGTTCCTCGCGAACACAGCTCCAGACCCTCCCGGGAATGTGTAGGGATGTCGCTTTCGGAACACGTGTCCGACTCGGGAACACGGCACAATTTCTAAGGAACCACCGCATTGCCATACCCTGTAATGAGATAACATTTTGGTTTAGTTGATCAGATTTTTAAACAAAAATATACACCACTAATTTTTAATTAGTAATGTTTAAGGGTCTATTCCGACCGTGAATCTGAACTTCAAGTTCAACTTCAACAACTTTCCCTAAGGAACATGGGTCGAAAAACGAGAAATACGTTTGGACCTCCCATAGAAAATCGATTTTTATCGTTTTTCGACCCATGTTCCTTAGGGAAAGTTGTTCAGATTTACGGTCTGAATACACCCTTAAAGTTTCGTTACTAATTAAAAACTAGTGACGTATAGATGTAACTTTCTTCATAAGGTACCTTTTTATGTTCATTTACTCGGTACAATTCGCGTAAGTATTCTTTGCGATTAGTATCATCAATTAATACCTATCATCATCGGCTGATTAGTAGGTAGGTACTCGTATATCGTGGTCGTCGTTTTATTGGTGGACAAATAAAGAGTATTGTATTGTATTGTATTAAATAGTTAGGTACTATTTAGGTATCGTATTGTATAAAATAGGTACCTAGGTAAACTAAAATAATTAAAGTTGTCCTCAGAGTTGAAATGCAAACCTTGTGAAAAGAAAACCTTTGAACAAGATAATTATATTCACCACGCAGGCATCATATACTCAGTATTTTTTTTACCAAGTATTTCCATAAAAATTAAAGGTTAAGTAGGCATATTGTAGTCTTTACTGCGTATCCTTGAAGCCCTAGGACTTCTGTATATTTAAACAAGTATCTGTCAGGTCCATGTCGATCCAAGTTCTATAAATAGATTGTCCGGCTTTGTTTGCGTAGGTTAAATGGGTGCACAGCATAGGACGAGTTTGCTAACAGGAATGCGTCTAGCTCACATTCTATTTAAATATTAATTACAGTGACTTGCTAGACAATTATAGTAGATATAAAAACATTTTTCAAAACGTATTTTAACTGCGGTTTCTGAACGGTTTACTTTCGCAAAGAAAAAAATCCTTAAGAGGATAGACGAGTACAGTTTTCTCCATACAAACGTATTCCGCTGTTTTCTCCCTGGATAATAACACTGGAGCAAATATTTTTTTACCATACAATCTATGTCACCTCTGCCATGTCCCTATGGTTTGCTTTTTTGCATTAATTAATTACTGTAAAAACTAGGGACCTTCGAAAATGACCCATTTTACAGCCCGTTTTCAGACATCCAGTAAACAAATTTGACGAACATAAACAAAAAAAGCAAAACGTACAGAAATAGCCAAAGTCTTTCACATACCTATTATTTTTGAAAGAATTGTTAAAATCGGTTTAGTTTTGGAGGAGAAAACAGAAAACATACGAAATGCAAATTTCGACGATTTTTTGTATTTAAATCGGTCCGAGCTGCAGTTGTCTCTTTCGCACTCTAGTCGGCGGGGTTTATGGGTGGGGCGGATCTAATAAATACGTATACAGTCGCAAAAGTGACCTATTCTCCAAATTAGCATTTCAGCCTGCCTATCCTCTTAACTTTTGAAGTAGACTTTTTTTTGCAAGTTTTGAAAAGATAGCAGCAAAGAGTACTATAATTACTACCGGGAATAGCAGCTAGGTACCTAATTAGATTCAAGAAAATCGAGGACGATCAACAATAGAGCGAATGTGAAAAAATCATTAGGAAACTGTAAATTGTTGATTTTGTTCGATGATCGATCGCATTGAAAGAACGTTTCTTCGATAAACCTAACTCGATGAGGAATAAAGTTAAGTTATGTTATAGCCTGTAGGATCCCATTCCCACTGCAGGGCAAAGGCCTCCTCTCACTAATAAGGGTGAGAGCGAGTGGGCCATACTCCACCGCGCGGGCCCAGTGCGGATTGGTGGAGGCAAGTTAATGGTATGTTAGTGGTTAACTTGCTGTCAGATAATTTATAAGCTGCCAATAGGCCTCTGACTTTTCTTAACGAACAATTCGTTATCTGAATAATAAAAGTGTGTGTGTGACTGTGAGTGTCACATGAAATAGATTATTATAAAATTAAATTAAAATTCGCGCAGTGCCCATCCGTTGCCGTTGACGGCTAAAAAGTTTAGTGTGTCTCGGTGGAAGTTGGTGTGCATGGGGACTGACCCATGCGCAGTGCTATTTTAATTCTGCGCAACATTTTATTCAATCTGAAGCCCGATTTCATCTGACAGATAGCCCCCCATTGAAAAACAGTTGCCCAGCAACCGATTTTCAGTTGCCTCAGTAACCAAAACGGTTGCTACAACAAATGTAGCCGAAACTACCCGAAGTAAAGCCGAAGCATAGCAGAATCCTGACATTCGCCATCGGCCGCCGTCTTCGGCCTCCTTTCGTGCGCCCTTCGGGTCCGTCACCGGCCAGCCTTCGCAACCGTTGTTTTCAACTGCCAAACCTGTGTCATTGTGAAATATTTTTATTCTATTTGTTTTTTACTATTTTTGGATGATATTTCTAGGATAAGTATTTCCGTAAGTAAGCTGAGAACCTATGTCCCAGACGCCCACACAAGCAGACCACACCAGCCAACCCGACAACGACTCGTCATCGGAACTATTCATTAAATGTGACCGTTGTTCCCAGCCTCGTTATTTTCGCGGTACGCGGGGTTTAAAAATACATGTGGGAAAAACGCACAAAAACGCCGTCCACGTGAGTCTTCCGGTTTCTTCCCCGAACGCACCACAGTCCACCTCAGCACCGTCAGCCAGTGATGGAGCAACTCCGCTCTGGCAGAAACTGACTACTCTAAGAGCCAACTACCCTTTGATTAAAAGAATTCCTCGGGGAGCCAGAATCTCAGTAGCCAGCTCCCTAAGCAAACGCATTAGGAGAGTAGTTAACGAGAACTCGACGGATAGCTGGGAACAACTACTCACATTTTCCTACTATACACTTCATGCTCCCAAAAATGAGGGCAGCAGTAGCAGCTCCCTCACCCAAAAAATTAAAAACAACTGTTCCAGCCCGCATTGCGTATTTCCTCCATCCGTTCCACAAAATACATCTAGAAAGAAAACATTTAACGTTATAAAAAAGATTGAAAGTAAAATTAGTGATGGCGATCTGAAAGGAGCCGCCCAGCTACTCTTCTCTGATGACGAGGTCGCTCCCGACTCTGCAGAGACTCTAGCAGCTCTACACAGTAAACACCCTCAGCCATCCGCTTCACTACACCTTCCCGTTCCCCCCCAGGCAGCCGACCCCATACCACAAGCTACACCGGAGGATGTCCTTGCAGCCATTATGTCATTCAAGAACGGCTCTGCCGGTGGCCTCGATGGCCTCACTCCGCAGCACTACAAAGACCTCGTGTGCGGAGCCACGGGAGACAGCGGCAGGGCCCTTCTGATGGACCTTACTTGCTTATGCAACATTATGCTAGCTGGAAAAGTACCCAACTGCATAACCAGCCTCCTTTATGGTGCAAACCTGTGCGCGCTTAAAAAGAAGGACGGTGGTATCCGACCTATTGCAGTGGGTACCACAATCCGGCGTATAGTGTCCAAAATCTGCTGCAAGTACATCCTACCACAACTGACATCAACCTTCCAACCCGTGCAGCTCGGTTTCGGTTCGAGAGGAGGCTGTGAGGCCGCCGTGCATGCGACCCGCACCCTCCTCCTGAACAACGGAGCCGAGGTGCTGTTGAAGGTTGATGTCAAAAATGCATTCAACTCCGTTGACAGAGGTACACTACTGACAGAGATCCAAAACAACATCCCACAGATCTACCCATACCTCTGGCAGTGCTACAGCTCCCCTTCAACCCTTATACATAGACAACATATTTTACACTCAGCTGTCGGCTGCCAACAGGGTGATCCTCTCGGACCTGCCATTTTTAGCCTCGCCATTCATCCAATCATCTCCAAACTAAGTTCTAAATTTAATGTTTGGTATCTGGACGACGGAACCTTTGGAGGCGACTTGTCGTCAGTACTGACCGACTTACAAACTTTAATCACGGAGTTCGCCTCCATTGGCCTCGAGCTAAATTTTACTAAATGTGAACTTTTTATCCCCCAATCCACTGACCCCATTAAAAAATCTGAAATTATATCTAAATTTAACGCCTTGGCTCCCAATATAAGTACGGTTGATGAACAATGCCTTAGACTTTTAGGAGCCCCTATCTTTGGCACTGCTGTCCCCACCTTTTTATCGGACCAAATGTCTAAATTTAATAATTCATCGAACCGTCTTCACCAAATCAATTCACACATGGCGCTTTTTATCATCCGCTTTTGCCTCTTCGTACCAAAATTCACATACATTCTCCGGTGCTCTCCTATTTGGCAACACAACGATCTTCTAATCTCTCTAGACAAAATGATACAAAATTTCCTTAGTGAAATTCTAAATTGCAACATCAAAGAGAGAGCCTGGACCCAGGCGTCTCTTCCGATCCGCCTCGGCGGCCTGGGCATCCGCAAAATTTCAAGCGTTTCTTTGCCTGCGTTTTTGTCATCGGTCCACAGTACGCACAACCTCTTCGGGAGAATCATTAACCCGTCACTGGGTTCCGTAGAGGTGGCTTACTTGGCCGAGGCCAAACTCGCTTGGTCAATGGCATGCCCGAGCGTGCAACCGGTTGCTCCTCAGTCCCAGAGACAGTGGGATGAGCCGCTCTGCCTCCAGATCCAGCGTGATCTGCTAATAACTGCTGAGAATGAGACGGACCGCGCTCGCCTCCTCGCTGTCTCTGAGAAAGAGTCAGGCTACTGGTTGCAGGCACTACCCTCCCCAAACCTGGGCACCCTTCTTAGCAACTCATTTCTTTCCATTTTAGTTGGTCTCCGTCTGGGCGTTCGGACCAATAGGGCTCACCGCTGCAAATGCGGCGAGGCCGTCGACGAACTCGGCCACCACGGACTTTCCTGCTCTCGGAGCGCTGGCCGCTGGTCGCGTCACTCCACATTGAATGACATCATCCGTCGGGCCCTTGTAACCGCCAATATACCCGCGATCTTAGAGCCCAAAGGTTTAATCCGGAGTGATGGGAAGAGGCCCGATGGATTGACGCTCGTTCCGTGGAAATTGGGGAGGTCGCTGGTCTGGGACGCTACCTGTGTAGATACACTGGCACCGTCCCACGTCCATGCGACCTCATCCAATGCAGGTGCGGCGGCGGCTACTGCGGAAAACCTCAAGCGGCGCTTATATGTAGCCCTCGGCGAGGGTTATATATTTGCACCGTTTGGGGTTGAGACACTGGGTCCGTGGGGGCCAGAGGCGCGCCGATTATTTAAAGAATTATCGGCGCGCCTAATCGAGGCCTCGGGTGACCAGAGGGCCGGCAGCTACCTCGGCCAGCGAATCAGTCTGGCCATACAAAGAGGCAACGCTGCCAGCCTTCTGGGCACCCTGCCGGCATGCAGCGGTAATTTAGAGGATGTTTTTTATTTATAGGTAGTATGTATAGTATTTATAAGTCTTGTTTTTCTTTTCTTTAGGTTAGGTGTTATTATAATTATAATTACTGTTTCATTTACATTATTAAAATTGACACTCAAATAAATAAATAAATAAAATATAAAAAAAAAAAAAAAATAATAAAAGTAATAATAAATGTAAAATATAAATTGGAGTTTCCTCAAATACCTACAGGGTGTAACAAAACACCCTAGTAATATTTGAAAGGGGTGGTTTAGATTAGACCATCAAACTGAACAACATTCACTATGGATCCAAAATTAGACATCGCGAAAAAAAACAGCTGTTCCATACAAACCTACTCAACCTAAATGCATGGGACCGCAGATATTTTTTTCGCGATTTCGATATTGGTCCCGCAGAGAAACTTGTTCAGTTTGATGGTCTGATCATCCCCTTAAAATAGTTTCACCTAATTTTGTTAGACCTTATATAAAACTTCACTGGTGACTAGTACATATTCATTGTTGCTCCCATATAGTGAAAGTTGTTCAGTTTGATGGTTTCGAGTTCCCCTTTTAGCACCCCTTAAAGTATATAACGCATTTAAGTTTACACCCTATAAGGTAGATAGATATATTTACTTCACCTATCTTCCAAAACAAACTTACCTAAAGGATATCTCAAGATTCTCCCCGCCCCACACGTCCATCCTCATGTCGTACTTGCCGAGCTTGTTGAAGTACTGCCGGTCCATGCTGAAGAGCCCCCCGGCTATCATGGGGGTCCTGATCACCTGGGTGGGGTCGCTAAGGCGCGCGCTCCGCTCTGCGTGCGAGAGGTACTCCCACTGGAAACGTTATAGGTTGCTTGTTAGAAAGATATTATTTTATAGGAGATCAAAGAAGGTTTTACGGTGTGTAGTGCCCAGGCGATACATACATACGTATACTCACGCCATTATCCCACAGGGGTAGGTAGAGACTACGGCTCGCCACACACTACGATTCTGACATATGTATATACTTCTCTCGCCTCATCCACTTTCATATATCTCTTCATACACTTCCATCGGTTGAGGGTACTGCGCGCTTGTCCCTTTCGGATAAGTGCGTTCACACAAGATGACGCACTGACGCAGCGGAGGACGTCAGTGCGACGTCTTGTCATTTGTGAAGCAAGGAGTTTTATGTAACCGCACGTAGAAGCACACACGGTGACGCATTGACGCACCGGGTGTGGCACATCTGTCGCTCCGTCAGTGCGTCGTGCGTGCGTCGTGTGTGAACGCACTAAGTACCATTTATTTGGTCATGGTAAGTTCTCTTCGGACGCCCTCTCTCGACTGTTCCGCTCACATTGGATCAATAGCTTTTATGTCAATAGTCTAAAAATATCGAAGATAAATAACAGCTTTCAGATTACTCTTTACTTTCAGCTAAAATATAGTACTTAATTATATTATCTTCTTCGCGATTTCGCGAACAAAGGATTTTTTTCAGGGTTTTCGATGTTAGTCGCATATCTTTCTATGGTCTGATCATCCCCTTAAAAAATCGTCAGCATTATATTAAGCCGAACCCTATATATACATCGGAAGTAAATACGGTCGTGATTTTATGTACGTATGGACATACCTAGTTAATTTATGATAATATATGATAAGTAAAAAAGTTTGAAAAAAAACTGACTTTTTTTAACAAAGTATTTATATGTATGATTACTTACGAAAATGTATAGTAATAATTAATAATAAGATAATAATAATTATGAGCGACTATCAATCAAGAAATTAATTGAGAATTAATGAGTTGACGATCTAAAAGCAGTTTTAAGATCGCTAGATTGCTGAAATAACGACCATGTGTGAACACAGTATGTGTCGAATTAAACACTAAGAGCGGTTCGCCTTGAAGATCATGTTCTGAACTCGCTGCACTGGTTCAACAAGATCTCAAAACTTACTCGAATCTAGTCGAAATTAATCGATTGCTCATGTAGGGTTTGAGCCTTGAATCAGGTTCAGTTTTACAGCCATCAGGCAACGCTCACACAACACTATTTTTAGCTTGTGATTTTGTAAGCAGGCAGTATCCAGAACCAACTACTTAACTTTAGAGCCTTTAGTGCTAGTTTGGGATCATTACAATGTATGTGCCTGTGAGCGTTATTTATTTATTTATTTATTTAACTTACTTTTACCTTTAAAAAGTGAATATGTCGCATTCGTTGAATAATTTATTGCCCGTACGTGTACGTTTTATGTATCTACACTTACGGTAGGTAAGTGTGCAAGCATTACTCTCACTGCCGAACACACAGGTGTAGGTTAGTTATATGTAACAATGTTCTTTGAATGAGGCGACGGGCTCACCCCCCGTCACACTGGACAGAGTTTCGGTACTACTGGTGAAACGTAGATGTTCTGAGGTTTCAGAATATGTCTGACTACCCCTCGGGGAATATAGTCGTGAGCGTATGCTTATGCTTCTTTGAATGATAAATGTGAGATTTTTTTTCTTCTTATCGATTCCGGATTTTAAACACAATTAAGAACCAACATGGAAGATGAAGAATTTGCTGTAGGTACTATTAAAAAGTAATCATCATCATCACGTCCCAAGCAGGCCTATCCTCAGAGTCATTACGGCATCATTCCACCACGAGTGCCCAATGCTGCTTGGTGGACTACACATCAGATTTCTTCTTCAGCGTATGGAGGTTTCTTCACGATGTTTTCCTTCATCGTTAATTGAGAGCAGTCAGTACTACGATCACAGTCAGTATTACGTACGTACCGTACCTACATATTATGTTAGAAAAACTTATTGGTAAAGCCCGACCAGAAAACATAAATAACCTCGACATTTGCGGAAAATCAATGGAACTAATTTTTGTTCTTGGAACACTGACGTTAAAGGTTATATTCGATTGCAGCGCCCCCAATCCAGGTTTTTTATATTTCTGGTCAGGCTTTACATGGCATGCCGTCCATACAAAAAACCCAGACCGTCACGATTGAGAGTCCATACCTCTCCGCAACGCGTCACCGACGGCGACGCTCTCCTATTCAAAAGTACCACATAAATCTTCTTCTTATCGAGTGGGCTGCAGAGCCCTGGTGTCAGAGTTTATTCAAACCGCCTTACGGCCTCTGACGTGGTTTTTATGTAACGACTACTACCACCAGTGATATTAGCCGGGACCAACAGCTTAACGTGCCATCCGAAGCACGGAATCATCTTTCTTTTCAGACAATCAGGTGACAGGTGAAAACGCACAAAGTGACATTTCACTAGGTGCCCCCCGTGGGAATCGAACCCACGACCTCCGTGTCAAGAGCCCAATGCTCTAACCATTAGACCACGGAGGCAGTGACCACATAATAAACGCCTTATTTAATGTCTGATTATTTTATTTTACAACAATATAGAGTCCGGAAAACATTTCTATTTCAAAGAAGAATAAATAACCTCCAGGTGCATTTGCGATGCACATGTCCGGATGCACTTTAAGTGGTTCGAATAGATCGCGCTGTGCGAAAAAGTTTCACTCCTCGAGTGGTTTCTATAGTTCCAGTATAAGTTAAATCAACTTCTCTGACGGGTTTGTGTGTCTAATTTCTCTACAGTATCCATCTATAGTGTTAGAAATTTCTGATGAGCTGCAGTTTTAACTGCAAGACAAAATAGAATGGGGAGGGGAGAATACCGCGGACGCGCTCTACTTATACAACGTATTTTTTTTATCTAAAGACGCTATTATCCGGTCGAGGCCGTTTTTTGAACACGAGCGAAAGTGTTTTAAACAGTGTTTTAAAGTCTGAAATGAAATCATGTCTTATTTAGGGATCTGGCTAACAGGCGATGGTTCTCATAACACGATTAGATTAAGTTTACTAGATAGAAAAAAATCCCAAAGTTACTCCTTTTTATGACGTTTTACTTTCTTGTAATTAACTAAATACATCAAATATTTCTAGTATTGTTAGTTTTATTCAATATCGTTTATATGTATATTATTTCCAATATTTCTAGTGAAATTCATAGAATTTGGAGCTTAGAAACACCCATGAGCAAAGATATTGATGAAAAACGCGTTTTTTTTGCGATCCTGCTTTCAATTGGAGCGGGATGGCTAATTGCAAACTTATGCTTGCAAGAAAGAGACGCTTGCACTCGGATAAGAGGGCCTTAACCGATAAAAATTAAATGAAATTTCTATACAAGGTGTTATAAAATTACAAATAAACATTTAAGGGGGTGGTTTAGACCATCAAACTCAACAACTTTCACTATGGGTCCAATATCAAAATCGCGAGAAAAAAAAATTATGTTCTATACTCTACAAATCGACTCGAGCTAAAATATGTACGGGATATCAGATTTTTTTTCGCGATTTCGATGTTGGTCCCATGGAGAAAGTTGTTCAGTTTGACGGTCTAAACAACCCCCTTAAGAGTTTTAAAAATTTATTCTTACTTATGTAACACCTGTATGACACGATTTTTAAACGAATATCCTTGTCTGTGAATGTATATTAGTTTCAAAGTTACGATTAATTTAAATTTGTATAGTAATCTTGACCCATAGTGCCTCGCGCGGGAATATCTTCTTGCAGAGAAGTCGCTAAGACAATAATGTTGTGAGTTACGCCCTACATTATGGAGGGTGCCCTTATGGTCCCTTTTGTCTTGGCTGTACCTACTATAATTTTTACTACTACTATACCTACGCCACTACCTACTGCTTGTCGTCGCGTATATTTACAATAATTCAATTTGCATAAATAAGCAATTAATATTGTTACAGACAACAGTGAAACTGTTGTGGGAAAATACAGATGAAAGCCAATGTACACTTACTCATGCCTGTCTCCCATTATCGGGGTAGGCAGATACATTATTGCCATGGCAATAACGATGGCAGACCGCCTTCACTTCTTCTACTTTAATTTGACTTTTCATGCATGCTCGTACGGTTTCAAGTAAATAGGCATATATATCTACCTCTATATCTATCTACGTCACTATTTGTTCAGTGTAGGTTAGGTTACGTGGAGCGATGATAGCCCATACGGAAGAGAGCTTGCGCCTCAATCATGAGGCGGCGGTTCGATTCCTGGCCTGTACCACTAAGTTCCTCGGAAATTATGTACGGTTGTATTTATCATTTACTAGCTCGGCGGTGAAGGAAAACATCGTAAGGAAACCTGCATTCCCGAGAATAAAAAAAAAGAAAATACCACAAGTTCGGAGGTATGCGTAAAATATGGGCTTGGGGCGAACACAAAGGACCAGCGATGGTCCAAGTGTTACATTAACGACCCTTGCTTGCAATAACCCAACACAAATCATAGGTTACGTGAGTTGGTGTGGTATCCGTGACGAAAAGCGGAGAAGTCGCTGCTCTGGCCTCTTCTAGAAAGAACAACGGCACAAGGATAACTGAGGACCTATAGTGAAAGTAACTCAAAGCCGATGGATGCAAAATACACCGAGACCTATCGTTGTAGATATCATAAGTAGAGGCCTTATGTCCAGCAGTGGACGTCTTTAAGCTAAAATGTTAATGAAGATCGGTAACACATGCCAAATTTGTTCAAAAATAACTTTGTTAGTTGTACGCTTTGGCACACTTGAGATTCTGCTCTCCCCATTAGGGCAAATGAGTATGGGTGATGATGATGATGAAGGGGAGGAGCTTCCTAAACGAAAATAGACTTATTAAATATTACCTTAAAGACTAGATTCCAATCAAAACCACCACGAAGGTCAGCTGAAGCTCCGATGTACTGGAACGTATCCATGCTGATGACGTCTATGACCGGGCACACCACGCGGGTTGGATCCTGGAAATAATAACATTCTGTTACTGATGGATCAAAATATGGTCCAGAACGATCATGATGACAAGTATGGATAAAAAAAATGGTCCAGAACGATCATGATGTCACGTATCCCATTAGGATTAAAGGCTGAGCAAAATGAGGTCAGTCGGTATAACTAAAACAATCAGTCACACACACGAACCTGAAAAGAAAGACGGGCGTAATCTCGTGTTTGTGTGCGTGCTGACGCACTGTCACGCGGTACAAATTGGTGGCGGGTTGTAGGACCTGCGCCTAGAGCTAGTGCGTCGGTGTGAGTGTAGGTCCATTGTAGAACAAACGAATATGTAGGACCTTGCCTGCTTCACATCTTTTTAGTGTCACATTACGTCCGTCTTTTTTTCAAGTGCGTGGTCACACATAGATAGAAGCCTGATTTTTCGGAAAAGATTTACTTAGGGGGTGGTTTTTCCATTTGAATTTCTTATTTTACATGTATGGTATGTGCAGGTGCAGGGAAATGAACAGAATTAGAACATGAGCTAACATTTTCTTCCAGGCTAGGTGATATAAGTGTTGGTTGATAAACCGCGATCTGAGTTAAAAAACTTCCATAAGTATTATTAATGACTTCCAGTTGGAAACGAGATGCTCTGTTCATTTTATTTTAACATTTTACTGTTTTTTTTTTGTAAGTAATACCTACCTCAATTAAACAATAATTTAAGATATAATCACAGTAGGAATGTTTGACATACTATAGAGCATATAGCAAACATAATAATAAGATATAGATGGACAAGGAGATCAAACAGTCTCCAATAGGATGTTCAATTAATAAAGTTCAAAGTAGAGTTGCTCAAAGGAAAAGTTTTGTCATCAAGAAATTTTTAAAATTTCCGGTCACAAGACAACGCGTTCATTCTTCACTCTTTGTTGTTTATGTCAATAATAATAAGCCTACAAGCTATACGGTTATTACAACCACTATACAAGGTGTTACAAAAATACAAATAAACATTTAAGGGGGTGGTTTAGACCATCAAACTGAACAACTTTCACTATGGGACCAATATCGAAATAGCGAAAAAAATAATGATGTTCCATACTCTACAAATCGACTAGAGCTAATTATGTATTTGCAGATATTTTTTTTCGCGATTTCGATGTCGGTCCCATAGAGAAAGTTGTTCAGTTTGACGGTCTAACTAAACAACCCCCTTAAGAGTTTTAAATATTTATTTTTACTTTATGAAACACCTTGTAGTTATAGGTATTTTGTTGTATAATAAATCGTGTTGAATGCAAGGTTTGGACATGATTATGATTTATTTATACGACTCGAATTGACTTTGGCCTAAAACGGTAATTGAGTTTGATCGTACCTACGTGTGGATGTGGAGAATTTTATTGGTGAAATAATTGGCAGGTTGTAAATCGTGATTGAATTTTTACCTTTTAGTAAGTGCATAATAATGCACTTAAATAATAACAGCTTACCTAGCAAGGAATTACGATTAAACTTGGATGTTTAAATTTAGTGCAATCGGCCTCCTGTCCAATGTCATCCAGCCCAAAGTTTATTCCGCCTACCAACATTTTTTTAGCCTGCTGGTCCCTTCCATCATGTAGTTTGTAATGTCCACCTATTGTAACTGTAACGATAGATGCGTCCAGCCCAACGGCATTTTAATGGGGCTTGTGTGATTGCATCCGTCAACCATATATTTTTTTGTAAAATATGGTACTAATACAGAAATGAAACAAAGGAAAATCAAATACCTATGATAGCAAACGGGAGAATAATTTGGCTTTGTTGTATACCTATGTAGTTCGCAAAAGTAACAAGATAAATAGTGGATCCAATTGCAGAAATTACTGTAACATTGTGTAGTAGAGGAGGTTGGTACATTTGTATTACATGACATGACGGACAAATTACTATAAAATTGCACCGAATTATTTGATGCACGATATAATTACTCGATAGACTTGCGTCAACGGTATCTACCTACTGACAGTCATTTTAGACCATGACCGATTTATGTGCTATGTATGCCCATATCTATGTAGGGTTGCCTATCAAACATAGTTTTATATACGATATACCTTACGTTATAGTTTGTGATATTGTACAATTTAATAATAAAGGATTTAGTTTAACTTTCTGTACTGAATTTTAGTAGGTACCTATACCATACCAACATTATACTATAACATTATAGCTACTTCAAATATTTTTAGAACCTATAGTAGATTACACACCGAGGACAGGAAAGTAAGAAAGGTCTCAGATCTCATGTAATTGTTGACCGAGGCAAATCCGAGGTCAACAAACTGTGATCTGAGGCTTCCTTATTTACTGTCCGAGGATAGTATACTATTTTTCTTCGCGACGGAGGTGGAAAGCGACAACTTCGTTTAGCGCAGCGGGACGAGAATTGACGCTTTCCGTCCGGAGGGAAGAAAAGTAATATTAAAGCAGTAGGTACCTAAATATTTGAATCTAATTTAAAGTACATTATGCAGAGAAAAGGAAATAGTACAGAATTAGCTCGTACCTTATTATCTACATAGGCAATTTTTTTATTCAAATAATTAAATTAAATTAATTAAAAACCCTATCTCATAATCTAGTTGGGTTATCAAACTAGCAAGCTAGTTCAGGTTCAGGCCCAAGGAGCTATACAGGGTGAAATTTGTATCATTAGCTTCCTTTTAATCTAAGAGTCTACCCATCAAACTGAACAACTTTTAGTATGGAGGCAAACCAATCAGAGCAAAAAAAAACTGCTGTCCCATACTAAACTGCACCCGCCGCCGCTGCCTACGTGACTCAAATGTATGGGACGGCAGATTTTTTTTTTGCTCCGATTAGTTTGCTCCCATAGTAAAAGTTGTTCAGCTTGATGGGTAGACTCTTAGTTTAAAATGATGCTAATGATATCAATTTCAACCTGTATTATCACATAGGTAGATAATTTTTGACGCAATTTTTTTGACTCTACCTTCGCGTCGGACGGATGGTGTTCCGTTGAAAAGAATATGCTGCCAGAAACTCTACAACACACATAATTATTATAACAAAACTAAATACCAGAATGGGTTCTACAATGGGCATCAACTGGTCGAGGCAGACTTAGTGTGCCATTGAAAATTGTGTGACACCCCTACAACTAAGATTATCACGAGTTGTGAAGCTTTCAGTCTGTCTGATTGATAAGTAGAATGCCGAAGGTTACGTAGTTGAGCAATCTGTTGCACTGAAAGTATCTGGCAGTTGATTCTGATAGACATTCTAATTTATGTGACCTATTCGTTTTATCTTGTACCTAAGATTGCGATTTGTGAGATTTCACTGTCTATTTGATTTTCTATTAACCTTTAAACCATATGTATACGCTCCCATCAAACTGAAAAACATTTAGGCCGGATTCGACCAAACTTAGATTTATAGAAGAGTAGGTAACTATACAAGGCACAATTTGAGTCTTGGTGTTTACTCCGAAATAACTTCATTTGTCTTCTACCATACTAACCAGTACTAAAAGAACGAATGTATAATCCACCTAAAGAAAGAGGTCGTTGTATCCATAATTATTGCAATGTGAGGTTATACAGTTTTAATTTGTTATGTTTCTTTTTATTATAATTTTTTTAATTAAGTATGTGACATTGACAGTCATTCGCCTCGGTCTAGCTTTACACCGTCAAAATTGGCTGTGTAAAATTTATTCATTGATTAGAGTTGGTAAAACGCAAAATCAGTTTACTCTAGAGTAACCGGCGACATAATCTAAGAATAATCGAATCGGGCATTAGTAGTGGAGCAAACCTGTCAGAACCAAAAAAATCTGCTGTTCTATACTCCATACGTTAGAGTTGAGTAGATATTGCAGTTTAGTATGGAACAGCCGATATTTTATATGTAGTAAAAGTTTGATTGGTGGAGAATGTGTTTTAAAGGTTAATGATACATCTCCTTACACTCTGAATAGGTATACTAAAAGTTAGCCTTGCTACAACTGCACGTTCAAAAATATTTGTTTTTGTTGTAAAGTTTCTGATTATACCCTATAAAGGGAATGGTCGTTGGTGATGTTTTGTTTTGGTCATGTTTTTAAATCTACCACCGCGTCGGAAGGTGTTCCGTTGTAGAGAAGATGCGGCCTTTCTGTCCGGACACGTCCAAGCTGTTTTATTTGAGGTATACTGTTAGGGTAAACAGTTGCATTACTTTAAGGTGTGATTCTATTCATGATTCTGAACAACATTCCCTAAGAAAACTACGGAAACTCGCAAAAAAATATTGGACTTTCCATATTAAATACAATCTGCTGATCGAACGTTTGTATGGAAAATTGCATTATTTTTGGCGAATTTCCCTTCTGTTCCTTAATGAAAGTGTTTCAGAATCACCCATTAAAGTAATGCAACTGTCTACCAAAACACCCTGTAAACGAGTAAGTACTTAATTCGGTTTATATCTTGCCTATGAATTCATTAATTTGTTTACACGCGCCAAGCACCTCTCATTGCGGCAAGGTATCGTGTCTAAGCATGTATCTCTTCACTACAATCTTGACTACTCTTGACCCACGTCTCAAGTGCAGGGTTCCGCATCTTCCGCTGATTACGTCATATGACGCATAATTTTATTTTGCTGTTTTTCTTGCCGTGTTTGTAAATAATAAATAAAGATAGAGGAACTCCCCCAGACCGCAGGACTGGCGACGTAGGATATGAGGAAGGCCGAGGACAGAGTTTTGTCAGTTTTGTGGCACGCTTTGAGAAAGATCGATTTTCAGCAGTGGCTAAGTGATGATTGGATGATGAATTAAGATATTTTATATTTAATGCTATGTTCTCGGCTTCTCGAAAAAGAACGTAAATATTTTAGTCTTTTGAAGCCAAAACGGTGTGCTTCAGACCATCAAACTGAACAACTTTCACTATGGAGCCAACATCGATATTGTAAAAAAAAACGGCTGTTTCATAGAAAATATAAATCTTCTCGACAATAGTGTATAATGTATGACACAGCAGATTTTTATCGCTATTTCAATGTTGGTACCATAGCAAAAGTTGTTTAGTTTGATGGTCTGGCTGTTTCGGCTTCAAAACGACCCCGATTGCACGGTGTATAAAGCAGTATTCTGCTGGTCAACTTTTCCGTTTAAATAAAAAAACTAACGAGCCAAAACCACAACCGACTGGTCTCAAGACTGAAACAAAATTGCCAACGAGGCAGACCTAGAAGAAGGTGGTGGAAAAACAGGGAATTGAGCATGAAGAGAATAGAGAGACTCCTTTGCCCAACAGTGGGACACTAATGGGTCGACTATGATTGCCTAGGTGATCAAACTGGAAAAAACCACAACAACCTCTGACATAGTTACAAAAAGTTAATCGTTCTATCAGTGATGTCACCGTCTCTCGGTAGAGATGACATTCCTTGCACCGTCTTCTTCAACTTGTCATTGTGAAACAAAGCTAAATCCATAAAACGATCAAAATATTATGATAACCGAAATATAGTAAGCTCTAGAGCCTTCTATTCCTTGAGAGCGTGTCAAGGCCGAAACGCGACGACTTTGAAATCACTGTGCGAATGTCACGACCAAACCGGATCCGAGATGAGCCAACACTGCGTTGTGTACAAGCAATGACATAATTTTCTATAGAAATTATACAATAACTAGTTGGCGGTAGTTCCGAGTGCCATTATAAGTGATTGCGGTTTTGCAGAACAGTGGCTTTATTGTGTAACTTTGCCAGGGTATCATGGATCGATTTTTGATTGATGTCTATTGTGTTTTTATCACTTTTAAGTGATTCAGGTTCAACTTTTTCACTCTAGCGGCTTCCCGATGATACTTCATGTATTGCCTTAGCTTTGAAATTACTTCATAGTATATTGCACTTCGCTATCGCTTCATTTGCAAATCGTTTAGGGTTCTTAGGTCATCAGCATAATTATAGGCCACTCGCGGTAGTCATAAATAAGCTGCAGACTTTATTATATTGATGAACTCACCCCATTAGTTTGTCGGTGGCAGTTAAATGATAAGGTATGCAAATGGAGTAGCTGAACCACTTGTGTGAAATCCTAGATATGCTCTTTAGATAGATCGTAGAGTTGTTTAATTACGAGGTTATGACTCTCCGCAAATACGTTTTCAAGTTTTTTTTTTAAACGTAAAGGTCGACGTAAAAACTGTTCATCTATATGAAAGTTCGATATTTGATTACACATCGAAGTTACGATCTTCGAGGCAACGGGATTCGAAATTAACTAGCTATCTATACAAACCCCACCAATTTTTATGTTGGTCCCATAGAGAAAGTTGTTCAGTTTGACGGTCTAAACAACCCCCTTAAACTCTTAAAAAAAAAATTTACTTATGTAACACCCTGTATATGCCGATCATGGTATATTCATAAAATTTTAGAAGGAAGCCTGCAAGAATGTAAAAAAATGTCTTTACAAAATTATTTTCGGCATTTTAGCATTTGAGAATCTACCTGCATATTCATGAAAGGTACTGTAGGTTCACAGAGTCACAGAACTATATAAACTCATACAATGGTTAGAAGTGGTTAATCAATAATACCAAAGAAAACATCGTAATTCTGAAGCTTAAGTAATATATCAAACACTAATCCAGCAATAAAACCGGGGGTGAAGGGAACTGTCCAGTGATGATCCATCTTGTGCAACATGGCTGCCTTCCGCTCACTCCGCTTGGGTAACTAATGGGTGTAAGTGAGAGGAGACTAGCGGGAGAGAACCAGATTGTAACTAGAGAAAAAAATTATAGGGTGGTAGGATCAAGACGTAAGCGTATTCCAAATATTGTATTTTGCTTATTATACAAAAAAATGTGACGGAATCGGAATGGAGAAATTTTGGTACGTTTCAATCAATCAAATCAGCCCATCAACCTACTGCAGGTTGGTACAGGCCTCTCTTTTATATCGGATGTCCTGTGCTAATCAGATCCAATGCAAAATCGTCATCCTCTATCCATTCCTAGTCCACCTATCTTTGATTAAAAAAATGAAATTGCGGGTTCCAAGACAGATTAGAGTAATCTCCCGGGTTCACTGGACTTCATTGTCTTGTGTTGTGAATGGTCGCCGCTGTTGATCCTGGTTTACAGGAGTTACAGAGGTGGGAATTTATTCGTATTTAAGTATTATTTTGAATAAAACTACTGTTTACCCAGGATGGTCAATGATACTAAGCCAAAAACTATATGACAGACTTCTACTATGCACAACTTTAACGATGCCATCAATGAAGAGCATCCTCTATTAGCTATGTATCTACCATTAGTCTAGCATGATTTATTATTTTCTTGGCAGAGCCTAGCTACAAAAAGTTGCAAAAGTAAACAAATACCAGTTAAGAATAAGTACAAAGCACAACTACAAATCAAACAACCTCTCATAGCTTATTTCAAATGTCACATAAAATGCAGCGAGCTATCCGTAACTGTATGTGAGGTAACCTTTCAAACTAAATCACTTTTGCAATTTAGCCGGAGACTTAGAATGCTTTTTGACTCATCACGAAGTTGTAACTCGGCGGTAACTTGACGTAATGTGCGGTAAGTTCATACGTAGATACCGACCGCATACTTAAAGTTGCGTGAGAATACTATTCTAAAATGTTCAGAAAGTAATTGCAAACATATATTGCGGGCAAGTGATGAGGCTATTTGCTTGGACAGTAACATGGTCTTAAAATTTCTCAGGGGGTACAAACTTCGGCTTAGGACGTTGCTATGGCTTGAATATCGGACGCTTTTTCAATTCCGGAATTGGGTTTCGATATTCAGTATTTCAATTCCGGAATTCCGGAACTCAAAAGTGTCTTTGTATAAAGTTGTGATGCGTAAAAGTTTACATTGACTCTAAGTGTAAAAAAATTGCAATAATGTCATTAATTTTATGGATTTAACTTATGACTTCTTATAGAGAGGACATCGCGAACCAAAGCGTAATAAAATTCATAAAGTAAAGTTAAATCTCTTTGTTTATAAGCCACATTTGTATTTATAATGAAATTTTAAAAATGTTAGCGCGTTTAAACTGTCGTCATTCAGTGAGCTTCGTACGCTATTATAATTATAGTATTGGTGACCGCCGAAAAAGCTCTTTCTGCTTCTACGCTCGTTGGCGGTATTATTTTTAAATATTGGAAACATTTTTGTAAGTACTGTCCTCTAACGCCATCGTTTTCATAAACTGTCGTCAAGCTGCGTATTAAAATATAATTTTATATCAATATCGAAATTTCGATATTGATATAGCCAATTCCGGAATTCCCTAGTCGTTGCTGGTAACGCAGAGGATACCTGCAGTCGAAGGACACTCAGTAACATCTTCTTCTTCTAAATCGGAATTTCGCAGAAACATGGGGAACCCATCTCGTAGGCATGCGTCGTCTACCTCTCTTTCCCTCCGTACGACCGGTAATATGAGTTTTTTCAAACGATCTGATCTCCTATGCCCAAAAAAGTTACAATTAAGTACTACGAAAAATTTGCAGACCTCTTGCAAGAACAGTTAGTGATTTTAAGAGTCAATGGTCGGTTTTTCAACCCCGATATGATAACAAAGTGCTTCTATGGTAGTGCTCATGGTTTGGTGCAATTTATGTTCGATTATAGATAGAATGATAGTATGTTGTCCTAAAAAATATGAAAGTTAAAAGAAATGAACAGAAATAATAGAATATGAAGGGAAGGTTCTCGCGTTTGGTATTTAGGTATTCCATTAGGGTTAAAAGATGTTGCACTCGCTTTTTGTATCTAGACGGTTAGCATTATGGTGCATCAGGCATAAGTCGTTTCATTTTACACACATGGGTCGACGTACTGTATGGAATGAATTACCGTAGGTATGTAAAGGAATCCGTTACCATATTCAACTAGACTTTCATGCATTCAATGGGAAATTTAATCTTTTGGTTTCCTTATAAGGTAATAAGCTGAATGCATGAGTTTGAAAGCCTGTAAGTACCTATGTATCCTGTCTTAAGGATAACCAGAATAATGTTCTGTCACTCTTTCTAACAATATTAAGTAATTTTACAATTTCTTATTAAAGGTGATTGCGGTGCCTATCATATAGATTGATTGTGGTGGTATATATTGCAACAGAATTATAAATAGAAAGATGCATGTCAATTGAAGTGCTTAGATTATTACCCGTAAAATGTACATTCAGAAAACCACAAATGGATTATTTCTTTGTTAGATGTTGATGAAACCGATAACTTGATAGGTTACAAAATGCGTTTACAAATTATGTACGTAAACCTGATGACCTGAGAACCTTTGACAAAATATAGCATTGAAGCTTTAGTTAGAAAAAGAGAATTACCAACTTGCAGTAACAAAAAACAAACACGTAAACGTACGAGTAATTGTGAACTGTTGTTTTGTTGTTTGTGTATTTTCGTGCGTAAGGAACAGGACAAAACTAAACCCGAAAAAGTTACGCAAAAACAAGATTATTCGAAATAATTTTATAAATTTGAGGAATACGACCGAAGAAGAGTAGTTAATGGCACGACCCTTGGGAGAGGCTTATGTCCAACAGTGGACGATGCTGGTGATGATGATGATTGTGAATAAATATTGTGTCGTTATATCGACTATCACAATTGTTATACCGTCTTCGCCGTCTTTGTTTCCGTTGTTGTCTTTTGAAATTGTATTTAAAGTCGAAACATGTCTTTGAGTTCAAAAGGTTTAAATTTATATACCTAAAGATATTGTTTCGTTACTGGTTTTGCATTTTGTTGTAGATGAGATGAATAACAATTACGATTAGATGAACGGCAAAGATTATAAAAACCTGATGCAATCCGTTGGGATTGTAACATAATTCACAATCTAAAACCCATTGACTTCAACAAAATTACTCCTAAAATGGGAACAAGTTTCGAAACCCCACCAACTAAAACTCAAATTACGCTGAGTGACAATAAACTATCGGTTAGAGATCACCGCATTACGAAAATGTTCGTAATAAGATCAATAATGACAGTTTTGATACAAATTGCACAGTTATTTAGCCATCATGTACGATACGTCAGTTTTGCGCCGAATGAATTTGTGGCTTGTTACGTTACGACACCTCTGTTGTAGAAGTAAACACTACACATTGGAGTAAAATGTTCCATAAAAGACATAAATAGGTACATACACATACTGCTCATGACTGTGTTCCCCGAGGATAGTCAGAGATATTCTGAAATCTCAGAACATCCACGTTTCACTAGTACTACCGAAACTCTATCTAGTGTGACGGGAGTGAGCACGTCGTAACTTGTAATGGACAGTGTGTACAATAGATGCCTCGAAATTGAAGCTCGTAGGTTTCCTCACGATGTTTTCTTTCACCGAAAAGCCAGTGGTAAAAATCGTGCATAAATTCCGAAAAACTTATTATTGGTACGAGTCAGCCTGGAAGGGGATCAAACCAACTGCATGGTAGGCGAGGTTACTCGCTACTGGACCACCACGGCTTGTTTCATATAAGTTAATAAACTTTTTTAAAACACGCAAGTTTGTCCACTTATGTAAAAAATCTTAAATCGGCGATTTGCGGCCGACTTGTGTGAAGTTGAAAAATGTTAAGTTATTACCAATTTCAAAAAGTTACATCGTTAACTCTGAATTTGTGCCATACCTATAAGAAGGTACTTTATTAGCGCGTTCACACACGATGACGCACGGACGGAGCAGCAAACGTCAGTCCGTCATTTGTGAAGCAAGGAGTTGTATGAAACCACACGTAGAAGCACACACGGTGACGCATTGACGCACCGGGTTTGGTTCTATGGACTGACATCTGCCGCTCCGTCAGTGCGTCATCGTGTGTGAACGCACATAAACTAACATAAAATAAAAAAAAACAACTTAACAGCATGAACATCATTAAGAAACCGTGTAACATAATCTAAGAAATTCGATGGCGCCAACATACTAACAGTTTTAAACCATCGATCGTAAAATGAAACCGAAGTGAATGGGTGGATTACGACACTACATTGGTCGTGATAGGTCTAAAAGTGTCCATTGATACTCGAATAACACTTACGTGATAACGTGATGTCTCTCGAGCCATGATACGAGTCTATAAACTTAATTGTATGTACGACCACCCAAGATGAGGTACAGATGTTCTTAGAAATCAATGGAACAAACATTCAATCAATCAATCAATTATACTTTATTTTACACCAAAAAAACAATATACAGAGAGAAAACAAACAGGAAATACAGAAGGTACAAAAATAGGCGGTCTTATCGCTAAGAAGCGATTTCTTCCAGACAACCTTAGGGTAGAGGAGAAGGTAAAAGAAACATTGTTGAATGAAATGAATTAATGATAATCCGCGATTGTTCCTTAATTAGTTAGCTTTTAGTGATAAGCGATTTCTTCTGTACACTTCTCCTACGATCCTTTGTACTCTTCTCATCCTTGTTATATAAATTGTATTTGTCTATTCTTGGTGTGAAAATAAATAATATTTATTTTCAAGTTATGTTAAACCTAATGGGTTTAGTAGGTAGGTAAGTGTAAGGGAAATGTTTTTTTTTTATATAAAAAGCTAGTCTGAAAGATACGGAATACCGTCCCGAAACCCAAAATATGCTAAAGGAGAATTACAATTGCATTCAGAAAATTGTTGGTAGTTAGGTAGGTAATATGACCAACCATTCCAAAAAAGTTTACCCGTATCACGTATTATAGGAGAAAAGATCGAATACGATAAACAAACGTAAATGCGTATGCGTGTAGTTTAGGGTGCTTCAGACAATCAAACTGAACAACTTTCACTACGACGCGGCATCAATATTGAAAGCGCGAACAAAAAATGTTGTTGTTAAGAAAATGTCAATGGCTACTCGACCTAAATCCAATGCAACAGCTTTGTTTTTGGGAGATTTCAATGTTGAACATGGGATCAACATTGAAATCACCAAAATTGTTGAAAGTTGTTCATTTTTATGGTCTTAAGCAATGTAAGTATGTATCGCATTTTTACACCCTGTATAATGGTGAAAGGAAAATGGTCAAACCTAAGGACGAATAGAACAAAGAAGATACACATAAAAGTCAAATAGCAAACGCTACCACGAAGCTCTCCAACAATTACAGTACCCTTCAATTAAGTAAACAACGATGCAATTGTGATTCCACCTTAAATGCTATACCCTTTAACAAATTCCTCAATTGTTCCAATAGCTAAAAATTATGCAGTTTAGTATCCACAGTGAACGTGTACGAGAATTGAATCACGATCAAACCTTGACATTACCACACCGAGCACGTTCGTAGCAGCTTCAACGAAATGTCGCCCAGTGTACTTGTTGCAAACGTTATTTTGTTCAGTTTAAATCATTTTGTGAACGTTGTAAATTTAAAGATTTTGCTTGTAGAATTTAGGTTGAATTTTGAAGGTTATTTCGGTTGGAGATGAAATCAGAATGCGTAAGAGACAAATTGCTTCGCTAGCAACAGTGGCTGCCTCTTAAATACTCGTTGATGCGTTAACATCATTATCACCTTATTTAAGAGCTATGCTCTTGTCGGTGGAGTATTCGTCAGTCTTTTCTGCTAGTGTCTTGAGTTCTTGATACGACACGACATCAACCTTTTCCTTCACATGGGCTCGATAACTCTTTCTTGGTCGGTTTTCTTCTGCCCCTCTCTCTCTCTCCCTCTCTCTCTTGAAAACATAAAAGTTCAAATAATTGCTTATCATAATTATCATTCATACAGCTAAGCTAAAAAGAGTTCAGAAAAAATCAGGGCGCCACTTTCTTAGCAAGAGCGTCAAAATCACACATAACTTGACAAGACCATCCAAAATTTTGTACCACAATAATTATACAAAATATGTCAAACTATTTGTCGGATAAGCTAACAAGAACTTACCCAGAAGTGGTGAAACAGGCCCTTAGTATGAGGAACTTAATTGTTTGTTGCCGAGGTTTATAGGTTACTATGGCCACTATTTTAAATTTTTACTTGAATATTTCTTTTTTAGCAGTAGGTATGTAACGAAGTTTGTTATTGTTGTATTTATTGACGAAACGAGTTGTGAGTCACGTTGTTGATCTGCTATTGGGCGGTCGCGTCGCCTGTCGATCGTTGGTTGCCCCCTCCCAGGTCTACAACGGGGCTCCAGTGGTGGCTCAAGATAGTGTTCTTTTCGAAAAACAATCCTTGAAGTCACCAAATACATAAATTACCGTACAACGTCAAGCACTTTTGCTACATAAACTCGACATTGGCAAAATCATCAAATACCCAAGATGGCAGCCATTTTTTAAAAAATAGAATAGAATAGAAACGAGTTGTGGATGTGTGAGACGTATTTCCTTTAACGAAGCCTGTTGTGGATACGCACTATGTAGGTATTTTTATTAGTTAATAAATGGATTGTTTATTGATTGCGCTACGAAGAAAATCACAAGAATCTCAACTATTTGACTAATCGAAGCACGCTATGCCAACGTCTTTTCTACTTCCTACTTTCTAATAGATTTTATCATTTAAAACTAGAATTTTAGTTCTTCAAACAATCGGCGAGCAAATATTTATGTTATCATAATTTCCCAGACATCAACACGAAATAGTAGATTACACACCGAGGACAGGAAAGTAAGAAAGGTCTCAGATGTCATGTAATTGTTGACCGAGGCGAATCCGAGGTCAACAAACATGTGATCTGAGGCTTTCTTATTTACTGTCCGAGGTTAGTATACAATTTTCTTCTCGACGGAGGTGGAAAGCGACAACTTCGTTTAGTGCAGCGGGACGAGAATTGACGCTTTCCGTCCAGAGGGAAGAAATAAGAATTTCCTTTGAGCTCCGAGTATAAAATGAAAGAGATTTCAAAATTACAAATCTACCCACCCACGCTACAAAAATTATAAAATCCGTATAGAACTGGCATCTGAACATAAAAAATTCAAACGAGATTTCAAATGTGAGCCATGAAAATATTCATATTTTAGGCAGAATATTTTTGTAACTTCATTTTCAGGTGTAGCTAAGCAGGTAGGTAACCTATCTAATTATTAAAATTTGATAAGGAAACCACAATTCGCACTGGTGCCTACTTATCAGGGTGTGAATGATGTCAAGATTTATATCAGTCCGGTTTTCGAACGGAAAATCGAAATAGTTATTTTTTTCCTATCGCTTGAACGAACCGTCTTGAAACCACAAAATATCACGTTGCTAGGATAACGTCTTTGCAAAGATAACAAAATGGAAGAAAATCGAGGAAATAGAAAAAAAACAATGAATGGATGATGGAGAATGGTAAATTGGTAATTAGATCATCGAGTATGGGCAATGGTTTCCTAACAATGTTTCCAGTCACTGAAAAGTCAGTGGTGTTACAAATCGGAATGCTGTAAATCTTCCTAAGAATAATAAAATAAATAAATAAATGATAAATAAAAAAAAAATAAAAAAATAATAAAAAAGTTGCAACAAACTCATTGATATGAGATTTTTTTCGAACACCGGTTAAGTGCAAATCGGACTCGTGCCCTGAGAGTTTCATACAAACTTAACTATGAAGGACAAACCATAAAGGTATTATACCAGGATATCCTGTAAGGTATAATACCTTTATGGGATAAACTTAACTTTACAGTGGAAAAAAATGTTCTCCCATACATCGGTCTACATAACAGTCGATGCTCGAACTGAAAAAGTTAGTTTGTAATTGATGAGCTGCCTCAGGAACTTGCCTACTTCACCACTTGGGAAGATACGGCCCTGGTTAATTGTAAGCGTCGTAGGCAGATTATGTACCTGGAGCCAGCGAGGCGAGCTCGCAAATTTTTCACACCATGACCCAATTTTTGTTAAATCTATTGTTTGATTTTTGTCTCTGTTTCACAGCAAACATAACGCCATAATTGCTCATGACATGAATAGAAGAAGACCCCAAGACTCGAAAAATTTAGGAAATATCCTGAGAAAACAGGACAGTTGGCAAACCTAGTGTAGGGGAGGTGAGCCGCAACATCTCCCCCCCTCCGCTGACTAGGGCCGTGTGCAATCCGCTTAAACACTATAATTACGGTCGCCCGCTGCCCTCAAGCATAATCGACTTCTGTGCACCACAGTCACACCCTGGACCCTTCGTACAAACGGTCTCTAACTGACAAGAAGAGGTAAGCACCTGCGATATTGAGTGAGTGCGATGAAGAGAGAACAACACAGCTTGGGTTGGTTTTAGAGCTAGACTGACGTGACGGTACGCACTGACCATGTACGAACCAATCAAGGGACGCGTTTAGTGCTGCGTTGACGATTTGCCAACAGTTGGCAGTCGGTTAAGCACTAAAACCAGTCTTTCTGCCGTTCACCGAGAAGTGGTGAGGTTCAAATGGGGGTATTAACTCATTGTGTCTTAATTCGGAATTTTCATGCTCGTCTAAAAGAAAAAAAACTACCATCTCTAAATATGCTGTTAATGCTATTGTTTCATTTTCATTCTTTCATTTGAAGCATCTTGTCCAAGTAATGTTTTCAGTTTTGAAGAAAAGTGATGAGAGGATCTCGATACCAAACGGGACCACGGGAACCACTTGGGAAGCCCGGCCACCTGCATCTATACAATACTTACAAATTATCCGTATGACAGGCAAATGTGTCATATGGGGACGTACTTTCACCGCACCTCTAAGATTGGCTACATTAGCTACATCCGGGCACATCAGCGAAGCCCATTATACAAGCAGCAGTCGCCGTATATAGCCGTATCGGCAAGAAAGACATCATATCTGCTGGGCATATCCGGAGTATCGGAGTGTTTAATGCGTGTTTGTAACTGTTTTGTTGCGAGCACAATGCCTTTCAAACCAGTAGAGAGACCGAAGCGTCCCAAACGTGAACCGTCTTCCGTGTACGAGGAAGAAGGGCGTGTTAGCGGTGGAGTCACGTGGCACAAGAAGTGCTTCAAGTGCGGTAAAACAACTATTTACTGTTAGATTTATGGTACCATTTTTTCCACCTATCTGTTTGAGAAGTAAATGAGGTGCCATCTGAAGGAGACCCTGAAGGAGATCTAAAGAACTGGGGAAACTAGGGTTGCCACCTCTCAGTCTGCCGCAACGCAGACAGTATTTAGGTATATTAATCAAAAAAATAAGATATCAAACAATTGAGAAGATGTGGTTTGTAGTTTCCGACGTGGTGATAGACTCAAAAATGACGTCATAAAACATTTTGAATTTTGAATGATACCTACATCGATTGCATACCGCACCTTTAAAGGCAAACCGTTACTAAATGAAATTTTTCAAGAATTGAGTTATCAATGTCATCTTTCTTATGATGCCATAAACTACAAAATGAATTTGACACTTTCCGTTTTAGGAGAGAGATGGCGCTTTTTAGTGCGGTACTAAACTAAAAAAGAGTGAAAAAATATGGCTTGCTAAATGCAAAACTGTGTCTAAACCAATTGTTACATGTCCGTTGAGGAATACTGACGGAAGTTTATAGGAATAGTGTGATTATTTGGATAAACACGCCTGCACATCACGTAAAGGGGATTTTGTCTACCCTTTTTAATTGGTAAAGTGTAACATTTTGTTTAGTCACAGTTTTCTTTTTATCAAATTATGCAATTCACACCTATGGTTTCATTGGTAAAATGTTACATTTAGTATAACTACCCTTTACTTTTATGTTTTGGGATATTTATGCAATTATATTTACCACTAAAGAGTAATGATTGGGTTAGTCACCGTTTTTCTTATCTAGAGAGATAATAATTTTTGGTTAGTTGCAGTTTGCCACTTACATTTTATTTATGTTGGTACTATTTTTGTAATTAAATATTGACTTGATAATAAAATCGAATAGTTAATCTTAGTTTAATGGCATTGAGTATCAGTTTTATACAAATCGAAAACGAAATAAATGTTGTTTTAGGTGCAGTGTGTAGGTACTTACTTGAAAATAAAATATATATTTCTTAATAGGTTTTCATGGTAATAATTAAAAAAAAAACGTTGATTCAGATAATTTCATTTTATTGGTTCTTCACTTTCGTGGCTGCTATTTCTTGCAGCAAGCTCCGTACAAACGAAGTACCTACGATTATAATATTTTTTACTAACCAATCAAAGGTAATATTTTTTTTAAATTAAACACGATCTAAATCTTAATCTCTATGCCTGTGGATGAATATTCATGAATATTCATGAATTTTCGTTAAAATATAAAGTTCTAATGCTATGATTAATTTAAGATTTGTAGGTATGGAAATCTTTGAGCCACAGTAAGTTTGAAACTATACATTTTAACGAAAATCTCACACAACACAGAGATTAGTTTATAACTTACTTATTCAAAACATGTATTTGACTTTAACTGACTTTAAATGGTTAGTATTGAAAATATAATCAAACTTCGTTTGTTTGGAGCGCGTTTGAAGGACTATCCTCGAATGAAATGACTGCAGCCCCACAAAAATCGATCTGTGGGTGAGCTGAATCACATCCCCGATGCAGATTTAACTTTTTCGCTAAATCTAAGTAATCGAATCGCAACCACAAGCTTCACTGTTACTTCATGTTCTTTTTCTACGGATGAAGAAATTGCGGAAACTACCTAAGTCGGTAAGAAATAAGATCACCGAGCTCAAACAAAAGAGGAAGATCTAACTCATCTAGCTCAAAATCGTCTTCAATTTCATCATCATACAACTTCATAATTTTCATTGAGTAAGTCTACCTCGGGTAAGGACTTTCCCCCGTTGAAGTAGATCACGACATAATAATATAGACATAATATTGGCTACCTAGCAATCTTAACAATCCCAAATTAACAATGCAAAATAAATGTATGGATCTCTCTTTGATTTCTAATAAAACATGATTTCGAAAATGTTATTTAAAGTATCTTTCCAGGTATAATTAGAAGGAACGCTAACTATATTATTTTCAATTTGATAGTAAAGTAATATCTTCGAATTATTCTGATTTTATATAGTGTTTTGTATAATTACAAAATTTACACAGTGACTTCATAGTTAATAATCATTATCGAAAAAAAATTAACGGAAAAGTGTTACTATAAAAGTTAAAAACCATAATTAATAATGTTCCAATTAAAAAAATAACTTTTCTGAATTATAATGTAATAAAGTAAAGAAATATCTACACTATAACCTCAAAATACGGCTCAAAGTACAACGTATATAAATTTTATGACGAAAAAACCGCTCATATTTCTTTATATATGCTCCTGTGTAAAATTTGATTTTAAAGGTGCGATACATATTCTCACGCCTGTCTTCCACTGGGATAAAATTTAATGCGTTACATATTAAACGTTATGATACAGACCATCAAACTGAACAACTTTAATTATGGAGCCAATATTGGAATGGCAAAAAAATTATCGGTTGTTCCTATTAAAAAGTCAATATCTATCGATCGTATGGAACATTTTCGCAATTTCAATCCCATAGTAAAAGTTGTTCAGTTTGATGGTCTGAATAATGGTCCAAAAGTATGTAACGCATTTAAGTTTACACCCCGTATACCTAAGTACCACCACCACTACCAACTCATATGAGAAGAACTGTTAATTAGCAGTCCTTTAATGTCATTACCTAATTATTTTTAGCTTCCATTTTATAAATAATCTTATCCTAAGGAAACTCTAGGTACAGCAATTCAGCAGCAAACATTACAGGAAGATTTTCTTCTGATTACCTAATGTTTTCACAGTTTACTTTACAAAATCTTATTCTCAATAGTTCAAATCACATAATGAAAATCCTGCGACCATTGCAACATATTGATTGGTATTTGGTTATTCAGAGAACCAACAAAAGTCGTCTGACCCCGCCATAGAAAAAGAAACCGAACTCTGTCAAATGTGCGCAACGCGCAAACGCACTAACGGCATTGCCAGCATGGACACGGGTGACCATCTGAGCAAAAAAAAACTCGTAAGTACTAACCCTTTTATTACCAGCGCCGCCCGCCCTACAGGGGTATATTCTTATTTAGGCTGGTTTAAGTGCTATGCGTATCCTATGGACCAACGGCACATGATTAAACATCCCTACAGATCGGAAGCTTCAAATAAGAGAGAGCGCGGGTTGCGGAGAGCTATGGAAACTCAATCCTGAGGTCCAGGTTCGAATCCGCACGGACGACATGCCATGTACCAATGAGTTTTTCTAACTTATGTACGTAATACCGTCTGCTTTCGAACGGTGTAGGAAAAACATCGTGAGGAAACCTGCATACGCTGAAGAAGAAATTCCGATGCGTATGTGAAGTCTACCAATCCGCATTGGGCACGCGTGGTGAACTAACGCCCATACACCCTTCTTGAGGGTAGGCCTGTGCCCTGCAGTGGGACGTATATAAGCTGTGATGAAATAAGCGGCTGCTGTCGGTGCACTCACACACATAGAACACGTTAGCGGTATGTACGAAAACTTCGTATGTACCGCGACGCGTCCCGCGCGCTTGTGTGAATTGCACAAGGATTGCACCGACAGTGGCACTTGTATGAAGCTTCCGATCTGCATCATGTGCTCTGGGCCCATACAGTAATAACATATTTATTACAAACCCAGGTGGGTCACATATGACTCCTTCAAGTCCTGTGACTTCCATTCCAGAAGTCCTGTGCTTGACAGGTACTTGAACGGTTAACCGCGAATACAGGAGTGCTATTTTTGAACTAAACACGTTTTTATCCGTATACGAGTTTGACGTAAACGCAACGAATTGATATTTTTTATTTTACAGCTGTTCATTTAATAGCGAGTGCTCCCCCGATTTGAGTTTCGTCACTCGAAAGTTTGACGTTTGTAATGTCATAGACGTCCAACAGAATTTACTTTTTTTCTACGTTCCGTAACCCCAATATTTTGACGGTATCCCACTATCCCACCAGACACGGGGATGACATTTCTCCGTTTATGTTTCAACAGGAATTGATCGCAACCAGCCACCCTGGGGAGCTAGCGGGTCGCCGACACCCTTTCGACTCATAAGGACCACTTCCTACAAGACCATTGCCAAAAGAACAACTTCCCAAAAGGACCACTTCCTAAATGGACCACTTACTAAAAGGACCACTTTCTAAAAGGACCAAATTCCCAATAGCTTTTCAACAAATTTTATCTTGCCCAGCCAGCGGCGCCTCGCAACACCGTTAAACTTGAGTTATGGTTGTTTATTATTTGCTATTGCCACAGATAATCTAAGTATTAGTCACTATCCGTGGCGGTCTCCTAGATTCGCTTAGGTTCCTATTATTTTCCTTTTTTTAAATTTCTGTTGTCTCTCATATCCAATTTTTCATTTATATTCTAAACGTATTATTCTTTTCATAAATAAATAAATTAATGTAAGTACCGATCTACGTATACATTTTATAAATAAAAACTTATATAGGTTTTTTTTTTCATTTACTTAAGTATATTTAAATTAGGTACCACAATATTTGTTTCAAAATTATACAATTTTTTTCTCCAAAACTCCTCTCCAAATTGGGAGTTTAGCGGGAGCTCTATAGTTAATTAGGTAATTAAAAAGGTTGTACCTATCGGACGCTACGAATGAATGAAAGTGATGATAGATAAAGTTGTTTAGTTTGAAGGGATAATTTATTATTATTATTTATTTATTTAATTTAAGGTGGACTCTATCGCTATTATCGCTCCAAATATAGTGCCTAAACTCTACAACAACATAATCACGTAGAACATATATCGACAGTGGAAATTTCAAATGTCGTAAGGGACATTTTGTCGTAAGTCCACTGAATATACCACTGAACTCAGAATTTTTTACTCTATCGATCTGTGTATTTAAAATTTCGATATCTCTTCAAATAAAGGAGATACGAGGACCATCATTTTGTAGTAAGTGACAAAAATATAAAAAAATTATGTCGTATAGGTCAAATTTTAGGTTCAAACTGTGATGTAGTTTTATGCAACGTCGTAAGTCTTTATAATTACCAGCCTTAAAACGTTGTAACCCACATTCAAAAAAATAACATTCCTTTACAACATAAAATTCTTTTAAAATATAGTTCAATCTTTGAATGAATATTGTTGTAAGTAGCAACACATTATTACCCTATGTCCTTTACGACATTATCGTCTGAAAGCGTAATTTAAAATGTTTGATAAACATTGTCGTAAGTAGCAAAAATTATTGCATTATGTCCTTTACAACAAAAATTCTGGTAAAGTATTTTAAAATGCTGAATAAATATTGTCTTAAGTAGCAACAAGCTATTTACATTACGTCCTCTACGACGTTATGTTCACAAATAATTTGAATATAGTATGTCCTTTACGACGTTATTTTCACAAATAATTTTAAAGTTGTTGTAGAAAGTCATGACAACGGTTCTTATTTAAACTAAAATTAAACACTTAAAAGGGGTTTTACCGCGTTTTTGATATCTATATTCCCGATATTTTGGTAGTAAACTTACACTTTGGCAATAAACTTGTTTGTTACAGAAGAACCAAAAACAAAATATTGCCTAATAACGTTATAACTTTTAAATTTTTGTTGCCATTGTAATGATTTCTAGACAAATTGTTTCCGAATTTCTTTATCTATAGCAAACTATTGATTGAATCTCGCTTAGGATAATAGTTTAGAAGATTAGGTCCCTAAACCATATAATTTTGGAACACGTGTCCGTTACGACGTTAAAAAAATTGTGATTGTAATAAAAAATATTGTACACCCTAAGAATAATCGTAGTCATTTTGGTGTAACTACTTGCCAGTCTAGTTCACTCTAAAATTAAATGTTGTAAAGCTATTTAAAAAGTTCTATAATAAAATAATTTATAATAAATATTCAAATTTCAGGTTCCAGGTTCCAATAAAATTACACAAAACAATTTATCTTTTGCTTAGTATGTTTTGTTAAAGAAGCTAGCTTTCGTATGCACCATGGTTCGGCAACATTATTTAGACAACTGCTTATTGTTATGCACGGTTCATTAATTTGAAGGGTGATTGTACCCATGATACTGAATAACTTTCGCAAAGGAAGAAGGGAAAGTACCAAAAATAAACAATATTAGATAATCGGCTGATTTGATCGAACATTTGTGTGAAAAACCAAATTTTTTTTGCTACTTTCCTACTTAGAGAAAGTTGTTCAGTACCGTCGGTTCACACGGCGACTCATCAAGCAACGCAAAACCATAATAAGCTGGGTGCACGTAGGTAGTGGGGATACCCACATGAACAGTTTACTCGGAAGTCGGAGGTTTACAGACGAATAGGGAACCGCCGTTTTGTATAAAACAAGGGGGAAATGCCCAAATAAATGAGCGTACACAGATATTCCAAAGCTTTCACTACTCTGCCATAACCACCACTGCAACTGCAACTGCAACCTCTTCTCCAAACGCTAAGCGCCCTGAAAACTTGGCCGTGTAAGCAGGGATGATATCGCGGCAAGACTGTCTTTGTCACTGTTTGTGAGTAGCGCTGTTGGTGCTGATGTTTCCCGCTTAAAAAAGTGATAGTATGGAGCCGGAGTCATACGCTAATTTGGTTGTAGGTACTCTCTCCCTTCTTTCATTTTGGGGAAAGCTGCTCTACAATTATTCTTTGAAAGTTGCTATAGTCTTACATCCAGATTGCAAGGTAGGCTAGTCCCAATATATTTGTAGTGTTGGGTGGAGAAAAGTGTTGTCATAAATTAAGTTGTCAGCGTTGTGCTGGAATGTAAGTATATCCGTCATCAAGCCTTAAATTACATAATTCGCTTGTGTCTATAGACGTGTCGTGTGTCCTGGAGCCCCTGGGCTTTAGCCGCATCGATGGTAAGCGTCATTCTCTTGGCAAAAAGGCGGTTGTCTGGTTTGGAACGAGACCAGTATATATGCACGTTCGGTGGCCCTTTAGCGGGTGGAACTACCAACCTGGAGTAGATTTATGATTTTGTTCCAGTCGCCTTTGAGACGGGAGGCCATTGGGGTGTTGATGCCAATGGCTTCATTCGGGAGAAAGGGCGGCGTATGAAAGCTAAGTGAGTTGATCTTCGCTAAGAGTAAATAGGTACATACTTGGTACAAAAAAATTCTTTTGGCCATCCCGTGGAGCAATTTGGCCTAGCATTTTGAGGACTTTTGAGCAGGGAAGGGTTAGACTCGTAAATATCTCGCAGTTGGTTTGTAGAACTTATTAGCTGCATTATATAGGTAACGGCCACCATAAACCACTCGATATCTATCGCATTTTAGCCTGTGCCCTGTGTCATACGCCCTCCAGGACGTAGCAGAGGGTTTTCCTCGAGGAATAGAGGTATAAGAAGACATAACAGCTAGCCGTCTAAAACGGGCCGTTTCGTATTACGGCGGATCAAAATTTAGCCGGCATGTAATACGGCTGATCGAACGATCGTCGCATTGTATCAGCGCTTCGCGTTCTTCAATACGGCTATAACCAAGCTAGACGTAATGTCATTTAGCGGGTTATGAATCAGCGTTTTGTCAGTTTTTAGTTTCCTTTCTGACACAGCGCCGCTAGGTCAGGGCAGCTAGGGAGATAGGTGTACAGTAGGCCGTAACAACAACAATGGCGTCGAACATATAGGGTCCTTCTTATTACGCTGACACTTTTTTAAGGGGTTTATCAGACTTTCAAACTGAGCCACTGTCTCTATGGGATCAAATCAGCTGTTTCATACTAAAGTGCAAACCTACTCCAGCCAAATGTATGGGACAGCTGATATTTTTTTCGCGATTTGAAAATTGGTCCCATAAAGAAAGATGAGTTCAGTTTGAAGATCTGATCATCCTTCTAAAAAACTGTCAGCATATTAAGTTGAACCCTGTAGAAAATTTTTCGCTTATACAAGGTGTTTCATAACGACGGTCCCTACGTACATATTCCTAAGTGGTAGATACGTGATTTGCCTTTTATTGTTCCATGTCCTTCAGGTCACTCTATACTATCGATTAGTCAAAAAAAAATTAAACATTTTATGCAAATTGAACCTTAAATCCACACACACATTTCCCGTAACTGCAAAATTAAGAAAAATTTCCGAAGTAAACTAACATCTGTGGTAGTTCAGTGATTCTACATTGGAACGCAATCCACGCCTGCCGCGTAACTGCAACGCACTATGTTAGTTACGTTGTTTTACGTGAACAACTTTACATGCCTAAGCCAGGCCATGCCATGCAAGTGGTAGATAAGTTTTCTTACGTCGGAAAATAAAAGTACTTTTTATCAATAACTACCATTTAAGGCTTTTTATGTCGGAAATATTTTGTAAATATGATAAGAAAGTTGTATTTATGTGATTAAACTTCTGTAACTTCGTCTGGTTTTGGAAAAAAATATTGATTAACCAGCTAAATTAACATCTTACAACCATCATGTCAATTCCAAATTGACATATTAGGTGAAAGTTGTTTATGACCAGGAAGCTGGCATACGTTTATGACTGTGCGCGTTTGTCATTATTTATAATAATTATAATGCTTTATGCAGAAAATAGTTTAAAAAAATTATGCGATGTAAAGAGGTCTATCAAAACCTCTTTATTTATTTATTTATTTCATTAATTGTAGAAATTAAAACCATTTACCATGAGTTAACTAACGTGGCAATGTTTTTTAAGGCAATAATTATGAACTAGAAAATTGGTCACATGAGGGTTGATGTTTGTCGTGAAAGAGAGTAACAGTAGCTATAATTAATATATGGGATGTTCAGATGGGAAGATGAATACCCCTCCATAATAGCCCTCTCCATTGCCCTTTGTATGACTTTCAGGCTTTTTATGAGGCCAGGAGTGAGCTACGACGTCTCAATTTCGTATGTCAAGTACTTAATATTCTATCCTATTCTGTGTCGTCACTGGCAACACACACTGGTCAATGACTTTCATTTTGAGACACTGCAGTGTTTGGCCGAGAAGATACTACGCAGTCCATACGTCCTGAACGATGTCCGGCCCAGTTAGATTCGTCTATTGATCTCTATCTCGAAGTGGGACCATCCTAACTGGATGGTTTGTCCCTGGTTAACATAATCGTAGTAACTTCGAACTCAGAGTCTACGATCTTTACAGGAGTGGGTAGAAAATGGACATTTGACATGATCTTCGCGTCTTGTCCATGGTAATTTTCAAAACAACTCGTTCGAAGGCTCTGCTAAGGTCATCAAGCATTCTACTGAGGTCCTCCATGCTCACCGTCATAATGACTTTAATTCTTATGACTATCTTCGGCAAACTAAAAGAGACTCAGCCCTTTCCAATCCAAAACCTTGAAAACATCTTCCAGTGCCACGGTGAACAGTTTCAGAGAAATTGCGTCTCCATGTCTCACACCTCGCTGCGGTAGGATAGGTTTCTATCGGACTGACATAGTGGCAGTAGCATTTGAGCACTTCCAAGTACCTACCAGTAGTCAACTTTTCATCGCTGGAGAGACTGCAGTACAGCCCATGTCCCATTCAAATCAAAAGCTTTTTCGTAGTCCACGAACGCCAAGCAAAGAGGCAGAGCGTATGTATGTGGTACGCGGTGCTAAAGTTTTTTCGGAACCCAGGTTACTCGGGATGTTGGAATTCGTCAAAATGAGCGCGACACGGTTCGTTTCAACTCTCAAAAACAGCTTATAGACATAACTAAGAAGTGAGATGGGCTTATAGTTCTTCAGTAGGGCATTATCGTCCTTTTTAAATAAGAGAACCATCAAATTTCTGTTTCATGTCTGCGGCGTTTTCCCCTCAAGTATGACGAAGTCAAACAGCTTCTGAAGGGCTTAAGGACCGGTTTCAATAGTGACACCCACCATACCAATTACTCGTTTTGAATTAGGTTGGTACTCATATCGTATGGTTTAACAAGTCGCCATATAATATTGTCAGTTTATCAAAATAGTAAAGTCTACTACGGTACTACTAGAGCACCACCATAACATTTATCGCTCTATTCCATCAAATTAATTTCTGGAAAATAGCTTAACAAGATTAGGCCGCCTTTGATACCCTTCTCGTCTATGTTGTAAATTGTATTTGTCTGTTTTTGACGTGTAAATATAGTACATTAATGATTTTATGTTATCAATATTGTTAAGTCTCAAATTACTTAATAATTAACAACTGATAATAAAGTATGTAATTTCTTAAACCTTTGTAGGTCAACGTTTCACTAGCAGTACCGAAACTCTGTCTAGTGTGACAGGTACAGACGAGGTATGAGGGACGGGGTTAAAATTTATTAATAATACTAAAAAAAGATTACTTTTTGTTGTAACAATACACTTCGCCCTTACCTACAAACCCCGTATCTCCATAATGTTTCCCATGTACAATGATCTATGTGACAGTTAAGATTTTGATCTTTCGTGAGACTACCGCGTAATAATCAATATGTACCACATACGTTATTTGTAATTGGAGCGTTTCCGATGTAGAACTAAGTAAGTGACTAATAACACACTTCCAATGAATTTTTTGAGTTTTTTCTTTATGTTTCATATAGTTTACCGTATATTAAACCTATATTCCAAATTTCGTAACTGTGCTACAAATAGGACGTGAAATACACATGTTTGAAACTTAAAAGTGCTCTCCTGTAAAATTTGACTTTTGCACTTACGGGAATGTACGTAGGGACCGTCGATAAGTAAGAATAAATTTTTGAAACTCTTCATGGGGTTGTCTAGACCGTCAAACTGAACAACTTTCTCTATGGGACGAACATTGAAATCGCGAAAAAAATAATTTCATATCCCATACATATTTTAGCTCTAGTCGATTTGTAGAGTATAGAACATAAATATTTTTTTTCGCGATTTCGATATTGGTCCCATAGTGAAAGTTGTTCAGTTTGATAGTCTACATCACCCCCTTAAAGGTTTATTTGTATTTTTGTAACACCTTGTATAAATGGTTCTAATAAAGAAAACGTGTCAAATACCGGTAAAAACAGTGTTTAAGGACAAGCAAAACTAAACTGAACAGTTGCTGATCATAAATTTGTCTCTGACATAGCAATAATCTCTTTGATTGGATCGAATTTTTTTTTTTGTAACTTCCTTTTATTTTTTTATAATAGCTTTACAACATACAATTATAGGAGTGGACAAGACTGGTAGGCAGTTACAACAAAATTATTATGATTAAACGTAGGGTGTGGTAGGGAGTAAAATAGATTTATTGTAAATCGCAATTTTTTCCACGTCGTAAAGGACATCTCTTCAAAAATTCTGTTGTGTAAAGGACATCTGTTCAAAAATTCTATTGTGTAAGGGACACTAATTTCTAAACTATTGTGCTAATCCAGGTTTGATCAATAGTCTTCTATAGATGAAGTAATTTTAAAACTATCTGACTGGAAATCACCTTAATAGGAAAGAAAATAAAGAAGTTATGATGTTTTTTTGCCAAAATTTTGTTTTTTGGCTCTACTCAAAAGTAGGGGTTTGTCCCTTACGACATTTGAAATTTCCACTGTCGATATTATCTTGTAACTCCAAATAACAACAGACATTTCGTGATAACTATACAGGGTGTAAGGGACAGCCCTCCGCAAACTGAAACGGTGAACTCAGACCATCAAACTGAACAACTTTCACTATGGAGCCTACCTCAGGAAACGTGAAAAAAAATCAGCTGTCCCATACATTTGAGTCGGGTGGGTACGGCAGTTTTGTATGGGACAGCTGTTTTTTTTTCGCGTTTCCTGAGGTAGGCTCCATAGTGAAAGTTGTTCAGTTTGATGGACTGAGTTCACCGTTTCAGTTTGCGGAGGGCTGTCCCTTACACCCTGTATTACAGCAAGTAGTTTGACCTAACATGCCGCAACTAGGCAATCTGAGGCGAACACGATTCTTGGCACTTCATAAGGATCAGCGTACACCTAGCGGAGAACTGTTCGAGCATTCATTAATAAATTGATAATGAACTCAATGAAGATTGAAATAGATTTGAAAATAGCTTTAGCGCAAGAAATATTGCGAACACGTCACAGGGACAGGGATCTCTTGCACACTATTTTCAACTCTATTTCAATCGACAGTAAATTGGTAAATGGTAAAGTGAGTATATTCTATCATTTCAAAAAGTTCAGCATAAAAAAATCGTTCAGAGTCGGAACTAAACGATTTGCATTTAATATAAACACCCTGAAATCTATTATAGGTACAAAAAAACTACATTCTTTGACGATTCGACGAAAAATAAATCGCATCTAGAAATGGCCATCCTCAAGCAGACCAAATTATCTCATTACAAGAACAACATACATAAACATATGCTAAGATTTACATAATATGTATGTAATTTGTTTCGAGGCGCCTCATAATATCATGATGAATGATTAGTTTAGGCGCATTAATATGCAAATATGTATATCCGTTATTGCGTCTATTACCCACACTAATGGCGATGCAGATTGCATATTATGATGATGTGATTGATGGGTTAGTTATGCAGCTGAAATGTTACTTGGAGGACTATATTATGTGTTATTATGATTTGACACTTCACTACATTATAGTAAAAAACATAGTTGCTTCCCGCTGTCTGTCTGTCCTTATGTATGCTTAGATCTTTAAAACTACGCAAAGGATTTTGATGCGGTTTTTTAAATAGATATAGTGATTAAAGAGAAAGGTTACATACATAGATAATACGCACCCATGCGAATCCGGGGCGGGTCGCTAGTTAAGAAATATAGCTAGGTAGTCTTAACTATTATAAAACCGTAAAATCATGAGGAACAAAAATGTAGCGGTTTACTTCATATAAAATTAAATAACCATCGATAGCGCGATTTAAATGACGTGCAGCGCCATCTATTGACAAAATTGTTAGTTTGTTTGTTTGTTCGCACATCACGCAAAAACTGCTGAACTGATTTTGATGAAACTTTTTTAGTTTGATAGCTTATGATCTGACTTAAAATCTGGTATATAATTTGTGCGGACGAAGTCGCGGGAAAACACTATATTATTTAAAATTAGAGTTTCGGGCCGCATCTTCTCTACAACGACAAAAAGTTTCAAAGACAAAAGTGAGCTTCAATGTTTTAGACGGCCCGCAGCTTAGTCGGTAGTGAACCTGTCTGCTGTGCCAAGGGTCGCGGGTTCATCCCGTAAGGGACATAATTAAATATTTGTATGATGAATATTAACATTTGTACCCGAGTCATGGATGTTTGTATCTATATTATTATGTATCCTATATCGTTGTCTAGTTATCATAATACAAGTCCAGGCTAGATTCTGGAACTTGTAATGTGACTGGATAATTTGTGTGACAATGTCCAAGATATAATGTCTACTTACATTATTTTGAGTTTGAGTAAACGGTTACGTTGCGTGTTGTAATCTTGGCGCATCTAAGTATCTGTACTTACCTACATTGAAAATATTTGCGAAACAATTAAAATTAATTGCTCCCCAAAGAAACGATACTGTGATAGAAAATCATTTTTAGAATGTTGTGCATGCATCACGCAAAAAATATTGAATCGATTTTGATGGATTTTTTCGATAAAAACGTAGTTGAGACCTGAGACTTAATTTTGAGTCATATTAATTTTGATGGATTTTTCCGAAAAACGTAGTAGGTACCTACCTGAGACTTAGTGTTGAGTCATATTTTTAGTTCCATCACAATTTTTTCACCAAATTAAATGTTGTGCTTAAATACAATTGACCACTACGTATTTTGGCCAAGAAAGATTTAGGCGCTATTAACTTAAACTTTATGTCAATAAATACAGCAGGTTAATCTTTTTACAACTACTACTTTTACTTACTACTTACTACTTTTTACTCCCTCAGGGAGAGTGTAGGCACGCGTACCCAATGCGGATTGGTAGACTTCACATACGCATCGGAATTTCTTCTTCAGCTTATGCAGGTTTTACAACATAATTCATAGCTATTCCGAATAAAATCATGCTTCTTAGTATAAGCAGTAAGTACCAGCATAAACTCAGTTTTTGCCTCGTCTACCAACACAATAGGATTACATAAGAAATAGTTCTTGTCCTTTTCCCACAACAGGGCAAAGGGCAGTCCCATTATTGTCTAGAATACGCAAGTTTCTCCGTATCACATTTATGTTTCAGTACACGCAAGATGTTATATAAATAACTAAAGATTTATCGGTAGCTAGACCACGCGACTAATTTTAGTACTTTTATTGTAGGTAGTACCTAATTTTTAGGCTTCCGCACATTGCAGCGATTTTATCGAGCGATAAATATCGCTGCGATTTTGCGATAATTTTTTCCAGTACATTTTGTATGGGGACGCGCGCGATCCTAGACACTGCCGCGATATTATCGCAACCTGACGCAATCTCTTTCTACTACATTCAGTCGTGGGCGCATGCGTGACGCGAATCGCGGAATCGCTGCAGTGTGTAAGGTGTCGCGATGTTGCTATCGATAATATCGCTGCAATGTGCGGAGGCCTTTAAATATTTCGTGCTTTTACGTGCGCAAAGAATCAACATGCTAAAGTTATTTGCTACAACTTTACAAATGACAGTGGTAGTTGTAGGTATGTGCAGGTGTGAATCCACCGTTGTGGGCACGGTGGGCATGCCCACAACCCTAATTGAGGTCAAGGCTTTCACTCTGTAAAAGTTTCATCAAAATTGGTTCAGTAGTTTAGAGTCTAGTCTAGATGTGATATTGTGATGTACAAACAAACACACATTTACTTTTGTAATTTTCTGTGTATGTGACGACTTAAGAGAATTACAAAGTATAAATGGACAATACTGGGTGTTTCGTTGTTAGACGCGTTAATTTTAAAGGGATGAAAAATACGATTTATTTTAAAATTGAAAGATTTTGTTACCTCAATTTGTGTTCATATCTCCATCCTCATACACATTTATAGTGGGGCACAGCCAGGGCACGAGCCTTTTCTTATTGTGTATGTGCTTTAGTCTCAAGCCTGCCCAATGCAGCTTGCTGGACTTTTTAAATCTTTCTTCTTCAGATACTTAAGCAGGTTTTTCCTCACTATTTTTGCTTTCACCACAGAGCAGTTAATATGTATGTAAGAAAACCACAACAAACCTCTTTGATCCTCTGCAGCAGCGGTTCCAGCCAGTGCGTGTTGCATTCCACATGCGAGTCGAGGAAGGTAAGCACGGGAGCGGTGGCGGCGTCAGCTCCCTTCACCCGCGACCTCATCAGACCCTCGCGCTTGGTGTTCCTGATGACCCGCACCTTTCGGATCGAGCGGAGAGCCGCACCGTCTTCCGCTGGAATAAGACAATCATTATCAACATACTCCCTCCGTGGTCTAATGGTTAAGAGCATTGGGCTCTTGACACGGAGGTCGTGGGTTCGATTTCCACGGGGGACACCCAGTGATATATCACTTTGTGCGTTTTTCTCCACATGGTTAGGACATTGCAGGCTGAATCACCTGATTGTCTGAAAATAAAGATGTTTTCGTGCTTTGGATGGCACGTTAAGCCGTTGTTCACGGCTACTATCTCTGGTGGTTAGTAGTCGTTACATAAAAACCACGTCAGAGGCCGTAAGGCGGTCTGAAAAAACTCTGACACTGCCCACACGATAAGAAGAAGATCAATATAGATTATGCCCGGCTATTAGCAGCAGCAGCTACCCTGGGCTATCAGCAGGCCTCTAAAGCTGGTTGGCGAATCTCTTCACCATAAGTCAAACTCAACGACATGCCCATAGAAGAAGAATATCATCAGCCACAAATGGGAACCTATAGAGGGTCCTTCTTAATATGCTGACACTTTTTTTAGGGGGATGATCAGACCATCAAACTGAGCAACTTTCTCTATGGGACCAACATCGAAATCTCGAAAAAAACTGCTCGGCCATACAAAACTGCAAACCTGCTCGAGTATGGGACAGCCGATTTTTTTTTTGCGATTTCGCTGTTGGTGCCACAGAGTAAGTTGTTCAGTTTGCTAGTCTAATCAACCCGTTGAAAAAGTGTCCATGTTTTCCAGCATTTGATTGGACCTACACTTTACAGATGAAAGGTATTATAAGTTATTTTCTTTAATCTAATCTGTGGTTCCCTTGAAATAAATATGTAACTCGATTTCTTCCCATGGGTATCGCAGGCGGATAAAGTATTTTTGCTGTGTTTTTCAACGAAAAGCTAATTTGACACTGTTTTGTCCGATGTTAGCTTTATGCTTAAAAAGACTAAACGGATGTGTATTGTATGCAGACTTATACCACAGAATAGGTTTGGTATATAGTCTTATACATTCTTAGGTATTCAAGTAACCTATAGTTAGTCCTACGTTCCTAGAATTCGCTTCCGAGATATTTCAGATACTTTACTTCAATAGCGCGAAATTGTTGTACCTACCTAGGTACTAAAATTTTGCATCAATGCGTCGTAAGTCAACCATTAGTGCGTTCACACACGATGACACATTGACGCAGCGGCAGACGTCAGTCCGTCATTTGTGAAGCAAGGAGTTGTATGAAACCGCACGTAGAAGCACACACGGTGACGCACTGACGCACCGGGTGTGGTTCTATGGACTGACATCTGCCGCTCCGTCAGTGCGTCATCGTGTGTTAACGCACTTAGATATACAAACACGATTACAAATAAAAAGCCAGCTTAGTACCTACTGAGCATTTAACGTCGCTCGAACTATATAATTATCGTGTAATTAATTATAAATTAATATCGTATTATAAAATTAATGATCTGTGACCTGTGAATTATTCATCCGTTGAATGAGTTGGACGTGTTACATTTAGTGATAATGTGTGAAAACATTGAAGGTTTCAATCCGTGGTAGTATTTTCTAATCTACAGGGTGTAACAAAACATGCTTGTTATATTTGAAGGGGTGTTTAGTTAGACCAATATGAACAACAAACTGTAAACAAAAGCCAAAGATAGGATATAGGTAATGTATTCCTCAATATTATTGAGTCGACTAGGTAGGCAGTTTTGTGTGAAACAGCCGATTTTTTTAGTTTTTCGTTGTTTAGTTTGGTCTAACACTAAGTTGATCATTAAAGTTTAGTTAATCCTCAATTAAATCTCTTGTTAGCTTTTACAACGTCAACAAGACAAAAAGTGACAGCAAGAGATTTAATGGACGATTAACTTCAATGAGCGTTTCTGCAACTGGACCGTAACTACGCTTTAAATATTACTTACCTGTTTTAGTAACACCCAGTATAGTAGAAAATTAAGCATTTTTTAACGTTCCGCCCATAACACAATTTTACAAATTCCGAATTTTCGTATCGGCTGATTAAACTTATGTTTATTATAAACTTGGCACTAGTTAATAATTTTCAGAATATTTGAAATATTTCAGTCGCGTGTTAATTAGCCTATACAAAATGCGTAGCTCAAATTGGCGATCAAAAACAAATTTAAAAATATCAGTGTAAGACAAATCTCCTATGAATTTCTAACCTTTCTGAATTTATTTTCTAGCTAGAAACCTATACTAGCTATCTGAGACCCGCCTAATGGATAGCACTAACGACTCCTTATTTAACAATCAGTAGAATCGAAGAGGTAAAAGTTGTTTGTTGATGCTTATCTTCAATTAGCTGGGCATTAGATTCATTGAAACACTGTTCACTGTAGTTAAGCTGCCAATTGATCGGCTACTAGATTACTAGCAATTACACTGGGCTATGTAGAGGTACTTAGTAACTTTAAGAAAGTTACGGCAATTTTTTTTATTAAAACGGAAAAGAGACATTTCACACGAAATATTTTTCTAGAGAAGATTCTACAACAAAAAACTATCTTGAATTGACAAGAATTTCTACCAAAAGTAGCTGACTTTCTTTAGTTTAATTAATATTAATAGTATACTTAATTTAATAAATAATTGATACTCGTTATCTATCCTGCTATCCTACTAATATTTACTATCAATTTGAGAGTTTGATGTTAGGACGTTTGTGACATAATTACTAAAATGCCTGGTCTTGATATTGTGAGTTATGACGCTATGTACCTAATACAATGTTGTTTCTATTTTGGAATTGTACTTTGTACACTTTGATTTGTTTAAAAAATTTGTATTGTAGAGTTTCTGTTTCTTCTCTTCAATAGAACAATTTTTGACGCTGTTTATATTATTTTTAATAAAAAACCTTTTTAATTTAACTTGACTTAAATCACGCATAAATGCCTGAACAGATGTGGATAAAATTATGTAGATTATTACAGGATATGTTTTTTTTATGTAAACTCAGACGAAATCGGGGAGAGCATCAGATAGCGTATCTAGTAGATAGTAAATTTTGATAACAGAACCACAGTACTTATAACAAAAAATATCTAGTCTACATACAGAACCTTCAATTAAAATGACTAGAACACAAACTGACTGACATTCTGTCGACATTAAGTTCACATTTGACTAACGTTTCTCAATTAAACTGTGTGAAATAAATTTAGGAGCAAATTGTTCTATTGTGTCTATTTATTTCTTGCGAAAAATCTAACTGGAGATTATAATTGAGTCTAAAACAAAAGGTAGGTTTTAATTCACACTTTTTATTGTCTAGGCAAAAAAGATCTTGATTATCTCGCACTCGTTTTCCTTTCTGTCTTCACACATTGTTCCAACCTCAAACTTAGACTAGAAGGTATTTATTATGAGAACTAGAAACTAACGGCATAATACAAGGTTAACAAGTTCTAATACTAAACTATAACGGAACATTTGTTTTAACTTTGTCATACTTTGATGTTGCGATTAATTTGTACGATCGAAAGTCTGACTTTTTCGTACCTACGAATTTCAATAAGTGTCATTATGTTATAAATGTAGGTACCTGCCGGTGTTCATTCTTGAACCGAGTTGTCAAATAATGAAAATAAAACGAATATACTAGGTGTCTGATAGAAAATAGGTGTAGGGTACACCTATCTATCACACCAGGCCATAGTTGCATAGTTGCAGGGAAAATGCCTAAGATCTCACGAATAAATTGAACCGAAGAAAGAAAAGTCATTTATGTGATCATAAAAGTATTGCGTCTCTTTCGTACTTGTATTTGTGCCGTAAAAGACAATTTTCTCGCTACTCATTTTTGCGTTACTAATAATGTTAACAGTACTTAGAGACATTACATTATACCTAGTTTTGTAATGTCTTGTCTGTGTTCTAACCAATGATCACACTAATCATTATCATATTTGATGGTCTGTTTGGTACATAATAATGGTTTATTATCACAATGTTTGGGTACTGATATGGTACTTATACTTACGATTGTCACTGAAGTCATCGACAAGGATGATTTCTTTAATGAGGTGTTCCGGACTTCGGTTCAGCACACTGCAATGGAAATATCTTTTAAGTAAATTTTTTAAACGCTTGTTCCACCACTTTTGGATCAGTTCTTGTTAGCTTATCTGACATAATTTGACATAATTTGTATGAAAAATATGTCAATCAATCTGTCAAAATAAGTTATTAAGAACTTAAATACAGAGGTGAGTCACGTTGCAGGGTTTGCCCCGAACACTTGTCTCTCGCATAGTGTTCGCGCGGTTCGCGTTTCAGCCTACCACGTGGCTCAACAATCCTTCTCAGTTGTTCTTACTCAAAAACAATCCTCGAGATTGGATAGACACTCCCTCAAACCACTTGACATTGGCGGAAATGCGGTGCTAACGCACAAGCGAGAAGTCCATTAATTATAAATAATAAAAAATAAACAAAGAAATTCGGTAGGTATGTTCAATTTTTTTTTGTCTCCATTTTATATTTTTTACTGATAGAAGACATAATTTTAAGACACCTATTTCCTTTTTATTGCGATTCATCGTGTTTATCAATATAAATTTAATTTTTAAATTATTTTTATCTGTAATCTCCAAGTGCAAAATTGGTGGAAAGAAAATAATTCGAACTCCATAGAGAAAAATAGCTATAATAAAAAATAAAAAAATCACATGCCTCCTCTTTCTAACTCTATTTTGGCAACATCAAATGTCAAATTCTGTCATTGAAAAAGTATTTTTTTTCTTAATGGCCAAGTTACTTTAAGTTGATTTATGTTTACCAAGGAGTTTGCAGGGGCAGCGAGTGACGTCACTCATGGACCGAAAAACTACGTTATTTTATTAAAAATATTTGTAATCCTTTCATTTTAAAATCTCTGACATAGAAAATATGATTATTGAGACAATTATCTCTAAATGGTTTTCGATTTAGACCTCCAAAAAAAATCTTGACATACCGAATTATGCTTTGCAAAGAATTTCTTTTAAATCATTGAAAAGCTACGTAGCACGTGCGTATCTACTCATACACACAAAAGCTTTCATTCATAGATGAACTTACGTAACAGATGTCAGAATTATTCAAAGTCATGGTGATGTTTGTATTACCTGACAATAGTGCGCAGGAGTGTCGATCTCGCCTCGTTGTGGAATGTGATAATGACACTCGTCTGGGCAAGGTCGTCGTCGTATTTCTTTAGGCGGCACCTGTTAAAAGTTTTCATCAATTATTTATTGAGAAGTATTTATTGACAAATTAAGATTATGAACAGTTATTGCTACACACAGCCTTAACCACTGAAGATAGAAACATGAAATTTATTCCACTGGGGATGTAGGAGAAGCAGTTGAAATGGTGTTGGAAACGATTTTGCGAAAATCAACCCCTAAAGATTCGAAACGCGAACGAAGTCGCGGGGAAAACCTAATTATATTAAATTCATGTAGGTAACGTTATTCTAAGAGCAGATATACAAAAAGGTTTAATTAACTACTAATAATTAAAAACTACAAAACTAATAATTAAATCTCTTTGCAGATATACAAAGAAATTCGCAAATTTCGTCCATTCATACAAAACGCTGCCTTCGGTATTTATTTATCATGAAAAGTGGAAAGGAAAATTACATAATTTTGCAAAATGATGTAATGTGCATTTATTGATCAAATATTATTCGGTTATCGATTTTTAAGAAAAACTTTTGTGGTTTTGAGATATTTGTTTGAAACTTGTATACAGGGTGTAAGGAAAAGCATCATTAACCTTTAAACCACATACTCTACCCATTAAATTGAACAACTTTTACTATGGGAGCAAACCTGTCAGAACAAAAAAATCTGCTGTGCTGCATTTTAGTCGACTAGGTACCTATTGCAGTTTATTATTGGAACAGCTGATTTCTTTTTTGCTCTGATCGTTTTGCTCCCATAGTCGAAGTTGTTCAGTTTGATATGTAGAGTATGTGGTTTAAAGGTTAATGATACTTTTCCTTACACCCTGTATAGATCCCTGATGTTCTGAGGTTTCAGAATATCTCTGACTACCCCCTCGGGGAATATAGTCGTGAGCATATGCTTATGCTTATGCTGTATAGATCATGTAAAACCTTTTCCAACCAGAGCTTTGTTTGTTTCTATTGCAATATTTTGAACTTACATAAAACAATATGGAAGACAAAGTTAACATTATATCTAGAAATTGCCTAATACCAATAAACATATTGGAAATAAACTTTATCCCACAGTCATTTCATACGACACCCAAGGGAAATAATAATTAAACTATTAGATTAAAACTGTGTCACAGGATTAGTGAACACAGGATGCTCGGTTTTACAGGTAATAATTATGAGCTATCAATCACTAGAAGCACTATCAATTAGAGTTAAGCCCCGTTATGTTAACAAGCCTGTTATAAAATGTTAGATGTTTCTATAAAGCGGCGTCCACACGTTTATCATTTAGCTGTTTCAGTAACACCATAGCAAACGAGTAATTAGAATAAATACAGAAAAATATTTGAAATAGAAACAAAGGTTTATTGAACCACACTCTTACCACAGATTATACAATACTATACAGTACAGATGCCCAACGTCAAACAATGGAACGCGACTGCCGTAACGCGGGCAGTCTTCGGGCAACGTAAATTCGGACAACGTAAAAAACAAAAATTTCATTTGTATGGGATAGGACACCATGCATTACTTAGCACTTAGGTGCATTAGCAGAATTGTGAGAATTAGGGTAAATTAACCTTTCAGAAACAATTACTTTCCATCACTTGACGGTAAATTATGATTTTTATTGTTTTGGCTTCATATTATTGAAAGTCTATCAGTACTGTTTTGTTACATCTTATTTATTTAATTCAAAACTCAAACTCAAATGAACGTATTCAATATAGGAGCTTGAATTAAACGTCAATTCTTTTCTTAAGCTATCACCGCGTCGGAACGTGTTGTCGCTGCAGAGAAGATGCGACCAGAAACTCTACAGCATAACACGACTTAATGACTATTACAATATAAATGCTTAAGACAGGTTATGTATACAGTAATACATAGTATATTTAATTAAATAATGATATACAATAAACTATAAGTTAGTGACACCCAGACCCAAACATTAAAATAATCATCCAATTTATAAATATGCTTTTTTACAGAGGACTTTTTTGATCAGAGTTTTAAACATGTTTTCGGAAACATTAAAAGAGATCTCGGGGATTTCATTATAACAACGTATACAGTAGTGACCCATTAAAGACGTGTTTACCCTTATTATATACTATCACTTACCTACTACATGATTAATTACACAAATTATCTCCAAATGAAGTCTCAGAATCTGGTCTAGACTTGTAATGGTTAAATATAAGTTATGCATGGTCTTCGAAAGTGCGATTATATGCAGTATGTCTTCATTCATAAGTGCTATTATGACCTTAACACGGTCTCGGATAACTAATCGACCTCACTTGCGTCTTGCTACCTTGTTAACCTCTGACCATTCATTCGTGCTCCTACATAATTCGCCTAAGGAAAAGTAAAAGTCAATTTGAATTCAAATGATACACATGTTGGTTAAGATTAGGTACATACTCTTGAGCAAAGTTAGATTAGCTGTAGTTTTATTAGATAGGCTTTCGATTTCGGAAAGAGGAGACGGAAACTCCCTGCATCTTCCGTGAATGAAGCTCACTGATGAATAAACTATAAGTACCTACTAATCTAGGTAGATAATTATTGGCACCAGATGAGATACAAACCGTCCCTGTTAGAAACCTACTAAGATTCCTGACTGCACTGCAGTGGGGATTAATAGGAATAGGAAAATATAAAAGGGGCAATCACAAAAGACCAGCAATAGTCGCAATGGCACAGGCACAGGTCTGTCTAGGGCATCGACAGCCAAGGCATGCATATGCTCATGACTATATTCCCCGAGGAGGTAGTCAGAAATATTCGGAAACCTCAGAACATCCACGTTTCACCAGTAGTACCGAAACTCTGTCCAGTGTGACAGGGGGTGAGCCCGTCGCCACTTATAATTGACAGTGGGTATAATACATGCCTCGAAATTGAAGCATGCAGGTTTCTTCACGATGTTTTCCTTCACCGAAAAGCCAATGGTGTTACAAATTGTACATAAATTCCGTAAAACTTATTGGTATACGAGTCGGCCTGGACGTTGATCGAACCATCGCCTCCTGCACGGCAGGCAAGGTTACTCGCCACTGGACCACCACGACTCTCCAAGCAGAAAGCCAAGGCCCAATATTAATACACTTGAGTTAGAGTGGAAGATTCATCTTGGTCAGGTCCTTCATTCGACTATATTTTAGCTCTCCCAGGCGTTGTCGACACCACGAACGACTTGTACTGTCTGTTTATGAAAGGAACTTCTTAGCACTATTAAATGTACTCAGCGACATAATTTTTGAACTCCTGCTCTACGACCGAAGCTTCGATTTCAGAAAACACCTTTGGTCACACATTCGGCTTGGGCCAAATTCCTCGGCTGAGTTTTAGTGTGGTTGATCTGTGTCCAACATTCTGGCTTACCGAGCTCAGGTCTTGGAAAAGGTAAATGAATGGTCTTTTGCAATTTAAAAGACAAGGTCACAGTTAAATTACATATTAAAAGGATGTTTCATTACGAAGGTCAGAAGAAGAGAACCCACGTAGTTGAAGATGGCCCAATCACTAATCCTTTGGGTTATAATGAGATTTAAATATAATAGCAAGGCCATTAACTATATTTTATTATCCAAAGTGGCATTTTACGTGGACAATACCATTTTAAGATGCATAATATTACCGTTTATAATAGTTTAAAATTAATTTAATTATGTTGTGTAACATTGTATTTTAGCACTTTGTTATTTGTGTAACGTTGACCTCTGACCATTACTTCATTCGTGCTCCATAGGCCTAAGGAAAAGTAATCTTTTATCGAGTCGATGTCATGTAATTTTATATTTTTCCGACATTTTGCTACGCTACCGGCAGCGTCCATAAACTCTTTTCGCGTGCAGGTGTCCGGGCAGGAAGGGCAAGATGGGCCATAGTCTGAGGAGCAACACCGCATTCACTCCTGAGGTCTGACCCGTCTATGAAACCTCACTTGGTGGACAGGTTCCCTATCTCCGGATCGGCCTGGGCAGTGTCCTGAGAGAAGGCTCGGTCGGAAGGTTGATTTGATAATCTCGTGTTTCATATTCCATGATAACAAAGAAATATGTGAGTAGTCAGAATTTTTTTTTAACAAAAAATTAAAACCGCCTTCAAAAAAACTAAAAAGTTAAAAAATTATATTGCAGCCGATGACTTCGTCGGTGAATTCATTAGTTCGACTCAGATATCAGTTATACACGCAAAGGGCACATCGATACGAAGCAAATGTTTCAATCGCCCATGATTTGCTGTCAACTTTTGAGCAGTTCTATTGTGTAGCTCCGAAGTCTTTCATCAGATCTTCACCAAACGGGACCACACGGGAAGCACCAGCTTTCAAATAAAAAAAGAATCATCAAAATCGGTTCACCCAGTCGAAAGTTCTGAGGTAACAAACATAAAAAAAAACATACAGTTGAATTGAGAACCTCCTCCTTCTTTTTTTTGAAGTCGGTTATAAATAGACAAATAGAGATGCAGTTCTGAAAGGAGACATGATTGGGGAATGCTGGTGCCATTGACCATCGAAAGTGTCAGTTAATATGCAATGAAAAGAAAACTTTAGACAAAGAATATAAGTATCAAATAGGTACGACGAATCCGAACTTCGAGTAGTTTTTTTTCCGAAATCTGTACTAAAAATGTGCGTAGACAATTATTGACAGTTCGTTTTTTGCACATTCGATACTATAATGATTAACACATACTCGACCTAAATGATAAGCCCTGTATAACATTAATTAGATAATTAATTATAGAGAGCCCTTTACAATGACATTGTGGATGATACATGACACTGTTGCATCACTGCGTCATCGTGTTACTTAATAACCCATTAAGTTATACATATCTGATGACAAGACTGCTATTAATCAACTTGTAGGTCTACTGGAGTAGAATACTTAGTGAAAACTTTGTATAATACTCTAAATTACTATTGAAATTTTTTTCTGACCTTTTTTTAGTGTTCATTTTCGTTTAAACGGATGTAAATAGGATTTTTTAAGAAAGAAGTTTGTAAAAATCTCCTTACTTTTATTAGCGAGAACGAGGTTATAACAATGTGGTTTATATAGTTTTAATTAAGGGTTGGACTACACATTAGGGTTGAATACAGTTATTAACTATTCTTATGGTTGAACTACACATGGCCGCACGCGATCGCACTTTTCCGTCGCTCCATCCTTTTCTATCACTCAGGAACGTCATTTGCTAGAGCATATAATATAGATAGATAGATAGACGGAACGCGATCGCACGCGGCGTGCTGTTCCGTGCTTTTCCATTCCGTCTATCTTATATGCTCTAGTAAATGACGTTCCTGAGTGACAGAAAAGGATGGAGCGACGGAAAAATGCTGTTCCGTGCTGTCTGGTGTAGTTCAACCCTTAATTTATAATACAGACCAAAGCCATAGTTCTCATTCCTGTAACCTGCAAGGTACTTAATGTCAGGACTATGGAGAGCTTTAGATTTATTCCACGCTTGCCGTTGGAATCCGTATCCCTGACCTACGATATTGCATTCCATTCCACTACTATGTAGTTAAGTTTTTATCCATTCATTCTTGACACAATGTAGCGCGATTAAATCGTAATCGTTATTGCAATTCAATGGACAGTTGTTTTTTCAACTAGATAGGCTAACGATTAATAAACATCTGTCTATGAAATAACGTTGAGTCCTTGGAATGTAGGCAACATTAAATATATAGAAACATGTAAACTTAAACCAGAAATCTTTTAGTAGGACCAATGACGTTCTATACACATGGACTCACCACGTCATACAATACCCAAAAATGGCACATGTCTCTAATGTCACCTTAGTATGATTTAGTTATGCTTGGCTGTCATACATTGCCGCTGACATTTCACACAATGTCAGCGCTAAGCAGCAATGGAAAACAACTAAGCACACTTTTTAGTCCGCTAACAGCGCGCTGGTACGATGTCCTTGTGTATAGAATGTCAATGAGTAGGACTTATTTTATTGTAAAATCGAAATTTAGAATGTAAAATAAAAAGAAATAAAGGATGTTCAAACCACCAAAGAAATTAAGTGGGCCTGAGCACCTGCTGGCTGCCTGGCTCCGATGATGTCATAGCGAAATTTAATTGTTCGGATTTATTAATTTTTATATCAAGAAAAGTGAATGTAAAATGGTGTAACAAAACACCCTGGTAATATTTAAAACTGATCAACTTTTTAGTTGATGGATAGTGTGGAATGAGTTTAAGATAAGATAAGATAAGATAAGATAAAACTTTATTCATTAAAAACAGTACACAATACATAAAAGGGATGAAAGGGATGATTCTACCCATGATACTGAACAACTTTCCCTAAGAAACCTATAGGAAATTCGAGAAAAAAAAAATCGCCTTTTCATACAAACGTTCGATCAGCTGATTGCATTTAGTATGGAAAGTACGAATTTTTTTTGTGAATTTCCTATAGGTTTCTCATGGAAAGTTGTTCAGTATCATGGGTACAATCACACTGTTTACCCTAAGTGCGTTCACACACGATGACGCATTGACGCAGCGGCAGACGACAGTCCGTCATTTTGTGAAGCAAAGAGTTGTATGAAACCGCACGTAGAAGCACACATTGACGGACTGGGTGTGGTTCTATGGACTGACATCTGCCGCTCCGTCAGTGCGTCATCGTGTGTGAACGCACTAACACCCTGTGTAAGGAGCTATATCTAGAAAAAAACTAAAAAATCTTACAATGAAGTCGAGTCATTACGATAGTTTGGATATAACAACATAATATTTACTTTATTTCGATGTTGCCTCCATAGTGAAGCTTTTCAGATTGATGGTGTAAAGTTCAGACCATCAAACTGAACAACTTTCTATCGTTTAGACTCTAAACCACCCCAAATATGTTTTTATCATGTATTTTCCGGCGGGACTGTCAGAGATACTTTAACCATATCAAATACAAAATATCCACAATCATACCCAGTCACCCACATACCATTAGCACTCGCCATACCCATCACAACTTTCACTCGCAGTCCAACCAAAGCAAAAACTCACATAGCATTCCTAGTGTCAGGAACCGGCCGGTTACTAGGCAGGTTGTCAGACGCCGCCTGGTTGAATCGGTTCCTGAGGTAGGGGTCGTTGTCCCGAGACCCTCCCGCCACGTACCCCCCCTCGTCGAAGTACGCCCGCCCCGTGCTGCCTGTCCCATAGGAATCTTCTGGGGGAGGGCTGCTTTCGGCTTCTTCTACGTCTGAGTGTTGCTTTATCAGTCGGAGAGCTATGTTTTCTTCCTGTAACAATAAGATATTTGGGTTTAGAATACAAGTAGGTACGTTCATAATTGTGCCGTGTTACAGGCTTTCTCGCTCGTTGCATTATGTTATGATGTAGAATATTGAAAAAGGACCCAATTGGGTAATTTTCTAGTCTTCACTGTGCGCGCGCTAGTAACTGCATATATCTGATTGGGTTTAGTTGGTCTGGTTCGATTTTTGATAGTAAATTTTTTTTTCTTACAAGTTTTTTAGGTTTGCCAAAAAAAAACATCTCTACGAATTGTGATTTTAACGCTGGGCGTTGTACAAGGATTGTAACTTGTAAGGGTGTCTTTATAAGTGTTTTGGTTGCCGAAAGGCTACATTATATCATAACTTGACACCTCTAGCTATAAATGACTCAACACAACTTAAGCGGTTGAGCTTAAGCTTTACCATAGCTTAAGCGGTTGATTGGTATAATCAGGTATAATCAAACAATCACATTGAAATCAACAGTGCAACCGAAATGCACGCTCTCTTCAGAATCCACATATATAAAGTTTTTCATTAAGCAGTATTTAGAAGACGGAATGAAACACCTCTCAGCAATTTATCAGAGTTCAAATTCCACTTACCGCCGGAATTTTTCAACGTTAACATTGTGAAATCTAATCACAGAAACATGTATAAATTAAAAATTCCCCTGAATATGTCTGACGACAGAACAATGAAGGTAATAACTTCCACGCGAGAGAAGCTTACGCATGTCTAATTAGATGGTTTATTAAAGTCCCCGGCAGGAAGGCTTTGTTATACTATACCTCCTCTGAATACTAAATACATGATTCCTCTTGTTGTAAAAGATGGACGAAAGTTTATTATCATTATTGCATCGCAGTGCTTCTTGGAGGCACTGACGGAGCGGCAGATGTCAGTCCATAGAACCACACCCGGCGCGTCAAAGCGTCACCGTGTGTGCTTCTACGTGCGGTTTCATACAACTCCTTGCTTCAAAAATAACGGACTGACGTCTGCCGCTGCGTCAATGCGTCATCGTGTGTGAACGCACTTACCAGTGGACGAACATGGGAAATATGCACTTAAACTTAGAGGATAGTTATAGAGGTTGGAAAGACGACAAGCTGTCAGAGCTAGCCCAAAACGTGCCTTTGCGCACTAGCGGAATGAAATTCTTAATCAAATTAGAAGAAAAACCGGCAGATTTTCTCATTCGAGTATAAAGAAACAATCTATTGTGAACATTTAGCTTTTATTTAACACCTGAGAGGATAAAAAACGTAATAATAATTTGGTTAGTCGGTACGGCCAATATACGGCCAGCATCTAGGAAAGTCATTTATATTGACATATAATAAGATCGTTTGTACAATACAATACTCATTACTTGTTTTTGTACCTACTACAGTTTGTGTGCGAAAAAAATAAAATGTGCCTACCTATCCACTTCGATCAAAATAAAATTAATTACGCGAACATTTCAAACCAGCAAAATGAGGCAAAATAAATGAAAGGTTTACTTGTCACTTGTATGCAAGTGCCCTAGATTTGACAGATAATGGCGCTAGTTTGTATGGACCAAGTGCACCAGTAGTGTGCTTCAACTTACCGCACTTCAGGCCTATCCATTAATTTTATTTTGATCTAAGCCTATCCAATACCTGTGCCAGCTTCCTGCTTGTCACCTTGTGTTTTTGTCAAATAAAAAACAAGTTAATAAAAATGAAAAAAAAATTGACAGATCCGAATTTCGTCTTTCATTCTGATTATTGTGGATATCTGTCGTATGCCTTTGAGATTACTTGGAACAGCTTGATAGTTTTTTCCTAAAGAAAAGGATAAAAAAATTGCAAAACCCCCAAAACGTTTTACCTCGGTCGTCATAAAAAGTGTAGGAAAAGCCAGCAAAAACATTAATGTTGCGCAAACAGCCTTGTTAAAATTTAATTTGAGATGAGATGACCCTTTTAGGTTGGCTAACATAAATTCCGATGCTCTTACTAACGCGTTACGGCATCATTTAAATTGATACCATGTTACGCTATTTTACAGTATTCAACCAAAGTTTGTTAACATAACACTTTTGGCATAAAGTAAGACGTTTTAGACAAAAGTTTCGCAGTTGCAGTATAACTTTTGCTGTTCGCTGCTCTTGTCAGTTATTCAAGTAACAGCGAACCAGCCAGAATTTATGAGGTTCTAGAGTTTGCATAATTAATTAATGTTTGTTTTTTGCTTGTTTCCAGTGTGGATTTATGCATGAATGGAAAAGGAAGATTTGTGTTGGTTTCTTTTGAAAATAACGAGAGAGAGTAAAAATGAAATCTCAACAAAATATTATGGCATCTTTGCTTTTTTTTAACCATTTTTACAGGTAGGTACAAAATAGAGTTTCATGGAATAAAAAAGAGTGGATTTAACGATGGTGATAATAATCATGCTATTACACCTATACTGCATTCCAAATAAGGACGAAAAGATATTCAAATTCATGTATTGCTTTCTGGCCAATTCTGATTAGCAAATATGATTTATTTTTGAGAAAGATATGCTATCCAACGTATCTTGGACGTTACTAAAGCTGTTATAAGAATAAGTGAGAGGAAGTGTTTCAAATCTCTGTTTCTGTAATTCAAAAAGGACTTAAATTTTGCTATTTGGAATGGAATATAGTTTCAATGGAAAGGTGACCAAATTCTTCAAATCCTCTACTCTACATTTATTTCTTTTCCTAAAGGTTTCCTAAGGTTGCAGCCAATTTTCTGACGTCCTGCACGGATGCGGTCGTGAGTTTATGTATGTATCTACGTATAAATCATAAAAGTTAGTGTCAGTATGCTAATTTATGGAAACCAGAACACCAGATACAGATACAATGATTCTGAATAACCTATTCGTTTAGTATAATTTATAACCTTGACATATTGAGTATCAAAATATACATAATGTAAATAAATGCAAATAAACTAGTTTTAGGTATGAATGTCATCATGTATTTTGTAATAATCGACCGAAATTCGACTCTATAACAAATGACACAAAACCAGTGTGATTTATGGAGTTCAAATTACGTTATTAAATTGCAAATTTTTGCAATTTGGTCTACTAATGTCAAGAGAAGATTAAGTTTTTAATAAATAAATTTAAACCGTGATTAAATGGGCTTGATTGTATTAAGAATTATATTTCTATTGTGTTTTGAGCTTACAAAAGTCACTAAGAATTCGTTATACAAGGTGTTACAAAACTACAAACAAACCTTTAAGGGGGTGGTGTAGACCATCAAACTGAACAACTTTCACTATGGGACCAATATCGAAATCGGGAAAAAAAAATTTTATGTTCTATACTCTACAAATCGACTAGAGCTAAAATATGTATGGGATATGAAATTATTGTTTTCGCGATTTCGATGTTGGTCCCATAGAGAAAGTTGTTCAGTTTGACGGTCTTAACAACCCCCTTAAGAGTTTCAAAAATGTATTGTTACTTATGAAACACCTTGTACATGGTCCCTCTTCGTAAGCTGATGTTTTTAAAGGGATGATCAGACCATCAAACTGAACAACTTTCTTTACCTTTTACGTTAGTGTTCTAAATCGCGAAAAAAAATGCAGCTGTCCAATACATTTATGTCGAGTAAGTTAAATGGAACAGCAGATTTTTTTTCGCGACGTCGATGTTCGTCCCTTACAGAAAGTTGTTGACTTTGATGGTCTATGAACCTGACCTGCACGGCTAGCATACCACCCATGACAAAGCGTAAAATATTAAGGATGGAGGCTCATCTCGATTCTTATCGTTTTCTCGGGGGTGGCATGCGAGGCCTACTGAATAACCATACCACCAAGAAGCATAAGTATACACAGTTGTAGTGTTTCAATTGATAAGAGAATATTTTTCTCAAGAATCGTTGATACCTGCAAATACCTGCTTTGATCTAAACAGGTTGTTCGTTCGAAGACATGTTTTTTTTTCGTGTAATCACATTTAGCTAAATACAATCATGTTCTTACAATGTTATATCATTTGAAAGTCGTCTCCTCTCAAAATTAGGTGTGATTTTAAACCAATTCGAACAAAGCAAACAGATGAAACAAAAAAGCAGAAGATGCGGGATGCTGATACATTGCGTTTTTCGGTGCGTTTTAAGTCATGAAGTTGTGCATAATATTCAGAATAATGTTAGAACAGCAATAGTTTGATGGGCTTGGGCAGTCTGCGACCCGAGGATACTAATAGTATGGGTATGGCCAGCATGCCTCCCATGATAAAGCGAGAAAACCTTCATATGCGCCCATTTTGGCATGCGTAAACAGAGGCACTTCTAAATTTTTCTCAATTTGTAAAGCCTGCCAAAATTCTTAGTAGGTACTATCGCGGACTTTTCCACCTGACCACCACTAGGCTAATTTTTGCTTGCATAAAAAACAAAAGCGCTGTCTAGCCCCGCCCTATTGATGAATAGACCAATGAATGAATAGTTTCCACACAATAAAAGTATGCCCGAAATTATGTTAATTTTTTTTAAAAGTGATCAGCTGACGGAAAAGTCCGCGTTAAGCGACTATAGTGTAACAAAGTCCACTGTACTCAGAAGGCTCAAGCAGAAAACAAGAGGTGCTTCTTCCCCTTTTTGGTTACATAATAAGCCTAACAGTAACAACATTTGAGAGCGCATTCGTCACACTCTTGTAAAGATACCGGGATATGACAACTTAGATGATTTAACGCTAGCATGAATAAGCTGAAATTTCGGTAGTTTCTTACAATCAGTTGCGGTAATGATCAGTGAAGATCTAAGTAGGTATAGACCTACATCTTTTATGCTTAGTCTTCATAGCATACACATTTTATTCCCTCTGCTTATTTAATCGGACCCACATGATTGTGGGTATCCGTAACTCTCCGCAACGCGCCATCGATGGTCTGGCTTTTTTCTAACTAACGTAGGTATCTATGTAATAGCGACTGCTATAGCGAGGAAACTTGCACACGCTGAAGATGAAATTCTGGTGCGCATTGTGAAGACTAACGACAATACACTTTCCTTGAGGGTAGGCCTGTGCCCTGCAATGGGGCGTATATAGGCTGATGATGATGAGGATCTATATACAAATGTGGAATTGATAGGTAAAACTAATACAATTTGATATGTATTGCCGTAACTATAGGTCGTAGCGAAAAATACTTCGCCTATGCTATAGGTGCCTATATGGTAGCGTCTAAAAACTATTTAATTAGTGATTACTTTTAATGTGCTCATTTCGAATACCGTGTAATACAATCCAATGGAAATAAGTCGTAAATTCATGAGGAAAATGTAATTTATTGTTCGGTCTGCGTGGACCTTAAAAAGTATCATATTATGTTAATTCAGAACATATAATATCCTATCTGCGTGCCTTTCATCCAAATCCGTTTATGCATGATTGAGTGACAAACATCTAAACATCCCAACAACACAACTTTGACATTAATATCGAATATTTATTAGTGAGATGAAGTTGGAATAGAATGGTTGGTTGGTTTCAGAATATCTCTGACCGGGGTAGACTCGGGGAATATAGTCGTGAGCATATGCATATGCTTATGCTGAAGTTGGGTGAACCTTCCCACACGCTTAGAAAAAACTCTATTTTACCCACCAAGAATGCAATAGGCCAAAGAGCAGCTATGTATGCAGCATAAGATCACCATAGAATCGTTTCCAACTTTTTTGATTTAAAAAAATTATAGCCATGCTCGATATGCATCAACACCTTAATTAGAAAAAAACATGGAACCATAAATCGATAGGTACCTTTTCCTCGGTTTTTCCGATTTCCTTTTTAACTGTCAGCTAAACAAAATAAATCATTCGTTGTCATGCAATCCATTCATTCATTTGCTATTGACCATCCCACCGATGATGTTGTAGAGCTCTATAAAATCAATATCCGATAAGTTAAGCTGCAATGACGGATATTAAAAAACTTTCTGTGTCTTTAACTAAGTAGGTATCTACAGCTACTAACAGAAGTCAGAACAATGTTAAAGTGATGTAGGTAGGTAGTTTCGGATAAAGATAATCATTGACACGGTTTGAATCATTCAATTCAAATAAATTTTATTGCTCACGAATAAGCAGGTACAGAGAAAGAAAGTAAAATAGGTTGCAACCTACAAATAACGCAATTTTTATCGCTAAAGAGCACTTTCGTCCGTACAAAAAGAAAAGTTAAGGATGAGGATTAAAATTAACGACTCATCAATCAATTTCTTCACTGTTTTACAACGTCTGATTTTTGTTTTTGTTTTGACAGGTTTGCTCCATTGTAAAAGTTGTTCAGTTTGATAGGTAGAGTATGTGGTTTAAAGGTTAATGATACTTTTCCTTACACCCTGTATAAACAATTGTTATATCCGTATCCGAAATTCAGCGCATCCCTAGATGTTATAGGTTCTTTCCTCTTTCCTGTTTTCCTATAATTGTAGCTCTATCGACAGTAACAAGTTATAAAAGCTTTCTCGATGCATATCAAATGAGATTTTCGTACTCCTAACCAGTTAAGTGAAAGTAATAGCAGATATGCGTGGTTGTTCATTATTTATCGTTCAAGTGTAGTAACCCTTCGATTTACTGTGACATTAGAATGTAGTTTGTTTTGAATTATAATTATACTTGTGCAATTGTTAAAAGCTTGCTTACGAAAACTTTGAAGGAGAATTCCGATAAGTAGGATAATTTAAGTGGCGAAAGAAGACTGTCAAAATCGTAGCGTGTGGCGGGCCGTAGTCTCTGCCTACCCCCATGGGATAATCATCACGGCCAATAGAAATGAAATAGCGATGACATGGCATGGCATGGCATGGGTTGGCATGTAACATCAAATATTTTATTTTACACCTGTGTATCACAAATAAATAAATTTTGTATTTTGTTTTTTGTATTTGTATGATACTGAACAACTTTCCCTAAGAAACCTATAGAAAATTCGTTCGTTTCGGACTTCCCATACTAAATGCAATCAATTGCAATCAACTGATTGAACTTTTGTATGAAAGGCGAAATTTTTTTTCTTACGATTTTCCTATAGGTTTCTTTGGGAAAATTCGGTATCATGGGTACAATCACCCCTTAAAGTAATGCAACTGTTGACCCTAATGCTGATGATAGAATCAGCAGCACTGTATATACAAGCTCGGAATCTACGGAAGTTACGTTCCTATAGTAAATACGAGTACAAATTATTTCTGCCGATCGATCTACGCCGGGTCACACCCACCGGGACTTTTCTATATTGTTTTCATCCCATATTCCCAGCGCAATGTTGCGAAACTTTTCTGTTATGATTCGCGATTTATCTTTTACAATAAGTTTTATCAAACCACAAGTCGAGTTGAGAGCATTACATGATATTGCGATAAAACGTAATCAGTATGTCTGTACGTGCGTGAGAGACCGCAGCTCGCAGGCTATTTACTGTAGAGATTGTGATGCGGTTTACACCTTGTAGCATTGTTAATAAGATTGATGGTAAAAAACCTTCGATTACTGATAAAAAGATTTAAGTATTCTTCAACGCTCCATAAATTGCAGCATTAAAAAGACGGAATATCGAAGGGCAATAATATCAACTCTTCTTCTTAGGGTTCCTCTCCATTATTGGAGATCGTCAATCGGGTCTGCATATCCCGGCCTATCTTTCGCCAAACGAAACAGCTCTTCGAAGCTAGCGATACCTGTCCAATCTTTCAGGTTCGCGAGCCATCGTGTCGTGTCATGTCACTCAGACAACAATCTTTTAAGCTTTTACAGAAGAAGCATTTTAGTTTTTATTTGCGATAGAAGTGTAAAGTAAAAGCCGTTAAGTTTTAATTATCCTTCTTCATCATCAGATTTTGTCCACGTATAAGCCTCCTTTCCATTATGCCACTCTTTCCTATCTCGTGCCAGTAGCATCCAAGTCTTTCCAGCGGTCTACGCAATATCATCTGCCTACCTAACTGCTTCACACATCTTTTGCCTGATGTCGCCACCACTCCGTCAAGGATTTGCAGATTAATTAAATCAACTTTTACGACTCTTATCTAGGTGGGTGCTATTCTATAAGTAGGACACAAAAAGGCATTTCTGTTTCTGTACCCATTATCTCATTATGAAATGCGCTTGTATACGAAAATCCTAGTAAACTCCTGTCCTTAAACAAAAGATGCAGAACGTGGAACGAGGCAAACGTCGATTCAGAGAAATCTTCGTAGATTTCTCTGAACACAGACATGGGACGGACCATGGACAGACCTTATAACATAGAAAGTGGTTTTATGAAGACCCGCTTCCATATCGTGCGGACTAAGTACCTAATAGTCTATCATTATCAAAGTCTTCACCGTTTAACCACGCATAAGGTCAATGTCGAATATAAAAACGCATAATTAAGTAATTTATGCACTACACCTACACGTTCGATATTGAGCTGCTTATTTAAGTAGCCAACCAAGCGAATCTTGCTTTAACACCTCACCTCACATTCTTTAGTAAATGCAAATGCAACAAATTCGGAAGCAAAATCAGTGATGCACTCGAAAGTACAAGTGTGTGGGTACGGTGTGGAACACAATACACGGCTAATGTCAGTTGTGGACGCAAGCGAGCGTGACGGATGCGCCGGCGCATGCCGTGGGACAGTAAAAGGTACTTGGGAAATGGGAAATTCGGTATTGTTTTGGTTTTTAACTGTAGTATTGTGTGCTTGATGGAGTGGAGAGGTGGGTGCATAAATTACGGAATTAGTTGAGAAACGTATGATACTGTATGGCTTATCAAAACAAACTATACCTTTTTCGTCCTGTCCATATTCCATGTTTAGAATCTCTGTCATCATCACTGTTATAATATTATCTCGGTCATTTCAGTGCTCACATCTTTCTAACACTTGTCGTTTTCTACACAATCAATCTATTTTCCTCTCCTCATGAAGCCATCAACATTAAACTGTAACTTTAACCACAAGATTCTCTTCACACAATTCTTAAAATAACACATATTTCTTCTCAGCACGTCATGTTCTTAACACGATAAATGGGTTGTTATCAAGATCTACTTATTTCTTACTATTCCTGACCAGTTAATGTAGTGGTGTAGCCTTCCTGGATTTTTTCAAATAGAGCGAAGTGGATGAAAATCCAGGAAGGCTACACCACTAGATTATTGTACTCGTTGATATCATTACGTACTTTGTTTATCGATTCAAGTTTCTGTGTCTTTGAAAGTCCTCTGTCCAGGAATCGACAATTGGAATGCTATTGCCTATACCTACGAATAACTCTTATTCGTAGGCCTATACATATAGCCAGGCAACTTCTTAAGGGAAAAAAATTGAAGATTGCAACGGGTTTACTGTCAACGCACACACTTACATACAAGTAAATTTGAGGCGTTCGAGACGCTGGAACTTGATGCAATACTATACCAGTACAATTTACAATACTGATACTAATTTCACCTCTAAACTGTAACCACATTGATCAACCCACATGGTAACTGGACCATAATGACGTCACACTAATCGGATAACGTAACAACGGTATGTGATAGTGAAAGTGTAGTGGCCACGGGCGACCTTGAAGCACTTACGACATTTAGATCCGGCTGCGGAGGACCAACTTTTTATAGCTTAAACTCTTAAAAGGCTTAAACAATGGACGTAGGAATGAGAGGTTTTATTGTTTTACTTTCGTTGCGAAGGTAATGAGGTAGGTAGTAAGGTTGGATTTTATGTGGTACAAGAACAATTTGTAAAGTAAGAATCAAAGTTAGAAGTTACTTTTCGCTGAGAAAATGTGGACATGAAAATACTAAATGGTCAGAAAGCTTCATACAACCACGATATACATTTATAGCAGGCTCACCTTTCACATCTTGAAGGTATCTGGCAAGATTGACATGTCAAAGAATGATAGGAGGCCAGCCTTTTGCCGACAAAAACACTTGACAAGAAGCTTTATTGTTTAGTCGCTCGTACAACAAACGTGAAGAGAGGGGTGATTTCTAAACAGAAAAAACTTTGAAAAATATTCAACCTTTATGCAATGTTCCTGCCCTGACACTGGTCTGGGTGTTGATGCAATTAAGTCGAACACCACACGATTCGAAAATAATAAGCAATTTAGTGTCAATCACATAGTATTAAGTATTTATAGTACTCTGTGGTATTAATCAAGGCAGACAGATAGGGGCCAATTTTGGGATCTGCCGTCGTATAAAACACTCCAGTGGCACAGTGGTTAATTGTTCTTTGGGCTGAATAAATTTATTTTATTTTTATTTATTATTATAGTATAAGAAAGAGTATCTCCTACTACATACCAGTGGGTCGGTATCCAACTGCCAACAATATCATCAGCAGATTGTTTAAGCTGGGCATTGGCACCTTCCATTGTGTGGAATTTGGTATCACGCTAATCTTGACTTATTTTCTAATACTCGATTGACTGCGGTAACGTGTCAGTTGAGTTACGATTAATCTTGTAGTCAAATAATTAGCGCGATAAGTACCTACATTTGTGATACAGTAGCGGTTCAGTGACGAATGACGATTCAGTGGACATTTATCTAGCGCTTACTGCTTTATCTAGCTAGACTAAACGCTCTGGAATTACATCCTAGCAACACCGGACGTGTTTATTTTTAATTCCGCAACTCTGTGTTGCCATTATCTCTGAAACCGTTGCGTGGAAGAGATTTCACGCTAGCTTTATGTAAATAGCTTTAATTATGTGTTTAGGTGTGTAGGCGGCATTGAATCACTCGCTCGCAAATCACTCTATGTGATAATGCCGCCTTTTGTACCTTTCTCATTCATGTATTTGCACATAGGTTTTTGTGAATTATGAGTTTGTGTCAAAAGTACAATTAAAGTTTCATAAAAACTTATCTTTGTAGGTGGAGTATTCGCCAATCTTGTCTCTTTTCCGCTAGTGTCTTGAGTTCTTGATACGACACGACATCAACCTTTTCCTTCACTTGGGCTAGATAGAGCGTAGCTCTTAAATAAGATGAGGATGATCTTTGTAGGAAATAAATCCAATTGCAATTTGATTGTAATGCGCTTTCAAAATGAAACCGATTTATCATGCAATTCGACACTTCAGTTAGATTCGAATAAAGAAGAATTTAGCATGCTTTATGGAGAGTACTTACGCGATGACGCATTGACGGAGCGGCAGACGTCAGTCCGTCATTTAATTTTGTGAAGCAAGGAGTTGTATGAATCCGCACGTAGAAGCACACACGGTACGTCGTGTGTGATCCCACTTAGAGACGTGGAAGTTAATTAAAAAAAAAACCTAAATTTTAAATATGACCGATGACCTGAACGGCTTTTAGTTTTCGTAAAAATTACAGGGTCCAAATTCGGCATGGTTCTTTAAAACATTCTAAATATAAAAACAAACTGATGGAGGGTCTTCGTAACTGAAATATGATAGTGTCCTAGACGAAGCACGGACGGCTCATAAATTTGATATCCTAGGCAGGTCCCTGGAGGCGCCGGCGATGCTATTTTTAGATCCTGCTGTAGGTGTAGACCAACTATTGCATTACTTGAGTAGCAGTCTACTGCCATTTAGAAATGTAGAAAAAGTGACGGTAAATGAAATAGTATGGGAATCGTAAATAAATCATAAGTAAAAGGCAAAACGGAACACTTATAGAATCAGCTCGGTGACTGTCTGTCCGTCACATACATTTTTCTGAGTACCGTAAGACATTGGAAGCTGAAACATTTTGTCTAGCAGGATTGTAGTTTTTCTTTCAGAAAAACCTTCAGGAGTCTGATTTTTGAATCTCATTCGGTGAGCTCAGCAGTTGAAATTTCAAAATTACTATGGAGATACGCATCTTTCTACTGCTGATTTGACTTTCAAAAATCTCACTTCTGAAGTAGACAATTTTTTTACGTGAAATCACACCATACTGAGGCTTTTTGGCTTGGCGTTTGCATCTTGTAAGCATAGTTTGACTTTATTTACAATATCTAGCCAGACTAAAAATAAAAACATCGAAATCTTGAATTTTCGCGGAACCCCTGAGAGCCTCTTATGGAACCCCAGGGTTCCGCGCGGAACACCATTCGGGAACCGCTGCCCTAGGATGTACCTAAATACATTCATGGGAATATTATGTACTAATGTTTTCCCGCGACTTCGTCCGCACAAATTATATACCTACCAGATTTTAAGTCAGATCATAAGCTATCAAACAAAAAAAGTTTCATCGAAATCGGTTCAGTAGTTTTTGCGTGATGTGCGAACAAACAAACAAACTAACAATTTTGTCAATAGATGGCGCTGCACGTCATTTAAATCGCGCTATCGAGTGTTATTAGATTTTATATGAAGTGAACCGCAACTTTTTGTTCCTCATGATTTTACGGTTTTATAATAGTTAAGATGACTTTTCTCACCCCGCATTAGCAGTCTTAAGCTTATTGATCTTTGCTGGTCATGGTTTCGATACCGGTTCAGCGTACAAGCAATATCTTCAAAGTCACCTATCTATTCCAATACACTAGTTTCACCACGTATGAAGCCTCCTAAGATGCCTCTTATCACTTTGTTTTAAGACTGAAAATTGTTCGATTTACAGGATATAGTATTTACAACAAGTTCTAGTAGAAATGGCTCGGATTTTATTAAACTAGTTTGGAAAGTTCGCCTGTACCAGTCACGATCCTGCATTGGATAGGCTTTACATCTGCTTTGTAATTTGTGTTTTATTTCGTTGAGTTTAGGTTTAGTTTTAGATGAGGCTTTAAGTCACGAAGCTTACGTCTGGAGGAAGCCCGATGCAAGAGATTAAAATACCTATTATCTGTGTTGAATAGGGATGAGCTATTTTCGAGAGTAACTATCGAATTATTCAAATGATTGTTAGGTAGGTATAGCAACTTCGGTCGACCTACTGCGACCTGAAGAGACCAGACTACCCAATTAAAGTGGTCTTAAGAGGATAGGCGGGCTGAAATGCTAATTTAGAGAATAAGTCACTTTTCCCACTGTATACGTATTTATCAGATCCGCCCCACCCATACACCCCGCCGACTAGAGTGCAAAAGAGACAACTGCAGCTCGGACCGATTTTATATACTAAAAATCGACGAAATCAGCATTTCGTAGTCCCCTGTTTTCTCCTCCAAAACTAAACCGATTTTAATAATTCTTTCAAAAATAATAATATGAGAAAGACTTCGGCTATGTCCGTACGTTTTGCTTTTCTTGTTTATATTCGTCAAATTTGTTTACTGGATGTCTGAAAACGGGCAGTAAAATGGGTCATTTTTGAAGGTCCCTAGTTCTTACAGTAATTAATTAATGCAAAAAAGCAAAACATAGGGACATGGCAGAGGTGACATAGATAGTATGGTAAAAAAAATTTGCTCTAGTGTTATTATCCAGGGAGAAAACAGGGGAATACGTTTGTATGGAGAAAACTATACTCATCTATCCTCTTAAATTGAGGTCTAATAGGAAGGATGTTTTGTGTGGTGTAGAGTTTCTGGCCGCATCTTCTCGACAACGGAACACCTTCGGAAGCGGTGGTACAGTCAAAAATGACGTCAGAAAGCTTTTCATGTGATATTATTTTGAATAAAACATTTTGAGATTGAGGAGATAATAAGGTTTCCCGAAAGTTACTTAGTGCCGAAGACCGGATTTATACTTATAGACAATGTGACTGTAATGAAACGAAAGAACCTTAAACGCTTAGTTGCAGAAACGCTCATTAGAGTTAATCCTCCAATAAATCTCTTGCTAGCTTTTACTACGTCAGCAAGACAAAAAATGACAGCAAGAGATTTAATGGAGGATTAACTCTAATGAGCGTTTCTGCAACTGAGCGTAAATCGTGTGTATGGAATTGATAATGAATATTTTTTTTTAATACTCGACAAGTCCATGTCTCCTTGTCAATTCAATTGCTTGGACGCTATTTTCAGCAAGTTTTAAATTAAAATAATGCTCTTTTATTAATAAGGTATTATCTGTTACCCACGACTTTGTTTGCGTAGAAAGTCCTTTCTTAGGGTTTAGGCTATAATCTGTACCAAGTTTCTTCAAAATCGATTCAGCGGGTAAGCCGAGAAAACGTAACAGACAGATTAATAGATAAAGGTACCAGGTACTTTTGCATTTATAAATATTAGTTTTGTACAATTTGTCGTGGCATTTACGTTGCACTACTGCTCATTCTATTACCTAAAAAAAGTACCGGGGAGGGACTGGATGAGGAAGGCCGAGGACAGAGTTTTGTGGCGCGCCTTGGGAGAGGCCTATGTTCAGGAGTGGATGATAATAGGCTGATTAAACTAGAAACAACACCAGTAGATGTCAATAAAAAAGCATTTAAATACTGCCCATGCTCACATGAATACCTAATGAGCATCCTAAATTCCAAATTACACACTAAAATAGACCAGATTTACCTAGTCAGGTACACTTACATTAGCATTCCAATCAAGTTTAGTTAAACAAGGCTTTAACAACAAATATACGTTTACGTAATACGTAATTGCCTGAGATCAGTTCACATCTAACGTAACAGAAACAAAAAGTAAAAGCACTCCAATTACGAGGTCAAGACAGTGTCTGGTTTATTAAATTTACAACAGGAGGCCTACCATGAGTTTACACTGTAGTATACTACAGTAAAACTACTGTAGTAAACTACAGTTTTTGCTTAGAATTTCGTACAGCGTTCCTAGTGGTTACGTCGAGAACTAATTCTGTCATACAAAATTGGCTCCGCAACTACAGTAGTACGTACAGTGAAAACTCATGGTAGGCCCACAGTACAGCTGCTCTTTTGTATGTTATGACTTTTTAAACTACAGTTCGAAAACAGCTAATTGAACCAAATTATAGACTGAAAATTTTTAGGCTGGCCGCCTACCTATACTGCTCACTTTTGCCTGTGCCATTTTTACAATCTCTTACGTCGTTTTGACATCTACTGCGGTGTTGTTTCTAGTTTAATCAGCCTATTATCATCCACTCCTGAACATAGGCCTCTCCCAAGGCGCGCCACAAAACTCTGTCCTCGGCCTTCCTCATCCAGTCGCTCCCCGCTACTTTTTTAGGTCGTCTGTCCAGCGGGCAGCAGGGCGTCCCACACTACGCCTACCAGTTCGCAGTCTCCACTCTAGAACTCTGACACTCCATCAGTTTAATTGTTTTAAGGATAGACAATACTTATGCCAGCTTCCTGGTTTAATGCAGTAATTGTAGTACTCTTTGGTTTAAGTAAGCATGCTCTGGATAATGTGGATTCTGGTTCGAGTACCGCTCACCACAAAATTTTTAATCTTTAATTCGATTCAAAATGCAAAATTTGGCCGTGACTTGTATAACTATACACAGAGGCACATACATTGCTATGTTCCCAAACGTAAGCTTCTAAGCGTTTTATTATAGTAACCATACAACGAAAGATTCAAACCCAGGACCTCTGGTGTGGACGCCTGGCGTGGTAACCATTACGCCAACTGGGTCATCTCACCCACTCACACTTGTGTTGTAATTTTTTAAAACAAAAATATGTCATTCATTATACCATACTACATGTAGAGATGTTCCGAATCAAAACTAAACATGCACAGATTTTTAAAACAGCTATTATTATCGTTCGCTAAATGTTTATTACAAACAGGGCTAGTTGTGATCTGAGAAAACAATCACTGTAGTAATGTTGATAAACAGTTTCACAGTTTGCAGTCGAAACACAGACTATCTTCCTTATGGACTTCTAATAGGCTGGCACTTTCCTCACTCAACGGATAAGCATAGCGAGGAAATGCTGCCAGCGTTTTGGGTACGACTCTCCCACAAGGACCGAACCTGTACCACACCCTAGACTAGTTTAGTTTTAAGTCCCTTTATTTGTAATTTTATTTAATGTCACTAAATATTTTGGTACCATTTATTATATGGTATCATTACAATATATACTAAAAATAAACAAAGAAGTATACTTATCATAAAATATGGTGCAGTTCGGAATGAAGGCATCAAAGATTCTTATGGCATTTCGTTGCTAAACGCTATGCTGAATGTTTTTATTTTTAGCGAAGAAAAACTCATCAGTTCTTATCCTGGGAACACGAATTCGATTATTTATTCGTAAAATAGATCAGCAATAAAAGGAAGCTTTCAGTATTTTCGTATCGACTATTCGACTACACAAATGTTACCGCACATAGGTTGATGATAATTACTCAATGCAATTTGTATAGATGCATGTAGCTTAATACAAAAATTTCATGGTTTACGAACATTTGAATCACTAAACTTACACGTAAATAGGCATTTGTTAGCGTTTTACATGGAAGTATTTAATAATGCATTAAAAGTGTAATAGTAGTCTATAGCTTTAGGCAGTCTGTGGCCGATATACATAAACAGGGGCAGAGCATAGGTCACAAAGTCCAACGCAATTGTAAAATTATTGAGGAATTTTGTTGAGTTGTAAACTTTGTATTATTATAATATATTTTAGATGAGTGTATGCCAATATCTCGGAAACTAAGGATGATAGCTTATTCAAATAAAAAGTATTTCATTGACTTTTCCTAAAATTAATTAATACAATTTACAGTTTTCATTTGTTTGACTTAATTAAAATACATAAATACAAATGCGTTAATTCTATCACAGACCAAAAATTTTATATAAACATTTTTGGTCACAGATATAATATTTCCCCACATTTTACTCGGCATGAGTGATAAAATTACCACATAAATAATAAATGTTGAATACCAAAAATTTAATTTTTTATTCATGTTTTATAATTTTTTATTGGCATTACTTTATAGCAACTAGAAATTTTATTAATTTAAATCATAGACTTAAACTCTAGCGATAGACTTGCCCTTGCATAGAAGCAACATGTTCCACTTGAATGAGGTGTACGCACCTGATTGATGTTCCCGAGTTCACTTCGTCACTATGGCAATGACAGACCGCAATGTGTCATTTTGTGTTGTTTTGTGTGACATGTTGTTTGTTTGAACGAGCTTGTCTATCGCTAGAGTAATATGTCTATGATTAAAATAGTATTAAATTGTCTATAAATTAATTTTTCACCTCACAAGCTCGGAAAGATTCTGTTTATCATTCCAAATCTGAGTGCAAAAGTGCATTTTATCCGCTAGCGTGGAAAGAGTTTTTGAAATTCGATTCTGTCTATTCAATATTTTTATATACTCGTACAATCGCCAATCCACTGAAAATGCTTAGTAACTATTTCATGACACTGGCCAGTACAAAAATAAAAACTTTTTGAAATGTTCTTTTTAGCAATTCACTTTTTTTCCTCGCTGTTGTGAGGTGAAAAATTGTGTTTCGCTCGGCTGCAAAGTTATTCTGCGTCTCGTACCTTTGAAAACTTCGCTAAGCGCTCAGGATTATATTATTTGAATCCTTCGCTTGCTCAGGTTTCAATAAAAGTAGGTACTCGCAGCAAAAAGCAACTTTGCAACCTAGCATAACAAATAACTATTTATTTAAATAAACTATCATGCTTAGTTTCCGATATAGTATAGTTTATGTTGTTGTTTGTGTAATTGATGGTGGATCGTACATCTGGAAGTTTATTTGTCTCTGACTATTCCAATATACTAATAAAATCTAATAAGTTATTATTCCAGTAAAGCAAAATAAGGAAGTCCATAAACCACTAATTGAAGGTGTAAAATATTGAACGTCCTTATTTGTCCGGGCACCAATTAGAGAGTAAACGTTAACCAAACGATAGTGAAAGTCAGTTGAGACTTTAAAACTATTTTATAGAGCACTCTAGTCGTAATCGTTACATTTATTTTATTGAGACACTTCAATGAGGTATAATTAATTTAATTGAAAGCTGTAAGTGGGGTTTAAAGTTTTATTATACAATGATCTTCTAGCGGATTCGTTCTGGCTGAGTTTGGATTGTAGGGAAAGCATTCTGTATCGAATGCAAAGATTTTACCTTTCATCCACCTTGATAAATGTTGTTGGTAACTAGTAACGAAAAGAAGAATACCTGAAACAAAAATTTTATCGTTCATAGGTTTTTTTTTTTACAATTTATAATAAACAAGTTAATGAGTTTGTGTATTTAGGATGTATGTTTACTAGAGACGGGAAATCTGAGGGTGATGTGCATAGGCGAGTAACAGCGGGAAATAAAGTGAACGGTGCTTTGCATACCATTGTGGCTAGCCAATTGGTGTCCAAAAGGGCGCGACTTGCTATACACAATGGTGTGTTGGTGCCTACACTTATGTATGGCAGTGAGTGTTGGGTATGGCAGAAGAAACATGAAAGTAAAATTAATGCTGTTGAAATGCGTTCCTTGCGAAGCATCTGTGGAGTTACGCTGAGAGATAGAGTGAGAAATTGTGTGATTAGAGATCGATGTAAATTGAAAGAAGATGTTGTGACAAGAATAGAGAAGGGTATGCTTCGTTGGTTTGGTCATGTGGAGAGGATGAGTGATAGCAGATGTACGAAAGAGATATATGGAGCTAAAACGAGTGGAAGTGTCGGTAGAGGGCGCCCTCGTAGGACGTATTCTGATCAAATCAGTTGCGTCCTACAAAAAGGGGAGGTGCGGAGTACTCGAAACCGACGGGCATGTATGAAGAGATGTATGGATGTGAATGAGGCAAAAGATGTATGTAAGGATCGTAGTAGATGGCGCGCTCTGGTCTCTGCCTACCCCAATGGGAAAGAGGCGTGACGTTATAGATAGATAGATAGATAGATAGAATTTATAATATAATTACGACATAGGTAGGTACCTATATTATAAGATACAATACGTCATGATGCCGATGAGCTAAAGTGATTCAGTGAGAAATAAATTACGACATTATACAGGGTGTTTCATAAGTAACAATAATTTTTTAAAACTCTTAAGGGGGTTGTTTAGACCGTCAAACTGAACAAATTTCTCTATATAGGACCAACATCGAAATCGCGTAAAAAAAAATTTATATCCCATTTAGCTCTAGTCGATTTGTAGAGTATAGAACATTTTTTTTTTTTTCGCGATTTCGATATTGGTCCCATAGTGAAAGTTGTTCAGTTTGATGGTCTACACCACCCCCTTAAAGGTATATTTGTATTTTTGTAACACCTTGTATAAATAAATAATTCAAACCAGAATCAGAATCATTTACCGTAAACCATCGGAAGAAATATAGGTACTTAGAGAAAAAAAATACTTGTATTATCCCCTTCTTAATATGCTGACACTTTTTTAAGGGGACGATCAGACTGTCAAACTGAACTTTCTTTATGGCAACAACATTGAAATTGGAAAAAAACTGCTGTTCCATACAAAAGTGCAAACTTACTCGAGCCGAATATATGGGACAGCTGATTTTTTTTTGCGTTTTCGATGTTGGTCCGCTAGAGAAAGTTCTTCAGTTTGGATGGTCTGATCATCCCCTTAAAAAGTGTCAGCATAATTATAAAGAAGGACCCTGAATACAATTATAATAAAATTAGAATCATAAGCTCTTAGTCAGTTCAATCGTTCTACTAGTATTGTGTTGATAAATACTTAAACTAAATAAATATTCCATATTTTATCAAAATTTATGGTTACGAAAATGTTTTTCTAAATTATTATCTGATATCATATTTGTGCTAGTAATTTTATTGTTAGCATTAGATCATTCAACCCTCTTACATGACTTTATGATCATGACACATTATTATTATTGTTGGCTGGGCTATTGTGCAAGCAAGGTTCGTTATGTAACACTGCGACCATCGCTGATCTTTTGTGTTCGCCCCAAGCTCACCCATATTTTACTCATACATCCGAACTAATTTTTTATTATTCTCGGGTATGCAGGTTTCCTTACGATGTTTTCCTTCACCGTCGAGCTAGTGATAATGTTAAATACAACCGTACATAACTTCCGTAGATCTTAGTGGTACAGGCCAGGAATCGAACCGCCGCCTCTTGATTGAGTCGCTAGCTCTCTTCCGTATGGACTATCATCGCTCTATCATGACACATACAATAAACAACTGTATAGGTATAACTTTATAATGTAAACTATTGATTTGTTTAAGATAAATTAAAATACGCATTTCGCTAAAGTTGTTTTTAGACTTTCGTTGTTGACTGTACCTACATAGGCACATTAAACAGTGTCCGGGCACAGAGTCCGGGTGAAATAAAGAAAATAGAATAAATGTAGGTTCTATTTTAGGCCCAATTTTTGTTCTGCAAATTTGACATAGATTTCATGCTTGATGTTTCTATAACTTGACCTAAAATTACACAATCCTATACAGCCTCTAACTACCTGTACAGCCCACATATCTAATTAAATGATACAATAGCTGAACAACAGGAAAGTGGATACTACAGCCCGTTAATGTTATAGAGCAGTGTCGCAAGTAACCCCTTTGTTGTAGCAGACAATGTAAGTATTTGTCGGTTACGCCACTTTACGTTTACAAGTATCGATAACATCTCGATTATTCGAGTTTCACACCACTAGTGGGTGCTTTTGATTACATGGTAGGTAATGTAGGTTACCTAAGTTTGAAAAATTAAATACTGTTCTATCGAGACGATGGCTCTAAAACGACTGTACATCTTGCCTTTTTAAGGCCTCCGCACATTGCAGCGATATTATCGAGCGATTTTATCGAGCGATATTATCGACAGCGATATCGCGACACCTTACACACTGCAGCGATTCCGCGATTCGCGTCACGCATGCGCCCCACCACTAAATGTATTCGAAAGAGTTGCGATAATATCGCGGCAGTGTGTGGGATCGAGGGCGTCCCCATACAAAATGTACTGAGAACAATTATCGCAAAATCGCAGCGATATTATCGCTCGATAATATCGCGGCAGAGTGTAGGATCGCGCGCGTCCCCATACAAAATGGACTGGAAACAATTATCGCAAAATGGCAGCGATATTATCGCTCGATAAAATCGCTACAATGAGCGGCGGCCTCGGCAAGGATCGTAATCGTCAGAAGAATTAAAAGTCAATTCATTTCGTTCGCCACCTTCGGCTCTTTCGCCGCGGATAGATATGCGTCCACCCTTACAGTACCTACCTTCCTACTTTAATGATTTTTTTTTCTATGGCGTTATATTAAAAACAATATGTGAGTCGATAAATATCAAACGCCGGTATGTCCCACCTCTGGGACGTCCCATTAAACTGAATAAAAATAAATTTTATTAAGTTTGAATGGACCAGTCAGAGTAGATATACAAGGTGTTACAAAAATACAAATAAACATTTAAGGGGGTGGTGTAGACCATCAAACTGAACAACTTTCACTACGGGACCAATATCGAAATCGCGAAAAAAAAAAATATTCATACTCTACAAATCGACTAGAGCTAAAATGTGTATGGAATATAAAATTATTTTTTTCGCGATTTCGATGTTGGTCCCATAGAGAAAGTTGTTCAGTTTGACGGTCTAAACAACCCCCTTGAGAGTTTTAAAAATTTATTCTTACTTATGTAACACCCTGTAATCCCTGTATACGACCCTTCAAACTTAATAAAAATTAATGTTTGTTGATTTTGAGGGTCGTATCTACTCAAATAGATCCCTAAAAACATAATAAAAAATATTTTTATTGAGTTTAATGAGACTTCCCAGAGATAGGACATACCGGCGTTTGATATTTGTCGACTCATTTGTAGGTAGTTACAATTGTTTTAAAAAAATTACGCAAAACTTCTAATCAAATCACAATTTTAATACAATAAAATTGTGAAATTTTTTAAGATATTTAATTTGTCTACAATGTTGAATTTAATTTCAAATGTAATTACTTACATACCTATTGAATGTCGCATGCCGCTCAGATTTTGTTTTTTTGTACAACAGCATTTAAATATTTTGGAAATTGTTCTGTAAAACATGTCATCATCATCATCAGCCTATAATGTTCCACTGCAGGGCACAGGCCTACCCTCTAGGAGGGTGTTTGGGCGTTAGTCCACCACGCGTGCCCAATGTGGATTGGTAGACTTCACATATGCATCAGAATTTCTTCTTCTGCATTATGCAGGTTTCCTCACGATGTTTCCCTTCACCGTTTGAGAGCAGTCGGTAATACGTACATAAGTTAGAAAAACTCATTGGTACGTGGCATGTTGTCCGTGCGGATTCGAACCCGGACCTCATGATTGAGAGTCCATACCTGTCCGCAACGCGCCATCGAACTCATTCATCAAGAACATTTAATTGTAAATAAATAAACAGGATTTCTGGTTATGCTTTTTGCTTTTGGCAAGTTGCATGCAAGTTAACGAATTGCAATAAATTGTAAAGCTGTTGTCTAGACGAGACTAAAATAGACTTGTAAATGCAAATCTGTGCATTGTCACAATGTTTTGTTTATCTTCCAGAAACTCTCTTGAGACATCTCGATTATTTGCATGTTCTCTTGACTGTTTCAAAACTATCTTTTACCTAAGTGTTTAACTTAGAAATAAAGTCACTGAAGCTGAAGATAAGCTGGTATATTTCGCGTATGAGCGACAAAAGTTTTGGACTGGGAAACAAACAAAAATTCACTGCTTAGTACTGTTATTTACCTATGGCTATATATACTCTCTAGGTACCTACTAAGATTGGCTAATTCGTTTAATTTGCGAACATTCGATAAGATTAGAAAAATCTTTGATAATATCAAAATCTCTAAGAAAGCGATTTTAGTAATAAAATGGCTGCAATGTCTTTTTTTTTTCAATAACCTTTTTCGTCCCATTGTTGGGCAAAGGTCTCCCCCAAACATTTCCTGCCTTCTCTATCCCGTGTCATCAGTTGCCATGTAATGTCTTATGTTCAATTAAATAACAAGTGGGAATAAAATAAATAGGACCTGCAATTTTCTTCGTACTTAATGCTATAGGTACCTATACTTTGGTTCGGTGGAACAACAGACAAAAAGTCTACTAGTTATAGAACTAGACCTGCCACCACGGAACCACTGAAAATAAATCAATCGTTGTGCGTACATATTGCCAGCAGCCTAAAGCCAAAAGATTAAATTAACCAAGCTCCGTCATTATGAGCAACGCCTAACATGTCAAATTAAATCAGACCGATCACTCACAGCTTGAACAGGTCAGTAATCAAGATCAGATGATCTGCGAAACGAAAGTTTATTACGCTTACGTAAAGACGAGCGTAAAGGCGTAATGCCTCGGTGATGTAGTATAGGTATGCCTTTCAATCGTTTTGTTATACTTAGATTACTCTTTTTTTCTGTCGGAGATTGGTTTGGAGTAGAGTTGCCGCGAATACTCGCTATTATTCGGTATTCGGCATTACTCGTCATTTTTTTGATATTCGTCGAATACCGAATAATAGCTAGTATTTATATTATTTATATTATTTCGGCGAATAGTCGTCGAAAATAAACTTTTAACGAACAAAAGAACGAACGAATGAGAAAAAAATATTTTTTTTTTAAATTATTTTCCTTAATAAAACAATACACAATATCAATTATTATCTGTAATATGTGCCTGTGCCTATGATATTCATGAAATTAAATTAGTAAGGCTTTTTAATTAATATTTAAAATCCAACAAACTAAAGAAAAAGACTTGTGCAAGAAAAGGGTTGCCAGCATTTAAAAATGGAAAATTAAATTTACTATATAATATATGTAGGTATGTAATATGTATAACATGAAACAGATTTCTTTAACTTTATTGTTTTCTTTTCTCACAACCTTAGAAGAAATTAGAAATATTTTTAATGTGTTTAATGTTTTTTTTTATGTCGAATAGTAATGTCGAGTTATTCGACTATTCGCCAAAGTGAATGGAGATTAATCGGTATGCGACTATTCGCTATAAACACTATTCGCGGCAACTCTAGTTTGGAGAGGATTGAGTGCTAATGGGTTGTATTTTTAGCGGAGAGCGTCGGCGGCGGCGCGTTGCGGAAAGGTATGGAATGGAGACCCAATGATGAAGGTCCGTGTTCGAATCGGACGACATGACTTTGTACCTTGTACCAATGAGTTTTTCTAACTTATATAGGTACAGGTTCCTTCTTAATATGCTGACACTTTTTTAAGGGGATGCTCAGACCATCAAACTGAACAACTTTCTCTATGGCACCAACATCGAAATCGCGAAAAAAATCTGCTTCTCCATACAAAACTGCAAACCTACTCGAGCCAAATGTATGGGACTGGAGATTTTTTTTTCGTGATTTCGATGTTGGTCCCATAGAGAAAGTTGTTCAGTTTGATGGTCTGATCATCCCCTTAAAAAAGTGTCAGCGTTAAGAAGGACCCTGTATATACGAATACCAACTGCTCTCAAACTGTGAAGGAAAACATTGCGAAGGAACCTGCATACGCTGAAGAAGAAATTCTGATGCGTATGTGTAGTTCACCAATCCGCACGCGTGGTGGATTAACACCCATACCAGCTCCTTGAGAGTAGGCATGTGCCCTTTAGTGGACGTAAATTGGCAGATTTAGACGTTTTAGGCGAAAGAGTTTAAGCGTAAAAGGCAAAATGTTTAGCCTATTTCATCCCACTGCAAAGGTTACCGCCTTTATCCTCCATGCATTGGGCCAGCTCCATCCATAACTTTATGCGCGTTATCCAGCGCCTTTTCTCTCGCTCTGTTACGCACTAGAGAACGACAGTAACGCTGGCACACCCACAGATCATCCCTCTATCTCTTGCCAGGTTGACCCCAGCGGGCTTGACCCTCCGGGATTACAACGTGAATTAATAAACCAACACGATATTCCTAAATCACCTACGCAGTTACTTATTATTCATCAGTGCCTGAGTGCTTAGTTTTTCAGATTTTCGGTTTGCGATGTTAGTGTCTGCAATGGTCCTAAAAGCTAAGTGGAACTCATCCAAAATCAATAGACGGTTTGGTTCTTCAAAGTGCTAGCTTAATCCGAGTCTCATTCTGATATCTTTTGTTTTACGCTAAACCCGTATTAAGGGTAAGTTGTTTTCCAGATTGTCTTGTTTATAATAGGTAGGTAACTATTGACCGTGACTTCTCCCACGAGTATTTTTGTTTAGCGGCAGATGTCAGTCCATAGAACCACACCCGGTGCGTCAATGCGTCACCGTGTGTGCTTCTACGTGCGGTTTCATACAACTTCTTGTTTTACAAATGACGGACTGACGTTTGCTGCTCCGTCAGTGCGTCATCGTGTGTGATCGCACTAACACGTATTCTTTGTCCGTCTTCACGCCATAGGACTAACTTTATAACAAGGTGATTAGTTGAACGGGTGAGTCCTGAAAGCACACTCAGATCCATATTTAACGTAGAAGCGTCATCATCTCTATAATGTTCCAGTTTCTCCACATCACTTGTATCATTTTCTCCAGTCATTCATTCCATAGCAAGTCTTGACAGTACCGTCCATCACGTCTTGTGGATATCTCTGCAATCACTTTGGCTGATCCTATAACTTCACTCTAAGTATCTGTTGCCGTCTCCATCGGCGTTAACACTATAAATACAAGAAAATAAGTACGCGAAATAGACGCAGTTTTATGAATAAGCATGCCAAAAAAACACTACCAACTGTTCCCCAGCAAGTCGCGTTGAGACAGACCTAGAAGTAGGTGACGGAACGAAATCGATAGCTCTTAAAGAACGGCATATCGAAGCGCAAAACCGGGACGCGTGGAGAGAACTGAGGGAGGCATTTGCCCCACAATTGGACAGCGACGGCTAAAAAATACGTTATATCAAGTGAAGTATTCTATCGACAAAAGCGTAGATACAAAAAAAAAACCAGAGACAATATTTCATCGGCCGGTGGATCAAGGCTAAGTGGCCAAGAGAGGGAAGGGGGTCTAGTTGGTAGACCACTGATGTGTTGGTCAGACAGATTGTAAGGGTTGCGGGTCAGACATGGATCAGATGGCACGGACTGTGAGGAGTGGCGCATTATAAAGGAAGCCTAAGCGCAGCACTGCAGTGATTCGATGTGGGTTGATTTGATTGATTGATTGATTGATTAAATATTCCATCAGCATACGGGGATTATTCCGGACGGAACTACGGTTTCTTAGGGATTTGAAATTCCGAGCGGAATCCTAGATATGAAATCCTTATTCCCTCCGGAATAATTCCGTATGTGTGTGTGGTGGTAGGTATTTGAGTTTTGAGTTATTCATGAAAATCTTATTTATTGTCATGAGAATTTTTGCAGTTAGTATGATAATAGCTAAGAAGGAAATAACTCAAATTATAATTTAGTGAACGGACACAGTAAGTAATAAAATTAGGAAGTGGACAATAGTGTGAAGCGTCACGATGACTTTCAAATCCTATTGTTAGATGTAATTTGAGTTATGGCTCTTAAAGCTTAGAGATTCATGCCAAGGACGTTAAAAATAAGATACTTATATGTTTTGGAAAATATGACGTGAAATAGCACCAAACCAGAAGGGCATCTAATCCGTTCAGGCCTCGTCAACTTTGACATCTCTTTATGCCCACATCTTGCGGCTAAGCTACCGGTTGGAGTTACTGCATCCGACCCACCAGTTTCAGAAGGCTACCGACGAGAAAGTGCATCCTGTGTTTAGCGCACACGCTCATCTAAATATTCAAAATAATACAGGGTGTAAGGGACAGCCCTCCGTAAACTGAAACGGTGAACTCAAACAATCAAACTGAACAGCCTACCTCATGAGACAACAAAAAAAATTTGCTGTCCCATACATTTGAGTCTGGCACAGTGACGTACAAGCAGTTTTGTATGAAACAGTAGATTTTTTTGATGGTCTGAGTTCACCGTTTCAGTCTACGGACTACAGAGATAGTCGTCCAGCTGTACAATACAGGCATATTCAGGGTGTATACTTTAATGCAGTGGTTCAAAGTGCAAGAACCCAAAGTTCTAAAGTCTTTCATTTGCCAAAATCTCACATTTAAGTTTGCACCCTGTATAATTAGAGATGTGAGGTAAACCGAGTTTTTTTGTTTCGCTTTGCGTAATGTCTTATTATAATAAAATAAAAGTTAATTGTTAAGATTAGTATCAATTTAAGCGAAAGTTCAACAAGTTTGCACGTCATTAGATTTAACTTTATGAGCAATTAATATTTTTTATTAATTGCCTGTTATAACATCTTTTATTACTGTTATGTAATGTTTGATTATTATCTCATTTCGAAAATACTATATTTTATGTCTAAACTGCTGTTTTATTTGGTATTAATGGCTTGCCCGTCGCTCTGGGGTTAAAAACATAGACATTTATTCAATTCCAACTGTGTCAATGAGTTTTTAAATAACATGAATCCTTTTGCAATTCGTTGTTTTATTAAAAATGTAGGTACCTTGCTGTGTTTTTTTTGTCACATTTGACTACTGAAATCATATACATATTACTCTAGCGATAGACAAGCTCGTTCAAACAAACAACATGTCACACAAAACAACACAAAATGACACATTGCGGTCTGTCATTGTCATAGTGACGAAGTGAACTCGGGAACATCATCATCAAGTGGAACATGTTGCTTCTATGCAAGGGCAAGTCTATCGCCAGAGTTAAAGTCTTTGACTGAAATGTATACGTAAGTATAAAATCCTTCATAAAGCTGCTAAAAGAGATTTCAAACTCCACTATTCTGTACTATTAAAATCGTACAAGTACTTGTAGTACGAGTAATCTGTACTATTACAAATATTTTAGAAAACATTATTTACTTAGCATGGGTAGTCTTCTAACCAAGAAAATAAGAAGAAGTATTTTGAACTTTTACTGATTCGATTTGATTGTTCAAGCACCACGTTCACACGAAAACTAAGATGCCAATCAGTACGGCAACTGCCTCCGTCGTCTAATGGTTAAGAGCTTTGGGCTCTTGACACGGAGGTCGTGGGTTCGATTCCCACGGGGGGCACCTAGTGAAATGTCACTTTGTGCGTTTTTCCCCGGTTGGTTAGGACATTCAGGGTTGAGTCATCTGATTGTCTGAAAAGAAAGATGATTCCGTGCTTCGGATGGCACGTTAAGCTGTTGGTCCCGGCTACTATCTCTGGTGGTAGTAGTCGTTACATAAAAACCACGTCAGAGGCCGTAAGGCGGTTTGAATAAACTCTGACACCAGGGCTTTGCAGCCCACTCGATAAGAAGAAGTACGGGCTATTGTCACAGAACAGATTAATAATAAGTTATTTTATTCAACTACTTAAATATTTAGAAGCAGTATCGCTAAGAACTGCCGAACACTATGCCGATTTCATACCGATTGAATCGGGTATAGTTACACAATAAGTTCCACTAATCGAAAGGATTTACTCGACTGCTAAAACCATGATATTATTTTATTATATTGCAATTATAATGTACTGAGGATGAAGTTTAAGGTTGAGGGGGTTGGGGTTTGAGGTTTAAGTTTTAGTTTGAGGTGTATTATGTACTTTTTAGTCAATAAAAATAAAATAGAAATCTTTAGGTAGGTACCTACTCCAATTACAGCATAGGAAGTAACAGCGAAAGTTTATTGCGGAAGTTCTACCTTCACCTTTCCCATGACTCTTAGTCTCGAGTTCTCGACCTGACCATAGACAACTTAGCAACGTCTCTATAGAGTTAAGACTATTTTTAACCATTTCAACTTGACGTAGATAGTGGTCATATTGTATTTTCATTTCCCTGTAAACTTTGATAAACACGGCTCGGAACTCTACAACGTGAAATTTATATCATTAGCATCCTTTTAAACCAAGAGTCTACCCATCAAACTGAACAACTTTTATCTTGGGAGCAAACCGATCGGAGCAAAAAAAATTTGCTGTTCCATACTAAATTGCAATGCCTACCCGACTCAAATGTATGCAATAGCAGATTTTTTTTTGCTCCGATCGGTTTGCTCCCATAGTAAAAGTTCGTCAGTTTGATGGGTAGAACTCTTAGTTTAAAATGATGCTAATGATATCAATTTCACCCTGAAGATAATGATTTCCACCGAGTCCGGACGATGACTCTAATCTGCCTTTCGATTTCATCAAAGAAAATAGGCTGAAACGAATTTTCGATACCCTTCAATATTCTTCTTCTATCGAGTACACGGAGAAAAATATCTAATAGTATAAGGAAGCGCTCGTTTGCGTAGTGGAGCTTCGGTATTGGAAACGATCACCGAAGTTAAGCAACGTCAGGTCCGGTCAGTCTTTGGATGGGTGACCATTTAGTGGTATTTCATCTCGAGCGTTTCCGTGCTTCGGAAGGCACGTTAAGCAGTTGGTCTCGGATAGTTCCGTCAGATGGCGTTGTAACTATTCGTTAAGCCAAGTCAGAGGCCTATTGGCGGCTTGAAAATTCTCTGACAGCAAGGTGACCACTAACTTGCCTCCACCAACACGCACTGGGCCCGCGTGGTGGAGTATGGCCCACTCCCTCTCACCCTTATTCGTGAGAGGAGGCCTTTGCCCTGCAGTGGGATTCTACAGGCTATAACTTTTAGTATAATAAATATGTGACAACTATTTAATGTTAACAGACTTTACTAAATAAAACGTTATGCTTAAATCGATTTTAGTTGAATCTACCAGAATTAAATGTTGACTACAAATTTTGTAGTAAAGTATGCAATTTTCTAATAAAGTCTGCTTAATTAAATAGTTGTCACATGAAATAGATATATTTTTCTCAGTATAGATAATTGTCATTCTAAATTTTCGAATCGCATTCCGGTCGTAATGTCATTCCGGCGATCGAGTATTTATTTTGAGACTAGCAGCTTGGCCACCAAAGTATTACAAAAAGTATATTTTCGAACAATAAACGTAATTTTGATCAATTCACACAAAGTGAGGTAATGTAATTGTGAATCCTGAGTGCAGGCTTTCACTGTTTAGAACACCGTTCCCAAACTTACTTACTTTCTACTATTGTCGTGTCAACGCTGAGTGATGATATCATTTCGAACGTTTTTGGTAACTTAGTTCCTGACGAAAAATTGTAGGACAAAACTAGTAATAGACTGCCCTCGCCCTATTTCTTGCCGTGGGAGTAATAGGAGGGGATAGTAATGATTAAATGGTATTAGTTTCTTTTCGGCGAATGGCTATCCATTAATGTAAATTCATCTGCCTCCGTGGTCTAATGGTTAGAGCATTGGGCTCTTGACACGGAGGTCGTGGGTTCGATTCCCACGGGGGGCACCTAGTGAAATGTCACTTTGTGCGTTTTTCCCCAGTTGGTCATTGCAGGCTGAGTCACCTGATTGTCTGAAAAGAAAGATGATTCCGTGCTTCGGATGGCACGTTAAGCTGTTGGTCGGTGGCGCGTTGCGGAGAGGTATGGAAACTCAATCTTGAGGTCCAGGTTCGAGTCCGCACGGATGACATGCCATGTACCAATGAGTTTGTCTAGATTAAGTACGTAATACCGACTGCTGTCAAACGGTGAAGGAAAACATCGTGAGGGAACCTGCATACGCTGAAGAAGAAATTCCGATGTGTGTGTGAAGTCTACGAATACGCATCGGGCACGCGTACACCCATACACTCTCCTGAGGGTAGGCCTGTGCCCTGCATAGGACGTATATAGGCCTTGATGATGATCCGAGCTCAAGCCGGGAATCAGTAAGGGTCGCTGTCTTTCTTATAATTTCATTAAGTTGTACCATGAATGAATGAAAGTCGAGTGAATGCAGTTGAAATGCGCTCCTTACGAAGTATGTGTGGTATTACTTTGGCTGGTCGAATCAAGAACAGTGTGATAAGGGATTGGTGTAAGTTGAAGGATGATATAGTAACAAGGATTGAAAGGGGTATGCTTAGATGGTTCGGTCACGTAGAGAGAATGAATAAAAGAAGACTAACGAATGAAATTTATCAAGCAAAGGTGAGCGGAAGTGTTGGGAGAGGCCGTCCGAGGAAAACATATACCATGATCAGATCAATGATCTTTTCAGAAAAAGACAAGTGCGTAGCACCCTCTATCGATGGAGGTGCATGAAGAGATGTATGAATGTGAATGAGGCTAAAGAGTGTGTCAAGAGGTGTGACAGGCGGTCCGTGGTCTCTGCCTACCCCCATGGGACAATGGCGTGAGCTTATGCATGTATGTATGTGTGTACCATGAAATTTGTAGTATACATTTTACAGTGGATGTGGGAATCAATTTAATGTTTGTATGTTGTCACGGAACTGGCTACTCTCTTGGAAAATACAGTCGTGAGCATAAATATTATGCTATTTTATCAGTCAGCACTTTCCCCTACAACCATACAACTTCTAAAAATAAATCACTTTACTCAATTACAACAGGTCAATCAACTTTTATCGTAAAACCGGATTTTTTGCCGACACTTTTAATTATGCATTTATCAAGCAGTTGATTATTCGTAAGCTGTGAAGTATTATGTAAGATTAAACTGTTTCATGGTTAAAACATGGCATAAATAAAATGTAAGTACATTAATTATCCGACTTGAAAAAAGAGAGGTTATCTGATCCGTACGTATAGATAGTCAACCAATGTGAAATGTGGCCCACTCACCTTGGAACCATGTCAAAGCAATGTTTTTTTTTTTTTTCAAATTGTGACATACCTACCTATGTTCTGTAATGAAACTGTATCTAAAACTACTGAACCGATTTTGGTAATTCTTGCATTTCATAGCGAAGCATACGAATTTACAAATTTTTTTTCGAGGATGTGGTTAGAGATGTTCTTAAAAATACCGAAATATAGTATGAAATGCAGATTATCGACATTTTACTACTCAATTGCACTTCAACTCACTAACTCATTAATCTCACTACAGAGACAGGTTGCGCAAACCTAGAGATTGAAAATATACATGGTGTTCTAAAACAAATGCAAAACCTGAAAATCGATTCTCCGAAATAGGTCATCATCATCATCTGCCTCTTTATGTAACTTCGAAATTCACAATAACAAACAGCGTCTTATTAAACTGTTAAAATCGAAAAAGTCGAACTAAACAGTAAATAAACAGTTAGATTGCGCAATGGTAACAAAATGTACACTGAAGTAGGAGTTAGAAAGTATCGATCGACATTTTTGGGTGCACAAACAGTACTAAAAACCACCGTTAGACACCTAGTATTGGTATTGATTGGAGCCACTTAGGAGTAGACTTGAAGTGTCTTCAGCATTTATGTAATGTCTATTGTTACTCATTTTACTGAAGACCATCGGTTTCGCGTTGCGCGGACTCTCAGTAATGAGGATCCGGGGTTCGAATCCGCACCCGCTCAATGCCATGTAGTACCAATGGGTTTACAAACTTAGTGCGTTCATACATGATGACGCACTGACGGAGCAGCAAACGTCAGTCCGTCATTTGTGAAGGAAGGAGTTGTATGAAACCGCACGTAGAAGCACACACGGTGATGCATTGACGCACCGGGTGTGGTTCTATGAACTGACAGCTGCCGCTCCGTCAGTGCGTCATCGTGTGTGAACGCACTTATGTACGTAATACCGACATGCTTTCAAACGGTGAACACATCGCGAGCAAAACCTGCATACGCTGAAGAAGAAATTCTGATGCGCATGTGAAGTCTACCAATCTGCTCACGTGGCAGACTAACGCCCATACACCCTACCTGAGGCTGTGCCTTACCAGTGGGACGTATATAGGCTGATGATGATGACGGGCTCTGAAAAAGGACACCACTTGTCCCATACCACCAGAGAGGGAGGGCTAAAAATTGGTCGAGGGATGACATTGTCTGTACTGTAGGTACTCGTACGTAGTAATTTCGTATGCTGTGATTTTTGTATTGTTCTTATGAAAATTTGGTAACGCTACTTAAATATGAGAATACCTAAAAACTCCCACACACATATCGAAATTCAACACGTTAATTATCCACTAATTAAAAATTGTTTCTAAACATTTAGTTGCTTTAACTGCAAGAAAACGGATTAGAATAGATTTCTAAACCAATGTCACACGATACAGACCTCGTATGACATTCTATTGCTGTTAAACAATGACTGTACCCTCCTTTTTACCGACTGCTCACTGGCCCGTTTCCCATGCGCTTGCGATTGCATATCAAACTGACTTTCAGTGTCGAAGAACGAAAACAAGCAGGAAAATGTTGTAAAGAAACATAGATGCTTCAATTTTGATGCAAGTATTGTTTCTATTCAACGGGTTCACCTTCACCAGGTTGCCGGTCCACCTTGTAGTGTGCCTACGCACGCTGTGCTTTCCGGTACGCGGTCGCCACTCAAGAACTCTTCGGCCCCTTTGGCCATCGGTTCTGCGTTGGATGAGGGCAGCGCAGGACCGGTCGTTGTGGCGATCCTTGGGGGAGGCCTATGTCTAGCAGTGAATGTCAATCAGCTGAGATGATTATGATGATGGTTTCTATTAAGATAGAAACCTGTCACACAGTGGGCCTAGCATGCCACCCGCGAGAAATCGACAAAATCGAGATGCAATTTTTTTTTTCGTTTATGATAGAATTTTAGCATAAGACGGATTTTATGAGCGATTTGGTCGACAAGGTCCATTGACAGATTGACCCACAACTAAAATCAAACCAGAAGTTAATCTCGTGTGTAAACAATGAGTTAAGTTGCAATTTATGCACATTAAATACCGATTAAGTTACTTACTGAGTAATATAATATGGAATGCAATTTATGCAATGAATAAGTAATACTTAGTAATACTTAGTAATACTTTCGGTTGCTATGTAGATACAACAAACATCTTATGTAGCATATTTTATCTCGCTTTATCCAAACCCATAAATCTCTGTATGCACTCTTCCTCCGTTTCGGGTAACTGAACCTTTTTGTACCGATGTAAAAAGACGAAGCTCCAGCGGTAAAATGTGAAAGACAGGAAGGGATTTACTTCCTCATATTATGATCCCCTTCAAACGTTCCACTTATTTGGTTTCTGTTTACAGGGTGTTAGGGTAAACAGTTGCATTACTTTAAGGGGTGATTGTACCCATGATGCTGAAAAACTTTCCCTTACGGAAAGTTAAAAAGCACCTAACCCCCTGTAGATTAGGCTGTCTGCTATGCAACGAATAAATGTCATAAACATCATCAGCCTATACACGTCCCACTGTATGGCACGGTACCCTCAGGAAAAGTGTATGGGCATTTTCCACCACGCTTGCTCAATGCGGATTGGTAGACTTCATATACGCATCAGATTTTGCCGTTCCTTATGCCGGTTCCTCACAATGTTTTCAGTCAGTTTCAGTTTGAGAGCAGTCGGTATAACGAACCTAAATAAGTTAGAAAAACTCATTGGTACAATGACGTGTCGTCGTGCGGATCCGAACACGGACGAACAATCAGATCATGTTTTATGGTTAGTAGCCTATACGTCTTACTGCAGGGCACGGGCCTATACCCTCAGGGAGGGTGCATGGGCGTTGGACGGAAAATATCGCGAGGAAACCTGCATACGCTGAAGAATAAATTCTGATTTGTATGTAAAGTCTACCAATCCGCATCGGGCACGCGTGGTGAATACTGTAAATTAGATATTACTCTTACACAGACATAAACATTAAACATCCATAAATTAATTGAGTGTGTAAGATAAATTCTAGAATAGCTTAGGCACTATAGCTCTTATTAGCTTAAGCCGATCGATCTTTATAGATCGCCAAAGCAAATTTTACTGTTACTATTCAACTTTTTACTGGAAAACTTTTAATTACAGTGAAACTAGAGTTCACAGCGTGGGGCAAACTGGTAACTGTGACAATCGTTTCCACACTTTCCCCATAGCTTTCGATAATGAAATAAATGAGCCTATAGACTACCTATCATTGTGACGAACGAAAGTGATTGTTCTAGACATTACCTTTAGATTGTAAGGCTGTGGTCGGTAATGTGTGCAATTGGTGCTTACTGTGTGGTAAGTTTCAAGTTAAGTAATGTAAGGGTGATCAGTATTGTGTAATCATTGAAATGGCCTGTTGAGAACAATGTAAGTTGCTTTATAGACTGACTGAATAACTTTCATATTAAAGATATTTTATATGGGATACTGCATGGCGGCTAACACGGCTGACTTATTATAAGAATAGTAGTAAAAAATTGGATTAAAATTCGAATAAATATTAAACACCTAATCATGGTTAGATATGGAGATACAATATAAGAATGTTAAGAAATCGTTTATCAAACTGTACCTACAAAGAACTTTGACTTTATGTTTTTTTACGGATCTCTATGTGAATGTAAATTCGGTGTTGTTCCACAGACTATGGCCTATCATGTATCCTGGCCTTCATGCCCAAACACCTGCACGCGAACGGTTATGGACGCTGCCGGCAGTCCTATCCGTGTGGCAAAATAAAGGGCTAGAAAAATTTATGACTTTCCATTGATCTATAGAACAATACAATCTCTATAAAAAGTAGGTATAAAGCCAAAGTCAGAGTGTACAATTTAAGGCAGCTGGCACAAAATTTTAGGTTGCACAATGACGTAATGCACCCGCGAAAAACGTGAAAAGGTTTTTTTTTAATGATTTATGTAACGAAGTCCTACTCGAGTCGCGTGGCTAAGGGGGTAACAAGTAGACGTTTCGTCGGCTTGCGATTTTATTGGCCACGTGGCTCCGCCGTTTTATGGCGGTTTCAAGTGTGTGTGTTTGTTTAAAAACGGGGCTTTGAGATCGCCATATCCTATTACCGTACAATATCTAATAAATATAAATCTTCAACACTTGACACTGGCGAAATCTAACAAGGAAACGCCATTAAATAAAAATATAAGTCCTACTCATAATCATTATACATACAATTTTATAAATTTTCCTTCCCTTTCAAAATCTTTAGCACTTTAGTTACCCCACTTTTACTAAAATGTAAGTCAGTAGTTCAATGCCCTTATTAAATAGCAATAGGAAATCACTCAATGTTCAAATGAAAAACATTGATAGATCGATTTGTTCCAGTCAGTAGAATCTGATGAACCTCTCAAACTTAACGGATCATTGCTTATTCAAACCTTACGACATCCAAGTAGAGAAATTTTGGTTTTATTTGTTCCGCTCTGCTTATTTCTGATTGTTTAAATTATTAATTAAAAAATAAAAGTTTGTAAAAATACGGGCCTTAGGTCATTTTTTGTATGTTAGAATATTACTGCTGTAACATAAACGAAGTTTTATCCTATTTTCAAAATTAACCAATTAAAGTCAATGAAAATTTTTAAACACGGTCTAAAAACTAATATTATGTGTGTGGTGTTATCAGATTTTAAATACATAATTGCAATGCTAGAATTAATTTTACGATTTGTATGGAAATCATTGAACCTTGAAATTGCTTATTTATTTTAATAAAAATCAGACAAACCACAGACAGAATATTATTTTCTACGTCCTGTTTAAAAATGTCATTGAATTAAATTGGTTATAAGTAGAATTACATTAAAAATAGAACTGAACTTTGTATGGAGCGCGTTCATGTCATGGGTAGCGTTTTGGGCAGAAAAAGTTTAAAATAATTAGGATAAAAAATACCTCTAATAACTTGAGAATAAATTCTTCGAAATTAATTTCTGCTTACAAGAGGTTTATCAATAAAGTCAATTGAGGTTTTTTTATTAGAAAAGTAGGTAGGTATTTAGTGGCTCGTGATTCATTTTATCTAAAGTTACAATAACTTATGATCTCTAAAACGATGCCAATTCTAAACTGAAGAGAGTATCATTATACATGTATTATGATGATTTATCTATGCTCGGTGTTTCTCTGCGGGCAATGGGCTGGTAATATCTGCCGAAGAACTGACAACCGATGGGGTGTCAGAGTTCTAGAATAGAGACCGCGAACTGGTAGGCGTAGTGTGGGATGCCCTGCTGCCCGCTGGAAAGACGACCTAAAAAAGTAGCGGGGAGCGACTGGATGAGGAAGGCCCAAGACAGAATTTTGTGGCGCGCCTTGGGAGAGGCCTATGTTCAGCAGTAGACGATGATAGGCTGATGATGATGATGATTATGATTTATGACTTATGAGGCAATGGGGATTTTTTTATGAGGAAGATTATTATTGTTTGTATTTTATGAGGCAATTTTATAACAAAGAGGTGGTTGAGGGGTAGATGGTGTAGAATACTTTATTTATTTATTTTTATAGAGATTGTATTACAATTTTAATAAGTAGGTAATCTCCATATAATTAATTATGGCAACAACTGTGATATTGCGAAAAATAATCTGCTATTTAATACCTTTATGTCGCGTAGATATCAACATGTTCCGAGTGCTAATAATAAAATTATGTAAAGTCAACCAATTTAAAATGTTGGCCACCGCAGAACTTTGTCACAAGAAACTACATTATGTTTGGAGTTATATTCTAAGGTGGCCTACATTTTGAATTGGTTGACTCTAGGCAACGATAAGACAATTATAAACCCAGTATTTATTTTTATTACTACAAAATTGTTAAAACATACGTAATATGCATAACAACAAATGAAAGTGGGTTCAAATATCTCGATCCACTTTATAGCATACTTAGTTTTTTTGCAAATTGGGTAACAAGCGAATTACAGCTATTGTAATAGCACTTAGATCTTGTGAAGTATCTATTCTGTCCGTAAGTATTATGTAAGGAGTCGAGACTGAATTTGGTGCAATGAGGATGCAAACTTAGTTATTATGTAGGCGGTCAGACGCATTAGGATAAACATTTGGTCAGTTTGGGTACAACTTGTATTTGTTTTGCGTATCTATTTGTAAGATCAGGAAGTCTAGTTAAAAGGATTGTACCTAGTTGTGTATTATAGCAGGTAAAGAGGTTATGGACGCTGCCGGTAGAAATAATCATATGGAAAATGCTGACCAACCAAAGAACACGCATTGACGGAGCGGCAGACGTCAGTCCGTCGTCATTTGTGAAGCAAGGAGTTGTATGAAACCGCACGTAGAGAAGCGACACGCGATTTGACACGGTGCGTCAATCCGTCACCGTGACGATTGGCTTCACAAATGACGGACTGACGTCTGCCGCCCCGTCAATGCCTCATGGTGTGTGATCCCACTTAAATACCTAATGCATTTCTACAGGGTGAAATTTATATCATTAGCATCCTTTTAAACTAAGAATCTACCCTTCAAACTGAACAAATTTTACTATAAAACGTTTACGACTCAAATGTAGCAACAGCAAATTTTTTTTACTTTGATCGGTTTGCTCCATAAACTTAATAAGTAAGTAATATAATTTATGGTTTGCTCAGTTGATCAGTTTGATGAGTAGGCTCTTATAGTTTAAAAGATAGTTATCAATTTCGCGCTGTATAAGATAACAAGCATTTAGTGTGAGCATATTATTATTATTGTTCAGACCATCAAACTGAACAAATTTCACTAAGGGAAAACATTAAAATCGAAAAAAAAAATCTTCTTAAATAATACAATTGTGCTGTTGAACAGACATTTTTTTTGTCGATAATTCTATGTTATAGTGAAAGTTTTTCAGTTCGACGTTCTGAAGCGGTTCTTTATAATATGTAACGCATTAAATTTTACACCGCGTTTAAATAAATCATTCAACGACCCAACTTATTCTGTATTCAGACCGGAAGTACCAGAGCCTTGAATAACTTATTCCGACCACGTAGACCCTAAATACCGATTATTTTGACCCACAACATTCCGCTCCAAGCACGTAGTCCCGCTAATCAGGCAAATTTGTTACCTAAGCCGAAGTTATAAGAGTTCTATTAGGGGTATTGTTATGTGGAATTTGATGCATGACTCAATTAGTGGGACATTTAGTTAACAGTCTATAAATAGGAAGTGTTAATTGTCAGAGGGATAATAATTTCAGTGAAACATTTGGAATCCTTTCTTACAACTTAATTAGTTTAAAAATGACAGTTGAGCATGGGTGGTATTTAGACTAGGTACCTACCTACCTACTGAAAATGATTTGTTCAAATACTAATTTTATTTTGAGAAAACTTGCTAAGTGACGGTTGGTGACAGACTTCTTAGTCTCTTAGATATTACGCTTACTTTATGTTACAGCGACGTGTTAATAAAACGCTTTGGACATTTTTATTTACTTTATTTATTTAATTTTAAAGATAACCCCATTAATTACGACACCGCAGCGCAGGTATAGCTTGGCAAAAAAGTCATGATCGTGGTGACAGGTGGAACTAAAATTTTAGTATGGTGGTGTTGCCAGGTTATGCGTGATTTTGACGTTCTTGCGTGGAGGCAGCGCCCTCATCCTTTATCAGGACTTTTTTGCCAAGCTGTACTGTACATCCTTAGTCATTATACAGGATGTAAGGATAACCACATACTCTACCCATCAAACTGAACAACTTTTTTTGGGAGCTAACCCGTCAGTGCAAAAATAAAAACTGGTGTTCCATACTAAAGTGCCGATGAAACCGAAAGAACCGATGGGAACAGCAGATTTTTTTGTAAGTTGTTCTGTTTGATGGGTAGAGTAAGCACTTTAAAGGTTAATAATACCTATAATTGTTTGGTATTTCTATGCTCCAAATTCAGCTAATTTGTCTAGAAATATGTAATGTATTTAGTTAAGTACACAAAATAAAAAGTTCAATATCAGTTCAATATAACTTTGGGATGTTTTTCCATCTATACTCCATTCCAAATAACAACGAAAATTTAAGGACATTTTGAATTACAGAAACAGAGATTTTAAACACTTCCTCTCACTTATTCTTAGAACAGCTTTAGTAACGTCCAAGATACGTTGGATAGTATATCTTTCTCATAAATAAATCTTATTTGCTAATCAGAATTGGCCAGAAAGCTATACAGGAATCGGAATATCTTTTCGTCCTTATTTGGAATGCAGTATAGTTATCTTAATCTAATCTTGTTATTGAGAGCGATCGCCTATCCGCCAGATTCTGAAATAAGACATAATTTGTTTTCATACTTTATAACACTGTTTTTCATGTTTCGTTCTTGTTCAAAAAACTAGTGAGAAACGACCGGATCAAACCGCCTTAAGGCTAGGTTATCCCAGTGCAAGCGTCTCTTTCTTGCAAGCATAAGTTTACAATTAGCCATCCCGCTCCAATTGAAAGCAGGATCGCAAAAAAACGTGTTTTTTGTCAATATCTTTGCTCATGGGAGTTTCTAAGCTAAAAATTCTTCTGAGTTCACTAGAAATATTTAATGTATTTAGTTAAGTACAAGAATAAAAAGTTAAATATCAGCAGTTTAATCATAGTATTGAAAAAACATAACAAAAAGGGGTAGCTTTGGGATGTTTTCCATCTAGTAAACTTAATCTAATCGTGTAATTGAGAACAGTCGCCCATCCACCCGGTCCTTAAATAAGACATAATTTAATTTCAGACTTTAAAACACCGTTTAAAACACTTTCGTTCGTGTTCAAAAAAAGGCCTCGACGGGATAACAGCGTCTTAAAGGTATTTTTAGTTTTTTACGTGTTGAACCAACTGTCTCATGAACAAATGCCTTCTGAACAAAATTCAGTAAAATCAAAACTAAAAATGCAATTCAACTGATCGAACGATTAGTTCAGCATGTAGTCTTGTATGGTAAATGATTATACAGGGTGATCACGTACCGCCGGGGAACGCGCTGCGTGATTCGATTCCAAATGGCTAAGAGAAAAAAAATCGTCGAGATTGTACATGTTTTTATTCAGTTTGAGGACAGTTCGAATTTATTGCTGGTTCACATCGAAAGTAAAAGATGATGCTAATGTAAACTTTTAAACCTCTGCTCTTATCTTTAAATAATGTTCTTGATAAGCTGCAGGTAATATTGAATACAATTTATTTAATTGATGAAACATATTAAAAATTAAGTTTCTTTTCCCAGTAATTGCACTTTGGTAGGTACCTACTTATTCTCTACAATGTAGAGTCTGCATGATTATCGACTTTTGTAGATGGTTTGGCTATTTACCTAATTACCTTTATTGATTGATTTTGTCATGGCTGATTGCGACTACTATTTACAAAAGCAAAAAAAAGCAGCAAGCTTGCTTTAAAATCAGTAAGTTCCGTGGAATATTTATTTACTTGTATTTTACAAATATATTCTCGTTATGTACAGATGAATTCTATCTTCCTTTACCTCATGCCTGAATGTCTGAACTGCTATTAGAAGTGAGACCCGGTTAACGGTTTTTAGTCGCATCTTCTCTACAACGGAATACCATCCGACACGGTGGTAGAGGTAAAAAATTACGTCAAAAAGTGTTTTTTTTTAATTCGAAATTTTTGTTCCTATTCATTTAAAGTAGCATTTGATTTAATAAACGGTTACATTTATAATATTGCCCAAGATTATTCGAATGTGAACGTTATTATAAAGGAGCAAGGTGCATTCGATAGTGAAGTTAACAATGGGAACTCACACATCTTTCCACTTGCAACATGCCTTTACAATCTTGAAACCCAAGTGTATCTTGTGGCTGATACTAACAAGTGTTTGCACATTCGTTGTCTTGATTTTGTTGTACCTACGATTAGATAATTTTATCGCGGTTAAGATAGACGATATTAGCAGGGATAAAAAAAAATGTGTCCATTTTTAAATCGGATTTAAGAGGATTTGTGAAAAAAAAAGGATTCTTCAAAGCAACAGAGAAGTACTAACAGTATGATTTGTGGATATGTGTAAATTGAACATATTATTGAAGTTCTGATTCTATTTCTATTACTGATTAGAGCCAAAACACGATTAAGACACATTTTCTCGATAGAAAAACAAGCAAAGTAGCCTCCGTCTTTATCGATTGACGCTTGGAACTGCTAATCGGTGAATTATGGAACCACGAGACATGATTTCAAAAAAGAGATTGACATTTTATTAATTTTGGTTAGAGCAGAATTGAACTTATTTAATTAGTACAATAAAATTAGGTTTGTTTTTGCGCTTGCGTCGTTTCAGGCGCGCGCGCCGCCCCATCTCTTTCTCTTGCATGAGACTTAGATCAAAATAAAATGAATGGATAGGCCTTACGCGAAAAAATGAGGCAAAACAAATGAAAGGTTTACTTCAAATTTGTATGCAAGTGCCCTAGATTTGACAGATAATGGCGCTAGTTTGTGTGGACCAAGTGCACCAGTAGTTTGCTTCAACCAAAATTACCGCGCTTTAGGCCTATCCATTAATTTTATTTTCATCAAGGCATCAGGCAATAAAATAAGCTATCACATGCCCGTTTTGCTGGCCCTTAATTCAACTCACACGGCCTAAGGCGCTCATTTGGAGCCCTTTCCAGCGCTTTCCGCATCGCGTTAGTAACGCGGCGCTTTCTTTCCATATGGTCATCATTAGGCTGAAATTTACGTTATTTCACTAACTGTACCGAATTGAGTTTTTGATACCGTTGTTTGATACTTTCAATATGGTATCTGAACGGCATTAAAAATAACCATCAAAGTAGTGTTTCTCCTTGGGTTAGGACGAGCAGAACCCGTTGTTTGCGGGTAACATTTATCATTATTATGTTTTATGTAAAAACCCCTTTCATGTGCGAATGAAAAAGAAGATATCCAACATTATATCCAACCGACTAGGTATCGTTAACTTCGTCTATACGAAAGAAACCAATCAGTGTAAGCAACTTTTATTTTTATTTTCTAGGATTCATCGGATCCAATTCCCTGCTGTTTTTGTGGCCTTATTTATGGTCGAGCAGGGCAATTACTTTGATAAAGGATAAACACAATACGGTTTCATAGTAAACGTTTAGTCTTGTAGATTATTAAGAAAATTTATTCACCAGTTGTTCATAGCACGCAACTACAATTTGTTATATGTAGACTAGATAGGTATAACAATGTCCTTTTTGCAAGCAATCTTTGCTAATAAGGGTTTTTACCGCATGTTTTGTAACGTTTATCCATATAGTCGTTTCCTTTTACTCGTATAATGGTCTTAAACACTTTTTTCCTGCGACCTGTATCTTGAAGCAGTCGCCATCAGTCGGCTGAAATCGGTCTGGAGCAATACATAAATAAGATGGAATGATAATATAATATTCATATTACCTATGGGGGAATAATCAATGTAAGTAAGTACCTACATATTTTTATGGTAATAACTATGGTAAAGTAGATTTTAAATTTCCGACATTATTCATTTGTTTGGCAAAAGTTTGGTTCTTTCACAGAATACTAGAGCTGCAATCGCGGTAAATATTCGGTGATTGAACCGTGATTGGACTAGGTACGAACCATAGCTTTTGACACATTTGGTATTGCGCTAATCGCGGTACTGCTCTTGACAGCCGATAGAGCCGTATTGATAGATTGCTCAGACGTACATCGAGTTTAGCGCGATGCGCGGAATTCAGCACAGTTTCATAGTAATTGGATTGCAAAGTGATTAGAACTGAAATTGGATAAGTATAGAACTTCGATGTTTTAACTTAGCGCAATCGGGCTCCTGGCCAATTTTAAATTAAACTGCCAAATCTTTGGTATAGAATGAACATTATGTATTAACGTGGTACTTACTGTACCAGAATTGGTTTAGGCTTCGTCATTTTAGGAAACCTAGGTGCTAACTTAACCTAACCAAAACTATCTCGTAGAACATGAATAGTTTATACTCATCTTTCCACTAGACTTTGCGCCTCATTGATCCAGCTTAATATTTAATCAGTTTACACAATAGCACTTTTTATAAGTCGGTAAACGGTCAACGACTCTGTGACAAAATGGTTCCGACAAAAAGTCAATGCGGCAAATTGCGGTACATGAAGTACATTTTGTTCCTAAATCGTGATATTCGTGAGTAGTGACCATGATTTAGTTGTTTAGACGGATAATTATATAGTGTCATTGCTGGGCTTGGGATTGTCAATTCCTGAAGCAATGATTATTTTAAGTTACCTAAGCTAAGCTTAATTTTGTCAGTTCTTTGGACAAAACTGACTTTTTTTTAAATCACAGTAACATAATCTCATAATCTTAATATTCGATACAATAACAGTGTAGTTAAGTAAAGAGAAACTGAAAAACCACGATTATAACGAGACAATAATATTATCAGTATTTTGCATTACGGGTTTCCAAGTACGCTACATCGATGGTTCGGATCTAAGGAAAAGGAAACCCAGAAATCTGTACCAAAAAGATGCAGAAAAAGAACCATTCTCATGACGACCCGGTAGGTGTGATTGTTACCACGCCGGACTGCCAAACCAGGGTCCTGGATTCGAATCCCGGTTCGGTCATGGATGTTATATGTGTGTGCCGTTATTGTTGTATGGTTCCCATAACAAAAAGCCTGAGGCTTACTTGGGATCATTACAATGTATGTGCCTGCCTGTGAGCGTTATTTATTTATTTATTCTGTGTATGTATATTCAAGCCTAGTATATTGGATGTTATTTATTTATTCTGTGTAGGTATGTATATTCAAGCCTAGTATATATACATAGAATATTATTAATAGTGACTTCTTGAATTTCGAGTGTATGAAACGAAGCCAAGGTTATACCGGGTCGAGGTCATGTTCGGATCCACTTTATGACTGGGACATAGTACGAATATAATACAATTTTATAATATCACGACCTGCTTTTGGAGGTTGTTAGAAACCAGGCTATAACTATCAACTATTTTCAAGCTTGGAGTTGTGGCAAGGCTTTCTTTTAGGTCTAAAGATTTCAGGATGAAACGAGGTGTCAAATGGTTATAGGCGTCGCGCCTTTCGGCGAAAATACTGCTCAGAAAATCGCTTAGAATCCTAAAAAGCGGCCGGCCGGCATTTATCGGCAGCGGCTGGCAGAGTCAGTTTGACAGTCAATAATGTGATATTATTCTCAATCTTTTCTAGCCTCTCAAACTCGTACCTGCTATTAATGTCTTTGCCCAATGCAGATAAAGTTAAAAATGCAGGCAAATAAAATTGGCGTGAATTGAGCCTTAACCCTTAGACGACTCTTCCAATATCATCGGGGAAAAATGGGGTGGCATATTGGTGGCATTACTAACGGAACCTTTTTTCGTTCTTGACATCTTCTTATCGTGTCGACTTCAAATTTTGAACAAAGTCGCTAAATAGTACTCGTACCTTGCCAGAAGTGGGCAACCGATACTGCACCGTCACGGGCACGATGTGAGATGGGCCATCGATTGTGGAGCTCCACACAAGCAACTCACATTTTGGCATGTTCTTGACATGATAGTATAGCTTGGCAAAAAAGTCATGATCGTGGTGACAGGTGGAACTAAAATTTTAGTATGGTGGTGTTGCCAGGTTATGCGTGATTTTGACGTTGTTGCGTGGAGGCAGCGCCCTCATGTTTTATCACGACTTTTTTGCCAAGCTGTAGTTTTATCTCGTATTCAAAACAGAAATGTTTTCCCAGGCTTTGTGACGAATATTGACCTTGGCAACTAAGTTCTGTTCGTGACTTGATTCAGAGTTAAAACTTTCTTATTCGTGTTGTGAATTAAGTTGAAGCGTTGAAGGAAATAAAGACTTTTTCTGACATAAAGGCATCCTGTTTGACATTTTGTTACTCTCACTTGATCTCATTTTAGGTACGAGTGAAATTTTGAGCAAGTCATCGGTTTCATCGTTTATAAATATCAATTTTCTAGACGAGGTCTTATTTAGAAAAATATATACTAATACCTTTAAACGGGTTTCTTAGATAGAAACTTCACTTGAAGAACTGTAAAATTTTAGCACTAAATTATCATTTCCCTTGTTGTGGTAGGCCATTGATTGAGAAATATTTATATTACTTATATAAATTACATATTTGAGAACTATAGTTTCTTGTTGGGCGGGTAGAGTCCAAAAATATTTTTTTCATCCCATCTATTCAAAAAGTGTCACTTTAGTCCTCTTTAAGTGCGCCTAAAGTTGCACTTTTTGTTAAGAGACTTTTACAGCGGGCAATGATGAGTTTTGAATTTGGAACATGTATTTTTGCTACATAGGTCCGCGACCAAAGAGACCGAACGCAAATATTAAACTAGAAGCGCCTTTTATTTATTTTCCTCATAGAGGGGGATGAAAAGTAGAGTGTATCACTCGGCCGCAAAATTATTTTTTCCTCGGGCGGCATACTTTGAATCCCTCGCTGCGCTCAGGATTCTACTTTAGAATCCCTCGCTGCGCTCGGGATTCTACTCAAGAATCCTTCGCTATGCTCTGGATTCAAAATAGCGCCCTCGCCTTAAAAATATTATTTTACGCCCTTGTGATACAATCTACTATTTCATCCCATCTATTCAAAAAGTGTCACTTTAGTCCTCTTTAAGTGCGCCTAAAGTTGCACTTTTTGTTAAGAGACTTTTACAGCGGGCAATGATGAGTTTTGAATTTGGAACATGTATTTTTGCTACATAGGTCCGCGACCAAAGAGACCGAACGCAAATATTAAACTAGAAGCGCCTTTTATTTATTTTCCTCATAGAGGGGGATGAAAAGTAGAGTGTATCACTCGGCCGCAAAATTATTTTTTCCTCGGGCGGCATACTTTGAATCCCTCGCTGCGCTCAGGATTCTACTTTAGAATCCCTCGCTGCGCTCGGGATTCTACTCAAGAATCCTTCGCTATGCTCTGGATTCAAAATAGCGCCCTCGCCTTAAAAATATTATTTTACGCCCTTGTGATACAATCTACTATTAAATCCCTCCTGATTGTAACAGTATTTTTTTTTATTATTAAGCGTATAATTAAGCGTTTTCAAATTTGTTAAGTAGAAACCTATATGTGGAAGCTTGTAATTGGCCTATAGCTAACTAAATTTGTGAATTATTTGTTTTATAGCTGTAAGCTCCCCAAATATAATAAAATAAAATAAAATAAATAAATTAAGACCTTAGGTATTTAAATTATGTCGTGTTATTAAAATAAAAACAAAATTAATAAAATAAGGATAATGTTTGGAAATATATTATTTATTTTGTTAATAGCTACCTAAATTTTGAGTTTGGGTACCTATCACTGTAATGTGAAATTTTATATATTGTTTATCACATCTTGGACTGTCCCCTTGGATAAAGGCCTCCGCACATTGCAGCGATTATCATCGAGCGATATTATCGACAGCGATATCGCGACACCTTACACACTGCAGCGATTCCGCGATTCGCGTCACGCATGCGCCCCACCACTAAATGTAGTCGAAAGAGATTGCGTCAGGTTGCGATAATATCGCGGCAGTGTGTGGGATCGAGCGCGTCCCCATACAAAATGTACTGAGAACAATTATCGCAAAATCGCAGCGATATTATCGCTCGATAATATCGCGGCAGTGTGTAGGATCGCGCGCGTCCCCATACAAAATGTACTGGAAGCAATTATCGCAAAATCGCAGCGATATTATCGCTCGATAAAATCGCTGCAATGTGCGGAAGCCTTAATACTTAATTATAGACGCGAGCAAAAATTTAATTAATTTTAAAAGAAACAGAATTGAATGACAATAAAGCTTATTAGTTAAAAAAAATTACGAGTAGGTATCTGAGACAGAAGTATCTGACAAGAAAGGGTCAACTAGATTTCCTCAGACCACGACTTGTTTGTGTCCCGATCAATATAGCTAAAGGGGATATTTAGGTAGGGTGTGCAAGCGAGATAGCTAGTTTTACAATACTTCATCCATTATTGTCTAGTTTGAAAAGTAAATGTTTTTGGAGCAAGAAATTATGTTTGAATCATTTGCAGTGGAAAATTAGTTTCCTAACATCGCAAAAAGTCTATGCTAAGCAGCATGTGAAATGTGTTTAATTGAAATTGGGTTAGAAACTGACCTTCCCCAATTCGTTTTTAGCGATAACTGACCGTAGGCATGTTGCATTGTAGGTCAGCTGACAGTTTTTCGAGGGGATGATCAGACCGTCAAACTGAACAACTTTATCAAAGGGACCAACATCGATATCGCGGAAAAAAACAGCTGTCCCATACATTTGAGTTGAATTATGTTTGCGGTTTTGTATGGGACCGCTGAGATTTTGTTCGAGATAGGTATTTTATTAAAAACTAAAAAGGGATTAAAACGGATAAGGTATCATTAATTTGAACAACTTTTACCACGAAATGCAAGAAATCTAACTGTTATTATAAATCATAAGATATTTTCGCTAAGAAGTTATCAGTCCTACTCCTACGATAATTATTACGGGCTACTCAAACATCTACACTTAGATTGTGTTTCGTGTTACTCTTTATTGATTATGAAATGCTAAATGATTAAATAATTAAAATAGCGAACTAATCGGAATACTTATTTAAAGTTCTTTATTGACCTATATTATAAAGGTCAAAAACCTTTTGCTATCTCATCCTTATCTCGTACATTATTTATTTTACAGTTGTATGTACCTATCATCTAACAACGTTCTGTGTGTCGTTTTGTGTTGTATGTTTATTAAACATGGTTAAGTTTCGCCAACTAATTAAATTTAACCTTATACTCGTATACGAATTTATAGTAATTCTAATTGTTTTAAAAAATGTCAAATAGATTGTCTAAAAAGGTTTTTGAAGTCAAAGACATTAACACAAAATAAATACAGAATATCACATGAGTTCACATGACGAATTACTAATTAATTCTTCCTTATTATACGTTGGTAACTCACGAAAAGGTAGGTAGGTAAGAAAAAAATATGCTCTCGACGCATAATGCCCTAAAAACAATAATTGTCTTACTCATATTTGACACACACTCAAAATTACCTAATCGCAAACTGACCTAAACGCGAATTGACCCAAACGTAAATGACTTAAACGCAAAATGACCCATTATTTTGATAGACATAATATTTGCTTACATTCAAAAATACGAATAAACCCGACACTGTTCAATAAAAATTCACAACTGTAAGTCTGTTATTGATCAATTTGATACATATTCGGACAGATACAGACGTACATATTCGGACCAAATTGGCGACGTGCTTAAGAAGGGCCAGGTCAGATCTACCCGAAACCGACGAGCATGCATGAAAGGACTAATGAATGTGGAGGAAGCTAGGGAGGTTTGTCAGGATCGTAGCAAGTGGCGTTCCGTTGTTTCTGCCTACCCCAGTGGGAGACAGGCGTGAGAATATGTATGTATGTATGTATCAATTTGATAACATTATTGAGATCTAAATCTCCTGTCAAACCACCGTGCGGTACCTAATCTAATTCGGAAGCGCACTCGGCTAAAGTAAACAGTTCTCTAAATAATAGATAACGCGTTACATCACTTCACGTCCAATGATAGGATAACAAGGCGTGACGTAGTTTATGGGATACTTCTCTTGACTGCGATAAATACATGTTTTTTCCTGCAGCGTGTGATCCGTCTGATTAAAAAAAATGACTCTAGAAAATACATACCCAGACAACTAACTGATAATGATAACCTACTCCAGGCCATCAGTTTGTCGTCTAGGTGTGTATATTTTGCCATAACTATGGCATTTTGATCCAATTGTTGGTCCCATTTTTTGTTTAAGAGTCAAACTAATAATTTACCAATGGAAAAAATTTTAACAGTCTTCAAAACTTAAAATGCAAAACATAATGAACTGTATGTATAAGATACGTATAAATGTATTATAAAGCCATTATCTTTCACAGTAACAAATTATTTTTTTGTAATTTTATTAATAATACGAAATGTTCAAAAGACAATAGCACTAATACAGTTTGACTGATTTTGATAAGACTTACCTAGCATTAATATTTTATGGCCTGATTTCCTTGTTTACAATTAAAAGATCACGCGATCGAAGCCGCATACTAAAGCTATAATACAATAATAGTCAAATATACAATAGCATAAAATAATGTAGGTACTAATTTATAATTGAAAACACCAGAATGAGGAAAACTACCTTTCAGGAAACTGTCCACGTTATTACAGTCATTTATTGCTTATCTTCTTCCATCACATAGATGCTATGTTATTGAGTCGTACACATTGTGGTTATTTTGATGTAGCAAGAAAACATCGCAGCAAATGTCTTCAATGATTACTATAAACAATAATGAACAAAAATCGTCATAAAGCGGTAAAAAAATGCTCATAATAATTTATAAAATAAATAAAGTTTTGTCCAAATTGTACGTTAAATAAAATAATGGCCCAGCTAGCATATAGAGAGTCAGTCAGTCAGTTTTCCTTGCCGTTATCCGCCACTTTGCTAAGTCTTGGATAGTTGCAAGCTCTTCGTCAACGATGTTCAAGACTTGGAGATCGTCAAATATGAACTCGCGGCTGTCCAGACACAGATCATTTGTTTTGTTGAATATATCCGAACTTTTGTCACTTCTATACTGTTTTGTAGCACATAATCTAACGTTTTTTATGTGTTACACATAAAACTTTCATAAAAGTAAGTCTCATGTTTGGAAGTCTTAAAAGTTTGGTTATTATGAATTTAACAAAAAAAAAATCTCAGTGTATCCTTCTTGACAACATCGGACCACCTTTCGGATTATTTATGAGTAACATTTACAAAAATAAAGATTATATTAGGTAATCTTTATAACATCCAAAAGTACTCTCCTTAAAAGTAAAAGCATCAAATTAAATTCGGATGAACTGAAAAACATTGCTCCAAAAAGCACTTGAAAGACATAACGGATGATGTAAAAATAAATGAAGATTCGAAAAGTGAATGTGCTGATTGCGTGAATCCGCCACAGAGTCTTGGGTTCGAATCCGGCAAGGCTGACGAGGATATCAAATGGATGGAAGTGCTCTTGATTGACACGCGTTTATCTGTCGCTTTTTGCATATTTAACAAGATGGATATTTGATTAATTCGTGAATGTTTTACATAAATAAACAGGATGAAATTAAAAACATTTGATAAACTTTTAAGGGTGGTTCTACTTGTTTTGTTCTTCTTCTATTATAATTATGTAATATACCTACAAGGTGTTACAAAAAAAAAAAAAAAAAAAAAACATACGGGTCGAATTGAGAACCTCCTCCTTTTGTTGAAGTCGGTTAAAAAACAAATAAACCTTTAAGAAGGCGGTGTAGACCATCAAACTGAACAACTTTCACTATGGGACCAATATCGAAATAGCGAAAAAAAATATTGATGTTCCATACCTACTCTACAAATCGACTAGAGCCAAAATATGTATGGGATAGTAAATAGTAAATGCTCGCGACTATATTCCCCGAGGGGATAATCAGAGCTGATCTAAATATCATAATTTAGAATCCAACCATCCACCACAGCCCTTGATCAGTCCGTCTTCGGACATAGGCCTCCTCCATATTCCTCCAAGACGTTCTGTCCCTCGCCCTCTGCATCCAGTTGGGACCCGCGTGTCTCCTAATACCATTGACCCATCTTTCTGGTGGGGGCCTCTACCCCGGGTGGTTTCTCTGGGCTTCCAATCTAGTGTTTTGGAGTTCTTTAACATGGGACTTGAATTTCATCGATCGAATCAGTTTAGCACGAAAACTTATGCACTAAACTAGGCATACGTTGGTACCTGACTATTTTCTAAAGCAGCCTCTGTAGTTAAATTCCACTTTTAGCATTGAGGATTTCATCATCACCTTCAACCTTAGATGATACGTAAACCCATCCAGTGTTTCAACATCTAAGTATATATGTATTACTTTGTTACACTGCACGCAATCGCTCTATAAGTAGTTAGAAGACATAAGAGAGTTAATGGCATTTTAATGAGAGTGTTTTTGGCAAACAAATAGTTGGTTACACTTTTACATCCCGATGTTAAAATAAAACTTAATCTCCCTTAGCTACAATTGCATGCTAAGAATGGTTGTTGTAGCAAAGTTTTTGACCACCATGAAAGGCATTACAGGCGTAATTTTATGCATGTAGGTATCATCATCAGCCTATATTCGTCCCACTGCAGGGCACAGGCCTACCCTCTAGGCGGGTGTTTGGGCGTTAGTCCACCACGCGTGCCCAATGCGGATTGGTAAGACTTCACATACGCATCAGAATTTCTTCTTCTGCATATGCAGGTTTCCTCACGATGTTTTCCTTCACCGTTTGAGAGCAGTCGGTATTACGTACATAAGTTAGAAAAACTCATTGGTACGTGGCATGTTGTCCGTGCGGAATCGAACCAGGACCTCAGGATTGAGAGTCCATACTTCTCCGCAACGCGCCACCGAGCTCTTAATATATATAGCATCGAGCATATAGGTATGGTCCAACAAAATTAGCTGAAATTAGCAGCGCATCAAACTGAACTACTTTTTATGGGACCAACATCGAAATCGAGAAAAACATATCAACTGTCTCATACATTCGGGTCCTGCAAACCTTAGGTTTGCATTTTGTATGGATCAGCGCCCTTAAAGACGGAAAAAGATGATAGTATCCGTTTACAGATAAAAGAGCTGTTCAAGATATCTCTAGGTAGGTCTACCTACAGGGTGTAAAATTAGCGTTACATACTTTTATAGTAGATGTGCTTCAGACCATTGAACAACTTTTATTATGGGACACCTTTGAAACTTCGGGAAAAAAACAGCTGTTTCATATAATTTGGTCGAGTAGCTATTGCATTTTTTTTTGGAACAGCAGATTTTTTTATCGCGATTTCAAAGATGGTCCCATGGTAAATTTTTTTCAATTTGACTGTCTAAAGCACGACTTTGAGTATGTGACGTATTTAAGTTTACACCCTGTATAATATTGTAGCGCTTGCCCAGAGCAAGCTACTGCTATGCTAAAAGTGAGATTTCTTGCTACAACTGCACGCTTCAAAGCATGGTTTGTAGTTGTAGGAAGGTTTCTAATCACCTTCCAAGAGATTATGATCGTGACTTTATACCGAGTCCTTCTTAATATGCTGACACTTTTTAAGGGGATGATCACCATCAAACTTAACAACTTTCTCTATAGGTATATGGGAGCAACATCGAAATCACGAAAGAAAAATCAGCTACTTTTGGCTCGAGTAGATTTGCAGTTTTGTATGGAACAGCAGTTTTTTTCTCGATTTCGATGCTGGCGCCTGAAAAAGTTGTTCAGTTTGACGGTCAGATCATCCCCTTAAAAAAGTGTCAGCATATTAAGAAGGACCCTGTATATTTATGTATGTTATACGTATGTAAAGGTATAATTTTAGATCCTTAAAAAATTCTATAGACATTGAAGTTTTGCATCAACAGAAAACCTGTTGTTCAACAAAAGTTTTTTTACATCTATCATAATTAAAAGTACCTACGAAGGCCATGATATCTTAAGGAAACTTAACATGCAAAGGTCACGATCCGAATTAAAAAAATAGAGAGGGAACCTCAAACTTTGCAAAAACAAGAATAGCGTGACAAAAAACCGGTGTCATAATGATCTAACTCCTAATTTAGGCATTTATTATTTTGGGCAACGAAGTTATTTAATAATGTTAATGATTTATTGCTCTTTAACTTACTAAATTGATAATTGTACGACTTATTATTGTATAAGTACAATATTAAGATAAGCATTGTATGATCAGTGAGGTCTGATTTGATATTTAATAAAAATTTAAAGGCGGTTATATTCGATGCAATAGAACTGAGTCTCTTTTAAATATTTTTCATCTTATTTTAGAAACCTCCAAAAGTATCTATTATAATCACAATTAATTAATTCCTAAAAACAGTTCTCATGCTTTTCCGCAATTGCCGAAATGAGAGCAAACAATTATCCACATTTCAGGTCAAGGTGAACAAAAATACGTCTAAAATAAAACGTAGAGAATGCTTTCACTATCAAATTGACTTCAAAGTTCCAGTTTATATTTGCTTCAAATGTTGTGGAATAAAAACAGAGTCATTGCAGTTATCGCATCGCGTGGGTAGATTCGATCATGCGCACTGCACTCCGGCCAAGGCAGGTTGCAGAGGTCCCTAACCTAACAGCTGATCCTTCTAAACAACGTTCCTACTGGCGGACGTCCAGAAAAATCAAACATAAAATATAAAAAAACTCACCTTCGATTGTGCAGAATCTGGTTGCATGTAATAAAATAGGAAAAACATCCAAACGGCCCCAACAAGGAACAAAATTTTGACGTTACGCCGCATTTTTGCAGAAACTTAAAATTAGAACCTGTCACTAAAATATTTACACTTGTTTTTTGAACGTCAAAGGCGTTCGATACACTCGATGCGCGTTTGTTTTTATTTGTTTAATATTCTCGATACGGCTTGCGGCGCGCGGCCGCGCTTCGGGCAGCGGCGTACGGACTGAACCTAGTACCTACACAGAATAATGCTGGCAGATAGGCCGGTCATGCGCGTATCGGTCCTCGACACCTCGCTCGAAAATAGAACTTACGCAGTTGTGATACTATTGCACTGAGCTGTGCGTAACGCACGGTAGCTTTAATTTTGTCACTGCATTGTTTTCACGCGTGCGGTGTTCAAGGTTTAAAGCTTTTGTTGTGACAAAAGTATGCAATTAATTGTAACGCAAATTAGGATGGTGACTAACACAAATGCATCTCTTTTGTTAGTAAGACTCTACTTTTAGATTCAATTAATTATAGCGTAGGTACAACCTATATTTCTCTATACAAGGTGTTACAAAACTACAAATAAACCTTTAAGGGGGTGTTGTAGACCATCAAACTGAACAACTTTCACTATGGGACCAATATCGAAATCGCGAAAAAAAAAATGTATGTTCAATACTCTACAAATCGACTAGAGCTAAAATATGTATGGGATATGAAATTATTTTTTTTCGCGATTTCGATGTTGGTCCCATAGAGAAAGTTGTTCAGTTTGACGGTCTTAACAACCCCCTTAAGAGTTTCCAAAATTTATTGTTACTTATGAAACACCTTGTATAGGGTCCTTCTTAATAATATGCTGACACTTTTTTAAGAGGATGATCAGTCGCGAAAAAAAAAACAGATGTCGGTTTGCAGTTTTGTATGGGACAGCAGATTTTTTTTTCTCGATTTCGATGTTGGTCCCATAGAAAAAGTTGTTCAGTTTGATGGACTGATCATCCCCTTAAAAAAGTGTCACCATATTTAGTTGGACCCTGTATATGGAATATGTATATAATACCTCTTGTATGGAAATCAGCGTTTATTACGCCTGTATACAAAAAGGGAGCCAAGAATAACGTCGAAAACTACCGTCCCATATCGAAATTATGTCTTCTTGCTAAAGTTCTCGAACGGATTGTGTATGACCAACTATATAATTGTATTCAACATGTGATAATTCCGCAGCAACATGGTTTTATGAAGGGTCGTTCTACCACGAGTAACCTTATCGTATTTAACGACTTCCTGACATCCAATATGGACAAGGGTAATCAGGTCGACAGTGTTTACACCGATTACAGCAAGGCTTTTGATAGGATTGACCATTCCATCTTACTGGCAAAATTACAGTCACTCGGAATTCGAGGAGATCTCTTTCGGTGGTTTACTTCTTATGTTAAAAATAGATCACAAGCAGTAGCACTTAACGGGTTTACATCTCCCTGGGTAAACATCCCATCAGGAGTCCCACAGGGCTCTCTGTTGGGTCCACTGCTCTTCAACATCTTTGTTAATGATATTGGCTTATGTTTCCTAAATTGTAATTTCTTATTATACGCTGATGACATGAAAATATACAGAGTGGTCAATGACGAATCCGATGCTATGCTCCTTCAGGAAGACCTGTTAAGATTAGACAATTACTGCTTAGCAAACAAATTAGACTTAAATGTCTCAAAATGTTTTTTTGTCAATTTTACACGAAAACGTAATATATATACTTATTATTATAAATTAAAAAATCAAACCCTAACCAAAAACAAAGTGACTAAAGACCTAGGTGTGGTACATGACCAAAAACTTATTTTCGACCAACACATTGACCACATAATAGACAAAGCGTATAAAGCGCTTGGTTTTGTGAAGCGTATCTCTAAAGACTTTAGGCGCATGAAGACAATTAAAATTATTTATTGTGCTTATGTTCGAAGTCACCTGGAATACGCTTCCCAAATATGGAATCCGTGTTACGCTATCTACTTGAACAGATTAGAAAGTATCCAAAAAAAGTTTATAAAATATCTTCAATACAAATTTCACCTCGATCACCGCGATTATGAAGACGCCTGCTCTGATCTTCACTTGGTGCCATTGTTGATGCGAAGAAGTATAGCCGATACATGTTTCCTCGTTAACATTGCTCAGTCCGCTGTTGATTGTCCGGAGCTCCTTAGTAACATAGTTTTTAAAACCCCAGCTAGAAAGCTACGCAAAAGTACTTTGCTGCACATTCCATCTCACCGTACCAACTTTAGGGAAAATAGTTTCTTTCCTAGAACTTGTAAACAGCTTAATATTTTGAATGAGGACGCTCGATTTGACTTATTTAGCTGTAGTGCTCGACTTACCAAAAAGTTGTTAGTTGATAAGACTATCGATACTTAATAGTTTCTACTCAGAATACCATTTATAGAAACGTAAATTGATTGTTTTATATGTATAAAACTTATATGTGGATGCTTGTAAATGGCTGATAGTTGTTATTTAAGTATTATTTTGTAAAAGAGGCTGTTAGCATCCCGAATAATATAAAATAAAATAAAAAAATAAAATATAATAGTCCTTTAGAAATAGGAGGCCTTTGATTGCCCTGCAGTAGGATCCTAAACGCTATATTTCTCGCCGTGAATTTTGTTTTATAGCTTTTGTGCAGAACTTTTTTTATGGGACCAACACCGAAATCGCGAAATAAGAAGGAAAGAAGGAAAAAATATAAAAAATACTTAAAACAGGAGTGACTGTATAAGTATGGTATTTAGAGCTATGTAGAGCTATTTTGTGATGCACCTAATGTAGCAACAGCAAAATGAAAATTGCAAAAGATATGCTGGTTACCCATTTTTTGCAAAATCTATTCATATCAAATTAAATATACCTACTTTATTTTACACCAATATACAGGATGTTACATAAGTAAGAATAAATTTTTAAAACTCTTGAGGGGATTGTTTAGACCGTCAATCTGAACAACTTTCTCTATGGGACCAACATCGAAATCGCGAAAAAAAAAATCTGATATCCCATACATATTTTTACTCGAGTCGATTTGTAGAGTATAGAACATTTTTTTTTTTTCGCGATTTCGATGTTGGTCCCATAGTGAAAGTTGTTGAGTTTGATGGTCTAAACCACCCCCTTAAATGTTTATTTGTATTTTTGTAACACCTTGTATAGACAGTAAAATACAGAGACAAAAAAACATACGAAATAGACGGTCTTTTCGTTAAGAAGCGATTTATTCCAGACAACCTTAGGGTAGGGTGTTTTCGTACGTCGTCATGTCCGTGTCATTCAAAGGACCGACAAGGAGGCAACACCTACTGAGGTACCTACTGAGGCAACACTACTAGGGTAGAGAGGTGTTCACAATCATTGAGACTCTAACTGCGTAAATGGTGGCCACTCGCCACTTACGCAACACATCCACCCTGCGACTCCAACCTAATGCAAGCACAGGGGGGCCTGTAAAGGCAAGTCGGAGACGAGGATCATGGATTTCAACAGCAACAGCTCGCCACAAGCTGCCTTGGGTTTACCGCTGACCAGAGCGACCCAGATACAAAATAAAACCACCGCATACCTATTAGGTAAGAACTTTTCATTGTAAGGAAAAAAAGGAGACAGCGCGATGAAAAAAGAAAACGAAAATTCTAATTTAAAACCTTTCTAATAAAACCTAAACACGAAAATTAATTATTCCGTTGTTATGGAACAACGAGGAAATAATTACAGAAAAATTGCGTAACGGAAACAAATCGTCCGTAAGTAAATTAATCTGTAGTTCGAGACTCATTTACCGAGTGATGAGTACCGACCGACTTAGAAAAGATTACTTACTTCATTTTCTGCCGTGTAGTTGCGAGGTGACTATACCTACATATACAGGCCGAAAACTTAAATGCGTTACATACTCAAAGGGGTGCTTCAGCCCATCAAACTGAAAAAAATTTACTATGGGTGCTTTGAAATCGCGATAAATTTTTTTATTTTTTATTTTTATTTATTTATTTAATACATATTACAGGCACAATTAATGTTATCATGACGGGTATACACCCAATGCGACGACATTCTGGTTGCACTTTCTCGTACATAGTTCAAACTCTATTACATTATTTATCACATTCCTTAATAATTTACAGTTAAGTATTTTTATTACCTGCTACCTTTTAAATAACTCAAACATAGATGAGTAACACTTTTATTTAGCTATAAATCTAAGAGCTGCTTCTGTGAACTGAGCCTGCGAACAATGGAACAAGTCTATATCTTTAGCCACGTAATGCCGTCGTGGTCGGGGCATGAGCAAGTACATTAGTCCTGCACGAGGGCACTGCGACCATCTGGTCTCTGGGACCCCTCTGCAACAGTGTGTTCGGTAAATATCAGCTGTTCCATAGAAAATGACAATAGCTAAGTAGTCGACCAAACTCACCAAACTGATGAAATAGCAGATTTTTTTTGAGCGATTTAAAAGTAGGGCCAATAGTAAAAGTCGTTCAGTTTTATGGTCTGCAACACTTTAAGTATGAAACGCATTTAATTTTACATTGTATAAGGGATACATTTTTCTTTAAGTATTGTCGTATTCACAAGGTTTCCCATCTAAACTTATACCTCTATAAGTGTAGATAGTTGTAGCACTTTAATGGGTGATTGTGCTCATGATACTGAACAACTTTCCCCAAGGAATCTATAGGAAATTTGCAAAGTGCATACTGTATGTGCTCTTGTTCGGCTCCTCTAAAGTTACCCTCGAATTGGGGAGTGCAGCATCTGAAGTTAGTGAGGGGCAGGGAGTGTCCATTCTGTATCTAGAGCCTACTACATACTGTATCATCTATTTTGTACCAGTATCTAAGGTTTGAAAACATCGTGACGAAACCTGCATGCTTCAATTTCGGGCGTGTATTGTACCCACTGTCCATTATAAGTGGCGACGGGCTCACCCTCCGTCACACTGGACGAAACGTGGATGTTCTGAGGTTTCAGAATATCTCTGACTACCCCCTCGGGGAATATAGCCGTGATCATATGCTATGCTATGCTATCTAAGGTTTGGAATGCCCTGCCATCGTCTCGTTTCCCGAAAATTAGAATCATCTTCTTCTTTTGTGAGCTATATCGCAGGACAATCACTCGTGCTGTAGTGTAAATGTAAAGATTAGCCTGTCAGCAATGGTAGTATAGAGGCTGACTGCCCAGGGTGCGCTAGACAAACTCACGTTACGTCACTCGGGGAGGCTCCCTTGCCTTTCACCCCCTTTCAATAGAACCCATAATAGTATTTTATCTCTTAAGTTAATCATGTTTTTACTCGACAGGCCCGGTTCACCTTCGACCACATCGACGCTACCCTTGAAGTCCGTGCTCAAGATCCTGCCTGTTTATGGATCTTTCTTCCACATAGATAATCCTGCAATCCATGCACTTGCAGTGTACACTGGAGATTACTCATAATGTTGACGGTGAGTTACATAGTAATAGTACCTAATAGTAATATTTATTTGCCAGCCAAAGCAAAGATACATTGCATAGTATTACATGGATCATAGTTTCATAGTTTCATAGTAATTTATTTGCATTCATGTACATATCACTGCACTAGGCAACGCCCGTATCGCGGGAATCAAACAAAATAGAACTTAATTAAATAAAATAAAATTAAGGTGAAAACGCATAATTAAAAAGGACATATTTGTATGTGCGTAAGATGATGATGATGATGATGATGTTGTGCGTATGGAGGTGTGTGTAGAGAATAGTGGACGTACCGTACGTCGTACCGATGCCGCACCATATTTAATAAGATGCGGCAATTTCTTTAAAACAGTATTGGAAGGGGAAATAGATAGGAGGAGAGGCAGAGGAAGACGTAGACAAGTTATCTAGCACAGGTGCAGGAAAAGGCATATCAGTAACTCAAGGCCCAAAAAGAGACCAGGAATGGCGAATACTCAGCTCCGACAAGATCGTAGCTCTCTAGCTCTTAATTAAGATGATAAACCCACCACACATTCTCACCAATGTACGAGTAATTCCTATCAACCAGTATCAACAGTGGCGACCACTCACAACATTAGACAATGAAGTCCAGCGAGCCCTAGGGAGACTCTAATCTGTCTTGGATCTAGCAATAATGTTATCAAAGAAGATAGGAGGAGTAGGAAAAATAAATAACTGACTTACCTCTGTTGCTCATAAATTGGCAAAAAATTATCACGACAGCTGAAAAGAGAAATCTGCGAACAACTTTTTGGTAACCACTAAATAGACGTTTTACTTTACATTTGAAACTTATAGCCGTTATGTAAACACTAATAGAGCAAATAGACTGACGAATTTGCCATTGAACTACGTAGTTGGCGGCCCGATAGCTCGGACGGTATTCAATTTTTTGTTCGAAATGTTCGAATCCCGCAAGGGGCAAATATTTGTTTTATGGTGTATTACTAATATTTGCTATGGAACAACATTTTTTTTCGTGATTCTTTAATGATCCTGTAGTGAAAGTTGTTCAGTTTGATGGTCTAAAACTCTAAACTAAAGCACCCCCTAAAGTATGTCAATGTATATTATCCTAACTTAACCTAAGTGCCACCTAGCGTCAATGACTCAAAATACTTCAACTTGGTTAGCCAACTACCTTATAGTTACAACTTACTTTCAAGAGTTCCAACAGAGTTTTAGAGAGGGCAGCACTGTCGCGAAACAATTTTCAATTTTTAATCATTAAATAAAGTAGTGATAAGACCCCATTAGTAGGTATCCTTTGTTTTTGTCCAGTTTGACAGGTGCTCCTCAGGTTAATTAACGTCTGTGGTTATGTTACCTAAGTATATCTAATTATAATAGGTACAGCTACTCTGTGCCCATACTTACAGCAGTGCGATTTTTGAATCTCATTCGGTGAGCTCAGCAGTTGAAAATGTCAAAATTACTATGAAGATGTGAATCTTTCTACTGCTGATTTGACTTTCAAAAATCATACTTCAGGAGTGCGATTTTTTAAAGACAAATCCGCAGTAGAAAGAAGCGTAGGTCCCTAGTAATTTAGACATTTTCAACTGCTGAATTCAGCGAATGAGATTCAAAAATCGCACTCCAGGGTGTAAATAAAAGTATCATTCACTTTTAAACCACATACTCTACCCATCAAACTGAACAACTTTTACTATTGGAGCAAACGTGACAGAACAAAAAAGAAATCTGCTGTCCCATACAAATGCAAACATCGAGTAGCCATTGCAGCCTAGTATGGCACAGCAGTTTTTTTTCTGTTCGGACAAATATTTTGGTCCCATAGTAAAAGTGATTCAGTTTGATGGGTAGCGTATGTGGTTTAAAGATTAATGATACTTTTGCTTAAACCCCGTACCTATGTAATTAGGTATATTAATACAGGGCGTTAGGAAAAGTAGCAATGACCTTTAAACCACATACTCTACCCATCAAACTGAACAAATTTTACTATGGGAGCAAACCTCTCAGCAAATAAAAAAGTCAGCTGTCCCATACTAAACTGCAATAGGTATACCTACTCGACGCAAACGTGTATGGAACAGCTGATTTGTTTTTTGCTCTGATCGGTTTGCTCCCATAGTAAAAGTTGTTCAGTTTGATGGGTAGAGTATGCGGTTTAAAGGTTAATGATACTTTTCCTAACACCCTGTAAGTATTTATTAAAAAAGAAATGGCTGTCACATTCAAATTATTTGAACAATAAAAATATCCGTCCCACTCGTAAACCTAGCTGGGTATAATATATATTATATATATAAGAAGTTTATAAGAATTACGCAATCATAGTAAGAGAGAAGTAGGTATATACCAAGACCAACCCTACCTTTTTTCAAAACCTTGTAAGTAAGTATTTCCAACATTCCTAAATTCTTATCATACCAGAACATTTTCCCTAGTTTACGCTCCAGATTCCCGTGATTCCTTCATTCCTGTCACATCAAATTCCCGTCGATCCCGCATCATCCCGGCAGATTCCGCGCGCTTTTCGACGGGAGCGCGCGTCCCTTCGGCCCGTGAGACGAAGTTCGTTCGCTCGCTAACTTACATCGATGTGTTCAGAATAAGACTGTTTTGGCAGTTTGAAAGATATTTGAATATGGAATAATTTATTTTTAAGTGCGTGATGTGATCGTGTTTTGTTTTTGTTTTAAAAAAGTTGGACGTTATTTTTTAAGGTGAGTTAACTACAATCTTTTTTTGGGACCTGGGAATAGTTAAGTAGGTACTAAGATATTAAAATTAAGAATCACTAATTAATTAATTACGTAAATTATTTTGAGTCAAGATTTTGTTGCTCTATCAGTGTATTCATATAACTTTATAATTAAATAGTTCGGAAATAATCTTTAATTAAGTAACCAAACTTTATCTTCAATACGTAAAACACCTTTCTTTTTATTCTGGTATTAATCTTACTTACATACCGATAAGAAAAAGAACACGGATTTTAGTAAATATAGGGTCCAATTTAATATGCTGACACTTTTTTTAGGGGATGTTCAGACCATCAAACTGAACAACTTTCTCTATGGGACCAACATCGAAATCACAAAAAAAAAATCAGCTCATCCATACAAAACTGCAAACCTACTCGAGTCAAATGTATGGGTCAGCAGTTTTTTTTTCGTGAATTCGATGTTGGTCCCATAGAGAAAGTTGTTCAGTTTGCTGGTCTGAACATCCTCTTAAAAAAGTGTCGGCATATTAAGAAGGACCCTGTATAGAGTCATCATAAAAAATATGACCAATCAAAATATTGTTGATAGTTACTTGTAAGTATCTACTCAGGTAAGTCTGTACCTACCTACTTTTCTATTTCCTAATTTTCAAGGCACCAAAATCTTGTAAAAAAACATAAAATACTATACTAATTTACTACTTATACCTTATCTACCATTATGCCACCATCCTATTCTAGAGAACATTCTTCATTATTTGAACAAAACATTATTTATTTTAACTTAATTTAGGGTGCTCAAGATCATCAATCTGAACAACTTTTACTGTGGTAAGTACCAATATTAAACCGTGAAAAAATTTCTAGAGAAAATGTCTGAAGGTTGTTATAGAAATAAAACCCAAATGTATGAAACAGCCCGGTTTGATTTTCATTCATGCCTTCAGCTTTGGTCCAATAGCGAATTAAGGTTGTTCAGTTTTAACATTTTATGGTCTTGTTAAGTAGGTGTGAAATGCATTTATTTACACCCTGTATAATCTAAGTAGGCCTCTTTTGTTTGACATTTTTGATCTCGGATTCCATTTCAGAGGATACAATACAATATAACAGTGTTTTCAATTTTTGAGTTGTTTTATAATTAATAGGAGGATGTATATCCCATCCCATCTCATCTCATAATATTATAAATACGAAAGTTAGTGATGATGTTTGGATGTTTGTGACTCAATCGGGTCTTTGGCTGACTGGGCCTCAAAGGAACTCGGCCCGGTGGCCAAGTTGACCAATCACATTTTTGAATTGGCCGACTGGGCCTATAGAAAATTATATAACAATGTACAGTCGCGTAAGAAAGTTAACTTGAAGTATTCCTACCGTACCTTCTAACTATACAAAATTTACAATCATTAAAAAAAAAACAAGAAATTATTACATATTTAGGTACTTGGATGCAGTTGCATAGTCAAATTAAGTAGGTACCTACTATGAGTCATACTGTTCAGGTATCACTAAAGATTCTGTAATAAAATATCAATCGGGCCAATCACAGACAAAAAACTCAACGAGCAAATTAGTCATATAAAATTGAGTTTATTCAGCTTTTAAGTCATATGAAAGTCATATAAACGCGAATTATACAGCATACCTATGTCAAATAAAACCAGCATAATCAGCATTTTAGTTACTCAGCTTACAGCTTGCTTATAAAATAAACGTTTACTCAGCATTTCAGGCATGCAAGAGGCGTTTACTCAGCTCCCTTATATGACAATAGTGCCGTATAACAAGCTGCTGAATAAGTCACGTCTGTACGACGCGTGTCGTGTGTATTTGGTCGAGTAATAGCATCTTATGTTATAACTTTCTTACGACAAGCCAGACGCAGTCGAGTAAAAGCAACGTCGTTTTTATTATACGACTATTTTGTTTTTATTTTATGCATTTATATGACTATTACAGTGCTAAAACTTCATATAATGGCACGAAAATATAACTGGTATGGTATCAATGGCGCTAAAGCTGCTAAATTTGCTGAATAAGAAGCTATTATATTGTTTATTAGTGGTGGCTTTTAATAAATATAGAAAAAGATTAATATTATTTCAAAAATTAATATTAAATAGTTTTGAGCAAAACACTTTTTTAATCAAACATTTTTTAACGTGACTGTACTGGAATTTGAATAACACAATAGATTTTTTGCTACTTATGAGAGTGTGCCCAGTCGGCCAAAGGAAAATAATAAAAATAATAGTATTCATCGACTCGGCCACCGGGCCGAGTTCCTTTGAGGCCCAGTCAGCCAAAGACCCCTCAATCACGCATAAATGGCTGAACAGATTTGGATGAAATTTGGCACACAGGTAGAAGATGTTTAGGATTTACACATATAATACTTTCATAAGGTCCACGCAGACGAAGTCGCGGGGAACAGCTAGTATATCATAATAACTACGTAGATATCTATCCAAACCAGTCATCTGTTTGACCCACGCATACCACTAGATTGTTTTAGATTTATACGCGAGGGTGCGTGCATTCGACAACCCTATTTTACATCTCCTCCCAAAGTCCCACGAGTCAACCCATTTTAAATCTTATCATGTAGAAATAAGAGTGATGTCACGGGACTGCCTGTGTGAAAGTCAACGAGAGTGAGGGTGCAGCATTATTAGTATTACTAGCTACCCTTAGCCGACTGTGACGACCTGCCGATGAAATATTTAAAACGAATAGAGATTACTTTAACTGTGTTTTGCATTTATAATTTAGTTTTGAGGACCATGTTTGATATTTATTAGGAGTCAAAGAGACCTGGAGTGCGATTTTTGAAACTCATTCGGTGACAATTCAGTTGAAAAGGTCAAAATTACTATGGAGATGTGCATCTTCCTACTGCTGATTTGACTTCATACATCAGGACTGCGATTTTTGAAAGTCAAATCAGAAATAGAAAGATGCATATCTTCATAGTAATATTGACATTTTCAAGTGCTGAGCTCAGCGAATGAGATTCAAAAATCGCACTCCTAGTTGTCTGTGAATTGGAGGGCCTGTTTTACCACGTAGGTATATTTTGTGTCCTGTGAGATAAGCTAAAAAGAGGTTATCCAGAAGAGGTGAAGCAGGTGGGTAAGTAAATATTTAAGGTCCAATCAAATTAGCTGAAACTGGGGATGATCAGACCATCAAACTCAACAACTTTCTCTGTGGGATCAACATGTCGAAATCGCAAGGAGAAATCAGCTGTTCCATACAATAAATAATACAAATCTGCAAACCTACGACCGAACTGAATGTATGGGACAGCTGATTTTATTATAAGTAGGTACACTACCTACTTTATAATAATCCTAATATAACGGTGACTATGACTACCTTTGCAGTGAATAAAGTCTTGAGTATAATTTTATACATAGTACGTGGGTACTTTTATGTGCCGTACATTACATATCACAATCGAAGTCGCTATCTACTTTAACTCAAAGTTTTGTGTAACAAATTGACCGCCTAGACATTCCTAAATCATTTAATTAAAAGTTAAGATTAATATTGCGTGATGAAAACAATCGTCCGTTTGCCATTCTTTTTCATTTCTGGATATTATTGCTTGCCTCGCTTTCAATTAAGGATTAAGGTCACAAATTATGATTGGGGATACGTCGGTAATTTCGTTGTTTTCATGTATTTCTGAGAGCTCGGTGGCGCGTTGCGGAGAGGTATGGACTCTCAATCATGAGTATCGAGGGGCTGATTTTATTTTCGCGATTTCTATGTTGGTGACATAGAGAAAGTTGTTCAGTTTGATGGTCTGATCACCCCCTTAGTGCGTTCACTCACGATGACGCACTGACGGAGCAGCAGACGTCAGTCCGTCATTTGTGAAGCAAGGAGTTGCATGAAACCGCACGTAGAAGCACACACGGTGACGCACTGACGCACCGGGTGTGGTTCTATATGGCTTAGATCAAAATAAAATTAATGGATAGGCCTAAAGCGCGGTAAGTTGAAGTACACTACTGGTGCACTTGGTCCATACAAACTAGCGCCATTATCTGTCAAATCTTGCATATAAATTTGAAGTAAACCTTTCATTTGTTTTGTCTCATTTTTCTGGTTTGAAATGTTCGCGTAAGGTCTATCCATTAATTTTATTTTGATCTAAGTTCTATGGACTGACATCTGCCGCTCCGTCAGTGCGTCATGCATCGTGTGTGAACGCACTTATAGTACCTACTCTGTGCTACTAATTTAGGAAAATTACGAAATTGCCATTTGAGTAGTGTCTCCAATAATAAAGGCTAACAGGAAAATAAAGTTCTTACATAACTAAACGTACGCTATTCGGGGTATAATATTGTGTAGCGAATTCTCCACTCCCATTAGGGCTGTAAATGTAATGTTACAGGACCATGAAATTGTAGAAAAGACACGGATTTTACGAGAAATGCGATGTTATCTGGGGAATTATACCTTAAATTCGGTAGACGCTTAACGTACCACCACCGTAACTCCTGGAACAACAGCGGTGACCATTCACAACACTAGACAATGAAGTCCAGCGAGCCCGGGAGATGACTCTAATCTGTATTTTCAGGCCTGTGTCACAGATTACTTAATAGTTAACCGTAACAGATACTGCACTCAACCCGGTTTCGCGAGCTTTTTCGAATTTCGACTAAAATGCGCCTTATGTCAATGAGCAACAGCCTGCATCTTGGAAGATGCACGTGACGTCACGACTTTATCGCAGCTGTCAAACGGGAGTGACGAGGCACTGCCTGTGTTGTGTTTCACATGGACACTAAAAAGTAAGTTGTAACCGGACCTGACGTTGCTTAACTTCGGTGATCGTTCCCAATACCGAAGCTCCACTACACACTACACTAATAGGTATATTTTCTGCCCTCCGGACGGAAAGCGACAATTTTCGTCACGCTGCGCTAAACGATGTTGCCGCTTTCCACCTCCGCCGAGGAGAAAAATAGTATACTAACCTTGGGCAGTAAATAAGAAAGCCTCAGATCACATGTTTGTTGACATGAGATCTGAGACCTTTCTTGCTTTCCTGCCATCGGTGTGTAATCTACTATTTTATTAGAAACATTTTGAGGGTGTATTAGACAACTTTCCCTAAGGAACATGGGTCGAAAAAAGAGAACAATTAGTACAAAAATTGCTGAAAGTTGTACCTTCCGTACAAAAATTCGGATTAGCTGATCGATTTTCTAGGGGACGTCTTTCTTCTTCTATTGGGATAATTTCTCGTTTTTCGACTAATGCTTTCTAGGAAAAGTTGTTTAGTTTCGTTGTCTGAATACATTTTTTCTAGTAATACCTATTTGTGTGTAGGAAATAATGTTTCAGTCTTGATCCAACCCTACTATCCCCACTAGTGGAGCACAGACCCTAGTATCATAGTGAGGTTGTATGTAACCGTTAGGCCACCACGCGTGCCGAATGCGGATTGGCAGACTTCTTAGATCTCACTACTATGGCAATTGGTCCATACAAACTAGCACAATTGTCTGTCAGATTTTGAAGGATACAATTCATTTGTTTTGCCTCACTTTTCTGGTTTGAAATGTTCGCGTAAGGCCTATCCATTAATTTTACTTTGATCTAAGGTAGACTTGACACAGGTACGCATCAGAATGTCTTCATGTTTTCCTTCTGTCGTTCGAGACCAATGTTTCAGTCTTAGATACCTAAACCACCTAAACGTTGGCTAGTAAAATATTTTGTAATTTCGATCCTGTGCTTAGTTTATTAATGCTAACAGATAACTATTGTGATAATGCAATTTTCCCGCACAAAACATTTCATCGTTTTCCCGATAACAGGAACCGATGTATACTTAACCGGTAACTTACCAAATTCTTTTTTTAAAAGTGTCTTTACCCAAGTCATCCCTCCCTACAGTAATGATGATGATGATGATGACACCTTTTTAAGCATTAGTGGAAAGTTATATCGGTATATTAAAGGCCGTAACCTGATGCTCATAAAGTCGTATACACACGCAATTCGGTGGGGTTGAAGTGTAGCGTGGCGAATTCACCACTCCCTAGGGTTGCTAGATGATTGTAAATCGGGGGAGAGTACCAGATTGCTCCTTAGTTTTACAACTGATTAAAATTGTCCGATTCCCCCATAGATTAGATATATTATAAACATAGCAAACAAACAGCTGAATTTACCTAATTAACATTGCCCGAATTCTGACATTGGTACACTGATTTGAACAAGATTGAAACAAGGAACCCTTATACTTTCGTCCATTCTATCTGTCTGTCTGTATGCCCCGCCTAATAACTCGCTCATTTTTGCACCTATTGAATCGAAATTTGTCATGAAGACAGATAACTGTAACCCAAAAACAGAAATAATCTAGTTATATTATAGTAATTGTATCTTGAGATAGTAAATATTACAGATCACTTGTTTATGCTGGCACTTCACATAGCCTATTTGGCAAATATCACGCATGAGAAATACGTGAAAGTAGGCAATAAACTATAAAAAACGTGATCGTGTACAACTAATTATCCAACTCAATAAATTAAGTCTCTATATTTTTTCTCTAGTTGCCATATTTAACTTCATGTGCAGTGAAGAGTTAATTTAAGATGTGACAACGTGGCAACCCCGTGGGTTCTGGAACAAATTAGTTTTACAGCAGGTTATTTCTCGAGGACAGTAAAACTTCATTTCATGGTTTCATGCTCACACGTTAGTTGCTCAGGTACCTATGTTTTATGTTGCATTTCGCGATGGTTCACTAATGTTTAACACACAATTAATAAGCAAAATATCACTTCTCAAGCAACGTTTAACAATGTTTCATTTCACAAACTAGTGATTTAACAAAGGTGTTCATACACATATTTACTTATCGAAAGTAGTCATTTAGCAAATGCATTGAATTATATTATGTTTATAGTTAAAACAACATTTCAACATCAGTTATGCGACAACAATCTTATTTACCAAATGAATTATTTAGCAAACAACGATAAATAATTTTTTATATCACAAAACGTTATTTGCCATTTTTAAAATTTAATTTCAAATATTTTAATAATGTTCGTCAGTCTGACGATCGTTCTAGGTCTGACGTGACTAGATTGATGGACCAGACTGACGCGAGAATGAGCGTGTAACACCCGTTTTTCATGGTGCTTCATGAATAAAACATAAATGCACGCTAAACCAAGCATACATATACGCAAAAATGCAGCATGACATACTAACTAACCTAACCTAGTCTAACCATTAACCTACAGTTTTGATGTTACCGTTCTGCCCCCTAAGCAACAAGCAAATAAGCATGCACTCAAGCAATAATGCAAGCAAGCATGCACACAAGCATGCAGACACACAAGCATGCAGCAAGCAAGCAAGCATGCAGCATGCAAGCAGGCATGCACATGCAAGCAAGCATGTTGATGCTCCGCTCGCTTCGCTCGCTCCGCTAAGTGTTATACATGTTCTAACCTAACCTAACCTAGAATTCGAAGAGCTCCAATATGTTTTTCTCAGGCAGGGGGCTTCCGCCCCCCGCACCCCCCGAGCGGGGGGCGCAGCCCCCCTGCACCCCCTAACATGCAGACAAGCAAACAAGCAAGCAAGCACACATGCAAAGATGCAAGCAAGCATGCACACAGGCATGCAGCACAAGCAAGCAAGCATGCAACATGCAAGCAAGCATGCACATGCATGTACAGACAAGACTGCGTGGAAGAGGGGTGCTCTGGTTCGGTTTTGTGAAATGAAATAATGTGATCATCGATATTTGTAAAACGTTGTTATATTTAGTAATTTGCTGATCAAACAATAAAATATAAAACGAGTTTCTAACAAAAGATGAATGTTTAAATAACATAGTTTCGTATCGAAGTGTCTTGTGAATGAAATGCTGCAATGTGACAATTTTACAACTGATCACAAAATTAAATAAATGGTTTGTGAAACCTATTCCTACTTAATGATGATTTGTGAAACGACGCATTTTTAGAACGTTGTGTATTTTTTTAAAAATTGCTAAACAACTGTCGTTCAAACGGCAGTGACCCATTTCGCGATGCAGCTTGACTGCACTTCACAAGTTCCTGTTAGTTAATGGTTGGGCTAAAATTAAACTTTATTATTGCAGTTTTAAGTAGAATTTTGAATAGCAATTTGTTTGTGTTTAACGATATTCTTGGTGATTTTTCATTGGCAGTTTTGACTATAGCGACTACAAAAGTCAAGTAGACAAACTACGATATTTTTGTACGATACCTGTCAGGGTTGGCACTAATGTAGAAACCACACGGAAATGTATTAAGGGATAGATAAATTTGAAATACGCCACTTTAGAAATTTGACTCAATCATATCCTAGTACAGGGGTGGCCAAGACGTCGACTGCGGTCGATCGGTCGCCCGCGTCGACATTTATGGTAGAGATTGATAAAGCAAAAGAAAATGAATTAATTTTTAAATGTATTGTGGTTGAGGAGGAAATATCGTTGATTCTTACGACATACTTTTTGAAAGTGACGATTTTTGGAAACTGTGACAATAATGCCTAACTACGAAAAGTAGAGTGTGAATCAGCGTTTTCTATGATGGAATGAATCATCAGTATCGGTTGACAGACGAGTAAGTAATACAAATGCCAAACATCCACCACCATTTTTTTTTATAAACGAAAATTAAATAATGTTGGAAGTACAGTTTTTTATGTAGACCGCCAGGTATATCTGAGTTTCAAAGTAGACCGCGTACTTGAAAAGTTTGGTCACCCCTGCCCTAGTAGCTAGTAGCTAGTGCTTCTGACCATCGAACTGAAAAACGTTTACTATGGAGCCAAAGTCGAGAAAAAATAAGAAAAATCTGATGTTTCATACTTAGGTTTAGGTACTCGACTCAAATCTATGGGACATCCGATTTTTAGTCCGAAGTCGGCTCCATAGATAAAGTTGTACAATTGAGTAGTTTGAAGCACCCTCAGGGTGTTTGTTACACCCTATACAGATTGTTAAATTAAATACGTTGCATAATTTCGTAATAAAGTGGGGCTTCAGATCATCAAACTGAACAACTTTCCATGACTTTTTTGTTGCAACAACCGTTTTTTCGTGATTTCGTTGCTGGCTCCATAATAAAAGTTGCTAGAAACAAAACAAGCTGATTGTTGGTCTGAAGAACCCTCTTTAATATTAGACTTAGACCCTATTGTGGCCTTTATATTAGACCCTATTGTGGCCTTTATCTCAATCGATTGATCTATAAGTACATTCAAAAATGTTACCATCATCTGATATTTACATTTGTAAAGTTAAATATTACATTTATAGTCCATACTCTACATACTAAATAAATACAGAATTTATTTATGATAGGAATACCTAGGAATTGATGGGATGAACTACGTAGACCGTAAATAAACGGTTAATGTACTTTAAACCTACAAACCAAATACCAACGAATCGTTTTGCAAATAAATTTGATACGTAACCTGAAGGATATAGAGTTACGAATCGTTTGTAAAAATCATTTTAACAAGCTTTTATTTTTCATGATGTTCGAATTGATACTCTTTCTGTGGTACTATTGAAATGAATAGTTTGTTAGATCATTTAAAAAACGGGTTAATGAGTTAATAACAATTAAGTGATTTTATTGTACTTTTGGTAATTGATACAAATTTTTTTTGTAATGTCAATACCAATAGCACGGACTTGAAAAAAAGGCACCAATAGTAAATTTTGCATGGTCAGGAACATAGAAAAAAAACAAGTTTGCCGCACGGGACGCCAGACAGAAGTAAAATATCCGCAGCTGTCAAATTTAAATTTCGAACTTCCGTTACACGAAAAGGTTGCAGAACAGAATTTCAAAGCCGCCGTAAAAAGTTTCACAAGAACATTTTAGTTAAAAATCTGCTGTTTCACAAAAAACTAAAGTAGGTAGGCACCTACCTAACCTACTCTACTCAAAATGTATGAGACCGCAGATTTTTTTCATTTTTCGACGTTGTCACCATAACGAAAGATATTGATATTATTGTTTATAAACATGTTACAGCCATGTTGTGCTATTTCGAATCAAATTAAAGATTGAAAAATTTGTCTCGGGCGGGACTTGAACCCACGCTCTTCCAAACCGGGGAAACGCTAACCAATTACACCACCGAGCCCAACTACCCAGAGAACGAAATTTTTCAATCTGTTTCGTCTTAAGGGGACGTGCGCGCCATCTACTGGCAGTATTACAACCAACCAACTTGCAAGTCAAATATTACAACTTAGAAAGATATTGATGGTCAAAACCACGCCATTAAATATTACTAGGGTGTTCTGTTGACTTTGTATGTATGACTTGATTGCCTTTTGACACTAAAAGATAAAAAAAAGATAAGGCATGCAAAAAAAAATCGTACAATTTAATCTGAAGGTAGTCGTACGTTTCAGTCAGTGCCTTTTTGAGTTATTTAAAACAAGGTAAATTATATATTTCCCAACAATGGGACGATATAGGTTAATAAAAAAAAATATACAGGTTCCAACTTAAAATGCTGATACTTTTTTAAGGGGATGATCAGACCATCAAACTGAACAACTTTCTCTTTATGGGACCAACATCGAAATCGCGGAAAAAAAATCAGCTGTCCCATACATTTGGCTCGAGTAGCTTCGCAGTTTTGTATGAAGGGGCAGATTTATTTTTCGCGATTTCAATGTTGGTGCCATAGAGAGAGTTGTTCAGTTTGATGGTCTGATCATCCCCTCAAAAAAGTGTCAGCATATTAAGAAGGACTCTATATATTATATCAAAGTCAAAGTCAATATAATTTATTCAATATAGGAGCTTGAAACACACTTATCATTTTTATAAAATTTTATCGAAACATTTAAGTAATACCTATTTATTTAAATCACGTGAAACAGAATAATAAGTTCAAATAGGTACTTAATATTCAGAACTTAAGATAGTATTTTCTTTGCAATTTATTTTGTGTCTTGTTCCATTCCAGCATAAATAGAGAAGAGATAAGAGTAGAGTTAAACGAATACAGATATATCTCTCGCCTGTAAAACTTAGCACAACGTTTTTATCTGCAATCTTTGTTGTTCCTTCGCTCGCTTCTTTTTGTTTTAAGTTGCTATTATCAGCGACACTCCAGATTGCCATTGATTCTGTATACATTAAGCACGGACCTGAAAAAAGACGGACGTTAATCTCGTCTAATCACGAATGAAGTACACATTTGTATTTGTGTGCGTGCTGACGCACTGTCGCGCGGTACAATATACATAATGGTGACGGTTTGTAGGACCTGCGCCTAGAGTTGGTGTATCTGTGTGAGTGTAGGTCCCGTGTATCGATAGGATGAGATAGAATTTTCGTAAAACAGATAATTTTTGTCACTTCTTTCTCGAATCAAAATGTTGTTTTGAGCGAAAAAAATGTGTGATTTTAAAAATCGTAGTACCACTGCACTGGTCATTGAAATTTCATGCATGCAACAGCAGAGAAGCGGCGCTCTGGGAATTTTTGAATTTTTGTTGAACGCAAGGAAAATAAAAAAAAAATCGTATTTAGAGCTGTACTAAGAGGAAAAGTTTTACAGCACTGAAATATTAATGAAAATATTTAACACTATTTGTGTTTTTCCTTTGTCATGTAAAACTTAATGAGCTTCCATACATGGCAAATTTATTTGCGAATAGCTGTCGCATTTTGTCAGAATGAGGAAAACATACCTACCTACCTCCTTATAGTATCACTTTTTTGTCCGTCAGTCTGTCTGTCCGTCAGTCTGTCAACAACATTTTTCTCAGGAACGGGTAGAGGCATCAACTAATATGAGGCGGAAACTAATATAATAATAAAAACGAATGTCTTCACGGTCTCTTGGATGTATAAGAAATTCCAACTTCTAAGTCAATGCAGTCGAAAGAAACGACCATTAAATTTATGTCACATAATTTTGATACTCAAAAACATATTCATCAAAAACTATAGGGTACTTCCCCGATAACATTTGTTTGTAAATATTTTAACATTAGGACGGCATAGCAGAGCATATATATCATATGCTCACGACTATATTCCCCGAGAGTCAGAGATATTCTGAAACCACAGAACATCCATGTTTCACCGTAGTACCGAGACTCTGTCTAGTGTGACGGGGGGTGAGCCCGTCGCCAGACTACTTTTTGAGCAAGTTAGATGACGCTAAACTTGTAGTAGGTAGCATTCCCCTAGTATTCTCAGCAAGGTACTCTGATTTGTCTTTGTCAATTGTCACGTTTATTAAATAGGGCCCCGTGTGGACCACTCTCCTCTCACTCACACTCCATACTAATCGATGAGAAAGAGCGCGTGGCTCCGGTCAGAATTATGCTGTTTTCTTTGAAAAATTCGATGATTTTTTATTAATTTCGAAAAAGTAAAAAAACCACATCATTCTAAATTGTATTGTGAACAATACAGTAAATTTTCATTTTGTTCCGATTAAAAATGTAAGAGTAAAATGGTTACAACTGGAAAAAAAGGGGTGACTTTAGAGTCCCTTTTCTTCGGTTTTATTCATTAAAATCGATTTCTAGAAAAACCACATCACTTCTCATATCCTGTAGATGGTTCAGTTTAAATTTCAGCTCAAAAAGTGCCATAGTTAATTAATGGTTAGTATGGTAAAAAATGGTTACAAAATTACCCAAAACCGGCAGGTAGCCCCTTAACTATTCCGATGCGATGCCAGAACAACAGTAACTCGCTAATACATATACATAAAGTATTTGTAAGACAGATGAGTCGATAGCACGATTTGTCGAAGCAAGCCTATCAGTAACAGGAACCAAGTCACGTTCCCTCGCTATCACCGCTTTAGTTTATTCCTGACCTTGGTTCGAAGCCAGCCTTTATCTTCGAGTAATCGATCGAGACGCGAATTACAAGTTGTCGAGATAATCCTAAAGGGGCTACCTCCTGCGGGGCTAGTACGCCAACCACATTTAACACATCCATCTGTCAAATTTAGTCTTCTGTCTCGTTCTGTCGCGTGCAAATAGAAAGAGAGCGGAAGTGTGATAGCGCTATATCACGCTATCGCGGGTTGGCGTACTAGCCCCACTGGTTTTACCACGAAATTAGGTAACTTTATAACCATTTTATTTAGTAACTATGGCACTTTTTGAGCTGAAAAATAAACTGCACCATCTACACGAAATGTGAGTGAAGTGATGTGGTTTTTCTATTAATCGATTTTAATGAATAAAACCGAAGAAAAGGAAATCAAAAGTCACCCCTTTTTTCCAGTTTTAACGATTTTACTCTTACATTTTTAAACGGAAGAAAATGAAAATTTACAATATTGTTCACAACACAATTTAGAATGATGTGGTTTTCTCACTTTTTCGAAATTAGTAAAAAATCATCTCATTTTTCAAAGAAAACGACCAAATTCTGACCGGAGCCAAGCGCTCGTTCGCATCGATTAGTATGGAGAGTCGTGGTCACGAGATGATACGCTTTGAGGTTGGGTTGCTTGGGTTTAGAATAGTAAGTATGCGCTTGGTGCGGTTGCTTTATTCTTTGGATTCTTATCTTAACTATTATAAACCCGTAAAATCATGAGGAACAAAAAAGTAGCGGTTTACTTCATATAAAATCAAATAACACTCGATAGCGCGATTTAAATGACGTGCATCGCCATCTATTGACAAAATTGTTAGTTTGTTTGTTCGCACATCACGCACAAACTACTGGACCGATTTTGATGAAAATTTTTTTTGTTTAATAGCTTATGATCTGACTTAAAATCTGGTATATAATTTGTGCGGATGTCGCGGGAAAACACTAGTACTTATTATACCTACTTACAGCACATGATTACGCCCGGGGATTTGAAAGAGTTGAAAAATGTTAAAGTAACCTAAAGACATACGATAGAAGTGAAACTTCCGCAGCTGTCAAATTCAAGTTTCGAACTTCCGTCACACGAAAAGGTTACCGATCCGAATTTCAAAGTCCCATAAAAGTTTCACTTCAAAAAAATCTGCTGTTTCATACAAAACTGCAGTACCGATTCGACTCAAATGTCCCATACAGACGATTTTTTTCGATTTTGGCTACAAAGTGAAAGTTGTTCAGTTTGATGGACTAGGGTGTCCCACCTTGTATACGTTCCCATTGCAGGGCACGGCCAACCCTCAAGGAAGGTTCAAGGGCGTTAGTCCACCACGCGTGCCCAATGCGGATCGGTAGACTTTACAGTGTCAGAATTTCTTCTTCAGCGTACATACGCAGGTTTAAACCTTCACCGTTTGAGAGTACATAAGTTAGAAAAACTCATTGGTACATGGCTTGTTGTTTGTCCGGATTCGAACCCGGTCCTCAAAATTGAGTTTCCATACGTCTCCACAATGCGCCACCGACGACGTTCCCCCTACCCACTGGCAATAGGTACTACGTAACTTCAAAAACATGAAAAAAATATCACACGTAATGTTTGACTAGAACAAACGATTTGAAACGAACGTAAATAAGGGTCATTTTGAACGTATGTCAGCTAGTTAGGTACTCGCAGACACAAAATACTTTGTGCTTTTTAGACCTCTAACGAGCCTCTCGTTAGTCTACCTGTGTAAATACTAAATACCTACATAGCTACCTAGCTATTCCAATTTGGCCTAATAGAAAATGGAGGTAACATTTTGGGGTAAAAAGAAGTCGTTTGTTGGTAATTTTTGCTAATGAGAATGTGAAAAACAACGGGCCGCTGCACAATGCTGTAACTGGAAAACTTTGTGAACTTTTTGGAAAGATTAATTGTGGGATAATGTAAGAAAAATAGTGGTTTTAAGGGAATTCGGAAATCCGTTTTTTTAGGAAATGCTCAATCAATCAATACCATACATTATATGGGTCTTGAAGCCGTTGATGTTTTCTATGAAACAGAAGATTTATTTTCACGATTTTGATTTTAGCTTCATAGTGAAAGTTGTTAAGTTTGATGGCCTGAAGCACCCCCTAAAGTATGTAACGCTTTAAATTTTACACCGTGTATAAATAAAAATTAAATGCTGTTTGATTGGTAAGCGCATCATCGTCGCTGGACAGATTTGGCTATTTTTTAAATGTTTGCTTCAAGTGAAGTTTTTAGACTGGACAACACGATTTATTTTTTAAATTAAATTATTACCAAATTTTAGTGACTTCCGATCTATTTTGTAGCAGATATTAAAACATTTTTATTACGTGCTACAAAATAGTTACCAAAAGTTGCTAAAGTTTCGGTAATAAAAAAGGTTCGGTTTCGTTTCTCAAATATACTAAAACGCGGTAAGAACCCGTTAAAATGTTTAATTCTAGATTAAATAATAACCGCGTAACTCTCAAATACTGTAAAGTTTCGGTACTTATATTCTTAGCAAAACATTTTTTTCAATGTACCTTAAAAAAAATAGGTATTTATGTTTATGTCTACACTCTACACTGAACGTCTGTAGTGTAGAAACATAATCATTTACAAGTTTCTGCCAACTTCTTTCGCCTAAAAAAGTTATAACAATTAAAATTTCAAGAGTGTATTGATCACGCCCTACCTATTAGAGTTCTTATAAAAAATTCAAACTTCTATTAGAAGAAACCAATTTATAGTTCCTTTGTTTACTTTAAAGGGGGTGTATTTTTTCACGAGTAGTAGGGTCTTTAGACCCTCGGTGATTGACGGGTTAACTCGGTCGCGTGCGTAGGGTTAAGGGTAGTTTGGAATGTGAAATATTTTTTGTTGCGCTAATTCAATTTGGGATGTGGTAATGAAATTAGTAACGTTTGATTAATATTGAATTTTATTAATGAATGCTTGATTTTTTTTAGGGTTCCGTTACTTATAAAGCTGGGAAAAGAAAACCTTGTGACGAGATTTCGTTGCTTTTTCTTTGCATCAATTTTTGTATAACAATTCTACCAGTTTATTTCTTCTTTATCATCATCATCATTAAAATTTAAAGTCTGGTTAAGCTCTTCTCTGTATAGGCCTTATTTTTCTGATGTCATTTACTTAATCAAAACATCCTTTTTCTTAGTCTCAGCCACAGATAAAACTACAAATTATACGTAAATAAATAAATGCATATAGGCTTGTATCGGCTTCGTAGAGCGTCGCCCCGTCTCTGTCACTCAGAACATTATGTTATGTTTTGTCGCTCTCGTCAGTCGACGCCGATGTGCAATATTTACCGCCGGGTACTGGGTACCTACGTTTCAATTTGTTTCTTGTCAATAAAAATGATCCAAAATTCTACGATCATCCGTCTCTATTTGCGTTTCGAAAAATGCATGTGACAATCTCTTTCGCAAACTGAACGCATGCTGTCATGTCGACACGACAGTAGCCCGAATAAAAATGCACCAGCACCAGTAGGAACGCGGCCTAACTATTGTTCTCGGCTTTCAATGGACTCTTTTGTAGTGATGTGCCCTCATTTCGCGACTACTCGCGAGGTATAGCTTGGTAAAAAAGTCATGATCATGGTGGAACTAAAATTTTAGTATGGTGGTTTTGCCATCAGGTTATGCGTGATTTTGACGTTGCGTGGTGGCAGCGCTCTCATTTTTTTACGAACGCGTTAGGTACTATTATTTCAAAAAACCACCTTAGTTCCACGAAAGATGTTTGACTCAAGCTTTGTGAACAATGAAGTTCCTTTAGTGAAGAAAGAGTGGATAGTCCGACACGTTTTTCATTTCTAAAATAAGGATATTATATTAGTACCTACTTTAGAGTGTTCCGTGTGCTTTCCGACTTCGAATAGCACCAACCCATGCCACTCGAGAAAACGATAAAAATCGAGATGTGCCTCCATCCTTATTATTTTATGTATGCCAGAAAGAGCGCGCATGACGTTTTCCTCGTTTAAACGCTTTGTCGTGGGTGGCATGCTAGCCGTGCTGGTGTCGTAAAAGGCGTCTAATAAGTACCTTCAGGCATCGACATCACATCACATCTCTAAAGCCGTAATTCCACCGATAGCGACGACTGCATTCAATTCAACCTCACATCAGCATTGCAGTTTTCCGTTCCATCAGATCCAGGCACGGAATCCATCATCCAATAGGAGCGGAAATGTGTAAAATCAACCAAAAAAAAAGGTCCAATTTCATCGTTACGCGATTGAGGATTGAGAGAGCGAGCTACTTATTGGTGGCTCCACATTGCTGGACATATCGGGCCTAAGAAGGGTAAGAACTAGCGAGAGACTGCATAAGTGTTTAGCACATACATAAAAAATATCTTGCGTACCAGTATACCTCACATGCCACCCCCAAGGAAACGAATAAAAAATCGAGATGTGCCTCCATCCTTATTATTTTACGTAAGTATGCCAGAATGAGCGCGCATGACGTTTTTCTCGTTTAAGCGCTTTGTCGTGGCCCGTGGGTGGCATGCTAGCTGTGTTGAACTGTTTTTCTCATAAGGCAGTCGATGTTATCAAAATCGGTTCATTCACATTCTTAAAACTCGAAACATTTTTCAACTCATAAGGTACAATGAGGTCCACCCTTAACCACGTTTGAAGCATGAAAGGTTCCCATCACTACTCTTTTGTTGTCGACACGCCGGTACCAGCTACTAATGGTCGCAGCAAAATATGTGGTAGCGCCAATAGTAGCGCCCAATTTCTTTTTTTCCTTTTTATTGTTTCATTGAAAAGCTGTAGATAGGTTTTTGGGTGTATCGATAAGGGGTCGGAGATGGATTTTGGTGTTACAACAAAATGTTCAGTCTATAATATACATATATATATTGTAGGCAACTTGTGATATTGTATGTCTTGTGTGATTGATATTTTTGAAACCTTTTATGGGAGGCCTTTGAAATTCGGAGCCGCAACTTTTTCGTAACAGAAGTTCGAAATTTAAATTTGACAGCTGCGGTAGTTTCACCAAAGTTTCTATCGTGTGTCTTTACGACAGGTTACTTTTTTAAAATTGGTTGTTACTTAGGGAAACCATAGAGAAAGGAAAAAAAACATAAACTGCAGAAAGTGTAGCCAGTAGTGAGGTAACTTTTAAAGAGTCTCTCGGGCCACCAAATTTTCACTACGGAGCCAACATATTGGAATTCGCGATTGCGATATCATAGTGAAAGTGGTTCAGATTGATAAAGCACCCTTTTAAAAAATATAACCACACATTTCTATAGCACCATTAAAAATCAGCCGTCCCATATAATTATTGGCTCGAGTAGGTTTGTTGTATGGAAGAGCAGATTTTTTTTTTCGCGATTTCGATGTTGATGCCATAGAGAAAGTTGTTCAGTTTGACGGTCTGATCGTCCCCTTAAAAAGTTTCAGCATATTAAGAAGGAAACTGTATGGACAAAAAAGAGGACATTTCAGTAGTAGGGTTTGGGCATATGCCCAAATAAATAAATATCTTGGACATTGTCACACACATTATCTAGTCACATTTAAAGTTCCAGAATCTAGCCTGGACTTGTATTATGATAACTAGACAACGATATAGCATACATATATAGATACAAACATCCATGACTCGGGTACAAATATTCATTACGGGATCCGAATCCACGACCCTCGGCACCGCAGGCAGGCTTCACTACAGACTTTGCTGTTGGGCCGTCGATTCTTTACATTAGCGAGCCCATTACCAATTTAGACATAGGGCACAATACAGGCCTAGAAATAGAAGCATGCAAGTCACGATTTCTATTAAAAATAAACTCGTGGACTGTTTTATATGGTCGCATTACAAAAGGTTATCATCATAAATTCATAGTTTCTCTCTTGTCCGGGCCATACTTCATACTTTTATTTTACCCTCTTTTATACGATCCAACAAGATGAACACTGAATTTTTTCAAGAGGTTTGTCTTGTAAGTTGTAACTCAAGCCTTCGAGCTTGAGATATGATGGGGATCTTTACCATAATATGAATAATTGACGACATCGCGTACAAAAAATACATTTTGCGAAATTAAATATTAAAGAGGCACTAATTAAATTGAAACATACAACATTACAATTATCGATGCTTCGTTTAATAAACACGTATACAAGGTGTTACAAAAATATACAAATAAACCTTTAAGGGGACGGTGTAGACCATCAAACTGAACAACTTTCACTATAGGACCAAAATTTAAATCGAGAAAAAAAAAATTGTTGTTCCATACTCTACAAATCGACTAGAGCTAAAATATGTAGGTATGGGATATCAAATTATTTTTTTCGCGATTTCGATGTTGGTCCCATAGAGAAAGTTGTTCAGTTTGACGGTCTAAACAACCCCCTTAAGAGTTTTAAAAATTTATTCTTACTTATGAAACACCCTGTATATTCTAAGTGTCAGCATATTAAGAACCTGTATATAACAAAAAGTACTAAAAGCAAATAGCTAATTAATCTAATGATCCTATAATATCCTTATCCTTAATATGCTGACACGAAGCATCGATAATTGTAATTTTGTATGTTTCAATTTAATTAGTGCCTCTTTAATTATTTTTTTATAAGCCTAATATAAGCTAATGGTCTTATTTATAATGAAGTTTCCACACATTAATACGGTAAAATTTACATAATATATACATACATAAACAAAACATAATTATGTACGTCAACACAATACATACATCACAGAATGAAAACACCCTTCCTGAAAATGACAATGTTCATTCCACGCATCTATGTCAAGTTAAAATTTAATAACTACTGAAAGCTAGCAAAGTATTAATTACTATCCTACTCATCCTGCAATATAGTCCACAACTCCATACAATAGATACTAGCACAATACAGTAATCAAGAAGTAAAGGCACTAAGCCGAGATTTACCTGCACTTTGTGATAGTGATTTGCGAAAGTCGTCTCGTGCTTTCCGCGGAGCTCTATACTCAACCCCAAGTTTTCGGGTGCAGCATCCAACTGCCTTAGAAGGACGTTTGATTATTTAGACAAGCTCGGAAATCCGCGAGTTTCCAACAAGTCAAATTAACAACTCTTTATCAAACGTCAAAACGCGTACTTTGTATGAAATATTGTAACTATACTAAAAATTGAATAATGACAATAATATTGAGTTTTGTCGTCGTTTTGATACTTTTTATAGTTTATTCAGTTATTAAAAATAGCATTCAAGCAACAGAATTACTGAAAATATGAGTGAAAACTAAAATATATTTGATGTAGTCAACTCCCCTATTGATGTGGCTGGCTGGTTTTCATGATTGTAAGAGCAACTCTTTCGTTCTGTTCATTGTAACTTTTTATAATCAGTGCCTCGTCTAGCAAGAGTAAAACGTTTCAAATATTGTATCAATCAACCAATAAATCAAAATTAATCACTATTTTTATTTTGGGTTGGGTGTTCTAGGTACTGTGTTGCTCTCCCTTCGAGACCCATTCGAGTGACAAACCTAATTATGTACTTCTGGTAGTATCGCTGTACTGTCGCTACTGCTTGATTGCTATATTCGGCTGGTAGCCTAATTAGTCCCACTTTCCGAGATTATCTACACAAATTATTCCGCAAAGTCCTCTATTAGAACTCTTAATCCTTTGCATTAATGTCAAAGTCGCTTGATATGTGGGACATCTAATCTGGCTCTTGCTATCTAGAGGCCTCGTCGTAAACCTAGTGCAAAATTAAATCTCATTCTATACTTCCTTAGGGTCCAAATTGGGTAATTTATACTTCAGGATAAGATGGAGCAGTAGGTATCTTAAATTTCACGGTCCTTTGTTTCAGTGATTTTGGGCTGATGAGTCCAATTTTCTTTTATACCTAAAGTTCATCTCTTGTTCTGGAGGTTTTTGCTTCCATTCTAAATTGGGTCTGACAAGGGTCTGACCCGCTGGGCTGTCCTGCAGCCCGCCCTAGTATGAATTCGTTACTCGAATTCGTTTGCTGCATAGAAAACTACCCCTTCCCTTTTCAGTCGCGCTTGTCGCGACAAATAGTAGGTGGAAAAAGGCTGAGTCGCGCGTAAGTAGAGAAGTCATGCTAGAAAGTCTGAGATGGGAGCGACTGGATGAAACACAGATAGAGGATAGAGCTTTGTCAAATTGTGACACATGGAACAGGTGATAATTTTTTCGTGATTTCAATGTCGGCTCTATAGTTAAAGTTGTTCAGTTTCATCGCCTGGAGTACCCCATAAGATAATTTTGTTAGACCTTATCATTTCCCTGCTAATAACTACTTATAATAATTATAATACATAATATTATAACAACCTTAAATGATAAGGTCTAACAAAATTACCTGAAACTATTTTATGGGGATGATTCGAAATCGCGAAAAGAAAAACAGCTTTCTCATACATTCAGGAAGGTCGAGTAAGTCAGCACAATTGCAATTTTGCATGAAACAGCCAGACCATTTTTTTCGAGATTTCGACTTTGGTCTCACAAAGCATTGAGTTACTATGTTTGACACATAAGAAAGTTTTTCAGTTCAGTCATATTTGCTTCCTCATCCCCGCTACCTTCTAGTCTAGATACTGTATAAAAAAAAAGGATACGCAGAAAAACATAACGAAAATAAATCAACCTAGTTGTAAAAAAACTACACGAAACCAAAATTAAAGTAAAACAGAAACAGACCAGACAATTATATTATTGAAATAAAACTTCTATGCCGTCTGTAGATCAATCGGCGCATACGCAGCGCATCTAAACACGTGCCCGCCCGCCAGCGCCCCTGTTTACGTAGACGGAACTTCATCAAGGTGCAACAATAACAGTTCAGTCATTGAACCGCAGGTTACTTTGTAAAAGCCGCTGAAAGTAAACAGAATCGGTAAAAAATAATGTTTATGTTTAGTTTTTTCAGGATAGAGAAAGCTTTTGTAAACGCTAGAGTTGAATACTGGGTGTTAGGGTAAACAGTTGCATTACTTTAAGGGGTGATTGTACCCTGAACAACTTTCCCTAAAAAACCTATAGGAAATTGGCAAAAAAATGTTTCGACTTTTCATACGTTCGATCAGCGATAGCACGGGAAGTCCAAACATTGTTTTGCGAATTTCCTATAGATTTCTTTAGGAAAGTTGTTCAGTATCATGGCTACAATCCCCCCTTAAGTTAATGTAACTGTTTACCCTAACAGCCTATATACGAGGTAGGTATAGGGCTGCCTTCACCAAAATCGGCATCGCCGGACAAAGTCTTCAAAACCCCTGGACATTACAAGATCAGATTAGCCGTTTAGGCGTGATTGAGACATAAAGACCCATCCAAATCGACTCGGCTTGAGCGCTGCAATGGGACGCACTAAAGCTGATGATGATGAAGCGATTCCTCATTTATCATCATCATTTCAGTCTATATGTCGTCAACTGCTGGACATCGGCCTCCCGAAAGGATCGCCACAACGACCGGTCCTGCGCTGCCCTAAACCTTCTCGCCACCTACACCAGGTTGTCGGTCCACCTACGGTAGGTACGCGGTTGCCACTCGAGGACTCTTCGGCCCCATCGGCTATCGGTTCTGCGAGCAACGTGCCCACCCACTGCCACTTTAGTTTAACAATTCTTTGGGCTACGTCAGTTACTCTTGTTCTTCTGCGGATCTCTTCATTTCAGATTCGAAATTTCTGACGCATTCATATTACCTACATGTTGCAAAATCTGTATTTATTGGCACTGCACAAATAACCAGCGTTTCATTATTTCACTGTTTAGAAAGTGCCGGCGCTAACCCTGCATTCCCTAGTTCAAGCGATAAACGACTCTATTTCCCTATTAAATGACAGCAAAGCAGCAAATTATGTGCCAAGTTTATTTACAATACTCTTTTATGTAGATTTTTAAACAAACATCAGTACAGTGGCGCTTATTGACGTCCCTATGTAAATAGAGGGGGATTTATTTGCGAGGATCTAGTACAGGCGGCTTTATGTAACAAATTAAACGTACTGTATAAAGGGAAGTGATGAAATATTTTGCGAAGGAGACCTTTTATTTTGAATCATTGTCCGGTTATTAAATAAAAATATGTATCTCATTATTACATGATTTAGTCAGATTTCGACCTTGGTCCCATAAAGAAAAATTTTCAGTAGGAGAGTTAGATCATATCCCCTTAAGGCGTATCTGCCCTGGACCACGACTCTCCATACTAATCGATGCGAACGAGCGCGTGGCTCCGGTCAGAATTTAGCGGTTTTCTTTGAAAAATCAGATTATTTTTTATTATTATTGATTATAAACATGTTACAGCCATGTTGTGCTATTTCGATTCAAATTTGACTTGCAAGTTGGTTGGTTGTAATACTGCCAGTAGAAAAAGTGTGGCTCCCCCATGCTATGGGTTAGGTACTATGGGAGCAAATCTGTCAGAAAAAAAATCTGCTGTTCCATACCTACGTTTGATTAGAGTAGGCATTGCTGTTTAGTATGGAAAATCTGCTTTTTTTTTTGCTCCGACTTTTTTGCTCCCATGGTAAAAGTTGATTAGTTTGATGAGTTGATACTTTTCCTTACACCTCAAAAATAGCATCTGTGATATGGCCCAAAAGAAAGTCTCTGTTTAAAATTTCACATAAGGTCAGGTTGGGTAAGTGAAACATACTTTATTTTTTTCTAAGGAAAATCGATTGGCCTGACTAAACTATTAGTCTTAGAACAGTGACAATGTGTCACTTACGTCATGAAAAGTATTGAGATTTAAAAATTTTATAAACTATTACCATAGGTGCATTAAAAATAGATAAAAAATCCAAAATAAAGTCCACGGACAGAAACTGTTTCACTTGCCTCTTGCAAGAGGCAAGTGAAACAGTCTATGTTTTTTGTTCATAACTAGCAATAAGTGAGCTTTTGATACAAAGGGTAGTAAATGCAATAGCGATTCAAGCAATTTTAGTCCTTTCCACATGGAAATAATGTTTATTTTGGCTTGGAAAAGTAAAAAAAGTAATTTGGGGCAAGTGAAACATATATCAGAAATCAGAGGTTCTCAACATTCTTTTAATTTGAAAACTTGTAGCTGACTATGAATAAAACTATAAGCAATTTCTTAGAGAAAGTATCAATTTAATAAATTTGAATCATAACAAAACAATGAATGTTATCCGTTTCCGTATAAGTAAAGACTCATAGATTTTTATAGAAATTCCGCAGCTGTCAAATAAAAATTTCGAACTTCCGTTACATGAAAACGTTGCGGATTCAAATTTTTAGGCCCTCCCATAAATAGTGTTTCACTTCAAAAACACTGAATGAGCAAATCAAGTTTCTAAAAATATTAGGTTATTAAAAGGGTTTAGAACCTCTGATCTGAGGTAAGTGAAACATACGTTTCACTTTCCCCACACTGCACTGTTTCTCTTGCCCCACTACGTAATTTTGAAGTTACGTTTTTCATCGTCAAATTATGACGAAACCTGTTACATTTACGTAAAATAAATATTCGTAGGGGGAAGACAAATTAATATTATATGTAACTATCATTTTACAAAGACGATACGTCGGTTTTTAAAAGAATTATGAATATTTTCCGTTACTCACTCGCACTCGCAAAAATTGTTTTTTACAGACTGATATTTTGCGATGCTTTATCTCTTCACTCAAGCATAGTAGCGACATCTCTGTTTTATACCCGGAACTATAATAACAAAAACACCTTACCGACACCTACAGAACTAAGTAAAAGCTCTAATTATTGAAGATATTTGAATGTGTCCCACTTGCCCCGGTGTTTCACTTACCCAAACTGACCTTAATCCATCCATCTTTTCCTTGGTCTTCCTCTGCAGACAGAGTTCCGTGCACTTCGAATAACCAACCAAAATAAATATCTGTTAAAGCCACCGCAAAGTGGCTATAGTAAACATATTTCATAACTAATTACCTATTAACGTTTAAAACTAACTTTAACTGCCAGTGTTTACACTTACAACTATGTAACAGTTTGATTATAACAAGCATCGAACGAGTCAGTAATACGCCCCCTAGCGGATGTTAAGCCATGCTTTTATGTGCATAGTATTTGGTGCTTGAAATTTCTGTGAAGTGCAACTATGTTTGGTTTCCGGTAACTAGTTCCTTTGTAATTGGCGTGTCTGTAAGTTTGTCATTGATTTTATTTATTTTTCTCTCCTCCGGACTGTAAGCGTCAATTTTCGTCCCGCTGCGCTAAACGTAGTTGCCGCTTTCTACCTTCGTCGAGGAGAAAAATGGTAAAGGTACTAACCTCGGGCAATCTATTAATCTAATCTTAACTATTATAAAACCGTAAAATCTTGAGGAACAAAAAAGTAGCGGTTTACTTCATATAAACTCAAATAACACTCGATAGCGCGATTTAAATGACGTGCAGCGCCATCTATTGACAAAACTGTTAGTTTGTTTGTTTGTTCGCGCATCACACAAAAACTACTGAACCGATTTTGATGAAACTTTTTTTGTTTGATAGCTTATGATCTGACTTAAAATCTGGTATATAATTTGTGCGGACGAAGTCGCGGGTAAACACTAGTCTACCTACTGTAAAGTACCTATCTCTGACGGGTGTAATTGTAAGTATTGTGAGCATATTATGCTATGTTATACTTTATGCGAATTTGTGTGTTGATTTGATTTGAATTTTTCACTTTCAATATTGCTTTCAAAACAAAAGTTGTTCAGTTTAATAATCTAAATCACGCCTGAAAATTTGGCTACTAATAAAAAACTAACCATAAATAACTTTCCATCGACATTATTACGACATCAGTGACTTTCAAAAGCGGCTTTAATGTATCCTTTTCAGTCTTCAATTCTTCATTACCTTTGAATATCGTTATTCATCGTCCTTTTTCATTTCGCCGGGAACAAAGAGGACGGGAGATGGGGAGAGAATTAGATGCAATTTCATTGGCTAGGAACGAGGATGCCATTTCCGAAGTCTAGCTCATTTTACTGCGATATTGAAATTTTATAAGCATAAACGGTAAATCGGAACGAATAAGGACTGTAGAGTTGAGAAATGAATAGAAAGGTTCTTAATTAAATTGCAGTCTATTTTTTTGCGTGGTTGAAATTAGAATAGACCACCCTATTTTATTTACGTTGGCCCTGGGTGTCAGTGTTTAGTGGATACGATTATGGAATATGTTTTTATTTTACAATATTTTTCTCGGATTAGACTAACCTTTACTTATCGCGCCATCTCGAAATTCTGGCCACCCCGGAACAAAGTCTTAACTTCAGTTTATGTATGTATGAACATCCTATTGGAATAATAAAACGTATGCCGTGGAAGAATGTACCTATATTAATTTTTGAAGAAAGTTTGGTCATTAAAATAATAAATTCCTTAATAATAATTCGTATTTCGTATTCGTAATAAAATAATAATCCGTAATTTTTTCGAATCTTTTTTATTTACACTATAAACACAAGTTTATTGTGTACAGAACATATACCCTTGTTATATTTATCGTTTGTAAAGACAGATACAATGAGACAAAGCAAATGTCACGATTTCAACCTCTAACATACCACTTCTAACTCTTCCAAAGTCAACATTCATTAGAGATTTTGCGTCCTTTCATTTGAATTTAAAACTAGGAGCAAATAATATAAGTCTTAAAACAAAATCGGCAGTGAATTTGAATCAGGACTTTAGAATTCAATCTTCGAAATAGAAGTTTCGGTTTTCAATTTGTACAGACTCATTGGCTTCATTCGATATTCTGGCATAGTAGATAGTTAACCTAGGTAGTTTTAGGCTACAGAAACCAGGCCAAGTGTGTGTCGGATTCGGGACTACGTACGGTTCCATATGGCTAAACGGTACGGCTGATAAAAAATAATATTTAACTGGGCAATTTAACGTTTTATACTAAATTCTCCTTTTGTGAAATATGATGCCTCTAAACGTAGTTATCATGCATGCATTGCTTCATTATAACTTAGAGAAAAATCTTAAAATAATAAATGAACGTCACTGGTTCAGAGATTAGACACACCGTTGACGGAATATCTTTACATGCTTAGTGCGTTCACACACGATGACGCACTGACGGAGCAGCAAACGTCAGTCCGTCATTTGTGAAGCAAGGAGTTGTATGAAACCCCACGTAGAAGCACACACGGTGACGCATTGACGCACTGGGTGTGGTTTTATGGACTGACATCTGCCGCTCCGTCAGTGCGTCATCGTGTGTGAACGCACTTAGTTAAAAAAAAATTAGTGTAGGTACTTTTTCATTTTTAATGGGCTTTTCGAAAAACCCTCATTATGTACCATCGATCAGCACATCTTTTAAATATTATTTTGGTAAATTGAGGTACCAGCAAATTTATCACCAACTAACGCTAGTTAAGGCTGGTTAGTTTTTCATCACGGTCTGTCGCTCAGGAATGCCATTGGCTAGAGCGAGAAAGGTAACAGCACTGGCGATGATGCCGCAAGCGATCGCATTCCCGTTTTCTTTCCCGCTCTAGCCAATTATGTTCCAGAGCGACATAAAACGATGGAGCGTCAAAAAAAGGCGATTCCGTACTGCCAGATGAGGTTCAACCCTAAAATTCAAAAAATAAAATAACCTGCTGCAGTTAAAATCAGTCTATACTCACCTCCGTCTTCTTCATTAACCAAATAGTATTATCCAATTAAGTTAAAAAGTGTAGAATAGTAAATATTATGCACCGTCACGTCAAGCCTTTATAAATGTCAAGCTTACCATTAATGCAACAGGGGAGGTACTCTTGAATTAACTGATGCATTAATTAAGTACGCAACTGTTTAAGATTCTATAAATATTCATAACAATCTTGATCCTGGGTGAAGTTATGAAAGGGAATAAGCTGGTGGAAATTATAATGATAATTATAAGATAGATCTCTACTTAAAGAGTAGATAAGGCTACATTGTTTTATCAGTACATTTTATGTTTATAGTTAGATTTTTAAGTTGCCCGAAATTCGTAAAAAAAAAAAAAGAGATTTTCATCATAGTCACAATGCAATGTTTGGAAGTCTTTCACATTTAAAATGTTGGTAAATAATGTTGTACAAAGTAGTTTTGATTCGATGCTTTCGATACGTTGACGATACGTATGGTTCTCATACTTTGTTACCTAATTAAACAACACCTCGATCAGAGCGTAGGTACTTTTTTTGGTGTTGCCAGTAGCTACACTGCGCATTACCCATAAATACTCTAAAATGTTTGTTTGTACATAAACATAAATTAAGTTAAGTTGTTTTATTAACACAACAAGTCCTGGTTACTTAGACAAATGATTATATTAGGATTATAAACGATCATTGACTGCACAAAAAGCCGATCAATTTAAAGTATCAAAACATATACAATAATCCTATTTATGAATTGCTCCCTAAAATTAACTCTATCTACAGGGTGAAATTGATATCATTAACATTTAGCATCCTTTTAAACCAAACAACACAGCAAACTGAACAACTTATACTATTGGAGCAAACCGATCGGAGCAAAACCAAAATCTGTTATTGCATACATTTGAGTCAAGTGGGCATATTGCAGTTTAGTATGGAACTGCAGATTTTCCTTTGCTCCGATCCATTTGCTCCCATTGTAAAAGTTGTTGATGGGTAGACTCTTATTTTAAAAGGATGCTAATGATATAAATTTCAACCTGTACCTATACAGGGTTGCTGAACTATTTTTTAATAAAACCGCCTCATTGTTAGGCTATCTTCCAACTGTAACTGGAGCTGATCAAAAGAGTCGCCTACCTGTCGATATTTCTATCACTTCTGCAACTGAAAGCTAAAACTCTTCTATTTCCTCGACAAGTCGGTCAGTAAGCTAGGTCGCATCTAGATTCTAGATGGGGCTAGGTGATAAGATTCATCCATCCGTATTCAGTTGGAGCTACGTTCGTTTCGGTCCGAGTGCTACTTTACATTTTTCAATAATACCGCTTATTTCGCTGTGGCTGTTGAAATGCGGATTTGAATTTTCATTTTGTTTATTTTGCGTTGAAATAGATTTCAGTGAAATCGTTTTGTGCTGTTGAGGACGCTGTTGGCCTAAAAAGCAGCTGAATTAATGGCATTCTGGTTTGTTTCACATAAATCTAACTATTGAAGAAATTGGTACATACAGGCATAGCGTAAGGTATAGGTTCCAAACCATTTCGGATAGAACAGTTTTCCGCCGAGAGCTATAAGTGATTTTTATGTTTACGTACAAATCTAACTTCCGCAAAAAAAATCCTAGAAATTTTGTCAACCGTAACCTTTGTATTTCACTTTATCACACTGCAAAGTTTCAGCGATAGATGAATTATTGTCAAGGTCGAACCCCAAAATGATTTAGTAAAGTTTTCTTCGATTCAGCAGATCCTATTTTGCATAAACTTTATGTTCTATTCCAGTTAGGTATATTATAACTTAAAGTTAAAGCTCAAAACTAAAAAAACTGCCCACATAATCATACAGGGTCCAACTTAATATGCTGACACTTTTTTAAGGGGATGATCAGACCATCAAACTGAACAACTTTCTCTATGGGACCAACATTAAAATCGCGAAAAAAAAGACTGCTGTCCCATACATTTGGCTCGAGTAGGTTGGCAGTTTTGTATGGAATTTCGATGTTGGTCCCTAGAGAAGTTTATTCAGTTTAACGGTCTGATCATCCCTTTAAAAAAGTGATATACTGCATTATTTTCTGAAGTTTTGAAATTCGTTTCCTTTCGCCCTTTATGCTACATCTCTAAACTGCATTACCAAAATATCGCTTGAAACTTACATCCAAAAGTTTCCGAAGTTTATTCCATATCCTGCTCTTACTCACGCCTAATAATCGTGGAGACGAGATGAATGACGAATACCAACAAAACCCAACTTACATCCTTCACATCCTACCAACCTTATCTCGAAGTGTTAGAGGTTATTCTTGTCTGATGATGGTGTTGGATTTTTCGCGATATACCACAGTAGGAATCTGTCAAAGGAGTTGCAACGTTGGTGCTATTGTAATGGTCGTCAAAGCGCCTCCTGAGTTGACGTTTCCCACTAACGAATGACTGGGAAATATCGTGAGATACGCTGTTTCTGAAAAAAGTGTACCTATCACTTTTAATGAAGATGCTCTAATGAAGGGTTAGATGGGTCATTGAACTCATTTTGACAAGGACTCATTTTAACGCGAAACATTCTAGTAACATTTTAAGTCCTGGTTTAGACCAGCAAACTGGACAACTTGCAAAATGGAACGCAACGCAATAGAAGTAACGCAATAACATGATTTTGTAAAAAAATATTAAAATATTAAATTTACTTATTAAATAGCCTTTATTTTACTTAAAGCATTACTTAAAGTTCGATGATTTGTATGCTTATTCCATAGGAATTAATAATTGAATAGTAACTAACACAGGTTTTTTAAAAATTATCTTCGAATTATCTTCGGTAAAAATGACACGGCGGTTTTACTTAAATTTTCTCAATTTTTTAAGGAAAAAATTCCATTTACTCGACTGCATGCCACAATTTTGAAATTTTTACCTTTGGCCATACTGGATAATAACAATATAGTTTGATACAAAAATATACAAAACCTCTATGTTTGCAAGTTTTTAAGAAAATCATCGGTTAATTTTGAGGTCATGGTAATGTGCACAAATCCGCGGCCTCAACCTAATCATACTTTTAAGAAAGAAAACCCTGAAAATTTAGGCACATAATCCTGATAAAATATTAGCTCCTTTAATTACCTTTCATTTGTCTTTGAATAAAAATGTTATTTCCATAATGAAAGTTTAATTCCCAAAAATAAAAGTTCAAAGAGTAGTCATCCAATTTTGTTTAGTGGTTGTTACTTCACAGCGACCACACTCCTTAGTTATCTTCCCTTTGTGCAGTAAGTACACCGGCATCTTGAGATGAACTAGAGTGCCAATTTAGAGCTGCTGATGAGTCATCAGGTCATGAATTTTATTTTGGGAGATTGAGGGCCTGTTTCACCACTTCCGAATATGTTCAGCTTATCCGACAGCTCATTTGACATATTTCGTATGAAAAATATGATAAATGAGCTGTCGGATAAGGTCACAAAAACTTATCCGAAAGTGAAACAGGTGACCAAAATTGGACAGAGTTGGTTGGTCATAGTAATTTTTTATTTCTTTAGGATCGCCGGCAAGGTGAACACACAATTTACCAAAAAAAAACGCCACTATAAATTTGGCAAACTAACATAGAAAGAAAATAAAAATTTGATGGTCTAATAAACCACCCCTTTTAATATTACTAGGGTGTTTTCTTTTGTTACATCCTGTGTATATGGTTGGTCCAGGTAAATTCATGCAAATAAGACAAATAACAGACCTTTCTACAAATTATTTTCTGCACTCGCACACCACCAAAACCCAAACCTTTGTAACACCACTGGCTTTTCGGTGAGGGAAACATCGTGAGGAAACCTGCATGCTTCAATTTCGAGGCATGTATTGTACCCCTAAGCTGTCCATTATAAGCGGCGACGGACTCACCCCCCGTCACACGGACAGAGTTTCGGTACTAAAATGGTGAAACGTGGATGTTCTGAGGTTTCAGAATATCTCTGACTACCCCCTCGGGGAATATAGTCGTGAGCATATGCTATGCTATGCTATGTTCTACACTCAATGCTTTTTTTGGGGAAAGCTAATGACGATGATGATGATGATCAACTAGGTGTTAATAACGGAGTGACACTGGTATAACTTACATCACTTTAAGGAAAAATCTGTCGCCTTTTATTCGAAAAGAAAAACGTAAAAAAACAGCATTTTCTTAAGAAACAAGACTGGCCGCAGAAAAAAAATAAACAATCTTAATTTAAATAATGATCAGGACTGAATCCCTTGGCTCATCCGTTAGAGTGTTCTCAAGGTTTATTTTTTTTCTTTTTCAGTTTCAAGTTGAGGACAATTGGTGCGAGATGAGCGGGTCGAGGGGGGGACGAAGGATCCCTACTCCGATGCCCCCGCCGAAGGAAAATGTGCATTATAGCAGGTAAGATTATGTTCAGATTGGAATGCAGCTAATTTAGACACTTGAGTTTATGTTGGACCACGGATAAAAACAAAAAGTTGGAAAATGCGGTATGTTAATAATCTCTACTATTATCTCTACTGTAACAGAAGTGTGTCTGTCATTGAAGATATTTACAAGACTAAAGTTACGATATATGCAGGAGTCCCCGACTCCAAATGACTAATTTTTGGATTTTTATCAGTCTATTTGTTTGTTTGTTTGTTCACCAAAGACCAGATGAAAAAGTCAACTTTGATTGGACTTATTATAGCTTTGTATGGCAATTTTAGATTGTCTTACTATTACGTATGGGTATTGAACGAAGGTGAAGAACATTTCAGACAAATTTTTTTTTCTACGGCGGGAGTGATCTGTAAGACTTAGGTTTTATAAGACTTATTAGTAATTTAGTACCTTACAACAATTTCTAAACGGCAATCGGTAATCTTTTTGGTAGTTAAAAAGTCCCCCGACTATATTAACATTTTAATGTGATATCCTATATTTATATTAATATTGTATTGAAATCTTGTGTCCTGAAATAAATGATTTTTATTTTTAATTTTTTTATTTTCATTTATTACTATCAGAAACCATAAAAATTGGGTAGGTAGGTTCTGAAATAATTTTAAACATCTGAAAGTCAAACAGACCATAACAGGTGACATGTAGACGAAAACAAATTACATTCGGTAACCGATACATACTGTTTTTAAACTCTTCAAGAGTATCAAGTGTCTACCTGCACCACTACCACCCTAATTCCGAAAACTAAACACGTGTATTAGTAGGTATGTTATGGTGGTGTATGTAGAGTCGCTACCTGTATCATGGAATAAGTATATTTAGATGATTGCTGATTATCAAACGTTGTCTAATAGTGTCCAAAGTCTGATTAATATTATAAAAACACTACTTTTCTGACTGAACTGAACAGAACTGACAACCGATGGGGTGTCAGAGTTCTAGAGTGGAGACCGCGAACTGGTAGGCGTAGTGTGGGACGCCCTGCTGCCCGCTGGACAGACGACCTAAAAAAAGTAGCGGGGAGCGACTGGATGAGGAAGGCCGAGGACAGAGTTTTGTGGCGCGCCTTGGGAGAGGCCTATGTCCAGCAGTGGACGATGATAGGCTGATGATGATGACTACTTTTCGAAAATACTGTTTGATTCTAGGTTTATGCATTATACTATACCTGAAATTGATATCATTAGCATCCTTTAAAACTAAAAGTCTACCCATCAAACTGAACAACTTTTACTACGGGAGCAAATAGATCGAAGCAAAAAAATCTGCTGTCTGTCCCATACATACTACATTTGAGTCGTGTAGGTGCTGCAGTTTAGTACGGAACAGTTGATTGATGGATATATGGGATACTTTTCCTTACAACCTGTATAGTTTCATAAATCTTATTGCTACTAACACTTTTTGGATATTGGATCTAAGAATCTTTGTTTGAGGCCTTTGTGCTGCCCATAATCGCATTTTTTTATTTCTAAATAATTAAACAACATTTCCAAAAAAACAAGAATATCACACTGTAGTTCTGATTGGCTTTTAACTTATCGAATCATGTAGGTAAAATCAGTTGGCGCTGCAGTTGACACTTTCGTACTGGTTGCTAGGGAACAGCGCGACTGCAATATATTATTATCTGTTAAATAAATTCTTCTTCCTCTTACTTAAGGGGCTGAAGGTTGCCGATGGCCTTGAGCGATCGCACTATAAGCCCCGCCCACAAGTCCCACAACCCCCGTGCCTCACGCTTACCCCTGACAAAGTAAAATAAACTTGTACATTACCGCCATCTCAAGAATTTGATCGAAAACAACTAAGAACATCGCTAAGTTGACGAAATGATCATCAATCACCTCAACAGATGGCGCTCAAATGAATGATTTTATTACAATTTTATATGGATATTGATTAAAAGACAATTATTGTCTTTAAATTAATATCCATTGTACATTTTTTACAAAGAAAAAATAAAAAAAGGGTATTACAGTATTCTAATTTCTACATTTTAATATTAATAGATAGTAAAATTTTGAAAACTCAAGTTTACCAAGGTAGTTACTGAAAAACACTTTAGAATTGTTTTTTCTCTTTTTTTTTAAAGATTAAGACTGTAGTTGACAGCAGACCTACCGAGTTTGAGTTCGATAGCATGACAGACAGTGATCATCACTGATCAATGATCATAGACCGGTAGCCAAGAACAACCAACCCAATCTTATAAGTTTATTGTACACATTCTACAAATCAACAAATATTTTGTATCTTAAGAAGACTAAACATAACTTAGTTTTGTAAATAAGGTTTTATTTTAGTTTGCTTGGTACAAAAAATAAAATAAGAAATTATTAAATTAATAACCTACTTATCTATCCCGTTGTGTTATCATTTTAGTTAACTTAAATATAAGCTTTGTTTTTGCATAGCTTTTCTGATTTTCATTTTTTTTTATTTTGTTAGATCTAACGAAATAACTTATTAACTTAACTACATACCTAAAGTTTAACTTGGTTTCATGTGTTAATTACAAATAGTATGAGGGGTTTGCAGTACATCATGGATTTGCAGAAAATCATGTCGGCCGCACCATATCCTGGCACGTTCATGGGTCCGACCGAATTTAGGGTGCTACTCGAAAGGTAGATTTTACCTCATAGAGTTAATGTAGGTATATGTTTGTATAGTCCTATCAACGCTGTTTACATAAATATGCTTTGGTCGGCCAAGACTTAGCAAGGCATGTTTCCGGGCCGGACTGATTTTACTGAGAAAAATAATGTTGTTTTTTTAACAGACACCGAAATGAAAAACATCCACCGAAACGAAAAATTTATGCACCGAAGTGTAAAAGTTTACAAATGAAAGCCTTTATTTTTCTACATTAACGTGCTTTTTGTGATAAATATAAAAGAATAGTTTAGCACGAAAAGGTTAAGAGCGATATGAGCGTGTTCAATGATTCCCAGCTTTGTAAATAGCTAAAATTGTAAATTGATGTGTAATATTGATTATATTGAAGTAAAATGTTGGAGCGAACGAAGGAAGCATGAAATTTCTTAGCACAATGACATGGTTTTTGAATGGTTTAAGTACTAAAAATTATGTTAGTCATGATTTCTGTGGTACTTTTCATTTCGGTGGGGATTTAAAGGCCATTTTTAGTGTCCGACCGAAGTTTCGTTTTCGGTTTCGGATTCGGCCAGTTTTGGCCCAAATTTGGAGTTTCGGTTTGGTTTCGGTTTAGGCAGAAAAACGGCCGAAACCGAAACTATGTTCGTGAGTTATCGCCTGGTCTTCGGTGTAGTGGGGAGCGTCGAATTCACTTCCCATGCCCCTGTTTATGTCTTGCGCTGTGAATTACTGTGAATTTAGAGGTTATGTTCAATTTTGTTATATTATTTCTAATCAGGTAATATTTATTAAAGTACCTTTTTAATTAATAATCAAAATCATTTCAATTATTGTATTTTTATGCAATGTGATTGAAGTTTTTGCAAAGTTTTGGTACCTATTTGGTCTATCTAGTTAACTTTGTTTGACCTTGTTTTTGATTAAAATAACGTTTTTAGAAACTGATATTTGTCTGGCTGTTATATTGTCTCTGCCTACTCCAAAGGGAGACGGGCGTAAAATTATGTGTTACATATACATATTAAACAAAATTGCAATCAGTTACTTTTAGGTACACATTATATTATTTAAGTGATGTACCTATACAGGGTGTAAACTTTAATTGCGTTACATACTTTTTAGTGTCTTCAGTCAGACCATCAAACTCAACAACTTTCACTGTGGGACCAACATTGAAATGGCATAAAATCTGCTGTTCCACACATTTGGGCCGAATGGCCGTTGAGGTTTACTAAAAGTTGTTCAAATTGATGGACTGAAGCACACCCTTTAATTTACAGGGTCCAACTTAATATGCTGACACTTTTTTAAAAGGATGATCAGACCATCAAGTTAAACAACTTTCTCTATGGGACCAACATCGGAATCAGCTGACCCATACATTTGGCTCGAGTAGGTTTACAGTTTTGTATGGAGCGGCAGATTTTTTTTTCGCGATTTCGATGTTGGTGCCATAGAGAAAGTTGTTCAGTTTGATGGTCTGATCATCCCCTTAGAAAAGTGTCAGCATATTAAGAAGGACCCTATATAAGTAATGAATAAAATACACCACCATGTAGGTACACCATGTAGGTATTCTGTGTTTTTGTTCAAGTCTATAAATATGCAGAAATAAATGGCAGTTAACTTAATTAATATTCTTACAAAAAAATATTTTATATATCAAAAAGACAGGCCATGTACATATTTTTATTACTTACCTACGTGATTTGATGTTCAAAACTGATTTCACTGATTATTTTACTCACTTAAAACATACCTCAACTCACCCTATAGATAGATAGATACGTAAACACACACCGTGTACCTACCTACATGTAAAGTAGAAATAATAAAATTAATTTTAAAACAACAAAACTACTTAGAAATTTATCAAATTAACTGCTTCTGTGAACATTAAACACATAATAATATTGGCAACTAACTACATTGAAAAAAAACCTAATAAGTAGGGAAGAATAATGTCATAAGGAAGTTTCGGTTTCGGTTTCGGATTCGGCCGAAACTAGAACCGAAGCCGAAATTCGGTTTCGGTTTCGGTTTCGGTTGTAAAAACTAGTTTCGGTCGGACACTAGCCATTTTAGTCCACCGAATCCACCGGAATGAGAACACCGTAATGAGAAAAGAAAGGTAATTCTAAAATATCTGAAAAAGTTCAATGTTGATTATAGTATCATCAACATCAATCAATTCAAATTAGTGTATTGAGCACTTACAATATACAGATTTCAAACAAAATAAAAAATCAATAGATGAAATACAACCGGCAACCGAAATGAAGATTTTTTTGCCCCTATACCAACGAAATGATTTTCAATCAATCAATCAAATATAATTTATTTCACACCAAAATATGAACAGTAATGCAGAGAGAAAAAACAGTAGGCACAAAATAAGGCAGTCTTATCGCGGACTTTTTTACGTTTTTTATGTGAAACTGCAGCATGATGCTACTGGTGCGTCTGCGCCTTACCCTTGAGCATGACTAATTGAAGATGCAAGCGAGGAATGCGACGCATAAACGCATTCTGGACAGAGCTATTCCAGAAAAACTTTTTGTCCACCGAAATTATATTGCATCGCGGGACAGCTGTTTTTAAACTTGTCAGAACTTTTGCAGGAAAAATAGCTAAACAATGATGTCTGCTTTCGATACTACAGCTGTTATATGTCAATTAAGTTACGGTAGAAGTTCATCCAAATAAGAAATTGTTTTCAAGTTACAAATCAATTAGTAATCAAAAAAGTGTTGCGGACGATCCACCGTGATGATAAAACGGGCCTAAAACCTTTTTTTTTTATAAATAAGATTTTTAGCTTAATTTTATATGTTGCCCGAAGAAGAGGACTACATTTTTTCTCCAGAAAAAAATAACACAACAACATAATTATGAGCCTTCTGCACTACCGTTTTCAGCAACGCCGTGAAATTTTTCTGCTAGGGACATTCACCCTTTTATTCATTTACTCGAGATAAAATCTACATTCCGAGTAGCACTCTGAATTCGGTCGAACCCATGAGTGTGCCAGGATATCGACGGTCCCTACGTACATTCCCGTAAGTGCAAAAGTCAAATTTTACAGGAGAACACTTTTAAGTTTCAAACATGTGTATTTCACGTCCTATTTGTAACACAGTGACGAAATTTGGAATATAGGTTTAATATACGGTAAACTATATGTAAAATAAAGAAAAAACTCAAAAAAATAATTGGAAGTGTGTTATTAGTCACTTACTTAGTTCTACATCGGAAACTCCCCAATTACAAATAACGTATGTGGTACATATTGATTATTACGCGGTAGTCTCAAGATCGATCAAAATCTTAACTGTCACATAGATCATTGTACATGGGAAACATTATGGAGATACGGGGTTTGTAGGTAAGGACGAAGTGTATTGTTACAACAAAAAGTAAACTTTTTTAGTATTATTAATAAATTTTAACCCCGTCCCCACATACCTCGTGTGTACCTGTCACACTGGACAGAGTTTCGGTACTTCTAGTGAAACGTGGACGTACGAAGGTTTAAAAAATTACATATACTTTAGTATGTGTAGTATATTGTTTGTTTTGTTATATTGTTTTAGTATATTGTTAATAGCAAAGTAACTAATATGAGACTTAGCAATATTGATAACATAAAATAATTATTGTTCTATATTTACTCGTCAGAAACAGACAAATACAATTTACAACATAGACGAGAAGGGTATCAAAGGCGGCCATATCTCGTAAAGCCATTTTTCCAGAAATTCATTTGATGGAATAGAGCGATAAATGCTATGGCAGTTGCTCTAGTAGTAGACTTTACTATTTTGATAAACTGACAATATTATAAGGCGACTTGTTGACCATACGATATGAGTACCAATCTAATTCAAAACAAATAATTGGTGTGGTGGGTGTCACTATTGACACCGGTCTTTAAGCACTTCAGAAGCTGTTTGACTTCGTCATACTTGAGGGGAAATCGCAGCAGACATGGGACAGAAATTTGATGGTTCTCTTCTTTAAAAAGGACGATAATGCCCTACTGAAGAACTATAAGCCCATCTCACTTCTTAGCCATGTCTATAAGCTGTTTTCGAGAGTTGATACGAACCGTGTCGCGCTCATTTGGACGAATTCCAACCTCCCGAGTAACCTGGGTTCCGAACAAACTTTAGCACCGCGTACCACATACATACGCTCTGCCTCGTTGCTTGGCGTTCGTGGACTACGAAAAAGCTTTTGATTTGAATGGGACATGTGCTGTACTGCAGTCTCTCCAGCGATGAAAAGTTGACTACTGGTAGGTACTTGGAAGTGCTCAAATGCTACTGCCACTATGTCAGTCCGATTACATGACCAGAATAGATACCTATCCTACCTACCGCAGCGAGGTGTGAGGCATGGAGACGTTATTTCTCTGAAACTGTTCACCGTGGCACTGGAAGATGTTTTCAAGGTTTTGGATTGGAAAGGGCTGAGTCTCTCAGGGTGAGATAATTATAGTCATTATGACGGTGAGCATGGAGGACCTCAGTAGAATGCTTGATGACCTAAGCAGAGCCTTCGAACGAGTTGGTTTGAAAATTACCATGGACAAGACGAAGATCATGTCAAATGTCCATGTTCTACTCACTCCTGTAAAGATCGTAGACTCTGAGTTCGAAGTTACTACGATTATGTTAACCAGGGACAAACTATCCAGTTAGGATGGTCCCACTTCGAGATAGAGGTCAATAGACGAATCTAACTGGGCTGGACATCGTTCAGGACGTATGGACTGTGTAGTATCTTCTCGGCCAAACACTGCAGTGTCTCAAAACGAAAGTCATTGACCAGTGTGTGTTGCCAGTGACGACACAGAATAGGATAGAATATTAAGTACTTGACATACGAAATTGAGACGTAGTAGCTCACTCCTGGCCTCATAAAAAGCCTGAAAGTCACACAAAGGGCAATGGAGAGGGCTATTATGGAGGGGTATTCATCTTCCCATCTGAACATCCCATATATTACTTGTAGCTACTGTTACTCTCTTTCACGACAAACATCAGCGCTCATGTGATCGGCGTAACCAATTTTCTAGTTCATATTGCCTTAAAAAACATTGCCACGTTAGTTAACTCATGGTAAATGGTTTTAATTTGTACAATTAATGAAATAAATAAATAAATAAAGAGGTTTTGATAGACCTCTTTACATCGCATAATTTTTTAAACTATTTTCTGCATAAAGCATTATAATTATTATAAATAATGACAAACGCGCACAGTCATAAACGTATGCCAGCTTCCTGGTCATAAACAACTTTCACCTAATATGTCAATTTGGAATTGACATGATGGTTGTAAGATGTTAATTTGGCTGGCTAATCAATACTTTTTTCCAAAACCAGACGAAGTTACAGAAGTTTAATAACATAAATACAACTTTCTTATCATATTTACAAAATATTTCCGACATAAAAAGCCTTAAATGGTAGTTATTGATAAAAAGTACTTTTATTTTCCGACGTAAGAAAACTTATCTACCACTTGCATGGCATGGCCTGGCTTAGGCATGTAAAGTTGTCCACGTAAAACAACGTAACTAACATAGTGCGTAGCAGTTACGCGGCAGGCGTGGATTACGTTCCAATGTAGAATCACTGAACTACCACTGATGTTAGTTTACTTCGGAAATTTTTCTTAATTTTGTAGTTACGGGAAATGTGTGTGTGGATTTAAGGTTCAATTTGCATAAAATGTTAAATTTTTTTTTGACTAATCGATAGTATAGAGTGACCTGAAGGACATGGAACAATAAAAGGCAAATCACGTATCTACCACTTAGGAATATGTACGTAGGGACCGTCGATATGGTGAGGCCGACCAGATGTTTTAGGCTTTACTAATCGGTGTCTAGACCTACAGACTAGTTCCATTCTATAAATCGATGAGGTAAAATGTGTTGTTTCTAGGGTCCAATTTTTCCCTCATACCGGAAAACGTGCCAAGCTGCGCCGCAGCCGACTAAGTTATTTGGCAGTTATATTAATTAGTCTACTTTAGCTACATAAATGAATTTGTTTATTAAACTCGTAAGATAGGGTTGGTTGTAGTCGGCCACCGGTCTATCAGTGTCACATGATAATGACGAAGCCGAAAGGTCGGTGGTGAATGGACTGATGGTTCATCCGAAACATACTAGAGATGTAGGAATGTATGTAGACCATAATTAGTGACATAGGTATCTAACAAAATAATTAAAATTACATGATCGGAAAACCTATTTAAATCATAGTATTTATTTAACTTTACTAAAATGATAACACAACGGGATAGATAATTAATTTAATAATTTTTCTTTTTTTTTGTACCAACCAAAAATCTTATTTTTAAAAGTTTTTTTTTAATTTTCATTGTAAATTAAAATAACAATGAAAAAATGATTTTTACAATAAAAAAAAAAAGTAAAAAAGAAATCATTTTAACATCCGAAGATCCGAACTCCCGACCCCTCGAACGACGGCCCAAAGTCTTACCTGTTCGACCATCATAGCTTAACAAACTGGCGCGAAATTAACGGTCATATCCATAAGCAGTACTGGAATGCTTCTCTTCATGAATTATTATAATCTTTTTAAGAGTTGCATCAAATCAACAGTAATAGGTAAGAATTAATTGTTTTCACAAAGAAATCACTTACTTTACAACTTCAATGACGGTAATTATTTTGTATGAATGTTTAATAGCTCTTTTCTTGTTTATTTTTCGTTTAGTGTCCAAAAAGAACATTTGCACAAACTGTAAATGCACTCAAAAATTATATTTACTCTTAGTAAAAACTTTTTAATTCACAGAAACTTCTTAACATGCATAAATATGACAAATTGAATTGTTTTTACTTCGCGAGCCGATCGCGTAAGAGCGAAACAGGTCCATCCAGCAGGGCGCCTTCGCGCTTTCTGTCGGTTTGAGTGGGAGTGACAGAGAAAGCGCTACATAGTCGCTGCTTGGAATGAAAGGGCGTTAGTGAAAAACCACAAAATAAATGATTTTAAATAAATTAATCACTTTATTGAAAATCGAAAACGGCCACATGCTTTGTTAACAAATGACTCATAATTGTGTTTAATATCATGAATATTATTCAAAGCAGAACTGAGTAAAGTTGGAATTTAAGTAGTTTTCAGAGGCTACTTCGAAGAGGTTTTCTATCGTGTGAAGTTTACTAAATCGTGTTTCGGCTTCGGCCACCAGATCAGAAATACGATCAATTATAACTGTATTTTTTTTGGTTATTTTAAGAGCTATAGGTTCTATACAAAACGGTCCTGATTCAGCTCAATTTGGCACATTTCAGCCTCTTAAAGACTTTTTATTATTATTTTATTTATTCATTAGCATTAGCATCTCAATTAAATTCATTTTAATCCTCGTCAAGTGAAGTGTATTTAGAAATTTTAAGGGCATGCATCCACAGGGTTCTTCTCGCATATAAACGCGTATCTGTGCTCACACCACACGTCGTCAAACAACGCTGACCGGTACACTGCACCGCAGAATTGACCTGTAGTCGCATTGTTTGGTTCACCCGGTGAAAACTTGTCGTAGCCAGCCTCCTTCAGCGTTTGACCTAAGAAATAATCTTGTTATAGGAACCAGAATCTGATGACAAATAGGGAAATACAATTTTAGAGTAAGCAACACTGGGGTAACTAGATTCGGGCCATTTACACACTATGACTACGACTTTATTGCAGCGCAGAAGTGCTTCAAAAAGCATCGATTGAGTCGCGATGCAGCATCGATGCAAACGCGATACAGCCACGATGCAAAACTTTCGTAATATTTGACCAGTTATTCGTTGACAGCCGCGTGTGCATTGATACAAACATGTGTGTGCATCGCTACAATCAAGTTTGAATCGATACAAACGCCTGTATATTGCTAGTGTAGCGATAAAGTCACGCTATAGAAGACAGCGTGTTTTTATCGCTGCAAAAAGTTGCAGTCTGTACGGGGCCTATTTTGACTAGACAGGTGACAGTTTGAGACTACCATGTGAAAAGCTCATTTTTTTTACTTTTTTTTGGATTGGAATGGATTCTGGTCGACCCATAGGCAAACAAAACAATTTAAACAATGATGATTTGGAGGCAGGGACTCCTTTGGGACCAAAAATCGTAGCAAAAGTACCTACGGGCAAAAGTGCTAGAGGATGCTGGCCCGGGCCTTGAAGTGGAACTTGTATAGGCTGATGATGATGGTTTAGGCGTCCCTGACTACATTCACCGATCTTTAGTAAAGATTTGTTGTCTGTCCTATTCGTTTGTTCGTTTGTTTATAACACAAAAACGTATGTACCTATTCTGATTAAACTTTTTGTGTTTAAAATATTTTACAAAATCCCTTGTATACCTACCTATTTTTTATTACGCTGTGTTGAGCCGTTGCGGACGAAGTCATGGGAAAAATATAGCTTCGTTTTAAAGTAGGTAGCTAAGACTTATGAATAGAACCAACCATGAATGGTCAAAAACTCTCCATGTTCATTCCAATCGTGGACCCCAACGAAGGCCGCCTCCTTATTAGTGTTGCCTTGGATCATGTTTGCTGGGTTCTTCGCGAACAGTTCCCTGATGACCATGGCTTCAGTTTCACTGTTCAGAATGACCAGATGGCCATCTTCGGCTGCGCATGTCATGAAAGCACGCGACCAGGTTACAGGTATGCGATGGAATTTGTAGCAACTGCTTGTGCGTGAATCTAACTGGTATTCTGAAAAAATAATTAAGTTTTAATTGTAGTCCTACCTAAATATTAAATTTATTTAACAGAAACAATATAAATGTTAAGCAAATGAATGAACATATCCTAAAACTAAAATAAAACTATAAGACTATACAAAATAAATAAGAATCTGCCCAGAAGAAAGAAGAATCTACCTATAATTTTTAAGTATCTTATTAATACAATAAACAATAAAAATTACACTCTAATCAACTCCGTCATGAGTCGTACCCGGCACAAAGGATCCCAACACACTAGCGGCGTTACCACGCTGAATAGCCAGTGAAATCCTCTGAACCAGGTACGACCCCGAGCGGGCATCGTTGCCACTCTCAACCATCCTCCTGCCCAGATCTCTAATAAACGTCCTTGCCTCCACTCCCCAAGTTCCAGACGTCTCCACCGCCACGGGCACGCACGCACGCACTAGTCCTACCTAATGAAATAATTCCAGTAAGGTTCCTGTAAAATTAAATGAGTGAACGTGGTGCTGAAATGATATTGAACGTGGTGCTTCAGTTCAGACGATCAAACTTAACAACTTTCACTACAGAGCCACCACCGAAATCATGAAAAAAATCCGCCTTTTGTTACATTTGGGCCGTGTTGACTTTTTCTGCTGGCACAGTTGTTTTTTTTTTCGCGATTCCGATTTTGGACACGTCTGCCGCTGCGTCAATGCGTCATCGTGTGTGAACGCACTTAGGCGAACCGAAATCGTCGTACCCGAAAGCATCAGTGACGCATTGCGGAGAGGCATAGACAATCATCATGAGGTCCGGGTTCGAATCTTAGATCAAAATAAAATGAATGGATAGGTCTTACGCGAACATTTCAAACCAGAAAAATGAGGCAAAACAAATGAAAGGTTTACTTCAAATTTGTATGCAAGTGCCCTAGATTTGACAGATAATGGCGCTAGTTTGTATGGACCAAGTGCACCAGTAGTTTGCTTCAATTTACCGCGCTTGAGGCCTATCCATTCATTTTATTTTGATCTAAGGTTCGAATACGTCCAGACATGTCATGTACCTAATACCGATTGCTCTCAAACGGTGAAGGAAAACATCGTGCCTTCCACCTTCATACACTGAAAAATAAATTCTGATGCGTAATGCGTATGTGAAGTCATTCAATCCGCATTAGGTATGCATGGTCACAGATTATATAATACTATACAGTACAGATGCCCAACGTCAAACAATGGAACGCGACTGCCGTAACGCGGGCAGTCTTCGGGCAACGTAAATTGCTTGATTTTCAGAGGCTCATGAGATTTTTTTGTAGTCAGATCATGTATTTTTAGTAACAATTTACATTTTTACGTAAACATTAATTACAAATCAATACCATAACGCCATATATTGCCATTTTTAAACAAAAAATTTATTTGTATGGGATAGGACACCATGGCATGGTGGACTTAAGCCGTAACACCCTCCATGGGGATAACCTGTGCCCTGCAGTGGGACCTCGATTTTGAGTTTTAGTTTGAGTTTGATGTAGGGTATAGGTTGATTAGTCGCTGTGTAAGAAAAATAATTGGTCATCACTATGCCAGCCTCCCATACAAAGAGGTTCAAACCCCTTTTTTTTTCCTTTTTCGATCCAAGTTCATTAAGGAAAGTTTCATTTTCTGAATACCTACACCCTTAAAATTATATTAGTAATTGAAAACTAGTGGTATGGTTCTTACAATTTCTGACTAATCCGAGAAGAAATGACTGTGTTCTTGAGAATAATTATGCAAGTAGGTAAGTTGATCGTATCTGATCTGATGATGCCACTTACCATTATCAGAAGTACCACAGGCATTTAGATCCATATTATTATTTCCCTTTTTATAGCATGCGTAAGGGTATAATGCACGACAATTTACATCATTCATTTTTCCATGGGGCGTTAGAGTTATGCATTTTTCTTCATTTCTAAAATTATATGGTTCATTAGGAGCCCACTCGTGGGGTATTTTTGAAAGAGGTACTCCTGAAATTAGTAGAAATTAAACATTAAAGGGCTACCTCCTAGTTTTTGGGTACCTAACTTTGTAACCATTTTATTCATTAACTATGGCACTTTTTGAGCTGAAAAATAAACTGAACCATCTACACGATAGTGATGTGGTTTTTCTCGATCTCGATTTTAATGAATAAAACCGAAGAAAAGGTAATCTATCTCTTCCTTTTTTAATCGTGCGAAACATTTTGACGTTTACTTTCGTCACCATACGTCAAGTCCATAGTACATTTTTATGTTTTCTACTGTCGTTAACGCTAATCGTAAGATACTTTGTCTGGGGGCCCTGTAGGCCTACCATGAGTTTTCACCGTACTTTCCTACTATAGTTACGTCACAAATTTTGTATTGAATTTCGTACAGCGCTCCTAGTGGTTACGTTGAGAACTAATTTCGACGACGTAACTGCAGAAATCAGAAATCAGAAATTTTATTTGTGAAACCAGGTACATTATAAGGTGTAACATAAAAAAGTGTCTCTCTAGCTTCTGTCCACAGCAGACATACAAATATCGTTAAATTATAAGTGAAATTGCTCTCTAAAAAAAAATATACTGCAGCAGTAAATTACGGTGAACGCTCATTGTAGGACCTCTGGTCTTGTAACGATGGTCCTTTTTATAGCTTATCTACTTGAATTTAAAATTACTGACCTTCGATAGAGAAAAAGTCTCCACTAGAGAATGTGGCATGGATACCAGTCAGAATAACTTTGCCGTTCTGCTTCAACAATTTCATGATTACAGATTGTAGTCCTTTATTAACAGGTGATGCTAAAATAGATCCTGTAATAAATAAATAAATAAATAACGCTCACAGGCACATACATTGTAATGATCCCAAGTATAAGTCTCAGGCTTTTTGTTATGGGAACCATACAACAACGGCACACGCATATAACATCCATGACCGAACCGGGATTCGAACCCAGGTTTTTCAAAACAGGTGGTTTGGCAGTCCGGCGTGGTAACCATTACACCAACCGGGCCGGGATTTCTGTTTGTTATATCGTAAAAGTTTTAAAACATTACATATCGTCGCAGACTTAGAAAAAGTATATGTCTAGAATAAGCCTCGAGGTTAAAACGTATAAAACAAAAGGGGCTAAGTTTCATAGGGTGGTGTGCGTGAGGCGCCATACAAATTATGAATGTGTGCGTGTATATGTATAGGGTTTTGGAACCAGTACTGGTTCCAATTTTTTCGACGCTTTCGTATCTTCGACTGTCAATCTTGACATATACCTACTTTATCAAAGGTCACAGAGTGAAAACGCTAAAGTGAGTCCTAATTTCACTCAAAAAATAATCAGATACTCGTAACGCCATCTATAACATAGAATTAGAAATAGTGACATAAAAAAAAATATATGACACAGTTTTCTCTTTCTCCTGAAAAGTTATCTCATTAGTTTTTCACTCTAAGGTGTCGATATTGAGTATTGCTGCAAATGCATGCACCCATAAAAATTGCTTAAAAGAGCAGAACAAGCTCTATAATCTACAGAGTATAACAAACAAACAACCTCTCCGTTCCGTCGTGGATAAAAATTAAATGCATTACATAATTATAAAAAAACCCCAGTTCTTTATCTTCCTACCTTCAAGGTGACATCTCAAGCGAGCCTCTTCGAAATTGGCCGGTATTTCATGAAATTTGAGATAGCCGTCAGCTTCTTCAAAATATGTGTAATCACATCTAAATGAATCTGTAACAAAAAAAAAATACAAATTAGTTAGAATCTGCGCAAAAAGTGGCGACGGGCTTACTGCCTATCTCACGTTTGGGCGTTGATAGTGAAAAGTCGATATTCTACAAAAAACAAGTTAAATTACAATACCTATCACAAGAATTACCTAATGTTCCTGATACTACAGCAAAACAACAGAAAAATAAAAAACAATTATTGTTTTTTTTTTTATTCATTTTTATTTATATGGGGCTTTTAACCCTGAGGTTATGTCAGCCCAACATTTTATTGTTGTAAACTTCACGTTAAGCCCCACTTGCGCCAACCACGGGTTAGCAATTAACTCCGGATAAAGTAGCTCTAGCAGTTGTTTTTCTATACAAAAAGTCATGGGTTACCAAGTTTACCAACTTAACCTGGAGTTTATTGTTAACCCAAGTGGGGCTTATTGCTGTTGTACACTTAAGTAAGTATAGTGCTAATTGTGCTGTTTTTGTAGTCTTATACACTATATTATCTGACCTAATTCCAAAAACAGGAAAACATGTTAAAATCTGCAAACCCGACGGTAATATTATTGCCATAAGAGAATAGTTAATTATAGAAACGAAACTCGCACGACAGACGCGTTCAATTTCAATGTTACGTTGGTTTAACCAACTAGTCATTCAGGGCTTGCGTCTCGGTCACCTTGATCCAAAAGCTAAACTGAGTATCGATTTAATGGGATTCGTGTGTACGTATGTATCGAAATTTCAGTTTTCCTCACGATCTTTTCCTTCACCGTTTTAGCAGTCGGTATTAACGTTGGTACTTTAGTTAGAAAAACTCATTGGTATATGGAATGTAATCCGTGCGGATTCGAACCTGGACCTCAAGATTGAGTTTCCATAGCTTTACACAAAGCGCAACCGACGCTCTACACATTGAGTACATATTTAAGAGAATATTATTCCGAGAGCGAAAATGCGCGCTGCATACAAACGTACTATGGTGATATTATCAATACTAACCAATTAAAGTCAATGAAACTTTGCAGAAACAATCTAGAAACAAATTTCAATGCTTCTATAGAGTCAGATTTTCGTTAACATACAGGGTGTAAGGGACAGCCCTCCGCAAACTGAAATGGTGAACTCAGACCATCAAACTGAACAACTTTCACTATGGAGCCTACCTCAGGAAACGCGAAAAAAAATCTGCTGTCCCATACAAAACTGCCGTACCTACCCGACTAAAATGTATGGGACAGCTGATTTTTTTTCGCGTTTCCTGAGATAGGATCCATAGTGAAAGTTGTTCAGTTTGATGGTCTGAGTTCACCGTCTCAGTTTGCGGAGGGCTGTCCCTTACACCCTGTATACAGTTTCAATGCTAGGATTAATTTAAGATTTGTATGGAAATCTTTGAGGCACTGTAACTTGAAAACTATACATTTAAACGAAAATCTGACTCCATACAAGCATAGAAATTTGTTTCTAGATTGTTTCTGCAAAATTTCATTGACATTAATTGGTTAGTATTGAAAATATCACCATAGTACGTTTGTATGCCGCGCGCTTTTTCGCTCTCGGAATAATATTCTCTTAATATATTTTTTCACATCATCATTACCTTTTTGTCTTGTCCGACTATTCTTAGGGTCGAAGGAAGGACTTTCCGGTGGTTGAACTTCTGATCTTAACTCGGGTACTGTGTGTTGCAGTTTGTAAGGTGTTGTGTTGATTGTCTGGAAAGTGCGATTACCGCATGTATGCATCACCATAGAGTAAAAGAAAAGAAGAGTGCCATACTCCATACTAATTGGCGACGAATGAGCTCAAAATCCCGTGTTGTAGGTGGCGCTGACTCCTTGTCCGCGAGGTAGAATTACCAATATACGACATTTTGATTAGTCTTCTACTATTATGAACCAAGCAACTACGTAAGAGAGGTAGCTTAGGTAACTAAATACAGTAGTAGATTCGAAACTGTTGTTCTCGAAACTCGCTGGCAAGGAGTCAGCGCCATCTATGAGACGGGCTTTCGAGCTTTTTCCAGCGAAGCACTCTTCTTGTGTTTTATTCTATGGTATCACTAATAAATTTGTGGTTTATTATCTCGTAGAGCTATAGTGTAGAGACGGTAGAGACACAAAACATCCTAAATTAATCAGGAACAATCTTAACTAAAAATATGTGTATCGAAATCTGACAAAGTACCGACACAGATATTGGTTTCTAGATTGTTTTAAAACCATTTTTTTTTCTTTTATTTGGTTAATATTGAAAATAGGACGAAACTTCGTTTGTGGCAGTCGCGTGCAGCGCGCTTGGGCGCCTTGACGATTGCTATGCTTGAGTTGCTATACTGTATGATTAAAATAATGCAACCTTTATTAACAACAGGAAAACTAGTAAAATAATGCAGGTTTTCAAGGTTAACGCGTTTTTATAGCATAGCAATTAGTTTGCTGGCATGGATAATTTTGTATGTATGTATGTATGTATGTATGTATGTATGTATGTGTGTATGTAAGTTTGTATGTTTGTATGTATATTTCTTTAGCACGCCCTACAGCCTAAACGGCTTGATGGATTTTAACGTAGGGTACATTATTTCAATATAGCGTCTGCGAATTAAAAAACAGAGGGGGAAGAATAATTTTTGTTTTCTTAAAAAATTACAATCAAATGAAAGCTGGTGAAAAGCAGATTCCAAATATATTTATATTATAGTACTTTTATCCTACAATTTTTTTAAGCATAGCATAGTATATGCTCACGGCTATACAGGATGTAAGGAAAAGTATCATTAACCTTTAAACTACATACCTACTTTCATCAAACTGAACAATTTTTACTATGGGAGCAAACCTGTCAGAACAAAAAAAACAGCTGTCCTATACTAAACTGCAATACCGGCTCCATTCAAACGTATGGGACAGCTGCTTTTTTTTGTTCTGACAGGTTTGCTCCCATAGTGAAAGTTGTTCAGTTTTATTGGTAGAGGTGGTTTGTGGTTTAAAGGTTAATGATACTTTTCCTTACACCCTGTATTCCCCGAGGACCCCATCGTTCTTTAGTCATCATAATACAAGTCCAGCAGATTCTGGTACCTATTTAAAATAGATAATATGTGTGACAATAATACGCATACGCATATTCTCACGAATTGCTCAAAAAATGCTCACATTCTGAAACCTTAGCCAAAAACAACTTTGAATTTATTTATTTATTTTAACACTTTGGTACACAACAACACGGACAAATCTGGTATACAATTTAATTGGACGAAGTCGCTGGTAAAAGCTCGTTAGCAGCTGATAAAAGCAATGAGTAAAATTTAGAGACATGCTTACTTGAATTTCTGAATAGAACAGCGTTAAAATTATTAAAAAATAATTCATAATTTACGATTAAAATTCCACTACAACACGTACAAAGCGTCGATCCAACTTGAGTACAACGAGATAAGTAATAAAATGAAAATTAAAATCAGAATAAACCTGTTCACAGTTCCATTTCTAAAAGTAGTAACCACAACATAGTCATTTTTGAGTTTCAACTTTTATGTAAAACAGTGTGTTTGTTTGGTAAATTTGTCAGAAAATAAGGTAGGTACTGGTAGGTACTACCCCCCTTACAATAAACATTTTTCTTTATGTTGGATATTATAAAAGTCGCATCCACAGCCCGTTTCTGGGTAGACGCAGACAGAAGTGTGGACTTAGAAACATTGCTATAATTGTATTGTATTGTTGCTATCGATGTTGTTATGTTTATGACTGATGTTTTCTGCCAAAAACCAAACCAAAAAAACAATTTACAATCCTGATATCGGGTTTATGAATGCTTTAGTACTTACATAAATTGTTAATGAATTTGACAAATAAATAAAAAAAAAAAAAACAACCACCGCAAGTCGACAACAATTGTAAGCAAGCTTCAATTTCAGCCTATTTACTCGTAAATGTAAATCTGATGGAACCACTGTCTTTCAGGGTCCAGGATAACTTTCTTGGAAATCAGGGCCACACATTTTCTAATGATACCTTTAATGTTTCAATTGTTACCTTATCTATGCACACACTATGGTATTTTGTCTTGCATCATCGAACAATGTGCTAATTATAAATAGCTGACGAAACTTAAAAGCGGGTAAATGATTTAAACGAATGTTCTTAGAAACTATGATTTCGCTGTTACTCCATTTTGGATTCAGGACGATTTTCCAGTACCAACCTATAATAAAGTTAGCAACGTAAGATGTCGCTGAATTTCATTATGCGATTTTTTTTAGTGTTCTGTGTGGTTCTGTTCTGTATAAAAAAATTATAAACAACCAAACAGAATCCTTATGGAAACAACATCATCGTTGTCTGTCCGTCCGACTATCTCACGCATTTTTTTCAGATACTACAGTACTACACGCAATAGGAAGCTAAAGTTAATACAGTGAATGGTACAATTACACAAACGAAATAAAAAAAGTTTCAATTATTAGTTTAAATTCTTAGCATAAAAGTTACACTAACCCCTTTACCGAATTTAAGGTAATGGATAACATTTGAAGGATTTTTTGTGTCAGCTTATTAAGATATAGGTACCTACAGGGTGTTAGGGTAAACAGTTGCATTACTTCAAGGGGTGATTGTACCCATGAGGCCGAACAACATTCCGAAAGAACCCTATAGGAAATTCGCAAAACAATTTGTTGTCTTTTCACGCACGGTCAGCTGTACGCACGCATTTAGTAGGCATGGGAAGACCAATAATTTAATTTTGAGTTTCCTATAGGTTTCTTTGGGAAAGTTGTTCAGTATCACGGGTATAATCACCCCTTAAAGTAATGCAACTGTTTTCCCTATCACCCTGTAATGCCCTGTTTGTTCCAAATTTCATGTTTCTATCTTCGGCGGTTTAGGTTGTTTCTTAGTCAGTGATTCAGTTCGTAACGGAACTCTTTTATTTATAAGTAGGTATAGAAGATGTATACTGATGGTACAGAATTAAGGGGCAAAATATTGAATTCCTTCCTTTTTCAATCTCGTCTTCCTTCATTGTTAAGCTTGTATTACAAAATGAACCGTAACAATGTAACAATAACCATGTAAAACAAAACAAATAAGGTTACGTCGTAACTGGAACTAAAACTGGAGTTATTAACTGCACTCGTACAAGTGCATTATCGGATTACAGGGAATTTGGTCGTGTTACTATACTATAGGTATCTACTCGACGATATTTATTAAGTAGGTAGGTAGTTTTTTTGAAGAGTTCCCTTCTTCTTCTTATTGAGTGGGCTGCAAGCCCTGGTGTCAGAGTTTATTCAAACCGCCTTACGGCCTCTGACGTGGTTTTTATGTAACGTCTACTACCACCAGAGATAGTAGCCGGGACCAACAGCTTAACGTGCCATCCGAAGCACGGAGTCATCTTTCTTCCCTTCGTAAGAGTTCCCTTAAGTTTGTTATTTTATTACTGAGCTAAATACACTTAACAATTTAATGTAAGGTAAAGTTTACACAGAGTTTGCAGGCCTGGAAAATCTACTGGAGCATGAAAGAGGTCATGAAAGACAAATCATACCCAATAGCTATCAAAAAGAAACTCTTCAACACATGCATAATCCCATGCCCAACATATGGGTGCCAGACCTGGGTGCTGACTAAAAAGGCTGTGCAGAAACTAACAACATGCCAATGAGCAATGGAAAGCAGCATCTAAGGGTTGACACTTTTACACAAAAAAAGAGCCATGAACATCAGAAATGTAAAAAAACTAGACGAAGCAACATTCAAAGTGAAGAAATTAAAGTGGACTTGGACGGACATGGCCTATGCTAAGGAACCGAAAGGAAATGTGGAACAGAGCAATTTAGTAGAATGACAACCGAGGAGATGGTAACTAAAGGAAAAGAATCATTCTTCGTTTCCAAAATAGTATCGAGCGCCAGAATCGAAAATTGGTAATTTATTTTTTCACTATTTGGTCATAACTTTTTCATTTTTAACTTTCTGGAATAATTCTTTTTGCACCTTATAGCTCTTGTGAATACGTGTCTTTTGAGCTCTTCGAGATATAAAGGTATTGCACTTTTTTATGAAATCGGAGCTTACGCTGGAGCGAACGAACAGACATTTCCAATGTCAAAAGTTTACACGGAGACAAATTATTATGTAGTAGAAGTAGAATATTGTAATGAAATAGTAGCTAAGTATCATAACCAACCTAGTGCAGGACTGCGTAGCTAAGCTCAATGCTGTGGGCAACCACAATCGGCTGATGCTACAATGGGTACCAGGACACTCAGACATAGAAGGGAACGAAAATGCGGATGAATTGGCCAGAATGGGGACAGAAAACCACTTCATAGGCCCCGAACCCTTTTTCGGCATCCCTAAAAGTCTAACACGGGAAACTTTGAATAATTACAGCTTCAAGGAGGCGATTGAGACATGGAGAAATGCTCCAGGTCTAAATCACTCCAAAGCACTTATCAAAGGGTATAATCGCAAACATGCGAACAGCCTATTAGCTCTTTAAAAAGACAATCTATGTGCAATAGTGAGATCTCTGAAAGGTCACTGCAAACTTAATAAACACATGCACACCTTAAAACTAAGCGACTCCACCTGCTGCAGGTTTTGCAAGGAGGAAATGGAAACTCCCCTGAACATTCTCTGCGATTGTGGTCCACTAATGCACAAACGAAGTATTCATCTTGGCAGACAGGTACTGACTCCAGATGAGATACAAAACCTCCCTGTGAAAAACCTACTGCGATTTCTAACTGCTGTAGGGATTAATAGGGAATTGTAGAAAGGGCGTTCACAAAAGATCAGCTATGGTCGAAGTGGCACAGGCGCAAGTCTGTTAAGGCCCCATTAACTCAATAATAAGTATCATTCGTACTATCAATTATTAGTACTTCAACATAACAAGAAATAACTATTTTAATAACTACTATAATATACAATTATCTAAAACGTCATTTGATCACGAACTAATAACATTTATCAGCATTAATATGATCTCATTTAATAACCAGGTGTTCAAACAAATGGACCAACGAGATGAAACAAAACAAGATAATGTTGAAAGGGCAATAATTCTAGTACAATTTGAACCAGTATATCTACAGCTGGCCCTATTTAAAAATAAATATTGTACTGTAATAGAGGGAGTAAAAAATTAAAAGTTAAAAGTCACATTAGCGGTAACCTATCTTACTTTCGAAATTTCACTGACCGAATTTCAGTTGTTCGAAAACGGTTTATAGAATTTTCTAGTGACAGATATTTTGTTACACATACATTTGTTACTCCTTATAAAGACTTGACAGAAGTATCATTTTCCAGAAAATTTAAAATCAGAATTTCATAATAATTTTTTTTCTTTTGACAACGGCCTTCTGGGTTCGAAGTTTTAAAATGTAGAAACAACTTCTTCCAAAGTATGACTAGGACACTGACACAACACAGTAAAGTTTTCTGTAATAATTACCTAGTAGATACATGATACCAGGATTATAGCACCAACATGCTTGCTAGCATGCTGCTTGCTTGCTTGCTTGCTTGCTTGCTTGTTGCTTGCTTGTATGCATGTTAGGGGGGCCGGTGCGGGGGGAAGCCCCCTGCCTGAGAAAAACAAACCGGTGGTGGTTTTAAAAATGTAGGTTAGGTTAGGTTAGAACATTTAAAACACTTAGCGGAGCGAGCGGAGCAAGCGAAGCGAGCAGAGCATCAAAATGCTTGCTGCATGCATGCTGCATGCTTGCTGCATGTTTGCTTGCATGTTGCTTGCTTGCTTGTATGCATGTTGGGGGGTGCAGGGGGGCTGCGCCCCCCGCTAGGGGGGTGCGGGGGGCGTAAGCCCCCTGCCTGAGAAAAACAACCTGGTGGTTTTAAAATTGTAGGTTAGGTTAGGTTAGAACATGTAAAACACTTAGCGGAGCGAGCGAAGCGAGCGGAGCATCAAAATGCTTGCTGCATGTTTGCTTGCTTGCTGCATGTTTGCTTGCTTGCTGCATGCTTGCTGGCTTGCTGCATGCTAGGTTCCTTGCTGCATGCTTGCTTGTTTGCTTATATGTATGTTGAAGGTGCGGGAGGCTGCCTGAAAAAAACCAACTGGTGTTTTTAAAATTCTAGGATAGTTAGGTTAAATATTTCTGCGGAAATGTGACTGTACGGAAAAACAAATATTCGAAAAAGTAAATTATCTGACTTACATTACTTCGGAAAACTGTGTTACAGAATTTTGATCCATTGGTTAAAAGAAAAAAAGGACAATAAAAAATCTGGCTTTTTAAAATATGGCGAATAATATTTCGGGGAAACAAAAAAAAAGGGAAACAATAAAAAGTATAACGATTTCGGAGAACTGAAATTCGGAAAACTATTTTTCGAAAGTACGATAGGTAACCCACATTAGCCGTGAAGGCACTGGAACTCGATGACAGCACATACAAACATTAATGCACGTGTGTTTGAGGGAATTTGGTGCAAGTTTAGAAAGATGAGAGGTTTTGTTCTCAACTTTTGGATCGAAGCTCAGAGACGTGTTTTTGGTGCGTGTCCTATGTCCTCTTGAATATTGTTTCGTCGAACAACCCGGCTGGATGCGTCATTTCATAGTGCATGGAGATTGTTTCCAGGTGCATGTCAAAATCAATACATTTTCGACTTTACTAAGACTGAACTTACACTCAAAATACGTTTCTCAATCTCGACCTTAGAGTAGCTCTACAAGTACCATCTTGAGAACACTACTCACTCACAGTTTTCTTGGAAACACTTGTGCAGTGTAGCTTTGTACCCCCAGACGTCAGAAACCACTTCTTGCAATTCTGTGCTTTTTGCAGTAAGATTTTTCAGATGGTAAAATTTTTCAAAAAATAAATAAAATAGGTAGGCAGGTAAAGAATCTATCGACGAGAATAATTGTTATACGACTTATACCTACGATAATAATATGGAGGAAACTTAGAAATAGCCAAGAAATTGCAAAAGTAGTTACCTACTTATATTTTATTATTAAAAAAACGGCTTTACGTTGTTGTATGGTTTTCATAATAAAAGCCTTAAGTGCTTAGTTTGGGATCATTACAATGTATGTGCCTGTGAGCGTTATTTATTTTATTTTTAAATATTCAGTCATTGAATGTCAAGGAAACAGAAATAGGTATACTTACCTACATATTACTATCGGTTACATACAATATTTTCGCCAGGATGATGATAGGTTAAATTATATACTTCTGCGTACTAATTATTTTCCGGATACCATCTTTTTGAGTTCAATAATGCTACTCGAAAAAAAATACCCCGGTCCAAAGAGACTCTCATTTTATCTTTTTTCCCCTAAAGAAATATGTTCATGTTATCGCTCCCGTTTCTCATGAATTAGACCACAAACGAATGTTGGCATTACCGTGTCATCAGCATAAAACGCATGACCGTATTTATAAATAAACCTTTCATAATTTCGACACGACTCGAAGACGAGCTTTTAAAACAATAATCTCGCTAACTTTCTTTTGATGCATCAAATATTTCGTACATAAAGTCGCGACTATAACCCCTTTTGGCGTGGTCAGACACGTTTGTACAATACAAACTACCAATGGTGCAGTTGTTGCATACTTGGTCAACTTTTCGCTTAATTACGTAAGATCTAAGATGGCAAAAATTTTACGTTCTATGCTCCATTCAGGAATTAGAGCGACAAAATGTAAACAACGGTGATACCAGTGTAGAAAATACCATCTCGAGATGGAAGAAAACTTATCTCCGGAATGAATAACAGTAAATTATCTGTTCTACTCGCCAAGGATTACGACAAATGATATGTTAATTTTGTATGGAATATAATTAAAAAATACGCAAGTTATAATTTATTTTAGATTAAAAGAAAGCGTGACTGTAAATATTTTATTTCGTGGTCTGGCAACAATCAGATATTTGAGACCTATGGTTCGTTTTAACAAAGTTCTTTAAGAAATTATTTTTTATTTCGTAAACGCATCTCTTGATTGTTTAATACCGTCGTCTGAGTCCGTACGCTATGCGCGGATGCTACGCATAGCACAAAAAGCCCACACGGACAGAGCAGCGGGCTACATAACGTAATTTAAAAATGTCATTCAAATTGTCACGATTGTTTTTATTATTTATAGATAGACGATAAATTTTTAATGTCAACGCAATTTATTAAATGCCGTGCCTACATAATTTGTATTCTTAAAAAATGTACCAAAGGTTTGTGACCACGTAATGTCACTTTGACAGTGACGTTTCTTTGTTTACATTTTGTCGCTCTAATTCCTGAACGGAGTATAGGAATGTTTCTGATAAAAGTGTCTTCGCCTATAAAACACTGCAAAACGTACTTTATTCCCTTCGTCTCAGTCTCCACAGAAATCAAATGGTCCACCTATTTTCTAAGCCGGATACCAAGGAGCTAAACTATTTGTTTTTTTTCTAGCACGCAGAAACTACTGTTACTGGACTGAATTACTTAGATTAAAGCTTAAAAATTGGTAAGTATAAGTAATAATATTGATCTCGCCACTACTTTTATGTGACGGGAGCCGGTGCAAAATCTAATAATATAAGGTCTAACAAAATTAGCTGAAACTATTTTAAGAGGATGATCAGACCATCAAACTGAACAACTTTCTCTATGGGACCAATATCGAAATCGCGAAAAATACATTAACTGTTCCATACAAACCTACTAGACCTAAATTATGGGACCGGCGATTTTTTTTTTCGCGATTTCGATATTGGTCCAATAGAGAAAGTGGTTCAGTTTGATGGTCTGATCATCCCGTAGAAAGAGAAGGAACTAGAAGCAAGCACGTGTCTTGTCATATAACTCAGTAAAAGATGCACATAGCAAATTAGCTCTTGTTAAAAAAGGAGATCGCTACTTATTGCTGTCCTTATCGACGTAGCCACTTTTTTGTTCTACGACGGCTGTCTGACTCCGGAGTCAGATATCTATTTTCATACAAATTGTATAGGATTTTATGACTATCGCTGTCTCATACGCGGTTACACTGATGTTTCGTCTATCAGCGTAAGCGAAAAATACTTCGCCTATGGATCATCCCCTTAAAATAGTTTCACCTAATTTTGTTAGGAAAAGACTGTCTACCTTCTACCTACCCATTTTTATTGTGTTAAAAAGTCTTTGGTCTCTAATTCATGCAAGGAGATTGCATCTGATTTAGGTATGCCTAGCTACTGGCTGATTTTGTCCAAGATAATTGACACGAATAGCCTTTTACGCAAACAAAGAAAAAAATTAATTTCTTTTTTTTTAATAGCTCGGCAAAAGCCAGGAACATTAAAAGACATCTGCGTCACCAAAGAGATTTTATATTTTATCTAGAAACCAAAGCAATCAATAGGAAAGTAAGCCTATCTATATAGCTTCAACTCAGACAGGCAGCCTCGGCATGCATTGTTAGCACTCTTCAAAAATGTAGGTACGCGCGCTGTAGTGTGACCTCAAGTGTCGCGTTCAGCTTATTGCCAAGATATAACTGTGCTGGAAATACCAAGTTGTTATCTTTAGAGGACAAGCTCGCCTTTTGCACACGTCTACTCTGTTATTCGTATCTGTACATCTAAGTTTCTACTACCAAAACCCATTTTTGTATTCATTATTTCGACGCCTGGGCTATGCCTGGGCCAGAAAAATATTAACCAATAATATCTCAATTAAAGATACTTGTGGTCTTTTATGCTTTGTGTACGTTTTGTGTGTTAGTGATTCCAATCTCTTTGGTGTGTGTGCAACGCGAACTTCGTACCGCCTTAGAATCTTCCCGACGCACACTTCTTGGCGGTTTTATAGCTTACTAGTGTTTTCCCGCAACTTCGTCCGCACAAATTATATACCAGATTTGAAGTCAGATCATAAGCTATTAAACAAAAAAAGTTTCATCAAAATCGGTTCAGTAGTTTTTGCGTGATGTGCGAACAAACAAACAAACTAACAATTTTGTCAATAGATGGCGCTGCACGTCTTTTAAATCGCACTATCGAGTGTTATTTGATTTTATATGAAGTAAATCGCGACTTTTTTGTTCCTCATGATTTTACGGTTTTATAATAGTTAAGATACTAGTGTTTTCCCGCGACTTCGTCCGCACAAATTATATACCAGATTTTAAGTCAGATCATAAGCTATCAAACAAAAAAAGTTTCATAAAAATCGGTTCAGTAGTTTTTGCGTGATGTGCGAACAAACAAACAAACTAACAATTTTGTCAATAGATGGCGCTGTACGTTTTTAAATCGCGCTATCGATATGTTATTTGACTTTATATGAAGTGAACCGCTACTTATTATTCCTCATGAATTTACGGTTTTAGAATAGTTAAGATTAATCACTGATAATGTAGCATTCTAGTGGTGAAAGAATTATTCAGATCGGTCCAGTAGTTTCGGAGCCTATTCATTACAAACAAACAAAAAATCTTATCTTTCCTCTTTATAATATTAGTATAGATAACTGAATGACCTATGATCATGGATCTAAATTCCAAACTTCTTGCCAATGATTAAATTTTTCAAACATTTCAAATGAGTTTCTGATCTTGCTTTGAGAACATTTGAAGAATTAGCTAAGTACTATACTTTTTTATTATGTAATACAATTTTTGAAAAGTTAAATTCTAGATTGTTTATATTTATTTGCAATATTTAATAAAATGGAATAATATTTTGAAGGCTCTTTCAGAATCAAAAAGTTTGTCAATTTCAAAATTTACGCACACAAGACTTTTAAGGGGATGATCAAATTAATCAGACTATTAAAAGTCCTTCCCTATATTTAACATACCTTTAGTAAGTACTTTTATACTTACAGGGTGTAACAAAACACCCTAGTAAATCATAATGGGGTGCTTCAGACCATCAAACTGGTCAACTTTCACTATGGAGCCAAAATTGAAATCGCAAAAAACTAAACAGCTCAGTTTCATACAAAACTGCAGCATTGATTTCAAATGTATGGAAATGGGACGGCAGCTGTTTTTTTCTCAAATCGATGTTGGCTCCATAGTGAAAGTTGTTCAGTTTTATGTTCTGAAGCACCCCTTTAAGTATTACTAGGGTGTTTTGTTACACCCTGTAGATATATTGATCACTCTGTTAGACATTGATCAAACGGTCTCAGGTATTGCCTCTCACTTTATCAAAAAAGGCGCCGGTACTTATCATAATACCGTATCCAGTAGCTCTATCGTAAGGTCACTCATCTTGCAGCCACTGAAGCAGGCATTATGTAAGCCGTGGACAATACCAGTCTTACATTCACAGCGGAATTGTGAACACTGCTGTTATTGAACGACTTATAATGGACGCTTTTCTTTCTCCTCTACACGGACAATAACTACTGTTCCTGTTGTAAACTATAGCGAAGCGAAATTGTTGATAAATGGTGTTTATTGTTAGTAAAATACAAATATGTCCAGATAATTTTGCAGGGGAATTTAGTTTAGCCTGGTAGTAAATGGTCCTTCCTGCTGTAAATCAAAAGTTTCTTTCGTACGGAAAGAAATTTCCTGTTCCGCCCCAATCGTTGATAAATAAGGCATACAATAAATTTATGTCACCAAAGTTAATAATAATAATTGTTGTAACAAACATTGTAGCTAAAAGGAAGTCTTTGTATGGGAAGACGCTGTTTCAAAGATGCGTTGAGTGAGATAACTGAGATATTGATAAGAGTAAGGGTCAGGACTCTCAAGAAATCGGTTATCAAAGGTTATCTGTCTTTCTGATACAGATTAAAAAGAAAAAAAAAGAAAAAATATATTTGTCAGAAGTGGGATTCGAACCCACGCCCACAGAAGTGGACTGCGACCTGAACGCAGCGCCTTAGACCGCTCGGCCATCCTGACCATACAAAGAGTGGTGAAATTACGCTACACGTCTCACAGCACAAATTTAGTCTTCTATTTTGGGAAAATCTGGGACGGAACCTGCAAATTAAATGCATCTTCAAAGATGAATTAAATTAATTAATTAGTTACCCCCACAGCTCATACAAAAACATGTTATTGTATTCTATTGAAACCATACAAAAACGTAAATAACGTTGCAAACATTCCATGAACGAACCAGGATTCGAACCTAGGACCTCTGATATGGCCTGGTTAGTAGATTATCATTATGACACCTAGGTAACACTCAGTTGCAAAAATGCTAGAGGATTTATGATGGAGGATTAATCCTCCATTAAATGTCTTTCTAGCTTTTACTCACTACGTCAACAAGGCAAAAAGTGGCAGCAAGAGATTTAACGGAGGATTAACCTTTAATGAGCGTTTATGCAACGTAGGTAGGTACTTCACATTGAGTCACGTTGCAATTTAGACCACGAGCGGTTGGTGCGCGGTGTGGGGGTGAGCATGCCACGAGGCCCCGTCGTGCCATCTCGTTTCTCAAAAGTGTTTTGCTCAAAAAAACAATCATCTAGCCACAAAGCAAACCGCCACTAATTTATTAAAAAAAACAACATTTCAGCATAGAATAGCATAATATGCTCACGACTATATTCCCCGAGGGGGTAGTCAGAGATTTTTTGAAACCACAGAACCTCCAAGTTTCACTAGTAGTACCGAAACTCTGTCCAGTGCGACGGGGAGTGAGCCCGTCGCCACTTGTAATGGATAGTGGGTAAAATACATGCCCACAAACATTTCAGCCCACCCATAAATCCAAAAACATTCAAACAATGTCCAATAAATGCAAGAAAATCGTCAATATCTGCAGATTTACACTCGGGACAACATGGCGTCCGGTCTCTTTGATCCTGCGCCATGTGGTTCCGGCGCGTGCGCGGCGCAGACACTTGCGAATCGTACTGCTTCGGTGAAATGGATCTTATTTATAGCACGTTAAGTGTTAACAATGGGGTCTTGTTTGCACACTCAACAATCAAACTCCTCAGCTAGTTCTGGAATTGCTAAAGGAACTGCGTTTTAATTATAGAATAGGTACTCTTACACTCAGTTGCAAAAACGCTCATTAAAGTTAATCCTCCATTAAATGTCTTGCTGTTACTTTTTGTCTTGTTGACGTAGTAAAAGCTACCGTAGATGCGGGTTACTTTAGCTCTAGCTGGTAACTTTGGCTCAAATCGATACCAACGTTTTAATGTGAAAACAGAAGAAAATTAAAAATAAATTAAGATTTAGCCAAAAGGTCTAGTAACCAGGCTAGTAAATATATTAAAAAAAAAAAAAAAAATCGAAAAAAACAATTGAACGTCCTATGTCTACGTAGCCATGACAGTAAACGATCTAGTTCGAGTCGGAAATGTTAGATGGCAGTACTAGCGCCCGTTTCTTATTGGTTGCACGAAGTTTTCACAGGTTTGAACTGTCATTTGCATTTCGAACGAACTTGCTGTGAAAACGTGTAAAATTTACGTCTGCAAACTTTATTGTGAAACAGTGGTTTTTAGGTAAGTATCCTTTTGTTACTGTATTTGTTGTGGTCAGAAATATGTACAGGAGGATAGTAATGGTAGAAGCGATTACTTTATCACAAATTTAGGTACTGAAATACTGAAAATTCAGTGAGGGGTTTCTTTGACTCATATATTTGGGTAACATTGGCTCAAAGCTTTTTTCTCTCATGCTTAAAATTTGTAGTGAATAATCACTTTTAATTCGGTTTCAGCCATTCTAAATGCCGTCAACAAATCGACGGAAGCCCAGGAGCCGTCGGTATTACACAGGAGTAGGATAATAATTGGAAGAATGTTTGAATGCTGTAAGATTAAACCTATGACTCAAAGGGAAGCTTCAACGGGGCATACAGACAGATTGACAGACAGACAGACAGACAGACGGATGGACGGATAGACAGACAGACACACAGACAGACAGACCGACAGACAGACAGACAAACAGACATACAGAATGGACGAAAGTATTAGGATCTCTTTTTTGCCTACGGAACCCTTAAAACGTTCAGTATTCCTTGGAGTGCCACTTCCAGACCAGGTACCTTCCTGGTCAGATACCCCACTGTCGTTGTTTTGTAATTCAATATTATATTAAAAAGTTTTTTAAAATTTTGTTTACTTAACGGGAGTTGGTTTTATAAAAATTAAGTTTTGTTCTAATTTTCTTTTAAAAAATACACTTTTTTGTACGTCAAATTATTCCTTGTTTTATTTTCTATTGTTTGAAATAGCTTACAATGGCTCAACACTTGTTTAAGTATAGGTTTTGGGTCGAAAAAATCAGCAAGTCAAAGTAACTCTCTTCTTAGAACAACTTTGGCTCAAAGTTTAAAAAAAAAAAAAAAAATATTAGCCATATTTTATTAAGAAAAATCGAATACTACTGATTAGTTAATATCCTCATTTATCAAATAAAAACATTAAAACATTAATAAGTCTACCACAATCCCTACTATAGGGTGATTTATAAAAATTACAGAAAAAAGTAGCCAAAGTAACCCGCATCTACGGTATCAAGAGATTTAATGGAGGATTAACTTTAATGGGTGTTTCTGCAACTGAGATAGATGTTTTGAGTCTATATCAAACTGGTTTTTGTAAGCACATAAGCATGCAGCATAATATGCTCACGACTATATTCCCCGAGGGGGTAGTCAGAGATATTCCGAAATCTCAGAACATCGACTGCTCCCCTTCCACTGTCTCCTTTGTTGCTTAGTACCTTGTTAAAGAAAGAGAAGGTATGGTACTATTTATACATAAAGTAGAACCAACTAAATTCGACCTAACCAACTCTCGGACAGATGAACTGGACGACAGAAAGCAGTGGTGTAGTTCTTTCTCACTCTCACTCAGTGCAGTACCACAGGTGCTTCCCTGTTCTTGTCAGTGCGAGCTTGTTCGTAGAAAGACTAGGAAGTAACCAGCCACTCTAGTATACTTTCCTTACTCCAAGCTTTACTCGCATGCGACGCGCCTTTGCTGCATGGAAAAAAACCTGTTCTCGTGCTTTTCAGAGAGCAAATTTCGCGCTTGCCGCGACATGTAGGTTGGACGACATCCAAGTTGCGAAATGATAGTGAGAGGCAGGGTGTAAGAAGTACAAGACAATTATGTCGCGCCTCTTATCTCCCTTGGATGTGTGCAAACAGAAAGAGAGTGCTAGGTATTATAATGTCGCACGGTCATCCTTCTCGTAAATATCGTAATCCCACTGGAAAGTACGCGAAGTAAGCACTACCTTGGGATAGATTTACTAATACAAGCCTTAGTAGTTCCGTATGATACCCTACTCAAGAGTAGAGGGTGGGAGATCCTGTTCTCCAGGAGTTCCAGGACAATGAGGCGGTAAAATTCCCATAAACTTCATACTTAGTAACTTTTCTTTTGGACCATACCTGGCATTATCATTGACCGTTTGACATGTCCGCGAAGTAGCAAGTAGGACCACAAAGGGGTATTCAATTGCCGTCTCGATATCTGAACAGACGTCATTAGTGTGTGGGCATTGTCGTGAATGATGGTTGATAGTTACATTCTTTGACTGCCTAGGGCTACCAGCTAGAAAGATACACTGACTCGCTCAGGTTTATTAAAATTATTCAGTAGCTAAGGGTAACTTACAAACATTTCAGGTTTAAACGTTCAATAGCGACAACCTACAATGAAGTCTGGTTTTAATGTCTCACCGTAAAGCAGGACAAATGACATATGGGCGAGCAGGCTCCTGCACCAACTAACGCACAGCATAATTTTGCCGTCAATGCGTCAAGTCTTGGCGCTCCCGACTTGGCTTATACAGCCACGAACTTTGATTTCCAATCAAAATAGACGCTGCTTGAAATACCTTGCTAGTTAAGAAAGGCCCATGACGTTGATAATGTTTAAAAAACGCTGCAAATGACTTCAAGTGCGGAATGTCTATTGCGGATGCTGCTTTGACATCTGGAAACTGGACAAAGACTTTTGTATTTTGGACGAGAAGATGAGCGTAACTTCCGAACAAACGGTGCGATGAACTGCGGACATGCCGTAATAACTTCCTTCTCTAAGAAAGGCTTAAGTAATATTGCAAAAACAGCAACAAGAAATTTGTTTTCACAACCCTAACTACCGACCAATACTTATCTGTTTAGGAGATCAATTCACATAAAGACCAACCTGTGTCCATGTGAAACTATGCATTCTAATGTGCATACAAAACTTTCTCTGGTGCTAAGGCTATCTGTTTTATTACAATGTAGGTAAGTACTTACTTTACGCTTTATACCTATCTATTTTCAGTAGGTACTTAGTTCTCATAGGAGCAGTCAGTTAATAAACTCATAACCAAAATTCCTTTTGGATAGTCAGAATCTTTGCTACATTTACCATCCACTTTTTTGGGTTCCTATAAGTATAGTAGCAAGGTTCACTTTTAGAATTTTCAAAATGTTATGACTATGAAAAATGTCAAGCAATGATTAGTAGGTAGAGCTGCTAATAGCGTTTCGCTCAATAATGCACTGCAAAAGAAAAACCACATTACGTAGTCACAACTTACGGTTCCTACCAACGGGAAGAAAATTGTGGTCTAGATTCGACAGTGAGGTAAAATTAAGATGATCGGACCTTTTTCTTAAAGGCGGACTTTGGCGCACTGTAACTCCTGTAAAACAGGATCCACAGCAGCAACCACTCACATCACTCGACAATGATGTCCAGTGAGCCGGGATGACTCAATCTTTCTTCCCGAAGAAGATAGATGCCGTGGTGGTCCAGTAGCGAGAAACCATGCCTGCCGCGCTGGAGGCGATGTTTCGATCTCCGTCCGACAGACTCGTTCCAATGAGTTTTTAGGAATCTATTTTCGCTTTGTAACACAACTGGCTTTTCGGTTCACATGCATGTATTGTACCCACCCCACTCCCCGTCACACTGGATCGAGTTTTGGTAGGAACTTTGATGTTTTGAGTTTGAATAATATCTCTGACTCCATCAGGGAATGTAGTCGTGAGCATATGCATGCAATTATGCAGATAGAAGGAAAACAAAACATGACACGAAACCTTTGTAGATTTATCCTTAATTCCAAACACCCCTTTCAGACCATGTTTGCTTCCTCAAGCGGGTTATCCCGACGATCAGCACGTGCAAACTATCATTATTGTAGCCCTGACTCGCCGTTTGGAGATCAAACGCGACCGGACGTGTCCGATTGTCGGTTGGGTCTGGTGTGGCAATAAGCAATATGCATTAGCCATGAAGGTCTGACTAATGAAGTGGGCTTAAAAGGCGCTTTTTGTTTGGGGAAAGGTTATTCGGATGAATTTGATTGCGTGCAAGCTGCTTTACTATCATAGTCGTCACTCGTCGACCTCGTCAAAAAAGTGGTAATGACTATATTTAGCTCTACCTACTCCATGAATCCTAATGGTTGGTTGGTGGTTGGTTTTAGGTGGTTATCTGACCAATTATGTGGGTGTCCACGCAATAGGGTCCATTTGTAGGCATTCACTTTTTTATTATTCCATAATACGATCATTTGACTGATCTATTAGATGCCGAATCTAACCTTAACTCAAAACCCGACAACTGGACCCCTTTGGACGCCCACATATCGACCTTGCACACCATCAAAATCAAACAGAACAACTTTAACTATGGGACCAACATTGAGATCGCAAAAAAATCACCTTGTTCCATCATTTGGATCGAGCGAGTAGCTAAGTGATATTTTCAATGGAACAACCAATTTTTATTTCGCGATTCCTATGGAAAAGTTGTCCTGTTTGATGGTATGACTGAAGCACCCATCCCCTAAAGTATTATTCATTAGGTACGATTACTTCATTCAAACCTTTATATCGCCGTTCGGACAGAGTTTGAAGATATACCTGCTTATGTCATAAAGTTTCGTTTGTATCTTTATTCTGAACATAACCACATGAGGGAAGGAATATTTAATCATGTGACATATAATATAACATTCAAGTTTGATTGATGGCCGAGTAAAAAAGTGGTGAAAACAAAAAAAGGCGTTACGTCTTTTATTCATGACTTTTACAGTATACACCCTGTTCTGTACACTAAGTACCTAGTACCTAATAAGTAGGTAGGTAGGTACACCTGCGTTTTACTAAGTAAGTGCAGCAGTGCATCTAGGTTCGGTAGGTGACTATACTAAAAGCTTCCCAAACGAAAATTAGCAGTTACCCATCTCAAAAACTCCCTCATTTCAACTTCGAAACTCGCAAATAGTTCACTAAAGTGCAGGGGACAGGGTGCGAATGCACGACTAATTGCCGTAGGATGTGTCGGAACGCAACTTTATGCTCTTTGCACCTGTGTGGGTAATGCACTTGCACTTGGGGAGATGTTATGGGGGAAGCGAATGCGGTTTTACGAGTGCAGTTGACGTCGTGAAGGGACTTTGCTGGGCGTCGAAATACAAATAATAGGTAGTCTGCAGAAATAGGAAGCAACAAAAAAGTGTTGCCGTAGAAAATAGCGTAAGCGTTGTCATTATTACTGCTATCTCAAACTTATAGAGTTCCAGGTATTTAAGGCCCAATAGTAGGACGAAAATCCTTGGAGGCATCTTTTATTTTTCATTTTTCGACTAGATTTGTACAATTTACCGAAACCAAAGTCATACCTCAGTATTCTTGGATAGTTTATCTAGTGATATCATCAATTGAATAGGTATAGCTTGGCCTTAAAGTCCTGAACGTGGTGACAGGTGGAACTAAAATTTGAGTATGGTGGTGTTGCCAGGTTATGCGTGATTTTGACGTTCTTGCGTGGAGGCAGCGCCCTCAGCCCCTCATTTAATTTCTACTCTTTTTGGCCAAGCTGTACTCGATAGAAAATATCGTCACAAAGATGGCTTATTTCATGTGTTTTGAAACATTTTTCTCGTTTTAGAAGAACTTAAAATTGTTTCCGATTTTAATAAGGGCTCGTCCGCACAGCGATTTTTATTCGCGCGAATGATGTGAATGAAATAACATAGGATGACTTCTGACAAGACTCTTTATGTCAAGACACTAAGTACGAAAATTTTTTGTTTCACGCGTCTTCCTATGCTGTTTACCGCTAAAACGACCTCCCACACCCTACTTTCACATAGGAAGACGCGTGCAACAAGCAATTTTCGTACTTATTGTCTTGACATAAGTGTCCTGTCAGAAAGTCATCCTATGTCACATCATTCGCGCGAATAAAAATCGCTATGCGGACGAGCCCTTATACTCGCTTATTCACCATAAGTAAATTACTTATGGTTTTTCTAGGTAAATCGCTGTACAGTCGCATTTCTCATAGAAAATATTCTTCTGGACCTATGGCCCCTTAAGAATCTTGCAAGATATTGGTTTCCATTCCATGGTTGTATTAGGAGAGAAAAGTATCAAATCAGTAAGACCGTCTTCTTTGTCTCCATTTAACTAGGTAAGTAGGTAGGTACCTACTATATTGTAGTTCGCTGGTCCATCTAAGGCTGGTCCCAATGCCCAATTTTGTTTTTACTTTTACAAGGTGTAACAGGATAAATATGGCTATTATGTTGCTGACTAATAAATTTAGTTTAAATTTTAATTGTTTTTTCTTATTTGGTTAGTTACCTATTATTTACATTATATTTCTAGACGAAGAAAATTCTAATTTTTCTCATTTACAAAAATAGTGAATCATGCAGAGCCATCTAGCGAATGAATGCGTAAAGAAAGTAGCGCGTGGATTTACCGCCATCTGGCGAACTTGTTCACAAGTTCAAACCATCAACATGACGAAATGTAACAAATAGTTCAACCGAGATAGTCTAGATGTCGCTTTTCTGTGCAACGAAACAAAGCTATAGATTAATTTTACTAGATGGCGGTGTACGTCATTAACAAAAAGTTTTATTTTTTCGATGAGACCTGTTTTTTCAAGAGTTTCAGTTAATAATGGAAAAAAAAAGATAAAAAATAATATAAAGTACCTACCTAAGTACCAGGAATATTTAATATTTTAATAAAAATCTATTGACAGTCTCTCCCATCCCATTAGGTAGGTAGGTACAGTAAATTTACCTTAAAGAAGGCAAAACTTTTGCGTGCGATAGCTTAATTCGGTATTGTAGCCATACGACACCCACCGGAAGAAATAAGATGGTACCTATATTCTAAGCCGTTCTGGCTCAGGAGAACATTAAACGGTCCAGTAAAACCATCAAAGTTATAATACAGTCCATTAATCGGGAGCCAACATCCATTACTTGGACCGGGAGCCAAGGAATCGTCGCAGCTAATAAATCTTTCGTCTGGTTTACTCCTAGGTATTGTACTGAAAGCTGCGAGCTCCGATGTTCGGTGCTTCAGATGGCTCTCATTTCTCTCACTGTCTGCTGTAAGGAACTGTTGTTGTGGCTTTGGTTATGGTTTATCATTTATGAATGAATGATTTAGTGAAACAGCTACCTAGGTAGGTTCATATTGTTTTGAGCACACGGCGTCTTAGGAAATATCTGATGTATTGGGGTTCTGCTACGCATTCTCTGGTCATTATTATCTTTTTGATTCAAGTCATATTCAAGTCATTTTGAAGGTTAGGAAAAAAGATATTTAATTAAGTACTTAAAACTGATTCTAGTTCTTAGATTAATTATTGCTCTTTGCTACGCAGCAAAGACCAATAATCTAAGTTCAGCTCATTAATCTTAGTTCTAGGCTCTTCTATCCTAGGCATCGATTTAATTAAAAACATAAATGATCCTTAATATATTAAGACGTCGGGGTCGTCTTATTACGACCCGTTCTTACTTCTTACCATACTATATAATTAAATAAGGGTTACTCATGTGCTATATACCTACCCCGAAAGCTTGCTATTTTTTGAAGTACATTGACGGCTTAGTCTACCTACACTATTCTATGAAGTGAAGACTTGTGGTCCAGTGGCGAGTAACCTTGCTCGCTGTGCATGAGGCGATCCCCGCCCAGGCCCAACGAGCAAATTAGTCATATAAGATCAAGATTGTTCGGCTTTTACGTCATATAAAAGTCATATACCTACCTAAACGCGAATTAGTAGAGAGAAATTCATGCTCAATGTTTCTTGGTCTTGGGCCTTAGCCTTGGGCTAGTCAAGTTGTCACGAATGACAAGAAGTCAGCCTGTTGCTTTTTGCCTAGCGTAAGCGAAACTCTAAGCTTGGTAATTCTTTTTGAAAATTCTACTGAGATACAGTAGAATTTTCAAACTTGCGCGTGACTAGCAGCTTTATTTTAACCCAATAATCATCCAATAATCATTTATAATCAAGTTATAAGTACAGTCAAGAGCACATCAACCTTTACAATCGAAGTGCGATATTGTTTCTTAATACGAACGCCATAAGAACAGTACGAAGTCCAAGGTGTCTAGCTTGACGTGCTCTTGACTGTACTATGGCTCCTTTTTATAATACCTAATAATAATAATATTTATTCATAAAAAGATAACAAAGATTTGACTTATGACTTATGAACTATGTTAGTAAGTACACACATCAAATAAAATACAACACAAACAGAATATACAAGTTAAATCATCACTTTCACGCAGTGTGTGATGATGGGGCAGTCAAACCTGCCTGCTATCATCTCCAGAATGCTGTTATGGCTTGCACGCAGTCGGCTGACGAGTGAGGCTGCTTTTTTCCTCATAATTGCATGGTATCCGTCCGTTCTCGCCTCCGCAAACATGACGGACGCGCTACAATAGCGTGGACGTTTTTACAAGCTTTTTTTCTTATTATTTTCTCTTGTAAGTACTATAGCTTGAACTGGTTCGCCCATACAGTCAGTGCTTCATGGTAATCGGTCATACGCGCCCCTATCTGCGGATTGCGGATCACATCTGCGAACCGATCAGCCGATGTGGACTGTATCCATTGTTTTCTAAATACTATAGACTCCAAGTCTCATACAAAATCTTGGCAAATTTTTGTTCGAATCTTACCCAACCCACACAAATCAAGTACCTATACCTACCTATGCGCGCTGTTGGGTGACATAAATATGTTGTTTTTGATTCATAAACTTAGTCGTATTTGGTATGATTATTGTCAGTACAAAAAAGAGCTACTTAGTAGCTCTTTCGTATCTGCCATTTTTTGAGCGTTGATTGTGGAGGTAGTTCAGTTCTATTTTATTTACAGGGTGAAATTGATATCATTAGCATCTATTTAAAGTTTAAATTTTAAACTGAGAGTCTACCTATCTAACTAAACAACTTTTACTATGCGAGAAAACCGATCGGAGCAAAATGAAATCAGCTGTACATTTGAATCGAGTAGGCATTGCAGTTTAGTATGGAACAGCAGTTTTTTTTATCCGATCGCTCCAATAGTGAAAGTTGTTCAGTTTGATGGGCAGACTCTTATTTTAAAAGGATACTAATGATATCAATTTCACCCTATACACCAGTTAGTTTTTAATTAGTAACGAAACTTTAAGGGTGTATTCAGACCGTGAATAAGAACAACTTTCCCAAAGGGAATATGGGTCGAAAAACGAGAAATTTTTTTAGACCTCCCATATAAAAGTGTGGATCGGCCGACCGATTTTCTATGGAAGGTCCAAAAAACTTCTCGTTTTCCGACCCATATTCCTCAGGGAAAGTTGTTCTGATTAACGGTCTGAATACACCCTTAAAGTTTCGTTACTAATTAAAAATTTGTGGTGTATTTATGACTCTATGCTTAAGATTCAGAAATGTATTTTTTTCTAGTCAGTTCGCATTTCTGTACCTAAAGTATATCAAACCTACACACTTTGGACTCTACTTAGACTAAGCCACAGACAAGCTCACGCTGAAAACACGTCTTTGAATCTCGACCTATTGTCAATTATTCTTACACACCCAAATCATTACAATGGGTACTAAACCTACTTACATTTAACTGAAAAATTTGCTGAAAATGTAGCTCTTACTCACTTTGCTATGTTGATTAAATTTTCAGCCATAATGTCCAGTGAAAACGTACCATGCAGTATATCGCCAGCGCCACACACAACAATAGCCAGCATTAAATCTATCCAATAAATTATTTAGAAACATTTGAACCACAATACTGTTGCCATATTACCATCTTATATTTACCCCTCACTAAAAACACAATAGCATTACTCCTTGCTGTTAAAGCTGAAAGTTGAATAGCAAAGATTGTAGTCAACGATAGAGTTAAATTAGTTTTTTGTTAGAAGGAGGTAATTCAGTATCCAGTAAGTCCATACTCCATAGTATCGGCCGTCAAGACGTATTAATGTGTGAATTTAATGTCTATATTAACATTGACGTGAAGATATAATAATTTATCATATTTGTTAGATATTTTCTAGACTCGGAGACTCGGAGTGAAACTGTAATTAGGAGTAATTATTACATTTTCAACTGCTGAGCTCACCGAATGAGATTCAAAAATCGCACTCCAGACCATAATTTAACAACCCGAAACATCGATGCGCGAAAAAAAAAACAGCTGTTTCGTACAAAACTGTAATTCTACTCGACTCAAATGTAAAAGGGACAGCAGATTTTTTATTGCGATTTCAATATTGATCCCACAGACTTAAAAGAAGAACCAGACGGAATCTCGTCTAATCATGAGTGAAGCACCCATTTCTTTTGTGTGCGTGCTGTCACGCGGTACATAAGGTGACGAGTTGTAGGATCTGCGCCTAGAGCTAGTGCATCTGTGTGAGTGTAGGTCGCTTGTAGAACAAACGAGATTGTATTACCTTGCATGCTTCACATATATTCGGTCCGTATTTCTTTCAAGTCTGTGATTGATCCCAAGAAAGTTTTGGTACACTAACAATCAATATAGGTACTCATTCACCACACGAAAAAATACCCAACCATTTTTTTTTAAATAAAATGTTTTATTTTAAATAAAATGTTTTAAGTATAGGTACGTACATTTTACATTTCGAAGAATGTTTTATGCAAATTACTTTTTGAACTTTCCATACTAAATGCAATTCAGCTGATCGCACATACCTACCTAGGTATGAAAAGTCAAAAAAAATTGCGAATTTCCTATAGGCTTCTTAGGGTTGTTCAGTATTATGGGTACAATCACCCCTTACAGTAATGCAACTGTTTGCCCTAACACCCTGTAGGTACCTATATCTTAAGACGCTGTTATACCGTCGAGGACGTTTTTTCAACAAGAACGAAAGTGTTTTAAACTGTGTTTTAAAGTCTGAAATTAAATTATGTCTTATTTAAGGATCGGGCGGATGGGCGACTGTTCTCAATTACACGATTAGATTAAGTTTACTAGATAGAAAAAAATACCAAAGTTACCCCTTTTTGTTATGTTTTTTCAATACTATGATTAAACTGCTGATATTTAACTTTTTATTCTTGTACTTAACTAAATACATTAAATATTTCTAGTGAACTCAGGAGACGTTTTAGCTTAGAAACTCCCATGAGCAAAGATATTGACGAAAAACACGTTTTTTTGCGATCCTGCTTTCAATTGGAGCGGGATGGCTAATTGTAAACTTATGCTTGCAAGAAAGAGACGCTTGCATTGGGATAACCTAGCCTTAATATAAAATTGAATAACGTGAAATAAGAACATTATGTAATCAGTAAATAATCTATCGCGATATGAAATTTTATCACGACGTTATCAAATCAAATGTTATCGGAGACCCTAGTTTTATTTCCGGCCCAGTGATAACCCGCAGGAAAGAGTGGACCATTTTGAGAATATGAGGACCTAATGCGATGAGGATCGGATATTATTATTTGAGAGCTCTCGTGAGTCGTGACCTTATTGTCTGGGTCAGATTTTCGGGGTCAGTATTAAGTTGGTTAATTTTTAGGGTTCCGTACCCAAAGGGTGAAAACGGGACCCTATTACTAAGCCTTCGTTGGTTGTCCGTCCGTCCGTCCATCCTACCCACAGATTACCCCCAATAGATACCGCATGATGAAAATTTCGTACAGGCTCGAAGTCACCATTTTTGGCGGTAGGTGCGGGTAGCGGGGCACGAAATAATGCAACATGATTGGCCATTTCAAGGTCGCACTATTCCGATCTCGCTCTCGTTGATTATATCAGTGCAAAATCACAGATGTGTGGTGCATGTCGGCGGCCTTGTATGAGGTAGGTAGGTATCTATTGGAGGTTGATCTGTGGCCCCTACCTATTTATGGCTGTAACTATTGAACCGTAATAGCTAGACAGTTGAAATTTTCACAGAATATGTGTTATTTTTACGGATTACGATATTACGCGTTATTACGATTTATTGCGTATTTGTTAACAAAGTTAAAATAATAACAAACATACAAAAAAAAAAAAAAACATACGGGTCGAATTGAGAACCTCCTCCTTTTGTTGAAGTCGGTTAAAAATTAAGGGGTCCTCATACAAGAAACTAGTTATTATCAACGGTTTATTCTCTTTCGATTTCGTCTCTCTAAAGTAAAGTCTAAACTAAATAATGGTATAAGTACGTACTAGGTAGGCATAGGTAATCATCAATGACCTTAGGTGCCAAATTACAATCTTATTCAGATAGGCAATAAAAACGTATCTAGAGACATGACGAATTCTACAGCTATGATAATGTTATCAATGTTCAACTGCAAATTAATTTACCAGCGAGAGTTCCAGCAGGAATACCTACTAATTAATTTAGATAATCAGCTGCTAATTGAATGATAACAGTAGATTAACGTTGTACCTAATTAGATTCATAGGTATTTCTGTATAATTTATTCAATTTGACGACCCGGTTGGTGTAATGGTTACCACGCCGGACTGCCATACCAGGATCCTGGGTTCGAATCCCGGTTCGGTCATGGATGTTATATGTTCGTGCCGTTGTTGTATGGTTTCCATAATAAAAGCCTTAAGTGCTAGTTTGGGATCATTACAATGTATGTGCCTGTGAACGTTATTTATTTATTTATTTAATTTAAAACCCAGTACACCAAAAATAATTGAATCCGCAACGCAGGCTTCGTCAAAACTTAATCAAATACATCTATATCCGCTACAAGCTTCTGTTTAGGCGAGAAAACTATCAAAATTGTCAATCTTTTATTTTATGAGTGGTGTCATAAGAATAGTTAATAACAGTTATTAACTATTCTTATGGTGGTGTTTAAAAATCGAAACATGGCTACAACATTATAAAAAATCAGATTAATCATAATATTGCTGCCGCTATCTGCTTTAATGTTTGTATTTACACATTTTCTGTTATACAGATTGTAAACTTAAATGCGTTACATACTTAACTTTTTGAACGCTACGTCACTTTCAAGTTACTGAGCTCTGTCTGTACGCCACTGAACAAACTATTTAGTAGATAAATAGATGACTCTGGCGCTAGATGGCTCTGGTTGTCAATACTGGATGACTCTGGCGTTCAAAAGGTTAAGGGGTTGATACAGACCATGACGACGACACGACCACGACGACTATATTCCCCGAGGGGGTAGTCAGAGATATTATGAAACCTCAGAACATCCACGATTCACCAGTATTACCGACTCTGTCCAGTTTGACGGGGCGGTTAATGGTCAAGGGTATTTAAATTTACACTCTGCTGTATACCGTATAGTTGGCGCAGACTGCTGCAGAGACAAAACCTCAGAACATCCACGATTCACCAGTAGTACCTACCGAAACTCTGTCCAGTGTGACGGGGCGGGGGTTAATGGTCAGGGGTATTTAAATTTACACCCTGACTGCCGCAGAGACAAAGTCAAAAAACATCTGTTCAAATCTTCAAAGTGTTTACAGTTTTCGGTCTTGAATCTATTCCAATAACATTAAAATAAAACGAAGTTACTTGCAAGTTCGCACCAAATAACATTGTATTGGCCTACAGGGAGATAAAAAAATCAAATCTGCTCCAACAAAACTGACATGTTGTAAAAATAAATGTGTAGGAATCAGTGGCAAGGTCGGGCCTAATGTGAAACCGATACCATAGTGTAATAAAAACTACTAGTGGTGAAGCTCAGCGCTCGCGTCGCTCACCTAGTCGCGACAGGTCAATCGAGATTCGAGCGCGATGTGCGGGGGCCGCTTTGTACCTACGAAGCATACATGTGCATCAATTATCGGGGTCAATCGGTACATAATTAACGCGGACATAATGTGACCTGAATAAAAGGCATCGTACATGGGAAGCTAACATTGCATTATAAGATCAATCCTACCAAGCAAATCAGTTCTTCAATATACGTGGATACGACCATAACTCTCCGTAGTTTCATTTCTTCGACCCTATCCCGACTTCAGTACACAAGCATATCCTTAGCATAGCACATTATGGTGGAGCGCGTTCCGGTACCGGCTTGCCTGCGCGCCGTAGGTACCAACTTTGGGATTTCAATGCCGGTGCCCCGACCCCCACACACCCGCAGATATACAGGGTGAAATTGATATCATTAGCATCCTTTTAAACTAAGAGTCTACCCATCAAACTGAACAATACTATGGGAACAAACCAATCGGAGCAAAAAAAACTGCACCCGCCGCCGCTGCCTACATGACTCAAATGTATGGGACAGCTGTTTTTTTGCTCCGTTTGTGCTTGCTTGTTTGCTTGCTTGTTTGCTCCTATAGTAAAAGTGGTTCAGATATCAGATGGGTAGACTCTTAGTTTAAAAGGATGCTAATGATATCAATTTCACTCTGTAGACCCGCCGCGACTGGGCGCTGAGCTTCACCACTAGTAGTTTTTTACACTATGCCGATACCATGTGCGACGATATTAATAGAACGAGTCTGCGGAACCCTGAAGGGCGTAACAAACGGACGCTATAATATACAGCGCAGTACAGCGCAGTATAGCGCTATACTGCGCTCTAGAGTACGGTATAGCGCAGTATAGCGCTATACTGCGCTATAGAGCGCAGTATAGCGCGATACCGCCGAGGTTGAACTCTTCTAACGCACGAAACCTTGCATGAGCACGTCCCGTTCTTGTGCGAGTGAGAGGGGGCTATTGCCATCTGAAAGATACCGGGCAGTATAGCGCAGTATAGCGCTATACTGCGCTGTACTGCTTGGTATATTACGTCGCATAGATACAGGATGTTTTACAAACGTCCTGATTTATTTAATTAATCAACTTATTTATTGAATAGGCGGACTAATATTACTTACCAGTTTATTATTATAATGTTAAACAACAAATTTTATATGAGTAATAGTGTCTCAACAACTAAATTAAGCAAAAAAAATCGCCTGTCTCATACATTTGAGTTTAGGAGGCTTTGCAGTTTAGTATGGAACAGCCGATTTTTTTCTTTGCGATTGCAGGTTTGATCCCATAGTAAAAGTTGTTCAGTTTGATGGTCTGAACCACCCCTTAAAGTTTCGGAACACAAAAAAAAATCTTCCGGTAGGTAGGTATATTTTTTTTAATTTTGGTCTTTATTAGGAAAATCAAATCAAACAACTAAGTAGGATCTACTTTATCATTGTAATTTTTTAAGATAGGTAGACCTTTCACGCGAACCAGTTAAGGTGCGGGCACCTTTGCATTGATTGGCGGCATACGATCAGATAAAAGGAATCAATCAAACCACCTGGTTTGATTTTCATCCCATCCCATGAACCCATATAACTCATTTAATTGAACAGCCTGTATAAAATTGTATTCCTACACGCGCAAGCTGCCACCGCACTCACGCACACAGACGCAAACGGCAAATTATCGATCTTGATACTTGTAATTTTTTGTAAGTATTTTGTTTGGCAAAGTAAATTGTTTATTATTTGATACTTATGTATTAAAATTTAACTTTGAAAAACATAATACGTTAACTTTTAATTAAAAATCCCTGATTGTTGCTGATAAATCAATTGATATTTTTTGTCTGTTGTTTGTACTCGAGCGTCACGCAAAATCAACTGGACCAACGTTATACAATTAAACAATGTTCACCATAGTGAACCATAGGACCCCATAGGACCAAACTAGTGAAAGTTGTTCAGTTTGATGGTCTGAGGCACGACCATCTGATAAATGTAAAGCATTTAAATTTACATCGTGAATAATATTGGTCCAGTTGTTTTTGCGTGACGCTCGAGCACAAACAACAGACTTAAATAAAATCAATGATTTACGAATTAAAATAAGATGTTTTATGTTAATTTAAGTTACATTTTAATACCTATCTAAAATGATAAATAAACTACGTTGCTAAACAAAGTACTCGCTCAAGAAAAAAAATTTAAAAGTATCAAGAAGTGGTCTTCCACGTGGAGTTGACTCTACGGTGGCGTGTGTGCGTGCGGCGGACTGCGGCGTGGCCGAGTCCTTTGTGCTCGCCGCCATCCTCGCCGCCATTGTAGTACTAGTGATGTGCCGAGACGACTATTTTTAGTATTCGGATATTAATATTAATTTATTCGATAACAATTTTCTTATTTCTTTGGTAACCTCATTGAAAGAAGAATCAAATTGGTACCTACTCGAGTATTCAAGTCCATTCTGAGCAACCATCAAACTGAGAAACTTTTTCTATGGAGCCAATAAAGAAATCGCGAAAAACAGCAAATGTCATTCGTAGAAAATGTCAATAGCTACTCGACCAAAATGTAGGATTTTTTTTCGCGATTTTTTCTATGGAGCCAACAAAGAAATCGCGAAAAACAGCAAATGTCATTCATAGAAAATGACAATAGCTACTCTTTTTCTCGCGATTTCAAAGTTGGTACCATAGTAAAAGTTGTTAAGTTTTATGGTCTGAAACACCCCATCAAGTATGTAGGTAACACACTCAACCATACAGCCTGTATAAACCTACTCTTACTTAATATAGTCGTTTTTCGACGAGAGATAAGAAATTAAAGTTGCAATTTATGTAAGTGCTAACTGTTAGTACCTACTTGATTATTGTGAATCCGAATATTTATTTCGCATATAGTGTACTCGCATTATTACGAAAGCGCAATATTGTAAAGGTATTCGAATCCGAACTCAAGTCCAACCTGTCTCGGCACATCACTAGGGAGTACTATGTCAGTCATTCCATTGATAAATTGTGAGCATCGAGGCGGCAGGATCAAAATCTTTGATTCAAAATGTATCTTTTCAGTAACATAGTACCTACCAGTGTTGGGCAAATTGTAATTAACTACTAATAAAATTGTAAGATGTAATTAATTACTCGTAATTCATCATCATCATCATCATATACTCGTAATTATTGAAAGGTAATTAAATTAACAAATACAATTTTTATTAGTAGCTAGAGTTAACCCGCGACTTCGTCCGCACAAATTATATACCAGATTTTAAGTCAGATATCAGATCATAAGCTATCATTCAAGTTTAGATTGTAATTATTGTTAATTCAAATTGTTTGCTCATTTACTATTTTGCCTGACATTGTAAGGTTTGCGGGTCAGCCATGGATCAGATTGGCACAGGACCGTGAGGAGTGGCACAGTAAAAAAAGGAGGCCTTTTCCCAGCAGTGGTTTGATATGGGCTGATTTGATTGACTGATTGATTACTTTTTTGGTTCCGATTATAAATGAATGCTTTTTGAAAGTAAATAATGATTGCATTAGCCATTTGATGTTTGAAGGTGGATGATGGATGTTCGGTATTTAATTGTGTAATTTTAATTATACTAAAATAAATGTTATTGTATTAACAATAAAACTACTTAGGTAATTCCAATTACTTAATTGAAATTACAAGTAATGAAATTACTTTTGTTCAATTATTAATTCAATTACAAAATGCTGTTTCATACTCTTGTAAATTCTGTAATATACTGTTGTTGGTTTTCCAATATAATCAAAATAGATAATAATTATTTACGCCTAACTCTCTCAGACGGATTTTAAGGGGTTGATCGGATCATCGAACTGAAAAACTTTATGGGACTAACATCAAAATTACAAAAAAACAAATCAGCTGTTCCATACAAAGCTCCGTCGTCCAATGGTTAAGAGCTTAGGCTCTTGACACGGAGGTCGTGGGTTCGATTCCCACAGGAGGCACCTAGTGATTTTTCACTTTGTGCGTTTTTCCCCAGTTTGTTAGGACATTGCAGTCTGAATTCACCTGATTGTCTGAAAAAAAAGATGATTCCATGCTTCGGGTGGCACGTTAAGCCTTTGGTCCCAGCTACTATCTCTGGTGGTAGTAGTCGTTACATAAAAACTACGTCACGAGGCCGTAAGACGGTTATGAATAAACTCTGACACCAGGGCTTGTCCACAAGATAAGAAGAAGAAGACAAAGCTGGAATCCTACTCGACCCAAATGTATGGGACAGCTGAATGGAGTACTATGTTACCGACAGGCCAAATTTTGAAACGAAGATTTGATCCCGCCATCTCGATGCACACGCGTTATAGCGCTATACTGCGCTCTATAGCGCAGTACTGCGCTATAGAGCGCAGTATAGCGCTATACCGTACTCTAGAGCGCAGTATAGCGCTATACTGCGCTGTACTGCGCTGTATATTATAGCGTCCGTTTGTTACGCCCTTAATAATGTTTAACACCCTGTTGGATAGCTGGTGACAGATTCGTGAAGTGATATTTTAGTTTTTACAACACGGTTTATAGCAGAGTGGTTTCGGCTAACAATGAACCACCCAATTTTTTCTCTTGGGTTTCGTACGTGGCAACTAAGGGATAATTTTTTGTATACTGTGTTTTTGTGGACGAAAATATCATTACCTGCTTGACACGTCATTCAATCCTGAAGCCTATACAGTATACATGGCTGAAGCCAGTGTCATCCTTTTAAACTAAGACTTTAATCCATCAAACAGAACAACTTTTACTATGGGGCGCAAAACTAAAAACGAAAAAAAAAGATCTATCTGCTGTTTATGTCTCATACTACTAGTGTAAGATAATACCAGTTAGGCTCCGTTTCCACCAGAGATGTGCGAGGTAGCGAGGCGGTGAGCGAGGAAACAATCCGCCAATAGCGCGCTCGCTCGATCACGTCATTGGGAAATTGAAGCACTCTCATTGGCCGATTTTTCCCTCGCTCTCCGCCTCGCTACCTCGCACATAAAGGGACTAAAATATCCACCCACAATAATGTTTTTCGAAAATAACACATTTAATAACACATTTAATGTGTAATTTTTGAAAATGTTTAAAATGCGAAATATTATTTTATTTTACCTCGATATATATGAAAGATTATTTTCCCTTCATTTTGCCATAGCAACATTTTACCTACAAATCTCAAAGATGTTTTTGACTTTCGCTCTTGGCTGTGTTCCGAGTTCCGGCCGAAACTTTAGATGGTATAACAAATGATTCAAACTCAAAAACTCTGTAACGGACAGGTTGACTAAGTGAGCGAAAAGTCCAAAACCAACAATAGGAAGTTACTTAACCTTTCACGATTTAAAAAATGGATTCAGATGTTGATTAGGTGAATACTTAGTTTTTTCAGTCACGCTAGTTCTAGATCCAAATAATATTCATGCCATTTCTGCTAATTCTCTTTTCTGTACAAGGAATAATTAAAAGTACAAAAGTTTTGAATAACAAATCGTAACCGTGGTTTACATTACCTACAATGACTGTTGACAGATGCATCTTCCACTCTTATTAAGTGGCTCATTGACTCACTGACGAATGAAACCCCAAAGCATAAATTGTGACAAACAGACTTCCATTTGTCTCCAGTCGACTATTAGTGGCGAATATTGTGACAGATGTTTAAGAAATGTTATTTTTGTTGGGGAACCGTTAATATTTGTTTATTTTTGTTTACGGATACACGTTGCATCAATTAGTGGGTTTGACATTGTTCTTGTTAATTTAACATTATTTTTAGCTTTAACCTTGTTTGGACGTATATAGGGTCCTTCTTAAGACGTAATAGTAGGTGGAAATACCTCGAAGACATCTTTTATTTTTCATTTTACGACTAGATTTATACCATTTACCGAAACTAAAGTCATACCTCAGTATTTTTGGATAGTTCATCTAGTGAAATCATCAACTGAATACACGATTGGAATTACTTCACTCGATAGAAAATCGTCACAAAGATGACGTATTTTCATACATTATTAAACATTTTTCTCGGTTTAGAAGAACTTAAAATAGTTTCCGATTGTTGGTATTTATACTCACATATTCACCATTAGTTTAACTAGTGCAATCATAAATATAATCTAGAAAAAGTACTTTGGTTAGTTGTTTTTAATCGAAAATACGGCTCACGCACACACTTTTCGGAGCGCTCGGCAATCGCGTTTCTCATAGAAAATATTCGTCGGGACCTATGGCCCCTTAATATGCTGACACAGTTTTAAGGGGATGATCAGACCGTCAAACTCAACAACTTCTCTATGGCACCAAAATTGAAATCGAGAAAAAAATATCCACTGTTTCATACAAAACTGCAAACCTACTCGAGCCAAATGTATGGGACACAGCACGGGCCTGAAAAAAAGACGGACGTAATGTGACACTAAAAAGATGTGAAGCATGCAAGGTCCAATATTTTCGTTTGTTCTACAAGGAACCTACATTCACACAGATGCACTAGCTCTAGGCGCAGGTCCTACATCCGTCACCATTATGTACCGCGTGACCACACAACAAAAATGGGTGCTTCACTCGTGATTAGACGATCGTCCGTCTTTTTTTCAGGTCCGTGTGGGACAGCTGATTTTTTTTTCGCGATTTCGATTTTGGTCCCATAGAGAAAGTTGTTCAGTTTGATGGTCTGATCATCCCTTTAAAAAAGTGTCAGTGTGTTAAAATTAAAAAGGACCCTAAGTATTACTATAAACCAATTAAGAGGTAGGGAGGTGGGGTGGAGGTAGAGGTAATATGTCAAGATCGTAGCCGATGGCGATCAATGTCTCTGCATGGGTTACAAGCACAGGTTACAAGGCACATTAAACGAAAAATCTAGACTTTACAAGCAAAAACCTTATCATCATAACTGAATTAGGAAAAAACATAATTAATTAGGGTTTGTGTCCACGTATTTGGTTGTCTGTTGCTCGACGCCATAAATAAAAGTTAACACGGTGCGTGTCAGTCAACCATCGGTAGGTACCTAAAAGAAAACAATAATAGGTAACACTAACGGTAACTGATTTGCAAACGATAGGTAACGTGAGAATCGTGCCGGAATGACACATTGTACGGACGGGGTACGGTAGTGTGAGTAGTGTGACCAAGTTTACTTTTATTTGTAATAGATTTTGCCCGCGACTTCGACACATAAAAATATGTATATCAGTTTGTAATATGTATCATACTTAAGCTTTTAACACAAAAAGATTCATCAAAATCAGTCCAGTGGTTTTTGCGTGATGCTCGATCAAACGAACTATTTTTTTTGTCTAAAAATACAAAAATCTGTAAAGGGACACCTAAAGCATATCTTTACCCTTTTTTAAAAATAATTATATTTCTTAATTGATGTACAGTGTACAATGTACATTAATTAAGAAATAATATACAGTAATAGGTATCGATGAAATGTTTGACAGTTTGTGTACAATTTTTAAAATACTAACTCGTAAAGTATCGTAATAGTGTACCTACTCGAAAACTCGTAAAGTTTTTATTTGAAAAACAGTTTCCAAATTCTGTATTCTTATTTAAAACAGAATATTTCAATGAATAAAACAGCTCCCCAAAGAATGACAGAACATTCGATAGCAATCTGGATTTATACCAGTCAAAACACAAATGATGGTCACACTAAATATGTTGTAACGGAGCATGCGCATTACAGATCGTGACAACAAACGTTTTGTCGAGAAACAATGACTATGATGGCTAGTGTGACCAAGATGGGTACTTTAACTAAACATTATTTATGATGAGTCTTTTGAATACTTTCTGCTACAGTGTCTTATAGTTTTATTTTATTTTATTATACTATTTTTTTATATTAAGGCTTTTAAACCTGATGTTATGCCAGCCCCATCGTGCCTTAACCTTGAGACTTTACACAACAATGAAAAGAAAAACTAAAAATTCCTAACGAAAACTAAACACTAGCACACACACACACACCCCCTCACGCAGTACTATAAATAAAAAGATATAGTTCAAAACAAATATAATCATCGTCAGCCTATACAACGTGTTAATGAATAAGCGCAAAACCTCACACAACCCAACTGATTTAAAACAAAATACATAACGTCGCTTGAGAGTGAAAAAACTCCTGTAAGTACAAAATTTTACAGCGTAACCAAAAAACAGATTTCCGAGCATGTTCCGAGGTTTTCTTTCTTTTTTAATCAAAATAAATTTTTCACTAGAATTGATCCTTACGAGGTTTTCACTCTCAAGCGACGATAATTAGATTGAAACAATAATTTAATAATTTTGGTAGTTCAAATTTTAAGTTATTCGCATTTTAAGTTTTGAAGCAAACATTATTTGTTGTCATTTCAGCAATGAATGAAAGCGCTTACGTGCTCATGGATATATTTTAAGAATCTTGTTTTGGTGGTTAAGTAGGGTGGGTGAGTGTGCCCTTGCGGTGAGTTGAGATCGAATTCAGTAAATTTTAAATTTTACAAAACAAATTATTTAATATCTTGAAAAAAAATCCTATATTGAAACCATGATTAATTCGATTCTGCTCTCGATTCTACACAAACCACTTCCTAGCTTTGCGTTAATTCATTTTCTTGGGGTGATTGGGGATCTACCTCCTAGCGGTCCACCCCGGGCAACGGCATCACAAGCTACCAAGTTTGTGGTGGCGGCTGAACGATCCCCCACGCGGTGTGGTAGGCTCCGCAAGGAGCCGCCTGGCTCGCGACCACCCTCCTGCCGGAGTCTGGCGCCAAGCAGCTTGCTGCGTTCCGTCAGTGTGCAGGAGTGCCAGTGCACTTCTGGGTAAGCTCGCTACATCTTCGGCCCCATCTTTGTCCTGAGGACTAGATTGGGGTCAAGAGCAAACCCATCAATAATAAAAAAAAAAAAAAAAAAAAAAAAAGGTGAGCCGAGACCATGAAACTGAACATCTTTTACTATGAGAGCAAACCTGAAATCGCAAAAAAAACTTTTCTTTTAACTTCTTAACATTTAGCATTTGAATCGAGTTTAGCGTTTATACCTCTTTTTGTGATTTCCGGTTTGCTATCATAATAAAAGTTGTTTTAGTTTGATGGTCTGACGAACCACCTGATAATTTGGAAAGTCAGTTTATACAAATGAGTAATGTTAATCTCTTTTGTTTAATATCGAAGAACGTAGTCGATCGCTACTAGATTAGAAGAAATAACACTAAAGACCCTTTCCAAAACATGAACCAGTCGGTTTTGCTTAACTGTGAGGATAGCTTCAAACACGAAAGTGGTGTTAATGTAATTACCTATACGACAGGGCAAGGTCTTTGGTGGAATATTAATAAGTGAGGGCAGACTGCCGCAGGGCAGTAGACGTCTCGGCCCCATGGTTCCAGTGTGACCGGAGACCGACGCGCTAAATAAATCTTCACTGAAACGCAAAAATCTGAAACGTCATTGGACCGCATGCGAATCACAACTTTTAACACAATCGGTATCGCACTAATCATTTGACAGCTCATGACAGCCGTTTGACAGATAGATCCAGGCCCGGACTGGCCCTAGGGCGTACCGGGCAATTGCCCGGTGGACCGCGGCTCTGGTGGGCCGGTGCGGTCGCCTCTCTGGACGGCCGGCCATCTACTTTCGATATTCGGCCATTCGAGCGGCCTGGCCGGCCTACCCCTATATTCATAGAAAAACATAGAAAAAGCCCCCCCCCCCCACCCCCGAAATCAGAATATTTGTATGGAAAAGTGATACCTGGATACGTTCCTGCTTGGACCACTCCAAAGGTTCCAGGTAACGTTTTATTCTTATGCAGTGTTTAGTTTGACGAACAGCATAATTTTTTTTCGTGATTTTAATGTTGGTCCCATAGTGTTTGTTCAGTTTGATGTTCAGATCCTTTATGTAAGCATTTGAGCATTTAAGTTCACACCCTGTATTATGTACTTATATATTTTCATGTGGTATCAGGGGGATCGATATCGTAAAATTATTTGTTTTAAAGTTTCAAGAACATCAAGGGAACGTAAAACAAGACAGTCTTAAACTTGTGTACGAACATAACTTTAAAGTAAATAATGTAAGAATTACCAGTCGCAAAACAAAGGACTAGTTCCATCCAGAAAATAACAGACACGCCAAATCGAACCTTCCTGCTTTTACATAAAGACTTTAGTTAAGGCCGCGAAGTGTAATGTACTATTGGTTGAAATTCACTAAAACCGAAATTCACGTATAAAATAGAGGATATTTGAGAACATTCGTTTGAATACGACCGACTTGATGTTTGAAGTTTCATTTTAAGTTATTCAACTTTGCAGACAAAATGAAATTTTAATAAACCAGTCTGTAACGTTAATATAACCTCAGGTGAAGAAGGTAACGCGACTATAACAAAACTAATAAACTTGAAGGTATCGTTGTACCGTAGGGTATTTGATTATCAAACGCTCGAATTTCAAAACTTGAAGATTTAGCATAAGCATAAGCATATGCTCACGACTATATTCCCCGAGGGGGTAGTCAGAGATATTCTGAAACCTCAGAACATCCACGTTTCACCAGTAGTACCGAAACTCTGTCCAGTGTGACAGGGGGTGAGCCCGTCGCCACTTATAATGGACAGTGGGTACAATACATGCCTCGAAATTGAAGCATGCAGGTTTCCTCACGATGTTTTCCTTCACCGAAAAGCCAGTGGTGTAACAAATCGTACATAAATTCCGAAAAACTCATTGGTACGAGTCGGCTTGGATGGGGATCGAACCATCGCCTCCTGCACGGCAGGCAAGGTTACTCGCCACTGGACCACCACGGCTATTATAAGATTTAGGATCCTAATAATTTGCTTCATAGGTACTCTATGCAGCAAAAAACATGATTTCCAATAGAAAAAGATTCAAATGGAGCGCCGGATTTTGAATAGGGTAACAAATCACTCATAATATAAGTCACACTAGGCTAAATGTAGGTACTTTCTCTAAACGACTTTCTACCAAAACATTTATCTGAGGAAATAACAAGTGTCTAAAATTTCAAATTTTATTTTAATTTCAAGTATTATACAGGGTGTTTCATAAGTAACAATAAATTTTTGAAACTCATAAGGGGGTTGTTTAGACTGTCAAACTGAACAGCGAAAAAAATACATATTTTAGCTCTAGTCGATTTGTAGAGTATAGAACATAATTTTTTTTTTTCGCGATTTCGATATTGGTCCCATAGTGAAAGTTGTTCAGTTTGATGGTCTACACCACCCCCTTAAATGTTTATTTGTAGTTTTGTAACACCTTGTATAAACATGTTACAGCCATGTTGTGCTATTTCAAATAAAATTAAAGATTTTTTAAAAGTTTTATATTACTTAAGTAGGTATCCATATTTTATTTATGAAAAAGAAAAAACAATTATACACAAAAACTAATGAGCTGTGATACTAGTAAACAAACTACTTTAAAACTTTAACTACTAAAAAAAACAAAGGCCGAATTGACCAAAAAGTTAAGGTACCGGTCCGAAATTGTTTTTATCAGATTTAGCTGCAATCAGTCACAACGAGCAAAAAAAAGTTAAATTTCGTACCGCATAAGCGCCATAAATAAAGAAGGCGGCAAAACTTTCCACCATTTGAGGTTATGGATTCCTTATTCTGCTAGTCTTTTCTATTTCACTAGATTTTATGAAAGATTTCTGAGAGATTCGTGTATGGTATATTAGACAATACAATACCGGAACACGCAGCGTGGGCAGGTCGTCCACAAGGTGGACCTAGGACCTGGTGAAGGCGGCGGGAAACCGTTGGATGAGGGCAGCGCTGGACCGGTCGTTGTGGCGATCCTTGGGGGAGGACGTCTATCGGCTGAGATGATGATATTCGACAATGCGTACCTATACAAGGTGTTTCATAAGTAACAATAAATTTTTAAAACTCTTAAGGGGGTTGTTTAGACCGTCAAACTGGACAACTTTGTCTATGGGACCAACATCGAAATCGCGAAAAAAAAATTTTTATATCCCATAACATATTTTGACTCTAGTCGATTTGTAGAGTATAGAACATAATTTTTTTTTTTCGCGATTTCGATATTGGTCCCATAGTGAAAGTTGTTCAGTTTGATGGTCTACAACACCCCCTTAAAGGTTTATTTGTATTTTTGTAACACCTTGTATATTTGCTGATTAAATTCACGAATAGTTAAGTATTATATTATAGGCTAATAATCTTCCTTCTAGCAAATAAGAGACAATCAACGACCAACTGGATAATCACCTTCAAAGAAGACGATGTTATAGATGCTATTCGTGATCTGAATGAACCTTACGGCCATGAAGAACCGGTTGGTGTGATGGTTACCATGCCGGACTGCCAAACCAGGGTCCTGGGGTTCGAATCCCGGTTCGGTCATGGATGTTATATGTATGTGCTGTTGTTGTGTGATTCCCATAACAAAAAGCATGAGGCTTACTTGGGATCATTACTTACAATGTATGTGCATGTGAGCGTTATTTATTTAGGGCCCAGGCTTGCGTTGGCATTCTCCTCTGCAAAGTAACATGGCTAAGTAACCATTACCAATTTTATAGCTACCACCTTATCACTAAACAAGACAGCCTATAATTGCGGAACAATAACTTCAAAAGAATCTCGTTTGGGGTTCTCACGAGACTATCTACAGTAACAGAATAAAAGCTAAAGTTTGGATATGCATGCTACCTCGTCCGTCCCCCGCAAAAAGTGTCAGAAAAGTTTGTTAGAATTGACGGAATCAAAACTTTTTATCAACTTACAACAAATTCTTTTACAGATTGTCATACTTATATCTTATACAGATGTCTGCCTCTTGCAGTTTATAAACCCTTTTCTAAGGTGCCCGGCGCCAATAAAGCTCTGCCGAAAGCCTTCATTTATTATTACTATACCACTAAATACTATATTGAAATAAAGCTTTCAGAATAAGGTCTCGTGGCACAATTTGTCGAGGCACGGACGTTCGGGCGCGCTCTCCGCAGGAAATGAGCGTATTTGTCTTACCTGTGCTGGGTGGAGCTTGTGTTCTAGCGGGTACAGGAGCGGTAATAGCTTTGTATTTTTAATAAAGACGCAGTGAAATCTCTTTCTCTTTGATTATGATAAAAAATCCAACGGTTTCCCGCCGTCTTTACCAGGTCGTTTACCTACAGTAGGCCTTACCCACGCTGCGCTTTCCAGACCGATCGTTATGGCGATCCTTGGGGGAGGCCTATGTCCAGCAGTGGACGTCCATCGGCTGAGATGATGACGGTGATAATAAAAAATAGTTTGAACATTAGATACAGTTAAAAATATTACACTCTAAGTCCAAGCTTTGTAATCTCCAAATGTAGCACTCAAGGAATGTCACTCAGTACATTGTGTGAAACATTTTTGGATGATCTGAAGGATGGATTTATTAATGTCAGATGACACAATTATAAACGAACGCATTCATCTTTTGCCTGATGAGCATCTCGTAGTTCAAGACATTTAGCCCAGCAGATATTTATTTATCCCTTTGTGACCAACTGTAACATGATTAAGGAGTAAATTGGCAGCCGACCGCATGCAGCAGCAGCATACGACGTGTCGGATCCGACACGTCGGAGCGACGCGTCGCTCCGACACGTCGGAGGGGTATGAATTCGAACCCGACCGCACGCAGCAGCAGCATACAGCAGCTGCAAACAGTGTTGCCGACTTAGGGTATTTTTTGGGGTAAAGTGACACATTAAATTACGACCGTGCTCCCCTTTGGGATACTCAGAATCCTTGTTACAAACATCAGTGATCTTAGTAGCCTGGTTCCTTTTCACCTTTTTAGGGTTCTGTGCCCAAAGAGTGAAAACGGAAACTTTGTCCGTCCGTCCTACCTATTTAGGGCTGTAACTTTTGAACCGTAATAGCTAGAAATAATAAAAATTACAAAATGTATCAAATTAAGGGGGATCCTCATACAAAAAACAATTTTTTTTTAAAGATTTTAGGGTCTTAGTTACTTTACTTCTAAAATGCTGGAGTAAAAAAATCTTAAAATGTTATAAGTAGTAGATTACATACCGAAGGCAGAAAAGATATTTATTTAGAAAATAGCTGTTTATAAGATCTTCGATCAATTTAATTCATTGATAATAGGATAAACTTTGTTTGTATGCAGCGCGCTCGTGCGCGCTGGCAGGAATATCATTTTAAACTCAAAAATAGCTGTTTATAAGATCTTCGATCAATTTAATTAATTGAAAATAGGATTAAACTTCGTTTGTATGCAGCGCGCTCGGGCGCGCTGGCAGGAATATCATCTTAAACTCAAAAATAGCTGTTTATAAGATCTTCGATCAATTTAATTCATTGAAATTTGGATGAAACTTCGTTTGTATACATCGCGCTCGTGCGCGCTGGCAGGAATATCATCTTAAACTCAAAAATAGCTGTTTATAAGATCTTCGATCAATTTATTGCGAAACTATCGTGTTTATACAGGGTCAAACTTAATATGCTGAAACTTTTTAAGGGGATGATCAGACCATCAAACTGAACAATTTTCTCTATGGGACCAACATAGAAATTGCGAAAAAAAAATCTGCTGTCCCATACATTTGGCTCGAGTAGGTTAGCACTTTTGTATGGGACAGCTGTTTTTTTTTTCGTGATTTCAATGTTAGTGTTTAGAGAAAGTTGTTCAGTTTGATGGTCTGATCATTCCCTTAAAAAAGTGTTAGCATATTAAGAAGGACCCTATATAATATTTGAACACTGTTTCACCCAATACCGAACGCCCGTATGATGTACCGTTATCGTTGGAATTTAACGGAAAATGTGGTTGAAAATAAAGATTTCATTAAATTAAATATTATAGTGGAATTTGTATGAATTATCGTGCTTTATCCGATTTTTATTTTCTATCGCATGCCACAAAATAAATTCGTTAATTTAGGATAATTATCGCATGCCTGGCAGCACTCGACGACACTACTGGTGTGCGGTCGAGGCTCGACCGCATACAGCACGTCGCATGCTTCGTGTCGGATGCTTCGCAGGGTATTTCATAGAACTACATACAAACCAGTAGTGTCGGAGCGACACGTCGTATGCTGCTGCTGTATGCGGTCGGCTGTTAACCGGCACCTTTTACTTGTCTGGTATTGTTCAGTTTTACATAGCTCAATTCTACTTTAGATTTTATTTTATACTAGTGTTTTCCCGAGACTTCGTCCGCACAAATTATATACCTACCAGATTTTAAGTCAGATCATAAGATATCAAACAAAAAATTTTTTCATCAAAATCGGTTCTGTAGTTTTTGCGTGATGCGCGAACAAACAAACAAACAAACAAACACATAAACAAACAGACAAACAGACAGACAAAATTTCTAAAAAACGGTTGATTTCGAGTTAGGAATACCTAAAAATCAACAGTAATCTTTTTTTTGTAAATATCTTCAATGTACAGACACACTTCAGTTACAGTTTTATAATAGTTTAGATAACGTACGTGGTGACTCTTAAATTCAAATCCGCTGAAGATTCCGCTCGTACTGGCACCCTAACTTAGCCGAGAGCTACACATTCATAAATTCACTTACCAACATTTATGAATGTTAATAATTAAGGGGCTATATCACGGCAGACTCGCCACAAGCTATGAATTTAGTTTGTTTAATCATTTTGGCAACTGGGTATGTTGGTTACCTTCATTTAATTATGAAATAGGTTCAGGGTCAGAGGAAAGCTAGTAAAAGCTTCACTAAAAGGTATAAGGACAATTCAGATAGGTTACCTACCAAGTATTTGCTGTACACACGGCGACAGATCAATCTAATCATAGTTGAACTTTATGTCCATGAACAAAGAGAACTATGGGCTAGGGTGATCTGTCGCCGTGTGAACCTAATTATGCCTGTAAATCAAGCCAAACTTAAAATAAGAATGGAATGGCCATTCTGGCTGTTAAACTAGGCAAAGGACTCGCTTTTTAGCAATAAAACCGCCAGTAACATTTAGTGCTTCTATAGAAATATTATTTTACCTGATTTTATGTAAAATAATTAAAAATTCATTGAATAAACTAAAGTTTTACACGAGTTCAATGATACAGGCTTTAAACATAACTTACATACGTTTCAGTATTGATAGTTTTGTTCTTGAATTGTTTCAGATCATCGCCCCGGCTGGTTGGATCAGAAGCATCCTACAAACTGAGCCCTTACGAAATGGAGGCTCTAAATGTGGTTAGTAAATTAACTTTTTTTTAAATCATATAATCCAGCTCTCCTTAGATACTTCGGTGCCTTGCCAAAAACATGATAAAACGCGGTCCACTAATTATTATATCACACCTGGTAGCCTTCCCTGCATCGTAAGAATTATATTACAATCATTATTTATTATAATTTCTTCAAGTAACTCAACTGAAATAAAATTTTAGGCTATGATTACTTCTGATTTGGCCACGGACGACAATAGTAATCAAGCATATTCAGGAAGAAAATCGTATGTATCACCGAATTGATCGAATTCAATTAATACATTTTGATAATCTTGTATTTGTAAACGCTTTTACTTGTAAATAACGAAAACTAATGTCCGTATTCTAATGAGGCTTCCATACTCGAGTCGAGGACGTTTTTGATATTTTTGTCATACAAATTATGTCAAAAACATCCTCCACTCCACATATTTATTGTAATACAGATGCTCCACTCGAGTGAGGAAATGTCAAGAAAATAACTAAGAATATGGGTGTAAATCTTCTTACGATGTTTTTATTGATAAAGGCTCGATAACTTGATCGTCATCCTCTGATTTCGGGCACCACTTTTCCATATTATGACCCAGGACAGTATTGCCTTTCATATAGTTTTGTATTCAATCCCCATACACTTAACGACTAAAGTGATAAATTAACATGACATAAGCTTCGTTAGGGGATTAAATTGAATGCAAAATAAACATAGTTATCTCGGTGTTATGCTAAGACAAATAACGAACTCTACATGAGCGTGTCTCGTAGGATATATTTCCTTCAAAGTGCGTATAATTTCGCACACTTTGAATTTGTTCTGTAAGCAGGAATATAATTACCATAATCACAATAATTATCGAATGTATAGATAGCAACGGAGACCCTTTTTTAACCCAAAAAGACCTTCAAGAAGGTCTTCTAAATTGAACACCTGGATCGGACCACCAATTTAACATGCATGCAATTAAATAAGACGCGTTCGAGGTTCTCTATTCAGGAAGCTGGCATAGCTATGGATTCTCTATTCCAGCAAATTGAACAGTTTGGTATAGAAAACATAACCATCTACCGTTCCATGAGTTCAGACCATTATTTGATGATGTACTACGTTACGTAAACTAAATGTCCATTACCTCTCCCTATCTATGTGTTTATAGTTCAAGTGCTTCATTTTCTTCGGCTTTAGTCGACTCATCGCCTTCTGATGTTCAGAGCCCTTCGCATAAAATCTAAACTATTATAAAACTGTAACTGAAGTGTGTCTGTACATTGAAGATATTTACAAAAAATGATTTCGATATTGTTTTTAGGTATCCCTGACTCCAAATGAACCTTTTTTTCGAAATTTTGTCTGTCTGTAAGTTTGTTTGTTCACGCATCACGCAAAAACTACTGAACCGATTTTGATGAAACTTTTTTTGTTTGATAGCTTTTGAGAGCCTTTATTCATTTCAGTAGAGACGATTAAATTAATATTTCTGTCATTACAGTTAGTCCACAAAAGTGCATTATTAACAGTGGAACTTAATCTATTGTTAGTAAAACAGATCAGTTAATTTAAGGTCCCAACACTGCCAACATTGGGAGAGTCTACACTACAGTCTACAGGCTGATGTGTAGCTATACCTACCGTTTTGTTATCGGGCTATCCCGACATTCAACAACAGTTTATAGAGTACTGTTTTGACTGGTTCGTACTCTCTGGAGGGAGGCACAACGTTTTCGCATAATATAATGCTTGGCTGAAATGTGTGACGACCTTTTAGAGAATAGAAATGAAATCTGACTTTTTAAATGGCATTATAAATTAATTCGATACACAAACATTATATTCAGCCCTATAATTAGCTACTACAAAACTCATAAGGTTATAAAACCGTTATAGTTAAAGAAATTTAAGGTACAAATACATCCCTACTGCGAAGTCACGCTATTCACACCGTTATTGTTCTTATGACTTCGAAATAACTGCTGTGCCTTGGGATACCCAATGTGGAAAGAAAGGTAGAGGCCCCAGGAATGTCCATGTTTGCATTGGCGCCAAGCCGTATTTGTCACCAGTGTCCATTGTTGTAAATTAGGGTAACACTGAGTTTTGTTTTGTTTTCACGTACTCATAGCTTAGCTAGGAGGATAATACTGAATAGGAAAGTATCATCATCATCATCAGCCCTTATACCACACCGTGGACAAATCATCTCTGCTTACAGTCGTCCACCATTTGTACCTATCATCGAGAAGGGGTGAGGTCAAAATCGGTGGACAAGTGTGGATTGCTGGAGGAAAATTTGTGGACCACAAATTTCAGAGTATTCATGCCTCCTCAATAGGCATACGAAATAGCTCAGCATTACCCGGTACCAACAGCTTTACGTGCCTTCCGAAATATGGAGGCTCGTTGGTGTAGTAGAGCCAAAGAAAAGCACGAATTAGAATGGGACCCGTGTTAGTGACATTTCTTCTCGTTTAAAAATGTATATTTCAAAATGAAAAGCCGCCGAATTTTATAACAGTCAGATAATGAAAACGAAATAGATTGAGAGACAAATATGCCTAATTTAGAATTTATACAGTTTCATATAACACCACCAACAAACGACCTAACTTCCGACCGTAATAACGAACTAGACATTTGAACAAAAGGCCTAATAGACCATTACCAACACTCCACGTCACAATAAGCCGGTACCCAGTAGAATTACTCAAACGTTTCGACTTTAGACCTGGAACTGTCGTGGCTAATCGAGGAAATCAGTCAAACCCTTCCTTTTGCTACAGTTGGTCTCAAAGCGCCCTAATGAGAGATCTCGGCCGTTTGTAAAATGTCTTGATTTATTATGAAGGCGGTTATTTATGTTGACGTATTTAGAGCTCAATTTTGAGAGGATATTACCTAGCTGTTATACTTAGGACATGCGATTGGAAAGTACAGGTTGTAAGCTCAATTATTTGACTAAAACTGTGTCAATTATGCTCTTGCTAGTGCGGAGAGGAGGAAGAAACAATTGTAACATATCTGAACTGCATATTATGTTTATGTCTGAACTTCGATGTCTTGACGGTTAAACGTATTGTGCCTCCTTGGTTACGGATATCAAAACCGGGAGATCACAGGTTTCTACCTCTTAACGATAATCATTAACTATATTTTTGAAGGGTGAAGAAAATAAATATCTTAGGAGTCACATAAGATTGGGTCCCATAATAATATAGGCTCTTAATAGAAACAAACCAAACTTGTTGTAAGTGACAGCCTAGCAAATACTGTAACGGTGAACTCAGATCATCAAACTGAACAACTTTCATTATGGAGCCTGCCTCAGGAAACGACAAAAAAATTTTGTCCCATACAAAACTGCTGTACATACCTGACTCAAATGTATGGGACAGCTGATTTTTTTGTGCGTTTCCTGAGGAAAGCCCATAGTGAAAGTTGTTCAGTTTGATGGTCTGAGTACACCGTTTCAGTATTTGCTAGGCTGTCACTTACACCCTGTATATTCTCACCTATGAATGAATACAGGGCCCTGTTAATAAACGCGACAATGACAATTCAAAGTACATTGCTGGTTACTAATGACGCTAAACTTGCAATGCTTCACGTGTCCTAGCATTCTCAGCAATGTACTCTGAATTTGTCATCACGTAAATAAGGGTAGGCCTCGCATGCCACCCCCGAGAAAACGATAAAAATCGAGATATGCCTTCATTCTTATTATTTGACGTATGCCAGAAAGAGCGCCCATGATGTTTTTTCTCGTTTAAACGCTTTGTCGGTGGGTAGTACAAACAACAAAACGCGAACCACCAAGACTGAGACAGATAATTAAGCAATCAAAAGATTAACAGCAAATAAAGCGACTAACCCAGACAAAGATAAATAAGTTTACACTCTATTAACCAGCGGTGATTCAGCTAATGGTTCAGAATTAGGGAGAGGTAGGGATCTTGGCGCCAGTCTTTAGAGCTCTCCGCTTTAGACATTTCCGTAATATAGTACTTGATTTTGTACCGTAAATCAGCGTTGGTACAACCACAGATATTTATACCTACTATCGTATGTTTATGTATAACATAGTAGGTATAAACAACGAAATGGGAGTTTTATGGGACCCTGGCATATCATAGCCTGTTCAATGATATACGCTAGTTGGGTGGGTATCATAGGTCACAGTACCATAATCAATCAATCAAATATTCTTTATTTTACACCAAAATATAAACAGTAAAATACAGAGAAAAATAAAACAAGAGGCACAAAATAAGGCTACCTTATTAGAATAGAAAGACTTCATTCGCCAAAATTATATGGAAATAATAAAATAATGAATAAAAAAAATGTAAGTAAGTATGCAATTCTAATGGGCAACGGAAATAATACGCAGCTCAAAATTTAATCAAGCCGGTTTTGGACCAAAAAGACGGGGGGCGTGTGTTGGAAAGGAGGTTTGCACGAATCTATGAAGGAATATTACCGCATCTTAACCCTGATGCCTAGAAGACTATAATACAATAACAAGATAAAGATAGTGCATTCATTCTAAACACGCGTGATACCAAATATCTCTCTTAAGTGATATTCTAGATTCACTTAAGTTGAGTCTAGTGCAAACGGGAGATAATTCCTTTAGTTATTATAAGGGTTTCAAATAATATGAGGTGTCCTAGGAGGTGTATTACCGATTACAGAGTGTTCAGAAATATTGTATTTGGTTCATTGACGTAGAATACTATGGACGCTGGGTCTAGTACAAAATTCTCGAAAAAAGTGTCCGAGACTAACCTATACAAACCTAAGTACGTGTATAGTAATATAATCATTGAAAATACTGAAATACTTTATTTATACATTTTGCTTGCGTAGTTTTTATCCCATCGCGGAAAGGCGTGCACCGCGCGCGCTCGCGTGCGCGTCGTCGACAGTTCAAACAAAGACTGTCGCGTAATTAAGTCTCTTTATACGTTTTAAGTCTCTTTTGGTTCCGAACCGAACCACTTTTGAGCGCGGACCCTTCGTCCAGTAGAAGTCAATGATTAGGTTCCTAAAAATCCAGTATTAATACATCAACAATTCGCTGTCTTAACTCAAAAAGTGATAATAAAAGTTTACGGCAAACCAACAAACTTTTAATCCTCCGCAGAGCCGATTCACTTAAATTGTGTACGAGTAAAGGAGCAATGAAATAAAGTTTCATGGTCTAAAATGTCCTGGGGTCTAATTACAGAACCCCACGTTTTACAACTCAGGTCAGTTTTATACTGGCGACCGTAAATAAGGCAATCAATCCGGCCATCTAACTAGAAAGCAATCTGGTGACAATGAAATGCAGGTCACAAGAGTAAAACCTGTAAAAATCTGCCAAGTGTGAGAGGAAAATGCGAAATTAGTGTTCCGTACTAATAAATAAACTCTAACTTATGTACGTATTACCGACTGCTCTCAAACGGTGAAGGAAAACATCGTGAGGAAACCTGCATATGCAGAAGAAGAAATTCTGATGCGTATGTGATGTCTACCAATCCGCATCGGGCACGCGTGGTGGAATAACGCCCATACACCCTCCTAGAGGGTAGGCCTGTGCCCTGCAGTGGGACGTATATAGGCTGATGATGACTAATAAATAAATATCAATCGGTCCTATCTAAAGAACCAGAATCTAGCCCTGACTTGCATATTGAATAAATGATTTTGAATTGAATTGAATTGAATTGCAGAGTATACAGGGTCCAACTTAATATGCTGACAGTTTTAAGAGGATAATCAGACCATAAAACTGAACAACTTTCTCTATGGGACCGACATCGAAATCGCGAAAAAAAAGTCAGCTGTCCCATACAGTTCGCTCGAGTATAGGTTAGCACTTTTGTATGAGACAGCTGATTTTTTTTTACGGGATCGATGCTGGTGCCATAGAGAAAGTTGTTCAGTTTGAAGATCTGATAATCCCCTTAAAAAGTGTCAGCATATTAAGAAGGACCCTATATAACACATAAATAGGATAAATAAACAAATCCATGACTCGGGTACAAATATTTGTCCCTTGCGGACTTCTAATCAGCGACTCTCAGATCAGCAGACAAGTTCACTACCAACCGAGCTATTGAGTCGCTAAACCGACCGTTGAGACCTTTTAGAGCGACACGTGGGTGCATCGAGAGGAGTGCTGGATTATTTAGGTTCAAATTAGCACGCAGGACACGCTATGTATCAATTTTGCCCAACCAAACCAAACGTACGGTCGGTCGATACGTCGGTTTACGTAATACAGACTGCTCTTGTAAAGAATCTCTACATCCTCTGTTAGAAAAAAAAAAGAAACGACAGATTGCAAAATATAAAGGACATACAAAAAAAAAAAAAACTCTGTTAGAGCTGTCTCACACGATGACGCACTGACGGAGCGGCTGACGTCAGTCCGTCATTTGCGTCAATCCGCACCGTGTGTGCTTCTACGAACTTAGATCAAAGTATAATTAATGGATAGGCCTAAAGCGCGGTAAGTTGAAGCACACTACTAGGGCACTTGGTCCATACAAACTAGCGCCATTATCTGTCAAATCTAGGGTTCATAGAACTCCTCGCTTCGCAAATGACGGACTGACGACTGCTGCTCATCAGGGCGTCATCGTATGTGATCCCCTTGTATGAAACACACGGATAAACATGACCTGCAGTTTTTCTAAGCCCCGAACCACATGGTTAAATAAAAAAATACGTTAATTCAATATCGTAATTTTACTTATATTGATACCATGAAGAATTTGCGTTGGACATAGTCAGACCTTCAGGAATCCAAATTAAAATAACACTGGCCCTACAATATTTTCTAAACAAACGAGGGAATAGTCTAAGCATACCAAACCCTCAGAAATTCAGGGCATGTAGACGCAATGCGTACAAAAATGTTTGCACATTTATCGTCGGATCTTGTTAGATCGTTATACTTACGTACTTGTTTTTGACGAAGGTAAAGCTTATTTCTAGATTTACCATTGTTGGTCACATATTAATGTAGAGGCTATATCAGAAGGTGTTTGTTATATTTAAAATCAGAACAGCAGATTTTTTGTAGCGATTTCAATGTAGGTACATGTTCCATCCAGCACAGCTAGCATGCCACCCACGACAAGGCGTTTAAACGAGAAAAACGTCATGCGCGCTCTCTCTGCCATACGTAAAATAATAGGGATGGAGGCACATCTCGATTTTTATCGTTTTCTCGGGGGTGGCATGCGAGGCCTACAGGGGTTTCAATGTTACATACAGGGTCCAACTTAATAATGTTGACACTTTTTAAGGGGATGATCAGACCATCAAACTGAACAACTTTCTCTATGGGATATAACATCGAAATCGCGGAAAAAAAATCAGCTGTCCCATGGCTGTCCCATACATTTGGCTCAAGTTAGTCAACATCGCAATTTTGATGTTGGTCCCATAGAGAAAGTTGTTCAGTTTGATGGTCTGATCATCCCCTTAAAAAAGTGTCAATATAGTAAGTTGGACCCTGTATGTAGGTACCTAATACCAACTGCTCTCAAACGGTGGCTCTCATAGACAGGATAAACCTTGCATAGATACGTTGAAGAATAAATTCTAATGCGTTATGTGAAGTCTGTCATTGGGCACGCGTGGTGGACTAACGCCCGTACAACCTACCTACAGCCTGATGATGATGAGGGTTTTAGGACGAAATAATATGACGGTTTTTCATAAGAATAAGCTTTAGGTACAAAAACACTGCCAAAAAACCTTCTAGACCTCACCGTTGGGTGGAAATGTTCTTTTGTACCAAAAACCGTTTGCCTGAAATAATAATCTAAACTATTATAAAACTGTAACTGAAGAGTGTCTGTAGGATTGAAGATATTTACAAAAAAAGATTACGATATGGTTTTTAGGTATCCCTGACTCGAAATCAACCTTTTTTAGAAATTTTGTCTGTCTGTTTGTTTGTATTTTTGTTTGTTCGTGCATCACGCAAAAACTACAGAACCGAATTTGATGAAACTTTTTTTGTTTGATAGCTTATGATCTGACTTAAAATCTGGTACATATAATTAGTGCGGACGAAGTCGCGGGTAAACACTAACGTAAGTAATAAAAATGTCTTGGTCCTTGGACATTGTCAAAAGACTACCTAATCCCAACCGAAGTACCTACAAAAATCTAGGCAAAACACGTAGTACCTAACTTATTATTATTCTGAGGCAAAACTTGCATTGCTTGATAACGACACATCTTCAAATTATAAAAATCTTATGACCTGCAACCTTAAATCTGCTTTAAACAGAAGGTGTTTTTTTCAATAGCTTGTCAAGAAATTCATACCGCTCTATTTCACCATAAAACGCGTTTGACTCTCATTTACCTCTGAAAAAAATATATCAAAGGGGATACGTTAATGCATCGCGCTAGCAATCTCTAAATCGAGGGGTGCATAATTTATCATCTAGAGGCCACTGCCTTATATCTGACGCTATTTTTATTACATCACACGTTGCTTGAAGAATGAATTTCAAATGGTGTCGGAAGTTTGCGTAGGGGAGTTGATCCTGGAGTGGTACTAGGGGTAGTTATGTTTTTGGCGAGTTTTTGGTGAGAAGATCGGTTCATATCATCGTAGTCGTCAAGTTATAAATTATTGTAGGAATTCTATAGATAAAGTTGGTTTTAGAACTCATCATCATCATCATAATCAGCATATAAATGTCCCACTGCAGGGCACAGGCCTACCCTCAGGGAGGGTGTATGTATGGGCATTAGTCCTCCACTCGTGCCCACTGCTGAAATTTGGTAGACACATACACATCAGAATTTCTTCTTCAGCATATGCAGGTTTCCTCACGATGTTTTCCTTCACCGTTTGAGAGTATTCGGTATTACGTACAGAGGTTAGAAAAATTCTTGGTACGTGGCATGTGGTCCGTGCGGATTCGAACCCGGACCCCCATAATTGGGTGTCCGTTCCTCCATCGTGTGCTAATTAAATACGTAAGAAACCTATGTATAATGAAAATTAAGCTAATTGGTTCAACAAACTGAAACAATTATTGGTCGCATAATTATATGACTTAAGTCCATACAAACGTACTATGGTGATATTTTCAATACTAACCAATTAAAGTCAATGAAATATTTCAGAAACAATCTAGAAACAAATTTCTATGCTTGTATGGAGTCAGATTTTCGTTAAAATGTATAGTTTTCAAGTTACAGTGCCTCAAAGTTTTCCATACAAATCTTAAATTAATTCTAGCATTGAAACTGTATATTTAAACGAAAATCTGACTCTATAGAAGCATAGAAATTTGTTTCTAGATTGTGTCTGCAAAATTTGACTGACTTTAATTGGTGAGTATTGAAAATATCACCATAGTACGTTTGTATGCAGCGCGCATTTTCGCTCTCGGAATAATATTCTCTTAAGTTTGACATGACAGTAGAATCTAAAGTTCACAATATTAATACCGGTTCTCTACACTTACCGGTAGAACAATCGCTATTACGATTTCTTTCCTGCACTGCAAGTGCCTTTAACGTAGTGTTACGGTGACAATGTGTTTTTTCAAAGGCCTTGGAACTTTTTATAGTTATAGTTACTTCATAAAGCTATTTAATTTTGAATTATCTGAACTCACAAACAACTCACTTTAATAATTATGAACTCATAGTACCGCTTTAGGTGTTTCGAAAGTGTAAAAATCTTGAAAGAAAAATGCGCTGAGAATCGACTTGAAGTATGACATTATACTTTGAATGATCGCTTTGATATTATTTCCGAGGATTTAGATAAATCTCCTCGATACATGCGTATACACATATATGGGCTAGAAAATCACCCTCACTACTTTACAGTGTCTTAATTACGAGGTGACTAAGCGCTCAACGAGTAGCAAGAGTGACAAAGAATAAAAAAATTGTGACAAACTGTTTATTGTACCTAGAATTCATATTGCGCCCATAGTGGGTATTATATTCTATCGCCTTCCCCCCTAAATCACAGATTAGGAACTAAGGAATTAGTTGTTCTGATGAAGCTGGCATAGGTATTGATCGTAGGTATTGATGGGTGTTCTGTTGTAGGTTACCACAGATTACCCCCATTTTGGGGGTAATCTGTGTGGGTTACATACGGATCTTATAGAGATGATGATGACTTTAGTGTTGGATAAACACAATTTTTACTTCAACTTTCGCAGTAACATAGGGAACCCCTCACAAACGTCATTTTTCTGCGTAATGGAAAATTCAGAAATTCATTCGTTTTGTGAATGATTCCTTTACAAAGACAAATTTATGGTTGTATAAATGTTTCTCACCACCCCAAATTAGATTATCTGTCGTGAATTTATTAAATGTTAGCATATTTTTTTCCAAATAAAGTTTACACCATAAACTTTGTACAAAAAGCTTCTAACAACAATCAATACCCTATCTACAAAATCAATCACCCCTGAAAAATTTACATGAACAACCGAAATCCTTCGCACTTTTAGATAAAGTTCAAAATCGTCTAAAAACACCCGATGAACTTACATTATCTCACCCACCTAAAAGATATTGAACATCGATCAAACATAAAATTTGACTATAACAACGTATTTCTGGTTTTTAGAAACCGGATACGGATGTGCCTAGTTCGAGGGGTAGAGGGGGAGTAAAAATTAATAAGAGGAAACGCGATTTTAACGACTTCCAGACAAATTGATGCGGAACGATCATTTGTTATGTTCGGAGTTAGGAGGTTGATTCTGGTTTCGGTTTCGGACGTGACGATATGGAAGTTAAAGTAATTTTGTATAGAGCTGAGTAATTTTATGGCTAAAGTTTTGAATAAAAGGTTAGAATTCTGAGGCTGTAGGTAAAACTTTTTGATGATGTTACTTTAAAGATCAGCGAACAAAGTTGTACAAACTGCTAAAGAACTTAATATTCTTTCTAAGTACTAGGTATAATTAAAAGGCCACAGTCACTCAGACGAGTGATTAAGAATTATGAAAATAATAGAAAAAATATAATTAAAAACTCAAACACAATTTTACCCCAAAAAAGTCTGGAAGTAGGTAATTAAAAATAATCAACGTATCCGTAGACCAACAAGGATACAAAATAGGATTTTTTCTGCAAACTATACAATGCTGAAATAGTGTAACAGAACATGAATAATTATTATTTATAGAAGAGATATCAATGCACACCAAAAAATTATAAAATAATATCTATATTTACATGAATCAAACGGGTAAAAATTCTCAGACCATTTTCATTGTTTTATCGAGACTATCAATTACAAAAACAAGAAAAGTTTACAAAGCTGAACGCTGAGTTGTTACGTAAAAAAATTAATTTCTACTTGTATCTAACACACTATACATTTAGTACTTAGGTCTTTTTGTCCATTTTAAAAGGATAGACGGGCTGAAATGCTAATTTGGAGAATGTCACTTTTCCAACCGTAGGTATACATATTTGTCCGATCCGCCTCACCCATACACCCCACCGACTAGAGTGAGAAAGAGACATCTGCAGCTAGGACCGATTTTATCTCATAAAATCGACGAAATCGGCATTTCGTATTCCCCTGTTTTCTCCTCCAAAACTAAACCGATTTTAATAATTCTTTCAAAAATAATATGAGAGACTTTGACTATGTCCGTACGTTTATATTCGTATTATTTGTTTGCTGGATGTCTGAAAACGGGCGGTAAAATTGGTCATTTTCGAAGGTCCCAAAACATAGGGATTGCAAAAATGCAAAACGGCACATAGCAGAAGTAACATAGATTGTATGGTAAAAAAATGTTTGCTCTATTATCATTATCCAGGGAGAAAACAGGGGAATACGTTTGTATGGAAAAAACGGTACTCGCCTATCCTCTTAAGAGAATGCATCTGTATTTAGCGCGTAGGTACCTACACTTATGATATGAACTTTAAAATATTATCCTGCGACTACTTCTCTGTAAAGGTAAGCAGTCGCCGTAGTCGAAATCGACTACGAACCCATCATCATCATCATCATTTTTGTCGATTTTGAGTGTGCAAGTACAATATTTAAATTAAGTTACGTTCCTACGATCGCGTTTCAAGTGTACCAGAATAAGTGTATAGTTAAAGACAGCTGAGCTCACCCCCGCTAGTGTAAACTAGGATTGACGCACAAACAATATTGCGACTCCGCATCTGCTAGCCTGGCTGACAAGAAAACAATTTGCCCTTCGCTATTAGTCTCTTGGGCATGAACGAACTATGGAGAGAACATACTTGGAAATAGTTCACGGACGTAACTGACGGGTTTCCGGGAATTATTTTAAGAGATCTTGTACTAACCTAATTACAGAATAATACTATTGCCTAGTAAGTTTCCACAGATATGAACAGCAATGAATGACGCAAAAGCATTATACAGGGTGTAAAATTAAATGCGTTAAATATCAAAGGTGCCTTAAGTCAGACCAATAAACTGACCAACTTTCAATAAGGAGCAAACATCGAAAACCCGATTTTTTTTGTTTCATAGATATTGTCAATGGCAACTCAATCCGCGTATGTTTATGTAACTCAGGTGTTATGTATGAACCTTGATATTGAGCATCCCCTAAAACATACAGGGTGAAATTGATATCATTAGCATCCTTTTAAACTAAGAGTCTACCCATCACACTGAACAACTTTTACTATGGGAGCAAACCAATCGGAGCAAAAAAAAATCTGCTGTCCCATACTAAACTGCACCCGCCGCCGCTGCCTACACGACTCAAATGTATGGGACAGCAGATATTTTTTTTGCTCCGATTGGTTTGCTCCCATAGTAAAAGTTGTTCAGTTTGATGGGTAGACTCTTAGTTTAAAAGGATGCTAATGATATCAATTTCACCCTGTACATAACGTATTAAATGTTCACCCTATATCAGAAAAAAAACCACGACAGAGGCCATAAGGCGGTCTGAAAAAACTCTGACAACAGGGCTTGCCCACACGATAAGGAGAAGACGCTATATCGTTCTTGATAAGTCATTGAGTCATCTATCACAACTATAATCTCTAACAGGGGGATCAGAAACGTTGCTACAACTACCAACAAGCATGCAGTGGGAGCATTGCGCTCACCTTTTGAATATTTAAGGCTTGTCAAAATGACTTTTCTTTCATCCAAAAATCACTGTACAGGAAACCACCCTTAGTCTCCTCGTATGATACCCGAAGGAATAAAGGAGGAAATAGTACAAATTATCAAACATAGCCGAATGCAGAACACAGAATGTGACGTTAACATGCATTCACCTCACTTACCTACTTGTTTCGAAAATTCTCATTACCTATGCCAGCTTGCTTCTCTAAGCAGAAGCGGTACTATTTGAAACAAAAGTCACCTCAATTGCTCATAGTGAAATCGCTTTCTATCTAAAATAGTGTCAAAACGCTGGAACTATTTTTGAGTCTTTTTATCTGAAAGTTTCTTAATGCTATGTTCTTAGTTAGCAGTCACCAGAAATATGCAATATGCTAAGGCTTGGTATCAAACAAAGCGGAGATGAGCGGAGCAGAGATAATGTCGTAAACAACCAATAGGATTTTGGCATTTATTTACACATCTCCTCTCCGCTTAGTTGAAGATAAGCGAAGAGGAGTGTGTTTGTTGAGATGTGGACACGGTTCCAGCAGAGAGGAGGGGACATTTCTCATATTAGAAAGGCGCAATGAAAGCGGGGGTGTGAGTCTTGCGAGCAGGTGTCAGCGCGTAGCGGAGTTGAGAGGAGATTGTGACCGGTGTGCGGGAAAGACAAGCGGCACAAGGCATAAGGCTGCGTTTCCACTAGAAACACTCTCATTGGCCGATTTTTCCTCGCTCACCGCCTCGCTACCTCGCTCATCTCTGGTGGAAACACGCAGCCTTAGTCCGGCGCACTCTGGGCAGTTACCATCGACTCGACAGAAGAAGAAGATTCTCACCTTGCCCGACCGACAACCGGTATTAACACCGCTGTCATAAATGATACAGATTCGCCTCACATTTGCATCTGCAAGAGACGTGTTTGCGAATCATATGTTACGGGTTGTTACCGCGACTCTATATTTGTTTTTGGTAACAACGTTCCTATGTTTATACTATCTCTTGTATGCTAAGGTTATACATGCTGTGTTATGTACATCCGTACTAATATTATAAAAAGTTTATGTGTCTGTTATATTTTTACGTCTAAACATCTTAACAGGTTTTGAAAAGCGTAGCGTCCATGAGGATGGACATAGAATGGAAAATACCAGCTATTGCTTATACTGTACAACGCATTGCATTGTGCTGTTGGTCTTCTGAAATAAATAAAATACAAAGTAATGATTGCATTTGCTTTGACTGTCTTTAAATTAGGTGCTTGAGCAGTCAAGGTTGTCCCGCTGGAAGACTAATTTATGAGCTAAATAGCGCTGTTTTGTCCTTTTAAAACTGATCGACCGGGTCAGAAATGAGGTCATTCGCGCCAGAACCAAAGTGACAGACGTCGCCACCACCGCTGCCAATCTGAAGTGGGACTGGGCTGGACATATCTGCCGCATGCCTGATGACTTATGGGCCAAAATCACTACCAACTGGCTCCCAGTACAAAATCGGCGTCGAGGCAGACCTAGGAGAAGGTGGCGGGACGAAATTGATAGCTTCTTTAAGAACTGGCCCAACGAAGCGCAAAGCAGGGATGCATGGAGAGAACGGAGGGAGGCCTTTGCCCAACAATGGGACACCGACGGCTGATATAATAATAAAATTGTCCTTTTAAGTAGAGAAAGCCTGGACCCCAACCCATTCTTATTCCTTCTAAAGATGTGGCATGTTCATACACTACTTAAATGTAATTTTGTTTTTAGGTTTCAGCGACTGCGCCAAATTAGTTCCATTACCAATCAACTTAGTTTAGCAATTACGCTATGGTTTAGAAGACACGGCATAATTACCGCATCTTCCTCATTCTGATTAATCTAAGCATACATACAAATTGTACATTCACTAAGTAAACTAAAGTTACCTGCCTTATATTAATCAAACGCAGTCAAAGGGAGACGGAAACATGTTTATTTTAATGTCAAACTAAACAAAATGTTGCTTTTGATTAACTGAATATTGATAGAAACTAATGATCCGTTTACATTTCCGCTTTGAATTAATTTTGTGGTAAATGTTAAGTAAATTATAGGAACATACCTAATATTATAATGAAAATGTAAATTTTAAATTTTGATTTGATTTTTTTAGTGTCTATGTAGGTTATGTTTGAGTGACTTGGTAGGATTGTGTGATGCAATAACCTCACTGAATCGGTGCAGTTTCTCAAGAATCGTTAAAAAATAAAAAAAATGGTAGGATTTCACACTACAGCCCATTTTGTGGTCATAATTGGACTCGGACCTAGTTAAACTATAATAGACACCGCCATAAAATTGTTGACCTCTCTGAATTCGTATACCTACCCGTTTCATTACTGAATTAATCGCTTTTAGACATGTATTTCAGCATTTTGTTCAATCAACGTATGAAATCATTGCAGCTATTCAACTGCCAAAAATATTTGCGTGAACAGCGGTTTTTTCAGAGTTTTTATTTTACATGCATAAAAAGTTTTGGCAGAACGAAACGGGTTGCGTCTTTGTACCGTGGCGCGGTATGATGATGACGAAGTGACAGCAAGTCGAGCTGCATATTATCGAACCCCCTGCGCCGTAACGCGTAATGACGAACGCTATCACACCGCACTTATTAGTGTTTTGTATTGATGTCTTTGATACTAGAAGAGATCACACTAGGAATGAAAACAAAGAAAAAGTTGGTTTGTTCATTAAAATGATGTGTAAAGACGTGCTGAGAATTGAGCCTGACCGACAGTTCAAATAAATTATCATAAATGGTCCGTTCTCCGTTCATTGGTAAATGCTGGATAAATAAATAATATTGGTTTACATACAAAAATTTACACAGGACCGTAATTCTATCTCGTATAAGAGTTACTCTACGACAAACTTTTTAAGTACACATTTTTGATCAAAACTAATATTCTGTGACTTCTATGATAACAATTTATGATCAAATGATAGCTGAGAAATATTTGGGTGTGGAAAGAAATCGACAGCGTAGAACAACTCTTTCAACTATCAACTAAATAGATAAGCGTTGTAGAAACAACCTCTAACATGGATAGGCACTTTATTGAACTACCTTAAAGGGCTCATATCTCAAAAAAATCTTAAACTACGAGTACCTCTTCCAGCCCACCGACTAGCTCTGCAATCAGCATCACCTAGACAAATTCACCCTCCCTTTGATCTCTAACGCGTGGTTTGGTTTCCACTCCTGCAAGGGGTTTACCATAGCCGTAGCATTACGGTTCCGATTCGAGACCTTGTTGTAGATTAATTTTTTGTACCTCCACTCCAGAGCTATTGGTTTCAGATGTAAAATCCTTTGATACTTGTTGTCTGGCTGTCAAAAGAGGTGTTTTAATCGTGCATTTACAGTTTGGGAGACTGGATTTTAATTTTTCCTTTACTTAATAACCTACCCACGGTGTAAGGGACAGCCCTCCGTAGACTAAAACGTTAAACTCGGTCTGAGTTTCCAAACTGAACCACTTTCACTATGGAGGTCTCAAATTTATGGGACAGCAGACTTTTTTCGTGACCACACATATTGTAAGAAGCTGTCTCTAAAAATCTGCTGGAGAAGTTTTAATTCGCTGGAGAAGTTTTAATTCGTGTTGTGGTCTTTATTTACTCTCAAAAGACGGTGCACAGTTTTGCGCCTGTTTTCTTCTTCATCATATCAAAGCTGATAGACGTCTTCTGCTAAACCTTCTGCTCCCCTAACGATCACCACAACGACCGGTCCTGCGCTGCCCTTATCTAACAGGTTCCCGCCACCTTCACCAGGTCGAACGGTCCATCTTGTTTTCTCCTTAAAAATAGACAATTGTGATACCACGTGATCCTATCACGATATCCCAATAGACTAATCAAACTATAAGCTATAAATCCAGTTTGTTGTAAAACAAACTGTAGTTTCAGCGAAGTAAAACAGTTTTTCCCCCGTTAGGCATGACCAAACTGTTCGAAGACTAAATAAAAACAATGCACAGCGAATAACTCAATGTCACTTCACTTTATGACTTGGGGTAGAGACTGATGGGCAAAAAACGGTAGACATCGTAAAACAAGTGACGCGCGAACCGATCAGCTGAGCGTGATGCCGCAATGGATGGATGAGTGGAGGAAATTATTATGATGCTGTTTGGGAATATCTGCTTTGTGTGAAAGTATTTCAAATGATGTTGACATGTTTTTAGCTTTTTAGCACAAAAACAAATAATTTATGACTACAAAGACTCTTTCAAAGCGTGCAGTTGTACAATGTGTAAGAAAACACCCTAGTAATTGTTAAAGAGGTGATTTTAGATGAACTGAACAACTTTCACTATGAAATTAAAATCAGGAAAAAAAAACGGCCAGGTGCGTGTCGGGTCACGCCCAGGGTAGGGTTCCGTAGTTGCACGTCACAATAAACGAACTTTGAAGGGGGCTTTTTGTTTTATACTACGGTTTAACGGCTATTAAAGTCTATAAAAAGTACATTATTATAAGTTAGTCGACTATTACTCGTTAACTTGTAAAGCTTACTTAGCGGAGATAGGGTAGGTACCTACCCTAAAAATCTGCTGTTTCGTACAAAACTGATGCAATATATCCATATATCGGACACAAATACACTTTTTAAGGGTACGATCTGATCATCATACTGAACAACTTTCTCTATGGGACCAACATCGAAATCGCGAAAAACAAAACAGCTGGCAACGGCTTACATTTGGCTCGAGTAAGTTTGCAGTTTAGTATGGAAGAGCTGTTTTTGAGAAAATAAAAATTTAAAAATAAGGACGCTCGATGGTTTCACAAACTGGGGTAAATTAATTATGTATAAATGTTTCCAAGCGTTACAAGTTAATCTAATTTGTGGCGAAGTCGTTTACTAATAGGGTTATGGCACGTCGATTTTCCTAAGATGGGATTATCCACGATGTCTGTGGCATACGGTAACCATGGCATAGAAGTCTATGCTGTCTTATAATGTGGTTATTTATTTTATCCCACTGATTATTATCTCTGCTTTCTCACACCTTCTGTTACCACTGCTCTAGTTTATTCCATTGTATCATTAATATCATTAATTATACAAGGTGTTTCATAAGTAACAATAAAATTTTGAAACTCATAAGGGGGTTGTTTAGACCGTCAAACTGAACAACTTTCTCTATGGGACCAACATCGAAATCGCGAAAAAAATAATTTTAAATCCCATACCTACATATTTTAGCTCTAGTCGATTTGTAGAGTGTAGAACATACATTTTTTTTTTCGCGATTTCGATATTGGTCCCATAGTGAAAGTTGTTCAGTTTGATGGTCTACACCACCCCCTTAAATGTTTATTTGCAGTTTTGTAACACCTTGTACATCTATTGCGTACATCTATTATTATATAACATTTATCTTTACATTACAAAATTATCGTCCTCATCTAACGTTGCATTCCTGTTCCATATTGCATATTTTCTATAACGCTACAATACACAAAATATAGCCACATTTCCTCCGTATTAGTTACTATAGTAATTCTCATAAGAGTCCCATCTCCCATTACTGTCAGGGTATTCGCTCCCCCGGAGATGGGTGTGAATGTTTTTTATTTGATTTCGCATCCAATTTACCCCTCGTTCGCCAGAAGCGGCCCGGCCACGCGAGATGACGAGAATTATGCTACATTACCAAGGCTCTCGTAATACCTATGTTTTAGAGGTATAGATTTTTTCTATTGTGAGAATATTTAATGCACAGAAATATGCATAAAAACTTTGGGACATACTTAAGAGAAGTTTATTCCGAAAGCGCTAATGCGTGCTGCATACAAACGAAGTCTGGTGATATTTTAAATACTACCCAATTATAGTCGATGCAATTTTACAAAAACAATCTAGAAACTAACCTCTCTGCTTCTCTGAAGTCAGATTTTCGTAAGTGCGTTAACACACGATGGCGCACTGACGGAGCAGCAAACGTCAGTCCGTCTTTGTGAAGCAAGGAGTTGTATGAAACCGGACGTAGAAGCACACACAGTGACGCATTGACGCACCGGGTGTGGTTCTATGGACTGACATCTGCCGCTCCGTCAGTGCGTCATCGTGTGTGAACCCACTTATAATATACAGTTTTAGTACTAGGATTAACGTAAGATTTCTATGAAAATCTTCGAGGCACTGTAACTTTAAAACTACTTATACATTTGAAAATCTGACTTCATACAAGCATAGAGATTAGTTTCTAGATTGTTTCTGAAGAAATGTCATTGGCTTTAATTTGGTAGTATTGAAAATATCACCAGACTTCGTTTGGTATGGAGCGCGCTCCGAATTAAATTCCCTTAAACTCTCGACCGTAATCCTACTAGGGGGTGCACAGTGGTCCCGCGTTCATACTAGAGCGGTCAAAAATATAAAAAGTTCAATAAAATTGAAATAAATGATTGAATACGTTTTATAATTACATCTTCAGTTCTAAAATCAATAAGAAACACTATTTTGACTGTGAACCCTTCTTTTTTGAGACAAACTTCGGAGATTGGTGATGTAGGGATCGGAAGTTAATAGAAATCGATTCAGTAAGTCGCTGTTGTGTGTACTCCTTCAGTTCTTTCTGGTATAATGTTGTCTAAAGTATTTAAAGTCTTTGTTTTTTGATTCTGCAGCTTCTTATGACAACTCTCCTATAGACAAAATACCGTAATCTGTTGCCTCAGAACAGTGAATAACAATTTTATGTACTGGAGCAGGAAGATTATACAAAGGGTATTCATTCTGCTACAAGAAGCTTGACTGTTTCTGTGGCATATTCTTCGTTATTAATTTTATACCCAGACCACAAGATTTTTAATACTACAGAACATCTCTGTTTAGACCTTTAATATTCGCTGATTTTTCAAGATTAAAAAAAAATCCGTATTGTGTTTCCATCATTGGATGAACAACTATCTCTTCTTTGAGGCTGGTAAACAATAAAACCCGATTTCTATCAAATTGTTTGCTGAATAAGTTCCTCCTTTCAGACATTGAATGTTTTTCTAATGGAGTCCTTATTTGCTATTTTTTAACATTTAATCGATAGCACACGAGGATAAAATAAAATAAAACATGTCCATGAGTATAAAGGAGAAGTCCATATTCGTAAAGTTCCTCATGTATAGGTTTTTTAAGGAACTTTTCAATGTTATTCATTTCTATATGGGTTGCGCCGCCTATGAAACCCTCTATATGAAGACCTTCATAATTAAGTCCCTTGGTTCTCTTGGGTAAATTTGTTACGCTCATACTGTAAAACACACCTTTAGCTACATAATGATATCCGAAATGTCACGGGCTACGACGGGCAACTAAACTAAAAGACTATGTTTATGTATCAACATTTTTCAATTTAATTTTTAGAAGGTGTACTTGGAAGACTTGTAGTTTTTAAATAAAGAGTACTTACGATGTTTAATCGCTACAGAAATAAATTACGTAACCTCTTCTTTAATCTCCATGATTCCCAATAACCACTTCTAAACACAATTATTGCAATCACCTTCTAAACGGGGCAGTAAATTGTGACTTTCCGATTGCGGCCAACGCGTGCGGAATCGCTGACTTACGATGCAAATAAATGAATGATATTGTTAAAAGACATGTGGGAACTTTTATATTTTCTAAAACTACAGGTTTTCAACTACCTTCCTGTGTAAAAAAAATTGGAATTATAGACAACAGATTTTTTGAATTTTGACCTTCAGCGGGACCGCTGTGGGGTGGTCAGATTCTTTGCTATTACTACAACTGCCAACTTTATTTTGAAGCGTAACGTTTTGACGCGTTAAAACGGCCCGAAAGCTAAGTCGAAGAGTCGCGTATCCCGCAAACAAAAAAATCATATTTATCATCGATTTTTTCTAACGCATTCGCACAAACACCAGTTAATTGGGGCTCAGGTGTGTCCGTGTTCACAATAAGAGGCTGCGAATTACAACTCACCCCACGCATGTGTGTATGGAGCTTTCACCATTATGATTTGAAGGGGAGACTCAATATGTCAGGATTAACACTATAGTGTAAGTATTAATCACAGGCCATCGTCTCATTTTAAATTTAAATAAAAATCTTCTAGTTTTTGTATTTATTTTCTGAAAACTTCAGTGCGAATTTCTTTCTTCTTTTAAGCCATTGTCAAGCGCTATGGTGAGGGCTTCCGTCAGTTTTATGGTCTATGCCCATGGAACAATACAATACAATGCTCTTTATTTGCACACCAAAAACATAAAATAACAATATTATAAGCAAACAAACGGGTACAAATGGCGGTCTTATCACTAAAAGCGATTTCTTCCAGACAACCATAGGATGGAAGAACTCTATAATAAAAAATATGTGGTAAGGCGGTGTAAATATATACCAAGTAATAATAATATATACATACATATACAGGGTGTTTCATAAGTAACAATAAATTTTTGAAACTCATAAGGGGGTTGTTAAGACCGTCAAACTGAACAACTTTCTCTATGGGACCAACATAGAAATCGCGAAAAAAATAATTTTAAATCCCATACATATTTTAGCTCTAGTCGATTTGTAGAGTATAGAACATAATTATTTTTTTTCGCGATTTCGTATTGGTCCCATAGTGAAAGTTGTTCAGTTTGATGGTCTACACCACCCCCTTAAATGTTTATTTGTAGTTTTGTAACACCTTGTATAAATATATATATACCTAATACATTATATACAAAGACAGTAAGTAACAGTAAACGTTAAAATACCAAATTCTACGAACTAAGTAGTGAGATAGTGGTCTTTTAGCAGTTTTTTAAAAATAGGTAAGGTTGGAGCGCGTCTTATGGAGAGAGGCAGTTCATTCCACAAACGAACAGACTGGACTGTAAAAGATTTGTTGTGATAGTTGATCTGATGGCATCGCCAGCAACAAATTTTCAGCTGATCGCAACACTCGGTCGTGTGTGGCGTTTAGGAAAGTGAATCGGTCCTTAAGATAGGATGGGGATAAGGGAACAAACAAAACAGAGTACAATAGGGAAAGAATGTGGAAATTGCGACGAAGACGTATTGGGAGCCACTTGAGCTTAGAGCGAAATTCAGACTCATTGTCATATTTTCGGAGACCAAATTTGAATCTACAATACCTATATGCCAGCTTCCTATCTTACCACACCCTTCTCGATCCTGTGCGCACCTACTCTATTTCCATTTTCATGTATCAACATTCAAAATATCACATAGATAAAATTCTGATATCATTTTTTTGAATCTACCACCGCGTCGGAAGTGAGACTTTGTCAAGAGCAGACATTTTGGTCATTCAAATATTTACAGAGTTTATAGTAAACTATTTTACAGAGGCCCTATTTAACATGGGACTTAAACTTGTTGCCTGGCAACTTTAGAATATCCTCTGGAATCTTATTATAAAAGCGTATACAGTAGATCTGGAACTGGAACCCACTGAACAAAGAAATCACTACGTCTTTACGGAAACCTTCGAAATGTTGAAAGAGAACCTTGTTACAATTTTGCTAGTTTACGTATTAAAGTTTCTTGCCATCCCGAGAGAGATTATGGTCGGTAGTCTATGTATGTACACTTATTAGTGGTATACCTACGTTTTAGAATGGTTTGTCATAGTGCTAGGTGGCTAGCCTTCGCCCATAAAAACACTGCAGCCCTTAAAGTTTTATGTCCAATATTTTTATGGAAGGAAAGCTTTTCACTATTCACATTTAATTTTATCACTCCAAGCTTTTCTTCAATGACTACTTTACTTCCCAATCTTCTTCTTATCAAGTGGGCTGCAAAGCCTCTGACGTGGTTTTTATGTAACGACTACTACCACCAGTGATAGTAGCCGGGACCAACAGCTTAACGTGCCATCCGAAGCACGGAATCATCTTTCTTTTCAGACAATCAGGTGACTCAGCCTGCAATGTCCTAACCAACTGGGGAAAACGCACAAAGTGACATTTCACTAGGTGCCCCCCGTGGGAATTGAACCCACGACCTCCGTGTCAAGAGCCACAGAGGCACTTCCCAATAGAAATAGGCCTATTTCGTTCGTTCGCGTCGATAAGATCTCTCCACGCCGAACAATAGCAAACAGCAGTGCGTTTGTTTTCACATTGCTATCGGATCGGACAGTGACGGAGCGACGTCAGCCCCGCGAGCGACAGGTGCGACCGATTATGACGGCATTCGGGGAAAAATGCGCCATGAATAACCATTAAGTTTTGTTAGGTTAGTGTGGACATGGCTTAGCTAAATAAATGTACATATAAAAATTATGTTTATCCCATAGGGATACGCACTTCAACTCGCCCCACGCTATGATTCTGACACGCTTCTTTTTATATCTTCAGATACATCTTTTCATGAAATTCCGTCGTCGTTTGAGGTTGTTCAGTATACGTTGTAACTGTTAACTGAGTGAATTTACTTTTACCTGATTATCTAATGCCAATAAAACCTGTCTTGAAGCCTCTCAAGCCTGCTGGACCAACGACCTGACCTGTTGCGGGCAGCGATTGGATGAGAAATTAAAGCCGAGGATTATGTTTGGCGCTCCTTAGAAGATACCTATATCCAGCAGTAGTTGATGATGTCAGCTTACAATTTTTTCTTATTTTGAGAAATTGTAACTATTTCAGGTTTGGGCCTTTTACATAATGAAAAGATATGTCGTTAGTACCTACCAAATTCTTACATAAAACGCAAGTCAATACGATCATTTTTCGGGCGCTGATAAAATGTTGCAATCGTAGGTTCATGTTTAAAGAAGGAAAAAAAAGCGTATCCACACTAACCTCACCCCACCGGTGAACATAAAAAATTGAAAAAGAAACCCTCAACATTTTCATTACCGGTCATTTCATTTACACGCGGAGGCTTTTATTACCGTCAATCTCGCCGTAAAAGCGGTCGCACCCGTCAAATATTCGTCCAAACACCCGTCAAACTGACGACGTGGTCAATTATGATTGATAAATTAATTGCTCCTCTCGTTTTGACCCTCGGACGAGATCGACGCGTGTTTTTTTTTTGGCAATCTGATGATAAATAATTGAATGTTTTATTCATACATTTGGCTGAAAAAAGAAGTGGGAAATTCAGTATGAAAAGCTTGTGTGCTACAACGCTGAAGGATTATTGTCAAAGCCTCTCTTTAAATTACGGACTAGTTTCAGTAACATTGTACTTTTATGGGGCACAATCAGTAAAATCATAATAATCCTAGAAAGATTATCGATAGTAGCTGAGCGAGGATACTTAGATCAATGTAAAAGTAAAATGAATTACGCGATATTGCATTTACCAAAGATGTTATTTAGTTTTCGCTATGCAGCGAAGACCAAATAACATCTTAGCGTCAGGCATACCTACTTCAAATATACGAGGTGTATTTAATTTTTCCATACAAAGTACTCTATTTTATATGCTTCAACTAAAAGTGCTTAGGGTCTATCCGTTTCATATTTTTACCGGTATCGGTAGGTAAAAGATACTGCTGATTTGATCACATCAAAACAGATCGCTAGTCAACTGTCACCCTCTGATAGAGAATAGAGATCCAAAGTAATTCAATTATATAAAATCAAAAAAAAATTAAATCAAAATAATTTATTCAATATAGAAGCCCATATTAAACGTCAATTCTTTTATAAGCTACCATCGCATCTGTAGGTATGTACAGTGTAACATAAAAGAGTAGAAAACGGTGACAGCAGGAACTAAATATTTTAGTACAAATTTTGGGTCGGTCTTGCCAGGTTATGCGTGTCTTGCGTGGAGGCAGCGCCCTCATTTATTTTCTACTCTTTTATGTCGCACTGTATAAATGTTAATCGTTAACTCAGCTGTCCTTCCCACTACAGCTCAATACATCAGCTTAAAATAACAGATAAACAATCGACACCGCACACTCACCGTCCGTGTCCAATTATTCACAATCCGTCAGCCTCTTTAAAACCAATTAATATTCCATTGATTTCGTCCCGGTGTTGATAATCCACGCCATGGCGTTCGGGTTACACCTGGGGCTAGATTAATATGGCGATTTGTCTTTATTTTGGGGATACCATCCTGGTTTAGTTCAGATATTGATGCTTGGAAGATTTTGCGATCTCATAATTAATCAAGCGCTATCCTATGACTCAAAATTATAAATTCTAACGAAAACCAGTATAAGTCACAGAACATATAAAGAGAGGTTAGAAAGGCAAAGTAGCGCTTTTGCTTCGGAGAGGCTGTCGCCACTTGTCTTCCCGCTCACGCTGCTGCAACTACTCATGCCCTCTCGCTCGCACCACGCCGCGCACTATATTAAACATATGAGCGTTGCTCATATCCTTGGCACGCCTGCCCCGCCCACATCGCCTTTCTAACCTCTCTTGACATGTTCTGTGGTTTAAGTCAATTCAAGTGTCAGCAATGCAATTCACTAATCGCAAACATCGTCACAACCGACGATTTTTTTGGTCTACGCTGATCTTTGGTCAGAACCTTAAATTCGTCGCTGAAAAATTGACGGTGATGTGACGCTTAGTGAATTGCACTCCAGATCTTTGCCACCACTTTTATAAGGAAGCGTGAATCTTCTTTGGTTAGGTTTCATTATCTGCCGTGACACGGTAATATTAAGGGCGCTAAGTTGAATGATACTCCATTGTACTTGGCCGCCATTTACCGTATAACGGCTGTATTGAAGTGTTGTTTTTGGTCCAAAGACATCCTGATACCTCGCGGTCTTGTAGTTTTCAGTGGTATATTTACGTGGTAGCTATAGCAAATCGTTTCTAATCACCCCGTAAGGTATTATAATCGTAAGTTTATGTAGGTAGATGAATCTAGTATCCACCTAAGAACAATGAATCACTTGGCGCCAAGTGGACCTTTCGTTTTGGCTGTGCATTTGGGGAGAAACATGTCCTATATCCTGACTGACTCATGCTACCACACAGCATTGGAACACGGAATCTAGGGAATATACGATAGTTTTTAGTTTCATCCAACGTCACACATTATCATATTGCTGTTCAATATACTTCCCTTTACTCTCTTCCAATCGTCACTGATAGCAAACTTTGGCCTCTTGTCATCGTAAGCATTCAAGTCGACAGTCCTTCTTTAGGAGTCAGGAGGACGAAGTAGTCGTTCTGGAAGTAGAGTACTTAACTTACGAAAACCTTTTGTAACTTTAAATGCAAAAACATACCGATTATGCTTCATGAATTAATTTCTAACAACAGCAAAAACAAAACATCAAGTGTCAAAAATCTGATGACGAACACTCAAGTATCAAGAATCAACCAAACAAGTTTCCGATGTCGTTATGGACATACGAGTACTCACCTATGCTCATGCCCAGCACACAATGAACACATTATTGTCCGTGGCTGGTGTCCAGTTTATAGCGGGCACAAGTGCAGTGTCCACACGCCCCCGGGTGCGGGCACTAAATTTTGCTATAGGGGAGTTTATGCCCTTACCAAGCGTTCTTTTGTTTTAAGCATAATGTGTACTTTATTGTGTGTTTACACTTCGGGAGTGTGTACTGTTTTTCTTTTAATTTTATATATGTATCTATAACGTAACGCCTCTTTCCCAGTGGGGTAGGCAGACACCTACATACCTCTTTATGCACATCCATACTGCTATTCATACATGCCCGTCGGTGTCGAGTACTCCGCACCTCTCCTTTTTGTAGGAGCAACCGTATCTTTTAAGGTTTTGAAAACCATTATTGTTAACATTTGTATCTTGTCGATCATCCATCTACAGGGTGTAACAAAAGATGGGGTACTTAGACTACAAAACTGTACAACTTTTACAATCGAGCAAACTTCGAAATAAAATAAAAATAAATTGGATGTTCCATAATAATATAACGAATTTCGGAGTCGAATTGGTGCTAACATTTTGTATGAAACAGCAATTTGTTTTATTTTCAATTAAACTGAACAGTGAACCATGTTAAGATGTTGGTTTTCCAATAAAATAAATAAATAAATAAGACTCTAAACCACACCCCATTAAACTAAAAGAAACAACTTACTAACTTTATTACTAGGGTGTTTTGTTACACCTTGTATAATGAATCGGCTTTATCATTATTACAGTTCTCAGATATTCTGAAGTAGTACAAATTTTTAAATCATATCGCTGTTCTATAAAACTGGAAACCACTATTGAAACATCAGTTCAATTTAAGCAAATAGACAAATGAGTAATCTAGTTCTCGGAAACGATTTAGCTAAAGCTTCAGAAGTGAGATTTGAGGTCGCAGTGATACTACTCAAAACTTAAGTGAACATCTATCGAGTTGTGATCGAGTTTCTGTAGTTAAGTCCTGTAAAGGGAAGGAATTTATTTGCCACGTAACGAGTTGGTAATAAAATTAGAAACCCCGACGACTCAATATCGTTTGTACAGATTAGTAGTTTATAATGAACCGTGTTACAATAATTATAATTTACAATGTTATATAGAAAATCTTTGAAACGTAGAAGATCATTGAATGAGTATACTGTCGAGTGATTGCATCGAAGATCGGAGATAGGAACTTAAATTAAATTAAAAATGACTTTTGTCAGATTATTCATCCATGTTGTGTTAGTAACAATTGTCTTACAACTATATTGTTAGTTTCTAAATAAAATACATTCATTAATAAATTAAATTAAATAAATTACAATTACTACAGAACATCAAACTACATTATTGTACAAAGAGTATGTATGCTGGCATGCAGTAGCATCTACCTCTGCACCGTGGGTGAGTCCCACCGCTCAGCCAACACGCTCAGGATGCTGTTAGTGTTGCCCCGGAGGCGATTCAAGCTCCGCTTTCTGGAGATGGAAGCAGAAAATGTTAAACGGTGTATTCAGATAATGAAACTAAACATCTTTCCCTAAGGAACATGGTTTAAAAAAGTATACAATTTGTTGGACCTATCGAAAATCGATACTTAAAAAAGAGACTTTAGTATGAAAGGTCCAAAAAAATATTCCGGTTTAGTTTAATTTTCCATGTTCCTTCTGGAAAGTTATTTAGTTTCATTATATTATAATACACATCCTTAAAAATTGTCTGGTTTAAAAAAAACAGTGGTGTATTTCATTTTATTAAATTTTTATTAGGTAAGTAAATCATTTGTAAAAAAAATTCCATGTCCAAAACTAAAAAGTTGAATATACCACCGACGTCTTTCATTCGCGTCGATATCTACTATAATGAAAGTTAATTTGTGTTGATGGAGGAATGCATGGAAGATAGTTTTAAACCCCATGTTATTTTAACTACTTGTTTTTAATTCCCAGATTCCCCAACACTAACTAAACCAGGGGTTGCCGTCAGCCGTCGGCGGTAAGACGTCGACACATAATTTTTCAATTTGCCCAGTTAAAACGCGTTTAGGAGATTGATTAATAAATCTCCCACCCATAGGTTAGGGGAGACTTATCGAGTTAACGTTCTTCCAGTCACCCCTCTGAGAACTGAATGATCTCAGACGTTTGTTTCTTAGTTTTGTATTTGCGCAATATTTTCCTTATCGACATTATTATTTAACTATGGATGGCACGCTTAGTAGGTACTTAGTTGGTCCCGAAACAGGTAAGAGAACTGGTTCGATAACATACATTCATAATGTAGGTCTGTTTTTTCCATGGGAAACATTATTACCTAAGTAGCACCGTTAGACTACAAAAATAATTAGGAGCCAAATTATGACTTTATTAGGTGCAAACTCGGTAGGAACAAATTTCGTCTCTGTTTCGTTTGGCGTTCAAACTAGTATAGAGCCTTTTAGGCGGTTTGAAAATACCGCAATTGAAATAAAAACGTTGGCTTGAAGTAAAATCTTACAGGCGACTCACGAATCTGCTTACTGTTGCAGACTATATTTTATTCGTGATGGCATTCGAAGTATGATAATTATGAAAATTCATGAAAATTTATCACTAAGTATAAACTTTAGGACCTTTTAATCAGAAGATAAAAAAGGGTCTAGCATGATGTCACCTACGATAAAACGAGAAAATTTTCTTGTTTAAAGCTTTGTAATGCCCTATACTAGGGCCAACACACGCACGATAAAGCGACAGAACAAGAAAAACATCACGCGCGCTCTTTTTGGCATACGTAAAGTAATAAAGATCGAGGCACATCTAGATTATTATCGCTTTCTCGGGAATGGCATGCTAGTTCTACAGGAGGTTTACATGCTCCAGAAACCTGAACAATAACCACAACAGATACTCTCAAGCACCGCTATTCTGTCAAAACATTTCATCCTATCCTTTCAAACAATTTCATGCAACTTGAAGAATCCAAGGGATGTTAATCTCACTGTCATCTCATCTCACAAATCAACGTCACCGACACATGGTGGAACTTATAATTGGCGCGAAAGCAATCAACAAGACAAACTCTGATTAATTAAACACTGTCGCAAATTAAACATCCGAATGAAGAATAAACTTAGGGGAGGGTCGAGTTGAGGAAAGTATGATTTGAAGCATGGGACTGTTTAGTTAAATCTAAATATGCGATGGTTAACGCAAGCAAGGAGGTGTATGAATGATATTGTATTTTTATGTGGAGGAATTTGTTGTTAATTATATTATCATGGTCTGTATTGCTGTCTTCAAGGTATCTTCAAAGCAGCTTAAAAATTGTAGAGCTCTAAAACGTTTAGTGAGATTTTATAACTTGAAACAAACAAAATAACTTATGGCGAAATTAAAAAATAAACATGCAATATATATAATACACTTCATACTACTACTCTACACATTTGTTTGCAGGAGTGATAAAAAGAGACAGATTTAGTCTGGAACGAATGCAGAAATTAATGCATTCTATCTGTCTGTCTATAACTTCACGCCTCTTTCCCAATCGGGTAGGCAGAGACCAATACCTCTTTTACCTCATTCATTTATATATCTCTTCATACATGCCCGTTGCTTTCTAACAGTTTATAATCACTGATAGTTTCAAAGTATGTATTTGTCATAATATTTTAAAAAATTGATATTGAAATTGAATCACAGTTATTTATAACATATTTCCTTTGTTTTAAGAGACTCGTTTATCATTATTTTTCTTTTGGCTAAAGAAATTAGGAAGAACAAATATGAGGGGAGACTCACACAGTAGTAGCAGTTTAGGAACTTCCTTGTAACTAAGACTACATAACACTTGCAGATGTTTCAGTTCTCTTTATAAGTAATCTATCGCATACAATACTGTACCTACTTTTAATAATGTTCGAATCAACAATACAGATACAAAAGCATGTCTATTAAAAATGAAATCTGAATTGCAGGTGCAGGTGGCGGTCATATAATATGCTATATGCATATGGCTATACCCCTCATCATCATTTCAGCCGATGGACGTCCACTGCTGTGGACATAGGCATTCCCCAAGGATTGCCACAACGATTTGTCCTGCGCTGCCAAATGCCCCAACGTAACTTTTTGACAATTATGAACAATTAAGGCTTCCGCACATTGCAGCGATATTATCGAGCGATTTTATCGAGCGATATTATCGACAGCGATATCGCCACACCTTACACACTGCAGCGATTCCGCGATTCGCGTCACGCATTCGCCCTTCACTGAATGTAGTTGAAAGAGATTGCGTCAGGTTGCGATAATATCGCGGCAGTGTGTGGGATCGAGCGCGTCCCCATACAAAATGTACTGAGAACAATTATCGCAAAATCGCAGCGATATTATCGCTCGATAATATCGCGGTAGTGTGTAGGATCGCGCGCGTCCCCATACAAAATGTACTCAGAACAATTATCGCAAAATCGCAGCGATAATATCGCTCGATAATATCGCTGCAATGAGCGGAGGCCTTTAGGCGTTGTTTATTACAATAAACAACTTAACAACGTATTTTTTAATTAGATTTTGGGTTGATCGATGGAATGTGTAGATGAAGCCGAGATATTCATTGTTCGATCGATGATCACAACACGAATTTTATTTCGGGTTTTCCGTACCTTCCTTCAATGAAGGCCCTTCCGTGCATTCCAATAAATATGGGCATTTTTGCTCCTGGCAACGCTCAATTATACCAGATTTTACCCATTTACATCAAAGGAAAAATATCCAACCATTAACTTTCCAACATTTGTAAAGGATTATGAACCATGCTCGTTTGGATAGGTACCAAATCAACGGGCACAGTTTAGTGAAGGGAAACCATCGCCAATCAAACAGTTCCAAGGATTACGTGCAAATTGAAAACGTGTCTAGTACGCCATTTTGAAAGGCACCCAATTAATCTGACACATGTTTTTGGGTACTTATTGGTCTCTTGCATGCTTTTGCATGCTGACAGTTTCTACAAATACAGACACTTTATTCGTCATAGATATATTATACCTTAACATGTGAACTTTAGCGTATGAAAGGCAGTGGTTTTGAGTTATTGCTCATTTACGTATTGTGAAAAAGACGGAAAAACAAATTGCTTACAAATGATTTAAGTTTCAATGAAACAGGGTTTGAAATTGACGATGATGAAATTATATTTAAGTACGTCAGTAGATATTGTGCTGCTTTCCAATTGTCCCATACAAAAGTGCAAACCTACTCGAGCTAAATGTATAAATGTTGTTGGTGCCATAGAAAAAGTTGTCTAGTTTGAAGAAGTAACCTATATTTCATTAGAATAACGTTTCTGCATCGTATTAATGTTGTTCTTTGGTAACCAACGTCTGATGGGAAAAACTAAACTCCCTTCCTTATTGATTGACGACCACCAAATTAGTTGGTTGTGCAAAAACAGTGGAGTAATTCTCTAGTTATTTTAATATCCTATTGAATTAATGAATTGATGTGGCGGCACACTGATGGCACAAGAGAGTCATAATCAGTTTCTAGAAGTATGTGTCATCTAAAAAGGATGTCAGATAGCAGACTAAAATTATCACTGGTTTAGACGCCGCAAATAATCAAGATGCTGGTTAAAGAAACGTTGGAGGAAGACTTCGAATGAAAAGATGAAGATATTGGACTTGTTATTGAAAGTAGAGTGATATTAAGTATATACAAAAAATTATTGTGGAATGGGCTCAGATCGCTAAAGGTTTTTGAGCGCCGATGGAAGTAGGAATTAATTAAATACCTATATGATACCCAAGTTGAAAGTAAAAGTCGTAATCTCAGCTTAAAAAAAATTAACTTTCTATAAAAAAAAAACGCATTGAAATCGGTCCACCCATTCGGGACCTACGATGCCACAGACAGACAGACCGACAGACAGACAGACAGACAGACCGACATAGGCGTCAAACTTATAACACCCCTCTTTTTGCGTCGGGGGTTAATAACAATGTGCATGACCACGCTCGCAAATGTGACGTCACTCAATCACACGAACTTGACTCGAGTCATTCCAATGATTGTTTCTATTTTCTAGATAGAATCTATTTTCCTTTACAAGCTGAGTGAAGTTATTCAACGGCCCTTCAAGGTCAAGCACATTATTATTTTAAATTGATAGTATTGATGCTTCTCAAGGGAGCTAAAAAACATAGGTACTCCTAAGTTTCAAGGGATTTATACAGGGTGTTTCATAAGTAAAAATAAATATTTAAAACTCTTAAGGGGGTTGTTAAGACCGTCAAACTGAACAACTTTCTCTATGGGACCAACATCGGAATCGCGAAAAAAAAATCTGATATCCCATACATATTTTAGCTCTAGTCGATTTGTAGAGTATGGAACATCAAATTTTTTTTTCGCGATTTCGATATTGGTCCCATATTGAAAGTTGTTCAGTTTGATGGTCTAAACCACCCCCTTTAAGGTTTATTTGTATTTTTGTAACACCTTGTATACAGTGAAGCGGCAACAATCTTGCCATACAAAGTTTTGTAAAGAGGTAGTCCATCTCCGGTTTAGACAAAGTGCAGCGTGTAAAGCAGAAATAACATGATATTTCAAACAAAACTAACCTTTGTCCGTAATATTTTTCAAGCCGGATTACGACCGCATCTCAGACGAAAAGCCTAGGTCTATTACAGACCACAGTATTACTTGAAGTGCTTCGCCGACCACAATCTCGACAAGTATACTTTTCACTTATTACCGCTTGGAAATTTAAAATATCTTGTTTTCGCTACTTATTATAAGTCTTCCCACACTTAATAAGATTTATACTTAAGCAAGATCTAGTTGAAACTATTACTCAATCATCATAATTTCATTTGTTTGTTTATTTGACAAATAACAAAGCAATTTTGGAAAACAATATAGTTTGAATTACTGAGGTCCACAAAGGGTACCGATTACCACTAAAGTTAATTTGTGAACTCCCACTATTTATGATAATTATTTTCGAAACCATTCTGGAATTTAATGCAGGTATAGTACTTTTTCAAACTATGATAAGTATACTAAAATTTCTTATTTTTACTGTATATAATATTTGAAACCAAATTGGATTGAATTTGTGTACTGTATACTTTGACTAGTGTAAATAATGCATTTCATTCATTCCCTAAGTACGATATATACATTATTTGTGTGTGTACCTAAACATAAATGTGCAACATAATAACCTATCCCTGATCCCTAAACGCTGTACAACTCATTGAAAGCTCATTATTCTCCATCTCACCCAACCTCATATTCTCTAGCGTGGAGAGACAGAGACCCTAAACAATGACGTTGCGCTCTTGGACATGCATCGTCATAAATCTGATGATGAAAGGAACGGTTAATGTAGTATGCGTGATAGATATCTTCATTATCTTAATATAGGAGATGGACAGAGAAGCTGAGTCAATAGGTAATGTGCTGTAAGGGTTGATTCTTTTGGGTTAAAGATGCAATAATTTACAATATCAATATGATTCTTTTCGCTAAGTATAATTTGGTGCATCAATAAAACGTTTTTTGTGAGATTCTAATATAAATTTTTTTGTGAGATTCTAATATAAATTCGGTTTTGTTGTTGGTACCGAAATTGGCAACCAATCTGTTCTGTTTCCATTTAACTATGTAATAATGTTATTGTTTTATTTTATTTTATTTATTTTATTGGAAAACCAACAGCAATATAATGCAGTAGTCACAAGAGTATAAAGCAGAAAGCCAATAACAGGTTTTCACTGTTGGTTTTGACTGGTTTGTAACTCTGTTTAATTGTTCTCGATTTGCTTTTTATTGAATTAGTTAATATTAATATCTGTGCTGTATAACATTTTTACAGTTTTTAGATTTTTTGTAGCTCGCACAGCTTTTAGCATTAAGTAATAAGCTCACGATTCTCTGAGGGTTTGGTAAAAAGCTATTTCATATAATAAATAATAGTACTATCGCTATATCTAATCCAGAAATATCTACGTATGTATAGCAGTGCCCAAACGCTGTACAGTGTTAGGCAGCGGGCCCATCGCCACAAAATAGTACTTTCTAATATTTTCCGTGCACATATGAATAGTATATTACTATTGTTTAGACTCCTGCCGATAAGATTTAAAAGACTCGTATTTGAGTTAGCTTTTACTCGTTCTAGTCGTACGGCCCTACAAAATTGAGTTTCTTCGCTTTTTAAAAAGCCCTAGCCAGACATAGGAGGGTATAAGGACGAGAAATTGCATCTGTGTATCGCACGTACTTCAAAATTTCGGCTGTTTTCTGTAAAGATTAGCAGTCGCCGTAGTGTAAATTGACTAAGAGTTCACCATCAGAAAGTACAAATAAAACCTTAGTTTGAGGTAAGAACAATGTAAGCGTTGTTTGTAGTGAAACCCTTCGGTGCATCGCTGTAAAGGCTGCTATAACACTGTAGGAGATAATACGACACATAAAACAAGGTTATATAGGATTCCAGGAGTTTTCCAGCACTCCGAGTCGAGCCTGTCTCGATGCTCGTAAAAATACCTCTATGTCCGATGAAATAGAGCATAGATTATGCAGGTTTGTAGAACGGTTTATTTAAAGGTCTCCCCCAAGCTTTTCCAGCCTTCTCTATCCCATGCCATCATTTGACATTCTGCTTCGTGGGCATCCATGTCGTCGCGCCATCTCATTCTTGGTCTGCCCCGGATCCGGCATCCATCGTTGGGCTTCGATTGGTTCGCGATGTCGTTGCCCACCGCTCTGTTTGCATACGACAAACATGTCCGGCTAAGTCCCACTTCAGTTTGGCGGGTCTTAGGGATTACGTAAATTTTCTTTATATATAGGTACGTGGTTTAAAGGGATAGGTAGTGTACGAGGTTTAAAGATTTGACTTTAGTTAGTTTACATACTGTTTAAAGGTCGAAAATTTTCACATGTTATGGCACAAAATGAGACGAATTAAGATGGAAATTGTATAAATCTAATGGATGCAGCACATATGAAAATAATGTTAATAGCGAAATAGCGAAAAATTTACTCTCCTATCTCCTTTATTAGCGAAACTAAAACTGTATCCCTTGCGTGGAATTCTACAGGCTACTGATTATTCTAAAATATTGTTTGTCCCCCGCGACTTCGTGTGCGTAATGTTGCGTTGAATGATGCCTTTGTCTTTCCTCATCACAGCTAGCATGCCACCCAAGACAAAGCGTTTAAACGAGAAAAACGTCATGCGCGCTCTTTCTGCCATACGTAAAATAATAGGGATGGAGGCACATCTCGATTTTTATTGTTTTCTCGGGGGTGGCATGCGAGGCCTAAAGGTACACAATTTTATCAAGATCGTTTGCGGTTTAGCCGTAAAAACGTACAAACAGCTTTATATATTATAACATTAGTATCGATATGGATGTTTTGTCTATAAAATATGTGTGATGATAATGTCCCACGAGTATAAATTCCGTCGACTCCTTATTCTTTGTCCCAGGACCAACACCGCCATTAATTAAATTATCTATCTTTCATTACGCCATAAACTAAGTCCATAAAAGATCGGGAGCACTTTTCTGCGATATGAAAGTTTCATATTCGGTTTTTTCATGTCCGTGCCTCGTAATAAAAGAAATCACTTAAAAAGTGCATTGGGTGAGGACATCGGAGGGTCGATTTCTTACGTTTTGTGACACACGGGTAGTTTTGGCAATCAGTATGGTGTTGTTTTGTTGATGATCGAGGCCGAAAATTGAAGATTAGGAAAGACATCGCTGAAAGTGAAAAGAAGGACTTTGTTTTTCTTTTATGAAGTGAAAAATATCGGGTAGGGTAGTTATTTTTCATCTTGTGTCCTTGTTCACTTGGTTTTGAATATTAATGTCTGGATGATAAACGTATGTAACCTGTAATTGAAGTCAAACAATATGTTGCAAATACTTTAACTTGTGTTTACTTTTATACTCGTTATCGCCATCCTTGCCGCCTGTGTGCCACGAAGAGGGTTCACCAAGGAACCGAACAGGAGAATAAAATCTGCAAACTGCAGGGGGCTCCAATCCATGGTTGTCGAGCAAGATTAATACTTTACGTCTTTTGTGTTTGTCCCTTACAAATAATAGGGGTGGGGGGTACTAAAATTACCCTTGAAAGGTATTAGATGTCGATGCATTATTTGGGATTATGTTTGGTGCTGTTGAAATCGTGTTTTATGGTATTTCGTTCTAGACGTTGGTTTGGAAACGAATTAGTGAAATTGTTTTTTACTCAGCTGCGACGCCGAAGCCCCGTAGCGTCCTGCTCTAGAACCTGGTGGACCTGGTCTCCGGGGTCAATCTGGCCCGCCCTGCGAGGGGACTAAACTAGGGACATACATGGTGTAAGGAACAGTCCTCCGCAGACTGATACCGGTGAACTCATACTCAAGGAAAGCCTCAGGAAAAGCGAAAAAACTGCTTTCATAGGAAAGCAGTTTTTTCGCTTTCTAAATCTATAGAGATTTGAGTTTTGTATGAAACAGCTGGTTTTTTTTAGCCTTTCCTGCTGTAGCCTCCATAGACTAAGCCACTCGAATTTTAAAATGTTATACATGGTGTAAGGGACAGTCCTCCGCAGACTGAAACCGGTGAACTCATACTCAAGGAAAGCCTCAGGAAAAGCGAAAAAACAGCTTTCCCATAGATTTGAGTTTTGTATGAAACAGCTGGTTTTTTTCGCCATAGTAAAAGTTGTTCAGTTTAATGGTCTGAGTTCACCATTTCAGTCTGCGGAGGACTGTCTATCCCTTACACTTTGTATAAAATTTTGAAATTCGAGTGGTTTAGTTTGCGGAGTGCTGTCCCTTATTTCCTGTATTGTTCTTCAAGATCTGATTCTGGAGAATCTTTGCCATACGATGATAGGACTTGGCGATCACGATACAATGATAAAATTGACTGTAGCGAGAGGCGCCCGGACCCGAATGCTTTCTCGCTCGCACACATCTAGCTGCCCTTGTCACGCGCCCTCTCCATCGTTTTTGCACGCGGCACGCGCTTCGAGGATCGTATATAAGACCCGACGCGGCCAGCGAATGTCACTTAGCTAGGCGGCTTCGCCTGAGAGATAGCCACTGCAGTCCTCAGGTGCTTGCCAGGTCGAGGATCGAGATAGCCACGCAGTCCGTTCCAAAACCTAAGTCTTCTAAGCAGAAGAGTGAGATAGCCACGCAGTCCACTCTGATGCATAGCTAGGAATGTTTGTATGTGTATGATGTACCAATATTGTATGCTCATCAATAAATAGTTAAACCATCATCCTCTTTCACTCAGCCACCCTACATAGTGGCGCCCAACGTTAAAATTGATAGAAATGGCTGAAGAAGAAAAGATGTCTTTTCAACTAACTGATGAACAATTTCACGCAATAATAAACAACATTCCTGGTGCATCATCAAACAAGAAAAATTAAATACCTGGGTCATATCATTACGCCTAAAGGTATCACCATAGATCCTGAAAAATCCAGGGCAACCGCTGAAATGAAGCAACCAAAGACACTAAAACAACTGATTTCGTTCCTACAAACTGTTTCCTGGTACAGAAGATTCATTAAAAACTTCGCTGAACTTGCACGACCATTACGAAACCTAACAAAGAAGGCAGTTATTTGGAAATGGGAAGAGCAACAGGAGTCACCTTTCAAAAACCTTAAAATAATACTGACTACGGTTCCTGTACTAAAAAAATTCGATTGCAAGCTACCCTTCACAATAAAGATGGATGCCAGTAATTATGCAATTGGAGAAGCTTTAGTGCAGGGGGAGGGACAAAACGAACACCCTATCGAATGTGCAAGTCAACTACTACCACCAGCAGAATGTAACTACTCGTGTCACCGAAGAGGAAGCTCAATATATCAAATTGCTAATATTGACGACCCTGAAAAAGTTATTGGGACATACCACACCTCGGTTATCAGCAAGTTCGAGAATCGAGATGATGAAGCCCCGAAACCCATATTCTTCAAATCCGTGGACGTGGACGACCAAGGAAGAACCAACTGGCTTAGAGCTGGTACTCTCACGGGACGTTGACAAGAGTACCAGAGGGGGAGAATGTAGCGAGAGGCGCCCGGACCCGAATGCTTTCTCGCTCGCACACATCTAGCTGCCCTTGTCACGCGCCCTCTCCATCGTTTTTGCACGCGGCACGCGCTTCGAGGATCGTATATAAGACCCGACGCGGCCAGCGAATGTCACTTAGCTAGGCGGCTTCGCCTGAGAGATAGCCACTGCAGTCCTCAGGTGCTTGCCAGGTCGAGGATCGAGATAGCCACGCAGTCCGTTCCAAAACCTAAGTCTTCTAAGCAGAAGAGTGAGATAGCCACGCAGTCCACTCTGATGCATAGCTAGGAATGTTTGTATGTGTATGATGTACCAATATTGTATGCTCATCAATAAATAGTTAAACCATCATCCTCTTTCACTCAGCCACCCTACATGACTAGAAAAAGTAAGCATGTGTGATAGATAGATACTGATTGAGTGCGAGCGAGACAGGATTGTTGGCGTTTTGGTGCGAATTGATCCTAAGCGTTAATAAGGTACATAATTTGATATAGGTTATACGACGCGACGTGTTCTGCATGCTATCATATTAGCACAATCTTGAAGCACTCAGCTACATAACCGCATCTCTGACATGTTACTTAACTCATTAGAGCATTTCATATTAAATTATAGATATTTCTATATCTGCATAGGGTCTCCAAATTTCTATACAGGGTGTAAGTGACAGCCTAGCACCGAAACGGTTAACTCATCAAACTGAACCACTTTCACTATGGAGCCTACCTCAGGAAACGCGAAAAAAATTTAGATGTCCCATACAAAACTACTGTACGTACTGTAAGAGGTTATATATCGCGGGTTCCGTACTGGCCGCTTTAGTTTAAGTTTGGAACGCATATCAAAAGAAACAAAGATTGAAAGCGTTTGTATTATGTCTTAGATCCGGGGGCGAGGGGATTGTCATGTTTCTCCATAAATAAAATATCTTCTAAAATATAATCCAATTTATTATTATTACGCCGCCACCATCTGAGCGAAGCCCCGTCACATGGTGGAGGCGCGGATTTTCTACCGGTAAGGGTGGAGATTCGATCCCGAGCGTAATTAAAATTAAAAAAAAAACGCGAAAGAAGAGTCACAGCAAGCCAACGCTAAACAATAGCAGCGGATGCGGCAGAGGACATCCCCAGCCGAAGTCACCGAAAAGGAGCAGTGCGAAGGCCGAGCACCCGGATTCTTTTGCAAAGTTAAGTGGAATTGTGGATTCACGAATAAAGCTGTAATGTTTTTGAAATCATACGTCCCACACTGTGGAATGGTCAAGGAGGTTTTGCAGGAGATGAAACCGCCGTTCATGGGTTACGGGCTGAACGAGCGCGAAGAAGGGAGAAATCATGGGAACGACGTGGCCGATAGTATAGGCTCCAAACTGTTTTGCAATCAGGATTTATATTTATTTTATAACGCTATGTTTCAGTAGATTTCATACTTTCATGTAAATATGGATAGCACCTCCATCTTCGATCTTTCACAGCTTTGGCCTTTTTTTTCTGTTTAAATTTTTATATGGGTTTTAATGTGCAGATGACAACACAGTTATTTAAATAAGCTTTACGGTCATGAGCGGTTAGCGACTCGGTAAATAAGCCTTAGTGCTAGGGGCAAGGGGTCATTTGATTAAGCAGCCAGCTGCTGCAGCAGGTGACAACCCCTGCATAGAGCCTTTATGGCTGGGACTTTCCTCTGAGAGTGTAAGTCGATTGAGTGTGATCCACGACCCCTCTATAAAGATGTTGATGGATCAGAAGAAGAATTGCATGGAAGAAGGTGCCTGGGAGAGTAGAGCAGAATGTCCAACGGAAATTTTCTCGTGAAAGTCGAACATTTTCTTTCGAGGGGGGGATAGGCTTGGTCGCTATGCATATTTACACCATAAACGTACGTTTCATAAGTTTGTTTTGTCATTCATAAATATCTCATAATATTTCATCATATTTTGTGAATTAGTATTTGTTTACATTTTTATTTTGACGTCTTTCAGAAAATAGTTTTAAATTTATAGAATAATCATAAGTCTATTTTACCAAAAAGTTTACTATTGATTCCTTATACTTTGTAGTGATGGAGTTTGTATATTGGTACATTTTAGAGTTCATTATTTTAGCTTGGAAAGCCGACGATATACTAATATATTCTTCTTTATTTCATGTATTTGGGGTACGGATGACCGTGACTCGAAGCACATTGCGTCGAGATCAAGGAGGACTGTCGAGCAGCGGAAAAGATGACCACAGCGGGTCAACCACAATCTTAAAGAGGGCCAAGTATCGCAGCTATTGGGCACAAGAAAGAAAAACGAGTTGAATAATTTTTAAGTTTGTCGGGGATAATGAAGAGTTGTTGTCTGTATTGTTGTATGTAGGTTTTATTGATAGGGGGGTGCATCCAGGGGGGTCCTCACAAGGCTATAAGCCGAGGATTGTTCACCGATTGGGTGAACGAACCCTGAGATGATGTTTTTGTACTGGGGGTTTTGCAGATAGGAAGATAGGTTCGCGTGGCACACGCATTATAGCCGAAGGGCAAGGGTTAGGTTTTAGCCCTTCAGGCGTGCCCAGGAAAGGCCCATCTGGTCTGACCCATGGTTGTCTGTGGTCAATATGATGTAATGAATGGCTGCTCATAATTTGAGTTTGAGTCCTCTCTGTAAAATACGGTCACGGCTATTGGGGTCTATGGTAATTGTATTATATCAAAGTAGGGTAGAGGTAGGATTAAACGTAGGCCTTTGCGATTATATAAAATATTTTCAGATTGTAGAGATAGGTTGAGACGAGGTCACACTGATGGTTTTGGTGTTTGTAAAATTATAATTAACGACGGTTTGGGTCGATTGGCCATCAGTTTGGTCACGAATATCTCCTAGGGGTAAGCAGCATGAGTTAGTGTAGTTCGGTCACAGTGAAAATTCGTCACAGATTTTGAATCCCATATGTTGAGTGAAAAATCGTCACAGGTTAAATTTAAAAGATTTAAACAACATATTTTGGTGAAAAATGGTCACTGGTGTCGATATTTTTATAAATTGTTTGTTTTTTTAGTGAAATTTCGTCACAACTAACTAAGAACACATTATCAGCTGAATGTTTTTTTATTTAAAATAATGTGTAATAGGTACCAGTAATCTAAATAGGTAGCTATGTATTACATAGGTTGCTATGTATCACATAGGTAGCTATGTGTTACATCGGTAGCTATATATTAAATTGGTAGCTATATATTACATAGGTAGCTGTGTGTTACATAGGTAGCTATGTATTACATAGGTAGTTATGTATTACATAGGTAGCTATGTATTACGTAGGTATCTATGTATTACATAGGTAGCTATGTATCATAATTCTTATAGGTAGCTATGTGTTTCATAGGTAGCTAGCTATGTAGGTATGTGTGTATGTAATACCTACTACATAATACACAGTCACATATAAATAACATTATATATACATCGCTATATGTATGTATTGCATATAAAGCTAAGTGATGTGTACCTACCTACATATTATGAATATTCGCGAAATAGTAGTTACGGAGATTTGGGTGAATCAGAATAATCAGAATAATTGGACCTAGTTATGCTTAAACGTTCCAATCCACAGAGAGGTCTCTGTGGATTGGAACGTTTAAGCATAACTAGGTCCAATTGTTTAATTTAATTTTGTAACAAACCCTAGTTCCAGCCACTCCACGCTAGATGGCGCTGTACCCGTTCCTACAACGCGGTGTTAAGATTCGCCCGGTTCGAGTGACCTCACCGGCGATCGCCACTTTTTTGTTAAGCACTCTAACCTACCTAGTTGTATTGTATTGTGTACGCTTACGCGGACCTATTCAACTAGTCATAGATCTAGAACGTGTGTCGTGTACGTTGCCACGGACCGACCACTCCATTCAATTTGTAATTTGTAAAAATCGTTTCGAATATACTTAGTCCAGTCATCACCGGCGTTTCATTTTGCTACGAGTCTCGTCCTACCCTGCTACAAATTGACGCCCAACAGCGGGACAGGAATTTCGCCCTGGAGAAATTACCTGGGAAACCCACCCTAAGGCCGAGACCACACAGAACCGAAATGGCTACCGTAAATATGACCACGGACCAATTACAAGAAATGGTATCTTCAATAACTACGGCTACTGTCCATGCAATACAAGCTGCCAATACGGCCAACAGTACAGCTTCGTTCGCTGATGCTCGCTTCACGTACGCTGGAGAAAGGGACACGGAGAAGGTCGAGGAGTTCCTGACCACTGCCTCAATCTTTAAGAAGGCACGAAGGATATCCGACCAGGTCGCTTTGGAAACCGTGGGCTTACTGTTGACCGGTGATTCATCAACTTGGTGGCAAGGAGCTGGAAAACGCATACAAACGTGGAGTGATTTCCAAAAACGCCTAAGGCACGCTTTTGCACCAAAGAAACCTGGATACCTGGTGTTCCAGGAAATCTTCGCACAGAAGCAGCGGGCTGACATGTTGACGGAGACGTTCGTGGCAAAGAACTTGGCCCTGCTCGAGCAACTTCCGCCTCCAGCCATAGCAGAATGTCACCAATTGAGTATGATTTATGGTCAGCTACACATAAGCATTCGAGAAAAAGTACCTCGAGACTCTTTGTCTTCCTTCGACGAATTAATGGAAGCAGCGCGTGGGGTAGAAGAACTACTGCAAGAAATACCCACTCCGGCCAATACCAATAATAGTGGGCCAACGGTGAAGAAGGCTCGTTGTGGCTACTGTCGAGTGATGGGACACGCTGTGGAGCAATGCCGCAAGAGAATAAGAGCAGAAGGCCTCCAAATAAAACGTGAAGTCAAGTTAGAAACTGCTGGGACTCAAGCGCCTTCACCGTCACAGCCTGTGTTCTCCTGTTACGGTTGCGGTAACCCTGGGGTTGTAAGGAGCAAATGCCCCAATTGCAAAGCGAGCAAAGAGAAGTCCGTGAGGACTGAGAATGTGGATTTTTGCGCGTTAAACATCAAGACCGACGCACGATTAAGACCGGTGATCGGCATTGGAATATATAATATTGTGGGCACAGCTTATATCGACACTTGCGCGAAAACCAGTGTCGCGTCGTATCAACTATACACCTGTTTGAAACGACAGGGCTGCAAGTTTTATAAACAGACCGTAAACATCACCCTGGCAGATGGCGTTAAGAAAAGGGAGGAAGTCCTGACGGTTACAGTTCCCGTTAAACTGTGTACGCGTATCGTCAAAACTACATTTGTTGTTCTGCCCGAAGCGAAAGAGAATAAGACGCTACTTGGGGTCGGTTTCATTCAAGATGCCGAAATGGTTCTCAACCTGCCCCAACAGACATGGCATTTCAACGACCAACCCCACAAAACTTATGAGTTGGAAGAAGAAGCCTGTGACGGGATATCAATGGCGCACGTAGAATGTGTTTCCCCTTCACTGATGATGGGTAAGGTGCCGGTGGTACTAGCATCTGAAGAAGCAGCCCAAATACCAGAAGCTGCTGAAGCGAGCCTGCCCCCCTACAAGCTCATCCCGATACACGGAATTGCAACACCGCCCCATCGCCTAAACACTCAAGTCTTTGATGGTTACTCTCCGAGATTTGCCGACTATATGTTTGAAGATGCTAAGCGTTCGCTGGAAACAGCTGAAGTTACATTGTCTCCCCACTCTAAAAAGCTGTTTCCAGGTTATACGAGCGATGATATAGGGCTAAACGCGCTGTGCATAACAGATATTGATTCAGGAACATTAAATGACGAACAGAAGGTGCGGCTGATTGGGCTATTAAATCAGTTCGACTCAGTCTTTACGCATAGCAAAACGGCAACCTCCCTGACCGAACACTGCATCGATACTGGTGATCACAATCCTGTGTCGGTACCGCCATATCGCCTTTCACCATCAAGACGAGACACACTTAAAAAGGAGATTGAACAAATGCTTGAAGATGACATAATAGAACCCAGCACTTCTCCATGGTCATCGCCGGTAGTGATGGTACCAAAGAAGAATGGTACTGTTCGAGTGTGTGTGGATTACCGCCGATTAAACGCCATGACCATACCCGATACATACCCCATGCCTAGAATCGACGATCTCCTCCATGAAGCCAAGCCAACACCCTTTATGACCACACTTGACTTACGCGCTGGTTACTGGCAGGTTGCAGTCCGTCGCGAGGACCAGGATAAGACGAGCTTTATCACCCCATTTGGCATATTCAGATTTAAAAGAATGCCCTTTGGACTGCGCAACGCTCCTGCTACTTTTCAACGCCTCATAGACCGTGTGAAGGTAGCTACGGCAAATGTTAAGATGCTAGCGTATCTAGACGATATCATTGTTTTCTCTAGTACATTCGAAGAACATTTAAAAGACATCGGTAAAGTGCTGAAAGTACTGAAGGAAAATAATCTAGTAGTGAACCCAGCCAAGTGCCATTTCTGCTGTGCGACCATCAAGTACCTGGGACACTATATTACGCCAGAAGGTTTCAAAGTTGACCCAGAAAAGGTGAAAGCGATTGCTGAACTATTGCCACCGAAGGACTTAAAACATCTATTAGGGTTTATACAAACTTGCTCTTGGTATCGCAGATTTATCCCAGAGTTCTCTAAGGTGAGCGAACCTCTGACCCGGCTTACAAAGAAAAATGTCAAGTGGACGTGGGGAAAAGAACAAGCAAAAGCATTTGATGAGTTAAAAAGGCGTCTGATCACTGCGCCAGTACTGAAGCAAGCCGATGAAACTAAACCATACATAATCAAAACGGACGCAAGTAGTTATGCGTTAGGGGCACTTTTAGTGCAGGGGGAGGGTGAAGAAGAGCATCCAGTAGAGTATGCCAGCAGACTATTAAACCCTGCCGAAAGAAATTACAATACGACTGAGCGAGAAGCCCTTGCCGTTGTATGGGCACTAACGAAATTTCGAGGATACATAGAGGGTCTACGTGTAATAGTAATCACGGACCACCAAGCTCTCAAGTGGCTTATGACCTTGAAATCACCTAGTGGACGACTTGCGCGATGGGCTCTACTCATTCAAGCTTTTGATATCACCATAAAGTACACGCCAGGACGGACCAACGTCGTGGCCGATGCCTTGTCGAGGCCAACCTGTCATGAAGCATCCAGCGAAACCTGTGGTATTTGCAGTACGATAGTCGATATGCCAGCACGCCGACCGGTTGAAGTTCGCCAAGAACAATTGTCCGATGATCACATTGCCAGAATTATTCAATCCCTTGAATCGGAGGGCAGCGATGACGCCGTCTATTGGAGCAATAAAGGGTTTCTAATGAACAACGGTATCTTGTACAGGTATAGCCCTGATGGAGACAGAGATGATGCACAGCTGGTAGTACCACAGCACGAATGGGCCAAAGTGTTGGCCACATATCATGACGATCCCCTAGCAGGACACTATGGCGCTGACAAAACCTACCAACGGATAGCGAAGAGATACCATTGGAAGGGAATGAGAAAGTATGTTGAGGCTTATGTTAAGAAATGCTTGCCCTGTCAGCGTTACAAACCTAATAACCTGAAACCCGCAGGATTACTGCAGACCACCTCCGTCAACCAGCGTTTTGAAGTGTTGTCGTTCGACCTATTTGGGCCATTGCCACCAACACCGTCCGGAAAAACTTGGATTTTTATAGTCGAGGATGTGGCTACCGGTTGGGTTGAGCTGTTCGCGTTAGAGAAGGCAAGTGCTGAGCGATGTGCTACCACTCTCATTAATGAGGTATTTCTCCGTTATGGTACTCCCAGACGAATTCATAGTGACAACGGGCCACAATTCGTTAGCTCCATCATGCAGCAAGTTACTTTCTGTCTTGGCATCAGTCAAACCTTGACGCCTGTATACCATCCTGCCGCAAACCCGGTAGAAAGAAAGAATCGAGAACTCAAAACCCAGTTAGCGATCCTGGTGAAAGATGACCACCGAGCATGGGAAGACAAGTTGCCATGCATCAGATTTGCCATGAACACAGCCACTAGCCTAGTAACCAGCTATACCCCAGCGTACCTGACTTTTGCCCGTGAACTACGTACGCCGGATGACAGTTTTCAAGATTTGAGGCAAATAGTACTCTCGGAAAATTTCATACCAGAGATTACCCCAAAACTGTTACTACTCGCAAGTACCCTTGACAAAGCCCGGGAGGTCAAGGATGCTAATGAAGAACGAAGGAAAGAATACGCGGATAAAGCTCGCAGGCCAGACCCAGGATATGGGCCAGGTGATCTCGTTTTAGTCACAACACACGGGGCTAGCAAAGCAAGTCAAGGAGTAAGCGCCAAGTTCATGCCACGTAGAGACGGCCCTTATGTAATCAAGACACGTCAAGGAGCATCTACCTATGCCATAGCCGATCCCGCTAACCCAGACCAGATCAAAGGGAAATACCACACGTCGGCCTTAAGGCCTTACCAAGGAGACCTTGAAGAGGTACCAGAGCCTGTACAGCCCCTAAGGAAGCGAGGAAGGCCTAAAAAGATTACGCCTCCTTCACAGGACGAAGAAAAGCCAAGACAGCGGGGACGACCTAAGAGACGCCAATAGAACTTATCCTGTCTCTCTTGTCGGGGCGTCTGCGAGGACAGAGGGGGAGTATGTAACAAACCCTAGTTCCAGCCACTCCACGCTAGATGGCGCTGTACCCGTTCCTACAACGCGGTGTTAAGATTCGCCCGGTTCGAGTGACCTCACCGGCGATCGCCACTTTTTGTTAAGCACTCTAACCTACCTAGTTGTATTGTGTACGCTTACGCGGACCTATTCAACTAGTCATAGATCTAGAACGTGTGTCGTGTACGTTGCCACGGACCGACCACTCCATTCAATTTGTAATTTGTAAAAGTCGTTTCGAATATACTTAGTCCAGTCATCACCGGCGTTTCATTTTGCTACGAGTCTCGTCCTACCCTGCTACAATTTAATTTAATTTAATTTAATTTAATTTAATTTAATTTTCATCATAACCTGTTTTGGCGCCACCGTGTACCTACCTAACTAAACATTTTTATTTACGGCTCTGATAAGTAATATTAACTAATGTAAAAATGTATATCAGTTAGGTAATACAGTAGCTAGTAGGTACCTATACCTCTTATGACGAATTTGCACTTAAAAATTATAAAAAAATAAGCCTGTGACCAAATTGCACTATTTATTATTAATAAATAAATTAAATATTCAGTTGTGACGAAATTGCACTCATTATACAGTGTGACGATTTTGCACTGTGACCAAACTACACTAACTCAGCAGCATAGAGCATAGGGGTTGGTCTATGGGACTCCTTTTTTTTGGTGGGTTTTTGGAGCCCCAAAGTGCAAGGCATACCCGGGTAGGCGCGTCATGTGGTGAAGTATGACGTCATCAGTTTGATTAAACTTGGGAATGTTCTGATGGGTAAGTCAGGGGGCGACACTGATGAACACCACTGACATTAGCCTGCCGGTATCCATGCACTAGTTGCTAGCAGAAACTGGACTAGTGTCTATGCGTTAGCTTAGTGTAAGTTCTTCCCACCTAGGTAGGCGCATTTAGATAGGTTAGGCAGGTAGGCCTAGCGTTAAGTTGCATTGTATAAAGTCAGATATGTGTTCCAAACCAGCAGTAGAGAGGGATGATGTAAGAGGTTATATATCGCTGGTTCCGTACTGGCCGCTTTAGTTTAAGTTTGGAACGCATATCAAAAGAAACAAAGATTGAAAGCGTTTGTATCTCCCGCCAGGGAGTAATTATATTCCTTGGTTTGTATTATGTCTTAGATCCGGGGGCGAGGGGATTGTCATGTTTCTCTATAAATAAAATATCTTCTAAAATATAATCCAATTAGTTATTATTACGCCGCCACCATCTGAGCGAAGCCCCGTCACAGTACCTACCCGACTCAAATGTATGAGACAGCAGATTTTTTTTCGCATTTCCTGATGTACGCTCCATAGTGAAAGTTGTTCAGTTTGATGGTCTGATAGTTCACCGTTTCAGTATTTGCTAGGCTGTCACTTACACCCTGTATAGATCATTAGTATGTAGCTTAGAGGTATAGAGCATAGACATAATAGTATACCCATCGAAAGCGATAAAATAATTTCTAAATCTTATTAACTGACTTCAGAAAAAGGAGAACACACTTTTTATCAAATTTTCAAACAACACTTTATAAAACTAGTATAAGAGCCGGGGTTGCATTGTACTATGTTTTATGCGAGATACAATGAAATGCTTGATTATTTCCTTCATAAAAGAAACGCATGTACCTACACACACAAACACTTTGAAATTCGTTAAGTTGTTACGTAGCCACACTATACTGCCGTGCTAAGCAAAAAGGGCACATGCCCGTTTTAGCGATTTCGAGAGAAACTTGTTTTTATGTTTCGAGTATTTCACAGTAAGAAATACATCCAAACCGCTTAGGATAGTTGTTATAATTTGTAGTTAAAATTATAACAACCATCGTATTTCTCGCTATACTTTACGTCTTATTGTACTATGGTAAGTGCGAATCATACGACTTTTTTTGGTTTAAAATTTTGTGTTACAGTTCAAGGAATCCAAATAAAAAAAGAACAGATTTTGGTCATTTTCAGACGTAGGCCCTTTTGGCTTAGCACGGCGTATACTATACCGGTGCTACAGAATTTGTGATATTTCGTTCAAATACAACGTGCAAAGCCTCACAGTTACCAATCAATCAATTTGTGCCGACATTCCCTTCCAAACTACCTTTGCTCTATTTTGAACCATGCACTCCCCAAAACATACTCTGAAATGTCAATACACGAATCATTTTTCATTTTACGAAAACGCGGTTCATACAAATACCACACTAAAGTTTGTTGCGGAAATGCTAAGGAAACTTTAGATTAACCCGTATTTTATTGGGCTTGCCCACACGATAAGAAGAAGAAGTGTAAACTAAAGTATAATCTTAATTGATTAACTCTCAGTTGCAGAAACGCTCACTAAAGTTAATCCTCCATTTAATCTCTGCTAGCTTTTACTACGTCAACAAGACACAAAGTGACAGCAAAAAATTTAATAGAGGATTAACTCTAATGAGCATTTCAGCAATTGAGCATAATTGAGATATTTTTTACGCTATGGCTGTAGTGTAGAGTATGAAGATACGAGAGCAAGAATCGCTGTTCTCGGCTCATATTTTGCGAACATCAACAAAGCTAAGACTCGAAGTTAGCTCATTTGTCAAAGAATAGGTAAGTTTTTCTTTTTCTTCTCTCGCAAAGACTTTAATTTGGCAATAGTGTTACAGTTTTTGAGTTATTTCTGGATATTATGAACTAGATTTTAGAGAGAATGAATGAAAGAATAGTTACAAATGAAATATAATAATATCAAGTACCTAAAGGTGAGCGGAAGTTTTGGGAGAGGAAGTCCGAGAATAGCAAAAGCATATTATCAGGATCAAATTTCACTTTGTGCGTTTTTCCCCAGTTGGTTAGGACATTGCAGGCTGTATCCACCTGATTAAGTCTGAAAAGAAAGATGATTCCGTGCTTCGGATGGCACGTTAAGCTGTTGGTCCCGGCTACTATCACTAGTGGTAGTAGTCGTTACATAAAAACCACGTCAGAGGCCGTAAGGCGGTTTGAATAAACTCTGACACCAGGGCTTTGCAGCCCACTCGATAAGAAGAAGGATCAAATCAATTATCTTTTCCAAAAAGGACAAGTGTGTAGCACCCTCAATCGTCGGAAGTGCATGCAGAAGATGTATGAATGTGGATGAAGCTAAAGAGGTGTGTCAGAGTCGTAGAGTGTGTCGGTCCGTGGTCTCTGCCTACCCCCTTAGGACAAGGACCTGAGCTTATGTATGTATGTGTTACTAAAACTACATGAAAAAAAGAGAAATTTTATTTTTATTTTCTAGGATACCATTATCTATTTACTGATCCATCATTGTGGATATCAACTATGTGCCAAAGTAAGAACAAGTATAATATTACAATCTCTTGTTCTCCAGTCTTAAAATTACAAAGAACACTGTTGGAAACTTGCGTAAATAATAATTTTCCATAAAGTTTTTTTTAATAAACATCAAAGGCATTCTTGTAAGACGTTGTAATCCCGCAGAGTTTTGTAAAGAATACAAAGGATAACTGCTATAAATAAAAACCTTGGCGTTATAATAATTGGAGAGGAAGCATGTTTTGATATCATTGTTCCGAGAAAACCTATCTTGATGAAAGTTCCACGATTTTTGGCAGACTTTCTGGATTATATTCGTTATATCCGCTCTGGAAACTATACTATTACTATAATAGTGGTACATATTAAGTATTAGGTACGCTTTGTGTACTCGGTATTTCATGTGTATAGCAACGGATCAAGGTATCAAATACGATTACTTGTCCTGGTGACAAAAACATTCCTGGAGACTATGAGCATATGACTATGTGCGACAATCCGTCACCGTGTGTGATTCTACGTGCAGTTTCTACAACTCCTTGCTTCACAAATGACGGACGACGTCTGCCGCTCCGTCAATGCGTCATCGTGTGTGATCCCACAAAAAATGTGTCATATTATTGTTATTTTCTGTATTGCGCAAATATAACATAAAAAACAGTTAGACATGGAAACAAAAATCATAAAGTTAATGTTTATTTCCATTCGATTCCGTTCACATCGACAAAAGTGTATCCTAAATAAGTTTTGTTCTACTGAAACAGTAATCTTGTCTTCAATGCGACATTAGAAGCCATGTTAGCGAAGGTGGACACAACATTGAAGTACCTAACTATACAATTCTTAATAAGCTTCTTATTATTTTACCGTTTCGCAGAAAATTGTCTGAAAGCTCAACTCGCTAATACCTCGTTAAAACATAGTTACCAAGTCTTTGTACACAAGACCACCTAGCCCCACCTTTATCATTATCGCTTACAACGTTTAGCCTAGCATTCAAGGTTGATATTTGTATGTTCACTGGTAGTACTTTCGTGGTTAGTTGTACAACATCTTAGCTAATTTCTACATCAAGGTTTTGCCCCTCTCGAAGGGGAATCACGCAAGAAATGCATTAACATACGACCTGTACTACACAAGTGCATTCACTCGTAGGTAATTAATTGTTGACGGATTACGGGATTATAATGTTTTTGTTTTGTTCTTGAGGATTTATGGAATAATTGTGGAGCTAATATTTCAAGCCACTGTAAGTAGGACTAAGTAATCTGCGCTTAGAGAGGCGTAGCTGCCGCGTTATTTCATTTCGGATTTTAGTTCCTTTGTACACGGTTCAAATTAGGGCATTGAAAGTTGTCAATCTACAGAGGTATTGTCGTCAGGGGTGCCACGTATTATGTGTGTATCTATAATTATAAAAAACGGGCCAACTCGCTCATGATACGTCCTATTTTTGACTTTGAGCGAAAATATTTCGAGACCGAAGCTTGTTCCATTAGACAAGACCTATTCAACGACAATTCAAGGTCGCTCAGCGAGCTATAGAGAGAGCTATGCTCGGTGTTTCTCTGAGGGATCACATCAGAAATTAAGTGATTCGTCACAGAACTAAAGTGGCTCACATAGCTCAGAAAATTAGCAAGCTGAAGTGGCAATGGGCTGGTCATATCTGCCGAAGAACTGACAACCGATGATGGGGTGTCAGAGTTCTACAGTGGAGACCGCGAACTGGTAGGCGTAGTGTGGGACGCCTCTGGACAGACAACCTAAAAAAAGTAGCGTGGAGCGACTGGATGAGGAAGGCCAAGGACAGAGTTTTGTGGCGCGCCTTGGTCTTGGAGGCCTACGTTCAGCAGTGGACGATGATACGCTGATGATGATGATCCAACGACACCTCAAATTTCGATTCAATAGGTGCAAAAATAAGCGAGTTATTAAGGCGGGGCATACAGACGGTTTGAATACGGAACCCTAATAATTAATGAAGAATGTAGTCGTAGCAATGCTCACATTTAGCAATTTTAGTTTCAGGATAGAATGATACATATATGTCAAGTCGTGAGAGGTGGCTAGCCCTTCGCCCACATAAACACTGCATAAGAAACCTTTAGAGTCACGTTGCAAGGTTTGCCCCGAACACTTGTCTCTACCGTGGTGTTCGCGCGGTTCGCGTTTCAGCCTGCAACGAGGCTCCACAATCCTTCTCAGTTGTTCTTACTCAAAAACAATCCTCGAGATTGGATAGATACTCCCTCAAAACACTTGACATTGGCGGAAATGCGCTGCTAACGCACAAGCAAGAAGTCCATTAATCTTAAATAAAAATAATAAAAAAAAAAAAACTTTAAGATGATAGGCGGGCTGAAATGCAAATTTGGAGAATAGTTCACTTTTCCGAATGTACACATATTTATCAAATCTGCCCCACCCCTACACCCCGCCGACTAGAGTGCGAAAGAGACAACTGCAGCTCAGACCGATTTTATATACAAAATATCAACGATTTCGTATTCCGATACCGATTTTAATAATTCTTTCAAAAATAATATGAGATAGACTTTGGCTATGTCCGTACGTTATACTTTTTTTGTTTATATTCGTCAAATTTATTTACTGGATGTCTGAAAACGGATGGTAAAATGGGTCATTTTCGAAGGTCCCTAGTTCTTACAGTAATTAATAAATGCAAAAAAGCAAAACATAGGGACATGGCAGAGGTGATATAGATTGTATGGTAAAAAAATATTTGCTCTAGTGTTATTATCCAGGGAGAAAACAGGGGAATACGTTTGTATGGAGAAAACTGTACTCTTCTATCTTTGTCGCCTCACATGTTCTTCTAAAATTATATTGTAATTCCGACATAGATACGAGATAATGAACGATTATTCATAGCACAGTAAACAGTTTCCCCCAAGGAACTAATACAAAAGCTCGTCTATTTCAGAGCACCTGCATGCCAATTATCTACGATCCAAAACGTCTTTGTCTTCAATTTGTTTGTACGTTTGTCTCTAGTTCCAAATATTGACATTTCAAACACTCCCCGGATGTAAGTGGGAACTGCGCTACGTTTCAGAGAGATATTTAGGGAAGATTATCTTTATTTGTCTTGCTGGGTTTGGATAGTGCCTCCAGCGAAATCATACTTTTCACTTTAGGATTTTCGGCTTGGCAAATGTAGAGGATAATGTGCAGCTACGCTACCTGACTTGAATAGTTCATTATTAATAATAGCACAGCACATGCCCAAGACTATATTCCCCGAGGAGGTGGTCTGATCTAAAAACTGATGATATTCTTAAAACTCAGAACAACGATGTAAAAAATATCCTTCAATATTAATACCGACCGACTCGTACCAATGAGTTTTTCGGAATTTATGTACGATTTGTAACACCACTGGCTTTTCGGTGAAGGAAAACATCGTGAGGAAACCTACATGCCTCAATTTCGAGGCATGTATTTTTACCCACTGTCCATTATAAGTGGCGACGAGCTCACCCCCTGTCACACTGGACAGAGTTTTCGGTACTACTGGTGAAACGTGGATGTTCTGAGGTTTCAGAATATCTCTGACTACCCCCTCGGGGAATATAGTCGTGAGCATATGCTTATGCAATATTAAAGAGGCCATCAGGGTTCTTCAGACCATCAAACTGAACCAATTTTACTATGGGACCAACTTTGAAATAACGAAAATAATAAGCTGTTCATCACTGACATATCGCACGTTAAAACCAATACCGTCACTAAACGAAAAACCCGCATTTTTAGATTTTCGCACCACGTCTCCCACCAATCAGAGCTTTGTCCAATGCAAAAACACCTGTAACGAAATTCCATGTAATTCTTATAGATGTCAGTAGTATCGCAACGACTTTAAACAAAATTCGCCCGCCGACTAACCGCTTTACCGACACCATTTGGATAGTGACGTGAACGTCAGACATACCAGAGTACTTTCTAAGCGCAAGAGTGTCATTTTTTGGATAAGAACGTTATTCCATTAAATAGAACAGCCAATTGAATGTACTTTGATGTGTGGAGTACCGTCATTTTTTGGTTAGTGTCATTTTCACGTTAATTTAATAGCGTAAATTCGGTACAAATAAACGCAATACTGTCCGTTTTTGCATAGAGCCATATTTGCTTTTACTTTAGGCTAAAAATCTGTTGCAGTTTCTGGGAATAGTGTATTTTTGACGATTAAAGTCGTTCTTTTTGTTAGTTTTTGAGCGTAAAACGCATAGGGATTCAAACAAGACTGTCATTTTATGTTTTAAACCTATTTTGCCTTTACTTAAGATAAAAGATCTGTAGATAATTTCAAGAAATATTGTCATTTTATATAAATTCATACAAAAATTATAACATTTTTTTAGAGTCAGTATTGTTTGTATCTTTTATAAGTAAACCGTGGCATGTTTCGTTTGGTGTCGATATTACCTAAAATTTATTGTAAACTGTGAATGTTAAAAATAAATTAGAACACATTTTAACTTTTTACTATTTAAGTTTTGTATTCTTTTGCCAAAACCAAGAGCTTTTTTACCTTGATTTTATAGGTAAGTATTTAGCTAACTAAAAACTCAAGTGAATTGTTACTTGCAAAAGAAGTCGGGTTGACTTCGGCTTTTAGAGATTCCCAAAACTTAATCAGCCCCGTGGTATAGAATTACGTAGTTCTTTTTAGCTCGTAGCTCATAAGCCTCAAAACAAAATCTATGCCGGACAATGCCTCAATCGACGGAAGTGCATGAAGAGATGCACAATTGCGTGAGCTTATGTATGTATGTATGTAGAATATGAGGTGTATTCGATTCTCGTAGGACAAAGTACCTAAGCCCCTCCCATTTCAGATCATGAAAACAGTATTTGATTTCAATCAAGACCACATCGTCCCCACCAGTAGTCTTGTCAAAACTTTCTACGGGAGTCAGGAAAATTGAAGTACGAACCACCATACAATTTTACGACGGCCGTCTTTAAGATCTAAATAGCATTTTCAAGATTATGCCAGTATCAAACCCAAAGTCCTTCGTCAGTCAAGAGCAAAATACCAAAGTCAAAAATCAAACTATTCTTCATCAGAATCCGATTTTGTTTTGGAAGAAAATGCTATTGAAAAGCCATCGTTGGTCAAGAGTTAAATACCAAAATCTAAACTAAACGAGTGTTCAAAATGAAGCCCGTCAGACCTTAAATTCAACTTTGAAAGAGGAGTCATGAAACAATGTTAGGGCTAAACCAAAATGGAGCCCGATCCAGACCTCTAGCTCTAGCTCGTCATCAAAATCAGATTAGGTTACAGAACTCGTCTTTAAACTCTTACTATATAAAAGTGGAGTAGGACCCAAAATTACTTGGTGCCTAACACAAAGTTATTTGTTAAATTACTTTAGTGTAGTTTACTTTTACATCTACACAGTTCCTTGTACATTTTCTTTATACCTATGATTATGATGAATTTACAGCGTGTTTAAGTGCTATTTATTAGTGTACTTCTTCCTTTGAACACGGTGTATAAGTGTGAGTATCTAGAATAGCCCGCATGGACATAGAAGTTGTAACGATGCGTACATGGAATAGCAAGAAGTATTCATATTTATGTATCAGTCCTATTGTAACACTTATTATACCTATTGTACCCCTCTTTTACCTCGGCGCTTAAGAACGGTCTATTGACAACTGTTTTTTTATTATTTACACCAGTTAATTGCTCTTACAATGCATGTTTTTTTAAGTTTTCTTAAGTTTTACTAGAATAGTGTCAGTCAATGTACCCTATTCTCCACGATAAATTAAGTGAAAAAGTTAGAGGAATAATGACACAAAAGTAGATATTTTTTAATAACTGCATGAAAATGGAATATACCCTGTACATCATTGAACTAATAGCAAGATTATTACCCAAACTATCATTTAAATTGATAAAATCATTAAAAACCACTAACGAAAAAATGCAATTAAATAATTCGTTTTGCAAAAACTTTGAACGCCATTTCCCGAAAGTTGCATTTTTTGAATAGTGACGGTAATGGTTTTAACGTGCGATATACTCTAGCGATAGACAAGCTCGTTCAAACAAATAACATGTAACACAAAACAACACAAAATTACACTTTGCGGGCTGTCATTGCCATAGTGACGAAGTTAACTCGGGAACATCAATCAGGTGCGGGCACCGCATTCAAGTGGAACATGTTGCATCTATGAAAGGGCCTGTCTATCGCTAGACTAGAGCGTAAGTCAATGCTGTTCATACATTTTGGTTGACTACCTATTGATATTTACTCGTACTATATGGATCAGCTATTTTTCTTTGCAATTTCTGTGTTGGCTACATAGTGAAAGTGGTTCAGTTTGATGTTCTGAAGCACCATGTTTGATATGTATCGACATTTATGATATGTATGTACTCTTAAAATTATTTATCCAAACCTATGGAATAGTATAAAAACAAATACAAAAATTCTACTGTATATTCTACTGTATACAAGGTGTTTCATAAGTAAAAATAAATATTTGAAACTCTTAAGGGGTTTGTTCAGACCGTCAAACTGAACAACTTTCTCTATGGGACCAACATCAAAATAAAAAATCGGATATCTCATACATATTTTAGCTCTAGTCGATGTGTAGAGTACCTATGGAACATCATAATTTTTTTTTGCGATTTCGATATTGGTCCCATAGTGAAAGTTGTTCAGTTTGATGGTCTAAACCACCCCCTTAAATGTTTATTTGTATTTTTGTAACACCTTGTATAGTCGTATATTCAATTCTATTCAATCCAAATAATTTATTTTAGACAAGATGCCATATTATAAGGGTTAGTATACATTTATCTTAAAAGTTAGTATAGACAGTCCAATCGCAGAAACCTAATAAATTTTAAATGAGACGAGATTCGATGACCTTGTGAAGGTTGCAGGTAGCCAATCCAGGAATCCAAGGATCCAAGGAGCTGACTTATGTAAATAATGGGCCACAGCATAAATGACGGTGCTCATGATGAGTTTTGAATTCAAAGGCGTATCAGCCGTGGACCACTCTCCTCTCACTCACACTCCATACTAATCGATGAGAAAGAGCGCGTGGCTCCGATCAGAATTTTGCTGTTTTCTTTGAAAAATTCGATGATTTTTTATTAATTTCGAAAAAGTAAAAAAACCACATCATTCTAAATTGTATTGTGAACAATATAGTAAATTTTCATTTTGTTCCGATTAAAAATGTAAGAGTAAAATGGTTACAACTGGAAAAAAAGGGGTGACTTTAGAGTCCCTTTTCTTCGGTTTTATTCATTAAAATCGATTTCTAGAAAAACCACATCACTCTTCATATCCTGTAGATGGTTCAGTTTAAATTTCAGCTCAAAAAGTGCCATAGTTAATGAATAAAATGGTTACAAAATTACCCAAAACCGGCAGGTAGCCCCTTAAAATTATTGTCATAAAAGAATAAATAAAACCGGTCAAGTGCGAGTCGGGCTACTCGCGCACCGAAGGTTCCGCACCACGCCACCACATAACATATTAACTTCGAAAAAAGTTTTTCACCTTACAAGCTCGGAAAGATTCTGTTTATCGTTCGAAATCTGAGTGCAAAAGTGTATTTTATCCGCTAGCGTGCAAAGAGTTTTTGAAATTCGAATTTGTCTATTCAATATTTTTGTATACCGCCAATGCACTGAAAATGCTTAATAACTATTTCATGACACTGGCCAGCACGAAAATAAAAACTTTTTGAAATGTTCTTTTTAGCAATTCACTTTTTTTCCTCGCTGTTGTGAGGTGAAAAATTTTGTGTTTCGCTCGGCTGCAAAGTTATTCTGCGTCTCGTACCTTTGAATCCTTCGCTAAACGCTCAGGATTCTATTATTTGAACCACTCGCTTCGCTCGTGGTTCAATCCTAGAATCCTTCGCTTGCTCAGGTTTCAATAAAAGTACTCGCGCCAAAAAGCAACTTTGCAGCCTAGCATAACAAATAACTATTGTTTTCTCCGGGACTTTTAGTGCAAAACAGACTCATTCTTGACCGGTTTTTATTATTTGTTGTTATACGCTAGAATTTGCTCTATAAATCACACCAAGTTTGACGCTTGTAGGTATGTATTACGGTTGTTACTTTAGAGTGAGAAAAAAAAATAGTTTCTTGTATGAGGACCTTAATTTTTAACTTTTTTATTTAATTTATTGACAAATCCGCCGTAACAAAGCATATTCTGTGAAAATTTCAACTGGACAGCTATTACGATTCAAAAGTTACAGCCCTAAATAGGTAGGACGGACGGACAACATAGGCTTAATAATAAGGTCCCGTTTTCACGCTTTGGGTACGGAACCCTAAAAACGTACCTACATGAACATTTAATAGAAACTCTGCTACAGTTCCGTACCCAAAGGGTGAAAACTGGACCCTATTACAAAGCCTACGTTGTCCGTCCGTCCGTCCTACCTATTTAGGGTTGTAACTTTTGAACCGTTATAGCTAGAAAATTGAAATTTTCATCCAGTACATCACATTCTACTAGTGTCCGGTCCACTCGAGGGTATTTTAGAGCAAAGAAAGGGTGTATTTGCTCTAGCTCTATAGAGCTGAGCTGTTTGCGGTGGACACTATTCTCTGGTCGATGTACTTCAATTATTCTTGGTTTACTTGTTGCAACGAGCATTGGGATTGGGACGACAGGGACAGTACTGTGGTTGTCTTGGTTGGTAAAACTAGAAAAAGTATTTTTTGTTGCTCATTGAGCTCTATACACGGTGTAACAATACACCTGTGCTTCAGACCAACAAACTGAACAACTTTCACTATGGAGCCAACAACAAAATCGCGAAAACAAAATCAGCTGTTTCATACAACACTGCAGTAGCGACTCGACTCAAATGTATAGACAGTTCTTTTTTTCGCTATTTTGATATTGGCTCCTAGTGAAAGTTGTTCAGTTTGATGGTCAGAAGGCCCCCCTTAAGTATTACTAGGGTGTTTTGTTACATCCTGTATTTTTCTTGATTTTATTAAATAAAAATCTTTACTTGAATGATGATCGCTTATTTTGCATTTCACTTTGTATATTACGATTATCGGCATATACCTAATGCAATGCTATTCAAATTACTGTTTCTACAAGCCACGTCTCAAATACTTCTTTCGTTGAAATTGATATTTCGTGTGAGTCTGGAATATTTAGACGATATTCGACTACCCTCGAGGTAGCTGTTGCATAGAAAATGTCAATGGCTATTGGACCCAAATGTATCAAACAGCAGGATTTATTTCTCGCGATTTCAATGTTGGTCCTTTAGTGAAATTTGTTAATTTCGATGGTCTGAAGCACCCCTTTAAGTGTTTAGACACATTTATGTTAACACCCTGTATAACAATTAAGACATAAGTTATACAATTAAAAGCTAATCAAACATTATGAATACCTACACCACTAGTTTTTAATTAGTGACGAAACTTTAAGGGTGTATTCAGACCGTGAATCTGTGAACAACTTTCTCTAAGGAACCGCACTTTTGTATGGGAAGTCCAAATTTTTTTTCGTTTTTAGACCCATGTTCCTTATGGAAAGTTGTTCAGATTCACGGTCTGAATACACCCTTAAAGTTTCGTTACTAATCAAAAACTAGTGGTTTTTATTATGCTTTAATTAGTAGGGCAAATATGGTTTTGTATACGCAAATTCAACTATCATTTTGATAGAGCGCTCTCGATGATTTATATGGAACTATAAGAAGAGGTATCCGAACGAAGCGAACAGTCAATTTTCTTTGACGCATTCATACGTCCAAATTCAACTATTAGGTACTCGCACAGTTGCACAAACATATTTTTTTCAACACAGCTCATTCCAGAGCTCGTCACACATACTGGTACCCTCAACCCCGCGACATCTCCGCGACGCGATGTTATCGCGCCTCCGCCCGCGGCGTCTTTCTGAATGCTAACTGGACGCTCAATGCTCGCAAAGGGTCTATCTGCGACATCTGTGTACTGCGGAACCACTTTGATACTCTGTGCCTGTGGGCTATTTTACTGTGCGATTTAGATTGCCGTCTCGTCAGTCGTTACAAAGGTTTATTTGAGGGTTTTTAATTGGTTAGCTTGAAGTGCTTGGGTAGATGGATTATTTTAATGTGTTAAAATTTGTTCTTTTGTGAACAAGCTGAGACTGGACTAACTTCGATTAAAGTAAAATTAATAGATAGGCCTCACGCGAAGATTTCAAACCAGAAAAATGAGGCAAAACAAATGAATGGTATACGGTATTGCAAATAAATGAGTTCTATTCTATTCTACTTAAAATTTGTATGCAACTGCCTTAGATTTGACATATAATCTTCGATCAAAATAAAATGAATGGATAGGCCTAAAGCGCGGTAAGTTGAAGCAAACTACTGGTGCACTTGGTACATACAAACTAGCGCCATTATCTGTCAAATCTAGGGCACTTTCATACAAGTGACAAGTAAAAATTTCATTTGTTTTGCCTCATTTTTCTGGTTTGAAATGTTCGCTTAAGACCTATCCATTCATTTTATTTTGATCGAAGCATATAATGACGCTATTTTGTATAGACCAAGTGCCCTAGTAGTGTGCGCCTGTCCATTAATTTTACTTTGATCTAAGTGGACTAAGAGTGAACTGTATTTTTTTACATATTTCGTCCCACTGCTGGGCAGCTGTGGTGGTCCAGTGGCGAGTAACCTTGCCTGCCGTGCAGGAGGCGATGGTTCGATCCCCGTCCAAGCCGACTCGTACCATTGAGTTTTTCGGAATTTATGTACGTTTTGTAAAACCACTTGCTTTTCGGTGAAGGAAAACATCGTGAGGAAACCTGCATGCTTCAATTTCGAGGCATGTACCTACTGTCCATTACAAGTGGCGACGAGTTCACTCCCCGTCACACTGGACAGAGTTTCGGTACTAATAGAGAAACGTCATGTTCTGAGGTTTCAGAATGTGTGTGACTAACCCCTCGGAGAATATAGTCGTGAGCATAGGCTATGCTATGCTATGCTATACTGGGCAAAGGTCTCCCCGAAACTCTTCCACATATCTCTATCCAACGCGGTATACCTTCGCTGCATTAGGCGTCTAACTCATCGCGCCACCTTTTCCGGGGTCTGCCTCGACCTCGACTACCATCATTAGGCACCCATGGCGTGGTGATTGATGCCCACGACTCGGTGTGCATTCGGCAAACATGCCCAGTCCAGTCCCACTTTAGTTTCGCAGATTTCTCACCTACATCAGCTATTTGAGTTTTGGAGAGCAGTGTTGTGATTTTTTATTTTTTTATATAGTTTATAGTTATAGCATAAGCAGTATGCATACGCTCAGGACATTATTTCTCGCAGGAATAGTCAGAGATATTCCATATTATAGACAGCCACACACTTACAGCTTACACACTGTGCACCACCAACATAATAATCTGACACAGAGTTTGAGCATATTGCTAGTAAAATTTGGACACTTTGTACGTTTATTATACCAACATAATATTACCTTTATGACATTATGATTATGACACAGGACTCCAAGCAGAGTTCAGTTAGACTCTTTACTTTATAAAATATTTGATGAAATAGATGGAAAGTTAGAACCTACGTAAAAGTGTGTAATTATTTAGCAAGTACCTTAGGTATGAACATATGATTATGAGTACATATAACATTATAAATCAATGAAATTAGGAGAAACAAAATTATATTTTATAGTTATTTATGCTCTTAATATACTATCAATATTTTTATATATGAACCACAGTACCTCCTGTCTTTCTCTTCAAAAATAGTCTGGTTTACCCGACTAGACAAAAGGTTTTGTGTTAAGAAGAAGTATAGGTATAAACTAAAAGTACCTACCTACTGAATTTAAATTAATATCCACCAACCAAATATGTGAAGAAACAAATAATTATGTAATTCACTCATAGCTCCTGCAATCTAATTTAAACTATTATAAAACTGTAACGGAAGTGTGTCTGTACATTGAAGATATTTACAAAAAAAGTTATGGTTTTTAGGTATACCTGACTCGAAATCAACCTTTTTTAGAAATTTTGCCTGTCTGTTTGTTTGTGTGTTTGTTTGTTTGTTCGCGCTTCACGCAAAAACTACTGAACCGATTTTGATGAAACTTTTTTTTTTATAGCTTATGATCTGACTTAAAATCTGGTGTATAATTTGTGCGGACGAAGTCGCGGGTAAACACTAGTCTATACATATAATAAAATTCTAAACTTGGCGATGATGTACATTGAAGATATTTGCAAAAAAATTAATAAAACATAAAATTAAACAAAACATGAAACATGAAAAACTAACAAACCGAATCGAAAAGTTAGTAATTAAAACATTGTTGTAGGTAAACCAAAAACGTCAAAACAAAGCTCTTTTATATCTGAAACGTCAATCGTGCCGATCGGACGAGCGAAATTCACAATCGTGAAAAGCGAATTCGCAATCGTGAAACGCGAACACTTTTCACCTTTGAAATGTTTCCGATAAAAATGCTATTGTTTTGACGCGAGCTGAGGTAACAGCCGCTGTGAATCATTCAATAGTAGCTACTGTATATTGACGTTAAAAAAAATATATCTAGAAACGTATTTGAAAGGTTTATCGCTTTTCGAATGCATATATAATACACCTTCCTTCATGAAAGCAATCAAGGTACTGTCGAAGCGAACGAGAGCTAATCAAGTTAGCAATGCACATAAAAAGCACAGATTTTAAAAGCTTTAAGAATTTAATCAACTATACGTCCGAAAAGCAAATGAGAAAACTTCACCCGTATTCCTTACCGTCTCTTTAATAAACTTTCTTGTATAAATTCTCATTTTGACGTTATCTTTTTTCATAATAATACAGCAACCAATGTGTTCCAGGTGAAAGCAACAGCACCGAAAATGGACCGCAATGGATACTTCTTCTACGTAACGTCTACGGCGAAGAAGAAAAAGATCAGTTTAATGCAACCTAGGCCTCCAAGAGTGGCTTTTGTGGACGAAAAGCGTCGGCCAGGGGTGGCGGAAAGGATATACCAAGTCAGTGTGGCTCCGGTAGTCGCGGAGAGCGAACGTGTGGACCCTATGACGCAGCGAGGCCCATCTCCCGCGCCACGCGCGCGTTTATACACGCAACTCGAAAGTTACCAGCCGAGATATCATACGATTCGTGAAAATAGTGATAAGAGGGAAAGTGAGTGTAGAAGGAGGAAAAAGGAGCAAAGGATACCTGGACATACGCAGGCTGTTTTGAGGTGAGTAAATTTTTTATATTACAGCTTAAATTTTTTTCGAATATTTATATTGACACTTTTAATAGGTACACCTATGTGTATCGTGTATCAATGTTAAAGGAATATACAAGGAGAAAAAGTATAAAAATGTAGTTTATATTTTATTCTATCAATAGGTAGGTATGTATATCGTGTTTCAATGTTAAAAGAATTAAAAAAAAGTTCAAAAAAATAAAAAATTTACGTTTTCAAACTAATGACAAAATTTCTAATTTCATGTTCAAAAAGGTATTTTCTCCCCTCCGGACGGAAAGCGTCAATTGTCGTCCTGCGCTGCGGGAAACGAAGTTGTCGCTTTCCACCTCCGTCGAGGAGAAAAATAGTATAGGTACTAACCTCGACAGTAAATAAGAAAGCCTCAGATCACATGTTTTTTGACCTCGACTTCGCCTCGGTCAACAATTACATGAGATCTGAGACCTTTCTTACTTTTCTGTCCTCGGTGTGTAATCTACTATAATATCCTGAATCAACAGATGGAGCAATAGTTAACATAATATTTTGATTTCCGATCTGTGAATACTGAATACAAATAAACTTCAGTATGACTAGAGCGATGTGATCAGTAATCAATTAATAACTCACTAAACATTTTGTTTATATTTATGCAAATGCAATTATCGTGAGTCTGCGAATATTTAATGGCACAAACTCAGTTAGTGTCGGTAGCAGGGATTTCAACTAGAAAATGAATATTAATAAGGATCCCAACATTAAAAGCCATGGGTAGTGCAATAAGCTAATTGAAATTTGAAATAACTGTGACTCTGAACTTACTGAAGTTATTCTAGACGATATTACGTATAGTTGAATAAGTTTTAATGAAGTTGAGAATTGTTGTGAACATAAACACACTTTGTGCATTATAAGTTAAAAGGCATATAAAAACGGCGTAATTATCAGTTTAGAAAATATAAACAATTTTCCTAATAGAGTCACATAATTAGTTACTATACCTACTAATTATTATGACAAAAACTAAAATATCCTAAAACTAAAATAGATTATATAGAAAATTAAGAAATTACTTAATAGCAAATAAAGCCGAAATTACATTACTTACATATGACTCTAATTGAGAAAAAATTTCAAGAGAAAAACAACCTAAATGAACCTAATAAATTTTTAAAACTTTTGACGTAAAAGATCCTAAGATGTTTTACAAATGGACTATTAAATTCTATGATATAAATAGAACACCTACTACAAACTACTACAGAAAACGGCAAGGCTATTTTGTAGGAAGCTACCTACTATAATTTTATAATCTCATGTGTAACATAATATACTTCCTTCGGTAATAAAAATAAGCAAGTCACAAGAGATAAAAAAAATTTAGACATTTCTAATGATGCCCATGCAGATCGTGACCCGTATTCAAGCCAAACAATTCACTACACGCAATTAATTCTTACTAAGTCTTCCTTTTACATCCACCAATCAGATACCACGGGAATGTTCAATTATTCACTAATAAGTTCCGTATAATTGCGACCTTACCGACGCACCGACATGGGGACTGGGTTCCATACGCGGACATGCTTTATTATAATCCTCTTTACCATAAAAGGGAAAGATACGTGATTAAGAATGCAACGTATCTAATACATGATGTTTTGAAACTTGAAAGTTAGTAAAAGTATTAACCGGCCAAATGCGAGTCTCTCGCGCACTGAGGGTTCTGTACAAACAAATGAAAAAAATAGTTTCCTGATTCTCAGCGCCAGCCCGACACACACTTGACCAATTTTTACTATTTTGTTGAAAATGTTTAGATACTCTAAGATAATAGAGGATCACAAGTTCCGTGCAGTTGTGGTAGAGTTTCTGGCTGCATCTTCTCTACAGCGATAACACGTTCCGACGCGGTGGTAGATACAAAAAAAAAGATCAAGCTTCTATATTGAATAAAAATAATTTTGAGTTTTATGCTTGTATGGTTTTTACAAGTGAGCGAAAACAACAAAAACGTGAAAATGTCACGTTTCTTGCACATGGAGATGGACTTAATGTTTGTAGGTGATTTTTGCTCTTTTTATTATTAGTTAGAAAATCCAAAACAATAACACATATTCTGCAAAAATTTCAACACGCTACCTAATACGGTTCAAAAGATACAGCCCTTTATAGCTAGGACGGACGGACGGACGGAAAGCGCGTAGGCTTAGTAATAGGATCCCGCTGGCACATATTAGGTACGGAACCCTAAAAACGAATTCTATAAAGAAAGACACAGAGTTTAATATTGATAGGTTAGTTATTGTAGATGAAAAATGTGTGGTGAACCAAAACATAGACGTAGAGAGAGGAACGATTGAGTTCTGTCAGGAAAAATGGAATGAAAACAAAGTTGGTATGATTGACGGGATGCCTGAATGGATTGTTTTGTTAGGGTCGTCTGCTGGAAATAGGCTGTTATCTGGGAGCGGATACTATCGAATTTTAGTTTTAGTTCCGTTCATACAGTTTTATATCCATACGTGATTCATATCCCTTTGTGTACCTACGTTTTAAATGACTTTGTTGTAAAACTAATTCAGTTTTGTTGAACATTTTCCCGCTCCATAGTTCGTTATGTTAAGGGGTTTGAATTGAATTGAATTCAATCAGGGGTGAGCAGAAATTTAGCATTACTTAACTACTTTTAGCGTAGTAAGTGGCTAGTCTTTCGCCCAACCTTATCCCTTAGTCGCCTTGAACGGAATTTACGGGAAGAAATAGGGTGATATTTTTTAAGCTGAAACCATACATTTTCTTAATCGTCATTATCAGCATATCGTCCCACTGATGGGCACAGCTAGGCCTACCTTCAAGGAGGGTACCTATATGGGCGTAAGTCCACCACGCTACGCATCGGAATTTCTTCTTCAGCGTATGTAGGTTTCCTCACGATATTTTTCATACTCTGTAACTTGACTTTCTTGATAAATATTATACAGGGTGTAAGTAACAACCTGGCAAATACTGAAACAAATGAATTCAGACCATCAAACTGAACAACTTCACGATGGAACAATCATCTTTTTCAACAATCAGCGTTTTCATACTTTTGAGTCGAGTAGGTAGAGCTGTTTTGTATGGACCGATTTTTTTTCACGTTTCCTGAGGGTGGCTCTGGTGGTCTGAATTCACCGTTTCAGTATTTGCTAGGCTGTCACTTACACCCTGTATAATTCTAAACAAAGTTTTGTATTTGAAATGTCTCCTCGAGCAGTCTTGGGGCGCTACAAAGCGCACTTAATAAACATTAAAGGTAAAAAACTTGACACCTCTTTACACCCGAGGTTTGCAGTCACGAACAATTACGTCCAGCTAATGCACTTGGCTATAAAAACGAATAGCTAGGTACCTAACGATTACCTGGTCGCGGTAATTGACCTTTGAGAGCTTTGTGTGATCAACTTAATAGATTGAACATTATTAAATAGGTATTTTAAGTGAACCGAGGCCAGTGTGACGCGGGTCTAGTGTGACTCTTCCGAATAACACCGATCAACGTTATTATACCTCATTATACTATTACCTTTTCGTGTTTTCTAGTGTTTATTACTATTTTTTTCTATAGGTAATTAAATATACGTTATACAGGGTCCATCTAAATATGCTGACACTTTTTTAAGTCAACTAACAATTTTCTGTTTGGCAACAACGTCGAAATCGCGAAAATAATCTGCTGTTCATTACAAAACTGCAAACCTACTTGAGCCAAATGTATGGGAAGGCAGATTTTTTTTTTCGCGATATCGATGTTGGTCCCATAGAGAAAGTTGTTCAGTTTGATGGTCTGATCATCCCTTTAAAAAAGTGTCAGCATATTAAGAAGGACCCTGTATAGTGAAAATTGATCAATTTGATGGTAACACGTTGTATGTACTATAACGGCAATTAAAACATGAATGGGCATCAGACCTATCAATGAAACCAAAATCCATTACCTACTTCCAAAAACATATCAACAGCCATTATTCTCAAACATTTTCAATATCGTCCTAAAACGTCTGTGCTCATTAAACTTTCTTAATTTTGGAGGGAAATGTTTGAAAAGAACCGTGGATGTGGGCCGGCCGAATATAAAGCCTTACTCCATCTCCTCGTTAAAACTCGAGGAGTAATGGATGCTTTATTGTTGAAAAAGTGTATTGAAAGTTGAATGAAAGAATATCCTTATTAATGAACTGATTGTCAGTCATACTTTTCGGAAAATGTCAGGACAATCATCATGTACTTAACATTCATTCTTCTTCTTCTTCTTCCTGCCCTTATCCCATTATTTGGGGTCGGCGCAATATGTCGTCTTCCTCCATTCATCTCTTTTAGCCGAAAAAATATTTCATTACGTAAAAAATATTTTTTACTTGACTGTACAAAATACTTAAATATTTGACGAAATGCTTGCTTGACAAAATGCGTATTGACGAACTGCGTATTGGACGAAATGCGTATTGGACCAAGTGCTACTAGGTCGTCAATTCAGCTGACACACCTTTTTTACACATGTCATCCTTCACACAATCCATCCATCTTTTCTTTGGTCGTCCTCTCTTCATGCAGCCATCCACATTCATATTTAACATTCGTCTTGTAATATGACACTCATCTCTTCTCATCACATGTCCATACCACGATAATCGATTACCGCGCAGCTTTACATTCACGGAAGCCACTTTCAAACTTCCTCTAATATACTCATTCCTAATCTTGTCCATTCTAGTAACACTACACATCTCAACATTCGCATCTCTGCTGCATGCAGTCGTTTGCTACTTAACATTCATTCATATATAGGTACTCACAAACTGAATTCCCTTTCGGGGTGGTCAGAATCTTTGCAACATCTACAAAAGTCCTGCCTCTTTAGTATGATTTCTTTACCTGCGCGCGACTTGGCTTTTTTCACACCAGCATAGGTAGCATGAACCGCGTGATACAGCGCTATCACACCTTCGCTCTCTTTCTATTTGCGCGCGAACGAACGTGATAAAAGACGTGATACAGCTGTATCACGAGTAGCATACCACGAGTGCTGCACTCGTGGTGTGATAGCGCTGTATCACGGTGTCATGCTACCTATGCTGGTATACAAATTTATATCATTAGCATCCTTTTAAACTAAGAATCTACCCATCAAAATTAAGAAGGCCCCTATATGGATGGAGAAAACGTCGAAAAAAATCTGCTGTCATTCATCATTTGAGTCGGATCGGTACTGCAGTTGTGTATGAAACAGCAGACTTTTTTAATTTTTCTCGATGTCGACTCCACACTGAAAGTTTTTCAGTATGATGGTCTAAACCACCCCTTCAAATATTAGGTAGGTACTATACTCCGTTCAGGAATTAGAGCGACAACATATAAACAAAGAAACGTCACTGTCAAAGTGACATTACGTGGTCAGACACCTTTGGTAAATTTTTTAAGAATTCGGCACGGTATTTAATAAATGGCGTCGACATTAAACATTTACTGTCCATCCATAAATAATAAAAACAATAGTGACAGTTTGAATGAAATTTTTAAATTATGTTATGTAGCCCGCTATTCTGTCTGTGTGGGCTTTTTGTGCTATGCGTAGCATCCACGCATATCGTACGCACTCAGACGACGGTATTTAACAATCAACAGACGCGTTTACGTTATTATATTCAATAAAAAATATTTTTCTTTAAGTACTTTGTTAAAACGAACCAAAGGTGGTCTGGCAACAATCAGATATTTTAGATATCTGATTGTTGCCAGACCACGAAATAAAATATTTACAGTCACGCTTTCTTTTAATCTAAAATAAATTATAGCTTGCGTATTTTTTAATTATTTTCCTTGCGAAATTAACATATCATTTGTCGTAATCCTTTGGGAGTAAAATAGATAATTTACTGTTATTCATTCCGGAAATAAGTTTTCTACACTGGTATCACCGTTGTTTACACTTTGTCGCTCTAATTCCTGAATGGAGTATAGGGTGATTTGTTTACAACCTTTATGCACATTGGATACATGCGCTTATTTCCCTGGTGGGGAGAGCAGAACCTCAGGCGTTAACTGAAACCATTGTTGACAAAATTAGCAGCATGTTGGGATCGAACCGCCTCCGCGCGATAGGTGGAGTTTCTATCCGTTCATCCATCACAGACTTTGATCAGTCCGTCTTCGGACACAGGCCTACACCATATTCCGCCATGACGTTCTGTCCCACGCCCTCTGTCGCCTTATATCATTAACAATACAATACAATAATACTCTTTATTTGCACACCAAAAACATAAAATAACAATATTATAAGCAAACAAAAGGGTACAAATGGCATTAACTATCTTTCTATCCACCTTTGATTTACAAAACAAGATAAGTTCAAGATAAGTTTTATAGAATAGCATTATCGAGTCAAATTACAGGTTTCCAAAGCTTGTAGATAACGAATAGTGGAATTAGTTCACACTCATCTCATTGTCAAGGTATACGGACATAATGAGAAATTCCCAGTGGATCACAATAATAATTTAATGGCATGGTAATTATTATGATACACTAATTAGATTAGTAGCTAATTCAATTGTTTTATTAATTAGCTGCATACAGTTGACCTGAAATGTGACCGATTTGCGATTTCATTATAGGGAGTAACAAACGCTAAATCTAATCTATTTCAAATTCAATGTTGACGATATAATTAAAAATCCGTTTAGGAAAGATCTGTAGGTAAATAAGAAGTCAATATGTGGTATTTTCACGATTGTATTCTCCGATTAGGTAGTTAGAAATGATACCATTTCATCTGTACGTATACATATAAGATGCTATTGTAATGCGATGTTTCTAACCGTGGTTTTATCGTGAGTTCATGTACCTAGTAGAAACATGAATTCACGACTAAATCAATTTCAATAAGCCTCCAAACGAAAATAATTAATGAGCAGAGTGGGTCTTTATTATTTTATAAACTCTTCCCATATGATATAGAAGTTGTAAGAGTGGTATACAGGACGTACCTCTTCAATGTAGTGTCTCTCAGTGAAATAAAACCAAAAACAACAAATTTACAAGTTTATTACTGTTACCCCTGAGCACAATTTCGAATGCAAGTATCCGAAGAAAAGAACATAACTTTCTGAATTGGACATTATTTAGAGGTATTGAGTATTGCATCGAGATTTGCATCATTACACCTTAAAGAGCTTGTTATTTATTACAAAGTGGCGTACCTGACGTACCTCAGCCATATTATCGTAAATCGTTCGTAATCACGCCCGGAGTGTCGATTTATGAAGTTTCTCGCTGAGGTCATTTTACATAATTCTTTTACGGTCAAAATACACTTGCGTCTTAGCAGGTGGCTATCATCCTATCACTTCGCCTCCCCGTGTTTCTGCCTGTTCGTGGTCTCCACTCTAGAACTCTGACTCCCCATCGGTTTTCAGTTCTTCGGCAGATATGACCGGCCCATTGCCACTTCAACCGCTTTAGTTCTCTGATGTAACACCTCAGTCCTGGGCCCTGTTTAATAAAAGCGACAAGTGACAATATTGTTTATTTATGAAAACATTTTATATGTAAGAAAAAAATTTTCTTTGTTTCCACGAAATTGTGATGTCCATAATTACAACACACGAAATAAAAATGAACTATATTTCCACACTTTCGGCTTAGTAGGGTCAACACGTCTTTCATGGGTATACGCTGTTATAATAAAATCCCCGAGACCATTTTGAATCTTTCCGAAAACATGTTTAAAACTCAGATCAAAAAAATCCTCTTTAAAAAAGCATACTATAAACTAGATGATTATTTAAATTATCAAAAGCTTGGGTCTGAGTGTCACTAACTTATAGATTACTGTATAGTATCAATTATTTAATTAAATAGACTATGTATTACTGTATACATAACCTTGGCATAAGAATTTATATTGTAATAGTCATTAAGTCGTGTTATGTTGTAGAGTTTCTGGCCGCATCTTCTCTACAGCGACAACACGTTCTGACGCGGTGGTAGCTTAAAAAAGAATTGACGTGTAATAAGTGTGCTTCAGGCTCCTATATTGAATAAATGATTTTGAATTGAATTTTGATTTTGAATTGCTGGTTACTAATGGCGCTAAACTTGCAGTGCTTCATGTGTCCTATAGCCCCTGGTCCTAGCATTCTTAGCAATCTGAATTGTCATTGTCAATTGTCACTTGTCGCTTTTATTAAACAGGGCCCTGTTGTGTTTTCTTAGAAAAACTCAGTGCATAGCTCTCTCCATAGCTCGCTGAGCGACTTTAAATTGATGAAGTAGTCCTATCATAGTCAGGGTCTACTGTTTCGCACCAACCAACACAGTTTATGCTTCTACACAATTCTTCTTCAGTGTAATTTTTTTTTTTATTTACGACCAATATGCCACTTCATTTGCAATGGTTTCCTGATCGACGTTTAGTAGCCTGTTCAGTTTGACCCGGGGCGGCCTGAAGATAATTTGACGTCAGTTATAAATTTCCCTTAATAACACGTCGGATGACGTCTCGCTACTCTAAATAAAAAAAGAATTTCGTCGTGATTTTTTTTAAAGCCTCTTGAATTTATGAAAGTGACTGTCAAATTTTCATGCTCAGAAGGTTAATAAAGCACAAGAGGGACTTTGAAATATGTCAGGTTATATTAATCGGCATTTTATGAATGGTTTATTTTTATTCCGTTATTGCTACTTGATTCTTGTTTAGAGAGTTTTATGTTGGTTTCAAATCAAGATTTAATTTACAAGAATTTACGTAATACATTTACATCACGATTAGAATGCGTTGAGGGGTGGTCAGAACCTACGCCACAACTACTAAACACTGTGTATAATTCAGGGGGGATGTGGTGTGGGTGATCGTACGGATGATAACGAAGGATTTAGGATGGAATAAATGAAAAACTGCCTGCGTGGTCTAATGGTTAAGAGCATTGGGCTCTTGACACGGAGGTCGTGGGTTCGATTCCCACGGGGGGCACCTAGTGAAATGTCACTTAGTGCGTTTTTCCCCAGTTGGTTAGGACATTGCAGGCTGAGTCACCTGATTGTCTGAAAAGAAAGATGATTCCGTGCTTCGGATGGCACGTTAAACTGTTGGTCCCGGCTACTATCTCTGGTGGTAGTAGTCGTTACATAAAAACCACGTCAGAGGCCGTAAGGCGGTTTGAATAAACTCTGGCACCAGGGCTTGCAGCCCACTCGATAAGAAGAAGAATGAAAAATTGTCTGATGTGATGGGTTTGCTGGAAAATATATCTTCAGATTATTATTAAGTTTATTCTTCAGAATGCATCACGTGTGTGCTTCTACGTGCGGTTTCATACAACACATTGCTTCACAAATGACGGACTGACGTCTGCCGCTCCGTCAATACGTCATCGGGTGTGAACGCACTAAGACAGAAATAATAAAAGTGTAGATAAGTACAAAACTCGATCTTAATTTATTTCTGAACCGATTTTTAGGGTTACGTATTTCTTGTAGTTACATTGTATTTGTAATAAACTCTTTTTCGATATAACGCAGTTTGAATAAGCTAATAGAACTTTATACGTCGAATGAAGTAATTCTATAGATTTTACAGCTCATAATGAGTTTAGGGTAAGCGAGAAATTACACTATAAAGCGAATTGGCTGCTTTATGACGACTAATGCCAGTCTGAATGGAATATTAAATAACTGTGTGACAGAATTATATGGTTAACAAGTTTGTCATGTTATTAGACCTATTAGGTACAGTCGAGGTACAGTAAATTTACTGTTTTATTGTAGTACTTACTTAAGGAAATCTGAAGACCATGTCTTGAAAAGCGAGAATTTTTTTTGGATCTCCCACAGAAAATCGATCGGCCGTTCCGCCTTCTAAGGAAGATAAAAAAAATCTCGTTTCCAACCAATGTTCAAATATCACCCTTAAGCCTCGTATCCACTAGGCAACAATTGACGCGCAACACGTGACGCTCAACATGTTCTGCAACGTTGAAAAACTTCTTTTTGCAAAAGAAGCAACGTCGCGCGTTGTTTTGCAACGATGCCGAACATGTTGAGCGTCACGCGTTGCACGTCAATTGTTGCCTTGGATACGAGGCTTCAACATTTTTTTGGTATTTAAAAAACAAGGGAGTATACCTACTTATCACAATATACGAGATCGTACAAAATTAGTAAAATAAAACATTTGTTATACTTACTGGGTGGAACTAGTGGCGACGGGCTCACCCCCCGTCACACTGGACAGTGTGGACAGTTTCGGTACTACTGGTGAAACGTGGATGTTCTGAGGTTTCAGAATATCTCTGACTACCCCCTCGGGGAATATAGTCGTGAGCATATGCTTATGCTTATGCTACTGGGTGGAATACTGTATATTCTATGGTGGAACAGACGTTTGCCGCCTGATTTCGGCTTAGAATAGACCTCCTCATTTCATCCCATGGGTGTCGTATGAGGCGACTAAAGAATAAAGGTGTCATACGCATAATTCTGTGGGCGAAAAGCTCACGGGAAGAAACGTGGTGGAACTACATGGATATAATAATACCTATACTAAGGCCGGATTCGACCAAACTTAGATTTATAGAAGAGTAACTATACAAGGAACAATTTTACTTTGGGTGTTTACACACCCCGTACTAAAAGAACGAATGTATAATTCACCCAAAGAAAGAGGTCGTTGTATCCGTACTTATTGCATAGGATACAGTTTTAATTTGTTGGTTTTTTTTTATTATATTTTTTTTAATTATGTGACATTGACATTTCATTTAGATTAGGATTGGTAAAACGCAAAATCAGTTTACTCTATAGTAACCGGCGACGTAATCTAAGAATAAAATTTACTCGCGTTTGGTCAAATCGGCCCTTAGTATAGGTACCTAAGTATCTAACTTAAATTATAGAAGACCATACAACTAAGTCTAGTATGTAGTTATAGGTAAGTAAATCAAGTTCGAAGAAGGCAAAGTTTACTTAGGAATGACCTTTAATCAAAGCGAAAGCTAACTCCATTTACTTATTTTAACTTTCCCGCTATTTTTCCCTTGATTTATTGCGACTGAATAAAATGGCATTTGAGAGTTCTTTGAGACTTGGTGATGAAGTGGCGATGGAGGGAATACTGATTAAAATCTTTAGATTTAAACTCGTCCGTGGCTTAGTTGTTAAACGTTGAGCAGGGCACTGTTTTTGAATGGGTAACCGCTTTTGGTATTTATTTTGCCTTGTAGGTATGCTTGATAAACAACTAGTTGATAAAGTCGATAAATGGCGGTATCACGGGTATGCTGGATGTTTTAGTAACTTGATAGAGTTTTTCATATGAAAATGAATATTCAAAGCATCATACGTAGCATAAGCATAATATGATCACGACTATATTCCCCGAGTCGATTCCGAAACCTCAGAACATCCACGTTTCATCAGTAGTACCGAAACTCTGGCCAGTGTGACGGGGGGTGAGCCCGTCGCCACTTATAATGGACAGTGGGTACAATACACGCCTCGAAATTGAAGCATGCAGGTTTCCTCACGATTTTTTCCTTCACCGAAAAGCCAGTGGTGTTACAAATCGAACATAAATTCTGAAAACTCATTGGTACGAGTCGGCCTGGACGGGAAGTCGGGATCGAACCATCGACTCCTGCACGGCAGGCAAGCTTACTAGCCACTGGACCACTATGGCTACCACCAATTAAAGTTCTAATACTGAGCCTTAAAAGATTATTTGTAGTTGTGGCAAAGTTTTTGACCATTCCGAAAGGTATTTTGGTCGTGAATTTATGTATGTATGGATTTTTTTCTATCAAACGCATTAGGATAAGAAGACATTAAAAATGTATGGGGACGTTTCTGTGTCACGGGGTCCGTCGACTTGCATGGTCTTATTCTGAAATGGCGTGACTGGGGTAAATTGAAAACTTCACATTATTCAGTATTAGAAAATCATTGCTATTTCAAACCCAATTAAGTAGTAGGAAGATAGCAAAAAAATTTAATAAAATTTTAATTGTTGAATTGGGCTTTTAATTTTGATGGTACTTTTTAACTTCTTCAGTTTTATTATTTATTATTTTTATAAGACTTTTCAGACTTAACAAGTTTTTTTTTTACGTATTTCATTCTATTGTTGGGCAAAAACAATTTTTGGGATAACGGTCGTGGGTTTAAGTATTTATATGTATATCATCATCATCAGCCTGTATACGTCCCACCGCAGGGCAGGCCTACCCTCTAGAAGGGTGTTTGGGGCAGTCCACCACGCGTGCCCAATGACTTGGTATTTGATAGTATAATTGGTAGACTTCACGTACGCATCAGAATTTCTTCTTCTGCATAATGCAGGTTTCCTCACGATGTTTTCCTTCACCGTTTGAGAGCAGTCGGTAATCCTACATAAGTTAGAAAAACTCATTGGTACGTGGCATGTTGTCCGTGTGGATTCGAACCCGGACCTCATAATTTTGAGTCCTTACCTTAACGCAACGCGCCACCGAGCTCTTACAAATATACTTTTTTTAAATTCATCTACGTCCAGGAAAATCAGAAAAAAAGTAGGTATATTAGCCAGAATAGTGACACAGTTCGAATCGCAAAGTTCGCAAAGTAGGTTTGGTTAAGTTGGCCGTTTCCAATAAAACTTGCCTGCTCTGAGTAATCCCAGACACGAGATGAATACACGCAAAAACATGTTCGTAAATATACTTACCTATACGATATATGTTACCCGTGGGTTTATATACACACTTCATCAGGTTAACGTGTATAAAATATTAGGGTAAATAAAATGTATTAGATTTTTTTTTTAATCATTATCAGTGGTCTATAGGTTGATAAACTTTTTTATGTTCCTCTGATAGAAGTTAAACTATATTTTAGCAATAGCGAATTATTTTCTGAAACATAATAACTGTTAAGAGGGGAAACAAGCATTCTTTTTGTAGTCCAATTAAAAAAAATCATGTATTTATTTATTGCATAGCATAAGCATAATGGTCACGACTATATTCCCCGAGGGGGTGTCAGATATATTCTGAAAGCTCAGAACATCCACGTTTCAATACATGCCTCGAAATTGAAGCATGCAGGTTTCCTCACGATGTTTTCCTTCACGGAAAAACCAGTGGTGTTACAAATCGTACATAAATTCAGAAAAACTCATTGGTACGAGTCGGCCTGGACGGGGATCGAACTGTCGATCGAAACGAAAAAGTCTACCTATCCGCATTGGGCACGCGTGGTGGACTAACGCCCATACACCCTCCTAGAGGGTAGGCCTGTGCCCTGGAGTGGGACGTATATAGGCTGATGATGATGATGATAATTAATTATACAATATACCTAAACAACGGTCAGAAGAATAGTCTTCTGTCCACATAGCGCATAGGCGCAGTTCCTTTGTATGTATTGATGGTTGTAGGCATGCCTCCTCCCACTATCACGATGACTTCGTTTGGTCAAACAAATTAAGTTATTTCGTTTCTTGGTAAAATCTTGGTTATTTGGTCGAATCCTCAGTCTAGGCCTAAATGTCATAAGTTGTCCCAAACAGGTTAAAAATAACACAAACTAACTTTACAATCAACCTTCGTTATTACAACACTTCCATTCAAAGCTCGTAAACCACACCTTTCTTTCATCTTTCCTATAAACACAATTGACAGAATCAGCGATCAATACGTTAATTATATCATCGGAGCTAAATACAGTTGAATGGTCGACCTGTATTTAATTAGCTTGTATTCAGCTCGGCCGTTGACTGACAATACAATCTATACGTGAAGACATCCATAGAGATGTCTGGAGCGATAGATTCCGCTTGACAGGTCGGTTAATATGCTGCTGGCTGTAAACTGATCCGCGAATATTTAAGGATGTTGCAACCCTTTATCGGGCATTAAGTCTCCGTCTCCTGTGAAACCGATGATGTCCTCCAAGACGTATCCATCGATGTGTCGACGGCGACAAATAAGTACTAAAAAATTACAACACTTGAACCAAAGAACCATCAGTTCGTTTCCTATTGTGTATTGTATTTTGCTTTTGGTGTAAATAAAGTATATTTCATTCATTCATTCATTCATTCATTCATACATTCATTCATTCATTTATTCATTATCATTCATAGATTATCATTCTATTCAGCTTTGCCAGCTCGGTCGTCAGACCTAACCACCGATGGGGAAACTTAGTTCTAAAATGGAGACCACGAACTGATATACGTAGTACGGGACCGCTGGACCGACGACCTATGAAAGGTAGCGGGGAGCGACTGGAAGTTCGTCCATAGGTCGATCACGATGATAGAATTTTATGGTGCACAGGCTCTCCTAAGCGAAGACTATGTTCGGCAGGTTGGTGATGATGCTTGACCATTGACAAACATAAAATGTATACGTGAGCGTTGATACGAGTTGTGTGAGCGATGAGAGTCAGATTGACAGGTTGGTTGTGGTATTATACTGCTGCTTGGCAGTAAACTAATCCGTGAATATCTGATCAGATTTCGTGAAACGATGTGTCAAATGGTGTCGTATCAAAAAAGTTATTTATTGAGTGCTCTATAAAGTGCAGAATATCAAGGACATCACTGGTAGGCAGTAAGGCAGGTAAATCAAATTGACCGAGGATCGGCCGGATATTTGGTTGAATATTGGCAGGTATTACTGATGCTCATAACTTTGATAAGGATACCTATCCTTATCATTATATAAGGTTTCTTTTTCAGTGTTTTGTGGGTAAAGGCCCACCTGTCACCATAAGACACATAATTTTATTCGGAAACCTTTAATCAGCTAAAATTGAGCCGTACTACAGCTGCACGCTAAATAAGTAGACAAGTTGTTAGTCGTAGTGTTTTTAATCACCCTGAAAAGGATTATGGTCGTGGGGTTATGTCTGTACAGTATGTTTATTAATTACATGTATATACACTTCAAACGTGGACCCTGACGATAGGACTAGTTCATCAATTAAAGGTCGCTCAGCGAACTATGGAGAGAGCTATGCTCGGTGTTTCTCTGAGAGATTACATCAGAAATGAAGAGATACGTCAGAGAACTAAAAAGTGGTTGACTTAGCTCAGAAAATTAGCAAGCTGAAATGGCAATGGGCTGGTCATATCTGCCGAAAAACGGACAACCGATGGGGTGTTAGAGTTCTACAGTGGGGACCGCGAACTGGTAGGCGTAGTGCAAGCTAAATTAGTATAAGTACTTGCTATTTCTTTGGTCATAAGTTTTTCCGTTTTAAATACCTAATCTACGTCAAAAAATAAACTCCATTCCAGTATAAATTTGGCACAATCGATGGAACTCAAGCGTTCAGACTGTCAATGATATAGCAGTTTTGTTTTTAATTAATTCGCACACTAAATCTCGTCCGGCAGTCATTCAATTAAACTTTTTTAATTACTTTTGTAGACCTTAGCCGGATTATCTGTTTATTATAAGGCTGCGGGTCTGTCCTCTTCAGGGATTATCGTTGGCCAGTTTGAAATTTAATCTTTCGTATTTTGAATGCATAATCAATTTATGACTATGATCAAGTTCTCAAAGTTCATGAAATTCAATTTTTATATAGGTTGGCTCAGAGGCCTTCAAACTAGAAATTCTAATAAAAAGATTTGCCAAAATGCTTGGAGATGGAATGATGTATGCTACAATCCTACAGTGCCTATTCCTAATCAAACTCTCTTTTTCCTCTTATAATATTATAATATGACACCCAAAAGTAGTGATAGATCAAACCCTGACCCTAAAGCAAATATTTATAAGGTTTAAAACCTATAATATTTTACAATCATTTGACGTATTTTTACAAACAGCAAACACGAAACAGTAATCACATAAAATCTCTACCAAAGCAAAATCACAATAATTAACGAAATGTTTGTATCTATACACATAATTATAAACTTACATACATACACATACTTCAAAGGTTGGCTTTACCAGTAGCTTGTAGTGAAAATATTACGGGCTTTGCAATAAAATTTAAAATATTTCAAAATTGTGCGGTCGCCAGCATATTTTGTTTTTCGGGTTAGCGTTGGAGTAAAATCGTATATTTTGCATGCGTAATGAAGATTACTTTACACGTCAGATATTTACTTTTTAGTCAATTTAAAAACGGAATTTGAACTGATGTACGGTCAGATAGACTGATAGACGGTCAGATGAACTGATATACGGGCTGATGGACGATTGGACCGACTGAATGTATGATGGAATAACAAAGGAACTGAATAACGATCAGATGGATCCTGTTGTTGTAATGGTTACCGCGCTGGACTGCCAAACCAGGGTCGTGGGTTCGATTCCGGATGTGCCGGATTTACCGCTGTTGTATGGTTTCCATCTGGGTTTTGTTTGACCCTCTTCTGGGCGACCCGGTGGGCAGGCCTAGATATCGCTGGATAGATCAGATCACCAAGTAGCTGGAAGAGCTGGAGGTGCCCAACTGGACTGAGATGGCACAGAAAAGAGATGAATGGCGTGTTTTGTTGTCGGAGGCCAAGACCCACTTCGGGTCCCTGAGCCTGCATAGTAAGTAAGTAGGTAAGTATGGTTTCCATAGGTTACCAAGATAGATATTGGCGGTTCTAACTCACTTAATAGCCGTTCTAAGAAGTCCCATGGAGGGGCAACCCCCACAAAACCCCTGAATCTGAAATTCTGATTTTAAATTTTCTGGAAAATGATACTTCTGTCAAGTATTTTTAAGGAGTAACAAATGTATGTGTAAGAAAATATCTGTCACTAGAAAATTCTATGAACCGTAATTAAATAACTGAAATTCGGTCAGTGTAATTTCGAAAGTAAGATAGGTTACCGTTTCCATAAACGTTTGGGATCATTATAAATGTGTATGTGCCTGTGAGTGTTATTTATTATTCGATTCATTCTTTATTTATTTTTAGAAGCAATTCTGATGCGTGTATGTGAAGTCTACCAATCCGCAATGTTCACGCGTGGTGGACTAATGCCCATACACCCTGAGGGTAGGCCTGTGCCCTGCAGTGGGACAATAGATATAGGTTGATGATAATTTATTTATATGATCAATGAACTGACATACCTACTGAACGATCTTGTAAGGGTTCCTTGTTGGACTACGTTACCCAAACAAGGAAAGAACAAGATTGCCGTAGAATAATCCGAAAGCAACAAATACTCTGTCAAATCCCCCGCACGTGGTGGGAAAGTTGAATTAATTCCACCTTTTCCAATATAACTTGAGTTTACCTTGTTTCTTTGAGAAGATAAAGTAAAGTAAAGCAATGGTTTTGAGTTTATAAAGGTTTTAAAGGTTTATATAAAGCAATATTAAGACGTTTGTGTTGTTGAAATGTGATTTTGTGAATTTTAATAAAATAAAAAATCATCATTTCATGATAATAAATGCTTATAATTAGCTGTCTTTTCAATAACCCATGACAATACTGAGTTTTTGTCGATGAAAATCTTTGGAAGTAAATCTTCCTTGGCTGCAACTAGCCCACAAGATAAGGAAGAATGTCATTATCTTCGTATATAAATAGGCTTGCACGTACCTTTTTATTTCTAGTGAATTTCCATTAGTTAGTTTACAGTTTAAATTCGATTTCATTTGCTGTGTTTCTGCGAATGATTTCTGGCACCAAACAATTGAAACTTCATTTTAAGGGTATATTTTCGTTTGTGACGTCATCACTTGCTGTCAATTTTCAATAAAAAATGTTGATAATGTTTTGTAAGTTTTCCGTGACCTTTTGTTTGAGCTCCCACCATCGATAAGAAAAGTGTTAAGTATTTTTTGAAATTTGGTTGAGTGAAGAATACCTAGTTTGTAGGTAATATTTTTTTATCACACAATAAGAAATTCATTACTTAACTAAAACATTTTAAATTAACCAAAGTGGGAAGAAGTGAAACCTACATACATACCACTTTTTCAAACTAAATATGATCATCACTGAGGGCAAAAAAATTTACTATACTTAGAGATACAAAAATTATGCTTTCACAATATGTAGAGTAACGGAGTATGCCTTCAATTTATTTTATAAGTACCTACAGATAGTTTTTAAATATTTCGAGTTTCAAAATTACACATGTGATATTTTTTACTAACCGACTTCAAAAAAGGAGGAGATCATAATGACCGGCGGTAACTATTCTAATTCTGAACATAATGAAAAAAAAAATCACCGACCTTTTGGTCAATTCGGTAGGTAGGTCAAGTGTCAAGTTTTTTTTGGAGGGCTGAATCGAAAACCATTTCGAGACAATTGTCTCATAAACAATATTTTATTTGTCAGATAATTTAAAATGAAAGGATTACTCACAGATATTTTTAATAAAATAACGTAGTTTTTCGGTTCAACGAAGACGTTGGACCTGTTAACTCCTTGGTAAACTAAATATCAACTTAAAATATTCTATTCTATTTTTATTTAATGGCGTTTCCTTGTTAGATTTCGCCAGTGTCAAGTTATTTGAGGGAGTGTCTATCCAATCCCGAGGATTGTTTTTGAGTAAGAACAACTGAGAAGGATTTAGGAGCCTCGTGGCAGGCTGAGACGCGAACCACGCGAACACCACGCGTGAGACAAGTGTTCGAGGCAAACCCTGCAACGTGACTCCCAACTTAAAATAACTGGCCATTCAGAAAAAATATATTCAATGTGTCAGAATTTGACATTTCATGTTGCCGTTTCTGTTTCAAACATGGAGTTAGAAAAAGAAGGCGGGTAATTTTTATTTTCAAATTAAATTTTTAAACAATAACGTGAATAATGTGGAGTTCGAATGATTTTTTCGCGCCCACGTTTGCCATTTACAGAATAAAGTAAAAATTAAGTTTGTATTGATAAACTCCATGAATTGCAAAAAAATTTAATTAGTTTCTAATAATATCTTCTATCCGTAAAAATAAAAATAAAGACAAAAAAAAAATCTTGACATAAGTACCGAATTGTCTGAATAACAATATTTTCTATGTTAGAGATTTTAAAATGAATGAATTACGGATATTTTTTTAAACTAGGTACCCAAGGTCGTTATCGACCAGGAGTGCGATTTTTGAATCTCATTCGGTGAGCTCAGCAGTTGAAAATGTCAAAATTACTACGGATATACGCATCTTTCAACTGCTGATTAGACTTTCAAAAATTGCACTCCTGAAGTATGATTTTTTAAAGGCAAATCAGCAGTAGAAAGATGCATATCTTCATAGTAATTATGGCATTTTCAAATGCTTTAATGTCTAAATTACTATGGAGATACGCAACTTTATACTGCGGATTTGACTCTCAAAAATCTGAGTGCAATTTTTGAAAGTCAAATCAGCAGTAGAAAGATGAACACTTCAGGAGAGCGATTTTTAAATCTCATTCGGTGAGCTCAGCAGTTGAAAATGTCAAAATTACTATGGAGATACGCATCTTTCTACTGCTGATTTTACTTTCAATTTGACTTTCAAAAATTATACTTTAAGAGTGCGATTTTTGAAAGTCAAATCAGCAGTAGAAAGATACATATCTCCATAGTAATTTTGACATTTTCAATTGCTGACCTCAGCGAATGAGTTTCAAAAATAGCAGGACCCTATTAAAAAAACGCGACAATGACAGATGACAGGCGACAATTCGACAATTTACTGTTTAATAAAAATTTACATTGACAAAATTAACAAATTTGACGGATTGTCGCGTCAATTTGACATATTTCTGTTCAATAAACATTTTCTCCTGACATGTTTGTTTTATTGAACAATAAATTGTCGCGACTAGTGTTGACAAATTTTTAGAATTGTCATAAAATCGCGACAGGAGACTATGGTCTATGTAAAAGTTTTAAGAATTTAATATGTTAAAAGTAAAACGATGTTATTTCTTTTGGTTATGAAAATCGTGTGCTTGCCTTGTGCTTGCAAGTCTGTTTTACTTAGTGTATTATAAGTACTATTATTGGAGTGGAAGCACCCACGATTTTATAACCAAAATACATTAATTGCAAGTTTTTAATACAATAATAAAAAAAAAATAGAAATAAATGCGTCTTACTTAAAATATTTTGATAATAACGTTTTTTTTTAACTAAATATCCAGTTTCCAAGACAGTGAGACTAAAAAGTTCTCGTTGAGTGATGATAAGTGAGACCAAACACAGTGTTTTCTTACAGTGAGTTGTTTTCCTAAAAAGATATGAATTTTAGTTAGATAGCTTCGAAGTTGGATAAAATTGTTTTGACTGATTTTTAATCTCAAGAATAATGTAACGCTAATAAGTAATTTTAATCCATTGGAAACATCATAATGTACTCCACATTATTTATTTTTAATTCTATCCTTGCACTCTTTAATAATCATCGAGATAATTAATGTCAAAAATTGTCAATCACCACGAAAAACATGTCAACTACTTATTTTTGAGACTGACAATAGTCAAGTTTTATTAAACACGGTCGACAAGTGTGACAGTTTTACCATGACAATTATGTCGCTGTCTGACTTATTTGTCGCCTTTATTGAACAGCACTTGTCGCGACAATGCGTCAATTATGTCGACGAGCAGACTTAATTAACAAATAAGTCGACTTGTCACGCTTATTGAACAGGACCCTGGGCTTCTGCTCACGTAGGCCGTGGGTTGGATTCGCACGGGGGACACCTAGTGACTTGTCACTTTGTGAGTTTTTCCCCAGTTGTGTTTTGGTTAGGAGATTACAGGCTGAAACACCTTTGACGATTGTCATCTGCAAAGAAAGATGATTCCATGCTTCGGATGGCATATTAAGTCGTTTGTCCCGGTTACTATCTTTGGTGGTAGTAGTCGTTACATAAAAACCACGCCCCGTAAGGCGGTCTGAAAAAAACTCTGATACCAGGGGCTTGCTGCCCACACGATAAGAAGAAGGTGTTTAATAAAACAAATATGTCAAGTTTTTCAAGACAAAATGTCACATGTCACCCGTCAGGTGAAAAAGTGTATTGAACAGAAATAATAGGTCACATTGTTTTTAAGAAATATCTAGTAATTTTTTTAAATTTTCCACCATGACATTTTGACGATTTTCATCTGTAATTGTCACGTTTATTAAACAGGGCCCTGCAATCTCCTCGGTAAACTTGAAATCAACATAAAATAAATGGCATAAAATAAAAAAAATTCAGTCGTCAGTCAGAATTTGACATTTTATGTTGCTGTTTCTGTTTCCAGTTCCAGCATAGGGTTTTCCGGTATAAAAAGAAGGAAGGTGTCTTTTTTAGATAAGCTAAGGTTTTTCTACATGAAGTTCGAATGATTTTCTTGTGACCACTTTTGCATTTAGAGATTACAGATCAAAATCATTTAAAAAATGTACTTATTTGTGAATTGATAAACCAGCTAGCTTTTACGGCTCAAAAGATACAGCTTTCATTGCAACAATAAACTATCTTTCATTTATATACTTTTAACTATCTCCTATAATCTGTAATTATTCTGTATAGCTACCACGAAATGGTTGCGAAAAAATCTCGAGAGAAATATATCTCAAGACATAATCATATTATATGCGCTCAGCGCATGCTCAAAGTCAATAAAAACAGAGCGTACGAGACGCGGGCGCGCGTCCGACTCGCTCTTGGCCGGTTTGGTCAAAGTGAATTTACGCTATATTGTATGGTGCTAAGGGACGCTTGGTAAGGCTCCGTGCGTGAGTCCGACTCACATTTGCCCGGTTTTCATTAAATATATAATTATATGCTTTAGTAGTTTTTACTAAATAAAATTGTAGAAATATAGCTTTTTCTCAAACATGCTTGGAAATTTGAGCATTATTTTGACAACTTTCTTCGAGATAAGTCGTACTAAGCGAACAGTTGTATGAAAATCGATATCTGTCGTGGTTTAGCGGCCAAATAAATTACATAGTAAACTCATATCTGTCGTGTTAATCTTTTACTCCGAAACATGGCAACCAAGTAAATTTCGAACTGGTTTGCAAATAAACAGCTTTATAATGAAAAAAAAAAACGAATGGACACTTTAACCACAGATTTATAATAAGTTACTAGCTTCAACGAAGGAAAAAATATTTTTGTTCTTCATTGATTTTGAAAAGTTGATTGATTTTAATTTCCACGCATTATTTGAGAAAAGCACTATACAAGCCTCGGCCACAACTAGGCATTGATGAACTTACGTATGTGTGCCTCGGCTTCGCCTTGGCCCACATTTACACGTTCGTCCATCAATGCCTCTTTTGCTGGCCGCTGTAATAATGTAGGTACTATTAAGACTAGTGGAGAAAAATTTGCCGTGGAATTTCAATATTCCCATTGTTTTGATGTCATTCGAAAGCAATTTAAGTCTGTGATTGGGTCATGATTGCAAACATGGCGTAGATGTACATTGAAGATATTTATAAAAATGTTAATTGGGGGCGTTTGGGATAGGTACGTAATGGAATACATTGAGACCATTTTTAGAATTTTTTTCTGTTTGTTTGTGCACACGTTATTTTAAAACTACTGAACAGATTTGGATTTCACGAAAGCATAGGGCTCAGTTTGGATTTAAATTCACGCTATATTGTTCAATCAAAAGTTGTGAGTATTAAAGGGGATATAATTTGGAGCGCGCTCCATACAAACGTACTATGGCGATAATTTCAATACTAACCAATTACAAGCATAGAGATTTGTTTCTAGATTGTTTCTGCAAAAATTCATTGACTTTAATTGGTTAGTATTGAAAATATCACCATAGTACGTTTGTATGGAGCGCGCTCCATTCGCGAAAGCCGCTTTTAAATAAATATTTTCTATTCAATTATTCATTGAAATTGGTAGGAAGTAAATTTTTAGTTGTTTTGATATTATTTGCAGTGATTTAATTTCAGAAGTAAATAAAAATTCCATGATTTTCTTATACTAATTTTATACTACGTAGGTAATTTAATCTTCTTGCTTAGAATTTATTTGAAACTGTGCGCGACTGTATTGGTAATTGTATATTGAAAAGCCGACCAAAGAGAATGGTAATAGATTTGGTATACTCTACTGACATAATTGAAGTCATTTCAATTTGATTGAACAATATGACAAAAATTATCCTAGAATTCGTATTTTTTTTTTGAATATAACATAATTTTAGCTTTAGAAAAACACAAATAATGAATTATTCCATTCAATTACCTTTGAGTTTCAGTCATCCACAAACGGATCAAGAAAAAAATTGTCGCAAATTATTTTCAAAACATTTGACGCGGACGTGCTTCAGTAACGGCATTTCGCCGTACAATGAAAAAAATCAGAAACAAGGATAGTTTTGCAGTTGTCACAGAATGTCAAAAGATTGAATTTGTTCGCCATTTTGTATGGTAATCACAATTTTTGATTTTAACTAAAATATTTTCAAAAATATTCGTGTTTCAGACTAGTATTTTAAAAAAAACGATGCATTATGTTTTTTAAATTTATATAAACTTTCTTTTTACGTAAACTGTAAATTCAACCGTGCAACGTAACCCTTCTAAAAATGTTCCTAAAGTAACCCCATTTTTAGCAATATTTCGACGAACAGTGTCCGGATTTTATGCGATTACTAAAATAAATTATATGAAACATACAAAAAAACGATTCATTACATTTTTAAGTAAAGGCAGTTCTTTCATAATAAATATAAAACACTGGATATGCAATAGCATATCACTGAAAACAATGTTCCTAAAACTAGGGGTTTTAGAAAATATACCCTTAATACTCACTTCTTTAATTATTCCTTTTCTACTGAAAATTGTATTAAAAAATAGACCACTGTTGTATATTAGGTGACATTTAACATTACCATAACCTTTTCACCTTATCTTATGAGTATATTATACACGAACCTTGTGGAATTTCCTTTCGGCACTGCGTTCAAAAACAGAAAAATATATTTCCAATCCCCCAGTGAAGCATATTCGACCTTTTTCTGATTTATTGTCAAGTTTTCTCCTTTTCGTGTGTTGCTGATAAGTGTCCGTTCAGGCAGGCTTCAAAATCAAGCAAGTAATAAACAAGAGATTTTGAAAATGAAAATAAGCCAAAAGAAATGTTAAACCGAGATATGGATACATTTTAAATGATTGGTATATCAATCAACCGGTTAAAAAGGAATCTGTAACCGTACAAAAAAAAAAAACTGACCAGAACGAAATCCGTCCAATAAGGAATCTGGCGGAAAAGGACTAAATTGGACCATGGATGTTGGTAAGAACAGTGTATCTATTTTAGTTTTCTATGATAAACAGAAGTTTTGCGAAAATATATAATTATGGTTGAATATTATCGGAACGGAACGCGCTAAAAAAAATTAGGACGCGTTTTATTTTGGTACTAACGTGATTACTCGTTTTGTTGTTTATAACAATGCTCACGGTTTATACTCAAATAGACGCGCTCTACAGGATGTTCTATCAAATTATCCTTGTAATTTTTAAAGGGTTTGGTTTATCTTTATTCAAACTAAACAACTTTCAGTTTGAAGCCTGTAACAAAAATTAAAAAAATCTACTGTTTCACATAAAACTGCAGTTTGTACTTCGGTGGTACACTCAAATGTATGGGACAGTTTATTTTCCGACGTTGTTGTAAAAGGTTGTGTAAGGGAGACGGTATTTAGACTTTAGTGGCCACCTTAGAGTACGTATAAGCAAGCTTGTTTTTCAAACTCTAAGGTGGCCACTAAAGTCGCCCGTGTATTTTCACCCAAACTTTTATCTCTTAAGACTTACTCGGTAAGTTTTATTATGCGCCCGAACAGAGGAATTCCGGTCTTTTTGACTGGAGTCAAGTTTATTGAGCGTGTAAACTTTATGTCTTCAAGACATTATTTTCAATGTGTCACGTCATACAAAACATTGCTTGTTGTTCAAGAATATGTTTGGTGGAACTTAGCAAAAGAATTTTGCTGTTGGTAGGAACTAAATCTTATTTGACGTTTTAAAACCTTTAAATATGCTAGCCTGGTTTCCGCTTAGAATGGACCACCCTTTTTATTCCCTTGGGTGTCGTATGAGGCAACTATGGGATAAGGGTTTTATGTGCAGTGTTTTCGTGGTGGAAAGGCTAGCCCCTATCACTACCTGTCACGTCATTCCATCCTGAAACCTGAATATGCTAAAAGCAAGAACATTGTATATATTCTATGCTAAAAGTGAGCATTGGTACAACTGCACGATTAAAAATGTAGTTGGTAGTTATAGCAAAGCTTCTGACCACCCCTAAAGGGATTATGGTCGTGAGTTTATGTATGTATGTATAAAATGTGCTAAAGTTGATCTTAGTCAAAACTGAGACCTTCTAAGAGAAATAGCAAATTTTATTTTTGAGTTCTCATATTTGGTCCCTTAATAAAAGATGCTCATTATATCGATGGGTTCCCTTAGAGTTTTCGGGAGAGGTCTTCTAACACCCTGTATTTTGCGGTGGCGTGGAACCATCGAAGCGCGGGACCCACTCGCACTGGGCCGGATTTTTACTGCGTCCCTTGATCCGAAATTAGTTAGAGATTCGCGTAAATAACAAACCTTTACATCTTAACTATCCGGACACCAACCTTCAGTTATAAGAAGAAGGGTGACATTCCGATCCACTTGCGGTGAGACAAGTTTACTCCTCATAAATTACTTTGCCCGAGATTCTGTGTTCCACTTAAATCAAACCAATTAATAAACATAGTAATTACGCTTAAGAAGGATAATTTTTCACCTCTTAACTGTCAAGAATAACTTAATCGAAACACCGCTAAAGGCAAGTACTGCAATTAACAGCCCGTAAAGCGTTTTTGCGCTGACAGATGTTTTCGAGTTTGCCTCGATAAATCTACAAATTGACATTGTAGGGTAGCCAGGCTTTGGTAAAGAATATGGATAAATTAAATGTTTTGGAAAACTTTTTAGTTTGCATACCTACATTATCGTAAGTAGCGGAGACTACCGGATTAGTAATCGTCATTCATGAATAATAATAGATCATAACAATTTTATTTTTAATAAACTAAAGAGACAATTAGTATAGGTACTAGGTATATTATAATTAGCTGAATACTTAAAATAGAAGCAATTTAATTTAATCTTAGTATCATTTTGATCCTCTCATCTTTTTACGTTATAATTATGATATTTTTAGTACGTAGTGTAATATTATTTTGTCTGCATCTTTTGATAAATTTGGCAACAATAATCTCAAAAGAAAACCATTAAACCTTACTTAAATTTTTTTAAGTTTTAAACTATCGTTGAATTAAAAAAAAAATGTGTTTCGCTGTTGTTTGTATAATGTTGATTGAAGGCTTATTGTGTGGTGGAAAAAATACGATCCTGTGAAGTATGAAGGGTCTCGAATTGAATTTGATGCTAATTTTGTAGTGTTGTCACCCTACCCGCGGCTCTATGGTTTTTTGTTCGTTTACCAATATTTTACAACACACGTTTCGTTTATGACTCTCTTTTGATTAATATGTCTGTGATCGTGGCTAACTGAATGTATATTGTTTTTTCAACGATTTTGTGACTTATTGGTGGGCTATAAAGAGGGTGTTCAGTAGAGTTTGACTTTTAGGGTGCTGGTAATAAACGTGTTATTGGATTGATAGGATATTGATTGAATTGTTTATGAATAAATTATAATTGTGAGCGATTGAAATTTAGGGATAAACGTTAATATTGTTTACCTACTTCAATATCTTATCTTAACTATTATAAAACCGTAAAATCATGAGGATTTTAAAAGTAGCGGTTTGCTTCATATAAATTCAAATAGCATTCGATAGCGCGATTTAAAAACGTGCAGCGATCTATTGACAAAATTGTTAGTTTGTTTGTTTGTTCGCGCATCACGCCAAAACTACTGAACCGATTTTGATGAAACTTTTTTGTTTGATAGCTTATGATCTGACTTAAAATCTGGTATATAATTTGTGCGGACGAAGTCGCGGGTAAACACTAGTTAAGTTATAAAATTAACATAAGTATTTAAAATAAGAATATTTATCTTAGATAAGATAAAAATTCTGTCAGTGCCAATCGCGACTGATTGTGTGTGTGTTTGTCTGTGTATAGACATTGTCATAGACGGACACCTACGCGCACACAAACTCTCATGATTGGTATGGTGATGTGACATAATAAAATGTTTATTTTAAAAAACATAATTTTATTCGCTATTTTTATGTTTTTCTCAATTACTTAGTCAGATTGTCTGAAGCATCCCTGAAAGTTAAACGCATTTAAAGTTTACACCAGTGGTTTACCTACACCATGTACCTATAGTGGAAAATTCGGTCAAGTAATAATAAATTTAAGTATCAACATTAAACATAAAAATAACACCTTTAAGTGGGTAGTTTATTAATATCATTGATAAATAAGGAGTGAAAGTGATTAAAATATAGGTTCGTAAAATGCTGTAATTTATTATTACAGAGAAGCAAGCAAGGCTGGGTGTGTCATTAAGCGCGTTCACACACGATGACGCACTGACGCAGCAGCAAACGTCAGACCGTCATTTGTGAAGAAAGGAGTTGTATGAAACCGCACGTAGAAGCACACACGGTGACGCATTGACGCACCGGGTGTGGTTCTATAGACTGACATCGCTGCGTCAGTGCGTCATCGAGTGTGAACGCATTAACTCATTATGGTTAGGTAACTTCAAAAATTTACGATCAGTCAGGATAGTCAGAATCTTATAACTACGAACCACATAGACTCAGCTAAACTGCAAACCTTCTCGACCCAAATGTGTGCAAAAAACTGTTTTCTTTTCATGTTTTTCGATGTTGCTTTTCAATTTTCGTATAGTAATTTAAAATTCATTTCTTTCATTACTAGCACCAGCTATGATAGTCTTAAAGATACAGCTCTTTATAGGTAAGACAGACAGACATACGGACAGACAGCGTAGGTTTATGAATGACCCTAAAAATATCGGCGATTCATACATTTTTGGTCCAAATTTGAAAGTGCTGGCCAACAAAAACTAATGATATTTCTGTTAGAACTTGACCGCCTGAGCCATAGACTTAAACTCTAGCGATAGACTTGCCCTTCCATAGAAGCAACGTGTTTCACTTGAATGAGGTGTACGCACCTGATTGATGTTCCCGAGTTCACTTTGTCACTATGGCAATGACAGACCGCAATGTGTCATTTTGTGTTGTTTTGTGTGACATGTTGTTTGTTTGAACGAGCTTGTCTATCGCTAGAGTAATATGTCTATGGCCTGAGCATTTAATTTCATAAAAATTTCTAGTTCTATCAGAGTAAAGCCTTGGCTAATTTAATCGAAAATGTATGAAAAGGTAGATTTTTCGAACCCAAATAAAACCAAGGACAATGGTCCTACAGCTTTGGCGCCATAATAATCAATGTTTAGACGGAAATGTCCTAACATAATATCGAATTTTTTTGGCCGGCACTTTTTGGACCAAATCCGATTATGTCTTTTAAAGTAAAATCTAATAACGTAAAGTACTCTTTATTAACAAGTTTGTCTATAAGCAATAAGATAGAACGTAAAGTATAATAAAATTGTAGTGCACTGATTAGATTTTTGAATTACAGCAAAACCATAGATTTAAAAAGGTTATTTAAAAATTCCATCCATTTTCATTAGCTTCAAGGGATTTTTAGTGCATGTTAAGGCTAGGTTATCCCAGTGCAAGCGTCTCTTTCTTGCAAGCATAAGTTTACAATTAGCCATCCCGCTCCAATTGAAAGCAGGATCGCAAAAAACGTGTTTTTCGTCAATATCTTTGCTCATGGGAGTTTCTAAGCTAAAAATTCTTCTGAGTTCACTAGAAATATTTAATGTATTTAGTTAAGTACAAGAATAAAAAGGTAAATATCAGCAGTTTCATCATAGTATTGAAAAAACATAACAAAAAGGGGTAACTTTGGGATGTTTTTCTATCTAGTAAACTTAATCTAATCGTGTAATTGATAACAGTCGCCCATTCGCCCGATCCTTAAATAAGACATAATTTAATTTCAGACTTTAAAACACAGTTTAAAACACTTTCGTTCGTGTTCAAAAAACGGCCTCGACGGGATAACAGCGTCTCAACATCCAAGTATAAAACAAAAAACTCCTCAAATATCTCCATTGAACCACCTGTAATATTTTAAAATAACTACAACCGTTCACTAAAACCTTTGGGTCAAGATGCAAGTTCAAATCGATGCAATATTTCAATGCAGACGTTCCCTATATTATTGTGTATAGGTAATTTGTCTGGAACAATGAGGGATTTTTAGCTAGGAGCTTCAGGCATTGTCGGTAGACTGAGTCTAGTATGTTTTACTGTGTGGGATAAGTTATGAGATGCGAGTGAGAAATAAATGGCGAGTCAGAAAACATCCAAGCTAGGTACATCCAAGCTAAGCTACGTAGGGGCCAACTATGATGGAACCACAGAGTATTTATATGGAATGTAACACTTTTTTATATGCTATAAAACTATATACAAAGTAAACCCATCACACTCACGGTATTGATCAAGAGTAAGTAGTTTTTGTTAAAAATTGATTAAATTCATTAATTGTTGATGTAATTCGATTATAATGTATTGTCAATATTTAATTTTACGCAACGCAACGATTGTTAGAAATTACAGAAAAATTCCAATGTGTTCATAATGTCACTTGAATGACTCACCGATGTAAATAGGCTTCCCACAAAGATTTTATCTTTCATACTTCGGCTCCGAGTATCCAGTCAGTTGTCGTGGGAGCCATCCACGTCAGCTTCGCTTTTATGATTTATTTATATAACCACAAGACTGTGGATGTCGCCGTGTACTCATTCTCGTCGTCATTTTACGAGACGAGGACCCTTATTATCTCCAAATGGGAGTATGTTGACAAGTTATATTTGCCAAATCACTAATACTTCAATAATAAAATCAATAAAGCAAATATTCTACTATTTTAATAACTTGCTACATTCTTACCCCCATTTGCAAACCGCTAAAGCTTGTAACTTGGACCACAATCAAAGTGAAGAGCTAACACGGCCGCATGTAGATAGGATCTCGGTATCGCGTACCAATCGCTCCTAATCGTCCATTGTGCTTTGATAGCGATCTTCTATCCTCTCCGTTCCATTAGCCAAGTCTCCTGAATCACGCTAAAATGATCTTTATGAGGTTCTCATAAGAGTTTTGTTAAGGCACGTGAAACGTTGAACATGTTTGGTCTATGGTAGTCTTTGGGCTTGAGTTCCCACGTGTAGGGATCACTCTTGGCTTTCTAATTGTGCTTTATTTGTTCGTTAACTGTTAGTTTATTGATTGGAGATGTCGCATTTATTTTGCGGTTAATCTCTAACACTATTGTTACCTAAAGGCTATAACTACGTAGATATACATTGTTGGCAATTCCACCAGTCCACACAGAGTGATTTTGTTAATTATCTGATGGTGGAGGTATGAAACTTCCGTTTTCCTAGTCGAATACAATCTGTGTGTTTGCTTGTGAGACTTTTTCGGTAAAACCATTACAATATTCACCTCATGTGGACTGTCCATCTAGTTTAAGATGATAATAAGCATAGCATAGCATAAGCATATGCTCACGACTATAATTCCCCGAGGGGGTAGTCAGAGATATTCTGAAACCTCATAATATTCACGTTTCACCAGTAGTACCGGAACTCTGTGTGACTCAGTGTGACGGGGGGGTGAGCCCGTCGCTCGTCGTCGTAGATGATAAAAGGTACGTACAGGATAACATACTTAGTTAGTGCGGATGCTTAACCATTATTATAATACTAAGGCCCACTTGCACCAACCACGGGTTAGCAATTAACTCCGGATAAAATGGCTCTTTCAGTTGTTTTTCTATACAAAAAATCATGGGTTAGCAACTTAACCCGGAGTTTATTGCTAACCCAGGTTGGCGCAAGTGGGGCTAATAATACTTTTCTCACCTCCGGACGGAAAGCGTCAATTGTCGTCCCGCTGCGCTAATCGAAGTTGTCGCTTTCCACCTCTGTTGAGGAGAAAAATACATTTAAGATCACATGTTTTTTTTTCCATTACTCATTCCATGGGATCTGAGACTTCTTACTTTCTTACTTTCCTGTCCTCGGTGTGTAATCTACTATAACCATGCAATCTACTAAAAAAAAAATCAAAACAGCCTTTTTTTTTTTATTATTGCAGGTCCATAAAGCATGGCCATGTTTTCATATTTCATCAACTCAACTCAACTCAAAATTTTTATTCAAAATAATATCACATAGATAACTTTCTGACGTCATTTTTGATTCTACCACCGCTTCGAAAGGTGTTCCGTTGTAGAGAAGATGCGGCCATCCATGCACGATCTCATGTAAACAGTCAACTAGTTTTGATGCCTTCAATACAGGGATGAAATTGATGGATGATAGGTAGGTACGCTGGCTGTAATAGGTAGACTATTATACTATACAATTACTATTCATAGTAAAGTTCGGTGTAAGACAGCAAACTCGATCTTTTAGTTCTGCAACTTTGTAAAGGCCATTGAATACTAATTTAAGTCTAGTTACCTACCCAAGTAACACATCAAAGCATTATAACGGCCGACTTACAGCATTTTTGTATCGTTAACGCATTTTGAGTCAGTTCTATAGTAGCATTACAAACGTATATACGGCTACTGTAATGCTTATTTGGGCACAAATTATACGGCTTTAGATCCTAAATAGGTTCACAAATAGTTGTTTAATTGCATTACAGGCGCATTATATAAGCATTATTGTGGTCAACGAAGTTGCCAATCGCATTAAAGAAGCATTATTACGGTCAATGAAGGTGCCAATCGCATTACAGAAGCAATATACAAGCAATGTTATTGATAATGAAGATGTTAATTGCATTACAAAAGCATTAGACTAGCGTTAGAATGTACCAAAAGAATGATTGGAGATGTTTAAGTGTTCACAGTTAGAACTTAAATAAACCCTACATCATTGCAAAAACATCTCTATTACCACGGTACAAAATGTTATAATTAATTAACGTTGTAATTTAACTAAGTACTTTGTCTCGCAATATAATATGGACGAAGACGGTCAAAACTGTGTGAATGACACCATATTTATAATACTTTTTTGACTCATTTTGTTACTTCATACCTTCAAATATTACTGCGCTATGTAGTTTACTGTAAATGTCTATATGAGTTTCATTGAAAATTTTCACGCGCCTTCGATATTTTGAGGTTTTGATATAAAATGTTACATAAAGATATGTGTGAAATAACCAAAACAATTGTGTATTCCTAGTATAGAACGAATTTTGTACAATTAACATAATAGTATTGGTTGGGCAGTATTTAATTCAGTTATATCATTATTATATAGGTCTATGGCTTTTATAAATAGGTCCGAATGATAATATTTATTGGTTATAAAATATTTACAAAATGGTGTCGGTCTACAGCAGGTCGGTGAGCCTTTAAAAAGGCTAATTAATGCCGCCAGCAGTATAAATACTCACGCGTGAACAATTATTAAGCCAGAAGCCAGAGAGAAGGCCTTTGATAACTACTGTAGTGCCATTGTCTATAAAGTAATTCTATAGGGGTTCACCGGTATACCAGTAGACTTAATGTAGACTGAAATAGTGCCATTACTTGAACGCAATTTTAGGGATTCTTGGGCAAAAAAATAAAACCCATTACAGAATTTTCGTACTACTTGAATCCGTTTACCAAGAGTTGATAAATAGGCTTTCTGAACGCATTATCTAGGATTATCGGGATTTCTTCGAGCAAATTTAAAAAGGAAAACTGTATTACAAAATAGCTCGATAGATGGCTTAATGGCCGACAAATGGTTTTAGGAATATAGTAAAATGAATGCATATACAGCTTTACGCATTTTAATAACTCACGTGTATTTGATAAAAGAGCTGTTAGCTGTACAACAGAACTCAGTTGACCTTTAATAATGCAAGCATTACATTGATTCACGTGTATGCTGTTTAGCAGCACTAGGCTTTTACTTACCACTTAAAAGTGCTATTAAACAACAAAGGGCACTGAAAACAGCTCAACGCTGTATAACGGATTTACGGTGCATTATAACGGTACAAGTTTATGCTATTAAGCAGCATTAGGCATATTATTGCTACTTAAAAATGCTATTGTAGACCCTAGAGCACTAAAAACAGCTGTTAGCTGTATAGCGGATTTACGTGGCATTATAATGGTTCATGTTTGTGCTATTAAACAGCATTAAGCAATTGTTTACTACTTAAAAATGCTATTGTAGATCCAAATGCACTAAAAACAGCTGATGGTTGTACAGCTGCGTTGTGGTTTGCTGCACTAAAACAAAAGGCTTTACAAAAGCAAATTGATATGCCATTACCCAACCGTTCTACAGTGTAAAGCATCATAATGGTTTTGAAATGCCAATATAAAGCATCAAGATGCTTGGTGAACTTATATAAGTGTTTATACGGACCTTAGGTTCTATTTAAGTTGACTATTCGTTTGTTATAATGCTTCCCGTGTTTCTTGGGTAATAGCTGTTGGTGCTTTGGAATAGAATTATGATAATTATTACTTACTCATCATCTTCCTGTTCTTTCTCAATTATTGGAATTTGCTATCTTCTTCTCATCATTTGGGCAGCAAGCCCTGGTGTCAGATTTCTCAAACTGCCGTACGGCATCTTTCATGATTTTTTAATGTAACGAGTCTTCGATCAACAATATCCAACTAGATAACGCGTCAGCGCTCAAAACATGTCCCGGCAAATAACGCCTCACTATTGGAGTGAGGTCTTATTCTGAATTAGTTGCGTTCGAACAAAGCCAACGTAAGCACGTCTCGCAATGCCGCAGTGTTCCTTCAAAAATTACTAGGAATTATGGTTGCTTTGAGGTCGAAATTATAATGTATTCGGACTGTTTTCTCGGTTCGTTAACAAAAAATGTTGTATATTCACGAGGACAGAATTTCTCTTTGATTTTGTATGCGACCCGTTATCTAGTTGTATATTGTTGATCGAAGTAACGAGTACTGCCACCAGAGATAGTAGCCGGGACCAACTTCACGTGCCATCCGAAGCACGGAATCATCTTTCTTTTCAGACAATCATGTTCTGGTGAAAAACGCACAAAGTAACGTTTCATTAGGTGCCCGCCGTGGGAATCGAACCCACGACCTCTGTGTCAAGAGCCCAATGCTCTTAACCATAAGACCATGGAGGCAGTTGGAATTTGCAATATTAAATTGGCGTAAGGCACAAAGTACAGATTTTGAAGACAACAAAAACAAATTGTCCTAAAAGCGGTAATTTCAGAGCCTCCTCTGTCTTACAAATATTGTCTTTCACACAATACATCCATAACATTATTTCCTTTGCTATTACTTACTCAATTGCCTTTTATAAAAGTCAAAAGTCAAAATTTTTTATTCAAAATAATATCACATAGATAACTTTTTGACGTCATTTTTGATTCTACCACCGCTTCGGAAGGTGTTCCGTTGTAGAGAAGATGCGGCCAGAAACTCTACAACACACTTCTTTTAAACAAAACAAAATATACAAAGTACAAATATTGAATTACATAGTGTAACATTGTCAAGACCAGACATTTTGGTCATTCAAATAATCATCGAGTTTATAGTAACCTTTTTTACAGAGGACTTGTTTAACATGGGATTTAAACTTTTTGTCTGGCAAGTTTAGAATATCCTCTGGTATCTTATTATAATAGCGTATACTATAATAGCGTATAATATATTGATATTACTATTACTAAGGCTTAGTTACTACCTACCTTTACTAAAACAAAATACTTTACAACCTACAACACAAAAGGTAATTCTAAAGGTAATTCCACCCTTTCACAAGGAAAAATGTAGCTAATACCCAATTGTGAGAGTAGAAATTAAATTACATTATAAATAACAGAGTACACAGAAACGGGTGCCTTGGACCTGAATTATGTAGCGATTCAATGTGCTGCTGTTCTTATATGCAGCTCCATTGTACGTGCTTTAGTTCTGGATTCTGGAGAATATACTCCAATGTTTATCTTATCATAACTTCGACGAACGTTTTTGAGTGTTCCCTTTAGTCAGTCTCTATATCGGAATTCTTTTAGAATTCTCTTCTTTGTTAAATGATGAGTGTAAATTGGACGCAGTTCCGCAAAAAAGATCCAACCCACTATGGGCTCTATAGTGGGTTGGATCTTTTTTGCGGAACTGCGTCCAATTATGAGAGTAATTTTGGAGATGAATGAAATTGTCTATGTTGTTAGACCAGCTGTGGCTGAGGCATAGCAGTGAAATATACAAATAATAATGCTCATGCTCATCTCGGTATCGGTTACCCACTTCTGGCAAGGCTATTTAGCGACTTTGTTCAAAGTTTGAAGTCGACACGATAAGAAGAAGATGCTCATCTCTTCTAAAAAACCGGTCAATTGTTAGTCGGACTAGTGCATACCATACTATATTACCAAAAAAATATTTTCTCCGGGATCCATACCGCGAGCCCGATACACACTTGGCAGGTTTTTATAATATGTTGTTTTACTTTAGAGTATGCACTATAAGCGCACCAAGTTTGGCGCTTCAATGTATTATCGTTTAGACGATAGGCAAAAACGTTTTTTTTTATAAAAACATATTTCTTCCTTGAGGTCATCGTTTGTCAGCAAATTCGCCGCAATAACAGTGTCTAGCTATTACGATTTAAGAAAAACAAAAGGTAGGAAAGATGGAGAGTCGGACGGACGGACGAAATGTTTAGGATTAGTAATATTATGGTGCCGTTGGCACCCTTATTTGCTCACGGAATCCTAAAAAGGTTTTAGTAATGTCCAATCCAAGATTACATCGAATTACTTTCTGAAAAACCAATTCCAATTGCCAATAAGGTTGGCTAGAAAGAAAAAAGAAATCGGAATATTTTAATACCCAATAATACCTTAGATCAAAATAAAATTAATAGATAGGCCTTACGCGAACATTTCAAACCAGAAAAATGAGGCAAAACAAATGAAAGGTTTACTTCAAATTTGTATGCAAGTGCCCTAGATTTGACAGATAATGGCGCTAGTTTGTATGGACCAAGTGCACCAGTAGTGTGCTTCAACTTACCGCGCTTTAATTTTGATCTAAGAATAATACAATAAGGAAGGACGAAGTATATTTTGCAGTTAAACGACATCTAAAATTAGGTAAGTCTACTTTTCTCAGCAAACTACTTCTTTTATCTTGGTAAGTCGACAGTTTTGAAGAAAGTAGCTAATCTAGGTGACACCTCGGGGCACGCTTGACTGGAGTACCGCTGAATAGAGGACTCGTCAGGAATCTTGGAATGAAAAGTGCAGGCAAATCTGGAAGTCTTGCAAAATGGTTTCATTTTGAAGGGAATTACGTAGGTTAGGTACTTCTTTATTGTTAATGGATTTATTTCAAAATACAATTATTAATCAGATACTTATAAGTATTGTAAGTTTGACTTGGGTACCGCCAACAGCCCCATCCTCTCCAGTTGTTAAAAATGTCACCTGTGAGTCTACTATACAATGATTATATAATTAATAATACACCTAAAGAACATGTTCCGAATATCCACTTTTCACTACCAGTGCCCTGAAAGTAGGGACTCCGTCTCTTTTAAAGGACAATGGACACAATGCAAGCATTTAAATTTAAGTATGTCGGTCTCCTTACTATGTTTTCGTTCACCGAAAAGCCAGTCGTGCTATAAATCGTAAATAATTAATACAAAGTAAGTAAGTTATAGCCTGTAGGATCCCACTGCAGGGCAAAGACCTCTTACGAGGTGAGAGGGAGTGGGCCATACTCCACCACGGGTGCCGAGTGAATTGGTAGAGGCAAGTGAAGTGGTAAACTTGTTGTCTGCAACCTACATGTCTTTATTGAAGCATGTAGGTTTCCTCACTATGTTTTCCTTCACTGAAAAGCATCACATGCTATAAATCGTACGTTGAATGTACAGGATGTATGAAAAAGTATCATTATCCTTTAAACCACGTACTCTACCCATCAAACTAAACAACTTTTACTATTACTATATGTTTTAAGCTTATATTTGATATCGTATTATTATTACACCGCCACAGCAAGTTTTTATACTTATGAGTTCTTCCATCCCATGGTTGTCTGGAAGAAATCGCTTTTAGTTATAAGACCGCCATTTGTACCCTTACGTTCTTTTTATTCTGTTTTTTGTTGCTGTATGTTTTTGGTGTCCAAATAAATTATGGGAGAAAATCTGTCAGAAAAAAAAAATCTGCTCTTCCATACTAAACTGCAATGCCTAGTTGCCTAGTGCCTACTCGACTCAAACATGGCACCGCAATTTTTTTTTTCTGACAGGTTTGGTCTCATAGAGAAAGTTGTTCAGTTTGACGGTCTATACCACCCCCGTAAGAGTTTTAAAAATTTATTCTTACTTATGAAACACCCTGCTGTTTCATAAGTAAGAATGAATTTGATTTTTAAACACCCTGTTGTTTCATAAAGCAAGAATACATTTTTAAAACTCTTACGGGGGTTGTTTAGACCGTCAAACTGAACAACTTTCTCTATGAGACCAATATCGAAATCGCGAAAAAAAAGTCTGATATCCCATACATATTTTAGCTCTAGTCGATTTGTAGAGTATAGAACATCATTTTTTTTTTCGCGATTTCGATATTGGTCCCGTAGTGAAAGTTGTTCAGTTTGATGGTCTAAACCACCCCCTTAAATGTTTATTTGTATTTTTGTAACACCTTGTATAGTGAAAGTTGTTTCAATTTGATGGGTAGAGAGGTTTAAAGGTTAATGATTCTTTTCTTTACACCCTGTATAACGTAGATATTCGTTTATTTTGTACATACTTATGCACCGTTAAGATTATCCTAGTGGTGTGTTATTAACATGAGTAAATACATGACAAGTTGTAGATGGAGAGGAATATTTGACTAAATTAGCCGGTTTACTGCGCGCATCTCACATGCAAGTTATATCGAGAAGGGCGTTGGCACACTGAGTATGCTTCATGCCAAATACGACTAAGGTTATGAATCAAATTCAACGTATTATTGACAATCAGCGGCATGCATACTTTATTTGTGTTGGTATTTGCGTCAATGTGGACAAAAATTTGCTAAAATTTTAGGTGACACTGTGGGTCTAGCTAGTATAATAGGTCAATGTATACACCGAATAGATATCATTCTATGGATAAATAGCAAACGGAAACACACACACATACATGTTGTAACAAAGCTCACAGCTCACCTTTAGCATATTTTAAGATTTCCGGAGTAATTATGTGTCAAGTGACGCTCTAACGTTTTCGCATAAACAGAACATCAGAATCCTTCTCCAACTTATTAATTTCCATAAGAAACGCTGGCTGTGTCACCATCCTTATTGAAACTGAAGATGTTTCGCTAAAGCGTGCTTATTCACGGGAGCTAAGCTTCCGAGTTTATGTGACTATTTATTTGTGAGATAAGTATGAATGTTTGTATAATATTCTCTCTAACTTCACGATATTAGGTACCTGCTCTGTCCCACTACTGGGCAAAGGTCACTTTTTAACGTTGAAGAATAACGTTTGCATATCCAACTGTAAGGGAGGATCTTCCTCCAGGTTGGGTGTGATGGTGGTATCATGCCTATGTGCATAATTTACAAGCAACACCTTACCAATGCTTGTATAGAATTTATAGCTAAACCACTTATAATAAGCAATTCAGTTTGTTTACTCATTTTCGACTACAGCTTGTTTACAGAAATCAGGAAAGGTGAATTGCCATTATGGAGTAATTGCATTAAATATGAATCACGATTTAGTTCTTCAGGTGCTGGAATTGGAACAAAGAGAAGAACTGAATTGTGATTATTATAAGATCAATTGCTCCGTAGTTGCAATTACCCCCAAAGACCGTATGCAGGATATTTAAAGTGCATAAATAAATAAAAAATAAAATAAAATAAAAATTCTTTATTTCAGACATTACATCCATATGTTGTTAGTATCACACTTAATGACTATGTTAATACAAACACTTAAGTGTAGACCGATCCAGTGCTTTATAAAGCTACTGTCACAGTATCTACTGGAGACCATGTTCAGGATGCTGTTGGTGCTGGCGCGAACCCTCTGCAGCGCGGCGGCACACCGTTTGCGGAGCGTGGTGGTGCGCTACATAAAGATGCTCTCTATCTATCTCTATCCTCTTCAATCTGATGGAAAGGGAAACTGGGATCAACGGTGGAGTCTGATACAGTGACTCTAATCCATCGATCAACAATATCCAACTAGATAACGCGTCAGCGCTCAAAACATGTCCCGGCAAATAACGCCTCACTATTGGAGTGAGGTCTTATTTTGAATTAGTTGCGTTCGAACAAAGCCAACGTAAGCACGTCTCGCAATGCCGCAGTGTTCCTTTTTTAAATTACTAGGAATTATGGTTGCTTTGAGGTCGAAATTATAATGTATTCGGACTGTTTTCTCGGTTCGTTAACAAAAAATGTTGTATATTCACGAGGACAGAATTTCTCTTTGATTTTGTATGCGACCCGTTATCTAGTTGTATATTGTTGATCGAAGCTCTAATCAATTGCCTATCGTTGTGGGCTGTTCGAAACCGCATCACACATCAAACATTATGAAAATCGCTCACACAAAATTCTGCTCTTCATTGAGTTGTCAAAATGCGCACTTCAATTCAACAGGAATGAGTACGAAGCAATCAAAACCCAAAAACGTCCCAGAATTTTAATACAATACATGCGTTACTGTTTCATTGGATGCAGTAGTCGTTCAGAGTCACAAAACGACTGGAGTTTACAACTGAAACGTTTAAACGTTTAATGTGTGCCCCGGCATTAAAATACGGAGTTAAACGAAATGAATCGCCGATGCTGGCTTTTAGTTATTACGACCGTGTTGAAGAACTCTAGAGGAAGGCTGTTTTTGTAGGGATAGTCAAGAAGAACGGTCAAGTGGGAAATCTGATGGCCAATAGCTTTATAATTTCAAACATTCACGGTCAGACTCAGTTGTGATTCAATCTTGGTGGTGATCCAGTGTAAATCCAGCTATGCGGAATTTGGCATCGCGCTAAATTTAACTTATCTAATCTAAACTATTATAACTGTATCTGAAGTGTGTCTGTACGTTAGCGTGATACCGAATATGCAAAAAGTTGTGCTGTTGTACCGATTGAATAACTATTCAGTGAGCATTTATTTAACTTAACGTGATCGGCCCCCTTATCTGGTATCTATACCGGCTGACAGATAATATGAAAGTAAAAGTCAATAGACGGTGGAGATCGAAAAAAAAATAACTTACTAAATTAAATGCTTTAAAATGTCTTGCTAATAGGATCTCCTAAAAAGTTCTAAGTCTTCTGTTCTGTGTAACGCTTCAGTCGGCTTAATCCAGTATTTTATCGCTATGGGATTTCTGAGACCATTTTTTCTTGGTCATGAAACGTATTTTTACTTACCTGCAGTAGCTTTTACTGGGTGTGAACGAACAATTCATCTCTTGAATCATCGACTGATTACTAAAACGAACTTTATCAATACTATTTTTCATCGAAACACGATTGACCGTATACGTTTCAAAACTGGTTCGGATCGAAATCGTGTCGTAAGACGTAAAACATCGCATCCCCTACAATTTAAGTTGCATTTACGACGGACTAATAACGATATAAAACACCTATTGTTATTTCTAAACAAAGACTAATTACTTTCTCAGTTTTAATTACTATTTTAGGGAAAGTGATATTCGCTCCTGAATTTTATAGCATTTTATAGAAAAATTACATATCACGGTGTAATAAATTGTGAATGTAACCTGTAATAACCAAATTGGCCAACTTTAAAAGAGCTTTTAAAAATGCATTTTAGGTATAGGCTTTCATTATGTTATATCTAAACTGAACTTAAAAACATGAAATAATGATATTCTTTTGTAGTTAGGAAACTCACAAAGAATTTCTCAATTGATACCTACCAATTTTTTTTCGTCCTATGGTATTAATTGCCTCCGAACTAGAGCATCCGAATTATTCAGAATCTTTCCAACGACTCATTCTTACTTCGTTCCATGATTGAAATGTATGGAACAGCTGACTTTTTTGCGATTTCAGCTTTGCTTTAATAGTAAAAGTGGTTCAGTTTGATGTGCAGAGCACAGACTTAAAAGAAGAACCAGACGTAATCTCGTCTTATCATGAGTGACGCACCCATTTCTTTTGTGTGCGTGCTGTCACGCGGTACATAAGGTGACGGTTTGTAGGACCAGCGCCTAGAGCTAGCATCTGTGTGAGTGTAGGTCCCTTGTAGAACAAACGAGATTGTATTACCTTGCATGCTTTTAGTGCAATATTCGGTCCGTATATATCTTTCAAGTCCGTGGTGCAGAGTCTTAGTTTAAAAGGTTATTAAACTAAGAATGATCACAATGATTACAATTTCACCGTGTATAATTCCCAATTCAATAACCAATTCTATTCAGCGCAGCGGTACAAACCAGCTCGAAATGATGAACTTCTGTCAGATTCAGTCCACTAACACAGAAGGCGAACTAGTACTGAAACCCTATATACATATCTAGACTCACGTGGAATTAGTCAAATACTATGAACCAAGTTGTCGTTCATTCATGCGTCCCCTACTATTTGATACTCGAATGTAGACGATATGTATTCGATAACGATATAGGTAGTTTGACTACGTTGTATCATGTGAACCCGTGAAGTGTGTACTTTAGAGACTACCACCAATAGGGACAAAACAAATTGTATTGAGCTTAGGGCTACCGTGAAGTTGACTTGAAGTCGCACAGGTAACATAGTACGATTGATACCAAAAGCGCCGAATACTGAATATCTGTTTCTTTATCATTTGCCATTCAATAATAAAGTAGACGATGTTCTGCATCATCCATACATTATAGCTTCATGGCAGAAAAATGTGTTCATTGGCATGATATGGCAGATAAACAGATAAACAGACAGTATTTAAAAAATAATAAGATACTGCTAAATTACGGACCTCCCCGGAGTTATTATGTACAAAAATAAATGTAGGGGGATTTACGGGGATAATCAGACCATCAAACTGATCAACTTTCTCTATGGGACCAAAGTCAAAAGTCCAAAGCCGCTTTCGATGTTGATCAAAAGAGAAAGTTGATCATTTTGGTGGTCTGATCAATGATCATCCCCAAAAAACCATCAAAACATTAAGGACCCTTGGACCCTATAAAAATGATCACGTAAAACTCGTTTGCGTCTCACAAACTTAAGCAAATGGTACGGGACAATTCTCGTATTAGTCAAATACAGAGCAGAGTTGTCGCAGACTTGCCTCGGATCTACGGAGAGATGGAAATCACATCCTATACATACTTAGTATACTAACTGAAGTAATATTACACCGGTAAGACAAGATTAAATCAAGTGAGCGACGGGGTAATTAGCGAAGCGAGTTGTGGAACTCTACCGTTGAAAAGGACTGATATTCTACCAGTGTTCTACACTGGTGGCAGGAATGTTTGGGAACCGGCCATAGTACAACAGTTATTGTTTCTTGGAAAAACATCTGCGTCTCCAAAGAGATTTTAAGGGTATTAAGTATATCTAAAAACCAAAGCAATCTATATGGAAGTAAAATAAGCCATATAGGGTGTAAGGAAAAGTAACCCATTAAACTGAACAACTTTTACTATGGGAGCAAAAATGACAGCTCAAAAAAAACTGTTGTTCCATACTAAAATGCGATATATAACATCAGTTTTTTTTTGAGCTGACAGGTTTGCTTCCATAGTAAAAGTTGTTCAGTTTGATGGGTAGAGTAGGATGTGGCTAAAATAATTAGTAAAGCGAGAACTCTTTCGATGAAAAGAGATGATATTCCTACCGGATCACTGGAATCTGTTGTGATTCTACTGCAAGGCAATGGCCATACAGCCTTTAATTTGGTTTTTACTATTCTAATTGAATAACTAGACTGTGAAGTACTTTTTGTGTGTTGCTAAATAATTCCAACCCTGAATAGTGTCTGTCTCATAGTGGAATGAGTAAATTAGACGAGAAGCTGCAAGTGGCTGGACGAATAGCGTGAAAGCTTTATTTCTTACAATTCCTACCACTTTCATAGTCCCACTAGTTGTGTAATTATTGTACTAAAGCTGTAGGAATAAGAGCCATATTAGGGGTCTTCTGGTACGGAATTAACTGTAATAATTAAAGGAGTCTCGCCTTATTAAAATTCTAAAGAGGCGTCATGGTGATCCTCTTAATTTTTTAATTTTACATTCATTGCAGGCAATTCTGCGATGAGAATTTATTTTTATTCTCTGAGATGACTTTTCAGGGTTCGTTCCGTGGCTAATGTGGTATAGGTACAGTAAACTTTGGACTTTGCAGATGCCGATTTATTCTACCTTGGCAACTATCATGGTAGGAGCTTAGAGAAGTAGACTTGTTAAAAAGTATTGTTAATATAAATATGCCTAACCATTGAGGAAAATTTACCAGATAACATTTTTGATGTTATTAAGGATAATTACTTAATGAATTATTAATAATTCCGTTAGAGTATCTCTCAAAATGTTATAGGGAAGTATGATTAAGTAACTAATCTCATGAAAGGGTTTGTTTATTTTGTTATAATATAGGTACCTAACAATTATTTTTTTCATTATGGCCATGTACCTACATATTTTATTAGCAGAGTCTCTTCGAATCTAAAAATTTGATGTTTAATCTTTGGAAAACAGCTTTGTGCTTTTTCGACATAATAGAACCACAATGAGTAAATATCCCATATTATAATACCCAGTTTAACACGATGGTACGAAGCTTTGTATTTTGTTTATGCGATAAAAATGCAGCTTCCATTTCTTCCCATAATTGTCCTACGAACTCCTACTTTCGTCAACATGGGTTGGCAATTATCTCCGGTTAAAATAGTTGTCTCGGTTGTTTTTATATACAAAAATACCACCCACCCACTTATACCCACTTAACCTAGAGTTTATTGCTCACCTAGGTTGACGCAAGTAGGGCTAAGGGATAAGGACAAAGGCTAGCATATCTTCACTTATCACGTACCTCCCTTATTTTATCGTGAAACCTTCAATACATGGTCCTGCTTAATATGCTGACGGTTTTTAAAGAGGATGATCAGACCATCAAACTGAACAACTTGGTCTAAGGAGCTGATGTCGAAAGCGCGACAAAAAACAGCTGTCCCATAATGGATCGAGTAAGATTGCAGTTTTGTCTGGAACAGCAGATTTTTATTCGCGATTTTGACATTGGTTCCATAGAGAAAGTTGCCCAGTTTGATGGTCGGATCATCTTAAAAACCCGTCAGCATATATTAAGAAGGACCCTATTTAATTATGCTAAACTATAAGCCATGCAAAACCCGATTTTTTAGAAGATACCTAGTTTGCAGTTGTAGCAAATTAAGTTTCTGAACACCCCGAATGGGATAAGTTATGGCCTTGAGCTTGTGTGTGCCGGAAACTGTGCCGAAAACTGCCGGTATAAGAGCTGTCACACACGATGATGCACTGGAGGAGCAGCAGACGTCAGTCCGTCATTTGTGAAGCAAGGAGTTGCATGAAACCGCACGTAGAAGAACACGGTGACAGATTTACGCAACGTGTGTGCTTCTACGTGCGGTTTCATACAACTCCTTGCTTCACAAATGACGGACTGACGTCTGCCGCTGCGTCAATGCGTCATCGTGTGTGATCCCACTTAGTTAGTGTAATTATAAAAGAAACAAAAGTCTGAAAGTAAACCTAAGTTGGCCAAGCTATACTAATGAACACGAGAAAAGCATTAAATTCATAATGGGCATAATGGCCGTGTTAGTAACGTTTTTAGTACAGAATTAGTTGTTTACTATTATTTATGAGGCGAGTTATGGAAATGTCCATTAGCACGAACGTTACTTGAAGGGTTAAATACTATGGAAAATGAGGCAAACCATTTTTTTAAATAATTTTTTACAAAATCTACTGGGTTTCTATACCGGGTGTAAATTAAATCAAACTACATATTGAACAAGGTGCTTCAGACCATAAAACTAAACAATATGGAGCCAAAATCGAATCTGTTGTTCTATAGAAAATGTCAATAGCTGCTCGACCAAAATGTATGAAACAGTTGACTTTTTGGGATTTTAAAGTTTGTCAATCAATGGGAAATTGTGTTCATTTTGATGGTCTGAAACATCCCATAAAGTATGTAACGCATTTAAGTTTACGACCTGTTAGAAATGGGGTTTATTAATATCATTCGAAATAGCAATCTTTTTCTGTAGTCATTACAGTTCTCCAGAGATTTTGGAAAATAGAAAATTTCGTAAAATCATATCTCCACAATCACGTCGATTTCAAGAGAAATATGAGTGTCAACCTTGTTTCTACAGGTTTCATCGTTTCGTAGATTTCATGCATGCATTTTAATACCTTAAGCCCCACTTGCGCCAACCTGGGTTAGCAATAAACTCCGTGTTAAGTTGGTAACCCATGATTTTCTGTATAGGAAAACAACTGAAAGAGCCATTTTATCCGGAGTTAAGACGCTGTTATCCGAAAGTGTTTTAAACTGTGTTTTAAAGTCTGAAATTAAATTATGTCTTATTTAAGGATCGGGCGGATGGGCGACTCTTCTCAATTACACGATTAGATTAAGTTTACTAGATAGAAAAACATCCCAAAGTTACCCCTTTTTGTTACGTTTTTCAATACTATGATTAAACTGCTGATATTTAACTTTTTATTCTTGTACTTAACTAAATACATTAAATATTTCTAGTGAACTCAGAAGAATTTTTAGCTTAGAAACTCCCACGAGCAAAGATATTGACGAAAAACACGTTTTTTTGCGATCCTGCTTTCAATTGGAGCGGGATGGCTATTTGTAAACTTATGCTTGCAAGAAAGAGACGCTTGCACTGGGATAACCTAGCCTTAATTGCTAACCCGTGGTTGGCGCAAGTGGGCCTTAGAATGTTATAAATATGAAATATTTATTTTGGACTTTCCAAAATGTTCCGTATTGTCAGAAGAATAGTAAAAGAACAATTATCTAACTACTGGTAGATGTTTGAGTGTGTTAAATAAATAATGTCAGAGCCTGAGGCCGGGTCGAGTTGGTATTACTATTGATTACCCCTACCAAGTCCTATTGACCAAGTTCGTATCAGAGATCTTCGAGTGAGTTTATCGTGAGATTCAATCTCCAGTGTCTGTTTACAGACCGTCAAGAAAATGTTTGACAATGTATACCTATGTATTTATGTTGAATTCTTGATTTCCAAAGCAGTAAGTATGTAAGCTTTTAGTGTATTAAGCCTGTGCGTTAAGCACTGGTGTGCTTTTTGCCCTTTTCATCTTGAAACTAATGGAACAAGAAACCTCGAAAAGAATCTTATACATTGAACTATTATTATGTACTACATACTAGAACTAACACTACAAGCAAACTTCGTGTGCCATCTGAGGGTATGACGATAACATTACCGATTTACTAAGAAAGTGAAGCGATATCGCCACGAAGAATGGGACAGCATTATGACGTGCAGTGTTATTTCTAGTACGTACCTAGTACATTAGTCACGTTGCGGGGTTTGCCTCGAGCGTGGTGTTCGCGCGGTTCGCGTCTCAGCCTGCCACGATGCTCCAAAATCCTTCTCAGTTGTTCTTACTCAAAAACAATCCTCGAGATTGGATAGACACTCCCTCAAATAACTTGACACTGGCGAAATCTAACAAGGAAACGCCATTCAATAAAAAAAAAAAAAAAAAATTATAGAATACCTAGTACCTACATTAGTTCAATGGACGGATTGCCAGAGTTTTTCTGCAATTGTTCTAAGGACCCAATGATTTCTTTTAACAAACTGGATCTACAGATCGGATCGTATTGATACCTGAAACCAAATTAATAATAATACACATAATGTCGAATTCTCTTTCTTCTCGACAACAACTCACGAATCAATTGTAATTCGAGATACACTAGTAACATTACAGTTTATTTAGGCCGCGATCTAACTCGCATTTCTTTGTCAGCCTCTTTACCTTCCTGAATAAAATATTCAGGATATCTTCACTTTTGGGAGAACGCTTGTGCAATATTAAAAGGCCCTTTTGGTGTTATTGATAAAACGGAGGTAAGGTTGTGTGTTATCGAATACAATAATCAATATCAATAATGAAATACGTTTTATTAAATAAAGGTAATATTAACAAAAACGTCTATTGTTTCTCTGTCGAAGAAAGGTTTCTACTTACTTCTATGTGTTATTTATATTATGTGTCATAGCGTATGTACCCCGTATATTAAAGCTGAACTTTAACAACTATAAAAGTTGTGTTTTATGTTTATTAATACCTATAAAACTTAAAAATGTAAAATCACAACTTTTGTTAGGCAGGCGTGAGTATGTATGTATGTTATCTCTTCAGAAGCAATACATACAATACAAGTATACACAAAAATATACGCGAAAACCTAATCTGCTCTTCCATACTAAACTACAAGCCTAATATACTCGATCGAATCATATAGGCCAGTCGATTTTCGCGATTTCGAGGTTGGTTCCATAAAGGACGTCATTTTTATTTTATTTATAGTCTGATCATGCCCTTAAAAACTGCCAGCATATTAAGAAAGAGTATTTTGGTAATTGTTTTAACTACTGGAAGGAATATACGGTCCGTCATGTTAATGTTCTTCTTATCGTGTCGACTTCAAATAACATTGAACTGACATTTTTTTTTGTATATGTAGGGTCCAACTTAATATGCTGACAGTTTTTAAAAGGATGATCAGACCATCAAACTGAACTGAACAACTTTCTCTATCTACTAACCCATAATTTGGCTCGAATAGGTTTGCTGTTTTGTATGGAACGTTTATTTTTTTATGCGATTTCGATCTTGGTCCCATAGAGAAAGTTGTTCAGTTTGACGGTCTGATCATCCCCTTTAAAAAGTGTCAGCAAGGACCCTATATAGGGTCTTTTTTAATTAATTGGCAAAATTTCACCAGGGCACTTGTTAATGATAACAGATTGCATTAGCAAAGTTTATAATTGATATTGATGATTAACAGAATTATTTTTATCGTGCGTAAGGTAGGGCAGTGCATACAGTATGCGGCCGCGGGCGGACATTGATCTCAGAATCATATGATCGAGCCGAGGGGTAATTGCCACGCAATTGTACTCAGTAACAGATACCAAATGGTTTCTTAAGTTCGCCAACTAATTAAATTTGACCTTATATTTAAAATCCTCAGCCTCAGACACTGATGATGAATGGTTTCGAGGACAAGCATTCATCAGTGGCTTTGATCCTAACGTCTTTTATCAAAATTTATAAGTCGCTCCATACGTACTCGCAGGTTTAGGGTACATTTAACCTGGACCTTTTTAAATAAGCTCCCAATTTGTTTTCTAACACAAACAAGGCCCTTATCATCTAATTTAAAGTCCCCGTGTTATGTTCCGAGTCATGTTTCTGACTGACTGTCTTTTCCTTACAACTGACTACGTGCCATATTTACTAAATAAATGGGAGAAACATGGCATCTACCTTGCGGTCATATTTTTTCTGACTTCATAAAAGTATATTTCTTTGTTTGACCCGTAAACGTCGTAGCTCGTAGATATAAATAATATTAACCTACTGTAGAAAATAATGGAATTCCCAGAAAATACCTTATATTGAAGACACTAAGTTGAATTAGGGAAACGGTGTTATTTTGTGATTTCAATAATCTCTCATATATACAGGGTGTAACAAAACACCCTAGTAATACTTAAGGGATTGCTTCAGACAATCAAACTGAACAACTTTCACTATGGGACCAACGTTGAAATAGCGAAAATAAAATCAGTTGTTCCAAGCATTCTTTAATTATAACAACCAATTTTCTTTTTCGTGATTTGTATATTTGGTCTATATGTATTAGTCTTAGTTGTTCAGTTTGATGGTCTGAAGCACACCCTTAACATATGCAACGCAATTTAAGTTTACACCCTGTATAATATTTTTGGATTTTTTTTTACATGAATTATACAGGATGTAAGGTAAAGTATCATTAAGCTTTAAACCACGTACTCTACCCATCCATCTGAACAACTCTCACTATAGGAGAAAACCTGTCAGAGCATTAAAAAAATCAGCTGTTCCATACTAAACTCCAATACCTACCTACTCGACTAAAATGTATGTAAAAGCAGATTTTTTTTTTGCTCCGATCGGTTTGCTCCCATATTAAAAGTTGTTCAGTTTGATGGGTAGAGTATGTGATGCAAAGGTTAATTATACTTTTCCTTACACCCTGTATAATAGGTAAGAAATCTAAAACCTAAACTATAAACCTAAACACGTAGGCGCGTATAACCAACATTAGAACCATGCTACGCCTCGTCCCAACAAAACCTTTTTAGTTACTCTGTCCTATTTCCAAAATAAATGTTTAAACCCACCTACAAAACTAATTTTATTAATTTTAATCACCACTTCTTGCGTGCTGACATACATTTAGATGCCACTACGGCCGCCAGTGAAACATGGGACGCGATTAAATAACTACGAACGATATTTGGACTAACGCCCCCTTTTTAAAGTATCATTAAAATTGTTTTAATGGCGATAAGGTATAGTTAATGAGTTACGTTATGCTTGATATGATGAACGATGGCGACAAACACGTGACTTTTGTGTGAGTTGTCGTAGTAACAATGCCTTGTTTGGACTAGATAAGGGCTGTTTAGCATTTTTCGTATTTTAAAGGTTGCCGGAAAATTCATGAGATGAGCTTCTTGAGATATTCAGGTTTTGTAGAGCGTATACGGAATTGTTGACCCAGAATTTTTGGCACGTAAATTCTTGTTTTTTGTCAAGTGTACCTAGAGTGTACCAACAGGATAGGTACCTAAAGTGTACTAACAGGAAAGGTACGCGAACTCAATTTAGCGTTATCTCGGTTAGTCCAGGGTTTGTTACCTAAACTAATGTTTCAGCAGTTGTTGGTTTTTACGATAAGTGTCTGTTATCTTCCTATGAAATATGATAAATTCAGGGTTCGTTTTTAGTGCCGATTTAACTCCAGAGATTCAAGTCAGGTTATACTGAAGTCTAGATTATTTCACTCAAAATTATTTTAATCTTATACAACGTGTTAATGAATAAGCGCAAAACCTCATACACTCCAACTGATTTATAACCAAATAATAAGATTGAAACAATAATTTCACTATTTTATAAATAAAATTTAAAGTTATTCGTATTTTAAGTTTTGAGGCAAAAATGATTTTTTTAACATTTCAGCAATGAATGAAAGCGTTAACGTGCTATACATGGATACATTTTAAGATTCGGTTTTGATTGTTTTGGTAGTAAGTAAGATGAGAATGCCAGAGCGGTGGTTTGACATCGAGTTCAGTAAATTTAAAATTTTAAAAACAAATTTCTTTATATTTTGAAAAAAAAATCCTATGTTGAAACCATGATAATTCGATTCTGCTCTCGATTTCATTAACACGTTGTATACAGGGCGAAATTGATATCATTAGCATCCTTTTAAACTAAGAGTCTATCCATCAAACAGAACTAATTTTAATATGGGGGCAAAGAGATCGGAGCAATAAAATAATCTGCTGTTTCATACATTTGAGTCGAGTAGGCATTGCAGTTTAGGCAGGTCAGTTTGGCTCCATAAGTTGTTCAGTTTGAAGTATTACTAGGGTGTTTTGTTATAGTGTGGAGTGATATTTTTCAAAGCTTTATAATACTTTTGTACCTTTATTAATTTATACAGTAAAATATTATCAACATATTTCAGTGACCCAAAAATTATACCATAAAAGGAAGCTCTTTGTCAACCCGCTGAAAACTTTAGATCCAAAGATAACATAAACACGTTGAAACAATCACGCAACAGAACAAAGAAGCAAAGACAAATTTAGTGGGTAGATGAATATAATTCGTGAATTACGGCTTAGTTAAAATTCACCCTTGCGGCGCGAGAGCCGGCAGGTTTTGGGTTATTAATCAGATGATGCTAGTTGGTAGGGCTTAGGAGCTATAATTTGGTTTAACAATTTTGGATAGTTTTGAATTTTACGTCAAAATTATTACTTTTAACTGTCTACTTTATTTCATGAATCAAATCAGAATCAGCTCATCAACCAGCGCCAACCCCTTTTTTAAATCGCACCCTTAGATACAGTATTATTTGTCTAGATAGCACCTCACGCTTCTAGTATAAAACAAAAGTGGCTAACTTTCTTAGGTTGGTGTGCGTGAGGCGTCATAAAAATTATATCTGTGTGCGTGTATACTATCACGGTTTATCAACTTTCTCTTCGTAGCTTCAACTGTCAATCTTTACATTATCAAAGATTGCACCATTGATCATAGGCATGTGCTAATCTGCTCAATTACAAACCCGTGACCCTAACAATGTCGTCAGATCAACATATTGGTGGTATACCTACTGATATCCAACAATCTCACCTCCTGGTCTTTGGCCACATTGGAATTCTTTAGATCCTGGGACCTGACCAACATTGGCACTGTGAAAGAAACCTTAGCTCTTTGGACACCTCGCATCCTTGATATGCACGGAAAAGTAATAGGGTGGGTGAATAAATACACCACAAAGTAATCTTGAAAATTCTTTGATAGCAAATTAAGATAACTGACCTTTGAATGGCTGTGTCTCCTAAACCGACAAGACTTATGCAGGCAGACATGCGTCAACCCCATCACAGAGATATTCTACACCCTTTGAACACTGAATCAACCTTGCAGCTGATGGTTACAAAAATTCTCCGTATCTCTTATACTATGACCACTAAGTTATCTCCACTAATCCACACTTGGCCCGCTTGGTGGTGTTTGGCCCACCCATTTTCATCATTAGAGGAGGAATCAAATTAAAGATTGAAAAAATTGTCTCGGGCGGGACCTGAACCCGCACTCTCTCCGTATTTTTCAATCTTTAATTTGAATCGAAATAGCGTAACATGGCTGTAACAAGTTCATAAATAATAATATTTAAAATTAGAGGAGGATTTCGTCTTGCTACTTTGAGCATTGTTGCAATTTAGCGAAGTAGGTGCAAGTGCAAATAAGAGAAACCAAATAATACACAGATTAACGATTAAAATTCATTACATAGACTCGATTCATAGTTACGAACAATAGTACAAGATAAAAAGTTCTGCAAACCATAAGAGCAAAAACATTTCACAAAATGACAATTTAAAGACCATTTTTCACCGCAATCGTCCAAACGTCTGATTATGACCTATTCAATTAGAATTTCACCACAATGGAACCTGCCCGCATTGTCTGTAAGAGGCCCATCGGTGCGGAATGCTTGGCTATCGGACTAATAATTATTTCCATTGTCTTATTTACCCCTCGGCCGGAACAATTAAGGTTAGAATCGTCAGCGTTGCGGGGTACGCTTGGTATGTGCCGTATTCGCACTTCTGCACGATATGGTACTGATAGGTAGCTGATCAGGCTCATGGCCTATTGGGACTTTATCTAGAAGATAGATGAACAGTTAACAACCTGTGGATGACCACAGCCGCGCGAGAGAAATCGCCGTGTTTGAACCAATCAAATCACGTAAACCTAAATCGCGCTAACGGAGTTTTCTGCTTTTAGTGAAGTAATTCTAAACTTTTCTTCACACATCAGTAATTAAGAAATAGCACTCTTCCTGACTCAATGAAAAGGGGTAAGGATTAATGGTCCACTTATCTGACTTATGGACGGCCCGACAGCACAGCCTGTAGTGAACCTGCCTGCTATGCCGAGGGTCGCGGGTTCGAATCCCGTAAGGGACAAATATTTGTATGATGAATATGAATATTTGTACCCGAGTCATGGATGTTTGTATCTATATATGTATTGTATATCGTTGTCTAGTTATCATAATACAAGTCCAGGCTAGATTCTGGAACTTTAAATGTGACTAGATAATTTGTGTGACAATGTCCAAGATATTTATTTATTATTTATTATTTATCTATCCAAAAGGCAAAAATATTTTTAGAAAGATGCAGACTTTTTATCTGAACTGGTCTAACATGCTGTGTTTTCTCTGTGTTTTACAACTTTCTTTGTTTAAGCCTTGAAGTTCTTAGATCCAAAAGCCCAAAAGACTTTGTTATATAAAACTTTTGAAGATCCTTACTTTTAGTATTTTCATAAACCAGACTTGTAATCAGAATTTGAGTACAAATTTATGAAGAGAGGTGTCGGAGCTTCATGTAAGAGAGCCTTCCTTGAAGGTACCGCACGTAAAATTTATTTAATAGCCGAAGTTGTTACGACTTTCATTTTCGTTCACCATCTACCTGAAATGTTGAGTGGCTAGTATTAATAGCTTAGTGTTTTATTTAAAACTAGTGTTTTCCCGCGACTTCGTCCGCACAAATTATATACCAGATTTTAAGTCAGATCATAAGCTATCAAACAAAAAAAGTTTCATCAAAATCGGTTCAGTGGTTTTTGCGTGATGCGCGAACAAACAAACAAACTAACAATTTTGGCAATAGATGGCGCTGCACGTTTTTAAATCGCGCTATCGATATGTTATTTGACTTTATATGAAGTGGACCGCTACTTTTTTATTTCTCATGATTTTACGGTTTTATAATTATGATTTTACGGTTTTATAAAAGTTATTAAGAAGATACGTGCGCCGTGCGCTTTCACATTATATCCTGAAATCCTAAATAGGACAAATAAAAGTGTAATGTAATTTAAGTAGTTATCGCCGCACGCAAAATTTGTATGAACTGACAAATGCGGACGCTGTGGCTGCATGATATTTCATACAAATTTTGCGTGCGGCGACTGAGGTGCGGCCAAGTGTGCGTTCACCCTTTGTGGTCTTTGGTAGTTTAAAAATATTATTTCAACAAGTTTAAATACTGCATCTTTTAGTACAGAACTTCTTGGATGTTTTCCTCCGTTCAAAGTTATGTAAATCATACTCTTTATTTTACTTGCTGTAGTTTCGTTGCGTATAGACCTAGTATAGACGAATCAATGCAACAGCACTTGTTGGGGGCGGAGACGGGGAAGTGTCTTGTAGCTTGATTTATTGACTGGCAATAAACGGCAGCGTGGTTTGCAGTTGTACAAATTAAAATCTTGTCTAGTTCCTTTATTGATTCTGAACCGTGACAGGGAAATGAATGCGGGAAGTTTCCCGTTTATCGACGTGCCTAATTTTGTATTGTATAGCATAACCACAGAATACATAATAGTGTATAGTTCTACATAACATTAGTATGAACAATCAAAATAATTTATTTGGTAAAAAAGTTATAAAGCAAATTAACGTAATATCCTAAAACTAAAATATAACAATAACAAAATAACCAACATAGAGAAAAAACAATTATTCTAAAAGGTCGCTTCTGGCCGTATATTAGTATAATAAAGGCTATTCGATATTAAAGACGTAAAGATCTAACAAAGTTTCTCTCAAAACCTAGACTATACTACACCATACTACCACCTACTAAACTACTACACTACTACACTACTACACTACTACACTACTACACTACTACAACCCTACACTACTACAACCCTACACTACTACAACCCTACACTCCTACTATACAATTCAAAATATATTGTAAAAAATGGCATAAAGACAATTCATCTTGGAAAAGTATTTGAAATTGAAATCGTTAGCATCTTTTAAAACTAAAACTCTAACTCTACACATCAAATTGAACAACTTTTCTACTTGAAAAATGCAACTGTGACATGTGTGTGTGTGTGTGTAAACTTCAATGCCTGCTCGACTCATGGAACATCCAATATTTGAATGCTATTTCAGGTTTTGCTCCTATATATAGTACCTAAAAGTTGTTATATTTGATATAATATGGTAGAGTCTATTAGATTTAAATGATGAGACTGGTTTCAATTTCACTAAGGCCCGATTCGACCAAACTAGAGTAAATTTTATTCTTAGATTATGTCGCGGTTACTATAGAGTAAACCGATTTTGCGTTTTCCAACCCTAATCTAAATGAAATGTCAATTTCACACCATTAAAAAAATTATAATGAAAAGAAACCACACAAATTAAAACTGTATAAACCTCACATTGCAATAAGTACGGATACAACGATCTCTTTCTTTAGATGAATTATACATTCGTTCTTTTAGTACGGGTGTGTAAACACCAAAAGTAAAATTGTTCCTTGTATAGTTACTCTTCTATGAATCTAAGTTTGCTCGAATCCGACCTTAATGTATTTCAGTCACATATCAGTATATCAAATTCAAAACGCATATCAGTCCTAAAGCGTTATGTTATGTAACTTATGTATGATAAACAAGATTCAAGAAATGCGAATATACTGTCACCCATTGCATTCTCAAATGTCAAAATAGAAAAACCCGGTATAAAACTCAAAGCTGCAAACTGCTGAATAAGTAACGAGAAATGAACTCTAACGCGGCAGTCGCAAAACAATAAAAATTTGCCGACGCATAAGAGTTATTTCAATATTTTCACCGACTTTGACGAAGCAAAGGGAATTCCTAAATGCAACAAAATAATTAGTTACGAAGCGAGCGTATAATTCTCGCGACATAAGAGCATGGCGTTCGGCAAATTGTTTAATCTGTGTAACAATGATCATTGACATTGTCATACCTACAGATTATTCCACTAAATACAAAACTAATAACTTTCCGCACCTATCTACACACTAGACGACCAGGAGTGACATTTTTGAAAGTAACACATCCTAATTTGTATACGAAAGTGATGCCAAACTCTATTGAATTTATGTATGGTGTAAAGCATAAGCATAAGCATATGCTCACGACTATATTCCCCAAGGGGGTAGTCAGAGATATTCTGAAACCTCAGAACATCCACGTTTCACCAGTAGTACCGAAACTCTGTCCAGTGTGACGGGGGGTGAGCCCGTCGCCACTTATAATGGACAGTGGGTACAATACACGCCTCGAAATTGAAGCATGCAGGTTTCCTCACGATGTTTTCCTTCACCGAAAAGCCAGTGGTGTAACAAATCGTACATATGTATGGTGTGACTTTCAAAAATGGCGCTCACAAACTAGCACTCTAGATCGCTGCCAGTGCATTCTGAGATTTGCGAGTGCGACGATCGCTTACAAATTCCAGAACTCACTGGCCGCCGCGACCTTGTTTGTAGGCCTGGCCCTGTACTCGGACTTTCAATTTTCGATGTATCGCGACCGTTTTGGTCCGAACTTCATTGTAATTGAGTTGACATTGGACCGAAAACGTTCACGCAATTGTGAAGTTCGAATGTCCGGGTAGAGGCCCTGAGCATTTGCACATGACCGCTACCTTGTTAGAAACAAATTAATAATTTGGTCTGATTGGACGATAATTTTCATTGCAACGATCTTTCCCTAGAACCCATTTTACCATCTTACCCTACATACTGCAAAGTTGAATAAAAAGAAGAGCGAAACTGTTACAATTAAATTAACTTCCATTTACTTTAAAATCGTAAAATCTAACAATTTCTAACACAGTTGTGACTAAACAAACATTCCTACATACATAAACTCACGACTATTATCCGTTTCAGGACGATGAGAACCATACAGTTTTAGCAAGGCTCCAGTACTAAACATATAAACTTTGATCGTATCGGGATCCCGTTCCATCAGACAAAGCAGAGAGTCCTTCTGTGTTTAGCGCGTACACTTATGTACTTCAAAATATGTTGTGTTCCAGTAGAGCTCGCATGCCACCCCCGAGAAAACGATAAAAATCGAGATGTGCCTCCATCCTTATTATTTTACGTATGCCAGAAAGAGCGCGCATGACGTTTTTCTCGTTTAAACGCTTTTAGATTAAGCTCCCGATGCATTATTTCTTACCTCACTCGGTTCCCCATCAGACGCATACTGGAGCGTTAGATAATACTTAGGAGTACAGGAATATAGAAGGTTGCCATCCCATATCCTGGAAGAACCATGTTTTTTTTCGGGTTCCGTACCTCTATTTTTGACCCAAAATTACATCATCAGGTTCCCGATCGAAAAGATTTCGATGTTGGTCCCATAGTGAAAGTTGTTTAGTTTGATGGTCTAAACCACCGCCTTAAATGTTTATTTGTATTTTTGTAACACCTTGTATACCTACCTAAATAAAAATAATCTATTTTCTTTTTCCGATTTCTCTAGAATTATAATAGGTATCAAAATAAATGCAATGTAATAAGGCCAGTGCTCTGGTAATCCTTTATTCAAAGGCAAAAAGGCAAACTAGTGAGGAATGACCACAAGTGGCTCATTTACCCTATTATTTCAAAATGTATGAAGCGCGAGAATATCAGTGCGTAGATTTTTACTGAATGTCACGGTTTGCATTAATTGTACCTTGAATCTTAGCGGTTATACATGCATTTTCCTTCATTCGATGATTTTAAGATCGTTTGTTTGAGGTGGCATACCAGGAAACCTTCCAGGCTGATAGCAGACAACCCTATATATTCATCAATGGCACGACCAGAGCTATCGATCTGCACTAGTTTCATCGGGGAACCAGATGATGTAAATTACCCCATTTTTTGGCCTCATAAAACGTGGCTGACTGAGGAACCTTCCAGGGTTGGGGCTGTCAACCCATGCGGGTTCTGATCTCCAAAGGGGTCTCTTTCGATGCGTAATCATTTCGATCGGGAACCTGATGATGTAATTTTGGGTCAAAAATAGAGGTACGGAACCCGAAAAAAAACATGGTTCTTCCAGGATATGGGATGGCAACCTTCTGTATTCCTGTTGTCCTAAGTGTTATCTATCGCTGCAGTATGCGTCTGATGGGGAACCGAGAGAGGTAAGAAATAATGCATTGGGAGCTTGGTCTATTTGTCGTGGGTGGAATGCTAGCTGTGCTGACTGCTTTGCTATAAAATGTTGCAGCAGTCAAATCGACCGCTCATTCGCGTTATGGCAGATTCGCGTTACGGCAGATTCGCGTTAGGAGTTGCTCTGTGGCTCTGCTATTGGGTGGTCACGTGCGCGTCGGTTGCCCCATCCCCGGTCCACAGTGGAACTCCAGTGGTGGCTCAGGATATTGTTCTTTTATTATAAGAACAACCCTTGAAGTCACCAAAATATCAATATAACCGTACAACGTCAAGCACTTTTGCTATAAAAACTCGACATTGGAAAAATCATCATATACCCAAGATGGCAGCCATTTTTTAAAATATAGAATAGAATAGAATAGATTCGCGTTAGGGCAGAAGTAAAAGCATGAAGAAAAGTTGGTTGCAAATCAGAGTAGGATGTATAATATATGTTTGACAGGTTCTGTCAAAAGTGCTGGCCGCAATAGTGCACAAGTGATATCTTTGAAGGTTTTTTTTTCATTTTTAAAATTATTTGATTAATTTTCATTACCTATATTATTATTTAATTAATTTAAATTAATTAAAATATTTATTTTATTTGCATTTTTTTTTATTATTAATTTTATTAGATTTTTTTTGTCTATTTTAATTTTCATCATATTAATAATTTTAATTAACTTAAATAAATTAATTTCATTTCATTTCATTTCATTTAACTTAACTTAATTTAATTTTGACAGCTTGTAATTTTTGACAGGTGCTGTCACTTTTGATAGCTCCTGTCACGTTGATTTTTCGCAACTGTAGACATTTCGTGAAAAACGGTGTCATTATAAAAAGGGTCATTTGGGGAAGTAGGTAGTCATTTTGGTAAAGTAAACACCGATGATGTACCTGATCGATTGTGAATTTTATTGTTGACGACTATTGTATTGACTATTACTTCGCTATGACTATTGTTCACGACTGTCCAACTTCTGCCCTAACGCGAATCTGCCATAACGCGAATCTGCCATAACGCGAATCTGCCGTAACGCGAATCTGCCATAACGCGAATGAGCGAAATCGACAAGGAATCCATCAAACATATTAGCCAGCCAAAATATATTGCTCGATGCTTAAGGTTGCCTAACCTTCGCGCCCGTGTGTCCCCACAATAAGGGATGCATTAATAATGCAGTGACGCTCGAGCCGAGCCGAGACAGGGGAAGCTGCCCGCCAATCACATTAAAATAACCCCCCACCCGTCATAGTTCACAACTCATTGTTGTACGTACTTTTTAGCCGTGTGTATGATTTCTATTAAGGTAAAAATAATCTACAAAGAGATTAAATTTGTAACGAGCGCGTAACGAGGGATTTTCTAACAGCTAAGATAGGGCTATAGTAAAAAAAAATGTGTGTCACTGTGTTTCACGCATTAAGTTTTTCTGCTTATTTAAAACAACTTTTTTTTTCTATTTTATTGGTATTTTATTAAGGGTATATTATTCGGAGCGCGCTCCATACAAACGTACTATGGTGATATTTTCTATACTAACCAATTAAAGTCAATGAAATTTTGCAGAAACAATTTAAAAACAAATTTCTATGCTCGTATGGAGTCAGATTTTCGAAAAAAGGAATAGTTTTCAAGTTACAGTGCCTCAAAGATTTCCATACAAATCTTAAATTAATCCTAGCATTGAAACTGTATATTTTAACGAAAATCTGACTCTATAGAAGCATAGAGATTTGTTTCTAGATTGTTTCTGCAAAATTTCATTGAATTTAATTCGTTAGTTTTGAAAATATCACCATAGTAAGATTGTATGCAGCGCGCATTTTCGCTCTCGGAATAATATTCTCTTAATAGCATAGCCTTTTCTCACCAACAACGCAACGCCCGCGCCGCCGTTTTTCAAGACATTTTGAAAATTTGTTTATTGTCTGTCAGAAAATACACCTTCGAAATGAGAAGAAAATGTATTTTATTTGGTCACAAATCAGTTAACAATAGAAGGCGTTCATAATACTAGGTGATATTGTAATCACTTTCCAAATTTTTAGGGGTGGTTCAAATCATCAAACTAAACAACTTGTACGTACAAGTTATTCAGTTTGACGGTCTGAATCACCACTGAAAATTTGCAATATTTTTAAAAATCACCCCGTATAATGAAACATTGAATACTTAAGTTCATTCAAACTTAATCTTTTTCAACTTTTTCTTCAGTAATTGTAGTAAAAGAAATTCTGATGCGTATGTGAAGTCTACCAATTGGGCACTCGTGGTGGACTAACGCCCAAACGCCCTCCTAGAGGGTAGGCCTGTGCCCTGCAGTGGGACGTATATAGGCTGATGATGATGAATTGTAGTGATAAACTGAATCCTGAAAATATACGATCAAATTCATATGAAATAAGGTACTTACTTAGATTTAGGTAGACTACAATACCTAAAATAATGTAACTGGAGAGCGATTTTTGAATCTCATTCGCTGAGATCAGCAGTTGAAAATTTTGAAATTACTATGGAGATATGAATCTTTCTACTGCTTATTTGACTTTAAAAAATCACACTCCTGAAGTATTATTTTTGAGAGATAAATCAGCAGTAGAAAGATGCGTATCTCCATAGTAATTTTGACATTTTCAACTGCTGAGCTCACCGAATGAGATTCAAAAATCGCACTCCCGGTCTGTATGTCAGTCACAGCCTTTGCAGAACAGAACATTCTCCTAGATAACACAACATTGTCAGAACGTCCTTGTCAGGCAAGAGCTCGTCAATTACCAATCGGCGGAGGTTAATAAAACATCAGAGGATCGGCACGCGCCTTCCAAACGGCCCTCAAATCAGCGTAACGACCAACAACGAGTCTCTTCGGCGATACCTTCCAGAATTCTTGTCACAGAGCCGTCGTAATTCGAGTTCGTGAGGACCGAAACGTCGGTGAAGCTTTGACACTGTTGTTACCGCGGAGTAGAGAAAATGTTTAACGCTTGATCCTTACTGTACTTCTTTCCATATAAGGATGAAAAGATATTTCGATTTCTATGAATAAGTGAGAGTAAGTGATTCAAATCTCTGTTTCTGTAATTCAAAATAGCCTTAAAATGTCTTTGCTATTTGGAATGTAGTATAATCTATTATGTAACTGGTGCATGAAGTACACTATGGCAAGGCAAGTCAAATACAAATAAGTTCAGCACCACTGTTGATCCAACAGCTATTTTGTCTTACAGTTGTTTTGTATCTGCTCCATTTAATTGTCTTCTTTCGGGTTCCTCTCTATCACTGGCGGTTAGGAGTCATTTTTGCATATCCCTGCCTATCTCGCGACATTTGCCAATAGCTCTTCGACGCTGGCAATGGCCATTTATTTGGAGTAAATGTAATTTTTCTACGTATTTTTACTTGTAAAATGTTTTAGTATCATATTCTGTACCTTTTTTATTTCCAAGCATAAAACTAACATGACATTTAATTTATTGAAACAGGCGTTACTTTGCGGAAATCCACGACTAACAGGTAGATGACACGATTGTGTCGAGACCTCCGCTTCTAAATACCTAGTAGACAAAGTTGTATTTCATATATATAGTTTGTATTACGTTTCGCTCCACCAGGGAGCATCCTCATGAGTTAGACCGAAGAACGTTCGGAACAGAGTTGTTACCACCGAGAACGGTGTCGGACGCTCGGCGGTGTAACAACTAAGAAGGCGTCGCGCGTCATCGTTTTCCTTGCTCTGTGTTACTGAACCATCGTCGGGCGCTTTGACACAGCCGTAACTGTCACGAGCTGGGTGAAGACGTGAATATTAATCGTCGTTGGATGAGAAGAATGGTGTTAAATTATGGAGTATCTAAGTGTCGGTTGGCCTTTTTTGTTTCGGGCGAATATGATTGGATCAAAGTAGAGTTCTTAAAGAATCGGACTATTATCTTCCTCTTACCTTGTCCTCAGACTACCAAAATGGACTTGAAAAAAACGGCCAAAAATGATCACGTAATTGTTGAACGATCCCTGATGACTAAGTCGATAGTGTCCTAATTTCTTTTTCCATATTATAAAGTCGATTTTAAGGGTTGTATGTATCCATAATACTGAACAACTTTCCCAAAAGAACATAAAGAAAAATTCGCAAAACATTCGACTTTTAATACAAACGTTCGATCAGCTGATGGCATTTAGAATGGAAAGTACAAACGTTTTCTTAGGGATGTTTGTGTAATGCAACTTTGTATCCTACTACACCTAATATACAAGGTGTTACAAAAATACAAATAAACATTTATGGGGGTGGTTTAGACCATCAAACTCAACAACTTTCACTATGGGACCAATATCGAAATCGCGCAAAAAAAATTGATGTTCTATACTCTACAAATCGACTAGAGCTAAAATATGTATGGGATATCAGAATTTTTTTTTCGCGATTTCGATGTTGGTCCCACAGAGAAAGTTGTTCAGTTTGACGGTCTTAACAATCCCCTTAAGAGTTTTAAAAATTTATTTTTACTTATGAAACACCCTGTATATAGGATGTGTGCGAAGTACCTAGGTAGAGTCATCAGAAACAGGCCATCTTTTTTCTATTACACCATGACCTCAATCATTCAACTTTTGTGTACAGTTAGCAGAAAAGTCCATAATACCGTACCTATTTGTAGAAAAAGCAATTTACAAATTAAATCGAAGAAATAATAAATAAAAAGCAATTCGTTTGAGTTTGGACTTGTCTATTGTTTGCTATCATCGTATGGAAAGCAAAATAAAAATGTAATGAACAAAGGATGAACAAAAGCGAAATCAGAACGGTTCCATTTTTCGCATAATTCAAAGGGACATCATTATTTTCGAAACACTTCCCGTTAATGTTTTCAATTTTGATAAATCCCGTATTACGCTTTTTTCATAGAATGCCTATCTTGAGGTTGTGTTAAAACCGGGGAAATCCCATGGATTAATGAGGGATTTAGCGGCTGTCGCTTCAAACTCTTGCTTGGGCAATTTGACCCATTTCTGTACTGAAATACTTATTTTTGAGAGTAATGAAATTTGTTTGTAAGATGTTAAATATAAAAAATAAATTGTCACTTATAGATAAGTATAGATCTATACTTACTTAGGACTTAGGTAACTTACCTAAGTATTAACATTTTTTTTTCTGAGACACTTAAATTTTAAATTAATTAAGTAGGTAAGGTAGAACTTTTCGATGTTTGTAACTGGACGATAAAAGAAGTACCTAAAATGCTTAGATCAAAATAAAATTAACTAAAATGTCACATAAATTGATATTCAATCACCATGAAATTAAAACCTTTCAATAGCATGTTTGTGAACCCATGAAGTTAGTTTCACGATTTAGTACCTAAATGGTTCTGGCTTTGTTGTTATTCGCCAGTATGCCGGAATCTATTTATAAAAAAGGATACATATATTTTTAAAGAAATTGTCGAAAAATAACAAAACCCGTACTTTTCCAAAGCTTGTAATGATAATGAACAGGAACAGTGGTGACGTCTTGCGGCAAACATACAAACTGAATACAAAAGCTCACAAAAGCTCCCGTAGGAAAGAAGGGATGTTCCGAATTAGTTCCTAAGCAGCAGAATAGATGGCGCGACTTGTCGCTTTATTTGTTTTGTGGGAAAAATTCTTTTCTAAGAAGACTGTAGAGTGAAAGTAATTTTATTGAAAAATTTAATTAACTGAATTTTATCAGGTTTCAGTTTAATTAAGCTAATATTAAGGAAGTTCGCGTAATTGATAACGAAAATAATACCCAAATAAATAGGTAGGCAATTATGTAGGTACGTGGGTATTGAAAAACACGTTTAATTTTATTGACTCTAGTTAAAAAAAAATTACCTACTTATTCTGTAAACAAGTAGGTAGGTACCACATAGGTTATTTACAGAACTATTGTGGGCATTTTTCTTGTTTTTTCAACAGTTGATAGGTGCCTAAATACTTAACTTACTATTTAGGTAAGTACCTACCAGTGATTTACTTCGACCATTATTCCTGATTCAATGAAGACTTGAAATCGCAAACAAATCTGTTGCTTCATACTAAACTGCAATGCCTACTAGACTCAAAATGAAACAGCTGATACTATTTTGATGGTTTAAAAATTCACCTATTATTGAGATAACGTTTCTCAATTGAAGTACTTCTATTAACTTACGATCTTAAATCCCATCAAGGGTGATCAGAAACCTCACTACACCTAACAACTAGGTATAAGTATTTTCATAACAAAGTCAACACATGAATTAATGAATTGGTGGTCTAGGATAACAGACTTTAAAAATCCTTCGTAATCTTCACCTCCCCCCCATATTAAGCAAAGATTATTAAACCAGAGTCGCAACGCAATATTGTAGGGGGGACCAGAAAGCAATTCCATGTCAACGTCTGACAGATGGACTGACAATCTGACACTGCATCTAATATTAAACACCGTTAAATTCCTAACACAACGACCGTCATGAGGTAACACCTTAGTTATGTTATGAATGAATTACATTATGATTATTACTAAGTTTTGGTTTTGATTTGATGTTATGGTAGATAGAAGACGATGTTTTGCCCATGTTGACAAGTTGTGATGGTAATAATGAACCATTTACTTTTTTATGAAAGTGCCTAACTATGTTTCAGGACAAATTAAAATCATTTACCAAACACCCTGTGAGTGTTGACAGTTACAGTAATTATAATTTGAAGCGTTATTGTAGGTACGAGTACTATCGCGAACTGTTCCGCCTGACCACCACAAAGCTCATTTTTGCTTCCATACCTACTAAAAAATAAAAGCGCTGTCTAGTCCCGCCCTATTGATGAATAGACCAATGAATGAATAGTTTCCAAACAATAAATTATGCGCGAAATTATGCGAAAAACATTTTAAGTGATCAGGTAGAAAAGTCCGCGATAGTACCTACTCATGATGCTGAACAACTTTCCCCAAAGAACCTATAAAAAATTAGCTTCTTAAAAGGTTCTTAACCAGTCGTTATAGCAATATTTCTCGCGACACAAAAAATTTTTACATAAGTTATAAATACTTAAGTCTTACATAATGCTGCAATCCACATAAGGATAAAAATATGTTCTGATTCCTATTTCTGGTCAATTCTGATTAGGAAATAGAATTTATTTATCAGCAAGATATACTTACCATCCGACATAATTAGGTATCTTGGACGTTGAGAGTAGGTGTTTTAAATCCCGTTTTCTGTAGGTATTTCAAAATAGCCTAAAATTTCTTTGCAACTTGGAATTTTTCAATGTTGAATTTACAATTTTAAAAGGACTTTTCGAAAAGAGTGAGATGGCCACATGCTGTATGTAATGCTATAAAATAAAATAGAGGGCGAATATTTCTAGGTACACAGCTAGTTTCTCTCCGTCTGTTTATGCATCATAATGTCTGAGTCAAGCCAAGAACACATCATACGTGTCGTAAAACATCCATTGTGGAATTTTTCGTCAACCTATGCAATGCAATGCTATGTTTAGTACCCACATGTGGCATCACAAGTTGACAAAATGTTAGAAATTTACGATTACAAAAATAAAAAATGTGTCATAAAAGTCACATTTAACAAGAACCCGTTAGTTAAGTTTTTGTGTAAGCTTGTTAATTTTATAGCTCCGAACCTCGGCGACGTGTTAAAAAAAAAGAAATAAAACAAAAAGGGCACACGTGCCGTTGACTTGTTTTATGTGTTGACCGGCATTCCCTAAAATCATTGGGTTTGGACTTTCTGTTTATTTTTACTATTTACTTAAAACATATTTAATGCATATAATACGATTTATTTAAATTATACACCACCAATTTTTTATTAGTAACGAAACTTTAAGGGTGTATTCAGACCGTAAATATGAACAACTTTCTGTAACGAACACGGGTCAAAAACGAGAAATTTTTTTAGACCTCCCATAGATATCCTATAATTCATAAATCATAATTATCTTGTGTATATATAAAGAAAATCAAACAGCCGATCCGCACTTTTGTATGAGAGGTCCAAAAACTTTTCTCTTTTCGACCCATCCATGTTCTGATTTTCGGTCTGAATACACCCTTAAAGTTTCGTTACTAATTAACAATTAGTGGTGTATTTTATACTGGTGTGTTATTTGCGCATAACGTATTTTCAATCGTTACAAGAAATGTTTACTCATAGATAAGTATACATTTTTATAATAATTGAATTAACACGTTTATCGCTTTCGTTATCTTCTTATTCTTTCGTATCAGCACTAGCCAAACCTACCGTATGACAATCACTCATCATGACGTACCTAGTAGAAAGATTAGCCAGTCAGAAATGACCAGGTGTGCCAGACGAACTAAGATTTCGTCACTCGAGAGGCCTTTTCCTTTCACATTTCATCGTGTATTGTATTATAGCGAAAATTTACATTTTGGTGCAAATATTACCGATATTTAGCCTTACATTGCTAGTCGTTTATTTTGCTATAAGCTTTTTTTTAAATTTCCGTTCATCATCTTCAGCTTTAATACCTTGTCAAATAAACACCTTTACTTTTTGTCTATTCTATTCTATTCTTATTTAATGGCGTTTCCTTGTTAGATTTCGCCAGTGTCAAGTTATTTGAGGGAGTGACTATCCAATCTCGAGGATTGTTTTTGAGTAAGAACAACTGAGAAGGATTTTGGAGCCTCGTTGCAGGCTGAGACGCGAACCGCGCGAACACCACGCGAGAGACAAGTGTTCGAGGCAAACCCTGCAACGTGACTCTCTTACTTTTTGTCTCTTTCTTATCTAGACTCTCCTACTGACATTTTATTTACCTCAAGACCAAACGCTACACTAAGTAATGCAAGAGTACACAAGTGGAGTCAAAGTCCTCGGTCCCCAGGGAGCAATAATATAGTTCTATTACCTTAAGTGCACACTGCAAGTTGCAGTATTTCGGCATTGGCAAAGGTCATTGGCTATAAACGGCACGTGTCGGCTCTTTTAGAATGTCGCCTTTCAAAACTGTAGCTAATTGATTAAATGTCACGTCCTTATTTCATATTTCTTATGTAATAATGTTGTCTTTTGGTGCTTTGATAAAATAAATTATAACTGCGGAAAAAATATTGCCTTTTTGGCTTCACCGTAGATGGTGTGAAATATACCGGATGATTTCTTTTACCGTGTCAAAATTTTCAAGAGTGTTTCAGACCATCAAACTGAACAACTTTTACCATGGAAGCGAAACAGAATTAGTAAAAAAAAAATCTGTGGTCTAAGGTCCACCACACACATACGGAATTGCGATCTGGAATTCCGAATTAGGATTACGATTTCGTATAAATTTTCGCCCTCCACAATTACGTTCGAAATTACGTAAGAATCAATTCCTATGCAAAATCACAATTCTGAATCGGAATTCCGGATCGCAATTCCGTATGTACTCGTATGTGGTAGGACTTATACATTTAAGTCGAGTTCTAAAACGTTTCAGTTTTGTTATCTTTGTGACCGATTATCCGTGAGTCTACAATCTAATGACAGACATGAGATAATCCAATAAAAAAGTTATAAACAAAACACTATAACCCAACTGAAGCTCAATTCTCCTCAAACCCTCAACTGCACATTGACAATGGACATTCTATAGCCTTAATCAAGTATCGAACTAGTTAGCACTTGACTAGTTAGCACAAAGGCAAGTCGAGTGGCTGGCCAGGTTAGCAGAGTAGTGTAAACTTAGCTAGTAGCCGAATAGAATAGCTGAGGTGAGTTGCGGGTGGACTAATGATTAGGAATAAAACCATGGTTTTAAAAACCCTTATTGATTAATTAGGTTTTTAGTTATTAAAGGCTTTCTTATTGAGGACGAAAGGATAGCAACCTATCACCACGTTATTCCATTCTGAAACTTATAAATTTGGTAAGGTGGGCATTATTAAAACTGCATGCTTAAAAGATAGATGCTTCTGACCTCCTAGAAAGCTATTATGGTCGTGTTTATGCATACGAGGTGTTACAAAAATAAAAATAAACATTTAAGGTGGTGGTTTAGTTAGACCATCAAACTGAACAACTTTCACACTGGGACCAATATCGAAATCGTGAAAAAAAATCGGATGTTCCATACTAAACTACAAATCTACTCGAGCTAAATGTATTGGATAGCAGATTTTTTTATATCGCAATTTCAATGTAGGCCACATAGTGAAAGTTGTTCAGTTTGATGGTCTAAACAACCCCCTTAAAACTTTTAAATGTTTATTTTCACTTTTGTAAATCCAGTATAATGTAACTATATAACAGTAAATATGATTTACATACAGACACAACAAGACTTTAGGCAGTACTGCACTGAAGATGTATGGTACCTATAGCAAAACTGTTTTGCTAGTATCAAATTTTGATTATTTGCTACAACATAGTTTGAAGTCACTTAACTTTGGTCTGACACACTCCTACTGCTACCTCTAGATTCATGGCATGTAATTATACATTGTTGCAAGTGAAAAATAGCATTATACATTAATACTATTAAATTTATAGATAGAAACGTCCTTAAAAAAGAACATGGATCCATACTATCACCTCGTTTATCCAGAGTGTCTGTATTATCTCTTCTTTGTTTCCTTTGTTCCTCTGATTAATACAAAATAATTGAAATTCCAAAAATAAACGCAAATACAAACAGTCAGTGTATCGAGGCAGGCCGTCCGTCTCTGCAACAAGGCAATTTGTAAATTATTTCTGGCGTACGCTACGCCTATTAGGACATCTTGATAGGTGTCTGTCGACTTCTTTCAACGTCTATTTAAAAGCTACCGAAAAACTTGGCTAACATATCATTGATTTCTACCAAATCCGTTCAATTCTCAACCTTGACACTTAGTAATAACAAATCGTACAATTTCGATGACAGAAAATATAACGTTGTCGATGCAACTAAGAGTATTTATGGTAACATGTTTGTCCAATTCAACTTGATCTGCGTTTCCTTTCGTATTTGAGGTAGTTCAAGGGATGTTTGAGGGTTTCGGAGATCTATTTATAATGGTTAAGTTCGTTTGTATGAGACCGTTTTGTTATGATGTCGGCTTCAAAAGCGGGATGTGGATAAACGCTTACATATTTTTAAGTGGAAGAAATATGGCCTTTATTTATGGATTATCGGAAACAAAATGCCATGTACAATCCATAAGTGATTTATTAAAGGAAAATGACGATTACAGATTATTCTGGCTTATTTTGGTAACGAAAAACTTTGCTTCCTGAGATTTTTAGATTATTACTTTTTGAAGATTCTTCTGCTGTTTATAAATTGTCTAAAAGACCCGAAAGAAAACCTATTTTTGTGTAAGAGTTAGACAAAGATTTAGATATTATTATATCTATTTGAGCGTGGGTTTTTTCTAAAGAAATTCTATTCGATTCTAAATATAGTTGAGATGCATTTGGTTTTGAGAAAATAATAAAGTACCTATTATTTCACTTTATGGGCCTAAAAATGAGGAGGACTTCCTTCCTTCCTTTTTTTTAATACTTACGTATGTTTTTAGGCCCATAAAGTGAAATAATAGGTACCGTTTGGGACCTTTTGACCGCCATGGCCACAAAAGAAGAGTTTTTTCGTTTGAAAATAAAATTTTGTTTTAGAGGAAATCGCTCGTTTTCAGTTTCAATTGAAATATCTTTATTTTTAAAGAAACAAATAACATGTTATACCATTTTGGAATCTGCATTAAATAGGCAACTTTTGAGAAAGTTGGCCAACCTGGTCTCTACATACATTTTTGAAACCACACATGCTCGAACTAGGGTGAATATTCTGAAAAAAGTTTTATAATGACTTTAAGATTATTTTTTTAATAGAACAACCCTAGCTAAACTGATTTTCTTAAGCATTTCTGATAGCACCACTCTTAGAGAATATTAGGCAAAAAGCCAACTGCGAAAATCTCTTTTTTTGTGGCCAAGACGGTCAAAAGAGTGACAACGGTCCTAAATTCCAGAAAAAAATGCAAAAGTCCAAATATCTCGAAAACCGTGGCACTTTTACTGGACATGAAAGTCCGTTTTCTGAACGGGTTTGAGGTCCTTTATCGATAGTTATAGGATGATCTATTACTTACCGGACCCTGTATACAAACGCGGAAAGCGACTTTATTTTTATCTATGTAGAGTTAATGTCTACTGGATTATTTTAGTCTGTTTCTTCTATACCCAGTCTTGTTATAGTTTATAAATCACAAGTAACGGTACGGGTGGTCGAGTGGAACGCGAATAAAGTCTTGAGTTATTGTGGGACAGACTGACAGCGTCGCCGGTCTAACTTTGTATTAATAATGCATACTTATTGTACCTTACAATTAACTTGTAAACTACAGAATTAACAGTTGTAAATTGTGTCTAAACAAGCATTTATAACAATCTAGAACTCTGCCTATTTATCCGGGTAGGTGTAGGTAGGTAGGTACTGTACTGAATTGAAACATGAAGGGTTCCTCATGTTTTCCTTCACCGAAAAGTCAGTGTTGTTACAAATCGTACATAAGTTCCGGAAAACTCATTGGTACGAGTCGGCCTGGATGGAGATCGAACCATATCGCCTCCTGCACGGCAGGCAAGGTTACACTGGACTACCACGGATTTTTGCCACCAAGTCTGACACCTCTTTTAAATTCCATTTTACACATAATAGAGTTTCCACAAGCCATTGTAATTCCACTCCTATCCCTTCCATCAATATAGATTAACAATCAGTGTTATAGCCAGTCAGACTGTACAATAAATTACCGCGGTGTTAACTGCCATTTGTACTTCTATCATGCTTGCCTAGATTTATTACTATCTTTGTACCTATGACAGTTGGGATTAACAGCTTTTGATTAATGTACTGTAAGGTCTATAGGTTATAGTTAAATGCCAGTTGAGGTTTAATATATACTATGTAATACTGGTGCTGTATGAGCGAAAATGTTAGGTGTGCCCTTTTGGCGGCATTCGAGGGAAAAGGTGGGCGAAAGGCTTGCCGTCATCTAAAATATGCGAATAATTTACCCTGATACAATGCGAAGACGATTAAAGGTAATCCTGGATTGGCAATCCTAACTGCCTCTGTGATCTAATGCGTAAGAGCATTGGGCTCTTGACACGGAGGTCGTGGGTTCGATTCCCACGGGGGACACCTAGTGATATGTCACTTTGTGCGTTTTTCCCCAGATGGTTAGGACATTGCAGGCTGAATCCTCCTGATTGTCTGAAAAAAAAGTAGATTCGCGTGCTTCGGATGGCACGTTAGCGGTGGGTCCCGCTTCTATCTCTGGTAGTAGTCGTTACATAAAAGCCACGTCAGAGGCCGTAAGGTGGTTTGAAAAAACTCTGACACCAGGGCTTGCCCACATGATAAGAAGAATCCTAGATTCTAGTGGAGTTGCTGATCATCCCGGAAGCAATCGAGGTCATGAGTTTACGCAGTACTTATGTTCATTCATAATAAACCAATTCTATTTGCTTGATTCTTAGCAGAAAGTCTATACGGAATATGTTAACAATTGTACCTATCAATGGCATTGGCTTAAACGTAACATCAATTCAAAATAAAGATGCAACCTATTGCATTGTGATTTTGTGTTTGTGTAGATATTCGTTATATAAATCAAGAAGTTGTTCTTATTTTCAAAATACAGAAAGCTTTTTTAAACCTATTGAACCTAACGAATGCAACAACGTATAAAATTAAAAACGAAATGACTATCAAAACTCAAAGGGGAAATTTGGAGGCAAACGTTCTCAGAGCAAACAATAAATCAAATCGACAGAACAGTGGAGCGGGAAATAAACGGAACGGGAACAAAACTTTCATTTCGTTGCCGCCTCGCGAAGTGCACTTTACTAGAAACATCACTGCTCCTACCATCGACATTTTACTGTACTCACTTTTATACAAATACCTCAAATCACAAGCTACCAAGTTTGTGGTGGCGGCTGAACGATCCCACCACAGCGGTGTGGTAGGCTCCGCAAGGAGTCGCCTGGCTCACGACCAATCTCTCGCCAGAGTCTGGCGCCAAGCAGCTTGCTGCGTTCCGTCAGTGTGCAGGAGTGCCAGTGTACTTCTGGGTAAGTTCGCTACATCGTCGACCCCATCTTTGTCCTGAGGACTAGATAGAGGTCAAGAGCAAACCCATCAATAACAATAAAAAAAAACATGGGTACATACATAAACTCATGACTGAAATGTCTTTTGGAGTGGTCAGAAACATTGCAGTTACCAACATTATGTTTAAGAAACCTCAATCAACTCCGATGATTCCGTGCTTCGGATGGCACGTTAAACTGTTGGTCCCGGCTACTATCTCTGGTGGTAGTAGTCGTTACATAATAACCACGATAGAGGCCGTAAGGCGGTTTGAATAAACTCTGACATCAGGGCTTGCAGCCCACTCGATAAGAAGAAGAAGAACAAAGTTTCAAACTATACCAAGGCATTATGATGAACAAAAAAGTTTACTGTGAGTTTTTGTTAAATGGTCTTTTTTAATTAACAGCGTAATCAGAGATCGAAACTATATTAATATTTAAAACAAACTGTTTTTTTAGGTATGTTCATGACTGAAATCATATTTTTTATAGTCAAGACATACAAATATTAGGGTAGGGTAGGGTAGCAATGGACCTTCACCTGCTACGAAGCTGACTGACCTCTCTTCATGACTGTTATCATAAGTCCGGGTCATGTTTAAATGTAAGAAAGGACTTAGGCTACTTTTAGCCCGTAAACGCTTACAAAGTCGTAAGCGTTTACGGGATAAAAACATACGCAGAAAGAAATAAACTAAAACATCTAAGTAAGTGATCTCGAACCAATCTCACTTTGTTTTACAAACCCATAGTAACGCGATTGTGCGTCGTTTTATATTATAGTGTGTAGGTACCAGGACAGTACCCGGGACACTTTCGTTCACAATTGTTTGTAACTTGCCGTAAATGGGTTAGGACTAACTTAGTGTCAATGCATCTTGAAAGCGTAGACTTTGGGATCAAAAGTTTTATTTAACTACTTACGTAACTTCCCTTTTTTTCTTAAACATTTATGGTAACAAAAATTTTTACTTTTTCGTATCTTGGTTCAAAGAAAAAGTTTTGGTAGAGAATTTTGCAGGATTCCGTCAACAAACAACCGTAAGATATAAAATAAAAATGTTTCAAAATAATTCGTTGGGCAAAGTAGGTAATTAAAAAACAAGGTCTGTTCCTATATACGTACCCATTTCAAAGACAAATCATATTCAAAAATAACTAACTCTGCTCTAAAATACATTACGTACAAAATATAATTTTGAATTATCAGGGGGATAATTCAAAATTATATTTTGTTGGGCCGAATAGATAGGTATAGTAACTTATACAGTAGTTTAGTTTTCGTCTGGCTTTACGTTTATATTCCAATGCAAATTCAGTTATTCGCTTTTCAACAGCGGGATTGATATGAAGACTAAATAAATATTACGTCAAACTCTGTAATAAGTGGACACACAGTCCTAGAGGATGCGACACTTATATAATTAACTAGTGTTTTCCCGCGACTTCGTCCGCACAAATTATATAGCATAGCATAGCATATGCTCACGACTATATTCCCCGAGGGGGTAGTCAGAGATATTCTGAAACCTCAGAACATCCACGTTTCACCAGTAGTACCGAAAACAAAAAAAAAAAAAAAAAAAAAAAACCAAAAAACACAAAACACACAACACAAATTATATACCAGATTTTAAGGGGCCATAGGTCCAGACGAATATTTTCTATGAGAAACGCGATTGCCGAGCGCTCCGAAAGTGTGTGCTTGAGCCGTATTTTCGATTAAAAACAACTAACCAAAGTACTTTTTCTAGATTTTATTTATGATTGCACTAGTTAAACTAATGGTGAATATGTGAGTATAAATACCAACAATCGGAAACTATTTTAAGTTCTTCTAAACCGAGAAAAATGTTTAAAAATGCATGAAAATACGTCATCTTTGTGACGATTTTCTATCGAGTGAAGTAATTCCAATCGTGTATTCAGTTGATGATTGCACTAGATGAAATATCCAAAAATACTGAGGTATGACTTTAGTTTCGGTAAATGGTATAAATCTAGTCGTAAAATGAAAAATAAAAGATGCCTCCGAAGTATTTCCACCTACTATTACGTCTTAAGTCAGATCATAAGCTATCAAACAAAAAAGTTTTATCAAAATCGTTTCAGTAGTTTTTGCGTGATGCGCGAACAAACAAACAAACAAACAAACAAACACACAAACACACAAACAAACAGACAAACAGACAAACAGACGGACAAAATTTCTAAAAAAGGTTAATTTCGAGTCGTGGATACCTAAAACCCATATCGTAATTTTTTTTTTGTAAATATCTTCAATGTACAGACACAGTTCAGTTACAGTTTTATAATAGTTAAGATCAGCTAGAGGACCGCGGCGAACTTCGTACCGCCGTTTCTTCCCGACACACACTTGGTCGTTTTTAATAGCCTATGTTAATCACTGATAATGTAGCATTCTAATGGTGAAAGTATTATTCGGATCGGTCCAGTAGTTTCGGAGCCTATTCATTACAAACAAACAAACAAAAAATCAAATCTTTCCTCTTTATAATATTAGTATAGGTAAAGCTTGCAAGCGTTGCAAGCACATAAACTGTTTTGATTTCAATATGAAAAGACATGTTTTTTTATATTATAGTAGCCAGAAACAATGGTACAAGGAATATTTATTATTAACTAGCTGCTGCCCGCGACTACGTCTGCGTGGACCTTAAAAAAAGTATTCTATGTGTTAATCCAGAACATATTCTATCTGTGTGCCAAATTTCATCCTAATTCGTTCAGCCGTTTATGAGTGATTGAGTGACAAACATCCAAACATCTAAACATCGTCACAAACTTTCGCATTTATAATATTAGTGAGATGAGATGAGATTAACATTCCTGACCGTACTGGAGTGGAGTTCAACAAAGGTCAAACCATGTTCAAACGTATAAAGTATTAGTTGTCATTTGTAGATAAACTGATAAACCGATAGGTACCATTTGGTTTGTTTGACATCCGGATGTGGTAAGCATCAAACCACCACCGAACTGTTAAGGGTCGTATAAGCGGACGGACCGTGTCCACTTTAGGTTTTTAACGCTACGCACACAGCGTCTGCGCGCTCACACACACATCTTTAGGTTGCCCAGTGGTTCCCGCGACACCAATTTTGACCGTATTATTTTAATGTTATGTATATCTAAAACTTGCATGTACTGAAAAATTGTGATTAGTGTTTCGTATTGTAGTATAAACAAATGAATAAATAAACTGATACAAATCATAATATTTCCAAATATTTTTTTTACAATCTCTTGCGGTCCCAGACACATTAATTGACCTAAAAAAATATCTTAAATATCTTTAAATGTTTGTTTTGGGCTTTGGGGTTAGTTACTTTCGCAAAAGTTAGCTTTCTATTTTAAAATAACGCATCGAAATCGGTCCACCCATTTGGGAGCTACAAACAGAAAGACCGACATAACTTATAACGCCCCTCTTTTTGCGTCGGTCGGGGGTTAAAAACAAACGAACAAACAAAGAATCAATAGTTATTTTACAGAAGTAGGTACCTATTATACAATTGGCAAATAGAAAAAAATTGCTTTGCTAATTATATCTATAAACTGACCCTGTTTGTTTGTTTTTAACCCCTGACCGACGCTATGCTGACACTTTTTAACCCCCGAAGCAAAATGAGGGCCGTTATAATTTTGACGCCTATGTCGGTCTGTCTGTCTTTAACATCGTAGCTCCCAAACGGGTGGACCGATTCGGACGTGTTTTTTTTTTTATAGAAAGCTAATCTTTGCGAGAGTGTTCTTAGTTTTGTTTCATGAAAATCGGTTGAGCAGTTTTCAAGAAATCTAAAAAATTACGAAATAATAATAAATTAGTTAAATTACCAATTCAATAAAAAAAAACCAACATCATTTAAAAAGTAAATATTCTTGTTTTTTATGTAAGCAAATTAATGTTTTACTTCTAAACTCTCTTTAAGATATTTTAAGTCAATAAATGTGTCGGGGACTGCAAGTGATTGTTGAATAAAAAAATCTATGTTCATTTCATAGCGGTCCCCAACAATGACCTGAAATATCTTAAAGAGAGGTAAAAAGTAAAACATTGCTTACTTCCAAAATAAGCAATAATTTTTAATAGATGACCGAATTATTTTTCACTTTTTACCCGACTGCGACAGAAGGAGGGTTACGGTTTTCGAGCGTATGTATGTATTTAAATGTTTGTTTTTGGTGTTGGTTTTTTTTTAATTTGTATATTAATTAAATTTAACAACTTTATCTATGGCACCAATATCGAAATTAGCTGTTCCATACAAAACTGCAAACCTGCTCGAGCCAAATGTATGGGACAGCTGATTTTATTACAGCGGTTTCGATGTTGGTCTCATAGAGTAAGTTGTTCAGTTTGATGGTCTGTTCATGCCCTTAAAAAACTGTCAGCGTACCCTATACAAACGAACAAAGAAAAGATTTTTTTTTTCAAAAGTACGACCTATAAAATATATATTTTGCAATGAATATTTCTTTTTATGTAAAAAAAATATGTACACATAGATACAAAAATTGCTTTGCTGATAATATCTGCATATAAAAACAAATAACAAAAGATATATTCATTTTAATAAAAACATATTAGCTATACTTATAAATCTCATATGTATTGGCAATTTGGCACTCAGATTCACAATTTTAAACAATCGACTTACATTACTATAGCCGCGCCTATCGATTATAACACCCCTCTTTTTGCGTCGGGTGTTAAAAACGTAAAATGTCGGTCACAAATATATAATTACTATTTCAACGAGGATCCGCAACACATGTTTGTCCAAACGCACACGGTCCGCCAACAGTCTACCTGCTGTAGGTACATTTTTTATCCGATCCACAAGTTCAGTCAACAGACCACTGTGCAAAAATTTTTGTGTACGTACGTATTATTACGCAAGTCAACTTATCGGCACAAAAATCATTCAGAGCGACGTGCTCTCTCCTTGAATGCGCCTGAGGGTGTGACGTAACAGGCACTCGCACTGACTATTATATTCGTTGTTCCCGGGTGTTTTCGCTTCATACTAATTAGTATGAGAAATCTTTCGGGAAAAAATCTGTAACTTTGAGTGTTCATTACTCAAAAACGGTAACTTTGTTTATGAGTAAATTCTGAACATACGTTCTTTGGTCTATTATAATTAAGATTGTTTAAAACTTTTTTCATAAAAATGTATAGGAAACGCTCTATATTTACTACGCCGCGAGCCTTTTTTGCGCGCAAAGGGGTACTTTGTCACTTAATTACCAATAAACCATTACACATCCAGTAGTGAAATTTTCTCAATGTGTAGATAAACTTCTTATCTAGAAACAGTATTTATTATTTTCTGAAATAACTTTGTTTACTACATAAAAAATGGAAAACGCCAGAGGCTGTTTTTACCAAATCTGCGAAGAAGGCCCTTAATATTGTTTTTTGTAAATATTGTTGGATTGGTGAAGCTTTGGCTACAAACTATTTACAAGTTACTATTTCCTTATAATTATACTCCATTCCAAAAAGCAACGAAAACGTAAGGCCATTTTGAATTACAAAAACAGAGATTTGAAACACTTCCTCTCACTTATTCTTAGAACAGCATTAGTAACGTCCAAGATACGTCGGAGAGTATATCTTTCTCATAAATAAATCATATTTGCTAATCAGTATTGGCCAGAAAGCTATACAGGAATCGGAATATCTTTTCGTCCTTATTTGGAATGCAGTATAGTTCTAGCCAGAAGCTACGCCGCCTACCAAATTTTTCAATCATCAATCTACCCTAAAGTTCCTTATTTTGTACCTTCTGTGTATCTTGTCTGTACTATTTTTTTGAAGCATTATAATATCATAACATAATCATCAATATTCGACATCCTAACCTACAGTACGTCACGTATATTCCCAAACTCTCGTCACAAACGATTTGCATATGAAAGCGGTAACTCTGCGACACGGAAAATTTAATATTTTCAGTGACTGAGGCCCGGCAGTCCGGCGACCTAGTTAATGAGCGGCTGACATTTTTGAGTGTTGTTATTAATTAGAACATGTTTCTTTTCAGGTAAGCTGGCTGACGGTATACAGAAACAAGGATTAGCTACCAAGTTGGGTGAGATTTAAATAAGAAAATAAGTATACCTAAATACGTATGAAAACGCTCTTTTTTTTATAAGCGCAGGCCTTCCTTTTATAACGCCATTCCTCATGGTCCTGTGCAAAACTGATACAATGCAAACCCAAATTATCATCGGACCAACGCAACGTGTTGGTAGTCTGCCGTCAGGACTTCAGGAGATATACAGGTGTACGGGACAGCCCTCCGCAGACTGAAACGGTAACTCAGACCATCAAACTGAACAACTTTCACTATGGAGCCTACCTCAGGAAACGCGAAAAAAAATCTGTTGAATACATTTGGGTCGGGTTGGTACATTTTGTATGAAACGTATGATTTTTTTCGCGTTTCCTGAGGTAGCGGTAGGCTCCATAGTGAAAGTTGATCAGTTTGATGGCCTGAGTTCACCGTTTTAGCCTGCGGAGGGCTCCAATCCAAAGTCCAATTGGGGTAGGCAGAGACAATTGATCGCTATCGGCTACGATTCTGACTCACCTCTTTTGCCTCTTCCACAGTCTTATGTTGTTTCCTCTTCGGTTTCGGGTACATTTTAGATCTGACCCTTCTTAAGTATGCTGACAATTTGGCCCGCATACGTAAGTATGCATCTCTTTTCGTTTTAATTCCCATGAAATCAGCTCAGATCTTGACATTTTAACATAAAAACAACATTGTAAAACAGTATCAGTTTTTTTCCAAGTAAAAGTCGCCGGGAATGTACTAGGAAAGCATTTTACTAGGAAACGTTAAGATGCTTCCCGGCATCTTTGCGGAGACATAAAGCTTGCACCAAGGACAGTCATGCACTCAGGACTTTCTATCACCAATACCAACTTAATCTTCAACTTCAGCAGTTCGAATCACTACCTTATTTTCAACTTCAGAAGAATCATAACTAAAGGAATGTCTGTTTATGAACTGCAAGGATGTCGTGGTATTCCCTTTCCATTAAACAAAGTTAGCTTTACTTTTACTCGACGAAGATTTGAACCGTATATTAAAGGAAGAGAGACGTGTTAAGTGGTAAAGATAGATTTGTGATAGTTTATGACATATTAAAACCCAAGCGCCACTTATTATTGTCCTAAAGATCTGAGTGGTCGCGAAAAGCACATCGTTAATGGTCCCTTGATGGACGTAAAAATGTTAACTTTCAGATTATGTTTGTCATAAAACGTACCTGAAGGTTCCATTAAAATTTGTACAATTTTTATTGAGATTCTTACAATCTAGCATGGAATTTAATTAAAAATGGTTTATGGAAAATAATATTACCAAAGTTATAAATGTATACAGGGTCCTTATTAAATCATAATACGCTGACAGTTTTTTAGAGGATGACTCTACCATCAACCTGAACCACTTCTCTCAACATCGAAACCGCAAAAAAAACAGCTGTCCCAATACATTTGGGTCGAATAGGATTCCAATTTATGTATGAACAGCAGATTTTTTTTCGCGATATTGCTGTTGGTTCCACAGAAAAAGTTGACCAGTTTGATGGTCTGATCATCCCCCCCTTAAAAACCCTATAAGTATACAAATTTTATTTAAAAAATACAAAGCTCCTGTAATTTTTATTATTACTTAATTTTCAGTTTGTCCAACAACGGGAAGAAATAGGATAAAAATTAAATGTTCACCTCACAAGCTCGGAAAGATTCTGTTTATCATTCGAAATCTGAGTGCAAAAGTGCATTTTATCCGCTAGCGTGGAAAGAGTTTTTGAAATTCGAATCTGTCTATTCAATATTTTTCTATACCGCCAATCCACTGAAAATGCTTAATAACTATTTCATGTCACTGGCCAGTGGCCAGCACGAAAAAACACTTTTTAAAATGTTCTTTTTAGCATTTCACTTTTTTCCTCGCTGTTGTGAGGTGAAAAGTTGTGTGTTTCGCTCGGCTGCAAAGTTATTGTGCGTCTCGTACCTTTGAAACCTTCGCTGAGCTCAGGATTCTATTATTTGAACTCGCTTCGCTCGTGGTTCAATCCTAGAATCCTTCGCTTGCTCAGGTTTCAATACAAGTACTCGCGCCAAAAAGCAACTTTGCAGCCTAGCATAACAAATAACTATTTCCATTTAATTCTACAGCTATAAACAACTTGCTCGGTTTTCTTTGCAATGTAGTGATGTCCACGATTCCTAAGAACTCAAAGGACAAGGGAAGAAGAAGATCGTTTTATTGTTGGAATAAGCATCATATTATGCTCACTATCTTAGATATCCTTAGCATAGTATATTCACAATATCCATATATCACCATTATTAGATAAACACAGGTGATGAAGCTACTTTTAATGGACTTTGGATCATAGAGAATAACATCTTTTGGACACAGTAGAATGCCTTGAAACTGAAACATAGACACACGGCGACACACCAAGCTACGCAAAACCAAAATAAGCTGGCCGCGCGTCGGTAGGTAGAGTAATGAATAACGTCGTGCGGCCAGCTTATGTTTGTTTTGCGTAGCTTGGTGTGTTGCCGTGTGTACCTAGGTCTACCTAGTTTTCCTCAGGAATTCCTTTACAAAAAATCGGGTGGTTTTACAATATTGTGTAAGTTTATTCGAATAAATCTATCCGAGAAAAAAAAGCTTGCAAACTGCACCACAGGTTTTCATTACGAAAACCTAGATTTCGTTCGTATATTTCAGTACAGGGCGCTAAACTCCAGTCGTTCGGAAACAATAGGTCTGGACATTAGTAATGGGATCGCGGCGTCTCAAGAAGCCACTCGTCCGTGGCGGCTTCGATAAGATCCTTATTGCTTGCTTCACTTTTGTGCAAGGAACTATAGGGAGGTTAGACTGGGTTTGGTGCAAGTGCAACGAAACAATTTTGTGTTAGGTTATTAAGTTATTATAGGTCTAAACCAAAGCGGGTAGTGTTTATACCCATGGGCAGATTAAATTTAGATACAGAAGAAAGAAAAACCTGACTCCTCTACTTAATCTTTGTAAGCGCATATAATAAGGAAGTTAGAATTCTTTGATGCTGATCGTACTTAGCAGCGATATAAATACAGGGTATAACAAAAACCGATGTGATATTTTTAAAGAGGTGGTTTCCACCGAACTGAACAACTTTTTTTATATAGCCATCTCTAAGAAATTGCACAAAAAGTATATTGATTCAGAAAAAAAACTGCAGTACTACTTGACAAACTATCAAATGTATACATTTGAGTACTGCAGTTTTTTTATGAAACAGAAGATTTTTTTCGCGATTTCAAAGCTGGCTCTGTAATGAAAGTTAGAATGTAACAAATATACTGTATAGTAGAATCCTTCTTAATATGCTACCGGTTTTTAAGGTTTTTAAAAATTTTTGAAATTAAACTTTAAACCAAACATCAGAAGTGACAAAACCAACTCCGGTTCTCTCTAATACACTTATTTTTCAAAGCTTTAACCTTTCAAGACAGAGAATTCAATTATGATTTCAGTGGAGTCGTGAATCGAACCCGATATCTCTCGCCCGCTGCCGCTGTTGTATCGCAATTAAAACAATGGGTCAGTACATTAGTAAGAGGATCTCGTGCTGAGAGGTCTTCCAGTTTCTTACTTCCGATTGTATTGGCGAGCTCGATGCGCTCTGCACTTAAGGGGAAGGCTATACTTTCCTTCCCCTTACCTTTAAAGATTTTTTTGCCGATGGAAGAATTTATTCAAGAACTTAAAAGATCCCACAGAGCGACATAGCCTCAGGCCTTCAAAAAAGATTAAAAAAAAAAACTTAAAAGATATTTACAACAGTATAGATACAACTTATGTATAAAAATGTATATAAATATGGTTAATAATGACTAAAATAATACAAAACACAAAAATGGCATGGTGCCCAACAGGCTGGCAGCATTCCCCCTCTGGATGGTGAGGCTGATTCTTTGCGCAAGGAAGCTGCCAGCTCTGCAGTCACCAGAGGTCTCATTGAGGCGCCCCGATAGGTCTGCGATGAACGCTTTAGCCCCTGGGCCCCAAGGACCTAGCGTCTCGAAATACGATTTTTGTTAGTAATACACTCATCTTCGTTTGTGTCAGCATGAGCTATATCGAATAACAATCACTCATACTGTATTGGAAAGATTATAGGCAGTCAGCAATGGTGGTATTGGTGGGATACTGAAAAAAAATGTATTTGAGACTGGATCTGACAATGTCCATGACATTTGAAATCGTTATTTTGGTTATTACAAATTAAGGACTTTTGGTTTTAGAACATTATTTATGTTAGGTGGCAGAACATTTAATTGTATATCACATTATGTTGGACAAATACGATGCGACGGACGTGTCGTTTGAAACTTAGATTACATCAAAACCACATAAAACAGTTTTCACATTTATGCTCTATTTAAAAAAATAAGGAACCTACACATTTTAAAGGAAAAAGTTAAAATTATAGAGCTTTGAGGATGCGTAATGGATTATTCTCAGCGTAATTTTATTGCATACGTTTACATTATAGATGATAATCCTCTTCCTAGTTCCTACATTTTTCACGGGAAACTAGTAGGTACAAAGTAAATAGTAAGAACGTAATAGAATATAGTATACCCAGATAAAATATCAGGATTTAATTTAAAAATGTATAGTGCTTCCCCTTAACTTATCGCTTATACATTAACAGATCTCCCGAGAGTCTCCGTGCCAATAATTAAAGTTCCTTTTTCCCCTATTTAACTTTACGTTCTACAGCCAACGTTAACTTTTATACGGTTTGGAAATTCAATCAGTTATTCAATGCATTGGTTTGTGAAGTTTAAATCAAATATGAGAACATTTTATTTTTAGTGGTAGGAGGTAGGTACGTATATTACCTTTGCCTAACAATTGGATGAAATAGGTTAAAAAAGATAAGATAAGATAAGATAAATATTCTTTATTTGCACACCAAAATACACAAAAACAACAACAATATACACGAACAAGAAGGGTACAAAAGGCGGCCAAAAAAAAAATTAAATCATCAAGTTTACCACTAACTTGCCTCCACCAATCCGCAATGGGCCCGTGGTGAAGTATATAACCATAGTGTAATTAAAACTACTAGTGTTGAAGCTCAGCCGTCGTGGTGGCGGGTCTATTAGCTCACGCGGTGTGCGGGTACAGAGGATTATAGTGCGGGTGACGGGCACCGGCATGACATTCGCTAAGTCGGTACCGCGCGTAGGCAAATCGGTACCAAGACGCGCTCCCCCCGGACCCCGCACACCGCGCTTACACCCTTATTCGTGAGAGCAATGGGATCTTACGAGCTATAACTTTAATTTCTTACACGCAAAAAAAGTACAGCGTATAACGTTTCTAAAATATTGTCGCATTTGACTCTAAAAAATGCTTCTCCAAGGAACACAACCTGTTACTGTAAATTAACAGAACCCACATTTCAACACATTTTATTAACATCCATTCCACATCTCAACGACCCTCAAATTACCTCAATTTCAAACAAAACAATAAAACTAAATGTTCTTACAACAATTATATTGCATAATTTCAGTAACAAAATGCAGTTGCTACTGGCCCTTCAAGCCGGACCCATTTTGAATGAATTGTTATGATAGAATTTAAAGTTAAGGCAGGATAATAATAACCGTTTCGTTATTATTATAACCGTTATAACGAGATCCCATCGCGTTACATTTATTGTTATTAAAGCCATAATGTAACAGTTGGACATGCATTTCGCTAAATTGTCGAATCGAGGAGGCTTGTTACAACGCAACGTTACAAAAAGGGCCAATTATTTTTTATCGATTGAACAACATTTTCGTGTTACGATTTTTCTCAGTATCACTTTATTGAATTCTTTTACAGTTAGAGCAAAAGCAAAAAGTGGGACAGATAGGGACCGATCATTTTTGATTTAATTGTGTTTTATCCAAATTCATGACATTTTTCTATACTTTTTTGTTCTTTAATGTATTTTTAACCGACTTCAACAAAAGGAGGAGGTTCTCAATTCGAATTTTCTCAAACAAATTTTTTTTGTATGTTTTTTATTTCATACCGAGCGCCTTAGATGGTCCTGGATGTAGTGGCTGCAGATTATGCCTATAAATTGAGTCAGGTCAGAAACCTATTTAGGTGATTTGAAAACAATCCGACCGCATGATCCACATACGGATAGGAAAGTTTTGGCTCCTCTAACAAGCTTATTCGTTGAGTGAAGGCATTATGTGTGCCTATGCCCAGCAGTGGGTCGTTTATAGGCCGATGATCATGATGAGCACATTGCACCAAACTTTATATTGATCTCTATCGTCCCCAACTACTGAAACACAGGTCCATAATCAATCAATCAATTATTTATTTGTCGAAAGTAGGTATAGTAATTATTAAAATGAATTCCAGTCACAATATTATGACATACAATTTTTTTTTATCCTAGGGTATAATAATAGAAAATCGTTAGGTTATATTGACATGGGTGGATGGTTATACACTGTAGAATCTGGGTCGTTTTGTAAAGCGCTCAGCTCAGACCAACAAACTGAACAATATTTGCTTCGAGACCTACTTTGAAATAGCGAAAAAAAAACAGCTGCTTTGTATATTTTTGTCGAGAAGACATTTTCTATGAAACAGCTGTTTTTTTTCGCGATTTCCATATTATTGGCTCCGTAGTGAATAGTTGTTCAGTTTGATGGTCTGAAGAACCTTGTTCCGGCTTCAAAACGACCCCTATTCCACGATGTAGAACCATCCACCCTCATCATTAAGCAGGCCTGTGTGACCGATTCCACGGTGTATTGACGCGCGAAAAACCGAAAAACCGTAACTCTCAAAGGTGGCCACAAAGCAGATAACCAAGTGGTCAGCTAGCCAACAGTATCGGGCATCGGTAAATTAATTAAACGTCGACACGTGCGTGTCCGTCCGTCGGACACGAGTCGTCGGCGCGTGATAAATCAATCAAGTGGACACGGCCCTCATTTGTTCAGTTGTATTTGTGTTTGGCGGAATTACGGGAATTTGACTAGACTGGTCGTCGGATGCTTTGTTTCGACACAGGGTTATTAAAACACTTTGTGGGTGGTTTTCTTAGTACTCTACTCTGTCTACGTCGTGTGTCATAGTCGGTCAGGGACAGTTAAGAAATATTTATCCTTCATTCTAAGTCTCATTCTTGGACGGCATTATATTATCTCAGTCGAAAGACGCCCCCTGCTGGACATAGGCCTCCTAAGGGGGGGGGGGGGGGGGGGGGGGCGATAAGTCGCCACTCGAGAAATCTTCAACCCCATTTGCCATGTGTTCTGCGAGGTACAGTCAGCAGCAGTGCTTTAGTTTAGCAATTCTTTGGGCTATGTTAGACCGAAGTGAGTTCAGGGGTGTTTGTAAGTGGTCGACCATCGATCGATAGAGTATCAGATCGATGTGTGTTATAACTTTTCTAGGTGATTCTTGGCACGTCTGTTACAGATAATCATAATATAGCAACGCAATTTTAATAGGACGCTTCGGGTATCAATGTTTGAAATGGTTGTATTTTCCCAGTGAACATCTAGATTATACTACATTATATTTCAGGGAAATTCCGATGCGTATGTGAAGTCGACCAATCCGCAGTGGTGGACTAACGCCCATGCACCCTCAGGGATGAGGGTAGGCCTGTGCCCTGCAGTGGAACGTATATAGGCTGTGATGATGATATTTTAGGGCAGTCAGTAGCCTAAAGATAAACTATTTGCTGTCATATACAAAAACTGTCTATACACAAAAATGAAAAAATAAAATATGGGAAAACGAAATAAATAAAGTCTATAAATATATGAACAGAAATCTCTATCTAAATGTTGAATGTGTGTTTAGAATATTTATTACTACAGTAAATATTCCAGTCCATTCCACTTTGTAATTTAGCTGTCCAATACGTTCCAGAGTATTTTCTTTAACGTAAGTTTTTAAAACATTATTTATGTTTACTTCTCCTGCTTGTTATCTTCATTTCCATCCATTACTGAAAACTACACCCTCTATTTACTTATTCAGAGTAAATTACTGGAACACTTACAGCATGTTCCGACTTCCTTTCATGCAAATATACAGTTTTCCTCCTTATTTAGTATATTTACCTGATGATAAAAAGAAAAACAACATAGTTTTGAAATACAAATTCTTTTGCAGATAAATGTTTGTTTGATATATCAAATAACTACTACAAAATGTTTATTTTGTGTTATATCTATCGATCTATCGAAAAACAGTTAATATTCACTATTTTACTCACATACTCACGTCCATCTTATTAGAAATTGCATAACAACACTTTACAAAAAAATATATTTATTACGAGATTTTGAAATATAATTTTATCAAAATGTATATTTCAAAACGCTGACAATACAAAATTGTATTGTTGTTTAACTAGTAAAAGATGGGCAAACAACACTATCCCTTATTCGCCAAATTTTATGGCCTATTTCGTAAAATGTGCGATAGATCATTGCCCCTACCATACGTTATCACGCTACTGATACTCGTACCGCGATCCTAGCTTTTCTCACTGCTTGCGTCGCAAGTCAACACCAATTGGTACTGCAATACGCTCGGAGAAACGGTTTTCAATCAAATTGTATCACTTTTACATATTTTAGAAGAAATCGTCCGTTAAAAAGAAAAGTGACACAAATCAAAATTTTCAGATTTGTGTTTTTTTTGCAAAAATGAGTATAAAAGTCGATATATTTTAATGTGGAAAAGTGTCGCTGTGCAATTTCACGTTAAACTCACGAGAAATCGCAAGTGTCACTTTTCCATTCTATGGTTATCTGCCGTCTCGTATATAGAAAACTGACATTTTGTCAGTTCTGCCCGAGTCTCAGAGGTGAACTTGCAAGCGTTCATGTGGAAAGGTGGCATTATTAAAAAAAATACCACAATTAAGTGGATAATGATATTTTATTATATATAGAAAAATGTCAATTTTTGAACAATGCCACCTTTCTTTCAAATTTTAACCTTGCTTTGACTAAATTTTCTATTGAAACGTGACTCAATTTGGAATATGACACTCTTCTTTATAATTCTTAGACTACAATATGATAATATTATATTGATAGGTGACCAATGTGGGAACTTTTAATTTATATTTACTTATAAAAGGATACATTTTTGGTGAAAAGTGTGAGAAAACGGTTTTACAGGAATAAATTCACTCACAAGCAAGGCTGGTAATGGTAAACTTGTGAGTTTACTATTGTAATATGATTGAAGAGTTTGATCCAGAATTCTACGCATCTGAGACACGAAAACCAGACGCGTGAGAAGGAAGGAAGAAGGAAGAACGGCACTTGTCACGATCCTATACAAGAAAGGAAACAAGAAAGCTCACTTACTCCGCCCAAACAGTCTACTCTTTCAGGGTTTACAAACTGTTTGCCAAGATCCTGTGCTATAGAAAGACCCTTCTAGCGAGAGGTCGTGTTTGATCTCAAGATAATGCTTGGGGAATTGCAGGAATGATCCTGAAGATTAGGCCTACGGATGAACATGTCCAAAACTAAGATCGTGCATGACGAATCGTAACAATAATCCACCTTAATATAAAATTTAATGTAGTTAGCGAGCACGTGGATTTAGTCAACGATTACGTCTATCACGTTTAACTGGCATTGTTTATATCCTTTGACAAAAGATCCCAGGTTTAGGAGATCGAGAGGCGTGTTCAGGTTAACGTCTTTCTGGGCGGCTTTTGAAATACTGGATAACATTTAAGAACCAGTATCGAAGTCGTGGGTAGCTGATCACAAAGTTGAAGTGAAGATGGGCAGGATACTAGTTTAGGCGGGCGGGAAGACGGCCAGTGATCCAAGGCAGTGTCAGAGTGGTGGCCGGAGAGATATGTTTTAGTTTATATTTATTTGTTCTATCTTTTTAATTACTTAATGAAAGTTCATAAGTATGTTTTCGGTCTGTTCCCAGTTTAAAAAAACATTTTTGTTGTTGTTTTCAATTGACTACTGTTACATTTCTTTAAAAAGATTGTGCCTAGCACACATTTAGTTCTTTACCTGGGACAAATAAAGCAATTCGAAACCATTAAAAGTGTTTTATGACCTTAAACTCGAATTTTTATGATAAAAATACGTGTGATTCAATGGAATATTTATATAGAAAAGTGACAAAAGGTGCAAATACGGTGTTTTTTTTTAACTATTGTAACTAACTTATTAACCATCTGATTGCTTACGTAAATACGAAAAAAATGATATATTACACTTAAAGATTTCTTTTATACATTTTTGTAAATCATCAATAAACACACTCAAAAACTTTAAACGCTCGTACTGTAAAGTTTATGAATTTTGAGTAATGACAGTTTTCTTTTTAACGGACGAAATGTGCAATTCTTTTCATCACGTTTATTGCAATTTTCCAAAAACTGCACACATTAATAGAACTATCAAAACATGATAAACTATCCATATTATACAAGGTGTTACAAAAATACAAATAAACCTTTAAGGGGGTGGTGTAGACCATCAAACTGAACAACTTTCACTAGGGACCAATATCGAAATCGCGAAAAAAAAATTGGTCTCATAGATAAAGTTGTTCAGTTTGATGGTCTAAACAACCCCCCTTAAGAGTTTTAAAAATTTATTCTTACTTATGAAACACCCTGTATACAAAACCCAAAAAGTAAACAATTTTTACACCCAAATACAACTTCTCCTTTCGAGTTATCGTCGAAAAGTACAGAATAGAGAAACCCATCGATAGACCTCATTAACAAGCATTAGAATAGATATTCCCTGAGCACCACTATTCCTTAATAGACTTGAAATTAAAAAAAACCGCCATCGTCGAACTGAAGTCACGCGATCACGACATAGTTTAGCTGATATAGTCCGGCGGATCGATGCATTTTGATACTTAATACGCTGGAGCAAGTGTTGTTTCAGGAGACTTTACGTGAGAAATGAGCTGTCAAGTCAAGTGACTCGACGGAAGTGACAGTTACAAGTGACATTAGCTTTTTGCTGTTTATAAAGTTTGGATTAAAAACGGGAAAGTTTTGGAATGCTCCAGACTTCACAAAGTTTTCGATGTTTTTAGACTATCTTTTTTACCGATAAGCTTTATGTTGATTCTGAAATGTACCATCTCTACGCGTTAACAATTCCCGTAAAATCCATCGCTTAAACCTGAACTCTCACTAATTTCACCTAAAAACTCGAAAATGGTCGATGTAGCTTCAATTTTCAAAAATTTTGTGCAACTTACTAATCAAAATGTATACTTTTATTGATTATGAAACACAGTTTTCGATTTTGTTTATATTAAGTTGTAATTATATCGACAAAACTTTTACAATAGTAGTAGCTATGTACATTTTTTAACTGGACCTTATTTATGCACCATTTCCGTGGGGGGGACTTTGACAAATGTCTGCAATTTTTGTTTCCGTTCATTTGTACCTTCCCCGAAAGGTACCTAGTTGTGCATTTATTATGTTTTAGTTAAGTGTTAGTGAGAAGTGGATAATATTATAGCACCAAACAGTGAAAAAAACAATTCAAGGCATCTTTAAAACAAAATCCAAAAGCAACAAATACACAATTTCTAAAATCTTTACGAAGTCGTTTCGGATCATGCTGCTGGGTAGATAAAAACTTAAAAATACAAATATGAAGCTTAGAAACATGTTATACACACAAACCTTTAAACTAAGAATAATCGTGGCTGTTAATTTCTTTAAAATAATAATAGTTTTCTCCCTATATCTTAATGGAATGCACCCAAACAGTCAGGCAAAGTTTTCTAACGCCCCGGATCCGAGAGTGTAGTAATCGTCGTCCGAGTTGACCCCAAAAGAGATGGAGAGATGACTCAGATGCTTTCGACGAGATGAGGAAAGAGCTGATCCAAAACAGGGATTGGATACGTGGATTATGAGTTTATGAATGGCTGGAGACGAAAAAAAATCCCCTCATACAGGGTCCTTCTTAATATGCTGACACTTTTTTAAGGGGGCACTTTTTCGCGATTTTGATGTTGGTCCCATAGAGCAAGTTGTACAGTTTGACGGTCTGATCATCCCCTTAAAAAAGTGTCAGCATATTAAGTTGGACCCATATTGCACGGGAAAGAAACTTGACAAAACATTGCTTGATTTATTGGACCTACAAAATCGACAGTTATATTTTTACTTCTCATTATTTTATTACACGTGAGTCTTATTTTATCATGTTAATCTTATCATGAGTCAGTTTTATCAATAAGTAAAGTAAAAAATTCAGTCTTATTATATTATTACTTAGTAAGTTCGATTTTATGACCAATTCTAAGATTTTATTATGAACCGCAGCGCAGTGTCAGAAGGCAAATCGTAAAAATTTCAAAGTAAAGTTTTTACAATCGCAACTAATTGGATTAGAAGCGACGTTTTTATTTCATTTTCCGTCTGTTTCCAATTAAAATGCAATAATTTGTGAGCAGTGGCGAATGAAAGAAGTTCTTAGTTCTATGATTTATAGGTTTAACGCTGTCGTAACGTAAATTTCGGTTACAATGTGTCAGTGGGCCTTACTATACTACCTTAATTCACTCCAAATAAGGACGACGAGATTTTCCGATTCCTATTTAGCTTTCTGGCCAATTCTGATAAGCAAATATAATTTATTTATCAGGAAGAGGTATACTATCCGACATAATTGAACGATACTAAAGCTGTTCTAAGAATATCAAATCTCTGTTTCTGTAATTAAAAATAGCCTAAAATTTTCGTTGCTATTTGGTATGGAGTATAGTTAACGTGTAGATAGGATCTGAGGCTTTCTTATTTACTGTCCGAGGTTAGTATGCTATTTTATTTTTCTCCACGACAGAGGTGGAAAGCGACAACTTCGTTTATCGCAGCGGGACGACAATTGACGCTTTCCGTCCGGAGGTGAGAAATAGTATATTACGTTAAAAAATTTAGAACAGCAATAAACACAAGCATATAAAGGCAAAACAATGGCAGGTTTCTCGTTGCACCGGGACTCGACTGGGAACGACACTCGCAGCTTTTTAATTAAAGCGCCAGATTCATCGGGGCCGCGTTAATTTCATTGCACCGTCTTACCAGATGACGGCTTCTGTCTTGGCTTTTGTAATAGCAAAGTTGAGTTTGAAATTAATCTTAAGATAAATAGTGAACAATGGATCTTATTTAGGAAATAGGATTTTAATTCCTAATAATAATTTATACACACGCCAAACCTGAAAACTATTATACTAGAGGAATAAATGACTATTAATCATCATACAAGCATCTCTAGCTGGGGTGACTCAGCAAAAACAATGAGTTGTTGTTTTTTTTGTGTATTTTGGTGTGTAAATAAATAATATTTATCGTATCTTATGAAATAGCTGGAAGTAGGCTCAGCGATCCGTGTTTAAAACGATGCTTAAAGATCCACACCGCCATCCACAGACCCCCTGACAAAGACCAGGGCCCCTAGACAAAGTGACATTCTACTGGCGTTGACGCTAGTAGAAAATTACAGAATCTATGAATTTGACATTAGCGATCGAAACATTTTTACGTTTGTTTTCGTCACCATACGTCAGAATTGTTATTATTTTGTTATTATTCCTTGAGGAGTTACCTAGACAGAGAGAAAATTAATTGGAAAGCTGATTATTGTTTTTCAAATCCACACCTTAAAAACTCTCAGGCATTTAACTGCAGAATAAAGTAATCATCTTTTGTTGTAATATTTGTTTATTCATTCTATTCACCTCTTAGATAATATAACTAGGGACTGCCACGTTACAAGATCAGTTGAGCGTGTGAATTTGCATACAATTTTTATACCTTGTACCTATCACTAAACGAGACAGCGAGACAATAACTTCAAACTAGTCGCGTTCGGGGTTTTCACGAGACTATTTTTAACAATCAAAATTAGAATCTAAAGTAATGGAATAAAATTCAAAGTTTTGGATCTTGTCCTACTACCTCGCCCCCCCCCGCAAAAAGTTGCAGAAAAGTTTGTTAGTAGAACTACACGCGTAACTAGTCCATAGTTATATTGTCTAAAATTCACCTACAAATAGATAAAGCTCTACATTAAACATTAACAACAGTTCGGACAATGTTAATCGTTTGAGTTCTACTTAAATATTTACCGACCCTTATTCCTCTCGACAAAAATTTAATTCAAAGGATTCAAATTTGGAAACAAAGTGATCCTTTACGCAATATTAATGAGGGTACAAAAATGGCGCCTATTTTGGCAGTAGCAGACTCGCGACGGATGGCTGCAGGCGTGAGGCATGGAGTACATTAAAATTTATCGAGTTTTCGTGTTTTGCGCCAGCCGTCGCTGCCCGTTGCCACAGAGTGGCTACGTGGAGTGGAACAACATGGATAAATGAACTCGGGTTTTGACCTATCACTGCAACTCCTATATGATCAGGATCAACAGACACCATGCACAAATACAAGATAATGAAAAAAAACAGCAATTTGCAACCAGCAAATAATTACCACAAAAAACACAAATAGCCGATGTTGATGAGAAAACCGCCAAGTTGAAATGGGATTGGGCCGACCTTGTCTGTCAATTGCACCCGGAAATATGGGCCAAAACACCTTTGATCCTGGAGAATGGACGTCGCCGTCAGGGTCGACCCCGAAAGAGATGGAGAGACGATGCCTTCGCGCTTCGACGAAAATTGAATGGAACTGGCTCAGGACAGGGATACATGGAGGATAAGGGGGGAGGCCTTTGTCCAGCAGTGGGATGAAACAGGCTAAGGAAAAAAAGTAATAATAATTACCACATTGTTCGGGGCGAGTCCATAATCATATTCAGAATTACCCTTGACCGATATAATTTTAAATAGAAATCATTGTTCATCTATTATCGGTTAAAGGGCTGCAGTCTCCAGGGTCCGAACCGCCCTAATGATAGCCAAACTCCGATAGAAGATGGCATCACGCGAAGAAGAAGAAATAATTAAAAAGCTGCTTAGAAAAACAAAACGCAAATTTAATAAGCTTGACGCAAAACAAATTTAAGATCTAAAAAAGAGGAAATTTTTTACCGATACTACGAAAGAGTACCGATACTATCGTAAGTAATTTTAACACATCAAAGCTCGAGAATCTTAGGTAGAAGTAACCTTGCATCACCACTGGCAGTTTTAAAAGCCCCAGTGTTTTCCAGACATAGGAATATAATATTATTCCTACTTACTTTTCGAAGTTGACCTACTGTGTCTACGTTATCTATGTAGATTGTGCAGTCTGTTTTGCCAACCGCGACGTTCGCACGGTTGCTATTTTGCCATAGCCAGAGGCTGTTTAAGTTAAAGTGGCTGTTTCGAAAAAACTTTTTATTTCACTACTCCTCGACATATATTCTAGGATTTAGATTTTTAATTTATTCGAGGAAAAATAAACGTATAACTTCTTTATTGGCCACACCGAGGTAGAAAGAATTAGTGTGGGCAGGAGGCTAAATACCTTATTAAATTATAGTGGCGCACTACGCATGCATGCATGCATGATGATATTGATTATGATGATGAGTGTAATAACAAGTCTTGCAATTTTGGAAAGCAAAAATCATTATAAAAATATTTTGAATAGCATAGCATGCATGAAAAGCATAGCATAGCATATGCTATCGACTATATTGCCCGAGGGTATCGGGTACCCATACACTCTGAGATATTCTGAAAACTCAAAACATTCACACACAGAATATAATATAGGTATAATATTCTGTGGATGGATGTTCTGAGGCATAATGTGACAATGTTTTCCTTTTTCAAATTATAGAGATAATCCAAGAACTAAACCTAGAAAGTAGATTTGTTTAAATACTTCTAACAAAATTTGTGATCAAATGAAACTCCTCTTATTTGCTATTGGAGCTAAAAGAAAATCTAATCCACAAAGAGGAATCAACTAAATATAAAAACAAATAGTAAACTCATGCCGTTGACCCCCACTAACGAGTGTCGAGTTGACTGCTTTCGGTAAAAAGCTAGGGTCGCACAGAACAGACAAATAAGGATTTATTGAAACAATGTCGGTTAATTGCGAGCTGCGTCAGGTGTCTGCTTGTTAAATACCTACTTCATCACGGTTTTGGGTTTTGATGAATTCGTACTGGAACTTTAATTACGAATTGTTTTTCTGGATGGCTTAGAACCATTTTTCCAAAATAAATATGAAGAGTTGAAGACTTTAAATCAATAACTAAATAAATAACGCTCTCAGGCACATACATTGTAATGAACCCAAGTAAACCTTCGGCTTTTTGTTATGGGAACCAAACAACAACGGCACAAACATATAACATCCATTACCGAACCGGGATTCGAACCCAGGTCCCTGGTTTGGCAGTCCGGCGTGGTAACCATGACACCAACCGGGTCGTCATCTTCATCCCTTGGAGATGGAGTTACAGAATTGCATCTACCTATAGGGTGTAATTCAAATAAGTCTACAAATATTCAGGGGTGGTTTAGACCTTCAAACCGAATAACTATTTCTGTAGGAGCACACTGAAACCACAAAAAGAATCTGCTTTTCCATACTAAACTGCAATGCCTACTGGACTCAAATGTATGAACAGCAGTTTTATTTATTTTATTTTAGGTTTGTTTTTTGATGGCCTGAACATCCTTTAACATTTTTTAACTCATTTCAATTACACTTATTACGTACCTACTAGGATCTCAAAATGCATCATGTTTCATTTTATCTGGTATCTTTTTCGTTTATTGAATAACAAGCTTTTAGTATCTTGGGCCTAAATGACAATTTTACTAGGGATCCGAAACCAGAGTAGTCAGGTAGATCTTTAAAAATGTACACAAATTGTGTATTTTTCAAGAATCCTGGAACGCTCTTAAAAATGATTTCCACTTACTTACGTTGAACCTTTGACATTTGGAAATTCTTCAACCCTTTTGACAGCGCGTGCTCTGTACGTGAAACGTGCCAGATAAGGCATCAGGATGTGTTCCATCAACGCATCCCATCGGGAGTTTATCGTGAAGTATGTCACGCAATGAAGATCCGTCATAATATTCACTATATTCCTGCGTTAGAATTTTCTTTTTCGTTATCTTTGAGAAATGTATGCCAATATGTAGGTACATTATTCTTCCATATCTAATGGGCGATTTTTCGTATTTTTTTTTACGAAAGCAATTTGATAATGAATGACGTTCATATTCATATGAATATTTTAATGTTTTGTTCTCTCTTACTTCTTTTCACATGCCCAATCAAACCATTGATCTTTTGATTTCATTTGATAGATTAAGAAACTGATAGTAACCCCGCATTGATAAATTAAAATTGCCTTTATCACTTTGCGCTTCATTACCTTTATCTTGTATTGTTACCAATTCCCGCACAATTAATAATTACGATTCCTTTCAAATAAAATTTCCATAGCAATTCATCTTCCAAACTTTCGTTTCAACACTTTCATCTTCTCAACCAAAATTCCCCCCAACGCCGTTTCCTTAACGTTTAAAATTGTCCACATCGTTTCTGTTACCTCCATCAGCATCTAAACAACCAAAATCTTCTCCAATATCTTTGTATTAAAGTCCAAAATCGTCTACGTGATCTGTGCAAACGTTAGACACGTCTAACTCTGTCTACCTCGTTAGGTAATCAAATTTGTTTGGCGTGTGCTAACGAGCCCCTCGGTCAGGATTTTGCAGTCGCCAGTCCCGCGCTGTGACTGGGTTGCTAATCTACAATATCGATGGATGGACCAACCTGGAAGATGGATTTTGAATCTGAGTACAATTTAACTAGTTTTCGTTGCTATACAGGGTGTCACAAAACACCCTAGTAATACATAAATACCACGTCAGAGGCCGTAAGGCGGTTTGAATAAACTCTGACACCAGGGCTTGCTCACTCGATAAGAAGAAGATACATAAATAAATTAAAGGGGTGGTTTAGATCATCAAACTGAACAACTTTTAGAAAAACTTTGAGAAAAACCTGCTGTCCACAACATTTGAGTCGAGTACAATGCCTGCAGTTTTTTATGAAACAGCGGATTTTTTTTTTATGTTGGCTTTAATAGTGAAAGCTGTTCAAATTGATGTTCTAAACCACCCCTTAAAATATTACTAGGGTGTTTTGTTACTCCTTAATCCTAATCTTAATCCTAAACATTTGGAGGAATTCAATTTTTTTCAAGAAAATACTCCACATTTTTCGTAGTTCTTATGAAAAATCATCATTACATGTTTATTTCTTTTGATGCCTGTAAAACAAGCGGAAACTCACACGAAACAAAAGTTTAATAAAAATTCCAGAACTTGACAATCAACATTGTTTTAACATTAGCGACATAAAATTACTTTATAATTAAGTGACAATAGTTTAATCACCCTCAAACAAAAGAAAGTTGATTGTATTCACACCCATCCTTTCACACACGGTAATTTACACGAGACAAATTAACGCGATAAAAAAAATTAAAATGTTCCGAAGTCACCGACACAATGACAGTCATTGTCGACTACTTGTGCCTCATTAGGAAAGAAAAAAAAACAATTAAGCTTCGTTCACCTGAACAACATTAACAATTCCATCACGAAAATGTTGATAAAGATTTACACCTTGGTAATAAAGACCAGAATCGAGAAGTTTTCACATGAAATGGATGCAGAATGATTAGAGTACCTCCTCATACATACGTCACTTACAAAGTACTGCGGGCGATTCCTTTATGAGCATTGTGAACTTTAATATAGACGTGAATGGTATTGTTTAAGGCATATGGTAAAGGATCGTAAAAGATCATTGTTTGCTATTGTTCAACTTCGAGCTATACCTACATTTGAATACTATTGTCATCAATTTAAGTCCTTTAAACCAAAGCACTGATATATTGTTGCAATTATCCTTGTTTCTTTTATATGCATAACGATTTGGGTCGAATGAGTTGATTGTTACATTGTCAATCGGATGCGTAATCTCTACAAGATATATTTTAATTATTAATGTTCTGTCAATGTTAACTCTACGTCATAAGCATATGCTCACGACTGTATTCCCCGAGGGGGTAGTCAGAGATATTCTGAAACCTCAGAACATCCACGTACTCTACGTCATCTCCTCAATAAATACCGAATACTTACAAAGACAGTCTATAGTCACCTGCTTATTTATTAATTTATTGTATGGCTGATTCTATTACAATTTAAAAAATACAAAACACTAAATATAAAAAACAATAAAAATTTAGAGCCGCGAGTCATGCTAGGAACATGATACACCGCTTTCCATTTTTACTTCACGCATGCACATCCCTTCAGTTTCTTGTAAACTAGAACCTCTCAAACAGCAATCAAATTAATGTAAGATCATTAAATCTCTTCAACGACATTAACAACTCTTAACAAGTACCATCAATTTCGCCATTCGATTAACTTAAATATCGATCCTATTTATCTCTCCACCGTTATCGATTCGAAGAAACATGTTAATTCACAGGATGGTGTAATTTGTTAATCTCGTAATCAATCTGATCGTTCAGGCCGCAATTAACCGAGTCTGGCCAATGTTCGAGTAATGGATGGTTTTCTGTACATCGCTGATCTGTCCTCATTTATTACTGTACCCATGTTTTGTATGTAGTGATCTCGTGAATTTGTTTATTTTTATAGGTATTGATTTAGGTTGGTGTTATGTTGTGCATTTTAACATTTATACAGTTTTAACAAATGGTATTTTTTATTTCCAAATTTTAGTCGGTCTTTAACTAATACAATGATATCCCAACGTTTTATAACACAAAATATTTGAAAAACGCACGAAAAATTCATCTTAGTTTTTATTCATCATCATCTCAGCCGATGGACGTCCACTGCTGGATATAGGCCTCCCCCAAGGATCGCCATAACGACCGGTCCTGCGCCGCCCTCATCCAACGGTTTCCCGCCGCCTTCACCAGGTCGTCGGTCCACCGTGTGGGGGGCCTACCCACGCTGCGCTTTCCGGTACGCGGTCGCCACTCGAGAACCTTCCGGCCCCATCGGCCATCGGTTCTGCGAGCAATGTGCCCCGCCCACTGCCACTTTAGTTTAGCAATTCTTTGGGCTATGTCAGCTACTCTGGTTCTTCTGCGGATTTCTTCATTCAGTTTTTATTGGAAAACGATATAATACTTCTTATTAAATTTTTTTACCCCCTTTTTTTTTATGACTGTCTTCTCCATAGTCATTTTCATTCGTTTTTTTATCATGATTCTTATTTAAAACCTACTCATGATCAATTCTTCTTTACAAAGAAAGCTTTCTTCATGTAATTCAATTCTCCGGCAACAATTTCCCAATAACACCCGAACCCAATACGATTCTTCAAAAAAGCCCCTTCGTCTAAAAGGCCAATCGCTTGACCCTTCCTCTTCATTGTTATTTCACAGGTGTACAACAAAAACCATCGTTCACGCTCATAACGCCCAAATCTGATTCTGGAATCCCCAGTCCCCTCAGTCGACCCCGAAATCTATCGTCAAATAAATCCCCCTCTATTTCCGTACATTTTTCACGTAACAGGGAAACAGTTTACGTTACACTTAACTCGGTTACAGTTACACACCACTTCTTAGAAGTGATCGTAAATATAATGGCGTCTCTTAAAACGGTTTTTTTAAGTACAAGTGGTAAAGAATGGGACGGTACGGAACGTAAATCTTTGTAATAGGAAATTGGTATTTCTGGAAGCAATGGTTCATTTAGTAGTTTTGGGATGTTACTTTGTGAGGAGGGATGTTCGCTGTTTGGTTCTGTCCTAAATGATGAATTGAATTTAAAGCAAATGTGGCTGCTTTCCGTTTCTTTTTATTGTTTTAGGTTTTATATGCTTGAGCGACTTCAGAACCTTTGCCTAAGGTTTATATTTGGCCTGCGTAAGTACCACCATGTGTCTGAATTCCGCAGGTAATTCTTTTGAGCTCCACCGCCTACCTATTTTCGTCTGTAAATTCCTCTACCCTAAGGCTGTCTGGAAGAAGTCGCTTAAGCGATAAGGTCGCTTTTTTGTACTTATAAAATTCGTTATCTTTATTCCAATGTTTGCTCTGTTTTGTGCAATAAACTATAATTGAATTAAATTGAATGAATACCTACTTATCCTGGTTTCTGATTGTAATCTTTTTTAACAATTTTTATTGACAGCTAACTGACTTCAAGTATTTTTAGGTACTCCTCCAAAGCTGTGCTACTTTTAAAACATTAAATTCAAGCAATATGGCTACACCTGCGTTGCAAAACGTATTAACCGGTGTATCTTTGCAACCCATAAATTTCACCAATAATTTATTACCATCAATTACTCCAACCTTCTGTCCCGTTAACTTCGATGATGGATCTGCTCACTCTATAACTCATCTTTTAAATTCGACTTTCTCACATCGTCTCATAATTGGCTACTTACTTCCATCAATGTCACTTCATTTCAGTACCGGTATAAAATTCATATGCTAATTGCGGGGGTGTCGGTCCATTGGCGGTGTCACTCGGTAATGGCTTTTAAGAAATGTAATAAATTATTCTGAGCTGCCACCAGGTGACACGAGGGGAGAGTTGTAGTGTAAGAGATGGAAGAAATGCTTTTCAAACATGGTTTAGTGCTATTTTAAAACCTTTTTACTATCATTTAGAATTTATTAGGATTAGATTTTCCATACAGGCATTATTAATATTTGAGTTTGGCTTCATTTTGGTCATTATAATTATTCTACTAGGTATTTAATTAGTAGAATAGGGTAAGTCTCTAATTTACAAAAAAGTGATGTTATTGTTAGTGCGTTCACACACGATGACGCACTGACGGAGCGGCAGATGGCAGTCCATAGAACCACACCCGGTGCGTCAATGCGTCACCGTGTGTGCTTCTACGTGCGGTTTCATACAACTCCTTGCTTCACAAATGATGGGCTGACGTCTGCCGTTACGTCAATGCGTCATCGTGTGTGAACGCACTTATCCGTGTTGTTTGTTGATTCTTGTTATCTAAGTCTGTTTTTTCAAGTCTTCATTAAAAATGAATAAGGTTTGTTCGTTTTGTTCGCTATCATAGATTCAAATCTTTCAACAATATCCAAAGCTATATACCTTAAAGGAAAATTGTGGTTTTTATCAAATATATACCATTTACGCCATATCCTTACATTTTGTACCAATCCTGAATTACAGACGTACGACGTGCTCTCTTATCATTCCTGGAATTCGTATCTCACTAAGTATTTTCACAAAAAAAATATCTTTGAGGAGGGTGACATTGTTTATTTTAATCATTCTTAGTACCACTTTGTTAGTAAGCTATAAATTATTGATGCCTATATCAAAAGTTACCTTTCTTTTTTTACTACATGATTTAGTTTCTTGATCTGTGATATTTGCTGCCGTCCAAAAGTTTTTAACAGGATTAGTATTATTATGCTATGAAAAAGTTTCGAGGTATTTTGTTTCTATTTTAGCATGACCGCGTCATTTCTGTCTTGTTGAAACTATTGCTAATTAATTTTCATTGTATGTCAAGTCCTTGGTTATATGCTGCATCACTAACATTAGCCAACTGCATGACATTATTAATATTCCTAAAATTATACTTCTGAAAGCAGAACACAGTTCACCTTTTTGCAGATTAATAAATATGACTACGGTACCTACTCGTAACAACCTACATTCGCCGAATTTCTCAAACAAATTAATACCTGTCTTTGATATAAAGATACATCACAACATGCGTACGTAGAAGGTAATGTAGGACCCTGTGGGACCCGAGAGGCCATCAATTCTCGTTAATAATTAAGACTGTCATGGTTTATCACCGGTGAGCCGGTTGGGATAAACAGCTAAGTGCGTGATATCCCTACATCTGAGGTTCCGAATGAAGTGGCCTTTTTAAGGGTACTGTACCCTGTTAAACAACTTGATCAAGGGAAGGAGGTGAGGGGTGAGCGAATTTAGATCTTTCGTCTAGAAATTTTGTTCTGCTCAGTCAATATTTTCGCTAAGCTAGCCGGGTATTATACTTATTATTGGTAAAAAAAAACAGGTAGTATCAGACTATTAGGTTTCTCGTGTGCGATATTATTTGATACTTTCATGTAATAGGTAGTTAAAATCATTACCAAAAGTTGTTTATTCCTAAGTTAGCTTAATTAATATCAACATTGTTTTTGCGATAGCTAAGCTGTATCCCATCTTAAAATAAGATTATGCGGAGAATTATATTTTCAATTCTTTCTGTTCTATTTGATTCTTTGCGAGATTTAAGACAATTCAGAGTAATCTGATCTTCCTACAAATAGATTATACAGAAGATACCTTGTGGGTATGAAATCTTTTTTTAGTTGAGTTTGTTATATATTTGCACTTGATTGATATTTTACTCATAGGAGCGGCATCTACCGCAGTGTTTACAGCGTCAAGCTCAAGCTGCATGCCTTCAGAGTGTCCTCAGGCTTTTTCCCTAAATTTTGTGGTCTTTACTCTTTACAATGAACCTGAACAATAACTTTTGATATTTGACTTTATTTGAACACTGATATTATTGAATTAGCTTCAACCTTTTAATACTTCTTTTATCTCTTTAATATTCATACACTACTTTATACAATACGCTTGTAGGCTTTCGAGTTTAAAATATTTAAATTTCCACTAACATCCATCCAGACAAACTTTCTCTGAAATTCCCACAGATTGAAAGCAGTGCAACCCCATTGCAGCACCCTTGAAAATCGTCAATTTCCCTCCGAAAAGGGGGACGAAGTATTCAGAATGTGAAAAATCGACATTTAATAGGCGGCCGGCCATTTCGCAAACGCAACTTTTAGCCAAGGGGTGATGATTTACCATTGCTTACTTGAGAATGGACCGTGGGGAGACGACAAATGCTTATTTTTCAATGAGAGGCTTTTCTGGGAAGCCATTGATTACTTTTCACATCACTTTGATTAAAAGAGATACTTTTGGAAGTAGCAACGCCTTAAATATACATTGTAGATATATTTTTTCTGAAAGTATTATAAGTAATTTATTTGTTAAGGGGCGATGGGCTCACTACTCAACTGTCACACTAGACAAAGTTTGGGCATTGCTGCTAGTAAATGTGTCATATTCGGAATATGGTATACGGCTCGGCTGTGCCCTCGGAGAAAACAATAGTCTATGCTGCAACATAAAATAAAAACGCATGCTGCTTTTGTACTTCCGATAAAAACGCGCTACTACCTACTTCGTTTTTTCTTAACATTAATTAGCCATTTCCACGATTTATAGACAAACAGGGGTTTTCTATTCCTAAAAATCGGACGGGGATAGAAAATTTACAAAAATAAGTACCTACTGCATTTTAAAGTGCGGAAGAACCTAGTCATTTGTTAATTCTGTAGTTATTTCTGTCTATGAGACGATCACGTTTGTCGACTGAAGGAAGACAAAAAGGTCTTATATAAGTGTGATCTTCGTTCTCGCTCGAACCGGAAACGGAAAGGAACTGGTCTGATTCTTAGATTTATTGCTGCACTAGTTTCCATTCTGACTACACCGGATTTCTAGTTATGGTCGTTATTACATTTGTAACAAAGTAGCGTGAGTATAATATGCTCACGACTTTAGGCCCCGAGAAGGTAGTCAGATATATCGAATATTTGCAATATCATTAGCAGTGCCCAAACTCTATCAAAGTTAATGAACCCTTGACTAACCCTACCTAATTGGCTATCTGGCCAATTCTCGTTAGCAATTAAAATTTATTTAGGAGAAAGATAGTAATTATATTGTATTATTAATGCCCAAGATATAGAAAAGATAAGAGGAAGTTTTACTAATCTGTTTTTGTCATACAAAATACCCTTACACCCTTACCCTATTGACATTATTAGAACAGTATGGATACAATACACATTTTCAATATCTTAAGCGTACACGCGCGTAAACTGTTTACTATGTACAATACTTTTTTTTATACTGTAGTTTAACTAGACGAAGTTCATTCTTTGAAAGCAGAACTATCGTGTCCCAGATAAAGGGGTATAAAGCGTCACATGTCAACCAAGCCTGTGTCGGCTCCAGGAAGTGACGTGCAGGATGTCAAGGGATACATTCACTGTGCGCGTCTATAGACTTATCTTCTACGAGTATATCTATCTTGACGCATAGTTATTCTCGTAAAGTTGAGTTAAGGCCTCAGAAAATGTAGATAAAAATTTGATTGTGTTTTCGTTTATTGTATCGAAGGATAATTTCTCATACAACATACATAAATTCACTTACCTGATTCCCTTTCAGAGTTAAGAAGTTCAGAAAATTTTGTGCAGTTACAGACATACATCTATTTAAGTATTATAATTGTAACAAGGTTCATTTTATTATTTGGGGGGGGGGGGGGGGGGGGAGAGTCTCAATTTATGATTGATGGTAATCATTGATCTCAGATTAATGATTCACAACAGTTGCTGATTTAGTATTCCAAGTCGGAGTCACACCTCCAAGTGGTCCCTCCCTCCCGGTAACTGTGTAAGCTACCTAAGTATACGCTAGTTATACGGGGTGAAATCGATATCATTAGCATCCTTTTAAACTAAGAGTCTACCCATCAAACTGAAGAACTTTTACTATGGGAGCAAAAATCGGAGCAAAAAAAAAATCTGCTATCCCATACTAAACTGCACCCGCCGCCGCTGCCTACACGTCTCAAATGTATGGCACAGCTGATTTTTTTTTGCTCCGATTGGTTTGCTCCCATAGTAAAAGTTGTTCAGTTTGATGGGTAGACTCTTAGTTTAAAAGGATGCTAATGATATCAATTTCACCCTGTAGATGCACTGGCAAGTTCTTATCATAGTATGATTTGGGGAACTAGTCCATTGGACATTTTTGGTGTAAGTCAATGCCGTAAGTCCTTATAATCTGATGAAACGGGAGAGCGCTACGATCAGAGAACGCCATCTTCCGAGCTATACTATCGATAGGCCGATCATTATCGGTCAGCTACCGATTGAAAATCAATACAGGATGTTAGGAAAAGTATCATTAACCTTTAAACCACATACTTTACCTATCAAACTGAACAACTTTTACTATTGGAGCAAAACGATCAGAGCAAAAAAAAAGTCAGCTGTCCCATACTAAACTGCAATATTCTCGAAGCAATCGTATGGGACAGAAGATTTTTTTTTTCTCTGATCGTTTTGCTCCCATAGTAAAAGTTATTCAGTTTGATGGGTGGAGTCTGTGGTTTAAAGGTTAATGATACTTTTCCTTACATCCTGTTTACCATCGATTTTCGCCAATCGACCGGCAACGCTAAGCTGTTGATGTTGCTTACAAAAGGTAGTCGCCTACTTCTGGGTCGGATATTATTCTACATTGCCGAAGAAGATGATATACCCCTACACTTACACTATTAAAAACTGCAAGTATATAACAAATGCCGCCATTTTGAGATTGCCCACGATGCGATGGCCTAGCCTGTGTGGCGGGCGGGGCTAATTTATTGCCTACAAAAGTGTTTGAATTGTTAATGCTACGGTATAAGCTAAGAATTAAGTACTTGTAGTAAGGTGTTTATGTTTACATAGAAAGAAGCAGATTTTATTTGAGTATGGAAGCCTATACTTCTTTGATGCAATTCTTTTTTCACATTTTTTTATACTCGTCTATACCTACACCACTAGTTTTTAATTACTAACATTACTTTAAGGGTATATTCAGACATTAAAACTAAATAAATTTTGAGGAACATGGCTCGAAAAACGAGATTTTTTTTGGACCTTCCATCCAAAAGTACGGAACAGGTGATCGATTTTCTACAAGAGGTCCAAAAAAAATCGTGTTTTTCGTCCCATGTTCCTCAGGGAAAGTTGTTTAGTTCCAATGTCTGAATACACCCTTAAAGTTGTGTTAGTAATTAAAAAGTGTGGTGTATTTTTATACTAGGTATCTCCCAAATGCCTTCAAAAGTACCTATGTCTTTCTTATCTATTATTTTAAAAATATTAGGGAAATATTTCCAGTTTTAAAAATATCGTAAGTTCATTTCTGTTATGGGGTGGTCGTGTAAAGGGTCTTCAACGGCTTGCAGGCTATTCGTAGCTTGCAGGTGACCATTTTGTATTAGCTATGTATTTTTGTACATTAATACTACCAATAGGTACTCGATTGCAAGACTTACAAGCAAAAAGTCATTAATTTATAAATAAAAAAAATCATGTCATGTTGGTCGGTGCTACAATGGAATACCTACACAAGTCACGAGCACGTTATCATGGTAGCAAATAAACTTCTCTCTGACCTTACCATTTCTTTCAAGAGGTCCAACAATGTAGTACCTACTAATACACAAGATATAAAGAAAAACCAACCAACGTCCGACCTACGTCTCCGCGTCAAATTACCGTCAAACTAATACGTTATAAAGGATGATAGAAAGTTTTGCAAGACGTAGACGGTCCCAAAGTGAAACTATACTTAATTTAGTAATGGGACTCCCAAGGGTCCCGGCGTTCGACCCGGACCGAGCCAGGAAAGAAAAGCTCGATACAAGACAAGGTTTATTCGCTATTTTGTATCGTACTTTTTTGACCCCCAACGCAAAAAGAGGGGTGTTATAAGTTGGACGCCTATGTATGTGTATCTGTCTGTCTGTGGCATCGTTGCTCTCGAACGGATGGACCTATTTCGATGCGGGGATTTTAAGAGAAAGAAAATTTTTGCGAGAGTGTTTTTAGCTTTTTTTCATGAAAATCGGTTCAGCAGTTTTAAAGTAATTTAAAAAATTTTTAGTTACCTACAAATATTTCGTTCGCATAACATCACGAGAAAACCTACGTGAAATTAACTACGATTTTGGTCAATGGTCATGAAAATTATCTTTCGAGATCGATCTTAATCTTTTGAGAAATAAAATATAACATAATTTTTTTTTGCAAGATAATAATTTGTTTGCTTTAAGTTTAAATTAACTGTTAACTAAAAAAATTACGGTACGGTACTACTAGTGAAACACGTGAGTTAGAACATCTCTTACTACCTCCTCTGGTCATTTATAATCATGAGCATATGCCTATGCGTAATAAAATTCAATGATAAATCATAATGTAAAAATATGTTATTGTTCTGTATTTATGCGATATTTAGTATTTTTCTAACTACCACTCTCGGTGATATAGAAAGAAAGCATTAGAAACCTTTTTCCTTAGTCGCTTCTTACAACACCAAAGAGAAGAAACATACTACACTAACCACCTAAAAAATCTTCAATTCTATTTGGAAAAAAAAATTAAGTATCAAACCTAAAAATAAAACATACCGACAGTAATAAACCCACAGCCTTTGGATGCGGCAGCCGGTACATTTTGTTCAAACCATTTATGAATCAATTACAGTAGGACTGGCCCCAGGGAGTATTGCGGCCACGTCAATCAAGAAGCACTTTGTTTCATCATTTCATGTTATGTAGGTATGCTATAGGCATTGTTTAGATAGCTTTTGCCAACGGCTTCGGTCTCGTAGAAATTTTTAAGTGTTAAATAAAGCCTATGAACAATTTGTCAGCTCTTGATTAGACAGGAATATAAGGTCCAACAAAATTAGGGGATGATCAGACCATAAAACTGAACAACTTTACCTATGGGACCAAAATTGAAATCGCGAAAAAAACCAGCTGTCCCATACATTTGAGTCTAGTAGGATTGCAGTTTTATATGAAACAGTTGTTTAATTTTTTTTCACGATTTCAATGTTGCTCCCATAAGGATAGTTGTTCAGTTTGATGGTCTAATCATCCCCTTAAAACCGTTTGCATATTAGCATACCTATAAAGTTGTTCAGTTTGATGATCTGAAACACGATCTGATTATACAGGGTCCTTCTTGACGACCCGGCTGGTGTAATGGTTACCACGCCGGACTGCCAAACCAGGGTCCTGGGTTCGAATCCCGGTTCGGTCATGGATGTTATAATCGTGCCGTTGTTGTATGGTTTCCATAATAAAAGCCTTTAGTGCTTTAGTTTGGGATCATTACAATGTATGTGCCTGTGAGCGTTATTTATTTAACTTACGTATTTAATTTCACACCTTGTATTATTGATTCTAGACAAATCTATTTCCAAAATGTTTTCTGGGCTATTTCTAATCAAGAATCAGTTCAGCAGCTTCTTGAAAATTAATAAGTAAGTAAGTACCGTAGTAGCTATATTTTTATTATTTTCCGGGAACTGAAGACTTATTATTGCTTTACGTAATTAAGTTAGAATCCGTATTTAATTAGGTACATCAAAAGTTTCTTCTTAAAATAAACTCGCTCTTATTTTCACATGATTTTATGAGAATCATAATGTTAGGTACATTTTATGAAATTTCAAATTCAGCAATATTCAACAACGTCATAGAAAACTAATACGTACATAAACTCACGCCCATAATCCCTTTTTGGATGGTCAGATACACAGTTTTAACGTTAGGGCGCCCGAGCGCACTGCTTACAAACAATAGAAGTTCCGTCCTATTTTTTTCAACATTTACACATTTTTTAAGCACGATCCAGAAACGAATATCTGTGTTACTCGTACAGACAAGGTTATGGTTGCTATGAAACTAAAATATTTTAATCAGTATCTAGATCAAGTTTAAAAATTGTCATTGACTTAAATTGGTTAAAAATCGAAAAAAGGCTAAATTTAGATTGTATGGAGCTCGCTGTAAGGACCTTAACCCGCAGATGCAAAGCTCTCTTTTATCTGGTGGAATTCCAAAGCTAAGCATTAGCCCGCCACTCGTGCAAAGAAGTGGGTTAGTGCGTTTACACATGATGACGCACTGACGCAGCGGCAGACGTCAGTCCGTCATTTGTGAAGCAAGGAGTTTTATGAAACCGCACGTAGAAGCACACACGGTGACGCATTGACGCACCGGGTGTGATTTTATGAACTGACATCTGCCGCTCCGTCAGTGCGTCATCGTGTGTGAACGCACTTATACTCCACAAAGGCCCAGTAAGAAATTTAATAGTTATCCTTTTGTAAGCGTAGTTTCAATTCAAGTCCTCTCAACTGAAATTAATAAACGCTATCACTATCCCAACCAACCCAAGCTACATCCTACGGGAGCTGATAGCAAGTAAGGGTAAAAATCGAGTAGCAATAAATAAAATAACTTGTCTCCAATGTCATCGTATCGGGAAGCCACAGCGGTCAGCCCCTAATTATTTATCACATATCTATCAGTCACAGTAATGAAAACTCGTTCTACACACTGTCGTTGAGTGTAATGAATGTTTTACAATCCATTGCCAAGTTTCATTTCAGTAAAAAGGTACATAAACCATTTGGGTCTAAGCTAAAGTTAATCATTATAACGGGTTCTTACCGCGTTTTTATTTATTTTGGAGTTCCCGATATTTCGGCAGTGTTACAACTGCCATGATCACGGGATGACTGTAGAACTGCAGGTAGATTTTTAAGAGCAGACAAATCTGTCTACTCTCTTTCTTCTTCGTTTGCTCCGACCACTATCGGAACTCACTCGAAAGTCATCGTCACTTTTTTCTCGGTTTGTAATATTTACACACACTTGGTCCAGCACGACAAACTACACTCACTGTGTCACTCCTACATTTGTCATTTGGGTCTACACTAGATTACTTCATGCTAATTTGTCCATGAGTTAACCGTTAACTCAGGTCTGACTCAACTTTGGCTTTGGCAACTGAGAAAAACTGAGGACTTAACCGGGATCAGAACCCTTGGGTTCCATTTACGATCAGCAGAACAGCTTCTCAAATTTTTATAGGGTAAGGTATATTATTACTTCCATATTCGTATCATTGGCGCTACGATATTAAACTGAAATTGTAGCTTCCTCGAGTGAAATACTAAGCCCCGGGGTTACTCCACTCGGATCACACTATCGGACTAACGGATCCCAACATCAGTTTCGCCTAAAATAAAACCCCCGATACGTTCAGCACACCCTATACAGGGTGATACATAAGTAAGAATAAATTTTTAAAACTCTTAAGGGGGTTGTTTAGACCGTCAAACTGAGCAACTTTCTGTATGGGACCAACATCGAAATCGCGAAAAAAAAAACTGATATCCCATACATATTTAGCTTACATATTTAGCTAGAGTCGATTTGTAGAGTATAGAACATTATTTTTTTCGCGATTTCGATATTGGTCCCATAGTGAAAGTTGTTGAGATTGATAGTCTAAACCACCTTAAATGTTTATTTGTATTTTTGTAACACCTTGTATAGGTATAGGTAGATAAGCAAGCAACTGCTGATTGACAAATCTCTTCACCACGATAGCTAGTCAAACTCACCTCAGAACCAGGGGTACGGTGGATCTTTTAAAGTTAAACGGTACCACTGACTACTAGTGATGTGATGTCGACATTTATAGCATAACTAGTAGTTGCGTGGCATGCGTTGCAATGCCCCTTTTTCAATATATATTTTTTCTATTACTGCCAGAGATAGGTAGGTCATCACTAGGGTTACTTTTTTTTATTACTATTAATTTTCTTTCTATTACTTACTTTTAACGAGTATGTAGATTATCATGCGAGAGATAAGTAGGTCATCACTAGGGTCACTACACTCAGTGGTACCGTTTAACTTTAAAAGACCCACCGTACCAAGGGGTATGGCCAGTTGTGCGGTGGGTCTGAAGCGGTCAAACTCAATGGCATGGCATTACCAACGAAAGTGAACTGATTGTCAGTCTCACAACCCGTGTGTCTCAGGACGCGTGGAAAGGTAATTGGGGCATCGGTAATAGATTGTCCGCCGCCGAAATGCGGGCGTCGTCGCCTGGTTGATACGCGTCTCTATCAAACAGTAATTAGTCTTTATTATAAAGCCATTTTGTTGTATCGTAAGTTGACAGACACTTGTCAATAGTGGGTGATTGTGATACGAAGCTATTTGTCACTTTGGAGTGCGTTGGAGGTCAAAATCTTTGAGCGTGACCTGAGGGTTGAAATCTAATTAAAGTGTCGATTGGTTCTTGATAATGAGCAATTTATTTAAAAGAAGAAAGGCCTTAGAACAGAACACAGTTTTTTTTATCCATACGTGATATACTAAGAGATAAGGAAATCGTATTTAAGTTGACTCGCTCGAGATCCGGAAGAAGTAGGTATAGTAAATTCGAAGCATCCGTGCATTGTGTCCTTCTTCTTCTCCGGGTTCCTCTCCATTACTGGAGGTTGGCAGTCAGCTCTGCATATCCCTGTCTATCTTTCGCCAAACGAAACAGCTCTACATTAGACACTGTTTGGGCACTGCTATATACTGAAAATCTCTCTGACTATGGCAATCCTCGGATAATATAGTCGTGAGCAGGGCATGATAGTTTGAATAGGTTAAAAATTGCGGTTTTGACTCTAACTTTACTTATGCTATCATCATCATCATCAGTATGTCATCGCCCACTGCCGACCACAGGCCGCTCTCAATGCGCGCCACAGAACTAAATCCTCGGCCTTCCTCATCAAGTCGCTCCCTGTTCCCTGTTGGAGGTCGTTGAGAGCCGAAGACCGTCCCACACTACGCCTGCCAGTTGGTAAAATCTTAATTGCTGTGTAATTCAAAAACTGTGCAAACATTCTGGTTAAACAGAGTCCGATCAAATCTCTATGGAAATAATATGTCTGTTAATAGCTGGACTATTTACCAGTAGTGTAGTTCCTGGTACAGTCAGCAATACTAATACTGGTTTGGTCTAGGCTAGGCTTTTACAGTTAACTAATAGGTACTGAGAGTAAAACTGAATAACCATTTGAGAGCTACAGCTCTCAAACACAGTGCCACACACACCTTTTACGTAGAAAATAATGATTTAAATAGCAAAGTGACCCTCAGAAAGTAACACCCCTTTTGCTCTCAGTGCCTGGTATCACGTTTAGCAAAAGCTTAATAACGATAAATAGAGGTGATTATGACAAAGTTTTAGGTGCTCTACGTTTCAAATAGGTTATTTACATAGTAATTTTCAAATTGAAGATCACGTCGCATCCAAAATAACATTCCATTTCCCATGTTCTAACGGAGTACCTACCTACCATAGGAAAAAAATAACACACTTTTTATTTGTTCTTACTACTCTGGTACTTGATTCAAAAGACCATCCAATTTAACGAAAAGAAAAGTTCTTGTAATGGTGTAGAATAAATTAAGAAACATTTTACACATATTATGATATGCTGTATAATTTATCACTCTTACTATTAGGAACTTCGAGATGACATCGAACTAAGGTTCAGGACGTCAGAGATAGAATTGCAGGATTAAAGTGGCGGTGGGCAGGTCACGTGGCTAGAAGAACTGACTGCAGATGAAGCAAAGGCTTGACCGAGTGGTAGTCGCGAGATTAGGCATGAGTGTGCGTCGATATTACGAAGCCGGTAAGAAAGGCTTGAATGAGATTGTCACAATCATCTTTATTATAACACTAGTGTTTTCCCGCGACTTCGTCCGCACAAATTATATACCAGATTTTAAGTCAGAGCATAAGCTATCAAACGAAAAAGTTTCATCAAAATCGGTTCTGTAGTTTTTGCGTGATGCGCGAACAAACAAACAAACAAACAGACAAACAGACAGACAAAATTTCTAAAAAAGATTGATTTCGAGTCAGGGATACCTAAAAACCATATCGTAATCTTTTTTTTTGTAAATATCTTCAATGTACAGACACACTTCAGTTACAGTTTTATAATAGTTTAGATTAGATAACAATCACATTATCATAATAATGATACGGACTGTACTCGTCTCTCGTATGTTCTGACTTCAACCTGGGAATTGTTAGTTAGAACCGAGTCTTGTACATGGATCAGTAAATTAAATAAAGCTTAACTTCCGTGTTAATTATGTATACTCACGCCAGTATCCCACCGGGATAGGTAAAGAGAACAGATATGATCCTGATAAACCTGTTGTGAATGCGGACAGTTGTTTATATTTCTAGCGTAGGTATTTTATTATAATAGTAAGAATACGAATACGCTTCAATTTCGAGGCGTGTATTTGTACCCACTGTCTATTATAAGTGGCGACGGGCTCACCCCCCGTCACACTGGACAGAGTTTCGGTACTACTGGTGTAACGTGGATGTTCTGAGGTTTCAGAATATCTCTGACTACCCCCTCGGGGAATATAGTCGTGAGCATATGCTTATGCTTATGCTTATGCTTAGTAAGAATAGGTACTAATACAGAGCACACATTGTGAATGGCGAGGGCTATCAGCAAATGAGAGTACCCTCCACTTTATACTCACGACAAACTATTACTAAAGATGTAAATTTAAATGCTTTACATATTTAAGAGGATATAATTCGGAGCGCGTTCCATACAAACGTACTATGGTAATTTTTTCAATACTAACCAATTAAACGCAATGAAATTTTGCAGAAACAATCTTGAAACAAATCTCTATGCTTGTATGGAGTCAGATTTTCGTTAAAATATACAGTTTCAATGCTAGGATTAATTTAAGATTTGTATGGAAATCTTTGAGGCACTGTTACTTTAAAACTATACATTTTAACGAAAATCGGACTCTATAGAAGGATAGAAATTTGTTTCTAGATTGATTCTGAAAAATTTCACTGAGTTTAATTAAATCACCATAGTACGTTTGTATGGAGCGCGCTCCGAATTATAATATCCTTTTAAGGGGTTGCTTCAGACCATCAATCTGAACAACCTAGATACAGCTCGCCTTACAACATCACGATTTATTTTAATTTTTCATAATTATGTTGTTTTGTGGATAATTAAGAACTTTAACTATGGGACCAACACTAAAATCGCGAAAAAAAAAAGACAGCAGCCCCATACATTTGGGTCGAGCAGCGTCCCATAGTTTTAGTTCTGAAGCACCTCTGTCCATAAGTAAGTAGCTTATTAAATTTTATTTTGCAACCATGAGTTTTCACTGTACTTTACTACTGTAGCTACGTCATCAATTCGTATGGCAGAACTTAGTTCTCAACGTAACCACTAGGAGCGCTGTACGAAATTCAATACAAAATTGGTGACGTAACTACAGTAGTAAAGTACAGGGAAAACTCATGGTAGGCCCTCGCGGTAACTACACGAAATGTTGTGGAAATTGAGTCGTACATAATTCGCATAGTATTTTACGTAGATAGGTACTAATGAGTCCACAGGGTCTGCACCTTGCATACCTTTACTTTCGTGTCGTTGTTCTACAAAATCGCATTCAAATAAATTCTCCAAAAGTTCCTATGCAAATAAAGTCATTAAACATGTCGTCCGTTACCTTAACGTTCCTAATGTAACTTTTACTGCTTTAAAAGTATAAACAACTTTGAATTGGGTGTTTTATAATCACGCTATAACACAATTAGGGTTGTTCACGGTATTTACTGAATTAATACAGGATGTTGGAATGGTGCTGGTATTGTGGGTAACGATTTTAAACTCGGTGACGGTCGCCTTATCTCGATAGAGCGATTTAATTTGTGTTTTAAGGGTGTTAACCCCTGATTTGGGAATCATTCTGAAGTCATTGTCTTAAGTTTGATGCTTCCGGGTTCGTGTTTTTGGAGTATAAAATGTTATTGTGCCCAGTACTAGCTGAATGCGTAACCCAAAATGTTTTCGTAAGTATAGAAGAAGTATTTGGTACGTTTACTTACTGTCAGCTAGTACAACCAAAAAAAAGAGCTCAGGAGCTCTTTTGTTTCTGCCATTTTTGAAATGTTGATTGCGAATCTAGTTTTGCTGTATAATTATAAGATATCAATAAAAAAAATGTAATTGGTAGTACCACTGGCTTTTCGATGAAGGAAAACAACGTGAGGAAACCTGCATGCTTCAATTTCGAGGAATGTTTTGTACCCACTGTCCATTATAAGTGGCGACGGGCTCATCCCCCGTCACACTGAACAGAGTTTCGGTACTACTGGTGAAACGTGGATGTTCTGAGGTTTCAGAATATCTCTGACTACCCCCTCGGAGAATAGAGTCGTCAGCATATTATGCTGATGCATGCTGCTGAATTAAAAAAAATTACGAATTTCAAAAAAATATTTATCTCCTACTTGACAAATGGTGTTCTGTTATCGATTCTGTACTTTTCAACATCTTGTATCATTTGCATATTGATAAAGGTTATTTAAATAATATACCTAATAATTATATATTCTGACACTTCAAGTGTTTAAGTTGGCTTGCAAAAGCTGTGTCAAGTAAATTTTCACCGCATATTTTATGACTTTCTTCCACCAATGTTTTCGCAATAAAAACGGCCATGTTTTTAATGTCACATTCTTATTTAACGGTCTCAAGTTAAACATCTTACGTTCTGATAACACCTGGTAATGTCACCTTTTATTAAATCATAATTCACACTTTTTTTATGTTTACGACTTAATGTTTGTGAGATAGAACGTAAAGTGTAAATGTTTACCGGCCTATCAACGAATTTATGGATGTTTAAACATTTCGGTTAAACGACGGTTTGATAAAGATATTGTGAGTCTAAATAAGCTTGTTCAGGGTAGTATAACGAGGTTAATAATCTAACGTAGGTATGCCAAATCAAATATTGGGGATGATCGGACCATTAAACTAAACAATATTCTCTATGGGAATTAGATCAAAAAGAAAAAAAAAACTGCTGTCCCGAACTTTTGAGTCGAGAAGGATTGCAGTTAACAGCAGTTTTTTTTGCGTTTTCGGTTTTTGCGATATACAGATAAAGTTGTGCGTGAGTGCCGTGAAGAGCCGTGGTGGTCTAGTGGCGAGTAACCTTGCCTGCCGTGCAGGAGGCGATGGTTCGATCCCCGTCCAAGCCGACTCGTATCAATGAGTTTTTCGGAATTTATGTACGATTTGTAACACCACTGGCTTTTCGGTGAAGGAAAACATCGTGAGGAAACCTGCATGCTTCAATTTCGAGGCATGTATTGTACCCACTGTCCATTAAAGTGGCGACGGGCTCACCCCCCGTCACACTGGACAGAGTTTCGGTACTACTGGTGAAACGTGGATGTTCTGAGATTTCAGAATACCTATCTCTGACTACCCCCTCGGGGAATATAGTCGTGAGCATATGCTTATGCTTATGCTTATGCAGATAAAGTTGTTTAAATTGATAGCTAACTAAGTTAAAAACCGTAAGCGTAAATAAGAAGGACCCTTTTATTATTACCTGTCAACATCATCATCTCAGCCGATAGACGTCCACTGCTGGACATAGGCCTCCCTCAAGGATCGCCACAGCGATCGGTCCTGCATGCGCTCTGCTAGCATCCAACGGGTTCCCGCCGTCTTCACCAGGTCTTCGGTCTGTGTCGGAGGCCTACCCACGCTGCGCTTTCTGGTACGCGGTCGCCACTCGAGAATTCTTCAGCCTCATCGGCCATCAGTTCTGCGACCAATATGCCCCAACATCGCAAATTATTTGGACCTCCCATACAAAAGTGCAGATCAGCCGATTCAGCCAGTACTAATTTTTTTCGTTTTTCGACCTACATTCCTTAGGGATAGTAGTTTAGTTTCATTGTCTGAATACACCTGTAAAATTTTGGTACTTAATTAAAAACTAGTGTTGTATTAGTTAGCACCTTTCTGTACCGACAATATGCAATATTGGCAAATATTGCATACGATCTTCATTATGCAGTCTCTAATCCGACCTTAGAACGACTATATCTCCTAAACCGGCAGGCAGTTCATGTCAGTTTTTGTACTGTTCACATAGCTACAGTGCATACTACAATAATATCATACGATCAACCTTGCAGCTGATTGTAAATTTTTTACGGACCTTTAAAAGTCTGTAATTCCTAAACCGACTGAAGTTATACAGGTAGACCTGGTCCATCCCCATCACAGAGATGCTCTACACCCCACAAACACTGAATCTGCCTTGCTGCTGATGGTTGCAAAAAGTACACTTATCTCTTACTAGTGTTTACCCACGACTTCGTCCGCACAAATTATATACCAGATTTTAAGTCAGATCATAAGCTATCAAACAAAAAAAGTTTCATCAAAATCGGTTCAGTAGTTTTTGCGTGATGCGCGAACAAACAAACAAACAAACACACAAACAAACAGACAGACAAAATTTCTAAAAAAGGTTGATTTCGCGTCAGGGTTACCTAAAAACCATATCGTAATCTTTTTTTTGTAAATATCTTCAATGTACAGACACACTTCAGTTACAGTTTTATAATAGTTTAGATAACATAATCTATGCAGCAGAAATGCCTATTCAATCCAACTATTCCTAATCAAATCATCACAACAAACTAACAAACATTCCGCCCGTACTCCGTATATAAAAAAGGGAACAGTAAAAGGTTTGTTTATCCATTCATATCTCTTTGTGAGATAAAAGCGTTAGGTATGTGTTTGTTTTTTGAACGTAACGTGTGTTTTACAAGAGTTCCGGTGAATCATGACAATTTGAACTATAAAGCTTTGTTCATAAGAGTTTTACCATGAGTCTTCTTGTGTGGATCTGACGATAACTAACAGAGCTTTGAAGGCATTCTGTAACGAAATTTACAGCAATTTCTACTCTGTGCTGTTGGAATAAAGTGCATTGTTGTAGTTGATGTTACGACCGAAAAGTGTCCGAATAGTGTTGTGAACTGAATGCGTAACAATGATTTAGAAGGTTTTTGACAATCTAAACTGCCTATGGCCGAATATACCGGTACTGTACTAATCAAGTCATTGGGGCCTAACCATGAGTTTTCACTGTACGTTACTATTGTTGTTGCGGTGTCTATTTATATTTAATTAATTTTTCTCCCCTTCGGACGGAAAGCGTCAATTTTCGTCCCGCTGCGCTAAACGAAGATATCGCTTTCCACCTCCGTCGAGGAGAAAAATAGTATACTAACCTCGGGCAGTACCTAAATAAGAAAGCCTCAGATCACATGTTTGTTGACCTCGACTTCGCCTCGGTCAACAATTACATGAGATCTGACACCTTTCTTTACTTTCCTGCCCTCTGTGTGTAATCTACTATATATAAATATGTGATCTATAAAAGGTATGAACACGGTGTGCAAGCACGTATGGATGCAAGCATATTGGATGTCCCCCCCGAACCCAAAGTCTGGATACGTAATGGGGACTGGATCTTGTAAAAAAATATTGTCAAAAGTGAGACAGACATTTTCAGAAACGTTGATAATTTCTTTCCGCTCTGTACAGTCAAGAAAATCTTATAATAAAGTAATCTGCCTGTCCACCTTGTAGTTATTATTCATGTCGCCGAGATAGGGTCGCTGACGACGCAAGTCTGCGCCGGTCTTAATATTCACTCCTATTTTATCTCGAAACTTTGGTGTAACGTGAAGTTACTCTGGAATAAACCCAAACTTTGGTCTGATGAGGAAATCAGGGATGTTCAGACGTAATTCAAAACTTTGTATCTTGTACCCTGATTAGTAGAAGCATGTGCATGGTAATAATTAAAAATAAACTAAAGATATGTATTTATTAAACATAAAATTAGTTTAAGAAGGATACGACAGAGACACCTACTATGTCCGCTCACAAAAAATCTGATGTTCCATAGAAAACGTCAGTGGTGATTCAACCAAAATGTATGGAACAGCTGATTCTTTTTGTGATTTTAATGTTGGTCCCATAATGAAATTTGTGTTGTTTGATGGTCTGGTATGTAACGTATTTAAGGGTCGGCACTACCCTAATCGGGCCAAACAGGGTTCGGCGTTCCGACTTTTGAGGATAGTAAATAGCTATATTTAGAAACAAAATTAATACCATCGCTTCTTTAAAAGATGAAGTACAATATGAACAAAAAAAATTTCAGTAAAATTGTGTAGTTACATCAGAAAGTAATCGAGAATTTCATGAAAAACTCTAGAATAGCACTGCCGCGTTCCGAGTCCTGTGATTTAGTGAAACAAAATAAAACAACAAAATATATTTATAATCAATGGCAAAACATCAAAGAACACTTTAAACAAATCAGTTTTTCTATACGACTTCTAGTTTTTTTGCAATTTGTTACCAAAAATCACATATTTTTTTGGACGTTTTCTTCATACAAATTACTATGGGCCGTCAATCGTTCGAAATCATTGCGAATAGACCGGTGACCGGCAACACCCAACCCTGTCTTAGAAGATTAATGAACAAAGTAGGCATGGCAATAAAGTAGGCAAAGTAACTTATAAAAAACCGGGCAAGTGGGTGTCGGGCCACATGCAGTGTAGGGTTCCGTAGTTGCCCGTCACGATATGTGGACTTAGAAGTGCATTTTATAAATTGGTCGACTATTACTCGTTAATTTTTGTCCCCTTTATTATAATAGAATAACTGTAAGTTTATTACTATTGTTACTAGCAAACTAAGGATTGATAATCTGAAATCATCATCATCATCGTCAGATAAGAATGGAATAAGAGTGAATTCTGTACCGTAGTAGGTAACGTCAAAAGTCATTTGCACGACAGAATTTTGCGCGAAAAGACATTGCGCGACACAAGAAAATACAAAGGAATTTCTTTAAAGTTACTTTCCGGGCACTGTTTGGTAGTTTTTGGTTATTTTGGTAATTTATGGTAGTTTTTGGTAAATTTTCGTACAAAAGTAACAAAAAAGTTATTTTGGTAGATTTTCGTACTTTTTGGTAGATTATTGTTATTTTGATACTTTTTGGTTCATCTCATTTCATTTCATTTATTTAACTTAAATTGTAGGTTTATAATCTATACCAGTTCAAAGTCAACTCAGAATTGTGGATTTTTTTTTACTTTTTCGAATAATTTGTTGAACCAAATAGTGAAAATGTTATACTATGCTATATATGTATTTGTAATGTACTCATAGAGCCCTTTCATTTGATACCCCACACGGCATGAATAAACAAAATTTTTTTTTTGCTTTGTATGGCAATTTTTATGACGTCACAGTTTCTACCCCCACAGTCTGAGCGCTTGTCATCTTATATATTTGTAATCAAGAGGCCATACTGAAGCCGTTGATACCAGATAACACTATAAAAGAGATGTCTTGAACGGAAAGTTCCGAAATATCCTTTTTGCAACCCTCTAATAGGGACACTGTTCGATTAATAATTCTTTAACCTTCTTCTGAAATTTCTTGTCGGCTTTATTGTAATCTGGTATTTTACTATACACAAGAACAGTATTCGACTTTATTTTGTAGTCCTTTGCATCGATGCTAGTCGGTAATTTGGTACCAGTAGCTCATTTTTGCGAGTTAAATTTAATCTCTTGCTACGGAATACTACGGGGTATCGTCTCACGATTTTGCACAGATCGAGGATATACGAAGCTGTCACAGTGAGTAATTTAAAGTCGGTAAACAAGGATCGGCATGACACCCTTACTGACTGAATTCCGCTTACGATTCGAATGTACCTCTTTTGCAAAACAAATATTTTATTTATGTCAACAAACCCACCCCGTAGCCAAGCCGTCAAGAACTCTTTTGTTTTTATGGTAGTTTTTGGTAATTTTCATTCTTCTATCAAATATTACCAAAAAGTATAAAAATCTACCAAAATAACCAAAAACTACGAAAATCTACCAAAATAACCAGAAACACCGAAAAACTACCAAACTAACCAAAAACTACCAAAAAACCAGAAACAACAAAAAATAATTACTAAACTCTACCAAAAAATACCAAAACCTACCAAAAGAACCAAAAACTACCAAAAGAACCTAAAGAACTATTGACATTGTACTATTTTTTTTAATCTTTAAAATTACTTCTTGTTAATATTGCTGTGCCCTTTCAGGATTCATGTACCCACTTTAGCTACTAAGTAACACCTATATGTTCTTGTGTCGCACAATGTCCTTCAGCGTGACCAAAATTACTGCTGAAATCTACCAAAATCTACCAGCCCTGTTTCAAATTCTACTTAAATTCTACCAAATAATATTTATGTCGTTACAGATGGTTAAAATTTAATATAAAACACGTTTTTGAACAAAATATTATCAATTTTATCTAAACGCTCATCATTACACATGTTATTTTCGCATTTTTGTATAATTTTTATTGGTTTTCATCACTTTGTAACATGGATGCTTCAATTTTCAAATAAATATTAAATTTGGTCGTCCCTATGCAAGTTTAAATTTAGTACAGTTTTCTGTGTCTCATAAGCAGAGTCAGAAATTTTGGTAGCACTTTTAATAATAATATGTCAAAGGGATTGCACGTTTATCGACTTCCGATTGTGTCGATATACGGGAAATTTTTTATCACTGCGGATAACTCCAGCATGTATTCTACTCATCAAACTGAACAACTTTCAATATGGAGCCAACTTCAAAAGAGCGAAAAAAAAATCAGCTGTCCTATACAAAACTGCATTACCTACATATTCGACTCAAATATATGGGACAGCTAATTTATTTTCGCTATTTTGAAGTTCGATACATGCTGGCTGAAGTTATCCGCAGTGATATAAAATATACCCGTATATCGACATTATTGGAAGTCGATAAACATGCAATCCCTTTGACATATTAAAAGTGCTAGGTACCAAAATTCCAACTCTGTTCAGAAGCCCTCTTTTGTAAAAAAAAACAACATTAGGCGATATGATTAATATTTGCTGTACTAGAAGTGAGTTCTGTGGCTCGTTGCGGAGAGGTATGGACTCTCAATCAAGAGGTCCGCGTTCGAATCCGCACGGACAACATGCCACGTACCAATGAGTTTTTCTAACTTATGTACGTATTACCGACTGCTCTCAATAAATGGTGAACGAAAACATCGTGAGGAAACCTGCATATGCAGAAGAAGAAATTCTGATGTATATGTGAACTCTACCAATCCGCATTGGGCATGCGTGGTGGACTTACGCCCAAACACCCTCCTAGAAAGTAAGCCTGTGCCCTGCAGTGGGACGTATACAGGGTGTTACATAAGTAAGAATAAATTTTTAAAACTTGTTTAGACCGTCAAACTGAAAAACTTTCTCTATGGGACCAACATCGAAATCGCGAAAAAAAAATCTGATATCCCATACATTTTTAGCTTGAGTCGATTTGTAGAGTATAGAACATACATTATTTTTTTCGCGATTTCGATATTGGTCCCATAGTGAAAGTTGTTGAGTTTGATGGTCTAAACCACCCCCTTAAATGTTTATTTGTAACACCTTGTATAGGCTGATGATTATGATGATGATGTAGGTACTAGAAGTTCAGGAAAACTTGCAAACCCTGCAATCGTTTTCTCAGCCATTTGTATTGCCAGCTTAGATTTTATTAGCCTGAATCCTTGCATTTTTAAATACATTAACATTTTCGAATACCCAATTTCTACTAAAATCTACTAAACAATTTTGCCCTAAATCTACCAATAAAGAAAAAATCTACTAAAAGTCGTCACACTGATGTCCTTTTGCGCAAATGTTTTTGAAGGCAATCGTTCCAGTTACTGCAAAATTAACTTTTATTCCGTGCTTAAAATATTATATCTGGCGATGATTATGATGATAAAAGATTACAAACCCTTAGTTTGCTAATACCAATAATTATTAAACTTATAATAATTTCATTATTCTGTTAAGTTTTAATTTGTTCTGTTATAATAATTTTAAGTTTTTTTAAGCCTTAGTAATGCTGTGATCTAATTAGTTGGAACCCAACCTATCCTACCACCAGGGGTGATCTTTTATCACTCACATTATAGGTCCATCACGGTACTGTACTGTTGCTGTAAATGTCAATTTCGACCTACGGCTCTCAAATCCAGATTATTATTGCCACAGGATTGCTGCTTGGATTGCTGCAGGATTATTGCCACGCACAACCAAACATTCAATATTAATTTAATGTGGTAAAATCTGCCTTCCGAGTAGTAGGTACCCTAAATTCGGTCGGACCTACGAACCTGCCAGGATAGGGTTTGCCGACCAGACTTTTTAGTCCTTACTAATTGGACTCTAGACCAACAGACTAGTTACGTTCTTTAATTCAACGAGGTAAAATGTTGTGTCACCAGGTAGGGTTCACTTTTTCCTTCACACCAGTAAACATGTCAGCCAAGCTGCGCCGCGCGCTGCAGCCGACCAAGTTTTTTGCAAGAAATTTATTACCAAAAGCTATCAAATTGATTTGTTCATTAATCTTATAAGATTGGGTTGAGTGTTGTCGGCCACCGGTCTTTTTCTTTTGACAGATATGTCAAACGGGCCGTAGGTAGTGCCGACCCTTAAGTTAGCACCATGTATAACTAGCCATTATTAAAAATAAAAGCAAAACACCGTCGTCGTGTCGATGGTAGATTGTAACGACATCATTTTTATCCTAATAATCTTTTACTAAACATTTAATAGTAAAGGTGGGCGTTTTTTTCTAAATATATCAGCACACATTTTGTCTTGTCTATCAGTTTGCACTCAAATTACACTGAAACCAAAGACCGTTTTGAATGAAGGTTTTGATTATTTCAATATTTAATTAATAATCTGTAAAATTAGCAGGTTATACAGGGTGTTTCATAAGTAACAATAAATTTTTAAAACTCATAAGGGGGTTGATTAGACCGTCAAACTGAAAACTTTCTCTATGGGACCAACATCGAAATCGCGAAAAAAATAATTTTAAATCCCATACATATTTTAGCTCTAGTCGATTTGTAGAGTATAGAACATACATTTTTTTTTCGCTATTTCGATATTGGTCCCATAGTGAAAATTGTTCAGTTTGATGGTCTACACCACCCCCTTAAATGTTTATTTGTAGTTTTGTAACACCTTGTATAGGTCATTTATTATAAATAAATTAAAAAATAAGACGAAAGTTAGTTTTGAACCCCCATATTAGTAATGTCCCACAATGACCGACCTAGTTTACAAAGTTACAAAATGGATATATTTTAGTTTATTACAAGTAATTGATTCCTTGTTAAAGTTCACTGGTTGTTATTTTTAAAGAAAAAAGACACATTTACTAAGAATAAACTGTATAATTATATAATTTCGTTCCAAAAAAGTTACAAAATGGAAGCCTGAACCACTCTCTTGTCCCAAAATAATCACATTTTCTTTGAAAATAATAATTTTTTATCCAATTTGCAACTGTTATTATGCATTTCAAATAAGTGCGAATCATTCTACGTTGTTCCAATTATAATAAAGTTATAATTTTTTTTGTATTCTATTTTGTAACCGGGATATTTTTTTACGAAATTGCCCAGGTGTTATAAAAGAAAAAATGCTACTTAAATCTAATAATATTGAATCAGGAGCTCATACCAGAATGAAAACATTGTTCTTCTAATAAAGACAGACACTGAAATCATATGCCATTACAAACAGGGATTACAAACAATAAAAAACAATAGAGAAATAAAGCGTTTCCCTTCGCTTTGAAAGACAAGACTCAACTCCCATGACATACAGATGACAATATAATTACAACTATCTATAGATGAAGTTCAAGTGTAGGGACGCCAGAGAGTGGAACCGATACGGTTGGGTGATCACGAAATATTCACATTTTGAACTTCTTGAATTTTCGGCGTACTAACAAAAAATAACACTTGGTAAAATAATTTTGTATTAAATGTATCGTAACAAATTTTAAAAACAAATTAAGGGCCTGTTTCACCATTTCCGAATATGTTCTTGTTAGCTTATCCGACAGCTCATTTGACATATTCTTCATACAAAATATGTGAAATGAGCTGTCGGATCAGCTAACAAGAACTTTTCCAAAAGTGGTGAAACATGCCCTAAATCTTCTTAAAAAATAAAGTACACTTTATGTTGTTTTTTTTTTAATTACCAAAATTGTCTTGACATTTAATTCAATAATGTGTTTATTTTGTAGCTGTACTTTGTATTTCATTTTGTTTAAAAGATGAGTGTTGTAGAGTTTCTGGCCGCATCTTCTATACAACGGAACACCTTACGCCGCGGAGGTAGAGTCAAAGAAATGACGTCAAAAAGCTTACTATGTAGTATTATTTTGAATAATTATTATTGATACTTAATTCAGATTAGAGATTAGTAGGTATGATCATTTTAATTCCAAGCGGGCACCTCAGGCAAAGTTAAAACACGCAAAACAAATAAATCAACTTTTTGTCTTGTATTTCCATTGGCAGGCACGACGATGCATCAAAATTTCATATTGACCCATTGACTGATCATTTTACCTTAAAAAACAATCAATTTCAACAATCAACTTACTCACTGAATACGGACAGCGAAAATAATGCATTCATTACACGCACTCTTAACATAACCAATTTATCTTCCATCACAATTTCACGCCAATTTCATCTTTCACCGTATACAAATAAGGGTTTAACAACAATTTGGTAACGGTAAGTAATGTTGTATAGAATCAGTGATATTATTATGATGTTTAATCACACGTAAAAACTTTATTATTTCAATATAATTTGTGACGCCGATGTATCCGGCAATTCAATTGACATGTTAATGTAATATTAATGAGGATTCATTGGGTACTTTTTGTTATGAAATTACATTTAACTGACTTCAGTCCGTCACTTGTGAAGCAAGGAGTGTATGAAACCGCAAGTAGAAGCACACACGGTGACGCATTGACGCACCGGGTATGGTTCCATGGACTGACATCTGCCGCTCCGTCAGTGCGTCATAGTGTGTGAACGCACTATGATTACCACGTACCCATATAAGCTTCACTTGTAGTAATAGTAAAAGCCTTACGAGTATTCATATTTTAAATACTCATTACTTTTGATTGAATGAACCGATTACGATTACTTAAATAAAGATTTGAAAAACGTCCAAATCGGTTCAGTAGTTTTTAAGTGCTGACACACTGAAAAACACAAAAATTCGAAAAATTTTCTCATTGCATTACATTACGTATCCTAAACACCCTCAATGCGTATTTTTATTGCAAACATGTTCAGTATATGATTTTATCTATTCTGGAAGTAGTCAATCGATTTTTGTTTTATTATTGTTATTTGACATTGCAAATTTAATTTTATTGTACAATTTGACGATCATGGACATTTTATGTAAAATATTTATGTAAGAATGTGACATGTTATAAATATGAAATAAATGAATCTAATCTAATCTAATCTATAAATTATACATCCATGTCAAGTATCCAATTTTACTATACAAATATACCTACCCAAGTGTTAAGAGGCTGAAATGTGCCAAATTGAGCTGAATCAGGACCGTTTTGTATAGAACCTATAGCTCTTAAAATTACCAAAAAAAATACAGTTATAATTGATCGTATTTCTGATCTGGTGGCCGAAGCCGAAACACGATTTAGTAAACTTCACACGATAGAAAACCTCTTCGAAGTAGCCTCTGAAAACTACTTAAATTCCAACTTTACTCAGTTCTGCTTTGAATAATATTATATATACAATATGGGGACTATGGTAAACTACGGCTTTTGAAAGTTTGCCGAGACACATACAAAAATTTGCATGCAAGGTTGCTGGATTGTTGTCATGACTTCCCATGCTAAGTATAACAACATCCTGGTCAGATAAACGGCTTTCTAAAGTATTACAATAGTCAACAATCTGTAAGCTCGTAGCATTAGAACTGACGAGGCCAGACGGACAGTAGACATCATTCCACTGACCCTGTCTTGAATTAAATATAGCAGCCGATAAACCTGATACAGTTTCGTCCCCTACGATGAACATATTTCGTTTAGTTAACGGGCTGGAGGTGCCATCCGAAGACACCTGCTGCTGCTGCTCCTGCTGCTGCTCCTGCTGCTGCTGCAGCTGCTCCTTTTGCTGCTGCTGCTCCTGCTGCTGCTGCAGCTGCTCCTTTTGCTGCTGCTGCTCCTGCTGCTGCTGCTGCTCCTGCTGCTGCTGCTGCTGCGGTGCTGATGACTCCGTTTCTTGACTGTCGAGTTGGTTGGTATTCTCGATGGGCGCATCTATTAAGTTTTGCTGACTGTGTATGGATGGCGTAGTCTGCTTGTTTCGAATTTCTTTTCCCTTTAAAGAAGTGTCCAATTTTCTATTTTGTGGAGACGACGTATGTAAACTTTGTCGCTCAGTTTTGTTCAATAAGCTCTTATAACCTCCACTTGATGTTGGTGATGCACAGATTTTTCGTTTCGGTGGATGTTTTTCATTTCGGTGTCTGTTAAAAAAATCAACATTACTTTTCTCAGTAAAATCAGTCCGGCCCGGAAACATGCCTTGCTAAGTCTTGGCCGACCAAAGCATATTTATGTAAACAGCGTTGATAGGACTATACAAACATATACCTACATTAACTCTATGAGGTAAAATCTACCTTTCGAGTAGCACCCTAAATTCGGTCGGACCCATGAACGTGCCAGGATATGGTGCGGCCGACATGATTTTCTGCAAATCCATGATGTACTGCAAACCCCTCATACTATTTGTAATTAACACATGAAACCAAGTTAAACTTTAGGTATGTAGTTAAGTTAATAAGTTATTTCGTTAGATCTAACAAAATAAAAAAAATGAAAATCAGAAAAGCTATGCAAAAACAAAGCTTATATTTAAGTTTACTAAAATGATAACACAACGGGATAGATAAGTAGGTTATTAATTTAATAATTTCTTATTTTATTTTTTGTACCAAGCAAACTAAAATAAAACCTTATTTACAAAACTAAGTTATGTTTAGTCTTCTTAAGATACAAAATATTTGTTGATTTGTAGAATGTGTACAATAAACTTATAAGATTGGGTTGGTTGTTCTTGGCTACCGGTCTATGATCATTGATCAGTGATGATCACTGTCTGTCATGCTATCGAACTCAAACTCGGTAGGTCTGCTGTCAACTACAGTCTTAATCTTTAAAAAAAAAGAGAAAAAACAATTCTAAAGTGTTTTTCAGTAACTACCTTGGTAAACTTGAGTTTTCAAAATTTTACTGTCTATTAATATTAAAATGTAGAAATTGGAATACTGTAATACCCTTTTTTTATTTTTTCTTTGTAAAAATTTACAATGGATATTAATTTAAAGACAATAATTGTCTTTTAATCAATATCCATATAAAATTGTAATAAAATCATTCATTTAAGCGCCATCTGTTGAGGTGATTGATGATCATTTCGTCAACTTAGCGATGTTCTTAGTTGTTTTCGATCAAATTCTTGAGATGGCGGTAATGTACAAGTTTATTTTACTTTTTCTGGGGTAAGCGTGAGGCACGGGGGTTGTGGGACTTGTGGGCGGGGCTTATAGTGCGATCGCTCAAGGCCATCGGCAACCTTCAGCCCCTTAAGCAAGGCAACCAAAAACGTGCTTTATGATTACCTTAATGCTTCTAAAGTCATAAATAATACATACCTAATATTATGTTCTATGTTTTGCTGTGCAATAAGAGTATAATTGATGGAATAATTAATTGAGAAACCTTTTTCTGAGTTTTTCAGTACGCTCCTATTCACTTCGCTCGATATCTGATATATTGACGACCCGGTTGGTGTAATGGTTACCACGCCGGACTGCCAAACCAGGGTCCTGGGTTCGAATCCCGGTTCGGTCATGGATATTATATGTTCCTGCCGTTGTTGTATGGTTTCCATAATAAAAGCCTTTAGTGCTAGTTTGGGATCATTACAATATTATGTGCCTGTGAGCGTTATTTTATCTTGACAGCTTGGTACAAAATCAATACTTACTGAGTTTTTCCTCTACTATAAATAATTATATCGAAGTCTTTTGCTATTATCCCTCTTAATTCATAGCAGCGTAATTTTCGTAACACTTTGTTTCATTGCCACATGATTTATATTCGCAGTCATATTTATTCTGACTCACCTAAAAGCGCTTAAGTACACAACATATTTGTATTCAAATCTTATAGCCATTTTAATCTCAAATAACTGTCTCAAAAAGCTTTGTCTACTGTCTAGGAGAAAAGACAAAATTCTCAGCAAAACTTTACATACATCTAATTTAGATAAAGAGTTTTAGATAAACGGTACAAATCACTGAATACAAAAACGACTTTACATAGCTCCTTTCAAATGCAAATGGCTGTATTAAATTTGCAATTTAGACCTCGATAACGCAGGTCTGATTGGTCTAAGTCAAGAGATTTTAGAGTAACCGCTATCTTTTCATCAATTGCTAAATTGAAATGAGCATTTTTGACAGCATGACACTGACTTGCCTCAACTGGGCCACTCGCACGCATTGGTTGTGCACTGTACCATCGTGGAAGAGACCCTTATTAAACTTATCTAGTTTACTGTTCGTAGATTTTGATAGTGTCTGAAATGTGTAGTGAGTAGTCCATAAATAATTATGTGCAAATAGCTGTATACTGACAAACAATCTTTTTTTCACTCCGATAAAACCATGGAGGGTGTAATTTCTCTATGGGTAAAACAAATATACCTATTCCTTGACGATCATGTATCAATTAACTATACCCGAAAAAATAAAAGAGACTATTATAGATTACTAGTGTTTACAGTTTTATAATAGTTTAGATACCAAAAAAAAAGCCTATTATAGATTCTAAACTAGAACTAGCATCGTACTTATTCCAAGCATTATTTCGTACGATGTCTTAGGTCAGAACCGCTGTAACCTGTCACTTGTCCCACAAAGCAACTGAAGGCGACGCGTCGGGCTCCAAGAGCCTTCAGACAATGAAGGCCCTATTGTGATGTTTAAATAGCTTCCATGCAAACCTATGTGTACTGTAGCATATTTTTATTACTAACGCTCTTTAAATTGTCTAGCACTGCCAGGATAATATGTTCGTTCGAATATTACATTGGAGAAATTGCCAAATATGTTTTTGATACCTATCATAATGTTTAATTATACGACTTTGAAGTAAAATAATATAATTAAACAGAAAATTAATAAATACCTTGAACATTGTCATCGTTTTTCTAGTCCCATTGAGGGTACCAGTAACTAGGGCTGTCCTTGTATTATGATGACTAGACGTCGATATAAATAATACATATTGGACAATAGATAACATCCACATTAATACAAATATTTGCCCCTTGCTGGAGTTGAATCCGCGACCCTTACATCAGCATGCAGGGTTTACTATCAACTGAGCAATTGGGCCGGAAAATTCATTTGTGTTGCATACTTATTACAAAAAATCTATGTTGTATTGTGATGCAACATTGCCACAATTTGTGCTTTAAACCTCTCTCAAGCGTATTCGTAAGGCATATGATGTTAATGAATTTTACATAAATCTCAACAAAAAATACGCTTTTTTATAGCGCTTATTCTGATTTCATCTGAAGAACGATATTGTTCTGGGCTAATTAGAAGGCAAACGCAGCGTGTCTGCTTCTACTAAGATTGTTGGATGATATAAAAAGCGACAGGGATTAATTTTCACAAGGAATTACATTCTATATACAGGCTACGATCGGCAATGAGGAAGGGATGACATAGAAATGGTTAAGCATACAAGAATCACGTGTTTAAAGATAATTAATCATAATTATGATTTTAAATATCTTTTTACACAGCACTAACATGCAAAAAATAAGTTGATAGAACTCAATCAGTTTTTTTGACTAGTTCTTCTTCTTTCTTTTCCTATCAGCATGTGTTTTATCGCATGATAATTACTCGTGCTATAGTTCGCTATAGTCGTGTATAAAGCTTTGATAAAGTTATAAGTCAAGATTTACAGTCGATGATACGAAAGGGTCGAAAAAAAATTTAACCAGCTCTGGCCTCTAAACCATATCCATATACACGCAAACAGACATATTTGTATGACGCCTCACGCACACCAACCTAAGGCTGCTTTTCCACCAGAGATGTGCGCGGTAGCGAGGCAGTGAGCGAGGAAATAATCGACCAATGAGAGTGCTTCAATTTCCCAATGACGTGATCGAGCGAGCGCGCTATTGGCGGATAGTTTCTTCGCTCACCGCCTCGCTACCTCGCACATCTCTGATGGAAACGCAGCCTAAGAAAGTTGGCCCCTTTTGTTTTATACAGTGGGCTCATTCTAGACATAGGTATACGTTTTCTAAGGTAGAAAGATTAACCAGGTAGCAATGGTAGTATCGAGGCTGACCTTAGGGAGTGCCTGACGGACTCAAGTTTCGCCACATACGGTCAGTTGCACGTATGTTCATTAAAGTTAATCCTCCATTAAATCTTGCTAGCTTTAACTACGTCAACAAGACAAAAAGTAACAGCGAGAGATTTAATACCGGCAGTCAGAGAGGCTCTTTCCTTGCCTTTCCAATGAAACTATGTGAAAGATTGTATTCTTAAAAACATAGTCATATGTACCTAAAAGAAAAGTACGTACTAATCTATCTAAGATAATTTCCACTCAAGTGAGCCGTGTCGCAAAGGGCCGGTGAGTAACGCCGCGGGGCGCGCTAACTGATGGGGACTTAGCAGGAATCTCTTAATTTATAGCTTCGATGTTAGTTGCTGACCGAGTTAAGAGCGACGAGCGGGGTTAAAGGATGTTATGGTTTCGAAAAATATATAGGAACTAGCTGTGTTCCGCGAGTTCGTCTGCATAGAATGTGTATAACCTAATGTCCTTCCTTAGGGTTTGGGCACTATATTTACCAAATTTCAAAGTAAGTTCATGGCTTTGAAAAGTTACAGACAGCGACCACTTTTTATTATATTATACTAGTATGGGGAAGATAAAAGCCTGTTCTAGGAATTAAAAAGAAATGAGATTAATAGAAAAATGACAAGCTGCTCTAAAATGGTAAAAATAATTGGTATCTGCAAGACCATCGACGTGGGCCTTTAAATATGAAGTTTACCAAGATGAGCATTAGCTCTACATGGGATGATGATGTCGGCCAAACATTATTTATTAGACCGATATGAACACTTATTCAAGACTTGGCTTAAAATGAGATCTCATTACTTTTTAAGAGAAAAAGGATCGTGAGTCTTGGCTACTTTTTAAAAGAAATGTTTTTGGTTTGATGTTTTATTTATTTAGTAAGTAATGTGATATTGTAATCATCAATCAGTTGGTTCAGGGTAGACCAGTAATTGATGTTAAGCTGGCCTAATTTGTCAGTCATGATTAAGGCTGCTTTTCCATCAGAGATGTGCGAGGTAGCGAGGCGAGGGAGGAAAAAATCGGCCAATGAGAGTGCTTCAATTTCCCAATGACGTGATCGAGCGAGCGCGCTATTGGCGGATTGTTTCCTCGCTCACCGCCTCACTACCTCACACATCTCTGGTGGAAATGCAGCCTGAGTGGCGTCTAGATTAAGAGCGTCTTTCCCCGCTACCTCTCGTGACCCAAGTCAAACAGAATGTTATCTAAAGACTCATAGTGGGTGAAATAATCTGATTTGTCCATTTGCCGGTCGTACGACGGTAACAAACGGCGGTGCTTCGATTAACAGGATTACTTTTTGTTCTTACTGTGATTATTTCTTATTCTTAATGTTAAATGGCGAAAAAAATTGTCAGGAACGGTAGGGGAGGGATATTTATATTGCTTTTTGCGAAGTTTTCGGGGCAAGGTAACGGCTGTTAAGTTGTGTCACTTTGAATGTAGCTTCTGAGGATTTAGGTGAAAGGAAAAAGTGTACTTTGTGGAATTACGTTTAGTATGTTTTTGTAAAATATTTAAAAAGAAATGGAATTTTTAAGGTGGTTTGTATTTAGCTTACAGTTTGGTTTTTAAAGACGGCTTTTACACGCTCAGTCTGGCGTCAGTCTGGTCACGTCAGACTGACGATAACTTTAGTCTGGGTGGCTTTAGTCCATCAGTTAGTGGGTTATACTATCAGTCTAACCAGACTGTTGGTCCAGACTGACGCGAGACTGAGCGTGTAACACGCGTCTAAGAATAAATAAAAGAAAAAAAGGAAGGTAAATTGACGACATTGCTAGAGCGGTAGAGCCTATATAACATCATGCACTGTAATCTTTTTGGGGTGACCAGAACCTTTCAAGAGGATAGTTGTGCAATAATCTAGTTAGCACATGTCTTAGGACGAAATTACGTGTTAAGTAAATGCTAACAGACTTTTAGTCACAAAACACTTAAAAGGAACTTTTGAGTCGCCTTGACCAAAATAATTACATTTCTTCCCGTCATTTTCAGGCGAATTAAACTACTCTTTGTACTGTATCTGAAAACTGAAGATTTTATGACTGAATACAAAAATTTCAGCACGTGGAAGTGGTCCCCTCTTTCTTCCTCGCCGGGATAACTAATCCGCATCTACTTATTTAGAAAATTGTTTCCAATTTTAAAAGCCTTAACCCTTTTGTCAACTGCAAAATACTAAACAGCATAATACAGTAACGTGCGAATCTGCACCCTTATCGGCTGCCCTCCCGGGGTATACCCGGCATTTGTAACCAACCCGGATTATCGGCCTGCCCGGGGCAAAAACAAGACGGTCCAAAACATCCGTCGGCGGACATAAATTTTCGACAATGATTCATGATAGCGGGGCTTAGCTGAAGTTTTTGTGCACTCGATTAATTGTTGGGCGTTTTAGGTAGATTGTTTTGTTGTCAGGTGCTTCGTTGTCTTAGTTAAGAGTTTTTGGGGCAGTTATTTTGATTTCCTCTTTGAAAAAGGACAACATAATTATCAGAGCTAAAAGAAAAATGTGACGTCTTACCTATACGCATTGGGCACGCGTAATAGACTAACGCCCATAGACCCTGCCTGAGGGTAGGCTTGTGCCCCGCAGTGAGACTTATATAGGCTGATGATGATGATGATGAAAGAAAAATGCTAGTGAAATGTGAATATGCAGTACCAAATAAAATATTAAAATATAGAGTAGAGATTATTGGCTACTTAGTATATACGAGTATTTACAAATAGATTACGTATACAGGATCCTTCCTAATAACGTCGACGGTTTTTAAGGGTATAATCAGACTAAGAAAGACCTTTTATTCACTGCATCACCAGCTTTTATTTGTCAATTAGGAGTAGGTACTATGATGATGTGATAATTTGAACAGCGTTTCTGTTGTCCAATATTGAATCCAATTTAAAAATCTAAATATTTCGGCAAGAAATCAACCGTATCATAGTCGAATAACGTCCAACTGCTGTCGTTACTGGACGACCATGATAAACATTTTAATAATGCTACATTTTGAGCAGCTTTCCTACTATATTCCTAGGCACATGGTGTTCTTATTCACTACAATACCAATTGAGTAGACGAATCAATCAACACAAGTGCATTTAACTATATACAGCACGTAAGTAAACAACAAAACACCTGCAGAATATGTAATAGAAATAAAAGCAAAAAGGCAAATAGCTAAAACACGACGTTTAACCTAAATAGGAAGAAAACGAAAGAAAAAAGAACTTCTACAAACTGGAACAGGGAAACAATAAATGAATTCGCACTTCCTTGAGTTGAAGTAATTCAATAAGGATCGATGGGGTCAATCGAATCAGACCTATAAAGAAAAGTAGTTTCCTACTTCTTGCCTTAACTTTTTAACCTATTGAAGGAGGGTTAATTCACTATCGAACCATTTACAAAGAATAGGAGAAAGAAAGACCAGATTAACAGAACTTTTCTATACTTAGGGAATAGCTTCAAACTGAGAAAATTTCCTTTTCATTTTTTATATTTTTTAAGGCCACGTCCATTTTGTCACATTTCGATGCACTCAAGCCACTGAATGCATGGTCACGGACAATGGTTTTTTGTAAGCTCCATCCGAATTGGTAGTTTTATCGTGATATGTGAACAACAAAAAAGATAAACTGACATACAGATAAAACATCCTCGTAAATATCACTTTCCAAGTTATGTTTTAAAGTTGGTATGTAGTTATAGCAAGACTCACCTTTAGCATCATCATCATCATCTGCAAAGAATGACGTCCACAGCTGATCATAGGCCTCCCCAGGATTGCCACAACGAGGGGTCCTGCGCTGCCCTCTTCTAACGGGTTCCGGCCACCTTCATCAGGTCTTTCTCCTTTAGCTTATTGAAATTTCCAATGAAAACATGATGGACTTAAGTATCATCAGCCTTTCATCGTCCACTGCTGGACATAGGCCTCTCTCTCCCAAGGCTAGGCGCTAAAAAAGTGTATCCTCAGGTTTCCTCATCCAGTCGCTCCCCGCAACCGTTTTTAGGTCGACTGTCCAGCGAGCCGCATTGTATTCTATAGTACCTATAAAAGAAAACCCTCGCCTTCAAGACTAGCGAGTCAGGACTAAAAAGCGAAAGCGCGAACATTTCAAAATGATAGCGCCAGGCTATTTGCACTCGAGGCTTCAGAAAGGGCCGTGCGTGCCTGATTGAGCGCCGCGGGTCGCGCCGGCGGCTATTCAGTCGAGAAGATGCAATGTGATGCACGCTTTAGGATAAATACACAATAGGACACAGTTTTCTAACTCAAAAACATGAGATAAAAAACTGAGTCCTGAAAAAAACTACTTGATTCATATTCGAATCTGAGTCTTAAAGTCAATATGAATGTGGATGGCTGCATGAAGAGGTATCTACGGCCAAAGAAAAGATGGATCGATTGTATGAAAAATGGAATGTGTAGAAAAAGAGTGAACGCTGAAATGACGGCTAAAAGAGATGAATGGTGTAAGACGATATAATGCGCTGACCCCAATTAATAGGATAAGCGAAAGAAGATGAAGATGAGGTACTATAATTAATTATTGAAACCTTTTTAGTAGTCTTCATAGTTACTTCAGTCGTGGCTTTTAAATTTTCCATCAAAATCGTCATTCAAATTTATCTCCGCTATCCCACACCTACTTCGAACATCCTATACTTTTCAAGAGACCAATTTCATATAAAAGTGAGTGCCAAAAACTGAATGAGCATCCCGGCAGTAATTCGCGAGGTAATTTCAGATTACGTCCGGTTCGTTTGGCAGCGCAGCGCCGTCTGACATGCCATTTACTCGCCGTTTTCGGATTTCTTCAGTCTTCTAAAAATTATTTTAGTGGAGTTTGTTATTTTTATTGAATGAGCATATTGGTTGTTAACTTGTTACATAGTGTTCCAGTACCTACACATGGACCCTGCTAGGGCACTGCAAAACTTAAAAATTAGTTAGGTTCTATAGCGTGGTGTTAGGTAAATTACCAGTACCATGTTTTAGCTATCAATTAGACCGAAGAACTATGCCATGACTGTTAACAACGTTCCAGGCAAATGCCTAGAACAGTTAGGTTAAGTTCGGTTTTAGTTTGATTGAAAGACGAACCAATGGAAAAATTCATTTAAAGCAGTTGATTTTTTTTTCGTCGTTTTAAATTCACCTCTCAACATTATTTGTTGATCGTAACCATTGACCAGAAGTATCGTAACGGATGTTTTCTATCACTAGGAATCGAACAAAAATCACAAAAAACATTTTATTTCAAATGTCCTAAGCATTTGGTTAAACAATTCAACATTTAGTTGCTGTATACCTACTTATTTTTAATTGTGTATTATACAGGGTGTAAGTGACAGCCTAGCAAATACTGAAACGGTGAACACAAGACCAACAAACTGAACAACTTTCACAAGGAAGACCACCTCAAAAAAACGCGAAAAAAATTGACTAAAATGCATAGGACAGCAGATTTTTTTTCCCGTTTCCTGAGGTAGGCTCCATAGTGACAGTTGTTCAGTTTGTTTGTCTTGTGTTCACCGTTTCAGTATTTGCTAGGCTGTCACTTACACCCTGCATACAATTTTGGTTCCTATTGCAAAAAAAGTCCTGATTAATATTGTTTTTGTTTCAGGTATGCGAGTGGTTTCATTTCAAAGCGAATATTTACTTTACTTGAATAGTAAGTTTAACTGTGTTTATTAATGGTTTATTGTAGAAAACTCTATATTACATGTAGTACTTATTTAACGAAATAATCTAGTAGTATTAGCGTGATAAAGTAACCAAACATCAACTCATCTATACAACTCTATACACACAAAGATTCAATTGTATAATAAAAAAAATATGAATCAATCCACCATGAATTCATCACTTGTTCTTCATTAACAATTTCGCTTTAAGATTTAAATACTCTTTGCTTCAAACTTTTTTCTAAGAAGGTGGACAGGCAACTTTTGTCTCAAACTTTTTGATTCCACAAGCCAATAAGTAAAATTAAAACAATAATTATTCTTCATAAATAAATAAAAGGCTATTGGAAAACCAGTATAAATGTTATTAGAAATAAAACCTCTTTCAAAATAGATAATACAAACTCCTTAAATCCACCATCCTCCAGAAATAGATAGTGCATAACAAAATTAGTTTTAAATTTACAAATTTTAATATGCAATCTTTTTGGTGCAATCTCCGTAGTTCGTAACTAAAATAAAATATCCTGTAACATTAAAGTCTGAGCTAATTCAAAGCGGGTAAAGCGAGTGGCCATTACATACAAGTTTCATGCCAACTGGCAACTTTCTATGTGGAACAATTCGTTTCTTGTACAACGCGAGAAGCCGACTTAAAACCTGCAATCTTGTTATTAGATTAACAACCATCTGTTGCTAGTGTTTAAATCTTTAAACCGTTGAAGAGACCATTTCTGATTATTTTTCAGGGACTAATGACTAGACATCAATTCAATGTCTCTCAGCGAGCTATGGAAAGAGCTATGCCCGGTGTTTCTCCGAGAGATCACATCAGGAATGCTCTGAAAATGTGGCGATGGGCATATCTGTCGAAGTACTGACAACCAACGCGAGCGACGGGGTGTCAGAGTTCTAGAGTGGAGACCACGAACTGGCAGGCGTAGTGTGGGACTCCCTGCTGCCCGCTGGACAAATGACCTATAAAAGGTAGCGGCTGGACACAGTTTTGTGACGCGCCTTGGGAGAGGCCTACTATGTTCAGCAGTGGACGATAATAGGCTGATGATGATGATGACTATAATCTTTTTTGTTTTTCAAAATGCAACTGTTTTCTAATTATTTATGGTTCGCGAAAAATAAATATTACATCAATATAAGTAGTAATTTTATATTTAATAATTTCGTCACACAAAAAAACCCTCCTCGCTCGTTCATGTTTTGTATTCAATGCTATGGAGTACCTACAACAATATTTTGGTAAAATATTACCGAAAATTAAATAAGATAACGTACCTTCTTAACAATAAAAAAAAAATATAACTGTGTTTTGGTTTACAAATATTTGTACCTTTCACAAATAAAATGTTGTCCATTTTCCGAAGATTGTTCTTAATCGAATGTAACGTTTTCACAAGCTTCCTGCGACAGTAATCCTGTTCTAACCTAAGTATCAGTATCGCAGCCGGCCACGTATCCTCCTGTCAGGACCCATCATATCATGTTTGGTCCCATGTTACCCCCGGCCAGTTAATTGACTCGACCAGGGGCTCGAGGCTTCTTATAGGGGGATTTTGATTTAAGGGCTTTAGGAGGTTGAGGTTTGAGATATACATGGTTCAAAGGAATTTAATTACAAATGTTCCTACGCACCCCGAATGTTATGGTCGTGAGTTTATGTTTGTTCGTTTGTATGTAGAATTTTTTGAACGAAAAATATTAAAAAATCTCTTACTGTGACTATCGTACGAGGCTACTAAGTGTAGTGTAGGTAACTTAGTAATAATATCGTAGGGTAGTTATGCGAGGCGGTTCTCGCCTGTCATTAGATCTGACAGTCTGAATATACCGTCGTTGCATAGAGACTACGTGGTTTCATTGCATCCCCCTAATCACACCCTTGCCTAGGACATTATCACTAAGGGATACGGTTTATTTCGTAGTGTTCTGTAGCGAAAATCAAGCTATCTAAACCATCTTGAAACCTTGATTGGACTAGAATTATTCCTTGCCACAACTGCACTCTTAAAATATATGAGTTGGTAATATTGTAGCAACTTGGAAGTGACGCAAAGATTCTGACCACCGCGCCTAAAGGGACTGCAGTCGTGAGCTAGTGTACACTGCTAAAAAGGGATATTACAAAACCCTCGGATTTCGAGGGAAACTATAACAGAAAGAGTTGGTAGTCTTTTTTTTGGATTAGCGCGTTACATTCTCGTGTTCATCTACAGCTACACTACAATTTCCATCGGGTGAGTTAAAGCCAAACTTAAAATCGCATTTAGAATAAAAAAACGTGAGACTTAAGTTAGGTAATACGTCATTTGTATGGCGTGAATTATTCAAATAAAGAGCTGAGTCAAATATATAAACTAAGTATCTTATATATTATGTAACCTATGCCAGCTTCCTCCTAAAAACCAACTTCATTCTATGTTACATCGTTGCGCGCAATGTACTTTATAGGTAACTTTAAAATTAAATAGTAAACATCCTAGTAATTATGTAAAAAATGCACCATAAAAATAAATACATAATAACACAAAAATACAATGATCTTGCCTCCATAATCCGTAACAAAATAATTATTAGAACAAACCTATCGACTTTCTCACGAGTTTAAACAGTATCAAATTACTAGGGCGGACGCATCATAAGTATGTTTACCCCTCATACTTAAAACCATACCTTCTTGCCATCCCCAACTAGACAATCATCTCAAATTCGACTCAACGCCCTTGTGTTAAGGTTGCTGTATTTTTATTTAACAGTAAATGGGGTTCTAAAAAAATCTGTTACAAGAAGTTTTAAATGACGTGCGATTGCATTATAGTATAGTCCATTGCGTGGAAGACGACCCTAGATATAACTTTTATTCCTTCAGAATAAAGTAGAAAATGTATTGATTGAGGGGACTTCTTTGTATGATGGAGCTTAGGGAGGTCACGTTCCCAAGGGACGGGGGATAAGGGGGTGAGGGGCATAAAAGGGGATGAATTAAACGGGTCAGTGGTCAGGTAAATATTATTACTCAAATTCAAGTCACTTTAATGCACCATTGATATTTATATTTGGGGTGAGGGTGTAAGTGCCTTAAGATATCGTGTGGGGGTGTTTTTTGTAACAAGTAAATAAAAACGAATTTATTTGTGTACTTTAATGAAATTCTGGTTACTCTTTTTTAGGGTTCTATAGTCCGATCCTATAGATCCTCGATTTAAAAATAAATAATATCTTGGGGTACCTTCCAAGTTCGGATAAATTTATTTTCAAACGCACATGAAGTCTGAAGCACTCCCTTAAAAATGTGTAGCGTATTTAATTTGTCATAGAGATAGTTGCGAGAAGCGCTCGTTGGCGTAGTGGAGCTTCGGTATTCGAAACGATCACCGAAGTTAAGCAACGTCAGGTCCGGTCAGTCTTTGGATGGGTGACCGTTTAGTGGTATTTCATCTCGAGCGTTTCCGTGCTTCAGAAGGCTCGTAAGCAGTTGGTCTCGGATAGTTCCGTCTCAGAGGCCTATTAAGGCGGCTTGAAAATTCTCTGACAGCAAGTTGACCACTAACTTGCCTCCACCAACACAAACTGGGCCCGCGGGGTGGAGTATGGCCCACTCCCTCTCACCCTTATTTGTGAGAGGAGGCCTTTGCCCTGCAGTGGGATTCTACAGGCTATAACTTAATACTAACTTACATAGAGATAGTTATTAGAGACGTTAGTTAAGGCATTCTAAATAATATAGGCACACGTTGGTCGAACTATATAAACAACGTTCACTATGGAACCAATATCGAAATAAATAAAAAAACTGCGGTCCCGTAGAAAATGTCAATAGCTTCTCGACAAATGGTCCTGTAGTAAAATTTGTTTAAAAAATGTGGTTTAACTAAAGTACCCTGTTCCGGCTTCAAAACGACCCTAATTCCGCGGTGTTATAGCATTCAGAAAGTCCACAGTTTCATAGTTTATCTTATTATGAAACAAAAGCCAATTATTTACCATCGTAACTCAACTATATGATTTTCCTATAAAACTTAACAACGCATTACAGCAATAGCTTGTTATCGGCAATCACAATAACCGGAGACAAGCTAAAGACCGGGATATTGTCCATATTGCTCTATTCCCTATTGTAGACCCAATTAGACGCAGCAGGCTTAGCTTGAGTGAGCTTTGTTACGTCATTTACCTGCCATAGACTGGCTATCTGACTATTGCTATTGCAGGCATGTGGCTTGAACACAGTGCTGCCACATTAGCGCTCTCGGCGCTAGTTGTAGCGCTTTTTGTTGCATGGTGAAAGGTGTTCAGTTTGATGGTCTAATCTAAACAACTTGCACTGCACACCTCATCATCATCATCTCAGCCGATGGACGTCCAATGCTGGACATAGGCCCAAGGATCGCCATAACGACCGTCCTGCGCTGCCCTCATCCAACGGTTTTGCGCCGCCTTCACCAGGTCGTCGGTGCACCGTGTGGGGGGGGGGGGGGGGGGGGCTACCCACGATGCGCTTTCCGGTACGCGGCCGCTACTTGAGAACCTTCCGGCCCCATCGGCCATCGGTTCAGCGAGCAATGTGCCCCGCCCACTGCCACTTTAGTTTAGCAATTCTTTGGGCTTTGTCAGCTACTCTGGTTCTTCTGCTGATTTCTTCATTTCTGATTCGATCTCGTAGGGAAACTCCGAGCATAGCCCTCTCCATTGCCCTTTGGGAGACTTTCAGCCTATTTATGAGGACTTGAGTTAGCGAATTTTGGTCCCACCCATAAAGAAAGTTGTTCAGTTTGAAGGTCTGATCATCTCCTTAAAAAAGTGTCAGCATAATAAGGTGCTTTCAGTCCATAAAAAACTTTGACGAGGAACACTCGTAGACGGTATTAATTAATAAAAGTATTGTTTTATATATGGAAAAATATCTTAGAAATCAAATAATATTTAAAATTTATAATATTATTACAAAGATATAAAGCTTTGAAATTATTCATACAAAATTTGAAAGCCTTATATCTTCGTAATTATATTATAAATTGTAAATGTTATTTGATACGCGCAATCTAGATATTATAAGCTATTTTTTCATATTTAGAACATACCCTTTATTAATACCGTCTACGCGTGTTCTACGACAAAGTTTTGTATGAAATTGACAACTCTGAAGGACCCAGAAACTAAGGTTTAAAACTGCAGTCACGTTCACTTTTCAATATCGAATAAAATACAAAAGAAAGAATACTTTTCTGATATTCATTGTTTTTGGAATAAATCCAACGTATAAACTACTATCGCCAAAAACACAGATTAAATGATTAAATACATTAAAAATCGTAATCACAGAGTTGTTTTCTGTTCTTGTTTTATTATCTCTGGCAGGCACTTTCAATAACAAGGATCCGGGTTCGAAACTGTTCGCATGACATGACATGCCATTGAGTTTTGTAATTTATGTACGTAACACCGACCGCTCTCCAGCCGAATGAAAACATCGCGAGGGAACCTCCACATCTGAGATAACCACATGTGTTAAATACGGAAGGCAATGGTGAACTCTTCAAACTTTCCATGATAGCTAAGTGGGCGTTCTATGGGTTTCATACGGTATAGAAGATAGGACTAGAAATTTTACATATGACCATTGAGGTACTATACATAGTACCTCAATGCATATGACATAATACTCTAGCTACCGATAGACAAGCATGTTCGAACAAACAATATGTCACACAAAACAACAAGTGAACTCGGGAACATCATGCAATCACGCAAAAATAAAAAATCTGCAGTTCCATACTAAACTGCAATCCTACTCGACAGCACGGACCTGAAAAAAAGACGGACGTAATCTCGTCTAATCACGAGTGAAGCACCCATTTCTTTTGTGTGCGTGCTGTCACGCGGTACATAATGGTGACGGCTGTCGGACCTGCGCCTAGAGCTAGTGCAACTGTGTGAGTGTAGGTCCCTTGTAGAACAAACGAAAATTTAGGACCTTGCATGCTTCACATCTTTTTATTAGTTATTACGTCCGTCTTTTTTTCAGGTCCGTGCTCGACAGCCGATTTTTTTTGCTCTGACTGTTTTGCTCCCATAGTAATAGTTGTTCAGTTTGATGGGTAGAGTATGTGGTTTAAAGGTTTATGATACTTTTCTATAAACCCTGTATAAAACATTTAAAATGATATTTTTTAATTAGAACAAAAACTATCTACCTATATTAAATACAAACTCCATAAAACAAAACAGCATCTGCAAGAGTACTCTATTTCAATAAAACACCATCAAAGAAGGTTTTTACATCGAAAAGGAGTTGAAAGGAGACCGATAAAGGATTGCAAATGAGGTCCCGAGTCCTTTCCCTTTAATTAGTGAGGAAATTGTTTGTCCGAATTCCGTTACTATCTCAGCTCTAATGACTGCTTGAAATCTCCGCCTAAGTAATTGTGCAATTGAGTGGGTCTTATTTCAAGTGGGATAAGAGTGTTTTTTTTTTGTTCAGAAAGAGGTTTAAAATAGTGCTGGAAATAGAGATATAAAAGGTTCCCGCAAAACCTGAAATCGTTTTTACGTTACTTGGTTAAGATTTTATTCGTAAAATCAGTTTATAAAATTATCCTTTTTTTTTCATACAGCTTCGAGAGTTGACGAAGCGAATTTTTATGAAGATTAGTATTTTCGGTGTTCAAAAAGTTACGTGTTTTTTTGTTTTTTTTTTAATATCTCTACAAAAACTATCTTATAGAAAACACCGCCCACTGCCCTACAAAATTCATACAGGCTTTTTAACACCTCCTTGTAAATTTTTGTTAAACTTATAGTGGGTGCAAAATAAAAATTGATACAAAAGGGAAAAATTTGATACAATAAAATTCTGTGATTTCATTTTGGATAGTACCTTAGATCAAAATATTTTGATCTAAGGATAGTACCTATCTTATTTAAGTTCCAATCTATTTCGTCTTAATTGTTACATTCTTCATAATTATTCTAGGTTCATCTGTATTTCCCGGTTTGTTGAGTCGTCGTTAATTCTTCTTATGATTTTACTATCATCACCGCACTTCACCGCATTAACCATAAGACCTCAATCAACCAGCAAAATAATTATGAAAAATCGTCATAACAGTAAACGAATTTATCTTAACCACCATTAAAATCCCTCTTTTCCATAAAAACTGGGCACGTTACAGCCACAAGGTACCAGGAGGCCAGCGCATGAAGGATGTAGGGTTATGAGATGCACTAGATAGCTGGGTAGCTATGAAACTGAACTTCAGTAGCGCGTTGGACGCGGAGGGTGACGGACGTGTGTACCCACGGTCGAAGCTTTCGAAGCGTGTGTATATTTCGTGTATTGTGCAGTGACTGTAATTTTTTAGTGCTAATGGTTTTTAGGTTGGTTTTGGTATTTTTTTAGGATGTTTTGTTTTAGGGATAAATAGTAACTTAACTACGAAATTTATATTTATAGACTTAAATGAAAATAGTGTCTTATATAAGGCGTTTCAGTTGTTGCTGAAACAAGTCAGGAAGTTATTTCTGAAAAAAGGGCACGTGTTCTGTTCAGATTTTTTTTATTATTATCCTATTTCCTTTGAGGTTTCAGGCATTTTTAATTCAGGATTTTCCTTAATTAATTATGATAATGCTAATTAATTTCCATTAGGCGTGCATTTTATACCTCGCTCAATTTTACAAATTAAAAGAAAAATAATAGGGATGTCTTATATCAACATTGCATTATTTTGATTTGTGACGAAAATAATGTATGACCTTAACCTGTAAGATTCCACTGCAATGACAAACATCGTAAAATAAATGTAGAGGTATTGATTTTTTTTTTTTTAAATAGATTAAAAATTCATAGCACTCGACTCTCTCGACTATTTGTCACAATTTGTTTAGCATTTTGCACCAAATGCCCAATTGCAGCAGCATTCTTTTAGAGCCAATAACATTAAAAACATTCAATCAAACTAAAACCCCGGGATCGAATGAGATCAATCATCCAAACGACGTTTTTTCCTCACATTTAACGCCTACCCCCATTTTTATTTTACGGGGCCAATTCCACCCCGTAAAGCGCATTTTTATCGAACAAGGTGCAATTACAGTAAGTGCACAACTTCTACGAAACACCCGTAAAAAGCAGCACTGAATAGGAATAAATGCAAAACCTGGAAAATCCGAGTTTTTATGTTTTTCTTTGCGAGTTTTCATCGTTTCCCGGTACTTTAGCAGTTTGTTTGTAATGTTTAATTGTTCAAACAACATGCTTGTTACGGGTTAAGTAAATAAACATTTTCACTTAGAATGTTGTGGATTTTACAGGTTTTAATTTAAAAATTACTGGTTTTAAAATTATCTTTTAATTTTAGCAAATATCAGTATTAAATGAAAACAAATATTCATTCTAGTTCTATGTAGCGTCACAGGTCGTGATGAGTAAATTTTAGCCGCTATCAAAATTCGTTTTGACCCCTTTTTCTGCTCAATCGAAAACCGCTAAAAACCGAAGCTGAATGCAGTTCTTTTAACGAAAAACTCAAGATTAATTAACTCAAAAATTTGAATATTGTTGTTATATTGACGTTCATTATCAGACCCTGTGTATATTAAAATTGCCTGTTTCAAAACCCCCACCATTCAATTAGAATACGACCGAAAAATTTTAGCTATCGCAATAGAAAATAATCTGTATTAATAAAATTTGTTGCTTTTTTAACCTCAATTATTCATAACCCCTATTAATGCTCTTATCCCTTATGGCATTCCAGAGAAACCACAATTATTATAATGTAGTTAGTATAGCTAGTAATATATTGCATAATACCATACTTGCATATAAAGGTAGCCAGATCGCCAGACAGATTAAAATGGCGGAGGGCCAGCTCTCGTGCACATATTGGAAATTATCAGACCATCCAACCCTTCCCAAGTACCACTCTAATGAAGAAACGTGTTCTTAGTTCTGGATGGAGGAAGGCAACTTTTACAAGTCTATTTGAATTCCTTACCTATCCTAGTTATGTTGCAACTCTATTGAATATTTCACTTCTTGATGGCTTCCTTAAGAACTGGGCTATCGAAGCGCGGAGGGAGTGCATTGTTGAGGTCTTGAGGTAAATGTTCATGCTTCGATATATTCTCAAATACATTATATTTAAGCAACCCCGTATGGTGCATATCTTTGGATGGGTAATCGTTTAAGGCGTTACCACTGATATATTTTGGTATCTGCACATACATACATAAACTCACAACTATCATCCCTTTTGGGTTATTCAGTTTGATGGGTAGACTCCTATAGTTTAAAAGGATACTAATGATATAAATTTCACCCTGTAGAATGGTAGTGTCACCTAAAAAAATTCGCTTCAGCTTAAATCTTTTGTGTGTGAGCCAAAGTGAATAAACATTTCACGATTCACAAAATTTTACCGTCCATGAAAATTCACAAAGCTAAAATTTCCGAGAATTTTGGCCTATGAAAATCCATAACGAAAAATATTCGAAATATGCTGTAAATTAATATAAGGTCATACTTTCACTATCGTTTAACGCGAATAAAACTACCGAACTAATTAATAGTACGGAGTAACTATGTAAATCGGTGTAATAAACCACCCGGCTTGTATTAGAAGGTTTTGGGACACACTGCTGTGCCGATTGTGTAGCAATTTTTAGCCGAACTTATTTTGTTCGTTTCAAACCACTATCATCCCAGGAATTCCGGTTTAAAGTAAAAGCTATAAAAGTGCCTATACTAAGAATTTATTCAATATACTTACTTACTTTACTGACCTAACTAGAGAATAAAACTTTTTGCTCCAGATTTCCATTCGATCAAATAATTTCACTACAGAAACTGTTGCTATGGTATAACAAAAATAGATCTGTACGTTATTGAGCTAAATATTTGCAGGTACTTATTTCTCAGAAAAATAAGATACAATTACGAAGCACAAATCAACAGAAACTAAAAAAATCATGCAAAAAAAACTACATTTATTTACCAAACAAAATTGTTGGTAGTGACGTACGTATTCACTCAATATAATTTAATAAATCAAAATAACTTAGCTCGACTGTACTGTTTACCTCCTCTTTTATTCTATCAAATTCTTTTCCATCTTATTTTACCAGCCATGTAATACAAGAATAATAATTTAACCGTCGAGGCATATTCACACCACATAAACGAGTAAAAAGTTGGCTCAACGAGCGCACAGTGAGTCCCACAAGCAATAAACGCGATCGTCCAACAACATACGCTAATGAAATTTATAATCCATAAAACTGGGGGCGTAGGAACCGTTGTTTTATAAAGAGTAATAATCATAAAACGGTGCGGTTCTATAGCTTGACTTACGACCCGGGGCGAATGATTTTTAATTATGTTGATTACTTTACAATAGGCGAATTGCTGTTCGCACATTAGTTTAAGTTTGAACCGTACTTTTTCTGACTATCAAGTCTCTGTTTCTGATATCGGAATTATTCCCAAGGACACAGAGTTATACGAGTGTGACGTACAAAGTGACTAGTTCACCCTTAAGTATAAGAAAGATAATCTAGTACAACATACCAATACATAGCCATTTATCACCACTTTAAACAATTCCTCTGTTCTGAAACAATGAATACCTAAGCAAAGTAATATTGCTTCCACTGCATGCTAAAAAAAAAAAGGTTAGGTGGAGCAAAAATTCTGACAACTCTAGAACAGGAATATGATTTAGGTCTACGGATTTAGGTACTGTTAATAAAATTTCATTTGCAGATATTGTAGTAAGTTTGAAACTGCTTTGTTTATAAAATGATTCGTTTCATGAACTTACATGGAAAATTGGAACTATTTATTATTTTGTGTCTACATCTGTTTTGTGTTTATAATGAAATTATAAAATTATCTATTGTAGAGTCGATGATATGTGACAGAATATAACTTCCCATTCCATCGTTAGAAATTTGCTAATCTAGCGTTAGAGATTTGCTGATGCTTAGAATGTGCTAGACCAGTTTAGATTCAGGCCATTCAATTTGTCACTCGAGGATTTTACCACTGAACAAATGTTTGTGTTAAATGTAACCGAACGTGACCGAATAAGGTGGCGGAAACTCTTTGGATGAGGGCAGCGCAGGACCGGTCGTTGTGGCGATCACGGTCCTTGGGGGAAGCCTATGTACAGCACTGGACTTCTTTCGGCTGAGAGGATGATGAACTGAAATATAGTAAAACTTTTTTAATACCTAAATAAAACCAGTGTTTGGTTAGGTAATTACACTGTATAGTTCGGTTGTTAACTAGTGACTATCATCATCTTATTTAAGAGCTACGCTCTTGTCGGTGGAGTATTCACCAATCTTGTTTCTTTTCCGCTAGTGTCTTGAGTTCTTGATACGACACGGCATCAACCTTTTCCTTCACTTGGGCTAGATAACTCTGTCTGGGTCTTCCTCTCCCTCTATAGTAGTGATTATAGTTCAGTTAAATTGAAAAAAAATCTGTGAATTACATTCTTGTACAACTAAGTTATACATACTGCAGCTTAGTTATACAGTTTAACAAGAAAACTAATAACGCGTGATATCGTTCAAAGGTCGACTCCCCGCCATGACTTGCTAGACTCGCGAGTTCAATTCCCGTGCTAAGTCAAATATTTGTACTGCTATTTGTTTCGGGTTTGGTGCTCGATACTTGTTCTTGTTTCATGTTGTCAGTGATGCTCAAATTGCATCTTCGTTGAGTGCTTACAATAATATACAGGGTGTTAGGCAGACGGCATCCTATTCCATCCTATTTTAGAACCTATTTGGGCTGATTAGCATAGCGTATACCGTATACGTCCCACTGCAGGGCATAGGCCGACCCTCAGGGAGGGTGTATGGGTGTTAGTCCACCACGCGTGTCCAAAGCGGATTCGAAATTTCGTAGAGCTCACATACGCGTCAGAATTCCTTCGTATGCAGGTTGTTATCCTTCGTCGAAGAATCTAATTGGAAGTTAATTTTTATTCAATCTCTCTTCAAACAAGCAGCTCTCTATGGTCCACGCAGTATCCTATTATTCAATAAACAGAATAACATTAAAATAAAAGCATAAGCATATGCAAACGGCACTATTCCCCGAGATGGTAATCGGAGATATTCTGAAACCTCAGAACACCCACATTTCACCAGTAGTACCGAAACTCTGTCTAGTAACGTGTGACGGGGGGTGAGCCCGTCGCCACTTGCGAGTATAATGAACAGTGAGTACAATACATGCCTCGAAATTGAAGCATGCAGGTTTCCTCACGATGTTTTCCTTCACCGAAAAGCCAGTGGTGTTACAAATCGTACTTAAATTTCAAAAAACTCATCAAAGCATCGCCTCCTGCACGGCAGGCAAGGTGACTCGCCACTGGACCACCACGGCTCCTAAGTTAGAACTCGATTTCATGTTTTTAAAATGCTCGATGCCATTACTTGAATATTCGTTAGCTTTCAAATACTTTCAGTTAGAACACTCCTTAACTCAAACAATATTTTCACGCCTATCCTATCTATAGTTGTAAGTCCAAACCTGACAGACTAAAATGTTGATGGAGGCCATTCCTTTAATTCATAAATTAATTAAACTTGGTCCACGAACTCTGTCAGAATGATAAGCAGGGTTCATTAGGATTCACCCCGGGGTGACATGACGGGCCGGCTACTAAACTGATTTGTATAAGGCTTTGCTAATTATTTGGGTCATATTTCGAAAGATTATTCATGCGTAATGCTTGAAAAGTTGGATAATTGTTCTTGGTTCGAGGTAACATAACGTCCTGTACTTGTATTACCCTATTCCAGTTGTTTTAGTCTCGTTTAAAAAAATTTATATAATAAATGAATTGTTTACAATACAGGGTGTAAAAAACCCTATTAATACACAGGTAGGTATTCAATTCATGTAAAAGACCTATTGACGAAGGTACAGTTGTTTCAGCTCTTCAGCAAGACGTAGCTACACGTTCCCTTGTAGAAAGTCTCAAAACCATACTTTAACAGACGTAAAGAATAAATAATATTACAAACGGTACTTGACCCAAACTTTTGCTACCTATACTTTTGTTTCAAAGACAAGCTACTACGTGATCTTCGCTAAAACCTAGCTACAGTTAAATATTCCTGTGTACTTCAATAATTACGGGAGTGACGGCGCCGACAATAAAGCACAAAGCGAACTGGGCTCGTAAATTTTTAACGTCTTCACAAAACACTGTTCATTTACTCCCTTTGCGACTGTATTATGAGACGATCCGGGATGAAGCGGAAAGCGGGGAGCTGCTAGGTAGCGTACATTTTGTTGATGAGTTCTATGAAAAGATATTAGGAAGAGATAGTGCGAAATACTGAGTAGACGAAGAAGAATTGCGCTGGTTTAGGATAGGTAAAGTCGGGGAATAAATTGGTTGATAACTTTTGAAAGAATGTCCTCACAAATGAAATATTGTAGTAACAATATGACGCCATAGATGTCACAATGCTTATACGAGCTATAATATAGACCTCGTAGGTATCTGACGAGTTAATAATTTAATCCAATCCATCCAAATAAAAAATAAAACATGACATCCATTAATTATTGAGCACAAATGGATGTCATGGATTTTTTTTTAATTTTTTTACATTCACCAATTTACTTTTACATGCTTTACAATATGCAGCCATTTGAAAATAATACGCAAAATTTTTGTAAAATAGAATAACCTTTTTATTGTACGAGTATGTAGGTATACAATGTACCTATATACAATGTGTAGTATCGAAATCTCCATTCAACTTTTTAAAGCTATTTTACGGTCGTTGATTGTCAGAAATTCGTACAAAATATTACTTAATTCGCTCCAATGAACACATTTTAATGGCTCATTAATATCGACGCTACGGATCGATGACTTTTACTGCATACTCATTTAAAGTAAACTTTAAAAAAAAAATGGACCACTGGGACCAATAGCGCGCCATCATGACAAATTAACTACCTATAGGCAAACTTTTACCAAAAGTTGTTATTTTCGCTTCTAGAATTATTTTGTACAGATGGTGCAGAAATGGACTTTCTATAAGTCAACGTTTTAGTATATCGCTTAGATTACTTCCAAAAACAAATCGTTGAAATATAAACTGTTTTAATTCGTCATTAAAGTATAAATTCCAAAGTTTATATATTAAATCATGCGTATGTAAAGCAGTAACTTTGATTACTTGAACAGAGGCTCTATTTGCTATAACTTGTCAAATAAATCCACGCAATACTTCGGTTTTACGACTTTCTATAGTAACACTTTATTGGTCATCAAACGGAACCGGTAGAGGAGTTTGTTAATAATGATTAATTATTATTGTAATGAATTTTGAATCGTTATTATTCTGATTTAGAGTTTACTTTGAAATAGCTTTTGAATCGTAATCTAAAAACCCTTTTTTGAGATATAAAGTAAATGAAGAAAATTTAAAGAAGTTGCAATATTTAAGGAAAATATATAATTTTACAAGTTCGGACACTAAGAATATACTAAAGGTTGTTGAAATCATAACAAAAATTGTATCAAAACATAAAACTTATATTTTAATATAATATGTTCGATGCCTAATTACAAAATGAGAGACTGCAACCGAGCTGCGATATTCTATACAAATCTAGGTATGTTGCAACTCAATCAATCATTCCTCTGGTCTCAGTGTAGGAAGGTACATTGCATCGAAATTAAAAGAAGTACATCGTCTTTTAATTTCATCTATATTGACATCGACATACAAAGAAAATCTCCGCTGTGTTGAATAAACTTTTGTAATTGTAAGTCTCAATTCAAACAGATCTACAAATAATGATAATACTTCAACCAACCATGTTCCTACTCAAAACTTTACTAAAATAGGAACGCAAGTGAAAGTGGCATGAACTAACATTGACTCGAAACAATAATGAGTGTTAAAACTGTCAAATAATTGTGAAGATGGCGTCGTACAGTCACCAGGAGACGCAGTCCAGCCCAGCCAAGGAGTTACCGAGGTAAGTTTAGCTATAACTTAGTAGTTATAGGTGTTAGGTTGCAATTGTGAACGTTCAAGTGGCAACCCTGAAACCAATAAAAGGATTATTGACAATCTTCTCTTTTTCATTCGTGAAGAATCGTCTGTTACTCACCAATTAAAGGTGGAGGCAGAACATTTTGTCATATGCCTGCAATTGGTTAATTTAAAAAACAAGTTGCAAGCATCGTTCATCAAAACATGGTGTAAAAGAAAGTCAGTCAAATCAATCAAGTTATTTACTACATGTATTACAGGTTCATTGTACAAAAATTTAATAAATAAACAAATAAATGGCATAATTATGACGTAGAATGTATATACAATGCATGAGTTTGACAATCGCATTATTCATAATTTTTAAGAATAGTCTATTTTGGTACATCGATTTGGACTAATCAAAAATGAATGAATGAATGAAAAAATTCATAACATTATCCAATTTATTTTTTCCTCATAAATTCACAATTATTGTTTTCCACTTACTTGATAAAATGGCGAGTACTGGTGTGTCATCAGTATCTGTACAGAGGGAAAAGCATTGCACTTGTAATTTACGTCGCGTACATTTGGCACATTATTTTCGAATTAAATACCTATGTCCACGGACTTGAAAACAAGACGGACGTAATGTGACACTAAAAAGATGTGAAGCAAGCAAGGTTCTACATTTTCATTTGTTATACAAGGAACTTACACTAACACAGATGCACCAACTCTAGGCGCAGGTCCTACAACTCGCCACCATTATGTACTGCGCGACAATGCGTCAGCACGCACACAAATATAAATGGGTGCTTCACTCGTAATTAGACAAGATTACGTCCGTCTTTTTTTTCAGGTCTGTGCCAATGACCTAAAAAAAATTAGGTATGAATAGATAAAATGTCACCATTACAAAAATACAACATTTAATAATAAACACCTAACGTAAATTGTTGACCAAACACATTGTATTAGCTTATCAGCGTTCAGTTGGACGAATGCCAGACCTTTATCGGCACTGCAGCCAGATATATTGACTATATTCTAAACTGTCACATTGTTTCGTTTAACTCTGACGTTTGATTGACTATTGTTACTTGTCAATGAGACACTATCATTGTTCAATGTTTTTTTATTATGATGTTGTATTTTATAAATTATTTTTCAGATATCAATTTGACGTCGGCATTTTGGTTAATTTTTCTTATCATGTAAAATGGTGTAATGTAGGTATAAAAATATTCATTTAATAATTAGTACGACCTATTACAGTCAATAACATAATCAAAATCTACAGTAATTTCGACATCATCAATTTTGATTTACAAAGATTTTATTATATTCAAGTGATAGTTATATTCATTAACCAAGAAATTTCCCTCTACGGTTATTTTATATCCCTAAAATAAATCACAGACTAAAAAGAAGAACCAGACGTAACGTCATCTAATCATGAGTGAAGCACCCAATTTTCTTTTGTGTGCGTGCTGTCACGCGGTACATAAGGTGACGGGTTGTCGGACCTGCGCCTAGAGCTAGTGCATCTGTGTGAGTGAAGGTCCCTTGTAGAAGAAACGAGATTGTATTACCTTGCATGCTTCACATCTTTTTAGTGCAATACTCGGTCCGTATTTCTTTCAGGTCCGTGCCCTAAATAATATTATACTTAAGTACAAATTATATGTAACTATTTCATTTCAGCAATAATCTTTGCTTCAGTTTATTTTAAAACGGTTTTTTTAATTATTTACTTAGTACTACAAAAAGGGGATACTTAATGTTAAAACCAATCATAATAAACCTTAAATTAGAACACCAGAAACCCACGCTTTTATACGTCTACCCGAACCAAATAGTTCACATTCCAACCGCCAATATCCATGCAAATAGCTGTACTAACCGCAAAAGTAACTCTATAGACCATCGAAATCAATAAGAGAACCTAAAAATAACCGTTCAGAATGGAGGCTCAATACACAATAGCCAATCAACGAGGCAAGTTTCGATAAAAAATACGTCAAAATCGTTCTCGCTACTGGCCGGATAAACAAAGGGTGGTTTTAGCTATTGTCGATGTTAAACGTGGCAAATAGAAGGTGGTTTGGTCAGCTTGTACCTAGTCGTTGGACTGTGGTGACTTTTATGCTGACAAGTTCGGTTCCTATTGCTTTAGGCTTTTATAAAATGTTTTGCGATAGAATATTTTCGGTAGTAGTCTTAGTAGTAGTTATATTGTGTACCATTATGTTTGACAGGAACTTTTGTCAGTTCTAGCCTACGTCAAGTTGGACCCTGTATACAGGGTGTTAGGGTAAACAGTTTCATTACTAAAGGGATGATTGTACCCATGATACTGATCAACTTTCCTTAAGAAGCCTATAAGAAATTCTAAAAAAGAAATTGTGCTCTCCATACTAAATGCAATCATTATTTGAATGAAAATTCAAAACATTGTTTTTATCGAATTTCCTATGTATTTGGGAAAGTTGATCTTGGGTGCAATCACCCCTTAAAGTAATGCAACTGTTTACCCTATTACCCTCCCTTACTAAAACATTTTAAATTATGATGTGCACACATATCTTTTCTTACAATCTTACTCTTATGTAGTTAAGTATTATTTGCTTATACTCTGTGTAATTTGAGCAATATGTTTGTGTTACTTTATATTCTATTCTAACCATCCTAGAACCAATTGCTGTTGTAAAATCTTGTCGTCAGCCAATAGTATCCGTATCGGATACACTCAACACCGTTATCCATTTTGGTGCAGACAGGATGTAAGATCAATACAACTGCCGTGTAACATCACAGACATTTGTTTCTGTTTGAGCATCGCCTTTTTTCAAAATGTTTGTTTTGTTTCATGCTTTCAAAGCGTTTAGATATAACTCGTTATATTTTGTTTATTATTCAGCGAGATTACCTTTACTTTCGTTTTTGAGTTTGTTTCGGTTATGTTTGTTGTTTTGCTGAACTGAGTGTTAACGGTGTGTTTCATTTCTTGTAAATCTTCTAATGTGTTATTTTGATTCATATTGAAATATTTCTATCTATTTGTAGGTACATACGGTTATTGGATTTGAATTCTTCCGTGCTTTTTTCAGCGTCTGCAGCATTTGTCTATTTAAAATTTCTAACCTAATGCTTATTACTTAGTTTTTTTGGGTAGATAGCAATGTAATCCTTCCTTTTATATGTACCTTCTCGATTTTTCTAAGAACCTAGTTAAACTTAGAACCATGTGATTTTATATGTATTACTAGTGTTTTCCCGCGACTTCGTCCGCACAAATTATATACCAGATTTTAAGTCAGATCATAAGCTATCAAACAAAAAAAGTTTCATCAAAATCGGTTCAGTAGTTTTTGCGTGATGCGCGAACAAACAAACAAACAAACACACAAACAAACAGACAAACAGACAGACAAAATCTCTAAAAAAGATAGATTTCGAGTCAGGGATATCTAAAAACCATATCGTAATCTTTTTTTTGTAAATATGTTCAATGTACAGACACACTTCAGTTACAGTTTTATAATAGTTTAGATTAGATACAGGCTGTCAGTGAAATTCTAGCAAGTACTGAAACGGTGAACTCAGACTCAAACTGAACCACTTTCACGATGGAGCCTACCTCAGGAAAAAAAATCGGCTGTCCCATACATTTGAGTCATGTAGGTACAACATTTTTTAAATGAGACAGCTGATTTCTTTTCGCGTTTCCTGAGGAAGCCTCCATAGCGAAAGTTGTTCAGTTTGATAGTCTGAGTTCACCGTTTCAGTAGTATTTGCTAGGCTGTCACTTACATCCTGTATGATGTTCTCGTTTTGTTAAAAATATCATAGATATTAACAATTAACCGACCGTGACAAATTCCATTCTACAAGATATTAAAATTAGGTACCGTAATCCATATTAATATACAAAGCAATAATGAATCTTCAATCAAAAAAGAACCTAAGAGCAAAATTCCAATAGGACCATAACTGTTTAATATTCCCGTCACATTGTATATTGCTAGATGAAAATTACGAAATTCTCTGCGTTATTAAACGATATTTTGACGTACGATTTAACGTAGTTTTTAATATTGTTCCGAAATGATTTATTAATATTGGGAAAACATTTCAGCACGTAAATTACTTCAATTAACGTCGTATTGCTAAAATTCGTTTTAAATTTTACTGAAAATAGTTTTCAATATCGTAGGTAGGTAGTTATTATAATAGCATGAATAGGGCACGATTAATCATGTTATAATGAACATAGAAAATGGGAAATTAAACTTATTTACATTGATATATCGTTTAATACCTATTTAAACAAATGAATGGGAAATGAAATCAACAGCTCATATCCAAATCTGTTCTGGTAACTATGAAAACTAAATTCAAAATCATGATTAATTTGAAAATGTTATTGGATTACACCATTTTTTAAACATTTCAACCGTTGAACCAATCTAACTACTCGAGTCAAATGTATAGGTAAGTATAAGACAGATTATTTTTTTCGCGATTTCGATTTTGATCCAATAGAAAAAGTTGTTCCGTTTGATTTTCTAATCCGTTCTTCTTCTTATCGTGTCGACTTGAAATTTTGAACAAAGTCGCTAAATAGTACCTTGCCAGAAGTGGGCAACCGATACTGCACCGTCGCTAGCGGTCATGAGCTCCTCCTGCGTACAGGTGTTAGGGCACGCAGGGCACGATGTGAGATGGGCCATCGTTTGTGGAGCTCCACACAAGCAACTCACATTTTGCGCATCCGAGAATCCCCACCTGAACATGTTGTCCTTACTGCGACCGTCTAATCCGTTAGTATGTAAAGAAGGATCCTATATTATATACTGCATTTGTGAAGCTTTGGTATGTAGATAGCCAATCGTCTGAATACGTAATTAAAATACACGATAAGTAATAAAATTGTATACATACAGGGTGTAAGTGACAGCCTAGCAAATACTGGAAGGGTGAACTCAGACCATCGAACTGAAAAACTTTCACAATGGGCTTTCCTCAGGAAACGCGAAAAAAAAATCTGCTGTCCCATACATTTGTGTCGGGTAGATAGGTACAGCAGTTTTGTATGGGACAACAGATTTTTTTTCGCGTTTCCTGAGGTAGGCTTCATAGTGAAAGTTGTTCAGTTTGATGGTCTGAGTTCACCGTTTTAATATTTTTCAGGCACGCGACAGCACGCCGCGTGCGATCGCGTTCCGTCTATCTTATATGCTCTAGCAAATGACGTTCCTGAGTGACAGAAATGGATGGAGCGATGGAAAAATGCGATGCTGTGCTGTGTGGTGTTGTTCAACCCTTAATTCTCCCTATACAGGGTGTTAACAGCCTGAAAAATATTGAACTGTGTGGTGAAGTTCAACCCTAAAGCATAATAATGAGGACTTCAATAGTCAAGGTGTTATAAGCAATAAAACGTGTAGGTAGAGTATACTAGCTAGCCTGTACCAACTTCAGAACAGGGATGGTTATGAAAATAAAAATCACATTGAACAGAATAAAACTATTAAAAGTTTGGTCGATAAATAAAAATAGATTGTCGGCGTCCCTAGCGGCAGCGGCGCGACGACGTCCTTAAGAGAAGCACTGCAACAAAACGTATTACTTGTGCCATCCCTGAAGACTGCTGAACTATTTTATACGAGAAATTTATTATTGTATGAAATGCTTTAAGATGATTTTATTTTAAAAAGACAAAATGTTATACAGGTGTAACATAACACCCTAGTTTTACTTAAAGGGGTGCTTCAGACCATCAAACTGAAACACTTTGACTATAGAACCAAAGTCGAAATTGCGAAAAAACAAAACAGCTGTTTCATACGCAAAACTGCAGTACCGACTCGACTCAAATGTGTGGGACGGTAGATTTTTTTTCTTGATGTTGTCTGGAGATGTTCAGTTGGATGGTCTGAAGCACCCCTTAAGTATTACTTACTTTGTTACACCCTGTATACAAACATTCTTTATCTCTTAATTATCAATTGGAGTTATGAAATGTGAAATACTGATCAAAATCTCATTATGTTGTGATATAAACGAAATTGGACCAGTAATAGGGTAGGGTATTTTACTGGAAAATGTGTATACCGTAAATATTATCATCTTATTTAAGAGCTATGATCTTATAGGTAGAGAATTCACCAAACCAATCTCTTTTCCGCTCCCGATTCCCATTCCCGTTCTTGAGTTCCTGATATAATAACAAAAGCAAAATACTTAGGTAGGTACTTATTATCCCCGTATCAGAAGATGAGCAATAAATGATTCCATCAAATTATGAAACGAAATAGTTTACTTTAACCAACCACACAGGAATCACAGTGTCCTCTCCAACCATAAAGAAAGCCAAGAATAATTCACATTTCAAATTCATAAGTACAATTTATCGCCCAAAATAAAATTTACTCTTATCCAAACCGTAAATCTAATCTCCTTTGCTGAGTCATAAAAATTGCTCACAAAATCCTAAGCCCCGATATAAATCTGTACATTAAACCTATTCTAGGCCATAAATTTTTATTTTAAACTGATCACGGGGACATTATCCTTGTTTAATATTAGCGGCACATTTGTGCATTTCACTACTGCGCAGGTGTACAAACTTATTTTGCGGTTCGATTTTTTCTCCTCCCATTTTGTTTTCTGATATCTGATCTAATTCTTCATATATTTAATTCCTACTTACACCTACATCAAAATCTTTAAAAACAACCCAATTTTTATTAAAAATAAAATTGAGATCTTCAATTTTAATACTAGATTTGTATGGATGTAAAATTTCGCCGGCTGCATATTGAAGTTTGTTGACCGGTAAGTTATGGAGCGATTATCGACGGGGGATGACTTATGAGGTGACGGGAGGTGTGAGGGGGGGATGAAGGGGGTTTTAGATGAGGAAACTTTATTGTGTTTGATTTAAAGCGATTCCAGTGTTTTATGCGTTTAGTTTTAACAGTTCAGTTGAAAAGTTTTAAATTACTGATTGGTTTATTACGGGAAATGAATTTCGATTTTAAAGATTTATAGTGAAGTGAAGATGGATTGTGAAAAAGGTTTGAAAAGTTTAAAATAATTTTTTTTAATTGTAACAACTTTTTTAATGTCTCTGACATTTATCGCAGAGTTCTTTCTTCTAAGGGTTGTTTCTTTGGCGAGAGATAGAAAGGGATATGCAGAGCTGACGCCAACCAACCTCATGTAATGATTTGGAGAGAAAATCGGGAGGAAGAAGAAGTTAGAGGTTAACCTCATTTCCACAGTGTTAGATAGAACGACTTTTTATCGCAAAGGTAGACCAAAAACGTGGACGAACCGTTAACATAAATTTAACATTAATACCTAGTTATATTTCTTTCTAAACAACGTGTTAATGAATTAACGCAAAACTAGGAAGTTGTTTTTGTGGAATCGAGAGCGGAATCGAATTATCATGGTTTCAATATAAGTAGGTATTTTTTATCAAAATATTAAATAATTTGATTGTAAAGTTTACTGAACTCAATCTCAACCCACCGCACGAGCACACACACCCAACTAACTACCAAAACAAGATTCTTTAAAATGTATCCATGAGTACGTTAGCGCTTTCATTCATTGCTGAAATGATAACAAATCATTTTTGCCTCAAAACTTAAAATTTTAACTCTCAGAATAATGAAATTATCGTTTCAGTCTTATTATTTTGTTATAAATAAGTTGGGGTGTATGAGGTTTTGCACTTATTCATTAACACGTTTTATAATTAGCGACAAGGAAACGCAACAGAATGTAAAATCGTAATTTATTAAAGAAATTCTTAAAACAACTTTCCCATTACCTACCTAGTCTTATTGAAGAACATTACTGACAACAAATGGTGTTCCAACAACGGTGACAAAACAAAACCTCATTTCCTATACGTTGGTGACTTATCCTCCAAACTGCTAAATAGGGATGTTATGAATATTCGGATTTCGGGTACGGATATCGAAATTAAAAATGTCTAGATGGATTGACGGACTGGTTGAACATTTTAGAATGATATCTAATAATAATGATGTTGTTTAAGAAACCAGTCAAAAAGATCAAAATTCAAACCCTGTGTCACTGATAAGATCTACAACCTCAGCACTATCCAGTTAAACATCTGAATCAGTTTACTGTTTTAACAATTTTAACTTTATTTTAAACTAGATTCTATTATAATCTTTCAGATACAGATAGTTTCATATCGGTCTAGTAGTTTTTGAGTGATGCGCGAATAAACAAATAGCCAGAAAAAAAATCCAAAAATCTAGCTGTGATATTGAGTCAGGGACAGCCAAACATCATATTATAGATATCATCAATGTTCAGACACACTTCTGATACAGTTTCATAATAGTATACCTACAGATAGATAGATAGAGAAGGTACATAAATTATGCTGTATTTTTTATTATTGCTTCTGCTCTGAAGCAATAAATTAAACTTAACATTGGAAAGTGGAAATTACAGTTTACACAAATACGTGCTTAGTGTTTTCACACACGATGACGTACTTACTGATGGAGCAGCAAATGTCAGTCCATCATTTGTGAAGCAAGGAGTTGTATGAAACCGCACGTAGAAGCACACACGGTGACGCATTGACGCACCGGGTGTGGTTCTATGGACTGACATATGCTGCTCCGTCAGTGCATCATCGTGTGTGAACGCACTTATATTTAAAACAGAGTACAACATACAAAAGCTTTCGGATATGAATACGTTGTTACGGATACGAAAATCCATAACAATCCTGCTGAAAACACTTTTGTCTCATTACCATTCTATTCGCGAATGCCCACCCGCGTCTTCCGTGGCACGTGTGAAATATAAAAATTTACGGAATTTACGCAAAAAACGTTGTCATTTGCATCACGAACCTTACTTACACATGTTCTGTATTCAGACCTATTCCTCTTTCGGAGGTTCGACTTAATTTAGAAATTCTCGCAGTTGGAATTCAAATCTATATACGTAAAGCAAAAATCTCAATAAGAATACCATACAATATAAATAAAACCGGTTCGATAATTTCACTGGCATTCAGTATCCATAATAGAACATTGCTAGAGAAACTTTTTGCACTTCCCATAAAATATGTCCCGGCTATTAAGCTAGCCAATAACCCGTTTTTTGCTCGTCATCGCTCGTGTTTGGTCACTAGAAGTACAAGTAAAATTTTCGGTAGTTCCAAAAAAATATCCGATAGTTATGTTAAGTTCATACCTATTATATAACAGGGTCATTCTTAATAATAATGCTGATGGTATTTAAAGAGACGATAACTAGGGAATAGCATCAAAAACGCGAAAAACATAATTTTCGATGTGAGTCTCGTGGAGAAAGTTGTTCAATTGGATGGTCTCATCATCAGTAAGACCCTATAGTTGTTTTCTTCACATTTATCGAATTTCTTTATAATCCAGAAATCTTAAACGCCTATGTCTGACAAAAGTCCACCACCACTACTCCAAATCGGGTCACTGCCGTTTGAACAACAGTTGTTTAGCAATTTTTAAAAAAATACACAACGTTCTAAAAATGAGTCGTTTCACAAATCATCATTTAGTAGGAATTGGTTTCACAAACCATTTATTTAATTTTGTGATCAGTTGTCAAATTGTCACATTGCAACATTTCATTCTCAAGACACTTCGATACGAAACTATGTTATTTAAACATTCATCTTTTGTTAGAAACTCGTTTTATATTTTATTGTTTGATCAGCAAATTACTAAATATAACAACGTTTTACAAATACCGATGATCACATTATTTCATTTCACAAAACCGAACCAGAGCACCCCTCTTCCACGCAGTCTTGTCTGTACATGCATGTGCATGCTTGCTTGCTTGCTGCATGCCTGTGTGCATGCTTGCTTGCATCTTTGCATGTGTGCTTGCTTGCTTGTTTGCTTGTCTGCATGTTAGGGGGTGCAGGGGGGCGGAAGCCCCCTGCCTGAGAAAAACATATTGGAGCTCTTCGAATTCTAGGTTAGGTTAGGTTAGAACATGTATAACACTTAGCGGAGCGAGCGAAGCGAGCGGAGCATTAACATGCTTGCTTGCATGTGCATGCCTGCTTGCATGCTGCATGCTTGCTTGCTTGCTGCATGCTTGTGTGTCTGCATGTTTGTGTGCATGCTTGCTTGAGTGCATGCTTATTTGCTTGTTGCTTAGGGGGCAGAACGGTAACATCAAAACTGTAGGTTAATGGTTAGACTAGGTTAGGTTAGTTAGTATGTCATGCTGCATTTTTGCGTATATGTATGCTTGGTTTAGCGTGCATGTATGTTTTATGCATGAAGCACCAAGAAAGACGGGTGTTACACGCTCATTCTCGCGTCAGTCAGGAGTGCGATTTTTGAATCTCATTCGTTGAGCTCAGCAGTTGAAAATGTCAAAATTACTATGGAGATACGCATCTTTTTACTGCTTATTTGACTTTCAAAAATCGCACTCCTGAAGCATGACTTTTGAGAGTCACATCAGCAGTAGAAATATGCATATCTCCATAGTAATTTTGACATTTTCAACAGCTGAGCTCACCGAATGAGATTCAAAAATCGCACTCCTGGTCCATCAATCTAGTCACGTCAGACCGACAACGATCGTCAGACTGACGAACATTATTAAAATATTTGAAATTAAAGTTTAAAATGAAGTTGCAGCAAGTTTAGTAGATGAATTTTAAAAATGGCAAATAACGTTTTGTGATATAAAAAATGATTTATCGTTGTTTGTTAAATAATTCATTTGGTAAATAAGATTGTTGTCGCATAACTGATGTTGAAATGTTGTTTTAACTATAAACATAATATAATTCAATGCATTTGCTAAATGACTACTGTCGATAAGTAAATATGTGTATGAACACCTTTGTTAAATCACTAGTTTGTGAAATGAAACATTGTTAAACGTTGCTTGAGAAGTGATATTTTGCTTATTGATTGTGTGTTAAACATTAGTGAACCCTGCAAATCACTTGAAAATTGCCATTGTATCCTTCTTTTTACCACTTTGTACGTCCAACACTTTGAACCAACTTTGTCATAACAAATAGTTATTTGTTATGCTAGGCTGCAAAGTTACTTTTTGGCGCGAGTACTTTTATTGAAACCTGAGCAAGCGAAGGATTCTAGGATTGAACCACGAGCGAAGCGAGTGGTTCAAATAATAGAATCCTGAGCGTTTAGCGAAGGTTTCAAAGGTACGAGACGCAGAATAACTTTGCAGCCGAGCGAAACACACAATTTTTCACCTCACAACAGCGAGGAAAGTCTGGTGGTGGTCCAGTGGCGAGTAACCTTGCCTGCCGTGCAGGAGGCGATGGTTCGATCCCCGTCCAAGCCGACTCGTACCAATGAGTTTTTCGGAATTTATGTACGATTTGTTACACCACTGGCTTTTCGGTGAAGGAAAACATCGTGAGGAAACCTGCATGCTTCAATTTCGAGGCATGTATTGTACCCACTGTCCATTATAAGTGGCGACGGGCTCACCCCCTGTCACACTGGACAGAGTTTCGGTACTACTGGTGAAACGTGGATGTTCTGAGGTTTCAGAATATCTCTGACTACCCCCTCGGGGAATATAGTCGTGAGCATATGCTTATGCTTATGCAACAGCGAGGAAAAAAAGTGAATTGTTAAAAGCTTCGTGCTGGCCAGTGTCATGAAATAGTTATTAAGCATTTTCAGTGCATTGGCGGTATACAAAAATATTGAATAGACAAATTCGAATTTCAAAAACTCTTTGCACGCTAGCGGATAAAATACACTTTTGCACTCAGATTTCGAACGATAAACAGAATCTTTCCGAGCTTGTGAGGTGAAAACGAATTTAATTTATGAAGTCAAACAAACCGCAAATGGACCAACACGTGTATTTCAGTGACATTTGGTGCCACTGTTCCATGCAGCACCAAAATAACTGTCCCGACTAGTACTTAATAATAACCGGGGTGTTATTTTGGGTCATAAAATTGCCATTACGCGTGACATTGGAGATACCGTGACACCCTCGTGAACTTATGTTCATCGTTAATTAGATCTTTGTGAAATGAACGAGGTATTGGAAAAGGTTACCGTAGCTACAATAGAGAAATACGAGCTTACTATCATAAAGTACTTACTCCTATAAACTCACGACCAATACATATATTATACAATACATTTTTAAGCGCACTATTTGTGAAAGGCTTCTATTTGTAATAGTAATAATTACACATAATATTATGCAAGAAATTATCCCCTTTTCAGTGTACTATTCTCTATGAAAGGTATAAACCAAATCACGGGTGTACTTCAGACCATCAAACTGAACAACTTTTACGATGTATCCAACATAGAAATCGCGAAAAGTTCCAAGTTGTAAAATGTCTACTTGAAATGGCCACTTCACCCAAATGTATAAATTATTATGGAACAGCTGATGTTATTTTTCGCTATTTCGAAATTGGCTCAATATTGAAAGTTGCTCAGTTTTATGTTTAAATTTAAACCCGGTACATTCGCCGTAAAAAGCAAAAAAAGAATACTAAAATAGGTAAGAACATAAATCACATAACGACCTACACTTGAAGCAATCTTTCTAATTTACTAACTCGCAAAATTATCTTATTCACGAAAACGACGACTGCTATTGATATCTCGAAGACACAGGTGGGTAATGTCAGATAAATATGAAACGAAAGCGAATTCTCACAGGAGGCAGAGCCCGCCGAGTTGCGCACTCTTGCGGAAAATAAAAACAATAACCACCAAATCAATGATATTGCACCCTCGATCATTTCACGTTACATTCAGCAGATGTAGCCTGAAGTTTAAATAAAACAGATGTAATAAAGTTTTGCGTCTACTTTGGTTTATTTGATTCGATATACGAATATACACCAGTAGGGGAACACACTAGGGGAAATTTCATGAGTTTAGAATTATAAATATTTTTAACAAACAGTAATTTTAAAAGCTTTTCATAAGCAAGAAAAATGTGCACTCTTTTAAACTACGCCTGAAAACCATCTGAAAACTCAAATTGCTGCTGATCTTTTTATCTATAAATACACCATAAAAGAGAGGTTAATCATAGTTTGCAATGATTTGTTAAAAGATTTTGAGCCTACCTATAGTTTGAAGCTGGTCTAGTATATTGATGAATGAATGAAAATTGATGAATGAATGAAATGAAATGATAAATGAATGTCTTTCTTGTACGAGCATCGTTGCTTCTACAATACTTTGAAGACACATAGTCCAATGAGATTCTATCGTTCCCTGTTGAACTTATTTGTGGTAGAAGGGAGGTGAGTACCCAGTGAGATGTATAATGAAGGCTTCTAATGATGACGAATAGGTGCAGATTTCTTGAATCTTACAACTGCGTTAGAATGCGTAAAAATCATTTTATAATCTCAGCCGAAAGACTTCCATTGCAGAACATAGGCCTCCTCAAAAGGATCGCCACAACGACCGGCTTAGGGTTGAACAACATCACACAGCACCGCATCGCGTTCCATCTATCTTATATGCTCTAGCAAATGACGTTCCTGTGTGACAGAAAAGGATGGAGCGACGGTAAAATGCGATGCGGTGCTATTAAATGAGGTTCAACCCTTACGCTGCCCTCGTCCAACGGGCGACAACTTCTCCAGGTCACCGGCCCACAATTATAGTCATCCATCATCATCTAATTTAAGAGCTACGTTCTTGACGGTGGCGTATTCGCCAATCCTGTCTCTTTTCCGCTAGTCACGCATCGCAGTCGCATCAACCTTTGCAAGCATAGTAACAATGTTCAAATTGAAATAACACAACAATAAAACGTCTAAATTGACCATAACCGAGAGAAGACCAAATTCTCGAACAATTTCTCCCGCAGATTGTCCAAATAATTTGTCCGTAACATCCCAAATTGGCCTTGTTGCGGATAAACAGGCGAATTATCGAATCTCAGTTGTCCCGCCTAATGGCCGAGGTACAATAAGACGACAGTCGTGGCGCTCTCGGCTCGCTGGGCCGAGCAACGTGCAATATCCGCTATCCCCATTTTGTATTCGTATCTGGGTTTGCGAAGCTTTGCGGGATTGCTTGCGCTTCTGAGACATTCGCGTTGGTATTGGCGGGTTTTAATCGCGTGACGGTGTATTTTGATATAAGATAGTAAGTTCGTTTTTTGGTAGTTTTCTGATATGGGCTATCTCTGGTTGGGCTCTAATAGTCAACATTTTTACTTACGTGTAGGCGTTGACATTAATTTAGAAGGTTTATGTATCAAAGTCATGGTTTTTTTATCTAAACCGAATTATAAAAATTCATTTTCAGCTATGTTAACTGTTTCTCAATACCACATTTTAATTTACATTTCCATGGGTTTTTACCACATTTTTTAATTGTTTGTGTTCCCCATACATAACCGAGTATTTCACAAAAACATTACAAAAGTATTACAAAATTGTATGTTTGATCGTTTTTTTAATTTGCGAATAGAGAGGTAGGTACAATGTAAATTTAAGGAGGCAGGCTTTTACCCTTAAACGGAACGGAACTCCGAATTAATTCTCCCATTCGATCATCCGTATTTATATCCCACGGCATCCATAGCAAATCTTATTCACCCCAAAACCGCGTTAGTCTTAATGGCAGCATCCAAACAGCCAGGTGTTCCGGGCATCGGCCGAGCAATACATCGGAACAAATGGGCAAGCGTGATCCGCATATGTTATTCTGACCCAAATACACTGGGATGGGCATATTAGTTCCTTTGCCCTTTAGCTTTAAGACAAGGGACGGACGGGCATCAAAGTGTTTGCTTGAAAGTTGTAATGAAGACTGATTTGCGAGCTGTTTGATCTTTGTAGAACTGCTGAGAAGTTCAATGACTCTGTATTTAATATTTTATTCTTTCTTATAAATTATTTCATAGCACGCTCAACCGACAGAAGTGCATCATTATCATCATCTCAGTTGATAGAACTCTACTGCTGGACATAGCATGCTCCAAGTATCCACAACGACCGCTCCTGCGCTGCCCTCATCCAACGGGCTCCAATCGCCTTCACCAGGTCGTCGATTCACCTTGTCTACCCACGATACGCTTTCCGGTAGACAACAAAAGTGCATTGAAGGTTATAGGTAATCACATGATAATGGCGTAAGCATGGCATGAAATTCCGACATAATTTAATCGATTAGGCATATAATTTGTTTTACTTCGCAAATTCGCGTGGCACTTACATAAACAAGGTGCTTATTTTTTATCTTACGGAAAGCACAACTCTATTGAACAGGTCGTATCAAGTTAAGAAAACAGTACAAAAACCGATATAATATTTAGAATAATTCAAAGCATTCGCTCATTAGTAGCAGACTCATTGTCAGATTTATTTCTATCTATCTATCTATCTATCTATAACGTCACGCCTCTTTCCCATTGGGGTAGGCAGAGACCAGAGCGCGCCATCTACTACGATCCTTACATACATCTTTTGCCTCATTCACATCCATACATCTCTTCATACATGCCCGTCGGTTTCGAGTACTCCGCACCTCCCCTTTTTGTAGGACGCAACTGATTTGATCAGAATACGTCCTACGAGGGCGCCCTCTGCCGACACATCCACTCATTTTAGCTCCATATATCTCTTTCGTACATCTGCTATCACTCATCCTCTCCACATGACCAAACCAACGAAGCATACCCTTCTCTATTCTTGTCACAACATCTTCTTTCAATTTACATCGATCTCTAATCACACAATTTCTCACTCTATCTCTCAGCGTAACTCCACAGATGCTTCGCAAGGAACGCATTTCAACAGCATTAATTTTACTTTCATGCTTCTTCTGCCATACCCAACACTCACTACCATACATAAGTGTAGGCACTAACACACCATTGTGTATAGCAAGTCGCGCCCTTTTGGACACCAATTGGCTAGCCACAATGGTATGCAAAGCACTGTTCACTTTATTTCCCGCTGTTACTCGCCTATGCACATCACCCTCAGATTTCCCGTCTCTAGTAAACATACATCCTAAATACACAAACTCATTAACTTGTTGCACTTTTTCATTCTCAATCTTTATACAACAATCAGTCACACATTCATCCCTCTCCATTACCATTACCTTCGTTTTATTCACATTTACTTTCATACCTTTCTTTTTCAATGCTTCATTCATTAGAGTTACCATGTCCTGTAACTCTCCCGCCGACGATGCAAGTATCACTTGATCATCAGCGTATAAGAGGCACTTGACTAATAATTCTCCCATTCTTAAACCATTTTCACATTCTTTCAGACCAGTCAGACAGCTATCCATATACAGGTTAAAAAGCCAAGGGGACGCAACACAACCCTGTCTAACACCACTGGTGATGTTAAACCATTCTGAGTGCGCCCCGTTGACCCTGACACAGGCACTAGAATCCTTGTATAGAGATTTTAGTGCCTGCACCAAGTGGTCGTCAACACCGTATATAGATAGCGTAGACCACAGTTCATCCCTCCATACTCGATCATACGCTTTTTCCAGGTCCACGAAGGCACAGTATACCTTCGCGTGCTCTGCCAGGTATTTTTCGGCTATGCACCTTAGGGCAAAGATTTGATCCATACATCCCATTCCCTTTCGAAATCCTGCCTGTACATCCCACATTTTTTCTTCACTAACATTAATCACTCTTTCAATCAATCAGATTTATTTCAAGACTCATAATTACTCCGTCTGCGATGGTCGTGACTCAAGAATATAGCGACGGTCATTCTGAGTCGTGGCGACAACTTTACAGTCTTCAGATAGATTGTCTTAGCTTTCTGAACAATTTAATAGAATTTATCTATGGTGATTTCTGGGTAAATTATTGACTTAATTTTCTTTTAATTGAACTCTCTTGTGGAAATCTTTATGAAGTGTGAAATTTGCTGGATTTTTTCGAATCTTCGCTTTTATAGCCGTTATTCCGTTTTGAATCAAATAAAAGTTAAGAGGAATCTGAATATTAAACCCTCGCTCGACTCTATTTTCTTTCACTTGAAAATATAAATAACGTATTATTTTGGGACATAATTATAATTTTGTCCACATACATCTTGCTTACGTCATCATTGATTTCCGGTATGTTTTAAGAAAAGCATTTGTTTGTTAAAATAATCGGTTGCGATACATCGACATACTCAATCGGACAGCGCCTTTAAATTTAGGTATCATTTTTGACGTTCTAAGTACAAAACTATAATATCACTTTTTAAAAGAAACATTGTCTTTCGATCTCCATCAAATAATGTGTTTTGATGTACAACTAAAAAAAATTTACAACTCGACACATCGCACGAAATATTCTGCAACTCTACTTTCTACGAAATAAAACGGCATTACGCTAAAAACGAATAACCCTAAAGCCGTCCAAAAGACTACACCGTACTAATCTTCATTCTAGTTTCGGATCCACTGGATCATGGCATTGAGACGTGATCCAATCTCGGTCTATGATTGATACAGGGGGCTCCGTCGACTAGACAGATGCTATTTTTTACCTTCTACATTTGACAGTCAGCTTTCCAGTTTTCCGAACGAAATGATTTATTGTTGTGTCGGATTTTTTGTGTGTTTGGGTTCGGAAGAAAGCTTGCAGGAAATTGTTGCTGTTATGGTAATTTGGAGAATAAGAATTTGATGAGGATGGAATAGAAAGTGGTTTACATTAAAATAGATCTTGTTAAAACGCACACCTGCAACTTCTGCAAGAGTTTCTGTTAATCCTTGAATAGAAATCATTCATGCACAAGTTTTTCGGAATAAGAATTGTAACACCACTGAAATTTGGGTGAAGGAAAACATCAACAACAACAACATGCATGCTTCAATTTCGAGGCATATTGTATCCGTCCCACTGGACAGTGTTCCAGTATTGCTGAGTAAAACGTGGATTTGATTTTTAGCATATCTCTGACTACCACCCTCTTCTTGGGGAGTAAAGGCGTAAACATTATTTCAGGAATTACCATTTTTATTCAATCCGATATCGATTAAGTACGAGTTTCAGCAAAGGTTTCCCACGAAAACCAACTGAAAACTAATTTGAAGCGTAAAAAATGTGCCAGGAGTGCGATTTTTGAATCTCATTCGGTGAGCTCAGCTGTTGAAAATGTCAAAATTACTACGGAGATACGCATCTTTTTACTGCTGATTTGACTTTCAAAAATCGCTCTCCTGTAGTATGATTTTTGAAAGTCAACTCAGCAGTAGAAAGATGCATATCTCTATAGTTATTTTGACATTTTCAATTGCTGAGCTCACCGAATGAGATTCAAAAATCTCGCTCCGGGAAATTTTTCTCAAACTCACATGAATAAACAAATTGTGTGACAACACTAACGTCACATAAATTAACGATAGTTAAATCAAAACAACCAACTATTCAAACAAACTTCGCCAAAAAGTAAACACAGTAGGTCAACGCGCAAAATCGATGGAACCCATTTGTCACAAATTGCCCACTAATATTCATGAAATTCACAGTGCTAGCGGATTCCTTTTGAACCCGACATCCGATCGCGTAAATTCAAACACTATTCGTAAGACGCAGTGAAGATTCGGAATCGCAACACACCACAGAATTAGCATTCATGAATGCCAATTGAGACGTAGTCGCGTACGAGGGTTAGTTAAAATGCTACCCGGAGACTGAGCTGTCGGGTGACAGTTTTTGACGATTCTATTTGGGAGGAAGGAAGAATGCTAAACTATGTTGTCTTAGGGTTAAACCTCATCTGGTAGCACGGAATCGCATTGATGCTCTATCCTTTTCTGACGCTCAGGAAGGACATTTGCTAGAGCGAAGATAGCAGGAATGCGACAACTCGTGGCAGCACCGGCAGTCCTGCGACATTTCTCGCTCTAGCCAATGACGTTCCTGAGCAACGGAAAAGGATGGTCACTATGTCATTGGGTCTCGCCTGTAAAGAGGAGATCTAATCGCCAAACTTAACAGGAGGATTTGCAATGGCAGTTAGATGGTAGACCACTAGTGAATGTTGGCAAAAGTCAACTCGTAAGTGGACCCCTTTCCATATAGGACCCCACGGAATAAGTGACGATAATGATAATTAATGGTATGGACTCTCAATCATGAGGTCCGGGTTCGAATCCGCACGGACAACATGCCACGTACCAATGAGTTTTTCTTACTTATGTACGTATTACCGACTGCTCTCATACGGTGAAGGAAAACATCGTGAGGAAACCTGCATATGCAGACGAAGAAATTCTGATGCATATCAGAAGTCTACCAATCCGCATTGGGCACGCGTGGTGGACTTACGCCCAAACACCCTCCTAGGGGGTTGGCCTGTGCCCTGCAGTGGGACGTATATAGGCTGATGATCATGATGAATGATAATTAGGCTCATATTCGATTTAACCGACAGCTCAGTTCCAACAGTAAGCGGGAAAATTGATTTAAAGGTGTGAGCAGTAAAAACACACATATCTTTTCATGCACTATTCTATCCTTACCCTCTTGAATCAGAAGGAATGGGAAACCACAATATATATCGAATGAAGTCACTCTAATCAGTAGTAGTCACACAGTGATGGCATCAGAGACGTTAAAGATGTTAAGAAGTCTTTGGCACGGACCTGAAAAAAAGACGGACGTAATGTGACACTGAAAAGATGTGAAGCATGCAAGGTCCTACATTTTCGTTTGTTCTACAAGGGACCTACACTCACACAGATGCACTAGCTCTAGGCGCAGGTCCGACACCCGTCACCATTATGTACCGCGTCACAGCACGCACACAAAAGAAATGGGTGCTTCACTCGTGATTAGACGAGATTACGTCCGTCTTTTTTTCAGGTCCGTGATCTTTGATATGATTTATGTAACGATAGCCGTCTGAGTTGGTGCCATGGAGAATATTATCCATGTTTAGTGCTATAATCTAAACGATACGGCGAAACGGGTTAAGCCTGTTGTGGTACAAATTGTTTAGTAAATAATGTTTGTACATGGAAGTAAGAATATAAACAAGCACCTAATCTGATCGCAGTATAAAAAAACAAGTAGTTCAAACCAATCCTAAATCTCTATAAAAGGAGGTAGATAATCTCGTCTTATAAGAATATTTCTGTTTATTTCGCTTTATGTTTTCGAAGAAAAGACGAAAATATTACAGATCTTTCAGTAAAAGGAAACCAGTCAAAACAAAACAGCCTCAACGAACGAAACATATAGGTATTGTAAGTAAATTAACATACTGCATTACCATTCAACTTTTTACTACATTTTTCTCTCCTGACTCTTCCGCTCACACTATGACACAATAAAAACTCTTCTCTTTATGTTATGGGGCCTCAAACTAAATACTAATTACATCATGTCAACACTCTAAAGCAGTAGTAATCGTACCTATTACTCGATATTATATTTAAAATAAAAAGACCTGCAAAAAACCACCGACCCCATTCCAGTTACAGCTTATCGGTGTGTCAAACGCAGATGCCGCTCTGGTCCGAAGCAAAAAAAAGGCAAGTGGGTATCGGAACACGCATAACCGAGGATTCCGTAGCACAAACATTTTGTACTGATTTCGTTCTTTGTTTTTCTTTGCATGTTGGATGGAGCAGATTGTAAGAAAAATCTTTTCTGCTAGCTAGTATTTAATCCCATTATTTGTGATCGACTCTCCTTGATTATTCTTTAAGATACATGATGGTCTTGAGTCGTCCCAAATGTAAGTTTTACTGACTTCAAAGGTGTAATATCTGAAGAAGAAGAATTATTATTTAATGCTAAGACAATTATAAATTATAAATTCTCAATGAAACTAGCTTTACCTATATAGCTTTAATTGGCTAGATGTACTAATTTCGTTCTAATTCAAAACTTTAATAATCGAAATATATTTCTTAAAAATCAAAGAATTTTTCAAAATTGCATTCCTTTTGTTTCAAAATTGACTTTATGGAGAAAGAAAATTAGGAAACGGCAATAATATAATAATAATATAATCATTTATTCAAGTGACCAGGACTCGTTTTGTTAGTAACACAACTTAACTTAAGGTAAGTAACTTAGCACAACAAAAGATTCAACATCACCAGTGCTGCATGGCTCATGTAGCACTATGCATCATGCAGCACCGGTTAATGTACGAGCAGTCAAGCCTACTCGCGATCATGTTCAGGATGCTAATGCTTTTTTCAATATTATTTGGCTGCGGAACCCTAAAATAAAGAATTTTAAATGGAAACATACTTCTTTACGGTAATCTTGAAATGTCTCCGATACGAGGGAGATGAAACGTCTTTACACAAGATATCTGTTTAAGGAAAAGTGTGACGACGATGTGGAAACGTTCTGGATGAGATCACCTCGCTATTTGAGGAATGAGCGAATGAGTTACTTTGAAACATGTGTCGAGTGTTTAATTTATTATAAACACGTTTCATTTCAGGAATATTTGGACATTTTCTTCAATTTGATTCTTGAGCAGCAATGAACCATTTAAACCAAGACAAACAATTTTTTTTATTCGTTTCTCATTGTGTTTAATGTTTTATGTTTTAACTTTTTGTGTAGGTATAAAAAACAAATTTACTGAATGTGCTTCTAATGATAAACTTTTTTGTTACAGGTAAGACCAACAAGTTTGACTGCTGAATTTTTCGCCGTACCTATCTTATGGGATTGTAAGAAACATAATTATATCAATTCAAAATAATTTTTATCAATTTAGTGAATAACTCTTATTCAATTAACAACATCGAGGGTTGTGTCTCCGATCATTACAGGGGTGGGTAGAACATGGACATTTGACATGATCTTCGTCTTCGTCTGTTCATTTTCAAACCAAATCATTCGGAGGCTCTGCTAAGGTCATAGAGCTTTCTACTGCGATGGTCAGAATTTGAAAGTATCAAAGATATTGTATAGCATTTTACGAATATTCTTTATTTGAATACTAAAATACATAACCTTATTAAAATCGTTTCTTGGAAATAATCGTAGAAAGCTTGAAAAAACTAAATGTGGTACCTATAATGTTAAACATAGATCAAAAACAAATTTATAAAGTAACACAACAACAATGTTAACCACATTTCTGCTCATACCCCAAATAGTGCATCCATTTCCCTTAAATCAATGTAAAGTATAAATGACACAGAGGGGGCGGCGATAATTTGCATAATGCAATCAGCCGGCAGCGAGAACCGATGATTTGAGGAGCCACTTTGTGGAGCCAGGGCCTGGCGGGGGAAATCATGCTACTTTAATTTTGTTTCAAAAGAAACTTGAAGGGATTTTTTACAACTGATTTAGAAATACTGGAGAAGAGAGTTTTAGTAGGGTCGTATCTGTGCATCGAATGAGTCAGAATAATTGATTGTTTAAACAAAAGTTTGGCTTTATACTAAACGTTGAATGCTTACGTTAATCTACTTTAAAACGAATACTCTGTAAATGATACTAAATTACTAAAACGGACACAAATAATAGATATAAGCGTTGAAATACGTACAGGTTAGAAAATAAAAAAGAGCATATGCATATGCTCACGACTATGTTCCCCGAGGGGGTAGTCAGAGATCTTCTGAAACCTCAGAATATCCACGTTTCACCAGTAGTACCGAAACTCTGTCCAGTGTGACGGGGGGTGAGCCCGTCGCTACTTATAATGGACAGTGGGTACAATACATGCCTCGAAATTGAAGCATGCAGGTTTCCTCACGATGTTTTCCTTAACCGAAAAGCCAATGGTGTTACAAATAGTACATAAATTCCGAAAAACTCATTGGTACGAGTCGGCATGGACGGGGATCGAACCATCGCCTCCTGCACGGCAGGCAAGGTTACTCGCCACTGGACCACCACACCACAAAAAAAGAGAGGTTCTATAATGTTCATCTGTACATTAAGACTCGGTCAATAGGTGACTCGACTTCGGAAAAAAGAAATTCTGATGCGTATGTGAAGTCTACCAATACGATTTGGGCACGTGTGGTGGACTCTAACACCATTCCACGATCTTTGTGGGTAGGCCTGTGCCCTGCAGTGGGACGGTTATAGGCTGACGATCATTATGACACTCGATATTTAAAATTACAAATCTCATAATAAAACACTGACAAACGAATTTTAAATTGCGAAGTAATTTCATTCGTTTTAATACTGAGGCCTCAACTTGTTACGAAGGAAATCATGGAATTTTAATATTGTTAACAAGTAGACCTCTAGAGGGATCGTCGGTCCGTCCTTCGAGGATTCTGATTGATGGTAAGAATACTTATTATTCGGATCTGACTTGAACATTTTGAGGAAATACCTACTGAGTTCTTTTGTTCTTGGATTTCCATTTTGAGTGGCACTTTTCTTTTCACAGTTTCTAAACGGCATTCTTATCGAATGTAATATAAATAATTACCATGACACGGTATATCTATATAATGATAAGTACTTGTTCCAAAGTCATGTATCATAAGTATTCGCTAGATTCTGAAACCTAAATATATATATAATTTGCATGTTCATGTTTACTGAACGGTATTCCTAATTCGAATGTAATGTAGTATTATTATCATCATGCGTGATATCTAAATAACTTTGACTATTAATTATAAGAACTAGCCTTGCGTTAGCATTTCCCCTCTCCTCCGTATAAGAACAATTGATCATGTGCATTTACATTCAATTGTATACTTTATCACTAAACGAGACAGCCCATAATTGCGATACAATAACTTCGAACTTAGAACGTTTGGGGTTCACACGAGACTACTTTTCATGATTTTTAACATTTAAAATTAGAATCTAAAGTTATGGGTAATAAAATCCAAAGTTGTGGATTTCATGTTCCTGTATAATGGTTCCTTATTTGACTACGGAACCCTAATAATTTGCGTGTCCAATATCATGATTTCATGACATTCCTCAATGCAACAGACCGCTTTTTTAAGTAACGCTTTTAGTGAAACGTGGATGTTCTGAGGTTTCAGAATATCACTGACTACCTTCTCGGGGAATATAGTCGTGAGCATATGCGTATGTTTATGCTTGTATTAAAATAACTATTTGATTTAGTACAAAATAAATTATTGAATATACTAAACAATAAAGTTGCATTTTCGTATTTTAATTCTAAAATTATTTGTTAAAATAAAGTCATTATTTAGTTCATCAACCATTGTCACAGTTACCAATCAGAAACAGGAATATTAGTGGTAGCAAAGCCAAGACATTACCGACTTTGATCCCCTCTAACCACGCTCCTTTGTATTCATGGGATGAACGAAAGTTATCCCAGGTGCGTACCCCCCTGGCCGCCACTTCTTCCACTCCTTTTGAAAAATTTCGAGCATTTTTAAATTACTGGCTGCCTTCAGACGTAGGCCACGAATTTAGCGATTAATCTGTACTCAATTGATATTCAAATCTGTTCGGTTTTTCGTTTTAGATCGTAATAAAAAACTTTATAAGGTTGATTCTAAAAGCTGAACGATAGACTGTTTGATGGAAACACGGAAGAAGTTTCGTTACTACTGAAAATATTGTATTGGTTTGTGGTGTAATATTTGGATGATATCAAAGTATAGATTGGACAATTTTGTATTAGATAAGACTCGAACCGGCAACCTGTCAATCGGGACTTTGCTATAATTCAATTAAGCTATCGACACTTCTGTCCGTAGAACTTCTGAACATTGTCTTCTTTGATTTGAATACTACAAAATGGCTATAACATGTTCATCATCATAATCGTATGGCATTTTTGTCTTCCTGCTTGGATCCTAGGGGGGGGGGGGTTAAATTTTGAGGTCGAGGTGTTTCAGCCAGTCTTCCGCTGCCGGGGTTAGCCTGTGGAGTTCTTCGATTCCACCGGGGAAACGGCGCAGAGTGCACTCGTTTACCACATGGGAGAGGGTCTGGTCAGGTGCCCCGCAGTCGCAGGTTGGAGACTCCCTCAAACCCCAGTTGTGGAGGTGATAGTTAGTCAGGTTAGGTTAGTTAGGTTTATGTTAATAACCTAATTAGAAAAAGAGTATCCAATAATATTAGTGTTTTATGCTTCAAAACTGTAATAATTAATGCAGTGTTCGGGAAATTTAAACACAAACGTGACCTTTTAACCATAATATGGCTAATATATGGTCTTTTCGTATCGTAAGTACCTACTATCATTTTAACGAAAAACTCTGTCAAGACATATTCTTTTTTCTGAAAAAAAAACGCTTTTCGCTAATGACTTACTTACTATACGCTGATTTCGAAGCCCCTATTTTTACCATAGCTTTATTTCTTGTTCATTTTATCTTCGGATGTACTTTTAGAGGAAAGGTTTAATGTCTCCATCTTTGTGTAGGTCTCGTTATTAATCTCTAAAAGAGTCGTGACAATGGACGCTGCGTTTTATAAGAAACCTTATGTCATTTAGTCTGATGAACGTTTTTAATTAAGTTTTTTCTTCAGCGGTGAAAGGTGGTTCGGGAGTTTTGGGAATTTTATGTTGTTAGTGCAATGTCACATTGATAATCTAGTTCCATTTAAACTATCAGCCTAGCCTAAAATTGTATTATGATGACTAGAAAACGATACAGAACATAATTAGATACATACATCCATGACTCGGGTACGAATATTAATATTCATTCATCAAAACGTACAATACAATACAATTCATTGCCAAGTATCATAATGATTTTAATTCTAGATTTAAGTTCTGCAGTGCCCTTGCCGAGTCCATTGTGTACTTGAACCACTATGTAAGATCTTTTAAATCCATTGTTGAAATAAATGATAAGTAATATTGTATTTGTATACCCACAGATCAGCAGGTAGATCCACTACCAGCTATTGGGTAGTCAAGTTTTGCCTATTAGTATTATTGTGATGTTAGATATAAAATTGATAGTACGCATAAAAAAATCTTTCTACAATATTATTTATTTTAAACAACCTGAAATTGTTTACCGACAAAATAATGTTGTTTCAAAAAATTAACCCTTTCTCCCGTTATAATAACCGAAACAATTAAACAATTCCCGTAACAAAATAATCAACCTCCTTGAACCCGTAGCATGTCCAATAAACGTTAATTAGCAGACTGCTACACGCCACGAAACTTGGCCTCGAGTGAGCTGCAAATTATAGCATTTGCACTAAAAACAAACGAACAGACATAAATCTCAATATTAGTGGATTTATGCAGTTAATTTGTGTGGCATTGTCGCGAGCGGGTCGTCGTGCCGAAACGGAACATGCACGCATTGTCGGTACTTCTACGTGACGTGCAGGTGGGTACACAAGTGTTTGCCACTTCTTTATTTTTGATAAACAAAAAAGTTGGTATAGTAACGCAGCGAAAGTTGAGGCGAAAAACACACGCCAAAAATCGTAAGTCTCGTTTTGTTAAAATTCCTTAACATTTATTTGTGTTTATTTACTTATGGTTCACCTCACATATAAATGTGACTTTTCACAAAGCAGGGTTATTATTTTAGCACCTTTGCATGGGTTGTTCGGCTCAACTCACGCTGCGTTTCCTATAGTAGGTGCAAGATTCCACGGTAGCGTAAACATTTAACGTCTGCGTTTATTAAAGCGTCTAATTGAGTTATACTCCATCGCATGATTATATAACAGTTTGCATTTTCAAGTCGCTAACCTAGATGACCACAACTAATAGAAACTCTTAGCATGAAATGTCATTATAATGGTGGTGATTGCCTTCGATCGTACATACCTTAATCAGTTATTTAATAATTATTGACAGCCATAAAAGATATTAGTATTGACTAATATACAAAACACAACACACACACACACATCTTATATAAAACTGAACTTAATACATAATCAAGGTTCAAAAAATGGCAGAACCAAAAGAGCTCATAAGATCTATTTCTTCTACTAGCCAAATACGACTAAGTATGAATCAACGAGGCACTGTAACTTTACAACTGTACATTTTAACGAAAATCTGACAATATACAAGCGTAGATATTTGTTTCTAGATTGTTCTTGCAAAATTTCTTTGACTTTAATTGGTTAGTATCGAAAATATAACCAGACTTTGTTTGTAAGGAGCGCTCCAACGGTAATGTACCCTTAAAGATACTAGGTACCTTACAAAGAAATTCATAAATATAAAACTTCAAAACAATTTCGCTCACGACTGTACAGTAATCCCAAGTTAGCTCCAAACTTCTAACTTAGACGAAATATACAGCATGTTCCTGTCGCATAAGTAATGAAATAAAATAGTGTCTCCTTCGATATTAATTACCCCGCGACACGAGAACCGTTGCGTAGGGGATCTTGGGGGGAAACGGGGGTAATTTAGGGGAACTGGGAGATTATAAAAGTAGGTCGTCGGTAATCGGAATAGGAGATAATCTGGTTGTTGAAATGGGTTTTTATTTGTATAATGGGTGCTTTTGGAATTACGTTTTTTGTTAACCACAGACTATATTCCTACCTGACCGACATTAAATTAATGTTTTAAGTAATTACTTAATAAAAAGTCTCTAAAGATTTATTTAAAGTATGTATTGAAGAAGCATGCTGCTGATTACTGGCTGTTTTTATGTATGTTTTATTGACGAAGCATGTACTGACTGCGACGGCCCGACAGCACAGTCTGTAGTGATCCTGCCTGCTGTGCCGAGGGTCGCGGGTTCGAATCCCGTAAGGGACAAATGTTTGTATGATGTATATGAATATTTGTACCCGAGTCATGGATGTTTGTATCTATATATGTATGCTATATCATTGTCTAGTTATCATAATACAAGTCCAGGCTAGATTCTGGAACTTTAAATGTGACTAGATAATTTGTGTGACAATGTCCAAGATTTTTTTTTTTTTTTTTATATTTTACTGACTGATTTTTAGGGTTCCCTAGTCAAACAAGGAACCCTTATACGTTCGTCCATTCTATCTCTCTGTCTGTATGCCCCACCTCAAATTACCCCGTATTTTTTTAAGATTTTTCGTATTAATTATTTAATATTCTTTTTACTAGTATTATTTTATTAAAAACTTGTTACTTAAAAATTAAATATTAAAGAGAAGAGATATTTTTATGAAAATAATTTAAATATGTATTGGAAAACTAAAATAACTATAATTTAAATACGTGAACACGATTAGGTATTACAGAACAGATGCTACGCCGTAGCTTCGTAGCGCGTAGCACACATTTCGTTACAGATACCGTAGCACGTAGCTAGACAAATCATGCTATTGAACAATATTCCAAACAATAGTTGCTTTGGTGTTTGCTTCCAATATGTTTTCGTAACAATATGCATCTATGTGCAATTATACAGGGTGTAAGATTAAATGCGTTAAGTAATTTTAGGGGTGCTTTAGACTGTCAAACTAAACAACTTTTACTATCGGACCTACATCAAAACCGCAAAAAAAATCTGCTGTTTCATGGCTGTTTCATACATTATGGTCGAGTAGCTATTGACATTTTCTATGGAAAGGCAAATTTTTTTCTCGATTTGATGTTGGCTCCATAGTGAAAGTTGTTCAGATTGATGGTCTGAAGCACCCAGTTATTTAATTCTACACACCGTATAGATTAGGTTGTGTTGAATGGTATTGTATATAGAATTTATTGTAATGGAATAGAAGGTGTCACAAAACACCCCAATAATATTGGATTGGGTGGTTTAGAGTCTAAAATTTAGACCGTCAAACCCAACAACATTCACTGTATAGGTAGAAACCAAGTAAAAAACAGCTGTAGGAAATTTGAGTCGAGTACTGTGCTAAAGTTTTGTAAGAAATAGCAGGTTTTTTTAAATCTCCTCTCTTTTTCTTCATAATGAAAATTTTTCAGTTTGATGGTCGAAACCACCCCTTTTAAGGGTGTTTTGTTACACCTGTATATTACGACAATAAATGAGTTCGTCAGCACTTCATATGGGCAGAAAGGACGCAATACACGCCTCGAAATTTAAGTATGTAGTATGTAGTAAGACCTATGTATTTAAGGAATATAAATTTTTGTTTACAAAATAGAAATGACAAAAACAACAGTGTGACGACATCACCGAAATACAGCGAGCTAATTTCCAAACGTACGAAGTGCAACATTGGTGGGCCGAGGTAATGTAGCGAGACGAAACCGAATCTAATGTGTGCTCGCTCCGCTGACGGACGAGAACGGGGACGACGTCGCGCTAATGTGCTGTGATGCCGGGGTTATCTTTGATACTAGATGTGGCAACAATATTTGACAAACTTACTACTAAGGTTGATATCAATCTGTTATCGTTTACTGCTGAATATAGGCCTTCCAAGGCGCACCAAAAGAGCGTTTTCTTCGATCTAATGTGTGCTCGCTCCGCTGACGGACGAGACATAGAGCGGGTACGACGTCGCGCTAATGTGCTGTGATGCCGGCCTTATCTTTGACACTAGATGAGGCAACAATATGTGATAAACTTACTACTAAGGTTGTTATCAATCTGTCATCATCTACTGCTGAATATAGGACTCCCAAATTGCGCTAAAAGGCGTTGTCTTCGATCTAATGTGTGCTCGCTCCGCTGTCGGACGAGACGAAGAGTGGGGACGACGTCGTACTAATGTGCTGTGATGCCGGGCTTATCTTTGATACTAGATGTGGCAACAATACTTAATTAACTTACCACTAAGGTTGTTATATATCTGTCATCATCTACTGCTGAATATAGGACTCCCAAGGCGCGTTAAAAAGGTTTTGTCTTCGATCTAATGCGTGCTCGCTCCGCTGACGGACGAGAACGGGGATGACGTCGTGCTAATCTGCTGTGATGCCGTGCTTATCTGTGATACTGGATGTGGCAACAATATGTGCTAAACTTACTACTAAGGTTGTTAATTAATCTGACATCATCTACTGCTGAATATAGGACTCCCAAGGCGCGATAAAAAGGCGTTGACTTCGATCTAATGTGTGCTCGCTCCGCTGACGGACGAGACGACGAACGGGGACGACGTCGCGTTAATGTGCTGTGATGCCGGGGTTATCTTTGACACTGGATGTGGCAACAATATCTGATAAACTTACTACTAAGGTTGTTATCAATCTGTTATCGTTTACTGCTGAATATAGGCCTTCCAAGGCGCACCAAAAGAGCGTTTTCTTCGATCTAATGTCCTCTCGCTCCGCTGACGGATGAGACGAAGAGTGGGGACGACGTCGTACTAATGTGCTGTGATGCCGACCTTATCTTTGATACTGGATGTGGCAACAATATCTGATAAACTTACTACTAAGGTTGTTATCAATCTGTTATCGTTTACTGCTGAATATAGGCCTCCCAAGGCGCGATAAAAAGGCGTTGTCTTCGATCTGATGTGTGCTCGCTCCGCTGACGGATGAGACGAAAAGCGGGGACAACGTCGCGCTAATGTGCTGTGATGCCAGGGTTATCTTTGACACTGGATGTGGCAACAATATGTGATGAACTTATTACTAAGGTTGTTATCAATCTGTCATCATCTACTGCTGAATATAGGCCTTCTAAGGTGCACGAAAAAAGAAATACTGACATCAAAATCAAAAAAGTAAATAATAATAATTGTGGCGACGAGCTCACTCCCCGTCACACGGACAGAGTTTCGGTACTAGTGAAACGTGGATGTTCTGATGTTTCAGAATATCTCTGACTACCCCCCTCGGGGAATACAGTCATGAGCATATGCGTATGTGCTTATAATAATATTGAATTCTATGACTTTCGTTTCGGATCTTTGAAGAACTTTAATTTGTTATATCGAAGTCGCTATCAAGCCGGGATGATTCGCGACTAGGCTTGTAGTAATTTTTTGGCTTGGCTTAACACCAAATTATAATTAATTTGATATCATCGTACACCATAACATGTGACCCTTACTACTTGCTTCAAAACGCTTCTAATTCGATCTGGCGCAGTCGGGTAATAAAATAAGTAAAAGTTCTAGCAAACTGACCACCCATAAATGGACCAAGGTCGTAAGTGCATATGTATTAAATTCATAATAAATCAGCTTCCAAAACGTTGCTCCAACAATGCATCATAATAGCTTACACCTCGCTCCGGTAACTGTGGGCTTTTACCTGCGAAGTAACAAGAAAGTTTCCGTTGGAAACTATTCCGTTAGATATTGACAATAGTTGCCTTACAAAGTAGAAAGTTGAGATTTTGTGAACCGTTCTTCTTGAGTGCTTCATCGTTACCGAGTTTGGAGTTTCATAGTAACACTTCAGCACGAAAAGGTATCTCGAAGAAGTTGGCAAAGATCTATTTTTTTTTAACATAGTTCGCTCGCTAAGTATTTTGCGTACGAGTTTTTTTGGCATGTAAACGTCATCTGTTCTGTTTAGACCATAAAGGTATTATACCAGGAATAGAGGAACATACAGCTGAGAGAGTGAGATGTACCTATCGTCACCACTGTATAATAGAAAGAGATACATGACGCGAGGCAGTACAACCGTTTTTTAGTCTCTTATCAATTTTTACAATTCGGTTTCCGTGAATAATTGCAAATCTGAAGTGAAATCGTAGATAATTTTGTGAAATATACTGACACTACTTCATTAATTTATCCACGATTTCACGTTAGACTCAGAATTATAGACAGTATTCGAATTTTTGCCTGCGAATAGTCTCCTGAAAACATCCAAAAACGGTTTCATTTGACAACTCATGACATGTCACTGCCTCTATTCTTGTAAGGTATAATACCTTTCTGGTTTAGACTGTCTATAAGTTATGTGATCGCGTACGTAAATCAGACTACTGTCGACTGACTGACAAACTTTTAAGGTACTTTTGATAGCTATCAGCATCAACCTATACAGGGTGTAAGTTTCCTGCTGGTATCGTGTGGCTAGACAATTCACGGGCGGACGTGTTTCGTGCGAGCATGGTTTGGCTAGCCACGTGGCTAGTACATACGTAAATAAACCAACGACTGTCATCAATTTCCCTTTCACGTGGTTAGTTCAGTTCAAATAAGATATTCTCATACGTTAAGTTGACGTCTGGTTGTCAAAACATTAAAATCCTTACTAGACTGAGTTTAGGGTTCGACTTACGTGGTTGTGGTGCTTTATTTCACACATTTAAAAAAGGTCATAATAACGCTTTCTAGGTGTCCAACTGTCACAATTAAATAGAAGCAAAACCAGCGTTGCAATCATGGCATAAGGCTTTATTTTAATGAAGTTGAAGCTGATCAAACGTCAGAGATAAAAAATAAACTCGCAATATTGCCATGACATTTAATAAGGCATTTGCAATAGCAGTCGACATTTCCAGCCGATCGGAGACAAATGAAAGTCTTCCAGGAGGAGTCGTGTCTTTGTACGTCATGAGAGGGAGCGGGGAGCGGAGTAGGGTATTGTAGCATCTTATCAATTAAATGAATAACGCTCTCTGGCACATTGTTCTGCAAAACAATAGGACATGGCCGAAGGCATCCCACACTACGCCTGCCAGTTCGTGGTCTCCACTCTAGAATTCTATGTACCAATGGTTGTCAGTTCTCCGGCAGATGACCGGCACATTTTGCTACAGCATAAGTTCTCATTATCAGAAGTCAACCACTTTAGTTCTCTGAAGTATCACCTCATTCTTGTAGTAACCTCTCAGAGAAACACCATAACTCTGTCCATAGCTCGCTGAGCGACTTTAATTTGATGAACTAGTCCTATCTTCAAGGTCCCCGTTTTCGTACCCTAGTGACAGGACGTACTGATTGAACCGTTCCAGGAAGTGGCTGTTCATATGTCTGAAAGTCCAAAGGGTTCGATTGCCTATGTGCTAAATGGTCAACATTAATAACAGACATATAATACGATTGATAGAAAGAACGATTGTTAAATGCATTACTGGTCATATAGCATGTACATTTAATAATTCCTTTTTAATATAAGTATCTCTTTCATAACTTACACCAAGTGTAAAAGAGTAACAAGGCGCGAGAGAAATGAGCCTCAAAGTTCAAAGAATGTCTCATATTACGAGTGTTTGCTCACAGTATTTTAATATGAACATTGCAGACAAGGCTGAGTATGAATCGTGTATGCTCTTTTATGTGAAAACACATTGTTACCGCGTGCGAGCGTTTTCAACGTGGTACGTACAAAAAAATATCTCGTATTTTTTATTATGGAGACATGCCTTAGTCCAGCTACTGTCCCAGTATGTATTTTGACATCTAATTCGTCATCATTCATCATCAAATCATGCCTGGTAAGCCCCAGTGGTGGATATTAGGCCTCTTCATTTTCACGTCAAATATTTAGGTAATGTATAGTAATTCAATCCCATCTTTTAAACAAAATGTTAACGGCTACAGATTTTAAATTATAATCAGGATATATAGGGTTATTTTAAATTAGTTGGCGAAACTGAACCAGGGCCACCTGTTAATGATAACAGATTGCATTATCAATGTTTATAATTGGTATTGATGATTTACAAAATTATTATTATCTACGTATCGTACGCAGTGCGCGGCCGGCGGGCGAACATTGACCTCAGAATCATAATATTATGATCAAGCGTATAAAAGGGTCATTACCATGTAATTGTACCTACTTAGTAACTGATACCAAATGTGGTTGTTAAGTTTCGCCAACTAATTAAATTTGATCTTATATATTATACGTCCTACAGTGGGACACAGGCATCCTCAATTTATAGTGGTTCAATAGAGGCAAAGTTAGTAGTTTTAGTAATAAGCTTCAGAGCATTTTGCAAGCTGCCTCAACTGCCTCTGACTTTCCTAAACGAACACACTAACGACTCTATCCAGAACCCACTAGGCTATCATCATCATTATCAGCCTATCATCGTCCACTACTGAACATAAGCCTCTCCCAAGAGGCATCACAAACGGCCTTCCTCATCCAATTGCTCCCCACTACCTATCTCAGGTCGTTTTTCCAGTAGCAGAGGACATCCCACACAACGCCAGCAAATTTGTCACCATTCTAGAATTCGGACTCCCCATTGATTCAGTTTTTTCGACAGATATACCCCACTGCCACTTCGGCTTGCAAATTTTCAGAGCTACGTAATTTTTTTTTTTATTTTTTTTTTATTTATAGTTAATGGACTTCTTGCTTGTGCGTTAGCACCGCATTTCCGCCAATGTCAAGTGGTTTGAGGGAGTATCTATCCAATCTCGAGGATTGTTTTTGAGTAAGAACACAACTGCGATGGATTGCGCAGCCTCGTGGCAGGCTGAAACGCGAACCGCGCGAACACCACGCGAAAGACGAGTGTTCGGGGCAAACCCTGCAACGTGACTCAAATTGTTTTACTGTTTTACAATTGGTTGACATACTCGTGTCACATGTTAATAAGCCAGTCATATCTGCCGAAGAACTGACAAACGATGGGGAGTTAGTCATTCTTTATACGATCTCGAACTAGGCTATAAATTATATTATTTATATGCAGCTTGAAGACTACCCCCCATATTTCATCCCCCGACAATACACGTCAGGCGCACTCGACTCAATTATGTGCGATCTGCCGTCACTAATGTGTATGGAAAAATGTTTAAACGATCCAAAAATGTTTTATGTTTGACGACAAGCCGTGCTACGAGTTACAGAAGCGACAATGAATGTTAAACCATTTCATTTTTAAATGTTTTTATTACACATAAAAAAACTAACCACACCTTACTCCCATTTCGGGGTGTAGTCCAATCATTTTAGGGTTTGACCCTAACAATAATTCATTTATCGCTGAAACTTTGCAGTGTGATAAAGTAAAGTATACAGATTACGGTTGACAAAATAATCTAGGTTAAATTTTTCCCGGTCCTAGACTATTTGTCGACCGTAATCTGTATACTTTACTTTATCACACTGCAAAGTTTCAGCGATAGATGAATTAATGTTAGGGTGTCCATACAAGGAAACTCTAAAATGACTGGACTAGTCTCAAAGTCAAACGCTTTAAGCTCATGCGCATCATTGAATCACGTGTGTGTTCTCTTTGCAGAATCATTGAATTCATTGAAGCTCACTTATTTTTCAGATCTTCTTTTTTTGAAGCTTCCACCGCGTCGCGTGCGCAGTTTGTCGCTCTAGAAAAGATGCGGTCAGAAACACAAGAACATTTAGTAACACTTACAAACTATTACAATATTAATTCTTATGATCACACTTTGCCACAACTACCACCACCTTCTAAGGTTACAACGATTACTTTTATCTCTGAAAAGACGTTTTTAATTAAATTAATTTCAGAATGGCTTGTTAAATGATAACAATTGTTTAAAATGAAAGTAACATCATATTTTCACCAAAAGCTAAAAAAAAATAGTGGAAAATCGTACAGATATACCCATTATCATTAAACACTTCACAAGCAAGCCTTATCTCTCACCGCAACGTTAACTAAATACTTTATTCCACTATCTTAACAGTGCACTATCTGCTCTAAGCATCTACAAACAGCAGTTGCAATAAGCGTTGCATTTGCATTCCCATTAGACCTGCACTGTTTGCTCTTACGAATGCTTGCTAAGTCGACTACGTGTTTTGTTATAGAAATCATTACGTTTCTATTTAGTGCGAGATTGTTTCAAATGCATGCATGCATGCATTGTTTCAAATGATCTGAAACTAGAAAAGCAGCCGGCAAAACTAAAAGACTCGGTTTTTTCCTCCTTTTCAAAAGTAGAAAATAAAATGGTCGGTACTTAGTTCAAAACGTGCTAATTCCTTTAATTACCGTATGGCTTAAATTATATCACCGTATTCTGTCCCGATATACCAAAGGTATACTTTTTTTCGCAAAAGGTCTTTTTTGCAGTGATTAGTGGCACAAAGACTTATCGTTCACTTGAGACATCATTTTATTTTAAACCTGCTCATCGAAAATTTTGATGAATATTTTGACCGCTGAAAAGCCTTCTTAAGATCTAAGTAACAGCCTACGAATTGTAGACATAAAAGATACAAAATAATGATAAACAATGGAAAAGGTAAAACAAATCTATATATTCTATTTTACGACGTACATAACTAGAAAATTACACGGAGAGCTTCTACATTTTCACGCCTTACAAAAAAGGGAGTGCTAAAAATATTTATTTTATGTTAGAAACCCTACAAAATCACATATACATCACACACGCAAAACTATCATTGCGCGCTCGAACGAACACTAAACAACAAGGAACAAAGAAAATCCAACCATCTGAACCTTACACTTGATTGCAAGAAAACTGGTCACTCGAAGATTTTCATTTCAATAAAAGCTGAGCGTGAAATCTATAGGCGGTCCACACGCGACCAGACAACGCATTTGCATTCCCATTAGAGGCGCGTGTTTGCGCAACGCGACACTGTTTGACAAATACTCGACTGTCGCGGTGCATCGGATTACTGCATGTTTGTTGACACTGCTGTTTGTTATAGGCCATTTTAACCACGCAACTGGTTCACCATGAGGTCCTTACAAATATGGGTTTGCGATTGAAACGTTACATTTCGAACGCGATAGTGTGTGCTCGGAGTTATTTGCAAATGGAATGGAACAACGTTTAGAATCTGAATGTTTGGTGACATCTTAAAAGCATTCCAATGAGTGATCCTTTCTTCTTTATACGATCTTATCCTATTATGGGGTAAGTTGTATGGGGTCGGCTCTCCCAATCGCACGTCACCAGAGAGCTCTGTTCTTGGTTGTCGTTTGCAGGTCTTTATGACAGACATTCATGTCAATCGGGGTCTGCCGCGGCAACTCGGTACCGATTCCAGGCTTAGCCATGCGTGATTACAGTTTCTCCCGATTCCAGGCTTAGCAATTCCAGTTTCTTATTTTCGGTGCTAATTCTAAAATCCTAATTGCATTGAACTTACAAATGAATATCAATCTGAAACCATTTGTACTTGTAACCAAAGTTACTTGTTTTCCACGAAACTGAAACAGGCATGTTCGTTACCAAATACACTAATTCATTAAACGTCGGTTTGGAGTGGGGCTGCGTTAATCTTGATTAACTAGTTGGATAATCGCGACAAATCGAGCTTGGAATCGTCGGGCTTTTGTTACGTAAGCTTTGTATTTTGTCTTTTCGTGCGGCTAGGAAAAAGCCTACAAGTTTCGTATAGCTATATACATCTATTTTTCTTTTAAAATAATACGTATTCCCGTTTAATCTTCTCTGTATTGTTTTCGTGCAAAATTGTATAATCTGTTCTATTATTACTTTAAATATGCAAAATCAGCATAGCATAGCATATGCTCACGACTATATTCCCCGAGGGGGTAGTCAGAGATATTCTGAAACCTCAGAACATCCACGTTTCACCAGTAGTACCGAAACTCTGCAAAACTCTCTAACCTCTAAACTCTCTCTCTCTCTCTCTCTCTCTCTCTCTCTCTCTCTCTCTCTCTCTCTCTCTCTCTCTCTCTCTCCTCTCTCTCTCTCTCTCTCTCTCTCTCTCTCTCTCTCTCTCTCTCTCTCTCTATAACTCTGCGTACTGCTTCTGCGATGCAAAATCAAAGTGCAGTAAATACAGAATGCTCTTTGGAAAATGAAACGTATTTGAAAATTAAAATACAATGGGACACCAATTATTTTGTCCCCAAGTACACACATTTACTGTCATCGTGCGTTTCCTCTCTTTTTAATCATTGTCGCGTAAAAACAGTTTTTACAGTCTGTTTGGGCCACATTGGTTTATGCACGCGTATGCAAGGGCTCATGCATGCTTCAGGCCATGCGTTCATTTTAATATGACCTCCACCATTTATTGCATGGATGGTTGTATTCATTGTTAATTTATTTTAAAATCAAATTTCGACGTTTGTGTCTCGCCTATTGTTTACTGCGTAGTAGGTAAAACAAAAATAGGTATGTAAATTGTTTTGGTTGAAATTTCGTTAGAGGGCGGAATACATTTATTAATTTCAATCGAAACGTTGTTATTGAAATTGGTTTGCTTTTTATAACTGTTCTATTATAGCATTATTTTCATAAATGAAAGAAACTGTAATTAGATTGTCGTCCCTCTGAAAAAGTTGCAACATTTATTAACCTCTTAGTGCCAAAATTTCGGTTATCGAATTTCATTACTAATACCTAGATACTGCATACCTAGGTATTTGAGTTGGAAAACCTCGAAGCTTTCTGGAAACCATATTTTCAAAACAAATAATTTTTCACACTGAACCGTGTGCTGATTTCGACTACATTTGGAAATATAGCCGCGAAGATGTATTTTTCTAAACTTACAGATGTCAAATTAAATACATTACATGTATACTCAACGGGGTGCTTCAGACCACCAAACCTCATCAACTTTTACTGTTGTGGGGACCAACAAAGAAATCTGCTGTTTTATACATTTTGATCGAGTATCTATTGACATTTTCTATGGGCGATTTTAAAGTTGGTCCCATAGTAAATGTTGTTTAGTTTGATAGTCTACACCTACAGCACTCCGTTAAGTATGAAACCCTTCACACCGATGCTGACACTTTTTTTAGAGTCACGTTGCAGGGTTTGCCTCGAACACTTGTCTCTCGCGTGGTGTTCGCGCGGTTCGCGTATCAGCCTGCCACGAGGCTCCAAAATCCTTCTCAGTTGTTCTTACTCAAAAACAATCCTCAAGATTGGATAGACACTCCCTCAAACTACTTGACACTGGCGAAATCTAACAAGGAAACGCCATTAAATAAAAATAGAGTAGAATAGACACTTTTTTAGGGGGATGATCAGACCATAAAACTGAACAACTTTCTCTATGGAACCAACATCGAAATCGCGAAAAAAAATTGCTGTCCCATAGGTACATACATTTGCAGTTTTGTATGGAAGAGCAGATTTTTTTTACGCTATTACGATGTTGGTGCCATAGAGAAAGTTGTTCAGATTGACGGTCTGATCATCCCCTTAAACAAGTTTCAGCATATTACCTAAGAAGGATGCTGTATAGGTATTAAAAAGCACAATAACACAACATAAAAGGCTATATGTTATGAATAGTCAGCGATTTTCCAGCGACTTCGACGCCTGAGCTGCACCGGATGTGATTTACGATCTACCCTCCATCTGTATTCACCAATTTATTCAAAACGTACGCTCTCTTTCATGCTTCAGTGATACAGAATAGTGCCTTTACAGGTTTAACTTTTAAGTAGGTATTATATTTGAAAGAACATAATATTTTCCTAGCTCTATTGTTAAGAGGATAAATGTTTTATTAATTATAACTAAACTTTATTGACTTTCCAACTATTTTGTAGCAAATAATATAAAAAGCAAAACGTTTTGCTTCTTTTCAGTGAAGTCCTTGCGGCGCGCCTCAATGCATTTTTTTAAACACGATCTGGGATCTTATCTCTGAGTCTGTCGTTTGTCAGATTTCCTTTAAAGTTAGTTTCAATGGTAGGATTAATTTAAGATTAGCATGGAAAACTTTGAGCAACTGTAACATTGAAACTATACATTTTTAACGAAAATCTGTCAAACCACGGGTACAGCGATTAGTTTAAAAATATAGATCACCTTCTTTTGTATGGAATGCAAATTATCTTAAAATTTCGAAGGATAATTTGACGACTTGATAGTTTAGTTGGTAGAAAACCTACTTGCTGACTATAGAGTCGCTGAATTGAATCCGGCAAGCAAGGGACATATATTTTTAAGTGCGTTCACACACGATGACGCACTGACTGAGCGGCAGATGTCAGTCCATAGAACCACACCCGGTGCGTCAATGCGTCACCGTGTGTGCTTCTACGTGCGGTTACATACAACTCCTTGCTTCACAAATGACGGACTGACGTCTGTCACTGCGTCAATGCGTCATCGTGTGTGAACGCACTAAACATGAATGTTTATATGGGTTATGAGCCAGTACGTAAAATAAAAGATGCTACTACTGTAATCATACCAATCGAGCAAATTTGACTAAGAAGCTAATCTGTTTCGTAGTCAATTGGCGTGAGAACCTCTACAATGTATCGTGCGTACCGTTTCTGATCGTTTCTGATACTTTGATTAGGATTGTGACAATATACAGGGTCCAACTTAATATGCTGACACTTTTTTAAGAGGATGATCAGACCATCAAACTAAATAACTTTCTCTATGGGAGCAACATCGAAATCGAGAAAAAAAAATCAGCTGTCCCATACAAAACTACAAACTGACTCGAGCCAAATGTATGGGACTGCTGATTTTTTTTTCGCGATTTCGATGTTGGTCCCATAGAGAAAGTTGTTCAATTTGATGGTCTGATCATTCCCTTAAAAAAATGTCAGCATATTAAGAAGGACCCTATATTATGGTTTGGTTAGCATTTATAATAATTATAAGATTTTAGTTTTGTGATTTACGTTTTTCAATTGTTTTGATTTTTTATTAACATTATTATAATCCTAATGATTATGAACCAATTCTTTTTTCAAGTCTCATTTGAAGAGAGAATTTTCACCATAAACTTTTTCTAACAAAAAGCTAGGTTTTTTCTTGTAGCACGCATCCCCTGCGGCTTCTCCCCCCATGATTGCCGCAGTAAATCTCAGCCAAGAGTTGTGCGACAAAAATATCATTATGTAAATTTACATAGAAATAAAAACGGTTCGGTTGCAATCGACGGGTGCCGGGAGCGTACGCGGTTTTGAATGTTTTAAGATTTGTCTTTTTAGAAAATTGGAAAACCTTTCCCTTGGTAAAGTCTTTTCTAGTGGACAGAAAATTTAAGCAATTATTGAAGAACAGTAAGGTACCTAAATAGAAAAAAAAAAGACTATTGTATTAGAAATGGCTCAATTTTTTGGCTATTTAATCTTTACTCGCTAATTCCCTCAAATTCTTTTCGTCGCCAATTTCCGTTTCGTTAGATTATTTTACATACAAAAACTCACGACCGTATTGACTAAGGGGTTATCATCAACTTTGTTACAATGACACAATGTGTAATCTTAAATGCGTTACATAATATTTTAGGGGGTGCATCAAACCTTAGAGCAAAATAAAATGAATGGATAGGCCAGGCCTTACGCGAACATTTCAAACCAGAAAAATGAGGCAAAACAAATGAAAGGTTTACTTCAAATTTGTATGCAAGTGCCCTAGATTTGACAGATATAATGGCGCTAGTTTGTATAGACCAAGTGCACCAACAGTTTGCTTCAACTTACCGTGCTTTAGGCCTATCCATTAATTTTATTTTGATCTAAGCCTCAAACCCTAAATATTTTTTTTATTATCGGACCAATATTTAAACCTGATAAAAACACACTATTACCTACTCATTTCCCACATTTGGGTCGAGTTAACATAAACGTTTTCTACGGAACAACATAATCTTTTTCCGGATTGAGATGTCGGCTCCATACTGAAAATTGTTTAGTTTGATGGTCTGAAGCACCCCCTAAAATATTCCACGATTATGTTTACAGCCTGTTTAACAAAGCTCTCTCAAACTCTAATTTCAAAACTTGAGTCTTCATACCGTCTAGTTTCCGCTAAGTCTCGTTGGTGAAATATGACAGATAGACAGACAGACCAGAACATGTAATAAACTCAAGCGCTATTATTTAAATCGCGGTTACAATGGACGCCTGCCCAAACTGAGATGCCGACGAGTCGGCATTACGTGTTGTGATGGCAATTGATTTCATTTAAGGAGTTCAAGAGCGAGCTTACTTAAAAATTTATAATAATTATTTTATCGATGCATATTCCTGCTATTAGGCTGGTCTCAAAACTTGGATGGCAAGTCAAAGTAAATGGCATGCCGACGAATCGAAAGAAGGAGACGACTTTGTAGCGGTGCTCTTTACCACCTTGGAATTTAGTTAGGTATGATAAATTTTACTACACTGGTTTCTATTCAACGTCAACTTTTTTATTTGAATGTTTCAAGTTTAAATTTTTCAGTTTTCATTGTATTTTGCAAAAAATAATATATATTGTCTATTCTTATCTAATATTAAGCTAATTAGAACTAAACTATGAGTGACTATGTTAAAGTAAATTTTTCATGCATTTTAAAAGTGTAGATAATAAAAACATTACTTTCCTTCTGGAAAAGTCGGGTAAAAATTATATTACATAGAAATTATTACAAACCCTAAACTCAATGGCGACACGAAATACCTGAACACAGTCGTACCGCAGTTAATCCGAGTACCTACAGTCAGTGCCACAATCTGACAGAAGGCAGAGCTCGACTCGCAGCCTACAGCCACGGTGCCCGTGGAACTTGCGACCCCTACCTCGGTACCTAGACGAATATCAGCACAGTTTGTGGGATTTTTTTCAATTTTTTTTAGGTATTTCCATTTACATCAAGCCGTAGAGTTCATAATACATAGCATAGCATATAATATGTTCACGACTATACTCTGAAAACTCAGAACATCCACGTTTCTATAGTATCGTAACTCTGTCCAGTGTGACGGGGAGTGAGCTCGTCGCCACTTGTAATGGACAGTGGGTATAATGCATGCCTCGAAATTGAAGCATGCAGGTTTCCTCACGATGTTTTCCTTCACCAAAACGCCTGTGGTGTTACAAATCGTACATAAATTCCGAAAAACTTATTGGTAGGAGTCGTCCAGGACGGGATCGAACCATCGCCTCATGTACGGCAGGCAAGGTTACTCGCCACTGGACCACCACGGCTTCATAATATACAGGGTCCTTCTTAATATGCTGACACTTTTTTAAGGGGTTGATCAGACCATCAAACTGAACAACTTTCTCTATGGGACCAACTTCGAAATCGCGAAAAAAAAATCTGCTGTCCCATACATTTGGCTCGAGTAGGTTTGCAGTTTTGTATGGAGCGTTAGATTTTTTTTTCGCGATTTCGATGTTGGTCCCATAGAGAAAGTTGTTCAGTTTGATGGTCTGATCATCCTCTTAAAAAAGTGTCAGCATATTAAGTTGGACCCTATATGTAGAAAAAAATCATAGTATCAATCTATGAGCAAGTGTTTCGCAGCTTGTATCGAAAATTTCCCTACCGCGTCCTCTAAGTCGGCAGTTTACCATATAGGAGGTCGTCTCAGATAAAGACTTTGGGATTGAGTAGGTAAGCCTTTATTTCCCTTTACCTCACTTCAACTTACATATCTTTCGAGCTATGTTGACTTTGGTTCTCATGTACTCAAAACCAAAAAATGTATGCAATCTTATCCCGTAGCCGTAATTATAAATCAATGTCGAGTGCTTGCACACTCACTTTGATCGAAACTAACTACTAGAAACTAAAAATCGGATTATTAATAATGGCATCAGAATTCTCATTCTATTTACACTTTCTCGCACAACCTGAGAGGGTTTGTGAGAAGGGCCTAGTAGGGGTAAAACGTGGTAGAAACCCCCAAAAACGCACAGCAACCCTATCACGATTCTGGGAATATGGTTTTCTCATTTCCGCGCCGAATTTCTCTCTTACATTTATTTTTATTCGTATATTTTGTATTCGTTTCCTGTAACGCCATATTTTTTCTCGACGTTTCTATTTGGGAATACGTCTGGGACCTCGCGTAGAGTTTATTGTGGACGTGTAATAATGATCTTTTGTGACGCTATTACGTTATTAGGACGTTTGTTATTATTTTTCTTTTTTTGTTTTTTTTGTGGAGGAAAATTACCTGGTAAAATATTAAGGCATTATGATTTCACGCCCAACCAAATGAAACCCGATTTAAAATATTGAAATTGACAAGCTATGGAGACCGGCGAGTTAGCAACGTATAGAGAAATTGATCTTTGCTCTAAAGTGGCAGTATCTAGGTCATATACGGGATGAAATTGATATCATTAGCATGTTTTTCAACTAAGAGTCTACCCATCAAACTGAACAACATTTACTATGGGAGCAAACCAATCTCAAAGAACTCAAATGTATGGGACAGCTGTTTTTTTTTTTTTGCTCCGATTGGTTTGCTCCCATAGTAAAAGTTCAGTTGTTCAGTTTGATGGGTAGACTTTTAGTTTAAATGGATGCTAATGATATCAATTTCACCCTGTAGTTAGGAGACCTAATTATCAACCATTCAAGACAGCCTTAGAATGGCACCCACCAGGCAAACAAAAGTGGAGCCGCCCTAAAATAACCGGGGCTGGCCAAGGCAGAGGCCAAAAGTCTTAACATGACCTGGTAGGGGATCTACAGTGCTGTCCAAGATCGCAACCGGTATAGATTTATAATCCAGGCCCTGATACCTCACTTAAAGGGCAGGGGTGACAGGATATCTTATCAAACTAGTCAAAATTGATTGATTTCATTTAAAATGTTCTTACTAACACTTAGAAATCTTTACATGAAAATATGTTGTTTTTACTTGTGCGTAGTACGTATACGAGTACAGCTTGGCCAAAAAGAGTAGAAATTAAATGAGAGCGCTGGCTCCACGTAAGAACGTCAATATCACGCATAACCTGGCAACACTACCATACTCAAATTTTAGTTCCACCTGTCACCACGTTCATGACTTTATGGCCAAGGTATATACCTAGTGATTGTGCTCTTCGTAAAACAATTTAAATGTATTCTAAAACTACATTTGTAAATAATTTACATAGACTTAAACTCACAACCAAACTTTTGAGGACGGCCACAAAGTTTGTTTGCAAAATTTTCAAGATTTCAATTACCTATAGCAACATTTACTTTGTAGCATATTGTATTTTAGTAGTAGTCGTTTATTTATCGACCATTCAACCCAAATATTTTTTATAAAAAGCTATCTCGAAATCATGAACACGTGTCGCCCACTAAACCTGTCCAAAAAAATATAAAAAGGCGCTCAGAAAAAACACCGTAACTCCCAAAACTAAGCCGTGAAACACGTGAAAATTCCACTTTATGGGGTAACAAAGCTTTGGCCCTGGGAGCCATAGAATAGATTACGATTCCTATTTTATAAATGTCAAAGGATGAAAGTTGAGAGGGAAAAGATTGTAGGGTATAAATTATCACCCCTTTTGACTGTGAGGGGTGGCGAAAGTCAAAAGAATACAGTCAATTTGAACTGTTTACTTATTATCCTTATTATAATCCTTAACAATATTTATAAATTATTTATGACATAGACATAGAATTGAATTTAGTGATCGCTGAAAAGATAGGTAGGTTAAATAAATTACAAATATGGGGTATCTACACCGATTAGACTTGGACAATTTATTGTCTAAGAGATTAGATTATTTCTGTGCGTCCGGTGAATAACGGTCCAACTCAAAAAATGCAACTTTACAGGAGAGCCTAAAAACATAATTTTTTGGTAAAAAAAAATATTTTCTCGAAAACCGTTTCATATTTTTTCAAGCAAATCACTGTGTCTTCTAGATATTTTTATGGTCTTTTATTATTATATGGTTAAGTCTATGAAATACTTACCGTGCTGGAGATATTTCGTTCAGAAGTTGAATTAAACCTTTTGACACTAATAAAAATACGTTACATTATGATTTAAATTGAGTTAGGGCCTTTTACACTTCACAATAACCTTGGTATAAAATGGTTTATGTTATATTTTAATTTCATTTTTATTCCATCCCTTTCTTAAATACACACCACCGGAAAACTTACTTTGTAAACTGAATCAAAACGAATTGATAAAAGTAGTTTTATTTAGGTAAAACAAGCTCATCACAAAATTACAAAGTGTTTTTTGAGTTAAATTCTTTTTCACAAAGGTAACATTTTGTGCGTATGGATTTAAATCTAATATTAAATAATATTTTTAACGAAAAATATAACAAACACTTGCAAAATGTACTTTCTAAGCTCACTGTTGAAGCTTTTAATATCCACCATATTCAGCATTAAACTTAAGTGACACAAAAATTAGATATTTTCTAGAAAAAATATTCATTTCGTTATTAAGTAGGTAAGTAGTTTTATCATATATAGGTATATTTTTTTTATGGGTAACACTAGCTTATATGCAAATTTTGTGACGTGGGTAACGCCACGTGGTATCAGTAATGCTGGAAAGTGAAATATTAAACAACAAACCAATATAAAAACAATACAAAAACAAATTCTAAAGCGACGCATGCTTAAAAACTTATCAAGTTAGAACTCACGATTCTGTGCCACAAAATTGTATGACCAGTCTGATGTATTGTCATTCTTAAATACACGTTTGATATCCGGTTCGCTTTGCAGTGTTGTTATTATACAAAATACAAGATATTTTAGGAAAAAAATAGTTTAATTTCAAAGAATAAACAACAGATTCTTTCTTTACTCTGTGTACAAGCCTATGCTTGAAGTGCGGTTCGGCAATCCCTAACTAAAACAAGGCCTGACATTATCACTTAGTTCAATATAACAGTACCACCCTTAAAAAAAATCGCCAGATTGTATTCATACTAAGTGATTCTTATTCTCACTACATAAAAGAAAATATTTGGTGATTGACGGTTTAACTCACTTATTCGACATACATTTTTGGTGAGACGTATAGCGTTCTCCCCAGTCCAAGATGATGTCAGTTTCCGTACTTAGCCCGCTATCAAACACGCATCATATTTATGAGCTACACTTGATTTTTTATGTAGGTATTAACTATTCAGGTTTTTGAAATTTGGTTTAACTCAGATAAATCATATTTCACAAAACAAAATAAATTGTGTCGAAGGATTTAAGTCGAAGTAAATCCATGTTCACCTAATTTTATATTGGTTTTATGATCTAACTCTATTTCAACCATTGCGCACGATAAAAAAATGGACTTAAATCGTTTTGTAATAAGTCTATCTCTGGAATTATTAAAGGTATGAATATTCCAATAACACCATTTTGTAGAGAAAAAAAAATTGAGTATTATGGCATTAAAAACTCATTTTGGATCTAAGTTGAGTTAGACCGTTATTCACCGGACCCACAGATTTGGAATTCCTAGCATACTTACCCTTTGTGTATCGTCACGCACATTCTCTTCTTAAACTTACCTTGTTCACAGGCTAAAGGATTGTCCTAAGCTGATCCTCCTTAAAAAATCAAAACTTTATTGGTTCCTATCGAACACAATAAAATTTAAACTAAAACTTGAACTTTTGTTTGTTTGTTGTTTGTGTGACTCAGGAAACAAAATATCCCACTAAATTGGATAACTAGCACAATGACAGAAAGTACAAACGAAATTATATTTTCAAACTAGCTCTTGCACATGACTTCTAACTCTTGCAATGCGGATTGGTAGACTTCACATACGTACGCATCGGAATTTCTTCTTCAGCGTATGCTGGTTTCCTCACGATGGTTTCCTTCACCGTTTGAGAGCAGTCAGTATTATGTAGATACTTAAGTTAAAAAACTCATTGTTACATGGCATGTCATCCGTGCGGATTCGAACCTGGACCCCAGGATTCAGTTTATTATGTTAATTCCGAAAATCTTCTTTTTGTGTACCAAAACAGTTCCGTAGTTTATGAATGATATCTTAATAGGAAATGGAGAATATCTCCTTGTTTACATCTTGAGATATTTATAAGCGAATATAATACAGTAGAAATGTAATAATTTCACAGTGCTACCACTTTCTCGAATGCACTACCTACCACGTATAAATCTACTCAGTAAGCAACATTTGCACCTGCACCTAGCAAGCCCAGGTGTCGCGTATTTTCAAACTCCGCTCCGGATGACAGCAGCGAGGGGAAGGCCGGCAGCTCACGGAAACGTTTACAGAATCGTTACACTCCAGTTCCATTGCTCTTTGTTGTCACATTCTTCAATAGCAGTTTGTAAAAATGCTCCTTTATTCGATTGAATGATCATTTTTACAACGTATTGTAGAGCTATTATATTGACGGAAGCATTTTGATGAAAAACTTCCATTTTAAAACTTTTTTCATTTCAACATGAGCCATACGTTTAGGGCAAGGTACCTAGGTACCGTGGGGTAAATATGGCATATTAAATATTTTGTAGATGAAAAACTCCGTTTATTTTCAATGACTTTTAGATGAAACTAAGTAAAATGATAATATTTTCTATGCTGCGAAAGGCACGTAAAGCAGTTTGTCCTAGATAGCGCTGATCGATGGCGGTGTACCTATTCATTAAACCTGGGCAGATGCCTATCGAGGCTACCTAAAAATACTCTGATACTAAATTTATTAACAACTTGCCTCCACCAATCCACACTAGGATACTGTGCAGTAAACATTGCTTCTTGTATTCTTTATGCTACGAAGTCGAATGCTATACTCAAAATTTAACGAAAAGAAACACAGCTTCTTTTCTGAAAGCTCAGTAACTCGGGACAATAGCGATACAAAGAATAAGGCCAACCTAGCCTAAAAACCTTTAAATTAACCAGGGATTAAAAACCCTAAAACATAATGAAAGATATCCAATTGATATACGAAACGGTCAAACAAATCACTCCGATCCTCCTCCTTTGTCAGCTAATCTGTGTTCTCTGCCCGCACCCTTTACCCAAACTTTTACGTCACAATACAGTGCACACATCATACTGTATCATGGATAAAGGCGAAATTTCCCTGATCCATTGATACAAGTTATAAACGATTAGCGGTATGAGATTTATAATTATTCCGCTTTAGTCTTCTTCTTCTGTCGAGTCGATGTAGAATGTTATTTTTCCATCTCGGTATTTTTCCACATGAATAACATTACAGACAGTTCATAAGCTCATTTTGTTCATAATGCGTCAAGACAGGATATGAAATAGGTCAAAGTCTAAAAAAGATAAAGATAAGAGTGTCAAAAGTCAAAGTGTCTTTATTGCAAAACTATAGGTTGTAACAAAGGTCTTACAATTATAATACAGAATATGAACCTCTATAGCTTACCAGAAAAGGTGTAGGTACAATAAACTTACATTAAAATATTATAAATTTCTATATAAGTCAACAACATAAATTATTATGATTTGTAACGCGTTATCAACCCTAGTAATGCGAATTATGACGGATTCCAAACAAATTTGGTCAAAAATACTTTTGTGCTGCAAGTATGGCTAGCTCTGTTGCACTGAGAGAGGATATCAATATTCTATTCGAATATCAGATTTCGTAGGCCGCTCAGTTTCAACTCTTCACATTCTCGGTCAAGTTTTATAATTCTGCAATTTCAAAATCGAACATGCAGTTAGATAAGTGTCTCATAAATTGTACATAATAAATAACAAAGTAAGTAAAGGTGTGAGTGAACATTAGTGACATCGCGACACAACTTTTTCTTTCCAATCCAAAATGTTTTTATAGATAGTTTTATTTAGGCTCACAAATAGAATAATTTGCTTTGCACTTTTTTGATATCAATCACACAACATGATTTTTTTGTGACAAAATTATCTCAAGACCGGTTGTAACTACGGTAGTGATAAAAGACCGCCTTATCTTATCTCTCAGACCACAAATACAAAATAAAAACCCTCCGATTCGTATATAAAGGAACTCCCGCACGCAACAATGCTATGATCTGTCTAATGAAGAGTTTTGTACACAAAGGGCCCTCCTTTATTAATATCTCCTGCTAGTACCTACTAACATGACATGGGATATTACAATGAGAAGTTTTGTCATGTTTTAATATCTATTTTACAATGAATTTACAGATAAAAGCCACACAGACTGGGTTTGATTGGCCTCGACTTGATTCATAACCTGTGCGGCTATTTGTGTTTTCAACATTCGATAGTAATAATTATTATACGAATAGGTCCGTAGTTATTTCTAGTTTCAGCCGATATTCTTACGAATAAACCTATAGTAGGTACTATTTAATCTTTCTTGATTGAAAATTAAAATCCTTGAGGAAACAAATAGTTTTGACGATATTTGACTTACGCACTTGTGCCGCTAAGTGAAACAAATCTTAGGCGCGTTAGCTTTAGTGTCCAGAGATACATAAAATACGTAAGACGCAGACGGGGCAAGGACATATTATGTCTCTTCCGCATCCCTTTTATACAAAATGTATAGAAGCGTCGCGACGCAAAATATATAAAAAAACAGGGCGCGGACAGGACGCAACCCATTTTGTATGAAACTATCCGCGTCCGGGTCCGCGCCCCGTCCGCGCCCCGTCCGCGTCTCACGTCCTTTCTGTCTGTTCCGCGCCTTAGACTTTATCGAACTTTTAGGATGGGATCAATTAATTCCAAAGGCCTTACAATTTTAACAGGCCCGTCTGTTTCTTAAAATGATACTTTCATATACAACGTGTAAAATCAACGGAGAAACTAACATGATTTTTTTTCTCTATACATTCACTTTTCTGACTAACTAAAAACCAAAATAGAGGATTTGTATAAATATTTTTTGTTTTACTTATTCCAATTTAAGTATTTTTACAGTTCTGTGTAAGGTATTCAATCATTATTTAGAAGACTCAATTGTTACCAAGAAAGCTAACACTTGATTAAATAAAACATTAATGGTATGCACCAAGTCGCCACGTAATAATATATCCATGGCGCAAAGCAGAAAGCATGCAGGATGTTAACAATATTTCACATACAAAATTCATACGTCGGACGTAAGGCAGAATGTTCTAGCGCACTCATTCGTTCTCTGTATTTACATCCATTTGTGTAATGCCTGTGTTGGAAACGTTGTGAATTGTTTTATTAATGTTTTAGTTAAGGTATGGCTAGTTTCGTTATCGTGCCACAAATGAATGATGGCCCGACAGCACAGTCTGTAGTGAACCTGCCTGCTGTGTCTAGGGTCGCGGGTTCGAATCCCGTAAGGGACAAATATTTGTATGACGAATATGAATATTTGTACCCGAGTCATGGATGTTTGTATCTATATATGTATTCTATATCGTTGTCTAGTTATCATAATACAAGTCCAGGCTAGATTCTGGAACTTTAAATGTGACTAGATAATTTGTGTGACAATGTCCAAGATATTTATTTATTTTATTTATTTAATGACTGGGATTTTTATCCTGCGTTTCTAACATAGTAGGTACTATGAGAATTTTATTCACATTTGCCATGTGAAATTAACGAAATTGTTTTCCGCAAATTAATAATGCCAACAAGATTGCCAACACGATTTTATAATCTTAGCGCCGCATAAATGTCAAAATAGCAATAGGTATTGCATTATTAAATATATGAACTATTAATATACTTAATTTCGCATAAACAACACTAACTAACGTTTTACCCTAGTGATTTTCACTTTCAACCATTTTATTGTTTATGTATCCATTCATGTGGAGACGAATGTGTGTTTGATTGTTATCAATGGACCGCAAGTAGCCTAGTTAATCACATAAGCTGTCAGATCATCGACGTCCCAATAGACAATACGTATTCCATTATGTATGATTTTGCATTTTAGGGCACTTGAATTTGGAGGAATTCCTTTTTATTATCGTTTATTTTATAGTTCTTTTTTGTAGCTATTTAAGACGCTGTTATCCGGTCGCGGCCGTGTTTTGAACACGAACGAAAGTGTTTTAAACTGTGTTTTAAAGTCTGAAAACCAATTATGTCTTATTTAAGGGTCTGGCTGATAGGTGACCATTCTCAATTACACGATTAGATTAAGTTGAATAGATAGAAAAAAATCCCAAAGTTACCCCTTTTTGTTTTGTTTTTTCAATACTATGATTAAGCTGCTGATATTTAACTTTTTATTCTTTTACTTAACTAAATACATTAAATATTTCTAGTGAACTCCGTAGAATTTTGAGCATAGAAACACCCATGAGCAAAGATAATGATGAAAAACACGTTTTTTTGCGATCCTGCTTTCAATTGGAGCGGGGTGGCTAATTGCAAACTTATGATTGCAAGAAAGAGACGCTTGCACTTGGATAACTTGGCCTTAAGTAAGTTGCTAAAGAATCAACGCAAAGTTTGAACTCATAATCGATAACTGAACATAATTTTTCAAGCCGAATGCGACATGGACAAATTTTGCCATTTCTGTTAATCTGTTTCTGCATCGTTTACATTATTTTAAGCAAAATAGTCTTAGCTCGGTATTTCACTAAATCAAGTGATATATTGAACTTGTGCCAATAATACACTAAACCAAATAGATTGCTCTGTTTTATGCATGGATTTCTATGAGAAAGGATACCAATCCTCCTTATAAGCATGGAAACACGAAAATTGGCCATGGCGGTCGGTAATGTTCGTTCAACCTTCTTTCGTAACGTCGATGTTTCAAACTTTAGGTTTTTCCTTTTCTGTCAGAACAAAAATTAAATAAAAAATCTTTGTAGGGTTCCGTAGTCAAACAAGAAACCCTTATACTTTCGTATGGCCCGCCTCAATAACTCGCTCATTTTTGCACCTATTAAATCGAAATTTGGCATGGAGACAGATAACAGTAACCTAAAAACTGAAATGTAATAGTTATTAAGAGACACGTTTTTTCCCCCCCTTCTCCCATATACCGAAAGAGGGGTTGGAAAACAATGCTTCTGTCTCGAGATATCTGCAATCAAAGTCAAAAATAGTGCGTACCGAAAGTACGTCCTTTCCTTCCTAATTAGGTATTTACAGTGCCAATCCAATGTCACTTTTTTGGCTTCTATTCAATTCTTCAATTCTATTATGGGATGTAACAAAACTTTTTCACAAACTTCTTAAAGTACCAGAATATAACATTACCATCCCATTTATTCGAAGCATCTTGTAAAAAAGCACTTTAGCGCTATTCAATACTTCACGACATTTATTGCCATCATATTACCAGACAATACTAACTTATTTACTCAACACTATCCACTGAAAAATATATCTTATTTTCTTTGTAGTAATGTTCAAATTCAGCAGGGTGTTTTCTGAAGGTTCTGGCTGGATGCCATATAGGGAAGTTTAAAAAAATTCGTCTAGCCACAGGAATAAAAGGTGCAGGAGCAGAATGTTAGAATTCAAAACTTTCACGTTGCGTGCATGAAATTTTCAGACATAGTTTTATTTGTTTTAGCGACATTCGAAACTGTTGGAAAATTTTATTTTTTGAAAAAAGCCTTTTGTTTGAAGAATTCGTTCGTTGTTATTGCTTTATTTATGTATTTTACACGTTATTGTTCTCACAAATACATTGATACAATTTAATAAAATAATACTTAATAGTTTTGTCCTCTTCCGAAGAGATTTGTTCCCGCGAAGAAGCGTGGATGTTACAGAAGTCACGTCATCGACTCAATTCTCCAATGCATTTTATACGTCAAAAACAGTGAAGGAAAACATCGTGAGGAATCCAGGAATCCTGCAGACGAAGAAGAAGGAAGGTTTTCCAAGTTTAAGTTTTTGTGAAGACAGGTGCATGGAATTAGTATGGAATTGGAAACTTTTATTTATACGTTACGTTATTTTTATAAAATTTTGTGTACATTTCTACAAAGGTTTATATTTTGTTATTTTAAGCAATTCTTCTAATTTCTGAATCCAAGTCATAATCATAACACAATACCGTCCCACTGGATCCCAATGGCTGGGATGTCCACATATAAATGTGTAAAGATTGCCAATTCGTAATAAGCACGCGTTGTTGACTAATTAATAACGCCCATACACCAAGCACGGACCTGAAAGAAATACGGACCGAGTATTGCACTAAAAAGATGTGAAGCATGCAAGGTAATACAATCTCGTTTGTTCTACAAGGGACCCACACTCACACAGATGCACTAGCTCTAGGCGCAGGTCCGACAACCCGTCACCTTATGTACCGCGTGACAGCACGCACACAAAAGAAATGGGTGCTTCACTCATGATTAGATGACGTTACGTCTGGTTCTTCTTTTTAGTCTGTGACACCAAGAGGGTTGGCTTTTTTAAAAACATTTAGAGCTTTAATCTTTAACCTTTTACCAAAGTAAATGCTACCGTTATAATTACACAAAATTAACCCTAAATTACTTCACAAAAGACAATGCTTTTAACATGACCGTTAAAAAACGTCCCGAAACAGTCACGCATAACCTTATCGCAGCTAAAATATTGTGTCGTACCCACGCTTAAATTCACTCCATGTTTTATAATTTATTTGTCACGGGAAACAACCCTTAAAAACGCACCATATAATTCAAATCACGAACGTAAATAAAACGTTTATACCGCTATTTGGCGCCATTAAAGAGAAATGCATTAAAAAAGGAACAGTTGAAATGTTGTTTTACGAGGATTAATTGTGGGCGTAATTAGAGAACAAAGGCGTCACGCGACGTTTATTTAACGCTCGTGTGAAAGTATCTCCTGGTACGATTTTCAATCACAACTCTTCTCAATCAGTCCTTCCAGTATATTTTCTCTAAAATAACAATAACAAAAACACAGATCGCGTAACTTCTGAATAACCCATTAAGTGATACGCACCTCTAATTTTTTTAATATAGCCCAAGGTCATACCTATCTCTAGGGGTTTTTTTTATTTTTTTGGATGTCTCATTTCGTTTGCGAGATACGAATTTTTACCGACCTAAACCGGGCGAATAACGGCGCATTTGTCGCATTTTTTCAAATTATAAAAATCTTTTTGAGTGTTACAAAATAGGGCATATACCGAAGTGACAAAAAAACTAAATTTTCTATGTTAAAACAAAATGATTTTAATGCGATATTCAACAGGAACTTAAAGCCCACCGTTCAACCCAGTTTAAGAGTGGGTTACCTATCTTATATTTTGTGGTATCGCGGTAAACGACTTAGGAATTATTCACATAATTTTTAAAATTCACGTTCCAATCGAAGTTTCAAAATATTACAGGTCGGTTAACTAAATGCTTGCAATGCTTTTGTCTTACTGCACGCATAATTACAAGTTTTTCTATCTCTATCAAACACGGACGCACCGACAGGAAAAATGCATTTGTGCCTACAACGACTTTTCATCATCCATACAAATTCGAAAATCGACTGTGACGATTTGAATAAAAACACAGTTTTAAAGTGTATTTTAAAATGTTTATTCATCGATTCTGAATTTCAGGTTATGTGTTAACATGTTTACATCCATGACTTTAGTATAGATAGCCTAACTAGACTACCTAACCAAGCCCGGCCAAGAAATGAACAAAAATGTTAGCATTTTCGATAAAAATGTTTCAAATAACACGACCGCCAAAATCTAAAGGCACAAGCTTATTCATGCTCCAGGGGGTATTCTATCAAATGTCAAGAGTAGACCTTTCCGGATTGTTTTCATCGCGGCCATCGGCCCGTAAAATCAACGACATCATACAGGCAGAAACATCCTTTGAAATAGCAAGATTTCTATCTTGAGGCTTTTGCGTGTATCCTGTTTTGTTTATTGAAAAGTCTTAGAATTGAAATATGTTTTCAATCCACATAATTTAAATGCAAGACGTAATCCTTCCTTCTCTAAAAAATACCGCTATATTTTACCGCTAATTCATTTGTTGTTTGCTGTTTGCCTCCGTGAATGTTCTGAGTTTTCATCTGACTACCGTCGGGGAGCATAGTCGTGAGCATATTATGTGTGTGTGTTTGTGTGCATGTGTGTATGCCTTTCGAGCCAGTCGGAAACTGCAACGAATACGTTAGTATTGGAAGATATAACTATCTTCTTACAGATGCTAGGCTTTAAGCCTATTCACTGCAGCATAACAGACCTTATATATCACCCCGGTCACGGATTATATAAGAGTCTACCCCCGGTGAAAAACGGGAAAGTCATTCTAAGCTGGAACCCGAACACATATGTCATACATATGAACATACAAGTCACTCTAAAACTAGACCAATAAGAGAATAACGTGCTAACACTGTACCCTATTGACTCCATTATCACCAATCAAAAACAATCCATTTAGCCCCCAAACCTTTATCAGGCCATACGAGACACGGAACCCGGCAGAGTTATCAAAACATTCCCCCGGAGGAATGTTAATAGTTCTAAGCACCATGAGCTATGGGAGAGTGGGCACGCGAGCGGTGCACGCTAGCAAGGAAGGTATGCAACTGTGTATGCCAGTTTACTGTGCCCTGAACATTGTTTTTCTTCTGCACTGAATTCTTGGAAGTTCTACAACTAGTTCGAAGTTTCAGTGTGAAAGTTTTTGATGTGCCTGTCATGATGCTTGCATTAAAGTTGGACAGATGCACGAAGATAGAAATAAAATTAACATATTCAAATAATTCTTGCCTATATCCTAATGGTTATAATAATAATAGTTACATACATTGTTGGTCGGTTCCCAATTATAAACAAGAAAGTCATATTAGCGCTTCCGGAAATTAACCCTGATCACATTACGGAAGATTTTGTCAATTGTTTTTGTTAATAATAATTGCTGACAACAATAATTGCTTTTCTTTGATTTTCAAGATTTTAGACAAAGCCAACCAAACAGATTTCAAAAACTCTACAACAATGTTATGTCCATAACATAACGAAAAAACATCGCAGGTAAAGATTTGAAGTTCCCGTAGATTCCAAAAGGCAAATACTGGTAGACAAAATCATAATCGCTTTGCACAAAGCCATCGCATAGCTACATAAACTAGCTATAGTTAGACACAACTACATAAGTTACAAATCCCTTCCCTTTCTGCAGACACCGCAAGCCAAATCTGGGTCTGGGGCAGGATTACAAGGGGACCGCTGTCTTGACTGCACTGAGGTCACTAATCCGAGGGCTTTGACATTACGCTGCATTGGTCAAGATTCCTTCCTACTGTGCTGAATTAAACTCTAACTGGTTTGGGTAACAAGACAATGAATTATTACTTACGTGCTCTTTATGTTGTGATTGAATATGGCTCCATTAAAAAAATACTTTAATTTGATAGGTCTGCCATACAATATTTTAATTTTTCAGTTTCGCCCATTTGCGTTTAAATTAGGCCATTATATCCACTTATTGTTTTAGGGTATATGAAAATAAAAAATTCTTTATTCAATAAAACTTATCAAATTATTTAAGGACATAGTGCCTTATTCAGAAGATCTCATTATAAGAAGTTCATTTCGTATAATAACGTATTATTACACTTGATATTGAGACAATCTAATCAAAATAATCCCACGATTATGCCAAGTGGATCGTCTCAGAAATTCCTCAGTTTTTCATCAGCAATTATTAACTTTTACCCCCGAGAAGATCTAAAACAAAACGAGTCCGGCATATCAATGGCAAGACCATTTGTGTCATCGTCTACAGGAATGTGACTTTTCCAATACGGCGCCTGAATTTTCAATTTTAAGCCTCTCCAGAGAATGGAGTCAGCATTAAAATAAAATACGAGCGGTGTCGTCAGTCACGTAAGCGCCATCCATCACAGTGTGAACCCCCTTTATGTGAGCCACCCAGTATTGACGCGCGGCGAATTTTTGAAAAATGTAAAAAGGTCAATGTAGAAGGCACGTTTCGTTCATTTATTTCGACTTGGACTTGGCCGCTGGGGGTTACGGCGGCGTGGCGATAAATGTTTTCTGTTCTTTTTCAATTACAATGGATTTCCTTTACGGTTTTAGTTGATATATTGGGTTTTGATATTATTATAACCATTTTATAGAACTTTACCGGTTTTTCTAATACAATCAAATAATTATTACAAACTCGAATTTTATCGTGGTCTTGATCTATATTGTCAATAGATATGCAAATTATTTATCATAATAATAAAGTACTTATAGTATTCTGTGATAATATGGTTTGACATTTTCTTCTAAAAACGATCTGAATTTATTAGAACTGATATAATGAATTATTAACTGCCTCCGTGGTCTAATGGTTAAGAGCATTGGGCTCTTGACACGGAGGTCGTGGGTTCGATTCCCACGGGGGGTACCTAGTGAAATGTCACTTTATGCGTTTTTCCCCAGTTGGTTAGGACATTGCAGGCTGAGTCACCTGATTGTCTGAAAAGAAAGATGATTCCGTGCTTCGGATGGCACGTTAAGCTGTTGGTCCCGGCTACTATCTCTGGTGGTAGTAGTCGTTACATAAAAACCACGTCAGAGGCCGTAAGGCGGTTTGAATAAACACTGACACCAGGGCTTGCAGCCCACTCGATAAGAAGAATGAATTATTCTCCAAGTATACTTCACAAATCTCGGTAGAAAGTACTATATTGCTTGATACATATTATTCATCTTACACGTAAAGAAGTGGTAACCTATCTTACTTTCGAAATTTCACTGACCGAATTTCAGTTGTTCGAAAACGGTTTATAGAATTTTCTAGTAACAGATATTTTGTTACACATACATTTGTTACTCCTTATAAAGACTTGACAGAAGTTTCATTTTCCAGAAAATTTCAAATCAGAATTTCATAATCATTTTTTTTCTTTTGACAACGGTCTTCTGGGTTCGAAGTTTTAAAATGTAGAAGCAACTTCTTCCAAAGTATGACTAGGACACTGACACAACACAGTAAAGTTTTCTGTAATAATTACCTAGTAGATACATGATACCAGGATTATAGCACCAACATGCTTGCTAGTATGCTGCTTGCTTGTATGCATGTTAGGGGGGCCGGTGCGGGGGGAAGCCCCCTGCCTGAGAAAAACAAACCGGTGGTTTTAAAAATGTAGGTTAGGTTAGGTTAGAACATGTAAAACACTTAGCGGAGCGAGCGAAGCGAGCAGAGCATCAAAATGCTTGCTGCATGCTTGCTTGCTTGCTGCATGCATGCTTCATGCTTGCTGCATGTTTGCATGTTGGGGGGTGCAGGGGGGCTGCGCCCCCCGCTAGGGGGGTGCGGGGGGCGTAAGCCCCCTGCCTGAGAAAAACAACCTGGTGGTTTTAAAATTGTAGGTTAGGTTAGGTTAGAACATGTAAAACACTTAGCGGAGCGAGCGAAGCGAGCGGAGCATCAAAATGCTTGCTGCATGCTTGCTTGCTTGCTGCATGTTTGCTTGCTTGCTGCATGCTTGCTTGCTTGCTGCATGCTAGCTTGCTTGCTGCATGCTTGCTTGTTTGCTTATATTGTACCTATGTTGAAGGTGCGAGATTTGGACGCCCCCTGCCTGAAATAAACCATCTGGTGTTTTTAAAATTCTAGGATAGGTTAGGTTAAATATTTCTGCGGAAATGTGACTGTACGGAAAAACAAATATTCGAAAAAGTTAATTATCTGACTTACATTACTTCGGAAAACTGTGTTACAGAATTTTGATCCATTGGTTAAAAGAAAAAAAAGTCAATAAAAAATCTGGCTTTTTAAAATATAGCGAATAATATTTCGGGGAAACAAAAAAAAGGGAAACAATAAAAAGTATAACGATTTCGGAGAACTAAAATTCGGAAAACTATTTTTCGAAAGTACGATAGGTAACCAAAGAAGTACAAGTAGGTACAAACAACTACAAATAGGATCTCAAATAAATGTTGCCAACACGACTTTTGGGCAAAATATCGTTAACACATAATATCCTAATGATGAAACCCCTAAACTTCTTCCTAACTCAAAGAATGCACATGCAAAAAGATCGCATTAGCTCGAGATTACGCCCGCGGCCTATCCAGTCTGATCCTTACTAACGGTCCATTTCACATAAAAAGTCTCATGACACGGCCCTTGTAGCATCGTCTTAAGTATTAAAATAACTAGATAAATGTGTCTTCCTATGTGGTTCAAACAGTAATGGACTATATCGGCTGATAGCTACGGAAGCAACAAGATGTAATGAGGCGAAGTTTTCAGCTCGAGGCTGTTGCTTGTCAAGATTTGTGGTATCATAAGACGTTGCTATTGTTGCGGGTAATAATGCGTGTGCACCTACCAACCAAGATCTTAGATCTAACAAGGATACTTGTTGTTAGGTACAACTTTTGTTTAAGGATTCCAATTCTAAGTTACTCGTAGTTACAGCCAGAATTCAAAAAAGTTTAATATGTTTTGACATGGTATTTATATAGCATTTTCCGTTTTTAGTGGTAGTCCAGTTCATGCTCTGTATTTTAGAAGCTGTGAATCTCCGATAGTGGCTGTACCGATTCATTAAAGCAAGTCAGAGGCCTGGAAGCCTAGCATGCCACCCCGAGAAAATGACAAAAATCGAGATGTGCCTCTGTCTTTGTTACTTTGCGTATGCGAAAGCGAGCGCGCATCACGGTTTTCTCGTTTCATCTTCAAAAGCCCAGACACAGTCGTTCCTACCTTCATTTGTTTTTTACACTCGCACCTATTGTTGCAGAACATCAACCACAAAATGCAGCAGCGGCTCGCCTCACAGGGAGCGAAGGAGACGGGACGAGGACTCCTCAGCCAACGCTACTGGGTTCAGTGCGGCATTGCACCGCGCACCACCACCTCCCCCACCAGCGCTGTTGAGGAGACTCGGCGTGAAGGAACCTACGGGAGTTGGAAAGGTTAGTTGAGTTCAATATTCCTCTAGTGGAGGTGGTCCGACAACCTGAGACGGCGGGAACCCGTTGGCGAGGGCAACGCAGGACTGGTCGTTGTGGTGATCTTTGGGGGAGGCCTATGTCGAGAGTCCTTGCCTGAGATGTTGATGATGAAGGAGACAGGACGAAGTACTGGTTCAGTCTAGTATTGCACCGCGCTACCGTGTTGGGAAGGTGAAGTAGCTGACGAGAACAGTTCTTCTTAGGTATATAGCGAAGGAGGCAAGAAGGAGCCTGCTATGAATATTGGTAACATTAGTTGTCATGTATAAATCTGCTAAGGTCATACAAAGTTTATAGACACGCATCTACTGGCTATGACCATGACTTCCATCAGTTATAGCTACATAGTATGAGTTGCGTCTACTACTGAGATAATTGCACTTGAAAAAGCTAGTTGGAACGGTTTTTAACATGAACAAACCATGTATTGACGTCCGACTAGAAATTATGGATTTCTAACATCTGCGTTAGATGTAACTGCTATTACTATGAATGTGAAATCTTTGAGAGCTGCTAACAATTATTTGTTTGCTCAATCGCTACTTGATAACTTCCCACGTACTTGTATATGGCAAATCATCATCGTTGTAGCTGAAAGCCTCTTCCGATTTCAGCTTTCATCAATCGGCTTCCTGAGACCTTCACAAATTAATTGTATTTTCATCGATAAATCTACAATCATAATCGATAATCACAATCATCATCATTAGGTATATGTTATTTACAAAATAATAGTTTGTACTGAATTGTATTGAATTCGATAGAAAATTCGTCAGACAAAAATAACAAAATTAAGTAATTAAAAGTAAGATTTTCCAAGCACTCCAAATGCGAAGGTGTCTCCAATTTAATTCCGTGGAGCTCCAGCTAAAGCGTTTCGAGTGACCCTTGAAAATAAATTCACGGCATAATTTAACCGATAATGCGTAAAGGAGACGAAGGCAAGTCACGCTCCGGATTTAGGGCTGCCTTTTCGAAAATTTGTCGCTCTAGGTTTTAGGAAATCTTGGCTTAAATCTAGAATGGTTGGGTTCTATCATGGTAACGAGAATGTCAACCGAAATCGCATAAATCTCCAACGTGTCCTTATCTAAGCATGTACCATCTGCTTAGATCAAATTTGTAAAATCGATTTAGCTTTAATCCTGCGTATTTGACGAAATGCGTATTGGACCAAGTGCTACTAGGTCCTTTAATAAGTTGTTCAACTGTTACTTAAAACTGGCCGAACGACAACTTCATTCAAACCCATTTCAATCTTGCGACTTGCGACTACAATGGCTATAGTAGTACGGTACTACTAGTACCAATTATAGCCGAAAGACTAGTCGTTCATTATTAAATATCTACCAACAATCGTTTTTATATCGTTGAATACTATTTAAGATAGTGTTCTCATTTCTTAGGGCCGTATCATACAAGCAATTTTTGAGCGTGGGCGTGGGTTGCTGAAATGATATCGTCTCGATATCGCCGCGATATTTCTGAAATTAGTTTCGTCAACGCCTACGCTCAAAAATCCTTGTGAGACATGGCCCTAAGAAACGGTAATAAGCGATGTCGCAGCGAAATCGCTCCGTCAACGGCGATTCAGTTGCGACGTCGTGGCGGTGTAGTTGCAAAGTCGTCGTAGTACAGTTGCGACATCGCCTACGCTCAAAAAACACCTTATGTGATAGATCTCTTACAACAATAGTCCAGTCATTTACGGAGTTTTATTAGAAGGAGTAGGGAATAAATGGTACTTTTAAACTGTTACCCGTACCATTTAGTGATAAACAGAATACCTGAAAAAGTATTAAAAAAAACTACGCAACATAGAAATCTCAATTGTACCACCCAGTAGGCTATAAACTTAATAATTTTAAGACGAATGCACTCATTTTAATTAGACTCAACAATATATAAATGACTTTTGAGCAATAAAATATATAGCCATCGAAATTAAAAAAAATGATTGTTGATTAGAAATACAAATGTATTTTTCAAAGTAGACAACAATATTTATTCCGTGTTTGCATTTAGTCCGTATAATGTTTTTAAAAAGCCTTAAAAATTTTTAAAAAGCCTTAAAAAGGTGGGGAAAAAATTCACCGTAATTTTTTTTGTTTATTTTGGTATATTTCTGGGCCCGAATGTCTCCTAAATGGTACACGGAAAAAAAACAATTTTCAATTAGTCCCGGCTCAAACCGTAAAATGACTTGGCTACAATTTGAAGTCAGACTTTAGGCATTAAAGCCTCCGCACATTGCAGCGATATTATATCGACGACAGCGGTATCGCGACACCTTACACACTGCAGCGATTCCGCGATTCGCGTCACGCATGCGCCCCACCACTGAATGCAGTCTAAAGAGATTGCGTCAGGTCACGATAATATCGCGGCAGTGTGTAGGATCGAGCGCGACCCCATACAAAATGTACTGGAAATAAATATAGCAAAATCGCAGCGATGTTATCGCTCAATAAAATCGCTGCAATGTGCGGAGGCCTTTATCAAGATTTTTTAGACAGCTTTTTAATTTTTGTGTCGTTACATTAAACCTAAAATATTAAACCAAATTGGCATTTCCCAGTATCTTTGTCACGCAAAAAGACATCTTGTCCAAATACGCCGTGACAGATGTCAAATCGTCAACCCTACTCGACTCGATGATTTAAGGGGCGGCGCTCCGGACTTCGCTAATTGGTTGCGTCTAATGAGGCAGCTGATGACCTCGCACTAATGAGCTGCCCCTTAACGAGCAGTTGCAACTTCTGATATCAATCGCTTATTAGCTGAGAACCAGGCTTTTTATAAAGAAGGTTTATAAAACACATGTTTTAACATGAGTGCGGTAAAACGGGTATTAAATACAAAGTTTCTGTTCGATTTTAAACTCTATTGCGATATTAATAATGACAGAGTTGTAAAGTACTTTTGTGGGTAGCGAAGTTTCTGACCGTAACTTTACTCATTATTACTTTAAAAGTTTTAAATTTTAAAATTATTCTCCCAACTGCGTTTTGCGTTACAACCTGACAATTTCCTATTCATATTATCGATATATACGAGTAGGTAGTATCTTTCTATCAATCGACATGTGACATAAATTGATCTCTTTTATAATTCAGAATTGTAGAGTTCACTATTATAATTATAATATTATTATGGTTACAGGATGAGGTTATAGGTGGCAAGCCTTTCACCCACAAGAAAACTGCACCAGAAACTTTATCCCTTAGTCGCCTCGTGGGACACCCACGGGAAGAAATGAGGTGGTTAATTTTACGTCAGAAACGACATCGTTAGCGTTCTAGTTCTAGCCATAATATAATTACAAACTAATTTCAAATACAGTTCACGTAACTCCTTAGTAAGTTTAGTTCACGGTTTAATTCTCAACTAATCGAATTATTGTCTGCAGTGGACAATGGTCCAATCCAATGGCGGAAATTCTCTATAGCCCAATTCTCGTTGAGTTGAGTACATCAATGTTAGTAAGATATATTATAGCCACTTCCATAGGATCCACTGCAGGGCGTAACTACTACTCGTATTCGTTAAGCCAGGGGCCTATTGCAATTAACAATAACAATTCATGGTACACTGCTGGTTACTTAAGGCGTTAAACATCATTTGTGTGCTAACTTTCATAGTATTTGTGTGTGCTTTCTTTCATGTATCACAAATTGTCACTGTTTTCAATTGTCATGTTTATGAAATATCAATGTTCAGAGGCATATTATTATGGTGGCTTGAAAGTTATCTGTCTGCAAGTTGATCTTGCCTCCAACTATCCACACCCTGGGCCCGCGTGGTAAAGTAGAACAAACTTCCTATCAACCATCTCACCTATCCCCGCTACCCAATCAGCCTCAGCAACGTCCTATGTCTAGGTCCGTACCGTCGGTCGGTTGCTTAAGCTCATTAGGTCCCTCCAATAGTCCTCAGTAATAAGCACAGTAGCTGCTGGAACAATGCTGTAATTGTCAATGCGGAAAAAAACATATCAACCATATTCGTGCTAGAACGACGCTTTTGGCTGTTAACTAATGCGATACATTTTTTTCAGCTTTCCTCTCATAAAATTTCCCCTTCGCCACAGCAATGGGCTATCGGAGACGGTGTGTAAACTTGCAAACTCATCTCACGACTGCATTAATGTGGGTCCAGATGGTTTATGTATGAGAATGGATGGGAAGGCATGGGAATGGGAGGATGATAGTGTTTGTGTGAGAACTAGTTGTCTACCTCGGGAAACTATGCACTTTGATGTCAGGGTTGTTTATCAAGTTTTCGAATGCGAGTTGCAATAAATTTATCCTGCAATAATTGATATAGCGTTGTCGCGCGCTCTTTTTCTATTTGCACGCGAACGAACGTGATAAAAGAGGCGATATATCCTTATCTAGCATCATACTGAATTTACTCTCTCACAAGAAATGAATACATAACTTTTCTCTTGCTGGGTTAATCACTTTCCTGATATTACAAACGTCTTTCATCGCCGTTTTAATTCAGATCAACATTTTTCAAGAGCGACGCCTATTAGTAAATTAAGACCGGGTAGCGATCCTTGGGGAAGGCCTATGTCCAGCAGAGGACGTCTTTCGGTTGTGATGATGATGATGATCCCATTATTCAGCTATCACAGAAATAACTCACACTTTCAAAGTTAACATCCTTTTTTTCCATTAACGCGAACTCTTCAATTTCTCCAAACCGTCAAACTGAAAACTCCTAACGATTTCGATTCTTGCTTCCTAGTAAAATTCTAAATCGAACCCTTCGCGGGCCGACGCGACGTGCGGTCTGCGAGACCCGCCGGTCCGAACGTGCCTGGACGTCAGACCGCTAATGTCATAAGACAGACGCCTAACGAGAAGCGCTGCGGGAATCACAACCGGAATCCCATGCCAGACGTAAAGTCTAGCAGAATGTACCTGCGACTAAATTGTCTAGATAACGTACTGTTGTGTACACAAAGTCTAAGTCAAATTAATGTGGTTAGTACAGTTCTCTCCGTTCGTTCTGAAGACGGAGTTGATTGTGGTGAATAAATTAAGTTAGAGATCAAGTTTACAATAGATGTATTTAGAAATAGAACGGCCGACATTATTGAGACTATCGTCGCATCTTTTTGATTCTTTATTAAGACACATTATGATAAAGGAAAACTGATGAAATGAAACAACCTTGTTAACTATCCTACCGACGAGAGCATTAGGCTGCGTTTCCACCAGAGATGTGCGAGGTAGCGAGGTGGTGAGCGAGGAAACAATCCGCCAATAGCGCGCTCGCTCGATCACGTCATTGGGAAATTGAAGCACTCCCATTGGCCTATTTTTTCCTCGCTCACCGCCTCGCTACCTCGCACATCTCTGGTGGAAACGCTGTCTTACACTTATAAATAATATAATGATGATTGGCTAAAGTACCTACAAGATCAAAGAAGAGTTTTTTTTTAATTACATTTATATAAAGATTATTTTTTCAGCGGACTGTCGTCGTAACAGCGACGACAGTAAAGTAAGAGTTGCTGGCATGTTCAAATAAAAAATCATAATGTTAATCGCCTATTACACTTATATCTCTTAAACATTGCAACAATAGTTAACAATACCAAACGTTTTCGGTCTCTCACACCGAACTTTTAAAACCTCCGTCGCCTGTAAGATAATAAATATCAACATTCCGTACAGGTTAATACAACGCAGCGCTGTGCGCTCGTTACTCCTGCAGCATTCATTACAATCCATGTATTCACCAGATATTTCTCTTATTTCCACGCCGTAAGTTCGAAATTTGTGTGGTTCCCGAGACTTCGTATGTGAAACTAGATGCAGCCAGTTTATTTAGCTGTTTGCGCGTTCAGGCAATTGCGCGGCGGCGACAGGGTTAATGTGATAAGTGACGCGCTAACAAGATGCAGGTGTGTTGCCGTTTTAGAAGTCTTTTATTAAATTAAAACATATATTTTTGAAGAAACTGCATTCGCTTTAAGTAGAGATAAAATCGATCGGTATACCAGGGCCCTGTTTAATAAACGCAACAAGTGACAATTGACAATGACAATTCAGAGTACATTGCTGGTTACTAATGACGCTAAACTTGCAGTGCTTCACGTGTCCTAGCATTCTCAGCAATGTACTCTGAATTTGTCATTGTCAATTGTCACTTGTCGCGTTTATCCCCTGACCAACATTTTCCCGGGCGGGCTCCTAGATAAGCATAGGTTCCTATATAATGTGTAAAGGGGGGTTTTGTGTGTAATCAATAAATAACATAATTTCCATGCATAGGTATACAACAAAAACTCAAATTTATGTAAAGTTCAAATTTATTGTTTTTTAGGAGCTGGTCTTAAAAACGTATTTTGAACCTTTTAGGGTTCAACTACACCACCTAGCACAGCATCGCACTTTTCCGTCGCTCCATCCTTTTCTGTCACTCAGGAACGGAACGGAACAGCACGGAACAGCACGCCGCGTGCGATCGCGTTCCGTCTATCTTATATGCTCTAGCAAATGACGTTCCTGAGTGACAGAAAAGGATGGAGCGACGGAAAAATGCGATGCTGTGCTGCCTGGTGTAGTTCAACCCTAATAATACTTGTGATTTTATTACATTCTGTTCGAAAAACAAGAGAATGGTATGTCAGCCAACCAAATTGGAGAACGAAGCATAGCCTCTGCCTCTGCCACTGGGAATAAAATGTCAGTTTTATGTACGAGCATATTGTGAAAGGCCTAGTTTCCAAAATTAAACTACGAAAATAGGTTTCTACTTGAACTACTACCATTATATATCCTACAATGTCCCACTTTCCACTCCAGCACGGTCTCGAATAAACACTAAAAATTGCAAGTAGCAGCCGAATAAAATTTGCAATTCAAGGAGGCTAAGCGTGGCAGGCCGACTGCAAAAACAGTTGGCACCGCAGTTCGTAGAGATACCTACCAGATAAGGTTACTGGTTAAATAATATTTAACGATATAAGTGTCGGAGACAAAACATTACAAATTAAAATAAAAAAACATAATTTTGGGGCTGAAGCCTACTTATTAAATGTCATATCTTTTTGAATCTACCACCGCATCGGTACGTATCGTCGTTGTAGATAAGATACAGCCAGAAACCATTCTTATAAACTATCACTATATAGTACAAAACAATGTATGTCGCTTCCCGCTATCTGTCTGTCCCTATGTATGCTTAGATCTTTTAAACTAAGTAACAGATTTTGATGCGTTTTTTTAAATAAATAGAGTGTTTCAAGAGGAAGTTTTATATAGGGTCCAACTTAATATGCTGACACTTTTTTAAGAGGATGATCAGACCGTCAAACTGTACAACTTTGTCTATGGGACCAACATCGAAATCGCGAAAAAAAAATCAGCTCTTCCATACAAAACTGCAAACCTACTCGAGCCAAATGTATGGGACAGCAGATTTTTTTTTCGCGATTTCGATGTTGGTCCCATAGAGAAAGTTGTTCAGTTTGATGGCCTGATCATCCCCTTAAAAAAGTGTCAGCATATTAAGTAGGACCCTGTACCTGTGCGAAGCCGGGGCGCGGGTCGCTAGTTACAATATAAATTCTTAAGCTAAGGTTATGTATGTAATAAGTTATACAGTCATACAAACGAACGTTACATGTTTCACGTCTAAAATCTCTTTCATATTTCATAACTTCGTGTTAATTAAATTAAAAGATATTGGGCCAGGAATTAATTATACCTTAGCATTAGAGCTTTTTCCCACGCAGCGATTTCAGTGTCGCGTTGTCTACGTCACGAGTGCTTTGTATTTCTATACTAACAGTAACGCATGCAATGAATAGAAAAAATCACCGCCTCGCCGACGCTGAAAGCGCTACGTGCGAACAAGCTCTAAAGCAACGCAGCGCAAACCAAATAAAATCGTTGCTCTAAAGCTTATTAGCTTTAGGCCAACGAGGATTTTGACGTTTCATATTTTACTTACAAGCATAGGCCAAGTATTTCACTTACTTGCTCTTTCTACGCTTACAAGTCATGTAATAAAAATGTCTCCCTTCACACACAATCAAATCAATTCCCACAAAATTCCCACAAGAGTTTAGCACGAAATAAAACGCAACAAAAAACAGATAAAAATACAGTTTTACCAAAGAATTCACCAGGAACGTGTCAATAAATCTAACGTGGTGTCAAAACAATCTCGCGCGTTATTAGGCCTTAATAATATTGCGAGGTCTCAAAGGACCCGGAGATGGAAGACGACTTGTTCTGTGTAGATGGATGTATAGGCTGTGGTATAGGTAAACTGATGTACGAAAGGTTTCTTAGGAGAAAGATGTATCATATTTTGCTATTTGGAATTTCTGAGTTACATTAGAGTGACGATTCTTCTTACCTGTCGATGGGATAATTATTTGGTGTATAGGGCTTGGTCATTGACCAATAATTATTGCGTTATCTGGACGGATCGAATATAGCTGCCACCTTTGTTTTAAAGGTTATTTCCTACGCCCACAGAATTCATGAACCGTTGGAAGAGGTGCCTCCCTAATATCTACAGGTGTTCACTTCGTGTCCACCTAGATGGCGAATCCTGGCTGTGAATGAGCACTTCACATTCGCAGAGGAAGTATATGTACATTTCCTCTACTTCACACCAGAATTTGCATGTGGGTGAATCTAGAAGCCCCATTCTGAGTAGATGGGATATCATTGAATTTAATTTGCCATCGTGATGAAGATATTAAAACCAGCATTAGATGCTTGCTGATTGCCCAGGGTGATAAATAATACCTCTTACAAGGATACATCAATGAGATAAGTACATACAGGGTGTTTCTTCTAGGTTCCAATATCTTTTTTTTCCTTTAATTTTTTTTTGTGTAATCAATAAATAACAATTTCATACAACAAAAACTCAACATTGGATAAAGTTTAGATTTATACGTTTTTGAACCTATCCTCATAACCATAACCTTTTGTAATGTTTTCATGTGTCATGGAACTGTTTCATCTTTTACTTTAAGTACTTTACTGGTGTGTGTAAATAAACAATTTTAATTTTTTTTTTAATTTTTTTTTTCTTAACTTTTTTAAGGAGATCAACAGACCATCAAACTAAACAACTTACTTTTTTTTTAGACTGAATGAAAGTTTGTATAAAAGGTAAGTCCTATACTAATATTGTAAGAGCCATGTTATTGAGCGTAATTATAGTCCCATCAACGTCTACGCTCAAAAAATAGCTTGTGTGTTATGGCTCTAAATACAACAGATCTGGCTGAATGTGTCCGGATCTAAAAAAAATGGTCGATTCGATTTGTAGAATATGCATAAAATGTTTATTGTCAACCTTTAACCCTTTCACTGCAAAGTTTTGAAAATTGCGCTTTTCTACAAGGGGCGGTACTTATGTCCCATGCCGGGGTAGACGTTATTTTACCAGTGAAACCCTTTCACTTTTTGGCAGTTCTAATATGCTGCAAAATATCTTCTTTCAAATCACGGATGTCCCATATTTGTCTTGTCCATCTCAGTACAAATAGGTAAGCACACTGATACTGCAGGGCCCCCTCCCCTACTATTCATCTGTCAATTTGTACCGTCCAATACGATCGACGGCCGCTGCCCGCGGGATTAAACTCCTTATTGATTATTGGACCCTTTTTTATTCGAATCTGTCCAAGTAATAAGCATTTAGCTTCTTTACTATATCGGGAAAAATGCTACCAATTCTTCTTTCTAGGTTGTTTCTGGATATTATTTCCTGTTTTCGAGAGTTTAAGTTTATTAAGCTCCCAGCCCACTGGGAAAAAACGAATACATTAAAAATACATTAATCTGGGATAGCAAGGATTTTACATTCAAAGTCCAAGTTGTCCAAGTGAAATCCTGGGTAATTTTCTGAGCAATTTTTCTAGTGATCTGTGTATTTAGTGGACAGCAGACTTTGACAGCGTCATCAAAGTACTTGATCCAAGGATTGATGTACCGTGCAGAAAATTTTGTATAATTTCATACTTCTATATGATAACAACAACCATGACACCAATTAACTACAGTTCTCCTAATTTCGTTTTATGTTCTTCAAAATGTTAGTTCAAATCGCTCAACGCTACTCGCTGCGCTCATATCTTTGTACCTCAAAGCATGGCATCCTTCAACTATAGATGATTTATACAGTAGAGGGCGCTCGTTATTGATACGGACTACAAACCTAGTTTTTTTTCTTTTGATGTTCACGTGATGTTGGGAAAACATATCAATTTAGGGATTGCTACCGTTGGCGTTGTATGATGTTCTTTTTTGTCGAGCTTTGTTGTGGGAGTGAAGGTTTTTTTTTTAGGGAAAAATGCTTGAAAATGTTTGATGTGATACGAAATAATATTTTGTATCGTTGTTTTGTGTCGAGTTTTGTTATTGATATAAAGAGCAATATATTTTTTGGCAAACAATAAAACTGGTTTAATATAATTCTTCGTGAATTTGGAGTACCTATATATTAGTAGTTTATCAATATTTATTTTGACTCAATATCAATATTTACTTTGATTTTTGATTTGTGGGGTGAGGCGGCCTGCGCAGTAGCGCTTCCGCCTGCAAATTTTGTTTCTGCGCAGTTAAGGCCTTGCTCAAGATGTTTGCCGGCAATGAATTTTCCAACACGTAGATGGAAAACATCTGGACGTTTCGGTGGATATGCTAATCACCATTTTGCGTGCAACTGGCAGCAAAACTAAGTTAATAATAATTATTATGAAGTTCAATCTCCTTGGTAAAAACATCTTCAATTGTTTAGAGCCACTTCCGAATAAGTTGTTGTTAGCTTATCCAAAAGTGGTGAAACAGGCCCTTAGTAAAATATTTCGGTAATCGTCTAATATAGAGAGGCTCTATAAAAGAGCAGGGCTACGACAAAAACAAATAAAGGACAAGACTATAATACAGAATATTTCCGGCCCTTAGTGGCGATCCTATAAGAATTCCGTCCCAAAGGACAGAATGTTGTGACGAAAAGAATTTATTCATATTTGCTCAGCAATAATTGGATGTTATGAGACGAGATATAGCTTATCTGGGTCATCATAATATCCGTTGTAGGTACTTATTAAGTTATTGTGATGAAGGATGTAAGTATAGAAAATAATAATAGAAAAGCGGAGAGGAAAAATTATCGGTAACTTAATACGACAGTTTCTTTAAAATTATATTAAAAAGGGAAATAGAGGGCAAGAGAGGCGGAGCAAGACCTAGACTGTATTATATAGCACTAGTGAATAAAATGGTTGATTCGTGTTGTATCAAAAACTTGAGACACTTGTATAACGCGTGCAAGATGAAAAATCATACTAGACGGAAAAATTCTTTCGAAGACATTTTAATTGAAAACCTGATGTCTGCTTACTACAAATTGTCAAACTTTTATATTAATAATGACGGACCTGAAAAAAAGACGGACGTTATTTCGTCTAATATATTTGTGTCGTGCTGACGTACTGCCGCGCGGTACATAATGGTGGCGAGTTATCGGTCCTGCGCCAGCCACGGTATAAGAATGAGTATCTATTACTACATACCTGCGCCTAGAGTTGGTGCATCTGTGTGAGTGGGTCCCTTATAGAACAAACGAAAATGTAGAACCTTGCATGCTTCACATCTTTTTAGTGTCGCATTACGTCCGTCTTTTTTCAGGTCCGTGTTAATAACTTGATTAATTTTGTGCTAACGTAATTTTTTGTTTGAATTTTATACAGGCTTTGAAGTCCTAGAATTTAAAAATGTCGTGTTCCTACAAACAGTGTAGTGTTTGCATTCTCGAACAAACAACTATTTCTCGTTACTACGTGAAAAACGAGTTAATACAAACATTTCAATTCAAAATAACCAGTAAAAGCTGTTAACCGAATTCAATTTCACCCATAACGAACATAAAACAGAGAATTGTATAGCAGATTGATGAAATTGAATTCGCCGCTAACTAACCGATGCTAAAACTGAATACATTTTAGCGCAAATTCTCATACGATTCCATTAAAACACCCTGTACAGTCAGCCTCACTCATATGTGTACAAAATCTACATAACTTTCTAATATCTTTCACGGTGATCGGAAATATTGTTTCGACTATAAACTTACCTTGGACAAAAGAGTTAAAAATATAAATCCATTTTCATAGCTAATATTTGAACATGGTTCAGGTTCGTCAATCAAGCGTCATTCTGGGCGTACCTACATTTTTCTGCACGGATGCAAGAATAAAGCCTTAGTTGCAGAAACGCTCATTAAAGTTAATCCTCCATTAAATCTCTTGCTGTCACTTGTCTTGTTGACGCTTAGTAAAAGCTAGCAAGAGCTTTAATTTAATAGAGGGAGTCATGATGCGGATCTGCCGGAGTAAGGACGTGTTGTGCTCGCGCGTATCGTCGCGATAGGTCCGCACGTGGCTCCGCCATTTTGTGAACTCTTTTGTGTTTTAACCTTAAAACAATCACTTAAGACTTAAACTACTTACATTGGCAAAACTGCCACTCTAGACTTAATTAATACTACTGATCATTTTCCTACGTATAATATTCACATAACGAGACGCTGGCTGAATTGTGATAACACATTGGATGCCATTAAACAAAAATTGAATTGAATTGAGATTTAATGGAGGATTAACTTTAATGAGCGTTTCTGCAACTGAGTGTTAGTGGCGTAGTTAACATTGAACATGTCCGGCGCACTCTGGACATTCAGCAACCCTCTATACTGATTGGCAAATATCTTTACCATTATATAACAAGTCAAACTCAGTGGCGTGACTCAAGAAAAGAAATATTTTTTTCAAAACTAGGCATTTTAACTGGCAATAATGCACTCGTTCATTACAAATGCAATAACCATTACGAAGGGCCGACAAAAACTGCCAATAAAACATCGGCAAATTACACAAATAGTATTAAAAGCTGTTTGCTAATATGCAAAAACTTTCTAATATCTTTCACGGTGATCGGAAATATTGTTTCGACTATAAACTTACCTTGGACAAAAGAGTTAAAAATATAAATCCATTTTCATAGCTAATATTTGAACATGGTTCAGGTTCGTCAATCAAGCGTCATTCTGGGCGTACCTACATTTTTCTGCACGGATGCAAGAATAAAGCCTTAGTTGCAGAAACGCTCATTAAAGTTAATCCTCCATTAAATCTCTTGCTGTCACTTGTCTTGTTGACGCTTAGTAAAAGCTAGCAAGAGCTTTAATTTAATAGAGGGAGTCATGATGCGGATCTGCCGGAGTACGGACGTGTTGTGCTCGCGCGTATCGTCGCGATAGGTCCGCACGTGGCTCCGCCATTTTGTGAACTCTTTTGTGTTTTAACCTTAAAACAATCACTTAAGACTTAAACTACTTACATTGGCAAAACTGCCACTCTAGACTTAATTAATACTACTGATCATTTTCCTACGTATAATATTCACATAACGAGACGCTGGCTGAATTGTGATAACACATTGGATGCCATTAAACAAAAATTGAATTGAATTGAGATTTAATGGAGGATTAACTTTAATGAGCGTTTCTGCAACTGAGTGTTAGTGGCGTAGTTAACATTGAACATGTCCGGCGCACTCTGGACATTCAGCAACCCTCTATACTGATTGGCAAATATCTTTACCATTATATAACAAGTCAAACTCAGTGGCGTGACTCAAGAAAAGAAATATTTTTTTCAAAACTAGGCATTTTAACTGGCAATAATGCACTCGTTCATTACAAATGCAATAACCATTACGAAGGGCCGACAAAAACTGCCAATAAAACATCGGCAAATTACACAAATAGTATTAAAAGCTGTTTGCATATTAGCGTTGCTGACTGTACCAGGTGAAACTATAACGAGTTAGACGCTTTAATAAATACAAAGCTATCTCATAATCTAGTTTAAACCCAATATAAAGCCTGCAAGTTTAGGTAAGCCCGGTTTTTATCGAATTAACGTTGGTAGGAATATACGGGGCGGAAGTGGGAACGGGAGCGCTTTGTTGTGGTTAGTTGAGGTTTAGTTAGCTAACTAATAATAGTGATAGTATTTGAGTCTTTGCTCAATTATTGTGAGCCGAATTGCATTTATCATCAGTATATCCGTGTATGTTCTGAGGTTTCAGAATATCTCTGACTAGCCCCTCGGGGAATATAGTCGTGAGCATATGCTATGCTATACTATATCCGTGTATAAGGTCTAACAAATTTAGCTAAAACGATTTTAAGGGGATGATCAGACTATCTCTGATATTTCAGAATATCTCTGACTAGCCCCTCGGGGAATATAGTCGTGAGCATATGCTATGCTATACTATATCCGTGTATAAGGTCTAACAAATTTAGCTGAAACGATTTTAAGGAGATGATCAGACCATCAAACTGAACAACTTTCTCTATGGGACCAATATCGAAATCACAAAAAAAATCTGCTGTTCCATACAAACCTACTCAAGCCAAATGTGTGGGACAGCAAATTTTTTATTTTTATTTTTATGTTGGTCCCATAGAGAAAGTTGTCCAGTTTGATGGTCTGATCATCCCCTTAAAATAGTTTCACCTAATTTTGTTAGACCTTATAGTTCTGACTTCGAACGGACCACACCATTTCTTCACCTCAAACTGTGTGATAACTCTTAAATTTTAAGTCTGTCTACTCTGTTTTTGTCATGATACTGTGGTAGAATAGCTCGTAATATAAAACCTTATGTTTCCAGTTTGTCGGGGGCGGTAACTAACTCATATTTTTATGCAATTACACACACCTTTGACTGTGTTCTCGTTGCACAATTAGAACAAAGTCAAGATTAATTCTAATTTAATTGCAGCACTTGAGCAGTGCAGTTTCATTGAGTAGATTGAAAAGTTTTCAATCATAGTTAAAAGTTTTTCAAACATCCCCGTGATTCGAAAAGCACTTTAAGTTGATCTCAGATAATGTTGTTAGATGTTACCTATTTGTTAATCCAGGTCAGAGGCCAAAAGACGGCTTAGAAATGCTCTGACAGCAAGTTCACCATCATCAACGGCACCAACTTACCTACAAAATTCCGCTCGTGGTCGAGTATGGGCCACACCCTCTCACCCTTAGGTATTTAAAAAATAAACAGTGCCCGTAGCAATGGAACGTAGGTATACAGGGTCCTTCTTAATATGAGGATCAGACCGTCAAACTGAACAACTTATTATTATTCCAACATCAAAATCGCGAAAACAAATCAGGTGTCCCATAAAATTGGCTCAAGTAGGCTCGCAGTCTTGTATGGAACAGCTGATTCTTTTTTCGCGATTTTTATGTTGGTGCCATAGAGAAAGTTGTTCAATTTGACGGTCTGATCATCCCCTTAAAAAAGTGTCAGCGCTGATGAAGATGATAATGAAGCAAGTCTTTTTTCTTATAAACTCATGAACTAAATGATTGGGAATAAAACGCTCTTAAAACTTCTACAGCAAGTTCGGTCCAGTTTATTAGGTAATAATGTGAAAAGTTTTACAAGTCCGCATCTTAAATTATCAGAAGTTATTTTTAAGAGGAATAATACAAGGTGTTACAAAAATACAAATAAACATTTAAGGGGGTGGTTTAGACCATCAAACTGAACAACTTTCACTATGGGACCAACATTGAAATCGCGAAAAAAAAAAATTATGTTCTATACTCTACAAATCGACTCGAGCTAAAATATGTATGGGATATCAGATTTTTTTTTTCGCGATTTCGATGTTGGTCCCATAGAGAAAGTTTTTCAGTTTGACAGTCTAAACAACCGCCTTAAGAGTTTTAAAAATTTATTCTTACTTATGAAACACCTTGTATAAAGCTATACAACACTGAGCATGCATGACATAAAGCTAATAACTCGAAAACTTTGGCAATAAGTGCTGGGCGGGCCGTGTTTTTATCAAATTATCTGAGCTTGGCACTCGGCCAGCCTGCTGCGTACAGTCGAGCACTTTAGTCCTTTTGAAACAGGTGGATAATTTAAACGTACACTTAACTGAACGTAATGATGTCCAGTTTACCAGCATCCTACCCCGGCTTTGCACGGGTACACAAACCTTCCTGAATCAGTCTATCTTCTAACCCATAACCATAACCTAACCCATTCAGAGAGTATCGATCCGACAGAAAAACGTGACGGAGGACTTGTTATGTAGTGATAGGGATGATTCAAGTTAATTTATAATGTACACAATCCGTAGAAAGAGAAGGCACTAGAAGGAAGCACGTGTCTTGTCATATCACTCAGTAAGAGATGCACAAAGCAAATTCGCTCTAGTTAAAAAAGGAGACCGCTACTTATTGCTGTCCTTATCGACGTATCCACTTTTTTGTACTTCGGCCATCTGACTCCAAATTGTCACTCCATATATAAATTGTATGGGACAACCACCTGACTCCGAGATGTCACTTCATATAATTCGCTATCTCATACCCGGTTACACTGATATTCGGTATACTAGGGTAAGCGAAAGACAATGTTGAGTAGCAGATTCCCTTGATGTTTGGGAACGAAACGCCTACCTGAAGCCTTTGCTTAAAGTTATATTAACTATGATTATCCTCGATTGATATTTTATGACCATTAGATGACCTAGAATGATAAAGGATACGCTCGAAAACGCTATCCCGTGCGTTTTCTCTCGCTCTGTTATGCGAAAGCGAAAGAGAATAAAGCGCGATATCGCTATATCGCGCTGCTTTGCCCTACAGTAGTTCTCTCGTAAGTGGCCCTATAGGAAGACTTACCGCAATCAGAAGCTATTTTGAACCTGTCAAGACAACGAAATTCATTAAGGCTTCCACACATTGCAGCGATTTTATCGAGCGATAATATCGCTGCGATTTTGCGATAATTGTTTTTAGTACATTTTGTATGGGTACGCGCGCGATCCTACACACTGCCGCGATATTATCGAGCGATAATATCGCTGCGATTTTGCGATAATTGTTTTCAGTACCTTTTGTATGGGGACGCGCTCGATCCCACACACTGCAGCGATATTATCGCAACCTGACGCAATCTTTTTCGACTACATTCAGTGGTGGGCGCATGCGTGACGCGAATCGCGGAATCGCTGCAGTGTGTAAGGTGTCGCGATATCGCTGTCGATAATATCGCTCGATAAAATCGCTCGATAATATCGCTGCAATGTGCGGAGGCCTTTAGTCAACTCAAAGTTGCCTAAGAAAACTGGTCTGTTTTATCCGCATAAATTACAAAAACAATATCTCAAGTAACCAACCGTCAGTTTGCACTTGTGTTCTGTCTTGTACAGACCGGTCTGCGACTAACTAACGTACGCTGTAACAGGCAGTCCGCTTTAACTGCGACTAAATGTAAACAATGGCACGCTTCGGTCACTGCCCGTTAGTTTGTCACTTTACTTTTTAGCCGATTTCGTTTTATGTCTGCGACTGTTTTGGTTTTTTAGGTGTTGGTTGAGGTGAGGAGGTAATTATAAGTTCTGTTTTTTGCTTCCGACTTTAAAAGGCTTGTGACAACGAGTTTATTATTAGACTTACACCTAGTTACACAAACGCTTATTAAAGTTAATCCTCCATCAACGATTTTTATTTTTATTTATAATTAATGGCTTTTTGCTTGTGCGTTAGCACTGCATTTCCGCCAGTGTCAAGTAGTTTATGGGAGTATCTATCCCAATCTCAGGGATTGTTTTTGTTCAAGAACAAGAAGAGATTGAGGATTGCGGAGCCTCGAGGCAGGCAAAAACGCGACGCACGAAAACCACGCGAGACGTGTGCTCGGGTCAATTCCTGCAACGTGACTCCTTTGCCAGATTTTACCACGCAACAAGACAAAAAGTGTCAGCAAGAGATTTAATGGATGACTAACATTAATAAGCGTTACTGCAACTGAGTGTTAGTCGTATTATTGCCAGTAGCGTAACAATTTTGTATTTTGACACACTTAATCCCCATGGAGAGTCAGAAGCTATACTACAATCTGCCAACCATCGTTAAAACATGTGGTTGCATTAATGCTCATGTTCAGCATATTGAAAATTTGAAGCTGGATTGACGCTATAGCCTTTCGCCCACAAACACTCTACATAACGAACCACCCTTCTAAGCCTTAAAAATTGAAGTAGTAAAGTTCCTGGTCTCTAGATCTCAATTATGAGTCGTGACCATAACGATCAGTCCTGCGCCGCTATCATCCAATGAGATCCCTTCAATATATGAAAACTCATCAAATTATACTAATCATACCAGAAATAACAGTTACAGTCAAAATTAAATTTCTCTCCAAACTAATTAAAACGCGAAATTCCTAACGACCGCTTTATTAATTTGTGAAGCATTCAAAAAGCTCGCGGAATGTGTAATTTAATAAAGAGTTGCAAGGTCGAGAGCAGACCGCCGCCGCCGCCGCCCGACACCGCCGCCGGCTCGTTAATCAATTACCCGCTTGTTTTCATTCAAATTATCGCCCGCTCTTTCCTTTCAAGTATCCAGCCATGAAAACGACGAGAAAATTTCACCCAGAACTTTGTTAAGTAAGTGTGAAAGTTCCTTTTTTTCGTTGGTGTTGACCACGGAGTACCGCCGTGGTGTTGACTCTCGAACTGATTCGTTATTATCTGCCTCAATTGAGGCGCTTTCATCTTTTCATCTCAAATATCGCAGTGTCTCAAGACGAAAGTCATCACCCCCAGTACCCGTGTGTACTGCCAGCCATTGATGACATTATAAAAGTGAGACGTGGTCGCTCAGTCAAATCCTCATAAAAAGGCTTTAGGTGCCTACCTAAAGAGCAATGGACAGGGCTATACTTGGAGTTTCCTTATACCTACGATCGAATCAGAAATGAAGAGATTCGCAAAAGAACTAGAGTAGCCGACATAACCCAAAGAATTGCTAAACTAAAGTGGCAATGGCCGAGGCACATTGCGCGCAGAATCAATGGCCGATGGAGCAGAAGAGTTCTCGAGTTGCGACCGTGTACTGGAAAGCGCAGCGTACGTAGGCCCCCAACAAGGTGGAGTGACGACCTGGTGAAGGCGGCGAGAATCCGTTCGATGAGGTCAGCACAGGACCGGTTGTTGTGGCGAGGCTTTCAACAGTAGACGTCAGGATCGGCTGAGATGATGATGTTGAGATGAGGTGCTCTATGGCGTTGTGGTGTTTCGGTATTGGAGTCTGTAATATACTCCTTATTACTCAGGGTTAGTTGAGGTTGATGTATATAATAAAACACAGATATAGTCTTCACTAGTGAATGTGGCTAAGCGCACGTCCGCACGGCTCGGCGGTCGGTGAGTGAACTGAGTGAATACCGAGCGAATGCACGATATATATTGACCATAGACTGTACCTGCCGGTAGACGGCGTTACCGGCGCTTTCCACACTAACTACTCTTTATTGCTGTACACTACATCCCTTTCTTGTTTTAATTTAATTTATATTTTTACTCGAATCTACCACCGCTTCGGAAGGTATACCCATGGAGAAGAAGCGGCGCAAGAAACTCCACTTTGACTTATTTCTTAAACCATATTTACAATGCATGTTGATGGTTATCAATGTTATTAGATCAAACAAATTACTAATAATTTATTGAGACCAATTTGTTTACAGAAAATAGATTTATCAAATATTGATCTGAAATTGCCAAACACCAAATACAACGATAAACAATGTCTACGACTTCGTATGTATATTTATACAATCTCATGATATTAGTCGTTTCAGTTATGTGTTACTTCTATTCTTTTCTATACTATCCCATCCTTATCAAAAAATGTTTTTTGTTTTCTATTGTTCAACAAATAAATTGCAATTGAATTAATTTATAATTTCAAATAAACTTTAATCACTACCATATAGGTATCTAACCAAATTCAAATCCATTAACAAATATTAAGTTTTCGCATAGGTTTGGTAAGAAACAGTTTAATTCATGAATAAGTAACCTTTTGGCTTATCATAATCTCTATCGCTAGTTTTTCCAGGTTTTTTATTTTTAGATTACAAAGTTAGCTAGGTATTCGTGGCTGTTCACAGAAATATTGAATCTTGTTATTGGGTATAATAATCATAAATATTTGATCATTATTGTACCTGCCTGAATGCTGATTTAACTTTGACCAACAAAATTAAATATTTTGTTAGTCAAATTACACAACATTAAGGAAGGCAAACTAGATCGATTTCGTTGTCAGCAATGTTCAGTTCCACAGTTACCTTTATACAAATAATACATAACCATAGTATAATAAGATGTACTGCATAATACATTTTAATTATTAAATGTTTAATTGAGACTAGTTTTGAGAAATCAGCAGTTTCAATTTAATGTAACTACTATTTTACTCAACATAATATCGTCCCCTTAGAGGGAAAAGTCACCAACTGACACATTTGGCCAAAATGAGTTATTAACACCACCGTACTCAGAATAACCTGTTCTACGTTCCCGTCTCACTCACGTTTCGATATCTGCCATACTTTCCAAGATAAAAAGGTGGAAAAGTCACTAAGTACAGCTTTTGTGTGAATTCAAACAGGATAAAATAACTAACTCCAGCTGCATTATCATCCAATATAGCTACGAGCAGTTAGTGACTTTTCCAACGTAAATAAAAATCACTAACGGTACTTGGTGACTTTTCCCAGACAAAAATAATAACTAAGTGCAATTAGTTATTTTTTCTACGGAACTTTATTTCATTTTAAAAATGAACTAACCACATTTAGTGACTTTTTGCCTAAGCCCTATTTCCGTAAGGGCCGTTAGTGATTATTTCTCCTGAGAAACCGTTGAAAGCATTGTACTGAAACACACTTCCCGCGCCCGCTTCGCTTACGCCCACCGCTCAGTGTTGCAAACTTAGTGGATTTTCTACTAAAAATGGTGGTTTTGACCCCCTTTTAGCGTAGAAATTTTGCTTTTAGTAAGTGGTTTTGCGAGTTGTTCAATAGACTAAAATTGAGTTACAAGAGAGCTATTTTTGAATTTCGTAAGGCTTGATTCGTTCTCAAAAATGTCTTAAACTTTTATTTCAGTTTATAAATGCATTATTCGATCATTTTTTTGAAATTGTCCGATTTTTATGTTTTTGTTGCTGTATGTTTTTGGTGTGCAAATAAAGAATATTTATGTTATGTTATGTTAAAAACAGCATTCCAATAAGTAGACAGAAGATTACTCAACCACTAAGCTGATTATTTACATAACTAGAAAAAATATTTTGTCATACAACTGTTCGCTGTCGAGACACCAGGGCCATGGGCATTCGAAGCCAAACCTTTCTTTAGGGACCTGGGATGTCCTTAACGATAAAGATAAGATAAAGGTTGTGACCTCCTATGTCCTTAGCTGTGCAGCGGAGAAATGCCGCCAGCAAAATTGTCACTTTTGGTCTATACGTCATGTACGGACGGCCAGAAGCAAATAAGTTTTTCTTTGTGTAATTTCAATACTTCGTTTAGTTTAGTTATATTTTTGGACTTACAAATAAATCGTAAGAAAAAGGGCTCACAACTATTTTCCGAGGGGGTACACAGAGATATTCTAAAACCTCAGAACATCCATGTTTCACTATTGTAGTACCGATATTCTCTCCAATGTGACGGGGGTGAGCCCGTCACCACTTGTTATGGACAGTGGGTACAATACATGCCAAAATTGAAGCATGCAGGTTTCCTCAGGATGTTTTCCTTCACCGAAAAGCCAGTGGTGTTACAATCGTACATAAATTCAGAAAAAGTCATTGGTATGAGTCGGCCTGGACAGGGATCGAACCATCGCCTACTACATGGCAGGCAAGGTTACTCGCCACTAGGCCACCACGATACGGCACTTACGGCATTTACAAGTAATGTTGCACAATATAGTATAGTATAATAAAGGTAGCAAATTACCAATATAACTACCCAATGTTTTCTTGTTTAGTGAAAAATTTTGTGATTATAAGAGTAGGGCCTTCTGTTAGCGGTTTTCCTGTGGTTTTGAATCTGGTGGAGAGCTAATTTAACAGTTGACAACACTGCCCCCACTTCAGTCAGATCGATTGAGCTAGCCGGTCGATGAACACCGTTTCGTTTTAGCGTGATTTATACATTATTTCATGTGACATCATTATTTAAAGAGATTTTGATGAACAAGAGGAAGTTAAGCCCTGAACCTAGCCTTCACACTGCGCTGTCACACCAGGAACAAAAATTCCTGACCTTCACACAAAGGTTCCTGATACCTGACTGAAGGTGATCTTCACATGAATTTTTGTTTTTCTAGTGGCGTTTAACCTTGCCTGCCGTGCAGGAGGCGATGGTTCAATCCCCGTCAAGGCCGATTCGTACCAATGAGTTTATCGGAATTTATGTACGATTTGTAACACCACTGGCTTTTCGGTGAAGGAAAACATCGTGAGGAAACCTGCGTGCTTCAATTTCGAGGCATGTGCTGTCCATTATAAGTGGCGACGGGCTCACACTGGACAGAGTTTCGGTACAACTGGTGAATCGTGGATGTTCTGAGGTTATAGAATATCTCTGACTTCGGAATATAGTCGTGAGCAAATTGCTTATGCTATGCTTAAATAACTATTAGTAATATAAAAGACACAAAATAATAGTGTTAGTTAAATTGGACACTCATAAACCTGCATTTCCAAATTGCATAAAGTCACCAACAAAATGACAAAAGTCACTAACGATTTATTTGGCAAAAATGTGTTGGATGGAAAACTAACTATCCTATTTTTCGTCTTTCGTGTGATAATTAGAGATCTACACTTTACTTTACAAAATGGGGATTAATTCAATGATTAATTTGTACTTACAAAAAATTAAATATATCAAAATTTGACGTTTTTATGACGTTTTAAACTTAAAACCTCAATATCTCAAAAGTATGCACATGTCAGTTAGTGACTTTTCCCTCTAAGGGGACGATATACAAACACAATGCCGATACCTAAATTAAAACAGTAGTGTAATAATTAAACTTTTGAATACATTAAAATATTTGACTTTAACAACGTCGCGATCGAATGCTCTTTGAACCAATTCAATTCTGTTTTCTGACAGCGTCTCGCAATAACTTAAAAGATTCACAATTTAATGTGCAGTCGCAATTGAATGCTCTTTGACCCAATTCAATGCTGATCTTTGACAGCGTCGCAATAACTTAACAGATTCGCAATTAAATGCACCCCGTAATTAAATGCATGGCTACTTTTACTTGAATACACCGCCGCACATTTGTAACTTAATTCTCGGCCGAGCTGACAGCTGGCTCCTCGCAATCTAATGCGGATGCCTCATTTTCTTCTCCTCGGTCCCAGAGTTCCCCTGGGCCGAATTGGGCGTCCATAGTGAGATGGGTTTTGACTAAATTTTATTCATCTATTTCCCCTTTTGTCAGTAAAAAGATCTACCCCATTAGGTGTGCTATGTTTCGGTTGTTCCTTACAATACAAAAGAAGTATGTTATTAGGTTGTCAGGGTTTGTGAATTTATTTTGTTTGCAATACCTATTCAGTTACTCAAGCAGTATTCAAAATCAGTTTTATAAATCGGCATAATAATTACTACCGTTCAACAAAGTTTCCACAAATACATTTTTATATCAATAATGAACAAAATAAACCCGACATGATAACATAATTAGCAAATAATCATGAAAATATTGCGAAATGTACGATATACTTATATAGGTATATACCTAAAACATTAGTTACTTATTATTTATACATTAATAATATTTTCCTTCTACAAACCATAAAGTTATACTAACATTGGATAGGTACATAGAACCACGTTAGAGGCCGTAAGGCGGCCTGAACAAACTCCGGCCACAGGCCCTGCCCACACGATAAGAAGATTGGATAGGTTTATGAAAATAATACTATTTTTAATCACATGAACATGGATTATGTAGGTACCTACAACTTTTGTTTCAACTTATTGCGTCGCGTAATATTACAGAACTGAAAATCTTACTAGAAATATATTCTACATTTAAAATATGACAATAATTTATGTATGTAATCGTATTCAGGTAGCTACCGATGATTAACCGATTTGATTCAAGTACCAGTATAATAATACTTGTTTTAACTCATACAAATCAATAAAGTAACAGTGCAATGCAATGCCTGCAGGGCTGTTACTAAGATAAGATACAGATTTAATCCATACAATAAGAAAATGCAATACTTAAGGCATTAATTCCTTTAGAGTTTTCTTTTAATGTTATTATTAATAAAATGCGTTTCTACTCACAGTAAATGTCTATGGAATGACCAACTATATGCTGCCAATAATTATTTATTTATACGACTTTTCAATTGAATGACCAACTACAAGCTGCTACTAATTAGACTTGTCATCTGAATGACCAACTACAAGCCGCTTATAATTATTTATTTGACTTGTCATTTGAATGACCAACTGCAAGCTGCTGATATTAAACAAAAATTGATTTTGTCAATTGAATGACCAGCTGCAAGTGGCTTAACAATGATTTTATTTATTTGACTTTTCATCTGAATGACCAACTATAAGCTGCTGATAGTAAAACTGTTTGGTTTTATAGCATTTGATGCCCAGCTAAAAGTTGCCAATGTCAATTGAATGACCAGCTACAAGTTGCTTAATCGAATTAAATGACCAGCTAAAAGCTGCTAATGTCAATTGAATGACCCAGCTGTACGTTGTAATAATTGTTTGTTATACATGGCAACTGAGTAAACAGCTACAAGCTAATAATAGGAGAGTAATCGCCCGAACCATTTCAAAACTCTTAAGCTATTAATTGAAGACATTTTCTCTTTACTAAGCACTAAAGCAAGTAGATATGTTTCAATCGGCGCCTTGGCAGTCGTCCTGTTAGAGGCTGGTTTCCCTGTGGCATGTGAGAACATTCAATCTGCGAACAAAATTTTCGAAGCAGTATTATGGGTTCGGTTATGTATGATGATTGAATCATTGAATCTGTAATCTACTTCCAAAGGAGCTGTTCTTCTTTTTTTTTTTTTTTTTTTTTTTTTTAATGTGGGTAGTTTAAAAAAAAGTAGTCTAGAGTGAACCTCACGCTTCTACCGCATAAAACAAAAGGGGCCAACTTGCTTTGGTTGGTGTGCGTGATGCGTCATAGAAATTATGTATGTGTGCGTGTATATGGATGGGGTTTAGAGGTCAGTGCTGGTTGCAATCTTTTCGACGCCTTCGCAGCTTCGACTGTCTATCTTGACATGTAACTTATCCAAGGTAGGTAGGTACTTCAGAGCCTGTGTCCAGCAGTGGACGTTCATCGGCTGAGAAGATGATGATGATAAGGTACTTCAGAAACATTAAATGTTAAATGAAATCACCTGATCATTTTCAGGTCCTTTTTGATTCGCTTTGTAAATAATTGACAGATTTAACATTGATCCTTAAAACATCAAATTATTCGCTCAAGCAGCCAAAGAAACTAGTTTCACCTGGGGTAATTGCATCCATCTGACCCTAACAACAATGTTGCAAAGATAAGATCAACGTAAGGTCACAGAACCGAATTGTAATAATTAATAAAGTATAGGTTACGAAAAACAAGTTTAGGTAACAAGGTACCTATTATTGATAGTACTGAAAAGAAGAACCCCGTTAATATTATTTAAGTATAATTAGAACCCTTAGGTAAGTTTTGCGACATCAGATGTTCGTTACGCCGAATTTTCATTACGTCGAATGATCGTTACGCCGAATGTTCGTTCACTGCATAGAATGTTTTATATGCAGCATGTTTGATACGCAGAATGTTCAATTCTGCGTCAAACGGGTAATGTTATATAGTTAGCATAATTTTGTCATGCGTTACTATAGGCATAAATAACTATTGGAATAACCTCACTCGGCTCAATTAATCTTGCTACCATCCTATACTGGCATGCTTACCTAATCCGAAAATTCTTCTAGAATTGCAACGCATAAAATACGCAACGAATAGTGTCTACTATTCTTAATTCGCGTATTTCTGACGGACTACAAGGCCCTTTTATATTTGTGGGATGCTGTGAATACACTCTTTCAATCGTTCAAAAATAATAAGGAAAGATTACGTGACCTTAAAGATTGATGTCCACAGCAGTCGTTTGTTTGTTCATCCTATAAGCGCCGCGCGCTGTCATGACGTGTTGTCCACTCGTACTACACCTTCTTCCTGTCTGGGTCTCCCCTCGTTCCTCCAGCATTCGACAGTGGACATGCGGGAAAAGAAATACATTATGTAGATAATTCCAAACAAATCGATTTGAAAACGGGACAGAGAACTATGTTTACGATTCTTTTTAGCATAAAATAGCATATGCTCACGACCATATCCCCCGAGGGGGTAGTCAGAGACATTCCGATACCTCAGAAAATCCATGCCCCACCAATAGTATGAAAACTCTGTCCAGGGTGACGGGGAGCGAGCCCGAATTGGCCCGGTTTCTTTTCTTTACGAAATATTTTTTTCAACACTATGTAACTGTAGGCAACAAACAAAACAACGCTAGCAGAAACCGTCTTCGATTGTGTTGCAACTAAAATAACGCTTAGTTTCATTAACAGGGTGAAAGAACGGTGAACATTTTAATTCTGATATTTAACACATGTACCTATGTATTACAGCAAGCTTCACTTTTTTATTTTTACCCTTCGTGGAAAACGATTGAATTTTTTGATTTTTCAACACTCAACAAACTGATAAGCACTTTACTCACGTGAATTTCGAATCCCGTCGTCGCCAATGTAATATACTCCTTATTACTCAGGGTTAGTTGAGGTTGATGTATATAATAAAACACAGATATAGTCTTCACTAGTGAATGTGGCTAAGCGCACGTCCGCACGGCTCGGCGGTCGGTGAGTGAACTGAGTGAATACCGAGCGAATGCACGATATATATTGACCATAGACTGTACCTGCCGGTAGACGGCGTTACCGGCGCTTTCCACACTAACTACTCTTTATTGCTGTACACTACAGAGTCTCCAAAGTTTAAGCAATCCCCGATCGAGTCAGACTTTGAATCAGGCGCCTCAGGTTGATGATGGTAATGAATAAAGCAATACAAATAAAAATGCTCATATTATGACGCTTTTTCATTTAATATAGGGTCTTAAGGGGCTACCTCCTGGTTTTACCATGAAATTGGGTATTTTTGTAAACATTTTATGCATTAACTATGGCACTTTTTGAGCTGAAAAATAAACTGAACCATCTACAGTCTACACGATATGAGAAGTGACGTGGTTTTTCTAGAAACTGATTTTAATGAATAAAACCGAGGAAAAGGGAATCTAAAGTCACCCCGTAATTTTTCATCAGTATTCCGTTAGTCAGTAATTTTTTTCCAATTGTAACCATTTTACTCTTACATTTTCAATCGGAAGACAATGAAAATTTACAATATTGTTAACAACACAATTTAGAATGATGTGGTTTCCTTACTTTTCCGAATTTAATAAAAAATCAACTCATTTTTTAAAAAAACGGCTAAATTCTGACCGGAGCCACACGCGCTCGTTCGCATCTATTAGTATGGAGAGTCGTGGTCCCGGCATGACACGCATTAAATAGGATACCTACATGCCATACAGTATATTATTTTTTAAAAAATCTTGTCCCGTTCGTTCTATGGCCTACGGGTTAACCCAATTGATCAACACAGTGTTCCGGGCTGCAGGCTCCATTGGACATCACTTTCGCTTTTGTTTTTTTTATCTTAATTTGTATTCTGATTGAAGCCACTCTTTCAGTTCATTTGACTCTTTTGTCAACATTTTATTGTAATTTAGAACCAATGTTATTTGGAACCCCTGTTATGTTTTCATTGAATTAACATTGATTGCGTCTCCCGCGTGACTGAATAAACAAGGATATGGTTTGATCGTCTATTTCATTATTATTAATGTAACTAATAACTATACCTACTGAGTATAGTCTTGTCTAGACATGCGAGCATACTTGTCTGTTCTTAATATAATTATGCATATCGCCTATTGTAATAGTTATTATCTGTCTCTGTCATGATGACGACGACGGATATACCTACATTAAAGGAGATAATATCTCAATATAATATACAACGTGTTAATGAATAAGCGCAAAACCTCATACACCCCAACTGATTTATATTATAACACAATAATTAGATTGGAACAATAATTTCATTATTTTGATAATTCAAATTTAAAGTTATTCGCATTTTAAGTTTTGAGGCAACAATGATTTATCATTTCAGCAATGAATGAAAGCGCTTACGTACCTACTCATGGATACATTTTAAGAATCTTGTTTTGGTAGTAAGTAGGGTGAGTGTGCCCGTGCGGTGGTTTGAGATCGGGTTCAGCAAATAATTTTTTTTTAAAACAAATGATTTAATATTTTGAAAAAAATAACCTATGTTGAAACCATGATAATTCGATTCTAAACAAACTGCTTTCTAGTTTTGCGTTAATTCATTACACGTTATACAAGGTGTTACAAAACTACAAATAAACATTGAAAGGGGTGGTGTAGACCATCAAACTGAACAAGTTTCACTATGGAACCAATACCGAAATCGCGAAAAAAAAAAATTATGTTCTATACTCTACAAATCGACTAGAGCTAAAATATGTATGGGATTTAAAAAAAAAAATCCCGATTTCGATGTTGGTCCCATAGAGAAAGTTGTTCAGTTTGACGGTCTAAACAACCCCCTTATGAGTTTCAAAAATTTATTGTTACTTATGAAACACCCTGTATAAGGAGATAGTATAATATACTATTCTAACTACTCTCTCTACGTTTTATTGACCAGCATCAAACAAACATGGAATCAAATTTTAAATATTAAATTTAAGTACTGTATTAGACCACGTTTAAAAATGAACTGAGCACTGAAATGACGGCGCGTATATTAAGTGTATATTAGGCGAGCGAAAATTAGAAACTGTTCTAAGGAGATGATTTCATATTGTGCTCAAGGATGATCATCGTCATCATCTATCAAATAAAAAAACTGATCGGAGTCCTATTTTTTGGCACACACAACCACTAGGTTTCGTTAAAATGTATTTTCACATCCAAGTACCCTATTTACTCTATCCCGTACACACAGACACAACCAGCATTGTAATAAAACCAAACTAATACAGTAAAAGCCCACTATCCAATACAAATACCTTCAAAACTGCAATTAACTGATATGCACCCCTACCATCAAACACTAATAGTGGACGTTAAATCGAACTGAGACCATTGACGGCTCAAATCTACGTTTGATAAGCTTATTACCACCGCAAATGTCCACAAAATTAATTAGTACGAGGTACAGAGGAATCGCTACCAACAATTTGATGGTTTGTTGTTTAATTTAGGAGAGGTAGCGTTTTTCGGTAGTCTTTTCACGGCCGTGTGTTTGGCGGCCGTGAAAATAGAGCGCTCCATTTCTTTCCATGGGATAATAAGGTTTCTTTTGCTGTGTGTTAGTGGAAAACATTTTTCTAGCCACCCTAAACACACAACACCACACACAATTAAGCCGCCCACACTTGACGCGTCTCTCCATTAAGGCTTTAAACAAGACAAAAGTTAATCTTGGCACTACTTCACTCTTAAAATGTAGTTTGTAACACCTCGGAAAGCAATATGGTCCTGAACTTATGTCTGTATTCACTTCTCATCTATTAGAGGTAAAAAATAATTGAAAGATAGTGAGATTCACTTGTTCCTGTATTTTAGTCAACATTTTTAGATATACATTTATGTTAAACTGACATTTTCAGACTTTTTCAACAGTTATCTGCTATATGCTTGTTGCCTCCTTCTTTTATTTCCCCGATCAATTTAGTTTAGGTAGTATGATTAAAAATCGCAACCGCTCTGGACTTATTCCACACACTAAGATATGGAGCTATAAAGGCTACGTGAACTTGTGAGTTACAGTTATTCAGGCTTTTAACTCAATGTATTGTTGATAAAAACGCGCTTGGTTTAGTAGTTACTGCCAATTGACACGGCAGTCAGGGCTGTACAAAGTTCAACTTTCTTGCCTTAAGTACGATGTTTTTCTTTTGCGCAATATTTCTTTTTTTTTACTATGTTTTTTTATTATTTACAGGTAAGCTCCTGGCATGATCATAGGCCGGTAAACAAGAAGGAAGGAGTGACGCTGAAATTGTGAGTGTCTACAATATTTGGCGTACTCTACGCAACCGCAAATGATATAAACTAGCATAATCACGTAAATTATGAACTAGATATAAAAAAATTTCGAACAATCTAATTCAGTTCTAGTATAACACTTTATTGTACACACGGCGACACATCATGCTATACAAAACCAAAATAAGCTGTCCTCGCGTAGGTAGAATAACGTCTAGTTTCGCGGGACCAGATTATGTTTGTTTTGTGTAGCTTGATGTGTCGCCGTATAAGGAGTGCAAACACAATGCAAAGGGCAAGCTAATCTCTGAAGAAACGTATCAGGTGACTCATTCTATATTAGGTACTCCGAAATACATCAACAAGTATATTCGAAAAACCGGCGAGTTGGACACTCGCAGTTCGTACCACCATATATACAAAAAGAAAATCACTCTCTGGTACATCCATGTTCTGTGAAAATTTCTACTCACACCTACTACGGTTCAATCAGTGGGCCCAGGAAATGACCTCTAGGTCAAGGGTGATAGCTACAATAGATTTGTCCAGTTCGCGGCTAGCTATTGGTCATTGGCCAAGCCCTTATAGAACCAAATAATAAGTATTACGGTTCAAAAGATATAGTCCTTTGGACGGACGGACAACGTAGGCATAGTAATATAGGGTCATGTTATCACCCTTGGGTTCCAATTGGAACTCTAAAATGAATACCTACATAAAACCATTAACTAATTATAGGTTTTCAGATATAACAAAAAACCATTTTAAAATGACGTTTCCTTACAAAATCTCCACAGTCCCATCCTAATGTCCACTTAATTAAACTCCAATCCCCTCAGCACACTATTGACTCTACAGCTGACTACCTAATTTACTGACAATAGCGATGACAACGGCCACATAACACCACCATAACGGAAGCCCCACGACCCATTAAACACCGTATTTATACCCCATATTTACCCCCAAGGGTTCAGCTCCGTGACAACCCCCTATTAATTCAATTAACCCTATAAATACCACCGCAATGATCATTACAATAATCGTATATTACGTGAAATACAATATTTTTAAACGCAAAATAGTCGTAGTTCAAGATAAAAGGGACGGTAAGTGCTTGGAAGCACGCCCTCGCAAAAAAAGCTTTCACTTACAACTTTTTATCATTGTATGCAAGTATGGTAATGGGCGTGAGACACGTAGTGAAGTGAGTATACAAATGTGGATGTGGAACGTGGATGTGTTGTTTAGTGGGGTGTGCAGAAGTGAGGAGCGAGGAACAAAAGATACAATTAAAACAAAAGGTAAACGAAAATTCGTACGTAATACAACAAATAAATTATTTAAGGGGCTACCTGCCGGTTTTGGGTAGTTTTGTAACCATTTTATTCATTAACTATGGCACTTTTTGAGCTGAAATTTAAACTAAACCATCTACAGGATATGAGAAGTGATGTGGTTTTTCTAGAAATCGATTTTAATGAATAAATCGAAGAAAAGGGACTCTAAAGTCACCCCTTTTTTCCAGTTGTAACCATTTTACTCTTACATTTTTAATCGGAACAAAATGAAAATTTACTATATTGTTCACAATACAATTTAGAATGATGTGGTTTTTTTACTTTTTCGAAATTAATAAAAAATCATCGAATTTTTCAAAGAAAACAGCAAAATTCTGACCGGAGCCACGCGCTCTTTCTCATCGATTAGTATGGAGTGTGAGTGAGAGGAGAGTGGTCCACGGCTGATACGCCTTAAGCAGGATTTACAGTCATTCCCACGGGAGACAGTTCCTTCGGTGAAGGAAACGTCGTGAAGAAACCAGCACGCTTCAATTTCGAGGCATGTGTTGCACCCACAGTCCATTACAAGTGGCGACGGGCACACCCCCCGGCACACTGGACATAGTTTCGGACTAGTGAAACGTGGATGTTCTGAGATTTTAGAATACCTCTAACTTTATGCTTATGCTTATTTACGGGAGACACTGCGGGTCTTTTCAAAACAGGGCCCCTAGTAGACAAAGCTCTTTCTATTAAGGTTGAACTACACATGGCCGCACGCGATCGCATTTGTCACTCAGGAACGTCATTTTCAGGAGCAGGCGATCGCGTTCCGTCTATCTTATATGCTCTAGCAAATGACGTTCCTGAGTGACAGAAAAGGATGGAGCAACGGAAAAGTGGGATCGCGTGCGGCCATGTGTAGTTCAACCCTTAGTGTTAACGACGGTAGAAAACATAAAAATTGTATGGACTTGACGTATGGTGGAGAAAGCAAACGTCAAAATGTTTCGATCGCCAATGTCAAATCCATATACATTCTGTAATTTTTACTAGCAGAGTCTACGCCAATAGAAATTTACTTGGCCCAGTTTATTGATAGTAATAAAGTCAGCAGTGGTAGGACCCTTAATAGTTTATGTCACAAAGTGGCTAGAAAAAGTGAATTTAGATGATAGTTTCTTACCCGTAACCTACGAATATTCTTATTCGTAGCCCGTAACCATAGTATAAGAAAGAGTATGGCAATACGCCGTAGCAACTATAGTCTGGCTGCAGTTTCTATTACTGAATTAAAAAAAAAAGATTTTACAGTAAGTTATAGTCTAGAATCCTACTGCAGGGCAAAGTCCTCCTCTCAGAAGTAAAATAAAAAAAAAAACGTCGTAGCCATTTCGTAGCGTAGGTTACAACGCTACGAAATGACTGTCAGACACTGCCTTCGTGGTCTAATGGTTAAGAGCATTGTGCTGAAGTCGTGGGTTCGATTCCCACTGGGGACACCTAGTGATATGTCACTTTGTGCGTTTTTCCCCAGTTGGTTAGGACATTGCAGGCTGAATCACCTGACTGTCTGAAACGAAAGATGATTCCGTGCTTCGGATGGCACTTTAAACCGTTGGTCCCGGCTACTATATCACTCGTGGTAGGTAGTCGTTAAATAAAAACCACGTCAGAGGCCGTAAGGCGGTTTGAACAAACTCTGACACCAGGGGCTTGCCCAAACGATAAGAAGAAGACCTACTTAGACATTTATTTTATATCAAAACACCTAGGTTACATTACATTACATGTACTTTATGTCATGTAACCTAGGCGTTTTTAGACTTACCTAAACGTACCCGAAACAGGCAACGAATGATTTACAAAATTATTTAAGGAGGTGCTTCAGACCATCAAACTGAATACAACTTTCACTTTGTTACATATTGAAATCGCAAAAGAAAAGTAGTGAAGCATTTAAGTTCACGCCCTGTATAGTCTTTTGGTCTTAGTATCGTGCCATCTCGCAGGCAGTGAACATGTTAATTTTGTATTTTATTAGTGACCCAAGTTTACTACGTACACAAGGCGACAGATCAACCTACAACAGCTACAGCTACAGCTACAGCTGTTCAACTCTATGTTCATGGACAAAATGGTCCAACTATGTGTAGGTCGATCTGTCGCCGTGCTTACACAACAAAAATGTTTTTCTAGGGGATCGATAGATTAGCGCTATGGTCTGTGCGAATAAACGTCAAAATTTCAAAAAATGTTTCTTTAAAATAATAAGGAGAGAAAAGGTGATCAAGAAGATGCCAACGCATCTTTTGATGGCATATTTCATTATTTACTAATCAATTTAATCCAAAATTCGAAATTTTTACGCCTGATATGGATGTATGGGCTCGATCCCTTGGCGTTCCAAAAAAAAGGCAGGCACAGTCTTGACAAGATTTTGATAGGATCTCGCGAACGGCTCTATGGAGTGATAAACATGCCATTTGTTGAGTTTTTTAGGAACTTAATTTAAAAAAGAAAATTTAAACGCTCATTATAGCGACACAATGTCCCATCTCCATATTATATTATTTCAACACAAAATATGTCTCATTTTTGCATCGTATTCCCACATGCACAAACCTCAACTGATTATTCCGTTCGTTCATGACGGAAAATTCTGTTCCGTTTGCCTTTGCATTTATTTTCATATTTTTTCGGGTCAGCGACAATATTATGTTGGGAACTCGACGCGGTGTAAGTTATGAACTTAAAATAAACTGAAATTATTTGCCTACAGTCACATAACTCATTCGTTTTGTTTACTTTTCGCTAGTAACCTTCAGTTTGGGTCCATATCAATTTGCAATGGAGTAAAGTTGGGCACTTGTTTTTCTACAAAACAGTAAGTTGATTTTTACTTTCACGGAAGCTTTCAATCACAAACATAAGATTAATTTTATCTGTGGTTTCAATGATCAATTATACAGGTCGGAACGTGTTTTGTCCTATTCACTAAATAAGAGACGCTCATAGCAAATTCGCTCTAGTTAAAAAAAGAGATCGCTACCTTATTCCTGTCCTAATCGACGTAACCACTTTTTTGTACTACGGCCACCTGACTCAGCAATGTCACTTTATATAAATTGTATATGATTTTATGACTATCGCTATCCCATGTGTGGTTACACTGACATTCTGTCTACCAGCGTAAGCGAAGAAAAATCTTGGTCAATGAATTACACATATTTAAATTCATGTTTAAACCAAAGAGATTCTATCACGGAAATGTTGACGCCACTGGCTGTTTTAGGCCTTAAAAAATTACTGAAAGCCGTTTGATTTATTTAAGAAACAATCTATTTATTTTTTAAATGTCACAAATGGCTTTACTATTTTAAACCTTTTTACTGAAGCTCTCTGCTATCGAGTCGATGGATTAATAAAACTGGCCAAGTGCGTGTCGGGCCACGCGCAGGGTAGGGTTCCGTAGTTGCCCGTCACAATATACGAACTTAGAAGGGGGCTTTTTGTTTTATACTACGGTTTGACGGCTAATAAAGTCTAAAAAGTACATTTTTTAAGTTGGTCGACTATTACTCGTTAACTTGTAAAGCTAACTTAGCGGTGATAGTTTTCCTTTTAATTTCATTATATACACTACTGCCATGAATTTTTTCACATATCTAGAAACAACCGTTTAGCTGGCAGAGGGGGGGGACACTCGACTCTAACAAAAATTAGCACCTTAAAGCTTAATATTTCGCTAACGGATCCCTAAATCGAAAAATGGTTTTCCCACACCCACCGTATTTTTAAAAGACCTATCCAACGATACCATGGGATAGACGAGAAAAAAAAATTGCATCCCCACTTCACGGGTAGGGGAAATACCTACACTAAAAAATTTTTTTTTTCAAAATTTTATTTTACCACTTTTTCGGCGTGATTAATATGTGTACCCATGCCAAATTACAGCTTTCTAGTACTAAGCGTCTCTGAGCTAAGCCGCGGACAGACGGACGGACGGACGGACGGACGGACATGGCGAAACTATAAGGGTTCCTTGTTGACTTACCCTAAAAACCCTAAAAATTATAGTTTCCGCCCTGTAAAGCTTTGTCACAAAGTTGAAAAAAATCGCTATCATCTCGTAACTTAAACCTCATCATAATACACGTTTCGCTGACGTCGCGACTCACAATGAGTTCATTGTGGCACACATTTTATTTGACCTGTTTGTTTTTAAATACGCTATTGTCTAACACACCGTTGCAGAAACTCTCATTAAAGTTAATCCTCCATTATATCTCTTGCTAGCTTTTACTAAGCATCAACAAGACAAAAAGTGACAGCAAGAGATTTAATGGAGGATTAACTTTTATGAGCGTTTCTGCAACTGAGTGTTAGTGCTAAATACATTACTGTGATTTCCTAGAGTAGACTATCTTATTTATAACTAGATGACCGCGGTGAACTTCGTACCGCTTTAGAATCTTCCCGACACACACTTGGCCGTTTCTTAGCCTATGTTCATCACGGATACAAACAAACAGACAAGAAAATTCTTACATCTACCATTCGTATAACTTTAAGCTTGTCATTACCGTGAGTAAGACAGATAAAGGTGCATTTATCCTCAGTGAGGACAGTGAGGAGTGGGGATGGACGTAGGCGGAGGCTGTATCGATTGCCTTAGCTCCCAGCCCCGCGTGTAATTGCCTGCCATTTTTATTGACAAGAAACGAATCTCTGCCGTTGAATATCTATTGTTGGAGTTTTAAGTTTAGTTGAGAATTTGTAGTTAAGATTCAGCTAGTTAATCGAAAATTATTAACCTATATATGCCCACAGGGTCAAAAATGACCCTGTACAACCTATGATTGTATTGCTACTACTGCTGATTGCATATATGGGTTAAGGAAGCTAGGTCAACAATATCAAACAAAATACAAAAATCACTACTATAATACACATCCGGAATTGTGTAACGTTATTTCGGAATTCCTAATCAGAATATGGATATTGTATAGGATTTGAAACCTTCGAATTCTGAACGGAATTCTGGAGGGGGCAAATCTATACGAACTCGTAATTCCGAATCAGAATTCCGTTACGGTATTCCGGATGTACGTAGCAGGTCATACGGCCAGAGATTAGAAATAGAAATATTAATTAGGTATTGTGAATCATAGAAAGCGGACTGCATCGTGGAATATACGAGCGTCTGTAAACCCTTCCTCCTTAGACATAGTAATAAGTTATTATTAATCTGTGCCGTTGATAAAAGTAGTTGAACCATATTTTAAACAAACACATTTCTTTGGAAACGAAACTTTCTCCCGAAAATCCAACTAGTTCCATCATGGAACAAGGTAATGGGACTACTACTGGAACCACAATCTTACGAACTATTGTGTTTCATTCTAAAACCAAGCAAAGCAAAGTAAACATTGCTAAAACAAACTGAATGTATTTGCTGTTAGAGCTCAATTTTACTTCTAAAACAACATTTCGTTTTCGCCTGCACACTTGCACTTCAATAACCGCAACGAACAAACAATCAAAAACTTTACTACAACAATATTGCCCATTTACACCACGTGACACGAAAACTGGACACAATAATAAACGCAATATTTCTAGTAGTAGCAAGTTGCATTTATTAGTTTCTGAAGTGAACTCTGCCCGCAAAGTCGCAGTGAACTTAAATACAGTGAGGAAAATACATAGTAAATATCGCTTGGTGCAAATAGACACAAAGCGAGCAAGCGAGCGTGTTGACGAGTCGAGGCCGGGATTCTGAGATGTTTTTAAGTACGTAATGAGTTCAAACTCATTACTATTTGCACCAAGCGATATTTACTATGTATTTTCCTCACTGTATTTAACTCCTTTGTAACTTAGTTAGTTGAAACATTTTTTGTTTGATAGTTTATAATTCTACTTAAAACCTGGTATGTAATATGTGCGGACGACGTCACGGGTAAACTAATGTTATTAATAAATATCTTCAGAGATTCAGAGACGTTTTTTGAACGTGACTTGCGGGATTTCAAAATCCCGTATGTAAAAAATCTATACAGTTTCAACCCTACCTAAACGCAAGTCACGTTCAAAAAACGTCTCTGAATCTCTGGAGATATTTATTAATAACATTAGTTTACCCGTGACGTCGTCCGCACATATTACATACCAGGTTTTAAGTAGAATTATAAGCTATCAAACAAAAAATGTTTCAACTAACTAAGTTACAAAGGAGACGTTTAGAAAATGTGTGACGCCAGTGTGTAAGTCCACGCGGGCAAAGCCGCTGTGCGAACACCGGTAAATTAATAAATCTATAAAATATTATGTTAGTCTGTTTACACAACAACCACATAATATTTACAAAAGTAAATGTGTGTTTGTTTGCACATCACCACATCGCATCTAGACACCTACTGAATCGATTTTGAAGAAACTTTTTACAAAGTGAAAGCCTTTCGGCCTTAATTAATTTTGCCTAAATTGCCTTAAAGGCATGCCCGCCGTGCCCACAACGGTGGATCCGCGCCTGGCCGTAAATGCTGAAGATGGTGATGGATGGTATAGACAGATCAAGACAACAGTATCTAGCAGATCCACCTCCGCAGCACTCCCTAGGATAGTATATGCGAAAGACATTTGCTCGAAGGTCATATGTTAGTTTCCGTTCAGTCATAAATTATTCTGACTGGAGTGAACTCAGACCGCAAAGTTCAACGGTCTCCGAGGGCAGAATACGCAGCTTTATTAAAGTGCAGAGCAATAAATTTGAATAAAGGATAGTTATGGAGTTTTCGTGTCCGCCAGTGTTTTAATGCTGCTAATAATGTGTAATGTGACTTAGGAGTTCGCACCTGCGTTGTTTGTGTTAATGTTAGGTAAATGTCTCTTGAGTAACTAAATGATAATGTGGGGCTTGAGTGCTGTACCACTTTTCACGTACAGTATGGTCGTACTAATGATGCACGTCATATTTAACGCTAGAAAAATGTATGCACTACTTTGGTAATGATCTGTCATATTTAAAAAAAATGGCGGGCTATTTTTAGAAGCGGAGCTATATTGGAAAACGAGAAATGGATGAGGTATAAAGGGTGTAAAATTAAATGTGTTATATATTGAACTGGGTATTTCAGACCATCAAACTGAACAACTTTTTCTATACCATTTCTATGCTTTGGGCCTAGTAGCCGTTGACGTTTTATACGGAACAACTGTTTTTCTTTTCGAGATTTCAAAGTTGGTCCCTTAGTGAAAGTTGTTCAATTTTATGGTCTAAAATACCCCCTTTAATATGTATCGCATTTAAATTAACAGCCTGTATATATACCAGTTGTATGTTGAGCCTAACATAATTAAGACCGTAGAGATTGGACGCCTACGCTGGGCAGGACATGCCATGAGAATGGACGAGGTCGCAGAGAACCAAAACACTTTCTGGAGGGTCAACCAGATGGCCGCAGAAGTCAAGGCTGACCCAAGCCTTGATGACTGGATGACATCGAAAAAATTTTGAAAAATACTGCTGTGAATGGTTGGAGACAAATCCCAAAACAGGCCAACTAAGGCCCACCCGGGGCCTTAAAGCCTTAGGTGATAATGATAATGAGATTGTGTGCTAAACACTTTCTCGTTCTGTTTTTCTGTGGAAAAGGGTACGATCAGAGGCAGTTAGTCACTTCTCCGACTCTAAGAGTAGTTAAAAATGTTAACGATGCCTGAATAGTCGCCTCTTAACACTGAATTGGTGCTATTCAAAATCTGCCACCACACAGCATGACTATGGTAAATACGAAATGAAATGTTATCTATTTATTGGGTAAGTTTTCTTATTTTCAAGCAGCGTCTCTTTCGTCATTATAAATGTAGTAAAAGGGCCCATTAACAAATCCAACATAGGCACCCAGGAGGTAAATTCACAGCCATAACTTAATTACGTCAACCATTCTCTCCAAATGACGTAATTCGTCAAAACTTCCATCATTTGACAAAACTGTCCATAATGAAGTGTTGCAAGTTTTCAGTTTACTTCAGCATCGCAGCCCCCATTGGTCACAGCGCCGTGATACTAACGGCAGTTGTAAACAACGAAACGCGACGTCCCTTCACATAAAGCATTTGCGTTTGTTAATTCGGTACTGGTGTGTGGAAAATGTAATGGAGTGTACACAGATTATGGATTAATTTTGTTAACTATTACGACATATTTTCATATGCTTCTTTTTGTGGATGGAAGGCTATCCTCTCGTCACTTGACACCTCTTCTTAATAATATGCTGACACTTTTTTAAGGGGATGATCAGACCATGAAATTGAACAACTTTCTCTATGGGACCATCATCGAAATCGCGAAAAAAAAAATTTTATTAATTAAAAAATATATTAAGTTGGACCCTGTATGGTAAGGTAAGGGAGAAGCCTTGCAACAACTGAAACCTAAAAAAAAATAGTTTGTAGTAAAAGTATATTTGTAGCAAAGTTTCTGTTGTAATTGTGTAGTAAGCGTGTATAAGCGTCGTAATCACCTTCTAACACCGATCATAAGACACTTTAACTGCTGACGACCTACGTCGTAGGTCAGCGACAAATGGGCCGCAGTGCGCACGACTCAAACGTTGAGTCAGAATTTTATAGCATTCCACAGTGTTAGCACTGCGCGAGTATCATTGTTTTGAGCTTAGCAGCGAAAGTGTTAAAAGCAATCTCAGAGCATTTTCATTGATATTCATACATGGCCGTTTTCCTGCTAAACGGAGAGGCCTAGGTATAGATAGGAAGGGTTAGACTACGTGAAAATTAGGTATCTTATTACCAATATTATTATTGGTTATTAACAAGTTATGGCCATGATGTGTTGTTTCAAGCCATGGTGTTTTGTGTCTCTGAAAGGTGCATGAGATTGAAGATTTTAGGGCTACTGACAGAAGAATTTGACGATGTATCGGGAACTTAATTTGACGACAGTATAGCCACGGGTTGACAGGATGCGGATTTTAGTTGGAGGTAAATCACTACCAAAGCACATTACAAATAAAAGTCCCCGCCGCGTGTTTCTGTCGTCCTATCTGTCTGTATAGACTAAATCTCAGAAACCACTGAAGGGATTTTGATACGGTTTTCACTAATAGAATTACTGATTCACGGGAACGGTTTGTGTTTCTAATTTAATCGTCCGGCTGCAGTTACTTAGTGCTGCCCGTACGAAGCTAAAGCAGGTCGCTTATGTATTTTACATTTCTGAACACTTTTCTCGTCGCCAGTCGCACTCACATGTCGCATCACAACTTATCCGTCTAGCCCCCATCCCGCGACAGCAGCGTAGGCGCGTCAACGCGACCAGCAAATTGTTGTCGCGATATATACGACCAAACTTAATAACTGCCGAAGTTTTTAGCGCGTAAATCTTGCGCACGTGTGTAGGGCCCTTTATGCGACCGCCAGTGTGTTGCCTAATGGTTGATTGTTTTAGTTTCGATCGCTTCTCTAGGGATACATCTTCATGTGTGGTGATATATTTTCTTGTTTTGTCTACGAAACTAAGGCGTATGGGAAGTTTTTGTTGGCTGTTAATTCGTTATTACTATAACACTTTATTGTACACACCGACACACTGATACAAACATTAGAAAAGACATGTACAAAGGGCGAGCTTTTATCTCTTTAGAGAATTTTATTCTTCCATTCCAGAAGACCCGCAACAGTGACAATTATTAAATGAAATCAAGCACGTATCCAGGGGGGGGGGATAGGTGGGATTTATCCCCGAAATCCGAATATTTGTATGGGACAGTGATCACAGCTATGACTTTTTCATAGTTTTTCATTGAAAATCCCCCCCCCCCCCCCAAATTTAATGTCCCCCCCCGTATCATCAGACATCATAAAAGCCATATTAAGTATTTCACTTCCACAATTATTTCAAAAATGTTGTACCTTAATACGCATTACCCTTTCTAATTTTAGGCCCCGCAAATAAAAAGTGAATATTCTAGATGATGGTGTTTTGAGTTTTATACTTAGATTGGAGAGGAGACCTTGATTCGGATCGGATGACGCTCTTTTGGATGGCCCCTATGTAATGTTTTGCTTTGTTTCCTTATATTTATGTAGCGAAAACTAACGAGCATCATAAATTTCGTCAAATTCAGGCGAGCACTCCTGACTTGAACCGAAACACAAAGGTTGGCAACTCCTGTCGCCTAATTCAGCCCTTCCCAAACTTTGCGACTTCGACACTCACGTCACGTACATTTTTTCCTCGTGTACCAAGTTTGTCGGAGTAGTAAGTTACGAAAATATAATTCTTGTAACGAAGAATGGGAAAGTTATATTCGGAGTCGATCCAGTTACGTTTTCCGTGCGTTTGTTAAACTCGAGTTTAAAATATAACGAATTTAGCTATTATCTATATCATGGGAAAGTACGAATATTCGCTAACATGAGCTTTAAAGCTGCAACAGTAACATTTCCATAACTTTGAATTCATCGTATTAAGTGTTCTTTCATCCCAAGATTATCTATAAGAAAGTACTTCTCGTAATAAAAACGTCATATTGCATATCATAATCGTTCAGCTTGATACCCATAATAACCATACATTTATTACACAAAATGTCTGTGGAAGACTGGATGGCTATCTAGTTGAAATACCTTTACCATGTCTCCATTAAATCAGGAAGCCAATCTATCAGGAAGACAAAAATTTTCATACGATATGATGATGAAAAAGTAGCGTCTACTTAATACCCACACATTCGGCTCAACACCATTTGATTGCAAACAGAACACAAACTTAATTTTAAAACCACAATCCTCGAGCTAACACTCTTCAATCCCCAAACATTTAACTAATAATTAACTTTTGAACAGTCGTCGGTTCAAATTCGAAACTTGTTTAATTTGTGGCGCTCTTTCGCGTAAGAAGTGTCCCTTTGCTTAGCTTAGTCACGTAATAGCTCTCCAAACTTGCTGTGTAACAATTGTTGGGGGAATATCCACTGATAGATGTAGAGGCAGATACCTGGGGGCTTTAAATCGGTTTTTGCAGATACATTTACATTCCGAATGATTTGCAACTTTTCAGGGAACAGGTTACGGTGACTTTCTGCTCTTTTTCAAATACACAACTGCACATACATAAAGAAAAACCTTTTGTTTATGATGAAGTAAGTAGTTTGGCTCATAAATAAACTAGAAAAAAAAGACGTACGTAATCTCGTCTAATCACGAGTGAAACACCCATTTATATTAGTGTGCGTGCTGACGAACTGTCACGCGGTACATTAATGGTGGCGGGTTGTAGGACCTGCGCCTAGAGCTAGTGCATCTGTGTGAGTGTAGCTCCCTTGTAGAACAAACGAAAATGTAGGACATTGCATGCTTCACAGCTTGTCACAATACGTTTGTCTTTTTTTCAGGTCCGTGGTTTCTTGTAGACTATAATCACTATAGTTGAGACAATTTCTTCTTTCGAGTCGATGGCATGTTAGTGAAAAGATTTTCCGACTAGCTTGTGAAGAAGAGTATACAGGGTGTAAGTAATAACCTAGCAAATATCGAAACGGTGAATTCAGACCATCAAACCTGCTGTACCTACCCAACTCAAATGTATGAAACAGCTGATTTTCTTTACGTTTCCTTAGGTTGTCCAGTTGTTCAGTTTGATGGTCTGAATTCACCGTTTCAGTATTTTCCCGGCTGATATTTACACCAGCTAGGCAGTTCAAGAAGTAGTTCAGTTAGACTTAACAACTCGTTTATTGGATATTTGTACCTCATATCTTATTTCTAGTCTAGTTTCATCAGTCAAGAAACTGTCTAAATTCTCCAGTAGACGAATGCCCTTAATGATTCGTCTGTTGTCTACGTCTAGCAGACGACTCGACCGGCTAACTTTTTGCCGAACGCCCTTCGAGTGCCATCGACGCGTAATGAGGCACTTTGCTCCCCCACTGCCAGTTTAAATGTTATGCCTTTTTCGAATCTCCTATTTAATTTTGAGTAACGGTGTTTTTTTCACAAAGTTTGGTGTTTCCTGTTTTGGTCCGATCTATGTTAACAAAAATAAAAGACTTGGCTCGCGCTGACTGAGTGACTTATTTGATACGAGCATTTGAATTTCATTGAACAATTATATCAACCTATTATTTTTGTGCCACTGTGCTTATTTTTGTGTACTACGAATTGATACTATCATACTATGATTGGAGATAAACTAAACAAAACTTACAGACTTTTTACATACGGAAAAAAATGTATCAAGCTTTCAATTGTTCCTGGTGAAATAATTAATCTAGATCATAATATTATGCTTAGATTTACGGTTGGTCTTGATGAAATCTGAAGGCTTAACATTAATCTAAGATAATATGATATTACAAAGTCGTACAATATAGTAAAAACTTTTACACTCAGCGTCTAATAGAAGTATCAAAACACGAAAAGAGCTATAACTTCGTTTAGCTTATCGGGCGCGTTGCAACGAACGAATCTCGTTTGCGATCATGAGCAACTTGGTTAAATATGCGACGATGTGTGCAGTAACTTAAGTTTCAGAACTTAACGTTGCCTTGGTTTGCCGGCTTTGAGACATTAGTACGAGACGTTTCTTACCTGACTTTCCTAACGTTTAGGATGGGTCTTAGGTTTGGTATTTGCTGAAAACAATTAGGTACCATGTACTTATTTATTGTTTTTCATCAGTGGGTCGCCCCAGGTTATAGCTGGAACGACATAGTGGAGGCTGTCCTACGCGAGCTTCAAGCATATGAATAGATAATAATAGTATACTATAGAAGCGAAACTATGGTTAAATCAACACAGGATTGGTTTTTTTTTTTTTTTTTTTTTTATTATTGATGGGTTTGCTCTTGACCCCAATCTAGTCCTCAGGACAAAGATGGGGCCGAAGATGTAGCGAGCTTACCCAGAAGTGCACTGGCACTCCTGCACACTGACGGAACGCAGCAAGCTGCTTGGCGCCAGACTCCGGCAGGAGGGTGGTCGCGAGCCAGGCGGCTCCTTGCGGAGCCTACCACACCGCGTGGGGGATCGTTCAGCCGCCACCACAAACTTGGTAGCTTGTGATGCCGTTGCCCGGGGTGGACCGCTAGGAGGTAGATCCCCAATCACCCCAAAATGGTAGGAATATATTGGCATTTGGTAGGCGTGCGTACCTGAGTGCAATTATCTAAGCGTAAACAACGGTTGAAACATCGGTGAGCTATGCGTTGTGTCAAACTTAATATGAAATCTTCGACGATATGAAGGATACAACAAGGATGTTTGCATTCCCTATCTTGACATTTAACGCAGGAGATTCATGGGACCCCAAACAATAGGAAATGGTCAAGAGCTTGAGCAGATGCTTCCAGCCAGCTACTGTAGCTGTTGCGTAGGATCGGGAAAAGTGGCATTCTTTCGTTTCGGAGAGGCCAAAACCGAAGCCACTTTGGGTAGCGAAGCCAGCGGAACTCGTTTTTGTTTTTCACAACATTTAAACTGTTAGAATTGTTTCGTAGGAATTTTTGTGTTCCTATTATCACTGTATCTGAATGTCATTAATCATCAACGTCATCATATTATACCTTCATGTCTCACCACAAGGTGCCACAAGGCACATAGGTATGTATTCTCTCAGGAATGAGAGGGCGTGGACTATCTATTAAACCAAGCGGATCCAGTATGGATTTAGAGCCCGCTATCGATAGATCTGGGGTGCGATTTTTGAATGTCATCGGTGAGTTTGAACGGTTTTTAAATCTCATACAAAAGCGTTCTCATGCATCTTTCTGCTGCTTATTTGACTTTAAAAAATCGCACTCCTGAATTATGATTTTTGGAAGTCAAATCAGCAGTACAAAGATACATATCTCCATAGACATATTGACATTTTCAACTGCTGAATTCATCGAATGAGATTCAAAAATTGCACTCCAGGTCCGATCTACCTGAAGGTCAACAAGCATGAAAGGTCTAACAAATTTGGAGGAAGCTAGAGAGCTCTGTCAGTATCGTATCAGGTGGTGTTCCATTGTCTCTGCCTACCCCAGTGGAAGACAGGCGTGAGAATTATGTATTGTATCGATAGATATTACGAACCTTTTTCAGTATTTTGCTTCGGTTAGGTACTACATGTTGGTTAACTAAAGCTGGCGCGTTCACAGACACCCACAAATGCGTTTTTCCTGTCACTGCGTCCGTGCTTGATAGAGATAGAGAAACTCTTCCTTATGCGTGCAGTGAGACAAGGTCATTGCGTAAATGTGTGGCACGCGCCAGCTTTAGTTAGCCGACGTGTAACGCTCTGTTAAGAAGTTAAACTTATAATTTTAACTAGTAGTGCACCAATACCTTTACCGGCATGCCACAAAATACTTCAAAGTGGCTTCTGTGTGCCACCAGTAATCCAATTTGCCGTAAGTTGGTGAACTTGCACCAACTCGCTAGACTTAGTGATTTAAATTTATAACTTCGTCCGGCACACTTGCAATTTTAACGATCACGCCGAGTTCCCTTTAAATCAGATTTTCCTTTTAAGATGTAGGTAATAGCCACGAAAGTTTGTCTGATAGAGATACGAGTAGACTGATCGAAGATGCTTTGAGATGGGCTGTTTTGAGAGGTTTTACTTTTAGTTTTCACTTGAAGTTGATGAATCAATTTGTAAGTTTCAATATGGGTAAATCCATATTGATAAACTTTGAGATAATATGTACAAACTTATAAATATTAATGTTAAATTATCTAAACTATTATAAAACTGTAACTGAAGTGTGTCTGTACATTGAAGATATTTACAAAAAAAAGATTACGATATGGTTTTTAGGTATCCCTGACTCGAAATCAACCTTTTTTAGAGATTTTGTCTGACTGTTTGTTTGTGTGTTTGTTTGTTTGTTTGTTTGTTTGTTTGTTTGTTTGTTTGTTCGCGCATCACGCAAAAACTACTGAACCGATTTTGATGAAACTTTTTTTGTTCGATTGCTTATGATCTAACTTAAAATCTGGTATATAATTTGTGCGGACGAAGTCGCGGGAAAACACTAGTAATACATAAAGCTAGACCTTTTGAATTAATATGTTTCATTTATTGTCAAGATTTTATCCAAAGGTTAACAACAGGAAATCTGGAAAACCTAAAATGAGCATAGAAAACTTAAACGCAATGCGCCCACCAAGCATTATCTCGTTTAGTGAAGCGTTTAGTGGCATTATAGGACCAACGAACCTGTCAAAAAAAGAAATTTTTTATTAGCCCAAACGATATAATAGCGTGTTGTAACATATTACGAGAGTTACAAGTAAACGATGAAATCAATGTTACGGTACTTTACTAAACGGGCACTTAATCTGACCAACGCTTTATTTCTGTTCATGCTTCCTTCTTATCACTATATCTGAATGCCATGACTACTTGACTAGATGATACATTAACTAGATGACTGCGGCAAAATTCGTACCACCTTAGAATCTTCCCGACACACACTTGGCCGTTTTTTTTAAATGGAGAAAGAACTATTCAGATCGGTCTAGTATAGTTTCGGAGCCTAATACATGTACAACCAAATAAAAAATAAAATCTTTCATCTTTATAACATTACTAGTGTTTTCCCGCGACTTCGTCCGCACAAATTATATACCAGATTTTAAGTCAGATCATAAGCTATCAAACAAAAAAAGTTTCATCAAAATCGGTTCAGAAGTTTTTGCGTGATGCGCGAACAAACAAACAAACTAACAATTTTGTCAATAGATGGCGCTGCACGTTTTTAAATCGCGCTATCGAATGTTATTTGAATTTATATGAAGAGAACCGCTACTTTTTTATTCCTCATGATTTTACGGTTTTATTATAATAGTTAAGATTAGTTTACCATATAATATAATTAGTATTAGTATAGATTACCAATCTACCTATTCATTCACACCTATAAACTCTATATAGTTAATGCAAGTTTAGTGATTCAGTTTTTCTAAGCAAACTGAGTCTATTTTGTTAAAACTAAGCCCGCATGGTAAAGTTTAACCTTTTCCCTTTTACCGTATACATGTTTTATAAACCTAAGATAAACACAGGTTCTTATGTCCATACGAACTCCTCGTAATCCTTTTTGGGGTGGTCAGGGATCTATATTTTTAGTGTGCAGCGTAGCAAAGCGGTAAGCCTTTGAGAGTTTAACATACCTAATTTCAGGATGGAAAAGGGTATCTTAAATCATTTATAATTATACTCAGAATTACACTAGTTCAAGTAGATAAATAATAAGTATATGACGGCGCCTGGTGCCATCCCTCTACGGCGCCTGGCGCCATCTCTCAAGTTAAAACAGAACAAGATCGCACACTAATGACGGTGCCTTGCTACAGCGCCGCCTGGTGTCGGTCTAGTGGAACGTCGGGTGTCGGTAAAGGTGGTTGACAGCCATGTCAAGAGGAGTTCAGTTGAAGATTTGAATAGGAATGGCTGCACCACCGCGTAACTCGACGGATCGCTAGTTCTGTGTAATCTCGGTAGTTTTACTATTAAGCAGTGATCTGTTTGCGATGAAGGCCCTCCTGCACCTATATCAGAAGTGGGATCAAACTTGCGCCCAAGAGAAATAAAATCGTCTATAGAAAAATGTTGATGGTTATTTGACAGCTAAAACCTAGCTTTTGTTTCAAGAGTCAAGACCTGATGATAGTTTTATCACGAGGTTCCAAATCGATGCGAAAGAAACAGCGGCTGAATCTGCATCTGCATCAATCTGCATTCTAAATACATGGAACATGATCTAACGTATGTCCTGCCTACTCATATGGCTAGTGGCGGAACGACGAGCAGTAATTTCCAACCCCACCAGTTGACGAATGATTTACAGTAAAGTCGACGGATACATAATACAGTTCATACAGTACGGACACTCCCTGCACTTCTTCGTGGAAGACAGATGGAAGACAACTACAGTGTCTACAGTAGGCAATATGGTTTTGCTATTGCCAGGCCAGCGTTTGGCCCGGCCTTGTTGTATGAAGTGTCCAGGATGATATAGTGGGCAAGTTATCTCCGTGTTGGTATGGTATAAATTAATGTTTGTGGTCCGAAATAGACTTTGGTCACGGATTATTGGTGAGAATTTTGTCGGATATTGCTGTGTTGTACCTGGTTTCATCTATTTAGAATGGGCTTTTGTGTTGTAAACTTATATTCCAGAAAGCACAATAGTTCTTCTAGTAAAACGTGGATGTTCTGAGGATTTAGAATATCTCAGACTACTCCCTCAGGGAACATAGTTGTGATCATACGATACTACGATAGTTCGTTGAATGCAGGCAGTGTAGTCAGAAACATAGCTGTAGTATCTAAGCCTAAATTTTTATAAAATATGGCTTTTATGGTTTCCATGCTTTTGTCATGCCGTCATGCCTGTATACACTCTATTTCAAAGGCATGTTTCTGTTGTTGATACAATAAAAACTTATTCGTATTTGCTTCTGTGTACAAGGTAACGTAACTCTGTACCTAGATGCTGCTGAAGAATTTAGGTGTCTCAATCTGCCTGTTGCTGACGCGATGTGGAACTTAATAGGCGATTAAGAGCTCTCTTTGTCGGCTCGTAAATCGCTTCATGTTCAGTTAGGTCAGGCCAAACTCCGAAACTCCTTCATACATCATCCTTCCAACAAGATTACGGCATTAATTGAAACTTGTCCTCGACTTCCGATTCCGATTTAGAAGTGAAACAAGGTCCTTATTGTGTGTTGAATTTGGGTTGTAATGTAAATGGTGGTTGTATTTGCACATTGTTGAAATTGAACGCCGAGCCCTGGGCTCTTGTGAGTGTGCACACATTTTTTACTAATTTATAATTGCGGTTTATGGACTTGTAATTTTTGATGCAATGTTTCTGGCCACACCGAAAGTGATTATTGCCGTGAGTTTCTGTATGTATGTAACTTTTGATCAAGAAATAATGTAACGGTGGTTATTATGTGATGGTTTTCGTAGATAAAAGTCAGGATTGTGTTTTGTGGATGTCAAGTGTTACCGCAACTGCATGGTCGAGTGGGCGTGCCACCTCTTTGGACGACGACTCCAAGTGTTGTTTTTTTTATGTTGTCTTTTATTGTTGTTCTTGATTCACAAACTAATAATGTCTTGATTGTCGTTGTCACGATGACGTTCGGTTGATTGTTGATTGTTGATTCATATCGCAAATAAATAACAAATATTGAATTGAATTGAGCAAATAAATTCGTGCTGTAGGTGTTTGATGCTAAATGGCACTGGATACATCGAAGCATTGTAAGATCGAAATATCTTTGTTGTGAAATATGAACTATTACAACGAACTCGTTTAAAAGGCCTTTTTTAGCGGAGGAAGACAAAGTAAGGATTTACATCCCTTTTTAACTGAGTGCTGGTATACTGTATGAATGAAACACAATTCTCTAATATGTTCATGGTTATCTAGTAGATTTCGATGCCGAACCATTGAGGTACTATGTTAACTAGAGAAGCTACCGAGAAGTAATGTTTTGTAACACGCGTTAGGGTGCACGCGCTCTAACCCACTTAGCCTGAGCCAGGCGCTCGTCGCAGCCTGACGCTCCCAGCACGCGCCTCACACTGCTGATCATGGTGCACAGATTTTGTTCGCGTTTTGTTCGTCACTCGCGTTTGTCAGCTGCGATAAATTCTTACCTACGGCGCCTTGTATCTCATAACCATGAGGTACAGGGTGTCGCGTATTGATATAAGTCGCATTCTAGTTCTCGTTTCTGAAGACCAAAGTTTGAAATTCGAAAAGCGCGCGAAACTGGGATGAGTGCGATACCTATCTGTTACGGTAGTAGGTAACTGTTGGATAATCTGTTTCCGAACTCGTGGTTCTGTTGTAAGATGGTGTGCTATATTTAGTTTGGACAATATTATGATGGTGGTGGTATCTCAGGTTTCCTTTTCTAACCTCGTGGTCAATGTGTAGACATAAACATGGGAGCTTTTTCTTTTGGGAGCCAATGTAAGTCAAAGAGCATAAAATTACTACGTTCTAATGTCAGATTTACACTAGGTTTCTAATTCCCTGCTTTTGTTGGTAAAGATGTTATTATTTAAACTGCAATAACACGTACCTATCTGGTATTTAATTTAAATATGTACGGGATGCATGAATCATTACAGCCAATGCCGAATATAGCCCGATGCAGTTTATGGATTAGAAAAATGTGGTTTGTCCGTACAAAAATTGCCGAGGTTACAATGCCATAACCCAAAACAGAGTCCAAATAGCCATTATTATGCGGCTTTTCTCAGAGCATCAAATCATGCACATGTTGTTTTACTATTGAACATACCTAAATCGCCGAAATTATTTCTTCCAGTCACGGATTATAGAAGAGTACAGTTGCAATAACAATATTAGTATACCTCCTTAAAAAAGTAATAATGTGAAACTTCTTCTGGTTCTGTGCGAAAGTGCATGTTAGTGCTTAGTGTCTCGAGGTTGACATAATTGATAACTAATTGCTTCGTCCGTTTCCGAGGGTATTTCTTTGTGGGTTGACCTTGAAGTGTCTTTATCATAAACTTGGTATGTTTATCCTGAAATTCTTGCTATAGGTATGATGTTTAGTTTTTTTTTGATACGGCGTATTTGATAAACTGTTCAGTTCGCTGTGAGACCCTTTTAAAGTCACTGGCTGTTTTCGTGAGTCTTTCGGCAATTATTTCTTGACGTTGTAGTCTAGCTGTAGTGGCTCCATGGTTGAAGGATAAGATAACTACAGACTTCAAAGATGTGGTTAGCATACAGTAAGTCTTGCTCTCATGTTGGCCGATGTTTGTACTTTATCAGTGGCGCAGCGCAGCGTCGTAGGTCTTGTGATTTCCGATATGGTTGTTCGTGTCCATAAAGATGTATTTTATGTTGTTGTCTAATCACCAAAATGCAGGTTCGGCCTAAATTCTGGTGCTTAGGTTTGCACTACCTTGGTAATCTATGTGAGAATGTCTAAAAATAAAGATCTAATGTATACCTTAATTTGTCTGTTTAAGCGAGAAGATTCGTCGAGATCAGCGCGCACAAAAGAGCATAAATAAAAGAGACAAACGTTGTAACTTGCTTTGTGTCAACCTGTTATGTTTGCGGCAAGCCAGGACGCATGACTACCATCCGATCAGACCGAAAAGCAGTAAAAGAGTTCTTGTCAAGTGATGGAGGTTAATCAATGTGAACAATGAATGTCCAGAGGTACCTCGAAAGCATGATCCGCGGTGAGCCCGCCGTTTTCTGGATGTGCCATGACGGCGCCAGAAGACGTTACAGTTAACACGGGTCACCTTAATGGCCCGTGTTTTTGGAAACGGAATTCTATGCTATGCATTGACTACTTATATGAAGGACTCGCCTTGCGGTAGCATTTCCCCTCTGCCACGGTATAAGATCAATTGTTTACATTCAATTTTATACCTTACCACTAAACGAGACAGCCTGTAATTGCGAAACAATAACTTCAAACTTAGAACGTTTGGGGTTCACACGAGACTGCTTTTCATGATTTTTGACATTCAAAATTAGAATCTAAAATTATGGGGAATGAAATCCAAAGTTGCGGATTGCATATTACCTCGCCCGCAAAAAGTGGCAGAAATGTTTGTAAGTAGAATTATACGCGTGACAAGTCCTCATACAAGTACCTAGTCAAAGATGCTATGTGATAAGATAATTGATGGAGTAACGGCGAGGTGAAAGCAATTCTGGCGGTCGTAGTGTCGTCCGAGCCATACCCCTGGTGTGGGGGTTGGTTGGAGGGACGCACACGTCTGTCCAGGTTGTTGTGAGATTGAACGGGGGGGCTGCCGTCCGTGCCACACCTTTTTGGTTGGTAAGAAAGGACGCACCCGGCCCTACGGTGAAGAACATGTCGAGATGCAGTCTGACGATGATGCGAGATTGTTGTCAGGCTGGACGAGCGGGAATTCAGATCTGCCGTATGGTTGATGTTTGCTTGTATCTTGCAGGGCCGCAGTAAGATACGCCCGAGGACGGTCGACAGTCAGTTTGGCCGTGACGGCGCCTGGTGCCATCCCTCTACGGCGCCTGGCGCCATCTCTCAAGTTAAAACAGAACAAGATCGCACACTAATGACGGTGCCTTGCTACAGCGCCGCCTGGTGTCGGTCTAGTGGAACGTCGGGTGTCGGTAAAGGTGGTTGACAGCCATGTCAAGAGGAGTTCAGTTGAAGATTTGAATAGGAATGGCTGCACCACCGCGTAACTCGACGGATCGCTAGTTCTGTGTAATCTCGGTAGTTTTACTATTAAGCAGTGATCTGTTTGCGATGAAGGCCCTCCTGCACCTATATATATAATAAATCTGTGGCAGTTACACAGTCACATTTTTTTTATTACTGTTGGGTTTGACCCCAACTCAGTCCTCAGGACAAAGATGGGGACGAAGATGTACCCAGAAGAAGCCTATTCACTTGTACTTTAAAGGAAATTGATCATAGCTCTGCCCTGCCCAAACTAGGGTGACGGAGACACGTTGCAGGTTCTGACACGAGCACTTGTCTCGCGTGGTGTTCGCACGGTTCGCGTTTTTGTCTGCCACGAGGCTCCACAATCCGCAAACTATTCTTGTTCTTGATCAAAAACAATCCCTGAGATTGAGATAGACACTCCCATAAACTATTTGGCACTGGTGGAAATGCGGCGCTAACGCACAAGCAATAAGTCCGCTAATTATAAATAGTAAAAAAAAAACTAGGGTGACAGTTAGAGTTAGACTGTCGAAATATTGGGAATTTAACTTTATTGTCAGACCTAGTGAAAGAATAGTGATTTGTTATGCTAGGCTGCAAAGTTGCTTTTTGGCGCGAGTACTTTTATTGAAACCTGAGCAAGCGAAGGATTCTAGGATTATAATAGAATCCTGAGCGCTTAGCGAAGGTTTCAAAGGTACGAGACGCAGAATAACTTTGCAGCCGAGCGAAACACACAATTTTTCACCTCACAACAGCTAGGAAAAAAAGTGAATTGCTAAAAAGAACATTTCAAAAAGATTTTATTTTCGTGCTGGCCAGTGTCATGAAATAGTTATTAAGCATTTTCAGTGGATTGGCGGTATATAAAAATATTGAATAGACAGATTCGAATTTCAAAAACTCTTTTTACGCTAGCGGATAAAATGCACTTTTGCACTCAGATTTCGAATGATAAACAGAATCTTTCCGAGCTTGTGAGGTGAAAAAATATTTTAACTTATTTGCCTACATCTACGGCCCCAAAATAAATTCTAAAACAGTTCCCTTAAAAGAGCAACCAAGCAAAAATTTACACCCCATAAACATTTGAAGGAATTTTACGTACTCGACTTGACAAGTCAGAGGCGAAGCCTGATGCCGACCAAGGATAATTTAGTCGAGTGCCGTTTTTATTTTTCCCGGACTTTATGAGACCGTTTGCGGCCTTAGCCACCCTTTTAAATTTACTGCGCGAACCACTATCAATTCTCTAGAACGGTTAAACTGGCGACATTGCACTGAGATTGTGTATTTTCACTCTGATTTAATTCGGCGATTACTTTAAGCTGTTTATGTCAGCGAGTTGAGAGAATGGTAATGGAGTTGAACCCTTTCCGAAATTGTTTTAATTTTAATAAAATCTTTTTTATGGTGCCTCGCTGGCATGGCGATGGCGGCGCGTTCCGAGCTATGATTACGTTTCGCTATAATTTAGTTGCGTTCCAAAGAAAATCGTTACTAAGAACGCTTCTCTTCGCTTGTTAATTTGCATCTTGCAATTCTGCCGCACTTAAATAATCTATCCAGGATTCGGTTATATTGATTACCTATACAGGGTGTATCCAAACACCCTGGTAATTAGACTTATTTAAAGGGGTCGTTTAGATAGTATGGAGACAATGTCGAAAATGGAATTTAAAAAACGTCCCATATATTTGAGTCGAGTAGGTACTGCAGTTTTGTATGAAACTGCTGATTGTATTTATTATTTCTCGACGTTGTCTTCATAGTGAAAGTAGTTCAATTTCATGGTCTAAACACACATTGAAATTTTAATTTACTATGGTGTTTTTTACACCGTGTATACAGGGTGAAATTGATATCATTACCCATCAAACTGAACAACTTTTAGTATGGGAGTAAACCAATCGGAGCAAAAAAAAAATCTGCTGTCCCATACTAAACTGCACCCGCACCCCGCCGCTGCCTACTAAACTAACACGACTCAAATGTATGAGACAGCAGATTTTTTTTTGCTCCGATTGGTTCGCTCCCATAGTAAAAGTTGTTCAGTTTGATGGGTAGACTCTTAGTTTAAAATGATGCTAATGATATAACTTCCACCCTGTATTTATGACACACTGTTTAGTTTGAATTGGAGATAAGGAAGCCCATCCCCATGACCGACTGTTACAGAACCGAGACATTACGTTTACCAGGCAAACATAGATTTAGTTTTCTAGCCATCAGAATGGTCTTTACCACATATTTTCAATTCGAATTCTGCAGAAATCTAGAAACAAATCTCTAGAAATTTCTGCAGAATTTCATTGACTTTAATTGGTTAGAATTGAAAATATAACCAGAGTTCGTTGTAAATAAATGTGGTGAAGTCCATTCTGATGGCTAGAAAACTAAATCTATGTTTATAATTATAATAATTTATAATATTATGTTTAACGGTAAATACCCTTAAATTCTGCATACAATAACTTTTAGGATAGAATGGCGCCTCGAAAGTTCGCAAGTTTACATATTCAAAACTACACACAATTCATGTTTAAAATAATAACACCCCTCTTTTTGCGTCGGAGGTTAAAAATTAAGTGTAACGGAAAACCATAAATAACATAACTACATTACCGATCCCTTAACTCCCTTCCACTAAACTACACAAAGACATAGACACCAGACCTATAGACAATGAGAGTGGAGTAATATTTCATACGAGTATGTAACCACATGCCATTACTTCGCAGCGGGATGTGCATCGTACTCAAGGGACCACCATTATATTTTGACGATAGACGTATATTTATTTAAGATTATTCAGTGCTAAATTAATCAATCAAATATAATTTATTTTACACGAAATCATAAGCAGTTACCAACTACTTATGATAACGTAATTGATACGTAATTAGCAACTACTTTCATTAAAATTTGCCTGAAAAATTGACTTAATTTTTCAATCTTTAATTGGATCAGACAGAGATATTCTGTAAAGATAATCATTATTACCTACTGAGCCTCAATAATTAACTTAAAAATGTACTTGCTCAAAATTCAAAATATTTTACAAATTAAACGCCCTTATTTTGAAGTTTGCATGAAAACCTAAAACCTATCTTGGCTTTAAAAGTGCGTCCGCACAGGCTACAAGTCAATTTTCCATTACGATAGTTGTATCGGCTGGCTTTAAGTGCATCGCTCTTGGTATCGAGATCAGCCCTACGCTTACACCTTATTTTGTACAGTGAGCCTCCACCCCGGTCGATCTTTAGCAAGCTCCTCCCAACAATTCGGATCAATCTTGCAAAGCTTCATGTGGCGGTTTTACACATCTTTGTACTGCAAAAGCTGCCCGCCTTGTTTCCGCTTGCCGCTTTGCAGTTCAGAGTAGAAGATGCGTTTGGCAATTCTTTCCTCCGGCATCCGACGAATATGACCACACCATCGTAACTGGCATCCGTTATCCACAATAGAGTATTCCTGCTAGTGTGACGTACACCAAAGCAAGCCTGCGGGTCACACCGCAACTCTCAGAAGCCCTTCCGTTTGATGTTATTATACTTATTACTGTTATAGCTATAGCCTTTCCTAAAGATTTTAGATCTTACAATAAGATAAGTTAGGGTTGCTATTTGAGTAATATTAAATTGTGTTAAGGCTGTACTTTGGTAAGGTAAATGAACTCTGGATTGACTTACTTCAATTTACGGGTCGGTTGTAAAATAAATAATCCCAGCTACTTTATCTATACCCTACTTTTCTCAACGCCCAACGTTTCCATGAGTGGCAAACATACTGAACCAAATAACTATTTAATTATTAACTTGAACTTATTTGGAAGCCGCTCTCACTTTTTTCAACTTAGTTCAGTCATTTTAGAGTTTCCTTGTATGGACACCCTAACAATAATTCATCTATCGCTGAAACTTAGCAGTGTGATAAAGTAAAGTATACAGCTTACGGTTGACAAATAATCTAGGACCGGAAAAAATTAAACCTAGATTATTTGTCAACCGTAATCTGTATACTTTACTTTATCACACTGTAAAGTTTCAGCGATAGATGAATTATTGTTAGGGTCAAACCCTAAAATGATTGGAGTAACTGTCAGATTCATTAAAAGAAGCGTGGTGGATGCGCATGTTATTCGGTCTTAGTCTTAGAGGGACCGTTCGCCTTTCTCTTTGGGACTATGTATGATACATAGTGAAATTGATATCATTGGCATCCTTTTAAACTAAGAGCCTACCCATCAAACTAAACAACTTTTACTATAGGTGCAAACCAATCGGAGCAAAAAAAACCAGCTGTCCCACACTAAACTGCACCCGCCGCCGCTGCCTACATGAGTTTACATGACTCAAATGTATGGGACAGCAGATTTTTTTTTGTTCAGTTTGATCGGATAGTTTAAAAGGATGCTAATGATATCGATTTCACCCTGTATAGAGACTGATGATACTTATAGAGATTAGAGAGACGTAGAGACGTACGTGTAGAGTTGCAGTTTTGTATCGAGCTGTTTTTTTTTCCTTCGCGATTTCAATATAAGTCACATAGATAATGTTCTTCAGTTTGATGGTCTGATCATACCCTTAAAAAAGTGTCAGCATATTAAGAAGGACCATGTATGCCTACAAAATACAAAAATACAAATAATTTATACTTTTGGGATCATAACAATAATGTATGTAAACGGGAGCATTATTTATTTATCATCATATATAACACTACCTTTAACCAAACCAAAGCTCTTACTACCAATAAAGGCAACCAGAGTTCCCCCTAACCAATGTTTGGTTTAAATCTGGCAGGTTTTCCCCTTTTGATAATTTTCACCTGAGCTCAGAGCCCCCCGGCCCCCGCTGCGTTCGAATTTATGTGAGGAGCGATAGCATCTCCGTAAGAATTGGAGGCAACGTTTAGAAGAAATAGTTGACTGGAAGGTGCTCCGAATTTGAATATCTCCGTTTTATTGCGCCGTTATGTAAATTGTTTTGATTGGGGTCGAGTTGATAAGTTGTTTTGTTTGACTGTGCCTTTATAGGATTTTTCTTTTTAGGGTACCGTGGCAAAATTTTAAGAACGGACTTGTGGGCTCGCTTCTGTCTGTCACTTTTGATTTTCTGTTAAACTGACCTGGAAAATAAGTATACACTTATGTTGATGATTTAATATAAATTAAAAGTCGTTTATGACACTATCAGCACTGGTACTATAATTACTTGTACTGATAAGTAATTATAGTACCAGTGCTGATAGTAAGATTGTTTGAAAATGACTTCTCCGCAAGTAACGCCGCGGGTAAGTACTCGTCACTCGTGTTATTACCATAAACGCCTTGTAAGTAACTAAAATCTTGTCAGAAATTCATTTATGAATGATTTGATTCGTTCATAAATGAATTTCTGACAAGATTCGCAGCAGTTTTTAAGTAAATTGCAAACATTCGAATGTAATATCTATATACAATTGAAATAGGAACCTACCTTGACTACGGTTAATGTAGCCTTGCCCTGTTTTGCTAGCATTTTTATCATTATAATAATGTGCCACGTGATGAATAAAAACACAAAACCAAACATTGTACCTAGGTAGGTACGCGTAGGTACTTCATAAATACACCAACATGCATTTTAATACAGAACACCACGCTCCAGCCGCATCCAGTTCTTCTACATCCCACATAATAAGTATTGGGGGCCAAAAGTGTCGCTTACGATATTACAATGTTAACCGCCCTGGGAGATTTGCATAATTCATTCGGAGCGAGATCGGGGAACGTATGCTTTGATTTAATATCAAACGTTAATTGGGCTCTTAAGTCGCTTGGAGATTTTCTAGGTTAGTTTATTGCCCCTTCAGATTATCGGTGTGACGTATAGGGAGTGAGAGAGACGCTTTTAATTTAATAACGAATGTTTTGTGAGAGAACTATAATGCACCGTCTCATGTTGAATTTTGTCGGCATTTTTTAATCTGCCATCAATTAAGGGGGGTTCATACAAGAAACTAGTTTTTATCAACGTTTTTACTTCGCGGTCTATCGTAAAAACGGTCATACATACAGGGTCTAAGGGACAGACCTCCGCAAACTGAACCGGTGAACTCAGACCATCAAACTGAACAACTTTCACTATGGAGCCTACCTCAGGAAACGCGAAAAAAAAATCAGCTGTCCCATACAAAACTGCCGTACCTACCCGACTCAAATATATGGGAAAGCAGATTTTTTTTTCGCGTTTCCTGAGGTAGGCTCCATAGTGAAAGTTGTTCAGTTTGATGGTCTGAGTTCTCCGTTTCAGTTTGCGGAGGGCTGTCCCTTACAACTTGTATACAAGGTGTTACAAAACTACAAATAAACATTTAAGGGGGTGGTGTAGACCATCAAACTGAACAACTTTCACTATGGGACCAATATCGAAATCGCGAAAAAAAATGATTATGTTCTATACTCTACAAATCGACTAGAGCTAAAATATGTATGGGATATAAAATTATTTTTTTCGCGATTTCGATGTTGGTCCCATAGAGAAAGTTGTTCAGTTTGACGGTCTGAACAACCCCCTTATGAGTTTTAAAAATTTTTTGTTACTTATGAAACATCCTGTATACAAGCGTCAAACATGGTGTGATTATACAGGGTGTTTCATAAGTAACAATAAATTTTTAAAACTCATAATGGGGTTGTTTGGACCGTCAAACTGAACAACTTTCTCTATGGGACCAACATCGAAATCGCGAAAAAAATAATTTTATATCCCATACATATTTTAGCTCTAGTCGATTTGTAGAGTATAGAACATAATCATTTTTTTTCGCGATTTCGATATTGGTCAACATCGAAATCGCGAAAAAAAAAAAATTATATCCCATACATAATGAATGAATGAATGAAATATACTTTATTTACACCAAACATAAAATACATTGCACAGGAAAATAAACAGATTATGGTACAAATAAGGCGGTCTTATCGCTAAAAAGCGATTTCTTCCAGACAACCTTAGGGTAGAGGAAATAGTTCAAAGAACGGGTCGGTGTTACAGAAACATTAAATATAAATGTAAAAGAAGTGAATAAAACAGAATACATATATATACATAGGCATACATATCATATATACTTAAAAAATAGATATAAAGGTACATATTTTAGCTCTAGTCGATTTGTAGAGTATAGAACATAATTTATTTTTTTCGCGATTTCGATATTGGTCCCATAGTGAAAGTTGTTCAGTTTGATGGTCTACACCACCCCCTTAAATGTTTATTTGTAGTTTTGTAACACCTTGTATAGAAAACTCTACAGTATAACAAAAAATTATAAAAACCGGCCAAGTGTGAGTCGGTTTCGCGCTAAAGGTTCAGGAGAAAACAAAACTTTTTTGTAATTTGTGTAGAGGTGTGGTACGAAACCCTCGGTGCGCGAGTAGCCTGACTCGCACTTGACCGTTTTTTTTAGTAATTGACGTTTATTCGTGTCGTTTCATTTACTCTCTCTTGTGGGATATGGATAACTACATAAATAATAAATAAATAATCTTTTAAAGAGTAGGTACGTTATAATTTACCTTCTGAACATGAGAGGGAAAGAGCTCTCCAAGCTGGCCCAATGCGAATTGGAAGATTAAGATAAATATTCATTATACAGGGTGTTAGAGTAAACAGTTGAATTACTTTAAGAGGTTATTGCACCGATGATACTAAACAACATACCCAAAGAAATTCTATAAGTAGGAAATTCGCAATTTTTTTTCGAATTTCCGTACTTAGAAACGTTCGTTCAGCAGATTTCATTTAAAATGGAAAGCCCAAAAAAAATATGCGAAATTCCTATAGGTTTCTTAGGGAAAGCAGTTCAGTATCATGGGTACAATCACCCCTTTAAGTAATGCAAACTGTTTACCTTAACACCATCTTTTTTAGGTAAGCTAACCGGATTTTTTGGGTAAGCAACCAGCACCAGACACTTGATCTGTCTGACCTAAATTTACTGTTTGACAAGAACTTTTGAGATAAGTACCTTACAAGAAATTTTGAGTTATTTTAGTAACTCCCGAAACATAACACAAATACTAGTGAAATAATAGTATCAACGAAACGTTCTTGTTCAAAAAAATCGAATCATTAGTTTACACACTAATCCAAATCAAATTCAACAACTCCAACCTATAGTAACACTGCAAACTTGCAATCTTCTCACTCAAAACTCGCTTAAGCGACAAAATGACACAGTAGCGTGGCACAGTAACATAACATGCATAATTCATAAAAGAGGACACGTTCATATGTTTCCCCTTAGGGGGAAACTTAGGAGCCCAGAGACTCCTTTATGAGTAGAGCTTTGTTTTATGTGTTCGGAAAATTTTACACCCTGTATTTATGTATTGTAATAAGCGATAGTAGGCTGAGGGTTGGATTTTTGGTTGAAGAATGTTGTGATTGTGGAAAATGGTTTAGTTTTTAACAATAAAATTTAACCCTTAACTCGAAATAGGACTCCTTTTACCTGCTACTGTGTCTGCGTCGATTTAAAGAAATTATCGTATGTGTTCATCCTGAACTTAATATTCTAGCTATCTATACACCACAAATTTTTAATTACTAACATAACTTTACATAAGGGTGTGTTCAGACCATTAATCTTAACAATTTTCCCTAAGGAACATGGGTCGAAAAACGAGAATTTTTCTTGGACCTCCCATAGAAAATAGATCGGCCGACCCAACCTTTTGTATGGAAGATCCATAAAAATGTCAAATTTTTCGACCCGAAAAATCGAAGTTATGTTAGTAATTAAAACTAGTGGTGTATAATATGGACAAATTGTAGTCTAAAACAACGTTTTTGTTTATTTGTTGAATTTCATCCGAATTCGTTCAGCCGTTTATGCACGATTCAGTCACAAAAATCCAAATATCGTCACTAACTGTCGGATTTATCATATTAGTAGGACTAATAAAGGCACTTCGATAAGTTCTAAATACATATTGACGAGCTTGATAGCCAGCGAGCGCTTGAGATCAGTTTATCAGTACGGACCTTAAATATGTTTTTATTAAATGCATGCCCTCACAACCATTCTTTTCGGGATGATCAGAAACTCTGCTACAGCTACCAACTTTCTCATGATGTTAGCAGCATATCCTCAAGAAATGACGTGTCAAGTGGTGTCAAGTTATGTCAAACATAAGTACATAACAAATATACATCCCTTTACTAGTTCAGCAACATATGTTCATAACAAGCCAGTTCCTTATAATCCGTTTCGACCTCCGAATCAAATCATTTTCGCATCTACTACACTGTGACAAGAGTGTTACCAAGGGACATAGTAAGTTGCATGAGTGACAAACATTTTTAATGCAACGTCGTAAATACACCCTAAGGCTATAAATACACGATATTGTATTACTGCAACACCCATTTTCACTTTGTTACTTTACTTTGTTTAACTTGACACTTCCTTTTAATACTTTTTTTTTGCGTGAAGCTGTGATTTTATTACGCTAGGGTTGTCAACGAACCTACACGAAGATTGGTTTATTTGTTTTGCTGCTATGTGGTTCAAAGCCAATTGAAGTGACTGAAAGGTTTCTTTTGCAGTATTTTTTATAACAAAAAGGTACTTATAGACATCCATGATGTACTGAAATCCTGAAAAATTACTGAACGCTCAAAAAGTCGGTTCGTAATTCGGTTAAAATATCTGATCCACACCGCCGAACACTAAGCCGCCGAAAGAGAATACGATATCTAGACATACATCCACATCTAGTATACAGGGTGTCCCGTAAATCAACGTCAAGCCAGAATCGGGTGATAGGCCAAATCATAATAGTTACCAGAAAAATAAAAAATAAAAAATAATCATGAATTTTTTAAATTATAGGCTTTTTTAATGTACATCCTGTGATGGTTTTTTAGCTCCTTTTGCTACAAATCTTTACTTTTTTTGTCAATTTCAGTTTTCTTATTCAATCCTGAATAATGCTCATCTAACCTGTTGCTTGGAATTCACAGGATGTACATTTTCTCGAAAAAAAAAATGGCTATAATAAAAAAAAATGTATGACTTAGATTTATTTTTTATTTTCCTGGTAACTATTATGATCTGGCCTATCACCCAATTCCGGCTTGACGTTGATTTACGAGACAACCTGTATAAATGTGGATAATATTTTGGTGAAAATTGTAAGTAATCTGACCATTCTAAAAAGAGCCCCACTAGTACTACTAAGGTCCTTAATTGAATAGCCTTCTCCCCGTAATGCTGACCGCGTTTCCGCGTTGAATATCAATGTAATAGTAATTGTAATTATATTTCTACAAAAGCATTAATACATTTTCATTTTTTATCTTCTGAACTTCCTTTCATTAAATAAGGTCTAACAAAATTAGCTGAAACTGTTTTAAGGGGATGATCAGACCATCAAACTGAACAACTTTCTCTATTGGACCAATATCGAAATCGCGAAAAATAAATCAGCTGTACCATACAAACCTACTCGACCTACATTTGTATGTGACCGCAGATTTTTTTTTCGCGATTTCGATATTGGTCCCAAAGAGAAAGTTGTTCAGTTTGATAGTCTGATCATCCCCTTAAAATATAAATATAAATAAATATATAATAAGGTAAGTAAGGTCTTCTGCAAATCGGTGAAGAATTGATTGCTTTATGTTATTTCTATCAAAATCGACGAGACCATTGATATACTTACCTTGAACATGTTTGTGCCAGTATACATTTAACATCACAATCCTTTTCCACCCGTCAAGTCCCGACAACCTTAAACATAATATTTTCCAAGATTTACGGCGAAGTAAACAGAACGAGGTTAAGGCGCCGATAACTCGCAACCGCTGCGTTTCGCCGATAAAACGTCATTTTACCGACAAATTCGTTCGGCCCACGTTTTACATATAAAGAAGGAATATTTTATGGGACAAGACGAGCTTCCTGATTGATTGGACAACACGTAAACAAGATTCTTGTTGCAAACCTTTTATAGGACACGTTTTTGTCGTTAAGATTTGTATTGGGTGTACTGATTATCTATTGTGTTTATACGACGTTAATACTGAAGCCTGAATTACCAAAGGTTCGATAGCTTTAAATATAGGCCGCGTCTTGTTTTGGATTTGAATGAAATAATTATATGGAAAAAACTTTTAATAGTTACATGTCAAATGCTCTTCCGTTATGGATCCTGCACAATAAAATACATAAGTAGGCAGAGACCACGGACTGCCACACACAACCAAAGAAATACGAAACATATTTCCTAAGGAGCGCATTTCAACTGCATTCAGTCGATTTTCATTCCTTTAATTCCATACCCAACATTCCCCCCATACATCAGGAATAAAATGGGCACTGAAAACGAGCTAACTGTTTTTTATATGCAATGCATACCTACATACTCAATTCTACTTCTATTCTATTCTATTATATTTTTAAAAATATGGCTGCATCTTTGGTTAATGACGATTTTGCCAATGTCGAGTTTTTATAGCAAAAGTGCTTGACGTTGTACGGTTATTATTGATATTTTGGTGACTTCAAGGGTTGTTCTTATAAAAGAACAATATCCTGAGCCACCACTGGAGTTCCACTGTAGGCCGGGGATGGGGCAACCGACGCGCACGTGACCCGCCCAATAGCAGACCCACAAAGCAACTCCTAATTCTACTTCCCTTTACTCACGCGTTTTCCACAGGCAGGCAGAGAGAATAAATCTAGTCAAATGTTTTGACGTATTAGACACGACCCATGCTTGAGCACCGCATCCAGCCGTATCAAAACGTAACCTAATTCTTCAAAACGAACATAATCGTGAGTTGTCCTCGCCTTTACACCAGAGAATTACCATTTTCTTCGCCGTAGTTATTGAAGCGGATCGACGCGCAGAGTTTATTATAGATATTTCTCAGCTTAGCGCATTGGAGGCGCCGAACGATGCTCCACGTTTCATTATTCTTTAGAGATGCGAAGGTGATATGAGTCATTGAGTGAGTCATGTAGCTGCTAAACATATACGGAATTCCGATCTGGAATTCTGAATCAGAATTAGAATTGTGTATAGGATTTGATGCCTCCGTAATTCCGAACCAAATTCTGCATGCGGCATATCCATACGAAATCGTTATTCTAATTCGGAATTCCGTATGTGTGTGGCAGGCGTAATATATTTTCGCCATTCATACGAAATCTTTTTTTTTTCTCTACTGTAATGTACCTATTAAAATCACTACTTCATTCTCTTTTAGGTTGAGCAGAAGCTTTGCTACCATACTCAACAACCTTCGCAAGGATCGCTTTAAACTTAGGGTTTCAGGATTAAATAACTTGTCAAGTGATGATGGTATAATAATATCCATTGGTGAACTCACCAACAAAAAAAAAATGTATCTCTGGTCATGTAAAAGATTGAATGTGTGTCGGAGATCCAAATAAATAATTTTTCTTTCTTTTCTTTCAACACCAAAACTTATCGCTTCGTCACCTCCTATAACACCTTTGGTTGGACAACATAGGTAGTTGTTGATTCTTATAAGCATTTGCTTTATTAATAGTAACGATTGGTATTCTGTAAACCCACAGATGTCATCAAACATTAAACCACAACTGAATTCATATCAATGACGCAAACTCATTCGAGTCAAATCACCAAAAAGATCTCCCCTTCGCATTATCCTGGTTTAATTTTATGCATGAACGCCCGCGCATCGTCACGATCGTTGCACCCTGTGACGTCATCCGTGGCCCAATTTTGTGAAAATTTAAATTTCCTCCCTTACGCAAAATTTTGCGATATTCGCTCCAACGCCCCGGGGCGAAACCGCGAGAAACTTACCTCCCCTACGTTTGTGGGCATATCTCGAACGGTGGAAAGCATATGGTATTGTTATTTTACTTTTTGGAAGTCGGTGATTGTGATAAAATCGTAATTTATGATCGGAACGAAATAGGGAATTTGAATTCTGTGAATGTGGAACTGGAAATGGTTATTAATTGAAGGAAAATAAGAAATGCTATTTCAGTTTCCATAATACTCTTAATGGTTAGTAGGTCATGCATGAAATTGAACAGCTTTTTCTAACATTGTTTTCATAAAATTGAATTGTTATTAACAACTTAAAAGGAATAATTAAGAAACTTATTAATTACCTTCCAGTTTAACAACTACAACTCATCATTTTATAATTAATCAAAAGAAAACACATTAATGAATTTAAACTCAATATTCAATATCATATACATATAACATAGATACATACAGCTTTCTGACGCCATTTTTAGACTCTGCCACCACGTCGGAAGGTGTTACGTTGTATGGAAGATGCGGCCAGATAGTCTAAAACACACATCTTTTCAGAATCAGTCAAGCCATGCTATTTTTGATGGTCACACGTACAAACCAGCAGTAGAAAATAACAAAATTACTATGGAGCCTTGAGCCATGGAGGAGCTCATGACCGCTAGCGACGGTGCAGTATCGGTTGCCCACTTCTGGCAAGGTACTATTTAGCAACTTTGTTCAAAATTTGAAGTCGACACGATAAGAAGAAGATGGAGCCTGGATTTTGAAGTGAAGGTGTGAGATTCAATATTTAGCACTTCAGTAGTTTTTGAAGAAATAGCGAACATACTTACAAACATACGTTAGAAGCATAGTAAAATCGTTTATTGAGTTTATACAAAATTTCATCAACCGTTTTCATTTCTGCAAGAAACCTTTTATCTTTCGTGGCTCTATCTATTTCCTTGACGCTGTGTATTTTTTTTTGTAGAGGTCTCAGTATAGTCAGTACAGAGTAAAACTTATTGTCTTTTTCTCTTAGCCTGTCGCGCGTTTCTCAGTTTATACACGAACTATACAGGGTGTAAAGAAAAGTATCATTAACGTTTAAACCACATAGACTCTACCCAATTAACTGAACAACTTTTAATATGGAAGCAAGTCTGACAGAACAAAACGATCTGATGTTCTATACGTTTCAGTCGAGTAGGCATTGCAGTTTAGTATGGAACAGCAGTTTTTTTTTGTTGTGTTTATATTTCATTTCATTTTTTTTTTTGACTGATTGGTTTGATCCCATAGTAAAACTTGTTCAGTTTGATGGGTACTCTACCTATGTGGTGTAAAGGTTAATGATGCTTCGCCTTAGACCCTGTTTTATATGAGCATTTAAATACAGAGTGTAAAAATACTTTATGGAGTGCTTCCGATTATCAAACTGGACAACTTTTACTATGGGACCAACTTTGAAATTGGGAAAAAAATATCAGCTGTTTCATACATTTTGATCGAGTAGCTATTGCCTTTTTCTATAGAACATCTTTCAAGATTGTCTCCATAGTCAAAGTTGTACAGTTTGATGGTTTGAAGCATCCTGTGCGATGTGTAACGCATTTAATTTTACACCCTGTATTATATAGGGTCCTTCTTAAAATTCTGTCACTTTTTTAAGGGGATGATCAGACCGTCAAACTTAACAACTTTCTCTGAAAGTTGTCTCCTAACTCGACCCGAATGTATGGGACAGCAGATTTTTTTTCGCGATTTCGATGTTGGTCCCATAGAGAAAGTTGTTCAGTTTGATGGTCTAATCACCCCCTTAGAAAAGTGTCAGCATATTAAGAAGGACCCTATACAGGGTGTCCCGTAAATCGACGTCAAGCCGGAATCGGGTGATAGGCAAAATCATAACAGTTACCAGAAAAATAAAAATAAAAATCTAAGACATGAATTTTTTAAATTATATTATGCATTTTTAATTTACGTCCTGTGATAGTTTTTTAGCTCCTACTGCTAAAAATCTTTACTTTTTCTTTCAATTTTATTTTTCTTATTTAATCCAGAATAGTGCTAATCTAACCTGTTGCTTTGAATTCTCAGGTTGTGTATTTTCATGAAAAAAAAATGCCTTTAATTTAAAAAAAAATTATGACTTAGATTTATTTTATTATTTTTCTGGTAACTATTATGATTTGGCCTATCACCCGATTCTGGCTTGACGTCGATTTACGGGACACCCTGTATAAGCGACGATTCAGACCAAAACTGTGTTATACGTCTTTATAGGTATGTAAGTATAACTCGATCGACACTAGTAAATTATTTTGTCTACATCTTGCCCGAAAATTATGCAGATAAATTCCATTACATAACGCAACGTAACATCACTCCACACCGCAGATGACAAACAACCATTGGGAGGCATGAGGAAAAAACAAATCTCCTTGTCAACATGTAAAATGGGTACATTCAGACATTTTTTCTGGGATAAAACAAAAGGAAAACTCATTTGACGCCGTGATACGGATTTGAATTATCTCGTTAGGATACAGATGGCATTTTTTTGGTGTGAATGTAAATTATGAATGTTATATTACAGCAGCGAAACTTTTTGTTTTTCTTTTGTTTTTGCTCGACGACGTAGCTAAAAGGAGGGTTATGATTTTAACGCGGAAGTATGGTATTAGGTGTTATATTGAATATTACCATCGCTTGAATATTAAATCGCTTCAACCAATTAGATTTCTATAAAAATGAAATGAAAATAGCAAAGAGCATAATTCCATCATGGCGGATAATAACGCAAAAGTTATCTTTTTTTATTTCTCTTGTTGAAAAGGTTGAATGTATTTTTATGTGTTAGCAGTGTGCTGAAGTCGCAATAGTTTTCAATCAGTCAGTTATATGTTCTTTTCTTTATTTTAAACCAAAAAAATGTTGAGAAAAAGTAAGAGAAATAAATAATAAGCCTTTGCCCATATAGAGCATCAAAATACCATTAAAAAAACACGTTTTTCCTTGATGGTTAATAAATGCTGTAACACTGTACTTCCACACTTTTCGTCTTCATGTAAACACTCTTAACTACTTAGTTTAAAAAAAAGTAATATCCATTAAACGCTAAAGTTATAAAGGCGGCTACAGACGCGGTATCTGCCCCAGACGGGCCTTGCGTCCGTCCGTACGTCAGTCAGGATTTAGGGATTTACCCATCAGCGCGACATGGACGGCTTGCGATCGAACGGTGGCGCGAAGTTAATTTTTCATTTGTTCAATATTTGTTACCGTTTAGGCTCGTTCGCATTTCATTTTCAGTCCAATTTTTAAAAAAAACTAGCTTCAAAACGTTTGCAATGAAGGGAAGTTGGATTTTTATTTTTCCTACTCTCCTACTCCTTCCATCTTCTTTAAATAAATTCATTGTGGGTTCCAAGACAGTTTAGAGCCATCCCCAGGTTATCTGGATATATTTGAGTGTTGAGTTGTGGATGGCCGTATTTAGAGCCACTGCTGATCCTGGTTTACAGGAGTAACAGTGGTGGAAAAGTGTGGTGTGCTAATGCCCGATTAAAAAAAACCTTTCCAGAAACTTGAATTCTATGTGTTCGATCCCATAAAAGATCATCATAGCAGAAAGACATTACCTACATAATGTAGAATTGAAATCCTTTTAATAGGTTGAAACAGAGTGGAAAATACTCCGTGACACATCCATATAACGTTGTCCCAAGGAATGCTTATGGAGGCAAAGCAGAAAAATATTCGCTATTTGGCATCAGACTCTTTAACTGCCACAGAAACATTAGCATGAGTTTAGAAATTATCGATGTTCCTGTTTATTTTTATGTTCAAAGCCCATCTTCTATTGTTGAGTGGACGGAAAAAAATGTCAACAACAAAATATCTGACTTAATTGTAGTGTGACTACGATGCAATGTATCTACCTTACCAGACTAGCATTGATTTTAAATACTCATAATCAAAATTGACGACTCTCACGATTACTATTGCCGCACTAACAGTATTCACACACGACAATATCAATAATTAATTTACATCTGTTGCCATAAAGCCCTTCCACACCGGCACCGGCAGCGACAAGTTCGTCAGTCAGGAGCTTAGGGGATTTCAGTCGAATCAAACGCGCCATTGCATCTCAATCCTGTCTAATTGATGTTGAAATTTTTTGACATCTGACGCTGAACATTGCTGGTGAAGAATTTCAGTTTTAGAAGATTAGTAAAGTTGTTTATAATTCTGGATTATTTTTACTACTTACATATTATATTTTTTTCAATAGAGAGCTATTTAAATTGTACACCTTTGAATGCACCCCTATTGTTTGTCCTAAAGAGAAATTATTTACCTATTTTATTGATGTCTTTTATTAAACTTTTCTTTGGTCCACCTCAAAACAGATAGTTTCTTGATGAACCCATTCTGTAACTTGTACTGTTCAACATTACTGTTGTATTTTTCTTTACTTTTGATGTTGTCTCCATAGCCAAACTTGGTCAAACCACCCCTTTAAATGTTATTAGGATGTTTTGTTAGTGTTACACCCTATATATTTTCTTCGGATGAAATAAGTTCATCGCAATTCAACTAAATAAGTAACATAATATAAACTTAGATATTGTATCATAGAACGCACGTCCACATATTAGCGTAACTGACTATGAATAATTAACTCAAAGCATTTCGCAAATTAGCTGATATCTAATTGTGTAATGGAATTTCTCGATCAATAATTAACTAACTAGGCAAAGCACGTACCTGATAACAACAGTAGGTATTGGGGAATCAGGTCGAATTACGCTGATTAGCTACTGATGCCAGTTAGAGGTAATTTTCGGCAAGATTAAACTGTTTGAACGGATTTACAGAATTGATACTTTACCTTGAAGTGGAATTCGTCGTATTGATGACAGAATAGATGAGACTATCTGAAATAAAGTTTACAGAGCAACGACAGTTTATTCCAATGCCAAACAACAAACATTAAAAAAATCTGCTGTTTCAAGTTGAGTCGAGTAGACATTACAGTTTAGTATGAAACAGAAGAAAATCAAAATCATGATTCATGATCGAAAGACGCATAATCTCGAGCAATTTTGACATTTTCTGGTGCTGATTTGAACGTGTGTTTTTCAAAAATAGCACTCCAGGGCCCTAGACAAAGTGTATTTCGATTAGCGTTAACGACAGTAGAAAACATACAATTGTATGGATTTGACGGTATGGTAACGAAAGTAAACGTCAAAATGTTACGATCGCCAATGTCAAAACCATACATCTTGTCATTTTCTACTAGCATCAACGCCAATACATTGGCACTTTGTCTAGGGGGGCAGATCGGTTTGTTCCCTCAGTAAAAGTTGTTCAGTTTGATGGGTAGACCTTTTAAAAGGATGCCAAATCAATTTCACTGTATAAACGAGCAGGTTATTATTTATTAGTGTTCAATGTCTATCTATGACTTTATGACAGGTAGTGAGTCAGTCGCCATAATAACATGAACAACGTATAGATATAATATTTATAAGTGCATATTGTATGGTATCTACTAAGATACTGTAGTTTTCGAGCCTCCCCCTAACATCTTGTAATTCGAGACGACAACAACAGGTGTAATTAATTTCAAACTAATTACTAGAACATCGTGATTCGCGAGACGTGTTTCAGAATGTAGGTAACTATGTTATTAGTTGCATACTTAATGTCTAATGTTTACCAACTTACGTGGTTGATATTAAGATATATTGCACTATAACAGCATTTATAGTAATTATATTTACTTATAAGAATTTTAGTTCAAAAGTAGATGTCGTGACAAGAATTGATATCGGTAATAGTTGGTTTGGACACGCAGAGAGGATGCTTTCTGCTGAAAGTATTTAAAAAAACTATTGTATGGATTTGAATGGTAGAGGGCGTTCTAGCAGCGGCGGCAATGTAAGACCACCAGGGGACCGACCGTATATCTATATGAAAGTAAAAATCTGCCAAATGCGTGTAAAAACGCCTGAATAAAAAGCTCGTCTTTGTCAGATTTCTGCTGTTTGAGATTTCCTCTTTTCCAGTAATTGACAGAAACTAAAAGATTTTATCATAGTAGGTATAATTATTTCTGAGTTGATCTTATATCTTTATCAATTTTATGCAGAATATATAGTTTATAAGAAAATCTCTGGCTTTTGATTTGCACGCTTTTGATTTGCTTTTTATTCCGGCTTTTCCTTGAACTTCCACGGACGCGATATCATTGAACCATCCATTGTTTATCTATTGTTATGTTAAAGCCGGGTTGCGATCAGTTAAATAAATAAATACATCAATTACTATCTAAGTGCGTTGATGATACTGCACGTTCAGTTCGCGAGAACAAATTATAAGCAGAACGCGTTCCTGCAGCGCGCCAGCAGCAGCTTCAACGACATTTGCATGGACTTCGATATCGATTTGTTTTGTACAAGCACCAATAGAGTTAAAAATATTCTAGCAAGTAACTTTTTTGATGGCCCATAATAATGTTGTTATACCCTAGAGATGTTTTAACATTGCTTATTATATGTCTTCTTTTTTTTCTTTCTATTTTTATATGTGGGAACTTGTTGTCAGCATCTGACTATCAATTTGTCTTTTGAAATCCAATTGTTGTTTAGCTGTAAGTTCTCCAAAAAGGAAATAAATAAATAAATAAAATAAATAATATAAAATATTTAAAAATAATTCTATAATTTTCTTTACCAGTACTTAATGCACTACTCGTGTTACGGAAGTTTAATGATAGAAAACACTTTATGGAAAAGAAAATGTGACAGAATTGACAATAGACACTTAAAGAGAAACACTCCCTCGTGTGAACACTAAATCTGTGCTAAACGAACCGAGACCAAAACGAACGAAGCTTCGAAGTAAATCCACTCGCAAACCTGAACAACATCACTAGTGATGAGACAGAGGGAAAAATAGTCTTCCCGGATACAAACGAGAAGAAATAGGCAAACCATATACCCTATGCTTATTATTGGCCACCGCACCCTCCAGTTTGACATTGACAAACGAATTTACAGACCCACTCATCACATCAGCCATCTGAGGCGGGAGCAGAAAAAAACAGGCCAAAGTGTGGCTATTTGGACTAAAACTGAATATCTGAAATCTGAATATACGCTAGTCACTCGCACACTCAACTAGTGTATTGTTGGATGCTCTTTAGCAGAGACTTCTACCTCTCAGTTAATTTGAAAAAGTAAATTGTACTCAAATAATAGACGAACCACTATTTATTATCTCAATCAAATCATATCGTAGGATAGCGCTCACACATTTTTCCTGCTCTGAATTCAAACATAATAATATCAGTGAACATTTAAGTAACGGATAATGTACGTATAAAATTTTCGTCACATCACTAAAACGTAACAATAGAATAAAGCCTTTGTGATGTTGCAGAACATCGCTAAATAGCACTTTACCCCTAATTTTCAGCATCTGATGTGTATCACAAGCTTAGTTTTTATTTTGTTTGCTGATGAGAACGGATTCATTTTACAAAGGAGTGCCTTTTTTTAAATGATTCTTATATTCCTTGTTACTAGCGCTTCGAATTGTGAAATGAATTTAATTTATTTCTTCAGCTTTTATCTGAAAGGATTCCTACGTGATTTCATCATCATCATCATTATCTTATTTAGTGAGTTTTGTGCGGTGCGGTCTTCTTCGTGATTTACTTGATCCAAAATAATACAAATACATGAATTACCTATACATTGCATTTCTCACAGTAGCGAAAAACATAGGAACTCCCGTTCAAATGGGATGGATTTCTTTAGAGCTACACCGCCTGCCTATTTTCGTGTGCCAATTACTCCACCCTTAAGTTGTGTGGAAGAAATCTATTTCTAGCGATCAGTCCACCTTTATTGTACCTAATTGTAATTCTTTATCTTTATCAAATGTATGTTCTGTTTTGGTGTGCAATAAAGTATAATTGAGTTGATTTGAAATAGGACACAGGTTTGAAGGTTTACGCCTACGCACACGCTTTACTATGGAGCTTTTGTAAAAAAATCGTCATCAGGGGTTGGTTGTTTAGTCCTGTTCTGTTTTGTTTATACAAGCACTTCCGTCCCATTCACACTAGCCACAAAACTAAGCTCAAATCTTAATTCCAGGTCAAAGTGATGCTCCGAGTTGGCGCTACAGGCGAAGGCCCCTTCACATCGGGAACGCAAACCTTCTCGTTGGACAAGCGCAAGAAGCAAGTCAGCCTGTGTGAAAACGCCTCTACAGCCGCCATCGCCCCTGAAGACAGGAAGGTTGGGGTCGCTGCGCCCAAGATGTTCGCTTTCGACGCTATATTCTCACAGGATGATCCTCAGGTACTGTTTAGAAAGTAGCATTATTGGTTCTTTACGTCTCTTCCCCTTTACACTGGAAAAAATGTTTTGTTTGATATAACCAAACTTTAGTGACTACCGAACTATTTTGTAGCACATAATCAAACATTTGGTTATAAATAGCTAAACAATTGTCTATTTATAACCAAAATGTTCAGTAGTCACTAAAGTTTGGTTATATCTAACAAAGCATTTTTTTCAATGTACCTCTTATCCTTCTCAACCTATCGTGTCATATTATCAAGTGAACAATACGACATATCGTTTCAGATTTCATCTCCTTTATCAATCTTAGTAGCTAGAGTGTTATGTCAGAGGATAATTCGAAAGATCCTAGTATTCGTACGAACAATTTTGATTTATTTTGAGCTACTAACGGAGATTATCTACTTTGCTGAAAGACCACCTCTTTCTCGACATTCAATCAACCTTAAACTCTATTTATATTTAAAACTCGCCTTTATGCTCTTCATAATGTCTCCACAAAACCTATTCCTGCCTCAGTTCCTAAAATATTTCAAGGCTGAATAAACTTCGAACAAATAAAAATACTAAAAAATTAGCGCGTATTTACAAAGTCATAGCGTATTCAGAGCAGTTGCGTTCTTCCGAAGTCTCGCTCCCGAACCCGGGACGTCCCCGGATCCCTCGGGCCTCGGCGAAAAATAAGAGAATGCTCACTATTACATAAAAGTTTCCTCTTTAGGTTGCGGTTTAAGTTAGGAGAAGTTGCGAAATATTTAGATGAAAATTGGATAGGTCCATTGATGGCGGCATTCGTTAAACTGTCAAAGTATATTTTATCATGCAATACTCTGATAGCAAAAATACCATCCGCTCGTGGTACGTTCATTACGCAGATGCCGGGGACGTGAACGCATGAGATATTTGCATTTATATTTGTTTATTTACTTACCACAAAGAACCAAAAGACATTTTTAGGTGACATAAAAAATTATGATCCAGTCTGTATCACTTGTACCTTTTGTAAATAAAAGAAAACTATTTTTGAACATCCTCTTCGGCATCATCCCAGACATAGACCTAGTACTTTAGTACATTGATATCGTTGATCCCAGATTTGAATGAGATGACAATTCAATTGGAAGCTCAGAGGATTATATTGTACAGAGTGACAGCTTCAAACAAGCTCGCAAAAGCGGCGCATCAGTACTTGCGCAGCGCGTTTGTGTGCGCGCATTCACCTACGAAGTTCACCAACGAGACCGAGGGTGACTTCGGGCGAAACGAAGGTGTGACTGTGAGGGGTGACACATCGTTGATTTTACCCGCGCGCTCGTCACCGCTCCGTGTAGTACGCTCGATGTTTTTATTTTATTAGTTTATAGGTAGTAGAAGTCGAATAAAAAAATAGTAAATTATTTTGCACTGTGTGCATAAACGATTGGAAGAGTAATGTAAACATTTATAAAGAAATACTACATTGAAATAAAACTTGGCATCATTTTAACAATGTTTTCATAATTTTTTGTTTTTATTTTAATGAAATACGAGTACATACTTAGTTTTAACTACAAATAAAAACTTGTCTAAGAACTACAAAAGATAAATAAATTGTTTTAATATTTTCATGCCTAAAATGAATTAATAACAAATAATAACTAACAAAATAATCAAAAACAATTTACAATTGAGTCATAAAACATTTACCTACGCTTCATACTTACTCCAATTAAATTTTTTTCCTGTAAGGCAGCCCTACAAGAATAGGCTAATAAAATTGACGCTCCTTAGTAGCTGTTACTCTGTACAATCCTCTGTGCTAATACTTTGCTAATTGGAAGCTATTAATAAACCCATACCATAAGAATAGTTAATTCACTATTCTTATGCCCATACCTATCTTAAAATTCTACGTCACCTCAACCCGCTACATTCCCCAACTCACCCCAGCCCCGACTAGCGGCTGTCGCATCGCGTCCCATCCCTGAATTTCATGCACCAAAAATGTCACCAACGGAGCGGCCTGCGAATTCTCATGTTTGAATTGCTAAGCGCTCCCGTGCAGTATCGCGATGCCTGAACTTTGGCCCTCTCAAGAATTTCCTGCGTTTTAAAACGTTTTAAACTTTTATGTTGGGAATAGTGGCAATAAATAGGGGTAATAAATCAAAGGCTTTTGTCTTGTTTTTGGAAACAATGTCTTGTAATACTTTCAGCTGCTCTAAGGTATCATGGAAAATTTATTTTGGAATATACCGTTAAATTTTCTGCAGTTTTAAACAAAAAAGCGTTGTATTTATAATACATCGTTAAGAAACAAACCATGTGGCAATGCAATAAATGAAATGAAATGAAACCAACACGTGAACTAGATTTAGACTTATGTCCATTATTAGAGCCGCTAGTGGAAGGAACTTGTTCTAATTTCTGAATATGATATTGCTACAATATCTTTGACTGAGAATATAGTATATTATTACGGTTATTTTTGTCAGACTAAATTCTTCTTCAACTCATTATATCGCTCTTCAATGGAAATATATTTTACTTTACATTCAATCTATAAAACCTTTAAGACCAGACTACGAAAAGATATAATATAGACAATCACAAACAAACCATTTCCACAACATTACAAATGAGAGCCTAACAGCTAAATCTCTAATTTGTACTCTATGCAACATAAATTATCGCAGCATAATGTAAATGTAGCAGTGCATTCGGCAATCCCATTAATATTGTGTAATCCTCTTTATCTAGTGCTCTGCTATGTTAGGTGCCACAATTTACACGTATTGTATTGTCATTTTGTTTACAAGTTTAGGTATCGGTTTGGGAATTCCAATTTGTCGTATTTGCCGTAGGTACTCCTGTTCAATAATAAAACGTTGCTTTCCATTGGAAGACTTTTTTCTAAACTTTGGGTGTTTACCTACTTATCTATTATTTTTGTAAACGCGTTCAAAATCTAACAACTTTTGACCGTTGCCATTTTCGTGTTTATTGAGACTACGATCTGTCCTAATTAAAAATTGTAAAAAGTTAGACACATTTTTCTGTCTCTCACTGAACTTATTGAGTATATCCCGATACTCCCCGATATATCTCTTGTTCAAATTGAAGATTGAAAAATTGAGTATCAGACGGGACTTGAACCTAACAACCTGCCAATCCGGGGCTATACTTTTATCCAATTAAGCAACCGATAGGTCCTAAAATGTTCAATCTCTTACGTTTTTAATTAATAATGTCATTTTTTCAAATTTTTTCTTTGAATATAGCGGGCGAGGCCGCGAGGCTATAAAAGTGTTAAATATAAAAAAAAGTCTCATTATTTACTTTTACAGTTTCAGTTCAATCTCGAATTAAATGGACTGCTATCATTATTTATACTTTTTGTATACTTATAATAATTCCATCAGCATTCATTCATACCGACAGACAGACGTATTATTGGCCGATTTGGTTTTCAAATTCCGATCTAACTACATTCTCAGATTATTAAGGTATCCCACAAAAAGCTTGACAAGCTCACTATTGACATAAACGTCCAGCTATATCAACGGTATCGCTTCAGTTATCCACGCAATAATTCAGTGAGGGTCTGACGGTGTGGCAGGGACTTAGGGGAGCTTAGCACGACTCTCCGCCGTCAGGGCAGTGACAGACACTATAGCGTGCTTTGTCATTATTTTGAATAGATTTTCATTATAATAATGTTCTTGAATAATGAACTTGAAGAGCGTCGGCGATCCACATTGGGTACGCGTGGTGGACTAAGGCCCATACACCCTCCTTGAGGGTAAGCCTGTTCCTTGCAGTGGGACGTTTATATATTTTTTTTTAAACCTACCGTTGTCTGCAGAGAAAGGTTTTGACACTTGCCTAGAGCTGTGCATCTGTGTGAGTGTAGGTCCTATGTAGAACAAACGAAAATGTAGGACCTTGCATGGTTCACATCTTTTTTGTGTCTTATTACGTCCGTCTTTTTTTCAGGTCCGTGTACCTACCTATGTGTTTAGCACAGACTCATGCAAATTACAAATATCCTGCGGTACCTGCCTGACTGCCTAAGTAAGGTAGTGGCTGTTATTGAAATAGGCTATAACCAATTGAAAAATCACCGATAGAAAATATCATGGATCATTTTAGATATTCACTTGATTTTGCCCACGTCGACGTCCGAGCAAGATAGTATATCCCATTTTTTAAGTATAATCATAAGCTTTTAAACACAAAAAGTCTCGTCAAAGTCAGTCCAGTAGCTTTTGAGTGATGTTCGAACAAACAAACAGACAGATAAAAATCCAAAACCCGTTGATTTCGAGTCAGGGACACATAAACACCAGCTCGTATACTTTTTGTGCTGTTCTTCAATGTATAGGTACTTACAGATGCACTTCTGCACAGTTTTTTAATTTACGGTAGTAGTTATAGTATGTGTACTCTGTGATAATGGTGTAGATTTATTTTGTCGTTAACTAAAATGATAAGCAAACATAATTTAAAAATAAAGAAAACATATTATACAAACTGAAAACAACAACGCAGACTCAACAAAGAGCACGTCTGAGCAAAGTCATTCATTTGAAGATTAACATCTTCGAATTTACATAGACGAAGACACACGCTCACGCCTGTCTCCTGAGGGAATAAACAGACTGCCGACTCCTGTATACCAACCTCTCTCTAGGTCTCTTCACTTAAGGCTGCTATGAACTTCAGCATTTGAGATATAATAAGCAATTCTTTCAAGATTTGTTTAAGTTTAGAGTTTTTTACCAGAAATTTCCAGCTGCGAATTTGATCGTTTAAAATACACAAAAGTAAATGTTAATCTACACTTATATAATAAACGCGAAAGTGTGTCCGTCGAAGCTAAGCTGTATGTTGCCTGATAATTATTACCTTTTATGACTAAACACCTGAACCGACCTTGATGAAACGCAATGGGATAAATTTACATCTTGAAGTAGGATATCGACAAAATTCCAATTTAAATAAAACTATACCTAATGAAGATAAGAGTTACCTTAAATGGAACTGAAAGTCATACAAACAGGAAATTGATGATGTATATGTATTCCAAGGTTTGACGCTATACTTTACGTATACTTTGATGTTAAGAATAACTGTTGTCATCGAAAGAACATAAGTAGGTTTTTTTATGATAAAATACGTAAATGTAAATAATTCCTGTACTTATTTATTTCTACTATAAATTTTTCGCTCGAAATTACTTCACACTCCATAAATCCGCAAAGCAATTATTCGAACAATTAAAAAATTACGTAACGCGATAGCAAAATTGATTGACTACTCCCTTGGCCCGTGCCCTCTCTATTTAGGTAGGATCTAAGCATTTTCAATTAGCGATCCGAGAGGGCAGTCATTAAAATTTTCATTCACAACAATTTCAATATTTCCCGAGCGAACGAATCCCTTAGGTAGGGTAAATATGAGTTAGACATTAATTGGGACAAGTTTTTGATTAAATTGTTACCGTTATTGAATATAATTTATGAGTGAACACTCGATATTATTAGAGTTGCAAAATATTCAATATTCAAGTGGGTTTTTAAATAAACAGAGTACAAAGTTTAATCAAAAGACAATAATCGAATCGTCAACATTCCGATGTTAGTTTCATGTCAATGCAATAATTTTAAAGCACATGCATGTATGACTGCCATGAATTGAACTTTTCCTTGATAGCTATACAAGGTGTTACAAAAATACAAATAAAAATTTAAGGGGGTGGTTTAGACCATCAAACTGAACAACTTTCACTATGGGACCAATATCGAAATCGCGAAAACAAAAATTTATGTTCCATACTCTACAAATCGACTAGAGCTAAAATATGTATGGGATATCACTTTTTTTTTGGCGATTTCGATATTGGTACCATAGTGAAAGTTGTTCAGTTTGATGGTCTACACCACCCCCTTAAAGGTTTATTTGTATTTTTGTAACACCTTGTATAGCTATAAGTACTGAAAAAAACAAAAGCTTCTTATGGAAAGTTCATACGAAATAAATGTAGACCACTACAGACCATTATAATTTAAACTCTCTTTTATTCTCATTCCTAGACATCAAGTTACATAAACTTTTTACCCGACTGCGACAGAAGGAGGGTTATGTTTTTCGAGCGTATGTATGTATGTATGTATGTATGTATATATGTATGTATGTATGTATGTTTGTATGTCTATTTCTTTGGCACGCCCTACAGCTTAAACGGCTTGATGGATTTTAACGTACGAGGTGTCGTTAGAACCGTTAAAATCGTGAGAGTGTCATAGGGTACATTATTTCAATATGGCGTCTGCGAATTAAAAAAGAGAGGGGGGAGAATCAATTTTTTTTCGTAAAAAATTACAATATGGGTATCAAATGAAAGTTGGTGAAGAGCAGATTCCAAATATATATATATTATAGTACTTTTATGCTACCATTTTGAAACAAGACTAAAAAGTATGAAATAAACTAAATTATTAAGAAAAACAAAAAACCCGACTGCATAAAAAACTATTAACTGAAAAGATAAAAACAAGCTCCTTAAATCAGGTATAGTAACTTTGTTTGAGCAAATTATTTGAATGTTATTACTTATTAGGTAGGTATTGCAGGCGGGGACAAACCAATAACTGACAAATAGATCATTTTTCTTTGTCCCCGCCTGCAATACCTACCTAATAAGTAATAACATTCAAATAATTTGCTCAAACAAAGTTACTATACCTGATTTAAGGAGCTTGTTTTTATCTTTTCAGTTAATAGTTTTTTATGCAGTCGGGTTTTTTGTTTTTTCGCTACCTTATCTATTATATTAAGCCCCACTTGCGCTAATCTGGGTTAGCAATAAACTCCAGGTTAAGTTGGTAACCCATGATTTTTTGTATAGAAAAACAACTGAAAGAGCCATTTTATCCGGAGTTAATTGCTAACCCGTGGTGAACGCAAGTGGGGCTAAGTATATCAGCCGTTACTGTCCCACTGTTGGACAAATGCCTCCTTCCTTTCTCTCCAAGAGTCCCTTGAGTCTCTCAAAAGATCCGTAAGTTATATCAAAGCTCAAAACCCATGGTCCCACCACAGTCTAATCTCAACGCCCGCCACCTTAAGTCCTTTTAATTATCTGGCGTCCCTCTGTCGAAAGAAAACACCACGGCCGTGGGCTCAGCCCGGCTTTGCGACGTAAACACGCCCTAAGTGCCAGATTTGCCTAAATAATTCACCATGTTTTACTCACCTTTGCTTAGAATACTTAGTATGAGAGAGTTTTTGCTCTCACATCTTATTTTGAGAGGGTTGCGGTAAATTTTTGATGGAGTCTATTTTGTAATGTAGCTGAAATATGATGTAATGCGAAAATAGTAGGATAACCACATTTGTCCAATTTAGCCCTACGTCAGAGAATGAAATTCTTCAACCTATTCCGTCTTTTAAGACGTGGCGCCATCTTCTGGAGTTTTTTTACAAAATTTATGTACAGGGTCCTTCTTAATATGCTGACACTTGTTGAAGGGGATAATCAGACCAACAAACTGAACAACTTTCTCTATGGGACCAACATCGAAATCGCGAAAAAAAAACAGCTGTCCCATACATTGGGCTCGAGTAGGTTTGCAGTTTTGTTTGGTAGAGCAGATTTTTTTTTTCACGATTTCGACGTTGGTCCCATAGAGAAAGTTGTTCAGTTTGATGATCTGATCATCCCCTTAAAAAAGTGTCAGCATATTAAGATGGACCCTGTATAAATTTACAAAAATTAACAAACCTAAACTTTGTGTGGTATTTCCAAAATTATTGTTCGAAATCACAGAATTGTGTCTGAATTTTCATTCCGGCATCCGTAATAATGAATGCAGGAACATTTTACCACTACTCCCACGCCTAGAACGACGTAGTTCCATGTCCAGTGGGGCCCATCCCGCGGTTACCGAGGACAACTATACTGCTCTCAACAACACGTGACTGACGTTGCTTAACCATGTTTTTAATATTACGACTCTTGTAAAAGTAAGGATCTTCTACATTTAACTGTGTTCTAAAATATCTATATCTCCCAGATCGTATGTATATAGAAATTTCTTGCTTTTGTAGCCTGAAACCAGAGTCAATTATCAGGCAGGTACCAGCAAACAACTGCTACCTACAATACCTACCTATCAATACTAAAATTGGGAAATAGGTGAACGTAATAGCTGAGGCCAATTGGAATAAAATTCACATTGACAATTAAAGATACATTACTGAAGACGTTAGGATACTCGTGTTGTTCAACGCCATAAGTACTAGCAATGTAACCTATGAATTGTCTAAGTAGGCCCCTGTGATCCCATTTTATACTGGTTAGCCTTGGGCGACAGAGCTACTTTTATACTTTTTTTTTTTCATGATTCTCATAAAATTGTGTACCTCCTTGTTCCAGACTGAGATTTGCGCAACTGCGCTGACTGACGTTATACACGCTGTCATCAACGGGACCGATGGCTGCCTCTTCTGCTTTGGACACGCAGGACTAGGTACGTTCACAGAATATATACTAGTACTACCCGTACAGACGAAAATAGATTTATATAAATAGCTACTCTCTCTGCACGGCAATATAGTGCAAAGTTATTCGCACCCGACCTATCTTACAATTCGTGAATAACCTATCAACTGTCACAACGGCTCGCCTACAAACAAAAATGAACCGAGTCTAATGACTCGAAGATTCCTTTATATAGTCTCCCTCTTTCACTCTTTCACGTGCTAGCAGATAGTGACATTGCTAGGGTTTTCAAGTCTTTGAATACTCACAAAATAGCACAAAATGGCGGCAAGTCTAATGAGATTTGACCAAGAAGTTACTACCTAAAACCAGTTGCGATTCACCACTCGGTGGGGATCGGCCGTCAAGCGTACCAGTGGAGTGAGACAGGCCTGGCATCACAATTTTAGAAAATAAACGTGTCTTGATATTAAACATAGACACTCTACACGACTTGTCCTCAATACATCTTTAGTAGGCACAAGACTCACTTTATTTATGGATCTATTTAGAATTAGCATGCACAGGTTTTCCATTCCATTCACGAACCAATAAGAATGGTAATTTTCTTAAACTTCGTCGAAACAAAAGACGGACCCAAAACTTTGTTCGCTTTTGTTTTGACAAAATTAAGAAAATTTTACTGGGTGACCTACTCCACTGAATGTAGACTAAAATAAATACTATTAAGAAATTTAAAACACCTCCAAATACACTAATCTCATATTTTATATGTTTTACTAATGTGTGGGAAAAAGTAATGTAAAAAAGTAGTGTTGAAAGCCGCCTGTCAAAAAATGTTGCAGTAAAATTTTCTACTAAATGTCATTCTAAAACTAAATCGAAAAACAAATCCAACCACTCTCAACTACAAACTACTGAAAGTTCACACGTCAAATCGCAAGTTGCACTATTTATCAAGTCACTATAAAGTGGCTAAACTTTTCTCCCAGTCGGAGGTCGGAGCGAATTTGCATCGAAATGGGAAAGAGTCTGAGCACTTAATTGAAAGTTTGATAAATACGAGCGCGGTGATGGTGCGCTTGCGAGCAAATAACACTGAAGCTAGGATGGAGCATTCACACGATGCGGTCGGTGAGAACTCGTGTTCTATAAAACGTACAGTAGAACTATCTCAAAGTTTTGTGGAAGAAAAAGGACACTTATTCTGATTAAAGATGCATTTTTGATGTTTTCAGTGTGTTGACATTAAATTGTGATTTACAAATGGGGAGAGATCCATAGAAGAATCAGAGATGAGCCACTTTCAATCCCGTATCCGCCAATCATTTTCGCGCATTTTTCGCTGCTATACGACTTTGCACCCTTTGAGTAACTAAATGACTTCGGCTTTTTACGGGGATTCGGGTCTGCTCTGCGCAAACGAAGATTGACAAGCGGCATTATTTTCCTGGTCGTACTGTAGCAAAAAGCGATGCTAATGACCAAAAAAACTTTTTGCTGGCAAAATACAACAAGTTTAAGCCTATGGATGCAAGATTCACTTTGATCGAACACTTTTCTATCGTTGTAGTAGAACGTAGTATGCTACAGGAGTGTTATTGCCCTGCCCCCTGATAGGGTACATAAGGCTTGAATTATCGGCTTTTGCTATTTCGAGTGGCTGTAGTTGTTTACCTACTTTGTGGCGTATAGTCTCATGCATTCCCGATAATTGAACGCCCGCGCGCATATAAAGTGTAGCCTCAGTCAAATTGTGCCTCTCCCCTCTTGCTCCTAGCATAATAAATCTACCATAAACACTCACAAAAGATATTAATTTACCTCTAGTAATCCTTCTTAAAGACTTAACGATCAAGATACAGCAACAAACAGGAACTAAAATGAGCTTATATTTTCATTATTCCGAACACAAGGTAGAGCAGACTTCTTAACTGGCGTTACCCCTTCAGGATTAAGGTTTTAAATGTAAATTGAAGGAAAGCACCGCTCGAATGAAACTTCCAAGTTGTGGCTGAAAATCTTCACTAAAACCGAGCTTTGTGCAACATGCCCGCTTATTTAGAGGGTTGATCCAACTTGAATAATTCGAACCTCGTTTTAATTATTAGCGGATTCTTGTGGGTGTATCTGTATTGAGAGGAAAGCAATTTGAAAGGATAGACAGATAGGATGAATTTCGTTTTGCCAAGAAGCTTTAGGTAATGAGAATGTGCTTTACACACTGCTGAGAACATGTTCCGAAAAATGTGACGGAAAAGCGACCGTTTGATGATGCAGTTTTTCGGGGGAAATATTATGTGACAATAAGTTGGTAGGTATATAAAACACTATCTTTTTAAAACACTGCAGTGAAATAGTCACTTCATGCATACCTATCTATATCAAATGGAGAAAATAAACTTGGAATTGGTAATTAGAAAATTCCGTTTTTATTTACTTTTCTGTATCAAATAAAATGATTGAAAAATTCAAGAAATTACCTAGATGTGCATTCAGTATTTCTCACACTGTATTTTGCAATTTGTCTCGGATACTTAGAACTGGAAGACTCCGCATTAGGCACGCGTGGTCGATTAACGCCCGTACACTCTCCTTGAGGGTAGGCATATGTCCTGCAGAGGGGCGTATATAGGCTGTGATGATGATGATGACTTAGAACTGTAACGACTAACCTTTTTCGCGTCTGCAGGTAAATCCTACACAATGCTGGGGCGGCCGGACTCAGCGGCATCTCTGGGGGCTGTGCCCTGTGCCATCACCTGGCTCTTCAGGGGCATAGCGGAGCAGCGGCACAAGTGCGGCACCCGCTTCTCCGTGAGGGTCTCCGCTGTGGAACTCTGCACCAATACTAACCAGATACGGGATCTGTTGGCGCCTTATCAGAACGGTAAGAACCTTTATTGGAAATGACTTTTGCGTAAGATTGTTCTAGCTTAGGTACCTTACTAAAAAGAGTATTAGATCCGAAAGAAAAGAAAGAATCCGAAAGTCTTACTCTATGATGGTATGAACAATTTGTTACAAAAGCTCACGAAACCGGCAATACGTTTACACTTATACAACTTTTCGCAGAACATGGAATGTTCACTAGATATTGATTTTAAGATCTACATCTTAACAGTATTTACACTAATGTAGAGAGAGGCAGACGTAGGAGGACGTATACCAGATCAGGGACGTCATTATAAAATGACAGGATAAAGTAGCCAAAATGACAAGATGTATTGTCCGCCCAAAGTGGAGATCCATTATCTCTGTCTATCCTTCTGGGAAAAAGGCGTGAGTTCATGTATGTACGTTTGTATCAATTGCACTGAAATGTAACTGTTTATTTTTAACAAAGAATTTAACCACCATCCTATCCACAGACACGGAACAATCTCCAGGAGTCTACCTGCGGGACGACCCCCTCTTCGGCACCCACCTTCAGAATCAGTCTGAGCTGCGTGTGCACAGCGCTGAGAAGGCAGCGTTTTACCTAGACGCTGCGCTTGCGACGAGGGGTGCGCGGGAGGAGGGGAAGGACAGCCATCTGCTTTACACACTGCATGTGTACCAGTATAGTGTTGGAGGAAAGGGGGCAGGTGAGATCTGAAATAAATTTCCTACCCAAAGTTGAAAAAAAGTCCGTAACAAGACTAGCAATGGGCATTGACATTTTATTTTCGAAAGCAACACAATATTACAGGAGATCAAATTATAGGCACAGTAGTATCAAATAATTTTAACACATATTGTTTTTGTGAGACAGGTGACCGTGCGAGAAATTAATCTGTTCTGCTTATCACCAGGCTATGTCCCCTTTTTGTATTTTTGTGTCCGATAATGTCAGTTCAAATTCTAAAGTTTGTTTAAATTACTTAATTATGAGCCCGCAATATTTATTGTCAAACTAACTTGTCAAAGAAAGTTAGATAAAATAAGTTATTTAAATAAAGTCACATTTACTGTTCAATAACTCTTTAAAATTAAAACGGTTAGACCATTAACGTTTTTGTTTGTTTACAGTTGCTGGAGGTCGCAGCCGTCTACATTTAATCGACTTGGGGAACTCTGAGAGAGGTAAAACAAATGGAGGAATACCATTATCTGGCTTAGGAAATATTTTACTGGCAATTTTCAATGGACAAAGACATTTGCCGTATAGAGATCACAACCTTACTCACGTTCTGAAGGAATGTTTGGGTTCACTGACATGTCACACAGCAATGATAGTCCACGTATCGCCGACTGTCCAGAATTATTCAGATACTCTTACAACATTACAATTGGCATCAAGAATACATAGACTACGTCGAAGAAAAATGAAATACTCAGCAAACAACAATGCAGGATCGGGTGGGAGTTCAGGCGAAGATGCATCTAAGCCAAGCAGCAGTGAACCAGATCCATCAAGCAGTGATTTGTCAGCAGATACTGTTATTTACGTAGGACCTCTGGATGATGCAACTGATGGAGAGCATCCACCTGTTTACATACCACACATAAACTCTGGTGACAATAGATGTGTCCTCAGCAAAGCTTTAAGAGGATCAGCCGCTGAACACAAACACAAGTCTTCATTGTCCAAAGTTATTGAAGAAAAGAGTCCTGTACATAAGTTGCATTCGTCCCCGAAATCGTCCCCAATGAAAACCGTACTACATCCCTCCAGTTATACACCGAAAGCTTCCCCTGCACATTCTGCCACATCAAAATCTACACCTATCAAGAAAGCTGGTTCGAAACTTCCTGACGATAAAAGTGACGAACAATGGATTGATGGTCCAAGGATATCGAAATCTAAACTAGTTGAAGCTCGCCACATTATAAAAGAAACACAAAGTCAAAAGCGTGAAACATGGATTGACGGACCAATGCAAGAAACTAAAATACCTATACAATTTGAATCTGTACCATTACCACCAAATCCTGTACCTCTTCAAGTTGGTATCCTAAACACTCAAGGTAATGAAAATGTTGGCTATGGTTACATGGATAATCACAAGAAGAATATGATCCGAAAATGGGTAGAAAATCAAACCTCCCAAATTCACAAATCAAGAAACAATTCTCCAAGTCATAAAGCTCAGTCAAGTCACAAAGATTCTGGACAAAGACAAACTGAAATACCAGAAGCTACGCATAAAATGGAAATTAAAGATGCATCGAGGCGTATTCACGTTGAAGAATCCACTATTAGAACAGGTTTAAAAGCCGGATCAAAAGGAAGCGCGATTGAAGAAGAAAACATTGGTCCACCTGCACCAGAATATTCAACACCTAAAAAATCGTACACTATTAAACAAGCGCCTAAGAATGAACCCGACGAAGATGATGATAGTGAAGAGTTAGCCGAAATACCACCAGCTTTACCGCTAATGCAGCCTAGTAGTTTAAGTAGCAGAGAAGTATCAATGGAAAGTTTAGATAGCAAATATAAAGAAAGATTACGAATGGAGGACGAAATAGCTTCAAATCACAGCAGGAACATTCATTGCATAAGAAGAGATCAACTTGACGAAGAAGATGAAATTTTAGAAATAATTGAGGTAGAAGAACCACTAGAACCAGTCCCAATGCAAGATAGTTGTCTTCAAGTAACCGAAGAAGACATCGCTTTCTGTATGGGATTTGAAAATCCGTTGCCCGAAGTTGACCAAGAGGATTCGGAAGATCACCCTTTGAGAATACTAAGTCAAGAGAACTTGACTGTGGCGTCAACTTTCACTGACACTTTGTCATTGTACAGTGAAGTTGAACGCCAGATTAGAAATGAGGCTTATTTAAGACAAACTATTGGATTTTATACAGACAACTTTAACTGTGAACTTGGAGACTTGAATCCCCATGAAAGTTTACCTTCATCTCGTTCAAGACTTGATGATCTTTTAGGTCTAACAGAACTTTATGGTTCTCGTAGATTAATAGAATACGAAGACCTCCCTGTATCCAGAATCGCTCCACAATTTCAATCACTATCTCTTTCAAATGTTCGAGATACTGAAGAATTTCACGGCGATGGATCTGTATATAGCGAGCCTGCATATCGACCGAGTGATAAAATTTGTGATAGTTGCAAACGAACAATGTCCAGGCCCGGGAGTGCCGTAGGAGAATGTGGCGCATATCATGATTTAGAAATAGCACATAATGATTCTTATGGTCCATTCGAAAGGTATCGAGGTAACGACATTACCGATCTTAGAATAGCTTCTCTGAGGCATCCAGATGGAGCATCAGATCCAAATTTACGTGAAGAAAGACGAATACCTGGAAATGGAGCCCCTTCAGCAAATTTTAGAGAATTAAAATCGAACTTACATTTAGAAGTAACGCCGCCTGTTGTAACAATAGAACCTCGTACGGAAAAAAATGAGAAAAGTGACAAAGGTGTAGCTAGAGTCGCTGCAAGTTCTAAACCTGATGGGTACGATAGTGGTCACGAATCAACTCCACGAACAGGAAAACATAGCCCGGCTGCGACGTCAAGACGTGCAGAATCGGGATACGACTCAGTTCCCAGAGATTCTGATGCATCTTCACTTGACTCTTATCCCACGAGACGAGCGGCCGTCGCTCGAGCACATGCAAAGAAACATACAACGGCCAAATATAAACAGCATAGTGATCGATCCTTTTGCTCTTGGCTCCGAAACCCTTTCACTTGCAAATACGCTGACACTGACCCAGAAATTAGTGACTTTTAATGTAATCTGCTATCACGAGGCAAAGACCTTGTAGTTTATAATATATTTAAAATTCTAAATAGTGTTTATATCAATAAGCTACGTTACCGAATTTAATCTGGAGACTGCTTTTGTACTCTAGATGTACTTGTATTTATAATAAAAGGCTTTCGCACTATCTCAATGGGGTTACCACTGTATTTTTCTAAACCTGAAAGCTTCTCTGTGCCCGAAGTATATTTTTGAACACTAGTGAAATATCAATTTAGGTAATTGTAACACTGTGTAAATACAGATGCAACGAATGCCATTTGATTAAGTTAGACGTATCTTCCGCTCACTTTTGTACTTTTATAATAATGTCAACATGAATTACTTCTTTATGTAGTGACTGGCTAGTTTCAAATTTAAGTGTAGCTTTTTTACTAATGTAAAATATCCCAACGCAAGATCAAGAGTCTTCCTCCGTCTTCCCCTATCTTTGACTTCTTCGTCGAGGAGTGATTGCCATTTTATTACATCTGCACTGGCACTAACCTCATTGTCGTAATGTTATTTAACATTTTTATTCCAATCACTTTTCACGTTATCTTCAAGTTGATGACCAAATTCAAGTGGAGGCTTTTTAACTTTTGCATCATCCACTTTAATTTCGTTTCGCTTAGTTCGTTTAATTGTGTTTTTGGTTTCTCAGATGACATCAGTGATTGGAATAAATAATGTCCTACTTATTGGTATCCTATGACTCATTAGAACTAAGACTGTTGTGTCATTGGCCATGTTTTACATAGCTTTAATATTTTGATATTGTAACTATTAACGTTCACTATATCGGATTACGCGTGTCCGTTTGTAAATATGACTTGATCCTTGAAATCCTTAGGTTCATTTTAAAAGTTGTGTAAGACTTAAGGTATCGTTAAAATTTCAAGAATCTGATCCAACTTGATTGCAATGATTATGGCTTTATCGAATGTTGGTGAACTTAGTTAACGCTTTATTGTCAATGTTTTGTTTGTTATCGTACTATTAATATAAATATATATCCTAAATTCTACTATGCGTTCGTATTAGTTTACAATAAATTGTTCAATTTCTAATGATTGGTTTGTTTTCTTTATCCTCACTTCCATCACAAATTTTAAAGTGACATCATAATTTAGTCACCCTCAATACCCTGCTAAAGTCACTTGCATTATATTCTCACGGACCTGAAAAAAAGACGGACGTAGGTAATCTCGTCTAATCACGAGTGAGCACCCATTTATATTTGTGTGCGTGCTGACGCACTGTCGCGGGGTACAAAATGGTGGCGGGTTGTAGGACCTAGAGTTGGTACATCTGTGTGAGTGTAGGTCTATTCTATTCTATTCTTAATTAATGGCGTTTCCTTGTTAGATTTCGCCAGTGTCAAGTGTTGAGGATATACTCATTAGATATTGTACGGTACAATAGGATATGGCGATCTCAAAGCCCCGTTTTTAAACAAAAACACACTAGAAACCGCCATAAAACGGCGGAGCCACGTGGCTGTCAAAATCGCAAGCCGACGCACGAAACGTCCTCTTGCCACCCCCTCAGCCACGTCACCCGGAGTGTAGGTCCCATATAGAACAAACGAATATGTAGGACCTTGCATGCTTCACATCTTCTTAGCGTCACATTACGTCCGTCTTTTTATTATATATTCTGAATATATAATAAAAATCGTTTTATTATATGAATATTCGTATATATTCTGAACATTATCATATAAAAATGTAAAGGTCAAAATCATTGACGGTATTACAATTAGCTAAATAAGGAATTAAGGAAAACAGAGAAGTAGCTCAACAATTTGTTCAGACTGTGGGTGAGGTTGAAACCAACTCCGCCTTATTAAATAACAAGAAATAATCTACTAATAAAAGATCAGAATAGAAACAATGTACTTGCACAAAAGCCATGAATAAATAACGAAACTCACAACTTCCAACGCCCTCGGGGTAGAATTTCAAAATCTTTTGGGATATAAACTTTTTTCCCTCCATGTAAAGCGCTGTAACTTTCCCCCGTTAAGAAGGGGACCTATTATCTTTCATTTCTCCAGTAATTTAACATTCTCGGAGCGCCCTACGAAAATCAGGCTATCAAATAAGACGTTTACCCTCTTTTTTGGGGGTGACAACTTTTTTCGTGGAAATCTCCCAATAATTTGTTAAAGTGGCAGCTGCTTAGCCCATAACGCTTATCGAGTGCTAAAAAGATTTCTCTTTTATGTTTAAATGCCTTTCGAAAATTGGATGGGGAAACCAGTATTTTTATCAGGTGCAATTATGGGGTTGGATGGAGTTTTTCTTTGCGAAAACCAGTTGATAAGATAAAGATTTGTCTGTAGTTACTGAAAAGGCTTCGTCGTTAGCATTCATTATTTCCAAATTCAGTACAGAAACCTTTTCTCGCAACTGTAGAACGAAATGAAACAGGCCACTGAAGAGTCTCATCTTACATTAAACTTATCTCAACTTAGGTTCATTTAGGAACTGTAGTTAAGAAGAAAATTAGTTTAATTCAACGTTCAGGCCCTAATTAGGGTTTCATTATTAAGACATCGAGTCGTTGTCAAATGATTGTATAGTTTGCGCAATTAACAGTAGGTAATTCGAAAAACTTGAAAATGGTTTCATATATTTTAAAACAGTTAATTACCTTTTCTATTTCAACATGAAAACATTTATATAAGGTTGCCCTGTACGGATTGAAAGCCATGCTTATAATGCAATTTAAGCAATAAGTTAGGTTGGACCTACATCGAAATGGTAAAGCAAAACATCGTGAGTAAACCTGCATAGGTACACTAAAGAAGACAGTATGTGAAGTTGTGAAGCCAACAATCCGCATTAAACACGTATGGTAAACATTGTCACTATGAAGTTAGTCCTGTCATCTTGTGCCTCAGCAGAATCGAGTTATTGCTCGATATTGCTCTGTATTTTGGTGTAAATAAAAGTATATTTCATTCATTCATTATTGCAGCACACTGTAATAATAAATGAATCTAAATTCAGGACCAAATTGTACAGACAGATTTTCTTTTCATTTAATCACAAATTAACAAATTAATCATTAATTTCCAATGCTTACAAACATTTCCAATGACGTAACCAGTGTGGTTACAGAATCGTCTTACCTGTATGAGATTAAACTTAATCCAAATGGATATAGGTACCTACTTTATATTATAATACAGTTGCCACACGAAACTCACCTTAAGCCACGTAAACGAACCACCAAACATTTAATAAAGCCCCTGTCATATAATACGGTAGCAATAAGTACAAAATGCGGATAAAAATAATGACTGAAACAAAGGCTGACACGCGTCTGCGGCGGGAGTCGAACCCGGGACGTGTTCCGAACACTAATACCCAATCGCCTAAATAAGTCCCGCGAATTGACCAAATTTCACACTTATTCTGTAGGTATAATAGTCCAGCTATGAGTCTTTTTAAGTTAACGAAAAACCAGACGCGACATCGTAACTGATACTGCTAAAACTGAACCTATAGTATATGACCATAGAGTAGGTTATTCAGATACTGTTTATAGTGTTATCTGAAACATTGGAACGTGACATGCAAGGAAAAGGGAAATAATAACAAAAATGTCTCAAATGTATTGGAATGGTGTTTCAATCTTGAGTCATGGAAGAGAGGAGGCAAGAGGCAGCTGGTGATTCGACTACGCACTTTTGGTTAAACATATAAGTATATTATTAGTTTTATTGTATCTACATCAGAACATCTCTGACTACCCCCTCGGGGAATATAGTCGTAGGTACCTAACCTTACAATGATTTTGAAAGTAAAATTTAAAGAACTATCAATACTCAAAATTATACTCTTAAAGGGTCAACAAGATCCTAATCCTACGACCTTTCTTCTTCTTGGGTGCTGAATGGATCAGCTGGCATATTCACTACCTACCAGCTAGCGTGCACCATGCCGTCAAAGAAAATATACAGGGTGTAAGTGACAGCTTAGCAAATACTGAAACGGTAAATTCAGACTATCAAACTGAACTTTCACTATGGAGCCTACCTCAGGAACGTTTCGGTAGGCTCCATAGTGAAAGTTGTTAAGTTTGATGTTCTGAGTTCACCGTTTCAGTATTTGCTAGGCTGTCACTTACTTCCTGTATGTACTAATCTACGATATGTATAGCGTGCCGTCAAAATATAAATGTAAGTAGGTACCTAGTCTAAGCTCATTGACTTATCCACCATGCGACAGAGAGTTCCTGATAGATTTAATAAAGCATAAGCATATGCTCACCCGAGGGGGTAGTCAGAGATATTCTGAAACCTCAGAACATCCACGTTTCACCAGTAGTACCGAAATGCTGTCCAGTGTGACGGGGGGTGATCCTGTCGCCACTTATAATGGACGTGGGTACAATACATGCCTCGAAATTGAAGCATGCAGGTTTCCTCACGATGTTTTCCTTCACCGAAAAGCCAGTGGTGTTACAAATCGTACAAAAAGACAAAGATCTGTAGAAAACCCTGAGCTATTTTTAATCATTATTTAAATCAAACTGAACAACTTTTATTATGGGACCTGAAATAGTAAAAAAAAATCATCAGCTGATTTTTATTTTTATTTTCAGGTTAACAGTTGTTTAGTTTGATGGTCCGAACCACCCCTGAAAATTTTGTAAGTGATTAAAGATCACCCATAATGATAAATCTAGCCTGTACTTGTATTGCATGGTATTAAGGGAGACAGATGAATTGCATTATGCATTACAGTTTGAATTTAGTATCGAAAGTCCTAAAATTAATTTGCGAATGTCCTATAAGATTTCAAGGGAAAGTTGTTTAGTACAATGGATAGTAATGCAACTGTTTACCCTAACACCCTGTATATGAAATAGCTGTGTTTTTTAACCTCATCACATAAACGGTACGAAAAGACTTTGTCTTCACCACGCAGACCATGTGCATCAATCCGATGCAGGCAAGTCGACGGTCTTCTTGCTGTCAGAGCAATTTCAACCAGCTACAACCGACTCGGCTTCGGATCAATAATTTGCTTATTCCTTCCATCCATAACAATCAAATTGAACATCCGCCAACCAAAAATACCCATTCAGCAATTGAAGGTTTTTCTTTGGCTTAAAAGAGGCTCTTTAAAATGCAATAACAAAAGTAATGTAGCATTCGGAGCCAAGTTTTGTTTCTTTAAAACGGTCGAACGGGAGACATTACGAATCCCTACGTGGTTGGAATAAACAAGGGTCGCCTGGCATGTATATCCGGGGGCACTGGGTAAATAAACGGTTTTTAAAGTATTGCTGGAAGAATGGGTTGGAATGGGTTGTAAGTACCTTGAAGGGTTCAAAATTTTGAACTTAATATGAGAAGGACCAATTTATCTAATTTTAGTCCTGAAATCCGATATATTTTTAAATATTTTGGTGGAACATTTAGCTGTGTGCTTCCGACTTAATTTTACTTTTATCTAAGCTTCCGACTTAGAATGTTCCATCCACACCATTTCTTCGGGTGCATCTTTCACAAAGCGACTAATAGATAAAGTTCCTATAGGTAATGAGCGAATTCTTGGCTGGTCATTAGAAAATCATCGAAATATTTAGTAACTGCATGCATGCATTACATACAACGCTCTTGTCGGAAGAATATATGGGGTCAAATATACATCATTTCCATTTTTATCGATTTCAAAAATGAGAGTTTCTCTTTAAGATGAATAAAGAGGTTTTTCTATTCAAGTACCTTCCTCGTATCGTCTACAGAACTTTATCAGATGAAATGATCTAAAACCGATTCTAAAATGGCTTTGATATTATTTTGGAATCAATTCTGTGATGGATCTGTCAAAATCCATCAATTTCATACCAAATCCATTCTGAAAATAAATACCAGAGCGACGGCAATTCGTAACGTCCTGTGATAGGTACCCTGCGGTGGTACCTCGGAATCTCGGATATTTTTCACCGCCTCAAATCTTCTCGCTTTACCTCGGTCGCAAATCGAATTTGTCTCCTTACAGTTGAGCCGAATCAATCTGCATTATCCGGCTGACAGTGTGGGTTAAGTTACAAGCGCACACTACCAACAAGATGCAACCTACTAACTAAAATTCGTAGTTAGAGGTTATGAAGTAATCTCTGATTTAAATCATGAACATCCAGATTGTAGTCCGTGAGTATGTAATACCATGTAAGTACCTACCAATAAGGTTTTGTACTTCACAGACTGCTCTCGCGTAGGATATGGAGAAAGAAAAGGTTATGAGGCAACTTTACAGTTATAATAAAGAATACTAACCTTTTCTCAATTCAGATAAGTCACGACGACGATTAAAATAACTTTGAAACGATTTGTATATTTGTTGTAAAATAAGGAAGTTTTTTGGCAAAACCAATTCATTAATCCTAACAACTAGTGTTAGAGGAAAAGTGGTTTTTGGCAGACCCCCCCCCCCTGCGTGCTCTATGGATTGCCCCTTGGTCTGCTGTCAATCTGACAGCCGGCTCACTTCCGCCTCGGCCCCGTGTGACGCGCGTACGCAATTCTAAACCGCTCCAATGTTTTATATAATTATTGAGGAAAAGTCTATTAAATGTATTCACCAGTGTCCAGAGAGTTTCAGTCTAATATCTCAGAAGCGGAATTGTAACTCATCGCCCACATAAAAGTATTCGGTCGAATCGAAAATTGAATCGCGGTAAAATGGCGGAAACCAACACGTGCTTTTGTGATTGAAAAGTTCCGACCTATCTGTGCAAAGTGACGGGATATAATTATGTTTTGTGCTGCTGTTTACTAATATACATGTTTACATCTAATTTGAGGCATATGGACGCATTACTAACAAGAAAACGAGAGTTTTCCTGCGTTTGACCTCGCGTGAACTTTGGCTTGGTGCATGTAGAAACGTGTTTGTGAGCCTGAAACTGCCTGAAATCCTGCTGCCTGACATGATTGCTTGGTTTGAGTTACTAACAAGTCCATAATATGAAACTAACCTGAGTAAGTCTGTTCCATTTTATTGTGCCTACAAAAGTCGAAAGATCGTAGTAAGAGAGATCGTCGTTTATTATTTGTGCTTGAATTATTTGAATTATGTTAAGTACATTAATACCAGCTACGTCGGAAACATGCTGAACTATCATTGATTAAAAATCACATTGATGTTTTTAAAAGTCAAAATTCTATTTTATAAATTGAACCTTATTGCTTTTGGAATAGAGGTCATGTTGTACAAACCACCGATTTGCAAATTAATTGGTTTGAATGCATCGTCCAAATCGTGGTGGTTCTGTGCTTTGGTGAAATGTTTACTGAATATGACCTATTGTAATTAAAAGTTTAAATTGTGGAATGATGATTATGTAGACGTTTCATTAGTTCACATTGAAAGACTAATTAACAGAGACAGTTGTTGTTATTGACTGATCGTTGCCATAATATTGCTTCTTTACTTGTTTGATGTGAATGTGATTAAATGAAAATGATGAAACGGAGACTTACTAAAAATTTACTAGGTATTTCATTTCATATGGCATCCATGTACAATCGGTTTGAGATGTGTAGTTAACATGGATATGTGCAGTACAATGTGTTGTATCCGTGTGTTTAATTATCTTTTGAACGGCAAGGAATGGAGTGCTACAATGAGCTAAGGTGGAACGTGTACGGGCTTTGATGAAAAATCATTATCTTACAGTACTGTCATGACATTATCTATGTTTGAAAGCTGATCTTGTAATGAAAGTTATGTGTTACAAATGCAATAAGCAAGCTAAAGTAAGTACCTATACAAACTGAAGTTGATCGGGTTATGGTTAAATCGAGTAACAGTTGAATATAACATATTAATAAACAAATTGGAATTATTAAATGGTAAAGTTGTGAACAAATCTGGTTAGTAAAAAAAAAAAAAAAAAAAAAAGTTTGTCCATTTGAAATCACAATATTAAGGATCTAGTCGTTGAAGGATGATGAAGTCTAAATGTCACACATAGTTGTGGAGCCTGCCGGTACTGCATTTGGGTCCTCGTCAAGAATGAAACGATTAAGTTCCAATCCAACACGACTGTCTTCGGGCATGATGTTAGTTGCTACAGCAACAGGCGATTTGACTGCTTAAATTAAATAAATAAAATAAAAGTATGTTTTGAGGCATGACCCTTTGACATAAGGGACCTCACCTACATGTGCTCGCCCTTAGGGCCCTAACCTCATGACTTGCGATTCATAACCTGTGACTTGGGGGCCCTAACCCGACTTGAGGCCCTGATGTTAACGCATTGTTTTGTTGAAGTTGTGTAAAATAAACTAATTTGCATATTTCCTTAATTTTCATGACCTATCATGCATGATGCGGTTTGAGATGACTTGATGATGTGGTGACGATGTCCGCCTGTGTGCCATAACATAAACGATGCCTGAGGGGATGGAGTGATGACCATCCATGACTAGTGAAGTGTCGCAGCAGAAGCAAACGCTTATGTGAACTGGATCCGTGCCGACAGGGGCTTATGTGAACAGGATCCGCGCCGTGAGGGGCTTATGTATTGTGGATTTATGCCGTCAGGGGCTTATGTGAGTGGATCAGTGCCGACAGGGGCTTATGTGAGTTGATCCGTGCCGTGAGGGGCTTATGTGTTGTGGATCCATGCCGTCAGGGGCTTATGTGAGTGGATCAGTGCCGTCAGGGGCTTATGTGAGTTGATCCGTGCCGTGAGGGGCTTATGTGTTGTTGATCCATGCCGTCAGGGGCTTATGTGAGTGGATCAGTGCCGCCAGGGGCTTATGTGAATTGATCCGTGCCGTGAGGGGCTTATGTGTTGTTGATCCATGCCGTCAGGGGCTTATGTGAGTGGATCAGTGCCGCCAGGGGCTTATGTGAATTGATCCGTGCCGTGAGGGGCTTATGAGTTGTGGATACGTGCCGAGAGGGGCTTATGTGAATTGATCCGTGCCGTGAGGGGCTTATGAGTTGTGTCTTCGTGATCTTGCTGGTGGCCAAATGGGGGGTGTAACGTGCAGCACGGCGCAACTACCTGAAGAGCACATGCGTGCGCTTACTCCGTGCAGAGAGCATTCTGCGCGCCTTGGCGGCGCTGCTCTACGTTGCGTGCCTGTGCGCCTTGGCGACGCTGCGCGCCAGTGCGCCTTGACGGCGCTGCACTGTGCTGCGCGCCAGTACGCCTTGGCGACGCTGCGCGCCTGATTGGACTAAATGACTTACTTCCAGAACATATTGAGCGTTTACCGGCTGGATATTAGTTTGAAACGAACATGACATACTGCGACTTATTGCGTCTGATATAGTGCGGATGATAGTTGAGAATTTTTGCGTATAATGCGTAAGTTGCATGTTGCGAAATGAACATTGTGCGTGATCGAACCTTTGCGTAAATAACAGCGTCCGAGCATTTGGTGTATTACGAAAATGTGTTTGGGCACCATGCGCCGCAATTTACAGTCAAATCACCAACTGAGATTGACCTTGAATGACATGACTAATAAAGTGTTAACTGACTTCGAGGCTTGAAGATAACTAACCAATTATTTACAGATTGTATGCAAGAGATTATAAACCTAGCATGATTGTCATAACTGGACAAATGGAGATATTACTAAACACAAAATTGAAATTAAGAGGCCTCAAGTACAGCTGGGATGGTCTTAACCTTTTAAGATTGTCAATTCTATTGTGTTGGGCACTACGCGTCGTAATTTACTGATCAATCACAAACAGAGATTGACCTATTGGATGACATGACTAATAAAGTGTTAACTGGCTTCAAGGCTTGAAGATAACTAACCAATTATTTACAGATTCTATGCAAGAGATTATGAACCTAACATGATTGTCATAACTGGACAAATGGAGATATTACTAAACACAAAATTTAAATTAAGATTCCTCAAGTACAGCTGGGATGGTCTTAACCTTTTGAGATTGTCAATTCTATTGTGTTGGGCACTATGCGTCGTAATTTACTGATCAATCACCAACTGAGATAGACCTATTGGATGACATGACTAATAAAGTGTTAACTGGCTTCAAGGCTTGTAGATAACTAATATTTATTTACAGATTCTATGCAGAGATTATGAACCTAACATGACTGTCATAACTGGACAAATGGAGATATTACTGAACACAAAATATACCTTACTTCGACTTGACCGCCGAAAATTCACATCAGTGGATACTTCTTGATGCTATTGGCGATGAAAAGGTTCAGAGGGCTCCAGATGTTTTTACGTTCAGCTGAAGGGAAGCAATTGTTTGGATATTCCTGCGAGGACGCAGGAGAAGTCAGGATGGCCGAACTGTTAGAGGAAAAGTGGTTTTTGGCAGACCCCCCCCCCTGCGTGCTCTATGGATTGCCCCTTGGTCTGCTGTCAATCTGACAGCCGGCTCACTTCCGCCTCGGCCCCGTGTGACGCGCGTACGCAATTCTAAACCGCTCCAATGTTTTATATAATTATTGAGGAAAAGTCTATTAAATGTATTCACCAGTGTCCAGAGAGTTTCAGTCTAATACTAGGTATTTAATTTTATTTGTTTAATGTCGAGTAGTTAACAGAGGTTAGTTTTGAGGTTCTAGAGGAAACGAAGCCAATGGAAATAGCTTGGCGTGGCTCATCAGAGTCTAATATCAGTGCTAAATTTTTTTGAAAATTATAATGCCTTTTTTGTAATTCTTTATCTGTATTCAAATGTATGTTCTGTTTTGGTGTGCAATAAAGTATAATTGAATTGAATTGAATTATTACTAGTAAGTATACCTACTTATATCAACATTTTAACCCTTGATTTGTCTCTGTCGTTTTAACTATTGGGGCGTCGGTTAACCAGCGCAATAGAATTGATCATAGGCGTAGCAAGGGGAGGAGCCGGGTGGGCCCGGCCCACCCCAGAATCCTTCTGGCCCACCCCAGAAATCAAATGAATCACTTACTAACAATAATAGACATCTATAATAATGAATAAACACAATTTCTTGTGTGTTGTGAGAAATGAATTCTCATGTCCACTAAGCTTTCTTGAAAAATCAATGTGGTCAAAATGTACTTCGAAAATTCTCGGCTTTTTGGTGGCATTCTATGCCTTGAAACTGAGTTCTTCTTATTTAATGCATGAATTGCCTCGATTTTGGCATGAGCTAGAAAAGTCGAGCTATAATAAAGTAAAATCTCGAGCTCGCTTCGCTCGCTCCTGTTTTTAGAACATACTTATCTGATCTCTATTGCTGTATAATCTCCAGCTCACGTCGCTCGCTCTAGGCTAGACACGTTGCAGTAAAATCTCGAGCTCACTTTGCTCGCTCCAGAATTCCGTAAAAACTCGTGCTCGCTTCGCTCGCTCTATCTTTTCATAGTATAGCTAGTTAAATCTTGAGCTTGCTTTGTTCGTTCCAGATTTTAGGTCGTAAAAACTCGAGTTCGTTTCGCTCGCTCAACGATTTAAATCTTATTACACTGATCTCACTATATTTCAGTCAAATTTCGAGCTCGCTCCGCTCGCTCCTAACTACGATTGTATCGCAAGGACCTAGACACATTGCAGTAAAATCTCGAGCACACTTAGCTTCGCTCGCTCCAGAATTTAGTGAAATCTCGAAGTCGCTTCGCTCGCTCCTGGCTACAATTGTATCACAAGGACCTAGACGCATTGCAGTAAAATCTCGAGCTCACATAGCTTCGCTCGCTCCAGAATTCAGTGAAATCTCGAGCTCGCTTCGCTCGCTCCAGGTTTTAGGTTTTATTGCACCGAACGAACCGGGGCCTGGCCCACCCTGGGAAAAGATCATTGCTACGCCCATGGAATTGATTCTTCATCATACGCAATTTGTTCCTTCAAAGTAGAGCCAGTTGACACCTTATCACATTTTCCGCCAATTCGTCTGATTTACACCATCCTGGAAGACGTGTCGAAAGGCGCTCGAAGCCTCCACGATTTCTCAGGATTTGAGAGCGCACTCAAACTCTAAGCGCACGCACTTTGTGAATGTTTACACTTTGGCGTCTCTTGGATTTTAGTTTTGGTAAGGCAAGCTTTGCGATTGCGAGTGTGGGGCGGTAAATGGAGTCGATGGATAGCACCAGTTTTGCACTAAAAATGCCAATAGGTTTTTCCAGTTTCGAAAAATAAAATTCTCGTCTCGTTGTCTCATTCGCAAGCTATTGGATTGCATTTTGTTTCATTATGCAACGTTCTATTTCAAGTCTTTGGATGGATGTAGGTCTTAGACCATGTGTAGGTAGGTACGTCCAGCGGGTCTCTTTATCTAGCATTGAAAACTAGGTAATCATTTACTTAGTCATTTTAGTGCTTTATGAACATTTTTGGGATAAATCCCACCTGGATAGGTGCTGGCAACATTTTGTCACGTCATGATATTAATACATTAATATTTATATTAATTAATTTTTTCCATGTTTAAATGTTTAAATTATAATATTCCCTACATATCGTACGAGTATGTCGATTTAATAGCCTGATTAATGTATTTCCATTGAGCCGCTCTAAATCGAAGAGCAAAATAATAGATGAGAGCTTACCAGATGACCGTCTTCGTAGGCGTCAGCCGATTTATAGGAATGAAAGGCCAGGAATTAGAGAAGTACGTGTCACCATCTATAGGAATTACACATTCCCCTACTACGGTGTTATCTGTTATACCTCCTTACCTTAGTCACAGATTAGATAATACGCCTTAGTAAAACATTTGCTAACTCGATAATAAATATGTCACACGTCTCAGCTTCATCTTCTTAGCCTCGATTTTTACTCTTAAAAGGCGTAAAATGTTGATGTAAGTTTCTAAAAGACATCAAAAGGAGAGCTTATTTTTTTAATGTCACACATGTTAATTCATAATCGAATGTGACAAAAATTCCATAGAGTTTGGCATCACTTTCGTAATCGAATTAGTACCTAAAGTATGACTTTCAAAAATAGCACTCCTGACCTGCAGGGGAGTAGCGGCACACATAATTGATTGATCAGTATTACCCTACGTCAAAATAAGAGTAGGTACGTCCCACCGTAGAAGACACAGACCTCCACCTGGTACTACAATCAACGTTCTATCGGCGCAAAAACCTTCACTTGTGTCACATACATACATGAATAAACACGATACAACCATAGTCCCTCTGTGGATAGCTAATTAGTATCCTGTTCTACAACTAACAATAACATAGGCAAGAAAGCTTGTAGTGTAGCAATTTTGCTAATCTGCGTTAATGTCTAGAAATTCGTGAGATGAGAATTTAATGACTTTGAAACAATTGATAGCAACAACACTTTATAAGCATTACGCATCTTTTTATTGCAATCTGTTCTTTATTGGGATTAGAGTATTTTATAGACTTAATCACATTACAATACGGTTCATATTGGCATTCTTCTTATAAAGTATAATAGTAGCAGGATCAAGTGGATAATGATCATTTTGCTTTCATTAGATTCCTATTGAAGTATTTGATAAATGATTAAATCCTTTCAGGTTTATAACAGCTTAATGCACATAATGGTGATTAGAGTGGGTTTAACATGGGTTTAAGTATAAGCTACTTTGTGCTCCTGTAATATAAATTGTACCAAACTTTGACTAGGTTATATGGCGTCCAAACGTAAAAACAAGTTGGTACCTACCTATACTGCATTCCAAATAAGGACGACGAGATTTTCCGATTCCTATTTAGCTTTCTGGCCAACTCTGATAAGCGAATATAATTTATTTATCAGAAAGATATACTATCCGACATATCTTGGACGTTACTAAAGCTGTTCTAAGAATAAGTGAGAGTTTCACTACTGTTTCACTACTTCTGGGTAAGTTCTTGTTAGCTTATCCGACAGATAGTGTGGCATATTTTGTATGAAATTATGTCAAAATATATGTTGGATAAGCTAACAAGAACTTATTCAGAAGTGGTGAAACAGGCCCTAAGTGTTTTAAATCTCTGTTTCTGTAATCAAAAATGGCCTTAAATTTTCGTTGCTATTTGGAATAGAGTATAGTTGCTAAGAGTTTTCACACCCGTCAAAACAACTTGACTGTCTCTGAAAATGCATCATTAGGTACCTACTATTTAAGATAGAATACCTACAGGGCACAGTATGTTTTTTGACCTGAAAAGCGGTCATGGTCGTTTTATTCGTGTAATCGTTAGTGTTAATCATTTTGAAACTGAGAGTAGACCTCCCGTGCGTCAAGTCTTCTTAATTCTTCTTAATATTGAGTTGTGATTTTTTAATTTTTTTTTTCAAAATATCGCTATAACTTCCAAATAATCCGGTTTTCTTCTTTTTTCTCAATTTAGTATAATAAAACAATAAACGAGGTATTTTATACACATTACAAAAATTCTCGAACATTTATATTAATGACGAAATTATACATTTTATTGTTTTTCGTTTTTTATTTTTTATTTCTATATAGTCAGTTATTGGGGTTCCATTTTTACTTTTCAATATTAAGAGCCATACTATTGATGTCTAATAAAAAAATCAGATCTAAATCTCGTAGGATATAGGAGTTATTAACTAATTCTTCTAAAAGTTCTAAAATTATAAGAAAAAAAGATTAGAAGTTAATAACTCCTATATCCTACCAGATTTAGATCTGATTTTTTTTTTATACATCAATAGTATGGCTCTTAATATTGAAAAGTAAAAATTGAACCCCAATAACTAAATATAAAGAAATAAAAAATAAAAAACGAGAAACTATAAAATGTATAATTTCGTCATTAACATAAATGTTCGAGAACTTTTGTAATGTGTATAAAATACCTCGTTTATTGTTTTATTATACTAAATTGAGAAAAAAGAAGAAAACCGGATTATTTGGAAGTTATAGCGATATTTTGAAAAAAAAAATTAAAAAATCACAACTCAATATTAAGAAGAATTAAGAAGACTTGACGCACGGGAGGTCTACTCTCAGTTTCAAAATGATTAACACTAACGATTACACGAATAAAACGACCATGACCGCTTTTCAGGTCAAAAAACATACTGTGCAGGGTGGAAGTGACAGCCTAGCAAATACTGAAACGGTGAATTCAGATAATCAAACTGAACAACTTTCACTATGGCGCCAAGATCAGGAAACGCGAAAAAAAAATCAGCTGCTCCATACAAAACAGCTGTACCTCTCGACTCAAATGTATGAAACAGAAGATTTTTTTTTTGTTCTGACAGGTTTGCTCCCATATTAAAAGTTGTTCAGTTTGGGTCTCTACCCGTCGGGTCGTATGTGGTTTAATGGTTAGGATACTTTTTCTTACACCCTGTATATTCTCTATTCTAATCAACCTAAAAACAGGCGTCTATTCTCGACTGCCAAATAACCAGGCCAGCAGGGACTCTCTGGACCATTGAACGCGTCTCGACCGGGAGCGGGAGCGGGACATATCGATTGGTTCCGCATAAAATATGTCCCGAGGCGGGAGTAAATAACTAGCTGGAGTTGACTTAATGGCTTTTATAATCTGTGCTGTGTACGTTACCATGGGTTATGTTAGTTGAGTTACGTCAGAGTTGATATTGGACACTGTTGGTAGTATGTAGGGTCAAGTCACCCTATAATTGCGTCCATGAGACAACTGAGTATTCTTACTTCCACGGACCTGAAAAAAAGACGGACGTAATGTGACACTAAAAAGATGTGAAGCATGCAAGGTCCTACATTTTCGTTTGTTCTACAAGGGACCTACACTCACACAGATGCACTAGCTCTAGGCGCAGGTCCGACACCCGTCACCATTATGTACCGCGTCAATCTAAACTATTATAAAACTGTAACTGAAGTGTGTTGAAGATATTTACAAAAAAAGATTACGATAATGGTTTTTAGGTATCCCTGACTCGTAATCAACCATTTATAGAATTTGTGTCCGTCTGTTTTAAATAAATAAAATAAAATAAAAATTGTTTATTTCAGGCACAGAAACCAATACAGGCGACCCATACATTTCATTGCAGTGCAAATCGTTAAATAAATAATTAAGTAGGTACAATAGACTTATATTAACATAGTTCTATGTTAATTCTATTCAATGGTTATATACATCAATTTGAGACCTGCTATGGTACATAAGCAGCATAGCCTGTCTCAAACTGATATACATGTCTATACACAATTTGTATAATTGAGTTTGTCGAGGAGTACAGCCGTTTATGAAAGGAGGATCTTATCCTTTTTAATAATACGTTAATGTCCGCGACCCCATTCTCAGCGAACATGCCAAACGCACTACACCGCCATGATAGACCGAGCATAGCTCTGAGGGAGTTGTTGTACTGTACACGAAGGGTACTGAAGGTTCCCCTCGTGTAGGTACTCCACAGCTGGCTGGTGTAGAACGCCTGGCAGTACGCCTTGAATAGGGTCACCTTTACTTGAGTGGAGCAGTGTGTAAACCGCCTCGCCAACATGTTGCTTCTGATGACTAGGGCACGCCGCTGCCTTTCCAAGTCATCGTCATCTTTGAGGTTACTCGTTAGAGAGTTGGTGAGTTTTGTTTGTTTGTATGTTTGTTCGCGCATCACGCAAAAAGTACTGAACCAATTTTGATGAAACTTTTTTTGTTTGATAGCTTATGGTTTGCTTATGGTCTATTGATTAGTTTATGGTTTTTAACTGACTTAAAATCTGGTATATATACTTTGTGCGGACGAAATCGCGCGTAAACACTAGTTCTTTATAATATGCCGTAAAACTGTAAATTGTTTTGACGCATTCGGTGCTTTGACGTGAAGCATATGAATAGATCTAAATTAATAGTGTACTTACTATTATTATCTATTCATATGCGTGAAGATAGAAAAGAAAACTTATTACCGTTGCTTTGTCGCATATGCTGATCTTAACTATTATAAAACTGTAAATCATAAGGAATAAAAAAGTAGCGGTTCACTTCATATAAACTCAAATAACACTCGATAACGTGATTTAAATGACGTGCAGCGCCATCTATTGACAATATTGTTTGTTTGTTTGTTTGCTCGCGCATCACGCAAAAACTACTGAACCGATTTTGATGAAACTTTTTTGTTTGATAGCTTATGATCTGACTTAAAATCTGGTATATAATTTGTGCGGACGAAGTCGCGGGAAAACACTAGTATCTTATAAAATGGTTTCTAAGATTTTCATTCATCTGTCGACGCCTGAAAAAATCTGTCTGGAATAGAAAGAATTTTTATTTATCAAAATTGATTTTGTAAATCAACATGTACCTAAGTATCTAACAAACTAGGTGAAACTATTTTAAAGGGATGATCAGACCATCAAACTGAACAACTTTCTATATGGGACCAATATCGAAATCGCGAAAAAAAATCTGCGGTCCCATACATTTTGGTCGAGTAGGTTTGTATGGAACAGCTGATTTTTTTTTCCCGATTTCGACATTGGTCCCATAGAGAAAGTTGTTCAGTTTGATGGTCTGATCATCCCCTTAAAATATTTTCACCTAATTTTGTTAGACCTTATAGATAGAGAGATTATATCCTAAAATGTTTATTTTTTATTTTCTGCACTCAAACTGCATTTACAACGAACACGTTGTAATTCCGATGCATTTGTAATAGTCGTTCAATAGTTCAAACCTCTCTCCATTAGGTTACGAATAAATCGAGAGGCCACGGTACATTTTGCGGTTGGAATACGTGGCATTTGTGACTATCGGCTATTTGGAAACCAAAGTCCAGTCGATGTAATTGTGAAGTTATCTGGCAAAATGCACTAAATTGTCGTTTACCGACGTCATCGTTTTAACTACAATTTGAATAGCACAGGGGTCTAAAATTATCTTAAGCGACATCAAATAATCTGTTCTGTCTGTTGTGTGGCATATCAATGGAATAAAATGCTTCTGAATGGATATAGGAGTATGACAATAATTTTTTTCTTAACCTGTCTCGTCCCACCCAGCTGGGCAAATCATTAACATAAAAAAACATTATGCATTGTCGCCACCCTAACTAGCTAACTTTATAAAAATATGTAAGGGACATAAATAAATAGTAGATTACACACCGAGGACAGGAAAGTAAGAAAGGTCTCAGATCTCATCGCCTCGGTCAACAAACATGTGATCTGAGGCTTTCTTATTTACTGTCCGAGGTAGTATAGGTACTACTCGACAAAGGTGGAAAGCGACAACTTCGTTTAGCGCAGCGGGACGACAATTGACGCTTTCCGTCCGGAGGGGAGAAAAATAAATAAACACGGAAAACAAACTGATGTTTAAAACAAAGTTTTATTTAAAAATCAAAATGAAAACCGAAAACAAAACCGAAAAACTGATGTTTGGTATGAACCACTAACTGGTCAAGTTTTAGTTTGACTAGTACTTCACAGATTTTTCAAGATCGAAAACCCAGGACCTGAACCTGAAAAAGCCCTAAAAATGGGGCAAATCGGTCTCCTAGTCGGTAAGTTATAAATAATGTTTTAAAATTTAACAGCGCTTACCGCAAAGTTCGTTATTTCGCTCAAAGCTCATCATTCTCTTTTATTATGCATCCCTTATTGTCTTCAATAAAAATTCTTGGAGATAGCCTATAAAGTTTAATGATACCCAGTTTTGCAGTAAAAATTCTTACGGTAGTAAAAGCACGTCGTAAATCTAACAAAATCTCGGCTATGTACTTATTGTGTACACCTGTTTAGAGAGATTTATGATAAAAAATAATTTGTAGTACTGATTTCAAAAAAAGTTTTGTATAGTGTCGAAAGTGAAATCAGATCAGAAGCAGCGACATGCTCACTGGGCAGAGTTTGGACACTAGACTATAGAAATGTGAATTTGCAGCAGACCATAAAACTGAACAACTTTCACTAAGGAGCCAATATCCAAATCACGAAAAATAAAATCGTGGGTTCATTGAAAACACACTCATTAGGTTAGTAGGTATACTTAATTGAGCGAGACTATTGGCTACGTGACCCAAATGATTTTTTACAGCTGTTTTTTTTTCGCTAGGTATTTCTGGTAAAATCTAGTAAATAAATCATATTTGATTGAAACTGACACCAAGCTCAAACAAAATCGCAAGAGTTGCCAAAAGAAAAACTTCCCCCTTCTGCTGTAAAAAATGTGCACGCATGTCTATAAACAGTGAAACTTAGAATTTAAATAAAATATACCATTTCGTTTATGTTTCAAATCCAAGCTTACGGTTTTGTAGTGTAGAGAATACGCACAGAGGAGCGATAAAATTTATTGTCACCCGAGCGACATCTGGTGCCCCCCTATTGGCAGTAGTCCGGGATACAAGTTACAGGCGTTTGTCAGACAAATGGTCGTTCGTGGTGGTGAAGAATGGAATGTTTCCTCACAATCTTCGTTCGAGAGATTGGACGTATAGATTGATAATGATACCTCATAGAGTCAAACTTCATTGCTTTCACCAATTTATTACCATTTCGTCTTATTTTATTACCATCGCTCTCCTTTCGAATACGAAAACTCTTGATTACATATTATCGCTCCTTCTCATAAAATGGGCCAAAAAGGAAAAAGGCAAACTGTTCCAGGGTACTCAATATTCAGAAGAATAAAATCTTCACAATCTCATTGCATAGTATATTTCACATCACTACACTTGTCTTGAAAAAAACTGTCTCAATGTACGACAGCGAAGTACACAGAAATTTATAAATAAGTTACAGCATTGACTTAGGTACTATTTAGAATTAAAGCTCTTGGGACATCCTTATGCTTTAAGAGGACGTGGATGAGAGAGGATTAAAGTGGTTCTCCTCTTTCGCTAGGCTAGGCTTGATGCTCAAGCAGCCCAGCATTATTCCAACAATTCGTGTTTCAAACTTCTCATTTTGCCATAACTATAAATGCAATCAAAACGATTAGAACCCTACGCTCATTTCGTTAACATTATAAATATAATATAAAATTTTAACGAAATGAACGTAAATATGTTCTTAATTTCAAAACGATTGCTCCATAAATGTAATTATTAATGTATATCATTGTAGGTACTTTTTTGACAATCGTAATTTATTTTCAGTTTTCTCCGAATGTATTATCCACTGAACAATTAATCACTACGTAGGTATATCGACAAGTCCGACCTAATGTAATTTTAATTGTATTTTTTTAGAGTTACGAGGTCACCCCGCGGTCATTTGTAACCACTGTTAAATTACACGCTCGTTGAACCCTAGGTTGTTGGTTTTAACACTGAAATATCGGGTACTCAAATATACCTACCAAAAACGTGGTAAGGACCCGTTAAAAATATTAAAAAGTTGAATTTATTGTTATGGGAAATTGAGTAGTGTTTCCATGCGTTATCTACGTTACACCAATTCTTAATTAACTTTCCAACTAAACAGAAACAACGGCACAAAACGAATCCAGAAATTCTAATTTACGAATTAAAAAAGAACATTTGGAACGAAAAATATCCGAAACGAAATGAAAATGTGTAAAATGTTGGCTCTGCGCAAAGAAGATAAGAAAAACATTTCAATACGGTTTTGCATATTAATTGAAGTAAAGCACACCGGGGAAAGAAACAACGAAATTAAAGATGGTGGGGAAATTAAAAATATTTTATTGCCGAATGCGACGTTATAAATACGGGATAATGTTACCACGCTCTACGTTATTTTTAAATCTGACTTCTAAATAATAACGCTTACATTATCTCTCTTCCTGTGGTGGATATCTTGAATACCTAAGCCATACATTTTTCATCTCTCATACTCTGAAAGTAGGTCATTGTTTGTCTATGAAGCGGGTTGAAAGTGAAACATTTCAACCCTAGGGATGAAAAGTAATTTAAAAAAAAAACCTACGTCTAATACTGGGCAAAGGCAGAAAATTATACAGCCACGCTTCGATAAAATTATATGAATTCTTATTTCTTTATAATGATAAAGATCAATAAATTAGAATTTTAATAGATGTTAATTTAAATAACATTATTTTTGGTTATTTGGAGACTTTTGTAAAAATTATAAGCAGACAGAAAAAAGTGATGACGATTAAAACCTTAAAACCGAGTCAAAAAAAAAATGGCGGGCGAGCTTAAAAAAAAAAAGAGCCAGATGCGCGAAAAAGAAAAAAAGGGAGGAAAGGGAAATGTTGCTAATTTTTCGGATCCGTTTCAAAACGTGTAAAAATAACCCGGAAAGTCTATCTGTCTCACTCTAGCATACACAATCTTCGTATATTTTTTCTCCTTCGTGTTCGCAACCAGAGTGATTGCCAAACGTTTTGAAACGTAGCCTAAAATGAATTCATCGAGCGATTCAGAAATTGATTTTGCATTAAGTATCGAATTTTTGTTTACTTTCCTCGTATTCGAAATGAAAAGCAGAGTGTTTAACTCGGGAGAAAGTCACCCATTTCACACTCGAATTATGGCGCCCCTCACGTTCCGTTCGGGGCGCCAAACATCTCGTGTGAAATGGGTGACTTTCATCCCTTGGTTAACAATCTACTATTTGAAACCCAATCGCTGAGATCAGCAGGTGGAAATGTCAAAATTACTATGGAGATATGCATCTTTCTACCTGCTTATTTGACTTTCAAAAATCGAATCAGTAGTGGAAAGATTTTTCAACTGCTGAGCTCAGCGATTGAGTTTCAAAAATTGCACTCCAGGATACCTACATTTTTTTAGTCAGTGCGGAATATTTAACCAAGCATTCTACTCGTCAAACTGATCAACTTTAACGGTGGAGCCAAGAACAAACTCGCAAAAAAAAATCTGCTATTTCATACAAACCTGCAGTAGGTACCTAAGTAAGTATACCTAAGTCTACCTAATCGACTCAAACGTAAATAAATGAATACCTAAATCCTGTATTTAGAATATCTCTGATTCTTCTCTGGGAATATAGCTGTATAAGCCTATGCTATGATCACGATCATATAAATATTAGCTGTAGACTTGCACCCAATAAGGACCGGCTCCTAACAAGGACCACGAGTGAAAGCTCGTACTTGCCATTTTTAAAACTGCTTTAAATTTCGCGCGCTATATCCTAAACCACCCATAGACAAAATGCACTTTCGCACAATTAGCTTTATCGCAAATTCCACGATAACTTAATTTGAATACCCATCTCAAACCACAACTAGAAACACGGGCGTAGCATAGCATCCCCAATTTGTTTAAAACCGTGGTGCTCTAGTGACTAGTAACCCCCTTACATCCCAGCCTGTTCCAGACTCTCGTATGAAATTTTTAAGAATTTATGTAGCACTTACGATTTGTTACACTACTGGCTCTCCGTTCAAGGAAAACATCGTGAGAAAACCCAATTACGCTGATGAAGAAATTTTGATGCGTATGTGAAGTCCGTCAACGGCATTGGGCTCGCATCTCGCATGGAGGTTTAAATGTGTTCCAGTAGTCAAGACGTAAAGATGATGATGAAACGTGACTTCACCCAACAGTGGAATGATGTCAGCTAAGCAAAAAAAATCGTACTGGCTAATTAATTTCGCCCATACTCCTAAAATGAGGGAAAATTTCCACAATGCTCAAAAAGATGCATGACATCCCAAAAGAGCCATTCGGTCAGTGCGCAAAGGCATTAGTGTTAATAACGTGCTTTATACATAGTGTTTTATGTACAAGATGAGATTTAAGTTCTACTTCTACTACTTAATACACAAGAAAGTTTAGAATTGTCAATTGCCATGCCAACTATTCTCGTGAACTAGGTCTTGCATAGGACTATCTATAATCTATATAGTGTTTTATCGTCTTAGCTCTCATTCCCCCTCTTTTCGAAGTGACATGTACGACATTACTCAGGGAGCAGCTGCTGCATATTGCTGCACACAAAAGAGAGACCTGACATCTCCGAACGATGTGGCACTATCAGGACATAAGCAACCAATCTGTATAAGCCTATAAAGGAACCCAGATGGTAGCAAAATTTGGCTTATAAGATGTTGGTCTTGTTATCGTGTGGGCAGCAAGCCCTGGTGTCAGATTTTTCAAACCGCCTTACGACATTTTTTAATGTAACGACTACTACCAACAGATATACTCGTAGTACCCGGGACCAACGCCTTAACGTGCCATCCGAAGCACTGAATCATCTTGCTTTTTCAGACAATCAGGTGAATCAGCCTGCAATGTCCTAACGAACTGGGGAAAACGCACAATGTAACATTGACTAGGTGTACCCCGTGGGAATCAAACCCACGACCTCCGTGTCAAGAGCCCAATGCTCTTAACTATTAGACCACGGAGGCAGTTGCAGTTGTAGAGGATGTTGTTAGGACTACAAAACGGATTGGACACTGATTCTTCAGTGGGCCGCATAGGCCTACATGTAAGTAGTCCAAGTTATCTGAGGATCTGCAAGGAATATAAAGATAGACGAGTAATGGGAAAACCAAATAGCAATTTGCCACGCCGTATGACACAGGTTTTATCGCCTCTTTTCCAGCCGACCGATTTAACCTACTTCCTAAACCGGAATGCCCTATCTAGATCTTCCTATCCTTCCCGGCAGTTAAAAATAAAGGCTAATTAACTTTTTAACTCAGCTCGCCCCAGCCACCGGGGTGTAATTAAAACGAAACAAAAGTCAACTTTACGCCACCCTGAGGAGTCGAAAGCGTCCCTTTTTTATGTCAAAAAGTTAAGGTTTGTGCCTATTTAATTAGTAACGCGGTAAAAGCATGTCAATTTGAAATAATGGTTTACAATTTCAAATGTGAAGACAAATGGTACGCTCCTTAAATTAGCTAAAAATCATTTAAATACTACAATTCCTTCCCCTTAACTGTACTTCTCGATTAAAGTAGCATTGTTTAATTCTATTAACTTCTTGACCGGAACATAAACGTCACAAAGTCAATTTAGATGTCGAGTAGGATCGCCAAGAAGCCAGAAATCCCCATGGAGTAGGAATCCCGTGGTATTAGCAATTTGTACAAGGTGATCTTGTCTGGATGAGGGCAGCGCAGGACCGGTCGTTGTGGCGATCCTTGGGGGACGCCTACGTCCAGCAGTGGACGTCTATCGGCTGATATGGATGACGATTAGGTATCTTTTCTTTGTCTCCTTATGGAGTTGACACCTCTCGTTTGGTGTTCGTTGACAATTATTGGGATTTGAACGCAAAACTGCCTAGGCATCACCGCAAAGTACTCTATACCACGCACAACTTAGTATTTTATATCATGCCTGATAATGATAACCATAGGACACGGTTCCCTCAATCCCACATCAATAACATAGCTGTAATAAGTACGAAAACAAAATTACATAATAAACTATAGGAAGGATACCACCAAAATCATGACATCTGTAACCTTACTAAACAATGCCATCTGTTACAAAGTGAAATCTATTGTAAATGTACTTGAACCCGGCCGGAGGGTTCCCAATCTCCTTTAAAATTACTTACCTACGTGATCCGATAACAAATAGCTCTCTATTATTTTAATAGTACCCGCTATTTTCGAGAAATCAACTTTTATCTTTATGACGGTAAGTTTGGGAAATGGAAAATGTTTTTAAAATTTAATTGCGATGTTAATATCGTGTTTCCACTGTGCTTTTGCAGATTTCGCAATGTTCTAATGGTTACATTACTCGTGTTTATGAAGAACAAAGTACCTAAGTATTGTTTATATGCAGTAAAGTTATCAGACAGAATGTTATCAGCATAGCATAGCATATGCTCACGACTATATTCCCCGAGGGGGTTGTCAGAGTTATTCTGAAACCTCAGAACATCCACGTTTCACCAGTAGTACCGAATCCGTGTTCTACTACGGTTTCGTCTGAAGTCTAATCTTGAACATTTTAACAAAAAAAGTAGTCAAAAATGTATCCAATAGTTTTTGCTTGATACTCGAAGAAACAAACAGACCGACATAAAATAAAAAATCGTCAAAACTAGATAATATATGTCGTAACTTTTTTTGTAAATTATCTTTAGTATCTTCAATGTACAGACACCGTTTTATTACAGTTTTAGGTAGGTATATAGTGAAGATTCGAAAGACGCATTTCCACATAACGACAGGTAAATGCTATTTTTGTTTATTTCGTTAGTCCATTCATTTACCGTTCCCATTTAGAGTAACAAAAATCATAAATAAATAAATAAATGTAAGTACTGTGATGTGATTCACAAATGAATTTTCCAATAGTCAATAACAAATCATTGTAGAGCATATTCATATTCAAGCTCCAATGGGCCTCTTTAGATAAAGGAAATGGCACTAGAATCGACCAGGCGTGCATGCGCCAAGTACTTGAAAACTAATCTGATGAGAATTGCTCTAATTTTCATTTCATTTTCCTGGCAGTCGTATGAGGGTTAGTTAACCTCGTTTAGATAAGGGTGGTTATAGTTTGGTTTGTATTGGAATCTGACTGTGGTAATAGTAATAAGTATTTGCTGCTATTTCCTCGTGTTAGATCTTTTGTGACTCACTTCATTGAGGTTTAGAGTAAGGAATAGAGGTTTCTAAAACAGAATTATAGATTTTATATATAGGGTCCTTCTTAATATGCTGACACTTTTTTAAGGTGATGAGACCATCAAATTGAACAACTTTCTCTATGGGACCAACATCGAAATCCGAAAAAAAAATCAGCTGCAACATTTGGCTAATCGGTTTGCAGTTTTGTATCGGACAGCTCGGACGCAGGACTCGATTTCAATGTTGGTCCCATAGATACAGTTGTTTAGTTTGATGGTCTGATCATCCCCTTAAAAAAGTGTCATCATATAAAGTTGGACCCTGTATACAAAGTTCCTACCTCGGGGAAAAGTTGACCTCTGACGTAATGGCTCGGTAGCTTAACTGGACGAAACCAAAGCTCCGGTTTGGCAGGTTGCGGGTTCCAGTCCCATACGAGGCAATTTTTTGATTATTTTCTGCTTCCCAAACTTGGGAGTTTGGGAAGCAGAAAATAATCAAAAAATTAATATATATATTATATTTTTTATTAATTAATTTGGGAATTACAAATTAGAATACCTTAACAACATAATCGTCCAAACGTTTACAAATCCAATTTACCGCAACATTCTTTTAAGAAGAAAAAATCTTAAAGTCCATTAACCCTAATCCGAAAGAAATAAATCTCAAAAGAAAACGTAACAGAAAAATCGATGCACGCAAATCAGTGATAACACGGGGGCTTCAAACTTTTACCGTTTATTTCCCTTCCCGACCCCGCTTCCCCGCTTCTTTCCCCTCCCCGCCCTGCCTTATCGCCTTCGATCTACAAATCCAATTTCCTAAAATAGGGATCGATCCGACAAATCATCTGGGCAACTCTATTATCCTCTATTCGTAGCTCAAGCACGGGTTTAGTTGCATATCGCCTTTGGAACGAATGTGTCACTAGTTGCATAGCTATGACAAATTGTCTGTTGCATGCTGGACTTATAATATGTCCAATTCATGAGCCGATACACGTCCACTGCTGGACAAACGACATACGTCCCCCAAGGATCGCTACAACGACCGCCGCCGTCGCCGATGTCCAATTCATTCATCATGATCATCAGCCTATATACGTCCCAATGCAGAGCACAGGCTCTAGGAGGGAGATTGGGCGTAAGTCCACCACACAAAATACAACATACTTAACCTCTTTTTTTTTTTATACATTAAAAAATACGATCATAATCCCTAAAGATCTCGATCCCGAAATCTCGGGGTTGGCAGAAACTTTGCGACGTTGTCATTTAGCATATTTTATTGAAGTTTTCAAGGCGGTTATAAAACGAACTTTTCATACTAGGAAACTTATGCTTGGACTACAGGGGACGGTATCGTGGCAGTGGCACGGTGACTTGCAACTCGATGCGATGGACAAACTTACTGTATCTCGATTGGGTCCGTGATAAATATTTTATGGGTCTTCAATAAGGTGGGTTTGGTTTACGATAATCTGGTCGCTCTGATGCATTATGGAGATGTGAAAAGTTTACGAAGATCCCAACTTCATTCTTCTTATCGCAACTCCAATCTTGTCATAAATCCACTTGATATTATTCTTTTGACACTAGTAATTTTACAATTTGCGATATTTTGGCGTTAGTTTGCATTTAGCGTAACGCGACATCTTCATAGCATGTTCACGACTACATTCCCCAAGCGTCGTGAGAGGTAATCTAAATGCCTATAGAATTATTATTCATTATTGATCTAAATTTCACTGACCATTGTTAGTGATCAAACTCTGATGTCTACACTCGAAAGTCTAATCCATTGAGCTAGTACACCTACGTACTTCGTACTATACTGCCGTGCTAAGCCAAAAGGGCATATGCCCGTTTTAGCGATTTCGAAAAAACCTGTTTTTAAGAAATACGCCCAAACCGCTTAGGACAGTTGTTATAATTTGCGGTTAAAATTGTAACAACCATCGTATTTCTTGCTACACTTTACGACTTATTGTATTGAGAGAAGTGAATCATACTACTTTTTCCCTTATTTCGTCTAATATCTCTATATAATATGGTGAGAAAAACAACTTGCCGTCTAATTGGTTAGTTATTTTTCAGGCATTTCCCTTAGTATTTCAGACATAGGTAGGTACGTCTAATATCTCTATATGGTGAGAAAAACAACTTGACGTCTAATTGGTTAGTCATTTTTCAGGCACTTCTAGTAAATGTAATTTTTTTTTGTTTACAAATTCTGGTTTCTTACAGTTCAAGGAATCCAAATAAAAAAAGAAGATATTTTAGTTATTTTCGGACATAGGCCAGCAGACAGTATAGGTGACGCGACAAAAATAAGTCACATTGAACTTTGATCTAAGCATGCCACAATGTAAAATAGAACCTAGCGACTTACCTACTGATGAGAGTAGCGGCGACACTACCGCCACTTGAATGACACAGGACAGCGTAATGAAATTCAGTGTCTCCACTAGTACACTAACAGATCAATGGTCGAATCCAGGGCGAACCACCACCACCTGCACGTAAGAACGGATGACTAGTTGTACCTACTAGGTTAGACGGGCTACGCCACCATGACGCAATGCGACATAATCCCCCTTAAGTATTAATTCACCTTTTTGTAACCCTGTATAACAACTCGAAACATACTGTACAAAGGTCCTCTCGTCCCTGGGAGTCGCCAGCTGTGTACCCTCTGGCCCTTAATCTTGTGCAGCGATTTTTAATACACTTTACCTTTTTTCTTCTATTTATTGTTTACCTATTCATATTCAGTTATGTTCTAGGATAGTAGGAAACTTTTGTTATCCTCCAGACAACACCTAGACAACATTTCTTTGAGGAAAGAAATCAATTTGTGCTATAGGATAAATGATTTGCTCCATTCTAATCATCGAACACGAGTAACAGGAAAATAAGGAGCGGGAGCTAACATTGCTTGCGAAAAACTTAGAACAGAAGAGGGTGTCATAAGCAAATGAAAGGTTGGATACCCAGCAATGGGCGGATGATGATGGATTTTTAAAAGAGTAAGTACATTTGATATTATCAAAATTGGTAGCGAAAAATAAATACCTCCTTTCACTAATGAAGTTACCTTCAAATTAAGACAGAAAAAAAGATTCCGAAAAACCTGTGTTAGAACCACACACTTATGTATTATAGGTTAGAACCTATCTATAAACAAATTCACTAAACCGACCGATACCGATATAAAATTCTAATTCTCCAGACCACCCCAATAAAGCTAAACCTAAGGCTTAACTCAAACGCACGTTTAGAAATCGGAGGCGATATAAACTAGCCGAAAAATAGGCACTTTGCACACGTAAGTATCGCCGAAATCCAACGGGCGGGGAGGAATATTGTAGAGGACACGTGAGAGAAGTGTGAACGAGCTTCTAGAAAATTTTAACCATGTCGCTTGCAATTTAGGTGTTTCGGAATTTGGTTAGACGTCTAGGAAGGTTTTGAAAGAGCAAAGAAAATTATTTTCTTCAAGGATAAAAGTAGTTCAAAAAGTATTGGGAGATGTGGATTTATACCACCTACTTGATACATGGATTTGTAAATTTTTATATGGGGGCTGGCATAGTCCCGAATGTTTCTTATTATATTGCGTCACGCAATGAAACTTAAATATTTTGAATGGGGACATAAAGACGACAAAAAAGTCAAGTATAGTAAAAATCCTAAAGAGTCACGTTATTGAAATGATTGGGCTAAATTTGGGTCATAACTATAACTCTGAATCTGGAGTCATTTTTTAATCTTCAATCAATCGATACTATGCTAGAAGTTTACAAATTCCTTTTGCTGGAAAATCTACAAGACGTGACATTTCGCTACTTACCTACTAGACAAGCTTCAGCTTCCTGCCTACTATCATATTTTAATGATTTGTAGAGTTGATCTCAATATTAATTCTATAGAAGACTGCATTTTGTATCGCTGTTTTTCAGCCGTTTGATTGTGTCTCAGAACGAAATAGAACAGAACAACCCATTTCTCCACATAGGTGTCGATCGACGCGACATAGACCTCGTAAATACTACCTACATCTCAACCTTGCTAAACTAAACTTATAATGGTAGATTGTAGCAACGTTTTTGACCATACCGAAAGGTACATTATCCAGCCACTCCGTCAAACGCCGGAGCATCCCAAACGCCTACAACATCGACACACGATAAAGTCTTTCACATTACCGCGTTTATCCGAAACTAAGTGCATTATGTGGTTCGGAAATCTCCTACCGAAGCTTGTCTACACATTTGGGGTTACTACTGTCCTTTCCAAATATAAAGTCCCCTGATTTAATGCATTTCCGACCATAGGACTTAGGTATAAGTATAATGTAGAGGACTTCTTATGAGACTTGAACTATATGTCTATATCGACCTTTGAGATGTTTCGATTTGTTGTCTCGCCTGGACTGTTCTGGATTTTAATTGGCAAGGATGAGAGGGAGAATAATGCACTTTACCGTCTGGGGTAAGGTCTGAGGCTATTTATAGTGAGATAAGTAAATTATTTAGCAATTCACACGTTGTAACTTGTATTTTACAGTTTCAGCCAGCGTTGCCAGACCTACGGATTTATCCGTAGATCTACGGATTTTTGGCCTGGCCTACGGATCTACGGATTTCAATGGCAAATCTACGGATTTTTAGAAATCTTCTGAATTCCTTTCTAATATGTCAATTTGCTGCATAAAATGATACCCAGGCGATGCCCAGCCGCAAAAAATGGAACGAATGTTTACTTTTTTGGATATTTGACTGTATTTCGTAAAATATGGCTCGTCCCTACTCTTTTTCATCTCCTTCCTTCTACTATCTGTCACCATGCAGACACGACAGAAATATTTAACTGTAACATGTTTGAAAAAAGGATAGATACAGATTGATTTTCACGGTGTCTGGGCATTGTTCTCACTTAAACTTGTCTAAGTTTTCATTTTCTTCGCCAAATAAGACCGATTTTTTGGGTCAGTCCACTTCAAAATAGTCAGATAAAGCATTAAAAAAATAGTCTGTAGATCTACGGATTTTTCAAGAGGTCGTCTACGGATTTCTCCGGATTTTTCAACCTTGATCTACGGATTTCTAAAAATTTGATCTGGCAACACTGGTTTCAGCGCTGGTTTCAACACGATTTAGTTTTAACTTAGATTCCTCACGAAAATAAGAAGGATGGATGCGTCAAGTGGTAACAGGGTGGGTGATCAGCCTTTCACCCACAAAAACGCTTCTTAAAAACCTTATCCCTTAGTCGCCTCGTTCTAGTGTTGCCGAACTAACGATAGTCAAAAAAGGCATATTATCGATAGCTTGGAACGTGGTGGCAATACCATTGATGGAGTGCAACAATACTATATCTATAGGGTCCTTCTTAATATGCTGACACTTTTTTAAGGGGATGATCAGACCATCAGACTGAACAACTTTCTCTATGGCACCAACGTCGAAATCGCGAAAAAAAAATCTGCCGCTCCATACAAAACTGCAAACTTACTCGAGCCAAATGTATGGGACAGCTGATTTTTTATCGCGATTTGCATGTTGGTCCCATAGAGAAAGTTGTTCAATTTGATGGTCTGATCATCCCCTTGAAAAAGTGTCAGCATATTAAGGTTGGACCCTGTATAGTAGGTATTGTTGCTCATGAATTATAAACTATTGACAGTATCTAATTTCTGAAGAATAATATACCTACTATCGATTGTTGTGGACTATCTTATTTGTATTAGGCTTAGCCCCACTTGCGCCAACCTGGGTTAGCAATAAACTCCAGGTTAAGTTGGTAACCCATGATTTTTTGTATAGAAAAACAACTGAAAGAGCCATTTTATCCGGAGTTAATTGCTAACCCGTGGTTGGCGCAAGTGGGCCTTATGTATGAATTGGGTACGGTGATCATTAATCAATGACAAAAGTTAAAAAAAAAACGAGTGTGCTTTATTTAGACCACACGACTGAAGTAAAACTTCCGTTCGCCTCGCCCGATCACACCTTTCGTAACGCTCTCGTCACGCATTCCAGCTTACTCCCCGAGACAAGCGTGCGTAAAGAAATTTTACTTCAAAAAATCTACCCACATCGGTGGGTGGTTTTGGACATCCAAAAAAATTATTTTAGTAAGTAAGTATTGCTATGGGTAAGTAAGAAACCTTTCCGAAACCCCTACCAAACCATACTTTAACAAACCTTAACAGTAAAATCCTTTGAAATTAATATACTGCACCGTATAATATCAAAAAGGAGGTATTTTGGACCTAGTAGCCTCAGATTTGGCCGTTATAATTGGGGTGTGTCTAATTGGTGCCGGGCGGCCGAAGGTTATTAACGAAACGATCTCTATTCAGCGCCGGACTAATTATTAATTGATACTGGCAGACTATACCTAGCAGTTTTTAGGATACGAGTACTAGTATCTCTAAATAGGCAGAGGTCACCCTCGTAGGACGTATTTTGATCAATTCGGTTGCGTCCTACAAAAAGGAGAGGTGTGGAGTACTCAAAACCGACGGGCATGTGTGAAAAGGGGCAAAAGAGCGGCGCGCCCTGGTCTCTGTCTACCCCACTGAGAAAGAGGCGTGACGTTATAGATAGATCTCTAAATACGAGCAGTATAAAACAAATTTCTTTTCTCCGCTTACTTCTTCTAAACCGCGCAACGGATTTTGACATGGTTTTCACTGTAATTTAGATAATTTCTTCCGGAATGTGTATATTATATTTATTTATATTATTGATCCCACCCGGGCGAAGCTTGGGTGGGTCGCTACAGCGTGTGAGGATGTTTTTGACTCATCAATACACGGCTGAACAGGAGTGCGATTTTCGAATCTCATTCGCTGAGCTCAGCAGTTGAAAATGACAAAATTACTATAAAGATATGCATCTTTCTACTGAGGATTAGACTTTCATAAATCATACTTCACAGGTGTGATTTTTGAAAGTCAAATCAGCAGTAGAAAGATGCATATCACCATAGTAATTTTGACATTTACAACTGCTGAGCTCACCGAATGAGATTCAAAAATCGCACTCCAGATCTGAATTAAATTTATCACATACAATAGATAGATTATGTTCTGGAGTAACAAAAAATGTACCTATACGTCTACGCAAATGACGACGCGGCCAAAGTAATAAAAATTTTGATTTTAAATTCTTCTCATCTAATTTATTTTTCGATGAATAAATGACCTTGCTTGTGCTCAACTGCTCAAACTGAGTTACTATTCGATTTCAAGACGTGATAAAATAAAATATAAATCCAAACAGACCGCACCCGTTCTATTTACATAATAAAACAAAAGGGGACGAAAAAACCTCGAACTAACATTTAGGAAATCCTTCTTGAACTTGTATTGTCGCTGGCTTTGAAATTCTTCGCTTGTGAAAGTAGTTAGCTTTAAAACGTTTGAAAAACTTTTTTCTTTCTTATTTTTGATATTGACACACACACATATGTACACTCAACGCCTTATAGGCTAGAAAAAGGTTCCAAAAAAATACTTCAGTAACCAGATAACAGTACTCGCAGAATCATGTTTCTTTTTTAACATACCTACGAGTAAGTTGATCTATTTTTTTAGAACGGCTTTATATGAACTAGCATATCTGCTTAAAATAATTGGAGGTAAGTGTACCTACCTAATTCCTTTTCACAATTAGCCAGAGAGCCTAAGTTAAACAGGAATCTGACTCTTTCTGTAGGAACAGGGTGAAAATGAAAGGGGAATTATAAGTCAAGCCACAGATTTTTTTTACCTTTATTCAACGTTCAATTAGCTGATTGTATTTAGTATGAAAAGGCGTTTTTTAAGGGAATATCCTCTAAGTTTCTTGAAAAAAGTGGTTAAGTATCATGGATCCACATACCCCTTAAAGTACTGCAACTGTTTACCATAAAACCCTGTAGTTGGTATTCTGTGTAGAGTTTTTGTTTTAAAAGTGCCAACAATTTCAATTTCACCCTGTAGAACGAGGCTTTAAGATATACACCACATCACGATCCGTGTTTCCCATAAAACTTAAACAAACACGTATACCCATAGCTGCACCCTTTTCCACCCATTTAACACAAATCCTTTTAAAAAACCTACTTCACTACAGGCTGTGCGTCGCGAGTCACGACAGACGGAGGGCGTTTGATTTAGATAACGGCCCTCTTACAGCTTAGATCGTAGCTGTGATCGAGACGTGCTACTGTGGAGACTAGAGATGCTCTCACTGTACCTGTTACTTATACTAGTTACAGAAGATAATACAACCCGGAACTGGAAGGAGACGACGAAACGATAACCTTAACATTTTCTTTCGATTTCGTAAATAAAAGTTACGACGTAAAACGTACCTACCTATAGAGAAATTTCACGCTCCTAAGTACGTACCTAAGTGGTTTTATACAGGGTGTAAGGAAAAGTATCATTACACTTTAAACTGCATACTCTACCCATCAAACTGAACCACTTTTTCTATGGGAGCAAACATGTCAGCGCAAAAAAAAGTAGGTAGGTAGTAGGGTAGAGATGATATGAGATGATGATGATGGTATGAGATGATGTGGGATTGTGGTGATAAATGGATGGAATGATATTTTTCCTTTTGGCTCGTTCTCTAAATACATTCTCCTCAGACATTTCAAATGTGAAATGTTAGGTACACCTATGTAAATTATTTTAATGAAAGTAACCTCAATAAAAATACGTAAATAACCACATACTTAATGCAATAAATTATTATTATTACATAAACAAACGTTCATTTATTTACAACATTTTTCTCAAGAGCACCTCTGTTAAAACTGTTGTCCAAACTTTTATTTCAGTGATCTAATCAAATATTTACTAGTTACAAAGTACCTACGTGTTTGCGCATCCCTAGTCACCTCTGAAGCTTGGAGTCAGCATACTGATTTCAAGGACCCATGTGTGGGATTGAAATGCAAGATTTCATTTCATTTAAATAAAACGTCCTGAAAGCTATTTTTCCTAGCAGCTTTACTTTCATTTTGAACTCTATTCTTTTGTGTTAAAAACAATTTAAGGCTAGGTTATCCCAATGCAAGCGTCTCTTTCTTGCAAGCATAAGTTTACAATTAGTCATCCCGCTCCAATTGAAAGCAGGATCGCAAAAAAACGTGTTTTTCGTCAATATCTTTGCTCATGGGAGTTTCTAAGCTAAAACTTCTCCTGAGTTCACTAGAAATATTTAATGTATTTAGTTAAGTCCAAGAATAAAAAGTTAAATATCAGCAGTTTAATCATAGTATTGAAAAAACATAACAAAAAGGGGTAACTTTGGGATTTTTTTCTATCTAGTAAACTTAATCTAATCGTGTAATTGAGAACAGTCGCCCATCCGCCCGATCCCTAAATAAAACATAATTTAATTTCAGACTTTAAAACACAGTTTAAAACACTTTCGTTCTTGTTCAAAAAACGGTCTCGACGGTATAACAGCGTCTTAAGAGCGTATATTCTTTACATCAACAATGTGAAATCAGTTTAATATCCTTTTAAACTAAGAGACTACCCATCAAACTGAAAAACTTTAGCTGTGGAAGACAACGACGATGGTAGATAAAAAATCTGTTGTTCCTAACGAAACTGCCTACTCGACTCAAATATACGAAACATCCTGATTATTTATGATTAAAATGTTACCTTAAATGCGTTACATATGGAACAGGGTGTTTCAGACCATCAAACTAAACAACTTTCACTATGGAGGCATCATCGATATCGCAAAAAAAACAGATTTTTCGCCTTTTCATAATTGGTCCCATAGTAAAATTTGTTGGGTTTGATAGTCTGAAGAACCAATATGTTTTAGTAATACCTATATATAAAAAGAATCTGAAGTTAAGATTTATTCGAGGTTAATTAGTCAAATGATTATTTTGATTCAGAATATTCATAACAAAATAATTTGAGATTTTAATCCAACCTGTTCCAACGGAATTATTTACAAAACCACTCGAAAATATTATACGAATGTAATTGCCTACATACTGATACCGTTAAATAGTAATTTTGTATTCGAAAATGCGGATTATTTCGCATTAAAATGAGCTTGGTTTGTTGTTATTGCATGTCAGCTATTTTAACGTCGAAAGGTATTTTATGAACGATTCTTGTTCATTCTACAGGGTAAGGGTAAACAGATGCATTACTTTAAGGGGGGTGATTGTACCCGTGATACTGAACAAATTTCCCTAAGAAATATTTAGGAGATTAGCAAAAAAATGTGTGGATTTTCCATACTAAATGGAATCAGATCATCAAACTGAACAACTTTCACTATAACTTTGAAATAGTGCACGTCAGTGGCGATTCCACGTTTATGGAATAGCTGATTTTTATTTATCGATTTCAATATTGGTCTCATAATGAAAGTTGTTCAGTTTGATGGTCTGAAGCACCCTCTAAACTATAGTATGACCTACGCGTTAAAATAGTTAGGTATCTGATGATGATCCAAGACCTACTGCTTAGCTTGCCTTCCGAAGCACGAAGAGATGAAATATAACATGAACGGTCACCCAATCCAAAAGATGACCGGATCTGACGTTGCTTAACTTATACTTCATTCCAAATAAGTACGACGAGATTTAACGATTAATATTTAGCTTTCTAGCCAATTTTGATTAGAAAATATAATTTATTTATCATAAAAATGTACTATCCGACATATCTTGGACGTTACTAAAGCTGTTCTAAGAAAAAGTAAGAGTAAGTGTTTCAAATCTCTGTTTCTGTAATTAAAAATAGCCTTAAATTTTTGTTGCTATTTGGAATAGAGTATAGGTGAATTGGCATAGGTACTGAAGCTCCACTTCACCAACGATCGCCTTCACGCATAAATAAGCATATTATTAGAAAGAATAGTCTAATATGCAGCAACCGAAGCATCAAAAGCCTTGTATTGTAAAGTCAGATAAGCGTTAGAAAGCGGTCAAGTTGGACTCTGACCGCACCCTCCTCAAACTACGGTTTATCTTTATCAGCGTATAGTAGACCCAAACTTATGTCGTTTTTAAAACAGAGCTGCCGTTAGAGTTGCCTTTGTTTTACAAAGATTTCGAATAAATCATACGAGGACGAAAATAACACGTCGATTCAATCACACGAGAAAATTAATAAATAAGTACTCGAAATAAAGTACCTAATAATTTCAAAGCTCGGTTAAACTTTGGCCAAGCCGTAATTTTTCACTTACTTACCATATCGACGGGGAAGTGCTAACAACTCCTAACTTCCAAAACCAAATTTTACAGGAGGCGAAAAAAACCGTTTTTTATTTTCCCAGAAGTTTAAGAAATTTGAAATAAGTATTTAGAGAGATTTAGCGAGATAATGTAAGATAGGAGGTATCACCAAGCTGGTGTGAAAAAAAATTATGTTAGGAGTTGTTAGCACTTCCCCGTCGATATATTGCAACGCTCTTCAATACGGTTGGAGCGACCAAAAAAATGTTTTGGCTTTAATTTTAAAATGGACAGTGTTATTACCTATTTTGAGCTCAAGTAGGTACTTTGAGTCCAGCGTAGATATGCTATATTTAGTGCATAAGTCCCATAGTAACAGAACAGAAAGCCTAGTTGCAGCAATATTTCTGACCACTTCGAAAGGGATTAGAGTCGTGAGTTTATATATACAGGGTGAAATTGATATCATTAGCACCCTTTTAAACTAAGAGTCTACCCATCAAACTGAAAAACTTTTACTATGGGAGCAAACTAATCGGAGCAAAAAAAAAAATCGGCTGTCCCAAACATTTGAGTCCCGCCGGCAGCGGCGGCGGGTGCAGTTTAGTAATGGGACAGCAGATTTTTTTTTTGCTCCGATTAGTTTGCTCCCATAGTAAACGTTGTTCAGTTTGATGGGTAGACTCTTAGTTTAAAAGGATGCTAATGATATCAATTTCACCCTGTATATGTAGGAAGTCCCATCGTTTGTCCCATTTTCGTACACGTAATGGAGTAGATGCAATGCTCGGCATCACGCTGCTATAGACCAAAAGCGCAATTCGGCGAAATACAAAGGTCGTGGATGTGATAGCCACTATAGAACGCCGGAAAAAATGGAGATGGGCGGGTCACGTTGCACCAGACCAGAAGAACACTGGAGGGAGGCCCAGAGAAACCACGCGTGGTAGAGGCCGCCCACCAGAAAGATGGTTCATTGATATTAGGAGACACGCGGGTCCTAACTGGATGCAGAGGGCGAGGGACAGGACGTCATGGAGAAATATGGAGGATGCCTATGTCCGAGACGTACTGATCAAGGGCTGTAATGGATGGATGGATAGAATGGAGTAGAGATAATACAAACTAACCTAACGACCCATGTTCCATTAGGAATTGACGGTTTATGCAATCGGAATTTGCATTAGATATGTAGGTATTCTATCGTTATGGCGATCCTTGGGGGAGCTATGTCCAGCAGTGGACGTCCATCGGCTGATGATGTATTCTTTATTAATAGTCCGCGTTTATAATATTAGTTTAGTGAGACAAAGCGGTACATACTGTATCTTACAGAGTCTAAACTAATCCGGAAAACATTCGCCTTTGATACATTAACGTTAGATAGCCTACTTCAACCTTCTCCTACACCCACTGAAATATGTAATACCACTCAATTTAATTCGTCTTCCTATAACTCCAACTATTTCAACGTCAGATAAAACTCGTGCCTGTCCACCGTCCTTTATATTCCTCAAAAAGATTCCTTTATCCCCACGCCGCCGCCGCTGTCCGACCAAAGCAGAAGGTCCTGAATAAATTCATCCGACTCCATTAAAACGTCACTCAAACACTCGGAGCGAAAGTGTTTCGTATACAACGCTACATTTCAGACGGAAATATTACTTACCTTGGTACCTTTGCTTTCTATTTTTCATTAATTTTTAATCTGATAATTTTGAAGGAATGAAGGAAATGCTGTTAGAAAAATTGCTGTAGGTCTTGTTTTTATATGTTTATTATATTTAATGTTATCCCATTCTGAAATTAATATCGAACTGAATATTAGGTACCGAAAGTCTTTTGACTTGTCTTTTGTCTTTTATATTCTTTGGTTGTATTAAATTATTGGTTTAAAGGCTCTCGTACTTATATCAGATTTTCGACAGGTCACATACAAACTTTTTCCTTAAGGTGACACCACCAATCAAGATGTTGTGGATATTATTTGTTCTCTTATATTTTCTGAGATATTATTTTATTTACCTCCTCCTCGACTTCTGATCTTGTATCGCACGTTGTTTGGTATACAATGAGGAATCATTGATTTATTACAGTCGTTAAAAAATATACAGGGTGTAAGTGACAGCCTAGCAATTATTGAAACTGTGAATGCAGACCATCAAACAGTGGGCCTACCATGAGTTTTCACCGTACTTTACTACTGTAGTTACGTCACCAAATTTGTATTGAATTTCGTACAGAGCTCCTAGTGGTTACGTTGTGAACTAATTTCTGCCATATAAATTAGCGACGTAACTACTACAGTAGTAAAGTACAGTGAAAACTTATGGTAGGCCCTCTGAATAACTTTCACTATAGCCTCAGGAATCGTGAAAAGTACCTACTTAATAATTTTTTTTGGTTGGTTAATCGTTCTTCATAACTTATTTTAACTATATAACGTTTTCAACCACATTTTTATGTGACCACTTTTGCTATCATCTATATTAGACCATTTAGGACATTTTCTTAGCGACTACTTTCATTTTTGTCAAAATTAAATAGAAATGAGGAATCAATGTAAAAACATGGTGTGGTGTTATCATCGCTGCTGTTAGCACCTTAAGTCTTATTGATGCTTTTCGTCAGCTTACTGTTCGAACTATCATAAAGTTTAACCGTAAAATCTCTTCAGAGCGTCGTGTGCCACTAATGAAATAGCAAATTGAAAACTACGGATTTATTCGGATATGATTTAACAATATGGTTTCTTATCTAAATTTTATAACTTATTAAAAAGAGATTATCGATGCGTCTGTAGTTTTAAAGTTCTGACAATGCGCTTCGGAGATGGACATTTTGTAGATGGTGAAAGGATGGATGGAAGGATGGTGATGGTGTTTTCTACAGGGTGAAATTGATATCATTAGCATCCTTTTAAACTAAGAGTCGAACCATCAAACTGAACAACTTTTACTATGGGAGCAAACCGATAAGATTTTTTTTTGTTCCGGTCTGTTTGCTCCCATAGTAAAAGTTGTTCAGTTTGATGGTTAGACTCTTAGTTTAAAAGGAAGCTAATGATATCAATTTTACCCTGTATATGTGATAAAGCAATCCGATATGGGTATGTGTATCCCGCTCGAGTGTTTTACTCTTTCTTTGATATAACTAACTGATATCACTTCTAAAAACTAAAAAGTTGAAAATAATAGGTATACAACCGACAAAATATACAGCAAATTTGTAGTTGTACCTGTACAGGGCGTAAACTTTACACACTGATAAATTTTCCCAATGGGAGCGACACTGAAATCTGAAAAAAAAACAGTTGTCCCATACATTTGGGTCAAGCACCGATTTACGTTTTATGGAACAACCGACTTTTTTTTTGCAATGTCTATGTTGGTCCCATAGTAAAAGTTTGTAACGCATTTAATTTTACACCCTGTATAGTTGTTTTAATAATTATCTTTTTTGAAGTTAATTTATTTAGCTACTGGATAACAATGTGGTTTTTCAATCGCTTCTTACTAAAGTATCGCGACGTAATAAAACTTTAAAACTAGATAGAATATAAACATCAAAAGTTTCGTCCACTTTAATAATAAAGTTTTATAGCAAAATAAAAACATGGTTAATGAAAAACTTCAGTAAACTCTGCCCTAGAGAAATTATGCAATCTAGTTTCAAAGTTTTGTCCGTTACTACTTTCTTTCAAAATACATTAAAATTTTATCCTGAAGTTCCCACGTGCTGGGATTTCGCTGTTCAGCGAAATTAAAAACAAAATACATTGCATTTTTATCATGTTTAAAGCAGTGAAAAGTATTTGTACTACAAAGTTTATTACAAAACAAATTGTAGGTATCTTTTGATAAACCGACGCGGCAGATTTGTATGAAATGTTTGATATATTTTTACAGCTGTGTATTAAATATTATTCAGTTATCGATTCTGAAAAAACGGCGGTTTATGTTTTCATCTTTTTTTGTACATTTTGAATCTTTTATCTGTATTTCACTTCTTATGTTTTGGTTTAAAATGAAGTACATTTGATTGATTGATTTTCCCCATGTTGGGGGTTGGGGCACATGCTAGAATGGGTAGATACTGCCATGGGCGTACCCAGCTTTTGGTCTTGGGGAGGGCAAGTCTGGGCGAGCTCCAGTTTTTGACGACCTAAAATCTGGAACGAGCAAAGCAAACTCGAGAATTTACTTCACCATAAAAACATATTATAGGAACCAAAACCTAGAGCGAGCGAAGCGAGGTCGAAATTTCACTGAATTCTGGAGTGTGCGAAGCTAAGTGAGCTCGAGATTTTACTGCAATGCATCTAGGTCTTTGTGGTACAATCGTAGCTAGGAGCGAGCGAAGCGAGCTCGACAATTCACCAAATTTTGGAGCGAGCAAAGTGAGCTCGAGATTTTACTGCAATGTGTCTAGCCAGAAGCGAGCTCGAGATTTTAAGGCAATATAGTGAGATCAGTGTAATAAGTTTTAAATACTGGGGCGAGCGAAGCGAGCTCGAAATTTTACTGCAATATAGTGAGATCAGTGAAATAAGTTTTAAATCTTGGAGCGAGCGAAGCGAGCTCGAGTTTTTTATGACCTAAAAGCTCGAACGAGCAGAGCAAACTCGAGAATTTACTTCACCATAAAAACATAGGATCCAAAACCTAGAGCGAGCGAAGCGAGTTCGAAATTTCACTGAATTCTAGAGCGAGCGAAGCTAAGTGAGCACGAGATTTTACTGCAATGCATCTAGGTCTTTGTGATACAATCGTAGCCAGGAGCGAGCGAAGCGAGCTCGTCAATTCAACGAATTCTGGAGTGTCTACCCAAAAGCGAGCGAAGCGAGCTCGAAATTTTACTACAATATAGTGAGATCAGTATTATAGGTTTTAAATCCTGGAGCGAGCGAAGCGAGCTCGAGTTTTTTACGACCTACAAGCTAGCTCAAGATTTAACTACACTATGAAAAGATATACGATCCAAAACCTAGAGCGAGCGAAGCGAGTTTTCACCCAATTCTGGAGCGAGCAAAGTGAGCGAAGAGATTTCAAAATTTCTCATCACAGACTACCATGTCTATAGCAGGTAATGCTGCTATAGTAGAATAGAAAAAAGAGCGAGCGAAATGAGTTCGAAATTTATGAATAATACAACGTAACTGGACTAGAATTTGGCCGACATAACAGTGCCATAATGAACAGAAATCAGAGCGAGCGAAGCGAGCTCGAAATTTTTCAGTGACATGACGTCGCTTTGACCAGAATTCTCACGTACGGAAGGCAGGTTAGGCCGATTCCAGGGGGGGCAGCTGCCCCCCCTGCCCCCCCCTGGGTACGCCCATGGATACTGCGTCTGCGTCATAGATTAATGTTACTATAACGTAAACTGAATCGCACCTCATCGAGAGTCTTGATAAAAATTACTATAGATACAGGGTGTAACAAAACACCCTAGTAATACTTAAAGGGGTGCTTCAGACCATCAAACTGAACAACTTTCACTATAGAGCCAACATCGAGTTCGCGAAAAAAAATGATAAAAAATAAAGATTTCGAAGTTGGCTCCATAGTGAAAGTTGTTCAGTATTACTGAACAACTTTGTATTGTAATAACATTAATGTAATAATGTAATAACATTAGTCATAGAAACATTGTTAATGACATGTACTGTAATATTGTGAATATATTAAGGCAGGCCGCCGAGTCGACTTACAAAAATGTAAACAATAATATTAAGAAACGTAAAAAGTCTCTCGCAGGTTGGAACAAGCATGTGAGAGAGGCGCATTCGACCGCTAGGCTGAAATTCAGTGTTTGGGTGGGCTATGGTAAGCCATCATCCGGTCCAATCTTTTCCGAAATGATTGAAGCGCGTGTGATAGGATAAGTGGGTAACTGTGATTAGTCATAATAAAACATGAGAATCAGTCTACTTATTATCTTTTATTACATTGTCTCGACACTTACACAAAACACAATTTAAATGAACAGTAATTACAGTAACACACAAGTTATACTTAACTTTGGGCAGCGTAACGTCCTAGCCGGACAAGTAGTAAAGGAATCATCATCTCTAATGACCAGACACGTCTTTTATAATCCCACTGTCAATGGCGGCAAAACCAACCACTTCCAACGACAAAACGTATGAGATGAACAATCGAATATACACAATAAATAGTATCTAAATCATTATGGATATTAATTATAATTCAAACACATAATATTAACATAACTTATATCTCACTACGATTATAATTACCAATAATTAGTCACCAAATATGATTGTCAAGAACCGTTGGTTGTTGTTGTTAGTAATATCTTTAACGGCCTGGATACTTGTCCTTTTGAGCCATTCGTTAATTGCTAGTCGATGGTGCCAACTCGAATGTACATTTTATTGGTAATTATCATTGATATACAAGATACGTTACGTTCTTGCATTACGTTCTCCAATAATGGATCTGATACTACACATATACATTTACTCACACAAGCTTAGACTAATGATACACAGCAACAATGAAAGAGACGGAATGACGCAAACAGTTGGCGCGCGAGCGAGACGAGACGTGTCGCCCGCCGTTCGTATTATTTCTTACGAAATTCGAAATTCGAACACATTTGGCTCGCTTGGTAGGGTGGATGCCCCGAATACCAGCCAGCCCTGCCCCTAATGCCAGGCCATTCTTGCTCGATAAGGTTTCTAATATTTTTATATACCGATGTTGTCATTTAAAAAAATACTTTATGTTAGAATAATATAATTAGAGTTGTGAGCATATGCTTAGGCTTATGCTATACTTAATTAGAGTGTTTACGAGATGGAAATTTTGAGTAATTTCTGTATATGAATGTCATTAAATTAAATTTACTTATTCAATTGTTTTCTTTTGTTTTATAGTGACGTATGTTCTTTTTAATCAAATAATAATTTCATAATTCTCAAAGTTTAGTTATCATACATAATAATTAAAATGCTTTATGCAAACAACAAATCACAAAAATATTTAGCTGATTATTTAGTTATATTTATAAGCTGCAACACAAAAACTCAAAAGGCATGACCCTCAGGTACAAGAAAAACTGGCATTCGGGATTCGGGACAGTACAGTAGTGGCATTAGAACCAAAGGGTATTTTCCTCTTTATATTTAATAAAAATTTGGATTATAATTATATGATAAACTTCGGTATGGATTACATTTCCTACATACCTATCTAAAAAGTCTATCGATCCAATCAATCACTTATTCATATTGTTACGAGCGACGGGTTTCGGGATTGGAGTGAAACGCCAAGTCCAAATTTACAGAGTTTATTTGAGTTTATCTTACACACGGTCCTCCTCGCAGGATCCTCCTCGCAGAGTCCTCGTCGCAGAGATTCCACTTACACAGTCCTCCTGACGGGGGTTCTCCTTTACACCACTGTAGCACTGTCCACTACGTCACGACACGTCACGACACACGTCACAACTACGACGTCACGGCACTACACTGTCACTTGACTATTCACTGTTCACTTCTCACTAGTAACTTTTCACTATTACTTTTCATTTTTTCTCTTCTTCCTTTTAGTTTCGCACTTTTCACTGTTAAACTCAGTACTCCCCTGTGGCCGCAAACTCGCCGGCTTATATACTGCTTAGAATGTTCTAGGCAACCGAATTTCGATCTTCTTTTCGTTATTCCCTTGTTTCCTTCTAAACGCTTCTAATAATCTCTAGCCCCGCCTTCTTTCTCGAATATTCCTAAACACGGTTATTTTGTCTCTTTCTAAACATTCTTTCCAAATCTCCTTCTCCCTCTTCCCTCCGGAACATTCTTGAACAATTTAAAAATCTAGAAAGGTTTTCACTGGGGTGAGGTCTCGAACCATCGACTCCCTGCTTACGAGTCCTTACGTTCAACCGCTGAGCTACGAAGCTAGTACGCAAACCTCTGAATTTTGGAATGCCTTCTTAGCATCCGTGACAATATTGAGCTATAGTTAGAGCAGTACGATTTTCTGAAGTTGAAATTTGTACTAAAGGGCTGTGGAACGGAATTTGTATATTTTTTTTTCATACTGTACAAAGAGTGGACATAATAACGAAGTAGTCAAATCCAGACATGGCCCTCCTTAGAACTGGTCTTACCAAGAAGTGGTCGAACCCAGAAGTAGAAGGCATTTTAAGAAATGGACACCGAACGCCTGGACGGTATTCGTAACATCCACCCTAAAGGAACACGCGGGCGGAGCGATAACACGTGGCCGTGTAGCTTAACTTGTTGCACACTTACATATCGTATATCTCTGTCCCGTTCTGCAAAATGGCGATTAAATAAAACTAATTGAGACATTTTCAAAAGAAATTTTAAGTTTTCATGTATGTACTTACGAGTGAAAAGTAATGCCTTGTGATTTGTTTTTTCTGTTTTAATGATTTGTGCAACGATTTAATGCACACGAAGGCATTGTGGTACCTTTATTCCAGCGAAAAATAAAAAAAGATTTCACTACCGCACGCGTGTCATCCCAATGCCGCTCGGATTGCGACTGAGTCGAGTAGGTCACGGGGGACTCACTTTATGCGGTCCATGCGCTAGAGGCTAGTACCATATCTTCCCTTTTAATTAAATCAATGGTAATTATACTTAATATTTTACCACTATGACACGGCCATACTGACAAGTACTTCGTCCCCGAAGTACCTACAATCTTAAAACATTCCAGTCGAATAACGATCACAAATATTCACATTTCCAAATACCTAAGTGGACGTTATTGATCACCAACAAACATAAAATCTACACATTGTGTGCCTCGTCACGTTAGCTCCATCACCCGCTGTTCATGAAGACCAAGCTAACGTCAAGCAACAATGCCAGCAGCGGTCTGCATTGTGCACCTCGCCACGCCGGTTCCATCACCTGCTGACCGTGAAGACCAAACCGACGCCAAGCCACAACACCAGCAGTCTATTAAAATCACATTGTATACCTCGCCACGTCGATTCCATCACCTGCTGACCGTGAAGACCAAACCGACGCCAAGCAACAACGCCAGCAGCCTATGAAAAGCACATTGAATACCTCGCCACGTCGATTCCATCACCCGCTGATCGTGAAGACCAAACCGACGCCAAGTAACAATGCCAGCGGTTCTTAAGGCAATTCGAATTTAAAGTAAATTGTGATCATTATTCAAAAGAAACATAAAGGACAATGAAACAAACCATCTTAAATCAACATCATTATTTCTACTTTACCACGGCCAGACTGACTATACTTCGTCTCGAAGTATTTACGACATTCACAGAAATATAACATTCAATAATTCCAACTAACTAACATTCAGTGAGTACTTACTATTATATCAGCAACAGCATTTGTATTATGTCAAAATATCAATTCAGAAAAGCAAACATTTATGTATAAGTTAGTTTTTTTTTTTACACTCAGTATTTCGTAAAAACTTTAGGAACAGTGCAGAACAAAATAGTATAATTTTTATTTCACTATAATTAGGCATTTTAGACCTATCTAAGATCTAGTAAGAAATAAAATTAATGATCTCACACAAACAATATGTACATATAGGGTGTAGTACTTGAATAAAGTTAACCAATTTTGAATAGAGCAAACATTGATTGATACTAAACAGCAAATACTAGTCACAAGCCTTGCTATTCAGATTTTTCCTTTTGGCTACACTCCTATAATTTATTAACATCTTTTTCACATTTCTGTTAAGGGATAATAATATTTCTTATGCTGTGTTTTTGTGGGCGGAATGATATATGGTGGTCACTGTTATCACTTGACACAGCATAGTATAAAGTATCATCCTAAATCTTAAAAAACAAGTTAAAAATGAACTATGCTGATCGTTGTAACAAGGATTTTGATTACCCCAAACGGTCGGTAGTCCGTGAGTTTACCCAAAAAAAAAAAAGTACACCATGTAAAATAATGACCCCAAAAATATCCGAAATAATTTCTTAAAAAATCAGTTGGCAAAACATACTAGATTTTTACATAAACTAAATCAAGTAAAATTAAAAAAAAAAAAAAAAAATTATATGAATATTGCATAATATTTACAAATATTTTGTAATTTCATAGTAAGAAAATTGTGAATTTTCACATTTTCACAAAAAATACAAAGTGCACTTTATTTTCCCGCCATACTGATAATAGTAGATTACACACCGAGGACAGGAAAGTAAGAAATGTCCCAGATCTCATGTAATTGTTGACCGAGACGAAGCCGAGTATTAAGTACATGTGATCCGATGCCCACTTACTTACCGTCCGAGGTTAGTATACTATTTCTCTCCTCGACGGAGGTGGAAAGCGGCAACTTCATTTAGCGCAGCGGGATGAAAATTGACGCTTTCCGTCCGGAGGGGAGAAAAACAATTATTCCAAACAAATCTTATTGCCCAGTCAGGGATCAAGTAGTCAGTCACTTACAACTAAGGAAAATTTGATAACTTGGGCACATTAGACAACTTGGGCACATTAGACAACTTGGGCACATTTGACAACATGGGCACATTTGACAACTTGGGCACATTTGACAACTTGGGCACATTTGACAACTTGGGCACATTAGACAACTTGGGCACATCTGTCAACTTGGGCACATATGCCAAATTGGGCACATTTTACAAGATGGGCACTTTACAAGTTGGGCACATTTTACAACTTGGTCACGCTTTACCACTTGGGCACATTTTATAACTTGGGCATATGTGTCAATTTGGGCACATTTTCCTTGTTGGGCACATTTGTCGGGTTGGGCACATTGAGAACATCAGACCGCTGTAAGGCAAATCGGACGATTATTTAGAAACAACTCCATCCATCCATATCAAATCATTGAGGTCCTAGGTATTTGTGAAAATCATAACTTTTCGCTAAATATAGACTAATAAAATTATAAGCAACATACCTTTTTTTAAAATTAATAATACAAACAACTTTACAATGTATCGTACAGGATCAGCGAATTTAATTAGTAGCTAGCTAGTACTACTGTAACTGCTACCTTATTCTCTCATCGCAACATCGGACAACACCAAACAAATGTGACCAACCAGAGCGGATTGAATATTATTTTTGTATATGCTTTCTGTGCTCGAACAAATGAAAATTATTAACTCCATATTATATAAGAGTAGTTTGGACGTGGAGACAGAAGCCTTGATTAAGTTTGCAGTAGGGCTAGCATGCCACGAACGACAAAGCGACAACACGAGAAACTTCATACGCGTTTTTTTTTTGCATCACGAATAACAAAGATCTCGAAAAGAAAGAAGGCACATCTCAATTTTATATACATATATATATATTTTTTTCGGGGGCGACATGCTAGACCTGACGTAGCGACAAAACATAATTTTATTGTATTGACACTACTCATTACTGTGGACAGCATAGCATTCTTATCAATAATTATACCTTGGTCCACTCAATTGATATTGTAAGTATTACAGTCATGATTAGTACTCACAATTCTATATGTACACAATAACGTAACATAAATTACGAAAATTTCAGTAAGTCGTTAATTAAGTACTTATTTTTACATTTAATATCCCTTCGGGACATAAGAAAACAAAATGAATCGATAGACCAGCATATCCACTTCACTATATTCTTAGCCACGTCCCACTGTAGGGGACAGGCCTACACCATTATGGAGGGTGTATATGCGTTAGTATGCCATTACATATCGTCGTCATATACGATACGCATCGGAATTTCTTTTTCAGTGAATGCAGCCGCCGTAGCATGCCACCGTCAGCGCTATCACACCTATACTCCGTTCAGGAATTAGAGCGACAAAATGTAAACAAAGAAACGTCACTGTCAAAGTGACAGTACGTGGTCAGAAACCTTTGGCTCATTTTTAAAGAATATAATTATGTCGGCACGGCATTTAATAAATTGCGTTGACATTCAATATTTATTGTCTATCTATAAATAATAAAAACAATCGTGACAATTTGAATGAAATTTTTAAATTATGTTATGTAGCCCGCTACTCTGTCTATGTGGGCTTTTTGTGCAATGCGTAGCATCCGCGCATAGCGTACGGACTCAGACGAAGGCATTAAACAATCAAGAGACGCGTTTACGTTATTGTGCACAATAAAAAATATTTTTCTTTAAGAACTTTGTTAAAACGAACCAAAGGTTTAAAATATCTGAATGTTGCCAGACCACGAAATATAATATTTACAGTCACGCTTTCTTTTAATCTAAAATAAATTATAACTAGCGTATTTTTTTATTTTTTTCCATACAAAATTAACATATCATTTGTCGTAATCTTTTGCGAGTAGAATAGATAATTTACTGTTATTCATTCCAGAGATAAGTTTTCTACCGTCTCGAGATGGTATTTTCTACACTGGTATCACCGTTGTTTACATTTTGTCGCTCTAATTCCTGAATGGAGTATAAGGCGCGACATAGCCGTATCACGTGCAACATGCTAGCTAAGCAGGTTTCCTTACAATGTTTTCCATCACTGTTTGAGAGCTGTACGTCGACAGCAGAAAAACTCATTGGTATATGAATGGTATATCATCCGTGCGGATTCGAACCAGGATGCAGATTCAGTTTTCATACGTCTTCGTAACGCGCTACCGACACACGCGCACACGCACGACACGCGACACGCTCTCGTTATTAGATCTACAATCACCAAATTACTTTTGAATTTTATAAAAGTTATTCTCACCATACTGGTGGTGGTGATTCTGTACTCAGAATCTTAATGCAAAAATTGTAATTCATATAAGGAATTTTTTTTTGTCAATGTACCTACATAGCTATTCTTAAAAAAAAATTGTAGGATAAAAACCAATCGCAAATCACTTGTTTTATTAGTTTAAACATGATCCATGATCGACGGGAACAATAAGACAGTAGGTATGCTTGTCTTAACGATTCATAAACATGTCAAATCGATGATAAAATAAAAACAGATTTGAAAACATTTTTTAACCGCTCGGTCAGACTGACTAATCATTATTTGATTATAACCACTATTCACAATTTGAAAAACAAAGTACTGATATAATTCAACGATATTCGAATAAAAACTAATTCGGCCTTGGCCGTTACCTTGCTACACATTTTTCTTGTTTTTCTTTTTCTTTGGGTGGACGGGCTGGATCCTCTAGACTAATCGGGCGAGATCCCCTGGACGAGCGGGCAGAATCACCTTGCCCCTTGGCGGGCAGGCGGGCGTCATACCCAGGGCGGGCGGGCGGGAGAACCTGGGCGGGCGGGCGGGAGAACCCTTAGAACCTGGGCGGGCGGGTGGTAGACCCTTCCCAGTCTCCAGGCCCTGGAGCCACCGCCGTCTCGGATGAATTTTCGTTTGCAGACAGCAGGTGGGCCTCGGTGATCGTCCCATGAAAGAAAAAAAAAGTATATTAGTATATGGCGGCAGAGTACGATTCCACTTCTGATGTGATAGGATAAGTGGGTAACTGTGATTAGTCATAATAAAACATGAGAATCAGTCTACTTATTATCTTTTATTACATTGTCTCGACACTTACACAAAACACAATTTAAATGAACAGTAATTACAGTAACACACAAGTTATACTTAACTTTGGGCAGCGTAACGTCCTAGCCGGACAAGTAGTAAAGGAATCATCATCTCTAATGACCAGACACGTCTTTTATAATCCCACTGTCAATGGCGGCAAAACCAACCACTTCCAACGACAAAACGTATGAGATGAACAATCGAATATACACAATAAATAGTATCTAAATCATTATGGATATTAATTATAATTCAAACACATAATATTAACATAACTTATATCTCACTACGATTATAATTACCAATAATTAGTCACCAAATATGATTGTCAAGAACCGTTGGTTGTTGTTGTTAGTAATATCTTTAACGGCCTGGATACTTGTCCTTTTGAGCCATTCGTTAATTGCTAGTCGATGGTGCCAACTCGAATGTACATTTTATTGGTAATTATACTTAATATTTTACCACTATGACACGCGTAAGATCTTTAAGGGGAAGCTTAAATGGTGTCAGAGCCATCAACAACAGATAAAGATGGACCAGCTGGCCATGCATCATTCCAACTCAGATTTTAAGGGGTTCTGGAAATGTACGAATAAACTGAATGTCAAGCCTGGCGTTCCGATGAGTGTCGAAGGTACCTCAGACCCTGTAGCTATTGCTAACTTATTTAAAGATCACTTTGCTGTAAAGTCACCCCTGGGACCGCCGTGCGGGGAGTTCGAGGCTGAGGCTAGTGGTGCCAAGGTGTCTACTATAATCCTTGCAAAGGAAATACGAGTGATTATTAGTAAAATGACCAGAGGCAAGTCACCGGGGCACGATGGGCTCAGCATCGAACACCTTCGACACGCTGGTGTCCACCTACCACGGGTACTAGCAATGATGTTCAACCTCTGCCTAAGTCACGCTTGTCTGCCTACAGATTTCATGAAAACCGTGGTGGTCCCCATTGTCAAGAACAGGACAGGTGATGCTTCTGAAATAACTAACTACAGACCGATCTCGCTAGCTACCATCATAGCGAAAGTGTTTGACAGTGTGCTCAACACGTTGATAAAGAGGAAAATCACACTACAGGATGCTCAGTTTGGTTTTCGGGAAGGACTTTCTACAGAGACCGCTATTCTGAGTATGAAGCACACTGTCAAGTACTACACGGACAGACAGACACATGCCTGTTTCTTAGACCTCACAAAGGCATTCGACCTAGTTTCGTATGACATTCTATGGCAGAAACTTAAGGCGGAGGGGATATCACCCGAGCTGATTTCCATTTTTAAGTACTGGTACCTAAATCAGGAAAACCAAGTGAAATGGGCAGGCAAGCTTTCGGATTCTAGCCGGATGGAGTGTGGAGTGAGACAGGGGGGGCTGAGCTCGCCTCTGCTCTTCTGCCTGTATATGGATGCCCTGGTTGAGGGACTCAGCAGCATGCCAGTCGGTTGTTATGTTGATGGTGTGTGTTTTAACAACCTCAGCTACGCAGACGATATGGTGCTGCTGGCTCCCTCGATTAGGGCACTCCGGAAGCTGCTTGCAGTATGTGAATCATATGCAGCCTGTCATGGTTTAATGTACAATGTAAAAAAGACTGAGTACATGGTCTTTAAGGCCGGTACCAAGTGTCCTGTTTACTATTCACCTGTCCTTCTTAATGGTGTACCCTTGAAAAGAGTTCAACAATTCAAGTATCTTGGACACTGGATAACAGACGACCTTAAAGACGATGTAGACATGGAGAGGGAACGCAGAGCATTGTCAGTTAGGGCGAATATGCTGGCCCGCAGATTTTCTCGTTGTACGGATGCAGTCAAAATCACGCTATTTAAAGCATACTGCACCTCATTGTACACAGCAAGTCTGTGGGTCAAGTATACCCAAAAGACATATAATGCTCTGCGGGTCCAATTTAATAACGCGTTCAGGGCGCTGTTGCGGCTTCCGCGCTTCTGTAGTGCATCACTAATGTTTGCTGAGGCGCGTACAGACGGCTTTGATGCCATCTGGCGTAAGAAAACGGCGTCACTGGTCAGCAGAGTGCGTGGAAGCAGCAACGGCATCCTGAACGTCATTGCCAATAAATTTAATAGTCCTCTGATGTGGTCCCTCACACAGAGGACTAAATCTGTGTTGAAATTTGTATACTAACGTAGTCTAAGACTTACTAACCGAATTGTAACTAACTTAGACTAAGGCACAATTGTTACTAACCCCAATGGATCTGTGTTGTCTGAAATAAATAATTTTTAATTTAATTTTAATTACTAGGGTGTTTTGTTACACCCTGTACTTCATTCCATATAAGGACGAAAAGATTTCCAATTCTTATTTAGCTTTCTGGCTAATTTTGATTAGCAAATATGATTTATTTAACAGAAAGATATACTATCCGACATAATCTTGGGCGTTACTAAAGCTGTTCTAAGATTAAGTGAGAGTAAGTGTTTCAAAGATCTGTTTCTATAATACAAAATAGCCATAACTTCGTTGCTACTTGGAATGGAGTATGTCTTCACTGTATTGCGACTGAGCCTGTACTAGGTATTAATTCTGAAGATGACTATAAACCAATGAGGCATGAAGGGTTAAAAATCCCCAATACTTATAGTTATACAAATGTTATAACGATCGGATAGTCGCGACGCAGTAATTAGTGAAAATCCCAGCGATTGGGCATGGTGCCAGGACGGTGCGTTTTTCACCATGAAATGAATAGGCTGCTGGTACCTATGCTATTGGTGAGGGGTGAATCTTTGATGATATAGCGGTGTGGCTACGACACTGTAATGAGACTATCAATTGCTACAATAGGCTATACTATAATAATGCGATGGACCAATAGTAAATTATTTACTATGGATCAATATCGCTTATGTTTTTTTATCATCATAATATTAACTTATATGATAATAAAATAGCATAAGCATGCTCTCGACTATATTCCCCGAGGGGGTGTCAGAGATATTGTGAAACCTCAGAACATCCACGTTTGATGATAAAAATGGCACAAATAATAATTTAGGTTCTGTAACCCTTGTCACATAAGAAGCCTCATTTGCATGCATAATTGCAAATATTAAAAAAAATTACTACAGCATCGGTGAAGGAAGGTCCAGTTATAGCGTTAAAATATTCTTTTTATGCGTAAAAATAAACATCAGATTGGCATAAAAGAAAAAAAATAAAGCAAGTTTTATTCTAGAAACTAGATGGGTCTTATAATGGATGCATCAAATCATACTTCACCTCTTATCGTTGCTAAACCACCCCTAAAAGGGTGTTTTGTTACACCTTGTATATAAAGACAATAAATACTTTAGGTACCTACCTTACTATACTTTAGGTACATGGAGCAGAGTTGAGCAAAGTAGCAGAGATCTTCATAAAGCAGTCAAAGATGACCCCAATATCCTCTCCATCGATGCTATCGCAGTATCGGGAAGTGAATAATGCAGGGAGCTAACGTCCGTCGCATGCTCAATTAGCCGATCCGTCCGTCACTAAAACCGGACGGTTCCGGATTGTTCCGGTTTTGGAAATGCATTCGTACTGGATTTTAGAGCCATTGTTAGTTTTTCCGGGAGATCTACGCTTTGAATAGCTTCTATTTTGATGGTCGACTTTATAAATTTTAGATAGTTTAAAAATGAATTTAAAATGCGTAGTTAGTAAAGTTTCCGTTGTGATGTTTTTGTGGGTGAAATACCTTTAACGTAGGATGGACCAAAGCCGAGTTTTTTAATAGATTTTAACACATATAACTCTACCTACATTCCATAATGCAATTGGTTCCTACTATTTGACCCAATCTGCTGATAAATGACTAGATATCAATATCAATATCTTAAAAGCAATGGTCTTTCGGCTAAAATCTCTTATACCACACGGAAAGAAATTGTACGCTCTACAAGGCAACACAAACTCTCGTTTTTGGGAAACTGATCCACCCAGTTTAGTTTCATCTTCAAATCTCTTATACCACACGGAAAGAAATTGTACGCTCTACAAGGCAACACAAACTCTCGTTTTTGGGATACTGATCCACCCAGTTTAGTTTCATACCAACAATACTCGTACGATATAGGTAAAAGTGAATTCTAGTAAGGAAGAAGTAACAAAACGAATGAAGCACGAGATTTACTCAAGAAAGAATGTTGTAACAAAAATAATACTATTTGATATAGTTACTTTTGAATTCGAGACTACTTTTCCACCACACTACTAAATGTTGATATAATATGTAAAACCTGAGCATGACGCTCCACTGCCCACGCGCAAGGGTAACGCTAGGTCATCGCACATGACGGACACTCGCCGACACCGACACGACACGTAGCAGCCGACACGACGACGACGTTGTCGCGCCACTGCCTCCGACGGCGACGCACTTTGTGAAATTCCTTGCTCCAGTGCATGGAATTTCAGAAAGTGCGATGACGTGTGATCTTTCAGCATGAATTTATTCGCATTGCAATAAACGGGTCGTATTGCCGTTGGTTCTTTCTAATGCTGGCACTTCACATGGCCTATTTGTCACTTATCATTATCACAAATCACAAATTTTACGTGAAAATACGCAATACAACAATAAACACGTGGAATTTGGTTGCTAATTTCCCTATTTCACTCCTTTTATGTGTGTCGAAAACCGACGGACACGCCTATTTGTTTTTTGTGATAGTGTTAAATAGTCCTTGTGTAGTGCCAGCATCTGTAGCCAGTGCCACCACGGTACTATTTCAAGCACAAAAAAGTCTCTTGTACACACGGCGACACATCAAGCTACGCAAAACCAAAATAAGCTGGCCGCGCTTAGGTAGAGCATGTATAAGCATTTGTCAAACAAAAGTTAATTCGGATCCGTGACCCAAATCACGTTCATATTTTTGTAATAAGACAGATTTATTAATGTGTTCGCGACAATGTGACGTGTGTGCTTACTTGTTCGCAAACTCGTTGAATATTTAATTTACTCTGCTAATCAATCGCTGTTTAATCATAATGTTAAATAATAGGTACCTACCTATACTTAGTCATCATCGTCACCTTCAGACAGGGTCCAACTTATTATGCTGACAGTTTTTTAAGAGGATGATCAGACCATCAAACTTTCTCTATGAGACCGACATCGAAATCGCGAAAAAGAATCTGCTAGTCCATAGGTACATCCCCTTAAAAAGGTGTCAGCATTTAACACGTTCGTGGACACTGACCGGCTATAGCAGTGATAACAATAAAAGTTATATGTGTCTCGTTCACTGTCAGCGAAAGTATTAAGAAGGACCCTATATACGTCCCACTGCAAGGCATTGTCTCCCCTCAAGGAGGATGTATAATAGGCGTCAGTCCACCACGCCTGCCCAATGCTGATTGGGAGAATTAACATGCGCATCAGAACTTCTTCTTCAGCGTCAGGCAAGTATCCAGACTGTGGCTTCGGGGGGGGGGGGGGGGGGGATAATTAATTTCAGGGGGGATTTTCATTGAAAAAACTATGAAAAATGTATAGCTGTAACCACTGTTCCATACAAATATTCGGATTTCGGGGGGGGATAAATCCCACCTATCCCCCCCCCCCCCCCCTGGATACGTGCTTGTTCAGCGTATGCAGGTTTCTTCACGATGTTTTTGGTAAAACGTTCTTACGGATTCGAACACTCGACAACGCGCCACCGACGCTCTAAATGATACCTAATATATTCTCATGCATGGGGAAAATATCCCCTAATTAGGAAAACAGAGTTTCAGCCATAACTATACCTATGTACCTATCTACTCGTACGACAGCGAATGAATGGGTTTGTATTTACACGATGGATAAAACAATCAATCCCCAATGTTGTTAACTATGGTTTTACGTTTTTGGATAGTTTTCAGATTATGCGTTCATAACTTGCATTAATTTCGCGGTTAACTAATGGAGTAGGTACTTTGACGTCCAAAATTACTTTTTATCCATGAAGCTTTCGCGACTAACGCAAACTTTTGTGAATGCCACGTGAAAGCGCAAATGGCGCTTCAAAAATCCTCGATCAAAAAGTTGAACGTGACGATGGATGGGCAAATTAGATTTGTTAGTGAAAGCACCCGCCCATAGCCTCGCGGCCTCGCATGTGCGAGGTACCACCTGTATAGTTAGACATGATTCGAAGCTTGTTGAAATAATTGAGGGTAAATTGACAGATGTACGTTTTATTTGAGAAAGGTGAGCGGATAGTCGTACCTAACAGACCATCACACTGAACAACTTTCACTACGGAACCCACGTAGAAAACGCGAAAAAAAATCTGCTGTTCCGTACAAGGGTGAGGTCCAAACGCACGTGACTCCTCGGAGATGGATACCCAAAACCGGGTGATCTCAGGTTTCTTCCCCTCAATGGTATAGGTATTGCCTCCTTCATTGACTATGTATTTGAAGGGTGAGGAAAGCAAAATTGGGTTGGGGCTAACACAAAAGATTCCACTGGGTCGAAGTGTTGCTGGTTTGCCAGCCCCCACAACAAGTTAAGATAAGATAAGGGTGAGGTAAAAAGACGGTGGGAGGCAAGGAGTGTCCGTACTGTATGTAGTACCAGGTACTCTTTCTTATGCTGTGCCCAAAGTCTGCCCAAAGTGTAACAGGTGAGTCAGTCTAGCCAGTTCTGGTTCTCGACACAATATTCCCATTCCACGCCAAAGCAAATCGCTATGTTTAGGAAATACGATAAACCCAATAGTATCCTACAATAATGGTGGCATAAAGGTGCATTAATACCTGCGCGACCTGAGTGTCGCTAATTGACATTTGGATAACTGTCGCGGTGTCGCGTCCTTATTCTGATTTTCGAGATACACATACAAAATGCTAAACTTACGTTAACTACATTGAGTTAATCTTACGCTATTAAGGATCTGCCGACTTACGAGTATATAGGTAGGTACCTAATAATTTTGGTCAACTCTTTCAATGCAATCTCTCAATCAATGAAAAAATTCATTCGATCCCGCTTCCACTACGTCTACCCACATTTAGAGTACTTAGATTAACGACAGCTTAGGGGGGTTAACAAATCAAAATTGATAACTCTTTATACGATAGGTATACGATATCTTATTATGTTGTGTACCAATACCAAACTAACCAATTGGATCGCGGTATCAAATCGACATGGTGTTTTTGACAGTTCTCGGCGATTCTGCATCTTGTATTTAATTAAACGGGTTCAGGCAATGGATATGATCGGAAAAATAACACATTTCTTTAAAAAATTCAGTACTTACCTTGTATGGATCACTCGAAACTCACACAATAGCCCTACAGGTTTTATACGGCTATATTAGGAATAGAGCATTCGAAATGCAGTTAGTAGGGAAAACATGAGGTATTTACACCTTTACGTTCAATTCAAACAACACTTTTTTGATGCTTCTATTCGTTGACGGTACTACAGAACGAATACCAACGGTATGGTACGGCAGGAAGCAACATAATAGTGACACTGCACAAATGTTTCATGCCATTTGCGAGGATCGATCCTGACGCAGCCGTATCCTATATTTATCAACCGACGAATGGCGATATAAATAGTTATCTACTAAAAATGTTTCTACTGAAGTCTGAATTCAAAGCTTTTACTCTAAAGCTGAATTAACTACACGTATTTTAGGTATGTTACAATTAGTTATAGGAAAGCCAGAACGTTTTTTTTTATCTCACCTGACCTCTCACCTCTCTCTCTTTAGTGCAAGTCAGCCCGATCACTTTACTGAAATAAATCAATGTGGCTTTTTGTCAGAAATTTGTTTTAACTCTAACGTAACTATACCTTTTAGATATTGTTAGTAAGAGTACCTACGTATTTCACAAAATTTTTACAAAATTTCCTATAGAAATATGAAATATATCCCCGTTTTAATAGTATTGTTCAGAATATCATATCGCTCTGACTATACTTATAAGAGATAAGTGTACTTTTTGCACCCATCATCAGCAAGGCTGATTCAGTGTTTATGGGGTATAGATAGAGCATCTCTGTGATGGGCATGGACCAGGTCTGCCTGCATAACTTCAGTCGGTTTAGGAGTTACAGACTTTTAAAGGTCAGTAAAAAATTTATGATCAGCCTTGCAGCTGATGCAGGCAGACCTGGTCCATGCCCATCACAGAGATGCCCATCTACAGGGACCATTGAACAATTTAATCTCTAAAATCAAGAATATTCTGCATGAAATAGTCATTATTCTCTAGCTATTTGTAATCAAAAGAACACACGGCTGGCATGTGTCCTGTGTCATAAGTCATTAGACCCTTTGATACCTACTCACGTTTCTAGGTATGAACTGAAGATGTATTACAAATCCAGGTAGTGTGATATTTGGCAAAAGGTCAGTCCTGTCGAAGGCAAAGGGATGAGCTTACTGGGTAAGACTCTATGTAAATTTTCAGGTACGGCTTAGTTGACAAGTTGCAGCGGATAGAGAAAACGTTCTTTCAAAGAATTACTCACCTTTATCAATTGTGTCCAGCAGTCTCAACTTGTTATTGGTTATACGTAGCACGAACGTTTATTTTTAATTTTTTGATGTCAGAAGAGGATTATATTGTATCAGAAGATACCTCTTGCCGCTCGAACTAAAGAACCATAGACAATCGCAAAGGCCTGTTGTCAGTTTTTAGTATGGCCACCATGATCTGTGCCATAGAATCGCTGAGATCAGACTCGTTATTTACCTGGAATCACTTTTCCAGAATCTCAGAGGCCACGATCGAAGCAATCCGTCATACACAAATGTATCTTGACCGCAATTGCAACTGACTGTGATCACCGTAATGTAACTTGATCGTGATCACCTTAATGTACCTTGACCGCCTAAGTTGACCGCAATTGCAACTGACCGTAATCACCATAATGTTACTTGACCGTGATTGAAAATGACCGTGATCACCATAGTCTTACTTGACCGTGATTGCAACTGACCATGATCACCGTAATGTAATATGACCTTGATTGCGACTGAACGTGATCGCCATCAAACCTCTGTTCCCGTACCTCTTGAACACAAGACATCATAGAATCCCAGAGGCCCCTCCGGTTGTCGCACTTTTCGACCGTTATCATAGACATCTTATATACAAACTAAACTCACAATCAACGTTCGAAAAATGGCACAACCAAAAGAGCTCAGATGAGCTCTTTTTTGTACTAGCTGATAGTTAACAAGCGAAATATGACTATGTTTATGAATCAAATACAACGTATTAGTGACAACCAGCAGCATGCATCCTTAATTTGTGCGGGTTTTTGCGTCAATGTGGACAAAAATTTGCTAAGATTTTATATGACAATGTGGGTCTAGTATAAGAGGTCAATGACCGTGATAGACGCAATCCGTCCTACATGATAACTGGAGCGGCCTCTGGGATTCTACGATGTCTTGCTGTTCAAGAGGTAGGGAAGAAGATCGGTTTTTTGGTGGTCACGGTCAGTTGCAATCACGGTCATGTTACATTATGGTGATTACGGTCAGTTTTAATTGCGTTCAAGAAAAGTCTTGAACAGCAAGACATCGTAGAATCCCAGAGGCCGCTCCAGTTATCACACTTTTGGACCGAGATACAAACAATCCGTCCTTCGAAAATTTGTCTTGACCGCAATTGCAACTGACCGTGTGATCATTACATTGTAACTTGACCGTGATAGCAACTGACCGTGATCACCAGAAACCTCTGTTCTCTTACCTCTTGAACAGCAAGACATCACAGAATCCCAGAGGCCGCTCCGGTTGTCGCACTTTACGACCGCGACCGAGATCGCAGCGATCCGTCATAAATGTAACTCGATGCCTAGCTATTTATAATTACCCTTGATCGCTCTGCTGGGATTGTCGCTATGAATATAAAGAGGTTGTTCTGTTTTATTCCCTTATCCGTTATTTAGCTTTTATTCTGAATGAGCTTTGTGGTAGATAACCAAATTAAAATATTGTGCACTGTATGTTTCGAGCCTTTGGGTTTTAATTTTCAGCGTTTCATGTCATACCAAAGGCTTTCCTCCAAAGCTGAACGAGAGAGATGGTAGAGTGTATTTTTCCGCATTGTATTCCATCTCTGGTACAAAACTAGTCTAAAAGCTACTACTAATATTTAATTTGCATTTGCTAAGACCACCCTCGTGCACCAGCAAAAAAGAATGGGGACTGTGGAAATATTATATCCAATTGGAGGCTGCTAATTATGATGAAAAGAACGTAGTTAGTACCTAGATAATGTGTTCCCTGATTATATTGTTACTGTACCCACTTTTATTAGATTAAATTACATATCTAAGTGCGTTCACACACGATGACGTATTGACGGAGCGGCAGACGTCAGTCCATAGAAGCACATAGGTGCGTCAATCCGTCTCCGCGTGTGCTTCTACGTGCGGTTTCATACAACTCATTGCTTCACAAATGAAATGACGGACTGACGTCTGCAGCTCCGTCAATGCGTCATCGTGCGTGAACGCACTAATAGTAAGAATCTTTGACACAAAAAACTAATAATAAAAACAATCTATCAACAACCTAGTCATTTACCTAACAGCGAACTGATTGCAAAGCCTTGTGACCCAATAAACAGAACGCAAAAAGCCCAAGCAATCCGAGACCAGTTAAAATTAATACCGCCAACATTTCATAAAGAAATGAAGAAACTGGAGAGGCGTATTATTTGAAGCTGAAGGCATTAGAGACGAAGAATATTGCCCGGAGGCAATTTACGACTGGCATCGCTTGCGGGGAGCCTTATCCTCAATATTAAAGATTTCATTAAATCATGCCGCGACCGCAATAAAACAGTTTGATACCGCATTTATGCCGTTCGGACTCGGGTGACCAAGTTAATGACGTGTACATTTTGACCCTTATGAGTTGGTGCGAGGGGGAGGCGAAGAGCGATTATTGGCGAGCGGGTAAAGGTACCAAACGATACTAGCTGAGAAAATTATCGGATGCCCCTAATACTGATTGATAAGCATACACTAGCGACCTAAATCCCTTCAGTTCCCGGTTCACTTGTTGCATTGCAAATAGCAACTATCTTTTAAGCTTAAAGGTGTAACAAGGTACCTATCATCAAGCGATGATAGTTTACTAGCCTTTCGCACACACAAACCACTGCATACGAAACCTTAGTATACCCAGGGTGGTCCCAACAAACCCTACCATACAGACAGGATGTGTTCGTTCGATTATGAGTTTAGCATGCATGCATATGCTCACGACTAGATTCTCCAAGGGGGTTGTTTTGATAATTCCGGTTAATTCACGATGTTTTCTTTCACCGCCGGTTTGGTGCTAGTTGATGTTCCCAAAGTCAACATGAAACTACATAAAGTCCTACGTCAAAGCCAGGAATCTAGTGGTGCCTTGCTGCAAGTGGAATAAGTTTCAATTCAATCTAATCACCACTCTTTGCTTTGTTATTGATATGTGGCACATCTTTCATCACATTTTCGGTCTTTAATCACATTCATAATATGACTCTTGAAATAGTCAATTAAATAAATTTTCTTAATCTACCAATCCAATATTCTCATTTTATATTCCTTTCCCGTGCCCTCCGCTAACCGCTCACGCCCGTAGCTTGTTCCACACCGTCACATAAGTTACAACTCGAGATACCAGCGAAATCTGCTATTGCAAATGTAAATTTTACGCATCAAATAGCCTTAAGCCCTTGTATTAGGGTTTATGGTCATTCAAATGTTCGTTTGAGTCTTCAAGGGTCTAGATGGTCAGTAATGACGTCGGAGATGAAATATGAGGATATTTGACAGGCTTACGTATATTAGTTTATACTGTGTCAATCTTAATTACACTTGAATACTTGTGTAGTAGGTACTTAGGTCTGCAATATACTAGGGCTGATAATATAATTATTATGATTCGTCATCATCATCATCAGCCTATATACGTCCCACTGCAATGCAGGGCACAGGCCTACCCTCTAGGAGGGTGTTTGTGCGTTAGTGCACCACGTGAGCCCAATGCGGATTGGTAGACTTCACATACGCATCAGAACTTCTTCTTTATGCAGGTTTCCTCACGATGTTTTCCTTCACAGTTTGAGAGCAGTCGGTAATACGTACATAAGTTAGAAAAACTCATTGCGTGGCATGTTGTCCGTGCGGATTCGAACCCAGACATCATGATTGAGAGTCCGCGCCACCGAGCTCTATTCGTCACTGAACTTTAAATCATTATGGTTTGGGTTCAAAATTGAAGCACGGACGAGATAATACGGGGTGCAACTAATGCTGATGGGTTTTTAACGGTATGGTCAGAGCTCAAAGTGAACTACTTTCTCTATGGGATGGAGAAAGTGGTTCAGTTTGATGATCTGATCATCTCCTTAAAAAACCGTCAGCATGTTAAGAAAGACTCTATTTATATGCCATGCACCAATTAGTTTTTTACCCGACTGCCCCAGAAGCAGGGTAGTGTCACCCTCTGTGGTAGTGTTTTTCAAACAGTTGGTGCTTATAGTACCTAAATATGTTTATAAGCTAAACCGAAATCACGAAAACTTCTGAAAAATTAAATTAAAAGCTTCTAATTTGGGTTAGATATACCTAACATTTCCTTTAGAGACAATACAATAAGTCAAAATCTTCACGACACGTATAAAATGAAATTATTGCTTTTAAAACATTACGTGTCAGAGAGAAAATGAGAGGTACTTAGATTAAACCAAACAAAGAAGAGCACCATAAGAAATTATTATTTATTTATAATATAACTAGCGACCTGCCAAAGGCATCGCAATGGCATCGCAATGGCACCTAATTAACTTTCCTGAAAACTTAATCAAAATCCCTACAGCAGTTTCTAAGATTTTATAGGTAAGCTAATATTAAACGTTTTAAGGAGTTCTTAGTTCTTACAGATTTTTTAATAGTATGGATCTCTGATATTTTGTAGCGCTGCCGAAATATCGGTATAAGTACATAACCTGTATTACAAGTTTAGTTTTGACATTACATTCCTACACCTTCTTCTTCTTGTTTGATCTAAGGAAACACATCAGTTCTTCCAAAACATAAAATTTGGGTCAACCTAGTTACACGATCCTTAAAAACGGGTAATGAAATTTTACCTCTTACACGCTCCATGATGCTTGGAATTCAAATGTGGAAGCTTTTCATTTACCTATGTCAGGAAAAGAGGTTAAAGGTACTGTCCACGCGATAAGACATAGCATAGAAGTAAGCTGATAAGTTAAATTTTTCATAATTATGTTGTAATTTACGCAAAAGCTGAAAATAGTCGACAACTAAACAAGAGTTTAAACTTTACATACGTCATCCAATACACTACTTTGGACACTGCTACTGAAATTTGGATATTCGGATAAATTAGAACGTCTCTGACTACCCACTCGGGAAATACAGTCGTGAGGTATCCCTTTCGAGGTGGTCAACGTACTAACTTTTAGTGTTTTTAAAAGAAACTCAACTTTATAAATTAAGAATTTTTTTTCCTTTAGTCGCTTTCTTCAACAGGTCATCCACATTATGTAATGCTGCTGTTACCTCTAATATTGGGTATAATAGGTACATTAAATTACTACGTGAATCAGCAATTGAAATAGTCAAAATCATAAACGCCAAAACGAATAAATATCTAAGTCACGTCAAAGAACTAATTAATACGGGCCATAATCCTCATTCGGGGGTCCCTTGAGGGCCCTTAGCAGGAGGGCCTGGGCCCCTCTACCGTGTAATAATTATCTGAGGCCCCTAGGGTCCACACGGGCCACATACCGTACCTTTTCTATTTGCATTTTGCAACTTTACTTGGGCATTAATGAGGTACGTATTGCGATTTAATTTCCTGAAAAAGGTTGTTTTAAAATTGACTGTTTCGGGTTGGGAAACTGTTTAGTAAACTGATTAAATGCATGAGTTTTAAACTCATTATCACTATGGTCAGAAACTACAAACTGCAACTGTTCTACTTCTTGACACTTATATAGTAGTAGCTGTGGTACCTACCTAATCAGTCTATAGGGAAATACCGATTAACTAAATATCTAAAATCTACAGGGTGAAATTGATATTATTAGCATCCTTTTAAACTAAGAGTCTAGCCTTCAAACTGAACAACTTTTACTGTGGGAGTAAACCGATCGGAGCAAAAATAAAATCAGCTGTTGCATACATTTGAGTCGAGTAGGCACTGCAGTTTAGTATGCAACAGCAGATTTTTTTGTTGCTCCGATCGATTTGCTCCTATAGTAAAAGTGGTTCAGTTTGATGGGTAGACTCTTAGTTTAAAAGGATTCTAATGATATCAATTTCACCCTGTATAACTCAGACCTCGATGCAGAAAGATAATACGAAGAAAAACATCAACTTAGACATAAAATCATGGAACTTGAGATTACTGGCTAACTCCTAATGAAAATCGGATTATGTTTCGTAACGTAGGTATAACTAACGTTTAACCAACGTAAGCTGTTAATCAGAAACACGTTCTTTTAAGACCATTCGAGAAGCGCATATTATAGTCAAATTATAAAAAGAAAGAGTACCTACATACGGAATGAATGAACTATGAATGTGTATACATGGTGTTAGGAAAAGTATCATTGACCTTTAAACCACATACTATACCCATCAAACTGAAAAATTTTTACTATGTGAGCAAACTTAACAGAACAAAAAAAATCAGCTGTCCCATACTAAACTGCAATACCTACTCGATTCAAACGTATATGGGACATCATTCAGCTGTCTCATACATTTTAGTCGAATAGGCATTGCAGTTTAATATGGAACAGCTGAATTTTTTTGGCCTGACTGGTTTGCTCCCATAGCATAGATTAATAATAAGTTACTAACTACGTAAAAGTTGTTCAGTTGTTGTTCAGTATGTGGTTTAAAAGTAAATGATACTTTTCCTTACACCCTGTATAGTGTAGATCTCTTTCTTCAATACAAATAGAATCAATACCTATAAAACCGAAACCTAGCAGAATGAAATCTGACTATAAATTCAATTTAACCGAATGAAATTGAGAATCTGATTAAGTTCATACAAAAGGCCGGGCACTATTAAAATATCGCCGTCTCTATGCCATGGAAACCTCAGCTACCGCTCAATGCTAAGGTATTTCCAATTACTCTTCAATCCTTCCATTTTCCCCTTAGCTAGGTATTTTATTAATTCCATCCCTTTCGGTATACCTTTGCATTCGAAAGTAGGAGAAGGACGGAGACATCTGGTTTTGAAATTCAATTCGTTCTCGATTATGTCGTTTGACTTGCTACCGAGTTTGAATTCAATATTTTTAATGCTTATTAATTTCATACGTAGAGCTAAGTGAAAGTGGGAGCGTAAATGGAATGATGCTAATTCAAATAGGTAAACGAATTTTCGATGCTGGTCTTGACACTTGAGACCGAGATTTTTGATCGGGCAATGAGCATAGCCCTCCACACATTTCCACTAATTACAGTATACCAGTAACTTAACAGTGTCGACCGCACTCAATACTAGGGGTTGCAACAAAAAGTATTTGGGCTTAAACATGTTTATTCATCAGTCATTATACGCAGTGTGAGGGACATAGCGTCTACTAAATACATTTATGCCTAAATACTTTTTGATTCAGGCCATGACAATGATGTCCAGCGGATGAATTTCAAGGATGACTCTTAGAAATCTTGGCACCCGCAACGAATTTTATTGACACCAAAGTTAAGGAGGCGTAGTAAAACCAAGCATTTGATGATCAGGAGTGCGATTTTTGAATCTCATTCGGTGAGCTCAGCAGTTGAAAATGTCTAAATTACTATCGAGATATGCATCTTTCTACTGCTGCTATGACTCTCAAAAATCATACTACTAGGAGAGCGATTTTTAAAAGTTAAATCAGTGGTAGACAGATGCGTATCTCCATAGTAATTTAGACATTTTGTTGAGCTCACCGAATGAGATTCAAAAATCGCACTCTTGATGTTTTTTAAAATCTAACTCCACTTCGCTCACAGTTACGGGACTACGCCGCAAGCGCCTGAGTTAATTTCCAACGGCCCGCGGGCTCCTCGCACCGTATCTAAATTGAAAAGGTAAGTCCAACTATTTACGTTTGCTCTCATAACAGTCTTTGTTCCATCAAAAGATCAACTCAATTAAATTAATAGGTTATATCTAATTTGTCCTTCCTCTGATGGTTTAGGACAATTGCATTACATTTTGGTGTTTTCGTTTTCACACGATTTGTTTCATAAAGGGGTTGATGTTCATAACGATGAAGTGTTTTCGTTTTAATCTCTTTCGGGGTGTTCAGGAACAACCAACTATCTTTTTATGCGTGTACAAAGAACGCTTGTAGCATGTTTGCAGTAAAGTGGTATAATCTTAATAAGTAATAAGGGTCTATCCACACAAAACAGAGCATTTTACTGTAAGATTTAGACCAAATCTTATAACAGGTGAGCATAGACATTGCATTACGTATGCATTGTAGGTAATGGACGACCAATAAAACGACTAAGGTGTAAAACCACCTAACTTGAAGAGATGACAATATTAATAACTTTAAAGTTAAAGACTAATATTTCAAACACAATAACTCAGAAATACAATTCCTTGGGTTAGCATTAGCAAGAACCCGCCGGCGATTAGGTAGTTTAATAGTATATCGGGTTGTAATTATAACCCACTGACATAAAGGTACTCTAGCGATAGATAAGCTTCTTCAAACAAACCACATGTCACACAAAACAACACAAAATGACACATTGCGGTCTGGTTGCCATAGTGACGAAGTGAACTCGGGAACATCAATGCGGTGCGCCCACCGTATTCAAGTCGAACATGTTGCTTCTGGGAAAGGCCCTGTCTATCGCTAGATTGTAGGTCAATGTTATAACCTATCACAATCCTAGCATCTCTGTAATCTCAGTCCATCTCATAACTCTACCATTAACAGCAGATCTAGTATCGTGAATAATTTCCCAAATTACCGCTGTGGGCATCCCGGGCACTCCCGGGGCAACCCAAACCCAACACATGACAGGGGTCAGGAACGGGCTCACATCCCCGATAATAGTGTGTGATCAGATGTTTACTTTATTAGTTTTATTACTGAAATTTTACATTAAGGTCGTTTGTTTATTTATGTACGGAAACCAGGAATATGGTAGCGGTTTTTAATTGCTTTGGTGTCAGCAAAAATGTACCTTTTCTAAAAGAGTATACCTACGTACATAAAAGTGCCTTTTCGTGATAAAACATTCAATGCAATTAGACAATTTTTATTTGTATGTGTGATTCTATGATCAAAAGGATAATTTGTACATAATAAACAACTAAAGCTATACCAATTTCTATCCTAGAGTAACAGTACAAAATCACGCTTCTTAAAGCATCACTAGCATCTTTAAATCAGCAGGTATACAAGGTGTTACAAAAATACAAATAAACATTTAAGGGGGTGGTTTAGACCATAAAACTGAACAACTTTCACTACAGGACCATAATATCGAAATCGCGAAAAAAAAATGATGTTCCATACTCTACAAATCGACTCGAGCTAAAATGTGTATGGGATATCAGATTTTTTTTTTCGCGATTTCGATGTTGGTCCCATAGAGAAAGTTGTCAGTTTTACGGTCTAAACAACCCGCTTAAGAGTTTTAAATATTTATTTTTACTTATGTAACACCCTGTATAAAGTGTTGAGAAACGATCCCTCTTAAGTTTCCCCCTCTTATTCTTTCTTAGAAGCTACGAACTCTCGTTTGTATTTAAACTAAGACGCAGTTAATTGAAAAGGCTCTTAAGCAATAACATTAAGTTTCATTGTCGGTCAGCTTTACCGGCCTCTGTCTACCTTCGGGGAGCTTCTAGAGTGCTAGTCGTAATGATAATGTCAGGGGTGAGACTCAACCATAAAGGTATAAACCTTACAGGAATAGAGCAACAAACATGAGTTGTCAAATGAAACCGTTTTTGGATGTTTTTTGGAGACTATTCGCAGGCAAAAATTCGAATATTGTCTATAATTCTGAGTCTAACGTGAAATTGTGGATAAATTAATGAAGTAGTGTCAGTATATTTCATAAAATTATCTACGATTTCACTTTAGATTCGCAATTATTCACGGAAACCGAATTGTAAAAATTAATTAGTGAATAAAAACGGTTCTAATGCCTCGCGTCACGTATCTCTTTCTATTATACAGTGGTGCCGCTAGGTACATCTCGCTCACTCAGCTGTATGTTCATCTATTCCTGGTATAATACCTTTATGGACTCAACATTGTTTGTTTTCGTAAGTTTTTGCTTAACTTATTTAGCTCTCAACTTTTGACTTGAATGGTGATGCCTCAGATGAAGGTTCTCTTTATTCTAAAGCATAGAGTCCGCATCAATTTAGGATTGTAGTTAGCCTCTTTTGTCTTATGACGTAGGTACCTTTAATAGTAGAAGGTGATGGAACTATAGATATTGGGTTTGTTATATTTCTGAAATTTCACACAGCTTTTTATTCTGTTCTATCTTATTACAATAATGGCAATGTGTCCTCCATCACTTACACGTCACTCATCACACTGCCATATTTCTGAATATCTAAATAAAATAATAATTTCCAAAGTATTTTTAAACAGTCCGTGAGTTTTACGAATAGACTGGTAACTCTAAAAAAATGTTAATTAATAAAATATAATGCAGTTTACGTTTCAGAGACAATATTCAGCAGTGTTTGTCAAGAAACAGAGAATTAAAAACCAATCAGACAATTCACGGAAAAAAATCAGTGACAAAGGGACAACTCTTTTTTTATTTATTTTATTTATTTATTTATTTAAGGCTTACCAACTAAATATATATTACACATTCAATATAAATTACATTCAAAATATCGTATTAAATATATACTTAAATTATAGGAAAGCACAACATTCAAACATGAAAAATATAAAAAGACAGAAGACATTATTAACTGTCTCTTTTGCGGGTCTGCTGGAAGAAATCTTTTCAGATCTTTTATTTTGTAGACTTTAATAGAATGTAGGTAAGTCGACTTTAGTTCAATCTACCAATTTAATGAGACATTATATTGTCTATACAGGGTGTTTCATAAGTAACAATAAATTTTTAAAACTCATAAGGGGGTTGTTCAGACCGTCAAACTGAACAACTTTCTCTATGGGACCAACATCGAAATCGCGAAAAAAATAATTTTATATCCCATACATATTTTAGCTCTAGTCGATTTGTAGAGTATAGAACATAATTTTTTTTTTCGCGATTTCGATATTGGTCCCATAGTGAAAGTTGTTCAGTTTGATGGTCTACACCACCCCCTTAAATGTTTATTTGTAGTTTTGTAACACCTACAAAATAATTGGTTGTATCAAATATATTTTTCCGAGTTAGGTGCACTTAGTTATAACGTAACAAGTACCTACGTACTCTAATGTTAAAGACGTCTTGCAGCCGACGTTAAGTGTTACCAAGAACCCTCTCCTCTCCTGAAGAGTTCTCCAAACTAATAGATCAGATGTTACTTACGCAAGTACCAACACAACAGACTCTGGAGCACCTCTCCAACTCTCCATACTGATTTGTGTTTTACATAAGTTGTATCCTGCATGTTGTGAGTGTTTACCCTTTTCAGGATAGTCAGATACTTTTCTAGACCTTCCTTCCAGTACGAAGGTTCCTTCCTTCCTTTGTTATTAAGTACATAATCTTTCCCCTCGTATGCTTTGGTGCAGATCTGCTCCAAGAACAATTCATTTTCTATTGTGTCTGGAATTTCAGCATACGAGAGGTTAAGTAATGCTCATTAGGTATTGAAAGTTTCAGGAAGGAGAAATTTAGCAGAGCTAGTTTTGATAACTAAGTAAATTTAAATGCCAACATAGAAATCGCAAAATTTTTGTTTTTCCATAGAAAACATAAATGGATACTACTCAGCTCTACCAAGAATGTACCTCTATGATTTTTTTTTATATTTCTATGTTGGTGCCATATTAATATTGTAATAACATTACAAGAAACTAAACCAAAACTATGGTACCTACATTTTGATCTCATTAGTAGGTATTGTAATCTATGTTCTCTGGTATAATAAGCGTATCCACTTTTTAAGGTTCTCAATAAATAAAAATATTAACGCATTTGAATTTATAGCCTGTATAAAGTGATCTTTTTTTTAAAGACATGAGATTTGGGTATTTCCTATACAAGGTGTTACAAAAATACAAATAAACATTTAATGGGGTGGTTTAGACCATCAAACTCAACAACTTTCACTATGGGACCAAATTCGCGATTTCGATGTTGGTCCTATAGAGAAAGTTTTTCAGTTTGACGGTCTAAACAACCCGTTAAGAGTTTTAAAAATGTATTCTTACTTATGTAACACCCTGTATAGATTTAGATCGGTAGATGTAAATATTTCGGTCAAACAGTCAAAAACGTTTTTGAAACGATCCGTTTTAATTAAACGTCGATACAAAAAAAAAGGAAAAGACAAATAAACCCACATATCTGTATTTTCGACAAATGGATGGAAAATGTAACAAATCCGTAAACAACGTTTTATAATTGAGTACAAGTAAATATATTTCCCGGCAATACAAACGAAGCTACGAATCGAAATCAAAACGCAGATTGTTTTTATTTAACGTTGCTTTAACAAACAACATTGAGCTTTAATAAAATTTCGAAGCCGAGAGCAATTTCCTGAATATTGTACTCTATTCTGTTTGGTCAAAAGTAGATAGGTACCTACAATTAATAAAAACAAGCTGGCAATTTAAAATGTTGTTCTACCTCAAACACTCAAAGAAAACCAAAGCTTTGCTAGTAACACAGCCCAGAGGAATTATAAATATAAATTGTAGAATTATTTTGGAAAATTTAATTGGTCAATTTGGGTATGTCGGTCATAGTCATAGGGATAAGGCCGTCTACCTTTCAATATCTCTTCTTCTTATCGTGTGGGCAAGCCCGGTGTCTTTATTCAAACCGCCTTACGGCCTCTTACGTGGTTTCCGTGGTCTCCGTGGTCTAATGGTTAAGAGCCCGAGCCGAGAGGGCTCTTGACACGGAGGTCGTGGGTTCGATTCCCACGGGGGACACCTAGTTTTATATCACTTTGTGCGTTTTTCCCCAGTTGGTTAGGACATTGCAGGCTGAATCACCTGATTGTCTGAAAAAAATAGATGATTCCGTGCTTCGGATGGCACGTTAAGCCGTTGGTCCCGGATACTATCTCTGGTGGTAGTAGTCGTTACATTAAAACCACGTCAGAGGCCGTAAGGCGGTTTAAATAAACTCTGACACCAGGGCTTGCTCACACGATAAGAAGACGTGGTTTTTATGTAATTACTACTCCAGAGATAGTAGCTGGGACCATGGAGTAAGAGGAGATGGCATATCGGCTTGTTTCTATAGAAAATTATGTCGCCGACAAAGGGGGTGAGGGACGGGTGAGGGGAGACAAAAAGCTTAGGGGAGCGTGTAATTTCTCTATGGTCGCAGTACAAACTAGTGCACAATTGGTGGTTACTGTGCACACTTTGTTACACCATCTCTACCAAGGGGAGCGTGTAATTTCTCTATGGCTGGGACCAACGGCTTAACGTGCCATCCGAAGAACGTGCAGTCCGAATATCTCTGAAACTATTACAAACTGAAAGTTGCAATTTGCTTTTGAAACTACTTGTTTTTCAGAATGAGGGTTATTAAATAACTTTAACCTTTTCCGGGATATTGAGTGGTAGAGGTAGGATAGGCGGCGGATTTGCTCTATGTCTCTAACAGGATGTAAGGAAAATTATCATTAACCTTTAAACCACATGCTCATCCCCTTAAAACTGAACAACTTTTACTATGGGAGCATGGTACATATGTCAGAGGAAAAAAAATCTGCGGTCTCATTATACATTTTAGTCGAGTAGGTAATATTGCACTTCAGATTTTTTTATTGCTCTGACAGGTATGCTCCCATAGTAAAAGTTGTTCAGTTTGATGGGTAGAGTATGTGGTTTAAAGGTTAATGATACTTTTCCTAACACACTGTACCTATAACGGATTGGCATCTCATACTTATTTGACGACCAAACTATGTGGCTGCCGGTTATGACCACAGCATCTAAACCCACCTCTGATAGTATCGGTACCCCATTCCATCAGACAGCAGGGTAAGGACCAAAATGTAAAGCTATGTTTAGCGCATACTCGTATACCTACAAATGCCCTTCAGAATATCCTGGGCACCTGACCTGCTTTTCTATAAAGGTTAGTAGCAGTCGCCGCAGTCGACTAGCGTAAAATTATTCTTTGTAGCTGAAAATTACGCCGAGTTTAATATTACCTAATTATACAGGGTGAAATTGATATCATTAGCATCCTTTTAAAATCTACCCATCAAACTGAACAACTTTTACTATGGGAGCAAACCAATCGGAGCAAAAAACAAATCTGCTGTCTTTTTTTCTCCGATCGGTTTGCTCCCATAGTAAAAGTTGTTCAGTTTGATGGGTAGATTTTAAAAGGATGCTAATGATATCAATTTCACCCTGTATAATTAGGTAATATTAAACTCGGCGTAATTTTCAGCTACAAAGAATAATTTTACGCTAGTCGACTGCGAAAAACAAATCTGCTGTCTTTTTTTCTCCGATCGGTTTGCTCCCATAGTAAAAGTTGTTCAGTTTGATGGGTAGACTCTTAGTTAGTCATAGTCAAAGTCGTATATTTTATTGCTTCATGTGTTACAAAGGTCAAAGGTGATATCAATTTCACTCTGTATATTCGCTGATTATTTTATCCAGATTGAAAATATAAGGATCTTATCTACCCATCTCAGTCACATACCTACTACAGATAATACATCTACGGTATTCGCAATATACCTTACGGAACAGGTGAAATTGATTAACTTCGTCCTGAACAAACAACGGAAAACTGCCTGTGAGGAAAAACTGAACAATGTATGAACAAAAGTTCACCTGGCCCTGAATAACTGCCGCTTCGGAAATGAAGCCTTTTTGTTTTTATTTACTTGCGTTACGTTTGTTTGATGTAAGGAACGTTATTAGAGTTATTACATGAAAGAGGTTCGCTTTTAAAAATTCGATTTTCTATTTCATTTATGAGTGTATGAAGAAAACTCATGAACAAGTTTTCTTCATACACTCATAAATGAAATAGAAAATCGAATTTTTAAAAGCGAACCTCTTTCATGTAATAACTCTAATAACGTTCCTTACATCAAACAAACGTAACGCAAGTAAATAAAAACAAAAAGGCTTCATTTCCGAAGCGGCAGTTATTCAGGGCCAGGTGAACTTTTGTTCATGATGTACCCGGGTACATCTTAACTTTAACAATTTGACCAAAATAAGAACTCAAAAAAGCAATGTCTATTTCATAGCTCCTCCCATAATTATTAGGGATGCGAAAAAGAATGCTAAGTAATTTGAATTACTATATAAATCTATTATTATGAAATACAATTTTTGCTACTTTACATAAATTATTAGCGCGCTTTATAATGTAACTAGGTACGAGTATTCTTCTTATCGTGTGGGCAAGCCCTAGTGTCAGAGTTTATTCAAACCGCCTTACGGCCTCTGACGTGGTTTTTATGTAACGACTACTACCACCCGAGATCGTAGCCGGGACCAACTGCTTAACGTGCCATCCGAAGCACGGAAGCATCTTTATTTTTCAGTCAATCAGGTGATTCAGGCTGCAATGTCCTAACCAACTGGGGAAAAACGCACAAAGTGACATATCACTGGGTGTCCCCCGTGGGAATCGAACCCACGACCTCGGTGTCAGGAGCCCAATGCTCTTAACCATTAGACCACGGAGGCAGTTACTAGGTTACTACTTCATACTAGGTATTGTATGAAGAGAAGACGAAGACCAAATAAAGGACGCATGAGCCATGTTTAGAAAACGAGTGAACATTGAAATCACGACTAAGTATTATAAATAAATGGAAGAACTAATAATGTCGCTTCGTGAACATGAACTGCAACTGAATGACTAGAAGAAGATGATACCATTAGTTTTTCCATTTATTTCTAATACTTAGTCGTAACTTTCGGAACTGTATTACATTGACGAAGCATGTTGTAACATCGATCTGTAGATCTCCATACGTTTTTTTTTTCTCGAAGCATGTTGCTGATTTCTGACTGCTGCAGCAGATATTTATTATGTTATTAACCTTTTAATGCTGAATGCTTGTTTTCTGAAAGAATATGTAGTGACAAAGATAGAGAAAGGTATGTTGAGATGGTTTGGTCATATGGAAAGAATGGATGAGAGCAGATTGACGAGTGCAATCTATAAGGCAAGCGTAATTGGAAATGTTGGAAGGGGACGGCCTAGACGTACATATACGGACCAAATTGGCCACGTGCTTAAAAAGGGCCAGGTTCAGCCGAAACCGACGAGCATGCATGAAAGGACTAATGAATGTGGACGAAGCTAGAGAGGTTTGTCCTGACAAACGATCCTGATCGTAGGAGATAGCGTTCCGTTGTCTCTGCCTACCCCAGCGGGAGACAGGCGTGAGAATATGTATGTATGTATGTATGTTATGTTATTATTCTTAAATACATATTATTCCTAAGTCATAACGAAGATAATGATTAGCGTAAGATTTGATTGATAATGTATTCCCGATGATAAAATATTGGCAAATGGTCTACACCTATTTTCTATCCGCAGTAGGTCATCGAACTTCAGAAACAAATAAGTAAGTAGACGATAGAGTAACGCAAGGTCCTTCTTAATATTCTGACACTTTTTAAGGGGATGATCAAACCGTCATACTGAAAAACTTTCTCTATGGGACCAACATCGAAATCGCGAAAAGAATCAGCTGTCCCATACAGCTCAAGTAGGTTTGCAGTTGTGTATGGAACAGCAATTTTTTTTTCTCGATTTCGATGTTGGTGCCATAAAGAAAGTTGTTCAGTTTGACGGTCTGATCATCCCCTTAAAAAGTGTCAGCATATTAAGAAGGACCCTATAATACTATACTCTGACTCTACCTACATCTCGAATATCTTTAATTATCAAGTAACACGAAGTGAACCCCAGTGACAAAAGTAACTTATCAATGTAACTTTGACCTTGTGTTATTGTATGAAATTCTTTATCATTTTAGTGAGTTGAACAACCGACAGTTTATATCGTTTGATTTGCCAGTTCTTGGTGATTGAAACATAATTATTTTTCCGGTTAATGCAATGAAGAAAAACCGAACTAGTCATTCTACCACAGAATAAATGTTGACATAAACTATACAGGATCTAACTTAATATACAGGGTGTAAGGGACAGCGCTCCGCAAACAGAAACGGTGAACTCAGACCATCAAACTGAACAACTTTCACTATGGAGCCTACCTCAGGAAACGCGAAAAAAAATCAGCTGTCCCATACAAAACTGCTGTAGGTACCTACCCGACTCAAATGAATGGGATAGCTGATGTTTTTCCCATTTCCTGACGTAGGCTCCGTAGTAAAAGTTGTTCCGTTTGATGGTCTGAGTTCACCGTTTCAGTCTGCGGAGGGCAGTCCCTTACACCCTGTATGTCTACTGAAGGTTTTTTAAAAGGATGATCAGACCATAAAACTGATATACAAAGAAATCGCAAAAAAAAAATAAGCTGTCCCATACAAAACTGTCAACCTAACTCAGCCCGAATGTATGGGACAGCTGATATTTTTTTTGCTATTTCGATATTAGTTCCATAGAGTAAGTTGTTCAGTTTGATGGTCTGATATCCCGAGAGTGCTCCATCTAGAAACTAATATCTGAGGCTGTGATTGGTCAGATAAGTTACTCGAAAGTGCAAACAAAAAACGGTTTCCAGGACATAATTTCAAAATAAATTGAAATCTAAAGAAAACTGTAAAGGGTAGGTTTTTATGTAGAGGGTTAGAAAGTTAACAATCTGCGACATAACCTCATTCTTTGTCGCCGGAGAGCCACTAAACGAAGCTGAGGCAATTCTGGAATAATGACAAATAAAATAAATGCATGATTTTAATCTCGACCGCTAGCAGGGTGTCGTAAAACGTTTACGAGCGGCTACTTATTGTTTGGTTCAACTCACGAGTTTTTGCCTTCAAGTGGTCTCCGTCAGGCGCGGGATGGTTGCATGATGTATCACGGAAAAATATGCAATGAACATTATGCCGTCGCATCGTGTTGACAATAAAAATTATTTAGAACGTTTACGGAGAGCAAAGAAACAGCTCTGAAGATATTTTACAATTCCTATGTTTCTGTGCCTACAACGTCAGCGATAAACGAAAATCTTGGATGCAGATTAATAAACTAGAAGTTTAAAGGGTGCACTCAATCAGCATTTACTGCCGGATCTTTTCCCTGTTCAAATTTTTAAAAGTGGTCACATCTGAATCGACAGTTACTTCCCTTCAGTAACCCATCTTCGAGCTCTATCATTCTTTAACTACTGGTTAGAAACCAATTAATTTCTTTAAAACCTATCTAAAAACGATAATCGACGCCCAAGTCTATTTACCTAGAAAGGGAGGCCTATGTCCAGCAGTGGACGTCCATCGGCTGAGAAGATGAGATGGCGGGATGACGGGATGAAATGCCTGAGCAGTACTATAAAATCTCACCTGTAATTACAATCGCTTTCCCCTTATACCTTGAGCCAATAATTTCAGCGACAGCGTCAAACGCCACCACATTTGTTGGCCAACCCTTTGCTAATGCGATTTTGTGTTTTATGACTGACGTAATGTGGTCGCTTCAAAGTGTTGGGAATACTCGGGAACGGTCCTCTGTTGATTAGAGCTGCTATCTTGATTGTAACCCGAGACGAGCGGATGTGACGTCTGCAGTGCTTTACAGGCAAAGCTCAGGGACTGCTTCGTATATCGTTGAAAAGTATACTTCGTACTCCAAAAATAGTGATGGTCAGAAGACCCGCTACAACTACAAACTATCTGTAAAGACGTTTACTTTTAGCTTATTTAATGTTTCGGATTCCAAATATTTCACCGCAATAGTGGTAGCATATTTGTCGCGCTCATGTCTTGGCACTTCATCATATCATATTACACGAGCGAATTCAAGGCAAAGTACATTCGGCAAATAAAGTTTACTATGTTTCAGGCTCGGCAAATCTAAGGTGGCGCGTTGCGGAGAGGTATGGAAACTCAATCTTTAGGTCCAGGTGCGAAATCGCACGGCAATGCCATGTAGTACCTACCACTGAGTTTTTACCGACTGCTCTCAAACGGCGAAGGAAAACATCGTGAGGAAACCTGCATACCCTGAAGATGAAATTCCGATGCGTATGTGAAATCTACCAATCCGCATTGGGCACGCGTGGTGGACTAACGCCCATATACCCTTCCTGAGGCTACGCCCTGAGGGAAGGCTTGTGCCCTGCAGTGGGTCGTACCGTACCTATATAAACTGTGTGATGATTCTAAATATATTGTTCATGATGAAGTCATCATAACACAAGTCCAGACTAGATTCTGGTACTTTAAATGTGACTAGTAGATATATTTTGTGACAAAGCCCGACATATTTATTTATTATGTCAAATAGTTTATGTTGCTGGCTGTACGTAGTAACGCATAGGGCTGTGTTTCACGAGTTTATATTAATTAGGTGCGATGGCAGCGAGGTCACGTACGCGCAAAGTAGATTATATATGTTCACCCCTAGAGTTCTTCATTACAGCACGTCTTTATTGTTTTTCTGACCTTTTCTCCCTTAAAATATATATTATGCCATGCGAAATATACAACGGGTGTCGTATGTATAAGTATGACTGACAGTAAGTCACAGGAGAGCATAATATATAAATTTATAGGTAGGTATACTCGATAACTGCGTGCAAAAATGTGCGGCTAAGTGTGCGTTCACCCCTATTGAGAATATCTCCGACTACGCTACGCCACCTAAGAAAATAGTGAGCTTATGCATACAACTTGAAAACACCAACATTTTCTCTATAAAAATATATCATTATTACCGGCTGGAAAATATGAAAACGGAACGAAGGTAAATTTTCTTCTAGACGCAATAAATAAGGGGCATTTCAGACCGACCACAAAGACTTCTCACAAAGAGTATCGTTAACGTTCGTCCGCCGGCAAACAGGAAGCGCCAAATCATTCACCGCGACCGGAAGTACCCCGGCGACGCCGAAAAACTACCCCCGCCATTACAATTAATTTCTACTAACGGCAAAAATTTGGACAATAAATATTTTTTTCTTGTGTAGCGAAAGTTTTTGTTTTTTAGAATCGAGAGCCGTTTTCGTGGAATAAAAGAGCGGCGTCTCTTTGTTGGGAAGTGTATTGAAAGATTCGTTTTGAAGGAAGATAATAAACACCTATTAAATTTACACTTTCTAACTATACAAATATATACACACGGCGACACATCAAGCTATAGAAACCAATATAAGGTGGCCGCGCGTAGGTCGAGTAAATAAAGTCGCGCTGTGTCCACTAGTCTAGAACATGAAGCTAGTCTTAATGAGAGGAACCATACAACTTCTGGATGGGGACACCTGACGACCCGGTTGGTGTGATGGTTACCACGTCGGACTGCCAAACCAGCCTGGGTTCGAATCCCGGTTCGATGGATGTTATATGTTTGTGCCGTTGTTGTATGGTTCCCATAATAACAAAAAGCCTGAGGCTTACTTGGGAATTATCCCAAGTACACCATTGTAATTATACAATAGTGTGCCTGTGAGCGTTATTTATTATTTCTCAAATATATATTTTTTTTTTACCTAGTGATATGTCACTTTGTGCGTTTTTCCCCAGTTGGTTAGGACACTGCAGGCTGAATCACCGGATTGTCTGGAAGAAAAGATGATTCCGTTGTTTGGATGGCACGTTGAGCTGTTAGTGCCGGCTACTATCTCTGGTGGTAGTAATCGTTACATAACACAGATTACCCCCAAAAAACACGTCAGAGGCCGTAAGGCGGATTAAGGAGAATGAGTGGAGATCTAGTGACGAGTACATAGCCTCGCTTTCCGTATAGAAGGCGAAGGTTCGATCCCCGCGTGGGCCATCTCGTTACCAATTAATTTTTAGGATCTTTTATGTACGATTTGTAACACTAACTACTTGCTTTTCTGTGAATGAAAACTTCGTGGGAAAACCTTTAAAAGTGACTATTCTAAATGTTATAATTAGAATATAATCTAAATACCTCCTCGATGAGTAGGTAGGTATGTTCGTGAGCATTATGCCATGTCATGACATGAGCACGAGATGATGATGATGTCCTCCACGACGTATCCGTCGACGGCGACCCTCATTGGTTCCTGGCATGAGCTCGAATGTGACTGCAGCATCCGAGTTTTGTCTTAAAGACCCTGTTACACGCAGCACAGTACAGTTGCCCAGTCGAGTTGTACGTGTACCTACCTACCTAAATGTTGGTTTGTGACGGGTCTTGCGGTCTTGGCGTTTGGCTTCAAGGGTTGCCAGCCTTGCAGTCTCGAAGTACTCGGTCCCTTCCCTGACAGCTTTTCGCCACTCAGGTCTCATCTGCGCAAGTTTATCACAGGAGTTCGAGGCTATGCCGCTTTCTGCCAGCTGACGCTTCAGGACATATTTGTACCACAAATACTGGCCTCCAGGGTTCCGCTTTCCATTAGCACGAGATATCGTCGACTTATCGAATGGTAGGTGGTACCTACAATTTTACAAAACAGTTTGTGCCACTCAATGACTCAACTGTTATCAAACTTTTCATACAGTCATTTGTTTTGTCGTAGGTATTCGATCATTGGTATTTTTATACAATGAAGTTAGAAAACGAAAAGTTACCTACTCGATGCTACATTATTGTACGACGACGAATAAAGTAGTGAAACCCATAATTATGTAAATAAATCAACATTTGAAATGTAATAGGTAGGTATAGTTACAAGGTACCTATACCTAATTGAACTACTTTACTTACATTATCGAAAGTTTGTACCTTTATGATGTAAGTATTGATTGGGTAGAGAGTAATGTACCTAATTACAGAATCGATATGAAACTGAACATTTCACACACCATGCCCAAATTTAGCAAAGTCGGCAGAAAAAGCTTTCGACATAAATTATCAAAGGAAAAACGTATAGAGCGAATGAAGCAAAATAAAAGACTAAAGATAGATACTCTTAAGCTAGAAATAAGTAAAGCTAAACTAACGACTTGAATTTTTTTAAACACCTGAGTTCACTCGGCAGGCTTTAAACGGTTTTCCGGTAGAGTGGTCTCCACTGACGTCATATTTAGATCTGGAACGTCCGGACGTTGCTTACGTCATGGTTGCATTAATTTCCTACTTTTATCCACTACTAAAGTTTATACCAGCTTATAATAAAAGTACCTAATCTAGAATCCGCCATCTGTCGATATTATGTGTGATAGATCTACTACTTACTATGCAGGCTCAGGGACCCGAAGCGGGTCTTGGCCTCCGACATCAAAACACGCCATTCATCTCTTTTCTGTGCCATCTCAGTCCAGTTGGGCACCTCCAGCTCCTCGAGATCCTTGATGACCTGGTCTATCCAGCGATACCTGGGCCTGCCCACCGGGCGACAGGGTCGCCCCAGATACGCTCTCTTCACCGCACGATCTTCCCCCATCCGTTCTATGTGTCCGAGTCAGCGTAGTCGAGCAGATTTTATCTCTCCTAGTATGTTGGGCGTGGAAACTAGGTCTTCTATTTCCATATAGTACTAAAGGAAAAATTTAAGTATCACAAGGAATACAAGACATATAATAAGATATCCGATTATCAGACATTCTCTCTATTGCGCAGCAGAGCTCATGATCTAGAGAGAAGATGCTTTAAGCAATATATTTGTAAAATCGAATCGTCTATTATTAGTGATCCTAGGTCCTTCTGGGCGTATGTTAAAAGCAAAAGGCAAGCTCATACCTATCCAAATGTTATGCACTTTAGAGATAGTCATGCCGATACTGGCGAGGACATGAGCAATCTTTTTGCAGCTTATTTCCATTCCACATTTTTGGATAAAACTACCACTGATATAAATGACGACTGTCGTCCGGTACCCGATTTTGGTTTGGGAGCCATCTCCTCAGTGGAAATTAATCCTGAAAAGGTCCTCATTATTTTGAAATCCTTAGATCTATCTAAAACTGGTGGACCGGACTTCATACCACCTATTTTTATTGTTACTTGTGCGCCCAGTTTAGTGGTGCCCCTTTGCATTTTATTCAAACGATCACTTTTGGAGGGAGTGGTACCCAAAATATGGAAAACTGCTTTTATTACCCCAGTCCAGTTCTTAAAAAAGGGGACAAGTCGAATGTTGAGAACTACCGACCAATTTCTAAGTTATGTCTGTTTGCCAAGATATTCGAACGGATAGTTTATAGCGATGTTTATGCTGCTCTTAAACATTCATTCGGTAGTGAGCAGCATGGATTCCTTCAGAAGCGCTCGACGGTTTCAAATTTAATTCTTGCCAACGAATTTATCACTAGGGGTATGGAGAGTGGGGCCCAAGTGGACGTGATACACTGATTATAAAAAATGCTTCGATCGGATTGACCACTCTATTCTACTCTCCAAACTCTACGCGGCTGGTGTGCACGGTGATTTATACAGGTGGTTTGCATCGTATATAGAAAATCGTAGTCAAGCAGTTGTTTTACAGGGTTACATGTCCCAATGGACTCCTATTCCGTCTGGTGTCCCTCAAGGATCAATCTTAGGGCCCCTGTTGTTCATTATATTCATAATGGATATCCAAGATTGCTTCCTAAATTCCACAATACTCTTATTTGCTGATGAAATGAAAATCCTTAAGAACATTTGTAATTCATCTGACGTTTGTGAGTTACAGGCAGACCTTGAGAGGTTCGAGGCTTATTGTGTCAGTAATAAACTTGATCTCAACGTTTCCAAGTGCTTTTGCATGTCATTCACACGAAAATTTGTTGAATTGGAAACGAACTACTCACTGCTCAACCAATCTATCAACAAAGTTAATGAAATTAGGGACTTAGGTGTAATTCATGACAGGAAACTCCTATTCGACAATCATATTGAGAGTGTGGTTAATAAAGCCTCTAGGGCGCTAGGATTTATTATGAGAATGTCAGCTGACTTCCGCAATTTAAAGACGATTAAAATATTATACTGCGCTTTTGTACGCAGCCACCTTGAATACGCGTCCCAAGTTTGGAACCCGCAATATCTTATCTACAGGCAGCGTATTGAAAATAATCAAAAAAGGTTTTTGCGCTTTCTAGATTACAAGGCCAAAGTGTGGTCATTGGACTATGAACACAGGTGTAAGCGATATCACTTTCTTCCACTTGAAATTCGACGCAATGTAAGTGATGTTTGTTTTTTGGTTGGTGTCGCGAATAACTCTGTCGACTGCCCTGGTTTGTTAGAGATGATAGGCCTCCGCACTAATACCCTGAGCTTAAGGCAGCGCCCCCTTCTCCACATTCCGTACGCAAGGACTAATTACAGACGAAACGCATTCGCAATACGTAGTTGTGACAGCTTCAACGAATTAAGCACAGAGCATAACTTTGACCTATTGCTTACGAGCAAGGCAACCGTTAAACGCAAAATTGCACAAGCTTACTTTGGCAACACCAGTGACCGTTAGTGATAAACTACAATTACAAGTTAAGATTAATATATTTTCCAATTTATCTGTGTAACAAATGAGACGAGTGGCATATAATATAATTTTAGTTTTAGTTTTTTGCTTTTTAAATGTGGAGATTTTTCAATTGGCGTTTAGATTTATATAAGAATATTTAATAAAATTGTAATGCTGTAAATCTTCCTAAAATAAAATAAATAAATAAATATTTTTCTTTATACGCCAACTCCCATCTCCTATCTTACTTGGTCCCAAATCTTTCGGAAGATTTCCCGCTCAACCGCTAAAAGCTTATTTTCCTCTTTCAATGTCAGTGTCCAGGCTTCTCATCAGTATATTAATTACGCACATCACAATGTTATGTGATGGATGTAATAGTCATAACTCGCACTCGATGTTTGAATGACGTGCTGCCATGCTTAGATAGGTATATCACGCAATCAGTAGGATTGAAGATGTGTGTTTTAGAAATTCTGGTCGCATCTTCTCTACAACGGAACACCTTCCGAGGCGGGTGGTAGAGTAAATCCAAAAGCTAAACACCACAAATTTTAATTAGTAACGAAACTTTAAAGGTGTATTCACACCCTGAATCTGAACAACTTTCCCTGGGGAACATGGGTCGAAAAACGAGACACATTTTTGGACCTCCCATACAAAATCGATCGGTCGAGTCGCACTTTTGTATGGGGGATATAAAAAAAAACTTGTTTTTCGACACATGCCATGTTCCTTAGGAAAAGTTGTTCATATTCACGGTCTGATTAGACCCTTAAAGTTTCGTTACTAATTAAAAACTAGTGGTGTATGTACCTACCTTTTTTTTTAATTTTACTGAAACGTTGAAATAATTTTAGTTTATGAGTCGAGAAACAAAAACCTGTGATAGGGGTTCATTTTAAAACTGAACATTTTTCATTACTTTCTTGCGCAATAAGCGGTTTATCTTCCATCGTCTTAAAATGGACACTTCATTATTTTTAATAGTTTTTCGACACTAATCTTAATTGTGATAGTTTATTAGGTATTAGGTACTATAAAATGTTCTTGTAGTAATACGAGTAGCTCCATTCTATCCCGCGTGTTGTCGTAACGAGGCGACTAAGGGTTACGAAACACAATCTTTGTATGAGGCATTTTCCAAGACTATTAGAAAATTGAAGTGAAATTAAAAACGCCTCTTTGAATTGTGGATAAACAGAGCTGACATTTTAAAACATTAATAATATTCACCTACGTCTGCACTCTGCAGACAAAAGTTAAACGATATTGCACTTACAATAAATGACGCCATCTCTGTTGTCACCATTATTAATTAGTCAGAAAATAAAAACAAAGCTAAGTTTAGGTCTTTATCAGATCTTACATGAGCCACCAGAGGCGCGCTGCCAGAAAGTATTTCACGTTTGACCACAAAATATATAAGTGTCGACTCAAAGGGCGACGATCTCCTGATTGTTTTGTGATTCAGTTTAATTGATAATACTTACGTAGGTATGTTAGTGCACTTTTCACGACACTTTCTTGGAAAAAATACCGTATTCAGGAGATAGATTTAAGTATCTTGTTTGGACAGAAATGGACATGAGGCAAGCATTTTAAGATGCGTGCCTTGCCTTTTTATTTTAAACTTCAAATTCTTGCTCACGACTCATCATAATTAATCATCATCATCACAACCTATACAAGGTGTTTCATAAGTAAAAATAAATATTTAAAACTCTTAAGGGGGTTGTTCAGACCGTCAAACTGAACAACTTTCTCTATGGGACCAACATCGAAAACGCAAAAAAAAAAATCTGATATCCTATACCTACATATTTTAGCTCTAGTCGATTTGTAGAGTATGGAACATAATTTTTTTTTTCGCGATTTCGATATTGGTCCCATAGTGAAAGTTGTTCAGTTTGATGGTCTAAACCACCCCCTTAAATGTTTATTTGTATTTTTGTAACACCTTGTATATGTCCCACTGCAGGGCACAGGCCTACCCTCAGGGAGGGTGTATGGGCGTTAGTCTACCACGTGTGCCCAATACGGATTGGTAGACTTTACATATGCATCAGAATTTCTTCTTCAGCGCGTATATATGTAGGTTTCAAATCAAATCAAATAGGTATACTTTATTTTACACGAAAATATAAACAGTCAAATACAGAGCGAAAAAACAGTAGGCACAAAGGAAGCCCGATAGGCGGCCGCTAGGCGGTTTCCTCGCGATGTTTTCCTTCACCGTTTGAGAGCAGTCGACTCGGTATTACGTACGTACATAAGTTAGAAAAAGTCATTGGTACCTACATGGTATGTGGTCCGTGCGGATTCGAACCCGGAACTCAATCTGAGTTTCCATAGCTCTCCGCAACGCGCCACCGACGGTCTTTCCTATAAGTAACCTCATAACATTTTCAATAAGTATATTTATATATCTGCTATATAATTTAAACAATGCAAAGATTATAATAATATGTAATTAATTAGTCAAAAACAATTTACAAATACTTTGGTAAGTACTAGGAATTTCCTTATCAACTAACTACTATGTTAATGTAATTGTGTTTGTTTGTTTGCCCTATTTACTGTTATTAGTTAACAATGCTACTAATAACAGCTGTCTCTCTATAAGTTCATTCATTGTTATCAATTTATTAGTATCTTCTATTCTACAATATAATTAAGATAGTAGACAGGTCCTTCTTATTATGCTGATACTTTTAAGGGGATGACCAGACCATCAAACTGAACAACTTAGACTATGGGACCAACATCTACGAAAAAAAATACTGTCCCATACAGTAGGTATTGCAGTTTAGTATGGGATAGCAGATTTTTTTTGTTCTGAAAGGTTTGCTCCCATAATAAAAGTTGTTCAGTTTGATGGGTAGAGTATGCGGTTTAAAGGTTAATTATACGTTTCCTTACACCCTGTATAGGACAGCCAAAGAAATCGCGAAAAATAAAATCTGCTGTTTCATACTAAACTGCACACCTACTCAACCCAAATGTATGGGAGAGCTGATTTTTTTTCGGGATTTCAATGTTGGTCACATTGAGAAAGTTGGTCAGTATGCTGGTTTGATTTCTCTAAAAAATACGTACCATTTTAGAAAAGCCCTATACGAATTAAAAACATGTTGGAAATAAGTAAATAAAAAAGTGCCTAAACAAAGACACACAAGGAAATTAAAATTCCAGGCGAATTCTCAAACCGTAAACAAACTGAAACTATAGAAATGAAAACAGGGAAACTATCCGAAACATCTCTTCCTGCAATACTTCGGTTTATTTTAAACTCATTTATTGCCACTAAGTTACAAAGCCGCTAATGGGTCACGGAAGGGACCGGATTTAGTAAAGCTCAAATTTTATTACGATGCGATATAAATGGCTTTTGTGTTTCATTCTTCTATAACCAAATTCGCATGGGAAAAAAAAGAATTGTTTGTGTTTTTCTTTTATAGGCAGAACCTATCAATCAATCAATCAATTATACTTTATTTTACACCAAAAAAACATAATATACAGAGAGAAAACAAACAGGAAATACAGAAGGAACCTATGTCATCGATTAGGTAGGTAGGTATATCATAAAGTTTGTCCGCTCTTAGAGCGCTTTCGCAGTAACTAGGTAAATCAATAAGAGGATCGATATAATTGAACATTGTGTAGAACATTAGTATTATTGCTGAAGAGAAATAAAGTAAGTACCTAATTTCCATTCTAAAAAAAAAAATTTTACATTTTATTTCTCCTCACCCAACTCACAAAACACAATCAATTTGGTAGGTAGTGCACTAAGTAATAGTGGTGGTACAACCACTACCTCTTACAATGCATAAGAAAACCAAACAACCGGTTTAAAAATCATAAAACTACCACTACCAGAACTGTACCAGTGATATTTTTGAATCGTGAGATTCAAAATCATGATCGAATGATGCATAATCTTCATAGTAATTTTCATATTTTCTACTGCTGATTTGATCGTGTGACTTTCAACGATCGCACTCCTGGGACACGATTTTTGAATCTCATTCGGCGAGGCAGTTGAAAGAATCAAAATTACTATGGAGATATGAATCTTTCTACTGTTGATTTAACTTTCAAAAATCATACTACAGGAGAGCGATTTTTGAAAGTCAAATCAGCAGTAGAAAGATTCGTATCTCCATAGTAATTTTGATTCTTTCAACTGCTGAGCTCACTGAATGAGATTCAAAAATCTCACTTCTGACCCATAAACAAAGATTAGACCAAATTTGCCACAAATCCGTCCCTGGAGACAACCGAACTCCCGATCTTCCCGTAGTGTAGAATGGTGCGCGATACAATGTGGACGTGCGCGGTTGTGTTGGCGCTGGCAGCGTGCGCGGGCGCGATCACCCGCGACCAGTTCTACCCCCACGGGCCGGGGCTGGACCAGCGCCTGCCGCGGGGCGAGGTCCCGTCGCCTGAAGTCACCCTGGCCGTACCCATCGTCTTCTATGGACAAACTTATGAGACCGTTTTCGTAAGTTTTGCTTCTTCTTTTTGTGTGCAATCGTCGTATATTATCTTTCTGAAATGAGGATAGTCTTTGCGGGACGCCCGAGCGCGCTGTATAGAAACCAAGTTAGATCCTATTTTCAATACTAATCCCAATTAAAGTGCATGACATTTTTAACATGATCTAGAAACTAATCTCTGTGCCTGAGGTGTGTCAGTTTCAATGCTAGGATTAATTTTAAGATTTGTATGAAAATCTTAGAACCACTACTGTAACTTTGAAACTAATTTTAACTGAAACTCAATTTTAACGAAAATCTGACAGACCACAGGCACAGAGATTAGTTTTTAGGTAGTGTTTTAGATTTCATTGACTGTAATTGGTTAATATCCAAAATATTATTGAACTTCGTTTGTATGGAGCGCGCTAGAGTAGGTATGTCTCCAATATCTTGCCATTTCTATCGTGCTGGCTGATGCAAATACTTTTTTACTTCTGCATAGCTAGCATGCCGCAGTGATACAGCGCTATCACGCCTTAGCTCTCTTTCTTAAAAGACGTGATACAGCCGTATCACGTGTAGCATACTACGAGTGCTGATTTCGTTTAACATGGATACAATTTTAACCCCCCGCCCCAAATGATATTAAGTTTAAAGCCCGTCCGTCTGTCTGTGTCCACATAGCACCGACACAAACGGACCTATTTCGAAGCGGTTTTTATAAACTATCTCGCTTTTAAATTCGTCGATATCAAAACGCAAACTTTGTAATTTTGTAACACCTAAACTTTGTACTTCACAATTTACTGCCTTTTAGGTCTGATTTTGCCCTGACCCTCGTAGAATTCAATAGGAAGTATCCGTCCCTTCCCAAACTAATTTTACTGAAATAGTTTCGATATACAAGGTGTAACAAAAATACAAATAAACCTTTAAGGACCCCCCCCCCCCCCCCCCAGGCCTAAAAGGCAGTAAATCTAAACCACCCGGTTTAGACCATCAAACTGAACAACTTTCACTATGGGACCAATATCGAAATCGCGAAAAAAAAATGTGATGTTCTATACTCTACAAATCGACTAGAGCTAAAATATGTATGGGATTTCAATTTTTTTTTTTCGCGATTTCGATGTTGGTCCCATAGAGAAAGTTGTTCAGTTTGACGGTCTAAACAACCCCCTTAAGAGTTTTAAATATTTATTGTTACTTATGAAACACCCTGTAGAAGGTGTGAAGACGACATGTAAGCTAATTATTATCACAGTTTTTAAACTTAATAGAGTACCTATCGCGCGGGCTCTATCTTGTGTGTAATAGGCTCCTAAGTTTATCAAGGAAGCTGATTTAATAATATATTTGCAAAGACAGCTAGTAGAACTGGGACTGGTAGCAACCTCGGGAATCCAAGACATTACGTACACCGTAACCCCTGCCGTAACCCAATATATACCTAAGAATTAAGCAACTAAAGACATAAATTATCTAATCGAGCTAACTATCTTCGCTTCGCTTGCAGTTTGTACACTAAAACGATACAGACGGGTAGTGGTACCGAAGTAGTGTGGCTATTGTAGCGCTAGCATGCCACGCATGACAGAGCGACAAAACGAGAAAAACTTCATGCGTGCTCATTTTGACATGTAGCATGTTAAACCAACTGGGCACACTACTGTGTTAGTTATCTAAGAAGATATTCTGTGGTACTATATGAGTACGGAAACCGGGCTAGTTTAATGTGCTACGCCCTAGATCGATTCTAGACTACGCCGTTTTGTCGCTGGGACAGGCGTAGCCGAAAGCCATAGAAATTATTAATTTTAAGCCCTAACTAATTGCACAATGCACAATCAGTGTTGACAGTCCTTTGGTTCTTCGGGGTGTCGTAAGAGGCGACTAAGGGACAAGGTTTCTTTTGGATTGTTTTTGTGTGCCAGGTAGGTACACTTCACATAATTTCATTCAAACCCAATAAAAGTGAACCATATATACCTACAATTGCTCTCTTCGATGTTCAAGTAGTTGTAGCAAAGATTATTTCCACCCGTATAATACAATACGGTATGATTCTACGAACATGTCAGAATCGTTTTCATAAATTGATTATTTTACAAACAATCAATTTAATTAAACTACAAACGTGGTATTAAAGACCACGATATTTACCATCGTTCCAGCAAGTGTGGTATTCTCCAACATTCTCCTACATTTATAAGTAGTTGCATACACACACACTCTTCGGTTTCTTTCTATCTACATTCACGCTTTACAATTAACGACGCCGGAGTGCCTGCAATTAGGAACAATTGATAGACCACAGTGGTGTTAAAAAGGGGTTCATCAGCGCTTTAGTGGAGAGCGTTGACCACCCATTACTGCTAGTTAAACAGTTTGGTTAAGGCGCCAACTTCAGTGAGGCTAGTGACAATAAGTATAATTACAAAAATGCCAACCTAATTAGCTATAATGAGAAAAATTTTATGCGTTACATATTTTTCTCCCCTCCGGACGGAAAACGTAAATTCACGTCCCGCTGCGCTAAACGAAGTTGCCGCTTTCCACCTCCGTCGACGAGAAAAATAGTATACTAACCTCGGGCAGTAAAAATGAAAGCCTCAGTAGATCACAATATTATGTTTGTTAACCTCGGCGAACATGAGATCTGAGACCTTTTTACTTTCCTGCCCTCGGTGTGTAATCTACTATATTACACAGACCATCAATCTGGACAACTAACACTATAGGACCAACGTTGAAATCGTGATAAAAAATGTGCTGTTCCGTAGAAAACGTCGATAGCGAGCCGACCCAAATGTATGGACCAGCTGGTATTTTTTTCGCGCTTTCGATGTTGGCTCGATAATTGAAGTTGTTCAGTTTGATGGAAGTTTAGACTCTAAACCACCGCTTAAAATATTAATAGGGTGTTTTGTTACATCTGTATAAGAACGTAAAAATAGACAATAAACTAAGACTATAATTAATTACCTGTTCGTGAAAATTTTGTTAAACCCTGATTGAATTTGATTTGATTGAATTTATTTATTTTTTTCCTTAGCCTGTTTCATCCCACTGCTGGGCAAAGGCCTCCCCCCTTACCCTCCACGCATCCCTGCAATATTTTAATTCAAAAATTTTAATTATTCGCACTTACCTACCTTCTATCTTCTCTCGCCTTTCTACAATATACCTACACATTCATATGACCTCACCTATAAAACTTACCAACATAATTAAAGACAATTTTACTGTTAAATTAATGCAAAACACCTTCCAATGTGGCCCAGCGATGTCTAAATTGATTAGCAATGTCAACTTTCTTCACCTTTGGCAACTATTTAGTAAAACCACATTCATTGTTGATTGTTGAATACTTTTCGATAAAATAATAAATATTTAATTGGATTAGTCAGTTACACGCTACACGTGCCCAGTAACAGTTTCCCTGTAGGTACCTACAACTACATATTGGTTACCTACCACCAAATGTTACCTTACCACTTAGCAATTCTCCAAATCGCTACCATTCTAGAGTACCATACAGCGCGTGTATTAAAACACCCTAGTAATACATAAGGAGGTTCTTCAGACCATCAAACTGAACAACTTTCACTATGGAGCAAACATCGAAATCTCGAAAAAAAAACAAGTTTCATACAAAACTGCAACCAGTACCAACTCGACTCAAATGTATAAGACAGCAGATTTTTCTTTCGCGATTTCGAAGTTGGCTCCATAGTGAATGTTGTTCAGTTTGATGGTCTGAAGCACCCCTTTAAGTATTACTAGTGTTTTGTTACACCCTGTTGCAGGGTGTAAACTTAAATACATTACACACTTAGCCCCACTTGCGCCAACCTGGGTTGGCAATAAACTCCAGGTAGTTGGTAACCCATGTTTTTTTTTTTGTTTAGAAAAACAACTGAAAGAGCCATTTTATCCGGAGTTAATTGCTAACCCGTGGTTGGCGCAAGTGGGCCTTAACCTCTCGTATGCTGGAATTCCAGACACAATAGAAAATTAATTGTTCTTGGAGCAGATCTGCACCAAAGCAAACGAGGGGTTAAGGGGGTGCTGTAGGGTTGAACTACACCACACAGCACAGCATCGCATTTTTCCGTCGCTCCATCCTTTTCTGTCACTCAGGAACGTCACGCACGCGGCGTGCTGTCGCGCGCGATCGCGTTCCGTCTATCTTATATGCTCCAGCAAATGACGATCCTGAGTGGCAGAAAAGTATGGAGCGACGGAAAAATGCGATGCTGTGCTGTGTGGTGTAGTTCAACCCTTAGAGTCTAAAGCTTAGTAAGACCATCAAACAGAAAAACTTTCACTATGGGACCAATATTTAAATCGCGAAAAGAAAATCAGCTGTTCCATTGAAAACATCAATGGCCACTGGACCCAAATATATGGAACAGCAGCTTTTTTGGTCCCATAGGATTTTTCAGTTGTATGGCCTGAACCCCTAAGATATGCCACATATTTAGTTTTACACCTGTATATTCGTTAAGCCAGAGAGGGCTATTGCAGCGGCTTAAAAAATGGTGGTGGAACGTGGCCCGCTCTTATAATAGTCTAACGATGAGCAAGTTAAAAAACATATCAATGTCATTTACCTACTGCCCCTAAAACTACCTCTGTGTCAATCCAAAACTAAACAGGCACAAACAAATTGCAATAGGATAGCAATAGTTGATAACGTTATTGCAAATCGTTATGGACAGACGGACGGAAGTGCATGGGTGTATATCGGGTACAACGGATAGCGACGGTCACTGACTGTAGACTTTTCGAAGTCTAAAACTGACTGACCTTTTGACAGAATAATCAGCTTGTTATCTGCAGTCAGTCATCCTATAATTCCTGCGTTCAAACGAATCTGGCACTGTTTACACACATCAGTGCCCCCTGGCACATTTGTGTGAGTATAGTAGTCGTATACACAGACTTCAAGTCTGTGGTCGTATACAACACTATTTTTTATATGCCAGAAAAAGTTTATATTCAGATCAATTCAGATAATGAAACTAAACAACTTTCCCTAAGGAACATGGGTCGAAAAACGATAAAAATTGTTGAAACTATACTAAAGCGCCGATCAGCATAAGTATAAGCATAATGCTCACTACTATATTTCCCGAGGGGGTAGTCAGAGATATTCTGAAACCTCAAAACATCCACGTTTCACCAGCAGTGCCGAAACTCTGTCAAGTGTGACGGAGTGTGAGCCCGTCGCCACTTATAATGGACAGTGGGTACAATACATGCCTCGAAATTGAAGCATGCAGGTTTCCTCACGATGTTTTCCTTCACCGAAAAGCCAGTGGTGTTACAAATCTTACATATATTCAGAAAAACTCATCCGCCGCCGATCTGCTGGAGTGCGATTTTTGAAAGTCATTCTCTGAATTCAGAAGTTGTTAATATCAAAATTACTATGGAGATACGCATCTTTCTACTGCTGATTTTTGAGTTTCAAAAATCGCACTCCTGAAGTATGATTTTTGAAAGTCAAACCAGCAGTAGAAAGACGCATATCCCCATCGTAATTTTGACATTTACAACTGCTGAACTCACCGAATGAGTTTCAAAAATCGCACTCCTGGTCGTTTAATGGGAGGTCCAGAAATATTTCTCCTTTTTGGACCCAAGCTTCTTAGGGAAAGTTGTTCGTTTCATTACCAGAATACCTACACTCTTAAAATTTTTCTGGTACCTACATAAACATAGTAGTTACGTGTTTCCATCCACGTAAACAGTCGCTTTAGTTAAATTCGAAACTAAGAATTTATTTCTTATGGTCCTTCGGCACAGATTAACTAGAATTACTACGTAACTGAAATTAGGGGCCAATTGTAGAGACGATCTTGTCATTCTAAAAGGAAATTTATAATGTATCATAATTACACAACACACAACTTTTAGACGTTGGCTTTTACTAAAGTAACTAATTTGTTTACTAAATTAATTGATAATCCAAAATAATAGTTATGAATGAAAGAAAAATAAATATAAGTAATCGTTTTAAAACGAACAATTGGGCTGCTCAATAGAAATTTAAGGAAACTCGTTATCTGTTAAATAAGAAGTCGGGACCTTTAAGAGACATACCTAAGCTACTCAAGATACCACCTTTATCTTGAAACGGGTCACAGAGACATTTATATAAAGTACCTAATCAGAATGATAACTTACTATGTTCAACAGTTACGTCATTTAATAGCAGATTCTAAGTTTGTAGTTATGGCAATATTTAGAAAGTGTTCAGAAAGTGTTAGATGTTGTTATTGAATCCATAAATAACTAATGTCTAGAAACATCTTCAAGTCTTATTTATAAGATAATAATTATGGTACACATATCATACAAACACTTTGTTGTTACAGTTATATTTAGTAAGCTTAGAACTAAACTGATATCTTGTCCACAGGTCAACAACTACGGAGTCCTATCCTTCAGAGCTGACATATCATCATTTTTGAACTTCGAGTTCCCACTTCCATATCCTTCGATAGCTGCCTTTTATTCTAACGTGGACACCACAGCTGGAGGTGCTGTTTACTACAGAGAAACCAACGAGTCCCACGTTTTGGTCAAGGCAGAAGAAAGCGTTCAAAACAATTTCCACCAGTATTACGACTTCAAACCAACCAGCGTGTTTATCGCAACCTGGGTAGACGTCACGTACATTGAACGCTCAGACCGTAAGAACAGTTTTCAGGTCGCTGTCATCAGTAATGGAACGGAAAGTTTTGTCGAGCTTCTTTATCCTGAGAGAGAAATTCAGTGGATACAAAGAGATGCAAAGTTGGACAGCTTGCCAGATGCAAAAGCACAGGCTGGTTTTATTGCAGAGGACGGACGCATGTTCAATCTGAGAGGTTCGGGTAGTCACCAGATTAGAAATATTGTTTCGTAAGTATATTACGTCACTTTAAAGTTCATCGAAGAATTTTGTCAAAACACGATATTAATTCTTCTTTTATTCTATTTTCAGATGGTCAAACGTACAACAACCTGGAAAGTATGTATTCCGCGTCGGAAATATAACAGAAGATGGTAACATCGCCGTACCAGATCAGTATGACCAGTACGAGGTAGAATCCGCAGAAGAATCTAAGACCTGCGCACAAAGCGGGCCGAGCATCTGCCACAACCAGGCCAAATGCGTGGACTACCAGGCCGGTATCTGCTGCCAATGCAACCCAGGCTTCTACGGAAATGGAAAATCGTGCATCAAAGATGATGTTCCGCTTAGAGTCCACGGGAAACTGAATGGTATAATCAATGACGTCCAGCTAAATGACGTCGACATACAAGCCTATGTCGTAGTAGCTGATGGTAGATCGTATACAGCCCTCTCACAAGGCCCACGTTCCATAGGAAGCAGTTTGCAACTACTAAGTGTCTTAGGAGGAGTTATCGGATGGCTGTTTGCTAAACCATCAGGGACAGCCAAGAACGGTTACCAACTGACAGGTGCCTTATTCAACCATACAGCTGACATTGTCTTCCCAGTCACCGGAGACAGGGTTACCATAAACCAAGAGTTTCTAGGTCATGACGTATTCGACCAAATTACTTTAGAGAGCGATATTCGTGGAACTGTACCAGTTATACTGACTGGAACTAAACTTGACGTCACCGAATATGAAGAACAATACACGGTTGTACAATCAGGCTTAATACGCTCGGATTCTGTTCGCACCTTCACCAATAAGGTGACAGGCGAAAAATATGAACAAAGAATTTCACAAACAGTTACCTTCAATCCTTGTCGGTTCGCACCACCTTCAGAAGAAGATACTATACCCTCAAACTTGAAAGTAGCTAAAAACTATTTGGGATACGAATCAACGCAAAACATTGTCAGATATGGGTTAAGTAATAAAATCGCTCAGCTGGGGCAAGAAGATCCTTGCATAAAAGGTCGAAGCACTTGTGGTCCGCACAGCAACTGCGTGGTGCAAGGTGAAGGTTTTACCTGTGTCTGCCAATCGGGCTTCGCAGATATCTATTTAGATAATAAACAAGCCTGCGTAGATGTAGATGAGTGTGCTGCTGGCACACACAATTGTGACAATAACGCCGACTGCTACAACCACGATGGGGGATTCCAATGTAGATGTAAGTCAGGATTCGAAGGGAGCGGAGTGAGTTGCTCACGCGTATCGCAATGCAGGGAGCAATGCGATGTCAATGCCCAATGCATAGTCAACTATAATGAGCCAGCTTGTGTATGCAATCCTGGCTACACAGGTGATGGTCGAAACTGCTGGCCTAATGTTAATGACTGCGGCGGTTGCTCTCCTGATGCTCACTGCGGTTACGGCGAGAGTAATTCCTATAAATGTATATGCAACGAGGGATTTACGGGTGATGGTCATTACTGTGCTGAAACTACGTACACTCCTGCAAGACAGGATCCTTCACAGTATCCAACGCAGTATCCTTCACCACAATACCCTAATAGACAGGACCCATCTGCTAAGCCCTCAGAACAGTACCCTAATGGACAGGTCCCCTCACAATACCCTTCACAGTACCCTAACGCACAAGACTATTCTCCACAGAACCGTCCAGAACAGGACCCTTACGCACAGAACACACCCAAACAGGACCCTTACGCCCAGTACCCTTCTCAGCAATACCCTACTGAACAGGATCCTGCTCAGTACCCTGCACAGTATCCCTCATCACAACATCCTTCTTCACAGTACACACCTGACCAGTACAATCCTACACCGAACACCCCAGAACGATACACTACCCCATCGCTAGCACCTGTCACCACACCATACGACCCTCCACCTACGGCAAATGAGGCAGACTACAACGACACCTTCGTCCTGCCCAACTGCGATGATCACAGTTGCACCTGCCCGTCTGGTTACTCGAGCTATAAGGACGAGAGAAACATCGAACTATGTCGCATCGATAACTACAGACCACCGCATCAACTCACCGAATATAATGACACATCAAGTAAGTTCGAAATTACATGCTAACAAATAACTTGGACATTGATACCAAATACTTGTGAGACTAATCATACTTTTTCCTTTTAGTGACATGCGACACAGACACCGACTGTCCTCCTAATGCGATTTGCTCGTTCCCACAAAACGATCCATTTGGTATTGGGCATTGTTTGTGCCCAGAAGGCTATGAAGGTGATACGTATGAATGCATAGAACGCACAGGACCCTCCTGCTCTTGCGGCCACAACGCTCACTGTGTGGAAACTGTCGCAGAGGAATTATTGTGCGTCTGTGACACTGGTTACCAAGGAGACGGCTACACTTGCCGACCGAACTTCACTTGCAAGAATAACTCCGACTGTGAGTACCACGCCGAATGTAGACCGAACGCTGCGACCAACGAATACGTTTGCGAGTGCATCGAAGGATACATAAAAGATCAAAACGATGCCTGTATCCCAGACAAACAGTGTAACGGAGCTGTTTGTGTAGAACACGCATCTTGCCTCTACGATAGCAATCAAGATGTCAGCTACTGCCACTGCGACCAGGGCTACGAAGGTGTGGGCATAGATCAGTGCGTTCCTCAGGGTACAACGTGTGATGTTAAGAACGATTGCCATCCTGACGCAGTCTGCACGCCAACAGACAGTTCGTACCAGTGCTTCTGCAGCGAAGGATATGTTGGAGATGGTTACTCATGTACGCTCGACGCAACCTGTCAGAACGATCCATACATGTGCGACGCGCACGCCTCATGCCTAAAACGGAGCGGTGCATACGTGTGTGAATGTAATACAGGGTATTACGGCAACGGTTCGTATTGCGCAAAGAACCCAAGGCAATCTGGGAACTTCCTGATTGCAAGTGATGGAACAACATTGTACAAGGTTCCGTTCGGAGGGTCACCGAGAGACTACGGAACTCCGATCAATAGTGCGGTGTATCAGATCGCGGTCGCAGTTGATGTGGACTGTGAAACAGGCAAGATTTATTGGGGAGACGTTGTTAGCAACACAATAAAGAGGTCAGCTTATGATGGATCGGAGCTGGAGTCATTTTTGGCAAATGGTAAGATCAATTAATGTTTTGGCACAGAACCAATGACTATGATCAACCCTATGAGATTTTTTCACATGTAACGATTTTCACAGATATGAAGTCTCCAGAAGGCCTCGCAATCGACTGGTCTTCGAGGAATATATTCTGGACAGACTCCAAGAAATTGACAATTGAAGTGGCTAACCTTGCTACAAAGATACGGAAAGTTCTGTTTGAAAAGGACGGCATTTCTAACCCAAGAGGCATTGCAGTTCATCCCCATAGAGGGTAAGTGACATCTATTGTATAATAAAATAAAGTGATTTACACTGATTACAAAACTATTGCTATTATCATTCAAAAATTCAAATTAATGTATATTTGGGATTAATTAATTAACATCAAAAATATGTTCAAATTTTACAGAAAAATCTTCTGGTCCGATTGGAACCGAGTCGCTCCTAAGATCGAATGGGCGAACATGGATGGAACACAACGCGGCATATTCGTCGACCAATCAGACGTTAAGTTGCCCAACTCGCTCGCCATCGATTGGATGAGAGACCGTCTGTGTTACTCTGACGCCGGATTACATAGCATCAAATGCATTGTCATTGATACACTGGAGAGAGAGACAATTGCGTCAGAATGCACCTATCCGTTTGGATTAGCTGTTAATGATAATATGTTCTACTGGACGGATTGGAAGACGTAAGTAACTTTAAGGTTTTGAAATAGATATTGCATTCGTGTGAATACATAGGTATTCATAGTTTCTTCGAATTGTGGAGTAGCACAATCTTTTGTTTTCATAATCGCATGTAGCATACCGTTAATAAGAAGCATTTTCCCCAAGCAAACAATGCCCAAGATGAAAGTTCGCTGTTATGAACATTCTCTGTTAACATGCCTGACTAAAATTAATCCTCTGTGCTAAAATCCTCTTTTAAATTTCAAGAACCGTTGAAGACATTTTACTTTATCTAATATTAAAACGCTTACAATAATTATAGCAAAAAGTACATTACTCTACCTAAATTATATTCAATTGAATGTCCTCTATTATTATTAATGAACTGTTTTATACCTACAGACTCAAAATCGAGAACATTGATGTCCAAACAAAACGAAGAGGCGAATTATCAATAGCAACAGCATCAAGGAGACTTTACGGTGTTGCTGTAGCCCCGGATCAATGTCCGGCATCCGGTAATGTCTGTCAGTTCCGAAACGGGAACTGTGAACCGGACCAACTGTGTTTGCCGGACGGCCAAGGCGGGCGAACCTGTGCGACCGGCATCAGTTACGATAGCTCTTAGAATAATTTAGAATAAGGTATCTCGATTGGCGATTTATTCGTACAACCGCTAGTGTGAATTACTGTATGGTCAGTATCTTAGAAACATCAGATAAGGACAAAGATAGACATAAGGTACGTATACAAAAACTTATGTCAACCGATCATGCATTAACTTTTTTACAGAATTTTGAACCTCTTGTAAATATGAATAAAGATTATAGCTGCAATTTTAAGAAATAGATAAGTTAAGCTTCTAAACCAAATATAAAATAAATAGGTTACAATAAGTTACTGCGTTTATTGTTAAAAAATAAATTCACATTGGTACTAATTCTTAAACCTAACAAAATAGATTCATAAAACATGAAATGAATGTTATATTGCAATGCAGTCTTACATTTTTAGCATAAATTTCTCTACTTTATAACACATTTTGAAGACACAAACTAAAAAGGGAAAAATTAACGTAAGATCATTAAATGTACTTCTATCGATACCATATTTGATACCAAAGTAATAAAGTTATTTATTATTATAATAATGTGTTGTTTCTTTAATAGACGATAAACAAACATAATTTAAGTATAAAATATCAAAATCAACAACAAATTTTGTTTTAACGTTTTAAATTAACGTTATTATCTACTCCTTTACATAAAGTATATGAAATTAGACACTTAGCCCCACTTGCGTCAACCTGGGATAGCATTAAACTCCAGGTTAAGTTGGTAACCCATGATTTTTTGTATAGAAAAACAAATGATAGAGCTATTTTATCTGGGGTTAATTGCTAACCCGTGGTTGGCGCAAGTGGGGCTAAGGGGGGTATTACAGAACGACACTCAAGTGGAGATCTCTTCTTGAGTATAGATAGAAAAGGATGCAAATACATACAACGTATACATGCATCCTTGTCTATCTTTACTTAAGAAGAGATCTCTACATGAGTGTCGTTCTGTAATACCCCCCTAACAATTTCTTTAACTTCCGCACAAGCCGAAAAGAAAACCATGCTGGCCAATTTAATCGTAATCCCAACAATTACATTGAAAACATAAGCAAAATAAGAATTGGTTTTACACTACGCAGCAGAAATAAAATATACAGCGTAAGAAAATGAAAACGTCAAGTACATGGGAAAACGCATCAATTCAAGAAATATACTTATAAAGTACAACTCCAGAACGTTATAGTTCGTCATCATCCATGACTGAGAAAGCTTACGTCCTACTTGAAGATTACAGAGATTTTTCAAAAAAATAATAATGTTGCCTACACTCCGTAGACGAGGCATTATATTTTACCAATTTGTACAAAAATACAGTCAGCAATACAATATAAAATCAGAGGTGTTCTCGACTTTGGTAGGTGAGTGGTACTTAATTTCGACATAGAAAACGTTCTATTTACAGGTAGAACTAATAAATATTATCAATTCATATTCATCAAATATTTTACCAGTTTAGTATTTTTTGTAACATAATTGTGACCTACTATAACTCTAATATCAATAAAATGTTTACATTGCTGACTGTAAAAACTACATAACATGTCCAAACGTGGTCCCAGCGAACTAAAATACTATGGAACTCTCATTCCGCTCACAAAATGGCACCACGCATACCCCAATCAAATGGGCGGGGCTAAAAACTACAATCATCGCGCTATTGGAAATCGGGCGACAGTGTGACCGTCAGCCAATCAGCGGCTGCTGCACAACGCTGCGTAGAAGCGAACATTGGCCAGCCTGTTGCCAGTGACAGTTGTCATAACTACGTACATAATTCCTAATAAATTATATTTTCTCCTCTCCGGACGGAAAGCCTCAATTGTCGTCCCGCTGCGCTAAACGAAGTTGTCGCTTTCCACCTCCGTCGAGGAGAAAAATAGTATACTAACCTCGGACAGTAAATAAGAAAGCCTCAGATCACCTCGGCTTCGCCTCGGTCAACAATTACATGAGATCTGAGACCTTTCTTACTTTCCTGTCCTCGGTGTGTAATCTACTAACTATATTTTACCTATTGCGATAAGGTAAGGAGTCCCCAGTCACGTTGCAGGTTCTGACCCGAGCACTTGTCTCGCGTTGTATTCGCGCGGTTCGCGTCTTTGCCTGACACGAGGCTCCTTAATCCTCAATCTCCTCCTGTTCTTGATCAAAAACAATCCCTGAGATTGGGATAGACACTCCCAAAAACTACTTGACACTGGCGGAAATGCAGTGCTAAAGTCCATTAATTATATAAAGAAGGTAAGGTCGAATTTGGCATGGGCTGGCTGCCATAAGTATATAAAGATGATGTAAAGATAGGATATGAACATTGGTGCGTTTTGAGCTTAGATCAAAATAAAATTAATGGATAGGCCTAAAGCGCGGTAAGTCGAAGAACTACTGGTGCACTTGGTCCATACAAACTAGCGCCATTATCTGTCAAATCTAGGGCACTTGCATACAAATTTGAAGTAAACCTTTCATTTGTGTTGCCTCATTTTTCTGGTTTGAAATGTTCGCGTAAGGCCTATCCATTCATTTTATTTTGATCTAAGGTTTTGAGAGGCGATTTTGTTTGAAATTATTCTTTCACAGTATTTTAGTTCGCTGCTTGTTCCACATTCACTTAGAATGATTTACATCGGACATGCAATAGTTTAAAGCACATATATTTAACCCCACAAGTCCTCCGTGCGACCGAATTTAAATACTAAAGAGGCGGCAAAGATGAACGCGTTTTGTAACAACAGACTTACTCCAACCCAGGTGTGTGTCTCTTTTGTTTTAGGATCTGCAAGCAGAAAGGTATATTGTTGCCCGATTACATAGGAAGAACGATGTCATCAAGCAAATTTTAACCTTAATATATTTATCTTAAGAGTTTAATTCTAGCATCTATTTATTACTAGGTATACTAAAAACGCTTATGAATTTTTAAATAATGCTGTAGGTAACGATAAACAAATAGTAAATTAAGATATGTGTGACTTAATAGTCCATTATGGAACGTCAGGAAATTATCGCCCGAGCACAGCGAGGGGTATAAACGCCGTGCAATAATGGACTTACTAAAGTCACGAGTATTTCCATACTATGTATCGCATACTATGGATACGAAAATGTGTGAAAAGGCAGATTTTACGAACCCAAATAAAACCCTACCATAATAATAAATGCTTCGACGGATAAGTTCTAATAGAATACCACTTTTTTTTGTCCGGCTCATCCTCATTTTGGACCAAAATGGATGATGTCTTATTTATTTATTTCTTTCCTATTGGAATATAACTTATTTATCAGGTAAAACCAAACTTACCGGGGTTGTTGACGAAGTTAGCGAACAGAATCCAAACAGCTGCGATAAGGGAAGCAAAGCCGACCACGAAGCCAAGGAAGAGCCAGAGTCGAGCGCCGCGCGGGCCCATGCAACCTCCTGTGTACGTCTCACCTCGCACCTGCAATATACATGTGCAAACACTTTAGCTATAAATCTAGTAATAATTCTAAAACAAAAGTCCTTAGTACTACGTCTTGGGCCCGATTCGACCAAACGCGAGTAAATTTTATTCTTAGATTAAGTCGCCGGTTACTATAGAGTAAACTGATTTTGCGTTTTACCAAGGTTTTACCAACCCTAATCTAAATGATGTCAATGTCACATAATTAAAAAAATTATAATAAAAAAAACCTACCAAATTAAAACTGCATAACCTCACATTGCAATAAGTACGGATACAACGACCTGTTTCTTTAGGTGAATTATACATTCTTTCTTTTAGTACGGGGTGTGTAAACACTAAAAGTAAAATTGTTCCTTGTACAGTTACTCTTCTATAAATCGTAGTTTGGTCGAATTCGGTCTTATTATTATTATTTGTATGGCTTGTTTCATTCCTGCGGGTTTTACAAATTAAAATCTATATTCTTTTTAGGCTAGCCCAAGATTTTCGGTCCAATTCAAAACCGGGAAGCTGTTTTGTGGGATCAAAGATCAGACCAGTGCCTGCCTGCGCTTCTGATTGCCACGCGGAGTGCCACCGAGATCTGACATCGGAAGGTGTATTGGCTTCTTCGTGTGACCAGATGGTTTTGCGGGTGATGGTTTGGTTGGGTGAATGGATGGGTTTGATGGTAGTCGAGAGTTTGGAACATCGTCCAGGGTTCTCCTTAAGGCTGCCATTGTTACGCGCCTTTGCCCATTCGACAGAGGCCGCCCGTATCCGTCAGAGATGCGATAAACATTTAAAACTTTTAAGGGGTTGTTTACACCATCAAACTGAACAACTTTCACTGTGGGACCAACATCGAAATAGCGAAAAATAAATCTGCTATCCCATACAATTAGCTCGAGTCGATTTGTAGATTAGTATGGAACATCAGATTTTTTTTTCGCGTATGTTGGTCCCAAAGTGAAAGTTGTTCAGTTTGATGGTCTAAACTGTTATGTATAGGATTCCACAAATGAAACTCTCAAGCATCCGAACAAGACTGATTTATTTTAGCCAAACTAATATCAATATCCAATAGAAGAGGGTATGAGAGGATACGACATTTAGCAACTACCTTCTTAACGTTATTATTATATCGAGGTGACATCACTATAAATCTATAGGTAGGTATGCTGTAGTTATAAACATCACATCCTCCCACACTAACAAAAGATTAATCTAAAAGTTAATCTTACAAATAAACCGAAAACGTTAAACAATATATAGATACCTATGTAGTCAGATAAAGGTAAAACCCCTTTTTCCTTTCCTTTTTCTTTCCAATTTAACTAAAGACAATATTATTTATTAAGTCCCGTTATTGACATATACCTTTTCGCCGAATTCTACACTGAGTATAAATGGGGTCTGACATTAGGCAACTTTAGTATGTATAATATATAATTATATAGTTACCATGAAATGACATTTAATGAAAATAAATACCGAACAACGCTCATAGAACTTAATTAAATAATACACGTGAATTACTCGAGCATCAGTAACGATACATTACAAAAATAGCATCTTACATACTAAATACAAGCGTAACCGAACCGAACCTGTGGACGGCGTATACGAGCCGGGCGTCCTCGCATTATCTCGTCCATAGGCACTTCGGGCCCAGGCGACAGCGGAGCCGCCCTTACACGATATGTTACTGACCCTAAACACTCTAAAATGTTACCTTTACCCGAGAACTGTTTATAGTTCTGTTTAATTTTATCGAACACTGGCTTGCCGATGCCGAATTGACGAGTTTTCTCGGATTTTCCTCCCCTGTGTTTACTGCCTAGTGAATTATTGCGTACGATTTCTATTACGGCTGGTACGATTGGATTATCCCAATCACAAATCTTCTCTGGTTTGTTAGTTACATTAGTGCAAGCGATACCCAAAGCAGTCATCCACCGCCGCCCTAGGAGGGCCGGACTGTTCGCACCGTCAACAATAAACAAATCCAAGTCACTTTTAAATGAACCTTTATATCGAACATTATAGACGGAGAGCTGGCTACGAGTTTTCAAAATGATAAGGTGTAGTGAAAATTTTTATGGAAAAGCCTTCCTTACTAGCTGACAAGTACATTGCACTGACTGGCAGAAGTCTACCTCGGGGAGGGAAGCGGGGGTGGGGGGTCAAACACGTAAATTTTTAATCAAAATAAAATCATCGGTGTAGTTCTGAAATTTTGTGTAGTTATAGTTTTTAGCAGTAGAAATAACGTAAAATTATTGGCAGAAGTCTATGTCGGGGATAACCCGTTGGCAGAAGTCGATAAAGTTGGTAAAAATTAGTCAAATTAAAATGATAAGGTGTATTTCTGCCAATTTCGTTTTTATATAGTTTATGGCTTCAAATAGCTGTACATAAATTGGCAGAAGTCTAAATGGTGGCTAAGTATATGAAAAAATGACTTTGAGTTGTGGAATTTTTGTACATTTTCTTATAATTTGTTCGACCAAGTATTGAAAATGTTATAGTATGTTATATATTTGTAATCTACTCACAAAGCCCTTTCATTTGATACCCCACATGGTATGTTGGAAAGATAATTGTTTTCTTCTTTTGACTGCTATCTTCACGACGTCACAGATTCGACCCCCACAGTCTGACTGCATGTCATCTCATATATTTGTCTTCAGAATTTTGCAAAATCGTTGTGGTGGTACAGGTAAAGTATAGTTTTTGGTCCATAGATCACCGAGCTTCCAGTGCTGCCCTCAATCGAATATTTTATCTTTCTGCATAATTAACCAACATTTTCAAAAAACAAGAATAATGTTACATTGAAGTCATTATTGGTTTTCGATTTATCCAAACATTATACAGAATGCTTTGTTTTTTGATTGGAAAACATCTACAGACGGAGTGGCGCGGAAGGACTCCGATGAGCTGGTGACATATTATAAAAAACTTATTGACAACTACCCGCCGAAATATTTTACTAGACAACAAGATCGTAATAGGTACTTACCAAATTCTAGTTCAACAAAATTTTGTCATTTCTGCAATAATATCTACCTATCGAAGGGTTCATTCCGAAAAATATATAAAAGATAACGGTCACTCAGTCAGTAGGTATCCCTTCCGGTACGGGTTACGGGCGTTTACTAATATACTACATGGTGTAACAAAACACCATATACAGGGTGTAAGTGAAAGTCTGGCTTTTACTCCTCTCTGGCCCCCTTAGGAAACGTGAAAAAAATCAGCTGTTTCATATATGTATTTGAGTCGAGTGTAGTTAAGCTGTTTTGTATGGAGTAGCCGATTTTTTTCGCTCTTCCTAAGGTTGGCTCTATAGTGAAAGTTGTTCAGTTTGGTGGTCTGAATTCACCGTTTAAGTACTTGCCAGGATGTCTCTTACACCCTGTATAATATTTAAAGGGGTAATTCAGATCATCATTGACAACTAAAAACAAAAACAAAATCAGCTGCCGTAGGTACGACTCAAATGTATGGAATGGAATAGCAGATTTTTTTTTTTTCACGATTTCGATGTTGGTCCCTTAGATCTCAGAAATTGTTCAGTTTGATGAGTAGAATGATGATGATGATGAGTAAGGTAGGTATCCGTATTGACTAAAAATGTACCCTGTAGGTACTTATAGGTATTTCAAATTATTTACTGAATGTATCGATTTAGGGTAGAACTACACATGGCCGCACGCGATCGCATTTTTCCGTCGCTCCATCCTTTTCTGTCACTCAGGAACGTCATTTGCTAGAGCATATAAGATAGACGGAACGGAATAGCACGGAACAGCACGCCGCGTGCGATCGCAAAAAGCGACGGAAAAATGCGATCGCGTGCGGCCATGTGTAGTTCAACCCTTAGTTGTTGTTTATAGATATTAGTAACTAAACCATTAAATAATTTGAAATACCATAGTTCTAGTTCTGGAATATGGCTATGTGCACGACACTAGCGCCCCTGGCTGGTGTCGTACCGCCGTTAATTACTTCAAGTAACATTTGTTAGTTAAAGTTTGTTATTTCATAATAAAGTAATGTAAAAACTAAAGAAATTAGCAATAATATCGATATTAAAAATAACTATTTGCTAGAATCCAAGATATTTGCAATGCCAATTTCCGTACCAACTTTTCACACCTTTGGAGATAAAATTTCAAAAAACCCTTTTTATTAGTGAAAGTTGTTCAGTTTGGTGGTCTGAATTCACCGTTTAAGTACTTGCCAGCCATGGTGTTCCAGTGGCGAGTAACCTTGCCTGCCTTGCAGGAGGCGATGGTTCAATCCCCGCCCAGGAGTGCGATTTTTGAATGTCATACGTCGAACTCAGCAGTTGAAAATGTCAAAATTACTCTGGAGATATGCATCTTTTTAGTGCTGATTTGAGTTACAAAAATCATACTCCAGGAGTGCGATTTTTGAAAGTCAAATCAGCAGTAGAAATCTGCATATCCGCAGAGTAATTTTGACATTTTCAACTGCTGAGTTCAATGTATGACATTCAAAAATCGCACTCCAGGCCGACTCGTACCAATGAGTTTTTCGGAATTTATGTACGATTTGTAACACCATTGGCTTTTCGGTGAAGGAAAACATCGTGAGGAAACCTACATGCTTCAATTTTAAGGCATGCATTGTACCAACTGTCCATTATAAGTGGCGACGGGCTCACCCCCCCGTCACACTGGACAGTGTTTCGGTACTACAGGTGAAACGTGGATGTTCTGAGGTTTCAGAATATCTCTGACTACCCCCTCGGGGAATATAGTCGTAAGCATATGCTTATGCCTTTTTAGTGAGCACCTAAGATGCCAATAGAAACTTCCATGCTAAATTTTAAGTTTGTAGTCTTTACAGTTTTGGAGATTTCGTGTTGAGTTACTGTATGGATTTGCATAAATTCAAGCATATTTTACACAGCTTGTCCTACCAAAGTACATATTTCTGCCACCGCGGGCGCTGACAGTTCCCATCACCACTTCGCACATAGCCAGTGACAACACTAAAAATAAACATTAAAATTTAAAACTTTTAAGGAGGTTATACATTTAGCTCAGAACATCAGTTTTTTTTTTCGTGATTTCTATGTTGATCCCATAGTGAAAGTTGTTCAGTTTGATGGTTGAAACCACCCCCTTAAATGTTTATTTGTAATTTTTTTGTAACACCTATTTAACTTTCTGGCCAATTCTGATAAGCAAATATAATTTATTTAACAGAAAAATGTAGGTACATCTAGGATGTAGGTAGGTAGATATATCTTGGTCGTTACTAAAGCTGTTCTAAGAATAAGTAACGTCCAAGTGTTTCAAATCTCTTTTTCTGTAATAAAAAATGGCCTTAAATTTTCGTTGCTATTTATAGAGTATAGTTTGCAACTAACAAAGATATTAAGTACCTACTACTTACTGAAAATTCTAGTTGAATTTGCAAATTTCTGGTTAGAGTGGCTAAATATTTTTCTCAGTGGGATTTGTCACCTGAGAAATGCACGTTTTAAATTATGTCCTTATGTCCCCCTTGCATATACAGGGTGTAAGTGTCAGCCTAGCAAATACTGAATCGGTGAACTCAGTCCATCAAACTGAACAACTATCACTATAGACTTTCCTCAGGAAACGCGAAAAAAAATCGCATTTCTCAGGTGACAAATTCGAAAAATAATCAGCTGTCCCATACATTTGAGTCTGGTAGGTACAGCAGTTTTGTATGGGACAGTTGATTTTTGTTCGCGTTTCCTGAGGTATAGGCTTCATAGTGAAAGTGGTTCAGTTTGATGTAGTCCTAGTTATTATGGAGATATTTTAAGGAAAAGCTGCACTTTGTGATGGAAGCAAGCCGCTTTGCATAGTGATAGAAGGGATCAAAATAAGCGATTTGACCCGCAGCAGCGCAACTTTCATCCCTTAGGAACACAGATGGCGCCACTTCTTTACATGAAACTTCAAAAAATTCTACAAGCCTGAAGGCTTCACCGATTTCATTCATTAAGGTGTCTATCGAAAGAACATTTATTAATGAATGATAAAAAAAAATAAAAAGTAAAAAATCCATAATGGCTGTAAAAAGCCATGCATTTTTGTAAATTTTTCAAAGTTATTTTTCAGTTTTTTCTTAATAATATTTAAAAAATGTATGAATTGGGTATATTTTTAATTATTCACATTGTTAATAAATCAATAACACGTTTATTATGAAAAAAACTGCATGTCAATATCTTTAATAGTTAGGAAAATATTTAAGATTTCATAAGCAGGTACGGTGCGCCCCAGTCATAGTAATTATGAAAAAAATACAGAATTTTGTGATGGAAGCAAGCCGTTTGGCACAGTGATAGAACGGACCAAAATAAGCAATTTTACCCGTGGCAGTGAAACATTCATTCTTTAGGATCACAGATGGCGCCACATATTTTAACAATCTTCTAAAAGTTACAGAAACTAAACGGCTACGCCGATTTTAATTATTTAAGTGTCAAACGGTTCGTGTTATTAAGTTTCAACTTAAAAAAATAATAAATCAAATATTTTTAAAAATTTAGTGCAAAAAAAAAAATTTGTACGTAAAATTAAAAATTACTTACAAGTTTTCACTAAACTACGTTGAATAATGTATGAAGTTTGTATTTTTTATTTTAGACATCTATTTCGAATCTAAAAATGAAAACTGCATCGAAATCGGTTTAGTAGCTTTGTAGATATTTGTAATGTCTGCCGATAAACGTCCGCTGCTAGACATAGGCCTCCTGCAAGGATCGCCACAACAGGGCTGGTTCTGCACTACCCTCACCCAACGAGTGTCCTCTACCTTCACCGGATCTTCTGTCTAGCTTTTGGAGGCCTACCCACGATACGCTTTCCGGTACGCGGCTGCGCGGTCGCCACTCGTGAACTTTTCAGCCCCATCGCCCATCCGTACTGCGAGTAATATGGCCCAGCCCATTTAGTCCTAGTTATTATGGAGATATTTTAAGGAAAAGCTGCACTTTGTGATGGAAGCAAGCCGCTTTGCATAGTGATAGAAGGGATCAAAATAAGCGATTTGACCCGCAGCAGCGCAACTTTCATCCCTTAGGAACACAGATGGCGCCACTTCTTTACATGAAACTTCAAAAAATTCTACAAGCCTGACGGCTTCACCGATTTCATTCATTAAGGTGTCTATCGAAAGAACATTTATTAATAAATGATAAAAAAAATTAAAAAGTAAAAAAATCCATAATGGCTGTAAAAAGCCATGCATTTTTGTAACTTTTTCAAAGTAATTTTTCAGTTTTTTCTTAATCATATTTAAACAATGTAAGAATTGGGTATATTTTTAATTATTCACATTGTTAATAAATCAATAACACGTTTAATGAAAAAAACTGCATGTCAATATCTTTAATAGTTAGGAAAATATTTAAGATTTCATAAGCAGGCACGGTGCGCCCCAGTCATAGTAATTATGAAAAAAATACAGAATTTTGTGATGGAAGCAAGCCGTTTTGCACAGTGATAGAACGGACCAAAATAAGCAATTTTACCCGTGGCAGTGAAACATTAATTCTTTAGGATCACAGATGGCACCACATATTTTAACAATCTTCTAAAAGTTACAGAAACTAAATGGCTACGCCGATTTTAATTATGTAAGTGTCAAACGGTTCGTATTATTAAGTTTCAACTTAAAAAAATAATAAGTCAAATATTTTTAAAAATTAAGTGCAAAAAAAAAATGTGTACGAAAAATTAAAAATTACTTACAAGTTTTCACTAAACTACGTTGAATAATGTATGAAGTTTGTATTTTTTATTTTAGACATCTATTTCGAATCTAAAAATGAAAACTGCATCGAAATCGGTTTAGTAGCATTGTAGATATTTGTAATGTCTGCCGATAAACGTCCGCTGCTAGACATAGGCCTCCTGCAAGGATCGCCACAACAGGGCTGGTTCTGCACTACCCTCATCCAACGAGTGTCATCTACCTTCACCGGATCGTCTGTCTAGCTTTTGGAGGCCTACCCACGATACGCTTTCCGGTACGCGTCTGCGCGGTCGCCACTCGTGAACTTTTCAGCCCCATCGCCCATCCGTACTGCGAGTAATGTGGCCCAGCCCATTGCTACTTTAGTAAGCAATTCTCCGGGTTGTGTTGGGCTGTCAGCTACCTGGGTTACCTTGCGGATCTCTTTATTTCTTATTCGATCACGCAGGGACAATCTAGCTCTGTGCATTGCCCTCCGAGTGACTTACAGCATTTTTACTTGGCCTTAATTTTGTTAGCGACGACGTAACAGCATAATTTATTGTATTCAGTATGTTAGTATAGCATTTCAAAACATATCTATTTACTTACGTATAATTTCCACAGCCACCTTTGCAGGAATTTTTTACACTACAGGGCGGAAGCTATGTCGACGCGTCGGCAACCACAGCGCATTGTGTCCGTCACAGCTTGATGTATAAGCGCATTGGTTGAAGAATGTTTTCTATTTAATAGTTCCCATAACATGTCTATCTTTTTATTTTAGGAATGTAACAAGACCTAAGATGTATGGACTCCACAATAGTCAAAATATACAATGGTCGTCGCAGCCTGATTTACCTACAAGTGTATTAGTCGAAAAGGGATAATTCTGACCAAATCGCAGTAACTTTTGGCCATTGTGGAGTCCATCAACCTTAGGAGGTCTTGTTACAACATCGTAAAAAGATAGACATGGGATGGGAACTATTATATTGCAAAAATTCTTCGACCAATGCGCTCGTAAATTAGGCTGCGGCGGACACAATGCGCTGTAGTTGCCGAAACGTCGACCTGCCTTGCACCCTGCAGTCCAAAATATTCTGTAAAAGCGGCTGTGGGAATCAAACGTATGTACCTAGATATATTTTGAAATGCTATACTAACGTATTATAATAAATTATGCTGTTACGTGGTCTATCACTAAATGAAGGTTTAGTTTAAAGGCTGGAAGTCAACCAAAGGGCAAACCTCCGAAATCGAATCAGAAATGAAGTCGACACAATCAAGAATTGCTAACTAGAGTGGCAATGGGCTGGGCACATTGCTTGCAGAACGGCTGGCTGGCAGATGGGACCGAAGAATTCTTGAGTGGCAACCGCGCAGCCGCGTACCGGAAAGTGTATCGTGCGGCCTCCACAAGGTGGACCGACGATCGGGTGAAGGTAGTGGACACTCATTGGATGAGGGTAGAACAGAACCGGCTCTGTTGTGGCGATCTTTGCAGGAGGCCTATGTCTAGCAGCGGACGTTTATCGACAGAAATACCTAATATCCTTGGATCAAAATAAAATTAATGGATAGGCCTAAAGCGCGGTAAGTTGAAGCAAACTACTGGTGCACTTGGTCCATACAAACTAGCGCCATTATCTGTCAAATCTAGGGCACTTGCATACAAATTTGAAGTATACATTTCATTTGTTTTGCCTCATTTTTCTGGTTGGAAATGTTCGTGTAAGGCCTATCCATTAACTTTATTTGATCTAAGCTAATATCTACAAAACTACTAAACCAATTTCGATGCAGTTTTTATTTTAGATTCTAAATAGATCAGTTTCAAATAAAAAATACACACATACATTATTCAACGTAGTTTATTGAAAACATGTAAGTAATTTTTAATTTTTTGTACATATTTTTTTTATTTCTCCACTTAATTTTTAAAAATATTTGACTTATTATTTTTTTAAGTTGTAACTTAATAATACGAACCGTTTGACACTTAAATAATTAAAATCGGCGTAGCCGTTTAGTTTCTGTAACCTTTAGAAGATTGTTAAAATATGTGGCGCCATCTGAGATCTTAAAGAATGAATGTTTCACTGCCACGGGTAAAATTGCTTATTTTGGTCCGTTCTATCACTGTGCAAAACGGCTTGCTTCCATCACAAAATTCTGTATTTTTTTCATAATTACTATGACTGGGGCGCACCGTGCCTGCTTATGAAATCTTAAATATTTTCCTAACTATTATAGATATAGACATGCAGTTTTTTTCATTCAACGTGTTATTGATTTATTAACAATGTGAATAATTAAAAATATACCCAATTCATACATTTTTTAAATATTATTAAGAAAAAACTGAAAAATATCTTTGAAAAATTTACAAAAATGCATGGCTTTTTACAGCCATTATGGATTTTTTACTTTTTAATTTTTTTTATCATTTATTAATAAATGTTCTTTCGATAGACACCTTAATGAATGAAATCGGTGAAGCCGTCAGGCTTGTAGAATTTTTTGAAGTTTCATGTAAAGAAGTGGCGCCATCTGTGTTCCTAAGGGATGAAAGTTGCGCTGCTGCGGGTCAAATCGCTTATTTTGATCCCTTCTATCACTATGCAAAGCGGCTTGCTTCCATCACAAAGTGCAGCTTTTTTTTCATAATTACTATAGCTAATTGCTACTTTAGTTAGCAATTCTCCGGGTTGTGTCAGGCTGTCGGCTACCCGGGTTACCTTGCGGATCTCTTTATTTCTTATTCGATCACGCAGGGACAATCTAGCTCTGTACAGCATTTTTACTAGGCCTTAATTTTGTTAGCGACGACGTAACAGCATAATTTATTGTATTAAGTATATTAGTATAGCATTTCAAAACATATCTATTTACTTACGTATAATTTCCACAGCCACCTTTGCAGGATTTTTTTACACTACAGGGCGGAAGCTATGTCGACGCGTCAGCAACCACAGCGCATTGTGTCCGTCACAGCCTGATGTATAAGCGCATTGGTCAGAGAATGTTTTCTATTTAATAGTTCCCATAATATGTCTATCTTTTTATTTTAGGGATGTAACAAGACCTCCTAAGATGTATGGACTCCACAATAGTCAATATATACAATGGTCGTCGCAGCCTGATTTACCTACAAGTGTATTAGTCGAAGAGGGATAATTCTGACCTAAACGCAGTAACTTTTGGCCATTGTGGAGTCCATCAACCTTAGAAGGTCTTGTTACAACATCGTAAAAAGATGGACATGGGATGGGAACTATTGTATTGCAAAAATTCTTTGACCAATGCGCTCGTAAATCAGGCTGCGGCGGACACAATACGCTGTAGTTGCCGAAACGTCGACCTGCCTTGCACCCTGCAGTTCAAAATATTCTGTAAAAGCGGCTGTGGGAATCAAACGTAAGTACCTAGATATATTTTGAAATGCTATACTAATGTATTATAATAAATTACGCTGTTACGTGGTCTATCACTAAATGAAGGCATAGTTTAAAGGCTGAAAGTCAACGAAAGGGCAAACCTCCGAAATCGAATCAGAAATTAAGTCGACACAATCAAGAATTGCTAACTAGAGTGGCAATGGGCTGGGCATATTGCTTGCAGAACGGCTAGCTGGCAGATGGGACCGAAGAATTCTTGAGTGGCAGCCGCGCAGCTGCGTACCAGAAAGTGTATCGTGCGGCCTCCACAAGGTGGACCGACAATCCGGTGAAGGTAGTGGACACTCGTTGGATGAGGGTAGAGCAGAACCGGCTCTGTTGTGGCGATCTTTGCAGGAGGCCTATGTCTAGCAGCAGACGTTTATCGACAGAAATACCTAATCCTAATATCTACAAAACTACTAAACCGATTTCGATGCAGTTTTTATTTTAGATTCGAAATAGATCAGTCTCAAATAAAAAATACACACATACATTGTTCAAAGTAGTTTATTGAAAACTTGTAAGTATAAATTTTTTGTACATTTTATTTTTATTTTTGCACTTAGTTTTTAAAAATATTTTACTTATTATTTTTTTAAGTTGAAACTTAATAATACGAACCGTTTGACACTTACATAATTAAAATCGGCGTAGCCATTTAGTTTCTGTAACTTTTAGAAGATTGTTAAAATATGTGGTGCCATCTGTGATCCTAAAGAATTAATGTTTCACTGCCACGGGTAAAATTGCTTATTTTGGTCCGTTCTATCACTGTGCAAAACGGCTTGCTTCCATCACAAAATTCTGTATTTTTTTCATAATTACTATGACTGGGGCGCACCGTGCCTGCTTATGAAATCTTAAATATTTTCCTAACTATTAAAGATATTGACATGCAGTTTTTTTCATTAAACGTGTTATTGATTTATTAACAATGTGAATAATTAAAAATATACCCAATTCTTACATTGTTTAAATATGATTAAGAAAAAACTGAAAAATAACTTTGAAAAAGTTACAAAAATGCATGGCTTTTTACAGCCATTATGGATTTTTTTACTTTTTAATTTTTTTTATCATTTATTAATAAATGTTCTTTCGATAGACACCTTAATGAATGAAATCGGTGAAGCCGTCAGGCTTGTAGAATTTTTTGAAGTTTCATGTAAAGAAGTGGCGCCATCTGTGTTCCTAAGGGATGAAAGTTGCGCTGCTGCGGGTCAAATCGCTTATTTTGATCCCTTCTATCACTATGCAAAGCGGCTTGCTTCCATCACAAAGTGCAGCTTTTTTTTCATAATTACTATAGCTAATGGTCTGAGTTCACTGTTTCAGTATTTGCTAGGCTGTCACTTACACCCAGTATAGGGTCCTTCTTAAAATTCTGACCCTTTTAAGGGGATGATCAGACCATCAAACTGAACAACTTTCTCTGTGGCACCAACATCGAAATCACGAAAAAAATCTTCTTCTCCATACAAAACTGCAAACCTACTCGAGCCAAATGTATGGGACAGCTGATTTTTTTTCGCGATTTCGATGTTGGTTCCATAGAGAAAGTTGTTCAGTTTGATGGTCTGATCATCCCCTTAAAAAAGTGTCAGCATATTAAGTTGGACCCTGTATAGCTGAATAAATTGCCAGAACTACACCTAGTAACAAAAATTTGAAAATTTTTCAACAATTTTATCGGCTTCTGGCAACGTTTACTTATACCACCACAATGATTTTGGAAAATTCTGAACACAAATAATATGAGATGACATGCGCTCAGACTGTGGGGGTCGAAATTGTGGCGTCATGAAGATTGCAGTAAAAAGAAGCTAACAATTATCTTTCCAACATAGCATGTGGGGTATCAAATGAAAGGGCTTTGTGAGTAGATTACAAATATATAACATACTATAACATTTTTAATACTTGGTCGAACAAATTATAAGAAAATGTAAAAAAATTCCATAATTTAAATTCATTTTTTTATACACTTAGCCACCATTTTGACTTCTGCCAATTTATGTACTGCTGTTTGAAGCCATAAACTATATAAAAACGAAATTGGCAGAAATACACCTTATCATTTTATTTTGACTAATTTTTACCAACTTTATCGACTTCTGCCAACGGGTTATCCCCGACATAGACTTCTGCCAATAATTTTACGTTATTTCTACTGCTAAAAACTATAACTACACAAAATTTCAGAACTACACCGATGATTTTATTTTGATTAAAAATTTACGTGTTTGACCCCCCACCCCCGCTTCCCTCCCCGAGGTAGACTTCTGCCAGTCAGTGCAATGTACTTGTCAGCTAGTAAGGAAGGTCTTTCCATAAAAATTTTCACTACACCTTATCATTTTGAAAACTCGTAGCCAGCTCTTAGTCCATTACATTTCATAACGCCTAACGGTGACATTCTTTGTCCAGAATAGGTTTTTAAATTCACTTTTGTCGGCAATAGTCCTACTCGCAAGTGGGAAAAATAATCTTTATAAAGTTTATGAGATATAACGCTCACCGCTGACCCGCTGTCTAACTGCATACGCACCTCCTTCCCGTTTATATTCACCGTACACCACCAAGGTTCGTCCGTCTCACCAGCAACCTCTACGCCACTGATCGCGTAAATCGGTACCTCATCGTACTCGCTCACTGAGTCAGAGTCATCCGACGTTTCATAACACACATTATACACCCTATGTGATTTACGCATCTTGCACATCTTTGCGATATGCCCCTTTTTGCCGCACACAAAACACTCCACGTTAATGAACGAACAATTTTGGGGCTGGTGCGCCCCGTCGCACCTGTAGCAGCGCTCGCGCACTGCACGCGCCCCCTGACGCCCGCGCCCAGGGCTGGACCACGCTCGCTGCTGGCCACTGCCGCCGGCGCGCACCGCGTGCACGCCCTCGCGGCTTGCGCCGGCCTCGCCGCCGCCGCCGCCGCCACTAGCACCGGCGCGCATCGCATGCACGCCCATGTCACGCTCACCGACCTCGCCGCCGGCGGCGCCCGTTCCCGAGTCTCGTTCCGCAGCCTCCAGTGATAACGCTATCTCGAGTGCTCGGCTGTAGGTTACTGTCTGCTCTGTTAGCAACCTGAAACGGATCGCTTCGCTTCTCATGCCATACACGAACTGATCGCGGAGGTTTTGCTCTAAAGATGTTCCTTCGAAATTGCACTTTTTTGCTAATTGCTTTAGTAGTGCCACGTAATCGTTGAGCGATTGTCCGAACGCTTGTTTACACGCTCGATACGTCATGCGTTCTGCCAACTCTGATCGCTTCGGTGATAAGTGTTCTAGAACCTTCTGCACTATATCCTTGTAGGTGACCTTTTCCGGTAATGTGGGGTAGCATAAATCAATTATTAAATCCAACGTCTCCTCACCCACTGTAGCTATTAAAAAACTCGTCTGATCCGATTCACTGATTTTATAAATTTTGAAATAGGCATCGAGCTGACTAATGTACGTACTCCACTTCCCGGATCTTAGATTAAACTCTTTAACGTTTATTCGCACAAAATTCTTCGTTTCCGACATCCTCGTCGTCCAAATGTTATGTATAGGATTCCACAAATGAAACTCTCAAGCATCCGAACAAGACTGATTTATTTTAGCCAAACTAATATCAATATCCAATAGAAGAGGGTATGAGAGGATACGACATTTAGCAACTACCTTCTTAACGTTATTATTATATCGAGGTGACATCACTATAAATCTATAGGTAGGTATGCTGTAGTTATAAACATCACATAAACCACCTCCTTAAATATTTATTTGTATTTTTGTAACACCTTGTATAGGGTCATTTTTAATTAGATGGCGAAACTGAACCAGGGCACTTGTTAATGATAAAAGATTGCATTATCAATGTTTATAATTGGTATTGATGATTAACAAAATTATTATTATCGTTGTAAGGTACGCACAGTCCGTACAGTATGCGGGCGCGGGCGGACATTGACCTCAGAATCATATGATCGAGCGGGAGGTCATTACCACGCAATAGTACTCAGTAACAGATACCAAATGCGTTTAGCTAGACGTCTATCTTGTCGACGTGCGCACTGCGATACCAAACTGGAGCACAGTACTCTGCAGCAGAGTAGACAAGCGTCGGTCTTACCGAGTACTGGAGCCCGTCGTGGACGGCAAACTGCAATGCCTATTCAACTCAAATGTATGCAACAGCAGATTTTTTTTTTGCAACAATCATTTTGCTCCTATACTAAAAGTTGTTCAGTTTGATGGGTAGACTCTTAGCTTAAAACGATGCCAATGATATCAATTTCACCCATTGTAAATCCATGAGCCCAAAGTGCCACAGTATTAAATGTGGACCACAAGCTTCGATCAACAATATACAACTAGATAACGGGTCGCATACAAAATCAAAGAGAAATTCTGTCCTCGTGAATATACAACATTTTTTGTTAACGAACCGAGAAAACAGTCCGAATACATTATAATTTCGACCTCAAAGCAACCATAATTCCTAGTAATTTAAAAAAGGAACACTGCGGCATTGCGAGACGTGCTTACGTTGGCTTTGTTCGAACGCAACTAATTCAAAATAAGACCTCACTCCAATAGTGAGGCGTTATTTGCCGGGACATGTTTTGAGCGCTGACGCGTTATCTAGTTGGATATTGTTGATCGAAGACCACAAGAGTTGCATAAAATACATGATCAACAGTCTTACCTGTGCATTTGACACGGAATTTATCATAATAAGTGATAAAGTGCCCATGACGCCGCACACATGAGCGGCTGCGGGCAAGTGTGCGCTCTGTAGAGATGCCGTGTCTATGATGAACCACCATCCCGAGAAGAACTGATGAAAAAACAATTGTTTATATTTTTACTTGAATGATATGGTCCTAAGTCTAGTCATACAATGGTAACATTTGTGGCAGGGCTTGTGCAAGGTTTTATGGAACCAAGGTTGACCACTAAATTCTTTGACTATTTATTATAAGGACTAGCCTTGCGGTAGCATTTCCCCTCTGCCACTGTATAAATAAGAACAATTGAACATGTGCATTTACATTCAATTTTATACCCTATCACTAAACGAGACAGCCTATAATTGCGAAACAATAACTTCAAACTTAGAATGTTTAGGGTTCACACAAGACTACTTTTCATGATTTTTAACATTCAAAATTAGAATCTAAAGTTATGGGGAATAAAATCCAAAGTTGCGGATTTTATGTTACCTCACCCCCCCAAAAAAGTGGCAGAAATGTTTGTTAGTAGAATTACATGCGTAACTAGTCCTCATATAAGTAGTCAAAGACTAAATTGTATCTGAAAATCCATACTGAGCCTATGTGGCCGAGTATAGCCAACTCGGTCCCACTCTTAACAGGACAGGTGGCCTATACCCTGGAATTGCATGCTACAGGTTATATCCACAGAATAAATAATAGCACTACACACAGAAGTTTCCATTCAACACACGCTAAAGTTGATAAAAACATGGCTATAATGTTTAGTACATTATAGCCTGTAGATGTTGTGTGTGATGTCATTATCATCCGCCTATCATCGTCCACTGCTGAACATAGGCCTCTCCCAAGGCGCGCCACAAAACTCTGTCCTTGGCCGTCCTCATCCAGTCGCTCCCCGCTACTTTTTTTAGGTCGTCTGTCCAGCGAGCAGCAGGGCGTCCCACACTACGCCTACCAGTTCGCGGTCTCCACTCTACAACTCTGACACCCCATCGGATAGGATGTACCCCATGTAGGATATAAATGCAAGCCAAATGTAATGCAATTCGAAAGATAAATATTACACTGATCCACTGTAGTCGTCTCCATGCCAGAATGGCAAGGTTGATGCAAAATGTCGGACATTATTCAGAAATAAATATTTTTGGGTGATCTCAAGTATTGTTTTTATAAACAAACATACACTTGAGCCACCAACTGGTGAAGCCTCATGGCAAGCCGGAGAGCAGTCACCCGACTCACGCGACCGCCCAGTAACAGACCTGCAACGGCAACGCGAAGTACTTTCTGATTTTCTGCTTTCTGATAAAGAATCCTATTGTCGTAACCATTACCACAACTACTATAAATACATTTTCCTTATCCGCATCGATTGTTTAAAAAACTAATTAGTTATTAACATTGGATATTTAATCACAAAAAGCCAAGAATCAATGAATCATCAACGAGAAAGTAATAATACAAACCAAGAGGCCAGAGAAGATTGAAGCGAGTATATTTCGTTTCTCACCACTCTCGAACCAAACACAACCCGGCATCGTCACGTTTTCGAAGCAATTCATCGTGGAATACTCTTTAATTTACAGGAGACACTAACGGGGTTTTTTAATACGAAAGATTGTAAATAGGTACTTTGGTAAATACAAATGACAAACAATTCTGTCAATTTCTGTCCAGTGTGACCATCTGGAAAATAGAAAATCTGCCACACACTATCTAAAAATCTGACAAACACCATAAAAAAAATGTCAGAAATATGTCACGTAAATAAAATTTTTAGTTTAGTTATTTTTAGCCTTTTTTTATATTTTAGTCCAACCCATATGGATCTAAATTATAAAGGATAGCACTCCTCATTACAAGCATTGATACAAGAAAATTGACGTTCGTCTATTCCAATGACGTCACAACGACATGAACGACAATTGAGTGACGTCATGCCAAGACATAAGAATAAGAATTTCTTATATGTCTTGGCATAAATTAGAAAGGGACAAAGTTAACGTCACTAAAAACAACTACGGAGAAGAACGATCATTACCGACCACCAAGGAGTATTATCATGTTTCACCGCTTGTTAGGCAGTCTGAACTCTACTATAGAGGATTCCAAACTTCTTGGACCAGCCAAACCTATTTTAAAGAATTTGTGCAGGCCTTAACTTAAAACATTTTTTAAGTCCACACCACATTCGCTTCATATTCTTAAATATTTCATCGTTTTATTTGGATCCCATCTTTTTCATCGTTTCCTTTGCGGAAATAAAATAAGATTAATTAGGTAATTAAAATTCCCAAATGATACAATTTTACGGCGTACAAACGTCAACTTGCGGAGAGGTATGGACTCTGAATCATAAGGTCCGGGTTCGAATCTGAACGGACAACATGCCACGTAGGTAGGTACCAATGAGTTTTTCTAACTTATGTACTTACGTATTACCGACTGCTCTCAAACGGTGAAGGAAAACATCGTGAGGAAACCTGCTATGCAGAAGAAGAAATTCTGATGCGTATGTGAAGTCTTCCAATCCGCATTGGGCACGCGTGGTGGACTAACGCCCAAACCCCTCCTAGAGGGTAGGCCTGCCTGTGCCCTGCAGTGGGACGTATATAGGCTGATGATGACGCGTCAACAGATCAATAAATAGCCGTGGGGGTTCAGTGACGAGTAGTCTTGCCTGCCGTGCAGGCAGCGATGATAGGTAGGTATGTCCAGCCAGTCCGACTCGTATCATTGAGATTTCGGTGAAGGAAAACATCGTGAAGAAACCTGGAGTGCTATTTTTAAACATCACACTTCCAAGTCAGCAGTAGAAAGATGCCTAATCTCCATAGTAATTTCGACATAGTCTACTGCTGATTACAACGTATGATGTTGAAAAATCACACTCCTGCATGCTTCAATTTCGAGGTTATGTATTGTTCCCACTTGTAATGACAACGTGGCGACGGGCTCACTCCCTGTCACACTGGAAAGACTTTCAGTACTACTGGTGAAACGTGGATGTTCTGATTTCAGAATATCTCTGACTATACCCTCGGGAAATATAGTCTTGCTTGAGCATATTATGATATGCTATGCACAGATAATAAATGTGAAATCCCGTTCTTGTAGAGACTATTTTAAAACTGGAAAATGTCTGTTTTTTGTGTTAAATAGGTAATGAATTTTCTATTTCTTCTCCAAAAATATAAAGAGTAAGGTAAATATTCCCAAATCTGCCAAATCCTGCCACTTTGTAATTCATCAACATTTTTTGCCTAAGTGAAAATTTTATAGCCAAGATGGCAGAAATTTACTACAAATGGTCACACTCATTCTGTCGTTTTTTTTATAACTTGTCCTTTCGGAAAGTCAATGGGAACTAGCCCTTACAGCCGTTGTCTTTAGTTATATTTTTCATGGAACTAACACCTATATTGTACCTTAAGTACGGCTACTTAAGGCACAACGGCTACTCGGCAGTAGTCCGTCTTGCAGTCTTACACCAATATCGGATCGTGAATGGTGTTGTAGTCCTACAAGGCGTCGGACGACCTTGAGCATTATATTGTAGTCTGTCTATAAAATCTTGGCAAAAAATGAGGGCGCTGACTCCACGCAAGAACGTCAAAATCAAGAATAACCTGGCAACACCACCATACTTAAATGATTAGTTCCTCAAACGTGTTTAGATTCTCTTTTTCTCAAAAAATCATGCCACGACAGACTATAGGGGTAGTCCTACTTACAGGATAGTGTATGGGCTTGTAGTCCTGCATGTAGGACTACTGTGAATGGGCTCCATTATGATTGTACTTTGTACCCACCTACGAACAATAGTTATTTGTTATGCTAGGCTGCAAAGTTTCTTTTTGGCGCGACTACTTGTATTGAAACCTGTGCAAGCGAAGTATCCTAAGCTTGAACCACGAGCGAAGCGAGTGGTTCAAATAATAGAATCCTGAGCTTAGAGCGAAGGTTACAAAGGTACGAGACGCAGAATAACTTTGCAGCCGAGCGAAACACAACTTTTCACCTCACAACAGCGAGGAAAGGAAGTGAATACACAACAATACATTTTAAAGTTTTTTTTTTCGTGCTGGCCAGTGACATGAAATAGTTATTTAAGCATTTTCAGTGGATTGGCGGTATAGAATAATATTGAATAGACAGATTCGAATTTCAAAAACTCTTTCCACGCTAGCGGATAAAATGCACTTTTGCACTCAGATTTCGAATGATAAACAGAATCTTTCCGAGCTTGTGAGGTGAAAATAATTATTTGTTCGTAGGTACCCACAGACTTCTGCAAGTCTGTGTTTGTTACCTATCTCTTGAAATGCGAGGGTGGTTCTCACACCGTTCCCACATTCCAATGTTCAAGGGAGTTTTACGCGAGGATCGAATCGAATCAAACGGAAGCTCCTATCTTTATTTTCTCACTTTTACTACAAAAACATTAAAGCTGTAATATTTTATAACGCATTAAAAAACCGGGGTGGATTTAATATTTTATTTAGGCATGACAAAACTTACAAAACTAGTATTTTTCGCGTAATATAGAAGAATTTACTATTTATTAGCCTAGAGTGGATGGTTTTTTTTTATCACATTGTAGGTAAAATAAAATAGCAATTGAGTAATTAATAGGATTTGAGACTAATAGAAAAAAAGAAGTTAAAACAATCATTTAGATCCAATATAACAATATCCTTCATTCTGGTAACACCATTCTGGTTCCAAGGACTCCGCTTGGATGCCCATACGCACTAAACGCTCTCTGAAACAAAAAAATTAAAATACAGTGCTTAGCACAGTTTACGATATTAAAATTTCCTAAAAATCTTTGTTGTTTAATTTTGGAATAATACCCACAACTCAGGTCCGTGACCCACAACATAGTACAATAAAAGTGTATTGATTGACTTATCATAAAACAACCCTAGCTCTGACCTACCTGAACGCTAGGAGCTATGAGAAGAGATGTTTTCTAAAGTGGTTACCCTATTTAGGTCCTGGTTTCACCACTTTAGAATAGGTTCATGTTATTTTATGTTGGCGGCTCTCACGGCTACAACCTGCCGTCCACGTGTGGCCACAATGATCTCTCACTTGACACTCAACATCCTGTACTCAGCATCGAGCCAGGTGGTGGCGGGTTCCGCCCACAGCCGCTCGGCCAAGGCGGCGGCTCGCGGCCACAACCTGCCGTCCAGTGTGGCCACAATGATCTCTCACTTGACACTCAACATCCTGTACTCAGCGTCGAGCCAGGTGATGGCGGGCTCCGCCCACAGCCGCTCGGCCATGGCGGCGGCTCGCGGCCACAACCTGCCGTCCAGTGTGGCCACAATGATCTCTCACCTGACACTCAACATCCTGTACTCAGCGTCGAGCCAGGTGATGGCGGGCTCCGCCCACAGCCGCTCGGCCATGGCGGCGGCTCGCGGCCACAACCTGCCGTCCAGTGTGGCCACAATGATCTCTCACCTGACACTCAACATCCTGTACTCAGCGTCGAGCCAGGTGATGGCGGGCTCCGCCCACAGCCGCTCGGCCATGGCGGCGGCTCGCGGCCACAACCTGCTGTCCAGTGTGGCCACAATGATCTCTCACCTGACACTCAACATCCTGTACTCAGCGTCGAGCCAGGTGGTGGCGGGTTCCGCCCACAGCCGCTCGGCCATGGCGGCGGCTCGCGGCCACAACCTGCTGTCCAGTGTGGCCACAATGATCTCTCACCTGACACTCAACATCCTGTACTCAGCGTCGAGCCAGGTGGTGGCGGGCTCCGCCCACAGCCGCTCGGCCATGGCGGCGGCTCGCGGCCACAACCTGCCATCCAGTGTGGCCGTGTCCGCTTGCTCTGACCACAGTGCTGCTTCACCACCTATCAAATTTTTTAAAGATGCTTTATGTTATGACCGAACGCAGTAGTGAGTATTGAGAGAGGCTATATCAAAGAGTAATATAAGTATATTAGAGGCTATATCTAGCTGTGGTTTAATACTTGCTGGTGATGATGATGATCCAGATTGTATTGGAGGACCAATACGCTTCCACTGTGTGATATCGATTTAACATACATATATTCACACCTGTGTCCCATTGGGGGAGGCAGAGACAATTGATCGCCATTGGCTAGATCCTGACACACCTCTCTTGCCTCTTCCACAGTCATAATCATAAGTCGTTTCATACACTCGTCGGTTTCGGGTACATTTTATCTGACTCTTATTAAGTTCAACTTATTTAACAATCACCAAATTAGTACAGTACGGAGCCAATAACCTATAAGGTAGATTGTAGACAAGGAATATACTACTCTTGATTGTAGACGACTGACAATCGATGGCACATTCTTTGCTAACGACAAAAGACCATTAAATCTAATACTACGCCGATAAATATAATAGCCGGCAGACAACATGGAAAAACGCGCTGCTGTGCACAGACCCCACTCCCTCCCCATTGGTCAAAATATTTGCCACGTGTACTGTACACTACGTAGGTTCGGTAGACGATTATCAGATCATGTTCACGTAGTTTAATAATAGGATGTTTTAAATTTTATTTAATAGTAGGTACAATTTACTAATTTAGTAGGCATTTATTCAAAACTGTGAATGCATGCTGGACCCATAACCTGTTACATGGGCTTGAAAGCATCAGAATCTACCCAAGAAACACGGGAAGCATTATAACAAACGAATAGTAAACTTATGTAGAACCTAAGGTCCGTATGAACACTTATATAAGTTCACCTAGCATCTTGATGCTTTATATTGGCATTTCAAAACCATTATGATGCTTTACACTGTAGAACGGTTGGGTAATGGCATATCAATTTGCTTTTGTGAAGCCTTTAGTTTTAGTGCAGCAAACCACAACGCAGCTGTACAACCATCAGCTGTTTTTAGTGCATTTGGATCTACAATAGCATTTTAAAGTAGTAAACAATTGCTTAATGCTGTTTAATAGCACAAACATGAACCATTATAATGCCACGTAAATCCGCTATACAGCTAACAGCTGTTTTTAGTGCTCTAGGGTCTACAATAGCATTTTTAAGTAGCAAGAATATGCCTAATGCTGCTTAATAGCATAAACTTGTACCGTTATAATGCACCGTAAATCCGTTATACAGCGTTGAGCTGTTTTCAGTGCCCTTTGTTGTTTAATAGCACTTTTAAGTGGTAAGTAAAAGCCTAGAGCTGCTTAATAGCATAAACGTGAATCAATGTAATGCTTGCATTGTTAAAGGTCAACTGAGTTCTGTTGTACAGCTAACAGCTCTTTTATCAAATACACGTGAGTTATTATAATGTGTAAAGCTGTATATGCATTCATTTTACTATATTCCTAAAACCATTTGTCGGCCATTAAACCATCTATCGAACTATTTTGTAATAAAGTTTTCCTTTTTAAATTAGCTCGAAGGAAATCCCGATAATCCTAGATAATGCGTCCAGAAAGCCTATTTATCAACTCTTGGTAAACGGATTCAAGTAGTACGAAAATTCTGAAATGGGTTTTATTGTTTTGCCCAAGAATCCCTAAAATTGCGTTCAAGTAATGGCACTATTTCAGTCTACATCAAGTCTACTGGTATACCGGTGAACCCCTATAGAACTACTTTATAGACAATGGCACTACAGTAGTTATCAAATGCCTTCTCTATGGCCTCTGGCTTAATAATTGCTCACGTGTGAGTATTTATACTGCTGGCGGCATTAATTAGCCTTTTTAAAGGCTCACCGACCTGCTATAGACCGACACCATTTTGTAAATATTTTATAACCAAAAAATATTATCATTCGGACCTATTTATAAAAGCCATAGACCTATATAATAATGATATAACTGAATTTAATACTGCCCAACCAATACTATTATGTTAATTATACAAAATTCGTTCTATACTAGGAATACACAATTGTTTTGGTTATTTCACACATATCTTTATGTAACATTTTATATCAAAACCTCACAATATCGAAGGCGCGTGAAAATTTTCAATGAAACTCATATAGACATTTACAGTAAACTACATTGCGCAGTAATATTTGAAGGTTTGAAGTAACAAAATGAGCCAAAAAAGTATTATAATATAAATATGGTGTCATTCACTCAGTTTTGACCGTCTTCGTCCATATTATATTGCGAGACAAAGTACTTAGTTAAATTACAACGTTAATTGAATTATAACATTTTGTACCGTGGTATTAGAGATGTTTTTGCAATGATGTTGGGTTTATTTAAGTTCTAACTGTGAACACTTAAACAGCTCCAATCATTCTTTTGGTACATTCTAATGCTAGTCTAATGCTTTTGTAATGCAATTAACATCTTCATTATCAATAACATTGCTTGTATATTGCTTCTGTAATGCGATTGGCACCTTCATTGACCGTAATAATGCTTCTTTAATGCGATTGGCAACATCGTTGACCACAATAATGCTTATATAATGCGCCTGTAATGCAATTAAACAACTATTTGTGAACCTATTTAGGATCTAAAGCCGTATAATTTGTGCCCAAATAAGCATTACAGTAGCCGTATATACGTTTGTAATGCTACTATAGAACTGACTCAAAATGCGTAAACGATACATAAATGCTGCAAGTCGGCCGTTATACTGCTTTGATGTGTTACTTGGGTAACGTCCAAGCAGCACGTACCTAAAATTTGATCCTTGTATTGAAGAGCCATAACTGCGGGGCTGTTGTCGTAAACCTTCTGCCATCCGATGTAAGGGGAGCACCAGTTATTTCCTGCAAAATTATCATAATAGTAGACAAAGCCTGTACAGTAGATAACCTAAAAACTTTTACAACTACTGGGTAGTAGAAAATATAGATATTAAGAAGGACTCTGTATACTTACTACTTATACTTACAAATAATACGTAGAGTCAAAGGTCGCTAGCGCCGCTAGTCGCTAGCGCCAGCGTATAGAAAAAGTGATCCTTACTCGTAAGTGGCAGTGGCTAGGCCATGTACTAAGGAGGCCTGACGAACACCTATCCAAGACAGCCTTAAAATGGCACCCACCAGGCAAGCGAAAGAGGGGACGTCCTAAAATAACCTGGCGCCGCTCTGTGGAAGTAGAGGCTAAATGCCTCAGCATGACCTGGGAAGATATCTGCAGTGCCGCCCAAGATCGCAACCGGTGGAGAGCTATTATCCGAGCCCTATACCCCACGTAGGGGTAACAGGAAGAGAAGAAGAAGAAGAAGAAAGGTCGCTAGCAAAACTGGCTCGAAGTATCAGAACGACAACAAAGGACATGCGGCGATAAATGCCAAATACTGTATACTCCAAAAAGAAAAATGATAAAGGCAAACGTAAGCAAAGGCAAAAAAGTAAGACCAAGGCAATAAAAAAAAAGATCTGACAATTTCACTTGAAATTACCGGTGACCGGTGTTTCCACAATTCAGATATTATAATGTGTTTTTTTACCAAAATAAGCATCATAAAAATTATTTGTAATATTACCTACATTATAAAATAATATACAGCTGTATACAACCGTAGGCATTTTTTCTATGGCCGGGGCCGCATCGCATCTCCTTTAAACAAAAGGTAAATATGTCTTACCACTGCCGACCCAAGCTCCGAAACCGCAGTCGAAATATAGCGCGTCGTAGTTGGACATGATCAGCCGGTACCCTTTCTCTAATAACCCTTTGATTTGAGGGTCAACGCCTGTGGTCCATACCTGCAGTAATCAAAATAAAATAAGATATACAGGGTGTTAACTTAACGTATGTAACGTTTTAAAATTTTACACTCTGTATTAGGTGAATTAGGTCCAACTAAATAAGCTAAAACTATTTATCAGACCACAAAACTGAATAACTTTCTCTATGTGATCAAAGTAAAAAAAAAACTTAATACCTAATTCGACCTTTAGTCTAATGAAACAGCAGATTTTTTCGCTATTTCATTGTTGGTCCAATAACGAAAGATGTTCAGTTTGATGGTCTAAATTAAGTATACAGGGTGTAAGGAAAAGTATCATTAACCTTTAAACCACAAACTTCTACCCATCAAACTGAACAACTTTTACTATGGGAGCAAACCTGTCCGAAACTCCGAACAAAAAATGCTGTTTGCAGTTTAGTATGGAAAAGCTGATTATTTTTTTTGCTTTGACCGGTTTGCTACCATAGTAAAAGTTGTTCAGTTTGATGTTTGATGGCTAGAGTGTGTGGTTTAAAGTTTAATTATACTTTTCCTTACACCATGTACCTACTAGAGCATTTCATTTTACACAATGTATAAGCAAAAATAGGGATGAATAAAGAATTGACTTACTTGGATGATGTAATCATCTTTGTTCAAATACTTTTCTACGTGGTTATAGTCCGTCAGTGTGCTGGTCCATAGAATTAGAGGCAGCTTCTTTCCAAATGCCTGTGAACACGACGAGGGTCAGAAAGAAACAAAAGAAAGGATGGGATTCTGAAAGCATCATTTGTTGAAAGATGTCATCGTCATAATCGTCATCGCCTTTGATCTTATTATCAGTTAAGCATATAAGCATATGCTCACGACTATATTCCCCGCAGTCAGAGATATTCTGAAACCTCAGAAAATCCACGTTTCACAAGTAGTACCGAAACTCTGTCCAGTGTGACGGGGGGTGAGCCCGTCGCCACTTATAATGGACAGTGGGTACAATACACGCCTCGAAATTGAAGCATGCAGGTTTCCTCACGATGTTTTCCTTCACCGAAAAGCCAGTGGTGTTACAAATCGTACATAAATTCCGAAAAACTCATTGGTACGAGTCGGCTTGGACGGGGATTGAACCATCGCCTCCTGCACGGCAGGCTAGGTTACTCACCACTGGACCACCACGGCTCCATTATCAGTTAAAATACGATTAAAGGCGCAATAACGTTTATCGCACCACCACCACCCGTGCAGGAGCGATTTTAGAGAAGCCGAACAAGATACATACACCAAGCGAGCGGGAGCGCGTGTGCCGACATCAACTTTATTCTGTATCAGCAATTCAGCATCACGAGATTGTTCTATGAAGTGCCAGGGGTGTGTATTAAACGTACCTTATAAGCTTTATTCTGCGCCTTAGTCTGGAAGTAGTTCCAGAGCTGCAGAAAGCTTGACTTCTGCAGCCCCCAGTGGTTCTCGTTCATGAAGTCCCTGATCTCCTCCGAAGAGTTCCAGCACTTTTCACTGACCTCGTCCCCACCCATGTGGAACATGTCCGGATTGAACACGTCTGTTAATTAATAATTAAAACAAATTAGTTAGTTAGTTACATCCTTCGATCAAAATAAAATGAATGGATAGGCCTTAAGCGAACATTTCAAACCTGAAAAATGAGGCAAAACAAATGAAATTTTTACTTGTCACTTGTATGAAAGTGCCCTAGATTTGACAGATAATGGCGCTAGTTTGTATGTACCAAGTGCACCAGTAGTTTGCTTCAACTTACCGCGCTTTAGGCCTATCCATTCATTTTATTTTGATCGAAGGTTACATCCATACATAAAGCTCACGCCATTGTCCCATGGGGGTAGGCAGAGACCACGGACCGCCACACGCTACGACTGACACACCTCTTTAGCCTCATTCCACTTCTGTCAGTTGAGGATGCTACGCACTTGTCCTTTTCGGAAAAGATCATTGATTTGATTATGGTAAGTTTTCCTCGGACGGCTTCACCCAATGCTTCCGCTCAGCTTTGCTTGATACCTATATTTCAAGTAGTCTAAAATTTATGATTTCTGAAAAGAACAAGTGCGTGAGGTGATGCATGAAAAGGTGTATAACTGTGGAAAAGGAGAAAGAAAAGAAAGAAATGTGTCAGATTCGAAATGAGTGGCGGGCCGTAGTCTCTGTCTCTGCCTACCCCCGTGGAACAATGGTGTATATCGGTATAATTATAAGCTTATAATTATGTATGTGTATACGTAATAACAATCATTGATAATAAATGCATATCTCTCAAACTAGGATTCCCTTTCCTATGGGTCTGACATTCCTGTACCATTGCTTTCAAGTTTATTAAAATAGCCAACAAAACCTGTGCATGCGTGTGTGCGTGTCGGAGTATTGTAGTGTGTCTGTCGTGTTGTGGTGTTGTTTACCAGCCATATCCGTGTAGATATCTTCCAAATACAGGTAAAGTTCTTCTTTCGTCGGGTTCAGTTGTCCACACGGAGGCTCCACGCAGAAACTTTGCCATGGCTCAGCCTAAAAAAATATCAAGCAATTTAGTAGGTACAGTTCTCGAGTGTATTACCTAGTTTTTATATGGCCTTATCGCACACGCTGAAACTAAATGACTCGACCAGATGCAGACTTTGCAAAGAAGAGATAGAAACTCCTCTGCATCACGAAGGAGTACAAACGAAGCTGCACTAAAATAGACTTTATGACCAGTGTACCAACCAACCAGTGTAGTGACCAACTACCTCATGTAAAGCAATAAAGATTATGATGAAGTATCCATCTGGGTAGACACCATTGAGACCAGTTACCACCAGATGAGATACAAACCCTGTTAGAAATCTACTGCGGATCCTGACTGCAGTGGGGATCAGTAGGGGACTATAAAGGGGCGTTCACAAAAGACCAGCGACGGTCGCGGTGACACTGGCGCAGAACTTTATCATCATCATTTAGCCGATGTAACCCCACTGCTGGACATAGGCCTCCCCCAGTAATCGCCACAACGACCGGTCCTCTGCTGGCCTCATCTAACGGGTTCCCGGCTCCTTCACCAGGTCGTCGGTCCACCTTGTGAGGGATCATCACGCTGCGCTTTCCGGTACGCGGTCGCCAATCGAAAACTCTTCGGCCATCGGCCATTGGTTCTGCGAGCAATATGCCCCGCCCCTTGCCACTTTAGTTTAGCAATTCAATTCTTAGTACTTCATACCTAATACAAACTTCGTGGAACAGTCAACCGATTTTCGATCTAGGCCCTATCCATAATCACCAATATTAACTTCATTACGCTTCTATGACATAACTGCAAATATGTTTGCTGTGACGAAAGTCTAGGTAAGGTGGCCTACATCTACATACATACTATACATATTGATATTAAATTATATTAATAAGTACTCAAATTACTCAATATCTTCATCAAAGGTATAAAATACCTTAAAGCAAACAGTCATGTCGGTCTCCTGCCAGCCCTCGCCCACGTGCGCAGGCGCATCGAACTCCGGCATCACTCTCACTCCGCGCTCCAATCCGAATCGGACGATATCACGGATCGTTTCTACTGTGTACACCTGACAAAACATATTAATTAAGTAGTTATAAATTGTTTATCTATTTATTTAGGGTATTAGGGTACTTCTTAATATGCTGACAGTTTTTAAAGGGATGAAACTTTCTCTATGGGACCGAGGCTGAAATCGCGAATAAAAAAATATGCTATCCGATACCAAAATGCAATCCAGGGTACAATTGACAATGACAATTCAGAGTACATTGCTGGTTACAAATGACGCTTGACCCAAATGTATGGGACATCAGATTTTTTTTTCGCGATTTCAGTGTTGGTCAATGGTCCCATAGAGAAAGTTGTTCCATTTCATGGCCTAATCATCCTCTTAAAAATCAGCATATTAAGTTGGACCCAGTATTTAATTGTTCCCAAGTGCTTAAAAGCGTGGATGCGGCACTTGCCCACCACGATCCCACCACTACCTATAATCCCACCACTAACTTATGTAAACGAAGATTAACCTCTTGTATGCTGGAATTCCAGACACAATAGAAAATGAATTGTTCTTGGAGAGATCTGCACCAAAGCATACAAGCATACAAGGGGTTAAAAGCGCGACTACAACACTAGACAATAAAGCCGAGCCGAGCCCGGAGGATGACTCTAATCTGTCTTGGAACCCGCAATGAATTTGATTAAAGATAGGAGTACCTAGGAAATACAAATATACTTCCCTCCATTGAAGAGTCATACCTTGCTAGGAGTGTAGGAGCCAAACTTGGACAAGTTGGGTCTTTTAGAGGAGACGAACGGGAAGCTTTGACTGTCGGTGATGTGCCAGTGGAATGTGTTCAGTTTTACTGCCGCCATCGCGTCTGAAACATTCCAAAATTGTTGTTTACGATTATCAATAAGTATCCTACCCTTAGGCCTTTGCAGGCACGTATCCAGGGGGGGGATAGGTGGGATTTATCCCCCCCCGAAATCCTAATATTTGTATGGAAAAGTGATTACAGCACTTTTTCATTGTTTTTATATGATTATCCCCCCCCGAAATTTAAATGTCCCCCCCCCCCCCCCCCGAAACAAAAGTCTGGATACGTGCTTGGGCCTTTGACCTGCAGTGGGAGCCTGGCTGGCAAGCACGTATCTAGGGGGGGATGAGTGGGTTTTATACCCCCCCGAAATCCGAATATTTGTATGGAACAATGATTACAGCTATTAATTTTTCATTGTTTTTCAATGAATATCCCCCCAAAGTCTGGATACGTGCTGTGCTGGCTATAGGTAACACACTTACCTATAAAAGAAAGTCTTGATTTACGTCAGTGTTCAAGGGGTCCAAGCTTACGTTTTTACACAGTAACTCTAGCTCCAGTGTCGTACAATACAAGGCAACTAAGGGATAAGGATTCTTATGAAGTGTTTTTTTGTGGACAAAAGACTAACCAACAGGTACCACTTTTCACACTACTTTTAGAATATTAAATAGTTGACTGACTACCCTGAATTGGATTGTGGTCGTAAGTTTATGTACCTTGGTAACAATTTTGTGTTATCTATTCCCCGTTGGATCAGAAGTACCATCGAGAAGTCTATGTATTATAATATTTCGTTTTCTCTTTCAGCACTTGTAGCATGTTACACGTGATACGGCTTTATCACGCCTTTTATCTCGTTCGTTCACGTGCAAAAAGAAAGAGAGCGAAGGTGGGATAGCGCTTTATCACGGTGTCATGCCACCTATGCTGGTAATGGTAATGATCATAAAATATAACAATGCATTGAAAAAACGAATCGATTTAAGAAAAACAGTACTTAGGCACAAAAAAAAGTCAAGGCAATAAATCCGAAATTAAAATAGTCTAGTCAAAATGAGAAATAAGCTATTGGCGCTAGTCACTTAGATAAGTGCTCAAAATAGAAATTGGCTTAATCAGAAGTAGGAAAAACAGCTAAAATGATTAACCAAAGGTATGTAGAACTATACCTATTATGTGCCAAAGGACACATTCTAACAGTGTACTATTATAACGTAGACTATAACATTAAAAAACATATACTTAGGTAGGTATTTTCTTGAATTTATTTCATAAATTTTATTGACACAATATTATTTTATAAATTTCAACATGCATTTTATTTCTCATGACAAGTCTTTTGTCTTCTCTCATTTTATCTTGAGGATCATCATCTTATCCATGCTGGTATGAAGCACACAATGGATTAGCTCGTATTGAGGCAAGACTTCTCATTTCACCCATCTGGTTATCTTGAACTTGTACAGGTTTCCTCGTGATGTTTTCCTTCACCACTTGAGTACATATAAATTATGAAACTCATTGGTAAGTTAGGCATGCAGTTCCTGGAACTTGAAATGTCTTGAATGTCTGCATGTCTCCTCATGACACCACTGACACTTATAGATGAGGCTTTAAATTGATATAATCTGAAAGCAAAATATTAAATACTGTTATCAACTTCATGTTTGAAAAAAAAATACATGTTAAAACCAGGTTTTAAAATACCTATCAAGAAATGCTTATTTTGGTAACTGCCAGGTCAAAATGAAGTTCATTAGAGTTCAAGCTTCAGAAACATCTCCATTTTGTTATTATTACTTTACAACATTTTTTATTAAGTAGGTACCGATTTGATCTGAAGAATTTATTAAAAACAATATCCAAAGATGAAATCTATGAAAAACAATAAAACCCAAATAGTTTTTAAGCTTGAACAATACTGTAAAATTACATGCATTATAAAATAACTGACGACATATTAAATAGTCACCCTCCAGATTTCTTCTTCTCTTCCCTTCTCAATAATCATTATAAAACATTTAAGATTTCCAAAGCCCTGGGTCCTGACCAAAATAACAGTTATTCCGGAGCATCCTCCATTATTAGAATGAATGACCTTAAACATTCCGATCACTGATTATTAGCAACAATTATGTTGTCAATGAGAAAAAATGTATTTATATTTTATGTAACAAGGCAGTTTTAACCAGCCCTAGAATGAAGAAGCTAAAACATTGTATACCTTTGTGACTTCATCAATGAATCAATGATGTGGAAACGAATTGATTATTTTCTCATCAGTTGATGTAATAAAGTTTAGGATATGCTGGGACTAATATGCACATATGTATTAACTTAGTTAAACAGTGAAATAAAAAAAATCTGTTGCATTTCAAAATTTGACAAGGTATTTTAGAACCTGGTCTGACTTAAACATAGATATTTACCATAGAGACAAGCCTCATGAAAGTGGGAATCAGATATTCTGCTGAGCAGGACTGGTTGGGGGCGGCTGTGCGTCCAAGTTCTTAATGAGCTGAGCCAGCCAGTGCTTCGTAGAGTTATCTTCCTGAAGGCATGCAGTGAACGTCGCGTCTCGCAGCTGATCCGGCAGGCATTGCCGCAGGGCCTCTCTGGCTCTTGCGTTGTCCGACAGACGGAGGTAACAACGGACTACATGCTTCAACAGCCTCGCAGACGGATCCTTCGCCAAAGACAGCACCATTTTACCCAATATCATGGCCACGTGCGAGAATCTATCGTATGTCTGACAAATGTAGCACAAACCACTATCATCGAGCAGGATCTTTTGTAGTATAAATGTCGCTACGGTCTTGGAAAGCTCCGAACCGTTCTCCATTATGCGCAAACACAGCGGTATTATCTCAGTAGTTAACAGAAAAGTGATCACTTCCTGCTCGTCGGTTTTAACGAGCGCCCCAATCACTCCCAGACTAGTAAGTCGTAAGTACTCAAATGGACGGGTTTTAGAGACAGTGTGAAGAAATGGGTAGAGGAATAATGGGACGTGCGCTTGGAGAAATGCGGATCTAGTTTCTGGGTGAGATGCCACGCACTGCATTAGGGCTAAAGCGTTGCATACGCGGTTGCTCTGATGCGCTGTTAACGTCGGCGGTATCATTGCCACGTAGATGTTAGTGATCTCCTGGAGTAGGGCCGCTATAGTGCCAAAGCTGTGCCACAACATAGGCGCCAAATCAGGCACAACTTCGCGTTTCTTGCTCAATTCTAAAAGAGCATTTTCTCGCGTCTCCGGGTTGCATAGCTCTAAGATCCACGTGTATATTTTTTCTCGGTCCACGGCGGCTTGCATGTTCGCCGGGCTTTGCTGAGCACTCATGGTAATCATTGATATAAAGGTTGTTTGAACGGCTGGCACGGTCGGCGATTGATTCGTGCGTTTATACACGTAAGTCAAAATTCATGTTACACTTAACAATCACTGTTGATGTTATATCAACAAAATGCTTTTTTGTTAACAAATTACGAACGTTCTTGTCGTATTCTTTATAGTTTTCAAGTAAAGAAAAGAAAATAATCTTTTACTTGGCGTCAAAACTACAGGCCAAAAATTTTTGAATGAATGATTGACAAAGCGAGTGAATGAATATGAAGATAATAATCGAACGAATGAGTGAACAAAATGAATGGCAGAGTGTTGCCAGGTGAGGTCATCACGTCGGACGGAATGTTAACTAAAGCACGTTCTACACCTTACGATCCCGTGCGAAAAATATCTTGCTTGGTCAATGTTTACGATCAATCTATTGTGAATGTGGTAATAAAAAGTGTTTCGGAATGGTGTATGTATTCCGTGGTAGACAGTGCAAACATGGTGGAGAATAATAATTAAAACAAAAAAACATTCTTTATTTGCTAATAAAGTACACACAGGCGTACAAAAAGAATCGAGGAGGCAAATGGCGGTCTTATCACATCGTTCCCTAAAAGCATAGGGTGAGAAAAAATTACCTATAGTAGATTTGATAGCGTCTGCGTCGTAGTAGTTCCTGGCTGTGTCTAGAAGAATGCCTCTGTAAGGATATACCGGCTTGTCACTGATGTTCACATCTCGCACAACCTGGGTTTACGAAAATATTAATTAGTTCCTTCCTAGAAAATTCCAATCCAAATCAAATGTTGTTCCAAAGTAACACCGATTTCAGTTCTGCTAAGCATAACTTTAGGTACCCACTAATGTATTACTTATTTATTAGTTTTATTACTATTAGGTACCTAGGTACCTAGTGCACAGTACTAATAGATAAGTAATCTTAACTATTATAAAACTGTAACTGAACTGTGTCTGTACATTGAGGATATTTACAAAAAAAAGATTACGATATGGTTTTTAAATATCCCCGACTCGAAATCAACCTTTTTTAGAAATTTTGTCTGTCTGTTTGTCTGTTTGTTTGTGTGTTTGTTTGTGTGTTTGTTTGTTTGTTTGTTTGTTTGATCGCGCATCACGCAAAAACTACTGAACCGATTTTGATGAAACTTTTTTTGTTTGATAGCTTATGATCTGACTTAAAATCTGGTATATAATTTGTGCGGACGAAGTCGCGGGAAAACACTAGTTTAATTTAAAAATGTGTTCTATGTCGAAGAGTTTATAGGTAACTAGTGTTATCCCGCGACTTCGTCCGCACAATATACTTACCAGATTTTAAGTCAGATCATAAGCTATCAAACAAAAAAAGTTTCATCAAAATCGGTTCAGTAGTTTTTGCGTGATGCGCGAACAAACAAACAAACAGACAGACAAAATTTCTAAAAAAGGTTGATTTCGAGTCAGAGATTCCTAAAAACCATATCGTAATCTTTTTTTTGTAAATATCTTCAATGTACAGACACACTTCAGTTACAGTTTTATAATAGTTTAGATTAGATGATGATCGATGATACATTCTAATCTTTCCCCAAAAGCTTTTAAAATAGGAACTTAATCGTTCATTTGTGACCAAAAGTATTGTAACAAGAATAAACAACACTTGTAAGTAGGCTACTTACCTTTTCCCAAATACCTAAAATTGTTAATGTAGGTACCAAAGTAAGTAATAAATTATCTTGTCGTTTTAAATTCCTATTAAGTAGTTACCTACCTATTTCTTCGATCCATTAGGTACGCTAATACGTAGCCTACATAGGTACCTTTTAACATTTTAGGTACCTATCAGCAATACCCTAAGTCTGCAGCACGATGACCCCTGGGATAACTGGTTTTGTATCCAAACTGTCACGTTTATTGTCCGTTATTTACAACCCACCCAACATTTTTATGCAACATTTTAGGATGGTTGTTTTCTTTTTTAAATTTTAGCACATAGGTATTAGTGATTACGTAATAGGTATTCATTATTAAGTAGGTACCTAGGTACTTATATAACTTATATTAGTTAGGTTATGTTAGTGTAGGGTGTGGCTCCCAGCTCAGACGACACGCATTCAAAGTGACGATAGACTCTGCTTATATTAAGACATTAAGGCCGAGATTCAGAGACGATTTTTTTTGGCTTAGCTCGAGCTAAGTAGGGTAGAAATGTATGGATTTTGACATACGGGAGTTCGAACTATGACTTACAAATCGTCTCTGAATCTCAGCCTAAGACCCTATTAATTGCCTATTGTGCTGCCCTCAATCGTATTTTTTTTTTAATTCTTAACAATGAAACAATATTTCCAAAAAACAAGAATGTCACATTGTAGTCCTTTCAGTTTATCGAAACATTACGGAATATTATGTTTTATCCTTGTAGCTATTATCGTTAAAACCGCCAAAAGTGACCACTTTTGGCGGTTTTAAATATAATAACTACAAGCAATATAAAAACAAATCAGCAGTGTCCCGATAAATTGAAAATAAGCAAGGACTACAATGTGACATTCTTGTTTTTTGGAAATATTGTTTAATTGTTAATAAATAAAAAAATACGATTGGGGGCAGCACAATAGGCTCGGTGCAGCCTTAAATAACATAAGCTCACGCCATTGTCCCATTGGGGTAGGCAGTGACCACGGACCGTCACAAGCTACGACTCTTACACACAGTGGCGGATACAGGGGGGGGGCCCAGGGGGCCATGGCCCCCCCCACGAACCTCTGAATTTTGAGGCCGAGTAAAGAAATGAGCTCTCTTAATTTCTTTTAATCTTAATACGTGGCCCGAGTTGGCTGATGGGCCCCCCCCAACATGAAATCCTGGATCCGCCCCTGCTTACACACCTCTTTAGCTTCATTAGCTTAATAATGAGATGACATTCCTACATCTTTTCATACACCATACACTTCCGTCGAATGAGGGTGCTACTCACTTGTCCTTATCGGAGATCATTGATTTGATCTTGTTTTTCCTCGGAGGGCCTCTCCCAAGACTTCAAACTTATTATTTTATTATTAAACGACCCAATTCCCTAAATGTCTAAATTCTCAAAATGTCTAACTTATTTCTTTTTAAACATTTTACTGATAGGTACCTATAAATAAAACTTACCAGAACATGATCTCTAATGTCATCATAAATGATAAGTTGCGAAAGGGTCTCTAGCCCGTGCCGAACTCCAAAGAATGAGTTGCCAGTGACGGTTGCGTTAACCCTATCGTTGGCTGCAAGGGACACCTTGACATCGTAACTCTCATCCAGATTTTGGTCAAATGCTGTAAAATTTCCATTCATTAACGATAGATACTAGATAATGAACATAATATGTGCGTGAAGTGATTGTCCGTGTTTTTTTCTCTCTTTTTTAGGGCTTGTTTCACCACTTCTGGATAAGTGATTGTTAGCTTCTATGACAGATAGAATTTGACATCTTTCATACGATCTGTCAAATAAGCTAACAATGACTTATCCAGAAGTGGTGAAACAGGCCCTAAGTCTCTTATCTAAACAATTAATGCCCTTTACTCAAGTCCAATTTATATACGGTTTTTGCTATTGACTAAGAATATAGTCGTGAGCATATGCGTATGCGTGCGTATGCTATTGACTAACGAAATACTCCATAGCTACATGAAATAGTCTGAGTTTTAGTTTTTTTGGGTATTTTAACGTAAATTACGAAAAAAGAGAAAAATGTTTGGGTCTTCCATACAAAAGTGCGGATCTGAAGATCGATTTTATACATGGGTTCAAAAATATTTCGACCCATGTTCCTCAGGGAAAGTTGTTTAGTTTCATTATCTGAATACACCCTTAATATTTGTATGGTTATTAAAAAATAGGGATGTAATATGTAGGTAGGTACCTCGTATGTTAGGATTCTGATTAACAATATAGACATCCATAAATTTTCCAGTTGCTTTTGGCGTCACACCTTTTGGTACGGCCTTCGATATCATATCTTTGAATCTCTGAAAAAAGATTAATGAAATTAGTGTTATTTACAATCAGAATAAGTTTTGATTAAATTTGCCTTTATGAAAGGAATTCTTTACTGGAATGCGATTTTTGAATCTCGCATTCGGTGAGCTCAGCAGTTGAAAATGTCAAAATTACTATGGAGATTCGCATCTTTCTACTGCGGATTTTACTCTCAAAAATCTCTCTCCTGTAGTATGATTTTTGAACGTAAAATTAGAAGTAGAAAGATGCATATCTCCGGAGTAATTTTGACATTTTCAACTGCTGAGCTCACCATTCGGTGAGATTCAAAAATTGCACTCCTGCTCCCTTATGATATTTTGATCAAATTCGAATGTAAATTATCTGTGTGCAAGTTCTAAAAGCATAGTTTTCAAAACAAAATAGTAATTAGTCTTAAACTGTGTAGGTACCTACCTTCCCAGCAGCGTCTACCAAGTCATCAGATTTGCCGCGCTTAATGTTCTTGATCTCAACATTTTGCAAGTTGATCTTTGAAAGGAAATTTCCAAGATCAGTCTCTCCGGTTGGCATTGGCCATAAAAGACCTGTAAAATGAGATCTGATGTAAAACGAGATCGAAGCTAACATGCGAAGTTAGATATTTTTAACACGCGCGGCTAAGTGCAATTAGGACTACTCACGCACTGAGGGTTCCGTCTATGGACGATAACGGCATGAGCTACAATAGCCTACATGGAAGAGAATTTGTAGCTCAATCAACTACGACATAAAAGCCGGCCACGTGTGAGTCGGGCTCGTGCTAAGGATCCCGGAGAAAACACTTTTTGGATAATTATATAAGCAACAAACAACACACAATATAATTATCCAAAAAGTGTTTTCTCCGGGACCCTTGGCGCGAGCTCGACTCACACGTGGCCAGCTTTTATGTCCTATTGATTGAGCTACAAATTCTTTTCCATGTAGGCTATTGTAGCTCATGCCGTTAGTAACATACCATATTAATTAAAGAACATCTTGGATGCCTCGAAGGTAACCTACCATATTCATTGCAGAACATCTTGCATGCCTCGAAGTTAACCTACCATATTCATTGCAGAAAGTCTTGCATGCCTCAAAGGTAACCTACCATATTCATTGCAGAACATCTTGCATGCCTCGAAGTTAACCTACCATATTCATTGCAGAAAGTCTTGCATGCCTCAAAGGTAACCTACCATATTCATTGCAGAACATCTTGCATGCCTCCAAGCTAAGTGCAGGCTGGTCACCCGACGGATCGTTGCGTTGTTTGACACATTTCCCGGTTTCGCATGCCCATTTCCACACTGCTGGTCCCTCTGTGTTACCACTGTTGACAAATAGCTTTGAAATAGAGAATATCGCTTATTAATCTAGGCCAAGTCACAATTTTGATCAACATCAGCTTTAAGAGGAAGGCGGGTGCCGTTTGGTCCATACAAACGTATTCCCCTAGAGCAAATATTTGTTTGTTTACCATACAATTTGTTACCTCTTTCATTATATATGTCCCTCTCTATGTTTGAAAATGACGAAATATTGCTCAATTTTACCGCTGTGTTGAGACATCCAGCAAACGAATTTGACGAATATAAACAATAAAAGGAAAACATACCCGGTCTACCCGGACTTTCGAACTTCGCAATTGCGTGAACGTTTTAGTTCCAAAGTCAACCCTGTTACAATTAAGTACCTACAATGAAGTTCGGACCGAAACGGTCGCGATATACCTATCTAAAATCGAAAGTCCGGGTACAGAGCCTGCATAGCTCACAAACAAGCGAAACACGTGATAAAGATACCTTGAAAGAGATGAATAGAAACATACAGGATGCAGACGATATACTGTAAAACTTAATACGCGACGTGTTTCAGAGTTTTCTGAAAACTCTGAAACACGTTTCGAACCGAACGACCGTCGTCGAACGACCGAACGACCGTTTCGGTCCGAACTTCATTGTAGGTACTAAATACTAATATGGAACACGGAACAGTTAATTTCTTTTAGCGATTTCGATGTTGGTCCATAGTGAAAGTGGTTCAGTTTAATAGTCTAAAGCAGCCCATGTAACGCATTTAAGATAACACCATATACTTATAAAAGCGATAAATGACATAATTAACATCCTTTCGGCCGTCTTAATGGCTATTAACAATGCCAATGAACGAATCCATTAAGTTCTGTTCATCGACGACAAACGTACATCAAGACAATAAGCAAAAGAAGTACCTATAAGTACTTGTATCCACAAAGTACCTACTCTGTGACTTGTATCCATCGACCATTGCTGAATGACTAATCTTTCGTAGGTGCTGAGCTGAAGTGCGATTTTTGAAAATCATACGAGCGATGCGGCAACAGTAGAAAGGGTCCAATACTATGGAGTAACAATACTAGTTACTATGGAGATTATGCATCTTTCTACTGCCGCATCGCTTGTATGATTTTCAAAAATTGCACTTCTGACACGAAAAGAAGGACCAAATGCCTACAAGTCAAAAGATATATCCACAAGTCTGTCGATAAGAAAAACCACTCTGTGTCGTTTTACGAGTTTGTATGGAAGTGGAAAAAGAAAATTTGTGAATTTCAAAAAGTTACATTCTTAGATAGTTACCAAATAAATAAAATAAAATTAAAAAGCCTTTTATTCAATACAAAAAGTTGAATTCATTACAAATATAGGTATTTAAAAAATATTTACGATTTACGTAATATTTATGCAATTTATAAAGATTATAATTTCACATTTATACAGACAATTTGTGTATAATTATGGTGATATTAGTATAATTAAAAAACGTCATTACCAACATTTAAATTAAATAAAAGGCGTAGGAGGCATTTTCCTAAATAGTTAATACCTTAAATAATCTGATATCGGTTTTCATGAAGCGACTCAATGTTTGTGTGACATACATGCATCGAATCCCACACAGTTGAAAAGAGGTTCGTTTCGGTAGGTATACGAGTACCTGTCGTTTTCCAAAACATTCAATCCGATTTCGGTTTGAGGGTGTATTATTAGGAAGCACCGCACCGAGGAGTACCTATAATTAACCTTTGTGTCTAGCCTTTCTGGACTATAAGAAAGCCTTCGACTCGATCGAGACCTGGGCTGTTCTGGAGTCCTTGCAGCGATGCCTGACCGACTGGCGATACATTGAGGTGCTTAGATGTCTGTATGACGCTGCCACTATGTCCGTTCAAGTACAAGATCAGCAGACGAAGCCGATCCAACTGCTAAGGGGAGTGAGACAGAGGGATGTTATTTCCCCGAAACTGTTCACTAATGTGATGGAAGACGTCTTCAAGATGCTCAATTGGAAAGGACGAGGCATATGTGTGAACGGCGAGTACATCTCACACCTGCGTTTTGCGAATGACATTGTCGTCATGGCGGAATCGCTGCATGACCTCAGTGGGATGCTTAGCGACCTTAATGCCGCTTCCCGACGGTCTCCCCGGTCTCGGCATGAACTTAGACAAGACGAAAGTCATGCTTAATTCGCATGTCGAGCCAGAGGTGGTATACGTCGGTGAGGCGGCGATAGAAATTGTGCAAGACTATGTCTACCTTGGACAGACTATAAGACTAGGTAGAAACAACTTCGACAAGGAGGCCGCTAGGCGTATCCAACTAGAATGGGCTGCTTTCGGGAAACTACGTCATATATTCTCCTCGGCCCTACCACAATGCCTCAAAACGAAGGTGTTCAATCAGTGCGTTCTGCCAGTGATGACCTATGGTGCGGAAACGTGGACCCTGACGATAGGACTAGTTAATCAATTCAAGGTCGCTCAGCGAGCTATGGAGAGAGCTATGCTCGGTGTTTTTCTGAGGGATCACATCAGAAATGAAGTGATTCGTCACAGAATTAAAGTGGCTGACATAGGTCAGAAAATTTGCAAGCTGAAGTGGCAATGGGCTGGTCAAATCTGCCGAAGAACTGACAACCGATGGGGTGTCAGAGTTCTAGAGTAGAGACCGCGAACTGGTAGGCGTAGTGTGGGACGCCCTGCTGCCCGCTGGACAGACGACCTAAAAAAAGTAGCGGGGAGCGACTAGATGAGGAAAGCCGAGGACAGAGTTTTGTGGCGCGCCTTGGGAGAGGCCTATGTTCAGCCGTGGACGATGATAGGCTGATGATGACCGCACGCGGGACGGGTTTTCTACAAAGTCCACTTCAAATAAGTACCTAGGTAGGTACCTACTTATTATATGAGTGGACATTTTCGGAAATATAATAATTATAATTCCGAAAATGTCCACTCCTAAAATGACCACTTCGAGTAGGTAACGAAAATTTCAATCATAAACTTATCTTTTTCTATGATTTCTATTCACCTCCGAAAACATTATCTTCTCTCCCATCTAGAATTTGGTGCATTGTTAAGGGGGCTACTGTGCTGCCCTCATCGTATTTTTTTATTTCTAAACAATCTTCTAAACAAACTTAAACAAAAAACAAAAATGTCACATTGTATTTTTTTTAGAACATTTTCACACAAATTATTAAAGTACCAGAATCTAGTCTAGACTTGTATTATGATGACTAGACAACGATATACAATACATATTAGATACAAACATCCATGACTCGACTCGGGTCGAAACATTAATATTCATCATCCAAATATTTAATTGCTAGTAGTACCTATTACTACAAGCATAAAACATAGTAATCCGTAATGTTTCGATAAATTGAAAGCCAATTAGGACTACAATGTGACATTCTTGTTTTTTTGGAAATGTTGTTTAATTGCTTAGAAATAAAAAAAATACGATTGGGGCAGCACAATAGGCTCCGTACCCTCTTAAGGCAATACCAGTTTTAAGCTTATAAGAGAAAAATATTTAACGCTTTTAAGTACTTATACCTATGTGTTTTTTAAGTATTAAAATTTGATTGATAGACTTACCATTTCGAAATAATCACTAAATAGGCCACGCAAATATACAACTTATTCACCCACATTGTAATCTGTAACAAAAAATGTTGGTAGGTAGTACGTATTCAAGTTAAAGTAGATAATGCTAAATACCTACTTATCTATACTTAACTAAGTTATCCACATCAATATTTTTTTTTTATTGTCTGTCGAATTTTTTTACCTTTAAGTATGGTAATTTCATACATTACATAGCATTATATTAAATCTTTATTTTATAGGTAAGTAGTTACGAGCATAAGCATATGCTCACGACTATATTCCCCGAGGGGGTAGTCAGAGATATTCTGAAACCTCAGAACATCCACGTTTCACCAGTAGTACCGAAACGCTGTCCAGTGTGACGGGGGGTGAGCCCGTCGCCACTTGTAATGGACAGTGGGTACAATACATGCCTCGAAATTGAAGCATGTAGGTTTCCTCACGATGTTTTCCTTCACCGAAAAGCCAGTGATGTTACAAATCGTACATAAATTCCGAAAAACTCATTGGTACGAGTCGGCTTGGACGGGGATCGAACCATATCGCCTCCTGCGCGGCAGGCAAGGTTACTCGCCACTGGACCACCACGGCAAGTAGTTACGAGTATGTATAAATTAAGTATATTAAGTATATTAATATAAATTAGTATATTAGAAGTATACAGTATACACCTAGTGTTAGTTGTAGTAGTTAGTAGGTATAGATTTAAATTTTGTAGATCCCCCCCTTCTCGTATAAGGGAAGGTGACTAATTTCCGTGTTTATGCCAAAGTGTAAGAAGGTTTAAAAATGAGAGAGTAGGTAATTCAGTTGTGGCAGACAGACTAACAGACATGAACTAGGCAGGTAGGAACTACGGAACCCTAAAAAAAGAAATTAAGGTTCGTCTACCTATGCGTCACATCTACAAATAGGTAGTTAAGTACCTATCTGTGGTAGGTCACATCCACAGCTGATTATTATCATTATCAACTTCGCTAGGTAGGTAAATTATTATTTTAGATATCGGCTTTAATGATAAAACATATAAAAAGAGGTTGCCAAACGTATACCTATGATATGAATAAAACATAATCTTTTTCCTACTATTGATGTTGATAATGAAGTCAGTGACTTTCAGTCAGGACAGTCAGTGACTTCAAGTCACACAAAGGGGAGCGTACGAAACTCGTACGTTATTTAACATCACGTACGAGTTTTTTTGTACGAATGTAGATTTGCATCCATATTAAAAGTTGTTCAGTTTGATGGTAGGGGGGAGTTGCCACTTGCCAGTCTACGTAGGTAAGCACAAGTAGGTAAAGCAAATTCATCTCAAATGGGACATTTTGAGAAAGATACATTTTGCGAAAGGAATATTTCGCGAAAGGGACGTTTTGCTAACGGGGGACATTTTGCGAAAGGGACATTCTGCGACGAAACGCATCCATGACTAGGGTTGCCAACCGTCCCGCGAGAGGCGGGACGTCCCGTTTCTAGAGCCTTAAAGGATACGTCCCGCAAAAGGTGTGTGCGGGACGCCAATTGTCCTGTTTTATGGTACGTACGTACGACTTTAGGCAGAAGAACTATTGCAGTAATGTAGCCCGTAGTCCTAAATTTAAATCGTATTACGCTGATCTCACTATATTGCAGTAAAATCTCGAGCTCGCTTCGCTCGCTCCTGGCTATGATTGTATCACAAGGACCTAAACGCGTTGCAGCAAAATGTCGAGTTTATTTCGCTCGCTCTAGAATTCAGTGAAGGGGTGAGGTTCAGTGAGGGTTTTTGATATATTACAATTGAGATATTACAACGACCTAACTAGTCCTGCCCCTTTTTTCAAGTATTGATTTGTAAGCCAAAGTAAAATACCTACTCTTCTATTCATTAAAACTTCTTAAAATGTAAAATCAATAATTTCTCATTTTATTTCTCGCTTTCTATACTTGGAGAGCTGGGTCCCGCTTTTTTTTTGCCGCGTACCGCATTGTGATTGCAAATATCCCGCTAATCCGTGCACTATGGTTGGCAACCCTATCCATGACCGAACCGGGACTCGAACCCAGAGCCTCTAGTTTGACAGTCCGGCGGCGCCGGCGTGGTAACCATAACGCACGAAAGAAACGAAAAAATCCACAGGAGTACGAGTAGATACTAAAAGCTGTTTCTTATAATAGTTATACCTAACAAAACAGGTAAATCGACACAAATGAAAATATGCATAGGAGCTTATTTTAAAAACTGAGTAGTATTATGTTGTGTTTACAACGGTATAACTGTCATTCCTTACATTAAATACACCGTTTTAAATTAACAATGGTAATGTCACGGCGCATTATTAGACTCGAGTTACTGTCCACGCTTAATTTGTACAGATCAAAACAAATTAGGTATGCGTGCACTTACCTGCGACAAGCGTCAGCCCAGCGCACACAGGCTAAACCAACTGATTCTTGTCTTGGCCACACCGGACATAATACCTAACTATGGGATCGAAACTTGTTTTTGCGGTCGGTGACATTATGGTTATCGAATTTGTGGTGTGATGAGGAACTCGACTAATAATAGATCAAAATAATGTTGCATAGTAGGTAGTTCGATTGTTTTCTAACTGCTAACGCAATTTATTAAATCATGGGGGGACCGGCCGGACGGGGAGCGGGGGGGAAGGGTGGGGATGTGGAGAAGGAAAACGAATTAATTAGCTTAGGATAGGCCCAAATTCATATAAGTCAAAAGGAAATTTTGACGAACCTATAACTAAACATAGAATAACGAATACATATCAAGTACACTATAGAATGGAATCTCCTTTGTGCGTGCTCCAAACGCCGCCTTAAAAACACCTACTTCCCCCTCAACCCGCAACGCCCTGCCGTCGCCCACGGAGGCCGTCAGAAGTGCGATTTTTGCAAGAATTTTATAATTTTTGGATTTTTGAACATCATACGAGCGCATCGGCAGTAGAAAGTGTCAAAATTACTATGGAGATTATGCATCTTTCTACTGCCGAACCTCACGTATGATGTTCAAAAATCGCACTTCAGGGCTGTCACATAAAATCACTAATTTCTTACGGCTGTTATTTACTTCGTATTTTATTTATAGGTACGTTAGCTGTAGCGTTTAAAATTAAAAATTAATACTTTAAAAAATTTTTTTTCGCGATTTACAGCGGTTATAATATTAGTTCGAATCAGATATCCATTAACACACAAGGAGTAAGGACATCGGCACAGAGCATTAATTGCTTTACCTAATCGTCGATGATTTTCTGTCACCTTTTGAGGAATTTAAAAACGTATCGTAAGATTTTTACGAAAATAAAATGGAACTAAATCTGGGGTAACTATTATAATCATTCAAATCGGTCAAGAAATGCCGAAATTAAGGCATACATTACACGGTAGGTTTTGCGTCAGTCAAAACCATCAGTCATGAATGACGTTTGACTGATGGTGACTGATGGTGACTGATGGAATTAGTAGCCACATTACACAGTCATTCTGACTGACCGTCAGTCATGCTCAAAATTTCACAAAGGATACACGTGTTCACGCAAGACAGTATGGATATGAATGAATGAATGAATGAAATATATGTCGGAGATAGTCATAAGAACGGACGGTCTTACGAGGTACGCAGGTGCGCGCAGGTGCGCGCACGTGCACTGAAGTTGCCGAGCGTGTTCACGTGGCCCCTACCATCGGTCGTGCACTATAAATAGCAGGGTCGAGCGAGGCACTGGACAGTCTGCTCGGGAACGTCGCCGGGTGCACACGCTCTCGGACCTAACTCAATACTAAGTCATATTCTAGGACACTATGGAGTTTCTTGCCGTTTCTTCTCCATGGTGTTTACTTGTGAAACGGTGGTAAATGTAGAGTCAGTGAAAGTCATAAAAGATGATAATCATGATGGAAATAAAAGATAATGATAATCCGATTCTTACCTTTCATTTGAAATCATTACCACGTATCATACCTGTTGCCTATATCAGAAGTGGCCAAGGATTCACGGAACCACCTTTTGATTCATCATCATCATCATTACCAGGTAGAAATTCGAGTGATACGATACAGAAGTGATGTTTAAGCTACATCCGGATTTGGTAACGTTACTTTATCTTGTCTTATGTCATTGTGATTTCATAGTCTCTACCAATACCAATGTAGAGTCATATCGAATGTAGAGTCATATCGAATGTAGAGTCATATCGAATGTAGAGTCATATCGAATGTAGAGTCATATCGAATGTAGAGTCATATCGAATGTAGAGTCATATCGAATGTAGAGTCATTTCGAATGTAGAGTCATTTCGAATGTAGAGTCATTTCGAATGTAGAGTTACATCGAATACCTATAGTCATTTCAAATTTTGAGTATTTTAGAATGTAGAATCGTTTCGATTACGATTCATGAACGAACAACTCGCCCCAATTCGATGGTAATCGATTCATGTCCTATGAGGTACTGGATCGTGACCAAGCCAGCGCAATGCCAATGCTGGATGATGCAGCCTGGCATAGATGTGAAACTGCTGAGCCAAATCTGAGCTTCCATCATGACTGTGACTATGCTCGGTGAGTCGTAGCTAGTTTAGTTGATTACAATTTGTGATATTGATTATGAATTTATAGTGGAGATTAGTGGTCAAGTCTATCCAACTTATATCTTGCTTTTGTTTTCGGTTGTAAACTGTGTATCTCATACTCCAATGGTGATGACTGAATGCTTATGGACTCTTTAAGCTCAAACAAATAGAGAAAAACCCGCCCATTCTCACATAGAATATCCGCCCACCCACCCGGAAAACGTGACATTAAGAAACTCGCCACACACCAACACGCACTGGGCTCGCGTGGTTGAGTATGGCCCAAACCCTCTCACCATTATTTGTGAGAGGAGGCCTTTGCCCAGCGGTGGGATTCTGCAGGCTATAACAAACTTTTTTTTTTTATGAAGAAACTGATTTAATTAACCAACTTCATCCGTTAAGGACTGGAGTTTAAAAAAGCTGAACTTGCTGGTGGCTTTGAACAATGCACTGACAAGTCTGGCTTGCTGCTCACATTAAACAGGTGATTGTAATTAAAAATTACAGAACCCAGTGGATATGTACCGTTTTGAAAAGATTATTAGGTTTCGGTTCATGAAGGAAGAAAATACAACTTTAGTAACTTGGCGCTTCTACCAGCTGATGGCAGGGATCCCAAATACCCAGTTGAGGGAGGTTTTTCTTTTTGACTGTTTTTGTTAGCCGTGCTCCGTGCTGTTGTGCCACACTGCAGTGCAAGCCTTTGTCACTCGGCTGTGGGTGCCGAGATGGAAACCTGAACTTTATGCGCTCACCAGATGGTTGCCAGCCGCGCGTACGGTACGTTATTAAGCTAATTTTTATTTTATTCAATGCAATGGCGTGTACTGCAGACACACACCATACATAAACCAAGGACACCGTTTTTCGAGAAGGTGCGCTGCAGAAAGGTGACAATGATGAGACGGTGAAACTTTTGGGTTTCGACAGGACTTTGGCTGAATGATGTGGCGTCATCCAGGTGTTCTCTGTGAGTGGTTTCCTTTATATTCCGTAGAATGAGGATTTAAACCCGCCTTCCCGCCCGTTTAACCCGCCCTCCCGCCGCGGAAAGTGCTCGACATGACCGAGTAAACATTCAGCTCTGATTCAGATGAATGTGACTAAGTACCTACTTATGATTTTTCATGATTTCTTGCACCACAATATTTCTTAATAATTATAATATAATATTAATAATAATTATTTTGTTTCATATTATATGAATGGTGTTTCCTCCAGTCTAGTGTAATAAGCTACAGGGAGATGAGTCCAGACTAGTTTTCATAAACTACAGGGACAAAGTCCAGTCTAGTCTTAGTAACTACAGGGACATACGGGGTCATCCCCGTTCCTCCAGTCTAGTGTAATAAGCTACAGGGAGATGAGTCCAGACTAGTTTTCATAAACTACAGGGACAGAGTCCAGTCTAGTCTTAGTAACTAAAGGGACGTACGGGGCTATCCCCGTTCCTCCAGTCTAGCGAAACAAGCTACAGGGAGATGAGTCCAGTCTAGTCTCAGGCCGAGATTCAGAGACGATTTTTTCCGTCTTAGCTCGAGCTAAGTAGGGTCGAAATGTATGGATTTTGACATAGGGGAGTTCGAACTATGACTTAAGAATCGTCTCTGAATCTCGGCCTTAGTAACTACAGGGACATACGGTCAGTCCAGTATGGTAACTGAAGGACCAAGTAAATCCAGGCCAGATTTAATCTGAAGGGTTGAAAAAAAGAAAAAAAGAAAAAACTATGAAAAAAAAAGAAAGAAAAAATAAAGAGAATTAAAAAAAAAAAAAAAAAAAAGAAAGAAAAAAAAAGAAAGAAAAAAAAAGAAAGAAAAAAAAAGAAAGAAAAGAGAAAAAGAATGAAAAAAAAAAAGAAAAAAAAAAAGCTAAAAAAAAAAAAGAAAAAAGAATGGAAAGAAAAAAGAGTCTGAAGGACCACAACTATAATTATTATTTACAGATCCAACATTGTAAAGCTGCTCCATGCAATGAAGACTGCTATACATGTGCGTCGAAGACTGCTCTTTGTGGCAGAACAGAGGTAGCTCCATGCAGCAGAGGTAGTCCTAAGCAGCAAAGACACCTATCAGGTCTGGCCGAACGGTAATATAAACTTATATATCAATATTCACAGATGAAGACCCAAAAATATCCATCACACGAGGACGTGTTCGACGTCAGGTAGGCCGAGGAATGCACGACGACATTACACAGCATTTTAGTCATTAAAATGTAAAAATGGCGACGCGTGTTACTTTCATCGAGTTGCACCTGCAACGAACATTAGTATTAATTTGTGCATCAGGCTAAGTCTAACATAAATGGCTTGGGTGAGGATCAGTCGCTGTCCTCGTACTGTATAAAACGACTGGCATTATATCGACCCTTTTGGTTTTTGGCTTATCCATGAAAAGGACCTGATCTGTTTTCAGCTTGCCAATGAAACGCTTTCTGCTGTTGTAATTAATCTTTTGCCTAAAAAAGTCATAATTTGATGCGTTATTACTGTAAAGATCCCTAACATGTAACATTCCATTCATAGTCACACACTGACTATAAAAATACAGTAGTGTCACAGAGTACTATATTATACTACGTAGTGTGTAGCAGAAAATCATTTTCTGAGTATTGAAGTAGACAGGATAGACCGAACGATGTACTTTGCTTTGTTTTCATTGTTCCAGAGCTACACACGAGGACGTGTGTCTTGCAGGATGGCCGTGTCGGAGATAGTCATAAGAACGGACGGTCTTACGAGGTACGCAGGTGCGCGCAGGTGCGCGCACGTGCACTGAAGTTGCCGAGCGTGTTCACGTGGCCCCTACCATCGGTCGTGCACTATAAATAGCAGGGTCGAGCGAGGCACTGGACAGTCTGCTCGGGAACGTCGCCGGGTGCACACGCTCTCGGACCTAACTCAATACTAAGTCATATTCTAGGACACTATGGAGTTTCTTGCCGTTTCTTCTCCATGGTGTTTACTTGTGAAACGGTGGTAAATGTAGAGTCAGTGAAAGTCATAAAAGATGATAATCATGATGGAAATAAAAGATAATGATAATCCGATTCTTACCTTTCATTTGAAATCATTACCACGTATCATACCTGTTGCCTATATATACTTTTATTTACACCAAAACACAAATACAGCATAAAAAAGGAAACAAAGAAACGATAATGGTACAAATAAGGCGGTCTTATCGCTAAAAAGTTATTTCTTCCAGACAGACAGATATTCATAAAAGAAAAGCCTGTATTGGAATTTTGATTGCGTTATTGAGTAAAAAACGTGTTAAAATAAATGCTACCAACATACTAATAAGGTGTTAGTTGGGGGTGCAACCCGTGCAACCCTTAATAACCCCCTACGAGCTAGGGGTTGCACCCCCTAATAACCCCTTCGTCCTAGGGGGTTCACCCCCACGAGCTAGGGTGCAAATTCGAATCACCCCCTACGAGCTAGGGGGTGCACCCCGAAATAACCCCTACCTCCTAGAGGGTGCACCCCCTAATCACCCCCACGAGCTAGGGTGCACCCCCTAATAAGCTCTACGCCCTAGGGGGTACACCCTCTAATCACCCCTACACAACCCCTTAATCACCCCTACGAACCCCCTACACAGAAGGGGTGCACCCCCTAATCACCTCCACGAGCTAGGGGACGCACCTCCTATGCACTACGGGGAGCATCTATCATGTCCGACTCCATCGCTGTCCGCGCGCTGACTGACGGTGATTGACGAAATGCGATTACACGTTCACTCAAAAGTCATGACTGATGGTTGCATGATGAAAATCTAGATTTTCGTCATGCAACCATCAGTCACCATCAGTCAACGCATTACACGGTAGGTTATTCATCAGTCACAGCCGTGACTGTGGCAAAACTGACAGCAAAACCTACCGTGTAATGTATGCCTAACGCGTGACATGCCATCAAAAAATTCACTCCCTTATAAGGGTAGGCACCAACACGACGTTGTGAATAGCCAGACGTGCTTTTTGACACAAACCGCGAGCTTCCAAGATCATAAATTCATTATAAAGAAGAGTTTTGCCTGGGTATTGAGAAGAAAAGGACACGCTTTGTTTCTTAATTTTCTAAATTCGTTTTTCGTGGTTATTATTGTGTTAATGTGGTAGAATTAGTTTAATAATGTGCCATTAATGGAGAACAATATAGTTAAAGTGAGAAATAAAGATAGGATTCCCTTTTCGCTCCCGTTTGATTTGGATTAATCCTCGTGTAAAACTCATCTAATTGGAATGTTTGAACCACCCTTGCATTTCAAGAGTTAGGTAGGTTAGGTTAAGTACAAAGAAAAATGTAACTAAAGACCAGGCTGTAAGGAGTAGTTCCCATTGCCTTTCCGTAAAGATAAATTTAAAAAAAAAATCCGAGGGTTTTGCGCGGGAAACAAGACGAAACGGGCGGACTTTGTTTCTTAATTTTCTAAATTAGTTTTTCGTGGCTATTGTTGTGATAATGTGGTGGAATTAGTATAATAATGTGCCTTTAATGGAGAACAATATAGTAAAAGTGAGAAATAAAGTAAGGCGCGACCGTTCGATTCGGATTGATATCCCCGCGTAAAACTTCCTTAAACATTGCAATGTGTGAACCACCCTCGCATTTCAATGAGTTATGTCACGTTAGGTTTAAGTTACGAAAAAATGAAGAACTTCTAATACGGATTCCTGTCAATATTGAAAACTTCGAAAGACAAAAAAAAGACATCGGCAAATAGAAACTTGATCTCGGAAATTACACAAGGAAATGACGAAAACCCCAGAAATTACATTACGGAAAAAGGAAAATTATCTTGGAATATGAAGACTTGGAAGAATTATAATTTTAACACAGATGCACATAGTGCCTTTTATAATGAGCGTTTTTTTTTTCGTTTCATAGTAGATCGATAGATGACGCTACGGTCTATACGAATCTATGTCAAACACTGAAAAATTATCTTTCCCCGAAATGAGGGTAAAAGTGAAGTGAAAAAAAAACAAAAATCTTTTGGAACATATTTTTTTTATTATATTTAACTATATTTCTTATGCTAATTTACTCTTTAAGGTGATACAAGACTACAATTTGACTAAAATAAATATAAAAACTCTTTGATCATAAGGCAAAATCTGAAATTGAACTGGCAATAAGAGAACTTGAGCTGTCAAATGTCATTGTTAATCAAACTCGTATCGTAGCATTTACTTTGTCGTGTTTGTTAGTTTACTTCAGGGAGTGACGTGGCTGAGGGGGTGGCAAGAGGACGTCTCGTGCGTCGGCTTGCGATTTTGACAGCCACGTGGCTCCGCCGTTTTATGGCGGTTTCTAGTGTGTTTTTGTTTAAAAACGGGGCTTTGAGATCGCCATATCCTATTGTACCGTACAATATCTAATGAGTATATCCTCAACACTTGACACTGGCGAAATCTAACAAGGAAACGCCATTAATTAAGAATAGAATAGAATAGTTTACTTCAGAGAGTCACGTTGCAGGGTTTGCCTTGAACACTTGTCTCTCGCGTGGTGTTCGCGCGGTTCGCGTCTCAGCCTGCCACGAGGCTCCAAAATCCTTCTCAGTTGTTCTTACTCAAAAACAATCCTCGAGATTGGATAGACACTCCCTCAAACTACTTGACACTGGCGAAATCTAACAAGGAAACGCCAATAAATAAAAATAGAATAGAATAGTTTACTTCAAACTGCTTTTCTGAAAAACAAAGAAAAAGGACTGTATTTTTGGCTAAGAAAGAAATCGAAAATAATTTCAATTTTTTTTTGATGACGTCTTCCAAATCCGAACCAAAGAGAATGAAATCTCTACGTTTTTTAGTCTATAGGTGACATTGCAGAGGAAGTTTTTGCTTGACAGTTTGTCGTACAGACACTACTGCCATCTATTGAGTTATAAGAAAACGGCATTAAAAAAAAAAAGAAAAACGCTCATTAATTCATAAAAAAAGACAAAATCAGACTTGGCTGCATGGGCTATGTTCCCTTTGCCTTTCCGCAAGGATAAATGTAACAACAACAACAAAAAATCAGCCTTCTGTTGACACAGAAGGAACCTAACAGATGACAAGGCTGTATGGGCTCGATCCCTTTGCCTTTCCGTAAGGAAGAAGAAAAAAAAACTGCCTTCTGTCAATGTCAATTTTAATTTTGATGCTGTTTGTGCTGTTGTGATTGCTTTTACAGCAGAATCAATGAAAAGTAAATTGATAGACGAGTGAAAGACAATGAATAGCAGATCCTAGGCATATTAAAAACACAATTCAATAGCTTACTTTAGGTAGTTCCCTTCAGTGGCGAACACACTACGGTGAAAATGGATCCAGCTTTGTTAAGAGAACGGGAGGCTTTCAAGAAGAAGGCACTCGCGACACCGAGGTACGCATGCTTGTAACACGATTGTGAACTACTTGAAGAACGATGACAAACATAACTTGAGCCCTGGGATTTCTCCCCTCCGTAACGTAACCTACTTTACGGTAACCTCTGGGAGGGATTTGGGGTCACTACGCGACGCGAAGCCGTAAATCAGAGCTCTGTTTAAAATTGTCGCACAACAGCCATTGTCACAATACTGCGACATACTGCAACTCAGTAACTTTCTATCAATGTTGTACCAAATTCTCAGTCAAGGTTACCATTAATTTTTATTGATAAAATGGTTTAGGCATTTGTGAAATGTTTTAGATTACACTAGTTTATCTGCGACTTCGTCCGTACAAATTATATACCAGATTTAAAGTCATCATAAGTTATCAAACAAAAAAAGTTTCATCAAAATCGGTTCAGTAGTAAAAACTACTGCAATGCGTATGTAAAAGCATACAACAATTCTAAAAACGTTGATTTGGAGTTAGGGACACCTTAAAACCATATTCTTCTTATAAATATCTTCAACAGACACTTCCATTACAGTTTTATAATAGGTACCTAGTTTAATTATCTTTCTCCCCTCCGGGCGGAAATCGTCAATTCTCGTCCCTTTGCGCTAAACGAAATTGCCGCTTTCCACCTCCGTCGAGGAGAGAAATAGTATACTAATCTCAGACAGTAAATAAGAAAGCCTCAGATCACATGTTTGTTGACCTCGGCATCACCTCGGTCAACAATTACATGAGATCTGAGACCTTTCTTACTTTTCTGCCCTCAGTGTGTAATCTACTAAAGCATTTGTAAGATCAAAACACGTGATGTCTTGGCGGCAAAACGCATGCGCCTCCTTGGAGATGGATACCCAAAACCGGGAGATCTTAGGTTTCTTCCCCTCAATGGTATTGCCTCCTTCATTGACCATGGATTTGAAGGGTGAGGAAAGCAAAAAGTATTGGGGCTAACACAAAAGATCCCACTGGGTCGAAGTGTTGCTGGCCTGCCAGCCCCCACAACAAGATAAGATCAAAACATTATCTTACATTAGCTGAACCTAGAGAAACATTTTTGAATTTGATTCCTATAGATACATGATGTTAGCGTAAACAGTTGCATTACTTTTAGGGGTGATTGTACCCATGATACTGAACAGCTTTCCCTAAGAAAACTATAGGAAATCCGAAATAAATTAACTTTTCATACAAAACTCCAAGCTGATTGCATTTAGTATGGGAAGTCCAAATTTTTATACTACCTATAGGTTTCTTAGGGAAAGTTGTTCATCATCATAGGTACAATCACCTCTTAAAGTAATGCAACTGTTTTCCCTAACATGTATAGTAGCTTTATAGCTGAGGGCAGACTGTTGCCCTAGGCCTAGTGTGGTGATGGGATTGTTGGCTGGAAGTGTGCCAAGCTCCAAGGCCAGAGAAATCTATAAAATAAATACATAATGCTCATGGATATGTTTCTGAACGTCATCTGAAGAATTAAGATAAAAGAATATACCAAAGCAATAGGTTCAAATATAAATAGACAACTATGTAATAATCCAAATAATTTTCTGTTCTATTCTCATCTTAAACTAGAGAACTTAAACTTTCAGCTGTAGCTTGATTGTGGTGTCAATGATTTAGATGTCTAGTTTAAATAGCAAAATAAATAAATAAATAAATAACGCTCACAGGCACATACATTGTAATGATCCCAAACTAAGCACTGAAGGCTTTTTTATTATGGAAACCATACAACAACGGCACAAACATATAACATCCATGACCGAACCGGGATTCGAACCCAGTATGTCGAAATATGCTTCACATTGTTCAGCAATTGATATGTTTGTGACCTCAAGGATTATTTTGCAAAAAAACACACACTTGAGCCAGCATCAAATGGAGGAGCCATGTGGCCACCTAACCTGCACGCGATTCCCCTAGCCACACCTCACGAGATTCACAAATAATGTTATAAATGTTAGAGAATTATGCAATTTAAAAAAAAAGAAAACAAACAAAACTTGCAAGCACAATATACAAATCGGTACTTATATATGTTATTGTTTTACATTTCAGTATCGAAAAGAAAAAGAGAGATGACTCTCAATACAAGGATGACAGTAAGAAGAAATCTAAACCGTCTAGCTCGGCGAGCTCCGCACCGAAACATGAAAACACCTCCAAGTAAGTATATGTAAACCAACATCATATATTTGTCAGCTACAAACAATAAAATAATAATGCATAAATAGGTATTGTATTTATACATAAACAAGGTGTTACAAAAATACAAATAAACATTGAAGGGGTGGTTTAGACCAAAACTGAACCGAGACCAACTGCTTAACGTGCCTTCCGTAGCACAGAAACACTCAAGTTGAAATACCACTAAATGGTCACCCATCCAAAGACTGACCGGACCTGGTGTTGCTTAACTTCAGTGATTGTTTCCAATTCCGAAACAGTGAAAAAAAAATTATTACAAATCGTTTAAACATTTGTATACAAACAGAAATAGGTAATACAAGACCGAAAGGACATTAAAAATAAAAGTGTTGTTTTCTGTTGTTAGTATGATAATGATACGTCCCCAGTGTACCAATACACAAACAAGGTAAAAATAAAACGTCAATGACTTGTATATCTATTGACTTTCCAGTGTACATTTAAATCTCAATACATAGCAGGTGGATTGACCACTGCATATACATAGTTGGATATACGCACGCACTAATGAAGTTGCTGCCAATTCCTGAATAATGATTATCCTTTTAGCTGACATTATAATAAAACTATGTTGTCCAAGCACCATATAAGGAATCAAAATATCCATATTGATGATATTTGCACCCAAGTTATTTAGCTCTTAAATCGAAGATGTAAAAATAAAAGAGATAGAAAATCCAAAGTAACCTTAGTATATTTGTAGAACATGATCAAAGTTTGACTTGACATGAAGCCCTATTAATACCTACTCGTACAGCTAAAAATCATAATGCAAGTTAGCTATAAAAGATATAAAAAGCAGGAATTTAGAATTAGAATTTAGAACATACAATGTTTTGTTTCAGCTACAAAACAATGTCAGGGAGTTCGTCATACCGCTTCGGAGTACTTGCCCGCATCGTCCGGCACATGAGAGCACGGCATCAAGACGGTGACGACCATCCATTGACACTTGACGACGTTCTCGACGAAACAAACCAATTAGATGTAGGCAATAAAGTTAAACAGGTACGATTATGAGATACATCTGACATACTCACACTAAGCGCCTTTCAGAATCTCTTATAATGCGTTCAGCCAAGGAGTGGAATGCCCTGCCGCGTCAGTATTTCTGTACGCTTACAACCCGAATTACTTTAAAGTATGAGTGAATAGGCTTCTTCTGGGTAAGTTCGCTACAACGTCGACCCCATCTTTGTCCTGAGGACTGGATAGAGGTCAAGAGCAAACCCAGCTGTAATTAAAAAAAGAAATGACTAAGTATATAATGACTGGGAATGTATGGGAATTAAATTTTGCGTTTTCTGAGAGTTCTAATACCTTGACCTCGATTGACCCCATAGAGACTTTTGTTCCTTAACTGTAAGAGGATCGAATGGGATAAAAATAAAAGTTTTGTGACAATTTCAGTTTTTTTAAGACAGTAATTTTTTCAAAATCTTAGAATGCAGAAATAATTTACTCCAAATGTTAGGGTTAGTCTCCTAAGTACGTTTTTTTGTAGCTATAATGCTTCTGGTAGCTGCCCTATGTGCCCCATTTCAACTTTCCACCCTTATAAGGGCGTGACGGGTAAAAGTCACAGTTTTCTTTATGTGCACGTAAAACCAGCCACATAATTAAGAGCATTAAGCAGTCGACTCATAATTATTTTAGAAACACACAATTCTGTCACAAATTTAAAAATAACTTGTTTAAGTTGAATGCCATATCAGTCACAATAACATTAGATTTTCCGTTGTGTCTTTCATTTACAGTCAAAGGCTTTTCAGTCTAAGGACTTCATTAAGATAAATAAAATTAAATAAATGTTTGTTTTTCTTTACAGTGGCTACAAACGGAAGCTCTTCAGAATAATCCTAAAATAGAATGTACTCCAGATGGAAGATACATATTTAAGCCTGTCTATAAAATTAAGGATAAGAAGTCATTACTTAGGTTGGTTTTAACCTGTATTGTAACACTTCCACAAATGATGATGATGATGATGATGAGACTGTGTAGGAATGTTGGTAATAATTATCTGATTATTATAATAGTTCTTACCTACTTTTACAACTTGACGTTTACAATTTGACGGGCATTATGAACTGAGAATTTTTGTTCTCTCTCTCTCTTTCGGGATGGTCAGAAACATTACTACAACTGCCATCTTTCTGGTTTAAGAATGTAGTTGTAGCAATGCTCACATTTAGCAATTTAGGTTTCAGGATGGAATGACGTGTCAAGTGGTGCAAAGGTGGCTAGCCTTTCGCCCTTATAAACATTGCATTTATCTGATGTGTTATCAGTTTAGCTGGTGAACAAAGAAAATTTTATCATTTTATCTGGCAGACCAAATTAAATTAAATAAACATTTACTTCGGATAAAATCTATCTTATTGTCAGTAACAAATCAATGATTACTTAAAATTTATGTTAATGTATAATAATTAAGCGAAATGCGAAGTAAATGTTGACAAATAGGCAACTTTTCGTTAAGTTAATCCAGCAGCTGTAGTATGGCAGCGTAATATAGCGCCATCGCGCCTTCGCTCTCTTTCTATTTGCACGCGAACGAACAAGATAAAAGGCGTGATATAGCATTATAACTTGCACCATACTACGGTCTCAAGTAGTGATGGAAAGATCTTTTAACCTATGATTGGAAGTTGTTTATTGAGGAAACATACAGTGCAGTTAATAGGAATAGTATAAAAATATAAATGTGTTAAAAATCTGAACTAAACAGAGAGTCCGTCGCGGTTCGTTTCTGGCCTAAACGAGCCCATAACGCTAGCGGCGTTACCCCGTTGGATCGCTAAGGCAATGTGTTGAGCCAGAAAAGAACCAGACCGTGGATCGCAGCCCCTATCCCTCATCCGGCGACCCAACCCTCGAGCCAGGTTAGAACGTGGTGGCGTGAGAAGCAGCCTGCTGATTTATGGCAACTGAGGGCATGATGGCCGTTGGCTAGGACGACTGAACCACAGACGCACGGATGGGGGACGCATGTGTCGGAGCCCAGTCTTAGGGCGGAGGCTATGCTTAGGGGGTAGTATTATCAAGCAATGTCCCAAGGTGTGGGGAGGCAAGGCATGCAGCCATGCTCCTGACTCTGGTTTAGAGTGCCGGTCCGTGCAAACCTATTGTAAAATCTCAGTTGCACTTATGAAATGATTTCAGGTTACTAAAACAACAAGATCTCAAAGGACTGGGAGGTATCCTTTTGGAAGATGTCCAGGAATCTCTGCCGCATTGCGAGAAAGCCCTCAAGAGCTTAGCACAGGAAATACTGTACATAGTCAGATCTACGGACAAGAAGAAAATATTATTTTACAATGACAAGACTGCCACTTTAGATGTGAGTACTACCTCAGAGTAATTAATACAAGGTGTTACAAAACTACAAATAAACATTTAAGGGGGTGGTTTAGACCATCAAACTGAACAACTTTCACTATGGGACCAATACCGAAATCGCGAAAAAAAATATTTTTGTTCTATACTCTACAAATCGACTAGAGCTAAAATATGTATGGGATTTAAAATTATTTTTTTCGCGATTTCGATGTTGGTCCCATAGAGAAAGTTGTTCAGTTTGACGGTCTAAACAACCCCCTTATGAGTTTAAAAAATTTATTGTTACTTATGAAACACCTTGTATACTAATACAAGTACTACAAATATCAAGTATAAGAACTATCAGGATTGTAGCAGGTGGCATTCCATTGTTTCTGTGATCCATGTTTCACTTTTTTTATTTGCCTATTTCATCCCACTGCTGGGCATAGGCCTCCTCTTTAATCCTCCGTCTCCCGTCTACCGTCTCTGTCCAATAGTGCGATTTTTGAACATCATACGAGCGGTTCGGCAGTAGAAAATGTCAAAATTACTATGGAGATATTGCATCTTTCTACTGCCGAACCGCTCGTATGATGTTCAAAAATAGCACCACTGGGCATGCTCTGGCCACGCGTCATCGAAAACATCCAGATCGTCCCGCCACCTCTTCCTAGGGCGACCCGGACGCCGACGACCGTTTTCTGGGATCCAGGGCGTGACAATTCTTGCCCATCTTTCCTGGTGCATTCGACAGACATGGCCGGCCCAATCCCACTTATACGCACCCCTGGTTTCACTAGGAGTACCGAAATTCTGTACAGTACGACGCGTAGTGAGCCCGTCGCCACTTATAATGGACCGTGGGTACAATACATGCTTCGAGCTTCGAAAGCGAAGCATGCAGGTTTCCTCACGATGTTTTCCTTCACCGAAAAGCCAGTGATGTTACAAAACATACATGAATTCAGAAAAACTCATCCCTCCTGCACGATAGGAACGGTGACTCGCCAGTGTAGACCACCATGGCTTGCAAATATCCGTTTTCGATTAATACAAAAGTTTCATCAAATTTTGCCACTCATTTCGTTAGATACAGCGAGACGCTTCAGACTTATAACCCCCCCCCCCCCCCCCGCTTTTCGCGCCGGCTCGGGTGTCAAAAATAGTCCAAAAATAATGTCTTGAGATTAGGGTTGTTTCACACGTACCACAACCACAACACGTTGGCGAGCGCTTATTTTTGTATTGAAACTGATTTTCTAGAAACTAGCGGCCGGCCAGTCATGCCACATCGAAGACACTACGTTGCGACGACACAACGACAGTGCGCGCACTCCTGCGCTCTCCCTCAAATTCATTCTGCGTAGTAGTTCTGACTGTCTGTCTGCACATAACGTACGTAACCACAGCGCAAATACTAGCGAAAACGACGACGCAACTTGATATCGAATTATCGACATTTTGTCGCAACTGCAAAAGCTGCAGCAGCACTATTCACACGTAACCACTGCTTGACCACCTTTTGTCGCTGCGATATGTGGTGTGGTTGTGGTACGTGTGAAATATCCCTTACAACGACATTACAACTAGATTACCTATCTCTTTATAATTTTTTCAGGTCGACGAAGAATTTGTCAAGTTATGGCGAGCGACAGCAGTTGATGCCATGGACGACGCTAAAATAGAAGAGTACCTACAAAAACAAGGCATCAAATCTATGCAAGACCACGGCCTTAAGAAACCAGTACTTCCTAAAAGAAAGAAAGTCTCCCAGAAAAGGCGGCAATTCAAGAAACCGAGAGACAACGAGCATTTGGCTGATGTTCTTGAGACGTACGAAGATAATACTTTAACTCAGAAAGGTGTTGCTATAAAATAAAATCATTGATTTTCTAGAAAGTAGTTTCATTTTATATCGTATCTAAATAAGTACAATTTCTTCTCCTAAAAGGACAAGTGCGTAGCACCCTCAACCGACGGAAGATGTATGAAAGTGGATGAAGCGAGAGAAGTGAGCCAGAATCGTAGTCTCTGCCTCTCCCTGTAGGATAGTGGCGTGTGTATATGTATGTATGTAAAAAACGTTTTTTGTTCGTTGCTGGGTTCACATCACGTTCGCATGCACGCCGCGCCGTGCAGCCCGGCAAGCGCTGTACATCGACTCGTTTGTAAAGTGATTGTTACTATTTAACTTTATAGAAGCCTCAATGTACAGCGAATTGCAGGGCTGCACGGCGGCGTGCATGTGAACCCAGCATGGGTAGCATGCCACCATGATACAGCGCTATCACACCTTCGCTCTCTTTCTATTTGCGCGCGAACGAATGAGATAAAAGATGTGATACTGCCGTATCACGTGTTAGACTAGCGGCCAGGAACAGAGAAAAAAAATCTCGTATGTAAGTTCTGTATATACCTACAACAGGTATGGGTGTGTTCAGGGTACTCTCTGGATTACGAAACTGCTTGTTGTATAATTCTAAAGTGGTGGAGGGGGTAGCAGTGACGTCATAAAGATGGCCGCCGACGGTTTTAGTTTTTCTTCAAATGTAGCGCACCTATGAGGTCAATCTGGTTGTGCAAGGTGTCATTTGAAAGCTTATTTAATTTACTTTAACCATTTCATAGACACCTAACGTGAAAAATTTGTATTTACTGAAATATTTTCAATTTATTGCATTTTTTGTTACCTACCAGCAATCATTCCTCCAGTTTTCTCGGAAACGGGTAACTTTATTGTGATTATAGCCATTACATAAAACATAGATAATTTTATTAGCTATCTTACAACATCAATTGCATAAAAATACAACTTCAAACGACTGAGCTGTGTCAAATTTTCTGGTGCACTGTAACTATGAGTCCAAGCGTGCGTCGGTGTGCGGGCGGGGCGGACGGACTGCAAATAACATTATGATTTATAGATTGTATAAAATTAAGGTTTCCATTGTAATATTGATTCGAAAAACATACATTTTTATATTATTTGCACATGCGTTTACATAAATTGTAGACGTACAGGGTGTAATATTAAATGCGTTACATACTTAAGGGGGTGCTTTATACCATAAAACTGAGCAACTTTTACAATGGGACCAACTTTGAAATCACGAGAAAAATTAGCTGCTGTTTCATACATTTTGGTCCAGAAGAGATTGACATGTTCTACGGGACATCCGATTTTATTTCGCTATATTTATGTTGGCTCCAAGGTGAAAGTGGTTCAGCTTGATGGTCTGAAGTACCCCATTCGATATAATATGTACCTACTTAACGCATTACGTTTTACACTATAAATATACAAGAATGAGGCTGCCTTGGAAAAGTAAATAAAAGAATGAGAAATCCAAAACAATTTAGTTAATTGTTATAAAAAACAATTCTTAGTTGCAAGCATGCAATGTCTAGAGTGATTCATCATCACCACCAAAATTATACTGATTTAAGCATACCTCCTCACTGATATTTTATGGCAAACACCCTGGATGCATTTTTGAATTTTACTAACAAATCTGCATCTCGCACGACGGCAGCCTGTTTTGCATTGGCAAGACATTAATTCCAAATCTTTTACGAAATACATGGTTTTAACGTTGTTGCGAGTATCGGTGACAATTTTTCGTTTTCCAATGTTCAACCATCTTATCTTATCTTATCTTATCTTGTTGTGGGGGCTGGCAGGCCAGCAACACTTCGACCCAGTGGGATCTTTTGTGTTAGCCCCAATACTTTTCGCTTTCCTCACCCTTCAAATACATGGTCAATGAAGGAGGCAATACCATTGAGGGGAAGAAACCTAAGATCTCCCGGTTTTGGGTATCCATCTCCGAGGAGGCACATGCGTTTTGCCGCCAAGACATCACAGTCACAAAGAATATGTTCCATAGTCTCTTCATCCTCTCCGCATGCTCGGCAGCTGGGATATAGGGTGAGTTTCATTTTGTGCATCATCGCGCCTGTGGCGTAGTGCCCAGTGAGGGCTCCGACGATGGCACGAGCCTTGCTCCTGCTGTTGTTCAGTATGAACTTTGAGACACGAGTTGTCACATTGCTGATAAATTTCTTGGAGTGTTGTAGACCTGCAAGGCCAGACCACTCCAGTTTGTGTGTTTTATCAGCCCAATCCCTGATGGCCATTCTTATGCTGCATGCCGGGATTCCCACGCTTGGTTCTGGGCCGACCATTTTTCGTTCTGACCCGGCTTTCGCCAGCTCGTCAGCATTCTCATTACCCTGGACTCCAGTATGTCCCGGGACCCAGACTAATCGTACAGTATTGTGAAGACCAAGCTTGTTAAGGGTCTTCACTCCGTTCAGAATTAGCCTGGAACTTACATGATAGGAGTTCAAGGCTTTGAGAGCTGCTTGGCTGTCACTAAGGATATATATAGTCTTGTTGGCTACCTTTCTATATATATTATCTTGTGCACAGGCTATGATAGCATACGTCTCTGTTTGAAAGACAGTTGCAAATTCTCCTAGACTGATACTTTCGTTGTAGTCTTTGGAGTGTATGCCTGCACCCGTACCTGACTCGGTTTTTGAGCCATCAGTGTACCTACCAAACAAGTGTGTTCGCGTCCGGGGTACGCAGTCCACGCTTCCATTCATCCCTTGTTGGGACATGTATTTTGTAGTTCCTCTTGAAGATTCGTATGCTAAAAGAACAAATTACCAAATGTACGTTTGGGCCACTGTAGATGTGGCATTTCATAATTTACCACCACCTACAAACCATGGTTGAACGATGGAAAACGAAAAATTGTCACCGATACTCGTAACAACGTTAAAACCATGTATTTCGTAAAAGATTTGGAATTAATGTCTTGCCAATGCAAAACAGGCTGCCGTAGTGCGAGATGCAGATTTGTTAGTAAAATTCAAAAATGCATCCAGGGTGTTTGCCATAAAATATCAGTGATGAGGTATGCTTAAATCAGTATAATTTTGGTGGTGATGATGAATCACTCTAGACATTGCATGCTTGCAACTAAGAATTGTTTTTTATAACAATTAACTAAATTGTTTTGGATTTCTCATTCTTTTATTTACTTTTCCAAGGCAGCCTCATTCTTGTATATTTATAGTGTAAAACGTAATGCGTTAAGTAGGTACATATTATATCGAATGGGGTACTTCAGACCATCAAGCTGAACCACTTTCACCTTGGAGCCAACATAAATATAGCGAAATAAAATCGGATGTCCCGTAGAACATGTCAATCTCTTCTGGACCAAAATGTATGAAACAGCAGCTAATTTTTCTCGTGATTTCAAAGTTGGTCCCATTGTAAAAGTTGTTCAGTTTTATGGTATAAAGCACCCCCTTAAGTATGTAACGCATTTAATATTACACCATGTACGTCTACAATTTATGTAAACGCATGTGCAAATAATATAAAAATGTATGTTTTTCGAATCAATATTACAATGGAAACCTTAATTTTATACAATCTATAAATCATAATGTTATTTGCAGTCCGTCCGCCCCGCCCGCACACCGACGCACGCTTGGACTCATAGTTACAGTGCACCAGAAAATTTGACACAGCTCAGTCGTTTGAAGTTGTATTTTTATGCAATTGATGTTGTAAGATAGCTAATAAAATTATCTATGTTTTATGTAATGGCTATAATCACAATAAAGTTACCCGTTTCCGAGAAAACTGGAGGAATGATTGCTGGTAGGTAACAAAAAATGCAATAAATTGAAAATATTTCAGTAAATACAAATTTTTCACGTTAGGTGTCTATGAAGTGGTTAAAGTAAATTGAATAAGCTTTCAAATGACACCTTGCACAACCAGATTGACCTCATAGGTGCGCTACATTTGAAGAAAAACTAAAACCGTCGGCGGCCATCTTTATGACGTCACTGCTACCCCCCTCCACCACTTTAGAATTATACAACAAGCAGTTTCGTAATCCAGAGAGTACCCTGAACACACCCATACCTGTTGTAGGTATATACAGAACTTACATACGAGATTTGGTTTAGAGACGACTTTTTCCCGCGTGGCCGCCACAGACTTAATAGAGAGTACTACGTACTGTGGCCGCTACACTATGTGGCATGCTACCTGTGCAAGTGACAGACGGTAGGAGTCCGTTTCATAACGTGTGAAAGTCACTCAGAGTCATTATCATCATCGTCAATATGGAATTTTGTTTTGTTTTCCTGCTTGGATCACTTCAAGGTGCTGATGACGAATGCGGAAAAACCTTGCTAAATAAATACTTGTTAGAGTGAGATAGATAAACTCCCCGAGAGGACAGATTTTCTACACTCAAACGCAAGCAAGGAATGTCAATGTAAGGGCTCGTCCGCACAGCGATTTTTAATCGCGCGAATGATGTGAATGTGATAACATAGGATGACTTCTGACAAGACTCTTATGTCAAGACACTAAGTACGAAAATTGTTTGTTTCACGCGTCTTCTTATGCTGTTTACCTCTAAAACGACCTCCCACACCCTACTTTCACAAAGGAAGACGCGTGCAACAAGCAATTTTCGTACTTAATGCCTTGACATAAGTGTCCTGTCAGAAGTCATCCTATGTTATCATATTCACATCATTCGCGCGAATAAAAATCGCTATGCGGACGAGCCCTAAAACTCACACGTTATGAAACGGACATTTCAGAAATATTTGTGTTTTGTTTGTGCTGTTTGTGTACCTGTCTCTAAAAAACATTTTCCTTGGGTATTATCGTCGATTATCTTGACTTCTGCTGTAATTGTTAGTCAAGTAATAAATAATCTACAACAATGGCGCAGTTTTCACTGTCGTGGGATTGTTACAAGCAGAATATTTGCCAAGGTTTAACTGCCTTGCAGCAGGCAAGTACTATTTTTTGTTGATCTTCATAACCTCTTTTTTTCTGTGTTTATTATTTTATCTTCGATACTATGTGGTCATATAATAATGTGGTCTGGTTCCACACTAAGTCTAGATCAGGGCATCACAAACTTATAGCCCCACGTACCCCTATACAATTTTCTATAAGACTATGTGTAGAAAATTAGTAGTCCTATTTTTGTAAGTACATTACAAAAGGATTCGCGTGGCTAGAGGTCTACCGAGAGGACATCTGCGTCGGCTCGTGATTGTTCTGGCCATGCGGGTCGGCCATTTAGTGCAAAGAGAATTTAAACGCTAATGCTTATTTTGTGAACTCTTTTGTTGTGTTTTAACTTTAAAACAATCACTTGAGACTCTAAACTACTTACATTGGCAAAACTGCCACTTACTTAATTAAAACTACTGATCATTTTCCTACGTATAATATTCATATAACGAGACGTTGGCTGAATTGTGATAACACATCGGATGCCATTAAACAAAAATAGAATTGAATTACATTACAAAAAATAATATTACTTAACTGTGTTTTAATTTTTGCGAAGGATTGGCATAATTATTTTTTCTCGCAAATTGTGTCAATTTTAAGAGTAATTTGTTAACTTTATTTTTGTTGCGTACCCAACAACTGACATACCCTTAGGGGTAAGCGTACCCCACTTTGAGAAATCCTGGTCTAGATGCACACTACGCTCATTTAATAATACTGCTTCTCACCTGCTTGTACTAAGTATGTATTGATCCCTGAGACAGTGCTAGATGCATAGATTGCTAGATTGCCTTCGTAGAGCATTGCTATATACTCTAAAATTTATCCAGAAGTTCCAGAACATATTCTAACTAGGTGCCCAATTTCAACCCAAACCGCTCAAACGTGATTGGGTCTAGACACAAATGGGTTCGCTTTAGAATTGGGGTGTAGGAGTTGGGGAGGAGTTACCTCCTATTACCTTTGCAAAACAGAAATTTAAGGGTCTGGGGGGGGGGGGGGGGGGGCCCTGCAGGTTAACACTTTCGCTGCTAAGCTCAAAACAATGACTTTCGGGCAGTGCTAACACTGTGGAATGCTATACGATTCTGACTCACGGTGCGAGTCATGAGCACTGCGGCCCATAGGTCGCTGACCTACCAGGTAGGTCGTCAGCAGTTAAAGTGTTAAAGTCTCAAAAAGAGGTACTGAGTGGAGGTTTCGCATGCGAGTGCTGCGAAGGGTGACGAAGTGGGAGTTCTGGCGAGAGCCCACTTACATCCTATGTCTTAAAAGCTAAAAAAAAAAAAAAAAAAAGCTTGATGAAATAAGCTTGTTATTATCTCCTCAGAATGGTGAGTTTGTGGACATGACGATCGCGGCGGACGGTCACCACGTGAAGGTGCACCAGATGGTCATGTCGCTGGTCAGTCCTTACATCAAGGACCTCATCTCCTCCGCACAATGTCCACACCCCGTCATCTTCCTAAATGTAAGTAGTAAATGTTAACAGTACCTAGTTTGTGGACATAGTAAAATTACAATTATAAACTAGCCAATTACAATTGCATTGTTTGTTTGTTATTTATTCAATTGTATAAAATGTTATTTTCAGAAAGTATCATACGTAACTCTGTTATCAATACTGGAATACATTTACACGGGGGAAGTGATTGTCAATTACGATAACTTGGATGATCTCCTGCATGCTGGTAGAGAACTACACATCAAGGGATTGGAAGATATGGTAAGTGTATTTGACATTCGCCTTGTTAATCAAATGTGAGAATGATCCATATTTATCAGCTACATAAGTCCTCAGTTGGACATGGGCTTCGCTCATAAAAAAGATTGCCAAAAACAGTTAGAATTTAAAGTTACTAAATACTTAAAATAAAACCGGTCCAGTGCGAGTCGGGCCACTCGCACACCGAGGGTTCCGTACCACACCACCACACAAAATATTACCTCGGAAAAAAGTTTGGTTTTCTCTGGGGCCTTTAGCGCGAAACCGACTCACACTTGGCTGAACAAACATGTTAAAACATTTTTCGAAATGGCATATTCAGTTTTTTATTTTGTACCAGCCGACCCATGAGCAGAGTTATCATCATAAAACAAAAAGTGTCATCTTCTCTATTCCAGAAAATAGAATTAGCAGCCCAGAACCTAACGCGAGCTGCGTCTGCAATAAGTAAAACTGAAGGCCAATCTTTTTCCTTTAAGGAATTATATAAAATTAAGGAAAAGCCGCCGAAGATCATTAAACAAAACATTGACGAATCACAACCCAAAGTAAAACGAATTAGAAGAGATTCATCCATGAGAACGTAAGATTTTATATTTGTTCTAACAAAATTAGCTAAATCTATTGTAAGGGGATGATCGGACCATCAAAATGAACATCTTTCTCTATGAGGACAATGTCGGAATCGCGAAAAAAAAATCTGCTATTCCGTAAAAAATTGCAAACCTACTCGACTAATGAATGGGACAGCAGATTTTTATCGCGATTTCAATATTGGTCCCATAGAAAAAGTTGCCCAGTTTGATGGTTCCCCTCAAAATAATTTCATCAATACTATTTCTTAGAATTGTGCTGCAAGTCTGGCGGTGGACGAACGCGTGTGTAAGGCTTGCATGTGGCTCCACCATTTTGTATTGCTCTAATGTGTAACACAATACTTGAGACTACCGCATTGGCGTACCGCAAGGCGTATTGCCAGTCGTTCTACACGTGCAGCCTGTGGGTCAGTTACACGCAGAAGTCGCTCAGTGCACTGCGCGTGCAATATAATAATGGGCTGAGGATGTTGTTGGGGCTGCCTCGTTTCTGCAGCGCATCGGGCATGTTTGCGGCGGCGCGAGTAGATAGCTTTGCAGCCATCATACGCAAACGAGCCGCCTCCCTGCTGCGCAGGGTACGGGGCAGCACCAACAGCCTCCTCGAACCCATTGCAGAGCGATTCCAGTGTCCCATCATTGGGCATTGGAATAGCCTGCATAGCGCCGCTAGGCCCCCTCTTGTAAATATTAAATAAATATAGAATGTTCTGTCACTAACGTATATCTTAAGTCATTGTTACTAACACCTCTATGGATCTATGATCTGATGCAAAATAAATGAATTGAATTGAATTGAATAAATCACTTGACACTGGCCAAATTGCTACACAAGCAGAGTGCCATTAAATAAAAATAGAATAGAATACTATTTCTTAGACTGTTTATAAAGTTTCACACCTTTTATTATTCTTTGCTTAAATAGGTCATAAATTACGTCGGTTTTTGAATCTACAACTGCTTTAAAGTATCAATTCACCATTTTTTTTTTTTTTTTTTTTTTTATACTATCTGCAATCAGTGCTGACACTATAAGCAGATCATGAGAATGACAATTGTGATTTGTGGAATTAACCAGCTCCCAGTGGAGGGTATTCCCTTATTGTTGCCTTCTAGGAATGTCTAGATCGTGTATGTTGAGTCGCTTTAGCCTTTTTATGTCCTTACTGGATTTGCTCTGTGGCTCTGCTATTGGGTGGTCGCGTGCGCGTCGGTTGCCCCATCCCCGGTCCACAGTGGAAATCCAGTGGCTCAGGATATTGTTCTTTTATAAGAACAACCCTTGAAGTCACCAAAATATCAATATAACCGTACAACGTCAAGCACTTTTGCTATAAAAACTCGACATTGGCAAAATCATCACATACCCAAGATGGCAGCCATTTTTTAAAATATAGAATAGTCCTTACTGTTTTCTGTTAGTGCAACTGCTAGCTCATTAACATGATTGGCTAGTCTATTCTTATATCGTTTCGAGATATTTGATATCTCTTGCTTTATGGTTGGCATTTCCAAGTATTCATGAACTTCTGATGTTTTGACTAGCCAGGGGGCATTGGTTATTGTTCTGAAGACGTTATTTTGGAATCTTTGGAGTATTTCAATGTTTGAATTGCTGGCTGTTCCCCACAGTTCAATCCCGTATGACCAAACTGGCTTCAAAACTGCCTTGTAGATAAGAAGCTTGTTATTTAGTGACAGCCTAGAGTGTCTTCCCATTAGCCACAATCTAAAGCGGATATTTAGCTCATCTCTCTTTTTATGTAGATGTGTACGCCAGGTTTGTGATTTGTCTAAATACATTCCAAGGTATTTAGCCACGTCTCTTTGTGGAATGGAGTTCACCATCTAAAAAACTTTTAATAAAGTATCATCGAATGATGTTAAGCCTTTGTAATTAAAATGTGATATTTCAGATCAAACTACAGTGAAAATGACAATGATGACCATAAGAATGACACAACATTTGATGATGCAACGGACATTGACCAAGCAGATACAAAAGATACTATTGTTAACACTAAAGACGATGATAAGATGAGTATGTATTAAGTAATATTAATAATCATAACTGAATACATTTTCTTTAGATTCTATATTGGGTCCATAGTGAAAGTTGTTCAGTTTGATGGTCTGGCCGAAACAGGGTGTTTCGGTTTCAAAACGACCCCGATTTCACTGTGTATTATTCGTTTCATTGTAACAGCACAAAATAAATACATACTTACCTACAGAAGATAAGCTTCATACAACGAGCAAAATAGGCACGCGGACGCGACACGAGGCATTTACGCGCGCGCACGGCCACGACGAAATGAATAGATATTACCTTATTATATTAGTGGCGTGGTGGAGTATGGCCCACTCCCTCTCACCCTTATTCGTGAGATGTGTGCGTGCGCCTTTTTCACTCGTTATATGAAGCTGTTCTTCTGTACGTATTTATATTGTGGTAACAGATACATTCATAATAACAGATACATTCATTATCAGTGGCGGATACAGGCGGGGGGCGCAGGGGGCGCCCCCCCCCTTGCGGGGTCGCCCGTAGTGCCGCCCGCGCCGCTCCCCATATATATGCGCATGGGATAGAACACCGGCTGACAAGCCAACATTCTCCTTCGAGTTCTCTCTAATTGCGAGTTTATTATCACGCTACTTCTGTGACTTGTTTTTTTATTACGATAAAATCAAGCTCTAGATATATTTGCGCCCCCCCCTTGAGTTTTTTCTGTATCCGCCACTGAATATTGTTATGTTTTATTACTTAACTTAAAAATTTATGGGAACTCAAATTGTTATTAGACTCATTGAATTTAAATTGTTATGTTAGTTTAGTAGTAATAAGCTTTATTATGCTAACTATCTATAACGTCACACCGTTTCCTAGTGGGGTAGACAGAGACCAGCATAGCTAGCATGCCGCAGTGATACAGCGCTATCACATCTTAGCTCTCTTTCTATTTGCGTGCGAACGAACGAGATAAAAGACGTGATACAGCCGTATCACGTGTAGCATACTACGAGTGCAGGGCGCGCCATCTATTACGATCCTTGGGGTGCGTCAAAATCTGGCGAACGCGCCGCGAATGCTCTGAAAACTGGTCGTGAAATGCGCATTCGCGGCGCGTTCGTCAGATGTGGACGCACCTCTTTCACCTCATTCACAACCATATATCTCTTCATACATGCCCATCGGTTTCGAGTACTCCGCGCTTCACCCTTTTATAGGACGACCGATTTGATCAGAATACGTCCTACGAGTGCGCCTTCTGCCGACACTTCCACTCACATTAGCACCATTATATCTCTTTCGTGCATCTGCTCTTTCTTTATTATGCTTTTGACGAGAATCGAATCCCTGAGGAGATAAACTAATCACAGATATTCAAAACATCATAAATTATCTTATTCAATGCAAAACATGCATAAGTATTTAAAATATCGACCTTTCGCCACTTCAACTATGTCTAGTGTGAGTTAGTTGTTGGTCAAATGAATAATGAGGAGTTTTCTGATAGCTACTCAAACGTAGTTCATCTTACCGGCGATAGATGGCGTTGACCAGAAAGGGGTCCGAAGTCCGAAGACGAAAATTTTAGGCGTAAACAAAAATGCATGTCACTGAGTCAAACGCATCCGTTGAAACAGATTTGCAGTGTGACCAATAGCTACAAAACTAAGACGTTAGAACAAAATAATAATAAGACCGATTGAAACTAATTATAAAGCTTTTTGTATTATGACCAGTTAGAACTTTTTTATGGTGTGACGAGTAGTTGCCGAAATCTTGACGAAATATATGCTCATATTTTTCTGCTTACTTAAAAACAAAAATTCTTACTATTTTATTTGTATTTTATTACTATTTTATCTGCAAGCTCGCTCGCTCCTGTCTCGTCATCGCCATCTATCGAGCCATAAGGAACTACTTTTTCTTTTTAATGGCTTTCTGAAAATCCCTCATTCTGTTTTTTTTTTACAGAAACTCCAATACAATACACATTATCAAATCAGGGATCGGTACAGATGATAGTGAACCGTTACCTGTACAATCTACGGTATACAAGTGTAAAGAGCGACGGAACCCGGCGGTGGCAATGTACCAGTTACACAAACGGCACTTGTAAAGCTGCCATGTCGACTAAAGGTGGCGTTATTACTAGTCGGTGAGATTTTATTACCTACCCTTGAATTAAAACACACATCACTTTCGATCGCGTGAACCGATTGCGATGAAATATAGCCTTAATGTTAATCAAAACTAAGCCCTATGCTCTTGTGAGAACCCCATCCCAATCTGTTCAGACAAAAAACAACAACAAACAGACAAACAAATTCTAATAAAAATGGTATCAATGCATTCCATTTTACGCAAGTTTTAACTGTTATACCGGTAGTCAAAAAAATCCTGCAAATGGTGTTAAAAGCATGAAAATCGAAACGATTTATCTTTAGGTCATATAAATCAATTTGACCCGTAGCACCAAACAAAAAAAATTTAGTAGGAGAGAAGTTATGATTTTTTTCTTTTTTGTACGGGAAAATTATTTTTTTGTTCTGAAACCTATCGTGTGTGGAATCAAATGAAAGGGCTTTCTGAGCCGATTCTAAATATATATCACATCATTACCATCCAGTCACGTGTTTTAAATTAAAATAATCATCATTTTCAAAACATACCAAGTTTGGGCTCCTCCAAATACGATATGGTTGAATATTTTTTCAAAATGATACCTGATATCCTCATATCTAACACTAAGAAAGCAATTTTGGAAATTTTAGCATTTAGTATTTTTTTTATATTTTCATTATTACAAAGTATGATCTATCAATATTTCAATTAAATATTTAAAAAGAAAGCATAAAATGCAAGGGCAATTGATCAAATAGAAGGTCAATAACATTTCCTCACCCTGATCTTGTATCTGAAGAGGAGTTAGTGGCCATTACAGACAATTATTTTTTAAATACCCTTTTCTCGGGCTCTACCCCCACCGGTGGGGGCCATCTGGACTTTTTCTTACTTAAACCATATTACCAAAGGAGCATGTAAATCAAGTATCAATACTCCGGGAATTATTTTACCCGAATAACATTATAGGTATTACTTTGTATTACCTACTTTGTAAGAATAAAAAATTTGAAAAAAATACTAAATGTAAATATTTTCAAAATTGCTTTCTTAGTGTTAGATATGAGGATATTAGGTATATATTTTATTTACAAAAAATGATTCAACGGTATCCTATCTATAGAAGCCCAAACTTGGTATGTTTTCAATATCAATCAATGAAAAAAAAAAGGAAAATTAAAAAAAAACTACTAAAGATCAATCATTCCAATTTTCATGCTTTTAACACCATTTGCAGCAAATTACTGAATTTCGCGGTGTACCGCTAAGACTATAACGCGCGGGGGGCAATTCGTTTATTTGCAAATATCTTCAATGTACCTACATTAACGCCAAGTTTATAACTTTGTTACAAGTATAGATAATACAGTGGGCCTAGCATGCCACTCATGAGATAACGACAAAAATCGAGACGTGCCTTTGCTTTTGTTTGTCTGTTGTAATAATAACTTTGTGTATGGGGTATGGGATAGCGACCGCGCATGACCGTGTATTTAGATATATCAGGCGATGTCCCGGCGATATGGCAACGATATCGTGTCGTCAACGCTTACGCTCAAAAATCGCTTGTGTGTGTGATACGACGCTTATGTATGTGTAGCAGCTTGCCACAGATGGCACCACCAGTCACACACACAACATTCGAGAGACTCAAGCTCAAGTCATAGCTGCGAAGCCAAAAGATGGCGCCACCGCACCAACTCCATAATACAATATTTGTGATGTTACATTGGTAAGTTGCTAGTTGCTACACTAAGGTTCACAATCGAATGCAAAACAAATCGCGCAAGAACAACTATCACAAAGACTGAGCATAATATACAAGGTGTTACAAAAATACAAATAAACCTTTAAGGGGGTGGTGTAGACCATCAAACTGAACAACTTTCACTATGGGACCAATATCGAAATCACGAAAAAAAAAAATATGTTCTATACTCTACAAATCGACTAGAGCTAAAATATGTATGGGATATAAAATAATTTCTTTCGCGATTTCGATGTTGGTCCCATAGAGAAAGTTGTTCAGTTTGACGGTCTAAACAACCCCCTTAAGAGGTTTAAAAATTTATTGTTACTTATGAAACACCCTGTATAAGGTCCGAATAACAACCGTTGGCCCACGGCCCGGCCGGTCCCCATGCATCACACCTAGCCTGGTGGAAGATCTTCCCTTTTCAATGGAGGAAACAGTTCGTCCATATAATATGTTATAATGAAATCTCATTTCAGATCTGCAGCACACAATCATCCGTATCATGACAAACAAATCTTGAAGAAAGTAAAAGATAATCTCGTCTTCACTGCTCTGAAGGAAGCCGAGGAAGCCGTTGCGAAAAAACAGAACGACCAAAGCAAGCAGGGAAATATGAATACAAGCCAATCTAAACATAACAATACGGACAGAGAAGATACTATAGATGCTGAATAGAATAATTTAGTGTAAAAAAATTAGTTTGTTTTTATCTTACACTTAGCCTAGTCCTTTGTGCCTAGTCCATACCCAACAAATGTGTTTTTTTTTAATTTATGTTTTAAAAAACTCGACAGATGGCATGTTTATCGCTCCAGCATAAGGTGTTATTACACTTGGCTAAATTTAGATTCTAACAAGAGGGACAGAGCTATAGGTTAAAATAGGAGGTACTTACAACGTCCCGTTCTAACCTATAGCTCTGTCCCTCGTTAGAATCTAAATTTAGCCAAGTGTAATAACACCTATAGCTAGCATGCCGCAGTGATACAGCGCTATCACCAAGCTATCACACCTTAGCTCTCTTTCTATTTGCGTGCGAACGAACGAGATAAAAGACGTGATACAGCCGTATCACGTGCACGTGTACTACGAGTATCTAAATATACAGGATGTAAGGGACAGCCCTCCGCAAACTGAAACGGTAAACTCAAACCATCGAACTCTTTCACTATGGAGCCTACCTAATGAAACGCGCCGACTCAAATGTATGGGACAGCCATTGAACTATTATTACTAGCCCCCGCTGGCTGATTTTTTTCGCGTTTCCTGAGGTATGGACTCTCCATAGGCGGGATTGCAGCACGAGTCAGTCACTGAGCAAGTAATCACTAGTCGCAGACGAGTTCAGTCCTAAGGCCCCTGTACACATTGGGCCACGGCATTGGGCCAACTAGTTGGGCCAACGAACGAATTCCAAATGGTCGCTGTTTACACATTGGTGTACCGATCATTCTGCATTGGCTCTTTAATAAAGATGGACGTGGAATCTCTTGCAGCTGCGGCAATTTGAATGCTTTGGAATCCATATTTGAGTCGATAAATATCAAACGCCGGAATGTCCCACCTCATGGAAGTCTCATAAAACACAATAAAAATAATTTTCATTATGTTTTTAGGGATCTATTCGAATAGATACGTCCCTTCAAAATCTACGAACATTTATTTTTATTGAGTTTGAAGGGACGTATCTACTCAAACAGTCCATTCAAACTTAATACAATTAATTTTTATTGAGTTAAATGGGACGTCCCAGAGGTGGGAAATACCGGCGTTTGATATTTATCGACTCATTTTTGGTTCATTTCGTTTCATAATGTAATGACTGTAAAATCTTTTCAATCTGCTTCCAGTTTCCCTCAAAGTTATCAGAACATTTATAAAGTACCTAACTTAAAAACGATTTTTCTACAGCATGAACCTGATCTAGCTTTTTATAAACTTGACATTGTTATGAATGGATTATTTTGAATTTAAACAAATATTATTAATTTAAACCCTGCAAATTGTTAAACCTAAGATTATAATAAAGATTTAGGTACTTTTACGTGACTACATTACTATACCTAAATTATAAAATCTCATTGCTTTTCCACGACATCGTACCTAACTCGGAAACCAAAATTTAACTCACGCGCAACACTACTGTCTTTGCTGACGAATAGCAACAAACTGAAAAAGACGCCAACGTGTGAACGCTGTTCCAAGAGCGCGCCAACATCCTTTGATGTGTACACGAAAAACCGACAACATTCGGATGGCCGGCAAATGTTCGCGCCAACTACCAACTTACCGCCAACTAGGCCTCTTCACGATGGCCCAACTAGTTGGCCCACGACCGTGGCCCAATGTGTACAGCGACCTTTAAAAAAATGTTGGCAACACTGACGCGACTCTGTTGTTGTTGGTTTTTGGCGGGCTTTGGTTGCTGACGTTTGGAGTCCTCATATTTCATCGAATTTTTATTGTTTATAGTGAGTTTTGGTTCGTAAAATTGGTGTTGTTTTGCGTAACAAAGTGTCGTGCAAGTGAATAATATATAGTTCAGTGAAATGTGATGGTGCATGGGTCGTAAACAGGAAAAGTGTTCCGTGATTTTAGCGCGGCAAAGCGGTCGGTTCATCTCTTTCCTGTGGATTTCTCTGCTTTTCCTGCATCTTTCTATTGTCTCCAAAAACTCCAAAGAACCATCAAAACGTCGAATACCAACGTTTTAATGTGAAAACAGAAGAAAATTTAAAATAAAATAAGATATAGCCAAAAGGTCTAGTAACCAGGCTAGTAAATATATTTAAAAAAAAAAAAAAAAAAAAAATCTGTTGTTGTTACATTTATCCTTGCGGAAAGGCAAAGGGAACATAGCCCATGCAGTCAAGTCTGATTTTGTCTTTTCTTATAAATTCATTAAAAAAAAGGCACTATGTGCCTGATCTGTGTTAAAATTATAGTCTTCATAATCCAAGTAAATTGTAGTTTTTCAGTAATAATGTCATTTCTGTGGTTTTCGTCATTTCCTTGTGTCATTTCAGAGATCAAGTTTCTATTTGCAGATGTCTTCAATAAGTTTTCAATATTGACAGGAATCCCTAGTCTTTAGCAGTTTTTCGTTTATCGTAACTTAAACCCTTAAACCTAACACATTGAAATGCGAGGGTGGTGCACTCATTGCAATTTTTAAGGAAGTTTTACGCGGGGATATCAATCCGAATCTAACGGTCGCGCCTTACTTTATTTCTCACTTTTACTATATTGTTCTCCATTAAAGGCACATTATTACACTAATTCCACCACATTATCACAATAACAGCTACGAAAAACTAATTTAGAAAATTAAGAAACCATGTCCGTCCGTTTCGTCTTGTTTCCCGCGCAAAAAAAAAAAACCCTGACTTGACGGGAAGACACTATGCACGTCCGGTCCACGCGCATCCAAAATTTCGTACAGACAATAATGTCCAACCGGTGCAAAGGAATCCACTGTCAAACTCATTTAGCTGGGTTTCGAAAAACTGGTCGTACGTGTTTGCTCCGAACAAATTATGCCCGACCCGTTCATAGGAATCCATTTTCGTACTCGAGTGAATGGACGCGAAAAACCAGCTGTACAACGATTGATCGTGCATAAACATTGCGAACAAGTTATGCACGGCCAAGTTATTGACGTACGTTCCATAAGAATCTCTTTGGATTCGTATGAACGGAGCGTACAAAACGTGGACGTGCGTTACACCCCGAACATTTCATGTCCAGCCAGTTTTTCGCGGTTGATTTATGCCCGGCCCATTCATTGGAATCCCTTCCGGTTTAAAAGTTGCGGGAATTTCAAACTGGAAAATGACCATAGACAAAGTAAAGTCCAATGTAGACTACCGCAACGTGAATCGATCTTTTTTTCTTTAATAATTTATACTTTCGGAAAGGCAATGGGAACTAGCCCTTACATCCTGGTCTTTAGTGATAGATATTGTTACCCGCGACGGAACGGAGATCGTGTATGCGTTTAGGGTGAGAGGTTGTTTGTTTTTTTTGTTTGTTTGTGCAAAACCAATGTTCCCATTTATCTCCAAAACGGCTAGACTGATTTAGATTCGGTTTTCTGTAAAGGGTTTGTGATTAATCAGCGATAGTTTTAAGATAGGTGATGCAGTGCTATCTTGCCAGAAGGCGCTGCAGTAAACATTTTTCTAACGTCAAAATGAGTTTTTGCGCCTTTACGCCGAAACGGCTTGACCGATTTGGATGCGGTTTTTTCTTCAGTGCTTGAGGTTTACTTGCAATGATAGGTTTGATTGTGACAAACTACCAGGGAACGCTGATCCGGTTTTTTGTCAAATGCTTGTTAGTAGACCTTGTTTGGGCTCTTTTGATAGCGTTTGGTGAGTCTGATGATACAAAAGAACAACATAGTGGGTAGCTCTGTGAAGGCACATAGCTAGGAAACCGTGTTCGGGCTCTTTTGATAGCATTTGGTGAGTAGCTTCTGTATATAAACCAATCAATCAATCAATCAATCAATATTTATTGCTTTTTCATGTGGTTTACAAGATGTTCTTATAAATATTTTACAAGTTCCTGACATGAACCCTGTGAGGGCACAGCAAATAAAACAAAAAAACTGCTGATGGTCTGATGATGGATCAGAAGAACATCGTTGGAAACTATGTGGAGGCACGTAGTAAGTAGGTAAACCATGTTGGTTGGTTGGAGAAGGTATATGCGTTCCGGGTAAGAGGTTGTTTTTTGTGTGTTTGCTTGTGTAACGAATGTTCCTATTTATCTCAAAAACAGTTAGACCTATTTAGAAACTGTTTTCTGTAAAGGGTTTGTGATTAATCGGAAATGGTTCTTGGATAGATATAAAAAAAAAAATAAAAATAAAAAAAGATATGTGTTATGGTGTTAACTCGCCAGAGGATGCTGCAGTAAAATCATAATGTACGCTTTGAGTAAAATGTTACTCTTGTCAATAATTATTCTTTGAGTAAAATGTTACTCCTGTCAATATTTTTTTTCTCCGAGACGGCTCGACTGATTTATGTAAGACTTCAAACGTACAGAAAGACCGAGAAGATTAAATGCCTACAGAAAGACAAACAAACAGACATATATTTTGATGGTTATTTAGGAATTCTCTAAAAAGTTTAAAATAAAAAGCAAAATTTAAAATTAAAAAAAAACCCGCTACGGCTGTAAACGTTAATTGAAAAAGGATTATATAAAAATTTTGAAAAACCCTCGACTTAAAGAACGTAGGTAGGTAACGAAAGATAATAAACCAAAATCTAGAAAATCCGTCGAGGGCTGCCTGTTCGCGACAGTTATTATTATGTATAGATTTATAGACATCAGTTAGTCGTAAGCATTTTTACTTAGCATTGTATTTTATATTTTGTTGTTATGTTTGAACATGTAATTAGCATAAGTTCGTAAATAAAAACCAAAAAGATAACTAGTTTAATTTCGGGACGGGAAGAAGCGACCACCGCTGCGGAGCCCGCGCGCGCCCGGTCGAGTTGCCAGGACCGCGCGCCCCTCCGCAGCCCCCCCCCCTGGACTGACCTCCCTGCCGGCCTGCCACCCGGCAGGCACATGCTTCCCTGATTGACCCCATTGATGCCTGAGTCCAGTACCTTGGACTCACCTCGCTGCGGAGCCTGCGCACCGTGGATCCCCCGTGGACCCCTGGCGACCTAAGGGCGGAACCGCTGGTCACGGATCCCCCTGGGACGCCTACGGACCGTGGGCGAACCGTCGGAGGACGGGCCTCCCGCGGCCAAACAACCCCCGAGATGACCTCACTGCCGGCCGCAGGATCGCTCACCGGGCCTCCCCCAATGGGGTCCCACTCGGTGGGCTTGATCTCGCCAGCAGCCACCAGACTACCACAAGGCACCGCCAGGTGCCACCCCAAGGACCCGGCCGTCTCAACGGCCGGCGAAAGAAACCACAGGCAAGAGGCCAACGCCTCGGTACTGTCTCCCCGCGACCCCCCTTCGGGGGGCCGCGAGAAGAATACCTCAAGCAAGATCGACACGAACCAAAAGCATTCTGACTACAGACTCCGAAAACACAAGAGCTCCGATCACTCCTGAAAAAACTGCAAGGCAACAAACAGAAAACAGAAGAGTTTCATTTCTTCAACAATCCAGCACCCAGTACACAAGGGACGAAATATTCGAGCCCGCCGTCCCGTACACTGCCATTGCCACCTGTTTCCGATTTCAATGAGGGATTTTCAGAAAGTCATTAAAAAAGAAAAAGTAGTTCCTAATGGCTCAATAGATGGCGTTGACGAGACAGGGGCGAGCGACCTTGCAGATAATAAAATACAAATAAAATCGTAAGAATTTGTGTATGTAAGTAAGCAGCAAAATATGAGCATATAGGGTCCTTCTTAATATGCTGACACTTTTTTAAGAGGATGATCAGACCACAAAATTAAACAACTTTTTCTATGGGACCAACATCGAAATCGCGAAAAAAAAAAAAAACAGCTGTCCCATACATTTGGCTCGAGTCTGTTTGCAGTTTTGTATGGGACAGTAGATTTTTTTTTCTCGATTTGGATGTTGGTCCCATAGAGAAAGTTGTTCAGTTTGATGGTCTGATCATCCCCTTAAAAAAGTGTCAGCATATTTAGTTGGACCCTGTATATTTCGTCAGCGGACGCGTCTGACTCAGTGACATGCATTTTTGTTTACTTTTAGCCTAAAATTTTCGCCTTCAGACCCCTCTCTGGTCAACGCCATCTATCGCCGTTATGATGAACTACGTTTTAGTAGCTGTCAGAAAACTCCTCATTAGACACAAACTCATAAAACTGAAAAAAGGTTGTTCATTACAGCAGGGCATGAAATGGCAGCCCCGACGGATTTTCTAGATTTTGGTTTATTATCTTTGGTTACCTACTTTCTTTAAGTCGAGGGTTTTTCAAAAACTTTATTTAATCCTTTTTCGAATAACGTTTACATCCGTGAAAATGCGAGGGTGGTACACATATTCCAATTTTCAGGGGAGTTTCACGCAAAAATCAATCCGAATCAAACGGGAGCGCCTTCTTTATTTCTCACTTTTACTATATTGTTCTCCATTAACCCATCCCGTGTCGAGGCTCTGCCAAACAAAAAACGCTCGCGTGTCGCTGTGTTTTATAGAATGAAATTTTTTTTTACCACCTTTTAGAAAAAAAATTTTTTCGATGTTATGATGTTATAAAGATAATAAATAATAATTTACATATGAATATTTTTTGTTTATCTTGTACTCAAGCACGTATCCAGACTTTTGTTTCGGAAGGGGGGAGGGGGGTATTCATTGAAAAACAATGAAAAGCGAATAGCTGGAATCACTTTTTCATACAATTATTCGGATTTCGGGGGGATAACCCCCCCCCCCCCCCCCCCCCCCCCCCTGGATACGTGCTTGCTCTTACTTTTTTAGAGATCAAATTTAATATGTTTGGCGACTTCTAGCGGATTTTTATGAACCTTTTTCATAAAATCTAGCGACTTTTTGATTTGATTCTAATTAAGGCTTGGCTCAAAGGTCAATGTATTCAGGCTATACACATAAAAAAATAAATTGTGGAGTTTCCACGGAGTGTCTTTTTCTCTATGCGGCAATACTGCGGGGCTAGTACGCCAACCCGCGATAGCGTGATATAGCGCTATCACGCTTCCGCTCTCTTTCTATTTGCACGCGATAGAACGAGACAGAAGATTAAATTTGACAGATGGATGTGTTAAATGTGGTTGGCGTACTAGCCCCGCTGGTCGACGGCCCGTTTTCATTCTTACCGCGTTCTTAACGGAACGGACCGGGTGAAAACGGGAGTGTGTAAGGCGATATATGACGTTTGCATAGCCGTTGGACCTTCCGTTTTCCATTCTGTTCTTACCGGAACGGGTGAAAACGGTATGTGTATGGCCAGCCTTAAGAACTTTGTTAATACGAACCAAAAAGAGTTTTGCGCGGGAAACAAGCCGAAACGGGCGGACTTTGTTTCTTAATTTTCTAAATTAGTTTTTCGTGACTATTGTTGTGATAATGTGGTGGAATTAGTATAATAATGTGCCTTTAATGGAGAACAATATAGTAAAAGTGAGAAATAAAGTAAGGCGCGACCGTTCGATTCGGATTGATATCCCCGCGTAAAACTTCCTTAAACATTGCAATGTGTGAACCACCCTCGCATTTCAATGAGTTAGGTTTAAGAGTTTAAGTTACGATTAACGAAAAACTGCCAAAGACTACGGATTCCTGTCAATATTGAAAACTTATTGAAGACATCGGCAAATACAAACTTGATCTCGGAAATGACACAAGGAAATGACGAAAACCACAGAAATGATATTATTACGGAAAAACGAAAATTACTTGGAATATGAAGTCTTGGGAATTTTTTAAATTTTTACACAGATCAGGCACATTATTTATATTTTATAATGAATTTATATGAAAAAGACAAAATCAGACTTGGCTGCATGGGCTATGTTCCCTTTGCCTTTCCGCAAGGATAAATGTAACAACAACAACAACAACCAAAAAAAATTTTTTTTCTTATTTATTTACTAGCCTGGTTACTAGACCTTTTGGCTAAATCTTATATTATTTTTAATTTTCTTCTGCTTTCACATTAACCCGTTGGTATTCGACGTTTTGATGGTTCTTTGGAGTTTTGGAGACAATCGAAAGACGCAGGAAAAGCAGAGAAGTCCACAGGAAAGAGGTAAACCAACCGCTTTGCCGCGCTAAAATTACGGGACGCTTTTCCTGTTTACGACCCATGCACCATCATATTTCACTGAACTATATACGACATAATGGCATACTGGACACTTGCCACCAATTTTACGAACCAAAAGTCACTATAAACAATAAAAATTCGATGAAATATGAGGACTCCAAACGTCAGCTACCAAATCCCGCCAAAAACTCCACCACCAAAAACTAAAATATCGCTGATTGTTGCCAGACCACGAAATGTGTCGCGATATCGCTATCGTTAATATCGCTCGATAAAATCGCTGCAGTGTGCGGAGGCTTTAATTCCTGAATGGAGTATTGATCATCCTATCTGTCATTGTATGTTGAATGAGGGATTTTCAGAAAGCCATTAAAAAGAATATGTAGTTCCTAATGGCTCGATAGATGGCGTTGATGAGACAGGGGTGAGTGACCTTGCAGATGATAAAATACAAATAAAATAGTAAGAATTTGTGTTTTTAAGAAAGCAGCAAAATATGAGCATATATTTCGTCAACGGATGCGTCTAACTCAGAGAAATGCATTTTTGTTTACTTTTTAGCCTAAAATTTTCGTCTTCGGACCCCTCTCTGGTCAACGCCATCTATCACCGGTATGATGAACTACGTTTCAGTAGCTGTCTAGCTAATAATCAGAAACATGCCCATGCCATGAATTCGGTATGTAATGTTTTTTTAAACAACTAATTGCGTTGTTGTTCATGTATTGTTAGTGTGCTTAAATAAATAAAATAAAATACACTACCTTTTTTGTAATAGCTGTCAGTAAATCCCCCATTTAAATTAAACTAAAATAAAGCAACAAAAACGATCTAGCAAATGAGATTGCGTTAATTGGTACAGGCCTTAAAACCATAACCAATACACACGGCGGAAGTGAAAAAATTCAAAAGAAAACTGTCCAATCAGAACTAGGCAATCGTTCTACCAATAGGAATCCAGCAATTCCACCAATTAGGCGAGTTGGGATTCGGATGGACGGGATGGACAAAACTTGGTCGTGCATGATTTGTGCGTTACAAAACAGAACGGGCATGCTTGGTCCAGGCTGATCATGCACGTCCCGTCTATCCATGTACATTAAGGATTCGTATGCTTGGTTGCCAATAACAGGACGCGAATAACGCATCCGTACATAGTTGACCTGGACATGGAATGCACGGCACGAGCAACCGCGACCGAATATTTTAAATACATGTACATCGATAACTGGCCGTCTAAAACTCTCTGTACGAAACGGGATGGCAATGGCTGGATGGGAATAAACAATCCGCGCCGTAGAAAGAGCAAGTAATAGAACGAAGAACGTGTTTTGTCTCATTTACTCAATGAGGGATGCATAATACAAATTCACTCTAGTTAAAAAAGGAGATCGCTACCTTATTGCTGTCCTTATTGACGTAGCCATATTTTTGCTCTAGCCTCTATGGTCTGACGCCGGAGTCAGTCAACAAAAATTTCATAAAAATGTTTGTTGCTCTATATTTCGATGAATAGTTATTTCGTAATAATTTAATTCATTGTAATTTGTTGCGAATGGGTGACTTTAAGTTAACAACATGGTAGCGTGCAGCGTTTTAGGATGCAAGAGCCGCACTGAACGTTGCAAAGAAAATATTTCATTCCACGGGTATGTTAACATTAATTCACGTTTTATTGCAGGAAACATTAATAATAAAACGCATTTTAATAGTTTCATTCATCGGGCAAGTGTTAAAGACAATAATTTAAAAGTTAAAGCTAAATTTTGTGATTTGTAATCTCAATAAGGGTGGTCAGATGTCAAATTAAAATTACCCTGTTTCCACCTTGAAAATAAGGTACACCAAGGGCTGTGCCAAGGGTAAGCCGGAAGAGGTTTCATGAGGTGTTTTGTAACCGCTAGTTAAACGTAGTTAAGCATACCATACCATGGATAGCTGTCATTGCCTCAGGGTTAAAAGCTCCAACAAAAAACAGCATTAAAAATAGAGGTCGGTTAACTAAAGCTGGCGCGTGCCACACATTTACGCAATGCCTTTGTCTCACTGCACGCAGAATGTCTCATCGAACTCATTTATATATGTGTCTGTGAACGTGCCAGCATCTTTAGTTAGGTTAACCTGTAAAACATACCATGATAGATGTCGTTGACGTGAGTTGAATCCTTGGGCCTGTTTCACCACTTCTGGGTAAGTTCTTGTTAGCTTATCCGACAGATAGTTTGGCATACTATTTTGTATGAAATTATGTCAAAATATCTGTCGGATAAGCTAACAAGAACTTATTCAGAAGTGGTGAAACAGGCCCTTAGAGTATTTATTTATTCTACTAACAAACTTATCTGCCTCTTTTTGGAGGTATGTATGTTTGAGGCAGCATGAAATCCGCAACTTTGGACTTTATTCCATTACTTTAGATTATAATTTGAATGTTAAAATTCATGAAAAACTGTGTCGTGTGAACCCCAAACGCAGTTATAGTTTCGAAATTATTGTTCCGCAATTAAAGGCTGTTTAGTGATAGATAAGGTATAAAATTGTATGTAAATGCGTAAGATTGTTTGATCTGGCACGTTGGCAGAAGGGAAATGCTAAGGCGAGGCGGTCCCTATATAAATCGTCTAAGGTTGGATCATAAAGAATAGTTAGTGAAGTTTTTTTTATGTCTGTTTGTCTATTCGTTAGATTTTTTGTGTGTTTGTTTGTTTGTTCGAGCATCACGTAAAAACTACTTAACAAATTTTTTCATATAGGTAGGGTAGGGAGTTGTAGCTTTTTTGCGTTTTTAAGTGATGTATTTTTTCTTCAGTTTTCCAAGCGACGAATATTTTAAAAATATATGGGTCTTCGCAACTGGCAGACTCAATTGGTCACCTACTATAAATTCGCGTATTTGAAGAACATCTGTTTATTGAAAATATACGTATAAGAGAAATGGAATACAGTGACACTCCAACACGGTATATAAAGGTAAATTCAATATGTCGGTAGATAGTACAAGTAGATAATTATAATAGTCAAAGTAGGTATATCTAGTTTAGGTAGGAAAGAGTACCTATAGGTCATTTATTATTTGTAAACTGGAAGACTAAGGGCCTGTTTCGCCACTTCTGAATAAGTTCTTGTTAGGTTATCCGACAGATATTTTGACATTATTTCATACAAAATATGTCAAACTATCTGTCGTATAAGCTAACGAGAACTTACCCAGAAGTGGTGAAACAGGCCCTAAGGCATTGTCCTAATTGGGCAATGTCGGTAAAGCTGGTTAGATTCTTTATTAAATAATGTTAGGTAGCATTGCTTTCTTTTTTTAGTTCTAGTAATGTTTTCGAGATGATTGTTTTCATACAAGAAGCGAAAACCAGTTTACCTACTTAAGCCTACTAAAAATCTGGTTCGGGTTTCGATCTCATTTGATTCTGTACACCTTAAACTAGGTTACCTACCATACACTAAATGTTGGCTCCCTGCAAATTGTTCAATGTAATTGATGATGTAATTAAGTTCGAGCTAAGTAGGGTCGAAATGTATGGATTTTGACATTTAACTGTAGGTTTTAGCAAGGTCTTACAATTATAGTACAGAATACGAGCCTCTATAGCTTACCAGAAAAGGTGTGTATCATATCTTACATTAAAATATGATAATGTTCTATAAGTTAACAACATAATTTATGATTTGATACAAATAAATAACTTTATTAAAATGTATTCTCATTATTATAATGACACAACAGGTGACATAAATTGATAATAGCATATTGCATAATGTGCTATTATTATGTTCTTCTACTTCTTATCGAGTGGGCTGCAAGCCCTTGTGTCAGAGTTTATTCAAACCGCCTTACGGCCTCTGACGTGGTTTTTATGTAACGACTACTACCACCAGAGATAGTAGCCGGGACCAACAGTTTAACGTGCCATCCAAAGCACGGAATCATCTTTCTTTTCAGACAATCAGGTGACTCAGCCTGCAATGTCCTAACCAACTGGGGAAAAACGCACAAAGTGACATTTCACGTGGGAATGGCCGTGGTGGTCCAGTGGCGAGTAACCTTGCCTGCCGTGCAGGAAGCGATGGTTCGATCCCCGTCCAAGCCGACTCGTACCAATGAGTTTTTCGGAATTTATGTACGATTTGTAACACCACTGGCTTTTCGGTGAAGGAAAACATCGTGAGGAAACCTGCATGCTTCAATTTCGAGGCATGTATAGTACCCACTGTCCATTATATGTGGCGACGGGCTCACCCCCCGTCACACTGGACAGAGTTTCGGTACTACTGGTGAAACGTGGATGTTCTGAGATTTTAGAATATCTCTGACTACCCCCTCGGGGAATATAGTCGTGAGCATATGCCCCCGTGGGAATCGAACCCACGACCTCCGCGTCAAGAGCCCAAGCTCTTAACCATTAGACCACGGAGGCGGATTATGTTCAATGGGTACCAGCCCGTCTAGTATGATTTCTCTACTAGCGTGCCGACTCTATTTTTTCCATACTAAGTACTTGTCGCAGCTAGCGCGACGCTCTGAAAAGCGCGAGAACAGCAGTGCGAATTTTGAAAGTCACACGTTCAAATCAGCAGTAGAAAGACGCATAATCTCCATAGTAATTTTAACATTTTCTACTGCATCGAGTTACGGGTGTCTTTCAAAAATCGCACTACAGGGGCTATAGACAAGGTAACATTTCTATTGGCGTAGACGCTAGTAGAAATGACAGAATGTATGGATTTGACATTGGCGATCGAAACATTTTGACGTTTTCTTTCTCCACCATACGTCAAATCCATACGTTTATTTTTTTTTCTACTGTCGTTAATGCTAATCGAAAGTACTTTTTCTAGAGGCCCTGGTTATTTTCTAAGCAGCCGAAGGCGCGGTGCGCACATGTAGTGAAATCGTACTAGACTCAAAGGACTGTAAGTATTCACCCTACGAGCGGCGCGGGAATCTCATTCGGTGAATTCAGCAATTGTAAATGTCAAAATAACTATGGAGATGTGCATCTTTATACTGTGGATTTGACTTTCAAAAATCTCTATGTATGATTAATGATTTTTGAAAGTCAAATCAGCGGTAGAAAGATGCATATCTCCAAAGTAATTTTGACATTTTCAACTGCTGAGTTCACCGAATGAGATTCAAAAATCGCACTTGTGTACACATACGCCGTGTGTACATAATATATCATAGTTCATTTACCCATTTTTATGGGAGTTTGATTTCCTATGGTATCACTGGATGAAATTATCGCTGTCTCATACGCGGTTACACTGATGTTCCGTCTATCAGCGTAAGCGAAATACTTGGCCTATGATCCGCGCCAATTATACGCGTAGGAATACGTACGCAGAGTTTTGTCCGACCCATCCATTCAAGTACAAACAGTACTTCAAAAACGTGTACTTGGATAACTGGCCGGGCAAAACTGGCTGGCCAATGACCTCACCCGACTTGACTCTTAAGCGCGCAACACACGGCCGCTATAATATGTTGCTGTACTCTTCTAACGCATGCAAGTTGCTAATCGCTTCCTCTCACTCGCACGCGGGAAAGAGACGTGCTTATGTAATTTTGCGTGCGCAAGAAGAGTACAGCAACATATTATAGCGCGTGTCTGTGACGGGCCTTATCAAAATCACTTTTGCTTGCAACAGGGGTGCGTTCAGAACCTACGCCCAGAGTGCGCCCAGAGTGCACTCCGAGTGCAACTTTTCGCCCTAACGCCGTTCAGAGGCTCGGTGAAAAGCGTATTAAACATAAGAGCGAGCGAGAAGAACAACCGCACCCAAAGGTTCTGAACGCAGCCCAGTCAACACTGACTGCATAGAGTAATATGTATATTGGGTATAGATAGGTAAGTCGCCTGGGATTTTAGAACGGACGGCTTAATTATTGTCGTTGCCCCTTATTAGCGGATGGGGGAGCCACATTGATAAATAAATAGAAAAAGACTACACACACTATTACAGCGCAGTGGTGAGGTGTAGCAGCGTTGCCAGACCTACGGATTTATCCGTAGATCTACGGATTTTTGGCCTGGCCTACGGATCTACGGATTTCAATGCAAAATCTACGGATTTTTGGAAATCATCTGAATTCCTCCCTAAAATGTTAATTTGCTGCATAAAATGATACCCAGCCACAAATGAATAATAAATGTTTACCTTTTTTGTATATTTGACTGTGTTTCGAAAAAAAAAGGCTCTCCCCTACTCTTTTCCATCTCCTTCCTTCTATACTTTCTGTCACTATACAGACACGATATAAATATTTAACTGTAACATGTGTGACAAAAGCACTGACACAGATGGATTTTCACGTTGTCTGGGCATTGTTCTCGCTTAAACTTGTCTAAGTTTCCAATTTTTTTCCGCCAAATTAGAGCAATTTTTTAGGTGAGTCCACTTCAAAATAGTCAGATAAAGCAATAAAAAAAAAATCTGTAGATCTACGGATTTTTCAAGAGGTCATCTACGGATTTCTCCGGATTTTCCAACCTTGACCTACGGATTTCTAAAAATTTGATCTGGCAACACTGAGGTGTAGCGCGCTGTCGTTCATAGTGCTTCGAAATATCACCAAGAGATGGCGGAAGCTGTCTATCAGCGTTCCACTTCGTTTGCACTAAGATATCATAGCATGGTTTGACGCTCAGGTTTGACGTTTATGTAACGCACGCAACATATTTAGTGTTTATCAACATAAAATTAAGTATTTTACTTCCAAAATTGTGATTCATGCGGCCATTGCGACATAATGGCACAGTTTTCTCTGTCATGGAACTCTTTTAAGGATAATTTCTGCAGTGGTTTGACCGCCTTACAACAGGTTAGTACTCCTATTTTATTCTCAGAATTCGAACGAAATGCTACTAATATTTGTAATAGTTTAGAACATACCTATCCTGTGGTACGAATTTAGAGGGAGGGGGGACCCCTTCCCCTCTCCCAAAGTTTGGGAGGTGAGGAGCCCCCCGTTTTTTGAGAAAAAATGTGTGGCACAAAAAATAGGGATTTTTAGTATGCTGCGTGCATTGAGGTACTATGTTAACTAGAGAAGCTACCGAGAAGTAATGTTTTGTAACACGCGTTAGGGTGCACGCGCTCTAACCCACTTAGCCTGTGCCAGGCGCTCGTCGCAGCCTGACGCTCCCAGCACGCGCCCCACACTGCTGATCATGGTGCACAGATTTTGTTCGCGTTGTCTGCTCTATACATAATTACTCAATGGCTGCATGTGACCCAAATTTAGGGGAAGCAGGTTAGGGCAGCAGTTCTCAATCTTTTTTGGTGACGGATTGGAAAACGATTTACTTCCTTACTTAACAAGTATATTAATATAAAAAGAAAAAAAATCTTACTGATGGGAGGTATGAAACTGTTTTTTTATTTTCATCAATTGGTTGATATCAGGTTTGATAGGAGACAGTTGAAGTCTTATATCAGGTTTGGCGTCCAGCCTATTGCGGTATAAGTATATTGTTTTCATGACTGCATAGTTTGAGAATCCTGTTTTGCACAAATATGTTGTTGGGAACAGGAGAAGAATATTCTGAACCATTTTGGCAAGCATTGGATATTCATCACGGATTCTGCACCAAAAATCGTTGAGGCGTCCTTTTGAACAGTGACTCCTTGCTTGTGTCTGATGACATTTCTAGAAGAGATTCATATATCTTGTTTGACATACAGGCTTTTGCAAGTTGGGTAAAAAAGGATTAAAAATTCAGTTTCATTTTTGTATTCTGTTCTTCGGGAAAATACTTCTCAAAAGATGCGCATCGAATGAATGAATGAATGAAATATTCTTTATTTACACCAAAAATAAATTACAATGCACAAAAGGAAATAAACTGATTATGGTACAAATAAGGCGGTCTTATCGCTAAAAAGAGTTGTCTTCCAGACAACCTTATGGTAGAGGAAATAAGTATAACAAAGAACGTGTGTCGGTGTTATAAGAAAATAAAAATTATAAATGTAAAAGAAGTGAATACAACTGAATACATAAATACATACACATTACACATAATTAAAGAATTAATCGAAGTGAGATATTGGACCAATTCTTCAAATACATCATCTTGAAACTTTTCTGAGTCGTTATCGCTAACAAACTCACTGAGTGACGTAAAGCATTTTATTTCTCTCTTACCGATGCAAATATAATCCTAAAATCTAATTTTCTTTTGATGGCAGTTATTTTGTTACAGGCCAGGTCTTGAATTTTTTTCTAAATTCTTGCGGAACCCTACGATTCTTGCGGAATCTTGAGTGTATTTCTTCTTTTCTGATGATTTAATTATTTTCATCCAGAAAAGAAATACACTCGAAATTAGCGCGCATTGAGTAAGCCTACCTGGGGAGTCGCGTTGTAGGTCTGCTATAGGGTAGTCGCATCGCAAATCGATTGTTGGTTGCCCCCTCCCCGGCCTACAACGAAACTCCAGTGGTGGCTCAAGATAGTGTTCTTTTCGAAAAACAATCCTTGAAGTCCCCAAAATACATAAGTTACCGTACAACGTCAAGCATTCTTGCTACAAAAACTAGACATTGGCAAAATCATCACATACCCAAGATGGCAGCCATTTTTTTAAATATAGAATAGAATAGTAAGCCTACCTGCAAAACCTTTTGTGTAAGTTTTAGGATCTGATTGCTTTCTTTTAAAATTCATAAATAAAACAAAACAATATTCAAAATATGTATGTTGTATCCTCAGAATGGTGAGTTTGTGGACATGACGATCGCGGCGGACGGTCACCACGTGAAGGTGCACCAGATGGTCATGTCGCTGGTCAGTCCTTACATCAAGGACCTCATCTCCTCCGCACAATGTCCACACCCTGTCATCTTCCTAAATGTAAGTCGTAAATGTTAATAGTACCTAGTTTGTGGACATGACGATCGCGGCGGACGGTCACCACGTGAAGGTGCACCAGATGGTCATGTCGCTGGTCAGACCTTACATCAAGGACCTCATCTCCTCCGCACAATGTCCACACCCTGTCATCTTCCTAAATGTAAGTCGTAAATGTTAATAGTACCTAGTTTGTGGACATGACGATCGCGGCGGACGGTCACCACGTGAAGGTGCACCAGATGGTCATGTTGCTGGTCAGTCCTTACATCAAGGACCTCATCTCCTCCGCACAATGTCCACACCCTGTCATCTTCCTAAATGTAAGTCGTAAATGTTAATAGTACCTAGTTTGTGGACATGACGATCGCGGCGGACGGTCACCACGTGAAGGTGCACCAGATGGTCATGTCGCTGGTCAGTCCTTACATCAAGGACCTCATCTCCTCCGAACAATGTCCACACCCTGTCATCTTCCTAAATGTAAGTAGTAAATGTTAACAGTACCTATCTTATCTTATCTTTTTGTGGGGGCTGGCAGGCCAGCAACACTTCGACCCAGTGGGATCTTTTGTGTTAGCCCCAATACTTTTCGCTTTCCTCACCCTTCAAATACATGGTCAATGAAGGAGGCAATACCATTGAGGGGAAGAAACCTAAGATCTCCCGGTTTTGGGTATCCATCTCCGAGGAGGCACATGCGTTTTGCCGCCAAGACATCATCAGTAACAGTACCTAGTTTGTGGACATGACGATCACGGCGGACGGTCACCACGTGAAGGTGCACCAGGTGGTCATGTCGCTGGTCAGACCTTACATCAAAGACCTCGTCTCCTCCATTGTATTTTGTACTGTTCTTAGGGTGCCTGTCCATTGACTCGGAGATAGGCGGCGAAGCGGAGAAACGGAGTTTTTTTAACCAATAAGATTGCATGAAATCTCTGAGCTGAGATTTTATATCAAAATATAAAATTCCGCCGCCTATTTCCGCGTCAATGGACAGGCACAATGAGATGGCATCTATTTTTGTTTCAATGTCTAAAATGTTATTTTCAGAAAGTGTCATACTCAACTCTGTTATCAATACTGGAATACATTTACACGGGGGAAGTGATTGTCAATCAGGATAACTTGGATGATCTCGTGCAAGCAGGTAGAGAGCTACACATCAAGGGATTGGAAGACATGGTATGACCATCAAATTGAACCATAAAGATGTAATTTAATTGAAAATTTCGAAATCTTGTATGTCAGTTATGATATCAACCACAGATTAAGGAGTGTGAGAATTAAGGCTTCCGCACATTGCAGCGATATTATCGAGCGATATTATCGACAGCGATATCGCGACACCTTACACACTGCAGCGATTCCGCGATTCGCGTCACGCATGCGCCCTTCACTGAATGTAGTAGAAAGAGATTGCGTCAGGTTGCGATAATATCGCGGCAGTGTGTGGGATCGAGCGCGTCCCCATACAAAATGTACTGAGAACAATTATCGCAAAATCGCAGCGATATTATCGCTCCATAATATCGCGGCAGTGTGTAGGATCGCGCGCGTCCCCATACAAAATGTACTGAGAACAATTATTGCAAAATCGCAGCGATAATATCGCTGTAATGAGCGGAGGCCTTTATGGGCCATTATTATCAAATACGAAACACTCTGCCGAACATGGGAACTCATGAAAAATTAATAGAATGTAAATGTGTAATTTAAGTAACTGCTCCCAGCCTCCCTTTAGCCTTTATTCTAGCTGTGCCCATTCCTGGGCAGCTTCATTTAAAAATGTAATTAATATTGCCAAATGGTACTAGCCATAACATATTCCATATTATATTCTATGGCCCGACTGCACAGTCTGTAGTGAACCTCTCTGCTGTGCCGAGAGTCGCGGGTTCGAATCCCGTAAGGGACAAATTTTTGTATGATGAATATGAATATTTGTACCAGAATCATGGATCTTTGTATCTATATGTGTATTCTATATCGTTACACAAGTTCGTTCGTTCGTTCGTTTCGTTTTTATTATACAAGTCCAGGCTAGATTCTGGAACTTTAAATGTGACTAGTTAATTTGTGTGACAATATCCAAGATATTTATTTATTTTATATTACCTACCATATTACATCAAAATAAACTTGTAGGGTGGCTGAGTGAAAGAGGATGATGGTTTAACTATTTATTGATGAGCATACAATATTGGTACATCATACACATACAAACATTCCTAGCTATGCATCAGAGTGGACTGCGTGGCTATCTCACTCTTCTGCTTAGAAGACTTAGGTTTTGGAACGGACTGCGTGGCTATCTCGATCCTCGACCTGGCAAGCACCTGAGGACTGCAGTGGCTATCTCTCAGGCGAAGCCGCCTAGCTAAGTGACATTCGCTGGCCGCGTCGGGTCTTATATACGATCCTCGAAGCGCGTGCCGTGTGCAAAACGATGGAGAGGGCGCGTGACAAGGGCAGCTAGATGTGTGCGAGCGAGAAAGCATTCGGGTCCGTGCGCCTCTCGCTACATTCTCCCCCTCTGGTACTCTTGTCAACGTCCCGTGAGAGTACCAGCTCTGAGCAGGTTGTTCTTCCTTGGTCGTCCACGTCCTCGGATTTGAAGAATATGGGTTTCGGGGCTTCATCATCTCGATTCTCGAACTTGCTGATAACCGAGGTGTGATATGTGCCAATAACTTTTTCAGGTTCGTCCATATTATAAATTTGGTATATTGAGCTTCTTCTTCGGTGACAGAGTAGTTACATTCTGCTGGTGTTAGTAGTTGACTTGCACATTCGATAGGGTGTTCGTTTGGTCCCTTCCCCTGCACTAATGCTGCTCCAATTGCATAATTACTGGCATCCATCTTTATTATGAAGGGTAGGTTGCAATCTAATTTTTCCAGTACAGGAACCGTAGTCAGTATTATTTTAAGGTTTTTGAAAGATGACTCCTGTTGTTCTTCCCATTTCCAAATAACTGCCTTCTTTGTTAGGTTTCGTAATGGTCGTGCAAGTTCAGCGAAGTTTTTAATGAATCTTCTGTACCAGGATACAGTTTGTAGGAACGAAATCAGTTGTTTTAGTGTCTTTGGTTGCTTCATTTCAGCGGTTGCCCTGGATTTTTCAGGGTATGTGGTGATACCTTTAGGCGTAATGATACAACCCAGGTATTTAATTTTTGTTGTTTGGTGATGCACCAGGAATGCTGTTCAATGTTGCGTGAAATTGTTCATCAGTTAGTTGAAAAGACATCTTTTCTACTTCAGCCATTTCTATCAATTTTAACGTTGGGCGCCACTATGTAGGGTGGCTGAGTGAAAGAGGATGATGGTTTAACTATTTATTGATGAGCATACAATATTGGTACATCATACACATACAAACATTCCTAGCTATGCATCAGAGTGGACTGCGTGGCTATCTCACTCTTCTGCTTAGAAGACTTAGGTTTTGGAACGGACTGCGTGGCTATCTCGATCCTCGACCTGGCAAGCACCTGAGGACTGCAGTGGCTATCTCTCAGGCGAAGCCGCCTAGCTAAGTGACATTCGCTGGCCGCGTCGGGTCTTATATACGATCCTCGAAGCGCGTGCCGTGTGCAAAACGATGGAGAGGGCGCGTGACAAGGGCAGCTAGATGTGTGCGAGCGAGAAAGCATTCGGGTCCGTGCGCCTCTCGCTACAAACTCTAAATAAAATGCTAACGAAAAATGTCTCTCCACCCCCTTACCATAACTTTTTTTTCTTAGCCTATTTCATTCCACTGCTGGGCAAAGGCCTCCCTTTAATCCTCCATGCATCCCTGTCTTGAGCCAGCCGCATCAACCAGTGTTGGGTAAAATGTAAATAATTACAAATTGTAGGTAATTATTAATTGCAATTAATCAATTACTTTTTTGGTTAAGATTATAAATTAATTATGACTAGGCAATTATTTCATGCATATGCTGACGGTTTGTTAAGGGGATGCTCAGACCATGAACCTGAACAACTTTCTCTATGGGACCAACATCGAAGTCAAGAAAAAAAAATGCTGTTCCATACAAAACTGCAATCCAACTCGACCCAAATGACCGGAAAAAAGAAATTTGCTGTCAAATTTCTTTTTTCGCTATTTCGATGTTGGTCCCCTAGAGAAAGTTGTTCAATTTGATCGTCTGATCATCCTCTGAACCGTCAGCATAATTATTAAGTTGGACCCTGTATAATATGACTAAAGCAATCATTGTTAACTTTCAAAAAGCATACATTTATTTAGCAATAGTAGATTACACACCGAGGACAGGAAAGTCCGAGTTAGTATACTATTTTTCTTCTCGACGGAGGTGAAAGCGACAAATTCGTTTAGCGCAGCGGGACGATAATTGACGCTTTACGTCCGGAGGGATGAAAAAGACATTAACAAATGCAATCGTAATTAGTAATTATTTTTTCCATATCCAGCATCACTGGAGGGAGGTATAGAGGTCCTCCCTCTTATGCGAGGTTGACTCTGTATGCCTTTTAGTATTCTTAATTTTAACAGATCCCATTCTATGTGCATTATCATAAATTCAAGTAAACAAAATACATCTGTTTTAAAGAAAATAGAAATAGCAACCCAGAACCTATCACAAGCGGCGTTTGCAAAAAGTAAAACGGGTGAAGGCCAACCGTTATCTACGAGGGAAATGTACAAGGCTAAGGAGAAGACAGAAGAGAAGATCACAAGACAAAACAATGATGAACCACAACTCAAAGTGAAACGTATAAGAAGAGATACATCCAATAGAGAGTAAGATACATACATAAGCTCACGCCATTGTCCCAAGGATGTAGGCAGAGACCACGGACCGCCACACGCTACAACTCTGACACACCTCTTTAGCCTCATTCACTTTACTAACAGAGGATGTAATTCGGTATGTCAAGTTTTTTTTTGTCTTCATTTTATATTTTTTACGGATAGAAGACATAATTTTAAAACACCTTTTTAATTTTTATTGCGATTCATCGAGTTTATCAATATAAATTTAATTTTTAAATTATTTTGATCTGTAATCTCTAAGCGCAAAAATGGTGGAGAGAAAATAATTCGAACTCCATGGAGAAAAATTACTGCTATATTAAAAAAAACTTAAAATCATCTACCTCCTCTTTCTAACTCTATGCTGGAAACAGATACGGCAACATCAAATGTCAAATTCTTAATGGCCAAGTTACTTTAAGTTGATTTTATGTTTACCAAGGAGTTTGGAGGGGCAGCGAGTGACGTCACTCGTGGACCGAAAAACGACGTTATTTTATTAATAATATCTATTACAGATATTATTAATAAAATAACGTCGTTTTTCATTTTAAAATCTCTGACATAGAAAATATGATTATTGAGAAAATTATCTCGAAATGGTTTTCGTTCGATTTAGACCTCCAAAAAAAAACTTTACATACCGAATTATATTGTTTACTCACCTGGATCAGACATACCAATGAGTTTCTAGGAACTTTGGTATTATTTATTATTGCATAGCTCTCTGACTTTAGGTTGAAGGAAAACATTGTGAGGAAGCCTACGATCTTTCAATTTCAAGATGTGTGGGTATTGTTTACCATGATTAGACGAATAAACTAATCAATCAAATCAATCTTGCCTTGATTTTTTCCTTGCTCTAATTAAAGCGCCTATTTAAGTTATATAATAATTCTTTGTCATCATTTGAATCAAAATTTTAGCTTCTGCTCTTTTTTTTAACCTCATTCGTTCCATTGTTGGGCAAAGGTCTCCCCAAGCTTTTCCAGCCTTCCCTATCCCGTGCCATCAGTTGCCATTCTGCTTCGCGGGCAGTTCTAATGCTTAGTATAAAATAATTTGGTCAATGTTTGAAATACATTTGATTAATTCTTAAGTACCATCTCACCCCGACTCACATTTTAATCTCAATATCACAATGTAAACCAAAATATTCAATCCCCTTTGTCCTGATCTTCTTTGCGTTGTGGTATATGTTTGTAAGTAAAGAATATCTCTTAGTTCAGTGTGCCCCTTTGTAAAGGCCATCTCTTAAAATTTCCACTGTTTCCTATCTCTGGCAACTCTTCTCCAGTTTGCACCCGCTGTAAGCCTTATTTCGTCTTCCCATGTTTTATGGGGTCTTCCCCTGTTCCGTTTGCCGTCCCTAAGGTAACATCCTGATACAATTTTGCTCTACTTGTCTTGGGTACTTCGTATCATGTGCCTTGTCAATCTCCACTTTTAGTGCCAAATGTATATTACCAAAATATTTGGTAGTTATTAATATGGAATCACTGTGAGCCTTTAAATTGAACGTAATGTTTTCAGATCATACTACAGTGAAAATGACAATGATGACCATATGAACGACACATCATTTAACGATACAATGGACACAGACCAAGCAGATTCAAGAGTGACTGATGTTAACACTAAAGAGGAGACTAAAATAAGTATGTATTATGTGTGTGTTTGTTCCTTTGGGAGTGGAGACCCTGGGACCATGTGGACCCGATGCAAAACAGCTCGTTAAGGAGATTTCAGCGCGCCTTATAGAGTCCACTGGCGATAAGAGGGCTGGCAGTTACCTTCGTCAGCGCATAAGCTTGGCGATACAGAGGGGGAATGCTGCCAGCGTTCTTGGAACCATCCCTCAGGGAGAGGCATTGGAGGAGGTTTATAGGTTGTAGGTCCCCCCTTTTTACATTTTTGTATAGAAATTGACGAAGCTTGTTGCAGATATATTGAATGTATTTATTGACGAAACGAGTTGTGGATTTGAGTGATATATTTTCTTTGACGAAGCCTGTGGTGGATGTGAGTGATGTATTTACCAATGACAAAGCCTGTCGTGGATAGCACTTTGTATTTTGTTTCGAATTAATATTTAGTATGTATTAATACATACTAAATATTACACACTATGTCCGTACAAGTACAAGATCAGCAGACGAAGCCGATCCAACTGCTAAGAGGAGTGAGACAGGGGGATGTTATTTCCCCGAAACTGTTCACTAATGCGATGGAAGACGTCTTCAAGATGCTCAATTGGAAAGGACGAGGCATATGTGTGAACGGCGAGTACATCTCACACCTGCGTTTTGCCGACGACATTGTCGTCATAAATACTTAAGTATTTATCATCTTTATCGAAACCTCATAACTGGGACGCGACCATCGCGGGCCACTCGGGTCACCACAGCTCTCCATGCCACTCAATTTCAAGGTCGATGTAGTTGTTGCCTCGTTTATTTCTTTCTTTCTTTCAGCCCATCTCATAGGAGAATTTAAGCAATTGTGGCTTACAGACGGTGGAGAGCTTTATGCTATTTTATGCAACAGATTCTTAGCTTATTCATAACTTTATTTTTCATTCATCCCGTTATTTATAAGAGTCTGTTATGTTTTTCCACCCCTATGTTCCAATGGGGTAGCAGAGACAATATATCGCCACATGCTACGATTCTAAAACATATCTCTCGCCTCTTGTGTAAGTATCTTGTTACAAAATAATATACCTACGTTATTCTTTTTTCCAGAAATGCCAATACAATACACGGTATCAAATCAAGGATCTATACAAATGATAGTGAACCGTTATTTGTTCAACCTACGCTACACTAGTGTAAGGGATGATGGCACGCGGCGGTGGCAATGTACAGATGCCATAAAAGGATCTTGTAGAGCTACTGTATTCACTCAAGGCGGCGTTGTTGTTAAACGGTGAGATTTGTATTATTTATTTTAGTTTTATTTAGTATTCGAGTAAAGAGGTATACAATTGCGAAACTAAAGCAAATCAGTGCCGTAAAACCGTACAACTATATGGCGTGCAAGTATGGTCGCATTTGGGTAACTGGTGATAGAAAATTGAACCATACTTGCACCCATGGAGTAAGAGGAGATGGCATATCGGCTTGTTTCTATAGAAAATTATGTCGCCGACAAAGGGGGTGAGGGACGGGTGAGGGGAGACAAAAAGCTTAGGGGAGCGTGTAATTTCTCTATGGTCGCAGTACAAACTAGTGCCCAGTTGGTGGTTACTGTGCACACTTTGTTACACCATCTCTACCAAGGGGAGCGTGTAATTTCTCTATGCTTGCACCATAGAACTATAGTTTAAATTTTTTTTTTAATCGAGTGAAGTCACATGATGACCCGTAAACTACTTGGAAAACTTGAAGTAACTTATAATTATAACAGCATGGGTAGCAGCATGCAGGGGCGTAGCTACCGCCGTATTTGCCGTATCAATTGACAACATTTCATTTTAAGAAAGGTACCAAAATAAGAAAACCATTTGGAGATTATGTGATTCAACGCTTATATCAAAATTATAAGATTTTTCTATCCATTATTTCTCGAGTTATTTGAAAAATACTGAAAAATATAATATAGGTTGAATGAGATTTTATTCCTTTGCCTGCTTGGCTTTTCTATTGTATTTGACAGTTTTTATTTTTAATGTCATTGAGGCCAAGGTATCTTGGCCATAAAGCCTAAGTTTTTCAGAAAATTCAAAAGTAAATTAAAAATAGAAATATCAGTTAAAAATTAAATCGAAAAAATACGTAATATCTCTTATTTTTTAACCTATTTTTATATTTTTCATTAAAAACTGGTGGTTAAAAAATTAAATGTTGTCAATTACTTGTACGGGGCCACGGGGGCCCCCGACTTGCGTAAGCAAAAATTAATAAAAACTTCCCAATTTTTATTTTATTTCGGAAATGACAAAAGTAAAAAAAACAAATTTCTTTTTTTCCCGCGTGCGTTCAAAAGTTGGAAACACCCTACAGCCCTACATCGGTTATCGTGGGCTGCGGGATTTCCCCGTTAGTCATTTACTTCAGCGGAGGAATCCCACAATAATCGATTTTCGAAAAATCTACAATTTTGGAAAAATTTACAGATAGATAATTATTATGAATAAATTTTTCTTTTAATTTTATGTGAGAAATCTTTACCCTTCATAAGGGCCCCCAAACAAATGTTTATACGGGGCCCCGCCAAGGCACGCTACGCCACTGGTAGCATCATAGCATGCCACCGTGATACAGCGCTATCACACTAGCTCTCTTTCTATTTGCGCGCGAAAGAACGAGATAATAGACGTGACACAGGCGTATCACGTGTAGCATGCTACAGTAGTAGTAACTACTGAGTAATTGCAATTAACAAAATTATAAAATGTAATTAAATAGCGACTCGACCAAAATTATAAAACTGCAGTATTTTTTTCTTGAATTTAATGTTGTTCAGTTTGATAGTCTGCATCCAGGGCCGGACTTGGACGTAATATCGGCCCGGGAATTTGAGATACAATCGGTCCTACCAATCTCCACAAAAAATAAAACTAATTTAAATAATATTACAGATGTGCAGCACACAATCATCCGTATCACGACAAACGTATCTTGAAAAAAGTTAACGCAAATCTTGTCTTCTCTGCTCTGAATGACGTCGAAGCGGTCGTGAAAAAAAAGAAAAACCAAAGCAAACAGGAAAATAAGGATACAAGCCCGGATAAAAGTATATCTAAAAATAAAAATACTGACATGGAAGATACTACTGATGCTGAATAGATGTATTTACTTAATGCAGATTTGTTTGTTTTACTTTGTACCTACCTATTATAGCTAAAAGCGCGTCTAGAGCACATGTTTTTTATGAAGAAAACAAAATATAGCTTCACTTTTTGTCAACCGCCATCTTGTTTTTAAATTAAATTGTATGGGGCGACGCCATTTTGTTTATGTTTTTGTGTAATGTGTGCTGAAAAACAAGCTTTCTAGACACGCCTTTACATGAATACAAAACCAATACAATACTTACTAGCCATTCATTACTATTTAATAAAATAAATGCAAAATTGTCTTTCACTCAGTTGCAGAAACGCTCATAAGAGTAATTACTAATCCTCCATTTAATCTCTTGCTGTCACTTTTTGTCTTGTTGACGCAGTAAAAGCTAGAGATTTAATGGAGGATTAACTTTAATGAGCGTTTCTGCCACTGAGTATAAGTCTGTTACTTTTTCACATCTAATCGGTAGTGATTAGAATATTGGATGTTGTTTGACCACTGAACCGATTTTGAAGGAATTTTCATAAAATTTTGCGTGAACCCTGAGGAAGGACTAATAGCTTATCAATGGGAAGGACGTGGCTTACCTACTCATAAAACTGCTCACGCAAGCGAAGTCGCACGCGTAACGCAACTGCTATAATAACTAGAGCACAAAGATGAAGTCGGTTAAAAATTGGTAGTATATACTGTACCAATTTTAGATCCATGATAGTGCACAACCGACGGTCACGACTGTCAGCGCTGACGGCGGATTATCCAATCAAATGACGCGGTTTAGAACGGCGCTGACGAAATGCACGCCGCTAGTTGGTTAATCCGCCGTTAGCGCTGTCCGTCAGACGTCAGACTAAATCCAGCCTAAACGTAGTGATTTCTTCGGCTCGGTTCCCACGGCCTGTATATACGCAAATCGCGCCAAGCCACACGCCGTGGGAACGGTCTCGCCTGTCTTGGCCTGTAGACGCCTGTGGACGCCTGTGGTGTGTATTGTGTCCGGATCGCTGTCGGTAACTTCAAAGGGGCGCCTGTCGCCGCGCCTGTGCAAGCGCGTGGATTGCCGAGCCATTGACATAGTACTGTAGCCAGGGGACTTATTAATTACCAAAAAGATTACCGATTGCCGTTTAGAAATTGTTGTAAGGTACTACATGACTAATATAATAAAAACCTAAGTTTTACAGATCACAACCCGCCGTAGAAAAAAGTCTGAAACGTTTCATATTTCGAGGCTATTTACTGCCATGTTCTTCACCTTAGTTTGAAAATGTCAGTATAGAAATAAAAGAAAACCTCGAAATTTAAAAATTTAAGACTAAATGTTTTTATTTTTTTTCTACGCCGGGTTGTGATCTGTAAGACTTAGGTTTTAATATTAGTCATTTAGTACCATACAATAATTTGTAAACAGCAATCGGTAATCTTTTTTGTAATTAAAAAGTCCCCCGGCTACAGTACTACCCTGTCAGTGTCAAGGTTAAAACTATGACTAGATTTATAGATATACACCCCCCCCCCCTTGCTACGCCTATGTTAAGATTTTTGCATTTTTAATCGAAATGAAAATGCAGAAACGCTCGTTAAAGTTAATCCTCCATTAAATCTCTTGCTAGCTTTTACTACGTCAACAAGACAAAAAGTGACAGCAAGAGAATTAATGGAGGATTAAATTTAATGAGCCTTTCTGCAACTGAGTTTTAGTTGCCGGAACGGTCATTAAAGTTAATCCTCCATTAAATCTCTTCTGTAATATTGTCTTGTGGACGTAGTAAAAGCTAGCAAGACATTTAATTTTTGTTGCAGGAACGGTCATTAAAGTTAATCCTCCATTAAATTTCTTCTGTAACATTTTTGTCTTGTGGACGTAGTAAAATCTAGCAAAAGATTTAATTGAGGATTAACTTTAATGAGCCTTTCTGCAACTGAGTTTTAGTTGCAGGAACGGTCATTAAAGTTAATCCTCCATTAAATCTCTTCTGTAATTTTTTGTCTTGTGGACGTAATAAAACCTAGCAAGAGATTTAATGGAGGATTAACTTTAATGAGCGTTTCTGCAACTGAGTGTTAATTGCAGGAACAGTCATTAAAGTTAATCCTCCATTAAATCTCTTGCTGTAATATTGTCTTGTGGACGTAGTAAAAGCTAGCAAGAGATTTAATTGAGGATTAACTTTAATGAGCGTTTCTGCAACTTAGTGTTAGTTGCAGGAACGGTCATTAAAGTTAATTTAATTGAGGATTAACTTTAATGAACGTTTCTGCAACTGAGTGTTAGTTGCAGGAACAGTCATTAAAGTTAATCCTCCATTAAATCTCTTGCTGTAATATTGTCTTGTGGACGTAGTAAAAGCTAGCAAGAGATTTAATTGAGGATTAACTTTAATGAGCGTTTCTGCAACTGAGTGTAAGATTAGTTCATTTTTAATCAACTTTTTAGATTAAGATAGTTTATTATTTTAAATTTTAATCAAAATTAACTTTGGGCCCGCACTGCTTTAAACCACATACTCGACTCATCAAACTGAACAACTTTAACCTGTCAGAACAAAAAAAAAAACAACTCTGATAGCATGGTCAACTTGGACAACATGAACAAATCGGATAACATGGTCAACTCGGACAACATGGTCAACTCGGACAACATGGTCAACTCTGACAACATGGTCAACTCGGACAACATGGTCAACTTGGACAACGTGGTCAACTCTGACAACATGGTCAACAAAGTCAACTCTGACAACATGGCAAACTTGGTCAACATGGTTAACTTGAACAACGTGAATAACCTTAATATCATGGTCAGCTCAGTCAACATGATCAACGGTGGATTTTGTTAAAGTTAATTGAGTTGTCAAGAGTTGTTCATGTTGTCCATGTCGACTGAGTTGACCATGTTGTCCGAGTTGACCATGTTGTCAGAGTTGACCATGTTGTCCGACTTGTTCATGTTGTCGGAGTTGTTCTCCTCCATCTGGCGTCAACGCCATCTATCGCGGTTTGTTGGAACTATGTTTTACTAGCTGTCAGAAAACTCCCCACCGGGTAGATTTATTCCTGACTGGCTCGGCAATCCACGCGCTTGTACAGGCGGCGACAGGCGTTTCCTTTGAAGTTACCGACTTTCGATGGATAGCAATACGCACCGCAGGCCGCGACAGGCGCTCTGTTCCCACGGCGTGGCGCGTGGCGTGTGGATTGACAACACACATGCCGTGGGACCCTATCTACAAGCTAGCTACAGTTGGTGCGTGGATTGTAGCGACAGTGTTGCCAAGTTCGGCTTTTCGGAACTAGATTAGCTCTTTTTTTCTCTCGACTAGCGCTGCGCCATATTTAATAACTTAGTAGTTTATATTTCAGTTGTGTTTATATAAATTAGCCGAAATTTTACATTTTCTTATTACGGACAAATTACAGAGCACGGTTTGTCGTGAAAGTTCGTTTTGTTTCTATACATTACATGCAAATCTTTTCCAATGCAGTTATCGTGTGCCGCGGTGATTACGTAAGACGCGACAATTATCGTATTTCTTTTTTTTTACTTATTCCGGTCTCCTTATAATCTATGTTCTTGCAGAATAATTCAGAAAAGAAAGATTATTTTTCAGTTATTAAAACAACAAGAAATGAAATATGTAACAATTTAGATATTATAATATTATATAATAATTTGGCTTTGAAATAAAAGAAATAAATGGCTCATTCCCTTGCGTAGCAATGGTAACACTGAATGGCATGGCGAGCCACAGGCGCCGTGGGAACGGGTCGGAGCGTGGTGTTACAGGCGAGTACAGGCGAGGCGCGTCGTGGCGCGGCTTGTCTATACACAGGCCGTGGGACCCGAGCCTTCAATGGAAAGTAGTATTTTTAATAAACCCCATAACGTCAATACCAAGAAGTTATCCATGCGTCAATACATACAACAATGCAAAGTGAAAATGATCTTTGGGTGCCTCACTGACTAGTAACTCAAACTGAGTCGGCTAACTTCGAACCGCACATCACTACTACTCAACTCCTTAAAAAGAAATAATAGTTTTAGTTTATGGTTAGGGTTGTCAGATTAGAGATTTTTCCGAAATTCCGGGGAACATTTTTGTTTGATTCTGGAACTTTTGTCCGACAAACAGTTGACCGAAATTACTTAGGGCCGACATAACGTTTGACCGACATTACTTTGGGCCGACGTATCGTTTGACCGACATTACTTAGGCCGAGATTCAGAGACGATTTGAAAGTCATAGTTCGAACTCCCGTATGTCAAAATCCATACATTTCGACCCTACTTAGCTCGAGCTAAGACTAAAAAAAAAATCGTCTCTGAATCTCGGCCTTAGGACTTTAGGACCGACATAACGAAAATAATTCCGCTTGTCAATCTTCGTTCGCGCAGACAGGGACTAACATTTTTCGACTGTAAGTATTTGAAATCATTTGACCTGTAGCATTGCTGTAGCAAAAAAATACTGGAATATGAAATCGACATTTTGCGAAAGTGACGTTTTGCGATAGCGCCGTTTTGCGAAAGCGACATTGTGATGTGAGAAACCTACGTTTTGCGAAATTGACATTTTTTGCCTAAGGGCTTAGGCAAAACGTCAACCGTTCGCAAAAGGTCCACTTCGCACAATGTCAATTTCGCAAAACGTCAACCCAACGAATCGAAAACGGCGTCGAGGCAGACCTAGACGAAGGTGGAGGGACGAAATTGACGGTTTCCTGAACTGGCCTGTCGAAGCGCAGAACAGAGACTATTGGAGAGAACGGATTACGGAGGGAGGCCTTTGCTCAACAGTGGGACATCAATGGCTTATAATAATAATAAACTAACGGAAAATCAAAATTTGGGTTGGCAACACTGTCTTTCGCTCGCTCGCCTTGCCTTGTTTTTCTTTTTCGAAGTTTTCGAACTTGAATTTTAGTTACGTGAAATTGTGTATTACTCTGCGAATATTGTGATTATTACGACGCGACATTATGGCACAGTTTTCTCTGTCATGGAACTCCTTTAAGGATAATATTTGCAGTGGTTTGACCGCCTTACAACAGGTTAGCATAGAATAATAATATAGGTATTTAGAGTTATATCCTAATAAGTTTCACTTCACCACTTTTGGATTTTTGGATAAGTTCATAACAGCTTATCTGACAGACCGACCGTTTGATTGAAATATTCCGTATCAAATTAAAGATGTCAAACGATCTGTCAGATAACTTTGAACTTATTTTAAGAATTAAGTGGTGAAACAGTCCCTAAAACTACCTATTTATTTCCTCTCAAAGTAGGTATAAGTAAGTAAAAATAGATAGGTAATGCACTTTACAAGAAATTGAATAAACATCTAAATAAGAAGAAACCATTTAACTTTAATGATTTACCTAAGGTACACTCCGTCACTCCGATAACAGCGTACCTAATATACTTATATTACTTTTTGGAGCGTACCTATTGTTTTACTGTTGGTTGGAAGAAAGTAGCCATTGGAAAAATATGTTTTTCTAATATCTGGCAATGGTTTTCCTAAAGTACTATAGTGCATATTGTTCACAATAAAACGCAGTTTATCCACGATTTTTTTTGCTTTTCTAACTACAACAGTTGTGGCCTGGCACACGATCAAAGTGATGGAATATTTTTTTGTGAAAAGATGCTATCGGACAAAGGTCGGTACTATTGTCTAGTATAGCATGAAGAATAAAATCTAATCTGTTATTATTTGTCAGATTTTCTTTGACTGTGGTGGTCCAGTGGCGAGTAACCTTGCCTACCGTGCAGGAGGCGATAGTTTGATCCCCGTCCAGGCTGACTCGTACCAATGAGTTTTTCGGAATTTATGTACGATTTGTTACACCACTGGCTTTTCGGTGAAGGAAAACATTCACAGGTAACCTGCATGCTTCAATTTCGAGGCATGTATTGTACCCACTGCCCATTACGAGTGACGACGGGCTCACCCCCCGTCACACTGGACAGAGTTTCGGTACTAGTGGTGAAATGTGGATGTTCTGAGGTTTCAGAATATCTCTGATTACCCCCTCGGGGAATATAGTCGTGAGCATATGCTATGCTATGCTTCTTTGATGGTGCATTACACTCTACCACAGATTTACATTACACTATAGATTAAGCCATAGCGTGGCCGCACATGGAACAGCAATAGTTTGACTTTTGCATATTAAAAGACGATTTGTTTGGCAAAGATTCTATAGTATTGACATCTTGCCAAACACAAAAACCGGCCACGGTGACCGAAACAAAAAATAATGTTTGTCTTTTTTGTTTACATAAGGTTTCACAACTGGCTATCTCACTCTCAATTTATTGGCTCCATCTTTCAGCGTAAGCGAAAAGTTTCAAACCTACCAATAAATTGTCAAAATTTCATTTTAAGAAAGGTACCAAAATAAGAAAACCATTTGGAGATTATGTAATTCAAAGCTCATATCAAAATTATAAGATTTTTCTATCCATTATTTCTCGAGTTATTTGAAAAATACTGAAAAATATAATATAGGTTGAATGAGATTTTATTCCTTTGCCTGCTTGGCTTTTCTATTGTATTTGACAGTTTTTATTTTTAATGTCATTGAGGCCAAGGTACCTTGGCCATAAAGCCTACGTTTTTCAGAAAATTCAAAAGTAAATTAAAAATAGAAATATCAGTCAACAATTTAATCGATAAAATACGTATCTCTTATTATTTTACCTATTTTTATATTTTCATTAAAAACTGGTGGTTATAAAAATGAAATGTTGTCAATTGTAGCGGTATAGAGAAAGAGGCAGCATGTGGTCACGCTATGTTGCTAGAAATACAAAATACCAACATATTCTCGAAATAATTTGATTTATCCGATCTTACTACTGATCTGATCTTACCCGAGTAAACCTTACATACGATATAATAAGTAATAACTGTGTATTGTAGTGAAATAAAACAAAACTATTTTCAAAATATGTGTTGTATCCTCAGAATGGTGAGTTTGTTGATATGACGATCGCGGCGGACGGTCACCACGTGAAGGTGCACCAGATGGTGATGTCGCTGGTCAGTCCTTACATCAAGGACCTCATCTCCTCCGCACAATGTCCACACCCTGTCATCTTCCTAAATGTAAGTCGTAAATGTTAATAGTACCTAGTTTGTGGACATGACGATCGCGGCGGACGGTCACCACGTAAAGGTGCACAGCAGCTCGCTAGCTTTGATCAGGTTGTTTGCTGTAGTCAAAAGAAACCAAACATGATCATCGCTCCCGCCTATCCTGCGCTCCTAACCAATCCTACTATTCAGTCACTAGTGGATAAATTGACGAAAAAAGGATCTAACCAAACTTGGATCCCTGCATGCCCTTCTGACACTACTGTGATGTCATAAATATTCAGCTTACATAGGGTCCAAATAAAGAAAAAAGAAATTATATTCTATTCAAATTCCGAGCGAAATAAGTCACAAGTCTAATCGAATTTATTGATTCTACATATTGTACGCCCGTTTAGCAATCACATTAAAGATTTCAATCTAAAAGACGGGCGGCGTGCGGGGCGCTGACAGCTCTGTTGGAGTGGAGCATGCCCCGGATAGGCAGGTCATGGGTTCTAATCCCGCTCGCCACAAGTCTAATACCTACACTCCAACCACAATGAGCTTATAATTCATCTACATTCAAAATCAGCAATTATCAGAACAGATAATTATTTTGTATATAAGGTCTAACAAAATTAGGTGAAACTATTTTAAGGGGATGATCAGACCATCAAACTGAACAACTTTCTCTTTGGGACCAATATCGAAATGATTTTTTTTAAAATAATATTTACACTGATCTACTAAATATTTTGCTATCATCCCTGAATAGGGACCTGTGTTTTGTTTACTTTGCACGCCGCACGCACGCGGCGGCTTCCTTTGAACTCACGCGCCCCCACTCCCGCGTTGAGAAATATCAGCCAGTATTATCAGTTACGAAAGTCCGCAGCTGAACATGGGCCACTCTGAGAAAAAAGATTTATCAGGGTGGCCCATTATTGTAGCTGTGCCCAATCCTTGGGTTGAAAGCGTAATTTAAAACATGTAATAGGTATCGAACGTTATCAGTTTTTTTTAAAGCCTTTTGCAGAAATACATTAGATGCAATGTTACACTGTTCTTTATCTAGTTTACATCTTCACTCCGCACATCGAGAGACGCATTGGCCTCCTCCACTCCAGCATCTTCCATTGCACTCTTTTAGGAGTCTAGTCCATAGAGAACCTGCAACTGCTTTGATGTCATCTCATCTACCCATCGTTTAATTGTCCGTTTTTTGGAATGTTAGCCGTTATAACATAGAAAATTAACTTACAAGACAAATCTAAACATAAAAGGTCTAATAAAGGGGCAAGAGTGATACAACACAACTTATTATTTTTGGCGCTGATCCGGTCTTTGTGTATTATAATGACTTAAATCCTAATAATTGTAGGATATTCTCTTTATAAAAAAAATAATAATAATAAATTACAAAAAATAGCGGTCAGCACAAGCGTCGTCAATAACAATGATACACAAACAGACAAAAATCAGCAACACGCCACGCATCATGACTTAAATTAGACAATAAACATATCTGTTACAGAAAATAGAAATAGCAACCCAGAACCTATCACAAGCAGCATTTGCCATAGGTAAAACTGATGAGGGTCAGCCGTTATCTACGAGGGAATTTTACAAGACTAAGGAGAAGCCGCCAAACGTCGTTAGACAAAAAGAAGATGAAGCACAACCCACAGTTAAACGTATCAGAAGATCCATAAGAGAGTAAGATTAAGTACAGTATTTTTATCTGGAGATTTTTATACATAGTTTTATTATACATTTTATTTTGAAAAAAATAATGGGTCCTTCTTAATATGCTGCTTTCTTAAGAGGATGTTCAGACTGGCAAATTGAACAACTTTCTCTATGGGAGCAACGTCGAAATCTTAAAAAAATATCTGCTGTTCCATACAAAATTGCAAATCTCCTCTAGTCCAATGTTTGGGACAGCTTTTTTCGCGATTTCGATGTTGGTCCCATAGAGAAAGTTCAGGTTGATGGTCTGATCATCTCCATAACAAAGTGTCAGCATATTAAGAATGCAGAATCTGTAATAGGCAGAGTGTACGCACGGCGACACATCAAGCTACGCAAAACCAAAATAAGCTAACCGCGCGTAGGTGTCGTAATGTCTAATGTCGCGCGGCCAGCTTATATTGGTTTTGCGTAGCTTGATGTGTCGCCGTGTGTACTTTACAGAATTGCTTTGATTCGTGGGATTCAAAAACATGACCGAATTAATACATAAACTTCATACTGTTTATGTCATTTTCTACTGCAGATTGCACTGTGTGACCTTCAAAAATCACGCTCCTGGATCAGATGTACCTACCAATGACTTTCTAGGAACTTAGGTATTATTTATTGTTAGTAACAACTCTCTGGTGTCATGGTGAAGAAAAACATCGTACGGATGCCTGTCTGAAATAAAGAATTGATTAATTTTTTAAAGTACCATCTCACCCATGAACTCACTCGCATAGAATGTAATGTTTTCAGATCATACTACAGTGAAAATGACCATGATGACCATATGAACGATTCATCATTTCACGATACAATGGACACGGACCAAGCAGATTCAAGAGTGACTGATGTTAACACGAAAGAGGACACTAAAATAAGTATGTATTATTTCTTGCTGATGGCCATTACGGGCCTATACTGATGCCTCGGTTATTTCTTCTTTCCTTCAGCCCATTTTGTATGAATTCGTCCTGTTGCCTATGGCTATGGTACCTACACCCCGAACACTACCTGCAAAAAATTGTTCTGACAAGATGACGTCAGCACTTGCGAAACGGAGTCTAGGCACAGAGGATTATGGTCTAGGGCTGCAATAACTTAAGCTGCGTGACTGATGACTTTTCGTAAATAAAACCAAGAAGTTTGGAACAGGGGCGGATCCAGGATTTCATGTTGGGGGGGGCCCATCGGCCAACTCGGGCCACGTATTAAGATTAAAAGAAATTAAGAGAGCTCATTTCTTTATTCGGCCTCAAAATTCAGAGGTTCGTGGGGGGGGCCATGGCCCCCTGGGCCCCCCCCCCCTGTATCCGCCACTGGTTTGGAATCAATAAGGGTTGAACTACATCACTCAGCACCGCATCGCATTTTCCGTCGCTCCATCCTTTTCGCGGCCGTGCTATCGCGCGCGTTCGCGTTCCGTCTATCTTATATGCACTAGCAAATGACGTTCCTGAGTGACAGAAAATGGAGCGACGGAAAAAATGCGATGCGGTGCTGTGTGATGTAGTTCAACCCTAAAACGCATTGACATCCGTCTATTCAAAAAGATCATAACTTTATGACGGCCCGACAGCATAGTCTGTAGTGAACCTGCCTGCTGTGCCGAGGGTCGCGGGTTCGTAAGGGACCAATATTTGTATGATGAAGATGAATAGTTGTACCCGAGTCATGGATGTTTGTATCTATATATTATTCTATATCGTTGTCTAGTTATCATAATACAAGTGAATAATAATACATATGTAATAATAATAATACAAGTTCTGGAACTTTCCTGGATGATTCCAGTTTGCTGGAACTTTAAATGTGACTAGATAATTTGTGACAATGTCCAAGATATTTATTTATGCTTAAATCATCCTGTTAATTAATAGTACCTACCTGGAATACATTTTTCTTCCGGTTTATATAAATTGTTTTTGATACAAAATAATAAAAAGTATCCCATTTTCCAGAAACTCCAATACAGTACACGGTATCAAATCAAGGAGCTATACAGATGATAGTGAACCGTTATTTGTTCAAACTACGCTACACCAGTGTAAGGGACGACGGCATACGGCGTTGGTTGTGTACAAATTCTAAGCGAGGAACTTGTAAAGCTACCGTGTTTACTCAAGGCGGTGTTATTGTTAAACGGTGAGTTATTTATTAGCTATTTCAGTTATATTCGAGAACATATCTTTTGGTGTAAGGCCTCGTTCAAGGAGACGCGGGGCGTCAGGTGACGCGGGCTGCCAAAAACACAAACATACGGCGATTTATGAGTGTTCACGGAGACAGGCGGCAAATTGTCATAGATTTATTGACCGATTTAAGGGGGTGGTTTAGACCATCAAACTGAACTAATTTCACTATGGGACCAATAACGAAATCGCGAAAAAAAAACGGATGTTCCTTCCATACTAAACTACAAATCTACTCGAGCTAAAAGTATGGAATAGGTAGCTGATTTGTTTTGATGGTCTAAACAACCCCCTTAAAAAATTTTAATGTTTATTTTTACTTTGGTAATGGTAACACCCTTTAATAGTGATGGTGCATTTCGCCTGAATCGAAATGGAGTGGAGAAGAGATGTCGTTATATTGGTACGAAATGCCCCTGACTGCTAAAATTCAGTCTATTTGGAATTCTGTCAATTTGGATGGGCACTAGATTCCTTTGTTATAGGCTCTTATAATATAGTCGTGAACATTCACTGAAATTGTAAATTAAAAGCATGGGCTGTCGCATACATTATTTGTAGCCTGTTATAATTTTCTAGTAACAGTGTAGGTATTGCCTATACCACATTCATGTTGCGAACTGTTAAATATTACCTGCATAAGATCTATGTACACCACATGAAGCAATAAATGATTATGAATTATAATTAAATCCTATTTCAGATGTGCAGCACACAATCATCCGTATCACGACGAACGTATCTTGAAGAAAGTTAAAGCGAATCTTGTCTTCTCTGCTCTGAATGACGTCGAAGCTGTCGTGAAAAAACAGAAAACCCGAAGCGAACAGGAACATAAGGCTACAAGTCGAAATAAAAATACTGACAGAGAAAATACAGATGCTGAAGAGATTTAGATTATATTAGCCATATGAATACAGCTAAATAATAAATGCAAAAGTGTTTTTTTCTTCTGCATGGCTTGCATGGCAGCCTGATATAGCGCTAACTTAGACTATAAGCGCTAACACGCCTTCGCTCTCTTTCTATTTGCGCGCGAACGAACGAGATATAAAAGGCGCGATATAGCTGAATCACGTGCAACATGCTGCGCCTTCTGCGGGGCTAGTCAAAGAGATTTAAAATATTACTACTTATAGAGAGGACATTGGACAGGTTTTCATACAAAAAAATTCATCCCGTTTTGCAATATTGAATGCATCATGTCAGTGCGACGTTCAAACTAGAACGACTTGTTACCCCGAGGTAACAAATGGATTACGATTTGGTTCGCGATTCGCGATGTCCTCTAGTACTAAGTTATCTCTTTGGGGCTAGTACGCCAGCCAACCCGCGATAGCGACATTTAACACATCCATCTGTCAAATTTAGTGTTCTATCCTTCGATCAAAATAAAATGATATTCATTTTATTATTCATTTAAAATAAAATGAATATCATTTTATTTTGATCGAAGGTTCTATCGCGGTCATTCGCGCGGAAAAATTAATTAAGCATGATAGCGCTGTATCACGCTATCTATACTCTATAGTCGTCATAGTAAAAGTTGGTCAGTTCGATCCGATGGGTAATCTTCTTAACTATTATAAAACCGTAAAATCACGAGGAATAAAAAAGTAGCGGTTCTCTTCATATAAATTCAAATAACATTCGATAGCGCGATTTAAAAACGTGCAGCGCCATCTATTGACAAAATTGTTAGTTTGTTTGTTCGTTCGCGCATCACGCAAAAACTACTGAACCGATTTTGATGAAACTTTTTTTGTTTGATAGCTTATGATCTGACTTAACCCTTAATCAGGCCTTGGCCACCATATTTAAATTCAATAATGAACCTTATTGTAAGTTTTTAGTAGGTACATTGTCAGTTACTTTTATGTGGTCGATAAATCGTACTATGCCTGATTAAGGGTTAAAATCTGGTATATAATTTGTGCGGACGAAGTCGCGGGATAAACACTAGTAGTTTATAAGGCGCTAAAAAAAGGATAAAAAAGTCGTAGACAGACTAGGAAGAAGCGTCCCTGTAGACAGAGTATTCTCTGTCTACGCGTTTAACCATAAAGTTATTACCATACCGTTTAACCATAGATTTAAAACTGTTCGCTTACCCCGTAGGTTGAGTATTCTATACATAGGCCAAGTATTTCGCTTAATTCTATAGATTTCCTGACAGCGTAAACTCGAAAGGGACAGAGATATGACAAAAATGTATGAGAAGCTTGTATTAATTGATCTGAGATGAGAAGAATTCCTGACAGCGTATACTCGAAAGGGACAGAGATATGACAAAAATGTATGAGAAATCGCGCCTTTGTTTGCCACAGATGCAAGATTTTGTATGCAATTTCAACTGTGGCAAACAAAAATATCGCATACGCAGAAAGGGACAAACGACATGGATTTTGTCGCCTTCACTCTGTGTAATTAGCGTATAAGGCTGTCTCGTTTTCGTGACTATTATTATTTTAATGCCTTTTCTAGTTGATTCTCTTTCTACGGCTTACCCGTTTAACGTTTAAAAGATGATAATATCTCTGACCTTTATGTGACTCGTCTGCTGAGTCAATTTTCACTTTGAAGTCGCATCACTACCTACTCAAACTCGACGCATTAAAAACGAGATAGTTAGTTTATGGTTAGGGTGGTCAGATTAGAGGATTTTTCGAAATTTCGCTGAACTTTTTAGCCATTTGGGAAAATGGTTGAGAGGGCACAAAAATAAATATACATACATGAATGGGAACATAGATTTTGTTTATGAACATTTATCATTCATACTTTGTGTTAAGTCGTTAGTGCGTACACTTGAAAAACGTCTCTAAATATAAGGTCTAACAAAATTAGGTGAAACTATTATAAGGGGAGGATCAGACCGTCAAACTGAACAACTTTCTCTAAGGGACCAATATCGAAATCGGCGGAAAAAAAATCAGCTGTTTAAAAGTAAAAAATAATAATATCTACCACTGGATTTGGCCCTGTTCTGCTGTGAACGAGTGTGGCGAAGCGGGAGTGCGAGGCGAGGTCACTGAACCTACGCGCCGGGGCCCCGCGAGCTGGGTTGACTATGCACTTGGGGACGTCTAAGTTTAGATGTTTAGGTAGATAATGAACGTAGCATTTTGCTTAACAAATGTAATCCAAATGATATGGTAAGTAAGTAGGTACTTGTACTTACATTCAATTTTGTACATATCCCACAGTCCCACACCTTTCTCAATGAACTTTATTGCACGTCTTTGGATGTGTCTTAGTTGCACTTTTTGATTAAAACGTCTCAATCGTAGGTATTAATAACATCACGTTTGCGGTCACTATCCGTTTTCGGAACTCACTGGTGGTTCTCACCATGTAACCGTCGTCCTGTCTGTCTGTACACTAATGTAAAACGAAGTGATTACTTGCTTAATGCATTAACGTTTTTGCATACATGGAAATCAAGTGGCGTAAGGTCAGGTCAGGCCACTCAATACCTCTGCCTATTCACCGAAGTCCGTTTTGTATCGTCTAAGTAGTTAGGTCCGTACACTTGTCACTAGTTGTCACGTTCATGATGGTAAAGATCTATGTGGATGTGGTAAAGCATATCACGTAATGACGTAACCTTGCAAGAGGTTGAGTGAGGCGCGCGCTATTCCACAGTTGCAATTGTTGCAAAAAGTGTCGACCGGTCGGCGTGCGCGTGCGCTCGCTACTGAAGACGTCAAAGCAAGGTCAAAGGTCGCAACGCAAGCAAGGGCGGGAGTGGGGGCGCGTTGAGTTCAAAGGAAGCCGCCGCATGCATGCGGCGTGCAAAGTAAACAAAACACAGGTCCCTATTCAGGGATGATAGCAAAATGTTGAGTAGATCAGTGTAAATATTATTTAAAAAAAAATTGATTTCGACATTGGTCCCATAGAGAAAGTTGTTCAGTTTGATGGTCTGATCATCCCCTTAAAATAGTTTCACCTGATTTTGTTAGACCTTATATTAGGCCCGTATTAGAAAACCAAACTCCAACAAAACGCTTGTGTGTTCTTAAATCACCTCTAATACCTACATACTTAGAAAAAGTATATGTCTAGAATGAGCCTCACACTTGTTCCGTATAAAACAAAAGGGGCTAACTTTCTTAGGTTGGTGTGCGTGAGGCGCCATACTAATTATGTATGTGTGCGTGTATATGTATAGGATTTTGGAACCAGTACTGGTTCCTATTTTTTTCGACGCTTTCGTAGCTTTGACTGTCTATCTTGATAATCTAAGCCTACATACTAAAACGCGAAAGACCAAATACATGGGATTCGTTTATTAATATGGGCCTTAGCCTTTGATTTGACTCATGCGTAAAAGAAGTATCTGAAAATAATATTAAGCATAATAAATAAATTATATTGAGAAAAGAAACAAGTGTAAAGAATCTGTCGACTGTAGGAGAGCATTATTTTGCTTTCAAGGTTTTTTTAGATTTGGCGAAAAAAAATGTTAGTGGAAAAAAATAATCGTATTATACGCTAGCTAGGGGAAAATCTAAATTTGGGGGTGGCAACACTGCGTCTTACGCTCGCCGTGTTTTTCCCAATTTATTAGTGTGTGTTTATCAACGTGAAATTGTGTATTTACTCTGCCAATATTGTGATTATTACGACGCGACATTATGGCACAGTTTTCTCTGTCATGGAACTCCTTTAAGGATAATATTTGCAGTGGTTTGACCGCCTTACAACAGGTTAGTATTCCTATTTTATTCACAGAATTAGATTAGAATAAGACTATTTCCTCTCAAAGTAGGTAGTTTCTCTACCGTTTGTGGCAAACCAAGTGTAGGGCTGACCACCATGACGCTCCGATCGCCTCGTAGTACCGTTCATCACCATATCCTCGAACTCCTTTTTGGCACTCTGCAGATTGTCTGCATCCAAGCTCCGAGGCCTGGGTGATAATGGAGGGCCTGGGCTCAAAACACGAATAATCGACACCAATGATTCGCTTTGAAATGTCCGCTAATGTTATCTTCCAGGTTAGGGGTTAGGGGACACATTTATCGACGGCAACCTACGGTGGGCCCATACAAGAATGTAATTTAGTATGGGAAACCGTCCGCCATCGATGCGGCGACGGCGGCATATGGCTTCCCATACTGAATAACATTTTTGTATGGGCCCACCGTCGGTAAATGTGTCTCAACCCTAGAGGCTTGCCTGAGATGTAGATGTAACTGGATAAGAACATAGGGATTGATGACTGTTTCATTTGCAGCTATTCGGTTGTATTTGGTTTGAGTGCAGGGCGTTCTGTCGGCTGACCGGGGTAAACGCACAGGTCTGAACCCATTTCCACCAGGAATAACTGTTTAGATGTTCAGTCGATACATGCAAAATAACTGCTTATGGTCTTCAGACCGATAGCATGTTATGACTTAACAAAAAAAAAAAAAGATGCCGCCTAGGGTTCCGCAAATTTTTAAAAGTATCGATACCTACTCGATACCAAGTATCGAATAAAAAGTATCAATACCGATAAAGGTATTGACTCAAAAGTATCGATACTACTTGGTATCGAGTAATATTATTAAAATATTAGAAATCACAAGAAAATACACAATTTCCTTCAAAATTAAATTACAAAGTATAGGAACTAACAACTAATTACATAATAATTAATTACGAGAATCCTAAAACTTGATAAATGCGTCACACATGCATTATACTACTCAGGTATCGATACTTTTTGCGGATCCCTAATGCCGCCTTTATTATTATTTGGCAGTAAGGGCTTGGTCAGAGACCAATAGCTACTGCGACCCTGTATAGATCTATTGTAGCTGTCCCCTTGACCTAGGGTCATTTCCTAGGCCCACGGACTTCATGAACCGTGTTATGCTTTTGAAGGGGAGGTCCATAATGTCAGTGGGTATCCACCCAGATGGCTGCCCGCCTTATGTTCCGACTTCCAATTGCAAGGATTGACATATTTCTTGACATTAGCGTGGTAAATGAAGTGATACCAATAGTGTGGGTGGTTGTGGTGTGGGATTTCGATCCATTGTGGAAGCCCCTTGATCGCGAGGCAGGAAGAGGGGAGGAACATGGAGAATTTAAAGAAGAATGCCGTGTGTCTCGCTATGGAGTTAGATGAACACTGCAGTGGCCGTGACTGGCTTGAGAAAGCCAAGCAGAGCGTCACAGGGTACGCCCCCAAATGCACAATTGAAGTGCGGTATTTATTCCACCACACTTTGAATTAGAAGCAAATATCATGTTAGTTCTGTTTATTAACATAAAACATGTCTTGTATCATAGTCCAATAAAACAAAACGATTTTCAAAATATGTGTTGTATTCTCAGAATGGTGAGTTTGTGGACATGACGATCGCGGCGGACGGTCACCACGTGAAGGTGCACCAGATGGTCATGTCGCTGGTCAGTCCTTACATCAAGGACCTCATCTCCTCCGCACAATGTCCACACCCTGTCATCTTCCTAAATGTAAGTCGTAAATATTAATAGTACCTAGTTTGTGGACATAGTAAAATTACAATTAGACTATAATTGTTTGTTAATTATTTTTATTCAATTGTCTAAAATGTTATTTTCAGAGAGTGTCATACACAACTCTGTTATCAATACTGGAATACATTTACACGGGGGAAGTGATTGTCAATCAGGATAACTTGGATGATCTCGTGCAAGCAGGCAAAGAACTACACATCAAGGGTTTGGAAGACATGGTACGACCATCAAATTGAACCATAAGAATGTAATATTATTTGATGCCCTCATGCATGTTGGTGTCGATAGCACCCACCGATTTTAGACTGAGAATCTATGAGTCATTATTATCAGTTTCAAGGACCTCAGCTGAACATGAGCCTCCCCCATAAAAAAAGATTGCCAATTGCAATCAGATGGAGCAAGTTATAGAAGTAAATGCTAACCTTTTGTTGGTAGCTTCATTTAGTAATGAAATAATATTGAATGTTTGTCGTTTAACATACAACATACCTTAAACTCCAAGCAACAGACTGTATGAATTGAAAAAATATGTCCATCTTTCCTTTAAGCGTGTCTACGCACTGGGCGACCAGGTTGCGGTGACCATCGAGTTCTGGGGTTTGCAAGCGATAGAATACCCGCACGCACTTAGCTACCAGTGCAGAACAGCAACATGATCTCTTGCAAATCCCAGAATTATCTGGCCGCCGCCAACCTGGTCGCCTAGTGGTTAGCTTTTACCTTATAGCTTTATTTCGGCTGATCCCTTTCTATTTGTGATTACTTTATGTGCAATTAAGTTGTTTTGCTTTTAGGACGTTGTGATGCGTAGGACATTTTGCTTATAGGTCATTCCGATACGAACCCAATTAAATTAGTCGGAATACATCCCATGTTACAGAAAATCGAAATAGCAACCCAGAACCTATCACAAGCGGCGTTTGCGAAAGGTAAAACTGATGAGGGTCAGCCATTATCTACGAGGGAATTGTACAAAACTAAGGAGAAGCCGCCAAACGTCGTTAGACAAAATGAAGATGAAGCACAACCCACAGTTAAACGTATCAGAAGAGTTTCATCCAAGAGAGTGTAAGATTATATATTTTATCTGGTGTGCGTATAAGCTATGTGTACGATACTTGCTCCATCAAAAGCATATAATACCTAACTAGCTGGAATCCCCATTCTTCTTAATGACATTTCTACACAAACATTCACTCCCGTTTTCTTACCTATGGTTTTTATTTTTATTAAAAATGGGTTTGCTCTTGGGGGAAATATTGCGGAAAACCTTTTTGAAGTGTGCTCGTAGATGCAAATAGAAATCAACACCATCATCACCCCCTAACTCACAAAAAATGCAATGTTTTCAGATCATACTACAGTGAAAATGACAATGATGACCATATGAACGACACGTCATTTAACGATACAATGGACACGGACCAAGCAGATTCAAGAGTTATTGATGTTAACACTAAAGAGGACAGTAGAATAAGTATGTATTATTTATATGTTCTTTGTCTTAACTCGTAACCTCATGATTGGGAAGTGATTATGGCGGGCCATTCCATAACTTTCTTCTTTATTTTAGCCCATCTCGTAGGCCAAGTACATACCCGGATTTTTGGTTCGGGGTTTTTTGATTAATTGAAAAATAATATTAAAGAAATCAGTGTTCTATTTTATTTTATTTTTATTTGGAAGACCAACAGCTGTTGACACAATACAAGTATGGATGGCTAACAGAAAGCCAATTACAGGTCTCCGCATATAGAAACAGAACTTACAAGAAACAAAGCAGATCTTAGACTAAAAATACAAATTGGGTAACAAAAAGATAGCGAACTTTACAACAATCGACCGAATAAGAAACATACTATGCATAGTTAGATTTCGGGAGGTATTAATCCCACCTATTCCCCCTCTAGATGCATGCTTGTCGTAGGCGTTCGTCCTGTTTCCTTCCATACAACCAGTGATCTGTTCCAAGCAATCTGATCTGACTGTGTAACAATAGCATTTGAGGGAGTCGCGTTGTAGGTCTGTTATTGGGTGGTCGCGCGAAGGTTGCCTCTCCCCGGCCTACAACGAAGCCCCAACTGCATTCTAGTGGTTGCTTAAGATTGTGTCTTTTTTCAATAAACAACCCTTGAAGTAGGTACCAAAAACGAGTAATTGCATAAGGATGGCACAGAGAATCTGTTGACATTTTGTTGTTGTTGTTCGTATAAATATTTTCGTTACAAAATAATAAATATGTACAGTACGACATAAAAGAGTAGACGTCAAAATCACGCATAAGCTGGCAAGAGGCTACAATTTGTACTAAAATATTTAGTGACCGTTTTCTACTCTTTTATGTCGCACTGTAAGATATTATCCTATTTTCCAGAAACTCCAATACAATACACGGTATCAAATCAAGGAGCTATACAGATGATAGTGAACCGTTATTTGTACAATCTACGCTACACCAGTGTAAGGGACGATGGCACGCGGCGGTGGCTGTGTTCTGATTCCAGACGGGGATCTTGTAAGGCTTCCGTGTTTACTCAAGGCGGCGTTATTGTCAAACGGTGAGAGTTTTAGTATCTATTTTAGTCAGAACGAAAAATGGTCGGCCCAGAACCAAGCGTGGGAATCCCGGCATGCAGCATAAGAATGGCCATCAGGGATTGGGCTGATAAAACACACAAACTGGAGTGGTCTGGCCTTGCAGGTCTACAACACTCCAAGAAATTTATCAGCAATGTGACAACTCGTGTCTCAAAGTTCATACTGAACAACAGCAGGAGCAAGGCTCGTGCCATCGCCGGAGCCCTCACTGGGCACTACGCCACAGGCGCGATGATGCACAAAATGAAACTCACCCTAGATCCCAGCTGCCGAGCATGCGGAGAGGATGAAGAGACTATGGAACATATTCTTTGTGACTGTGATGTCTTGGCGGCAAAACGCATGTGCCTCCTCGGAGATGGATACCCAAAACCGGGAGATCTGAGGCTGAGATTCAGAGACGATTTGTAAGTCATAGTTCGAACTCCCGTATGTCAAAATCCATACATTTCGACCCTACTTAGCTCGAGCTAAGACTAAAAAATCGTCTCTGAATCTCGGCCTTAGGTTTCTTCCCCTCAATGGTATTGCCTCCTTCATTGACCATGTATTTGAAGGGTGAGGAAAGCGAAAAGTATTGGGGCTAACACAAAAGATCCCACTGGGTCGAAGTGTTGCTGGCCTGCCAGCCCCCACAACAAGATAAGATAAGATAAGATCTATTTTAGTTATCGTCTGTCAAAAGTCCGTAAGCCTTTAGAATAGGCTTCGGTTGTTAGGTAAAATCGATTAATATTCGTATTTTGGCGTTGCTCAAAAAAACATGTCCAGGAGTGCGATTTTTGAATCTCATTCGGTGAGCTCAGCAGTTGAAAATGTCAAAATTACTATGCAGATACGCATCTTTCTGCTGCTGATTTGACTTTCAAAAATCACACTCCTGAAGTATGTTTTTTTTCGAGAGTCAAATCAGCAGTAGAAAGATGCATATCTCCATAGTAATTTTGACATTTTCAACTGTTGAGCTCACCGAATGAGATTCAAAAATCGCACTGAATGACGAAATTGAAGTCATAATTTTTGAAAATGTTTTAAATAAGTATAGGTCTAAAGGGGAGGCCTTTGCCAAGCAGAGGGACATTGAACAGGCTACGTAAAAAAAATTTAATTATGTAAAGGTTTACGGAAAATTTTCAGTATTTTGTAAAGCCTGCTACTTCATAGGAAAAGGTACTTTTCCGATAGTTTTTTTTTAATTGACCATTTTAAAAAAATACTTTGAGTTCAAAAAGATTGTCATTGGCAGCGATCTCATCTATTATACGAACATATTATACACATATTTTACCCGACACCCGAAGCCTATTCTAAGTGCATACGGACGTAAATTGTTTAGGTTAGTCTCTGTCGCTCTTATTTCTTACGTATCGCCCCGCCCGTCCTGCTTATTTGTAGGCTATAATTATTTCCCAGTAGGTAACAGTAACAGTACCTTATAGCTATCATCATCAGCCTACATACGTCCTAATGTAGGGCACAGGCCTACCCTCAGGAAGGGTGTATGGGCGTTCCTCTACCACGCATGCCCAATGCGGATTCGTACTTCCCATACGCATCCGAATTTCAACCAAGATCCGTTGTCAGAGTTACAATTTCCTTCTATTCAGAAATACCTAACTTTACTAACTTAAGTTAATAATGAATAAGTTACAATTACATTTAGTTTGCAGTGCCCTTACAGGGTTCATATTATGCGCTCTATTTTTTTTTTATATGTGCCCACCTTAGAAAAAGTATATGTCTAGAATGAGCGTCACTGTTTTACCGTATAAAACAAAAGGTGCCAAGTTTCATAGGTTGGTGTGCGTGAGGTGCCATACAAATTCTATATGTGTACGTGTATATATATAGGGTTTAGGAGCCAGTACTGGTTCCAATTTTTTTCGACGCTTTCGTATCTTCGACTGTCAATCTTGACATATAACTTTATCAAAGGTGCCCACCTTCTTAGATCAAAATAAAATTAATGGATAGGCCTAAAGCGCGGTAAGTTGAAGCACACTACTGGTGCACTTGGTACATACAAACTAGCGCCATTATCTGTCAAACACTTGCATACAAATTTGAAGTAAACCTTTCATTTGTTTTGCCTCATTTTTCTGGTTTGAAATGTTCGCGTAAGGCCTATCCATTCATTTTATTTTGATCGAAGCCCACCTTATGTAACCACATGAAGCAATATTATGACTATGACTACATAAATCTTATTACAGATGTGCAGCACACAATCATCCGTATCACGACAAACGTATCTTGAAGAAAGTCAACGAAAATCTTGTCTTCTCTGCTCTGAATGACGTCGAAGCGGTCGTGAAAAAACAGAAAAACCAAAGCAAACAGGATAATAAGGATACAACTCCATCTAAAAATAAAAATATTGATAGAGAAGATACTACAGATGCTGAATAGATTTAATGCTAAATTTGTTTAGTTTTACTTTAAACCCAACACACATGTTTGTGTTTCCGGCAGCCTGCTCCGCGCATCGCGGTGCGTGACCCTGACGTCCCGCGTCTCCTTAAACAAGGCCTCGGAAGCCGTAGCATGCTACAGGTGATATGGCTGTATCACGTCTTTTATCTCGTTCTTTCACTCGCAAATAGAAAGAGATTGAAGGTGTGACAGCGCTGTATCACGGTGGCATGCTACCCATGCAGGAGTCAGTCATCTAGCTTCATATAAATTGTATAGGATTTTATGAGTATCGCTATCTGATAAGATGTTAAGTATCCCTTTCACAGTAGTCCTACATGAAGGACTACAACACCATTTATTCACTATCCTGCAAGTAGGACTACTCATACATTTTGCTCAAGGTCGTCGGACGCCTTGTAGGACTACAACACCATTCACTGTCCAATATTGCTGTAGGACTGCAAGACGGACTACTGTGAATGTGCTCCTTTACACCGATGATGTTCCGTCTACAGAAGCCCATTCACCAGTAGTCCTACGTGCAGGATGTACGTGTACTCGTTCATTTTGCTCAAGGTCGTAGGACGCCGTGTAGGACTGCAACACCATTCACGAGCCGATATTCGTGTAGGACTGCAAGACGCTACTGTGAAGGGTTTGTGGTGAAGCCCCCTTTACCAGATACCATAGGCGAAGTATTTTTCGCTTACGCTGATAGACGTAACATCAGTGTAACCGCGTATGAGACAGCAATAGTCATAGTCAGACACGAGCTTTCTTCTAGTTCCTTCTCTTTCTACGTATGCCACCCACCTTCCTCCATTCCATAGACGAAAAATTTTTCGCTTACGCTAGTAGACCGAATATCAGTGTAACCGGGTATGAGATAGCGAATTATATGAAGTGACATCTCGGAGTCAGGTGGTTGTCCCCAAAAATTGTGTATGTTGTCCCCATGTCCCATACCATTTATATGAAGTGACATTTTGGAGTCAGATGGCCGAAGTCCAAAAAAGTGGATGCGTCGATAAGGACAGCAATAAGTAGCGGTCTCCTTTTTTTAACTATAGCGAATTTGCTATGTGCATCTCTTACTTTGTGATATGACAAGACACGTGCTTCCTTCTAGTGCCTTCTCTTTCTACGCTCCATTCCATAGCCCGGTCCGGTCTGTATCTTACATGGTATCTTTGGATGACTCATTGACTAAACTCTTATGTGACTCGCTGAGCCGATACCTACTCATTTTGAACTGCATCACTATTCAACTCAATAAAAAAGTTAAAATTGTAGTTTATGGTTAGATTCGACATTCGACAGATCAGGGTTGCCCAATTTGAGGCTTTTGCGCAATTATGGGGAATTTTGTATTGGGTATGAGAAAACGGTTGTGGTTAAGGAGACAAAATATTATAATTAATACAATAATAAAAAAAAAACACTTTTTCACACCATTCTTCGCCGTACGGCGCTGCACATCCATGGTTTATTAGATCTACAAACCACATTTACATTTATCAGTTTTTTTTTTTTTTTTTTTATCTCCTTTATATTTTGCAATCTGTCGTTTCTTTTTTTTTTTCTTGGACATTCAGCAAAACGTGTGACGTGTGTTAATGTTGGCTTGCTTGGTATGCACCCAGTGATGCATCCAAATTTAAGTGTCTAGGGACTGTTACACTCCCATTAGGTTGTCCTGTGGTATCTTTTTCTTGAGTCGGCGGGTCTGGGTCTCTTCCCTCATTAGATTTTGAGCCAATATATTTGGGTGGTTTTGTATCCTTTTCTGGTAACTTCGTGTGAACTCTACTATTTCCTCCTTCACGTAGCTAACATTAAGGTCATTGTGAAGTATGTCGTTTGTGACATACCATGGTGCGTCGATTATAGTCCGAAGGACCTTTGATTGAAAGCGCTGTATAATTTCGATATTGGAGTTAGCGGCTGTTCCCCAGAGCTGGATCAGTTTTATCACTAACAATAACGAACGCATAATGTAGTGACGATTTGATCTAACTAACTAAATCATGGATTTATAACCAAATACGGTAGGTATTTAATATAACTTTCCAAAAGACTTGGTAAAACCAAAGGAAAAAACCTAAAAGCGGGCAACAACTTTAACATTCTATCTAAAGACTATGACTTTGATATCTTCTGCACCAGCGCGGCGTCAGCGAGGAATGCGCTAAATCGTAGATTTTTTAACGAGTGATGAGGCTTTATTGGTGTTAATGTTTGTATTGTAATCTATATTATTGCGAGGAAGACTGTTTCTTATTCGGTCGATTGTTGTAACGTTCGTTATCTTTTTGTTACCCAATTTGTATTTTTAGTCTAAGATCTGCTTTGTTTTTTTTTTTGTAAGTTCTGTTTCTATCAGCGGAGACCTGTAATTGGCTTTCTGTTAGCCATCCATACTTGTATTGTGTCAACAGCTGTTGGTCTTCCAAATAAAATAAAATAAAATAAAATAAAATAAAATAAAATATTTTGGAAGAAAGAAATCCCGACCGGAACCGAAAATCGGAATTAAGGAACGTAGAAAGAGAATCAACTAGAAAAGGCATTAAAATAATAATAGTCACGAAAACGAGACAGCCTTATACGCTAATTACACAGAGTGAATGCGACAAAATCCATGTCGTTTGTCCCTTTCTGCGTATGCGATATTTTTGTTTGCCACAGTTGAAATTGCATACAAAATCTTGCAACTATGGCAAACAAAGGCACGATTTCTCATACATTTTTGTCATATCTCTGTCCCTTTCGAGTATACGCTGTCAGGAAATCTATAGAATACTCAACCTACGTTAAGGAAGAATTGATGTCATCTGACTGGCAACCCTAGCTTGAGCTTTGTTTTTTGGCAGTTTTTGGCGGGCTTTGGTAGCTGACGTTTGGAGTCCTTATATTTCATCGAATTTTTATTGTTTATAGTGAGTTTTGGTTCGTAAAATTGGTGTTGTTTTGCGTAACAAAATGTCGTGCAAGTGAATAATATATAGTTCAGTAAAATATGATGGTGCATGGGTCGTAAACAGGAAAAGTGTTCCGTGATTTTAGCGCGGCAAAGCGGTCGGTTCACCTCTTTCCTGTGGACTTCTCTGCTTTTCCTGCGTCTTTCGATTGCTTCCAAAAACTCCAAAGAACCATCAAAACGTCGAATACCAACGTTTTAATGTGAAAACAGAAGAAAAATAAAAATAAATTAAGATTTAGCCAAAAGGTCTAGTAACCAGGCTAGTAAATATATTAAAAAAAAAAAAAAAAAAACTTTGTTTTTTGGGAATTATCATCCAATTTTAGTATTTTATTTGTGTTTATCAACGTGAAATTGTGTATTTACTCAGCGATTGTGGTTTTTGCGACATTATGGCACAGTTTTCTCTGTCATGGAACTCCTATAAGGATAATATTTGCAGCGGTTTGACCGCCTTACAACAGGTTAGCATTTCTATTTTTATTTACAGAATTCGATAGAAATTCGTTTTAATTTCTTCTCAAGTATTTAGTTCGCTAAAAGATCGTATACACCTTTAAATACGTAGCAACATGATCTTACCCAGTGGCGTAACGTGTGATTCTGCCGCCCGGGGCAGAGACCGATTTTGCCGCCTCCTTACCTACACATAAAAATACGGAGCGAGCGAAGCGAACTCTACTTTTCTCCTCAATATGATTTTCAGAAGGTTTTCAGAGTTAGAGATTCTTAAACAGGCACTACTTTTTATTTTTTTTAAGGGCCTTATATATAGACAATAATGTTATGTTATGTATATGACAGTCCCATCGTACCTTATTATATTTTACCTACACTAACTTAGTTATTCTAATTACCTACTTAATCAGACACTGATGAGTTTGCAAAGGCGAACACTTCTCTAACAGCATCAGAACTTGGTGATGCTAGGATCTCGTGAAATATGCCCACATCAAGTCTATTTACTCCAAGCTTGCTCGTACCGGACACACTCCACTAACAGGTGATGAACGTCCTCGTCCACTCCACATTCATCACAATCAGGTGAACTAGTCTTTTTCATAAGGAAGCCGAATTTATTTAGTGGAATGTGTCCACTACGAAGCCTATGTTGCATAACTATAATTTTCCTACTGGCCTTAATATGGGTAAACCAGGGTATGTGAGGAGGCTGACTTTGTATGGTCCTATACCAGATCCCTTTCTCTTTGGATACCTCTCAATACATAAAATTTTAACTAAACAATATTCAAAACATGTGTGTTATCTCGTCAGAACGGTGAGTTTGTGGACATGACGATCGCGGCGGACGGTCACCACGTGAAGGTGCACCAGATGGTCATGTCGCTGGTCAGTCCTTACATCAAGGACCTCATCTCCTCCGCACAATGTCCACACCCTGTCATCTTCCTAAATGTAAGTCGTAAATGTTAATAGTACCTAGTTTGTGGACATGACATGACGGTCACCATGTGAAGGTGAATTCTATCTCAACACTATCAACTAACTTAACTTGTGCAGCGTTGAAAGTGTTAAGAATCATAAATTTTTCTCATAAAATTGTTGTTTAAAGTTTCTCGTAAATAATAAAAAAAACTTTATTTTCAGAAAGTATCGTATGCAACAATGTGTGCTATACTAGAGTACATTTACACGGGAGAAGTAGTTGTTGCCAAAGAGAACATGGAGGAGCTGATACAGGCCGGCAAAGATCTTCATATCAAGGGGTTAGAGGACATGGTACTGTATATTATTACAATCATAGATTAGATAACAAATCAAATGTACTTATATATAGGTACTTTATTTTATACCTAAATATAAACAGTAAAATACAGAGAAAAAATATACAACACATTTTCACTAAGGGCAAAGAGGGCAGGACTAGATTTTAAATTCTCTTTATACGACCTTACAAACCTACATTGACCTATTTTAAAATATCTACAAAAAAATAAGCAATCAGCACATGCTTCATCAATCAAATATACATGAAATTGTGTTTTCCGTACCTAGAATTAATAAATTCTATTGTCTTCTAGTCCTCTACCTGGAGACCCTTGTGAATACATCATTAAATAAACTCACGCCTCGTTCCCAGTGGGGTCGACAGAGACTTGTTGTTTTCCATTTTGAACAGTCTTTCTCTTATTATTATCAGCCATTGATGTCCCACTGTTGAGCAAAAGTTCCCCTCCGTTCTCTCCAAGAGTCTGTTCCGCGCTTCGACAGGCTAGTCTTTCTCTTGCTTCCTCTAAAATTATATGTATTGTCAGACATTTTCATTAGTTTCACCTACTTTTGTAGACATTTCAAAAATCATTCTTATCTATCTCTAGAGAATAGAAATAGCAAACCCGACACAATCATTGCAAGCAGCATACACTAAGAGCAGAACAGACGAGGGCCAGCCGCTCTCCAGCACAGGGTTCTTCAAGAGCGAGAGTGCGCCTACCATTGAACTGGAGGATGACAAACCTTCTTTCTCAAAGAAACGAACAAGAAAATCTTCCCTTGAACCACAGTACGTATTACCAATTATTATTTCATTATTGTTTTTATTTTTGAGGTGTGCTGTATGTTTTTAGCCGAGTACTCAAACTCTTGAAAATGTTTGAAGCCAACAATCCTTTGAATAAATATAGAGGAAGAAGCGGTACGTTCTAATATTGCGTACTCGAAAAACGGATCTCGTACTCACAGATACATTATACTCACACAAACTAAGCTTAATATTATACATCAAAAAATGAAAGAGACTGCATAACGCACAGATGGCGTGCGAGCAGGACGATATAATATGGCCGGGACGCGGGTAGCGCGCCAACACGTGGCCGTGCAGCTTAACTTGTCGCACACTTACGTATCGTATATCTGTCTCGTTCTGCAAAATGGCGATGAAATATAACGAATCGAGACATTTATTAATAAGAAATATCAAGTTTTCATGTACCTACTTACGAGTCAAAAGTAATGCCGTGTGATTTGTTTTTTCAAACGAATGATTTTTGCAAGGATTAAATGCACACGAAGGCATTGTGGTACCTCTATTCCACCGGAAAATAAAAAAGATTTCACTCACGCACGCGTGTCATCCAAATGCCGGTCGGATAGCGACTGAGTCGGGTAGGTCCGGGGGACTCGCTTTATACGGTCCATGCGCTGGAGGCTAGTACCATATCTTCCCTTTTATTTAAATCAATGCAACAATCTCATTAAGAATTTGCTTTTCTGGGAACGTAAACAATTATAAAACTTGTGTAATTTGAAGACAAACTTTCTGTACGGATTCCGTGCTTGGCGAAGTTGGTTAACACACGTGTTATCGACTCGTTTGTGGATTTTCATTTTTTTTTTATTTGCTAATGAGATTTTTCGTTCTGTAGTTGGTGGTGGATACTATATTGGTGAGTTCTGTGCTGTTTTCTAACTACTAATCGGCCTTCATTGGCCTGAATGATATATCATGGATCCCCCAATCCGTGATATTCCTAGGAAACCTCCCGACCCTCCATCCCAACCAGTGTTTAGTGATCAGTCCCAACAAGATCTAAACCAAACAGAGAGAGGCACAAAACGCCCCGCCTCTGATGACTTGTCTGGTAGCAAGGGGAAAAAAACAATTACAAACCCAGAGCAGCCATCAGCTTCGATTCAGTCTGTGTATTCTCACCCAAGCTTGACTCAAGAAAACCGCATGTATGGTGAAGCCGACTGCGGCCCTTTTGTTGTTCATCTCTCTCGGATTGAGCCAGACCCCGCTTCTGGAACCACACTGCGCCCGATGAAAGTAGGTCTCCTTCTAGTCCGTGGAAAAATAGAGAATATCTCCAAAGATGGTATCAAAAGCGTTGGTAGGAACCGGGTTTCTGTACAATTTAAAAATAGAGAAGCTGCCAATCGTTTTGTTTCCCATCCCAGCCTCGCTACAAATAACCTCTCAGCGTCAATCCCTGCATATAATATATCCCGTATGGGCATAGTAAGAAACATCCCAGTGGAACTATCCATGGAGGAATTCGCAGAATCGATGGAGGTGCCAGAAGGCATAGGCAAAGTACTGAAGGCCAGACGCCTAAACAGAAAGAAAATAGTTGATGGATCCCCAGAGTGGATACCTACTCAATCTGTGGTTATAACCTTTGAGGGGCAAAGGCTTCCTCAACATGTGTACGCAGCTTACAACTCCATAGTTGTGGAGACTTATCAACTGCCAACCATTCAGTGCCATAACTGCTGCCGGTTTGGACATATTAAGAGCCAATGTCGCTCTAAGTCACGATGCTTCCGCTGCTCCCAAAACCACCCAGGAGACAGCTGTGAAGTGTCAGAGGAATTTGCAACCTGCTTATACTGCTCTGGCAACCATTTTGCCAATGATAAATGTTGCCCGGAGCAGTCAAGGCAAAAATTGATCAAATCTGTCATGTCTGAACAAGGTACGTCCTACTTAGACGCATCCTCCCAATTCCCCAAAGTGCGCAGATCCTATGCTGATGTAACTTCCGCATATAATTCCCCCTCTCATAATATATTAACTCCTCATGCTTCTTCTCCCCCAATCACCAATTCATACAGGAAAACAGTTTTCACCACCCCCCGCCCCAGAGTACCTCTCTCCCCTGGGTACAATAGTCAGGCCCATCAGGCCATCATAGGTCCTCCCCCCTCCTCCCTGCCCAATGGGCATGGCCTAGGAGGATCCTCTCCAAACCCTCAGACCCCCAATGAAAACTTATTGGAATTGGTTTTCTCCCTTCTGAATAATATTATTGCTAAGTGGAGTGATAACTTACCGAACAACGTTGCCGAACAAATTGTTCAATTGTATAGACTTCTCCCTACTTCAAACAATGGATCAAACGTCCCAGTTTCTCCAATGGAATAGTAGAAGTCTCTCCCCTAAAAAATCGGATTTAATTTATCTTCTTAATAATTTTTCAATAGCGGTCGCTGCCGTTTCTGAGACATGGCTAGTGCCTGGTTCCCAGTTTAGGGTCCCCGGATATGCCTGTCTCAGGGATGACAGGGGCGATGGTTACGCTGGTACGGCTTTACTTATTAATAGGTCATATACTTATTCTGCTTTACCACTACCCCAGCTTCCCGATGAAGTTAATGCTGTTGCTGCTACTGTTATGGGTATCACTTTCCTCTCAGTCTATATCCCCCGTCCTGAACCTAACCTAATCCCTGTTTTGTCTTCAGTCTTCTCATCGGCCCCTTCCCCTATGATAATTTTCGGAGACTTTAACTGCCATCATACCTCTTGGGGTTCTTACAAAGTTGACTCTTTTTCTCCCCTACTCATTGAACTCTTTGATGATGTTAATGTCTGTGTCATAAATGACGGTTCCCCCACTCATAGGGTATACCCAACTCAAAACCCTCAATCTGCACCAGATATTACTTCTTGTAGTCCTAGTCTTTCTTCTCTACTTTCCTGGAAAACTCTGGCCAATTCCTATGGTAGCGATCACTACCCAATAATAGTGACTATGCCGCATACAGTTAGACCGACTAACCTTTCAGTCCCTCTTTTGAAATATAAACCTCAGGAAGCAGATTGGCCTAATTTTTCTATGGAAGTGGACAGGAAATTAACAGAGGTATCTATGGACCCAGAAATTGCCGCTCTCTCAGACTACTCGAAATTCGTGCTTTGCCTCACCACCGCTGCAGACGCACACATTCCCCGGAAAACCATGAGTAATAGAAGATTATCTTCCCCTCCATGGTGGGATGCAGAGTGCTCTTCAATGATAAAAGCCCGAAATAAGGCAGAGACTACGTACAATCGCTCTATGACTATAGAAAACTTTATAGAGTTCAAGAAGATTTCAGCACAAACAAGGAGACTACTTTCCAAAAAGAAGAAACATGGATGGAAAAAGTTCTGTGAAAGCCTATCCCCTAAATCCCCAGCTTCATCTGTATGGAAAAATATAAGAAAATTCCGTGGGTCTCAAGTATCGGGTTCAGTATCATCAAACGATCCGACACCTTGGATAGATAATTTTGTTGATAGATTGGCTCCTCCTTATGTCCCCTGTAAAGACTTCTTCAACTCATCTACTTCTCCCCCGAATATTAATCATGACTTCGATAAACCATTCTCCTCCTTAGAATTTCAGTGTGCTATCGATGGCCTTAAAGACTCAGCCCCTGGAGAGGATGGAATCCCATACTCCTTTATCTATCACTTAAGCGCCTCAGCCAAATCCCATTTCCTGAATATTTTAAATGACATTTTTGAGTCTGGTAACATTCCAGAAACCTGGAAAACCCAAGTCGTTCTCCCAATTTTGAAACCAGGTAAAGACCCAAAATGCGCTTCCTCATATCGCCCCATTGCCTTATCATCAACATTATGTAAAATACTGGAACATATGATAAAAAATAGATTGGAGTGGTTGATGGAAAGTCGAGGAATCATTCCCCAGAGCCAATATGGCTTCCGCAAGGGTAGAGGTACTGTGGATAGTCTGAGTGTACTGACAACAGACATTAGACTAGCCTTAACTAACGAGGAATTCTTGGTGGGAATTTTTCTTGACATAGCCTCAGCCTACGATAACGTCCTTCTTCCGGTTCTCAGGCAGAAACTGCTACATCTGAGTGTCCCAGAGAAGATAGTCCACTTTATCTTTAATCTTTTAAAAGGCAGAAATATTAGGGTCCGGTCAAGAGGTCTCCTTCTCCCATCTAGATGTGTTTGGAATGGTCTCCCCCAGGGCTCTGTACTCAGCCCCCTACTTTATAGCATCTATACCTATGATCTCGAGCAGTCTGTCAGTTCATTCTGTAGCATATTGCAGTATGCGGATGACATATCTCTTTACACATCGACAAAATCTATAGACGACGCGTCTACAAGACTTAACTCTGCCATGTATTACCTTAATAACTGGCTTGAGGACCATGGTCTCTCCCTGTCGATCCCCAAATGTAGCATGGTAGTTTTTACTAGGAAAAGGATGGTGCCTGATATTGAAATTGTCTGCAAGGATCAAGTCATACCGGTTACTGACAAAGTAAAGTTTTTGGGAGTCATCTTTGATAATAAAATGACGGGTAGTCATCACCTGAAATATGTCTCACAAAAAAGCGAGCGTGGAGTAAACGTTCTAAGAGCACTCTCCGGTGTCTGGTGGGGTTCTCACCCGTATTGCCAGAAACTCCTGTACAACGCTCTAGTCCGGAGCCACTTCGATTATGGTTCTTTCCTTTTAGAACCTTGCAGTAAAGAATCCCTCAAGTCTTTGGAACTCATACAGGCGAAATGCTTACGAATTATCATTGGAGCGATGAAGTCCTCCCCCAAAAACGCTTTACAAGTCGAGTGTCTAGAGCCCCCTCTTGCCTTCCGTAGACAGTATCTCTCCGACAGGTTCATCCTGAAAACTGTCCAATTATCCTCCCATCCTCTTTTACCCCGTTTAGACCAGCTATCCCGTAAAGTCCCCAATAACAAATATTGGCGTCACAAAGATCCCCCTAAAGTAGTAGAAAGTTATACAAAATTTAAGAACCTGCCCAGTCCTACCTTTCAATCTCCAGTATTCCCCCTCTTTCAATATGACTTCAATACTCTAATTTTCAACCCCAGGGTCATCTTAGACTTTGGTATAGATAAAGACGATCCTAGTGCTAACACCGTTTTTAACAGGCGTATGGCTAAAGATTGGCAAGATTGGTTAGCAGTATATACTGATGCTTCGAAGTTTTCTGACCAAAGTAATGTGGGCGCTGCTGTGTGGATTCCTAGATATAAAATAACGTTAAACTTTAAATGCCCACCTCAATCGTCAGTATTTATTGGCGAATCTGTAGCTATTTTTGAAGCAATTTCTTATGTAAAATCACATAGCCTCAATAAATCGATTATATTTTCAGACTCTAAAAGCTGTTTACAAGCAGTCTCGGGTAATCAATACAGGTCCAAACTAAAATCTCCCCTAATTCTAAATATCAGAGATCTATTATATAAATGTGAACAGCAAGGTATTCAGATAGCTCTAGCTTGGATACCTGGACATAGTGGTATAGACGGTAACGAGTCCGCTGATTTATGGGCAAAAGAAGCTGTTCAGACTGGATTGATGTCTCACTGGAAAATATACTCTTCTGACCTCATGAGCCTTGCAAAAACGGATCTGAGACGAACCTGGAATGATGACTGGAATACATCCAAGATGATTAAAGGCAAGTATTATGGCAATATCCAACCAACCATTCCGCCTAAACCTTGGTTCTTTCGCTTCCGAGAGGCCAACAAACGAGTCACTTCAGTTATATGCCGACTACGGATAGGTCATGTCTGCTCCCCAGTCTTTCTAGCCAAAATCAGGGTCAGGGATAACTCACTGTGCGAATGTGGTATTGACGAAGGCACTCTGGAACACATTTTCTTTGACACCTGCTCCAGATTCCCTACTTCTCTATATGATGCCCTTCCCAACAAAATTCCACGCCCTATTAGCTTCCAATCACTTCTTACCCTTAACTACCCTTCCGTTATTAAGTATTTATGTAAGTATATTAAAATGTATGATATTAAATTGTAGACAAGATTATCTTTTTACTGTAGGTATGTATCTATAAGCTTCCTACTAATATTATTAAAACATTTGTTGTGTTGTTTTTGTCTGTGATGTCCATGTACCTATTTGTGGTTTTGTTTGTTTTAGATTGTGAACGGTTAATCTCCACTAAGTAAAACGGAGTCTCCGACTTCAAAAAACTGACCACGACTCGAGAATTTCGTGTCTTTTCCACTACGCTGACATTGGCGGAATTATTGTGCCTTGACACAATAACAAAGGCCATAAATAAAAAAAAAAAAAAAAAAAAAAAAACTTTCTGTACCTTATACGTAATAATAATGTATGAATTTGTAATATTTGGCAGAACCTACAATGATAACGATGACCACCAAAATGACAGCACATTCGACGATGCGATGGAAACAGACCACGACACCGACTCTAAAGCGGTACGCTTCAAAAATAAGGATGAGAAAAAGATGGGAGGTATGTTTATGAAATATCCATAAAAGATGTTTTGGATATGAGTTGTTTTTGTGCTGGCTCCACCACCGTGGCATCACTAGGCCCTGATGCTGGTAGAAAAGTATTGGTCATTGAAACTTATCAGTGTCTCATTAATTAAATTAGAATAACTAACACTCAGTTGCAGAAACGCTCATTAGAATCCTCCTTTAAATCTCTTTCTGTTACTTTTTGTCTTGTTGACGTAGTAAAAAGCTCGCAAGAGATTTAATGGAGGATCAAGTTTAATGAGCGTTTCTGCAACTGAGTGTAAGTTAGATGATATAAGCAGGATATAGTGTACAGTGGGTGGGACTATGTACATAGCACGAGTTTGAGAGCTGCAATAAGTACCTACGGCCCCGCGTCACATGATTAAATATCCGAACAGATCGGAAGCTCCATACAAGCGGGACGCCGCGTCGCGCTGGAGACCGCCGCTAGACTCGTAAACACGCCATTTTGATCCATAAAACAATGAATTACAACTAAGCGAAAAATACTTCGCCTATGATTACAACTTTTTTCTCGAGTCTAGCGCCGTTGCGCGAGCTTTAAGAAACTTTACTTCTAGTCGTATTTATTCATATGCCCGCGTATTGCATGCGATACAGGCTGTCGCGCGTTGACATAAGGCGTATTTTAGCCGTAGAAAGAGAAGGCACTAGAAGGAAGCACGTGTCTTGTCATATCAGTAATTGTAGTCTTGTCATGTCATATCAGTAAGAGATGCACAGCAAATTCGCTCTAGTTAAAAAAGGAGACCGCTACTTATTGCTGTCCTTATCAACGTATCCACTTTTTTGTACTTCGGCCATCTGACTCCAAAATGTCACTTCATTGTCCTTATCAACGTATCCACTTTTTTGTACTTCGGCCATCTGACTCCAAAATGTCACTTCATATAAATTGTATGGGACAACCACCTGACTCCGAGATGTCACTTCATATAATTCGCTATCTCATACCCGGTTACACTGATATTCGGTCTACTAGCGTAAGCGAAAAAAAATTCGTCTATGATTTTAGCTCGTTCCTGAAGTGCAAAGTTCGAAATTCGTAAAGCGCGCGAAATCGGGAGAGTGCAGTATAGCTGTCGCAGTAGTAACTATTTAATAATGTATACTTTTGTATAAAAGTGCCTAAAAAAATAAAATTAAAAAAATATTAATAATTTATTGTTGATTTGTCGGCATCTTTCTTTTTTCAGAGACAACGATACAATACACCCTATCGAATCGCGGCTCGGTACAAATAATTCTGAACAGATATATCTACAGCCTCAGCTACACCAGTCGCAGAGACGAGGGCACGCGGCGGTGGGAGTGTGCCGATGCCAAAGGATCCTCGTGCAAAGCTACCGTCTTCACTAAAGGCAGTGTTATTGTTAAACGGTGAGATTTCATTTTTAACCCCCAACGCTTTTTAAAGACCAGGCTGAATCAGCTGTTGGTCCCGTCTACTATCTCTGGCGGTAGTAGTCGTTACATAAAAACCACGTCAGAGGCCGTAAGGCGGTTTGAATCAACTCTGACACCAGGGCTTGCCCACACGATAAGAATAAGACCCCAGATGCAAAAAAGGGGTGTTATAAGTTTTTCTCCCCTCCGGACGAAAAGCGTCAATTTTCGTTCCGCTGCGCTAAACGAGAAAAATCTTGTTTGGAGTCGTGACAATCGACTATGACCTTTAATGTGTACAAAAATAAGGTCGGTTAATTAAAGCTGGCGCGATCACCGATACACACAAATGCGTTTTTCATATCAGTGCGTCCGTGTTTGATAGAGATAGAAAAACTTTTCACTATGCGTGCAGTGAGACAAAAGCATTGCGTAAATGTGCACGCGCCAGCTTTAGTTAACCGACCAATGATTTTCTGCAACATTCGCCATGTTTTTTATTTTTGTGGTCGAGCTTCATCTTATGTTTTATTTATTGTTTCCAGATGTTCAGCTCACAATCATCCGTTCCACGACAGACGCATCTTGAAGAAAGTGCAAGAGAACCTCGTGTATTCCACGCTGAGCGACATCAATGCTGTTGTGCAAAGCAAAAAGCAGGACCAGCCCGCACAAGCGAATAAAAAGAAAAGTCTGCCTAAAGATAAGCATACTGATCAAGATACTACTGACGCTGAATAGAAATAGATTGATTTTTAATGCAGATTGGTTGTTTTATTTTCATCTATTCTATTCTATTCTTAATTAATGGCGTTTCCTTGTTAGATTTCGCCAGTGTCAAGTGTTGAGGATAGACTCATTAGCTATTCTATAAATATTGTTCTTTTGTAATTGTAAGTGTGGTTGAATAAACGTCTTTTATTATTATTATTATTATATTGTACGGTAATAGGATATGGCGATCTCAAAGCCCCGTTTTTAACAAAAACACACACTCGAAACCGCCATAAAACGGCGGAGCCACGTGGCTGTCAAAATTGCAAGCCGACGACACGTCCACTTGTCACCCCCTCAGCCACGCGACTCTATTTTCATCTATAGTGGAGTGCTGAACTTGAAAAGCGATGCGCGCGTGTTCGACGGCACGTTCAGCAGGTGTGCCGTAACACGAAAGCGTCAATTTTCGTCCCGCTGCGCTAAAAGAAGTTGCCGCTTTCCACCTCCGTCGAGTATACTAACCTCGGGCAGTAAATAAGAAAGCCTCAGATCACAAATGTTTGTTGAACAATTACTTGTGATCTGAGCCCTTTCTTACTTTCCTGCCCTCAGTGTGTAATCTACTATATATGCAGGTTACCGCAGCTTGTACTCTTATATAATCCGTGCCGCAGCCGCAGCGGTGCCGCTGTCGCACCGAGCCGTGGTGCGGAACAGCTAGACAATACCTATGCCAGCTTTCTGGGAACAGCTCAACCTTAGGAAATTAGGGAATTTGTTTTGCAGATTGTGTACCGAAAAAAAGTCGCGTAAATCCACCATGCCAAATGCTACACAAAATCATGGGAATCTCAACTATATTAATGTTTATGATCTCAACAGACCATAAGTTTTGGTACTGAAGACAATGGCTGTAAGGGCTATGACCCCATTGCCTTTCCGCTGATATTAGAGGATTGGCTTGCCGCCACACCATAAAATTTGTTCGGTCGAAGAAAATATCACTAAAGACCAAGCTGTAAGGGCTAGTTTCCATTGCCTTTCCGAAAGGATAAATTATATTTAAAAAAAAAAGTCAAACGAACGAACGTCAAAGCAGTGCTGCCGATTCCGGGGAATTTCCCCGATTGTCGGGGAATGAGGGGTGCGTGCGGGGAGAGCGCGGGGCAAGGCCTCCAGTTAATTAGCAAGAACCTACGATAGTAATGCTATCTTGGTTGCGCAAATACAACATAACGTGTGAAAAAACAAGATGGCAGTATTTTTATCAATATGTCGATTCCAAGCGGCCTACAGCCCCTATCTGTCAAACCTCTGTCAAACGCTGTCAAATGCTTTAACCTCAAAATCTAATTGGTTCCATTTTCGTGCTTTATTTAAGTCCAAAATCTTCAAAACTACCTTATTGTTATTAATTAAGCCATGGGAAAATCGGACTTTACACTTTCTGGTTTATTTACTCGAGAAAATGTTACCTAGGTACTCACTTGTGGAATCTGATATTTTCGCCCGAGTTTTCCTTGTTTCCTGAATGCGATCTGCACCCGCGCACAATATAGGAGATTCTCTTTATATTAAAGTCACTACCACTTCACTAATTTCTTCAGATTTCTTTTTTTAAATGACAATTCTTGCCAATGAACCGCGACGGTACTTTCGAGCAATGATACGCGACCAAATTGAAAAGGGTTCCCAATGTTGCCATCGTAGATAGATAAAAGTGACTTTCTTATTTGGCAGTATGGATAGAGGTCTTTAGGAGTCAGTTTGACGTTTTGGGTAGTACGGTGTGACGCCATCAAGAAGTTATCTACTTGTATTAATTGATCTGAGGCGCGGGGAATGATTCAAATCGGGGAATTTCGGGGAATCGACCATTTGTAAGAAATGTCGAACAAAAGATGTCTAAAGAAGAGGAATTGTTAAAATTTGACCCTAATCGGACTAATAAAACCCTTATCCTTTATATCGAAAGTATGGGAGAAATATAAATAAGTAATAAATAAAACTCGTATTCTAAATATTTTAGTCGATTTTTTGATAAAAAATTAGAAGACAAAAAAGTTGATAAGCTAATTTTGTGAAACATGAAACTACATTTTGCGTGAAAAATGCTTTATTTCTTGAATATTACAGTGTCGGGGAATTTTCGGGGAATGCATGATTGGAATTGAGCCTACGTTAGCGGGGAATCAAGAAATTTACATTGGCAGCACTGCGTGCGTCAAAGTGACATTTATTGGAGTTTTTGGCGGGCTTTGGTAGCTGACGTTTGGAGTCCTTATATTTCATAGAATTTTTATTGTTTATAGTGAGTTTTGGTTCGTAAAATTGGTGTTGTTTTGCGTAACAAAGTGTCGTGCAAGTGAACAATATGTAGTTCAGTGAAATATGATGGTGCATGGGTCGTAAACAGGAAAAGTGTTCCGTGATTTTAGCGCGGCAAAGCGGTCGGTTCACCTCTTTCCTGTGGACTTCTCTGCTTTTCCTGCGTCTTTCGATTGCCTCCAAAAACTCCAAAGAACCATCAAAACGTCGAATACCAACGTTTTAATGTGAAAACAGAAGAAAATTAAAAATAAATTAAGATTTAGCCAAAAGGTCTAGTAACCAGGCTAGTAAATATATTTGAAAAAAAAAAAAAAGTGACATTTATTGAGCGGCGGCGTTTCGGCGTCGATTTTTGCTTGTTTATTTACTAAATAATTCTTAACAAAAAGGACCGACACCAGAGTGATCAGTGTGCGGTAATCATGGCACAATCTCAATTTTCTCTATCCTGGGATGCCCACAAGAAAAACATTTGCTTAGGCTTGAGTGCGCTGCAACAGGTAAACGCGTTGTGATCAGTGTCGACGTTAAATCTGTTAATAAAGCAGTAGAAATGCTTGGAAGAGTTAACCGAAGGGAGTAAATGGCCTCTACACGTCTCGTTCGACTCGCGAGCACTCTTGCTTGCTATAGATTCACACTATTGAAGTTACAGACAGGGCTGTGTTCAGAACCTAAGCTCAGGGTGCACCCGGAGTGTAACTTTTCGGGCTCAACTGTACAATAAGAACCGTCGAATTTGGGGGTGGGGATGGGTGCGGGGGATAGGGGGGGGTCCCCACATGCCCCCCTTAAAGGGAAAAAGTTCGGAGTTTTTTTGCCCCCCTGCAGTCCAAAAATAGCTGGTAGAAGACGTGGGAGGGACCCCAGATCTTGTTGGTTAGGTTAGCGAGGAGTGTAGCGACGAGCATGTTAGGTTTCTTGCGACCACAGCGCACGAGCCGAGAAGCGGAGCGAGCGGTGCCGCGGCAGCGGCCGGCGAGTGCCAGAACCGAATTGCTACTGTTTACCTGGTCGCCTTGAATCCCCTCCCCCCCTGTGGGGTGGTAAGGGGATTTTCCCCCCTCCACCCCCTCAAATTCGTGCAGCAGGATACTAAAAATTTCACTTTATAAAAAAAAAGGGGGGGGTTCCGTACTTTTTCCCTCTAGGGGGGGCATGTGGGGACCCCCCCCTATCCCCCCACCCATCCCCGACACCAAATTCGACGGTTCTCATTGTACAGTCCTTCCACTTTTCGCACTTACGCCGTTCCGGGGCTCGGTGAAAAGCGTTCTACCTATAAGAGTGAGCGAAAAAAACAACCGCACACAAAGGTTGTGAACGCAGCCCAGGTCTCGAAATTCTCTTTAGAAAATTACATTCCTGTGTGACAGAAAAGGGTAGTAGTAGTTTCTGTTCATCCATATTGGATAGGCAAAGGAACCAAGTCATAGAGCCTAGTTTGGAAAACTGTGATTCCGTGCTGACAGATGAGCGTCAACCCTAAGTCTAACAAACAAACAGACAGACAAAGGCAAGCACGTAACCAGACTTTTGTTTCGGGGGGGGGGACGACATTTACATTTCGGGGGGGATATTCATAGAAAAAAAATTAATGTACTGTAGCCACTTTCCCATACAAATATTCGGATTTGGGGGGGGGGGGGATAAATCCCACCTGTCCCCCCCCCCCCCCCCCCCCTTAGATATGTGCCTGGACAAGGAGTCACGTTGTAGGTCTGCTATTGGGTAGTCGCGTCACTCGTCGATTGGGTTGGTTGCCCCCTCCCGGGCCTACAACGAAGCTCCAGTCACTATTGAAGATAGTGCTTGATAGAAGATTCTTTTCGAAAAACAATCCTTGAAGTCACCAAAATACATAAACTATATACCGTACAACATCAAGCACTTTTGCTACATAAACTAGATATTGGCAAAATCATCATATACCAAGATGGCAGCCATTTATAAAAAAATTGAATAGGGACATACAAAAAATACAAAAATTTGTGGTTTGGAGTCAGGCACACTTTAAAACCATATCGTAACTGTTTTCTGATATCTTCAATAAAGCAATGCAAGCAAGCAATAAAGTTTATGATTTATGATTTCAATGTACATATCATACTTCAATTGCAGGTACGGTTCACAGTTACAGTTTTATAATAGTTATAATAGTTAAAATTAACTACATAACTTCACAAAATTTGCAGAACGGTGAGTTTGTGGACATGACGCTGGCAGCGGACGGGCACCACGTAAAGGTGCACCAGGTCATCATAGCCCTCGCCAGCCCGTACATCAAGGATTTGATATCATCTGCCCAGTGTCAACATCCTGTCATATTCTTGAACGTAAGTTAGTAACTTACAATATTGAACAGAAATAATTTGTCTCATGACCTGTTTCACCACTTCCATATAAGTTCTAAATACATATTCGACAGAATGTTTGATGTTTTTGTATGAATAATATGCCAAATAAACTGTCAGATGTGCTACTATATTATTCCGAGAGCGAAAATGCGGGCTGCATACAAACGTACTATGGTGATATTTTCAATACTAACCAATTAAAGTCAATGAAATTTTGCAGAAACAATCTAGAAACAAATCTCTATGCTTCTATAGAGTCAGATTTTCGTTAAAATATACAGTATCAATCATCATCATCATCATATCAGCCGATAAACGTCCACTGCTGGACATAGACCTCCCCAAAAATGGGGGGATTTGCCATAATCGCCACAGTATCAATGCTAGGATTAATTTAAGATTTGTATGGAAATCTTTGAGGCACTGTAACTTGAAAACTATACATTTTAACGAAAATCTGACTCCATACAAGCATAGAAATTTGTTTCTAGATTGTGTCTGCAAAATTTCATTGACTTTAATTGGTTAGTATTAAAAATATCACCATAGTACGTTTGTATGGAGCGCGCTCCGAATAATATACCCTTAAAGTAAGTAAACTTTTTCATAGACTTATGGAAGGTGTTTTGAACCAAATCTAAACTAAAATATGTATTTGAAAATTAGGAGTTTTCCAAAATTTGCTATTACTTAACTTTTTCTAAATTTCCATTCTTTCTTGCTTACAGAAAATATCATACACAACTCTATGTGCAATATTGGAATACATTTACACAGGGGAAGTTCTTGTATCTATTGAGAACTTGACAGAGCTTGTGGAGGCAGGAAAAGAACTACATATAAAGGGGCTAGAAGATATGGTAAGTACCTTAGATCTAAGTAAAATTAAGGAATGGGCCTTACGCGAACATTTCAAACCAGAAAAATGAGGCAAAACAAATAACGGATATAATTTAAATGGGTCCGTATCAGAAGTTTAAATATGTACGGAGATGACAGACAAAGATGTGTGCTTAACGAGCTTTATTTATTTATTTATTTCTTAAGGCATACACAACAGAATACATTCATTACGGTGCTAAATTACAAGGCTAATACAAAATAGTAACTGTCAATGTGCAAATATCTATCCTTTGTTGTATATGAACTAAATGTACCTAAGATAAAGTGTTCATTGAAATAAATATTTTTGTATTTTTTGTATTTTTAACTAGAATGGATCCCAAAGCGTTTACTGGTTTGGTTAGGTCTATCCATTAATTTTACTTTGATGTAAGGTAAGTACATCATCTATTATTATTCGTATTTTTGGGGATGTATTTAAGTTGCTGGCTGCATGAATGCATCTTAAGGTGGTTGCAGAGTTGTAAATTTCATACAATACTTTGTAGTAGAACACTCGTAGACTGTATTAATAAAAGTAATGTTTTTATATGGAAAAATAGCTTAGAAAATCTAGATTGCGCGTATCACATAATATTTACAATATAAAATATAATTACGAAAAAAGGCTTTTAATTTTTGTATGAATTATTTAAAAGCTTGATATCTTCGTAATTATATTATAAATTGTAAATATTATTTGATACGCTCAATCTAAATTTTCTAAGCTATTTTTCCATAATATAAAACAATACTTTTATTAATATCGTCTACGAGTGTTCTACAACAATTACATTTTTTTGTTTAATGGCATCCAATGTGTTATCACAATTCAGCCAACGTCTCGTTATATGAATATTATACGTAGGAAAATGATCAGTAGTTTTAATTCAATAGTGGCAGTTTTGCCAATAATAATAATAATAAGCCCGCAGGGCAGCTTGTGGCGAGCTGTTGGTGATTGGCGACACCACGGACCCGATTCTCCAGAGGGCCCGGATTGATTTGGCCCTCACCTCCTGTCTTGCCTTAATCGGCCGGCCAGGAGTGGAGTCGCAAGAGCGGAACCTATGCTCCAGGTTGGAAGTGTAAAATGTCATAACGCCGGGACCTGCTGACTGGTGCGCTTAGCACCGGGAACCGGCGCCCGCAGACTCACCTCTCTACAACCTTAGCCGCTCACTAGATGTTGCCGCCTTGTCGCTCCCTGCGAGCGGCCGTTTTGGGGGGCCCATCAAATGAGTTGGCAAGTCACCGTCTGCCATTTTTGACAAAATTAGAGACATTTGTTACGGCAGGCGTCCCGAGTCTCTCCGCAATAACCCAGATTTCCCAGTCCACCCAGTTCACCCCAATAACCCGAATAGTTTTTGTCCTTTCTACAATAGTCTCTGCACCGAACGTGGTATGTCTTCTGGTGCATTTGCATAATGCATTCAGAGATAGACCACGGTTGGTGCATCCCATTGCATTTAGATAAAAGTGTCTCAAAGGGGCCTCTACGTGTTGGACCTGTGTCCCCATGCAAGCCTTCCAAAGGTCCGGGCTACGGCCCGTGAAATACCGTAAGAGATACAATAATAATAATAATAACCCCGCGGGGGCAGCTTGTGGCGAGCTGACGGTGAGTGGCGACACCGCGAACCCCTATCCAGGGGGACCATACAGACATGCGCTTACACACACACATACAGACAGTAACACACCCCCCTACCTCTGGCTTGCCTTCATTGGCCGTCCAGAGTGGAATCGCAAGAGCAAAGAACCTATGCTCCAGGTTGGAAGTGTATTGCACGTAATGGCGTAATAACGGGGAAACCCGCTCACGGGGGTAAACCCTGCGATGGTGAAACCGGTGCCGCACCTCTCGACAACCTTTAGCCGCTCAATGGGATGTTGCCCCATTGTCGCACTTTGTGCGTGCGGCCGTTTTATGGGGCCCACTCGACGAGTTGGCGAGTCACCGCCTGCCCTATTTACAATTTTGAGACTAGTTGTCATGGCAGGCGTCCGTTAGTCTCCTCCCATAGCCCAGTATCCATCCATCCAACTTTCACCTCTATAGCCCAAGACCTTATTTTTCCATCACGGCCATAGCGCCGGACTCCAATAGTCTTTGCACCTGGCGGGGACCATCCCCGTGTGTATCATGTTGTGCGCTCGGAGATGGTATCCGCCATGTGTATCCCTTACATTTAGATTAACTTGTCTTTTGAACGGGCCTCTACATGTTGGCTTCGGCTCCATGCACGCCTTCCAAAGGTCCGGGACTTAATTGCCCGTGATTACGGATCGTAAGACACATAATAATAATAATAAGCCCGCAGGGCAGCTTGTGGCGAGCTGTTGGTGATTGGCGACACCACGGACCCGATTCTCCAGAGGGCCCGGATTGATTTGGCCCTCACCTCCTGTCTTGCCTTAACCGGCCGGCCAGGAGTGGAGTCGCAAGAGCGGAACCTATGCTCCAGGTTGGAAGTGTAAAATGTCATAACGCCGGGGGCCTGCTGACTGGTGCGCTTAGCACCGGGAACTGGCGCCCGCAGACTCACCTCTCTACAACCTTAGCCGCTCACTAGATGTTGCCGCCTTGTCGCTCCTTGCGAGCGGCTATTTTGGGGGGCCCATCAAATGAGTTGGCAAGTCACCGTCTGCCATTTTGAACAAACTTGAGACATTTGTTACGGCAGGCGTCCCGAGTCCTCCGCAATAACCCAGATTTCCCGGCCCACTCAGTTCACCCCCATAGTCCAAGTAACATTATATCCTCTCTCACAATAGTCTTTGTGCCAAGCGTGGTCCGTCTATGAGTGTATTTGCATAATGCATTCAGGGATAGATTCACGATTGGTGCATCCCATTGTATTTAGATAAAAGTGTCTCGAAGGGGCCTCTACGTGTTGGACCTGTGTCCCCACGCAAGCCTTCCAAAGGTCCGGGCTACGGCCCGTGAAATACCAGCTGAGATACATAATAATAAAAACATATTTATTTCTCACCACAATCAATAAAGTTATACAATTTATGAGGTACATATTACATTAGTAGGTACAAAAAGATTGTGGGAGACTGATGCCTGAAACTAAGCCCGATTTCGAGTCTGTCGGTTCTGGACATCAGGTCTCCACCCCTCGGACAGTGAATTGAATAGGTATTACAGCTTACAGATTTAGGTAGTTCGATACAATAGCATGGTGTATAATTGTGATGAAACTTTAGATTCTAAGATGTTAGTATTGTTAGTATAATTAATTATGCTGTGTATTTTAATTTTTTGCTTTATTTTATAGTTGTGTGCCAAAAAACGTTTTATATAGTAGTATTATGTTACAGGGACAAGAATTTGTTCGGTAGAGTCGTAGTCTAGACCTTGGAGCCATAGGGATGTTTTCTGTTTACAGGAGTACTTGGGAAGGGAAAATATTTCTAGTTTTTTATTTATTTTATTATATATGTAGCCTCCCAAGAAACAAAAAAATCTGTTTGAAAATATGGTGGAGAGCCGTAGATCAAAACAGGATACTGGGTCATATCGTCTCTTGCTTGCAGATTCAGAGGAGGAGTTGAATTTCAGGAGACAATGCTGCCTAAGTATTGTTTGTAGGATAAATAGCTGCCGTACAGTCAGGACTTTTGTGTTTTTGTATAAGTCTGTAGTTGGGTAGCGGAATGGTAGAAACGCGCCTACCTTTAGAATTGCTCTCTGTGTTCTTTCGAGCTGCAGCAGAACGGTTTTTGGTGCGCCTCCCCACGAGCTGATGCAGTATGTTAACAGCGATTGGCAGAGAGCGTAGTATACTGATTTCAAGATCTTTGCGTCAGTCACGTGTCTCAGGTTCTTAAAAACATATATTAGCTTGCGCAGTCTATTGGAGAGTACATCTATATGAGCTTGGAAATTAAGGTTGTTGTCTATCAGAACTCCAAGATATTTTAATGTTTTAACTCTTTGCAATTGTGTACATGAGCAGTCCACACTATATGGAAAGGCACAAGAGTGTGCAGTAATGGAATAAGGGGACAGGGATAAGCGCTTGTAGTTCCTCATTGTGAAGGTGATGTATTTCGTCTTATCAGCGTTTAACGTCAGGATGTTGTCTCGCAACCATTTGGTGACCACATTAAGACCTGATTGGGCTATAGAGCCATGTACTTGCGGTGAACAGAAGGACAGTGTCATCAGCAAATGTAATGATCTTGGTGTTTGGAATCTGAAGATTACACAGGTCGTTTATATAGAGCAAAAATAGGGTCGGAGCGAGGATACTACCCTGGGGGGCCCCGTAGGTGATAGGCATCTCTTTGCTCACAAATTTGTCTATTTTTACGCATTGCGACCGATCCGTGAGATAACTTTTGAAGAGTTTCAACTGATTTCCTCTTATACCAAGCCACTCCATCTTCCGAACCAGAATTGGGACAGAGATCGTGTCAAAAGCTTTTGCCAGGTCCAGGAAGACAGCTAGTACTTTCTGTTTTTTATCCATTTCTGTGACGACAAAATTTGTTAAGTCATGGACGGCGTCTGATGTTGATTTTCCAGACCGAAAACCAAATTGAGCCGGAGAGAGAATATTGTTTATCTTGAGATAATGCGTTAGTCTTTTATTCATAATCTTTTCTAGAATTTTTGTCAATGCTGGTAGGATAGCGATAGGTCTATAGTTCGTGACACGATCCCTGTCTCCACTCTTATATATAGGATGTATAAGAGACTTTTTGAACGCTTTGGGGAAAACACCCGTGCTCAGTGCTAGATTGCAAACGTGTGTGAGTGGAGGAATTAATAAACTTTTATGCTCTTTGATAAGATTTGTCGATATTTTATCCCAACCCACAGCACAGTTGTAAGTAGTTTAGAGTCTCAAGTGATTGTTTTAAGGTTAAAACACAAAAGAGTTCACCAAATGGCCGACCCGTATGGCCAGAAAAATCACGAGCCGACGCAGACGTTCTCTCGGTTCTCTCTAGCCACGCGAGTCCTTCGATCAAAAGCGAGTCCACGTTATACAACAAAGTTTTGTATGAAATTGACAACTCTGCAACCTCAGACGCTCTTATCCCGTCGAGGCCGTTTTTTGAACAAGAACGAAAGTGTTTTAAACTGTGTTTTAAAGTCTGAAATTAAATTATGTCTTATTTAAGGATCGGGCGGATGGGCGACTGTTCTCAATTACACGATTAGATTAAGTTTACTCGATAGAAAAACTTGCTTTCAATTGGAGCGGGATGGCTAATTGTAAACTTATGCTTGCAAGAAAGAGACGCTTGCAGTGGGATAACCTAGCCTTAAGGGTCGGCACTACCTACGGCCCGTTTGACATATCTGTCAAAAGAAATAGACCGGTGGCCAACAACACTCAACCCTATGTTATAAGATTAATGAAAAAATCAATTTGATAGCTTTTGGTAATAAATTTCTTGCAAAAAACTTGGTCGGTTGAAGCGCGCGGTGCAGATTGGCTGGCACGTTTACTCGTGTGAAGGAAAAAGTGAACCCTACCTGGTGACACAACATTTTACTAGTTGAATAAAATTTTATTAGTTGAATTAAAGGACGTAAGTAACTAGTCTGTTGGTCTAGAGGCCAATTAGTAAGGCCTAAAAAGTCTGGTCGGCCGACCGACCCTATCCTGGCAGGTTCGTAGGTCCGACCGAATTTAGGGTACCTACTACCCGGAAGGCAGATTTTACTACATTAAATTAATGTTGAATGTTTGGTAGTGCGTGAAAATGCTCCTGCAGCATCTGGATTTGAGAGCCGTAGGTCGAAATTGATATTTACAGCAACAGTACAGTACCGTGATGGACCTCTAATGTGACTGATCAAAGATCACCTCTGGTGGTAGGATAGGATGGGTCCCAACTAATTAGATCACAGTATTACTAAGGCTTAAAAAAAACTTAAAATTATAATAATTTTAAGTTTAAGAGCAGAACAAATTAAAACTTATAACAGAATAATTACATTATTATAAGTTTAATATTATTGTTATTAGCAAACTAAGGGTTTGTAATCTTTTATCATCATAATCATCGTCAGATATAATATTTTAAGCACGGAATCAAAGTTTATTTTGCAGTAACTGGAACGATTGCCTTCAAAAACATTTGCGCAAAAGAACATCAGTGTTACCACTTTTAGTAGATTTCTTCTTTATTGGTAGATTTTGGGCAAAATTGTTTAGTAGATTTTAGTAGAAATTGGGTATTCGAAAATTTTAATATATTTAAAAATGCAAGGATTCAGGCTAATAAAATCTAAACTGGCAATAGAAATGGCTGAGAAAACGATTGCAGGGTTTGCAAGTTTTCCGGAACTTCTAGTACACCATGATCATAAATAATCAACAGCCTATAATTACGTCCCACTGCAGGGCACATGCCTACCTTCTAGGAGGGTGTTTGGGAGTTAGTCCACCACGCGTGCCCAATGCGGATTGATAGACTTCACATATACATCAGAATTTCTTCGTCTGCATATGCAGGTTTCCTCACGATATTTTCGTTCACCATTAGAGAGCAGTCGGTAATAGGGTCTCCTCCAAGTTAGAAAAACTCATTGGTAGGTGGCATGTTGTCCGTGCGGATTCGAACTCGGACCTCTTGATTGAGAGTCCATACCTCTCCGCAACGCGCCACCGGACTCACTTCTAGTATAGCAAATATGAATCATATCGCCTAATGTTGTTTTTTTACAAAAGAGGGCTTCTGAGCAGAGTTGGAATTTTGGTACCTAGCACTTTTAATATGTCAAAGGGATTGCATGTTTATCGACTTCCAATAATGTCGATATACGGGTATATTTTATATCACTGCGGATAACTTCAGCATGTATCGAACTTCAAAATAGCGAAAATAAATCAGCTGTTCCATACATTTGAGTCGAATATGTACCTACTGCAGTTTTGTATACGACAGCTGATTTTTTTATCGCTCTTTTTTCGCTTCTTTATTTTTTTATCGGCCTTGAAGTTGGCCCCATAGTGAAAGTTGTTCAGTTTGATGAGTAGAATACGTCATGCTGGAGTTATCCGCAGTGATAAATAATTACTCGTAGATATATCGACACAATCGGAAGTCGATAAACGTGCAATCCCTTTGACATATTAAAAGTGCTATCAAAATTTCGGACTCTAAGCAGTCTTTTTTTTTTTTTTTTTTTTTTTTTTTTTGCATTTTTTTTTTGTCTCATAAGCATGAGACACAGAAAACTGTACTAAATTTAAACTTGCATAGAGACGACTTAATTTAATATTTATTTGAAAATTGAAGCATCCATGTTACAAAATGATAACAACCAATAAAAATTATACGAAAATGCGAAAATAACATGTGTAATGATGAGCGTTTAGATAAAATTGATAACATTTTGTACAAAAACGTGTTTTATATTAAATTTTAATCATCTGTAACGACATAAATATTATTTGGTAGAATTCAAGTAGAATTTGAAACAGGACTGGTACATTTTGGTAGATTTCAGCAGTAATTTTGGTCACGCTGAAGGACATTGTGCGACACAAGAACATATAGGTGTTACTTAGTAGCTAAAGTGGGTAAATGAACCCTGAAAGGGCACTTAATATGAACAATAAGTAATTTTAAAGAAAAAAAAAATTTGTACAATGTCAATAGTTCTTTAGGTTCTTTTGGTAGTTTTTGGTTCATTTGGTAGTTTTTGGTAGAGTTTAGTTTTTTTTTAGTTTTTGGTTATTTTGGTAGTTTTTGGTAGAGTTTAGTAATTATTTTTTGTAGTTTCTGGTTTTTTGGTAGTTTTTGGTTACTTTGGTAGTTTTTCGTTGTTTTTGGTTATTTTGGTAGATTTTCTTAGTTTTTGGTTATTTTGGTAGATTTTATATTTTTTGGTAATATTTGATAAAAGAATGAAAATTACCAAAAACTACCATAAAAAACAAAAGAGTTCTTGACGGCTTGGCTACGGGGTGGGTCTGTTGACATAAATAAAACATTTGTTTACAAAAGAGGCATTCGAATCGTAAGCGTGGCTTGGCTACGGGGTGGGTCTGTTGACATAAATAAAACATTTGTTTACAAAAGAGGCATTCAGTCAGTAAGGGTGTCATGCCGATCCTTGTTTACCGACTTTAAATTACTCACTGTGACAGCTTTGTATATCCTCGATCTGTGCAAAATCGTGAGACGATACCCCGTAGTATTCCCGTAGCAAGAGATTAAATTTAACTCGCAAAAATGAGCTACTGGTACCAAATTACCAACTAGCATCGATGCAAAGGACTACAAAATAAAGTCGAATACTGTTCTTGTGTATGATAAAATACCAGAAATGACATTAAAGCCGACAAGAAATTTCTGAAGAAGGTTAAAGGGAGTGGCGTTGCGGATCTGCTAGTGGGTGGTCGCGTGTCGCGTGTCGCTCGTCGGTTGCCCCCTCCCAGCTCGACAGCGGGGCTCCAGTGGTGGCTCAAGATAGTGTTCTTTTGTAAGAGCAACCCTTGAAGTCACCAAAATATCTTCATAACCGTACAACGTCAAGCGCTTTTGCTACAAAAACTCGACATTGGCAAAATCAAACCAAGATGGCAGCCATATTTTAAAAATAGAATAGAAGGTTAAAGAAATATTAATCGAACAGTGTCCCTATGACTTTAATTAGTTTCTTCACTTACGAGTATACACTCGTAAGTAAACAAACAGGCATCAATCTGAGTAGAAAAAAATGTGTTGCAGACCGATTATTTGTACCTCAATAGGTTATTATAATTTTTAACTAATCACATTGAACTGATTTTATAACATTTAACTAATTTAATTGTAGTAGTGAAAGGTGGCAGTTAAGTTATTGTCCGGCACCTATTGTTTAAATCTGTTTTTTTCTTAATGTTTATAAATTATATTGTAGTGTGACTAATTGGTACTCTGTACTTACCGTCACACTGGACAGAGTTTCGGTACTACTGGTGAAACGTGGATGTTCTGAGGTTTCAGAATATCTCTGACTACCCCCTCGGGGAATATAGTCGTGAGCATATGCTTATGCTTATGCTACTTACCATCTGTAACTTATGTACCTACCTACAATTTAAGGTAAATAAATGAAATGAATTAATGAGATGAACCAAAAAGTACCAAGTTAACCATAAACTACCAAAAAGTACGAAAAATTACCAAAATAACAATAATCTACCAAAAGGTACGAAAATCTACCAAAAAAAAACTAGATACTACCAAAATAACCAAAAAATCTACCTACCGAAAAGTACGAAAATCTTCCAAAATAACTTTTTGGTTACTTTTGTACGAAAATTTACCAAAAACTACCGAAAGACTCAAAAATTACCATAAATTACCAAAATAACCAAAAACTACCAAACAGTGCACGGAAAGTAACTTTTGTGAAATTCCTTTGTGTTGTCTTGTGTCGCGCAATGTCTTTTTCGCAAAATTCTGTCGTGCAAATGACTTTCGAAGTCAATCGTTTGAGTTACCTACTACAGTACAGAATTCACTCTTATTCCATTATTATTTAAAACATATCTGACGATGATGATGATGATTTCAGATTATCAATCCTTAGTTTGCTAGTAACAATAGTAATAAACTTACAGTTATTCTGTTATAATAATGGCATATCATAGCATATGCTCACGACTATATTCCCCGAGGGGGAAGTCAGAGATATTCTGAAACCTTAGAACATCCGCGTTTCACCAGTAGTACCGAAACTCATAACAACCACACCAACATAACTCCGTTATAATAATGGGGACAAAAATTAACGAGTAATAGTCGACCAATTTATAAAATGTACTTCTAAGTCCACATATCATGACGGGCAACTACGGAACCCTACACTGCATGTGGCCCGACACCCACTTGCCCGGTTTTTTATAAGTTACTTTGCCTACTTTAGCTAAAAATGGATTTGTTCATTAATCTTCTAAGACAGGGTTGGGTGTTGCCGGTCACCGGTCTATTCGCAATGATTTCGAACGATTGACGGCCCATAGTAATTTGTATGAAGAAAACGTCCAAAAAAATATGTGATTTTTGGTAACAAATTGCAAAAAAACTAGAAGTCGTATCGAAAAACGGATTTGTTTAAAGTGTTCTTTGATGTTTTGCCATTGATTAGAAATATATTTTGTTGCTTTATTTTGTTTCACTAAATCACAGGACTCGGAACGCGGCAGTGCTATTCTAGAGTTTTTCATGAAATTCTCGATTACTTTCTGATGTAACTACACAATTTTACTCAATTTTTTTTTGTTCATCTTGTACTTCATCTTTTAAAGAAGCGATGGTATTAATTTTGTTTCTAAATATAGCTATTTACTATCCTCAAAAGTCCCTTAAGGGTCGGCACTACCCTAATCGGGCAAAACAGGGTTCGGCGTTCCGACTTTTGAGGATAGTAAATAGCTATATTTAGAAACAAAATTAAGACCATCGCTTCTCTAAAAGATGAAGTACAAGATGAACAAAAAAAATTTCAGTAAAATTGTGTAGTTACATCAGAAAGTAATCGAGAATTTCATGAAAAACTCTAGAATAGCACTGCCGCGTTCCGAGTCCTGTGATTTAGTGAAACAAAATAAAACAACAAAATATATTTATAATCAACGGCAAAACATCAAAGAACACTTTAAACAAATTAGATTTTCGATACGACTTCTAGTTTTTTTGCAATTTGTTACCAAAAATCACATATTTTTTTGGACGTTTTCTTCATACAAATTACTATGGGCCGTCAATCGTTCGAAATCATTGCGAATAGACCGGTGACCGGCAACACCCAACCCTGTCTTAGAAGATTAATGAACAATTCCATTTTTAGCTAAAGTAGGCAAAGTAACGTATAAAAAACCGGGCAAGTGGGTGTCGGGCCACATGCAGTGTAGGGTTCCGTAGTTGCCCGTCACGATATGTGGACTTAGAAGTGCATTTTATAAATTGGTCGACTATTACTCGTAAATTTTTGTCCCCTTTATTATATTATTAGTAAGTTTATTACTATTGTTACTAGCAAACTAAGGATTGATAATCTGAAATCATCATCATCATCGTCAGATATGTTTTCAATAAGAATGGAATAAGAGTGAATTCTGTACCGTAGTAGGTGACTCAAACGATTGACTTCGAAAGTCATTTGCACGACAGAATTTTGCGCGATAAGACATTGCGCGACACAAGAAAACACAAAGGAATTTCACAAAAGTTACTGTCCGGTCACTGTTTGGTAGTTTTTGGTTATTTTGGTAATTTATGGTAGTTTTTGAGTCTTTCGGTAGTTTTTGGTAAATTTTCGTACAAAAGTAACCAAAAAGTTATTTTGGTAGATTTTCGTACTTTTTGGTAGATTATTGTTATTTTGGTAGATTTTCGTACTTTTTGGTAGATTATTGTTATTTTGGTAATTTTTCGTACTTTTTGGTTCATCTCCTTTCATTTCATTTATTTACCTTAAATTGTAGGTAGGTACATAAGTTACAGATGGTAAGTACAGAGTACATATTAGTCAACCACAACATAATTTATAAACATTAAGAAAAAAAACAGATTTTAACAATAGGTGCCAGACAATAACTTAACTACCACATTTCACTACTACAATTAAATTAGTTAAATGTTATAAAGTCAGTTCAATGTGATTAGTTAAAAATTATAATAACCTTATTGAGGTACAAATAATCGATCTGCAACCTGCAACACATTTTTTTCTACTCAGATTGATGCCTGTTTGTTTACTTATACTGAAGAAACTAATTAAAGTCATAGGGACACTGTTCGATTAATAATTCTTTTACCTTCTTCAGAAATTTCTTATCGGCTTTAATGTTATCTGGTATTTTACTACACAAGAACAGTATTCGACTTTATTTTGTAGTCCTTTGCATCGATGCTAGTCGGTTATTTGGTACCAGTAGCTCATTTTTGCGAGTTACATTTAATCCCTTGCTACGGAATACTACGGGGTATCGTCTCACGATTTTGCACAGATCGAGGATATACAAAGCTGTCACAGTGAGTAATTTAGAGTCGGTAAACAAGGATCGGCATGACACCCTTACTGACTGAATTCCGCTTACGATTCGAATGCACCTCTTTTGCAAAACAAATATTTTATTTATGTCGACAGACCCACCCCGTAGCCAAGCCGTCAAGAACTCTTTGGTTTTTATGTTAGTTTTTGGTAATTATCATTCTTCTATCAAATATTACCAAAAAGTATAAAAAACTACCAAAATAACCAAAAACTACCAAAAAACCAGAAACAACAAAAAATAATTACTAAACTCTACCAAAAACTACCAAAACCTACCAAAAGAACCAAAAACTACCAAAAGAACCTAAAGAACTATTGACATTGTACTAATTTTTTTTATCTTTAAAATTACTTCGTGTTAATATTGCTGTGCCCTTTCAGGATTCATGTACCCACTTTAGCTACTAAGTAACACCTATATGTTCTTGTGTCGCACTCCTTCAGCTTGACTAAAATTACTGCTGAAATCTACCAAAATCCTGTTTCAAATTCTACTTAAATTCTACCAAAATAATATTTATGTCGTTACAGATGGTCAAAATTTAATATGAAACACGTTTTTGAACAAAATATTATCAATTTTATCTAAACGCTCATCACTACACATGTTATTTTCGCATTTTTGTATAATTTTTATTGGTTTTCATCACTTTGTAACATGGATGCTTAAATTTTCAAATAAATATTAAATTAGGTCGTCCCTATGCAAGTTTAAATTTAGTACAGTTTTCTGTGTCTCATAAGCAGAATCCGAAATTTTGGTAGCACTTTTAATAGTGTCAAACGGATTGCACGTTTATCGACTTCCGATTGTGTCGATATACGGGTAATTTTTTATCACTGCAGATAACTCCAGCATTTATTCTACTCATCAAACTGAACAACTTTCACTATGGAGCCAACTTCAAAAGAGCGAAAAATAATCTGTTGTCCTATACAAAACTGCAGTACTTACATATTCGACTCAAAAGTATGGGACAGCTGATTTATTTTCGCTATTTTGAAGTTCGATACATGCTGAAGTTATCCGCAGTGATATAAAATATACCCGTATATCGACATTATTGGAAGTCGATAAACATGCAATGCCTTTGATATATTAAAAGTGCTAGGTACCAAAATTCCAACTCTGCTCAGAAGCCCTCTTTTGTAAAAAAAAAACAACATCAGGCGATATGATTAATATTTTCTGTACTAGAAGTGAGTTCGGTGGCGCGTTGCGGAGAGGACTCTCAATCCGATCCGGTCCGAGTTCAAATCCGCACGGACAACATGCCACGTACCAATGAGTTTTTCTAACTTATGTACGTATTACCGACTGCTCTCAAATGGTGAACGAAAACATCGTGGGGAAACCTGCATAATATGCAGACGAAGAAATTCTGATGTATATGTGAACTCTACCAATCCGCATCGGGCACGCGTGGTGGACTAACGCCCAAACACCCTCCTAGAAGAGGCCTGTGCCCTGCAGTGGGACGTATATAGGCTGATGATTATGATGATGATGTACTAGAAGTTCCGGAAAACTTGCAAACCCTGCAATCGTTTTCTCAGCCATTTGTATTGCCAGCTTAGATTTTATTAGCCGGAATCCTTGCATTTTTAAATACATAAAAATTTTCGAATACCCAAACACTAAAATCTACTAAACAATTTTGCCCTAAATCTTCCAATAAAGAAGAAATCTACTAAAAGTGGTCACACTGATGTCCTTTTGCGCAAATGTTTTTGAAGATAATCGTTCCAGTTACTGCAAAATTTACTTTTATTCCGTGCTTAAAATATTATATCTGACGATGATTATGATGATAAAAGATTACAAACCCTTAGTTTGCTAATACCTAAACTTATAATAATTTCTTTATTTTGTTAAAAGTTTTAATTTATTCTGTTATAATAATTTTAAGTTTTTTTTAAGCCTTAGTAATACTGTGATCTAATTAGTTGGAACCCAGGATGGGTTCATCCTACCACCAGGGGTGATATTTGATCAGTCACATTATAGGTCCATCACGCACGGTACTGTACTGTTGCTGTAAATGTCAATTTCGACCTACGGCTCTCAAATCCAGATGCTGCAGGAGTATTGCCACGCACAACCAAACATTCAAAATTAATTTAATGTGGTAAAATCTGCCTTCCGGGTAGTAGGTACCCTAAATTCGGTCGGACCTACGAACCTGCCAGGATAGGGTCGGCCGACCAGACTTTTTAGTCCTTACTAATTGGCCTCTAGACCAAAAGACTAGTTACGCCCTTTAATTCAACGAGGTAAAATGTTGTGTCACCAGGTAGGGTGCACTTTTTCCTTCACACCAGTAAACGTGCCAGCCAAGCTGCGCCGCGCGCTGCAGCCGACCAAGTTTTTTGCAAGAAATTTATTACCAAAGGCTATCAAATTGATTTGTTCATTAATCTTATAAGATAAGGTTGAGTGTTGTCGGCCACCGGTCTATTTCTTTTGACAGATATGTCAAACGGGCCGTAGGTAGTGCCGACCCTTAAGGTTTTTTGTCTATCAATTCCAGTGAGAGATATTTGTTTTTCAGAAACTACATCAAGCACTATCCACACGCCAACAAACAAAGGATTATAGTATGAAGATGGAAGAGGAGGTAGACGGAGAGAATGTATACTTTGAAATAACCAGCGCCAAAGATGTTGACAACTGTGAACCGTACGCGACAAATAATACTATGTGAGTTATTAATTTAGGGCTACAATATTTGAGGGCACATAGATATTCTTAAAAACATGGAGTGGACATTTGGGCACACAATGATGTTCTGAAAAACATGGTGCTCATTTGGACCACAATGATTTTATAGAATGCATGAAGTGGACATTTAAGAGTACAATTATGTTCTTGAAAACATGGAGTGGACATTTGGGGGCACAATGTTGTCCTTGAATACATAGAGTAGCCATTTGGGTGCACAATTACGTTCTAGCATAGACCTAGCTTTAGTACATTAATATTGTTGCGTTCTAGAGACAATGATGGTCTCATTGAGTCACTCTACTTCCGTGGTCCAATGTTTAATGGCATTGGGCTCTTGACACGGAGGTTGTGGGTTCAATACCCATGGGGGACACCTAGTGATATGACACTTTGTGGGTTTTTCCCCAGTTGGTTAGGACATTGAAGGCGAAATCACCTGATTGTCTAAAAAGAAAGATGATTCTGTGCTTCGGATGGCACGTTAAGCCCCGTCCCGGCTACTATCTCTAGTGGTAGTAGTCATTACATAAAAACCACGTCAGAGGCCGTAAGGCGGTCTGAATAAACTCTGTCTCCAGGGTTTGCTGCCCACATGATAAGAATAAATTCGAGTCACTATTATTGTATCGTTAATTTGATTTAATTGTTCCTTTCAGCTTAGGTGACATAACGATACATGAAAGCGCAGATGGAAGCCAAGATGAGAACACGATTACAGAAGTAAACCAAGAGGACATAATTACAGATACATACATACATACAGAGACGCATACAGACACAGAAAATAAAACTATAAGACCAACTTATGCACAAAGTAAAAGGATAACGGAAAGTACAAGTAAGATAACTTAAGCTTTTAGTTTAATAAACCGACTAAAACATTGAAACTGGTGAAATTCTTTTTTCATTTTGCTTGTGAATTGAATTGAAATTGTTACCCATTATAGACTTGCGCGTAGTCAGTCGATTTAAGAGGATAGGCGATTACCGTTTTTTCCATACAAACGTATTCCCTTGTTTCCTCTGATAATGACACTAGAGCAAACATTTTTTTGCCATACAATCTATCTTACCTCTGATATGTTAGGGACATATCAGAGGTAAGATAGATTGTATGGCAAAAAAATGTTTTGCTTTTTTGCATTAATTAATTAATGTATGAATTAGGGACCTTCGAAAATGACCAGTTTTACCGTCCGTTTTCAGATATCTCGCAAATAAATTTGACGAATATCAACGAAAAAAGCAAAACATACAGACATAGCCCAAGTCTTTCTCATATTATTCTTATAAATATCATTTCATTTAATTTCATTTCAAAGAATTAATAAAATAGGTTTTGGAGGAGGAAACAGGGGAATACGAAATGCATCAGCATTTCACGAAATCATTCGTCGTTTTTAAGTAGATAAAATCGGTCCGAGCTGCAGTTTTCTCTTCCGCACTTTAGTCGGCGGGGTCTATAGGTGGGGCGGATCGAACAAATACGTATACAGTCTGAAAAGTGACCTATTCTCTAAATTTGCATTCCAGCCCGCCTATCCTCTTAACGAAGATTGGAGGGTAATTGTTCCTCTTATTGTGCTTTGTTACTCTTTCGAGCGCGGACCCAACGTCCAGTAGTTGGTTAAGTCAATGGACCATCACAATAAAACTTTAAATATATTCCAGATGCGAGCGTAATGCAATACACGGTGTCGAACCGAGGCTCCCTGCAGATGATACTAAACCGGTTTATGTACTACCTGAAGCACACAAACAGGAACAACACGCGACAGTGGCGCTGCGTGGACTACTTGAACTCCACCCGGTGTCCCGCGCTGGTCGTCACTAGAGGTGACGTCGTTACACAGAGGTTAGTGTTACAACCGCCTAGTGTCCTACCTGAAGCACATCAACTGGGACAGTGGCGCTGCGTGGACTACTTGAACTCCACCCGGTGTCCCGCGCTGGTCGTCACTAGCGCTGGTCGTCACTAGAGGTGACGTCGTTACACAGAGGTTAGTGTTACAACCGTCTAGTGTCCTACCTGAAGCACACCCACAGGGACCGTGGCGCTGCGTGGACTACTTGAACTCCACCCGGTGTCCCGCGCTCTGAGGTTAGTGTTACAACCGCCTAGTGTCCTACCTGAAGCACATCAACAGGGACAGTGGCGCTGCGTGGACTACTTGAACTCCACCCGGTCTCCCGCGCTGGTCGTCACTAGAGGTGACGTCGTTACACAGAGGTTAGTGTTACAACCGTCTAGTGTCCTACCTGAAGCACACCCACAGGGACCGTGGCGCTGCGTGGACTACTTGAACTCCACCCGGTGTCCCGCGCTCGTCGTCACTAGAGGTGACGTCGTTACACAGAGGTTAGTGTTACAACCACCTAGTGTCCTACCTGAAGCACACCCACAGGGACAGTGGCGCTGCGTGGACTACTTGAACTCCACCCGGTGTCCCGCGCTCGTCGTCACTAGAGGTGACGTCGTTACACAGAGGTTAGTGTTACAACCGTCTAGTGTCCTACCTGAAGCACACCCACAGGGACCGTGGCGCTGCGTGGACTACTTGAACTCCACCCGGTGTCCCGCGCTCGTCGTCACTAGAGGTGACGTCGTTACACAGAGGTAAGTGTTACAACCGTCTTGTGTCCTACCTGAAGCACACCCACAGGGACAGTGGCGCTGCGTCGTAGTGATGACGTTGTTGCACAGAGGTTAGTATTACGAACGAAGTATTGAGTGATTGATCATTGTTTTTAATTCTTGGCCATACAAAAATAATGTATTACTGAACTTTTTCATATAATTAATTACTTGACGCATAATAACACGACTACTTGTTCCTTGTAGTAGCTGCATAGCTACGGACTGTGGGTCCAACTAGGTCTCGTTTTTTGGGAGAATGTGTTTTTTGATTATACCTTGCGAAGAGCTTGCGCTGATTGAGTGGAGCCCGTTCGCCCAGGTACCTTATAAAATAATTTAAAAACAAACAATATGTTGTTGAAATAGCTAATTTACCTACATACTTTCATTTTTATTTAAATGAAAATCTACCATACTATGGTGTGCTTTTATTTCCATGGATGTTATCGCTTTAAGGTTGTTGCAGAATTGTCAATTTCATACAAGACTTTGTCGTAGAACACTCGTAGACGGTATTAATAAAAGTAATGTTTTATATATGGAAAAATAGCTTAGAAAATCGAGATTGCGCGTATCAAATAATATTTACAATTTATAATATAAGTAATTACGTAGATATCACGCTTTGAAATAAAAAAAAATCAAAATTCAAATTTCAAGCCTTATATCTTCGTAATTATTTATAAATTGTAAATATTATTTGATACGCGCAATCTAGATTTTCTAAGCTACTTTTCCATATATAAAACATTACTTTTATTAATACTGTCTACGAGTGTTCTACGACAAAGTTATGTATGAAATTGACAACTCTGCAATCACCTTAAATGTAATATTTGCCACCGTAGGATATCAGCCCACACACACGCTTTCCACGACAAGAGGATATTGAAGAAAGTAGAAATGGGAGCCATATTCACAGCTATACTAGAAGCCGAGGCCGAGGGGGAGAGCAAGAAGATGCAAGCCGCTGCCAGCAGAGAAGACCATCAGAACGATTTGATCGGTAATTCGATCGTGTGAAATATATAGATTTAATTATTTTTTTCTGGTTTTTATTCGACCCTTTCGATTAACACTTTAACTGCTGACGACCTACGCCGTAGCTCAGCGACAAATGGGCCGCAGTGCGCACGACTCACACCTTGAGTCAGATTTGTATAGCATTCCACAGTGTTAGCACTGCGCGAGGATCATTGTTTTGAGCTTAGCAGCGAAAATGTTAAGCGCTAGGTCGAGAGCGACCAGAGTCATGCTGAACGGTGCCATGTCTCTTTACCACGCGGTATTCTATATGAAATGTCTCAAAAATCTAACGATAGTGTTCACCACATATTATTTTGATGGTCAGGTGGAAGACATAGAGAACTAGGTAGTTAATGAATTAAATCTAAGTTTATAGTAGAGAAGATGTGGCAGAATATTTCTGACTTGACAGCAAAATAATTGTCCTATAAGTCAAGTACTTCCGGTCGTAGTGGCAAGAGATTTGAACCATAACAGGAGAGCCAAGCCACCCATTACGATCGATACCGCTAATGTGTAGGGTCCTTTGATACATAGTCAAGACTATAAGGTGGTTTCAGTCCATACAAAACTTTGACGCATAACACGCGTCGCGTAGACGGTAAATAAAACTAATATTTTATAGTTACCTATATGGAAAAATTTATTAGAAAATTTAGATTACGCGTCTCAAATAACATTTACAATTTATAATATAATTACGAAGATATAGAGCTTTGAAATAATTTCAAAGAATGTTATTTGAGATGCGCAATCTAGATTTTCTTATCTATTTTTCCATATATAAAATATTACTTTTATTAATACCGTCTACGCGTGTTCTGCGTCAAAGTTTTGTATGAAATTGACTACTCTGAAATGAAACCACCTGTTCTTGCTTTAAAGCCAGACCAGAACAGTGGCGGATACAGGGGGGGGGGGGGGGGGGGGCCAGGGGGCCATGGCCCCCCCCACGAACCTCTGAATTTTGAGGCCGAGTAAAGAAATGAGCTCTCTTAATTTCTTTTAATCTTAATACGTGGCCCGAGTTGGCCGGCCCCCCCAACATGAAATCCTGGATCCGCCCCTGGACCAGAAAAATAAAATACCTACTTTGAACAAATTTTTGTACTTGGAACACTCGATTGTCACGCCCCCACACCAGCATAGCTAGCATGCCTTATTTGTTCGTAGCATGCCGCAGTGATACAGCGCTATGCTACCATGCATGCTACCAGTGCAGCACTCTTAGTATTAACTATTCTAACAGTACGTAGTACTATCTATTAAGTCTGTGATTCTAACTAATCGTTGCAGGCGCAAACTTCATTTGCTGCCCAATTAGCTTCTATAAATATTTTTCAATTTAATTTGGCATGACCTCGAGAGGATTGTACGCTTTGATCTGAACTTAATTACTCACTATGTATTTTTTGCCGATGATTTTAAACCGTTTAACTAAACAATTACCTCAGTGGACAACAACTCATTAATAAATCATCCATTTATCTCCAGTTACCTTCTAGACTTTGTTTTAAACGATTATGACCAACATTATAGAAAATTGTTTACAAACATCAGAAATAATTGTACCTACCTAATTGCTAGTTTTGCAAAACTGCAACATGTATGCGCCTGCTATTCTGCCGAGATTCAATTATGTCCGCGTTGCAACTGCACCTAATAATAGAAGTACTTTACAAATCATTTAGTTTAGTGCCGACTGTCTTTGAATGCACACGGACGCATAAATGCATTCTAAAACTTACCTTAGCGCCGATTGATCATGGTTAAAATTGTCTTTGTGCCATTTGTGCTACTAACTTTGGTAGGGACAAGTGTGGCCTATAAAATATTGTGTCTCCTTCCTTATCCTGGAAAAAGTCATCATATGGTATTTGAGCCACTGCTGCAGGAGTTGGCTGAACGAGGGCACAGTTTGACTGTTGTTTCCTTCTTCCCGTCACCGAAGCCACACAGAAATAGACGCGATGTCAGTCTAGTAGGCTTAGCACCTATCAGCGTCGAGGTTCTGGACCTAAATGATTCAGACTATACCTTTTTCGGACTGGAAAAGTATTTTGAAGGACTGCCAATTATTCTCGACTTAGCTAAATCGAATTTGCAACTTTGCAAAAAGTTACTTGACTCTAATATTTTCGATGAATTCGTGAAAGCAAAAGGCGATTATGACTTGATATTGGTAGAGCATTTCAACAGCGATTGCATGTTGGGTTTGATACATAATTATGGGTTACCGTCCGTTGGTTTGATGTCGTGTGCTATATTACCTTGGACGCCGTACAGAGTCGGTGCTCCGGATAATCCTTCCTATGTACCTGGAATGACCCAGGCTTTGACAGACAAAATGACCTTTATGGAACGAGTAGAAAACACATTTTTCTTGTACCTCTACATAATTTGGTACGAACTTGCTATCAGGCGGGAAGAGCAGACTATTTTAGAGTTGAAATTGGGTAGAAAGCTGCCCGTTTTGGAGGATATTGCTAAGAATACGAGCGTTGTGCTAGTGAATACACATCACGCGTTGAACGGCGTTCGAGTGCTACCGCCTTCGGTCGTAGAAGTCGGCGGGATACATCTCCAAAACAGAAGTGTTGAACCTCTACCTCAGGTAATGTCTTGAATACAGTGAATAAAATCATACGTAGGAAGTTGTGTATAGTGTCTGGATGCAAGAAGCACAGGACCGACCTTGCGAGATGGCATGTAGGTATTGTGAGAGGCCTATGTCATAAGAATAGTTAATTCTTATGCCTATGTCCAGCAGTCTACTGAAAGATGATGATGATGATACGTAGTTACAATCGACAGTACAATGTTTTCTTAGTTCAAAATACCTTGAGATACACAATTCCACGAGACTAGGAGACTGGTATGCCCGAATTGTAAGGATAGACTAAAATACCTATTTAAAATAAATAGGAAATTATAAATGAATCCTAAAAGGGATTTATGGTCGTAAGATTATAATATGTAGGTAAATAATACTAAGTAATTGTAAATGGTACCTGCCTGCCTGCATCCATATGCTCACGACTACAGGGTGAAATCGATATCAATAGCATCCTTTTAAACTAAGAGTCTACCCATCAAACGAACGTATACGTAAATTATTGTTAAGTGGTTAGTTTTCTGTAGTCCTGGAACTATAATTAGTGTTTAACAACCAGTTAAATCTTGCATTCCAGGGTCTACAACGATGGATGTCTGAAGCGCAAAACGGCGTTATTCTCTTCAGTTTTGGATCGTTAATCCGCGGATCATCGTTGCCTGACAAGAAAATGCGAGCCATTTTGAAAGTTTTCGCGCGCTTACCGCAGCGGGTAGTTTGGAAATGGGAGGCAGATAATGAGATCGTGGGATTGCCGGATAATGTGCTTGTTTTGAAGTGGCTTCCTCAGTATGATTTGTTGCGTAAGTTCGTTCTTATGACCGTTACTTTACAAATAGCCAAGAACCATGATAGAAATGCTATTTTACAGGGGCGGGCACAGCAGCAACAATGCACAATAATACCTATTTTAATAGCAATAGAGTTGAAGAGAAAAAAGAATAACAGACTTTGTCGTACAGTTGAACAGAGCTTTCTCTGTCAACGTATTTTATTCTCTGTCAATGCGCTGCGCGTAATGTGGTGGCCCGATTTGTGATAATTATGATTAATATTGGTGTGTGGTTCAGCACTCGTAGTATGCTGCACGTGATACGGCTGTATCACGTCTTTTATCTTGTTCGTTCGCACGCTAATAGAAAGAGAGCGAAGGTGTGATAGCGCTGTATCACTGCGGCATGCTAGCTATGCAGGTCTAGAATGCAGCTGTATAAGTAGGTATGAGCATGTATTGCTATGTATGTATGTATGCTATTGGGTCATCTTAAGGTTTTCGTCGCAATAGTTTGTGGGCGATCGATAGGCTAGCCATTTGATACCGTCAAAAGTGATCAATGTCATAGATTATTCAAGATACCGCACTCTCCCGATAAAGCGCGATTTTTCTAACTTTGCGCTTCAGAAGCCGTAGCATGCTACACGTGATACGGCTGTATCACACAGGTGATACGGCTGTATCACACAGGTGATACGGCTGTATCACACACGTGATACGGCTGTATCACACACGTGATACGGCTGTATCACGTCTTTTATCTCGTTCTTTCGCGTGCAAATAGAAAGAGAGCGAAAGGTGTGATAGCGCTGTATCACGGTGGCATGCTACCCATGCATGAATGTCGAACTAAAATGCGCCTTATGTCAATGCGCGAGAGCCTATATCTCATGAGATACGCGGTGCCGTAGATACTTATCGCAGCTGTCAGACGCGATTGACGGAGCAGTGACAAGGTCATGGGTTTATGCATGTATTGTCCACAAATTTCAGATCACCCCAACTGCGTGGCATTCATCACGCACGCGGGCGTCGTGAGCTTGACAGAAGCAGTATCGGCGGGGGTACCAGTCGTGGCAGTGCCGATCCTTGGCGATCAGTTCGGGAACGCTGCCCACGCGAGTAGTGCGGGCATTGCTGAAGTATTGAGGTTGGCTGACATCAATGAGGTCAGCCTGTTTGAGGCTCTGAAGAAAGTTTTGTCTAAGACGTAAGTGCTTGTAGCTAGCTATATCTGTGATGTTTTATAGTTGCAGCTTGTAGGATTCCACAACTGTAGATCAAAGGCAGTTTCACGAATTGAATTAGAGTGGGACTAGCGAAGTGGACTATACTTCCACACACTACTGGCCCAGTGCGAATTGATGTAACTTCGTGCATAATGAAAAATTTTTTTTAGTAATTATTTAAATGGCACAATATTAAAAACTTCTCATGATTTTCGATTGTTAGTGTGAAGCCAGTTAAACAATTTGAAATGTAGGCCACCGTAGAACACTTTTTGCAGTTGTCAAACCTTCTGGACACTTGCACTGTCACTTCATACAAATGGGCTCGCACTGACAAAAGGTAAGCACGTGCCGTGCGATACAGATTGAGTGGGAGTGAGAGAAGACTACACCATTACCTACGTCATCTTCCACAATAGTGAGGTAAAAATGAATAGTGGGCAGGCAGTGTCCATACTGTTTGTATCATACTCTTTCTTATACTGTGGTTACGTTTGACAGATAAGCTTAATGAGATGTTAACATGATCGTGACAAGGTCCCAAGGTGGCCTAAATTTTAAATTGGTTTATTTACATACTGGTTTTAAAAAAATACCAAGTTTCGAGTTGGTTTTTCGTTTGAAACACTATCGTTAGCATCTAATTAAAATAGATAATAGTAAAAGTAGCAATATCGACCTAACACACTATGTAACAAGAATTAAAATCAATTGTTTTTCAGGATGCAAGATCGAGCGAAACTCCTCAGCAAAATCTGGAAAGATCGTCCTTTAAGCCCCATGGATACGGCAGTTTATTACGTAGAAAAAACCGCTCGATTTAAAGGTCTGGATATTTCGTCACATGGTCGATGGTTGAGCAGATATGAACTGGCATTACTTGATTTAGTAGTTTTTGTTGTGGTGGGAATTCTAGTTACAGTTGGAGCTATAGTGGGATTCCTAATGTGTTTATGTAGAAAGGGAAAGAAATTGAAGCAGAGTTGATAAGCTTGTATGTTGTGAGATGTCTTCTCTATTGTTTGTTTGTATTAATGTGGCTGTATGTAGTGTACCTACAGTAAAGTATTAAAAATTTATCAATTTGTTTCAATAAAGACATGTCAAAGTAAAAAAACTCAGCTAAAATAACTTTTATAATATTAGTAGGATATCTATAGCAGCATACTATACATAGTTTAACGTGAAAATTATTAATTTTTGTTACACATTTACTTTACGTATCCTACCTATTTAACTAGCTGTTACTGGTTGTTACCAGAAAATTTTTAAAAAGGGTAAAAGACTTGTTAATAGGGTCTCATGATTTCGTAACTTAAGAGGATAGAGAGTCTGAAATACGAATTTGGAGAATAGGTCACTTTTCCTACTGTTTACATATTTGTCTGATCCGCCCCATCCATACACCCCACCGACTAGAGTGCGAAAGAGACAACTGCAGCTCGAATCGAACCGATTTTATCTACATAAAATCGACGAAAACAGCATTTCGTATTCCCCTGTTTTCTCCTACAAAACTAAACCAATTTTAATAATTCTGTCAAGAATAATATGAGAAAGACTTTGACCATGTCTGTACGTTTTGCTTTTTTAGTTTATATTCGTCAAATTTGTTTGCTGGATGTCAGAAAACGGGCCGTAAAATGGGTAATTTTCGAGTCCTTACAGTAATTAATTAATGCAAAAAAGCAAAACATAGGGACATGGCAGAGGTGACATAGATTGTATGGTAAAAAAATATTTGCTCTAGTGTAATTATCCAGGGAGAAAACAGGGGAATACGTTTGTATGGAGAAAACTGTACCTACTCGTCTATCCTCTTAAGATAATTTATTTAACTGGAGTATTATTATGGGAGAAAATATTGTTTATGTTAAGTATAAGTAGTACTAATGGTTTTGCGTAAATTTTGTTACGCCTGGACCACGCGTAGACGAAAATAACTGCTCGTCTGGATGAAATACGTTTTTAGCGATAAAACCGCCATCATTTGATTGATGTAATTAATAAAAATAAAAATTGTTTATATTTATATAGAAAAATAAATTTATTGTCCCCGATTTAACATTTATAAAAAACAGCATACAAAAACTTTGTACAAAAATATCTATTTCGATTTTATTATCACAATAAAATATGAGCAATTTATTTAAGGCACTTCTTTTACGATTAATTACCATTTAGTGGAGATTTCTATAAAACGTAAAGACTAGAAAAGATTCAAACCCCATTTATAAGTAAATAAGTTGTTTTTGCTTACCAAATAGCTGGAATGCTTTATTGGAATGTGCGTACAATATATGTCTTTAAAAATATAATAACTACCCGAGCATTGCCATCATTAAAAAAAAATATTTATCTTAACTCAAACAACACTTAAATCTACAGTATTACATACTTAGTTAAAAATGTCATTAATTCATTATTATGCCTATTTTAAGGCAGTCTTTTAAGGCTTAAAAATGCACATTTAAGTACACATAAAATTATAAAAAGGAATTAAGCCAGTTGATATTTGACGAAAGTCGGTAAGACAAACGCAGATTTATGGATATCACTATTGTAATACCTCAAGTTCATAGCTTTCTCATCCTCACGGGAGAAGACGACCTGCGGGGTATCAAACGTGACATCTTTGTCCAGCGATCCTATGACGAACCCTATCTGGCCGGACGGATATGTCGGCACGGAAGCGTAGGCGTACGCTGCGGCTGGAAACTGATTCCTGCAGAAGCCCAAAGTACTTGTGACTAATTCCATGTCGTTCCAAATGGTTCCTGCTTGAGAGCATACGATACCGTTTGGTCTTAAAGCGCTCTTCATTAAGGCGAAGTAGTTTTCTTGGAAGAGGTTGACTGCAGGGCCCACGGGGTCACTGCTGTCCGTGATGATGACATCAAACTCCTGGCTGTGGTTCTTCATGAACTCGAAGCCGTCGCCTACGTGGAGGGTCAGTTTTTCACTATCAAACCCAACGGCCATGAACGGTAGGTACTTTTTCGATACTTCTATTACTTTCGCGTCGATTTCTACCTGGAAAGTTAGAGTAGCACATAGTTAGTAAATTAGTAGCATAGGTTATTAACTATTCTTATGGCATAGCTTATGTTCACGATCATATTCTCCAAAGGGGTAGTAAGGGATGTTCCAATGATTTAATGAACACAATACAATTCACAGTAAAATAGTAAGGGTAAGAAGAGAGCTTTTGAAGCTAGATTCGGCATATAATCTGTTGATGTACAAATTAACAATCTTAGTAGTAGCTGTTGTAGTAGGTAAGTATATTGTTGATTGATTTGAAACAATGAAAGTGAAAATATTATTAACTAGCGGAGCCTGAGACTTCGTACGCGCAGATCACTGACTTTAGATGCTCATATAACTTTTGATTGAATGAACCGATTGCGATGAAATAATATTAATCCAAACTAGCAAGCCCCTATGCTTTTGTGAAAACCCCATTCAAAACAGTTGAGTAGTTTTTAAGTTATGTGTGCACTAGCAGACGACAATTATAAAAAATGGTCTCAATGCGTTCCATTCCATTACATATTGTTGCAAATATCTATATAATTACAAATTATTTTATTTTAAGACCTCTTTGTAACCTAAATTGTTTCATTTCATTTTAAATGCGAAAAAAAACAGTTGTTCCATACATAGCTTCAATGTACACACGGCGACAGATCAAGCTACCCATGGTTGAACTCTATGTTCATGGACATAAGGTCCAACTATGGGTAGGTTGATCTATCGTCGTGCGTAGGTACTCGACCAAAATGTATGAAATAACTGTAATTTTTTCGCGATTTCGTTATTAGTCTCATAGTGAAAGTTGTTCAGTTTGATGGTCTTACGAGTATCCACCCCTCTCAAGTTTGGCTCCACTTCATATCAACAGGTGTAGTTAATTATCTCCTAGGACCCTGTGTGTTATTCGTAAGCATTATTTGCTTTAATTTAGTTAGTACATTACGAACCATGAAATAATTTAGATAAACTTAGTTTAACAAACTATAACATCAGTCGACCTTTACTTATCTGTAAGTGATAAAACTCTTATCTTAATGTCTTTAAATTTGGAAATATTTAACCAACGTTATTAACTAATTTGACTAACAGTAAAGGAGCATTTGAACTATTCTATCAACATTTTAAAACTATATAGGGTCCTTCTTACTATGCTGACACTTTTTTAAGAGGATGATCATACCATCTACCTGAACAACTTTCTCTATGGCACCAACATCAAAATTCAATCAATAGTAAAAAAAAAGGAAATATAGGTCACAAAAAAACCAATCCACATCATAGTATTTATTTGAGTTTGAAGTTAAAACCATCATCAACAATCATCAAACATGGCTTGGTAGACATCTAAACTATCATAAAACTGTAACTGAAGTGTGTCTGTACATTTAAGATATTTCCAAAAAAAAAATACGATATGGTTTTTAGGTACTTATCCCTGACTCGAAATCAACCTTTTTTAGAAATTTTGTCTGTCTGTTTGTTTGTTTGCGCATCACGCAAAAACTACTGAACCGATTTTGATGAAACTTTTTTTGTTTGATAGCTATGATCTGACTTAAAATCTGGTATATAATTTGTGCGAACGAAGTCGCGGGAAAACACTAGTAGCCTATATTTCCGTTATTATTATTCATTGATGTTATGTAAATTATGTGTGTAATTTTGATAACAATAGATATTTGAAAGAAACTTAATATTTTAATATTATTTACAAAAATCTTATTAGTTTGATGCCCATGTCTGTCTGTGGCTTCGTAGGTCCTAAATGGGTGGATCGATTTCGACGCCTTTTTTTTAATTATCGAAAGCAAATTTTTGTAAGTGTTTTATGAAAATTGGTTCAGCAGTTTTCAGGATAATCCGCTTTGATTGAGAACTTTGAAGGGATCTCAGTAAAAATCACACCTAGAAACAGAAAGTTTAGGCTCATATGTCTAGTAACATTGCGGGGATTCCATATCTTCAGTGTCTGGTGATGAGCGTGTCATAAAAGATGGTTCAATGTAAATTGTCAGTAGCACAGCATAATTAACAGAACAGTACTAATTAGCAGTAAGCAAATTAGGTTGGGATCAGTGACTCTCAATACAGAAAACTTATTACTAGACCACCAGAAATTACTTGAGTGGTGAGAGACAAGGTTCAAAAATATTACCTGTACAATTTCCTTTACTTTGGGGTGTTTGGCCACTTCCCTGGCAACACCACCATCTCCTCCACCCACTATGAGGACCTTCTCAGGGTTTTTGTGGCAGCACAATGGCAGGAATGATATCATTTCCTTGAAGAAAAAATTTGTTAATTAATGAGCGTTTTTCTTTCCCCATCCCCCCAAATTCGTGCCGCACGATACTAATTACTAATTAATTTTACTCAAGTCTGAAATGTGAAAATCACTTCTTGGGGTGCCAATACCAAAAAGATAGAGCATACTAAGATGCTTGAGTGTGATAGATAGATTCAGAGAGTGATTTATAAATGTTTTAGAACAATAACAATTTTCAACAGACTGTTGAGTTTCCAGTGCTGTTTTAGAATCTATTAAAGATTCTCAGGTGGCCAGGAATTCAAAAAACCCTACTAACAGCGCTAATAATAATACTAAAATACTTTTAGCAACAAACCTGGTATGAAAACTCATCTTTCTGAGTGCACTGTATGATGCCATCAAGAACCAAGACCCTGCCAAAGCTGGTGGTCTCAAAGACCTTTATGTCCTGGTACTCGGACTTGCCGGAATACAACGTCTCTTTAACTTCGAGCGAGAACGTGCCACCGGGCCACATCTCACACGTTTCCGTAAACCAGTTTTTTTTCATTGTATCCATCTTTAATCTGTACTGTAAAAGACGATAATAAAAAACTTGTCAATGTTTTTTTTTTCAGGCAAAGGCGTCCTTATAAATAAACCACTTTCGTCCCAAGAGCTTATTATTTCCAAAATTATTTCAAAATATTCTCGTAAAAAGTAGTGGTGTGACTAATTTGTACGATAAGAAAGAAAGAAAGAAAAATTATTTATTTGGATCTCCGACACACATTCAATCTTTTACATGACCAGAGAGATACATTTTTGTAAAATATTAAACACAGAATAATAACAAAAGAGATTGTTTGTGCGCCGCAGTGACAAAAAGGTCCCAACTCAGCAAATGCTCGGCTCGGAAGCCGAACTCTGAATTTATGTTGGGGCCGCCAGGCCAAAAGCCATTAAGCGTTGAATCAAACATACTTATTTTGTGCAACGAATCCAGTAAAACACATTATACTGCAACTATTTATCATCATTATGTGTGGGGGTGTGTTTGCGCGTGTGTGTATGTGTGTGAGTGTGTGTGTTAATTTTGCTACCAATTAACAGATATTCTTTTTTGACAGTCGAGTACATACAGTTACGATAATCGTTTATGCGTCTGTAAATTACAGCTTCAGGTTCTTTGAATTAAATATTTATTTGGCAATAGAAATATAGAATCTGGCATGGTAATAAAATAATTACTTACCTATTTATCAGTATTTTTTATTCCCAAGCTAAAATTACACAAGCAATCTCACGGAAGTTCAGTTGACAACTATTTTTTTTTAAATGTTTTTATTTTTTATGGCCCTGCTACCAACAGTGTTGCCAGGTAATAACGCCAACATTCACTTGAGTTTTTACCCAACTGCGACAGGAGGGCTATTTTTTATTCAGCATCTCGTTGGCAAGCAACCCATGCTGGATTTAATATAGCTTTTGACGTGATAACGTCTTATAAATTGATAAACGCCGGCTGCACGCACGAAAAAGTGTCACGTTCCGCGTGACGTTAGAGCTAGCAGTTCTCATCAATATGTCTCTCAATGTTTCTTTATGTCGTTATCACGTAAAACTATCGTCCGTAAACCGACTTTACAGAAACCAATTTTTTAGAAATGTTACAAACAGTTTGACCAAGAATTTTTCGCTTGAAAGCAAACAAATTTTTAGCGTTGGCAACTGTCAGCACTGACAGTGACAGATGAGTGATTTTTTACAAATGGTAGGGATGTACGATATTTGTGTTTTATCCGATTTAAAGGATCGTTATGGATAACCGATCCGATTGATGGATCGGATCATAAGTCAACGATCCGATTCAAAAGATCGAACGACTATAGTTTTGACATAGTGTAATAAAACTAATAGTGGTGAAGCTCGGCGGTCACGACCACAATTCAATCGAGCGTGGTGTGCAAGGGATGGGAGGAGCGCGTCTTGGTGCCATAGGCCTGCACGCGTTACCCTCAAAGTGAATTAAATTAGAGTACACAAGCCAGTACCGTGTCCATACTGTTGTTGGGGGGAAACAATGAAAAAGAAAGCGTATTTTATCACTTATACTTAAATGGATGGATACCCTGGATACGTGCTTGACGCAAGCCCGTCCCCCGCAAACCACACCACGTGAGCATAGACCCGCCGAGACCACATTCGTGTTTATTATGCTGTGGTTTTGATTATCATTATCGATATTTCACCTTATTGAATCGATTCACTAGAAAGTCGAATGGCATTTAATCGATCTGAAAAATCGCTGGATCGAATGATCAGAATAATCGGATCCACGGATCCGCCCAAAGATCCGCCGCGGCGCATCCCTACCCTACGAACACTGCTACGAACAATCAGACGTTTTTGGCGGGCTTTGGTAGCTGACGTTTGGAGTCCTCATATTTCATCGAATTTTTATTGTTTATAGTGAGTTTTGGTTCGTAAAATTGGTGTTGTTTTGCGTAACAAAGTGTCGTGCAAGTGAGCAATATATAGTTCAGTGAAATATGATGGTGCATGGGTCGTAAACAGGAAAAGTGTTCCGTGATTTTAGCGCGGCAAAGCGGTCGGTTCACCTCTTTCCTGTGGACTTCTCTGCTTTTCCTGCGTCTTTCGATTGCCTCCAAAAACTCCAAAGAACCATCAAAACGTCGAATACCAACGTTTTAATGTGAAAACAGAAGAAAATTAAAAATAAAATAAGATATAGCCAAAAGGTCTAGTAACCAGGCTAGTAAATATATTAAAAAAAAAAAAAAAAAACGAACAATCCATAGATAAGCTACTATTATACAGGAACTATTATACAGGAATAGATAAGCCACTCTTGTTTCGAATTTAACAAGACTAAATTTTTACGACAGCCCCTACTCAGAAGATGGCGTTTTACTCTGTACTTTTTGAGCGCTCGCTAGATGGCGTGCTATTTAATTCAAAGCTACTATACTACTGTATTTATTAAAATAATTTGTTTTTTTCAAAGGGAGCATGAAAATAAATCTATTAAGTAGTGTAGTTAACTAAAATAAAACGATATCATTCTTTGCAAAGCATATCAAAATATTTTAGTGTTACATAAATAGATTTATTTCAACAATTTCTTTGAAAAAAACAATACAATTGCAGACGAAAAGTAATTGTATAAAACAAATTTTTGAAATAAGTAGTATATTTTATTAACATAATTAATGGATTCATTAAATAAAATACCTACCTACTTTATCTATAGTATCTGTAGTTATTATTATTACATATACGTTGTCTGCGTAGCATCTAACACTTCTTATATGAACTAAGTACTACAAATTATTGTTTAAAATATGTTTATAAAGGTATAATTGTACCTACCTGTTATATCAGTTACAGTCATGTTAATTAGGTATATTTAATAAAAATTACTACTTAGGTACCTTTGGTAAGTATGGTATTATATACGTTATAGTATTACCTATGGTATTACCTACACATGACAAAATGGACACTCAATTTTATCAAAAGCTTAAATAAGAAATAAATTGCCAGAAAATATTAAAAAAAGTAAACGTACACGTCTTCGTCTTCGACACAATTTCAAGAAATAGCTACATGATTTTTTGAAAGACGTTGATTGAGTACATTGGCATATATATGGGGTGGGAGGCTGTGCACACCCCAGAATTGTCTGGTGCCCACAGGATGTTGGGTTACCAACATAAAATTCTAGGGTAAGCACTAGGCTTACAAAACATTAATGAACTATATTCCCCGAGGAGGTAGTCAGAGATATTCTGAAACCTCAGAACATCCCCGTTTCACCAAAACTCTGTCTAGGGTGACGGGGAGTGGGGCCACGTGAGGCCATGATTTTTATAGTAAAATAAATATTACTGAGTTTACCCGCGACTTCGTCCGCACTAATTACGTACCTTCCAGGTTTTAAGACGACCCGGTTGGTGTAATGGTTACCACGCCGGACTGCCAAACCAGGGTCCTGGGTTCGAATCCCGGTTCGGTCATGGATGTTCTATGTTCGTGCCGTTGTTGTATGGTTTCCATAATAAAAGCCTTTAGTGCTAGTTTGGGATCATTACAATGTATTAAGTCAAATCATATAAGATATCAAACATAAAAAGTCTCATCAAAATCAGTTCAGTAATTCTTGCGTGATGGTTGAACAAACAAACAAATAAACACACGAAAATTCTAAAAAGGTGGAGTTGGAGTCAGGGACACTTAAAAATTATATCGTAATCTTTTTCTTGTAAATATCTTCAATGTACAGACATATTATATATGTTATACAGTTTTATAATAGTTTAGATATTAGATACTTATAGCATTAGCACTTAGATGCCTAAGGTAACTACCAGATAAGCTAGTTGTTTACAATTATTTATTACTAAAAAGATACCTAACATATTTTACACCTGAACGATTTTATTAGTACTACTATAGTAATCCTAAGGCTTACTTCGGATCATTACAATGTATTTTGTGCTCGTTTGTGAGCGTTATTTATTTATTTATTATTAATTCAACCAGTTTTAAACCAAGGATAATTTACAGAATTTACAGAAGCCGTGGTGGGACCACTTCCACTGGACAGTGGCAAGTTGGCGTGAGACCTTGCCTGCCGTGCAGGAGGCGATGGTTCGATCACCGTCCAGGCTGACTCGTACCAATGAGTTTTTCGGAATTTATGTACCTACTATTTATAACACCATTGGCTTTTCGGTGAAGGAAAAAATCGTGAGGAAACCTGCATGCTTCAATTTCGAGGCATGTATTGTACCCACTGCACTGTCCATTATAATATAAGTGGCGACGGGCCCACCCCCCGACCCACTGGGCAGAGTTTCGGTACTGGTGAAACGTGGATGTTCTAAGGTTTCAGAATATCTCTGACTACCACCTCGGGGAATATAGTCGTGAGCATATGTTATGCTATGAATGCTATGCTATGATAATTTACATACGATGCACTCCATCCAGTCCCTTTTTTTAGGCCCTTAACCATAAAAACCAGTTCATGGTCAGCAACATTTTTGGTCTTTCTAGCAGGCCCGGACTGGCCCTAGGGCGTACCGGGCAAATGCCCGGTGGGCCGCGGCTCTGGTGGGCCAGTCGCCGCTCTGGATGGCCGGCCCATCGCCTTTGGATACCGGTCCACGCCCAAGAGCGGCAGGTAAAGGGGGCGCCAAAATCAAATGTTTGAAATAAAAGTATTACAACAAATTCACAATATTGCAAAAAATCTCGTTCTCGCTCTTGGTCTTATATCGTATTGCTGTCATCACATTATATTGCAGTGAAATCTCGATCTCGCTTCGCTCGCTCTTGGTCTTATATCGTATTGCTGTCATCACATTATATTGCAGTGAAATCTCGATCTCGCTTCGCTCGCTCTTGGTCTTAGATCGTATTGCTGTCATCACATTATATTGCAGTGAAATCTCGATCTCGCTTCGCTCGCTCTTGGTCTTATATCGTAATGCTGTCATCACATTATATTGCAGTGAAATCTCGATCTCGCTTCGCTCGCTCTTGGTCTTATATCGTATTGCTGTCATCACATTATATTGCAGTGAAATCTCGATCTCGCTTCGCTCGCTCTTGGTCTTATATCGTATTGCTGTCATCACATTATATTGCAGTGAAATCTCGATCTCGCTTCGCTCGCTCTTGGTCTTATATCGTATTGCTGTCATCACATTATATTGCAGTGAAATCTCGATCTCGCTTCGCTCGCTCTTGGTCTTAGATCGTATTGCTGTCATCACATTATATTGCAGTGAAATCTCGAGCTCGCTTCGCTCGCTCTTGGTCTTAGATCGTATTGCTGTCATCACATTATATTGCAGTGAAATCTCGATCTCGCTTCGCTCGCTCTTGGTCTTAGATCGTATTGCTGTCATCACATTATATTGCAGTGAAATCTCGAGCTCGCTTCGCTCGCTCTTGGTCTTAGATAGTACTGCTGTCATCACATTATATTGCAGTGAAATCTCGATCTCGCTTCGCTCGCTCTTGGTCTTAGATCGTATTGCTGTCATCACATTATATTGCAGTGAAATCTCGAGCTCGCTTCGCTCGCAATTCGTCTTAGATAGTACTGCTGTCATCACATGGGTGCTTCAGACCATGAAACTAAACAACTTATGGAGCCAACATCGAAATCGCGAAAAAAAACAGCTGTCCCATACAAAACTACTGTACCGTTGGGAGGGCCGACTATCTCTAAAATGCCCGGGCCGATTTCAGGTCCCAGTCCGGCACTGCTTTCTAGTCCCGTAATCTTCATAGTAATCAGCCCCTTGCTTGCGTATATAAATTGAATCTTCCCATGCGAGGCCATTGCGGCTTAGGAAAATGATGTAGAGGACCTGAAAATGGCATTTAATGTAAATTTGATAAAACGTAGCTCGGTAAAATAAAACCTACCTGGTCGGTAGGTACCTGAAATATTCATCTGTAATCTCTATCTTCTTCTCTATCACTATTTCTTATATGTAGGTACCTAGTGTAAAACAAAGTAGCTATCCGCGTCTGTCTGTCTGTTTCTCCGCTTACTTGTTCTTAACCACGCAACGGATTTCTTTTTTCATACCTAGTTATTTAAGTAGGTAGGACTTAAGTATAAATTAACTATGAAAAGAAACAACAAAATTAATAACACATTGCTTACCATCAATAACACATCCAAGTAGCAGTTTAAGTATTATATGTTGGGCATCTTTGAAAGGAAACAAACCAAACCGTTTTTTTGCAAAATACCTATAAGTAATTAAATTCATTTATTGCTTTTGCTTTCATGTAAAGTACCTATTAAAGATCTTTTAATATGATTAGGTACGAGTCCATGAGCCCTGTTTATTAGGGCATTGCAAATTAAAGGCATGCAAGATAATTAAGAATAATTTTAACAATGAACATTAAATAAATAGGTAATTAAAACATTGAAATCATAAAATTTATAAGTAAGTCTGAGCGATTTGAAAAATAATTTGGTGTGCATCAGGATGTCTGGACCACACCGGTAATCAGATTTTAAAGCTATGCACGGTTTCGTATCTACCTACCTATTTATTAAAATAATTTTTGGTTAAATTTTTAATATTTTAACAAAGGCCTATGGGTAATTTTTGTATGGTGGGTGGCGTATTTTTTTTAAGCGGCCAGTTATTAAATGTAATGGGTATTTAGGGCTATTATAATATTACATTTTTATGCAAAAAAAAAATTCCTACGGTATAACGTTTCGGAGATATTTATGTTTAAAGTTTAAAAAAAATGACTTCAAAGGTCATTTAAAATTACTCGTTTGGATTTTGTACCACTTTTTTGTTTTTAAGGCCCAGAATTATTACTTAGTTATAATTATTTGTGACATTTTTCTCGCATATTTTGTGCAGGAACGCGACGAGGGTTGCGTTGTGTCCAGCACAAAATATGCGTGATGATGTAGAAAATAATTAAAAACTACTAGTTGGCTATAAAAACAAATAAAATAAATAAACAAAAAATAATCAAGACAACCTGTAGTGCGATTTTTGTACAGCATACGACCGATTCGGCAGTAGAAAGATACATAATCTCCATAGTAATTTTGACATTTTCTACTGCCGATGTGCTCGTATGATGCTCAAAAATCGCACTTCAGACCGTAGAATGCCTGAACAACTTTTTTCCTTTTTTTCTCCGTTTGTAGCGAGGTACCTACCTATTAAATATTTGATGATAGGTAGGTAGGTAATTGTACTAAAATCGTGCATAACTTAACAATCGAATTGTCGATGTGGTCCAGACATCCTGACGCTCACGATAATTTGACATCGTTTTGAAAGTTATCAAATGTGAAAGATAAATTTGAGCGAAAAGTTTATGGGCCAAGAAGATTCTACATTTAAGTCGGCTATGTAGTACTGATCATAGATAAACGACCATCTTAAAAGTCGGCTATGTAGCACTTACCATAGATAAACGATTTGCACTGACATCTTGTTAATAAATAGTGGAAACTACAACATTCTTTTCCTTCCCTGTACTGCAGATGTAGTTACTTTCCATACTTTAGTTTTAGATCGACCAAAAATAAGAGAGTGGCACAGGCATCGGAACAATCAACAAGGCAAGGCCGGCCGGGAAAACTAAATGAAAATACTTTGGAATTCGAAAGTTTAGTTTGGAAAATTCTCGTTATTTCTGAGAATACCGATCATCGAACACACTCTATTATGAGCGTATAATAAGGACTGAAATCAATACTGTCAATGGATTCTACAGTAACAGCCGAAGAGTTCTTAGAAGCCGCCAAAGATTTCATCACAAAGTCCGATCAACTTTGCGATGGTTGGAAACTGGTTGAAGATTTGACCGTAGAGAAGTCCTACCTAAAGAAAAGTACGTTTCTCGATAATCAGGAGGAAGCTGGACCGTGTTTATTGAAAGCGGAGTACGTAATATTCTATAACTTGAGTTATGGAGTGCCGGCGTTTAGTTTCAACATTTGGAACGCTTCAGGGGTTTTGTTGACTTTGGACGACGTAAGGAGGATGTCTTTTATCACGTAAGTGCTTTTTTTAGGAATCCATTAGGGTACCAATGGGATTCTTTTAACTACAGTAGAAGATATAGTAGATTACACAAATAGGGCAGGAAAGACAGGAAGGTCTCGGATCTCATGTAATTGTAGTGTCGCTCGTCTGTAAGAGTGCTAAGCCTATGTTGTCCGTCCATCCATCTTGTCAGTCCGTCCCAACTCCCAACTCGAAGGCCGGTTTTTGTCCTCGACGGACGTTGGTCGCTGACGCCGGTCGCGGATGACTTTAATCAATGAGACATGAATGTTTTTATTGACTTGCGTGGCTAGAGGTCTACCGAGAGGACGTCTGCGTCGGCTCGTTATTGTTCTGGCCATGCGGGTCGGCCATTTTTTGTGAACTCTTTTGTGTTTCAACCTTAAAACAATCACTTCAGACTCTAAACTACTTACATTGGCAAAACTGCCACTCTAGATTCACAATCCGTGACCGACGTCAGCGACCGACGTCCGTCGAGGACAAAAGCCGGCCTAAAGAGCTGTATCTTTAAACCGTAATAGGTAGCAAGCTGAAATATTTGCTATTGTTTTGGATTTGGTAACAAATAATAAAAAATTACAAAAAATAAACTACTCGCATTTAACCATTTTGTCTTATTATAATCTTATGTTTTAATCTCTTTTCAGTATCAACAAAGAAGACTTCTACTCCGTTGTAACACAACAGGAGCACCCTATATTCTTCCGTCCGTACTTCATAATGCATCCGTGCCACACCTCCACTTTACTTACAACTTTAAAAAGCAATTCCAAGAACATTATTGTCACATTCTTAAGCCTTATTACACCGCTGATAAGACTGAAATTACCATTAGAATATGGTTTGTAAACAGCAAATTATAGAGAATAATGCTGTAAATAAATAGCTTTTAAATTTGAAAGTTTGGAACTGAAGTTTGATATGTGAAAGAGACAATAAACATTGATAAAAGTCAATGAAAGTATAGTTGTGGAGACAATAAATGGGTGCTTCATTAAAAATCATTATCTGTTGCACTATTGAAAAGTAAAAGCACACTGTGTAATGAAAGAAATACTGGTATTGTCCATTGAAGAAAGAGATAGCCAAGCAAAGACACATCATGAAAAGAATACAGACATTATAGGTAGGTAAACAAGCCTTTTCTATCCTTAAATATTGTTGCTGGCTAGCTTCTAGCCAGTCCGTAAAGGATTATGGTCGTGAGTTTATGTTTGTAAAAGATATAATTTAATTATCTGTAGGTAATTTGACAATGGTTATTCTGTTGTCCAATTCCCTGAATAGTCTGTGTTAAGTTGTCATAAATAAAAGCAAATGATTGAGGCACATCTAGATTTTTATCTATTTTCTCGGAGGTGGCATGTGAGGCCTTCTGATCTCATCGAAATTTGCCACCTATTGAATTTATTAAAACCTACAGAACTTGAGTAAATAGTGTAAATACTTTACTCGGAATAACAGCCTAATATTATAAACCATCATCATAAGTCGAAACATCTGTTGCCGATGATGTAAGCAATGTTTAAGGCGCGGTTTAAACAGGAGAGACGTGTGGCGGTGGCGAATAGTCAAAGTAACACAATATAAACTTTATTTATAGTATGTAGCATACCATGGTTTGGAGAATTACGCCCCTCCAGGCGACGTCGCCTGGGCCCTATTCAACAAACGTTACAATTGTAATTTACAATTACAATTCTGGGTACATTGCTGGTTACTTATGACGCTAAACTTGCAGTAGGTAACATATGCCTAACATTCTCAGCAATGTACCCAGAATTGTAATTGTAAATTACAATTGTAACGTTTGTTGAATAGGGCCCTGGAGGCGCGGGTGCGATTCTCCTTTACGACAAAAACGACGCTATGCTACGTACTATAAGGTTTATATTGTGATAATCCGCCACCGCCACACGTCTCTTCTGTATAAACAGCGCCTAAAATGAATAAAGCCTCAGATAAGTAAATTTTTTGAGAGAATTTGCATTTTTATCACTACCTATGTGATATGATAACTGAGAGACTGCGATCATAATCATAAAATGACTTCCAAAATTCTCAATCCTGTCTTATCAAAATTATAAAATTTGGAGGCTTCATCTAAAAAAAAATTTGATGTCTCACGCTTCACGCTAATCATAGTAAAAACTGTTTACTTTATTTTTATAACATAGTCATTGCAAATTAAATTCAAGATTGAAAAATTTGTCTCGGGCGGGACTTGAAATCCAATTTCGCTACCGAGTCCACTAACCAGAGAGCGAAATTTAACGCACTTCCCCGGATCGGAAGAGTGCGGGTCCCGCCCGAGACAAATTTTTCAATCTTTAATTTGATTCGAAATAGCACAACATGGCTGTAACATGTTTATAAACAATAATATTTAAAATAGTCATTGCAATATTGATTCTATGACTTCTCTGTTTTATGTCAATAAAAAGTCATTTAAAATGGTGTACAAATAAAGTTACTTATTGCAAAACAAACCTTGAATAAGTTTCTAACATCTGTATTTGTAAAAGGTTGGTAACATTATCATGAAAAAGATTGATAGCAATTTGAGGTAAGGTCTAGGCTAGCATGCCTATCGTTTTATTGATATCATATTGAAGGATGAGATAAGATTAGCCGCTATCAGTTCAGCCATTTCGATTGCCATTGTCGTGTTTATTCTAAGCCTCACGGACGTTTTAGTTATTTTGTTTTTAAAATGTGCGTGTGCTCAAAATGAGGGAGTGTGGTGCTGTTATATATCGATGTACGGAGGGTATTTGTGGTGGTGTTCGATCTTTCTTCAAGTTCGTTTGCTGCTGTTGTGTGAGTGTTAGTTCAGATATAATAGCTACCTATCAATTTGTTTTGTCTGCGGATTTACTCACTATGTCGCGCCGCGCGTCGCGTGTCGTTGAAGTTTTTCAGCGTAGATTAGGGTTGGCATATGCTGCATTGTTTTAGATTTTGGTACCCCGCCAAAGTTGAAAGCTGTTTGGTGTATGATGCTTTGGTTATTACGAGTATAGCACCAACTCCGACGGGTGTCCATTGTCAACATCTTTGGTTCCCACACAGATTTAATGCGGTAAGGAAGAGATTAATGATTCTTTGTCGCGATGTAAAACTATAGTGTTTGTCTAAACACTTTATCTGAATCGATCCTGTAGTCAAACAAGACTTACCTAAAGAGACAGACAGACAAACACACAAACAAGAATTCTAAAAAAAATCTTAATGTATTCTTTTACCTGTTTGTCCCTATTCAAACACAAAAAGTTTCATCGAAATCGGTGTAGTAGTTTTCGTGTGATGTCCGATAAATAAAGAGACAAACAATCTGAAAATTTGCGATTTGGAGTCAGTGACACCTAATAAACAATATCTTGACTTCTATTCAGTATGGTTTTACTAATCCTAGCATTATACTATACTGAATACATTTCAGTCAGTGCAGATAACTTCGCCATTTATTCTACTCATCAAACTGATCAACTTTCACTACCAACCCCCAAACCAAACCAACCAACCCAACAAACCAAACCAACCAACCCAACAAACCAAACCAAACAACAAACAATGTTTTTTTCGTGATTTCGAAGTTGGCTCCCTAGATAATGTTGTTTTTTGATAAGCAGAATACCGTACAATATGGTGAAGGAATCCGCACTGACTGAAATACCCAGTACTTCTGTCTATCGGCTACAGCTTGCTACCTAACTACGTCATTATTATAAACGGATTTCCCACTGGTACTTTACCTTCGATATGTCAGTTTTTTTGAGAAATTTTAATCTTATCAGTCGATGAGTAAAATGTTTTACACAGAAAAGTTATTCAGTTTGTCGATCGGTTAGTCTTTAAATAATATTTAGTTGAATGATTTTTTTCGTTTTAAAGAGTATGTTTTCCAAGTTTCAAGTTGATACATACATACATAAATAAACTCACGACCATAATCCCTTTCGGTGTGGTCAGTAATATTAGTCAGTTTAAGTTGATACCATTGACACAATGGGACGATGATGACGATGGGCTTAACGCCGGAAATGACGCAAAACAGTCGAGACTCGAGAGTGGCGCAGGAAGTAGTATCAGGAGGGCTTACCCCAAATAGGAAAGCCTGGATATTGATTGAGATGCAGAAATAAAGGAATAATTAAGAGAATATTATTCCGAGAGCGAAAATGCGCGCTGCATACAAACGTACTATGGTGATATTTTCAATACTAACCAATTAAAGTCAATGAAATTTTGCAGAAACAATCTAGAAACAAATTTCTATGCTTCTATAGAGTCAGATTTTCGTTAAAATATACAGTTTCAATGCTAGGATTAATTTAAGATTTGTATGGAAATCTTTGAGGCACTGTAACTTGAAAACTATACCTACATTTTAACGAAAATCAGAATTTGCGCCTAAACTATTTTATTTAGGAAAAAATGCTAGAGGACAATCGCTCACAAAAGTTGAAAAAAAGAGGTACCTACGGTTCAATCCCTTCTATTGCAGTTTCAACACACTGTGCGGTACCCTAAAATAATAATACTAAAAACCACCGGGGCGCCAGCCTTGCTTACTATAATTTACTGTAGAAAGTGTTCATTTAGCAGATGGATCAATTCTCACGACCATGCCCCTGGCACTGATGCAATGTCGTGAGTAGTGACATTTGAGCACCAGACGCGAGGACAGACGTTATGGCCCGTGTTAATTGTTGAACGGGTTCTCGACAAATGAGGGTAACGTACATCTATGTATTTAAAAGGCAAATCCTCCCACTCACTGTCTCCACGATATCTGCAAAACTAAGACCACAAACTTCTAATTTGGAAAAAATGATTCCGTTTATTTTTTTATTTTCAATTCCTTATAATAGGGTCAGAGATTGTATAATATATTTTCGTAGCAAATATACACATGGTATATGCAAACCAGTATATAGGGTACGTCTTAATATGCTGACACTTTTTAAGGGAATGATCAGACCATCAACCTAAACAACTTTCTCTATGGCACCAACATAGAAATCGCGAAAAAAAATTCTGCTGCTCCATACAAAACGGAACAACTTTCTCTATGGGACCAACTTTAGCGTGAAAAAAGTCAGCGGTTCCATACTAAAATGCAGGTAGGTAGCTATATGGGATAGCAGATTTTGTAATATTGGTGCCATACTGACCGTTTTTCAATTTGATGGTTTGATCATTTCATTAAAAAAACTTCAGCATATTAAGAAAGACGTATATGTGTAGATAGGTAGTCATATAGTACCTATGTTTATATCAAATAGCAGGTAGGTAATGAATCGCGATTTTTACATAAAATGCGATTATATTATTATTGCCCTATTAGTGAAATTACCCCACAGATGCAATTACCCCTACCACCACACGTTCCAGCGGCGCTAACTAGTAACAAGTATATGGTAACCCTAATTGGCTGAAAGTTTGAATAAGTTGAAAACTGTCGGTAACTTACTTTGTAAGTGTTCGACTTTATTCAGTCTGCATCGAATCGGACTACGATGAAGTCGAAACAGAAACATGGTTTTAAAACCTATAGATTGTTTTTTAAAGTTTAATTTCATATTTAATCACAAATTATCGAAAGTGTCGCTTTGGTTGTTGTTGGGTACCACCCGTTGGATGGTATGATTCTTGTTTCTTTACACAACTCGAGTTAGGTAATAGTTAAGTACATGTCTCTTGACTTGAGTAACTGACAGAAATTATAAAAAAATATCTGAATTTATTCTGATACGTTTATTTCATCCCCGCTAAATTAATTTTCAATGTGTAGACATGCTAAGTTTAAAATTGTATTATACATGGTGTATACTTAAATAGAGGCCATTATAACATACTTTAGAGGGTGCTTCAGACCATCATACTGACCTACTTTTACTACGAGACCAACAAAGAAATCGAGAAAAAAAAAGTGCGTATCATCTATATTTAAATTTACATAAAAAAAAAAAAAAATTTACTTTTAAGAGATTTATGTAGATAATTAGCGCGCATTTTCAATGTGAATTTAAAAGTGTTAATTTGTGATAAAGTTTGTGTACAAAAACTATAGCACTGTCACAGTCATACTTCTATACTCGGGTCTACAAATACTAGCTATATGTTAATATGTTTATGTATGCATTTGTAGTGTATTCCTCTGTGTTTGTAGTAAGGTAAGGCAGTAAGACACACTTTTGGATAAACAAAAGGTTTTAAAGTAAATAACATACATGTTTTATGATGATAAAGCGAGGCTCGAAGCAACAATACTGTTAATTATTAATTAGTTAGGTACCGTTGGTATCTTTTTCTGGAATTATTACCATTTGATTAAAACAAAAAAACATGTTCACGTAAATTAATACGATTAATTAGCATGTGTGGTGTGACTCTGACTAACAGGTTATGGACTAGTATGATGCTTAGATGTTGTTAATTTTGACCCCCTCGAAAATGAAGGCAGTGAGCTCATGTAGGTATGTTTGGATCACGGACATATACTCTATTCTATTCTATATTTTAAAAAATGGCTGCCATCTTGGGTATGTGATGATTTTGCCAATGTCGAGTTTTTATAGCAAAAGTGCTTGACGTTGTACGGTTATATTGATATTTTGGTGACTTCAAGGGTTGTTCTTATAAAAGAACAATATCCTGAGCCACTGGATTTCCACTGTGGACCGGGGATGGGGCAACCGACGCGCACGCGACCACCCAATAGCAGAGCCACAGAGCAAATCCCCGGACATATACTCTAGCGATAGACAAGCTCGTTCAAACAAACAACATGTCACACAAAACAAACACATTGCGATCTGTCATTGAGTGACGAAGTGAACTCGGGAACATCAATGCGGTGCGCCCACCTTATTCAAGTGGAACATGTTGCTTCTATGACAGGGCCTGTCTATCGCTAGAGTATATGTACTGACTTATATTCCTCTGACCACTGGGTTTGGATACATTAAAATTTTTCATCAATCTATGATAGAAATTATGAACTAATCTATTACGGAATTGAGTGTTCTGTTGCATTTAGATAAGATAACAATTTGATTGGATGTAGTGCCCATATTATTTGTTGGAAAATATAATCTAGATTCTAGGTGTCTGAAAATCCCTATTTCGTATATATCGGAATCATACGATAAATGTTGATTTTTAAATGATTGACACAGCATATTTTACGTACCTTACATACTCAGTAAAAAACGTAAAAAACTAATAGGTAAACTAACTAACTAACCACCCCGAGTGATTTTACTCAACCTAGGGTGTGAGTTAAGGCTGGGCCAAACAGAGTGCAGCTGCAGAACGGGTGCAGACCGGCAGCAGTTGTAAACTATGGAATCATAAGCGAGGTGTCACAATAGATGCAGTCTGGTGCGGCTGCGGAACGGTAGATGCAGTCCGATGCGGCTGCAGAACGATAGCCACAGTGTGCCACCTCGGATATGATTCCACAGTTTACAACTGCAGCCGGCCTGCACTCGTTCTGCAGCTGCACTCTGTGTGGGCCAGCCAGAACAGAATTGTTCAATAACGTTTGAGCCATCCGTCAAAACGGCTCTAATGGCCATCATGAGCAATAACGTGATTAGTGTAATACTAGTAATTGGCCTCTGGTCGGAGTGGCCGGGTAGTGCACCTGCACGTCTCGGTATATCGGGTTGCGCTATATGCATGGTAGTGCACCCTCCAAAGAAGAAGGGGAGGCCCGCGGCCGGGGCAAAGCCTCAGCCTTCATATTTTTAACATCTGTGATCTTGTAGGGCAAACAAAACTACCTTCAAGTGCTTTGGTATGTTGTCGTATGTGTTGAAAATTTGAAACCAGGATGGTCTTGCAATACCTGGCAGAGATATCCAGCAGAACCGTTTGGGACATGGAAGAGTTTCTCTCGGCCAGTGTAAACGTGTTCGAAGTATCTCGTAGGCCTCTTAACCTTCTCTTTCTTGCTGATTTCTGTGAAATGAATTTAGGTTATAACCAGTGTCCTAGAGGTACATTTATGAAACAAAAACTTCATAATTTACCTCTCTTCTGCATCTACCAGAGCCGCAACTACGTACCGCGCCATTTCCACTATATTTGAAATAAAAATCACTACAAAACACGCTAAGTCGTTTTTAGTCGACACCGTTTTAGTCGAGATTAAAATTTGACTAAAATAAGTTTGACACATCTAAAAGTGACAGGTATATGTTCGTTTCGAATAGCAAAAGGACGTTTTAACCTAATTTAGTTCGAAATAAGTTTAATCCTGTCAGATAAGTTAAGTTAAGTTTAGTTGTGTTTTTTCGAATAGCGTACATGATTTTGACACATTTTAACTAAATTTTAGTTAAGTTTAGTCGTAATGGCCATTACCGAATCGATACCAGTGTAATATTATAGGTTTAACATCTTTTACCATCGAAATCAAGAAAGAACTATTTTTTATTTTTTTTACTAAAGATGGGCTTGCTCTTGACCTCAATCTAGTCCTCAGGACAAAGATGGGGTCGAAGATGTAGCGAGCTTACCCAGAAGTGCACTGGCACTCATGCACACTGACGGAACGCAGCAAGCTGCTTGGCTCCAGACTCCGGCAGGAGGGTGGTTGGAAATAATTGATCTATATTTGGAATTGATCGTATTTTTTCTGTTACTTCAACTTTGGCTCCATAGTGAAAATTGTTCAGTTTGTTGGTCTGAAGCACCCCCTAAAATATTGTAATATAAGTAAACTTAAATAAGTTTGCAACTTACACACTGATATGTTTAAAACCTTCCTATAGAAATACGAAGATCCCATACATGTCAGTAATTTTTAAGTGGGTGGCATAAACAAATGGAGGCCTATACCTACAGGGTAATAATAAAATCAGCTGTCCCATACGTTTACGTCAAGTAGGTATTGCAGTTTTGTATGGGACAGCTGACTTTTTTTTTGCGCTGACGGGTTTGCTCCCATAGTAAAAGTTGTTCAGTTTGATGGGTAGAGTATGTGGTTTAAAGGTTAATGATACTTTTCCTAACGCCCTGTATTTGGGTCGAGTGGATGTCGTTTTGTATGGAACAGCTGATTTCTTTTTCACGATTTCGGTGTTGGTCTCATAAAGAAAGTGGTTCAGTTTGATGGTCTGATCATCCTCTTAAAAACCGACAGCATATAAGGAACTCTAACATACACGGCTCAAACAGAGAACCCCCTTTTTTGAAGTCGATAATGAAAGCAAGGTCACAAGGACGTCGACTGTTCACCTATCCACGTGGACATTTGTTGCGAGGGATTCCAGTGACAAATACAGCTGTGAATTCGCACGCCAACGATTCAGGTATTCATCAGGGTAATTCTCATTTTAAAAAACGCAGTCACTTCCATAGATGCATTTTTTAAACATCTTAAATTCCCTCAAGGTATACAAGCTCGGTGACCATTTAGATTTCTCCTGAATCTCACGTATATTTGGAAAGCCTAGAAAATAAATAAATTATCTAGTCACATTTAAAGTTCCAGAATCTAGCCTGGACTTGTATTATGATAACTAGAACCACATATACAGGGTGAAATTGATATAATTAGCATCCTTTTAAACTAAGAGTCTACCCATCAAACTGAACAACTTTTACTATGGGAGCAAATCAATCGGAGCAAAAAATAAATCTGCTATCCCATACATTTGAGTCTCGTAGGCAGCGGCGGCGGGTGCAGTTTAGTATGAAACAGCTGATTTTTTTTGCTCCGATTGGTTTGCTCCCATAGTGTTCAGTTTGATGGGTAGACTCTTAGTTTAAAAGGATGCTAATTATATCAATTTCACCCTGTATAGATACAAACATCCATGACTCGGGTACAAATATTCATAGTCTATACAAATATTTGTACCTTACGGGATTCGAAACCGCGACTCTCGGCACAGCAGGCATGTTCACTACAGACTGTGCTGTCGGGCCGAAAATAGAGGACTTTAACCTGAAAAATGTCTTTATTTCAATCGAGATAGTGGATCGTACTGGACAGAGGGGACACAAGCAAGAGAGTCACATGAGACCCACAGGAGCTCATCAGGTAGTGACTATTTTTTCTCAGGTAGTTAAAATTATAGGATTTTGAAAAAAATATTTACATGGCAGCTACTACTCGCGTTTGGAAATGAGAATTAGCTATTAAAAAATGTACCTATACTTAAAATAATAAAAATAAAACTTCACCTAGAACTCTACGTTATCTATCGATCTTTTGTTTAAGGAGGATGGGTCTTTTTTGCCTGCCAATTTTTATTTAGTTTTCTGCTGATTGCATTTCTCGGAAATGTACTTCGATAATGATAAATAATAGCAAAATTACAGTCTGTGATCAAATAATCCTATCAGTAGATAATATCATCCAAGTGCGAGTGGAGACTCTGGCTAATAAACGAGCTATCTATCTATCTACCGCTCGTTCCAAGAATAAGTACATAATTTTTTTCCCTCTGTCCAGTAGGATCCACTATCTTGATCCACAGTGGATTGAATAGCACGCTGAAGAATTTTTATCACCTTTTATTTTACCCGACTGCGGAAAAAGGATGGTAATGATTATAAACAAATTGATTTGTTTAGTAGTCTGACGTGACGATTCACCTTAAAACTTAAACCTTGAGTTCACGCTTTCTTTTGCGGAGTTTCACACGATTGTATAAATGTTTAAGTTGCATTTCGTTTATTACAGCGTTTGAAGGAAAAAATATAACGTAAACGGGTATTTAAATAATAGCAAGTGGAAAATATTAACGTTTAGCACACTGCCGCAGTTAATTGACGATGTATCGACGTCCAGCCGTTCAAATTGTCCGCATTTATTTAAAATTATTTATTCAATAGTGACACAGTGGTCGTACCACAATTTTCACCCTATGAATTGAATGAATCTATTCGCCGATTTCTGCTACAGCGACCACATTATAATGCAGCCATACGCAGGATACTTTAAGGTGGTTGCAGAACTTGCAGAGATATCTATTTCATGGGTATAAAAGTTTCACGTAGTACTGTGCCTATCGCGCGAGATTGTCGGTATGCGGCCGCTATGATAGTTGCAAATTGAATTCATAGGACACGCACGGGATGGAGGAATTCGCACTATTCGGCTACTTTGCGCTACTGGCACCGTTTTGATAAGCGCCGCTTCGGAGAGACGCTTTAAATGCTACTAAATCTTTCTCTATCTCGTTCTAAGTTGAATAGCAGACTGATGGACGCTTAACCGGCGCCAAGCGTGTGAAAATTATAAGCATATAGTAGCAAGGAATTTTAGGCGCGCGAATGTGACACTTCCTGATCGGCCAATATCAATTCGTGGGATGTTAAGATTAGTCAACTGCGCAGGTACATCGGTAAGACTTTATAAACATGTACGGACAGCCTCAGTGGTAATAATACACCACTTAGTTTTTAATTACACAGTAACGAAACTTTAAGGGTGTATTCAGACCGTAAATATGAACAACTTTCCCTAAGGAACATGTGTCGAAAAACGAGATTTTTTTTGGACCACCCATAGAAAATCGATCGGCCCGGCCGGTCCGCACTTTTCTATAGGAGGTCCAAAAAAATTTCCAAATTAAAAACTATGGTGTATAAGTCAGTGATGTTAAATCTTTCAACAGGGCAACAAAGTATCGTCAGCATCAGAGACTCGTCTCATAGAGGTTGGCCATCTGGACGGCAGCAAGAAGAAACACAACAAGATCAAGACCTCAAAGTACACGCTGCTCCTGTTCCTGCCCAAAAACTTGTCCGAACAGTTCAGGAGAGTCGTCAACTTCTATTTCCTCATTGTTACCGTCATCGCTGTAGTTATTGGTAAGCATCAGTTTAGTCACTGCCTTTTCAACCCTCGACCACATAAAGGTATTATACCTTACAGGAATAGAGCAACAAACATGAGTTGTCAAATGAAACCGTTTTTGGATGTTTTTTAGAGACTATTCGCAGGCAAAAATTCGAATACTGTCTAACGTGAAATTGTGGATTAAATTAATGAAGTAGTGTCAGTATATTTCATAAAATTATCTACGATTTCACTTTACATTCGCAATTATTCACGGAAACCGAATTGTAAAAATTAATATGTGACTAAAAAATGGTTCTATTGCCTCGCGTCGCGTATCTCTTTCTATTATACAGTGGTGCCGCTAGGTACATCTCGCTCACTCAGCTGTCAGTTCCTCTATTCCTGGGCCCTATTCAACAAACGTTACAATTGTAATTTACAATTACAATTCTGGGTACATTGCTGAGAATGTTAGGCATATATGTTACCTACTGCAAGTTTAGCGTCACAAGTAACCAGCAATGTACCCAGAATTGTAATTGTAAATTACCATTGTAACGTTTGTTGAATAGGGCCCTGGTATAATACCTTTATGCTCGACCATGACATAGCGTAAATAAATTAAAAGTGAGCGCGCTCAACGGTCGTGACAGGTTAATCGTGGGCGGGGTGCGGGGGCTGGGTGGACCGCGTCCCGGACCCCCTCTGCCTGCGCACGTACCCTAACAGCGAATCCAGTTAGGGTACGCCCGTACCCCGCACACCGCACCCAGGAGAGCAATTTCGCTAAATAAATCTCAAATAAACCGTGATCGGACTACGGTGCGAACCACAACTTATAACATATTCGGTATCGCGCTAATCATTTGACAGCCTTTAAAGCTGTTTTGACATATCGCTCAGATGTTAAAGGCAGCGATACGGAATTCATCAGAGTTGGACTGCAATGTGATGCGATTAGAACTGAAGTTGGATTAGGATTGAACATCAATGTTTTAAATTAGCGCGATCGCCCTCCTGTTTAGATGCGAAACCAAATTCAACACATAGTGCTTCTATACATCGCCAATAGATGTCGGAAGCTGTCTATGGAAAATCAGCGCTCCACTTAGTTTGTAGTAAGATAGATAACAGCAGGATAACAGGTTATCAGAGCCAGATTGTACATCCATTACCTGAGTCCTGATCTATAATCAATGGACATCAATGAAAAAAAAAATTAATCAAAATCGGATAACAGTTGTTTTTGCGTGATGCTCGAACAAACAAACATACAGAAAAAATTCTAAAAAAGGTTGATTTGGAGTCAGGGGCACCTAAAAACCATATCGTAATCTTATTATTTTAATATCTTCAATGTACATACAAACTTTTATTACAGTTTTATAATAGTTTAGATTTCTAAATTATAATTTGTTGGTAATGAGCGTTTTTCTTTTCTTTTTTAAATTATTTCCTAAAAAACTCAACAGATGGCATGTTTATCGCTCCATAGAGCCGTTCGCGACATCCTGTCAAAATCTTGTCAAGACTGTGCCTACCGTTTTTTTGGAAAGCCAAGGGATCGAGCCCATACAACCATGTCAGGCGTTAAAGTTTCGAATTTTCGATTAAAATGATTAGTAAATAATGAAATATGCCATCAAAACATGCGTTGGCATCTTCTTGATCATCTTTTCCCTCTTCATTATCTTAAAGAAACACTTTTTGAAATTTTGACGTTTATTCGCACAGACCGTAGCGCCATCTATCGATCCCTTAGAAAACCAAAAGAAAAACGCTCATTTTACTATGGAATGGGCCTTATCTTTAGCTCGCGGACAACTCACGAATGAAAATGTCAGAGATAGAATGATGAAGTGTATCGACATCAGAGACCAACTAATCTAATCTTTACTAAAGCTATTGTATGGATTGATCTGAAATACATTGCCTTTTCATGAAGGACATCGTAAGCGCGTTGATTCACATATTTCACAAGAGAAGCTATTTTCCAAATAAATACAACCTTTTTTTTTCAATATGTTGGTAATAGTCCGATTACGGATTTTAGTTAAAGAAATAAAACGGCCAAGTGTGTGTCGGGAAAAAAGGGGCATTGCACCACATTTGCAGGGGGCACAGCTACACTGAGCAAGTAATCACTACGTCACAGCTAGTTCACAATAAACCAACAGCTTTATGAAAATCTGCCAATCTCTAAAGTCCAAAATGTATAAAGTACAATATCGCTAAATCTGTAGTTGTACCTACCTTAATAAGTACTGTCGTTCAAGCTAATATGAACCTTATGTTAAATTGTAATAAAAGCGTTATGTCCACAGACAGTCCAGTGTCGCCGTTCACAAGCATAGCTCCGCTCAGTTTCATGGTGTTCGTGACTGCTGTGAAGCAAGGGTACGAGGACTGGCTGAGACACAAATCTGATAATAGAGTCAATAATCAAGTTGGTGAGTATCTTATCTACATCTAAATAAAACTTAAGTTCTTTGGTAAAACGTTCTACAGCGTCTAAGAATAAAAACCGAGGTAATCTCGACAGTTGACCATAAATATCTTGGGGGTTTTAGGAGATTTTAGCGAAAAACCTTAGACTATACGAAAAACATAATATTAACACACCCACACAGCTACAGGTGCGTTATTATCGATCGATAGTATCGCGAGCGTTTTTGCGATTTTGCGTCCCGTGTCCTTCGGCCTTCCACACAGTTGCTATAAGTACTATATCTTGCGTCCCGGCGTTGCGTTGCGTCTTGACCTATTTCCTGTATGGCAAATGAACGTAAAATTTTTCACGACAAACATAAGTCTTGTAAATTATTTCCGCTTTTTGAGAAAAACCAGTGGTACCTACCGCGGCAGAGGTAACTGGCGGTATCACATCGACATCATTTTTGGGGCGAAAAACCGCAACGTACAATTTTATTTTTTAACGTACAATTACGTACTACTAATCTTGTAAAATTTTTTCTTGGTAGATTTGGTTGGTGGTACCGCGACGGAGCAACACACTCCCGGTTGCGTTATTATCGCGACAGTGTGTAGGATCGCGCGCGTCCCAATACTAAATGTACTGAAAATAAATATCGCAAGAACGCAGCATCGATAATAAAGCACTCGGGAGAGCCTTTAAGTTTGATTTTGATTTCATGCCTCTAACAAATATCAGCAGGAAAATGCATTTAAGTTTTCAGACCAAAATGCTTTTTGTAAGTTACATTATTTTCGATTTGTGGAGAGAAATTAATGATTAAATGGTAGGAACTGAACCCTTGTCGCGGGAGCCCGAATCATACTTAGTCTTAGGTTTAGGTAGGTTCTTAGCAGTGCGTAATAGTAATAGGAATAGATAACCAACATAATACTCAGACAATCGACATGGGTGTTTTCAATTAAATCTAAGTTTCATTATGATTAGATACCTATATAGTACTGTAGCCGGGGGACTTTTTACAATACAATACAATACTCTTTATTTGCACACCAAAAACATAAAATAACAATATTAAAAGCAAACAAAAAGAGTACAAATGGCGGTCTTATCACTAAAAGCGATTTCTTCCAGACAACCATAGGATGGAACGGATGGATGGATGGATGCATGGATTTTTAATTACCAAAAAGATTACCGATACCACAGATTATATAATACTATACAGTACAGATGCCCATTGTCAAACAATGAAACGCGACTGCCGTAACTCGGGCAGTTTTCGGGCAAAGTAAATTGCTTGATTTTCCGAAGCTCATGAGATTTTTTTGTAGTCAGATCATGTACTTTTAGTAACAATTTACACGTTTACGTAAACATTAATTACAAATCGATACCATAACGCCATATATTGCAATTTTTAAACTAAAAATTCATTTGTATGGGATGGGACACCATGCCGATACTTACTAAATGACTAATATAAAAACCTAAAGTATGTCTTACAGATCACAACCCGCCATAGAAAAAAATAATTAAAAAAATTGTCTGAAATTTTAAATTACGAGTACCTTTTTTTTCTATACTGTCATGTTCTTCACCTTAGTTCAATGCCCATACGTAATAATAAGATAATCTAAAGTTGCCATATAAAGCTATAAGACCAATCAAAGTTGACTTTTTCATCTGGTCTTATAGCTTTGTATGGCAACTTTAGACATCTAACTATTACGTAAGTTTTTGGCGGGCTTTGGTAGCTGACGTTTGGAGTACTCATATTTCATCGAATTTTTATTGTTTATAGTGAGTTTTGGTTCGTAAAATTGGTGTTGTTTTGCGTAACAAAGTGTCGTGCAAGTGAACAATATATAGTTCAGTGAAATATGATGGTGCATGGGTCGTAAACAGGAAAAGTGTTCCGTGATTTTAGCGCGGCAAAGCGGTCGGTTCACCTCTTTCCTGTGGACTTCTCTGCTTTTCCTGCGTCTTTCGATTGTCTCCAAAAACTCGAAAGAACCATCAAAACGTCGAATACCAACGTTTTAATGTGAAAACAGAAGAAAATTAAAAATAAAATAAGATTTAGCCAAAAGGTCTAGTAACCAGGCTAGTAAATAAATTGAAAAAAAAAAAAAAAAACTATTACGTATGAGTATTGAACTAAGGCATAGGCCAAGTATTTCGCTTTTCTACGAACTAAGGTGAACAACATGACAGTATAGAAAAAAAAACTGTAACATTGAAATTTAAAAATTTCAGACAATTTTTAAATTTTTTTTTTCTACGGCGGACAGTGATTTGTAAGACTCAGGTTTTTATATTAGTCATTTAGTACCTTACAAAAATTTCGACGCGCCAATCGGTAATCTTTTTGGTAATTAAAAAGCTCCCTGGCTACAGTACTAATAGTTTACGGGCTTGCTGTCGATACCTACGTAGAATTAATAAATACCTGTAGATACCTAGTGCGAATCGGATGCCTCACGCCTATACTGTATTTGTGTTGATAACATTTTATGAAGAGTCACGTTGTTGATCTGCTATTGGGCGGTCGCGTCGCCTGTCGATTGTTGGTTGCCCCCTCCCAGGTCTACAACGGGGCTCCAGTGGTGGCTCAAGATAGTGTTCTTTTCGAAAAACAATCCTTGAAGTCACCAAATACATAAATTACCGTACAACGTCAAGCACTTTTGCTACATAAACTAGACATTGGCAAAATCATCAAATACCCAAGATGGCAGCCATTTTTTTAAAAATAGAATAGAACATTTTATGAATTAGTCCATTGATGATATGATAGCCTAGCTCTAGCTAGTTGGTAGTGAGTGAGCCTACTTGCTGAGCCGAGGGACGTGGGTCCGGAACCCGGATTTCAACATTTGTACCCAAATCATGGTTTTTTGTAGATATCTTATTAAGCCGCGCGAACTAATCAGGATACTCTATGGTTACCCGCCAATTATGATATGCTTCTATGGGTTGATTGATTTCGCGCCTCACGCATGACCGTCGCGATCTACATTCGGTCTTTAGACTGCACGGCAATCAATTTCACTCTTAAACAGAGTAGTCATAAAGTTGATTATATTATGAAATAGTTTCGAGTAGGTACCATCGGGAATTGTTAGTCCGCGCGAACGAAGATTGACGAGCGGACTTATCTTCCAGCACTCGTAGTATGCTACACGTGATACGGCTGTATCACGTCTTTTATCTCGTTCGTTCGCACGCAAATAGAAAGAGAGCTAAGATGTGATAGCGCTGTATCACTGCGGCATGCTAGCTATGCAGGTCGTACTGTACTACATTATTGGCTGCCCGCAGAATGTCATGGCATTCTGGCCATTTGTGGATTATACTACACAATTTAGATTAGACTCGAATCATTCTAGTCCACACGTGCTGTTGAAGTTCCGTCGACATAAAGTAGACACTCGTGGCCGCTGCCTTGATCGATTACCTACATTAATAATAGTGGAAAGAGGTGAAGAAAGACGTCGATATGATTGATGACAGGTCGGTAATAAGGGATAGAAGGTGATTGCAGAGTTGTCAATTTCATACAATACTTTGTCATAGAACACTCGTAGACGGTATTAATAAAAGTAATGTTTTATATATGGAAAAATAAATTAGGAAATCGAGATTGCGCCTCTCAAATAACATTTACAATTTATAATATAATTACGAAGATACAAGGCTTTGAAATTTTGAATGAATAATTTCAAATCTTGATATCTTCATAATTATATTATAAATATTATTTGATACGCGCAATCTAAATTTTCTAAGCTATTTTTCCATATTATATTACTTTTATTAAATACAGTCTACGAGTGTTCTCTTCACGTCCCAAATACCGCAGTGTCTTAAAACGAAAGTCTTCGATCAGTGTGTGTTGCCAGTGATGACATATGGAACAGAGACGTGGTCGCTCACTCAAGGCCTCATAAAAAGGCTGAAAGTCACCCAAAGGGCAATGGAGAGGGCTATGCTCGGAGTTTCCCTGCGAGATCGGATCAGAAATGAAGAAATCCGCAGAAGAACCAGAGTAACTGACATAGCCCAAAGAATTGCTAAACTAAAGTGGCAGTGGGCGGGGCACATTGCTCGCAGAACCGATGGCCGATGGGGCCGGAAGGTTCTCGAGTGGCGGCCGCGTACCGGAAAGCGCAGCGTTGGTAGGCCCCCCACACGGTGGACCGACGACCTGGTGAAGGCGGCGGGAAACCGTTGGATGAGGGCAGCGCAGGACCGGTCGTTATGGCGATCCTTGGGGGAGGCCTATGTCCAGCAGTGGACGTCCATCGGCTGAGATGATGATGATGATGATGACGAGTGTTCTACGACAAAGTTTTGTATGACAATCTCTGCAGCCACCTTAACACAGGGTCAAAAACTATTTTTTTATTCATTAGAGACGCAAGAGATTACTATGAGTAGAAGTACCGGTAGCTTTATTGGACGAAATCACAACCCCGGATTGGCAGGCAGGCAGGCTCGCTTGCTCCAAAAACTATCTAGGCTTAAAAACAAGAAGCTTTTAAAGGCTGGCCGCTTTTTAAATATTATGCTGTCATTAGTCATTCGTAAGCGCAGAGTGAGAGACAGAGCAATAACTAAATTTAATACGTTTAAGCCTAATACTTTTTGGTGCAAGTCACCCCAAATCCCGTCCGATACTAAAATTCTTTTAATCTCAGTTTGATCAGAAATATTACTAAAACTACTAAAAATTGGTTTGTTTCTTTTTGAAGTTCAAGACCTTCGAAATCTTCGAATGTGAATTTTGCCCTTGACATTTTGTTTCTATGAAAAATTTCGCCATTCTGAAAGATTTCTAGGGAATTAAAATAATCCAAATGACTTATGCTGTCAAGTTAAAACTTTCGATTCCCCTGAGAATATCTTGGGTGTGTTCTCAGGGGAGTCGAAAGTTTAGAGTCTTACGCAGTATTATAGTACTCTGTATTTATACACAAGCTAGAAAATTGTTGTCAATTCATCATCGTATTGTTCACTCAACTAATTATATACAATTTCGACCAAATTCAACACTCGGCCAATCAAACAATTTTCACATATGAATAATTGAACAACTAATGATTGGAATTTAGTAATTGATAAATGACATGTTTGAAAAAGTCTTTGTTACACGGTTACTATTTAATTGATATATTGAGTTCTTACTACATTCATAACTATTACATGGGTGTTTATTAATAGGGTGTTTTGTTACGCTTTGTATATGTCCCACTGCTGGGCAAAGGCCACTCAATGCGGATTGGTAGACTTCACCATACGCATCAGTATTTCTTCTTCCGGGTCACAGACTTAAAAGAAGAACCAGACGGAATGTCATCTAATCATGAGTGAAGCACCCATTTCTTTTGTGTGCGTGCTGTCACGCGGTACATAAGGTGATGGGTTGTCGGACCTGCGCCTAGAGCTAGTACATCTGTGTGAGTGTAGGTCCCTTGTAGAACAAACGAGATTGTATTACGTTGCATGCTTCACATCTTTTTAGTGCATTACTCGGTCCGTATTTCTTTCAGGTCCGTGTTCCGTGTATGCAGGTTTCCTCACTATGTTTTCTTTTACCGTTTGAGATCAGAAGGTATTACTCACATAAATTAGAAAAACTAATTTCATTGGTAGGTACATGACTTGTTGATATCGTCCGTGCTAATTAGAATCCATACATTCATGACTGAATGTATAAATTATCTTTAAAAATTATGAAATTCATAATTTAAGATGCTGACATTATGAACGCGATACATTTGCGATTTTGCGAATTAAAACTATTTAATAAGTACTTAAGTCTGTAATCATAATTCGACGGCCAACTTTGACGTAACTTTTGAATGAATTATGAATGAATTGATTCATAAAGTTACGTCAAAGTTTGTCCTCGAATTATGAAATATCGCACACGTCGGCACTTTAAAACTTTAAATACTTATAACTACTGATAGTTGAATCGATAGCGATGTTACAACAAATATAACAACAATTAAGCTCAATATGTATCAAAATCCTTATCCAAATCGGTTCAGTAGTTTTTGCGTTGCTCAAACAAAAATTTGACAACAGAATATTATTAGGCACAGAATATTTGAATATTATATTTAGAATAATAATCTTACTACCCCTCGGGGAGTGTAGTCGTAAGCTCATGTTTTATTTTCCAGCATTGACCATGCAGGACCGTATTATACAGGTGTAAAAAAAAAACTCTAAAAAAAGGTCTCTGCCTACCCCATTGGGAAAGAGGCGTGACGTTATAGATAAAAAAAACCTGTTGGAGCTTTTAGCGGTGCTTCAGACCATCAAACTGAACAACTTTGAGTATAGGTACTAGCCAACATCGAAATCTAGAAAAAAAAAATCGGTCAAGTGCGAGTCGGGCTACTCGCGCATCGAGGGTTCCGTACCACACCACCACAGAACACAACATATTAACTTAGAAAAAAACTTTTTTTCTCCGGGACCTTAATCATGAGACCGACTCACACTTGGCCGGTTTTTATTATTTGTTGTTATTCTGTAGAGTTTGCTCTATAATCACACCAAGTTTGACGCTTGTATGTATTACCGTTTTTACTGTAGAACGAGAAGAATAAACATCGATAAAAACCAGTTTCTTGTTGAGAACCCCCCTTAATTTTTAACTTTTTGAAAATTTTATTATTTGTTAACAAATCCGCCGTAATAACGCATATTCTGTGAAAATTTCAACTATCTAGCTATTACGGTTCAAAAGTTACAGCCCTAAATAGGTAGGAAGAACGGACGGACTGACGGACAACGTAGGCTTAGTAATAGGGTCCCGTTTTTACCCTTTGGGTACGGGAACACTAAAAAATACCAGTATCATACAAAACTGCAGTACCAACTCGACTCGTATGGGGAATTGGGGACAGGTGATTTTTTTCGCGATTTCGAACAGAATAGTGAAAGTTGTTCAGTTTGATGGTCTGAAGAACCCCCCTAAAGGCTCCAACAGTGTTTTTACACCTGTAGACATTGACTGTTTAATCTAACAGAGCTAAGTAGAATTATATTCATATTGTATCAGTAGAAATCAGTAAGATTGTCGATATCTCTCGACAGATAACTTCCTCTCGTTTTTAGGTTAAGGTGATGCTAGTTGCATCAAGGCTAGTTTGGAGAAGGTTTGACCTATGTTGTTTAACAATTTGGATTTCGATTGGTGGAGGCAAGATGTGGTCAACTTGCAGCAAAGACAAAAGCTTATTCGTGAGAGGAGGCACCTACTATAACTTACTTACCATAGATTCAATAACTTGTATGTATACAAGTTGTTACAAAAATATAAATAAACATTTAAGGGGGTGGTTTAGACCATCAAACTGAACAACTTTCACTATGGGACCAATATCGAAATCGCGAAAAAAAAAAAGATGTTCCATACTCTACAAATCGACTAGAGCTAAAATATGTATGGGATATCAGATTTTTTTTCGCGCTTTCGATGTTGGTCCCATAGAGAAAGTTGTTCAGTTTGACGGTCTGAACAACCCCATTAAGAGTTTTAAATATTTATTTTTACTTATGAAACACCTTGTATATTGTGTAGATTGACAATGAGGAATAGAAAACGCTTATTTTATAATATGATTTGTTAGAATGAGACAGATAGACACTGAGAAATATTTTATTTGCTCTAGTTGCGTCCGCGACTTTGGACCGTAGACCAGACCTCTGAATTTATTTATACTGTTTTTCATAACCGTCCAGTATTCATAGACCCGGCAGTGTCGTTATGTTGTTGAATATGTTATCCATATTCACATTTTTCGTTCACCCTCCTACTAATCTAAAACATCCTCCTCGCTACTGGCTTCTAGACTACGCGTCGTAGCTTGTCGGCTACGCGCTGTAGCAGGTACTACGCTCATGGGCGTAGCAATGATTTTTTCCCAGGGGGGGCCAGGTCCAGGTTAGGTTAGGTTGCAATATAATGTAAAACCTGGAGCGAGCGAAGCGAGCTCGAGTTTTTTACGACCTAAAATCTGGAACGAGCAAAGCAAGCTCGAGATTTTACTTCACTGTGGAAAAAGGAGCCAAAACCTAGAGCGAGCGAAGCGAGCTCGAGATTTCACTGAATTCTGGAGCGAGCAAAGCTAAGTGAGCTCAAAATTTTTCCTGCAATATAGTGAGATCAGTGTTATAAGACTTAAATCCTGGAGCGAGCGAAGCGAGCTCGAGTTTTTACGGCCGAAAATCTACAACGAGCAAAGCAAGCTCGAGATTTTGCTTCACATAGAAAACATATGGGATCCAAAACCTAGAGCGAGCGAAGCGAGCTCGAGATTTTACTGTAATATAGTGACATCAGTGTAATTAGACTTAAATCATGGAGCGAGCGAAGCGAGCTCGAGTTTTTCACGACCTAAAATCTGGAACGAGCAAAGCAAGCTCAATATTGTTCTAGATACACTATGAAAAGATATACGATCCAAATCCTAGGGCGAGCGAATCGAGCTCGAGATTTCACTGAATTCTGGAGCGAGCGAAGTAAGCTTGAGATTTTACTGCAATGTGTGTAGCCAGGAGCGAGCGAAGCGAGCTCGTGATTTTACAGCAATATAAATTAGATCAGTGCAGTAGGTTCTAAAGATAGGAGCGAGCGAAGCGAGCTCGAGATATTGCTTCATTATAACTCGATTTCTCCTGCTCATGCCGAGATCGAGGCGATTCAGTCTATTATTATTAGTAAGTGATTCATTTGATTTCTGGGGTGGGCCAGAAGGATTCTGGGGTGGGCCAGGCCCACCCGGCCCCCCCCCCCCTTGCTACGCCTATGACTACGCTACACGGCGTAGCGTAGTACGTGAACCGTAGCCTAGCCTTGTCACAGTAAAATAAATAACAAGATTGATTATGTCACTTTTTGATTTAATCCAATTTCTACTACAGTTGAGTGAGACCCATTTGCATGAATCGTTTTTTTTAAAGGAACTTCTGGAAATTACATTTTGCCTTCATTTAGACGGCCCGGAATCGGAGAAAAAAAATCTTCTGTCCCATACATTTGAGTCACGTAGGTGACGTAGGCAGCGGCGGCGGGTGCAATTTAGTATGGGACAGCAGATATTTTTTTTCTCCGATTCGTTTGCTCCCATAGTAAAAGTTGTTCAGTTTGATGGGTAGACTCTTAGTTTAAAAGGATGCTAATTATATCAATTTCACCCTGTATAATATGTGGGAGTCCACGCAAAAAGGGTTCAGTTGTCGGTTTTGAGTTAAGGTTAGATTCGGCATCTAGATCAGTCACATTTTTTTTTTTTTTTTTTTTTTTTTTTGTGTAAAGCGGCTATTCGAGTCTATTCCAGACTAGTATCACTTCGACCTTATGTAGATCTTTTGTGATCGCCACAATAGTTACAGTTCACTGCTAATACCCACTTCCTTGAGGAATTGTAGGATTTCTTTAGCAGTGAAAAATTTTACTTCACTCGGATGAACAGAGTGTTTACCCAAGCGAGTATATCGTTTGTGCATTAGTGGGCCACATTCACAAAGGATGTGAATGGGGGTTTCGTCCTCCTCCAGACAGAATCTGCAGAGTTTCGAGTCCCTTATGCCTAGGGTCGTAAGGTGTTTGTTCAGCCTACAGTGTCCCGTCAGCGCCCTTACTATGATGCGCAAGTTTGTCGTGCTGAGCGCGATTCTCTCCTTTGCCATTTTGCAGTCGAATGCCGCAATTAGTGCCTTGGAATGGTTTAATCCTGTCGTATTCATCCAGTGATCAATCGATTTTTCTAGACATAGGTTCCTAAGCGTTAAATTGACTAGGCTTTTAGGGACTCCACAGAACGGCTCTGGTCCATACTGCGTGCCACTAGCCCCATCTCTCGCCAGCTCGTCGGCCCTTTCGTTGCCTACGATGCCCGAGTGCCCAGGAACCCATCTTAGAATGACCTTGTTCAATGCGCCCAAGGTATTGAGGAGAGTCAAGCAGTTGTCCACTAGCTTCGAACTTATTGTGTCCGAAGCCAGCGCCAATAACGCTGCTTGACTATCGGAGTTTATATAGATAGTATGGTTGACGTAGCGCTTTTGCAGATTCGCCTCCGCGCACTCTAGGATGGCATATACCTCTGCCTGGAATATGGAGGCATATCTTCCGAGGTTTGTGCTTTTTTTGAACCTCGGACGCTCTCCATATACTCCACAGCCTACGTCATTTCTAGACTTGGAGCCATCAGTGAACCAAACAAGGCTGCCGGCTTTCCAATGCACATTGTCATTTAGCCAGTCAGTCCTGGATGGTAGCTCCACAGTAAAGTGTTTTGTATATTTGTTCTTAGGCTGCATAACATCTGTTATCATGCCTAGAGTGGGAATTCCCATGACTGAGTCTTTAAAAGATCTCAGTCCTTGCGAAAGCCAATTCATTGTCGTCTGAGAGGCGACTCTATGCATGCCTGCCATTGCCACTCTTTGCACATGCAAATGCAAAGGTGGCAGCCCCAACAGTGCATTAAGCGCCTCCCCAGGCGAGGTCGACATGGCTCTAGTTGCTATTAAGCAAGCGGTTCTTTGTAGACTGCTTAGCTGGGTAATTGCAGTCCCCTGTTTGGTCTTCTTCCACCATACCACAGAGGCATATGTTACTACTGGCCTCACAATGGCAGTGTACAACCACAAGGCTGTTCTGGGTCTTAGCCCCCAATTCAGCCCTGCCATACGACTACATGTACCCAAGGCAATTTTGGCCTTCTGCAGTACGTTTTCTAAGTGTCGGTTCCAAGTAAGCTTCTGGTCAAAGGTTACGCCCAGATATTTAACTTCCGTGGAAAATTGTATCTGATTGCCATTCAGAGTAGGCTGCATAAGCCTTTCAAGCTTTCGCTTGTTCGTAAACGGCACTATAACAGTTTTACCAGGATTGACCGATAATTCGTTTTCTCTACACCATGCACTTATGGTGTTGAGAGCTCTTTGTATGATGGATGATATCATGTGTTGGCAGTTACCCCTTACTGTGATCACTAGGTCATCAGCGTAGCCTTGAGTGTCAATTCTGAGGTCGGCCAACTTATACAAGAGCTGATCCACAGCAAGGGTCCATAGTAGGGGCGATAATACACCTCCTTGCGGACAACCCCTTGTCGTGGCCACTTCTAATGTGGTAGAGTGAAGAGTAAGTTTTACTCTTCGGTTTGAGAGCATCGACTTAACCCATCTGATCGTGATCGGGTCTACCTGTTTTAGTTCGAGTCCCCTGACCAGTGTTCTGATAGGTGTATTGTCAAAAGCGCCCTCAATGTCTAGGAATGCACAAAGTGCAATTTGTTTGTCCTCCAGTGCCCTTTCTATTCTGTCAGTAAGGTCGAGCAGAGCAGATTCCGTAGATTTACCTCTGCGGTAGGCATGTTGGTTAGGGTGGATGGGTCTGTTAATTAGGGCCCCATCTCTAATATGTCTGTCCAGTACCTTTTCCATCGTTTTCAAAAGAAATGAGGATAGGCTTATCGGTCTAAAAGATTTCGGCAATGAGAAGTCTTTTTTACCAGCCTTAGGTATGAATAGAACTATGACCTTACACCACTGTTCCGGTATGTGACCACAGGCATAGCTTGCTCTGAAGATCTTGACCATATATGGGATTAGGATATCACTGCCCTGCTGTAAAAATACAGGCAGTACTCCATCATCTCCACAAGTTTTGTAAGGTTTGAAGGAGTTAATGGCTGCCTCAACTTCTTTCGGCCTTATAACCAGAGCGGCCCCATTCCAATCCTCATTCCGAGGTCTTAGCCTAGGAGCGCTCTGTCTGTCAGAATCACCCTGACAGCTAGAGCCTGGGAAGTGAGTATGCGCAAGTAACTCTAATGTTTCCTTTTCGTTTGACGTAAAGGAGTTGTTTGGTCTCTTAAGAAGCCCAATTTGATTAGTCTTAGCTTTTGAGAGCATCTTGTGGATTCTCGCTCCTTGAGGCAGACTATTTATTTCCTCGCAGAGTTTCCTCCATGACGCTCTTTTCGCTTTCCTAATTTCGTTGTTGTATACAGTTAAGGCTGTTTTGTAGACCTGCCAGTTGCTGGTCTTTTTAGCCTTATTAAAGAGTTTCCGTGTCTCCGATCTAAGCTTATCTAGCTTTAAGTTCCACCACGGCACTCTACGTTTCGAGGTTTTGGTTTTTAAGGGACTGCTTTCCTCGTATGCGTCCCTAATGCTGGCAGTTATTATTTCAACTGCCAGCTCCAAACTCTCGACATCTTTAATACTTTTAGGCGCTTTTTCAAGGTTTCGCCTTAGTTTGTCTCTATAGACATTCCAGTCGGTCGCCTTTGGGCTCCTATAAGTAACGGTTTCGATAGCCAATCTAGCTCTAAGTTCGAAATATATATGTTTATGGTCTGACATCGATGTTTCATTACTTACCCTCCAGTCGTTGACGTGCCTGGCTATGTTGGTAGTAGTGATGGTGATGTCCAGAACTTCCTGCCTAGCACTTGTTACAAAAGTCGGTACACATCCTTTATTTAACGTGTGAAGACAGTTAATTGTGAGAAAGTCGTAAAGCAACTCACCTCTATCGTTGATGTTCGTGCTCCCCCATGAAGTGTGGTGGGCGTTCGCATCACAGCCCACTAGAAGCTCGGCGTTTTCTGCCCTGGCGAATTCAACCAGGCGCTCTAAGTCTTCTGTGGGATTTGGTTTCTCTCCAGGTAAATAGGCCGAGCACAGGATTACTCTTGACCCATTCCACCCTTTGAGATCAACGTACGCTGCCACCAGGTCGTCCAAGCAAAACTCTGGAACAGGTAAAAAATTAATGTTCTTGTTGAAAACAATACAAGCTCTGGGTCTGTTGCCCGTGCCAGCGTTAGCAAGTAACTTACCAGCAGAGTTTAGACCTAGAATGGTTGAGTGTGATACCCAAGGTTCTTGGATGAGGGCAATGTCTGCTTTTCCTTCAACAAGGCAACACTCCATCACCGCGGACGCAGCCGTGGCGTGATGGAGGTTTGCCTGTAGGACCCTCACCGATTCCTTTTGTACAAGCACTGTTTGTTTTTATTGCACATTGGGCCCTGCTCCACCTGTCCGCGGCTTCCTGCCTCCACGGCTGGTTTGGGCTGCCCTATGTGCATTCCCTCTTTTGAGGCCACCCCTTTTCGTGGCCCTTCCCCCATCAGCGCGGCCACCGGGCGCAGAAGTTCCCTGCCCCAGATTGCTCTGGGGACCTGTCCCTCTCTGCGTTCCGGAGCCTCCCGCCGTCTGTGAGCTCGGCCCCGCCTGGGGTGGTTCCTCTATGAGAGGGGGGCACTCAGTGCTACTCTTGATTTTAAAAAGTATCTTTTTAAAACCAAGAGTCGCCCTGCACACCATTGCTCTGAGAGCCTCCACAGAGGGTTCGTCCAGAGAGAAGGTGGCTATCCACCCACTCTCTTCCTTCCTGCTGTGGAGCACCCTCCAGTGCTCAGTGTTGAGCCCCTCGTTTTGCGCCCCAAGTACAGCTAGGCTTTCCACCAAGGACCGCGCCTCACTGCTGGGTATAAAAGTTGTGGCCACTGCCGGCTTTGGAAGCTCGCTCTCCGACATAAGGGAGAGCTCAGCAGTCGGCCACGGTCTTAGTTGTGGGATTTTCCCCGCCAGCCAGTCTGCCCCGGCCTGATCTTCACATGTGATCAGAGCCCAGCCTGGCCTGTGGTTGAATCCCACAAATTTAGGTGCAGTTCCTTTTTCCAAAATCGCAATTTCTGCAATTAAGGCATGATGGACCTGCACCATCTCCGCGTCGCTCATGGGGCTCGAGTTGCGGATCCCCACTCGCATGGATCCAGCTACCTCTTTGTAGCTGGGTCTCTCACTCCCCGTCAATTTGGGAGCCTTTTTTGGCTGCCCTTGGGGTGATTCCTCCTCGGAGCGGTTTCGCTTCAGCGTCTTCGGCTCCGGGGTTGGATTCGGCCTCGGAATTTCAGCCCAAGTCTTTTGGCACAGTGACAGAGCTTCTTCCGCCCCCATCCCAGTCGCCATCAGTTTCTTGAGCCGCTTCCGAGCAGCTCCAGACAGTTTTAGCCGTTTGGCTGCCCTGTCCTTACCCTTCGTTCGCTTGTCCGTCATAGGCACTTCGGAGTCACTGCTGATCTCCCTTGCCCTCTGACTTCCAGTCGATCCGGAGGGTTTTGTACTGGGCACTTGGAGGGCGCTAAATGCTCCTTCCAGCCCAGCAACAGTTCCTCCCTGGAGAGACTCCAGAGAGGAAGAAAGTAATATGTTTTCTTCTAAATTTGGTTCCATAAAAGTCCCACGAGTAGCTAGGGAAAACAACATCGCCACCGACAGAGCCCCGCATGCCGGCAGAAGAGAAAAATACTCCCGGAGTCTCTCCGGTATCCGAGAGCCACCGTTAACGACTGGACTCCCCTCCAGCCACGCATCCATCAGCACGGTACGAATGACACTTTGGATTGGGGGTAACTCTTTGCCAACGACTAGCAAGAACCTGAACTAAGTCTAGATATTTACTGAGTTCAGATAGTTACTAGCCGTTACCCGGGATGCACCCGTGAGACATCTTTCCTTTCCAGGAGAATACTGATATTCCACCTGGAAAGACAAGCTGTATCACATTCGTGGAGGTGTTTACCTTTGCTCCCAATCAATTGCTCCTCATCAGTCACATGATCATAATATGGAATATTAAAAAAGGTGGATTTAAATGCCGACACCTGCGTGGACGCCCCCACATATGTATTCTATAACGTCTATATAGTCACCATATTATTACAAGTCTGGTTTAGATTCTGGTACTTTGATTGGGATATAATCTTAGATAATCTTTGTGACAATGTCAAAGATAATTCAATGTTTAACACCATAATTAATATAAATTATAATAATAATTCTAATCTTGTCTCAGCGCTGTAACAAAACCTATACCACCAATTTACAAACCCAATCCTCTCTCTCCAGTGGAAATAGTACGAAAGGGAGTAATAACGCAAGTACGCAACTCTTCCATCGCCCCCGGCACGCTGGTGCGAGTGAAGCGAGGGGGCGCCGTGCCGGCCGACCTGGTGCTGCTCTGTGCGGCGGGGGCGGAGGGCAAGTGCTACGTCACCACCGCCAACCTCGACGGAGAGACCAACCTGAAGACGCTGCGGGTGCCGCCGCCGCTGGTCGGATACACACCCGGTACGTTCAGTAAGAAGGCCTGGAAAACTCCGCAGTTTACATACCAAATTTACCTATTGAGTTAGGTTATTAGAGAGGCTTACATCTACTGAAAGTGACGAGACCTTGAGACGTGTCAGAGTAAAAAAAGCTCACGCGCGTTGTCCTTCGGTTCGAGATAGACTGCACTTTAGTTAGTGGTGTTACAAATCGTAAAATAAGTTCCTAAAAACATATTGAGACTGTGAAGGAACTGTGGAAGGTTCCTTAATGAGGGATTTTCAGAAAGCCATTAAAAAAGAAAAAGTAGTTCCTAATGGCTCGATTATGGCAAATCCCCCCATTTTTGGGGAGGCCTATATCCAGCAGTGGACGTTTATCGGCTGATATGATGATGATGATGAATGGCTCGATAGATGGCGTTGACGGGACAGGGGCGAGCGACCTTGCAGATAATAAAATACAAATAAAATAGTAAGAATTTGGGTTTTTAAGTCAGCAGCAAAATATGAACATTATATTTCATCAATGGATGCGTCTCTGAGTCAGTGACATGCATTTTTGTTTACTTTTTAGCCTAAAATTTTCGTCTTTGGACCCCTCTCTGGTCAACGCCATCTATCGCCGTTATCTTGCACTACGTTTAACTAGTTGTCAGAAAACTCCTCATTAAAAAGCGATTATGCTATTTATTTAAAAGGAAGGTAAATGCAGACTGGAATCCAACTACCGTCCCACTAGACCACTACATTACATTAAATGCCACTGAAACTGAATTCTCTCCAGATATACTCCCGGCAGGCATGCGAATAGAAGTGCCCAACCCGGTCGCAGACCTGTACACGTTCTACGGTCGCCTGGAGATCCCCGGCCACGACAGTATGGCCGTCACGACCGACAACATGATGATGAGGGGCTCCAGGGTCAAGAATACCGAGTGGGCAATCGGCTGCGCTGTTTATACTGGTAAGTAACACAGTATAAGAAAGAGTGGCTATTACTAGATACAGTGTGGATACTCCCTGCCTCCCACCAACATTTTTACCTCACCCCCTCTGGTTACCTGGTGGTTACCTGACACCACAATTGACACGCTAGAATAATTAATGTGTTCGAAACAAAGAGAACATAATATCAGGACGAAGGATAAAATCTCTTTTTGAATAGACTGGTAGCAATGCGTTTTATCCGACTTCCGGCCAAGGATCTTAGAATCATAAAGGATGCCACTCCTCCTTACAAGCATGGAAACAAGAAAATTGGCCATGGCGGTTGGTAATATTCAACCTTCTTTCGTAAGACTCCGTCGTCGATATTTTTAACGTTTTTGTGTCCCTTTCTATCAAATAAGGTCGTCATGTATGACAGTGACGAGCTAAAATGTTTATCGTTGGATTAGAAACAGACAAAAAACGTGAAAACAACAACGGGAATTTACGAAAGAAGAACGATAATTACCGACCACCAAGCAGTATTATCATGTTTCACCGCTTGTTAGGCAGTCTGCACTCCAAGGTATAGACAATACCTATGCCAGCGTTTCGCATGTGCTGGCGTCATCTTGTCAAATTCTGTGTTTCCTAGGCAGTGTCCGGGGTGTGGTTATGGGGAATGGGGAGACACCGCTCTCCCATAAACATTACAAATAGTAGATTCTTTTTCTTTCGTGTCAACATGAGCTATATCGCATGACAGTCATTTATGCTGTAGTGGAGTAAGATTAGCCAGTCAGCAATGGTCGTATACAAGCTCACTGCCCAGGATCCTGCCCAGGTCTATAAGGGTTATTAAACTAATTATAGTGAAATGCGTGCATGCGTTCATATTTACTTTGGGTGGGCAGTGGAGCGGGCTTTTATTGTGTGTGAAAAAGTATGAAATGCTCAGCTACAATATTCTTAATACTTATCGACCCAATGTCAATGGATTGTTTTGTTCATGTGTCTAACCCCTAGACATTTATTTTCTTCACCCTTCAGAAACATGGTAAATGAAGAAGGCAATACCGTTTAGGGGAAGGAACTTGTAATCTCCCGGTTTTGGACACAACATTGGCATGGATAGTAAGATGTGACCTCAACGGCCAGCGGAAACCACGACAGACAGGGGGGTATGGGCCCCAAACAAATGTCATAGAAAAACATGGGCAGATTCTACAGCCGATAAAAAAATGTCAAAAAAGGGGATTTTCTGAGGAACTCCATACAAATTTCAAACTGTAACAGATTAGCTATTTCGTGTGATTAGCACTTTGATAATGATATCATTAATTAGTATTAGTGTAATCTTCAACATCCGTACAAATAAGATTCAAACAATAACTTTTCATAAGTCTGTCTGTCTGGAAGTCGACCCGTGGTGTTTCCTAAACCAACTTACAGACAAACTACAGCATCACCTAGAAAAACACTGAAAAAAACGTATGGTTTTTAGTCGCTATTAACTTTGCTATAGCTACACGCTTAAAAAGGTAGCTGGCAGATTCCGTTTACTACTGAACAATATTTCTAAAAATCTTCTTTTCTAAGATCTCTTATCTTAAGAAGATATTTCAACTCGAATGTTTTTGATTTTATCTGAGGTAGGTTTCTTTGTCATAATCCTGAAATAACTATTATTGTGATCTAATATTTAATGACGAATAAAAATTTAAATGGCAACAAAAAAATTTCGTTGTCGAAAACCACAGACCTCACAGGGCTTTCCTAAATAAAAATAAATTTTATTAAGTTTGAATGGACCTGTCAAAGTAAATACGTCCCTTCAAACTCCATAAAAATTAATGTTTTTTGATTTCGAAGGGACGTATATCTACTCCCTAATAGATATCCCTAATAGGTATATCTACTCCGTAATCAAATTGATCCCTAAAAACATAATAAGAATTATTTTTATTGAGTTTAATGAGACTTCCCAGAGGTGGGACATACCGGCGATTGTATAAAATCTAAAATTAATCATTTTTATCGGTTTCTTAAAGCATTTTGGTATATTTGACAGCGCGACCCCTCTGGCCTCAAATGTCGTAAACGCCACTTTTTGCCAAAATTATTTAAAAATGCAGTTTTGTTTATTTTTTTTCGCTCTATCGATCGGTGTATTCCCCTGGAAAAAGTCATTTTTGGCGTTTACGACAATTGAGGCCAGAGGGGTCGAGCGTAACTCTCAAAAACGATTACAAATACTAGCATATTACTAGTAAACTTATACCGGTATAAAACTCTAGCACTAAGCCCCACTTGCGCCAACCACGGGTTAGCAATTAACTCCGGATAAAACAGCTCTCTCATTTGTTTTTCTATACAAAAAAACGCTGGGTTACCAACTTAACCTGGAGTTTATTGCTAACCCAGGTTGACGCAAGTGGGGCTAAGAGGTTCTGACTATAGCGTTTTAACCTTAGATCAAAATAAAATGAATGGATAGGCCTTACGCAAACATTTCAAACCAGAAAAATGAGGCAAAACAAATGAACGATTTACTTCAAATTTGTATGCAAGTGCCATAGATTTGACAGATAATGGCGCTAGTTTGTATGGACCAAGTGCACCAGTAGTTTGCTTCAACTTACCGCGCTTTAGGCCTATCCATTAATTTTATTTTGATCTAAGGTTTTAACACTAAACCTTAATTTCCAGGTGAAGAAACAAAGCTGGCCCTCAACTCAAAATATAGCGGCAACAAATTTTCATCATGCGAGTTAGCAGTCAACGGCTTTCTTGTGTTCTTCATCGGTATTCTGATCATAGAGATGGGGGTCTCTTTAGCAGCTAAATTATTGATTGAACGACGCAATCTCGGCCATGAAGTTTATTTGGGTGATGGAACATCGTGGCCGCCACCTTTTAGCAGCATAATGCAAGATTTATTCTCGTTCTTGCTGCTGTATTATTATATAATACCTATGTCTCTTTATGTGACGATAGAACTGTATAAATTTGTTGGTGAGTAAGTACCTTTAAATACATGGTGTAAGTTTAGACAGTTGCATTACTTTAAAGAGTGATTGTACTCATGAAACTCATCAACTTTCCTCAAGGAGCATAAGGGAAATTCTCAACATTCCATACAAACGTTCTATCAGCTAATTGCATTTAGTATAGTTTCCAAATATTTCCTCTAAATTAGGGAAGTTTGGTCTAAAAGTTTTTCGGAAACTAAGGTCGGGGGTTCAAATTCCGCTAGAAACATTTTTTTAATTCAAAATTATTTGTTTTTGTGTCTGTTTGTATGACCGTTTTTAATACCAATAACATAAATCCTTTTGTTTAAAAAAAAAGGAATATGGTTTTGTTTCGAAAACACATCATTCACCCAACAATAAAACAGTAGGTAATAAACATGATTCGTAATGTAATTTATGGGCATTTTTTACGTTAAGGGTCGGCACTACCCTGATCGGGCCAAACAGGGTCCGGCGTTCCGACTTTTGAGGATAGTAAATAGCTATATTTCGAAACAAAATTAATACCATCGCTTCTTTAAAAGATGAAGTACAAGATGAACAAAAAAAAATTCAGTAAAATTTTATAGTTACATCAGAAAGTAATCGAGAATTTCATGAAAAACTCTAGAATAGCACTGCCGCGTTCCGAGTCCTGTGATTTAGTTAAACAAAATAAAACAACAAAATATATTTCAAATCAATGGCAAAGCATCAAAGAACACTTTAAACAAATCAGTTTTTCGATATGACTTCTAGTTTTTTTGCAATTTGTTACCAAAAATCACATATTTTTTTGGACGTTTTCTTCATACAAATTACTATGGGCCGTCAATCGTTCGAAATCATTGCGAATAGACCGGTGACCGGCAACACCCGACACTGTCTTAGAAGATTAATGAACAGATCCATTTTGTACCCATTATTACTTATAAAAAACCGGGCAAGTGGGTGTCGGGCCACACGCAGTGTATAGTGTAGCGGCCACGCGTGGAAAAGTCGTCTCTAAACCAAATCTCGTATGTAAGTTCTGTATATACCTACAACAGGTATGGGTGTGTTCAGGGTACTCTCTGGATCACGAAACTGCTTGTTGTATAATTCTATAGTGGTGGAGGGGGGTAGCAGTGACGTCATAAAGATGGCCGCCGACGGTTTTAGTTTTTCTTCAATTGTAGCGCACCTATGAGGTCAATCTGGTTGTGCAAGGTGTCATTTGAAAGCTTATTCAATTTACTTTAACCATTTCATAGACACCTAACGTGAAAAATTTGTATTTACTGAAATATTTTCAATTTATTGCATTTTTTGTTACCTACCAGCAATCATTCCTCCAGTTTTCTCGGAAACGGGTAACTTTATTGTGATTATAGTCATTACATAAAACATAGATAATTTTATTAGCTATCTTACAACATCAATTGCATAAAAATACAAGTTCAAATGACTGAGCTGTGTCAAATTTTCTGGTGCACTGTAACTATGAGTCCAAGCGTGCGTCGGTGTGCGGGCGGGGTGGACGGACTGCAAATAACATTATGATTTATAGATTATATAAAATTAAGGTTTCCATTGTAATATTGATTCGAAAAACATACATTTTTATATTATTTGCACATGCGTTTACATAAATAATTGTAGATGTACAGGGTGTAATATTAAATGCGTTACATACTTAAGGGGGTGCTTTAGACCATAAAACTGAACAACTTTTACAATGGGACCAACTTTGAAATCACGAGAAAAATTAGCTGCTGTTTCATACATTATGGTCCAGAAAAGATTGACATGTTCTACGGGACATCTGATTTTATTTCGCTATATTTATGTTGGCTCCAAGGTGAAAGTGGTTCAGCTTGATGGTCTGAATAGTACCCCATTCGATATAATATGTACCTACTTATAACGCATTATGTTTTACACTATATATACAAGAATGAGACTGCCTTGGAAAAGTTAATAAAAGAATGAGACATCCAAAACAATTCATGAACAACTTTCATTATAATTTATTTAGACAAGCACAAGAATAAAAAGTTAAATATCAGAAATTCAAATTAAATCGAATCCGCAACGCAGGCTCAAAACAATTTAGTTAATTGTTATAAAAAACAATTGTTAGTTGCAAGCATGCAATGTCTAGAGTGTTTCATCATCATCACCAAAATTATACTGATTTAAGCATACCTCCTCACTGATATTTTATGGCAAACACCCTGCATGCATTTTTGAATTTTACTAACAAATCTTGCATCTCGCACTACGGCAGCCTGTTTTGCATTGGCAAGACATTAATTCCAAATCTTTTACGAAATACATGGTTTTAACGTTGTTACGAGTATCGGTGACAATTTTTCGTTTTCCTATGTTCAACCATGGTTTGTTGTGGTAAATTATGAAATGCCACATCTACAGTGGCCCAAACGTAGGTACATTTGGTAATTTGCTCTTTTTATATGTTGTTTCAGAGCTTCTTGTGACGGTAGAAGTTTATCCACGTTACCAATATTATAACAGCAAATAGCCATATTAAACTTCTCACCTTTTTGCTTTAGATCAAATCCTTCCAGAAGATCGTAATTTTCTGTGAAGACTTTCCTTGTGATTTTCTTCGAAAAACCTGACAATGAGCTTGTGCTATCGCATACTGTAAGAGCGTGGAACGTCAATAAACAGTTTATTTCTGGTCCGAGTGTTTGAACAATGTTATTGACTAAAACGTATTTTGATTTACTCGCGCTCATTCCTCATTAAATCCAGACCTTCGCTGGTAACCTGTCGAAGAAATGTATGAGCAACAGTAAAACTTCAGTGTCTGTTTACCATTAGGGTCTCAAACCCACTTTGGGCCTAAGATGTTTCTTTGGGCAGCATCAATTACATGTAACAAACGAAACGGGTGCTGACACCTTGTTCGTGATTGCTTTTTAAGTGATGGACAGGTCTGTTTTTATTTGTTGCTACAGTAAGTGGATTTTCTTATCCACCAGCGGTTAATAATTCTATGTCACCCTCAAGTTTTTTGCTCTTGAAATAAACCAAATCAATACAATTGTTCAAGCTCTCGGACCAGAAATACACTGTTTATTGACGTTCCACGCTCTTACAGTATGCGCTAGCACAAGCTCATTGTCAAGTTTTTCATAGAAAAGCAGAAGCAAAGTCTTCATAGAAAATTACGATCTTCTGGAAGGATTTGGAATGGTCGTTGACCTAACAGAAGATCTAAAGCAAAAAGGTGAGAAGTTTGATATGGCTATTTAGGTACTGTACTGTCATAGTATTAGTAAAGTGGATAAACTTCTACCGTCTCAAGAAGCTCTGAAATAACATCTAAAAAGAGCAAATTACCAAATGTACGTTGTTACGGTAAATTATGAAATGCCACATCAGTAGGAGCCCTACTACTGATGTGGCATTTCATAATTTACCACCACCTACAAACCATGGTTGAACATTGGAAAACGAAAAGTTGTCACAGATAACAACGTTAAAACCAAGTACCTACCTATTTCGTAAAGATTTGAAATTAATGTCTTGCCAATGCAAAACAGGCTGCCGTAGTGTGAGATGCAGATTTGTTAGTAAAATTCAAAAATGCATGCAGGGTGTTTGCCATAAAATATCAGTGAGGAGGTATGCATCAGTAGGTATAATTTTGGTGATGTTGATGAATCACTCTAGACATTGCATGCGTGCAACTAACAATTGTTTTTTTATAACAATAATAAATATTGTTTTGGATTTCTCATTCTTTTATTTACTTTTCCAAGGCAGCCTCATTCTTACATAGTGTAAAATTTAATGCGTTAAGTAGGTACATATTATATCGAATGGGGTACATCAGACCATCAAGCTGAACCACTTTCACTTTGGAGCCAACATAAATATAGCGAATTAAATCAGATGTCCCGTAGAACATGTCTCTTCTAAACCAAAATGTATGAAACAGCAGCTAATTTTTCTCGTGATTTCAAAGTTGATCCTATTGTAAAAGTTGTTCAGTTTTATGGTCTAAAGCACCCCCTTAAGTATGTAACGCATTTAATATTACACCCTGTACATCTACAATTATTTATGTAGACGCATGTGCAAATAATATAAAAGTGTATGTTTTTCGAATCAATATTACAATGGAAACCTTAATTTTATATAATCTATAAATCATAATGTTATTTGCAGTCCGTCCACCCCGCCCGCACACCGACGCACGCTTGGACTCATAGTTACAGTGCACCAGAAAATTTGACACAGCTCAGTCATTTAAACTTGTATTTTTATGAAATTGATGTTGTAAGATAGCTAATAAAATTATCTATGTTTTATGTAATGGCTATAATCACAATAAAGTTACCCGTTTCCGAGAAAACTGGACGAATGATTGCTGGTAGGTAACAAAAAATGCAATAAATTGAAAATATTTCAGTAAATACAAATTTTTCACGTTAGGTGTCTATGAAATGGTTAAAGTAAATTGAATAAGCTTTCAAATGACACCTTGCACAACCAGATTGACCTCATAGGTGCGCTACAATTGAAGAAAAACTAAAACCGTCGGCGGCCATCTTTATGACGTCACTGCTACCCCCTCCACCACTTTAGAATTATACAACAAGCAGTTTCGTGATCCAGAGAGTACCCTGAACACACCCATACCTGTTGTAGGTATATACAGAACTTACATACGAGATTTTTTTTCTCTGGTCCTGGCCGCTAGTCTAGTAAGGTTCCGTAGTTGCCCGTCACGATATGTGGACTTAGAAGTACATTTTATAAATTGGTCGACTATTACTCGTAAATTTTTGTCCCCATTATTATAACAGAATAATTATAAGTTTATTATTATTGGTAGGTACTAGCAAACTTACGATTGATAATCTGTTATCATTATCATCATCGTCAGATATGTTATACAGGGTGAATTTGATATCATTAGCATCCTTTTAAACTAAGAGTCTACCCATCAAACTGAACAACTTTTAATATGGGCGCAAACCGATCGGATTTCAACCTGTACATAAGTATGGAATAAGAGTGAATTCTGTGCCGTAGCAGTAACTCAAACGATTGCCTTCAAAAGACATTTGCACGACAGAATTTTGCGCGACACACAAGACAACACAAAGGAATTTCACAGAAGTTACTTTCCGAGCACAGTTTGGTAGTTTTTGGTTATTATGGTAGTTTTGGTAATTAATGGTAGTTTTTGGTTCTTTCAGTAATTTTTGGTAATTTTCATAGTTTTTGGTTATATTAGTAGATTTTCGTACTTTTTGGTAGATTATTGTTATTTCGGTAATTTTTCGTATTTTTGGTAGTTTATGGTTATATTGGTACTTTTTCGTACTTTTTGGTAGTTTATGGTTATTTCGGTACTTTTTGTTTTGGTTCATTTCATTTCATTTATTTACTTTAAATTGTAGGTAGTTACTTACATAAGTTTCAGATGGTAAGTACAGAGTATTAGTCACACTACAATATAATTTATAAACATAAAGAAAAAAAAAAACAGATTTAAACAATAGGTGCCAGACAATTACATACTATCACCTTTCACTACTACAATCAAATTAAATGTCGCATAAAATCAGTTTAATGTTATTAAAACACCTTTCGATTAATTATACCTTCTTCAGAAATCTCTTGTCGGGTAGGGCTTTAATTTCATCTGGTATTTTATTATACACAAAAACAGCATTCGACTTTGTAGTTCTTTGCATCGATGCTAGTTGGTAATTTGGTACCAGTAGCTCATTTTTGCGAGTTAAATTTAGTCTTTTGCTACGGAATGGGGGTTTACTTGGGAATTTGTCGGGGTATCGTCTCACGATTTTGCACAGCTCGAGGATATACAAAGCTGTCACAGTGAGCAATTTCAAGTCGGTGAACAAGGATCGGCATGACAGCCTGTTGGACTAAATTCCGCTTACGGATCGAATGCACCTCTTTTGCAAAACAAATATTTTATATTTTATGTCAACAGACTCACCCTAAAACGTAGTGAGTACTTGCTCAGTGACTCACCCCGTAGCCAAGCCATAAAGAACTCTTTTGTTTATTATGTTAGTTTTTGGTAATTTTCATACTTCTATCAAATAATAACAAAAAGTATAAAAATCTACCAAAATGACCAGAAACAACGAAAAAGTACCAAAATCTACCAAAACAATCAAAAACTACGAATAATACTAAACTCTACCAAAAACTACCAATAGTACCAAAACCTACCAAAAGAACCAAAAACTACCAAAATCTACCACAAGAACCTAACTGTTGACATTGTAATAATTCAGATAGGCAGGTCGTGGGTTCGAATCCCGCTCGCCGCCCGACTTTTTCAATCTTTAATTTGATTAAGCTAACATGGCATACATGTAAAATAATAAAATTCTATTGTAATAATTATTTTCTTATCTTTGTAATACTTCTTGTTAATATTGCTGTGCCCTTTCAGGGTTCATGGTTAAGTACATGACTTTAGCTACTAAGTAAAACCTATGCTGTAACTGTACATGAATGCGAATAAATTAATATGAATATGAACCAAAAACTACCAAACAGTGCCCTTTGTAAGTAACATTTTAGTTTTTAAAATAACTTTTGCAATTCTTTTGTGTGTTCTTTTGTCGCGCAATGTCCTTCAGCTTGACCACTTTTTTCAGAGAATCTACCAAAATCTACAAAGTCCTGTTTCAAATTCTACCAAATTATATTTATGTCGTTCCAGATGGTTAAAATTTAATATTAAACACGTTTTTGAACAACATGAATGAGTCTTTTAAAAAGAAAGGAATGAAAGTGAATGTAAGTAAAACAAAAGTTATGGTGCTAGAGAGGAATGATGATGACGAACGTACTGTATGCAGTATTAAGATAGGTGATGAAAAATTGGAACAGGTGAATAAGTTTGTGTACTTGGGATGCATGTTTACCAGAGACGGTAAGTGTGAGGGTGATATTGAGAGAAGAGTGAAAGCAGGAAATAGGGTAAATGGAGCTCTGCATTCTTTTGTGAAAAGTCAACACGTGTCCAAAAAGGCACGGATGGCAGTTCATAACGGAGTGTTAGTCCCAACATTGATGTATGGAAGTGAATCTTGGGTATGGCAGAAGACGCACGAAAGTAGGATTAACGCTGTGGAAATGCGCTCATTGAGAAGTATGTGTGGTGTAACTGTTATGGACAAATTTAAAAATAGTTTAATCAGAGAACGTTGTGGTCTGAAAGAGGATGTAGTGACAAAGATAGAGAAAGGTATGTTGCGATGGTTTGGTCATATGGAAAGAATGGATGAGTGCAGATTGACGAGTGCAACCTATAAGGCAAGCGTAAGTGGAAATGTTGGAAGGGGACGGCCTAGACGTACATATTCGGACCAAATTGGCGACGTGCTTAAGAAGGGCCAGGTCAGATCTACCCGAAACCGACGAGCATGCATGAAGGGACTAATGAATGTGGAGGAAGCTAGGGAGGTTTGTCAGGATCGTAGCAGGTGGCGTTCCGTTGTTTCTGCCTACCCCAGTGGGAGACCAGCGTGAGAATATGTATATGTATGTATGTATGTTGAACAACATTTATTATAAATTTTATTGAACGCTCATCATGTTATTTCCGCATTTTTGTATAATTTTTATTGGTTTTCATCGATTCAAATTTGTAACATGGATTCAAAGGTTAAAGTCCTATGACAAAAGTGCAAAGAACGTGTTATGTAGAAAATTTTATCCGATTTAATTTGTCTTTACAAAACTTTTCGATAAAACGTAAAAAAATGAAAAAGTCACCTTTAGAGCCCTCCTTCCTTGAACTCGCAAAATCGGGAGTTCCAACATCGAAATTCGTGTTCAGCAGGTCCGAATTAGTAAAAAAAACACATTTGGCTAAGTGTTACCCAAAATGCCTCTAGAATTTAAATCCGTCTAAAAGTGAACCAGTCATTAAAGCTTTACTAGTAGTTCCGGAAAACTTCCAAACCCTGCAATGGATGTTTTTTTTTTGTTTAATTGTTTTACAGCCATTTGTATTGCCAGCTTAGATTTTTTTTAGACTGAATCCTTGCATTTATGATAAAATTTTCGAATACCGAATTTCTATTCTGCTAAAGAATTTCCCACTACTAAATTATCGTTCTCTTTGCCCTAAATCCACCAATAAAGTAGAAATCTACTAAAAGTGGTCACACTGATGTCCTTTTGTACAAATGTTTTTGAAGGCTCCAGTTACTGCTGCAAAATTAACTTTTATTCCGTGCTAAAAACATATCTGACGATGATGATGATGATAAAAGATTACAAACCCTTAGTTTGCTTATACCAATAATATTAAACTTAGGCCCAATTCGACCAAACACGAGTAAATTTAATTCTTAGATTAAGTCGCTTTGTTACTATAGAGTAAACTGATTTTGCGTTTTGCCAACCCTAATCTAAATGAAATGTCAATGTCACATAATTAAAAAAATTATAATAAAAAGAAACCTAACAAATTAAAGCTGTATAACCTCACATTACAATAAGTACGGATACAACGACCTCTTTCCTTAGGTGAATTATACATTCGTTCTTTTAGTACGGGGTGTGTAAACAACAAAAGTAAAATTGCTCCTTGTATAGTTTACTCTTCTATAAATCTAAGTTTGGTCGAATCCGGCCTTATAATAATAAAATTATTCTGTTATAAGTTTTAGTTTGCTCTGTTATAATAATTTTAAGTTTTTTTAAGCCTTAGTAATACTGTATATATGGTTGGGACCCACCAGGGGTGATCTTTGATCAGTCACATTTTGGGTCCATCACGGTACTATACTGTTACTGTAAATGTCAATTTCGACCTACGGCCCTCAAATCCAGATGCTGCAGGTGCAGGAGTATTGCGACGTACGACCAAATATTCAACATCAATTTAATGAGGTAAAATCTGCCTTCCAGGTAGTAGGTACCCTAAATTCGGTCGGACCTATAAACCTGCCAGGATAGGGTGCGGCCTACCAGACTTTTTAGGCCTTACTAATTGGCCTCTATACCAACAGACTTCAACGAGGTAAAATGTTGTGTCACCAGGGTTCACTTTTTCCTTCACACCAGTAAACGTGCCATGCCAGCCAAGCTGCGCCGCGGCCGACCAAGTTTTTTGCAAGTAACTTATTGCCAAATTTAGCTATAAAATTTATTTGTTCATTAATCTTATAAGATAGGGTTGAGTGTTGTCGGCCACCGGTCTTTTTCTTTTGACAGATATGTCAAACGGGCCGTAGGTAGTGCCGACCCTTAAGATTACCTTCTCGAATTACTCCCTTATCTACAGGCGCTTTGATAGCGTTGATCCGCTATGTAATCTGCTTTTATTTCCTTCATAACTGTCTTATATTTAGATTTGTTTACTTGTCAATATACTTTCGTTTTATTGAACGTGAGCCGAATCAACAGGCATTGTCTAGTCGTAAATGAACCAGTGTCTAGTCCAGATTGGTCTTAATATGTTGACGGTTTTTCAAGGACCAATTAGACCATCAAACTGAAAAACTTTCTCTATGGAACATCGAAATCGCGAAAAAAAAACAGCTGACCCATATGCGATTTCGTTGTTGGTCCCATAGAGAAAGTTGTTCAATTTGACGGTTTGATCATCCCATTAAAAAGTGTCAGCATATTAAGAAGGACCCTATATAAGTATACAGGGTGAAATTGATATCATTAGCATCCTTAGCATGCGGGGCACGCGCCCCGCTCTGCTGATCGTGGTGCACAGATTTATTCGCGTTGTCTTCTATGTACATAATTATGAAATGGTTACAGGTGCCCTGTTCATCGGGTGGGACGAGGAGCTCCGGTGCGAGGAGACGGGCATGCCGGCCATCGCCAACACTTCCGACCTGAACGAGGAGCTGGGCCAGGTCGAGGTCCTCTTCTCCGACAAGACCGGCACTCTCACCAAGAACCTGATGGTCTTCAAGGCTTGCACTATTAAAGGACAGGTTGGTATCGCAACCACTTTCGGACACTATTGCTTTATAGGTTATTGTTTGTAATTTTAAAATGATTGTATTTCTTTTGATAGATTTTGTTTTGACGCCATTTTATGTTTAGTTTTGGGACGATATTCCTTGAAAGACGAGTAAAGAACTTTAAGGGTTGAGATACATTTACCAACGGCGACAGATGGCGTGCCCATACAAAAATGTAATAAAAATCGGTCAAGTGCGAGTCGGGCTACTCGCGCATCGAGGGTTCCGTACCACACCACTATAGAACACAAAATATTAACTAGGGAAAAAAGTTTTTTCTCCGGGACCTTAAACGTGAGACCGACTTCTACTTAGCTGGTTTTTATTATTTGTTGTTATACTCTAGAGTTTGTTCTATAATCACACCAAAGGCCTTTGAACCTCTTTGTATGGGAGGCTGGCATAGTGATGACCATAATTTTTCAGGAATTTTAAAAATGCGGCGCACCATGAAACCTATGCATATCGATAGAGGATCTATAGACGAACAAAAAATGTCTAATAACATATAGTCCTAAAGTGCAACGTTTTCGAGATAATCCATGTTAAAGATCTTGATACTCGTAAAAATCCTAACACATTTTCCTCCAATATCTACAGGGTGAAATTGATATCATTAGCATCCTTTTAACTTAAGAGTCTATCCATCAAACTGAACAACTTTTACTATGGGAGCAAACCAATCGGAGCAAAAAAAAAACTCTGCTGTCCCATTACTAAATGCACCCGCCGCCGCTGCCTACATGACTGAAATGTATGGGACAGCAGATTTTTCTGTTGCTTCGATTGGTTTGCTCCCATACTAAAAGTTGTTCAGTTTGATGGGTAGACTCTTAGTTTAAAAGGATGCTAATGATATCATAATTTCACCTGTATAAGGTGTCTCTGCCTCCGTGGTCACTAGTCATTGGACCACGGTTGGAATGGTTAGGGTTGAACTACACCACGTAGCACAGCATCGCATTTTTCCGTCGCTCCATCCTTTTCTGTTACTCAGGAACGTCATTTGCTAGAGCATATAAGATAGACGGAACGCGATCGCACGCGGCGTGCTGTTCCGTGCTGTTCCGTTCCGTCTATCTTATATGCTCTAGCAAATGACGTTCCTGAGTAACAGAAAAGGATGGAGCGACGGAAAAATGCGATGCTGTGCTGCCTGGTGTAGTTCAACCCTTAAAAGAGTTAGGGCTCTTGACACTGAGGTCGTGGGTTCGATTTACACGGGGGACACCTAGTGATATGCCACTTTGTGCGTTTTTCGCCAATTGGTTAGGATTAGGACAATGCAGGCTGAATCACCTGATTGTCTGAAAAGAAAGATGATTACGTGCTTCGGATGGCACGTTAAGCCGTTGATCCCAGCTACTATCTCTGGTGGCTATTAGTCGTTACATAAAAATCACGCCAGAGGCCGTAAGATGTTCTGAAAAAACTCTGACACCAGGACATGCCCACACGAGAAGAAGGTGTAATAGAAAATGTTTTTGGTATAAAAAAGTTCTATTACACGTGTATGTGAAACCCAGTATGTGAAAAAATACCAAGGTAGGTACCGATTATAATTGATTTCGAAAAGGGTTCTTATTTTATTTATTTTATTTTATTTTATTTATTTGGCGCAGTAACAAAGTACAAACTGATACATCGATTTTAAACAGGGTCCTACTTAATATGCTGACACTTTTTTAAGGGGATGATCAGACCATCAAACTGAACAACTTTCTCTATGGGACCAACAACGAAATCGCGAAAAAAAAATTTGCTGTCCCATACATTTGGCTCGAGTCAGTTCGCAGTTTTGTATGGAACAGAAGATTTTTTTTTCGTGCTTTCGATGTTGGTCCCATAGAGAAAGTTGTTCAGTTTGACGGTCTGATCATCCCCTTAAAAAAGTGTCAGCATATTAAGAAAGACCCTATACAGGGTGTAAGGAAAAGTATCATTGACCTTTAAACCACATACTCTACCCATCAAACTGAACAACTTTTACTATGGGAGCAAACTAATCAGAGCAAAAAAAATATCTGCTGTTGCATACATTTGAGTAGAGTAGGTATTGGAGTTTAGTATGGGACAGCTGATTTTTTTTTTGCTCCGATCGGTTTGCTCCCATAGAAAATGTTGTTCAGTTTGATGGGTAGAGTATGTGGTTAAAAGGTTAATGATAATTTTCCTAACACCCTGTATAGTCCAACTAAGAACTGTTGGACCACAGCCAATCCCCAGGCATCACACTATGCCTGGTGGAAGATCGTCCCTTTCAATGGAGGAATATTCCCAAGTAGCACCTCCATAGGATTCTATATAGGCAAGATCCTTAACATGCATTATCTAGAAAACGTTGCACTTTAGGACTATATATTAAATTTTTTGTTCGTCTATAGATCCTCTATCGATATACATAGGTTTCAGGGTGCGCCGCATTTTTGAAAAATTTCCGGAATTCCTGCAAAATTATGGTTACCACTATGCCAAAAAGTTCAAAGCCCTTTGAAGCTTGTATGTATTACCGTTTTTACGATAGAGCGAGAAGAAAAAACGTTGATAAAAACTAGTTTCTTGTTGAGAACCCCCCTTAACTTTTATCTTTTTGACAATTTTATTATTTGTTAACAAATCCGCCGTAACGACGCATATTCTGTGAAAATTTCAACTATCTAACTATTACGGTTCAAAAGATACAGCCCTAAATAGGTAGGACGGACGGACGGACGGACAACGTAGGCTTAGTAATAGGGTCACGTTTTCACCCTTTGGGTACGGAACCCTAAAAAGGTGGTTTGACGTGGCTCACATTGAACGAATGAGAACGAAGACAACGAAAATATACATCTAAGTTGCTAACAAAAATAAAAAATCATAGGATTAAACATTTTAACGGGTTCTTACCGCGTTTTGGTATATTTGAGAACCCGTTAAAATGTTTAATTCTAGATTAAATAATAACCGCGTAACTCTCAAAAACTGTATGTATCATAGATTCTCGATATTATTTATGGTCTATATGAATGAGTCTTCTTTGTCGGTAGGTGTACGAGGAAAGAGATGGCAGATTGTACGACGTGGAGAAGTTTGATGAACCGGTTGATACCGGTCAGGTCTGTATTTTTCTTTTATTTCTTGCCAGTTTTGTTGAGACGTATTTAATTTCTTTAGTACGCACTTGAAAAGATTGATGCCGTGTCGAATCAGAAACTCAAGGCACTTGCCTAAAATAGACAGGACTGGCGAAAACTTCACATGAAAGCTCTAATATTTAAATGAATGATACATAGAGGTACTAGAGGCGACACCTAGACTGAATTATTTGTAACACTCGTGTAGGCCAATTGGTACAAGCTTAATCAGTCTATGCCAGGCGCTCGCTGCACAGCGACGCTCCCAGTACGCGCTCCGCACTGCTGATTGTGGTTCAAAGAGTTTGTTCGCCTTATCTGTTTTATACATACATACATAAACCCACATCCATAATCCCTTTCAGGGTGGTCAGAAACTTTGCTACGACTACCAACTGTCTTTTGAAGCATGCATTTGTAGGAGATTCGCTTTTTTCTCTTTCACGCATGTGCTTACGTCATCTTGACAGTTTTGTTCTTTCATTTCTTTTCGTTTCTATTTCAGACAGACGTCAAATTTTTCTTCACGATCCTCGCACTCTGTCACGCTGTTCAAATTTCGAACGAAGACATGAAAAAATTGAGCGCAAGACTGTCCATCGCCAAATTCCAGTTCGCGAACTTTTTAAAGAAGAGAAAATTAAAAGCTCTGAACGGGAACGTAGAAAATTCTAATTGGAATACAATTGCTGATGGGACTGAGAGTAAACTTGACTATCAGGCCAGCAGTCCGGATGAGAAGGCGTTGGTGGAAGCGGCTGACCGGGCAGGGGTCACGTTTTTGGGGGAAGAGGGAAATAATTTGTTGGTTAAGGTTGGCGAGCATACCGAAATGTATGAGAGATTGCAGGTGATTGATTTCACTTCTGAGAGGAAACGGATGTCGGTTATTGTTAGGGATAAGGATGGAAAGGTCAGTCCTGTTGATATTAAAAATAAATAAATAGAACCTCCTCCTTTTTTTTTTAAAACTGTTAAAAATAGAAATGTTTTATTTGCATTTTTAATTTGCAATCAGGTCATGTCAGTAACTAGGCCTTGTACTGTACTTCGATAGCTGAGTGTAATAACATTTAGCACTAATTTCCAGATAATATAGTTTCCTAAAATTGCATATCATTCGAATTCCCTATACGTTTCTTACGGAAAGTTGTTCAGTATCAAAGTAATGCAACTGTTTACCCTAACATCCTGTATTATAACTGCAGATTTTTTTCGCGATTAGTGATACAGGTGTTACAAAAATACAAATAAACCTTTAAGGGGGTGGTATAGACCATAAAACTGAACAACTTTCACTATGGGACCAATATCGAAATCGCGAAAAAAAATGATGTTCCATACTCTACAAATCGACTAGAGCTAAAATATGTATGGGATATGAAATTTTTTTTTTTGTGATTTCGATGTTGGTCTCATAGAGAAAGTTGTTCAGTTTGACGGTCTAAACAACCCTCTTAAGATTTTTAAATATTTATTGTTAGTCATGAAACACCCTGTTTAATTTTACACCCTGTATTGAAAGCAGGATGTTTCAAATCGGTTTGGAAATCAGCTTGTTAAACTAAACAGTACCTAAATTTCAGATATGGCTCTTCTGCAAGGGTGCAGAGAGTTCAGTGTTCCCCATCTGCAAGGACAACGCGCTGATAGAAGAGACCGACCGCGATATAAACTCGTTCGCTAACAGGGGTCTAAGGACGCTGGCCGTCGCGTACAGAGAGATCTCTGAGGCGGAGTACGTTAGGATTAGTGAATGTAAATCATTTATATTTTTAGGGTTATAGTTTCGTCCGTTCTGACTGTTCGTATGTACCACCTTAATTACTTTCTCATTTTTGTACCTATTAAAAATTAAAAAATTAAACCGATTTTGATGAAACTTTTTTTGTTTGATAGCTTATAATCTGACTTAAAATCTGGTATATAATTTGTGCGGACGAAGTCGCGGGAAAACACTCGTACTAGAAAAAATTATAAATGATAAGGGCCTCCCTTATCTACAGCTCAAACATTTAAGTTATCTGTTTAAATTGTATAAATACAATTTTTGGCGGTCCAGGATCCTTCCTTCCGTGCGGACCGCGGTCCGCCAGTTGCCTACCCCTGAGTTAGGCCACTCCCTGCCCCTCCCTAATATCAGATACCGCACCTCACCCTGCAGTTCAGGGGTGATTTTAGAGGAGCCGAGCAAGAACGCGTGCGAGCAGGACGGCTCGTGTGCCTTTTTTTTTTTCTGTAACAGTACTATTCAACTACCGCGAGATCGTTCAAGTAAGTGCCCGAGTGTGACCTAACATAAAAATCTTTGTTTACAGCAATAAAACGGCTAGACGGCAAAAGCGCGGAAGCGTTACAAAGAGTAACCCAACAATACAGATTGTTGGAGCATCAGTTGAACCTAGTAGGAGCGACGGGCGTCGAGGACAGTCTACAGGACGACGTCGCAGACACGCTGGCCTCCCTGAGGAGAGCCGGCGTCAGGACGTGGGTGCTGACCGGCGATAAGGTACCTTTTGTTATTATATGCAGCTACGTCGAGGATAGTCTATAGGACGACGTCGCAGACACGCTGGCCTCCCTGAGGAGAGCCGGCGTCAGGGCGTGGGTGCTGACCGGCGATAAGGTACCTTTTGTTATTATTTGCAACTACGTAGAGGATAGTCTACAGGACGACGTCGACACACTGGACTCCCTGATAATATGTTTGACTGACAAACTTTCGAATATTCCCATTTATATAAGGTCTAACAAAATTAGCTGAAACTATTTTAAGGGGAGTATCAGACCATCAAACTGAACAACTCTCTATAGGACCAATATCGAAATCGCGAAAAAAAAATCTGCTGTCCCATACATTCGGGTCAAGTTAGTTTGGCATTTTTGTATGGGACAGGAGATTATTTTTTCGCAATTTAGATATTGGTCCCATAGAAAAAGTTGTTCAGTCAGGTCTGATACTCCCCTTAAAATAGTTACAGCTGATTTTGTTAGACCTTATATAATTAGTGAGATTTAAAAGCTTTAAATTACCAGCACGAAGATCTACGCTACGATCAATTTTTATTCTAATGTGTCTCGAATTTTAGCCTATGTATCATAAATATTATATAAATATAAATATTATGAAGCCCGTGTATATATAAATATCTCCATATTTCACAGGCAGTGCCCAAACAAGGCCTCCGTCACTCGGACGTAGGTACCGAAATAATCAACCTAAACTTTGACGTCTCCCTCTTCACGATGTTTTCCTTTGAGGCTTATTGTTTTTTGTGTGTGATAAACATTGACCTCTTATATAACAGAAGTAGACACACCATAGACGAAAAATTGTTCGCTTACGCTAGTAGACCGAATATCAGTGTAACCGGGTATGAGATAGCGAATTATATGAAGTGACATCTCGGAGTCAGGTGGTTGTCCCATACAATTTATATGAAGTGACATTTTGGAGTCAGATGTCCGAAGTACAAAAAAATGGATACGTCGATAAGGACAGCAATAAGTAGCGGACTCCTTTTTTAACTAGAGCGAATTTGCTATGTGCATCTCTTACTGAGTGATATGACAAGACACGTGCTTCCTTCTAGTGCCTTCTCTTTCTACGAGACACACAATCAGCGGTCCAAAAATGGCACATTCAAAAGAGCTCGGAAATTACGATTCCGAGCTCTTTTGGTCTTAGTACTACGCCGACTCTCCGACTGCAAACATACATAATACGACTAAGATTAATAATCAAATATGACGTATTAGTATCACCTTACAGCATTCATACTTATTTTGTGTGGCTTATAATTTGCCGCTGTTCTGGAGTGCGATTTTTGAAAGTCACACTTTTAAATCAGCAGTAGGAAAGAAGCATTCGAAAGATTTCCATACAAATTTTGACATTTTCTACTGCAGATTTGAACGTGTGACTTTCAAAAATACTACTCTTGTCATCGTCTGATAGATGACATCTTGTTCCTTTTTCAAAATGCCTTTTTAGAAATAAAATTTATTTTAAAGACATGTAAGAAGTATTTACAACTTTATACCTGGAGTATAAGGTATATGTTGCATTGATACGTATTACGCGAAAAGATTACATAAAAAAGGCTAGTGATGAAAACTTTTTGCAGAAGTTTAAAAAGTATTATCAATTCGGACACAAAAATTAGCTAAGATTTTGTATGAGACTGTGAGTTATAGTATTTCTGGTCAATGGTGATAAATGAAAATGAATTATTTAATTGCAGGTAGAAACAGCAGTAAACGTAGCACAGTCCTGCGCACATATATCAGAGAACGACCGTAGAATGTTCCTCATAGGCATCGACAATGGCACGGCGTTGCAGGCCCACCTGGCTGAATGTACGCGCATAGTGCAGGAGCCCAGCTACCGGGACCTGACGCTGATAGTGGACGGGACCAGTATGTCCAGTATACTGCACACCTCGGCCGCGCCTGTCTTCGTCGATATATCGATGAAGTGCAACGCTGTGCTGTGCTGTCGGTTGTCGCCGATACAGAAGGCTGAAGTAAGTGGCAAAATTAGTAGCTCTTTGCACATGGGATTTAAGCCCCAACTGAAGCTTCCATGCTTTTTATTGAGATTACAACGACACTTGAAAAATGGGCGGGGGTGAGAGGTACGTGCAGTAGCCCAAGATATTTGCCGGCCATTATACTAAATTCATAGATCTTAGGTTTATAGAAAAGTATTAACTAACACCTGCAATTATTTTCAAGTAAAACTCATGAAATCCCAATTAAGGCAATTCCCGGGAATAGTAACTTTTTATTCTCGGGTCTAGGAAACAGAAAATTCGGGAATTTTTAAGCTTAATATTGATTGCCCAGGCTACGCCGGACGTTTCCGGGTAATCTAGGAGACTCTATGGGAGGTTACATTAATGTGAATTTCCTCCTATCACCTATAAGATTGACCATCTCAAGAAGTCATCTATGTTACGTCTCCATCTTTTTCTTGGTCTTCCTTGATGCTAACGATCGTCTTCCCACTAGTGATTTTGGTCTATCTCTTCGAATGCGTACGAAATACATGTCTAGCCCATACCTACTACAGTAGAGTTATTTTGCGTTTGCAGATAGTAAAATTGATAAAGAACAGTCCGGAGCACCCGATCACGGCGGCTATCGGCGACGGAGCGAACGATATCTCGATGATACAGGAGGCTCACGTCGGCTTCGGCATCTTCGGCAAGGAGGGCCATCAGGCTGCCAGGTATTTTGATTCATCTACTGTACTGTCCGAAGCACCCGATAACGGCGGCTATCGACTACGGAGCGAACGATATCTCGATGATACAGGAGGCTCACGTCGGCTTCGGCATCTTCGGCAAGGAGGGCCATCAGGCTGCCAGGTATTTTGATTCATCTACTGTACTGTCCGAAGCACCCAATAACGGCGGCTATCGACGACGGAGCGAACGATATCTCGATGATACAGGAGGCTCACGTCGGCTTCGGCATCTTCGGCAAGGAGGGCCATCAGGTTGCCAGGTATTTTGATTCATCTACTGTACTGTCCGAAGCACCCGATAACGGCGGCTATCGACGACGGAGCGAACGATATCTCGATGATACAGGAGGCTCACGTCGGCTTCGGCATCTTCGGCAAGGAGGGCCATCAGGCTGCCAGGTATTTTGATTCATCTACTGTACTGTCCGAAGCACCCGATAACGGCGGCTATCGACGACGGAGCGAACGATATCTCGATGATACAGGAGGCTCACGTCGGCTTCGGCATCTTCGGCAAGGAGGGCCATCAGGCTGCCAGGTATTTTGATTCATCTACTGTACTGTCCGAAGCACCCGATAACGGCGGCTATCGACGACGGAGCGAACGATATCTCGATGATACAGGAGGCTCACGTCGGCTTCGGCATCTTCGGCAAGGAGGGCCATCAGGCTGCCAGGTATTTTGATTCATCTACTGTACTGTCCGAAGCACCCGATAACGGCGGCTATCGACGACGGAGCGAACGATATCTCGATGATACAGGAGGCTCACGTCGGCTTCGGCATCTTCGGCAAGGAGGGCCATCAGGCTGCCAGGTATTTTGATTCATCTACTGTACTGTCCGAAGCACCCGATAACGGCGGCTATCGACGACGGAGCGAACGATATCTCGATGATACAGGAGGCTCACGTCGGCTTCGGCATCTTCGGCAAGGAGGGCCATCAGGCTGCCAGGTATTTTGATTCATCTACTGTACTGTCCGAAGCACCCGATAACGGCGGCTATCGACGACGGAGCGAACGATATCTCGATGATACAGGAGGCTCACGTCGGCTTCGGCATCTTCGGCAAGGAGGGCCATCAGGCTGCCAGGTATTTTGATTCATCTACTGTACTGTCCGAAGCACCCGATAACGGCGGCTATCGACGACGGAGCGAACGATATCTCGATGATACAGGAGGCTCACGTCGGCTTCGGCATCTTCGGCAAGGAGGGCCATCAGGCTGCCAGGTATTTTGATTCATCTACTGTACTGTCCGAAGCACCCAATAACGGCGGCTATCGACGACGGAGCGAGATAGAGAAAGATTTAGTAGCGCCAGATTTTGCACCCTTTAACTACCGCGCATGATTTATTTTTAATTACTAAATGACTCCGGGGGACTGGTCTGCACAAACGGAAATTGACGAGCGGACTCACTTTCCTGGTCTCACTTTACTAACTTATTTCTCCTTTCAGATCAGCAGATTTCGCATTTACAAAGTTCTCAATGATAAAGAAAGTGCTACTAGTGATGGGACACTGGTACTACCAGCGATTAGCTACTCTCATACATTACTTCTTTTATAAGAATCTAGTCCTGGGCAATATTATGGTAAGCATTATATCTAATTCTAAACTATTATAAAAATGTTACTGAAGTGTGTCTGTACAGTCAGCAGCAAAGAGATGTATGCACTTTTACTACGTCGTACTATAAAGATGTATCCACTTTTGTACTACGCGTAGTTGCATGAGGAGGCATACATTTCTTTGCTGCTGACTGTACATTGAAGAAAAAAAAGATTACGATATGGTTTTTAGGTATCCCTGACTCGAAATCAACCTTTTTTTAAAAATTGTGTCCGTCTGTTTGTCTCTTTGTTTGTGTGTTTGTTTGTTCGCGCATCACGCAAAAACTACTGAACCGATTTTGATCAAACTTTTTTTGTTTGATAGCTTATGATCGGACTTAAAATTTGGTATATAATTTGTGCGGACGAAGTCGCGGGGAAACACTAGTTATTAATAAAATAATGGACAAGCGCGTCACGCACAAGTCGCGTTGCAAGTTCGTTCACGAGGGGTTGTATGTCGTTCGTATTCGAGCTTGCCACGAAGCTCCGCCATTTAGTCTCAAAATACAATCCTTGATATATCCTCAAGTACACTACTCCCAAATCCAACTCGAAATTGGCAGAAATGCAGCGCTGGACAAAAGCAAACGACCATACATAAAAAAATTTTTATTGGGTATGCCCCAATGCCAAAGTAATTGTTTTATGTTTTCTTGTTATCATAATGATGTTGTTCAATACAAATAATAATGTTGTTCACAGCTGTTCTTTCAAATACAGAGCATGTTCTCAACGCAGTCGATCTTCGACTCGATGTTCCTGACGCTGTTCAACCTCATTTTCACATCCGTGCCGTGTCTACTGCTCTCGGTCACAGAACAGCGGTGGCCTGGCAACTTGCTGCTAAAGTTAGTACTCGTACGATACAGATTATATTAACATTACATTAATATTTACATTATTTACACAATGTCCAAGATATTTATTAGTTTACGTGCCATCGATTTTAGGGACGATGGTAGTGGAGGGGCGAGGGATAGATGCCTTTTACAAAAGAGGGGATGCGGTACACGTAGATAACGAAATAATAATGTTTGTTTAACCAAGAACAATATCACACAAGCAATTCTTGAGCGGAGGCGTTGACGGAACGATATTGCCACGATACCGCCGACATCACCGCGTTATAACCACGATATTTGTGTGATCAATCAGTGTCGAGGTGGAATTGCGACGATAAAGTTAATTAACAATCGCGGCAATTCAGTTGCGATGTCGCTCCGGTGCAGTTGCGTCGTCGTTGCGGAGCAATCGCGAAATCGCCTACGCTCAAAAATTGCTTGTGCGATATCTGATATGGCTTTACCAGCGATATATTTTCAAATTTGTTTGCCAGGAACCCGACACTGTACAGAGAGATAACTAAGAACAAGCTGATGACGTGGAGGCCGTTCGTCTCGTGGTGCTTCGCCGCGGTGTACCACTCGGTAGTTATATACACGTTCACGATGCTGACCGTGCGGCACTCCGTCATCAACAGCGACGCCAAGACCGTTGATCTATGGTTTGTGTCTATTTGACTACATTTAACAACTGACATTGATTACCCGGCATTGTATAGAGAGATATATAAGTATACCAGAATCTGATGGCAAATATGGAAATCAAATTTTAGAATAAGCACAAGAACCAGACTAGGTGGCATAGCCCGAAGAATTGCTAAACTGAAGTGGCAGTGGGCGGGGCACATGCTCGCAGAACCGATGGCCGATGGGGCCGAAAAGTTCTCGAGTGGCGACCCCGTACCGGAAAGCGCAGCGTGGGTAGGCCCCCACAAGGTGGACCGACGACCTGGTGAAGGCGGCGGGAAACCGTTGGATGAGGGCAGCGCAGAACCGGTCGTTGTTGCGATCCTTGGGGGAGGCCTATGTCCAGCAGTGGACGTCCATCGGCTGAGATGATGATGAAGATGACACTTTTATCAGCGCTTCTGCATCGATCCTCCGATCAAAGTAAAATTAATGAATAGGCCCAAAGCGGTTCGCGTAAGGCTAATTATTTTAACTTTGATCAAAGTGGTTGGTTCGTTGGTCAAGTGGTGGTGTGGTTGATATCAACAGCGTGGAGTGAGCCAGACCGGTCCTAAATAATTATAATACAATTGCAGGAGTTTCGGAGCGACTCTATTCCACTTCCTAGTCCTGATCACGAGCCTGAAGCTGTGGCTGCAGGCTCGCTACCACACCCTCGCGTTCGTCGCCTCCACCGCGCTCTCTGTGCTGAGCTGCATGCTCTTCAACGCCGTATACTCTATGCTGAACCTGTAAGTGCTAGCTGCTGGCTATGATGCTTTGCGGCTCTATTCACTTCCTAGTCCTGGTCACGAGTCTGAAGCTGTGGCTGCAGGCTCCACCGCGCTCTCTGTGCTGAGCTGCATGCTCTTCAACGCCGTATACTCTATGCTGAACCTGTAAGTGCTAGCTGATGATGATGCTCTGCGGCTCTATTCACTTCATAGTCCTGGCCAGGAGTCTGAAACTGTGGCTGCAGGCTCCACCGCGCTCTCTGTGCTGAGCTGCATGCTCTTCAACGCCGTATACTCTATGCTGAACCTGTAAGTGCTAGCTGATGATGATGCTCTGCGGCTCTATTCACTTCATAGTCCTGGCCAGGAGTCTGAAACTGTGGCTGCAGGCTCCACCGCGCTCTCTGTGCTGAGCTGCATGCTCTTCAACGCCGTATACTCTATGCTGAACCTGTAAGTGCTAGCTGATGATGATGCTCTGCGGCTCTATTCACTTCATAGTCCTGGCCAGGAGTCTGAAGCTGTGGCTGCAGGCTCCACCGCGCTCTCTGTGCTGAGCTGCATGCTCTTCAACGCCGTATACTCTATGCTGAACCTGTAAGTACTAGCAGTAGGCCTACCATGAGTTGAGACTGTAGTATATCGGTTAGCTGAAGCTGGTGCGTGCCACACATTTACGCAATACTTTTGTCTCACTGCACGTATAACGAAAATGGTGGTAAAACTACTGTAGTTTACTACAGTGCAAACTAATGGCAAGGCTACTGATGATGATTGACAACGATGTTCTGAAGTTCTACTCTGATTTTCGATTTATCGTGAACGATTTCTTTCATGAAGTTCCGACAAACACATCACTTACAGGGTTATAACATTAAATACGCTATAACTTAGATCAAAATAAAATTAATGTTTAGGCCTAAAGCGCGGTAAGTTGAAGCACACTACTGGTGCACTTGGTCCATACAAACTAGCGCCATTATTTGTCTACACGATATAGTACGAACTACTAAACCATATTTATGTTACAGGCAAATAGACGGTGACGTACTTGGTACGTACATCAGACTGCTCGCATCTCCGACCTTCTGGTTCCTTAACTTTCTGGTCATCATCGCCACTCTGCTACCCGACTACTGCGTGAGACTGATCTCCGACAAGTGGGGCACGAGACTGAAGAACACCCGGGAAGCGAGACCTTCAATATTCACTACAAGGCTGTGATAAATAGGGTTTACTTTTTAATGACAGTGCTAGTGATATTATAACCTACGATTGTTATGTATATTGACGCCTAAGGGGCAGGACAGGCCCCCGTCGCTCGACCGTAGGTACAAAGATAAGTACCTACACTTTGGTCTTTGGCGCATCGTAAGCGATGCATTTGCTTATGCGGTAACCACGAAGTAACCAAAGGAGCAGGCACGTATCCGAATATTTGTATGGAAAAGTGATTACAGCACTTTATTTTTCTATGAATAAACCTGTCCATAAAATATTCAGTGGTGTAGCCAGGTTCTCTTTTACCATATTTATGGTTTTAAGAATATACAGTATAAGCATATGCTCACGATTATATTCCCCGAGGGGGTAGTCAGAGATATCCTGAAACCTCAGAACATCCACGTTACACCAGTAGTACCGAAATTCTGTCCAGTGTGACAGGGGGTGAACCCGTCGCCACTTATAATGGACAGTGGGTACAATACATGCCTCGAAATTGAAGCATGCAGGTTTCCTCACGATGTTTTCCTTCACCGAAAAGCCAGTGGTGTTACAAATCGTACATAAATTCCGAAAAACTCATTGGTACGAGTCGGCCTGGACGGGGATCGAACCATCGCCTCCTGCATGGCAGGCAAGAATATACAGGGTGTGAACATATGTGTGTAACATTTTAAAGAAAAGGGGGTGCATCAGACCATTAAACTGAACAGCTTTTACCGCTGAGTCAGCATCGAAATCCGGAAGAAATAAATCTGTTGTTCCATAGAAAACGTGAACATAATGGCTACTTGAGCTACGGTTAATTTGCCTGACCACCCCGAAAGGAATTATGGTCGTGAGTTTATGTTATACGGCTACTAGACCCCAAGGAACAGCAGATTTTTTTTGCGATTTCGATCTTGCTTCCGTAGTGGATGTTGTTCAGTTTGATTAAAGTTTGGTTCAGATTAAATTAGATATTTACACCCTGTTTATCTGAAAAACAAACGTGCCTTTAAATTACAGGGTTTGTACAGTAAGTAGCAATAATTGTTAATATTCAAGGATGCGTTTTTTCTATTACACAGTATTCCATAGAGAAAAAATCATAACCCTCCTATTTCTGGTACCTAAATGGGAAAAATAATGGGTAGAATAAGGGAATAGAAAAATAAAAAAATTCTGTTTAACATTTCTGTAGACTTTGTCTCTCTAAAATATAAATTAGACGGATAAATAATAATAGTTACTCTAATTATAGTTACAAATAACTACGATAGTCTCGACTATTTTTGAAATAGAACCATTTTTTTCTATTTTTCATCGATCCCTAAATAAGTAGTTAGAATGATAATCAAGGGTCCAAAGTACAAAAATATACTTATGAATTTGACTTGTGTGTGTAGTAGGTATGTACCTACCTACCAAGCACTTAAGATTTTTAAAATTTAGAGCGACTAGTCAATTATTACATTGAAATATAAATTATGTCTATTTTATTATGAGTATTTTAACTGTAAGTAATAAATACAATTGTGATTTAGATTTTAATTAAGTTCTTATTTAAAGTTAAGTATATATTTTTGTGTAAACTACCAAATACTTAATTATCTTAAGTGGGTACTGAGCCTATTGTGCTGCCCTCAATCGTATTTTTTTTAATTTTCAAATAATTAAGCAACATTTCAAAAAACAAGAATGTCACATTGTAGTCCTGATTGGCTTTCATATCGAAACACTACGGATTATTATGGTCTGTCTGTCCGCACGGACAACATGCCACGTACCAATGAGTTTTCCTAACTTATGTACGTATTACCGACTGCTCTCAAACGGTGAAGGAAAACATCGTGAGGAAACCTGTATATGCAGAAGAAGAAATTCTGATGCATATGTGAAGTCTACCAATCCGCATTGGGCACGCGTGGTGGACTAACGCCCACACTCCCTCCTAGAGGGTAGGCCTGTGCCCTGCAGTGGGACGTATATAGACTGATGATGATGATGATGATGGTCTAACCTATTATAAAAACAAATCCCCAGTGACCTGATAAATTGAAAATCAGCAATGACTACAATAATGTGACATTATTGTTTTTTGTAAATGTTGTTTAATTGTTTAGAAATAAAAAATACGATTGAGGGCAGCACAATAGGCTCGGTGCCCCCTTAATTCAAAATACCTACCTCAGGTACAGTCGCCTGCACCTTAAACATACATGCAAATAGCAATACCTAGTGAGAAAATGTATAAAGTTGCAGGCGACTGTACCTAGTCTCATTTTGACGATGTAGTTAGAAATAAATATTGTAAATATAGGCTAAGGACATTAAATAATAGAGTACGGAACTTATTTTTATGTGCAGCAGTTAGTAAATGAAATAAAAGATTTAAATTATGAAAGACTCTTGTTCATTTGAAAAATCTTTGCGCAAGTAGGATTTAAGGCCGAGATTCAGAGACGATTTGTAAGTCATAGTTCGAACTCCCGTATGTCAAAATCCATACATTTCGACCCTACTTAGTTCGAGCTAAGACGGAAAAAATCGTCTCTGAATCTCGGCCTTAGACTGATTGTAGACTCAAGAGGGACGCAACTAATAAGATTTTGCATATTTGAACTAACTTCGACCACTCCAACTCGTTCCTCCATATTCGGCTACGAAAGTAGATGATGAATATTACTCGCATTTGTTTCTATAACAATAAGGTTCAGAAAATAGTGGGTACGGTACCTACTACATACAGAGTGGAAAGAAAGATAATTACAATTTCCTGCCCCTCACTGACTTCTGGTAGGTACCTCCGTACCTCACCCCGCGCTTCGAGGGTAACTTTAGGGAAGCCGAGCATGAAGCACAATACAGAAGGCGCGTGTGCCACGCCATCTTGTTTACTCGCAGTACTTCCAAGGATCGTAGGTACTGAGTTCGTTGAAAACGGAGTGCCAAGAGTGTGCATGTATAAAGGCTGTGTGGTCGCCGATGTCACCTGCACTCGTAGTATGCTACATGATACGGCTGTATCACGTCTTTTATCTCGTTCGTTCGCACGCAAATAGAAAGAGAGCTAAGGCAAGCACGTATCCAGACTTTGGGTTCGGGGGGGGGGGGGGCGGCATAATTAATTTCGGGGGGGATTTTCATTGAAAAACGATGAAAAATGTATAGCTGTACTTAACCACTTCTATCCATACAAATATTTGAATTTCGGGGGGGGGGGGGGGGGGGGGGGAATAAATCCCACCTATCCCCCCCCCCCCCCCTGGATACGTGCTTGAGCTAAGGTGTGATAGCGCTGTATCGCGGCATGCTAGTTATTCTGGTAGCTCTGGGTACCAAGAAGCTTTCAAATAGATATAAATTTTGATCCCAACTCCGTATCTGATCCATAAGTGTTTGGATTAATTTGATCCCAAATACCGGTTATTACTTGCTTGTTTTGCCCCACCTACATGCACGCCATGCAGCCCGGCAAGCTTAGGCAATTCGCTGTACCTACTCGTGTGTAAAGTGATTGTTACTACTTAACTTTATAGAAGCCTCAATGTACAGCGAATTGCCTGCTTGCCGGGCGGCGCGGCACGCGTATGAACGCACCTTTAGGTATTTTTCAGCGTCAAGACGTTTTTATACAGCGGTATAATTACTATACTCTTTGATACAGCGTGTCATTTTACACCACACCGCGTACAGTGCGACATAACCGCCTGGCCACGGGACAGGGCGACCGGCGGCGCGTCTTGCGATTTTAGAATACACTGCCTACGCGCCGCTGCGTGCTTGCGTAATAGTAGGGACACAACGCTCAGTGTATTCTAAAATCGCAATTCGCGCCGCCGGTCGCCCTGTCCCGTGGCCAGGCGGTAAAAGAGTAGGAAACGGTGACAGCAGGAACTAAATATTTTAGTACAAATCAGTATGTAAGTATTATAAATCTCAGTATGTATAATGTACTCTTTGGATTACGCGTTCTTGCGTGGAGGCAGCGCCCCGTAGAAAGAGAAGGAACTAGAAGAAAGCACGTGTCTTGTCATATCACTCAGTAAGAGATGCACATAGCAAATTCGCTCTAGTTAAAAAAGGAGATCGCTACTTATTGCTGTCCTTATCGACGTAGCCACTTTTTTGTTCTACGACGGCTGTCTGACTCCGGAGTCAGACATCTATTTTCATACAAATTGTAAACGATTTTATGACTATCGCTGTCTCATACGCGGTTACACTGATGTTACGTCTATCAGCGTAAGCGAAAAATACCTCGCCTATGCAGCGCCCTCATTTATTTTCTACTCTTTTATGTCGCACTTTGAAACGATGTTTACGCAAATGGTGCCCGAATATCGGCAAAAAACGCACCGCAAAATACTTCGCCTTTGAACGCACCTTTTCCCTAGTCAGTCAGCTGTTTTTGACATTGACATTACAAAAAAAAATATATTTAAAATATTTTAAATCGTCAACAAAAGCATGCTATTATCACAAACTAATAAGAGAACTACCGTTGGCTGGCTACTGGCTATTATTAAGAACTTTGAAACGATTTTTGTGAATTAATCACCCAAAGAATAATCGTTAGTTTTAAAAGATTCATAAATTAAAGTTCGAGAGACACAAAATACCAGTTAGCACCATGGCTTTGATGAAAGCAAGAGACGTGCCTAAAGATGCTGTAGCTATGGACGAGATGGAAGCCACCACTTACGTATGGGATATCGTCGAAAACTGGGACTCTTTTGCTGATACGTAAGTAAATTTTGAGACTATTAGCATAATATCTTTTAGAAATTTTGATTATTAGTTGAGCACATAGGTTATGTGATCTGATGTATAGACTTCCTTCAGGAAGCCGAATTTTTTGTAGGTATTGTACACACAAGTAACCTAATATGTTATAGTTTCAATTTTAAGCACACATTTTTAGAATAGAAAGGCCCGTTCCTATGCAGCCATTACAATATTCTGAAATCCGAATTGACAGCCTGGTACAGCATCCACTACCTGATCTACTCTCTATATTTTAAAAATGTAGGGAACAAAGCAATCAATGGATGCTGTATTAGGCTCTGAATTCAGACAAGTGTAATCAAGCACATATCCAGGGGGTAAATAGGTGGCATTTAGTCCCCCCTGAAATGGTAATATTTGTATAGAACAATGATTAGGGCAATTTCTTTTTCATTGTTTTTTCAGTGAATATCTCCCTAACCGTAAAGTCTGGATACAAGCTGAGTGGAATTTCTGTAGAAGCTAGCATATAAAGTTTAAAGATGGAATGACGTATGATGTGATGATAGCTGGTTAGCATTTCACCCTTATAAAATCTACAAATCACATCTATATCCTCTTCCAAAACCACAGGAAGAGATATTCTGGGTATATTCTAAACTTGAACTAGATTAAATTCTGCAATTTAAAACAAATTAATTTTCCAATTTTACAGATGGGCACTCCGCTACGCCCCTGCAGTCTTGGGCGGCATAAATGCAGTGTCAGGGATCCTGATAAACAAACATTTTAGGGACAAGTTGAAACTGGGCACCTACGGGTACATGTCCTCTGTTATACCCATATCTGTCATGCCTGGTATACTGACCGCTTTGTTTCATAGGCATGTGAGTATCTTTGAAACTAAGCTGGAAAAAATGCTTATGTGCTGGAATAGGGGAGTTGACTACATCAAATATATTTTAGTTGCACTGAAAATAAACCGTTTGAAAATAACGCTAAACTCACATTTTCAGTGATTTTGTTGCTTGTATACTATTTTTAATAACTGGATAAACTATAAAAAGTATTAAAATATAATATAGATACTTATCCTAACTTCAGTTTACATCCAAATTTGTAAATTCGTTCGAAAGTATCCACATTTCTATACAAAGCGCGGAGTCGCGTTGTAGGTCTGCTATAGGGTAGTCGCATCGCGAGTCGATTGTTGGTTGCCCCCTCCCCGGCCTACAACGAAGCTCCAGTGGTGGCTCAAGATAGTGTTCTTTTCAAAAAACAATCCTTGAAGTCACCAAAATACATAAGTTACCGTACAACGTCAAGCACACTTGCTACAAAAACTAGACATTGGCAAAATCATCACATACCCACGATGGCAGCCATTTTTTTAAAATATAGAATAGAATAGAATACAAAGCGCGAAGACGTACCAACAAATTACTTGTCAGACACAAGAACATGTTTAATAAAATTAAAATATGTCTTGTTCCAGATGATATCAACAGGCATGCTGCTTATGAAGGACCAAGCTTGCCCAGTGTGCTATGAAGTGAAATCTTCAATCTTACAGTTAACTTTCGGAATCGCATACCCAATGGTTTTAGCTCCCACTTCTGGATTGATGGTATGCTATTTAAATTCAGTATTCACAAAAGATTTAGCCTAAATACTTATGGAGGTGCTACTTGGGAATGTTCCTCCATTGAAAAAGGGAAGATCTTCCACCAGGCTTAGTGTGATGCCTGGGGACCGGCCGTGGTCCAACAGTTCTTAGTTGGACCTTGTATATATATCGAATCTCTGTGATTATTTCTCTTGCGCGATTTATGTCTCGCATTCGATTGTGAACCTTATTTGTAGTAGGTTACGAGTTACGTATTTACGGTGAACGTTGTCTTTGTATGGAACATATTTCTGAGAGCGACGGTAGCGCTATCTATTAGCTTCTTTGCTATAACTTGTGGGTGTTGACATCTATGGAAAGTCCCCACATACTTCTACTGTAGATTCAAATAGTAAGCTGGCATAAGATGTATAGAAAAACAGCTTACTTCAAATCTAGAAAATGTCGAGATTCGCGCTTCCGATTCAACATCATCATCATCAGCCTATATTGGGTGTAAAATTAAATGCTCAGGGGGTGCTTCAGAACTTGACCAAAATGTATGAAATATCTGAAATTTTGAAAACCCAAAATGAAAAAGAGCTACTCCAAATTCCTAAAGCCTAAAAGTTCTTTTTATTACTTAGTATGCTTTTATAAGTTCTAACATTCGAGTTTTAAGAATATCGAAATAAATGTAGAAGTGTGTAGAAGAGTCCGTTTTTTCAGATGTTTAGATAAACCTATACCTATAAAAACCTATATAAAAGTAGTTGTTTAAAAATTGCTAATAAACTTTTGCAGTAAATATAATGGAGTAGAACTTTTTAATTTAGGATTTTTGAAAAGTCTATCTCAAATCATTCTACTGAACTTTTTATTTGTTTCAGTTCGCCCACAGATACAGCACATACAGAGCACCAAATCTTTCCGAAGGACCACAAGTAATGTTCAATTTTCTGAAGAAATTAGCAAAACCACTCGGTTCAACTTTAGTATTTCTCAGCACGGTACAGTTGCTGGCATCTTCTGTTCTAACGTACTTCGAAATGAGAAACAATTTCGTAATGAGGAGGAAACTGATAGACATTGAGAATAAAGTTTTAGCTGAAGGAGAAATGTCGGATGAATGATTGTTATTTATGTTAGTGTAGTTTATAGTGTAAATAGATGTGTTACGTTATATGTTTTTTTATTTGCGATCCAGAGCGAACAAGACGGTTGGCACGACCTATAAGGCAACTGTTAACGGAGAAAGAAACCTTCATCCCTAGGGAGCCTGTCCACTGAAACGGAGTTTTATTAACCACTAACCCACTAAGATTGCATAAAATCTCAGCTCCGAGATTTCATGCAATCTTAATCTTAACTATTATAAAACCATAAAATCATCATCATTATGAGGAATAAAAAAGTAGCGGTTCACTTCATATAAACTCAAATAAACTTCGATAGCGCGATTTAAAAACGTGCAGCGCCATCTATTGACAAAATTGTTTGTTTGTTTGTTTGTTCGCGCATCACGCAAAAACTACTGAACCGATTTTGATGAAACTTTTTTGTTTGATAGCTTATGATCTGACTTAAAATCTGGTATATAATTTGTGCGGACGAAGTCGCGGGAAAACACTAGTGGTTGATAAAACTCTCTTTCTCCGCTCTCCGGACAGGCACCCAACCACTGATTTCTAGTTACTTCATCACTTCCTTAGAAACGATATATTCCCATTTAATTAGCTACTGCGAGACGGTACGCACAAACAAATGGACTCGGAGCGTTCTTATTACTTCGTACAGCGCGCGACGTATGCGCCGTTGCCGTCTAGAGTAAGTGGCAGAAATCAAGCAAGACCATAGCTTACGATGCGCCAAAGTGTTTCGGTCTTATCTCGGTCCTACGGCCGAGTGACTGAGGGCTGGCAGCGGAATCTCTTATGATAAACCGACCACCGTTGACCCTACACCTTTATGTTTCCTCCATACGCTTGCGCGAGATTAAACAAGCCCGATGTAAATTGGCGATCTCGCTTCTATAAACTAGTAACAGTCACTTACAGACGAGTCGATGGACAGCAGGCTTGCTAATCTCGCGCGAACGTACGCAGCTAGCATTCGAACTGGAGCCCCATTTCTTAACATAACAAACAAAGCCATTAACCACACCATTATTGCATTTATTAAGTTTATTTTAGTGCCGTTTCATTAACAATCGAAACAAGTCTATACATTATTGACGTTTTACATTAAACATTACATTATTATCTAGCACTTTCTATATGGGGCAGACAGATTGACGATCAAAGGAATAACGTCTTTAAAAGCTTGTGTACAGGGTTCAATTAAGATTGGATTCTATATGAAGAAATGATTTTGTTATTACTATTTTATTAACATTATCTTTGAGAGCAACAATAATTTTAGATTAATAATATTGTAGCTTTTAAGGCCTTTTAACAATGTGCGACGCGACGTAGCTGGATAATATTATACTAGGCGTGAAAGTTTTGAGTTTATAATCGTACTATAAATTTGTACAGTCAGCAAAAAAAGGTTGCTGAACAATGTTTAGGTATTCATAACATAAACTCAGAAACGATTTTTTTTGTAATTTAAATTCAGCAAAAGTAGCTTAACACAAAAATCCATCCCTTAATTACGGTGTTAAATAAAGGAGTGATCGGAGTGACTTTTGTTGCTGACTTTACAATTACAACGGTCGCAGCACAGACTTTGGTCGCAGTGCGTGAAAAGGCCTTTGGTGATTTATTGGGCATATTAAACATCATAATTTGTTTTTAGAAAGTAAAGTATTCCTAATCCCAGTAATCCCGTTGAAGTTGGTCCGTGAAGAGACTATAGACTATGTAGTCTAGTGAATCCTTGATTTCTAATTGCAAAATAGGTTAATCCAGTATCAGGATTTAATTTAAAATCACTTATTTACAATATAAAAGAGAAGACATATCATGGTTTGGATAAACGGGAAAGAGCTGCTCGGTCCGACGACGACACACTGCCACTTTAAAAATATCAGAAATCTTGTCACTTTAAAAAATTTAACATGTCAGAAAGGTTGCAGTGGCCCTTTCGGACATTCCTTCTATACTGCATTCCAAATAAGGACTAATATTCCGATTCCTGTATAGCTTTCTGGCCAATTCTGACATACTATCCAACATATCTTGGACATTACTAAAGCTGTTCTACGAATAAGTGACAGGAAGTGTTTCAAATATCTGTTTCTATAATGCAAAATGGCCTTATAACTTCGTTGCTATTTGGAATGGAGTATAGAAAATCAGACCAGACTACTAGGATGAAAAATTACAAAAGTCCCATCACGGGACAAATTCAACGGCGCTACTGGGATTGAAAAGCGCTTCCGAAAGTTTTTTAGTAACCAATCTTACTACCTACTTTTCATAAACATTTTTGTGCTTTTAATTTTCAACAATCGTGTCCAACAACCCTTTAAAAATTCAACATGACATGATCAGCATGATGGCTGATGGCTTGAGGCTCATTTTCATTGGTCGATAACTCGGTCGATGCGCAGCATTTGGGGCCTCCCCGCAGGCGGGGACGGGTAACAACCGATTAAATTCATCAGTCTGTATTCAGCATGCGGGGACTTCCTTATAGAGGGCATGCATTACAGAAATTTCCTGCACCCCGCATGCGGGCGCTATCGACAATGAAAACGGTTCCCCGCAGGCGGCCTCTATGACATGCGATACAGAAATCTCTCGCATGCGGGCGCTATCTACCAATGAAATTGGTTTCACCCTATAATTCGGCAGAAAGAAGCAGTATGAGAATGCTTAGGCCGAGATTAGCTGCTACATAGACATAAGAATAATCGAAACGACGTAAAATTGCATACAGTATCCACAAATCTTTACAACCAGATGGTCAAGTATGACCGCAACACAGCGCTCGCACGCTTTCTTGCGTCCATTTGAGCGAGATAAAAGGCGACGGAGTCATGTTGCCCACTGCGTGCCAGGAGTGCGATTTTTGAATCTCATTCGGTGAGCTCAGCTGTTGAAAATGTAAAAATTACTACGGAGATACGCATCTTTTTACTGCCAAAGTCTAAAAGTCAAAGTCAGCAGTAAAAAGATGCGTATCTCCGTAGTAATTTTGACATTTTCAACAGCTGAGCTCACCGAATGAGATTCAAAAATCGCACTCCAGGACCCCAGCTTAGTGTACTGGTTACTACACTAGTAGGCCTACCATGAGTTGACGCTGTAGTATACTACTGGAGTTACATTGCGCATTTTGTATGTCGATGTCAGTTCTCAAAGTAATCACTAGGAGCGCTGTAAGAAATTCAATACGAAAATGGGAGTAAATCTACTGCAGTAAGAACTCATGGTAAACCTACTAGCTACCTAACCAAAAGTCCAGTAAGGCTAGCCTTTTTGAACCATATACAGGGTCCTACTTAATATGCTGACTCTTTTATATGGGGGCTGACATTTTTAACCATCAAACTAAATCTCTCTCTCTCTACGGGACCAACATCAAAATCGCGATAAAAAAAATCTGCTGTCACATACATTTTGCTCGAGTAGGTTGGCAGTTTGATTAACAGCAGTTTTTTTTCGTGATTTAGATGTAGGTGCCATAGAGAAAGTTGTTCAGGTTGATGGTCTGATCATCCCCTTAAAAAAGTGTCAGCATATTAAGAAGGAACCTATATTATTGTTATATTGATTGCTGTTTCCATAATAAAATTCTTGTTACTTGAATTTGGGGTATATTAATGTACTTACTTAGGTACTTCAAGTCAAGAGTTACGAATTAAAGAATTGTGCATACTGTACATTATTCTTTATAGTATAGACTCTATACTATAAGGTCCATCAAAATTATCTAAAACTTTTTTAAGGGGATGATAAGACAATCGAAATGAAATAAAATGTTCTACACGACCAATGTCAAAATCGCGAAGAAAAATCAGCTGTTTCATACAAAACTGAAAACCCGAGTCAGTTTTGAATGCATGGGACAGCAGATTTTTTTTACGCGGTTTCGATGTTGGTCCCATAGAAAGTGGTTCAGTTTGATGGTCTGAGCTTCCCCTTGAAAAAGTATGGACGTTACGTACTAAATTTTAAACCAAAACCACCCTTATAATAGTGCGATATTCATCCCTTAGAAATCAAGCGGCACTATAACCTTTTAAATTCACATAACAACAATTTTGTCAATATTAAAAATACAGATAAAGTAAGACTTATTTCTATGAAACAAAATCCTAAAACTAAACTTATGTGTAAATTTTTTTGTAATTTCATTCTTTTATATGATTTTTTTAGACTTTTTGATACTAGATCTAGACGTTAAGAAACCTAAAATGATTGCTATGATTCTTTGTGACATGACAAACTAGCAGGACCCAGGGCCGATGATGGGGTTGCGATGAAATAGCGCTGAAGGTATGTCGTTTATGTAAGTAAGTAATTAATTATAATTAAGGGGGCACCGAGCCTCCGGTGCTGCCCTTAATCGTATTTTTTCATGTCTTAAGACGCTGTTATCCAGTCGAGGCCGTTTTTTGAACACGAACGAAAGTGTTTAAACTGTGTTTTAAAGTCTGAAATCCAATTATGTCTTATCTAAGGATCTGGCTGATAGGCGACTGTTCTCAATTACACGATTAGATTAAGTTTAATAGATCGAAAAAAATCCCAAAGTTACCCCTTTTTGTTATGTTTTTTCAATACTATGATTAACCCTTAATCAGGCCTTGGCCACCATATTTAAATTCAATAATGAACCTTATTGTAAGTTTTTAGTAGGTACATTGTCAGTTACTTTTATGTGGTCGATAAATCGTACTATGCCTGATTAAGGGTTAACTGCTGATATTTAACTTTTTATTCTTGTACTTAACTAAATACATTAAATATTTCTAGTGAACTCCGTAGAATTTTGAGCTTAGAAACACCCATGAGCAAAGATATTGAAAAAAACACGTTTTTTTGCGATCCTGCTTTCAATTGGAGCGGGATGGCTAATTGCAAACTTATGCTTGCAAGAAAGAGACGCTTGCACTTGGATAACCTGGCCATAACAATTATACAACATTTACAATAAAGAAGAATGTCACATTCACATAGCATTGTATTTACTGCAGATTTTCTATTTATCGAGTCATTTCGGATTTGTTTTTATATTTTTTGTAGTAAATATAAATATAAAGCATAGTAGGTAGTCCGCAATGTTTCGATAAATGGAAAACCAAGAATGACAATGTGACATTATTTTTGGTAATGTTGTAAGTGTTGTATTATTGTTTATAGAAATAAAAAAATACGAATTGAGGGTAGCACTGGAGGCCTCTTAACCCGTCGTCTGCGGAAATATAATTTTCCATTTTATACCTACTGTGATACTGTGTGATCAACTGGCGAGGTTTTTGAAGCCGCATGGAATAAGTCAATTCTAATATTTGTTGTTAATGTAAACATTGTATAATACGCAAAAAGTTGAGAATATTACCACTAGCTACACTATTGCGTATTATTTGAAGCCAAGCACAGCTATTTTATTAGAATATAAATCTTCTAGAAACATACTTTAGGGTGAAAATTCAATGCGTTACATATTTTAAGGGATAGTGAAAGAAAATACCTCGGGTCGGTTTAATAATAGGAGATATATTTCTTCCGCAATATCCGTCGGCCAAAAAAACCCTGTCAGAAAAAGTCCCGTCAAAGTCGTTCATAAATGTCAAGTCAAATTGTCGTAAGCGGCCAGTCTGTCATAGCCAGACTCTTTGGTCTGCAACATTCCCACCCCCAGTATTGGGACGCAATACTCTAAGTCATAACAGGCAGGTGAGGCAGACCAAAGGTCATGTCAGTCAAGTTGAGTCAAGTCAGTTGAGTCAAGTCAGTCGAGTCAAGTCAGTCGAGCCAAGTCAGTCGAGTCAAGTTAAGTCTAGTTTGCATAGTTTGGTCGTCGGTCTTTTGTACGTCCCAGTCGCTGTCTTTACGTTCACTATCCGTACTTGTCCGTCAGTCCCGGGGAAAGTCTCTGTCACTTTTCCTTTTGGCCAGCAATTTCGTGGTAGGGAGTCATCACAGATTATCACAATGTCGCCGACTGCTAGCGGCGGAACGGCTCCATGCCACTTGGTGCGTTTGGTAAGCGTGGGTAGGTATTCCTTCACCCAACGCTTCCAGAGTAGGTCTGACAGCCGTTGAGACTCTCGCCATGACTTACGTAAGAGATCTCTGTCGTTAAAAACACCCATAGGGTAAGTTAAATTGTCTGTTTGTCCAAATATAAAATGATTGGGGGTAAGTGGTAAGTCGTCGTTATGGTCCAGGGAAACATGGGTCAACGGTCTATTATTGACAAAAAACTCCGCCTCTGTAAGTACCGTCAATAGGGTTTGTTCAGACGGTGCTCTCTCTTTCAGAGTCATTTTGATGGCCGTCTTCACCGACCGAACCATTCTCTCCCAACACCCACCGTGATGAGGAGAATTAGGGCAAATAAACTTCCAGTGTATTTGACGTAGACTATAGAATCGTAATAGCTGGTCAGCATCTAAGTCTTGCACAGCTTTCTGCAGTTCTCTGTCAGCGCCTTTGAAAGTTGTAGCATTATCTGACCACACTTCTTGGGGAGAACCACGTCTGGCTATAAAACGTCGTAGCGCCAAAATAGCACTGTCTGTCGTCAAATCATTTACGAGTTCTATATGTACAGCCCTCACGGTCATGCAAGTAAACAGTGCTCCATACCTCTTCTCATGTCGGCGACCTACCTTGACAGTTATTGGGCCAAAGTAGTCAAGTCCAGTCACACTAAATACTCTGAAGTTCGTCTTGAACCTAGCCGAGGGAATTTGGCCCATCATAGGAGGACTTGGGGCAGCCCGGTTATTTCGGCAAAGTCGACAGTCTCGCCAAGCCTTGTTCACGGCTGATCGTCCCCTTAAAATCCAATATCTCGATCTTAGACTGTTTAGGACACTTTCCTTCCCAACATGGGAGGCGTCCCTGTGATATTGGAAAATTAACAGTCTCGTAAAATAATCACTTGGGTCAAGAATTATAGGATACTTCACATCTTGGTCCGCCTCTGCGGCGTTTATACGCCCCCCTAGTCTTAAGATGCCGTCAGGGTCTAAGAATGGGGTCAGCTCAAAAATATGACTATCTGTTCCAATTTGTCCGCGAGTTTTAAGGGCGTCGATTTCTTTTGTAAAATGTCTCCTTTGACTCTCCTTGAGCCAAAGAGTCTCCGCTTCCATAGTTTCTGATGTCAGCAATTCTCCCCTTCGCTTGTCAACGTTCTTTAAATTAAATATAAATCTTAAAACCCATGCAGTCGCCCTGACCAAACGCCAGTAGTTTGAAAACCTACTGTCGTCAGGCAGGCCCTCATGTGATGTACAATTGGTCATATGTATGGCCTTGATTTCTGGATCAGCTGTTTCCTCAAAAAGGCTCTCTTCGAAGGGCCATTGATCCTGCGGCAGTCGCAAAAATCCAGGGCCATTGATCCATACAAGCCCTTCATCGGCGCAGCCCTCCCTGGTTGCGAGATCAGCAGGATTCAAGTTCGAGGGCACCCACCTCCAATCCTTAGGATTCGACAACTCTGCTATTTCGCTCACACGGTGGGCGACGAAGGGTTTAAACCTTCCTGCGTCAGAGCGAATCCAACTAAGAACGGTTTTCGAGTCCGACCAGTATACGACACGGCTTATTGGAAGATCTAAGTACTTTTTTAGCGTCTCTGCCATGCGTACTCCTATCAAGGCCGCCTGTAATTCGAGTCGCGGAATACTCACGACTTTCGATGCAACTCTACCCCTTGCCATTGCCAAGGCCACATGAAAACTATCGTCCCTCTTGACAGATCTCACGTACGATACAGTAGCACAAGCTTTAGAACTGGCGTCACAGAAAATATGTAGCTCCACAGCCTGCGTTGGGTCAATATCTGGGGTCAAAAACCACCTGGGAATCTGCATAGATATAGCTTGACTTAAGCGTCCCAGCCAATCCCACCATCTTTTATACAGATTTGCGTCAATCTCGTCGTCCCAACCAATCTTAGTTTTCCAAATGTCCTGGAAAATAATGCGTGCCGTCATAGTCAGTAATAATAGAAGTCCAAGGGGGTCGAATATAGACATCATTACCCTCAGATGGTCACGTTTTGTTGGTCGCTTGTCACCACTCTTTATCTCGTCCTTAATATTTGAGAGCGTCATTGCAAACTTAAAGTTGTCAGTATTAGGTTCCCAATGTACCCCAAGCACGCGCTCAACTTGGTCATCCTGAGCGTCGTCAGAGAGGTACTTGATTCCACCAGCCGCTAGCTTCTCAGAAGGTAAATGTCGTAAAACTTCCTTAGAATTAGACATGAAGTTGGTCATATTAAATCCGCCAGCGGCATGGATCATTATGACGTCATCTACCATCTGTTTTGCGTCCTCCTCGCTGTCCAAAGACTGGATGTAGTCGTCGACGTAGTGTCGGTCCACTATGGCCTGGACCGCACGAGGATGGCTTTGCTCGTACCTGCGAGCGTTCTGATTTTTCACATACTGCGCACATGATGGGGAGCATGCAGCGCCAAACGTCATGACGTTCATAACGTACTCGTCCTGTTCCCATAAGAAACGCTGAGCGTGTCTGTCTTCTTTCCGCATCAAAACACGGTGGAACATTTCCTGAATGTCACCAATGACAGCAATCTTACGGCACCTGAACCCTAATAAGACGCCTGGCAGCGAAGTAAGTAGGTCCGGACCGGGAAGTAAGAAGTCATTCAAAGACTTACCTCCCGACTTCGCCGCTGAGTCGAAAACCAGGCGCAGCTTGTTCGGCTTATTTGGGTTGAACACCGCAAAGTGCGGCAAATACCAGGTCCTGTCGGTCTTAGTCTCAGCTTCTTTTGAACTAAGCTTGGAGATGTAGCCTTTGTCCAAGTAATCCCTAATCTTGTCAAAATATTTAATTCGTAGATCTGGCATTTTCGTTATTTTCTTCTCAATACCTGTTAGTCTGCTTTTCGCTTGTGGAAAGCTATTCGGCAGTCTGGATTCGTCCTTCCATAGCAAACCGATCTCCCACCGGTTTCCGACTAGCTTTGTGGTGGCCTCCATGATGCTCAGCGCTTTTATATCCTCCCGGGACCTCGGAGTGTCAGCAGAAAAATTAGTTGAAAAGTCTTCATTACGTAAAAATTGTTTCACGGTCGCGTCAAGTTTCTCACAGGAACAAAGGTGAAGTACGGTCGTGTCGGTTGGCAGTCCAATAGAAGCATTACCGTGTACCACGTAGCCTAAGTTCGTCATTGAGATCATAGGAGCATTCAGAGGGCCTTGTATAACTTGTCGAGTAACGATGAGGTCAATATTGTCTTGTCCAATCAGTAAATCCACGTTTTTATATGTCATGTCAGTCATCTTCACGTAGTCAGTCACGTAAGGAAATCTATTTACAATATTTTTATATCTAAGACAATTTACAGGCAAATTCAAATTATTTACAGTACGAACATTATTAATATTATATGACACATCACAAGAATGTCCGCGTATTTTAAACGACACAGATTTAGACCTAGAGTCTACCGATGTCATGCCGTGTGCGCCGCACATGCGCAGCGGCTGCGTGGGGCCGTCGATGCCGGCGCGAGCTGCGAGCGACGCGTCGATCAAGCTCACCGCAGCGCCCTCGTCCAGCAGGGCCGCCGTCTCGACGTCTCCGTGCCTCCCGCTGATGACTACACGAACGACTTTCAGCAAAACGGCCTGGCCGTCATCGTTACGGTTCACGTTTACTTGAACTTCTTGTTCGTCTCCATCATTTACATTATTAACAGGCAGTTTTGGTGTTGAGTGCAGCGTGACGTGATGAACGCGGTCACAATCAGGCTGGGTGCACTTTGTCTTTTTCCTGCATTCCCGCAGTTGGTGTCGAGGTGAAAGACAGGAGAAGCAAAGCTTTAAGCTAATGACTAACACCCATCTGGCGTCCACAGACATTTCAAGGAACTTCGGGCAACTCTTCAGCTCGTGCTCACCTTGGCACATCAGACACAGAGAGTTCGTCTTTCCTGTGTTCAACAGTACATGTCGCTCACCTTTATACGGAGTTCGGTTCTGTTGGTGTGAGCTCGACGAAGGTACAAACTCCACTGTACACCTGGCGACATCCATCAGCCAGTCAGCAACGTGCTCGAGCGTCAGGTTCGACAGTCCTCGCCGCGCCTTGTCAAGACCCCACTGGTACTTAAGAGTCGAAGGTAGTTTGGACAGCACGTCGCGAATCAGCGTTGGATTCAGCAAATGGTTTCTTTGATCCGTGGAATTCATTACAGCAACAACGTTTTGGATCTCCGTCGCAAATTTTATTAATTGTCCCATGTCGTCGTGTCTTAAGTCTCGCATGTTCTTTATTTTCGTTAACATTAGATCAATTATTGTTTCTGGTCGTCCAAATCTCATTTTTAGTGTGTCAATTATCTGGTTCAGGTTTGAAGAAGTCATAAGTAAACCATAAACTGCGTCTCGCGCTTCGCCACGTAAACATTTGGACAGACGGGCAATGTTTTCTTCCTCGCTAAAACCGCATAAGTTAGTTGTCACCTTGTATTGACTATAGAATAGCAACCACTCTTCGGGTGCTCCAGTAAAGACCGGCAGGTCTTTGTTGCAGGTCTGCCTAGCTAGCATTTGGTTGACGGGTGCGCTTAGCGAGCTACTCGGAGTGCGGTATGCTGCGTCGGACGGGCTACGTGCGCGCGCATGGTTGTTCGTCAATGATGCATGAAAATGCGGGGCCGTTTCACATTCACGAATCTTTTTTGACTCGAAGGGCTCACCGCAATCGATGTCTTGGTCGCTGTCGTCGTCCAGTAGAGCTAGCTCCATCGCAGCTCTACGATGAACTAGCTCTTCCTCCAAATCCAGCTTACGCCGTGCAATCTCCGCAAGCTGCTCCGCTTTTTTAAACTCTAGTCGTGTGCGCTGTCGGCGCGAAAGCGATGACTTGTCGGTTGAGGCTGTTCTGATAGACGCTGGACGTTGAGGGTTCGTCGGCTTCGGCTCAGCGTCGGTCGTGGATACGTAAGCATGCTCCAGGTCGGGAGCGGCGGAGGCCCCCGGTCGGTCGTCGGGATTCCGCGCGGTCTTACTTCTCGTGACCCTAGTAGACTGAGTCTCCATATTATAACTGGTATAGTTGTTACGAAGGACCAGACTGAAAGAAAATACCTCGGGTCGGTTTAATAATAGGAGATATATTTCTTCCGCAATATCCGTCGGCCAAAAAAACCCTGTCAGAAAAAGTCCCGTCAAAGTCGTTCATAAATGTCAAGTCAAATTGTCGTAAGCGGCCAGTCTGTCATAGCCAGACTCTTTGGTCTGCAACAGATAGATTAAACTGAAAAACACTCACTATGTATATAGGGCCCTTCTTAATATGCTGACAGTTTTTAAGGGGCTGACCAGACCATCAAACAACTTTCTCTATGGAAAAAAAGGTAGCCACGACATTCGTCAAATTCTTGTTTCGTCAAATTCTTATTTCGTCAAATACTACATTCGTCAAGTCCTTGTTTCGTCAAATTCGCTTTTCGTCAAATCTAAGTACAGTTATGTAGAATAGATGACCGCGGCAAACTTCGTACCGCATTAGAATCTTGCCGGCACACACTTGGTCGTTTGTGTAGCCTATGTTCATCACGGATAATGTAGCATTAGAAGGGACGATTCAGACCTACCGGCTCTCATGGCGCCGCGTCGGAATGGAGCCGCACGGCTGCTGCTCCGACGGACGCGAAGGCAGCCGATCGCATGTCGACGGAGCCGGCTATATGTCGCAGAATCCGTCGGCAGCCGTACGGCCGTCGCTCACCGTGACGGACCCACCATACCCCTGGTGGTAGGATGGGATCCAACCATACCACTATAGTAGTGATGTGACCATCATGTGTACCTGCTTGTACCTACACGTTTGAGCATTGAGATGTACCAGGAGAGCAGAAGTGTACAAGAGGTCATTATTTAGGTAGGTATTATTTTTCAACTTTTTAGTTTTTTTTGAAGGCGGTTTTAATTCTTTTTAATTATGTGTTTTTTTTAAGTCGATTACCTAATTAATAAAGAATATTATATAATTATTTTTAGTTTTTTTTTCCTTATTGTCGTTGATTGTCCATAAGCTTAACTCAAGCGGACATGACGAAAAGCGAATTTGACGAAACAAGGACTTGACGAATGTAGTATATGACGAAATAAGAATTTGACGTAACAAGAATTTGACGAATGTCGTGGCTACCGAAAAAAACGACATCACGAAAAAAAAACTGCTTCCCCATACATTTGGCTCGATAAGGTTTGCAGTTTTGTTGTTATGTATGAAACGGAAGATTTTTTTCACTACTTCGATATTGGTGCCATAGATAAAGTTGTTCAGTTTACGGTCTGATCATCCCCTTGAAAAAGTATCAGCATATTAAGGGTCCTACCATCCTTCCTACCTAATCGAAAAATAAATTACAATGCATAAAAAGAAATAAACTGATTATGGTACAAATATCTCTAAAAATGTCTTATCGCTAAAAAGCGATTTCTTCCAGACAACCAGACAAGCATATTAATGGAACAACACCCTTTTTTATGTTTTCACAGTGGGTCCCCTAGTAAAAATTGTTCAGTTTGATGGTCTAAAACATTGTATTATCATTATCATCAGCCTATATACGTCCCACTGCAGGGCACAGGCCTACCCTCTAGGAAGGTGTTTGGGCGTTAGTTTAGTCCACCACGCGTGCCCAATGCGGATTGGTAGACTTCACCAAATCGGAATTTCTTCTTCTACATATGTTTTCCTTCACCGTTTGAGAGCAGTCGGTAATACGTACATAAGTTAGAAAAACTCATTGGTACGTGCGTGGCATGTTGTCCGTGAGGATTCGAACCCGGACCTCATGATTGAGAGTCCATACCTCTCCGCAACGCGCCACAGAGCTCGGTTGTATAACAGTACTTAAAAAATGGCGATCTATTTTTGATAGTTTTGTTTGATTTCGACATCATAGTCGTAGCTGCAAAATGTGCCACCAGTGTGAAAAGTTCTGATTATGACTCGACGTTTAAGCAAATAGTTTGATTCTAGATAGATTTATATCCTAAAGCGAAATGATTGAAAGTTTCCACTTCTGAATGCATAAATTTAAAAGTCTCTGCTAAGTTGCCACCTACAAATAAAGGACCACACCTAACTTGGATAAGTATACCTAACTTATTAACGTAAGTACTTACAATAGGTGCAGCCCAGTAGTATCAGAAAGTGAGATCTGATATGAAGATAGTAATAAAAATAATAAATCCATCGTCCGCCTCGGATATAATTCGATTTTTTTACTTATCTTATCGGTTTTATTTTTGTTAGGTATAAAAACTATTAAATATAATTGAATGAAATATTCTTCATGTACCTACATAAACATAAAAAGGATAAAACTAACTCACGTGTAGGTATTGAGCTCGAACTTAAATTTCTCTAATTTCGCAAGATTGTTATAAAAGCACGTACAATCTTTTTGAATAAATTAAAATAAAGACGTTTATTTCCTACGACAAACCCATAACACATAAATAAGATGTTAATGTATACCATATTCTCGCAAATGAATGAGTTATATTATATTATAGAATATAGATTATTATAGAATGGTACCTCCATTATAATAATATTATAGAAGAATATTTCATTCATTTTTATACCTAACTAAAATAAAACAAATATCGAGCTAAGAGCATTTGAAAACGCCAAGTATTGGCCTTCGATCAAAATAAAATTAATGGATAGGCCTTACGCGAACATTTCAAACCAGAAAAATGAGGCAAAATAAATGAAAGATTTACTTGTCACTTGTATGCAAGTGCCCTAGATTTGACAGATAATGGCGCTAGTTTGTATGGACCAAGTGCACCAGTAGTGTGCTTCAACTTACCGCACTTCAGGCCTATCCATTAATTTTATTTTGATCTAAGGTATTGGCAACAAGTCATTGCCAATACTTAACGTTTTCAAATGCTGCACCTTGAGACTAATCTACGCGACGTGAGCAAGCAATAAAATAAGTAATTAATGTCTAGCGGCCGACGGATCCACAACGTAAATTAATAAAATATGGAAGCATGGGCAATCCTCTTGTACCATTACAAATAATTGTTCCAAAAAGCGAAATCAAAATATTGCTCAAAGTGTACACCCGATGCGCAAATTAACAGAGAACCAAATGCTCTGACTTCAATTCAAATTCAATTCTCAAAATCAATCATTCAGTCACACTTGATTGACACAATATTCACACGATCTTATTAATAATAACGCCTGATAAAAAGCAAATTGACTATCAAATTGATCGTTAAATTGAAATCAGATCCTTTACATTCAAAATGGTTGTCATTAAGGCGATAACAACGGTTAGATTGCCACTCCAAATTATTAATTTAAGTATTCTTTTTAATAAATTGTAAGTAATTTTAAAACACCTGTTTTTTATTTTATTTATTTTCCAACTATTATGTCGTTGTCATAGCCATGAAGCCTCGTATCCACTAGGTAACAATTAAGGGTTGAACTACACATGGCCGCACGCGATCGCCTTTTCCCGTCGCTCCATCCTTTTCTGTCACTCAGGAACGTCATTTGCTACGGAACGCGATCGCCTGCGGCGTGCGATCGCACGTCGCAGATCGCGTTCCGTCTATCTTATATGCTCTAGCAAATGACGTTCCTGAGTGACAGAAAAGGATGGAGCGACGGGAAAAGGCGATCGCGTGCGGCCATGTGTAGTTCAACCCTAACGCGCAACACGTGACGCTCAACATGTTCGGTAACGTTGTCAAAAAACGCGCGACGTTGCTTCTTTCAGTTTCTCCCTTTTGCAAAAGAAGCAACGTCGCGCGTTGTTTTACAACGTTGCCGAACATGTTGAGCATCAGACGTTGCGCGTCAATTGTTGCCTAGTGGATATGAGACTTCATTTGACACTGCGTCACAGACGAAAGGGATTGCAGAATTCAAGAGAATGGTGCGGTGTGCAATAGCTTAGCAGTTAAGAGCATGCCAGGCAACTAGTACACTTTCCGCTACATTTTTTAAAATCTTGCATTAAATAGAGTGGTGTCACAGTTTGCGCCTTAAGTACTACCATTCGAATTTTACATTAGAACATGTTAATTTTTATGATAAAATGAACTTTGAGCTCTCATGCATAGATCGAAAATGCTGACAGGCATCCACACAAATATTAAATATACATTCATAATATAGAAGAATGCATTCAATCGTGTCAGTAATTACAACCGCGTATATTTATATTCATTGTTTATTAAGATGGCACCGTTATCCCTTTAAAGGAATGTTATTGGCAGTGTTGGTTACCCTTAAATGATTCTTATAAGACATGAGTCCACACTTTGAACATCATTCTGACATCTTGTACTTCTGAAGGCATACTGTTTGTTAGATTCACAATGCCTCGTTAGTTTACACTTACAATATAAGTTATAACTAACATAATGTATATCCCCGCTCTGTGCTCGCTTAGCATATGGTATCTGTTGATAGATAAGTCTTATATTGTTAAGGTAGCCTTGGACGGGGGCGCGTACCATTTGCTAGCAACGTTGGTTGATGTATTCGTTGTAGGTGGCGGAGATCTCTTCTGACTGGTATCTCGTCAGTTTGATGCTTCTTCTCATTTCAGCTGTAATGGCTGCTTTGTACCCGCCCTTTCTGAGGAGCGAGTCGATTGTTTGGATTTGGTCCCAACCTGGAATCAATAGCAAGTTAATTACTAATTTATTAAAAGTAGCTATCGCTAAGCGATAAGTCGGGAGATACGTGTCCCAGGTAGCATTTAATGGATTGTGGTAGGCTTTTAAAATTAAAAGTGGAACGATAGAGATGGGTAGAACAAGTTAGTAGTTAGTAAAGTTTAGTAGATGGTCGACAGTCGACATGATCGTACAGTCAGCATCAATAGTATCTAAGCATGTTAAGTGTTCATAAATATCTGAACAACTTTACGATAGCAAACCTTATTTCAACTCACAAAGAAATCAAATTTATGTGTCATGTTATTATTTGTTAAGATGAAAACAAATGTTATCTAGTAGGAAATAGGGTTTATTTTCGTGTAATTGTTCAGATGTTTTTGAACGCCGGAGATGCTTAGATACTTTTGGTGCTGACTGTACAAACCCGCGATGAATTTTCCGCTTTCTAATTCGTATATGAATAATGTATCTTTAGATTTTTCTGCTATTTCCGTAGGTACACAAATTTAAAAGTGTGGAATTTAAAAAGCAGCATGTCGGCGCGATAAATTTTTTATCACGCCTTTTATCGCATTTTCCGCGATATCGCCAAAGCAGTATGTAGGGTGTAACAAAACACCCAAGTAATACTTAAAGGGGGGTTTCAGCCCATGAAACTGAACAACTTTCACTATGGAGTCAACTTCGAAATCGCGAAAAAAAAAAACTCAGCTGTCCCATACAAAACTGCTGTACCGACTCGACTAAAATGTGTGGGACATCTGTTTTTTTTTTCGCGATTTCGAAGTTGACTCCATAGTGAAAGTTGTTCAGTTTCATGGGTTGAAGTATCGCCACCCTGTATAGGATTCTTGTTAATATGCTGACAGTTTTTTTAAGAGGATGATCAGACCATCATACTGAACAACTTCCACTATAGGACCAAGGTCAAAATCGCGAAAAAAAAAAACATTCCATTCCATACAAAACTGCAATCATATGCGATCTAAATTTACAGCAGAATTTATTTCGCGATTTCGACCTTGGTCCCATGGAGAAAGTTGTTCAGTTTGATGGTCTGATCCCGTTAAAAAATGTCAGCATATTAAGAAGGACCCTATACAAGGTGTTACAAAAATTTAAGGGGGTGGTTTAGACCATCAAACTGAACAACTTTTACTATTAGGACCAATATCGAAATCGCGAAAACAAAATCGAATGTTCTATACTAAACTACAAATCTACTCGAGCTAAATGTATGGGATAGCAGATTTTGTTTTTCGCGGTTTCGATGTTGGTCCCGTAGTGAAAGTTGTTCAGTTTGATGGTCTAAACAAGACCCTTAAAAGTTTTAAATGTTTATTTTTACTTTTGTAACACCCTGTATAGGAATTAAAAAGTGTGTACGGTAATTTAAAAAAGCACTGAAGTTGACGTACCTTGCTCAGTAGCAACTTGAGGTAAATACGTAGCGGTGCGTTTAGATCCCCTCTCGCTAATGAACTCTATCCGGATGCCGTGCTTGCCCAGCTTCCAGTCCAGGTAATGTTCGGCCTCCTCGAAGTGCTGCAGTATGGACACCGAGACCGTTAGCCGGGGCACCTCCTCTCGAGTGATCGGCGCGAACCGAGAGTCCTTCAGGGCGCTCGTTATCGCATACTCACGGAGGCCTGGGGGAAGATAATGTTTATTTTAATAATATGCTACGAGTATGTTAAACAGTTGGTCTTCGTTTCGCTAAGATGATGATGATGATACTATATACTAAATGCAATTAGCTGATCGAATGTTTGTTTGAAAAGTCGAAATTTCTTTTAGCTAATTTTCTGTAGATTTCTTAGGGAAATTTGTTCAGTATCAGGGTACAATCACCCCTTAGAGTGCGGCAACTGTAGGTTTACCATATCCAGAATATCTATTGTTCATTGGCTGTACCCAAACATTCTAAAGTCAGCAGCCCATGTGCATTGGCATGGCTACAGATTTTCTCTAGGGGGTGAGGGGGAGAGCTGGCCAGCTGATCTCCCACTGCTTTAAATTTCTGCAGATCAGATGACAGTATAGATAGAAAAGAAGTGATGCATGTGCATTACATCAATGTGAGCGGCAATGAGTATTCTAGATACGGGGATTGGCCCCCATTTGGACTTTTAATTAACATTTGAAGACAAAACACGCCTCGAAATCGAAACGTATTCCTCACGATGTTTTCCTTAACTATGTTTCAAATAATTGATGACTCTCTTTTTATAATTGTCTGTTTCTTTGGTCTTAAATTATATTATACTGGGACATTTAAAAAGAAAGATTGAAGAGGCATTACAATGATAATGAAATGAGTGACAAATTAAAAGTTTTAAATTATAGTCAATTAAGTAATCCTAATAGATTTCAGTAAAATTATCACCCCATGTTTTTTTACATACATACATACATAAATTCAAGTCTTCTTTCTAGATGGGTAATCGGGCAATGGATGGATAAATCTTGGGATTAATTAAAAATAAATTAATTTACGTCATAGCTCCCGTGTGCCTTAACTAGTTAACATCAATGACCAATGTACCAATTGGCTATGAACAGGCATTACCAGAATGCAGATGCATTGCGTTGAACGTCCCAATGCACCCTCTAAGCCGATGCTCCTTCCCGATCTTCCATGTGACAAATAAAGGACTGTAAACAATACATACAACATCAGTGACTTCAATAAACTGTTTAATAAGTTGTTGTTTTATATCTACAACTCGGTCACATTATCCGTGCACCTGGTGTTGATGATGTTATATACAGCATGAAACCGTGTGTACTATCGCGGACTTTTCCGCCTGTTTTTTGTTTGGAAACTATTCAATCATTGGCCTATTCATCAATATTGGGGGGCTAGACAGCGCTTTTTTAGTATGCAAGAAAAAATGAGCCTAGTGGTGGTCAGGTGGAAAAGTCCGCGATAGTACCAAATAATTGAGACACGTATTGGCAACAAAGATGCAAACTGTACTGGAGGCGGAATGGTACAAAGGGGGAAGCATAGAGAAATTACACGCTCCTCTTGGTAGAGATGGTGTAACAAAGTGTGCACAGTAACCACCAATTGTGCACTAGTTTGTACTGCGACCATAGAGAAATTACACTCTCCCCTAAGCTTTTTGTCTCCCCTCACCCGTCCCTCACCCCCTTTGTCGGCGACATAATTTTCTATAGAAACAAGCCGATATGCCATCTCCTCTTACTCCATGGGGGGAAGTGAGATTTGTAGTGTGAATAGGTTTCTAGAGAAGTGCAGAGATAATGTCACCGGGTTGTAAATCATAGGTTCCCAAAGTGTCAGTTCCAGTTGGCGGGTATTATTTTGTTATTGGCATTTGAGGCGTTTTAAGAGCGTCCGCTGAGTTAAGGTGTGCACGCACGCGGATTTGCTTCTGTGAAAATCAAAGAGCACCGCAATGTGAGACAGACCATCCGTCACACGATAAGCATAAGCATATGCTCACGACTATATTCCCCGAGGGGGTAGTCAGAGATATTCGGAAAAATCAGAACATCCACGTTTCACCAGTAGTACCGAAACTCTGTCCAGTGTGACAGGGGGTGAGCCCGTCGCCACTTATAATGGACAGTGGGTACAATACATGCCTCGAAATTCACACGATAAAAGTACAAAATAACCCACGGTCATCTGTTTAAGGCCTCATGCGGGAAGAAGCAGCGCGTTGCGCGGCGCGGCCTTCTTAAACATAATGCTGATATACATTTAAGAGTGTTTATGCAGAAGTGGTGACACGCACATCAAGTTGTCATAGAATTATTGGCACAATGCACCGTGTCTCCCAGGACGAGGCCTACTGCAGTGGTGGCGATAAGGAAGGGTCAATGGCTTCCTTATTAGGGTCTTTCTTTATTAGCTGATAGTTTTCTACACATGTATAAGTACCTAATAGAGATTGCATCAAGTTTGCCTAGTAAAATTTTACAGAAAAATGTAAAGAGGTTCCAGAGGCTTGAGTCATGCACAAACATTTTTGCTTGAGTCAAGCATTGTTGATCATTTACAATATTCAAGAAAATAAGTGCCTGCATGCTTGATTAAGCATAATTGGTAATTCTTAGAAAAATATACAAGGTGTTACAAAAATACAAATAAACCTTTAAGGGGGTGGTGTAAACCATCAAACTGAACAACTTTCACTATGGGACCAATAACGAAATCGCGAAAAAAAAAATGTATGTTCTATACTCTACAAATCGTCTAGAGCTAAAATATGTATGGGATATAAAATTATTTTTTTCGCGATTTCGATGTCGGTCCCATAGAGAAAGTAGTTCAGTTTGACGGTCTGAACACGGTCTTCAGAGCTTTAAAAATTTATTGTTACTTATGAAACACCTTGTATATTTGGGTCATTGTCATATAAGGGGTGCAAAGAAAGGAATGTGAAAAGATGTTAATTTTTACCACTTTTTCATTATTAACCGAAGTAAAATAGTAAATATAACATAAATAAATTAAAAATTTAGGTCGTTTTTCTTCCTTTATCAAATAATTACCAAAAAACGTTTTTTTCTGACCACCGAAAAGGTGCAGATGACCACCAAGAAGACATCAATTGCGCTTTATTCATAAAATAAAACAAAATTCAACATACATTAATCTCAATTAAAATTTCTCTGTTGTTACATTTTATTATACTTTGTCAGATATAGGGAATTGTTACGAATTTTTACCATAAAAATATAGTAAAATATGGACCACCAAAACGACATCTTTTCGGTTCTCGTTTTTTTCATTTGACAATATGAGTATCTTCCGTGGTTTCAGTTAACGTTTCTTGATAATTTTCATCCGGTTTATTAATCTTTCATTCTCTTCTATTTATGCTAACTTAATTTTGATTCTAACTCCATTAATAATAAATAAACCTTTCTGTTTTCAAATTCCCTTTCAAAGCTCTTAAAGTGTGTCTCGAAGCAGATGAAGGAGGAGGATTTAGGGGAAGATTATGCCTATCATCCATCATTATCATCAGTTTTCGTAAATTTCACGGCAGAGGGTTCAGGGCCTATCCTTAGGAAGGGTGTATGGGATTGTTCGCCAGTTCTATTTACCACATGCTGATTGGTAGAATCCAATCAGAATTTCATCTCAACCTTCAACTCTGCAACCTGCATCCTCACAATTTTGTACTTCACCGGTTGAGATATGTGTGTGAAACAATTGAAGAAGCCGGAGAAGTTGGTGGACTTCTACTACGACCTTATTTTTTTGACTAATGCGTTTCGACTTTTTTAGTATCTCTCGTCCCTGCTTCTTCTCTAAGTTTCGGTTGTTTATTAGGCATCCTCTCATAAATAAGGGTGGCAGCGAGTGGACCATATACCACCTAAGCGGGCTCAGTTCATATTGGTGGAGAAAAGTTAAAATAACGTTGTTCCTGAAGTCGATTTGTTGGTCAGTGGTCACCAATGACCACCAAAAAGATGACCACCGAACGGAAATTTCACATTAAAATTCAGCTATCCTGAAACTATAGCGGGCTGGCTAGCCAAATATGATGCGTTTGTAAACTAGACATTAGTATGTACTGCGCTATAACGAAAATTTCACTTATTCAATAATACTTACAAATTTAATGTAGTAACCGGAAAGACGCTATGAAGTTTGACAAAAAAGTATTTTTGGGTAAACGAAAAAGATTTTCCTCTTTTTTGATGAAATGTGGATCAGGGATGCATCAAGGGATATTGATGACTTTCCTTAGAAAGGAACTATTTGTTTTTGGGAACGTTTAAGCATAAAAATGTTGAAATGTTTGGATAAAAATATGGACCACCGAAAAGACATACAACTTGTGTAACATGTGACAATCGTATTTAAATAAAAAACCGACCCACTTTTAGGATTCATATCAATAGCACATGATTTTTGAGGATTGAGAGAACTAATTAAGCTGAACAGGGCGAACATTAAGTGCAGTTTACATTTACTTTTTGCATTGCAAACTTGCATACATCTGTTTTGAACGGACCACCGAAACGGACTTTTGAGTATAAAAAACAGCAAAAATTCAGTTTATCGAATTAATTCATTAAAAAGATTTTCTTGGGTAAAAAGTATAATATAATTGTTGATTCTTTTTGCAAAAAGAAATTAAATTAAAGCATTATTTAAGAATTTACGTGTCTTGAACAATTTTTTGTCACTATATGACAATGACCCATTTGGGATCTTTATGAATTTATAAACCTGGGTTAATTTCTTTGATTACGTACAAAACAATACACACACTGCTATATATTTGGATATGAAATTCAATAGTTCATCTACATGTTTTTATGCTCCAATGTTAGTGCTTGCTCAAGCGGCTGGAAGCTTGCATTAACCTGTCCTCTGTGTTTGTGGCGGATCCATTAAAAGACAATAACAATTTTTTCTCCCCTCCGGACGGAAAGCATCAATTTTCATCCAGCTGCGCTAAACGAAGTTGTCGCTTTCCACCTCCGTCGAGGAGATAAATAGTATACTAACCTCGGGCAGTAAATAAGAAAGCCTCGGATAACATGTTTGTTGACCGAGGAGACGCAGAGGCGAAAAAATTACATGAGATCTGAGACCTTTCCTTATTTTCCTGCCCTCGGTGTGTAATCTACAATATATCGTGTTTAGAATGTCAACATAGGAGAGGTTACGCTGCTTGATCAAACAAGACATCATGTGGCTTGTTCGTCTCTGAACCTCTTAAATTTTGCAATCCATTATGTTATGTCACACTATATTTCTTAGTAAAACAATTACTTAAATAACTATAGAGGGTGAAATTGATATTTTTAGCATCCTTTTAAACTATGAGTCTACCCATCCAACTGAACAACTTTTACTATGGGAGCAAACCAATTGGAGCAAAGAAAAAACAAACTATTCCATACTAAATTGCAACGCCTACTCGACTCAAATGTATTGAACAACAGTTTTTTTTTCTATGCTCAGTTTGCTCCCATAATAAAAGTTGTCCAGTTTGATGGGTAGAATCTTAGTTTAAAAGGATTCTAATGAAATTAATTTCACCCTGTATATTCGACCATCGAAACATACAAATGAACTGCTCATGGTCTTCAGACCAATAGCATGTCATACAAAATTGAGAAAAGAATAACTATGTAACAAAAAATTATTTGATGAATACTGTACATAGATTAGCTAATTAATTGATTAATAATTAGTTAGTCAATTAGAAACCAGCAAAGTTTGATGTTTGCGCAGTTATGTGGAGTGTTATTTCATTCTTGCATGCAAAGAACAGTAATGGTTGATAAATAATAATAATTATTATTATTGTATACATTACATTGGGCTTACTTAGCCCATATAACTTGGGACCAGCCTTGTAGTAGCATTTCCCTTCTGCCACGTTACAAGATCAATTAATTATGTGTATTTGCATACAATTTTATACCTTGTAAATGAGACGGCCTATAATTTTCGGAACAATAACTTCAATCATGTCACGTTTGGGGTTCACACGAGACTATTTTTAAAAATCAAAATTTGAATCTAAAGTAATGGCATAAAATACAAAGTTGCAGATTTTATGCTGCTTTGTCCCCCGCAAAAAGTGACAGAAAAGTATGTTAGTAGAATTACACGCTTAACTCATCCATAGTTATATGGTCTAAGTGGGCTGGTGATAATTATTATATCATGAAATTGTAATTATAATGAACTTTGAAAAAAATATAAAGTTTCGATTTTTATACAAATAGTCAGGCAGACCTGATTACTGTGTTTACAAAAAAAATGTTGCGTTTGTGCGTGGGTGTCGCCAGTTCAAATGCATACTTTTAAAATTATGCAAATTTAAAACTTTCTCTCAAAATAATAACACGATACAAGCTCATACAACAAATATGAACAAAAAGAAAACCCGCACAACAAAGAAAAAGGTCTCTAACGCGAGGTTTGTTCATCACATTGACCTGAATTGAGACAAAAGGCATCGAAAGTACAACTGACAAAGAACTTCCCAAGTGGTAGGGAAACATCAAGTTATTGAGCAGCGCGTACTTACTAGGCATCGTTGGTGAAGTTTGGCACCTGTGGGGGGTCCATACTGTGCAGCTGACAGTATAAAACATCGAAACAAAAGTAACACATATCGGGAATAGCAACAGATTCTGGATACCCGTTTATAGGACGCTCGATACCATTATTATAAGAGTTGTTCAGCTTTTGTTTCTTAGTACCACAGCATACTGAGGACATTTTGAGAGTTATTAGATTTATACTAATAGTATCAAGGCAATCACACAATTTTACAAAGTAAATGAACGAAGTCAAACCAAACAACACACTCTTTTTTTCAAAGGTTTGTTTTCCTGCTACGCATGCCTGACAGGCGCAGTGTTTTAGTGATGTCTAAATTAATTTTGGCAGCTTATTTATCGATAGATAGAATGGGCAGAGACTGTTTATCTAAAGGCACGTCTCTTGCTACAAAGAAAACAAAACAGCTTCACTTTTTTTTTGCTGTCCACCATCTTCATTAAAACGAAATCGTATTGAGCGATGCCATTTTGTTACTTAGTTTTGTGTAGTGTTTGCTAAAAAATAAACCTAATAAGGCTGAGATTCCGGCCGAGATTCAGAGACGATTTTTTTAGTCTTAGTTCGAGCTAAGTAGGGTCGAAATGTATGGATTTTGACATACGGGAGTTCGAACTATGACTTAAGAATCGTCTCTGAATCTCGGCTTTAGAGACGATTTGTAAGTCATAGTTCGAGCTCCCGTATGTCAAAATACACCCACATACATACACACACACCCGTATACATTTCGACCCTGCTTAGCCCGAACTAAGGCCGAGATTGAGGCCTAGATTCAGAGACGATTCTTAAGTCATAGTTCGAACTCCCGTATGTCAAAATCCATACATTTCGACCCTACTTAGCTCGAGCTAAGACGGAAAAAATCGTCTCTGAATCTCAGGCTGAATCTCGGCCTTAATCTCGGCCTAAAAATAATCGATCTTTTGAGTTTTGTTTTTTTAATGCTAGGTTCACACGCACGCTGTGGAGCCCGGCAAGCTTAAGAAGTTCGCTGTACACACGGTGACAGATCAACCTACCCATAGTTGAACTCTATGTTTATGGACATAATAAGGTCCAACTATGGGTAGGTTGATCTGTCGCCGTGCGTACATCAACTCGTCTGTAAAGTGATTGTGAGAGTGATTGTGAGGCCGAGATTCAGAGACGATTTCGAGCTAAGTAGGGTCGAAGTGTATGGATTTTGACATACGGGAGTTCGAACTATGACTTACAAATCGTCTCTGAATCTCGGCCTTACTATTTAACTTTATAGAAGCCTCAATGTACAGTGAACTTGCCTAAGCTTGCCGGGCTGCACGGCGTGCGTGTGAACGCAGCATAAAGGCTTCACTTTTTGTCGCCCACCATCTTTTTTTTAAAATGAAATTGTATGGGGCGACGCCATTTTATATCGTGTTTTTGTCTAATGTCTGCCAAAAAACAAGCGCTGTAGAGACGCCTTTTATTATTATAAATTACCCATCTTTTTTTTTTGGTGTTACCAACAAAAGAACAATATGGAAATTAAATCGTTCTAGATGGAAATGATAAAAATAAATATTTCGATAACTAGTTATTTTTGTTTAGGTACAACACTATTCCCGAAATAATTGAGCATAGACAATTATAGGGAGTTTTTATTTGGTAATGCTTTTTCAAGGTTCAACATGGTAGGACCAAATAATTTTATTGGTATTGTTTTAAAAAACAAATACAACTCATGGCTCCCCATATAACTAACTAACTAACTAATTAAGTTCTCCATATAGGTATCTATTTTGTTGAACAAAACATTGTTTCGATGCCAAGTTTCAATAAATAAATTATAAGTAATCTAGGCTGTATGAAAACGGCCGTTGCACGCCAATAAAACAATTATTAAAAAATAAGTAATTTGTTTATGGGACGATGGCTGTCATCGAGTTTTATTTTAGTGTAGAAAAATAAGGAAATAAGTTTTCTGTGCATAATAAATGAAGATATTTTCGTGAATCATGTACATGTTTTACAATTTTTCATTAGTTTTAAGTGTAACAATCATATACCGATAGTTGCTGCCGTATAGCGATGTGTAGTAAAAAAGCTTACTAATACTAAGTTTTGGCGATGGCGTCGGACGGTGAAATTAGTTGTACGAATGATTCTAATTTTGCTGTTATCTATTCATTTTTGAAAGTGTTTGGTAAATTATACGGGCTAGAGGTACCCACGATAGCAAAATTGCAGGAGCTACTGGAGAATACGCAGGAAGGTAAGTTTTATAACAAGTAATTTGACGTAAAACTGTAAAAGTCTAAACAAACATGTAATAAATTTTTACTGTTTTAGTATTGGAGCCGTTGAAGGAGTTGCACCTGAGGTTGTTGCGTAGGGCGCAGAAGTCCGTTCAGAGCACGAGATGGGAGAGATGCCTGATAAAGTTCTGCCATCAGCAAGGGCACCACCAGGAAGCTTGGGAAATGGAAAGGTTTTCTTATAAGAAAGCTAGCACACAAGTGAAACTCAAAGTGTTGAAGGTAATTGACACCTTTGTGAAGTGATTTGTTTCTATTGTGCTTTGAGAACATGGGCTTTGCTATTGTACCGTACAATATCTAATGAGTATATCCTCAACACTTGACACTGGCGAAATCTAACAAGGAAACGCCATTAATTAAGAATAGAATAGAACATGGGCTTTGAATAGTGGCATTGGAATTATCTGTTGTAGATGTAATTCACTTTTCTTGTAATTTATTATTTTTACTTAATTTCAATAGTTTGAAATTTAAGTAATCTCTGCTAATTATTTATTAGATAGTGAGGTTATAGATGCTCCAATTTCATGGTATTATGTTTGCTATTTTTTTTAAATTAGCATCATGTTCACTAGCTGTCACAGCGGACTTAGTACTGCTAGTGAAATGTTGATGTTTATTTGGTGAATAAATTGTGTGGAATGTTGTAATTTATCAGGATAAGCATTGTTTTTCTGTCCCATAGATGTATTTTGTCAGTATAATAAACTCTCTCTGTAAAGTTTTTAGTTTATACTTTTTTAAGTTCCATGCTTTGCTAATCCAGGCCTATCGAGGCAGCTTGTAAATGTTAAAACCAAGTTTACCATGCCGCTGGCGCTCTTACTGGATATTATGTGTGCGAAGTATGACCTGCTCTCTCTCTCACACTATTACATTTTATATGTCGACCCCGTTGGTGTAATGGTTACCAAGCCTGATTGCCAAACCAGGGTCGTGGGTTTGAATACTGGTTCGGTATAGATGCTATAATGTTTGTGCTGTTGTTTGGTTCCCAGTAACTTATGTTTAGGATCATTACAATGTACAATCCGTGAGCACTTAGAATAGGATTCAACTGTCGGGTAAAATCGGTTATATTCGTATAGTACCTAGATTAGATGACAATGCGGCAAATGACAAGAGTAGGAATAGTTTTAATAAGTTTATGCAGGGCAGTGAATATTATATTTGCATGCATCCGGTAATAACCGAAACCTTCTTAATACCCAAATCCTATTTTAAGTGCTCACGGACTGTATGTGCCTGTGTTTGCTATTATTTTATGAATCAATATTATTTTCAGGTTCTACTTGAATACCAATTCACATGTCATCCAAAATTCAAGAGCGCAGTGAATGCGATGTCAAGCAAGCAGCTGCGCATGGATCCCATCGGTCGGTGTAAGAGTGGGTGCGTGTACTGGCTGCAGGTTGATGATGATGCTAATCTGAACTTGTACAAGGAGGACCAGGACGAGGAGACTTGGCAGCTGATCGCCAGGTAGTATATGTCTAGAATGAGCCTCATGCTTATACCGTATAACTGTCTATTTTGACATATAACTTATCCAAGTTTGTAAGTTAGTTAATTTTAAGACAGTGTAAGCAGACCTGCGTCACTGGGCCGTGAGTACTGACAATGTTATATAATTATAGTTCACGCAAAATAGGCTCCTAAGTCATCGAATTGCGGAAAAAGAGTACACTCGACCAATACCAATACCTACATACCGAGATAGTGCTTATCTCGGTACCTAGGTATACACCGCATCGAAACCAATGCACTTACCTACTTTATTACTGCCATTCGCGCCAGGCGGCATCGCCGCATACATCGCACGCTGTACAAAGCAATAACATCGCTGAGTCAAGTTTCATTAGATACATTTTCGCATACAACTGCCAGGGCCCTATTTAATAAACGTGACAAGTCGACTTATTTGTCAAAAACTGACATATTTGTCGCATTGTCAAAAAAGTGCTGTTTAATAAAGACGACATACAAGTCGGACATTGACATAAATGTTGATGTCGATTAAATCTCTGTAAAGTACTACGTCAATAAAACAAAAATTTACAGCAAGAGATTTAGTGGAGGATTAACTATAATGAGCGTTTCTGCAACTGAGTGTAAGACTGTTTCTGTGTTTCATTTTAATTGAATTAGAACTTACAAGGTTCCATGGCAGGTAGGCACTGCTGAAATGTCTGTTATATGGAATGCATGCCTATGTGGCAGGCAGTCTTAAGATTCACAATTTCCATCACACAACTAAATACCTTGTCCATTTCAGGAATCGTGAGGAGCTTGTCAAAGTTATAGGCCAATTGAAGAACGGAGAGGAAGTGTGCCCTTCAGCTGAGCCCAACACTAATGAAGATTCCAATAGTACTGAAATTCCAACACTGTCTGAGGTATTTCATGTCACATTTTGTTAATTGCTCTTTATGTCCGAAGCTATAAAAAAGTAGAATTAAAAATGGGTATTTTCACTTCGCCGTTTATAAGCGAACCCATAGATTTCTCAGGAAGGAAAACGAAATCATTGGGATACAAAATGATTTGCCATTCATGATCTAAACACATCGTTCGCGATGGTTAGCGATCTATTTTATGTATTAATTATTATTGTTAATTGTTATCAGCCTACCAAAACAGCAGCTGATGACGAGAATGAAGAAGAATTTTTGAGCCCCGAATCAGAATCAGACAATGAAGATGACAGCCAGAAAACTAAACATCCAGATGAACCTCAGGAACATGAACAATCGGCTCCCGAAGAAATTAAAGAAGACACCATAGATGAGAAGAAAGAAGAAGCAGCTGAAATTACACAGTCTGAAGAAACTTGTAGTGAAATTCCAGAAAAATCAAAATCTAGAGAAAACACTCCAAGCCCTAAAGAAGAAAAACCACTATCCCCCAAAATAGAAGAACCACAAAGCCCAAAAGTTGAAAAACCAAGCTCTCCAGAACACCCTCTTAGCCCTAAAGAAGAAAAACCTTTAAGTCCCAAAAACGAAGAACCCAGCCCTAAAACCGAAAATGTTCTAAGCCCTAAAAATGAAGAACCCGAAAGCCTTACAGATGCAATAAATGTTAGTTCAAAAACAGAAACACCAAGTAGTCCTAAAGATGATAAGCCAGAAAGTCCTGAAACTGAAAAACCACTGAGTCCTAGCGAAAACCAAGATCCTAAACCTCAAGATGAAACGGTTAGTGAAGCTATAGAAGAGCCCGTGATGCTTGTCACAGGGGAAGGGAACGGTGCTGATTGTGACAGCTCATACATCGGCGAAGAAATCGTTGAATCAGTAATGTTTTTTTACGGCGAAGGATGCGGCTACGACAATGATACCGGCAACCCAGAAGCAATTGCACGAGATAATAATGAACCCGAAAACTCTGGCGAAGAAAACGGCAACGACGATTGCGTTAACGGTGAAGACCATGAAATATCTAATACTAGCAAAACTAAATTAGTTAAAAGTGTAAAATTAAAAAGTAAACTACCTTCTGTAAATAAGAGAACATTGAAAAAGCAATCAACTGATACATCAGAAACACTAAAACCGGATACTAAGAAACACTGTGTACGTAATTTAGGTAAATCCGACAGTTCCAATTCAAATTCTAAGAGTACTGATAAAGATTTGAAAAGGGAAAGTAGCGTTAATGACAAAACTACTGACAGCGAGAGTCCTACTAAAAATAATTTGAAGAAAGGTAGAAATAAGGTTAAAAAGAAATCTGATGAAGCAAAAAAATTAAAAATAAAAGAAACAAAAGAAGTTTTGATTCCTGTGACCGAAACTGACAATGGTCACGATAGTAAAACAAGCATTATTGAGAAGAGAAAAAGTAGTTTATCTTCAGATCAGGACGAAGAACACACTGAGAACGAAAAAGAAAAGAGTCCCGATAATGAGCTCAAAGTAGAAGACACTCTACCTCCTAAAAAGCTACGTTTAGAAACAACTCCAGAAAGCGACAATCCTGTATCACATTCCAAGGATACTGTAGAAACTGTAGACAGTGTAAATAACAGTAATAAAACCCGAAACGATGAAAACGTAAACTCGAAAACTATAGAACCTAATTCCATATCTCAGAGGAAAAAGATCAAAGCCAGCAAAGGTAAGTTTAAAAGAAAAAGGGTGCAGATTAAAATTAAAAAGGAAGCGAATGATGGCGAAACGAATGACGATAATAAACCTGATGTGGTTGTGAAAAATAAGTCTTTGAAACGGTCACTGTTGGACGCGACGCTTAGCGATAAGAATAAATCAGAATCTCAGAGCGAGAGCGAGGAGGACGAACCCGTCACTAGCGGCAAACGTCTCAAGATCAAACCTAAGAAAATCATCAAATCGTCTAGGTAAGAAAGCATAGACACGTCAGTTAGGTCAAACATTTATTTATCTACCCTTTTGTTAGCATTTCATTTTGTTTTTGTCTGGTATGTATAGTATTGTCACACAATACAATATTCTTTATGGGTTGAACTACATCACATAGCACCGCATCCCATTTTTCCGTCGCTCCATCCTTTTCTGTCACTCAGGAACGTCATTTGCTAGAGCATATAAGATAGACGGAACGCGATCGCGCGCGATAGCACGGCGATGCGTTGCTATGTGATGTAGTTCAACCTTAGTTCGACGCTGAAAACATACAAGAATAACAACTCGCACATGTTAGTGTTGCCGAATTATCGATAGTTTTACAATAGACAGTTTTCATCTAAAAAAATAAAGACATTTTGAAGTGAATAAGTTTAGTGTACGCTCTGACCCAAGCACTCTTGTCAGATGGAACGGGAAGCCGAAACAATCAGGGTGGTGTTTGGGCTTCATAGATGTGTGTGAAGGAATTGCTTCACCCGACTGGGTTCTCAAAAATCTAACGATCGCGCATTTTTAAGTGACCTCTAACGTATAAGAAAACGTCGGCTAAGAGCTCGTGAACGCGTGGGACTCGTTTATTAATACGGGCCTGAGAGATCCCGATAAAGTAAATTAAAATGTTTTTATTTTCAGAAAAAAAGTCGAAGCGAAGCTAAATGAGAAAAATTCAAGTGACGAATCGGAGGAGGAAACTCTGTATAGTATAGGTAATTATTTCATTTCTTAAACCTCTTATCTTGCTGATCTAAATGATCAGATTAAACATACCTACTTAAATTCTTTACTGTACATAAAAAACATAACATAAGAAGATTGCAATAATTCGTGATTCGTCATACTTCAACAATAAAAACATTTTATTTATGTATTTTCTTTGAATTTTCTGAGTAATCATAGTATGTAATGAATTAATAATTGTTGGCTCTCGCTCAATTAAAAAGGGATTTATACAATTTATTAAGTAACTTAATTGTAATGTTGGCTGAATGTGGGCTATTTTGGGAGACCACCACCAGCCAGATGAAAGAGGCATATACGATGGCCTTAAAGGAATTGAAGAACAAATTAATAATCTTTTATTTAGGGATTCATAAAGGCTAAAACGTTAAAATTAATATAATAGATTTAAAAAAAAAAACTTTTTTTTACAATTAGCCGGCAAAAAATCAACAAAGAAAGTCCTAAAAAAGAAGCCCAAGAGCAAGACAAGTCCAGAGAAGCGTGACAAGACTGACAAGTCTAAGAAATCTGACTCTGAAGACTCAGACCTTGCCCCGGTGAGACAATCTCGCCGCATAGCGCAGCTGAAGATCAGGGAGGAGGCGGAGAGGCGGCATCTCGAAGAGGTCGCCCTCAGGGAGCTCAAGATGATTCATAAGAAAAAGGTTTGTGGCATTTGGACGTTCTTTTAATTGTATCATGGATTTAATTTCACCTGACTGTCAGTTCCTCCCACTAGAGGCGTCCGTGAGCTACACGATAAATAAACTGACAGTTTGTTACTGTTGGCCAGTGCTTGTATTCTTTTTGCGTTAGTGTAGTGTAGTGGTCTTTGCACTGCAGTCTGACGTACAAAAGCTGATGATGACGATTCAACTTAAGTCTATATTCAACTTTAGACCATATGACTATGGAAGAGATACGCGTTTAATTCTACTAAAAACTTTTCTACCACTTTTTGCGGAGGATGAGGTAGCATGAAATCCAAAACTTTGGATTTTATTTCATTACATCTAAAAACTGTTTCGTGTGAAACAACGAAACTAATTTGATGTTCTTGTTCCGCAATTATAGGCTGTTCGTTTAGTGACAAGGTATAAAATTGTATGTAAATACACAAGATTAATTGATCTTGTAACATGGCAGAGAGGAAAATTAAATGCTAACGCGAGGCTTGTCCCTAGTTATATGGTCTAAGTATTCAACTCAAAGACATAACTTTACTATATTCAACAACTAGCCGTAATGTAACTTTTTTCAACCCCCAGCCAAAATCTAGCCAACAGTCGAAAGAGGAGGAAGATGAATGGCAGGCGAGCGGCAAGAGCAGCTCCGAGTCGGAAACGCGCGCGCGCAAGAAGCCCGCGCCGGCCAAGTGGCGCGGCGGCGACTCCACCGGTCCTGAGCCTGATTCCGAGTCCGATGAACCGCTGTTTGAGCATCATGAGCCTGACTGTGAGTCGACCTTTTGTTTTTATATTTATTTCGATTGTTGGGGCTGTAGTCTGTACATGAATTGAAAACTTCTTTAGCACCTATTGACTTACCAACTACTGTCCGCGCTCAAGTGTCCGAACCTAAAGAGAACTAAAACGTATAAAGTGAACTAATTACGCGACAGTCTTTGTTTGACTGGCCGAAGACATGCACGCGAACGCGCGCGGTCCGCGCCGTACCGCGATAGGGTACAAACTACGAAAGCAAAATGAAAAAGAATTCCAACTTTTTCAATGTTTATATTACTGTACACACGGCGACACGTGATGTTACACACCCTATATACCAATAACTACACTACGTACAAAACACAAAATAGTGCGGTAGAGAGCCTACATAGACGCGGCTGCCGGCGCGGGCGCAGCGTGCCGTGAGACGAAACAACAACAACATACCACACCCTCTCGCACGATTCGCAGCGTTCAACTTCTAATAGTTCAAAGTCCAAACAGGGTAACCGGACCTGTCGCCGTGTGTACATGTACTTAGGTTTGTGTAGGTTAGTATCGGACACTTTTTTTCGAGAATTTTTAACTAGACCCGCCGTCCATTATTTTGTACGTCGATGTTAGCGCCGTTGTGATTTGAAACTCGATGAAACGAAAAAGTGAGATTAAATAGTTTCTGACTAAGCGTTGAGGTTGAACCTCTTCTGTCAGTACAGAATCGCAGTTTTCCAAGCTCTCTAGTTTTCTGTCGCTCAAGAACGTCATTGGCTAGAGCGAGAAAGATCGCAGCACTGCCGGTGCTGCCGCGTGCGATCGCATTCCCGCTATCTTTCTCGCCCTAGCAAATGACATTCTTGTGCGACAGAAAAGGATGGAGCGACGGATAAATGCGATTCGGTGCTGGCAGATGAGGTTTAACCCTAAGAAGGTTTCACTTCTATTGTGTGAACTGTAACTAATATTATAACTGTCGTATTTTTGTCCGTCTGTTCGTTTGTTTGTTCGAGCATCACGCTAAAACTACTGAACCGATTTTAATGAAACTTTTTGTTTTATAGCTTATGATTTGATTTAAAATCGAGTATAGAATTTGTACGGACGAAGTTGCAGGTAAACTCAAGTACATTATAAAAGAGTTGTATTTTCTGTGACAGTGGAATTTACGAAGTCTGATCACGAGTTTTCCCCCGAGTCCGATCTTGAGAGCGGCGAGCCTCCTGAGCCTCTCAAACGCGCAAGAACTCTGCAAGAAGGTAACTTTCTATTTCACTTAAAACAACTTATATAATTTACCTACTTTGTTCTCCATAGTAATATGTGGGCGTTCACGCAAGAAGGGTCCAGTTGTTGGCATTTTAACCCACCTTTTTTGTTATTCCATATTATGATCTATATGCCGAATCTAATCTTTACTCAAAACCCGACAACTGAACCCTTGTTGCTTGGACGCCCGCATATTTTTTGTTAAAAAAGTTTGTTGCTCATGATGATGGGTACATAAACCTGTGCTTTATCTACACATATAATGTTTTTTTTTGGCTAGAAAAAGACGACGGATTCTGCAAGCGATGCGGCAGCGGCGAACAACCGGAGTGGATCCTACTTTGTGATCGCTGCGACGCGTGCTACCACGCCTCCTGCCTCAAGCCCGTGCTCTTCCTAGTGCCGGAGGGGGACTGGTTCTGTCCTCCCTGCAACCATGTGAGTGTTACATCTGTCCCATGTCCGAACAGAGCAAGATGTGGCCAACAACCCGCTGCGACGCGTGCTACCACGCCTCCTGCCTCAAGCCCGTGCTCTTCCTAGTGCCGGAGGGCGACTGGTTCTGTCCTCCCTGCAACCATGTGAGTGTTACATCTGTCCCATGTCCAAACAATAGAACAAGATGATGTTACGAGTAAATGGTGTGAACCACACCCTGGACGTGGTCGCACTGACAAAGCAACTACAGTAGTAAAGTACGGTAAAAACTCATGGTAGACCTACAGGTTAAACAGTGACAGACAAAGGCAGTAGGTACAACCATATTATGTTTACGTATTTGATAAATAAATAATCAAAAAAAAATATATATATGCCGATTGAGTAAGAGTAGGAATACACTATTGCTTACTGTCGTCCACCTCCCGTACCACCGAGTAAGTGTCCGTACTGTATGTAGTTCCATGGATTCTCTAACTAAGTAGTAAGTACCATATTCTTACTGTGAAATAATTTTGTTTCGTTTCTCGGCATTGAAATACTCGGATAACACGAAAAACAAATGTCGTGCGCCACATGACGTTACGACGAACGCAGGCGGGTGAAAAAGATGGTGAAATCGATTTTCTAAGAAAATGTGGCGATATCGCCACAAAGAATGGGACAGAGTGGTGACGTGGTGGTGGTGGTGGTGCAGTGTTCTTGTATCTAATAATACATAATAGTTCAATGTTCCTCAGGCGGTTTCCATCGACTTCCATCTTCCTTGATTTATTACATCGATAACTTTTTTAATGTTTTGTTTCATTCACAGGAAATGTTAATAACGAAATTGGAGAGTGAACTTAGCAAGTACGACGAGTTACTAGCGACAGTGGAGGCGGATAGAGAGCGAAAGAGACAGGAAGAGCCGGAGAAAACAGGCGAGGACGAGAGAAAAGACGAAAGAGAGAAGTCTCCTTCTAGTGAGTATTATATAAAAATAACTTAGGCGATCGCCATAGCGGAGCGATACAGGAGGGGGTGAAATATAACGTAACTGTTACACCCTCCGCTCCGCTTCGCTACCGCAGGCAATGTTGTCAGGAATTAACGCTAAAAATCGGTTCAAATATAGTTTTAAATAAATTTTTAAAATAAATGTTCGCATAATATAGTCGTGCGTGAGCATATGCTAAGGGTTGAACTACACATGGCCGCACGCGATCGCACTTTTCCGTCGGTCCATCCTTTTCTGTCACCCAGGAACGTCATTTGCTATAGAGCATAGAAGATAGATAGCGATCGCAGTTTTCCGTCGCTCCATCCTTTTCTGTCACCCAGGAACGTCATTTGCTAGAGCATAGAAGATAGATAGCGATCGCACTTTTCCGTCGTTCCATCCTTTTCTGTCACTCAGGAACGTCATTTGCTAGAGCATATAAGATAAACGGAACGCGATCGCGTGCGATCGCACGCCGCAGGATGGAGTGACGGAAAAGTGCGATCGCGTGCGGCCATGTGTAGTTCAACCCTAATGCTATGTTAGCATAATTCGCTAAAGTTTGTAAAAAATATCAAAAATCTGTATGATAGGTTGGATTGTGGTTGTGTGGTATGAAAAAACCAACACACGATGGCAAATCTTTGTGCAAATATGCTCATTGCCGGGGTCATGCTATTACTGTTTTGTTCATATGTATTAGTAGTTCAAAATCTGTAAATCTGTATACAGATAAAAATTACCCTATACTTGGCGGAGTATCTACAAATTTACATTACCTTAACTAAACATCTAGAGACGAAATAAAGCAACGTATTTTTTAGTCAAATTATAACGCTAATACCGCTAATACGCTTATAACTACTTACAGGTCTAGGGCTTGACTGACTAAGTTCGTTTTTTTTAAATAATGTCTTTAACGGCTCTGGATACTAGTCCTTTTGAGCCATTCGTTATTTTCTTTCATTATATTCTTTATTTTGATGATAGATGACGATGAATCTGTGGTCGATTTCGTAAGCTCGCGCGTTGCCGCCAAAATGACCATGTACGATTTAACTTGAACCAAAACTTATGTTCTTATATCGTATTTATTTGCGATTCCTGTTACGTCGGTCGCTTTACGCAACTGTTTGGTACACAATCCGCACGAAATTATGTCACAAATATCACTAAAACCAATTTTTTACGAATTTCAAATACGACGAAACACAGCAAGAGCAATGGCGCCAAGCAAACTTCTACTAAGTTCCTGCGGCCAGTGTTGCCATATTTACAGATTAGACCCTATAGTAGCGTATGTCGTAACGTGTTCAGGTTCATCAGACGGCAGCAGCTCGTGGTCGTCGTCGTCGGACTCCGGCGCGGTGTACAGACTACGCGCGCGCCGCCAGCTGCCCGTCAGCTACCGATCCCAGGAGTACGACCGCCTCATCAGCTCCGCCATCAAGGTACCACTACCTGCCTGTACTAGTGATGGCAAGATTCAGCGAACTCCGATGCCTCGAGAGAAGTTCGAACCTCTCCGTTAACGAAAGAGCGCCACTTTTTTTGGCTTGAAGCTTCCGCTCCGTCGTTCCAGGCAGCGATAACCCACCGGACGTCGGCCGTTCGTCCCAGTTATGCTGATCCCCACCTATTCTTTCCATGTAGTCAAGCCAGCGGAGGTATTCTCGCCAATGATATTTGGAAATGTTGCGAGCATTACTAAATTTTTTGTTTGAAAGCTTATGATTTGACTTAAAATCTGGTATAGAATTTGTGCGGACGAAGTCGCGGGTAAACTCTAGTGTTCATTAAATTTGCAGAAATTTACTTATACAATGTGTTGTAGGAGGAGTACGTGGAGCCGACGACGAGCGCCGGTAACCAGGGCCGCGGCAAGGACATATCAACCATCATCGAGGCGGCCGAGGAGGAGAAACTGAAGGCGGAGAGAGAGGCTCTGGAACAGGTACGCTTCCTGACGTTTTATACGATCATATTCATCATCATCAGCCTATAGGCGTCCCACTGCAGGGCACAGGCCTACCTACGAACCTACGAATTATTCGTAGATTCATTTCCAAATTAATTGTGTAGCCAAAGCTACGAATAAGAATAACTATAGAAGAGTAACTCGAAACAAAATCCACATAATTTTTGGCACCTAATGAAAAATTACATGTATGAGTTTTGGCGGCAAGGTACAGTTTTTAAAGTACAAATTCAGAACACGGTGCAGTTTTTTTGGTGCCACTTTTTGAGCTTGATTGACATTTCAATACATTCTTAGGGTTGAACTACATCACATAGCACCGCATTGCATTTTTCCGTCGCCCCATCCTTTTCTGTCACTCAAGAACGTCATTTGTTAGAGCATATAAGATAGACGGAACGCGATCGCGTGCGATGCGGCGCTACGTGTTGTAGTTCAACCCTTATTCGTAGAGCCAAAAATGTAATGACTAACACGTTTGATTTTTATTTTATTTAAAACATTTGTTTTGTTTTCAGGGAAAACCTATAGACATAATAAAGAAAATGCGCAAGAAGCAGCGTCGGAAACCAAGGAAGCTGAACTCGCTGGAGGTGCCTTCCGAGGACGACGACGAAACCGACGAGGACTTCAAAGATACAGGGTGAGTGATCTTAGTATAAACATAAGAATAGATAATAATAGTAAACTAATAAGGTCACGTCAATGTCATGTTGTTTTAACCAACTAGTCAGTCAGGGCTTGCGACTGTGATATAGGTACCGTACCTGTAAAATAAATGACAGCAAGAATGAATACTTCATATGACAGCCCTAGCGGTACCCCTTGGCGACAGCGGGACGTGTTGTGGGCAGAGGGGAAAAGGGTGTACAAGGGAAATTACATTCTATAGTGTACAATTGTTAACTATTCTTCTAAACTATTATAAAACTGTAACCGAAGTGTGTCTGTACATTGAAGATATTTACAAAAAAAAGATGCTCGCGTTATTGTCACATGTTTATTTTTGACTCGTGTATGTAATTGGTTACAGGATGGAATCGTCGTCTGAAGAGATATCGTCGTCGGCTGAACGGGACAGTTCAGGGCACTCCGGCTCCTCTGATGACCTGCCCATACGACGCACGTGCCGGCCCGAGAAGAAAGGTTCGTCTTACATCTATCTATACATCTACAGGATAGAATCGTCGTCTGAAGAGATATCGTCGTCGGCTGAACGGGACAGTTCAGGGCCATACGACGCACGTGCTGGCCCGAGAAGAAAGGTCCGTGACTGACTGACTGACTAACTGACAGACAACGCACAGCCTAAACCGATGAAGATAGAATCATAAATTTGTAATACGTACAGATACAGATTGGCAGATTTTTGTGGGCCTTTGTAATAAAATAACACAACTAACACCACCAAAACTTACGAATAAATAATTTCATTTCATACATATTCTATTCTACAGAGTATGTAGCTAGGGGTGCACTAAGAAAAGATTTTTTGAAAATCAACCCCATTGCAGAAACGCTAATTAAAGTTAATCCTCCATTAAATCTTTTGCTGTCACTTTTTGTCTCGTTGACGCAGTAAATGCTAGCAAGAGATTTAATGGAGGATTAACTTTAATGAGCGTTTCTGCAACGGATGTTAAAGATTTTAAAAATAATACAAAATATTGCCATAATTTGTGTCCAGTATGTTAAAACATAAATTAATTTTGTCAGATCGTCCAAAGCTTCGGGAGTCGTCGCCTGAAGTTAAGAAGAAGAAGAAGGGCACCCTTGACAGCTCAAGCGAATCCGGGGAGAATAAGGAATGGAAGAAATCCAAGTATGTTCACTGATATATTCTACTACATTTTATTTTAACACAGTAGGTTCTGTAAGAGGTTGTATATCGCGGGTTCCGTACTGGCCGCTTTAGTTTAAGTTTGGAACGCATATTCAAAGAAACAAGAGCGTTTGTATTATGTCTTAGATCCGGGGGCGTGGGGATTGTCATGTTTCTCTATAAATAAAATATCTTCTAAAATATAATCCAATTTATTATTATTACGCCGCCACCATCTGAGCGAAGCCCCGTCACAGTTCCCACTGCAGGCAAAAGCTTCCTCTCACGAATAAGGGTGAGAGCGAGGTGGGACAGTTGGTATTTAGAACCTAAATAGTCGTTTTCCATTTACAATACCATTCAGTAATAAAAAGTTCTATTCTATTCTTATGGCTATATATTATTGGCGTTTCCTTGTTAGATTTCGCCAGTGTCAAGTTATTTGAGGGAGTGTCTATCCAATCTCGAGGATTGTTTTTGAGTACGATCAACTGAGAATGATTTAGGAGCCTCGTGGCAGGCTGAGACGCGAACCGCGCGAACACCACGCGAGAGACAAGTGTTCGAGGCAAACCCTGCCACGTGACTCTAATAAAAAGTTTCATAAATTTTTGGTGAAATGACGGCCAATAAAAACTAAAGCTATATTCTATTAAAACATGTCCATTAAGTATTTATTATTATGACATGAAAGCTTTAGCTGTAAGTTATATGTATTAGGTACATCAAAAAAGAGCAGAATTTTGAAACAATTAAAACCAAGGATACTTACAATAATAAAAAATGCCTTATAATAATAAATGCTTAGACGGACAAGTTCTAACAGAATATAGCATTTTTATGGCCGGCTCTTTCACATTTTGGACCAAAATCAAATCAATCTGAAATCAAAATCTTGTAACATTTCCTCTCAGATCAAAACAAAAAAAGAAGAAGCACGACCGTCATAAATCAAAAAGCTCTTCCAAGAAGCCTCGTCGAAAGGGCGGTCTTACACAATACGACGCCGAAGGCAACGTTATCAGAGCGAGGGTCACTTACGGCGGCCTCAGCGGGGACGAGGGAGACAACGACTGGTCCCCCAAACACCGCACCAGGCAGAAGAAGATCAACTACACTGAGATGCCCAACACTGAGTCTGAAGATGTAAGTATTCATCGCCAGCATTTGTATTTACATCTATAACCAATGACATTCTATACACAAGGACTTCGCATCTGCGCGCTGTAGGGGGCACCGAGCCTATTGTACTGCGCTCAATCGTATTTTTTTATTTCTAAACAATTAAACAACATTAAAAAAAACAAGAATGTCACATTGTAGTCATTGCTGTTTTTCTAGTTATCGGGTCACTGCGGATTTGTTTTAATAATGTTTGTGTTTTGGTGTAAATAAAAGTATATTTCATTCATTATTATCTTTAAAACCGCCAAAAGTAGTAACTTTTTTTTACGATAATAGCTAAAGATTGACCAGAAATATAAAACACCTGGTTTGTAGGCGCTGCAATCGATATTAGCCTTTAATGTCAGTGTTCCAAGTAAAAAAATTAGTTCCAATAATTTTCCGCAACATGGCGAGTTTTTTTATATTTCTGGTCAGGTTTACAAGCATAAAACATAATAATCCGTAATGTTTCGATAAATTGGAAGCCAATCAGGACTACAATATAACATTCTTGTTTTTCGGAAATATTGATTAATTGTTTAGAAATAAAAAAATACGATTGGCGGCAGCACAATAGGCTCGGTACCCTCTTGACGCGACGGCAAAAGTGTGCTTAACTGTTTTACATTACTGTTTAGTGACCGAAACAATTTAATAGGACAGGAATGTCAGCAGCAATGTATGGCAGCCGAGCACAACTGAAACATCTTAGTATTCCTGTGCATTGGCACAATATGTCTCTATAAGGTCACACATTGTGAGTTTTGTTATTGTATGACGTGGTGAGTCCATGTGTATAGAATGTCATTGTCTGTAACAGATGATTCAAAAGAATACGCAACCGCAAAGCAGGCTCGGCAGTATAGTTACGCCCCGGCAAATAGAATGGTTTCACGATGCTTGACTAGTACTGCTACAGACAAAAAACGGCGTCAGCACACGTGCTAACCCGTGCAGTAGGTATCTGAAGTCAGAGGGGCAGGAAGTGGGGTAAAATCTGCTAACGCCATTCGCCTACCCCAACTCGTAGAAAAAAAAAGAGAAAAAATCTAATTAGATGAAATTAAAGTCCTATCCGATACTGAATTCAACAACGTGTTATTTGATTGTAAATATCATTTTGATACTAATAATTTATTTATTTCAGGAAATGCACAAATCAAGCGGTAAACACATGCCGGACAGTTCGGACGAGTTCAAAATCGACGACTCTGACGTCACGACGGACTCCGACAACGATCGCTCCAAGCGCAAGAAAGAAGAGGAGACGAGCGAAGAGAGGAAGAAAGCACTCGATGATCTGATCAAGAAGACAGCAGTGGTGCCGCTGGAGAAGCTACCTGATGACGTCACCAAGGCCAAGACTGAGGAGTTGCAGGCGCATTTAGGTCAGTTCAGTTTTTTTTCGCAATAACATTAAGGGTTAGTTCACCAGACAGCACGGAACCGCATTATTCCGTCGCAAAGGATGGAGCGACGGAAAAATGCGATACTGTGCCAGGCACGTATCCAGGGGGGAGGAGATAGGTGGGATTTATCCCCCCCCCCGAAATCCGAATATTTGTATGGAAAAGTGATTACAGCACTTACTTTTTCATTGTTTTTATATGAATATCCCCCCCCCCCCCCCCCCCCGAAAATTCTGGATACGTGCTTGTGATGTGCTATGTGATGTAGTTCAACCCTAAGGGTGACCGCACATCTATTCGCGGCGAAGGAGCCGAACGAAACGAATTTCCTTTTAATTCTTCTGACGATTCGTCCGATTCGCCGCGGATAAGTGTGCGAGGTGTCATAGAATTTCATAGAACCAATTCTAAAATTCGATTCGTGCGCGTCCTTCGGCTCGTTCGCCTTTGATATATGCGTACACCTTACGGCGCAATAGTAGGGCGAAATACCTTGGAGGCATCTTTGAGGCATTTTTCGACTAGATTCATACAATTTACCGAAACCAAAGTCATGCCTCAGTATTCTTGGATAGTTTATCTAGAGAAATCATAAATTGAATACACGAATTACTTCACTCGATAGAAAATCAAAGATTTTTCTCGTTTTAGAAGAACTTAAAATAATTTCCGATTTTTATATTTATTTCGAATGATAAAAAAAAAATCTATAAAAAGTGCACACACAAACACGCACACAATTTTCGGAGGGCTGGGTAATTGCGTTTCTCATAGACATATACGTCTGAACCTATTGCCCCTTAATGCGGACGGGGTACTATACCAACTACGACAAAGCGCCCTGGTAGGTCGATCGAATCAGTGAAAGAACTAAGCGACTTGTCTAAGGATACCCCGAGTGTGCCTACCACTTTCGCCGAGCGCTCATATATCATTGCGTTGCGCTACTTGTACCCATATTGTAACTAATAAGTGTCGTTGTGTCGGTCGACAGACGCGCAGGCGGCAGCGGCGATCATCGCGCGGCCGGGGCGCGGCCGAGGCAGCCGCGGCGGTCGAGGCAGCAGGTATGTTCAGTTATGGTCTATACAGGGTGTCCCGTAAATCGACGTCAAACCAAAAACAAGAGATAAGTGAGTTTATAACTGTTCAGGGAAAAATACAAAAAAATCTAAGTTTGATAGTTTTTGAGACTGCATTTTTTTTAAACATTGAAAAAATCGCCACCCTGCTCTCAACTTTTCGATTTAGTTACGTCAAAATTATAATTTTTTTCATGAAAATACTTGTTACGCAATCCTGACAAATCTAATCAGTGGACCCAATTCAAAGATAAAATATTAGTGCCATACTTTTTAAAGAAAACACCATTTTCCGTCAGACTTCTGCGACCGCATAGTGTCTCTCGTCTGTAAGAGCGGTAATTTATTTTACAGACGAGCGACACTTTGTTTGCGACAGCCGACTGTCGCAAGCTATCGCTGGCGGTCGCAAGCTGTCGCGCGACCCTCTGCGACCGCTGTCGCAAATAAAGTGTCTCTCGTCTGTAAGAGCCCTATCGCAGCGGTGGCACTAAGGCCCGTATAATATACGACACTCCAACGCTGGCGGCCTCTTAAGATGGTTTCATTCCATACAAATTTTGACGCGTAATACGCGTAGACGGAATTAATAAAAGTAATATTTTATATATGGAAAAATAGTTTAGAGAATATAGATAGATGCCGCGTGTCAAATAAAATTTGCAAGTGGTAATACAATTACGAAGATATAAAGCTTTGAAATTTTTCATACAAAATTTCAAAGCTTTGTATCTTCGTAATTATATGATAAATTGCAAATTTTATTTGATACGCGGCATATTATTTTTCCAAATATAAATTATTACTTATATTAATGCCGTCTACGTGTATTACACGTCAAACTTTTGCATATTATTGACACCTCTGAAACCACCTTAAGATGATTTTTGAGTATGCGTTGTAACGTTACTTAAGAGCCTATCAAAGGTGAGTTTCTTTTATTAGAACGGATCTAAGAGATCATTAGCGATTAAAATTATAAGACCGCAGTAAGAATTTCTCGAAGAGCTCTGTGGCGTGTTGCGGAGAGGTATGAGGTCCGGGTTCGAATCCGCACGGACAACATGCCACGTACCAATCAGTTTTTATAACTTATGTACGTATTACCGACTGCTCTCAAAACTGTGAACGAAAACATCGCCAGGAAACCTGCATATGCATATGCAGAAGAAGAAATTCTGATGCATATGTGAAGTTTACCAATCCGCATTGGGCACACGTGGTGGACTAACGCCCAAACACCTTCCTAGAGGGTAGGCCTGTGCCCTGCAGTCAGACGTATATAGGCTGATGATGATGATGTTGAGTAAGCCTTTCCAAGCGTATTGACACATAATATGATGTTGGTACACAGGGGCCCGCGCGGGGGCGGGGGCCGAGGTCGGGGCGGGGGCGGGGGCGGGAGTTCATCGCGCGCCTCGCCGCCCGCCAGCGACGACGCGCTCGCCAAGCTCGTCGGCCTCAAGATCAAAGGTAAGCACAGCTCACAGAAAACAAAACCTGTGGATCTAGCATGCCACGCCCGACAAAACGATAAAAATCGAGATGTGCATGTCGTTGTTACTTTACTTACGCCAAATTGAGTACGCAAGATGGTTTTCTTGTTATGTCGTTTTGTCGTGCGTGACATGCTAGCCCTATTGTAGAAATAGCATGACGATTATTTAGTTCGAGAACTAGCGTGACCAAAAAAGAAAACAAAATTATTAATCAAATTAAATTCAATCTTAACTTCATAAGTCTTATGTATGACTGAATATTCATAAAATTGTCATCAAATTGACTAAGACCTTTTTCTGAACGAAATGTATGACATGTATGTCACATCGACGATATCAGTCGCATGTGGGCAGCGCACCTGCATGCTACTTCTAATAATTAAAGCGAAACCTGAGTTCCCTTTTCTGTGGTTCAGTTAGTTGTAGCCTGTGTAGGAGAAAGGACTCACGAATAAGAGAAAAGAAGTGAGTTTATGATTATGGATCTTGAATTTATACATCTTGCTAACTTTGCTAAACGATTGGTAAATGATGGACAAACAGTACACCAACGTGTTTGCTAACACGCGTTGTCAGTCACACACTTGGCAAGTTTATCTTTATACCCATAAGTATAAATCAGAAAATAATAATGAATATTTTTGAACAATAAAAAATGTTTAAAGTTTCGCGTTATTTTGTTAATACGGAGACTAACACCCGTATTTTTAGTTGTTTCCTTGATGCTTCCTTACTCGAGTCGAGGACGTTTTTGACATTTTTGTCATACAAATTATGTCAAAAACATCCTCCACTCGAGTGAGGGAATGTCAAGAAAAGAACTAAGAATACGGGTGTAAGTACTGAGGTAGCTTCACAAAAAGTAACGTGAATAGTTCAATAAATGATTTTATAAGTTTGAGTTCTATGTGTAAAATATATTTTATTTTCAGAACCAGACGGGACTCCATTAAGAGGCAACGATGTAAGTGTATAACTGATATGATTTATTTTATAGTATTTATTATTTCCGGGTGCGGGTCGCGGTGGTCAGACTTGTAGCAAGGTACACTTTTATGAAAAAAAATCCTTAGTCACCTCGTTATACCTACAAGAAGATATGGGGCGAACAAAGGGGAATAGACTAGAAGTGACATTAGAATAATAATACTCTTGAAAACGAGACAGGCTATAGAAAATCTGTTGTTTTTCCCTTTCTGCGTATGAGGTATTTTATTTGACCCAGTTGCAATTGCTTCCAATCTTGCAATTAGAACAAAAGCAAAAAATGTTCACACGTTTTTGTCATATCTCCATCCCTATTCAGTATACGCGCTCAGCTTGTCTAGATTGACACCCACTCTAACATATCTCACTAAAATTATAAATGTGAAAGTTTGTGGCGTTGTGTTTGGATATTTGTGGCTCAGTCACGCATAAACGGCTGAACGGATTTGGATGAAATTAGGCACACATACAGAATATTATACTGGGCTAGTGTTTTCCCGCGACATCGTCCGCACAAATTATATACCAGATTTCAAGTCAGATCATAAGCTATCAAACAAAAAAAGTTTCATCAAAATCGGTTCAGTAGTTTTTGCGTGATGTGCGAACAAACAAACAAACTAAAAATTTTGTCAATAGATGGCGCTGCACGTCATTTAAATCGCGCTATCGAGTGATTAGATTTTATATGAAGTAAACCGCAACTTTTTTGTTCCTCACGATTTTACGGTTTTATAATAGTTAAGATTAACACAATGGATACTTTTTTAAAGTCCAGCAGACGGAGTTACGCGCAACAGCTAGTGGGATCATAAATGCACAGCTAGATTCATCAAACCGCGACCTTTTAATTATTATTCTTTGAATTCCTCTCTTTTAACGTGCCTGCCAGTTTAATTCATCTAGTATTATCTATCTCTTTCCAAGGCGGAACGAGAGAAGAAGAGGCAAGAACGAGAAGCGAAACTAGCGGAGAAAGAAGCGCGGAAACAGGAAAGACTTCAGAAGAAAGAAGAGAAGGAGAAAATGAAAGAACTGAAGGCGAAAGAGCGAGAGGAGAAGAGACTTGCGCGGCTTGCTGTGCAGGAGAATAAGAGGTAAATATTTCTTCACTAATGCTATAATAATGGACTCTGGTGCAAATATTCATATTCATCATAGAAATATTTGCCCCTTACGGGATTTGAACCATCGATAACCAACTGAGTTATCGGGCCGTCACTCACTTGGCGCTCTCTCGGCATACATGTGCTAGGTTAGCCTTTTCTTGTCAGTGCAAGCCCATTTGTATGAAGTGTCTGGGTGTGCTAAAAGCAATGCCGGAACTAGGAGATGCCAGCGGTGCCAAGGCACAGGGCGCAGAAAAGACCAGGATCAAGCTGTCTGTTTGCACAATAAACTTTTTCAATTTCAATTTTCAAGCTTTGGGTCAGGAATGGTAGTATTTTTTGTCGCGTATACGGGACTAGACGCGTCCTACTGTTCTATATGACATTTATTTTGTTCCGTGAGACGGATCTAAATGAAATTATAACTTATCTCTAAGTACATCTGTAAAACTGGCTTATATTTGCGTATAGTGCAAGCTGCCAGCAACGTTTATTTTGACTGTTAGCGTGCGAGAGATAGCAATATTCATCGTCGAAAACAGTGAAAAGGATGACTAACGGCCGGTGGCAACATACGAACATCAACGATGCAGTGCTTTAATGCAAAAAAAAAAACGAGTGTGCTTTAGACTCAACGACTGAAGTAAAACTTCCGTTCGCCTCGCCCGATCACACTTTTCGTAACGCTCTCGTCACGCATTCACCAGCAGCTTACTCCCCAAGTCAAGCGTGCGTAAAGAAGTTTTACTTCAAAAAATATTGCTAAAAGTGTGTCTACTTGTTGTAGATTGAAGAAGGAGAAGCCAGACTACCCGATGTCGGGTCCGATGGGCTACGGACCGATTCCGATCCGAGGTCCCGCGCCGGACCTACAGCGCGTGCCCATGTACGCTCCCCGGCACGTGTCCGACTTCACCGAGCAGAGGTTCCCCAACGCGCCGCGGCTACAGGTACGTCGTAACTCACATGATTTCTCAAAATCAGCCTCAAACAATTCAGTGCTTGACCAATTTCATGGCCCGCCCTAATTTATATGACGAAGCACCCTGCTTAAAATTTAGATTCTGAACATTATTCACTTAGGCTAAATCATGGATCTAGAATCATAAAGGATCCCACTCTTCCTTAGAAGCATTGATACAAGAAAATTGACGTTCGACTCCGTCGTCGATATTTCCAATTTTACGTGTGTCCCTTTCTATCCAATGACGTCACAACGAAAATTGAATGACGTCAATTTTTGACGTTGGATTAGAAAGGGACAGAGCTGGGACAAAGTTCGTAAAAAACGTCACTAAAAAAAAACTACGGAGAAGAACGATCCTTACCGACCACAAAGGAGTATTATCATGTTTCCCGTCTTGTTAGGCAGTCTGCACTCCACTATAGAGGATTCCAAACCTCTTGGGCTAAATCAATACTTTTGCCAGAGATATGTTTTTTTTATTATGCCAATCGAAAGAGCTCATAACTAAGAAGAAAAAGTTTCTGTAAGATTTTTTTAAAATGTTTTCCTAACTTGAAAGTAAATCTCAAAATGGAAATTTTGTTATGGAACTGAATATTTCGTTTTACAACGGTCGTTTAAGGTGGTTGGAGAGCTGTCAATTTCATACAAAACTTTGACGTAGAACACTCGTATTTTGTATGAATAAACCTTGGTATCTTCGTAATTATATTACAAATTGTAAATATTATTTGATACGCGCAATCTAGATTTTCTAAGCTATTTTTCCATATATAATACATTAATTTTATTAACACCGTCTACGAGTGTTCTACGACAAAGTTTTGTATGAAATTGACAGCCCTCCAACCACCTTAAGAGTTTTCGCCCAGTGAAGAGCAGGGTGTGAAGGAATAGCCAGTAAAGTAGTTGAACTCGCACTCAGGTTCGCGCGGAGCTGCGCGGCGTGCTGACGGGCGAGGAGCGGCGCGCGCGTCCCCTCCCCGACGCGCCGCCCGGCATGAGGGAAGGTAACGTACCGAGTACCCTTTCATACAAGGTGCTCACTCTAATCTAATGCGTTATGCGCCACATACTTCTGTCATAGATACTCTTAACTAGGCACTACATTCTCGCCAAGAATAACCGAGTAAGGCTGAGAGCGAGAGTGTGGATGGTCTTCATTGTTCTCGTGGCATCGTGAGCTGTAGTAATTTTCCTTTGGAAGTTCTTGCCGAGAAGTTCTCGCGAGAATGTAGTGCCTGCTTACTATTATCGTATATTGCTATTTATTGGACAAAGTACATAAGATGCTAGCTAGCTAGTCGGTTAGAAGCGAATAGGAAATGATTCAAATACAAAAGAACTGAAGGTCGCGGGAGTGTGACGTATGCTTCCTGGCGATTGGTATGTCACTTCAGACCATCAAACTAAACAACTTTCGCTATTAGACCAACAAAACAAAACAAAGTCGAGTAGACACGGCAGTTTTGTATGGAATTGCAGAGTTAGCTGAATTATTTTTTGCTATTTCGATATTAGTCCCAAATAGAGAGTTGTTCATGATTTGATTATCCCCTTAAAAAGCCGTCAGCCGTCCAGGTCTCTAGAAATAGATGGCTACTATCTGACTGGATGTTTTCGATGACAAGTGGCTAGTGCATGCCCGTGTAGTGTGTGCCTAGCCCCCACACACATAGCCATAAGTTAGTTATAAGTTCTTCTCTTCTAGTTATGAGTAATTGTTTGCTCTATAGAAAGCTTAATACATCTCAACATCGAACATAATATCTTGTCATTTATCAACCTTTACGACACACTGCACCCAGGACAGAGATGGTTTGGGAGTTAATGGGGATGCCTTTGCGTAAAAGTGGGATGATGTAGCAAAAAGAAAGTCACTGTATGTATAGATATAAATATGAATGAACAGTAAACACGTTTCCAGGTACGCTGTCAGTAGCGGGCTCGCCGCAGCCGTTCAAGCCGATCTCGGAGGAGCCGAGCATCATCACCAGGATGCCGCACATGCTCAACCAACAGTACAGGTAAACACACTTCCTCTACTCGAGCCGATCTCCGCTCAGTCATATTGCATGTAAAAAATTCAAGAAACTTCTGTGAGTCGAGGAAGAGAAGAAGATACGTCAATCTAAAGGTAGCTCGCATCCTAAAAAAAACAATGGAGATGCCACTTTGTAACAACGGCACATGCATAACCTGCAAAGACTATCCATGATTATGAACTTGCTTTCTAAAATTAGCTGATTCTGCGCTCTGCACTTAAAAATGTATTCCCTGCTGTCGCTAGTCGCTACCTTTTTCTACTTTGTGTATAAGAGCAAGAAATGCTAAAGCAGGTGTACCTCTTCTTAGTTTTTCCCATTTATATGAAGTGATAGCCAAATGTCTCAAGTGTGACTACAGTGTCAACTCAACGAATATGCATTAATTCGAATATCTATTTGGAGTAAATCTGTCGCATACAGCTTTAACGAATTTAACACAGAACATAACTTCGATTTATTCCTCACGAGCTAGGCAACCATTAAATTTGCAAGTTACTTTGGCAACACCGTGACCATCAGTGATAAATAACATAAGAACTGTCTTATGACACCCAAATGTGTTTATGTAATTTTAGTCATCGTTTTATATGAGGATATATTGGCGTTTAAGTTTATGTATGAATGTTTGTACAATTGTAATGCTGTAAATCTTCCTAAAAGTGAATAAATAAATACGTCTGCCGATCTTTTTGCATACGTCCAAAGTCGGTGCGATCATCTCATAGTAACACTCAACTTAATCCTTTCAGGGGCCCAATGATGTACTCGAACAACTCTCCGTACGGCCCCCGCGGCCCCAACATGCAGATGTATCCCGGCATGCACGGCCTCAACCCCCCGGCGCGCCACCCCCAGTACCCCCCCCAGTACTACTCGCACCTGCGCGCCCTGCCCCCCGGCTACCCCGCGCAGCAGCCCATGAGGCCCGGCCAACAGTCGCCTGGCCCTGGCCATCCGCAAGGTCCACACGGACCTCCGGGGTCCCATCAGGGCCCTCATGGTCCTCACGGGCCTCCGGGTTCTCATCCGCAGGGTCCTCATGGACCACACGGTCCTCCAGGATCTCATCAGCAAGGTCCTCATGGACCGCCGGGACCTCATGGATCTCCAGGGCCTCATGGACCGCCACCTTCTCACGGACCTCCGGGATCCCATCCGCAGGGTCCTCACGGACCTCCAGGGCCTCACGGACCTCCACTGTCACATGGGCCTCCAGGTTCTCATCCTCAAGGTCCTCATGGACCGCCAGGGTCTCACGGACCGCCTGGGCCTCATGGACCACCCGGCTCTCATCAGCAAGGACCTCACGGACCTCCGGGATCTCATCCGCAAGGCCCGCATGGACCGCAGCCCCACGGACCGCATCCGCAAGGACCACACGGCTTACAAGGGCCGCACGGGCCTCCCGGACACCACGGGCCCCCTGGGCCTCACGTAATGTCCGCGCCCAGCCCGCACGGCCCCGCCTCCAGCCCGCTGTCGCACCGGCCGGGCTCCGCGGGCCCCATGACCCCGCACGGACCCCTGGCGGGGCTCGCCCTGCCGCGCCACGCCGGCCCCCCGCGCCACATGCACCCCGGCCTGCAGTCCCCGCCCCCGCGGCTGCACCCCTCCCCCCCGCCGACCTCCGCCACTCCACCCACCACCCCCAACGCTTCAGCCACACCTGAGCCTCCAATCAAGATCAAAGCTGAAGTGAAAACGGAGCCGGAGCAGTACCGCTCCCCGCCCTCCTCCCCGCGGCCCCCCTCGCCCCGCGACGAGCCTCCCCGTAATCATCCCAAGATAAAGCACACGGAGAACAAGGACCGCCGGCCGAGGTTCCCGCTGGGACCCTACGCGCCCCAGTACGGCCCCTACGGCCCATACGCCCCGCCCGCGGCCCCAACACAACCCTCCGATGTTAACCTTTTAAATCTACAGTCGAGATTACAGCAGCAGACGCCGCTGCAACGCATGCATCAGATACACCAGTTTCTACCGACGACCCACACGGACACCAAGCCCGTCGAGTCGAGAAGTCCGCTCCCTAGGCAGACGCACATGGAACGCCCGCATTTACTCCACGAGGTGTCCCAGCTGCCCCCGCACTACCTCCCGCCGCATCTCCGGCAGATGGTCCGCATGCCGATGATGGCCCGGCATCCTCAGCCGGGACGATCGAGTCCCGGAGGTCCGGCCGGCCTCCCGCCGTATCAGTACCCGGAGATACACAGAACGGCGCTAGAGAAGCAGCTAGCGGCGCCCTCGATGCCGCCGATGCCGCGCGAAGTCCTCCAGAAACCACCGACGCCGCAACCGATCGAACCTATCGCGGAAAAACCTGAGAGTCGGGAACCCACTCCGGTCACGGATACACCGGAGAAGGAAGAAGATCCTTCCCCGACCGACAAACGAGATACGGGTGATGATGTAAATAAAATTGACGAGCCCGTCAAACATATAAAGGAGGAGATCAGGGAGGTGCACCCGAGAGAGGAAGGCAGCGTGTTCGGCGGCTTGGTCAGCTATTTCTCGAGCCAACGCGAAGATGACATAGACACTTAAAATATAAATAGTAATAGGTAGTGACTGTAAATATAATCATAGATAATTTTATTTATACGGCTGAATATACGCCTAGTGACATAGTCTGTACGCTATGTATGATATTATATTGTAATAGAATTTAATGACAGATAAAATAGAGTCTAATTTTTTGGTCTCTCGAATCGATTGTATTATTATTTTGGTTGTTATAAGTGAGATTTATTTATATACAAACAGTACTTACAGTATACTCTAAAAACGAATTATAAAGATCAATCAATGATTTCTTTTTGCAAAATAAATGTTTTCTCCTACATTATTTGTTTTCATTTAATTCGAAGGCAGGAGGAGCTCATGACCGCTAGCGACGGTGCAGTATCGGTTGCCCACTTCTGGCAAGGTCATAGATAAGTTACTATTATGGCAAGGTACTATTTAGCGACTTTGTTCAAAATTTGAATTCGACACGATAAGAAGATTCGAAGGCGAAGGATCAAATAGAAATAACACAAAAAACAATTGACTATACAAATCTCAAATTAATCTGTATATTTTAACAAAAATATGATTCTTCATTGCAGGATTGACATTAAATCAATTAATTTAAAAAAAAAAAAAATATGATCCATAAAGTTATTATACCTGATCGAAGGTGGTTGCAGAGTTGTCAATTTCATACAAAACTTTGTCGTAGAACACTCGTAGACGGTATTAATAAAAGTAATGTTTTATATATGGAATAAATAGCTTAGAAAATCTAGATTGCGCGTATCAAATAATATTTACTATTTAAAATATAAATACGGCTTTGAAATGTTGTATGAATAATTTCAAAGCTTGAATCTTCGTAATGAGCGTTTTTTTTTTCGTTTCATTGTAGATCGATAGATGACGCTACGGTCTATACGAATCTATGTCAAACACTGAAAAATTATCTTTCCCCGAAATGAGGGTAAAAGTGAAGTGAAAAAAAAACAAAAATCTTTTGGAACATATTTTTTTTATTATATTTAACTATATTTCTTATGCTAATTTACTCTTTAAGGTGATACAAGACTACAATTTGACTTAAATAAATATAAAAAAACTCTTTGATCATAAGGCAAAATCTGAAATTGAACTGGCAATAAGAAAACTTGAGCTGTCAAATGTCATTGTTAATCAAACTCGTATCGTAGCATTTACTTTGTCGTGTTTGTTAGTTTACTTCAGAGAGTCACGTTGCAGGGTTTGCCTTGAACACTTGTCTCTCGCGTGGTGTTCGCGCGGTTCGCGTCTCAGCCTGCCACGAGGCTCCAAAATCCTTCTCAGTTGTTCTTACTCAAAAACAATCCTCGAGATTGGATAGACACTCCCTCAAACTACTTGACACTGGCGAAATCTAACAAGGAAACGCCAATAAATAAAAATAGAATAGAATAGTTTACTTCAAACTGCTTTTCTGAAAAACAACGAAAAAGGACTGTATTTTTGGCTAAGAAAGAAATCGAAAATAATTTAAATTTTTTTTTGATGACGTCTTCCGAATCCGAACCAAAGAGAATGAAATCTCTACGTTTTTTAGTCTATAGGTGACATTGCAGAGGAAGTTTTTGCTTGACAGTTTGTCGTACAGACACTACTGCCATCTATGGAGTTATAAGAAAACGGCATTAAAAAAAAAAAAAGAAAAACGCTCATTATATTATAAATTCTAAATGTTATTTGATACGCGCAATCTAGATTTTCTAAGCTATTGTCTGAAATTTTTCCGATTTCCAAAATGAGAAAAAAAAATGTTAAATGTATGTGTATGTTTCAATCTGTAAGGTTTACCTTAAAATTTAAATGCTAGGATTAATGTCAGACTTGTATGACAATCTATGAGCCACTGTAACTTTCCGGTATAATATAATGTACTCTTTGACTGTAACTTTGCAACTATATTAACAGAAATCTGACAAAAATGCAGAAACGGAAGTTTGTTTCTAGATCGAGTTTAAAGTTTCATTGACATTGGTTAACATAGAAAAAAGGACTAAACTTCGTTTGTATGGAGCGCGCTGCAAAGTATTTTCTCTTAAATAAGATGATTTATAAAGCATTATGGCGACACCGCGGCTTTGTAAGTTTCATCGACGCCTACTAAAGTAGCTATGTTAGGTATTTTGTGCGCGAGGTGAATTAAGGAAGTACTCGTAGCTGTTTTTTGAGTAAATAATAAACAAGAACGTTGTCTTACAACTATTTTATTATCCTTATCATTTACGTGGTCTACCCGCAACTTTTTTACTGCCGGCCGCTTGTTTGTTTTTGCCTCCGAATGATAGAGATGGTTCTGAAAGAGATTACAAAAGAATAAATAATTATTAGAATTCTTCCAGTACGAAGTCGCGTTCTGTAGTGCTTCTTTTTCATTGGATTGCTACTTACGAGTATTACGGATTATTTTGAAGGGTGCGGTGTAAAAAGCCGTGGTGGTCCAGTGGCGAGTAGCCTTGCCTGCCGTGCAGGAGGCGATGGTTCGATCCCCGTCCAAGCCGACTCGTACCAATGAGGTTTTCGGAATTTATGTACGATTTGTAACACCACTGGCTGTTCGGTGAAGGAAAACATCGTGAGGAAACCTGCATGCTTCAATTTCGAGGCGTGTATTTGTACCCACTGTCCATTATAAGTGGCGACGGGCTCACCCTCCGTCACACTGGACAGAGATTCGGTACTACTGGTGAAACGTGGATGTTCTGAGGTTTCAGAATATCTCTGACTACCCCCTCGGGGAATATAGTCGTGAGCATATGCTATGCTATGCTATGTGTAACAAAACTCCCTAGTAATACTTGTGCTTCAGCCCATCAAACTGAACAACTATCACTATGGAGCCAACTTCGAAATAGCAAAAAATAAATCAGCTGTTCCATACAAAACTGCAGTGCCGACTCGACTAAAATTTATGGGACAGCAGATTTTTTTTTCGCGATTTCGATGTTGGCTCCATAGTGAAAGTTGTTTAACGTTATGGTCTGAAGGACGCCCTTAAGTATTATTAGGGGGTTTTGTTACACTCTGTATATTATTAAATTGCGAAATAGGTCGTTTTGCTTTTAGGACGTTGTGATGCATGGATGCGTAGGACTTTTGGCTTATAAGTCATTCCGATACGAACCCATTTAACCTCGCCTACGTCCCTTCGCAAAATGACCCTTGCAAGATAATCGTTGGCTCTACGAACTTGATTAAAATTAAAAAAGAATCAAAAAATAAAAGGGCAAAAGTAGAAGTACTTCTGTCGATAAAATATCCAAAGGATATCACAGAATACTTCTGGATGTTTTAAAGACTTAGGGCCTGTTTCACCACTTCTGGATAAGTCATTGTAAGCTTAGTTTTTCAGATCGTTTGAAATATTTCGTATGAAAAATATAACAATGACTTGTCCAGAAGTGGTGAAACAGGCCCTTAGAATTACTTGAAACAGTCAAGTAATTCGTTGAATGTGGCACTCACCAGGTGGCGCGATCTTCAACGATATCTCGTATGTTTTGCTCTTGGGCCTCTTCGCCGCCGGCTCCAACTTCTCAGGTGTCTCTGTCGGGGTTGCAGTCTCTTGCGTGGCCGCCCACCCGTCCTGTTCATACGATACACGTATTTATTACTTTTAAATACGAGTCCAAGGCTGCGTTTCCATCAGAGATGTGCGTGGTACCGAGGCGGTGAGCGAGGAAAAAAATCGGCCAATGAGAGTGCTTCAATTTCCCAATGACGTGATCGAGCGAACGCGCTATTGGCGGATTGTTTCCTCGCTCACCGCCTCGCTACCTCGAACATCTCTGGTGGAAACGCAGTCTTAGGGTTGAGATTGCGACAGATTGACCGAAGGCGGGCCCATGCAAAAAGCACGTTTAGTATGGGAAGCCATCCGCCGTCGATGCGGCGACGACGACGGCGAGCTTTTTGTACGGGCCCGCCGTCGGGGAATGTGTCCTAACCCTTATACAGGTTGTAACAAAACACCCTAGTAATATTTAAAGGTCGTTTAGTTAGACCATCAAACTGGACAACTTTCACTATGGAGCCAACGTCGAGAATTAAAAAATCTGCTGTTCCATACATTGGGAGTCGTGTCGGTACTACAATTTTGTACGAAACTGCAGATTTATTTTATTTCAATGTTGGCCCTACTTCAGAATACGCATAGCACAGCAGTAAAGTTTTTTAGTTATGGTGTCACACAAAGACGCCGGTAGTCAACAATTTAAAATAAACTGCACTGCCTCTAATAAACTTACAGTTAGGTACAGTATACAGGATGTTACAAAATAAAAATAAACGTATAAAACTTAAAACTACACTACTACTTACTTTTAAGGGGGTTGTTTAGACCATCAAACTGAACAACTTTCACTGTGGGACCAACATCGAAATCGCAAAAAAGAAAATCAGCTGGAACATCTTTTTTTTTTCGCGATTTCGATATTGTGCTGATAACTTTTGGACCCCGGTGGTCAGAGGTGTTCTGCTCTATACAGGGTCCAACTTAATATGCTGACACTTTTTTAAGGGGATGGGACCGCCAAACTGAACAACTTTCTCTATGGCACCAACATCGAAATCGCGGGAAAAAAAAACGTCTGCAAACCTACTCGAGCCAAATGTATGGGACAGCAGATTTTTTTTTCGCGATTTCGATGTTAGTCCCATAGAGAAAGTTGTTCAGTTTGACGATCTGATCATACCCTTAAAAAAGAGTCAGCATATTAAGTTGGACCCTGTATAGAGCAGAACACCTCTGACCTCCTTTCCAGAAGTCTTTGACAACATTAATAAGCTGGCGGGGTTCCTGAAGGATCTGGGATGGCAGGAGTAAAGTCATTTCCACCGCATGCAAAATAGGCGCCTAGGACGTCGAGCTGCGGAAAACTAACCAGCTTTAACAATACCAATGCCTCTGATAAAAAACGTTCGTCGCATTACCTCGGGGTCTTCGATCTCTGGAGCGATGGGTAGGAACAGCAGCATATTCCCGTCCTCGCCCTCTTCGTCCGAGCTGCAGAAAGCGGCTACCGGTTCACATGACGTCACGTCCACCTACCGATAAACGTGATTCATCTTTAAGAAATTAATATTTTAACAGTTTATGGACAGTTTATTTATGAAAACATTTTATATGTAAGAAAAATTTTGTCTTTGTTTCCAAAAAATTGTGATGTCCATAATTACAACACTCGAAACAAAAATAAACTTATATCTCCGCGCTTTCGGCTTAGTAGGGTCAACACGTCTTTCCTGGGTTATTTTATACGTTGTTATAATAAAATCCCCGAGACCATTTGGATCTTTCCGAAAACTTGTTTAAAACTCAAATCAAAAATCTGTAAAAAAGCGTATTATTATTTAAATGATCATAATGCTTGGGTCTGAGGTCACTAACTTATAGTTTATCTACATTACTGTATAGTATCAATTATTTTATTAAATATACTATGTATTATTGTATACATAACCGTAGCTTAAGAATGTATATTGTAATAGTTATTAAGTCGTGTTATGTTGTAGAGTTTCTGGCCGCATCTTCTCTACAGCGACAACACGTTCCGACGCGGTGGTAGCTTAAAACAGATTTGACGTTTAATAAGTGTGCTTCAAGCTCCTATATTGAATAAATTATATTGACTTTGACATCATCATCATTTTCTGCCCGTATCTACCCACTGCAGGGCATTAGACTTGTAGTAGATTACTATCCTCGATTAACGTTAATTCAGAAGAATTGTTACTACATGAGTATAAAAATTTACAATAAAATACCCGAGAGCCTTAAAAAACTAAACACCAAATTAATGTTTAAAAAATTATATCAATGGTTAATCATGAATAGCTTTTACAGTGTTGAAGAGTTTTTAAATTTTAAGTGAAAAGTAAATAAAAATAATGTAAAATGTTAAGTGTTAAATATCGTAGGTAGTTTAAGTTATTACCATATTTGCATGCTGTCGCTACAGCTGAACAGAAGAAACTTATTTCATATTGTATACCATCTTTTGTAATATTTACCTGTTTCAAAGCAAATAAATTATATTCTATTCTATTCTATTCTAAGTCTCCTCCCTATTTGTTGCCATTCTTCTCGGTCCTGTGCCAGTCGCATCCAGGTCTTGCCGATACTTTTTGTGACGTGGTCAAGAAGGGTGATGTCTAGCATGGCGCACGGCAAACGTGATTCAACATAGATTTTTCGATGAGAAGTCCAAATTTTTGTCTGAATTTTGTGATTACACCCTTTAAATTATTTGTAGTTTGCAATTACTATCAAGTAAGTACCTAATTACTATTTTTATTGAAATTTGATTGAGAAACCACAATTAGCGTATCTAATCACTATTTTTATTACAATTGATTGGTGGGGCGGGGGTGTGAATGATGTCAAGCTTATCAGTCAGGTTTTCACACAGGAAATGGAAAATTTATTGTTTCCTTATCGCTCGAACAGACCGCCTCAAAAACCACAAAATATCAAGTTGCTAGACAACAATTTTTAACCAATTTAATTCGCAATATCTAGGCGACAATTAGGTCTTAGACAATAAGGCATAGATTAGATCAGTTTTCTTAGACCATATAACTAGGGACCAGCCACGCATTAGCATTTCCCCCCTGCCAAGTTACATGATCAATTAATCATGGGCATTTTCTTAAAATTGTATAGGTACCTTATTAGTCTTATCACTAAACGAGATAGCCTATAAAAGCGGACCAATAACTTCAAACTCGTTTGGGGTTCACACGAGACTATTAGAAAATCATAATTATAATCTAAAGTAATGGAATAAAATCCTTGTCCCCCCAAAAAGTGTCAGAAAAGTTTATTGTAGAATTCTATCTATCTATCTATAACGTCACGCCTCTTTCCCATTGGGGTAGGCAGAGACCAGAGCGCGCCATCTACTACGATCCTTACATACATCTTTTGCCTCATTCACATCCATACATCTCTTCATACATGCCCGTCGGTTTCGAGTACTCCGCACCTCCCCTTTTTGTAGGACGCAACTGATTTGATCAGAATACGTCCTACGAGGGCGCCCTCTGCCGACACATCCACTCATTTTAGCTCCATATATCTCTTTCGTACATCTGCTATCACTCATCCTCTCCACATGACCAAACCAACGAAGCATACCCTTCTCTATTCTTGTCACAACATCTTCTTTCAATTTACATCGATCTCTAATCACACAATTTCTCACTCTATCTCTCAGCGTAACTCCACAGATGCTTCGCAAGGAACGCATTTCAACAGCATTAATTTTACTTTCATGCTTCTTCTGCCATACCCAACACTCACTGCCATACATAAGTGTAGGCACCAACACACCATTGTGTATAGCAAGTCGCGCCCTTTTGGACACCAATTGGCTAGCCACAATGGTATGCAAAGCACCGTTCACTTTATTTCCCGCTGTTACTCGCCTATGCACATCACCCTCAGATTTCCCGTCTCTAGTAAACATACATCCTAAATACACAAACTCATTAACTTGTTGCACTTTTTCATTCTCAATCTTTATACAACAATCAGTCACACATTCATCCCTCTCCATTACCATTACCTTCGTTTTATTCACATTTACTTTCATACCTTTCTTTTTCAATGCTTCATTCATTAGAGTTACCATGTCCTGTAACTTGTAGAATTACACGCGTAAATAGTCCATAGGTTATAAATTACGGTCTAAGTCAAAATTGCATATCATAAATGTTCACGGTTAAATACCCCGGGTAAGGCGGTTTGAATAAACTCTGACACCAGGGCTTGCCTACACGATAAGAAGAAGAATACTTAAGAATAATAAAAATAAATAAACCGGTGTAATATAAATTATACCTCGACCGCCTAATCGTTGTGGCTCTCGCCGGCCTGGTCCACCGACCGGTCCTCATCCTCGTATATATTACGTGTCGTGTGCTCGGTGCCTTACCTCCACCTCCTCATCGTTGTGGCTCTCGCCTGCCTGGTCCACCGACCGGTTCTCATCCTCGTATATATTACGTGTCGTGTGCTCGGTGCCTTACCTCCACCTCCTCGTCGTTGTGGCTCTCGCATGCCTGGTCCACCGACCGGTTCTCATCCTCGTATATATTACGAGTCGTGTGCTCGGTGCCTTACCTCCACCTCCTCGTCGTTGTGGCTCTCGCATGCCTGGTCCACCGACCGGTCCTCATCCTCGTATATATTACGTGTCGTGTGCTCCCTTACCTCTACCTCCTCGTCGTTGTGGCTCTCGCCTGCCTGGTCCACCGACCGGTCCTCATCCTCGCTCGTATTACGTGTCGTGTGCTCCCTTACCTCTACCTCCTCGTCGTTGTGGCTCTCGCCTGCCTGGTCCACCGACCGGTCCTCATCCTCGCTCGTATTACGTGTCGTGTGCTCCCTTACCTCTACCTCCTCGTCGTTGTGGCTCTCGCCTGCCTGGTCCACCGACCGGTACTCATCCTCGCTCGTATTACGTGTCGTGTGCTCGGTGCCTTACCTCTACCTCCTCGTCGTTGTGGCTCTCGCCTGCCTGGTCCACCGACCGGTACTCATCCTCGCTCGTATTACGTGTCGTGTGCTCGGTGCCTTACCTCTACCTCCTCGTCGTTGTGGCTCTCGCCTGCCTGGTCCACCGACTTGTCCTCATCCTCGTATATATTACGTGTCGTGTGCTCGGTGCCTTACCTCCACCTCCTCGTCGTTGTGGCTCTCGCCTGCCTGGTCCACCGACTTGTCCTCATCCTCGTATATATTACGTGTCGTGTGCTCGGTGCCTTACCTCTACCTCCTCGTCGTTGTGGCTCTCGCCTGCCTGGTCCACCGACTTGTCCTCATCCTCGTATATATTACGTGTCGTGTGCTCGGTGCCTTACCTCCACCTCCTCGTCGTTGTGGCTCTCGCCTGCCTGGTCCACCGACTTGTCCTCATCCTCGTATATATTACGTGTCGTGTGCTCGGTGCCTTACCTCTACCTCCTCGTCGTTGTGGCTCTCGCCTGCCTGGTCCACCGACTTGTCCTCATCCTCGTATATATTACGTGTCGTGTGCTCGGTGCCTTACCTCCACCTCCTCGTCGTTGTGGCTCTCGCCTGCCTGGTCCACCGACTTGTCCTCATCCTCGTATATATTACGTGTCGTGTGCTCGGTGCCTTACCTCCACCTCCTCGTCGTTGTGGCTCTCGCCTGCCTGGTCCACCGACCGGTCCTCATCCTCGTATATATTACGTGTCGTGTGCTCGGTGCCTTACCTCCACCTCCTCGTCGTTGTGGCTCTCGCCTGCCTGGTCCACCGACCGGTCCTCATCCTCGTATATATTACGTGTCGTGTGCTCGGTGCCTTACCTCCACCTCCTCGTCGTTGTGGCTCTCGCCGGCCTGGTCCACCGACCGGTCCTCATCCTCGTATATATTACGTGTCGTGTGCTCGGTGCCTTACCTCCACCTCCTCGTCGTTGTGGCTCTCGCCTGACTGGTCCACCGACCTGTCCTCATCCTCGTATATATTACGTGTCGTGTGCTCGGTGCCTTACCTCCACCTCCTCGTCGTTGTGGCTCTCGCCTGCCTGGTCCACCTACCGGTCCTCATCCTCGTATATAATACGTGTCGTGTGCTCGGTGCCTTACCTCCACCTCCTCGTCGTTGTGGCTCTCGCCTGCCTGGTCCACCGACCGGTCCTCATCCTCCACGTCGAATTCGCTCTCCCTCTCCTCGTATTCCACATTCTCGTCCAGCTCCTTGAAGTCAGGCGCGAATGCCGACCAGTTTTCCACTTGGTTCTGAGCCCATATCGATACTACGCCTACAATTAAAATAGAAAAACCTTTTAATAAGGATGACAAAGATCCAGAAGTGTTAGTGGGAAGACATAAAAATGTTTACTAAACAATTTCAAAACAGAACTTGTGATTTGGGACATGTGCCGTATCAAAGGATATTGGTTGCCGTCAGCAAGGGTGATGCATTGTTTTTATTTTCAATCTTCAGGGGATGGGGCGACAGATTGTAATCTTAAACACTCCAATATAGTGCGACCTATTTTTCTAGTTTCTAGTTAAAACTTGTCTCCGTGAACAGAGTATAGTGATAAATTACACATCAATCTCAACCTTAACAATAACAAAATAACGACTCACCAGCGCTAATACTAGCAATAATAGGTCTGATAGGATGCCAGACGACGTCCAGTAGCAGTTCCCCTTTGGTCCCGTGGAGGATCTTGACGATGTTCCCTATGGACTTCTCCCAGATGTAGAGGGCGTGCTGGCGCGCCGACCCGGCGCATATGTACTCCCCGTCGCCGGAGAAACAGCACTTCTTCCACGTTGTTCTGTACGAAGCGAAGGTAGATTACATGGTGTAAGGAAAAGTAATCATTAACCTTTAAACCACATACTCTACCCATCATACTGAACAACTTTTACTATGGAAGCAAACATGTCAGAACGAAACAAATTTTTTGTCTTCTATTCTATTATATTTTAAAAAATATGGCTGCCATCTTTGGTTATTGATGATTTTGCCAATGTCGAGTTTTTATAGCAAAAGTGCTTGACGTTGTACGGTTATATTGATATTTTGGTGACTTCAAGGGTTGTTCTTATAAAAGAACAATATCCTGAGCCACCACTGGAGTTCCGCTGTAGGCCGGGGATGGGGCAACCGACAAGCGACACGCGCACGTGACCGCCCAATAGCAGACGAACACCGCAACTCATTTGTTGTCTTATACATTTTAGTCGAGTAGGCATTGCAGTTTAGTATGGAACAGCTGATTTCTTTTTTGCGCTGACAGGTTTGCTCCCATAGTAAGTTGTTCAGTCAATGATACTTTTCCTTACATCCCGTATAATAAGTGGGTGATGGGAACTGTCAAATAGATCGCAGCGCCCGGGGTGGAAGAAATTTATTATTTTTTTCGGACAAGCTGTTTCCAAAACTGTAAAGACTTAAACAAACTTAAAATTTGGCATGGAAGTTGCTATCAGATGCTCGCTAACTTAAAAAGAGTTTTTCGCATTTCAACCTCCAAAGGTGTTACGGAGGTAGAGGTTTGTTTGGGAATTCCATTTAAGAGGTCTGAAACATTTCTTACTTTCCTGCCCTCGGTGTGTAATCTAACTACTATTATGATAAAGTTTACTTTTTCGTCACACCGTAGCGTTACACCGTATAACTACGCTACGTCCACGTATGACTAATGGTAGGTCGGACAGAAACGGAGGTGATTCCATAAGTATTCCGTTTTGAAAATTTTGGTACGGAACACTAAAATGTACGACAGATAATACATACTTGTTGACGAGATCTTGCAACTTCTGTATTGGTTCAGGCTCTCCATTGATTCCACACTTGAGCACCGGCTTGGTATCGTAAACTCTTATAACACGATCCGATGTGTTTACTAGGAAACAGCTGAAACGTGAGATAACATTAATGTGATAATCAGCACCTTGGTACAGTCAGAATCAAAAGTTAATGAAAAGATTAAAAATGTTCATCAACTGATATTGACCGTCCTTCTATTAAAACTAGGTGTTGGAACGCTAGCGCTCGAAGCGCCAAACCAGGCCTCCGTCACTAGACCGTAGGTCCGAGATAAGTACATATACTTTGGCGCATCGTAAGCGATGCGCTCGATTGATTTGTGGTTGGGCTATTGCAAGGGTCGTTATGTAACACTGCGACCATCGCTGGTCTATTGTGTTCGCCCCAAACTCACCCATTTTACGCATACTTCCAAACTTATGGTATTTTCTTTTCATTCTCGGGAAAGCAGGTTTCCACACGATGTTTTCCTTCACCGCCGAGCTAGTAAATTTAAGAACTTAATGGTACAGGCCAGGAATCGAACAGCGGCCTCATGATTGAGGTGCTAGCTCTTTTTCGTATGGGCTATCATCGCTCTATAAGGTCCAAGTGATGCGCTTGCTTGATTTCCGCCACTCGCTCCAGACGGAAACATCGCATACGTCACGCGCTGTACGAAGTAATAACAATGCTGTGGCAAGCTTCGGTACATTTTTGCGCGTACCATGCAGCAGTAGGTAATGAAATCGTGAGAATTTATCGTTTTCTAAGGAAGTGATATATATCTGTTACGAATTAACTAGTAATCCTGTGGCCAAACTCCGTAGTTTAGGCAGGCCAGGATGACTCGGCACTATAAGAACCTATAAAATTTTACCTATACGCCGCGACCAGTACAGTGATACATTTCGAGCAATCGTTCGGCGAAGCGTGCAAGTATTAATTACGCTCGCATTATATTTCTAACCGCCTGGCCACGGGACATCGCGAACTGAGGCGCGAATTGCGATTTTAAAATACACTGCCTACGCGTCGCTGCGTGCTTGTGTAATAGTAGGAACACAACGCTCAGTGTATTCTAAAATCGCAATTCGCGCCACCGTTCGTCCTGTCCCGTGGCCAGGCGGTAATGTGTTGGTAAACATGTTTTTATCAACTATAGTACCTACTCTTTGTATGGAAGTGAAACTTTTTTAGGGTAGTATTAGTATTAATATTGTGGTTTAGGTACGAAATTTAATCTACGGACGGCACGACCCCTTGAGTACCGTCGCGTCGTAAGCTTAGCCCTGCTGGTTTGCGGGACGCGCGGGCGAGGGTGCCAAGCTTTAGGGGAGCCAAGCAAGAAGCATACAGCAGGTGTGCGGGACGGCGCGTTTGCCAACACCATTTTGTTTCTGTTGAAGTACTATTCAAATATTGAGCGTTTTTCTTTTTGTTTTCTAGGGGATCGATAGATGGCGCTACGGTCTGTGCGAAGAAACTGTTGTTTCTTTAAAATAATAAAGAGTGAAAAAATTATCAAGAAGATTCCAACGCATCTTTTAATGACATATTTCATTATTTACTTATCATTTTAATCGAAAATTCTAAACTTTTACGCCTGACATGGCTGTATGGGCTCGATCCCTTGGCATTCCAAAAAAAAGGCAGGCACAGTCTTGACAAGATTTTGACAGGATCTTGCGAAAGGCTCTATGGGGCGATAAATGTGCCATCTGTCGAGTTTTTTAGGAACTAAATTTAAAAATGAAAAGAAAAACGCTCATTGCTCAAAAAAAATAGATTGCCGTTTTACTTTATTCGTAGGGTCGCCACCGTCGCATATTTTTCATAGCTATTGACAATATTCTTTGTTACAAATTAAACCACAAAGTCTATGATAGTATTGATAGTACATAGGTAATAATGTTGTTTTTTTCTAGACAATTATTCTGCGGTTTTTTCTATGTATTTCCCATGCGTTTTTGAGGAAGTGGTATGATAGCGATAGCATAATATTACGTATACCTATAGATAATATGGTATCGCTATCGCTACGACCCATAAACGTAACATTTAAATAATTTTGAACATTAAAATAAACCACAAAATTTCCCGTACCTATGAGTCATATGATGCAATTTACCAGAAAGCTATTTTTTTTTTTGGCATACCCGTTATTCTACAGGGTGTATATTCAATGCATAGCATATTTGGGGTGCTTCAGACTATCAAACTGAACAACTTTTAGTATTGGACCAACATTTGATATCGCGAAGGAAAAATCTGCTGTTTTACACATTTGGGTCGGGGCTCGGGCCATCTTCGATCAAAGTAAAATTAATGGTTACGCGAACATTTCAAACCAGAAAAATAAGGCAAAAAAAAATGACAGGTATACTTCAAATATGTACCGAGATGACAGATCAAGTGTGTCAGTTTGTATGGACCAAGTGCACCATTAGTGTGCTTCAACTTAACGCGCTTTGGGCCTATCCATTAATTTTGCTTTGATCGAGGGGGGCCATTGACATTTACTATGGAACAATCTAAAAATTTTTACGTTTTCGATGTTGACTCCACAGTGGAAGTTGTTCAAAATATGTAATGCCTGACCAAAAACGTTAAATACTTCGCCACGTCGCGGAAAATCATTAACCTGGCGCCGATCTGTGGAAGTAGAGGCTAAAAGCCTCAACATGACTCAGGAGGATATCTACAGTGCTGCCCAAGATCACAACCGGTGGGGAGCTATTACCCGAGGGTCGCTGCCCGAGCCCTATACCCCACGTAGGGGTAACAGGAAGAGAAGAACAAGAGAAGATTTCACGTCACTTAAAGAAAGATGCTTAGTTTGATGATCTGATTATCACATCCCCTTAAAATCCATCATCATATCTTCTATCTATAGTATGAGTGCAACTCAGATTAAAAAATGATGTAATGAAAAATGTACTTACTCTCCTCTCCGAGCGAATTCTATACTTTTTATACTGGTCGTACTTGATGTGCCGACGGTAATTTTGAAACTCGCCTTTACAGCCAACTTCTGAGAGTCCAAAATAAGAATCTTTCCTTTCGCGTTGCCTGTGTACACATAATCGCCTCTTCGGTCGAATGATGCTATGACATTTATGTCACCCTAAAATAAGTAATATATATAAAAATATATAAGTCAAAGTCAAAGTCAAAATCATTACGTTCATACATATGTTCACGCCTACATCCCACTGGGGTAGGCAGAGACAATAGATCGCCACATGCTACGATTCTGACACACATGTCTCACCTCTTCAACATCCCATAAGTCTCTTTCCCATAAGTGAGTTATTGTGTATTTTTTGCATCAGAGGTATTCCAAATAAGGGCACAAAATATACCATGTTTAGATACCATGTGTGATATTTAAAAATGTGTCTATGACCAAACTGTGTTTCTCTGAGAGATCACGTCAGGAATAAGTAGATACGTCAGAGAATCGAGATGATGATGAAACTTAGCTTGAATAGGTATAGAGGAGGATCAGTGTGTACACTAATTAGAATATGTATTGGAAACGGTCACCAAACTAAAGCCAGTGCACTTCTGGGTAAGCTCGCTACATCTTCGGCCCCATCTTTGTCCTGAGGACTAGATTGGGGTCAAGAGCAAACCCATCAATAATAAAAAAAAAAAAAAAAAAAAAAAAAAAATGATAATTATCGGAAAATTATCCAAGCTGATTCTTAGTTTTGAAAGAAATTTCTAATAAAAAGTTTTAAAATTGCTGTTCTATTCTATTCTATTTTTTAAAAAATGGCTGCCATCTTGGGTATGTGATGATTTTGCCAATGTCGAGTTTTTATAGCAAAAGTGCTTGACGTTGTACGGTTATATTGATATTTTGGTGACTTCAAGGGTTGTTCTTATAAAAGAACAATATCATGAGCCACCACTGGAGTTCCACTGTGGACCGGGGATGGGGCAACCGACGCGCACGTGACCACCCAATAGCAGTCCCACAGAGCAACTCCCTAAAATTGCTGTTGTTTCTTTAATACACTCTTATCCAGACCAAACATCATCCACTCTTTGACATTATAGTTTCTCATCACAATGAATAAGAAATAATTGAGAAAAACAACAGAAAACAGTGAGAAAAATTATTTCAAGTTTTTTTTTCTTTATATTTCGCGAAACGTGATAGGAAATACAAAACGTGATATTGCTAGCGCAAGCCGTTTGTGTTTTATAATTGACAACATTTCATTTTTTTAACCACCAGTTTTTAATGAAAAATATAAAAATAGGTTAAAAAATAAGAGATACGTATTTTTTCGATTTAATTTTTAACTGATATTTCAATTTTTATTTACTTTTGAATTTTCTGAAAAACGTAGGCTTTATGGCCAAGATACCTTGGACTCAATGACATTAAAAATAAAAACTGTCAAATACAATAGAAAAGCCAAGCAGGCAAAGGAATAAAATCTCATTCAACCTATATTCTATATTTCAGTATTTTTCAAATAACTCGAGAAATAATGGATAGAAAAATCGTATAATTTTGATATAAGCTTTGAATCACATAATCTCCAAATGGTTTTCTTATTTTGGTACCTTTCTTAGAATGATATGTTGTCAATTATCAAGGTATAGCAAGATAATTATCAAGGTATAATTATCAAGATAATAATCATGATAATTATCGTGATGATTATGAATGATAATTATCGTGATGATTATGAATGATAATTATCGTGATGATTATGAATGATAATTATCCTTTTGAATCCTGGCTGTAGGCTTCACGTGCCACCCCCGAGAATACGATATACTATATCGAGATGAGCTTCCATCTTTGTTATTTTACGTATGCCAAAAAGAGAGTGCATGACGTTTGAAAGTGGCATGCTGGCGGTGCTGGTCAGTCTTTAGATTGGCGACTGTCTTAGTAGTATATCATCTGGAATGTCTCCGGGCTTCACTACCTTGCGTGTTGTGACATAGGTACATGTAACTTGTCTTGGTCATTGGATAGGCCGATATTGCATGGACCATGTTGAAACTAGAAATTGACAGCAGATGGCTGTGCAAGTATTTGTTCAACAATGTCACACCTTTATCATCTTCAATCACAATCAGGGTTCGAAATTATTAAGATAATTATTTTCTTTGATAATTATTATGATAATTATCCAAGCAGATTCTTAGTATTGAGTAAAATTTCTAAAATTGCTGTTTCTGTTTTAATACACTCGTATCCAGTCCATCCAGTTCATAGTCTTCGGCATTTTTGTTTCGTATCACAACGAATAAAAATGTTTGAGAAAAAAACAGTGAGAAAAATTATTTCGTGATTGTGTGCTTCTTTTTTCCCGAATTGTGATCGGATACACATGGCGTGACATTGCTAGCGCAAGCTTTTTGTTTTTCAGATAATTATCAACGTATAATTAATTATCAGATAATAATCATGATAATTATCCTTTCGAACCCTGCCAACAATCAAACTATAAAATTATACTTACATCGTCATCTATAGGCAATATTTTGTGTTCCCCGTCCGTATCAACCAACAATGCAGCGTGCCTCATAGGGCATACTAAAAATCTCTTGTCGTTCCTCGGGTCGAACTGCACACGAAGTATGGGGGTGGGAAACCTGTATCTCTGCTCACATTCTCCTGATAGTATATCCCATATGCAGACATTGTGGTCTGTTGATGCTGATAGCAGCTGGAACAAGAATTACAAAATTAAGGTCAGGTTATTCGAGTGCAAACGTCTCTTTCTTACAAGCATAAGTTTGCAATTAGCCATCCCGCTTCAATTGAAAGCATGAATGATTGTCCGCTTCACGGCCGCAGGTCCATGAATTATTGCTCTATACTATAGTGCGAAAGTGCTATAACGTCACATTTCATACCCTCCCCGCATCGGAGTGCGTTAGTTAAACGCTATACCTGTACTATACAGTAGATTAATACTGAACAACTTTTACTAATGAGTTGAAATCGCGAAAAAGAAATTCAGTTCAATGGAAACACATGTAACACATCCAAGTTTACGCCCTGTAAAAGTTCAACGGGTGTATAATTCACGAGTTATTCTTTATCCATTACAACCCTTGATCAGTCCATCTTTGGACATAGCCTCCTCCATATTTCCCCATTGATGTTCTGTCCCTCGCCCTCTGCATCCAGTAGGGAACCGCGTGTCTCCTAATATCATTGACTCATCTTTCTGGTAGGCCGCCTCAACCCGCATGGTTTCTCTGGGTCTTCCCCCCATTGTTCTTTAGTTAGTAGTAGTAGTAGTAGTTAGTAGACTTAGTAGTAATGTTATACTGACCTTTTTACAATTTCTCGACCAACTCAAGCTGCAGACAGGGTAGACGTGAGCTGATAATGATTTAGCGATGCCTCTAGTCAAGAAGTCCCATATAAATATTCTTCCATCATTACAGCCCACTGCTAAGAGCGTGCCGCGGCGATTGAATGCGCAGGTGGCCGCTAGAGATATTGAGTCGAGCGACCCATCAAATTCCTGTTGAGTATGAACATCGCACTCAAACTCAACATTTAAAATATAGTATCACGTAGATAGTAGATAGCTTTCAGACGTAATTTTTTGACTCTACCACCACGTCGGAAGGTGTGCCACTAATTGGGGGTGAGATAACAATAGGTCGGACGCAGGAAGTGTCCGTACTGTAATCAGGGTTCGAAAAGATAATTATCATCATGATAATTATACGTTGATAATTATCTTGATAATTATAAAATTAATTGAAAACCAAAAAGCTTGCGCTAGCAATGTCACACCATGTGTATCCGATCACGATTCGCGAAAAAAGAAGCTCACAAATCACAAAATAATTGTTCTCACTGTTTTCTGTTGTTTTTTTTTCAATTATTTGTTATTCATTGTGATACGAAACTATGAGCTAAATGGTCTGGGATTTGGATATGAGTGTATTAAAACAGAAACAGCAATTATAGAACTTTTAGTTAGAAATTTTACTCAAAACTAAGAATCTGCTTGGATAATTACCTGGTAATTATCCGATAATTGTCTGATAATTACTAAAAACAACTAAACAAAACTGTGCACTACCCTCACAACAACTTTACTTTATTTTACTTAAGTTATACCTAGAACTAGAGTTATACCCTGAATTTCTCTATTATGTGAATATTGAATTCTTTTTTTAGAAATAAATTTTTGTAACCATAATTATCCGATAATTAAATCATATCGTATTAATCGTGTTCACAGCTGTTGGTCTTCCAAATAAAATAAAATAAATAAAATTATCAAAGATAATAATTATCTTGATAATCTCGAACCTTGACTATAGTTACATACCTATAATAGTATATCGGATTATTTTTAATTAGTTGGCGAAACTGAACCAGGGCACTTGTAAATGATAACAGATTACATTCACAATGTTTACAATTGGTATTGATGACCAGAGTCATCCAGTCGTGACAACCAATAAAATGCCTGACACGCCAGAGTCATCTATTTATCTCTTCGATCAACAATATCCAACTAGATAACGCGTCAGCGCTCAAAACATGTCCCGGCAAATAACGCCTTTATTTTGAATTAGTTGCGTTCGAACAAAGCCAACGTAAGCACGTCTCGCAATGCCGCAGTGTTCCTTTTTTAAATTACTAGGAATTATGGTTGCTTTGAGGTCGAAATTATAATGTATTCGGACTGTTTTCTCGGTTCGTTAACAAAAAATGTTGTATATTCACGAGGACAGAATTTCTCTTTGATTTTGTATGCAACCCGTTATCTAGTTGTATATTGTTGATCGAAGATTTATCTACTAAATAGTTTGTTCCGTGGCGTACAGAGCTCAGTAACTTGAAAGTGACGTAGCGTAAAATTATTATTATCGTGCGTAAGGTAAGCGCAGTGCGTACAGTACACGAGCGCGGGCGGACATTGACCTCAGAATCATATGATCGAGCAGTCAGGTCGCTGTGTCATTAACACGCAATTGTACTCAGCTCAGTAACAGATACCAAATGCGTTTCTTTAGTTTCACCAACTAAATAAATTTAGCCTTATATGTATAATAGAAGGCATATAATACACCGAAATAACCGTAAACACCGAGACTGAGCAGAAACAAATTAGTAGGAGAAATCGGAAAGCGATACTGAGCGTATTTTTTTCACCTGTTTTTCAACAAATTTTTACCTCACCTATTTTTCAAGTTGTTTGCCGAGTTGTGTACTAGATACTCTTTTTGAGGACATGATGTAAGCACATTGTATGAATGCGAGTGAGAGGGGACTATACTACTGCATAACTTAACCACCTCCCATTCCAACGAGGGGGTGAGGTCGATATTAGGGGGTAGGGAGTGTCCATAGATAGGTGCTGTAAGTATTATAATATAACTAGGTACATGACATAATGGACTAGGGGAGAGTGGGAAGGGGGAAGTGTGGAAACCCCCCCTTTTTTCCAACCTCAAACATAAATTATTAAAAAAATCAAAAAGGGGGGGGGGGGGTTTCCACACTTATCCCTTTAGTGGCGGCATTTGGGGACCCCCCAAAACAAACCCCCGAAAATCGTGCCGCAGGATACTAAAGCTGATCCCGTAGGTCGTCAGCTGTTAAAGTGATAAGGAGTGATTGTACCGATGATACTGAACAACTTTCCCAAACAAACAATGATACCTACGGGAAATTCGCAAAAACAATTTTTGACTTTTCATACCAAATGCAATCAGCTGATCGACCGTTTGTATGTATGAAAAGTCGAACTAAATTTTTTTTCATTTGTATTGGTTTCTTTGGGAAAGTTGTTCAGTATCATGGGCACAAGCACCCCTTAATAATGCAACTGTTTACCCCCCTAACACCCTGTATGTATTCGATTTCGGAAACAAATGTTTGTTTAAGTATGAAAATAATAAGCTAGACTTACCTCAGGGTAGTTCTGACCAAAAGATTCTGAAATCGACAAAAATTCTAGTTATTATAATAATTTTAGATGCTAAATAACAACAATAGGCAAATCAACATTCACGTACCAAGAAGCTCCAAATTCATGATTACTTTTAATACTGTCTTAGTACAGTAAAATTATTAGTAATTTGTATTTTATTGTAATAAATATCTAGGTGTTTATTGTTTCATTTTTAGCATTGATTCGAAAATTTCGAAAAAATACATGAAGTCATGAAATGTCATTGTAAAGTAAATGTTGTTGTTGTTGTTTGAGAGTTTTTGGCGGGATTTGATAGCTGACGTTTGGAGTTATCATATTTCATCGAATTTTTATTGTTTATAGTGAGTTTTGGTTCGTAAAATTGGTGTTGTTTTGCGTAACAAAGTGCCGTGCAAGTGAAAAATTTACAGTTCAGTGAAATATGATGGTGTGTGGGTCGTAAACAGGAAAAGCGTTCCGTGATTTTAGCGCGGCAAAGCGGTCGGTTCACCTCTTTCCTGTGGACTTCTCTGCGTTTCCTGCGTCTTTCGATTGTCTCCAAAAACTCCAAAGAAGCGTCAAAACATCAAACACCAACGTTTTAACGTGAAAACAGAAGATAAATTGTAATAAAAATTTTTCAATTCATTTATTCAACAACTTACACTAACAGTACAAACACTACACATGCAAGTTTTAGTCGTTTGATAATTTATAGTACATTATTACAGACATTAATATTTCGAGCGGTAAATCATTAAATTAAAAAATCTTTATTACATTTAGAAACAAATAAATAGAATGAGATATGAATGTCAAAGAATATTAGATTAAGTTTATAGTCAGTTTCATAATTATACATATCAAAATATTAATCATAGTTAAGAGCAATGGGGGAAATATCCACCACAGAGCTTCTAGCTGATACTGAGCCTAAATATCGTCCGGCTGATAGTAGGAGCCTAGATTCCGAGTCCGCAAAAATATCAACCAGATCAAGTTGTACGATAGTGTTCATGAGCTTCAAGGCCTCGTATAGTGGTGTATGTGACATGGATACAGTTCTCGTTTTAGGTACCGCAAAAAGTGGGTGTTGGCGTGGACGAAGGGCATGTCTTTGCGCTATGGGTACGTTTAGTGGGACATAGGCCAGAAGAAAGGGATTGGTAATTTCACCGCGAATCATTCTAACGAAATATCTCAATAAGGCCAACTTCCGTCTGACTTCAAGGGAAACGTAATTCACCATGCCCAGAACAAAAAGTGTGGGATACATGTAAGGGTAATACCCGTAAATTTTACGATACAGAAATCGGGTGAATGACTTCTGTATTCGTTCAAGAATTAGGATATACTGGTCTGCACATGGGCTCCAAACAAGCGAGTTTGTTTCCAACCTACTTCGAACAAAAGCATTGTAGAGGATACAAATAGCTTCGCGGCAATCAAAATACCGCGACTGGCGCATGACAAAGCCTAAGCATCTTCTCGCAGCGTTCGATGTCTCAATAATGTGGTGACAGAATGACAACTCTGTATCAAACCAGGTACCCAGATCTTTCATTATGGAAACGCGCTTTAGCGTCTCACCCCCCACCACATACCGACACATTATAGGATTGTGCGCTCTTGTATATGACATCACTGCACACTTCGAAACATTCAAGTCGAGACTGTTGTTCTGACCCCATGCGCAGACCCCATCTATATCTCTTTGTAGCCTCACGCCTAAAATAAGATTTAGCCTAAAGGTCTTGTAACCAGGCTAGTAAATATATTTACAAAAAATGTTGTTGTTTCAGTTTTCCTTACGGAAAGGCAAAGGGTACATAGCCCATGCAGCCAAGTCTGATTTTGTATTTTCTTGTAAATCCATCATAAAAGGCACTGTGTGCCTGCACTCGTAGTATGCTACACGTGATACGGCTGTATCACGTCTTCTACCTCGTTCGTTCGCACGGAAATAGAAAGAGAGCGAAGGTGTGATAGCGCTGTATCACTGCGGCATGCTAGCTATGCTGGTCTGTTATATTTTTATAATAATTTTTCCTTCTTGACTTCATAATTCAAGTAAATTGTATTTTCTCTGTAGTATTGTCATATTCTGAATTCTATCCGAGATCGTGCTTCCAGTGTCCGATGTCTCCAAACCATATTTTCCAATATTGTCAAGAATTCGTTTTCCTCAGCAGTTTTTCATTTTATCCACTTAAACCTAACCCATTGAAATGTGAGGGTGGTTCACACATTTCAATGTTCAAGCGTAGGTTGAGTATTCTATAGATTTCCTGACAGCGTATACTCGAAAGGGACAGAGATATGACAAAAATGTATGAGAAATCGTGCCTTTGTTTGCCATAGTTGCAAGATTTTGTATGCAATTTCAACTGTGGCAAACAAAAATATCGCATACGCAGAAAGGGACAAACGACATGGATTTTGTCGCATTCACTCTGTGTAATTAGCGTATAAGGCTGTCTCGTTTTCGTGACTATTATTATTTTAATGCCTTTTCTAGTTGATTCTCTTTCTACGTGTTCAAGGGAGTTTTACCAGAGGATATCAATCCGAATCGAACGGTCGCGCCTTTGACTGTGGTAAAATCAAGATAAGAGTTAGAAGCAAAAAATCAATTCATGACCGCATGACTCACATACGATTCGCAGTGCTATCAGTCAGTAGGTACCTATATAAGTTGCACAACACTAGAATGAATCAGTCACAAAAGTTCACGATTCACGTCAAACGTCAAATAATTGTCAACGTCAAAGTGAAGTTTTCGAAATTGTAGTAAGTGCACTAGTTCAAATAATCAAAATTTTAAATGAATGTAAATAAAGTGATATTTTCCCAAATTCGTATCAAACACTTTTGTATGAAAACATTAAAATTGTATTATAATTGATTAAAGTTTTTAAACTTTATACAACAAAATTATTTACCTTTTCGTTTTGCGTATCTTACAGATAAAAGTGTAGTTTGCCGTGTTTACGTAAAAAATACAGTGATGGCAGAATTCTGGGTCGGCAGACGGTACGAGGAAATAGTAGGAGCGAACAATATCGATAACGCACGAGAATTCCCGAAAATACAGCCGAAGGATGTCAACCACACTGTGTTGTTTAAGGTGGAAAGCCCTTACAGGCAACCTCCTGAGCCTTTCAGAACCAACCCGAGTTTACGGTGGGACTATGATCATGTGAGAATGCCCTTCGATGAAAATAGCACTTACACGGTGGAGTCTGAGGTATGTTCTTAATTATTTTTTTAATTAATGAACTTTTGCTTTGCACTGCATTTCCGCCAGTGTCAAGTAGTTTATGGGAGTATCTATCCCAATCCCAGGGATTGTTTTTGGTCGGGAACAAGAAAAATTGGGCCTCGTGGCAACGCGACGCGCGAAAACCACGCAAGACGTGTGCTCGGGTCAGAACCTGCAACGTGACTCTAATGTTATTATAAGTGGCGACGGTCTCACTACATGTCACACTGGACAGTATTTCAGGCTCGGATCCAGCCATCACAAAAGGTTGTGGTCATGGCCACCCAAAAATAAGCCAAATGTGAGTCGGACTAAGGACTCTGTCTGAAGGATCATTACATTCCTACAAAAGAGACGTTTACCAAATGTATAATGCCCCGGCCAAGACCTTGTACAGTGTATAGGTCCATGCTGGCAAAGCTGCGAGGCGAGCACTAGTAAATTAATAAACCTGTAAAATTGTAGTTTGTTTGCTTAAGAAAATTACAAAAGTAAATGTGTGTTTGTGTGCACATCATAATATCACATCTAGACTCTAAACTACTGAACCGATTTTGATGCTGATAATCAGCTTATAATCAGGGTTGAAATATGATGAAATTCTCTATATTTTGAAATTCCCACATGCTCTATAATGTTGATTTATCTAAACTATTATAATATACAAATAAATGATCTGGCTTAAAATCGGATATATAATATTTGCGGACGAAGTCGGTGATTAACTAAAAACATTTCGTTTCATTTTACAGGAAGGTCATCCAATGACGGTACCACGGTGGAAATTAATTGAGGTTGCCCTCAACAGGCCAATGACGACTACCGATGAACTGATTGATGTGATTTTGACCTACAACAGAAAATACGGCGAAGGCAGATACATGTGGCGTTTCAAAGCTCTGAGGCAATGTATTGACAGTGTAGGTGTAATGCGACTCACACAGTGAACTATCCTATCCTGTAGACTGCACATACTTATCAGTAAGTCTTCTTCAACATATGCAGGTTTCCTCACAATGTTTTCATTTGGCTCGATGTGCCTCGGCTCAACGAGGCATGCCGATAGCCTATGAAGCTTTCCAATTGATTCACAACTTAAACAACAACAAACGTTTGTATAAAGCTTCAGTGGACACCTTCACATGTGGGTTTTAATGGCAATGAGATGGTGGATTCTCTGGCAAGGTCGGCTGTAGTGGAGGGTTCTATACATGATCCAAGCCTTACCCAAGTCACAGATTATATAATACTATACAGTACAGATGCCCAACGTCAAACAATGGAACGCTGCCGTAACTCGGGCTACCCGAAGTAGCAAATAAATTGCTTGATTTTCCGAGGCTCATGAGATTTTTTTGTAGTCAGATTATGTATTTTTAGTAACAATTTATACTTTTACGTAAACATTTATTACAAATCAATACCATAACGCCATATATTGCAATTTTTTTAACTAAAATTTCATTTGTATGGGATAGGACACTATGCCCAAGTGAACTAACATTTTTAAAACAAAAATCTTTAGAAATATGGTAAAACCACTTGGGGGAACAGTCAATGACCGTTAGAGTTTGGTACAGGACATTCCATAGTAAGCCATATTGGTTGCCTTGGTTCAGTTCTGCCGATCTTGCTGGGAAAACACTAGTCTCAGCATTTAGGCTGCGTTCTGGTCACATTCCAGTTAACACTTTAACTGCTGACGACCTCCGTAGTAGATCAGTGACAAATGGGCAGCAGTGCGCACGACTCACACCTTGAGCCAGAATTGTATAGCATTCCACAGTGTTAGCACTGTGCGAATGTCATTGTTTTGAGCTTAGCAGCAAAAGTGTTAATAAGTTCTACCAGCTTATGGGTATTAAACCCTCCCACTATACACAGTGTGCAATAAGGTGGAGGATCTTTTACATGTTGTGCTGGAGTGTGTCCGGAATGCAGATCTGCGGTCTAGGTATACAGGGTGTTATAAAATAATAAAATAAAAAAGCCTTTTATTTAGATTCCATAGCATAATGATTACTACATTTCAAACATTCAAATGTTGTTAGTACTGTTAGTATCTTCCCTTTTTAGATTGTTAGTATGGTTAGTCTTCTTCTATGTTTGCGCTATGGACCCCATTTTGGGTGAAGGCCTCCTCCATCCCCTTCCACAACTCTCTATCCTTACCCGTGCTCATCCAGTTTTCTCCAGCTATCTTTGCGATGTCATCGGCCCATCGTTTGTTTGGCCTGCCAACGTTCCTTTTGCCGGCCGGGCCTTTCCATTGTGTTGTTTGTGTTGTCCATCTTTTGTCTTTGTATCGTGAGATGTGTCCAGCCCATTGCCACTTTGATGTCAAGGCTCGTGTTATAGCATCTGTTAGCTTTGTTTTTTGCCTGATTATGTCACTTCTTATTTTCTGTATTTTTTTGGATTTTGAGTATGCTTCTCTCCATTGCTCTTTGGGTGGTTACTATCTTTTGTTTTAATTTGTCTGTGTAGACCCAGGTTTGACAGCCATACAGCAAGCTAGGTAAAATGCAGGTATCCATAATTATTTTCTTTAGTTTCATGTCATAGCTTCCTTTGAGAATTTCTTTCTGTGACCAAAATTTCTTCCATGTGCAATTGATCCTTCTGTCTACTTCGTCTTCATTGTTCGTTGTACTGAATGACACTTGTTTTCCCAAGTAGATGTAGTCTTTTACATATTCAATTTGATTCCCAGACACCTGTATTGTTTTGGCTTCGCCATTTGTAATCGTTTTTGTTTTACTTGCATTCATGTGCAACCCTACTTCTTTACTCTCGCTCGCTAGGTTTTGCATCATTAGCTGTAATTCTTTGGCTGAATTTGCAAAAAGGACTATATCGTCTGCAAATCTTAGGTGACTCAAGTGTTGGTTTTGTATTTTAATACCTTTGTTATTCCAATCAATTCTCTTAAAAATATCGTTCAACACTGCTATGAAGAGTTTCGGTGACATCGGGTCCCCCTGTCTGACTCCCTTCTCTATTTTGAACTCTTTTTTTTTTTTTTTTTTTTTTTAATTTATTTAATAAGAAGTTTAGAAATACATTTTTTACAAAAGGTCCTACAAAACCATGTTTTATGGTTTGGCTGTAGGAAACAGAAAATTACAGTCTCGCATTACATAGGCGCAATTATAATAGTCTATTTTTTACACGTTACATGACTGGTGTACAAAGTACGTACTAGCTAATCACTGATAACATTTGATAGTAACAGTTCCTTCAACAATTTACAAAATCTTGGCTTCTTTGCCTCATTTCGAATATCTGCTGGTAGCTCGTTGAACAGCTTTGGAACACACCTACTTAGGGTCCTATACCCGAAGTAGTTGTTCGCCCGCGGTACTTCGAACTTACCAGTCGATATTGCTCTCGTTTCATAGTTATGTTTCAAAAGTGACCTGTAGTGAGAATTGCCATGGTTATTAGAAGCCAGTAAGTATTTATGCTTTAATGATGCTGGGAGAATTTTACAAATATGAAACAATTTTTTATAATTATCTTTACACATGTTTTTTGTTTTGTTGCTTACTAATAACTTTAGAAACCGTATCTGCAACGTTTCAATCTTATCTATATGCGTTTTAAAAGTGAGCCCATAGCTTTCCAGACCATAGCTCACTATTGATTCCACAAGAGCTAAATACAGGGTTTTTAAGGTGCTTGCCGGTACTTTATATCGCAGATGATAGAACCTACCCAGTAGTATTCTCAGCTTATTACAGATATAATCTATATGATTTGACCATCCAAAATGTTCATCAATCTGCATCCCAAGGTATGTGACACAGGATACTCTTTCTATAGGTTTACAATTACAATTCCTCAAATGGTTATGAAAACACGCAAAACTATGGGTAACAACATTGCATTGAGTATCCGAGATACTTGAATAAGGCGATCGGATGACCATAAGTTTTGTTTTATCCCCATTAAGGGTGATGCCATTATCATGAGACCATTTGACTACATTGTTGACATCCTCCTGCACGAGACGACTGACCTGTTGCACATCGCTGCCAGCTCGCAGCGCACAGAGATCGTCAGCGAACATGTACGAAGTGCAGTGCTCCAGGACGTCACAGAGGCTGTTGACATGCATCAGGTAGCTCACTGGTCCACATCCTGAGCCCTGGGGCACCCCACTTAACACCGTCTTTGGGTCGCTGAGTGCGTCGCCTATCTTAACGCGGATCGTCCGCGCGGTGAGATAATCTCTGAACCATTGTTTCAGTGGTCCTCTCACCCCGCATTCGTCCATTGCCTTCAGGAGCGTCTCATGCTGGAGGGTGTCGAATGCTTTTTTAAAATCAAAAAAGACTGCTATAACTATTTGTTTATTATCCAAAAAGCCATTGACGTCATTACTAAATTTGGCAATCAGAGTATTAGTACTTTTAAATTTTTGAAAACCATGTTGACACTCATTTAAAATACAATGTTCTCCGCTTCTCCTTTGCTTTCCAACTTTACTCTGCTTCTACTTTGGGAATAGATGTCTCTTATGATGTTTATGTATGTTTTGTTTATCCCGCATGATTGTAGTGCTTTCCATATGGAGTTGTGTGTTATGGTGTCAAATGCCTTAGTGTAGTCCACGAAGGCCACATAAAGATGGCGGTTGAACTCTCTGTACTTCTCAATTATTTGATCTAATGTGTGGATGTGGTCAAGCGTAGAGAATCCTGAACGAAAGCCAGCTTGTTCAACTGGTTGTGCTGCATCTATTTTCGGTGTCATTCGGCTCAATAGTATGGATGAAAAAAGTTTGTAAATGCTTGACATCAGACTGATCGGCCTGTAGTTATTTATCTCTAGTGGGTCTCCTTTCTTGTACAGCAAAATTATGTCAGAGGTGCACCATTGTTTGGGCACTTTTTCAGTTTGGAGTACCATATTGAAGAGTTGTGTTTGGTATGGGATCAGTATTGGTGCGCCTATTTTTAAAACTTCATTTTTGATGTTGTCTGGGCCAGGACTCTTCTCGGATTTTAGTTTTTTAATGTGTTTTAGTACTTCGCATTCGTCTATGGGTTCCATTGTTTTTCCGTCGTTGTATTCATAGCTTTCACCTTCTTCTTCTGTGTTGCCCGGGGGTTTTTTGTATAGTTCCTTATAAAAGCTTGTTGCATGACTCATTATATCTTGTCTTGTTTTTGTTTCTTTGGGTCCTTTCTTTAGTTTCTGTATCCATTCTTTATGTGCGTTTAGTTCTCTGTAGGCTCGTTTTGAACTTCTGTGATTATTTAAGTTTTCCTCTATGATTTTCTTTCTATGATTGCTGTAGTCTTCTCTTACGGCTTTATTCGATGTTTTGAACAGACTTTTTAGCTCATCTTTCATTTCTTTTGTTTTATTTTTTAATGTCATTAGTTTTGTACGTCTGTTTATTAAGTCTATTGTCGTTTTACATAGTATGTTGGTTTTGTTCTTTATGTTCTCTGTATTTTTCATTTTTAGGCTGGTTGTAATTGCACTCTCTAAAGCGTCATAATAAGTTTGTAGGCAAGTTCCATCTCGTTGGAGGATAAGTTTGTTTCCCAAGTTTTCTTTCAAATTTTCGATGTATGTAGATTTCTCATTGATAGTTAATGGTGTTTTAGGTAACGAATTGAATGTTTTTCTACTCTGCTTTGGTGCTTTTAGTAGAAAGGATGATATCACTAATCTGTGGTCTGATGGAAAGGACACACTGTTGAGAACCTCTACATTGGTTATCCTTTCCGGTTTGTTACACATTATGAAGTCGATTTCATTTTTAGTTTTCTGATTCGGGGACAGCCATGTCCATCTGCGGTTTGGTTTCTTTTTAAAGTAAGTATTCATTATGGATAATTTCTGTTCATAAGCATACTGGACTAGTCTGTCGCCTCTTTCGTTTCGTGTCCCATAACCATATTTACCCATTACCAAATTTTCATGTTTTCTCGGCTGTCCTATTTTGGCATTAAAGTCTCCCATTACTATTACTATCTTATCTTGATCTTCTTGTGCCTTCATTAAATCATTGTAGAATTTGTTGATCTTTTCTTCGCTAGCTTTTTCCGTGGGAGCGTAGGTCTGAATTAGTGTTATTGGTTCCTCTCCAAATTTTAGTTTCAGGACTGCTACTCTGTCTGATATGCCAGTAAAGCTGACAATGTTTAGTTTGTAAGCTTTCTTAATTAGAAAACCCACTCCGTAGAGTCCGCTTGTTTCTCCTATGTAGCAGAGTATGTATTCTTGTAGTTCTTCGATCTTACATCCCATTTTCCGTACTTCGCAGAGTCCCAATATATCGAAATTTATGTTCTTGATAGCATGAGTTAGTTCTAGCTGTCGTTCTGTTGTTGATAGTGATCTTACATTGTAGGTGCAAATTTTTAATGATTGTTGTTTTACATTGTTGCTTTTTGTTGAGGGTGGAGGGTAGTGGTCTACTTCCCCGCGCTGACCTGACGTGTTGGGGAAGGGTTTTTGTTTCATATGTTGTTTTAATTTTGAGTTTAGTTCGTTTTCCAGTTTGTTTGTTTTGTTTGTTGTTACGTTTATATCATTGGTTGTTGTAGTAATCCGTTTGTCGTAGCTTAGTTGTTTTTTGCCTGTGTGTCTTCTGTTCGAGAGTTCGTTCTGTTCTTCATTTCCTCAAATGGGTTTATTTTTGATATTTTACTGTTCTGTGACCCCTTCGCTTGTTCGTATGCTCTACTAAAATTATTCGGTGGTGTTGACAGGGGTGAGGAGGGGACTCGCTTCCTTTTTTCCTTGTTCTTTTCTGTTTCAGATTTTTCCCTTATTATGAGTCTATTGTTCTTTATGATTGCATATTTGCCGGACTATGGCTTCTATTAATTTTGGTATCAAAGCTTTCCTATTTTCGAGGATTTCTTTGGGGAAGTCTTCTGTTATTTTTATGCCTTGTGGGAAGTTACTCTTGTTCTTTAGAAGTTCTGCTTTCCTCCATCCTAGCGTCAGTGTTATCTTTATGGGTCTGTCTTTCCCCTGGCATTTTTTCCCGATTCGGTATGCCTTACTTATTTCCCATCTATCCCATTCGTGTTTAATCTGGGTCTTGTCTACTTTATTCAGGATTTCCAAAACTACTTCCATTAGTCCTATGTGATTATCTTTTCCTTCTTCCACACCGTGGATAATCACATTATTTTTCCTGTTTTCCAATTCTAACCCTTGAATTTTAGAGCTTAACACTTCCACTTTATTTTTCAGAGCCTCGTTTTCCTTTTTTATTGGTTTCAGTTTTTCTTCTATTGTTGTTGTTATGGTTTCGTTGACAGTTGCGGCAATTATCTCGGTTTGTTTTTGTAGTTCCTCTTTCAGTCTGCTCCATAGTAAATCCATTTGTTTCTCCATTGTTATTATTTTTCCTTACAAATGGTAGGTTTTCTTCTCGCTGGCAACACCGCAAGACTCCGAGCCTTAATTCCTGTTTCAGTTTGTGGCTGTATGGTGCTTGTCGTGCGTGTATCCGAACAGGTTGATGACAGTTGATCACAATGTCATTCAGACGTTCGTTCACCAAATGTCAAATACGTTATGATGACTCACGTTTTTGCACTTTTCCAAGTCCTTTTTCTTCGCTAATCTGCCAAGTTTTCCTTGGAAAACAATTATTGATCAGGAAATCACTGTTGGCCTTTCTGTTTCTACAGTTTTATCGCGTTTTCTCCGTATATTTAGTGTTTTACTAGTAAATCCATCAGACGACACAAATTCGCGTGTTGCTACTTTGACAGCCGGAAGCCGAAAAGGGTGCGGAATGCAGATCTGCGGTCTAGGTATACAGGGTGTTACAAAAGTAAAAATAAAAGTTTAAAACTTTTAAGGGCAACCCCCTTAGTAAAAATAAACATTTAAAACTTTTAAGGGGGTTGCCCTGTATACCTAGACCGCAGATCTGCATTCCGGACACACTCCTAAACATAAACCTTTAAGGGGGTGGTGTAGACCACCAAACTGAACAACTTTCACTATGGGACCAAAATAGAAAACACGAAAAAAAAATCAGCTATCCCATACATTTAGCTCGAGTAGATTTGTAGTTTAGTATCATACTAAACTACAAATCTACTCGAGCTAAATGTATGGGATAGCTGATTTTTTTTTCGTGTTTTCTATTTTAGCTCGAGTAGATTTGTAGTTTAGTATCATACTAAACTACAAATCTACTCGAGCTAAATGTATGGGATAGCTGATTTTTTTTTCGTGTTTTCTATTTTGGTCCCATAGTGAAAGTTGTTCAGTTTGGTTATGGAACATAAGATTTTATTTTCGCGATTTCGATATTGGTCCCATAGTGTTGTTCAGTTTGATGGTCTAAACCAGGGGTAGGGAACTGGCGGACCACGGTCCGCATCCGGATCCTGGACCGCCAAAAATTTTACTTATACAATTTAAACAAATAACTTAATATGTTTGAGCGCCTCGATTATCATTTATTTTCATCATTATTTTTTCTAGTATTTTACAAGTAATATCCGGATTGATTTGATTTGTCATAGTTAGTAGGTAGACAGATACTCGTAGTTTCTATGCTGTGTAGCGCAAGAAAGCGCGATGGAGCACGGGGGTGTGTGACCTTGAACTTTTTCTCTGGACCTCGACACAATTTTTCATGTGTATCCAGACTCCACTCAAAATTACTTGCCGACCCCTGGTCTAAACCAGTCCTTAAGACGTAATAGTAGGTGGAAATACCTCGGAAGCATCTTTCATTTTTCATTTTACGACTAGATTTATACCATTTACCGAAACTAAAGTCATACCTCAGTATTTTTGGATAGTTCATCTAGTGCAATCATCAACTGAATACACGATTGGAATTACTTCACTCGTCACAAAGATGACGTATTTTCATGCATTTTTAAACATTTTTCTCGGTTTAGAAGAACTTAAAATAGTTTCCGATTGTTGGTATTTATACTCACATATTCACCATTAGTTTAACTAGTGCAATCATAAATAAAATCTAGAAGAAGTACTTTGGTTAGTTGTTTTTAATCGAAAATACGGCTCACGCACACACTTTTCGGAGCGCTCGGCAGTCGCGTTTCTCATAGAAAATATTCGTCGGGACCTATGGCCCCTTAAGTGTTTATTTGTATTTTTGTAACACCTTGTATAGGAACAAGTCATTGTTACAATGGGCAGCTCAACTGCTAGTTTGCTGACCCTCTGTTAAGCAAAGCAGTAAGACTGTACCAGTTTGTTGGGCTGTCCTTTGCCCTAGAGAGATATGTGCAACAACTGTAACTGTATAAACTTACGAGGCTGCCATTGTCACCACCGCACGGGTGATAATAGTAGATTACACACCGAGGACAGGAAAGTAAGATAGGTCTCAGATCTCATGTAATTGATGGCCGAGGCGAAGCCGAGGCTTTCTTAAATCTTAATTACTGCCCGAGGTTAGTATACTATTTTTCTCCTCGACGGAGGTGGAAAGCGGCAACTTCGTTTAGCGCAGCGGGACGATAATTGACGCTTTCCGTCCGGAGGGGAGAAAAAGCCCAGCCATCCGGCCAGCCGGCCATCGGTGAAAGCCTTTAAAAAAAAGAGAAAAATTTTTTTTCATTCATTTTGAGAGCAGTCAGTGTTAGCGCTCTTACAGACGAGCGACACTTTACGGTCGCAGAGGGTCAGTCAGTCAGGCAGTCGCGCGATCATAAAGTCTATGAGCGCGACCCTCTGCGACCCACGGCGACCGCAAAGTGTCGCTCGTCTGTAAGAGCCCTTAGATACATAAAAGATAATGCGGATTTTGTATCGAAGGTTGGTGCCTTATTTTTCGGCGTTGTTTTTGGCGCGGCCATGAACCAAACTTGAATATTTTAGTTCAGAATAAAGTAACAAACAAAACTTGCTATTACATAATATTCTATATCCCTTCCGAACGGAGATATAAATTATAAAGGCTTGAAGTTGATAATATATAGGGTCCTTCTTAATATGCTGACACGTTTTAAGGGGATGATCAGACCATCAAACTGAACAACTTTCTCTGTGGAACAACATCGAAATCGCGAAAAAAAAATCTGCTGTCCCATACAAAACTGCTAACCTACTGGAGCCAAATGTATAGGACAGTAGATTTTTTATTGCGATTTCGATATTGGTGCCATAGAGAAAGTTGTTCAGTTTGATGGTCTGATCATCCCCTTAAAAAGTGTCAGCATATTATGTTGGACCCTGTATTCATTACAATTAGGTACTTCAAGCCTCAGTTTGGACCGAGTTTAGAGAGATACTTGTTCTAACATTCAGCATTATTTGTAACTTTGTTTAAACTACAATATTCATGTACGATTGAAGGCCGCCCTAAAAAAATGTTTAAAAGGCGCCGTTTGTAGGCAGTAGGCTTTATAAAATCTCATTGGTACATGGTATGTTGTCCAGGACCTATATCTTTGAGTGCCCTCCGCAACGCGCCACTGAAATTGAAGAGTAGGCCTGGCCTGTAGGAGCCCACTGCTGGGCATAAGCTGCCTTTTTAAAATTTATTAATTTTACAGTAAGATCATATTAACAATACGCCATTTTCCCAAAATTATACAAAGAGTTTAGTTCAGCGGGAGATTAATTATCACCTATCCTCACGAAAATGGGTAGAAGGCATCGCTCAAACTCTACCACGCCGGCGCAGTACTGATCGGTGAAAGCAAATGAGTGGATAAGTTGAGGAAAACATAAAAATTATAACATAATTTACACTTCATTCCAGTGGGCACATAAAGAGAGAGATTACTTCTTCAATCGCACCTTGAAAGGAATTGCAGAAAGGGCTTTACAATTAAAAGATTTGATCCAATCCCCAATTCCATTGCTGAAGTAAGTTATACATATAATTAATTACATATTTAATCCCACTTATAGTTAACTAGAGTTTACCCGCGACTTCGTCCGCACAAATTATACAGGGTGTAAGGAAAAGTATCTACTAACCTCGCACATCTCTGGTGGAAACGCAGCCTTAGTATGGTTGATCCTTATAGAGCTCGTCATAGTAGATCGGCAAACCGACAAAAAGTCGCTTAAATACGATTCTGGCACAAGTCATCTCGTTTATAGTGTTATCTGGTATATATGCGTGCAGTATTACCTCCTGATTACAAATATATCAGACTAGTGTTTTCCCGCGACTTCGTCCGCACAAATTATATACCAGATTTTAAGTCAGATCATAAGCTATCAAACAAAAAAAGTTTCATCAAAATCGGTTCAGTAGTTTTTGCGTGATGTGCGAACAAACAAACAAACTAACAATTTTGTCAATTGATGGCGCTGCACGTCATTTAAATCCCGCTATCGAGTGTTATTAGATTTTATATGAAGTAAACCGCTTCTTTTTTGTTCCTCACGATTTTACGGTTTTATTATAGTTAAGATGAGAAGCGCTCAGACTGTGAGGGTAGAAACTGTGACGTCATAAAGATGGCCATACAAAGTAAACAATTTTTTTTGTATATTCTTGCCGTGTGGGGTATCAAATGAAAGGGCTTTATGAGTACATTACAAATATATAGCAAAGTATATAATTTTCACTACTTGGTTGAACTAATTATTCGAAAAAGTAAAAAAAAACACAATTCTGAGTTGACTTTAAACTGCTGTAGATTATAAACGACTGAATGGATTTTTGTAGAATATATTATATCAAATGACTCGGGATATCCTCTAAATTGCGTCAAAAAATAATTAACCAGATAAATTACTAAGTAAAAAATGTACATCAATTTGAATAACGTTGTAAATTTTTGGACGCTTTCTAATAATTTTAAGTTCAAAGTCAACTCAGAATTACTTTTTCGAATAATTTGTTCAACCAAGTAGTGAAAATAATATACTATGCCATATATTTGTAATGTACATAATAGAGCCCTTTCATTTGATACCCAACACGGCATGAATAAACAAAATTTTTTTTTTACTTTGTATGGCCATCTTTATGACGTCAAAGTTTCTACCCCCACAGTCTGAGCGCTTGTCATCTCATATATTTGTAATCAGGAGATCATACTGAAGCCATTGATACCAGATAACACTATAAAAGAGATTACTTGAACGGAAAGTTCCGAAACATCCTTTTGCCGACCCTCTATCACACACATGGATTCCGTAAATATATGTGACTCAATTTTTCAAAAAAAATCTTACCGCCAGTCAGACAAGCACGGCAGATATCCCGCCATCTATTACGTGCCGTAGAAAAATGTTTCGAAGAAAACATCTCATCGCTTAAGGGGGTTGCAGAGGGAGTTGCACAACACTAGATGGCGCTCGGGAGCATTATTCCTGATTTTATCACATTTTATTTTATATCTCGTAATTGTGATGATTTCAATCAAAATTTTCAATTATGCGGGCACTTGTGTTTATGTTTTACTGATCTAGCTACAAGTTATAGTAATTTTATTGTTCATACGAATTTGATATACATTTTAATTTTAATCAATTTCATACAAAACTTTGACGTATATCATTCGTAGATGGTATTAACAAAAGTAATATTTTATATATGAAAAATAGTTAAGAAAATCTAGATTACGCATCTCAAATAACATTTGCAATTTATAACATAATTACGAAGATATAAAATTAAATGTGATAAAATCAGGAATGATGCTCCCGAGCGCCATCTAGTTGCCTGTGAACGTCTCTGCAACCCCCTTAATTTATCTCTATTTGATTTGCAGACAAAATCAAAGCAGGTCGATATCATTGTCTCAAGAACAAATCTCAAGTATACTCGCTAACGGATTCTTCTGTACATTCCCGATGAGAAACTCAACTGACAAGAAAGATGAATACAATTCTTATCCTAAAATCAACTTCAGCCGGTGAGTATGCTAAATATTACGCGTTATTTTCTCTGTGAGCTTGCGTGACTTTTAAGTTTCAATACTCAACTTGCCTGAAAAAATCTGCACTGGGTCGACGTGTAGGCCAGTCATTTAACGGAGTGTTGTTAGAAGGAGTAATTATAAATTGTACTTTTAAACTGTTACAGACAGGTACCATTTAGTGACAAAAAGACTACCTGAAAAAATATTTAAAAAAATGTCACTACGCAACGGCACAAATTTGACGGCCCGACAGCACAGTCTGTAGTGAACCTGCATCGAGGGTCGCGGGTTCGAATCCCGTAAGGGACAATTATTTGTATGACGAATATGAATATTTGTACCCGAGTCATGGATGTTTGTATCTATATATCAATATAAATGACTTTTGAGCAATAAAATAGCCGTTGAAATTAAAAAAAAAAGATTATTCATTAGAAAATACAAATGTATCTTTCAAAGCTTCTAAGCTTCTAAGTAGACAAACATTTTTAGTCCGTGTTTGAAGGGTGTGTAATGATAAAGCCTTAAAAATGTGAAAAAAAAATGTAACCTTCTGGTTTTTTTAGAAAGAGATAAATGCTAAATTATGAATTTGGGAATGTTGCTAACGTGTTTTTTTTTTATTTCGGTATTTTTCTTGGCCGAAATTGGCTCTACACCGAAAAATATATCAATTCTTAATTAGTCCCGGCTCAAACCGTAAATGGCTTTGGTCTTCGAGATGGATTATCTCGGTTTTTAGATGTGGTAGATTGTTTTACCCAAAGAACCCGTTTACCCCGACATGTTTTGGACTAATTAGCTAAAAAACCGCTTTGTTTTGTCAATCCGCACTCCCCCCCTAGTGGTAATGGTAGGGGGGTACCCCTAACCCCCTTCTGACAGCCTGTGCCTTGCAGCGGTACTATTTAACAGATAATTATGTATCTTTGCAGTTTATATGAAACCGGAGATGTTAGCGACGATGTGGTGGCGAAGCTGAACTGCCTAATAAATTACTTCCATAGAGTGACAGTGAAAGGTAAAATTTTAATAATACTTAGTTAGTATATTTATTAGTACATTTTACATCCACTAATCTTACATTCAGAATAAAATCGTGAGTGTAAAGTTAGTTCTCAGTACCTACATACTTTTTATTTTTTTATTTAATTGTATTTGGGAAACATACAGCCTTAACAATTACACTTTGAATACAAAAGTTAATTAACGTACCTAGCCAAATATTACAGCCATGCTATTACGGGACGATGCAGACCTACCGGCTCTCATCGCTACGGAGCCGTACGTGTGTCGTTCACCGAACCAACGCGAAAGCAGTCGATTGCATGTCAACGTAGCCGGTTATATGTCGCGGAATCCGTCGGCAGCCGTACGGAGCCGTACGGCCGTCGCAACACGTCGCGGAATGCGAACGGAGACCCGGATCGGCCCGGCCCGGAACGGAGCCGTACGCGTGTCGCGGCAGCGAACCAACGCTAAGGCAGTCAATCGCATGTCAAGGGAGCCGGTTATATATATGTCGCCGAATGTGAACGGAGACGATATGCATAAGTTGCATGCAAATACAAAACATTAAAAAAATATATCTGATGTTCCATACTAAACTGCAATGCCTACTCGACTCAAATCTAAACTATTATAAAACTGTAACTGAAGTGTAACTGTATTGTACATTGAAGTATGTACATTGAAGATATTTACAAAAAAAGATTACGATATGGTTTTTAGGTATCCCTGACTCTAAATCAACCTTTTTTAGATATTTTGTCTGTCTGTTTGTCTGTTTTTTTTGTTTGTTTGTTTGTTTGCGCATCACGCAAAAACTACTGAACCGATTTTGATGATACATTTTTTGTTTGATAGCTTATGATCTGATTTAAAATCTGGTATATAATTTGTGCGGACGAAGTCGCGGGTCAACACTAGTAAATAAATAAAATAAATAAAAATTAATATAAATAGTATAAGTTGTTCAGTTTGATGGGTGTTTAGAAGGATGCTAATGGTATCTATAAATTTCATCCTGTCATCGGTATTTAAGTAAAAAGTATTAAACGTCGAGGAAGACCCAAGAGAAGACGGAGTGACGACTTGAATACCTTCCTAAACGGTTGGCCTGATTTCGCGTTGCATAAGGAAGATTGGAGGAAAAGAGGGGAGGCCTTTGCCCAGCAGTGGGACTCAAAATAGACTATAAAAAAAAAACTGAGTTCTTACAGTTTTTTTTTGTAGTTATTAATAGTTGTTTTTCATAAAAATATGACGAATATATTTTTTTAAGGACCGCCGAAAGGCGTTGTTACATTCGTACGGCGGTATGTACCGCATGATCGTTTACCGGACTGGAGAAATTCGACAGTGCCCGTGAAAGAATTATTACTGCACGTCGACTGTACTAACAGCATCCAGGACGCATGGGGGCTTATACAAACAGATTTTGCTAACAAGTAAGTATACGTTAATTTCAATAATTTATTAAAGACAATAAATACAGTACTACTTTTACTAGCGTAGTTTAAGTCGCGTGTGTTTAACATACTATAATTATATGTTTAAGATAATAATTAATACAGTACACCAGAGAAAATTAAATTTAATGAGTAATGAGTAAATTTAATGTAACTATTATAAAACTGTAACAGAAGGGCAACTGAAGTGTGTAGCACCCTCAATTGACGGAAGTGCATGAAAATATATATGAATGTGAATGAGGCTACAGAGGTGTGTCAGAGTCGTAACGCGTGGCGCTCCGTTGTCTCTGCCTACCTCCATGGGACAATGGCGTGAGCTTATGTATGTATGTATGTATTAAGGACCGATTCATATGGCGTCATATCATATTCATAACCATGTTCATTGCAGATACCTCGGGGGCGGTGTGCTTGGCCACGGGGCGGTACAAGAAGAGATCATGTTCGCGACGTCGCCCGACTTGATGGCGTCCATGCTCTTCATGGAGAAGCTCAATGATAACGAAGCCGTCTTGATCATAGGTAATTACTTGCTTACCAAAAGTACATATTATAGTGTTGTGTTGTAGTATGATGTGCGCGATAAGGCTATATCGCGCCTGCTATCTCCTTCGTTCGGTCGCAAATAGAAAGCTCTTTCTACCAAGCAAAGTGTAAAGTGTCGTTCGTCTGTAAGAGCCCTAAGTGTCTATTTTTGCATGGATAAACCAAAAGATGTCTGACCACATTTATTGTGAACCGTGAACCGATTATATGTGAAAGAAATGTCGAGCTCGCTTCGCTCGCTCCGTTATTTTTTGTATGGATGTTCTTATACAGATAAGGGGGCGGCAAAATCGGTCTGTGCCTCGGGCGGCAGAAACCCGCGCTACGCCACTGAGAAAGCGTGACGGAAAAAGTAGGCACTGGCGTATTCCTGTCTGGCTCGCACTCACTTAGTACCGCACGTCGTTACCTCGTGTAAATTTTTCCCCTTTGTATGAAATGACAGCTAAATGTCCAAGGTGTGACAATATATGCCCCTTGCATTTTGAAACCCCGACCTTCGTATCAGCACGTAGGTTCAATAACTGAGCTATAGGTGGACATGAATCTGATGGCAAATAGGGAAATCAAATTTTAGAGTCAGCAACACTGGGGTAATTAGATCAGGGCCGTTTACACATTGCGACTTTTTGCAGCGCAGAAGTGCTGCAAAAAGCATCGATTGAGTCGCGATGCAGCGTCGATGCAAACGCGATAAAGCATAGATGCAAACGCGATACAGTCACGATGCAAAACTTTCGTAATATTTGATCAGTTATTCGTCGACAGCCTTGGCCACAACGCACACGCGCGTGTGCATCGATACAAACATATGTGTGCATCGCTACAATCATGGGTTTGAATCGACGCATACGCCTTTTAATTGCTAGTGTAGCGATAAAGTCACTCGTTTAAAAACTCGCGTTTTTATCGCTGCAATAAATCGCAGTCTGTACAGATGATTAAACAGATGACAGTTTGACACTACCATGTGTGTAAAATCTCAATTTTTTTGCTTTTTTTTGTGCCATGAGATTCTGGTCGACCTTTATCTGGTTATTAATGTGTGCGTGGAATGTTTGCAGGCAGTGAGAAGTACAGTAATTACACGGGTTACACCCGCTCGTTCCGTTTCGTCGGGGACAAAGTGGACGATACCCCCTTCGACAGCTCCGGCCGCCGCCACCGAGCCGTACTGGCCATCGACGCCAAGCCGTACTCCAACAGGGCTGAGGAGGACAACGAGAGCAATATTAGGAGGGAACTTGACAAGGTAATCAGTCTATAACAGTAATAAATCATTCAAGCAAAAATTATAGTTGCTTATAATCTTTGACTATTTATAGTTACAAGGTGTTACAAAAATACAAATAAACATTTAAGGGCGTGGGTTAGACCATCAAGTGGGCAACTTTCACTATGTGACCAACATCGAAATCGCGAAACAAAAAATCGGATGTCAAAGCTTATAAAATAGGTACAGTAGTAACAGGTGTGCAAGTCTTACCTGGACAGTAGAAAAATTGTAATAGCGCGCGTATTGACCAATCAGGATGTGCCTTCAGTCCCCTGTCGCTATTGGCTAATTGCTTTTGCGCCCTTTTCGCTGCTATCCGACTAAACGACTTCGGGTTTTGACGGGGACTCGCGTCTGCCATCCGCCATCTGCCGCATCGCTATTTACAACCATCATCTAACCAGTTAGGCAGTTGTTCCCGGATAGTGCCCTTATATGGCGAAGAGACCTATGTACGATTCCCTTACTGTGTACTGCAATGTAAAGCAAATCAATAAAAATATTTGATTTGATACGATAAAGATAAATATTCTTTAGGTCAGTGAGTAGTGTTATTATTGGAAAAACATCACAAAACGCAAAACGCTCGACCTTTCTTTGATCCAGGGTACTTAATACCAATACTACTGCAGTACCCAGCAGTACTTACACAAACCACGACCAACTCACACTTAGCCGGTTTTTATTATTTGTTGTAATACTGTAGAATTTGCTCTATAATCACACCAAGTTTGACGCTTGTATGTATTACCGTTTTTACGATAGAGCCGAGCGTGAAGAAAAAACGTTGATAAAAACTTTAAACTAGTCTCATGTTGAGAACATGTTGTTTAATCCTCCATAACATAATGAATAACGCATATTCTATGAAAATTGCAACTATCTGGCTATTACGGTTCAAAAGTTAAAGCCCTAAATAGGTACGACGGACGGACGGACGGACAACGTTGGCTTAGTAATAGGGTCCCCGTTTTTACCCTTTGGGTGCGGTACCCTAAAAATCAGATGTCCCATACATTATAGTCGAGTCGGTATCGGAGTCAGTCGGATTTTTGTATGAGACAGGTGTTTTTTTTTCGCGATTTCGAAGTTAGGTTCATAGTGAAAGTTGTTTAGTTTGATGGTCTGAAGCACCCCCTTAAGTATTACTAGAGTGTTTTGTTGCACAAAAAACATTGGTCATCATAATAAAGAAAGCTTGGCTTTCGTTCATTTGAAATGACTCAACATTTTTGGTTTTACACACAAATTCTTTGCATATTTATTACGAACGGTTTTTCAGAACCAATTAGGTATGTCGTCACTCTCTTAAAATGTTGATAATCATACCAATTTATTGTTTAAATCCCACAGGCGTATATAGGGTTCTCAGTCTTCGGCAATCGTTCCTCAGGTAGGAACGAACTGAGCTTCCCTGGTGTCGCCACGGGGAATTGGGGATGCGGCGCTTTCGGTGGTTCCAAGTCCATCAAGTCTCTCATACAAATGATGGCCAGCGTCCAGGCGAAGAGACCACTAGCGTACTTCACGTTCCACGACAGAGAACTGATGGAAAGCATTATGAACGTCTATACGATGATTACGGATTATAACATTACCGTTGGTGAGTCATCATATTATTTAACGGTTGAACCTCATCTGCCAGCACCGCATCGCATTTTTCCGTCGCGCCATCCTGTTCTGTCGCTGAGGAACGTCATTTGCTAGGGCGGGAAAGATAGCGGGAATGCGATCGCACGCGGCAGTGCGAAAAATGCGAATCGGTTCTGCCAGATGAGGCTCAACCCTAAGAGCTACAGTACCAGGTTTATAACTCTTAGGCCCACTTGCGCCAACCACGGGTTAGCAATTAACTCCGGATAAAATGGCTCTTTCAGTTGTTTTTCTATACAAAAAATCATGTGCAATAAAATAGCAATAAACTCCAGGTTAAGTTGGTAACCCATGATTTTTTATATAAAAAAACAAATGAGAGAGCTATTTTATCCGGAGTTAATTGCTAACCCGTGGTTGGCGCAAGAGGGGCTTACCGATGTATCTGCGAAGAACACCAATTTTAATAGCGCGCGAAATTATATTGACCAATCAAGATGTGCCACCTTCAATCCGTTTACGCTATTGGCTATTTGTTTTCGCGCCCTTTTCGCTGCTATCCGACTTTGCAATAAAATTACTAAATGACTTCGGGTTTTGACGGGGACTCGAGTCTGCTCTGCGTAAACGAAGATTGACGAGCGAAATTATTTTCCTGGTAGTACTGTAGGTCTACCATGAGTTTTCACCGTACTTTACTACTGTAGTTACGTCACCAATTTTGTATTAAATTTCGTACAGCGCTCCTAGTGGTTACGTTGAGAACTAATTTCTGTCATACGAATTGGCGACGTAACTACAGTAGTAAAGTACAGGTAAAACTGATGGTAGGCCCTCTGGACGCTCGACGTGGAGTATTCGGCAATCCAGTCTACAGGATGTTAGGGTAAATAATTGCATTCCTTTAAGGGGTGATTGTACCCATGATACTGAACAAATTTCCGTTAGAAACCAATAGGAAATTCGCAAAAATTTTTTTTTATTAAAGTTTGACCAGAAACATAAAAAACCTGGTTTGGGGGCGCTGCAATCGACTAATAACCTTTAATGTCAGTGATCCAAGTACAAATTAGTTCCAATTATTTTCCGCAACATGGCGATGTTTTTTATATTTCTGGTCGGGCTTTACAAACGTTCGTTCAGCTGATTGCATTTAGTATGGAAAGTCCAAAAAAAAATTTGCCCATTTCCTATTACGGGAAGCTGTTCAGTATCATTGGTACACCACCAGTCACCCCTTAAAGTAATGCAACTGTTTACCCTGAGCCCCTGTACCTATATTGTGACATTGGTAAACTCCTATTCTAGGAAACTATACTCTGAAATGGAATCCGAGATCAAAAATTTCTAAAATTCAATTTCTGAGTATGGTGTGGTAATTTTCCCATTTACCTTCCACACCGCAGAACAATTGCCGTTCGCCTACTGTTTTTCCGCCTCGAACCCTTTCGGAATTTCTTTCGCTTAAGGTGGTTGGAGAGCTGTCAATTTTATACAAAACTTTGTCGTAGAGTACTCGTAGACGGTGTTAATAAAAGTAATGTTTTATATATGGAAAAGTAGCTTAGAAAATCTAGATTGCGCGTATCAAATAATATATACAATTATTATATAATTACAAAGATAGAAGCGGCTTTGAAATTTTGTATAAATAACTTCAAAGCTTGATATCTTCGTAATTTTATTATAAATTATAAATATTATTTGATACGCGCAATCTAAATTTTCTTAGCTATTTTTCTATATTTAAAACATTACTTTTATTAACACCGTCTACGAGTGTTCTACGACAAAGTTTTGTATGAAATTGACAGCTCTCCAACCACCTTAATGGCGTTCTGAGAAGTTCTTATTTAGTGGCTGCATTGTCTCGCCTCGTGACGAAGATAGTCCTAGGACGTGTGTAGCTTTTTGTAGAGGAGTCCTTTCCACCGGCCAACCCATTGTGTCCTGATAATCCTGCCGCTGTTTGGTCAGGGACTGTTTATTCGTTATATTCGCAGCTAACCACTATCCATCACCTGTGACCCCGTTTGTAGCCTACAGCTCAGCTCCAACAGGACGTAGTGGGTAGGCCGGTGGTTGCTAATGCAAGCTGAAGTGGAAATGGGCGTGTCAGTAGTCAATGGTCATATCTGCTGAAGAACTGACCGACTAACTGGGAGACTAGTTAGTTTAAGAGAGGAGTTCTAGACTCTTCTATCGAGTCAATGGCATTAATTTGACTTGCCATTGCTTTTATACAATTATTTCTTATTTTATACTGTTTTATGCCTTCATATGTTATTGCGTTGTATAATTGCAGGTCAACTTTATGTCTACCTTGTGAATAATCTCACGAAAGCCCCAGACAGTAGAAGAAACTTGCGTTCATTCAGTCGCAGTATTGCTAACAGTTATAAGGTAAGTTTTTTAATTCAATCCATAAGCACAGAATATTTAAAAATAGCGCGTGGGCCACACTGACAGTTTTTAGAACGGACCAGTTAGTGACAATGCAAATGAAATAGTTATTTGTTATGCTAGGCTGCAAAGTTGCTTTTTGGCGCGAGTACTTGTATTGAAACCTGAGCAAGCGGAGGATCCTGGGATTGAACCACGAGCGAAGCGAGATAATATAATCCTGAGCTTAGCGAAGGTTTCAAAGGTAGGTACGAGACGCAGAATAACTTTGCAGCCGAGCGAAACATACAAATTTACACCTCACAACAGCGAGGAAAAAAGTGTATTGCTAAAAAGAACATTTTAAAAAGTTTTTTCTCCTCACAAGCTCGGAAAGATTCTGTTTATCGTTCGAAATCTGAGTGCAAAAGTGTATTTTATCCGCTAGCGTGCAAAGAGTTTTTGAAATTCGAATTTGTCTATTCAATATTTTTGTATACCGCCAATGCACTGAAAATGCTTAATAACTATTTCATGACACTGGCCAGCACGAAAATAAAAACTTTTTAAAATGTTCTTTTTAGCAATTCACTGTTTTTCCTCGCTGTTCTGAGGTGAAAAATTGTGTGTTTCGCTCGGCTGCAAAGTTATTCTGCGTCTCGTACCTTTGAAACCTTCGCTAAACGCTCAGGATTCTATTATTTGAACCACGAGTCCTAGAATCCTTCGCTTGCTCAGGTTTCAATAAAAGTACTCGCGCCAAAAAGCAACTTTGCAGCCTAGCATAACAAATAACTATTTTTTCTTTCTGGCTAGTGACATGAAATAGTTATTAAGCATTTTCAGTGGATTGGCGGTATAGATAAATATTGAATAGACAGATTCGAAATTCAAAAACTCTTTCCACGCTAGCGGATAAAATGCACTTTTGCACTCAGATTTCGAATGGTAAACAGAATCTTTCCGAGCTTGTGAGGTGAAAACATTTTTTCTCCACAAGTTTTTCATTGTGGCCTTACACTCAGTTGCAGAAACGATCATTATAGTTAATCCTCCATTAAATCTGTTGCCATCACTTTTTGTCTAGTTGACGTAGTAAAAGCTGGCGAGAGATTGAATGGAGGATTAACTATAATGATCGTTTCTGCAGCTGATGAAGCCTCGTCCCTTGACACTTGTTTACAACTGATAAGAGAAAGACCTACCAGCAGATTCAGGCATGTACAAATACAAATACAAATGAATATTCCCGCTTCCCGACGCCTGAAGCTTTATACTAGATGGATACCCCATAATTTAACTGATTTCAATAATTCCATAGTAAAGCAGAGGGGGTCCACTGCTTCATAGTCATAGTCATATATTTTACTAGTGTTTACCCGCGACTTCGTCCGCACAAATTATATACCAGATTTTAAGCCAGATCATAAGCTATCAAACAAAAAAAGTTTCATCAAAATCGGTTCAGTAGTTTTTGCGTGATGCGCGAACAAACATACAAACAAATAAACAAACAAACACACAAACAAACAGACACACCAAATTTCTAAAAAAGGTTGATTTCGAGTCAGGGATATCTAAAAACCATATCGTTTTTTTTGTTTAAATATCTTAAATGTACAGACACACTTCAGTTACAGTTTTATAATAGTTAAGATTAGATTAGATTGCTTCATGTGTTTCAAAAAGGTCTTAAATTTTAAAAATTGTTCATGACATGAGCTCTGTTAGAGCATTGCAATATTAACACTTATTGCTAAGTGGACACAAACGATTTACACACTTATTGCTAAATCGACAAAGATTCTCACAGAGGTTCCATCGAGTGCGACGATGCATGAAATGGAATGGAGGCTACTTCTCAAGATGATATAAGTATTACCAACCTCCTAATTTGTTCCACATTTTTTTTAATAATGTCTTTAATGGCTCTGGATACTAAGTCCTTTAAAGCCATATCTTAATTTCTTCTTAATATTCTTAATTTTGATGGTGGATGATAGATGACGATATCTATGGTCGATTTTGCAAGCTCGCGCGTTGCCCCCAAAATCACCATGCACCAGTAAACTTGAACCAAAACTTATGTTCTGTTTTCGTATATATTTGACATTCCTGTTATACTGGATGATTTACGCAACTTTTTGGTACACAATCCGCACGAAATTATGTCACAAATATCCATAGACATATTACTCTAGCGAGTTTAAGTCTATGCAAATGTCACTAAAACCAATTTTTCACGAAAATAAAATACAACGACTGAACACGATAATGGCGGCAAGCAAACTCCCCTTTTATTTTGTTAAAACTTTCAGTGTGACCCACGTACAAAACACAGATGGTAACTCCTCTCAGTAACCGCGCACTTCAGGGGAGATTTTACCGAATAAGAGCATATCGAGAGGCGCGCGTGTGATAGGGACGGCACGTTTGTTTACGCATTGTTTCTGTCAATGATATTAATGTACTAGATTAGTAGTATAGGGCACCAAAGCGTTGCCACTTCGCAGATGTCCGCAGACACCTTTGACTTCAGTTCATTCGCTTATCTATGGTGAGTACGGACATATCCGTGACGTTTAAATTAAGCTACCAAAATGGGGAAATGCGTCGTAAAAAATTGTAAATCACGATCGGAAAACAATAATAAACGAAGTGGTGTTACTTTTCACAAGTAAGTTCACTATATTTTGTTAACATTATTCAAAATAACATTAAAAAACTAAATAAATTTTTCACGCATTGTTTTTGGCATCAGTGTTGCAAGTAAATACGATTTTGATTTTCCCACACTGTGGGGAGTTTCGGTACCCTCTTCGTTATTTCATCAGAATGTGTAGGTAATCATAAAAAAATAGTCAGTAGGATAGTAGGAGCAGTAGTAGTATAATTTCGCGATTTCGTTGGCACCATAGTAAATAAATAAATCTTTTAACTATTATTATATTATAAAACCGTAAAATCATGAGGAATAAAAAAGTAGCGGTTCACTTCATATAAACTCAAATGACAGTCGATAGCGCGATTTAAATGACGTGCAGCGCCATCTATTGACAAAATTGTGTGTTTGGTTGTTTGTTCGCGCATCACGCAAAAACTACTGAACCGATTTTGATGAAACTTTTTTTGTTTTTTAGCTTATGATCTGACTTAAAATCTGATATAAAATTTGTGCGGACGAAGTCGCGGGAAAACACTAGTAAATAATACAACATTTATTCAAGTTTAGAATTCAGGTAACAAATTAATTAAATTCAGTAATTAATTCTGGGGAAATTATTTCTAACCACTGGCAACAGTGGCCGTTTGTACTGACGTTTTTAAAATAATAACGTCTTTCTCATTTCATCGTAATTTTTTTGACGGCAGAAGAAACGAGACAAACATAGTTTACTTTGGCGTATGTATCGATTTCCAAGCTACGTCTTTGAAACTCGGAAGTGGTTACGCATTTTTGAGAATTGTTTGTAAGAAGCTATCCCTCTAGTTGTATAAGCTCACTGGTTTCTGTTGTACTAATGTTTAAGTATCGTGAGGTCGTTCTATTGGTTGCCGATGTGTGCATTAAGTTAGCGTAGATTTAATAGTCATTTTTTTAATTTGCACACATACATATGCATATGCTCAAGACTATATTCCCCGAGGGGGTAGTCAAAAAATATTCTGAAACCTCAGAACATCACGTTTCAACAGTAGTATCGAAACTCTGTCCATTGTGACGGGGATCACTCCCCTGGCTCACGCCGGTCGCCACTTATATTGTAATAGCCAGTTGGTACAATACATGTCTAAAATTGAAGCATGCAGGTTTCCTCACGATCTTTTCCTTTACCGAAATGCCAGTGGTGTGGCCTGGACAGGGATCGAACCATCGCCTCCTGCACGGCAGGCAAGGCTATTCGCCACTAGAACACCACGGCTTATTTTATATATCTTTCAATAAAGCACGAGGTTAAACTATTTTATGTTAACTATTGAAGCATGCACGTTTCATGTATGAAAAGTACGTAGTATCGTAGTTTCCCTATTTTATGCATAACCTAATTCCAATTTCAACTTTATCACAAAGGAATAAGGTGCCGCACGTGGTGTATTTTTAATTGACGATTGGAAGGCTTGGAAGGGTATTTTTTTGGTTAGTAGAAACATGCCTTTTAGCAATTGTTATTATACTTTCCATCTTCATTCTATTCAGAACAATAATTTCAACTGCCCAAGTAAATGATTCGATGCCGTATTTTTGTTTAGGTTTAATATTTTCTTATTGAATATGCCGATTGCGATGAAATACAAAAGGGCTATGCTCACACTCAATAAACGTCTCGGAATGTTTCTTCCTTGTCGCACTGTACTTTTAGTAGTGTTGCCGATTGATAGACGACAATAGTGTTGTTTTCCAGAACTTCTATACTAACGATAGTTTATAATTCATAACTTGCGTGATAATTGCGCCGTCAACAGTATTGTTACGATATACACAATAGAATAGAATAGAATAGAATAGAATTTGATATCTTTCGATTTTGATATCTATCGATAGATGTCGCAGTTTTCAAAATATCGTTTGAAAAACTATCGATAGTTGGGCAACACAAACTTTTAGCTTTTAGAGGTACCTACTTAAATATTAGGGCCTGTTTCACCACTTCTGAGTAAGTTCTTGCTAGCTTATTCGACAGATAGTTTGACGTATTTTGTATGAAAATATGTCAAAATATCTGTCGGATAAGCTGACAAGAACTTACTCATAAGTGGTGAAACAGGCCCTTAATCAAGTTAAATTAATTTGTAGCCACCTCGTCGTTCACCAAGACACATTGCATTGTCCGATGGCGAAGCAAAGAAAGATGAGGAATCTGCTGCAAGACAAAAACGCTCTGTTCGGGACGATTCCGTAAGTAACCTGCACGGCTAGCATGCCTTCCAAGACAAAGCGACAAAACGAGAAAATCGCCATACGTAAAATAACAAAAATGGAAGCACATCTCGATTTTGATCGCTTTCTCGGGGGTGGGATGCGAGGCCTACTGGAGTCTTATCATGTAACTACCCTCATTCAATCGGTATCAAATCGCGGTGTTTTTTTGGCGATTCTGGTACTTAATATTTAGTTAATTATTTTCAGACAATGTAAATGATGGTCAAAGAATCAAAATATGATTACTTAAAAATTGCGTAGTACAAACATGATACAATTATAAACATCTCATTGATAAAATATGATAAGCCAGGTCCTAAGGTATAGTTTTATGAAGTCTCCGTAAGACTGAAACACATTTTTTTTTCAATTTCAGAACGATTCCACAGGACCAGATAAAGTGGAAACTTCTGATGCCATAATTGCCGAACTCCTCAATGATTCACCAGACTTGTTTTCACCAGAAGAATACCAATCTACAGACGTGCAAACAAACAAATTTGAGAGCGAACATGACCAAAGTACAGAACCAAAGAACGACAGCAAAATGGCCGACGAAGGCGACAAAATGGCGGGGAGTAAACGTACTTCAAGGCACACATCGCGTTTGTTCGACGAAATGCAAAAAATTGATGACGTGAATGGCAAGCTGAACTTGCCTGTTTCATCTCCTAAAACAGAAAAGAAAGCTGTTTTTGATGACTCGCCAATGGATGACGATAAAACTACCGAGTCGCCAGAAGTAAAAAAGAAGATTAGTGGTAGAAAAATAACGGATTATTTTAATAAAAAATAATAATGTTATTTACTCATTGTTTTTGTAAATTTGCAAGAATAAAATGTTGATGAATTTGTATTGATGAATCTTTTTATTAATCCTGATGTTTTTGTATTAATATAACAGGAATATTATAGGTCCCATAAAGTTAATATACCAGGAATAGAGAAACTGACGGCTGAGAGAGCGAGATGTACCTATCGGCACCACTGTATAATAGAAAGAGATATGTGACGCGAGGCAATAGAACCATTTTTGGAACTGTTTGACAACTCGTCGGCATGGTGAAAATTCGAGCTCTGTGAATATTTTGTCAATCCAACGTGGAATCGTGGACATTTTTTGGAAATTATATTACCACTTACCACTTTCACAAAATTATCCACGATTTCACGTTAGATTCACAATTATTCACAGAGCTCAAATTTTACCATGCCGACGAGCTGTCAAACAGTTCCCAAAAACAATTTCATTTGACGACTAATGTCAGTTTCTCTATTCCGTAAGGTATAATAACTTTATGGTAGTACCTTAAGCAAATGAAGTTTATCATCATCATCATCGCAGTCGGAACTGAGCCGATAGACGTCCATTGTTGGACATAGGCCTCGCCCGAGGATCGCCACAACGACCGGTCCTCCGCTGACTCTTCCCGCAGTTAGTTGTTGATATAAAAATACAGCGCATATCGTGTGAGGAATTTTAGTTTCTTAAAATGTTACCGTGCCTATAACTAGTGCTGCAATAATAACAACAAGCATAAAACATAATAATCCGTTAAGACCAGATAAATTGAAAATCAGCAGAGACTACTTATTGACATTCTTGTTTTTTGAAAATGTATAATTGTTTAGAAATAAAAAATACGATAGAGGGCAGCAAAATTGATTCGGTGCCCCCTCAACTATCATAGATTACTGTACAGACTTCAATACAAAGCCTGACTAGAAAAAAAACTCTCGCAGTGTGGAAAATCAATGAAACATACAGGTGTGACCTTAAGATCTTTGACTACGGGACCAATACGAGAAAAAAAAATCGGTTGTTTCATAATTTTCATATACAGGGTCCTTCTGAATATGCTGACACTTTTTTAAGAGGATGATCAGACCGTCAAACTGAACAACTTTCTCTATGGGACCAACGTCGAAATCAAGAAAAAAAAAATCAGCTTTCCCATACCTACATTTGGCTCGAATGGGTTTGCAGTTTTGTATGGAGCGGCTGTTTTTATTTCGCGATTTCAAAGTTGGTGCCATAGATAAAGTTTTTCAGTCTGATTATCCCCTTAAAAAAGTGTCAGCATATTAAGAATACATATACCTATACAGGGTGAAATTGATATCATTTTAGCATGCTTTTAAACTAAGAGTCTATCCATCAAACTGAACAACTTTCACTAAGGGAGCAAGCCGATCGGAGCAAAAATATTACTTAGCTGTTGCATACATTTGAGTCGAGTAGGCAGCGGCGGCGGGTGCAATTTAGTATGGAACAGCATTTTTGTTTGCTCCGATCGGCTTGCTCCCATAGTAAGAGTAGCTCAGTTTGATGGGTAGAATCTTAGTTTAAAAGGATGCTAATGATATCAATTTCAACCTGGGGTGCGATTTTTGAATCTCATTCGGTGAGCTCAGCAGTTGAAAATGTCAAAATTACTATGGAGATACGCATCTTTCTACTGCTGATTTGACTTTCAAAAATCATACTACTGGAGACCGATTTTTGAATGTCAAATCAGCAGTAGAAAGATGCGTATCTCCAGAGTAATTTTCACATTTTCAACTGCTGAGCTCACCGAATGAGATTCAAAAATCGCACTTCTGTATATAATGTTTGTCTTCTATCAATATAGGCTGTAAACTTAAATGGGTACCTACCATAGGTACCTATACTCAATACATCAAGTAAGTAATTCATTTCATACCGGGACCAACATTGAAGTCGCGAAAGAAGATCATGCAGATATTTAATAGAAAACGTTAATTAATGGCGAATCAACCCAAATGTATGGAACGGCTGATTTCATTGACTATTTCCATGTTTGTTCCGTATTGAAAGTTTTTCAGTTTGGTATTAATGTATGTACTAGGTAGGTTTGGTATTAATCTAGGTAGTTATAGACCATAGAGGTAGGAATAGAGGAACATACAGATGAGAGAGCGAGATGTACCTAGCGGCACCACTGTATAATAGAAAGAGATACGTGACGCGAATCAATAGAACCGTTTTTTAGTCACTAATCAATTTTTACAATTCGGTTTCGAATATAAAGTGAAATCGTAGATAATTTAGTGAAATATACTGACACTACTTCATTAATTTATCCACGATTTTACTTTAGACTCAGAATTATAGACAGTATTAGAATTTTTGCCTGCGAATAGTCTCCAAAAAACATCCAAAAACTGTTTCATTTGACAACTAATGTCACTGACTCTATTCCTGTAAGGTATAATAACTTTATGTTATAGACCGCTCGGGTTTTATCTCAGCGTAGTTGAATACCTAACTACTTACTTCATAATTACACAGGGTGTAGCAAAAAACCCTAGTAATACTTAATGGGGTGCTTAAGACCATCAAACTGAAAAACTTTCACTATGGAGCCAACGTCTAAATCTTAAAAAAAATCCCATACATTTGAGTCGAGTCGGTTGTGCAGTTTTGTATGAAAGAGCGGATTTTTTTTTCGCGATTTCGATGTTGGCTCCTTTGTGAAAGTTGTTCAGTTTGATGGTCTGAAGCACTTAAGGTGTTACTAGGGTGTTTTGTTACACACTGTACTCTACAGGGTGTTAGGGTAAACAGTTGCATTTCATAAGGGGTGATTGTACTCTTGATATATCCTACTGAACAATTTTCCCTTTGTACGCAAACAAATTGTTGGCCTTTCCATACTAAATGCCATCAGCTGAGAATATCGAACGTTTATAATATGAACACGGACCTGAAAGAAATACGGACCGAGTATTGCACTAAAAAGATGTGAAGCATGCAAGGTAATACAATCTCGTTAGGACCTACACTCACACAGATGCACTAGCTCCAGGCGCAGGTCCGACAACCCGTCACCTTATGTACCGCGTGACAGCACGCACACAAAAGAAATGGGTGCTTCACTCATGATTAGATGACATTCCGTCTGGTTCTTCTTTTTAGTCTGTGAATATTAAGTATTTTTTTTCGAATTTCCCTCTTGTCCTTTATTTGGGAAAGTTTTTCAGTATAGGTTTAAAGAATTTTATTCTCAAAAGACTTAAAATTAGTCACTTTACGAGAGAATTTTAAACAATGTTACTTTTAGAAATAAGTGATATTGACAGAACATGCAAATTTAGGTGGTATTGATAAAAAAAAATATCTCACAAAATATAACTTACGGTTAGGTAGGTAGGGTAGGGTGGGGTCAGTTGAAACAAATTTACTTCACATGCATGTAGCGCAGTTATCTGTAGTATGGGCAAACCAAGTTCTTGTATAATTTAAAGGATCATAATTTGGCTCCTAAATTAAATGTACTCTACAACTCTAACTCCAACGGTTAAGGTGCAATGACGTTTTAAAAGTGACTTGGAAATGTGGTTCAAATGACCTCATACTGGGGTCGATTGAAACGGCACATGGGGTCCATTGAAACAATCAAAATATCTTTGAATCATTGGTATGTCCCGCTATTCAGCTTCATTTCAAACAGTCAATCTCTCCACACCAGCATGGTTTTGTCACTGCCCGTTCAACTAGTACTAATCTCGTATCTTTTACTGAATATCTGTCGGAACAAATCGATGCAAAAAGACAAATAGATGTGGTATATACGGATTTTAGTAAGGCTTTCGACCGAGTCTCACACAACATTCTACATCGTAAACTTTCTTCCCATGGTTTCGGTGGATGCCTCCTGAGGTGGTTAAAATCATATCTGTGTGGGCGAGCTTTTTATGTCGTGGTTAATGGGTATCAATCTAACTCATATGATATCACCTCAGGGGTCCCGCAAGGATCCCATTTAGGACCTGTCCTCTTTAACATATTCATTAACGATATCTCAAGTTGTTTCGTTAACTCCACTCCGTTTCTATACGCAGATGACCTCAAATTTGCCAGACATATTGGGTCCGCTGATGACATTGCGCTTCTCCAGAGTGATCTTGATATGCTTTGTAATTGGTGCTCGGTTAATGACATGAATCTTAACCCCAAAAAATGTTCTCACATAAAATTTACGCGGAATCTAGCGATCATACCTTCTTCATACCACATATCTGGCGATTACCTTCTAGAAGTGAGCAGCATCAGGGATTTGGGCGTTATACTTGACAGAAAGCTTACCTTTGTACCGCACATTGACAGCGTGATTAAAAGGTCTTCTAAAATGCTAGGTTTTATAATAAGAAATGGTAACGTTTTTCGCAAAGTTAAGACCAAAAAGCTTCTGTACAATAGCTTAGTTCGCAGTATACTTGAGTATGGTAGCGTGGTCTGGCGTCCTCATTACGCTAACCACTGTCTGAGAATTGAAAGAGTTCAGAAAAGATTTCTTTGGCACCTATGTCGTTTTTCGGGTCTAGGTAGCATCGCTCTGAGATCGTTATCATACGTCGACAGGCTAAATAAATTTAAAATCGCCTCCCTTGATAATCGTAGAGATACGTTGGATTTATTATTTTTATATAAATTGTTTAGAAACAAAATTGATTGCCCTCAGATCTTGGAAAAATTTAGAATAAGAGTGCCATTCCGGTATCCACGTTTCAAAATTGACCCTCTCGCCCCGTTGTTTAGAAGAACGGTGCTAGGTGCTAACTCACCTGTCCCACGCCTAAGTAGACTACTTAACAGCAAAAGTGACGTTTGCGACATCAACTGTGACTCGTTGGCCAGATTCCGTAAAAATGTCTCCGTCTATGCATGATTGGTGTTTCAAAATCTTACCTACTTTAAGTTGCTTTGTTTTGTAAGATCTCTTTATTATTGTTATTTTATAAAAGTTATTTTATCTTATATACTTACTTACTACTACCACTTTGTAAAATATTGTTTTTTCGCTATACCTTATAGTTAACCCTAGTTACTTTGCATGCTGTGTTTGCCTGTAATTAGTTATACATCTTAGCCTAAGATCACTTTGTAATGTACTTAAACTTGTATCAGATGTAATAGCTGTAGGCAGACCTAATAAATAAATAAATAAATAAATCTTTGGAACCATAGAAGATTTATATTCAGCTTTAATCATGTTCGTAGCATCGACACCGTTATAATAGATTAAGAAAAGTTGGTAAACGTAGTACACATATTTTTATATTTATAAAGCAAAAATATCTTAAACGAAAAAAAAGTCAATATTTTTTTAAGTATGAAACTTACAGAGATTTTAGTAACACCATTTTTTTTCTTTTAACGTAATATATGAAGTTTTAGTGTAATATTAAGCACAACCAGAAAATTATTATAATAAAATGCAATAACATTTTTTCATACAAAAGTGATTGTTTCAATCATAACAATGTTTCAATTGTAACAACACTTTTTTTAAAATATTACTTTTATTTTAAAGAAAGCAGACAAACTAGCTAACTAATTAACTTCACTGTGAGCTGTACATTCTCGAAATATCAAATTATATATAATTCACCTGAAAAACATTATCCCCTTTTAATTTTAATTCTTAGGCAGTTTAGTAAAAACGGGGACGTTTGAAACACCGGGACGATTGAAACGTTTCAATCGACCACAAGTAAAATGTTTCAATCTTCCCCATCAGACTTTGTCTGACTTCAAGGTCAATAATTATAACTTAAATAGGCTTTAACGCTAAACCGCAGTAATAAAAACAATCATAAACGACTAAATAATACAATGAAATTAAAAAAACAGTGGAAAAACAAGGGTGTAAAACACTATACAATAAAATATGATACCTTGAATCCTTACTTTTTGGTGCGAAATCCGTCAAGGGGTCCTCAGCACAACTGCGTCGCTCGCTCGCTCTAGCTCTACCGGCCAAAAATTTTAATATGGCCGCTGGCCTGTTTTGTGTGTTGCATCGCTGGCGTAGGTCTTATGGTTTTCGAGAATTTTGAGTTGTTTCTATCATGACCTGTTTCAATTGACCCCGGTCTACCCTGCACATATTTATCACAAAGCAAAAACAAAAACATTAGCCATTTACCTACACATAAATACATACCTAAGCAATCCTTATGATGCATATTATTCACTGAGGGCGAATAGTAAAATAGTGGCTTATAAATACTTATTAATTACATAGGTACAAACACAAACTCATGACCGCATTCCCTTTCGGGGTGGTCAGAATCATCGCTAGGTATAACTACCAACCAATAAATAATTTCCAAACAGCAACGAAATTTTGTGGCTATTTTTGAATTACAGAATATCGGAAAACGGAAAATCTCTTCGTCTATTTGAAATAAAGTTTAGTTTTATCTAATGTTTAGAATTCATAACATAATTTTTTAATTTATTTTTAAATGAGCCAAATGAGTCAGCGTTTTTAATATTTGTGGGTAACTTGTTGTACCATTGTGCTCCCTCAAAAACTATAGATCGTTGGCCAATATTTGTTCTGCAAATAGGTAACACCAGATGATCGCTTCTTCTTGTATTTTGTTTGTGAGTTTGATTTCTTTTTACAAAACTAATTTCAGTATGTATGTTTTTATTAAGTATTTTACGTATGAGTAAACACGTTTGATCACGAAGTATCATGAATACAATCACCCATTATGAGCGCAATTACCCATTATATAAGTAATGCAACTCTACACCCTAATACCTTATGAAAAAGACCTAGTTACCAATACCTTCATTCAAAAGTTGCACTCGTCGAGGCTTAGTGCGTTCACACACGATGACGCACTGACGGAGCAGCAAACGTCAGTCCGTCATTTGTGAAGCAAGTTGTACGAGTATGAAGCCGCACGTAGAAGCATACACGGTGACGCATTGACGCACCGGTTGTGGTTCTATGGACTGACGTCTGCCGCTCCGTCAGTGCGTCATCGTGTGTGAACGCACTAAGTTACATGGCCTGGAACACCCTGGAACGCATTTCTGAAACTGCCAACTAAAATGTTTAAACATACAGTGTAGCAAGGCTCAAATCTCAATACACGTCACTGTGCTCAGCCATGTGCTTAAGAGGATAGACGGGCTCTCGAAGAAATTTTGAGAATAGGTCAGTTTTCCGACTGTTTACGTATATGTCCGATCCACACACCCCGCCGACTAGAGTGCGAAAGAGACAAGTGCAGCTCAAACTGATTTTATCTACATAAAATGGAAGATATCTGAATTTAGTATTCCCCTGCTTCCTCCTCCAAAACTGCGTACCGAAATTCTTTCAAGATAATGAGAATATGAAAAAGACTTTGGCTATGCTTTCTTTTATTCGTCATATTTGTTTCCTGGATGTCTGAAAACGGGCGGTAAAATTGCGCATTTTCAAAGGGCCCTAGTTCTTACAGTAATTAATTTAAGCAAAAAAGCAACATTTCAAAGGTAACAGATTGAATGGTAAAAGTTTTATTTTGTTCTAGTGTCATTATCATTTATTGTGTTTGTATGGACAAAACGGTATACTATTTGTCTTCCTCAGTCATCCGCAGTCGAGTAAGCGCTCTGAAACTGAAGTATAAGTTAGGAAGCGGCCCAAGGTTTCCCGGCTGGCATACTTGGGCCGCTTCAGCTGCACCTTCAGCCGCTTCATGCTCACCTGGAAGCCGTTCATCGCCTGGATTGCCACCTGAGCCGACGTCGGGTACCTTTATTGTTACCGGTATTGTTGACGAAGGATACAGATAGAAGCAAACTCGAATTTAACTGCACTATATGGTTAGGTCTTTTCAAAACAATAGATTTTCTTATGCAGTGTTTTTTGGCTAGCTAGGTAGGTATACTTACGAGTATAAACTCGCTACTTGACACGGCATTCTATCCTGGAAACATTAACATGATATACTGCACGCTTTAAAAGATGGTTGATGGTTGTATCTTGGTTGTAGCAACATATCTGACCCTCCGACAGGATGAGGTATTTGTGTTAACAAATAAAGCTCACAACTGACAAAAAATTATATATACAAGGTGTTACAAAACTACAAATAAACATTTAAGGGGGTGGTGTAGACCATCAAACTGAACAACTTTCACTATGGGACCAATATCGAAATCGCGAAAAAAAAAATTTATGTTCTATACTCTACAAATCTACTAGAGCTAAAATATGTATGGGATTTAAATTTTTTTTTTTTGCGATTTCGATGTTGGTCCCATAGAGAAAGTTGTTCAGTTTAACGGTCTAAACAACCCCCTTATGAGTTTTAAAAATTTATTGTTACTTATGAAACACCCTGTATATACTACGGAGAAATGAAACGCCAAGGTTTAGGTATACCTACATCATATCCAACTTCCTATTCCTAGTATATCCTACCGACTCCTTTTAATATTATAGTGCCTAGGGTCACGGGTTCAAATCCCGTAAGGGGCAAATATTTATAATATTATGATGAATGGGAAACCCACTCAGGTCACGGATGCAGGGCACATGCCTACCGCTACCCGGTATGTTCCGATATGTGTACCGGGCGGTTGTATGGGCGTTAGTCCACTCCACGTCCAATGTGGATTAGTAGACTTCACACAAGCATCGGAATTTCTTCTTCAGCATATGCAGGTTTCCTCACGATGTTTTCATTCACCGTTTGAGAGCAGTCGGTACTACGTAAATAAGTTAAAAAACTTTTTTACAGGCATAGGCATTTCCACCTCTGTTACTCCTGTAAACCAGGATCAACAGCGGCGACCATTCACAACACTAGACAATGAAGTCCAGCGAGCCCGGGGGATGACTCTATCTGTTTTGGATCCTGCAATGAATTAATCAAAGAAGATATATGAGGAGTAGGGAAAAGAAATATCCGGCTTCCCCCTACTGCAAACGGGAGACAGCAATAAGTTAAAGCATGGCTATTAGAAAGCCAATTCATGATATCATTTATGGTAGAGTTGAAGACCCTACCGCAAAAGCATAAAAATATAACATTAAGTACAAAAAACAAAAGATGACCGTGACCTCACCACCTAGCTAGATAATTGAGAAACCACAAAATTGTCATAAATAACATCCGGGTGTGAATGTTTCAACATTTTTAACAGTCCGGTTTTCACACACAATGGAAATTAGGTATAATAATTACTTACCTAATTATATTTTTTCCCTATCACTTGGAACAAACCGCTAAAAAAAACAATATTTATCACGTTGCTAGGCTTACATTTAGTCCAATCATTTTAGGGTTTGACCCTAACAATAATTCATCTATCGCTGAAACTTTGCAGTGTGATAAAGTAATGTACCTATACAGATTACGGTTGACAAATAATCTAGGTTTAAATTTTTCCGGTCCTAGATTATTTGTCAACCATAATCCGTATACTTTATTTTATCACACTGCAAAGTTTCAGCGATTGATGAATTATTGTTAGGGTGTCCATACAAGGAAACTCTACCTATAAAATGATTGGACTATTTATGCAAATGGACAAATATTAGTAAATTGGGAATGAGGGCATCGACGTACTAGGTAGGTACTAAAGATTCATCACTCATCAGCACATCATAGCATAATACGTAGGTATTCTTAGTTAATTTCCTCTACCCCTGCAAGAAAAAGCTTTTTAGCGATAAGACCGCCTGGTTTGTACCATCATTACTTTTGTTTCCTGTTCCGTAGGTACTGTATTTATGTGTTTCGTGTAAATAAAGTCGGTATCTACCTATATTTCATTTCATTCATTCATTCCTAGTAAGTACCTATAATGATAATTATACTAGTTATCATTATACTTATATACTAGTAATTATGTGCGAGGATCTTCTCCAAGAAGATTGGCTATATTAGCCACATGAGGGCCCATCAACGCCAACAACGGAGTTGAAGCAGTCGCCGTGGCCGAAATCGGTCAGGAGCAATACACACACAATTATACTAGGCACACCCCAAGGAAGGTGGCATAGGTGTCGTTATCTTATCATCATCATACAGGGTGTTTGGTAGGGAGGTGTACATACGCCTAGGGTAGAAACTAGGGAGGGTCTGCTACCTACCCCTGCCCATTATATTGACCTTGGCCTCAAGGTATTATTTTAATGATTTTTTTTTTTATTTTTAGAAAAAAAAAAAACGATTTTTAAACTAAAACTACCTCTAGCTCAAAATCTATCCATAGGACAGGTCTGCTAATGGTCTTGTTTTAATTGTTAGAGTCTTAGTGTACTGTAAAAATTGATTTCACACCCGAAAATTGTAGAGAAGAAAAGTTATGGGGCCTGAAGTACCGTAGTAAGGTAAAAAAATAATTTTAAGGGCAACTTTCTAAGGGGTTTAAAAAAAAAAAACAGGGTTGGAGTTCTTCTGATTTTTTAAAAACATCCCCAGTCCATACCCTTTCTAACGATATCCCTCACTGCTAGGCTCCAATGGGCAGGACAGCCGTCGTGCTGAAAGACTATGGGCCCATAGGGCCCAATAGGCCCATAGGGCCCAAGTATCGGCCCATACTTACGGCCGATACTTGGGCCCTATGGGCCCATAGTCTTTCAGCACGACGGCTGTCCTGCCCATTGGAGCCTAGCAGTGAGGGAGTTTTTAAACAACTCCTTCCCTGATGCTTGGATTGGTCGGGGCGGGCCAATTCCCTGGCCTCCAAGGTCGCCTGACCTTACCCCGCTTGACTTCTACGTCTGGGGAAGGGCGAAAGAGTTGGTGTACGCAGAGGAAGTACCAACAAGGGAGGTTTTGATAAGCAAGATCCACACCGCTTTCAATACGATGCGTGATGAAATGCTGTTTGCCACGGTGACCGTGGAGATGAGGAAGAGGTGCCGAGCTTGTTTACAAGTTAATGGTCACCAATTTGAACAAATTTTGTAATTAAATTAGTCATTAAACCAATTTGCGTTTCATTTGCTATCCTTTTACGATCGGACACATTTAATTTTCATTAGTTGAAATTTTTGATTAAAGTGCCCTTGTTGCGGATATTAATTAATAACTTCGAAACTACAAGTGATAATAACACTTTAAGCATATCGTTAGAAAGGGTATGGACTGGGGATGTTTTTAAAAAATCAGAAGAACTCCAACCCTGTTTTTTTTTTTTTAAACCCCTTAGAAAGTTGCCCTTAAAATTATTTTTTTACCTTACTACGGTACTTCAGGCCCTATAACTTTTCTTCTCTACAATTTTCGGGTGTGAAATCAATTTTTACAGTACACTAAGACTCTAACAATTAAAACAAGACCATTAGCAGACCTGTCCTATGGATAGATTTTGAGCTAGAGGTAGTTTTAGTTTAAAAATCGTTTTTTTTTTCTAAAAATAAAAAAAAAATCATTAAAATAATACCTTGAGGCCAAGGTCAATATAATGGGCGGGGGTAGGTAGCAGACCCTCCCTAGTTTCTACCCTAGGCGTATGTACACCTCCCTACCAAACACCCTGTATATAGTATAACACTTTCGCTGCTAAGCTCAAAATCATCAAAAACGCCTGAGCGGCTCACCTCGTGGGTCGGCCCGCACAGGCGTAAGGTTTGGGTGACTCACGCTGTAGGTCAAGAACACAAGCGAAATGCAATATACTTAACTGACTCGTTACGTGGGTTCTTTAGCACAGCGGCCCATTAGTCGCCGACCTACGCCGTAGGTCGTCGTCATTCCTTAGGTCTTTAAAACTACGCATCGGATTTTGATGCGTTTTTTTAAAATAGATAGAGCGATTCAAGAGGAAGGTTTATTTATAATATGTGTATTACACCCGTACGAAGCCGAGTCGGTTCGCTAGTAGTAGTAGTAGTAAGTATAAAACAAAGTCGCTTACTGTCTGTTCCTATGTATGCTTAGTTAGATGATGTGTTTTTTCTTAAAGATAGAGTGATTCAAGAGGAAGGTTTGTATGTGCATTACACCCGTGCGAAGCCGGGGCGGTTGCTAGTTAGTTGTAAATCCATGTTCGGTACCTAATTGTTGCTATTATTTAGAAGTTTTAGCTGTGCCTGTGCCTCACCTGTCCAGAGTAAAGTGGACACAATGAATGAATGAATTGAAGCACGGCTACCTCACGACAGGGATCACGGGATCTCGGATCAGAGATGTATCATTATCACAATCTATTATGTCCCACTGCAGGGCACAGGCCTACCTTCAGGGAGGGTGAATGGGCGTTAGTCTACCACGCGTGCCCAATGCGGATTGGTAGACTTCACATACCTACGCATCGAAATTTCTTCTTCAGCGTATGCAGGTTTCCTCACGATGTTTTCCTTCACCATTTGAGAGCAGTCGGTATTACGTACATAAAAAACTCATTGGTACATGGCGTGGTCGTCCGTGCGGATTCGAACCCGGACCTCAAGATTCAGTTTCCGTAGCTCTCCGCAACGCGCCACCGACGCTGACGCTCTCTTTATGTGATGTCTCACGATGTTTTCCTTTACAGTGAATCTTTCAACGAAAAGCCAGCCGTGGTGTTAAAATTGGTAACTAGGGTATTGAAATAATCTGTTACATAAGTTACATAAGTATTAGGTAATGATAGGTTAGGTAGGTAGTACGCGAGATCCATCGGCATTTAACATTTTTACGAAATATTCTCCCAAACAAAATACCTATTGCTTTTTAGGGTTCTGTACTTACCCAAATGGATCTAACGGTGATGGGACCCTGTTACTAAGTCTACACTGTACGTCTTTCCTATCCCTACAGGGTGGAACAAAACACCCTATACTCCATTCAGGAATTAAAGCGACAAAATGTAAACAACGGTGATACCAGTGTAGAAAATACCATATCGAGACTGTAGAAAACTTATCTCCGGAATAAATTATCTATTTTACTTGCAAAGGATTACGACAAAATGACATGTTAATTTCGTATGGAAAATAATTAAAAAATACGCAAGCTATAATTTATTTCAGATTAAAAGAAAGCGTGACTGTAAATATTTTATTTCGTGGTCTGGCAACGATCAGATATTTTAGACCTTTGGTTAGTTTTAACAAAGTGCTTAAAGAAGAAGTTGATTGTTAAATACCGTCGTCTGAGTCCGTACGCTATGCGTGGATGCTACGCACGCATAGCACAAAAAGCACACACAGACAGAGTAGCGGGCTACATAACATAATTTAAAAATTTCATTGAAATTGTCACGATTGTTTTCATTATTTATTGATGGACAGTAAATGTTTAATGTCAACGCCATTTATTAAATGCCGTGCCGACATAATGTTATTCTTAAAAAATGTACCAAAGGTTTCTGACCACGTAATGTCACTTTGACAGTGACGTTTCTTTGTTTACATTTTGTCGCTCTAAATCCTGAACGGAGTATAGTACTCTAATACTTTAGGGGGTGTTTCAGACCATAAAACTAAACAACTTTCACTATGGAGCCAACATCGAAATCTCGAAAAAAAACATCAGCTTTCCCATACATTTTAGTCGAGTCGGTACTGCAGTTTTGTAGCGGACAGCTGTTTTTTTCGCGTTTTCGAAGTTGGCTCCATAGTGAACGTTTTTCAGTTTCATGGACTGAAGCACCCTCTTAAGTATTACTAGGGTGTTTTGTTACAGGCTGTAGGTATAGCTAGCGAGTTGAAATTTTCACAGAATATGTTATGTTCTTTTGGATTTGCTAAGAAATAATAAACAAGTGCGAGTTGGACTATTAGCGCACCGAGGGTTCCGTACCACCACACAATACAGGATGTAAACTTAAATGCGTTACATATCGAACAGGGTGCTTCAGTTCAGACAGTCAAACTAAACAACTTTTCCTATACAAGGTGTTACAAAAATACAAATAAACCTTTAAGGGGGTGGTGTAGACCATCAAACTGAACAACTTTCACTATGGGACCAATATCGAAATCGCGAAAAAAAAAAATGATGTTCTATACGCTACAAATCGACTAGAGCTAAAATATGTATGGGATTTAAAATTATTTTTTTCGCGATTTCGATGTTGGTCCCATAGAGAAAGTTGTTCAGTTTGACGGTCTAAACAACCCCCTTATGAGTTTCAAAAATTTATTGTTACTTATGAAACACCTTGTATATGGAAACAAAATAGAAACAGCGGAAAAAAAACTTGCTATGATTATGAAAACTGGTCAAGTGTGTATCGGGTTCGCTCTAAGGATCTGTTTTTCCAAGAAATTGTTTTTTTGTAAATAAAGGATCCTTCTTAATATGCTGACACTTTTTAAGGGGATGATCAGACCGTCAAACTAAACAACTTTTTCTAAGGCACCAACAACGAAATCGCGAAAAAAAAACCGTTCTTCCATACAAAACTGCAAACTTACTCGAGCCAAATGTGTGGGACAGCTGATTTCTTCTTTTGCGTTTTCGATGTTTTTGCCATAGAGAAAGTTGTTCAGTTTGACGGTCTGATTATTCCCTTAAAAAAGTGTCATCATTTAAGAAGGAACATGTAATCTGTATGGTGATAAGGAATCCAACTGTCAAATAGATAACGCTGTGGTTGTGGTACCTACTTGTGGTAGTCAACTTGTCTGACCTTCGACAATTCGGCGCGGGGCGGGAGTGGGACACAAAACAGGCAGGTACAGAAGGGCGGCTCTAAGCAACGAGCGAAATAGGCGCACACATAGACGTGTACCTATGGACACAAAATGAATAGATAGAAAATACAGTCGCAGTGTAGTTAAAACTACGATGCAGTGGTGAAGCTCAGTGGTCGCGCGGGGTGCGGGGGCCGGCGAGAGGGTACCGACTTTGCGAAATTTGTTAATTCCCCGCTCCCCCCGCACACCGCGCTAGCATAGATCCGCTGCGACCGCTGAGATTTACCATTAGTAGTCTTTATTAGTCATTACACTCTGGTACAGTACCCGGCAAACAAAATGAACAATAAGCATATATGGCATTTACATTGAGAGGTAAGCGCAGTAGCGCTTTCGCCTATAGATTTTATTCTGCGCAGTCTAGGTCTTGCTCAAGATGTTTGCCGGCCTTTATACTGCCGTTCGACCGACTTCAGAAATCAAAATTTTACTTGTGAAATCAGGTATAAACGGCGACACATCAAAATACGCTAAACAAACATAAGCTGGCCCCTCGACGTTATACATTACTCTACCTACTCGCGGCTAGTTTATTTTGGTTATGCGTAGCTTGATGTATAAGGTGTAAATGTATTATTGGAGCAAACCGATAAGAGCAAAAAAAAAATCTGCTGTCCCATACTAAACTGCAACGCTTACTCGACTCAAATGTACTCGATGCAACGGTATGGGACCGCTGTTTTTTTGCTCCGATCAGTTTGCTCCCATAGTAAAAGTAGTTCAGTTTGATGGGTAGACTCTTAGTTTAAAAGGATGCTAATGATATCAATTTCACCGTGTATACCTACCCTATAGGTATATTTATGAAATAAGTAGGTACCATAACTGAATATAATAGGAATGTCAAAAATATCATTTAGTTAACAATTATTATACAAATGTAACAAATCAAGAAAACGAATAATTATTCGAATGTTAGACGATTGTTAAAAAATAAATCATTCGTGCGCTTGTTTCACTCGCTCTTGTATGAAGCCGCCCTTCTGTACCCGCCTCTTTTGTGATCGGGACTTCGTCGTACAATCAATAGGTACCTATTTAGATAGGTATATAAGTCACAAAAAACACTAGAAGGTATCAGTCATAAAAAGTTCACTCGTCCACAAAGTGACGTTTTCACAATATTCTGGTAAGTAAGCTCGTTCAAAATTTTTAGAACAACGTGTTGTTTTGTAATAAATTAATTTTTCTAAACTGCTTAAAACTTTTAACCGTGTTTACGTTTTTGACCAAAGGCCTGGTTTCATCACAAACATCACATCAGTAAACTTCAGTAACACGCTACAACAGCATCCGACACCTCAGTCGATGGGCTAGGCTAACAATTATTAGGGTTCCGTAGTCAAACTAGGAACCCTTGTACTTTCGTTCTTTCCATTATGTACCCCGCCTCAATTACTCTGGCATTTTTGCACCTACTACCTAAAACACAATGTGGTACGAAGACAGAAAAACAGAATAATTATGTTTACTTAGCAACATTTTCAGGGGTGGTTCAGACTATCAAACTGAATAACGTTTAGCGGGACGTAGGAGCAAACTCGAAAAGCAAAAAAATATAAATCGTCCGTTATACATTTGTCTGTTTGTCATTTGTATGTTTTGTCAAGTGCTTTGACGACACCCTTAAGCTCACGGTCGAGAGCGTCCTGAACGTATTCCTCAGTGAGAGTCAGTGGGGCCAGGCGGCTTTGCCAATTCGCTGGGTCTTGGGCGAGCGTAGGGCGCGGGATGTGAGCCTTCCAGCCTTCCTGTCATCGGTGCATGGGGTTGCGAATTTGTTTACTAAGATTTTACGGATTGATGGTAACCATTTGAGCATTCCTTTTGTGGAGGATGCGTTGGAGACTTGGGAGGCTCTGGGCCTGGGTGCGGGCGCGGCTGAGGTCCCGCGTGTGCAACGATCTTGGGACGACCTCGGTGCAAAGTTTGCTCTCGACCGCCTTATCGGCGAGGCTCTCGGGCCAGACTTGGCCAGACTCAGGGTGGTTTCGCAACCCGAATCGGGGGCGTGGTTGCATGCGGTGCCATCACCTCATATGGGAATCCTGCTCGACAGCGACTCGCTACGTATGGCTGTGGGTCTCCGCTTGGGCTGCAATGCGTGTGTACATAAGATGCATCTGCGGTTCCATGGTGGAGGCCAATGGGCACCACGCTTTAAGTTTGTTTTGCGATTTCATTATTGCTCCCATAAAAGAGGTTGTTCAGTTTGATGGTCTGAACCACCCCTGAAAATTTAGCTAAACATTTTATTATCACCCTGTTATGAGGGTTCCTTTTTTTTTCCTTTTGAGGTACCGAACACATAAAAGGAGCATTTTTTGACCCATACATCAAATGACACTGGTGGAAATGCAGTGCTAATGCACAAGCGAGAGCCCATAATACCTTTGCAAGTACCTGTAGGTAGATTTAAAAAGTCTATTGTTTCGGATTTTTCGGAAGCGGTCAAAACTACTCCGATTTTCATGATTTTTTTTAAACGTCCGTAATCTAAAATGCTACATCCTTTATTGTTTAAAAATTGACGCTCTTAGTCAAGTAAAAAGTTGTAGGTAAACAAAAAAATTCAAATTTTAAGAAAAATGCTCTACAACTTGCGAATTCATGCAAAAACAGGACATATGCTAAACACATGCATGCTTGCTTGCTTGCTGGCATGCTTTACATTGAGGCATTTAATTGACATTTGTGGCAGATAATATAGGTTGGTGAGCGCGCTCCATACAAACGAAGTTTGATTCTATTTTAAATATTCTTCTTCTTTGCCTTCTTTGATGCTTCAAAGCATCAAACTGAACAACTTTCACTAAGGAGCCAATATCGAAATCGCGAAAAGAAAATCAGCTGTGCCATACATTTGGTTCGAGTAGAGGTTGCCGTTTTCTATGGAACATCAGTTTTTTTGCGATTTTAGTGTTGGTCCACTAGTGAAAGTTGTTCAGTTTGATTTTAAGTGTACAACCTGTATAAATACGTTACAATGGCTCTTTTATTAATTTATCTTCTGCGTTTACTCTTTACAGATAAAAGTCTAATAATTTACAGAGATGGCAAGTCAAGGCTGGGTCGGCAGACGGTATACGGATATAGTAGGAGCGAACAATATCGCTAACGCACCAACATTCCCGAGAATATCGCCGAGCGATGTCAACCACACTGTGTTGTTTAGGGTGGAAAGCTCTTACGAGCGACCTCCTGAGCCGATCCGAACCAACCCGAGTGTACGGTGGGACTATGATCATGTGAGAATGCCCTTCGATGAAAATAGCATTTACACGGTGGAGGATGAGGTATGTTCTTAATTATTTTTTTAATTAATGAACTTTTGCTTTGCACTGCATTTCCGCCAGTGTCAAGTAGTTTATGGGAGTATCTATCCCAATCCCAGGGATTGTTTTTGGTCAGGAACAAGAAAAATTGGGCCTCGTGGCAGGCAAAAACGCGACGCGCGAAAACCACGCAAGACGTGTGCTCGGGTCAGAACCTGCAACGTGACTCTAATGTTATTATAAGTGGCGACGGTCTCACTACATGTCACACTGGACAGTATTTCAGGCTCGGATCCAGCCATCACAAAAGGTTGTGGTCATGGCCACCCAAAAATAAGCCAAATGTGAGTCGGACTAAGGACTCTGTCTGAAGGATCATTGCATTCCTACAAAAGAGACGTTTACCAAATGTATAATGCCCAGGCCAAGACCTTGTACAGTGTATAGGTCCATGCTGGCAAAGCTGCGAGGCGAGCACTAGTAAATTAATAAACCTGTAAAATTGTAGTTTGTTTGCTTAAGAAAATTACAAAAGTAAATGTGTGTTTGTGTGCACATCATAATATCACATCTAGACTCTAAACTACTGAACCGATTTTGATGCTGATAATCAGCTTATAATCAGGGTTGAAATATGATGAAATTCTCTATATTTTGAAATTCTCACATGCTCTATAATGTTGATTTATCTAAACTATTATAATATACAAATAAATGATCTGGCTTAAAATCGGATATATAATATTTGCGGACGAAGTCGGTGATTAACTAAAAACATTTTGTTTAATTTTACAGGAAGGTCATCCAATGACGGTACCACGGTGGAAAGTAATTGAGGCTGCCCTCAACAGGCCAATGACGACTACCGATGAACTGATTGATGTGATTTTGACCTACAACAGAAAATACGGCGAAGGCAGATTCATGTGGCGTTTCAAAGCTCTGAGGCAATGTATTAACAGTGTAGGTGTAATGCGACTCACACAGTGAACTATCCTATCCTGTAGACTGCACATACTTATCAGAAAGTCTTCTTCAACATATGCAGGTTTCCTCGCAATTTAAATAAGTACCAACCAATTGAAGTCAATGAAATTTTTCAGAAACAATCTACATACTTACGATTCTCTATGCTTGTATGAAGTCAGATTTTTGTTAAAATGTACCTACAGTTTTAATGCTAGGATTAATTTAACATTTGTATGGAAATATTTGAGGCACTATAACTTTAAAACAATTGAGAATTATTATTTAATTTAACGAATATCTGACTTCATACAAGCATAGAGATTTGTTCCTAGATTGTTTCTGATTCTGAAACACCATTTTCATTGACTTTTATTGGTTATTGGTTATGGGTTTTGCAAATATCACCAGATTTCGTTTGTATGGAGCGTTCTCCGAATTATATTCCCTTAAACATTGACTTACACTCTAGCGAGAGTGTGTGCCCTTAAATTATGCAACGTCTGCTTCTGCGGTGCTTCAGACCTTCAAACTTCAAACTGAACCACTTTAATTATGGTGGCAACATCGAAATCACGAAAATATTATCAGCTGTTCCATGTACCTATTTGTGTCGGGTCGCCATTGACGTTTTCTATGGAACCGCTGAATTTTTTTAGCGGTTGATTGTTGGTCCCATAGTGAAAGTTGTTCGGTTTGATGATCTGTAAGTTCGTAAAATTTTTGAGAACAGAACGCCATCCATCCAGTATCACTAAACTATATTTTTCTTAAAGAAAACGCCCCATAAAATCGGTCTACATGCAAATGATGTTTCGTCCTATTTTCGATGATTACTCGTATTAACCAATTAAAGTCAATGCAATTTTTTAACCACGATGTAGAAACTCTGTGTCTGTATTTTGTCAGATTTCCATGAAAATACAACGTGTTAATGAATTAACGCAAAATTAAAAAGGAGTTTGTTTAGAATCGAGAGCAGAATCGAATTATCATGGAGTCAACATAGGTATTTTTTTTTTTAAATATTAAATAATTTGTTTGTAAAATTTTCAATTAACTAAACTCGATCTCATCCATCGCACAGGTGTACAGTCACTCCACTCCACTCCACTTACTACCAAAACAAGATTCTTAAAATGTATCCATGAGCATGTTAGCGGTTTCATTAATTGCTGAAATGACAACAAATCATTTTTGCCTCAAAACTTAAAATGCGAATAACTTTAAATTTTAACTGTCAAAATAATGAAATTGTTGTTTCAATCTAATTATTTCGTTGTAAATCAGTTGGGGTGTATGAGGTTTTGCGCTTATTCATTAACACGTTGTATAAAGTTTTAAAGTTATCGCACGTGGTTCAAAGATTTCCATGCAAATCTTAAATTCATCCTAGCGTTGAAACTATACATTTTAACAAAAATCTGAAAAATACAGACGCAGAGATTTGTTTCTAGATTGTGCTCAAAAAAATTAATTGGCTTTAAGTTTTTACGTAAGTTTGTCCGAAACTCAGTTTGTATGCAGCGCGCTCGAACGCCCTGACGGATACATTTTCTTATTCCAGTTGTCACGTCAGGAGAGAAATTTCTTCTTCAACCACACCATAAAAAACATGGCGGAAACGGCTTTAAGATTAAAAGACTTGGTCCAATCCCCAATTCCATTGTTGAAGTAAGTTTTACAGAATTACTTAAGTAAATTATTTATTCATTTCCTTTTTGGAGAACTTACAGACAAATTGATGGTTAGATGCTGACAGCAAGTTCCCACCTAGATTCCAACATACCTATACGAAAATAGCGTAAAAAAAGACTTATAAACAAAGCTAAAGTTATGTATGGGCGCAGCCACCGGCTATGCAATGACGATGTCTCCTATTGTGTGTTCTGGCTGTCGCTTGGGATGATGAGGAGTCACGAATTTGTTATTTTCGAATTTAGTTTATTTGAGAATTAATTACAATATTTAGCGATTTGCGCAAACGATTTGTAGTTTGCGCCGCGACGCGGAAGATGAGGCTTGAGTGCTCGGTCTGGGTTCTCAGTCCGGAACAAATTCCATCCATTTAGTCTATACGTGTTAATGAATTAACGCAAAACTAGAAAGTAGTTTGTTTAGAATCGAGAGCTGAATCGAAATATCATAGTTTCAACACGGGTAATTTTTTTTCAAAATAATTTATATTTTTTTCGTAAAAGTGTTTACGATTACGTTTAAAATTTACTGAACTGGATCTCAACCCTCTGCACGGACACCCTAATTACTATCAAAACAAGATTCTTAAAATGTATCCATGAGCACGTTAGCGCTTTCATTCATTGCTGAAATGATATCAAATAATTTTTGCCTCAAAACTTAAAATGCGAATAACTTTAAATTTTAAGTATAAAAATAATGCAATTATTGTTGCAATCTAATTATTTTGTTTAAATGTCATTGTCTAATTATTTTGTTATAAATGTCATTTGGGGTGTATGAGGTTTTGCGCTTATTCATTAACAAGTTGTATTGATGAGTAGATATTCATAATGAGGCACTTGAATAACAAACTCGTATTTTTACAACATTCAACAAAGCAGGGAATGTCAATGGGCTCAGGCAACCGAACTCATTTACTTTTTTGAAGGTAAACTTACGACAGTTACGGTGTTTTTAACTTTTTAACTACAACTTCTACATCATTTATCTACAACTGCCTAGTCACAGGACTACATCGTATCGGAGAAATTTTATGTACAAAGCAGTTAGAGTATTAAACATACCACCGAGAGACATTAAATCCTTGCCTGATTAACTTTTCTTCAAAAAGATTAAACTTATCCTAATTAAAATGTATCCATATAGCAAGGAGGAATTTTCGAATAATGATATGATTTTGGCACTGTAAATAAATGCTTGATCTTTTAGTGGAATTTATGTGTAATCGAATTAAAAAGCTTGATTTCAAATAATTATTATAGCTGCCATCATGCCACTTATTGTATTATTTTGTTTCTTTTATTGGTTGATTAAAATGTAACCATACCTTTAAATTATAATAATCATCTTTATTTTTTAAACTAACATGAGATTAAGAATTAATAAATGAATCATATTTAAATGAATTATATTTCCATTTACATTTCCAATCTGCAATTTCTGACTCTTAATTTTAATTATTAAAAATTCAAGCTTCAGATTATCCTACTGTATAAAATAGATTGCTAAACTCGTATGAGTAAAAGAGTACTGAACTATTAAACCAATTCATGTTACCATCTAATATATAATTTACTTACATACGATTTATGGCAATAAATGAAATGAAATGAAATGAACTCAACTACCTGGCCTTCGTGACCCACCGAAAGCCCCTACACAAACTTTTAAATTATGTATGCAGTACTTATCAGAAAGCAAGCGTAACTGTTCTTGCTAATAAGAATCTGTTGTAGTCAGAACTCTTTCGGAATAAAGATTAGTTAACCAAGTGGAATATAGCCTAATAATTCTGGGGTGGCCTGGGCGCGGTTTTCCCATTTCCACATTTTGAGTAGAGTCGGTACTGCAGTTTTCTATGGAACATGTGATATTTTATCGAGATTTCGAAGTTGGCTCCATAGTAAAAGTTTTTTTAGTCGGACTTATATTTAAAAAACAAATTTTGCTTGATTTTTTTCTATTTGATTTTGCAGACAAACTCAAAATAGGTCGATATCATTGTCTCAAGAACAAATCTCAAGTATACTCGCTAACGGATTCTTCTGTACATTCCCAAAGAGAAACTCAACCGACAAGAGAGATGAATACAATTCTTATCCTAAAATTAACTTCAGCAGGTGAGTATACTCATTTTTTTTTGTTTACTAGACTGCATGCTAAATGTCGGCAAGAATATTGTCAAAACAGGAAAATTACTACTGTCTGGATTATTGTCAATCGACTTAGATTCTTAGTGTAGATTACACACCGAGGACAGGAAAGTAAGAAAGGCCTCAGATCTGATGTGCCGAGGTCAACAAACATGTGATCTGAGGTTTTCTTATTTACTGTCCGAGGTTAGTATACTATTTTTCTTCTCGACGGAGGTGGAAAGCGACATCTTCGTTTAGCGCAGCGGGACGAGAATTGACGCTTTCCGTCCGGAGGGGAGAAAAGATTATTTTTGGTCTTCGAAAAAAAAAAACTTTGGTTGCAATATTACGGACTATTGCCTACTTTGCGAAATTGGTAGGTAACGGCATCAGCAGCAACAATGCATGAGAAAGTATAGGTACCATTCTTGAACTTAAGAGGGGGTATACCTACTTAAGAGGGGGTATACTTAAAGCAAAACCACCAATGTTTTTACATAACTAAAGGAAGTCGAGAATAGAAGTACAGGGTGAAATTGATATCATCAATCAATCAATTATACTTTATTTTACACGACAAAAAACATAATATACAGAGAGAAAACAAACAGGAAATACAGAAGGTACAAAAATAGGCGGTCTTATCATTAGCTATCCATCGAACTGAACAACTTTTACTATGGGAGCAAACCGACCGGAGTGAAAGAAAAATCTGCTGTTGCCTACATTTGAGTCGAGCGGGCACTGCAGTTTAGTATGGAACAGCAGATTTTTTTTTGCTCCGATCGGTTTGCTCCCATAGCAAAAAAATCTGCTGTCCCATACTAAACTGCAACGCTTACTCGACTCAAATGTACTCGATGCAACAGTATGGGACAGCTGTTTTTTTTTAGCTCTGATCAGTTTGCCCCCATAGTGAAAGTAGTTCAGTTTGATGGGTTCTGGAAATTCTATTGCCCTCTCCTCGAAGGTAGGCCTGTGCCCAGCAGTGCCAACGATGATGGTGATGATGCTTAAGGGTATATTATTCGGAGCGCCCTCCATACAAACGTACTATGGTGATATTTTCAATACTAACCAATTAAAGTCAATAAAATTTTGCAGAAACAATCTAGAAACAAATTTCTATGCTTCTATAGAGTCAGATTTTCTTTAAAATATACAGTTTCAATGCTAGGATTAATTTAAGATTTGTATGGAAATCTTTGAGGCACTGTAACTTGAAAACTATACATTTTATCGAAAATCTGACTCCATACAAGCATAGAAATTTGTTTCTAGGTTGTTTCTGCAAAATTTCATTGACTTTAATTGGTTAGTATTGAAAATATCACCATAGTACGTTTGTATGGAGCGCGCTCCGAATAATATACCCTTAACGCATATTCTGTGGAAATTTCAACTATCTAGCAATTACGGTTCAAAAGTTACAGCCCTAAATAGGTAGGACGGACAGACGGACGGCTGGACGGACAAACGGACAACGTAGGCTTAGTAATAAGGTCACATTTTCACCTCTTAGGTACGGAACCCTAAAAAGTAACATTTGTATCTTTGCAGGTTATTTGAAGCCACACCTACCGACGAAGTATTGGGAAAGCTTAGTTGCCTACTAAATTACTTCTTTAGAGTCACAACAGGAGGTACGTAACATTTTTAAATTATACTTTGTGTTTATTTCTTGATGGTGATGATATTGCGAAGGTGGCTGGAAAGAATCCTATGAGACTGGACAAGACAGGGAAGAGTGGCATATTGGGAAGGAGGCTTATACCATGCATTGGGTGGACAGGAACTGATGATGATGATGATGTTTTATTTCTTAGTTCATCTTACGTGTAGGTATTAAAAGGTATACATATAAAGGTAAATTCTAACGCATATGGTATCTGTTACTAAGTACAATTGCGTGATAATGACCCGCCGCCCGAACATATGATTTACAGGTCAATGTCCGCACGCGCCCCGGGCACTGCAGCCTTACGAACGATAATAATAATTTTGTAAATCATCAATACCAATTATAAACATTGATAATGCAATCTGTTATCATTAACAAGTGCCCTGGTTCATTTGTCAACTAATTTGAAATAACCTTATAAGGCCCACTTGCGCCAACCATGGGTTAGCAATTAACTCAGGATAAAATGGCTCTTTCAGTTGTTTTTCTATACAAAAAATCATGGGCTACCAACCAGGGTCCAGGTTAAAACCTGGAGTTTATTGCTAACCCAGGTTGGCGCAAGTGGGGCTAATAGTACTAGAGTTAACCCGTGACTTCGTCCCCTACCGGATTTTAAGTCAGATCATAAGCTATCAAACAAAAAAAGTTTCATCAAAATCGGTTCAGTAGTTTTTGCGTGATGTGCGATCAAACAAACAAACAAACAAACAAACTTGTCAGTAGATGGCACCACACGTCATTCGAATCGCGCTATCGAGTGTTATTTGAGTTTATATGAAGTGAACCCATGGTTCTAAATCATATCCACTCCTCTTTACAAGCATTGATACAAGAAAATTGGCAATGGCGTCGTCGATATTTCCTATTTTATGTGTGTCCCTTTCTATCCAATGACGTAGTTACGAAAATGACAGGAGAGGAGCTACAATTTTGTACGTTGGATTAGAAAGGGACAAATAACAACGACGCGACGGAATAGAACGATCATTACCGACCACAAAGGAGTATTATCATGTTTCACGTCTTGTTAGGCAGTCTGCACTCCACTATAGAGGATTCCAAACTTCTTGAGTGAACCCATAGACCTATACTCTAGTACATTGATATCGTTGAGTGAACCGCTACTTTTTTATTCCTCACCTCACGATTTTAACGATTTTATGATAGTTACTAGTGTTTTCCCGCGACTTCGTCCGCACAAATTATATACCAGATTTTAAGTCAGATCATAAGCTATCAAACAAAAAAAGTTTCATCAAAATCGGTTCAGTAGTTTTTGCGTGATGTGCGAACAAACAAACAAACTAACAATTTTGTCAATAGATGGCGCTGCCCTTCATTTAAATCGCGCTATCGAAGTGTTATTTGATTTTATATGAAGTAAACCGCTACTTTTTTGTTCCTCTTCCTCGCGATTTTACGGTTTTAAAATAGTTAAGATTATATAAGATTACTAGTGTTTTCCCGCGACTTCGTCCGCACAAATTATATACCAGATTTTAAGTCAGATCATAAGCTATCAAACAAAAAAAGTTTCATCAAAATCGGTTCAGTAGTTTTTGCGTGATGTGCGAACAAACAAACACACTAACAATTTTGTCAATAGATGGCGCTGCACTTTTTTAAATCGCGCTATCGATATGTTATTTGACTTTATATGAAGTGAACCGCTACTTTTATTCCTCATGATTTTACAGTTTTATTATAATAGTTAAGACGAGAAAAACGTCATGCGCGCTCTTTCTGGCATACGTAAAATAATAAGGATGGAATGGAGGCTCTTCTCGATTTTTATTGTTTTCTCGGGGGTGGCATGCGAGGCCTACTTGATCTTCAGTTTTTATAGAGTTTAATCCTTTATACATAGATAAGATATAACTACTCTTACGGGCATCATGTCCACTGTCCATTAAAAAGCGAGCTCACTACCTGCGACATTGGACAGAGTTTGGGCACTTATGCACTGTCTAGAATTCTAGACTACTGTACAAATAGCAGAAAGGATTTTTTGAATTAGTATGGTTTTTGAATTAGTAATTATGAGGCGGCGGTTCGATTCCTGGCCTGTAGCACTAAGTTTATCATTATCACTAGCTCGGTGATGAAGGAACACATCATGAAATGGATGAAAAATATATGTACTTATGTGTGAAAAAATGGGTAAGCTTGGGACGAACACGATGCACCAGCGATGGTCGCAGTATTACATAACGAACCTTGCCTTGCTTGCAATACAGCCAACAACAATAAATCAAAATCAAAATCAATCAAAATCAAATTTTTTATTCAACATAGATAACTTTCTGACGTCATTTTTGATTCTACCACCGTCTTATAACTCATCAATAATAATATAATAAATATAATATAATACTTAATATAATAAATATAAAACTATACACCACACATTTTTAATTAGTAACGAGACTTTAAGGGTATATTCAGAGCGTGAATCTGAACAACTTTCCCTAAGGAACATGGGTCGAAAAACGAGAAATGTTGGATCTCCCAAACAAAAGTGCGGATCGGCCGTTCGATTTTCTATGGGAGGTCCAAAAAAAAATTCTTGAATTTCGACCCATGTTTCTTAAGGAAAGTTGTTCAAATTCACAGTCTGAATACACCCCTAAAGTTTCGTTACTAATTAAAAATTAGTGGTGTAGATTATAGTTCGTAGTACAAACAAAATGTCGGAATCTTTTTTTTTAAATGTCGGTTCGCATAAAAACATGGGAATTTATAAACTCAGTTTGTTTTTTATTTTCCAGTTCCAAAAGGCGTTGTGACCTTCGTACGGCGGTATGTACCGAATGAAAGGTTACCGGACTGGAAAAATTCGGATGTACCCGTAAAAGAGTTACTACTGCACGTCGACTCTACTAACAGCATCCAGGACGCATGGGGGCTTATACAAACAGATTTTGCTAACAAGTAAGTATCTTTTACAGTTATTTAGAACTATCAGAATTAGAAAGCACGAATTCCAAATGGGTAGGTAAGTAGGTACCTAATATAAGATATAAAGATCTAAACACATACTAATTATAGTTTAGGAGATATCATTTCTTTTTCTTAGTAATACTTACTTACGATTTTGCTTGAGAGAATGAACAATTAGTATCAAGTACCTACGTTTACAACTTGCGTATAACATCAGCGATGTGATATGATACTATCATAATCGTTACTGTCATCGTGTTGTCAAGAGGTCCGGGTTCGAATCCGCACGGACAACATGCCACCTACCACTGAGTTTTTCTAACTTATGTACGTATTACCGACTGATCTCAAACGGTGAAAGAAAACATCGTGAGGAAACCTGCATATGCAGAAGAAGAAATTCTCTCTTCATTTGTGAAGTCTACCAATCCGCGTTGGGCACGCCTGGTGGACTTACGCCCAAACACCCTCCTAGAGGGTAGGCCTGTGCCCTGCAGTGGGACGTATATAGGCTAATGATGATGATGATGATGACTGTCATTGTCCACCGCTGGACATAGGCTTCAACATGGCGTAACATGAATTTAAACTGTTTTTGTTCTTACAAAATTAAACCGCATACGCACGATTTGAGTACCTACCTATTTTTTAACTTGCAGATTACAATGGTGCGAAGGCCCGCAAGTTTATCGTAAGATTGTCGTTGTACAGTGTATTAAAAGCTCCACGGGTTAGTAATTAACTCCGTATAAAATAGCTCTCTCAGTTGTTTTTCTATACAAAAAGTCATGGGTTACCAACTTAACCTGGAGTTTATTGCTAACCCAGGTTGGCGCAAGTGGGGCTAAGAACGCGGTAATGTGGTTCAATTGTTTCTGTCTTGATTACAGGCAGTACGGGTATTTATTCAGTAATTTCAATTTCGGCGCAGGATTGTATGTCTGTCGGATATCCAAATATTTTTTTTCCTTTAATTCTCATCTCATTTGCTCATCCACCGGGATACGATAAAAGAAATTTCGTCGTATCCCGGTGGATCAGCACCTTTACGGCATTATAACTAAGTATTCACATTGCAGATACATCGGGAGCGAGGTGCTCGGAGGGGGGGCAGAACAAGAAGAGATCATGTTCGCGACATCGCCCGACTTGATGGCCTCCATGCTCTTCACGGAGAAGCTCAATGATAACGAAGCCGTCTTGATCATAGGTAATTATCAGACGACCGATTAACTTTCTTACAGTTCTATCACCCAGTGTGAACATCGTGTAAAGGTTAGGAAATGTATTTCCTACCCTGTACTATTAGTATAGAACTCCGTTGCAGAAACGCAGAACTCCTGTAACGATTGGAAATGCGCTCGAAGTTCTTGACGATTATGTTCACCTGGGACAAACTATTCAGTTAGGTAGGTCCAACTTTGAGAAAGAGATCAACCGTCGAATCCAACTTAGCTGGGCAGCGTTCGGGAAGCTACGTAGTATCTTCACGTCCCAAATACCGCAGTGTCTTAAAACGAAAGTCTTCGATCAGTGTGTGTTGCCAGTGATGACATATGGAACAGAGACGTGGTCGCTCACTCAAGGCCTCATAAAAAGGCTGAAAGTCACCCAAAGGGCAATGGAGAGGGCTATGCTCGGAGTTTCCCTGCGAGATCGGATCAGAAATGAAGAAATCCACAGATGAACCAGAGTACAAATTTAAAAGTTGACATAGCCCAAAGAATTGCTAAATTAAAGTGGCAGTGGGCGGGGCACATTGCTCGCAGAACCGATAGCCGATAGGGCCGGTGGGTAGCCCCCCCCCCCCCACACGGTGGACCGACGACCTGGTGAAGGCGGCGGGAAACCGTTGGATGAGGGCAGCGCAGGACCGGTCGTTATGGCGATCCTTGGGGGAGGCCTATGTCCAGCAGTGGACGTCCATCGGCTGAAATGATGATGGATGATGATGAGGTTTGTATGGAACAGCTGATTTTTTTTTCGTGATTTCGATATTGGCCCCATAGAGAAAGTTGTTCAGTTAGACCGATCATCCCCTTAAAATAGTTTCACCTCATTTTGTTAGACCTTATAAATAAGCTATAATATCTTATAATTATCTTATTTATTACACCGCCTTAGCAAGTTTTTTTTACCTAAGAGTTCTTCCATCCTATGGTTGTCTGGAAGAAGCTTTTATTGATAAGACCGCCATTTGTACCCTTACATTCTGTTTTGTTGCTGTATGTTTTTGGTGTGCAATTAAATAATATTTATGTTATGTTACGTTATCTAATATTTGCAGGCAGCGAGCGGTACAGTAAATACACGACCGACGACGGCAGCTCGTTCCGTTTCGTCGGGAACTACGTAGACCAGACCCCCTTCGACAGCTCCGGCCGCCGCCACCGAGCCGTACTGGCCATCGACGCCAAGCCGTACTCCAACAGGGCTGAGGAGGACAACGAGAGCAATATCATCAGGGAACTTAACAAGGTAATCAGTCTATCTTCAGATAAACTACAGTCAGTTCAGTCTATCTTCTTTTTTAGGTAATAAAATTATCAAGTCAAGTAAAAGTACTTAAGGGGATCTTACCGTTGCGTTGGCGCGCTCCATACAAAAGAAGTCTGGTTATATTTTCTATACTAATCAATTAAAGTAAATTTTGTTTTTTTAAATAATCTTGAAACTAATCTCTATGCTTGTAATGTGTGACTTTATGCACTAGTGATAAGATTGCCGCTGCGCGTCGATGCTCTTCGATGCTCTTCTGTTGTGAATTGACCCTAATGTTAAAAATCTGCATATTTTTAAATTAAATGATCAAAGATGTTGAAAAATGTCGATGTTTTCCTGAAAATGTAACTTTTGTTTCGTAATACAGGGTGGAATTGATATCATTAGCATCCTTTTAAACTAAGAGTCTACCCATCAAACTGAATAAAATCAATAAAATCAGTAATCAAACTGAATTACTACGGGAGCAAACCAATCGGAACAAAAAAATCGAGTGGGCATTGCAGTTTAGTATGGAAGAGCAGATTTTTTTAGTTCCGTTCGGTTTGCTCCCCTAGTAAAAGTTGTATAGTTTGATGGGTAGACTCTTAGTCTAAACTTCTAAACTATTATAAAACTGTAACTGAAGTGTGTCTGTACATTGAAGATATTTACATAAAAAGATTACGATATGGTTTTTAGGTATCCCTGACTCGAAATCAACCTTTTTTAGAAATTTTGTCTGTTTGTTTGTGTGTGTGTTTGTTTGTTTGTTCGCGCATCACGCAAAAACTACTGAACCGATTTTGATAAAACTTTTTTTGTTTGATAGCTTATGATCTGACTTAAAATCTGGTAAGTATATAATTTGTGCGGACGAAGTCGCAGGAAAACACTAGTTTAAAATAAAAATATGCGAATGATATAAATTTCATCCTGTATCTAATCTAATCTAATCAAAACTATTATAAAACTGTAACTGAAGTGTGTCTGTACATTTAAGATATTTACAAAATAAAGATTACGATATAGTTTTTAGGTATCCCTGACTCGAAATCAACCTTTTTTAGAAATTTTGTCTGTCTGTTTGTTTGTTTGTTTGTTTGTTCGCGCATCACGCAAAAACTGCTGAACCGATTTTGATGAAACTTTTTTTGTTTGATAGCTTATGATCTGACTTAAAATCTGGTATATAATTTGTGCGAACGAAGTCGCGGGAAAACACTAGTATATTGTATTTTTGCATCTGCAGTAGAACATGAGGACGTTGTATCTTTTGTTATCTCATTTTATGTTCCGGCATGTAAATTAAACTGACAACAGCCACAACAGATTTACAAATTTACAACAGCTTAGATCGCATCGATATTTAAGATAAAACTTTATTCTTTAATCTCGATGCGATGACATTTGTGACATGTTTATTCTCAGATAAATTAACAGGAATGGATGCGATATTACGCGCGTACCCCTCTGCCAAAGGCGCATGCTTAGTGAGCATACCCGTTATATAAAAATAGTTGACGCGCGTCCCACGCCAGTCGCCAAGTTGTATATAAACCTCCCCCTCACCCCCGCAAAATTGACAGACTTTTTTGCGTAGAAATGAGAGATCATTTCCAATCCATTCCTGTTAATTTATCTGAGTGTTAATTGGATTTCTATCGTAGAAAGAGAAGGAACTAGAAGGAAGCATGTGTCTTGTCATATCACTCAGTAAGAGATGCACAAAGAAAATTAGCTCTAGTTAAAAAAGGAGATCGCTACTTATTGCTGTCCTTATCGACGTAGCCACTTTTTTGTTCTACGACGGCTGTCTGACTCCGGAGTCGTTCTGCGGCTGATCAGTAATAGTTCAATATTAAGGGTCGGCACTACCTACGGCCCGTTTGACATATCTGTCAAAAGAAATTGACCGGTGGCCGAGAACACTTAACCCTATCTTATAAGATTAATGAACAAATCAATTTTATAGCTAAATTTGGCTAAAAGTTACTTGCAAAAAACTTAGTAGGCCGCCGCGCAGCTTGGCTGGTAGTGAAGGAAAAAGTGAACCCTGGAGACACAACATTCTACCTCGTTGAATTATGGGACGGATCTAGTCTGTTGGTCTAGAGGCCAATTAGTAAGGCCTAAAAAGTCAGGTAGGCCGCACCCTATCCTGGCAGGCTCATAGGTCCGACCGAATTTAGGGTACCTACTACCCGTAAAGCAGATTTTACCTCATTAAATTAATGTAATAATGTTTTGTCGTAAGTGGCAATACTCCAGCAGCATCTGGATTTGATATATTGTTCATGGAAGTAAATAAATGAATGAAATGAAATTAACAGGCGTTTGTATCGATTCAAACGCATGATTGTAGCGATGCGCACACATGTTTGTACCGATGCACACGCACAAGTGCATTGTGGCCAAGGCTGTCGACGCCGATCAAATAAGTATTACGAAAGTTTTGCATCATGGCTGTATCGCGTTTGCATCTAGGCTTTATCGCGTTTGTACCTATCTATGCTTATCGCGACTCAATCGATGCTTTTTGAAGCACTTCTGCGCTGCATAAAGTCTCAGTGTGTAAAGGGCCCTAATCTAATTACCCCAGTGTTGCTTACTCTCAAATTTGATTTCCCTATTTGCCATCAGGTTCTGGTCCACCTGTACCTACATTTTCGTTGCATTTTAGATAAGAACGTTTTTCTCAATAAATTGTGTCGTCATTGTTGTTTTTGACACCGTAATACCCATTGTTTAAATCCCACAGGCGTATATAGGGCAATATTCTTCGGCAAAGATAGGGGTCAAAATGAATTGAACTATCCTGGTGTAGCCATATTTATTACGAACGGTTTTTCAGAACCAATTAGGTATGTCGTCACTCTCTTAAAATGTTGATAATTATACCAATTTATTGTTTAAATCCCACAGGCGTATATAGGGTTCTCAGTCTTCGGCAACCGTTCCTCAGCTAGGAACGAACTGAGCTTCCCTGGTGTAGCCACGGGGAACTGGGGATGCGGCGCTTTCGGTGGTTCGAAGTCCTTCAAATCTCTCATACAAATGATGGCCAGCGTCCAGGCGAAGAGACCACTAGCGTACTTCACGTTCCACGACAGAGAACTGATGGAAAGCATTAACAACGTCTATGAGACGATTAAGGATTATAATATTACCGTTGGTGAGTAGCTATGAAAATTTACAAGTTGAAGTGAAAATCCGCTGGTCATAGTTGCTAAAGGACTGACTAACGATTGAAAGTCGGAGTTCTAGAATCTTCTTGATCTATCGAGTCGATGGCATGCCATTGAGTTCGACTTGCCATATTTATTTATTAATTGTGTTATTAGGGTTCCGTACTCAAAGGGTAAAACTGGACCGTATTACTATCTTAGTAATACGGTCCTGTCTGCCTGTCTGTCCGTCTGTCACCAGGCTGTATCTCATGAACCGTGATAGTTAAACAGTTGAATATTTCACATATGATGCATTTCTATTGCCACTATAACAACAAAATATACTAAAAAACAGAATAAAATAAATATTAAAGTGGGCTCTCGTGTTTTTTTTCTCTTTTTATACAGGGTGAAATTGATATCATTAGCATCCTTTTAGACTAAGAGTCTACTCATCAAACTGAATAACTGAATAATTTACTATGGGAGCGAACCGATCGGAGCACCAAAAAAAATCAGCTTTTCCATACTAAACTGCAGTGCATAACTACTCGACTTAAATGTATGCAACAGCTGATTTTTATTTTGCTCCGATCGGTTTGCTCCCATAGTAAAAGTTGTTTTGTTTGATGGGTAGACTCGTAGTTTAAAAGGATGCTAATGATATCAATTTTACCCTGTAGTGTAGATAATAGTACGGAACCCTTCGTGCGGGACTCCGACTCGCACGTGGCCGGTTATTTATTTACGGTTTTATGATTTTGTCTTTATTAGTTACTAGTGTTTTCCCGCGACTTTGTCCGCACAAATATATACCAGATTTTAAGTCAGATCATTATAAGCTATCAAACAAAAAAAGTTTCATCAAAATCGGTTCAGTAGTTTTTGCGTGATGCGCGAACAAACAAACAAACTAACAATTTTGTCGATAGATGGCGCTGCACGTTTTTAAATCGCGCTATCGAATGTTATTTGAATTTATATGAAGAGAACCGCTACTTTTTTATTCCTCATGATTTTATTTTATTTTACGGTTTTATAATAGTTAAGATAATGCTTTACACAGGGTCCTTCTTACTTAATATCATGGGCGTAGCAATGGTTTTTTCCCAGGGTGGGCCAGGCCCAGGCGAGGTTGATATAATAAAAACTAAAACCGAGATTTCACTGAATCCTGGAGCGAACGAAGCTAAGTGAGCTAGTGATTCACTGCAATGCATCTAGGTCTTTGTGATACAATCGTAGCCAGGAGCGAGCGAAGTGAGCTCGAGATTTTTCTTCAAGATTTGATTGATTTGAAGATTTTTCAAGGACTTTTTTCAAGGACTTTTTTCAAGGACTTTTTCAAGGACAAGGACACATTGACTTTTCAAGAAAGTGGACATGAGAAACGAAACACAAGAAAGTAATATCGTGTTTATTTATCATTACTATCTTTTATTTTTAGTAAGTGATTCATTTGATTTCTGAGGTGGGCCAGAACGATTCTGGGGTGGGCCGGGCCCACCCGGCCCCCACCTTGCTACGCCTATGCTTTATATGCTGACACTTTTTTAAGGGGATGATCAGACCGTTAAACTGAACAACGTCGAAAACGCGAAAAAAATAATGAGCTGTTCCATACAAAACTGCAAACTTACTCGAGCCAAATGTATGGGACAGCCGATTTTTTTTTCGCGATTTTGATGTTGGTCCCATAGAAAGTTGTTCAGTTTGATGGTCTGGTGATCCCCTTAAAAACAGTCTTAAGAAGGACCTTAATTGACCATACAATATGCGTATATTTTCAGGTACACTTTTTCGCTACATTATTGTGAATACTGCTGCGGCAGCCTCCGACAGTAAAAGAGGCTTGCATTCATTTAGTCGTGGTATATCTGCGAGTTATCACGTGAGTTTTTAATTGCAAGCTATAAACACAAAGAGATTTAAAACTTATTACTAGTAGTAGTAATACGTTAAATCTCTTTGTACCTATAAACAGAATATAAAATAAGTTGTTCGAAATACAGAAGGTACCTCTCAGTAATATCAGATATCGCATTTCACCCCCATACTTCTAATTCAGGGGCCAATATCAATTAAATTACAATTGTAATTTACAATCACAAAATAAGCAGCATACTGTGATATTAGAAAAAAATCGGATTTCTTGCTATCTTACCTTGTTTGGAAGTTTGTTAGTGGAATATAACTCGTCCATAGTTATATGTTATATGGTCTAAGAGATGTACATATTAATCTAGTCAAATTAATTTGAAGGATCATGGAAATCGTCGTACAAGACAAATCGCAAGTTTGTCCGATGGCGAAGCAAAGAAAGAGGAGGAATCTGCTGCAAGACAAAAACGCTCTGTTGAGGACCATTCCGTAAGTAACCTGCACGGCTAGCATGCCTCCCAAGACAAAGCGACAAAACGAGAAAATCGCCATTCGTAAATAACAAAAATGGAAGCACATCTCGATTTTGATCGCTTTCTCGGGGGTGGGATGCGAGGCCTACTGGAGTCTTAGGGTTAAGCAAAAAAATAGGAGGAATCAACTACAGCATCGTCGACACATGCAAGACGCTCTGTTCCATACGATTCTGTAAGTACCTGCAGTACGCCCGGAAGTGCCAGTCGGGCTACCCGCGTAAAGAGGGTTCCGTACCAAATAACACAACATATTAACTTAAGTTTTGTTTTCACCGGGATCTTTAGCGCGAGACCGACCCACACTTGGCCGGTTTTTATTATTTTTTGTTATACCGTAGAGTTTGCTCTATAACCACACCAAGTTTCTTATGCATTACCGTTTTTACGATAGAGCAAGAAGAAACGGCGGTAAAAACTTGTGGCTCTATGAGCCCCCCCCCCCCCCCCCCTTAATTTTTATCTTTTTGACATTTTTTAGACCAGGAGTGCAATTCAGAATTGCACTCCAGGATTGCGATTTTTGAATCTCATTCGGTGAGCTTAGCAGTTGAAAATGTCAAAATTACTATGGAGATTCGCATCTTTCTACTGCTGATTTTACTTTCAAAAATCGGTCTCCTGTAGTATGATTTTTGAAAGTCAAATCAGCAGTAGAAAGATGCGTATCTCCATAATAATTTTGATATTTTAAACAGCTGAGCTCACCGAATGAGATTCAAAAATCGCATAGATCCGAGACATCATTAAAAATGCCAAGTTAAAATGTATGAAAAGGAATGTATGAACCTGGAAAAAGCAAGAGAGGTGTGTCAGAACCACCCAAAATGGAGATTCATAGTCTCTACCTAGGTACCGCTCTGGGAAAAAGGCGTGAGTTTATTATGTGTATGTTCAGTGTGTATGTTAAAGCGCGAAATCAATCGAATTGCCTTATAAAGCTTATAAACGTGGTAAAAATGTTATCCGATTTTTTACCAAATACTGTAGTTTCTCAGAGACAGAAAGGGATGCAGCTATGGAAAAATGCTGTTTCGTTGATAGACACCTACCTAAGTCAGGGGTAAATTTATATGAAATCTTCGTAAAACTAAAATAAAATTGTTTTCCAATTTCAGAACGATTCTACAGAATCAGATTAAGTGGAAACTTTACTGTCATAATTGGTGAACTCCTCAAAAATTCACTAAACCTATTTTCACCAGAAGAATACCAACCCACAGACATACAAACAAACAAATCAGAGAGCGAAAATGACCAAAATACCAAAGAACGACATCAAAATGGCCGACGGCAGCAAAATGGCGGGGAGTAAACGTATTTCAAGGCACACATCGCGTTTGTTCGACGAAATACAAAACACTTGATGACTTGAATTGTTTATAAAATTACAGAGTCGCAAGATTTACCAACTAAAAAGAAGAATTTAAGTACTTATAGGTACTTACTTGAAAAATTACAGATTATTTTAATTAAAAAAAGCTATTATAATATGGTGGTGGTGTTTTTGGTGTTGTTTCGGTGTTTTCTTAGTTACATAGATAATTGTTGCATGAATAAAATGTTGATGAACTTGTATTTAATTTTTTTTTTAATAAACATGAATTTTATAGTAGTACTTGGGTGTTTCTCCTTGGCGTTTGAACGCTCTCATTATTCTCACTAAATATTTTCGCATTATAAGAAAAGGCATATTTTTTTAGCGCTGTTCAAGTGTCCAGCGGGCTTTATAACCGCGTTTTTAAATTTTATAATTTGGTGAAGATAATGACAGCGTCCAACGCCGAGGAGAAACACCCACCTACCTACCTTTTAGCGCAGTTAGGCACCTGATGATTTTAAGACTGTGTCACGCTACCGCAGGGCAGGTTACAGACCTGAATTACAACAGGGCACTGTGATGAGCGTAACTGTAATGGATGTATTGTCGATACAATAGTAATACTATGAAGATTCAAGTTGGACTCCTTGGAATTACTTTTCCATTGTTCAAGTAAGCTAAGCTAAAATCATGAAATTCCCTGTAGTAGTTGCCATAGTATTCAGGTTGTTAGGGTAAACTATTGCTTTCCTTGTGCAGGTAAAGGAAATAGTAACGAAAAAAAAGAACTTTCCATACTAAATGCAACCAGCCGATCGAAAGTTTGTATGAAAAATAGAATTTCAAATCAAATTTCCCTTCTTTCCTTTGGGAAAGTTGTTCAGTACCTATCAAGAGTACAATCACCCATTAAAGTACTGCAACTGTCTACTCTAACACCCTGTAGTTGCATCAACTATTAATACAAGGTGTTACAAAAATACAAATTAACATTTAAGAGGGTGGTTCAGACCACCAAACTGAACAACTTTCACTATGGGACCAATATCGAAATCGCAAAAAAAAAATTGATGTTCTCTACAAATCGACTAGAGCTAAAATGTGTATGGGATTTCAGATTTTTTTTTTCGCGATTTCGATGTTGGTCCCATAGAGAAAGTTGTTCAGTTTGACGGTCTGAACAACCCCCTTAAGAGTTTTAAATATTTATTTTTACTTATGAAACACCTTGTATAAGTCGGTACCTACCTACTTTACTAATTTTCACCACGTTCAATTTACCTGCAGCATGTAGAGGGTTTCGGCAGACTGAGCGTTTATCGACAATCGAAACATGTGGTCCATACTATACCTTATATGAGATTCCCCTGAGCATTACAGCACTAGCCTCTAAGGGTTGAATCGCATTTTTTCACGCTCAATCCTTTTCTGTCGTTCAGGAACGTCATTGGCTGGAGCGAGAAAGGTCGCAGGACTGCTGGTGCTGCCGCGTGCGATCGCATTCCCGCTATCTTTCTCGCCCTAGCAAATGCAATGCGGTGCTGGAGTGCGATTTTTGAATCTCATTGGGTGAGCTCAGCAGTTGGAAAAGTCAAAATTACTATGGAGATACGCATCTGTCTACTGCTGATTTGACTTTGAAAAATAACACTCCTGGATTTGGATTTTTGAGAGTCAAATCAGCAGTAGAAAGATGCGTATCTCCAGAGTAATTTTGACATTTTCAACTGCTGAGCTCACCGAATGAGATTAAAAAATCGCAATCCTGGCAGATGAGGTTCAACCCTAACACTCACTCACACAGCACTATACACTCCCACAGTCACAATCCGCGAGATTACATCTAGTCAAATTAGCAACTCTTTATCAAACGTCAAAACGTGTGCTTTGAACTGCTTTGTATGAAATGCTGTATAAAAATTGTATAGTGACGTCATTTATTTTCGTCGTCGTTTTGATAATTTTAATAGTTTAATAATAGTATTCAAGCAAATTTATTACTGAAAATGTGAGTTTAGCGTTATTTTCAAACGGTTTATTTACTGAGCAGTTAAAACTAAAATATATTTAATGTAGTCAATTCCCCTATTCACTGTCACTGACACTCGTCATTAAACACATTCTACATGTTTTCTCTTTCTTCTTAGGTTATACCATTTATGGTATAACCTTATACAATTTAGAGCAATGAGAGCAAAACTTATTATAATAAGTTTTGCTCTCATTGCTCTAAATTGTAATGACTGTATCGGGTGGGCACTGGCTTCCTATAAATCAGGCAGTCTGTTTTAGGCAAGCCTAGATAGACTGCTAGGGTTGCAAATAATTATATTATATATTTTGTATTTTATTAACCTTGTTGAAATAAAGGTAACTGTAAAACTAACGGTAAACTGTACGTTTGTAAAGGCGCAACTTTGCCAATCTGTTTGTTAAATCAGATCGTTAGAACTATTGCAAAAAGTCTGAAGACCAGAGCAGTGTAAGGAGTAATCATGAAATAAAACACCGTCCTAATATAATTAAAATTATTTATTATCCTTCATCATATTTCTAGCATACTAAACGTAATAAGTGTATAATAATAAATAATTGAATAGTAATTTAGTTTGAAATATTTCAGCAATATACATATTAATAACTCGACAATAGGTTTAAACGTTTTAACTAAATTAGACATGCAAAGTAGGCGAATTATTATTGTATTAGTTTCATAAAGTGTTCCCATGAACGAACCGCAGGCGCATTCCATTGGGCTGAGTACTGTTCAATGATTCTACTAAAACTAATAAATTAATAAATTATAATATAACTAGCGATGCTCCAAAAAAGTGTCGAATAACTCTTATTTTATAATCTTTGGCGATAACAATAAGTATATGAGAATAAACATTTTCAATAGCTAGCTATTAAATGCACTGAAATTTTTAACTCTGGTCATCTATATTTCAGAACAGTATTATGTTATGTTTCATTACAATGCAAAATTAAATATTAATATTACGTTTTAATAACCATTCCTAGCTTTTGACATTATTCTACTACAATTTGGGATAACGAGTTACCAAATGAAACTTAATTTTATTCAGACGTTCATAAATATCTTTTTGACTAATACATACATTAATATTTGTGATTAATTACAGTTTTTCCTATTCAAGTAAAATCAAAGCTCTATTAACAAAACATTGTAGGTATATCAAATTCCTGTCATGCGCTAGGAATGGCTAATAATTAGCTTATCTATTAATTAAGATTGTGATAGAACTAAAGTGTTAAAAATTTACGATTTTAGTCCATAAGTACTCTCTTTACGGGCGCAATACAAAATTGAAGAATCCGTAACTACTTTTTTTTGTCTATACAATTTTTGGGGCCGATTCTTGTATACGGTTACACAGGCCATTTCATCGTCTTGATAAACTCTAATGGTCCTACGTTATCTACTATTGACTTGGCGAGAATAATTTGTGTTTTAAATAATAAGTGATGCAAACTAATTTTGATTGAGATTTTTACAATTGTTTTATGTTTAAATGTTGAGATAGGAGTCATGTTACAATTAGATAAATCGGGGTTCAATGGACGATTGTTTACAAGCGTATCACTGACGCGTGTTTGCGTCCTTCATGATTATGAAGCAAGCGTACCCTTTACACTCAATTAATTGAAATACATTTTCAAAAATATATACTTACCTATAAGTACCTAAACTAAATAAAATCAAAAGTATACCAATAACTCCGTCAACTAAGAACAGTTGAGGAAGTTATCGGTTTTAGCGACTATTTTCTCATCATAGCCGACTAAAAACTTCGTAAGTCATGATTTGTAGCACATATGTATTCGTACACTATGAATAATTTCGCAAACTGTACTGTTATGGTGAAATGTGAAATTCACCGGCGCAATTTCTCTTTGCTGTACATTTTGGAATTGCTACATATACCTAATACAACAGTGACATTCATTACACACTGTTTTTTTGTGTTCCATGGTTATTTAAAATATGAAAGCCTTACTTTTTATATTCTTTCGGCAAAAAAAAAAATCAACAGTGGTTTTTAAATTCAAATTAGAAATCTATATTCCCTTTTTTGTTTTATGTCAATATGAATATAGAAGTATGCGATATTTTGTCTGCAATAATACAGGCTGTAAAAGTAAATAAGTAACATACCATTAAACTGAAAAACCAACCAACATTGACCAACATTGAAATCGCAAAAAAAATCTACTTTTTCATACATTTTGGTCGAGTAACAATCGACATTTTCTATGGAACAGCTAAGTTTTTTTCGCGATTTCGAATGTTTGGTCATCGTAAAAGTGGTTCAGTTTGATGTTCTGAAGCATTCTTTTTAGTGTGTGACGCATTTATGTTTACACCCTGTTTTACAGCAAAGTAGCCGTAACAATAAAAAACATTTTAGAAAATTTGTTTCAAATAATTGAAGATCAAGGGCCGATTGTTTACTCCTAAACTATTCCGATATAAGTTATCCAGAACATTGCGTGGGATATAGTTTATGAGTACAATTTGTTTAAATTAGCTAGGCGCCTCTTAAAGCAGGCGATCCCTTTCACTCTACCTACAAATGCATGTGCGTGAAAAGGACCCCAAGCGTTAACAGTTGCCAATCTAATCGAATGAGTAGTTACGATTATCTCTTCGCCCTTTGGATGATTCAGGCTGTGGTTAATTACATCATGTTTCAAGGAGATCATATTCATGATTAATATAGAAATCTTGTTTTATTGTTTTACACTCAGTTGCAGAAACGCTCATTAAAGTTAATCCTCCATTAAATCTATTGCTGTAATTTTTTGTCTTGTTGACGTAGTAAAAGCTAGCAAGCGATTTAATGGAGGTTTAACGCTTTAATGAGAGTTTCTGCAACTGAGAGTCAGTAAATAAATACGCATCAACTGAAATCAAGGAAAATTTTCTGATTTAACACTATTACCGAGTTTTCAACACTGACAGAAAGCTTTTTGATCAAAATCTTCGTGAAAAATCTTCTATAGATGGAAGTGCATGGATATATGTATGGATACTGTCAGAATCGTGGTGCCTGGCGGGCTCTAGTCTCTGCCTCCCCCATGGGACAATAGCGTAAGCATAGTTATGTTTTTATGTAGGTACTTAATTGATTCAGAGCCAGTCAGATTGCCACTGACCGCTGAAGCAACTTTTATCTTTGAAAATAATATTCAGTAACTATTATGAAAATTCAGTAATTGAAGCGCTCGTTGGCGTAGTGGAGCTTCGGTATTGGAAACGATCACCGAAGTTAAGCAACGTCAGGTCCGGTCAGTCTTTGGATGGGTGACCGTTTAGTGGTATTTCATCTCGAGCGTTTCCGTGCTTCGGAAGGCACGTTAAGCAGTTGGTCTCGGATAGTTCCGTCAGATGGCGTTGTAACTATTCGTTAAGCCAAGTCAGAGGCCTATTGGCGGCTTGAAAATTCTCTGACAGCAAGGTGACCACTAACTTGCCTCCACCAACACGCACTGGGCCCGCGTGGTGGAGTATGGCCCACTCCCTCTCACTCTTATTCGTGAGAGGAGGCATTTGCCCTGCAGTGGGATTCTACAGGCTATAACTTACTTACTTTTTTTTTTATGAAAAGTCAAGGGATTATGCATTGCCCTCTGATATCCATTTGATCCAACCTTGATATCCGTGTTTGTAAATATAATAGTTACCTATAAAGTTAAAATCGAAATGATAGCATTTAACCACAGTCTGAAGACAAAGGAGAAAGTCAGAAGATTCTATTTACACGATGATTTAAAACCGAGTAATATTTACGTATTAACATGAAATTTTTAACACCCTTCTTTATTCTACTATCTCTCGAAACCAGAAATTCAAAGAGCTTAAACGCCAAAGTATTTTAAACTTTATCATTAAGGAATTCGGCGTTTTATCCATCTAAATCGGTATGATTATGTCCACTTAGCATTAACACAGCGACACCCTGTCACCCGCCCGGGCGAACCCGGGGCAAAAGGCTAGTAAGCTCCTAAATTAGATATGACGTCACATGTATGTACAATATTTTTTTAAATCGATATTTTATTTTTCGTGGGACTCAATGATGTCGATTTTTGGACGTCGGTTTTAAAAACTAAAAAAAAATGTTTTATTCTCGGGATTACTATTTTCGAAGCGTTCCATATTTAAAACTGAATCTTTTACAATAATGTTGTTTTAATTTATACATAGTTGCAAATATGAACGGACGGCGCGATTTTGTTCTAATATTTTATGCTGCTCTTACATTGGACATTAAAACCTAATGTAAGACCAGCATAAATTTAACAATCGATAGCAGAATTTCACTAGGTATGAGAGTTACATTGTATCTACCTAATACTTTCTCATTAACTTGCTCTTACTAAGGTAACTTTAAACTTCTATCTTAACCAAACGGTTATACCATTCATAATGCACGCTCTACCATTCTATATACCAGTTAAAATTATATCAATAAATCTTAAATTTTAACACATCTATAGGTAATATGGTAAAATGAATTTTATATTTACGGAAAAACAGTATTCTGGATAACTTATCAAAAAAAGATATACATTCTACGTACAGACGTACACTCATAAAATTAGAAGGTTTGTTAAAAAAATTATCTTTCTAGTTACGGGTATCATAGACAATAAAAAGTGAATTTTGTTAAGCAGTTAGATTTATAGAAACTAAATGCAGTATGTCTCCACATTTATCTACGCAAAATTGTATTAATTCGTAATTTCTCTGTGTCAACCGTACGGGAGAAAATGTACGCATCGGCGTGCATGTAGAATAGCACGTCTAGTATGATTTCTCGACACGCGCGCGACGTGACTTTGCTCCATAGAAAATGACCTCTTCCCGTGCAGTTCGGAGAGCGAAAGCCGATCTTGCCGCGACATGTAGTATGGAATAAAGCCAAGTCGCGCGCAAGAAAAAAAATCATACAAGATGTGCTGATGTTATTTTGCTCGTCGGCGATTTTAGTATTTGGAGACAGAGGGCCTACCATGAGTTTTCCCTGTATTTTACTACTGTAGTAACGTCGCCAATTTCGTATGACAGAAATTAGTTCTCAGCGTAACCACTAGGAGCGCTGTACGAAATTCAATACAAAATTGGTGACGTAACTACAGTAGTTAAGAACGGTGAAACCTCATGGTAGACCCACAGAAATATAGTTGCAAGCTATAGCGACGGTGACAGTCAATGGGACCCGCAATATACTAAATTGCCAATCAATACCGTTCACATAAAGAAGTTACTGACTGGTTCAATACTGATTCCGAGTTTATAACTGTGGAGACTCTAGGAAACAAATTAAATAGATTTGTGCTTGAAGCTAAACTATGCTAAGCGATAGAAAAAATAAATAACAGAAATAGATATGACTAGATCGTTTGGTTTCAATACTAGGACCTACAATTCATAAAAGCACTATGCGCCTCTCTCCATATTTTATTATATAAATAGATATATAATAATATTGATTAATTATTTCGAATTCTAAGGTTTGTTTTTTTTTCTGATTAAAATATTGGCATTCATCTTACTAACTAGCATCGAACGGTGTTAAGTAAAGGTGAAAGTACCTAATGTAGTGATGGTGGCGTCTCGATTCGACGCCTTCCGTGACCCCGGTCCCCGTCGCGTGACCATGACGTCGTACCATCCGTCTCCGTCACGTCACACCTCGCACCATCCGACGATCTAACTATTTCGCCTAAATGACGATCCGATTTCGTTCCCATACCTTCTACTAACTGCACAATCGTTCTTTAGTCCTCCGAAGTGCATCGAAATTCACGTCTACGGCGGGACCTACGAATTCAAGTAGGTACGCGAACAATATAAATACATTATAAAATTTTAGGAGTTAAATAGTTAAGAAATTCGATTTCATATCTACTAAGAATGTTTGTTTTCCTATCTGTTCGTGAGTGACGTCCCCGTGATGCAGTGGTCTTATTAAAATATTTCTGTCGTGTTTTATTTTAAAAAGTCTTTTTAACCGCAAAGGCAACGATCGCCACTCACAGTAAGTATGATAAGATGACAAGTGAATGAGGATACTCAGAAAGGAAACTTGCTTAATTTGGAATGGAAGGTGCAAGGCCGGTGCTATTTTAAAATAAAGAAGCGAAGCGTTATACGGCTTATAGAATGATACATAAAGTTATTGTACGCGAACATCCCCGAAGAACTCATTTCTTACTTGAGTACCTAATATGGACAAGGTTCCAATACCTATATAGCTTTAAAAGGCCTCAACTCACCCGTATTTTGATCACTGCTTAGTGATCTAGAATGTTGTCGTCAGAACTGCCTTGGATTATAGTTTTGCTTTTACTTTATCTTGCAGCAAATTTTGATACTTCAAAATACTGCGTCTCCTGAGATATGATTGGGTATTTTTTTTATCGGCGGCTTAATACTGTCATTCGCCTAGCTTCTCATGAAGAACAAAAATTTGTTGTCAAACCGATTTTGAGATAATAGGAACAGTCGAAAATGTTGAATGTTCAGCTACCCGAATCGCACTTATATTCGACTCCAACTGGAGTGTCTTAAAAACCAAACTCAAACAAAGAAATCCTGGCATAAAATCTCAGATTTTCGATAACTTTTCTGTAGTTTCATCAATTGGATATTTCAGCGAATGTTTTTGTTATTTGTAAAAGAATGTCATCTCCGAGTTTCTTAGTCTGCTTTATTATAACTGTCGTAGTAGAATAAAAAATAATGTATCGACAAATTCACCTAATCCATACTTTTCTTCAAACAAACAAATTCAGCAACAATTTGAGGTGTAGGTTGAGTGCATTCGCTGAAAATATTTTCATTCTTTAATAATTAATTATAATCAGACTCGACCTGCGAGCTATTAGACTTTATCGTCATAGGAACTTGAGTCCTAAGTGTGATTTAGGAATATTGTTCTATGTAGATGATGTAATATCGTTCTGATGTGTATGCGCTTACTTACTTGTCTATTTATATCCGAGGCGGATGTCCGCGTAAACTATAGCTCGATTCATAGCCTTATGTCTGTAAGAGTTGCGCGAGAGTGAGATGAGGATGAGGTGGAATCGGTTACACTACGAGACAGTATAAAAAGGTCGCGACAGACTAATGGACCCTATGAAGCGGCACGCTCGCCGAGGGGTGGCCGATATTCCGTAGTCTATCAGAGAGTTCGGCAAAACCTGCCTACATGAAAAACATTTAGATACATTTAAATAATTGCAAAGCATACCCTGTATCCTAGAATCACTTTTATGGGCGATTGTTTTATACATTCAGAGAGGACTCATTAATCTATTACAAACTTTTGCGCAACCGCAAATATATCTTTAGGGATTTTTTTTTAATTTTAATCAGTATAAAGATATAAGTACACAATATTATTAATTTTACCCGAGAGCTGTCGCGTGAGACGACTCTCTGCGGATTCATTACTCCTACATTACCCACGAGGTGATATTTATCGATATACTAAGTATACGTGTTCCAGTTTGGCATCGATTTATCTGTAACCTAAGTAGCTGCGGCGCGGGCGCAGGCCGGACCGTCTACCGAGTCCTACCCCGGTTATAAAGCGCTACGTCCTAGCCTAGTGTCCTCGTCGCCGCCGCCCGTGCCCCGCACCCGCCGCCGCCGCCGCTCCGCTCAGCACTTGCATATTGCATATTGCACTTTGCACTTCACTCATCACATCGACTCGGACTCGGCCTTAGTGCGCGAAGACAACCCTCTTTACGATTTAACGCGAGTTATCTCGCTGCAGTCCGATTCTGCCAACATAATCGATATCGATTCATTCATCTTCAATATCATTATCGGTCATCAATGAACTCGATTATGTCGATTATCGGAATCGGTCCGCTTTTCTATAAATTTTATTTGGTTTACCTAAAATGTACATTTTGGTTTTGACTAGTGCGTTTGTTGAGGCCGGCCCTACAGTCAGATTACGAAACGAAAGCTAATCGAATAGTCTAAAAAAAGGTAACAAAAAAAATATTAACAAAAGTCTAAAGATGCACCAAAAACAAAAACGATGCTAAAACAATTAAAGAAGCGTAACAACGTATTGCACAATCGTGAGTTAAGAGAAAAGAACTAGAGATACTTAATCGATAATTGCATGTATGTAATTTTTAATACACACGGCTTATTTATAAATCATAAACGCCTAAAACTAGAATACTATATCAATATAATATAATTATTTGTGTAAATATAAAATTCTATGTCTTGTGGTGAGTGTAATATTTGACTAGAGGGTGGCGGCGGCCTGCCCGCTGGCGCGTCGCAACCGCGCGTGGGGTTAGGAAGACTGACACTCTGCCCACCGCTGGGACTACACCACATCACCATTCAAGGCAGTACTGAACATTCCTTAGTCAATCCACTTTGTAATACAACATTATGTGATTTGCCGATCACAATTGACATTTGATCCAAAAGCGTCTTCCCCATCACTATCGCAATCGTATGTCATCGATCGAATATAGATGATTGTCAAGATAGCCACTCTACTACGAAATTAGCTCTTTGCTGTTACGAAGACGCAACTTATATGTGTCATCGAAAGAATCTTTTCAATTATGAGTAGATAGTGATTAAATTTTCAACTTTTGTACAATAGCCGTGTTTCCTTTAGGATGTCAGTTTTGCCAACAATTCGAGTTGTGTGGGGTTTTCCCCGAGGCGTTAATCTACACTGCGTCATAGAGTCTTCATAATTTCCTTCTGGCCAACAAACATTTTCAAAAATTCTAGTCTGATGACTTCGTGTTGATATATCGACGAATTTTAGAATGTTTTACGTAGTTAAGAATGTCTTTTAAAATATATTTTCAGTGTATTTAAAATTGTTACGTTTGTTACTAATTCCATATTGTATTGTCGTAGATTGTTTTAACGACAGTAAAACTTGTTCTATAAATAGTTGACAGTTTACGAGGACATCAAACTAGCATTTTTTCAAATTTTAAAGATAAAATGAAATCAATGAAAGTCCGTAGAGTCGCTAGTGTAGGCGATAATCCCTCATCGGAGACCAAAGTTGTCCACCTTTACAATAGTACTGGCATAAGATTAGCCTTCCCGCGCGCACACATTATTAAATCTAAGGTATCTCAGTATCATTTTATATTTATATTGGTACCTTTTTGATTATGAATCTATTTTTGTCTGTAGAAATTACACTAGTTTTTTTTGTTCTGTTAGCTCGCGTATCATCACTGTTGGCTCCCTTTCCGTTGTGTCACAGTTATTGTATTTAACACCTTAACAATAGTATTATTATATGTATATGTATAGACACACACACGAATGTAAGAAATTAAGTTGGGGAAGCGCGCTCTGAGAATTGACGTCGCTTTTTATAGCGATTTGGTAACTCTATTCGTATACTATGAATCTGCAATCTTAGAACAACTGGCTTTGAATTTAAAGTTCATATTGATGTGGCATTTTATTGCGGTTTTGTTGATTAAGACTGCCTTTGAATGAAGCTTTCACATACCAAATGTATTCCCTTTTCTCAAACCTAGAGTATTCTAAAAAGTTCCATCTTTGATCTGCACAGTTTTTAAGTCCATCTCGAGCCCATATAATATTTTTCCCGTTTTCGTGGCATTTCCCAAATTTTCCATGAACGTGTAAAAAAATAAATTGTGAATTTGAATTGAAAATTTAATCAAAAAACCCACCGAACTCGGGGGAAATATAATCTAAACATTTGACAAATGAATTCAGCATTCAAAGCCAAAATGAGCTTTAAAATATTCACATCAATTTAACGATTAGGTGGTTAGTCTTGCTAAATGCACTTACATAAAATTCCTTCGATCTGAAATGAACTCTATTTTAAGAAGAATATAGATAAGATCGATAGAAGAAATTCTACACAATTAACAATTAGCTAGACTTGTATTTCACAGCCCTTGTTTTCACGTACCTACATAGTATACAAAAAGTTAGAGCGAGTATTGACTGAAGAATTCGCGTGTCATATATATTCGTTAACGAGTGCGAAATTGTAGCGCTTAGTGAATGCGATATAGCGAACATTTACTTGAGTTGTATTGGATTAATGTCAGTAGAATCTAGGTATATTGGAATACATGCATGAATGAAGTCTTTTCAATTTGATTCTAGGTAACAGAATTTTCATGGCATTCTCTGGTGTCTAACGCCTTTCAAGCAAAAGAGTTTGTGGCATAGATATTGGCTTTTCCTTCTGTATAATATCTATGGAAATGGCTATCGACGCAGTGGTAGTCACAAAAATGAATGTAAGATTTCTATTTTGAACTAATGAATTTGAGATCTTTCTTTCGTTTAATAAGACATCGTTATTCTACCAAGATAGGTGACAGCAGAATTCTCCTGTCAAACTCACATAATGCAGAGCGCAACACAGACCACGCAAATACAGAAAAAACGGCCTGTACAATCCATTATGTTGATATTATACTTTTTTTATCACAGCCCTTTTGGAATATACAACACATAACACACGTTCTCGAAACGAAGGCCTAAGATATCGGTCTCGTTGAAGTGCACTTTGATTTGTACACAGCGTTCAATACAAACATTTAATTTTGTAACAACATCGCTCTAACATGTAGTTTTTGGGCGCTGGGCGTACCATGGACAGGGATTGATGTTTTTTTTACAGAACTGTTTAGATTAATTATATTATTTTTAATTAGATGTTCTTATTAGAATACAGGGTGTAACAAAACACCTTAGTTGTATTTAAAGGGGTGGTTTAGACCATCAAACTAAACAGCTTTTACAATGGAGACAAAGCAGAAAATATTAAAAATATTTTGTTGTCCCATAAATTTGAATTAAGTCGCTACTGCAGTTTTGTATGGAACAGATGATTTTTTTCTGATAGTGAAAGTTGTTCAGATTGATGGTTTGAATCACTCCCTTAAGTATTACTAGGGTGTTTTGTTACATACTCTTTGCGTATATTTTTATGCTTTTTGCAATGCTTATCTCTAATCTTCTAGAACATAGATTTTTGTTATTCACGTTATTTAAAGAGAATAATTATTTAATTAATCTAAACAGTCTTTATACAGGAAAGATATTTATTCTGTAGTAAAATCGGCACCAATCTCGGAAGGCATACAATACCGACTGGGCTTAAGTCGTGCATACACCAACCATCTTAGGTTTTGTACAAACTGTCATTAGGTACACCACAGCCGATAGCTTAGACACACACATAATAAAATTTAACAAAATATAGGACATATATACTCCAATAGTGATTTAAACGAGCACTTACATTAGTGTGAACAGAGCGAGAGAGGGAACCAACAGCGCCGCGATGACGTCAAGGGCCATGCACAACAATCTTTGCCGAAATTCAATTAACCTACGGTTAACGGAAACCAACATAAAAACGTGTCGTTGGACGCTTACCAACCACTACACTACATATAAAACAACGCAAGTGCGCAAAGATTCGTGTGCATCCCCTGAGTTTCATTGCAATATACAATCATTAAAATACATTTTTTTCTTACATTTTCAACTTACTTAATAAATTCAGTTTGGCTTAGTTCAAGCAAATAACTAGTATAATAAATTTATGTTAAAAGTTTCAGTTAAACGTTAAGTACTTAGAAGTAGAAGTATGATTACGAATGACAAAATTTTTATAACGTGTCATTTTTATAATAATAATAATAATTTAATCAAAGTTAATAAATTGTATATATAATAATATAATAGAGTAATTTAATGATTAATCCATAATGATAAGAATGAAGCATTCCTACGCGTTTGATTTAATAAATTACTTTTAACTAATTTAGTATACTCGCCGAATGGGCTTGCATAATTCTTTAGGTAAGTATGTAGGTAATGATATTTACTATACAATAAATGTGTATTAAATTCCTTGGAATTGTTGATAATACGCGAACAGGTGCACCGTGGGCGAGACGAATAGTCCGGCCGCCTGCTGAAACATAAAACACACTATTTTCACTAGAGGGTTACTTGTTACCCCCCCGGTAACATTTAAGAGACCATCAAATTATGGAGCCACCCCAAAAATCTCGAATAAAAAGAAAAAACAATAAATACAAATACGATACAACTGTTCCATTCATTTGAATTAAGGAGGCATTAGTTTTTTATTATCTGAATTTATCTTTAATTTAACTCTAACTAGGGATGAAAACCGGTAAAATTATCCTCGAAAAATACGGTAAAATTCAATATTTTACGTAATTTTCAGTTAAATACGTTTTTTAAAATTTTTCCCTATGGTCTGGGAGATCGCTCACCTGAGCTCATTTATTTTTGACTAAAGTCAACGGTTTTTTGTACACTAAGCCCCACTTGCGCCAACCACGGGTTAGCAATTAACTCCGGATAAAATAGCTCTTTCAGTTGTTTTTCTATACAAAAAATCATGGGTTACCAATTTAACCTAGAGTTTATTGCTAACCCAGGTTGGCGCAGGTGGGGCTTAAAGTACCTACGTAAAATTTATACTTTATAAATTCTGGTGTCAGAGGGGGTGACAGCGGGTGAAGGGTAGAAAGGGCGAAGGGAGGTGAGAGAAAGTTATGGTGATCACTACAATGTTTATGTGCCTGTGAGCATCGTTTATTTATTTAACAAATGGCAAGTTATTTTCAAGGAAATGTAAAGAAACCTAAAGAAACCGTTTAATAAACTGTCAGCTTATAAAAAGAACCCGTATAGGCTGATGATGGTGATTAGTAAACGTACCATGGTGACGTGAGCGCGCAGGGACGGCGTCTAGGGTTAGTAAGGCCGGTTGGCATCCTTGGGCCGCTTCAGCTGCACCTTCAGCCGCTTCATGCCGATCTGGAAGCCGTTCATCGCCTGGATGGCCGCCTGAGCCGAGGTCGGGTTGTCGAACGACACGAAACCTGCCGAACATTAGTAAGTTCCTATTGATATTGTTATATAAAGTGCCACTACAGGCTTCGTGATTAATTACACTTTATAATATCAGAGATAATTGAGGAGGAGGTAGGAAAAACTGTTTTAATCCTTGTAATTATAATCAAATGAAAAGCTACACTAATGGATCTTTTTATAGCCAAACTATTCCAGAATAGTGTTCGCTAGGTCTTGGCGTTGATTAATAACATAAAATGAAAGAAAAAAAATAACAAACGGTTATGTAGACATACATATTTCGGTGTTTCACCACTTCACAGTAAGTTCTTGTTAGCTTATCTGGCATATCGTTTGACATAATCTTTCACAAAAAATATATCCAAAGATCTGTCAGATAAGCTAACAAGAATTAACCAAGAAGTGGTAAAACAGGCCCTAAATATAATAATTATTAATGCGTTATATTACGCGTGTTCACAGTCATACCATGAACACAGATTATAGATACAATAATACGAACCGAAACATTTGCTCTGATTAGTGGCACGATCGATGAACACTTTGCTACTGATCACGTTCCCGAACGGGAGAAACATCTGCATCAGCTCCGCGTCTCCAAACTCCTGAGGGAGGTGGTAGATGAACAGATTGCAGCCCTCGGGCCCCGAGATCGAGCAGCCTGGGAACATAAGAAAATCTTTAAAGAACTCACAAATCTGCCTCTGAACACCAATATTGAAACCTTAATACTAGTTCACAACTTTATAGATTGAAGAAAGAATTAAGTTTGCGATTAAGATTCTGTAAGGAAAGCAGATTTAGTGATAGACATTTAGTAGATACTAAAAGAAGTAAGTTCACTAAAACTGTTTAACTAATAACATAATAAGGGTTGTAAAAGTTACTGACATTATTAACTTAGTTAATCACTAAAAAAAATTGCAGTAGTACAGAAAAGCTTATACAACTTGGGCATAAACATGGCTTTGCACATACTACAGACAAACACGGTCGACTGTTTAGAACTTACGTAAAAATAAATAACAAGAAATTCTTTAAGGTACTGCTCATGTCGAAAAAAAATTATGTGTTCCATACAGTATTTTGCTTGAACTAAAAAGTTGACCACGGCTAGTTAAATTGTGACATGCGACAGGCATGTCACAATTTATAAAAAATAGAAAAGTCCTACAAACAAGTCACGTTTTCAATCAATACAACCATTTCACATTATAGATACTAGATAGATACACAGTATAGACATTTATTAAACTTAAAACACAACATATACTAACCGAACAGCGTACAGCAACAGACGAAGATGGTTCTAGCAAGAAGTCGAATTCGACATTTATTGGTACCTTTACTGTCGTAATCACATCCAATAAAGTGACCAATGAATGTCAAATATTTGTAAGATAGGAATAGTTATTTGTTATGCTAGGCTGCAAAGTTGTTTTTTGGCGCGAGTACTTGTATTGAAACCTGAGCAAGCGAAGGAGTCTAAGATTGAACCACGAGCGAAGCGAATGGTTTAAATAATAGAATCCTGAGCTTATAGCGAAGGTTTCAAAGGTACGAGACGCAGAATAACTTTGCTGCCGAGCGAAACACAAAACTTTTCACCTCACAACAGCGAGGATAAAATGTTTTTAAAAAGTTTTTTTTTCGTGGTGGCCAGTGACATGAAATAGTTATTAATGCATTTTCAGTGGACTGGCGGTATAGAAAAATATTGAATAGACAGATTCGAATTTCAAAAACTCTTTCCACGCTAGCGGATAAAATGCACTTTTGCACTCAGATTTCGAATGATGAACAGAATCTTTCCGAGCTTGTGAGGTGAAAAATAATTTATAATCATGTAAATAATTTATCAAAGAGGATAAAGCAGTTACTTTCCAAGTGTTAGTAGAAACAGAAAAAATATATGTTTGTGATAGTCAAAGTTTAATTATTGTATTTCGAACCATTTAACTATGTATTACTTAATGGTGGTAACATGGTTTACTTAATAGAACGATGAAACAATTTTCAGTAGGATTAATATCTACGGATATTATTGCATTTCTGAAAGATCATATTATAATTAATGTATATTGACATCACGAATAATTTTAATACTTACTCGTTCATCGGTATAGTTTCCGATTATTACAATTGAATTCCTATTTCATTAAGAATTAGACAAACCTAAAATCAGAGGCTTCCTACTAGCCTGGGGACCAAGCCAAGGTCCCTTTAGCTCAGGGCTCCACTTACCTTCTCTTTGCGCGGGTGCAATCGTCGACATCGGAGGTGGGATTGGTTGCGGGAACTGCCCGTAAACCGCTGGGTAGGCTGTCGAACATTAATTGGCACATTTTCACAATGAACACTTATGCCGTTACTAACAAAATGAGTTCAGTTGAACACTAATGACCAAGTGAACACTACTTAAGTAAACACTGTATAAAAGTGTTAACTGCTGGTAAAAATTCATTAGTGTTCACAAAAAAGTTGTGAACACTATATAACTAACAATTACGATTTCTTATAGCGTTATTATATGTATCCATAGCTTCGCAAATAGTTTGAATTCTAAGCAGTGTTAAACTGGTTATGTTTTTTCATTAGTAACGGTACTATTTGTTGGGTACATATACATGCATTACAACATGTTGGAACACAATTTTAAACAACAAATGCAGTAATGCATAAAGTGTTTATTAGTAAAGCTGTTTTTATTTTGGTTACGCAATCTTTTTGATATTTTCTTTGGAGTTCAATGAATGAACCAAATTAAAAGGTACCTTAAGCTCTGCTTGGATTAAGCCCCTGGTTTATTGACGGAACAATCTAAATACAACAATTATACGCATAAATAACAACTAATCGTTAATAAACATCAAACAAAAACTACTTTAATGTGATTACAAAACATTTTTCATCAGCGTGTAAAATATACAGAGCATGTATCATCATAAATAAAAATACTAATATCGATTTATCAATCGATTCGTCTTGTATCCACTGGTCATAAGATGGTGTCATTTATTCGGGAGGTATATGAAATCTTAGGGTGTCACTGTTTCGTGCAGTTGTAGGTATGTAATTTCTTTGCCCTATTTACCTCTTCATTTCGATTTAATGTTGATGGATAGATAAATCGATATAAAGCAATGAACAATATTAAACAGTTCGTTCCCTGCACATTGATATTGAATACCATTTACTGACAGATAACAATTAGGTTTTTACTCATACTATACTAGTAACAGACGCTGATTTGGTAGCCAAAGGATTAATTTAGTTTAAATTTGAACTAAAAGTAATATAATAGGATAATCTTATTGAATTTTTCTATATTAAAATCCTTTGGCAACAACTACAAAACATTAATGTTGAAGATTCGACTAAGGCTTTTTTCGTAACACTTATATATCATAAGAACAATAAATAACACTATTGCATTGAAACGAAACTAGAGCCAACGAATAAATCCGTAGAATCTATGAACAAGTTGCAGCTAATTCTTGTGATCTTGAATGCATTCAAGCACTAGTTTTTTTTGGCTACGGTACTATTATCATTCTTATGATTAGTGAGACCGTATGAGACATTAACATCGAAACTCTTAGTCGACCTTCAAGCGTGACACAAAAGCGATGAGGTAAGACTGGTGGAAGTGACTCACCGACTCCGGGGAAGGGCTGCATGCCAGGGTAGGCCGCGTGCTGGAGAGCCGCCGCCTCACCGTTCTGCAGGCCTTGCGCTGTTACTGGGACAGCTGGAAAATTAGTTTGGTAGTTCGTCAGAAAAGTTTCTTGACTGAAGTCAAGAAACTTTTACCTGAAGGCAGCCCCGGATCTACGATTTTTTCGAGGCGGGTCAAAAAATTGACATTCCCCCTCTCCTCCAAGGGAGTAGCAATAATTTTTATACTTAAAATTTGGAGCGAGCGAAGTGAGCTCGAGATTTTACGACAATATGATCTAAAACGTGGATCGAATTCTGCAGTATGACTGGGTAATTTCAATACGATAAAAAAACCAAGAGCGAGCGAAGCGACCTCGACATTTTACAGCAATGCGATCTAAAACTAGTAGCGAGCGAAGCGAGTTCGAATTTTTTTTGCAATATTTTCAAGTCATTGCAACGACTTTCTTTTTCATTTTCTTCATTTTGGCGCCCTCTTAACCTGCCGCCCGGGGCGTTTACCCCTTGATCTGGGGCTGCCGGAAGGTTAAATTGCTGTTTTTAAGTGGGGCAAAACAAGACAATGCCTTTTTGATTTCAGCTTGTGTAACGGGAGTGTGTTCTTTGATAATGTATCCAATGAACGTAATTTGTTAAACTGAATAAAAAGGAAGGCACGGACGTTCAAAATTACAAATATTAATGTTTCGAGTTAAACTGGTGAATAGCGAAGACGAGCTAATTAGGATTCCATTGGCTCCTCAAAATTTAACTCAATTTATTATAAAATCACTCTTCAGGATATTTAGTTAACTCGCCTTTTTTATTCCTAACCGCAAAAAAGCTTTGTCTCTGATGCTGATATCTGAGAGTTGATACGTACGTCCAGTGAACGTCTGATGAATGCCGTTCGTGTATACGGCGTCCTGTGGCGGTGGTTGTCCGTTAGCAGTCTGTGCGGCCATGTTGAACCCGGGCATGGTTGGGGAGGGTAGCGATGGAAGGGCACCGTTCAGAGGCTGAGCCCCACCGGTGCCTATCGCCAAGCCGGAGAAATTATCTGGAAGATTTCGGTTAATAGATCAGTTTAGGCTGCGGAGGCAATTGACAAATGCGCTGAATATTTTACAAATAATTGTAGGATTTGATGAATTGTTCCTTTGTATGACATCCGGAATAATAGATGAGGAGGCCTAAGATCACACGGTAGATCATTATTCTCAGTGGAAGTTAATATGTGGTGTTATTAATAACATGTATTATATATTAGTGACCAGGTGAACACTACTAGTAACTAAAAGTGAACACAACCGATCAGTGATAATGAACACGACTTATACATAATCTAATAAACTGCAGAGTAATGTATTCGTATAAGTAGTGTATTCAGTAAGCAAATTTAATAATCAATATTCAAAATTGATTGTTATAATCAACTGACTTTTCTTTCCTTTTGATATTACCACCAAATAACTAAATAATAAAGTATAATTACCAGAAGTGGGTGGTACGACGGAATTGGCCATGCCGTTGAGGGCATGCGACGCAAGCGCCGTCATCGGACTGATGTAGCTCTGCGCCGTCGCGGCCACCATCAGCGCTGCTTGTTGCTGAAGAATAATAAGTCTTATTGAGTCAAGTCCTAAATTCCCTTGTAATCATCACATCATTATTTGTTTAAGGGGGCACCGAGCCTATTGTGCTGCCCTCAATTGATTTTTTTTTATTTCTGAACAATTAAACATTGCCAAAAAACAAGAATGTCACATTGTAGTCATTGCTGATTTTCAATTTATCTGGTCACTGCTGATCTACTTTTGGCGGTTTTAACAATAATATCTATAAGCATGAAACATAATAATTCGCAATGTTTCGATAAATTGAAATACAATCAAGACTACAATGTGACTTTATTGTTTTTTTGAAATGTTTTATAATTTTTAGATATAATAGAAATACGATTGAGGAAGCACAATAAGCTCGGTACCCTATTAACACTTGTGTTTTTCATTATACAATAAAAAAATTGGAATCTGCTGTTAATTTTATTAAACTAACATACAAAAAAAGATTTTCTAGCTTCCGGAAATTGAATCCTTCGTTTAGCATTCTTGTGTTGTGGAAAAAGCAGCCAAAAAGGCAGTACCTAGATGGAATTTTTAAAAAATACATGCGTTTGACAGCCTAATGTTGCCTTCCATCTTCTGCTACGTTGTAATTCTCTGTATATAATTGTTACAAGATAGTTTAATTTAATTTAAGTAAGTTTAATTTAAATGATAATTTTACAGACCTGTTCCGTGATGACTTGCGCGTAAGTGCCGTACGCACCGAACTGGTTGAACACGAAGGGGTTGAGCAGATTCATGTTTCCTGCCATCTGCTGCATGCGTCGTAATTGTCTCTCTTTCTCCGTATCTGCAAACTTGACCACTAAACTAGATGAAGCTCCCTGTAACAACGAGAATACAAAAGTTAGGACATAGTTATGATTGGTTATAAATGATTATTTCTATTAAGCTGATTTGAGATCGAACGTTTTTTGCTAAGCCGTGGTGGTCCAGTGGCGAGTAACCTTGCCTGCCGTGCAGGAGGCGATGGTTCGATCCCCGTCTAGGCCGACTCGTACCAATGAGTTTTTCGGAATTTATAAACGATTTGTAACACCACTGGCTTTTCGGTGAAGGAAAACATCGTGAGGAAACCTGCAAGCTTCAATTTCGAGGCATGTATTGTACCCACTGTCCATTAAAAGTGGCGACGGGCTCACCCCCCGTCACACTGGACAGATGTTCTGAGGTTTCAGAATATCTCTGACTACCCCCTCTGGGAGCATATGCTTATGCGTTTTTTGCTAAGTTTTGTATTCAGGGGAAATTGATCGTAACACTAAAGCTTGACACACACACATACGGAATTTCGATACAGAATTCGGACTTTCGACGCTTCCATAATTCCGAACAAAATTCTGGAGGGGGCCAATCCATACGAAATCGTAATTCCGTCAGAAATAATTCCGCATAAATGTGGTGGCCCTAATTAATAGGGTGCCTTAATTTAACATGTTTGCTATAGCAGAAACTAGTACCTATAGCAATTAATAAATATAATATATCCAGTTGTAAAATTCGACGTTCATCATCTACGTAAAGAAAATTTCCCGTCATCTGCACTAAGTAAACGACACAAAATTTTCCACAACGTTAAACGTGATATTTCCACACGAAATAGCTAAAAAAACTATAGGCACGACCATCAAAACAAAACCATTACTCAAACACCAAAGTGGCTATAATTATTTACTACGGAGCCTACAACGACACTTTTCCATTACTTTTACCGCCCATAAAGAAACACCGAAGCCTCTTAAAAATTCAATATCACGAACCACTTTAAACGTCCGACTGCAATTTTCTGCAAACTACACAGCGAAAGCTACACAATGCGAGAACTAAGCGTTCAACATTCATTATGTATTTCTACGAGCAAAAATGGCTTGGCCCGGCCCGTAGGCCTCGGCGCAACAGGTTTCTCTCCGTATTGCAACAAGTTATTTTGGGCTCACATCCAAAAATGCATCGGGACTTGCGCCTGCAAACTTGGCAGGATCGTCTGGTCGTTTGAAGCAATAGTTTCACCATTACCGACGGAGGAGCCGTAATTGGCTTGATTTTAGTAGACTGTTAAGTAGGCTTTAATTGCTACGCTCTGTTCCAAATTGGTATCGAGCTGTGGTTTAGTTTTTATTTGTGGTTTTTCGGGATTATACTTTATGAAGAGGTTTGCTTTCTAGATTTAAGAATAACGATGGTTATGAAATGATTATGTAGCATTAGTGTGTAGAGTGTAGCTTTGGCTATATAGATTCATATTTTATTTTGAAATGTAATTGAATTATTTCTTCCTGTGGCTTCCGAGGCATCTAAGTTTGTTTTATAAAGTCAGTTATGCATGTAGGATCCCACTGCAGGGCAAATTTAAGGGTTCCTTTGAATATTGGTGAGAGGAAGTGGTCCACGTGGGCCCAGTGCGGATTGGTGGAGCGAAGTTAGTGGTCAACTTGCTCAGAGAAAATTGTCGAACCGTTAATAAGCCTATGACCTGGTTGAATGAGTTGCACCGCCATCTGACAGAATTATCCGGGTCCAAATGCTTAACCTGCCTTCCGTAGCATGGAGACGCCTGAGATGAAATAGCACTAAACGGTCACCCATCAATAGGCTGACCAGACCTGATGAATGCCTTTCTTTTATTTATTAAATGCTAAATAATACACTGAAAATGAATCTTAAGGCAATCTTAATGCATGCTTCAAAAAGTTGTGGCGGAGTTTCTGGCAGAGTCAAAAGGGAATACTTACGTAATATGATAATTATGTGTGTATGTGTAATTTAGTATTGCAATTTAGTATTCATTAAGATTGAATAATGACTGTAAATGATACTGTCTTAGTTGTCTGGGTTGTTTCAAAGTCAAGTTACTAGAATTTTGATCGAATTTTAGTAAGATAGAAAAGCTTCGGCCGCCCATCGAAACCGCAGTTACGGTATTTTTTTGAGTTGCATTGTAGATCTGGTGTTGGTGGTCGCTTGTCGGTTGCCTGCTCCCCGGCCAACAACGAAGCTACAATTGGTTCATGATTGCTCATTTATGCACATATTAAAATAAATTAAAATGTCATGAAGAAGATTATTTCAATCAATCAATCAATCAATATATACACCAAAATATAAACCGTAAAATACAAAGAACAACTCCCACCTAAAGGAGGTTTGAAAAAGAAAACAATTATTTAGGTACCTAACCGACCATGTGACGAGAAGTTGGATAGGTCTTATAAAATGAAACAAAACACCTCTTTATTAGAACTAAGTTATTTTAATGTTTCTATCTCGAGCCAAAGTTAAAAACAGGGCGTAGAGAGAAGAAAGAGATCTCGAAATTTTCGTGAAAAAAACCCAGGAAATACTCGATTCTATAACATTAGATTTAGTACACATACACATACATACATAAACTTACGACCGTAATTACTTTCAAGGTGGTCAGAAACATGACATAACATATGCAAAACAACATGAAGATACAACAAGTACAACATTAGTAAATTCGTTACAATAATAAACTCGTACTTCCCCTTCAAAGCCTGCATCAAAACAAAATAATCTTTAATGTGTTTTTCATAATATCCAAATTACTCTACGAACAATACCAAATTAAGTACCTCATTATTGAAATTAAAAAGATGGAAAAGCAATCTTAAAAGAGAAAATAAAGCAAAGAAAATGTCTAAAAGCAGATTGCAGCGAACGCTTCTATTTGCATGGTAATTCATAATTTGATATTCATTCATTACGATGAATGGTTCATTTCATGTTTCATTTCCCCCTTTTATTCTAATTTGTTTGACTCATCAATTTATTATTGACGGGCAATTTTATCCATTGTGGTTTCACCTTTATTAATTTTAATTTTCAAAATGCAGATGAAAATTGTATTAAGTTAATAATGGGTCCACTAAGTTATGTTTTATTTTGATAATTTGTTATAAAAAACATTATACAGGGTGTCTTCTTCGAAATGAGTGCATGGAGTGCAGTCCTAGTGAAATGGATGCTAGCGACTTCAATTTCACACTGTATTATCAGTATCACAATCAAATCACCCATCAAAACGAGCCTTGCTGTAACTGCCTGCTTGAAAGACAGGTTGGCAGTTGTAGCAATGAATCTGATTACCTCGAAAGTGATTACGGTATGTACATATACAAAGTATCCCTAATAACGTTTAAAGGGTTGTTCAGTTTGATGGTCTAAAGTTAAGACATCAAACTAAACAACGTTGAAAAACATAAAATAAATCCTACTACCCTAAACATTTGAGTCTAGTAGGTACAGTCATCATCAGATATGTCGTACCATACAAGGTGTTCAAATATTTCTGAGCAGCACAGCACTTTTCATTATCTTCTTTATAGTAAATGTTACGAATTATATCTAAATCATAAATATCGGAACAGCTAATTTTAAATAATTTCATTACAATGTTATTTAACATTAAAATGTAAAACAACGGAGTAAGGTCTTTTTTCCTAAACTATTCAGATGTTTATGGCCACCCGACTTCGTAGATATATTTGATGTTCTAGGCGTTCCAATATTTTTGATTGGTTGTGTGTAAAGAAATTATTGAAAACTAGCTGTTGCCCGCGACTTCGTCTGCGTGTACATTTGTGATTGTTTGTCGTGTCTCGTCTAAAAGATCATGAATTTTCATAGAGAGAAGTAAAATGAACATCAGTAAGTACCTATATAAGTAGGTACCAGAAAAATATATTTTACTGATCCATCACTTAAATTTCTCTACTGGTTGTGTGTAAAGAAATTATTGAAAATTAGAACTGCTTAGAAATATGTGACCACCTTGTTTGCTACGATATATCGGATGGTGACAGCTTTAAACCAGCCCCTTTAAAATATAGGGTGTCTTGCTACATCCTGTATATACCAATTCACAGCAAAAAAATATCCTTCCAATTCCATTAAGCAAACAGAAACAAGATCCTAAACAAGGCCAGTATCAACATTTACACACTAAACTCGCATTACGAATTTAGGCCCATCGCTTAAACGAGCACAGCTTTATATTCGGCTTACACGGTTAAGTTTATTGCGTATTTTATTACGCAATCGTGTACACCAGAGTCGCGTGGAAACGACCTCCGCGGCCCAAGCTGCACAACAATATCTAATAAGAGGATATAGGATAACTACTAGAATTTACAGCCGTTGTCTACCATAAGAGCAAATCGTCCGTGTAGACATCTCCTAGAGCTCGTATAGACACAGTTACCGAAAAATGGGCAACGTTTATAGTGCAAAACCAGGATAGTCATAAGACAACGAGTTTCGGAGCCAACTCTTAAGAGTAACCTTTACCGGAATACGTTTAAACAGTTTCTAGAGCACAAGTTTAGTGTAGTAGATAGTCTTATGATAATATTAGGATAGTAAAACAGACGTTCTTTAAACCATTTTATAACCGATCGGCTAAAAATTTATAATCACAAGAATCATACAAGAATAAACCGCTTAAAATTATTTTATTTCCTAATGGCGTACGTTTGACACTTATGATATTTATTTCAACATGGCGTTTACATTTTATTAACAATAACATCATATTTATCACGCGTTGGTATTTCGTATAGACAGCGCGAATGAGAGTGCGGATTTAATTGTATCGTGGGAAATATGGAGATGATTGTATAAAACTAAAGGGCTCGCTGTATTATAACATTTAAGCTAAAAGACATTATTTTTAACATTTTCATAAAACATAATGCATTTTAGTTTTTCATTTAATTTCAACAAAAATTATATTTTTATGATGCTTCCTCATAAAATGTATCCATTTCAAGTAATTTATAGTTTTTAGTGGTCAAAACAAGTCTTTAAAGCTACATCAAATATGTATAACTCTTTTTAGGTTCCATTTTAATTTTTAAAATGGCGACGCTTTGCGCCTTGAACCGTGACAAGAGTTTTTATCCTATAGAGAAAGCTATAGAACACAATATGACTTTCACTAGATTAAAATACTATTCACTGACATTTCATTCCGTTAAATAGTAAATTACTCCTATGAAGCTTGTATGGTGGTCTATAAAATGCAATGTTTATATACTGTAATTTCTTGTCATAGTCGTACCAAACGTTTACAAGGCTCTGAGATGTGAAGTGCAAGTGTGAAGGATTCATACAATATTTAAAATTAAACAAGAAAAAAACAGGTAGGTAGGAAAGTTAAAGCCTTTTTGTTTATTACTTAAGTATTATGTGAACATGAGCAAAAAATCTTGATAGTAGTCCAAAATAATAATGACTTTTCAATCATATAAGAACATCAGTCATCTTGTTAGAGTTAAAGGAAAATAAAATCACTAAATCCACTAAATCCACTATCACCTTTATGAGGAATGGTCAGCCCTTGTTAGCGATGTTTATTGACTTTGCGATGTCAGACTTAGCATATCCTCATGACAATATTCCCCATGGGTATGTCAGATATAATATTCTGAAAACTCATAACATCCCCGTTTCTATAGTACCTAAACTCTGCCCAGTGTGACGGGTAGTGAGCCAGTGTATGTTAGACTGTATTGTTTGATTTAAATGGGAGTGCTTGTAGGGTTATTACTGATGTAAGTGTCCGATTAAATCGTTCACAAGATCGATAACGTGGGTGTCTATTATGACCCCTAGGCATATTACACTGGCTCACAACCCGCCACACTACCTATTAGGCAATTATTAAGTAAACTTTACGCCCCTAGTGTGGCTGACAGGAAAAAAATTCTCACTGTCCCCGCATGCCCCGCAGGTCAATGTCCCGGGTTATTCCCGTTGTCCCCCAACGCTACGCCCCCAGTGAGGGGGTCGGGATGTCGCAAAGAGGGTCCCATACAAAATTAGGACTCAGAAAATTTTCAACAAAACACAATCGCCAAATATAACATTCGGGATCTGGGGTATGACCCCACCCCCCCTCAACCTTTTTTTAGTCCATTTTTTTGTTGAGTAGACTAGCTAAACAGTAGCAATTCGGTTCTGGTGGTCGCAAGAAACCTAACATGCTCGTCGCTTCGCTCCTCGCTAACCTAACCGACTGAGTTAGATCGCGCCCCCTTCCCTTTATAAAAACATAATTTATAAAATATATAAGGTCTAACAAAATAAGGTGAAACTATTTTAAGGGGATGATCAGACCATCAAACTGAACAACTTTCTCTATGGGACCAATGTCGAAATCAAATTTTTTATAAATAATATTTACACTGATCTACTAAATATTTTGCTATCATCCCTGAATAGGGACCTGTGTTTTGTTTACTTTGCACGCCGCACGCACGCGGCGGCTTCCTTTGAACTCAACGCGCCCGGCCCCCACTCCCGCCCTTGCTTGCGTTGCGTTGCGACCTTTCACCTTGCTTTGACGTCTTCAGTAGCGAGCGAGCGCTCGCGCACGCCGACCGGTAGATACGTTTTGCGCGCGCCTCACTCAACCTCTTGCAAGGTTACGTCATTACGTGATATGCTTTACCATCATGAACGTGACAACTAGTGACAAAGTGTACGGACCTAGCTACTTGGACGATACATACGGATTTCGGTGAATAGGCAGAGGTATTGAGTGACCTGGAGAGCGATTTTTGAATCTCATTCGGTGAGCTCAGCAGTTGAAAATGTCAAAATACCTAACTATGGAGATACGCATCTTTCTGCTGCTGATTTGATTTTAAAAAATCTCACTCCTGAAGTATGATTTTTGAAAGTCAAATCAGCAGTAGAAAGATGCGTATCTCCATAGTTATTTTGACATTTTCAACTGCTGAGCTCACCGAATGAGATTCAAAAATCGCTCTCCAGACCTGACCTTACGCCACTTGATTTCCATGTATGCCAAAACAGAACCACCAGTGAGCTCCGACAACGGATAGTGACCGCACACGTGATGTTATTAATACGATTGAGACGTTTTAATCAATAAGTGCAAAGACACATCCAAAGACGTGCAATAAAGTTCATTGAGAAAGGTGTGGGATATGTTCAAAATTGAATGTAAGTAAAAGTACCTACTTACCATACCATTTGGATTACATTTTTTAAGCAAAATGCTACGTTCATTATCTACCTAAACATCTGAACTTAGACGTCTCACGTCCCCAACTGCATAGTCAACCCAGCTCGCGGGGCCCCGGCGCGTAGGTTCAGTGACCTCGCCTCGCACGCCCGCTTCGCCACACTCGTTCACAGCAGAACAGGGCCAAATCCAGTGGTAGATATTATTATTTTTTATTTTTAAACAGCAGATTTTTTTTTCTGTTAATTTTGATAATGGTCCCATAGAGAAAGTTGTTCAGTTTGATGGTCTGATCATCCCCTTAAAATAGTTTCACCTTATTTTGTTAGACCTTATATAGATAACGGTGAATCCTAGCTAAAAAATTGCAAAATTTTTGAATCCATGGGATACACGGAAACCCACCCTTCCGCATGCAAAAATAAAAAAAAATAATTTTTTTTAATTTTACAATTCCAGCCCCCATACTAATTTCACCCGAAAGTCGATGGTTCATACAATTTCGATCAAAATTTTTCTAAGTCCCAGCTCCATATAAAATTATCATAAAAATTGTTTAAGTGCGCGACCCTCTTTGCGGCACCCTAATAGCCGAAGAGCGGACAGTTGGCAACCCTACCTGATCGAGTAACAAGATGCGACCTACCTAGGGTGTAGCACATCAGAAAGGGTTGCCTGGGCGTAACCTGGAGGGTTTTGTACAGTGAGCAAAAAAGTGGTCATTTTTTTTTGGTGTAAATTACCTCATTGAGTAACAAGTTGGCATATAGTAGGTACAGTCGATAGAGCTCATCCAGAAGTGCCAAATTATATAGGGTTGCCTCGCCTAGTCCTGGGACTTTCCTGAGTCGGCCTGATTTTATAGTGGCTAAAAATTCAAAAAATTACCTCATCGAGTAACAAAATGAGACTTTGCCATTTGATAGCTCTAGTCGTCCTATTAATAATTAACGTAGGTTGCCGGCCCTAAACCTGGAACTTTTCTTCTTCGGCCGAGTTTTATGTTCGAATTTAAAAACTGATTGATGCAACAACGTCGTGGAAATGTGTCCATGGATGGTTGAGAGATTGGTGGTATGTAGTAATCAATTATAGGTACCTATTAATTTGGAGGGACACAAACTTAAAAATTGTGCACCGTTAGAAAAAAATATCCAAAAAGTGGCGACACAGTCAGTATGCAAGCAAACCTATGAAAGGCGTGTAAATACTGTATATTTTATTATAATTGTTACGGTCAGTGTAATAAATCTGGTCAGTCAGTATTAAGAGGAAAAGTACATGAAATTTGAAGAATTGGTATTTCAGAGATCAATTACTGTCGGGGTGTACGGGGTAAACGCAGTACACTATGGCGACAACCTAACTGCCAACCTCATCAGCTCGTGGTGCACCCTGCCGACTAACCAACGAGGCTCTGGCGACCGACTGTGATTCTGGTATATCCATCCAAAGCAGGCTATACCAAAATCCCTAGACCTATGATGGGCAGCAGCATCACCGGTGCAACTAGTATATCCCTGCGATCACCAACCCGCTATACCAAGCGTGGTGATTATGGCATTTTTACCTCCCAAATATGGAATTTAGTCCCACATGGCCCCGGCCCTTAGTTCCCGGCAGCTCTACTATTCCAGGCTACGGCAGTGGTCTAGCTAACGGTAGGACGGGGGGTGCTAAGAATACCCGGGTAACGAGAGGCTGCCAACATCAACGACTGTTATTGGCAACGTTAACGTATAACGGACGAACTGATGGAGGATGAAAAGTTCACGAAACTCGAGATAGAACTAAAAAAGATTGAGAGGCATATTCTTGGGTTGTCAGAGGTCCGAAGACAGGGGGAGGATACGATGACCCTAGAATCTGGCCACTTGTTCTACTTCCGAGAAGGCGAAAAGCTGTCCCAGGGTGGCGTAGGATTTCTCGTCAACAAAACCCTCATCCACAATGTAATGAAGATAAAGATAAAGATAAAGATAAAGATAAAGATAAAGATAAAGATGCATTTATTTGTATGACATGCGTAGTTTTACAAGCAGGTGTTACAATAATTATTAGGTCCTCCATGTCTTACCTTACGGCTTACAAATTATTATTTTGATAATGTCAGAGATGCTAATTCGTGTATTAAATTAACTCATTACAATAATCATCATCATCATCAGCCTATCATCGTCCACTGCTGGACATAGGCCTCTCCCAAGGCGCGCCACAAAACTCTGTCCTCGGCCTTCCTCATCCAGTCGCTCCCCGCTACTTTTTTTAGGTCGTCTGTCCAGCGCAGGGCGTCCCACACTACGCCTACCAGTTCGCGGTCTCCACTCTAGAACTCTGACACCCCATCGGTTGTCAGTTCTTCGGCAGATATGACCAGCCCATTGCCACTTCAGCTTGCTAATTTCCTGAGCTATGTCAGCCACTTTAGTTCTGTGACGAATCACTTCATTTCTGATGTGGTCCCTCAGAGAAACACCGAGCATAGCTCTCTCCATAGCTCGCTGAGCGACCTTGAATTTATGAACTAGCCCTACCGTCACGGTCCACGTTTCCGCACCATAGGTCATCACTGGCAGAACGCACTGATTGAACACCTTCGTTTTGAGGCATTGTGGTAGGGACGAGGAGAATATATGACGTAGTTTCCCGAAAGCAGCCCATCCTAGCTGGATACGCCTAGCGGCCTCCTTGTCGAAGTTGTTTCTACCTAGTCTTATAGTCTGTCCAAGGTAGACATAGTTTTGCACAATTTCTATCGCCGCCTCACCGACGTATACCGCCTCTGGCTCGACATGAGAATTAAGCATGACTTTCGTCTTGTCTAAGTTCATGCCGAGACCGACCCGTCGGGAAGCGGCATTAAGGTCGCTAAGCATCCCACTGAGGTCATGCAGCGATTCCGCCATGATGACAATGTCGTCGGCAAAACGCAGGTGTGAGATGTACTCGCCGTTCACACATATGCCTCGTCCTTTCCAATTGAGCATCTTGAAGACGTCTTCCATCGCATTAGTGAACAGTTTCGGGGAAATAACATCCCCCTGTCTGCTAAGAGGAGTGTCCTCTTAGCAGTTGGATCAGCTTCGTCTGCTGATCTTGTACTTGTACGGACATAGTGGCGGCGTCATACAGACATCTAAGCACCTCAATGTATCGCCAGTCGATCTGGCATCGCTGCAAGGACTCCAGAACAGCCCAGGTCTCGATCGAGTCGAAGGCTTTCTCATAGTCCACAAAGGCTAGACACAAAGGTTGATTATACTCCTCGGTTTTCTGTATAATCTGCCTTACCGTGTGGATGTGGTCTATGATACTGTAGCCTTTTCGAAACCCGGCCTGCTCCGGGGGCTGAAACTCGTCGAATTTTCGAGCGAGACGGTTCGTAATGACCCTCGAGAACAACTTATAGACGTGGCTCAGAAGTGAGATCGGTCTGTAGTTCTTGAGGAGGGTTTTATCTCCTTTCTTGAAGAACAGGACCACAACACTTCCGCTCCACGTCTCCGGTGTTATGCCATTGTGAATGACGGAATTGAAGAGCTTTCCTAGGCCTTCAAAACAGGAGTACCTCCAGCCTTCAGAAGCTCTGTTGTTATTCCGTCTTCACCCGGAGCTTTGTTATTTTTAAGTTGTTTGAGGGCTTTTCTAATCTCGCTCGAGTCAACGTCCGGGATATCGTCCGTGTAGTGGCGTACTAGTGGGGCTCTGGGGTCGGTGTTGCGAGCTACAGGCTTTGGGGCGTGTGTTGCATACAAACTTCCATAGAACTTCGAAACTTCAGTGAGGAGGTCCGGCTTAGAGGCAACGATCTTCCCATCCGCGGTTTTGAGTTTTGACAGGTGGCTTCTCCCGAGCTGCTGAACGAATACTTTCGACCCCCGGTTCTGCTCAATCGCCTCCTCTATGGAGCGCGTGTTGAAGCGTCGGAGGTCGCGCCGTATCAGCTTTTTTATTTTTTTGTTGAGAACCCGATGTTCTGCTGAAGACTCTTGCGCAGATAGAACTTCACGTCTATGCCTCATGAGCTCCAGAGTCTCGCTTGAGAGCTTGGATTTTTTTGCCACACGCTGCGTGCGAAAATGCCTGTAGCCCACTTCACGGAGAGCTTTTACTAGTTGGTTTGTAGCCTCGCCAACGTCCTCGGTGGTTTCCAACGAATCAAATCGATTTTTGAGGTCGAGTTGGAAGCTGTTACTTCCAACGACAGTTTGGTGCAGTGTGGGACGGAGGGTCGATTTCATCAGACGTCTTCTTTCAAGCTTGACATTTATATTCAGAGTACCTCGGACCAGTCGGTGATCACTTCCGGTGTTAAACCTGTTGATCACTGATACATCTCTGAATATGTGCCGTTTATCAGTCATGATGAAATCGATGTCATTTTTCGTCCGGCCGTCAGGGCTTCGCCAGGTCCACCTCCTTTGGGGCTGCTTCTTGAAGAATGAGTTCATCAAGCATAGCCCTTGCCTCTCTAGGAAGCCGACCAGCGTATGCCCTCGCTCATTCCTGGTACCAATACCGTGTGGACCTACCGTCGACTCATCGCCCTCCTGTACTCCCACTTTGGCATTGAAATCCCCCATCACAACCGTGAAATGAGTCTTTGCGGTATCGTTGATAGCTCTAGAGATATCCTCGTATACCACTTGGACTGCTTCGTCAGAGCCCGTCTTAGTAGGCGCGTATACCTGTATCACCTTCAAGCTGTACCTTTTGGTGAGTTTCAGTACGACGTACGCTACCCGATTCGATACACTGCTGATCTCCACTACATTGTTGATAAGGGTTTTGTTGACGACAAATCCTACGCCACCCTGGGACAGCCTTTTGCCTTCTCGGAAGTAGAACAAGTGGCCAGATTCCAGGGTTATCGTATCCTCTCCATGTCTTCGGACCTCTGACAGCCCAAGAATATCCCACTTAATCTTTGTTAGTTCTACCTCGAGTTCCGTAATCTTTAGGGCTTGTCCGCATAGCGAATTTTAATCGCGCGAAATAAATTCGCGCGAATTATTTTCCGGAGCCAGAAAGTAGCCTAGCCGCACTGCCGGAAAAAAATCGCGTATTTGGTCGTTCACCTCTAGCTAGCAAGTAACAGTGAACAAGACAACTTGATACTTGTAATTTTTTTTTGTAACTATTTTAAGTACTTTGTTTGTAAAAGTAATTTATTAATCATTTCGAATAGGTATTAAAATTTAACTTAAATAAACATAAAACGTAAACTATTAATTAAAATACCCTGATTGTTTAATTTTACACCTTGTAGGTATAGCATTGGTTCAGTTGATTTTACGTGAAGTTCGAGCACAAACAAATGCCAAAAATAAAATTGTTGATTTATCAATTAAAATCAGGGATTATACACTAAAAGTCAACGTTCTATGTTTATTTATGTTGCATTTTAGTACCTACTAGTGTTTACCCGCGACTTCGTCCGCACAAATTGTACAGGGTGTAAGTGACAGCCTAGCAAATACTGAAACGGTGAACTGAGACCATCAAACTGAAAAACTTCCACTACGAGCTTTCCTCAGGAGACGCGAAAAAAAAATCTGCTGTCCCATACAAAACTGCTGTACCTACCCGACTCAAATGTATGGGACAGCTGATTTTTTTCGCGTCTCCTGAGGAAAGCACAAAGTGGAAGTTGTTCAGTTTGATGGCCTCAGTTCATCGTTTCAGTATTTGCTAGGCTGTCACTTACACCCTGTATACCAGATTTTAAGTCAGATCATAAACTATCAAACAAAACAAGTTTTATCAAAATCGGTTCAGTAGTTTTTGCGTGATGCGCGAACAAACAAACAAACAAACAGACAGACAAAATTTCTAAAAAAGGTTGATTTCGAGTCAGGGATACCTAAAAACCATACCTATCGTAATCTTTTTTTTTGTAAATATCTTCAATCTCTATGTTTATGGACATAAGGTCCAACTAAGGGTAGATTGATCTGTCGCCGTGCGTACAGACACACTTCAGTTACAGTTTTATTATAGTTTAGATTTAAATGATAAATAATTAATTACTTTACCAAAAAAAGTACCTACTTACCCAAGTAGACGTTTTCAAAAAAAAAAAACAAGTATCAAGTAGGTATCATGACTGTAGAGTTCACTCAATACGGTTGCGTGAGAGCGGCCGGCGGCGGCGGCGCGCGGCTTGCTTTGTTGTGTGTTCCATTGATAGAGTGTGAGCATCAAGACGGCAGGATCAAAATCCTCGATTCAAAATGTATCTTATCAGTAACATAGTAGTACGAATCTTCAAGAGGAACTACAAAATACATGTAATTGTAGACTTTAATTAAAAATTACTAATAATTATTGAAAAGTAATTTCTCAATAACTTTTTTGGTTTGTTTTTTATTTCTTATCAAAAGTATCCACGTCAGTTTTATAGGAGAGCCTTACAAAATTAGTTAGGTATATTATTTCAATTAATTACAAGTAATTCAAGGGTGTTACTCCTCAGCGTTTGAACGCTGTCATTATCCTCATCCTCACCAAATATTTTCGCTTTTTATAAGAAAAGGTATATTTTTAACTCTGTTACAAGGGTCCAGCAAGCTTTACGACTGCGGTATAATATTTTTTACATTCTTTTATACAAGGTGTTACAAAAATACAAATAAACATTTAAGGGGGTGGTTTAGACCGTCAAACTGAACAACTTTCACTATGGGACCAACATCGAAATCGCGAAAAAAAAAAATTGTGTTCTATACTCTACAAACCGACTCGAGCTAAAAAACTCAAACGTGTCGAGGAGAAAACATCCTTAATTACTTTCGTTCAATTCGGTATGTCAAGTTTTTTTTTGTCTTCATTTTATATTTTTTACTGATAGAAGACATAATTTTAAGACACCTATTTCATTTTTATTGCGATTCATCGTGTTTATCACTATAAATTAAATTTTTAAATTATTTTGATCTGTAATCTCCAAGTGCAAAATTGGTGGAAAGAAAATAATTCGAACTCCATAGAGAAAAACTACTGCTATAATAAAAAAAAAAACACAATATGCCTCCTCTTTCTAATTCTATTTTGGAAACAGAAACGACAACATCAAATGTCAAATTCTGTCATTGAAAAAGTATTTTTTTTCTTAATGGCCAAGTTACTTTAAGTTGATTTTATGTTTACCAAGGAGTTTGCAGGGGCAGCGAGTGACGTCACTCGTGGACTGAAAAACTACGTTATTTTATTAAAAATATCTGTAATCCTTACATTTTAAAATCTCTGACATAGAAAATATGATTATTGAGACAAATATCTCGAAATGGTTTTCGATTTAGACCTCCAAAAAAAACTTGATATACCGAATTATTAATTAAAGTACGAAATGTACCTAATCAATTACGCGCAACACTGCCCGTCAGGCAGTGGATTTTAAGGGGTTGATCAGACCATCGAACTGAAATTATTTATGGGACCAACATCAGATTTAAAAAAAATGGTTGTTCCATACAAAGCTGCAATCCTACACGACCAAAATATATGGGGCAGTTGAATGGAGTAGGTACTACGTTACCGATAGGCCAAATTTTGAATAGAAGATTTGATCCCGCCATCGTGATGCACAATACCGCGGAAAAAACCCGCAGTTTTGCAACAAAGCTCCGGATTTTTTCCGTATGTGCGAATACATCTATAATCCGTTCAACATAGGAAGACGCGTGAAACAAGCAATTTTCGTACTTAGTGCCTTGACATAAGAGTCCTGTCAGAAGTCATCCTATTTGAAAAGTGGCGTATGTTACAGAATTGCGAAAATAAAATCGCGCGGAAAAAAATCGCTGTCCGGACAAGCCCTTACGTCCTCCATTATACGTAGCCAATAAAAGTCGTTGGTGTTGGCAGCCTTTCGTAACCCGGGGATTCTTAGCACCTTAGCACACTTAGCCCTACCGTTACCTAGACCGCTGCCGTAGCCTGGAATAGTAGAGCCGCCGGGAACTAGGGGCCGGGGCCATGTGTGACTACATTTCATATTTGGGAGGTAAAATGCCATAATCACCACGCTTGGCAGAGCGGGTTGGTGATCGCAGGGCTATACCAGTTGTACCGGTGATGCTGCTGCCCATCATAGGTCGAGGGATTTTGGTATAGCCTGCTTTGGATGGATATACCGGAATCACAGTCGGTCGCCAGAGCCTCGTTGGTTAGTCGGCAGGGTGCACCACAAGCAGATGAGGTTGGCAGTTAGGTTGTCGCCATAGTGTACTGCGTTTACCCCTTACACCCCGACAGTAATTGATCTCTGAAATACCAATTCTTCAAATTTCATGTACTTTTCCTCTTAATACTGACTGACCAGATTTATTACACTGACTGTAACAATTATAATAAAATATACAGTATTTACACGCCTTTCATAGGTTTGGTTGCATACTGACTGTGTCACAACTTTTTGTATATTTTTTGCTAACGGTACACAATTTTTAAGGTTGGGTCCCTCCAAATAAATACCTATAATTGATTACTACATACCACCAATCTCTCAACCATCCATGGACACATTTCCACGTCGTAGTTGCATCAATCAGTTTTTACATTCAAACATAAAACTCGGCAGACTAAGAAAAGTTCCAGGTTTAGGGCCGGCAACCTATGTTAATAATTAATAGGACGACTAGAGCTATCAAATGGCAAAGTCTCATTTTGTTACTCGATGAGGTAATTTTTTGAATTTTTAGCCACTATAAAATCAGGCTGACTCAGGAAAGTCCCAGGACTAGGCGAGGCAACCCTATATAATTTGGCACTTCTCGATGAGCTCTATCGACTGTACTATATGCCAACTTGTTACTCGATTAGATAATTTACACCAAAAAAAATGACAACTTTTTTGCTCACTGTCCAAAACCCTCCAGTCAACCCTGTAGTTTTTGACGTAGGTACCTTTCTGATGTGCTACACCCTAGGTAGGTCACATCTTGCTACTCGATCAGGTAGGGTTGCCAACTGTCCGCTCTTCGGCTATAACCATATAAATAATTAATAAGTGTTGTATTCGAATTTATGACATTATTATTTTATTATTATTGTATAAAGCACACTATTTTACTGCAAAAACGAAAAGTTGATTTTGCGATAACACCATTTACAGTGTTTCCATTAAAATCCATTGATACTATTATAGTGGGGGACAACGATAACATATTTTCCCGGTCGGCTCCAGTGGGGGACAGCTAGCTATTTTTTTCCTGAGACAAATCCACTATTGTATCTTGTTCTAATATCTCTTTATTTTCCATGTATTTACGAACATTTCGCCGAAATCCCCCGGAATATTTGTTTTTTTTACTTTTTCCATTGATGGATAGTTGAACACCGTCCAGCAGTAGAATAAAAACACTTATTAACGTATCTTTTCAAAACTATCCTCTATAAACACATTTAAGCGGGAAGCCTTCAGATTTTACTCTGTAGAATAGATATAAACTGTGTCCGTCTAGAACATTCTAATAAACATTTATTTATAGACCAGTATTAGACCACATTGATCACGTCTAAAACAAATTAGCTTATGATAGTCAAATCACCCTACAGAAAGTCATAAAATATGTCCCGTTCAGAATTATTACTCTAAACAAACACTTTTTCCAAACTAAGTGTAGATAGCAACTAGTTTATTTACACTAGATTAATCTTTTAGTTTAAAGGAGGTTCTAAAACGTGGATCTGAGACACTATACTCTATTAGAATGTTTCATCTTATTATAAATCACCTTAAGAACACTGTTGTCTATATATTAACCACTAATAGGCAATTAATAGTGTATAAAGGTTTAAAGCAACTTGCTGGTGTTACTTGGGGGGTCCTATTTGTTACAATGTTTCCGCCAATTAACGGGTTAATATTAGTCTCTTAATTGTTGTTGCAACTTCACTTTCGCTGTTTTGATTTAGTGAGTTTGTTTGTTAAGGGGCCGACATCAGTGGGACACTACGTGTTTTCATTAAAAAGTACTATTTAAAACGCAAGCCTTTATTAACTGAATACATTTAATAACTGATTTTGTATGCATATTATTATGCTCACGACTATATTCCCCGAGGGGGTAGTCAGTGATATTCTGAAAACTCAAAACATCCATGGTTCACGGTACCGAAACTGTGGACAAATTGAAGCATGCAGGTTTCCTCACGATGTTTTTCTTCACCGAAAAGCCAGTGGTGTTAAAAATCGTACATAAGTTCCAAAAAACTCATTGGTACGAGTCGGCCAGGACACTTCAGCATGTATTCTACTCATCAAACTGAACAACCTTAAATAGAGCGAATTACGAAAATCTGAAAAAAAACTGCTGTACCTATTCGACTCAATAATGTATGGGACAGCTGTATTTCTTTCACGATTTCGATGTTAGCTCCATATTAAAGGCCTCCCCTCATTGCAGCGATATTATCGCTGCGATTTTGCGATAATTGTTCTCAGTACATTTTGTATGGGGACGCGCGCGATCCTACACACTGCCGCGATATTATCGAGCGATAATATCGCTGCGATTTTGCGATAATTGTTCTCAGTACATTTTGTATGGGGACGCGCTCGATCCCACACACTGCCGCGATATTATCGCAACCTGACGCAATCTCTTTCTACTACATTCAGTGAAGGGCGCATGCGTGACGCGAATCGCGGAAACGCTGCAGTGTGTAAGGTGTCGCGATATCGCTGTCGATAATATCGCACGATAATATCGCTCGATAATATCGCTGCAATGTGCGGAAGCCTTAAAGGTTGTTCAGTTTCATAAGTAGAATACAATTGCTGAAGTTATCCAGGTATGATTCAGGAGGACTCTTGTCACTCTCTTGAGTGCATCTGTGTTTGAATCGCAACACTCATGCGCCTCAATATTTGCACTTGAATGTTTTTATAACAAATCAATGTTTTCTAAAGCGATTAAGAGTAAACCGTAGTATTTTCTTCTCTAAACATTAAGGCGTATCAGCCGTGGACCACTCTCCTCTCACTCACACTCCATACTAATCGATGAGAAAGAGCGCGTGTGGCTCCAGTCAGAATTTTGCTGTTTTCTTTGAAAAATTCAATGATTTTTTATTAATTTCGAAAAAGTAAAAAAACCACATCATTCTAAACTGTATTGTGAACAATATAGTAAATTTTCATTTTGTTCCGTTTAAAAATGTAAGAGTAAAATGGTTACAACTGGAAAAAAAGGGGTGACTTTAGAGTCCCTTTTCTTCGGTTTTATTCATTAAAATCGATTTCTAGAAAAACCACATCACTTCTCATATCCTGTAGATAGTTCAGTTTAAATTTCAGCTCAAAAAGTGCCATAGTTAATAAATAAAATGGTTACAAAATTACCCAAAACTGGCAGGTAGCCCCTTAAGAAACTAATAGAAATTATTTTTGGCGCCAGTGTGACTAAAGTTCGCGCTAATGTGGGATTATAGAGCGTTTGGGGTACGATTTTCAGCAAGTAATTCCGAACGTAACGTAACACAGAGCCAAAGCGTAAACACACAAAAATTAAATATCAATTTTATGAGTTCTGCTGAAACTTTACGGTATTCTTCTTATCGAGTGGGCAGGAAGCCCTGGTGTCACAGTTTATTCAAACCGCCTTACGGCCTCTGACGTGGTTTTTATGTAACTACTACCACCAGAGATAGTAGCCGGGACCAACAGCTTAACGTGCCATCCGAAGCACGGAATCATCTTACGGTATTTATTTACCATTACCCACCTATAAGAATACTCACAACCATGATACGCAATATTCATTACTGGAATACCAACCGAACCACGTCAGAGCCGTATAGGCGGTTTACATAAATTCTGATATGACACCAGGGCTTGCTGCCCACACGATAAGAAGAAGAATACCAACCAAACAGCTTAACTATTGTCTTAATGCTGAATATATCATTTTAGACGTGTATTAAAAAGCATTTTACACTATGTTCCAAATAACAATAGAATTTTATCCCATATATGGACGACCCAACCATAGTTTGTATTGGTCCCTATTGGCCATTGGGTTGTTTTCGACCCAAATACAACCCTTGTGTTAAGTTTATCACCCCCGAAAAAATGAATAAAATCGAAATCGAATCTTTGTTATTTTACGTATGTGTAATGTATGTATGTGTAAAAGCGTGTGCATGACGCTTTTGTCGTTTTGTCGCTTTGTCGTGGGCGGCATGCTAGCCGTGCTTGAATCACAAGAACGGAGAAACATTACTCTCATACATTTTTAAAACTGCTTTAGTAAGATAATGTGGAATAAATAAATACTTAACTTACTTTCGTATCATAAATAAAATAAAAAATCATGTCAATATTCCAGTAAAAAATAAATTTTACTTACTTACCAGGCTCACTAGGAAAAGTTGTCTTTCTATTTTAATGTGAAATAAAAATAGCTTATCTAACCAATTACGTAAATTCATCCAGAAGATATCTTATTTGATTACGAATCATAATAAATCACAACAAATATATTCGTTACATTCTCGTCTCATATATTGTTCACTCTATCTCAGCCTAAACAAATAGTAGATACATAGGTGTAGATGTATGGGTGTGTATGGAACGGAGGACAGATCGAGATTAACAGTAAATAACTGCCTCTGAGACAGAGGGCTTCCTGCCGTACTGGCCTTAATGTGCAGAGGGTGTAATGTAATGTATGTATGTAATGTGCCTTAGGGTTGCCACTAGGCAGAACAATTAAATTGATCGTACAATAAAAGATGCTGAAATAAATACAAATAGGTACAACGCTGGATGGTTTACTGTTAATAAACGATTTCTTCCAGAAAATATTTAGGTGAGCCTGAAAGACAAATTTTATTATTTGTTAAAAGAATAATTGCCAAGTAAGAACTTAGGAAGAATTGCTAAACTAAAGTGGCAGTAGGTGGGGCACATAATTACTAGTATATAAGTATAATGATAACTAGTATAATTATCATTATAGGTACTTACTAGGAATGAATGAATGAAATTAAATATAGGTAGATACCGACTTTATTTACACGAAACACATAAATACAGTACCTACGGAACAGGAAACAAAAGTAATGATGGTACAAACCAGGCGGTCTAGATACATACATACATACATACATACATATGCTCACGCCTATGTCCCACTACTGGGGTAGGCAGAGACAATACATCGCCACATGCTACGATTCTGACACACATCTTTCGCCTCCTCAACATTCATAAGTCTCTTCATACATGCTCGTCGGTTCCGGGTACATTTTATTTGGCCCTTCTTCAGTACGCATCCTATTTGGTCAGCCGGTCTAATCGCTAAAAAGCTTTTTCTTGCACACTACCTTGGGGTAGAGGAAATTAACTAAGAATACCTAGGTATTATGCTATGATGTGCTGATGAGTGATGAATCTTTAGTACCTAGTACGTCGATGCCCTCATTCCCAATTTACTAATATTTGTCCATTTGCATAAATAGTCCAATCATTTTATAGGTAGAGTTTCCTTGTATGGACACCCTAACAATAATTCATCAATCGCTGAAACTTTGCAGTGTGATAAAATAAAGTATACGGATTATGGTTGACAAATAATCTAGGACCGGAAAAATTTAAACCTAGATTATTTGCCAACCGTAATCTGTATAGGTACTTTACTTTATCACACTGCAAAGTTTCAGCGATAGATGAATTATTGTTAGGGTCAAACCCTAAAATGATTGGACTAAATGTAAGCCTAGCAACGTGATAAATATTGTTTTTTTTAGCGGTTTGTTCCAAGTGATAGGGAAAAAATATAATTAGGTAAGTAATTATTATACCTAATTTCCATTGTGTGTGAAAACCGGACTGTTAAAAATGTTGAAACATTCACACCCGGATGTTATTTATGACAATTTTGTGGTTTCTCAATTATCTAGCTAGGTGGTGAGGTCACGGTCATCTTTTGTTTTTTGTACTTAATGTTATATTTTTATGCTTTTGCGGTAGGGTCTTCAACTCTACCATAAATGATATCATGAATTGGCTTTCTAATAGCCATGCTTTAACTTATTGCTGTCTCCCGTTTGCAGTAGGGGGAAGCCAGATATTTCTTTTTCATCTCTCATACTCTGAAAGTAGGTCATTGTTTATCTATGAAGCGGGTTGAAAGTGAAACATTTCATCCCTAGGGATGAAAAGTAATTTAAAAAAAAACCTACGTCTAATACTGGGCAAAGGCAGAAAATTATACAGCCACACTTCGATAAAATTATATGAATTCTTATTTCTTTATAATGATAAAGATCAATAAATTTGAATTTTAATAGATGTTAATTTAAATAGGTAACATTATTTTTTGTTATTTGGAGACTTTTGTAAAAATTATAAGCAGACAGAAAAAAGTGATGATTAAAACCTTAAGAAACCGAGCCAAAAAAAAATGGCTCGCAGGTTTTAAAAAAAAAGAGCCAGTTGCGCGAAAAAGAAAAAAAGGGAGGGAAAGGGAAATGTTGCTAATTTTTCGGATCCGTTTCAAAACGTGTAAAAATCACCCGGAAAGTCTATCTGTCTCACTCTAGCATACAAAATCTTCGTATATTTTTTCTCCTTCGTGTTGGCAACCAGAGTGATTGCCAAACGTTTTGAAACGTAGCCTAAAATGAATTCATCGAGCGATTCAGAAATTGATTTTGCATTATCTAATTTTTGTTTACTTTCCTCGTATTCGAAATGAAAAGCAGAGTGTTTAACTCGGGAGAAAGTCACCCATTTCACACTCGAATTATGGCGCCCCTCACGTTCCGTTCGGGGCGCCAAACATCTCGTGTGAAATGGGTGACTTTCATCCCTTGGTTAACAATCTACTATTCCCTACTCCTCCTATATCTTCTTTGATTAATTCATTGCAGGATCCAAAACAGATAAAGTCATCCCCCGGGCTCGCTGGACTTCATTGTCTTGTTGTGAATGGTCGCCGCTGTTGATCCTGGTTTACAGGAGTAACAGAGGTGGAAATGCCTATGCCTGTAAAAAAGTTTTTTAACTTATTTACGTAGTACCGACTGCTCTCAAACGGTGAATGAAAACATCGTGAGGAAACCTGCATATGCTGAAGAAGAAATTCCGATGCTTGTGTGAAGTCTACTAATCCACATTGGACGTGGAGTGGACTAACGCCCATACAACCGCCCGGTACACATATCGGAACATACCGGGTAGCGGTAGGCATGTGCCCTGCATCCGTGACCTGAGTGGGTTTCCCATTCATCATAATATTATAAATATTTGCCCCTTACGGGATTTGAACCCGTGACCCTAGGCACTATAATATTAAAAGGAGTCGGTAGGATATACTAGGAATAGGAAGTTGGATATGATGTAGGTATACCTAAACCTTGGCGTTTCATTTCTCCGTAGTATATGTATATAATTTTTTGTCAGTTGTGAGCTTTATTTGTTAACACAAATACCTAATCCTGTCGGAGGGTCAGATATGTTGCTACAACCAAGATACAACCATCAACCATCTTTTAAAGCGTGCAGTATATCATGTTAATGTTTCCAGGATAGAATGCCGTGTCAAGTAGCGAGTTTATACTCGTAAGTATACCTACCTAGCTTGCCAAAAAACACTGCATAAGAAAATCTATTGTTTTGAAAAGACCTAACCATATAGAGCAGTTAAATTCGAGTTTGCTTCTATCTGTATCCTTCGTCAACAATACTGGTAACAATAAAGGTACCCGACGTCCGCTCAGGTGGCAATCCAGGCGATGAACGGCTTCCAGGTGAGCATGAAGCGGCTGAAGGTGCAGCTGAAGCGGCCCAAGTATGCCAGCCGGGAAACCTTGGGCCGCTTCCTAACTTATACTTCAGTTTCAGAGCGCTTACTCGACTGCGGATGCTTTAAGAGGAAGACAAATAGTATACCGTTTTGTCCATACAAACACAATAAATGATAATGACACTAGAACAAAATAAAACTTTTACCATTCAATCTGTTACCTTTGAAATGTTGCTTTTTTGCTTAAATTAATTACTGTAAGAACTAGGGCCCTTTGAAAATGCGCAATTTTACCGCCCGTTTTCAGACATCCAGGAAACAAATATGACGAATAAAAGAAAGCATAGCCAAAGTCTTTTTCATATTCTCATTATCTTGAAAGAATTTCGGTACGCAGTTTTGGAGGAGGAAGCAGGGGAATACTAAATTCAGATATCTTCCATTTTATGTAGATAAAATCAGTTTGAGCTGCACTTGTCTCTTTCGCACTCTAGTCGGCGGGGTGTGTGGATCGGACATATACGTAAACAGTCGGAAAACTGACCTATTCTCAAAATTTCTTCGAGAGCCCGTCTATCCTCTTAAGCACATGGCTGAGCACAGTGACGTGTATTGAGATTTGAGCCTTGCTACACTGTATGTTTAAACATTTTAGTTGGCAGTTTCAGAAATGCGTTCCAGGGTGTTCCAGGCCATGTAACTTAGTGCGTTCACACACGATGACGCACTGACGGAGCGGCAGACGTCAGTCCATAGAACCACAACCGGTGCGTCAATGCGTCACCGTGTATGCTTCTACGTGCGGCTTCATACTCGTACAACTTGCTTCACAAATGACGGACTGACGTTTGCTGCTCCGTCAGTGCGTCATCGTGTGTGAACGCACTAAGCCTCGACGAGTGCAACTTTTGAATGAAGGTATTGGTAACTAGGTCTTTTTCATAAGGTATTAGGGTGTAGAGTTGCATTACTTATATAATGGGTAATTGCGCTCATAATGGGTGATTGTATTCATGATACTTCGTGATCAAACGTGTTTACTCATACGTAAAATACTTAATAAAAACATACATACTGAAATTAGTTTTGTAAAAAGAAATCAAACTCACAAACAAAATACAAGAAGAAGCGATCATCTGGTGTTACCTATTTGCAGAACAAATATTGGCCAACGATCTATAGTTTTTGAGGGAGCTCAATGGTACAACAAGTTACCCACAAATATTAAAAACGCTGACTCATTTAAAAATAAATTAAAAAATTATGTTATGAATTCTAAACTTTAGATAAAACTAAACTTTATTTCAAATAGACGAAGAGATTTTCCGTTTTCCGATATTCTGTAATTCAAAAATAGCCACAAAATTTCGTTGCTGTTTGGAAATTATTTATTGGTTGGTAGTTATACATAGCGATGATTCTGACCACCCCGAAAGGGAATGCGGTCATGAGTTTGTGTTTGTACCTATGTAATTAATAAGTATTTATAAGCCACTATTTTACTATTCGCCCTCAGTGAATAATATGTGACGGCGCCTGGTGCCATCCCTCTACGGCACCTGGCGCCATCTCTCAAGTTAAAACAGAACAAGATCGCACACTAATGATGGTGCCTTGCTACAGCGCCGCCTGGTGTCGGTCTAGTGGAACGTCGGGTGTCTGTAAATGTGGTTGACAGCCATGTCAAGAGGAGTTCAGTTGAAGATTTGAATAGGAATGGCTGCACCACCGCATAACTCGACGGATCGCTAGTTCTGTGTAATCTCGGTAGTTCTACTATTAAGCAGTGATCTGTTTGCGATGAAGGCCCTCCTGCACCTATATCAGAAGTGTAAACAAACTTGCGCCCAGGAGAAATAAAATCGTCTATAGAAAAATGTTGATGGTTATTTGACAGCTAAAACCTAGCTTTTGTTTCAAGAGTCAAGACCTGATGATAGTTTTATCACGAGGTTCCAAATCGATGCGAATGAAACAGCGGCTGAATCTGCATCTGCATCAATCTGCATTCTAAATACATGGAACATGATCTAACGTATGTCCTGCCTACTCATATGGCTAGTGGCGGAACGACGAGCAGTAATTTTCAACCCCACCAGTTGACGAATGATTTACAGTAAAGTCGACGGATACATAATACAGTTCATACAGTACGGACACTCCCTGCACTCATTCGTGGAAGACAGATGGAAGACAACTACAGTGTCTACAGTAGGCAATATGGTTTTGCTAATGCCAGGCCAGCGTTTGGCCCGGCCTTGTTGTATGAAGTGTCCAGGATGAGATAGTGGGCAAGTTATCTCCGTGTTGGTATGGTATAATTAATGTTTGTGGTTCGAAATAGACTTTGGTCACGGATTATTGGTGAGAATTTTGTCGGATATTGCTGTGTTGTACCTGGTTTCATCTATTTAGAATGGGCTTTTGTGTTGTAAACTTATATTCCAGAAAGCACAATAGTTCTTCTCACAATATCTCAGACTACTCCCTCAGGGAACATAGTAGTGATCATACGATACTACGATAGTTCGTTGAATGCAGGCAGTGTAGTCAGAAACATCGCTGTAGTATCTAAGCCTAAATTTTTATAAAATATGGCTTTTATGGTTTCCATGCTTTTGTCATGCCGTCATGCCTGTATACACTCTATTTCAAAGGCATGTTTCTGTTGTATTTACAATAAAAACTTATTCGTATTTGCTTCTTTGTACAAGGTAACGTAACTCTGTACCCAGATGCTGCTGAAGAATTTAGGTGTCTCAATCTGCCTGTTGCTGACGCGATGTGGAACTTAATAGGTCATTAAGAGCTCTCTTTGTCGGCTCGTAAATCGCGTCATGTTCAGTCAGGTCAGGCCAAACTCCGAAACTCCTTCATACATCATCCTTCCAACAAGATTACGGCATTTGAAACTTGTCCTCGACTTCCGATTCCGATTTAGAAGTGAAACAAGGTCCTTATTGTGTGTTGAATTTGGGTTGTAATGTAAATGGTGGTTGTATTTGCACATTGTTGAAATTGATCGCCGAGCCCTGGGCTCTTGTGAGTGTGCACACATTTTTTACTAATTTATAATTGCGGTTTATGGACTTTTAATTTTTTATGCAATGTTTCTGGCCACACCGAAAGTGATTATTGCCGTGAGTTTCTGTATGTATGTAACTTTTGATCAAGAAATAATGTAACGGTGGTTATTATGTGATGGTTTTCGTAGATAAAAGTCAGGATTGTGTTTTGTGGATGTCAAGTGTTAACGCAACTGCATGGTCGAGCGGGCGTGCCACCTCTTTGGACAACGACTCCAAGTATTGTTTTTTTAATGTTGTCTTTTATTGTTGTTCTTGATTCACAAACTAATAATGTCTTGATTGTCGTTGTCAGTCTATCGCAACTGCATACGGGTCAAAAAATATATGGGATGGAGCAGAACTTCAATGGGCGTCTCTATTCGTCTCTTTTCTTGACGCTCTCTTTCATGAAATGTCACATGACATTTTTTCCTTCGAAATTATTTAAAATGTTTGTTGCGTGCGTGTTTATTATTTTTCGGGTAAATAAATAAACCTGAATAGAAAATTGGACACAATTTAATTTAGTATTATTTAGGTAGCATTATAACAGTGTAAAAACTTAAAATGAAGGAAGTAGGTATAGGAAAGATGCGAAACATGCGATCAAAGAGCGGAAAGCAAAGACGGTATAAAACGATTCTACATAGCAAGTTTTCCGCTAGATGAAGCTTGGTAAGCATGTTTTTATCCTATCTATCAGCCCCGGTTCATATTTAGGCAAAAATAAGGTTATTTAAAAAGTTTTTTCATTCTCAAACTAAGCAGGATTTTTTTTTGTCATTTTGTTTTCAAGGTTGGCAGCCTTGGTAGACATGTTGCTCTATGTTGGCTATTTCATGGTAGCCTCAAATTGACGTTTTTTAGGATTATTTTGCTCCAAGGAGTCCCGTCTCTTAAAACGTAGTATTATATTCTCTTTGGTCGTTGTCACGATGACGTTCGGTTGATTGTTGATTCATATCGCAAATAAATAACAAATATTGAATTGAATTGAGCAAATAAATTCGTGCTGTAGGTGTTTGATGCTAAATGGCACTGGATACATCGAAGCATTGTAAGATCGAAATATCTTTGTTGTGAAATATGAACTATTACAACGAACTCGTTTAGAAGGCCTTTTTTTAGCGGAGGAAGACAAAGTAAGGATTTACATCCCTTTTTAACTGAGTGCTGGTATACTGTATGAATGAAACACAATTCTCTACTATGTTCATGGTTATCTAGTAGATTTCGACGCCGAACCATTGAGGTACTATGTTAACTAGAGAAGCTACCGAGCAGTAATGTTTTGTAACACGCGTTAGGGTGCACGCGCTCTAACCCACTTAGCCTGAGCCAGGCGCTCGTCGCAGCCTGACGCTCCCAGCACGCGCCCCACACTGCTGATCATGGTGCACAGATTTTGTTCGCGTTGTCTGCTCTATACATAATTACTCAATGCGCCGAACCAGTTCTTCGTCACTCGCGTTTGTCAGCTGCGATAAATTCTTACCTACGGCGCCTTGTATCTCATAACCATGAGGTACAGGGTGTCGCGTTTTGATATAAGTCGCATTTTAGTTCTCGTTTCTGAAGACCAAACTTTGAAATTCGAAAAGCGCGCGAAACTGGGATGAGTGCGATACCTATCTGTTACGGTAGTAGGTAACTGTTGGATAATCTGTTTCCGAACTCGTGGTTCTGTTGTAAGATGGTGTGCTATATTTAGTTTGGACAATATTATGATGGTGGTGGTATCTCAGGTTTCCTTTTCTAACTTCGTGGTCAATGTGTAGACATAAATATGGGAGCTTTTTCTTTTGGGAGCCAATGTAAGTCAAAGAGCATAAAATTACTACGTTCTAATGTCAGATTTACACGAGGTTTCTAATTCCCTGCTTTTGTTGGTAAAGATGTTATTATTTAAACTGAAATAACACGTACCTATCTGGTATTTAATTTAAATATGTACGGGATGCATGAATCATTACAGCCAATGCCGAATATAGCCCGATGCAGTTTATGGATTAGAAAAATGTGGTTTGTCCGTACAAAAATTGCCGAGGTCACAATGCCATAACCCAAAACAGAGTCCAAATAGCCATTATTATGCGGCTTTTCTCAGAGCATCAAATCATGCACATGTTGTTTTACTATTGAACATACCTAAATCGCCGAAATTATTTCTTCCAGTCACGGATTATAGAAGAGTACAGTTGCAATAACAATCCATATTAGTAGACCTCCTTAAAAAAGTAATAATGTGAAACTTCTTCTTCTGGTTCTGTGCGAAAGTGCATGTTAGTGCTTAGTGTCTCGACGTTGAGATAATTGATAACTAATTGCTTCGTCCGTTTCCGAGAGTATTTCTTTGTGGGTTGACCTTGAACTGTCTTTATCATAAACTTGGTATGTTTATCCTGAAACTCTTGCTATAGGTATGATGTTAAGTTTTTTTTTATACGGCGTATTTGATAAACTGTTCAGTTTGCTGTGAGACCCTTTTAAAGTCAATGGCTGTTTTCTTGAGTCTTTCGGCAATTATTTCTTGACGTTGTAGTCTAGCTGTAGTGGCTCCATGGTTGAAGGATAAGATAACTACAGCCTTCAAAGATGTGGTTAGCATACAGTAAGTCTTGCTCTCATGTTGGCCGATGTTTGTACTTTATCAGTGGCGCAGCGCAGCGTCGTAGGTCTTGTGATTTCCGATATGGTTGTTTGTGTCCATAAAGATGTATTTTATGTTGTTGTCTAATCACCACAATGCAGGTTCGGCCTAAATTCTGGTGCTTAGGTTTGCACTACCTTGGTAATCTATGTGAGAATGTCTAAAAATAAAGATCTAATGTATACCTTAATTTGTCTGTTTAAGCGAGAAGATTCGTCGAGATCAGCGCGCACAAAAGAGCATAAATAAAAGAGACAAACGTTGTAACTTGCTTTGTGTCAACCTGTTATGTTTGCGGCAAGCCAGGACGCATGACTACCATCCGATCAGACCGAAAAAGCAGTAGAAGAGTTCTTGTCAAGTGAAGGAGGTTAATCAATGTGAACAATGAATGTCCAGAGGTACCTCGAAAGCATGATCCGCGGTGAGCCCGCCTTTTTCTGGATGTGCCATGACGGCGCCAGAAGATGTTACAGTTAACACGGGTCACCTTAATGGCCCGTGTTTTTGGAAACGGAATTCTATGCTATGCATTGACTACTTATATGAGGGACTCGCCTTGCGGTAGCATTTCCCCGCAAATCTGCCACGGTATAAGATCAATTGATCATGTGCAGTTTACATTCAATTTTATACCTTATCACTAAACGAGACAGCCTATAATTGCGAAATAAATAACTTCGAATCTAGAACGTTTGGGGTTCACACGAGACTGCTTTTCATGATTTTTGACATTCAAAATTAGAATCTAAAATTATGGGGAATAAAATCCAAAGTTGCGGATTGCATATTACCTCGCCACCCGCAAAAAGTGGAAGAAATGTTTGTAAGAAGAATTACACGCGTTACTAGTCCTCATATAAGTACCTAGTCAAAGATGCTATGTGATAAGATAATTGATGGAGTAGCGGCGCGGTGAAAGCAATTCTGGCGGTCGTAGTGTCGTCCGAGCCATACCCCTTGTGTGTGGGGGTTGGTTGGAGGGACGCACTCGTCTGTCCAGGTTGTTGTGAGATTGGACGGGGGGGCTGCCGTCCGTGCCACACCTTTTTGGTTGGTAGAATGGACGCACCCGGCCCAACGGTGAAGAACATGTCGAGATGCAGTCTGACGATGATGCGAGATTGTTGTCAGGCTGGACGAGCGGGAATTCAGATCTGCCGTATGGTTGATGTTTGCTTGTTTCTTGCAGGGCCGCAGTAAGATACGCCCGAGGACGGTCGACAGTCAGTCTGGCCGTGACGGCGCCTGGTGCCATCCCTCTACGGCACCTGGCGCCATCTCTCAAGTTAAAACAGAACAAGATCGCACACTAATGATGGTGCCTTGCTACAGCGCCGCCTGGTGTCGGTCTAGTGGAACGTCGGGTGTCTGTAAATGTGGTTGACAGCCATGTCAAGAGGAGTTCAGTTGAAGATTTGAATAGGAATGGCTGCACCACCGCATAACTCGACGGATCGCTAGTTCTGTGTAATCTCGGTAGTTCTACTATTAAGCAGTGATCTGTTTGCGATGAAGGCCCTCCTGCACCTATATATGCATCATAAGGATTGCTTAGGTATGTATTTATGTGTAGGTAAATGGCTAATGTTTTTGTTTTTGCTTTGTGATAAATATGTGTACCTACCTAACCGTAAGTTATATTTTGTGAGATATTTTTTTTTATCAATACCACCTAAATTTGCATGTTCTGTCAATATCACTTATTTCTAAAAGTAACATTGTTTAAAATTCTCTCGTAAAGTGACTAATTTTAAGTCTTTTGAGAATAAAATTCTTTAAACCTATACTGAAAAACTTTCCCAAATAAAGGACAAGAGGGAAATTCGAAAAAAAAATACTTAATATTCACAGACTAAAAAGAAGAACCAGACGGAATGTCATCTAATCATGAGTGAAGCACCCATTTCTTTTGTGTGCGTGCTGTCACGCGGTACATAAGGTGACGGGTTGTCGGACCTGCGCCTGGAGCTAGTGCATCTGTGTGAGTGTAGGTCCAAACGAGATTGTATTACCTTGCATGCTTCACATCTTTTTAGTGCAATACTCGGTCCGTATTTCTTTCAGGTCCGTGTTCATATTAATCATATTATAAACGTTCGATATTCTCAGCTGATGGCATTTAGTATGGAAAGGCCAACAATTTGTTTGCGTACAAAGGGAAAATTGTTCAGTAGGATATATCAAGAGTACAATCACCCCTTATGAAATGCAACTGTTTACCCTAACACCCTGTAGAGTACAGTGTGTAACAAAACACCCTAGTAACACTTAAGGGGGTGCTTCAGACCATCAAACTGAACAACTTTCACAAAGGAGCCAACATCGAAATCGCGAAAAAAAAATCCGCTCTTTCATACAAAACTGCACAACCGACTCGACTCAAATGTATGGGATTTTTTTTTAAGATTTCGACGTTGGCTCCATAGTGAAAGTTTTTCAGTTTGATGGTCGTAAGCACCCCATTAAGTATTACTAGGGTTTTTTGCTACATCCTGTGTAATTATGAAGTAAGTAGTTAGGTATTCAACTACGCTGAGATAAAACCCGAGCGGTCTATAACATAAAGTTATTATACCTTACAGGAATAGAGTCAGTGACATTAGTTGTCAAATGAAACAGTTTTTGGATGTTTTTTGGAGACTATTCGCAGGCAAAAATTCTAATACTGTCTATAATTCTGAGTCTAAAGTAAAATCGTGGATAAATTAATGAAGTAGTGTCAGTATATTTCACTAAATTATCTACGATTTCACTTTATATTCGAAACCGAATTGTAAAAATTGATTAGTGACTAAAAAACGGTTCTATTGATTCGCGTCACGTATCTCTTTCTATTATACAGTGGTGCCGCTAGGTACATCTCGCTCTCTCAGCTGTATGTTCCTCTATTCCTACCTCTATGGTCTATAACTACCTAGATTAATACCAAACCTACCTAGTACATACATTAATACCAAACTGAAAAACTTTCAATACGGAACAAACATGGAAATAGTCAATGAAATCAGCCGTTCCATACATTTGGGTTGATTCGCCATTAATTAACGTTTTCTATTAAATATCTGCATGATCTTCTTTCGCGACTTCAATGTTGGTCCCGGTATGAAATGAATTACTTACTTGATGTATTGAGTATAGGTACCTATGGTAGGTACCCATTTAAGTTTACAGCCTATATTGATAGAAGACAAACATTATATACAGGAGTGCGATTTTTGAATCTCATTCGGTGAGCTCAGCAGTTGAAAATGTGAAAATTACTCTGGAGATACGCATCTTTCTACTGCTGATTTGACATTCAAAAATCGGTCTCCAGTAGTATGATTTTTGAAAGTCAAATCAGCAGTAGAAAGATGCGTATCTCCATAGTAATTTTGATATTTTCAACTGCTGAGCTCACCGAATGAGATTCAAAAATCGCACCCCAGGTTGAAATTGATATCATTAGCATCCTTTTAAACTAAGATTCTACCCATCAAACTGAGCTACTCTTACTATGGGAGCAAGCCGATCGGAGCAAACAAAAATGCTGTTCCATACTAAATTGCACCCGCCGCCGCTGCCTACTCGACTCAAATGTATGCAACAGCTAAGTAATATTTTTGCTCCGATCGGCTTGCTCCCTTAGTGAAAGTTGTTCAGTTTGATGGATAGACTCTTAGTTTAAAAGCATGCTAAAATGATATCAATTTCACCCTGTATAGGTATATGTATTCTTAATATGCTGACACTTTTTTAAGGGGATAATCAGACTGAAAAACTTTATCTATGGCACCAACTTTGAAATCGCGAAATAAAAACAGCCGCTCCATACAAAACTGCAAACCCATTCGAGCCAAATGTAGGTATGAGAAAGCTGATTTTTTTTTTCTTGATTTCGACGTTGGTCCCATAGAGAAAGTTGTTCAGTTTGACGGTCTGATCATCCTCTTAAAAAAGAATTATTCCCGGCACGCCGCTTTCCCCCTACGCCGCTTCTCTTTATAGTGAGTCGCGCTACGTCACGTCGCGTAATAGTGATTCCCTCTACATCGAGTCTACGTCATGTACAGTTCGCGAACGATTTTTTAAAATTGTATGGTAGTTTGCATGTGTGTGTGCTTTTTTCAATCATCATCAGCTTCTATGCCTCTCATTACACTTACCTACTTAGGTAGGTACATAAGGTTTATATAATTATATAAAATGCATTGAGAGAAGTACCAGGAGAGCAGAAAAGTACAAGATATTAAACTTTACTCTGCTATATTATCGTGACGGACCCACCATATCCCTGTTAAGGGCGCAACACACGGCCACTATAATATGTTGCTGTACTCTTCTAACACACGCAAGTTGCTAATCGCTTCCTCTCACTCGCACGCAGAAAAGAGACGTGCTTATGTATTTTTGCGTGCGTAAGAAGAGTACAGCAACATATTATAGCGCGTGTCTGTGACGGGCCTTTTATGTGCTGAATCAAAAATCTATGGTTTAACCTTTTGTACTCTTCTGCTCTCCTGGTACCCACGACATTAATATCTTATAATAATTCTTTGTTAGTATGGTGGAAATTGAGAGGTGGTGTTGCGAAACTCAATCTTGAGGTCCGGGTTCAAATCCGCACGGGCCACATGCCACATGTACCTACCAACTTATGTAGGTACGTAACAAACGGTGAAGGTAAACAACGTGAGGAAACCGAACGTAGTAGTGGGTCCACGAGGAACAAGGTTTCCTCGTGGAACAAGGTGGGACACATTAGCGGGTCCACGAGGAAGTACCGATCATGAGGGACAATAGAAGCTGATGATGATTGCAAAACACCACCACCACCACCATCATCACAGCCGATATACGTCCCACTGCAGGGAAACCGGCCTACCCAATGGGCACGCGTGGTGGACTAAGGCCCATGAGGGTAGGCCGGTTTCCCTGCAGTGGGACGTAGGTATATTGGCTGTGATGATGGTGGTGGTGTTAGTGTTTTGCAATCATCATCAGCCTCTATTGTCCCTCATGATGCTAAGGGTTTACAATTATGAATTATGAAGGACCCCCTCATCCAGAGCCGGACGGAACTAGAACTGAATTTAAGATTGGACATAGAAAGATTAAGGTAGAACGGAAGGAAAAGCTTATTGGGACTTCTAACTTTTTGGTGAAATACGAGTACTTACTTATATACAGGATTGTCCAAACATTTTTTTTAGATTCCTCACACCTCCATGTAGGTATGTTCCGCGATTTTTTGTAGTTTAGAAGTGATGATTTTTTTAATGAATATTTGAGAATTTTCTACCTGAGCGGCTTAAAACTGTCATAACTTTTTCATAGTAAGAAATTTTTACATTTTGTTTTTGCAAAATAATCGTCTGGAAACACTCTTCCATACGTAAAATAATCAGATTTTACATTACTTACAAATATTATTGTGTACTTTTTAGCTAAGTGCACAATTACATGAATAAAAATATTTTTCTTCAAACAAATCAACAGAAAAAAACAATGTTCACAGAAATAATGCGTCATTCCTGACCTGCATAGATAGCATGGCACCGTGATATAGCGGTAACACACCTTCGCTCTCTTTCTATTTGCGCACGAACGAACGAGGTAAAAGACGTGACACAGCCTTATCATTTTGTAACATGCTATGGCTTCTGAAGTGCTTCAGATCGTCGAAGATGTCATATAAGTTTGACACAAAGCATACCTAATTGACAGCTCGCCGATGTTTCAACCGATGTTTCAAAGTAAGTTTAAGTTCTTTACACAGAGGTAAAGTACATTTTTGATTCAGCGCATCAGTAGGACCAACAGAAATAGTTGTCCATGGTGGACCTACTAGTAGGACAAAATAGTAGGACCCCGAGAAAACGCTGGAAAATTCTCAAATATTCGTTCAAAAAATCATTACTTCTAAACTACAAAAAATCGCGGAACATACATGGGGTATTTTCCGATACACCTAGGTGTGAGGGATCTAAAAATAATTTTTGGACCACCTTCGATCCCAGGTGTGCGTATGCCCAGCGGGGCCCTCGATCCTAGGGCTTTGAAACCTAGCTAATCATTTATAACCCAGTAAAATTAAACAGAAAAATGGCATTCTGGAGAAGTAATTCCCGGAGTTTTGGAAGTTGGTTTAAACATTCCATTGGTATGTAAGGTTGAAGAAAATAAAAAGTCCTGGTGAGGGGGGGGGGGGGTGAGCTCGAGGAAGGGGGGGGGGGGGCGCTAAAGGTGTCTTTTTTCAGTTTTTCGCTTATACAAATTAATTCTGACAAAATTTCCTACAAATTATGTGGTATGAACTTTTTTCATAGGACTTAACCTTTGAGGGCTAGAGGGCCAAGAATTTCAAAAATTATGAAATTTGTATGGCGACCCTTATGAAAGTTGAAGATACCAATAAATTATTCCATATTATTAATCAGCAACCCCGAAAACCCACGGATACAAATTTTTAGTCAGTTCGGTGAACCTTTAGAAGCTGCGTGGGCGTTTGAAATTTCCATGGCAGCCATCTTGGATATCGCAATTTTGGATTTTTTTTACCGACAACCAAATCTGACCAGGGTCCACTATGACATTTGTTAAGGTCCATACCCCTATCTGTCATAGTTTCCGCGGGCCATTGACCTCATCCATCAGGAGTTACCTTCGGAGAAAGTCGAAATATTCCTTTTATCACCAGGCCATCCTTATGATGATCCCCAAATGTCATCTTTGTACCGTAAGGGGAACACGGAGATCAATTAGATGTATCTGGTCGATCCCCCCCACCGCTTTCTATGGAATTAGCTAAATACCTGGATAATTGTTCACCTGGTCTCCCCCAAGGCCCCAACCAACTAGTAAATGATTAGTTAGTGATTAATGTAGTATTGAAATAGTAAAATTATTTTAAGAATCATCATAAGGATGCCCTGGTGATAAAAGGAATATTTCGACTTTCTCCGAAGGTCAACTCCTGATGGATGAGGTCAACGGCCCGCGGGAACTATGATAGATAGGGGTATGGACCTTAACAAATGTCATAGTGGACCCTGGTCAGATTTGGTTGTCGGTAAAAAAAATCCAAAATTTCGATATCCAAGATGGCTGCCATGGAAATTTCAAACGCCCACGCAGCTTCTTAAGGTTCGCCGAACCGACTGAAAATTTGTATCCGTGGGTTTTCGGGGTTGCTGATTAATAATATGGAATCATTTTATTGTTATCTTCAACTTTCATAAGGGTTGCCATATACATTTCATAATTTTTGAAATTCTTGGCCCTCTAGCCCTCAAAGGTTAAGTTCTATGAAAAAAGTGCATACCACATACTTTGTAGGAAATTTTGTGAGAATTAATTTGTACTTACAAAACTTTTCGATACGACTTACAGATTCCGAGAAATAAGCGAAAAACTGAAAAAAGTCACCTTCAGAGCCCCCCCCCCCCTTCCTCGAGCTCACCCCCCCTTTGCCAGGACTTTTTTTTTCTTCAATCTTACGTACCAAAGGAACGTTTAAAAAAAGTTCCAAAACTCCGGGAATTATTTCTCCTGATTTGTCTAATTTTACTGGGCTATTAGTGCTTTCTGAATATGTTTGTATGGCTTATATTTAGTGCTTCAAAGATAACGGTCCAGTTTTCTAGATACACCATAACTGCATATAAATAACTTTGTAATCCCATAATATGTAGGTATATGGGATTACTAAGTTACATTTGCAGTCAGTAAAAAAGTAGGACTATCCACAAAAAGAAATGAGATCCTATCAAAAACCTAAATTTTAAAAAACAAGTCTCGAATCACTAAAAACTCATCTACCGCAAAAAGTTGTGACCATATCAATATTAAAAATATTTTAGGTTTTAAATAGATAGATTGTCTTGGCAATCGCACTAAATAAACAAATTTAAATAATTTGTATTACTTGTGAGATACATTGTGTTTTCATGCGATGGCGAAGTCAATCTATTTCTTTAAAACCTAAAAGAGTAGGACCACGAGGTTTTTAAAATCCTGCTGGTCCTACTAGGGGAACTAAGCGGTAGGACCAACAGTCCGTAACGAAGATTTTTAATATTGATATGGTCACTATAAGGATCCTTGAGTAGGGACTGAATAAATTAACAGACTTGGACATGTGGAAGCATTTCATACATTCCTATTTATGTGGAAGCTTGTAATTGGCCTATAGCTGACTAAATTTGAGACTTATTTGTTTTGTAGCTGTAAGCTCCCCAAATATAATAAAATAAAATAAAATAAATGCATCTCACAACTTTTTACGGTAGATGAGTTTTTACTTTTTGTGTTGCGAGACTTGTTTTTTTTACAACTTATTGTTTGTGATGGGATTAGTCTTTAAAGAAATCAAACTGTTAAGTTTTTGCTTTAAAAAACATATGTAATTAGTATTCTTCTAAGATTAAATCTATGGAAAAGATGATCAATGAGATACTTAATGCAAAAATTTCGTTAGCATGTCGTCAAAAAAAGGTGACTAGGTAGGTATAGTACCTACCTACACAGTTATAGACGCTAAGATTTATTCTTAATAAAACAGTTCATTCAGGTACCTACTTTAAACTTATGACATTGAGAAATTGTTATTCTAAATATTGGTTACATACAACATGGGTGAGTATCAAATATTAAATGATGTACCTAACTACTTACCTATTACACAATATAAAACAAAAGTAGGTAGATTCCTTCAAAAAAATATTTTTTTTTATTCGTATTCCATTAAGATAAAATCTATGGAAGAGATGATCTATGAGATAATGCAAACATTTATTTAGCATGTAAATTATAGTAGGTACCTACACAGTCATGGGCGCTAAGATTTATTTATGCTAAATAAAATAAAATTCATTTAGGTAGGTACTTTAAACATATTATGATATTGAGAAATTGTTATTCTAAATATTGGTTACAACAAAGGTAAGCATCAAATATTAAATGATGTACCTATAGGTACTTACTTACCTATCACAAAATATAAAACAAAAGTAACGAGGTAGATTATATTTCATGCCTTAAATAGAAAATAATAGTACATTATGATACAATACAAGTGAGCAAAATTTGTCATTACAGCCGAGGCGGGATTCCAACACGAGCCGCAGGCGAGTGTTGTATATTCTAGCAGAGGCTGTCATGACCAATGCTCACGCGTTTCATACGACGTTTTTCGACATACTTCCAAGGAAAAAGTAATAAAATTTCGTAAAACACAACAATTTTAGACAAGTATTTGTGGAAAATGGCCATAGTAAAAAATATATGTAGGTACTTGAAAATGGAACTGGACTTTTTTTTAAATGCAATGACTGTAGCCGCCATTCAACCAACGACATTTTATTGTAAACAAGGTGATATGAAAAACGTAATAAACTAAATATTTATGTAGGTATTTATAACACAAATTAATGTTTATTTGTTACTAAAATAAATTGTTTGATGAAATGAAGCGTTTGTTATTTTGTAGCTAAAAGCGGTGCAATAAGAGCCACTTTACGAGCAAGTATTTGAAAAAATGTTTTTATAGCTTGTCGTCAGAAAACGGTGACTACCTACATAGTACACAACCTGTTAGTACGGGAGGGGGTAACACAAGAAAAATAGAAGAAGTGCTGTTTTTGAATTTAACACCCTCAAAATCTCCATCGAAAAAAATGTATTAACTCCGTAACTACTGTGTATCCACGATAATTATGAGCTCCGGTGGTACATAAGCACGACGGTCCCTACGTAAATTCCCGTAAGTGCAAAAGTAAAATTTTACAGGAGAGCACTTATAAGTTTCAAACATGTGTATTTCACGACCTATTTGTAACACAGTGACGAAATTTGGCATATAGGTTTAATGTACGGTAAATTATATGAAACATGAAGAAAAAACTCAAATTAATTGGAAGGGTGTTATTTTATAAGTCATTTACTTAGTTCTACATCGGAAACGCTCCAATTACAAATAACGTATGTGGTACATATTGATTATTACGATCGGTCAAAATCTTAACTGACACATTGATAATTTTACAGGGGAAACATTATGGAGATACGGGGTTTGTAGGAAAGGGCAAAGTGTGTTGTTACAACAAAAATTTAACGTTTTTAGTATTAACTAGTGTTTTCCCGCGACTTCGTCCGCATAAAATAATTATATACCAGATTTTAAGTCAGATCATAAGCTATCAAACAAAAAAAGTCAAAAAAAGTCAAACATCAAAATCGGTTCAGTAGTTTTTGCGTGATGCGCGAACAAACAAACAAACAAACACATAAACAAACAGACACACAAAATTTTTAAAAATGGTTGACTTCGAGTCAGGAATTCCTAAAAACCATATCGTAATCTTTTTTTTTGTAAATATCTTCAATGTACAGACACACTTCAGTTACAGTTTTATGATTAGGTAGTATTAGATTAATATTAATATTAAGTATTAAATTAATTAATATTAATATTACTTAATTAAAATATTAATTAATAATAAATTTTAACCCCGTCCCCACATACCTCGTGTGTCCCCGTCGTCACATTGGACATAGTTTCGGTACTACTAGTGAAATGTGGATGTAATGAGGTTTAAAAAATTACATACTTTAGTATCAGTCGTTAAAAGCAAATTAATTAATTTAAGACTTTAAAATAATGAAACAGTCCAATACAATTTACAACATAGATGAGAAGAGTAACAAAGGCCTTATCTCGTAAAGCAATTTTTCTAGATATTAATTTGATGGAATAGAGCGGGACACTTTTTATTTACAAGTCACAGGAACTCAAAATGCAGGTGTCAAGATTTAGTTCTACTTTCATTTATTACGTTTTAAGTGAAAACAGTGTTCTAGCGTACATAATTTCAAAAATAACAGGGTCCTAAAAAACCTCCACTCAGCGGGACCCTTCTTTACTATGGTACTTAGCCCAGTCATTTTACGGAGTTTTGTTAGAAGGGGTGGGGCCCTAATTAAGTATGGTACTTTTAATCTGTAACCGGTATCATTTAAGTTATTTATCATTTAAGTTAAGGTATCATTTAGTGACAAAAAGACTATCTGAAAAATAATTTTAAAAAAATCACCTTTAACCTACTACCAATCGAGGTCGCATCGCACCATTTTATTAATTAGTTAGCAAGTACTCATCAAACCGCGATCACGCGCTCATTCCATATATTTTCATTTATTTTAATAATTATCAAGTTTAATATAATCAAGTTTTTACCTCTTAATCAATCTTATAACATAACAGTAGATAAATAACAGTAGTATAAAACGAAATTTGCAGCTTAGAAAGACCTGTGTTAACTGTCATTTTAAGTGCTCGAAAAACCTCGAAATTTTCCGACATTTTTTAGTTTTTGGCATATCACTTCTACACATCCTTGGGGGGAAAATACCAACTACACCGTTAAAATAAGTTCCGAGACACTTCAAACATTAAAAACTTAGAAACACCCAAGAGAAAAGATACTGAAGAAAAAGTTTTTTTTGCGATCCTGCTTTTAATTGAAGCGGGATGGCTAATTGCAAAAAGTTATGCTTGTAAGAAAGAGACCCTTGCACTCGGATAATCGTGCCTTAAATATATACAAATATCTCTAAAATAAAATGCCTTAAATGGCAGTTATTGATAAAAGCATATAGCATATGCTCACGACTATATTCCCCGAGGGGGTAGTCAGAGATATTCTGAAACCTCAGAATATTCACGTTTCACCAGTAGTACCGTAAGTCTGTCCAGTGTGACGGGGGGTGAGCCCGTCGCCACTTATAAAAGGATAAGATAAGAATAAGATAGGAGGATAGGATAAGGGTATTGATAAAAGGTACTTTTATTTACCGATGTAAGAAAATATATCTACCACTTTCATGGCATGGCCTGGCTTAGGCATGTAAAGTTGTTCACGTTAAACAACGTAACTACCATAGTACCTACGTAGCAGTTACTTGGCAGGCGTGGATTGCGTTCCAATGTAGAATCACTGAACTACCAATGATGTTAGTTTACTTCGTAAAATTTACATAATTTTGTAGTCAGGTACCGGAAATGTGTGTGTGGATTTAATAAGGTTCAATTTGCATTAAATCTTTTTTTTTACAATAGTATAGAATGACCTGAAGGAATCAAAAACTGAAAATCACGTATCTATCACTATAGAACAAAATGACAATGTACACACGGCGACAGATCAACCTACCCATAGTTGAACTCTATGTTCATGGACATAAGGTCCAACTATGGGTAGGTTGATCTGTCGCCGTGCGTACTACTAAGTAGGGACCGTCGAGCACTCTTTATCGAACGTCGAAATGCGCACATTGTATGAAAAATGTAATAATTAATTGGTATTGGTATTGGTGGACATTATAAATTCTTTTTAAATTTTTCGTCGTTGATTCGCTATGTTAGGTATATGTATTGTTTATCCAGTTATTAAAAAAGTTGAGTCCAGCAGGTGTAATGAAGTAAATTCAGTTGGCAGCCGTATGTATATCCTTGATCAACCAAAAAAGGTGGTAAAATTTTGGAACGTTTATATTTTTTACAATTCGCATAAAGGATGATGCAACTTTTGGTCCACATTTTTTTGAGTTGTTGCCCAAAGTTGAAACTTATGCCGATTGCTAAACCTTATCACCAATAATAACTTTTAATAAAGTTCCCAGATATTGGTCCCAGAGCAAAAAAGATATGGTCATTAGAACAAAGTTAAATAATTTTCTTTAATAGTTAAACAATTATTTTGTTCATGTGAAACAAGTATACCACAAACCTACCATATTTACGTCTGCGTTTATAGTGAGTAGAAGATGGTATGTTAGGTTAGGTTTAGGTTGTTAGGTTTGGTTAGGTTCAAGGACCAAAGATGAAACCTATATGCTAATTGATATAGGTACCTACGTTATCTTATCACCAATAGTAACTTTTACAATGGCACCGGAAAATCTATCCCAGAGGGAAAAAGATATTACCTATGGTCGTTAAAATAAAAAATTGCGGGGACGGCGATGTTGGGGAGCCGGGCGGCATGGGACGCCGCGGTCGCCTTCTCTGAGACCGTCGTGGTCCAGGAGAGCGCAGAGCGAGACCGCGAGCGGGCTAATCCCGCCCGAAGATAGAGGCGCCGGGGACGTCAAGTTGGCCTACCTACATTGACCTACATTTCTGGTGCCATAGTAAAAGTGGTGATATGGTCTAGTATCTATTACCTAGCATAGGTTTCGTCTTTGGGCCTTGAACCTAACCTAACCTGGGTTTCAGAACAAAATATGGTTGGACCAGAACGAAGTGTGGGAATCCCAGCATTCAGCAATAAGAACGACAATTAAATTAAGAATTGGGCTGATAAAAGCACAGGCGGGAGTGATATGGCCTTGCAGGTCTACAACACTCCAAAAATTTATCAGCACTGTCACAAAGTTCATATTGAACAACAGTTGGAGCAGGCCTCGTGCTATTGTCAGAGCCATCACCGGGCACTACGCCACAGGCATGATGATGCACAAGATGAAGCTCACATGAGACCCCAGTTGCCGAGCTTGCGGAGAGGAAGAGGAGGATACCACGGAATATTATTGGATTTATCGAAATCGCTGTCAAGCCGGTACGATTCGCAAATGGGCTTGTACGAGATTTGTTGGCTTGGCTTGACACAGACTCCAATAAATCAAATTAAGAATCTAATTACCGTAGGCGCGCTCCATACAAACGAAATCTGGTTATATTTTCAATACTACCAATTTCTATTAATGAAATTTTTCAGAAACAGTCTAGAAACTAATTTCTATGCTTGTACAAGGTGTTTCGTAAGTAAAAATAAATATTTAAAACTCTTAAATATGATGAACTCTTAATTGATGTTTAGACCGTCAAATTGAACAACTTTCTCTATGGAGGTAGATATTTTAGCTCTAGTAGATTTGTAGAGTATGGAACATCATTTTTTTTGGGATTTTGATATTGGTCCCATAGTGAAAGTTGTTCAGTTTGATGGTTATTTGTATTTTTGTAACACCTTGTATATTGTCCGATTTTCGTTAAAGTACAATGGAGGCACAAGGAAGTCGGTTAAAAGTACAAATGGAGGTAGGTGCAAAAGGTGGTAGATGCAAAATTGTATGAACAACTTCAGGGGGCGATGAAAACTGATTCATTCCTTTTTTCCATTGAGGTAATATTTTACTAGAGAACACACGATATACTAAACTAACGAGCCCGAACTCGGTGGGTCCATGCTGACTACTGAGAGAGACTAAACTAATTGAACTAATTGAAACAGTGGATTGCTTCTGGCGAACCTGCACCGAAGAAGGCCAAAGCAGTTTTATCGGCCAATAAAGAGATAGCCACAGTTTTGTTAGGAGAAGTGGGAAGTATAATTGAATTGAAGTGCGGCGTCTTCTCTAGTAGAACATTACCTCAATGTAATTTTCTGAACATATATGAACAAGAAATATATTTACTTAAAGGCAACATTAAATCAAATAAACAGAGAACCGAAAAGACATTATGTTTGTAGAAAAGATTCAGCCAGAAACTCTACTATGTAACATTGAATTAAAATTTACAGAGAACAAAAAAGTTGTTATCGTTGTAGAGAAGATGCAGCCAGATACTCTACAATATAACATTAAATCAAATTTACAGAGAAAAAAAGGTTGTTATAGTTGTAGAGAAAAAGCAGCCATAAACTCTAAAATATAACAGAAACACAATGGGTACTATAAAATTTACAGAGAACAAAAAAGTGTTAGCGTCACGTCACGGATTATTTAAGCTACCTAAAAATACATTACAGACTACTTCATCTGATCAATTTCAAAACGGACATTTGAAAGCAGCTTTAAACACTTTGCAATGTCTTTATCCTCCAAATAGTCTGCTACCAGTAGTTTGATTCGTTCGTCGGTGTTGGTGATTTTTGCAGGGGGTTTTGCCGGTTCTATGTAGCACCTCCATTGAGATATTTTAAAATCAGCTTCTTCAGACTCCTGTTTTAAAATATCTATAGTGTGGTACATAGTAGGACATCTACCCACCTTCCTGTTTAAGCGATTGTGCCAACCTTCCACAGCGTTTGTAGTCCGGGTTATTTGGCCGTAGCAGGAGATCAATGGAACTTTGATTCCCAACCACTGGCTGGACACATACTGCTGAAAGGCTGTCACAGCTTCGCCTTCCGGGCTATTATGCATCAGGTAGAGCCAAGCTTCTGGTATGCAGTCGATTGGAAGATAAGCGATAGCCGCACACATCCTTAGGTATTTTTTTCCCCCTGCCACTTCTGTTAACCCGACATCAGCGCCTTTTTTCCAGAGGGCTTTGGTGAAGTGAAAAAAACATCCAGAGATGTGTGCGTCTGGGAAAACACAGTGCAAAGCGTTTATAGCCGCCATTTCAAAATCAATTTTAAAATCGATAGGTGAAAATCCAGGAATGGCATTTTTAAGTAGCGTAAATAACCTTTCGTAGGTATGTTGCGTCTTGTTTGGCAAAAGGGCGAAAACTAGTGGTACGACTTGATTTTTTTTTGTCCCGTTACTGTAGTCACCATGCAGTGAATAAATTTGAGTAAACGGTTCTGGACAGGAATCAAAGGTACCGTCTGTCAGATAGAATTTAATGTGTAATAATACATCTCGCCCAGCCTGCGAAACGAAACATATAATACGGTCGTCTTGTCCATCGTCAAATAATAAAAAATTATTACGAATGGATTCAACTAGTTCTACTTCAGCAACATTTTTGAATTTACTTGCTTTTGAAACCTGGTGGAATTTGTTACGGGATCTGTACAGTTGGCTTTTAATTTGGTTGAACGCGGGTACCTCGTCAACAAATTCCTCCGTTTTTAAGTCTTTCATTTCTTGTTCATATATGAACGGAATAGGTCCTGAATCAGTTCTCACGCGTTTCCTGCAGTTGTTCATATGGAGATTCACCTGTTCCCCTTTGAAGTCTGGTATGCACGAATGCTGGGATTCCCTGAGCACCGCGGTATCATTTGCGTTCAAGGTTATGGTTGCTTTACAATATGCTAGGGTACAAACCCATAGAGTTGTCCCATTCTTATTCCTCTTATTTGCTCGGTAGCGGTACCCAGCTCTCCATAAAATTTTGCCACCTTTTTTGCTTTCTACAAATGATAATTTCGTTTGGGAGCTGCTGGATGCCGCTGATGGTGTATCAATGTCGTCATTTTCATATTGGCGGTTAGGCGCTGTTTCTTCGGACGTTGAAGAAGTCGCCTTTAAAGTACCTTTAGTACACGAACCTTCAGTTTTATCTGCGCTTATTTCAGGGGCGCCTGTCAAAGTTGGCGTTGAAGGGGTAGATGCACCGCCATTCGCATCAGACGTCGTCGGAGCAGTTGCAGCTGTTGAAAATATAACATCGACAGGTCCTGATATAATGGGGTGATGTGATAGAAATTGGCCGGCCGATATACTATGAGTAATATTATACAGGTTGTAAAATAAAATGCATTACATATCGAACAGAGTGCTTCATACCATCAAACTGAACAACTTTCTCGACATCGAAATCGCGGGGCAGTTTAAATCTTAGGCCGTTCCTCGTTGAATTACTGCGATCTTTGTGTCACGATTTAGGGTTGAACTACACCAGGCCACACAGCATCGCATTTTTCCGCCATTCTGACGTCATCCTATCACGGGCAGGGGCAGATCCAGCTCTCGAAAAAGGTGTTGTAGGCACGGCCTCCCGAAAATCGGCCAAGTGCTAGTCGGACTGCCGATGCCGACTCGCTTACGATTTGTTCCCGATTCGTCGTATTCCTGTTTCGACGTATTCCTGATTGGTCGTTTCCTGATTCGTCGGATTTTTATTATCGAATGAAACTATGCAATTACCACGGCTCCACTTACGTTTTAAAATGAAAAGTTATTTTTACAATAAAAGAATAAGAAGAATAATATCTAATCTTATATAGTTTTAATATAAGATAATATTTCATATCTCTTATTTTTATATTTCATATAAATTAATATTATATAGAACTATATAATATATAACTATTCGTCAAGCCACGTCAGAAGCCTATTGAGGCGGCTTGAAAATTCTCTGACAGCAAGTTGACCACTACCTTGCCTCCACCAACACGCACTGGGCCCGCGTGGTGGAGTATGGCCCACTCCCTCTCACCCTTATTCGTGAGAGGAGGCCTTTGCCCTGCAGTGGGATTCTATAGGCTATAACTTACTTACTTAGAACTATATAATTATGATATGATATGTATATGTATAACTGCTGCTGAATAATGGTCCATTATTTGTAATGATTTTATATAAATAATTCCGACGAAACGGGAATACGACGAATCAGGAATCCGACGAAACAGGAATACGACGAATCGGGAACAATGCTCGCTTACGACCAATACAAAACATTCTTAAAAAGGAGACGTTTACAAAGTGAATCACACCCCGGCCAAGACATTTTCCAGTGTATAGGTCCACGCAGGCAAAGCCACATGAACACTAGCAAATTAATAATCCTTTAAAATGCTAGTCTGTTTGCTCTCGAAAATGACTAAAGCAAATGTGTTTTTTTTGTTTGCACATCACAATATCATATCTCTAGACTCTAAACTACTGATCCGATTTTGATGAAACCTTTATAGAGTGCCTGATCACGGGGTCGCAGCAAGGATTAATCTTTATTACATCCACCTTACCATTATCTACGCCACCAATGGTGTCTGTACCCTCCAGTATGGCAAGTAAAGTTTCAACATCCACTGAAAAAAAAGTTATAGAAATGGAGTTTTTTTGTGATACTTGTTAATAGGTAGGTTGATTCTATTAGATGAATTCTATGGCGAGCTTTAGTGCTATCAATGGTGTCCTAACTTCGTCGTAAAATTCACAGATTGGCACAGCACAGCCACAACAGCTCTAGACAAATTCGCTTAATTTGGAGCTTAGAAACACCCCAGAGGGGAGTCTCGTGGCTAAGGGGGTAACAAGTAGATACGTTTCGTCGGCTTGCAATTTTATTGACCACGTGGCTATGGCTAATTTGTTACATACCTATCTATTTTTATCGTAAAATAAGGAGATATTGTCAAAAACTGTTTTAAGACCGCTAATGCGCGCTGCTGCATACAAACGAAGTCTGGTGATACTTTTAATAGTCACCAATTAAAGTCAATGAATTTTATCTGTAACAATTAAAAAACTAATCTCTATGCTTGTATGAAGTCAGATTTTCGTTAAAATATACCTATTATATAGGGTCCAACTTAAGGCGTATCCGCCCTGGACCATGACTCTCCATACTAATCGATGCGAACGAGCACGCGTGGCTCCGGTCACAATTTTTCTGTTTTCTTTGAAAAATTTGATTATTTTTTATAAGTTTCGGAAAAGTAAGAAAACCACATCGTTCTAAATTGTGTTGTGAACAATATTGTAAATTATCATCTTCTTCCGATCAAAAATGTAACAGTAAAATGGTTAGGTACAACTGGAAATAAACAATAAACAAACATTTAAGGGGGTGGTGTAGACCATCAAACTGAACAACTTTCACTATGGGACCAAAATCGAAATCGCGAAAAAAATTAATTAATGTTCCATACTCTACAAATCGACTAGAGCTAAAATATGTATGGGATATCAACTATTTTTTTTCGCAATTTCGATGTTGGTCCCATAGAGAAAGTTGTTCAGTTTGACGGTCTAAACAACCTCCTTAAGAGTTTAAAATATTTATTGTTACTTATGAAACACACTGTATACAGGGTGGATTTTTGAGACGGGGCAGTAAGGGCAAGTACCTTAACCGTTGTAGCTACAGCGAAACGTTCTTAGGAGACTATCCTTAACTTTTTGAAAAATTTCGAACTGCATTCACAGATTTCGAAAAAAATGTACAGTCAGCAAGAAAATTGTCAATTTACACAAAAACTTTTTTTGATGTCAATCGATCCTGTTTCTTATAAGGATCAATAGACTCTATGGGACCAACCGAGGTTTGAGTACTAGAAATGTCAGAAATCGCAAAAAACGTTTCCCATACATTTGGTAGGAAATGAGACTCCAAATTTACTTTTATACTTACATAACAAAACTTTTTTATTATGGATAGACTGGCCGCTAAAAAGAAGTTTGTTCGAAAATAAACAAAAAGGATCAAAATATTAATGTTCAAAAATCTAGATAGCCAGCATTGTAAATTGTATGATTTTAAAAATACATTTCTTTCTAATACGGTTTCAGTATGTTTTTATTATCAAAGTCTTCTTAGCGGCAAATCTGTCCTTAATAAAAAGTTTTGTTATGTATAAAAGTAAATTTGGAGTCTCATTTCCTACCAAATGTATGGGAAACGTTTTTTGCGATTTCTGACATTTCTAGTACTCAAACCTCGGTTGGTCCCATAGAGTCTATTGATCCTTATAAGAAACAGGATCGATTGGCATCAAAAAAAGTTTTTGTGTAAATTGTCAATTTTCTTGCTGACTGTAAATTTTTTTCGAAATCTGTGAATGCAGTTCGAAATTTTTCAAAAAGTTAAGGATAGTCTCCTAAGAACGTTTCGCTGTAGCTACAACGGTTAAGGTACCTGCCCTTACTGCCCCGTCTCAAAAATCCACCCTGTATAGGGTCCAACTTAATATGCTGACAGTTTTTTAGGAGGATGATCAGACCAAACAGAGCAACTTTCTCTATGGGACCAACATCGAAATCACAAAAAAAAAATCAGCTGTCTCATACATTTGGCTCGAGTAGGATTGCAGTTTAGTATGGAACAGCAGATTTTTTTTTCGCGATTTCGATGTTGTTCCTATCCTATAGTAAAAGTAGTTCAGTTTGAGTTCAGTTCAGTTCAAACTGAACAACTTTCTCTATTGGACCAAAGTCGAAATCGCGGAAAAAAATCAGCTCTTCCATAGAAAACTGCAAACCTACTTGAGCCAAATGTATGGGACAGCTGATTTTTTTTTCGCAATGTCGATGTTGGTTCCATAGAGAAAGTGTTCAGTTTGATGGTCTGAATATACCCTTAAAAAAGTGTCAGTGTATAGTTTCAGAGACCCCTCACACTAGCGTCGGTCGTCGTCGTACCAGCGTCCGCGCTGCGACGATTCGAGCTTCGGTCGTCGACGCGGCGCCAGCGCTGGCCGGCTGCCGAACGCTTACGCAGCGCTGGCGTAGCGTGGCGTTCGGCAGCCGTCGACGCTGCGCTGACGCTGGCTCTACGACGACGCTCGAAAGACGCTAGTGTGAAGGGTCTCTTAATACCAAGGTTAATTAAGATTTGAATGGAAATATTTGAGGCACTGTAACTTTAAAACTAGGTATTCATTTTAACGAAAATCTGACTTCATACAAACAAGCATAGAGATTAGTTACTAGGTTGTTTCTGAACAATTTCATTGACTTTAATGGGTTAGTTACACACTACACCGTGCCGGGTCCGAGCCGTGTCCGTTCCGAGCGCCGGCCGTAGCCATCCGACCCGGTCCGGCCCGGGCCCGGCTCGGCCCCGGCTCGGTTGCCGCTCGGTGTCCATCATGTGTCCATAAATATCGGCCGACGGTCGGCACGGACTCGGCTCGGACCCGGCACGGTGTAGCGTGAGTGATCCTTAAGACACTTACTTTCTTCCGCTTGATGACGCAGGCTGATGATGCAGTTAGAGGCGGTTACGCCTGTGGGCCTGTGTGTCCTTTTGTCTCTTAAATATATATATTTTTAGGCCTTTTTGTGTAGCTTGTACCGTATCTTGTAATAAGTTATCATAACAATATAATATAATTAAACTGTAGTCTTTGATAATATATTTTGCTTTTGACCAGCATGACATCAAATTTGCAAAACAATGGAAGATCAAAAAGATCGAAGACAGAATGAAACCAACGGCCAGCAAGTAATTAGAAAGAGTATCTATTACACGTACCTTCGGGTTGTACTAAGTTTGACAAAGAAGGATTTAATCCTTTAATATTTTATTTATTTGAATATTTGGTATTAGGTAGTTACTAAGGCATAATAACTTGATGGGTATTACCATACGAGGTAATACCGTAGAAAGAGAAGGAACGAAAGCGAAAAATACTTCGCCTGTGGGTATTACCCATAGAGAAATTACTCGCTGAATGCAGCGTACAGGTAATACCTACCTACGTAGGACGGCTGCGGAAGTGATTAACTGATGATAAGTACCTAGATGTTCTGTAAATCCAGCAATGAGTAGATAAAAGCTTCCGTGCATTCATCATCACATTATTTGATTTCGTTAGTTTCTCTCCATAAATTATCCAGTCGGCAATCTACTCCGCATCATCTCTGCCTATCTCATCACATTCCCTATTAAAGTAAAAATATTAATATGTATAGATAAATTCATAATAAACGTACCTACATAAACAACAAAGAATGACAATAAAAAAAATAATACATCTATCGAAACGCGTTCGAAAACATCTATTCATAGCGATCTCCTTTTTTAACTAGAGCGAATTTGCTATGTGCATCTCTTACTGACACTTATATATGACAAGACACGTGCTTGCTTCTAGTTCCTTCTCATTCTACGCGTCATACGGAAACCTGATCCGGAATCAGTGTTGCCAGATGGGGGGGATTCCCTCCAAATTTGGGGGTATTTTCAGACCAAGGGGGGATTTTAGGGGGGACAAATCCTTTGGGGGGTTCTGCGGAGGGAAAATAATTGGCTTGGAGGGAATGAGCGTTTTTCTTTTCTTTTTTAAATTTAGTTAATAAAAAACTCGACAGATGGCATGTTTATCGCTCCATAGAGCCGTTGGCGAGATCCTGTCAAAATATTGTCAAGACTGTGACTGCCTTTTTTTTAAAGCCAAGGAATCGAGCCTATACAATCAAGTCAGACATAAAAGTTAAGAATTTTCGATTAAAATGATTAGTAAATAATGAAATATGCCATCAAAAGATGCGTTGGCATATTCTTGATCCTCTTTTCCCTCTTTATTGTTTCAAAGAAACGCTTTTTGAAATTTTGACGTATATTCGCACAGACCGTAGCGCCATCTATCGATCCCCTAGAAAACCAAAAGAAAAACGCTCATTGGAGGATTTTTGAAAAGCCGTTTAGACGAAAGTTTTTATAACTTAACGCGATCAAACCTCTCACTACTTAATTTGAACGCACCATAGGAACGCACACACGCACTAGCACAACAATGCTGCGGCGCACGAGACGATGGACGACCGTCGTTCGGTCGCAGTCGGTCAAACAGGTTTTTAACGCCAACCGCCCGCTAATACCGTCTTTGCCAAAGTGTAAAACGTTCTATTCTATATTTTAAAAAAATGGCTGCCATCTTGGGTATGTGATGATTTTGCCAATGTCGAGTTTTTATAGCAAAAGTGCTTGACGTTGTACGGTTATAATGATATTTTGGTGACTTCAAGGGTTGTTCTTATAAAAGAACAATATCCTGAGCCACCACTGGAGTTCCACTGTGGACCGGGGATGGGGCAACCGACGCGCACGTGACCACCCAATAGCAGACCCACAGAGCAACTCCGTGTAAAACGTTGATAAAACACAGAGATAAAATCGTGATTAAAAGTGACAATGTTTAAATAATAGTGGTGAAGATAATCAATGGCACTGTCAAAACAAAATTTAACTCAGAGAAAATGTATGGAACTGCTGACGACGTAAGTGGAGATGCTGATCCAGTGATGGAAGCAAGTTTTATTTGATTGTTTTGAATAAATAAATATGTTTCCAATTAGTGGGGGTTTTTTTCTCAAAACACTACAATTTTGGGGGATTTCGGGGAGATTTGCGGAGAATGCCAGATTATCATCTGGCATCACTGTCCGGAATTCCTGATGCCATCCACACACATACGTTTTTTTTCATCCGGAATAACCTTTTGTACTCTTCTGCTCTCCTGGTACTTCTCAATACGTTTATTAGCCTTTCTTTGTTAGCCTTTTATTAGGGTTCCGTACTCAAATGGTGAAAACGGGATCATATTACTAATTGTTCGTCCGTCCGTCTGTCTCGGCTTTCTGTCTGTCCTAACTAACTATTTAGGGCTGTAACTTTTGAACCGTATAGCTAGACATTTGTTTCACAGCATGTGCGTTATTCTTATTATGGCGGGTTTGCTAACAAATAATAAAAATGACAAAAAGTAAAAATTAAGGGGGACCTCGTACAAGAAACTAGTTTGTATGAACGTTTTTTCTTGTCGCTCTATCGTAAAAACGGTAGGGGTAAACCGGGATGCATGAACAGGTGGGATAGATGAGCCACCTCCATTTGTCGATTGAAAATTTCGTGTTATCGATTCGTTTGACAGGTCATTGCATTCCCGCGATCCATACCTACCACCACAAGCGCCATCTAGGCTGCGGGCAGAGTAGTTTGACTTTGAGCTGAATTTGTGTGTTTTTTATAGTAAAAAGTGAAAAAAAATAGTTTTATTTACTTGTTCGTTACTGCGTTAAATTAAAAGGTACGCATTATGTTGATTTATTATTATATTTTCAAAATAGTGCAGTTTGTTGAATGCAAAGCCTATTTGACCTGTGATTCAGAGTTTTTCGGAAATCTAAACAAAAGTAGGAACGGGTCGATAAAGGATGGTTGATCCACCCCACAGAGGGAACCATAGTGAATAATAATATTTTTCATCGACTTTAATTATCTTTTAGCTTCAAATGCCGTTCCAGATCAAAACTAAGCATAGCATAGGCTTCAGCCCCAAGAAAGGAAATAAAAAATCAGCAATTAGTAGATTCGACTTTCGAAGTTTTGCAGATCACATACCAGCTTTATGTGTTTTGCCATGTTTTAGTTTCAAAATTTGATTCTCTTATTAGATCTTGCTTAGTGTGTTCATATTATTAAGGAATATAGTTCTATAATGCTAAATTTGACTCTAAAATGATTTCTTTTAGTATCAATATATAACCTACGTAGAAAACCGTAGTTACCTTGTCAAAGTGTGCAATGTTGACATGCCGCAATTTTAATTTCTTTTTTAATATATTTACAAGTTTAGATTGTTCCCATACAATGTACTTATATGAGATTTTGATATAAGTACATTGAATTTAAAAAGCATTATTTCTTAAATTATAAGGGTATTTTCAACGATCCCTACCCCCCTGTTCAACCATCCCACCCATTGGGGATGGTTGAGCCAAATCTCATTTTTCGGAAAAAATTGTCCAGCCCAATAAATATTATATTCACAAACATCTTAGTACATAAAATTTGTAGCCAAATAACTTCGCTATCTAATATCACTAAAGTGACATCACTGCATCTTTGCAATAAAAAGTTGTATGCGTTTAAGCAAAAGGTGGTTCAAGTATCCCGGACTCCCCCTACTTACAAAAGTCAAACTTGGTGTGATTAGATTATAGAGCTTTTGTAAGCTGTTTGTTGTATTAGTAGTATTAGTACCTACCTATGTGTTGTGGTACGGAACCCTCGGTGCGCGAGTAGCCCGACTCGCGCTTAACCGGTTTTTTTATCTCACTTGGACACGATAAAATAATAAAGAAAGAGGTTGTTGGTCCGCTTTTTTTGTTCTTTGTTTTTTTCACAAGATTGTGTTGCATGCATTGTCTATAGCAATGCACACCTAAATTTCATAGCGCGGTTTCTATATCAATCACCTCACCTTAATGGCGGTGTTTCAAAAAATTAACACTTCTTTTATTATTTTATCATCGTGTCCTATGCAGTGCTGTCTGTCTTTGGTGCTGATGATCGAGTATGCTCGTATATATGTATTGCAACTCGAAAATGCAAACTCATTATGTACTAGATGACCGCGGCGTATTTCGTACCGCCTTAGAATCTTCCCGACACACACTTGGCCGTTTTTAAGCCTATGTTTAACACGGATAATGTAGCATTCAAATGGTGAAAGAATTATTCAGATCGGTCCAGTAGTTTCGGAGCCTATTCAATACAAACAAACTTACGAGCATCCAGACAAACAAACAAACAAAAAATCAAATCTATCTAGGTATCCTCTTTATAATATTATAGAGATTGTACCTACTACCTATAGAGCGCGCCAACGGTAATTTTGTAAGTTTAACCTCTTGTACTCCTCTGCTCTCCTGGTACTTCTCAATGCTTATTAGCCTTTCATCTTTTAAAATTATAAACCCTAAGTAAGTAGGTAAGTGTAATGAGAGGCATAGAAGCTGATGATGATTGAAAAAAGCACACACACATGCAAACTACCATACAATTTTAAAAAATCGTTCGCGAACTGTACATGACGTAGACTCGATGTAGAGGGAATCACTATTACGCGACGTGACGTAGCGCGACTCACTATAAAGAGAAGCGGCGTAGGGGGAAAGCGGCGTGCCGGGAATAATTCTTAAAAAAGTGTCAGCATATTCAGAAGGACCCTGTATATGAAAATTATGAAACTACCGATTTTTTTTTCTCGTATTGGTCCCGTAGTCAAAGATCTTAAGGTCACACCTGTATGTTTCATTGATTTTCCACACTGCGAGAGTTTTTTTCTAGTCAGGCTTTGTATTGAAGTCTGTACAGTAATCTATGATAGTTGAGGGGGCACCGAATCAATTTTGCTGCCCTCTATCGTATTTTTTATTTCTAAACAATTATACATTTTCAAAAAACAAGAATGTCAATAAGTAGTCTCTGCTGATTTTCAATTTATCTGGTCTTAACGGATTATTATGTTTTATGCTTGTTGTTATTATTGCAGCACTAGTTATAGGCACGGTAACATTTTAAGAAACTAAAATTCCTCACACGATATGCGCTGTATTTTTATATCAACAACTAACTGCGGGAAGAGTCAGCGGAGGACCGGTCGTTGTGGCGATCCTCGGGCGAGGCCTATGTCCAACAATGGACGTCTATCGGCTCAGTTCCGACTGCGATGATGATGATGATAAATTTCATTTGCTTAAGGTACTACCATAAAGTTATTATACCTTACGGAATAGAGAAACTGACATTAGTCGTCAAATGAAATTGTTTTTGGGAACTGTTTGACAGCTCGTCGGCATGGTAAAATTTGAGCTCTGTGAATAATTGTGAATCTAACGTGAAATCGTGGATAATTTTGTGAAAGTGGTAAGTGGTAATATAATTTCCAAAAAATGTCCACGATTCCACGTTGGATTGACAAAATATTCACAGAGCTCGAATTTTCACCATGCCGACGAGTTGTCAAACAGTTCCAAAAATGGTTCTATTGCCTCGCGTCACATATCTCTTTCTATTATACAGTGGTGCCGATAGGTACATCTCGCTCTCTCAGCCGTCAGTTTCTCTATACCTGGTATATTAACTTTATGGGACCTATAATATTCCTGTTATATTAATACAAAAACATCAGGATTAATAAAAAGATTCATCAATACAAATTCATCAACATTTTATTCTTGCAAATTTACAAAAACAATGAGTAAATAACATTATTATTTTTTATTAAAATAATCCGTTATTTTTCTACCACTAATCTTCTTTTTTACTTCTGGCGACTCGGTAGTTTTATCGTCATCCATTGGCGAGTCATCAAAAACAGCTTTCTTTTCTGTTTTAGGAGATGAAACAGGCAAGTTCAGCTTGCCATTCACGTCATCAATTTTTTGCATTTCGTCGAACAAACGCGATGTGTGCCTTGAAGTACGTTTACTCCCCGCCATTTTGTCGCCTTCGTCGGCCATTTTGCTGTCGTTCTTTGGTTCTGTACTTTGGTCATGTTCGCTCTCAAATTTGTTTGTTTGCACGTCTGTAGATTGGTATTCTTCTGGTGAAAACAAGTCTGGTGAATCATTGAGGAGTTCGGCAATTATGGCATCAGAAGTTTCCACTTTATCTGGTCCTGTGGAATCGTTCTGAAATTGAAAAAAAAATGTGTTTCAGTCTTACGGATACTTCTTAAAACTATACCTTAGGACCTGGCTTATCATATTTTATCAATGAGATGTTTATAATTGTATCATGTTTGTACTACGCAATTTTTAAGTAATCATATTTTGATTCTTTGACCATCATTTACATTGTCTGAAAATTATTAACTAAATATTAAGTACCAGAATCGCCAAAAAAAAACCGCGATTTGATACCGATTGAATGAGGGTAGTTACATGATAAGACTCCAGTAGGCCTCGCATCCCACCCCCGAGAAAGCGATCAAAATCGAGATGTGCTTCCATTTTTGTTATTTTACGTATGGCGATTTTCTCGTTTTGTCGCTTTGTCTTGGAAGGCATGCTAGCCGTGCAGGTTACTTACGGAATCGTCCCGAACAGAGCGTTTTTGTCTTGCAGCAGATTCTTCGTCTTTCTTTGCTTCGCCATCGAACAATGCAATGTGTCTTGGTGAACGACGAGGTGGCTACAAATTAATTTAACTAGATTAATGGCATGTTTCACCACTTATGAGTAAGTTCTTGTCAGTTTATCCGACAGATATTTTGACGTATTTTCATACAAAATACGTCAAACTATCTGTCGGTTAAGCTAGTAAGAACTTACTCAGAAGTGGTGAAACAGGCCCTAATACTTAAGTAGGTACCTCTAAAAGCTAAAAGTTTGTGTTGTCCAACTATCGATAGTTTTTCAAACGATATTTCTGAAAACTGCGACATCTATCGATAGATATCAAAATCGAAAGATATCAAATTCTATTCTATTCTATTGTGTATATCGTAACAATACTGTTGACGGCGCAATTATCACGCAAGTTATGAATTATAAACTATCGTTAGTATAGAAGTTCTGGAAAACAACACTATTGTCGTCTATCAATCGGCAACACTACTAAAAGTACAGTGCGACAAGGAAGAAACATTCCGAGACGTTTATTGAGTGTGAGCATAGCCCTTTTGTATTTCATCGCAATCGGCATATTCAATAAGAAAATATTAAACCTAAACAAAAATACGGCATCGAATCATTTAGTTGGGCAGTTGAAATTATTGTTCTGAATAGAATGAAGATGGAAAGTATAATAACAATTGCTAAAAGGCATGTTTCTACTAACCAAAAAAATACCCTTCCAAGCCTTCCAATCGTCAATTAAAAATACACCTCGTGCGGCACCTTATTCCTTTGTGATAAAGTTGAAATTGGAATTAGGTTATGCATAAAATAGGGAAACTACGATACTACGTACTTTTCATACATGAAACGTGCATGCTTCAATAGTTAACATAAAATAGTTTAACCTAGTGCTTTATTGAAAGATATATAAAATAAGCCGTGGTGTTCTAGTGGCGAATAGCCTTGCCTGCCGTGCAGGAGGCGATGGTTCGATCCCTGTCCAGGCCGGCTCGTATCAATGAGTTGGTAGGTCTTTCTCTTATCAGTTGTAAACAAGTGTCATGGGATGAGGCTTCATCAGTTGCAGAAACGCTCATAAAAGTTAATCCTCCATTCAATCTCTCGCTAGCTTTTACTACGTCAACTAGACAAAAAGTGATAGCAACAGATTTAATGGAGGATTAACTATAATGAGCGTTTCTGCAAATGAGTGTAAGGCCACAATGAAAAACTTGTGGAGAAAAAATGTTTCCTATGCTAAATTCAACTGGCACGCACTTTTAAAAATGCCGCCAATTCGTTAAAACGAATGACAAATTATTTTTTTCACCTCACAAGCTCGGAAAGATTCTGTTTATCATTCGAAATCTGAGTGCAAAAGTGCATTTTATCCGCTAGCGTGGAAAGAGTTTTTGAAATTCGAATCTGTCTATTCAATATTTTTCTATACCACCAATCCACTGAAAATGCTTAATAACTATTTCATGTCACTAGCCAGCACGAAAAAAAAACTTTTTAAAATGTTCTTTTTAGCAATTCACTTTTTTCCTCGCTGTTGTGAGGTGAAAAGTTGTACGTTTCGCTCGGCTGCAAAGTTATTCTGCGTCTCGTACCTACCTTTGAAACCTTCGCTAAGCTCAGGATTATATTATTTGAACGAAGCGAAGCGAGTGCGCTTCGCTCGTGGTTCAATCTTAGACTCCTTCGCTTGATCAGGTTTCAATACAAGTACTCGCGCCAAAAAGCAACTTTGCAGCCTAGCATAACAAATAACTATTTCATTTGCATTGTCACTAACTGGTCCGTTCTAAAAACTGTCAGTGTGACCCACGCGCTATTTTTTAATATTCTGTGCTTATGGATTGAATTAAAAAACTTACGTTATAAGTGTTAGTAATACTGCGTCTGAATGAACGCAAGTTTCTTTTACTGTCTGGGGCTCTCGTGAGATTATTTACAAGGTAGACATAAAGTTGACCTGCAATTATACAACGCATTAACAAATGAAGGCATAAAACAGTATAAAATAAGAAATAATTTTATAAAAGCAATGGCAAGTCAAATTAATGCCATTGACTCGATAGAAGAGTCTAGAACTCCTCTCTTAAACTAACTAGTCTCCCAGTTAGTCGGTCAGTTCTTCAGCAGATATGATCGACACATCGCGGCCGGTGGAACGGACTCCTCTACAAAAAGCTACACACGTCCTAGGACTATCTTCGTCACGAGGCGAGACAATGCCGCCATTTTTGTATTTGGATCACTGACATTAAAGGTTATTAGTCAATTGCAGCGCCCCCAAACCTTTAATAAAAAAAAAAATTGCGAATTTCCTATTGGTTTCTAACGGAAAGTTGTTCAGTATCATGGGAACAATCACCCCTTAAAGGAATGCAATTGTTTACCCTAACATCCTGTAGACTGGCTTGCCGAATACTCCACCGAAAAGAGCGTCCAGAGGGCCTACCATCAGTTTTACCTGTACTTTACTACTGTAGTTACGTCGCCAATTCGTATGACAGAAATTAGTTCTCAACGTAACCACTAGGAGCGCTGTACGAAATATATTCAAAATTGGTGACGTAACTACAGTATTTTCAAGCGGAAAAATTTCAACAAGTTGGTAACGTCAGTTATAATTCGCCTGCGTCTGGGCTCGTACTGTAGCTCTTAGGGTTGAGCCTCATCTGGCAGAACCGATTCGCATTTTTCGCACTGCCGCATGCGATCGCATTCCCGCTATCTTTCCCGCCCTAGCAAATGACGTTCCTGAGCGACAGAACAGGATGGCGCGACGGAAAAATGCGATGCGGTGCTGGCAGATGAGGTTCAACCGTTAAATAATATGATGACTCACCAACGGTAATGTTATAATCCTTAATCGTCTCATAGACGTTGTTAATGCTTTCCATCAGTTCTCTGTCGTGGAACGTGAAGTACGCTAGTGGTCGCTTCGCCTGGACGCTGGCCATCATTTGTATGAGAGATTTGATGGACTTTGAACCACCGAAAGCGCCGCATCCCCAGTTCCCCGTGGCTACACCAGGGAAGCTTAGTTCGTTCCTACCTGAGGAACGATTGCCGAAGACTGAGAACCCTATATACGCCTGTGGGATTTAAACAATAAATTGGTATGATTATCAACATTTTAAGAGAGTGACGACATACCTAATTGGTTCTGAAAAACCGTTCGTAATAAATATGCAAAGAATTTGTGTGTAAAACCAAAAATGTTGAGTCATTTCAAATGAACGAAAGCCAAGCTTTCTTTATTATGATGACCAATGTTTTTTGTGCAACAAAACACTCTAGTAATACTTAAGGGGGTGCTTCAGACCATCAAACTAAACAACTTTCACTATGAACCTAACTTCGAAATCGCGAAAAAAAAACACCTGTCTCATACAAAAATCCGACTGACTCCGATACCGACTCGACTATAATGTATGGGACATCTGATTTTTAGGGTACCGCACCCAAAGGTGAAAGAAAAGTGCATGCACGTTTCATGTATGAAAAGTACGTAGTATCGTAGTTTCCCTATTTTATGCATAACCTAATTCCAATTTCAACTTTATCACAAAGGAATAAGGTGCCGCACGAGGTGTATTTTTAATTGACGATTGGAAGGCTTGGAAGGGTATTTTTTTGGTTAGTAGAAACATGCCTTTTAGCAATTGTTATTATACTTTCCATCTTCATTCTATTCAGAACAATAATTTCAACTGCCCAACTAAATGATTCGATGCCGTATTTTTGTTTAGGTTTAATATTTTCTTATTGAATATGCCGATTGCGATGAAATACAAAAGGGCTATGCTCACACTCAATAAACGTCTCGGAATGTTTCTTCCTTGTCGCACTGTACTTTTAGTAGTGTTGCCGATTGATAGACGACAATAGTGTTGTTTTCCAGAACTTCTATACTAACGATAGTTTATAATTCATAACTTGCGTGATAATTGCGCCGTCAACAGTATTGTTACGATATACACAATAGAATAGAATAGAATTTGATATCTTTCGATTTTGATATCTATCGATAGATGTCGCAGTTTTCAGAAATATCGTTTGAAAAACTATCGATAGTTGGACAACACAAACTTTTAGCTTTTAGAGGTACCTACTTAAGTATTAGGGCCTGTTTCACCACTTCTGAGTAAGTTCTTACTAGCTTAACCGACAGATAGTTTGACGTATTTTGTATGAAAATACGTCAAAATATCTGTCGGATAAACTGACAAGAACTTACTCATAAGTGGTGAAACATGCCATTAATCTAGTTAAATTAATTTGTAGCCACCTCGTCGTTCACCAAGACACATTGCATTGTTCGATGGCGAAGCAAAGAAAGACGAAGAATCTGCTGCAAGACAAAAACGCTCTGTTCGGGACGATTCCGTAAGTAACCTGCACGGCTAGCATGCCTTCCAAGACAAAGCGACAAAACGAGAAAATCGCCATACGTAAAATAACAAAAATGGAAGCACATCTCGATTTTGATCGCTTTCTCGGGGGTGGGATGCGAGGCCTACTGGAGTCTTATCATGTAACTACCCTCATTCAATCGGTATCAAATCGCGGTTTTTTTTTGGCGATTCTGGTACTTAATATTTAGTTAATAATTTTCAGACAATGTAAATGATGGTCAAAGAATCAAAATATGATTACTTAAAAATTGCGTAGTACAAACATGATACAATTATAAACATCTCATTGATAAAATATGATAAGCCAGGTCCTAAGGTATAGTTTTAAGAAGTATCCGTAAGACTGAAACACATTTTTTTTTCAATTTCAGAACGATTCCACAGGACCAGATAAAGTGGAAACTTCTGATGCCATAATTGCCGAACTCCTCAATGATTCACCAGACTTGTTTTCACCAGAAGAATACCAATCTACAGACGTGCAAACAAACAAATTTGAGAGCGAACATGACCAAAGTACAGAACCAAAGAACGACAGCAAAATGGCCGACGAAGGCGACAAAATGGCGGGGAGTAAACGTACTTCAAGGCACACATCGCGTTTGTTCGACGAAATGCAAAAAATTGATGACGTGAATGGCAAGCTGAACTTGCCTGTTTCATCTCCTAAAACAGAAAAGAAAGCTGTTTTTGATGACTCGCCAATGGATGACGATAAAACTACCGAGTCGCCAGAAGTAAAAAAGAAGATTAGTGGTAGAAAAATAACGGATTATTTTAATAAAAAATAATAATGTTATTTACTCATTGTTTTTGTAAATTTGCAAGAATAAAATGTTGATGAATTTGTATTGATGAATCTTTTTATTAATCCTGATGTTTTTGTATTAATATAACAGGAATATTATAGGTCCCATAAAGTTAATATACCAGGTATAGAGAAACTGACGGCTGAGAGAGCGAGATGTACCTATCGGCACCACTGTATAATAGAAAGAGATATGTGACGCGAGGCAATAGAACCATTTTTGGAACTGTTTGACAACTCGTCGGCATGGTGAAAATTCGAGCTCTGTGAATATTTTGTCAATCCAACGTGGAATCGTGGACATTTTTTGGAAATTATATTACCACTTACCACTTTCACAAAATTATCCACGATTTCACGTTAGATTCACAATTATTCACAGAGCTCAAATTTTACCATGCCGACGAGCTGTCAAACAGTTCCCAAAAACAATTTCATTTGACGACTAATGTCAGTTTCTCTATTCCGTAAGGTATAATAACTTTATGGTAGTACCTTAAGCAAATGAAATTTATCATCATCATCATCGCAGTCGGAACTGAGCCGATAGACGTCCATTGTTGGACATAGGCCTCGCCCGAGGATCGCCACAACGACCGGTCCTCCGCTGACTCTTCCCGCAGTTAGTTGTTGATATAAAAATACAGCGCATATCGTGTGAGGAATTTTAGTTTCTTAAAATGTTACCGTGCCTATAACTAGTGCTGCAATAATAACAACAAGCATAAAACATAATAATCCGTTAAGACCAGATAAATTGAAAATCAGCAGAGACTACTTATTGACATTCTTGTTTTTTGAAAATGTATAATTGTTTAGAAATAAAAAATACGATAGAGGGCAGCAAAATTGATTCGGTGCCCCCTCAACTATCATAGATTACTGTACAGACTTCAATACAAAGCCTGACTAGAAAAAAACTCTCGCAGTGTGGAAAATCAATGAAACATACAGGTGTGACCTTAAGATCTTTGACTACGGGACCAATACGAGAAAAAAAAATCGGTAGTTTCATAATTTTCATATACAGGGTCCTTCTGAATATGCTGACACTTTTTTAAGAGGATGATCAGACCGTCAAACTGAACAACTTTCTCTATGGGACCAACGTCGAAATCAAGAAAAAAAAAATCAGCTTTCTCATACCTACATTTGGCTCGAATGGGTTTGCAGTTTTGTATGGAGCGGCTGTTTTTATTTCGCGATTTCAAAGTTGGTGCCATAGATAAAGTTTTTCAGTCTGATTATCCCCTTAAAAAAGTGTCAGCATATTAAGAATACATATACCTATACAGGGTGAAATTGATATCATTTTAGCATGCTTTTAAACTAAGAGTCTATCCATCAAACTGAACAACTTTCACTAAGGGAGCAAGCCGATCGGAGCAAAAATATTACTTAGCTGTTGCATACATTTGAGTCGAGTAGGCAGCGGCGGCGGGTGCAATTTAGTATGGAACAGCATTTTTGTTTGCTCCGATCGGCTTGCTCCCATAGTAAGAGTAGCTCAGTTTGATGGGTAGAATCTTAGTTTAAAAGGATGCTAATGATATCAATTTCAACCTGGGGTGCGATTTTTGAATCTCATTCGGTGAGCTCAGCAGTTGAAAATATCAAAATTACTATGGAGATACGCATCTTTCTACTGCTGATTTGACTTTCAAAAATCATACTACTGGAGACCGATTTTTGAATGTCAAATCAGCAGTAGAAAGATGCGTATCTCCAGAGTAATTTTCACATTTTCAACTGCTGAGCTCACCGAATGAGATTCAAAAATCGCACTCCTGTATATAATGTTTGTCTTCTATCAATATAGGCTGTAAACTTAAATGGGTACCTACCATAGGTACCTATACTCAATACATCAAGTAAGTAATTCATTTCATACCGGGACCAACATTGAAGTCGCGAAAGAAGATCATGCAGATATTTAATAGAAAACGTTAATTAATGGCGAATCAACCCAAATGTATGGAACGGCTGATTTCATTGACTATTTCCATGTTTGTTCCGTATTGAAAGTTTTTCAGTTTGGTATTAATGTATGTACTAGGTAGGTTTGGTATTAATCTAGGTAGTTATAGACCATAGAGGTAGGAATAGAGGAACATACAGCTGAGAGAGCGAGATGTACCTAGCGGCACCACTGTATAATAGAAAGAGATACGTGACGCGAATCAATAGAACCGTTTTTTAGTCACTAATCAATTTTTACAATTCGGTTTCGAATATAAAGTGAAATCGTAGATAATTTAGTGAAATATACTGACACTACTTCATTAATTTATCCACGATTTTACTTTAGACTCAGAATTATAGACAGTATTAGAATTTTTGCCTGCGAATAGTCTCCAAAAAACATCCAAAAACTGTTTCATTTGACAACTAATGTCACTGACTCTATTCCTGTAAGGTATAATAACTTTATGTTATAGACCGCTCGGGTTTTATCTCAGCGTAGTTGAATACCTAACTACTTACTTCATAATTACACAGGATGTAGCAAAAAACCCTAGTAATACTTAATGGGGTGCTTACGACCATCAAACTGAAAAACTTTCACTATGGAGCCAACGTCGAAATCTTAAAAAAAAATCCCATACATTTGAGTCGAGTCGGTTGTGCAGTTTTGTATGAAAGAGCGGATTTTTTTTTCGCGATTTCGATGTTGGCTCCTTTGTGAAAGTTGTTCAGTTTGATGGTCTGAAGCACCCCCTTAAGTGTTACTAGGGTGTTTTGTTACACACTGTACTCTACAGGGTGTTAGGGTAAACAGTTGCATTTCATAAGGGGTGATTGTACTCTTGATATATCCTACTGAACAATTTTCCCTTTGTACGCAAACAAATTGTTGGCCTTTCCATACTAAATGCCATCAGCTGAGAATATCGAACGTTTATAATATGATTAATATGAACACGGACCTGAAAGAAATACGGACCGAGTATTGCACTAAAAAGATGTGAAGCATGCAAGGTAATACAATCTCGTTTGGACCTACACTCACACAGATGCACTAGCTCCAGGCGCAGGTCCGACAACCCGTCACCTTATGTACCGCGTGACAGCACGCACACAAAAGAAATGGGTGCTTCACTCATGATTAGATGACATTCCGTCTGGTTCTTCTTTTTAGTCTGTGAATATTAAGTATTTTTTTTTCGAATTTCCCTCTTGTCCTTTATTTGGGAAAGTTTTTCAGTATAGGTTTAAAGAATTTTATTCTCAAAAGACTTAAAATTAGTCACTTTACGAGAGAATTTTAAACAATGTTACTTTTAGAAATAAGTGATATTGACAGAACATGCAAATTTAGGTGGTATTGATAAAAAAAAATATCTCACAAAATATAACTTACGGTTAGGTAGGTACACATATTTATCACAAAGCAAAAACAAAAACATTAGCCATTTACCTACACATAAATACATACCTAAGCAATCCTTATGATGCATATTATTCACTGAGGGCGAATAGTAAAATAGTGGCTTATAAATACTTATTAATTACATAGGTACAAACACAAACTCATGACCGCATTCCCTTTCGGGGTGGTCAGAATCATCGCTATGTATAACTACCAACCAATAAATAATTTCCAAACAGCAACGAAATTTTGTGGCTATTTTTGAATTACAGAATATCGGAAAACGGAAAATCTCTTCGTCTATTTGAAATAAAGTTTAGTTTTATCTAAAGTTTAGAATTCATAACATAATTTTTTAATTTATTTTTAAATGAGTCAGCGTTTTTAATATTTGTGGGTAACTTGTTGTACCATTGAGCTCCCTCAAAAACTATAGATCGTTGGCCAATATTTGTTCTGCAAATAGGTAACACCAGATGATCGCTTCTTCTTGTATTTTGTTTGTGAGTTTGATTTCTTTTTACAAAACTAATTTCAGTATGTATGTTTTTATTAAGTATTTTACGTATGAGTAAACACGTTTGATCACGAAGTATCATGAATACAATCACCCATTATGAGCGCAATTACCCATTATATAAGTAATGCAACTCTACACCCTAATACCTTATGAAAAAGACCTAGTTACCAATACCTTCATTCAAAAGTTGCACTCGTCGAGGCTTAGTGCGTTCACACACGATGACGCACTGACGGAGCAGCAAACGTCAGTCCGTCATTTGTGAAGCAAGTTGTACGAGTATGAAGCCGCACGTAGAAGCATACACGGTGACGCATTGACGCACCGGTTGTGGTTCTATGGACTGACGTCTGCCGCTCCGTCAGTGCGTCATCGTGTGTGAACGCACTAAGTTACATGGCCTGGAACACCCTGGAACGCATTTCTGAAACTGCCAACTAAAATGTTTAAACATACAGTGTAGCAAGGCTCAAATCTCAATACACGTCACTGTGCTCAGCCATGTGCTTAAGAGGATAGACGGGCTCTCGAAGAAATTTTGAGAATAGGTCAGTTTTCCGACTGTTTACGTATATGTCCGATCCACACACCCCGCCGACTAGAGTGCGAAAGAGACAAGTGCAGCTCAAACTGATTTTATCTACATAAAATGGAAGATATCTGAATTTAGTATTCCCCTGCTTCCTCCTCCAAAACTGCGTACCGAAATTCTTTCAAGATAATGAGAATATGAAAAAGACTTTGGCTATGCTTTCTTTTATTCGTCATATTTGTTTCCTGGATGTCTGAAAACGGGCGGTAAAATTGCGCATTTTCAAAGGGCCCTAGTTCTTACAGTAATTAATTTAAGCAAAAAAGCAACATTTCAAAGGTAACAGATTGAATGGTAAAAGTTTTATTTTGTTCTAGTGTCATTATCATTTATTGTGTTTGTATGGACAAAACGGTATACTATTTGTCTTCCTCTTAAAGCATCCGCAGTCGAGTAAGCGCTCTGAAACTGAAGTATAAGTTAGGAAGCGGCCCAAGGTTTCCCGGCTGGCATACTTGGGCCGCTTCAGCTGCACCTTCAGCCGCTTCATGCTCACCTGGAAGCCGTTCATCGCCTGGATTGCCACCTGAGCGGACGTCGGGTACCTTTATTGTTACCAGTATTGTTGACGAAGGATACAGATAGAAGCAAACTCGAATTTAACTGCTCTATATGGTTAGGTCTTTTCAAAACAATAGATTTTCTTATGCAGTGTTTTTTGGCAAGCTAGGTAGGTATACTTACGAGTATAAACTCGCTACTTGACACGGCATTCTATCCTGGAAACATTAACATGATATACTGCACGCTTTAAAAGATGGTTGATGGTTGTATCTTGGTTGTAGCAACATATCTGACCCTCCGACAGGATTAGGTATTTGTGTTAACAAATAAAGCTCACAACTGACAAAAAATTATATACATATACTACGGAGAAATGAAACGCCAAGGTTTAGGTATACCTACATCATATCCAACTTCCTATTCCTAGTATATCCTACCGACTCCTTTTAATATTATAGTGCCTAGGGTCACGGGTTCAAATCCCGTAAGGGGCAAATATTTATAATATTATGATGAATGGGAAACCCACTCAGGTCACGGATGCAGGGCACATGCCTACCGCTACCCGGTATGTTCCGATATGTGTACCGGGCGGTTGTATGGGCGTTAGTCCACTCCACGTCCAATGTGGATTAGTAGACTTCACACAAGCATCGGAATTTCTTCTTCAGCATATGCAGGTTTCCTCACGATGTTTTCATTCACCGTTTGAGAGCAGTCGGTACTACGTAAATAAGTTAAAAAACTTTTTTACAGGCATAGGCATTTCCACCTCTGTTACTCCTGTAAACCAGGATCAACAGCGGCGACCATTCACAACAAGACAATGAAGTCCAGCGAGCCCGGGGGATGACTTTATCTGTTTTGGATCCTGCAATGAATTAATCAAAGAAGATATAGGAGGAGTAGGGAATAGTAGATTGTTAACCAAGGGATGAAAGTCACCCATTTCACACGAGATGTTTGGCGCCCCGAACGGAACGTGAGGGGCGCCATAATTCGAGTGTGAAATGGGTGACTTTCTCCCGAGTTAAACACTCTGCTTTTCATTTCGAATACGAGGAAAGTAAACAAAAATTAGATAATGCAAAATCAATTTCTGAATCGCTCGATGAATTCATTTTAGGCTACGTTTCAAAACGTTTGGCAATCACTCTGGTTGCCAACACGAAGGAGAAAAAATATACGAAGATTTTGTATGCTAGAGTGAGACAGATAGACTTTCCGGGTGATTTTTACACGTTTTGAAACGGATCCGAAAAATTAGCAACATTTCCCTTTCCCTCCCTTTTTTTCTTTTTCGCGCAACTGGCTCTTTTTTTTTAAAACCTGCGAGCCATTTTTTTTTGGCTCGGTTTCTTAAGGTTTTAATCATCACTTTTTTCTGTCTGCTTATAATTTTTACAAAAGTCTCCAAATAACAAAAAATAATGTTACCTATTTAAATTAACATCTATTAAAATTCAAATTTATTGATCTTTATCATTATAAAGAAATAAGAATTCATATAATTTTATCGAAGTGTGGCTGTATAATTTTCTGCCTTTGCCCAGTATTAGACGTAGGTTTTTTTTTAAATTACTTTTCATCCCTAGGGATGAAATGTTTCACTTTCAACCCGCTTCATAGATAAACAATGACCTACTTTCAGAGTATGAGAGATGAAAAAGAAATATCTGGCTTCCCCCTACTGCAAACGGGAGACAGCAATAAGTTAAAGCATGGCTATTAGAAAGCCAATTCATGATATCATTTATGGTAGAGTTGAAGACCCTACCGCAAAAGCATAAAAATATAACATTAAGTACAAAAAACAAAAGATGACCGTGACCTCACCACCTAGCTAGATAATTGAGAAACCACAAAATTGTCATAAATAACATCCGGGTGTGAATGTTTCAACATTTTTAACAGTCCGGTTTTCACACACAATGGAAATTAGGTATAATAATTACTTACCTAATTATATTTTTTCCCTATCACTTGGAACAAACCGCTAAAAAAAACAATATTTATCACGTTGCTAGGCTTACATTTAGTCCAATCATTTTAGGGTTTGACCCTAACAATAATTCATCTATCGCTGAAACTTTGCAGTGTGATAAAGTAAAGTACCTATACAGATTACGGTTGGCAAATAATCTAGGTTTAAATTTTTCCGGTCCTAGATTATTTGTCAACCATAATCCGTATACTTTATTTTATCACACTGCAAAGTTTCAGCGATTGATGAATTATTGTTAGGGTGTCCATACAAGGAAACTCTACCTATAAAATGATTGGACTATTTATGCAAATGGACAAATATTAGTAAATTGGGAATGAGGGCATCGACGTACTAGGTACTAAAGATTCATCACTCATCAGCACATCATAGCATAATACCTAGGTATTCTTAGTTAATTTCCTCTACCCCAAGGTAGTGTGCAAGAAAAAGCTTTTTAGCGATTAGACCGGCTGACCAAATAGGATGCGTACTGAAGAAGGGCCAAATAAAATGTACCCGGAACCGACGAGCATGTATGAAGAGACTTATGAATGTTGAGGAGGCGAAAGATGTGTGTCAGAATCGTAGCATGTGGCGATGTATTGTCTCTGCCTACCCCAGTAGTGGGACATAGGCGTGAGCATATGTATGTATGTATGTATGTATGTATCTAGACCGCCTGGTTTGTACCATCATTACTTTTGTTTCCTGTTCCGTAGGTACTGTATTTATGTGTTTCGTGTAAATAAAGTCGGTATCTACCTATATTTAATTTCATTCATTCATTCCTAGTAAGTACCTATAATGATAATTATACTAGTTATCATTATACTTATATACTAGTAATTATGTGCGAGGATCTTCTCCAAGAAGATTGGCTATATTAGCCACATGAGGGCCCATCAACGCCAACAACGGAGTTGAAGCAGTCGCCGTGGCCGAAATCGGTCAGGAGCAATACACACACAATTATACTAGGCACACCCCAAGGAAGGTGGCATCGGTGTCGTTATCTTATCATCATCATATATAGTATAACACTTTCGCTGCTAAGCTCAAAATCATCAAAAACGCCTGAGCGGCTCACCACGAGGGGCGGCCCGCAAAGGCGTAAGGTTTGGGTGACTCACGCTGTAGGTCATGAACACAGGCGAAACTTGACCCCCCTCGTAGGTCGTGCGCACAGTCGTAACCGTGAAACGATAAACTGGCTCGTCTCGTGGGTCACCCGCGCAGGCGTAAGGTTGTCGGTGACTCGCGCGGTAAGTCATAAGCACAGCCGAAATGCAATATACTTAACTGACTCGTTACGTGGGTTCTTTAGCACTGCGGCCCATTTGTCGCCGACCTACGCCGTAGGTCGTCGTCATTCCTTAGGTCTTTAACACTTTCGCTGCTAAGCTCAAAATTATGATCCTCGCGCAGTGCTAAAACTGACGCCCCTCGTAGGTCGTGAGCACAGTCGTAACGTAAAACGACCAAAGCGGCTCACCTAGTTGGTCGGCCCGCACAGGCGTAAGGTTTGGGTGACTCGCGCTGTAGGTCATGAGCACAGGCGAAACTTGACCCCCCTCGTAGGTCGCGAGCACAGTCGTAACGGTAAAACGATAAACTGGCTCGTCTCGTGGGTCACCCGCGCAGGCGTAAGGTTATCGGTGACTCGCGCGGTAAGTCATAAGCACAGCCGAAATGCAGTATACTTAACTGACTCGTTACGTGGGTTCTTTAGCACTGCGGCCCATTAGTCGCCGACCTACGCCGTAGGTCGTCGTCATTCCTTAGGTCTTTAAAACTACGCATCGGATTTTGATGCGTTTTTTTAAAATAGATAGAGCGATTCAAGAGGAAGGTTTATTTATAATATGTGTATTACACCCGTACGAAGCCGGGTCGGGTCGCTAGTAGTAGTAGTAGTAAGTATAAAACAAAGTCGCTTACTGTCTGTTCCTATGTATGCTTAGTTAGATGATGTGTTTTTTCTTAAAGATAGAGTGATTCAAGAGGAAGGTTTGTATGTGCATTACACCCGTGCGAAGCCGGGGCGGTTGCTAGTTAGTTGTAAATCCATGTTCGGTACCTAATTGTTGCTATTATTTAGAAGTTTTAGCTGTGCCTGTGCCTCACCTGTCCAGAGTAAAGTGGACACAATGAATGAATGAATTGAAGCACGGCTACCTCACGACAGGGATCACGGGATCTCGGATCAGAGATGTATCATTATCACAATCTATTATGTCCCACTGCAGGGCACAGGCCTACCTTCAGGGAGGGTGAATGGGCGTTAGTCTACCACGCGTGCCCAATGCGGATTGGTAGACTTCACATACCTACGCATCGAAATTTCTTCTTCAGCGTATGCAGGTTTCCTCACGATGTTTTCCTTCACCATTTGAGAGCAGTCGGTATTACGTACATAAAAAACTCATTGGTACATGGCGTGGTCGTCCGTGCGGATTCGAACCCGGACCTCAAGATTCAGTTTCCGTAGCTCTCCGCAACGCGCCACCGACGCTGACGCTCTCTTTATGTGATGTCTCACGATGTTTTCCTTTACAGTGAATCTTTCAACGAAAAGCCAGCCGTGGTGTTAAAATTGGTAACTAGGGTATTGAAATAATCTGTTACATAAGTTACATAAGTATTAGGTAATGATAGGTTAGGTAGGTAGTACGCGAGATCCATCGGCATTTAACATTTTTACGAAATATTCTCCCAAACAAAATACCTATTGCTTTTTAGGGTTCTGTACTTACCCAAATGGATCTAACGGTGATGTGACCCTGTTACTAAGTCTACCCTGTACGTCTTTCCTATCCCTACAGGGTGGAACAAAACACCCTATACTCCATTCAGGAATTAGAGCGACAAAATGTAAACAACGGTGATACCAGTGTAGAAAATACCATATCGAGACTGTAGAAAACTTATCTCCGGAATAAATTATCTCTGTGTGTCCGGTGAATAACGGTCCAACTCAAAAAATGCAACTTTACAGGAGAGCCTAAAAACAATTTTTTTTTGTAAAAACAATTATTTTCTCGAAAACCGTTTCATATTTTTTGAAGCAAATCACTGTGTCTTCTAGATATTTTTATGGTCTTTTTTTATTATATGGTTTAGTCTATGAAATACTTACCTTGCTGGAGATATTTCGTTCAGAAGTTGAATTAAACCTTTTGACACTAATAAAAATACGTTACATTATGATTTAAATTGAGTTAGGGCCTTTTACACTTCACAATAACCTTGGTGTAAAATGGTTTATGTTATTTTTTAATTTCATTTTTATTCCATCCCTTTCTTAAATACACACCACCGGAAAACTTACTTTGTAAACTGAATCAAAACGAATTGATGAAAGTAATTTTATTTAGGTAAAACAAGCTAATCACAAAATTACAAAGTGTTTTTTGAGTTAAATTCTTTTTCACAAAGGTAACATTTTGTGCGTATGGATTTAAATCTAATAATTAATATTATTTTTAAGGAAAAATATAACAAACACTTGTAAAATGTACTTTCTAAGCTCACTGTTTAAGCTTTTAATATATACCATATTCAGCATTAAACTTAAGTGACACAAAAATTAGACATTTTCTAGAAAAAATATTCATTTCGTTATTAAGTAGGTAAGTAATTTTATCATGTATAGGTATATATTTTGTGATGGGTAACACTAGCTTATATGAAAAAATTTTGTGACGTGGGTAATTCCGCGTGGTATCAGTAATGCTGGATAGTGAAATATTAAACAAAAAGTCATTATAAAAACAATACAAAAACAAATTCTAAAGCGACGCATGCTTAAACACTTATCAAGTTAGATCACGATTCTGTGCCTCAAAATTGTATGACCAGTCTGAAGTATTGTCATTCTTAATACACGTTTGATATCCGGTTCGCTTTGCAGTGTTGTAATTATACAAAATACAAGATATTTTAGGAAAAAAAATAGTTTAATTTCAAAGAAAGAAAAAAACAACAGATTCTTTCTTTACCACTCTATGTACAAGCCTATGCTTGAAGTGCGGTACGGCAATCCCTAGCTAAAACAGGGCCTGACATTTTCACATAGTTCAATCTAACAGTACCATCCTTAAAAAAAATCGCCAGATTGTATTCATACTAAGTGATTCTTATTCTCACTACATAAAAGAAAATATTTGGTGATAGACGGTTTAACTCACTTATTCGACATACATTTTTGGTGAGATGTATAGCGTTCTCCCCAGTCCCAGATGATGTCAGTTTCCGTACTTAGCCCGCTATCAAACGCGCATCATATTCATAGGCTACACTTGATTTTTTATGAAGGTATTAACTATTAAGGTTTTTGAAATTTGGTTTAACTCAGATAAATCATATTTCACAAAACAAAATAAATTGTGTCGAAGGATTTAAGTCGAAGTAAATCCATGTTCACCTAATTTTATATTGGTTTTATGATCTAACTCTATTTCAACCATTGTGCACGATAAAAAAATTTACTTAAATCGTTTTGTAATAAGTCTATCTCTGGAATTATTAAAGGTATGAATATTCCAGTAACACCATTTTGTAGAGAAAAAAAAATTGAGTACTATGGCATTAAAAACTCATTTTGGATCTAAGTTGAGTTAGACCGTTATTCACCGGACCCACAGATCTATTTTACTTGCAAAGGATTACGACAAAATGACATGTTAATTTCGTATGGAAAATAATTAAAAAATACGCAAGCTATAATTTATACAGATTAAAAGAAAGCGTGACTGTAAATATTTTATTTCGTGGTCTGGCAACGATCAGATATTTTAGACCTTTAGCTTTGGTTAGTTTTAACAAGTGAAGAAGTTGATTGTTAAATACCGTCGTCTGAGTCCGTACGCTATGCGTGGATGCTACGCACGCATAACACAAAAAGCACACACAGACAGAGTAGCGGGCTACATAACATAATTTAAAAATTTCATTGAAATTGTCACGATTGTTTTTATTATTTATTGATGGACAGTAAATGTTTAATGTCAACGCCATTTATTAAATGCCGTGCCGACATAATGTTATTCTTAAAAAATGTACCAAAGGTTTCTGACCACGTAATGTCACTTTGACAGTGACGTTTCTTTGTTTACATTTTGTCGCTCTAATTCCTGAACGGAGTATAGTACTCTAATACTTTAGGGGGTGTTTCAGACCATAAAACTAAACAACTTTCACTATGGAGCCAACATCGAAATCTCGAAAAAAAACATCAGCTTTCCCATACATTTTAGTCGAGTCGGTACTGCAGTTTTGTAGCGGACAGCTGTTTTTTTCGCGTTTTCGAAGTTGGCTCCATAGTGAACGTTTTTCAGTTTCATGGACTGAAGCACCCCCTTAAGTATTACTAGGGTGTTTTGTTACAGCCTGTAGGTATAGCTAGCGAGTTGAAATTTTCACAGAATATGTTATGTTCTTTTGGATTTGCTAAGAAATAATAAACAAGTGCGAGTCGGACTATTAGCGCACCGAGGGTTCCGTACCACCACACAATATAGGATGTAAACTTAAATGCGTTACATATCGAACAGGGTGCTTCCGTTCGGACAGTCAAACTAAACAACTTTTCCTATACAAGGTGTTACAAAAATACAAATAAACCTTTAAGGGGGTGGTGTAGACCATCAAACTGAACAACTTTCACTATGGGACCAATATCGAAATCGCGAAAAAAAAAATTGATGTTCTATACGCTACAAATCGACTAGAGCTAAAACATGTCATCGTATCAAATTATTTTTTTTGCGATTTCGATATTGGTCCCATAGAGAAAGTTGTTCAGTTTGACGGTCTAAACAACCCCCTTAAAGGTTTATTTGTATCTTTGTAACACCTTGTAGACCTTGCTTATTAAGATAAGAGATTAAGAGTTTTAAAAATTTATTCTTACTTATGAAACACCTTGTATATGGAAACAAAATAGAAACAGCGGAAAAAAAACGATGATATGATTATGAAAACTGGTCAAGTGTGTATCGGGTTCGCTCTAAGGATCTGTTTTTCCAAGAAATTGTTTTTTTGTAAATAAAGGATCCTTCTTAATATGCTGACACTTTTTAAGGGGATGATCAGACCGTCAAACTAAACAACTTTTTCTAAGGCACCAACAACGAAATCGCGAAAAAAAAACCGTTCTTCCATACAAAACTGCAAACAGCTGATTTCTTCTTTCGCGTTTTCGATGTTTTTGCCATAGAGAAAGTTGTTCAGTTCGAACGGTCTGATCATTCCCTTAAAAAAGTGTCAGCATTTAAGATGGTGATAAGGAATCCAACTGGGCTGACATAACGTCAGTGTTAAAAGCCCCAATATAAATAAAACAGAATAAAAAAAAAAGGAATCCAACTGTCTATTTATTTATTTCTTTCTTTATTAGGCTCACCAACAGGTTACATATTACAACAATCAATTTTACATCATCAGTTTGGTATAGATCTGATACATAACCCAGTTACAGGTGGGCACAACATTCACGACAACTAGACAAAATCATTACGGGACAGTTAGGTACAGTTACACTATTATACACAGTTTCTTTTCCTACGCAATACATAGGGGACACAAAAATTAAAATAAATTACAATAAATTGACAATAAAATAAAAACAGAGCTGAACATCATAAAATCAAATCAAATAGATAACGCTGTGGTTGTGGTAGGTACTTGTCGTTGTCGACTCTCTGACCTTCGACAATTCTTCGCGGGGCGGAAGTGGGACACAAAACAGGCAGGTACAGAAGGGCGGCTTTACGCAAAGAGCGAAGTAGGCGCACACATAGACGTGTACCCAAAGAGTCGTGTACCTATGGACACAAAATGAATAGATAGAAAATACAGTCGCAGTGTAGTTAAAACTACGATGCAGTGGTGAAGCTCAGTGGTCGCGACAGGTCAATTGGGCGTGGGGCGCGGGGGCCGGCCGGCGGGATCCCGGTACCGACTTTGCGAATTTTGTTAATTCCCCACACACTGCGCTAGCAGCGACCGCTGAGATTTACCATTGGTAGTCTTTATTAGTCATTTCACTCTGGTAACCGGCAAACAACTTGAACAATAGGCATACATGGCATTGACATTGAGAGGTAAGCGCAGTAGCGTTTTAGCCTATAGATTTTATTCTACGCAGTCTAGGTCTTGCTCAAGATGTTTGCCGGCCTTTATACTGCCGTTCGACCGACTTCAGAAATCAAAATTTTACTTGTGAAATCAGGTATAAACGGCGACACATCAAAATACGCTAAACAAACATAAGCTGGCCCCTCGACGTTATACATTACTCTACCTACTCGCGACTAGTTTATTTTGGTTATGCGTAGCTTGATGTATAAGGTGTAAATGTATTATTGGAGCAAACCGATCGGAGCAAAAAAAAATCTGCTTTCCCATACTAAACTGCAACACTTACTCGACTCAAATGTACTCGATGCAACAGTATGGGACCGCTGTTTTTTTTAGCTCCGATCAGTTTGCCCCCATAGTAAAAGTAGTTCAGTTTGATGGGTAGACTCTTAGTTTAAAAGGATGCTAATGATATCAATTTCACCCTGTATACCTACCCTATAGGTATATTTATGAAATAAGTAGGTACCATAACTGAATATAATAGGAATGTCAAAAATATCATTTAGTTAACAATTATTATACAAATGTAACAAATCAAGAAAACGAATAATTATTCGAATGTTAGACGATTGTTAAAAAATAAATCATTCGTGCGCCTGTTTCACTCGCTTGTATGAAGCCGCCCTTCCGTACCCGCCTCTTTTGTGATCGGGACTTCGTCGTACAATCAATAGGTACCTATTTAGATAGGTAGGTGTACGTATATAAGTTACAAAAAACACTAGAAGGTATCAGTCATAAAAAGTTCACTCGTCCACAAAGTGACGTTTTCACAATATTCTGGTAAGTAAGCTCGTTCAAAATTTTTAGAACAAAGTGTTGTTTTGTAATAAATTAATTTTTCTAAACTGCTTAAAACTTTTAACCGTGTTTACGTTTTTGACCAAAGGCCTGGTTTCATCACAAACATCACATCAGTAAACTTCAGTAACACGCTACAACAGCATCCGACGTACCTCAGTCGATGGGCTAGGCTAACAATTATTAGGGTTCCGTAGTCAAACTAGGAACCCTTGTACTTTCGTTCTTTCCACTATGTACCCCGCCTCAATTACTCTGGCATTTTTGCACCTACTACCTAAAACACAATGTGGTACGAAGACAGAAAAACAGAATATGTTTACTTAGCAACATTTTCAGGGGTGGTTCAGACTATCAAACTGAATAACGTTTAGCGGGACGTAGGAGCAAACTCGAAAAGCAAAAAAATATAAATCTTCCGTTATACATTTGTCTGTTTGTCATTTGTATGTTTTGTCAAGTGCTTTGACGACACCCTTAAGCTCACGGTCGAGAGCGTCCTGAACGTATTCCTCAGCGAGAGTCAGTGGGGCCAGGCGGCTTTGCCAATTCGTCGGGTCTTGGGCGAGCGTAGGGCGCGGGATGTGAGCCTTCCAGCCTTCCTGTCATCGGTGCATGGGGTTGCGAATTTGTTTACTAGGATTTTACGGATTGATGGTAACCATTTGAGCATTCCTTTTGTGGAGGATGCGTTGGAGACTTGGGAGGCTCTGGGCCTGGGTGCGGGCGCGGCTGAGGACCCGCGTGTGCAACGATCTTGGGACGACCTCGGTGCAAAGTTTGCTCTCGACCGCCTTATGGGTGAGGCTTTCGGGCCAGACTTGGCCAGACTCAGGGTGGTTTCGCAACCCGAATCGGGGGCGTGGTTGCATGCGGTGCCATCACCTCATATGGGAATCCTGCTCGACAGCGACTCGCTACGTATGGCTGTGGGTCTCCGCTTGGGCTGCAATGCGTGTGTACATAAGATGCATCTGCGGTTCCATGGTGGAGGCCAATGGGCACCACGCTTTAAGTTTGTTTTGCGATTTCATTATTGCTCCCATAAAAGAGGTTGTTCAGTTTGATGGTCTGAACCACCCCTGAAAATTTAGCTAAACATTTTATTATCACCCTGTTATGAGGGTTCCTTTTTTTTTCCTTTTGAGGTACCGAACACATAAAAGGAGCATTTTTTGACCCATACATCAAATGACACTGGTGGAAATGCAGTGCTAATGCACAAGCGAGAGCCCATAATACCTTTGCAAGTACCTGTAGGTAGATTTAAAAAGTCTATTGTTTCGGATTTTTCGGAAGCGGTCAAAACTACTCCGATTTTCATGATTTTTTTTAAACGTCCGTAATCTAAAATGCTACATCCTTTATTGTTTAAAAATTGACGCTCTTAGTCAAGTAAAAAGTTGTAGGTAAACAAAAAAATTCAAATTTTAAGAAAAATGCTCTACAACTTGCGAATTCATGCAAAAACAGGACATATGCTAAACACATGCATGCTTGCTTGCTTGCTGGCATGCTTTACATTGAGGCATTTAATTGACATTTGTGGCAGATAATATAGGTTGGTGAGCGCGCTCCATACAAACGAAGTTTGATTCTATTTTGAATATTCTTCTTCTTTGCCTTCTTTGATGCTTCAAAGCATCAAACTGAACAACTTTCACTAAGGAGCCAATATCGAAATCGCGAAAAGAAAATCAGCTGTGCCATACATTTGGTTCGAGTAGAGGTTGCCGTTTTCTATGGAACATCAGTTTTTTTGCGATTTTAGTGTTGGTCCACTAGTGAAAGTTGTTCAGTTTGATTTTAAGTGTACAACCTGTATAAATACGTTACAATGGCTCTTTTATTAATTTATCTTCTGCGTTTACTCTTTACAGATAAAAGTCTAATAATTTACAGAGATGGCAAGTCAAGGCTGGGTCGGCAGACGGTATACGGATATAGTAGGAGCGAACAATATCGCTAACGCACCAACATTCCCGAGAATATCGCCGAGCGATGTCAACCACACTGTGTTGTTTAGGGTGGAAAGCTCTTACGAGCGACCTCCTGAGCCGATCCGAACCAACCCGAGTGTACGGTGGGACTATGATCATGTGAGAATGCCCTTCGATGAAAATAGCACTTACACGGTGGAGGATGAGGTATGTTCTTAATTATTTTTTTAATTAATGAACTTTTGCTTTGCACTGCATTTCCGCCAGTGTCAAGTAGTTTATGGGAGTATCTATCCCAATCCCAGGGATTGTTTTTGGTCAGGAACAAGAAAAATTGGGCCTCGTGGCAGGCAAAAACGCGACGCGCGAAAACCACGCAAGACGTGTGCTCGGGTCAGAACCTGCAACGTGACTCTAATGTTATTATAAGTGGCGACGGTCTCACTACATGTCACACTGGACAGTATTTCAGGCTCGGATCCAGCCATCACAAAAGGTTGTGGTCATGGCCACCCAAAAATAAGCCAAATGTGAGTCGGACTAAGGACTCTGTCTGAAGGATCATTGCATTCCAACAAAAGAGACGTTTACCAAATGTATAATGCCCAGGCCAAGACCTTGTACAGTGTATAGGTCCATGCTGGCAAAGCTGCGAGGCGAGCACTAGTAAATTAATAAACCTGTAAAATTGTAGTTTGTTTGCTTAAGAAAATTACAAAAGTAAATGTGTGTTTGTGTGCACATCATAATATCACATCTAGACTCTAAACTACTGAACCGATTTTGATGCTGATAATCAGCTTATAATCAGGGTTGAAATATGATGAAATTCTCTATATTTTTAAATTCTCACATGCTCTATAATGTTGATTTATCTAAACTATTATAATATGCAAATAAATGATCTGGCTTAAAATCGGATATATAATATTTGCGGACGAAGTCGGTGATTAACTAAAAACATTTTGTTTCATTTTACAGGAAGGTCATCCAATGACGGTACCACGGTGGAAAGTAATTGAGGCTGCCCTCAACAGGCCAATGAGGACTACCGATGAACTGATTGATGTGATTTTGACCTACAACAGAAAATACGGCGAAGGCAGATTCATGTGGCGTTTCAAAGCTCTGAGGCAATGTATTAACAGTGTAGGTGTAATGCGACTCACACAGTGAACTATCCTATCCTGTAGACTGCACATACTTATCAGAAAGTCTTCTTCAACATATGCAGGTTTCCTCGCAATTTAAATAAGTACCAACCAATTGAAGTCAATGAAATTTTTCAGAAACAATCTACATACTTACGATTCTCTATGCTTGTATGAAGTCAGATTTTTGTTAAAATGTACCTACAGTTTTAATGCTAGGATTAATTTAACATTTGTATGGAAATATTTGAGGCACTATAACTTTAAAACAATTGAGAATTATTATTTAATTTAACGAATATCTGACTTCATACAAGCATAGAGATTTGTTCCTAGATTGTTTCTGATTCTGAAACACCATTTTCATTGACTTTTATTGGTTATTGGTTATGGGTTTTGCAAATATCACCAGATTTCGTTTGTATGGAGCGTTCTCCGAATTATATTCCCTTAAACATTGACTTACACTCTAGCGAGAGTGTGTGCCCTTAAATTATGCAACGTCTGCTTCTGCGGTGCTTCAGACCTTCAAACTTCAAACTGAACCACTTTAATTATGGTGGCAACATCGAAATCACGAAAATATTATCAGCTGTTCCATGTACCTATTTGTGTCGGGTCGCCATTGACGTTTTCTATGGAACCGCTGAATTTTTTTAGCGGTTGATTGTTGGTCCCATAGTGAAAGTTGTTCGGTTTGATGATCTGTAAGTTCGTAAAATTTTTGAGAACAGAACGCCATCCATCCAGTATCACTAAACTATATTTTTATTAAAGAAAACGCCCCATAAAATCGGTCTACATGCAAATGATGTTTCGTCCTATTTTCGATGATTACTCGTATTAACCAATTAAAGTCAATGCAATTTTTTAACCACGATGTAGAAACTCTGTGTCTGTATTTTGTCAGATTTCCATGAAAATACAACGTGTTAATGAATTAACGCAAAATTAAAAAGGAGTTTGTTTAGAATCGAGAGCAGAATCGAATTATCATGGAGTCAACATAGGTATTTTTTTTTTTTAATATTAAATAATTTGTTTGTAAAATTTTCAATTAACTAAACTCGATCTCATCCATCGCACAGGTACAGTCACTCCACTCCACTCCACTTACTACCAAAACAAGATTCTTAAAATGTATCCATGAGCATGTTAGCGGTTTCATTAATTGCTGAAATGACAACAAATCATTTTTGCCTCAAAACTTAAAATGCGAATAACTTTAAATTTTAACTGTCAAAATAATGAAATTGTTGTTTCAATCTAATTATTTCGTTGTAAATCAGTTGGGGTGTATGAGGTTTTGCGCTTATTCATTAACACGTTGTATAAAGTTTTAAAGTTATCGCACGTGGTTCAAAGATTTCCATGCAAATCTTAAATTCATCCTAGCGTTGAAACTATACATTTTAACAAAAATCTGAAAAATACAGACGCAGAGATTTGTTTCTAGATTGTGCTCAAAAAATTTAATTGGCTTTAAGTTTTTACGTAAGTTTGTCCGAAACTCAGTTTGTATGCAGCGCGCTCGAACGCCCTGACGGATACATTTTCTTATTCCAGTTGTCACGTCAGGAGAGAAATTTCTTCTTCAACCACACCATAAAAAACATGGCGGAAACGGCTTTAAGATTAAAAGACTTGGTCCAATCCCCAATTCCATTGTTGAAGTAAGTTTTACAGAATTACTTAAGTAAATTATTTATTCATTTCCTTTTTGGAGAACTTACAGACAAATTGATGGTTAGATGCTGACAGCAAGTTCCCACCTAGATTCCAACACACCTATCCGAAAATAGCGTAAAAAAAGACTTCTAAACAAAGCTAAAGTTATGTATGGGCGCAGCCACCGGCTATGCAATGACGATGTCTCCTATTGTGTGTTCTGGCTGTCGCTTGGGATGATGAGGAGTCACGAATTTGTTATTTTCGAATTTAGTTTATTTGAGAATTAATTACAATATTTAGCGATTTGCGCAAACGATTTGTAGTTTGCGCCGCGATGCGGAAGATGAGGCTTGAGTGCTCGGTCTGGGTTCTCAGTCCGGAACAAATTCCATCCATTTAGTCTATACGTGTTAATGAATTAACGCAAAACTAGAAAGTAGTTTGTTTAGAATCGAGAGCAGAATCGAAATATCATAGTTTCAACACGGGTAATTTTTTTTCAAAATAATTTATATTTTTTTCGTAAAAGTGTTTACGATTACGTTTAAAATTTACTGAACTGGATCTCAACCCTCTGCACGGGCACACTCACCCTAATTACTATCAAAACAAGATTCTTAAAATGTATCCATGAGCACGTTAGCGCTTTCATTCATTGCTGAAATGATATCAAATAATTTTTGCCTCAAAACTTAAAATGCGAATAACTTTAAATTTTAAGTATAAAAATAATGCAATTATTGTTGCAATCTAATTATTTTGTTTAAATGTCATTGTCTAATTATTTTGTTATAAATGTCATTTGGGGTGTATGAGGTTTTGCGCTTATTCATTAACAAGTTGTATTGATGAGTAGATATTCATAATGAGGCACTTGAATAACAAACTCGTATTTTTACAACATTCAACAAAGCAGGGAATGTCAATGGGCTCAGGCAACCGAACTCATTTACTTTTTTGAAGGTAAACTTACGACAGTTACGGTGTTTTTAACTTTTTAACTACAACTTCTACATCATTTATCTACAACTGCCTAGTCACAGGACTACATCGTATCGGAGAAATTTTATGTACAAAGCAGTTAGAGTATTAAACATACCACCGAGAGACATTAAATCCTTGCCTGATTAACTTTTCTTCAAAAAGATTAAACTTATCCTGATTAAAATGTATCCATATAGCAAGGAGGAATTTTTGAATAATGATATGATTTTGGCACTGTAAATAAATGCTTGATCTTTTAGTGGAATTTATGTGTAATCGAATTAAAAAGCTTGATTTCAAATAATTATTATAGCTGCCATCATGCCACTTATTGTATTATTTTGTTTCTTTTATTGGTTGATTAAAATGTAACCATACCTTTAAATTATAATAATCATCTTTATTTTTTAAACTAACATGAGATTAAGAATTAATAAATGAATCATATTTAAATGAATTATATTTCCATTTACATTTCCAATCTGCAATTTCTGACTCTTAATTTTAATGATTAAAAATTCAAGCTTCAGATTATCCTACTGTATAAAATAGATTGCTAAACTCGTATGAGTAAAAGAGTACTGAACTATTAAACCAATTCATGTTACCATCTAATATATAATTTACTTACATACGATTTATGGCAATAAATGAAATGAAATGAAATGAACTCAACTACCTGGCCTTCGTGACCCACCGAAAGCCCCTACACAAACTTTTAAATTATGTATGCAGTACTTATCAGAAAGCAAGCGTAACTGTTCTTGCTAATAAGAATCTGTTGTAGTCAGAACTCTTTCGGAATAAAGATTAGTTAACCAAGTGGAATATAGCCTAATAATTCTGGGGTGGCCTGGGCGCGGTTTTCCCATTTCCACATTTTGAGTAGAGTCGGTACTGCAGTTTTCTATGGAACATGTGATATTTTATCGAGATTTCGAAGTTGGCTCCATAGTAAAAGTTTTTTTAGTCGGACTTATATTTAAAAAACAAATTTTGCTTGATTTTTTTCTATTTGATTTTGCAGACAAACTCAAAATAGGTCGATATCATTGTCTCAAGAACAAATCTCAAGTATACTCGCTAACGGATTCTTCTGTACATTCCCGAAGAGAAACTCAACCGACAAGAGAGATGAATACAATTCTTATCCTAAAATTAACTTCAGCAGGTGAGTATACTCATTTTTTTTTGTTTACTAGACATGCTAAATGTCGGCAAGAATATTGTCAAAACAGGAAAATTACTACTGTCTGGATTATTGTCAATCGACTTAGATTCTTAGTGTAGATTACACACCAAGGACAGGAAAGTAAGAAAGGCCTCAGATCTGATGTGCCGAGGTCAACAAACATGTGATCTGAGGCTTTCTTATTTACTGTCCGAGGTTAGTATACTATTTTTCTTCTCGACGGAGGTGGAAAGCGACATCTTCGTTTAGCGCAGCGGGACGAGAATTGACGCTTTCCGTCCGGAGGGGAGAAAAGATTATTTTTGGTCTTCGAAAAAAAAAACTTTGGTTGCAATATTACGGACTATTGCCTACTTTGCGAAATTGGTAGGTAACGGCATCAGCAGCAACAATGCATGAGAAAGTATAGGTACCATTCTTGAACTTAAGAGGGGGTATACCTACTTAAGAGGGGGTATACTTAAAGCAAAACCACCAATGTTTTTACATAACTAAAGGAAGTCGAGAATAGAACAGGGTGAAATTGATATCATCAATCAATCAATTATACTTTATTTTACACCAAAAAAAACATAATACAGGGTGTAAGGGACAGCCCTCCGCAAACTGAAACGGTGAACTCAGACCATCAAACTGAACAACTTTCACTATGGAGCCTACCTCAGGAAACCCGAAAAAAAATCACCTGTCCCATACATTTGGCTCGAGTAGGTTTGCAGTTTTGTATGGGACAGCAGATTTTTTTTTGCTCTGATCGGTTTGCTCCCATAGCAAAAAAATCTGCTTTCCCATACTAAACTGCAACGCTTACTCGACTCAAATGTACTCGATGCAACGGTATGGGACCGCTGTTTTTTTTTAGCTCTGATCAGTTTGCCCCCATAGTGAAAGTAGTTCAGTTTGATGGGTAGACTCTTAGTTTAAAAGGATGCTAATGATATTAATTTCACCCTGTATAGATTCTGGAAATTCTATTGCCCTCTCCTCGAAGGTAGGCCTGTGCCCAGCAGTGCCAACGATGATGGTGATGATGCTTAAGGGTATATTATTCGGAGCGCCCTCCATACAAACGTAATATGGTGATATTTTCAATACTAACCAATTAAAGTCAATAAAATTTTGCAGAAACAATCTAGAAGTAAATCTCTATTCTTGTATGGAGTCAGATTTTCGTTAAAATGTATAGTTTTCAAGTTACAGTGCCTCAAAGATTTCCATACAAATCTTAAATTAATCCTAGCATTGAAACTGTATATTTTAACGAAAATCTGACTCTATAGAAGCATAGAGATTTACTTCTAGATTGTTTCTGCAAAATTTTATTGACTTTAATTGGTTAGTATTGAAAATATCACCATAGTACGTTTGTATGCAGCGCGCATTTTCGCTCTCGGAATAATATTCTCTTAATTAGTTTTTTTAACGAAAACCCCTCATTGCATACGCATGCACAGTTCAAACTCATGCTCAGCGAGTTCCTCCATATTAGGTCGGTGTAATCTTCGATCAAATTCGATTCGATTCGATTTCGATTATTGGCTTTCTGCTTTATACTCTTGTGACTACTGTATTGTATTGCTGTTGGTTTTCCAATAAAATAAATAAATAAATAAATAAATAAATAAATAAAATAAAATGAATGGATAGGCCTTAAGCGAACATTTCAAACCAGAAAAATGAGGCAAAACAAATGAAATTTTTACTTGTCACTTGTATGAAAGTGCCCTAGATTTGACAGATAATGGCGCTAGTTTGTATGTACCAAGTGCACCAGTAGTTTGCTTCAACTTACCGCGCTTTAGGCCTATCCATTCATTTTATTTTGATCGAAGGGTGTAATGATAAATTAAATAAAGCCGGTCAAGTGCGAGTCGGGCTGAGTAGCCCGAGTATGCGTGAGTACGCATCGAGGGTTCCGTACCACACCACCACACAACACAACATATTAACTTACAAAAAAACTTTTTTCTCCGGGACCATTAGCGCAAGACCGACTCACACTTGACCAGTTTTTATTATTTTTGTTATACACTGTAGTTTGCTCTATAATCACACCAAGTTTCACGCTTGTATGTATTACCGTTTTTATAATAGAGCGAGAAGAAACAACGTCGATAAAAACATGTTTCTTGTTGAGAACTCCCTTATTTTTAATCTTTTTGTCATTTTTATTATTTGTTAACAAATCTGCCGTATTAACGCATATTCTGTGGAAATTTCAACTATCTAGCAATTACGGTTCAAAAGTTACAGCCCTAAATAGGTAGGACGGACAGACGGACGGCTGGACGGACAAACGGACAACGTAGGCTTAGTAATAGGGTCACATTTTCACATTTAGGTACGGAACCCTAAAAAGTAACATTTGTATCTTTGCAGGTTATTTGAAGCCTCACCTACCGACGAAGTATTGGGAAAGCTTAGTTGCCTACTAAATTACTTCTTTAGAGTCACAACAGAAGGTACCTCTAACATTTTTAAATTATACTTTGTGTTTATTTCTTGATGGTGATGATATTGCGAAGGTGGCTGAAAAGACTCCTATGAGACTTGACAAGACAGGGAAGAGTGGCATATTGGGAAGGAGGCTTATATACCATGCATTGGGTGGACAGGAACTGATGATGATGATGACGTTTTATTTCTTAGTTCATCTTACGTGTAGGTATTAAAAGGTATACATACATATAAAGGTAAATTTTAACGCATATGGTATCTGTTACTAAGTACAATTGCGTGATAATGACCCGCCGCCCGAACATATGATTTACAGGTCAATGTCCGCACGCGCCCCGCGCACTGCAGCCTTACGTACGATAATAATAATTTTGTAAATCATCAATACCAATTATAAACATTGATAATGCAATCTGTTATCATTAACAAGTGCCCTGGTTCATTTGTCAATTAATTTGAAATAACCTTATAAGGCCCACTTGCGCCAACCACGGGTTAGCAATTAACTCAGGATAAAATGGCTCTTTCAGTTGTTTTTCTATACAAAAAATCATGGGCTACCAACCAGGGTCCAGGTTAAGACCTGGAGTTTATTGCTAACCCAGGTTGGCGCAAGTGGGGCTAATAGTACTAGAGTTAACCCGTGACTTCGTCCCCTACCGGATTTTAAGTCAGATCATAAGCTATCAAACAAAAGAAATTTCATCAAAATCGGTTCAGTAGTTTTTGCGTGATGCGCGAACAAACAAACAAACAAACAAACTTGTCAGTAGATGGCACCACACGTCATTCGAATCGCGCTATCGAGTGTTATTTGAGTTTATATGAAGTGAACCCATGGTTCTAAATCATATCCACTCCTCTTTACAAGCATTGATACAAGAAAATTGGCAATGGCGTCGTCGATATTTCCTATTTTAGGTGTGTCCCTTTCTATCCAATGACGTAGTAACGAAAATGACAGGAGAGGAGCTACAATTTTGTACGTTGGATTAGAAAGGGACAAATAACAACGACGCGACGGAAAAGAACGATCATTACCGACCACAAAGGAGTATTATCATGTTTCACGTTTTGTTAGGCAGTCTGCACTCCACTATAGAGGATTCCAAACTTCTTGAGTGAACCGCTACTTTTTTATTCCTCACCTCACGATTTTAACGATTTTATGATAGTTATTATATAAGATTACGAGAAAAACGTCATGCGCGCTCTTTCTGGCATACGTAAAATAATAAGGATGGAGGCGCTTCTCGATTTTTATTGTTTTCTCGGGGGTGGCATGCGAGGCCTACTAGATCGACAGTTTTTATAGAGTTTAATCCTTTATACATAGATAAGATATAACTACTCTTACGGGCATCATGTCCACTGTCCATTAAAAAGCGAGCTCACTACCTGCGACATTGGACAGAGTTTGGGCACTAATGCACTGTCTAGAATTCTAGACTACTGTAAAAATAGCAGAAAGGATTTTTTGAATTAGTATAAGCATATGCTCACGACTATATTCCCCGAGGGGGTAGTCAGAGATATTCTGGAACCTCAGAACATCCACGTTTCACCAGTAGTACCGAAACTCTGTCCAGTGTGACGGGGGGTGAGCCCGTCGCCACTTATAATGGACAGTGGGTACAATACACGCCTCGAAATTGAAGCATGCAGGTTTCCTCACGATGTTTTCCTTCACCGAAAAGCCAGTGGTGTAACAAATCGTACATAAATTCCGAAAAACTCATTGGTACGAGTCGGCTTGGACGGGGATCGAACCATCGCCTTCTGCACGGCAGGCAAGGTTACTCGCCACTGGACCACCACGGCTGTTTTTTTAATTAGTATGGTTTTTGAATTAGTAATTACTAGCGACCCGCCCCGGCTTCGCACGGATGCAATGCACATATAAACCTTCCTCTTGAATCACTCTATCTATTAAAAAAAAACGCATCAAAATCCGTTGCGTAGATTCAAAGATTTAAGCATACAAAGGGACATAGGGACAGAGAAAGCGACTTTGTTTTATACTATGTAGTGATGATGCGGCGGCTCGATTCCTGGCCTGTAGCACTAAGTTTATGAAATGGATGAAAAATGTATGTACTTATGTGTGAATAAATGGGTAAGCTTGCGACGAACACGATGCACCAGCAATGGTCGCAGTATTAAATAACAAACCTTGCCTTGATTGCAATACAGCCAACAACAATACTTAAATCAAAATCAAAATCAAAAAAAATTATTCAAAATAATATCACATAGATAACTTTCTGACGTCATTTTTGATTCTACCACCGTCATATAAATCATCAATAATAATATAATAAATATAATATAATACTTAATATAATAAATATAAAACTATAAAACTATACACCACACATTTTAAATTAGTAACGAGACTTTAAGGGTATATTTAGAGCGTGAATCTGAACAACTTTCCCTAAGGAACATGGGTCGAAAAACGAGAAATGTTGGATCTCCCATACAAAAGTGCGGATCGGCCGTTCGATTTTCTATGGGAGGTCCAAAAAAAATCTTGAATTTCGACCCATGTTTCTTAAGGAAAGTTGTTCAAATTCACAGTCTGAATGCACCCCTAAAGTTTCGTTACTAATTAAAAATTAGTGGTGTAGATTATAGTTTGTAGTACAAACAAAATGTCGGGATCTTTTTTTTTAAATGTCGGTTCGCATAAAAACATGGGAATTTATAAACTCAGTTTGTTTTTTATTTTCCAGTTCCAAAAGGCGTTGTGACCTTCGTACGGCGGTATGTACCGAATGAAAGGTTACCGGACTGGAGAAATTCGGATGTACCCGTGAAAGAGTTACTACTGCACGTCGACTCTACTAACAGCATCCAGGACGCATGGGGGCTTATACAAACAGATTTTGCTAACAAGTAAGTATCTTTTACAGTTATTTAGAACTATCAGCATTAGAAAGCACGAATTCCAAATGGGTAGGTAAGTAGGTACCTAATATAAGATATAAAGATCTAAACACATACTAATTATAGTTTAGGAGATATCATTTCTTTTTCTTAGTAATACTTACTTACGATTTTGCTTGAGAGAATGAACAATTAGTATAAAGTACCTACGTTTACAACTTGCGTATAACATCAGCGATGTGATATGATACTATCATAATCGTTACTGTCATCGTGTTGTCAAGAGGTCCGGGTTCGAATCCGCACGGACAACATGCCACCTACCACTGAGTTTTTCTAACTTATGTACGTATTACCGACTGCTCTCAAACGGTGAAAGAAAACATCGTGAGGAAACCTGCATATGCAGAAGAAGAAATTCTCTCTTCATTTGTGAAGTCTACCAATCCGCGTTGGGCACGCCTGGTGGACTTACGCCCAAACACCCTCCTAGAGGGTAGGCCTGTGCCCTGCAGTGGGACGTATATAGGCTAATGATGATGATGATGGTGACTGTCATCGTCCACCGCTGGACATAGGCTTCAACATGGCGTAACATGAATTTAAACTGTTTTTGTTCTTACAAAATTAAACCGCATACGCACGATTTGAGTACCTATCTATTTTTTAACTTGCAGATTACAATGGTGCGAAGGCCTGCAAGTTTATCGTAAGATTGTCGTTGTACAGTGTATTAAAAGCTCCACGGGTTAGCAATTAACTCCGTATAAAATAGCTCTCTCAGTTGTTTTTCTATACAAAAAGTCATGGGTTACCAACTTAACCTGGAGTTTATTGCTAACCCAGGTTGGCGCAAGTGGGGCTAAGAACGCGGTAATGTGGTTCAATTTTTTCTGTCTTGATTACAGGCAGTACGGGTATTTATTCAGTAATTTCAATTTCGGCGCAGGATTGTATGTCTGTCGGATATCCAAATAATTTTTTTCCTTTAATTCTCATCTCATTTGCTCATCCACCGGGATACGATAAAAGAAATTTCGTCGTACCAGCATCAGCACCTTTACGGCATTATAACTAAGTATTCACATTGCAGATACATCGGGAGCGAGGTGCTCGGAGGGGGGGCAGAACAAGAAGAGATCATGTTCGCGACGTCGCCCGACTTGATGGCCTCCATGCTCTTCACGGAGAAGCTCAATGATAACGAAGCCGTCTTGATCATAGGTAATTATCAGACGACCGATTAACTTTCTAACTGTTCTATCACCTAGTGTGAACATCGTGTAAAGGTTAGGAAATGTATTTCCTACCCTGTACTATTAGTATAGAACTCCGTTGCAGAAACGCAGAACTCCTGTAACGATTGGAAATGCGCTCGAAGTTCTTGACGATTATGTTTACCTGTGACAAACTATTCAGTTAGGTAGGTCAAACTTTGAGAAAGAGATCAACCGTCGAATTCAACTTAGCTGGGCAGCGTTCGGGAAGCTACGTAGTATCTTCACGTCCCAAATACCGCATTGTCTTAAAACGAAAGTCTTCGATCATGATCTGTCATGATGACATATGGAACAGAGACGTGGTCGCTCACTCAAGGCCTCATAAAAAGGCTGATAGTCACCCAATGGGCAATGGAGAATTGGAGAGGGTTATGCTCGGAGTTTCCCTGCGAGATCGGATCAGAAATGAAGAAATCCGCTGATGAACCAGAGTACAAATTTACAAGTTGACATAGCCCAAAGAATTGCTAAACTAAAGTGGCAGTGGGCGGGGCACATTGCTCGCAGAACCAATGGCCGATAGGGCCGGAAGGTTCTCGAGTGGCGGCCGCGCATCGGAAAGCGCAGCGTGGGTAGGCCCCCCCCACACGGTGGACCGACGACCTGGTGAAGGCGGCGGGAAACCGTTGGATGAGGGCAGCGCAGGACCGGTCGTTATGGCGATCCTTGGGGGAGGCCTATGTCCAGCAGTGGACGTCCATCAGCTGAGATGATGATGGATGATGATGAGGTTTGTATGGAACAGGTGATTTTTTTTTCTCGATTTCTATTTTGGCCTCATAGAGAAAGTTGTTCAGTTAGACCGATCACCCCCTTAAAATAGTTTCACCTCATTTTGTTAGACCTTATAAATAAGCTATAATATCTTATATCTTATTTATTACACCGCCTTAGCAAGTTTTTTTTACCTAAGAGTTCTTCCATCCTATGGTTGTCTGGAAGAAGCTTTTATTGATAAGACCGCCATTTGTACCCTTACATTCTGTTTTGTTGCTGTATGTTTTTGGTGTGCAAATAAATAATATTTATGTTACTCGTATGTTACGTTATGTAATATTTGCAGGCAGCGAGCGGTACAGTAAATACACGACCGACGACGGCAGCTCGTTCCGTTTCGTCGGGAACTACGTAGACCAGACCCCCTTCGACAGCTCCGGCCGCCGCCACCGAGCCGTACTGGCCATCGACGCCAAGCCGTACTCCAACAGGGCTGAGGAGGACAACGAGAGCAATATCATCAGGGAACTTAACAAGGTAATCAGTCTATCTTCAGATAAACTACAGTCAGTTCAGTCTATCTTCTTTTTTAGGTAATACAATTATCAAGTCAAGTAAAAGTACTTAAGGGGATCTTACCGTTGCGTTGGCGCGCTCCATACAAAAGAAGTCTGGTTATATTTTCTATACTAATCAATTAAAGTAAATTATGTTTTTTTAAATAATCTTGAAACTTTTTATTTATTTATTTATTCATTTATTGCCATAAATTGTATGTACATAGATATAGGTGGTAACATTGCTTTTTAGTTCAATTACAATTTTACCCTTACGGGTGTAGCAATCATGAAGACAACACAGAATAGGATATTTTACAATGATTTTTAAAATTATAGACAATCAATAAGTATTTCATTCAATAGTAATAGATTAGACTCAAAAGACACAACACAAAATAAGATATTAATAATAATTTTACAGTAATGTTATAGGCAAATAATTAATGAGTCACTATGTCATTCAATTCAATAGTAACCGATTAAATAACAATAAGATAATAATACTAAACATGTCATTGATAAGGAGATAATAGTTACAAATTTACATTATGATTACATTAGGATTTATTTGATAGTCCAAGGATAGATCTATAGAATGTTAGTTTATGTCACATGATTAAATTAATTGTCATTATAAGTAATCTTAAACGTTTCAGAAAATTCATCTAAATTGTATGGACAGTTTTTGACTAGATTTAATTTTAACATTCCAAAGAATTGCTTATCTGGCAAGGATCTCAACTCCCCAGGTAAACTGTTGTACACTCGAGCTGCATTATAAGAGGTAGTTCTCTGGTAGGATGCAGTCCTGTGACTGGGTAGTTGTATACCCTTTTCGCGTTGCATATTTAATCGCTTGCTTCTGAAATCGCGTTGTAAAGGAAAGTCGTCAGGATACCGTCTTACAATTTTGCACAATTCGATTACATACAATGCAGTTATTGTATGCAATTTTAGGTTTACGAATGCGTCTCGACAAGATTCTCTATTTGACTTTATACCACTCAGTATGCGCACACATCGCTTTTGAAGTATGAATACTTTGGGAACGTCTACTGATCCACCCCATATAGCGATGCCGTAGAGCACTCTGGACTGGAAGAACGCGTAGTAAGCTTGTAGGGCTGCACTTAATGTTGTTATTTGAATCAAGTTTTTCAGGGCATAGCAAAAGCTACTCAATTTTGACTCAAGGCTCTCAACGTGCTTCTTCCAATTCAGATACTCATCCACATGTAATCCGAGCAATTTTGCATCGCCAACAAGCTCAATTGAGTTTCCCTTCAAATCAATGTTTATGTCGGCTGCCATTGATCCATAATTTCTGAAATGCAGTAGTTTCGTTTTACTTATATTAGTACTTAGGTTAAGTGATTGCAACCAGTTAACTATATCAATTAAGGATTCCTCGATAGCTTCCTTTACGTTTAAGACATCGTTTCTTTTAAAAGGAAAGAAAATCGATATGTCATCTGCGAACATTACAATTTTGTTGGAGATGAGTCTAGGCAAATGATTTACATAAAGCAGAAAAAGTAATGGGCCGAGGATGCTTCCCTGGGGAACACCGTGTAGCGCATTTACAGTCTCTGACTCTAGGTCTGTCAGAGTTTTGGTTTCTTTGTTGAGTGAAGTTATGACTACGGTATGTTTACGGTTCTGGAGGTAGGATCTAAACCAGTCGTTTACTGTACCCCGTATGCCGTAGCGATATAATATATCCAACAGAACATCCCAGTCGACATGGTCGAACGCCTTGGATAGGTCGAGTAGCACCGCCATAACATTTTCATCTCCATCAGTTGCCTCCGAGACATACTTCGACATGTTGTAGATTGCATCAGCAGTTGAGACTCCTTTTTGAAAACCATATTGTTCTTTTGTTATAATTTTATTTAATGTTAGAAACGAAAGAAGTTGACAACAAAGAGATTGGCCGATAATTGTTTACATCGAGTTTATCCCCTTTTTTATATAGAGGTTTTATATTTGCTCTCTTCAGTCTGGTTGGGAAAAATCCTTCACTAAGAGATCTATTTAAAATATATGTCAATGGGTCGACGATCGTATTTATTATGAATTTGATAACCTTTACCGGCATATAGTCATATCCACAAGATTTTTTGTTTTTTAGATATTTTACTACTTTTGCAGTGTCTTCTTTATCTACTGGTCTGGCGAACATCGATCTTGTGTGAAATTGAGGCAATGTGGTAGCTTGCGGGGCTACATCGTTCGTTACTGCTACGGTTTTATAAAAGTTGTTAAATATATTAGTAGCCTCTATAGTCGAAGTTGCTATATGGACTCCGTCAGTGAGGCCCGTGAAGTCATTTCCCGTTTCTAGCTGAGTTGGTCCATTAACATTATCATTTATAAGATTCCAGGTAGTTCGTATTTGGTTTGATGATCTGTTTATAATTTTTTCAAAGTGGCTACTTTTGGCATAATCTATCTGTTTTTTTACTTCATAACAGTAACTTTTATACTGGGTTCGAAGAGTATTATCCTTCGACTGTTTAAATTTTATAAAACATTCCCTTTTTTCTGCACAAAGGTTTTTGATCTCTGGTGTGATCCATCCCTTACTGTTTTGCTTCTTGTTCACGTCTATTTTCTTTTTTGGAATGCACTTATCAAAGGCTTGCAAGACGATGTCGTGGAATGCGTTAAAACAATCATCCATAGGTTCCGTTTCATATATACGTTCCCATGTCTTTTTTCCTAGTTCTTCGTTTAGAATATGTAGGTTGGAGTCGTTTATGATTCTCACCCATTTGTAAAGTTTCTTTGTTGCGGTGGTTTTAATACGCTTGGGAACGTTTACGTATTGAAGGGTATGATCTGATATCGATAACTCCACAACGTTCGCATCATTCAGCCTAAGATTACTAATTATATTATCCAGACATGTTTGGCTAAACTAATCTCTATGCTTGTAATGTGTGACTTTATGCACTAGTGATAAGATTGCAGCTGCGCGTCGATGCTCTTCGATGCTCTTCTGTTGTGAATTGACCCTAATGTTAAAAATCTGCATATTTTTAAATTAAATGATCAAAGATGTTGAAAAATGTCAATGTTTTCCTGAAAATGTAACTTTTGTTTCGTAATACAGGGTGGAATTGATATCATTAGCATCCTTTTAAACTAAGAGTCTACCCATCAAACTGAATAAAATCAATAAAATCAGTAATCAAACTGAATTACTACGGGAGCAAACCAATCGGAACAAAAAAATCGAGTGGGCATTGCAGTTTAGTATGGAAGAGCAGATTTTTTTAGTTCCGTTCGGTTTGCTCCCCTAGTAAAAGTTGTATAGTTTGATGGGTAGACTCTTAGTCTAAACTTCTAAACTATTATAAAACTGTAACTGAAGTGTGTCTGTACATTGAAGATATTTACATAAAAAGATTACGATATGGTTTTTAGGTATCCCTGACTCGAAATCAACCTTTTTTAGAAATTTTGTCTGTTTGTTTGTGTGTGTGTTTGTTTATTTGTTTGTTTGTTTGTTCGCGCATCACGAAAAAACTACTGAACCGATTTTGATAAAACTTTTTTTGTTTGATAGCTTATGATCTGACTTGAAATCTGGTAAGTATATAATTTGTGCGGACGAAGTCGCAGGAAAACACTAGATTAAAATAAAAATATGCGAATGATATAAATTTCACCCTGTATCTAATCTAATCTAATCTAAACTATTATAAAACTGTAACTGAAGTGTGTCTGTACATTTAAGATATTTACAAAATAAAGATTACGATATAGTTTTTAGGTATCCCTGACTCGAAATCAACCTTTTTTAGAAATTTTGTCTGTCTGTTTGTTTGTTTGTTTGTTTGTTCGCGCATCACGCAAAAACTGCTGAACCGATTTTGATGAAACTTTTTTTGTTTGATAGCTTATGATCTGACTTAAAATCTGGTATATAATTTGTGCGGACGAAGTCGCGGGAAAACACTAGTATATTGTATTTTTGCATCTGCAGTAGAACATGAGGACGTTATATCTTTTGTTATCTCATTCTATGTTCCGGCATGTAAATTAAACTGACAACAGCCACAACAGATTTACAAATTTACAACAGCTTAGATCGCATCGATATTTAAGATACAACTTTATTCTTTAATCTCGATGCGATGACATTTGTGACATGTTTATTGGATTTCTATCGTAGAAAGAGAAGGAACTAGAAGGAAGCATGTGTCTTGTCATATCACTCAGTAAGAGATGCACAAAGCAAATTAGCTCTAGTTAAAAAAGGAGATCGCTACTTATTGCTGTCCTTATCGACGTAGCCACTTTTTTGTTCTACGACGGCTGTCTGACTCCGGAGTCGTTCTGCGGCTGATCAGTAATAGTTCAATATTAAGGGTCGACACTACCTACGGCCCGTTTGACATATCTGTCAAAAGAAATAGACCGGTGGCCGAGAACACTTAACCCTATCTTATAAGATTAATGAACAAATCAATTTTATAGCTAAATTTGGCTAAAAGTTACTTGCAAAAAACATAGTAGGCCGCCGCGCAGCTTGGCTGGCATGGCACGTTTACTGGTGTGAAGGAAAAAGTGAACCCTGGAGACACAACATTCTACCTCGTTGAATTATGGGACGGATCTAGTCTGTTGGTCTAGAGGCCAATTAGTAAGGCCTAAAAAGTCAGGTAGGCCGCACCCTATCCTGGCAGGCTCATAGGTCCGACCGAATTTAGGGTACCTACTACCCGGAAAGCAGATTTTACCTCATTAAATTAATGTTTAATGTTTTGTCGTAAGTGGCAATACTCCAGCAGCATCTGGATTTGATATATTGTTCATGGAAGTAAATAAATGAATGAAATGAAATTAACAGGCGTTTGTATCGATTTAAACGCATGATTGTAGCGATGCACACACATGTTTGTACCGATGCACACGCACGAGTGCATTGTGGCCAAGGCTGTCGACGCCGATCAAATAAGTATTACGAAAGTTTTGCATCATGGCTGTATCGCGTTTGCATCTAGGCTTTATCGCGTTTGTACCTATCTATGCTTATCGCGACTCAATCGATGCTTTTTGAAGCACTTCTGCGCTGCATAAAGTCTCAGTGTGTAAAGGGCCCTAATCTAATTACCCCAGTGTTGCTTACTCTCAAATTTGATTTCCCTATTTGCCATCAGGTTCTGGTCCACCTGTACCTACATTTTCGTTGCATTTTAGATAAGAACGTTTTTCTCAATAAATTGTGTCGTCATTGTTGTTTTTGACACCGTAATACCCATTGTTTAAATCCCACAGGCGTATATAGGGCAATATTCTTCGGCAAAGATAGGGGTCGAAATGAATTGAACTATCCTGGTGTAGCCATATTTATTACGAACGGTTTTTCAGAACCAATTAGGTATGTCGTCACTCTCTTAAAATGTTGATAATTATACCAATTTATTGTTTAAATCCCACAGGCGTATATAGGGTTCTCAGTCTTCGGCAACCGTTCCTCAGCTAGGAACGAACTGAGCTTCCCTGGTGTAGCCACGGGGAACTGGGGATGCGGCGCTTTCGGTGGTTCGAAGTCCTTCAAATCTCTCATACAAATGATGGCCAGCGTCCAGGCGAAGAGACCACTAGCGTACTTCACGTTCCACGACAGAGAACTGATGGAAAGCATTAACAACGTCTATGAGACGATTAAGGATTATAATATTACCGTTGGTGAGTAGCTATGAAAATTTACAAGTTGAAGTGGAAATCCGCTGGTCATAGTTGCTAAAGGACTGACTAACGATTGAAAGTCGGAGTTCTAGAATCTTCTTGATCTATCGAGTCGATGGCATGCCGTTGAGTTCGACTTGCCATATTTATTTATTAATTGTGTTATTAGGGTTCCGTACTCAAAGGGTAAAACTGGACCGTATTACTATCTTAGTAATACGGTCCTGTCTGCCTGTCTGTCCGTCTGTCACCAGGCTGTATCTCATGAACCGTGATAGTTAAACAGTTGAATATTTCACATATGATGCATTTCTATTGCCACTATAACAACAAAATATACTAAAAAACAGAATAAAATAAATATTAAAGTGGGCTCTCGTGTTTTTTTTCTCTTTTTATACAGGGTGAAATTGATATCATTAGCATCCTTTTAGACTAAGAGTCTACTCATCAAACTGAATAACTGAATAATTTACTATGGGAGCGAACCGATCGGAGCACCAAAAAAAATCAGCTTTTCCATACTAAACTGCAGTGCATAACTACTCGACTTAAATGTATGCAACAGCTGATTTTTATTTTGCTCCGATCGGTTTGCTCCCATAGTAAAAGTTGTTTTGTTTGATGGGTAGACTCGTAGTTTAAAAGGATGCTAATGATATCAATTTTACCCTGTAGTGTAGATAATAGTACGGAACCCTTCGTGCGGGACTCCGACTCGCACGTGGCCGGTTATTTATTTACAGTTTTATGATTTTGTCTTTATTAGTTACTAGTGTTTTCCCGCGACTTCGTCCGCACAAATTATATACCAGATTTTAAGTCAGATCATTATAAGCTATCAAACAAAAAGTTTCATCAAAATCGGTTCAGTAGTTTTTGCGTGATGCGCGAACAAACAAACAAACTAACAATTTTGTCGATAGATGGCGCTGCACGTTTTTAAATCGCGCTATCGAATGTTATTTGAATTTATATGAAGAGAACCGCTACTTTTTTATTCCTCATGATTTTATTTTATTTTACGGTTTTATAATAGTTAAGATAATGCTTTACACAGGGTCCTTCTTACTTAATATCATGGGCGTAGCAATGGTTTTTTCCCAGGGTGGGCCAGGCCCAGGCGAGGTTGATGTACCTAATAAAAACTAAAACCGAGATTTCACTGAATCCTGGAGCGAACGAAGCTAAGTGAGCTCGTGATTTACTGCAATGCATCTAGGTCTTTGTGATACAATCGTAGCCAGGAGCGAGCGAAGTGAGCTCGGGATTTTTCTTCCAGATTTGATTGATTTGAAGATTTTTCAAGGACTTTTTTCAAGGACTTTTTCAAGGACAAGGACACATTGACTTTTCAAGAAAGTGGACATGAGAAACGAAACACAAGAAAGTAATATCGTGTTTATTTATCATTACTATCTTTTATTTTTAGCAAGTGATTCATTTGATTTCTGAGGTGGGCCAGAACGATTCTGGGGTGGGCCGGTCCCACCCGGCTCCCACCTTGCTACGCCTATGCTTTATATTCTGACACTTTTTTAAGGGGGTGAGTGATCAGACCGTTAAACTGAACAACGTCGAAAACGCGAAAAAAATAATGAGCTGTTCCATACAAAACTGCAAACTTACTCGAGCCAAATGTATGGGACAGCCGATTTTTTTTTCGCGATTTTGATGTTGGTCCCATAGAAAGTTGTTCAGTTTGATGGTCTGGTGATCCCCTTAAAAACAGTCTTAAGAAGGACCTTAATTGACCATACAATATGCGTATATTTTCAGGTACACTTTTTCGCTACATTATTGTGAATACTGCTGCGGCAGCCTCCGACAGTAAAAGAGGCTTGCATTCATTTAGTCGTGGTATATCTGCGAGTTATCACGTGAGTTTTTAATTGCAAGCTATAAACACAAAGAGATTTAAAACTTATTACTAGTAGTAGTAATACGTTAAATCTCTTTGTATAAACAGAATATAAAATAAGTTGTTCGAAATACAGAAGGTACCTCTCAGTAATATCAGATATCGCATTTCACCCCCATACTTCTAATTCAGGGGCCCATATCAATAAAATTACAATTGTAATTTACAATCACAAAATAAGCAGCATACTGTGATATTAGAAAAAAATCGGATTTCTTGCTATCTTACCTTGTTTGGTAGTTTGTTAGTGGAATATAACTCGTCCATAGTTATATGTTATATGGTCTAAGAGATGTACATATTAATCTAGTCAAATTAATTTGAAGGATCATGGAAATCGTCGTACAAGACAAATCGCAAGTTTGTCCGATGACGAAGCAAAGAAAGAGGAGGAATCTGATGCAAGACAAAAACGCTCTGTTCGGGACGATTCCGTAAGTAACCTGCACAGCTAACATGCCTCCCAAGACAAAGCGACAAAACGAGAAAATCGCCATACGTAAAATAACAAAAATGGAAGCACATCTCGATTTTGATCGCTTTCTCGGGGGTGGGATGCGAGGCCTACTGGAGTCTTAGGGTTAAGCAAAAAAAGAGGAGGAATCAACTACAGCATCGTCGACACTTGCAAGACGCTCTGTTCCATACGATTCTGTAAGTACCTGCAGTACGCCCGGAAGTGCCAGTCGGGCTACCCGCGTAAAGAGGGTTCCGTACCAAATAACACAACATATTAACTTAAGTTTTGTTTTCACCGGGACCTTTAGCGCGAGACCGACCCACACTTGGCCGGTTTTTATTATTTTTTGTTATACCGTAGAGTTTGCTCTATAACCACACCAAGTTTCTTATGCATTACCGTTTTTACGATAGAGCAAGAAGAAACGGCGGTAAAAACTTGTGGCTCTATGAGCCCCCCCCCCCCCCCCCCCCTTAATTTTTATCTTTTTGACATTTTTTAGACCAGGAGTGCAATTCAGAATTGCACTCCAGGATTGCGATTTTTGAATCTCATTCGGTGAGCTTAGCAGTTGAAAATGTCAAAATTACTATGGAGATACGCATCTTTCTACTGCTGATTTTACTTTCAAAAATCGGTCTCCTGTAGTATGATTTTTGAAAGTCAAATCAGCAGTAGAAAGATGCGTATCTCCATAATAATTTTGATATTTTAAACAGCTGAGCTCACCGAATGAGATTCAAAAATCGCATAGATCCGAGACATCATTAAAAATGCCAAGTTAAAATGTATGAAAAGGAATGTATGAACCTGGAAAAAGCAAGAGAGGTGTGTCAGAACCATGGAGTAAGAGGAGATGGCATATCGGCTTGTTTCTATAGAAAATTATGTCGCCGACAAAGGGGGTGAGGGACGGGCGAGGGGAGACAAAAAGCTTAGGGGAGCGTGTCATTTCTCTATGGTCGCAGTACAAACTAGTGCACAATTGGTGGTTACTGTGCACACTTTGTTACACCATCTCTACCAAGGGGAGCGTGTAATTTCTCTATGGTCAGAACCACCCAAAATGGAGATTCATAGTCTCTACCTAGGTACCGCTCTGGGAAAAAGGCGTGAGTTTATTATGTGTATGTTCAGTGTGTATGTTAAAGCGCGAAATCAATCGAATTGCCTTATAAAACTTATAAACGTGGTAAAAATGTTATCCGTTTTTTTACCAAATACTGTAGTTTCTCAGAGACAGAAAGGGATGCAGCTATGGAAAAATGCTGTTTCGTTGATAGACACCTACCTAAGTCAGGGGTAAATTTTTATGAAATCTTCGTAAAACTAAAATAAAATTGTTTTCCAATTTCAGAACGATTCTACAGAATCAGATTAAGTGGAAACTTTACTGTCATAATTGGTGAACTCCTCAAAAATTCACTAAACCTATTTTCACCAGAAGAATACCAACCCACAGACATACAAACAAACAAATCAGAGAGCGAAAATGACCAAAATACCAAAGAACGACATCAAAATGGCCGACGGCAGCAAAATGGCGGGGAGTAAACGTATTTCAAGGCACACATCGCGTTTGTTCGACGAAATACAAAACACTTGATGACTTGAATTGTTTATAAAATTACAGAGTCGCAAGATTTACCAACTAAAAAGAAGAATTTAAGTACTTATAGGTACTTACTTGAAAAATTACAGATTATTTTAATTAAAAAAAGCTATTATAATATGGTGGTGGTATTTTTGGTGTTGTTTCGGTGTTTTCTTAGTTACATAGATAATTGTTGCATGAATAAAATGTTGATGAACTTGTATTTACGTTTTTTTATTAAACATGCATTTTATAGTAGTACCTACTTGGGTGTTTCTCCTTGGCGTTTGAACGCTCTCGTTATTCTCACCAAATATTTTCGCATTATAAGAAAAGGCATATTTTTTTAGTGCTGTTCAAGTGTCCAGCGGGCTTTATAACCGCGTTTTTAAATTTTATAATTTGGTGAAGATAATGACAGCGTCCAACGCCGAGGAGAAACACCCACCTACCTTTTAGCGCAATTAGGCACCTGATGATTTTAAGACTGTGTCACGCTACCGCAGGGCAGGTTACAGACCTGAATTACCACAGGGCACTGTGATGAGCGTAGCTGTAATGGATGTATTGTCGATACAATAGTAATACTATGAAGATTCAAGTTGGACTCCTTGGAATTACTTTTCCATTGTTCAAGTAAGCTAAGCTAAAATCATGAAATTCCCTGTAGTAGTTGCCATAGTATTCAGGTTGTTAGGGTAAACTATTGCTTTCCCTGTGCAGGTAAAGGAAATAGTAACGAAAAAAAAAGAACTTTCCATACTAAATGCAACCAGCCGATCGAAAGTTTGTATGAAAAATAGAATTTCAAATCAAATTTCCCTTCTTTCCTTTGAGAAAGTTGTTCAGTACCTATCAAGAGTACAATCACCCATTAAAGTACTGCAACTGTCTACCCTAACACCCTGTAGTTGAATCAACTATTAATAGAAGTACCTACTTTACTAATTTTCACCACGTTCAATTTACCTGCAGCATGTAGGTTGTCGGCAGACTGAGCGTTTATCGACAATCGAAACATGTGGTCCATACTTTATATGAGATTCCCCTGAGCCTCAGATAAATTAACAGGAATGGATGCGATATTACGTGCGTACCCCTCTGCTAAAGGTGCATGCTCAGTGAGCATGCCCGCTATATAAAAATAGTTGACGCGCGCCCCGCGCCAGTCGCCAAGTTGTATATAAACCTCCCCCCTCACCCCCGCAAAATTGACAGAAATTTTTGCGTAGAAATGAGAGATCATTTCCAATCCATTCCTGTTAATTTATCTGAGCCCTGAGCATGACTGCTGGTGCTGCCGCGTGCGATCGCATTCCCGCTATCTTTCTCGCCCTAGCAAATGCGATGCGGTGCTGGAGTGCGATTTTTGAATCTCATTGGGTGAGCTCAGCAGTTGGAAAAGTCAAAATTACTATGGAGATACGCATCTGTCTACTGCTGATTTGACTTTGAAAAATAACACTCCTGGATTTGGATTTTTGAGAGTCAAATCAGCAGTAGAAAGATGCGTATCTCCAGAGTAATTTTGACATTTTCAACTGCTGAGCTCACCGAATGAGATTAAAAAATCGCAATCCTGGCAGATGAGGTTCAACCCTAACACTCACTCACACAGCACTATACACTCCCACAGTCACAATCCGCGAGTTTACATCTAGTCAAATTAGCAACTCTTTATCAAACGTCAAAACGTGTGCTTTGAACTGCTTTGTATGAAATGCTGTACTAAAAATTTTATAGTGACGTCATTTATTTTCGTCGTCGTTTTGATAATTTTAATAGTTTAATAATAGTATTCAAGCAAATTTATTACTGAAAATGTGAGTTTAGCGTTATTTTCAAACGGTTTATTTACTGAGCAGTTAAAACTAAAATATATTTAATGTAGTCAATTCCCCTATTCACTGTCACTGACACTCGTCATTAAACACATTCTACATGTTTTCTCTTTCTTCTTAGGTTATACCATAATAAGTTTTGCTCTCATTGCTCTAAATTGTAATGACTGTATCGGGTGGGCACTGGCTTCCTATAAATCAGGCAGTCTGTTTTAGGCTAGCCTAGATAGACTGCTAGGGTTGCAAATAATTTATATATTGTATTTTATTAACCTTGTTGAAATAAAGGTAAAGGTAGTTTTACCTAACGGTAAACTGTACGTTTGTAAAGGCGCAACTTTGCCAATCTGTTTGTTAAATCAGATCGTTAGAACTATTGCAAAAAGTCTGAAGACTGTGACCAGAGCAGTGTAAGGAGTAATCATGAAATAAAACACCGTCCTAATATAATTAAAATTATTTATTATCCTTCATCATATTTCTAGCATACTAAACGTAATAAGTGTATAATAATAAATAATTGAATAGTAATTTAGTTTGAAATATTTCAGCAATATACATATTAATAACTCGACAATAGGTTTAAACGTTTTAACTAAATTAGACATGCAAAGTAGGCGAATTATTATTGTATTAGTTTCATAAAGTGTTCCCATGAACGAACCGCAGGCGCATTCCATTGGGCTGAGTACTGTTCAATGATTCTAATAAAACTTATAAGTTAATAAATTATAATATAACTAGCGATGCTCCAAAAAAGTGTCGAATAACTCTTATTTTATAATCTTTGGCGATAACAATAAGTATATGAGAATAAACATTTTCAATAGCTAGCTATTAAATGCACTGAAATTTTTAACTCTGGTCATCTATATTTCAGAACAGTATTATGTTATGTTTCATTACTATGCAAAATTAAATATTAATATTACGTTTTAATAACCATTCCTAGCTTTTGACATTATTCTACTACAATTTGGGATAACGAGTTACCAATGAAACTTAATTTTATTCAGACGTTCATAAATATCTTTTTGGCATCTTAAATTACTAATACATACATTAATATTTGTGATTAATTACAGGTTTTCCTATTCAAGTAAAATCAAAGCACTATATAACAAAACATTGTAGGTATATCAAATTCCTGTCATGCGCTAGGAATGGCTAATAATTAGCTTATCTATTAATTAAGATTGTGATAGAACTAAAGTGTTAAAAATTTACGATTTTAGTCCATAAGTACTCTCTTTACGGGCGCAATACAAAATTGAAGAATCCGTAACTACTTTTTTTTGTCTATACAATTTTTGGGGCCGATTCTTGTATACGGTTACACAGGCCATTTCATCGTCTTGATAAACTCTAATGGTCCTACGTTATCTACTATTGACTTGGCGAGAATAATTTGTGTTTTAAATAATAAGTGATGCAAACTAATTTGGATTGAGATTTTTACAATTGTTTTATGTTTAAATGTTGAGATAGGAGTCATGTTACAATTAGATAAATCGGGGTTCAATGGACGATTGTTTACAAGCGTATCACTGACGCGTGTTTGCGTCCTTCATGATTATGAAGCAAGCGTACCCTTTACACTCAGTTAATTGAAATAAATTTTCAAAAATATATACTTACCTATAAGTACCTAAACTAAATAAAATCAAAAGTATACCAATAACTCCGTCAACTAAGAACAGTTGAGGAAGTTGGTTAGGACATTGCAGGCTGAGTCACCTGATTGTCTGAAAAGAAAGATGATTCCGTGCTTCGGATGGCACGTTAAGCTGTTGGTCCCGGCTACTATCACTGGTGGTAGTAGTCGTTACATAAAAACCACGTCAGAGGCCGTAAGGCGGTTTGAATAAACTCTGACACCAGGGCTTTGCAGCCCACTCGATAAGAAGAAGTTGAGGAAGTTATCGGTTTTAGCGACTATTTTCTCATCATAGCCGACTAAAAACTTCGTAAGTCATGATTTGTAGCACATTATGTATTCGTACACTATGAATAATTTCGCAAACTGTACTGTTATGGTGAAATGTGAAATTCACCGGCGCAATTTCTCTTTGCTGTACATTTTGGAATTGCTACAAATACCTAAACAACAGTGACATTCATTACACACTGTTTTTTTGTGTTCCATGGTTATTTAAAATATGAAAGCCTTACTTTTTATATTCTTTCGGCAAAAAAAAAATCACCAGTGGTTTTTAAATTCAAATTAGAAATCTATATTCCCTTTTTTGTTTTATGTCAATATGAATATAGAAGTATGCGATATTTTGTCTGCAATAATACAGGCTGTAAAAGTAAATAAGTTACATACCATTAAACTGAAAAACCAACCAACATTGAAATCGCAAAAAAAAATCTACTTTTTCATACATTTTGGTCGAGTAACAATCGACATTTTCTATGGAACAGCTAAGTTTTTTTCGCGATTTCGAATGTTTGGTGATCGTAAAAGTTGTTCAGTTTGATGTTCTGAAGCATTCTTTTTAGTGTGTAACGCATTTATGTTTACACCCTGTTTTACAGCAAAGTAGGTACGTAACAATAAAAAACATTTTAGAAAATTTGTTTCAAATAATTGAAGATCAAGGGCCGATTGTTTACTCCTAAACTATTCCGATATAAGTTATCCAGAACATTGCGTGGGATATAGTTTATGAGTACAATTTGTTTAAATTAGCTAGGCGCCTCTTAAAGCAGGCGATCCCTTTCACTCTACCTACAAATGCATGTGCGTGAAAAGGACCCCAAGCGTTAACAGTTGCCAATCTAATCGAATGAGTAGTTACGATTATCTCTTCGCCCTTTGGATGATTCAGGCTGTGGTTAATTACATCATGTTTCAAGGAGATCATATTCATGATTAATATAGAAATCTTGTTTTATTGTTTTACACTCAGTTGCAGAAACGCTCATTAAAGTTAATCCTCCATTAAATCTATTGCTGTAATTTTTTGTCTTGTTGACGCAGTGAAAGCTAGCAAGAGATTTAATGAAGGATTAACTTTAATGAGAGTTTCTGCAACTGAGAGTTAGTCAGTAAATTAATACGCATCAACTGAAATCAAGCTGATTTAACACTATTACCGAGTTTTCAACACTGACAGAAAGCTTTTTGATCAAAATCTTCGTGAAAAATCTTCTATAGATGGAAGTGCATGGATATATGTATGGATACTGTCAGAATCGTGGTGCCTGGCGGGCTCTAGTCTCTGCCTCCCCCATGGGACAATAGCGTAAGCATAGTTATGTTTTTATGTAGGTACTCAAAATAGATTCAGAGCCAGTCAGATTGCCACGGACCGCTGAAGCAACTTTTATCTTTGAAAATAATATTCAGTAACTATTATGAAAATTCAGTAATTGAAGCGCTCGTTGGCGTAGTGGAGCTTCGGTATTGGAAACGATCACCGAAGTTAAGCAACGTCAGGTCCGGTCAGTCTTTGGATGGGTGACCGTTTAGTGGTATTTCATCTCGAGCGTTTCCGTGCTTCGGAAGGCACGTTAAGCAGTTGGTCTCGGATAGTTCCGTCAGATGGCGTTGTCACTATTCGTTAAGCCAAGTCAGAGGCCTATTGGCGGCTTGAAAATTCTCTGACAGCAAGGTGACCACTAACTTGCCTCCACCAACACGCACTGGGCCCGCGTGGTGGAGTATGGCCCACTCCCTCTCACTCTTATTCGTGAGAGGAGGCATTTGCCCTGCAGTGGGATTCTACAGGCTATAACTTACTTACTTTTTTTTTTATGAAAAGTCAAGGGATTATGCATGGCCCTCTGATATCCATTTGATCCAACCTTGATATCCGTGTTTGTAAATATAATAGTTACCTATAAAGTTAAAATCGAAATGATAGCATTTAACCACAGTCTGAAGACAAAGGAGAAAGTCAGAAGATTCTATTTACACGATGATTTAAAACCGAGTAATATTTACGTATTAACATGAAATTTTTAACACCCTTCTTTATTCTACTATCTCTCGAAACCAGAAATTCAAAGAGCTTAAACGCCAAAGTATTTTAAACTTTATCATTAAGGAATTCGGCGTTTTATCCATCTAAATCGGTATGATTATGTCCACTTAGCATTAACACAGCGACACCCTGTCACCCGCCCGGGCGAACCCGGGGCAAAAGGCTAGTAAGCTCCTAAATTAGATATGACGTCACATGTATGTACAATATTTTTTTAAATCGATATTTTATTTTTCGTGGGACTCAATGATGTCGATTTTTGGACGTCGGTTTTAAAAACTAAAAAAAAAATGTTTCATTCTCGGGATTACTATTTTCGAAGCGTTCGATATTTAAAACTGAATCTTTTACAATAATGTTGTTTTAATTTATACATAGTTGCAAATATGAACGGACGGCGCGATTTTGTTCTAATATTTTATGCTGCTCTTACATTGGACATTAAAACCTAATGTAAGACCAGCATAAATTTAACAATCGATAGCAGAATTTCACTATGAGAGTTACATTGTATCTACCTAATACTTTCTCATTAACTTGCTCTTACTAAGGTAACTTTAAACTTCTATCTTAACCAAACGGTTATACCATTCATAATGCACGCTCTACCATTCTATATACCAGTTAAAATTATATCAATAAATCTTAAATTTTAACACATCTATAGGTAATATGGTAAAATTAATTTTATATTTACGGAAAAACAGTATTCTGGATAACTTATCAAAAAAAAGATATACATTCTACGTACAGACGTACACTCATAAAATTAGAAGGTTTGTTAAAACAATTATCTTTCTAGTTACGGGTATCATAGACAATAAAAAGTGAATTTTGTTAAGCAGTTAGATTTATAGAAACTAAATGCAGTATGTCTCCACATTTATCTACGCAAAATTGTATTAATTCGTAATTTCTCTGTGTCAACCGTACGGTAGAAAATGTACGCATCGGCGTGCGTGTAGAACAGCACGTCTAGTATGATTTCTCGACACGCGCGCGACGTGACTTTGCTCCATAGAAAATGACCTCTTCCCGTGCAGTTCGGAGAGCGAAAGCCGACATGTAGTATGGAATAAAGCCGAGTCGCACGCAAAAAGAGAAATCATACTAGACGTACTGATGTTATAGCTCGTCGGTGATTTTAGTATTTGGAGACAGAAATATAGTTGCAATCTATAGCGAGGGTGACAGTCAATGGGACCCGCAATATACTAAATTGTCAATCAATATCGTTCACATAAAGAAGTTACTGGCTGGTTCAATACTGATTCCGAGTTTATAACTGTGGAGACTCTAGGAAACAAATTAAATAGATTTGTGCTTGAAGCTAAACTATGCTAAGCGATAGAAAAAATAAATAACTGAAATAGATATGACTAGATCGTTTGGTTTCAATACTAGGACCTACAATTCATAAAAGCACTATGCGCCTCTCTCCATATTTTATTATATAAATAGATATATAATAATATTGATTAATTATTTCGAATTCTAAGGTTTGTTTTTTTTTCTGATTAAAATATTGGCATTCATCTTACTAACTAGCATCGAACGGTGTTAAGTAAAGGTGAAAGTACCTAATGTAGTGATGGTGGCGTCTCGATTCGACGCCTTCCGTGACCCCGGTCCCCGTCACGTGACCATGACGTCGTACCATCCGTCTCCGTCACGTCACACCTCGCACCATCCGACGATCTAACTATTTCGCCTAAATAACGATCCGATTTCGTTCCCATACCTTCTACTAACTGCACAATCGTTCTTTAGTCCTCCGAAGTGCATCGAAATTCACGTCTACGGCGGGACCTACGAATTCAAGTAGGTACGCGAACAATATAAATACATTATAAAATTTTAGGAGTTAAATAGTTAAGAAATTCGATTTCATATCTACTAAGAATGTTTGTTTTCCTATCTGTTCGTGAGTGACGTCCCCGTGATGCAGTGGTCTTATTAAAATATTTCTGTCGTGTTTTATTTTAAAAAGTCTTTTTAACCGCAAAGGCAACGATCGCCACTCACAGTAAGTATGATAAGATGACAAGTGAATGAGGATACTCAGAAAGGAAACTTGCTTAATTTGGAATGGAAGGTGCAAGGCCGGTGCTATTTTAAAATAAAGAAGCGAAGCGTTATACGGCTTATAGAATGATACATAAAGTTATTGTACGCGAACATCCCCGACGAACTCATTTCTTACTTGAGTACCTAATATGGACAAGGTTCCAATACCTATATAGCTTTAAAAGGCCTCAACTCACCCGTATTTTGATCACTGCTTAGTGATCTAGAATGTTGTCGTCAGAACTGCCTTGGATTATAGTTTTGCTTTTACTTTATCTTGCAGCAAATTTTGATACTTCAAAATACTGCGTCTCCTGAGATATGATTGGGTATTTTTTTTATCGGCGGCTTAATACTGTCATTCGCCTAGCTTCTCATGAAGAACAAAAATTTGTTGTCAAACCGATTTTGAGATAATAGGAACAGTCGAAAATGTTGAATGCTCAGCTACCCGAATCGCACTTATATTCGACTCCAACTGGAGTGTCTTAAAAACCAAACTCAAACAAAGAAATCCTGGCATAAAATCTCAGATTTTCGATAACTTTTCTGTAGTTTCATCAATTGGATATTTCAGCGAATGTTTTTGTTATTTGTAAAAGAATGTCATCTCCGAGTTTCTGAGTCAGCTTTATTATAGTCGTAGTAGAGTAAAAAAATAATGTATAGACAAATTCACCTAAAATCTAACTGATCCATACTTTTGTTCAAACAAACAAATTCAGCAACAATTTGAGATGTAGTTTAGAGTGCATTCGCTGAAAATATTTTCATTCTTTAATAATTAATTATAATCAGACTCGACCTGCGAGCTATTAGACTTTATCGTCATAGGAACTTGAGTCCTAAGTGTGATTTAGGAATATTGTTCTATGTAGATGATGTAATATCGTTCTGATGTGTACGCGCTTACTTACTTGTCTATTTATATCCGAGGCGGATGTCCGCGTAAACTATAGCTCGATTCATAGCCTTATGTCTGTAAGAGTTGCGCGAGAGTGAGATGAGGATGAGGTGGAATCGGTTACACTACGAGACAGTATAAAAAGGTCGCGACAGACTAATGGACCCTATGAAGCGGCACGCTCGCCGAGGGGTGGCCGATATTCCGTAGTCTATCAGAGAGTTCGGCAAAACCTGCCTACATGAAAAACATTTAGATACATTTAAATAATTGCAAAGCATACCCTGTATCCTAGAATCACTTTTATGGGCGATTGTTTTATACATTCAGAGAGGACTCATTAATCTATTACAAACTTTTGCGCAACCGCAAATATATCTTTAGGGATTTTTTTTTAATTTTAATCAGTATAAAGATATAAGTACACAATATTATTAATTTTACCCGAGAGCTGTCGCGTGAGACGACTCTCTGCGGATTCATTACTCCTACATTACCCACGAGGTGATATTTATCGATATACTAAGTATACGTGTTCCAGTTTGGCATCGATTTATCTGTAACCTAAGTAGCTGCGGCGCGGGCGCAGGCCGGACCGTCTACCGAGTCCTACCCCGGTTATAAAGCGCTACGTCCTAGCCTAGTGTCCTCGTCACCGCCGCCCGTGCCCCGCACCCGCCGCCGCCGCCGCTCCGCTCAGCACTTGCATATTGCATATTGCACTTTGCACTTCACTCATCACATCGACTCGGACTCGGCCTTAGTGCGCGAAGACAACCCTCTTTACGATTTAACGCGAGTTATCTCGCTGCAGTCCGATTCTGCCAACATAATCGATATCGATTCATTCATCTTCAATATCATTATCGGTCATCAATGAACTCGATTATGTCGATTATCGGAATCGGTCCGCTTTTCTATAAATTTTATTTGGTTTACCTAAAATGTACATTTTGGTTTTGACTAGTGCGTTTGTTGAGGCCGGCCCTACAGTCAGATTACGAAACGAAAGCTAATCGAATAGTCTAAAAAAGGTAACAAAAAAAATATTAACAAAAGTTTAAAGATGCACCAAAAACAAAAACGATGCTAAAACAATTTAAGAAGCGTAACAACGTATTGCACAATCGTGAGTTAAGAGAAAAGAACTAGAGATACTTAATCGATAATTGCATGTATGTAATTTTTAATACACACGGCTTATTTATAAATCATAAACGCCTAAAACTAGAATACTATATCAATATAATATAATTATTTGTGTAAATATAAAATTCTATGTCTTGTGGTGAGTGTAATATTTGACTAGAGGGTGGCGGCGGCCTGCCCGCTGGCGCGTCGCAACCGCGCGTGGGGTTAGGAAGACTGACACTCTGCCCACCGCTGGGACCACACCACATCACCATTCAAGGCAGTACTGAACATTCCTATGTCAATCCACTTTGTAATACAACATTATGTGATTTGCCGATCACAATTGACATTTGATCCAAAAGCGTCTTCCCCATCACTATCGCAATCGTATGTCATCGATCGAATATAGATGATTGTCAAGATAGCCACTCTACTACGAAGTTAGCTCTTTGCTGTTACGAAGACGCAACTTATATGTGTCATCGAAAGAAACTTTTCAATTATGAGTAGATAGTGATTAAATTTTCAACTTTTGTACAATAGCCGTGTTTCCTTTAGGATGTCAGTTTTGCCAACAATTCGAGTTGTGTGGGGTTTTCCCCGAGGCGTTAATCTACACTGCGTCATATAGAGTCTTCATAATTTCCTTCTGGCCAACAAAAATTTTCAAAAATTCTAGTCTGATGACTTCGTGTTGATATATCGACGAATTTTAGAATGTTTTACGTAGTTAAGAATGTCTTTTAAAATATATTTTCAGTGTATTTAAAATTGTTACGTTTGTTACTAATTCCATATTGTATTGTCGTAGATTGTTTTAACGACAGTAAAACTTGTTCTATAAATAGTTGACAGTTTACGAGGACATCAAACTAGCATTTTTTTAAATTGTAAAGATAAAATGAAATCAATGAAAGTCCGTAGAGTCGCTAGTGTAGGCGATAACCCCTCATCGGAGACCAAAGTTGTCCACCTTTACAATAGTACTGGCATAAGATTAGCCTTCCCGCGCGCACACATTATTAAATCTAAGGTATCTCAGTATCATTTTATATTTATATTGGTACCTTTTTGATTATGAATCTATTTTTGTCTGTAGAAATTACACTAGTTTTTTTTGTTCTGTTAGCTCGCGTATCATCACTGTTGGCTCCCTTTCCGTTGTGTCACAGTTATTGTATTTAACACCTTAACAATAGTATTATTATATGTATATGTATAGACACACACACACGAATGTAAGAAATTAAATTGGGGAAGCGCGCTCTGAGAATTGACGTCGCTTTTTATAGCGATTTGGTAACTCTATTCGTATACTATGAATCTGCAATCTTAGAACAACTGGCTTTGAATTTAAAGTTCATATTGATGTGGCATTTCATTGCGGTTTTGTTGATTAAGACTGCCTTTGAATGAAGCTTTCACATACCAAATGTATTCCCTTTTCTCAAACCTAGAGTATTCTAAAAAGTTCCATCTTTGATCTGCACAGTTTTTAAGTCCATCTCGAGCCCATATAATATTTTTCCCGTTTTCGTGGCATTTCCCAAATTTTCCATGAACGTGTAAAAAAATAAATTGTGAATTTGAATTGAAAATTTAATCAAAAAACCCACCGAACTCGGGGGAAATACAATCTAAACATTTGACATATGAATTCAGCATTCAAAGCCAAAATGAGCTTTAAAATATTCACATCAATTTAACGATTAGGTGGTTAGTCTTGCTAAATGCACTTACATAAAATTCCTTCGATCTGAAATGAACTCAATTTTAAGAAGAATATAGATAAAATCGATAGAAGAAATTCTACACAATTAACAATTAGCTAGACTTGTATTTCACAGCCCTTGTTTTCACGTACCTACATAGTATACAAAAAGTTAGAGCGAGTATTGACTGAAGAATTCGCGTGTCATATATATTCCTTAACGAGTGCGAAATTGCAGTGCTTAGTGAATGCGATATAGCGAACATTTACTTGAGTTATCTTTGGCTTGTATTGGATTAATGTCAGTAGAATCTAGGTATATTGGAATACATGCATGGATGAAGACTTTTCAATTTGATTCTAGGTAACAGAATTTTCATGGCATTCTCTGGTGTCTAACGCCTTTCAAGCAAAAGAGTTTGTGGCATAGATATTGGCTTATCCTTCTGTATGATATCTATGGAAATGGCTATCGACGCAGTGGTACTAGTGGTAGTCACAAAAATTAATGTAAGATTTCTATTTTGAATTAATGAATTTGAGATCTTTTTTTCGTTTATTATGACATCGTTATTCTACCAAGACAGATGACAGCAGAATTCTCCTGTCAAACTCACATAATGCAGAGCGCAACACAGACCACGCAAATACAGAAAAAACGGCCTGTACAATCCATTATGTTGATATTATACTTTTTTTATCACAGCCCTTTTGGAATATACAACACATAACACACGTTCTCGAAACGAAGGCCTAAGATATCGGTCTCGTTGAAGTGCACTTTGATTTGTACACAGCGTTCAATACAAACATTTAATTTTGTAACAACATCGCTCTAACATGTAGTTTTTGGGCGCTGGGCGTACCATGGACAGGGATTGATGTTTTTTTTACAGAACTGTTTAGATTAATTATATTATTTTTGATTAGATGTTCTTATTATAATACAGGGTGTAACAAAACACCCTAGTTGTATTTAAAGGGGTGGTTTAGACCATCAAACTAAACAGCTTTTACAATGGAGACAAAGCAGAAAATATTAAAAATATTTTGTTGTCCCATAAATTTGAGTTAAGTCGCTACTGCAGTTTTGTATGGAACAGATGATTTTTTTCTGATAGTGAACGTTGTTCAGATTGATGGTTTGAATCACTCCCTTAAGTATTACTAGGGTGTTTTGTTACATACTCTTTGCGTATATTTTTATGCTTTTTGCAATGCTTATCTCGAATCTTCTAGAACATAGATTTTTGTTATTCATGTTATTTAAAGATAATAATTATTTAATTAATCTAAACAGTCTTTATACAGGAAAGATATTTAATCTGTGGTAAAATCGGCACCAATCTCGGAAGGCATACAATACCGACTGGGCTTAAGTCGTGCATACACCAACCATCTTAGGTTTTGTACAAACTGTCATTAGGTACACCACAGCCGATAGCTTAGACACACACATAATAAAATTTAACAAAATATAGGACATATATACTCCAATAGTGATTTAAACGAGCACTTACATTAGTGTGAACAGAGCGAGAGAGGGAACCAACAGCGCCGCGATGACGTCAAGGGCCATGCACAACAATCTTTGCCGAAATTCAATTAACCTACGGTTAACGGAAACCAACATAAAAACGTGTCGTTGGACGCTTACCAACCACTACACTACATATAAAACAACGCAAGTGCGCAAAGATTCGTGTGCATCCCCTGAGTTTCATTGCAATATACAATCATTAAAATACATTTTTTTCTTACATTTTCAACTTACTTAATAAATTCAGTTTGGCTTAGTTCAAGCAAATAACTAGTATAATAAATTTATGTTAAAAGTTTCAGTTAAACGTTAAGTACTTAGAAGTAGAAGTATGATTACGAATGACAAAATTTTTATAACGTGTCATTTTTATAATAATAATAATAATTTAATCAAAGTTAATAAATTGTATATATAATAATATAATAGAGTAATTTAATGATTAATCCATAATGATAAGAATGAAGCATTCCTACGCGTTTGATTTAATAAATTACTTTTAACTAATTTAGTATACTCGCCGAATGGGCTTGCATAATTCTTTAGGTAAGTATGTAGGTAATGATATTTACTATACAATAAATGTGTATTAAATTCCTTGGAATTGTTGATAATACGCGAACAGGTGCACCGTGGGCGAGACGAATAGTCCGGCCGCCTGCTGAAACATAAAACACACTATTTTCACTAGAGGGTTACCTGTTACCCCCCGGTAACATTTAAGAGACCATCAAATTATGGGACCACCCCAAAGATCTCGAATAAACATTAACTGAAAAGAAAAAAACAATAAATACAAATACAAAAGAACTGTTCCATTCTTTTGAATTAAGGAGGCATTAGTTTTTTATTATGCGAATTTATCTTTAATCTTACTCTGACTAGGGACGAAAACCGGTAAAATTATCCTCGAAAAATACGGTAAAATTCAATATTTTACGAAATTTTTTGTAAATTTAAAATATTGTACGTAATTTTTAGTTAAATACGTTTTTTTTTAATTTTTCCCTATGGTCGGGAGATCGCTCACCTCAGCTCATTTATTTTTGACTAAAGTCAACAGTTTTTTGTAACTAAAAGTACCTACGTAAAATTTATACTTTTGAAATTCTGGTGTCAGAGGGGGTGAGAGCGGGTTAAGGGGGGAAAGGGCGAAGGGAGGGGAGATAAAGTTATGGTGATCACTACAATGTTTATGTGCCTGTGAGCATTGTTTATTTATTTAACAAATGGCAAGTTATTTTCAAGGAAATGTAAAGAAACCTAAAGAAACCGTTTAATAAACTGTCAGCTTATAAAAAGAACCCGTATAGGCTGATGATGGTGATTAGTAAACGTACCATGGTGACGTGAGCGCGCAGGGACGGCGTCTAGGGTTAGTAAGGCCGGTTGGCATCCTTGGGCCGCTTCAGCTGCACCTTCAGCCGCTTCATGCCGATCTGGAAGCCGTTCATCGCCTGGATGGCCGCCTGAGCCGAGGTCGGGTTGTCGAACGACACGAAACCTGCCGAACATTAGTAAGTTCCTATTGATATTGTTATATAAAGTGCCACTACAGGCTTCGTGATTAATTACACTTTATAATATCAGAGATAATTGAGGAGGAGGTAGGAAAAACTGTTTTAATCCTTGTAATTATAATCAAATGAAAAGCTACACTAATGGATCTTTTTATAGCCAAACTATTCCAGAATAGTGTTCGCTAGGTCTTGGCGTTGATTAATAACATAAAAATGAAAGAAAAAAAAAATAACAAACGGTTATGTAGACATACATATTTCGGTGTTTCACCACTTCACAGTAAGTTCTTGTTAGCTTATCTGGCATATCGTTTGACATAATCTTTCACAAAAAATATATCCAAAGATCTGTCAGATAAGCTAACAAGAATTAACCGAGAAGTGGTAAAACAGGCCCTAAATATAATAATTATTAATGCGTTATATTACGCGTGTTCACAGTCATACCATGAACACAGATTATAGATACAATAATACGAACCGAAACATTTGCTCTGATTAGTGGCACGATCGATGAACACTTTGCTACTGATCACGTTCCCGAACGGGAGAAACATCTGCATCAGCTCCGCGTCTCCAAACTCCTGAGGGAGGTGGTAGATGAACAGATTGCAGCCCTCGGGCCCCGAGATCGAGCAGCCTGGGAACATAAGAAAATCTTTAAAGAACTCACAAATCTGCCTCTGAACACCAATATTGAAACCTTAATACTAGTTCACAACTTTATAGATTGAAGAAAGAATTAAGTTTGCGATTAAGATTCTGTAAGGAAAGCAGATTTAGTGATAGACATTTAGTAGATACTAAAGGAAGCAAGTTCACTAAAAAGTTAACTAATAACATAATAAGGGTTGTAAAAGTTTCTGACATTATTAACTTAGTTAATCACTAAAAAAAATTGCAGTAGTACAGAAAAGCTTATACAACTTGGGCATAAACATGGCTTTGCACATACTACAGACAAACACGGTCGACTGTTTAGAACTTACGTAAAAGCAAGCAATTCTTTAAGGTACTGCTCATGTCGAAAAAATTATGTGTTCCATACAGTATTTTGCTTGAACTAAAAAGTTGACCACGGCTAGTATGTCGCATGTCACAATTTTTACAAAATAGAAAAGTCCTACAAACAAGTCACGTTTTCAATCAATACAACCATTTCACATTATAGATACTAGATAGATACACAGTATAGACATTTATTAAACTTAAAACACAACATATACTAACCAAACAGCGTACAGCAACAGACGAAGATGGTTCTAGCAAGAAGTCGAATTCGACATTTATTGGTACCTTTACTGTCGTAATCACATCCAATAAAGTGACCAATGAATGTCAAATATTTGTAAGATAGGAATAGTTTTTTGTTATGCTAGGCTGCAAAGTTGTTTTTTGGCGCGAGTACTTGTATTGAAACCTGAGCAAGCGAAGGAGTCTAAGACTCGCTTCGCTCGTGGTTCAAATAATAGAATCCTGAGCTTATAGCGAAGGTTTCAAAGGTACGAGACGCAGAATAACTTTGCAGCCGAGCGAAACACAAAACTTTTCACCTCACAACAGCGAGGATAAAATGTTTTTAAAAAGTTTTTTTTTCGTGGTGGCCAGTGACATGAAATAGTTATTAATGCATTTTCAGTGGACTGGCGGTATAGAAAAATATTGAAAAGACAGATTCGAATTTCAAAAACTCTTTCCACGCTAGCGGATAAAATGCACTTTTGCACTCAGATTTCGAATGATGAACATAATCTTTCCGAGCTTGTGAGGTGAAAAATAATTTATAATCCTGTAAATAATTTGTCAAAGAGGATAAAGCAGTTACTTTCCAAGTGTTAGTAGAAACAGAAAAAATATATGTTTGTGATAGTCAAAGTTTAATTATTGTATTTCGAACCATTTAACTATGTATTATTTAATGGTGGTAACATGGTTTACTTAATAGAACGATGAAACAATTTTCAGTAGGATATTAATCCTACGGAAATTATTGCATTTCTGAAAGATCATATTATAATTAATGTATATTGACATCACGAATAATTTTAATACTTACTCGTTCATCGGTGTAGTTTCCGATTATTACAATTGATTTCCTATTTCATTAAGAATTAGACAAACCTAAAATCAGAGGCTTCCTACTAGCCTGGGGACCAAGCCAAGGTCCCTTTAGCTCAGGGCTCCACTTACCTTCTCTTTGCGCGGGTGCAATCGTCGACATCGGAGGTGGGATTGGTTGCGGGAACTGCCCGTAAACCGCTGGGTAGGCTGTCGAACATTAATTGGCACATTTTCACAATGAACACTTATGCCGTTACTAACAAAATGAGTTCAGTTGAACACTAATGACCAAGTGAACACTACTTAAGTAAACACTGTATAAAAGTGTTAACCTCTGGTAAAAATTCATTAGTGTTCACAAAAAAGTTGTGAACACTATATAACTAACAATTACGATTTCTTATAGCGTTATTATATAAAGTATCCATAACTTTGCAAATAGTTCGAATTCTAAGCAGTGTTAAACTGGTTATGTTTTTTCATTAGTAACGGTACTATTTGTTGCGTACATACACATGCATTACAACATGTTGGAACACAATTTTAAACAACAAATGCATTACTAATAAAGTGTTTATTAGTAAAGCTATATTACTAAGCTAATTCATTTAATTTGTCATTTTATTTTGGTTACGCAATCTTTTTGGTATTTTCTTTGGAGTTCAATGAATGAACCAAATTAAAAGGTACCTTAAGCTCTGCTTGGTTTAAGCCCCTGGTTTATTGACGGAACAATCTAAATACAACAATTATACGCATAAATAACAACTAATCGTTAATAAACATCAAACAAAAACTACTTTAATGTGATTACGAAACATTTTTCATCAGCGTGTAAAATATACAGAGCATGTATCATCATAGATAAAAATACTAATATCGATTTATCAATCGATTCGTCTTGTATCCACTGGTCATAAGATGGTGTCATTTATTCGGGAGGTATATGAAATCTTAGGGTGAAATTGTTTCGTGCAGTTGTAGGTATGTAATTTCTTTGCCCTATTTACCTCTTCATTTCGATTTAATGTTGATGGATAGATAAATCGATATAAAACAATGAACAATATTAAACAGTTCGTTCCCTGCACATTGATATTGAATACCATTTACTGACAGATAACAATTAGGTTTTTACTCATACTATACTAGTAACAGACGCTGATTTGGTAGCCAAAGGATTAATTTAGTTTAAATTTGAACTGAAAGTAATATAATAGGATAATCTTATTGAATTTTTCTATATTAAAATCCTTTGGCAACAACTACAAAACATTAATTTTGAAGATTCAACTAAGGCTTTTTTCGTATATCATAAGAACAATAAATAACACTATTGCATTGAAACGAAACTAGAGCCAACGAATAAATCCGTAGATTCTATGAACTAGTTGCAGCAAATTCTTGTGATCTTGAAAGCATTCAAGCACTATTTTTTTGTTTACGGTAATTTTATCATTCTTATGATAAGAGAGACCATATGAGACATTAACATCTAAACTCTTAGTCGACCTTCAAGCGTGACACAAAAGCGATGAGGTAAGACTGGTGGAAGTGACTCACCGACTCCGGGGAAGGGCTGCATGCCAGGGTAGGCCGCGTGCTGGAGAGCCGCCGCCTCACCGTTCTGCAGGCCTTGCGCTGTTACTGGGACAGCTGGAAAATTAGTTTGGTAGTTCGTCAGAAAAGTTTCTTGACTGAAGTCAAGAAACTTTTACCTGAAGGCAGCCCCGGATCTACGATTTTTTCGAGGCGGGTCAAAAACTTGACATTCCCCCTCTCCTCCAAGGGAGTAGCAATAATTTTTATACTTAAAATTTGGAGCGAGCGAAGTGAGCTCGAGATTTTACGACAATATGATCCAAAAAGTGGATCGAATTCTGCAGTATGACTGGGTAGTTTCAATACGATAAAAAAACCATGAGCGAGCGAAGCGACCTCGACATTTTACAGCAATACGATCTAAAACTAGTGGCGAATATTTTCTAGTCGTTGCAATGTTATTTTTCATTTTCTTAATTTTGGCGCCCTCTTAGCATGCCGCCCGGGGCGTTTACCCCCTTGATATGGGGCTGCCGGAAGGTTAAAATGCGGTTTTTAAGTGTGGCAAAACAAGACAATGCATTTTTGATTTCAGCTTGTGGACGGGAGTGTATTCTTTAATAATGTATCCAATGAACGTAATTTTTTAGACTGATTAAAATGGAAGGCACGGGCGTTCAAAATGACAAATATTAAGGTTTCGAGTTATACTGGGTGAATAGCGAAAACAAGCTAATTTGGATTCCATTAGCTCCTCAAAATTTAACTCAATAATATAAAATTACTTTTTTTAGGATATTTAGTTACGCACTCGCCTTTTTTATTCCTAACCGCAAAAAAGCGTTGTCTCTGATACTGATATCTGAGAGTTGATACGTACGTCCAGTGAACGTCTGATGAATGCCGTTCGTGTATACGGCGTCCTGTGGCGGTGGTTGTCCGTTAGCAGTCTGTGCGGCCATGTTGAACCCGGGCATGGTTGGGGAGGGTAGCGATGGAAGGGCACCGTTCAGAGGCTGAGCCCCACCGGTGCCTATCGCCAAGCCGGAGAAATTATCTGGAAGATTTCGGTTAATAGATCAGTTTTGGCTACGGAGGCAATTGACAAATGCGCTGAATATTTTACAAATAATTGTAGGATTTGATGAATTGTTCCTTTGTATGACATCCGGAATAATAGATGAGGAGGCCTAAGATCACATGGTAGATCATTATTCTCAGTGGAAATTAATATGTGGTGTTATTAATAACATATTCCGAACCGAATTTATTGAATAAATATATTTGTATTTGTATTTGTACATGTATTATATTAGTGACCAGGTGAACACTACTAGTAACTAAAAGTGAACACAACCGATCAGTGATAATGATCACGACTTATACATAATCTAATAAACTGCAGAGTAATGTATTCGTATAAGTAGTGTATTCAGTAAGCAAATTTAATAATCAATATTCAAAATTGATTGTTATAATCAACTGACTTTTCTTTCCTTTTGATATTATCACCAAATAACTAAATAATAAAGTATAATTACCAGAAGTGGGTGGTACGACGGAATTGGCCATGCCGTTGAGGGCATGCGACGCAAGCGCCGTCATCGGACTGATGTAGCTCTGCGCCGTCGCGGCCACCATCAGCGCTGCTTGTTGCTGAAGAATAATAAGTTTTATTGAGTCAAGTCCTAAATTCCCTTGTAATCATCACATCATTATTTGTTTATGGGCGCACCGAGCCTATTGTGCTGCCCTCAATCTATTTTTTTTTATTTCTGTACAATTAAACATTTCCAAAAAACAAGAATGTCACATTGTATAGTCATTGCTGATTTTCAATTTATCTGCTGATCAACTTTTGGCGGTTTTAACAATAATAGCTACAAACATAAAACATAATAATTCGCAATGTTTCGATAAATTGAAAGAAAATCAAGACTAAAATGTGACGTCCTTGTTTTTTGGAAATGTTTTATAATTGTTTAGAAATAATAGAAATACGATTGGGGGAGCACAATAAGCTCGGTACCCTATTAACACTTGTGTTTATCATTATACAATAAAAAAAATTGAATCTGCTGTTATTTTATTAAATTAACATACAAAAAAAGATTTTCTAGCTTCCGGAAATTGAATCCTTCGTTTAGCATTCTTGTGTTGTGGAAAAAGCAGCCAAAAAGGCAGTACAAGATGGAATTTTTTTAAAATACATGCGTTTGACAGCCTAATGTTGCCTTTCATCTTCTGCTACGTTGTACTTCTCTGTATATAATTGTTACAAGATAGTTTAATTTAATTTAAGTAAGTTTAGTTTCTGGATGCTTTCGATGACGCGTGGCCAGAGCATGCCCAGGACAGATATGGTTGGAAGATTGAAGGGGAGGCCTTTGCCCAGCAGTGGGATGAAATAGGCTAGAAAAAAAAAAAAAAAGTTTAATTTAAATGATAATTTTACAGACCTGTTCCGTGATGACTTGCGCGTAAGTGCCGTACGCACCGAACTGGTTGAACACGAAGGGGTTGAGCAGATTCATGTTTCCTGCCATCTGCTGCATGCGTCGTAATTGTCTCTCTTTCTCCGTATCTGCAAACTTGACCACTAAACTAGATGAAGCTCCCTGTAACAACGAGAATACAAAAGTTAGGACATAGTTATGATTGGTTATAAATGATTATTTCTATTAAGCTGATTTGAGATCGAACGTTTTTTGCTAAGCCGTGGTGGTCCAGTGGCGAGTAACCTTGCCTGCCGTGCAGGAGGCGATGGTTCGATCCCCGTCTAGGCCGACTCGTACCAATGAGTTTTTCGGAATTTATAAACGATTTGTAACACCACTGGCTTTTCGGTGAAGGAAAACATCGTGAGGAAACCTGCAAGCTTCAATTTCGAGGCATGTATTGTACCCACTGTCCATTAAAAGTGGCGACGGGCTCACCCCCCGTCACACTGGACGGATGTTCTGAGGTTTCAGAATATCCTCCGAATATACTACCCCCTCTGGGAGCATATGTTTATGCGTTTTTTGCTAAGTTTTGTATTCAGGGGAAATTGATCGTAACACTAACGCTTGACACACACACATACGGAATTTCGATACAGAATTCGGACTTTTTATAGGTTTCGACGCTTCCATAATTCCGAACAAAATTCTGGAGGGGGCCAATCCATACGAAATCGTAATTCCGTCAGAAAAAATTCCGCATAAATGTGGTGGGCCTAATTAATAGGGTGCCTTAATTTAACATGTTTGCTATAGCAGAAACTAGTACCTATAGCAATTAATAAATATAATATATCCAGTTGTGAAATTCGACGTTCATCATCTACGTACAGAAAATTTCCCGTCATCTGCACAAAGTAAACGACACAAAATTTTCCACAACGTCAAACGTGATATTTCCACATGAAATAGCTAAAAAAACTATAGGCACGACCATCAAAACAAAACCATTACTCAAACACCAAAGTGGCTATAATTATTTACTACGGAGCCTACAACGACACTTTTCCATTACTTTTACCGCCCATAAAGAAACACCGAAGCCTCTTAAAAATTCAATATCACGAACCACTTTAAACGTCCGACTGCAATTTTCTGCAAACTACACAGCGAAAGCTACACAATGCGAGAACTAAGCGTTCAACATTCATTATGTATTTCTACGAGCAAAAATGGCTTGGCCCGGCCCGTAGGCCTCGGCGCAACAGGTTTCTCTCCGTATTGCAACAAGCTATTTTGGGCTCACATCCAAAAATGCATCGGGACTTGCGCCTGCAAACTTGGCAGGATCGTCTGGTCGTTTGAAGCAATAGTTTCACCATTACCGACGGAGGAGCCGTAATTGGCTTGATTTTAGTAGACTGTTAAGTAGGCTTTAATTGCTACGCTCTGCTCCAAATTGGTATCGAGCTTTGGTTTAGTTTTTATTTGTGGTTTTTCGGGATTGTACTTTATGAAGAGGTTTGCTTTCTAGATTTAAGAATAACGATGGTTATGAAATGATTATGTAGCATTAGTGTGTAGAGTGTAGCTTTGGCAATATAGATTCATATTTTATTTTGAAATGTATTTGAATTATTTCTTCCTGTGGCATCTAAGTTTGTTTTATAAAGTCAGTTATACATGTAGGATCCTACTGCAGGGCAAAGGTAAGGGTTCCTTTGAATATTGGTGAGAGGAAGTGGGCCGCGCGGGCCCAGTGCGGATTGGTGGAGGCAAGTTAGTGGTCAACTTGCTGTCAGAGAATTGTCGAACCGCCTTAATAAGCCTATGACCTGGTTGAACGAGTTGCACCGCCATCTGACAGAATTATCCGGGTCCAAATGCTTAACCTGCCTTCCGTAGCATGGAGACGCCTGAGATGAAATAGCACTAAACGGTCACCCATCCATAGGCTGACCAGACCTGATAAATGCCTTTCTTTTATTTATTAAATGCTAAATAATATACTAAAAATGAATCTTAAGGCAATCTTAATTGCATGCTTCAAAAAGTTGTGGCGGAGTCAAAAGGGAATACTTACGTAATATGATAATTATGTGTGTATGTGTAATTTAGTAATTAATGTCATTAAGATTGAATAATGACTGTAAATGATACTGTCTTAGTTGTCTGGGTTGTATCAAAGTCAAGTTACTAGAATTTTGATAGCTTCGGCCGCCCATCGAAACCGCAGTTACGGTATTTTTTTGAGTTGCATTGTAGATCTGGTGTTGGTGGTCGCTTGTCGGTTGCCTGCTCCCCGGCCAACAACGAAGCTACAATTGGTTCATGATTGCTCATTTATGCGCATATTAAAATAAATTAAAATGTCATGAAGAAGATTATTTCAATCAATCAATCAATCAATATATACACCAAAATATAAACCGTAAAATACAAAGAACAACTCCCACCTAAAGGAGGTTTGAAAAAGAAAACAATTATTTAGGTACCTAACCGACCATGTGACGAGAAGTTGGATAGGTCTTATAAAATGAAACAAAACACCTCTTTATTAGAACTAAGTTATTTTAATGTTTCTATCTCGAGCCAAAGTTAAAAACAGGGCGTAGAGAGAAGAAAGAGTTCTCGAGATTTTCGTGAAAAAAACCCAGGACATACTCGATTCTATAACATTAGATTTAGTGCGCACATACACATACATACATAAACTTACGACCGTAATTACTTTCAAGGTGGTCAGAAACATGACATGACATATGCAAAACAACAAGTAGATACAACAAGTATGACATTAGTAAATTCGTTACAATAATAAACTCGTACTTCCCCTTCAAAGCCTGCATCAAAACAAAATAATCTTTAATGTGTTTTTCATAATATCCAAATTACTCTACGAACAATACCAAATTAAGTACCTCATTATTGAAATTAAAAAGATGGAAAAGCAATCTCAAAAGAGAAAATAAAGCAAAGAAAATGTCTAAAAGCAGATTGCAGCGAACGCTTCTATTTGCATGGTAATTCATAATTTGATATTCATTCATTACGATGAATGGTTCATTTCATGTTTCATTTCCCCCTTTTATTCTAATTTGTTTGACTCATCAATTTATTATTGACGGGCAATTTTATCCATTGTGGTTTCACCTTTATTAATTTTCATTAACAGATGAAAATTGTAAATGGGTCCACCAAGTTATGTTTTATTTTGATAATTTGTCATAAAAACATTATACAGGGTGCTTCTTCAAAATGAGTGCATGGAGTGCAGTCCTAGTGAAATGGATGCTAGTGACTTCAAATTCACACTGTATTTTCAGTATCACAATCAAATCACCCATCCAAACGACCCTTGATATAACTGCCTGATTGAAAGACAGGTTGGTAGTTATAGCAATGATTCTGATTACCTCGAAAGTGATTACGGTATGTACTTAAATATACAAAGTATCCCTAATAATGTTTAAAGGGGTGTTGGTTGTTCAGTTTGATGGTCTAAAGTTAAGACATCAAACTAAACAACGTCGAAAAACATAAAATAAATCCTACTACCCTAAACATTTGAGTCTAGTAGGTACAGTCACCATCAGATATGTCGTACCATACAAGGTGTTCAAATATTTTGCAAATTTTCATTACATTCTTTATAGTAAATGTTACCAATTATATCTAAACACGTATTTTGTCATAAATATCGGAACAGCTAATTTTCAATAATTTCTTTACAATGTTATTTAACATTAAAATGTAAAACAACGGAGTAAGGTCTTTTTTCCTAAACTGTTTAGATGTTTATGGCCACCCGACTTCGTAGATATATTTGATGTTCTAGGCGTTCCAATATTTTTGATTGATTATGTGTAAAGAAATTATTGAAAATTAGAACTGCTTAGAAATATGTGACCACCTTGTTTGCTACGATATATCTGATGGTGACAGCTTTAAAGCACCCCTTTAAAATATAGGGTGTCTTGCTACACCCTGTATATACCAATTCACAGCAAAAAAATATCCGTCCAATTCCATTAAGCAAACAGAAACAAGATCCTAAACAAGGCCAGTATCAACATTTACACACTAAACTCGCATTACGAATTTAGGCCCATCGCTTAAACGAGCACAGCTTTATATTCGGCTTACACGGTTAAGTTTATTGCGTATTTTATTACGCAATCGTGTACACCAGAGTCGCGTGGAAACGACCTCCGCGGGTCCTATTTGTTACAATGTTTCCCCCAATTAACGGGTTAATATTAGTCTCTTAATTGTTGTTGCAACTTCACTTTCGCTGTTTTGATTTAGTGAGTTTGTTTGTTAAGGGGCCGACATCAGTGGCCGCCACTGCGTGTTTTCATTAAAATGAAAATTTTAAACGCAAGCCTTTATTAACAGAATACATCTAATAAATGATTTTGTATCCATATGCTCACGACTATATTCCCCGAGGGGGTAGTCAGTGATATTCTGAAAACTCAAAACATCCATGGTTCACGGTCACTTCAATAGAGCCAATTTCGAAAATCCGAAAAAAAAATTACTGTACCTACTCGACTCAATAATGTGACAGATGTATTTTTTTCACTGTTGGCACACTTTCGATGTCGGCTCCATATTAAAGGTTGTTCAGTTTCATAAGTAGAATACAATTGCTGAAGTTATTCAGGAGGTCTCTTGTCACTCTCTTGAGTGCATCTGTGTTTGAATCGCAACACTCATGCGCCTCAATATTTGCACTTGAATGTTTTTATAACAAATCACTGTTTTCTAAAGCGATTAAGAGTAAACCGTAGTATTTCCTTCTCTAAACATTAAGAAACTAATAGAAATTATTTTTGGCGCCAGTGTGACTACAGTTCGCGCTTTAACGGAATGTAATGTGGGATTTAGAGCGTTTGGGGTACGATTTTCAACAAGTAATTCCGAACGTAACGTAACACAGAGCCAAAGCATAAACACACAAAAATTCAATATCAATTTTATGAGTTCTACTGAAACTTTACGGTATTCTTCTTATCGAGTGGGCTGGAAGCCCTGGTGTCACAGTTTATTTAAACCGCCTTACGGCCTCTGACGTGGTTTTTATGTAACGACTACTACCACCAGAGATAGTAGCCGGGACCAACAGCTTAACGTGCCATCCGAAGCACGGAATCATCTTACGGTATTTATTTACCATTACCCACCTATAAGAATACTCACAACCATGATACGCAATATTCATTACTGGAATACCAACCGAACCACGTCAGAGCCGTATAGGCGGTTTACATAAATTCTGATATGACACCAGGGCTTGCTGCCCACACGATAAGAAGAAGAATTCCAACCAAACAGCTTAACTATTGTCTTAATGCTGAATATATCATTTTAGACGTGATTTAAAAAGCATTTTACGAGAATACACTATTTTCCAAATAACAATAGCATTTTTTCCATATATGTACGACCCAACCATAGTTTGTATTGGTCCCCATTGGCCATTGGGTCGTTTTCGACCCAAATACAACCATAGGTGTGTTAGGTTTATCACCCCCGAGAAAATGAATAAAATCGAAATCGAATCTTTGTTATTTTACGTACCTACTATGTGTAAAAGCGCGCGCATGACGCTTTTGTCGTTTTGTCGCTTTGTCGTGGGTGGCATGCTAGCCGTGCTTGAATCACAAGAACGGAGAAACATTACTCTCATACATTTTTATTAAAACTGCTTTAGTAAGATAATGTGGAATAAATAAATACTGAACTTACTTTCGTATCATAAATAAATAAAAAATCATGTCAATATTCCAGTAAAAAATAAATTTTACTTACCAGACTCACTAGGAAAAGGTGTCTTTCTATTTTAATGTGAAATAAAAATTGCTTATCTAACCAATTACGTAAATGAATCCAGAAGATATCTTATTTGATTACGAATCATAATAAATCACAACAAATATATTCGTTACATTCTCGTCTCATATATTGTTCACTCTATCTCAGCCTAAACAAATAGTAGATACATAGGTGTAGATGTATGGGTGTGTATGGAACGGAGGACAGATCGAGATTAACAGTAAATAACTGCCTCTGAGACAGAGGGCTTCCTGCCGTACTGGCCTTAATGTGCAGAGGTAGGGTTGCCACTAGGCAGAATAATTAAATTGATCGTACAATAAAAGATGCTGAAATAAATACAAATAGGTACAACGCTGGATGGTTTACTGTTAATAAACGATTTCTTCCAGAAAATATTTAGGTGAGCCTGAAAGACAAATTTTATTATTTGTTAAAAGAATAATTGCCACGTCTTACTTAGGAAGAATTGCTAAACTAAAGTGGCAGTAGGTGGGGCACATTGCTCGCAGAACCGATGGCCGATGGGGCCGAAAAGAGCAGCGTGGGTAGGCCCCCGGTGGAGCGACGACCTGGTGAAGGCATCGAGAACCCGTTGGATACGAGCAGCGCGGAACCGGTCGTTATGGCGATCCTTGGGGGAGGCCTATGTCCAGCAGTGGATGACTGAGATGATGATGATGACTTCAACGTCATACTTGGAAAGATCTTAGTTGTAGCAAAGTTACTGATTACCCCGAAAATGATTATGGTCCTGGTATGGACCTGATATTTATTTGTATTTAAGTAACATCCCGTATAGGTACAATCCCTCAGCATGCAGCAAGCATGCAGGTTTCCTCACGATGTTTTCCTTCACCGAACTGTTAACGTACATAAATTCCGAAAAAACTCAATGGTTGAGTCGGCCTATAGGGAGTTCGAACCATCGCCTCCTTCACGGCAGGCAAGGTTACTCGCCACTGGACCACCACGACATGAAGCCGAGCTTTAATGTGCTTAACTGCTTACAGATTACAGCAAAATCATTACATAAAAATTGACAACCCTAAGTCGTTTGAGCGGAAGCGAGAGCGGGCTGTCATAGGAGGAAGCGGCGCGGGAGGGGCGGTGTGAACCTCACATACCATTAGTACTGTGTATTAACGAATAGGTACCAAGATAATACAGTATGGACACTCCATGTGTATAGCCCGCAGCGGATCTGTAATCATAAGTGCGTTCACACATGATGACGCACTGACGGAGCAGCAAACGTCAGTCCGTCATTTGCGATGCAAAGAGTTGTAAGAAACCGCACCGGGTGTGGTTCTATGGACTGACATCTGCCGCTCCGTCACTGCGTCATAAATGTACCATATTTCAAGCAAATAAATATTTCATATTCTTTTTTATAGTTTTTTACTTAGAAAAAGTATATGTCTAGAATGAGCCTCACACTTGTTCCATATAAAACAAAAAAAATTTTAACAAAAAATTAAAACCGACTTCAAAACTAAAAAGGTAAAAATAATAATATTGCAGTCGTTGACTTTTACATTCGCATCTAAAAGAACATTAATTTGTCTTATCGGAGTCGGTGTCAAGCCGGACGATTCGCAACCGGGCTTGCAGTAATTTTTTGGCTTGGCTTGGCTTGACACCGACTCCAATAAAACAAATTAATGTTCTTTTAGATGCGAATGTAAAAGTCAACGACTGCAATATTATTATTTTTACCTTTTTAGTTTTGAAGTCGGTTTTAATTTTTTGTTAAAATTTTTTTATTTCTAAATTTTCAGTGTTGAAATCTAGGTGAAATATATTAGTTCGACTTAGATATCAGTTATAAGTAAATGCAAAGGATACGGTGTACGCTCTCACCACACTCGATTAAAAACAATCCAACCCATCTTTCGTACAACATTTCTGTTTTTGGGTTACTGTTATCTGTCTTTATGCCATATTTCGATTTAATAGATGCATAAATGAGTACTTATGAGTTTTTCTAACTTATGTAGGTACGTAGTACCTACTGCTCTCAAACGGTGAAGGAAAACATCGTGAGGAAACCTGCATATGCAGAAGAAGAAATTCTGATGCGTATTGTGAAGTCTACCAATCCGCATTGGGCACGCGTCGTGGAATAACGCCCAAACACCCTCATACAGACAAACAGACAGACAGGCAGACAGAATTGACGAAAGTAAAGTAATAGACGATAAGGGTTCTTTGTTTGACTACGGAACCCTAAAAAAGACGAACATTACCGACCGCCGCCATAATCAATTATAGTAGATTACACACCGAGGACTGGAAAGGAAGAAAGGGCCCAGATCCCATGTAATTCGAAGACCGAGGCGATGCCGAGGTCAACAAACATTTGATCTGAGGCTTTCTTATTTACTGTCTGAGGTTAGTATACTATTTTTCTCCTCGACCGTGGTGGAAAGCGGCAACTTCGTTTAGCGCAGCGGGACAAAAATTGACGCTTTGCGGCCGGAGGGGAAAAAATCATTAAATCTATGTGTTTCGGTACTAGGTATATCCATGAAGATTTTATACGTTTAAACACAACAGTATGACCTATAGATTCGAAACTTCTTGAGTATGACCAAGAAGCTTTACATATAAATATAGGCATATAAAACTTCTTGGTTATGACAGTTAAATAAAACATAGTTTGACAGTCCCCATCAAAACATTTATTTTGCTGGAGTCACGGACTTGAAAAAAAGACAGACCTAATCTGTTCTAATCACGAGTGAAGCACCCATTTATATTTGTGTGCGTGCTGACGAACTGTCACGCGGTACATAGTGCATCTGTGTGAGTATAGGACCCTTGTAGAACAAACGAAAATTTAGGACCTTGCATGCTTCAGATCTTTTTAGTGTTGTTCTGGTCTGTGGCTGGAGTGTGATTTTTGAACATTACACGTTAGAATTAGCAGTAGAAAGACGAAATATACATAATCTCCATAAGTCCATAGTAATTTTGACATTTTCTACCGCTGATTTGAACGTGTGATGTTCAAAAATCGCACTCCTGAAGAGAATCGACAAACATAAACGTCATCTGTGTCACGAACCTGAAAAAAGACTGACGTAGTATCCTTTAATCATAAGTGAAGCACCTATGTATTATGTGTGTGCGTCGTAGAAAGAGAAGGTACTAGAAGGAAGCATGTGTCTTGTCATATTCACTCAGTAAGAGATGCACATAGCAAATTCGCTCTAGTTAAAAAAGGAGATCGCTTCTTATTGCTGTCCTTATCGACGTAACCACTTTTTTGTGACGGCTGTCTGACTCCGGAGGCAGACATCTAGCTTCATACAAGTTGTAAGTATAGGATTTCATGACTATCGCTATCTCATACGCGGTTACACTGATGTTCCGTCTACCAGCGTAAGTGAAAAAAAAATCTTAGTCTATGGTTTGCGTGCTGTCGCACTGTCGCGCGGTACATGACCTGCGCCTAGAACTGGTGCATCTGTGTGAGTGTAGGCCCAGAACAAACGAAATTTTAGGACCTTGCATGCTTCACATCTTTCTAGTGTAACATTACGTCCGTCTTTTTTTCAAGTCCGTGACTGTGTATATATTTGTTATTGTTGTAGATTTTTTTAACAAGCGCTGAATCAATTTCGTGGGACCACCTCGGAAGTATGACCTACCAAACAAAAAAATCATCATCAAAATCAATTCCCAATTGGCGGAGTAATCGCGTAACAAACATACAAAAAAAAAAACATACGGGTCGAATTGAGAACCTCCTCCTTTTGTTGAAGTCGGTTAAAAAGGGGCTAACTTTCTTAGGTTGGTGTGCGTGAGGCGCCATACTAATTATGTATGTGTGCGTGTATATGTATAGGGTTTTGGAACCAGTACTGGTTCCTATTTTTTTCGACGCTTTTGTAGCTTTGACTGTCTATCTTGATAATCTAAGGTTTTTTATTAGTTAGTAGTTTTAGTAATGTTTTTGACGATCCCGAAAGGGATTACGGTTGTGAGTTTCTTAGGGGCCATAGGTTCAGACGAATATTTTCTATGAGCTAAGTGCGTCCACATCTGGGGGGAATGAGTTTCTTAGGGTGCGTCCAAATCTGACAAACGCGCCGCGAATGCGCAGCTCGCGAGCCGTTCGCGAGATGCGCAGTAGCGACGCACGAGCATAAAATGCAACCGCGCAGCTGGCGCGCCGTTCGCGAACAGCTCGCGAGCTGCGCATTCGCGGCGCGTTCGTCAGATTTGGACGCACCCTAAGAAACTCATTCCCCCCAGATATGGACGCACTTAGCTCATAGAAAATATTCGTCTGAACTCATGGCTCCTTAATTAACACTTCAAGGCTGGATTTAGTGCACGACCGACGGTCAGCGCTGACGGCGGATTAACCAATAAGCAGCGTGCAATTTCGTCAGCGCCGCACTAAACCGCGTCCCTTGATTGGTTAATCCGCCGTCAGCGCTGACCGTCTGTCGTGCACTAAATCCAACCTTAGAATTTCGTCAAAAATCCATGTGCTCTTCACGAAATAGCTCAAATAGGGTGCTATTAAAAATTGGAGCTCAGGTAGGAATGGAAAATTTTTAAATAAAAATTACTCTTCGTGGAATACCTCAAATATTTGGGTTTCTCGTTAATTTCTATTTTTAATAGAAATGGTGGATTGTTTTTTTTATTATTTTCTATTTTGTTTGTATGCCGTGGTGGTAACCTTGTCTGCCGTGCAGGAGGCAATGGTTTGATCCCCATCCAGACCGACTCGTACCAATGAGTTTTTCGGAATTTATGTACGATTTGTAACACCACTGGCTTTTCGGTGAAGGAAAACATCGTGAGGAAACCTGTATGCTTCAATTTCAAGGCATGTATTGTACCCACTGTCCATTATACGTGGCGACGGGCTCACCCCCCGACATACTGGACAGAGTGTCGGTACTACTGGTGAAACGTGGATGTTCTGAGGTTTCAGAATGTCTCTGACTACCCCCTCGGGGAATATAGTCGTGAGCTTATGCTATGCTTCTATTTTTAAGATTTTACGTGCATATTCTAGTTCACGTAGCTAGCACCTCAGTAATGAAATGCCTAAGACCCTTAGTTCGTAGGTCTCAGTACATTAAATTAGCATAAACATTCTAGGCACCCTGTTACGGACACTTAAATAATCTCGTTTTGTAGGTCAGTTGTGGACAGTGAGATAATGGCTGATGTCACTATTTTTCGTTACTAGGTATCATCTTTAATTTCCCCTTCATTCTATTTTTTTTTAACTGTAACCTCCATCGTATTGTTGATGATTTTAATGATATCTAGATTGTACGGTAATAAATATATTATAGCAATCTCAAGAACTGTTTTTGCATAAAAACACACCAAAAAACCACCATACATTTGAGTCGAGTATCGCGATTTCGTATTTGGCTCAATAGTGAAACTTGTTGACGGTTTAAACGACTCCATTAAATATTACTAGGGTAATTTGTTACAACATGTATTTTTTTAGTTTAATTCATTTATTCTCAATGCAAATAATTTCACCGCAAACACCAATTGCTATAACAAAACCACAGAATACAGGCCAAAATACTGTTCCCGAAACCCACTCTCTATCCCCTGAATTAAATCAGATAAATCCACTCAAACAAATGTACTGACACCTTAAGGCCGACCTTTTAACATTCACGCCCTTTGTTACGGATTTCAACCAGTTTCAACCGGTCCCAGACCAGTTTTCAAATAGGGAAGCCACTTCGTATTTTTTACCGATAAATCCGATAAGTATCTAAAAATGTATGTGGCGACGACAAAATGTCAAAGGCCACCATTGGCCTTAATACTGTATGACTTAATACAGATTTTAGCAGTTAAACAGGTTTTGATGATGATATACAGGAACCGAATCTGTACGTGATAATATAATCTATCAATATAATTGTAACTTATGCTTTATGCAGGTCCTTTAATAACCAATGCATAGGTCGAATATTTTACATTATTGTTGTAAATTTTTATTTATTAAATAAACGTTAAACGGCAAATAAAAGATTTATGATTTATTAATAATTAATTTATTTCAATTTGTAAATTATTTGTCTTTGTTTTACTATCTTAGTTTATTAAAAGTAAGACCTTTAATAAACTAAGATAATAAAAGAGAGACAAATTATTAATAAATCTATAGATGCTTATATTTAAAAGGCGAATCCACTCATCCACACTATGATGAGTCGCCAAAACTATAAAGCCTAAAAACTTGTCTATACTCTGAAATTGAATCCGTGATAAAAAAAAACAAACAAGAGCCTCTTTTGTTTGAAATTAATTGAAATAAGTGTACACAATAGTAACAACATAGCAGAAATTTTCAATTTGAATTTAGTGTCCGAAATGTACTTTCAGATTAATATCCGTATCCGTAAATCGTATGACCACACCTCTATTTTGAATCGGTTCGAAGCGGTTTAATCTCGCCATCGCTCCAATCGCACCTACCTATTTCTGTTTCAATTAAGTGAACCCAAATCTGCGGTTTCCCTATGATTAATCGCAATATTAAACTTATAGTTTGAGGCTATTATAATGTTTTAGTTTGGGGACGCTTTTGTTAATTATTATTGTGGTAGTTTTAGGGGTTGGGAGCTCTTACTTTAAATTATAAGGTTAGATGGCATTTTAAAAGGGGATTCAAAATTTTTTTAGGCAAATAATTTAAGACCATGATTATTTATTAAGTAATTACTAATGTTGCTATCCATCACACTGAACAATTTTCAGTAAGGAGACAACGTCGAAAAAAATCACCTGTCCCATACATTTGAGTCGAGTAGGTAAAGGTACAAAATACAAAAAATACATAAATATTTATTTCAATGATCACTTTAACTTAGGTACATTTAGTTCATAAACAACAAAGGATAGATATTGCACATTGACATCACAGTGTTTCAGAAAGATTTACAATTATCCCCCACACTACTGACTGCATAGAAAAATGTTGACTACATAGAAAAAGTTGTTCAGTTTGATGGTCTAAACCACTCCTTTAAATATCATTAGGGTATTTTGTGACACCCAATATATCCTCAAGCTTAATTTATTTTGATCAAATAAAAATTATGTTATTATGAAAACAAACTTCAGGGTGTAACAAAAACTCTAGTAATACTAAAGGAATGCTTCAAACCATCAAACTGAACAACTTTCACTATGGAGCCAGCCGCCAGCTTCGAAATCACAAAAAAAATCTGCTGTTTCATACAAAACTGCTGTACCGATTCGACCCAAATTCGGGACACTTGTTTTCGCGATTCGATGTTGGCTTTATAGTAAAAGTTGTTCGGTTTGATGGTCTGAGTTACGCTTTTAAGTATTAATAGGGTATTTTTTACACCCAGTATAGGTTTTATTTTCTACTAACTTTGAAAAAACTTGTTTCATCCATTTAAGATCTAGTTATTGAATTCATGGCCTATACAAGGTGTTTCATAAGTAACAATAAATTTTTGAAACTCTTAAGGGGGTTGTTAAGACCGTCAAACTGAACAAATTTCTCTATGGGACCAACATCGAAATCGCGAAAAAAATAATTTCATATCCCATACATATTTTAGCTCTTGTCGATTTGTAGAGTATAGAAAAAATTTTTTTTTTTCGTGATTTCGATATTGGTCCCATAATAAAAGTTGTTCAGTTTGATGGTCTACACCACCCCCTTAAATGTTTATTTGTAGTTTTGTAACACCTTGTATAATACATTTGAAACACTTATCTAAGACATATCCGAAACTAAATTTACGAATAATTAATAAGCGAGTAGAGATCTCAAACTACTACGAACATGCTACGAAATTTAACGCACGCTACGCTGTAGCAAAGTGCTACGCCGTAGACAACTCCGAGCAGATTAGGAAGTAACTTAGTAATTCTTTTGAAGGATACATAAGAGCGATTAAATTGCAGCCTTATGCCTGAATAGAAACTTCAACAGATTTAATTTTAACTATTCTTTAAAAAGTTTTAAATCTTATTTTGACTTTTTTTGCTTCTACAGGGTGAAATTAAAAGGTTTACTATGGGACCAACAATGAAATCGACTAAAATACTGCTATTCCATACACATATACACTATTAGACATACATTTACATTATTTAACATTTGGGTCGAGTAGTCATTGATGTTTTCTATGGAACAACCACTTTATCGCGATTTCGATGTTGGCTCTGTAGTGAAAGTGGTTCAGTTTGATGGCCTAAAGCGTCATCCAACATAATGCATTTAAATTCACAAAAATTTGGAAATTCCATTTGTGAAAGAATTGTCGAAATCAGAACAGTGTGTTATTGAATAACACCAATTGTTTTTGACGACCCGATAACACAGTCTGCAGTGAACCTGCCTGCTGTACCGAGGGTCGTGGGTTTGAATCTCGTAAGGGACAAATATTTGTATGACGAATATGAATATTTGTACCCGAGTCATGGATGGTTACATCTATATATGTATTCTATATCGTTGTCTAGTTATCATAATACAAGTCCAGGCTAGATTATGGAACTTTAAATGTGACTAGACAATTTGTGTGACAATGTCCAAGATATTTTTATTTTAAATAGCTAACATACGGCTCAAATACAAACAGAGAACCTCTCTTTTGTGAAGTCGGTAAAAAGCCAAAACACTGTTATACAGGATGTTAGGTCAGAAAGTTGCATTACTTTAATGGGTGATTTTACTCATGATACTGAACAATGTTGCTAACAGAAAAAAAAGGAATTTAAAAAAATCCCACTGTCATACAAACTTTCGATCAGATGATTGCATTTAGTATTGGCAGTCCGAATTTTTTTTTTTACTTTCGTATAGGTTTCTTTGAAAAAGTTGTTCATTATTGGGTACAATCACCCCTTAAAGAAATACAACTGTAACTGTAACCCTAACACCCTGTATAAATTGTGTTTTCATCGCAAATCTTTCAACCCCTACCGGTTTTATTAGACCGTAGAAGTGAGGTGTAATTCCCTCATACAGCCGGGGCACTGTCGGAGGCTCTCAGGGCATTGTTCCTGCCATAGAAGCCTTACGCCGAGTTAATTGGGCTCTTTTAAAGTTTACCCCTAACTATAAAACCTTGGGATTGCTTAACTACAAGGTTTGAGGGGTTTACAGATGTTTATTGTGAAGGTTATAGAGGAAAATATATACTCAATTTAAAATAGCAACGAAATTTTAAGGAAAATTTGAAACGGTTCCTCTCACTTATTCTTAGAACAGCTTTAGTAACGTTCAAGATATGTCAGATAGTATATCTTTCTGATAAATAAATTATGTTTGCAAATCAAAATTGGCCAGAAAGTTTTTAACGACCTATCCAGCGACACATGGATGTCTGGAAGAAATCGCTTTTAGTGATAAGACCGCCATTTAGGTACAAATTAATTGCGTTCTTTTAATTCAGTTTTGTTGTTGAATGTTTTTTAGTGTGCAAATAAAGAATATTAATGTTATGTTATTATGACACCCCTCACCATGGGTTAGACGAGAGAAAAAAAATTACGTGAAGTGGAGTAAGTGAAAAAAAAAAATCTCAAGATTTTACTCCACTAATTTGTCGACGTGCTCAATACCCATGCCAAATTACAGCTTTCTAGTACTAAACGTGTCTGAGCTAAGCCGCAGACAGACGGACAGACGGACGGAGACGTGACGAAACTATAAGGGTTTCTTGTTGACTTCGGAACCCTAAAAACGGTCATCCATCCAAACATGCATTACTTCATATCACTGACATATACTCTAGCGATAGATAAGCTCGTTATAACACAAAATGACACATTCTTCTTATCGAGTGGGCTGCAAGACCTGGTGTTAGAGTTTATTCAAACCGCCTTACGGCCTCTGACGTGGTTTTTATGTAACGACTACTACCACCACAGATAGCTGTAGCCGGGACCAACAGCTTAACGTGCCATCCGAAGCACGGAATCATCTTTCTTTTCAGACGATCAGGTGATTCAGCCTGCAACGTCCTAACCAACTGGGGAAAAACGCACAAAGTGACATTTCACTAGGTGCCCCCCGTGGGAATCGAACCCACGACCTACGTGTAAAGAGCCCAATGCTCTTAACCATTAAACCGCGGAGGCAGACACATTGCGGTCTGTCATTGCCATAGTGACGAAGTGAACTCGGGAACATCAATGCGGTGCGCCCACCGCATTCAAGTGGAACATGTTGCTTCTATGAAAGGGCCTGTCTATCGCTAGAGTGTAAGTCAATGCTTCATATGTTAGAAAGTCAATTGCGCAGCCCAAAATGCAAGTACGTAACTCAACGAAGTCGAAAAAAAAACTTTACCAATACATTTTTCCCGTTCCTCAGATAGACTGAATAATGAAAAAGCATTGAGTGTGCCGGTCGAGCCAATTGCGGACCAAACAACCTACCTGCCCTCACCAAGTATACCGACAAGAAACAGAGAACTCCTTTTACTATAATTGGCCGATGAATAATACAAGAGGTTGTTATTGCACGCCCAAACTTGAAATGAATAAAACGCTCCGAATTTATTCTTTTGCTATACAATATGTTTTGTGTATGGTTGTTGGAGGTCAATTTCTACAGATCTCAATAATATGGGCTCTCGTTGGACAGGGTGTAACAAAACATCCTAGTAATACTTAAGGGTGTTTCACATCATCAAACTGAACAACTTTGACTATGGAGCCCACTTCGAGATTGCGAAATAAAAATCGGCTCATACAAAACTGCGACGGCAGATTTTTTTCGCCATTTTGATGTTGGCTCTATAGTGAAAGTTGTTCAGTTTGATGGTCTGAAGTACCCCTTTAAGTATTACTAGGGTATTTTGTTACATCCTGTACCTATAGTGAAATCTTTGATGTGCGTAATGATCATCGAATCGCTGTGCATCTTCAAATAGGCTATTGTTTTAAAGGTAAGTAGAAGATTAAAGTAGAAAAATTCCATAAACACGTTGTTAAAATGACAAAAATGGTATGTGAAAAGGTTACAAAACTGCTAAAAATATGTGGATTATTTAAGTTCATTGGTATCAAATACAAACTTTTATAATATCAAACAGTTTAAAAAAAAGAAAAGCTAAAAATTGTCATCATCCCAATTACGTTTTCTGGTTTTGAATTAATTATATATCACATCAAAAGCGTTCATGGTAAGTGAATTAGCAACGCCAGCAGGCCTCGCATGCCACCCCCGAGAAAACGATAAAAATCGAGATGTGCCTCCATCCTTATCATTTTACGTATGCCAGAAAGAGTGCGCATAACGTTTTGTTCAAACACTATTTTGTGGGAGGCATGCTAGCCATGCTGACCAGTATTATGACAAAGCAAACAATTACTTTTCTTTAGGTGTTCAGATGCCACTCTTATGTTAAATCTTAACAATTTTTATTTCAAAAAATAAGCATTAGACTGTCAGCAAGATAACGCAATACTAAGATTAAAACGCACTAAGATCGCTTCGTTTGAGTCCACTTTTAGTTTCGTGTCACTAAGTTTCTTTACTTACAAACTAAACAGCCAAAAAATATTAAAGGTTCTATCATAAATTTTCTATGAGACATAAAAGCTTCTGAAAACCGCATCAAAAATGCTCAGAATATTAGGGTTGGCACAGCCATGTTTAATTTGTGTTCGCTGTCGATATTACCACCCTGTCCCACCCCTGAAGGATTAGCCGGCCTTATTTTATCTTTTATTTTACGCGAGAGCATGTAATAAGCCGAATTAAGCTTGGATAGGACACAGCATGACAGACATGGTTATTCTGTTCACGTAGAATGGAATAAAAACGAGTTTGAAAATTATTACGTACCTAATTTTTTATTAAATTCCATATTGTAGCACGAACAAAGAATTCTCTTTTTTTCGTGCAACATTCTAATTTAAAAAGTTTTGAAGAAAAATCTAATACGAAACTAAGAAAACGTTAGTTTAATTTTTCTGGTGACATTGTTTTTTATGGGACAAAAGCGTTGAAACTGAATTGTAATAACAATATTTAATTTAATTGTAATGTTCCAATAAAGAATTTTCTTTCAATGAGAATCGTACAGACGGTTGCAGATTTAAGTAAGAAATGTATGGAATGCTTTTATTAAGACATTTAATAATATAAATATTTTAACTAGATACATACCTATATATTAAATTAAAGTTGTAGCCAACCGCAGTACAAGGCTTTTAAACATTTTTCGTTAAGTTTAAAAAGTTAATCCTAAAATTGTACTCAAAAGTCAATACCGAAATCCTAAATATGCTACAAGTGACCCGTATGGTTCCAGCTTAGAATGTATAACCCCATTTCATCCCGAGGATGTTGAATGAGGCAACAATGAGGTTTTTTTTTTTAAATTTTTTTTTAAATTTTCAACAATTACAAAGGGTACAAATTACTTTACATTTCGCCAAACTGCAGTACAGTTTGTTGGCGAAAGACATTACACTCTAATTAAAACTGTAGGTCTATTATAATCTTACCCACACCCAGTTTAGTAAATAAAAAATTAAGATAAAGTATTATGTTAAAGTACATAGATCATATCACAAAACCAGAACAGATAGTTTGTGATATCACATTATACAACATGTTAACGAATTAACGCAAATCTTTTCTATCACTTGACATAACTCCATCATAAAATCTTAAAATGCTAATGGTAAGCCTTTCTACAACTGCATGCTCACACTACAGACCACCCCGATATTATGTTCATAATTTTATGTGTGTGTTTAAGAAATAATGCTATATATTCTGTAGTTACACATATCTTACTCTAGAGGTAGTCACGTATAAATAGGTAGGTAGATAAACATATAATATAATATCAATACATAGGAGTTTCAGCGAGCGAAGACAAATTACATTACGTGTAACATTGTTGTTGTCTCTGAGACATATAGGCAAGTATGCCTTGTTTGTTATTTAGAGGGTTCTCTATAAATTATTATATAATTTTGTATGGAGCGTGAGCCCGATGTAGAAAGGGTGGTTGAAATTGGAAATGGACCGATGCATAATGTTCATTATACAAAACATTGAAAATGAACGATTTCTTACCAGTCACAAAATATTCTGGCGCGGTGGTAGGTATATAAAAAAAAAGGATTTCAAAAGTGAATTTGTTACTCTAGTTATTTGAATACCGATTTTTGAATTTTTTAAATAGATTCTGTTAAACAAAATCTTCAAAGGTAATATGTGAATAGGTACTCAAGTAATAATTATATTTAATAAAAAATTTCATATTTACAAATAGATCTTTCTAAATATTTTCTTCATTTACTGTGACACACTGACCGACACTGAAAAAAAATATATTTGTAGAAGCCAGCTCCGCATAAATATTGTTATTATTCATCTAATATGAGCTACGAACAGCGGTTCCAAAAAAAGGTGTCGACCCACAATGTCCTAATTTATCAACGCGAAATGTCTTAAATAAAAATCCAATTATTTCCCCTATTTCACTAACGAACCCCAAAAGTCACATAATAGTGTGACGTCCACAATTCAACCGTGAAAGTCACCGGAGAAAAAAAGGAAGAAATAATGAACATATTATTTCCAGTACATCGAGAATCAGGATAAAAGATACAATCTTGGACTCTTTGGTTTGGATGATTGCAAGGAAAATATTATCTTTGTTATCCCTGATTTACACTTCACCTTCTAGGGTGAGAGTGATTGTTGTACGTTTTTGAAGTCGGTTAAGAATTGAATAGTCCTTTGATTTGTTATAACGAGGGTAAGCTAAAAGGGAACTACAATAGGAACTACCGTGATTCATTAAGGGGCTACCTCCTGGTTTTGAGTAACTTTGTAACCATTTTATTCATTAACTACGACACTTTTTGAGCTGAAAAATAAACTGAACGATCTACACGATATGAGAAGTTACGTGGTTTATCTAGGAATCGATTTTAATGAATAAAACCGAAGAAACGGGTCTCTAAAGTCACCCCTTTTTTGCCAGTTGTAACCATTTTACTCTTACATTTATAATCGGAAGAAAATTAAAATTTACAATATTGTTCACAACACAATTTAAAATGATGTGGTTTTCTTACTTTTTCGAAATTCATAAAAAGAAAACAGCTAAATTCTGACCGGAGTCACGCGCTCGTTCGCATCGATTAGTATGGAGAATCGTGGTCCAGGGCTGAAACGCCTTAATAAGATTTGATGGTCACAATGTGAAAGACGTACCTATTAGATTTTTAGGATTCACCCAAAGGGTGAACACGGGACCCAATTTTCGTTTATACCTACGTTGTCCATCCGTCTGTCCGTCCTACCTATTTATTTTTTAACCGTGATACTAGATAGTTGAAATTTTTACAGAATATACGTTATTATGGCGGATTTGCTACAAAATAATAAAAATGTCAAAAAGTTTAAAATTAAATGGGGACCTCATACAAGAAACTCGTTTTTATCAACGTTTTTTCCTCCCGCTTTAAAAAGCGTCAAACTTGGTGTGATTATAGAGCAAACTCTACAGTATAACATAAAAACCGGCCAAGTGTGAGTCGGTCAAGCGCTACCGGAACGATCAGCGGGAGACCGACAAATGCATTTGATATTCGTTTATGTATAACAGACATAATATTCACGATGTTATTGCGTATGTAATGGTAATGAACAGTTTATTTACAGGCAACACGAGAAAATGTTAATTACAGTCAATAAACAAACCATACCATTTAACCTTCAAATTGACAGGTTTTTTGTCAAGTTTACTAACGCCATCTGCAGATTTTTATTTTTGCCCTTGTAAAACGCCTTTAGTCAAATAAAAATGATCGCGTTCGATAAATAGACAACGTTATTACACGATTTCCCTCATAACATACATAATTATACGACCACAACCCCTAACGGAGTGTTTAGAATCTTTGCAACTGCCAAATATCTTCTCAATAGTGCAGTTTTACCGATTATTAGCCTAATTTTATTTACACATAATAGACGAAAGCTATAACATAACATATTTACTTCACAAATAGATTTCTATATACACGGACCATAAGGTTCAATTTAAAAGGACCCCAACCACCGTTTCAGTGTAGTTCAATTGAGAACCTAAGCGCCACTTTTGTCTTCGCCTGCGTCCGTCAGTAAGCTCCCAAATTGGATGCCAACGAATCAATAACTAAGTTGCGTTACTGCGTTTAGATTTCGTATATATCTGTTTTACGAGAGGTAGAGACTAATGTAAAACAAAATTTTGCTGAGTGTGACTTCGCACATTTTCCCGATTTCTTTTGTGAAAAATATGCTAGCACCACTCACATGTCAATCGATCCTGAAACTCTAAGCCCCACTTGCGCCAACCACGGGTTAGCAATTAACTCCGGATAAAATAGCTCTTTCAGTTATTTATCTATACAAAAAATCATGGGTTACCAACTTAACCTGGAGTTTATTGCTAACCCAGGTTGGCGCAAGTGGGGCTAAATATTCTGAAAGAAAATGTTGCTACAGGTACGCTTTCAAAGACTTGGTACTCGTAGTTATAGCTATGTTTTTGAACACCTTGAAACGGTATATGCGTTAAGAGGATAGACGAGTACGGTTTTTTCCATACAAACGTATTCCCCTGTTTTCTCCCTGGATAATGACACTAGAGCAAACATTTTTTTACCATCCAATCTATGTTACCTCTGCTATGTCCCTATGTTTTGTTTTTTTACATAAATTAATTACTGTAGGAACTAAGGACCTTTGAAAATGACAAATTTTACAGCCTGTTTTCAGACATCCAGCAAACAAATTTGACAAATGGCAAAACGTACAGACATAGCCAAAGTCTTTCTCATATTATTATTAAAATTATTAAAATCGGTTTAGTTTTGGAGGAGAAACCAGGGGAATACGAAATGCTGTTTTCGTCGATTTTATGTAGATAAAATCGGTCCTAGCTGCAGTAGTCTCTTTCGCACTCTAGTCGGTGGGTTGTATGGGTGGGGCGGATCGGACAAATATGTATACGGTTGGAAAAGTAACCTATTCTCCAAATTTGCATTTCAGCCCGCCTATCCTCTTTTAATAATGTGTATAAATATGTAACAAATGTAAGACCCTTTTCCCACTGTCACTCGTTTCAAGAACATTGATTGTCTTTATGACGACATAGCAGTGTCGTTCCGGCGATTAGACCTATTTCTTCCCGTGGATGACATTCGAGGCGACTAAAGAATAAGGCTTCTGATTGACACAACATGCATCATTAAGAAAGAGCAAACTTTGTGCTATTAGATGGATTCAGCAAGAACAAAATTGTCTTCACACAATTTCCGTAAAAACAAGAAAATTCACAAGAAGCCGGTTGAAACCGAGCACCGTCTTCATTAGCCCTCTAGCCGGGGATTTAAAAAACTTTTTCTTAAGGAGTTTAGGCCAAGTCAAGATTTCCATCAACAAAATTAAGGTACGTGCTTAATATTCAAACTTTGCTCTAATGGATTTGAAATTTTACATTTATTACCCGTCTCTGCTTTAAGTAATCAATTTATATTAACTTACGGAAGGTTCTTGTAAATAATGACAGTATTAAATAACAGAGGGTTTTATAGCTGCTTTAGAGTTAATTTTATAGGGATGTTTTTGAATGATAGACCGAGTTAGGTAACTTTAGATTAAGGTCAGGTTTAGCCAGGTGGTCCATCGCGTCGCTTATTTGTATAAAGCTTGTGCACTGCTTTGCGACTTAATGGGATTAATGTCAATGATGGTGGGGCTTTTCACAATTTTCACCCTTCGGGTAAACCAGTACTGTTACAGAGTGTGGAAGAGGCAAGACAAGAGCATCTGAGTCTTAACAGGTCGATGCAAAAAAAAATACAAAAGCAACTGAAAATGCAAGTGCAAATGTTTAGTACATATCCTCAATAAATAAATAAAAACATGTGACGATCGGAGAGCTCGGTGAGAATTGCGGAGATGTATGTACTCTCAATCATGAGGTCCGGGTTCGAATCCGCACGGACAACATGCCATGTACCAATGAGTTTTTCTAACTTATGTACGTATGACTGCTCTCAAACGGTGAAGGAAACATCGTAAGGAAACCTGCATATGCAGAAGAAGTCATTCTAATGCGTATGTGAAGTCTACCAATCCGCATTGGGTACGCGTGGTGGCCTAACGCCCAAACACCCTCCTAGAGGGTAGGCCTGTGCCCTGCAGTGGGACGTATAATAGGCTGATGATGATGTGACGATCGGTTGACGCTTCTTATCCGAAGAAGAAATGCGGGATGGAAAATTTTATAGCCGATGGTGTTTATGTCTTACGATTGTTCCATAAAATACCAGTACCAATATTTAAGATTAGGTACGTAAACCTCACTGGCAGTATTATTTTTAATTTCTAATTCTTACCGTTATCCGTTCTTTTAGAATTTTCATCCAAAACTCTAATATAACCCTTCAAACGTCCGTATCGTGGCCGAAGGCTGTTTTGACAAGATTTGCGGTGACAATGCATTAGAGATAATTTTTTAATAAAAAGTTGGTTAATTGAGTTTGCAAAGACTTGGATTGCAATTAATTAGATTTTTCAGCCATTTCGCCTGTACTCATAGATAACGGGTGAACACAATTCTTCGTAGTATTTTTTTTAATTTATCCATAATTTGAAGATGAAGTCGAAGTAGGAAACAGATTTTGCAGTCCTTAAAAATATACAACATGGAACTCTAAGAGGCAACATACACGTCGCCACGGACCTGAAAAAAAGACGGACGTAATCTCGTCTAATCACGAGTGAAGCACCCATTTCTTTTGTGTGCGTGCTGTCACGCGGTACATAATGGTGACGGATGTCGGACCTGCGCCTAGAGTTAGTGCATCTGTGTGAGTGTAGGTCCCTTGTAGAACAAACGAAAATGTAGGATCTTGCATGCTTCACATCTTTTTAGTGTCACATTACGTCCGTCTTTTTTTCAGGTCCGTGCACGTCGCATATATTTGACGACAACCCCATGGCATATAGCAGTTTTTGTATTAAAAAAAAGATCCTCACGTCCACTCAAACTTGCTCAGATCACGCACGAGTTTCATGTGTCTATTTGACTACAAATTACTAAGAAAATACAAAAAAGGCAATCCTTGCAAACGCTGGATGCATTTAGTAAGCTCTGTATGCAAGTGCCGGGGTACGGAATAACTTAAAGTTGTTTGCATAAAAACTGCGAATTTCCAAAATGTACGTTTTGTCTAGGGTTTTAGGGTTGTGTTTTTTTAAATAAAAGTTACAATATTTATTTATTTATTTATTAAATATTTGCAGTCACAAGTTATAGAGATGTTATATAATAAAAAATAAGTACAGGTGACGCCCTGTGAAGGCACAGCAAACATAGAGAGCCACTATATAATATAATTTATAAAATAATTACTCGCAATAACAACATTATGATATGACAGACGATAATAACAGGACCGTGACAGGTGGTGATCAATTATCTCTACCAACCCCTTTGGTGTTAGTATCAAGTGTATTTCATTTCAACCATCCTATCATATTATAGACAACAACATTTTACATAAATAAAACATATAAACTACATAAAATCATAAAACACACTCAACAAAAACGCGTCTCACTGTATTAAATTAAACTCAGACCATCAAATTGAACAACTTTCACTATGGAGCCAACATAGAAATCGCGAAATAAACATCTGCTGTTTCGTACAAAATGTAGTACTGGCTCGACTTAAATGTATGGGACAGTTCTTGGTGTTGGCTCCATAGTGACAGTGGTTCAGTTTGATGGTCAGAAGCACCCCATTAAGTATTACTAGGGTGTTATGTATGATACACCCTGTATAATTACGGAATTATAGAAAATAATATCATAAATCTACGACATTCAATGTGTTTGTGATATATTTGTCTTTGAAATCGAAGCGTGTATGAGTTGTATGTATATTTACCACTACGAAATACGAAACTTATGAAGTAACATTAAATTGGTAAATTGAAGTAAGCAGCAAAAAAATACGCCATTCCATTCTCAATCCTGCACACCTAAAAAGATAGTTGGTAATTATAACAAACTTCCTGGCCATTTATATAAGGATAAAAGTCGTGTGTGGCCATATAAATGTAGGTATGAAAATGTTTACCTTTCTCCCAACTTTTTCCCCAAAAACTCCCCTGCAGCAGCCCTGACTGGCTACTAATTTGCATAGAATAACAGCAAGCTTGTGGTGGCCGAATAAAGAGCTCTTGAACGTGAAAATCTGCGGCTGTTCAGAGTTTCGGACCCAATCATCGGATGCAGGTGCGCTCTCGACGTGCCGTTGCTAGTGATGCTATTACTACGTCCGAAACTATTTTTACCTAACTTCTTTATGACAAAACTGGTTCGACAACTACACTGCATAGTATGGTTCTGACATTCATGAAACGTAGGTATAGATCTGTGTGTCCGGTGAAAAACGATCCAACTCAAAAAATGCAACTTTACAGGAGAGCCAAAAAACAAATTTTTTTGGTAAAAAAAATTATTTTCTCGTAAACTGTTTGATATTTTTTCATGCAAATCACTGTATCTTGTAGATATTTTTACGGTCTATTATTATTTTATAGTTTAGTTTATAAAATACTTACCGTCATAGAGATATTTCGATCAGAAGTTGAATTAAACCTTTTTACACTAATAAAAGATACGTTACATTATGATTTAAATTGAGTTAGTGCCTTTTACACTTTACAATAACCTTGGTGTAAAGGGGTTTATATTATTCTTTAATTTCATTTTGATTCCATCCCTTTCTTACATACACACCGCCGGGAAACTTACTCTGTAAACAGAATCTAAACGAATTGATAAAAGTAGTTTTATTTAGATAAAACCAGCTCATTACAAAATTACAAAGTGTTTTTTTGAGTTAAATTCTTTTTCACAAACTTAGCATTTTGTGCGCATGGGTTTAAATCTAGTATTTAATATTATTTTTGTGGAAAAATGTAACAAACACGTGCAAAATGTACTTTGTAAGCTCACTGTTAGCTTTTAATGTCCATCATATTTCGCATTATATTTAAGTGACACAAAATTAGACATTTTCTAGGAAAAATATTTATTTCGTTATTGGATAAATAGGTAAGTAATTTTGTCACATATTTTTTTTAAATGGGTAATACTAGCTCTAGCTAAGACGCATACTTCGCGCCGCGGGTATCGCCCCGTGGTATTAGTAATGCTGGAAAGTGAAATATTAAACAAAATATTATGTTATAAAATCAATACAAAAACAAATTTTAAAGCGCCGCATGCTTAACAACAAGTTAGAACTCACGATTCTGTGCCTCAAAATTGTTTGGCCAGTCTGATGTTATGTCATACATAATACGTTTGATATCCGATCCGCTTTGAAGTGTTTTTATTACACAAAATACTAGATATTTTAGGTAGAAAATAGTTTAATTTCAAAGAATAAACAACGGATTCTTTACCAATCTTAGTACCAGCCTATGCCTAAAGTGCGGTTCGACAACCGCTAGCCGAAACGAGACCTGCCACTATCACTTAGTTTTATCTAACACCAACATCCATAAAAATAACAATATTGATAAATAAATCTCCAGATGGTATTCATACTAAGTGATTCTAATCTCACTACATAAAAGAAAATATTTGGTGATAGACGGTTTAACTCACTTATTCGACATACATTTTTGGTGAGATGTACAGCGTTTTCCCCAGATGATGTCAGTTTCTGTACTTACTACTTACCTCGCCATCAAACGCGCATCATATTCATGAGTTACACTAGATTTTTTTATGTATTTAGGTTATTAAGGTTTTCGAAATTTGGTTTAACTCAGATAAATCATAATTCACAATACAAAATAAATTGTGTCGAAGGAGTTAAGTTGAAATAAATCCATGTTCACCTAATGTTTAATTGGTTTTATGATCTAACTCTATTTCGACCATTGTGCACGATAAAAAAATGGACTTAAATCGTTTTGTAATAAGTCTATCTCTGGAATTATTAAAGCTATAAATATTCCAGTGATACCATTTTGTGGAGAAAAAAAAATTGAATATTATGCCATTAAAAACTCATTTTGGATCTAAGTTGAGTTAGACCGTTATTCACCGGACCCACAGAGATATATTGTACATGTAAAGCTATTCTTTGTAAATTTTTGAGAAAAATGGTGGTGGAACTGTTTTATAATTCGTGGTGTAAAATATTTTACTACGAATATATTTAACAAAAAGCAATAAGTAACATTTTATGGTACTTTTACGTAAAATATACTTCCTTATTGTGGCTGTAGGTATGTACCTACACAGATTATTGGTTTGTAAATACAGCATTCTGGAGTGCGATTTTTGAAACTCATACTTTGAGCTCAGCAGTTGAAAACATCAAAATTACTATGGAAATGCGCATCTTTCTACTACTTATTTGACTTTTGAAAATCGCACTGCTGGATTGATTTTTGAAAGTCAAATCAGCAGAAGAAAGATCTATATCTCCATAGTCATTTTGAAATTTCCAACTGCTGAGTTTCAAAAATCTCCTTGTCGATCTCCTCATCGATGATAAAATATAAATTAATCAAACAACTAATTAAAAAAACAAAAATCTATTTTAATTTACTGGTTGACAAGGTTAGCAAGGCTAACAACCTTCGTGTCATATACTTCCTACAACTCAATGTAAAAATAGTAGATTGTATCACAAGGGCGTAAAATAATATTTTTAAGGCGAGGGCGCTATTTTGAATCCAGAGCATAGCGAAGGATTCTTGAGTAGAATCCCGAGCGCAGCGAGGGATTCTAAAGTAGAATCCTGATCGCAGCGAGGGATTCAAAGTATGCCGCCCGAGGAAAAAATAATTTTGCGGCCGAGTGATACACTCTACTTTTCATCCCCCTCTATGAGGAAAATAAATAAAAGGCGCTTCTAGTTTAATATTTGCGTTCGGTCTCTTTGGTCGCGGACCTATGTAGCAAAAATACATGTTCCAAATTCAAAACTCATCATTGCCCGCTGTAAAAGTCTCTTAACAAAAAGTGCAACTTTAGGCGCACTTAAAGAGGACTAAAGTGACACTTTTTGAATAGATGGGATGAAAACAACATTATGTAACAAAACAATTAATAAAACAAAAGAAACAGCGTATTATTACATCATCCATAAATTTATAACAACCGAAAAATTACTGCAAACATTCAACGTAAATTATTAACCTACTGTCCACCCTAATCTCTACCCAAGCCTAATAAATTAACGTTACCGGAGAAACAAACGTACCTACGAATTAAACGCATCCCTTCATTTCAAAGGAAACAATACATATTCCGACGGCACGAATGGAAAAAAACAGCGGAAAAAAATTGGAATACTTTAAGCGGAAAAAGCGTTGTTTTGTAAATAAACATTCCCTATCAGTTGTCGACACTCCAGCGACTTGCCGCCGGTTTAATAAAAACCAGAGTATACTAGCTATGTCCAACCAGTGCCCTTATCACAAGTATGGAGGCGTTCAACGGTGAATTATGTGAGGTACCGCGAGAAAAGATGAAAATTAATGAGGTAAAAGTGAGCTAGGAAGAGCGGGTGAAGAAATATTGTTGCCGAGGAGTCGACGAAGTGTTTTGTTTAGCGTGCATGACAGTTTATAGTAGGGGTACAATTTTACAGCGATGTAAAGTTATTGGTGAACGTTACATCCTACTAATAATATCATATTAGAAATGTAAAACTGTGAATATGTTAAGAACAGTTTGGATGTTTGTGACACAATGTTTGTTTGCGACGCAGAAAACGTGTGATTTGGATGAAATTTGGCGAACAGAAATGAAAGTGTAATACATAGAATACCAAATAAAGTCGTAGGCAACTGCTAGTTTTGAAATAAAGGTTTTTAAAGCCATGTAATACCAAAAGTTTTTTCAAACAGGTTTCGTATGAGGTGACTGAATGTAAACACATATTACGGCGGGCCGCATCAGGGTGGACTGCAGCGTAAAAATCCACCCAAATAGCTTCTGTACAATTTATATGAACTAACGTATACTACGCATAAATAGAGCAGGTCGCATTTTTACGCAGTGGATTTCCGTTCCGTCCCGTCGTAATTTTCTAATACCAAGTGGAACTTTTAACGTCTTCTGCCAGTATTACGCCAAACTGAAAACCCGTTGCGTTGCGATCCAGCACGCTCTAGTGTGCGAATTTTCCGCTGCAATGCGGCCCGCCTTAATATGCGCGTACCTTAATCCCTTTAGGCATCGTCAATCCAATATACATATTTGATAATAACACGTTGTGTCTACCAGGTAAAATACCTGCGTTTGACCCCACCTCTGATCATTGACGTGGTTGCCTTTAATTGAGGTGGCACACGCCTTTTGTCGTTCTATGTAATTGTTATAATATTGTGTTCACCTTGTCGGCGATCGTAAAGAAATAAAATGAAAATAAATAAACAATATAGCCGTCATACTATGTAATTTGACGCCTAGGTATAATAATTGTATTCGTGCAACTGTGAAGAAGTATCGCAAGAAACTACGCAAAAAAACATTCCTTCAGATTAGTTTGGTTTCAGTAATGTCGTGCTCGTACCTAATAATGTTTGGTCCAGAAAATACGAGTAACCGTGTTCATAAAAAACCTTTAAATGTCTTTCAACTCAAAAGCTTTCTCCTTTATTTCTGGTACAATTCCCACTTCTATCCTAGAAGCGAAACTTGCCGCTTAATGCCATTTGATTCTTTAAAGTTTTTTTAGTTTTATTCTGGCATTGTGAGTGGTGCAGAATTAATGACCAGTGAGTCGTTGGCTCCAGTTTTTGAGTTAATATAACTGAGCGAGAGGGCTTTAAGACATTATTTAAACTCTTTCATTGTTTGGCTGCTAGTTGAAGTTTGAATTTTGATATCTATTTTTGGTAAGGCATAATGATTATGATGCGATTGATGCTTGCTTGCTTTGCTTTTTTATGCTTTTCTCTACCTACGATCTTAAACATCTATTAACTAGCATGGCATGATAAACTCAATATGCTGACACTTTTTAAGGGGATGATCAGACCGTCAAATCGAACAAATTTCTCTGTGGCAAAAACATGCTAAAAGCCTTATTGCACGCTTAAAAAATAGTTGGTACCAAAGATTCTGACCCTGAAAGAGATTATAAAACAATTAGTTGTGTTTATTATTAATTACACCTTAATTAAATAAGTGTGTATGTCATGGAGAGAGGGGGGGGGGGGGAGAGAGAGACAGAAAGACAGAGAATATGAGTACCTATTGTAACGTTTCTAACGACCCCGAAAGGGATTACGGTCGTGAGTTTATGAATGTTTTTATTAATAAGTGAACTTAGTAATTACGGATAAAAATATTTATAGAATTATATTAAATTAAAGATGTTAAAGTTACATGTGTCAATAAGGAACCAATTTTAAAAATTCTTATAGTTTGTATGACAGTGCTAGTAAAAATGCATACGTGAGATGGGAGAGGGTGGCGCACCGTGCTCCAACAACACTGACTTACAACTTACAGTTAGGTTAGGGAAAGTTCGAAATACGTTTTCATCCCAAAACGTAGGTTCAGCATACGAACAAAGTTTGTATATATAACTTTGTAATCTCCAATAATACATTTCATTAGACTAAGGTAACTACCTACGAAGCAGATCTGCGAAAAAGCAAAAATATCTCAAACTTTTCTCTTTACAAATCAATAAAATATCTTCTCATCGAAGTATTCTCGTGTTTGTTTGTTGGCTGATTTAGCCAAGGTGCAGATAAAGTTGTCGTTCACACATTGGCATCACGCCAGCCGACACTTTAAGTCGCCCTGAAAATATTCTAGCGTAACTCATTGTTATCGTTCTATGTAAGTACATTGTCTTAGATACCCATCGATTTTTGTTACAAAGTTTTGAATGATTTAAAACTTGTTTAAATTTATTTGTTTGGATTTTTAATGAGGCATTTTCCAAGACTAGTAAAACGAAAAATCTGTAGATGTTAAAAGTTAAGAAAAACCTGTCACATTGACAGTAAAAAGTGCTGTTTGTCTATGGTTTGCATTAGTATACTACCAATAACTACGCTATAATAGCACCGAAAATGTTAGTTTATTGCACATAAATGAACATTCATTGTACAAGAATTTGATGAATTCAAAGCATCAAAACGTATTTCATATTAAAACCATCATAATTTTATTAATGAAGCGTCGAGGTAGGCTAGAGGTGAAGAGCCAACATGGATGCCTTCTTGGAAGGTTGGCCAGTAGTTGCACATATCAGAGAGGATTGGAGAGTAAAAGGGGAGGCCTTTGCCTAGTAGTGGGACATGGAATAGGCTACGTCATTATTTATTATTAAAAAATTAACCCCTAAAAATTAAAATTAAATAAAATTAAATAAAATTAAATTGCTCCTTAAAATTAGGGACCCGAGAAAAACATTTAATACTTTCGATCTGACAGCTAAGTTTTTACGATCATCCTTCAAGAATTTTTGAATAATTTTTATTAACGAAAACGTCTCATTAAGAATAGCTTTTAAAGAATCAATAAGAATAGTAGCCATATAATTAAATGTATACTCTATAGTCCAATCATTTTAGAGTTTCCTGGTATGGACACCATAACAATAAATTCATCTATCGCTGAAACTTTGCAGTGTGATAAAGTAAAGTATACAGATTACGGTTGACAAATAATCTAGTTTTTTTCCGGTCCTAGATTATTTGTAAACCGTACTCTGTATACTTTACTTTATCACACTGCAAAGTTTCAGCAATAGAGGATTTACTGTCAGGGTCAAACCCTAAAATGACTGGACTACTAGTCGGTATTCCTATACATTAAAAGTGCCCATAGGCTTGCTTTTTCTACCAACCATATTTGAAGGGTGCAGTTATAGCAACAGGTTTCTGAATGGAATACGGAATAAATTTGATCGAAAACACTACAAAAGTTATCCTTTGGTTATCCTTTTCCTTAGTTGTCTCATATATGTGAAAAAACAGGTTGATCTATGGCGCTTAATCTAAAAGAACTTAAATTTTCTATTCACTCAAACCTCACTGCACCACTCTTACGCTAATTTATTCCCCTTAAAAAAAAGGCTAGGGGTGAATACCATTAAAAGGCGAGCTTAGTTGGAAATTTAAAAATGTTGAATCTCTATTCTACGCATAGATTGATTAGTACTAACGAGTGAATAATTACACAATGATCCCTATTACAAATGCAAAAATGGGGATCCACGGTGCATACGAAATGGTGCCTTGTAGTACAGTACGAGTTACGAGAGATATGAGGGTTGTTTTAAGGGTATATTATTCGGAGCGCGCTCCATACAAACGTACTATGATGATATTTTCAATAGTAACCGATTAAAGTCAATGAAATTTTGCAGAAACAATCTAGAAACAAATTTCTATGCTTGTATGGAGTCAGATTTTCGTTAAAATGTATAGTTTCCAAGTTACAGGGCTTAAAAGATTTCCATACAAATCTTAAATTAATCCTAGCATTGAAACTATATTTTAACGAAAATCTGACTCTATAGAAGCATAGAAATTTGTTTCTAGGATGTTTCTGCAAAATTTCATTGACTTTAATTGGTTAGTATTGAAAATATCACCATAGTACGTTTGTATGCAGCGCGCATTTTCGCTCTCGGAATAATATTCTCTTAAAGTATAATAAAAAATGTATTGTTATAGTAGATCACACCGAGGACAGGAAAGTAAGAAAGGTCTCATATCTCCGAGGTCAACAAACATGTGATCTCAGGCTTTCTTATTTACTGTCCGAGGTTAGTATACTATTTTTCGCCTCGACGGAGGTGGAAAGTGGCAACTTAGTTTTGCGCAGTGGGACGAAAATTGACGCTTTCCGGCCGGAGGGGAGAAAAAACTATAACTTGACATTTATGTATTATTAAAGCTATCATCAGACACTTACAGCAGTTACAGAAACCTCAACAGTTATAATTTAGTTTTTAACCTGCAAACTTAAATTTCGCGGTTCACAAGATTGTTGAGTTAAATGTTCTTGAAAGTTTTAAAATATCATTGAGTAATTATGTATAGAGCAGACAACGCGAACAAAATCTGTGCACCATGATCAGCAGTGTGGGGCGCGTGCTGGGAGCGTCAGGCTGCGACGAGCGCCTGGCACAGGCTAGGTGGGTTAGAGCGCGCGTGCACCCTAACGCGTGTTACAAAACATTACTTCTCGGTAGCTTCTCTAGTTAACATACTCGTAGTACCTCAATGTAAAATATATAGGTAATAACCATAATAGAACAGTTCGAATCCACTCCTTAATCGTGTCCGTAAATAGTAACAAATAATTCATGCACCACTTCTGCTTATCGTGTGGGCAAGCCCTGGTGTCAGAGTTTATTCAAACCGCCTTTCGACGTGGTTTTTTATGTAACGACTACTACCACCAGAGATAGTAGCCGGAACCAACGGCTTAACGTGCCATCCGAAGCACGGAATCATTTTCCTTTTCAGATAATCAGGTGATTCAGCCTGCAATGGCCTAACCAACTGGGGAAAAACGCACAAAGTGGTATATCACTAGGTAGGTGTCCCCCGTGGGAAACGAACCCACGACCTCCGTGTCAAGAGCCCAATTCCCTTAACCATTATACCACGGAGGCAGTTGCTCTTAACCATTAGACCACGGATGCACAACTGAGAAGGGGCTATCTATAAAGAACGTAGAATGGTACCGTCACTGTATTACATCACGCTCATATTTTTATTAATATCTATGTTATGTTATGCTATTCTAGTAACATTGATGTTAAGAATATTTCTATCTACTCCTTCCCTCAAGGGATAAAGTCTAAATGGCGGTCATGATGATGATGATGATGAGTCTAGAATAAAGTTGTGACCATATAAATGTTTAGGCAGTATCTTATAATTTGAACCCTATCATCTTTGCAGGCGCCCCTCGCAAACATCCGCACCAGTAATGACTGTCCAAACACACATCTGCATACGGCCTCCGAGCGGCACCAGCTCCCGGGCGCGGCGGAGAAATGCCTCCACTGTGAACTGAATCTATTAACCTTTTTGTTACTGCCTATTAATGGGTTGTTTTAGTGGTTTTGGACTGTTAACTCTTCACGGTGAAGACTTTCATATTGGATGTATGCGGGTTATAAAGATGTTAAACATCATCATCAGCCTATCATTGTTCACTGCTGAACATAGGCCTATCCTAAGGCGCGCTACAAAACTCTGTTCTCGGCCTTCCTCATCCAGTCGCTCCCCACTACTTTTAGGTCGTCTGCCAGCGGGACGCAGGGCGTCCCACACTACGCATGCCAGTTCGTGGTCTTCGTTAGAACTCTGACAGTTCTGACACCTTATCGGTAGTCAGTTCTTCGGCAGTTATTATGACCAGCTCATTACCACTTCAGCTTACTAATTTTCTTAGCCATTTCCACCACTTTAGTTCTCTGACGTATCGCTTTATTTTTGATATGATCTCTCGGATTGAAATATGTTAATATATGAACGCAAAAATTGTGACAGAATCAAAAACTGAGTATCTTTTGTTTTTTGGCGTAGTTGAGCTTCGTTAGTGGAAACGATCACCGAAGAATGTCAGATCCAGTTATTATTTGGACTGGTGACCATTTTAGTGGTATTTCATCTCTATACAGGGTCCTTCTTAATATGCTGACACTTTTTTAAGGGGATGCCCGGACTATCAAATCCGTTTGATCATCCGTTTGGGCATCCCCTTAAAAAAGTGTCAGCAGTATGAAGAAGGACCCCGTATAATGGCTCCATCGTAGTGTAGATGAAGAAATTAAGTTTACTTAAAAGCACATTATACTTGACAGTTATACAGTAATGTCGTATAAATTGTTCCTCAATACCCTCTATTAATTATAGGGACACGTGTAATCCCATCTCCCGTGTCAGTTTATTCGCCGTAAGTAGTGAGATCCCACAAAGAATCTTCACTAATAAACGCTCAGGGCGCATTTGCCCACACCCACTGCTGTTCCACCCCTCCGGACTCATCAGAAGAAACCAGATGCAGGGTGGGCACACACGGAGATTACGATTTCATCTCGTGGTTCGGAAGGCACGTTAAGCAGTTGGTATAGGATAATTACGTCAAAAGGTGGTGTAACTAAATATTGGTAAAGCCTGGTCAGAGGCCTATGAATTGCTTGCTTGCCAATCTGGATCCTCTCACCCTCTCACAATCTGTGTCACAGATCTGTGAGAAGAGGCTTTTTCCTGGGTTCGGATCTTATGGGTCACAGTCTTGCTACAACTGTGCTCTTAAAATGGTAGTCGGAATTTGTAGCAAGGTTACAAACCATGCACTCTTATTCTTTTGGAGCATCAAATGTGTGGAAATCAAATATTATATAGATGTAATTTAAAATGTAGGTAACGTAGTTACTAATTTATATTTATTTAACTGAGGAAACTACCTAACTAACTTAGGAAAAAGTAACAATAATAACTGTTACTTACGTTTCATAATCAAAAACAATGTTTATAAGAAATATAAAAACAACATCACCTGGTACAATATATTGTTTGTATAATTTATAACAAAATTGTAAAAGTATTGTACCTGAACTTATGGCCAGATAAAACGATGCTCAAAAGATGTAATTGTAAAGTGCATGTAAGTGTAATTACATACCATCCATACACCATAACTTTACATTCTCAAAACAGCAATCACAAACTAACAAAACAAACTAAAATCAACTCACGTCACCATTGAATAGAGTATGCATTTATTTGCTCCTCTGATTATGTTCTCGCGCAGAACTTTGAACCGTTCTACTGATTTAATGCAAGCCTGTAATATTATGCGCGGGGCAGAGCACGGTATTCAGAATGAGACCGGGGCCTAATTAGGCTTTGTTATTTTATGTTAAATAATGTTAATAAAGTTTCAGCCCGATTACCGGCGTTGCTTAGCCGGCGTTCACGTGGGCATCCTTTTTGTGGGGAAAGAGTGTTTTTTGTTTTTACAAGGTAAGGGTTATTTTAATTGCTTTAGTTGGTGCAATTATGTTGTTAGGTAACTGTGAATGGTGAAAAAAAATATGTAGAATTTTTTCTTAAAATTTACTATTAGTTATTAGGTACTTCACTTTAAAAAACATCGGATCCTCGTTCGTTTACCATATTATTATGTATATTTTCACGTAAAACAGGAAAAACTCTTGTTGGCTTTACATTTCACGCAGCTATCATAATGATGCTGCTGGTTTTCTTAATGAATTAAATGAAAAAGTATCACATTAAAATTCCTGTATGATGATTCATCAATGATCAAATAACGATGTCCATGATATAATAATATTGTAAATACAAAAGCATTTTCATAAATTTACGTTCGCCCGGCTGCATGTTTGGTCCCTGTCCACGGCTTGATCGCTTACCGATTCCAATGAAATTTTAGTTAGTCCTATTGACTAACTTAGGTATAAAACATTTATGACAAAGTTAAGTGTAATAGCTAGTAAGGCGTAAACATAATATCTAAATTTCACTACTTGTACTGAGAATATATCCATTGTAAGAAAAGCGGGACTGTCGTCGCCTTTAATGGTCAGGAGTGGTATTTTAAAGTCACACGTTGAACTCAGCCATAGAAAATGGTCAAAATTACTATGGAGATATGCATCTTTCTACTGGTGATTTTACTTTCAAAAAACGCATTCCTGGAGTATGATTAGTATGATAGTAATTATGACATTTTCTACTGCTGAGTTCAATGTATGACTTTCAAAAATACCTCTCCAGTGCGTACAAATACAGTATCTTTAAAACAGGGTGTAACAAAATACCCTAGTAATACATAAAGGGGTGCTTCAGACCATCAAACTGAACAACTGTCACTATAGAGTAAACATCAAAATCTCGAAAAAAAATCTGCTGTCCCATACGTTTGAGTCGAGACGGTACTGCAGTTTTGAATGAAAAAATAGATTTTTTTGCGATTTCGAAGTTGGCTCCATAGTGACAGTTATTCAGCTTGATGGTCTGTACCACCACCTTAAGTATTACTACGGTGTTTCGTTACACCCTGTATAGCTATAAAATTCCTGCATGGAAGGTGATTAGATATAATTATGTCCAAATTCTCGAACCACTTTCTCACCTAAAATGTGACTTAACACTTATAGAAAACTTCTAACATTAACTTGTTAGACTCATTAGTAGTTGCACTAATTAATGAATGGAACTTTCAGAGAGTTAAGTTTAAGTTTAAAGTTCCTTGCACTTTGTTTCATTTCTATTCTTTCAGTTTAAACTTTGTCTCTTTGGGATTAAAAAGCTGATTTGTCATAGTCTCTGATGATTTGTGATGAACTGAGACGTTTTCGTCTTTGTGAAAAAACTTTTTGTACTTCGGACAATGTCACATTGATTTACTCAATTAAATTAATTTAAAAAAAATTGTTAACAAAAAAAAATACGGGGTGTAACAAACACCCTTTTAATACTTAGGGGGTGCTTCAGAACATCAAATAACTGTTTACAAAAATGAATAAAAAAAATAACGAAAAAAGTTCGCTTGAAGTTTTAACATACCATAAATCGTATAGCTATATAATTTAGCAATCAGCTTTAAAAATTAATTCGCCAGTTACCGACCAAATTAACTGAAATTTAAAAAGTTTTTAATTCATGTAACAAATTACTGTATTCGAAACAAAACGCTACGCTCGCTACGAAAGTCTACGACTTGCTACGGCGTAGCGTAGGTCGCTACGAAACTTTTGTGGGTCCGTAATTAGACCGAAGGTACCCAGATAGTTATCATGAGTAATATTGTTTCTTGAAAACTCAACTTCTTTACTTTAGAACTAAGAGATAACGTCACATTCATAAGTTTGTTTTATTTTGAAAGCTATTTGACGATGTCGTATTAAATGGCATTAAAATAAAGACGCTTATGGACTGATATAGGCTGATGATGATAATGATAAGTGAATCGTAATAATTATTGGATGAAAAAATTACTATGAACTTCTATTACTACTCCTTGTCTTTCTGGACACTTTATTTTTTTTAAATCTTGCAAGACCCAAGTATTTATATGGTCCTTACATATTGAATTTTATGACATGAATTGTATTATACAGGGTGTAAACTTAAACGTGTTACATACTTTAGTGTGTGCGTCAGACCATAAAACAGAAAAACTTCCGCGATTTCAATGTTGGTCCTGTTGAAAAAGTTGTCCAGATTGATGTTCTGGAGCACCCCCTAAAGTACGTAACGCATTTCAATTAACACCTTGTTTATCTTTATCTAGTCTTCATAATCTTCCTAGTGACAATTTCCACGATATTTATTTCTTTAATTTCTTTTTCGTGTTTCTTTCGAATACTGGATACCAAGTCAGACCACATCGGAATAAGTATGTATAACAATTGTTTATGCAATAATGTGTCTGGTATATACCTGCATGAATTCAATTAATTGAAACAAGAAAAATATGATCTTGACATAACAATTTAAGAGGATATAATTCGGAGCGCGCTCCATACAAACGTACTTTGGTGATATTTTTAATACTTACCAATTAAAGTGAATAAAATTTTACATAAAACATTAAACAATCTAGAAACAAATCTCTATGCTTGTATGGAGTCAGATTTTCGATACAATTTTTCATTTTCGTTTTAAAGTAACAGTGCCTCAAAGGTTTCCATACAAATCTTAAATTAATCCTAGCATTGAAACTGTATATTTTAACGAAAATCTGACTTCATACGAACATAGAGATTAGTTTCTAGATTATTTCTGAAAAACGTAATTGATGAAAATATCACCAGACTACGTTTGTATGGAGCGTGCTCCGAATTATATCCCCTTAAGCTCACAATATTAGTTTTTTTGTCATATTTATAATTTAACTCAATTCACCTGGGTTTAGGCAAACATTTCTGACAGCGTTTACGTAATAGCTTCAAAAGTTTTGTATGTAAATGATAAATCGTGTCAGTTGGACAGTTTTACGAAGCATTAACAATTTATCTTCAAAATCTCATCACTATGCAAAAGTAGACTTAATTTTAATTGTCAATTACTTAGCATATTATACAGGTTGTGCTTTATTTGAGGTGATAAACAAACTAGTTACGAATCAATAAAAAAATATGAGAGATGAAGTGATATATAGCTAACCTTTCGCCCAAAAAACACTGCAAAAGGAACCTTATCTCTTAGTAGGCTCGTACAATACCCACGGAAACAAATGGGTTATCGATTCTAAGCTGAAACCACACGTTCGCACAGTCAGCACTAAAAGTAATTTATGACGAAAGTATCTTTAAAAATTATTATCTGTTTGTATATCAGAGATAGCTAGTGCTACTGATTTTATTATCTAGATACAGTTCTATCAGCGCTTTTTCATGACAAATCTTTCAATTTGTAAAATATTAATTTACTTTAGGGGGCACCGAGTATATTGTGTTACCCTCAATCGTATTTTGGTTATTTCTAAACAATCAAAGTCAAATTTTTTTATTCAAAATAATATCACATCGATAGATAGATAAAAACAATTAAATAACATTTCCAAAAAACCAGAATGTCTCGTTGTAGTCATTGCTGATTTTAAATTTATCGGGTTACTGCGGATTTATTTTTATATTATTTGCAGTTATTATCGTTAAAACCTTCAAAAGTGGCAACATTAACGATAATAGCTTCAAGCTTAAAACATAATAATCCGTAATGTTTCGACAAATTGACAATCATTAACCAATCAGGGGTGCGATTTTTGAATGTCATCGTTGAGTTTGAACGGTTTTTAAATCTCATACAAAAGCGTTCTCATGCATCTTTCTACTGCTTATTTGACTTTAAAAATCACCTCAGGTAGTCAAATCAGCAGTAGAAAGATGCATATCTCCATCGAAATTTTGACATTTTCAACTGCTGAATTCATCGAATGAGATTCAAAAATCGCACTCCAGGACTACAATGTGACATTCTTGTTTTTTGGATATGTTGTTTAATTGTTTAAAAATAAAAATAAACGATTGAGGGCAGCACAATAGGCCCGGTACCCTCTTCAGATTAATTTCAATTAGAATGTCGCTAAAATTCACTGACTTGTTGACTGTACAAAACAAATCGTATGCGTACGGAGCCACGTCCCAAACGGATTTTATAAGTTGACAGTACATTTATTAAATCATTCTAAACCAGAATAGTCGGAGAGCCAGACAATTATCACAAAAACCTTTAAAACCTAAACAAACATGCTCTTATCAGTGTCTTGTTAAACCCCGGCCAGCGGAGGTTTAATAAGGGTCGTTTCACACTGTTTACACAGCTAGGAATCTCTTAATTTTGCGCTCGCCCCGTTCATAAGCTTGGCAAATAGTGCAAGGTGCCCTCTAACGGCGTTTGCTGTTGTGGTGCGAGTTATAAGGGATTAGCGAATGTGACTCATATACAGGGCGAAATTGATATCATTAGGATCCTTTAAAATTAAGAGTCTACCCATCAAACTGAACAACTTTTAATATAGGAGAAAACAAATCGGACCAAAAAAAAACCGGTCTCCCATACATTTGAGTCATGTAGGCAGCGACAGCGGGTGCAGTTTAGTGCTAACGACTTTACTAGCATCAAATTATCGTATTTTCATACTTTATACTAGTGTTTTTTCGCCAATTCATCTGTTATGTTGTACCTATACAGAATGTTAGAAAAAGCATCATTAACCTTTAAACCACATACTCTATCCATCAAACTGAACAACTTTTGCTATGGGATGAAACCACTGAGAACAAAAAAAAACTGCTGTCTCATAAATTTCAGTCGAGCAGGCGCTGCAAAGTATTATAGAACAGTAGATTTTTCTTTTGCTCCTATAGTAAAAGTTGTTCAGTTTGATGGGTAGACTCTTAGTTTAAAAGGATGCTAATGATATCAATTTCACCCTGTATACACGGTGTAACAAAACACCCAAGTATTACTTAAGGCGGTGCTTCACACCATCAAACTGAACAACTTCCACTATAGAGCCAACTTAGAAATCGCGAAAAAAAACAGAGCTGCTTCATACAAAGCTTCAGTACCCGACTCTACTTAAATGAATAGGAAAGCTGATATTTTTTCGCGGTTTCTACGTTGGTTCTATAGCGGCAGTTGTTTTGTTTGATGTTCTGAAGCACCCCCTAAACATGTAACGAATTTAAGTATACAGCCTGTATACTAGCTGTTGATTCGAAGTGGGCTTTCACTATGGAGTCAACATCAACATCGCGAAAAAACAAAGTAAATTTAAATGTATAGTCGACCCAAATCTATGAAAAAGGCGGAGTTTTCTCGCGATTTCGGATACTGGAGTGAGATTTTTGAATCTCATTCGCTGAGCTCAGCAGTTGAAAATTTCGAAAGTAGAAATACGCTTATCTCGATACTAAGTTTGACATTTTCAACTGCTGAGCCACCGAATGAGATTCAAAAATCGCACTTCTGGTTCTCTAATTCAATTTCTAAAATCCTTTAACATTCACCACACAGCGTTTTACTAAAACCAACTAGTAGCAAGCGTTTATAACAGTTATTCTGTTCTATCTGTCATTTAATACAGCCTTATTGCAGGCCATGTCACAGGCCAGACCACTAACCCATGTTACAGCCTATTGTAGTTTTAACCTTAAATGTATCGGAATTAAGTTCAGTTTAACTTCTTTTTTATTGAGATGAGGGAGAGGTCAGTAAACGTCTTATTGTTAGACTTTTAGTTATAAAGTTGACTAGTGGGTCATTATTTTATTTAGGGTACCATAATCCGGTCCCCTTCAAAAGAAACGGAACAAAGGTGATTTTGTTAGTTAAATAGGTAAATTCCAAAATAAACGGATAAGAACCTACCGAATAAGAAACCAGTCTTAGAAAAACGAAAGTAAAATACTATACTTATTTGCAAATTACGGTATCTCAGTTGTTTTTTAAGCAACGCAATATCATCAATAAATGTAAGAAATAGCAAGAAAATATCGCTGCAAATGTACTATAAACAAAAATTTACAAAAACCTGCATAAAACGGTAAAAAAATACTTATAGAATTCATATAATAAAAGAAAAGAAAATTTTATTCAAACTGTACCTGGAATGAAATAATGGCCCAGGTATGGATAAGAGGAATCTGCGTCAAGCGTCATTATCCTATTTATCTGATGATAATTGACGTCATTCCTCCACCTGAAACCTTAGAATATATACGTATCAAGCCTACCTAAAACTCGAAATACCTACTCAATGATGAGTTGGTAGTTCGTAAAAATTTGCGGATTACGCCGAAAGGTAAAACAGTCGTGAGTTTATGTGTTTAATAAAATACGTTGTTTAAACGCAACAGTTTACTATAGACCAGCTTTTATAGATAAAGAAAGAGAGAGACTGGCGAAAAAATTATTCTTCATTTAATTGCTGCTGTGTTCCTTTGAAGTAAAATAAAAAATGTATTTCGACAAAGAGAATCGCTAAAGTTGCGTTCCTTTTTAAAAGTGAAAAGATTCACAATTTCGTATTGTAATTATGTGCCTGCTTTTCCCGCGTAATTTTCTTTTTTACACCTTTTTTTGCGAACTCACAATTAACTGTAAAAGTCATTTTGGATCTTTCGACAAACGGTTTCATTAAAATGTCAGAATATCCATAAAAAGTAACAAATAGGTTAGTTATATAGCCTATAAGATCCCACTGCAGGGCAAAGGCCTGTGAATAAAGATGAGAGGGAGTGGGCTACACACTTGCTACACACTACCACGCGGGCCCAGTGCGGGTTGGTGGAAGCAAGTTTAGTGGTCAACTTGTGTCAGAGAATTTTCAAGCCGCCTTAAATGAGCCTTTGACCTGGCTTAACGAACAGTTACACCGCCATATTCCGCCAATTTACATATTTGTTATTAAAATATGCAGATAAGAGTAAATTAAGATAAATACAATTAATCACAGCCTTGACAATAGTCTGAATGTAGTTGGAAAGTAAAACTTATTTAAACAGGAAATGAAGGAAGGGAAGGAACAAATTATTTTAAATTTAAACATTTTTTTTGGCTTTGTGGAATCTAGATTTTGTTACCTTACCTTTATTATACTCCGAAAACGTGCTGGAGACGGCACGAGCAATGTTAAGAAGTAAGAATGTTAAAAAAAACAATGGTCAACCTATGGTCTCTACATTAAATTCTAAAATTGTTAGCACGCGAAGCCCGCGGTGACTCAAAATTTTTCTTAATAAGACCTCAAAAAGATATCAGAGTGCCCAATTATTAAAACCAACAGTTTGTTTTAGCGTAAGCGTACGTAAAAGATAGGTTTAGTATTATACATACGGAAAGATAAACTTTCAGTTTTATTTTTGTTGGATTTCATGTTTTTGTAATGGAGATGAGTTTTTCTTATTCCTTCTTTACTTTGGGAATAACGTAGTACAGTTAACTTCAAAAGCATTTTTTTGACAACGGCTATGATAAGATAAGTAATAGGTATAGATGAATTTTTGCAAAAATCAAGCAGGTTTCATCAACAGATGTCGACGGTGATGAGATGTTTATGCCATCGCCATGTGGCTACCTTAAAGTCACTGTTTTTAAGGCCTCATAATAGGACAAAATACCTTGGAGGCATCTTTTATTTTTCATTTTTCGACTCGATTTATACGATTTACCGAAACCAAAGTCATACTATTCAGTATTTTTGGATAGTTTATCTAGTGAAATTATAAATTGAATACACGATTGGAATTACTTCACTCGATAGAATATCGTCACAAAGATGACGTATTTTCATGTATTTAAAAAAAAAATCTCGTGTTAGAAGAACTTAAAATAGTTTCCGATTTTTGGTTTTTATACTCACATATTCACCATTAGTTTATCTAGTGAAATCGTATAAAAATATGTAAAAAGTACTTTGTAATCGAAAATACGGCATACACACGCGCTTTTCGGAGGGCTGAGTAGTCGCGTTTCTCATAGAAAATATTCGTCTGGACCTATGGCCCCTTAACTCCTTGTTTGATTCTAGCGGTTTTCCGTAGGTTCATGAAGGTGAAACGAGAGTGTGATTAATGCGAGAATGCTTTGAAATTGAGCAGTCGTTATGGTGGAAATAAATTTAGGGCTTATCCTATAACCAGTCCAGTCCAGTCTTTTGGATCCACTACTGAATTTGCAGATGTAAGAATAACCAGTATAAAAAGTAGAGTACTGAAGACCATAACACCTAGTACAACAACAAACTAATCAACGTAAGTCCAACTAAAACCGGTCGATACGAACCGTTATTTCAACTTTAAAACTTCACAAATCCTAAAAACTTCCGAAGCCAACGTAAAACCCTGAACTAAGTCCATTTCATACATTGTTGGCACACGAGTTAATAAATAGTTGTACAAAATAGTGTAAATAAAGCCAGGTACGGATTCTAACTTAGGAAATAAAATTGTGTACGGTTCAAATTTGTTTTAAATTTTAGTTTTTGAAAAATCTACTTTATTAGTTTTCATGGGCGGGTACAATCCGGACCTATTCCAAAGATGTATTTCTGAATACATAATTAAACATTTTTAAATATGAACCCGAAAATCTGACGCGACAAGTAATTCGTAATGTGAAAAATAAATTAATAATAATAAAAGTAGTGGCCGAAATTCTTTGTCAAAAAAAAATTTTTTGCCATTTAGATTTATCTGGTCGCAATTAAAGTACTGCCCGGTAGGCAGAATTACTCACAACGCCAAAGTAGATTTATGGGACAGAAAACAAATGAATTCATGAATGACGTGTTTTGTTATCTGAGGCCAAGACCCACTTCGGGTCCAACCAGCGCAGTACCCGATTCTAGTCCTGACATGTATTGTGATGATCAAATCGATGTAGAATAGAGAAGATACAAACATCTATGAGAAACAATCCCAGTAACATAACTAAACACATATAGTACACTTAAGTCTCATTTCAAAAAGGATTTTCAACAAAATCTTTCTCTTTCATCTTCCAGTTGGATTTGATGTGACTCACAAATGCAAGAGAAATTTCAACCAAAATTAAATCCGAGGCATTAGCATTACATCGAAGGTACATTAAACCTTGCGCCGGCATTAAAATAACAAAGTGCGCGGCATCTTGCGCAAGTGGATTCTTTCACCTTTCTCTGTGAGATTGGTGGCAGGTTTTATTAATTTATCTTAGGTTTTTAGTAATTTCGGAGTTAAAATTAAGAACGAGATTAGTCATGGTATATTTATATGCAAATACCCGTTGTAATTCGTGGTTTTAGAAAAGGTTTCTTTTTAAGTTGGTTTCTGCTAATGCTCAACTTGGCATAATTTAGGAGCTCTAATTTAATTCAGGTGCTCCTTAAAATTGGTCGTTACATGCAAGTTTTGTTTATAGATTGGTTATTACGACAGAATAATGTTATATTTTAGTCATCGTCATGGCCTATACAAGGTGTTACAAAACAACAAATAAACATTTAAGGGGGTGGTGTAGACCATCAAACTGAACAACTTTCACTATGGGACCAATATCGAAATCGCGAAAAAAAAAATTATGTTCTTATACTCTACAAAGCGACTAGAGCTAAAATATGTATGGGATATAAAATAATTTTTTTCGCGATTTCGATGTCGGTCCCATAGAGAAAGTTGTTCAGTTTGACGGTCTAAACCACCCACTTATGAGTTTTAAAAATGTATTGTTACTTATGAAACACCCTGTATACGTCCCACTGCAAGGCATAGGCCTACCCTCGGGGTGTATGGGCGTTAGTCCACAACTGCAAAGTCTGCTAGTCCCAATGTATTTGTAGTGTTATTAGGTGGAGGAAAACGGAAACCTGTTTGCCTATTATATTGTTTACTAAAGAATAACTACAAAATTAACTTTCAGTCCACACAAATTAGAGTACAATTTAGAAAAATATTGTTCAATTTTAAGTCGAACACTGAAACTGGCAAACATTTTCGTCGTGAAATTATTTGTTAAACTTATTATATGATTTTCAATTCATGCGTCACGAAAAGTTTGAAAAGAATAGATGTGAATATTTATGCTCATTTAACTACTTTTGGAAAATTTCCAGAAATGTTACTAGTCATATCAAAGGATATGGGAATCCTCCAAACTTTAGTACTAGCATGAAATTATCGTATATTTTCTTACTTTATACTAGTTTTTTTTGCAAATTCATCTGTTGTGTTGTATCTATACAAGATGTTAGAAAAAGCATCATTAACCCTTTTTACGGTTTGAGTCTAATTAAGAATAGTTTTTTAGATACATAATTGAACAGCCAATTTGAGCCTAAAAATATACTCAATTAAAAAATATCACTTCAGCAATTATAGCACCAAATTAAAAAAAAAAGTTATCTCTTTCTAAAAACCAGAGAGTACATTTTTTTCACATTTTTAATGCTTTTAAAAACGTAGTTAATATTTTTGTCTACTAGAAAGCTTTGAAAAATACATTAGCATTTTCTAATGAATATTTCATTATTTTTATTTCGATGGCTATTTTATTGCTGAAAAGTCATTCCAGGAATGATTTAATAATAATAAAATCCAATTAAAATGAATGCATTTGTTTAAAATATTATTATTAAATTAAAAGGTTTGTTGGTTTGTCGCAACCAAACCGACCAAGAAGCCCAAAAAGTGCTGTTTGAACTAATAGCCTTATCATACTCAATAATTAATTAAACGTTGCAACCTATTGACAGGGTACTGAAAAGAGATTGAAATTAAATACTTGTTTCAGCCTAAACAGTGCTCTGAGAGCGGAGGCACCGGAACCACTAATTAAAAAGTTAAGCGGCTGGCTCGGACAGTCAATTTTAGGAGTTTTTGCTGCCCTACGTGTAGTGTTGGAAGTATTTTTGGTTTGGATTCGCGTTTAGTTTTAAATTTTTGATTTTATTTTAGAAGACATATAACAAGCCGTTTATGCATGAGTTAATTGGGTTAATTTGCATTTTAGGTCAAAAAATATACACAAAATGATTTTACTGTATTTTTTACACTATGGTATGCGCACACCATTTTTAGGGTTCCGTACACAAAGGGTAAAAACTAAAACGGGAAAAATTACTAAGACTCCACTGTCCGTCCGTCTGTCTGTCTGTCCGTCTGTCTCATGAACCGTGATAGTTAGACAGTTGAAATTTTTCACAGATGTGTTCCTGTTGCCGCTATGACAACAAATACTAAAAAACAGAATAAAATAAATATTTAAGGGGGCTCCCATACAACAAACGTGATTTTTTTGCTCGTTTTTATAGATAATGGTACACAACTCTTCGTGCGCAAGTCCGACTCGCACTTGGCCGGTTTTTATTTGCTGCAGAGAGTAATACACACGTATGAAGGTATCAATAATCAAATCTTTACGATCTACGGTTGAGTCAAAATAATGAAGGGAGAAAGTTTTAAAGTAATATTAATCAATCAAAAATCATTAATTGTCACATCCACAATAATGTACTGTCATCCATAAAAACAAAACACTAACACAAAAACTGACAGCACTATCAATAAAACCACCAACAAATAAACTGTCACATAAACGTATCAACACAGGGGCTGTGTTTGAGCAATACTTCAGAAATTATTTGTCAGGTTGTCTGTATGTCGGCGTCGTCATGAGCACAAGCTCTTGATGGTATCCGAGTGTTGATTCGGATATTGTGACACGTTTCTTTTACTGAAAATTCTTCTTCTTTTATTTTATATTGGTGTTAAGAGTGTTTAGTTTATTCTACATACCTACAACATTATACCTTTTTAGGGCAGTCAGAAAGTTTGATACGTCTTCAAAAGTTTCCTCACTATATGTTTTTACTCTATGGTAATGCTGTTCGCTGCAAAAAAAATCGTAACCCATTTCCATCGATCAAATTCTCGTAAAATTATGACGTAACGTTTCGTATGTTATATAGTTGTCTAGATACGATGAAGTTACGACGTAGTAAGTTAGCGGGTAAACTATTCTATCACCGCGTAGTAAAGATAGATAGGCAAATAACTCAATGTTTGTAAAGTACAAATTGTAAGCGATGGCGTATCGATTTGGATCGTTTCTTGAAAGAATCGCTCCGTTGTTGTTTATTCTGTTGTAATCCAAAAACCTACAGTCGAAAATGTGTTTATCCCTTGTATTTTAGTATTCTTTTGCATTTTGCAATAATGTGGGTTTTTAGAAAATATGCCCATCATTATTATAATATGTAAGATGATTCAGATTATGTAACGTATTGGATAGGTGGCTCTTGATTGATTGGATCTATGTTTATATATGCAACTGAGCGCTTTGATGGAATACTCTTAGAAGTGTATTTTATAATTTTTTTTATTAGCCGGTTTTATCCCACTACAGAAGATTTTAAGTGTTTTAAAAACATTTTTGTCATTTTCTACCTAAATGAAGAAGGATAATTTTTATCAGCTAAATGAGAAAAAATATTACAAAATATCCGCTCTAATCTCTTAATTTAAACCCCAGATAATATATGGTTGCATGCTTACCGGCATAGTTTGACTTCCGTGCAGACTAGTGATGGCTGCTTGGGCTTCTTGGTGTGAGCTGAACTTCACGAACGCACAGCCTGGAACAAACAGACACGTCGCGTGTTACTTACAAGAGTAATAGTGTTATAAATATCAGCTGTGCCGTGTGACCCCGTAGAGTGTGAAATACTGGGTTTATTTTTAGATATCTTTACTTTACTTAATGGAGGAAGGTTGATTTTTGAACATTCGATTTAAGATGACCTTAGTAAACAATTATTCTTCATTATCAGACATTATCATCATGCTGATGTTTATAACATAATAGTGTTTTACATATCAGCTGTGCCGCGTGACCCCGTAGGATGTGAAATACGGGGTTGATTTTTAGATATCTTCACTCATTTGAGGTTTCTTTTAAAACATTTTATCTAAGATGGCCTTTGTCAACAATTATTCTTCATTATCAGACATTATCATCATGCTGATGTTTATAACATAATAGTGTTATAAATATCAGCTGTGCCATGTGACCCCATGGAACGTGAAATACGGGTTATATTTTTAGATATTTTCACTCAATGGAGGAAAGTGGGTTTTTGAACATGATGACCTTTGTCGCCTTTTTCAATAATTATTCTCCATTGTCAGATATCATCAATAGCCACAATCGTACATGACACAGCTGATATTTATAACATAATAGTGTCATAATTATCAGCTGTGCCGTGTGACCCCGTGGGGTGTAAAATACGGGGTTTATTTTTAGATATCTATGTCTTTACTAAATGGAAGGTTTAGTTTAAAACATTCTAACTCTGGCTTTTGTCAAAAAATGAGTCTTTATGATGAGACATCATCATCATCAGCCACTATCGTCCTCAAAGCGGGGGCACAGGTCTACCCTCTTGATGAATATCTAGGGACGTTAGTCCACCACGCAATGCAATGCAAGATTCACGTACGCATTTAGAGAACTAAATGTAGTGGTAATGGGCTGGTTAAAGTAAAACATAATGTTGTGTGTGAATGTTTAATAAATATCGACTATGGTAATAAGTACACATCTGAAAAATATCACAGTTTTCCGGTACTAAACGCAAGATAGAATATAATTCTAAGTTAAACATTATAAAGTAAACCAAAAGTAGTAGTTAAAAGTTTAATAGAAGTTCCAAGCAACGCAACGCTAAAAGATGTAGCCAATATTTGTCGTTTCAAAACTCGTAAATCCCTTTACAAATTCAGCTTCACAGTTTTTACGAAAAGTGGATTGTAGCCGTAAACAAACATCTAAGTACACAACCATAATCCTCACTCGTCGCTAAAAACAACGGTCTTTTAAAAACTCCCGAAAAACAGTCCGGAAAAAACGAAAATCTTAAACAAGGCGGCCGCTCCGGGATTATCGCTCAATTTTTCAATAACAAGCTGTCAGAACGTAGTGGTACCTCGCCGCGAGCCATATCAATCTTAGTTCCCACAGGTGCGAGGGGGAGGCGAGGGGAGCCGCGGGAGGGGAGCAAATAATGCCCGCGGTCTGAGCCCGTCCGCGTCATGTCCGCTTAATGACGACTGATGGATCCCCGCTTATGAGGATAGGATTACCCAAATCCGCAAACTTGGGTCTACAACTAAATCAGTTACCGCCTGATCTTTCACAAATATTAGCCGAGACAGGCGCCTTTTTAAAAAGCTTTCACGGGCGAAATGAAAGCAAAAAGTAATACCGTAAATACAATGTCTGTCACAGAAATGCCCAATTATAATCCAGTTTTACGGTCTCACTGGTGAAAAATAAAAACACACGTGAGTTCCATGCGGTAAGTACCCTCGTAACTTCTTATTGGATCAGCATTGAATTCGGCAAAAAACCGCGCCGGTGAGAGGTAAAAACTCTACAGGGAAAATTGTGGCGACTATTTTATCTACCGCGGAGCTCTCGACGAAAGTACGATTATGCTCGACTGGCTTTTATTCGTATTATCCTTTGTTCAACTGGATAAAAGACCATAGCCGAAACGTTTTCCGAAGAAGCGTCTCAAATAAATTAGGCCGCACTTTTAAGCTCCGCACCATGTTTACATCCCCGCCTCCTGCAAAAATAGAGACAACGCAAAATAAGCAGCCGATACAGGAAGAAAAAAGCAATTTGTCGGAGGCGGGCGCTGGCCGGGCGAAGGCGGCTTGGCATAAAAGAATAATAACGCGGATTGTAAGAGACACAATTTAAATGGCGACAATTGGAGGAGCGAATTGATGAGTGACGTCGGCGGACCGCACGGCGCCGCGGGCGGTCTCGCCTGCTTTCACAATGAAAACGCTCGTTCGTACCTCCGGAAAAGCCATTATGAGAACGTCAGTTGGCAAGTGAGAAAGAAGTCAAAACTTCGCCGGCAAACATGGAACTATTTACTGCTTCCACATTCGGCGACGTGTGCTGCAAAGTTGGATGCAATTTGTTAACCCTTTATCGCGGAGTGCAGCGTCGAGTTGTGTGGAGATAGCACGCAGGGGCGCGGGGAGGGTCGTGCGTGGCGCGCCGTTCTGCAGCCAGCAGGTAACTTGGCCGTCCGCCAAAGATCTGTTTTCCTGTTGTTGGCGAATGGCGAACAAACTCACAGATCAGTTTTTATCGCGCGAAAGGCCTTTATAGCCGACCGATAGCAGGCGCCCCGACCGAAATGTTTTCGCGTCGCCGACGAACACAAATATTATTGGATAGTTTTATGTATCGGAAGTATTATACGTTAAAAACTTTGGCACTCGACTAGGACGGGACACTTAAAAACTGATGGCAATTGTAAGATACCTCGCGTCTCGATATTACCATAAGTTTGGTTCGTATCTCCGTTCAGAAGTGCGTAGGGAACTCAAAGAATAGCAATTCAATAAGCAATGGGGCGTCTTTTATAGCAAGACAGAAGCGAGTTCCTCGAATGTTTACTTGTCAACTTAACAGGATAATTTGTCAAAGGTTCTTTGAGGGCCATTTTTTGTGCTCGTCGTGAAGAGGCACCTTTTATATCTTTGACACGCGTCATCTTAAGTAAACATACGTTTTCAGCATCCGTTGAGTCGAGGACCCCTACATGTGCCTTAAGGACGTCTCTAGACTCTTCTTAAAGGTTTTTGTTCAATATTAATGTTTTTTTGTTGAATTTGTAACCTTTGTTCGTCGTCACAAAATCTGAAGACGGACTAAATCCCGTTGTAGGTTATCTTTTAGTGATTATGTTTATAATTACATGTAGCAAATACATTTTAATTAACTCGTAGTAATTGGATTAACGAACTAATTTTGTTTCTAATGTTTCTAAGATGGTTCAACTAATTTTACATGAAAATGAGATTATCGAAATGAAAATAACATAACGTCTCGGCTCTCGTATCTTTTATTGAGTCATATAACGCTTCAAACAATCTTTCAATTAATTTTCTAAACTAATAAAACAATTTTCAAACATAATATGTTAGACATAATTTTATGATAAGTTTGCTGAAAACGACCAATCTGCACTGAAGCCAGAGTCTCTCAACTGTATTCGTAAGACCTTTGCCCTGCAATAGAATTCTACAGGCTTTAACCTACTTGGATTTAGCTGTAGCGACTTTATTGTGATTGTTACTAAATATAATAAAAAACATGGAAATAAAGAGTAGCGTAAGTATCATCGTATATCATCTTCATCATCTAAACCGATAGATGTCCACTGCTGGACATAGGCCTGCTACAAGGATCACCACAACGACCGGTCCTGCGCTGCTCTCATCCAACAGGTCGATCAAAATAATGCAAGAAGACTAAGACCCAATTCGACCAAACGCGAGTAAATTTTATTCTTAGATTAAGTCGCCGGTTACTATAGAGTAAACTGATTTTGCGTTTTACCAACCCTAATCTAAATGAAATGTCAATGTCACATATTTAAAAAAATTATAACAAAAAGAAAGAGTCGCGTTGTGGATCTGCTAGTGGGTGGTCACGTGTCGCGTGTCGCTCGTCGGTTGCCCCCTCCCAGCTCGACAGCGGGGCTCCAGTGGTGGCTCAAGATAGTGTTCTTTTGTAAGAACAACCCTTGAAGTCACCAAAATATCTTCATAACCGTACAACGTCAAGCAGCAAGCACTTTTGCTACAAAAACTCGACATTGGCAAAATCATCACAAACCAAGATGGCAGCCATATTTTAAAAATAGAATAGAATAGAACAAAAAGAAACCTACCAAATTAAAACAGTATAACCTCACATTGCAATAAGTACGGATACAACGACCTCTTTCTTTAGGTGAATTATACATTCGTTGTTTTAGTACGGGGCGTGTAAACACCAAAAATGAAATTGTTCCTTGTATAGTTACTCTTCTATAAAGCTAAGTTTGGTTGAATTTGGCCTAAGAAGAATGAAAATATCCAACCCATCAATAATTAAAAAAAGTGAATGAAAATATGAAATTCAACAGTTCGACAAAACTAAATGTAATCACAGTGTGGGTAAAACCAGTAAACCTTTCATTTTAAAGTTGTACGCACCAAGTTTGCCCCAAGAGCAAGTTAGTAATGCGGAGATGAATTCGAGAGCAATGTAAACAACATGGGGAGTCTATGGACCGTAAAACGAGCTATCGGTAATTGCTTTTATGTTTATACGAAATACTTTTATTGGAATTCCGTTGGGATAATACGAGTAATTATGGTGTAATTTTATTTTAAAAGGTTTTTTGTTAAAGCATCCTTTTTTGGGTATCGTTGAATACAATGAATTTGTTCTCTTGTTTCGTTCAATGGCATTTGATTGTTATAAATGCCATCTTGTAGATTAGGAGCACACGCACACCGTATTTGAAAGGAGGTATCGTGAGGAAACCTGCATGCTTCAATTTCGAGGCATGTATTGTACCCACTACTATTATCTTGAAAGATAGAACTGATACAATAATAACATTAATAACGCGGAGAAAAAAAAACATAATTAAGATGATTTTAGCTACTAGAATAATTTTAGTGACAAATAAAAATGCTTTTAAGAAACGAACATTGTCTGAAGAGGAAGGTCTATAAAAATCAAAAGTTGTCACTATAAGCAAGTACTTCAAAAATCTAGTAAAAGCAACTAGATTTTTCTCAGAGTGAAAATAGACCAAAACTCAATTTATTTCAAAGTTGGATTAAAAGAACCTTGAAACATTGAAACCTTGATCTGCCATAGACTACGTTTCCGATTCCGATTTTTATTGAATTTATACTCTACATTACAATGTAGAGTACACTCCGTCCGGGTTTGAGATCCGGGGTCCGGGTCCGGACTACTCCGGACTCAAACTGATAGCAACTCCAATGAAACTTCTGTGACGGCGTTATCGAGTAAATTTGTTCTCACTTTTGAAATATCGCCCGTTTTTGACATTCGAAAACATGGTTTGTTAGAATAAGGTACCTACTAAAGTTTGAAAATAAGCTTGTTAAATGGTTAGAAAATTTTGTTGAGCTTGTTATGAACGAGAGTCATTTAAGTTTTGTTTTGAAATGTTTTTATATTTGAGCTTTTTTCTTCAAAATGATAACAGAGCGGATTCTGATCCTAGCATTCTACATAAAAAAAAACGATTTTGCACTCCAAAACGGGGGACTGCCTGCGTGGTCTTATTTAAAATAACTGTAGTTATTCTAAGAAATTCTCTCAAATTCTCGTAAATATTTAAGACACTGTATCACTTAAAATAATAAGGATTTCGGAGATTACGCTGGAACCCTCTAGAGCATAATTAATGTTATACCATGAATATTAGCTTTTCAATTAGGCGTCTTTTAGTACCACTCGAGCCTGTTTCGAAGGTAAAGGTTAATTCTTTCCAGCAGTATTAGAGTCCTGCCGAAAATTCGGTTTCGTTCAGTTTCGGTTAGTGAGACCGAATCTTTTACCGAATAGTTTCCTACTTCTGGGCCTAATTCATTGGGATTTGCTTCTATTGGATAATTGACATTAAATTTGGGGGAGTGCGTTTTTACACATCTTTGGCATTAAGTTCACTTCCCATCTGAAAGTCTAGCATGGCTGCTCGCATAAAGATGTTTGTGTCTCTCATTTCTTTCGTCATACATTTATCACAATTATATTTATATTATTTATTGCGCAATTATGTAGGTAGTCAGAGAATTCTGAAAAGTCAGAAATTCCATATTTCAATATTAGTACCGAAACATTGTCCAGTGTGATGTGGAGTGAGCTTGTCACCACTTATCATGCCACGAAATTGTAGCATGCAGGTTTCTATCGTTATTAATTATTAATATTGTTTATTGGCCATCCATATTTGGAAAGAAAAAAAGGTAGCTTTTTACACATTTTGCTGCTTCAAGAGCTTTATTTTCATCATAAAGAAAAACATAAATTCAATTTAAATTAAGGTCCATATTAATGCCGTGGTGGTACAGGATGCGATGGTTCAATCCCCGTGCAAGCCAACTAGTACTAATAAGTTTTTTTGGATTTGTGTACGATTTGTTACACCACTGGCTTTTCGGTGAAGGAAAACAGGGTAAGGGCACTTGCATGATTCAATTTTGAGGCGTGTATTGTACTCACTGTCCATTATAAGTGGCGACGGGCTCACCTCCCTTCACACTGGACCAGAGTTTCGGTACTACTGGTGAAACGTGGATGTTCTGAGGTTTCAGAATGTCTCTGACTACCCCCTCGGGGAATATAGTCGTGACCCTATGCTATGCTGTTTCGTTTTCGGTCTTAACTCTTATATTCGTATGTAAGTAAGTTATAGCCTGTAGAATCCCACTGCAGGGCAAAGGCCTCCTCTCACGAATAAGGGTGATATACGTATATTAAGTCTAAATTCGGCTTAGTCAGTAAAAGCTGGTTACGGTCGGACACTACGTGTAGGTAAAGGGAAGATAGTTAATTAAATCCGATCCCATGAGATTTACGCCGCGGGCCGGGCTACTTGCTGGATAAATGAAATTCAAAAGCTTTGCTATTATAATGTTCAGATATGCTGATGTTTTTATGTGAATATGTGGAAGCGTTTGTTGCGTAGCGGCGCTTAGAGGATTGTAATATTTTCAGAAGAGAGATGAGGATCAAAGATAAAATAGGAACAAGACGCTACTTGACATCTATTCACACTTATGACAAATGGCCATTAGAATAAGCGAGATATCAATACAGATGCCATCCTGCGCCCTGGACCTATTTGGAGGATTTTATGTCCATAGTATAAGGTTGATATTTGTTTGATTTTCTTGAAAAAGTGGAGACATTTCGTTAGCTGATATTGTTAGTCTTTAGTTTCGGTCAATGAAGAGGATTGAGGAGGCTACGGAACCCTAAAAATAATTAGTTATCTAGTTTACACAGAACTAAGCTTTACAGAATATAATACATGTGGGAACACGCCTTAAGGATCCTAGGGCGATTTTCGAAGCCTTTGATCTGTTCATAGAAGGCAAACTTTGTAGTTAGATAATATTTAACTTTTCAAGTTAATCTAGATAGGTTTCATTCCTGAAAAAATCAGTTTTCACACAAAAAAATTGTTTTCCCAACTAGCATACATTTCAGCATATTGCATAATCGGTAGCGGTTTTCTAAGAGGATGATCAGACCATAAAACCGATCAACTTTTTCTATGGGACCAAAATCTAAATAGCGAATAAAAATCTGGTTAAGCTGTTCCACATTTTTTGAGTGAGTAGGATTAGAATTTAGTATGGAGCAGCCGATTTTTTTTGCAATTTCAATGTTGGTCCCACAGAGAAAAATTTTCAGTTTCATGATCTGATCATCTCTATAAAAATATAAGCATAACATTAAGATGGACCCTTTTTTTAAAAAAGGGAAAGAGACTTTTAGAAACGAGCTTACGATCGTTACGTAGATACAGTTATATAATCCGATCGGGACCCATTAAAACATTTAAAACGCCCTCAAAATCCGTCACAATGAACGCTAAACGCGCAAATCTTCACAAAACGCGCTAAAACATTACTAATTCACTTTTTGAAGCGAATACGAATCGACTTTGCTAAGACAAAAGACTGTCGCATTGCCAAAGTTTGTTAGGAGTTGGAGCGGGCGTCTTTTGTTTTACAATCGAGTTACATTAGAACGGCCCTATTCGAAGCTGAGGAACAATGAATAGAAGTCGTTTTAAACATTTGCCGGTCGAGTTTGCGTGTTACCGTTTTACGCACGATCCGTGGCCCATAAAGACTATAAACTGATGGAACTTAAGATCGAGGATAGATGGAGCGATCCATTCAACATAATATATTTGAATTTTTAAAGAGAGTTACATTATTTTAGAATACCTGATAAAGTAAGGAGGCGACGGGCCTCTTCTCGATTCTAATCAAACTACTTTCTAGTTTTGCGTTAATTCATTAACACGTTGTATATCTTTCTTCAATCAATAAAAAGGTAACTTTTAGGTAACTTCTTACTAAGTTTGCGAAATAAAATAATAATCTATTCTATTCTACTACAGCCAAGTCCTAAAAATTTAGCACTCCTTAGTCTTTGAGTTCACGATTTTTTTCCGAATCTCAATATATTGGGTTTTAAGGATACCACTCTACGACTTTAGTTCCTCTGAGTCATAAACCGATTGAACTCAGAATGACGTACTTTGAATAAACGTGTTGCGCCCCTGACGCCTTCACATTTCGTACAAAATAAGATATCAGCTGACAAACTTCTTATGTCAAAGACGTAAGCGTGAAATTTGGTTGATTTGCAAGACTTCGCTAGAATAGACTATAACTTATCGAAAATTGCTTCGTAAGGTTTTTATCTGGCTCATCCCTATTATCGGGATCTCTTTGTTTCCGTTTACGTAATCACTTGCAGGTTTTGGAAAATTGTTATTGCAAAATTGAATTCTATTAGTTTTTGATGATGGTGGAATTTCGTTTGTGATGTAAATGTGTACGTCTTTTGATTCCAATTTTAGTTATGTAGAAACATGAAATCCGACGTGAAAAATAAAGATAAAAATTTGTGTGTATTAAAGCTTTGTTTAAATAGTCGCTGATTTAAAAAAGCTTTAACAATACCCTTTGTCCTGTTACATATGAGTTTATGTGTCTCTTTTTTCTCTAAATAGTATAAAACAAAATCGTTATCCGCGTCTGTCCCCATAATTTCTGTTTCTCCGATTACTTCTTGAAAACTACTTATCAAAATCTGATTTTGATAAGTATTGTCATTTAGCTAATTTCTTCCGGAAGGTTTTTATGTATTTATTACAGATCCCACCCATGCCTACAGGCAAGCTGCTTATTTAGTAAATTGGCGTGATAGGTATGATTGCACCAGTGGCATCTTATATTGTATGTACTGTTCATACAATATACATATACATACCATATTATAAGATGCCACTGGTGCAAATGCAATCATACCTATCACGCCAATTGACTAAAAAATCAGCTTGCCTTCAATGGCTCATAACATGATCGACCCAGGCAAAGCTGGGGCGGGTCGTTAGTTTACCTATATAGTATACATTATGTATAAAACTATAACAATCAGATTTTTACTTTCATGGATTTTTAATATCGTTTTATATTTTTTAAAGTGATAAATGAATGAATGAAATGAATGATGTCATGATGATGCTTATAGTCGATTTTGATTGCAGCGACTGTTTCAGTAATTTTCAAGATTTAATCAAATAGCATAATCTAAAACTTGTTTTGTAACTACTGAATGCGAATGAAATTATCAGAAATCTAAATATCTTTCTAATCTGAAACAAAGAAAAACTATTTTCCATCAACATAAAAATTCTTATCTCCTTTCATAATCCGAAATTCAATTACAACGTCACTCAACAATACAAAAAAATATAAATAACATTTTTCCAAAACAATTTCAGAGAAACATTCTGGTAGTGAAATAGATTCTGCCTTTGGATAACAGATAGAGGTGTCAGTAAGACAACATGACCCCTGTGATAGATAACATTGTAGCGCTAACGGTCACGCGAGTTCTTAACCGACTTCAAAAAAGGGGGCTGAAAGAAGATTTTTTTTAAATAGAATAGATAAATTAGCAATGTGCGAAGAGCGAGCATATCCCAAAAAATATTTCATCCAGCAGACCCGAAAGAAGGATTTTTATCAGGTGTGAGAATGTGAGGCATACTCTAACCGGCAAACAACTTGACCAATGAGGCGGGGGTGAGTGGTATGTGCAGTAGCGCTATTAAGGGTATATTATTCGGAGCGCGCTCCATACAAACGTACTATGGTGATATTTTCAATACTAACCAATTAAAGTCTATGAAATTTTGCAGAAACAATCTAAAAACAAATTTCTATGCTCGTATGGAGTCAGATTTTCGTTGAAATGTATAGTTTTCAAGTTACAGTGCCTCAAAGATTTCCAAACAAATCTTAAATTAATCCTAGCATTGAAACTGTATATTTTAACGAAAATCTGACTCTATAGAAGCATAGAGATTTGTTTCTAGATTGTTTCTGCAAAATTTCATTGAATTTAATTGGTTAGTTTTGAAAATATCACCATAGTCCGTTTGTATGCAGCGCGCATTTTCGCTCTCGGAATAATATTCTCTTAAACATAATTTCGACATAATTAAAATATAAATTTGTTTTTGACCTATAATCAAAAATGAAGGTAGGACTTAGAACGGGTTAAATCGTTCTAGGGTAGGACCGTTGCACAGCTTAGGTTTATCTAATCTAAACTATTATAAAACTGTAACTGAAGTGTGTCTGTACATTGAAGATATTTACAAAAAAAATATTACGATATGGTTGTTAGGTATCCAACCTTTTTTAGAAATTTTGTCTGTCTGTTTGTTTGTGTGTTTGTTTGTTTGTTTATTTGTTTGTTTGTTTGTTCACGCATCACGCAAAAACTACTGAACCGATTTTGATGAAACTTTTTTGTTTGATAGCTTATGATCTGACTTAAAATCTGGTATATAATTTGTGTGGACGAAGTCGCGGGAAAACACTAGTAAGTAATAAAAATATCTCCTCGGTGCCTTCGGATACGGAACCATAAACTAGATACAAAATCTGTTGTAAATAAGAATAAAATGTATTAAAATTATACAACAGATTTTTCATCTAGTTTATGGTTCCGTTACAAGTTTACCGTCGTCGTCGGCGAAAACTTTAGTCAAAAAATTCCTTCTGGATCAGTTGGATAATTAAACTAAAACGACGAAAATCGACATTTACGTTATAACTTATTCCATATCACTTCTCCATTATTATTTAAATATAAATAAAATACATAAACACATTGTTAATAACTCTTCGAGTTATTACCCCGTAACACTTTCCGAATAACGCAAACCCTACCATCAAATTCACAAACACCCCCATTATAGCTCCAATATTAAACGACTGCATAAAACCGAAATCGCACGTTTACGAAAAAGTATCTATACATTTGGCCCCAAGCTCAAATGCTGTTTTTAGGGCCTCTTTTAAGACCACGTGGGGCCACCTCCGCGCCTTATGAAGGCAGTCAAAAGATATAGCCGACCTTACAAACGTGGGTTGAATACGAATGGTGTGACAATTGACCGTTTAAGACCGACCAGACTTATATAGTGGTTTGGTTTTTATGATACAGTATTCTAGGGGCGTAATGAGTGGGAAATTGGTACTTTTTGCCTTCTATTTTTTACGGTGATTGGTCGTTTTGGGGGATCGATATTGTATCGTTATACGATAGATTGATATGTATGTAGATTACTGACTATTTAACACAGGTACACAATATGCTTCAAATCAACAAAATGTTGTATTCAATATAAATCACATAGCTTTCTGACGTTATTTTTTGACTCTAACACCGCGTCGGAAAGTGTTCCGTTGTAGAGAAGATGCAACCAACAACTCTTTAACACACCTCTTCCGGTACATTAATATTACAATTTAATGGAGTAAGCATACATTTTTATAAAAATTTAAAAATACCTATATACATACATACATACATAAGCTCACGTTTTTGTCCCATGCCCATGCAGATACCACGGGCCGCCACACGACTCTGATATACCTCTTTAGCCTCCTTTAGCCTCATTCACATACATACATCTTTTTATGCACTTCCTTCGATTGAGGGTGCTACGCACTTGCCCTTTTCGGTCAGATCATTGATTTGATCATGGTATGTTTTCTTCGGACGGCCTCTCCCAACACTTCCGCTCACCATTATTGCTTGATATATTTCATTCGTAATTCTTGTTTCATTTATTCTCTAAGCACACCCCTCTCAATCCTAGTTTACACCAATCCCTTATCACACTGTTCTTGATTCGGTCTACCAATATCAAAGTTATACTACACATACTTCTTAAGGAGCGCATTTCAACTGCATTCATTCGACTTTCGTTGCTTTTGTTCCATACCCAACATTCACTCCCTTATAAGTCTAGGCAGCAACACACCGTTGTGAATAGCAAATGCAGAAACAAAAAGCGATCCAGCGCCTATTCCTCATCCGTCGACAGCTTACGATATCTATGGCGGACAATTAACCGGTCGGCTGGCCTTATCTACCCCAGCACTCCTCTAATACCGAACTAACCCCCCCATTATAAGGCCTCTACAAGAAATAGGTCACTGGCCAAGGGTTTCTTATAAACGTTCATTGTTCTTCTTATTTGGTCGTATTGATTATTGATTGTATTGTTATGTGTTCGGTTTAATGATGTTTGCAGGTTGAGTGAAGTATGGATGTTTGTGTGGATGAAGTACCAAATTACGAGATTTATCTTTTAAATGACTATCCAGTGCGCCAATATTATCAAAACTAAAGATACAACGGTAGGTCAACTTTACTGTGATTTTATCGGATTATTATTATCATCAACAACACTACACAAATACCTGGATTTCAAGTGTTGATAGCCGAGAAATAACAGAAAAAACAAGGGCTTATTTTGAAATATCTTTTTAAATCAACTTTTCTTCATCTTTTTCTTGTAAAATGCACTAACATAATAAATGCAGAATTTATTCTTTAATTATTTTTGTTGTGGTCACAGGGCATTGCCGAAATTATTCCCGATTATTATTATATTGGTTATAATATAATGGTTAATATTTGTGTTCTTTGTTCTATTCATCTATCTTTATTAATGTTAAAAAGACATATGTTATAATTGAGTTTACTGTTAGCCACTCTTCATAGAAATCATAACTCATTCTGCAAAATAAATGTCTTCCACTTCAACTAAACTTTGCAGTGGACATCCCATATAGTGCTTTACAAAGTTGACACTTTTATATAAAACTTTTTTGCAACTTTGTGAAGCTCAGTGAATAGAGCATGCGAGGAAATTTCTCCTCGAATTCGAGGCATTTGGGTCTAAAAGGCTATTTCCTCGTCAATGACTTTTTTGTGAAAAAGAACTGAATGTTTCATCAGGTTTTTCCTGAAATTGAGTTCTCTTTCGATGTCACTATTATGCAAAATTTATTGGATTTTTATTGGTTGGGTTAGTTCGGTTCTTTCAGTGGACGCTACTATTCAGTAAGTATTTTGATCGAAGGAAATTATTTTTTTAGTGTTTTCGTTTTAGTTGGATAAGTGTCGCTGCACTTCAGCCTCGGACAGTGGAAGCCTTTCAAGAAAACGACATTTCTTCTGTTAATCCTATATAGACTTAAAACAATATTTTCTTCAACAATCCAAAATCTCTGCTATTTTTGTATAACAAAAAGAAGAAAATAAAATACCTTGAGCAGTCGAATATTTATAAATATTTTTTTTATTTATCTTTATGTTTTTATATACGTCTCACTGCAGGGCACAGGCCTGCCCTTAGGGCATAGGAGGCATACGGCTTAGGGGTGTATGGGTGTTAGTCCACCAAGCATGCCTAATGTTGTTTGGGTAGACTTCATATACACATCAGAATTTCTTCTTCAGCGTATGCAGGTTTCTTCACGATGCTTTCCTTCATCGTTTGAGAGCAGTCGGTATTACGTATATACGTTAGAAAAACTCATTGGTACGTGGCATGTTGTCCGTGCGGATTCGAACCCGGACCTCATGATTGAGAGTCCATACCTCACCGCAACGCGCCACCGAGCTCTTATAATAAATTCAAATATTAGTACATACTACAAATTTCGATTTAAGAAAAGAAAAACGTATAGTAGACAAAACAATGTTATTCTAAAAGCAACTCAACCACCTAACACTTACGTAATAAAATAATAAATAACAAAAACAAAGTTCTCCAAGACATAGTGTTTTAAAGAGAACATCAGTCAGATAGTTAAACGACGCACTGTCATAGATAAGAACACTACGCGTAGAGTTACCAGTTAATTGCTTACGATAAATAGTTACCGGATGGTTAAATTCACGAGTGGTAGCGGTAGAGGGCAAAATAACGCGTCGGTAGGCCACGAATGTCGCTCGCAAACCTAAAAGAGTGGACAGGCATAGCCATCGTCGAAGATCTTTTTCGTTTGGCGAGAGATATACAGGGATATGCAGAGCTGAATAACAACCTCCAGTATTGGCGAGGAACCCGAAGAGGTACTCAATGTCACATAGGCAAATTATTGCCATTATCTATCTATCAATGAATGATGATCAAATCAGTGAAAACCTGTTATTGGCTTTCTGCTTTATACTCTTGTGACTACTGTTTTGTATTGCTGTTGGTTTTCCAATAAAATAAAAAAAATAAATAATAATAAATAAATCAGCCCACATCAAGTCACTGTTGATCGTAGGCCTCATTATCGCGCCATTTGCCACGGTCCTTTGCTAATCTGATCCAATACAAACCCTCCAAATGTTGTCAGACCAACGTGCTGGTGATCTGCCTACTGACATCCATCCCTTCTGTCTATAAGCAAAGAACTATCATCACCATCTCAGCCGACTGTTAGACATAGGCCTCCCCCAAGGATTGCCACAACGACCGGTCCTGCGCTGCCCTCATCTAACGGGTTCCTCCTGCGCTCTTCGGTACGCGGTCAGCACTCGCGAACTCTTCAGCCCTATCGGCCATCGGTTCTTTGAGCAACTCTAACTATTACGATCCAAAACTACTAAGAACTTGCATGTTTAATTTAAAATAGTTCTTAGTCATATCTAATTTAAACTGAATAATCTGTTGGCTTACACCAAGCCCTATGGCATTGCTATAGCACGCAATTCAACTATTTTTTACCTTCTCGCTCCGGCTATTTACAATTGTCGGGTCTTAAATATTGATAACGACATAAAATTACTTCTTACATTACAATTTACAACTTGAATTCAGTTACTTCGACAATATAAATTGGCTATACCATTAGGTTTACAATAGCAAACCAGAATGATAAATTTTATTATTTACTAGTGTTTACCCGCGACTTCGTCCGCACAAATTATGTACCAGATTTTAAGTAAAACAAAAAAAGTTTCATCAAAATCGGTTCAGTAGTTTTTGCGTGATGCGCAAAAACGTGATGCGCGAACAAACAAACAAACAAACAGACGGACAAAATTTCTAAAAAAAGGTTGATTTCGAGTCAGGAATACCTAAAAAGCATATCAAAATCTTTTTTTTTGAAATATCTTCAATGGACAGACACACTTCAGTTACAGTTTTATAATAGTTTAGATTAGTGCAGCTTGCATTCATCGCCTACCCGCAAGGTTTACAAGGTCATTAATTTCCGAATGAGGCCTACTATATTTAGTAGTCTATAAGCTATTTTTTTCCTTTACGTGACCTAGAACTCGAACTTTTGATTTTCGAGTTTTTGCGACCATTATACTTTGAGCTTAAACGGTATAGAGTAGACATACAAACGAAAACGTTCAAATCGAAAATCTAAATTGCGAGTAGACCACACTGTCCAACAGTGTACTTGGTCATGGCCCATTAATGCTCAGTTGCAGAAACGCTCATGAAAGTTAATCATCCATTAAATATCTTGCTGTCATTTTTTGTCTTGTTAACGTAGTAAAAGCTAACTCTTGTTGTTAAATCTCTTGATTTAATGGAGGATTAACTTTAATGAGGGTTACTGCGACGTGAGCTTCTGAATCTTGACTATTATAAAACCGTAAAATCATGTGAAAAAAAAAGTAGCGGTTTACTTCATATAAATTCAAAAAACATTCCATAGTGCGATTTAAAAACGTGCAGCGCCATCTATTGACAAAATTGTTAGTTTGTTTGTTTGTTCGGGCATCACGCAAAAACTACTGAACCGATTTTGATGAAACTTTTTTGTCTGATAGCTTATGATCTGACTTAAAATCTGGTATATAATTTGTGCGGACGAAGTCGCGGGAAAACACTAGTACTTCATAATTCTATTAACACTATATTAACATAGTTATTCCTATATCTAAACAAAAAAATTATTAGTTACCGAGAAGTTAGACTATCAATCATAATAACACCGATCCTCGCAATAAAGGTAACAGATTATTTTCCTCCGGTTTTTCGGTAGTAAAAGAAATATTTTATTACAGAAGCCTTACATCTCTGGTTGTGAGCAGCGATCATTAGAGAAAAAGAAAAGGCGGGAGTAATACGGAATTACTGCGGTCCTGCAGATCTGAAACGGTTTGCGTACGCTGCTGATTATTTGGAGTTATATTCACTGAGGATGTTTAGTTTGTCTAGCTGTCTATGTTTAGTTACTAAAAGACAATTCGGGTTTTTGTAATGGAAGGTGGCGCCTTTCTTTCGCCTATTTTTTGGCACGGCCATCAACCAAACTTCAATATTTTAGTTTAAAATAAAGTAACAAACAAAAATAGTTATTACAAATATATCTTAAACACAGTCCGAACGGAGATGGAGACGGCTTGAAGTAAACGTAATAAATAAATAAATAAATATCTTGGACATTGTCACACAAATTATCTAGTCACATTTAAAGTTCCAGAATCTATCCTGGACTTGTATTATGATAGCTAGACAACGATATAGCATACATATATAGATACAAACATCCATGACTCGGGTACAAATATTCATATTCATCATACAAACAAATGGATATATTTTCAACTTAAAGACTCCAAGCAAGCTTCTGAATCTCCGTTCGGACTAAGTTTAGAGACATCGGTATTTGTCTTATCAAGTTTTGTTTGTGACTTTATTCTGAACTAAAATATTCAAGTTCGGTTGCTGACCGCGCCAATAAAATAAACTAAAACAAAAAACGTCATTTTTAGGCATTGGATTTTATGAGTTGAAAACGACTGTAAGTATGTAGTAATATTCTATTAAACTGACGGTAAAAAGTATTAAAGTTGCGGGCTTAAAACCTGTTACACTGGACACGGTTCAACATTGCTTGTAAAATAATTATAGATTTTCTGAATCTGAACTTAGCTACAACTTCACTTATAAGGTAGTTAGTGAATACCTATATTAAAGTTTCAGAACATCCTAAAAATCTTGGTAGTAATAATTATTGTAGCACAGACCACAGTATCTGACTCCCAAAATATAGTCGTAAGTTTACGTATATACATTTACAATAGATATGAATGAAATATATGTCATTAAAGTATCGTTTTCTTAAAGTAAGAAGCAGTGCACACAAACCATGTGGCTGTACACTGCGATCACGATGAGTGGTGACCGCCGACCGTAAAAATAATGGGCGGCGACCGGCGAGCGATCCATCGCACGGTGCGATGACGTCAGATTTCTAAACCACGGGGGCATGAATTTGTGACGTCATCTTCTGTTCTCTGCTTTTAATAAGCCTTTGCTGAGTAAAACAAAAAGGATTACAGATGTTGTTTTTATTGTCTTTAGCTGGATTGTTTTTAAAATACTACTAATATGAAAGAATGTGACGAAATGTGAATTTTTGTGATGATGTTTGGATGTTTGTGACACAATAGCAGATAAACGGCTGAACTGATTTGGATAAAATAAAGGCAATACAGACGATGTTGCAGACAAAGGCTTAGAGTAAACGAAAATTAAATTGGAAAGCCAATTAAAATCTTATTTTATTACAAACGATTTTTGAAGAATAAAAGCAAATTTTTCCAAACAATATAAATCAATTAGTAATTTTCTACGTTACAGAGAAAAATAATAAGGAGAAAGAAGATATTAATTTTGTCGCTTTTATGAAACATTTATACTAATTAATGAAAATTGAACTCCTCCATCTTAGATTCGAACGCTTTCTGAGACGTTATTAAAAGAAGTCGACGACAAATAAGTAGCATAACGTAAAAGCTTTGCAAAAGAATATTTTTCCTTATAAAATACATTTCGAAAACATACTGTATATCGAGGGAAACATTTCAAGTGACGCAATAAAGGCATGGAAACCCTCTGTTTAAATAAGCTAACATCAAAGGTACCAGAATATTGGCTCGCATTGGACGCGAAAATATACTCAATGAAACAATTTTCTGTATTCACAGAGAATACTAGCGTTTTCGCTTGAAATAAAAACCGCTTTCAATGTAGTAGCTGAATTGAAATATTTTCTCTACAAGGTAAAGGATAAGAACGACTTGTGATAACAATTATGAAATCATCCAAGTAAATAGTCAAAATATAATATCTTATAATATGAAATATGGAAACTGTCGTTGACTTACATTACAACCAAGAAACCAGTTGAAGACTTATTCCAAATAGTTTGGTTCTAAATATCATGAAAATAAATCTAATCAACAAGTCATTGTTTGACAAATAAATCTCAAAACTAAACAAAAAGAAACTCATCAATCGTTACCTGACGGTACATCTTAACAAGGTCCGAGTAGAATAAAGCTGTTTTAGGCTTACGTTCAGGTGAGCGACGAAACTGTGAGCAAAGTGATAGGTGCTTTAGGGTTCTCCATCTAATCTGCCGAACGGCGGTCCAATCTTGCTCTCAATCGAATCTCCTTGATTGCGTCAAGCGCCGATATGTAGGGAAATTTCATCACAGCGCCTAATAACATTGAAGACGCGATCGAAAAAAATACTTTTTCAACAATGGAAGGTACTGATATTCTTGTTATATGGTTTAGTTATGTTTTATTTAGTGAATGTCGATAGCGAGATTGTAATAGCTTAGCGTCGGTATTTTACAGTGTGAGTTGATTGGCATAACTATGCTGAGCGGAAAGAAATTTCAGTTGCGAAAAATAGTACCTACTTATTGCAAGTTGGAATTTTGTACGTAGCGACGATTACTTAAGAATTCATGTATCGTTTTTATTATAGATTTATTCTACATAGTATTGTTAAAATAATGAAGGTATATGAATGGAATAGAGTGAATAGAGTGAGATTCTAAGTGAAAATGTGAATATTCTTAATGTGTTAAAATGATAATATCGTACCCTTATTGCAAAAACCAATTATCTGCACCAAAATTTAACCAAAATGTTTTTGAAATTCTAGTTTCAGTAACTAGGATAATGATTGAAGAAAACTGTCTAGGTTTTAATAGAAAAATCAGGATAGTTGGTTGCAGATAGTTGGTTTTTGTAATAAAAGTACGATATCTCTGACTCATCCTTCGATGTTTATAGTCGTAAGCGAATGATTTTCGCCTATGCTTGGTTACAAGAGACAAAAGCGATAAAGGAAAACTCTTTTAACTAATAAAAATCACCTTGCTTCCCAGTAACAGACTATTAGAAAAACCCTTAAATAATGCTTATTCAGATATTACAAATAGGCCAGCCTTGTTCTCGAGTCAGCACCGACGTTCATTAAGAATAAAAAGCGACCGCAGAGCCCGGCTGGTAGACATCCAATGAAATGGGTAATAAAAGTAATAAAGTGTATTGTTTGCCCGAGATCGATAGCCAAAGAGCCGTTTAATTAATGACCAATCTCCCGAGACTCACCGGCACTTACTGTAATTAATTAAAGTCCTGCTAACGGAGTAATAAAGTGAACTCTCATGTATACGTCTACTGGTTTCATTGTTTGAAAAAGTAGAATATTTCCGTCTGGTACAGCTTGATTGAGACTTCAAATTTATTGATGCAGACTAATTTTATTACAAGCTTCTCCTTCTGATTGTTTTTGAAGCCATTTAAACAATGCGAGAAACATTACGTGTTAGCAATACAGTACGTTCAGATACAGAGTTACATGATGTAATTATTATTGACTTGAATAATATCACACCTGATTCTACCAGGCTCTCTGAATACGGCTATAATATATAGAAACATCGTAAAACCATTGACACGAAAAGAAGAATAATAATTGACTGGCTACATGGCAATTGATCGAACCACCTGCACGGCAGGCTAGGTGCAACGGTTACTCGCCACTGGACCACCACGGAACCACGGCCACGGCTTAGTCCATAAACGGATATTTTAAATAAAACCCTCTCTGAAATACCCTTGCATTGTAAATATTGGCTTACAATGGAAATTAAAATCAAATTAGTCAAAAGTCCAAAACCAATAAAGCATTGTCCTTACATACACCCACAAAATTAATTTTTATTTCATTTTGAACTTAACGTCATTGAATTTAAATATTCATTTGGCCATTAAAAGAATCCATTAAGCTAAATCGTCAGTTCGGTAGCTCTCGGCGGTTAAATTAAAAATGTTCATCAGAATGCTCCGGCTATTCGCCTAATATTATCACTTCGTCTATTTAAACGGTCAGAGTTCAACCAGAACGTATGACGTATCAACGTTTAGATAATGTATCTGTCTACGAATAAGAATAACTATAGAAGAGTAACTCTAAACAAAATCGAAATAATTTTTGACAACCAATGAAAAATGACATGTTGTATGTTTTGGCGGTTTCCGACGCGGTGGTAGCTTAAAAAAGAATTGAAGTTTTATAAGTGTGCTTCAGGCTCCTATATTGAATAAATGATTTTGAATTGAATTGAATTGAGGTACAGTTTTTAAAGAACAAATTTAGAACACGGTACACTTTTTTTGGTGCCACTTTTTGAGCTTCATTTACACTTCTATACATTCTTATTCGTAGGTATCTGTAGGTATACTGGGTGAAATTGATATCATTAGTATCCTTTTAAACTAGTTTTCCCATCTAGAGTAGATACTCTAGAGTCTACCCATCAAACAGAACATGAACTTTTACCATGACAAACGGAGCAAAACTCTGCTGTTCCATACTTAACTGCAATCCCGCAGGTTTGCTCCCATACTCCATAGTAAAAGTTGTTCAGTTTGATGGGTAGAGTCTTAGTTTATAAGAATGCTAATGATATCGATTTCACCCTATATAAAATTTGATATTAGAGTCTCACACTTTTGATAGAGACAAACAGAAACGATTCGCAAAAATAAAATAGTATCTTCATCATTAGCCTTTATAAGTTGCACTGGCACAAGGGCTATCCTCAGGGAGAGTGTATGGGCGTCAGTCCACCACGCGTGCCCAATGCGGATTGGTAGAATTCACATACCTCATCAGAATTGCTTCTTCGAGTAAGCATATTTCCTCAGGATGTTTTCCTACACCGCCGTTTGAGAGCAGTTCGGTATTACGTACATATTTAAAGAACAAGATATCATAAGCTCACTGGGTCATGGAATGTCATCCGTGCACATTCAAATCCGGACCCTCATGATTGAGTGATCATATCACTCTTCTTCTTGTGGTGCCATCTCCTATCGGAGGTTGGCTATCATTAGGGCTATTCGGACCCTGGAGACTGCAGCCCTGAACAGTGAGGTGGAGTTCATATCGAACCATTCACACAGGTTTTTAAGCCAGGACGTCCTTCTTCTACCAGGCATTCGTCTTCCCAAAATTTTCCCCTGCAGAATAATCTGGAGAAGTTGGTATTTATCACTTCTCATAATGTGACCGAGGTACTGTAATTTCCGGGTTTTAATAGTTTTTAGAATTTCTACTGTCCTATGAATCCTCTGCAAGACCACCTCGTTGCTAATTCTGTCCGTCCATGATATCTTCAACATCCTCCTGTATACCCACATCTCAAAAGCCTCAAGTCGTTTGCACATGGTTTGAGTGAGTGTCCAGGATTCAACACCGTACAGGAGGATGGAGAATACGTAACATCTTACAAGACGAACACGGGTGGAGATCTTGAGAGAGCGGTTACATAGAAGTTGCATAGATCATATCACTGAAGAAGAAAATAGATAAATTACCTATTCAGTGAGCTTGGTGGCGCGTTGCGGAGAGGTATGGACTCTCAATCATGAAGTCCGGGTTCGAATCCACACGGACCACATGCCACGTACAAATGAGTTTTTTTAACTTATGTACGTAATACCAAGTGCTCTCAAACGGCGAAGGACAACATCGTGAGGAAACCTGCATATGCAGAAGAAGAAATTCTGATGCATATGTGAAGTCTACCAATCCGCATTGGGCACGCGTGGTGGACTAACTGCCAAACATCCTCCTAGAGGGTAGGCCTGTGCCCTGCAGTGGGACGTATATAGGCCGATGATGATAATGATAACCTAATTCAAAATGACAAAATTGACTTCAAGACTAAAACATTTCCATAACAATCCCATGAAATGATACTACTATATTTGAAAAAAGCCACGCACCCTTGTGATAACCACCGAATTCAAGCTGACCCCAATACACAGAAGGTGTATTCACCAACCTGACGAATGGTCTCCCTAGATGGGGTGAATTCACTTATTCCAAAGTGCGTACAGATATCGTAAAGTCCAGCTAATAAAAAACCTCACAATACAGGGTAAACTTTAATGCGTTCATATTATAAGGGTGTGGTTTATACCTAGGTTTATACCCACTAATTTTTGATGGAACAAAATTATCTTTCGGTATTTTGATGCAAACTGCAGAGTGAAAGTTGTTCTGTTTGATAGTCTGACGCTCCTAAGATGGTATACACATTTAAGTTTACGCTGTGTATCATCAAAAAGAACTTATAACGTTTTTGGAGTACCTTTCAAACATAATTCTAAGAAGACTTAATCGATATCTCGAGATACATATTTATCGCAAAAGGTCGGTGAGAGCCTAGCAACGATGTCTGTACTCGACTTTAGATTCGTTTTCGCGGTGAAATAAAAAGGTTGAGGCGAGGAAAGGTCTTTAGAATTTGTATTGAACGTTGTTTTTGAGGCGGTTTTAATCTTGAATCGTTTGATGGGGGCTTTTACGAGTAGTGGGTAATTTGTTCATTACTTAAGTCGTAAGTGCTTGTTTGAAGTTTAGGCTTCGGTGCGTTTAGAGTTTCAGTTGGTAATGCTAAAGACCGTTAGCTTTATCCAACTACGGAGGCCGAGGATGTGTCTGACAATTTACGTTTGTAATCTAGCCTTTTTCGAGCTATGTAAGGGTAAGTAGATCAGATTAGAGACATTCATCAGGACATTAATAGTGACACTGAAAAGACTCAGGTACACGTATAAACTCATGACCATAATCCTTTTTGAGGCAATCAGAAACTTTGTTACAACTATAAACTATATGTTTAAGCGTGCAGTTGCATATTTAAAACCTTTAGTAGGAATATTTGAAGATTATGGATTTAAAAAAAGTACATTGTAGTAAGGAAAGGAAAATGAAAAATGAACATGTACATGTAGAGAAGAAAGTTTCATAACATAATAACAGAGTTCAATACTCTTTAAATAAATCTCGTCAGTAAAATTATGTTTTTTGATGAGACATCAAAATTGTGGTAATACATCATCATCATGTTTAAGGGCTACGCTCTTGTCGGTAGAGTATTCGCCAATCTAGTCTCTTCTCCGCCAGTTACTTAAGTTTTTGATACGAAACGACATCAACGTTTTCTTTCACCTTGCTAACTCTTTCTCTCTCTATTTTTCCTTCCGATATACTTAGTTTTAAAGAAGTTGTCGTGTCCGATCATTGTATTGTTCCCAAAATATTTCGCCTTTCTTTAACCATACTTAATTTGTTATTCGATCTTTCCAACTTATCTCCTCTCAGGTCGGATAATACAAAATTACATTTAATACTATAGGTATAACACCATACAAGATACTCCTTTCATAAGCCCCTTGTTCACAGCCATACTTCATCCTTTATTCCCAAGCATATCTTGAGCAAGCAGGTTTTCTTTCTCATACTAAAGGATCCAAAACACAATCAGGCTCCGCTTACGATACATTAAAGATGTACGTATAGTGTAAGTATAATAAAAGAGGCTTTGAAGGGAATAGTTAGAGATCGCGAGCGGGGTCTAATCTGGCCGGATAATCCGGATTCAATGAGACGTGCGGCCCTCACCCGGGTTATTCGTTTTCTGCCTATATCACTGTTGATCGATTGAGTATTTAGTCTAGTGAAAATGGGACACGAAAATATACAACGTGTGGAATACGAGGAAATGTCGAGCGTGTTGGTGTATTTGCGGAGTTCTTATCCAGACTTTGTGCGATATTATTCGGCAGTAGTATTATATAGTAGTAGAAAGTACTGATAAGTAGTTTGCAAATGAGATGAGAGAAATGTGTCAGAATCGAAGCGTATGGCGGGCCGTAGTCTCTAACTACCCCTATGGAATAATGGCGTGTGCAACACAACACTTTTTAGAGCAGAGTGGACAAGCTGTAGTTTCTGCGGAACCACAGTGCAGTAAATCTTCTTATCGAGTGGGGTGCAAGCCCTGGTGTCAGAGTTTATTCAAACCGCCTTACGGCCTCTGACGTGGTTTTTATGTAACGACTACTACCACCAGTGATAGTAGCCGGGACCAACAGCTTAACGTGCCATCCAAAGCACGGAATCTTCTTTCTTTTCAGACAATCAGGTGACTCAGCCTGCAATGTCCTAACCAACTGGGGAAAAACGCACAAAGTGACATTTCACTAAGTGGGAATCGAACCCACGACCTCCGTGTCAAGAGCCCAATGCTCTATAACCATTACACCACGGAGGCAGTAGTGCAGTAAATGAGATTAGCGTAGTTAGTGTAGTTAGTTATAAGTAGAAGTATAATATACATTAAGAGTACATGTGCTGTAGATCAGCGAGACCGCGTACTTCAGATAAACCTTACAAGGTTTATGAGGTACATGTTCATAAGTTTTATTAACTGTTTGATTGTGTTGTATTAAATAAATTGAAAAAAAAACCCTACTAATATTTAAAGGGGGTAGTTTAGACCATCAAACTGAACAACATTTACTATGGAGCAAACATAGAAGACACAAACAAAAATTTTTATCTCATACTAAACTGCAGCACCGACTCTGGTCAAGTACGGGACAGCAGATTTTTTTTATTTTTCCCGATGTTGGTTTCCTTAGTGAAAGTTGTTCAATTCACACCTTTAAATATTACAAGGGTGTTTCTTTACACCTTGTATATTCGTATTATCTTTTGGGATGGTCTGAAACAGCTAGGCTAGGTAACGGAGGTACAGTGAAATTTTTCTTAACATAATATCACGCTAAACTAAGAAGAACAGTTTTATCTTCCCTTACCAATTTTTCTTTGTCAAGGTTAAAAACCGATCAATACTAACATTAGAAGAAATATCATCGAGAAAAGCTTTTAATTGCTACATAAAAAAATTTGCAAAAATTTATAACGCGTTCCTAAAAAAATAGTATAAATTGCTGGAAACACCCCCGCTGCGATGAAAACGTCCGGGACGAGATTTTAATTACAGAAATATTATTAAGTCTGTCGTCGAATAAAAGCAATTTGGGGCAAAAATGCGAGCGGTCGGCGTACGGGACAAAAGCAGAGATTTCCATACATAAAAAGCATTAATAATTTTGATTGTGGGTTTCAAACACATAAATAAAGTAGTACGTTTTGGCACCTGCATTGATGTAACCAAGTATTGTTGGGTTAAAACCGGACAGAATTCAGGAAAAAAAATGTATAGCTAATTTTTTTATGCGTGTCGATTATGGTAACTAGAAGGTTAATGGTGTGGCATATACTATATTCTGCTGGCTGATAATTGGAATTTCTACAATCTAAATATTATAAGGATGACTTTGACTCGTCAGATAAAAAAGAATGGTCACGGTACCAAGTTGTCCAACATTAATTGATAGAGCCAAGACAGACAAAACTATATTAATAGAAATAACAAAAATAGGATACTAACGAAAATGTCGATGTTCTTAATACATACGACTACAAGTATGTTATATTTAGATTATCTGAATATTACCTGCTTGTCTGCGCGTTTTGGCCTACTATTACTTATACTATCATTTCGGCTAAATTGCGTCCACGGAATCGGGCCAATGATCTCGACGCCAAATATTAATCTTAGCATGTCCCATAAACTTAAAAACCATGGTAACCCCAACAGTACACGTGGGCAAACGCTCCCGGGGTGAGCAAATAATGTGAGTGTCACACGAGGGGGAGAAGCAAGGGGATGGGGGACGAAAAATAAATAGGTACACAATCTCTGCCACACAAATACACACATTTGGACGATATAATGTGTTTGCGGTGTTACGCTATGTTTGGAATCTAGTGGAGATGTTACTATACTGAATTGGTGTTAATAAAAATGTTACTTATATTTTTTCAGATTGGAAATAAAAATTAAGTTATAGTAGCATAAGTCTAAGAATTACGATCTCTCAATGTTATTGGTTATTATTAATTATTAACATGACATAATTGTACTGTGTCAGTATATTCGAGTCGGGTAGGTATAGCAGTTTTGTATGGGACAGCTGTTTTTTTTCGCGTTTCCTGAGGTAGGCTCCATAGTGAAAGTTGTTCAGTTTGATTGTCTGAGTTAACCGTTTCAGTATTTGCTAGGCTGTCACTTACACCCTCGATAGTAAGAGTCGCGTATAGAATAGAAATGAATTACTGACGAAAATAGTCCTTTAGTCTCTAATATAGATTTTAATTTTTTATTTATTTATTTAGTCTAAAGGAATATTTTTGCCAGAAATTCAACTGTAAGAAAAGTATAATTCTTAACCAGGAAAATGTTCTTCAGAGTCATGTAAGCGAATAAACAACAAATCTGTCTGGCAGGCGACTGTAAAGTCCCAGCTTTGACTTCCCACCGACCCAACCTCACAATTTACATAGGAGGGCCCAAATCCGTTTGTTTGTTCTGTCCGTAGGTCCGGCACAGCCTGTCGAAACTGACGTAATTAACTTTACACTTTCAGTTAAGTGTGCTTTGACCTAACCTAGTTACTACACTGTGTAAATTAATTTAAATTGCCTTTTTTGGTACTGTGTTGCCAACGGGCTCACTCCTCGTCACACTGGACCATTTCGGTACTACTAGTGAAACGCGCGTGTTTTCAGAATATCTCTAACTACCCCCTCTGGGAATACAGTCATGAGCGTATGCACTGTGATGACGAATCACAATTTATTCTAAATTTTTTGGTATGATGAATGGCGGTTCGTAATTTTATTTTCTCACAAATTGTTATTTGTAGTTCTGTGTTTGCGGCTTTTCTTGTGAATTTCTTATTGTAGTGTTTTTGGGGACAACCACTTGCTAGGTCATTCCATCTTCACTTTATCACTACATAGTATAAAAAACAAAGTCGCTTCCCAGTTCCCACTGTCTGTCTGTCCCTACGTATGCTTAGATCTTTAAAACTACGCAACGGATTTTGATGCGGTTTTTTCAATAGATAGAGTGATTCAAGAGGAAGGTTTATTTATGCATTGCACCCGTGCAAAGCCGGGGCGGGTCGCTAGTCTTAACTATTATAAAACCGTAAAATCATGAGGAATAAAAAAGTAGCGGTACTCTTCATATAAATTCAAATAACATTCGATAGCGCGATTTAAAAACGTGCAGCGCCATCTATTGACAAAATTGTTAGTTTGTTTGTTTGTTCGCGCATCACGCAAAAACTACTGAACCGATTTTGACGAAACTTTGTTCGTTTGATAGCTTATGATCTGACTTAAAATCTGGTATATAATATGTGCGGACGAAGTCGCGGGAAAACACTAGTGAAATTATGTGCTAAAAGTGATCTTCGATACACTAGTAGTTGTAGCAAAGTTTATGATCATGCCGAAAGGAATTATGGTCGTGAGTTTATGTAAGTTCTAATGATTTGTTCAGGTAACGGTAGTATAACGAAAACTCGATAAATATCTGCTTAGACTCTCTTTCTTACGTTGAGTATTAAACCAACTTTCCAACCTTATATTAAATATAAAACCTTGCAAATAATGACAAAGCAAAATGAGACGTCCGCTAACGTGACAAGACATGAATTAACGTACAATGTAGGCGGAGGTGCGGCAGTGCTAAACAGAAGTTATGGTGTTAAGTAATGGCATGCGTTATGTTCTATATGGGGAGTTAAGGTGTTACTACACTATACTGACTTGTCAAGTTACAGCACACGCGACAAATTGTGATGAATTTAAGTAACACGGATTTAAGGCCCGATTATTTGAGTGCAAGCGTCTCTTTCTTACAAGCATAAGTTTGCAATTAGCCATCCCGCTTCAATTGAAGGCAGGTCCGCAAAAAAATGTATTTTTCATCAATATCTTTTCTCTCTGGTGGTGGGGGGAAAAACTAGCCTGAGAATAATTTAGACAATGTCATTTCCTATTTTTCAGTGTATTTTTTTTATTTGTTGTGTTAATAATCTTTAAGTAAAACTTGAAAAATAGTAATAAACTACCTATCTTTGCATTCTTTTATGATCGAGAGAAGTAATAACTATCGTGTTTTGAGCCACAGAATAATCGAGAACAGTTCATGAACAACAACATATATTTTTTCTGGATTAAAACAACGACTATTTCAACCAAAAACAGGCGATTTGGAAGATCCTGCCATTAATAGCTGAATGCCGCGCCGACTTTCTGCAAAATGCCTACTATTATAACTTGTCATACATCTGATCGAACTGTGACAACTTTCTTTATAAGAATCATGAGTTTAAAATAAGAATGTGCATGAACTCACAAATGATTGGCCTAACTTATTGAATTTCACTTCGTTGAGTGTAAACATTAAAAATACTATGCCATTATCACAGGCATGTGAATAGATGATAGTAGTATAGTAGTAGTAGTAGTACAGTATAATCTATTCATATTTATGTCACAGGTAAATACGTTTTGATAAATGGAACAAGGTTGAAATTTGATAATCACTAACAATAGAAATATACATATAATTTAAAGTCACCCACCGCTTTTGTATGTTTGTAAAGACTGATCTCAGTAATAACTGTAAGGATTTTGATACCGTTTTCACTAATAGATAAACTAATTCACGGAGAAGGTTTGTGACTCCGTGCGAAGCCGTACTCTCTAGTAAATTTGTAATTATTACGCTCACAGACACAACACATTTCTGATCCGAAGCTAAATTTTTTTTATATTATGGAAACCAGACCGTGAAACTAAAATAAGGTATCTGGAATTTAGAGTAAAACATGTAACCAAACCGACAATGGACCCCAATGACCTCTGATTTGGCAGTCCAGCGAGGTTATTACGCCAACAGGGTCGTCGAATTTAAATAAGACCTTAGGCATTACATGCCTTTGTTATATTTCGGTTTGGTTTATTGGTCTTCAAATTTACTCATTAATGGCAATGGTCAGAAGTGTTTAGCAATATTTTTAAGCGCTCCAAAGGGAATACAGATGTAATATAGAATTTAAATACAGTACTTTCTGGGACCAATTACTGTTACATTTATGGAGCCTCTAAAGGGGTTTACAAATTATTATACGGGAGCTAGTATAGCTCCGATCAATGAAACTGATATTTTTGGAAAGGGGAAATATATATAAAAAAAAAAGTCTTAGAACATAGTGTCCTGAACTGTCACGTTATGGAGATAACTTGTCATAAAGATGACTCTGGAGTAATTTTGCAATCTTTAAGTCTAATTATCTCAATGAAAAATCGACCAAGACCATGCTGGAAGTTTACAAACCCCTTTGAAATAAGATTCAATCCCGTTCACATCAAGCCCATTTAGACCATTCTCCGAAATTCCGCCTACGCCTCTACCATCAAAAGCACGACCATCCTCACTTCTGTCGTCCCCTTTATACTATACGTCGTACGTTACGTCCTATATGGTTAAGGGCGTATACGCCTTTGTGTGACGCTTTATGCCGTCGTAAAGCGAGTTGTCTGCTGGCTCACATATCATGCCCACCTTAGCAATGAGATATATAGCACCGTAAATGCTTTTTATTTTAGCTGTGTGCTGAGACTAACGTTTTTTACTCTTATAAAGGTCTTTTAGGGGCTAATAAGCTTAAGTGTCTTTTAGACTGATTCCATTCAATTAAGTTATCAATTGGAATGTAATTTAGTGAAATGTCTTTAAGAAAATGTTAATAGTTTTGCAGGCAGTACGAGTAAGCTGACATCGGTAACGAACGAATTGCGACATTCTAAGAATCAATTCATGGTCACTGCTAGCAATATGATGTCCTTAGGACGAAGTACCTGTACCTGGTGGTTATTGGGATAGATTTTCAGAAACGATAAGTTTGGCAATCAGTCTGGTTTTAGGTTTTCATATAGGTATTATTTACAGTAGTACCAGCAGGTTTATAAGTCTTACCGATGTACCTGCGCAGAACACCAATTTTAATAGCACGCGAAATTATGTTGACCAATCAGGATGTGCTACTTGCAATCCTTTTATGCTATTGGCTTAATTGTTTTCGCGCCCTTTTCGCTGCTGTCTGACATTGTACCCTTTGATTACTAAATGACTTCGGGTTTTGTCGGGGACTCGGGTGTGCTCTGCGCAAACGAAGATAGCCGAGTGGAATTATTTTCTTCCATGGGTAGCATGCCACCGTGACACAGCGCTATCACACCTCACTCTCTTTCTATTTGCGCGCGATCGAACGAGATAAAAGACGCGATACAGCCGTATCACGTGTAGCATGCTACGGCTTCTGGTCCTACTGTACCTAACATGACCTTATGTAAAAAGAAATTGCGTGTACATATTTTCCTTCTACGCAATTTTACCTTATTATTTGTGTCAGATTCCCAAGCTACTACTAAATAGAAGGGGACTACTAATTTATTATCTGGGTAGATCAACTATTTTTTGTCCTCACGGTACTGTTTAAAAAAACGTTTTTATTCCGTTTTTCTTGAAATTCATTAATTTTGAAATATAGATATTGTATCTAATGATATGATTCATCTACACACATGCGCATTGCACCATCTGTGTTGAACTACTAGAAGTTTTTAGCGGTTGTCCGATAGACCAAAAAGCGTGGGGACAACGAAATAAAGCGTCCATCGGACAACCGCCAAAATTAAAGTAAAATTCAAGTAATTTTGCAAAACCGTGTATGTATTTAATAAATGCAATCCTTAGTTATTCAACAAACATAAAATTTTGGGTCAAGCAAAACCTGAGCTTGAGCCTGAGCCTGAACATTGAGAAAGTTTTATGCAGATGACTGGGACTAGGTATGGACAAAAAATAGTTGATCTACCCATCTATCAACTGCTCCTTACCCTAAAAAACTACGCGGAATTCCTTCCACGTATCCCCAATGTTTACATTTACGAATCTACTTTCCATTTTCAGTTTCGCTTTTGGCTCCCACACCGTTCCTTTGCCAGGACATTCCCGTATAAACAAATCGGTAGGCCAATGTCTTCAAAACTTTCACTTCTTGGCCTCAAGCCAACTGCCTTGCCAAATCGGCGGTGACTGTGGGCAACACAGAATAAAAATATATTTATATGATATTTGAAATGGCTTTTGGCTCGATCGGATTCCGATTATTTTTCCTTTAGCAGTTTTCAAGTGCATTTTCTTGAGATCGTGAGCTGGGAAAAGGGTACATTGGCTTTTGAAATTCGAATAGGGGAGGTGTTTACTCTCGATCTGCCATCAATCATTTTGTGAAAAGGATAAAAAAACCAAGCGATTTGCTTTAAAGCCCTGGTCGCGGTAATTTGTTAAATTAGACTAGAATTTTTGCTGAATGATCCTTTAATAAGAAGGATAATGTAGTCAAAGCACAGTATAGAATTTAGGTAAGTACTAATAAAGAATCGTGGATGTTATGAGCTTTCAGTATATCTTTGACTACTCGTCCCTCTGGGAATGTAATCGTGAGCATATGCTAAGTTGTCAAAAATTACTGGCTTGTCATTGATAGGTTGGTTGGTTGTCTGGAAGAAATTGCATTTAGCGATAATACCGCCATTTGTACCCTTACGTTCTTTTTATTCAGTTTTTGTTGCTGTATGTTTTTGGTGTGCAAATAAAGAATATTTATGTTATGTTATTAATAATTTTAAGCATATCACTTGCTGCTTCTTTTTATTACCCATTCCCATTATGTAAGATGTTACAAAATATATAGGTACTGCAAGGGTCCTTCCTAATATGCTGACGGTTTTTTAATAGGATGATCAGACCATCAAACTGAACATCTTTCTTTATGGGACAAACATCAAAATCACGAAAAATAAAATCAGCTCTTCCATACAAAACTGCAAATGTATGGGACAGCTGCATTTTTTTTCGCGATTTCGTTGTTTGTCCCATAAAGAAAGTTGTTCAGTTTGATAGTCTGATCATTCTCTTATAAAATTGTCAGCAATTTAAGTTGTGATATTGTGTATTGACCCTGTTACTATATCATATTCAGAATATTAACATTAAATAATACCGTCGTAATAATGCCATTCTGTTCTATAAGAAAGGTAACCTCTAGCTTTCTAAAATACAATCCTAAGCACAACAGTATTCGTAACATTAAATCATACTCACTAAACATACCCACAGAATCGAATCGCATTCAAATCCATGTCCTATTAACCAAGACAATGCTTTGCTTTGTTATTGACAGGTACACAAAGACTGTGCTAGTTGCAATCTCACCTAAACGCATATATCTTAATATCGAGTTAAAACGTACAGGGGATCAAAGTTCAAACCGTGGCCAACTAATCTCACGTCTGGAGGGAGAAAATCCTCACGTATACCGAGTATATCTTTATCTGAAACTAGAAACCGTTTTATGGTATCCTTAACTAAAGTTGTGGGCGATGGTAGTACATTATGGGAGATACATGTGGAAGAAGACTACGCAATGAAAGCGGAAGATTTAACTCGTTATTCTTATTGACAGTAATCATAAATAGTCGTACTGTACTTACTTACGTACTGTACGTACTTAAGAATTATGATCACGATTCACGACTATATTCGCTGAAAAAATGGCGCATGCATGTCGCATCTACGTTTCGCCAACGAGTTGATACTCCTAGCTGAGAACGTCCCTGTTCTCCAGATGATGCTTGCAGAATAGCTGGAGCCATCCCTAAGGTAAGGATTGGTCCGAGGATCAAAATGTCCCAGACAAAGATCATGACGAATCGTTCCAAAAGTATAGCAGTAAGCGCGTAGATAGATAGAACAATTAACAATTACATTATATCTTGCGCATTGTTAATTTATCCTTTGAACAACAATCCCAGGTACAAGAGATCTAGAAGCGTGTTCGGTTTGAATGGGTGGTTTTTAACTCGCGTATAGCCTATACAAAATTACGGTGCCGAACAAGCTCAAAAAACCGAGAAGAAAAAGAAAAGAAAAACCGACCAGGAGCGTGTCGGGCTCGCCCAATAGTAGTAATGCGCGATTTCCAACGACAGCTCATATTCGATTTTATTAAAAAAAAAAATTTTTTTCCATCCCTCATTTCGTTGTATGGGAAAATGGGTCGAAAAATATGTGTTTCTTCATAACTTCTACATTTCTGTTTTTGGGTTACTATTCTGTCTTCGTGTCAAATTTCTATTCATTAAGTTTAAAAATGAGCGAGTTATTGTGGTGGGACATACAGACGGACGGAATGGACGAAAGTATAAGGGTTCCGTAGTCAAACAATGATAGACAATAACATGCATCCGAAGTTGGCTATGAGGTATTCTGTAAGAGAAATTCTAAACACATTTGATGTCACTATCAGTGCCACAAATTCTATGCGACAGGTAATGATCCTATCGTCACAAAACAACATTCGCCTTAAAATTGAAGTTACAAACGTGACGTTACAAACCGTACATCTAGAAGTCAAACCATCACCTTCTGCACAGAAGGCGAGCAGGTTTCTTACCACTAGAGTCGAATAGTGGCTCCATCTCAGCTTATTGATAATCATAAGGTATGGTTAATGAACTATGCTTCGATTGCTATGATATTTTATTGCCTCCACCCCAATGATGGCATAAGGGCAGGATCAGCTTAGACTATATTATTACTTCTGGAGGGAACCCAGGCTCTCTGGGCATTTGGGTGAGCAATTTGGGATAGTCCATCACACCAACGGGCTATCAAAATACATCTTTCCACCATCATCAATTTAAATCGATCGACCATCTGTCTGTTATTTAACGTGATTGTAATGTATACCATTTGTACATTCAGATAAATATTACCATAATCTCTTTCTGGGTGGTCAGAAGCTTTACTACGACTATCTTATCAAGCATGCCGTCGCAGCAATGTTCACTTTCAGCATTTTATATGTTAAAGGATGGAAATTGTCATCAGGGAGCGTAACCTTACAAAAACACTGAATAAGAAACCTTTATTTCTTGGTCGCCTCGTACGACACCCACGAGAATAAATGGGTCAGTTATGTGATGTATATTATACCAATCAACAATATGTCTCCTTTAAGAACCTTATTACAGAAACGGCACTGGGTTTTAGTTAAGCAACGTGCATTGCAGTCGTAATGTCTGTACCTGAATGATATTGACATCTCTGTGTTTTGCGCTGGTAGCATAGCAAGCGTAGCTTAGTACCTAGCTTAGTGCAGAAGACAGAAACTAAGCTATACATAAGATTGTACTTATGAGTATCTACACCTTTGACTACGTCTTTGACTTTCTACTGTATTTATAATAAGAGTAAGACTGAGCCTTGCTTCGTCTGCTCGATCAATTTTATTTGGAAGGTCTAGCAAAGTTTCTAATCACCCCAAAAAGGATTAGATTAGTCAGTTTTTATACAAAGATGACTCTACATTCGCGAGTCAAAAAAAAAACGTCGAAAAGCTATTTGTGATATAGCTTTAACACTCTGTTGCAGAAACGCTCATTAAAGTAAATAATCCATTAAACCTCTTGCTGTCACTTTTTGTCTTGTTGACGTAGTAAAAGCTAGCAAGAGATTTAATGGAGGATTAACTTTAATGAGCGTTTCTGCGACTAAATGTAAAAGTTTAGTATCGGAGGGGCGGGCGTTGAACCTGCACCCTGCCAATCCGCGGCTTTGCTTTTGTACAATTAAGCTACTGAATACATTTTTCAGAATTTTCATTTATTATAGATTACAATTGAGTATCTTTATTTGTGCAATAGATTTGTGTTTATTATTTATTGTTGAAAATATATTTAATGTATTTGTATTTAGCAGTGTGGTTCCTGGCCTAGAAACGACCACCTCATTCTTCCATGCGTTCCATGCGTCGAGTGAGGAAACTAAAGGGTAAATGAAACTAAGGATATTGTTAGCTGTATGATTTTCTAACAATACAAAAAGGAAGAAGTTTGTTATTCGTATGGCTACATTATTAAATTAAAATACAAATAATACATAAACAAAGTGTACTACAGTAGGACACCAAAAAGAAAACGCCAAAGAAAACCCCGGATTGGCAGGTTGATGGTTCAATTTCCGTCCTATAATGAATGTTGTCCGATAATGAACTGAAAAATGCATTATCGATTATCGACTATATTCCCCGAGGGGGTAGTCAGAGATATTCTGAAACCTCAGAATATCCACGTTTCACCAATAGTACCGTAAGTCTGTCCAGTGTGACGGGGGGTGAGCCCGTCGCCACTTGTAATAGACAGTGGGTACAATACATGCCTCGAAATTGAAGCATGCAGGTTTTCTCACGATGTTTTCCTTCACCGAAAAGCCAGTGGTGTTACAAATCGTACATAAATTCCGAAAAACTCATTGGTACGAGTCGGCTTGGACGGGGATCGAACCATCGCCTCCTGCACGGCAGGCAAGGTTACTCGCCACTGGACCACCACGGCTCGGATTTTTTCTCTTTTGATGATGCAAATGTTCTCCAACCCGATCATCAGTATGTCCCGTTAGTTTACAAACATTATTACGTACGTGATACAAAGGCCATCTTTCCACAAGGCAGTGTTATCGCGAGCTTACTTCGTGTTATTGAGGATTACATTATAATCAGATACGACGGCTTAGCAAGGATCATGTTTCTTTAGCCCGCCACGAGGTGGTGACGTTATTTGGTTTGGGTACAATAATCTCTTGATTAAAACCAAATTGCTTTCTGCATGAGACTAGAGGTTAACAACTTATTATGTTAAGGCAGTGGATATTGCTGAAGTATAATTTACATGCTGGAATATTGAAAGTTTACTGAATATGGTCTTCAATGTAGTAGGTACGACGTACATAGTTGTAGCGAACTTTGTGTCCACCCCGTAAGAGATATTGTCATGAGTTCTTTTTTTTTGTGCAACTTTTGTTCTATCAATAGTTTTTTTTTTTTTTTTTTATATCTTGGACATTGTCACACTAATTATCTAGTCACATTTAAAGTTCCAGAATCTAGCCTGGACTTGTATTATAATAACTAGACAACGATATAGAATACATATATAGATACAAACATCCATGACTCGGAGACAAAATAATATTCATATTAATCATACAAATATTTGTCCCTTACGGGATTCGAACCCGCGACCCTCGACACAGCAGGCAGGTTCACTACAGACTGTGCTGTCGGGCCGGGCAGTTTTTATGTATTACCTACATCAGGTTATACAACATTAACAACATTAGGTACATCGTTAGATCCAATACAAAACAATTAAAATATAACTAAAACAGATTCCGGCTCAGTTGATAAGATTAAATCTTTCAAAATGATCATAACATTAAAGCCTCTGAAAATGATATCTAAGATAATTCTATGCAATCAGAACATTTGTTTTGCTCGTTCAACGTTTTATACGATAATAATCGTTTCAATTTCAAACGCGTGCGTTTTATAGGGGAGTTTATAATAATACCTACAGTACCAGAGAGCAGCAACTAGGCGATATAATTTTACTGGCTGTACCGAACTCAAAAGCTGTAAAAATATGTTTGTGCTGCATAGAAACGACACGTTTTGAACATTACGGTTATTGTAAATGTAAAGTGTTTCAAACGTTTTGTTCTACTGTAATTTCATGTGGGTCCCTGAACTTTTTACTGTCTCGGAAAATATTAAAATTTTTATGTTTCTCAAGAAAAATGTGAATAATGCTTAGTTTACTTTCGATTTCAGTGGCCACTGAACTGAGGTTTGTAGATGAAATTTTACGAGAAATTAAGTGTTTAGTATTGTGTAAGTTTGATTTAAGCTCTGAGAGGTGAATTTTTGTATTCATGGTAAGACCAAAGTCCTGTTACAATTTAATCCATCATGACTGGGCTTGTGTCTGTAGTGGAATTTATATACGCCGATGATGATGACTTTAATTCCTATCTATATAGTTATTACAAATTTTTATAACCATCATAATGAATCATTCAAAATACGATTGACTATGTAGCGATAAAATTGTCAATCAAAAATAAAATTTTACTTTACCTATATTTGTAGATGATCAAATAAAGTAGATCAACGTATCCTTCAATGTGTGCATGACATAACATATTTTTTTATCATCACAAGGTTTTTATCTGAGACTTACGAGTAGCCCTAAAACAAATTTCTTTGCTTACAAGGCAGAAGTAATAAGCAATAAGGACATCCATAAATGTAAGTTTTATTTACGTCTTATTGCTCGTAAATGCGTAACAAAGCGTGTAATATTATTTATGCAGTCAAATACATTTTATGACCTTATCCTACAAGTGGTAATGACATAAAATGTTTGAAACTGCCTTCTCGAGGTACTCAGAAATGTTTTGGTATCGTGACCAAGTAAAAATGTATCGTCATGTGTGTAACGGAGGTATTATTTAACAAATTGTCCCAAAATAATATCTGACCTAGATATCATAGCGTAATTCAGATAACGTAGTAAGTTAATTTGATGATATGCAAGAAAAGAAGCACAAAAGTGACATAATGTTGTTTATAATTATACAAATTGATTACAAAATTCGAGTTAAGATTCGTCACCTATTTAGATGACTTGTTTATGCGAAATTTTAAAGTTAGCTTTACAACAGTGATTGTGGCTGAAACCTCAAAGTTTTAGTTACAGGAAACCATTAAAAACATCCTCCCATTTATAATTCTCGTCCATGTTTGGGCGACGTGAGTTAAGGAGTTTACGACAACGCATCCATTCAGTTTAGGGCCGTCCGTATAAAATTATCGCGCCCTTTGTTCACCGCAATGGGTATGACATATGAACACATAAAGCCGCGGAAAATAACAATGACATACGAAATTAACGTGACGTTTTAAAAAACAACATAACCGCTGGGTTGAAAAAAATGCTGGACCATTTAACAACATCATTAACCTAGACATAATTAAATTAAGTGAGGTAAAATTGTTCGAATTGTTTTACAAAAAATATCACATTTAACACGGTAACGATTCGTTTATAAATGTCGTATTACTTGAATTGTTCCTTTTTCTTTCTGCATTAGAAACCAATGAAAATTTTCCATAACCTGTTAGTAGCTAAGAAAAAATATGATAGCGTCATCTCAGTTATTTACCAAATACGATTTGCTACGAAGTTACCTACTTAGGATTGCACTATTAATTATTTTTAGAATAAAACCTGTAGTAAAAATGAAACAGCATAACGTAGCTTGTATGCTGACAAATATAATTCCCCGAAAAGGTCACAGATATTCCAAATTAGTATACACATAAACTAACATATCAGGGTAGTGAGAAACATTGCTACAACTATCAACTGTTTTGCAGGCAATTGTAGCAAAGCTCACACATATTCTGAATGTACACACGGCGACACATCAAGCTACGCAAAACAAACATAAGCTGGCAGCGCGTGGTTAAACATTACTCTACCTACGCACGGCCAGCTTATTTTGGTTTTGCGTAGCTTGATGTGTCGCCGTGTGTACTATGTTTAGAAAATCTTTTGTCAAACCCTAACTCTATCCAGTGTGACAAACATAAAGCTTAACTCAACTTTTTAATGGACTGTTATAATAATAAACACCTCGAAATTGAAACAGCATCTAGTCCTCACGAAGTAAACTAAAATACACGCTAAAATGGAAAATAAACCAATTTGGACAATATTCAACAGCTTTGATTCTTATTTAACGCTTCCATTTTGTCGGTAAGTATAACTCCCCGCTTTGAATTCCCACACATTCCTGCCTACACACCCCCTAGGTCGTAACCTTATTATAATATTAAATTCATTCATCGTCACTCACACTGAAACGAAATTGCTGATGGCAAGCTTCTGTTTTCGATCAAATTATACACCACGCTTTCGCATTAACAAGATGAATTGGACTAAAAATGAGCATCTAACTGTGAAGCATATTTTCTTATTTATTTACATAGTTAACCTACAGCTACTAATATAGGTAGAGGTCAGGAAAAGACATGCTGTAGTATTTTACTAGTGCATTAAGACGTAATAGTAGGTGGAAATACCTCGGAGGCATCTTTTATTTTTCATTTTACGACTAGATTTATACCATTTACCGAAACTAAAGTCATACCTCAGTATTTTTGTATAGTTCATCTAGTGAAATCATCAACTGAATACACGATTGGAATTACTTCACTCGATAGAAAATCGTCACAAACGTATGACGTATTTTCATGCATTTTTAAACATTTTTCTCGGTTTAGAAGAACTTAAAATAGTTTCCGATTGTTGGTATTTATACTCACATATTCACCATTAGTTTAACTAGTGCGATCATAAATAAAATCTAGAAAAAGTACTTTGGTTAGTTGTGTTTAATCGAAAATACGGCTCACGCACACACTTTTCGGAGCGCTCGGCAATCGCGTTTCTCATAGAAAATATTCGTCAGGACCTATGGCCCCTTAATTACCATCGTGTTAAAAGCAAAAACTCTTGTTTGTATTACGTAGGTTTTCTACATGATGTAACGAAACAGTACCTTAAGTTATATTGAAAAGGGTGGTGTAGACCATCAAACTGAACAACTTTTCCTATGGAGTCAAAATCGAGAAAAATAAGTAAAATCTGCCGTTTCATACAAAACTGTAGTAGGTACCTACTAGACTCAATTTTAATGTACTTATTTGACATACGATTTTTTTTCTCGATGTTGTATCCACAGTGAAAGTTGTTCAGTTTGATGGTCTAAACCACCCCTTTAAATATTACTTGAGTGTTTTGTTACACCTTGTATACGACAACGATTTTCTCATGAAAAAAATAGTTTTGTTCTATGGAGATATTCTAATCGCACTGTGTGATACATACAAGAAAGCACTTCGCACATTATTTTTTTATACAAAAGTGAGACTACATCAAAATGGACACTGTAGACATTTTTTTGCAAAAGATATATTTTGACTTCAAAGGAAAAATTCAACTCAATTACATCACCTCCTCACTCTCTAAATAATATCGTAAAATGTGTAAGTAAGTGAGTAAAAGGATCGTCGGTACTCCAAGAGAGCTGCCTCGGAGTCGCTATGATAATGAAGTTGTGATTCCTGTCCCGTCTCCCTTCCCTGTACAAAACACTACTTATCTCGACTACCATCTAAATGTAAGACCCTTGTTCCTCTTAGTGATTACGAACGCCTCCGGACAAGCGATTGTTTACCGTGATAACAGCCAACGGACTTGTTTTAAACTAATAAATGTTTAATCTGCTAAACTCAGACACGTAGCGAAGTTCTATTTCAATTTCCAAGTTGCTATATAAATTTCATCCAGATCTATTAAACGTTAAACAAAACTAAAAGTTATATTGAACTTGATAAGCATTTGTGTTGATTATTAGCATTTGGAATTAATTTAATCTGAGTACATTGTGTTGTGATAGTTAATTTGGAGATTGTTTAGTGGTAAACCATTATGTAGTTTTACAATGTAGTTTAAAAACAGTCAGAATACCCATAATAGCCATTTTCGGTCGCAGAATTACGAAGTATTTACAACTCGTCGCAGTTCGGTAACTACTACGACACATGGTTACTGTGTGGGGCTTGATAACTTTATTAGATATGTGGTAACGGTTCACATCTCACAATCAGACCGGAAAAGTTTCAGTAACTGTGTTTATAGTCATACGTTTCGTAGTTTTTGTGATAACTGGGTTCAATGTTGCAACACAGCGGCGTAACAGTGCAACCATATTTTTATATGTCGACTCCTTCCCATTTTTAGTTGTATAAGACACGTGTCGAGACTCCGACTAAAAATTGTTTCGCAACCAAATAAGAGATGAAATTAAAAACATAATAAAGGACTCTGTATACTATAAGTTATAGTATATTCATAGTTTGTACTCTTTCTTATGATGTGGACACTGTGTTTATGTTATACTTCTCGCCTATTAAAGCAAATACTTAAATAAATAAAATAATACAATCTTGTACCTATATAGGTATGTCGTAGTTTATGTAAAAATTAATGTTTTTCTCTCTGTCCGTTCGTTTGCTTTTTTTTATTGTGCTTTTTTTTATTATATTTTTTTATATTGGGACTTTTAACCCTGAGGTTATGTCAGCCCTATTTTGTGCTTTATTAAGCGTGTTGTGCAAAAGCCCACGAAGGTTTCTGAACAATAAAAAAACACATTACAGCGCATGCCCGGAACAGCTAGATGTTAACAAAGGCCATAAATACTTATAATTATAGTTCTATATCCAAAAAGATTTATCAAATAGTACTGAAAACTAAAACACGATACCCATTTATACTGAGTAGGTATTTTTACAAACTCTCTCATTCTCTTCCCTTCGACTGGTTTTTAGAAAGTCGTAGCAATTCCAAGCCCGAGTGCTATCTTACTTGACTTTATCAAAAATTCTTATAACATTTTCAAAGGGTAGTCGATAAACTATTCCGAAATGTGATCGTCCAAATTTTGCGAGATCGTATCTCCGTTTCATTGGGACTGGAAGAACTTTTGAAACCATTGCTTTAGTCTTACATTTGTTAGCAGATCTACTTTTGAATAAGAATGAAAATTGTTTTGAAATTTGAAAACATGTATACAGGGTGTGAAATTAAATGCGTTACATATTTAACAGGACGCTTCAGACCATCAGGCTAAACCACTTTCAAGGAGCCAACATCGAAGTCGCTAAACCAAAACTGCTGTTCCATACATTTGGGGCCATTGGCTTTTTGTATGGAACAACTGCTATTTTTTCGCATTTAAAATGTTGGATTGAGAGCGAAAGTTGGTCAGTTTGATTGTTTGTCCCTTTGATGTGTGACGCATTTAACTTTACAGCCCTTATAAGTTTTGGTCAGCGAGTTTTGTTTATTATGATCTGCGGTTTTTGCTTGTGTTTATAATAGCCAAAAATACATTAAAGCCTTATCTGTTTCACACCTAAATCAAGACTAAAGTTACGTGTAAAATATTCCAACTCAACAATACCTATTGATTTAGTAACAGTGACTATCTAGAGATCTCTCTTGTCTCCTTTAGATTTGAATTTAAGGTAGCCTCAGTCGCAAATTGAAACCATTCACAATACGTCACGATTCTAGGTTCACAGGTTTGAGCTGGGATACCTATAATGAGTTTGGTGAATGGAAATGAAGTTTATTGTGTATGGACTCAGGTACAGGCTTTTGCAGATGTGACAGATATAGACACAAAGCAAATAACTAACTGTAAACGAAATGAAACATGTATAGGTACATTGTAAAATAGTTTCAAATAAATGTCAACTGTTATGTTGGTTACTATTTTACATGGGCCTTCTTAATATACTGACACTTTTTTAAAGGGAAGATCAGACGGTCAAACTGAACAATAGGCACCAAAATAGAAATCGCAAAAAAAAATTACCTATCCCATATTTGGCTAAAGTAGGTTTGCAGTTTAGTATGGAACAACTGTTGGTTTTTTCGCGATTTCGATGTTGGTGACATTGAGAAAGTTGTTCAGTTTGACGGTCTGATCAACCCCTTAAAAAAAGTGTCAGCATAATTCAGAAGAACCCTGTATAATACAATTTCAAAATTCCATTTTAAATGTCAATTATCAACAACAGAGACTTTCTAATCATAAACTATTCAAATATTACTATTTATGCTCCAAAAATGAAGTTATACTAAGAAAAATCTTTTTCTAAAAGACACGATTTCTACAAACTTTTAAAATTAATTACGTTCTTTCTAGTTATTTGAAGTTATAGTTATTCAAATTGACGTCACAAATGAGTTATTTTGAATGAACTATAATAATTTTGATGTTTTAATTAACGACCTATAATTAACTTTAATTCATTGTAAATCTGCCTGCTGTGCCAAGAGGTAGAAACCCACAAAGGGCGAATATTTAGAATAAGTATAGGATATTTAAATTTCGCATCTAATTAAACAGCAACACAAATTATCACTTAAGAAAACAGCGAAAATATCGCAATTAACTTTGATGATGTTATACGGTTTCAGCGGCGATTTCAAACAAACAAAGAAACGGATGAAATACAATGTTTTCGAGTGTACTCGAATTACTTTGCCTTCTCTGTTAGCGCTTTCATCAAATACAGGGTGCTCCAGACCAGATGTTTTTTTTTAGATTGCTGTTTTGGGGACCTAAATAAAAGGACCCAACTATTTTTATTTAGATAGATTTACAATTTAGTGTACTTTAAATCAACCAATGGGACTGTTTTTTAGAGAGCTAATAAAGTAAACACCGCATACAGGTCGGTTAACTAAAGCTGGCGCGTGCCACACATTTACGCAATGCTTTTGTCTCACAAAAGAAATAATGAAAAGTTTCTCTATATTTGTCAAGCACGGACGCAGTGACAGGAAAAACGTATTCGTGTGTGTCCATGAAAAGCTTTAGCTAACCGACCTGTAAAAAATTACACAAATTGTAAATAAAAAAAGTAATTTTCCTCAAGATAGAGGTAAACAAGAAATCTTTTTTTGTAATCTGGTGAAAACCGATTTTTTAACTGGCCGTGTCCGTATCTCCAAGTCAGCAGTTATATGAAAAATGAACCACTCTGTATAAGGTAAATGATTTCTTTTGAAGCTCCAGTTTATTCGTTTTCGGTTAAACTTTGCCTGTTAAATAAACCTTTTGTTATTTGGGGTTTGAATGTCTGATATCCTTTTCGTTGAGATAAACAAGGTAACTGAATATTCAAATTGTTCGGGTTTGTACACTTCCAGTTAGTCAATTTTACTTGTGAAGTTTTGAATTTGGGGCAAAGATAATAGTTTTAGTTCAAACTTTAATTTAAATATTCATTGCTTCTTAGAAAGTAGAACAAAGATCTTAAAGAATTGAAGGAGCAAGGACGATGTTCGTAAAATGGCTTGAATACGAATTTTCTAGTTAATCTATCGAATCAAGCACGTATCCAAGGGGGGGGGGGGATAGGTGGGATTTATCCCCCCCCGAAATCCGAATATTTGTATGGAAAAGTGGTTACAGGTAAACATTTTTCATAGTTTTTCAATGAAAACATACCAAATGTAAAAGATCATGTTGATTTAAGGTGTTTTTTTTTTTTTTGCATTCTCGATATTGGTCCCATAGAGAAAGTTGTTCAGTTTAAATAAAAATGTACTAGGAAGATATTCTACAGTTTCTATAACACCAAAAGCTGAACAAAAGGTATACTATTACACATACATTATGCAGCTTTAAGTAATTTTTGTGACCAAAAGCTGTACAAAAGGTAATTTTTACACTCTAATACATACATTATGCATCTTTAAGTGATTTTAGTAGCTAAAAGTTCAAGTGTATTACTTACTGTTTAAAAACTCACACCGACACTAGATGAGAACTGCTATAGAGCCCTGCGTGCTACTTGGGCCTGTATACACATCAAATTTATGTATTCTTCAATGCATGCATGTCTGTCTTCACATGTCAATACATGTCGAATCTACAAGACTTGAACTAATTGTAAGTCCAGTCGGGGTATTGCACTGAGACACAATCACCATTAAGTTAAAGGCTAATTAAACCCCTGAAACTTCCTTGTCCCCCGACGCGGCGGCGCTAACTCCATACGGTGGTGTCAATCATAAGCAACAGCGGTTCTACAAGCTAGGTTTATAAGTTTCACCGATGTACCTGCGCAATTGACAATTTTAATAGCGCGTGAACTTATATATTCACCAATCAGGATGTGCCACCTTCAGTCCCTTGCCATAATTGGCACATTGTTTTTGCGCCCTTTGCGCTAGGCGCTGCTATCCGACTTTGCACCCTTTGATTACTAAACGACTTCGGGTTTTGTCGGGGAACTCTGCACAAACGAAGATAGACGAGGGGAATTATTTTCCTGGTTGTACTGTTGTAATAACAAATTGAGATGTTATATACGTATACAGCATCCATCGTAATTATAGTAACTACCTTTTCAATAGAGCGATTTGTAACATGGTTCAATCTTAGCATTTTTTGTTCATCAAGTTGGTACCTATTCTGTCAAAATGCTTTTAAATGAATTGCCAAGTGCTTGTCAAAAATACTAGAGTCAATCACTCTGGCATTACTAAAGATTACCTACGAATTACCAAAATAATATTTTAAAGAAAAGAAATAATCTTGTTCCTGCCAATTTAGTTTGATGAAAAGGCTATTAGAAAATGAAAGGACCTTAACTTTAAAGTACCTATTCAATATAAAAGCATAAACTAACTTTATTATGATTTCGTCTAATTTAAATGAAAACAAAACTTTTGTTATCAAACTATTAAATTTCGCTAAAGGTTTAATGGCTGAATTAATTCAAGTGTTGTTGTTAGGCTTTAATAATCTCGTTTAAGTGGGGTTTTGAGTACGAAATCAATGAAAAACGGAGCGGGTTGTACTAGAAAATGTTGTTGAAATCTAAAATCAAGTTAAATCAAATGAGAAGAATACGTTTTTGGGTCTATTATTATATGTTTTATTAATAATAGACTTTAAATAAAAATTTATGAATAAAAGGGTGCACAAAATCCTCGAATGAGACGTTGTCACACCAACGATGCCACACCCAAACAAATTTTTAAATTACATTGAGACTGTATAATAATGATATCTAGGTATCTATGTTACAATGTCCAAGATATTTATTTATTAAAGCAATAAATATAAATGAAATGAAATGAAACTTCCTGCGCACACTGGGTATTTAGAAAGCATCTAATGCTGGTTGAAAAATATAACTTTGTTTTTTACTTTCATTTAAGTTTAACAATGATGACACCTAACCTAACCTAATGCTGGTTGGAAAATATTACTTTGTTTTTTTACTTTCATTTAAGTTTACAATGATGACAAATAAAACTCAATGGCGATGGCGTGTCAATTGACTTAGAAAAGCAACTAATAAAGAATTGTTAATATTTAAAACGCTCTAATCTATTTGACTATACCAAACACAGCAGCTTAAACGTTCTTGCAGGCAAATTGATTCTGTTCTCGTCAATTTTGGAAACGTCTAACGTTACAATCACACGGTAGGAGCTTGTTGCTTGTTATTTTGGATTTCGAAACTTGTTAATGTACTCGCTAGCGTTACCAGAAGGAGAGCCGCGAAACTTACCAAAGTTTATAAAGTTCTTATGAAGAATTAAGTAGAATGTACACGCCTTATGCTTACCTGTAACAAAGTAGGAATAAAAATTAATGTTGAACAAACTATAAGGTTACATGCTGTTGAGTTTCAACCATGTTTCGCGTTAATAATGTGATAATTTAGACTAGATAACGATCTAAATAGATCTATACAGGGTGTTACAAAAGTAAAAATAAATATTTAAAACTCTTAAGGGGGTTGTTCAGACCATCAAACTGAACAACTTTCACTAAGGGACCAACATCGAAATCACGAAAAAAAAATCTGATATACCATACATATTTTAGCTCGAGTCGATTTGTAGAGTATTATGGAACATAAAAATTTTTTTTGCGATTTCGATATTGGTCCCATAGTGAAAGTTGTTCAGTTTGATGGTCTGAACTACCCCATTAAATGTTTATTGGTATTTTTGTAACACCTTGTATAGAACAAACCAGAACAAGTATCAGAAGTTAAGTAACGACATTATATCGATGAATTTCTTGAACGATGGATATAAGGAGAATATGGCAAGAATCAAAGTAAGAATAAAAGTAGTAAGGCCAATGCAGCTAATGAATCTGATAGCCATGGCATTCTATCAGATTTGCATGAACCAATGATTACCTCGAAAAGGCAAAGGAACTTCTTCTATTTGTGTACGAATCGAAAATTCGTAGAGGAAATGAGCTTTAGGCACAAAAATCTGGGATGAAAGACAGCGAAGTATCAGCCTTCTTATTATGAGACATGGTACCTTTCGCTATCTTATTTCAATTTGAACGCTCCATTGATTGCAGATGCCGGGAGCGCTCTTCGTTTGCAGTTATCCAGAGAAAGGGAGATAAACAGATGGGAAGGAACACAGGTGTGACCGGGACAGATATCTATTTTTCTAGGGTAAGACGAAAATATCGAAAAAAGTTATCGCATCAAAGTCTCGGCGCTCGCAAAGGTCTCATTAAAAGTGCTTTGTGAAAGAATTCGCTCCAATTTATAAGGCAGTCGGCGGTAGATTGGTCGGAAAGTAAATAACGGCATTCTCTATTGTTTCAAACGAGCTCCTCTTGTTATGAACCGTGTTGTTGCTAATGTGGCTGTGACGTCACAATAGGAAGAGGTAATGACATCGTCCGTATAAGTGACACGTGATTTTTGTTGGTATTAAGGCTGTTTTAACTGCTGATTCTGATCTTACTTATAGAATTTTCTGTTTCTTCTATTCTGATGTCTGGGAAACATTCAAACCTTTTACTTGTAATTGTACATTGCGTTTCTACATTTATTTTGCATTTGTACAGTCTGCAACAAAAAACGCTCTTTAAGACCTTAACCAAGATTCAATTCGATATAATATTATGCTGTTAAAGTAAATCTTTTGATATTACAAAAGCAATTTTCAAAAATTTCCCTTTGAAATGCTCTCTAGAATCTAGAGTTGAACGATTTTTAAGCTGAAAATTCTTCAAAGAAATGTTAACAAAAATGTACTTACCTAGGAAGTTCCATTTCCACATTCTCCTTTCAAACGAAACCTCTAACTTCCCGAGTTCCTGTCATCTGTCAATGGCAGCGCCGGATTTACTTTTAAAACATGTCATTATTTTTTTATTACGGCGTGCGAGCAAAAATGTACTTATTTCGCGCTCCGTTGGACTGAAAATGTGACATCAGCGAGTGTGAAGGCACATGTCGTAGTATATAAATATAGGATGGTACAGGATGTACCAGTGATTGTGGTCGGAGGCAAGTAGGGATGATCTTAGTCAGGGGTCTCTAAACCTTATAGCCGAAGGGCCACAAAGTCCCAAAGGCCAAGACTAAGCTGGCTCATCATATCAACTTACTGTAATTTTAAATTACGCGCAAATCACTGACTACTCTACTTCTTGACTGACTATGGGGGCCGGATTGGTGGTGCTCGCGGCTTGGTGGACCATCCCTTAGCCCGATAGCATTGGGATTAAACTTTTCTGCCTTACAGAGGGTCAATCTCGAATCCGGAAAGGGGTGTAATGAAATATTTTTGTATCTGTGTATGTATATGCTTAAAATTATATTTCCCGATGGGGTAGACCAAGGAAGGCACATGATAGGGGAAGGAAGACAAACGTAGTCTTCTTTTGTCGAGACGATGTTGTCTTTCTTAGTGATGGGATTGAGCACCTGACTCATAGGAGATTCTGTACTCTATGGGCAGAGTGACAGGAGAGAGCGTACGCCTCAAAATCTTGATTATAGGTTTTCTTAAGATGTTTCCTTTCAAATTCATTCCTACGAGTCTAGTCTATACTTGGAATCACCGCCCTGTGTAAAAAGGAGTAAGTTACTAGACTTCCACTATACTATAAATGTTGGTGTGATAATATAATATGTATTGTAAAATAAATACAAACTTCATAAACACCGAAAAGAAAGAAAGAAGGGCAAGAAACTGCCGCATTCACTCACTCGAGCACAAATCATTTATTAAAATTACTACTATTCCCTGTGACCATGTTTGCTATAGTCCAATTTATCCGATACACCCTTTGTACTCTAGTATATTGCGAAATTTACGAGGTGATGCTACACTCAATATCTCCACCTCTTCAGTTTACGGTCACTGATTTTTATTCGTGCGACGTGGAATAAAACAAGACTACGATACTATCCAGTAAACTATCGGCTGGTCTAGCGTAGAGGAGAGCAGTAGGTTGAGTTACGTCTTTGAGCTATACAAATGCAGTGGGACGAATGACGACCTTATAACACATTTCACTATTTTACATCTTTTTCATTGGTAGGTGTAAAGGTAATTTTATTTGGGTGAGTATGTAGGATGAGTGGATATTAAAGAACTAATCATTGCCATTGTGTTATTTTTAACCTAATCATTTCGGTATTTTGACCTTATTTCCATTTAGGCAAAGGATAATTTAGCATAGAACGTAAAAATAGGAGGTCTGACGACAAATACGTAATATGCATGAAGACGGCAGGGCTATCAAGTTTTGTGCCGAGACTAGGTAGGAGAGGATTATGTTTAATCTATAGTGGATGATGTCTGGCTGATGATGATGATGAAAATAAAAATTTTTTTGTTGTTGTTCCCGTTGTCTCCCGCAGATCGGCTACCGATTAAGCGATTGCTGACAAACTATTTCAAGTGCGTGCGTTTTCTTAGAGGTATATTAGCTCGTATGTCGTCAAATTATGGAATTTGAGTTTAATTTTATGACGTCACATAACTACCTACATTTTAGCGCAAGTGTTTGGAGTGTGATACTGTGTTCAATGTTGGTTGTGAATAAACTGTATTATCTACACTGTACTGACCAGTTTTGCGTGCAGTAAGTGTGAAAGGCATTGCTTTAGGCTTGGATGTGACCCCAAATCGTTTGGGATCGTTGGGCGGTCGGCTATTCTTTAAAGTTTATAGTTGTGGAATCTAACTGTGTGGTGAAAGAGTTTTAGGAGGAAATTTTTAAAGAATTGTTAGTGGGTTTTGGATTGCGATCTGAATAAATTTCCATAGTTTGTTTTTCTCCTCTGTTTGTGGTCAATGAATGAAATATATGTAATGTAATATATTATACAGAATTCTAATATAAACGTGATCACTACTATTCACTACTAGTACGTGAAATTCACTAATAGTCGGAAGGCAATCCAAAATAAAAATTTCGTTCCTACGGCCTTTTAAATTAACTGATAGATTTTTACTCGTTAATTCTGTTAGTACTCCACCTTGTAAATACTACGTCAATATAAAAGGGAAAAAATATCTCAATGTATAATCGAGAAATCGTATTTCAGACTGCAAATGGTAATAAATTATTATTTTATGTCTTTTTATGGTAATCAGAAAAGCAAAAATACAAGTTTATTTTTAATGCAATCGAATTCTTTACGTAAACAGTATAGCTATTTAAAAAACATCAGTTTATTAAGAAGGACCCTGTATAGAATTGCCATCTAATAATTTTAAACAAAATCGTTGAGGTTAAATTACACTTAAAATAGTACGTGTTTTGAACTTCGAAATTTTGCTAAACTACCACAGTCTATTATATTACGAGAAACATTATGTAATTTCGTCGTCGACTACAATATCGGATGTCAAAGGCCCATTTAATGATGTACAAGAACATTTAACCACACTGTAACACAAGAGCTTTGTTTGACAATTATATTCTTCATGTAATTGTTTTACCGATAATTACGTAGGCCATGTACTTACATACTTTTGCTAGAATAAATTGAAATGATTTTTTTGTGAATTAACAATCGAATTTAAAGATTCCCTGACTTGTAACAACAAGCACGATTTAACATAAAATACAATTATTGTAATTTTATCACTGCAACATTTTAACCATAAAATGTGCATTTAGACACTTACAAAATGGAACCCTTTGAACGTCCAGACATGTGAAACAGCCATGTCCCGGAATGGTTGTATCCACAACTGGCTGCGTCATTCCGGATTCCATAACAAGTAATTTCATGAAAAAATACAAATTTGGAGCAAAAAACATCTAAAAATCGGCGCATAGTGGCGATTTTCACAATGTTTAGAAATATGTCAAGATCTTGAAAGCGATCTACTTAGAATTGATTTTATATTTTTCCCCGAAATGTTATAAGCTGGCCTACCTCATATTTTCGGCTGGACGTTGAGTTTGGGGACATCTTGAACCCTTTAAAATACGTGAAAGTTTGGAATAAACCTATACATCGTGAGGAAACTTGCATGCTTCACTTTTGAGGCATGTCATTGTACCAACTGTCCATTACAAGTGATGGATGGGCTCACTCTACGTCACACTGGAGTTTCGATGCTAGGTACTAAAACGTGGATGTTCTGAGGTTTTAGAATATCTTTGACTTCCTTCATGGGGAATATAGTATGCTTGTATAAACCTCTAGTGAGAACCGAACGATATGCCATGCCATAGTTGGATAAAAACCATAGTTGGCACACCTGATCCACAACATAATACCCACGTAAAATATTGAGCCGAGCTCCGGTGCTCCCCTCAGTAGATGCAAATTGGCACAGAGGAGTAGGAGGCCGCGACCCTTCGGGAGCTTGCATTCGATTATGTGACAAATAGCTACCTACCTACTTGGCTATACGTATACTTTGGTATACATGTAGGACTTTTGATTGGATATGGAAAGTAATATTATTTTGATGTTAAGGCCAGGTTATTCGCGTGCAAGCGTCTCTTTCTTACAAGCATAAGTTTGCAATTAGCCATCATTCGCCATTTTCATCGATATCTTTTCTCTTGGGTGTTTCTAAGTTTCAAAGTCTGGCAATTTGTCTAGATTTAATGTATTTAGTTAAGTGGACAAAAAGGGGTAACTATAGGATACTTTTGATCGAGTCAAGTTCAATTGATCTTATAACCTAATGCGACTTTGACTAGAGTAGATTCTTAAGAATAATTTTTTTTCCGAATTTATAATCCTATTTTCTACGTTTCAGATGGTTTTAATAAACTCAAAAACGCGGATAACCTAGCCTTAATGTTTCTACCTAGTTTTTAAAGCGTTTAAAACAAGGCGTTGCATGGAAATTGGTCGGAATAGTATGTACAACGTACCTACAACTTACTGTACTTATTATAGTTCGAAATTTGACACTACACGCATGTTCCAAACTTAGTATTAGCTTGGAGTCTCTGCTTACGGTAGTATATATACTCTGTGCTACACGTCAAAATTTTTATGTAATGTTAAAAAGTGTTTCTTCTACATAGACTTAAACTCTAGCGATAGACTTGCCTTTCCATAGAAGCAACATGTTCCACTTGAATGAGGTGTACGCACCTAATTGATGTTCCCGAGTTCACTTCGTCACTATGGCAATGACAGACCGCAATGTGTCATTTTGTGTTGTTTTGTGTGACATGTTGTTTGTTTGAACGAGCTTGTCTATCGCTAGAGTAATATGTATAATATGTTCTTCTATACGTTAATTTGCCAACAACCATTATATAGTTTCTTCCCCGAAATTAACCTTATCAATAATTTCCATCAAACGTATAACACCGGTCTATTCACAAAAATGATAAACAAAACTAACGAACATCACATTCCAAGCAGTACAAAAAGGTCTAAAGGACACGACACGAGTCATCTTGTCCAACAAAAGCACTCGATATGTCGTCGGAATCTATTTTTGAATCCGTCTACATCGCCTCCATCGGGCCTCATAATGTGCAGGGCACCGCGGTCCGACCTTTTTACGCATCGGTTGAGGCCCAACAAGCACCGGGTGGAATAGTGTGGGAGGGCACAAAATAGATAAAGTACAGTATGTACAAGTTACGTTTGGTTCGCAAAGAACCAAACAATTTCGTTGAAAGAGTGAACTGTTTTGACTGTATAGAAATGTTTTATTTCAATGAACTACATTTACATATTTTTATAGTGAGTATACCGCGATTTTACGAGTATACCGCGAGCTGGCTTAGTCATATTCTTAAATTCCTGAGATATCACGATCAACACTAATCAAAATTAACTACAAATACAACTAGATAAATATTGGAATATTATAGTGTATTAATACGTTTTAGTGTATAAATGCGTACAATCCTGTTAGTAAATACGTTTTAGCGAAATAAACATTCATTAATTCGATTATAATATAATCTAATATATACGCAACCCGATGTTCTTACACCTTCTTCAATTCTGATACATCTACATTTCTTTTCTCTTCAACAGGGTACAGCTGTTCCATCCTCGTCAGTTTCGATCCTTCTCAAGAGTACCTTCTAAAAAAGCCGTGGTGGTCCAGTGGCGAGTAACCTTGCCTGCCGTGCAGGAGGCGATGGTTCGATCCCCGTCCAGGCCGACTCGTACCAATGAGTTTTTCGGAATTTATGTACGATTTGTAACACCACTGGCTTTTCCTGAAGGAAAACATCGTATGGAAACCTGCATGCTTCAATTTCGAGGCATGTATTGTACCCACTGTCCATTATAAGTGGCGACGGGCTCACCCCCCGTCACACTGGACAGAGTCTCGGTACTACTGGTGAAACGTGGATTTTCTGAGGTTTCAGAATATCTCTGACTATGCATATATACGCAACCCAATGTTCTTACACCTTCTTCAATTCTGATACATCTACATATCTTTCCTCTTCAACAGGGTACAGCTGTTCCATCCTCGTCAGTTTCGATCCTTCTCAAGAGTACCTTCTGTTCTTACGTTATTCAACGAAAGGCCCTTAAATTTAGTCGTGGAGCTCAGGTGATGGAAAGGATTTTTAGATGAGATTGACGACAATACTGTTAGAGGGAGAATTGCCTTTTTATATGGAAGATGCTCCAGTTTCGGCGCCATGTTTTGCAAAAGCTGCAATCTCATAGTCCTCCCTTTTTTAAATCAAAATTCCAAGAATTATTATATATTAAGGCTAGGTTATTCCACTGCAAGCATCTCTTTTTTGCAAGCATAAGTTTACAATTAGCCATCCCGCTCCAATTGAAAGCAGGATCGCAAAAAAACGTGTTTTTCATCAATATCTTTGCTCATGGGAGTTTCTAAGCTAAAAATTCTTCTTAGTTCACTAGAAATATATAATGTATTTAGTTAAGTACAAGAATAAAAAGTTAAATATCAGCAGTTTAATCATAGTATTGAAAAAACATAAAAAAAGGGGTAACTTTGGGATTTTTTTCTATCGAGTAAACTTAATCTAATCGTGTAATTGAGAACAGTCGCCCATCCGCCCGATCCTTAAATAAGACATAATTTAATTTCAGACTTTAAAACACAGTTTAAAATACTTTCGTTCGTGTTCAAAAAACGGCCTCGACGGGATAAGAGCGTCTTAATATGCGCTTAATAAATTAAGCGTATGGTTTCAGGGTTGTCAAAATCTTTACTAAAACTACAAGTAACTTTGTAAGCGCGCAATTATAGTAAGATTCACTTTAGTAACATAATAGTTTAAAAGGTGATATTATATTCAATGAAATGGAATGATTTCATTTCATACTTATAATTCAACATTGTTGAATATAGGTGTGGGAAAGAGGTTACAAAATAATTATAGGTTACTTACTATACAGGGTGTAAGGAAAAATAACATTAACCTTTAAACCACATACTCTACCCATCAAACTGAAAAACTTTTACTATGGGAGCAAACCTCTCAGGACAAAAAAAAAACTGTTGTCTCATACATTTAAATCGAGTACACATTGCAGTTTAGTATGAAACAGCAATCTTTTTTTACGCTCCCATACTAAAAGTTGTTCAGTTTGATGGCTAGAGTATGTGGTTTAAAGGTTAGTGATACTTTTCTCTAAACCCTGTATACTGCCTTCTACTCTGGCATAACAAAGTCATAAATGTACAGAATTTGTGATTTTATTGTACTCTATCACATTCAAGCAAAACAAAAACACCGAATATTAAATTTTAAAGTCTTTCTGCCTATTCTCTAAAAAGCGCAAAACTGTATGCAAATTTCAAGGTTGGGTATAGGATGAGGCGAGGATATGCGCTGTTTATTTTGGATATATCCATAAACATGATATCCATATACTGACCAACGGAAGTGCATGAATGCATGAATGTATGAATGTGGATGAGGCTAAAGAAGTGTGTCTGAATCGAAACGAGTGGTGAGTTTTAGTTTCTGTCCACCCCTGTAGATATAATCGCCGCGAACTAAAAGTAGGAAAGTAAGTTATAGCCTGTAGGATTCCACTATAGCGCAAAAGACTCCTCTTACGAATAAGGGTGAGAGGGAGTGGGCCATACTCCACCACGCGGGTCTGGTGCGGATTGGTGGAGATACTAGTGTTCAACTTGCCGTCACGTGAACGAAATAGCTAAAAAATGCAAAAAATATTACGATGGCTGAAAAATGTACCTAATATTATTAAAATAAAATAAAATCTTTTGTCAGTCAGTGCCTCGGATGGCACGACAAAGTTTGTTCTCCGTGATTGATAGAGGCCCCCTCCATCCATCATTTCACAATACAGAGAGATTATTATTCATTTTATTTGTACCATTTTGTACTTTGTTACCATTTGTATGAATCTGTTTAGGGATAGTGAATTATGTCGTAAGTTATTTTACAATATAGTGAAGTTTGTCAAAGGAAATGGATAGCTGCGAGTTTTACATCGACGATGTTCAGGATAGAGCGAAGTGTAAGAAACAGACAAGGAAAGCAGGAGTGCAATTCTCTAAGCGTCACATCGCTGTCAAAAACATCGATGAGCTCACAAATGTAACAACCTTCAGATCGTCGATACATGACATAAACTTTGCGAATACCACATTTCCTGCCCGCCAATGATTCAACGATGATGTTAAGTCAAGTAAGGTAGTGCCCACAGACTTAAAAGAAGAACCAGACGTAATGTCTTCTAATCATGAGTGAAGCACCCATTTCTTTTGTGTACGTGCTGTCACGCGGTACATAAGGTGACGGGTTGTGGCACCTGCGCCTAGAGCTAGTGCATCTGTGTGAGTGTAGGTCCCTTGCAGAACAAACGATATTGTATTACCTTGCATGCTTCACATCTTTTTAGTGCAACATTCGGTCCGTATTTCTTTCAAATCCGTGGTTGTGCCCATGTTTGCGCTTAGAGAATTTCATTGTAGATCCCGCTACCTAGCGGGACAGCCGCTAGGAAGATGATGAAAGTGAAGGAACCTGCCTGCTGTGCCGAGGGTCGCGGACTCGAATCCCGTAAGGAACAAATATTTGTATGATGAATATTATTGTACCCGAGTTATGGATGTTGGTATCTATATATGCATTATATATCGTTGTCTAGTCATCATAATACAAGTCCAGGCTAGATTCTGGTGCTTTAAATCTGACTAGATAATTTGTGTGACAATGTCCAAGATATTTTAAATATTTTATCCGCAGAAGAAGCCAACTCTTGTATTTAAAATAATTTTTTAACAGTTACATTGTCTTTAAAGGTTCGGGTTCAGATCTGAATGGATGACATGCCGTATACCGTGTACCAATTAGTTTTTATATCTAATGTTCAGTCAGCAAAAATTTCGTATGTTTACCTAAAACTAAAGTACTTTTATTGAAAGCAAAAATTCGCAACCTTGAAAGTGAAACCTAAGCATCCACAACGTAAACGTAATAAAAAATAAATCAAAATTCCCCACCGTCCTACAAAAACTGGTCAGAATAGATAATCATTGTTACGGCCAAATAAATTCGAACACCAAAAATAAAATCCATTCCTTGAAAAGCGAAAGTAAGATTGATAGTATAAGTTCAATAAAGTTGGCGGCAGTTTACTCTACATCTTCCCCTTTAGCTTGGGGTCCGCGAGTACCTTAAGGCTTATGGCACACTGACAAGATGTTCGTCATTATTTGATGCGAATAAAAGAGACCATTCATCCTGAAACCTTGAAAGATATATAAATACTAGTATAAGGTGCTACTTTATTACATTCTTAAAAAAGGAGAGAATAAAATGAATCCGAAACCGATGAGTGTGTATGTTTTGATCCATTTTTGGGGTACCGTACCCAAAGGGTGCCAACGGGAGCCAACGGGACCCTAATACTAAGCCTACCTGTCCGTTCGTCGTCCGTCCTTCCTAACTTTAAAGTGCTGTATCTTTTGAACAGCAAAAGGTAGCGAGTGGAAATGTAGACAGATCATTTGTGTTATTATTTTGGATTTGATAACAAATAATAGTAAAAAACAATAAGACAATAAATAAGGTGCGGTGTACCCATACAAAGTCAAATTCAATATCATTTATTCAATATAGGAGCTTGAAGCAATTTTTTAAAGCTAACACCGCGTCGGAACGTGTTTTCGCTGTAGAGAAGATGCGGCCAGAAACTCTACAACATAACACGACTTAATAACTATTACAATATAAATTCTTAAGCTACGGTTATGTATACAATAATACATAGTCTATTTACAATACAAAAAACGTGTTTTTTCATGTTTTTTGTTTGTTTTGTTCTATAGTAAAACCGGCAATACATAGCAGACTATAGAGTATAGATAGAGCATATTTGAACCTACTCTAAAGTAAAACTACAAATAATAAAAACCGGCCAAGTGTGTACCGGGCTTGCGCTAAGGATCCCAGATAATTTTTAAAGTAAATATGGTGGTTCGGACCCCTCGGCCGTTTTTAAGAGCATGAGTGTGTACAGCAGTCTCTTTCATAATATTTTTTTTCTACACAAACATTATCACTACCATAATTCCTTATGGGTGGTCAGAAACCCGGATCCAACTACCAACCACTTATAACACGGCCTATTTTTAGCATATCGCACATTTCGAGATGGAACACCAACAATACCACACCAAATCTGTTATTAAAAACTATCGTACCTACATAAAAGACAAGTTATTCGTCGTTAAGTATTCCGCGAGGGTGCAAGGGATCCCAATCACATCCGCATGGAGCAAGAGCCTGAAGATTGATATTTGATCCTCAAACTCGAGCTACGATCGAGGGCGCCTTGGGCGAGATGATGTATTACCTACTGGATGTGGCTAAGCTATTTTGGGTTACTTTTGAATTATAAAGGTTTTTTTAAAGCATAATTCGGGTAATACAATTTGCAGTTATAGTTCTACATATACATTTTTTTAAATATGCTGACACTTTTTTAAGGGGTTGATCAGACCATCAAACTGAACAACTTTCTCTAATAGACCAACATCTAAATCGTGAAAAAAATCTGCTGTCCCATTCATTTGGCTCGAGCAGGTTTGTATGGAAGAGCGGATTTTTTTTTGCTATCTTTGTCCTTTAAACCTTATACTCTACCCATCAAACTGAACTACTTTTTCTATGAGAGCAAACATATCTGCGCAAAAAAAAACTGCTGTCCCAAGCTAAACTGCTATGCCTACACGACTTAAACGTATGAAACAGCTGAATTTTTTTTGGTACTTGCAGGTTTGCTCCGATGGCTAGAGTATGTGGTTTACTTTTCCTTACACCCTGTATTTTGTCCTAATTTGATTTTTCAGAAAACAGATCGATATTAACTGCTTACTTAGAACTTTCAACACTTCTTAAAAATATATTCTTACCAAAAGAAAAAGAATATTGAGAAATTCGGAATGTAATATTTCTGACCTGAATGGTGTTTCTGTAAATAATTTTTATGGAACGCGGTAGAACCCGTTAAAATGATTAACTTTAGCTTAATTAGTAATCGCGTAACGCTCAAAAACTGTGTAAAATTTTTATGCAGTTGAAATCGTATTCGGTGAATAAAATCTCGAAAGTGCAAGTATGTAACCGCTGTTTTGTCTCCTTATTGTACACACGCCATAGACGAAAATTTTTTCGCTTACGCTAGTAGACCGAATATCAGTGTAACCGGGTATGGAAGCATTTTGGAGTCAGATGGCCGAAGTACAAAAAAGTGGATACGTCGATAAGGACAGCAATAAGTAGCGGTCTCCTTTTTTAACTAGAGCGAATTTGCTATGTGCATCTCTTACTGAGTGATATGACAAGACACGTGCTTCCTTCTAGTGCCTTCTCTTTCTACGACACACGCAGACGAAGATAGCGGAATAGACAAGAACGTACAAAATGGCAAAGGTTGACTCGGTTCAGTTCCGTAGCTTTACTAGACATTTCCAATAAGGTTTTATATCATCGTAACACTTATTCATATCTAGAGTACGTACATGTTGACCGTAATCCGGGTAAAGGCTTCCGTGTTCTGAGCAATATTGCCGATAGAGGCCTTTACTTTATTTCTATAGTTCATACCTTACCGTAAGTTCTAGAAATAGCTCTCTAGCTTACATTATAAGATTGTAAATGGGTCGATTCGCGTGACGCATCGAACTGTTATATAATTGCGTATATGGTTTAAAATAAAAACCATAGGCATGCAAATGTAATTAGAAATTAAAATAGGAGTTATACCTACTAAACCTATGGGCTATGAGGCTTTTATTATGGAAACTAGACAACTGCACTATACAATATAATTATTTAGCGATTAGGCCTCCGCACATTGCAGCGATATTATCGAGCGATATTATCGACAGCGATATCAAGACACCTTACTGTAAGAGGTTATATATCGCGGGGTTCCGTACTGGCCGCTTTAGTTTAAGTTTGGAACGCATATCAAAAGAAACAAAGATTGAAAGCGTTTGTATTTTGTCTACGAATAAGAGAATGTATAGAAGTATAAATGAAGCTCAAAAAGTGGCACCAAAAAAATTGTAACGCGTTCTAAATTTGTTCTTTAAAAATTGTAACTCGCCGCCAAAACTCATACAAAATGTCATTTTTCATGGGGTGCCAAAAATGATTTCGATTTTGTTTGGAGTTACTCTTCCATATTTATTCTCTTATTCGTAGGTATTTTGTCTTAGATCCGGGGGCGAGGGGATTGTCATGTTTCTCGATAAATAAAATATCTTCTAAAATATAATCCAATTTATTGTTATTACGCCGCCACCTCTGAGCGAAGCCCCGTAACATTACACACTGCAGCGATTCCGCGATTTGCGTCACGCATGCGCCCCACCACTGAATGTAGTCGAAAGAGTTGCGATAATATCGCGGCAGTGTGTGGGATCGAGCGCGTCCCCATACAAAATGTACTGGAAACAATTATCGCAAAATCGCAGCGATATTATCGCTCGATAAAATCGTGAGGAGGATAAAATGAGCGGAGGCCTTTATTTAGCATAAAAATGGTGATGATGATATATTTTTAATTCCATGCACCGAAAAAACTATGTTTGTTCCGAATGTAATAAAAAAAATAGTGTTATAAATGAAAACTCCTGCTTGTTATATATTTTTCCGTTTCCGTCATTATTATTACCTCAAATAACAGCATCATTAAATAAACTCCAGTAAAATAATCGTCAACATTTAATTGCAATATAAAGTCTCACAGCAACGATCGATGGCCAATGGGCACTGTGCAAATTGAACGGCAAAATATACTCCTTAAATTATTGGGGTTCAGCAAACAGCGAGTGTCGGGCACAGCAAATATTGCCAGCCCGGCAAACACGTCCCTACGCTATTCATTAACTTATCCAGGGACGTACAAAAACATACCTTTAATTTCGTGATCACGAGTTTCGATTGGGACACTGGATAGGACCGTGTCTATTATTAAATTGAGATATCTAGTAGCTCAGTTTTAAGTTATTAGATCGATGTTTTTAATCGAAGAGGAGGAGTTCCATATATATAATTATGTAATGGCTAAAAGCCAAAGTGTGTATACACCAAGTTTTAACCGGCTCCAACTAGGTGTTATGTAGCTGGTAGGTTAGGTTAGGGTAAGTTTTATTTCTTCGTGTAACCCCACTTCGGAATTTAGCCGTAACATAATTATACAAAAATTTATGACTGTATTTCATTTTTAATGGATATTAAGTTATCTCCGCCTGTTTCAGTATACATTTGCAGCCAGGCTGACCTATACCATAGGAATGATGCTATCAGATAGGATCTAGCCACGTTCTAGAAAACGTTACTTTTGTTATGTGCTGCTCAAGGAACCGACAAACCGAAATATTCTGTCTTGTCAGTGAAACCTGACCGCATATAACTCTTTAATTAAAATACATTGTACTCCCATCCTTTTCTCAAGCATTTCTTTCGTTGACGCATGCTCTGTTCATCGTTAGAGCCTGACGCCCAATATTAACCAAATTAGATCCCCTTAAACTTAATTAAGACTTAAGACTACGCATTGGTCAGACACAGGTCGTCTGATGAAAAGCTAGCAAGTCTATTCTAAGCCTGAAATAAACTGAACTGTAAAGTCCTGTAAGCCTAGGGATTGATTCTAGTAGGTCTGTCTTGGATTCCTACAAACAAAGGGAGGAATAATATGAATAAATGTAGAGTACACTTAATACTCTAGAGTAAAGCCTGTTCAAAGCTTTAGATATTGACGTGATTGGTTGAAATGAAAATAGAGAAGATGGACCGATGGATCGAAAAAAATAATAGACAAAAATAACTGAAAGATGCTAAGTTGGCAAACTAGGTCATATTATAATTAAAGAATTTATTTTTTAATTTCTTTATGTTTTACTATTTATACTAGTGTTTTTATGTAAAATCCTCAACCCTGCCATAATTATGCCTGAAATTGGCTTAGCATGATATTGTTGACCCACTTTTACAATTATAGCCTTGATTATCCTATTGCTGTCTCCCGTTTGCAATGGGGGGAAGTAGGAGATTTGTTGCGGATTCCAAGACAGATTTTAGTCATCCCATGGGCTCACTGGACTTCATTGTACAGTGCTGTGAGTGTCCTAAGCTGTTGGTTGATTCTTGTTTACAGTAGTGGGATATGTTATTTAAAAAAATAGCCATTTCCAGTGTGTTTAAATCCTGTGTCCCATAGAGTTTCATAAACGTAACGCACCGAAAGGTTTATATTTTGTACAAATACTTGCATCCCAATGAGTTGGAATTTTCAATATTTGGTTTTGTGTTTTTTGAATTAAACACGTTTGTTTGTAATTTTAATTTGTATTGCGATTGGTTATGAGGTTGTTGTTGATTGTTTTTCTGATTTAATTAAAGTGTTCTCATTTCTTGACAGTAACATTTACGCCTTCCTTTTCGATACGATCGTAAACTCTGCTCTTACAAAACACATTTTCAGTCAGTAATTGCAAAAACTTCAGGATAAAATGACAAAATGTTATCTCAAAATCTATCATTGTTTTTTTTACGATTGGGTGGATCCACTGGTGTTGTTGCATTGACGACCCAATAGCTCAGTTTGTAGTGAAACTGACTGCTGAACTGAGGGTCGTGGATTCGAATTCCGCAAGTCGCAAATATGTATATATAATATATACAATATAGATATACAATATCGTTATCTACAGGCATCATAATGCCAATTTGGACTAAATATATTCTGGTGAATTAAATGCTACTACATAATTTGTGTGACAAATTGACAATGTTCAAGATATTTATTTGTTTTATTAGCCATTCAAATCCAGCCCAAACACAGTATTCAACAAGTGGCCAAAAACAAAAATTATCCTCAACAAAAACTGAACTGATTTCGTTACTTCCAAAAAAATACTTCAATAAAAATTAATACAAGGGAAAAAAATTTAACAACCGTCCTCCAGAGAGTAATCTAGATAATAACACCCGGGGGATGACAAAGTTATAATTACTTTTTATTTTCTCCCAGCGCTGCATCACACGAAATTACAAGCGACCTTAATAAGCGTTGTCAAGGCGTTATCTCATCTCATCATCAACCAAACTGTGTTTGTAAAATGGGTGCCAAGTTGTTTACGAAAAATATTTTAGGAAGATTTTATTTTTGTTTCGAAAAATTGTTTTGTGCTATTTTATTTGCTAAGCCAGCTCAAAAGTCTATTTAAAAGCGCCTTAAAAATATTCTAGCACTGACAGTATTGTTTTGTGTTGCTAAATAATCAATATAGATTGACGGCAATGTAATAAAAGCATAGAGATAAACTCGCGGTTTCTACTGGTCTTTATCATTGGATTAGTATCCTGCGTGTACAATAAAGCGTTAACAATAATTAAATTGAATCTGTTATTAAGCCAAAAAGGACGAAGTGAAAGAAGAGAACGAAGCGACGGAAGCCCGATGTTTCTGCTTTCTGCCGTAGTATACGGGTGTGAGCGTTTTTATATCCTATATACACTATTTTCACTTTATTTTACAAGGAAAAAATTACACATTAATTGTTTTCTTATGACTTCTTACAGCAAACCTTCCTTGGTTTTTTTCGTAGGATGCGAGCCGCTGTTTACAGCGTACCAGATTTCACAAATCATAATTATAGTATCGTTTGTGTATCCTTCTACACAAAAAACATGAATTGTAAGTGCAAATATTTATAGTTCTATTGGTAGGACAGAGAGTTTATATAATTTGTTTTATGTTTACAAATAAGATAATTCGTATTTTATATTTTTAAATCGTTTCCAAATCCTTAGACATGTACAAGCTCAAACAATAATTAATCACTAGAAATTCAGTGCAGAAAATAACTAACCCCTTCTATTAACAAACTTGGGAACTAGATACAACTCATAATAAAGGTAAATAATTACTCGCTGCTTCAATGTGACTCAGTGTTGCAAACGTAAATAGCAAAAACAACGTTCCTGCTGTGATCACTAGCTCGTCCCAATAGTCATTAAACTCTGTTTATTTTGGTGTCCACCTCCCTCCACCCCTTTGAACTCCCTACACCGTGTACCGTCGACCATACTTTGTACTTACTAACTTAAATTGTTTCGGTTATTTCATTTCGATTTGTATGTTTTGTAGAATTTGGCTCCCTTTTTCGGTGCACTTTAAAGATTTTACGTAATATTATCAGGTGTATTTTTGGGTTACAATGTTCATGTTATAAATAGAAGAAAATTTTATTAAGTCAAACTTTTTATATTTTTGTTTCGTAATAAAACTTAAGACATTAAATAACATAACACACACAACAACAAACAAGACAAAAAAAGGAGAAAGACAATTAAAATTTGTCATATTCTAGAGATTCCTTAGATAAATAATTGTGAAAATTTATAAAACGTAGACAATATTCTAAACACAAGTATTTTACATTGTTTTTAAATCTCTACAAAAATAAAAATTTAAAAGAAAAATTTAGTTTATCGAATTTGCATATTAAAAGACCGATAAGTGATTGTAAAAAAGTGTGTTTTCTATTCATTGGAAACGTTCCATTTTTCAAGAAATAGTTAGTTAAATTAACACCTTAGAAAAAGTATACGTCTAGCTAGAATGAGCCTCACCCTTCTACCGTATAAAACAAAAGGGGCAAACTTTCTTAGGTTGGTGTGCGTGAGGCATCATACAAATGATGTCTGTGTGCGTGGATAGGATTTATGGCTGTCTGGTTGTTTTTTTTTCCGATGCTTTCGTATCTTCGAATATCAATCTTGACATATAACTTATCAAAGATTAACACAGTGTATAAGCCCAGGATACAAAATATGTGTAAATGTTTAATGCGGCATATTAAACGTACATTTTCTATATACTTAATTTTTTTTCACACCTTATCAAGGCAGAAGGGCAGAGTACAGACAGCAGTGGTGTCATAACAGTATTATTTGAGCGTCAATTGTTTTTGATACAATGTTTTTGTTGACTTTAATGTGAACCGTTACCCCGGCAATGGCAAATGATTATGTTTTTCGGATATTACACGGCATTCAACGTAATGGTGTTCGTATTGATGACTTCCAGTTGGATGTATCTTTTATCTAAACATTTATTTTGTTTAAGGGGCTACCTCCTGGTTTTACCATGAAATTGGGTAACTTTGTAACCATTTTATTAATTAACTATGACACTTTTTGAGCTGAAAAATAATCTGAACCATTTACACCATATGAGAAGTGATGTGGTTTTTTATAAATCGATTTTAATGAATAACACCGAAGAAAAGGGTCTCTAAAGTCACTCCTTTTTTTCCTGTTGTTACCTTTCATAATATTGTAAATTTTCATTTTCTTCTGATTTAAAATGTAAGAGTAAAAACTCTTACATTTTTAATCATTGTTCACATTCACAACACAATTTAGAATGATGTGGTTTTCTTACTTTTTCGAAATTAATAAAAAATCTTCAAATTTTTCAAAGAAAACCGCTAAATTATGACTCGGTTTGTTTGTGATTGAGGTCCTGCAGCCGTAGAATGGCAGCGTGATATAGCAGTATCGCATCTTCACTCTCTTTCTATTTGCGCGCGAATGAACGAGATAAAAAGCGTGACATAGCCTTATCGAATACATCATACTACGACCACTGGGTCCTATGAATCCTGGTTGTAGTCGTAATCGTAGTCGATATTATCTGGTTTCCACAAGGTTTCCATAATAAAAAGCCTAGATGGCTGCAGTTTGGGATTAGAAAATGAGTGTGAGAGATATTTATTTTTAATTAAATATATGTGCGAATAAAATTATGTTTCATATGTACCAGATAAATAGGTCATCATCATCATCAGCCTATCATCGTCCACTGCTGGACATAGGCCTCTCCCAAGGCGCGCCACAAAACTCTGTCCTCGGCCTTCCTCATCCAGTCGCTCCCCGCTACTTTTTTTAGGTCGTCTGTCCAGCGGGCAGCAGGGCGTCCCACACTACGCCTACCAGTACGCGGTCTTCACTCTAGAACTCTGACACCCCATCGGTTGTCAGTTCTTCGACAGATATGACCAGCCCACTGCCACTTCAGCTTGCTAATTTTCTGAGCTATGTCAGCCACTTTAGTTCTGTGACGAATCACTTCATTTCTGATGTGGTCCCTCAGAGAAACACCGAGCATAGCTCTCTCCATAGCTCGCTGAGCGACCTTGAATTTATGAACTAGCCCAGATAAATAGGTAGCAGCGGTTATATCACTAAAAACAATTTTACTGAAGTGAACACAGTAAAAGCAAAACATAATAAAGTAGAAACCAAACCTATAAATACTAAATTATGAATATGATAGTAGTATAACAACAAATAGGCCATCGCCACATCAGCCACTTAAATATTTTGTTTAATTAACTTTTTATAGCCCTCGATAATAGCATGCTCGCCATACATACTCGTAAATACACATGCAAGTTAATTTATATTGTCCCGCCATTTTCTATACTACGCTTTGTTAGGGTTGACAATTTACAGAAATCATAAAAATATATAATTTTTATTTACCCATATCATAAAGAGGTAGAAATAGAAGGGTACAAACAGCAGTCACTATACGCAAATCCAAAATTTTCCATACAATCGTCATTTTGCTGCAAAAAAAGAACATAAAAAACTAATGACCCTGTTTTGGAAGATACTCATTATAAAAGCACTAATTTACACCCAGAAAGCGATAGAGCACAACATAATATTTGGTTTAAAAAAAAACGGATCGTATCACAAACATAACGTCAGAATAATTTCAAAGTTGGAAAAACTTTTGACAGATGGACTTGAAAAAGAAACGTCAAAAATTGTCAAGCCTAGGATCCTGTAAAACGTTAGTCATCATGTCAAATAAGAAAGGGCGGAATGACCTGGATGCCATTGATGACAAATGACAAAATACCAGAACTAGTCCAAAGTTGAGAGGAATAAATGGACGAGTTAAAGCAATTACCTATTATGTGGTAAGGGTCTAACTCTGACATAAGTATTTAAATTTTTTATAAAATGATCACGGTCTGAAAAGGTTTCGTGGCCCTGGTTCTGTGATCTTCGTATTTTCGCCTTTATTTGAAATTAAGTTTAATCCAAAATAAATAGGAAAGAATGGGCGAGTTAAGGGAAGGATTTTGGTGGTGGTGGTGGGATTTATTTAATATTATTTATTGAACTGCCAATACTCGTAGCACTAACAACAATTGGCTATATGAAATCAAAATGTGTAAAAGTTACAAAAGTACAATTTTCTAATTACCAAAAGAAGCTAACGATGAGATGAAACAGATAAAAACATTTATTTTTATTTTTAGTTTCCACCTATTGCAAAAAGTGTTACAACCCTAAAGTGGAACTAATTAAACACAAAATGATGTTCGACACCGGCATGATAGAAGCGTTGCGTGTCAATGCTCAATGAAGTATAGAGCTGCATCAATTACTGAACACCGGCTTTTACCTATTGTAAAGTATTAAAAAATATGTGAATAGTTGGTCAGTAAAAGTTGAATATACATGAAAGCATGCATCTAAGAATAACGCTCCTGTTAATGAAAAACTCCTTGTTAGAGCACAAAATAAAAAAACAATAAGTAAAATAATATTTCAAGTCTTATGTCAAACTTTGCCAGAGTGCTAGTCGAATCTTAAATGAAAGTAATTCTGTTACTTTAATCTAAAAGTCGAATGCAGTACACGTGGTTTCGGGTTTTTCATGTACATCCCGGAAAAGGCTTAAATTATACAAATATTCAGACATAGCTATCAATTCTCTAGTGCCAAAACCGCAAATCTCTCTCGTCTCTATTCGGTGAACTTATTAGGTAACACGTGTCGTGTTCCATGACGAATTCCTTCTTCTCTGTAGGGTTGCCATCGTTTAAATAAACGCATTATGATCAAACCGGTGGCAAATCTTCTCTCTTAATTATGTATAGATAGTAGTAGTCGTGGTTACCTCTTCCAGAATAGATTCATTTAATTATGCCTCAATGTTTTTAATATAGCTTTGTTTTCTACAAAACAAAATTTCGCATAATTGATTTACTAGACTAGAAATAAAACTATGCGCTAAAGCACCATTCGAACGAAGCACTTACGATGTATTATTTATCACAAATTCAAAACCACTGTGAACCTTAAAATCCATTATCATGATTCAATTTCAAACTCCGCACCAACCCTAATCCCCAAACTACAGTTCATTTTACATAATAATTCCCCAATACAACTCTTACGCCTTCGATATAGGTATGAAAATGTCTTGATTCGCGGTTCTTCCTATGTTGAACGAGCAAGTTCCATACGTGTTTCAACGCATATATCTCTAGAGGTAACCACGCACTCAGTCTTTTCGTTACAACCGTAAACTGTAAAGGGATCCACTGGAATTTATCTTTCGCGTCGTTAGAGCGAATAATGTTGCCAACTATTTTATTTAGAGCTGGCAACCCTATTCGGGTTACCTATTTTTGTTACACCTTTGCTTTATGAAGTGTAGGGCTTATTTTTCAGGTTTCTGTGAAGTGTGTTTATTGTATAGGTGGATATAATATTATTTTATCTTTGTAAGAGAGAAGTGAGTTATAATATAAATGTTACTAGTGTTTTCCCGCGACTTCGTCCGCACAAATTATATACCAGATTTTAAGTCAGATCATAATCTATCAAACAAAAAAGTTTCATCAAAATCGGTTCAGTAGTTTTTGCGTGATGCGCGAACAAACAAACAAACTAACAATTTTGTCAATAGATGGCGTTGCACGTTTTTAAATCGCGCTATAGAGTGTTATTTGAATTTATATGAAGTGAACCGCTACTTTTTTGTTCCTCATGATTTTACGGTTTTATAATAGTTAAGATAATAGAACGCTATATACAGGGTGAAATTGATATCATTAGCATCCTTTTAAACTAAGAGTCTACCAATCAAACTGAACAACTTTGACTATGGGAGCAAATCAATCGGAGCAAAATCTCTTAGTTTAAAAGGATGCTGATAATATCAATTTCACCCTGTATACAGGGTGTAACAAAACACCCTACTAACACTTAAGGAGGTGCTTCATACTATAAAACTAACTAACTTTCACTATGGAGCCAACTTCGAAATCGGGAAAAAAAAATCTGCTGTCCCATAAATTTTTGACGATTCGGTACAGCAGTTTTGTATGGGACGGCAGATTTTTTTTCGCAGTTTCGATGTTGGCTCCATAGTGAATGTTGTTCAGTTTCATGGGCTGAAGCACCCCTTTAAGTATTACTAGTGTGTTTTTTTACACCCTGTATATTGGACAGGATTTATATTTCATCAACAATCTGTTTAGCAACAAAAATCAATCGCAAAAATTGATGCAGTCAATTTGTGTTGTCACAAATAAATAACTTTGCTGATAAATTATATTCTGTTCAGAATATAATTTAGAAACCAATCATTATTTAAAAAAGTAGCGTGCTTATAAAATATTCACATAAACATGTTATTTATCTAACCTGAAGGTTCAAAATGCATCTCTCTTGATTACTTCATCACGTATAACATTACATGTAGACATGAGCACAATAAATAAGCCGTGGAAAACATTAATCCCAGTTAAATGAGCTAGCGAGGCTTTGCCTCACTACAGAGTCAAATCCCAAGATACAGATATATACGTGTACACCGGTTCGTTACTTTATTTTGGTAATTAACGTCGTGATGATTTTGATTTTATAAAGTAGTAGGTACTGACGTAAAAAAAATTAAGATTTGTCTTCATTAGGTGAGTATTATGTTTATCGATATTGCGATTGAATTTGAAGGTTCTTCTTGGATTCTTAGTGGATGATATGTCATGAACCAAAACCACTAGTCAATATAGGATAGTTTGGTCAAAACTATAAACAGTGTGAGGTCCACAATTTACTTTGTAAATCTATAATAGATATCATAACATCAGCACAGGCTTCAAAAAAATACATCCAGTGACGAAACACGTCGAACATCCCTCAACAAGCAAACAAGCTCCATTTATGATGTTGGAACTCGTAAAATCTCTCCGAAACACCTAGGGCGCGATCCGTCATACGAATTAGGTGTTTGACAGGATCCTCGACGTACGTAGTGATTTCATTGTTGGCGGATATTTACTGTTATGTATTAGAGAGTTATGTGTCAGGTTTTGGTACTCCTTTTCTCATAGGTGTTATGTTTACAAGTCCTTGTTAGAATTGAAGCAAATTTTACAATTAAGGTAAATTGAGGTGTCAATATCAGCAATGGTGATAATTTTAATTTTAAAAATAAGTTTTTTGTGATTTTTGAAATGTTGCGTAAAAATACACACAGAGAAAGCAAAAGTAAAAGAAAAGCTAGAAAGTATTTATTGGCTCACAAAAAAAAAAGACATTTACAAGTTATGAGTTATGACATTAAAGTATACATGGACGATTACTGTCTTTGTGAGAGACTATGGCGTCTGGAGCAAATGATACTGTATCCACAGACTTAGGTATACTGTATCTCAGACTACGAGTACATACCCCTATAGAGACGTAATATAAGGCGACCCAACTCTGTCAACTCATCAGTGACTTGTCACTTATATATTTGGCAACGCCTTTGTTTTCCGCCATTGTTTCGAATAGACTTCGTAGTACTTCGGAGCATTTCCGTCCCCCCCGCACCGCAGCTAGTTGACAGAATTGTTTTCTTTTAAATTCGCATGTATTACGTCTCTATAGGGGTATATGCTCGTAGATCTCAGATCACCCGGCTCCCCCTCGGAATAAAAGTACAAGTACCTAGTCAGAACTCTGCTTTAAATATTTAATATTTAAGAAGGTTGTGATTTACCTATTTATTATGCAGTGTAAATAGGATTGTATACATATTATATCAAAACCAAAAAGTCTAATAATGTAGAGATCATATTTCAAAAAAGCATTTTACTTAATTTCATAAATAACAGTATTATTAATCAAATTAATTAAAATGCTTTTTGTAAACAATGCAGTTCTATTGTATATTTTTGATAACATTTTATATTTTGAAACTACAATGTGAAATCCTGTTATTTTTAACAAAATCCAGCCACAAAATAAATGATTTTTAAAACTGAAAGCTCTATGGAATACATTAAAATGTGTAGCAAAATCTAAAATAGACCGTTCACGTTTACTTCCATACCATGCTATTCCAAAACGAATCTAAAGTTAGAACAATAGAAGCCAGTTTTAATTCCAGCCGACTTTTTCAGATTTCATTCGAACCCAAATATTCCTATCAAAAGTTTTCATAATTGGTCCAGTCTGAAAGCGATGCCAGCGAAAATGTTTATTTTCGAACATGAGTTTGCCACAGAGAAAGGAATACTGCTCTAGGCACCCTTATATCAACAGTCATCCTGATATTCAACCATTTAATGGTTGAGAAACTACGACTGTTGATTCAACTACTACGAATTACGTAGTGACCAGTAGCATGCTACGCACGACAAAGTGACAAAACCGTAATAGCGATAAAGAGTCGATTTTCGATTTTTTACAATTTCACACTTGACAATTTTTTTTTTCCGGGCATAGGCCCACCACACATTCTACTATTTACTTGACACAATTTGACTATAAATAGAATTGACAAATTCATAACCCCTAAAATCCGTCCACGTGGACACACTATTTCTATCTCGACTATTATAAAACTGTAACAGAAGCATACATAGAAGATATTTACAAAAAAAAATTAAGACATTCTTTTTAAGTGTCCCTGAACCAAATAAAAAAAGGCCTTTTTGTAGGCCTTTTTGTCTGTGCATCACACAAAAACTACGGAACCGATTTTGATGAAAGTTTTGTTATTTGATGGCTTATGATTGGACTGAAAATCTGGTATATAATTTGTGCGGACGAAGTCGCGGTCTAAGGTCTATTATTTTATAAAAATCTAATTGGTTCTTTTAAGTATACAAGGGCACGATTTGTTATATTACAGTTTCTGGCCGCATTCCCTCCACACGATAGCACCGTTCAAAATGCGGTATAGACCGCGACTTCTTGCGCGTGAACAAACGTTTTCACCCTATTTCACCACATTAAGGGTCGATTTTCAAAAACCTTTTCTTATACTGCACCCCTTAATTTTCTGTGGAATGTGTATTATAATCCAAATTGTATGCGCCATTTGCACCTTCAGCGTCTTAGATTATGCGTTGTCAGTTAGTCAGTCATGGAACTGGATTATATTTATAAATTCATCAAAATTAAATTATTATAATTACTGTTGAATACGTTAAGATTTACATATTATAAATTACTATGATTTTGATTTGATTGAATACCTAACGCAGAGACGAGCGGATCGCGTTGGTAAAAATCTTATACTAAAGACATAACGTGATATTATTTTCGTTGCTCCGTGTGAACCACGAACACTATTTAATACAGCAAAAACAGAACGTAATGAGTTTGTTTGAGGCTCGTGTCTGTATTCCATGACTCTGTGATGTTACTTGTGTGGATCTCAATTAGAGTTGGAAGTCTTGAGAGGCATAAAATTAGACTTCGGGTAGCAGTTATAGTGAGTATGGATTTACGTTGCTGGTTTGAGAATCAAAACAGACAGCTTGGGGAATCTTGACTTCAACTTTGTTATCAAAGGTTTAAGATTGAATTTCATTTGCTTTCTATATTTTGAGGGGAGCTTTGAACCACAATTTTGTAATCGTTCAATATTTGTTGATCCATCCATACGGGTATCAAGTATGGGAATAGGTAATGATTTTGAAGAAAATTTGACACCTACATCTTCTTAGCCGTCTTCCATTTTTAGGTGAATAGATACTTTAGTCTCTTACATATTTTGCAAATAAAATAAGACTGCCTGTTTTTCAGGTCAAATCCTACACTGTGCAGATGCTTGAGAGATATGCAGTGTGTTTATATCATTAGCATGCTTTTAAAATAATATTATACCCATCAAACTGAATAACTTTTACTATGGGAGAAAAACAATCGGCTTTTCCATACTAAACTGCAATGCCTACTCGACTCAAATGTATGCAACAGCAGACTTGTTTGCTCCATAGTAAAAGTTGTTCAGTTTGATGGGTAGACTCTTAGTTTAAAAGGATGCTAATGATAACAATTTGACCGCTAGCGACGGTGCAATATCGGTTGCCCAATTCTGGCAAGGTACTATTTAGCGACTTTGTGCAGAATTTGAAGTCGACACGATAAGAAGACCCTACGACGATAATATCAAAGTTGACTCCACCAAATACATTAAGGCCCGATTCGACCAAACGCGAGTAAATTTTATTCTTAGATGAAGTCGCCGGTTACTCTAGAGTAAACTGATTTTGCGTTTTACCAACCCTAATCTATGAATAAATTTTACACGGCCAATTTTGACGGTGTAAAGCTAGACTGAGACGAATGAAATGTCAATGTCACATAATTAAAAAAATAATTAAAAAAGAAACAAATTACAACTGTATAACCTCACATTGCAATAAGTACGGATACAACGACCTCTTTCTTTAGATGGATTATACATTTTTTCTTTTAGTACAGGTATGATAGAAGACAAATGCAGTTATTTCGGAGTAAACACCAAGACTAAAATTGTTCCTTGTATTAGTTACTCTTCTATAAATCTAAGTTTGGTCGAATCCGGCCTTAAAATAATTAATGTTACAGCAGCTTAATGTACCATAAATATGAACAAAAGACATTGTAAAATATTGTTTTATAAGCTACCAACCGATGAAGTTCCAATGTGTTGTTATATACAGTGTGTATTTTAAAGTTGTCTACCCGGGCGGGGCTCAATATCTCTGAGAGTGAGCGGACGAAACAAAATGGATCAGCTTGTATCTCGCGCTCACAGCGGGCTGTAATGTTCGCTGGTGCAGAGGTACTAGATGTGGCTTACAATCATGATTAGTTTTATATCATTTTAAAATCGGATGTAATGGATATTTAAGCTGTAGTAGGAGAGGCAGAGATTTTGTGAATAACATGTTTTTCTATGACTACAACTTTTTAAGCATCGCTAGTGTTGAATTTTAGAATATTATTAAGAGATACATTGATACACCCGCGAGTACCTTTTAATATTTATTTGGTTCAATTTGATAGTTTCAGAATGCTAAATGTAATGAAGTGTCGATACTACTAAACTTTTGTTTATTATAAGGGTATTCAATTTAAATACGTTACATATCTAAGGGGGTGCTTCAGATCATCATCAAACTGATCATAGAACATCAAAGCGAAAAAAGTATTAGCTGTTCCATGTATTTGGTTCGAGTAACGGTAGACGTTTTCTATGGAACAGCTGATATTTTATTTCGTGATTTAAGATTTGGTCCTCTAATGAAATTTGTTCAGTTTGATGGTCTGAATCACCCCTTTAATTACGTGACGCATTTAAGTTTGCATCCTGTAGAAACCGTACCTTAAGGTCACTTTGTATAAAATAAATTCTTCACATCAGACGCCAAATAGGTTAACATGAAGTAACATTTAGTTTTCACTTGATACCGAATTTTAACATTTAAATTGCACTAATAAAATAATGTACAATTTTAAAAACATTTTCTGTACCGTATCCAGCGTCTCTAGTTCCCAGGTGTACCCGAGACTGGCAGAGCCCGAGTAAGAACGATATGAGCACCTTATTTTTCGCGCATTACACTTTGAAATTGTTTGAAATATGTTATAGCCGTCATCGTGCGAGGCGAACGCGCTCTACGCAAACGCTTTTCCTTTACAAAACTGTTTTTGAAGTTTCACATAAAAGCTGTAGTAATAAAAATGGGAAAGTAACAGAGATTGCGTTTTTGAATAGTGTTTTGTATGCATTTTGCGGTTATGAGATCAAGTTTGGAATTCTGAGAGACATGTGAGTTGAAAATTAGACAAAATAATAGGTGACATTTATAACATACTTTACATTATTGTTACGAAGATAAATCAAGTTAAATGAAGAACGAAAGATAACTGAAATTATAATTAAGAAAACAAAAAACAGAAGAAAAAGTTCGGTATTTCATTAAAAACTTTAGAAGGTGATTTAGAAGGCATGGAAAATATTGTGATAACACTAAAAGAGAAATGAAGAAAAAATTCCACCTGCAAGTAAACTCACGAGAAATGAAAACAATCGACATAACTTGAGCACGCGCATATAACGCAAGCAGCAGATAAATAATGATATTCACCCAATTTCTCAACAATGTTCCATCATCAATGCTACAAATATAAATTGACTAAATCGCAAATAAACTAAAGTTCAATATTAAAGCTAATTCAAAAAGCAAACGTCCGGCGATAACAATAATTTCTATTAACCCAATCTAAAACTAATCGTACTGGAATTTAGAATGGAACACCGCACAGGTGCTATGTCCTCAATTATCGAAGCACCATTCACTAGGTACCTAACGAAGTATAATTTGCTTCAATGCAATCCGCGTAATGATTAGCTTTTGCTGATTTTTTGTACATCCGTTTTTATCTAATTTGTAATATACTTCCCTGTACATAGAAAATATTTTCAGAAAATTCATTGGGGTAGGTATAAATAAAGGATGGTTCACTCTATTGCCGCATAACTTAGTTCGCATAATTTTGCAATGCATGATCACTATAGGCATACATGACTAATGGCATAAACTCACTTGGCATACATTTTTTAGCATCCATTCATAACGCGATAATGGCATACTCTGTGATATGCCATCATCTCGTTAGAATAAGAATATAATTTAAGAATATTTATGTCTGTTCGCCGGTTTGACCGTTCATTTTGATTTGAGTGTTTGTTTATAAATGCTGCTACTGAAATCTACTGCAAAATTTTTTATGGATTTTAAGAAAAACACAGGTTTAATTTTGACCAATATTTATTTTCTCTCTCAACGCAATTGGCTCACTCTATTCTTAGATCAAAATAAAACACTATTCGGTCAATATAAGTAGCGTTTTTTCCCCTTAAGACGCTGTTATCCCGTCAAGGCCGTTTTTTGAACACGAACGAAAGTGTTTTAAACTGTGTTTTAAAGTCTGAAAACCAATTATGTCTTATTTAAGGATCTGGCTGATAGGCGACCGTTCTCAATTACACGATTAGATTAAGTTTAATAGATAGAAAAAAATCCCAAAGTGACCCCTTTTTGTTATGTTTTTTCAATACTATTATTAAACTGCTGATATTTAACTTTTTATTCTTGTACTTAACTAAATACATTAAATATTTCTAGTGAACTCCGTAGAATTTTGAGCTTAGAAACACCCATGAGCAAAGATATGGATGAAAAACACGTTTTTTTGCGATCCTGCTTTCAATTGGAGCGGGATGGCTAATTGCAAACTTATGCTTGTAAGAAAGAGACGCTTGCACTGGGATAATACGGCATAGGTACTTACTACAAACCTACATTGGTATCTAATGTTATTCTTTTATTTATTCTGGAGAACCATTCATTTGTAAACTTTGTACAAAGTATCTACCCTTCCTTAAAGAAAACAGAATATTACTCGTGAATATTTTAACAAACCAAATAGCTAATCCAAACACGTTGAAACATCAAAGACATAACATACTGTAAAGAACATACAAAAGTAAATAGGAAACTGGAATGAATTCACGATTAAGTTAAAAAGCAGTCATGCTCGTCAGCAGTTCACAAGTATTTGGGTAACAAAGATCTGAGGGGATCAGAAGACTAACTTTTAAGAACATGATAACGTTTCTTGTTTAATTTATAAGAAGTGGCGGAGATAGTTGAATTAAACTGGTCTTAACTGCCACCGCATCGATCAAGTCATTTCTTTACACTGACATTTATCTATCTACCTGTCTATTACGTCACGCCTCTTTCCCAGTGGGGTAGGCAGAGACCAGGGTGCGCCAACGATTGCGATCTTTGCATACCTCTTTTGTCTCATTCACATCCATACTCTTTTCATACATGCTCATCTTCATACTCTGACATTTAATGGGTAAAAATAGTTATTGTTTAGATTACAACGGGTCACCTGGTAATCATAATACTTATAATGAACAATTCTAAAATATCTCAACTCGATAACAAACGCGGTAAGAACCACTTTTAATATGTTACTTGACGCTTGAATATAATTCGTGCCATGCGAGATCAATAACAAATTGGATTTCTTTCTCATGACTGTGGTCATGATTTAAGTCAAACCCGCTTCTCGCTTACATTTCAAGCCACAAATTGAAGAGTGTCATTTTATTAAGTCCTCCGATAGAATCGAGATCGGATCGAGATAGCTGACATGTGTCGCGGACGTGTCGACGCCTCTTCGAACGAAGAAGAAAAATAAAAAATCCCTTTACAACTTTCTCTCTAATGTCCCTTTTTAAAGAACACCGCTCGTGACTTTATAACTGGGTTAAAAAGCTTTTTGCTGGAGCGAGAGGCGAAATGTGTTTTTTATTTGCTTTTCCGTTTCCTCGAATAATTGTTACCCTTTTGGTGGTGACAAGTTTTATGGTAAGCCGACGAGCCAAGTTCGAGTGTCATTTGCTGTTCGCGAAGTTTATTGTATTTTAAGTTTAAGTAAATTAAGTGAAGACGTTTTTGATGATTGTTAAGATAAAAAGAGTTTTAAGCATAAACGTGAATAGCTAGAAACAAGACCAAAGAAAAGAGAGATTGACTGCGTGAAAGTATGGAAATTTGCGTTTTTGGTACTATGCGTCAAAACGAAGGTGACATGTATAAGAAAGAAGTGTGATTATTGAAATGACGACTTACAGAATGAATGAAATCATTAGCATTCAGGGTGTAGAATTGAAAGCGTTATTTATACTATACGAGATACTTCAGGCCACCAAACTACACCCTTCACTAAAAAATGAAGATTATTATGTCACGATGAATTATAATCTTAGTACCTATTATGTTAACCAGAATTACGAATACTCCACCTATAAGAACATAACTCTTTAATAAGATGATGATGATGCAATGTTAACAAGACATGGTAATAACATCTATGCACAACCAGCACACGTAACCCATCGATTTAGGCAAGCAATAACCAACAAAAAGGGGCAATTTAATTAAAAACAATGGCTACAAAAATGTTCACGTTTAAATTTTATTTTCAAAAATCAATGTTCAGGTGGCGGGGTTTATCGTCTCTCTCATGCATTCAGCAGCAGATTGAGGGTTAAGATTTGCTCGTTTGTATTCAGAAGGCGTTCTCGTGCGAGAGGTAACCTGAACGGACCGTCAGGGCGGTGGGGCTATGAAACAGGCGTTGAGCGAGGCTGATAGATGAGCGGGTTGGTTAGTGACAGTTTTAGGAGACTATGTAGGCTTCTTCTTTCATATTAGCATGAATAAATAAATGAATGAATAATGGTACTATGAATGAACTACATTGGATGACAATTGCTTATGCAACAGCAGAATAATTAGCTAGTCAGCATTGGTCGTATCGAGCCTGACTTAGCTAAAATGGTGCTTTATATGAAGTAAACATTTTAACATAACTCGTATTCTTACTTTATAATAATTATCATGTAGCATGTAGCACTGCCGTTGTTGGAAAATGGAGACTGTAATAAGCTCATGTTTACATTTATCCTTCATAAAATGATGGTTTTTATAGTAGATTACACACCGAGGGCAGGAAAGTAAGAAAGGCTTCGCCTCGGTCAACAATTTCATGAGATCTGAGCGTTTCTTATTTACTGCCCGAGGTTAGTAGGTATACTATTTTTCACCTCGACGGAGGCGAAAAGCGGCAACTTCGTTTAGCGCAGCGGGACAAAAGTTGACGTTTTCCGCCCTAAGGGATGAAAACATTTTGTCCCACAAGAGGGCACATCTGACTGTAGTGATTTGACAGTATCTATTTTTTGAGCAATAATATCAATAGGGTTCATCAACAAATACTGTCCGAATTGAGATGGAAATGAGTGTAGAACTAGTTCGTAAAATCTAAAAATCTGTTACTTCAGTACACCGCTTTTTTCGTGGCCTAAAGTTAAAGGTTTTCAGCCTCACCAAGCCTTAAATACCAGAATATTCTATTAGCGTATCGGTTTTTTATGGTCGCAAATCAGGCGGGGTTTTATCTTGTAGGCAGTTGAAGGTTAAGCGTTAAATATAGCGGTTGAGAAATATTGGAATAGATTTTTTGGCATTTCTTTTTTAATATATAAATTTTTATGCCGAAATAAATTATATTTACGCTAAAGAGTACGGTTAGTAGTTGAAGTAAAGTTTCTAATCACCCTGAAAGTGATAACGGTCGTTAGTATCAAGCCGGTTCAAAAATGTTCGTCATAAGAACTTTAATAAGGTTTTCAGTTTCAGGTACATGTTTGGGCTCTCAATTTTGAAGTACAAACATACCCAGAACAGAAATATATAAATTAAAGACCATAGCCCCTTTAGAGGTATTCAGAAAAATTTCTACAACAACAAACTTTTAACATTGTGCAGTTGTTCTGAAGCTCAGCTACCATAGTAAATAATACAGGGTGTAAACTTAAATGCGTTACATATTTTAACGGGCGACTCAGCTCACCAAACTGAATAACTTTCACTTTGGAACCAACATCTAAACAACGAAAATAAAAACTGTATTATAACTTTACATACGAGTGTAAGGGACAGCCTTCCGTAGACTGAAACCGTGAACTCAGACCATCAAACTGAATAACTTTCACTATGGAGCCTACCTAAGGAAACGCGAAAGAAAATCAGCTGTCCCATAAAAAACTGCTGTAGTTACCCGACTACGTATGAGACAGCTGATTTAAAAAAAAAAAAAAAAAAAAATGGATACTCGACCAAAACCGTTTTTTGCGCTTTTTAACGTTGGTCCCATAGCTACTGAAAGTTGATCAGTTTGATGGTCTAAAATACCCCATAAAACATGTAACGCATTTAGGATTACACACAATATAAGTGAAGTTCTTCTCAAAACACAATTATACACGGTCTAGTCTAGATTATACTAAGATAACTGGGGTTAACAGAGCGTTAGTTTCCGAGCTGGATTCCGGTAGATAAGTTTGTTTGGACCGGCTGCTAGGGTGATGGCTGTCCGCTAATGTAACCGATGATAATTACTGTGTGGTTAAAATTGGGCTCATCAATTTATGATTATGTCATTAGTATTTATAATGTTTATAAGGTCTGGTGGGGTAAGTGCGTCGACTATAGGTTTGAATCTATAATACAGGATGTCAAGTTAAATTAGCTTTACATACTTTAAGTAGCGATTCGGACGAGCTGCGAATGGGACGACCTGCTTCCGACCCACTTTATGGGGTGCTTCAGACCACCACCAATCTGAACAACTTCTAATGTAGGACCAACATGGTAATAGCAAAAAACAAAACTGCTTACTGTTAGTCAAGTAGCTATTGAAATTTTCTATGGAATAGCAGATTTTTTCGTGATTTAGATTCTAGCCCTATGGTGAAAGTTGTTCAATCTGATGGATGAAGCACCCTATTCGATATTTCACGCATTTAATTTCACACCCTGTATAGCTTGTAGTATCTCACTGTAGGGCAAATGTGAGATAGATAGTTGTAGATAGTAAGTTTGTATACCTTTCATAATTATCAAGAAAACTACATCTATCCTTTACAGTCATTACTTTCTTGGATTGAATTTTTATTGATTCTTGGCAGGAGGGTGTTATGGGCGTTAGTTCACCACGCGTTCCCAATGCTGATTGGTAACTTCACCAAGTTTTCATACACCGTTTAGCAAAAAGGATCCTATACGGTCTAGAAAAGGTATTTACACCACGTTTAAATAATATTGTTGATGTATGAGTTGTTAATGTGATTAGATTTTAGTTAGGTGACAATTTGATATTTAAGTATTTTGCAGGTCTCGGTTGCTAAACGTGCCTGTCGAAAAGACGGAGAAGTTCAAAGTAAAGTAGAAATTTTACTACAAATTTAAAAACTTGACCAAATTTACAATATCAGAAACACTTTCGAAACAAGATTACGAGTTTTTCATCAATTTATAATTGAAACACCTAAATTGAGATCTAATAATGTTCATTACATACCCAAATAAACGTAGCTATTTCTGTAACGAACATACCTGCAAACAAAACACATAAACGTTACAAAAATGCACAATAAACAACAATTAAGGCCAAATTCTTAAAAGCCAAGATGAAAAAGCTTACGCACTCAGGAAACTTTATTTCATAAAACATCCAAATAATTATAGTCTAAATTGAAGGGGCCTAAAACTTTGTAACTTAATTTATGAAACAAAAACGAATAAATTAGAAGTTTTTATAGCATCTTTAGGGTAGGCGTGATTACGTGTGGGTACGATGTGTGGGCCTTAATATACCAGGGTCCATTAGGAGTTCGAGCCCTTATTTGCCAAACTTGGAGGAGTTTGAAAAGAAAATAAAATTGCTATTAAACCGGCTTCTTGACTTTTTGGTTGGGACTTTGATGCTATAATTAAATTGGTTCTATTGGGTTTAATGTAGTATATTGTGACTTCGATGTCAAGTGCTTTTAAATATTAATAGGACTGGCCGTCTTCCCACTGACAATAATTTATAACATTATTATGTAAAAATAGACTAATGTGAGCCTCGTTACAACATTATTCAATACTTTTTAAAATTACAATGTAAAAATAAGAAATACGCCCATTGAAAAATGGTATTATGCGAGTTGCTGTCTTTAATTTACCATTACAGTTCTTCTTTTGAGGAGTCGATGACATTTCACTTGATTTACCAAAAAGTTTATAATAGGTTTATAATAGGCAAGGGTGTGCCGGACGTATCGTGAGTGCATGCCATTATAATGAAAACGACATGTTCCAGAAGCAATACATTTCAAAGGTTAAGAAGAATAGATCATCATTATGATGTATAAGGCTCGTAATACGTCCTACTGTCAGGGCACAGGCCTACCTCAGGGAGGGTCTATGGGCGTTATTCCACCACGCACGCCCAACGCAGATTGGAAGACTTTAAACAGAATTTCTTGTTCAGCGTATGCAAGTTTTCTCAAGATGTTTTCCTTCACCGTTTGAGAGCAGTCGGTATTACGTACATAAGTGAATATTTTTGTCTAAAAATCATCGATACACCATAATATACTTACGTACGTTATTACACAAGAAAACGTACAACCGTTACTACAACCGAAGTTTGTTGAGAACACGGCAAATAAAAAAAGGAAACTTTTTACATCAAAACTTTATTTTCGCCTTCGAAGCGCGGAGTCGTACGTGAGTCCGGGCCATATTTGCCGCTGATTACTGCTTCTTGGATGTACTTTATACTTTTTGAGATTATTTTTCTGCTGCTGACGTATCAACTTAATGTTGATTGTAAAAATAGTTTATTGTCATATAAACATTTTCTGGGTGGTTAGAAACCTTGCTGCAACTATCAACTTGCATGTAAAAGTGAATTTATAAAGAAATTATAACTTCTGCATAATAACTTTGGCGTGTTAGAAGATACTGATTAGTCTATTTTCAGAATGTGACAAAAGTTTTGCGCCGCGTCACAGACACATAATGAAGTTATTTTAAAAATACAAATAAACATCGGTCCCATAGTGCAAGTTGTTCAGTTTGGTGGTCTAAACACTTAAAAGTTTTAAATATTTATTTTTACTTTTGTAACACCCTGTACAGTGAACATAGGTCCGAAACAAGTTCGAATTATGTTCAATGGTTTGAGTACTAATCGATGTTTTATAGTTGGCTCATTTCAAATTGAATGCGATTCTCGCCAAAGAAGTATAACTTCTTACGTGCGTGCTCTTACATAAGTACAGACAAGTTTTTTGAAGTGAAACTCGGGTTTTGAAATTCTAATCCGCTACCTTTTTGTGTGACGGAAGTTCGTTATTTTAATCGGGAGAAGTTTTACATCTGCCGGGCGTCCCGCGACGACCAACTTTTTTTTAATTTCGATGTTATCTCCATAGTTAAACTTGTTTAGTTTGATCGTCTAAACAATACCTTTAAATATTAGTAGGCTGTTTCGTTACCCTAATACCTACTTCCCATTCACTCTGAAAAGGCTTTTCCATTGACAGAATAGTACCAACAGCGTCATTCCCATCCCGTTCCGTTTCCCCTCTAATGAGGTACAAAACGGAACTCAATACTAAGACGTAAGTAATACATTCGACTACTTGTTTATATTAAACGGCTTTGTTTGTGAGGACTCCTTTACAATGTTTGTCTATGCCGGGGGGGAAGCGATTTTGTTTCTTAGACGGTAATGAGTTCGAACAGAACAGATAGTTGTTTAGCAAAGGAAGAAGATGCCGTGACATTGTTTTGTTTGAGCTTTTTTCTTATTGTGAACTGGGTTTTGTAAACATTTTTAATGGATGGAGTTGCTTTTCAGAAATATGGCTACTTTAAAACATGATGTATTTTAAAATACGATTGGAGTCGCATTGTAATGTTGCCGGTCGACGCGCGTCGGTTGCCTGTTCCTTGGCTTGCAACGAAGTTCCACCATTTTATGGTGGCTCAAGTGAATGTTTGGTGCATAAAACAATCTTAACTTATTACAGTACAACATTAAGCACTTTTGTTATTAAATTAGCAATGCTCACGAATATATTCCCCGAGGGGTAGTCAGAGACATTAATGAAAACTCAGAACATCCAGGTTTCACCAGTAGTACCGAAACTCTGTCCAGTGTGACGGGGAGTGAGTACTTCGCCACTTGTAATGGACAGTGGGTACAATACATGCCTCGAAATTGAAGCATGCAGGTTTCCTCACGATGTTTTCTTTCGCCAAAAAGCCAGTGGTGTTACAAATCATACATAAATTCCGAAAAAACTCATTGCATTGATACGAGTCGGCTTGGACTGTAATCGGTACTGGGACCTCTCCCCCCGCCACCCGCACGCCCCGCACGATAGGCCTGTCGCTACCTGAGAGCGCCCTCACTATTATTATATTAAGACGCTGTTATTCGGTTGAGGCCGTTTTTTGAACACGAACGAAAGTGTTTTAAACTGTGTTTTAAAGTCTGAAAACCAATTATGTCTTATTTAAGGATCTGGCTGATAGGCGACCGTGCTCAATTACACGATTAGATTAAGTTTAATACATAGAAAAAAATCCCAAAGTTACCCCTTTTTGTTATGTTTTTTCAATATTATGATTAAACTGCTGATATTTAACTTTTTATTATTGTACTTAACTAAATACATTAAATATTTCTAGTGAACTCCGTAGAATTTTGAGATTAGAAACACCCATGAGCAAAGATATTGATGAAAAACACGTTTTTTTGCGATCCTTCTTTCAATTGGAGCGGGATGGCTAATTGAAAACTTATGCTTGCAAGAAAGAGACGCTTGTACTGGCATAACCTGGCCTTAACTTTGACGAAATGGCGGAGCCACTTGCAAGCCAAAGAGAGAACAAAACGCACGCGTCCACCGTCAGACTTGCAGCGTGACTCCACCAATGGGTTAATGTGGGCTGATTTGATTGATTGATTGAATCGTACAGTCTAACAGTTGCAGTAGTAAATTATTAAACTACACTTAATCATTACCGGTCTACAAAGTGACAGCGGGGGACGGCACAAACATTCCAGTGTTCTTTGACACACCAACATGACGTTCCAATACACGCGTAATGCACAAAGGCCTGTTTTCGGGTTTCGGTCGCGCATCAGGGGGTATTGTGTAAAAGTCGCATCGCTAATGGATTAGCGGTGGACACGGACGGTCACAATGGATCTAGTGTAACTAGATGGACGTCGAAAATTGGACCAAATTGATGTACTGCGGTCGGATTTCATTCTCGCATTGTTGCGGGCGCAGGGATCGATCGTAGGACGTATTGTGCTTTGATCCGTTTGCAAGGAGCATGCTTATTAATAATCACTTCATGATTATAAATACAGGGTTTTATATTACTGCGGATAACTTCAGCATGGTATTTTACTCATTAAACTGAACAACTTTTACTATGGCGCCAACATCTAAATCACGAAAAAAAAAAACAGCTGTCCCATAATTTGAGTCGAATAGTTACTACAGTTTTGTTTTGTATGGGACAGCAGATTTTTTTTTCGCGATTCGCATCCATAGTGAAAGTTGTTCAGTTTGATGAGTAGAATACATGCTGAAGTTATCCGCAGTGATATAAAATTTACCCTGTATAAGTCGCTTACCGTATTTGTCTGTCCTTGTCGTACTTGTTTGTCTAAATACCTAGGCTAAACTCAGAAAATACTGTTCTTTAAAGAAAATAATTTTGAATCGGGATTTCACTAATAGACATGATTCACAAGGAAGTTTTTTGCATATAGTAGTCCGGCCGTAGACAGTTCGTGCTACCCGTACGAATCCGGATGGATCACTACACTAGTGAATTCATAAATTATTGTACGTTTAGCCCTGTGGTACTGAATGGGTATTTCTTCCCGTGGGTTCCGTATAAGATGACTAAGAAATAAGGTTCCTAGTGTTTTTGTGGGGAAAGGCTTTCAAAGTTTAAATAAACTTGATACCTACATCCACTGACATATACTCTAGCGATAGACAGGCCCTTTCATAGAAGCAACATGTTCCACTTGAATGCGGTGGGCGTACCGTATTGATGTTCCTGAGTTCAATTCGTCACTATGGCAATCAAATGACAGACCGCAATGTGTCATTTTGTGTTGTTTTGTGTGACATGTTGTTTGTTTGAACGAGCGTGTCTATCGCTAGGTATATCAGTGCCTACATGATACCATCGACAGATTCGAGCGATGAATTAAAACCTGTGATCGAAGGTGATATGCTAATCAAATAAAACCACTTGAACCAATAAATTTCATTATTTTAAAACCCAAAAAATGCAACAATTAAATCTGTTGCGATAACATTATGCTTAGTTTAATTTATATTTTTAAATATAAAACAAAAATCTTTATAAAAAACACGTTTACATTTTTCATATCTAAACAGGGATGACAAATCGCTTACGCTTCGCCGGAAATGTCCACATTAATGACATCGACCTGTCATTTCCAGTGTCTTTCGTTTTATTATGTCGACAGAGCCATACGTAATAATTACACATACCTATAATATATACACGTGTCGGGATATATGACTACATCATTAGTGGAAAGCACTCCGGTTATTGTAGTCGCCACCGCATCGATATCGGATCGTTTTAATGGAGCTTTCAATTTTATTTCTGTCCTTTAATGAGCATTTTAGTAGAAGCTTAAAAATATAAGTGCAACTGAAAATTGTCGCTATAAATTATAATTGCTGGCGGATATGTTGAATGAATTATGGAAATTAAACATTATTGTGAATTGGTTGTTGATATTTTATGGACTTCATTTCCTTTTGGATGAAGTAATGATTGACTGAGTCAATACATTCTGACTATGTAAAGAAAGACAATATATAAAAAAATACGGATCTTGTTTGGACTGGAGTGTGTTATCTATTGGTCCTTCTTAATATGCTGACACTTTTTTAAGGGGATGATCAGACCGTCAAACTGAACAACTTTCTCTATGGCAACAACATCGAAATCGCGAAAAAAAAACAAATGGGAAAAATCATTTGGCTCCAATAGGTTTGCAGTTTTGTATGGAACAGCCTATTTGTTTTTCGTGATTTCGATGTTGGTGCGATACAGAAAGTTGTTCAGTTTGACGGTCTGATCATCTCCTTACAGTACAAAATCGGCGTCGAGGCAGACCTAGAAGAAGGTGGTGGGACTAATAGCATCTTGAAGAACTGGCCTAACGAAGCGCAAAACCGGGATGCATGGAGAGAACGGAGGGAGGCCTTTGCCCAACAATGGGACATCGACGGCTGATATAATAATACAAATATTAAGAAGGACCCAATAGATAATAACACACTCCAGGCCAGTGCAGTTCAAGGTGGCTGGACAAAAACATTAGGCCAAGAAGCTCAAAATAGGTGTTATGTAATTTATTTAGTCTTGAATTTTATACAAGTATACTTTATTTACACCGAAACAATAAAAAACATAAAAAAAAAAAAAAAAAAAAAAATATTATTCAAAGTAATAGTATACAGACAGCTTATTGACATAAATTTTTTTGACTCTACCACTACGTTGGAAGGTTCATTGTGGAAAAGAAGCGGCCAGAACCTCTACAGCATACATGTTTAAAACGAAAATTTTATATTGCATCTAGTTATGTTATAGATGCATTTGATAAGTTAACTGGCTATATTTTCTATCTCACACTCGTGTTTACGTAGAGAGCAAAAAAAGAGAAATAAAAATCGTAAAAAACCTAACAAAGATGCCAACAAAGTTACAATCGGAAGGACAAACAATGAGAATCAAAAATGTTTAAGATGTGTCACGATTACTTTGGGAACAAAAGTCCCAGAGAAGTTTTAATGTTGTTATCCAGGGTCCTCTCTTAATTGGCAAAAGTTTTCCGTCGACGAAAAACTGGGGACTCTCCCGCTCGAACGAATGAATGAATGGGTGAACGGATGAACGAGTGAATGATCACAGAGACGCCAGACAACGAAAGGTGTAATTACTCAAAAATTCTTATGGGAATTGTAGCTTTTCCAATTATGTCTGCTTGGCATCACTCTCCGTGGACGTTTGCAGAAAATGGGTTAGAACATCATACTACTAATTTAACGGTTGGTTAAAAGTACAAAGATGATATTTTACAACTGGTTAAATAATATCAAAGTGAGAAAATGAAGTCAATTACAATTTACGAAGTAATTTATATTATATCCAGGCATAAAATAACTAATTAAAGAAATTTTGTGTTTTCTGTTTGTTTTATCTACGCAAGATTATGAATCTAATGGTTTAGCTTTACTAAAAATACCTATACTCCATTCCAAATAAGGACGACGAGATTTTCCGATTCCTATACAGCTTTCTGGCCAAATTGTGATAAGCAAATATAATTTATTTCTCTGAAAGATGTACTATCTGACATAAATTTGACGTTACTAAAGCTGTTCTAAAAATAACTGAGGGTAAGTGTCTCAAATCTCTGTTTCTGTAATTAAAAATGGCCTTAAATTTTCGCTGCTATTTGGAATGGAGTATAGGTGATAAAAATAAATTTGGGGGTGAAGAAAAAGTTATAGAATGGACGAAGACCATTTTGATTTATTTTTCTTAATATCCCCTACGTTAAAAACATTAGCTACTGACTATCACTATTTCTTCGTAAACCTATACGCAAAGTTTTGCCTAGATAAATCTACTATGTTTACAAAAATAATACGTAAGTATTAAAATTGCAATAACATAAAACTAACATATTAAATACAATGTGTGCGAAGGAATAAAATGTAAAACGGGCAATCCAACGTTACAACCCATGTCGACAGCTGTAAACGAGGTTATTATATTTTACGAGATGATAATTTCAACTATCATGGGATTCACGGGAAATGTATGTCATATGTTACCAACGATGCTAATTTTGATGTCTACATACATACACGTATATAGTTTGTAAAATACTGAAAACGAAACTTGGAAACGAACGAACGAACTTGGAACTTTGTGAAACGTGGATGATCTGAGTTTTCAGAATATCTGACTACCCACTCGGGGAATATAGTCATGAGCATATGCTATGCTATGCTGTAAAATACTGTAGCTGTACTGTTGACCTCTAACTTGTATCAAAAATTTCGTCTAGGGCTCTTAAGGGTGTAGTTTGTTTCGGGACTCGCGAAAACGTGTATTTAATTTACATTTTTCCACTTAAAATGTATTGATTTTGATTTTAATAAAACATGTCACATTTACGTTACTCATTAATAAAAAAAATCTCAAATTTCTTACTTTTGCATCCTGATTTTGAACGATAACATTATTGACCTGCTTTCAAAAACGTGTATGACAATTTGGGAATGAAGGAAATTATCTTCATTATGCTCAACAATACGTAAAGAATGAAAAAAAAAAATTTTTTTACTATACTGACCTCTGCAAACAAAAACAAAAACAAAATCGTAAAATTCAACTACAGACGAATTTCAATTTCAATTCTACAAAGTTGCATAAAAAGTAATAAAAGGCTGAAATTAAATGTTTTTGAATTAAAAGGCAACGTAGATAATAGATAATCTAGATTTTATACAGTCGCAAATACTCTCCGTATATTATTATTTCATCCCTCCGGACGTAAAGCGTCAATTATCGTCCCGCTGCGCAAAACGAAGTTGTCGCTTTCACCTCCGTCGAGAAGAAAAATAGTATACTAACCTCGGACAGTAAATAAGAAAGCCTCAGATCACATGTTTGTTGACCTCGGCTTCGCCTCGGTCAACAATTACATGAGATCTGAGACCTTTCTTACTTTCCTGTCCTCGGTGTGTAATCTACTATTATGTTTGTTTTGGTGTAAAATAAAGTATAATTAATTGATTGATTAATATGTTTTACTTTAGCTGTAAAACTTGCACAGGCCTGATTACCTCCATCATCACCTTAATCATAAACATTTTACTTCACAAAGTATCCTGCATTAGATGAAAAGTTAATGAGCATACACGCCTTTTTACAACGTCGAATAAAACCCTCCTGTCGTTATGACAACCAGCCGTCGGTTGGTACAATAAAAACGGCTACAGTGAGCTACAAAATATGCTCAGAAAAATGAGCGGCTCACTGGGACAGAGATGTACACTTGGCTCTCATTAGCCCCTAATTACGACCCCGAACCCCGCCGACCGCCGACGGAAATTCAAATTTAAATTTCGTACGTTCCCCGCTCACAAATTGCGATTTTTTACCAATAAAAAAGAGCAATACCGATTCGAATTTTAAACGGTTATTGTTTCCTTTTTATGTTAATCACTCGTATTGGAAAATTTTGAAACGGATGTTCAGAGGCATAGGCCGTTTAACTTCCGTAACGATCGGACAAGATTGAGTTCAGCTTTTTATTGTTGTTACTGCCTTTGTTCTGTGGACCTTTGTGTTTTCGAAGTCCACATTAAGGGCAGTCTCGTTAAATATTATTATAGTAACATTCATTTTCATCGTGCACTTTTAATAAAAATGTAATAATCCCTCTTCCATGGAACACTTCATTAAAACACTCAAAGAGGCTTGGGAGCGATTATCTGGTCTGATAGCATTTAGCGTGGCAACACAATATTACATAAAACATTTTTTTCTTCAGTCAAGCTCATCTTTGACCGCGGCCACCCTCGGGGTTTCTCATAATTATCGCCCCTTCTCATCACTCCAGTTGAAATCGCGTATTTTTAATTTCCCTCCGTCACGAAGCCCGAAATTCTGGGCATTCATAAGAACTTAAGCCAAAGGAAGATGAGGTTGTTACTTCTTATTAGACGAGACACTAATAACCTGTGTAACTATTCAGGTCCCACTAAACCAATAAGGGCGCCGGAACGGCCGTAATGAAATAGAAGTGTATTAATAATACAGTGAGCGAGCGAGGTGACTAATTAAGTGATTTAATTTTGTAAACATGGAGGATGAATGTCAACACAAAACGTGGAATGAACAGGGCTAAGTTCTAGTTTAGATTGAAGCTTATGTCAGCCATAATTATCATGTTACCCACAAGCTTCTGTTTTTTATAAGCTGACGACCGTATTAACTTTTTTGTTGGTCAGAATCTTTGTTACAAATAAGGGAGTTGCTTTGTGGGTCTGCTATTGGGCGGTCACGTGCGCGTCGGTTGCCCCATCCCCGGCCTACAGTGGAACTCCAGTGGTGGCTCAGGATATTGTTCTTTTATAAGAACAACCCTTGAAGTCACCAAAATATCAATATAACCGTACAACGTCAAGCACTTTTGCTATAAAAACTCGACATTGGCAAAATCATCAAATACCCAAGATGGCAGCCATATTTTTAAAAATAGAATAGAATAGTTACAAATAAGCCATCTACACAATGACGTTTTACAAATAGGCGCGTCATACGCCAACATCATTGCGATGTAGTCACAGATTATTTAATAGTATACAATGTGTTACAAAAATACAAATAAACAATTAAGGGGGTGGTTTAGACCATCGAACTGAACAACTTTCACTGTGGGACCAATAAAGAAACCACGAAAAAAAAATCTGCTGTTCTATACTAAACAACGAATCGTGTCAAGCTAAAATGTATGGGATAGCAGATTTTTTTATCGCGATTTCGATGTTGGTCCCATAGTGAAAGTTGTTCAGTTTGATGGTCTAAACAACCCCCTTAAAACTTTGAAATGTTTATTTTTACTTTTATTTCACCCTGTGATGTGTATCTACAATAGACGGCGCATGACTATGTGAAAACCGGGTAATTACCTTGCTTTATTATTGCCATTTTGGAGTACGGGCAACGCATCTACATAATTTGGGCGTCCACGCAATAAGGGTTTAGTTGTCGGCTTTTGAGTTAAGGTTAGATTCGGCATCTAGATCATAATATGGAATAACAAAAAAGGTGGATTAAAATGCCAACAACTGGACCCTTCTTACGTGGACGCCCATAATATCAACCGTAAGGTTGGTGGTGGCTAGGTGGTTTTACTTGCTTGTAAAAGCAAGTTTTTATCATTATTATTCTAAAATCGAGGGTTTTTCGCTTTTGTCCAGCTGCATTTGCGTTTTGGGTTTTGGGAGTAGGTACCGTAATCTCAATACATACTTGAACGAATACAAAATGGCGGTGCCGAAACAAGCATTCTAACGATGTATACAACCGTTCGCGAACACACTCGCCACGCGAAGTAAATTTCATGTGATGGCAGATGTCCACTTCCATAAAAACTTGTGATATGATGGCATGTCTGTTGATGACAGGCATTTTCCACAAAAACAAAGTTATAGAAACTGGCTGGCCACTGGGTTTTCTGGAGAAAACTGGGAGAAACCTGCATACTTCAATTTTGAGGCAGGAATTGGGCCTGCTGTCCATTACAAGTGGCGACAGGCTCATTCCCCGTCACAATGGACAGAGTTTCGGTACCATTTGTGAAACGTGGATGTTCTGAGGTTTCAAAATATAAGTATCTGACGACTCACTCGGGGAACACAGTACAGTAATAGTCGTGAGCATATGCTTATGCTATGCAAAGTTATAGAAATCTTATCCCTTTCTATAACCTGGGTGAACATTGTAAATGACTTAGAATAAAGCAGCGCATCCCTGTGTCATTTGAAAGGAGGCTAGGCGTCGCGTCGCGCATAGACGACTATCGGTGCGTGAATGCCGTAGTGGAGCTGTGGAGCCCAGCAAAACCGTTGAACATTAAAATGTTCCGCGCGCTCGCCCACCACGCCATGCGTGATCCGGCTCGACGGACCACATTTTTTAAAACTCAGTTTTGTTTACAAAACGTCATGTCTCCGGCCTTTTTATTTCGTGTTACAGGAATGTGATGTACGTTTCGTATTATTAAAGTTGGCACGTGTTTTTAAATCAGAAACGCTGTTAAAAATAATGATACGAGAATGCTTGTTGTAAATGAACGTTTGTTAATATCACAGAGTACTATAATTACTGTTAATATACAAATATCTATCTATCCTATAATCTATCTAGTTTAAAAATTAGTTTTTATTCGGTAATATTGCTTAGAAATCAATTAACCTTACAGATTTTACCATAAAATGTGTCAGATATTTCTAATATTCTATGATAATAGAAATAATATTTCAACTCTATTATACTATACAAGGTGTTACAAAACTACAAATACACATTTAAGGGGGTGGTGTAGACCATCAAACTGAACAAATTTCACTATGGGACCAATAACGAAATCGAGAAAAAAAAATGTATGTTCTAAACTCTACAAATTGACTAGAGCTAAAATATGTATGGGATATAAAATTATTTTTTTCGCGATTTCGATGTTGGTTCCATAGAGAAAGTTGTTCAGTTTGACGGTTTAAACAACTTTATGAGTTCTTAAAATGTATTGTTACTTATGAAACACCCTGTATAGTCTCTCTACATATAAGCATGACCTTACAAATACAATTAGGTATAATCAAAAGAAAAACACCACATCAAGTCATACGTAGTCATCACTTAATCTCATACAATTTACAATCGTGTGTACTACCACGTAGCCTCTAATCTATCTTTTAATAAATATGTAAAGGCCCTCATCTCCCAAAATTATACTGACCGAATAATATAGTGAATTCGCGACATGATTTCAGCGTGCGCCCCGGGGAGAGAATTAGTAAGGAACGTGACCAAACTGACGATTTTTTGTCCCCACGAAATATTACTTCCTCCCGAGGCCTGTTTTTACAATGGGCCAAGTTGAACGTTATCGACTTCTGTTGACTTTTAACGACAATTTTATACAACAAAATGATAATTAAGGTTGTTTCTGAGTGTATTGTGGCGCCAGCACGAAAAGTTTCGGAAATAAACTTTTTGGTAACGTGCTTGTGTGTTTATCAGCAGTTGTTGGTTTATTTATGTTTGTTTTGCGGTTGATGGATGTATTGACGCGTTGGGACATGCAATTACAGTCCATTAATGTTTGTGGCTGTCCGTACACTCGCGGAGTTATAGATGATGAGTTCAGTTTTTGGTTTTCATGTGAACGGTAATCGGTATATTCTATTCTATTCTATTTAAAAAAAAAATGGCTGCCATCTTTGGTTAATGATGATTTTGCCAATGTCGAGTTTTTATAGCAAACGTGCTTGACGTTGTACGGTATTGTAGATATTTTGGTGACTACAAGGGTTGTTCTTTTAAAAGAACACTATCTTGAGCCACCACTGGAGCCCCGTTGTCGAGCTGGGAGGGGGCAACCAACAAACGTGACTGCCCTATAGCAGATCCACAACGCGACTCCATCGGTATATTCGACTATTGCCTAAAAGTTGAGTCAGATATCTGCAGTTATCAAGATTTAGATTGTAATCCTTCACCATCAGCATTATGTAGTGCAGAGTAAATACATATATAATAATTAACGACGATTCCCTTTTGGGGTGGTCATAGTGACGTAGTAACAACGTTTAGGTCTACCATATTATGGTTGGGCCTCATGAGGAAATGTCGTATCAATTTGTGTTACTTACGCGTTTTATAACCACCATATTTCCTTTCAGGGTGTCCAGAAACCTTGCCAGTCATCTATCAAAAGTGTAATACCTAGTAGCAAAACTCTTTCAGTACATTTAAAACGACGGCGAGTTACGATAGGTGGCTAGCCTATGTTACTACAAACAATTTCTAAAAATTCAAATACCTTACTTATTTTCAGGGTTCTGTACCCAAAGGGTGAAAACGGGACCCTATTATTAAGCCTACGTTGTTTGTCCGTCCGTCCGTCTGTCTTTCGGTCTGTCTGTCTATTTATGGCTGTAACTGCTGAACCGTAATTGCAACCGTAACACTTGAAATTTTAGAACCATTTCGCACTTAGACACCCACGGTAAGAATTAGGGTAGTAGCAATTCTGTAAAGCATGACGATGTGAAACTTCACCCTTAGGGTGGGATGGGTCAACGGAGATGAGCATCAGTCAAAGCTCATTAGTGATGTGCTCAACAACAATAATTAATCGTTCATCTCATCACGCACACCGTTGTCGGACTCGCATGACTCGTTTGTCATGTGTTGGATGACTGGTATAAATTATGCTGGACATCGGTTAGGGCACTCTGTGAGCACCAAATTATCCCGAGGCGAAATTTATGTTGGGAGTCTAAAATTACTTAATTTGTCAAGTGACAGAGATGAATGTGGAACTGAATACAATTGAGCATTGGAATCGTGTGGGTTGGTGACGTTCATATCGGTTGTGCACTTTCTTGGCCTCGTGGTTTCGCCATTTGGTATTACACAAATGTATTTTGGTTCATAAAACAATCGTTGAGATTATTATAGTACCAAACCTCACTAGTTATTGACAGATATGCAGTGCTAGTACACAATCAAAAGGCCATAAACTAGTAAGTAAAATTTAGTTGAATCTGAAATTTTTAAGTTTATTTTAAGAACGAAATAAAATAAAAATTCATTGAAATATAAAATAAAATTCATTATCGTCATCATTAGCCTAAAAACGTTCCACCGTAGGGCACATGCCTTCCCTCAAGGAGGTATGCTGGGTATAATTATGACCATTGGAAGACTTTAAGCATCAGAATTACTTCTTCAGCGTATGTAGGTTCTCAAGAAGCGGTCCTTCACCGTTTGACAGTAGTCGGTAAAAATGGCAATAAAATGTTATTTAGTTATTTCATAAAATGAAATTACTTTATTTTACAACTTAGTAGCCATGAGATAAAATAAATGTCTCTTAAATAAAGTTACCAACATAAGCTCATGATAGTGTCTTTCGGAATGGTACTTCACATTTTTAAGTTTGTAATTGTAGCAAGGTTCATGGCCTATATTAAAGCCTTTGGGTCAAAATAAATTAGGTATAATTAAGCACAACAGAATAACTAAATAAGATCTCAGTAAATAAATAAGAAAATACAATATAGGTATCATATCCATAATTAATTCCAGCTTCTTTCAACTAAAGCATGAGAATAAAACTCTGTTACGCATTACGTTACGTAAAACAAATTAATAAGTACCTCCGAAGCTAGTCAAAGGAGTAGGTATAATAAAGTAGAGCAAAATACAGCTCACTCCCTGACGATGTTTACCATTACGTATTTAGTTCAGTTTACAAACAAAAGATGGCGGTCAACATGGATATAAAAACAAATAAATACGCCGATGTCCCGCTCTTTTTTTTAGGGTTCAGTAGTACCTAAAATCGGAAATGTGATTCTAAGGAGTGAACTTTTTTTATCCGTGGACCAATAATGTTTAATGAGGCGTTTTCTAAGACAAAATACAACAAAAAAATCACGAGATGTCAATGTTAAAATTACTCATAAACCTGTCACGCTGTGTGTCTATGGTGTGTCTATAGTGCTGTTTGTCTATGGTTTGCATCGAGGCTGACAGATGGTGTTGCCAATGGATAAATTGTTCACTACCAATAAATACGACGACGGCGACGGGCTCACCCCCCGTCACACTGGACAGAGTTTCGGTACTACTGGTGAAACGTGGATGTTCTGTGATTTCAGAATATCTCTGACTACCCCCTCGGGGAATATAGTCGTGAGCATATGCTATGCTATGCAATAAATACGCAATAGCAACGAAAATTTTAGTTTGTTACACATAAAATTAACATTAACTGTACAAAAAGCAGATTAATTCAAAGTATCAAAACGTCTTTCACATTTCATAATCCTATTAACGAATTAACAAAATGCTCCCTAAAATTAGGGAATCCAAAAAAACACGTATAACACTTTCTAAGCTAAATTGGCACGATTGTAATGCCATCCTTCCAATGTCTTTGAAACTTTTTTTTTAATGAAAACGCCTCATTGAATTCAAATAATTGATTTCAGACAAGGTGTATACAGTTTTAGTACTATACTCGTACTTATACATAATATAATAGGGAATAAATAAAACTTTTTCCAACCCATCGAGTAAGTCAGGTGTCGTTGGATAGATCTAATAAAATAGAACAAAACATAATTTGGTATTAAGTCATGATAATGTGGCTAAATCATACGTTGTACAAGTAAAACAATATCTGAAAATATAGAAGAATAGAAGTAAGAAATTTAAATAAAAATGTAAACTGATGCTACAGAGTATTTTAGAAAAACAAATAAATACGCGGATGTTGCGTTCTTTTTAGGGTTATGTAGTAACAAAATCTGAAGGGCCAGGAAAAAATCCTCTTCTGTTGTGGTTCAGTGCGGTTGGTAAGACAAGAACGAAAGGACAAAATCATACAAGATCCAGTATTGCAATAATTGATGTGTATTTTGTAACTAAGCCCCATTCAAGTTAAACAATCATTATACAATGGCTACGGAACCCATAATTGGTGTTTCTGACATGCTCTTAGCCGGTTTTTTATTTTTCCTACGTCACTACGAAGCAAAGCAGGGATTGTGCCCGGCCATCAATGTTTACGTGACCCTGCTTTATTAAAATTCCAGCTTTGGTCCAATCTTATTTCTCCTTCGCCCGATTTTTCTTTATTTGTCAGAGCTATGGGAAACTTAATTAATTTTCACTACGCCTGACTTGAGTTTTTCATGATATTGAATATTGTTGTCCGACATAAAAATTGTGTTTGATTATAACTAATGAAAGTTCCTTCTCGGAAAATAATATAGAATAATTTTATATATAAGTACGGTTCAGAAATCTTCTAAGCTACATATTGCATAAAGAAAGAAGATACTTTTTCTCTGAGTTTTTTAGGGGGATGATCAGACCGTCAAACTCATCAACATTATTTATGGCACCAACATAGAAATCGCGAAAACAAAACAGCTGTTCCATATAAAACTGCATACCTACTGAAGCCAAAAGTATAGTACAGCTGTTTTTTTTTCTAGATTTCGATATGGTTGCCATAGAGGAAGTTGTTCAGTTTGATGGTCTGATCATCCCCATAAAATAGTCTCAGCTAATTTTGTTAGACCTTATATTTTTAAACTTGTATGAATAATTATATCGTATTATTGAAACGTGGACACATAATTGTCAGGTAGTGAGCATCGACTCATAGCCTGTTATATGAAACATCTAACATTTGAATCATGAACGAGAGCGTATAACGTAATAAAAGTCAATTTATTACGGAAAAATCGGATACTGTCGAACAATCCATCACGGTTGATAAACGATATTAGAGTTTCATATTTACAGTTTTAAACAAGCACCAGTTTGTTTCACTCCATTTCGTTTGTTATAAAAGCTTTTTGCGGTGAAAGCTAGCAATCCTATGATCACTTGACACGTCATTCGTCATTCCAGAAGTGCAATTTTCGAAAGTTACACGTTCAAATCAGCATTAGGAAATGTCAAAATTACTATGGAGATTATTCATCATTCATTACACAATGATTTAGATTTTTTAGATTATTTTTGTTTTTAATTTCATAGATTAGAGATTCGATTAGAGAAATATGTGGACTGAAAGAGCATTAGTGACAAGGAGTGAAAAGGGAATGTTGAGATGGTTTGGTCATGAGGAAAGGATGAGTGATAGTGGACTGACGTATGAAATATATAAAGCTAGTTAGTGTGAATGGAACAGTCGAAAGGAGACGCCCTAGACGTACGTATGCAGACCAAATTGGCAACTTACTTAGGAAGGGTCAGATCAAAATGTACCCGAAACCGACGAACGTGTATGAAACGACTTATGACTGTGGAAGAGGTATGTCAGGATCGTAGCCGATGGCGATCAATGGTCTCTGCCTACCCCAATGAGACACAGGCGTGAGTATTTGTATGTATGTATGTAATTTTATAGAAGTAACTAGTGTTTACCCGCGACTTCGTCTGCACAAATTATATACCAAATTTTAAGTCGGATCATAAGCTATCAAACAAAAAAAGTTTCATCAATATCGGTTCAGTAGTTTTTGCGTGATGCGCGAACAAACAAACAAACTGACAATTTTGTCAAAAGATGGCGCTGCACGTCATTGAAATCGCGCTATCGAGTGTTATTTGAGTTTATATGAAGTGAACCTCTACTTTTTTATTCCTCATGATTTTACGGTTTTATACTAGTTAAGAAAGAAGTACAAATTCGCTCGTAACTCCAAACTCGAACCATCGCGTGACGCGTCATGATTTTACCTCGTCGTCGTCACATTGTCGTCGGGTTAATGAGCAGAAATACCATTTTGAACGTTTGCGCCGGCTTACTATACTTGCCTACATTACTCGCCTGCGTAACGAGTTACAGTAAGTAGTTACTTGCCTGTGTTATGGGGTGTTTAAACGGCAATCGACTTAACTGAGTTCATTGTCGTGTTGGAGACACATGAGTTGTTGGAATTGTTTGAGAGTTTAATCGTCCGTTTATAAAGTCAATATTACAAAGTTATTAATTTATGATTCTGGTTTCGAAGATATTGAGTGCGTGCGTTATTATTTCGTGGGAGTATCTGTTAATGTTAATAGTGATTTGTAACTCTGTAGCGACCATTAAATCGTGCTTACCCATTTATGCTTTTCATAGAATCGTGAGTGTATTATCTGAGGTAGTAAGAGATTCTGTAATCTCTCTATCTATACTACTATAAAACAGTTCTGTAACTGACTGACATACGACGCAAAACCTAGTCTAGAATATAAATGCTTAACCGTTTAAAACAAAAGGGCCAACTTTCATAGGTTGGTGTGCTTGAGGCTTGTGAAAAAATGATGTATGTGTGCGTGTATATGGATAGGGTTTAGGGGCCAGTACTGGTTCCAATTTTTTTCGACGCTTTCGTATCTTCGACTGTCAGTCTTGACATACAACTTTATCAAAGTACTAGTGTTTTCCCGCGACTTCGTCCGCACAAATTATATACCAGATTTTAAGTCAGATCATAAGATATCAAACAAAAAAAGTTTCATCAAAATCGGTTCAGTAGTTTTTGCGTGATGCGCGAACAAACAAACAAACTAACAATTTTGTCAATAGATGGCGCTGCACGTTTTTAAATCGCGCTATCGAATTTTATTTGAATTTATATGAAGAGAACCGCTACTTTTTTATTCCTCATGATTTTACGGTTATATGATAGTTAAGATAAGATAAATGTATGTTCTATAGAGGACGTAAGGGTGCACTAAGAAAAGATTTTTCCAAATAGACCCCTAAAGGGGTACAACGGAAATCCACGCAGTTTAGCTACACAGCACTGGCAGAGTGGGTTTCGTTCTTTGTTTTTGCGTTCTAAGGTGATTTACATTTCTGCAATCATTTTAATTGGTCAAGAGTGTAAATGTGATGTGGATACACTGTTCTCGTCTCAACGAAGAACTGATTTGGTAGCACAAAATTGGTGAACGATAAATTGATGTTTCATCCAATCGCTCAATAATTGGTCTTATACATTATACTTACTTACTGAGGATATCGAAAATGTTTGAAAAATAAAATGTTCGTGTCCGTGAGCTTAATTACAAGTTATATTTTACAGGCCATTAGCTGACGAGCAACTGAAATGCATTTGACAAATTGCAATTTCAAAGTGAATTTCACCGGAATTAAAACGCATTCAATCATATTCAGTAAAATCAGAGACTGATTGAACGTTACTTTGTACTGAATTTCACATTTATTTTATATTCTGTGGATTCTAAATGCGTGCACAATTTTGAACACAGAGATTCGGTTTGAGCAATTTCGGTAACAGATTAAAATTATTTATTTGAAATTAAATGTTCTACTATGAAAGTATTAAACGTACCTACGTTTTATTGTACCTTACGATTGTAGCAAACACGTAGGTATCCAAGGTATCCATCTATCCCAGATGGGCTTTATACAGGATGTAAGGAAAAGTGTGATTAACTTTTAAAACCACACCCTCTCTACCGATCAAACTGAATAACTTTTACTATAGGAGTAAACCCGTCAGTGCAAAAAAAATCTGCTGTTCCATACTAAACTGCAATGCCTACTCGACTCATTTAGACTTTTGGTTCAGGGGAACATTCATTTTCAGGGAGGGATAAAACAATGGTAAACTATATCGCTGTAATCACTTATATAAAGGGTGTAAAGAAAAACATGCTCTACTCATCAAACTGAACAACTTTTACTATGGGAGCAAACCTGTCAGAAGAAAAAAATCTGCTGTTCCATACATTTAGGTCGAGTAGGTTTGCAGTTTTGTATAGAACAGCTGCGATTATTTTTTAATGATAAAAATGCTGGTCCCATAGTGAAAGTTATTCAGTTTGATGGTCTGATAATCCCCTTAAAAACCGTCAACATATTAAATAATAAATAAATAAATATCTTGGACATTGTCACACAAATTATCTAGTCACATTTAAAGTTCCAGAATCTAGCCTGGAATTGTATTATGATAACTAGAGAACGATATAGAATACATATTATATGGATACAAACATCCATGACTCGGGTACAAATATTCATATTCATCATATAAATATATGTCCCTTACGGGATTCGAACCCGCGACCCTCGGTACAGCAGGCAGGTTCACCGCCGACTGAGCTACCGGGCCGTCAAACTGAGCTACCGGGCCGTCTTATTATTTAACTATTATTTAAGAAGAATCACTCCTCTTCTTTCACTTGGGCAAGCCCTGGTGTCAGAGTTTTTTCAGTACGCCTTACGGCCTCTGACGTGGTTTTTATGTAACGACTACCAGAGAAGAATCACTAAATAGAATGGAATCATTAAGATAAAAAGGTAACGCAGGTAAATAACAGAAACAAAAGCGTCACGTCACTAGCACATTAAGCCCCCCACTCACTTAAGCGCGATCCGCACAGTAATCAACTGTCTCGTCGACGCTCATTGAAGTCATTATCTTGTGAGCGTGCGATTAAATTATATTCTCTAGGGATTCTACACACGACCTAAACTGTCGCTTGTTTGCGATGTGACGATTATTTTTGAGCGGAGTTGCTACATTAATTAGCAGAAAATGGTTATCGCGTAAACCTGAGCTTTATAGCAGAGTCTACGAGAGTGAGGAAGCTTCAACACGAAACACAAGCACAAAAGTATGGGGTTCACCAACAGTCATCACTGTGGGCTTTTTGTTCTATTGCAGACGATTTATGCAGAGTTATTGTTCGCAAAACGAAAGAAATTAAAGAATCGCTTTTTTTCATTTTTGTACAGTGTTTGACACCTGAGATAAGTACCTACGGCTGCTGCGTATCGCACGCGATACAGGCTGTCGTGTATTGACATTAGGCTCGTTTTAGTTCGTCGTCCGTTGCGGTTGGCTGAAAAAACGCCCGAAATTTAATAATCTGTGGTTGTATACGTCCTAGTCGAGATCGGTACAGACGGCAATCGATAGCAAAACAGCAACCGTTAGATGGCGGGATTGTGGCAACATTATATCTATGCCTTATGTCACGGTTTTCTGCCAGAAATGCAAATAGGTTTCGTCACAGATAGTGCGACCGTCTTTTATTTGTTACGCCACCTAAATAAGAAGTGGTAGGCAAGCAAGTCCGAATGCTCCTCTGCGCGTTTCTGTGCGTTGTTTTCTTTATGTGTGTAAGAGTGTAGGTAAAAGCTGCGCTTATGTGGGTGCGTTATTTCGAAACGCTTACTATTGTTAAAGTTTCTCCACTCTCCTTTACTCTGGCAAATTTATAGCCGACGTGTGTAAATGACAGGAATGAATACGTTCATAAGGCGTCAATTTAATATACCATTATTTTAAATTTAAATTATAATAGCACAGTTTAAAAATTTATATATGATCACACGCACATAATATTACGAATTGTTCTGATTCCAAAATAAAGCATTTCATTTTGAAAACAAGACAAGAACAAAGACACGATCAAAGACACGACCGTATACACGTATAGCACTGTTAAAAGGTATAAAGCATCTTTAAAGCTTATAATTCTGAAGAACATAATTGATTTGATCAACGTGCGTACGTTCATCGATATCAATATATCGGTATTTGGCGCCCATCAACTCAAATAGGCGGTGACTTGGCTTATAAACTGACGTTCCGGTACGTCACGATGACGACACAGTTTCGCCGTTTTCCGACGTTTTCCGGCAAACGCTCACCGACGTAAATTAATCGCTACTCCGAACGATTCCTTTTGCATGAAAGGGACTTAGGATCGACAATTGCGTTGTTTGCGCTTAAGGAAGCATCGCTTAATTTGAATTATTTCTTTTGGAGTGTTTCATTGTTGGTTGATTTTTAAAGGTAAACAATCAGATGTTTATGGACTTTAGACTAATCGATGTTAAATTTTAATAATAAAATAGAGAGGAGGTTTGAAATAGAGGATGATAAAAATGGTTTAAGAAAAGGATGATAGAAAGAGAAGAAGTTAGAAATAAAGAATGGTAGAAAGATAGGGTCATAAAAAGATTAACAAGAAAGAAAATTAAGCTGATAAACAAGAAGATGGTTAAATAGAAGATGATAAGATGATAGAGAAGGTGAAGGTGGTTGCTGGCAATGTTTCTGACCACTCAGAAAGTATATCAGTTTATGTATGTACCTATGAATCATATTGTATCATCGACAAGCGTTAACGTATAATCGTCAACAAAGTCTCGAAGGCAACTCGCTTATTACGTGGGAGGTGCCCGAATAATCCTCTGTTTCCACGGGGATCGCGTCATTACCGCGATATTGCTACGGTAATGACAGATAATAAATCGCCCCGGCGTCTGCGATGGGACACAGAAGTGATTTAGTCTGGAACGGTTGGGGCGTTTACTGTTTATGTAAAATTTTGGGTCATCACTGTCTATTTATAGGATATACACGCACAACAATCAACAACCTTTTCAATTGTGCAATCCTAGCAACACTTACCTTTAACAGATTGAAGGTTTAGGATGGAATGCCGTATCAAGTGGTCCTCATAGGTATATCTATTTTGAATATTTACTATTAAAGAAATAGAGATGGTACTACGTATTTTTAATGAATAAAATCTTTTCAACTGCGATTCACTACACTAGCTTACAATCGCATTTCAAAATTCTTATAAATATTTATCTGTATTACGAATCTTATCCATGCCTGGTTTAATAGAAATCCACCAAGATGCGTTAGCGTACCCAATTAGGTATGAAAACAATATTCAGATTAAGATAAAGAGAGAGAGAGAGACAGGGAGAGAGATGTGATGAGATGAGATTAATATAAGATTGAGGTGAGATTTAGATGACATTGAGATGAGATTGCGATGAGATTGAGATGACATTGATATGAGAATAAGATGCAATTGAGATGATGTTGCGATGAGATTGAGATGTGATTGAGATGTTAATATAGAGACTGATATTGAGATTACACTTTGACCGTTACGCCCTTCTATCACAATTGACCTGTCGCGACCGCAGAGTTTCATGCATATACATAAACTGCTAATACAATCTCACTAATATAATTTCAGTGTAAATTATGTCTGAGGATATAATTTTATTACGTATAAATGATAATGAAGCTAAACTAACCTAGAGAACCTTTGCTCTTGGCTTCTCAAGAAACCCAGTAAATATTATTTTGCTTAGAACTTCGAACGATGAAGGCACTAAATTATGTATTATGGAAATTTATTAGATACAAATTGAGCATAAGAGATTGCAATTTGTTTTCTAGAAAGCTGAAATAAAAATTAGCATTTAATGCTTGAAAACTTTTTTGCGGTTACTAAAAAGGTCTCCAGTTTCAAAGAGAAGAATACTTACAATCAAAGTTATATCTTTACAATCATAGTTTGAATATGATTGATTATAAACATGTTACAGCCATGTTGTGCTATTTCGAATCAAATTAAAGATTGAAAAATTTGTCTCGGGCGGGACTTGAACCCACGCTCTTCCAAACCGGGGAAACGTGCTAACCAGCGTGGGGAGCGTGGGTTCAAGTCCCGCCCGAGACAAATTTTTCAATCTTTAATTTGAATCATAGTTTGAATTGAAAAGTTAAAAAAAATATATTATCATCATCAGCCTACATACGTCCCACTGCAGGGCACAGGCCTACCCTCTAGGAGGGTGTTTGGGCGTTAGTCCACCACGCTTGCCCAATGCGGATTGGTAGACTTCACATATGCATCAGAATCAATGAATCATTATGTAGCTATCAATATACTACATGGTTTTATGGTAGACAGTTGCATTACTTTAAGGGGGAAGATTTTACCCATGATACTGAACAACTTTCCAAGAAACCTGTAGAAAATTCGTACTAATCAAATTTTTCGATCTTTCATAGTAAATGCGATCAGCTGATCGGACGTTTGTATGAAAAGCAGATTTTTTTCTATATCCTTTTAGGGTGCATCCGTCATCATCCGTCCATCATCACATCTGGCGAATTCGAAGCTTGCGCGCCGTTCGCGTGCCGATCGGTGCGCATTCGTCCGATGTGGACGTACCTTAAGAAGTTCTTAAAAATGTGAGGTTAAAAAGCAGTTGCCACATAATTTCTGATCAATCTAAAGAGAGTACACTGTTGTAAATTTTTACTATACCTATTTTGTTTCTCTTCTAGTTCTACTTCATCCGCTTAGTTCCCTGTAGCCCATTGTAGAGTCTGGAGTTTTTCTATTAAGTGGCTAATTAAGCTGCCTATTATGATAAAAGCCTGCAGTGGATCCCGACCGACGATCTAGAAATATTGTTAGCTATTACCTTTTATGATGAAAATGATGACTAATTAGCCTCCGATTTTAGTTATTGTTTGATTTATATTTTGAAAAGATAGAAAATTGAAATATTTCATAACTTTTTATAAATTATCTTAATAAGCTATAAATATAAATAAAAATTAGGCTAATTCGTACAAAACTGCAGTATCTACTCCAATCAAATGTATGGGACAACACTTTTTTTGACTTTGTCTTTTACTGAAGGTTGTTCAATTTGACGGTCTAAACCACTCATTTAAATATTTATAAGTAGGGTGATTTGTTTCTACAAAATTTGTATGGTCTGTCCTTGTTGTACAAAATCGCCAGAACGGATTTAATAATATTTATCTTATTTTGTACCAACCTAACCCAAAAATATTTAACTCACTTGCAGTAAAATGCCCAAAATAATGTATTGTATCAAACAAAACATGAGCGCAATTTCTCTCCAACATTTCACTAATTTTATCGTTCAATTTCGGTTCCCAACAATATGAAGCTTAATTAAATTCGTATTTCATATCTCGAGATCTCGGGCACAAAGCACAAAAAAAATCTTTTTTTTCCACATAGTTGCACACTTCCCTCGCCTCAGGGTGAATGTTTTACGTAACAAGGCTTGAGAGAGATACCCATGGAAAATATGCCAAGAAAGATGATATTGAGGCAAAACGAAAACCTAATAATATCGCTGTAGCGTTTATTTTTCATAAGTAATTGCTGTTATTTGAAAAAACGTAAAGCTTAGAGAGAGAGAGATGAGAGATGTTATGTTAAAGTTAAGTGGAAGGTTGATTGAAATAATTCTGAGAAGATAATTCACCAGATACTTTGACCAAAGAAAGGTAAGGTGGGAAGTCGGATGCTAAGTTCGTAGACGAACTAAATCATTCTGTACTTTATATTTATTCTTTTTTGTGCGAAAAGAAATTATATTCCCGTCGGAGCCAGTTGCAGTTTTGGGGGACACTTACCCTGCCTGGACACGCTCTTGAATGTCGGCTACCAAGATACTGACCAAGAAACGGTTGTAAGTATAAATAACAATACTATTTTCACATCACAAGCTCGGAAAGATTCTGTTTGTCATTGGAAATCTGAGTGCAAAAGTGAATTTTATCCGCTAGCGTGGAAAGAGTTTTTGAAATTCGAATCTGACTATTCAATATTTTTCTATACCGCCAGTCTACTGAAAATGCATTAATAACTATTTCATGTCACTGGCCAGCACGAAAAAAAAAACTTTTAAAAATGTTGTTCTCTTTAGCAATTCACTTTTTTTCCTCGCTGTTGTGAGGTGAAAAGTCGTGTGTTTCGATTGGCTGCAAAGTTATTCTGCGACTCGTACCTTTGAAACCTTCGCTATAAGCTCAGCATTCTATTATTTGAACGCTTCGCTCGTGGCTCAATCCTAGAATCCTTCGCTGGCTCAGGTTTCAATACAAGTACTCGCGCCAAAAAACAACTTTGCAGCCTAGCATAACAAATAACTATTGTTGTTTCAATATGTACTACACATCCACATAAATGAACTTGAACCAGTTTTCCACCCAGTTATTGATAGTTGTTTTTTGTTATGAAATGAAAGAAAAAAGGAAACGAGAAAAGTGTAAATGTTCGCACCTATAAACCAACCGCACAAACTGAGCGATATAAACCGAAACGTAAACGAAAGTAAACCGAACTATCAAACTGTTAATCATTTATTCTCGTTCAGCCCTGCGGTGTTATTCTGATTAATTCTGGCGGTTCACGTACAATCCCGGCGCTGTCACGCACGCGAGACCGCGGCCCGCGCTAACCGCCCGTCAATTGACGTGACGTCATCGTGACGTGTGCGAAAACCGGCCCGAAGAATGCTTCCCGTGTAATTACTAACTATATTGACGAGTCAATACACTTCGCTCTTTGAGATATTAAGGTTTGTAATTAAATTACTAATATATTATTTGGGACTTGAATAGCGCTATATTTAAACGCTTAGTTTTAGGTTTCATCATCATCAACCTCTTTCTGGGAAAAAGGCACATTCCCGTTACTCCATATAATGAGCTCAAACAGAAAAGATGACGTGTACAATCACGTAGGTAAGCCAGCAATTAAAAGAAAATAGATCGATTACCGCGATTTGAAATAACGAGAAACAAATTCTATTGCTAATAGTACGGCTTATATGTGGGGGAGGGGGTTATAGTATTCTTTGCTAGTAGTCATATAGGGCCCTTCTTAATAAACTGACACTTTTTTATAGGTATGATCAGACCATCAAACTGAACAACTTTCTCTATGGGACCAACATCGAAATCGCGAAAAAAATATCAGCTGTCCCATACATTTGGCTCAAGTTGGTTTGCAGTGTAATATGGAACAACAGATTTTTTTTGCGATTTCGATGTTGGTCCCATAGAGAAAGTTGGCAGTATGAGCATTGTGAGGAAAAAACATCACTAACTACTACGTTTGTACGTTTATCTTAAGACTGACAATTTAGTACGAAGTGTGGCTATAACATGCACGTTTCATAATTAACATTTTTTTTTATAAAACCCGACCCTAAAGGTAAATAAGAAATGTAATCATCATAGAATGGCATATCTCTTATTATTTCTTGACCGACTTAAAGTGAAGTCACGTATGTTTTTAACCGGGCATCCTATTAGTTCAGGGACTATCCGGGTTTAATCAGAAACGGGTAAACGTTACCCGGAACAAAGTGACTTGAGGTTTTTGGAATATAACCGTTTTCTAAAACTGTTTTGTTCGGAATTTCGTTTTGGGTAATAGTTTCGATATTTCAACGTTTATATTGATGTAGGTAGGTTATAATAACAAAAACTATTCTAAATGCTATTATACAGGGTGTAAGTGACAGCCTAGCAAATACTGAAACGGCGAACTCAGACCATCAAACTGAACAACTTTCACTATGGAGCCTACCTCAGGAAACGCGAAAAAAAATCAACTGTCCAATGGGACAGGGATGTATGGATACATTTGAGTCGGGTAGGTACATCAGTTTTGTAATGGGACAGCCGATTTTTTTACGTGTTTCCTGAGGTAGACTCTTGTAGTGAAAGTTGTTCAGTTTGATGGTCTGTGTTCTGTGTGCACAGTTTCAGTATTTGCTAGGCTGTCACTTACACCCTATATAAAGCATAACCATACATGCATACATATATTTACGTTTATTCCCAGTTTGCTTTGCTGAAACTATGGAATTCCACTTTGGGATGTCCTGATACACTTTTCATGCTTCCTCTAAATTCATGCACCTTGTTACTACTTTTTAATGATGTCTCCAATTCGGTTCAGGTACGCGTCCTCCTGGGCCTGTCTTTCCCAATATTTCAATGGACGCTCGTCTGTTTTGCAAGTTTACTTTCGTTCATCCTTTCATCATTAATGAGCCTGTATTCTCCCACTGCAGGGCATAAGCTTCCTGCCCATTTTGCCATCCATCTCGGTCTTATGCTATCTTAGTAGCATAAATTAAATTTTTCTCAAAAATACATGATCATTTAAAAAAAGTTTCTATCCACCTTCTTGGTGGTCTTCCAAGGCCTTGCTTACAATCTCATTACTTTTAAACTCACAATACTCAAAGACCAAAACAATATTTATACAACACCATGCATCGCATGTTACTGTAGTATTATGTAAATGCCACCATGACCTACAAAGAAGGGTTTCTCAAAATAAATTGTAATTACCATAGCGGTCGTGTTCGGTTGATTTGCGGGCCGGACCGCAAGCACACGTCACTGTGACGTCACGTGCGGCCGCGCCACGTGACAGCTGCTGGATTACGCAGCGCTGCTAATGAGAGCTTTGAAGTCTGTGTTCTTGTTAGCCTTTGGGGTTTCGTTTTTGGAATCTATTAGTTATACTGGTTAATTAAACGGATTGGAATATAATAATTAATTGGTATGTGTGAAGCTATATTTGGATATAGAAGGATTCAAGAACGCGGGATCTTCAGATGGGATCCATTTGTTTTGCCTTCCCAAAAGAAGGAAAGAAGGGTCCAGTTGTCGGCATTTTAATCCACCTTTTTTATTATTCCATATGATCATGTGACTGATCTAGATGCCAAATCTAACCATAACTCAAAAGCCGACAACTGGACTTATTTTGCGTGGATGCCCACATATTTATGATTTACACAATTTGATTCTTACTAGAACTTTCATGGATCTGGACAATTGATATGATGAGAATGATCCAGTAGTAAAACAGAGATAGGTACTGATTTTAAAATGTGAACTTTGCTATGTTAGTACTAGTTATAAATATAGGCAAGAAGATTTGGATGCGTGTCATAGCTGGTAGTGAAGACAAGAGACCTACTCAAGTCTTGCTATAGCCATCGGTTCTGAACCGATGGCCGATAGGGCTGAAGAGTTCTTGAGTGGTGACCACGTCCAAGAAAGTGCAGCGTGCTTAGGCACTCAAGGTGGACCGACGACCTGGTAAAGGCGGCGGGAACCTATTGGATGAGGACAGCGCGGGACCGGTCGTTGTGGCGATCCTTAGGGGAGGCATATGTCCACCATTGGACGTCTATGAGATGACATGATGATGACGATGACTGTAAAGCCTAGCAAACTTTAGTTAGAGCCATTCCCATGAAGCGTTTTCGGCGCGTAAAGTAACAAGGAAAGGTTTTGATTTGAACGATATCTTTCATTTGAAAAGGAAAAGACAGCGTCGCGTTACCTACGAACACGCTGAAAGCGCTGCGTAGCGTAGCGTAGCCTTTATGGTAAAGACATTTGTCAGAGGTAACTTCGCCACAACACCACGCGACGGTGGACGCGTGCGTGACGTGAACGTTGCGGTTTTAGTACGTAAATCAACCGTGTTTGATAATGGTACAAGTAATTTTAATTTATTACTTACACGTCGTTTTGAAAACAAGAATAATTACAAGCGTGTTTGTGTTGTGTGAGAGAAGAGGCAAGAGCATCAGTTTCTAGAGTAAAGTCTGGAATTATTACAATATTAGCTGAGCACAATATAGTGTACAACATTTAAGTATTTAGCGAACGTTGCTGTCCAAACAAGAATAGATAAAACGCCTGAAAAAAAAGAGCTTGAGCTTTCTACTATATATCTCATACATTTCACGCTAGCTATAAGATTAGAAATGACCTACGTATCATCATGTAATGTGTCGTTGTGCAATGCCGAGCATCGTTGTGTGACGTCACACATCGTTGTGAGGCCTCCGGGTTTGGATTGTGCTGCATTGAATTGCTGGAATTCGAAATGTCCTAATCCTAAATTGACTGAAAGGTAATAGATCTAGACACCAGGAAGCTGGCAAAGGTGTTATCTACACAAATATTTACGACAAAATGACATTGAATTTTGTAGGATGAAAAGATATCGAATATAATATTGGGAAACAATTTTTTGGTGGTATCTGCCTACCCCCATAGGACACTGGCGTGAGCTTATATGTATCCGTGTGTATGTGATTGAGACTTGAGACTGGTCACAGTGAGGTGATCTTTGTGATACGTCTCGCGCATCGTTGCATGGCGTCGCATTGCGTATTATTGCGCATATTTGTGAAGCATTGTGTTGTAAATATTCTCTAATTAATGCAAGCCTTACAATGGTCAGAGGTGATGCAGCCACAACACGATGACGGCGACACGCGTGCGTGACGTCAGCATTGTGGTCAGAGTAAATCAACCCTGTAATACGATCCAGTTACTGTTTGTGATTACTCTGTACTTGCTTTGACTGCGGCTGTAACCGTCGAATTTGTTTTGTTTTGAAGATAAAAATAATCCTGTCTCCAACTGACATCTGGCAAATGCGCCACGAATGAGCGGATCGCGAACGGCGCGCTAATTGCGCAATTAAGCGACACACGAGTGACTCACGAGCTGCGCGCAAGCTGCGCATTCGCCGCGCGTTCGCCAGATGTGGACGCATCCTTAGGTCTACAATAGATTTATCCAGGTTGCGGTAGCTATTGGTCCAGTAACCATATATACTTATAAAAGCCTATGACTCCATATGCCTAAGGCTACTTGCATAGATTCATTATGGTATAGCTATTAAAATTGAACTAAAATTCTAATATTTAGTTAAGATAACTGGATAAAGATCGCCTACAAGTACATTTTGTAATAAGTTATGACATTTCCTAAACATGCTTGAATAATGTCTTTTAGCAGTACTTTTCAAAACCAATTACCTACTCAACACGCTTTTTAAGGTTCTTGATACGAAATATCAAAATTGTCTTTCGAGCCTCAATACGCCCATGTATGTAGGTATATTACATTATTATACTGCTATTATTTTAACTTTATTTATTTTCTTTATCTTTATTAGGTCTGCCTACAGCTATTACATCTGATACAAGTTTAAGTACATTAAACAGTGATTTAGGCTAAGATGTTTAACTAATTACAGGCAAACACAACAGGCAATGTAACAAGGGTTAACTATAAAATAAATTCAAAATTAACAGCGTGCTGTTTTTACTTAGCTTTGAGGTAAACGGATATCAGCTTTAGACTTCTAAATAGTACGGTAACAAAACAGTATCTATAGCTCATTAATAAACCCCTTTCTAAAAACGGCCATCACAAAAGACAATAACAAACGTAACCTATCCTATCGCAGTTTACGGATCATGGGGTTCGTACACACGCGTTTTTAGATACGTCCACGGAACAAATTACAAATTCGAACACCATTTATAAAAGCTCGGGTACAGATGTATAACGGATAAGAGAGTAGAATTACGAGAGTTGATGAAATAGGTACTTTGAACTTTTTGGGATGTTTTTGATGTGTTTTAGCCGGGTTATACCAGAATGGGGACGGTGTTGTGCCAGTGGCGATGGGCTCAGTATTATTTAATACTGTAATACATTATACACCTCTATTTTTAAATACCAGAAACATTGCTAGGGAACATTCAGACAATAGAGAAATATTTTAAATCGGTTGGTGCAAAAATTATAATTTTCCACAAAAAGGGAGATATGTATTTAATTGGTTTTTAACACGGCCGGCGCAATGTTTATACAGGGCGTGATCTCAAAGGCGTTGCGTACTTAAAGGGGTGCTTCGGACCATATGAATTAATACGACTAGAAGTCTTAAAACCCGCGCAACGGCGAAGACTCGCGAAAAAAGTTGTAATCCATTGTTTTATGGATCAAAATGGTGTGTTTACGAGCCTAGCGGCGGTCTTGTCTCTCGCGACGTCGCGCTTCTATGGAGCTTCCGGTCTGTTCGGATATTTAATCATGTGCTTCAGACCATTAAACTGAACAACTTTCACTATGGGAGTATGGGACTGATATTGCAATCGCGAGAAAAATTCTGCTGTTTCATAGAAAACGTCGATGGTGACTCGATCCAAATGTGTGGGACAACGAATTTCAATATTGGTTCCACAGTTGAAAGTATCGTAACATATTTAGGTTTACACCCTGTATAATGCGTGGCTTGTAAGAAGTCACGTAATCTCAATGTATTTCTAATACAATGTTTTTACCTTATAAATGTATAAATAGCTATATTATTCCACTTCACGCAGCGTGTAGGTACATTTTAAATCTATGCGCCAGTTATCGCTTAATTGAAGGTGATGAAAGGCCCTCCGGCAAAACGTTGGCACTCAAAAATTCAGAAAATTGAGGCGTCCATTCTGTGCAGGACGTCCATAAATATAGGACAGTTTTAGGTACTCACGCCTCTGAATAATCTAGTGTGCCCTAAGATAAAACAAAAAGGTAGATACGGCTTTTACCAAGGGTGTGAAAAATGTTACCTCTAGTCCAAGTCACGGATCTGAAAAAAAGACGGACGTAACGTGACACTAAAAAGATGTGAAGCATGCAAGGCCCTACATTTTCGTTTGTTCTACAAGGGACCTACACTCACACAGATGCACTAGCTCTAGGCGCAGGTCCTACAACCTGTCACCATTATGTACCGCGTGACAGCACGCACACAAAAGAAATGGGTGCTTCACTCGTGATTAGACGAGATTACGTCCGTCTTTTTTTCAAGTTCGTGGTCCAAGTATGAATAGGTGGACTTAATCTGTGAGCCCAATTGAGCTGAATCAGGACCGTTTTGTATAGACTATAGCTCTTAAAATTACCAAAATTATTAATTACCAGCGAAGGAGTCGAAGGAGGCGAACGAAACGAATCTCCTTTTAATTCTTCTGACGATTCGCCGCGGATAAGTGTGCGAGGTGTCATAGAATTTCATACAACCAATTCTAAAATTCGATTCTTTCACCTGCATCGGCTCGTTCGCCTCTGATAAATGTGCGTACACCTTAATATGGCATCTTGTTGAAAGGATTATGTCCTTTGCACAGTCCTATAAAACATCACTAAACGACATACGTGGGTACATATAATTTAATTTCAATTACCTACTCGTATGTCTACATGGACTTCGTTCACTATGTCGTATTTTTTCCTCTTTTTGGTTTCATCTAAGGCCTGACAATGTTTTAGAGGCAAAATATGAGAAAGATGAGCCTCTGGGAGCAAACTACAGTATTCTGCACTAAGCAAAGGTCGGGTTGAGTTAGGGTTGACAGTTTGAAGATTTCATTTATTTAACTCTTTATGCTAGTGAATAAAAGACAGAATTATTATTTTACGTTGGACTTGTAAAAGTTCTGAAGACGTAACTAGCTTATTGTCATGCTATAATAAAATTACAGTTGTAGCAAGTTTCTGATCGCCCAAAAGGGTTTTTGGTCGTGAGCTTATTTAATTATTTACATAATATTTTAAAGTTACTATGTTGCTTCATTGATAGGTAACTCGGTGCTCTGGGACATTGAAAATAATCAGACATATTAACTAAATAGAACGAAATAAATGAATATTTGCATGATTAAAAATGTGGCTTCATAATAATACATTTTTGATTACGATTAAAATACGTTAAAATTATTTTAAACGTACTTTGCATAATAAACCTAAAGCTTGTTCTATTTTGTATAAACAAAGTACAAACAATAGTAGTTGACAGCCCTAAGTGGGTCTGGAAAAAAATTGGCCGGCTGATTTAGAAGAAGGGTAAGACGAAAATATCAGCATTCAAAACTATTGCGCATCTAAAATAGTACCGTTCTTTTCAAGAAACAGACTGAAGACCGCACAACCTTATAGATTTGTAAATAGCTTCAGTGTTAAGTCACTGGGATAACAATATCATTGAAGTCACCAAGATAAAGACGCTCCAAGGCGACTAATTATGAATGTGTCATCTATTTCTATTCGAATCTATCTATTCACTGACTTATTTATCAGTGATCCTTTTTTAGCCATACCATCATTTGCACGATACAATCATCGACAAATAAATAAAAAAATTCTCTTCGCATCATTCGTTCGTGCACATAAGCTAAAAGCACACAGAGATAAAGCTTCTAAAGGCTTCAAAATGAGCACTCACCTATAGATTGTCCACCAGTCGAGCCGGTTTATCCACGGGTGTGTAGGCGGGCTCGTTGGTGAAAGGCTAGAACGATTGAAAGGTCACGCACACACCGCGTATCATAGCGATGTAGATTTGTCTCTGTTGGACATTTACTCGAGTGAAAAGAGAGAGCATGTGTTCAGAGCACACTCGTGCACATAAAATGTTTGGCATACCTGACAGCTTTTGTAGCACTGTAGTTGAAGTCAGCCTTGTAAAATCTTTTAAAATCTTTTAAGCACTGTCAGTCAGTCTTGTAAAATCTTTTAAGCACTGTAGTTGAAGTCAGCCTTGTAAAATCATCGGCATTACAATATGCGATTGCGTCAGAGTTTTTCTTTCACAGGCTCGTCTTTCAGACATCTTATATACTTTTTTAGACAATTTTCTATCAGAATAGAATATACGAGTAGCTTAAGCAATAGCCACAGTTAAGGAATGTTAAAGGGGCGCAGCGGTAAAGCCAAGTTGGGGTTTGTACAGTTGGTGAGAAAAGTACTGAAAATTATCAATTAGTGTTAGTCGATATTACTTAATACGGAATTAGAGAAATTTTTGTTAACGTTTATTAAATAATCATTTGGCTAGTATACGTATAGCGTCATTAAAAACTAAAAATTACCTATAGCGTGTTTATCAATAAAAATGTGTGCCTCCATTGATTGATTTGTAAAGTATATTAAAAATAGGGTACCTAAGCATTAAAAACTTTACAAAATCGCAAATCTTAATGCCCAAATGTATATAAGACAAATTATTTTCTTTTCACGATTTTAATATTTGTCCCATAAATAAAGTAGTTTAATTTGATAGTCATATCATTCCCTTAAAAAATCTTAAGTATTTTATAAAGGACCCCGTATAAAACAAATAATAAGTCAGAGTTTTGGACGCAAACATTACTAGATTTCAATTATTTGCTAATTAAAATTATGATCATATTGTGAGTGTGTACGTGAATATTTATGATATTACAATATTTACTAAAAGTTTTTTTTTTCGAATACTGACCAAAAATTTAAATTATTCCAACTTTCGTATCTGACTGTACAATATAGAATAGCCTATGTGAATGCCTGAAGCTCAAAAATGCGTATATTGATCTCAGATATTCGTGGCTGGCATCTTGCGTATACTCCAGTTATCTACTATATTTTTGTTTTGGGACGCATTTAGAGAGATAAGGCTATTTGTGGGAAAATTATAAACCATTTGGGTATAAAATAATACTACAAGAGCGGTTTGAAAATTTGGTTTAGAAGAAAGACAGAGAATCGTTACATGTTGAAACGCAAAGATTATAAAATTATTACATGAACCAAAAATCTTTAAATCGACAATATAATACTTTTTCTCCCCTCCGGACGGAAAGCGTCAATTGTCGTCCCGCTGCGCTAATCGATATTGCCGCTTTTCATCTCCGTCGAGGAGAAAAATAGTATACTAACCTCGGGCAGTAAATAAGAAAGCCTCAGATCACAGTCATGTTTGTTGACCTCGGGACCGAGGCGACTGAGACCTTTCTTACTGTCCTGCCCTCGATGTGTACTCTACTATATACAGGGTACCTAAGGATCAGCCGAGCAAATACTGAAACGGTTGACCTCAAAGAATAATTTAGAAAAAACAATCTGCTGTGTCATACATTTGAGTCGGGTAGGTGGTAAGTACTGCAGTTTTTTATGGAACAGATTTTTGTTTTTTGCGGTCCTTTACACCATGTATAGGTTTCAAAAACTACAGTTGAATATGACTACATTTCATATTGGGTGACTTATACCAAGAATAATTACTCCCGCTGCCGCGAAAGTGAGTCGCAAGCTCTTTTCTCCAGCATCCCTACCATATTTTCACCCTTACCTTACCAAATACATCAAGATAAACGTCTCACAAGCCCGCGTCGCTAAGTGTGAACTAAATTGGCGATATTTTACGAGTCAGTCATTACTGAGGCCGTAAAAAGAGCGAGGTTTGCGGGGCTTTTACGATGGGTATACCTCGTGACCTGCACCCTTATTATGTGGAGCATCGTACGGAGGCGACACGGGATATTTTAATATGATTGACGTAAGGTCGATAATATTATACCAAAAAGAAGCACATATGTAACGAGCGCGCGCAAAGTGAAGTCTCGAAAAAGACCCAATTTGGTATTTTTTCAATAGTCCGCGTTCAGCAATGCTTCGAGCGTGACAGCTCTGCTGTGATGCGGCACAATAATTTTAAGAGAATATTATTCCGAGAGCGAAAATGCGCGCTGCATACAAACGTACTATGGTGATATTTTCAATACTAACCAATTAAAGTCAATGACATTTTGCAGAAACAATCTAGAAACAAATCTCTATGCTTCTATAGAGTCAGATTTTCGTCAAAATATACAGTTTCAATGCTAGGATTAATTTAAGATTTGTATGGAAATCTTTCAGGCACTATAACTTGAAAACTATACATTTTAACGAAAATCCGACTCCATAAAAGCATAGAAATTTGTTTCTAGACTGTTTCTGCAAAATTTCATTGACTTTAATTGGTTAGTATTGAAAATATCACCATAGTACGTTTGTATGGAGCGCGCTCCGAATAATATACCCTTAAGCGATTTTATATAGGTAACATAAGGTAGATAGTGGACAGATAACAATACAGAACAGAAAGTATATAGAAGCCGAATAATTAATGTTTTACATACTTAAATTTACGCCTGTATTCCCTTTGTGGGTGGTCTGAAACTTAACTCAAAACCTCCTTTTGAAGCAGGGCAATAATTGTAGCAGGGTAAACCTTTAGCATTTCAAAAGTTACAGGAAAGACCGCGCCACGCGGTAACGACAGTGAAAGCGACAGGTCATTTCATAGAAGATACTATGGTTTTCTCTGAAATGACTTGTCGTTCTAAAGTCTACTTCTATATCGGAGACCACAAACTGGCAAGCATAGTATGAGACGCCCTCCGACGACTTGAAAGAGGTAGCGGAGAGCGACTGAATGAGGAAGTCCGAGGATAGCGTTTTGTGGTGCGCCTTGGGAGAGGCCTGTGATCAGCAGTGGGCAATGATAGGCTGACGATGATGAGTACTAATATAGGAGCCACACGTGCCGTATGTAATAACACTCATTGCTTTCTTCTAAAACTCTTACTTACTCTCACAATATCGTAAAGTTTTCCTTATCTATCGTCAAATCTCCACGTACTTACGCCATAAACGACATATTATATACCACAAGTACCTCCAAAAACGTATTGTTTTCCATCATAAAAGCGAACCGTAATACGGCCGCAGACTGACGTGAGTCGAGGAGATAAAGTCGAGAATTGCAAATTAAAAAGACGTTTATTGACCGTTAGTGGTTTTTGTTACTCAGCAAAAGTGATTTCACTCCTTTACTTGAAGCTTTAGTGCGTGGAAAACAAGGATTTTTGGTTTAGGATTTAGTAAAATTGTGTTTCGTACACTTTGTTGCTTTGATACCAAGCTTTTGGTGATACAGCGTTTTCTTAAATCACATTTTAAGTTAAATATTCGCATGGCTGTGCCAAAAGTGTCAGTCGGTGCCAAATTGACAGAAAATTCAAAAATAATGACAACCGGTGCCAAAATTTCAAAAATTACAGGCAATGTCGGTATCGCACTTCCGTTATTCGCAATTTAGTGTGTCGCACTTCTGTGATTCGGTCTTTGATAGTTTTGAAACTCTGTTGTAAACAAGATCTTTTGACAAAGCCTGCGACCATTATAGGACCCTTCTTAATATGCTGCCGGTTTTTTTAAGGAGAAGATCAGATCATCATACTAAACAACTTTCTTTACCGGACCAACATCCAAATCACGAAAAAAACACCTGCTGTCGAATACATTTGGGTCGAGGAGGATTGCGATTTTGTATGGAAAGCAGATTTTTCGCGTTTTCGTCTTTGGTCCATATAGACAGAGTTCTTTAGTTTGATGGTCTTTCATCTCCTTAAAAAGCCGTCAGCATAGGTTATCTACATTGACTATTTTATGTACCAAGTATGGACACAATTGCAACATCTCTGATACTCTCACCGTGTGGCTGCCAATTAGCCACGGCATTCAATCCCACCTCTGATCGTATCGGATTCCCGTTGCATCAGTTTCGGGAGGGTAAAGACTAATAGTAGTACCCCTAGTATTAGTATTAGCCCTATATTTTCTGGGTTTTGCGCATATCTGACGACTTTATGTAGCTCTTAGCAAGTAGGTAGGTACTTGAATGTATGTGCTTCGTACTTCATGAATGAGTTATCAATCTATTTAATTTCAATGAAAATTGTAACGGATATGGTAGCATAAAAAGAAAGTTAAAAACCATTGTTATTCAATGGCTACAGAACTAAGCGTAAGTCGTTGTAGTTAAAGTCGCCTTTGAGAATATATCACCATCAAAACATTTCACATGTGAATATGAAACATATTATTATCTTAACAAAAAAAAAAACGACACATATAAGACTCAATCATATAAAATTTAGTTTACTCTTTAACTTTACACGTTTTATAAATCATCTCTCTTTATCAAAGAAAACGATCTGTCTGTCATAAAATCCTGCCTAGATATGCATCTTTAAAATTAACAGTAATTAAAATTACAATTTAATTTTGAAACGTACGCAAGCCGAAAATGTAAAAAGAAACTCTTGACTAATTTTCGCCGACATCAAGAGCCCAGTAAACCTGTTCAGTTGGTTAAAATCCCGCTTAATTTATAATGAAAACAGTAACGATTATGTTCACTGAGAATTCTCGTAAAATTCTTTACGGCCCGCCACATCGGCGTTTGTAATTAAGTCGAATTAACAATTTTCGCGTTGTTCGGTACATCTGCACTGCGCAGTTAATATCTTTATTGTCCAATAATGACAGGGAAGGCGGCTTCGAGCGTAAAAAGCTTAATGTGTACATAAAAGACTCGCTTAGGTAACTAACAAACCGCGCGCAATATCCAAGTTTACGGGTGGAACTCAATTAAATTCCAACAATTTTGGAGCGTACAAAATGGAATTAAAGTTGCGTCGGAGCGTAGTGGAGTGCGGCTGGTGAAATATGACACATTACATAGGCGTTTCAATTCGGGATTGGCACTGGCTTGTTGGTTGTCAGAGGTACTGCACTGCATGTTGTGCAGAATTTTCATATTAAAAACGTTTTATGGCAGGTGTCGGTGTGATAGTTTAGAGGTTCAAGGAATGCTTCAATTATTATTACGACGATTGAAAAATCCCTACCAAACTGTTTTTTAATCTAGATAGTAAAGTCTAAAAATGTTGTTCATGATTATCATTAGCCAATTTGTGTCCCAATGCAGGGCACAGGCCTTACTCCAAGGTTAGGTCCCCTAAACTTTTACTACATGTTTTGAGATTTACTTTATAACAATAAAAAACTTAGAGCCCGTAAGACAGTAAAATTAATGACATATTTGAAAGACTTATGACTGGTTTTTACACTCATGTGGAAGATTAGGTTTCTAGCGTAGTGTATCGATATACCAAAACAATTGACTGCTGATGTGAAATAGTAGATCTACTATTATACAGTATAGATTACACACCGATGGCAAGGCTTTCTTATATACTATTTTTTCTATTCTTTCTTTCCACCTCCGTCGAGGAGAAAAATAGTACACTAACCTCGGACAGTAAATAAGAAAGCCTCAGATCACATGTCTGTTGAAGACGAGGTGTCTTCGCCTCGGTCAACAATTACATGAGACCTTTATTACTTTCCTGTCCTCGGTGTGTAATCTACTATAAACGGCCAATAACAGCGCTATACTAATTATTATCAAATGTTTGCATTTGATACGTTGACAACACAATAATAAATTGATGCCTACAATAGCTTATTTTGCGTTGTAAACAAAGAATAATCCAAGAAAGCGACTAATTGTTTGAATTAGTAAAACGAGAACCATTTGCTGAGATTTTAATCAGTCTTTTAAGGAAACGTTTGTGACTTCTGAAAAATTGGTGGAAAGCAAATCGGACCTTAAATAGAAAGCAATAAGGTTACCTTTACTCGCTCCGTCGGGACCCCGTAGTATAGAGCACTCTTCTATAGTACCAAAAGGTGTGAACAACTGGCGAACATCCTCCTCGGTCTGTTGTTTGCTGAGCATGCCAACGAACAGCTTCCGATCTGCGATGAAAAAACAACTTTGTCAGTAACACAATAAAGATTAAAACTTTTAACAATGAACCACGCCACATTAAGCCTAGCGGTAGTGCGTGGAGCGGCGGACTTAAACTAGACTTCTGTGCCATTTGGTTCCACCATTCAGTGTATTTAGACTTTTGTGAATCATTGTGACGAGTTTCTGGTATTCAGGTGTTGTTTCTCTACTTTTCTGATAACAGATGAGAGAATTTAATTTTATTTTTAGCTGAGGCGCTGTTTATAGGGAAGAGACGTGTGGCGGTGGCAGATAGTCAAAGTAACACAATATAAACCTTATTGCATAGCATCGTTTGGAGAATTACGACAAAAACGACGCTATGCTACGCTATCCGCCACCACCACACGTCTCTTCCGTACCTATAAACCACGCCTAACATATTCTAAAGTAAATCTAAACAATGACCTTTACAATAAAACATCTCAATAGCATGACACTTTAGGGTGTAGGTAATTATTAATGGAAATTTACTGTTCGTATGTATGTTTGTATGTCCTCTATCAATTTGCATTACTTAGTTCTGGTTGATGGCTGAACCAATTAAAAAAGATGCAAAATGGCGGCGCGGTACTATGCCAAAAGCTTCCAAGTGTCAGCGCTATCTTTTCAGGGACCTATTGAGTAAAAAAATCCATAAATAATTCTAAAGTAATTAATATTCACTCTGCTTGGGTAGACGAATATTATGAGCTTTATTAACACAGTCACAAGAGTCTAAATGCAATCTTATATTATAGTGTTAACAAATGAACGCGAATTCTGAAAATTGTTTGTACAGACTCGATATTTATTATTTGATAATGTAACTTTTTAAGTATAAGGGGTCCTCATCTTGGACAATGGTCGATGGATATAAAAAATTAGAAACGATGAAGATAAATTAAAGCCGAAGTCTAAGAGATAAATAAACTACTTGACTAAGGGCCTGCTTCACCACTTCTGAGTAAGTCCTTGTTAGCGTATCCGACAGATATTTTAACATAATTTCATACAAATTATGTCAAACTATCTGTCGGATAAGCTAACAAGAACTTACTCAGAAGTGTTGATACAGGCCCTAAGCATGGAGAAGTCTAGTGTCAGTCGCAGACTCCAAGGAATAACAAGAACGAAAAGAGATAGATAAAGAAAGATATTTTTTTAGATTTGAATAATTAATTTATAATTAATCGCCATAAAATAAATTGTATGGAATAGATCCTTTGCTCACTGTCCCATACATATAACAAACTACAACAACAAATACTACAATGCATTTTTTTAACATTAAAAGTAGTACATATTATTTTTGTTACTAATCAAGGTATTGATCAAATATCGATGCTGTACGAACGGATTTCAGGTTCATTTGAAAACACTTAAAAATTGAGTTGTGCGGTTCTCGCTGGTGGCCGGGGTGCGTGTGACGGGCGTTTGATTACAGTGGGAGTGACAGGGCGCTGGGCGCTGTGGGGTGAAGGCTACACACGGCACGACGAATCGCCAGATTAATCTTCGGATTTTATATTGATATTTTTAGTGTGCATCTGAAAACTGTGTGTAAAATTTTTAAAAACTTGACAGGACACGACAGTTTTTAAACACTTTACTAGAAGTCAAAATAGACGGTATAAAAAGATCGAGACTGAATCATTGCCACATGGAAAAAATAAAAAAACAATTATCTCAGGATGTAAGAGAAAGATAACTATTTGCTCTACCGACAAGAGAGTGGTGATAAAGTGGAGAGAGAGATAAAGAATAAAATAACATGTTTATGACATGACATGTTTATTGTAGGTAACCTTAAAAAAAGGACTTAGGCTACATTTTAGCTCGAAAACCATAAGAGTAGACTTCTACAAATTGGTGGATAAATTTAAATAAACAAATGTGATGATAGGTGGCGTTCAGTCATGTAGTGTGTAGCCTCCATAAAGGCGCGCGCACACGACGCCACTGGCATACGGTGACGTCACAATCACGGTCCAGCCGGAGGCACCACAAAGTCCAGTGTGTTAATTGTAAATAGCTCAGTTATGCTTTAAAACGTACATAGAACTACGACAGTAATAAAAGTACAAGTACAAAATTTTGTAAAGAAAAAATATTTGTTAGATAGTTAAGCATATGTAAGCCATTTAAAATGATACTATCATAATTTTTACATAGTAAAGCAATGTAACCGCGTAAGTGATGCAAGATTCGAAATAAAAAAAAAGGTGTTAAATTTTTATTTATATCTTATTTTTGGTGAAATACGCGGTTACACTACTTTGTCGTAGCGCCGTGTGCGCACGCACTATTTGCTTACTGTTGTCAGTGTTATCATTGAAATTAAGATTATTCTTAACATATTTTTTAAATATAAATGCGTCCAGAAATTTTAACACGAAAAAAACTTCAATCGAAGCACGACCTTGATTCCCAAACTTTAAAAACAATTGAATTTGAAAAAAATCATCAGTGTTTTAAATTCCGAACAAAATATTCAACTGTTTCGTTCGACAATTATGGCGATGCAAGATAGTAGAAAAACATTTTTAATTTCTGGACGAATTTTCCGACAGCGCCCTATCAGGTCGCCGCCGCCCCGACACGACCAAGTGATTTATAAGTGAATCATCATCATCACGTGATGCCACAAAAAACAATCATAGCTCTCTATAAACACAGAATACACACAATTTTAGTTAATGAAACAACGAACAAAATCCAAACCCAGATAAACACATAAAAATTAGCACATTATACTAATGGATGATATTTTTTTAATGAGGAGGGTCCAGTAGTCGTCCGGACAAACGATTCGCAATTATAAATATCGAAATTTGAGCTACGGAATCCTCAAAAAATCATTTTAATTAAATTGTTACGGGTAAAATATTTTCCTCAAAACCTTTTTTTATTTTACTCTTTGACGCTCAGTCAACTGATATTTTCCACAGCGGCTAAAATTTCGGGCGTGACAATGGGCTCTATACAAAAACAACGTAAGTCAAAAACAAATAAAAACATAAAACCACACTAATTATGTCTCGAAATGAATAAATCAAAATGCCTCTTACAACACGACGATTACTAAGTGCAGAGTGAGTAAAGACTTGTTCTATGTCGAATCTACTTACAATTTTAGTGTCTTGCTTTTTCTTAAACTCATTTAATTAAATATTTTACCTTTTTATGAAAAAACTTGGTACTTGCGAAAGGTTTTTGTATGTGTTGAAAACAAAAAGATGTCATGTTTTTTGACAAAACTCATCATCCTTTTCAATATTACCTACTTTTTATCCACGACACGAATTAAAAAAAGAGTTTAAAAACTGAATGGCCTTTACAAACAGCAGCCATTTTGTTCTAATCGAACACTTCGAATGAAGCTAGTCTATAATCTGAACAATATTAACGTTTCTATGAACCAGATTATTGTCATTGATTAAAAGTTGCTTTCATAGTCAACATTGTTTAAATTGACAGTTAAAATGACATGATTTTCATTAATTAAATAAATACCAGATACTACAAAATCAGGTTCTTCATTAAAAAATTTAACTCTTTTTACGGCTGGCAACAATTATTAAGGACCACAGTTCTCAGGCCGGTAAAATGATATAAGAGCCACAGTTTTAAGGCTGTTAATTTTACCAGATTAAAAACCTTGGTTATTAGACTAGTACCTAAAATGACTAACGACCTTCTTAGGCTGTTAATTAAGGACCATGGTTCTTAGGCTACTAAAACGAATAAAGACATTTTTTTTTCATAAAAGCTCTTAAAATGGAGTTACAACATTTTAGAATAAGCAAGGCACTGTAGATTCGTTATGGAACGCTCACTTCGCGCTCTATTCGACAGACAATGACAACAGTACAGCCTAGGGCACGCACACCAAACGCTACCTGTCTCCGCCTACGCGCGCCGCCTGCCCTCGCCCCCTGGAACACAAGAAACACACTAAGGGCCACAGTTCTTAGGCCGGTAATACTATTTGGGGCCACAGTTCTTAGGGTGGTAAAACGACTTGGGGCCACAGTTCTTAGAGCGGTAAAATGACTTAGGGTTACAGTTTTGAGGCTGGAAAAATGGTTTAAGGTAACAGCTTTAACCGCTTAAATACGTGTTTGTGACGGATCCGTCCCAAAGACAATAACAATTCTATTGTGTCTGGAATGTCCACGTAAGAGAGGTTAAGGCCGGTTACAGGGTGTATCAAAACACCCTAGTAATACTTAAGGGGGTGCTTCAGACTATCGACTGAACAACTTTTACTATGGAGCTAACATGGAGAAAACATTAAAAAAATCTGCTGGGACAGATTTGAGTCGAGTCGGTACTGCTGTTTTGTATAGAACAGCAGATTTTTTTTGCTATTTCAACTTTGAAAGTTTTTCAGTTTGATGGTCTGAAGCACCCACTTAAGTATTACTAGGGTGTTTTGTTACACCCTGTATAAAGTCTGAGCGGCTGGCTACAATTATTAAGGACCCCAGTTCTTAGGCCGTTAAAATGATAAGGGCCACAGTTCTAAGGCCGGTAAAATAATATAAGAGCCACAGTTTTAAGGCTGATAATTTTCCCAGATTAAAGACCATGGTTATTAGACTGGTACCTGAAATGACTGACGACCATGGTTCTTGGGCTGTTAATTAAGGACCATGGTTCTTAGGCTAATAAAACGAATAAAGACCACAGTTATTAGGGTGGTATAAGGTCCCAAGAACCGCAGTTCTTATGCCAGGAAATGTCTAATAAAACATCTATGCGTCTTGTTTTTAAGTCAGTACACAACCTTTGATGAAAAAAGTGGGTATTTTGTTTGTTTCATCGCTCTTTTATAGTAACCTACTTACCTCAACGATTATTGGGATGGTAACAAATACATAATAATGAACAAATTAAGGTTAGGTTAGTATTGTGATTTATATTATTATAAGAATATCAGTTCATCATCGGAATTAGCTTGTAGACACCACTGAAGTGCTATACCCTAGCTATACCTCATAAGGTGAAGCAAGCAAGCATGGGTATTTCACAATAAAGTTGCCTTAAGGGGCGTTATCGATTAGAACCTCCTCTCCGCTACGCCTCAATGACTCACTGATCATTTCAAATTTGTAATTAAACCGTGTATAGATAAATTTAGCGTTGTTCCGAATCAAAGGTACCCCTGATAACTTACGTCATTTCAATACTACAGTCTCACTCGTACACGAGGCGAGGAGTAATAGCCTCCCCGCTCCAATTCATCTATCATTTCATTCATGGCCAGCTCTTTTTTGTTACCTAATAAAACTGTAGTAAAACATAGTATTGTTTTTGTACTGATGAAGTTCAGTGCAAGATTGTGTCATGTATGAGCATGTGTGTGTATATAAATTGTATCTTTTTAAAAAAAAAACCATTAGACACATAGTGCTTTTTAAACGTTTTGTGCTAAATGTTGCCATAATTGTACACTTAAAAATTTATTTGATAGTTGTAGCAAAGGGTCTAATAAGGATCATTATATATAATAGGAATAGTTTTTAATTTAGGGCGAATTTTACTTTCTTTCGACGTTTTTTTGCATACGTTTTTTGTATACAGCTCAGCTAAACATTTTGCATGGAAATCTGCATTTTAGTAGCGATCTTTTAAAAGTAATATAAAAGATAGGTGGTGGAGTGGCTACATTCAGCAACCTATACAATATATGATCGGTAGAATAAAAACTTCTTAACTAACTACCATATTTCTGTTTTTGGGTTACTGTTGTCTGTCTTCATGCCATATTTCGATTCAATTGGTTCAAAAATGAGGGAGCAATTGAGGCGTGATATACAGACAGAATGGACAAAAGTAAAACGATTCCATGTTTGACAGCAGAACCCTAAAAAGCCTATAAAGAACCGCTTCCAAAACCCCCATTTAAGAACCCGGATAAACGAAGCAATCGCTCCACCCCGCGGGACAAAACCGAAACACACGACGTACGTGTCCCTAAACATTGTTCGGAAATATTAGAACCGGTGTGGCCGGTCATTAAATTCAGATTTATACCCGGCCAGCCGGATATCTCTCCCGTGCGACTCTGCTAATGACCACCTAAATTGAGATAATTTCGCAGCGGAGTTGGTAATAATGGTTACAGTGTTGGAACTAGGTAGGTGTTGAACCGGGTAAGTTTTAGAGGAGCCGGGTATGGGAATTAACAGGTCGGCTGGAAGGATGCATTCGATTTATTCGTCCTCAGACAAGTTACAGAAATAAATAAAAAATACGCTATTAAGGAATGTACAAATCTGACTTGATTTGTAATTAGTATCTGGGCGACCTTTTTTGTGCGAAAACGGATTTTCTCAGTTTTTTTTTTTACCTTTCTAGATAAACTTGAAAAGTAATACTTGATCACATGACATGATGAGTATGACATGGTTAAATACTTACAACTTAAAGTATTCGATTTTCTTTTTTATACTTATTGTTTGGGATACTTTTCAAGATTCGGCTCATTTTGATAAATTGTTAAGAGTTGTATTTATTGTCCCTTTTCTCGTTCCTGTTGCGTCCAAATTCAGCATTCGGTTTTTTCACAGTAGAAAATTGTGATTTCTGGATCTATGGTTTTACTAAGACTTAATAATAATTTTCATCCAATTATATTGAGTGGAACAGAACAATTTAGATTCCTAAAAGTTTTAGATTCCGTATTTTATACGGAACTCTGTTAATATTTTAAACTGTTTTAGAGATAAAGCTCCTCAAAGTTTAACACATTATAGTCTAGCCAGCTATTCGGGTACACCACAGTACTGGTATAAAGATAAAAAAACATTGTAACCCAAAGTCATAAAAATTAAATAAGAAATGAGCTCCAAAATTCAAAACGTCCCTGTATCCTGTGATCTCATTGACATCCGGTCAATACATCTCCGGATTAAAAATTAAACTGTAAAGGACCTTATTAATATTAATAAGGACATTATTAGCTTTAACGGTGACAATTAAGGTAATTTTATTAGTAAAACATTTTTGTTAATGACAATTTTAAAAGCTTTGGGCACTTAGGAATAGGGAATGGATGTAAAGGTGGAATTACTTAGTGAAAATAAACCTGTATACTTTACAAACTAAAATTATGTATTTATTTCCTGTGTTTGAACCTTGTTCCAACCATTATTCATTGCTTTAAGTTTGTAGCAGGTATGGAGTTTGTAGGAGACATTTGACCTCTTTTGCTCTGTAGATCGTGCAGGAGACTGGCAGACTTCACAGAGATAGGTGTGAGAGGGAGTGAGCCATACTCCACCATGCGGGCATAATACGGATTAGTCCCTGTAGTCCAATCATTTTAGGGTTTGACCCTAACAATAATTCATCTATTGCTGAAACTTTGCAGTGTGATAAAGTAAAGTATACAGATTACGGTTGACAAATAATCTAGGTTTAATTTTTTCCGGTCCTAGATTACTTGTCTACCGTAATCTGTATACTTTACTTTATCACACTGCAAAGTTTCAGCGATAGATGAATTATTGTTAGGGTGTCCAAACAAGGAAACTCTAAAATGACTGGACTACTGCCTTTTTTGTTCTTTTCAGTAAGGAAAGATCTTTGTAATAAAATGGTTTCTAAAGACCACAACTCTTTCTTTTTTGGCACGCTTCTTTATCATCAGAATACAGGGTGTTTCATAAGTAACAATAAATATTTAAAACTCTTCAGGGGGTTGTTTAGACCGTCAAACTGAACAACTTTCTCTATGGAACCGACATCGAAAATGCAAAAAAAAAAATTCATCTCCCTTACTTATTTTAGCTCTAGTCGATTTGTAGAGTATGGAACATCATTTTTTTTTTTCGCGATTTCGATATTGGTCCCTTAGTGAAAGTTGTTCAGTTTGATGGTCTATACCACCCCCTTAAAGGTTTATTTCTATTTTTGTAACACCTTGTATAAAGCCTGATATGAGTGAATGAATGAAATATACTTTTACTTACACCAAAACTCAGGTACAGCATATAACTGATATCTTCAGCTTCAGCTGACCACGCATAGGTTGAATCACCTATACCGACGCTAGGCCAGCTTATCTAGTTATATACATACCATAAACTTTAAGTTTATGATACATACATACAAATGCTCACGCCTATGTCCCACTACTGGGGTAGGCAGAGACAATAGATCGCCACATGCTATAATTCTGATACAAATCTTTCGCCTCCTCAACATTCATAAGTCTCTTTATACAAGCTCGTCGGTTCCGGGTACATTTTATTTGGCCCTTCTTCAGTACGCATCCGATTTGGTCAGCGTACGTGCGTCGAGGGTGACCCCTTTTAACCATTCCATTCATACTTGCCCTGTAAATTTCATACGTCGATCTACTTTTGCTCATTCTTTCCACATGGCCAAACCACCTCAACATGCCTTTTTTAATCCTTGTCACTACATCTTTTTTCAGACCACATCTTTCTCTAATCACACCATTCCGTAAACGGTCCTTTAAAGTCCAACCACACATACTATATACGCAGGGAGCGCTTTTCAACATAATTTATTCTAGATTCATGCTTCTTCTGCCATACCCAACTCTCACTGCCATACATTAAAGTTGGTGCCAACACACCCTCGTGAACCACCAAACGAGCCTTTTTAGACATCGTTATAAATAGCTTTATTTGTCGCCGTGTGTAAGTTCCAATCCAGGATACATACTTTTCATAAATAAGGATGAAGAGGAACCTTACTTGACCACAGCAATTATCCAATACGCCATAATTTACTTGTAATGCAACCTTTTCTAATGAGCCTTAAAAGCAGAAAATTTTCATTCTTTAAAGTCAAAATCAATGCTAAAAGCCTCAACGTCTTTCCCAGACTAAAAACTAAAAGTTGCCAATTAGGGTAAAGCTGACTAAAGTGGATCATCCAGCTAGTTCGGCAGTAACTTCACGGTGGCAGACCAGGCTTAACTGTGTTACCGTGTCCGCGGCGGATCCTCCCTTAATCCCCGCCGTCCATCCGCGACCGCTGGTCCTCATTAATGGTCGGGACATACGATTTTGAAGACAATTGTTAGTGGATTAAAGATCAATTTGCATTGGGCTTAGATACAGCGCTCTTGAGGGTATAGGAAGTACTTTGAAAAGTTAGCAAATGTGCTTTGCGATGCAGATATTATAGAAATGTTTCTTTTCACCATGATTTATAGGGTTATTTCAAATTAGTTAGTGAAACTGAACCAAGACCCTTGTTAATGATAACAGATTGCATTATCAATGTTTGTAATAATAATTGGCATTGATGATCAACACAATTATTATTATCGTACGAAAGCTAGAACGATAGCTGCAGTGCGTGGGGCGCGGGCGGACATTGGCATGTAAATCATATGATCGGGCGGCGGGTCATTATCACGCAATTGTACTTAGTAACAGATACCAAATGCGTTACCAAATGCCCACATCCTCGCATGAATCCCTCGCACACAACTCGTGGTCCACCATTTCTAGCTTGTTTTGTATGTAAAAAAACCTTGCTTTGCTAAACCCTTTTCCACCAGAGCTAAGCTGAGCGAGGCTAGGGAAATGAAGTTATTTATTTTATTTTATTTTATTTTATTTTATTTGGAAGACCAACAGCTGTTGACACAATACAAGTATGGATGGCTGACAGAAAGCCAATTACAGGTCTCCGCTGATAGAAACAACTTACAAAAAAAAAAAACAAAGCAGATCTTAGACTAAAAATACAAATTGGGTAACAAAAAGATAACGAACGTTACAACAATCGACCGAATAAGAAACAGTCTTCCTCGCAATAATATAGATTACAATACAAACATTAACACCAATAAGAAGTGATTCTATTAATTGATTTTTCCTCGCGCACCGCTTAGTTTCCTCGCACATCTCTGGTGGAAAAGCAGCCTAATAATGTGAGCTCATTCGGCCATCGCAGCCGAACCTCGTTTGAACGTTAAATAAACTAATTATACAGAACTGTAGCCAATTCCTTCGATCCCGTAATGTTGTGTTATCCAGTGGACGACTAATTGATCGCAATTAACTTCCCGATTGGGATTTAAATCGGTGGATTACAGTTTTTTATTTGAATGTAAATGAGTGAGAATTTTGCATTTAATTGTGTGGTTGGGTGTGAAGGTTCGGATGTTTTCTTAAATGGAAAAGTATGGTTTGAATGCAAGAAATTGCTTTGTATCAAAATTATTATTGCTCTTTGAAACAAAGGCCAGAAAAGCATTAAATGGTTATTAATCTGTGGTCCTTTGAACTATCTTGAATTTCCACATCTTTATACCGCTTTAAACAAGCACGAATATAATTTTTGTAATCTATAACGGACTAAACCTATATTGCTAAATAATTATGTTTTAGGATTTTGAATCGTTAATTGATTTTTTCTAGTGGACTATATAGCTTGGACGAGAGACCAATTTTTCTTCACAGTCTAATAACATTTCATTTTTTAACCACCAGTTTTTAATGAAAAATATACAAATAGGTTAAAAAATAAGAGATACGTATTTTTAGATTTAATTTTTAACTGATATTTCTATTTTTAATTTACTTTTGAACTTTCTGAAAAACATAGGCTTTATGGCCAAGATACCTTGGCCTCAATAACATTAAAAATAAAAACTGTCAAATACAATAGAAAAGCCAAGCAGGCAAAGGAATAAAATCTCATTCAACCTATATTATATTTTTCAGTATTTTTCAAATAATGGTTAGAAAAATCTTATAATTTTGATATAAGCTTTGAATCACATAATCTCCAAATGGTTTTCTTATTTTGTTACCTTTCTTAAAATGAAATGTTGTCAATTAGACAAAAACCGTGTATCTCTTCTGTACATTTTTAAAATCAATTACCAACCACCTCATTTCTTTCACAACCTTACCAACAAACTAAAAAGCTTCTAACTTTCGTGCATACCTTACAATAATGTTCCCAATCAATCATAACAACATATTGTTTGCAAGAGATAGCTAACGTAAATTTATGAGGGTTACCCCGATTATTGATAGGTTCCATGCTACATTAGCGGAGATGTTTCATTGGTTAGCTTTTTCACGTAATCTTAGCTTGTTTTTGTGTTATTTGAGCACCTTTATTATCGACTTTTATCAGCATACCCGCTCTTTAAAACGTATCAGAGCTTTAACACAAAAATAATAGACAGTGTTTAAATACACATTCTGTACGATATAAGACGTTGTTTGATTTTAACGAGTACCTACCTAAAGCAGCAATTACATTACCCTTCATGCAGGGCCGATTTCGGCATATTTTGCTTGCTTACATGGCTACACTTCAAAATAGAGAGAAAAAAACAGGCAATGTATGCCGAAATCGGCCCTGCATGTGAGGTAATGTAATCGCTACTTAACTACTTCTGTGTTGATTCCTCTGATCGTAGCGGTTGGTAGTCAATTCAGTTAGTTTTTATCGAACGTAAAAACACGTGTTTTATTTGACTGTGGTAAGTAGGTATGCAATTAGTGTCTTATACTTTTCTTATCTCGTTCGCTCGCGGGCTCGAGTAGGTTTGCAGTATTGTATGGAATAGCAGATTTTTCCGTGATTTCGATTTTGGATACCGAAAGTTGTTCAGTTTGATGGTCTGATCATCCCCCTAAAAAAGCAGGATACTATACTTGTATATTGTAATTTAATAATGAACATAACATATTTAAAAATTGTTCCATACAAAACTACCTATTTAATGAAAGAAGATCGACTAACACCAATACTACGAAAGCAGACTGCTTCGGAGTGACTGTATCTCAAATTGTGCTGGTAGCTTAAGACCGTCGAAGCGAAAATTTCTATGTACAGTTGATTCCATTAATTAGGGATGCTATGTTCGCTCCATCGCGCCAAGTTGAATAGCCAATTACATTGATAATTGGAGGTCGCGCAGGTGTCTTGGGGACTGGGGGGGTTGGTTTGAGAAATAAGTGATTAGCGGGTAATAAATTACTTCCTCTAAAGATCGTCTGTGGCACGTTGTGGAGAAGTATGGAATCTCATTCTTGAGGTCCGGGTTCGAATCCGCCCGGAAGACATGCCATGTAGGTGATGAGTATTTCAAACTTATGTACGTATTAACTTGTTTTTGATTAATTTTAGAAAGCCGTGGTGGTCCAGCGGCGAGTAACCTTGCCTGCCGTGCAGGAGGCGAGGCGCCCTCCGTCCAGGCCAACTCGTATCAATGAGTTTTTCGGATTTTATGCACGATTTGTAACATGCATTTCGAGGCATGTATTATATAATAAGTATGCATGCATGCATTTAATAAGCATGCGATACTTTGAACAATTTGGCCTAATTGATCCATAATAATTAAAATATTCATTACGTATTAATAGCCTGCATTAGGCGATAAAAGCTGTAAACTACAATAATAATTATAATTATGTTATAAACAACGTCATGGTGCAATGGAAATCCACTTTAAAAGGTAAAAAAACGCTATGCGCTTATGTTTAAAACATACTTTAGGGTGATGAGTTCACGGAGTTTGATTCTATTTAGACTATAGATACTTATACATTAAAGTTGTATAGCTTGTTTACAGAGAGGCCGTCTAGCGGAAATTTATTACAGGCATTTATGTCAATGAAGGTAGCTAAATTGTTTAAGCATGCGGCATAATTATACCTGAACTAGCAATAATTTTTTTTAATATAATGTTCTTTGAGAGTGAATTGAACCTATTTCCTTTAATGGTATTCAAATTAATTAATAATCGATTTTGTCCGCGATGTCTTTTGCATGGATATTGAAAAATTTCAATATCCTGTTGTACCCTTTTAGGAGTTAATTTTCGGAAAATTCCTACATGCTCTGTCTTGTATTTAAAATGGTTTGGACTGTGCCTTGTCTGTATGTAAGTCAATCAGTTAAAGAACTGTTTTACTCTTGAACGTAAACCGATTTCGATTTTAATTTTGATTCTAAGTTTCATAATTCTCAGGTCCACTGTTGTACAAAGACTTCCTCCGTGATTTTTAAAACAACAAATACTGCATATCCTCAGCTTACACTTGACCATTGATCGATATAGATCTCTCTAAATCGACCACTTCATTCTATCCTGTGCCTCGATTTTTTCTCTCGATTATTATTTAGAAATGGACCAAACAATTCTAAAGTAAATGCCAATCAATGCTTACTTCACACACGCCAGACCCATCAGCCATTACGTCCAAAATTCCAGCTCAAAAGCATCATTATTAGGATTTTCGCAAACAAAACAGTTCACTATCGCATTCACTGAGGTAGGTAGGGGTTTAATTAACGTTGTGAATTAATCCGCGGCTAGGTACGTCCGCGTCCTGTCATTGTCAGCCTTCGTTAGACGGGCACTGTCCGAAACACCCTCGTATAAACTGACAAAGGCCATTATTGACTTGTTGTGATACATTATACCTTAACGTATGTACTGTCATCAAAACAATACATAAACTCATGGTCATAATCCCTTTTGAGGTGTACATAAACTTTCCTACATATAACTAGCAACAACATTTTCAAGCCTGCAGTTTTATAAAAGCTTTAAGAAAAAGAACCAGTTGAAATCGCATCAGAACTACTTCGTTCGAGAACTAGTGTCAAGAAATTTTATCTAATTAAATCTAAAAGTATTACCAAAATATATAAAATATTCAACTAAAAAGACATTGCCCAATCCCGTTTCGCAAACAAAACTGGTAGATTTGAATTTGAATTTTATAAGAAATCCCATTGCAGAAAAGGATAATTTCCATTTCATTGGGCAGTATAATATTTCTCCTGTTTATGTATAATTTTAGCTGTCATACTCTTTGTATTTGTTCTTTGTATAATACTCACACGGACCTGAAAAAAAGACGGACGTAATGTGACACTAAAAAGATGTGTAGCAGGCAAGGTCCTACATTTTCGTTTGTTCTACAAGGGACCTACACTCACACAGATGCACTAGCTCTAGGCGCAGGTCCGACACCCGTCACCATTATGTACCGCGTGACAACACGCACACAAAAGAAATGGGTGCTTCACTCGGGATTAGACGAGATTACGTCCGTCATTTTTTTAGGTCCGTGAATACTCATTCGTTAGTTGCACAACGATTTGAAACGATACAGTTCGTCACGTGGGCAATGTCTTTTGTTAAATAAAAGACATTAAAAATCCATCCAATTTTGTGTAACGAATAAAATTGTATACTGAGCCTCAAACAAAAAGTATCGATTTTGATAGGCACTTATATTAAAAATCAACACAAAAAAAATCGATGTTTAAAATTTTCGACGAAAAAAATACCTATATTTTGATAAATCTACGCTGTGCCTCTGGTGATAAAGGGTACACGTACATTTGGATACAAATCGACTTGTCCCATTTTTTACAAATATATTTGACCCATTCCTAGTCTTTCCCTTTTTTTAGAAGCTTAGAAAAATCCCATCCTGGATCAAAGTAGTACCACATGAGTGTAGTGCCAATGACTTTCTAGGAACTTAAGTACGATTTGTAACAGTATTGGTTTGACGGTGATAAAAACTTGTATTTATTCCCAAAGCTGTCATTGTAAAAGGCCAGTATACGAACCATAAAAGGATTGGGAGTAAATCAATATGGACCTTATAGTAACTTAAATAAATACTATGCAATTATTATAGGTTTGAAATGCATGACGTAGGTAGAAACTTTAATAATGTCAGGTCATTTCAAAAGGCTTTTGTTGGAGTCAGTTTCAAAGGGATATTGTTTTACGGTGTAATATTGTATTACAGGTTTCAAAATGAAATTCGACAAAGTTTCTCTTAGCATCAGTATTTCAGGAAATATATTGAAACGTGGAATCATTTGAACTGTTATTATTGGTTGAGGGCCTTAACAGACTTGCGCCTGTGCCACTGCGACCATGGCTGGTCTTTTGTGAACACCCCGTTTACAGTTCTCTACTGATCCTTTCTGCAGTAGATTTCTAACAGGGAGAGTTTTTATGTCATCATCAGCCTATCATCGTTCACTGCTGAACATAGGCCTCTGCCAAGGCGCGCCACAAAACTCTGTCCTCAGCCGGAAGGCCATCCATTCCTTATCCAGTCGCTCCCCGCTCCCCACTCTAGAACTCCGACAACCCATCAGTTGTCAGTTCTTCGGCAGATATGATCAGCCCATTGCCACTTCAGCTTACTAATTTTCTGAGCTATAACAACCATTTTAGTTCTCAAAGAGACACCGAGCTTAGTCATCTGGTGCTAATACCTGTTTATCTAGACGGATACTTCGTTTTTGTGTTTATGTGGGTCATATTCACATAGCAGATGCAAGGGAGTTACCATCTCCTCCTTGCAAAATCTGCAGCTGGTTGAGTCATTTGGTTCCAGCGTGTGCATATGTTTATTCTGTTTGTAGTGGCCCGTAAGAGATCTCACTAGTGTGCTATTTTTTTCCTTGCTAAGAGCAAATAAGCTGTTCGCAAGTTTACGATATATCCTTTGATAAGTGCTTTAGAGTGATTCAAGCCTGGAGTATTCCTCCACAGCCTTATCGCCTCCTTGAACTAGATCAGTTTAAAAAATGTTATATATACTCATCTAGACTTTAGTTATAGGATTTAAAACAAAAAATTTTCTTTCAGGCATATGTTGTACTTTGCGTATTAAGTATTTACATGTAAGTACATTTTGAAGAAAAAAAAGACAAACTAAAACTAAAAAAATCTGAATCTGATAATTTTCTTGTTGCCATTTCAGCTTTGTCTAAATGACCACTTGGATTAAAACAAAACCTTTTTTTACACCCTGTAGGTACAGTCTAACACACATTATGCTCAGTACATTTACGAACTCAAACTCAAATACGAAATTCGAATCCAAAGATTTTGAAACAAGATAAAACATTACTTGACTGAAGCGTCGAACCGGAAAACACCAGTTCCAACGTCATTGTTCTAATTCAACCCCTCCCCCCCCCCCCTCACCTGACTCCCCTCACATCCCGTTATTTACCACATTCAGGGTTCACTAATCTGATAAGCGCTTGATGAGCGCCGAAAATCGCTTTAAATAGGACAAAAAGGTGTCGCGCTCCTGGTTCTTTCGGTTCAGCGGTCGATAACATTTGGTATGAAAGTATTGCTTTGTTTGACGTGGTTTCCAGGTTTTATGCACATTTTTATATGTGGGGAAACGATAACTTTTAGTATATTTATGCTAGAGGCAGGGTGGAATCATGTGTCATACATAATCCAGTCTGAATTACATGTCTTGAGCATGTGGTAGATCTTCTAGGTAGGGAAGAAGTTAGCCTATTCTTGGTGTTTTAATTAATTTAATTAATATTGTACTTTACTATATAAGTTTTCCAATACGTACTAACATTTTTGTATGGACTCATGCCGTCTAAAATAAAAAATAAAAGATTTTTATTTTCAATTATAATTTTTTTATAGTCATCTAGTGGTGATTGTATACAGCTTTTTGTCGTTGAAATCTACTATTACGATACAGTGATGTTCATAAATCAAATAAAAATCAAAATAAAATAAAAAAAAAACCAAAATCAAAATCAAATAATAGATTTTTTACTCCACATTCTTTTTTACTTGACCTAATTCAGTAAAGTTAAGAATAAAAACAAACAAAATCTTGTGGATAATTTTATTCCAAGTCAAATTGTCAGTATCGCTTCTTTATTTTGATTAAACTTAATGCATAGGTTCATTACGTATACCACACATGAAATAATAAAATCGGGCAGGATTGCTTCATACTTACACCCTAGTAATTCTTAAAGGGGTGCTTCAGACCATCAAACAGAACAAATTTCACTATGGGGCCAACATCGAAATCCCAAAAAAAATCAGCTCAGGCGAAAGAGCATTTTTTTTTCTCGACCTTGGCTCCATAGTGAAATTCGTCTGAAGCACCCCTTTAAGAATTACCAGTGGGGTTTTTGTTACACCCTGTATAAAGTTGTTTTATGTTCTGTCTCTGGTTATTAATTAATTGCATATTAAAATTTTTAATTAACATACTTTGATAACAAATAGTAAAATATGCAGAGAATTTAGGCAAATGAATTGCATCATTTCGAATGCGGCCGGATCAACTGACGCCACCAATTATGTTTATTATACGAAAACCACTGAATGGAGCGGACATTTTGTTTGAAATTTTGTATCAAACTATATTACAAAAGGTTTTAAAGTAAAATCACGCACATGTTGCTGAAAATTGATGTAAAGCTGAAATCGATGCTGAAATATTTGCAGGAATAATTTCGATAACAATTTTATTATATTTAGTTTGTATCATATAAATCTAGCTGATTATTCTACAAATAAACGCAAATTACTGAAAATAGTTTCACTGTACTGAAATACAACTACCAAATTATACAAGGCGTAACAAAACACCCTATGAATTTTTAAAAGGGGTTGTTTAGATTCTAAAGGAGACAAAGTCGAGAATGAATCCAAAAAATCGTTTACTTGGTAATACAGTCCAGTCGGCACACTTTGGGTATGAAACCCTCAAAATCAGCATTCCCATACATTTTCTTGAGTAGCATAGGTGTATGAAAAAGATTTTTTTATTTGGCTTCATAGTGAAAGTTGTACAGTTTGTTGATCTAAACCATCCCTTTAAATAGCATCAGGGTGTTTTGTTACACCCTGTATAATTAGAAAATTACGTAGCAACGGAACGTTTCAACATTAAAAAAAATATTTCGAAGAGCATAGTGCGACCAAAATCAAAGCACGCCAACATAATTTTTCAATAGAATAGATAATCAGCAACTGACTGACCAGTATAAATCACAACCCTTTTTGTAACCAACCATTAAACAGTTTTTCTTCAAAGCCCAGCCATATCATAGAGAAAGTTTTATTGTAAACAATTAAAAGTCTAGGGTAGACAAAGTGCTGTAATAATTTACTTTTAGTTGCTTTTGGTTTCGTGCATTTTAATGTTGACGGCCCGACAGGACGGTTTGTGAACCACATTTCCAACTTTGAGGTTAATTTCCTTTACAAGGCAGGTTTTGTTTTTGAATATGAAATGTTGGGAAATGTGAAAGTTTTGGGATTTTCTATTCAATTCAAGTTGAAATTGTCTTTGTTTTTGATTGATGGTATGGCGTCTAATTTTCTAGCGAGACGTTGAATTTATTTCTTTTTTGTACTCTATAATTCATAATTCATAATTCATTTATTGCATCATATGGTAAATAACATAGAGGTGGTATATAATTTGTTGTATCTCATATGATACCCATTTATGGGCACAGCAAAAGTACCTATATTCATAAAAAAACGGATAATATGGCTATTCAGAAAATATACATTTCCTCTAGCAATACTCAAAATCTGTCTAGTTTAATAAGTCCTTCCCATCTTTTAATGGATAGTGCATATGGTTATTCGTCAGAGGGCGCTTCTGAAGTAAACACTGCTCCGCATTAAAATTCAAGTTTTCTAAGTTATAGTAAACAATCACTAACGCCAACGTGTGAATTGTGCACAATAAAGTCGATTTCCTGGTGAAAAACTGTTATCAGCGAAAACAAATAGGGAATACAAGTGAAAATTACCAAAATTCTCGAGACGAGGACATCCCACCATGCGTCACATTCAAGTGCCACTAAACCTGGATTCTCCTGAAGGGATACATTGTTGTGACCTGATAACCTACATGCAAGAATCTACGTGCGTTTACTGAAGCAACTGGAAACTATGGTTTGGATAAAAACTTGATAAACAAATTGTTATTCTTCATATAACCTAAAAATTTCTCGCCTTATAAATTGATTAGTAAAATAAAATTACCACAAGTGACATCTTGCGGCGAATGGTGGAACTGACTTGAATATTGATAAACGACAATAGAAACCATCTATATCTACTGGGCATCGTGCTGCATTATTAAAACAACAGGTGGCGCTACTAGTCTGTTGAAACTTTTAACAAAATTACAAACTTCAAAGATGAAAAGAACACCCCTTAAAACCTCACACCGTACGCCCAAAGGCGATTTGGACCCACCTGAAATGCTGAAGGAGACTCCCGAGTCCAATAATATTACTTTCCGCACTAAACACTGCAAATGTGCCGATATTTCACGATCGTTCGAGTCCTTTAAAGAAGAGTTTAAGACAATGCTATCTACATGGAGGCAGGACCAGTCTACACAGCTTAACGAACTACATAACTCTTTATCTGGAATGAAAAATCAAATCACAGAAATTCACAACACGAATATTGAAATTGAAAAATCGATTGATTTTCTTTCACATGAGTATGATGGCATGAACAATAAAATTACTTTTTTGGAAGAAAAATGTACCTCTCAAGAGTCTCGCATCAAGCAACTCGAAGACACCGTCGAAGATCAATCCAGGAAATACAATTTGAACATTCTTGAAATTCGAAACATACCCCAACAACCGAAGGAAACGATGGACCAGCTACTGAAAATAACCACAGATGTTCTCAACGTAATCTCAGCCAATGTGGAACAGTCAGACCTCCTAGACATCCGCCGACTTCCCTCAAAGACAGAAAAAAAGACAATCCTTGTAACCCTCAAATCTGTAATCCTAAAAAACTCAATCCTTCAAGCCGTGAAAGCCTATAATGCAAAAAACAAAAAACAAAAGCTCAACACAGCACTTATATTATTGAACTCCACACCAGAACCTATCTACATAGATGAGCACCTGACACAGAAAGGAAAACGACTGTATTATCTAGGCCGGCAGCTCACCAAATCGGGCCAGTTCCAGTACTGCTGGACTAACAATGCCAGGGTTCTTCTACGCGAGAAGGAGGGAGAAAGGGCAATCGTCATAACTGATGAGTCTCAGTTAAATGATCTCAAAACCAAAGTACAAAAGTGACTAGATTTAAGAAAACTTTTTCATAAAATATCCTTTAAATATTGCTCAAAGTATTATGTAATTTTAACCTTATTATTACTTTTATTAGTATATAAGATGATTCCTCACTACTACGCCTACTATAAAATGTATAATGTAAAACTATTGTTACTACTAAAATGCCAAAACATACCCTACACAACTATTTATCACACTCTTTACACGCAAACACACTCCAAACTTACACACCTTTCCGCCCAAAAAACACAACACACACACATACCTGACATTAAGAACACAAATTACACAGATCCAAAGACAAATACAAATACACAACACAAACACACACAAACACAACACAAACACAAAACACAAACATGGTACACAAATACAATAAAATACACTCACGTCTTATCTCAAAGTCCCTACTCGAACTACTACACGACAATCATTAAAATTCGCGATGTTAAATAATATAGTTAATGACATAGATCAAACCTCTATATCTACTGCCTACTGCTGTTCCCCGGAAGAGTGTACCAAACTCATACCTAAACACATGAATAATCTCAACATAATATCACAAAATATTCGTAGTGTATCTGCAAACTTTCTGGACTTCACCGTTTTAATGAAGAGAATTAACATAACCTGTGATTTAATAATACTAACAGAATGCTGGCTTCCATACAACCCTATTTTACCCCCACTTCAAAACTATGCCTATTTCAAATCGACAAATCCAGCTAACCAAAATGATGGCGTTGTAGTATACGTAAATAACAAAATACAGAGTGTGTCAGTGTGTGAGCCTCCTATCAACGATGCTAGCTGTCTCTTGATAAAGATCGGGCTGGATACAGCGATCCTAGCTATCTATCGCCCTCACGCTTTTGATAATGTGGAAAATTTTGTGCAGAGCTTAACTCTTTTTCTCGCTAGTCTTTCTTCATTCCACACTGTTATTGTAACCGGGGATATAAACATCGACATACACCCCGACGGCAAAGACACACGTTCCGAAGATTACCTCAACTCGCTGGTTATCCAGGGTTTGATAGCGGCCCACACATTTCCTACACATGGCTCAACATGCCTCGACCACATCATTATGAAATCACAATTCCAATCTGACACACTCGTTATTGACTCCACCGTCACTGATCATTACACCGTTCTACTCTCTTTATCAGTAAAACTGCCACAAACACCACCTAAACTCCACACCAAAATAAACTATACCACACTTCACGAAGACATGCTCAAAATTGATCTCACACCGATATTTTCTATAACAGATACCAATAACGCAGCTAGCCTGCTGGTCGATCTTCTTCGTGACACTATTGCAAAAAACACTCAAATAAAAACACTACCACGCCGCCTCCGACCAATCAAACCCTGGATAACACCAGGCCTGGTGAGGTGTATCCGAAATAGGGACAGACTCTACAAAAACTATAAAAAATCCCCGGAAAATGCCACGCTCTGTCTAACTTATAAACGCTATAGAAACTTTTGCAACAACATTCTAAAAAATGAAAAAAAGAAGTACGATAGAAATAGATTGGATGATGCTGGATCAAACAGTAAAAAATTATGGGAAGTAGTGAAAGATATAGCTTATCTAAACAAAACTAAATCAAGCTCGCGTGATTTGCTCACTCACAAATGCACCCCACAGGAATCAGTTAATGCCACCAATGTCTTTTTCGCGAACGTAGGTAAAACGCTGGCCGAGAAGATCACAAATACACACAACAACACGAACCCTACTATCAACCAAAACCCCACACCTAAATCATTAGTTCTCCTTCCGACTGACGAGGACGAAGTTGGTCGCATAATCTCAACACTTCGAAATGATTGTGCAGTGGGTTGGGATGGCATCTCCACTTTGTTTATTAAAACTTATAGAAATATTATAATCCCACCCCTGACATATATCTGCAATCTAGCAATCTCAACTGGTTCATTTCCAGATGTGTTTAAGAAAGGACTTATTCACCCCATTTATAAAACTGGCGCACGAGACCAAGTCACCAACTATCGCCCAATATCAGTTCTACCAACCTTATCTAAAGTACTAGAAAGAGTTATTAATAACCGTCTTGTAAAATACCTAGAAACACAAAATCTACTTAGCAATAATCAATATGGTTTCCGAGCGAAGAAGTCCACTGCTCAAGCAGTCCACAAACTCACTGATTTCCTAGTGCGGAATATGGACAAAGGCAAGAAATGTGCAGCAATCTTTTTAGACCTTGCAAAAGCGTTCGACACGGTTTCGTTCTCCATCCTATTATCTAAACTGGAAACACTGGGAATACGTGGGAATCAGCTGAAACTCTTTAAAGACTATCTAAGTAACCGCACCCAATGTGTTACCCTTGATGGATATACAAGTAACGACCTTCCTATCACGTATGGTGTTCCCCAGGGCAGCATTTTGGGACCCAGTCTTTTTCTAACCTACTTAAACGACTTATGCCAACTAAATCTACCCAATGGGCAACTTCTCTCTTTTGCAGACGACACGGTTCTATTTTTCTCAGGTGAAACATGGAATGAGACATATACATTTGCGCAAGAAGGTTTTAACCTGGTCTCAACATGGCTTACAGCGAACCTACTCACCCTAAATGTTGAAAAAACAAAACACATGATATTTTCAATCCGTAACTGGCAACTTCCTGACCCCTCAACTTTCACTATAACTGCTCACACCACCCATGCTCCCAACTTGCAATGCAGCTGCCCCACCATTCAAAGAACCCACCAAATTAAGTACTTAGGACTATTAATTGATACAAACCTCTCCTTCACGCCATATATTAATCTATTAACTAGCAGAATACGTAAACTAATTTTTGTATTTAAAAAACTAAGACATGTTGCTGACCCCCCCCTTTTAAAAATGATCTATTTAGCGCTATGTCAAACTCTTTTAATATATTGTGTAACCACATGGGGTGGTGCAGCTAAAACACATATGATAAGCATAGAGCGAGCCCAAAGAGCCATCTTAAAAGTAGCCACATTTAAACCTATATTATATCCCACCAAAACCCTTTATGACTTCTGTCAGGTACTTACAGTCCGCCAACTATATATCTTATACACTACCCTTCTCCAACATTCCCTCACTCCCCTTGAGGATAACTTCACAAGCCGTCGAAACCACCTCGTAGCAAAGTCCACCCTACTACACACAGCATTTAGTCAACGATTCTTCTGTTTTACTGGTCCTTTTCTATACAATAGTTTGCACCGTATACTGAACACCCATATACTTTCCCAAAACATGCTCAAGAAAACTGTAAGTAGCTGGCTACAGAGTCTTTCGTATGAAAACACTGAAGACCTTCTTCATCCACCAGTTTAAATATCCCACAAGACTTACACCATTACATATTTTCTCCTCTTATACTCTCGTTACTCTTCTCTACACACACACACACACACACACACACACACACACACCCCCCCCACAAACACACACACACACACCCCCACAAACACACACACACACCCCCACAAACACACACACACACACACACCCACACATCAACACACCAACACACGAATGCGCTGGAGTGTGCACTGCGCACCCATATATAACCGCGTACCCTCTGGCCTTACGGCGATTACTGCAACTATTTATGGAAGCTGATGCTTAGATCACAGATTTACTTTTTTAAGCATTAGCAGCAAAGATTTATATACATAGCCAAATTGCAAACTTATCCTAATTAAGCTAAGAACATTATGTATAATGTAACTTTACCTGCAAATAAAGATTTTTATTATTTATTATTATTATTATTATTATTGCCTCAAAAATTGAAGCATGTATAGGTTTCCTCATGATGTTTTGAACAAAAAGCCAGTAGTGTTACAAAACAAAGAGTAAGCGCAGTTCCTTTTTACGTTTATACGGGGTGTAAAATTCATTCATTCAGACCATCAAACTGAACAACTTTTGCTATGGAGCCAACATCGAAATTGCGAAAAAAAATCACCTTTTCCATAGAGAACGTTAACGGCTACTCTACCCAAATTTATGGAACAGCCGATTTTATTTCTTGTTCCCTTAATTAAAGTGGTTCAGTTTGACGTTTTGAAGCACCCCCTTAAGTATATAATGACAAACCATACAAAATTTCAATTACGACGCCACACTTAACCAAGACACTTAATAATAAAAGCTTTACGAATTAAAACGATATTTTTGGTCAGGCTCAGTGATTAACTGTCATCGTTTCATTTTGTAGGAGCAATTTTCATTAAGCCGTCATTAAGGAGTGGTGGAAAGTTTTGGAGTATGCCTCTTATCCCGCAGGAGACCCCTGTCTCGGTTGATTAATTTACGTGGCTACCGAATGCGCTTGCTTACCTTCCGTCGTGCTGGAAGCGTTAAAGAGGATATACGAGTAATTCGGAGCGCGCTCCATACATTTTAGCTACATTGACAAGGAGTTATTTTTGAAGATTTATAAAACCTATATTCGACCATCACTTGAATATGGCTTCAAAATTTGGAATCCGTACTTCAAAAAAGACATTGATTTGATAGAAAAGGTCCAGAGAAGAGCAACAAAAATGGTTGTTGGGCTGCGTGACAAACCATATGAGAGACGATTAGAGAACTTGGGTTAACGACACTTGAACAACGGCGACAACGTGGTGACCTCATAGAGACCTACAAGATACTTCATGGACGTTATGATGTCCAAGAAATTGAGCATCTATACAGGATGAACCAGAACTACAATCTCAGAGGTCACTCCCTTAAAATTGATGGCTCGTTATGTACAAGCAGCCCCCGAAAACACATTTTGCCCAACCGTATAGTTAGCGAGTGGAACAAATTGCCTGAGACTGTAATAAGTGCGCCTTCAGTGAACTCATTTAAAAATAGACTTGACCAATACTTAAGAAACTAAACAAGTGCAGTGATATACACGCATCAGCTCTAAGCTGCTAGTGTATCATAAATAATAATAATAATAATAGGTTATTGATATAAATACTACTATTACGCACTAAACAAGTCAATATTTTTTTAGAAACAATCTAGTAACTAATCTATATATGCTCGAATGTTGTCAGATTTTCGTTAAAATTTATAGTTTTAAAGTGCTTCGAAGATTTCAATACAAATCTTAAATTAATCCTAACATTGAAACTGTATATTTTAACGAAAATTTGACAACATAGAGATTATTTTCGAGATTATTTCTGAAAATTTCCATTGATTTAGTATTGAAAATTGAATTGGTTAGTATTGAAAATATAACCAGACTTCGTTTGTATGGAGCACGCTTCGAATTATATCCCCTTAAATTGAATTTAAAAGTGATTGATGTGGACATATTGTGTTTTGGGGTCTGTGTAAGCATGAATAAAGTGTGATGTTCGGATTATTTTGTAGAACAATTGATAATTTTCTGTCCTTTTTGGGTAAATTTTAATTAATTTATAATGTGGTGGATCGGTTTAGTAAAAGTTTAATTAACTGATTCATAATGAAAACAAAAAAATAAAAGCTTTGTATATTTTTAACTCAATTAATAAGTTAAAAAACTTTTACATCTGCTGTATTCATTGATATGTGTTGGATCAAAATTGTTCATACCTAGTATTTTATTTTAATTATAAATTTATCAAAACCAGTGAATTAAGTAAAACTGTAAAAAATAACAAGTGTTTAACATGACGTTTTTTTTTCTGTTTTTGGATAAAAAATGTACTTAGTGCCCTAAAAGTATCTACAGAAACAAGACGTGGAGTTCTCAAATGTTGAATATAATATCTATCTAATATCTTGTAGACGTATTCAATATTTGCAGAGAAAAACATAATGTTATTATAATTTTCTCAATGTTGGGCAAATACTATCATATTCCACCTCCACGTATTAGTATGTATGACTGTCCAACAAACTAAAACAAGGACATTTTCGCTTCCAGTAACTTTATCTAACACAAAGGGTGGTGAGGTAGTGAGGGTAGGAGGGGGAGAGGTTCGTGTTTAAACGAAACGTTGGCCACGTGACAGAAGGCGTCACTCCGACAGTCTCGCGGGGAGACCATTCGTCAATGTTTTGTTTTATTTATCGTTCGCTAAGCCACGTTTATAGTTGCTTGTTCTGGTTGGACAAGGTTCTGGGGTAAACTTGAGTTTGTTAGCGACTTTGTTTGGCTTAAATGGAAGTGCACACAGTACAGTGTAATTGTATGGCATGTGTGCACTTACACACAGTTATGGGATGTCCAGCACGTCTAGTATGATTTCTCAACATGCGTGCGACGCGCCTTTGCTCCATAGAAAATAACCTATGGTATAAAGCCGAGTCACCCACAAGAAGAGAAATCATGCTAGGCGTGCTGTAATGCATTCATTGACTGCAATGCATACGTAAAGCAAAACATAAAAATAACAACTTTAAAAAATTCCTTTATTTTTATCGTATAGTTTTAATGCACCCCGTTTGATATGAACACACCTATTCTTTAAAACCTTGACAAAGCGAGAAAACAAGAAATCCTTTATAAATGCTCGTTTCGAGGCAGGAAACACAAAGTCTACCTTAAACACATAAATGAATGAATGAATGAAATGAATGAAATATACTTTATTTACACCAAACATAAAATACATTGCACAGGAAAATAAACAAATTATGGTACAAATAAGGCGGTCTTATCGCTAAAAAGCGATTTCTTCCAGACAACCTTAGGGTAGAGGAAATAGTTCAAAGAACGGGTCGGTGTTACAGAAACATTAAATATTAATGTACAAGTGAATAAAAACAGAATACATATATATACATAGGCATACATATCATATAAGTATACTTAAAAAATAGATATAAAGGTAAATAATAAATATTTATAATTAATAAAATATATTATAATATATATATCACACATGCTGCAACAAAACATAACCATACCTAATAGGTACACGTACCGGATTGATTTAGATAAAATAGATCAGAGGTCAAGGAAATGTGTTTTGACTTTCGATTTAAAAACATCCACAGAAGGAGCATGCCTGATCGACTCTGGCAACGAGTTCCAAAGTCGAGCAGCTACCACCTATCACCTTTTAAAAGTATATCACCTTTATAAAGTCAAACTTTTTCTATTAAGATCTCTTTAGGATCGTCGACAATATTATAGTTATAACAATTACATATAATAACAAAAGGCGTGTGCCACCTCAATTATAGCCGGTTTAAAGTTAGGTACAATAACAAAAAAAGATCTGAAAAAATTGTGATTATATGTATAAGAGCATAATTATATAGCACCAACATAATAATAATAAATATCTTGGACATATCAGACACATTTAAAGTAATAAGTATCTGACACACTTAAAGTACCAGAATCTAGCTTGGACTTGTATTATGATGACTAGACAACGATATTATATAATATATATAATGTAGATACAAACATCCATGACTCGGGTACAAATATTTGTCCCTTACGGGATTCGAACCCGCGACCCTCCGCTCTGTGCTATCGGGCCGTCCTTATTTGTAATTAGAATGGGCAATTAAACAGTAATTTTATATAGGAATATATATTATCTCTTTAAAGCAACAAAGACATCGACACATTTAAATTTTTCTCCCTTTGTCGGGGGTGGCATGCTATGGTTTTAGTCCACCACGCATGCCCAGCAAAGACCGTGCCGATACCTACCTACTGCCGATTACAAATTCATCGATTCCACCAAAACATGACCTCATTCAAACTAATCCTAAAACATCCCATTACAACAATTAACAAATAGCCAAACCAAAACCCAGCAATTAAACGCAAGAACAGAACAAAGATAGGAATCGATTCGAATCGAATCGGTGTCATTAAACAATCAATGGTCCGATTAAATCGAGATGTTCGAACCGGCCGTATAGTTGTGGGCTCTCCCTTCAGTAAACTTTGTCATTACCGGGGCCTCGATGAAACATGAATTCATGATTAAATTTAATGGGACGCCGAGATTACGGGAGATTGTTATTGGTTCGTATGAGAGGTAGTTTCTAGCTAAATACGATATTGCGTACTAGATTTTGCACGCGACTTCGTCCTCACCAGCTCCCATTCTATTCTATTTTTTATTTAATGGCGTTTCCTTGTTAGATTTCGCCAGTGTCAAGTAGTTTGAGGGAGTGTCTCGAGGATCTCGAGGATTGTTTTTGAGTAAGAACAACTGAGAAAGATTTTAGAGCCTCGTGGCAGGCTGAGACGCGAACCGCGCGAACACCACGCGAGAGACAAGTGTTTGAGGCAAACCCTGCAACGTGACTCCCAGCTCCCATTATCGAAGCGATATAAAACCTATTTATACCTAGTTTTTATCAGTCAGATCTTGATACCTATAAATCTTCTTCTTGTCGTGTGGGCAAGCCCTGGTGTCAGAGTTTTTTCAGACCGCCTTATGGCCTCTGACGTGGTTTTTATGTAAGGACTACTACCACCGGAGATAGTAGCCGGGTCCAACGGCTTAACGTGCCATCCGAAGCACGGAATCATCTTTCCTTTCAGACAATCAGGTGATTTAGCCTGCAATGTCCTAACTAACTAGGGAAAAACGCACAAAGTGACATATCATGATATCATATCAGATATGTCACTTTGTGCGTTTTGGGAATTGAACCCACGACCTCCGTGTCAAGAGCCCAATGCTCTTACTGTCTTAACCATTAGACCACGGAGGCAGGTATCGAAATTACCAAAACACATAATAAATACCTATAAATAATGATAGCCGTAAATAATACCAACGCAGAAGGGTTTCGTAAGAATTAGACATTCACAGTCTCTGCAGACCCTAATGGGAAAAAGTCGTAAGTATAACATGATAAGTGCTACGACGTAGCAATGTGCTACGCTGTAGCGTCTCGTAGCATTTTGTGGCTTCTCCGTTTTCTTCTGACTAACACTCAGCTGCAGAAACGCTCATTAAAGTTAATCCTCTATTAAATCTCTTGCTGTCACATTTTATCTTGTTGACGTAGTAAAAGCTAGCAAGAGATTTAATGGAGGATTTACTTTAATGAGCGTTTCTGTAACTGAGTGCAAGTCAGTACTAAAATATCTAAACATAAATGCTTATTCCCGTCCTACATGCTTTGATTTCGAAGCCTGTATTGTGTTCACTGTTAAAAGTGGCAACTGCATGGTCCACTAACTGTCGAATTAGACATAATTTGCGCGTTTCCAGTGAAATGTGAATGGTGAAAAAAAACATATAGTGAAGAAACCTATATGCGCTGAAGAAGAAATTCTGAAGCGTACTCGTATGTGAAGTCTAACAATCCGCATTGGGCACGCGTGGTGGACTAACTCCCATAGCCTCAAGGCTAGGCAGTGTGACGTGTATAGGCTGATGATGATGATAATAGTGAAAATTATTTAGTAAAGTATGTTATTCTCAAAAGGATGTGCAGAGAAAACAAGTCGTTGCTAATAAATTCCAGCATTTCAATTTCCGTAAGCAAAAAAGAAGAAATAACTTGAAAAAAAAACTTCTTGCATATTTTTTCTACCACGTGTAACGCACGTGTAGAATGTGAACCTTTACGGGAATAACTTAATATGAGACAACGTTACTTACGTACAGTCTGCAACGAAAGTTGATGAACGTTTGTCACCTTATTTCTATGACTACAAAGTTCTGAAGACTTACCTTATTCTTTTTCTAATCGTGTAGGCAGCAAGCCCTGGTGTCAGAGTTTTTTCAGACCGCGTTACGGCCTCTGACGTGGTTTTTATGTAACGACTACTACCACCAGAGACCAACGGTTTAATGTGACATCCGAAGCACGGAATCATTTTTCTTTTCAGACAATCAGTGGATTCAGCCTGCAATGTCCTAACCGACTGGGGAAAAACGAATAAAGTGATTTATCACTAGGTGTCTCCAGTGGGAATCGAACCCAGGACCTGTCAAGAGCCCAATGCTCTTAACCATTAGACCACGGTGGCAGTTAGGCTTACATTCTGACTCTCACTTGAGCGCTGCACAAAATTCAATAATTGAAAAAGTTGTAGGAGGTAGACACCTATACTACAGTGACTTACACTGACAAGAAGAGGTAAGCATATGCGATAATGAGTGGGTGAGAGTAGGAGAGGACTTATACACCACTGCATACTGCTGGCCACCTATCGTACCAGAGGAGAGATCAAAATTGATGGAAGAGGAGGTAGTACCGGTAAGGAACACCACAGTACAAGAAAAGGTAGGTAAGGACATATTGCGACGGGTCACATAGGGGCGGAGTGGGTGGCAGCGCAGCGGAAAATGCGTTCATCGCACACAAGAGCTTGCCGGGTCGCAACGCATTGACGGATTTTTAGTTTAGACATTGCAGACGTTGTAAAAAGTTAAGCTTGGTATGGCACACTACGACAGGCCGCATCGGCGCGGAGCGTGCCACATCGTACGGACGGAAATCCAACACGCAATAATGCGACCCGCTCAGGCTCAGGCCTGATATGTCGCAGTATGCGATAGTTCGTATAAATTGTATAAATGAGAACTGGGCAAATTTTTGCACTGCCGCCCGACCCGATACAACTCATCGCAATACGGACCTGCTTACAGTAAGGAGGCTCCCATTGTATTATTAAAGAAAGCAGTATCTTTTCCATTGAATAATTATGTATAGAACAGACTACGCGAACTAAATCTGTGCACCACGATCAGCAGTGCGGGGCGCGCACCGGGGGCCCCCTCGTGCGGCGAGCGGTTGGCACATGCTAAGTAAGTTTAAACCATATTGGCCTAAGCGAGTGTTACAAAAATTTTGCCTGAGTGTTGCATCTAGTAAGTACTTCAATGCTGTCTCCCACCAATGCTGAGTCAGAACCTTTCTCATCGGCGCAATACAGGTCGCACGGTGTCATATTCTAACACCAATACCTACAATATTGTTATTAACCGGTCTGTCATGGCAGCTCCCTATTGCTGCTGCAGCTTTGCACGGACCTCCTTATGCGGACTTCATAATGATACCTACTGCCTATGTTTGTCACTGTCTATCCTGTATTGTTCTGATGAAATAAATGAGTTATCTATCTATCTATCAATGTTGACCTCATCCCCACTCGGTGGTTCAGGAGTTGGACTATAAAAAATACTAGTGCAGTCTTTTCTCACTCTCACTCAGCATACATGTGCTAGCCTCTTGTTATTCATCATCATCATCATCAGCCTATCATCGTCCACTGCTGAACATAAGCCTCTCCCAAGGCGCGCCACAAAACTCTGTCCTTGGCCTTCCTCATCCAGTCGCTCCCCGCTACTTTTTTTAAGTCGTTTGTCCAGCGGGCAGCAGGGCGTCCCACACTACGCCTACCAGTTCGCGGTTTCCACTCTAGAACTCTGACACCCCATTGGTTGTCAGTTCTTCGGCAGATATGACCAGCCCATTGCCACTTCAGCTTGCTAATTTTCTGAGCTATGTCAGCCACTTTAGTTCTGTGACTCTCGTGTTATTAGTTAGTCTTTTGTTATTGCGAGCTATTATATTATTATAGGTGTTTGTATGAAGTGTCCAAGGTGCGCCTCTACAGTGGAGAGAACAGAGGCTGATGATGATGCCGGAAGTTAATCAACTTTCGTTGCCGACCGTACGAGCGGTGTAGTCGCGGAAAAAACTCATTTTCACAATACATTCATAAAGTGTCAACTGGGTGACAGTACCCCGTGCGTAGTACCGAACCGAGGCGTCCCTACATAATTGAGGAAAGGCTTCGCGGGGCTTATGAAAGGCCGTTTTAGAAGCTGAAAACGCTTTTATTTTATTTTTGACACAATTTAGAATGCCAATTGTTTTGTTTACATGTGCTACGAGCTTTTTATTCTTATAAAAATTCATATGATTTTGTGGTGGTACATAAGTAAGATAACATTGTCATTTGTCAAACTGCCTCCTTTGTCTAATGGTTAAGAGCATTGGGCTCTTGACTCGGAGGTCGTGGGTTCGATTCCCACGGGGGACGCCTAGTGATATGTCACTTTGTGCGTTTTTCCTCAGTTGGTTAGGATTGCAGGCTGAATGACCTGATTGTCCGAAAAGAAAGATGATTCCGTGCTTCGGATTGCACGTTAAGGCGTTGGTCCCGGCTACTTTCTCTGGTGATATTAGTCGTTACATAAAAACCACGTCAGAGGCCGTAAGGCGGTTTGAATAAACTCTCACACCTCGCTTTCTGCCCACACGATAAGAAGAAGAAGATTATCATTTGTAGGTCTTGACATAAAACATATTGTGCGTACAGTTATTACCTATACCACAGTATAAAAAAGAGTATCTAGTACTACATACCTATATCAGGCATATAATAATAGTATAGAGTTTTAATTGTATCAATGACTGAAATAATAAAACGTAAGTAATTGCAACATCAAAGCAGAATTTATCTGAATAAATGCGGTGTTTTAGCGGTAAATTAGCGGTAAGTGTTTATCTATCTATTAACAACATCACGTATCTTTCCCAGTGAGGTGAGCAGAGACTAGGGCTGTGAACAGTGCTGTACCGACTCGACTCAAATGAATGGGATAGCAGTATTTTTCGCGTTTCCTGAGGTAGGCTCCATAGTGAAAGTTGTTCAGTTTGATGATCTGAGTTCACCGTTTCAGTGTGTGGAGGACTGTCCCTTACACAATGTATACACAGTTCTCAGTTTGAATAAAGTTACTAAACACTTAAAAACAAAAGTTACCAAGCTCGAATAAAATATAAATCTTTATTTTTATGACAACATAAGACCGCTTTGGGTGAAAAAAGAAACGAATAGAAGCAAAAGCTAAGTCTGAATAAGAATTCAATATCGATACAAAATATAGCACTTGAAAGGCAAGAGTACAGTCAGTAAAAAAAATTCTTATTATTTTATTAATTTCAGAAAAAAGAAACGAATAGAAGCAAAAGCTAAGTCTGAATAAGAATTCAATATCGATACAAAATATAGCACTTGAAAGGCAAGAGTACAGTCAGTCAAAAAATGCTTATTATTTTATTCAATTCAAACTTAAATTATAACAGGTTTTTGTAGTGTGATATTCATGTAAACCACCTAACCACACCTCCAATACTTCTTGATAACCAGTAAAATTAATATGTGCTCGAATTTTTTAGTGCAGAAGCACTGACCTGTCTGCACACGTTTTAGTGTGCGTACAGTACTGCCAGGCGCTTAGATCAAAGTGAAATTAATGGATAGGCCTTACGCGAATATTTCAAACTAGAAAAATGAGGCAAAACAAATGAAAGGTATACTTCAAATTTTAATGCAACTGCCCTAGATTTAGCAGATACTGGCGCTAGTTTGTATTACATGTATTACATTGCATTACAGCAACCATGCATGCATGCATTGCATTGTATGGACCAAGTGCCGTAGTAGTGTGCGTCAACTTACCGCGCTTTAGGCCTATCCATTCATTTTACTTTGTTCTAAGGCCATAAGCGTACCGCCACGTTGTGGGCGAGGTTAGCTAACCCAATGTCACAAAGATAGCTTCTTTACTGTTTACTTCAGTAAAACTTTTTTTAAATAAAAATATCCAAAGTTCAACTACAAATAAAAGGTCCGTCTTAGAATAGATTATTGTAAGAAGTCTTGTTTCAGCCCGTTCGTGTTATGTTATGACCCTAGTCTTGTATGACCCGTTCTTGCTCTACCCCGATTTTAATTTGATTCGCAAATTTAACATTGAATTATAAGATCAGGGATTTCGGTTATTCATAATTTTCCCGAAAGATAATTCAATGTTTTGCCAATGTCTTTGCAATGATTTTTTTTAACAGCAAGTTATACATTATTATGAATTAAACATAATTTTTTCTTGTACACAAAGTAATAAAAACTTTTATGACAAAGTAAAAACTTAACATCTAATAGCCACTTAGCTATTTAATTAATTTCAAACGCCACTTTCTATAAATACCCCCCTTACATAAGGCGCACCACACACGCGCGTAAATAAGAAACTTTCTTACCGACAGTACTTAAATGTCGAAGAGTTTGATAAAGGTCATCTTAGATCATTTATTATTACTAGAAGTGCGGCTCGGGCGCCTATGAATTTCTTATCAATCTATGAATTACTGATAAAAGTTTCACTTCACTTTGAGAAGGTACGTTTAATGGTTTCATTATGGTTTATTAATAGACGAGTAAGAATTAGCTTGAAATGTTGATGTTAAGTGAATGAAACTTGCGTAACGTATCGCACGTTAAAACCATTACCGTCACTATCAAAAAAATGCAACTTTCGGGAAATGGCGTTCAAAGTTTTTGCAAAACGAATTATTTAATTATATTTTTTTGTTAGTGGTTTTTCATGATTTTATCAATTTAAATGATAGTTTGGAATATAATCTTGCTATTAGTTCAATTATGTACAGGGTATATTCCATTATCATATAGTTATTAAAAAATATCTACTTTTGTGTCACTATTCCTCTAACTTTTTTACTTAGTTTGTCGTGGAGAACAGGGTACATTGACTGACACTATTCTAGTAAAACTTAAGAAAACTTAAAAAACATGCATTGTAAGAGCAATTAACTGGTGTTCATAATAAAAAATAGTTGTCAATTGACCGTTCATAAGCACTGACGTAAAAAGAGGGTTACAATATTATAGGTATAATAAGTGTTACAATAGGACTAATAATGAATACTTTTTGCTAGTCCATGTACGCATCGTTACTACTTCAATGTCCATGCGGGCTATTCTAGATACTCACACTTATACAACGTGTACAAAGGAAGAAGTACACTAATAAATAGCACTCCAAAACGCTCTAAATTCAGCAGAAACATAGGTATAAAGAAAATGTACAAAGAACTGTGTAGATGCAAAAGTAAACTACACTAAATTAATTCCCCAAATAACTTTGTGTTAGGCACAAAGTAATTTTGGGTCCTACTCCACTTTTATATAGTAAGAGTTTAAAGACGAGTTCTGTAACCTAATCTGATTTTGAGGACGAGCTAGAGCTAGAGGACTGGATCGGGCTACATTTTGGTTTAGCCCTAACATTGTTTCATGACACCTTTTTCAAAGTTGAATTTAAGGTCTGACGGGCTGCATTTTGAACACTCGTTTAGTTTAAATTTTGGTATTTAACTGATGGCTTTTCAATTGCATTTTCTTCCAAAACAAAATCGGATTCTGATGAAGAATAGTTTGATTTTTGACTTTGGTATTTTGCTCTTGACTGACGAAGGGCTTTGGGTTTGATACTGGCATGGTCTTGCAAATGTGATTTAGATCTTAAAGACGGCCGTCGTAAAATTGTATGGTGTGTCGTACTACAATTTTCCTGACTCCCGTAGAAAATTTTGACAAACAACTGGTACGTTGTTGTCTTGATTGAAATCAAATACTGGATGGCATATACTGTTTTCATGATCTGAATTGGGAGGAGCTTACTTTGTCCTACGAGAATCTAATACACCTCACATTCTACATACATACATACATACGCTCATACCATTGTCCCATGGGGGTAGGCAGAGACCACGGACCGCCACACGCTACGACTCTGACACACCTCTTTAGCCTCATTCACATTCATAAATATCTTCATGCACTTCCGTCGATTGAGGGTGCTACGAACTTGTCCGGCATAGATTTTGTTTTGCAGCTTATGAGCTAAAAAGTACTACGTACTTCTATACCACGGGGCTGATTAAGTTTTGGGAATCTCTAAAAGGGGGGTTGACTCCTTGAGTTGGGTTCTTGGGTTGAATTCACTTGAGTTTTTAGTTAGCGTAATACCTATAAAATCAAATCTTAAAGGTAAAAGAGCTCTTTGATTTGGCAAAAGAATACAAGACTTTAATAGTAAAAAGTTAAAATGTGTTTTAATTTATTTTTAACATTTAGGTACAGTCTACAATAAATTTTGGGTAACATCGACACCAAACGAAACATGACACAGTTTACTTCATGTTACTCTACAAAAGATATAAACAATACTGACTCTAAGAAAATGTTATCATTTTTGTATGAATTTATATAAAATGACAATATTTCTTGAAATTATTTACAGATCTGTTATCTTAAGTAAAGGCAAAATAGTTTTAAAACATAAAATGTCAGTCTTGTTCGAATTCCTATGCGTTTTACGCTCAAAAACTAACAAAAAGAACGACTTTAATCGTCAAAAATACACTATTCCCAGAAACTGCAACAGATTTTTAGCCTAAAGTAAAGGCAAATACGGCTCTATGCAAAAACGGACAGTATTGCGTTTATTTGTACCGAACTTACGCTATTAAATTAACGTGAAAATGACACTAACCAAAAAATGACGGTACTCCACACATCAAAGTACATTCACTTGGCTGGTCTATTTAATGGAATAACGTTATTATCCAAAAAATGACACTCTTGCGCTCATAAAGTACACTGGTATGTCTAAAGTTCACGTCACTACCGAAATGGTGTCGGTAAAGCCGTTAGTCGGCAGGCGAATTTTGTTTAAAGTCGTTGCGATACTACTGACATCTATTAGAATTACATGGAATTTCGCTACAGGTGTTTTTGCATTGGACAAAGCTCTGAGTGGTGGGAGACGTGGCGCGAAAATCTAAAAATGCGGGTTTTTCGTTTAGTGACGGTATTGGTTTTAACGTGCGGTATGTTATCAACATGCAGGGAGCTTGCCACAGATGGCGTAACCCACAACAGCGCATGTTATAGCAGCCAACAGATGGCGCTACCACACTCGCAAATATGTACGTAAGACAACTTGCGACGTCACATTGATAAATCACTAACTGCTACTGAAACGCTGAACTCAGACCATCAAACTGAACAGCTTTCACTATGCAGCTTACCTCAGGAAACGCGAAAAAAAATCAGATGTTTCACCGCACCGACTCAAATGTATGAAACAGCTGCTGATTTTTTTTCACGTTTATCAATCAGATGTTTCATAGAAAACTGCTGTACCGACCCGACTCAAATGTATGAAACAGCTGCTGATTTTTTTAGCGTTTCCTGAGGTAGACTCCATAGTGAAAATTTTAATTAAAGTTGTTGTGAAAAGCTTATGATTACACTTAAAAACTTTTATTTATTTTATCTCGCTACGATGACGGCGGCCAGTGAAGACGAAGTCGCGGGCAAACTCTAATTCATATACACATTCATACAGTCACGACCGTACCTAATCCCATTTTAGGGCTGTCTAAATCTTAGCTACAACCCATTTCTAAGGTTGCAACTATAGTTGTAAGGTTCACTTCTACCATGTATTATTCATTGTATGAATATTATAATAACCCAGTTTTCCCGTAAACATTAGTGTTATTAAATCGCTTATTACATCTTATATGGAATGTCCCTAACCTAACCCTAAAATCTCAATACACAAACATATTCACACAATTATTTCCTACCGCCACCTTCCATAAACCGCAAACAATAATCTCCAAACTAAATTTCGCTCCAAATTGAATTATTTATCAAACGGGCAGATATTAAAATGGTTTTATAGGCGATAAAGTACAGAATTATTTCCTTGTTAATAGCTTCTATAAATCCTCTGACATTAGAACGTTATGGGCCCAGACACAATGTTGTGGAGACGATGATCTGCCGATGGGAAATTCAATAAGTTTGAAGTCTACTTTCTAGGCATTATCAACTTAGTGGTTATTAAATTTGAGATCGATTGGCCTGCTTTATGTGATAGGAGCGGCTAGGGAAAGATATTGCATAGAGATTATCGGAGGTTTTATTAGTTTATTAAGAAAAGATGCTTGTTATGAGATATTTTCGACAAAGTATATATACATTTTCCTAAAAAAGATTGGTGTCGAGGTTAGAAAATGTGAATATGTGAATATTCTGAACTTAAACTCATGACGAAACGCATTTTAGCTTATTTGAAACGATTTTAAAAAAAAGGAGGAGATTCTCAATTTCGTCTGTATGTCCCTTTTTAAACACACGATAAATTCAAAATTTTTAGTTCTGAAAGACCATGATATTCATAGTCTTTTAAAATCTAACCTACGAAAAAAGCTAGTTAAGTTTTGTCCAGTCAAAGGAACTAACAAAACCAATCATTAGCCAAGTAAAAACAAAAAGCAATCGTTGACCAAAGGAACGAAAACAATGATGAAAACAAGGTAAAAACCCGTAAGCATCCTCCCGTGAGTTGCACAAATAACTCAAGCATTAGGTAGCAACTACACTGCAGCACGCAGGCTGTTTTTACACGACCGATTTTAATTAAAAGTAAGTTATACACGGTAAGTTTCCACCACAGGGCCTCCTCTCACTGAAACGTGAGGCAGCAGGTATGAGGTAAGGAAAGTATATGAATATGGGCATAATCTGTGGTTCTCTTGCTATCAGATAATGTTTTCCAGAAGGGAACCTTGTCTAATAACTTTATTGGTGTACTGCTCAGCATCAATTCTAATTCTCGGATATGCTGGAACGAAACAGTAATAAAAAGTTTGTATTGTGCAGTTCAAGGCACTTAAAGAGAAGAGACAATTGCTCCTTAATATTCCTCTGCTTTTTAAGATAATATTTTTCTTAAAATTTCATTTTTTTTTTAAATATTTAAAATGCATATTATGTCCAGAAAATTTACCTCAATCATAAGAATAAATAATGTATATTCAGTTTTGGGGTGCAATAAAGATAATTGAATTTAAATAATAAGAAACAGAAGTGATACTTTACGCGTCGTTGGTTTTGCCACTGAGTACTATAATGTTTATATCAAGACAAAACGGTAGGATTATCGGTACCGGTAGTCGTATCTCGATTCTGAACGCATCTTATCCGGTAGATTCACTTCTACATATATCTGTTACTGTACTTCATTCGATTCGGGTTACTATACCCTTCTTCGTTTCCAATAACCTGATCATGATAAGTTCTCCGTGGACATCTGGCGCCTTTTCCTGACTATCTTATCTTTATAATTTACTAGTGTTTTCCCGCGACTTCGTCCGCACAAATTATATACCAGATTTTAAGTCAGATCATAAGCTATCAAACAAAAAAAGTTTCATCAAAATCGGTTCAGTAGTTTTTGCGTGATGCGCGAACAAACAAACAAACACACAATGTTGTCAATAGATGGCGCTGCACGTCATTTAAATCGCACTATCGAGTGTCATTTGAGTTTATATGAAGTGAACCGCTACTTTTTTATTCCTCATGATTTTACGGTTTTATAATAGTTAAGATTGTCGTCGCTTTTCATGGGTCAACAATTACACACCTATGTAAACTCAAAAAAAGTCGCAGTTGATGATTTGTCTAAATTCTCTAAATGAAACGTGCTCGCGTGTTTCTAAACCGGAAAAAACGCTTTTCACAATCGTTTGTGTGAAGCCGGCCTGAGAATATTATTGTACCTTCTTATACGCGTTCCGTGAGACCTCCCCATCAAGCCGCCAGGAGATTCTCACTTATAATTTATTAACAGGTCATAAGTGCTAAAATGTGTACTTTCTTAGGGCCCCACCGTATACTACGGCACGCATTTCTTAATAGTCACTTTGTGAGCTTTTGTTGATGTTTTGTTTATTGATAGAAGACTGTAAATGAGATGATTTTGTATCATTCTGCAGATAGGTATGATATTTATCGTTTTTATATCACCTATTGATTTAAACAAAAAAATAAAAACTAAAATTTTAAAGTAACTACCATCGCAGTAAAAACTAACTAATTACAAAATATTGACTTTTGTAAAAATGATGCTAATACGTATTTATTTAAACAATGAAACAAAGGAAACATGGAGTTACTACAGTACGATCTGATAAGGAAATAATTTCAATTATCCTAAACTCTAAACGGACGCCTCATTAAAAAACACCACCACCACACCACGATTAAAAAAGATACTTGACACCATGATAGACCTTGTAGAAAGACTGAAGTGATATTACAACAAAGCTATTTGATATGTATTCCAAAATTTATCAACAAACAAAAACAACTACACATCGATAGCTTTATATCCATCATTTTAATATCCAACAATAATTTAATTCTCTCTTCCAAACAAAATACTCACAATATTGTTCCACTATTTCATTCATGTTTACTGCTAACCCTCACACAATCCAATATTTCCAATACTCATATTGAAAGTCATAATATAACCTAACGTGGCTTATGGACCACCCATAAGTCCAGTAGCTACGTGTGTTGGTTGCCGTATAAATAATTCAAGTCTTGGAGCCCGTGTTTCTCTCACGAAGGGAATTCGATTGCAAGTCTTTACTTTTACTATCAAGGGGCTTGGGAATAAAATTAATAATAATTACGTGGTTTATGGGGGTCTATTAATATAGTGTTTTATCTGTCGGCGGTATTTAATTAGCGTTTACTGTCTTGGGAATATTGTTGTGGTATTAAATAGTATCAATAAATAATGTTGTGTATGTTCCCTGTTACTGATGAACTAGAAAAGTTCATACACGAGATTTATTAAATAGCTTGAGATATAATATAACAGAACTTGTAAAATAAAATGGCGTTCTATACCTACTGAGAAAAAAGGCGTGACGTTATAGATAGATAAATCCAAATTGGCCGTGGTTTCAGCTTAGAATGTACCATCACATTTCTGCTCATGGGTGTTGTACGAGGCAAATAAGGTTTTATTATGATTTCAGCAGTAATGGACAATGCACTTTACTCAATTCCACCTTGAAACCTCAGCCACGGTTTATACAGAAGAGACGTGTGGCGGTGATGGAAAATCTAATTAACACAATGTAAACCTTATAGTACGTAGCATAGCGTCATTTTTGTCGTAAAGGAGAATCGCGCCCGCGCCTCCAGGTGACGTCACCTGGACGGGCACTGGGCACGGTAGCTCAGTCGGTAGTGAACCTGCCTACTGTGCCAAGGGTCGCGGGTTCGAATCCCGTAAGGGACAAATATTTGTATGTTGAATATTAATATTTGTACCCGAGTCATGGATGTTTGTATTTATATTATATGTATCTTATATCGTTGTCTAGTTATCATAATACAAGTCCAGGCTAGGTTCTGGAACTTTAAATGTGACTAGATAATTTGTGTGACAATGTGCAAGATATTTATTATTATTTATTATTATAAGGTTTATAATTGTGTTACTTTGACTATCCGCCACTGCCACACGTTTCTTCTGTATAAACTGCGCCTTAAAAGTAATATTATTTTCAGAAATACATACATACTCGTACATAATATAAATATAAACGTACAACTACAATTCCTTTCGGGTAGTTAGAAACTTAGCTACAAATACCAACTATCTTTTGAAGTAAAAGAAAGAAAGAAAGAAAGAAAAATTATTTATTTGGATCTCCGACACACATTCAATCTTTTACATGACCAGAGAGATACTATTTGGTTTGCATTTGCAGTACCTACTTACTCGCAAAATAATGTTCTAAGCAATCGAAAAGCTCAAAAATGTTCACAAAAATTTAACTCGAATAAAACCATCAGACGTCACCCAATCAATAACAAGTTTAGGAAATTTCGGCGTTTACTTTAATTTCTATCAGAAAGTTTGAACTCTGGGTCACAAGAACCTTTAACTTTGTTATTATAATTAAAATAAAGTTTTCAAATTCAACCAATTATACCTACTAGACGTTCGTATTCTAACAATTGTAGGTCAATGAGGTGGAAAAAGAATTAGAAGGTCGAATTATTTTTAAGTAAGTATACAAATTGGCTTCAAAGAAATAAAACTCATGTAATAACTTAAAAAATTTTAAGGGCCTAGGGGGAACCTATGGCTAGGTTCTCACGAATATTTTCTATGAGAAACGCGACTGCTCAGCCCTCCGAAAAGTGCCGTATTTTCGATTAAAAAGAATTAACAAAAGCACTTTTAAATATTTTTTTTATGATGTCACTAGATAAACTAATGGTGAATATAATGAGTATAAGTACGAACAATCGGAAACTATTTTAAGTTCTTCTAAAACGAGATTTTTTTTAAAAAAGACATGAAAATACGTCATCTTTGTGACGATTTTCTATCGATTTTATACCAATCGTGTATTCAATTTATGATTTCACTAGATAAACTATCTAAAAGTACTGAGGTATGACTTTGGTTTCGGGAAATTATATAAAGCGAGTCGAAAAATGAAAAATAAAAGATGCCTCCAATTATTTCGTCCTACTATTGGGCCTTAATATAAAATGAGCTTGTTATTTTGTTGTCAAACTTCTATATACCAACAATGTACATAGCTTACATAAAATGTCGTTTAACATCTTGAAGTACGTTAAACTAATAGTATTGTCTATTCTGTGCTGGCTGTAGTACCTCAAAGTAATTAATATACCTACATACTCTATCTCATACTGTGGTTATGTTAGATTAGGTACACGTATTGTGTTACTTAAAGACAACTAATAACAGTTTCTTTATCGTGCATTGAAAGATATTTTAGAAATAAAAGTTCTTAATTACCTTATAATATCTGCATACCCCTAACATTATTTTGAACTTGAAAATCAATATCTAATAAGATTTTGTGAAAGAAAACCGATACCAACCAACTAGAAGTTTCCCAAGTCATTTTTCCAGTAAATGACGCATATTCTTCAAAATCCCAAAAAGGTAGACGCCATTTCATTTCGGCCATGCACTCAAACCACTCGAATAAAACTTTTAGGCTTATGCCAAAACGGCCCCAACTAAAAAGCATTAAGAACCCAACGAAATTGAATTACGTACCAAACCTTCCCTTACTAAGCTATTTAGGAGTGGATAACAACCGTCCGAGATGGCCCTTCCAAATAAAATTATAATTGGGACATGCGGAATATGGGATCAGAGACTTCAAAAAGCATTGCAGCCCTTTTTTGTACCCTGTTATGGATTTGGCTCAATTTCGACTGTCCTTTTGGGAAAATCATTTAGGATAAGTTGGAGTAAATTTTTGGCTATTAAAAACAAATTGGAGCAAATATTAAAATAGCGTTTTCCCAGTAGTGGGTCGCCGACTACCTTTTACGAACGTGGGGTTGGTACAATGTGTTGACGAAGCAACATTAATTTACATGTTATAGTTATCATACAGGTACCACAGGTAGCTGGTATAATAATGTATAATGCGGTTAACTGAAAAACACAGGAACGTTCACAAAATCAATACACGATGCCCAACATTGGATGGGAAACTCAATTAAGGAGCTAATCTAGACTTCCCAAAAACAAAGCAAAAGTTTAGTGCACTACAAGCATCCTCTGAAAGAATTCGATGCAAGCGACCGGCAAAAGGAATTTTTTACATTAAAAAACTCGACAAAGGGCTACTAGAAAGGCCTCTATTTCCACTCCCTCGGGACGAACTCAAAATGCATTGGAAAACAAACAACACATTCCGGGAGTCCCTTGTCCAAACTTTTATATTTCAAGTTCGGATCTCTCCATTTCGACAGGGTTATTTTGTCTCGGCCACACGAAGTTTGCCGCAAAAGCGTCAACACTGGGTGTCACTTTTCCTTCGGAAGTAACTTTAAAATATTTACGACTTGAAGTTGGTACAAGAAAAATTCGAAGTTGTATGGCGAATTTATAGTTTGGTCTCGCATTAGGGGTACGTTATCTTATGCTTTTGTCAATGTGGATTTATTGTGTTTTTAGATGGAGTTTCAAGTACTTTAATGCTAGTTTTATTTGTTGCTTTGCTTTCATCGATGTATCTTTTGGACGTTCTTAGTACCTATTTTAATATACTCTACCGTACTTTTTCATTTTATTGTAATCATTCTACGAATTCTTTTCAATTGTAATAGTGAGTGCGATACAAAATATTAAACAAAATACCTATATCAAGCTTTTCCATGAAAATGTCTTTAGTAAAAGGGTTTTTTCCTGTAAGGCTCCTTTTACGCTATCACTAGTACTTTTTACAATTATTCCATAAATACTTAATCAGACCTAATCAATCACTCAGCATTCTAGTTTTTCAACTTAGATAAAGCCTTTGAAACGTCCCTTTTTAGCCTACAAACTACCTACATCGCCTGTCATTTCAGTATACAGACGATTCATCATTGTCGTGGACAAAGTCATTCTGGTGGACATTCAACATCGCTCGTAGATAATAGAGCACCTTGGACATGCTACAGACATCGGTTTGTTGTTATATACAATATATATTTACAAAATAACTGTATAATATGTAAATTTGTTTCTTTAAGTTATAGTTTGATACTACAACATTATAAGTAATGAAGCCGGAATGTTTTCCAACATGTATCGTGTCATGTATCTGTTGATACGACAAACGCATGATAATTTGGCGTGAAAAAGAAAGTTCTACGCTTTACTCATGATTATGACGTGCTGAATAATTTTCATGGCCATAATAGGAAGAATTCACGTCGCATTTAGGGGAGACCTTTGCCCAGCAGTGGGACAACACAGGTTAATAAAAAAAAATAGGAAGAGAAAAATGCGTTGAAAGAATAAATAGAATAAAAAAATAGCCAGAAATCAAGAGGCATATCTAATGAAGAAAATGTGTTCGGATATTTTACTTTGTAGGGAATAACATATTCATGGTGTATTTAAGTGATTCCATTAAAACTACAAGACAAGATTTTCAGTGGTTAAGTTTTATAGCTTATGCCTGTTTGGAGCGAAAGTTAGTCTAGTACAATTTTCGAGTTTAGGAAGTATCTCTGTATTCATGAAAACTTAATTTGCATTAGTTTAATTTCATTGCACGCGCAGAACTTATGCTGCTATTTAGGAGTTGTCGACTAACTGCACAAATTAAATTGTTAATTATGATATTTTAAGAGTAAGAAGACGTAGAAAATGTATTGCTGCAGGGATAAATATTAGGTCCTACGCTTTTTCTGATATATATTTGTAACATTAGATGGAAGTTAGTACTTTGTTATTCGTATTATTAAATTAAGCTTTGGAGCTGCTTCTTAAAAGATAAAATTATCAATAAGGAATATTTTCTGTGATGCTAAAGCGAGTTGAAGGATAAAAGTATAATAGAAATGAAGAAGCTTATGTCAAATATAAGTAGCTACGATAAATTTCGACACTAACCCAAAATGACTGTTTCCGCCTTATAGCAGCGCTATCTCAAAGTGGAGTATAACGATTGTTGGCACGCAAAAGAGACAAATAGTTGTCATTATAATATCGTTTGCATTGAGAACGCTGGATAATTTATTCAATATTCACTTAGTTGATTCATTTTAATAAAATTATGGGGGAGAGTTGACAGGGTTCGTACTACTATAAAATGTATTTTATATTTTTGTTGTATTAGATACTAACAAAGGAAATAGTACATGTATGAGGTATTCGCTTATAACAACATATATGAAGGAAAAGACACAGAATTCGTGAAAAGAAACAGACCAGGAGTGCGATTTTTGAATCTCATTCGGTGAGCTCAGCAGTTGAAAATGTCAAAATTACTATGGAGATACGCATCTTTCTACTGCTGTTTTGACTTTCAAAAATTATACTTCAGCAGTGCGATTTTTGAAAGTCAAAACAGCAGTAGAAAGATGCGTATCTCCTTAGTAATTTTGACATTTTCAACTGCTGAGCTCACCGAATGAGATTCAAAAATCGCACTTCTGGTCGGTTACGTATATAATACTTATAAAAGGGTATTATTACTGTATTATTAATAAAATAAATAGGTATGTAAAAAACTACTTGTCTGAATTAGCTCATTATAGTTACTCTATACGCCATTCCAAAAAGCAACGAAATATCAAGGCTATTTTTGAATGACTGAAAAAGAGATTTGAAACACTTCCTCTCACTTATTCTTAGAACAGCTTTATTAATGTCCAAGATATGTCGGATATGTCGGTGTGTGTCACAATTTTCTGATAAATAAATTATATTTGCTAATTAGAATTAGACAGAAAGCTAAATAGAAATCGGGAGATATTTTCGTCGTTATATGGAATGAAGTATAATTAGGTACTACTATTACTACTCTAAGGGTGTTCTTATAATCGATGACTATAACAACCTTACAGCTTGGTAACTCTATAAAGTTACATGATGTGCATCGTTCATAATCCCTTAAAGCTAAAGCAACGGAACCATTAGTGTTTCAGTCCGACTTACGCCTGACCGGGTTTTTCGTAACACGGATTTCCCTCACGCTACGCAAAATTCAGTGAATGGATCACAAATTGAATACCCTATCCACTTTTACGCGTAGTAAAGTAACCTAAATGTGAATTCAATTATTATAGTTAGAAAGTTATGCAGTGTTTGGGTGGGATGCGTCGGATGGGAGAGCGGTTCATTTCATTTTTAGAGCCTCTTGTCCTTGGCACGCTAAAATTGACTTATACATGGTGTAAAATTAAATACGTTTAGACCATCAAAATGAACAAGTTTCTGTATAGAGACAAAACAGAAATAACGAAGAAAAAAAATGTTCTGTTCCATAAATTTGGTTCGAGTAGCGGTTAAAATTTTCTATGGAACAGCTAAACAGCTTTTTTGGCTATTTCATAGTTTTTCCCATAGTGGGAGTTGTTTAGTTTGATGGTCTGAAGCATCCATTTAAGTAAGTAATGCATTTAAATGTTCACCGTGTATATTATGCTAAAAGTGCAGGATACGCTCACGAAAATTTTCCACGAGGGATTAGTCGGAGATTTTCTATGTAGCATATTATATTCAGAAAATCAGAATTATGTAAAAAAAAATTATACATAGCTGGTTTCTATCTAGCCATAACAATGTTTCTGGTCACTCCAAAATGAAATAAGAACGTGGGTTTATTCTTATCTAATTTAAAAATTTAGCTCCATCGTAGTGTTGATAATTTTACCAATATCTAGTTTAAATAGCAAAAGTGCTTGACATTGTACGGTAATCAGTATGTGGCGATCTCAAGGCCTGGTTGAGCCACGTCTATTTGACCTGCTGCGTGTCGAATTAAAGACGTCTACTCATGAGCCCTCTAGAATGTGAGTTTAGATAATTATATCCCATTCTTAGGACTGTCTTAAGATATTTTATGAAATTTCCAGAACAATTTTGTATTTGTAAATAAATGATACACTTATTTAGACAAATTTAACATATACTCTACGGTACTCTTATAAACCGTGTGTATAATTTCTTTTGATACAAAATAATGGAACGTAAAATCAAGTAGGCACCAATCAAGCCTATCAAATATTTTCCATCAAATCAAACGTAATCATTTATTCATCAGAATGATTGATCGCGACACAATTTGTTATTTATGTAGGTACGTGAACCTGCAAATAACTTCAAAGTGTATTGATTGATTACCCAGATTTTATATTTAAAAGGACTTCAAAAAGGGTAGGTATCCCTTTATGAACACGGGCTAACATCAAACGATATATTTTAATTAGAGTTTAAATGATTAACATTTTAGGAATGTGGGGTTTTTGATTAAAAATTCATTAAAAAGCTGAATGTTGTGGAACCAACGTGGTCTTCAGTCGACTTTACTGTCCAGATTTTTATACAGAATGTACAATATACTTGATTTTAAAAGAAATAAGAGTATATTTTTTCTGTGTTTCTATTCGATAAGTACAATGTTCTTATACAGTACATTTTGCTTGTAAGTAAATTTGGTATAAGGACTCTATACCTACGAATATTTCTTTATTCGTAGCTCTATACCTACATCCTTCTGATTTTAATCAAACTGCGTGGAAGTGGTTCAATTGAAAATATTAGAAAACTGTCAGGAGTGTGTTTATACATTTAAGAATTTACAAAAAAGATTACGATATGGTGTTTAGGTGTGTCTAACTACTTTTTTGTCCGTCCGGTTGTCTCTTTGTTGTTTGTAACTGAACAGTTAATTGGGCAATGAGTTGCAATTTTAGCGTCGATTTTCATTCCAATTGGCTTTGTCCAACTACGGTTTAGTATGAAAAGTCATTTACATAAAATTTCAAAATACACATAAAAATGAAATTCTATCAGTTATACTCTAGATTATATCTTCTTTCTTACGCTGTGACATTGGCTTATTGGACCATAAGACTAAATTAATTTGTCTTCAAATCTCTATAAAAATGAAACCTCATACTCAAACCACCAAAAAAAAAATCACAAACTTAAAATACTCCAACTATTATCATTAAGGTTCCCGTGCTGAATTTAAATAACTATTTAACAGGGCAATAACGACAGGGTTCCGTAGATACGTGCAGCAGCTGTTAATTGCCTGCAGATATTTAATAACCACGCCTAGTCGGAAGCTGGCGCCCGAAGGCTGAGGTCAGACTGGCGTGGTGGATAGGTTGCGATTGCGAATTTAATGGGTAAACTAGGGGTAAACGCATTTTATGGAAATTCTAGTGTAAGGGCTTAGGTCAAGGTGAGATGCCTTGAAGTCAGTCTATTTGAGTCTAGTGATGTTGTTATTTCTATCGCTCAATGGATCGTGGATGTTCTGATTTTTTAGAATATCTCTGACTACCTCGGTGGATAAAGTCGTGAGCATATGTATTTGTTACTCAATAAATCAGCATTTTTTTTTTTCCAAATTATTAATGTAACTTGAAACATAATGAAAATGTAACGATTTTTAAATACTTTATATTATGTTAGTGAAATTGTTTTATTCCAAAAACCAATCGTCATTGAGAAACCTGGCATGTCCATTCCAAAAATCTTAAAATAAAGCCCGAAAAATAGTCTCGATTTAAATGAAACCTTTTTTTAACAATTATGTTAATAAATCCGATGGAGGCGATGGTTCGATCACTTTTCAGGCCACCCTCGTACCAATGAGTTTTAGAAATTTACGTACGATATAAAACACCCATGGCTTTTCGGTGAAGGAAATCATGCATGCTTCAATTTCGAGGCATCTATTGTACCTACCCACTGTCCATTACAAGTAGCGACGGGCTCACTCCCCGTCACATACTGGACAGAGTTTCTGTACTACTAGTGAAACATGGAGGTTTCAGAATATCTCTGACTTCCCCCTTGGAGAATTAGTTGTCATAATATGCATGCAAACGCATGCATTTTCATGAAACCTAATATTTACAAATAAGACACAAGATCTACCAATATTCGGGCTTTTACAGAAACATAATTACTGCCATACTTACGCATATACATTCTATTAATTACATCTTCGATCAAATTGATGAATACAAAAAAAAAAGTAACCGTTAAAAAAACGCAAAATAAAATTCGTCCCTCTGTGCCAACCCTAACATGTCGCTAACTTGCGAATGAACCGCACCATTTCCGAACCCTGTCTCAACACAATATTACCTCTCCCATACAAAACCCAATATCCCATACAACAAATTGCTTCAAAGTCTAACCATTTGGAATATGCTTCCTATCAAGTTTTGTGTTCATATTTTGTAACATTTGTGAAACGAACATCGGTTTCTAATTTCATTATCCTTTGCTTTGAGACCGTATTGCATTGTTTGTAATATTCATATGAGTACTCGTAAATTATATGAATATAGTTTACTAACGTATAAGATTTCATAATGTTTAACCAGAATCTTCTGCTTTCATTTATTAAACTTATCCATTTGGAACTAATGTTAATATCAAAGATTTAAATCACTATTACACATAATAATATATATTTTTCTCCCCTCCGGACGGAAAATGTAAATTTTCGTTCTACTGCGCTAAACGAAATTGTCGCTTTCTACATCCGTCGAGGAGAAAAATAGTATACCAACCTCGGGCAGTAAATAAGAAAGCCTCAGATCACATGTTTGTTGACCGAGGCGAAGCCGAGGTAATTACATGAGATCTGAGGCCTTTCTTATTTTCCTGCCCTCGGTGTGTAATCTACTATTATTATACTATGGTAAATTTAGATTTCAATAAATAAACAAATAAATAAATGCTGACTGCGTTTCCGCGTTTCGCCACCACGAGAATCCAGTAAAAGGTAAGATCCAGTTTAAAATCAAAACCAAGTAACTTTAGGAAATAGGTTCCCATAAACCGTGTTTTGAAAGCAATTAAGACATATCCGATTATTAGGGCCTGTTTCACCACTTCTGGGTAAGTTCTTGTTAGCTTATCCGACACATAGTTTGACATATTTTGTATGAAATTATGTCAAAATATCTGTCGGATAAGCTAACAAGAACTTATTCAGAAGTGGTGCAACAGGCCCTTAGTATACCAATGTTCTTTACTACTCAATATTTGTTTTATTTGAACACATCTGAACATGAATAAGATACCATAACACATACCTTTAAAAAAATATCCTTGCCTTCCCCAGCAGTAGTTAAAAAAATTTAAACAACAACATTTGACGTATTTATATCTCATTCAATTCCAATTAAACAAACACAATTCAAACACTCTTCCACAAACTATTTGAACAATAACAGACAATAGTTAAACGGGTCTATTTCCCAAAATGACCCATAGAATAGCTCGGGTTAATAATTCAGTGGCCGTGGCTATCATCAAATACATCCCTAATCCCAAAGGAAATTATTGAAAGTTAAACATAGAATGAGTTAGGGACGGGGTGATTAAAGTTGAATATCGATTTTATTCAAAACTGTAGACGGTTCGAAGACGAAGACGAATTTTAATCGATAAGGAATGTATTTTTAAGACGTTGACTTTTGTTTTTTAGACTTGTCGCTGTCTATTAAAAATTGCTAGGGGAAATACTTCTGATAGTGGATAAAGTTTAGGCATTGTAAGTGAAATATGGACATTCTGAGTATGTTTGGATACCTTGGGGAATATAGTCGTGAGCATATTATTGTTTTGCTCTTGGTTATCTCTTTATATTATTATGTTGTGATCATAGACTTAAACTCTAACGATAGACTTGCCCTTCCATAGAAGCAACATGTTCCACTTGAATGAGGTGTACCCGCACCTGTGTGATGTATGGCAATAACTGACCGCAATGTGTAATTTTGTGTTGTTTTGTGTGACATGTTGTTTGTTTGAACGAGCTTGTCTATCGCTAGAGTAATATGGTTGTGATAAATTTCCCGATATATTTAACGTGTAGGTACAGGTATTACAAAACACCCCAGTAATTATAATTAAAGAGATGGTATCACTACTAGTTTTTAATTACTAACACTATTTAAGGGTATATTCAGACAATGAAACTAAACAAATTTCCCTGAGGAACATGGGTCGAAAAACGAAAAAAATTTTTGGACCTCCCATACTAAAGTCAGGATCAACGAGTTGATCTTCTATGGGAGGTTCAAAAATAGGTATTTCTCGTTTTTCGGTACATGTTCCTAAGGGAAAGTTGTTCAGTGTCACTTTCTGAATACACCTTTAAAATTTTGATAGTAGTTAAAAACTTGTGATGTACATGGTGTAACAAAACACCCTAGTAACACTTAAGGGGGTGCTTCAGACCATCGAACTGAACAACATTCACTATGGAGCCAACGTGGAGAAAAAATAAAAAAAGTCTGAAGTTTCATACAAAATTGCAGTAGGTACCGTACTTATGCAAGACTCAAATGTATGGGACAGCAGTTTTTTTTTTCGAGATTTCGAAGTTGTGTCTATAGAGAAAGTTGTTCAGTCGAATGGTCTGAAGCACCTTAGTAAGCACCTTAAGTATTACTACGATGTTTTAATACAGCCTTTATATGATGGTCTAAACTAGCTCTTTAATTAAGTACTACTGAGGTGTTATATAAAATAACTATTATAAAACTGTAACTGAACTGTGTCTGTACATTGAAGATATTTACAAAAAAAAGATTACGATATGGTTTTTAAATATCCCCGACTCGAAATCAACCTTTTTTAGAAATTTTGTCTGTCTGTTTGTCTGTTTGTTTGTGTGTTTGTTTGTTTGTTTGTTTGTTTGATCGCGCATCACGCAAAAACTACTGAACCGATTTTGATGAAACTTTTTTTGTTTGATAGCTTATGATCTGACTTAAAATCTGGTATATAATTTGTGCGGACGAAGTCGCGGGAAAACACTAGTATAAAATAAAAGCTACTATAATAAATCTAAATTTATTTATTAACAAAATATTATCTAAATATTAAAAAAAATCTCACTCGAGAAAATCTCGAGCATATGAATGAAGAAGATGAAAATATCAATAAAGTTTCACAACGTTATCAAGATAAAAAACACACTTTCCACACCCCCGAAAATTACGTAATCATTTCCAGGTTTGAGCTCATCCTATCACGGTAGGTACACAATTTATCCGGCAAAAAAAAGAAATGAACCGTTCAAACCAAAAGGCTGACGTGACAAATCGTCGTCTACGATGTGTAATGGCCCTAATACCCAATCCAATCATTGTAGGCTGTAACACACGCACACGTCAAACCATCATCGGTATATCGGATTCATAGTCAGAGAGCTTGTGTTGTGGTATTTTTGAAGTTTTGAAACTGTTTTTTTTAAAGTTCTGGATAGACGGGGTAGAAGGGATAGAAAGTGTCGGATAGATTATTGAACCTACCCGTCCCGAAAGGGATTACGCTGGTGAGTAAATGAACTTATTCGCTTTTGAAGTGATACTTCTTATGGGAGGGCTTTGATATTCGGATCGGCAACCATTTTGTGTGACGGAAGCTTAGATCAAAATAAAATTAATGGATAAGCCTAAAGCGCGGTAAGTTGAAGCAAACTACTGGTGCACTTGGTCCATACGAAATAGCGCCATTATTTGTCAAATCTAGGGCACTTGCATACAAATTTGAAGTAAACCTTTAATTTGTTTTGCCTCATTTTTCTGGTTTGAAATGTTCGCGTAATCCATTATCCATTCATTTTATTTTGATCTAAGGAAGGAAGTTCGAAATTTAAATAGGAAGAAGAATCTATCCCGTGACGGCCAACTTTTTTTTCTTTTACTATTGTTTGTTGTAGATAACCAATTCTAATTTTAAAATTGTGATGTTGATAATTTTGCCTCTTAATTAATTAAAATTGCCAATATCTAGTTTAAATAGCAAAAATGCTTGACATTGTACGGTAAATAAAATATTTGATGATTTCAAGGATTGTTTTCACCACAATATAGCAGAGCCACGTGGCTACATGAACCCTGCGTCGAACAAAACACATCCGCCCGTGAACCCTCTAGCCAAACAAGAAGTACAGTGTTTTTGGTAATTTTAATAGTACGATAGCATACTTGGTATGTGCCTGCCAATCAGAGTTTACCGGGTTGGAAACCCAACGATATTTGTGTGATGATATTAAGAACGTGGGTGTTTATATCTGATATATGAATTCTAAATCATTATCTAGATATACAGTATATTCTAGATTTTAGCACTTCGGATCGGGACTACGTAATCTGTGTAACAAAGCCCAACAATAAAAGCAGGGATTATGTATTGTACTTCCTGGTGAAATACGTGACGTTGTTACTAAACAGACCCAAAATTAAATGCAAATAGTAAAAAGCCCTAAAACGACCACTACTTTACCGGCCAAACTGTTTGTTTACTTATTCTTACCTAACGATAACACCCCCACATTATCCTCCCAATCGTTACCCATAATCCGGGGTACTAACCTATAAAATCCAGCGGTATAGGCTTACCGACTATATAGATACAATATTCATAAACCATCGATAACAGACTGTTACGTATACATGAATTAATAACAACACTAGGGTACTGTGGTAGCGTTTGACGATACAAATTTATTTAGAGGGCTCTAATTAAGTGTATTAGAGGTACTAATAATGTCTTTGGGTCACAGTACCGTAGATAGTTGAGTCAGATGGAATATCTGCTTGTTAGTTGGGAGTAGGCTTGAGGATGTTTTAATACCATTAAAGTCAGCTGAGATTCAACCAAATAGGGTTACATAATTTTGTTTTGTCGTGTAGATGATAGCAATGACTTATTATGAAGGTTTTAGGATGGAATGACATATCATATGGCAAATAGGTGAACTTTTGGTACCTACATGGTGTAGTAAGAATTCTACGGGAGTGTTTGACATGACTTTTGACTGTGGAAGATATCTACGAGAGTGTTTGAAAAATGGTTTGTCGGGATAGCAAATGGCGATCTTTTTCTTCTTCTTCGTATGGCAGCCCTGGTGTCAGAATTTTTTCCGACCGCCTTATGGCCTCTAACGTGGTTTTTTATGTAACAAATACTACCACCAGAGATAGTAGCCGGGACCAACGACTTAACGTGCCATCCAAAGCAAGGAATCATCTTTCTTTCAGACAATCAGGTGATTTAGCCTGCAATGTCCTAACCAACTCGTGTAGTAAGAAATATTAGTAAGAGACCTATGACTGTGGAAGAGGCAAAAGATCGTGTGTCAGGATCGTAGCATATGGCGATCAACTGTCTCGACCTACTCCAATGTGACATACAGGATTTAATGTATAAAAACACTATTCACATATGCTCAGCCACACGCCTTTGTCCCACTAGGGCAGGCAGAGATAATTTATGGTTATTTGCTACTCGCACATAGTTCGCGCCTCTTATCAATGTCTCATCATTATCACACATTCTCGTCGGATACGGGACTATTTTATTAGGCACTTGTTTAGTACGCAACGCATCTGATTTGACGTGCGTCTAGGGTGACCCCTTTCAAATATTCCATTTGCACTTTCACAAAATACTGTTGGAAAATAGTATGTTTGCTCTCCAAAAAAACCACAAATATTAATATTTAACTACGAAATGCCCAACCCTTAAATTTACAGCTAAATACTCATAAACATTTACGGTCAAACAACAGTACAAGCTCATAATTTTAATAAAGGCCCAAACACATTGATTCGTATCAGCTAAATTTAATTTGCCTAACACCGTCGTAGCGAGTTTACACAACGCTGCCTGGGCAAATATAACTAATTGATGTTGCCACTCATTACAATTATGTTGTAAATATGAAGGCACGCGATGTGGGGAGGTATTTGGGCTGCCGAATTTGGGGCCTCGTTAAATTGAAAAGACGAAGGTAGGAATTTCCAACAGAGGCTATTGTAGGACTTGGATGTTAAGGCTGTTCTTATTCTAACTTTCACACCATGTTCAGAATAGTGAAAACTTCTTCGGTATATTATATCGTATTTATGACGTCATTATATTCCGAAATTATTAACAATAGAATTGAAAACTTTAAGTGTATCAACACCTGTAATTCTCAGACTACCTTGTCGGGTAAAATAGTCGTGAGAATATTATGCTTATGCATAAGTACAAGTCCATGTTCCTAAAACAACAATTTGAATGTAAAAGTTTGGTACACCAAAATTATTATTAAAGTTGTTACTAAATTTGATCCCTGTTCTCCAAACTCTATCTCAATAGTATTTTTTTAAGGTTAAACACAACACACTCATGTTGATAAGAATGAAGAAGAAGTATAATGGTACCTACACAAGATTACTTGATTTATTTTGTAGAGTAACGTTTTTGAAAATCCTTCACCCTTTTGATATAATATAAGTTTTATTTAAACAAATATCAAATATTATATTTCAGTTAGCACACGTTTTTATTAAACGTGACAATTGTAATTTACAATGACAATTCAGGGACATTGATGATAATGTTAGGACATGTTTAGCGTCATTAGTAACCAGCAATGTACCTTGAATTGTCATTGTAACCTTAGTCGTATTTATTAAATGGGGCCCTGGTCATATTTAAAGGCTGTATTTTTTTTCCTGGGGCCTACACTAAAATACGTCCGTAACGAAACTGTTGAAAGCCAAAAATTCTTTTGTGAATGAAATAGTGGCCGTAAAGTTACATTTGTAGTTAAGCACGCACGGTATTTGTAACGCTCCAAACTTTTGAACCGGTTTTGTTGTAAAATTGGCGTTTCGTTTAGTATTATTTTTGGTGATTAATGTTTACAAAGCAATTAGATAGAGGAAATATTTCGAGATAAAATATGTTGTTGGGTGTTTCGTAGTAATGAGAACATACATACATCATGAATTAACAAAGATGGAATGCGCTCTCATGTCGTTTGAACTAGTGTTTCATAGCAAGGGTAACCAGAGAACTGTATCTCTTTCTAACTAGGGTGATAGTGTATAATTCTAAGGTTTCTTCAAAAGCAATCGAGTATGTTCCGACGCCTAATTTAATGGTTTATCGTGAAGAAATATGGTATATTTTCTTTTGACAACAGTATGACAATAGTACCTCTGTCTTCCTTTTATAACGTTATAAACTTGGAGTATGGAATGACGTCTCGAAATTCAAAATCATCTAAACTGGAAATGATAGTTCGACCTTCGATCAAAGTAAAACAAAGTTCGTCGACCAGTTTTGAAAGAACTAAACTAATGCCCATTTTCATTAAACCTATACTGCATTCCAAATAAGGACGAAAAGATATTCCGATTCCTGTATAGCTGCCTGTATGCTTTCTGTCCAATTCTGATTAGCAAATATGATTTATTTAAGAGAAAGATATACTAACCTAAAGATATACTCCAACGTATCTTGGACGTTACCACTAAAGCTGTTCTAAGAATAAGTGAGAGGAAGTGTTTCAAATCTCTGTTTCTGTGATTCAAAAGGGCCTTAAATTTTCGTTGATATTTGGAATGGAGTATAAGTGCATCTTAACCTGATGCCTACGTTTCATAAGACACCCTTAACAAGAAAGAGCATTGCACCAATCTTTAAACACTCCTAAATACGCTAAATGATACCAAAGCTAGTTTGAAATAGAAATAGAAATAGAAATCGATTTATTATGCGCATAGTTGAAACCATGGAATAGGAGTCACTTTACAAAGATTCTTCTTAGTTGAATTTACCTATTGCAAATGGGCATAAATTAATTAGCAAAGTGATGTGTTCACCTGCCAAGACAGGTCGTCTAATTATGAATCCGATATAACCTATGATTTAAAAAAAATTGATCAGCTATACAGGATCCTTCTTAATGCTGACAGATTTTTAAGGCGATGACCAGACCATCAAACTGAACAACTTTCTCTATGGGACCAACACCAAAATCGCGAAAAAAAATCTGCTGTCCCATACATTTGGCTCGTGCAGCTTCGAATGGAACAGCTGATTTTTTTTCGGGATATCGATTTTGGTCCCATATAGAAAGTTGTTCAGTTTGACGGTTTGATCTTCCCCTTAAAAAAGTTTCAACATATTAAGAAGGACAGAATAATATAGATTCTTTTCCATAATATTTTCAGGTTTACATTAATTTTTAACACAACATTAATGTTATTAACCTTAATGAATAATTTAAAAAGAAAATCTTCTCCACCTTAAAGAACTGAACAGCAAAGCTACCGTTTGAAAATGGAAACGAATTAAGACTGCCAAGTGGAATGGAGCGGCACGATCAAAGCGTGCCTCATAAATTATGGGCAGCCGTTTCATAAAGTTAATCATCCTTGAAACAAAGACGACGATCCGAATTGAAGCCACGCGTTTTAGTCTTGAAGATATTTTTTGACACCTGTGGTATTATAATATACATGTGCGGGAAATTGCAACTGATAATCTCATTTTTACTTGAGTGACAGAAAAACTAGATGTACCTACAATATCTCCTGAAATATTTTTTTCTCCCCTCCGGACGGAAAGTGCCAATTGTCGTCCCGCTACGCTAAACGAAGTGGCCGCTTTCCACCTCTGTCGAGGAGAAAAATAGTACACTAACCTCTGACAGTAAATAAGAAAGCCTCAGATCACATGTTTGTTGCATGAGATCTGAGACCTTTCTTACTTTCCTGTCCTCGGTGTGTAATCTACTATAAAACGTCCAGATTGACAAATTACTTATTTACTGTCACCGACCTACTTAAAGTTAAGGTTTTTAAAATAAAATAAAAAACAAATATGAACATAAGTTACCTCCTCTATTTTCGCTGTCCGCTGGTTTCACCTGTATCGCTCGGTTCATCTGTTGACAAAGAAAGAAAAACTGTTAATAATGATGATGATGATTATTGCTAATCGATTTCGACTACGGCGATTACTAATCGGAAAAATCAAAATTAAAAAAAAAAAAAAAAAAAATTTTTATCTGAAATAAATGAGTATTTAATTTAATTTAATCTTTATAAAAGTAGTCAGTACGCAGTACATACATAAAACTATAAGTACAATGCAAATCAGTGTGAGTTAAATATTTAAGGACGTACTTCAGAATATCAAACCGATCAACTTCCGCTTTGGAGCCAATATAGAAATAGTTTTTAAAAACTTCATACATTTGGCTCGAGTACAAAGTCATTAACGTTTTTATAGAACACATTTTTTGACAATTGTTTATAAGGGAATGATCAGACCATCAAACTGTACAACTTTCACAATGGGACCAAAGTAGAAATCGTAAAAAAAATCGACTGTTCCATATAAACAGCTGTTTCACACAAACTGCAGTACCGACTCGACTTAATGGGGCAGCTGATATATTTTTAGTGATTTCGATGTTGGCTCTATAGTGAAAGTTGTTCAGTTTGATGGTCTGATCATCCCCTTATAAACCATTGGCAAAAAATGTGTTCTATAAAAACGTTAATGACTTTGTACTCGAGCCAAAAGTATTAATTTTTTTTAAACTATTTCTATATTGGCTCTAAAGCGAAAGTTGATCGGTTTGATATTCTGAAGTACCCCCTTTTGTTACACCCTGTATAATTAACAATAAAAGAGTATAGGTACGAGCTACCTCGTACCTACTCATATGCAGTAGCGTGACCTACCTCCCCTGCCCTGTAGGAATGTAAAAAAATGTTTTATTGTCGCCCAACATATTAAATTTATGGCAATTCATAAACGCACCGCACTTCCTGTCTGCATGTTGTTAATTATTAAAGCCCTTTGAAGAGCGACATTTATTTTAGAATACATTAGTCGCCATTTCAATAACATTTGAAATGACGAGCATTTATTGAATATATAAATTAATGGGCTAGTATCCAAAAACAATTATAAATGCAAAAGTGTCCAAGTCTGTCTGTTAAATTTTTCAAAGCTAAACCACTGAATTGATTTAAATCAAATTTGGTATTGCTACAGTTAGAGGACTTAATAATTAAAATTCTACTCCGACGAAGTCGCTGCTGACGTAATTATATTTTATTGTGTGTCCAAAAGTCGGCTTACGACCTATTGGTCTAATTCTGAATCATTGAGTAAGAGAGAATGATTACAAATGCTGTGATAATTAAAACTATCTCAAATTATATTTCTTTCACCAAAGTCATTAGTAAAATTTCGAGAATGCTTCTCTGACTCTACAATACTCTACATCAATAGGGTCACTCATAAGATAGATACAAGATGCATTCGATCGTGCGGCCCCCAGTTAATTTGTATATACTTACCTACTATTTCTAAGATTGTAAATTTTGTATAGACTCACCTTTTATTCTTAAGATTCAATATTAGTATATTAACTAATAACCTACCTATACATACATACCATAAAACTGCCATAAACTTCAGTTTTTTATCGTAAAAAAATTGTGCCAAATTGCATTGGCCTGACTCACTAAAGTAAAAATTGGCAAAGTAGTAATTTGTCTGCATTTGCACCCACATAATATACTACTAAGTGGAAGAATTGTATAGAGATTCCTAGTTACATCTCTCTCCTAATAAAATAACAACTTTTGTTTCTAAAACATGTATAATGATTATAAATTCATAACTACCTATCATCGATAACATCTAAAAGTCACACTCCTACAAACCGTTCTACAGGCAAAATTTGACTAAACTACCAAATTGTCTAACCGAGCTTCGAATATTGGACGCACGATCGCTCTGCGGTCGCCGTCCATTTCGGCCAGCCTTCCTATTTCCAAACTAATACGCTATGTCATTATTGTACCGGTCGAAGCGGAAATTGTCGTTAACAGTATTTGATTATTTAGATTTTGTCGTTTTGGTAGTTTGTGTACGTGTATATGAATCTGTTAGTGGAAAGTAATTTGTCAAAGGTGTTTAAATAACTAATATAATAACTACATACTTCATAATTAAGGGGGGTATTACAGAACGACACTCAAGTGGAGATCTATTCTTGAGTATAAATAGAAAAGGATGCAAATACATACGTCGTATACATGCATCCTTGTTTATCTTTACTTAAGAAGAGATCTCCACTTGAGTGTCGTTCTGTAATGTAAGAATACTGAGTCGTAAAATTAAATACGTTACTGTATCGAAAAGGGTGCTTCAGGCCATCAAACTGAACAACTTTCACTATGGATCCACCATAGAAATCATAAAAGGAAATCTGCTGTTCCATAGAGAATGTCAATAGCTACTTACCAGCTGTTAATGCTAACTGTTTTCATGATTTCAAAGTTGGTCCCGTAGTGAAAGTTGTTCAGTTTGATGGTCTGAAGCAGTACGTAACGCATTTAAGTTAACACCCTGTATAGCGTATCAAAATAATTTGTTACTTTGAATCTTCTGTTTCGAAGTAATATATTATTTCTGAAGGATAAAACCATGAGATTGAGAAACTGAGTGAGACGTAATTTTGTAAAAGTCGTTACCAAGTCAATGCTGATTGGTGAAATGTTCACTATGATGGGAAGATACAGGAATACTATTAATAGTCTTAATCATAGCGAAGTAATCTGCGAACATACTTCTTCTTTTTCGGGTTCCTACCCATTACTGAAGGTTGGCATTCAGCTCTGCATATCCATGTCTATCTCTAGCCATGTGAAACAGTTCTTTGATGCTGTCGATGCCTGTCCACTCTTTCAGGTTCACGGGCCATGACATTTGTGGCCTACGTACGCTGGTTTACGTGCTGATATCCCTTATTCCTCAAGATATGACCAAGGCGGGCTTTCCATGCTTACTTTACACTATAACCTATTCAAAATTAGTTTCAGTTTGTTCTAGACTATTGAAAACTGAACTGACTGCACCTAAAGAAAAAATACAACTCGAAATCAGTCCGTAAAAACTTCGTTAACTTCATGAAGTAACAAAAAGCCTTGCACAAATAAGGTAATAAGTTATTCAGTGAGGTCAATGAACTTGAATTGTCTCAAACTTTCATGGAGATAAAATTTTACATAATTTATGTTTGCCTTGCGGGTTTTATTGTTTGTCGGATGCTTAAAGTATTGTTGGTTTATGGTGTCAATTATAGTATTTTTTTAACCTAGAAGTCTTTATTTGTGACAATTCGCACGAAATGGTACCTTTATAGTGAGCTCGTTTGTTAGCGAATAAATAATAATGAGCTTAGAAGCTTTTTCATGCGAATTTACACGTTTAGATTACCTACATTCAAAGAAATCTTTAACTAAATGTTTGTTAAATATAACCGAACTTTAGTGACTACCGAACTATGTTGTAAAACATAATCAAACATTTGGTTATAAATAGCCAATTGTTTAGCTGTTTTAACCAAATGTTTGATTATGTTTTACAAAACAGTTCGGTAGTCACTAAAGTTTGGTTGTATTTAACAAAACGTTTTTTTCAGTGTCCTCGTGACCTCGTGTGGGGCCCGTTTTTCGATAAGGCTTCGATAATAGGTTCTGAAGAATGCTGATAGGTCGTATAATTATATGGTTTGACACTTGATAATTGGCTCGAATCTTGATCTAAGAGGAAGGATGTATTCTAAAGAGGTCCTTGATCTTAGCTCTTGATACACTGATAGCAGATTGAAAACTCATGTTATTCTGGCTCTTTGGCAGCGTAATGGAGTATAGTCTAATTACTGTCACCGTAACCTATGCTCTTATAAATCCTTGGAAAATATAAAAACAGGGAAATGTAAAACAGAGGCTTTTAGAATTTTATATTTTGCAGTGTGTATAACGTTATGTTGACATTCGAAAAATGGTCCTGTACCCAAGAGCTCATTATACAAGGTAGACAATTTCATTACTTTAATGGGTGTTTGTACTCATGATACTGAACAACTTTGCCAAAGAAATATGATGGAAATTTGCAAGGAAAATTACAACTTTTCATACAACGTTCGATCAGATGATTGCGTATTTAGTGGAAAGACTAGACTAATTTCGACCACTTTTAGACTAATTTCCTATAGATTTTTTATGGAAAGTTGTTCAGTATCATGGGTACAATCACCCCTTAAAGAAATGCAACGGTTTACCCTAACACCCTGTATAGCTTAAAGCAGCCCTGTATACCCAATGCATTCCACACCAGCAACGTGCATTTTAAATCCTCTAAAACAAAATTAATTAAATATAACAACTAAACGAAATACGTACAAACATTTTAGCTTTTACCAACTTCAAACAAGAATTTTGAACGCAAAACTGTGCCTGTATTTTAGTAAAACTATTGCACCAACTGTTCAGGTTCTCTGAAATGAAATTACCTGGTATTAGCTGGGACGGTGGGAGAGAGACACAAATACATGCGCCTTGGGGGCGTGGCCAACCTTACATAATGTATCTGGATGGAGCTTTAGGTAGAAATGGACAGAAATTTTTAACGGACAACGTATTTATGAAAGTCCAATTTCCAGGAATCCTGAATAATAAACGAATTTATTGGACTTCAATATTATTGGCATTTGTTTGATGTTTCAGAGAAATATTTGGTTTCAGGTTCACTGGGATTCAGCTGAAATGAATACCTGCAGGTTAGTAAAATAAATTATGTAAACTCCATGTGTACTACAGTCAGTACCATAAATTAGTAAAATTTTAATTTACATTTGTTGTGAAATTAAATACCGTTATTTTTTTAATATAGAATAAAGATTTAAACTAATAACTAAGTTTGTTTGCATAATGTGGGACATAAAATATGATTAATTATTATCGTGTAATCTAACTAATACTAAAAGTTTATCTAATCGTATAAATAATGCAGTAGTTCATAATAAAAATATTGCATTATTCATACGAATATCTTAAAGTGAACACATATTTTTCACGAAGTTATTTTTGACTCAATAAGCCGAGGGTAAAGGTAATCTAAATGTTTACATTATTATGAAAACTCTTTCGATCTTCCAATTATATTTTACCTATATATTGGTAATTTGTGTCTGTGTTAGATTACTGATAACAAATTATACTTCCTCTATTGTAAACTGAACAAACTATATAATCCTAAAACCATTGTCACAAAAACGAATTCTAATTTTCAAACGTAACCAAACAAAGTCCATCTAACTACATTTCACCAGCACAGCCAGTTAGCGATGATGACAGACCCGGCCGCACGCGACATTTTTCAACAATTACCACACATATGTAGATGGATATCTCGCTCGAATAATTTATCACTATTACAATACGACACTAATGTGCCACTAACGAGCGCTTTCATGTTTTCGTGTGTTAGTTTTTATTTGTGGCGACTGTACATTAGGTTGACATCTTTGTTGGTTAACATTTTCTTGTTATTTGATTATGTGCGGTCATTTTGGTTTTGTTTGGTGCCTTTTGTTTAACTGTTTAATGGAAAAGTTATATTTAGACTAATTTCGTCGTAAAGTCATTCTTAATAGTCCAAATCTTAGTCATTATCATCATCATTAGGCTATTATTGTCTTCTGCTGAATATCAGCACTATATTCCCCGAGAGGGTAGTCCACGTTTCACTAGCAGTACCGAAACATCTATAATGCTGCTCTCTGCTGTTCTGCTGAATATAGCTCTTTTATACAGAGTGTTAGGGTAAACAATTGCATTACTTTAAGGGCTGAAACACTTTTCCTAAGAAACAAATAGGAAATTCGCAAAAAAAAAATCTACTCTTCTTAAAAATCTGCTAAATGCAGTCAGCTGATTGCATTTAGTATGGAAAGTAAAATTTTTTTTTTTGGAAATTCATAAGTATAGGTTTCTTTTCCTAGGGAAAGTTGTTCAGTATCATGGGTGCAATCACCCCTTAAAGTAATGCAACTGTTTACCCTAGCACCCTGTATATGGTTGAGGCAATCTAAACTTTTCCAGTCGAGAACTAATTCAAATTAGATTGAACACAATCTATGACTAACATTTTTGAGATAAAACCACTATCTATTTAGCAATCGTCTTTTTGTCAGTTCAGTTCTGGCAACCCAAAAACTGTAAAATGTCATGATTATAATCGTTGTCTAATGGACAACCTTTGACCTATGACTACGAAAATACCCGACTAATGTCAATACAAGATAGAAAATATTCAGTAAAGAAATAAAATAAAAAAACACTGTCCAGTAAATAAAATGAAACATGGAATTTCATTAAAAATAATACCGAGGTACACTTAAAATAATATTTACTACGAAAACATTTACGAAACATGTCAACCTGCCAGGGCTGTCGGGATGGATAAATTTTAAGCTCACGTGGCCACGGCTGTCAACGCCGAAATGACACGAGACAATTGTCACGATGACACCCCGTTGCTAAGATACGGGGTTGTCAACAAAGCGAAATGGAATTAAATACACGTATCATTTTGAGGGATAATTAAAATTTTGATGAAAAAAAAAAATAGATTTTAGTCGTTGGAATCAAAAATCTAGGTATCGTTCTGCTTTTTCTCTATCGGAAGCTCTGGAAAACCTACATTTTAATTCTTTTGTTTCTTGCATTATTTATATGAATTTAATTACACATTTACCTATATTAAAAGCATTTTATTATACCATGCACCTATATAAACTTTTCGTCACAAATTTTAAAAATTATATTATTTTAATAATAATAAATAATAATAATAAAAACGTTTATTTCTCACCACAAACCAAAATGTAACATTGTAGTACATCATTATGCTAGAAGTACACGGAATTCTTTGGTTGTGGATCGCTGGTGTCTGTGGTGTGGTGGTGGTGGTGGCATTATAATTTTTAAATTCTCAAAATTTTTCATTTCTCCCCTAAAATAATTTAATGGACCTTCGCATCCGTAAACCAAAATCTCTCAAATGTTTGTTTTAATTACACCAAGTCTATTACATTACACAAACACTGTCCAAAACTCAAACACGTTAATTTAAACACATTATATTAAATTGCCAAAGTTCACGATGTGGTCCTAACAAGTGAAATTTCTGAAACAAAATTATTAGCTTTTGTTGTAAAGTAAAACCGATCATAAATTACGATTCCGTTATCCAATCCCTCCGAACTTAAACACAAATTTAAGGACGTAATTTAATAAAATAACTCGATGGGAAGCTAAAGGGCGAGTTTGGGTCAAATAGAATTTTTATAGGGGTTTTTGATGAATGATTTTTGGTTATTAGTTCAACATAGGCGTAGCGGAAAAACGAAGAAGTGGGTGAAAATTCGATTACAAGAATCCATTGTTAGTTAGTTAGTTAGTTAGATAGATAGTTAGACCGGTTCGAAGTTAAATAAAATCGTTTAAAAAGGCTTCTCACTCTTTATTTGTTTTAAGGCTGTTGTTATTTTAAGTTTTTCACTACTTCCAAAGCGATAACTGTGTCGTGAAAATAAATATACCATGTGTTTTCTTGAGATAAAATTGCCACTGATCTTAATGAAAGAGCAACACCGTAATATTAACTAAAGTGTCTTAGTAAAAACTTATCCTTATTCCCATAGACACAATAGCCAATATCCCTAACTCATATAGGATTCAATGACTCAGAAAAAATAGGTCTGGCATCTAGATTCGTAGACGTAAACAAAAGGTACTATGTCTTGCCTATCTTGTCCCAAACAATAAGTTTTAACCACTGAGCATTGAAGGGAAAAATTCCTTTGCACTAGAATAGCGAGTCAATATTTTATGCGATGAATTTTTACCAGAGTTACGTGATAATTATAATATCGTGATCTATTATAGTCATCATAGTATAGGAATACAATACACAAAATATTGTGATAATATCGTAGGTATTACTTGTAAATTTTAAAAACCTAGCCGACCGTGATTTTTTTTGTATGTATATTAATACATACATACTATAATTTTGCTCTATTGCCACTTTCACGCGCGTTAAGGGTATATTATTCGGAGCGCGCTCCATACAAACGTACTATGGTGATATTTTCAATACTAACCAATTAAAGTCAATGAAATTTTGCAGAAACAATCTATAAACAAATTTATATGCTTGAATGGAGTCAGATTTTCGTTAAAATGTATAGTTTTCAAGTTACAGTGCCTCAAAGATTTCCATACAAATCTTAAATTAATCCTATCATTAAAACTGTATATTTTAACGAAAATCTGACTCTATAGAAGCATAGAGATTTGTTTCTAGATTGTTTCTGCAAAATTTCATTGACTTTAATTGGTTAGTATTGAAAATATCACCATAGTACGTTTGTATGCAGCGCGCATTTTCGCTCTCGGAATAATATTCTCTTAAGTGGAAATGTGGCGCCACCATTTTGTGGTGGTTTCGGGTGTGTATTTTTTGTGAAAAAAACAGATTTTAAGATCGCTACATATTGATTACTGTAAAATATCAAGCACTTTTGCTATTTAAACTAGATATTGACAAAATCATCAAAACTACGATGGAGCCATATTAAAGATATAAAATTTAGAGTGTTTAAACTTTTTAGATGCAACGCGTTCAACTAACAATGCAATGAGTCAGTCAATAATAGGTCACTGTCGAAATACGGTTCTTTTTACGAGATTATATTATAGTAGTATGTAGGTATTAATTAAAACCACTCTGAGAAACGCTTGATTAGAGTTTTTCCACCATATTGTCAGCTGCAACGAAGCAATTCTTAAAAAAATGAAAGTCCATTCAGCTCGTATTATTATTTGCTTGCTCTGTGATTTTTACGTAACCCAAGCTAACCCACCTACGCGCTAAAATTTATCACACGTTGAAATAAACCATCGTGGTGTATATTGGTATTCCTCCGTGCGTAGTGATAGATGCTTATAGCGCCATCTATCGAGCTAAAGTTAATGTCAAAGACCTTTGTTAACCCTTCTCTGATCGATTGACAGTTGGGTCTGAGTTAGATTGTTGTTTAAATTTTATCTTTTTTCGAAAGTTTTTTTAGGCTACTGAAGGATAATCGGCAAGGTCATGGGTCCTAAAGGGAGATCTAGATATTTTAACCGCAATGTGCTAACAATCCGACTGTGGCTCTGACTGTGGCCTGCCTTGGGAGAGGCCTATGTTCAGCAGTGGACAATGATAGGCTGATGATGATGATTTGCTGACAATGGATGATGATGACGATTCGAAAATAGATACCTAAAATGCAAAATGACCTACAATTTTTTTTCGTTTAGAATTTTTATGGTATACTTACCTAGTATACAGGATGTAAGGGACAGCCCTTCGCAGACTAAAACAGTGAACTCAGACTACCAAACTGAACAACTTTCACTGTGGAGCCTACTAATCACAGGTTTCATGTTGTTTGAGTCTGAGTTCACCGTTTTAAACTGCGGCGGAGGGCTGTCCCTTACACCCTGTATAATTATGTGACAACTATTTATTTTAGCGGACTTTATTAGAAAATAACAGAGTTTACTACAAATTTTTGAGTCGCGTGGCGAAGGGGGTCCCAAGTGGACGCGTGCGTTCGGCTTGTGATTTTATTGGCCATGCGGCCCCATTTTGTGAACTCTTTTGTGTACCTTAAAACAATCCTCTAAACTACTTACATTGGCAAAACTGCCACTCTATATTTAATCAATATTATTGATAATTTTCCTACGTATAATCTTCACATAACGAGACGTTGGCTGAATTGTGATAACACATCGGATGCCATTAAACAAAAATTGAATTGAATACTACAAATGTTTTAGTTGTAAATCTAATTCTGTTAGGTTTAACTAAAAACGACCCAAAACCAACCGGTTTTCTAGTAAAGTCTGCTTATATACCTCTAATTAATAGTTGTCATTAATACAAATATTTTCGATATTTCTCTTCACGTACCTACATGTTAATTAATCAATGAATCAATTATACTTCTTTGCCCATCAAATTTTCTGATACAATTTTTTATTTTGAGGTAGGTGCCGAACTACATCATAACTTATCAAAACTTATAACATTAATTATTTTTTCCATCAACAAAACCATATACCTACCATTAACGGCATGTGATATACAATCCATCACTGTTATCCCCATCCCATCACTTTCTCCATTATCAGTCACCGAATTGTTACCTAACCCTAAACTTTCATATAAAAAAAATGAAGTTCACCCCTAACTGAGTTGGGTAATGGTCCATACTAAGAATATTCTTTTACAAGTTTCTCCGGGCTAACTGGTTGGGTCATGATAAAACTTTTTATGTTGTGCTTATGTGAGACCCTACGGTTTTGGCAACCATAACGGGTTATGTGGTATCCTGTATAGGCTATAAGGAACGAGAGGGTTAAATCGTTTGGGAGCTAAATCATGTGTTGGGTTGAATTGACATTTTTTTGGTGGAGTGGCGTAGTGTGCATGACCACGTGCTTCAAGATCCTATATTGAATAAATTATATTGACTTAGACTTTGACTTTACTATTATCAGAATGATGGCCAAGGCTTTGGTCACGATTCTAATACTAGTTTGGTCCACTGATCGTCTTCCCTAATCCGGCATCAGTATATTTTTTAACGTAACATCTTTGCTGATACTATCTATCACTTATTTCTATTTCTTCAAAATCTCATAATAATTTATGGTGATCGTGAATTTTCTTTTAAATAAAAACCATGATTAAATAAAAGGTGGAGTGGATTAATGACAACGGTTATCAGGTTGAACCTTTGACTACTTATATGAGGACTGGTAACGCGTGTAATTCTACTAACAAACATTTCTGCCATTTTTTGCGGGGGGCGAGGTAACATGCAATCCGCAACTTTGGATTTTATTCCCCATAATTATAGATTCTAATTTTGAATGTTAAAAATCATGAAAAGTAGTCTCGTGTGAACCCCAAACGTTATAAGTTCGAAAGTATTGTTTCGCAATTATAGGCTGTCTCGTTTAGTGATAAGGTATAAAATTTTATGTAAATGCACATGATCAATTGATCTTATACCGTGGCAGAGGGGAAATGCTACCGCAAGGCGAGTCCTTATAATAAATAGTCAAAGGGTTGAACACAGACACTCGAAGCAAAAGATATCATCTTCATCAGCCTCTATCATACGTCCAACTGCAGGGCACAGATCTACCCTCAGGATGGTATGGGCGTCAGTCCACCACCCGTGTCCATTGCAGATTGGTGGACTACACATCCGAATCTTAATATAAAAGGAGAAATGGTACCTTTCTTCTAACTTCTGCAGGTTACAATTAATCGATTTTTCTGTCTGTTTTATTTTACTATTACTCTGCATGTATTGGTTATTTCTTTTAAGGTGCTTTCTAAAATGGAGTCCGAAATAGCGGGCCCTTCCACCACTATTCTTTACCACGGGCTCTACTAATGGTCAAAGGTTTGTCCAGTGAGACTGTTAGTGATTCCGTAGCACACAGTAGTGAAATGTGGATATTGTAAATATAACATATTGAGAAGACCCTTGGCTACTTTGTCCATGATCATTATCTAAGCTATACCTATTAGCAAGAATCAGATTTTCATAATTTTCTTTCGCCACCTTTTTCACAGAAAAGTACATTTAACACCAAAACAAAATATGTAAATGATTCAAAACAATAAAAATTAGAGAACAAACTTCCTGACGGGCAACTCGTAAGAAAAATATGGAAGATTTATTATTCCTCAACTTCGAGTGCTTTCTGCATCACATTTTCGTAAAGAAAGATTGTTTTCTTTTTTAAAAAAGGGAATGAACAAACAAAAATAATAATTTTCGTTTTGTACAAACACTTTTGAGTTCAAAGAATCTAATGAATAGGGTCACAAACTTGGTAGAACGACGTCACAAGTGCATTACGTGGCAAAAACGTTCTTTTTTTGCGGAATCTTCAGCATAGAATATTAATTAGTCTTGAAATTATGACAATTCAATTATTATATTTTTAGAACTATTACATTTCGAGATAAAGTAGGAATTTTTTTTTTTAACTTAGATAACCACAACATTTTAATTAAGCTGGATTTGAATAGATAAATTAATTAAATATTTGATTATTTAAAACACCGAACACTGTAAGTACCTACGTATATACCGTACCTACTACACTGAAATCAAATACATAATAGTTACATTAAAGAACTTTTACTTTAAGCACGAGTTTAAAAAAAGATTTATTATTATCGCATAGATATCGTCAAAACAGTCACCTGTTTCGTAGAATATTTAAAGTTTCAATTTTGTAAAATACATTATTTGGTATGACGAAATCACGCTTGCAGACTCGTGCTTGAACTACAGATCACACTTTTCTTCTCATAAAATTTTAAACTGGAGATAAAATCAATTTAGGACAAGAAATAAAATAAAAGAAAACAATAAGAAAATATTTATTATGATACATATTTTACATTACTAGTCGACATTAAATAACTTATTAAAATATTAATAAATGTATTGTGTTGTTTATAACTGTTGCTTGATTATTATACATATAAACATACACCATTTCAAACAAATAAACAATGATCATAATATGACAACTACTAATTGGCTACACGTCCAAAATATTAAACTCTCTTACTTTTCGATAACTTGGCTCGCAAACAAACTGATAAGCCCATCGAATCTTAATCTGAAAGAAAAACAAACAAATAATAAAATAAAAAAATACGTGAACCAACCAAAAGACGTTACTTTTGAACATTTTCTTTATAATGCAAATGATGTTTACTTACAATAACAGGCGGCGGATAGTCAACTTTCGCTGAACGCAAAATATCTACAAGATGAACCATATGGACAGATAAAATAGTCCCAGTTTATGTGAAACTTTGTGAGGATGTATTTATTGATGGGAGGGAGCGGACGGGTGCGCGGTCGCGTTGTTTGAACGTCACTTGATTCGCGGTGAAACACGTCTGGTCCGTGCGGAGGTTCAACGTCGACTGAACACGGCGCGAGAGGCATACGCACGCGGGGGCGGAGGTACGCACTCACGCAGGCTTGACAGCCAATCGCGTGCGTGCGCCGCGCGCACCCCCGCGCCGCCGTCCCCGCCCCGCATCCGCCCGTCACCTCACAATCGATGCCCTATATTGCATTAATTATTTAGGAAACACGCAATAAGATAACGCGAGGTGGCAGATAAGGGATCTTCCACGTAAGTTTAAATAAATCATCGTATCTCTGTCCAGTTTTGGTTAGGACTTCTTGCTTGGTGGTGTTTAGATGGCCTGGCTGCGTGTTGGGGTGGCTGATATCGTATTATTTACGTTGTCACGCTGCCGCGTGGCACCTTGCTGTTGTTTTTTTTATTTATTTGAGTGGGTTATTTCTGTATTTTATGTTTGTTTTTGATACAGAATAATTCTTATCTAGATACACGTTTACGGACAGTGTCTTGTTGATATTTTCACCCCTAATTCACCTCTAAGTTTGAGTAGGTACAGGTTTTGTTTGCGTAGGAAGGAAGGACACAAACAAACGTTTTATTTTTTGGAAGCTTGTCAACTTGTCATTTAGTGTTAATAATGTACGGAGCGTGGCGTTTTCTTCAATAACAATGAACATTTCGTAGCTAACTTAGAATCTGACATTAAGAAACGGTTAATATCTCTTCGAATTATTGACATTATTTGCAATAATTAAAGCTGCTACATTTATTTTGTTCCGGTATCTGTAGTCCCATAGTATGGGTACTACGCTACGTAGCACCGTAGCATGATTTCACTAAAATCATTGGAGAAATGTCCCCGTTGTGAGATATATCGGACGGTATTTTCAAGGCTACTAATCATCAATGAAAAAATATACGTACAAGTCGTGAAGTCGATAGGCAACAACGTTTTTTTTTCATAAATTTATTTTAGGAAAGGTGGACAAGAATTGTCACGCCCTCGATCTCATTTATTTTAGTAGACTTTACTAGACCAGACTTAATTAGAAAGTTTGTTGTTATAAATCTAATGTTAGTTGATTTAAATAAAATCGATTTGTTTATAAAAACAAATTTTCTAAAAGTAGTAGCTAGTAAAGTCTGCTAAAATTAATAGTTGTCACATTATATATGCATAAACACGGACCTGAAAAAAGATGACCTTTCAGGTCCGTGACTATAAATAAATAAGATAACAAACAATTCAATAAATTGTATTACAAAGCTATTTTTACAGACAGACTCTACTATGTAATGACAACGATTATGTCGAATAACTGACAAATAATCATTTATTTAGGTATTGTTTGGACTTAGAACGAAAAAAGCATTTATGTAATTTAAGTGCCTAGAGAAATATAAAATTTATGTAAGTGCCTTTAATTTAAGACACTTTTTAGATTGTTTATAACAGACTTATAGGTAATAGAAGCTGATAAAGATAGACAACTAACCAAGCATGATCTAATTCTAAACAGTCAACAATTCATACAAAATTATTTTCCCATACATCACTGAGATTCTGTTCTTGGTAATGTCACATTGAGATTCAAGCAAGACGTTTGACCGCTCTCACCTGTGACCAACTGTCCGAGACATGAATTACAATAAGGATGCACTTCGGCTACAATGCTATGAGATTATTGTTATATTAAGCCTTACGTGCCTGGAAATAGTAATGGTATTTTTATCTTGGTCGGTGATGAAACGTGAGACACGGAGAGGGTATAAATTTACGTCGTCGTTTTGATCTTTTGGGAGCTTTTTTTGATGAATCTGATGACGTTATAACTTTAGGTTAAGTATAATAATTTTGTTCGTACAAAAATAACGCAAGAGTGACACAGTCAAACTGAAAAAATAAAAAATATATTTATTCAAATAGGATACAATGTTACAATCTAATAAAAAGTCACAGATTTTGCTATGTATAAATTATTTCAAATAATGTCGTTATTGCAAATAAATAAAAATTGCTATGACCTTTATCACGGTCCATATTGTATTATCTATACCGTATTGATTTAAGGCGGCAAGGAAAGAAGTAATCGATTCAGGACTTACTTTATAGGTACCTATTATAGTATGCTTCGATGTATAATTAATTTTACTCAAAAACAATGTGTTTTGAGTAAAATTAATTAGACATGGAATCATCATGATACTCATCATCATTCATAAACACCACTAATTTTTAATTAGTAACGAACCTTTAAGGGTGTATTCAGACCGTGAATATGAACAACTTTCCCTAAGGAACATGGGTCGAAAAACGAGAATTTTTTGGACCTCCCACACAAAAGAGCGGATCGGCCGTTCGATTTTCTATGGGAGGTCCAAAAAAAATTAATCGTTTTTCTTATTCTCTTATTCTTCTTTAATGTCTACAAAAAACAAGCAGTCATCACAAGTTTCGTCAAAACCTTCAATGAACAGATAGATATCTGCAATCTGAGATAATCATTCATTCGTTATTTGACTCGAATAACTAAAATATAAAGTACGTTTTAAGAACAGCATTTGATAAACAAATTAAACGTAACATAAAAGATGACCCAAACGTATTTCAAAATTGTATCTCGAACTACGCATAATGTAGAAAACAATATTTTTTAAAATATTAATTTATAAATTATTTACTGTAAATGATTAAGCATAAGCAGAACATAGATTCGCGAAGTACAAGTGTATTTAATTTGAATTGTACGTACTTAAAAAACTTTTTCACATCAGTCAGCTTCACTTTATGAAAATAAACTTTAACAAAAAGAGATTTTGCCTATCACAAAGCCTTAAAGGTCTTTGTCCAGTACGTCTGACCTTAGAACGTAGAGGTCGATTATATTGCGTTAGCTGAAAAATGAGATTCCTCGAGTTTCTTTAGAATCTTGTAAAGGTTTTTGAGAATACATGGAATAGAATTTAATGGCACGTTATCGTACAATGTAATTTAATTGTCTACACTAAAGAAAGACATTTCAAAATGTGGTGAAAATTTTGTCTCTGCGAGATAGATTTTGTAATTCAATGTTTTCTTCAACGACAAAAGAAAATTGAGTAGGTATAATTGAATTTAGTGATCATTTATTATTTGTAATTTGTATTTTGACATAATATTATGACAAATGGTCGAGGCTCAGCTTTTGCCAGCACGGGGGTAAACCGGTATAAAATATTTCGTCCTGTGGGTGTTCGTACACACGCCGACACATCAAGCTACGCAAAACTAAAATAAGCTGGCCGCGCGTAGGTATAGTAATGTATAACGTGGCGCGGCCAGCTTATATTGGTTTTGCGTAGCTTGATGTATCGCCATGTGCACAAGGCGACTAAGGGATAAGGTTTCCTCTTATGCAGTGTTTTTGTGGGTGATAGGCTAGCCCCCTAACTACTTTACACGCCATTTCATTCTGAAACTTCTTTATACTATAAGTCAGCCTTGCTACAACTGCACGCTTTAAAACCCCCTTCGCTAAAAAGAAATATTTAAAAAAATAGTGAAAAATAATTCAATCACCTATTATTTTTTATGTATGTCTTACCTTTTAACCATCTTTAAGATATTTTAGGTCAATTAATGCGTAGGGGAACGCTATGAAATGACCATAGATTTTTTATTCAACACTCACTATGCGTCCCCGACACATTAGGTACTCTACCTAAAATAATGGTTAAAAGGTAAAACGCAAAATAATAGGTGACTGAATTATTTTTCACTTTTTGAATGTTTGTTTTTAGAGTAGGGGGTTTTTTTAATTTGTAATTTAATATTATATCCTAATTATTAAAATTACTAGAAAACTACTGAACCAACTTTCATGAAACAAAGCTAAGAACACTCCCGCATAAATGAGCTTTCTATTAAAAAAACTGCATTGAAATCGGTCCACCCGTTTGGACTCTACGATGCCACAGACAGACAGACCGACAGACAACCAGACAGACCGACATAGGCGTCAAACTTATAACACCCCTCTTTTTGCGTCGGGGGTTTAAAATATGATTGGTTAGTTGTAACAAGGTTTCTGACCAACCTTTAAGGAATTATGGTCGTGAGTTTATGAACGTGTGCATGAAAAATCTATTCTTTATATCTATTCAGAAGCAAGCACTTTCAAAAAGATAAACTAAAGCACTGTGTCTATAGTTTAGGGTCGATCTAGATTGAATTGCTAGGGTTTGCTCTCGATAGTTTTTTATTTTCTGCGTACCCTTTCGCCAAGGGTTCTTAGTTTGCTGATTGATGAAAATTGAGAGGATCTTTTATCTAAAAAAGCTGGTATATTTCTACAAGCATACCCTAACCTTCACTTAAACTAAAACCAAGTGCAAGTTGGATTCCTATTCAAAGGTTCTGTTGTTATTTTGGCTTTTTGGCGGAGAAAAACGTGAGGAGACCTACAAGCAATTTTGACGTGTATTGTATCCACTATGCTTACTAACTGCCACTGAATGGAGTTTGTGCAAGTGAAATGTGGACATTTTAATATAGGGGTTACCTCCTGGTTTTACCATGAAATTGGGTAACTTTGTAACCATTTTATTCATTAACTATGTCATTTTATTCATATACCTACTGATGAAATGCAATGCAGTTTTAATTTTTAACCTATCTACATTGCTACAAAACTCATTTTCTCCCTTCACGTCCCGCTGCGCTAAACGAAGTTGCCGCTTTCCACCTCCGTCGAGGAGAAAAATAGTATACCTACTAACCTCGGGCAGTAAATAAGAAAATCTCAGATCACATGTTTGTTGACCTCGGCTTCGCTTCGGTCAAAAATTACATGAGATCTGAGACCTTTCTTACTTTCCTGCCCTCTGTGTCTAATCTACTATATTATTTGAGAGGCCCGAAAAAATTGAGCATCGGCGCGGCCGCCAACGACCGGCCGGCCGTTGTCGCTCTGAACCTTGCTGAACTTTCTAGCGACCAATCGGCTGCTGAACTGCCGACCACAGCACTGCTAGTCAGTGGTCAGCGACTGGCTTCCACTACCGACCGCTGTGATTTTGGTGTGAATTAAGCCTTAAACTTTTTTAAAACTTAACACTAATTATAAGTTGACACAGATCCCTAATTATAGTAATGTAGTTTTAGAGGCAGTTCAAACGAATGATTCTGTTCCAAGTCATAACATAAAATTAACTATCCAAGTACATGTAAAATAAAATACATGTCCTTTCTTTACGACGCAGAAGGTAAATGAAATTGAAAAAACCTTTTAGCAACATAGGTCTCTCTTTATGCAGCCTATAAAATTCTAACTATTGGACGTAGACGTCACTCTGAATAATAGGGCTTGAGAATTGTGTATCCTATTACAATAGGAGCAGAATTCAAATCGCTTTCTTCATAATAAAAGATTTCATCTAATTTAATGGTAGGTATTGTTTAATTTAGAACTTATTACAATATAGAAACTTGAAAAAACGAAACAAAAGTTTCGTCCTCGTAAGAATTACATCATTATATCATCATCTTAGCCGAAGACGTCCACTGCTGGACATAGGCTTCCTCTAAGGATCGCCGCAACGACCAGTCCTACGCTGCCCTCATCCAACTGGTTCCGCCGCCTTCACCAGGTCGTGGATCCATCTTGCGGGGAGCTTACCCACGCTGCGCTTTCCTGTACGCGGTCGCTACTCAGAACTCTGGCTCCATCGGCCATCGATTCTTCGAGCACTCAAATCTGACGGATGTATGGACGCGAATAAGGCGAGAAAAATTTGTAAAAATCTTACGAAATGGTACGCCCTAGACTTTGCCTTTCCCACTGGGAAAGACTCGTGACCTTTACAAAGAGTTTTTAGAGGCACGAAACGTAAACATATTAGATCGATCAAACGTCACAGTAAGATCAATAAAACTCATTTCCCCAAGTAACGTAACAATAATTCCTACATACACTCATAAGTATATACAGGACCGTAAAAAGAACCGAACATATCTCATATACATAACGACACCAAATAAATTTAGCTAAGAGAACAGAATAGCTCATATTATCATCTCATAATCCTCATCACGCATTGAGATTTACCCGCCGAGATATGGAAGAAAACCCTCGCAATTTTTCCTTGATTGTGCCATGCTATTGTAGGTTATATGTAAGTATAAAGATATATGACAACTTGTTGAATGTTTCCAATCAAAACAATGTAGGCTGTGGCTTTGTGGACTCTGAAATGAGCGATACGGGAGTTTTATTGATGTGTATATTATTATGTAGTTTTATATTGTTTGGAAACTACGAGTATAACTATGTATATAATATGGTGCATGGTGACTGTTACAGTTCGCAGATTTTAGTCTTTTAGGAAAATAAACTGCTCTTGAAAAGATGTGAAAAAATCGTGAGGAAATCTGCTTAGTTCAATTTCGAGGAATGTATTGTACCCACTGTCCATTATAAGTGGCGACTGGCTCACTCCTCGTTACACTGGACAGAGTTTCGGTACTACTAGTGATTGAGGTTTCAGAATATCTCTGACTCTCGGGTAATATAGTTGTGAGCATTATACTTTGAAAATGTAAATATACTGAAGGTGAACTTGGCTACAAATCAACTTAATAGTTATAGTCGATAATTTTAGCAAGGATTTTGATAAACAAAATTTGATTTTATGAATGTACAAACCTTAGTATCTCAAATGATAAGAGTTTGCAAAAACATGTTTTACTATAAAATATTGTATTATCGCCCTATACAAGGTGTTTCATAAGTAACAATAAATTTTTGAAACTCTTAAGGGGGTTGTTAAGACCGTCAAACTGAACAACTTTCTCTATGGGACCAACATCGAAATCACGAAAAAAATAATTTCATATCCCATACATATTTTAGCTCTAGTCGATTTGTAGAGTATAGAGCATAAAATTTTTTTTTCCCGATTTCGATATTGGTCCCATAGTGAAAGTTGTTCAGTTTGATGGTCTACACCACCCCCTTAAAGGTTTATTTGTAGTTTTGTACCTTACCTTGTACCGTACCTTGTATATTAACTTTGATTAGTGCGAGTGCAGGTGATTAGTAAGTGCGGGTCATTACTACAAACATTGAAAGTAAATCATACATACATACATACATACATATACTCACGCCACTATCCCACTGGGGTAGGCAGAGACTACGGCTCGCCACACACTACGATTCTGACACACATCTCTCGCCTCATCCACATTCATACGTCTCTTCATGCACTTCCGTCGGTTGAGGGTGCTACGCACTTGTCCTTTTCGGAGAAGACCATTTCCGAAAGTAAATCAAAGATAACGAAATGTCATATTCTATCGGTGATCGCTCAAAATTTTTGAATGACCCGCAATTACTAATCACCTGCACTCGCACTAATTAAAGTGAATACAAGCATGTAGGAGAATCACACCCAGTGGTGTATCATCCCTTTTTCAACCAAAGAGTTCCATACCTCTTTCACAATCTTATTGCAATATGAATTACGAACAACATTATCATATAAAAGATCCGACGAATGCGTATTGCGTTTCCCTGATTTGCGATCGGATCGTAATCGTATCGCGTACGCAAAATAAATCAGAGTTTGGCAAATGGCGACACGGAGGCAAATCTCGGAGTCAGTCTTGATAAAGGTTGTTAGGGATATGAGAATTCGGATTTAGATTCGGATTTTGTCGGATATCAGGAACCATAATTATCGTATCATATCTGTTCAATCATCTCTACATAATCTTTATAAACAGCGTCCAACATTTTTGAGGTATTCAAATTATAGACACCAATTTCGGATTTGGCATTGGTTAAGTATACGAGTAATTTATGACAGATTTTTTAAATTGCTCAATGCGTTTTTAAGTTATTTATTATTACAATTTTTTTTTTTAGTTTATTCTGTATAGGGATAAATAAATAATTATCGTAGAAGAGGGCCTCCCCTCTTCTACGATAATTATTTATTTATCAATAAAAAATACATACCCCTCATAAATCTGGCACAGTCGGGCTACGAATAAGAATAACTATAGAAGAGTAACTCTAAACAAAATCGAAATAATTTTTGGCACCCAATGAAAAATGAAATTTTGTATTGAATGAAGAACAACAAATGAAGAACCCCAACCCAAACCCAAACCCAATGAAGAACAAATTTAGAACACGGTACACTTTTTTTGGTGCCACATTTTGAGCTTCATTTACACTTCTATACATTCTTATTCGTAGCAGTCGGGTAAATCATAGTGATCGGATACTAAATAAAAACAGTAGATACATTATTCGGATATCTTTAGTTTCGGTTACGGATATGAGACTACGTAGCATCTCTAGTCCTGACACATATTTTATTCATGCCGCGATCAAATGAAAAGGAAATGTGATCGAGTTTCAAAATCTAGAGTTGTACTTAATTGAAAGGCATTGAATTATTTATAATGTCCTCATAATTAGAATAGGGCTGGTTATGAAACGACATTCTGGATGAATGAAGGAGGTCCATCTGTATTTGAAATGATATCCCTTAATTACATTGTTTGGTTAGTCAGGAAAAAAGAGGACTATAGTACATTACACACCGAGGACAGGAAAGTAAGAAAGGTCTCAGATCTCATATAATTGTTAACCGAGGCGAAACCGAGGTCAACAAACATGGTGATCTGAGGCTTTCTTATTTACTGTTCGAGGTTAGTATACTATTTTTCTCCTCGATCGAGGTGGAAAGCGACAACTTCGTTTAGCGCAGCGGGACGACAATTGAGGCTTTCCGTCGGGAGGGGAGAAAAATAAAATAACTATTCGTGGTAAGGGATCCACATTGTGGCGGAAATACGATAGAGTTTACTATGGAACTTAACCGATTCATCGAAGCGATATAAATGGAAATGGTCTAAGCATAAAAAGTGTTTCTTTGCATAGCATATGAGGAGTAATTCATGTATTAGCAAAGTGCATAAAACAATATAGTGTTGAAACTGGGGAAGCTCTTAATAAATCGCACGCGATGTCGACAAGGCATCAATAAGGTGGATAAAGGTTTGTCAAAGTTTACCCCATCGTTCTATAGCGATGAGGTAAAATAACACCACCACCACCTGCACCCCCGTATGTACTAAGTATGAATTCATAAACTATGGTATTAGCCCATCAGATGATGAAGACACGTGCTTTATTACAATTTCAACTATTCAAACCTGACTTGATTCATTCTATACCTATCATAAACATCGTAAATATACCAAGAAGTTTCAAATAGCAAGTTGCCAGTAACCACTACACCTATATAGCCTAGATCTTTCTTTCCCTAAGGGGTGATTATAAAATCATTTATTCTTCGTAATCTTACAAGATGAAAGATGTAGTGCATAGGTACATAAACTAAGAATATCAGAATCCTTGCTACTATCTTTAGCCCAGTCATTTTACGGTTTGAGCCTGGACTAATTAAGAATTGTTTTTTTTTCCTATATAGTATTTAAGATCCAGTTTGAGCCGAGAATTCTACCAAAATAAAAAAAGCACATCCGCAACAGTTCCAAATTTAAAATTTAGCAATTATCTTGTTCTAAAAAACCTGATGGTACATATTTTTTCACTTATTTAAAGCTTTACCATTAATACATACTTCAAACATGGTGTAAAATTATTGTTGTCTACTTAGAAGGCTTTTAAAATACATTAGTATTTTTTAGCCTATTTTTATGCTCAAAAATAATTTATATTGTAAAATTCTAATTGAAATGAGTACATTGGTATTTATATTAATTATGTTAAAAGCCTTCTGAAACACACAATTTTGATTTCTATGTTGCGTAACGATTTTATTAAATATGTTTTCAGATAGTCTTTTTGTCACTAAATGGTACCGGTTAATGTTTAAAAGTCCCATTAATAATTACTCCCCACCCGTCAAAACAAATAAAACCCCGTAAAATGACTGGGCTAATTTTGAAGCGTGCAATACTTAGAAGGCTTGTCTTTAGCATTAAAGGTTTCAAGCTAAAATCACGTGGCAAGTGCATTAGAAACTCTAACGTGAAGTTATTGGGTACCTACTACATTGGAATGAAACATCAAAACAAAACACCTAACACTACTATAATAAAAACAAAGAAGCGTAAATACGTACAGCATCTCAGTTATTGATAGCATATTATATGTTTATAAATTTTAATAAAGCTCCGTGCCCCGGACCATAAAAAGGTAGGAAGAAGCAAAAAATGATACACATTACTCACTGACATGGAAGAAAGAACGTAAGGGATCGTAGGACCAAGCAAAGTGAGTTAAACATGCAGGATTTTTTTAACTATGCATAAAGATGCCGTTTAATAAGGTATTTATAATATTTTACTCAAAAGGATATTTTTGGGATTACAAGTAAAATTTACAGGGGTATCTATCAGCCAAATATTAAAACGGTTTCGGTTTATAATGTCCAGGCTTTACCTATATAGTACCTACATGAAACAGACACACATACTTCCGTATTAAAAAATCTAGATTAATATAGCCCAAAAAATAATGTTTTAATATTGTTATAAGTTCATGGTGTTTTCAGATTTTTACGTAGTTTCATTTTTAGCCGACTTCAAAAAAGGACTTGTTCATTCTATGTTCGACTGTATATTCATTTTTCTTTGGCTTGGCTTGACACGACTCCAGTAAAATAAATTAATCTTCTTATATGCGAACGTAAAAGTCGTCGGCTGCAATATTAATTTAAACTTTTTTTAAACTTTTGAAGTAGTTTTAAATGTTTTGATTTGTAAAAAAACATCAACGAACATTTCATCTATAAATAACCAAAGAAACGTGGTAAGTCATCCTGTTTTTACTGTATTTGATGTGAATAAAGTATATTTTATTACCTTATTAATTTAATAGAAATTTAAAAGTAAAGCGCTGCCTCCTACAAGCATACCTTACAGTCCCAAGCCCACGGCAGAGCTTTAATACAGAACTGGCTCTCCTTTTAATATTGGTACAAGAAAAAGGACGTATTTCAGGGTCCGCTCTAATTTAACGGGGTCACCGGCCCTTCCCGGTTTTACAATTTGATTGACCTCAAAGGCTGCCGCACTTTGCTCGCTGCACGTTGTAGGGGGATGGATTTTAGTGTGACGCGTTTTTTAATGTTATAAAATGAACAAAATTGAATATGACAGCTCAGATGAGGGAGCCATTCTTATAATCGTGAGGTCGTGATATACCGTGCATATAACGTGGAGTTTTTCCATGTGCTAATTTATTGAAAGCTTTAAGCTTCTTGGTGAATGTTTTGGAAAACATTGCGAGTCCAACTAGACTAAAATACCACCGCAAGGTTTCTATACGCACATGTTTAGGCAATGATACATATAACAGTGGAAATGTCGTTCTTTAAGAATCAATTTAACCCAACCCAACTCAGTTTTATAGACCTCTTAAACTTTGATCTTCCCACGTGAATATGTATCATTGCCTAAACAATCTAGCATGGTTAGCTTGGCAGTGTGATATAGCGCTATCACACCTTCACTCTCCTTCTATTTGCACGCGATCGAACGAGATAAAAGGCGTGATTAGCCGTATAACATGCAACATGCTACGCCTTCTGATATATACAGTCATTCATCAAATTTGAGGCGTGTATTGTGATCTTTTACTAAAGAAAACATAGAACAGAAGAACTGTGGAGCAAAGGATCAAACATACATTAGAAAAACATATTTAAAAAAAATTTTCATTTCGTTATTAAACGTAATGTGACTTGAATCTTTTGGTATCAATAAATTTACATACTATAAATCCAAACAGCTATACTTACAAAGACTTAAAGAATAAAATCCGACTGAATCAAACATTTTATTCTTAAGAAAACGTCAAAGAAAAGTATCTCTCACACTTTCGCTAATGCCCGCAGCGCAGTGAAGGTAAAGTCTGAAGGTAGAAGGAATATTTTTGGAGGGAAATGTTTTGATGACGTATTAAATTGGGGAATCAGGCCTCTTTCCTCGTTTGCACGACGCGCAGATTTTCTGCCTACGAACTGCCGTCTGAGATAAGTGTCTGTTTACGTCTATACGTTTGAGTATCTTAGGGTTCTGTAGTGGAATGACAAAAGCATTTTTATTTCAAATTCAGTCGTATGGTTCCGGTAAGATTTCTCAAACTGTACTTTTTAGGGCTAAAAGGTACCTATTTAAACCCTTATCACGAATTGAATGAAATGTGTTTATTACACCGCCATAGCAAGTTTTTTAATAAAGAGTTCTTCCATCCCATGGTTGTCTGGAAGAAATCGCTTTTAGTGATAAGACTGCAATTTGTACCCTTACGTTCATCTTTATTCTGTTTTTTTGCTGTATTTTTTTTTGGTGTGCAAATAAAGAATATTTATGTTATGTTATGTTATGTCCTTCAAGATGATACATTTATCATTCCAGCCTGAATATTTCAAGAGTTATGCTAAAATGAGCATTGCTACGACTGCTACATAGCAAAACTTCTGAACACCCCGATATGGATTTTCGTAGTTGGGTATGTATGCAAACAAATTATTTTATTCTATTTTTATTTTAACGCTTTATTTTGTAACACAGAAATTCAGATGAATACAGCATAGTAAACAAGTTCAAACGGTGAGCTTATTTTTGATGGGACTTTCCAGCAGATCTACGATGTCTTTGAAAGTTACAGGTAACTATTAAACCTGTTGTTAAACATTGTACTCATCGTCGTAATCAGCTTATAGTAGTCAATTTGTTATACAAGTATGTTCACGTCAACTCAATTATTGTTACATCTGGAACTACAATCATTACAATAATGCAATTTCTTGCGCTATTATCATGAACGTTCTCTTGAACGTCTCGTCAAGTTGTAAAAGAGCTTCTTGGGGTCATGAATACTCAGATTCTCTACGGAACCTTCTATTCTTTGACCGTAGACCCACGCATTTATAGGTTGCATACTATACCTACTAATATACCTTTGTTATGATGTTGAAATATAGGTTTTAGTTAATGAGTTGCATTATTTGTAGGTGATTAATAATCATATTGGTAGAAATGATTAATTAGTGTGTGAACATTTGAAATTGAAGCTGTTGAACGATCAACAAATATTAGAATAGATACTGAATTTATAATAATATTTAGGTCATATTTAACAATCATGACCAAAACATTATTATAAAGTGTTTATATATGTGGTATTTTTGCATCGTCAACATCGAACATACTTGTTTCAAAGCAAATAAATGATATTTTTTATATTTCAATCGCTGATCTGCACTCGGTGTGACCACCGAAGTCTGCATCTGATCCACAAAATAGTATTGGTGTCCCGTTCCTTCAGATTAAGGAGGGTAAAGAACAGACTGCATGATGCATCCGCGTTTAGCGCGCATACTCAATACTCATGCACTTAAATATAATATTTTTGTAAATCATATTTATGACAAACATTGTGCTCCCATATACAGTCTTTTGTCCTCACCCTCCTGGGTTGAACAAAACATGAAACCATTTTGGACTCCAGGATTCTCCATAACGTAGTTCTTTATATTTAAGTAAATCTTTTTGGAAAATGAATTTCAAAAGAAGAAGTCTATACCATCCTAAGCAAGACTTACACTTTGTATAAACAGAAGATAACATTTTATAAAAACCTCTTTTTAAATATCTACCCGAAAACTTTATCCCATAATTTTTTTTCATCTGAAGAGATGTAAAAGAATAGGCCTTTAGGGAACAGTTCAATACAATGAAACAGACGGATGGTCCTTTGAATTATAGTCCCCTCTTTAGATTTCAGGGTTCCAGGAAAATTCAGGCTTATCTGATTTATCCTGTAGCCAATTCTAATCTCGTCTTTCAATCTTTGTGTACTATTTTTTGTAAATATCCAACTAAGGGTTAAAATTCCACCTAGAATTTTTTTTTTCAAAAAGACGATTTAAACATAACTTAAGTTCAAAACTCGTTATTTATATTTGTCGATAAATATAATATCAGGTTATCAGCTCAAAATGTTCGATAAGACCTCGAAACAAAATGTATCGTTTAAAATAGTCTGCGTTTGTATTTTTTACAAATTTTTCATATATTTAATTCAACTGAAAAGTGAAATAATAAATATGTTTCGGTTGACATTTCCTATGGAATGAAATCAAAATTCGTCTTATAGTTTTTTCCATTTCAGAATAAAAATATTTCTATGAAACTAAAATAAATGGTATACAACTTAGTTTCTTAGAAGCAATTAGCTAATAAACATCATCACCCAACTAAATTTAGCTAAACCTTAAACACCAATTACAAACGCAGACTTATAAGCGACTTAATTTGAAGTTAGTGTTACTTTTGACAAAGTTACATGGAATAACCATTTGAGTAAAAAAAAATTGATGTCCTTTGATCATGTTTATCTATCGACGGAGGCCATTAAAACTTTTTTCTAGGCTTGCGTAAGTTTTAACAAGCTTCATGATCGTCAGGATTTTTTTCCTTTAACGAGCCAGTGAGATCGTACCTGACAACTTGGATGGTCTTCTAATTTGATTCGACTGATTTTGTGTCGTGTTAAATTATCATAGAACACTTTCTCGCATGACTTGAGTAACACGTTTTTCGCTGAAACCAACAATTCTATTTTGAAAGAAAAGCTTCAAGATGTTAAATATAAAATCGAATGGCGAATGACGTCTCTCAAACGGTGAAGGAAAACATCTTGAGGAAACCTGCATACGCTGAAGAAGAAATTCTGATGAAGGTATATGTGAAGTCTACCAATCCGCATTGGGCACGAGTGGTGGACTAGTAAGGGTAAATCTGTGCCCTGCAGTAGTACGTATACAGGCTAACGATAATTATGGCAAAGTAATGGTAGGTGATGTTGCTGAGATTAGAAGAAGTGTATAATCCAGCAGCTAATTTGATAACACCAATAGGAGCTTAGCTAAGACCTGAATGCAATTGGTGCAGGACCAAAAAGATGGCATAATGCAGGCTCATATCCTGTAATAGGTAAGAAAAGGCAGACAAGATGATGATGTAGTGTTCTTGGTTATATTTCCGAGAGTTTAAAAGTTTATTAAGGAATAAAATACAGCGTCATCACTTGAGAAAGATGGCGATTATAGGAAGTTGGAGGAAGTCTATGTCTTAGGCCGAGAGCGTAGAGTTTTGTTGCGCGTCTTGGGCCTTGGGAGACTTGATGTTCAGCAGTGAACGATGATAGGCTAATGATGATGATGAATGATTTTTTCTGTTTAAAGATATTGACTATTTTCTTAGAAGTCTGATTCCCGACCAGAACTAAAACTATGCAAAGACAAAACAGACCAGTATAGTAAAACCAAAAATACGAAAAAAAGTGAAAAGTTATTTAAAAAGCTAAGGATTTAAAACCTAATTACCGGATCGCTTTCTGGTACAAAAAACTGTGTCAACAGTTGAACTAAGTAAATGGAAAGTTATCTTCCCTTTGTAATAAAATGAAGAATGGCAGAGTTTGCCAACCGGTCGCTAAATAAGCAGCCGACTTAATGAGATTGAATCCTTCATAATTTTATTCTGGTTTTTGCTTACCGTGCAGAGTGCTTCGCTGTGCCGTGGGATTGAATATATCTCCTGTGACTTTTGATACCTCAGTGGCTTTTCTTTATATGCTTTTGGGGCCAGATTTAAAGAAGTGATCTAGTTAGGTACAATGGGTACAACATGGTTATTGTTATAATTCTAGTAAACAGATTTTCGTCATATCTACCAGAATTTGACTTTAACCAACACGTTTTTTAGTAATATAATTATGGCGATAAAGTGCATTTTATCTAAATTTATTTTTTTAGCATTCTAATTAGGACCAACTTTGTTTGTGGGCAGCGCACTCGGGCACGCTGCAAGGACTATCCTCTAAATAAACAGTGGACACAATACACGCCTTAAAATTAAAGCATATCAAAACAGAATAAAAACCAGATGTTATAAATAAAGCGGTCTTATACTCTGTTGTAATATTATCTACTCTGCATCTCTATCATTCAAAAACATACACAGTGACTTTGAGATGCCGTCGAAGTTTAAATTAGTTTGTCCGATATTGGTAGCGGAGTCGATTCCTCAAGTTTTATGGTTTATCTTTTTTAATATTGGTTAGAGTTTATTATCGGTTCGCTTTTTAGATCTACTTTATGGCGAAGACAGATGTGTTAACAGTAAAGATATAATATATTTAAGAAATAACGTACATAACACATAATTAGTTTTTGCCCGAGACTTCGTTTGAGTTGACTTAAAAAAAAGCTTAAGTATTAATCCAGAACCCGTAGCATGGAAGCGTGTATTTATATTGCTATCGCGCTTTAGCTCTCTTTCTATATACACGATAATAGTCGTGATATAGCCATAATACGACTTCTGAATGTGCCAATTTTAATCCAAATAAAAATTGTTGGTATTTTCTTTTAATATTATCGCATTTCTGTTTATGGGTTATTATTATCAGAATCTGACTTCGTCCAAATTTGTTTCAATGTGAAAAATTAGAGAGTAATTAAGGAGGGGTGGAGCACACATACGGACATAATGAACGTCAGAAAGTGTAAAACTGTTTGACTACAAAACCCTAAAAAGAACGAGAGAGAAAAACATAACCCTCCTTCTGGCGCAGCCGGGTAAAAAACGGCCAGTTCATAAAATGTCAAGCCCACTGAAATCAGTTTCAATGGATCGTAATACAACTACTTTGTATCTGACGAACTTTAATAATCCCGCTGCTGACTAATTGTTAATGGCTGGAAAGTCCCTCGCTCTATTAACAAAAGTAACTTCTCAAATAAATTTATTACGCAAGTACTTCGCATCTCAACTTGTAGACAGTTTACTCGTTCGCCCCGTTTCATTGGACATTTAAATTTTGTTTTATAATTTACATAGGTTGTGTGAATTCCAGTAAAATGTTAATTCCCATAAGCATTGTATATAAATAATATAATTCGTACAGAAATTTCTCTACTATACACGCTTGGTAAAATCATACCTACTAACGAAAAATAATGCAATCCAAATTGAACCGTGCGCGTATCGAGACAGGAAAATATTACGCTGAATCAGTGTAAACCACGAGAACATTTTTATGTTAAACTATCTTTGCTTCATCTAGGCATAAATGAGAAATACGGAAGCCATTTCTTTCCATATGCGCAATGAGATTTAGTTCTTCTCCTGTAGCAGCTAAATTAAAATGAAAAATAAGTTGTGTAACTTCACCTTATTCAACAAACAAAGCAACTTTTTCAACTATTTACCTACTTGCTTGACAATTAAGACAAACAAAACAATAAATCCTTTAACAATAGACAGAACTCAATTAAAGTAAACTTTATGTTTTTGTCTTCCACGCTTCACTTTCATCACTTGAAAACTCGACACAAAGCAAAATTTTCTACACAGAAAAAATTACTGTATTACAATAAAACAAAGGAGTCTTTTGCAACACACTTTTTGCGACACGTGCATTTTTTTCCGCTCCGCTTCGCTTCTATCACTTGAATCAGTACAAAGGTGAAAAAGAAAAAAGCTATATTGCAAAACAATTGAAACTTTTGCAACAAATTTTTTGCAAAGGTATTTTTTTTGCTCCGCATTTTTTTCCTGCTCCGCTTTGCTTCCGTCGCTTGGATGCTCCCCAAACGAAGGTGGACAAGGGCTTGTTATGGACGCCCCCGGCTTTCGCGAACATATATCTTTATTTGGACGGTGACATACGGGAGTTTTAAAAATAATATTAGATTTATTGAGTCGAGCTTTGCGACTCGCGCGCGGAAATGTTAATTATGGCGCGTCAGTTTTGAGTTGTGGTTTTAGATGACTACATTTTTCATATTGTGAAGTATACCTTGGAAAGTAGGTCATAGTTTTATGAGGTAAAAAGGCATATATAAATGTAATCCCTACATAGGGCGCGGGCCTTTTATAAAAACCAAACAAGTGAATGAAGTCTTCACATGTGGAAACAGAAAATGTTGTAAATTGCGAACAAATGTGACTTCAGAGATTGTTTGGTGGGGTTGGAACGGTTAGAGACGCTGTCACAGATTATTTAATGCCCACTATGATAAAAAACCGTGGTGGTCCAGTGGCGAGTAACCTTGCCTGACGTGCAGGAGGCGGTGGTTCGATCCCCGTTCAAACCGACTCGTACCAATGAGTTTTTCGGAAGTTATGTACGATTTGTAACACCACTGGCTTTTCAGTGAAGGAAAACATCGTGAGGAACTGCATGCTTCAATTTCGAGGCATGTATTGTAACCACAGTCCATTATAAATGGCTACGGGCTCACCCCCCGTCACACTGGACAGAGTTTCGGTACTACTGGTGAAACGTGGATGTTCTGAGCTTTCAGAATAACTCTGACACCCCCTCGGGGAATATAGTCGTGAGCATATGCTACTATGATGCAACTTCAGAAACACTTTGGCTGACATCAGTGGCGTAGCGTGCCTTGGTGGGGCCCCGTATACAAATTTGTTTGGGGGCCCTTATGAAGGGTAACAATTTCTCGCAAAAGATATAAACAGATAAAAAAAAAAAAATGGGCCAAAGGTATTACGTCTCCTAAACGCCCCTAATTAATATTTTTGCAAATATCTTCAATATAAATGCAAAATAAGTATATTTGTATATGAAGGTATTCAAGACCAGATAGAAAAAGCTTTAGCATTAAAATGAACAGTAATTCAAAATTAAAGCTTATGAAATTTTCTTCAGTTAACGCTAATGAACCTAATAAACTTTTAACTGCTAAAACACCCCCTAAACTAAGCGATAAACCTCTACAAAGTCACACCACATAACCAGAATACTATAGTCGTGAAAATGGCGACGCGACTACGGCTGGTGTCTAGTTACTGCTGAAGAATCACCCAACTTATTACACTGACGTGTATGAATGTCGCCATGTATTTTTTAAGGTTCTACGATGAAATTGTGCAAGGACTTTTCACCGAATGCAAATTTTAAGTTTAAAAAAAGTATTTTTGAAGCGGGTCATGTTGTGCATACGTAGATAGGCTATATTTCTCCACCAATCCCAGACCACATGGTAGAGTTCACGGAACATTATAAGAGGGGTAAGAAGTGCAAAGTAGGCGTGGAACGTGTTGCCACAGGTTATGCAATGATTTGCATAACACCATAAGGCGCGCGGCGTGGTGCGAGCGAGAGGGCACGAGTAATTGTAGCAGCGTGAGCGGGAAGACAAGTGGCGACGCTGTCTCTTAAGCAAAAGCGCTACTTTGCATTTCTAGCCCCTCTTATAATGTTCTGTGGTAGAGTTGGACCTCACAGGCATGAGGAGGGCTATGCCCTACAGTGGGACGTATATAAATAGGCTGATTGATACTGAGACTAGAATAGCCTTCTACATTTTATATTTGAGCCTACTTTTTGTTGTTGTTCTATTGTAGGTAGACCGTTTAGCCCTCTTATCTAACTTATCTAACTTGTCTCCCGCATATCATCTCAGGGAGAAGGTGGTGGCTGATAAACAGCGCTGCCCGAGCCTACGGTTTCGGAACAGCATAGCTGACGTCACTCACCTTTTGCCTTTGGTCTCAAAGCATTTTCTTTTCTTTTATTTTAGTATTCAAATTTTGTTTGCTTGTTTGTTTATGCACCGATGTGAGTGCACAATGATTGTTACTGTAAAGAACTGTGATGTAAAATATAATAGAAAGGCAATAAATAATTTTTGAATTTTAATTTTAATTTAATTTACAATTGTGTTTTATTTGTAAGTTAAATTTGTTTGTTATATTTTCTGTTCGTATGTATTTTATTTTATTTATTTGACAGCCAGGTTGTATTGAATAACGTTAAACAACTTTGTCTACTTAGAAGCGGTGGTCAAGATACAATCATGTAATCTACCTATTTGTTTGTTCGTTTTTGAAATCTTGTTCTGTGTCAATACAGCTACATACTTTTTTTTGATGCCGTAGAAGTGGATACATAAATAATAATCATTATTTTCTTAAGGCTAGGTTATCCCAGTGCAAGCGTCTCTTTCTTGCAAGCATAAGTTTACAATTAGCCATCCTGCTCCAATTGAAAGCAATTTTTTTCTATCTAGTAAACTTAATCTAATCGTGTAATTGAATGGGCGACTGGCCCATCCGCCCGATCCTTAAATAAGACATAATTTAATTTCAGAGTTTAAAACACAGTTTAAAACACTTTCGTTCTTGTTCAAAAAACGGCCTCGATGGTATAACAGCGTCTTAACTTAAATGACCATTTTACGATGATCACAAACAATCAAGCTATGTAACATTTTCAGACGAAACCAAAATTGAACTGCAAATCTGGAATTTTGAACCAGCTATTTGATTCTACTAGCTAAGCCACTATTTAAAGAAGGGATTTCTCCAAATTCAACCGCCACAAAAGGGGTTAGATTCTCCATAATTCACTCTAAAATTGAAACTATTCGTCGGTTCAGATCATAATCACATTGAAAGGCACAAATTAAACCAATGCGATCTGTGGTGGCGAACTTTCGTCTGATGTATGTAGCATGTGAGGTACGCAGTCTTCAATAATTAGTTCTAAAATAGAAACTATTTGTCATTTGATAATCGCGTTCAAGGTATTTTCAAACCAACGCGTTCTGCTATGAAGAATTTCTTCTGCAATAACTACCTAAATCTTAATTCTAACTTAACATTAAAATTAAAGATAAATATGATAGAAAACATTTTAAGAAAAATTCCATCATTAATACTTACAATATATTTAAGTTTTGCTGGTTAATAGAGACGTTAAAGTGACATATTAAAAATTCCTTCTTAAAAAATGACAGTCTAAGTATAAATCTATTCGATTTGAAAAACTCTTATTTTAAATTTCATACGACATGATGTTCCTGATAGAAAAGTGGATGTTATACCCAGGCCGTGACCGCAGACCGCGTTCGTTTACGTCTAAACACGAACTATCCACAAACTGGACTAATTAAATTTGTCTTTATGCTGTGCTAGATTAACCTGGCCGTTGCTTGGAAACGAGAATGCAGAGGGTGTAACTTTGCCATTTCTATTTTATTCACATGGCTTTGGATACAGTTATTAGACAAGTTAAACTGAATTAGGATTGAAGGGTTTTCCAGTTTCTCACCTACGATAGATGTATAAAATAAATAAATAAATAACGCTCACAGGAACATACATTGTAATGATCCCAAGTAAGCCTCCGGATTTTTGTTATGGGAACCACACAACAACGACACAACATCCATGACCGAACCGGGATTCGAACCCAGGACCCTGGTTTGGCAGTCCCGCGTGGTAACCATCACACAAACCGGGTCGTCGTATAGACAATTAAATCGGCCGCTATTAAAAAATATCTCTCCTTTTATTGCGCCATTTGACCCATTTTTGACCCTTAAAACGTCGTCTGAATGTGTTTGTAGTCTGCCTTCTTGCCTCCTTCCCTTCTTTGGCCACCATTCCAATTCTAATTATTTACTCTTAAGCTCTGAAAAGGTGAAGAAAAACATCGTAAGGTGAAAGTCCTCAAATGCCTTGCCTTAAAAACTTCCCCGGCAGGCTAATGAGATTTTTTTCTGATTTTTAATACTCATTGACACCTTAAAACTATGATTGTTTTCGGAAAATACTCAACACAATTCACCTTATTAAACTCAATGTCTTTCGAAATCAAATAATTACTTTATACTTATTAATTGCCATGTTGGGGGGTTATTTATTAATTAGAACGAAAATCTTCCTGACTTCCCCACTCAAGTCAATTTCATCGTCGATTGATTCTAGAGCGTTTACAAGGTCAAGTTGTCTAAAAAACAACTTACACGTGTAAATATAGGGTCCTTCTTAATATGCTGACACTTTTTTAAGGGGATGATCAGACCATCAAACTAAACAACTTTCTCTATGGGTCCAACATCGAAATCGCGAAAAAAAATTCAGCTGTCCCATACATTTGGCTCGAGTAGGTTTGCAGTTTTGTATGGAAGAGTTGATTTTTTTTTCGTGAATTCGATGTTGCTGCCATAGAGAAAGTTGTTCAGTTTGACGGTCTGATCAACCCCTTAAAAAAGTGTCAGCATATTAAGTTGGACCCTGTATAGGAACTGAAACCAGATAAGGCGATCACTAGGAACTGCATGTTCCACTTGAATACGGTTCCCGCACCGCATTGATGTTGCCGAGTTCACTTCGTTACTAATGGCAATGACAGACCACAATGTGTAATTTTTGTGACATGTTGTTTTTATGAACGGGCTTGTCTATCGTTAGAGTCTAAGTCAATGTTGAAACTGAAACCTATGATACATATTATGCTTGTATCGACAACAACAAACGAGATACTTTTTTTAAAGCAATTAATAGGAAATAAAAATAGTACTAAAACGTATTGATAGATAACGTTGACTAAAGATGGTTGAGTAAAAGCACACGATGTTGTTGATAAAATACAAATAAAATCGTAAAAATTGTTCTTTTTTCAAATAAGCAAGAAAATATGAAACGATACTTCGTGAACGGATCTCATGTACTCGTATGAGTTACATGAATGTTTTAAATTTTCTGGCCTAAATTACCTTCGGATTTAGGCTAAAAAGGGATATCTTCGGGGCTAAGTCACATCAACTATCTATCTAGGTTTACATGCTACTGCATTTTTTTAATTTTTTATTTATCGTCGTAGTTAACAACTACGCTCCTGTCGGTGGAATATTTGCCAATCCTGACCTTTTTCCGCTAGTGTCTTGAGTTCCTGATACGAAACTATTTCAACTAGCTGTCAGAAAGCCCCTAATTTTATTAACCTTTTACGAGTAACCCATTTGATATACCTAGACGTGACGCTAGAAATCTCTTCTATGAGCTTTATTACTTAAGAATTATTATGTAATATTATTTCCACAGCACTGTAGGTAAGTTTCAAAATACATTAGGATCATGCCTTGTCAGTACACATGATTAACCTATTAATTAGCCGGCGTCTAATTGGCTGTTATTAGAAGTTACCTCTAGGGTGTGGTTTCAGTATGAAGCTGTAAGCGATTGAGGTTAGATATTGATTTGCGGAATAGGATCACGATAATTGAGTTAGGTGAGCTTCTATGAATAGAGCTTCGGTCTGTGGCTCAGTCTGAATATAATTCATTGTTTTATCATCATCATCATCATTGGCCTTTTCATCTATAAAAGATGATTTAAGCAGCACAAACCTAAGATGTGGAGCAGGAAATAGAATGTATTTTTTTGAAATAAATAGATGTTTATTATATTTTCAGTGTATCCAACAGCACACATAATATTACAAAATACGAACATTCACCAGCAAGTGGTAGATATTATTATAAAAACAATGCCAATCAAACACACGTAAGTAAAAATTAATGAAGATACAGAATACCACATGGTACTATATTTACTATCGTATTACTTAATATTCTTATCAACATTTATTAAATTGTAACATGCGTTTATATTGAAACGTTTATGCCGGTGTATTAGCTTTTTTAGCTCTGATTTGAAAACGTTCTTTTAAAACAAATATGAAACTAAATTTTATATTAGAATTACTATGTTAAGCTCCCAATCCAAAAAAAATACACAGAATATTACAAAATCTTTTCCCTTAAATGTTCAACAAGTAGGAAGCCCACCGAAAGACTATGGCATAAATAAATAAAATAAAAATAGCATTTGTTACGCCCAAAAAATCTATGCTTACCTCCCAAACTAGGATTCCCTATGCCATATGTGTAGCTAGGTCTTTTGTCCTTTAACAAAATTAAAAATAAATATCATTTCCAAAAGGACAAACTCATAATAACCGCACAAAACCCCACCAAAAGAATTTACGAAACCTATACCCGAGTTCTTTCACAAAAAATAATCACACACGTTTCCTCAAAACCACTTCATTTAATCTCAAATATTAACGCTCTTCTTTTATGCTTAGTCCTTATTGCGGGTCCGTAGGGTCCATAATTGGTACTACTCGCGTAACATGAGACCGTGTTAGCCGGAAGTTCATGTCACACCGGACCGGACCTGTTCACTCGAAAATGAAACCAATTAAGCCTGTGGTACAATTTAAAAGCTTTATGATTTAAAGGGTGATTTAAAAAATCAATCAAATCAAATAAAAGAAGATGGTGTATGCGTATTACAAAATATGTTTCTCGAAGCTGAAGAGTTTTGAAAAAGTAAAAAACGGATAAGTAGATAGGCAAATGAATTTTAATAAGGAATGAAAACCATGCTGAGATTTTAATGTTTTTTTGCTACTTTTTTGTAATTACAGTTACTTAGTTAGTTAGTTTCTGATATGAATTTTAACATCTCAATAATACATTAAAATTCGAAAAAAGTTTATAAGCATAAGCATAAACATATGCTCACGACTATATTTCCCGAGGGGGTAGTCAGAGATATTCTGAAACCTCAGAATATCCACGTTTCACCAATAGTACCGTAAGTCTGTCCAGTGTGACGGGGGGTGAGCCCGTTTAGATTCGCTAGAAGTTTATGAATTGTAAAAAGTGGTTAGTTCTCACCACTTACTTCCAGAGTCCCGACGTCTACTGTCGATCGTTTTTGGTATTGACTTCTTCTTTAAAACACTCTACACTTTGCTAATGGGAAATAAGCTTAAAATATATTTTTACTAATTAAACCGTCAGCGCATTTTCGTGCACGATTGTCCCGCGGGGCAAAAACGTAAGGGGACGCGAGGATGTTAAGGGGATGTTAAATTACCGTTGGCGCGCTCCATAAATATTTTAGATCAAGAATGGTAAAACATAATTCGATAATGTCCACAAATAAAAAGTAGTCGGCACATGCTTCATCAAACAAATAAAACATAATACAACAGCCAGTAATCAGAAAAATACTTAATCAAAATTAAATTAATAATTAAAAAAGTTGCTTCGTCAACATACTGAACTAAAATCGACCACAAGCATCGTCATATAAAAATCTTATTTAATCAGGGTTTAAAATTGTATATTTTTCAAAACCATCAGTAAATAATAAGTTCATATTTATTCTAAAGGTACTATGGAGGTGCTACTTGGGAATGTTCCTCCATTGAAAAGGGAAGATCTTCCACCAGGCTTAGTGTGAAGCCTGGGGACCGGCCGTGGTCCAACAGTTCTTAGTTGGACCTTGTATATATATCGAATCTCTGTGATTATTTCTCTTGCGCGATTTATGTCTCGCATTCGATTGTGAACCTTATTTGTAGTAGGTTACGAGTTACGTATTTACGGTGAACGTTGTCTTTGTATGGAGCATATTTCTGAGCGCGACGGTATCGCCATCTGTTAGCTTCTTTGCTATAACTTGTGGGTGTTGACATCTATGGCAAGTCCCCACAGTACTCCCCCCTCAGACCGGAGGTCGTTGAGTTGTTAGAAGTGTGCAGTCTGTATCCATGTAGGTGCAGGGCTCCAGTCAAGTGAGTCTGACGAGCGATGTGCTGCGAGTGTGTGCATCTGTCAGGGAGTCCAGTCCTGATGTGATGCGGGTGAGTGACAGGCGTGGAGAAGGCGAGCAGAACTGCCACGTGGAGGTGAGCTCAGACACGTGGGCTGCGGGAGATCCTTCTATGCAGACGCTGACTGTCGTTGAGGAAGCTGCAGGCCCAGGAAGCGGTGTGAAGACAGCTGCGATGGACCTGGTGCGGCTTCGGGTTGACGGCGTGTGACTGCTGCTTGTTTGACCTGGTCGAGGGGTGTGAAGGGTTGGTTGCTGCTCTGTGTTGGTGCTGCTCTGCGGTGTTCAGGTTGCGATGTTCTTTGTCGAGGGTCACCAATATGGAGGTGGTACTTGGGAATGTTCCTCCATTGAAAAGGGAAGATCTTCCACCAGGCTTAGTGTGAAGCCTGGGGACCGGCCGTGGTCCAACAGTTCTTAGTTGGACCTTGTATATATATCGAATCTCTGTGATTATTTCTCTTGCGCGATTTATGTCTCGCATTCGATTGTGAACCTTATTTGTAGTAGGTTACGAGTTACGTATTTACGGTGAACGTTGTCTTTGTATGGAGCATATTTCTGAGCGCGACGGTATCGCCATCTGTTAGCTTCTTTGCTATAACTTGTGGGTGTTGACATCTAATGGCAAGTCCCCACAGTACAAAGGATGGAATATTTTTTGACGACGTTGCATTTATTTAAGTCATACAAAAACTATGGAACATTGAATTTCAATTATTTTGGTACTTTTGTGCTGCAACTTATTATCAAAGACTCATAGTCTATTTTTTCTTTTGAAAATAAAAAATTATTCTTCAAATAAAGTCTTTTGTCATATGAGCTAAATTATTTTATACAATTTACTTTTATAAGTCGGAGTTGTAATAAAACATACTGTACTACAAAGCTTCTTTATTTTACTTTACCTTCTTTATCATAATAATAGAATAAAAGAATATTCATGTTCATTTAACCTGAACGACTTTCTTTAAGTATTTGGTAAGACATTCTCTAAATGAAATCAAAATTTCTTTAGTACCTACTAGATAATTCAGAAAAACAATTAAGAGAAGTTTATTCCGAGAGCGTAAATGCGCGCTGCATACAAACATAGTCTGGTGATATTTTCAATACTATCCAATTAAAGTCATTGAAATTTTTCAGAAACAATCTAAAAACTAATCTCTATGTTCGTATGAAGTCAGATTTTCGTTAAAATAGACAGTTTTAATGCTAGGATTAATTAAGATTTGTATGGAAATCTTTGAGGTACTGTAACTTAAAAACTATACATTTAAACGAAAATCTGACTTCATACGAACATAGAGATTAGTTTCTAGATTGTTTCTGAAAAATGTGTTGTTGACAGTTTCTTTCATTGGTTAGTGTTGAAAATATAATCAGACTACGTTTGTATGGAGCGCGCCAACGGTAAAATATACTCTTAATGAAGGTAACACAGAACATGTTGTATCGAAGCACATGGTATTCAGCTGATGATTATATTAAGTAGTTATAGATATCAAACACAATATAAGGTCTAACAAAATTAGCTGAAACTATTTTAAGGGGATGATCAGACCATCAAACTGAACAACTTTCTCCATGGGACCAACATCAAATCACGAAAAAAAATCAGCTTTTCCATGCAAAACTGCAAACATAACTCTACTCAAAATGACGACAGCAGGTTTTTTTTTTCGTGATTTCTATGTTGGTGCCATAAAGAAAGCTGTTCTGTTTGATGGTCTGATCATTCCCTTAAAAAAGTGTCAGTATGTTAAGATTGACCCTATATAATACATGGATCTATGGGGCCCATCAGATCCAATATAACAACGAGTTCCACGTGCTGTGGCTGCCGCTACGTAGCGTATCGGGTATGTTTGCAAAGGCGCATGTCGACTGCTTTTACGTCACAATGCGCAAGAGGTGTCAATTTCTTGTGAATGGATCTACGAATAAGAGAATAAATACATCATTCTCTTATTCGTAGGAATGGATAGATGGTTCGGGCCAGCCCCAACAGACATGCCAAAAAAATACAGGATTGATTGCCACTGTTACCACGTTACAGGACTACACCCAGCAGCTGAATATTTAATGAAAATGAAAATGATTTATTGTAAGAATCCTATATGGATTCGGGTAATACAATTTGCAGTCACATATTTTTATCAGGCCCTCCAAACCCTACCTTTTCAGGCGTTTTACAATCTTAATCTTAACTATTATAAAACCGTAAAATTATGAGGAATAAAAAAGTAGCGGTTCTCTTCATATAAACTCAAATAATACTCGATAACACTCGATTTAAATGACGTGCAGCGCCATCTATTGACCAAATTGTTAGTTTGTTTGTTTGTTCGCTCATCACGCAAAAACTACTGAACCGATTTTGATGAAACTATTTTTGTTTGATTGCTTATGATCTGACTTAAAATCTGGTATATAATTTGTGCGGACGAAGTCGCGGGAAAACACTAGTAATAAATAAAATAAATAGATCCTACTAACATTAGAATACGCATTTACTATCAAAATTATGAGTCGATAATGTTGCTAGACGTAAATGATTTATTTAATATTCAGAAATTTCTATTAAAAATTTCTCTCTCCAATAAATACCTAAAATAACTTATTAAAACACAGCTTAAATTTGTCGACCCCAACGTTGTATGTTGTCACGTAGAATCAACGTAGAATAATAAAATATTCACATTTCATTGTACCGCCGAGCGAAAGAAGTTAGCTAGCTACTGGGAAACAATGCACTCATCACGTTAGAGTTTTTGCTGGGTACTATTAAATTAGTGAGCAGAGACTGTACATATACCACGTAAATATCCAAGAGGGCGTCGAAGGTGACTATCTCCTTCAGGCATCTTCAACATCTCTGGGCATATAGACAAAGTATCTTTCGATTAGCTTTAGACAGTAGAAAACATCAAAATGTATAGACTTGACGTATGGTGACGAAAGCAAACGTCAAAACGTTTTGATCGCAAATGTCAAATCCATACATTCTGTCTTTTCTACTAGCGTCTACGCCAATATAAATGTTAATTTATTTATCTATCGTGTCAATCTACCAGACGCAGAGAGCATCTTTGTTTAGCGTAGGTACACACTTAAAAATTGTCTGCGTAGCTGACTTTTACGTCAGTGGAACATGTGGAACTAAACATGTTTTGATAAAAAAGGCGACAATGAGACCATTCTGGTTGCCATTAATCTCTACAAAAACGGTTTTGTTTTAATCAATTTTTATTTTATTCGCAGTATGTGGACTTGCAGTAGATAACATATGCCTAACATTCTCAGCAATGTACCCAGAATTGTAATTGTAAATTACAATTGTTACGTTTGTGTAACGGACAAGAAGAGATAATCCCGTTTGATAATGAGTGAGTCTGAGTGAGAGACGACTACCCCACTGCCTGCTGTCGTCCATCTCCCGAATGACCGAGAAAGGGTAAGTTTAAAATTGATTTGAGGCAGAGTGCGTCTGTTCTATAGTGGTGGTCTATTCAAAGCCGAAACCATACAGCCTAATAGTTACACTCATGTGACTAAACATTGATAGAACATCACGTAGTACATGTCCCTCCCACAGACAGACTACGCTAGTGAATAGAATTATGCACCCTTTTGAATAGTAAAAGGCTTCAAACAGTATTTAGTGAGGGTTTTACGGTGCTATTCAGGAACGTACTGACAAGGTAAGCATATAGAAAAGTATAGGGATATTATTTAGTAATAAGGTGAGAAGTTGTACCAATAACATGCCTTGCGGTGGCAGTTTAGAACTTCGGCACTGTCGGCATATCATTTTATTTCGCGGATATCGTACGAGGTGATAAGATTTCTTATGCAAGGAGAGACACATTTTGTCGCTTTAATTTTATCTATCCACTAGTGTTTTCCCGCGACTTCGTCCGCACAAATTATATACCAGATTTTAAGTCAGATCATAAGCTATCAAACAAAAAAAGTTTCATCAAAATCGGTTCCGTAGTTTTTGCGTGATGCGCGAACAAACAAACAAACTAACAATTTTGTCAATAGATGGCGCTGCACGTTTTTAAATCGCGCTATCGAATGTTGTTTGAATTTATATGAAGAGAACCGCTACTTTTTTATTCCTCATGATTTTACGGTTTTATAATAGTTAAGATGTATACTTACAGGGTGTTTCATAAGTAACAATAAATTTTTAAAACTCTTAAGGGGATTGTTCAGACCGTCAAACTGAACAACTTTCTCTATGGGACCAACATCGAAATCGCGAAAAAAATAATTTTATATCCCATACATATTTTAGCACTAGTCGATTTGTAGAGATAGAACATTTTTTTTTTTTCGCGATTTCGATATTGGTCCCATAGTGAAAGTTGTTCAGTTTTATGGTCTACACCACCCCCTTAAAGGTTTATTTGTATTTTTGTAACACCTTGTATACGTTACGCCTCTTTCCCAGTGGGGTAGGCAGAGATCAGGGTGAGCCATCTACTGCAATCCTTACATACCTCTTTTGCCTCATTCACATCCTTTCATCTCTTCATAACTGCCCGTCGGTTTCGAGTACTCTACATCTCCCCTTTTTGAAGGTCGCAACCGATTTGTTTAAAATACGTCCTACGAGGGCGCCCTCTGCCGACACTTCCAATCACATTAGCACCATAATTATATCTCTATCGTACATCTGCTGTCGCTCATCCTTTCCACATGACCAAACCAACGAAGCGTACCTTTCTCTATTCTTGTCATAAAATCTTCTTTCAATTAACATCGATCTCTAATCATAATTTCTCACTCAATGTCTCAGCTCAACACCACACATACTTCGCAAGGAACGCATTTCATAGAGAAGGGAACGAATGCTTCGATGGTTTGAACGTATCGAAAGGATAAATGAAAGTCGCCTTACAAAATAGATATAGGGTAAACTATACTATTGTTGGCACACCACTAGTCATTGGCACTTTGCGTTTTCAACACAAATATTAAGAATTGCTATATCAGAAAATACATTTTGGTATTTTTTCTGGGTCCTTTCAAATGTCTACATTCATAAATTTCAATGGTAATATTTGTGACATATAACCTGACAACGCTGTATAAAAAACAAATTCCTTGAAGGGAGAAAGAACCATTATGGCGCCATTTTTAAAAAAATTTACTAGCTTTGGGTAAGTTTGAACGACAATTATTTACGTGTAAATATATAAACATAAGATATTAAGTGTGTTATTTTGCTTTGTTTTACGAGAAATAATAGATTTTAATGGGTTTTACGACGATTTTTCCTACAAAATCTTAAATTAATAGAGTGCCAATCAATAGTTTTAATTTTGTACTAAAGTATAATTCATTGGCACCTATGCCAATCACTAAAATTCAATTCTAATATTTAGCCTTCAATATTAGACCAAGAGACGGTTTGCAAGTTAACATTTTGTAGAAAACAATGTTAGAATGTTGTTTTACTACGTTGCTATCAATTTCTGGCACTGCCAATCATTATACTCAGATACAGTGCCAATCACTGTAATTGTATTGAGTGCCAATCGTTGCAATTGAAGGCATGGTGTCAAGGGACGATGACTTACCGTTAAATATTTTTAAAACACCTACATGTCAAAATTTTTTTTTTTAAATTATTTATTATTGGACTTTACCGCATTTCCGCCAGTGTCAAGTGGTTTGAGGGAGTATCTATCCAATCTCGAGGATTGTTTTTGAGGAAGAACACAACTGAGATGGATTGCGGAGCCTCTTGACAGGTTGAACCGCGCGAACACCACGCGAAAGACAAGTGTTCGGGGCAAACCCTGCAACGTGAATCCAACCTTCTTCTTATCGTGTGGGCATGCCCTGGTATCAGAGTTTATTCAAACTGCCTTACGGCCTCTGAAGTGGTTTATATGTAACGACTACTACTACTAGAGGTAGTAGCCGGGGCCAACGGGTTAACGTGTCATCCGAAGCACGGAATCATCTCTCTTTTCAGACAATAGGGTGATTCAGCCTGCAATATCGTACTAACTGGGGAAAAACGCACAAAGTCACATGTCACTAGGTATCCCCCGTGGGAATCGAACCCACGACCTCAATGTCAAAAGCCCAATACTCTTAACCATTAGACCACGGAGGCAGACGGAGGTAGGCGGACGGCACGGAGGAAGAAATTAAGATTACTTTTGATCAGCCACTTACAAAAGACAGTAAGGAAGATATCAGCGCGGCTACACAAACTCCTGGGATTAAAGATTCTGCAAACCTTATATCTAAAATTACCTCAAATATTAAGATTAAATCAGATAAAGTACAGCTACAGTATCTAAGTTTAGATATTCCTGTACCTTTCTCTGATTACATCACGAATTACAGTGATTGGCACTGAACCTGAGTATAATGATTGGCAGTGGCAGAAATTAATAGCAAGGTAGGTGAATAAAATTATAACATTATTTTCTAAAAAAATGATTAACCCAAACTACTTTATAGGGAAAAAAAACACCACAGAATTTTGTGCTTCCTAAACCTATGAAAAAAATATTTGAAAGGAACAAATGAAGATGAACTATCAAATTTTTTGATACAATTTCAAGACCCAGATAATTAAAGAAATCTACAAAAATTTTAAGGCAGCTAAATAGAGACATGGGTAGTATTCAGTTAAATTATAATTTTGTTGGTTTGTACTCATTGATTTGAACAAAATTGTAAAAATAAAAGATATTTGTGTTTAGTGCCAATGACTGATACATAGTGCCAATGTTTGTACCTAAAGTGCCAATGACTATACATTCGGGTATATATTTTTTAATTCGCAATTTTTTTATTAAAGCTCTGATAATATATACTAGAATACTCTTTTATTTAATAACCTATACCCCAATCAATAATTAGAAATTGGTTATTTATGTCTAAACATAAAATTGAATTAGTTATAAGTAAGTTAAGTCTGGCTAAGCCTTAAGGTGCCAATCATTGTATAGTTTACCCTATACGGCATGTGTGAAAAGAAATATTGGTAGAGACAGACGTAGAAGGATGGCATTAAAAAATGCCAGGTTAAAAGCAGCCGAAATCGAAGGGAACGTATGACAAGATGTATGGACCTAGAGGAAACAAGAGTGGTGTGTCCCGCCTAAAACGGAGATCCATAGTCGCTGCCAACCCCTCTTGGAAAAAGGCGTGAGTTTTTGTATGTATGTAAATAGTAGGTACCTACTTTACTACATTGCATTCAATGTAATTCAATTCAATTTTTGTTTAATGGCATCCGATGTGTTATCACAATTCAGCCAACGTCTCGTTATATGGAGAGTATACGTATGAAAATGATTAGTATTAGTTAATTAAGTAGAATTGCAGTTTTGCCAATGTAAGTAGTTTAGAGTCTCAAGTGATTGTTTTAAGGTTAAAACACAAAAGAGTTCACAAAACGGCCGAGCCGCATGGCCAGCTAAATCACGAGCTGACGCAGACGTCCTCTCGGGAGACCTCTAGCCACGCGACTCCTGCATTCAATGTAGTATTGTTTACAAACTTTGTTGGCATTTAGTCATTCAAAACAAATTTAATAAATAAAAGCCTTTGAAGGGACACGAATTTTTCGTAATTGTCCATTGACCCTCTAAACGCCACCCATAAACAGTTCTAATAGCTTCGTTTCAGCTGAGACTCGATCGCCCATCTTTTTTTAGCATAGACAGTTACATAAAAGTGAATGATTATGCTATTTTTCAAAATTAATTTAGCTTTATTATTTTGAAATTCAGCGAAAAATTTACATGCAAAGTCTTTGAAGATGTCACTATGAAAATGTCAGTTGATGAAAAGTTTAAAAAAGACAAGAGCGAGGGAATTTTAATATTAAATTAAACTGTTGTGTGATGCATATTGTAGAAATGTTTCTTATTTTGAGAAATTTTAAACTAAGTGACGTTTTGTTTAAATTATCTGTCCATTCTCGAAAAATTAAAGTTTTACAGTAATCTTAATGTAAGTGTGTTTGTCTGTTGTTATACTTTTGAAACCTAAACTAAACCAATTTTAATAATGTCAGAGAGGTATAATAGCACACTACAATGAGTTAAAAAAGATAGTATAGGAAAAACACGTCGTAATAAATTATAAATGTATATTGACATTTTAAAGTAGTTTTAAGTAGTAGTTTAAAGTTATCGATATTGCACCATCATTATTGTTATTATAGTGCATCAGGTGCACCTTTCCAATATTCGTTCAATATTATCGATAATTTTGATTTGATAATTAAAATTCGATAAACTATCCCATAAAATTTTACTTTTACCATTAAAATTCTTGGCCCTGATGTTAGTCAACACATTTTCCCGTTCTTCCGGTTCCTAAGGTTGTTTGGAGGAAATTGTTCCTAAGCGATAAGACCTTATTTCGTACCTCTTGTATCTTTTCTCCGTATTTAACTGCTTTTGTCTTGAATAAACGTTTATTTTTTGATTGCCCAAAACAATACCATTTCAGAGGCGATGACAAACAAAAAGATCGAAAACAGCCACCTAATTGATAGATGCTCTTAGGTACCTCGTGCACACGGCCTCTGAATCATAAATGCGCAAACATCGGCCTCTGCAAGCCTCTAAGAACCCACTGTTGCCGCTACGTGACTGTTCGGAGAGAGTGGGGATTAGGACTGAGCGGGCGAGTGGTGGGGTTGGGCTTCAGTGGAAGCGAGTTAAAATACCCACCGCTGATTAAAATAACTATAGGTCGACCAGAATCTCATGGCATAAAAACAAGTAAAAAATAGATATTTTTCCCATGGTAGTGTCAGACTGTCACTGACTGACTGACTTTTTGCAGCGCAGAAGTACTGCTTACTTTAAAATTTAATTTCCGTATTTGCCATCAGATTCTGGTCCACCTATAAAATCAAAAAGAAGATCTAAAATTCTGAAAAAGCCTTAAGCCCAAGATTTATTTAGGTTTAAATAAAAATTTTGATATAGTAGGAATGTATTTCAACGTAATGAACATCTTTTAGGTGTTTTAACCCACTAGATACTTGATGACGTTTTTATCGGATTATGAGTTTCCACAAAATCTAGCAGTCTCTACGAGTGAAGCTAAGAACTATTACTACAAAGATTTGTTTTGGTCTTCGATGCGCTCTCACTAGACAAAAAAAAACTTTGTATTCTACAATCATTATCCAAATCAGCTACTTATAGTGATCATGATAAATTAAATTAAAATAAATTAAATTAAAAAATCATTTTATTGTCTCAATACAGTTTTTCTTACAATCTAAGTACAAAAAAAAACCTACACAACTGAGACAAAAGGTTGAGGCTCAGCCTGTGCTGACACCGGATTGAACCCGTGCAGCGCTGATTTTCAGCCCCTCCCTTCTCCCTTAGGTCTTGAGTGGGAGATCGTCATGCATAGAAAATAAACAAGTGCTACGCTAAAGAGAAAATAGGTGATTCTGCGATTCCGAATAGGGTGCTTAGTAACTTTTTGACAACCCCGAGTTTGTTAGAGTCCAGGGAATTCTTAATATGATGACATTTTTTTAAGGGGATATAATTATATACCTACAGACCGTCAAACTGAACAACTTTCTCTATGGCACCAACATCGAAATCGCGAAAAAAAACAGCTATTCCATACAAAACAACAAACCTACTTGAGCTTTTTTCGCGATTTCGATATTTTTGTCACAAAGAGTATGTTGTTCAGTTTGAAAGTCTGACTAACCCCTTAAAAAAAGTTTCTGTATATTTTAAAAGAAACAAGACGAAAGGCTTCTATATCGCTTCTCGCCCGCACTGAGACCCAAACCAAAAACAAAGCAGACCAGCACTGCGACCCTAATACCTGAACACTATGCTTCAGTTTCTACAATTTGCTTGTTTACTTACAAAATATCTTAGTCGTTATTGTTTATAGCAAAATTATACCGGAAATTTGTTCAGGGACATAATAATGGTTGATGACCTATTCAGAGCTTAGAAGGAATTGAGGTTGATAAGATAAATATAAGATAAATATTCTTTATTTGCACACCAAAATACACAAAAAAACAACAACAATATACATGAACAAGAAGGGTACAAAAGGCGGCCTTATCACTAAAAGTGATTTCTTCCAGACAACCAGTGGATGGAAGAAGTCTTACATGAGATAAATGCTATGGCGGTGTACTAATCGATACATCATATTATAATTTACGCAAAGTATAAATATATACATAAATACATACATATAACTCAATATAACAAAATTATTGTATAAATTGGTACCTTATAAATAAGTAGTGACTAATTATGTAAAACAAAATTTCAAAATGTAGGTACCCCAAACAAGCGAAGATTGTCAAAGCGAGAGATAGTAGTTTTTCAGCAGTTTTTTAAAGATATTTATTGAGGGAGCTTGTCTAACAGAAAGTGGCAGTTCATTCCATAGACGGACGGACTGAACAGAAAAGGACTTGTCATAGAAGGAAGTGGTGTGGGAAGGCATAGCAAGTAGAAGATTATTAGCCGATCGCAGTACTCGGTCATGGGTGGCGTGAAGAAAAGTGAATCGGTCCTTGAGATAGGAGGGAGTAAGAGGAAGAAACAGAATAGAGTAAAGAAGAGAAAGTATGTGAAAGTTTCGACGAACACGGATGGGCAACCATTTGAGCTTAGCACGAAATTCGGAAACGTGGTCATATTTGCGAAGACCATAAATGAAACGTATGGAGAAATTTTGGAGACGTTCGAGTTTATTTAATTGGTCCTCGTTGAGATCAAGATAGGCCACATCAGCATAGTCTAGAACAGGTAATAAAAGAGATTGCGCAAGCGCAGTTTTGGTGGCTGTTGGAAGGAAATTACGGAGCCTTCGTAACGCTCCACCAGATGCAAACATTTTGCGTTTAACATTTTCAAGTTGTGGAACCCAGGATAATGTTGAATCCATGTACAAACCAAGGTTCTTAACAATGTTGCTGAATGGGACATGGGTCCCGTCAAAGAGGACTAGTGGCAGCGATATCCAGTCCACCCGAGATATATACCATGGACTACCGATTACAATGACTTGAGTCTTTTTAGGGTTTACTCCTAATCCGTAGTTGCGACTCCACTCAGAGATGCGTTCCAACTCACTATTTGTCGTAGCAATTGCCTGTGAAAGGTTATCTAAGGATGACTGTGTGTAAATTTGGAGATCATCTGCATAAAGGTGGTAGGAAGATGAAATGTTACTAGAAATACTATTAATAAAAATTGAGAATAGGAGAGGAGATAAAACGCCACCCTGAGGAACACCGGCAGTAGTGTCAGACCAGTCGGACAGTGTATCGTCGATACGTATGCGTTGCCGGCGTCCGTGAAGATAACTACTAAACCAGTCAATCACCGTTGGAGATATGTTAAGAGAACACAGAATTCCTAAGAGTAAATCAAAATCGACGGTATTAAAAGCATTGCTGAAGTCCAGCAGGGTTAAAACTGTGAGCAAGCCGTTCTCCATTCCCAAACGGATGTCATCAGTTATCTTTAGCAAAGCCGTGACAGTGCTATGTCCAGGACGAAACCCAGACTGGAAAGGATTTAGGAGGTTGTTTTTGGTGAGGAATTGTGATAACTGATGATGTACAGCGCGTTCCAGGACTTTGGATAAGAAAGGGAGTATGGAAATGGGGCGGAATTCAGAAAACAAGGAAGGATTTGGTTTTTTGGGTAAGGGTATTATTTGGGCATCTTTCCATTCCGATGGAAAAATACCCGCGGATAAGGAGGAATTAAGGAGATTACAAATAACAGGGGTGAGGATATCTAGGATGGGGATTATCATTTTGCGACTGATACTGTCGTTCCCTACGGCATTCGATGTGATTGAGAGGATATGTTTCTTAACATCACAAGCGGTGAGTTGACTAAAGACGAAAGGAGGGTGGTCGGGCGTTGGTAGTGATGAAAGATAATTAAGTGTGTTTGTTTTCGTTGCACCATTAATGGCGGACGACGAAGAAAAGTGTAAATTAAGTTGGTTTAAGTTTAAGTCTTTAGAGATAGCATCTTGACGAGATTTACCAACACCCAGTGACCTGAGAAATTTCCAAACTTTCGCTGGATCGCCATTTTCTACGGACTCGTGAATATGGCGTCGTTGAGCATCCCTACACACCTTGTTGCAGCGATTCCGTATAAAATTGTACTTATCCCTATTAAGCTGTGTAGGACGACGCTTAAATTTCGACTTGGCTAGAACTTTTTTCTCCATTAGCAGTTTGATGTGATCCGTAAGCCAGGGAGCAGGAAAATGTTTTAATTTAACGGCATGAATAGGAGCATGTTTATCAAATAATTGTACGAGTAGTGAGTTAAAAATCGCTAATTGTTTGTCAAGTGTATCCTCAAGTGTAACCGAAGTCCAATCAATACATCGGGCGTCCTGTTTTAGGTTCTCAACATTCATGCTACCAAAACTGCGCTGCAGAACTACTTTAGGCCGATGTTTGGGTGGACGAACTTTATATGACAAGAAAATTAAATCGTGATAAGAGAATGCATCTGCACTATACTGACCATGTTTGACAACACGAGCCAAAGAGGACACAATTACAAGATCAAGAAGGGATGGCTGACAGTTGGGGAAGTGATGAGTGGAACTAGAGGGGAGGATGTGCAAATTGTTGGCATTTACTATAGAACGAAGAGAAGCAGAACGATGATCGTTTTTTAAAAGACAAGTATTGAAATCGGACATAATAATGGTTTGACTATAAGAAGGGATTAGTGTTTCAAGGAGCATTTCAAAAGAAGAGAAGTAATTAACATTCAGAGATGGGGGATAATAGACGCCTAGGAGAACTTTAGAGTGAGCGAGTTCAATTTCAATAAAAAGATGTTCACCTGCATCTTTTGGTGGGGGCTGCGCGGACATGCTAACAATAGAAAATGGTATATGGGAGCGGAGATAAATCGCGACGCCACCACACCTTGCACCAATGCGATCGTTTCGAATTAGTACAAATCCTGGCAACGAGTAAGAAGTTGAAGAAAGATTTGGTTTTAAAAAGGATTCCGAGACTAGAATGGCATGAATATTTTTAATGTTGAACGTCGCCAATAAGTGCGGATAATGTTCTGGAATGCTTTGGGCATTGATGTGCACGACATTAAAATTTTTGCTGCAATCAGAAAACTGAGAGAAGAGAGTATCGTGCAGAGATGGGAGACTCTGAAAACTGCAATCACTGCTGCAGACTTCACCATCGGAAGAAGAGAAGGAGTGAAATTCATCGCTTTGACTACTGCTGTTTTGACAAAATAAATTATTAAACATACAAAAATATATAAAACTTACTTAAGTATAAATAAAATAGATAAAATAAAAACTAACCATATAACTAATTTAAAATGAAAATGATATTATATACCTGCCGGTTGTGTTACAGTAATCATTAAAAAATGAACAAACAGAGTCTGGACCGATTAATTGAGCAAAATCTTTACATAAAATAAAACAAAAAGAACAACGCTGCTGCGGATAAAATAAAGTGATAGTGAACGCATCCACAATGATGTGTTCAGTTACGAACAAAACGCAACTTTGACAGAAAACATGAAATAAAAACAGAAAGTCTCCAAGACAACAAAATATTGTAATTGGAACAACGAAACGCAAATGTCAAACGTCAGAATAATGTCAAAGAAAGTAAATCAAAACATTTTAATTTAAAATTTTAGAGGGTATAAGTAATTTAAATAAAAAAGTACCAAAATGAGAGCTAGACCAGCGTATAGAAAAGAATACCTACTGCCCAGACTCCACAACAGACTTGTTTGGATCACAAAATCACTTGTCGGAAGGACCAGGCTTCTTCACCCTGGGTTGTCTTGGCTTCGGAGGGGGCTTCTTCGGCTTCGATTGGGGCTCTTCCTGCTCGTTGGACAAAACGTCGGGCAGCGGGATCCGGCCCAGCTCGGCGAGCGATAGCACCTTGTGTCGGGTCCCATCATCTCCCAGCACGAAGACTACTCCATCCCTCGTCCAGCACCTAGGGACGCCGAACCTCTGCCGCGCGGCCATAAATGCGTCGTGTCGCCGCTTAGTAAGAAACTCAGAGAGCGTGATGCCAGTGCCCTTCAACATCTTTTTGGAGAACCATATCTTGTCTTTAGTCACACTGCTTTGAAACTTAACCAATATGGGTCTCGTAGCACCGGATGAAGCACGCCCCATTCTGTGGCAGCGCCTGATGTCGGCTGCACAGAATTCTGAGATGTTAAGGCGCTCACGTATAACACGGACGACCACCGCTGCAGAGTCCTCCTCCTTAACTTCAGCCACGCCGTGTACCAAAAGGATCTTCCGGCGACCCCGCATGTCCAGATGGTCAACCTCCTGCGCCATAAGCTCCAACTGTTGTTGAAGGTTACCGATGGCAGTTGTGATGAAACTGCGGAATGCTCCAAAGTCCGTCTCCAGCTTAGTGGCGGTTGGACCTGGCGATTGGGAGTTCCGAAGCTCATTTTGGAAGGCTGCCATCTGCTTGTTGAAATGCTCCATCAGCTCGGACATAGACTGCTTCAAGGATGTTTCCATAGTGTAGGGTAGATTTGATTGTGAAGTGAAGTGATGTGCAGTGATATAATGAAAACTATGCTGTTTGCAAGGAAAACACTGCCAAGCAGGTATTTTCTGTCACTGACTAATAACTGACATAAATAATTGTAAAAACTGTACTTTTATTATTTTAAATAAAATAAAAACTTAGAGCAAAAATTTTTGACACCTATACAGTTTATAGGCCTACCGCCGGAAAAGTTGATATATTTGTACATGTCTCAATTTAGCTCAATTTAATGCAGCTGTTTCTCATAATAGTTATTTGTTATGCTAGGCTGCAAAGTTGTTTTTTGGCGCGAGTACTTGTATTGAAACCTGAGCAAGCGAAGGATTCTAAGATTGAACCACGAGCGAAGCGAGTGGGTTCAAATATAGAATCCTGAGCGCGACGAAGGTTTCAAAGGTACGAGACGCAAAAACTTTGCTGCCGAGCTTGTGTGTTGCACACAACTTTTCACCTCACAACGGCGAGGAAAATGCTAGCTGGATGAAAGAAAAAAAAAGAAAAAAAAACATTTCTGCGATGTTTTGGCGCAATAAGGCGGTATAGACAAATATTGAATACAGAGATTCGAATTTTAAAAACTCTTTCCACGCTAGCGGATAAAAAGCACTTTTGCACTCAGATTTCGAATGATAAACAGATTATTTCCGAGCTTGTGAGGTGAAAAATATGTTCCAAATACGGCACCCTAAAAATTAATGGGTCTAATTGGATTGCAGTTTTGTAGGGAACAGCGGTGAAATTTGTGTCGCGATTTTGATATTGCTCCGATTGATTGGTCAGATCGTCTCCGTACATACCGTCCACATATAAGGAAGGACACTATAATATAATGCGCACAAAATAATTTCATAAATATTCGCCTAGTTAAAATGAATGCGCGATATAATATAAAAAATTGTATCTTCAACATAAAGTACCTATACGATATTTTTTTTAAACTTAACAAACAGACCTTCAATTCTTAGTCAATGATCCAAGATTTTCCATACCAATTGTCAACAGTTTTCACTGTCGTAAAACTATTGTGTGTCGGTTTTAGTAAAAAAAAACACGAAAATTCCTATCAAGCGGGCCAATACACGAACCCCCGAACAAAAACAACCTACTCATACATCAAGCAAATTTAAGAGCTCGCGATCGTCAATTGCCCTTAACGTCGGAGACCTATTTTCACCCATGTCAATAAGACCACGTAAATAAAGTCGAGGTGGTGGCCAGTAAGTAATGAGGGAAAGCCCAGTAAACATATAGTGTAACAGCGGAGGCGGGGCCGTACTAATTGATTGCTTGGCCGCGCCTCGGGCGACAAAGCCGGTGATAGTTTTTTTACAGTATTTAGGTTTTTGTCGAGAAGTTAATGGTGGGTTTTTGGAAGATGGAAGGCTGGTTACTGTCGTTAGTGAATTTATATCGTGACTGTTATTTGTTTTGTTTCCGTTTAGTAGTGAGTTTGGTGATAACGTTTAGTAGTGGGTAACAGGGTAGTATATTTATTTATACATGCATATAGGTACATATTATTATTACGCCTCGCACTGGGGTGGGCAGAGAAAACTGAACGCCACCTGCTACGATCATGAAATAGGTACCTCTCTCGTTTCCTACATATTCATAAGTCTTTGGTAATTTAAATAATCACTGAAGTTAAGAAGATCCGTTTTTTATTCTATCACACCAAATCTCATCAGGAATGGTAACTCAAAAGAAAGTAATTCTTTTGACATATTCTTTGCTACATATCCCCATTGATAGGACACAGCTAGTCCTACTTTAATGGTGAATAGTAATTTTGTATAGATTTTTGGATGGATTTCACATTAGCATCAGAATCGAAAATTTTGAAGTGAATGCAGATATAAAAGCAAAATAAAATGCATTGGTACGCAAATCGACAATGTTTTTATGAAGTCTAAATATCATATTATAAATATCTATCATCTCAATAATACTATATATGTCAAAGTTTGGATGTTTGGTTAATTTATAACTATACTCCATTTCAAATAGCGATTCAATTACAGAAACAGAGATTTGAAACACTTTTTCTCACTTATTCTTAGAACAGCTTTAGTAACGTCCAAGATAAATGTGGGATAGGTACATCTTTCTGATAAATAAATTATATTTTCTTATCAGAATTGGCTAGAAAGCTAAATAGGAATCGGAAAATTTCGTCGTCCTTATTTGGAATGAAGTATAATCAGTAATCACGCATAAACGGGTAAAGTGATTTGGATGAAATTCGGCATGCAGATAGAATATGTTCTCCACGCAGACGTAGTCGCGGGCTACAACTAGTAGTTATCTAAAACACAAAACGACCCTAGACAACATAAATCCCAACTGACAAGTCACTTTACTAAAACGAACAAATTTCAAGCATCTTGATTTAAACCCATTCACGCTTTGGAAGCGTATGAAATAATGAAATTAATGTCTTAATCTTGGAAATTTATTCATTGCTGCAACCACGGGCCGCACGGCTGCGGCCCGCACGATGTAAAGAACACTATTATTTCTCTCTGCTTTTTAAAATGAGCATAAAGTGGTAGGAAATGAGAAATAATAGTTCAGTCTTTAGATTTTTTGTGCAGTTTAATAGATTTGGCAATTTAGATTGAAAGTAGACGATTGGAGACTATTCTATCTGAATTATAACCACATACCGGTATTTTATGATGCTTCTGAGGTATAAGAAATCGATGTCTTTACAATATTTCTGTGGGTAGAAAACTATCCGCTTATCACGACTTGATACGTTATTTTACATCACAAACTCATAACAAAACAATACAAAAATGAAAAATATTACTTAAATTGTTTTTGTGTTATTATGAAGTACTACGTGAAAATGTATTCATCTTGATAATTTATTTTTAACTACTGTAAAACCAACTAACTATATAATTATGACACAGAATCTGTCTACATCTATAATGAAATAACAAGATTCAACGAAAAAGATTTTCTTCTCGTTAAGAAAAGCCGAATTTAGTCGCTATTCGTTTAATCGAGATGTACCTACCTAGATATCTGCTGTACATAATTTGTGTAACTATTAAAATAACAATGCTGTTGGTTTTCCAATAAAACAAGAATACTATAATTTCTTGAATACCAACCAACATAAAAGTGGAATGTACGTCGATGCCTTTTGCATATAATTGCACAAACTAAGTTGTTAATTAATTCTCAAGCCAGTTTTAATACCACAACCTGACTTGTACCATAACGGGTTAAGATATTTTCCTGTTCTCGCCTAAGGCGTTCTTCTAATTACAAACTTAAATGCAAATCAGTTGATAAAAAATACACTCCGCTGAATTTTAAATTCACAATTTGTTACTTTCTTCAAAGTAAAAAAAGTACTGTTTTGGAAAAGTTTGAAAGGGTACAAAAGTTGGATGATTAAGATTTTTTAGGGTCTTCCAAATGGTGCCGAATAAAGTACAGTCAGGTCTCTCCTTATAGGCTAAAAATGTAAACAAAATGGAAATATTTTAGTGAAAAGTTTTTTATATCGAAGATGGATTATGATTTCGAGGCGTGTATTATGTCCACACTTCATTAAAAGTGGCGACGGGCTCACTACCGGTCACACCTCGCAGTTTGAACACATCTATTTAGTGAATTATAGATGTTCTGAATATGCTGTATTTATAATATGTCTTACTACACACTCAGAGAAATTAGTTGTGAGCATAATAATAACATACTAATACAGTAAATTCCCTTCTCATGATATTCAATTTTACGTGCACAGAAAAATTGAAACGCATTCACTACTTTGTTTACGTTGTTCACAACAAACGTTGGGGAGCACTTTAACGAAGTTGCTACAGCTGCCAAGGTTTTAATTGCTTGAATAATTAGTACTTCACTTGCATATTACCATCTCTTTTGAGTTTAAGACTACGAACAAAGTTCTACTGACAGTTGCGTTTCACCACTGACCGATGTTGTAATTGGTCTTTTTGTTGTACCTAAAGAGGATCAAGCAGAGGCTGGGGCGGGAGCGGAATGGGGTGTAGACATGGTTTTTAGGGTTCCGTATCCAAAGAGTGAAAACGGGATCCTATTCATAAGCCTACTCTGTCTGTCTGTCTGTTCTACCTATTTAGGGCTGTAACTTTTGAACTCTAATAGCTAAACAGTTGAAATTTTCATTCAATATGAGTTATTATGGCGAATTGCTAACAAAGTGACTAGAAATTAAAAATTAAGGGCGGTACAAGAAACTGGTTTCTATATCAACGTATTTTATCTCGCTCTATCATAAAAACGGTAATTCAATACAAGCGTCAAACTTGGAGTGATTATAGAGCAAACTCTACAGTATAACAACAAATAATAAGCCCGCCTCGCACTTGACCGGCTTTATTTTTGTTTTGTTCGACTTTCAATATTTCATGACAAACATAATACGGCGCGGGAAACAATTGCTAACTGATATCTGTCATGTGCTGATATGTACCAAACATATCCGCTCCTGCACCGGCCTCTGTGAAACTGGCGCTGAAATGTCTAAATCACAATAAATTCACAATCAATATAAAATGTAGAAATTTTAAATTTTATTTTTTTCCAAATCATTTTTAAGAATTTAGTCTGCTTGATATTAGGGACGTAAAACTTAACAAGAACAAAATTTGAAGTAATTAATGTGTTTTAATTGAATGACGACTGCCTCCGTGGTCTAATGGCAAATAGCATTGGGCTCTTGACACGGAGGTCGTGGGTTCGATTCCCACGGGGGACACCTAGTGATATGATATGTCACTTTGTGCATTTTTCCCCAGTTGGTTAGGACATTGCAGGCTGAATCACGTGATTGTCTGAAAAGAAAGATGATTCCGTGCTTCGGGTGACATGTTAAGCTGTTGGTCCTGGCTATTACTATCTCTGATGGTAGTACTCGTTACATAAAAACAACGTCGGAGGCCGTTAGGCGGTTTAAAAAAACTCTGACACCAGGGCTTGCCCACACGATAATAAGAAGAAGAATTGAATGATTACATACCCAAGAGGCACGCAGGGCTCTATAGTAGTTCACATCTAGTGTAGATGTGAGTTTAAAGCGGTAATATACAGTTATTACAGTTCACACTTGAACTTTTAGCTACTAAAATCACTTAAAGCTGTATAATGTATGTATAAGAGTGTAAAAATAACCTTTTGTACAGCTGTTGGTCACTAAAACTACTTAAAGCTGTATAATGTATGTATAATAGTCCACAGAATACCTTATGTACAGCTTTCGGTGTTATAGGAACTGTAGAATACGTTCTTAGTCAGCTTTCATTTTACTATCTGTATAAGAGCTGTATAGTGGGGGCCAAATATGTTAATTGCTGCATAAGGGACCACAATTACTGTGTTATATTGCTGCATTTTAAGAGAGTTAAGGTGAACTTTTATGCAGTCGAAAGTTTTAATGTTGTACACGCCTGTTGTGTTATAATGCTTTGCGCTGCATAATTTAACACTTTCTGTATTCTAATCAGCTTCTTTTATAAACTGCATAATAGCATTTTAATAGATCACATGGACACTTACAGTGTATCACGTGAACCATTATAGATCTATAGAAACTCCTATATCAGTTTAATGGTATTCATGAATCACCAATTAAACGGTTCATGCTGAATAATTAAGCACGCGTGAACTTTTGTGGCACGTTCTAGTTTAGAGGATTATAATTAAAAATCGAGTGGACCCGTACAGCAAAATTTAATAAAATTATTAGATAATCATGGAAACAGAAAGAAAGAACTGGTGGAGTCGGAAGGAAAATTTTATAAGAATATTCAAATATAATTTATTTGTTATTTATTTATTTCCTTTTTGGAGAACTTACAGCTAAACAACAGTCGGATTTTAAAAGACGAATTGATAGTTAGATGCTGACAACAAGTAATACGATGAAACATACAAGACATTAAACAACAATCAGATGCTACGACTTCAAAAATTGACACAAGTACAGCTGTTCCAAGTGTGACAGTAAATTTAAGTAGCGACGCTTCCGGACACGAGGATAATTTTTGAAAACCTTGACGATAATTAATTATAATGCGCAATTGAGCAGTGTCGAATGTGATAATTGCAGTTCCGATGAGAGTGAACCTGAAATGTATAATAATTATTGTTATAAACGTTTGGTCTTTCGTGCAAAAATAAGAAAATGGGCTGTGCAAAATAATATAGTCTTAAACCTCTAAATGAATTGGCACCTATTATATTAACGAATTGAATTTTTACTGTAATATTTATGTGGTGCGCTCTGCGGCACGTTACCAAAGAATATGTACTATTACTGGCACATACATAAAATATATTATTACCTACCAAGTTAAAAATTTTGGTTGCGGATCCCTAAAAATTGTAGATAAACTAAGAATTATGTAGCAATATAGCGTAGCAATTTTAGTTCTTTTAAACGGTTAAAGTGATAATGTGACCAATTAAAGATCAAGATAACAGCTTAGGACTGAATATGAGTTCACACAATCGACGTTACGCAGACATTATCTGTACAATGGTGCACATGTGAACCTCTATACAGCTAACAGCATTAATTTGGAGTTAAAGTGGTTCACAAGGCTGTATGAAATCGCCACCATTTTGAACTGGTATAACCTAAAATATAATCCGCTAAACTACAAATTTACTTTGATTTAATACACTGTAAAAAGGATTTTTAATACTTTTTTTCAAAATTCACATAGAAATAAGTAACTGTAGTTTAATTTTATGTGACATAAACCCAAAAATATGAACATACTTTCATCGTCACTAGTTATTTGTTTAGTAATTTTCTGTTAAAACTGCATTATTTCTAGGGCGCGTGAAAATTTTAACACTATAAATGTACATACTTTGACAGTAAAATTGCATTACCATTAACTTTCACACAATTAACTAGTAAAATCACCACTTACCGGTTATAAAATCACTTTATGTTTTTCGGATCACTATCAACACTTTCTTCCATCTTTATAAAATACGACTTAATACGAGAGATTTATGAAATAGCTATAATTTGGAGAACATGTGTAATAATTTCTGTTTTATAGTGTCCATGTGAGCACTTCTAAATATTAAAGCTGTATTGTAGATCACATGTTACCTCCTGTAATGCTGCAGCCTGTATAAATAATCACATGGCATCCACTAAGTTGCTTTTATTCAGCTTTAACACCACGGTTACCATTTGTATTGCTGATATAACTCTACTATGCAGCTATTGTGCAGGCTTGTGAACTTAAAGCTGTATAATTTGTGCCCAAATTAGCTGTATATCTTCTGTAGAGCATGCTCTACAGAAGATATACAGCTTACTTGTGCAGCTTATAGTTCACACGTGTACATCTAGACTGCTGCTATACAGCTTCTGGTGCCACTTGGGTAGTGTAGTATTTTTATTGTTTTCTCATAATTTAATACATCTCTAACATTTTTTATCAATAGGACTGACCTATAAGTTAGGTATGTTACCTACTGGTTTCTTTTTATGTACTATTTCGTTTTCAGTATGCAATAAAGTATATTTGAATTCAATATTTTTTTAATTAAACAATAATCAATTTGTGATGTTATATCTTTTTATCGTGTCGTTGTATGGTTTCCATAATAAAAATCCTAGTAGCTTACGTTAAGGATCACAACAATGTACATGCTTGTGACTAGGTAGGTATCTACAACATATAATCTTCAAAACAACAACTGAAGTTCTATCCAGAAAGTCCTGCGTCATATCCTAAGCTTCCACAGCGAGATGAGTTTGTAATTGCACTGTGTAACGGGATGTTACTATTGTAGATGGCGCTATATGTTTGCAATATGATGTACTACTAGAAAAAAAGAAAAAATTACTCTTTCTCAATACTATTGGATATTCATCTTGTTAACACGGGTAAGGCAAAAACTTTCTGTAATCAAAATTTTGCAAAAATTTTACCAACAGACCGACTGACTGACATGACAATGACCTTAACTCCTGAAGGTGACATGGGAATATGATGTTCTAAAGAGATTTACGAAAACCATTACTCTCATTCTGGTGCAGTAGGGTAAACATAAATTCTTAGTGCACCCCTACCACTTATGTATTCCTTGCCCCTACGTATTTTTTTCTAAAATTAACCCCTAAGGCTGGATTTAGTGCATGACCGACGGTTAGCGCTGACGGCGGATTAACCAATTAGCGGCGTGCAATTCGTCAGCGCCGTACTTAACCGCGTCCCTTGGTTGGTTAATCCATCGTCAGTAAATGCAGCCTAAGGGTATTAGGGGTTCATGCGCGAAAGAAGTCGCGGGTAAAAGCTAGATTTGTACAATATTAAAGTAAAGTGAAATAAAGTATCAAGTAGATAATTTATTTATAAGACTTTCATTAAATATTTGCGTATTAATTTTATTTCTTTCATTAAGAACGACAACCGCGTGGCGTGTTTCTCTTACGGTTGTATACATCTCACGCATTCTTGCTGACCACGAGGCTCCGTTATTTTATTTACATTAGCTCAAATGGGTTTTTGTTCATAAACCTACTCTTAAAACCCATTGATTGACGATTTTTCATTAGCAAAAATGCAGTGCTAGACACAAGTAAAATGCTATCAATTTATAAATAAAAGCCTTATTACAACTGCAAGCTCAAAAAGTTGGTAATTATATCAAAGTTTCTGACCACATCGAATAGAATTATGGTCGCCAATTTATATATTTATGTCCATAAGTTAACACTTTGTATATCTAACCATTCACACGTTTAGTTCATAAGAAGATTTGCATGAAACAGACAAGAGGGCAAGACTGAATGCGAACCGCCTGAGTGCCTCCCACTTGGACCGCTCGGATTGAGCGGTTTAGAATATGGACCGTGCCATTATGCTGAGCTTCTCTTAGTTCCTATTGTGTCCTGTATCTAGGTTATTATTGTATATATACCTTGTGTTTATTGTTTGCTGATAATGTGATTAAATGTTACATGGATCAAAACCAGTAATGAATCCGAAATCTGCATCAAGGCGGAGCTTTGATGAAGGTGGTAGCACAGCATAGCATATGCTCACGACTATATTCTACGAGGACTGGAGTCATTTGGGGGAGGTTTTTACCGCTTAGGCGGCCTTTACACTACGAATACACAATTAAAATAATATAACATAAGATTCGACCGAACTTTGATTTATAGAAGAGTAACTATACCAGGAACAGTTTTACTCTTAGCGTTTATTCCGAAATAACGAGTCTATGTCTATGGAAATAACTTAATTTTTCTTCTACCATACTAAAAGAACGAATGTATAATCCACCTAAAGAAAGAGGTAGTTGTATAAGGTTGTATCCGTACTTATTGCAATGTTTCTAAACAGTTTTAATTTGTTAGGTTTCTTTTTATTAGATTTTTTTTAGTTACGCGACATTGACATTTCCCTAGTCTTGGTACAACAACAAAAAAACCGTCAAAATTGGCCGTGTAAAATTTACTCTCAACTAATTCATAGATAAGGGTTGGTAAAACTCAAAATCAGTTCATTCTAGAGTAACCGGCGACATAATCTAAGCATAAAATTTACTCGCGTTTGGTCGAATCGGGCCTAACAATACAAACAAAATGAAATATCTAAGTTTAATGTACTAGGTACTACAAACTTGCTGGTTATATCTGGTGTACTGTGGTTTTGTTTGAAACAGCCGTTTTTTTTGCGATTTAAAAGTTGGTTTTATATTGAAAGTTGTTCAGTTTGATCGTCTGAAGCTTATTCATTACTAGGATACCTATGTACATTATCAATTAGTTAAACCTATATCATACATACATAAATACATACATATTCTCACGCCTATCTCCCAGTGGGGTAGGTTAGGTTACGTTAGGTTAGAGACAACGGAACGCCACTTGCTACGATCCTGACAAACCTCCCTAGCCGCGGACATTCATAAGTCCTTTCATGCATGCTCGTCGGTTTTGGGTAGATCTGACCTGGCCCTTTTTAAGCACGTCGCCAACTTCAATACATTCAAAATGCATATTGTGTTCACTATATAAAATTTTCTGAAATACGTTTTTATTTATGTACTGATATTTTTTCCCGATTTTGATGTTAATCTCATAAAGAAAGTAGTTCAGGTTGATGATATTAATCCGATCATGCCTTAAAAAAAGCGTCAGAATATTAATAAGAAAGAAAGTTTGATCACAAAATAGGTTCGTATACAAATTTGTTTCTGTTACTTACATTGTTCTAATTAAAATGCTTATTGAATTCAAAATTGTATTTTCAAATCAATGTACAATACCACAAAAAAAGATCCTAAAATTTTTCACGAGACATAATTGAAAAATCTAACTAAACACCGACCGTTGCTTAAGTCAATTCAGCGTATTTAATCAAGCGAAAACACTCCTCTGAAATAGGCGGAAATTTTACAAGTATCCTAATAAAACTTGCTTCGAGTTCGAGAGGCACTGAAGTTGGGCGGGAGAGGCCGAAATATTCGACAAATTCAATACTCTACATCTACGTACTTCCATAAGTTTCGGGTAGGTATCTTTTTGACTTTATGCCTGGTTCACACGTAAACACCGCCATGTGGTTCCGGTTTTGAATTAGCGTGGCCATCGTACGAGGCAACTAAGGGATAAAAGTTTCTAATGCCGTATTTTAGGGGTCCGTCTTGGTATACCAAATTCTTGTTACGACCCGTTCTTAACATGTCATTTGAAGTTCATTGATGGCTTACACTCAGTTGCCGAAACGCTCATTAAAGTTAATCCTCCATTAAAAATCTTACTAGCTTTTACTACGTACAAGACAAAAAGTGACATTCTCAGTGTAACCCATCAATGAACTTCAAATGACATGTTTTCGGGGTATAGTGTAACAAGAATATTAGTCTACCTACACTATTATATGAAGCCGTGGTGGTCCAGTGAAGAGTAACCATGCCTGCCGTTGTATACTGAGTACCCTAAGGATCTGCCCAAACCGACTGAGTGCGGCGAAGCGACTAATTTAGTAACAATTGAAATTCAACATTAATTGTTTCAACATAAGACTGAAATTGATGTAACGAAATAAAATCACATCATCACTGTCTTGTATTATTTTTACTTCACCACTTTCAGCGCAGAAGCGACTAATTTAGTAACAATTAAAATTCAACTTTAATTGTTTCTGCATAAGACTAAAATTGATGTAACGAAATAAAATAACATCATCACTGCCTGTTGTATTTTTTTTTTGCTACAGCAATTTCAGTACCTAGTGCGTAAATAATTTCATTTGTTACTAATATAGTTGATTCGCTGCCACTCCAGCGGTTTGCGTTGACCCTAAGTAGCCTCTTATCCCAACCACTGAAACTGTGGTTTATTCGAAGATTTCATAGATAATTCGATTTTTACAAAATCACAGAACACATATAAATAAACGGAACCAAAATTAGAAAGGAAATAAACAACAAAACAAATAAAAATCACCGAACGCGAAGGAAATATGTAAAATCGAATGAAACGAATTCGAACTCGCTTAAAACGCATATGTTATCGGTATAGAATCGAATGTATCGAGTGTGCGATACCGTGGGTGTGTTTGCAGAGCCCTTGGTACGGAGGCGTGCGATAGACATGCCCTTGTCGATGTAACGGCTCACTGTTTGTTATGTTCGTATTTTTAGCGCGATGTTAATGTTTTTGTGTTACTTGGTAAAGTTTATAGGTTGCATTCTATTCTATTCTACTTGCTTGCTTGCTTGCTTGTATCTTCTACTTGCTATGCCTTCCCACACCTCTTCCTTCTACGATAAATCCTTTTCTATTCAGTCCGTCCGTCTATGGAATGAACTGCCACTTTCTGTTAGACAAGCGCCCTCACTATCTATCTTTAAAAAACTGCTGAAAGACTACTACTACATCTTTTACTGTACTACATCTTTCGCTTTGACAATCTTCGCTTAGTTTGGTACCAACATTTTGAATAGTTTTACATACTTCTTATTACTTTTTATAAGGTACCTATTTCTACAATTATTTTGTTATATTGAGTATGTATGTATTTATGTATATATTTATACTTTATGTAAATTATAATATTACCTATGTATCAACTAGTACACCGCCGTAGCATTTATCTCATGTAAGACTTCTTCCATCCACTGGTTGTCTGGAAGAAATCACTTTTAGTGATAAGGCCGCCTTTTGTACCCTTCTTGTTCGTGTATATTGTTGTTGTTTTTTTTTTGTATTTTTGGTGTGCAAATAAAGAATATTTATCTTATCTTATCTTATCTATTCTATAAAAAAAAATGGCTGCTATCTTGGGTATTTGATGATTTTGCGAATGTCTAGTTAATGTATCAAAAATGCTTGACTTGGTGACTTCAAGGATTGTTTTTCGAAAAGAACACTATCTTGAGCCACCACTGGAGCCCCGTTGTAAACCTGGGGGGGCACCAACAATCGACGAGCGACGTGACTACCCAATAGCAGATCCACAACGCGACTCCAAAGTTACATTCGTAGATATGTGAAATTACATACACAAATGGACATACGCATAGCATAGTCACAGAATAAGAAAGAGTATCTATCCCTCCAACTTTTTACCTCACCCCCTCCTCCTGGTTGAATCGTGGTAGTTAACTTGTAGCCTAGATTAACACCACAATTGACATGCTTGAATGTTATGTTTTCGAAACAAAGAGAATATAATCTTAGGACGAATGATAAAATCTTGTTTTTATATAGACGGTTGTCAATGCGTTTTTATTTAGGAAAAATTGAATAATAATTTAAAAGTTTTCCTTTTTATTGTCTGCCTAACATTAGGTCACAAATTGACCCGCACGCAGCTATAGTTGTTGCAGCCCTACACTTGTTTCGCATGTGCTGACGTCTACTTGTCAATTTCTGTTGTTTTTTAGGCAGTCTCCTGTGTGTGGCATAGTCACACCTTCAAAACTTAGCTTTCATTTCGTACAAATGGCAAAAACTGTCATGAAGAGGTTAGCATATGCGATACTGAATGAGTGCGAGCAAAACAGGAATACACTGCTGCCTACATTTTATGCCACGTTTCCTACCGAGAGGGGGGAGGTTAAAATTAGTGAGGGGAGGAATTTAAGGTTTTACTTAGAAATGTTTTGTCGGCAATTGACTAGCCATTCATGGCAACAAAGTCCATCCAGAAATAAATAAAAGCACCGGTCAAGTTCGAGGCGTACCTACTCACGTACCACCACAAATTTTATTAGTGTCTTCCTTCAATCAGTTCTGGATCCTAAGCGCAAACCTGACTCACACTTGGCCAGGTTTTTATTATTTATCGTTTTAACTTTAGAGTTTGCACTAAGATCATATTCCGCTTTTATGTATTGCTGTTTTTGTTGAAAATAGAGGAACAGTAACTATTTTTTAATGATAATACATATAACTTAATTTCATAAAATCATCATTTTAGTAAACAAAAATAATACAATACATTACTTTACTGATTACTCATAAAATAGCTTTCCCTATTTCGAGTTAAAAAGTTAAACCGAAAAAGTAATGAAAACCACCCAGCGAGATAGAAACGCAGTCGGCTAAATATAATCCAGTGTAATTACTAAAATACTGTACTTCATAGCAAAGTTTACTAATAAAGTGGATGGTTAAGTTTCAGTCCTACAGGCTTTGCGTAAGGGTTAGTTCACAAGAGGTATATTGGACTACTTTATACTGGCTTGATTTATGCTGCAGCTTGATAGAATACTGAAGTTTATGTAGTAATTGAGGTGCTTTGGTGATCTTAGCATTGAGTTAGTGCTTTGGTTAGGTTAGGTTAGATCTCGATGGATGGTTTTCATAACTTTTATCTCGATACCGTGAAAGCTTTTGATCGTTAAAAAAGTAGATAAAGTTCACTATTACAAAAGTAGTTCTTGTATAAATTTGCATTGATTATAAGTTTAATTAAGTCATTCTTTATTGGTAAGTAAACAGTATACTTTGATATTTGAATGTTATAGGTTTACGCACCTTGGAATCCACGTAAAATAACTGGGTTGATAAAGCTTATGAATGAAAATAATAATTATGCTTTTAGTTATTTGTATAAAAGCCATCTTAAAATACCGAAGCAGTATAACTTCCAGCATAGAATAATCCACCTTTTTTGCAATGGTATTTTGAACCAATAACACTAGATTTTCAATATTTCATTTATTAGACCGGCAAAAACATGTTTTCACTTTTCATACAAACGATCGATCAGTGAAAAAAACTTTTTTTTTTTGCGAATTTTATATAGTTTGTAAACTTGTTCAACCTTAAAGTAATGCAAATGTTTTCCCTAATACCTAATACAAAATAGCAGCTCAAAATAGCAGCTCAAAATAGTAGCTCAAAATATCAATCGAATCTCAGATTATATTCTATTCACTCTTCAATTAACAATGTTTTCCAGGTTTTAGACGAATGTTTTATAAAGTAGTCCAACGATGTCGGCAGTGAGTACACAGCTCAAGTAGCAAAGATCGAAGTAAAACTTTTGGAATTGATCCGTAGTGTACCGGGACTTCGGATCCTCTTTGTTTAGTATAGTACGAGTACTGTTGTGATTTATTTTCATGGCAGGGTGTAAATTGTACATTTAGCTTTTCTCCGCGACTTGGTTCGCCTATCAAAATAAAATATAGCTTATTATGTTATAATGTTACTCAGAAACAGTGTAGCTTTCTATTAGTGAAATAATTTTTACACTCTTTGTTAGTGGGTATATAGAAAATTTGTAAACTAGTTCTAGACCGTTCTTTTTTTTCAATATCCAATACTTTCCTAGACAAGCATTTTTTTTCGTTCCCTGTCGTCTTATCAGATTAAAAAGGGAAGAGCTTGAGAGAGAGCATCCGTGTTTAGTGCAAATACTACTCATAGTTATAATCAATCAATTCTTTCAATTCAATTCAATCAAAGTTATTTATTGTAATACTGGTCGGTAGGATGTTATATGGTTTTTCATATTGTATGTCGACTGTGATCCACTCATATGGCATACAATGCTAAATTATGTATATTTGTGTGGTAGACTTTCTCTGGCCCCATATATTTTCTACAACGAAACACATTCCGACGCGTGAGAAGTCTATGTGATGATATTTTGAATAAAAAAAATTTAGTTTGAAATGATAAAGCACCTGACTTCTTTTCTACATAAGAAGTAGCTGTAGTCCAAATCAATAAGATGTCGTTTATGGTTTTTTGAGGCCGATTCATATTTTCTTTACTTAAATATTCTCTCACTCAATCAGACCCCAAAACGTTCAAACCCCAAAATTCCAAGAAAAAGTCCTTTTCACTAAAACCTTATTTCTTTTACCGAAACAATCCAATAACAAACTAACATTCGAAAACAAAAACGTCAATTTAATCCGTAAATAATGTGTTCGTTTTCGTAAAGAGTGTTACATAGTGAATGGTTATAATTGAAAAACGTCAGCCGCAGTGTGACGCCCCGCGGAGCCGCTTGGATTAGGGTCCGCTGTCAAAACACCATTCCTGGCTGAAAGTGTGGCTTAAGTGTCAAGAAAAAGCGGTTATCGGTTGCTGTATTGTCTTCATTGATTATAATGTTCTTGCTGTGATGGTCTAGTGCACATGTGCTTGACGGGGTTGGTACCACTGCAGGTAGCTGACCCAAAGGCAAATGAGGGACGGTAAGGCAAGGAGGGGGTTGAAAATATTTTTTCTTGTTCCAGAGGTGGTTCATAAAAGGTTAGGAACCTCTGGTCTAGTAGCTAGAGCCTCGCCAAAGCTAGGCCACGAGGTTCAATCCCAGCTAGTTTACCGATTTGTACTACCACTGGCTGTACGGTGAAGGAAAACTCCATAGTGAAAGTTGTTCAGTTTGATGGTCTGACTTTCCGTTTCAGTATTACTACACCCTGCATTTGCTGGATTGGCAGTGAAACGGTGTAAGAACAATAAAGATTTGGAATCTATATTATCACGATTATATTTAGAAGTAAAATATTTTAAAATAACTAGTTTTTCTTCATATTATGACGAATGCCTGGTACAAGAAGAATTTCCTGAACCTGTATGAAGGATTTGATTTTGCAGGGCTGCCCCCAGGGTCCTGAACAGACTAATGATACAACCTCCGGTAAAAGATGGCGTCAAAAGATATCTGCGCTCTACCTCTCTCTCTGCGATATCCTCGCTACTTTAAAAACGAAGTACCCTACCTATCCTTTAGTAACTCAGACCATAGCATAAAAAGGAAATTATTAGGCCACGCTCGCCCTTTGCAACCTTTGCCGAGTGAAACTAGCGGATCACAAACTTTTTAATCATAACCGTCTTTTGCATAAAGCTGAGTTAGTGACAGCGAAATGACACTGCCACTGGCAGATACAGCTTGTTAAGAAAATAGCTTATTATTTTGAATGCAGAATTGTTTATTATTTACTGCATTTAAATCTACAAAGAGATGATAGTAACTCGAAAGGTTGTATCAACAGTTTTTGTGAATCGATCATGAATACAAAAGTATAATACTTGTGTACATGAAAGTATTTCTCATATAGCAATATAGAAATAAAATTGTTTTGATAATGATAATTATTATAGTCTTTCTATATAGGGTGTGTGCATTACTTTAAAGGATGATCGTACCCATGTATGTGTTACACTCAGTTACAGAAACGCTCATTAAAGTGAATCCTCCATTAAATCTCTTTCTGTCACTTTTTGTCTTGTTTACGTAGTAAAAGCTAGCAAGACATTTAACGGAGGATTCACTTTAATGAACATTTCTGATACTGACACTCAATTGCAGAAACGCTCATTATAGTTAATCCTCAATTAAATCTCTTGCTGTCACTTTTGTCTTGTTTACGTAGTAAAAGCTAGCAAGAGATTTAATAGAGAATTAACTCTAAAGAGCGTTTCTGCAACTGAGTTTAAGTGTTAGACAATTGCTTTATTTAAAAGGATGATTTTAAGCATGATACTGAAAAACTTTCCCCAAGCCTAGGAAATAAAAAAAAATCTACTTGGCATATTAATATTAATAAATGCAAGCAGCTGATTGCACGTTTTTATAAACATTTCCTTTGTAGAATCACAAGTACATAGGTTCGAAATTCATATTCTCGATGGACGTCTGTTCGAAAAGTCGAAAATGCTAATTTTGTCCGCTACAAAATTCATAGACACGTACGTTGTTTAAACGAAAAAACAGCCTTATTAAAGCACTTATAAAAATAACAAACGTCAACAACTCGAAAAAAACTAAAAAGTCCGACATTAATTTAGCAAAATAGAAACTACGTCATAATTGCAGTTTTTAATTATCACATCGTACAAAAAATAGAACAGGACAGCCTGCTCCAACGGTGTCAAAGCAATAAAACAATCGAAGCGGCAACGTCTCCTATAACAGACTGGGATTTGTTATTTCCGAGAGAGTCTTTTAATAACAAGCAATAATTGTTTGTGCGGCGGCGTGAGGAGGCCTTTGTTTTCAGTTTTGTGAAATACCTACTCCTATTTGTTTGAAACGGCTATCTTTAGTAGTAAACTAGGCAGAAATCTACCATAGCAGTAGCACTGGTTTGTGTGACGTGAGGAGGCCTTTGCGCTTTGTTGTTATTTGTAAAATACCTACTCCTATTAGTTTGAAACGGATGTCTTTAGGAGTCAGCGGGGCAGAAATCTTTCATAGCTAGCACTTAATTGTATTTAATAGTACTGGCCATAGATAGGTTTTACACATAAGTGGCCCTGACATAGTTTAAAACGGTACCCAGACCGCAATATCCATCTATGGCACGGCACATAGACAATTTGTTATATCTTATAGTGAAACACTTTATTTTTGCGTGTTTACTACCTACAAATTATTTATATTATTTAGTGTTTTTTGTGTTAAGATGCTTCAGATCATTAAACTGAATAACTTTCACTACGGGAACAACAACAAAAACGCGAAAAAATCAGCAGTTCCATACATTTGGGTCAAGTGGCATTGGCATTGGAAGAACTGTTTTTTTCACTATTTTAATGTTAGTCCCATATTAGAAATTATCCAGAGATATGGTCTGAAGCACCCCCTTAAGTATGTCACACATTTAAGCTTCCACTCTGTATAATATAAATAAATAAAAAGAAAAAAAATTGTTTGTGAAATAATAATCATTTTGTACTCAAGAATCGTTGAACTAAATACTTATTTTAAAATTCACAAAATTATTGGTCTATTTTTTTAAACTATAATAAAATTCGGCAGTTCAAAGTTTAATCTAGTCACGGTTAAACGAGATTTTAAAGTAAATTACGGTTCGTTATTAACACAAAATTTACGATTCTCAAAATTAAATTCACCAAACATCTGCTACACGATTTTAAATGATAAACATTTTTAGCAGTTTGCTCTCTACTTTATTCCCCGAGCCAGGCCCGCCTCACTCTACACTATAGGCAAAGAATTTATAATAGTACTTCGTACAGAAGTGTCACTTAGATACAACGAGTACTAACGTTTTTAAAAACATTCCTATGAAATGTAACGCATGCCAAACTGAACCGTACACACAACCCAACTCTAGTCCTATACCATGAAGCAACAAACCACCTATGATGATGATGATGATGATGACAGGATTTTGTTTCTGCGCAGTCAAGGCCTCAAGAACTTCGCCAGCTACTGGTTTCTCTATGCCCTCGTAAGACGTAACTTCGCAACCCAGAAGAGATACCTCTTCCCGTGCTTTTTAGAGAGCGAAAGACGATCTTGCGCTTTGCGCAGCTTTTCCCGTATAACCTACATACTTGTCGTGCATGTAGATGTTTCTTGCTAGACCTGATCCTGTAGGTACTTAAGCTAGGACCCCGTCAACGGGAAAAGTAGGTAGTACATTTTGCACCAATTTTGCGGTCCTTGTATAAAGGTGTCCTCGGTGCATCGGTTTGGTGTTATTATTTACAATTTGCGAATAGTTATGCACGCACGTCTCAATTTGGGTCGCATTACATTTCTTTAGTATTTTTATAAACTTTAGTGCGTGTTGAATGGAAGTAAAACTTCTGTACGTAGTACTAGTTTTTATTCTGTGCTACAGCGAGCTTGAATGGCGGCTTTAATTCACGTAGTGAGTTCTCAACACACTGAATAATACAAGCCGCTTAGCAAATAAGTCGCTCTAAACGGTCGAGTGCTTTAGTACATTGTACTCGGCCCCTTTTCACTCAGGGCAAATGAAGATTTTGTTCTTTATTAAACTTGATATTTTAGGTGTGAAAGATTTAATGTCTATGAAGAACTGACTTTGGTAAGCATCATTTGAAGACTAGGTTTTTGTTGATTTTGATTAATTGTATGTAACTAAAATTGATCACAAAGTATAAAATCAGGACAACAGATTAATTTATGTTATGACGTACCTAATATTATTTTGTTTCGCCTTTCAGAGACATTCGTATAAATAATTAACTCTTAAACGTTGAAATTGCCATAAATCACAGTAATATTAAAATTATCGTAATTCAAAAGATGGAGTTAGAAAACTACTTTAATGCTACCGTTGTTTTCGAAAATGTAACGGAATTAATAATTACTAATTCTCAACTAAAGCACTACCTAACCATAACCATGCAACTGAGATTTACATAAATTTTTTACAAAAACAACAATAAAAAAAATCAGATTTTACAGTTAATTCTTATAAAAAGTTTAATCACTGTAGAGGGCTAGTACCTAGTACTACTCTTAATTATAACTTAAACAGTAATTCACATACTACCTAATCAGAAAATCAAAAGTCGAATCAATATTAAATTAAACCTACGTAATTAATACACACTCATTTATACATGTTAAATTGAATAGTTACTGAACCACGTAGGGCACGATATTGATCAAAAAAGGGTTTAAAAGGACCCAACGCACTTTACGCGTCGTTTAATTGGCCTTGTGAAAGTCGAAACAGGGAAATTGGATTTGTGTGTCCATAGCGAGACCCTTTGACCGCTTTCAAAGTCACAATTTAATGTGGATGAAAGAAAATTGCTTGTACGGTTATGGGAGGATACGTTTCACATCACAAAATATATATTTAAAAAAGAGGACAGAGTGTGATCGGACCAAGACCAATAAATAAACAAATAAACATGGCTTTCTCGAAGTCACAAAATCACGTAGTGTTTTTGAACTGAAATGACGAAAATTCTATTATTCCGTGTTTTACAAAAAGTTTAAAATTTGACCACGTTCAAATTAGGATTAAAATAAAATAGATCAAGATATATTTAGTGTTCTTTTACGATAATTTGGTTTATATTTTACCACTGCTGATTAGTATAATTATTATTTTCTATCAGCCTTAACACGTGCATAATCATAATTATTATGATTTTATTTTAGCACTCTTTAAACTGATTTTATTTAACGCATGTTGGTTACGTCAGTTAGTAAGGATGAAAGCAATGATAATTAATTGTGTTGAAGATAGATGATAATGTTTGAGATAATACAAATTTGCATACAAAAATCACGCGAAAAGTACTTTGGGCGCTTTAACAGATAGCGGAATAAAAGGCAACTAAAGTCATAAAACTATTAAAAACCAAAGCATCCTCCTTCACCCCACAAACAACCCCACGCAATTTGACATTACCGCGATTCGAGCTGTGACTAACTCGATTACTTGCCAATTTCATAGGCAAGTCTTTCTGAGCTTTAAAATTTGTTCGAGCGTAAAGTGGTTCGGAATATCACGTGACATTTTATCGCATGACATTTTTAGGTGTGATTCAGTTACTGATATTTCGTGCTGTAACGTCCACACATCCTCATCGTAGGCCTGTGCCTCGACAGTGAGTATGATAAACGCTGATGATGATGATTTGGTTATAAAGGTTAAAATGCTTATGCTTATCTAAACTATTATAAAACTGTAACTGAAGTGTGTCTGTACCTTGAAGATATTTACAAAAAAAGATTACGATATGGTTTTTAGGTATCCCAAATTTTGTCTGTCTGTTTGTTTGTTTGTTTGTTTGTTCGCGCATCACGCAAAAACTACTGAACCGATTTTGATGTATATTTTTTTTGGTGTTAGCTTATATTATGATCTGACTTAAAATCTGTTATATAATTTGTGCGGACGAAGTCGCGGGTAAACACTAGTGTATAATAAACTGATAATAAATATTTTGTACATTGTCACACAAATTATCTAGTCACATTTAAAGTACCAGAAACTACCCTGGACTTGTATTATGCTGACTAGACAACGATATAGAATACAAATATAATAGATACAAACATCCATGACTCGGGTACAAATAATAATATTCATCACACAAATATTTGTCCCTTACGAGATTCGAACCCGCGACCCTCGGCACAGCGGGCAGGTTCACTACAGACTGTGCTATCGGGCCGTCAAATATAATTGCGAAAATGAAATCAGCTGTCCTATACATTTTTCCCATACGTTAGCAAATAAAGAAGGGCCCTGTATTGTATATTATAACATATTACAGATACATTACATTACATTACTTTATAGATAACAGTTTCATGGAGAAAGCTCTTTAGTTACACGTTCTGATCATCATATTGAATGAATGTAAAATAATGAAAATCGCAGGTGCCAATAAAATGTTAAATAGTTTGAAAAAAATTATGTTAATAATTACAATTACATTATTACCTAAGTGAAAAGTAACAAAATTCCAACATAGGCAAATCACTTATAAAGTTTTAATTGATTTCCATTTTGTTTGACTTTACAACAAAATGATTTCATTAAGAAAGTCCTTTGACTTGTTTACTTTCTGCTTTACAATTGACTGCACTTTGTCGCGTTTCATTATTTCGTAAGTTGATAAGTTTTGTCGTTAAACAAAAACAAATATCAAAATAGATTTGATGAGACTGATGTTGATCGTATTTTTCTGCGTTGTTATATACAGGGTGTTCTGTAAACCGACGGTAATGCACTGAAAGCTGAATATCAAAATTTGACTTTTAAATCTTACTAGTGTTTACTTTGTCTTCGTCTGCACAAATTACATACCAGATTTTAAGTCAGATCATAAGCTATCAAACAAAAAATGTTTCATCAAAATCGGTTCAGTACTTTTTGCGTGATGCGCGAACAAACAAAAAAACAAACAAACACACAAACAAACAGACAGACAAAATTTCTAAAAAAGGTTGATTTCGGTTCAGGGATACCTAAAAACCATATCGTAACCTTTTTTTTGTAAATATCTTCAATGTACAGACAAACTTCAGTTACAGTTTTATAATAATATAATAGTACATTAGATATATCTTGGACAGTGTCACACAAAGTAAAAGTGTCTTTAGTAAAAATGTCTTCGTTTTTCGAGATATTTACGATTTTACCACCACCATTCTGCACTGGACCCATGTGGTGGAGTATGGCCCACTCTCTCTCCATCGGAAGGCTTTTGCCCTGCAATGGGATCCTAGAAGCCGTTTACTTTTATATACCAACTGATTTCATTTGTATACCAACGAACACAGCTCACTGTGCAAAATTGTTACAAACTTGTGCGCCCAACTGTACAGAGAATCTAAAGCCTGACATTCCTTCATTACTAAATCACATTCGTAATTACCAACGTCCACCAGAGGGCGTAATCGTCGATTTAAACTTAACCGAGGTTAACTACAGTCAAATCCCAAGGGCCACGGCAAATGACATGCCTACATCATCTAATGAACTATACAGACCTTTGCTTATTCAATGGTGGTAGGATATACAGACTGTGTTTGTTTGTTTTCGTGGCTAAGATTGTGTTGGTATGTCATTACATTGATTAAATTGTGTAGTAGTAATATGGAAATGAGGTTTCTTTGACCACTATCATTCGAGTTCATTATGTGGTATCTTTTTAACTACAGATAGTACCTTATATAGTACCTTTTATATAGTACCTTATATAGTACCTTATGTCGTAGCTGACACTCTGAGCCGCATAGCAACAATATCCTGCCCAACAACACTGGACTACGCAAAGATAGCAGTCGCGCAAGAAAGAGACAGCACTATACAACAATTGGCACAGCAAAGTAACCTAACATTCAAAAAAGTTACTTTGCCGAACTGTGGTACACCTATCTACTGTGAAACGTCGTCTACCTATGTCCGACCATACATACCTACAGAGTATCGACGAGCCGCTTTCGACGCCGTGCACAACATCAGCCACCCTGGTATACGATCAACACGCAAGCTCATGTCACAAAAGTTTTTCTGGCCGTCCATGAACGTCGACGTCGGCACCTGGGCGAAGCACTGCATTACATGTCAAAAATGTAAAGTACACAGACATACATCGAGCACCGTGACGCCGTTCCCCGCTAGCGATCGCTTTCATCACGTCCACTGTGATATCGTTGGTCCATTGTGTACTTCACCGCAAGGACATCGCTACCTAATAACAATCATCGACCGACACACGAGATGGCCCGAAGCAATACCTACCGAAGAAATCACGGCCGAAGTAGTAGCAAAAGCAATATACGAACACTGGATCGTCCGCTTCGGCTGCCCTGCAACTCTCACCAGCGACCAGGGTCGTCAATTCGAAAGTCAGCTGTTCGCACGCCTCATGACCATCATGGGTATCAATAAAACCCGCACGACGCCATATCACCCACAATCCAACGGCATGGTCGAACGCTGGCATCGCACTCTGAAAGCTGCACTCAAATCTCGACTCTATGGCAACGCAACATGGATCGACGAGCTACCTACGGTATTAATGGGACTTCGCGCCGCTCTCCGCACCGACACGGGCGTAAGCGCCGCCGAACTAACCTACGGTTATAACCTCCGACTACCCGGCGATTTCTTCACGCCGACGTCGGGGCAACAGAACCAATCAGCTGACTACAACTACGTGAACAAACTACGCGACACTATAAACGCTCTGAAACCAACGATACCTACAGATTGCCATAGAAACAAGAAACCTATCTTCGTACACAAAGATCTACAATCCTGCGAGTACGTTTTCGTGCGAACCGACGCTGTACGAAAACCGCTACAACCACCCTACGAAGGACCCTACCGTGTACTCAAGAGAAACAACAAGATTTTCACGCTACAACTACCGAACTGTAGTAATTTGTAGGAATTGTAGTAATTTTTAACTACAGATAGTACGATATAAGGTTGTTTTTTCCATAATTGTCAGATTACACATTCGAGTTAATTTCAATATATTAACTAATATTAATAAATATTGATGAAAACCGTTTTTTTTTTTTAAATATCTACTTAAATTACTACAGATTCACTTTGACCTTTGTATAACAATGTCCAGAATTATCGGATGTGTTAGAAAGATTATGCGCTTTCTGAATTGTCACATAGTTTCGCCATTTTGTAGTAACTCAAATGTGTTTTTGTTCGTAAAACTTGAGATTACGATTCTCGTAAAATCCACTCGATACTGGCAGAAACACAAACAAAACGCCATCAAACAAATGTAATTTAGTGATTTTTACGAGAAATTATCGCTACACCCTACACCCGAAATTATTTCTCCGGAATCAATAACAGAACAAAATTTTATAATGAAATTAGCAAAAAAATGGTCTCCCCTCCGGACGGAAAGCGTCAATTTTCGTCCCGCTGCGATAAACGATGTTGCCGCTTTCCACCTCCTTCGAGGAGAAAAATAGTATACTAACCTCGGACAGTAAATAAGAAAGCCTCAGATCTTTCCTGCCCTCGGTGTGTAATCTACTAGGTATAACTTTTCTCAAAAATTTACTACGTTGGTGGTTAAGATTTAGTATAACAAGTTGAAATTTATAGACAAATTCCAAAACAAAATGATGTTCAGTTTTCGATTTTGTACTGTTAGTTTTAAGGTTTCATTTTCTAATAGCACCTTGTTAACTCTATCAACTCTCCCATTTATATGACTTTAGAAACTAAGACTTAGTTTTCAAAACTATCCAAGTATAAGTACCCATATAGTAATAACTTACGTAAGATCCGTGAAGTACTTATGCAACTATTGAATAGAGTTCAAAGTTGCAAAACTTACTTCGCTATTGACCGCGTATGTTCGTTCGGTAACATACTCGTATTCCAATGTTTGCACTTACCTGAAAAAGAAATAAGTTTTATTATCAGTGTATAAGTAGTAAGTTTATAGTAGTATGTACATTGCATGTTACGTAAGCTTACTTGAAAAAACATTTCAAAACAAATGCATTAATTTAGAGAGCATAGTATGTAGATGCACATTTGTTTAGTGATCAGATAACGAAGAAGCATTGACGAAGACGCTCGTAGACATAAACATAATTTATTGATAACAGAAGGTGTTACATGTCATACTTACAAACACTATTATTATGTGGTGCATTTTGGTTTAGTAAGTTGACGAAGCATGTTACAGATCTCTAACTATGACGAAACATGTTGCTGATTACCGGCTGTTGTGTTTTTTTGACTGACGCAGCATGTGCTCACAGTTTGTTTTTTGTGGACTTTTCTTTCCTAAATAAAAATCTACAATAGTACCAAGATAAAAGTATAGGATCCCAATGCAGGGAAAAATAAATATGAATGATTTCTCATAGCAGATTTTGACTACTGCGACTGGTTTATGATTGAAACCAGCCTCGACACCTGCACGGTGTGCAGAATTTTTTAAGAGCCTACTGTGTGAGCTAAAACACGAAATAAATTATAAACTATCTAGTCCCTACCCTCCAAATCTGATGGAATGGGAGACCGATACGATCAGAGGTGGGTTCAGATGCAGTAACTAACTAAATAACAGTTTGATTTATACAAAGAAAAATATATAGTCAGATGCTGACAACAAGTTCCCGATGATACAATGTTGAGGATGCCTGAAGGAATAAGTCGTCTACTCAGGAAAAAGGGTGAAAAGAAGCGGGTCCAGTGTGGTCAACTAGCTCTCAGAGTACAATTGATCTTATTAGGCCTCTGACTTGGCCAGAACATGGTGCCGCCAACTAAAGGCGCTATGAAGACGGATGCAAAAAAGCATAATATGCATTTGTATAAGAGCTGGAAGACGGTTTAAGAACTTACTCAGCAAAACACATTATTTTTGTAATTACGAAAAAAAGTCCCAGCTCAAAATAAAGCTCATCGTGACGACATTTGAAATCATAAATTAAGTTCCGCTTTGAACTTCACTCCTACGATATAAAGGTAGCTTTACATTGAAGCAAAAACATTCTTTGAAAATTTCCTTATAAGTATATAAAAATGTACCTACTGAAAACAGTTTTCTACATGGGTACGTTCAGCTGATTACATGACGTAAAAGATTTTGTATATTTCTAATTATAAGTTGTGAATAGTTAGTATAAGTCAAATTTTAACATAGTATTTTTAATACACAATGAAAATGAAACTATAAGGTCATCCCGTGATCATGGCAGTTGTAACACTGCCGAAATATCGGGAACTCCAAAATAAATAAAAACGCGGTAAGAACCCGTTGTAATGATTAACTTTAGCTTAAGTAGGTATTATAAAATAAAACAAACAATGATTTATTTTTAACGTCTCCATTAGAAAATCCGATACTGAAATCTGTCACTACGAATACAATAAACTAATCCGAAGCGAAGGAAGCCAAGCTCCGTATTGCTTCCTTCGCTCCGCTCGAATGTAACTGCAGCCTTACACCGAGACGGCATTAAGCCCCAGAATGCCTCGAGGACTGGATCCTTAATTATATCACGTAGTAAGGATTTCGCTAACTTTCAACTAAGCCCAGCCTACATGGTGGCGCAAACATAACGCTTCTTTCAAAGATATGCGTTAAGCCCGCGGCTGCTTATTATCCTTCAGGACTTGTTTTATAACAGTGATATAGGGTATTAAGTTTGATGGTGTTGTCATCGCCCATTTATAAAAAAGTAAACAGAATGTCATCAATTAAAAAACAATTACTTTGAAATCAGTTTCCTCGTATACTGACTTGTTAATTGCAGGTAGAACCTATAATATTAATAACGTAATTATGTTTAAATGACCGGACTCATCTTGAAAATACCTATAGATACTTGTACCTGAGTCATGGATATCTGTGTTTGTATCGTTATTAAGTCTTTATTTATTTATTAATGAAACTGTAACTTATTATACAAGTCCGGGCTAGATTCTAGTTCTGTCAATGAGGCTATACATCGTTCCATATAAGAACGAGAAAAATCAGATTTATATTTTTAGGTTTCTGGCCAATTCTGATTATGATTAATAAATATAAATTATTTATCAGAAAGATATACTATCCAATATATCTTGGACGTTAATAAAGTGTTTCAAATCTCTGTATCTGTAATTCAAAATAGTCTTAAAATTTCGTTGCTATTTGGGATGGAGAGAGGTGAGGAGAGGTGGAGAGATGGAGTTAATCTGAGCGGCAATGTCCAAGATAATTATTATTTTATTTTATTTTAAATATTATCTGATCTCTATTCTGTCTGACCGCATATCTATAGTATTTCACTCAATTAAAGTGTTCAATTCTTTGGCTGGCATATACATTTTTCTATTACTTACGAAAGAGAGACCTATTTTTTGATCAACCAGAACAAAGAAGGCTGCAAAAGGCCAAGTCTGTTTCATATAAAGCAAATCATAGATTTTTTCTGTTTTTATACACCTACTGTGTCTTTGTTATCTTTAACGCAACATAATTCTTTATTTGTGGACCAAAAACAGAACCATAATCAACCAAAAACCAATTTTTCTACTAAATAGTTAAAAAAATTTTGGGAACATCTTTATAAGTTCTCCATCCAAAGTTGCATTACAAAATTTATAATCCTTACATAATTAATTATTGCAAAAAATAACAATTACAAAAGTGAACGCGGTTAATTTTGTCACAAAAGATCAAAAAGCTTGATTTTAATCTTAAAAAATAACGACAACTAATTTACAAGCCCCAAAGACAAAACTCAAAACTTTTCAAGACCAAGTTCAAGTAAGAAAAGTTACACAATCTAATAATAACAAAATCAAAGTCCGAAGGCCGGTGTCAATTTAGCATTGTTACCGTAACTAGAGGGGCAAATAAAAGGGTATCTGTCATCGAGGCCGGTGCCTAACGATGTCCCGCTTGCAACTAACAATGTTGGTGTTTGTTTACTTGTCCATTTGCAAGTTGCAGTGCAAATGTTTTGAGGAATTTTTTATACTGTGTAACAAATGTTTTGTCGCAGACCATTATAGTCAAAGTTACTCGCAATACCTATGTAAAATAGGATGGATGTTTGTATCTATATATGTATTCTATATCGTTGTCTAGTTATCGTAATACAAGTCCAGGCTAGATTTTGGAACTTCAAATGTGACTAGATAATTTGTGTGACATAAGAGACATCATAATTAATTTAAAAGAATATACATACTTCAAATCAGCAACACGCTTTGTCAAAAATGGCGACATAACAATCTGCATCTGCATCTGCATCTGCATTTGTGTGACTATGTCCAAGATATTTATTTATTTTATTTATTTAAAACCATCCAAATTCTTGTTCAAATGTTTGTAACCAAGTCGTAAAGAAATTAATAAATATTATCTTTCTACAGGGCCTTAGGGTAAACGGTTGCATTACTTTAAGGAGTGATTATGTTAACACCCATCGCAAATACCAGTCTCTCACCAAATGTACTGTTAAAGTTAACACTTTTACTTTGTTCTCTTACGTAGTAGTTATCACGCTCTTACTGTATATTTGGTGAAAGAAAATAAATATTTTTATTATTTTTTGTTATTATATCCATAATTCTGAACAACTTTCCCTAAAAAACCTATAACAAATTAACTAAAATCAAATTGGACGTTTTCCAATCAGCTGATTGGACGTTTTTTGTATGAAAAGTTAAGATTGTTCCTTTGGGAAAGTCGTTCAGTATCATGGGTATAATCACCTTTTTAAATGATGCAACTGTTTACCCTAACACCGTGTATATTGTAGGTATTGTATGTAATAATTGCTTAGAACTTTAATTCATAAATAATTAGTAATTAAATTCATATAAGCCAACCAACAGCGCATTGAGATTCGGCGAAATACAAAGGTCGTGGATGTGGTAGCCACTATAGAACGCCGGAAGTGGAATTGGGCGGGTCATGTTGCACGTATGGATACTGAGCGTTGGACCAGAAGAACACTGGAGTGAAAGCCCAGAGAAACCACGCGTGGTAGAGGCCGCCCACCAGAAAGATGGTTAGGAGACACGCGGGTCCCAACTGGATGCAGAGGGCGAGGGACAGGACGTCATGGAGAAATATGGAAGAGGCCTATGTAAGAAGACGGACTGATCATGGGCTGTGATGGATGAATGGATGAAGTCAACCAACCAGTGACATGTAGTTTTATAATAATTTCACCATCAACTTAAATCTATTCTAGTGGTTTTATACAGGGTGTAAGGAAAAGTATAATTAAACTTTAAACCACATTCTCTACCGTAGGTTTGAGTAGGCATTGCAGTTTAGTATGGAACAGTGTTTTTTTTGCGCTGACAGGTTTGCTCCCATAGTAAAAGTTGTTCAGTTTTAAGAGGTTAATAATACTTTTCCTTACACAGTGTATAGTTGATAATTTTGTCAAATACCTGTCTATTTAAATAGAAAATGTGATTGACGTTGTACGGTTATAATAATACGGTTAAATACGGATGTAATTATTGTTCCATTAAAAACTATTAACAATCATAAAACTAAACAAGCACTTATCTGCAGGTTTGTAGCTTAACTAACATAATTATCTCAACCCAAAACTGAAAACACAGTAAAACAACAATGTCACTATCTTGTATCTACTGATATCCCAACATTGCCCACTGGTTTACTGCTAGTGCAGAATAAAGCTTGCGGGCAATGTCGTAAATGCAACCAGAGTAGACGGCAAAACCATTTTCTTCGTGGTTTGAATTTTGTGTTAAGGCGGCAGCGTTTTTTTGATGATTTTAAGATGTAGGTTTTGAATGGGAATTAGGATCCTGAGACATTAATCTTTATTAAAAGATTTTATTATTTATAATTAATGGCTTTTTGCTTGTGCGTTAGCAATGCATTTCCGCCAGTGTCAAGTAGATTATGTGAGTATCTATCCCAATCTCAGGGATTGTTTTTGTTCAAGAACAAGAAGAGATTGAGGATTGCGGAGCCTCGTGGCAGGTAAAAACGCGACGCGCGAAAACCACGCGAGACGTGTGCTCGGGTCAATTCCTTCAACGTGACTCCTTATAAAAAGATGTAAAACAAAATCGAATTTCAATACTTTACTTATGACGTTTGCAAACAAGACCGTTTTCATTTTTTGTCGATAGGATCGACAGTCTCAATAGTATTTCAGGAAATAAAACATAATTAATAAGAATTATTATTAATACCAATTTATTGAATAGAGGTGAGCAGATGAATTTTAAATAATCTACCAAACGCTTATTTTTTTAATGAGGATCGCATATCAATGTACAATACACTGCCTCCAAAGTAGTTGTAGACTATGGTATGACTGACCACCCCGAAAGCAGATACAGTAATTTTGACTTCCGTGTAATGTTTCGTTTAATTTGTACCGTCGTGAGTAATTCACATAAGTAAACACATTGTTGTCCAGTAAATATTATAATACAAGTCGAGACTATTGAAACATGTTTAATTTTTTTTTTTCTGATTCTGTTTTTCTATAGGTACATACCTAACCTAGACAGAGAAGGAGTGCAGTTCTTAGTAATGCAGTGGGACAAAGATATAACTAAATAAATAACATTTTCTCCATTCAAAGTATCATGATGGAACAGTAGCATATTTTCTATTTTACTACGTAACAAATTACTCGCCATAGATTCCGCTCTCGCTAGCCCCAACACCCTAACAACTAACACTTATGCACGCCCGCTCTCGGAAAGAGCAGAGATTTGTAACAGCAAATGCGTTTAATAGATAAAAAGGCCCGTTTTATTCTTGTCGTATATTTTATTCAAACCTCCGTGAGTGGCGCCAACGAACGATGTCTAATGAATTTAGTAATACTTCGAAATGTTACATTTTACGTTGAGATGCCAAATCGAATTGGTTCTTTGTTGTATTGTGCGTTTTTGTTTTGATTTTTTTTAATGTCCCGTTTTCAGTAATCTCTATAATAGTAGGTAAGCAATTAATATCAAAATTAATTGTCAATTTCAAGAAGAGCACATAGATAGGTGCTTCGTGGAATTATTTAGGTGCTCTTACTCAGTTGCTATTTAAAATCATTTTTAAATTATGTAATAAAATTGTGTATTAAAAAAAAACAAAAATTTGTGTACTAACTAACATAGTTTTAAGTCATTAATGTATCTACTAACAACACTATGGACAGTGTCTTTTATTTTACTCAGGTGCTAATTATAATCAGTGTTCTTTTTGGAATTATTTAAGTGCTCTTAGTCATGTGCTATTTAAAATCAGTGCTCTTCTTGGAATTATTTAGGTGCTTTTACTTAGGTGCTATTTATAATCAGTGCTCTTCTTGGAATTATTTAGGTGCTTTTACTTAGGTGCTATTTATAATCAGTGCTATTCGTGGAACTTTTTAGGTGCTTTTACTCTGGTGCTATTTATAATTAGTGCTCTTCGTGGAATTATTTAAGTGCTCTTACTGAGGTGCTATTTAAAATCAGTGCTCTTCGTTGTTGGATGTTCCGAGGTTTCGGAATATCTCTGACTACCCTCTCGGGGAATATAGTCGTGAGCATATGCTTATGCTATGCTTATGCTCTTCGTTGATTTATTTTGGTGCTTTTACTCAGGTGCTATTTAAAATCAGTGCTCTTCTTCGAATTATTTTGGTGCTATTACTCAGGTGCTCTTCGTGGAATTACTGACATTTGAACATCAGTTACAAAATAATTGTCATTCACTAAGCAAACAACAACTTCTTACAGTCAGCGGATTCGCGGCCGGTACTGTAGATAGTGTCCTTTTGACCGGCCATAAGGCTGTGTCATTTTGTATAAGGTCCCTAAGGTCAAATGTGTATTAGTTCATAATACATCCATCAGAATACGATACTCTTAAAGCTCACTTGACGTTAGCACTGCACAGCAAAGCTCATTAATTAATTAAAATGAAGAAAAAAACATCATATACCGAAGTCTTTCAGTTTAATGACTCAATTTTAAGTGATTGGTTCCATTAGAGATTACGTTTTTTTCAATATTTCATTCGTGACCTTAGGTAGCAGTAATAACTAAAAGTCCTTCCACTATGCATGGTGTTTTATCACGTAATATTTCCGTCTTGGCTGGTCTTTTAGTGTTTTTTACCGAGCACAATTTGTAAAGTGGTTTCCTCTTGGTGTTGAAACCTCGGAAATGCATCGTGGTTCTAAAAACATACTGTTTATAGTAGCTGTTTGCATTGTTACATTTAATAAAGCGAAATGCTTTTGGTTGATTAAACGACGGCGCTAACACTAAAATGAATAAGAAATAAAGTTTCATTATTGTTTTAAAATAGTGTATTTCTACATACATTTACTTGGTGTAAACATAAAAGCAATCAGCAAACTGATCATCTTACACTATGAGACCAACTTTGAATTTGAGAAAACAAATCTGCTGTTTCATACAAAACTGTATGGGATACCACCAATACAGGGTGTAAGGAAAGTATAATTTAATCATTAAACCATAATACTCTTCAAACTGAACAACTTTTACTATTGGAGCAAACCTGTCAGAGCATTAAAAAATCTGCTGTTCCATTCTAAACTCCAATGCCAACTCGACTCAAATGTATGCAATAGCAGTTTTTTTTTTTTGCTCCTATCGGTTTGCTCCCATAGTAAAAGTTGTTCAGTTTGATGGGTAGAGTATGTGGTTTAAAATAGGTTTAAAGGTTAATGATCCTTATGTATGGGATAGCTGAATTTATTTTCACGATTTCGATGTTGGTCCCATAGAGAAAATCGTTCAGTTTCATGGTCTGATCATCCTTTTAAAACCGTCAGTTTAATAAAACCCTGTATGTACGTTATTTTGTCCACTAAAACTATTTTTTATACGAAACAACAATTCCTTTAAACTAGTTTCTACGTACAATGTCCCATAAAAAGCGTGGCACTATCCCAGTGAGCACTAGAGAATTCACAGAGGCTGCTATTTCCTTTCCTTGTTACTGGCAACTTCGTAGGCGTTCCGTTTTAAGTATGTCGCCTTCCTGGACTGCAGTGCTTTTGTAGAGATACTGGATGTGATATAAATACTAGTTTGGTTTGTTCAGTTTGATGGTCTGGTCATCCACTTAAAAACTGTCAGCATATTATTATTAGGAAGGACCTTGTATACCTTAATATTGGAATCTCTAAATGTCTAACGCGTGATTCTTTGAATATGGTCAGCTTTGGATAGGAAATGAAGCTATGGTGCAACACCCTAGGCATGTGCTACTCTAAAGCACTTATCAAACGATATAATCGTAAACTTACGATCAGTCGCCATGCCCTCACCAAGGATCAAATTAGTACAATAGCAAGGTCACTCACAGGCCACTGCAAATTAAACAAGCACATGCGCACTGAAACGACCGGCTGCAGACTCAGCACAGAGAAGATAGAAACTCCTCTGCACCTTCTATGTGACTTTATAAAATCTTTTAATTTAATACAAACTGAATACTTTTTTAAGTCTAGCATATCCAGCGTCTACCCAGGTTCACAACACGGGGCAAAAAGACTCATTCTTTTGACAAACGCCGCGGGAGCGAGGCCCTCGGAGGATACAATTTGCGCTAGAGGTAGAATTTTTTTCTTCCACACCGCAAGGAACTGCGCATTTCTAATGCAAATGTGCTACGTGGATCATTATGCTCTGATTTCAGAGCGTTTAGAGTAAGGTTCAAAGATTTCGCGTTTCGTGTTTCTTTGTGCGTCTTGTAGAAGTGTGAATGTTTAAAATTTTTGTTAGGTACGTTTTTCTTGTGAATGTTTTTGTTATGTCTGGCGTGTGAGATTGAATTAGGTCGTCGAATTAGAAATTGAATGTTATTGTTTTGAAACAATTTAAGAACAGAAATTGGGTAAATAATGCTTGATATTTATTTCGTGCTTGTACTAGTTTTGGCTTTGGGTAGTAAGTATTATTGGCAGAGAAGAAAAGAATAAAAGGAAATTAAAAATATAAATAAAGTAAATTCTAGTTATTTTTACGTTGTTCTCTAGTTCTTAATAATAATAAGCTCTATGTAGGCTTAGTTTGCTATTAGAAACACATAGGTACGTATATTAATTATGATTCCGTATTAATTAAGACAAACTCAAATGTAACTTATTGCTTAGAACTGGAGGTTTGAAATGTAATGTATTATGGTTTAAAAGTTTTATCACATTCGTAGTAACAAATTATATATAACAACAGACATCTGTAATAATTTGGGCGGGTCACATTGCAGCGGAAAATGTGTACTTCGTACACTTAAAATAGAGCGGGCCGGGTCACGACACGCATCAAATTGACGGATTTTCAGTTTGACGTAATACTGGCAGACGTTGCAAAAAGTTCCCCATGGTTTAGCATACTGCGACGGGTCTCATCGCACGGACGGAAATCCGCTGCGCAAATGCGACCCACTCCGCTCCGGCGGAGGATGCGTTTGTTCATTTTTTATCTATCTATAACGTCACGCCTCTTTCCCTGTGGGGTAGGCAGAGACCAATGCGTGCCATTTACTACGATCCTTGCATACCTCTTTTGCCTCATTCACATCCATACATCTCTTCATACATGCCCGTAGGTTTCGGTTACTCCCCATTTGGTGTTAGTTCATATAAATTGTATAAAAGCGATTTGGGGGCGGATTTGACCTGATTAAACCCACTCTAATATGTCACGTGTTAAAAAAAGACGATGTTATAGAGAAACCTGTTTCAAATTAAATACGTCCATTAAATATAAATCGAAAATCTGTCCCAGTAAGTCAAAAGAGGCAATCGTAGTACAGTAATAAACTCATAGTAGTCTGTTAGCATTTTAATTAATTAAGAGTCGGCGAAGGGGCGAGGGAAAGGGGGAGAAGCTTTGGGGGGGGGGGGGGGAGGAGAAGTGCAACAGTCAGTGTTTACGCACCGAGACACCTAGTGACTTCGCCTCAACATTCTGTGTTGCCATTTTAGTTCTACTCTAGAATTCAATAGGAAAGTTATAGATTTTGAAATACGTTTTTTTGTGTTCTTAAATTGACAAAACGGAATACTTATGGAATTAATTTGGTGTCTGTCCATCCGTCCATCACCACACTTATTTTAATAAGAAACCGTTTACCCAGCTGAAACTTAAGATGGGTATAGAAATTAATGAATAATTTTCTATTCCGTTACGCAGTTTTTTGGGGTAGAAGGGGTTAACAAAGAACATGAATGTATCCGAATTATCAATTGAAATTCAATGAAATGCGATTCCAAAAGTAAATTGAATTTAAAATGTTTATCCGACTGCGCGAAATACCTAATGTTTCTTTGAAATTTTAATCAAAAAAAAATTCAAAGGTACGAATTACGCCAAAACTCATTTTATTCACAAACTAGGGCATCACCCAGATGAATATCGTAAAAGGCAACTTATATCTTCCAGCGTCAAAGACAACGAAAATAAACACGACACAATTTACATTGGTATAAAATAAACCTTTCCACAATCAAGCCTCACCTGATAGATTTAAACGGCACACTATTACATTATTGCGACATCTGGCAACACGATTCTCCCTGCAGCTTAGCAGGAAGCCTTAGTCCATTAGGAAAATTAATGTTTTGAATTACTCGCGGTCGCAGCAGTGAAGAAAGCTATTCTTTTAAAGACAGTAGTGGCGGGACTGTAATGAAATTAAAGAATAAAGGAAAGTGATTCTTTAACTGTGACGGGTTAAGTTTCTGTTTATTATGGGTTGAGTTTGAGATTTTGATTGTTTACGAGAATTAAAAAACACATTTGGGTGTAGGTAGTTATTCCCTCTTAAAATCTTCTCAAATCCAAATTTTCCAGTTACATGTAGATACTTTGTCCATTTTCAAATCTGTCTTCTTGAGAATCTGTACTTTTGAGAATCTGTTCTTATGGGAACAAAGAGTGATTCTAGCCAAGAATAGATCAGTCAATTTTTTACCGTGGGTCTCATACGATGCGACTAAATCATAAATTTTTATATGCAGCAGGTATTATAGTGGGCTAAAGTTACCATTAATTTTTCCAGCTACGTGAACTTTATTCTTTAAAAAATCTGTCCTTTTGAGACTTTGTCTTTATGAGAATCTGTCTTTTTAGAATCTGTCCTTATGCGAACAAAGAGTGATTTTGGCTTAGAATAGACCATTTAATTTTTACCGTGAGTATCATACAAGGCGACAAAAGCATCCGATTTATGCAGTGATATAGTGGACCAAAACTGTCACCAGTTGACATGTTTTATAACATTAATATTCTGAAAGCAAGCTTGCAATAGCACGCTTAAAAACGTATTAGAATGAAAGTTTCTGCCTACTCCGAAAGACATAATAGTCATAACACAAACCCACCAGCGATCAAACCGCCGCGCCGCCTTGTGATTGAGTTGTAAGCTATTTCCCAAGAAACGACTGCATTTATTTATCTTCTGGCTTCAAACAACGTGAAAATTAAATAAATCTTCATATTATGTTTCTCACATAGGCATATGCTCACGACTATATTCCCAAAAATGACAGGGGGAGAGAGATATTCTAAATAAAAATACCATATTTAAAATATCAACATTTCACTAAAATTGTCCAAACTCTGTCCAGTGTGACAGGTAGAGCCGTTATTATTAAAAAGTTCATAGTTCGGTAAAACTTATTTCATTAATGTTATTTATTAATGTTACCTTTGAGTTTATTAATTTGTTCAGTAACCGTTAATATACAAACATGATGCACATTTAGTAAAGCCACTACATTTGTAAAATTGCAATTCGGAACGCCTGCAGGCTTTTTGCATTTGATTGCACTGTCAAACCGTTATTGGTTTCGGTAGCTAATTTGGTTTTAGACTCCCTTTGTAGTGATTAGGGCTAACACATTCATTAGGCTTTGCCATTTGGATTATTGCTATTGCTGGACTCATTTCGTTTTAGATTGGAATGGACAAAGAAAATATATTATAGTTTGGAGTTTGGAGTAACGCGTTATCTGAACCTTGTTTATATCAAAGTAAAAACATTTTGTAAGACAAATTTCTACACAGGTATGTTTTATTGAATTCCGAAACATTCGTTTGTTAACTAAAACATAATAATAAACTTACCTACTAAAAGGGCATTTTTGCTTGCTCAAACGGTAGGTACTCATATTGAGTCTCTTATTTGATACCTACTTAAACATATTTTAAAGTTGTCTAAATTTCCAATTACGTTTTATAATTATATTTATAATATAACGACGACAATGACGTTTAATTATTTTTTTTTAGTTTTTGTGTATTTCTTTTTTTTATTTCCCGTGTTTAAATTTAAACTATACCTGTAGCAAATAATTTGACAACTCCAAATGGGATAATGGTCGTGAGTTTATAACAATTTTTACTGAGGGTTTACTATGAGTTGATTTAGAAAAAGATATTTTTGTGCTGCGTGTTTTTTTTGGACCGAAGAAGAACTAAAACATTTGTGTTTTATCCTGAAGATAAGGAAAGAAGCTAATAAAGTAGGTGAGATAGTTTCTCTCCAACTCAAAAGGAATTAGTAAAGTATGACTGTATGTGTGAGTTGAAACGAATGATGTAAATTGAATGACGAAGACAGCCTCATTTTATACCTCCGGTATCGTATATCTGTATTCTTTTGCTGCTTAATATTTGATTGATTTATTGAACAGTAAACTCAAAATATATATTTTGAACACTCAAAATTCTATCCACAACAGCTATCAGAGGATTCACCAGCGATTCGGCGGCGTTTCGTTCACGATTCGCGTTCACATAGCTGAGACTTCATTTCCTCCGGGTGATGGATGACGGTGTATCTTCAATGAGATTTATAATGGTCTGTCACATTCCACCAGTACGATGCGTGGAGTGGAGATTGATGCAAAACGTGTTATTTAGGCTACAGTTGCATTGTTTTGGCGAGGCTTTAAAAAAAGTAACGTAAAAATCTGTGCGTTGCACTCTAAACTATACGCCATGCGAATGGAAATATTTATGAATGTAGATTGCGGCGAAAGAAGTGTAAGAATTGTAGCATTTTTTTAAATGTTTTTTTGTTTCCTTCATTAATTAATTAATTGTCAAAGTGTATTGTAGTGTTACTTTTGTAAACTGTTTTCTGTGCATGTAGTGTTCATCTCTAAGTGGTTGTTCATTTACTCAATGTTATTGTAAATTGTACTCTTGTATCATTGTAACAGATATTGATGAACCAGAAATAGTAGATTACACACCGAGGACAGGAAACTAAGAATGGTCTCAGAGCCCAGGTACAAACATGTGATATGAGGCTTTCTTATTTACTGCCTGAGGTTAGTATACTATTTTTCTCCTCGACGGAGGTGGAAAGCGGCAACTTCGTTTAGCGCAGTGGGACGAAAAATTGACGCTTTCCGTCCGGAGGGGAGAAATGGTATATTATATCAGCAAAACTCACTGAAGGCCAAGTAAAATAAATGGATTTAACTTGTGCGAACATTTTACGAAAAATTTGCTAGCCATTATCGCCTTTACATCAACGAAACGTCAGGTATACAAATCAGTCAGTTATGAATAAATGAATTATGAATTATTATTATTATTGTTATGAATTGAACGCAGGAAGCTGGAAATAGGAATGGTATACTTTAAATAGGTATCTAGATCACGGACCAAGTGCACGTCGCCGCTAGGGCGCCTACTTTGCGAGCTTCAACTAAATGTGCTTTGGGCCTATCCATTCATTTTACTTTGATCGAAGATTGTAGGTAGATACACTGAAATGAACATAAAAACCATGTCAGAGGCCGTAAGGAGGTCTGAAAAAACTCGGACACCAGGGCTTGCTGCCCACACGATAAGAAGAAAGCTGAAATGAAGCTAATCCCATAATATCTTAAAAATCGTACTTCCTACCAAGTATTTTTGAGCACCATACTTTCGCAAAACGTGCAATAAACATGCACAACTTACTATACTAACAAACCCCCAAAAAAACCTTTACTCATTTAAAATACATCGAAACACACCAAAAACCGTATGGTAATGTAATTGCAATACACCAAAACACAACTCGGGACCCTAATGTCTGTCTTTGACTGTAAGCAAGGGGAAAATTTTCTTAAAAGGTTGTCCATAAGGAGATACAGCGCGACTATTACTTATGCATTAACCTGAGACCGTTGCCTAAGCGGTCCCTCAGGCATCATGCCGGCCCGCCCGCATGATTTTATTTTACCACTCTTCTAACTAAAGGTTGTGGATATTGGTAAGCTAGAAAGGAGTTATGAAGGTTAAATTACTTACATATAGGTACATAGATAAACTCACGACCATAATCCGTTTCGGGATGGTCAGAAATATTTCTGCATCTGCGCATTTGTTTCAAACGAGTAAAGCGATAAAAGGGAGCTAGCTTCTAGCCCACAAATACATTGCATATTAATCTTTTATCCCTTAGTCGCCTCGTATGATACCCACGGGAAGGAATGGGAGTGGTCCATTCTAAGCCGGAACCAAACGGCTAAGGGACGTAAAATTACGATGAATAGTTATACTGCCGTGCTAAGCCAAAAGGGCCTATGTCCGAAAATGATCAAAATCTGTTCCTTTTTAATTTAGATTCCTTGAACTGTAAGGAACCAGAATTTGTAAACAAAAAAATTTTATATTTACTATAAGTGCCTGAAAAACGAATAACCAATTAGACGTAAAGGTGTTTTTGTCACCAATTCCTAGATATATTAGAAGTATGTCTGAAATACTAAGGGAAAAAGTCGTATGATTCACTTACCTTAGTACAATAAGACGTAAAGTGTAGCAAGAAACACGATGGTTGTTATAATTTTAACCGCAAATTATAAAACTATCCTAAGCGGTTTGGACGTATTTCTTACCTTTGATCTATAAAAAACAAAACGTTTTTGTCGAAATCGCTAAAACGGGCATGTGCCCTTTTAGCTTAGCGCGGCAGGGGTGGTTAGCAACTCTGTTACAACTACTTGTCAACTATGCAGCTGTTGCAAAGCTTACTTTTAGTACCTATGTTGTAATTTTTTGGATTTGAAGTGTTGCTGGCTTGCCAGCCCACACAAGATAAGATAAGTTTCAGGATGATGTGATTTTTCATGTTATACAAGGTGAAACAAAACACCTAAAAACATCGAATTAAACATCTTTAACTATGGAGACGAAGACGAAAAAAGATCGACTGTTCCATACATTTGAGTCGAGGTGCAGTTTTGTATGAAACAGCATATTTTTTAAAAAAAAAAATCTCTATGTTGTTGGCTTCACAGTGAAAGTTGTTCAGATTGATGATGGTCAAAAGTTTAAGTCGTATCGACTCTAAAGCACCCCATTAAAACATTACTAGGGTATTTTGTTACACCCTATATTATACTACTAATAGTAGCCCCAGGGTTTGGGCAACAGAAATGTTGACGATGCCTAATAAAGTCACCACTTAAGAAACGGTAAGTCACCACTTACGAAACAATAGTCACCACTTACTAAATGGTAAGTCACCACTTACGTCCCCGGTTACGGTTGGTGCTATACTAAATACCACACACCGTTAATGTTGTCGTACTCGTTTTAGAAGTACAAAGCTATGTTTATTTATAGAGCTTACGTTACTTCCAGTTTCACAAAGTTCTCGAGCCATCCTTTCGCCACGAAAAAAAAGTTTTGACAATCAATCTGTTACGTGAGCCTATTGTAATTGGGTTTTTTGCTGAAACAAGACAACTGACTCGTGACTTGGGTACTGAATCTGTGGTAATTTTTAACCTTTTAGATCTAGGTTAGATTGTAAAACTTTTTTTTTCATTTTGAACTGCGGTAGGGATACAAATAATTTATATTATCTCACTGCAGACCGAAATCTTACTGTAATGAATTTAAAGGTGTGTTTATGTGTGTTCTCTTTTGGCGTACAATAAAATTAAATACTTATTTTTTTTAATAAATCATTTAATTATTATTAATTTATTTATATATTTATGAATATTTAGATATAACGAGTTTTTGCCGGCTACTTTGTTTGCACCCGGCTCCCGTAATCGCAGCTAGAATATATACCAGTTTTTAAGTTTAATTTCACTCGTATGCTTTTAAACACAAAAAGAATAATCGAAATCGGTCAAGAAGTTTTTGGGTGATAATCGAATAAACAATGAAAAAATCATCAGACAAAAACCTAAAAAAAACTGTCATTTAGGCTGGCTTGCACCAAAAAGTATGTAGGCTTAAACATGTTTAAATATGATGCTGTCACTGTCTTTTGTATGAGCAGTGTGAGTGACAGAACTATCACTGAATACGTTTAAGCTTAAAAACTTGTTGGTGCAAGCCGGGCTAAGAGTATGTCCCACCTTAACAACATTATTGTAACATTTTTTAAATCTTTATTGCACAGACTCTTCCTTTCCGGTTTCATAATTGTGTAGATGAGCTTATATCTATACTTTGTTAATACCGATAAACTCCTTCGATCTCTAAAATTACCTCTTTGCGTATCAAAGAACGTAAAAATAAGGTACATAAAGCGAAATGGAATCGTCTGCCGACGTGACGGTATATTTCGTAGGATATGAGACTGACACAGTATTTGAAAGGCTATTTCCTGTAATGCGTCAAAGAAATCTTCGAGTCTGCGACGAATTGAGCATCTGCTTTTGATATACCCTTCTTCCATATTTTGCGCAGTTACTTACACAAAAAAGTATTTACAAGGCTTCTTGCGATTGGTGTAATTATGCGATAATTCTCTTTTTTGTAGGTTGCTTTCATATTGAAGTATGTTCATTAGAACATAATACACATACAGGGTAACAAAATACCTTAGTTATTTAATGGAATGGTTTAGACCATCAAAATGAAGAAGTTATTTGCTATAGAGCCAATAAAAAAAAAAGTAGTATTTAATAAAAAAACTCCAACTCGACTCAAACGTATGCAGATTTTAATTATTTCTTTTTATACTCTTCTCCTGGGTGTTTTTTTTTTTCAATTTGATGGTCTAAACCTCTTTATTAAATATTACTACAGTGTTTTGTTACACCTTGTATTATAAGCTATCAAATAGTGAAATATAGCCTCATAATTGTTGCACCAGTTTTCCTGTGATTTGGACAAAAACAAAAAGTTTTGAATTACATCCCTACACCGAGTACTTTTTCAGCAATACCTGTAGGCTGACTGCCCATAATGTTGGTGAGCGATGCAGTGAAAAAGGAAATAACTAACCAATAGAGCACTCGCTCTATCGCGTCATAAGAAATTTGAAGGGCTACCATTGGCAAAAAATTCACCATTGAACACCTTGCATACTTCATCGCTGCCTTGGAAATCTGGAAGGGACATCCAGCCGATTCCAGCCTAAAAAATTTAGATTTTTAGGGCATGTTAGCTTATCCGACAGATATTTTGACGTAATTTCATAAAAAAATTATGTCAAACTATCTGTCGGATAAGCTAACAAGGACTTACACAGAAGTGGTAAAACAGGTCCATAATGTATAAAAATTAAATGCTTTTGTGCTACGCCGTAGTAAATTGCTACGAATCGTAGCAAGCTAAAGCGTAGCAACAATATTCAATATCTCTATTATCCCTAAGGCTAAGACAACGTTTGAATGATAGTTAACCGAAAAAAGCCACCAACATCCGAGAGCAAAATGTTTTCTTTTGCCGCAACAAATTGAAAAGCGTCTGTTTTTTCATAAGGGACCCGAGGTACTGAATTACGTACGATCCTACCATCATTGCGGTCGACCCTTCTTTCTCGCTATAGGTATAATTCTTGCCCTTTCCAGCTAGTTATTGCCTGCCATTCGGGATACTGCATTGGTATTTGTGCTAAGAGGTTAGGGCTAACAGCGGTGAAGATGTAAGCGTTTCGATTATTTATTAAAACTACAGGTAAACGGTATACGCCGTCTGAGCTTAGAATGGGCACAGTTTCTACACGTGGTCGTCATACAAGGCAATTAAGAGGAAAGGTTTCCTTTTATGCTTTTCGTGGAAAAGTTAGCTATCTAACAATTATTGAGGATTACACGCATATTATTGACACATTTTCGTTACGCAAAATAATACAAAACGCATATCTATAAACAGGGTGTAAAATTTAACCCAAGAAAAAAAACGCCCATTTTTTTTTCAGTTACAATGAAAGAGAGAATTATTACTATTACAAACTTAAAATATTTTGTCAATTAACATACATGACACATTGTCATACATGACAATATTTCTAATTATGTATCATCTTTTATTGAAAGCTGTAATCGACTGTACAATGACGTACCTAGTTAAGTTAATATCAACTTAAAATAAGTCTCAAAGTCGAATAGATTTACGAACAATGGACTTGCTTCATAATTAAGTAAAATAAACTTGATAAATTGATGAATATTCATTGATATTTGCATATTGTTTGCTGATTATGAAAGTGTTCGTCTCTTATCGACGAATAAATATTGAAGACTGACAACCTTGTTATTGAACAAAACGAAACAGTTTTTTTAATGAAAATATATGTTATTTTCTGCATTAAGACGCTGTTATCCCGTCGAGGCCGTTTTTTGAACACGAACGAAAGTGTTTTAAACTGTGTTTAAAACACAGTTTAAAACAGACTTTAAAGTCTGAAATTAAATTATGTCTTATTTAAGGATCGGGCGGATGGGCGACTGTTCTCAATTACACGATTAGATTAAGTTTACTAGATAGAAAAAAATCCCAAAGTTACCCCTTTTTGTTATGTTTTTTCAATACTATGATTAAACTGCTGATATTTAACTTTTTATTCTTGTACTCAACTAAATACATTAAATATTTCTAGTGAACTCAGAAGAATTTTTAGCTTAGAAACTCCCATGAGCAAAGATATTGACGAAAAACACGTTTTTTTGCGATCCTGCTTTCAATTGGAGCGGGATGGCAAATTGTAAACTTATGCTTGCAAGAAAGAGACGCTTGCACTGGGATAACCTAGCCTTAACATACATTCGTTCTTCTACTGCAAGGCACATGCCTAACCTAGTAGATTTCACATGCGTATCACGATGATTATCGTTACCGTTTGAGAGCAGTCGGTATTACGTTCATAAGTTAGAAATACTCGTTGGTATATAGTATGGCGTCCGTGCAGATTTGAACCCAGACCTACAAGATTGAGAGTCACTCCGCAACGCGTCACCAATGTTGAATGAATTGAACACCTAAAATTTGAAATATAAAGCTTATAAAAAACAAAAAGTACGTTATAATCTGAAACAATAAAAAATGCTAAATATGAGCCCTGCAAATACAAATACTTACGAACATTATATTATAGTTTGCAAATATTTTAATGCTAAATATAATTTTCTGAAGGAATTTAGGTGAAGGAAAACATCGTGAGGAAACCTGCATGCTTCAATTTCGAGGCATGTACTGTACCCACTGTCCATTACATTCTGAGTTTTCAGAATGTCTGTGACTACCCCCTAGGGGAATATAGTCGTGAGCATATGCTTATGCTATAATTTTCTGACATTCCAGACCACGATTATCGACGTGTGAGTTAGAAAAGACACTTTAATAAATTTTGCTATAATTAAAATTAAATTAAATTAAATAGTCATTTATTGCCTCGAGTAAAACATATTTTTGTACTTATGTAGCTTCTAGAACAGCACAGTAAAATTAATAAAAGCTCTATGTGAACGCGACAAAAATTAATCTACGATTCTTCAAAATTATCATAATCCATACCTACTTTTCTCCATGACGAGAGACGAATAAAATATTATAAGCACTTCTGCCGAAGGAAACGGAATCCGTAAGAACCTCCAACTCGCCGCCGGTTTCTGCGGTAATACGACAAAAAACGGTGCCTTCCGGCCCTCCGCTATGATTGTATTACTTCCTAGAATATACGAGACTCCGAAGGCAGATTGAATGGAACGTGTCTACTGGATAATCGATGTTCATAGTTACGCAGATTCTGTTACTTCTGTGTTTTTTGCGATTTCAGTTTTGCTACCATAGTAAATGTTGCTCAGTTTGATGATCTGAAACACCCCTGAAAAAATCACCAACCAACCATAATCATTACTTACTAACCCAAACATATCCAGTTATACACACCTATACAAGGTGTTACAAAAATACAAATAAACCTTTAAGGGGGTGGTGTAGACCATCAAACTGAACAACATTCACTATGGGACCAATATCGAAATCGCGCAAAAAAAAATTTATGTTCCATACTCTACAAATCGACTAGAGCTAAAATATGTATGGGATATCAAATTTTTTTTTTCGCAATTTCGATGTTGGTCCCATAGAGAAAGTTGTTCAGTTTGACGGTCTAAACAACCCCCTTAAGAGTTTTAAAAATTTATTCTTACTTATGAAACACCCTGTATACAAGGTGTTACAAAAGTACAAATAAACATTTGAGGGGGTTGTTTAGACCATCAAACTGAAGAACTTTCACTATGGGACCAATATCGAAATCGCTAAAAAAAATATCATGTTCCATACTCTACAAATCGACTAGAGCTAAAATATGTATGGGATATCTGATATATTTCGCGATTTCGATGTTGATCCCATAGTGAAAGTTGTTCAGTTTGATGGTCTAAACAACCTCCTTAAGAGTTTTAAATATTTATTTTTACTTATGTAACACCCTGTATAGCTGTAGTCAAAAAGCTCGTAATTTTTCACTACTGTAAATTTGTAGAGTAATGCCATAATATTGAACACGATTCTTCTTCTTGTAATGCCCCTTCCTATCGGAGATTGACTATTGTTAGAGCTATTCGGACCCTGGAGACTGCAGCTTTAAATATTGAGATGGAGTTCATATGGAACCTTTCACACAGGTTCTTAAGCCAGGAAGTCTTTGTACCAGGCATTTTAGTCTCCATAAAATTTTCCGTTGCAGAATTCCCATTAAATACGGAGACGCACGCTAATAAACTAGAACAACCAAACGTCATCATTTCTTACTAACCCGAACATAATATCCAGTTATACACACACACCTTTAGTCATATAGCTTGTCATTTATCGTAACGTAATACGCAGAAAGTACGACATTATACATTCATAATATTATTATCCTTTCGATATGTTGACATTCGTCTAAAAACCTCAAGCAACCGAACGTCATAATTTCTCACTAACCCAAACATACTCAGTTATAAAAGGTGTTACAAAACTACAAATAAACATTTAAGGGGGTGGTTTAGACCATAAAACTCAACAACTTTCACTATGGGACCAATATCGAAAACGCAAAAAAAAAAATATGTTCTATACTCTACAAATCGACTCGAGCTAAAATATGTATGGGAATCAGTTTTTTTTTTTCGCGATTTCGGTGTTGGTCCCATAGAGAAAGTGTTCAGTTTGACGGTCTAAACAACCCCCTTAAGAGTTTTAAAAAATTATTCTTACTTATGTAACACCCTGTATACACTTCTGTAGATAAAGTCATAAAGGTCGTAAGTTCTCAGTACTTCACATATTTCTATAATACTATGTTGACGTCTTGTTGACGTTCTATTTAAAACCTCAAGCAACCGAACGTCATTATTTCTCGCTAACCTAAACATACCAAGTAGTACACACCTCCATAGGTACCTATAGTCATAAAGCTCGTAAGTTGTCAGTACTATACGGTAGAGAACAATAAAGAACCGAGACCGCACCTCGGCGCCGAGCAAAAGTGCTATCGTTTTGTTGTAAGGTCCCCCGCGTGACATTACTTCAATTATATTGGTACACGACCTACGAGGACGCATGTTACACCGAATCGTGTCCAAAAATTAATTAAAAAAACAGAATCGTTATTTGATTTATTTAATACTCCGGTTCTTAAACTTTTTGGGCTTTCTGTGCTTTAGACGCTTTAGTACAATTTTAAAACCTATGTTAATATTTAAAACAAACAAAGTTTACAATTCAAAAAGGACTTAAAAATAAGAGTACCGTGTTTCTGCAATCAGATTTATTAATAAAAATCTTTAAAAAGTAAATTTGGAAATTTTAAAAGTTATGAGCATAAGCATTGTACTTACGCGCAGACCCAGGGACCCGAAGTGGGTCTGACCTCTGACAACAAAATATTTTCTGTGCCATTTCAGTCCAGTTGGGCACCTCTAGCTTACCGAGCCCACAGCACGCAATAAGAATACACTCGTGACTTTACATATCAGGGGGCACGGGGTTTCACTAGTAGTGCCCAAACTCAAACACTATCTTTTATTAACGAAAACTCAAAAACGCAAAATACAGAACACCAGTGCAAACGTAATCAATCCTACAAACTACAAATAAAAGATATCCTCCAAAGCACCCACCCGAGGCAGAACACTATCTTATAAAAATATTATGTTAATCAAAATAAAGTTTTACTGAAAGTTTTTAACTTAGTGAACCTGGTTATCATAAATCACATTAGTAATTTGTTTAACATGTAACTCATTTTATTTTCTGCAATAAATTCTCGCAACCAAAAAGTATCTCTTTACTAAAATCTCAACTCAGGTATAACTTTTTAATTTCACCACATTACATCTCCGCTCAATATCACACCGAACATTTTTAGCATGAGGCACGTCACGTTGCCCGCGGATCGTGCCTCACATTGCGAACTAAAAGATTTAATTGTTTGAAACCGTACGTGATACGGACCCGATACGCGATCTGTTCGATTGTTCGGAAAAACTCCGCCGGGGATTTCATTTTAGTTGTCCGAAATTCGTCAACGTGAAATTCCTATTTTCGTGTTTGACTTTTGCTTTCGACTTGCAAGTGTTACGATCGGTTTATGGGATCTGTTGAATTGTTACGACGCGAATTTAACGACAGGTTTAATTAATGTCTTTATGTGTAGATACATAATTTTGAATTGGGCATAAAATATTAATTTGGCTACAACTGACGACTAGTTAAAACGATACGAAATTGTGTCAAATTAGAATAATAATTTAATGGTTATACTATGTTATAGAGTTTAAAAAAAAATGCTTTGAAAATTACGAAACTTGCAACCAATCTGTACAAGGTACTTTTGGTGGAGTATGGCTCGTTTCCGTTCTCATTCACCTTTCCAGCAGTCGCATACTATACAGGCTGATTAAGTTAAAAGTACTCGTAACAAAAAAAATGAAAACATAGATTGCGTACGACGCAAAAGGCATAAATATTCCATAACATCTACCTATAATGTATAAAACCAGACTAAAATGGTTTAAAAAGATTAATTAAAATATTATTATTTTTAACTGACCCGGTTGGTGTAATGGTTACCACGCCGAACTGCCAAACCAGGGTCATAGGTTCGAATCTCGGTTCGGTCATGGATATTATATGTTTGTGCCGTTGTTGTATGGTTCCCATAACAAAAAGCCTAAGGTTTACTTGGGATCATTATATCGATGTGCATGTGAGCGTTATTTATTATTTATTAATTATTACAAATGCGTAGTTTAAGATTTCCTCATTATTAGTTGTAACGCTCCGGTGTGACACACGACCACCTTATTCAGGAACTATGTACTTACTAACTTTGAAGGGACTGTCATTATTAATGGTACCAGGAATCGGTAATGTTTAAAACTATCTAATTAAGATATGAAACCATGGTGGGAAGAGTGTCAACATAATATTATACCGTCATACTATTATCAATAAAAAAAAAAAGACTTCCTATTTTTTATTTTATAAACCTATCCTATATAGGTACAGCTAACTCATAGAGTCATAATATGTCGTTTAATGAAAAAAATATTGCTTCGAGCCCGTTTATGTTACATAAATTTTAGCAGACTTACGAGTATTACACAAAAGAAGACTTTACTACCTTTTTTTTGTTTTAACTCGAATTCTAATAGATTCAACTAAAACTAATAACAACACATTTTCTAGTTAGGTATGCTAAAATATTATTTTCACATAAACTATTTAAATTTTTTTTTAATGGCACTCTGCTTGTAGCAATTTAGCCAGTATCAAGTGGTTTTTGTAGTCTTAAGTATTGTTATGACGAAAACACATTAGAGCTATACAAAATGGCGGAGCCACGTGCAAGCCTAACACAGGTTAATACGTACGCGTTCGCCCTCCGTCAGACTTGCAGCGCGACTCCCATAAACTATTTACTAGATATTTTTCTCGGTGTATACCAAAACAAACCCTGCAATCCGACTAAAAACAAAAGCCGTTTGAACTACGTGCACAACTCGAAATAGTGTTGGACAAAATTTACGATTGCCATCGTCTTTACTTTGTCCGGCTTAATTAAACCTTTCCTAGTACATTAATATCAATTATGGTAATCCGACCGAAGTGGATTCAACTGCCGACCTTATTCGTTTGGGGATCTTGCCTGTGGTTTAAGTGGAAATGGAGTTAAGTTAACTGTTTTATAGTTTTACTAGTCAATAGGCTTTGACGTTGAATGTCGCTTTTGTTAGTGTTCTTTATTTGAAAAAAGTGTTATGACTTATTTAGAACCTTTTGTTTTAATTTATTTAGCTTCATGTTATAAATAAAATACAAAAACGCCAAACTGCTGAGCGTTTGTTGGCGATAGGTACAATTACACCTCTAAACAGTTTGTACATGTGAACGTGACACTTTTTTTTAGTTGTATAAAGTTAATGATGCTAAAATATCTTACAAAAAATAAAAAATAAATACGCCTTTTAAAATATCATTTGTATGTTTGACAAGTTGTTCTGAATATATTTTTCAAAGTAAAACATATACGATTTGTCTTAATACGTAGGTATACAGGGTGTTATGGTAAAAAGTTGTATTACTTTAAGGTTTGATTGTACCCACACTGAACAACAACTACTACGATATTGCTAAAAAAAAGTTTGAATGTTTTAATACAATAATTAGCTCCTAACTTTGAACTAATAACAAGAAACCATGAATAGAAGTGTCAATAACAAGCTTCATTAAAACGAAGTTAGTTTACACCGTAACTAAAACTCCTGTATCAGAACTTTAAAGTTTACAACAACCTTAAGTTTAATATCTGCTTTCTACCTCGCGAGATTCTTTACCGAATTGCATCTTCCAAGTTTACTTGTTTACTTACTTTGGCAGATTGTAGATTAAACATCGTTGGTAATTTATTTCTCTAACACGGCATTTTCAAGGTAATTTATTAATTATTACGGTAAGAAAACACCGATACACATATTTACACAATGATTAAAGATGATCACTCAGAAAAATCTAGTCTTCTTTGATTGTCAAGATGACAGTCGAAGAAAAATTCATAGAAAAAAAATTAAACCAGCACTGGCCTCTAAACCCTATCCATTTACACGCATACAAGATAATTTGTATGACGTCTCACGCACACCAACCTCAGAAAGTTTGTCCGTTTTATATGGTAGAAGTGTGAGGCTCAGTCTAGACATATATCAGTCTACTTTATCTACAACTATTCATATTGGTAAACCTTTAAAAAAAAAGTGTTGTTGTTGAACAGGTAACACAGTGAAAGCTGAGGTGAATAACTCACGCACATGTGCTTAAATTATTCCTTTAGTAAAAATTTACGTTTATTTGTGTTTTTTCACGAATTAAATTGATCACTTATAATAACATTTTACTTTTAACAATAGGAGGGTTATGATTTAAGCGGCTTGTTCCCAGTAGTCTTACCGAGTAGTTTTACCTCACACATACACTCACTACAGAGTGCTGTTCGCCTCAACTCTCGCTGCGTTACTGTAGTGTAGGTTCGTAGTTTAGTAATTACTCTGAGACAAAAGTAATAATTATTAGTGGCTGACATAATAAGCATAGCATAAGCATAGCATAAGCATATGCTCACGACTATATTCCCCGAGGGGCTAGTCACAGATATTCTGAAACCTCAGAACATCCACGTTTCACCAGAAGTACCGAAACACTGTTCAGTGTGACGGGGGTTGAGCCCGTCGCCACTTATAATGGACAGTGGGTACAATACACGCCTCGAAATGGAATCATGCAGGTTTCCTCACGATGTTTTCCTTCACCGAAAAGCCAGTGGTGTAACAAATCGTACATACATTCCGAATTCATTCATTCATTGGTACGAGTCGGCTTGGACGGGGATCGAACCATCGCCTTCTGCACGGCAGGCAAGGTTACTCGCCACTGGACCACCACGGCCTCTGACATAATTCTAGCATAAAATATTATGTGTCTAGAATCAGTTTCCTCAAATTATTAGAATGATACCAACCATACGTGTAATCATTGAAAAATATGTTTTCTTTAATTTTTTTCAACTTTATTCTTAAACAGAAAGTTGGTAGTTGTAGCAATGATTCTGACAACCCCCAAAGGGATTACGTTCGTTAGTTTGTGTATGTGTATGTTTTATCCGCGCACAACCTAAAACTCTAATTAACAAAACAACGCACGCATCTTTCAACTTATCCCAAACAACATTGTCCATTACGGCTCGCCATTTTAACCAAGGTAAAATCGTTTCGAAAATTCTTACCAAAGAAACTGCTCCTTTAAGATTTCACTAGATCTTTTATGAAGCAATCACAGCACCGTTCGGCAAACTTTACGCTCCTTTTGAATACGTACAATTACGAGGCAATAACTTGTTGGAAAATTGATTCCGCCGGTTGCCATGGCGACGAATTTGAGAGGAATTGAAATTGGTAAGTTTTGTAGGCTTCGGCTTCGTTGGCATTGAAACGATGCGAACGGTAGATGGGGCGGGTTGTCAGTAATTACGTTGTAATTGACAGGTGAAATTGATGAATGTTTAAAAGACTGTTAGGTTCTTTATAATCAGGTTTATTTTATGCTGGCAGACCGAGTTTTTGTATGAATAATTAGCCGCTGCCATTTTATTTGATTTTAAACAACGAGAAAGTTATGCATTAATAACATTAATTATTATAAAATTGCATTTTGTAACAATACAGCAATATGCAAAGGAAAAAGGGTTGATGATGACATATAATAACTATGATAGAAAAGATACACAATATTTAAAGGATGTTGTTTAGTGTCATGGGTACAATATCCCCTTAAAGTAATGCAACTGTTTAACCTGTATAATTAAAATATGTTTAAAACTTACCGTAAATAGTTATGCTTATGCCACTAAGGTGCAATTATCAAGATTTAAGTCACCGGATTTAAAATCCCTTACCCAGACAAAAATAAACGAAATATTTTCACTTACATCACAGTGCACATTTTACACAGGAAGTAATCTTTTAAAATCATAACCTAAAAATACGACCCTGCCCCTTTTCAAGACATCATAATTACGAACAACGCAAACGTAAAAGACTGTACTTTATTAACCCTAAAATGTTTTACAACAGAAATTACGACGAGTACGGTGTATTTAAAAAAAATAACGGCGAAAACTCTCCGGTAAAATAAACGGAAATAAAAAAAAAGTCGTCGGCGTAAACCTCGGATGTTGGCTAATAAAGGAAACGGGAATCAGACAGTGTTGCGCTTGAAAAGAACACGAACAGTTTTAATATTACGTCGCTAATGTCGTTGCCATATTAAAAAAATAAATGGCCAAGTAAGTTTAATACGCGCAAATAGTGTTCCGTACAAAACTGTAAAAATAGGTTTGTTTGTGTACTAAGGAGATTACTTTGAAAGATAAATTTACAACGATTGCCAGCATTTCTGGAATCATTTTTTGTTTTTTAAACTTACCTTATCATACTTAAATATGTTTAAATAAAATAAGATTACCATAAAGGTTTCATTCTAATTTTAGTTACCATTGCCTCTATTTTCAGTAAATTTTGTTGACAAGTGGTATCGCGAATTCGTGAAACTATTGCATTAATTTGTAGTTTTGTGTTAGTATAAGCTTCAATTTTATATTTCATATCTTTTTGATGATTACATTATTAAACATATTTTATTTTAAGTATCCGATTTTACCATAAAAAAATTCACCAATTATTTCGTTTATGATTAGGTATTATAATTGTGCGTGACAGATGAACGGACGCTGCTTATTTGATTAATGATTCCAAAACAAATGTTCCGTTTTTTTTTAATTTGTACGGATCGCTAAAAACGTAGGGTACTGGAAGTCCTTTTCGTTTTGTAGACCCTTTTTATGTGAATATAAGAGTTAATGGACTAGACAGTGATTTTTTTATTCGAATAGGTTATTTTGCTCGATACTACCTGTCTTCATATTTAAAAGTTATGTAAGTCATCATCATCATCAGCCTGTCATCATCAACTGCTAAGCATGGACTACTGTCATATTTTATTAATACTCATAAAACAATATTAAGGCAGGCATAAATATCCAAACTAGAATATTTAAATGAAATGCAGATTGAGACAGCAACATGTAAACCTGCTATAGCAAGACCAGTACAGACTTTTTGGAATGTAATCTTAGACAGAACTCGAAACACATTTGCTCAGCATGCACTCAAGCTAAGTTCCAGAATCGAATTTAACTCAAACTAAAGTAACTTAACTCCCGGTTTCGGCACCTCTGCGACTTAAAACTGAAACATCACATTTGTTGTTTCCAAAATTAGTTCACGCGATTACCTACTTTACGTTCTTGTGCAAGAGGTTTAAATTTAGTTGGCGTGCGGAGGCTTAACTTGGTGCATTTAGAACTTTTGACATTAGAATGTACAAGTTGAGATACAGGGGGCACAGGTGGTCTAGAATGCCTGAAGAGGCAATTTTACTTTATCTCCGAGGAATTGAAATGTAAATTTAATGAACGTTTTGTCATTCTTACGTAGACTTGCGGATTCTTGTTTGAATAAATTGGTTTTGTTCGAGACATCTCTAAATATAACAAAATTGAAATCTACATGATGAAATTATAAATTCTGACGCGTATATGAAGTAGTCAATTCAGCTCCGAAAATTATTAGGCTGAATTGGCAAATGGCTGGTCATATTTGCTGAAGAACTGACGACCTATGGGGATTCAGAGTTCTAGAATGGATACCTCGAACTGGCCAGGTAGGGTTGGACGCTTTCTCGCAGAATGGGGATAGGACGAGGATAAAGTTTTATGTCGCGCTTTTTTTCGAAAGTTCATGTAGTCTGGATGATGATGATGATGTGAACTCCAACAAGCCGCATTACGCACGCTTGCTATGCTCTAGTAGTGGGAACGATAGAGGCCGGTAATGAACTACTGGGTGAAATTGATATCTTTAACATTCTTTTAAACTAAGAGTCTACCCATCAAACTTTTACTATACCTATAGGAGCAAACCGATCGGAGTAAAAAAAAATCATCTGTCCCATACTAAACTGCAATGATTACTCGACTCAATTGTATGGGACAGCTAATTTTTTTTTGCCCCGATCAGTTTGCTCCCATAGTAAAAGTTGTTCAGTTTGATGGGTAGACTCTTAGTTTAAAAGGACGCTAATGATATCAATTTCACCCTGTAAATATGATACACGAATCACACAAAACATTAAATTTACATAAGTATGTAATTTAGGTTTAGTTTAGGACCTGTATCAATATCATCTAGGTCCGAGCGGAACTCGATAGATAGAAGTTTTTTCCAATTTTGATCGAAATACTCGTTATTTTTAAAACGAAACTGATACGATCTTTTAATCCTTTTTTAACGCTAACTCAATTCCTATAAAACATTATTAGGTTATAGTATAGCATTGCAATAAGGTATTAATAAAATTTACTTTACTTCGCTAATATTAATTCGAAACAAAAATCAAACCATCCATTTTACACTGGCGGACACTTAAAACTATACAGCAGAGCGTATCATCAAGCGCGTCGCTCGACGCGAAGATGCAATTGTTCCGCCTGGCGTACCCACTAACTAGGTTGGCCTTCATTACGCCCCGACCATGTTAGCGTGTACTCATGTGTACATGTCATGTGACACGTATGTATATACACATTTTATGGCGGTTATTATTAGATTAGAACTTTAATGTTTGATGGAGCTGGACTTGGGTAGTAAAATTTTATTCTAAAGTCAGATTATACAAAATTAGACTATAAATGATATTGTGGTTGAGTAGCTCTAATTTAGAATAGAGCGAGGCCTATTATTTTCTTTCAGTGGGTGTCCTATGAGGCTTTAAAGTCATAGAAATGTTTTGAGTACCTCAAAATTTAGATTATGGTTGTGAAATTTTGTATGTGATGTTAAAATTTAGCTCATCTTAATAAATAAACAAGCATTAGGACACTTTTTTTATTATTGATGGATTTGCTCTTGACCTCTATCTAGTCCTCAGGACTAAAATGGGGTCGAAGATGTATAAGAGCTTACGGCACACTGACGGAACGCAGCAAGCTGCTATGCGCCAGACTCCGGCAGGAGGGTGGTCGCGAGTCAGGCGGCTCCTTGCGGAGCCTACCACATCGCTGTGGGCACTTTAAAACATGTTCCTATACATGATTTCATTAAAATAATTGTAGTACTCCTTTTTTGTTTATATTAACTGACCAAAAGCCAAGAGCATGTCTAACACGCCCATGATAGGGTTCCGTAGCCAATGTATAAGGATGGTTTAAAAAAGTATAGGATTCCTTGTTTGACGACGGTTTATGGAACCCTGAGAAGGTTTTAATTGGTAGCGTATATTACCTTAACTACTAAACAAATAAAAATCTTTTGCCACATTCTACCTAAATACAACACAAAACTAAACCTCTTCACTTCGAAAATCTAACTCAATTTACTTCTATTACAGCACAAATTTGTCTGCAACTTGAAGGAGAAACCTCCAAAATCGCAAGCACTAGCCCATCCTTTAACCAATTTCGCACCTAACACTTCCCATCCGCTGGCATATTGCAAGCCACAGAGCACGATTAAGTCTACACTACACACTACAAACTATAGTAGACGTCTGACGTGAACCGGTTTCGTCCAGTTTAAACTAGGGTTGGTTGACTTGTCTACATCTGCGTCTTGTATTTTTTTACATGCAAATTTAACGTCGTAGATTTTAGCACGGCCAGAAACCTCGCTACAAATTATAACCAACTTCTATTTGCCTAGTTCACATCTAGGATCTTTAAGTCTTTAGGATGGTAATGATGTCTCTGGTAGTATTAGGTGGTTAGTCTTTCAACCAAGACCACAAAGAGTACAAATACCTACAAAAAGGACACTCCCGGCCCTTTACCAATTTTGGCCTCACCCCATATCGGTGGTACGGGAGGAAAAAGACAGTAAGCAGTGTGGAGTATTACTCTCTCTTTCGCTCTCACGAACCATACATGTGCTAGTCTTTTGGTAGCTGTTTTTTTAAAATTAAATTAGATGTAATAAGATCTTACTGCAGGGCCTTTCCGATGACCCTTCCACTAATTGGAAGAGAGTAGGCTGGGTACCTAGACACAGGAACGTTATAGGCACAATATCAGTATAATAAAGAGTATCTAGTATTACAAACAGTACGGGTGTCCGTACCAGGGAGGGAGTGTTCCCTACCCCCAACCAATTTAACCTCACCCCCTTTGGCAGGATCGTGGTGTAAATTATAAGCAAATCTCTTATGCTCATCTAATTACAACATTTTTAAACATAATAAGTCAATATGCTAACGACTTACTTCCGACAATAAACTCTAAGTTCTTCTTAAATTTTCTGCCCTTATGCTTATCATTGTCGTGACCTAAACATTAGCTACAACCCTACTCTAAACCGGTTAAGAGCAGTTCTCTCCGGAAATGTTCTTTACTACTCGTTAATGTAATCGTGCGCCGCAAATCCAATCGGCCGCTCGCACTGACGCTGATGTTTTTATTTTTACATTTATTTTTGGCCGGCAGTGTAATTACGTTGGGAGTTATCTAGGTTGTTTGATCATATTTTGCCTTATGTGATTTAAGACGTTATTAATGTGGTATTTTTAAACGAACTTTTTGAATGTTCGATTTTGTTTTTTAAAACGAAACTTTTTCTTATTTTGCGTAGTATTTATGATCACGGTTATATTCCGATGCAAGTATATAGTTATAAGTAGGTATGTGATAAAATTCAGATTATCTCTAAATTTCTCTAGCAGTGTCCAAGCTCTAACCACCCGCCGTTACTTTTAATAACTGTTAACTTTAAAATGTGTAGATGAATAAACTTATTTTTAACAGATTTCAACAAAAAACGAAAGGAGGAGGTTCTCAATTCGACCCGTATGTTTTTTTTGTATGTTTGTTACGCGATTACTCGGCCAATTATGAATTGATTTTTATTATATATTTTTTATGGACTGCGGACATGCCTCAAAATAGGTGCATTTACGGTACTTCACGATGTTTTCTTTTCATAAGTTAGTTGTGTTATAAATCGTATTTAAAACCTGATATAGTATGAGTGTGATCCAGGCTGGGATCGAACCGCCGAAAGGCGAAGCTACTAGTGACTTTATAAAATATCTAAACTCTTCAAAAATGTATAAGGTATTGGAGAAAGAGATAGGAGGCTATTGCCCGGCTGTGGGACACTAAACAGGCTACGTAAAAAAGGTATCTTCATTCTTCACCTATGGTAAATATTAATAATCTAAAGTACCAAATAAGACCTCCCAAACTAAAACAAACATTATTACGAAAGTGACTAAGCTCGTTATAAGTTAACCAACAACAGTGCGTGTAATTTCCAACGTAGAGCATTCCCAGTTAAACTGTACTCAAACTTTTTCCGTTGAACGTCCGTCAAAATAACGTTCACTCATTAGTTACGTCACTAGAACTTTTTCCTTTATTTGATTCCCTTGATTTCTTTTCAAAGAAAAAAAAAAACGTTTTTTTTTCTCATGTTTACGCATTTCGTATTTCTGCACGTGTAATTTTTTTTTAAACTAACTTCATGTCTTATACAGGTCGTAAGGAAAATTATCATTAACCTTTAAACCACATAGGTACTCTACCCATCAAACTGAACAACTTTTACTATGGCAACAAATGTGTCAGAACAAAAAAAAAAATCTGCTGTTCCATTCGTTTGAGTCGGGTAGGTAGGTATTGCAGTTTAGGATGAAATAATTGTATTTTCCTAGTTAGTTTAGTTAGTTAGGTTTGCTCCCATGGTAAAAGTGGTTCAGTTTTATAAATAGAGTAAAAAAAAAATGGTGGTGGTGGTTTAAATGATACTTTTCCTTACAACCTGAAAAAAAAGTCAGTCAGTATATTAAGAAAGCCCATGTAGAATCAATCATTATTCATCTTCACAAGCCCATAGGCAAGCTTTACAATAATTAAAAAATACCTTTACCAAAACCCACGTGCGAACAAAATTATTAAGCTAATAAGTCTGACGAGACATTATTAAAATTTTCATAATTTTCTATTAGCGTTCGCTTTCACAAGTGCCTCGTGTAATTTAAGTATACATACCTCTTGTTCAGTAATTAAGCGTGCTGATATTAAGGTGAATGTCACGAGTTGTGCGGTATACACGTATACTTAAGGGGCTACCTGCCGGTTTTGGGTAATTTTGTAACCATTTTATTCATTAACTATGGCAGTTTTTGAGCTGAAATTTAAACTGAACCATCTACAGGATATGAGAAGTGATGTGGTTTTTCTAGAAATCGATTTTAATGAATAAAACCGAAGAAAAGGGACTCTAAAGTCACCCCTTTTTTTCCAGTTGTAACCATTTTACTCTTACATTTTTAATCGGAACAAAATGAAAATTTACTATATTGTTCACAATACAATTTAGAATGATGTGGTTTTTTTACTTTTTCGAAATTAATAAAAAATCATCGAATTTTTCAAAGAAAACAGCAAAATTCTGATCGTAGCCGCGCGCTCTTTCTCATCGATCAGTATGGAGTGTGAGTGAGAGGCGAGTGGTCCACGGCTGATACGCCTTAATGTTTATCAATGTCATCCAAGACTTTTAGAGCCATATCACAGAAGTATTTATTATACTGTATACTGAATTTGGTACAGTCTAAATAAAGTTATAGTTTGTAAGTATGTACAATATTCAAAGAATCTACATAGAATCTTAAGAATAAAAGGTAAGTATAAAAATAATAAAAACCGGCCAAGTGTGAGTTGGTCTCGGGCTAAAGGTCCCGGAGAAAACAAAACTTTTTTGCAAGTTAATGTTTTGTGTGGTGGTGTGGTAGGTACGGAAACCTCGGCGGTGTGCGAATAACCCGACTCGCACTTGACTGGTTTTATTTGTTAAGATCGATGTAAATTGAAAGAAGATGTTGTGACAAGAATAGAGAAGGGTATGCTTCGTTGGTTTGGTCATGTGGAGAGGATGAGTGATAGCAGATGTACGCAGATGTAGGCAGAGGGCGCCCTCGTAGGACGTATTCTGACCAAATCAGTTGCGTCCTACAAAAAGGGGAGGTGCGGAGTACTCGAAACCGACGGGCATGTATGAAGAGATGTATGGATGTGAATGAGGCAAAAGATGTATGTAAGGATCGTAGTAGATGGCGCGCTCTGGTCTCTGCCTACCCCAATGGGAAAGAGGCGTGACGTTATAGATAGAGATAGATAGAGATAGATCTTCAATGTGCAGACCCACTTCTATTACAGTTTTACAATAGTGTAGAATCAGTTGTCAACGTTTTTATTTGAAAAAGCCGCGCTGTATAATTTTGATCTGCATACGTTCATGTAAACAATAACAGTTGATTGCTTGCCACTGCTCCGTGATATGAAATCATATTAACTAAAAATGAACTTGTTTGTTCATTCTCTTGTTCTGGTTTTACGCATTTCAATTTGCTATGCCTCGGTATATGAAGATCAACTTAATAGGGTATGTTTTTAATTCATAAAATTTTTGTCAAGTAACAATGCATCTACGTTAAGAGGATAGACGAGTACAGTTTTCTCCATACAAACGTATTCCCTTGTTTTCTCCCTGGGTAGTAACACTAGAGCAAATATTTTTTTACCATACAATCTATGTCATCTCTGCCATGTCCCTATGTTTTGTTTTTAATTACTGTAAGAACTAGGGACCTTCGAAAAGACCCATTTTACCGCCCGTTTTCAGACATCCAGTAAACAAATTTGACGAATATAAACAAAAAAAGCAAAACGTACGGACATCGCCAAATTTTTTTTCATTTTATTTAGGAAAGAATTATTAAAATCGGTTTAGTTTTGGAGGAGAAAACAGGGGAATACGAAACGCTGATTCCGTCGATTTTTTGTATATAAAATCGGTCCGAGCTGCAGTTGTCTCTTTCGCACTCTAGTCGGCAGGGTGTATTGGTGGGGTGGATCTGATAAATACGTAAACAGTCGGAAAAGTGACCTATTCTCCAAATTAGCATTTCAGCCCGCCTATCCTCTTAAACGCTAAACGAAAGCCTTGCTACAACTAGATTCATCAAAAAACTTGTGGTCTTGGCAAGACCCAAGACGCAACCCTTAGTCCCGCCACTCATGGGAAAAATGGAGGAGTGTATTCTAAATTCACATGACAACGAAACAACCAAAAGTAAAAAAACTTCTGACTCATAAAAGCAACAAAACCATGACTTCCAATTTGACTTGCAATATTACACCATGACGTAAGCCAAACCGTCAGCATATTGCATATCCGCATGGAACCTTATGTAACAGACATATAAGTATGTTTTTCTTTGTTCGAATATAATAATAGAATGACTTGTGGTTTCCTTACAAGATGTAGTACGAAATCTCATTCCGAATAGTGGTTATTCTGACGTTGGTTTGACGGGATAAGTGTGTAACTAAGAAATTGTAAATTATGTCCGCTTTTTGAGAAAAATGAGTGATACCGCGGCAGAGGTAACTCCCTGGTGGTACCACATCGACATCATTTTTGGGCGAAAAACCGCAACGTACAATTTTATTTTTTAACGTACAATTACGTACAAATCTTGTAAATTTTTTTCATATAGGTAAGACACCTGTTCTGTTCGTTACTAGGGTACCGCGGCGGAGCAGCACACCAATTTTATCTAGGTTGTTTGATCATATTTTGCCTTATGTGATTTAAGACGTTATTAATGTGGTATTTTTAGACGAACTTTTTGAATGTTCGATTTTGTTTTTTAAAACGAAACTTTTTCTTATTTTGCGTAGTATTTATGATCACGGTTATATTCCCATGGGAGTATATAGTAATAAATAGGTATGTGATAAAATTCAGAATATCTAAACTTTTCTAGTAGTGTCCAAGCTCTAACCAGTGAGCCCGCCGTTACTTCTAATAACTGTAACTTTAAAATGTGTAGATAAGTAAACTTTTTTTTATGTACTATGGACATGCATCAAAATAGGTGCATTTACGGTACTTCGCGATGTTTTCTTTCACCCATAAGGTAGTTGTGTTATAAATCGTATTTAAAACCTGATATAGTATGAGTGTGATCCCGACTGGGATCGAACCGCCGAAAGGCGAAGCTACTAGCGACTTTATAAAATATCGGAACTCTTCAAAAATGTATAAGGTATTGGAGAAAGAGATAGGAGGCTATTGCCCAGCTGTGGGACACTAAACAGGCTACGTAAAAAAGGTATCTTCATTCTTCACCTATGGTAAATATTAATAATCTAAAGTACCAAATAAGACCTCCCAAACTAAAACAAACATTATTACGAAAGTGACTAAGCTCGTTATAAGTTAACCAACAAAAGTGCGTGTAATTTCCAACGTAGAGCATTCCCAGTTAAACTGTACTCAAACTTTTTCCGTTGAACGTCCGTCAAAATAACGTTCACTCATTAGTTACGTCACTAGAACTTTTTCCTTTATTTGATTCCCTTGATTTCTTTTCAAAGAAAAAAAATACTTTTTTTTTTCTCATGTTTAGCAATTCGTATTTCCGCACGTGTAATTTTTTTTTCAAACGAACTTCATTTCTAATACAGGTTGTAAGGAAAATTATCATTAACCTTCAAACCACATACTCTACCCATCAAACTGAACAACCCTTACTATGGCAATAAATGTGTCAGAAAAAAAAATCTGCTGTTCCATTCGTTTGAGTCGAGTAGGTAGTTGCAGTTTAGGATAAAATATAGTTTTTTGTCCTAGTTAGTTTAGTTAGTTAAGTTTGCTCCCATAGTAAAAGTGGTTCAGTTTTATAGGTAGAGTATTATAGTTTAAATGATACTTTTCCTTACAACCTGTATAAGAAAAAAAAGTCTGTCAGTATATTAAGAAAGCCCATGTATAATCAATCATTATTCATCTTCACAAGCCCATAGGCAACTTTACAATAATTAAAAAATACCTTTACCCAAACCCACGTGCGAACAAAATTATTAAGCTAATAAGTCTGACGAGACATTATTAAAATTTTCATAATTTTCTATTAACGTTCGCTTTCACAAGTGCCTCGTGTAATTTAAGTATACATACCTCTTGTTCAGTAATTAAGCGTGCTGATATTAAGGTGAATGTCACGAGTTGTGCTGTATACACGTATACTTAATGTTTATCAATGTCATCCAAGACTTTTAGAGCCATATCACAGAAGTATTTATTATACTGGATACTGAATTTGGTAAAGTCAAAATATAGTTATAGTTTGTAAGCATATGCTCACGACTATATTCCCCGAGGGGGTAGTCAGATAAATTCTGAAACATCAGAAAATCCACGTTTCACCAGTAGTACCGAGACTCTGTCCAGTGTGACAGAGGGTGAGCCCGTCGCCACTTATAATGGACAGTGGTACAATACATGCCTCGAAATTGAAGCATGCAGGTTTCCTCACGATGTTTTCCTTCACCGAAAAGCCAGTGGTGTTACAAATCGTACATAAATTCCGAAAAACTCATTGGTACGAGTCGCGAGTTGGTAGTTTGTAAGTATAATACAATATTCAAAGAATCTACATAGAATCTTAAGAATAAAAGGTAAGTAAAAATAATAAAAACCGGCCAAGTGTGAGTTGGTCTCGGGCTAAAGGTCCTGGAGAAAACAAAACTTTTTTGCAAGTTAATGTTTTGTGTGGTGGTGTGGTAGGTACGGAAACCTCGGTGGTGCGCGAATAACCCGACTCACATTTGACCGGTTCTATTTGTTAATATCTTCAATGTACAGAGACACTCCTGTTACAGTTTTACAATAGTGTAGAATCAGTTGTCAACGTTTTTATTTGAAAAAGCCGCGCTGTATAATTTTGATCTGCATACGTTCATGTAAACAATAACAGTTGATTGCTTGCCACTGCTCCGTGATATGAAATCATATTAACTAAAAATGTTCTTGTTTGTTCATCCTCTTGTTCTGGTTTTACGCATTTCTATTTGCTATGCCTCGGTATATGAAGATCAACTTAATAGGGTATGTTTTTAATTCATAAAATTTTTGTCAAGTAACAATGCATCTACGTTAAGAGGATAGACGAGTACAGTTTTCTCCATACAAACGTATTCCCTTGTTTTCTCCCTGGATAGTAACACTAGAGCAAATATTTTTTTACCATACAATCTATGTCATCTCTGCCATGTCCCTATGTTTTGCTTTTTTGCATTAATTAATTACTGTAAGAACTAGGGACCTTCGAAAAAACCCATTTTACCGCCCGTTTTCAGACATCCAGTAAACAAATTTGACGAATATAAACAAAAAAAGCAAAACGTACGGACATAGCCAAAGTTTTTTTCATTTTATTTAGGAAAGAATTATTAAAATCGGTTTAGTTTTGGAGGAGAAAACAGGGGAATACGAAACGCAGATTTTTTGTATATAAAATCGGTCCGAGCTGCAGTTGTCTCTTTCGCACTCTAGTCGGCAGGGTGTATTGGTGGGGCGGATCTGATAAATACGTAAACAGTCAAAAAATGACCTATTCTCCAAATTAGCATTTCAGCCCGCCTATCCTCTTAAATGCTAAACGAAAGCCTTGCTACAACTAGATTCATAAAAAAACTTGTGGTCTTGGCAAGACCCAAGACGCAACCCTTAGTCCCGCCACTCATGGGAAAAATGGAGGAGTGTATTCTAAATTCACATGACAACAAAACAACCAAAAGTAAAAAACTTCTAACTCATAAAAGCAACAAAACCATGACTTCCAATTTGACTTGCAATATTACACCATGACGTAAGCCAAACCGTCAGCATATTGCATATCCGCATGGAACCTTATGTAACAGACATATAAGTATGTTTTTCTTTGTTCGAATATAATAATAGAATGACTTGTGGTTCCCTTACAAGATGTAGTACGAAATCTCATTCCGAATAGTGGTGATTCTGACGTTGGTTTGACGGGATAAGTGTGTAACTAAGAAAATCAACAATTTTAACAATTATTTAGTTACGTTCTCTGATATATTTTAAAATATCCATATGTATTTGGTGATTTTGTTAACACTTTCACAGGGGTGATACAGACCATCATTTGAATAGGCAGTTTCATACATCTGCATCTGCATTGCCTTCTCAACTCAAATGTATGTAATAGCAAATTTTTAAAAGCTGTACAGTTTGATGGACTGTGAAAATCTGGGAAGTGTTTTAAAAATCACTCAGTATGTATTAGATCATAACAACCATTAAAAAAAATTAAGGAAATAAATCAGAATGCGTTCTTACTTTCGCAATCAAACAGAAACATTCATCTAATAACCAAAAATGAAATTCGGCGAAACCTACCAAACCAACTAATCAAAGTTGACGATTCAATTAAAACCGTCGCAGGTAACAGATAGAGGGTGTGACAATAAAATCCTTATATCGGCCCCTAGCATGGGCCTGACATAAATAACGGCGGGGACGAATATTTGAAATATCGACTAAGGTCGGCTCTTTAATCGATGTCGAGGTGCGACCCACAAATTACGGTAGACGATGACTTCGCTTTGAAGAAGAAATGTTGTAACTTTAGTTTTTAGTTACAATTAAGAAAATATTATTTTTTAATATAAAAAATAAATTGTCTGCGGAAATAATGTCATCTTTTGAACTTATCTACAATGTATTAAATGCGTTTAAAGTCTACATTTCCGTGTGCATGATCAAGCAAATTGAAATGTAGCCCATCTTAGAACCTTGTCACAATCCTCTGTTTAAACGTCATTTAACTACTTTAAATATTTAGTTTGCTTTGACAACGTTTTAATGTAGGATACATTTCAAAGTTGCTTGTATAAACTTTCCAGTGTTAAAATAAACAATAAAACATAAACTCACGACCGTTTTCCCTTACGGTGTAATCGAAATCTTTGTTAAAATTGTACATAGTTTTTTTTGCATGTAGCGCTACGTGTAAAATCAAATGCAAATGAAATCATTGGAAGACCCTAAGTTGACTCGTACGATAATGATGTGGTCTATTCTTGAACCGAAATCAAAGGGCACTGCCAGGAACAACACGATAATTTTCAAAACTCAGCTCTTCAAAAACAAAAATACGATTCGATGAGTTACACGTTTTCGAGTGCAGCCGTCACGATTGGTCTCAAGCCCGGGTGCGCGAGTGATACATTACCGGGGATAAAAATATTTCTCTACGTAAGGAACCTGTTGCTACATGCTCGATTTAAAAGAGTGGGTCACTTAGAAACGTTTAGGTTTTTATTTTAGGCTGTATAAGGTGTAAGGAAAAGTATCGTTAACCTTTAAACCACATACTCTACCCATCAAACTGAACAACTTTTACTATGGGAGTAAAATTTAATAAAAAAAAAAAAAACTGCTGTCTCATACATTTGAGTCGAGTAGGCGCTGCGCTGCAGTTTAATATGGAACAGCAGATTTTTTTTGTAGAGTATGAGGTTTAAAGGTTAATGATACCTTTCCTTGACCCTGTATACGAAAATTATACATCTAACCTCAATTTCTTAGTGTAACCTTCTAGAAATTACATGAATATTTTCAAAATAATATCACACAGTCAGCTTTCTGACGTAATTTTTTTACCACGTCGGGAGGTGTTCCGTTATAGAGAAGATGCGGCCAAAAACTCTATAACACTCAACAAAACTAAATAAAGGAAGTATTAATACAATAAGATTAGTATTTCAGTGTTTTTGTTACACTAGTGTGTAACATTGTCAAGACCAGTTTTGGTCATTCATTATAATCATCGACGTTATACATAACATAGTAACCTTTTTTAAACAGAATTTGCTTAATACTTTTTGTCTGGCAAGTTTAGAACAACCTCTCGTATCATATTATAATAGCGTATACACTGTATACATAATATGTATACAGTATACTCATATTATGAGTACAGTGCCCCATGAAATATGTGTTGACCTTACTGAGTCGAAAATATGGGAATACTAATTTATTTTTATTGATTGTATTGTAATCAATCAGGCACGAAGGTCACTGTTCTGAGAAAGTGAGAATGTAACAATATATTATCTTGTGTATATCATTGGTTACAAGCAAAGATTATTTTTGCGAAGACAACTGAGTTGTGAGTCTCGTAAATGGTTTCTGAATTTAATAGCGTCACTTCTACCTAGGTTAAAAATTCGACTTACCGTTGAATTTCCATTTTCAAGTTACAAAATCATGCACTGGTATTTCCTAAACATATTATAGGCAGTATTTTTAGCAGCTAAACGAGCGAACGCTTTCACCCTATCTCACTCGCATCGATTCTATCGTACTCAAGCGTGAAAAGGAGGAAAAATTATCGTTCACTACGTTCATTCGAGTAATGGAAGTGGAACTATGAATTTCATTTCGCCTTTCCCATTTTCATAGTTTGGTAATCGTAGTACCACACTAACTTTTTCTGTATTTTTTTCTTTTCATTGATGTAGTACGTACCTGAAACAAAGAAAATAAAATCATTATTAATATACGTATCTACTTTGATTTGAAACACATACAGTATGTTCTATCATAACTTAGACTTAGACAAAATACGCAACGTACCTAAATTTTTTTGTTTGCAATTCTCATCTTTTTTTATAGATGCGATGAACATTTAGGTTGCGACATGTTTTTAATTCTAATTGTAAGCTTTTACCCACACAAAGTTTTTCTCTTTAGTCCAAAAGATTTTGTTTTTAAGGTCGTATAAACAAACACATCTCTTTGTGGTTTGTGATGTCCAGAACCTCTTTTTAAATCTATCCTAATAATATATTTTAAACCTCTTTTTAAATCTATCCAATATCGTAGAATTCTGATGATAGCTAAGATAAGAAATTATTTCTGTATAGCACAAAAATTACAAACACAAAAATTCCAAACTGTGAAAACTAAAGAACGAAACGTTTGAAGCAAAAACAGAAAAGAAACAAAAAGAAAATGCAAGAAACACAACAGTAATGATCCCAGCAGCTGATGAAAGTGTTTCTGAATGCAATTATTATGATTGATGGTGAAAATGGACGGAGTTAACTCGAGAAATATTCGCCGAGATGCAAAAATGTTGGAGATTAAGATAAAGGAATGATAGAGAGAAAACTATTATTGTTACTATTTTGAGATAAGTAATGCTATGAAAAGAGCTAGTTTAGATAATTATGATAGAACGGTAAGTACTGCAATGATTTTTCATCTGGAGTGTGGAAAACATAGTGAAACTACAATAATGCTTAGATTTTTAGGTAGCCATGTATTGTGTCAATTTGTAACCAATATATTCTTTAGTCACTATCTATCCATTAATTAATCTAATCTAATTCCACCTTGAAAATTGTGACACATGTTTCATATATTATATTCAACCAATTTGAAATGTAGGCCACCTTGGTACCATGTCACAATCAGCTGTATTAACCTACGAATAAAGAAATAAATATGGAAATATAATTCACGTCAAAAATTGACCCCACGAACTTTGGTGTACACAAGCGCGCAAGACTCGATCATTATGGCGACTCCAATTACGGCGTTTGCCGCCAAAACTCATGGTGCCAAAAATTAAGGAGATTTTGTTCGGAGTTATCGTTCCATATTTATTTCTTTATTCGTAGGTATTAACGTATTTTAAAAATTATGGTTCTAAGATAGAATCAAATAAGTACCTATTTTGAGCATTGAGATGTACCAGGAGCGCAAAAGTGTACAAGAGGTCTTTAGGTACTGACTGACCTTATGGAAGTTTGTACTCGTCTGCTCTCTTGGTACATCTACACGGGTGAATATATAATTTTGTACCTGCCATTACCTTCAGCCTTGTTTATAAAATTAGAAACGAACCTATCAGCTTCAAATAATAAATAGCCTTTAAAGGTATACGTTTCAAAAAGCAATAACTAAACAGAGTTGTATGTCATGGAGTCACGACGCAAAGTTCATTCTATATACGAAGTCTCTCGTAGCATACTATTCTCGAACTTAAAGCACAGGTATAAGGGTTGTCCTGGAGGACTCTTTATGCTGTCTCAATGTAGTAAGGCTCCGCAAATTGCCGCTTCCAGGCGCTCCGGTGTCGCTTCCGCCTTTGTGAACTTCCTTTGCTTCAAAAGCATAGTTCTCTAGTTTGTGATATAATTGTATGAAATTAAAATTGGTACTCTCTTCGTGCACGTTTTTGTTTGTTTTCGATAGTTAGTTATTTAGATTCTTATTAGTTATAATCATAAAGTTACTTTAGTAACTTTATTAGACATAGTTCCTTAGGACTCATAATTAATAAACCTATTTAAAGGCGGTGATGAACCGACTGAACCGATTTGGATGGGGTTTTAACTTAAACATGGAGCATAGTTGTGATTAACATTATAGGCTTTATTTCATCGCAATCGGTTGAGTCAATCAAAAGTTATGACTTATGAGTATTTAAAACCAGTGGTCCGCGCGTACCTAGTCGCGGGCGCTACTATCAATATAATAATCAGCACACATCTAATACTGATATGCAAATCTCTTCACTACGATGCCAAGTCAAACTCTATACAAAGGAAGACTTGTTTTGAAATTTCTTAGCATCCAAGAAAACTTGTTGTACTAAGATTTTTCCCAAAGTAACAGCATCAAAAATGATCCCCCAAACGATGCAAGACCCGATTATGCAATGCAAAATTTAAAATTACCAATTCCGTTTATTTTCGACAATCGATTTGCGTCAAGCGAGTTTCGCAGGTAGAATCGGAATGCAGCCGTCGCCGGCGGCGAAGCGTGGCGGTAATCCTATCGCGTCCGACCGAACGCCGCGCCGCCGCCGCAAACATTAAAAAACGGCGAAAATGACATTTCCAATTTTCTACTGTTGCTCCCGGCAAATTCATTTTATTTGTAGGCTCGGATTTGCCCGTCACTCGAGGATAGCACCGTAGTTGGCAATATTTCATTGCCATCAAAGGAATTTCACTCGAGACGGAGGACTTTATTAACGAAAAAATTCTAACTTCCCTTTAAAAGGAATTTTCTTAAGAAAATTAAAGAATTTCCGCGCTTTTTGATTCTACTTTTTTCTTTATTTTCGTTTAAAAAATAAATGAGTTGAGTGCGCTGGACAGGGGTCGTGAGAATTTTAATATTTGACCCTAACGTTGCTTGTGAATTTATTCATCAAAAATTTATGTTTGCGTATTTGAAATCTAATAAATCAACATTTCTTTTGAAATTTCCTTTCAGCTAACTTGAACTTGGTCATGAAAGAAAAGTTTTACTTCTATAAAAAATCCATTCACCAAATTGCAATATTACATGCCCCTTAATTAAAGTATTACGTATCTCCTGAAATTGAATTTTAATTTAATACAGAAGCTTAAATATTATTCAGTTATCGATTCTGCCGTAGCGTCGCATCGCGAAAGTTGACATTTCGTCAAGTAGTTCTGGGTAAACTCGCTACATCTTCGACCCCATCTTTGTCCTGAGGACTAGATTGACGTCAAGAGCAAACCCATCTAAAACAAAATAAAAAAAATATACATTTTCGGAAGTGGACATTCTGACCCAAACCAAAATAGTTTTCAGGGTGTTTTCAGGTTTCACTTTTAAAGTAAGTAACATAGATTCCAGAAAAACAAGAAGCTAGAACAATAACTTATAAACTTGTTTGTCTCAGCCTCACCTAAACACACCACAAACAAGTTTACAGCGCTCCAAAAATGAATGACTGAGCGAGTCACATGGATGGACTCATGTAAAATTCATGCCAATCCCACCGTCGGCGTCGGCGTCGCCCCTTCGCGTACTCCGCAGAACGCGGATTCACGATAAAATTACTCCCCATCTAATAGCGTTATGGAACGGGAGACGAAATCGCTGCAAATTCCACCTTGAAAATTGTGACACATGTTTCATATATTCAACCAATTTGAAATGTAGGCCACCTTGGTACCATGTCACAATCAGCTGTATTAACGTCATTAAAGCTTCAGTGAAACATATGATGTAGTTAGCTGAGACAAGGTTCTATGGTTGCTTGCTTTTGAAATTGCTTGACTGTAACTAACTATAGATGTATGAATAAATTCACAACCGAATTCTGATTCTGATTTCTGAAGGCCAAGGACGAGCCGTAATTAAAAGCAAAGCCGAAGACCGAGCTGTTATAGGCCGAAACCGATCACTATTTATAAAGTTCTAACTGATGTCAGAAAATTTTTGCTGCTCCTTTGGGAATTTCCTTTTCGACTGTTTAATTTCTTTGAAAAATGAAGTGATACGTCGCAGAACTTACGTTGTTTTGTTCTAAATAATAGCAAGCATAAGTGATAATAGCCTGGTTATATCTGCTATAGAAATAATAACAGATGAAGTATCAATTTCTCAGGTGGAAACCACTATAATTTACTGGCGTAAGGCGTAATTTGGGTCACCCACCGGCCAAACAGGTGAGTATTAACTGAATAAAAAAAAAGGACGATGCTAAGCGCCTGTTTCACCACTTCTGAATAAGTTCTTGTTAGCTTATCCGACAGATATTTTGACATAATTTCATACAAAATATGTCAAACTATCTGTCGGATAAGCTATCAAGAACTTACCCAGAAGTGGTGAAACAGGCCCTAAGAGTTTTATGACATATCTATAGAGGAGCCTATGATCAGCACTGAACGATAAACTTGTATGTGACGCAAACAAGAGAAGCAAAAAGCTTAAACAAAGTAAATACATTAAACTATTTAAAAAGTATTATACGAGTATTTCTAAAAAAGAGGACTTAAAATAAGCGCCCCAACAAACTCATGTGAAATGAAAAAGTTGTTCGTAATACATTGCCGCGTATTCACACTGTCAACTGAGTTGGAAACAAGAATGGAATTATTCTAGCGGAGGCGTATCGAAAAACTTTGGGTGAGAGCCTTCACGGCTCGCTAGCTCGTGCTTTTCTTTACAAAAACCGGTCAAGAGTGAGTCGGATTCGGAATATACGTGTTCCGTATCTTCTTATTTTCGTATGGAATCGTCATGTCTTCCTCAGATCGTCCATTTACAATATCTTGCCACCTCTGTCGCTCTGGCTGATGTGTTCATTAGGTCTTCTCTCCACATTGTGATCCGTCTGTACAGACTGTTACGTTAGGTTAGGTTAGGTAGGACATAAAGTGTTGCTATTTCACGTGTTCCGTGTCAAATTTAGATTACGTTATGTTACATTTTACATTATAACCCGAGCACGAATTCCTCCCTGTAGGACCCCAAATGCAAACTCTCAAGACTACATAACAGCCCAGTATGGGGTGATAAACACTATGGTTTTAAGTGAATACAATTCCTATAAAAATAAACATTTCAGTTAATTTTTATTTAGATACTTTTAAAATCACGCAAGTGATATCATTAGAATAACTAAACATTGAATTGAAGTAAAATTTATATCTTGGAATACCTAAAAATACTTACCCAATTTGAATTTCAAACAAGTTATGTTACTTGTATTTTAAAAACCCTTTTTTATTTCAAGTTCTATCATTGTTAAATTAGTAAGCAACTATTACGTAATCTGTGATATTTGTAATATTTCTGGTGTCCAATTTTTTTTAAATGTCTTTTTCAAATTCAAATACAATTATTAACAATAAAATAGATATACACTCATAAGTATTAGAAACACTCATGAAAGTTAATCCTCCATTAAATCTCTTGCAATCATTTTTCGTCTTGTTGACGTAGTAAAAGCTAGCCAGAGATTTAATGGAGGATTAACTCTAATTAGCGTTTCTGCAACTGAGTGTTAGACACTAAAGTGATTTCCAAAATATTCCTTGCGGAACTCTAAATTTGTATGTTTTCGCTATGTTGTTTGTAATTGAGCAAGGTTCGATAGGCGAGCACAAAAAACAGGCGTGGGAATGTACACAGGTTGCATCATTTTGTCTTATTGTTAACTTACTTATTCAATTCAATTCAATTTTTGTTTTGGACATAGGTTTTTTGTATTATTTAGATCTAACTCTCAGTTGCAGAAACGCTCATTACAATTAATCCTCCATTAAATCTCTCGCTAGCTTTTACTACGTCCACAAGACGAAAAGTGAAAACAAGAGATTTAATGGTGTGTTAACATAAATGAGCGTTTCTGCAACCGTTAGTCAACAAAATTTGTCTCTACTCAGTTCAAATACACTCGACAGCAATAAAAACGGGACACCAACAACATAAACCTTAATATCTCGGATACTAAGAATGGTAGCTTATTTACATAAAAACTATTTTATAGACAATTTAATAAAATTTCTGGTTGCTATAAAGTAAAAAAGGCTAAAACCTAATTAAATGATTTTTTGAAAAAAAATTTTTTGTTTTCAATATTTATTATGAATGTGGTAATTTTATCACTCACATACACTAAAATATGGGGAAAAGTTATATCCGTGACAAAAAATTAGTCATTTTGAATTTTTGGTCTGCGATAGTTTTGTATTTATGTATTTTAATTAAGTCAAACAAATGAAAACTAAAAATGTTATCAATAAATTTAAGAAGTTTTAAATAGTCTAATGAAATACTTTTTAATTGAATAAGCTATCATTCTTAGTTTCCGAGATATTAAGGCCTCCGCTCATGCGATTTTGCGATAATTGTTCTCAGTACATTTTGTATGGGGACGCGCTCGATCCTACACACTGCCGCGATATTATCGAGCGATAATATCGCTGCGATTTTGCGATAATTGTTCTCAGTACATTTTGTATGGGGACCGCCGCGATATTATCGCAACCTGACGCAATCTCTTTCTACTACATTCAGTGGTGTGCGCATGCGTGACGCGAATCGCGGAATCGCTGCAGTGTGTAAGGTGTCGCGACATCGCTGTCGATAATATCGCTCGATAATATCGCTGCAATATGCGGAAGCCTTCAAGGTATGTTGGTGACCCGTTTTCATTGGTCTCGAGTGTAATTAATCAAACGTTTGTAAGTGATTATCACACATACTAGCGATCTGATTCCAATAGAAGTCCCATAGTTCATAGTAGCTTCATGTAATAAAAGCATAACGTTTCAGAAAATAATGTGTATTTCATCAACATTCAAATACAAATCAAGCTTATAAAAGAAGATCATAATATTCCAGTTCTTTAAATAAAAAGCCAACAGTTGGCTTTTTGAGCAATTCCATTACCTAGCTGGCTTCTCTGATCCAATAAACAACAGTATTTTCAGGTTTTTTTTTGAATCACTATTACATATATTTCAGACATCTACTCTCAACTATTCTTGGAGCGCCTTTAGTAATATCCAAGATATTTCAAATACTAAGGTGTATCGTTGAAAAAAATACTTGGAACTGCTGATAAAAACCTGCCTGGAAGATCTTTTTATTTTTAAGTGGAACGAAGTATTGTCATCGAGTTGTGTGATATAAATTAACACTTTTCTTGATTTCTTCTTCAAGTTTTGCTCGTCAAAAATCACCTGATTCTATCCAATGAACATGCTTTCCAGCTTATTGATTAGCTTCTTGCTCAACCTCTAGTTGCGCTAGAACACATTTTTTTCAGTGGACTGCAAATTTTAATAAAATATTTAGTTTTAATATTCCTCATGGCAACTTAAGTAAATTTACACTCCAATTACTAATTTATCTTATTATTTACTTAAGTAAATTTACACTCCAATTACTAATTAATCTTATTATCAGTGTCCGAAATTTTGGTAGCACGTTTAATATATCAAAGGGATTGCACGTTTATCGACTTTCAATTGTGTCGATATACGGGTAAATTTTATATCACTGCGGATAACTTTATCATAACAACTTTCACTATGGAGTCAATTTTGCAATCGCGAAAAAAAAATCTGCTGTCCCATACAAAACTGCAGTACTTATTCGACTCAAATGTATGGGAGAGCAGATTTTTTCCCCTCTAATCCCCTAGGATTGGTAGGTAATTTGAGGACACAACATTTGTGAAGTCGAGTCGCCTCTTTTCACCTAAAACGGACAGGTGATATGGGGATACCAAAAACTGAGCTGAAGGTTGAGTGGACTTTTATCACATGGGTGATCATAGTACACAGATGAGTCGCCTATGATCACCCGGGTGATATCACCTTTTTAAGGTCAAATATTGATAGTAAAACTGTCGATAGTTAGGCAAGACTAGATTGTACTTTTTATAAAGCAATCAAACAAGTATAACAAGTTTTAACCCTACCTCTGTTGATGAATTGTGGATTATTTTATATCCTAAGTATTCTATTATATGGTCTTTCCATCCCAATACTGAAATTGCATAAAAAATCACGAGGAAAACTATTAAACCAAGTATACATTGACAGTGTCCGTGGTCACTACAAGTACCTGCTCCTCCTCCGCAAACAAGACATTTTAATTTCGACGTTAATACAAAAATGATACATAGAGGTAGCAGCGATATTATCTGTAGTATAACAGATATGAAGTTGTATATTGATTGTAGAATCATTCTTATAATGTTTTCGATCATTATCAAGATTGTCATAACAGTGCGTATGAGCATTTGAAGGGCGCAAAGTATGGTTTGAAGCAATACTGTGAATGTTATACACATTTTTCCTGTAAATAAAAAGAAATATTTTGTGTTAAACATGAATTGTTCCCCGCCAGACCAGAATTACCATCGGGAAGTACCATCAACGGTACAGTTGGCACTAGGTGGTACCATTAGTACCATTAATGGTACAATTGGCACTAGATCGTGCCCATTGGCTATTTATCCTTTAATAAGGTGCTGTGCTGACGGTCTGTTTTGAGATATTCGCACTACAGCTATCGTAGTTGTCGGGCTTACAAAAGTGATCCGCATGCTTAGCGCCTAATTTTAAATTGAATTAGCATAGCATAAGCATAAGCATATGCTCACGACTATATTCCCCGAGGGGGTAGTCAGAGATATTCTGAAACCTCAGAATATCCACGTTTCACCAGTAGTACCGTTTGTCTGTCCAGTGTGACGGGGGGTCAGCCCGTCGCCACTTATAATGGACAGTTGGTACAATACATGCCTCGAAATTGAAGCATGCAGGTTTCCTCAAGATGTTTTCCTTCACCGAAAAGCCAGAAATTGAATTAAAGTCTAGATAAAATATCCTTGTGCTCATCGTGTGGGTCCGTCACGTCGTTTACCAAGTTTATCTATTTCAGATTTGTATTACTAGACAATGATACCTACACCCTCTATCCTGTAGGATCCACTATCTCGATCTACCAGTGGATCACAATCCTACTAATCTCAACTATTATAAAACTGTAACTGAAGTGTGTCTGTACATTGAAGATATTTACAAGCAAAAGATTACGATAATGGTTTTTAGGGATCACTGACTCAAAATCAACCTTTTTTAGAATTGTTGTCTGTCTGTTTGTTTGTGTGTTTATTTGTAAACTACTGAACCGATTTTGATGAAACTTTTTTTGTTTGATAGCTTATATCTGACTTAAAATCTGGTATATAATTTGTGCGGCCGAAGTCGCGGGTACACACTAATATAATAAATAAGTATACGTATAATTTACAAACATTTATGTAATACCTACAATCAATAATACACCGCATTTGTCATAATTATGAAGAGTCGATCTATTTATACAACATATTGCTTTGTTACGTTCTTACCTTCATATATTTATAATAATAAAACGACTCATTCTAAAAAATTACATTTAAATCAAAAATTACTACAAATTATCACAACACATAAAAATCTTAGATTTGATTTTTAGTCTAAGCACGGAATAATAACAAAAAATTATGCTAGAAATGACATCTTTTGATTGCCTGTCAAAAAGACAAATAATTATCTATGGCTTATTCGTTTGAGAAGAATCAATTGATCACGAAGAATGCATTACGCTGAGGAATCAAAGAAAGAATTTATGATCAAAATTCCGGTCATCAAATTGATTTTTTTTTTAATAAAGTGTGTTGAACCGGAGCTGTGCGACGATGCAGCAAGGAAAACACCAACCAATAGAATAGTTCAATTTCCTAATATCGCGATTGAGTGAATAAGCTATTGGTGGACATTTTCCTCGTTCACCGCATTGCTACTTTGCTCAAGTTATCATAGTTTTAATATTTATTAACTACTAGCTGACCAGCGCGAACTTCTTACCGCCTCAGAATCAGTTTTACCCGAAACACACTTTGCCGTTTTTTTCATTTATATACCTTTCCTGGTATGTGCATGTACCCACGAAAGTTTCATCACAATCGGTCCAGCTGTTCGCAAGTTATAGCGTGACCAGCAGAAATAGGGGTTAATTTTTATAGAGATGGATTGAAATAGGTTGATACGTCAGAGAACTAAGGTGGTGGACATAGCTCAGAAAATTTGCAAGCTAAAGTAGCATTGGAGTGGTCGAAATCTGCCGAATAACGCATGGGATGTCAGAGTTTTAGAGTGGAGACAGACGACCAAAAAAGGTAGCGGGGAGCGACTGGATGAGGAAGGCCGAGGCCGAGTTTTGTGGCGCGTCTTGGGACTCTTGGGAGAGGCTTATGTTCACCAGTGCACGGTGAGAGGCTGATGATGATGATTATTTATGACTATTACTCGGTAGCAATGAACTAAAATATAAATATTAGGTACTTATACAGGGTCCAACTTAATATGCTGACACTTTTTAAGGGGATGATCAGACCATCAAACTGAACAACTTTCTCTATGGCACCAACATCGAAATCGCGAAAAATATCAGGTGGTCCCATATACGAGTAGGTTTGCAGTTTTGTATGGAAGAGCAGATTATTTTTCACGATTTCGATGTTGGTGCCATAGGGAAAGTTGTTCAGTTTGATGGTCTGGTTATCCCTTCAAAAAGGTGTCAGCATATTAAGAAATACCCTATATGCCTACATCATTCTTAACATGAACAGTCTTGTACCCCGTTAAAGGTACCTTCCGAAAACCAATTTTTGGTCAGTCATGTTTAAAATTTAAATTAAAACAACAATGAACGGTGACATGGACATAATAGATATTTTAATGAAATAAATTAAATTTTAACGAAAACGGGCAAGCATTGATTGTGACTGTAGTTTCAAAATATGTCAAAAGTTTTATTAAATCGGGATAAATTAATTAATGAGAATTCTGTAAAGTTTATTGTTTGTAAAAACGGGCAGAGTTTAATGAAGTACCCATTGTTTTATTTTGTCGATAATTAATTTTGTGTTTAAATCAATTAAACAGGGTCAACGTTGGAGAGACCACAATAAACTATTGAAAAATTAAAACAATTACTACGAATAGACGATGTTCGTTCATAGCGTATTTGAATACAGTGTGAAGTGAATCTGCCTGCTGTGCCGGGGGTCGCGGGTTCGAATCCCTTAAGGGACAAATATTTGTATGACGAATATGAATATTTGTACCTGAGTCATGGATGTTTGTATCTATATATTATGTATTCTATATCGTTGTCTAGTTATCATAATACAAGTCCAGGCTAGATTCTGGAACTTTAAATGTGACTAGATAATTTGTGTGACACTGTCCAAGATATAAATTAAAAATATACAAATATAGCGACTACTACAGTTACAGCTAAGTGGAAGCGTTCTGGGCCCATAACCTATTGAAAAAATTTAAGTAGTTTTTAGCAGACTGACACTTTTATTAATGCACAGTCGGTTCAAAACGCAATAAATCAGAACCTTTGGGTTTAGAATTCCTTGGGTTAGTTGGTATTTTTAAGAACTAGGTGATTTTTTCACACAGGAAAATCTAAAGGAAACACTATCCTTAAGTCTTCCTATACAACACTTACACGATGAAAATAGGTAAAGCCTCCGTTATTTCAGCCATAAAAGCCATATTCCAATTTCGTACAAGAGCAAGCATCTGCCAGTACAGTTAGCTAATTGTAAGTCGGCGGATGCAAATTGAATTGCGACTGCAAGGTGCTAGATACAGAGATGTCGCGGTCAATTTCACGTCGACCGACTCGACTCGGTCAAGCGAACCCGCTCGGTATGTACAGTCAAAGTGTTCTCTTGAAAAATGTTTGAAAGTGACCGTGCTGAAATGTGGGGAATTTCTCGGATTGTTACATGGAATGGAATCGTAGGAGTGTGTTTAGTTATAACAGTCGTTTAGCCAACTATAAATTCTTTTTTTATTTTTTATTTAGCCTAGTATGTCGTAGAAGAGGACTGTTATTTGGGATGAGTACTGTAATCCGAGGCTTATACGTATAGCACTGCGACAATTGCTGGTCTATTGTGTTCGAGCCATGCTGGCATTTCTTTTCCTTCTCGGGTTTGCAGGGTTCCCCGCGATGTTTTTCCTTCACCGCCGAGCAAGTAATCATTACAAATACAACCGTACATAAATTCCGGAGACCTTACTGGCATAGGCCAGGAACCGCTTCCTGATGGAGTCGCAAGCTGTCTTCCGTATGGACTAAGAGATAGTTTCTGATGCTGTGTTTTGTGGATAAAATGCTAGTTTCATAGCACCACTTAACACTTGACCATCCTAAAACGGTTAAATGTAGCAATGGTTACATTTAGCCCTTAACCTTACTGCTCCTGAACTGATCCTGAACCGTTTGTCCCTCTTTCGGAAAGCCTCCAGAAGAGTAGTCTACCTAAGCCGATTCTGACGTATTTTAAATAGACTCCGAACTCAATTCAGCCGCAGTAAATACCTGTTGAAGTGGAGTAACATCGGCGTGTGGTGACAGCTGTGAATGAGGTGTTTCTCCTCAGATTATGACCCATGTTATGTTCTGCCCTACCTGCCCAGAAACTACATGTACTCACACGGATCTTATAGTCGCTTCCAATAGCGATATTTATGTGCCAAAATACTCGGCTAGAAAATTTTTTAAATGACATGTTCGAGTCAACAGAAGCAAGGCTACCCTCCAGACAACAACGACACTACCAATCTACTTAGCAATAATTAAAATATACCAACAAATATAATAGTTACAAAATAAATCTGAAACTTTCGCAAGAAGCAAACAGCAAAATATTGCAGCGAACCTCTTGTAATGTATGAACGTATGAATTTATTCATGGACCAGCGACACACCTTAACTATGTACATTGAACGTACCTAGATTTGTTGAATGTACCTTTAGAAATGTGCCCAAGTCTCTTGTATTCATTAAAATTTTAGTAGTCACTAGTTTTTGCTTGCCTTGTTTCTCGAAATATAATCACAACTACCATTGACCATAACTTCTCAGTTTGGATGTCTTACAAATAAAGGGTTTATTTTGGAATGTTAAGAGGGTCGGCCTTGTCAGCAATAACGCTTAATATCTTATTCTATAAGAGTTAACGGAGGGCGATTGTGCTAATTTAACACATCCAAGTTCAATCCTAATCCCATTTCAGTTCTAATCACATTGCAATCCAATTACTATTCAACTGTGCTGAATTCCGCATCGCGCTTAAAGGCCTCCGCTCATTGCAGCGATTTTATCGTGCGATAATATCGCTGCGATTTTGCGATAATTGTTTCCAGTACATTTTGTATGGGAACGCGCTCGATCAAACACACTGCCGCGATATTATCGCAACTCTTTCGACTACATTCAGTGGTGGGGCGCATGCGTGACGCGAATCGCGGAATCGCTGCAAGGTGTCGCGATATCGCTGTCGATAATATCACTCGATAAAATCGCTCGATAATATCGTTGCAATGTGCGGAGGCCTTAACTCTGTGTATCTGACAACCTTTAACATCTTAGCGATCTGTCAAAATGGCTCTAACGGCTGTCAAGAACAGTACCGCGATTAGCGCAATACCAAATGACGTGTCAAAAGTTAAGGTCCTGATTGTGTTTTTTTATGCCAACCACACATTCCCTGATTGCTTGGCTTAGTAGTCGAAAGCTTGGTATGAATAAAGAGTGACAATTTATTTGACATTGTTACCTAAAAAATCCTTCAAAATTAGCATAATTAAGCATTTATGCTTACGACTCCGAAAAATTATTTCCTTCAAAATTGTCATACATAAATTTCGGGTGGAACAGAATCGAAATGGAATCTAGCTAAAACTAGCACGCATTAGTTGTTTACAGAAATGTCTCTGGCCACTCCGAAAGAAAACTAGGAATGAATTTCTATACAGGGTAAAATTTATATCATTAGCATCCTTTTAAACTAAGAGTCTGCCCATCAAACTGAACAACTTTTACTACAAGCAAAACGATTGGAGCAAAAAAAAATCAGTTGATCCATACTAAACTACAATGCCTACTCGACACAAATGTATGCAACAGCTTTTTTTTTTTTTGCTCTGATTGCTCTCATATTAGTAAGGCTGGCTTGCATCAAAATGTCAGATACAAGAGCAGTGTAAAAGACAGAACTATCATTAAATACGTTTAAGCCTAAATATTTGTTGGTGCAAGCCGGGCTAAAAGTTGTTCAGTTTGATGGGTAGACTCTTAGTTTAAAAGAATGCTAATGATATGAATTTCACCTTGTAATATAGGGGTTTATTCATATATATTTATTGCGATTTCGGTTTTCGGTCCCATAGAGAAAGTTGTTCAGTTTGATGGTCTGATCGTTTCTTCAAAATAGCGTCAGCATAATAAGAAGGATATGTGTAACCAACCAAATGATTAAAGACATTGTGACATTTAACGAAGTTACTTTTGTAAGGGCCAAGCTCTCGATGCGAAGGCTCATCAACCATACTAACACACGACCGAGAGCCATGTCGGACATTAGTAGCTAATTAATTGGTAATCCACGGACAAAGCAAATCAATTAAGGAGCTATAATTACAAGGGCGACAGTATTGAAGACTGGATATGTAGACGTTGTTATGTAACTGATTATAAGACGGTAATGTGCTAACTGATGTTATTTGTATGGAATTATTACCTAAATATATCTGTAGTTTCTATTAAAAACATATTTTATTTATGAGAAGTTAAGTGATATTTACAACCGCATATACCTACAGCTAAAATGCATGCTAAGTATAGCTACCAATTTATTCTATGTGTGTAAAATGTATATTGAAGCAATTTACAAAAAAAAAATATCATAATATGGTGTTTAGGTGTTCAGGGTATCCCTGACTGGCCTGACTCCAAATCACCAATTTATATATTATTTTGTCTGTTTGTTTGTTTGTTTGCGCATCACGCAGAACTAATGGATCCAGTTTAATGTAACTGTTTGTGTCTGAAAGCTTATGATTAGGCTTAAAATCTGGGATATCATTTATCTCGCTAAAATGAAGGAGAGCTAGTGCAGACAAAGTCGCGGGAAAACTCTAGTATAATATAAATGTATAGGTATCTACCATAGACTTAAACTCTAGCGATAGACTTGCCCTTCCATAGAAGCAACATGTTCCACTTAAATGAGGTGTATGCACGTGATTGATGTTCCCGAGTTCACTTCGTCACTATGGCAATGACAGACCGCAATGTGTCATTTGGTGTTATTTTCTGTGACATGTTGTTTGTTTGAACGAGCTTGTCTATCGCTAGAGTAATATGTCTATGGTATCTACCACATAAACCTTCTAAATCAGTAATGATGTATGAATATCGCTTAGTCATTCAGAAGTCACGCACGAAGGAAATAATGTGGTCTTATACGTACTACATAGCAAATTATTGTTAATAATCTTAAATAGCTATTTCAGATTCAACCAATATAAATATAACTCTCCTTTAAGTATCAAAAGTCGTCTGTAAAACGTTTTGTCGCAATTTGCACCGGAGGTCAAACAAAGGTCAGAGCTAATTGGCAATTAATTACAAGTTTGCCCTATACCTACCGTAGTGTGTTGCCGTTCCGTAGTTTGTAATAATGAAGCCTTCCCGCGGTAATTGATATAATTAGGATGCGGCTTGCTTAATTTTACATGTCAATGTAATTTTCCTGCTTCCTTGCTTTGAATATTCAAAGATACCCCTGCACATTTCGTACCCCCATACGTTTAGTCAATGATATTATATTTCAGCGGAAATTGCATAGTTAAGGGTTCTGAAAACAACAACAAGATTATTTCAATCCGCTATCAAAGGCAAGTCAAAGGGTTGCAGGCGGCCTATGGGTGGCATCCCTGTTTTAAGGACCTAGTATGAAACCATAAGCATTATTTTGCATCATTGCCTAAGCAGTTTTCTTTTTAATCATTTTTATTTATATGGGGGCTTTTAACCCTGAGGTTATGTCCCAACAATACATACATACATAATATGCTCACGCCTTTCCAACTACTGAGGTTGGTTGGAGGAGACAACAGATCGCCACATGCTACAATTCTGACACACATCGCCTCCTCAACATCCATAAGTCTCTTCATGCAAGCTAGTTGGTTCCGTACATTTTATTTGGCTCTGTTTCGGTACGCATCCGATTTGGTTTACTTGTTTGTTTGGTTTTTTTGCAATTCGTTTTGGTTTGCCTACAAAACATGGTGTAAAAAGTTGTTAGCGGTATCTTAGTACCTAGTATCCTTGCTTTGCATATTGGTAACTGCATAATATTATGTAGCTTGTAATCTTAAGCTCTAAAGCTGGAGTAATAAGATTGGATGTACCTTTTCCTCTCTAGCTGATGAAAGAAACTAGGTCTTCATGTTCAAAGTAGTAGTCTCGTATTACTTATCCAAGTTTTGCTTTACTAAGGCTGCGTATCTTATTAGGAAAATTGAATATTCTTATATTAAATATCGACTTTAAGTTTTATCTGGATTTGCAGTTATTTAAATACCTGTTATTTCGGTGATATTTTAAGAGCTTTTTCCCTACGTGATGCTTAAATCACGTACTTAAAATTTCACGTGGGATAGGTTTTGAGTGATTTCATACAGTTAGTGTGGAAAGGTTTTAAACCGCTTCGGCACTTTGGAAAAAGCTGTTTCTGTCATGATTACAAGGTTCTAAATGCAGTTCAATTTCAGTTTTAAATAAATTATCATGTTACGCTATTATTTCATAAAACATAAAACCTATGCTATCGAGAGAGCCTAGCTACAATAACACTTAATAGCGAGGTCCCTAACTTCCCCGAACAGGATAATAGTCGTGATCTGTTTGCATTATGTATCTATAAACATTATATCTATCAAAGAGCCGTGGTGGTCCAGTGGCGAGTAACCTTGCCTGCTGTGCAGAAGGCGATGGTTCGATCCCAGTCCAAGCCGACTCGTACCAATGAGTTTTTCGGAATTTATGTACGATTTGACGGCCCGACAGCACAGTCTGTAGTGAACCTGCCTGCTGTGCCGGGGGTCGCGGGTTCGAATCCCGTAAGGGACAAATATTTTTATGACGAATATGAATATTTGTACCCGAGTCATGGATGTTTGTATCTATATATGTATTCTATATCGTTGTCTAGTTATCATAATACAAGTCCAGGCTAGATTCTGGAACTTTAAATGTGACTAGATAATTTGTGTGACACTGTCCAAGATATAAAATTTGTTACACCACTGGCTTTTCGGTGAAGGAAAACATCGTGAGGAAACCTGCATGCTTCAATTTCGAGGCGTGTATTGTACCCACTGTCCATTATAAGTGGCGACGGGCTCACCCCCCGTCACACTGGACAGAGTTTCGGTACTACTGGTGAAACGTGGATGTTCTGATGTTTCAGAATATCTCTGACTACCCCCTCGGGGAATATAGTCGTGAGCATATGCTATGCTATGCTATATCTATCAAATACATAGTTTTATCGAGAATAACAGTGATTTTACCTTCAACCCATGTCATTTTTAAACCCGCAAGATCCCAGCGGAACGTATCCGACACACGACACATATCATAATTGTTTATGTGTCTAGTATACAAGGTGTTACAAAACTACAAATAAACATTTAAGGGGGTGGTTTAGACCATCTATACTCTACATTCTATACTCTACAAATCGACTCTAGTTAAAATATGTATGGGATATCAGATTTTTTTTTTCGCGATTTCGATGTTGGTCCCATAGAGAAAGTTGTTCAGTTTGACGATCTAAACAACCCCCTTAAGAGTTTTAAAAATGTATTCTTACTTATGTAACACCCTGTATAGGGTCCAACTTAATATACTGACACTTTTTTAGGAGGATGTTCAGACCATCAAACTGAACAACTTTCTCTATGGGACCAACATCGAAATCGCGAAAAAAAATCTAACGGTCCATACAAAACTGCAAACCAAATGTATGGGACAGCAGATTTTTTTTTCGCGATTTCGAAGTTGCTCCCATAGAGAAAGTTGTTCAGTTTGATGGTCTGATCAACCCCTTAAAAAAGTGTCAGCATATTAAGAAGGACCCTGTATACAGGTAATGTACTTGAATTGTTACAAGTTGTAACATTAATGCATTACTTAAATATTAAACGGGTTGTCTCATACCATCAAACTGAACAACTTTAAACACAACAATTGGAAAATAAATAAATATTATTTAATGTTACGGTGTACATAAGAATCTGTCGAATAAATTAATTTCCAACTAATAAATATCAATGTTGTTCCAAAGAAACTGTCAATATAATTACTTGACTCAAATGGTTCTGGAGCATCCCCTTTATATGCAACGCATTTAAATTTCCCCACTAGTTATTGCAGAAGCATTTAATTTTGTTCTTCAAACACACATGCACATGCGCGACATTAGAAGGCGTTCGATAGCAATAAAATACAATCTCAAACTATACATACATACATACAAACTACAGAATATCCTTACACTGGGACACAAATAAATACTGAAGGCGAGCGAAGAGGCTTTGTATAATGCGAAGCAGTGGGTCAGAAGACAAGGCCGAATCGGGTCAGGATTTACTTCGAGTCGCGATGAAAGCTTTTACATATACTTAGAGATACGGTAAGAAAAGGTCAATTTACTTAAAGTGTTTGGTTAATTCAGAATTTAGATTTTTTGTAGACTGTCAAAACAGTCATATTTAGTGATGATTAAATTTTGAATTTGAATGTTTTTTTTTTTTCGATATAAGCAGTGAATATTGCAGTAATTCTATGCTATTGCTTGATTCGTTGGTTGATTATTGAGGCTTTGTACTGATTTGTAGATGAAGGAAACAACGATTATGACTTGAACAGAAGACAGATTATATGAAACATGAGAACGACTATACTATACTCCATTTCAAATAGCAACGATATTTTGATGAGTATTTTAAATTATGGAAACAGAGATTTGAGACACTTGCTCTCACTTATTCATAGAACAGCTTTACTAATGCCCAAGTCAGAAAGTACATCTTTCTGATAAATAAATTATATTTACTTATCATCATTCAATGCTAAGTAGAAATCGGAAAATCTTGTTGTTATATGAAATGAAGTATTCATTTTACATTTTACATTAACCCTATAGGTTAATGATTGGGTCCGGATTAGAAAAGCACCAAACCAAATGAGTTCCGTAAGAGGCGACTATAGTATGACCAGAAAGGTTGTACGGTCAATCTCATGTGTGAATGCCGTACGCAGTCCGATGCAAATAAACCACGTAGCCTCCGCGAAAGTCTACTCCGTACAAGCAAAAGCAAAAAGCGAGCTTCTTGCTGTAGTTGAAACTATCTATGACCAATCATCTGAAAAAGAGCGTTAACAACATATTATTCGTAGATGTATTTCGATTAAAAATTAGGCTATTTTCTAATAGAAAAGATGACAAAAAACCAAATTCGTACAGACAAAATGCTGAGTGAATCTAAAATTATCATTCATATTCGAAACCATTAGGAAGTTACTTTCTGATGCAACAAATAAATAATGAACTCCAAACGACAAAAGCACGGTGAGTAATGAAAAAAAAAAAGAAAGAATCGAGAGCGAGTTCATAAAAAAATACATAGAACAAAGCACGCTAATGTAAGCCGTATTATCATGAATAATAAAAGTGTACAGTTCAGTATCATAAAGTGATGTTATAGAAGTAAATGGGGGGAAAAGCGTCCCTAGGGGCAGAGGGCGTATGCTTGCAGAGCTTAAGGTAATGTTGCAAGAGATTATCTGGAAGAGGCAAATTTAGGCACATAAACTTTCAAACTTATTAGATTGAGTAATGCAGTAAAAGTTTCGTATTGCAGAGAATAAAAGTGATAACGTAGCTTGTACAATGTGTCAACATAAATGCGTATTCGTATTTAAATCAAACTAAACTTTTAACTCACTTACTCACCCACTAGAAGAAATAAAGGGGTCCACTTTGAGCAGAACCATAGTCAAGTAGCTTATGGAAGGCGCGTTTTATTGTCACTTTGGGATATATTTAAAACACAACACAATTGGCACAATTTGGCATCTAATCCTTAATATCAAGAGTTTAAAAAAAATGGAAATCTTGACCCCAAATCTCTAAAGTTTCTAGCAAGTACCTAACCAACACAAAGCATTATTAGTTATCTCCAAAGCCTTATTTTGATGTCTTCATAATAATTAGTTCCTATCTGCTATTAAAATTGTTGTATTAAACAAAACACAGGACTGGACACTGGACAGAGTTTGTTCTGAGGTTTCAGAATATCTCTGACTACCCCCTCGGGGAATATAGTCGTGAGCATATGCTATTAAACAAAACACTTCTAGTCCACATGGTTCGATGTCCACAGCATCCATCTCTCAGGGGCCATGCGTAAATTCAATCTGTAGGCCGCATTCCCAAATCACCTGAACACTTTCCACGGCATGGTATTAGGTTTCCAGTAAATCTAATTTGGATACATTTACTTTCGTTTCAAAAGTTACCTTTTACAATGTATTTTGAAGACTTTTTACGGTTTCGGTTCTAAAATAAAGATTGGGACTACTTAAATCGATCAGTAGGTACATAATTTGTTTTAAAAAAGTAAGGTATGGTAAGTTACGTAAATCAGCACATTTTTATTACCCAACGGGAAGTAAATTTAGTTGATCATGGTCTTGTATCGAATGCGACAATTTTTATTTGGAAATTTGATCAGTTTTTAGTGTATAGCGCTAAAAATAGACGCTACAGATTTGATAATGCAGATTCCACAGATATTATGTTCCCCCTAAATATGGTAAGATACAATATTACTATGTCATCCGTTAAGAGGTCTTGAACTTTCTTGAATACGGTCGTTTTAGAACTCAGAAAACTTAAAAACTGACGCACAACGCGGCTCTATTTTTGAGAAACTGTTTTGTTTATGCATTTATTCGTGACCTTGCATAATGTTATAGTCATAATTATCTTGCCCATTTCCCATAATTTAGGGTCGGCGCAATATTTCATCCTCTTCCATTCATTCAATTTCAGAAATCACTCCTTTCTTGCACATAATCATCTTTTACACAATATATCCATCTTTTCTTCGGCCTTCCTCTCCTACCGCAGCCATCTACATTCAAACTTCGATGAACTCAACCATTTTCACACGTACTCTTTTATGTTAAAGTTACAATGGCCCTATCTAAACACAGACTGTAATATACCTCTTTCAGTTAGTCTTATGAGTACAATATATTTTGCTTTACCCCATTCGACGTAGACGTTGAAACGACACTAGCATACTGATGTGTTACTTTTAAAATTTATTACAAAGCCTCTTGCTAGTGGTTGCAAATATTAGAGTCGACATTCTGTCGATAGTTCGTTTTGAGATCGCTTTCAAGTTGTTTAGCCTGATGCAGCTAGGCTGAAGACATGCATGTTATAAACACAGGACTGGGGGAGGTTGCTTCAATAGAAACCAGTAATCAGTATACCTAGCATGGCAGCGTGATATAGCGCTATCACGCCTTCGCTCTCTTTCTATTTAAGCACGAACAAACGAGATAAAAGGTGTGATTAGCCGTATCACGTGCAACATGCTACGCTTTTTTGTAACCCGTTTCAATCGGTATAAAATCGACATCGATTTATGGCTGTTCTTAGCGATTCTTAGATCTTAATATTTAGTTAATTAATTTCAGATAGGTAATGGATTTGATGATTACAGAAACAAACAAAATAGTACTTTAAAATTGTATGTTGACAATTGTAATTGTACGTATAATTATTTGTTAATCTACAACATTGTATTGTCATATATAAATAAATAAATAATAAATAATACGTATAGGTACGGTCATATTAATACGTTACCGATATTTTAAACGATATAATCGGAAATTACACAATAACCCTACTAGTTTAGGTCCATACAGGATTATAAATTAATTATGCAAGGTTGATTATAAATTCACTAAGTATATATTTTTCCTGTTTTCGTTTTGTTTATAAATAAATATTTTAATAAACAAATTTGCGTTTCTGCGTTTCTTTGCGTATTTGTTGAATAGATTTAGTTAGCACAGGATCACATAACTAATTTACCACATTTCATTAGTTGTATCACTCTGATAGACGTGATTTTTTTTTAGAAACTACAAGTATTTTATAGACAGACGATGCAAGCATAATGACTAGAGATAAGTAAAGCGACAGACTGCAGACAGCAAATCGGTAAATGGCAAAAACAATCTTGTTAACTCACAAAGTTGTATCTGAAAACTCGATAGCGAAACTATCGATAGTCAAAGCTCTATCCGACCAACACTGAATAAGAAGTAATGAGTTTTCTTTTACACTATGCCACCTGACTTCTCTCGTCGTCGCCCCGACTTTACTAAACAAGATTAAAATCATTTTTTTTCGTCTCACCATTCGCTTTTCACTTCTTTTCTGTACAGAGAATTTCTTTCTAAGCTTTCAGTCAAAGGCGAAGTTTGTTGTGACTGTTGAACGATTAATTTAAAACGCTTTATTTTGATTATATTTAAATACTAGAAATTATTTCGTTTCATTTTTAATTTTGTTGGTTGTTTTAAATTTTATTAAGGTACTGTTTAAAAATACCTTGTTATGTTTCAGTAGGTAAATATTCGTAATTCGTCTTTTTTTTTAAACTCGAGCCAACTCTATTTTTAATTAAGGCAATAACTAGCTTTTGCCCGCGACTTCGTACTTTTTGATTGCGAATTCAGAAAATCCTTTCTTAGTGCACTGAAGATGTTCTGTAGAATCATGATTCCAAACGTGTTTCTATCTACAGTGGTTTAGGCTGTACGTTGTCTGTCAGTCAGTCATTTTGTAGAGTTTTTGGCCGCATTTTCTCTACAATGGAACACTTTCTGACGTGGTGGTAGAGTCAAAATTGACGGCAGAAAGCTATCCATGTGATATTATTTTGAACTAGTTGGCGCCCGCAACATCCTACGCGCAGACCACTGTCTTTAAATACTCATAACTTTTCATTCAGTAAACCGATTGCGATGAAACAAAGTCTACATGCTAATCCAAACTAAGTCCTATGCTTTTTGGACTCCGTTAAAATCTTTTCAGTGGTTTCTAATTGATGCGTAGTTACACAAACAAACAGACAAAACTCACAATATGGTTCCATTACATAATGCCCTCAATATTTTTTTTTGCAAATATCTTTAATTTTACATTTTTATTATAATGTATAGATATAGATGAAACATTTTAATTTAATGTTTGAGTTCTTCCTTTTGTTATTTACTAATACCTTTATTCTCCTCAAAATTAAAAAATTGCTTTTAGTCGTAGGATCGCCCTTTGCGCCTATTTATTCCCCTACCCTCCGGGACGATATACAGGTCTTAGTTCAAAACGCATGTCCAATCCAATGCAGATTGGTAGACTCTACATACGCATTGGAATTTCTTCTTCAGCGTAAAGAAAAATCATATTTTATTTCAACCGCCAAAAGATCCTGCCTTGAACCCCAACAGCCCAGACGCGAAGACAGCGGCGACACCGCACCGACAACATGCCATTTGTAAACTATTTGTATGCGGGCTGGCGTCCCTGGCTCACTTTTCTTACTTCCACATGACGAGCGACCGGCGACGAGCTTCTATCTCCCTGTGTATTCCTGCTGGAGACACTGTGTTTTGTGTCTACTGTTTTTTGAACTTAACTCAAGTTACACTCAGAAACGCTAATGTTCATCCTCAATTACATCTATTGCTTGCTTTTACTACGTCAACAAGACAAAAAGTGACAGCAAGAGATTTAATGGAGGATTAACTTTAATGAGCCTTTCTGCAACTGAGTGTTAGTATGATTTACTGTGGTATTCATTTTGTTAAAATATGATTTTTCTGGATATATCAAGCATGGGAATGCAGCTAGTATGATAGGAAATATGTTGTTCAAAATTCTGTTTTGTGATTGCCCTTTTGAATCATTTTAATTAAATTCAAATCATTTATTTCAGAACACAAATTCTATAACAATGTCACATTTACAATTTCTTTGTTATTAGGTATCGTTTGTTAGTACCTATATCAATTTAAACCATTACTAATGCAGAACACGATAAAAAAATGGTTTGTGCATGGAGCCATTTGCACAGCATTTTAAGAATAGGCTGTAAATTTTTTACAATAGATAACAGATCATCATCATCTCGGCCGATGGACGTCTACTGCTGGACATAGGCCTCTCCCAAGGATCGCCACAATGACCTGTCCTGCACTGCCCTCATCCAACGGATTCCCGCTGCCTTCGCCGGTCCACCTTGAGGGGGGCCTGCCCACGCTATGTTTTCCGGTACGCGGTCGACACTCGAGAACTTTTCGGCCCCATCGGCCAACGGTTCTACGACATAACAGATACTCTCTTAAAAAAGATAACCCAGTTAGCCGTGGTTGTATAAAAGCTGACTCAAGTTTCATCATTCGAAAGTGCTCTCCAACCCGACCGTCTCTTATTTAAACTGTAAAAACCGATTATACCATCCCAACAACAATCACAATCATTCCCAACTTTGAAATAACCGTATCAAGAGCACACAGCGTCCCGTGCTGCCAGTTCCGAAGCCCGAGTTAGTTCAGCTCCACATTGGTATTTATGTATCGTTCGACTATAGCGTGCATGCTCTGAGAATTAAATTTTGTTCGTGCGATGCTCCCCGTACGCTTGATATGATGATTGAAAGGTATTTTTCGAACGTGTCCCCATTGCAGCCTTTTGTTTAGAGTTTGAATTGTAAAGTTTAGATTGGACTGTTTTGTCTGGATAGGATACCAGTTAGTTTGTTGCATAAGCATAAGCATATGCTTACGACTATATTCATTGAGGGGGTAGTCAGAGATCTTCTGAAACCTCAGAACATCCACGTTTCACCAGTAGTACCGAAACTCTGTCCAGTATGACGGGGGGTGAGCCCGTCGCCACTTATAATGGACAGTGGGTACAATAAATGCCTCGAAATTGAAGCATGCAGGTTTCCTCACGATGTTTTCCTTCACCGAAAAGCCAATGGTGTTACAAATCGTACATAAATACCGAAAAACTCATTGGTACGAGTCGGCATGGACGAGGATCGAACCATCGCCTCCTGCACGGCAGGCAAGGTTACTCGCCACTGGACCACCACGGCTACTAATTTGTTGCATTTTTAACTATTTCTTTGTGTACACCTACGTTTTTTATTTATTATAGTACTGACGTGAAATAGTGTTTGCTCAATTTGTACGAGTTGCCTAGCACGGTGTCAATAGATGGAATACTTCTAAACGAGGAAATGATAATTAAAACTGTTTCATGTATATTTTATTGGGTATTATTATTTTACTAAGGCGGTTGTAGATCCGCAGGCTACAGCTGAAGATTCTTGATAATACCTACCTGCACCACAAATTTCAAAACAATATTCAATTCCAATGATGTGAGGTTATATTTCAAATTTTACCACAAACGAATCTATTCGCTTAGCTATACGATTCATATAAATAACATTGTTCGGTTCACAGGATGTGATATACCGTTTATGAGGATCCTAAGTGCACTATTGTCGTTTTCGTCTCACCCGTTTCTCGGTTTATTGCTTGGACTATAAAAATGCATCGAACGCAGCAATGGTTTCAGTACGATACTAGTTTATTTCAAGTGTCTTCGTATGCGGTACGATCGCGACAGATTGGAGGGATGCCAAATGATTTGAGATGTGTTTTGTAGGATGACTAAGTTTCTACTATACAGGGTGAAATTGATATGATTAGCATCCTTTTAAACTAAGAATTTACCCATCAAACTGAACAACTTTTACTACGGGAGCAAACCAATCGAACAAAAAAAATCAGCTGTCCCATAGTAAAATACACCCGCCGCCTCTGCCTACGGGACTCAAATGTATGGCACAGCTGATATTTTTTTTGCTCCGATTAGTTTGCTCCCATAGTAAAAGTTGTTCAGTTTGATGGGTAGAGTCTTAGTTTAAAAGGATGCTAATGATATAAATTTCACCCTGTATATTGAAATTCTGATTTTAGTTAATATACAGGATGTAAGGGTAAACAGTTGCATTACTTTAAGGTGTTATTGTACCTATGATACTGAACAACTTTCCCTAAGGAACCTACAGGAAATAAGCGAGTTTTTTTCGAGTTTGCATGCAAACGTTCGAACAGCAGATTGCATTTATTATGGAAAGCCTAAATTTTTTCTGCGGATGTCCTTAGGTTTCTTAGGGAATATCAAGGGTTCAATCATACTCTAAAGTAATGCAACTATTTCCCCTGATTCCCCTATTCTAATTATACATATAAAATAAAAATAAAATCTGTTCTTTCAACAATTGGGTCAAGTAACAATTCATTGTTTTTCGCAATTTCGATATTGAAACCCACCTCCTTAAATATGTAAAACATGTATGTTTACACCCTGTTTTTCACAAAGACGACCTATATGGTTCAAAACAAACCTTAGTTGTAGAAAATTTAAGATATTAATAGTAAGGTCGAAAAAAGAAATAAGTATTTTGTTGATGTCGATGAGATCATATTCTACTTTATAAAGTAAGTAAGTAAAGTAGTTAAGTAGTAGTAATTTTTATTACAAACATAGTACAGATTTGGAAAAGAGTCGTGAAGTAATAGATAGAGATTAGATATGTATATAGTACAGAAAGTACGATAGATCTGCAAGATAACGATACGAATCCGACACGATTTCAGATCGCCGAGAGTAAACAATTTTTTTTATTGTTAAAGATAAAACTTTACTGTCCTGTTTGTCATGTTACAGTAGAATTTACGTCACTCAGTTTTACATCCTTTAAGCATTTGAGATTTTCTTCGAAGAGTAATGAGGGATTCCGTCCAAACAAACGAATTTGGAACTCACATAACTAATTTAGTTCACTCTTTTATCTTTTCCTGGAAACACATTTGAAGTTTTCCTTATTTTCATGGATTGTTGGAATTTCTTGTACGGAAACTTTTAAACATAATATAGGGTTATGAATGAAATTAGCATACTTTAGACCATCAAACTGAAAAACTACGGCTATGTAACCAGCAACAAAATAGACAAAAAAAAAGTGTTACAAAGAAAACGTCAAACGCCCAATGTATACTCGACCCAAAATGATGTAGGTAATAACTGTTTGTTTTCACGCATTTCGATGCTGGTTCTTTATAGTTTTTCAGTTTGATCGCCTGAAGCACCTCCTGTTATATTGTAACGCAGGTAGCGCAGGACCATGAGGTACCTTTTCAAATAACAAAAAACTAAAGCGAATACTCAGTAGGCTGTTACAACAAGATTTAAAGAAATCTTCGTAGTCTTTTTTTTGCCTCTAAAGAAATGTAGAATACGGACGACAATTTGTATAAATTTTGGGTAATATATTAATTTTAATGGAATTCAGAGAAATTTTCCGCTTGCCCCGAGGCCTTACGATAATGTTGAAGCATGGTGTCATGAAGCTTTGTGGTGTAAGTTACATATTTTGAGCGATATTCTCTGATGCGCTGAAACGAAGAGGATTATATTTTACAATTTTCAAATTACCGTTCATTTTGTCGGCTCTATAACACAGTCGGTAGTGAACCTGCCTGCTGTGTGAGGGTCGCGGGTTCGAATCCCGTAAGTTATTTGCAGTTAAAAAGTTTCTAATTAAATGATTTTGTTGTACTGTGTTCACTCACACTCGTTAAAAACACTGTCCTAAGGTAGAAAGATAAAAAAAACATCTGCCATTTTGTAGATAAATAGAGAAACTTAGCAGGTTTTGTTGTTGACTGTATTAGACTAAAATTTTGTCACTAAAATTGTTTATGCAGATCTCCAAAAAAAAAAGAGTTAAAATATACAATTGCCAATCTGCCAGGTTACATACAGGGTGATCATACGTAAGCACACCTTCAAAGATAAGCCAGGAGCGCCAAGGGAACGCCTCTTTGATTATGTGAAATTTTAATTTAAAAATTCTGATTATTCCTGTCCGCTTTCCACTTTAAACTTACAACAACATGCCATAAGTGATCGCAGATCCGATGTGTATCATTTTAAAATACAGTTCGTGCATGATAACGAAATGTTCGGATACATTTTTAATAGTCGGATAAAGTTTTACCACTTTGTTATGCAACTCAGCCCTTGTGTCAGAAACCGGTGCAGTATTTATCGTATTTATTTTAAATTCCCTTTGTTACTGACATTTTGACTGGCTTCAATAAAGGTTTAAATTTCACGTTAATTTTTGTAGTGTTAAATAGCATAAAAGAAAATTTTTGGTTTGATGGAAAATGCAAATACAGGATGTAAACGTAAATGCGATAAATATTTTAGAGGGTGCTGCAAACCATCAAACTGAACAAATTCCTCTATTACATAGAAATCGCGATAAGAAATCAGCTGTACAAACATTTGGCCCATACATTTGGATAGAGCCGGTTTGCAGTTTTGTATGAACCGGCTGATATTTATTTCGCGATTTTGATATTGGTCCTATAGAGACAGTTGTTAAGTTTGATGGTCTGACCAACCCCTTAAAAAAACGTTAACATCTTATAAGAAGGACCCTGTACGGGTTCCAATTTAATAATACGTGCTGACAGTTTTTAATAGGATGATCAGATCATGAAACTGAACAACTTTCTCTACGGCACCAACATCAAAATTACCAAAAAATAATCTGCTGTCCATACATTTGGGTCAAGTAGTACCTATTGCAGACTTGTAAGAAACAGCGGATCTCTTTTTCGAGATTTCGGTGTTGGTCCCATAGAAAAAGTTGTTCAGTTTGATGGTCTGATCATCCTTTTAAAAACCTTCAGCGTATTAAGAAGGACCCTAAAATAGATATGGTATATCGACCATAGCAGTAGCACACAGGCTGCACCTGTATGCCACTTCTATTAAGGAGAAGCCTTCCTCTTCCGTGGTTTTAGACGTAATCTGCTATAAAATTTCTCTCATGCATTTTATCACCTTGCTTCGGAAATATAATAAAATGCGTCGTTTCTCTCAGACCAAGAATCTCATCGAGAATCAATAATAAATTCTACCTGTCCACTAGACTAAAGCTAATAATTGAATTCTACTCCGGAATCCAGGACTAACCATCACATAATAGTCTAGTCTAGTCCGGGACCGCGAGAGGCGAAGTGCACTTGCACTAACTTGCACAAATGTTTGCCTTACGCTAGGTTCACCAGGCAGCTGTTAAAAGTTCGGACAAGTCCATCCGGGGCGGTTGAGCGATACAGCTATTTCAAACTTTTAAAAGTCGAATGTCGAAAGAGTTTGAGATGAGGATTGATGGTGACAAATCATTTTTGTGGAGTCCTTTGTTGTTTTCAATGTTTGTTTTTCGTGAACAGCATTTGTAGCAACATAAAGTTAGATATTTATAAAGATGACTTTTAATGTAACATGGGTGCAACCGGATGTTTAGAGGATACGATCTTACTCAATTCGCTAAAACTTTGGTAGACAGAAATACCTTTACTTAGTTAAAATATTCATCTTTTTACTCACACAAAAAACACTACCTATTAAACTTGAATACATTATTTAGTGTATATGATACATGTTTTTACAATAAAATAGCCTTTACAATACAGTACTGCAAATAATTTCTTATAGTGCTAAACAATGTGATTTTGTATTTCATGCAGTCCTAATGAAATATACCTTAGTTAACTGCCGTACAAAAAATATCAAAATCGTCGTTGTTTTTATTAGTCATGTATTTTGAGCCAACTCAAAGAGATCCAAAATCCCGATATGCATAAAAGCCTTGAAATTGGCAAATCTGACAACAAAAACGCAGTAGTAACTCTATTGAGTAACTTCAAGCACGTTTTTCTTGAAAGTATCAACTGCTGTTTTAATTTGTGCGGCAGAGTGGAAACATCATGGAGTCCCTACAGCATCAAATGCTTAGAAAGTTCAGCGGAGTGAGCGGTGGTCTACGGTAATCAAACTGAGAGACCGTGCCGTCTCCACGCAGTTTACTGTTTATGTACTCACTATATACCTACCTAGCTATTGATGTCACTGTTGCGAACGTACATTGCATGTATAGTGTTACGAGTACCTGGGTGACCAAGTTTCACAAGGCTTCTTTTTGTTGTGTGAAAACGGACGTTCTCTCTCAGGGATGACACCTATCTATACAAACATGGAAAATAAAACATTCTCTTCGTACATTTTAAACTCACGCGGATTTCCCATAGGAGCAGAGAGGCAGAGACTATGGATCTCCACTTTTTGGGTGGTTCTGTTCTGACACACCTCTCTTGCTTCGTCTAGGACCCAAACATTATCTAAATACAAAATGTCATCTAAAACGTTAGAGTCGTTTCAGAGAAATTATATTATCAGAATACGTGAGAATATAAAAACAAATTTCATGGTAGAAAACTGAGAAAATATAAAGGGCCGAAAAAGTTAGAAAATACATGGCGGAAAAAAGAGTGACTAACGCAGGGAAGTACGTATTCAAATATAAAAACCTATAATCATAAAAAATACGTGGATTCACACAATGTTTCCTTCTCGTCTGAGCTAGAAATTAAAACTGACACGAAGGTCAGATGTCTAATTGACTTCAAAATTATATGATGACTGACCACTAACTTGCCTCCATAGCCTATGCTGCCGTGCTAAGCTAAAAGGGCACATGCCCATTTTAGCGATTTCGAGAAAAACGCGTTTTTATGTTTTTGTAGATCACATTAAGAAATACGTCCAAACCGCTTAGGACAGTTGTAATAATTTTGCGGTTAAAATTATAAAAACCATCGTATTTCTTGCTACACTTTACGTCTTATTGTACTAAGGTAAGTGAGTCATACGACCTTTTCCCTTAGTATTTCAGACATACGCCTAATATCTTTAGGAATTGGTGAGAAAAACCACTTTACGTCTAACGGGTTAGTTGTTTTATAGGCACTTCTAGTAAATATAAAATTATTTTGTTTTCAAATTTTTGTTCCTTACAATCAAAATAAAAACGAAACAGATTTTGGTCATTTTCGGACATGAGCTACGGCAGTATGATATTGTAATGTAGCAAATCCAGAATAACCCCATTTCAATAGCAGTGCCTAAACTCTGTTCAGTGTGATAAATAGGGAGCCAATCGATACCTTTAATGGTTAGTAGATTAAATACACACTTCAAATCTGAGGCATGGATAATTCTAGTAATATCTCAAAAAAATAAAACCCGAAAATGCAGATTACAAATTGCCCTCGAGAATTCAAGTCGAGTATCCTCGAAATTAATACCGGAAATTATTTCATCAGGGATACTCACCGTCCAATGCAAAATTAAAAATAAATCTCTCGCTCGGAAGAACTTGAAAAAAAAAACATAAAAAATTCAACATTACTCTAACAAAAACAACTTACATTCCAAAACAGCATAACTACCAAACTAAACTGCAAACCGTAAAGCATTTTAGTATTTTCCATTTCAATAAACAAGCGATCTCAGTTTTGCATACAGAGAATATCGAAAATCAGCCACCGAGTACATTTATAGAACGGAATTGAACCGGGGCTCAATGAATCGAGAGTAAATTAATAATCGTATTACTTTTTCAGTGGAATGCAAATATTTGATGATTGTGCTGCGGCGAGTGTTGGGCGCCGATACTGGGTGCTTGCAGATGTATTGAATTGTGCTAGAAGTGAAGGATTAAAATAACTCTTCGTTTCCGGCAATGGACAAACCCATTTCTTACCATGGGTGTCATAGGGATAAGGCTGGATTTAGTGCACGACCAACGGTCAGCGCTGACGGCGGATTCCCCAATTAGCGGCGTGCAATTCGTCACCGCGTCCCTTGATTAGTTAATCCACCGTCAGCGCTGACCGTCGTCGGTCGTGCACTAAATCCAGCCTTAGGGTTCATAAGCGGCGCTTTTGTAGACTAGCCATCTATTGCCACTTGACATGCTAAAAGTAAGCCTTGCAACAATGATTATAGCATGGTTTTCTGATCGGCCCGAAAGCTATTATAGCCGTGAGTTCATTTACCTATGTATCTTTTAGAAGGTTAGGCACGTAAATCTTTTATATCAGTAATAGTCTAAAGGACACTCTGCAGGTCAAAATCCCTTTACTTATAAAGTGATCCTCGGTGGGGCCATTCATCACCCCATGGTGGGGCGGATTGATGGAAGCAAGTTGAATGTTTTAGCATGCAATGTTTATGATTAGATGTTGGAAGGATGGATTGATAAGTTACTCTTAACCACAACAATACTGCAGATTAAAGATGAGATCAGATAGGTTTTTTTGCTCTTTACGTCATGGGGGAAATACGGAGTGTAATGTTGTGTGATATTAGTAGACCTTCACTTTGATTAAAGTATTATTTATTAACATAATTTGCTGTACATAACATTACATTAAAATGAGTAAAAAAAAATACAACGAATAAAGAAAATAAGATTTGATATAATTTTCGACTCCAGCGACTGCTTGGTCCAGAAACAGTCAGAAACATAGGATAATGTTTAAGTGCGTAGGTATTCGCTAAACAACGTTTTGCTGCAGCAAGCAATTATCACCTAGAGTTGTGGCAAAGTGTCTGAGAAGTGTATACCTCATCCAGTGTCTCTGAGTCTTCGCTTCGGTTGACGAGCACTGCATCGGTCTCTATTGTAAAACATTCATAATCGGTTTTCCTCACATTCATTCACACCGTTTGCGAATTTTTTTGATTGGATTGCAAAATTTTGTATATTTTTGAAGTACGATAATTAATTTCTTGGTATTTTATTGAGGTTCATAAAGAAAAGCACAATAGAAAAATTATTTAACAAAACCGTTACAGTATTAATTTATTATTAGAGTTTGCGGAACTATATAATATGTTTCGATGCGTATGTCTACCAATCCGCATTGGGCACATGTGGTGGACTAACGCCTATACACCCTCCGTGAAGGTATAGGCTTGTGCCCTGCAGTGGGTAGTATAGATGATGATGATGACGAACATAATATTATACCTACTTTATAATGTGCTTACGCAATAGTCCTATGAGGGTAGGCAGAGACTACTGCCCGCCACGAACTACGATTCTGACAAACTTCTTTTGCCTCATCCACATTCATACAATCTAACTCTTTATGCACTTACGTCACTCGTCCTTATCGGAGAAAATCACTAATTTGATCATGTTATACTTTAATTATTTTCTATACTTAGATGCATTTTAAAAAGTAAATTTTATCCTTTAGTGACATCGTAAAATGTACACTTACGATATAAACCAAATAGGTACTTACAGTTTTATGTAATTATTATCTTTCTAAGATCACAAATTTAAAGACATTTTTAGTTATGTAGATTATAGACAGTATGCGACTGTTCATCAAACGTACAGAAAAACTAAATATAGATTTCAATAAAGATTAAATGCATCTTAGTTTTAGTTGTTGTTTTAATTTTTTGACGTGATAACGTCTTTATAAATTGATGAACGGCGGCTGCACGCACGAAAAAGTGTCATGTTCCGTCTGAGCCTGAGCGTGCAAGCGAGAGCGCGGTACAAGAGATAGACAGGCACGATCGGCCCAAGTGTTGGCTTGTGACACATTTATCACGTAAAACTATCGTCCTTAAACCGACTTTACAGACAACCATTTTTTTAGGTATTTGTTGTACGAGAAAGTGCCATTGGTCCATACATTCGTGGCCACAAAACTAGCAACTGTAGAAGCGGGAATCTGACATTGCTGATTTACTAAATCTTGACTTACTAGTTAAAATAGTATTCATAATATCGTCTTAAATTTTTTTCTAGATCTATCTCAACAAGATCTATCGCACAGAGATTTCAACTTCATTCGAATATCGCTGACCCAGTAGGGTGTCGTAAGAGTGGCTACTTGTATAATCACTACATCTTACTCCTTTCCTGAACAAAGCCTATCGTCCTATGAAGCAGGAACTACACTCTCGCAAACTTCCAAGGAAAATTACTTCGTTTCACGAAGCAGCGAGGACAATGAAGGGCGTCCACACTCTCGTTTTCGGCCTTACTTATTTTTTGTTCTTGGCGATCCAGGAGAATTAAGACGCGAGATTGCAAAACACAATATTTTTAGCAAAAACTCATGCACTCAAAATATCATGCGTTCTTGGTTGGTTTTGTAAATAAGCAGTCGTTGTAGTCGATATTGGTTATGAGGAATAACATACAAACAAACATACATATGCTAACGCCTATGTCCTACTACTGGGGTTGGCAGAGACAACAGATCGCCACATGCTACGATTCTGACACATCTCTCGCTTCCTCAACATCCATAAGTCTATTCATACAAACTCGTCGGTTCCGGGTACATTTTATTTGGCACTTCTTTAGGGCAAGTGCTGTACCATTGGACACTAACCGGTTTTTTTTACAAAGTAGGTTCTAAATTAAAAAATGCCAATGCTATCTTTAAACAATTTATTATTTTCATTAAACAATGAAATACCTCATAATAATCAATAGCCTTAGTTGGAATATCTAGTGTAGTAATAAAGATATGAACGGGTTTTTAAAAACTATGATTTTGTCCACAGGTAAAACATGTGAATGTACCTATGGACAGCTATGTACCTATGAACATAGCGTTATAAAAACACTATGCTATAGAACTTTTGACTTGAATTGTGGATTAATAACATGAGCACTTACAATTAAGAACAAGAAACCTTAAAACATAAAAAATAAAACATCTAAAACGAAAATAATGACACTTTTGTTTTAGACTAATTAAAACTTAAAAATAGAAGAAATACAACTTTTAAAACACGTAATGGCACTTTACTTACACGATAAATTATTTTTAATTACCCTAAAAACGTCTAGAAATAGTTTCTCATCTGCATCATCTTCAAGAACAAAAGTGTTAGGATTTTCCTGTCCATAGGTACATTTATGGTACTGTCCACAGGTTCAAATCTACCCTAAAAAAGTAAAATGATCACCGGTCTCAAAATTTATTGCAGAATACGCATGAAATGAAGCATAAAATAACAACAAAACTATAAAACATAATAAACCATTTGCAAGTTAACCTGATCGATTAGTGATTTCAAAGAAATTAAAAATGTAATTAGAGAAAAAAAAAACTTTTTTCGATGAAAGCATTGATCGGGGGATTTTTCCAAAAACCTCAACAGAAAACAACATGACAGCTAATTAGTGTTGCTAACGGACAAAAATACGTTATGAATGCCATCAAATTAAGTCTCTACGATTTATACTTTTTGAGATATTCATACTGTCCACAGGTATAACCGTCCATAGGTTCAGCACTTGCCCCTACGCATTCAATTTGGTCAGCGTATGTGCGCGTAGGGCGACCTCTTTCAACCATTCTATTCACACTTGCCTTGTAAACATACGTCAACCTAGTTTCGTTCATTCTTTCCACACGGCCAAACCATTTCAACTTGTTCAATCCTTCAATTGGAATGACTCTCAGGCTTTCGATTTAATTTCCAAAATTTTGTGAAAAACAGTTTTTGTGGGGTTTACCAGGAACCGCAAATTTCCTTCGCGGTTCTCCAAGCCCCACCAGCCCAGCCCCGAGGTGTCGGCCGTGTGAATCGCACTAAATTATTCCCCCAGGCCGCAGCGGGCGGCTTAATGAATTTTTAATCAAATTACAACACGGGCCCGTGAGAAATTTTACAAATAAATCTTTACGATGTTCTCGTGATATAATGGGGGGATCATTGCGTCAGACGCAGCGTGGACGTCATTTGTTATAATTTTCTTTGTAATTGTGTACATTCGTAGGAAAAATGCGACTAGAAATAGAAACTCCACTGTTACTAGCCCTCAAGCCATTTTTGTTCCTTTCGTGTCAATGGTTCTTCAGTGGTGATAGGTAAATCCATTGTTATTTAGTTATTACTTATTTATTCGTAGGCATGTCTAAATATTAAGTCCAGGTTTCTCCTCCATTTGGCAGTCTCTGTTTATTAACGGGTACTTGACACCCGGGTGGTGCAAAATGAAAGAAAAATGGCGTAGTCTTCAAAGGCTTCGCAATAAATTACAAACATGTAGTCATAATATTCACAGACTCCGAAGAGATGACTTAAAACAAATTCTACATTTTAAGTCCGTACTGGTATTATATTATCTCAAAAACAGAAATATAATCTAGTTTATATTTTCAAGCGGATAAATTAGAATATGCTATTGTCGGGAGAGTCACGTTGCAGGGTTTGCCTCGAACAGTTGTCTCTCGCGTGGTGTTCGCGCGGTTTGCGTCTCAGCCTGCCACGAGGCTCCAAAATCCTTCTCAGTTGTTCTTACTCAAAAACAATCCTCGAGATTGGATAGACACTCCCTCAAACTACTTGACACTGGCGAAATCTAACAAGGAAACGCCATTAAATAAAAATAGAATGTTATTGTCGTCTAGTTTTTTTTTTTATATAAAACAATGAGCCGCATGAAATCAAAACCTGTCTGATAAGCTCATGTTACAAAACCCAATTTTCTTCTAAAAGTTCCATTATTATATTATAACACTTTATTGTATTTTATTTTACTGGTGAAACGTGGATGTTCTGATGTTTCAGAATATCTCTGACTACCCCCTAGTGGAAAATAGTCGTGAGCATATGCTTATGCTTATTGTACACACAGATAATAATAATTAACATAGTTGAGAAAACATGTAGGTACAAAGGGCGAGGTTATCTCTGAAGAGATATTATACTATAATATATACCTACAACTTATACTTTCCCTCCCCATTAGACACGGTGGCACAGGGATTCGCAAAATCAGCAGCTTGTGTTTACCAGCCTTCCTGTCCTCCGTCTACAGTACGTCCGACCTCATAGGAAATATCCTTGGGCCCTCCCTTTCACACTATGAGGTTGCATGTTTTGACGAAGCGAGAAAGGCCTGGTTTGATTGCGGCCCGAGCCAAAATTTACCCACAGACCCAAAAATACAGAGGAGCTGGGATGACATCACTTCTAAATACACATTCGACTCAATACTTTCCGTTTCATCAGGCTCCGATCGTGCTAGGCTCCTTGCTGCAGCTACGAAGGAGTCGGGGCACTGGCTACGTGCCTACCCGTCCGCCAACACCGGGACATACCTAGACCCCGAAACCCTTCGCATAGCAATGGGCCTCCGAGTCGGCGCGGAACTCTGTACCCCCCACCAGTGCCCCTGTGGCATGTATGTCGATCGCCTGGGACACCACGGGCTCTCATGCCAAAAAAGTGCCGGCAGATTTCATCGCCACTCCACTCTTAACGACATCATACGCAGGTCTCTTACCACCGTCAACGTACCGGCCACCCTAGAGCCGAAAGGTATTGTACGGGAAGATGGCAAGAGACCAGACGGGATGTCTCTCGTCCCCTGGAAGATGGGTCGGGTGCTGGTGTGGGATGCCACCTGTGTGGACACTCTGGCCCCGTCTCATCTACGGGGAACGAGCAAAAGAGTGGGCTCGGCGGCGGAATCTGCCGAAAAGGTAAAAGAGGGAAAATACAAGGGTATCGGCACCCAATACAAATTCATAGCATTCGGTGTCGAAACCCTTGGACCGTGGGGTCCCGGCGCCCAGGCGCTTTTTAAAGACCTGGCAAAGCGCCTGGTAGATTCGACCGGGGATCCAAGGGCTGGCGCTTTCCTCGCTCAACGGATCAGTTCAGCCGTTCAGCGAGGAAACGCTGCCAGCATCCTGGCTACCCTCCCGCGCGGTCCAAACCTGCACCATATTTTAGGTTAAGTTAGTTATAAGTCCTTCTTATTTTTGATTAGTTATAAGTCACTTATATATTTCTTTTTTTTAAATGTTATTTATAATTATTTTTTCTGTGTAAATAAATTAATTTAATAAATTACAACCTACAACTTATAATATATATATATCATTTAATGTAGAGAAAGGTAGTGCTCTTTCGTTCTCTTTTTAAATATAACTATGGTCTCAGAGTCGCCAATGTCGGCAGGGAGTGAGTTCCACAACCGAGCAGCATGGATGGTGAAGGAGTTGGATGGAGTTGGAGCATGGATTGTTGAATTGGTGAAGTGGGATGGGATAATAAGTTGGGTACGGATGTGGGATCGACAAGGTTTGTCAGGAGGGCGGGAGAAGGAATAACTTTTACGGATATCTTCGTTAGGATATGAAGGGTTGTTGTAAGATGTTGTAAAGGAGACAAAGGATGTAGACATTTCTACGATCGCGTACGGGGAGCCATATCAACTGGGCCCGAAACTCGGACACATGGTCATATTTTCGCAGAAATGAAAATGAAATCCATCGTATTAACAAATGTTTTAACAACGTAAAATCATCCCATACAAATCCCAAAACATCATAAACGGAACAAGCCACAAATCCCGCTCAAATCAAAACCACCCTCAATAAAATGCAATTTGAATTCCACTAAAACACGCTAAACCGAACTGGAAGTGGCCACGACATACGAAGACGAGCGCACATTATTTATAATCTAATATGCATGAGGGAACCGCCGAGAGCGCCCTTTCACGAAAATATTAAGCAAATAAAAGCGGCTGTGAAGAGAGCCGTGGTCTAAATTGTGGAGCCACTAAGCAAGCCTTTTAAAGAATTATCAATTAAATAAGCACTGATGGCTAGGTACTATAAGAAGAAGATGATATATTGCGCCGATCTCAAATAATTTGAGGGGTTAGAAGATAAAGAGAATGAAATAATATATAATATTCAGGAGGCTTTTAGTGAAAGGTGACCAAAGTTAAATTAAGTGATGTCTCCGGAGTCTCGTAATAATCACAATAATTTGTCTCAAATAATTTAGATATCTTACCAACAAAACAATTAATTTATTACAAAAGAACAAGCTTCAAATCTGCAAGACGCTTCGTCAAAATGGCTTCAAACATTATTGATTATTAACGTTTTACAATCATGTTGTGCGATTCAAATTAAATAGCTTCTGCGGAATATATAGCATAATAAAAATATTTAGTTTCCTAACCGAATGCCATTTATTGGCAGTACACGGGACCAACGGTTGACGCGTCCTGCCCCATCCCATGCACACGAAATGAAATTCTACAAAATTGGTTATCTATCTAAAACTTGTCTGCTGAAGTTATATACAAATTAAATTCTTGGAGTGCTTCTATCGATCACTACGATGATTTTATTAAGGACCTTCTATATATAGATATAAGATAGTACTAGTACTAGAGATAAGATAAAGCGAATAATACATAAAACAGCTCATTTCCGAAGCAACCGTTAATTTCGGGGCCCATTCCAAACACACTGTCGACTAAAACAAACGTTGTCAGATTGAAATGTTTCAACAAACATACTAGACATGTAATGAGAGCATTTCCTTTAAAGAAATTGCTACAGTGCTACTGAAATACGAATTCATTGCGTACGCTTTTAAGGACTAAAATTGGGCGATGATGCTGTGATTTCACCCTTGTATTTAAGTAGTGTCGGAAATTTAAAGGAATTACTTAATAAGTAGACGAGGTATAGCCAAATAGTAGTGTATAGAACGAAGAACGAAGAAAATGTACATTTTCAGTAGAAATTCTTCGAAGTAAACAAGATAAGAGACAAGGTGTGGGTGGATACGATAAAGTAGAATGAAGAAAAACATTTCCAGCGTTTAGATGACCAAGGATGGGATTACAAATGTAGGCGTAATTGGTCACTGTACTTAGTAATGAAGGAACGAAGAAGAAAATAAAGAAAAACACTGTTTAAAAAATATGTATAGAAAAATACGATATGCAATTTTACAATTGAGAATTTAACTATGATATCGGGATGTCATCCCGTGATCATGGCAGTTGTAACACTGCCGAAATATCGGGAACTCAAATATACCAAAAAACGGTAAAAACCCGTTAAAATGTTTAGTTCTAGAGTAAATAATAACCGCGTAACTCTCAAAAATACAACTGAGACTTGAATTCCTCCAACATGCAGGCAACCCCTTAACAGTATACCTAGTATTATTTTCCTCATTGGTCTTTCTATTTATTAAAGATGATTTGAGTGGCATCATGGTGGCACTTACGCTTGTGAAAGAACAACGTACAAAGCGAACGAAATAAAAGCGTCAAATGTAAAACAATCTAGTTGTCTCAAAATATACAGTTTTGATCTAAGGTTGTGAGTATATTCGCCAAGAAATACACATGCCACTAAAACAAAATGCGAATATTGACTGCGGCGCGTGGCAACCACTTGTAAAGTGGCTAACACAAATAGCCGTTACCAGCTTTGTATTGTCGTTAATTTCATACAAAATTTAGAGAGGAACAAAAAGAAGTACGATGCAAAAAACGACTTCTTCAGAATAAAAGATAGCCCTAATCCAAACAAAGTACCCAATACTAATAAAGACACCAAAACACTTTGATAGCCAAAACTTGACTAAAGTAATTTGTAAACTTGGAGGAAAAAAAAGTTTCTTTTTCAAATCCACTTTTTAAAATTAATTACACAAACTTTACTACGTGAAGTAAGCTGGCAAAGCTTACAATATTGAAAAAAGGGACCGATCACCTTTTTATGATGCTATAAGCGGTACCATTACAGAGGTCACTTTCCTATGGATTTCAAAGTGAAACTCGTCATGGCTCAGATAATATTTTTAGCAGTAACACTAAAATAAAAATAACCGTAAAACGCTATGTACAAAATGGGAAAGCTGGCCATAAAGCCGAGATAGAGGCTTATATATTTACTTAACTGTATATGTAATCAAACTTTGCTCATAGAACGTTGGACAGACTAGTTAAAACTTTATTGGGTCTGGCTTTCATACGTGTTTTGTGATTCATCATGACTGTGACAGATAATACTGTAATTACCTGTAGTTTCATTATTTGCAACAGTATTTTAGAATTGTAAGTATGTGATAACTGATAAATTAGTCTTTGTGTAATATTTTTTTGTTGAAGCCTGTTCTTTTCTCTCTACTAACTACAGAATTCCACAAAAAAAAATCATTATATGGACGTTTATGTAGTATATTCGTCATCATCATCATCATCAGCCTATTATCGTCCACTGCTGAACAAAGGCCTCTCTCTAGATACGCCACAATACTCTATCAACGGTTTTCCTGATCCAGTCGCTCCCTTTCTCAAGTTCTAGCGGGCCAATTAGACATATGACAATTAAATAATTTTGACGAAGCGTGTTGCAGATGCAGATAATTATGTCGCCATTTTTGACGAAGCGTGTTGCAGATTTGAAGTATGTATATACTTAAAATTTTATTTTTAATTACATTTTAATTAAATAAATTAAATAATTATGATGATTTTGAAAAGTATATTGTTTCTAACTATTCCCCAAGACGTTAACCAAAGGCCACTAACCCCATATCACCAACAAACACCAAAAGCATATTCTTTGAGTGTGAACTTTGAATGTTTGCGATAGGATTTGAACATTTCAGACAGGCTTCAAATCCGGGTGTTTCATGCGAGAGCACGTGCCTGCGTATCTGTACAACCAGCAACGCAGGTTCTTCAACAAATTTAGTTTGAATCACTTTGCAATAGAGTCCAAAACTGTATGGCTGTTTTCGTCTCTGTACCTACGTTGAGGACGCCGAACGATATTTTATGGGGCACACACTTTTATGTTAGCCTTTTTTTGAAGAATGTTTGGTTTGGATGTTTGAAATTTTGTAATATTCAAGTTTGTAAACGACGTGGTTTGAGCAAAAAAGGTTTTTGATTAACTGCTGTAGTCTGGAACTATGTTTACTTTCAAAAAGTAAAAAAGTTTAGAGATAATTTTTCTCTTTTGAACCTTACATCAGCTCTGTCCTTGTAAAAAAGTGACTTATCCTGGAATGTTATGTAATTTTTTGTGCTTATGATATTACTTAATAAAAATATTTCGAGCATTTATTTATACAAATTATGATGAGATACTTTCAAAAACTCCAGCCCGAAAGGAAGTTCACGCACGCAAGATCCATGCATGTCCAAAATTATATATTATAGTGTTTACCCGCAACTTCGTCCGCACAAATTATATACCAGATATTTTAAGTCAGATCATAAGCTATAAAACAAAAAAAGTTTCATTAAAACCAGTTTAGTAGTTTTTGCGTTATGCGCGAACAAACAAACAAACAAATAAACAAACAAACAAACAGACAGACAAAATTTCTAAAAAAGATTGATTTCGAGTCAGGGATACCTAAAAACCATATCGTAATGTTTTTTTTGCAAATATTTTCAATGTACAGACACAATTCAGTTACAGTTTTATAATAGTTTAGATTAGATTTAACCTAAACAATTTATATTCATCCAGATGAAAACAGTTGAACTATGTAAGGACTCGACAGCCTAAAAGCTCAAGAAAGGCACCCCCTCCTTTACATTCATTAAACGAGTTCCTAATTGAAAATGATAGTCAACAAGCTTACTTTGCCATTACTACGTCGACATTAAATTCAAATTAATGCACTTTAATGAAAAGTTTGAATTCCGTTTGATATTCCTCAACTATACAAGGTGTTACAAAAATACAAATAAAGATAGAGGCTTATATATTTACTTAACTGTATATGTAATCAAACATCTATGGGGGTGGTTTAGACCATCAAACTGAACAACTTTCACTATGGGACCAATCGAAATCGCGAAAAAAAAAAGATGTTTCATACTCTACAAATCCACTAGAGCTAAAATATGTATGGGATATCAGATTTTTTTTTCGCGATTTCGATGTTGGTCCCACAGAGAAAGTTGTTCAGTTTGACGGTCTAAACAACCCCCTTAAGAGTTTTAAAAATTTATTTTTACTTAAGAAACACTCTGTATAAACGCAATTATACATAATATCTATCGTGTATGTCAATGAAAAGAGACGAGACACCATCGGAAATAGAATTTGCTTTGATATATCAAAGCAGTGTATTGCACGTAATATTTCCATTCAGTTGACTTGAGCCTGTTTGACGAATGATATTTTCTAAATAAATGTAACGTTCGAGAACTTTTAGATGAGATTCAGTCGCTTCTCTTCTTATCGAGTGGGCTGCAAAGCCCTGGTGTCAGAGTTTATTCAAACCGCCTTACGGCCTCTGACATGGTTTTTATGTAACGACTACTACCAACAGTGATAGTAGCCGGGACCAACAGCTAAACGTGCCATCCGAAGCACGGAATCATCTTTCTTTTCAGACAATCAGGTGACTCAGCCTGCAATGTCCTAACAAACTGGGGAAAAACGCACAAAGTGACATTTCACTAGGTGCCCCCCGTGGGAATCGAACACACGACCTCCGTGTCAAGAGCCCAATGCTCTAACCATTAGACCACGGAGGCAGTATTCAGTCGCTGTAAGAGTATAAAGTTTGGATTTTTCATTTCGATACTTCAAAACATAGACATAGTTAGTACATTGATATCGTTGCTTCAAAATAAGCAGGCTTAGTTGATTTTCCTATGTTACTGCGAAAGTTAACATTTAGATTGTCTCTTCATCGATACGCTACATCGATGGTATTCTACATTAAACTTCACTATATTTGCAAGTGGTCTTCAAAGTTGTAATATTATCTGGTACCTATGGGAAAGAGGTCATAAATAAGAGTGTAAAGTACACAACACCGAAAATTTAATCTTCGAACCGCAATAAGTCGAGAACAAATAATAAATGATTAAAATAAATACTCTGTCAAATACATCTCGTCTTCGCCGATAACATCAAAAGTAAACTTGTACTTACCAAAACGGATACACCTGCCTTTGTCAAGTCTCAGCGAACGATATTGTCAATAACACCTATTCCTATATCTATAACTCAACACCCAGCGATAGCTATCCTCTCGCCTGCAGCCAATATTAAATGTTTACATTCGAACGTTCGGTAGGTAAACGTAAACAATGTGACGTGTACGTACAAGCTTGGATTTTGGACCAATATCTCTTAATCCGTAGGCATTTTGTACGTAATACCCTCTTGACGACGACCTTGTTTCAGGACGAATTTAAGTTTTATTTCGAAGCGAAGAAGGTTGGAGGTACTAGATTTGTTTCAGTTTGATGTCTTTTCTGGAACATTATTTGTTAATATATAATTTAGAAATAATAAAATATTATGGACATTATCACGCATAAAATTTTATTTAATGCACATCATTTTTTTTTATTATAAGTAAAGAGTCTTATAAGTTACTATAAATAACGAGAGGTTACAACAGTGACTTTTATAGAACGCCAACAAGCAATCGAAGAAAATTCTAATGTTGATCATTCCTCTAAAACAGATTTGATAACTTTCTTAATGTTTCTGTTTATATAAATATAATTTTGTTTGAGAATGTGGAACCAACTCAAACTATCGGTTTCCTAACTAACGGAATACCATCAAACTCATATTTGTTTTAAGTTTGGTATAAACGTCGACTTTGATAAATGCATGTGTTAAATTCATAATTAAACTGAGTAAGAATCGACTATTTGTTAAAAATATGATAACTGTACAGTTTTCGATATCATATTGAATTAATTTGGTTTCCTTGAAGTTTATTGAGTTTGTGATTAAATGAAAAGATTAATGTCTGGTCAAGCCGTGGTGGTCCAGTGGCGGGTAACCTTGCCTGCCGTGCAGGAGGCGATGGTTCGATCCCCGTCCAAGCCAACTCGTACCAATAAGTTTTTCGGAATTTATGTACGATTTGTTACACCACTGGCTTTTCGGTGAAGGAAAACATCGTGAGGAAACCTGCATGCTTCAATTTCGAGGCGTGTATTGTACCCACTGTCCATTATAAGTGGCGACGGGCTCACCCCCCGTCACACTGGACAGGGTTTCGGTACTACTGGTGAAACGTGGATGTTCTGAGGTTTCAGAATATCTCTGACTACCCCCTCGGGGAATATAGTCGTGAGCATATGCTATGCTGTGCTATTAATGTCTGGTGAGCAGGTATTGAATTATTTACTAAGTCCATCGTCCAGAGCTAATCTTCAATTAGGTACTTAGACGACCTAATTATTTATTCAATTCATTTTGATATCCTCAAAACACCGTTCTGAGAGACCCATCACAAGCTACTTCCGAGCATAGGCGAACTCGTCACTGTACAACGACAACAACGCAACTGCACCACCGCGTCGACGCAACGGAATCGTTGACTAAGCGTTATCGCCGCGATTCCGCCGCAACACTGATTGACCTCAGAAATATCGCGGTGATGTTGCAACGATATCACAAGAATATCGTTTCGTCAACGCCTACTCATAAATCGGTTGTGTGTTTATAGCCTTAAATCGATTTTTGACATACTTCAAAGAAACTTCAAAGAGATATTATCGATAGACCGCAATTTTAAGCATCACTAAACATAGATAATTGATGGATCCTTTATTAATATTGACTCCCTGCTATGAGTATAGGACACGTAAGGTACTGACGCCTACGACTATGTCTGTTGGCGTTACCGTGAAAGTTTGTATAATTTTCCACTCCGTTCAATTAACCCGGGGTTGCGTAGTGTACACATAAATATACCTAAACTTTGTCGGGTTAAATTATGTGTGATTTAGAACGCACACATTTAAGGCTTGCAATAGGGTTTTATTGATGAAGCATTGGTGATCAAACATCATAATATTCACAATATCTATGATCATCTTTTAATTACAGATACAATTTTTGATTAACGCATAAAATGACACTATTAACACACTAATTGAAAAATAAAAACATATACGAACTAAGCCTAGATTAATATACTCATACCTAAAGTGTGGTTTACTCGTTATAAAGGGTGTAAGTGAAAAAAGTTGCATTTCTTTAAAAGGTGATAGCACTCATGATTCTAATATAGTTTTCCCCGAGGAACGTATAGGAAATTATTAAAAATGTGGAAACTTGCCAATACTAAATGCAATCAGCAGCTAAACGTGTGTGAAAAATTAAATATTTTTGCAAATTTCCTATAATTTAATTATACTAAACAATCACCCTGTGAAGTACTGCAACTATCTACAGTCTACACCCTTGTATAGTCAAACTGGTTATCAGTACTTGTTGTTCAATTGTGAAACTTAGAAACATAAATTGATGGCTGTAAATTAGCTTAAGGGTCGGCACTACCTACGGCCCGTTTGACATATCTGTCAAAAGAAATAGACCGGTGGCCGACAACACTCAACCCTATCTTATAAGATTAGTGAACAAATCAATTTGATAGCTTTTGGTAATAAATTTCTTGCAAAAAACATGGTCGGCTGCAGCGCGCGGCGCAGCTTGGCTGGCATGTTTACTGGTGTGAAGGAAAAAGTGAACCCTACCCGGTGACACAACATTTTACCTCGTTGAATTAAAGGACGTAACTAGTCTGGTGGTCTAGAGGCCAATTAGAAAGGACTAAAAAGTCTGGTCGGCCGACCCTATCCTGGCAGGTTCGTAGGTCCGACGGAATTTAGGGTACCTACTACCCGGAAGGCAGATTTTACCACATTAAATTAATGTTGAATGTTTGGTTGTGCGTGGCAATACTCCTGCAGCATCTGGATTTGAGAGCCGTAGGTCGAAATTGACATTTACAGCAACAGTACCGTGCGTGATGGACCTATAAAGTGACGGATCAAAGATCACCCCTGGGGGTAGGATAGGATGGGTTCCAACTAATTAGATCAGAGTATTACTAAGGCTTAAAAAAACTTAAAATTATTATAACAGAACAAATTAAAACTTTTTACAAAATAAAGAAATTATTGTAAGTTTAGGTATTAGCAAACTAAGGGTTTGTAATCTTTTATCATCATAATCATCGTCAGATATAATATTTTAAGCACGGAATAAAAGTAAATTTTGCAATAACTGGAACGATTGCCTTCAAAAACATTTGCGCAAAAGGACATCAGTGTGACCACTTTTAGTAGATTTCTTCTTTATTGATAGATTTTGGGCAAAATTGTTTAGTAGATTTTAGTAGAAATTGGGTATTCGAAAATTTTTATGTATTCAAAAATGCAAGGATTCCGGCTAATAAAATCTAAGCTGGCAATACAAATGGCTGAGAAAACGATTGCAGGGTTTGCAAGTTATCCGGAACTTCTAGTACATCAACAACAATAGTCGGTAATACGTACATAAGTTAGAAAAACTCATTGGTACGTGGCATGTTGTCCGTGCGGATTCGAACTCGGACCTCTTGATTGAGAGTCCTCTCTGCAACGCGCCACCGAACTCACTTCTAGTACAGCAAATATTAATCATATCGCCTAATGTTGTTTTTTTTACAAAAGATGGCTTCTGAGCAGAGTTGGAATTTTGGTACCTAGCACTTTTAATATGTCAAAGGCATTGCATGTTTATCGACTTCCAATAATGTCGATATACGGGTATATTTTATATCACTGCGGATAACTTCAGCATGTATCGAACTTCAAAATAGCGAAAATAAATCAGCTGTTCCATACATTTGAGTCGAATATGTAGGTACTGCAGTTATGTATAGGACAGCAGATTTTTTTTTTCGCTCTTTTGATAGCTCCATAGTGAAAGTTTTTCAGTTTGATAAGTGTAATACATGCTGGAGTTATCCGCAGTGATAAAAAATTACCCGTATATCGACACAATCGGAAGTCGATAAACGTGCAATCCGTTTGACATTATTAAAAGTGCTACCAAAATTTCGGATTCTGCTTATGAGACACAGAAAACTGTACTAAATTTAAACTTGCATAGGGACGACCTAATTTAATATTTATTTGAAAATTGAAGCATCCATGTTACAAAGTGATAAAAACCAATAAAAATTTTACAAAAATGCGAAAATAACACGTGTAATGATGAGCGTTTAGATAAAATTGATAATATTTTGTTTAAAAACGTGTTTCATATTAAATTTTGACCATCTGTAACGACATAAATATTATTTGGTAAAATTTAAGTAGAATTTGAAACAGGACTGGTAGATTTTGGTAGATTTCAGCAGTAATTTTAGTCACGCTGAAGGACATTGTGCGACACAAGAACATATTATTATAGGTGTTACTTAGTAGCTAAATCCTGAAAGGGCACAGCAATATTAACAAGAAGTAATTTTAAAGATAAAAAAATCTAGTACAATGTCAATAGTTCTTTAGGTTCTTTTGGTAGGTTTTGGTAGTTTTTGGTAGAGTTTAGTAATTATTTTTTGTTGTTTCTGGTTTTTTGGTAGTTTTTGATTAGTTTGGTAGTTTTTCGTTGTTTCTGGTTATTTTGGTATATTTTCGTAGTTTTTGGTTATTTTTGTAGATTTTTATACTTTTTGGTAATATTTGATAGAAGAATGAAAATTACCAAAAACTACCATAAAAACAAAAGAGTTCTTGACGGCTTGGCTACGGGGTGGGTCTGTTGACATAAATAAAATATTTGTTTTGCAAAAGAGGGGCATTCGAATCCTAAGCGGAATTCAGTCAGTAAGGGTGTCATGCCGATCCTTGTTTACCGACTTTAAATTAATCACTGTAACAGCTTTGTATATCCTCGATCTGTGCAAAATCGTGAGACGATACCCCGTAGTATTCCGTAGCAAGAGATTAAACGTAACTCGCAAAAATGAGCTACTGGTTAACTGGCGTAATTATTAATCGAACAGTGTCCCTATGACTTTAATTAGTTTCTTCAGTATAAGTAAACAAACAGGCATCAATCTGAGTAGAAAAAAATGTGTTGCAGGTTGCAGATCGATTATTTGTACCTCAATAAGGTGATTATAATTTTTAACTAATCACATTGAACTGACTTTATAACATTTGACTAGTTTAATTGTAGTAGTGAAAGGTGGTAGTTAAGTTATTGTCTGGCACCTATTGTTTAAATCTGTTTTTTTCGTAATGTTTATAAATTATGTTGTAGTGTGAGTGTGACTAATAGGTACTCTGTACTTACCATCTGTAACTTATGTACCTACCTACAATTTAAGGTAAATAAATGAAATGAAATGAGATGAACCAAAATAACCATAAACTACCAAAAAGTACGAAAAATTACCAAAATAACAATAATCTACCAAAAAGTATGAAAATCTACCAAAATAACTTTTTGGTTACTTTTGTACGAAAATTTACCAAAAACTACCGAAAGAATCAAAAACTACCATACATTACAAAAATAACCAAAAACTACCAAACAGTGACCGGACAGTAACTTTTGTGAAATTCCTTTGTGTTTTCTTGTGTCACGCAATGTCTTTTTGCGCAAAATTCTGTCGTGCAAATGACTTTCGAAGTCAATCGTTTGAGTCACCTACTACGGTACAGAATTCACTCTTATTCCATTCTTATTTGAAACATATCTGACGATGATGATGATGATTTCAGATTATCAATCCTTAGTTTGCTAGTATCAATAGTAATAAACTTACAGTTATTCTAATATAATAAAGGGGACAAAAATTTACGAGTAATAGTCGAGCAATTTATAAAATGCACTTCTAAGTCCACATATCGTGACGGGCAACTACGGAACCCTACACTGCATGTGGCCCGACACCCACTTGCCCGGTTTTTTATAAGTTACTTTGCCTACTTTAGCTAAAAATGGAATTGTTCATTAATCTTCTAAGACAGGGTTGGGTGTTGCCGGTCACCGGTCTATTCGCAATGATTTCGAACGATTGACGGCCCATAGTAATTTGTATGAAGAAAACGTCCAAAAAAATATGTGATTTTTGGTAACAAATTGCAAAAAAACTAGAAGTCGTATCGAAAAACTGATTTGTTTAAAGTGTTCTTTGATGTTTTGCCATTGATTATAAATATATTTTGTTGTTTTATTTTGTTTCAATAAATCACAGGACTCGGAACGCGGCAGTGCTATTCTAGAGTTTTTCATGAAATTCTCGAATACTTTCTGATGTAACTACACAATTTTACTGACATTTTTTTTGTTCATCTTGTACTTCATCTTTTAGAGAAGCGATGGTCTTAATTTTGTTCCTAAATATAGCTATTTACTATCCTCAAAAGTCGGAACGCCGAACCTTGTTTTGCCCGATTAGGGTAGTGCCGACCCTTAATAGCGCATAGTCAGTTGACATTTTACCTGCAATTTTGTTTACTCATCCAATAAAATGATTTTACTTGTGTTGTAAAAAGGAAAAGTAGTTATTCAGCGGTAACAACTTAATTCCGTAAAATTCAACCCCAAATAAAAGTACCTAATTCTTTCATTGTTTTTCCTCATTGCAGGCTGACGATCTTTGCTTAGACGTTTATTTTCTTCAATCCAAGCAGCTTAATCGCACCCTCGGACATGGATTGAGATTAACTTTACTGTTAATCGATATCTAATAGACATAAAAAAAGTTTATTTGGATGTCGATTAAGCGATAGAATTTGGGTGCTACGTTCTTGTTGGATGGCATTGGCGTAGGACTGGGTGGGAAAGTTAGTTGTCCGTTGTCCATTTTAAATTAACAGTGTAGGTGACAATATCCACACATGCATACACACAAATTGTTGGAAACATACATTGAGCTATTTCGTACTAGGTGATGCTACAAATTAAAGCCACGAGCAACATGCGGGTAAGAGAATCTAGCAATTAACGGAGAGAGCTAATATCACCGCAGCGTTTTGAAGTGTAGTGTCATCTAGTACATAAAAGGTTGGTTTCTTCACGACGTTTTCCGTTACTTACCGAAAAGCAAAAAAATGCACAGTGTCATCTTAGGCGTTTCCAATCTATTGCAGTTGATTTAAGCAGTGTCCTAGAAGAAGCAACTTTTCTGATGGCCGTTCGGTCTTCCACGAGAGCGACACTTTGCCTTCTGGCACGATTCTTTGCTAGGAGTACGAATCTGGCTTCGACATGATTAGTGCAATCGTCTCTTATTCTTCCTCCCTCATTTAATCCTAGCTCTACTCAATCTCGGAATGATTTCAGAGCTAAATCACTATTAACTTCGAATTTATAAGCAGACATCCAAATCTTTTCTTACACTTAAACACTCCCAAAACTTGCAATAACCCTTACAAAGAAAACTTCGCTCATAAAAATACATTGATAGAAATGACCGGACCGTTAAACGTTAAGGGTTATTATCGAAAAACAAGAAGTGAGGTCATAAAGACAACGTTGGCGACAAGTTCGAGTCGCGGATCTAAAGTCATCGGCCCCATTGTCCCCACGCGACGATCGTAAGATGCACCCAGTTGCAAGATGTGACGGTGTTAAGACTTGAGAGGAAGCGGAATAAATACTACGACTTAGTACGTAAACGAACGAATGAAATTCCCTTTCGAGGTTGACTGAAACTTTGCTTTACTACCAACCACGTAATCTGTAAGGAGTGTATAACTAACATGTTTGTCATATTTATTATATTCAATTAAGTTTTAATTTATTGCACACGAAAACAGAACATAATATTTTAATATTATTTCAAATTTATTTATTTATAAGTACACCAAAATCACATGCATAACAAATGGCATTGTTACATAAATCAAGTCACTAATATTTGCCAGTTAAAGGTATAGACGCTAGCCACCGCCAAAGAGCTGTTTCGTTTGGCGAGAGGTAGGTAGAGATATGCAGAGCTGATTGCCTACCTCAAGTAATGGACAGGATCCCAAAGAAGAAGAAAAATATACAGGGTTACCTCGGAGACAGTACGCATTTTTCTTCCATGCAATCAGTATCGTTAATAGAACACATTCCAGGAAAAAAACGTTTTTTTTTTGTGTTTTCGTCTTCGGATTCCTATGAATCTCGGCTGGGACTTAACAATCGGTTTTCTTTTTTTATAATCAAACGGTCCAAAGCGCCATGGATGTCAACCCCAACCCTCATAACTGTAGTAAGACCCTAATCCGAGTTCAGAAAATTTTCTGTTATCTTTGGAACTCTTTTGTCACTACTATTTTAATATTTTTGTATGAACATGATAAAATAAAAAATTAGGTGTCTTTACCTTACCTTCCTCTACCTCTTTATCTTGACCTTAATATACGTAAAATTTGCGCACTGTCTCCGAGGTAACCCTGTATATGATATTAAAATATACCAGAAACAAAAATTGCTTTAGTGCTTTAGCTGTAAAACGGTAAGTAACATAGAAAAAGTGTACAGAGTACGCAATTTATTATATTAGTAGGGATAGGTAAAAAAAAATACAAAGTGCGTATCCACGACAGGCTTCGTCATTGGTAAATACATCACTCACATCCACCACAGGCTTTTTCAAAGAAAATATATAACTCAAATCCTAGGGATAGGGATAGTAGAGATTACTGTAGGATAACCCCGGCAACGGAAGACTGACTAAAACACCTTGACCTCGAAAATTCAACCTCCCGGTCTCAAAACGGTAATAAAAAAAAACTTACTATATGATGATGAATATTGTAGTCGCGAACATGTTTCTGTAACTCTTCAAAACAAAACAATTGTCCTTAATCTTTTTCACTCCATCTTTTCTTATATCTTGCGCTTAAATACGGTTCTAATGAGAATCCTTGCTCGCTACAGCTTATGTAATAAGACTTTAAATTAAACTATAATACAGTGAGCTTGCTGTGTCGAAATCCGCGAGATAGGGTCGTTTAAGTTACGAGCTCAAACGAGGTCAGTATTTTCTCTTAGACTAGTTTTATACGTGATAAAATTGAGTCGTTTTGATTTGTTCTCTAATAAAACAAAGATATTTGAAAATGTCTAGGTTTGCAATTCGAAATTCGGTGTTTCTAAAAAAACTGTCGTCATAGTCACGTTTCCGAGAATATACAGGGTCCTTCTTAATATGCTGACACTTTTTTAAGGGGATGTTGAGACCATCAAACTGAACAACTTTCTCTATGGGACCAACATCGAAATCGCGAAAAAAAAATCTGCTGTCCCATACATTTGGCTCGAGTAGGTTTGCAGTTTTGTATGGAGCAGAAGATTTTTTTTTTGCGATTTCGATGTTGGTGCCATAGAGAAATTTGTTCAGTTTGATGGTCTGATCATCCTCTTAAAAAAGTGTCAGCATATTAAGTTGGACCCTATATAGTTTTTTACCCCTGTTACTACCAAGTCTTACATTTAGTGCATGCTCCGAATCAAATTCCCGCTCGCCACAAATATTATTATGTTTAGTTTACTAAGAAATCTGTGGATTTCAATTTTCATTAAGGTCGTCTTCTCTGTCTTTAACTATAAAATGTAAATACTTTTGTTCCTTATGTTAATATATCTATTCAATGATGATAACTGTATCGTCTCCATCATTTCCAGCCCCTATTTCTACTTCGTAGATAACTGTTTTTACAACAACGGCTTAATAAATTCGATGCGATTTTTAATAAAGAACGCTTTATATTGATACCTCGATTCAATGCTCATCATTTGAACCCAGGTTATCGTAGTCTGGAAGTCCGAGTTTCCATTGACTTATGTTTCATCAAATCTTTCAACATAATAAATCACTGAACAAATAAAATAAAATAAAATAAATAAATAACGCTCACAGACATTGTAATGATCCCAAACTAGCACTAAAGGCTTTTATTATGGAAACCATACAACAACGGCACGAACATAATAACATCCATGACCGAACCGGGATTCGAACCCAGGACCCTGGTTTGGCAGTCCCGCGTGGTAACCATTACACCAACCGGGTCGTCAAATAGGTTAAATATATATCTAATATAATAAAATAAACTTTTTAACTGTAAATGCCGCAGTCCTTAAAGTCGCTAGTACCACCAAACCCAGCAACGGCAGTAACTACCTTTTTCATTCACAGACTGAAAACAAATAAACCCAGTCATAAAAACCCACGAAATGGTGTCAACTTCAATTAAAGCAATAAAAAACGCCGTAAAACTAATAACAATGCGGTGAAGGCTTAATACTGAGCCCTCGTGCAACCGAATTGCGTGTAACTGACGTATTAGAGAATAATAACTCTAAAACAATTACCTATAACGTTTCCTTTCCTTTGATTAAAGAAGACTAGTCAATATTTGTTCTTTGATTATGAAGCCGTAATTTGTCGAATTTAATTTCCGCTGGCTTTCTCTTTTGATTGATTAAAGTTACATTTGTAGTTTTCTTTTTACACGATGATCTGAGACTGAATGCAAAACGTAGAATAGAACAACTGGTTAACGTCCCACGCAAATCATAAAAAAGAGAGAATTTGCAATAGAATTATACAAGGTGTTTCATAAGTAAAAATAAATATTTGAAACTCTTAAGGAGGTTGTTTAGACCGTCAAACTAAACAACTTTCTCTATGGGACCAACATCGAAATAGCGAAAAAAAAACTGATATCCCATATATATTTTAGCTCTAGTCGATTTGTAGAGTATGGAAGAATTTTTTTTTTTCGCACTTTCGGTATTGGTCCCATAGTGAAAGTTGTTCAGTTTGATGGTGTAAACCACCCCCTTAAATGTTTATTTGTATTTTTGTAACACCTTGTATACCTACAAGTACCATCAAACTGAACAACTTTCACTATGGGACCAATATCGAAATCGCGAAAAAAAAAATTGATGTTCTATACCTACTCTACAAATCGACTAGACCCAAAATATGTATGGGATATCTTTTTTTTTTTTCGCGATTTCGATGTTGGTCCCATAGAGAAAGTTGTTCAGTTTGACGGTCTAAACAACCCCCTGAAGAGTTTTAAAAATTTATTCTTACTTATGAAACACCCTGTATAGTACTCTGTGGCAACAGTATTCCAAGTTTTAGACGACACTCTGACAACTTTATAAGGACACAGAAATGACAACGTGCTAGCCTATCCAAAATTTGGCAACAATTGGTTCGGTGTATGTTTTGATGCAATACGAATACAATACGAATAATGATAACAAGTTTATTGTACTTATGTTTTAAAATACTGATAGGCAATGATTACATTTCTATTAAATGCCATGTCACCATGAGTATTTTTCAATCAGTATTTTTCGGATACGTTCGGGTTTGGTTTATACTCGGATGTTTCAATAAATTTTTTTTTATTTTATTTTTTTTATTTTATTTTATTTGGAAGACCAACAGCTGTTGACACAATACAAGTATGGATGGCTGACAGAAAGCCAATTACAGGTCTCCGCTGATAGAATAAGCTGATAGAATTTAGCAAAGCAAATTTACTAAACTAATACCAAAACTATTTTTTTTAGAATGTCGAATAATAACTAAATCATGAACGATTCAAAAGCTTGGACTTCTGTAGACAGTAATGAACCTTTAAACCAAACACTTCTACGTTTCAAATCCAAACTGAAACCAGCAAAAAACGTCCAAAACGTTTGCAAATCTCGCGCCTTTTTCCAACATTAACACCACGTTTGTCGCCGCGGGCGTCACGGCTCGGAACGCAGCCTATTTCCAATTTGCGTCTATCAATCAAGACCAATCTCACTGAGTGGATTACTCGTAAATGAAATTTGCATAGGCTCCCGGCCTATTCGGTTCGGACTCAACTGTAGCGTTATATTTACGTGGTCTTGTTTGTGACTTTGTCGTCTTGGAATTAAATTTTAACATAGAAATGTTGTCCGATTAGGTATATGTGTAGTTTGAAAATATGATGTGTTAAAACTTGGGATAGTGATTGAACAGTGGCACATGCAGACAAGTTGGTCCAAAATAAAATCTCCGTGCATATTTTTCTATTTTTCAGCACAATAAAGATTTTAGATAAAATCACTGTCAAGTAATCAGAGGTTGCAAAACACTGCCAAAACTATTGATTTAGTATATAATACGTTAAATCGGAAATGCGATAGAGAAACGGCATAGCATTAACGTATGAAAGATACTATACACCTTTACCATGAAGTTAAGCCTGTACCCATTATTTGTAGTCAGTGGATTATTGGCGTGTTTTGTTGTCGGAGGCCAAGACCCACTTTGGGTCCCTGAGCCAGCGTAGTAAGTAAGTAAGTAGATTAGAGGCTGATGATGATGAAGAAAGGTTTTTTTTAAATACAACGATTTTTCGACGTCCCAGTTGCCTACTAGGATAAAAGCGCATTTCCATTTATTATAACGACGAAATAACAGGTAAAGTTAAAATGAGATAGTACTCCAATAACATTTAACAAGCATGTAATCTGAAACACCTACCGTAACACACATGAAATGAAGTAAATGATGAGGGAATTCAACTTTGAGCAGAATAAGCAAAAACATTGAGTGATTTCAAAGCTTGTTTGAACAGGATCATATTACGCGCTTACGCAACTAAACTAATTCTAGCTAACTCATTATTTATCCTATACGTACCGTGTATGTATATTAAAAGTTTTCTGAAATTGTAGAAGGGGTTATTTTATACCCTTTGTAGGAATTTCCTTCTGTATATTTATCAGATTTCACATGCGCATCATCCAACGGATTTCTGCCACCTTCACCAGGTCGGTTCTTCACCATTTTTGTCGGGCTACTCACGCTGCGCTTTTCTGAAAGCGGTCGCCACTGAAGAACTCTTCGGTTCCATCGGCCATCTGTTGTACGAGCATTGTAGCCCATTACCATTTGAGTTTAGCAATTCTTCGGGCATTGTCAGCTAAATGCCTCCGTGGTCTAATGGTTAAGAGCATTGGGCTCTGGACATGGAGGTCGTGGGTTCGATTCCCACGGTAGACACCTAGATGTCACTTTGTGCGTTTTTCCCCAGTTGGTTGGGACATTGCAGGTTGAATCGCCTGATTGTCTGAAAAGAAAGATGATTCCGTGTGGCACGTTAAGCGGTTGTTCCCGGCTACTATCTCTGGTAGTGGTAGTCGTTACATAAAAACCACGTCCGTAAGTCAGTTTGAATAAACTCTGACACCAGGGCTTGCTGCCCACACGATAAGAAGAAGCTACCTTGATTCTTCTGCGAGCAGCAGCAGCAGAGAAAGGCTTGTCACTGTCGCGATCCTGGGAGGCTTATGTCCAGCAGTGGACGTCTAACGGCTAAGTTGATAATAATGACATGTCCAAGTAATGACATAGGTATGCATATGCATCAGAATCCATTCTTTAGCGTATGCTGGTTTTCTCGCAATGTTTTCCGACACTGTTTGAAAGCAACATAAATAACACTTACGAGTACATCCCTAGTGGGCACGCGTGGTGGACTAACGCTCTTTCCTCTTCCTTGAGCGTAAGCCTGTGCCTCGCAGTGGGACGTTTATTTAGGCTGACGATGATATTTATCGGGCTTAGAAAAGTCCATTCCATGTCTTTACGTGGCTATGTGGTATATGAAGCTACTAAGGGATACGATTTCTCATATAGAGCCACTCGCACAACACGTTATTCTATCCTGAAACCTTTAATATACTAAAAGAGACCATGTTACAACTAGATGGTTGGCCGTTGTAGCAACATTTATAACGAAAGGAATTGTAGTCAGTGAATTTTTGTTTGCATGTTTCCTGAATGTGAAGATTCTTTAACTAATGATACTATTTGGTCTGTTAATCTTCCTGTAAGCAAATAAATAAATAAAATAAATGTATGCTAATACCTATTATAATGTGAACTCTAATTTAACGAAACTTGCGGCACCAAAGAGTAATTTCGTAGTAAAGAGTTTTTGTTACATGGACGAGAATTATTATTAGAGATCAGAAAAAAATATAAAAAATTTACAGTGCAAACTGTACAGTATAACAAAATATAATAAAAACTGGCTAAGTGTGAGTTGGTCTTGCGCTAATTGTCTCGGAAGAAACATCATTTTTTTTTGTGAGTTAAGGGGCTACCTGCCGGTTTTGGGTAATTTTGTAACCACTTTATTCATTAACTATGGCACTTTTTGAGCTGAAATTTAAACTGAACCATCTACAGGATATGAGAAGTGATGTGGTTTTTCTAGAAATCGATTTTAATGAATAAAACCGAAGAAAAGGGACTCTAAAGTCACCCCTTTTTTTCCAGTTGTAACCATTTTACTCTTACATTTTTAATCGGAACAAAATGAAAATTTACTATATTGTTCACAATACAATTTAGAATAATGTGGTTTTTTTACTTTTTCGAAATTAATAAAAAATCATCGAATTTTTCAAAGAAAACAGCAAAATTGTGACCGGAGCCACGCGCTCTTTCTCATCGATTAGTATGGAGTGTGAGTGAGAGGAGAGTGGTCCACGGCTGATACGCCTTAATAATTATATTTTGTGGTGTTACGGAACCCTCTGTGCACGAATAGACCGACTCGCACTTGGCCCTCTTTTATACTCTTCTTATTATTATTTCGTGTCAACATTAGCTGTATCGCAAGATAAGAATTATTCATGTTGTGGTGGTTTACTATTCTGTAAAATTTCATAACAACAAGTTTAGAAAAATTCCAAAAAAAATCTAATCAAAATGTAATTATAAATTCTGGAGATTTGTTAACAGCTTGTATAACCTTGATGCTGTCAAGGTTCCAATTATATTTAAACATAGACAAAATAAAATATAAAACAAGTTAAAATGGATCGTATTTTACAGATAAAGTCTTGAAACTGATATCAAATCCAGATTCAAACGAAACAAAACCCAACGTTGTTACGAACTAAGTATCAATTTCATAAACAAATAGTTTAAATTTTACAAATTCGACGTCATTTTACACAAAGACCGCTTCTCGATAGCTCTCTCCCCACCCCTGTCCTCCCCCCCTCACTCCCAAACACTCAATTATGTTTTTAATTGAGCCGAGCGGTGGGTTTGACACGAATGTCGTCTGGCTCACTTTGCTCTGTAATCGGCCATTTTAAATTGTACAGCTGCGAAATTTTAGATGTTTAAGGGTAAACATCGCGATAAATTCTAGAAGTGGCGCACTGAAGTGTGAAAATGCTAAAATCAATGAGAAAAACATGTTTATAGGTTTCGTTCGTCAACAACAACAAATAGGAACATCAATAATTCAATTAGGTTCATTATTAATCACACCTTGTGTTTTATAGATAGATATAAAAAAGAACATGCATTTCGATCTGAAAAAATACAGAAAAAGAAACAGGCGGCGAGTATGACATCCACATTCCACAAACAGTTCAAAAATGGGATTCGGTTTATTTGGAGACAGTTATGATTATGAGGCAGATTCATAAATAATTAAGGCCAGATTATCCCAGTGCAAGCGTCTCTTTCTTGCAAGCATAAATTTGCAATTAGCCATCCCGCTGCAATTGAAAGCAGGATCGCAAAAAAACGTGTTTTTCATCAATATCTTTGCTCATGGGTGTTTCTAAGCTCAAAATTCTACGGAGTTCACTAGAAATATTTAATGTATTTAAGTACAAGAATAAAAAGTTAAATATCAGCAGTTTAATCATAGTATTGAAAAAACATAACAAAAAAGGGGTAATTTTGGGATTTTTCTCTATCTTTTAAACTTAATCTAATCGTGTAATTGAGAACGGTCGCCTATCAGCCTGATCCTTAAATAAGACATAATTGATTTTCAGACTTTAAAACACTTTCGTTCGTGTTCAAAAAACGGCCTCGACCGGATAACAGCGTCTTAACAGCTACAGACATTTATGAACTAAAATATGTAATACAAGGTCCTGACGGTTTTTTAAGAGGATGACTTCACTATCAAACTGAACAACTTTCTCTATAAGACCAACGTCGGAATGGCGGAAAAAAAATCAGCCAGTACCATTCAAAACTGCAAACCTATACGACCCAAATGTATGGGACAGCAGATTTTTTTGCGATTTCTAACTTGGTCCCATAGAGAAAGTTTTTCAGCTGATATTCCTCTTAAAAAACCATCAGCATATTGACATCAGTGACTCTGTACTCTTCTTCTTTTTGGGTGGGAAAGGCCTGGTGTCAGTGTTTATTCAAACCGCCTTACGGCCTTAAGCACGGAATCATCTTTCTTTTCAGACAATCAGGTGATTCAGCCTGCAATGTCCTAACCAACTGGGGAAAATCGCAGAAAGTGACATAATATATCACTAGGTGTCCCCTGTGGGAATCGAACCACAACCTCCGTTTCAGGAGTCCAATGCTCTTAACCATTAGACCACGGACTCTGTATGAGTACATAAATGCACACTATAAATCTATTCGTTGGAAACGTTGCTACAGCTACCAACATTTTTTTAACCAATAAGTTGCAGCAAGGCTCAAAGTTATAACTTATGATTCCACTATAGGACACTGGTTTCCTCTCTTAAATTCCAGTTAAAGCCATTCCCATTACGAAAACGCTACGAAAAAAAACACTTTTACGGATACACCTGGAATGACAACCACAAATTTTATAAACAGAACAAAAATATGAAATTATACAGCAATAATTTCCACCTACTATTTGTCTAACATCTAGTTCCCAGATTATACAACGCTCGAACGATACGTCTTCCAACTCGATAGTGACAAGAACAGGTGTCAGACACCCAGTGTTGCGTAACGGAACACATCCAGACAAACGATTCCACTACCATTGTCCCGGATCCAAGTGTGTCCCGGTACGATGGGGAGCTGTAGTTGGTTCTATATGTTTTAGTTAGAAATTTTATTTTGTGGGAAATGGAGTGTGGTAAAGGAAAATATGGGAAGTGAATGAGGCGTTTTTCATAGGCAGTAAAAATAAAAATCTGCAGGTGGTGTTACTGGATTTGGCAGGTAAATCTGTAATTTTGAACAGTAAAAAAAGGATGGTTGTTAAACTGCTCATTACCAATAAATACGCAATAACATCTTAAATTGCAGTCTGTTGTGAATAAACTGACATCAACTACATGATTAATTTATTGTATAAATTCGTCTTCCACATTGTAACTATCAAAATCTTATTAATGAATTAACAAATTCACTAAATTTAGGAAATTGACTAAAGATCTAATCTTAAAATCAGTTAGTTATTTTTTGAAACGCCATCGAGTGAGCGTCAAAGAAGTTTTTTTTTTAAATAAAAGCACATCATTACACCATTATAGTTTCAGATTATTAGAAAATTAACCCCTAAATGGGTTCAAAAAGGTGTTGAGTTAGAAGTTTTCCGAAATCAACCCGGAGAAAGTAGCAGGAAAATGGTAGTTCATCTATAAAATTAATTCTAATAACACAAGATAATTATTAGTTTTTGATACTATCAAGCGAATGAGAAAACGTCAAGGCTGGCTCACTAATTAACTTTGATCTCATGTGAACGCACACAGAAACCCCAATAGATACAAACTCAATTACGGGTCTCGGTTCATTTTACACCTGAGCAGACATCAAAACTTGTAATCAGCACCTAATTACACGTATAATATAAATTACAAGTATAATTAGAGGAGAATATCCCAATTTGCTAAGCGAATTTTGTTTACTTCAACCTTTGATGGATTTGATACATTTGAAATTGAAGCGAAAGGTTGTATTCTAGTCAATTCACTACGTACTGTTTTAAATTAAGTGGAACTGGAGTGAGATTTAAATTTCACACGTACAGTCAACATAGAATGTACCTATATAATGATGTAGGTAAATTACTTTCAAAACATTTCTGAAATTATATTCGTGGGGTTGTAATTTTATCACTAGTTCACCGTTTTAATATATATTATTTGTAAACTGGGTAACTAGTTTTTGACGTTGAACTTCTCAAAAGTTCATCCACTTTTGCTGTAGACTGTACTTTTTCGTATAAAACGAATTTCGACAATAAGCAAAAAAGATTCTATTACTTTATATTAGTGAGTTGATACAAGATAAGTAAAACAAATATCATGACTATAACCACCTAGACCCTAGAATGAGATTAAATCTTTACTAATTACAGAAAATAATCACGAAATTTCCACATCAAACAAAACGAAACTAAGGAAGAAAAACAAACCAAGATGTACACGAAGTATCTAGAAATAGCACTCTTTTTCACACTCTGCAGCATTGCCGGCATTGCAACCGTCTTGAGTGTTTTGTTTCTACAATCGCTCCCTGTGAATGGAGGGACCATCAATTGCAGTGCAGTCTTTGTCTTCAAGAATAAAGGGTACGTCTCGAAGTCCGTTCTAGTACTCGTCACTCTTTGTCCACGGTTTAATTTCGTGTTTTTGTTTTAAGTTCAGTTTATTTAGTACTTACGATGTATGGAATTGTTTCATTTCTTTGATGACTTACCTGGAACAAAAAGGTTTGAAATAAGTTAAAGAAGTAAAGAAAATGTATAGTTGAAAAGACCTAAATTTTGTTGGCAAAAGGCTTATTGTAGTTGGTATACGGAGTCTCATTGTAGGTCTGTTATTGTTAGTTGCCCCTCCACAGCCTACAAAGAAGCTCAAATTGTACAGTGACACAAGATTATTTTTGCCAAAAGAGCCTTGTAGACACCAAATATTTATATGTAATAGTAGAAAGACAAGCACTCAAAACTACAAAGATGGAAATTTAAATAGAATAGAACAGTAGTGGTATACCTACAAGTTAACGATTAATGTATGATGAAGTAACTTTGAGCTTAAAATAGAGTTAACTTTGCTACAACTGCACGATTTAAAAGTAAGTTACAACAAAACACCGTACCACTCTTAAATGTAATACTCTTATGAGTTTATGTATTGTGTGTAATCCATCATGCATGACTCATGGAGGGAAAGAGAGGTAGTGGACGCATGCCTACGAGATGGACCGATGCGGTCAAAAAATTACCGATGCAACACTACAGGCCAACATACATCGGGCTCAAGATCGAACGGCCTGGGGAAATGTGGTGACACAAGTGGCCCACGATGGTCACGTCCCTCAGCCATTTGGTAAGGACCGTGTCACCGTGTGGCTATCGGTAAGAAAACAGAGGTAAGAATAACTACATCTGCCCACTGCTGATGGCGGTTTTCCTTTCCATTCGATTATTGAAATTGCGAACGAGAGTTGTGCTTCTGATTTTGCATTTAACACATGCTCATGCATGGCTCAAGGCAAGGCCCCTTGCCATAAATCGATATCATAATAATACACTAGAATTCTTTTAATCGCGCAACCACAAAGGCAGATAAACAGTAATCATTTTCGTAACAGCATCAAGGCTATTCCAAATTCACTTTCTTTCTCTCCAACTCTTAAATCCATAATCAGTACCAATCCATCAAACTGTCAGAACGTATAGAAGCAACCTTTCTTTAGCGTTACACCTTAATTTGGTTTGCCGTGAATTTCAATACGAAACAAAACAAAGTCAGATGAATAGGTCTCCCGTCAGTGATCACTCAATTTTAGCTGTCAACGCGCTAAGAGTGTTTCGTGCTTTTTACAACCCGTTTCGTCATGAAACATAGTGTCTACCTTTTCTTTTCAAAGACATTAGGTAGGTATATTATAGGGTCTTTTTTATATGCTGCTATGTTTTTAAGGGGATGATCAATACTGAACAACTTTCTCTATGGGACCAAGGTCAAAATCTCGATTAAAAAAACAACTATTCTATACAAAACTGTACTCCTGATAATGTAAAATGACAGAATGTATGAATTTGACATTAGCGATTGAAAAATTTTGACGTTTGCTTTCGTCACCATAAGTCAAGTCCATACATTTTTATGCTGTCTACTGTCGTTAACGCTAATCGAAAGATACTTTGTCTAGGGGCCCTGAAGTGCGATTTTTGAAAGTCACACATTCAAATCACCAAGTAGAAAATGACAAAATTACTACGGAGATTAGGTATGCATCATTTGAACACGATTTTCAACATCACGATTCAAAAATTGCACTTCTAAAGCTTGACACCGCATCAGTCACTCAGTTTAGTCAGAGCTTTAATTAATTAGTGAACGACACGTCCTCCTTTTTTTCGTTGTCAAAAAGTTTACCTATTATTTCCCAAGAAAAAAAAACAAAACAACATCAGGGTCAGTATATTTAGGCACGGCTTACAGACGATTTCTCCCGACATCTTAAAAGGAATTTATCCAAGAACGTAAGCTCGCAGGAAATTCAAATACTTGAACGATAAAAGCATTTCTGATCTCGATTTTTGTTGAAGATGAAATTTTATATTTTCTATTGATTCTTGAAATCCGATGTAAGCTGGCGGATAAGTTGTATTGATTTAACTGTTGAGCTTTAAAGTAGTGCATTATAACGTTATAGTGAAGTTATTTTAAGGTAAACAGTAGGCGTAGTACGAGTATTTAGCGTATTGATCAACTTGGTTGGTGTTATAATGACCGCTAGCGACTGTCCAAAATCGGTTGCCCACTTCTGGAAAGGTACTATTTATTAGCGACTTTGTTAATTTGAAGTCGACACGATAAGAAGAAGAAGATAGTACCTACCATGCCAGGCTGATAAACCAATGGTGCTGGCTTTGTATCGAGGTAAAATCATGATGTCAGTATGATCAATAATCATAAATTATCGTATTGTAATCATTTTGAGGCGTCAAAATACAATAACAGTTTCTACCTACTATCCATTTGCTACTATCGGATGTTTATCCTTAGCAAAAAATTTGAGACTTTCAAAAGAACTGAAATAATTTAAAGATTGTCACTACATCACAGATTGAGAAGTATTTCATTCTTCTAATACTTTTGTAGTGTCGAACATGCCATCGGTCAGTTTGGCATGTAGGCCTTATAAACTGGAAGGATTCCAAAACGTATCGTTGTTTTATCATAGTAGATGTTTGACCTTTCCTGTCAGCGTAAGCTAAACCGTATGAAAATTATATTATGTAAGTACCATAATTGTTATCCTTTCTTATTCCTTCATAGATACACCAACCACGAAAATCTCTGAACGAAGATCTTTTGTGTTGACCCCTACATTATTTATTCTCTTTTCCCTTGAAAAACGTAGTAAATGAGGCAATATCGTTCAGGGAAGAAACCTGTAGTCTCCCGGTTTCGAATATCCATCTTCCAGGAGGCGCATGCGTTTTCCCACTAAGACATCGCAGTCACACAGGAAATGTTCCATGGTTTCCTCCTCCTCTCCGCACGCTTGGCAGCTAGTAATGATGGAGTGAACAAATAAAGAAATTTATATTTCTTCACTGAACAGAGATTTACATACATAAACTGACGACCGTAATCCCTATTGGGGCGGTCAGAAACATTGCTACAACTGCCAATATTCTGTTCAAGAATGCAGTTGTAGCAATGCTCACATTTCGCAATTTAAGTGTCAGGGTCAAGAATGACGTGTCAAGGGGTAAGAGGTAGCTAACCTTTCGCCCACATAAATACTGCACAAGATACCTTGTATCCCTATGTCGCCTCGTACGACATCTACGGGAAGAATTAAGGTGGTCCATTCTAAGCCAGAACGGCCGAACAGAGTTTTAACCTGATTATTTATAGCTATAAATAGCACCAACCTAGATGAGTGTCCTAAGAGGAAACTAATCCATTTAGGTATCATGAACTGATCTCTAAAGCCCACATCTTGCCGCTACCGGTTACGTCATTACATCACACACGTTAGAAAGATAACTGTTTGTTTAGTGTAGAAATTAAATGTTTTAGATAAGGTGGGTATACAGGGTGTTAGAGTAAAAAGGTGCATTACTTTAAGGGTTGATTGTACTCATGATACTAAACAACTTTCTATCAGAAACCTAAAGAAAATTCTAAAAAAAACGACTTTTCATACAAACATTCGATCATTTGATTTCATTTAGTAAGGAAAGTCCAAAAAATATTTGCGAATTTTCTATAGGTTTCTTAGGTAATGTTGTTCAGTTTCATGGGTAATATCACCCCTTAAAGTAATGAAAATGTTTACCCTAACATCCTGTATAGGTATACATCTTAAGACTGTAAATAAGTTTGTATCTACTCTTCTAGCACGGTTCATTGTCTGTTTGATAAATAAAGTTTATAAAGTTCATAGTGTAACAATCTCGTGTCTTCGAATAGTATGAAACCTTTAAAGAAAGCTGTTTAGTCCCAGCTGCGGATATCTTCTAACACTAGTGTCCTTTATGGTCCACGACGAAAGTACAATGTTATAGGACCCAGCGTCCTTTGAAGTGGTCAGAACGACTTATAAACCTACATTGATGGAAGAAACAAAAGCGTTTTTATATTTATGCCTATAGATCATAATATTTACAAAGATTATAACCACATCGTTATTTAAATAAGCTTCGCTTTTTACAAGGTTTTGTTTATTTGCCTTTTTTAAATCTTTAATTGAAATGCTTTGTCGCAAGGCGACTGTGCCCGCTCTTAATTTGCCTTGTTAGTTAGTTATTCAATCGCTCGGCCTGCGGCCTCGTTTGGCAGGCAGATTGACCCCGGAGACCAGGTCCACCAGGTTCCAGGTGGGCCGCTTCGGAGCTTCGCTCCTACGCGTTGCTCGGCCTTCGGCCTCGCAAAAATTACACGGGAGAACGCCAGTCACCGTAGACATAAAAATCGCCTTAGGTCGCAATTGATTGCACGGAGCTGCATTTTTGAGATGTTGTTAGGATATATACCAGCAGTATAAAACCAATTTTGCAGCTGCGTGATGCGCGAACAATCAAACAAACATTTACGGTTTAATAATAGTACTTACTAGATTTGCCCACATCTTCGTCCGCACCGGCACTCGTCATGGTATAGAGATCAAATATATATCAGTTTATACGTCTAATCATAAGCTTTCAAATACAAAAAGTTACATTGATATCGGTTCAGTAGTTTTCGCGTGATGCGCGAACTAACAACCAAATAAACATTTACAGTTTTGTTATAGTATAGATACAATATTCATCATACTCAATTTCATTTTGCGTAAAATAAATCATTTTCCACTGAGTTATGTCTTTATTATCCTTTACAAAATTCTTGCAATGAGTCAAGCTCCATTTTTTGAAAAACCGTTTTCCCTTATATTTAGTTTTTTCCTGATAACAAAGGAATTAATCATAGTACAGGGTTCAACTTATGTTTATATTAAAGTTACATAATTGCTTTACAAATTCATTTCTTATAACTTTCCTCGTAGAATGAGTATTTTAGCCGATATCCTGTTCGGAATACGGCTAAAACTACAATTTTGAAGTTTTTGTGAAAAATGGCCAATGTTTGAAGTGTTGTATCTCAAGACCTACTTAATTTACAGAGCTGCAGTTTAATTAAAATTATAGATAATTTTGTCTTCTTTAAAAACGTAGTGTACAATTTTTATGCAAGATGCACCGCTTAGAAGTTATATTTCAAAACCTGAAAAATGTCCGAAAAATGCAAGGTTTTTCGAACACCCCTCGGTTAGCACAGGTCTTTCGAAACTGCAAAATTGGTTTTATACTGCTGGTATCTATCTTAACAATATCCCAAAAATGCAGCTCCGTGCAATCAATTGCGACCTACAATGTTTTATATGACTGGCGTTACTAAGTTTTTTCATCAATATGGGATTTAATCTTGCATTTTTTATATTTCTGTACTTAATTGGAATGCTTATGTTTCAACAATACTTTAAATTAATTATTTAAAAAAAAGCGCGAAGTCGATAAAAATTACACAGATCATAATATTCTAGTTTACGACATGATAATGAACACGGATTATTTTGATCAGGAAATGCCTATAAATCAAAATTATTTACACAAAGCATTATGATTTTCTAAAACACTACCTGCATTAATACCATCAGCACGCAATACTAGCCGAATGAATAAAAACGTTGAATTCCAATGCAATCCATCAAATGAGAAATAACTCTTTCAACAACAGTTTCCTACTTTCCAAAAGCTTTCTCTTTGAAACTAAAACCAGCTCCAAGACTATGTGCTTTCCCGTCACAAACATTTAACACTGACTCCCAGACAACAATATTGAGTTGAAAAGATAAAATCTACTGAGTTTTCTACGAGTTCCTTTATTTCTTCTGATAGCAAACGGACAAGCTATTTTATAAAGGAAATGTGTCGCGACTCGCGAGTGACGTTCTCACCACGTACCAAATAGAAGTCTTGGTGGAAAACTAACATTTTAGTAAGTATAGTAGGAGAAAGGATTCAGTGCCATATTGTGTGCATAATTTTTAAAGGGCAAGGGACTGGTCTTTATTACTTTTCGCCATATTAAGAATTTCATGATTTTGAGGCTGCCGTCCAAACTTAAAAAAAAAAGTTGCCGTCGCAGGACGTTTGGCAGTGTGATGCATCTAAATACACTGACGCGCTTTTTTAAGTAATCGCTGCTGTCTAACGTTACTTATCGGCGTCATGCCATAATTTGTCGTCAAGACATACGTGCCGGTTTAACTGCCAAGGCGCGCCAATAGATGTTTCATATCAAAAATCGACAAGCGTGAAAACAAATCTAAAATGTGTTTTGGTAAAATCTCCTAAAACGTTTCCAAACCAAAATATGCATGGCTAAAGTCTATCTACTATCGATATAGAGGGGCACAAGCAAAGTTGACCAGTATTACAGTATTAGCACATGATTAAAATATCCCTACAGATACAGATCGGATGGTTCATACAAGCGGGACGCTGCGCTGGAGAACGCCGCTAGACTCGAAAATACGTCATTTTGATCCATAAAGCAATGGATTACAACTTTTTTCGAGCTTGACTTCTTGTCGTATCTATTCATTATAGTATCAAAAAAGTACTAACACAAGACTAATACGAAATCTTACCCCAGATACGGTCGTAAGCATAACAATAGTATGTTGGTAGGTAGGTGAGAAAACCTTGCCGTTGAGAGGTAGTTAGTTCCTTTAACATAAAATGTGTCTCCTTATACACGACATACATAAAATGCAGAATAATAGTCTAGAAAACTAACAGCAATGCACAAGAGCGCAAACTGAATTCCTCATCCTTATTCAGTTAGCAATAGGCGTCATTTCCGTGGACCTCGAGTGCACGTCGGAGACAGCCGTCACTCCCGTGTATTACAGATAATTACATTTTAACTGCGGGAACGCGGCGCAGTGTACGGACTGCATGCATAACTCACTTTACACTATTTAAAAGCGTTAATACGTAGGAAGTTTTGCCACTATTTTGTATTGCTTTTTTGCCGTATTTAAATGTTGCGGAGATTTTAATTTTAATTATGCATTTTTATGTTAAATTGTGGTAATTTTGTGAAATTGCTATGAAATGCTAGACTGGTTTAAGGGTTCCATAGTCAAACTAAAATCAAAAATGTTCTTATTAGGGGTGTCAAATTCACTTTTTAACATACCACTGATAATGCCCCATGTTGAAACAAAATTCGGCATCACCATCAGCCAATCATCGTCCACTGCTGAGTATAGGCCTCTCCCAAGGCTCGCCACAAAACTCTGTCCTCGGCCTTCCTCAGCCAGTCACTCCCCGCTCTCTTTTTAGGTCGCCAGTAAGTTAAGCATGAAGATAGCTTATAATAATCCAAAAACAGATATGTGATCATTATTTAGAAACATACTTTTCTCGCCACCACCCCTCACATACGATCAGTCCAAGATCTCACTTAGGTCGAATGCTTCGCAGTTACTTTATTTATTTATTACTAAGTCTGACCCTAGCTTAATGTCTGTACCCGATAAACATTGTTTATACACATTGTGTCCGACTATAAGGGCTTGACGGGATAAAACACCTTGCCTTTTGACTGATGTAGGTCTGTACCTACATGATGATGCTGTCATCTAGACAACATTTCACTCAAAAAACCCAATCATCATTTGCAACACATAACCTAAAAGAGGCTCACGAAAGAAATTACTTCATTCTTTCTAAATTTCAACTTCCACTTGCCGTCTAACCGGCAAGAGTTATTTATCTTTGCCGCCGTATAATAGAATTTAATTAAGTTACGTGCGACATGCTTTGCGCGCCCGGAATTTTGCCAACTCGCGCCAACTCGATACATAAGTTGTTTATACAGAATAGATAGATAGATATGTAAATAGAATATAGTAGGTTGTTTAGGAATCGTATGGGAGTTTTTGAATAGTTCTTTGATGAGATTTTAGGCAGGTATGTAAAGAAATAGAGGTCGTGTGGCTATGTTATGGGAAACAGTACTAGTATAGGTGGACCAGGATCTGATGGCAAATAAGGAAATCAAATTTAAGAGTAGATTAGGGCCCTTTACACATTGCGACTTTTTGCAGCGTAGAAGTGCTCCGAAAAGCATCGGTTTAGTCGCGATGAAGCATCGATGCAAACACGATAAAGCATTGATGCAAACGCAATACAGCCACAATGCAAAACATTCGTAATATTTGATCAGTTATTCGTCGACAGCCTTTGCCACAATGCACACGCACATGTGCATTGAAACAAACAAGTATGTACATCGCTACAAACATGCGTTTGAATCGATACAAACGCCTTTTAATTACTAGTGTAGCGAAAAAGTAGCTCGTTTGACAAACGCGCGTTTTTATCGTTGCAAAAAAGCGCAGTCTGTACAGGGCCTTCTTTTACTAGACAGGTGACAGTTTGACTCTACCATGTGAAAATCTCACATTGTTTACTTTTTTTTGCGATGAGATTCTGGTCGACCAATATAGGGAAGCATACTTTGGATTCAAGCGCGCGCTGAAGAGCTGTGGTGATACGAGCAGAATGACGTGCCTTATCCTTACTCGCCTACGACACCATACAGATAAATTGTAAAATGTAATAAAAGGTGACATGTTTTAGAATAGGAACATGTCTAGAAATGGACTAGAAGAAGCTGATAATAATAATATCATTGTAATCTTTTAAGCTTCGCGCTCCACAGAAGAGTTAGCCCAATGATGATTCACAATTAAAATTACACTTGAGCTACAGAATTTTCAACAAAAGCACCAGAAAAAAAGTTAAATGCAACTGCAAACTAACCCAGGCAAGCAGACGCGTAATAATATCCGTTTTTGTTCCGGCTTGAAACTTTGCGGGGAGGAAATTTGATCAGGACGTGATTAAAGTAGAGAAGGTAACGTGCAAAATAGGTATTTATTGTTCGGCTCTAGTTTGGAAATAACGAACGATCGTGTTTGAACAGGTGATTTATGTTTGACAGTCTGTTTTGATACACAAACAAAGGCAAATTTACCTTAAAGAGATGAAAATGAAGCAATCTAATTAGAGGCAAGGCAAGTGCACATAAATTCTCATCATCATCAGCCCGTATCTACCTACAGTAAGACATATGTCTCCTCCCTATTTTGTATGCTGTCATTTTCGGTCCCTATTTATACCAATCGCATCCACACGAAAATTTGTTTCTACGAGCGCTCTGTATACAAAATCCAATACAAAAATGCGCGTAAAAAGAACAACGGTTTATAAAATAATCAGTTTTCTGTGATCGCAGGATATTTTGGATTGTAAGAGTTTGGGCTAAATACAGAAACAGTCTCACCTTTACCCTCCTGAATCAAATGCAACGGGAAACCACTACGATCAGAGGTGCAGTGATTATAACCACAAATGATTGATTAATTATGTATATCTGAAGCTGAAATAGGGTGGAGCGACGACCTGGTGTAGGCGATGGGAACTCGTTGGATGATGGCAGCGCTGGACCGGTCGTTGTGCGGGGGGCGCAACAGTCCATCGGCTGAGATAATAATGATAAAGCCAAAAGACATTCAAAAGCCTCAAACTATTAATTACACCCTTTTTTTCTCGTTAAGCCTTACTAATAATGATTATCCATATAAACCCACAAGCCCACATATTAAACACCATTGATCCAAACCCTTCAATTCTGAATCAAATCACAAGTCAACCGTCAAACGTACTACACTGTAAACACAAGTGCTTGTTCCATTATACTGCCTTACAACTCCCCTGATTTAACTACTATTCCTTTATTGTAAGTACGAAAATGCTTTGAAACTCGGGGCTTCTTGAGAGGAACGGTACTAACACGATTATCCTCTTCCCCCGACCCCCTCAACCCCTCAGGAAAGGGAACTGCGCTAATAAGGAACTCTGCACTTGTAATTTTCCCATATATCTTCATTTACGTTTGGCTGGTTTTTGTTAGGATTTTAGTAGATGCTTGTTTGTTTTTTATGGTGAAATCAGTACGGTCTATATTACAAGCAAGGTTTACAATTATTTGTTCTCGAATCGGATTGTTTATTTCTTGTGCTTATTCATATTGGGACAAGAAAAGCAGTGCCTCTGTCAAGACGCGCAACTACAGATAGGTTCGTATTCCCTTTTCTCAATTCTGTGTCATACGTTTTTCAGTTGGATGGTCCCGACTCCAAATAATCATAAAGGCCGAAGGCGAAGATGGTTTTAGTGCCATTATAACTTATTTACATGCAGTATCTAAAACAGTAAAAGAATGGATATTTAGTTATATTTTATATTTGGCAGAATTCAAATAAACATCATTCTCTTGCCAAAACAAATAATGCAAATAATGATCGATAAGTGTACTTTTCAGCAGTGCTTTCGTGTTATACGTATAAAGCGACATTTTTCTTACAAAAAGTAAAATTCTGAATATACTCCAAGCAACAGTAAACAAAAATAACAAACGCCTTATCACCTCCACTAAAGTGCATCGACACAGTTCCAATAACCGTTGCCTTTCAAAATAAAGAGGCCTACAAAAGTCAATTCTGTCCCTTACGAGCCATAGGAAAGCGCGTCACGTGCGAGCGTAACGCCGCACCGATAAATGATTATTGCCATTGAGAAAATGCCACTTTCCGAACCACTGAAACCTTAGAAAGCTATTCGAGTGAGAAGTGAGAGAGTTTTGTAAGAGAATTTATTTGGACTGGATGTGACTAGGAAATCGATGCGAACTTTCCGTTCTAGTGTATACCTTGAGCCAAATAATTTTCAATTCCCAGTTATAATATTAGGAACATTTTTAAAAACATTTTTTCTGAATAATATTATCAATGATCTTATTTGCAATCACTGTTTTTTTTTAATGATAATTATGTTCGGTCGTTCAGACAACTAATAATGGACACACGGCGGTCGGCAACATATCAAGCTACACAAAATCAACATAACCTGACTACGCGACAGTATTCATACGTTATCCTACGCGAGGCCAGTTAATTTTGGTTTTTTGTATAGCTTTATGTGTCGCCGCTAGACTTAGAACCTGCCTCACATGCCTCTAAATGAATCCAAGAGTTTTGCAATTCTTTTTTTACTTTATTGAAAATATATAGGTAATAAAGCATCCTATTCTACTACAACTACCAACTACATCTTTTTTCAAATATATTTTTAATTTAATTAAGTAAGTACTTTACAAAACTGAAATTAAACATTTTAGTACAGTTAACAAACCTGTAACTCCCAAATATTTTTTACATTTTTATTTCGAAAGATACAATTACCATAATCACAGGGTAACTGAGTCACACAATACGTAAGTTTTGACAATATCTCTTCCAGTACAATTGTCAAGCCCAAGTAATATATCGACAAGCTCGCACCTCCCAATATTACAAGGTTAAACAATCGTCACGTCCGACGGCGGTACCTTTATGTAAATACATCTCAACTACAGTACTGGCATACTACAGACAATAACGAATTTTATATTCCCACCCGAGATATTGCACATATTTGTGACACTTATTACAGCGGGCGCGCGTAATAAACAATTTTACATTTTTTTTACTTTTCTGTTGTTTATGTTTGGGAGAGAGAGGAAGCTAGAGGGATTCTTCCGGTGACAATATTTCGTATTTAGCTGCATGTTGTTTTGAGTATTGTTAGAAAGCCTGATTTGGTAAATCGTTAATTATTATTTACTTATGCAGTGGTAATGAGGGCTTTAAGCAAGATGTGTGGTGTGACCATAAGGGATAGAAGGAACGTTGTGGTTTGAATGAAGATTTAGTGGTTAAAGTAGAGAAGATAATCTTCGATGGTTTGGACTTGGACATATCGAATGAATGAATGAAAGTCAACTTACGTAACAAATATATAATATAAGGCGTGTGTGGAAGGAAACATTAGAAGAGGCAGACCTAGGAGGACGCACCTAGACTAGATCAGAGACGTCATTAAAAATCCCAGGTTAAAAGTGGCCGAAATCAAAGGGAATGTATGACAAGATGAATGGACCTAGAGGAAGGAAGAAGCTATGTCAGAACCATCTAAAGTGGAGATCCATAGACTCTGCCTACCCCTCTGGGAAAAAGGCGTGAGTTTAAATATGTGTACAAGGTGTTTCATAAGTAAGAATTAAAACTCTTAAGGGGGTTGTTTAGACCGTCAAACTGAACAACTTTCTCTATGGGACCAACATTGAAATCGCGAAAAAAAAAAATGATATGTCGATTTGTAGAGTATGGAACATAAATTTTTTTTTTCGCGATTTCGATATTAGTCCCATAGTGAAAGTTGTTCAGTTTGATGGTCTACACCACCCCCTTAAAGGTTTATTTGTATTTTTGTGGGGTGGTCAGAAATACTGCTACAACTGCCTTCTGCTGCTACTTATTGCTGACAATTGTAGCAAGGCTCACGAGTAAGAGTTGGCTTTTAAATGGATGGAATGGAACGCCTTCATTCAATCTCAAAGATACTGGTCATTTGGTTAGAATAATATAGATTTCAGTATTGATCTCATAGTAAGAATCGCAACCTTTTGGAATGGAAATCATATAACCTATTTATGCCACATTTTAGTGCCTCTAAAAAGTAACACTACCTTTCGCGTTTTCGAGCAATTGATTCAATTCATGATGTCGAAATAACACCACCTATTGCAGATGGCTTTCCACTGAAAAATAATTAACACTAAAAATAAATGGGTAGATTTCACAAATGGTTTTCTATTTTGAGCGATTTTTCACATCGACTGAAAACTTAGAAAAGAATCGAGTGTTTCCATGTTTTGTTTAGCCAGTTTTCCGTTCTTAATCCTCTTTCAGGTTTCTAATTCAACACTACTTTAAAAGCATTATCAAAGCATCCTGTATCCCATTAAATGTAATATTCTTTCTTCTACATTTCTATCTCAAGAAATTTGTTTCGTGGTCTTTTGTGTCCTATTGTGTACTAATAGTCCAATCATTTTAGGGTTTGACCCTAACAATAACGCATCTATCGCTGAAACTTTGCAGTGTGATAAAGTAAAGTATACTGATTACGGTTGACAAATAATCTAGGTTCTTTTTTTTTCGGTCCTAAATTACTTGTCGACCGTAATCTGTATACTTTACTTCATCACACTGCAAAGTTGCAGCGATAGATGAAATTATTGTTAGAGTGTCCATACAAGGAAACTCTAAAATGACTGCGGACTATAATGTATATTTTCCAAAGTCGTTATTAAATTTTATAATATTTCGTCATACGAACTGTTTTAATAAGTCTATAACATTGTTAAGTTTTCACGTAAAATACAGATTATTTTGTATGGGTATAGTCAACTATATCGTGCCACTTTTTAGGATTCCGCATCCACCTTTGAAGCAAAGAAACATAAAAATGTGTGATAGTGTTTAAATGTTAGTCTGGTAACTTGGGCAAATCATACCATAAACATAATACTTACTTACATCTACATATAAAAATAGATCACCCTTATCTATTTCTTTATTGCTTCGTAGTCAAATCCAAATAACCAATGAATTCAGTTCATAAAATTTTCCGATTAATCCGTCCAGCAGACTGTGGTAGAGCAAGCAAAATAAAAAGTGTGAAGCTGATAAAGTAGAAATTTCCTTTCGTTAGATTATGCTTTCTACTCCGAGCTACTGCGCTCTAAGGTACGTTTCTAAAATGGAACAGAAAAACTTACAGAATGAGGTTACTGCTAGACTTATCGTTGGGTTCAATATAATCTTTACATTATCATGTAACGGAAAAGTGTTTTGTAGTCACTATTGTAGTCATACAAATTCAGATCATTCTAAAAAAGAATAAAAATATTATGGTCATGAGTATATGCATAATTTACGAGTACATTGGAGCAATCTTTATTGATAACTAGTGTTTACCCGCGACTTCGTCCGCACAAATTATATACCAGATTTTAAGTCAGATCATAAGCTATCAAACAAAAAAAAGTTTCAAACAAACAAACAGACAAACGAAGTTTCTAAAAAAGGTTGATTTCGAGTCAGGGATACCTAAAAACCATATCGTAATCTTTTTTTATAGATATCTTCAATTAGACACATCAGTTACAGTTTTATAATAGTTTAGATAATAAATGTTATTAAAACAAAAGCATAGCCTTTTTCTTTCTTGTGACAGTGTTTTTGAGACTAACAGAAGCTGTAGCTTATTGAAATACAAAAGATATCACGCTTCTTGGTTAATGGATAAGATTTTATCGATCGTGACCGTCGATATTTTCAACTTTTGTCACTTTTCTACTAAGCCAATATGTTCAAAGTGTGCCATTATTCTTTTAATAGTTATCAGCTAACCTGTCTACAGTAGTTTCTGTTCTATAGAGAGGTCAATAAACCTTTCTAGCAAATAACTTTCAAGTACGTAGTCTTTTAAATTCATCTTACAGATGGCGATTCGTCTTGAGTTGTAAAACTGACCCGTATTTTTATCTCGTATAAAAGTAGAGTGGAACAAGTGTTCGTTTTACTGTTTTTAGATCAATCCATTTGTTATAAGTATTTTAAAGAATTTGTTGTGGTTCTTCTATATTGTAACATTGTTTATTTGTTAATGTTATAATTAATCTATTGCTCCTTATTATTAATATTTTTAATACGAAAGTATATCTGTATCTCTGTCTGTCACGTTTTAACGGCTAAATTGATTGCTGTTGCTGCTGCTAGCTTCTCCTCAGAAAACCCAGAAACATTATCTCTTATTAGTCGCCTTGTAGCACCTACGGTTAGAAATTTAGTGGTTATAGTAGATTACATCACGAGGGCAGGAAAGTAAGAAAGGTCTCAGATCTCATGTAACTGAAACATGTGATCTGAGGCTTTCTTATTTACTGCCCAAGGTTAGTATACTATTTTTCTCCTCGACGGAGGTGGAAAGCGGCAACTTCGTTTAGCGCAGCGGGACGAAAATTGACGCTTTCCGTCCGGAGGGGAGAAAACAATATTATTTGAAGTCAAAAACCACGCTGTTTTATACAGCTCCTTTTTCACCAACGAAATCGTTTTTAAACGTTTATTAAAAATCCGGCTCCACAAAAAAATCGACAGGGCAAACAAAAAAAAAACCACGGGGCCGCTGAAAAAACATTCGCTTATTAGACCGAACGACCTTTACTACAAGAGTTTTATCAGCTGTGAATTTTCACTCATAAATATTCGATTGGGCACCGTTTGCCCTGAACCCCTCTGCAATATCGAGATTCATAATTTTGACCCCAAAACTAACTCGGCAACCGAACGTAACACTAATGTAAATAAAATTAAGCTCTAACTTTGTTGGGTTTAACTTCGAAATTGCTTTGAATGGAACGTTTAAAAATATTACTAGGAAATGGTGCTTTCATGTTATACAGCACTGGATGGTTAAATGCAAAGTTATGTTACAAATAGAAGTAGGTTGGACAGCGTAACTATGGGATATTTCATAAATAAAAAAAATTACCAAGTTGGTGTCTGGCCATGCTTGTGTAGGATTCTGTAATCATTTTTAATGACAAACCAGAAGTTTTGAACTAACCTATTCAATGATATTAGATATTTTTGAAACAGCACTACTTATAGAGTGTATGTATGTTTGTATGTCTGATTCTTTGGTACGCTCTGCACTCTGCAACCTAAGTGGCTTGATGGATTTTAACGTATTAGTGAAATAAGATAAGGCAATATCTGTTAGCAGCATTGTTTTGTATAGCACCGAAGCTGTAGGGCCATCTTCCTTGGTTTTATTAAGGTTTGAAAAATCTGCCTTTTCATACATTTTTGATGAAATAAAACTGCTGCTTTCATGCTATAACAATAAATGTTTAGATGGACAAGTTCTAACAGAATGTTGCATACGTTTTTGCTGGCCGCAACTTTCACATTTGGACTAAAAATGTTTGAAACGCCGATTATGTCTTTACGATCCTTTGATAGTAGCACGAATTTTATACGCCCACACTTGTTTAACTTTAATTTGGATCCAAAGATAGTATTTTGCAGAACTGTAATATATTTCCCAACTTACTTTTACACGAGACAAAAAGGTTCGTAGTGAAATCAGAATTCTAATAATCCTAGAGGTATTGTGATTGGCTTTTTGAAATAACACACACACTAATAGGTTTTGAGTTAAAAAACTCTTTATGTTATTGTTTTTGTTTGCCAATAAAGGGTTGTATTGTTGATTGAATTTTGCAGATAAAAAAAGCAGCTAATGCAAAGTCAATAAATGATTTTTAACCATTTTAACTGCGCCGATACGTGATGGCTAAACTATTTTCCAATACTTGACATTTCATTCCATCCTGAAACCTCAAAATTATGCGAAAAGAGAGTCATAAAATGCATGCTTAAAATAAAGTGGACGTTTTTGATCTTCTGCAATTTCAACTAGATACCTACCAAATATTTAAATTGGAAAAATGTTAACTTGAAGTCAGTATTAAATTACGTTTCAACAAATAACTAATAACATCTCAGCAATAATTCACTGTCATTACCTTCAAACTCAATAAATGTGTAGTAAAATTGTGCGAAGGAATGTCTTCAGCTCATGTACTGTTGAGTTTTGCCAGTTTTCCCTCCGTGTTTTGCTGTCAAACTTTGAAATGTTTTACGTGGTGCAAAGTTTGAGATGTAGCGTGTTTTTATGACAAGACGTAATGATACAATATCACGCAATATTTTGTTGAGAAATTCCTTTATTGAGGGGGAAATGGTGTGGTGCTCTTCCAGCGAAGGTAGAGAGATTTTCCACTAAGGTATAGATATGATGCCGTAGTTCCACAATTTTTTTATTAAAACAAGCTCCAGGACAACTCTATTTCTTGACTCTGCATGCTTTATGCTGTCTTCTGTCCAATGCTAGAGTGATACAGATCGATCCAGATTTGATAATAGCAGCCATCGTATTTATAATCCAAGCTATAGTATGAAAGTATCAGTATCGCTGTACTCAAATGACCGTCCCTATATTCCCTATACTGACGTGGCATCACTGACGCTTCAGACGCTTGGCTCAAAAGTCTACTTTGAAGAAACAAAACGAAGTCGCTTTTACCTTACATCTTTCCTCATCTTTGCAAGCGCTGAATGTCATCTGGCTCGGAGCGCCTTTGACTGTGAAACTATTCGTTAAGTACCTAGGTGCAATTGTTCCCTGACTGTCGCCTATTAACGTTTGAGAGACAATTTTGAGCCACTTTCCTACTTAAAACTGCACTTTTGTCTGCACTTTGAGGTGGCTTTTGTTTGTGTGTTTCAGTCGTTTATCCAGGATGTATAGTTTAAGGATCTATGAAGTTCTTTTTCTCCTTAAATGCAAAGCGTCATCATAATCAGCTTCTTTTGTGATCAGAATTAGGGCACAGGCCTATCGTCGTGGTGCATGGGCGTTAGATCACAACCCGTGCCCAAATCGTTTGATGTTAATCATAGAGGAGGAGGAAGCATAGAAGGTTATTGATCATAGACAAAAATTTTCGAATTTCGGAAGTATTAAATTTGCATAGACTGTCATAATATTTGACCCGATTTAATAATAAAATATTCTATGTTTTTCAACTAATAAAGTGCGAAATTTCAATACCAAAACATTGTTCGAGTCCCGCCCCGCATAAAATGTACTGTCTTTAATGTAAGGTAGGTTTGAATTTTATTTGTTTCTATATTATTCAATATAGGTTTTGAGATATAGCAACCACGTCGACAAAATGGATCTCTCTCTTCTCAATATTAAATGAAGGTATCTGAACGTATTCCCTCTAGCGGACATGCCACCAAACACAAAACTTCGCCCCAAAAACGATGCAAATATCCAAAAGTGCCCATCCCTTATTCGAGAAGTTACCTTATAACCTCCCGCCCAATTTCGCCGAGGGCCGGTCGAGAGGTAAACCAGGTACACTTAGAAAGCCCCGAAAAGCATGCTACTTTCAGCCTTACAACAAAGTGACAAGGGTCCTGTCAGGGGAATTGTTATGTGGAACGAACTGCAGTGGCTATGACGTCCACCTAAGTACAGCGAAATTTATCGACCATACGTGCTCACGAAAGGTAAAATAAAAACAAACTGAAAGCTTTAAGTGTCAAAGTCCATTTCGGTAAGCGCAGCCACATTGTAGAGTAGGTAGGGTAGAGAGGTAGAGAGGACAGGTTTTGGTACCAGGCCGAAAGGTACTTAATACTTTTGTACGAATTTCGATGACGTGAGCTAGTAACCAGCGACCATTAAATTTTGAGGCTTAATTGTTTTGATGTATAGATAAAAGACGTATAAGTATTTTTAATACAGTATTAATTCATTATAACTATTATAACATATTTCAAGGTTAGAGTAGCAACTTTGAATTACCAATTAAAAACATCTAAAAGTGAAATCTCAAATTAGTTAGATAGTTAAAATAAGATAAGACTATAATAAACAGAAAATCTACATAATATTATTGTATCGACAACAGTTCCTAATTTAACTACGATGTACAAAGTATTAACTATTAAAATTGTAGACCTATTTATAAAGAAATAAGTAATTCTATTATTAGAAGTACTGTTACGTTTCCATACAATTTATGTGATGAAAATATAATATAATAGAAAACTGGTACCAATATGTTGTAAGATACGAAACAAAGTAAGACCTCTACTGAAGCACTACACTGTAAATTCCCAAACGCCTGAATTCAACTCAAATATTCAATTACTACTAACGTATAAATAAAATAAAGTTCAATATCGACTTTTATATTGACATTTTATCGGTTTATTATTTACTGTCGGATAGAATACGTCCTTTTTATTCTGATCTCGTCCCGTAAACAGCGTAGGTTATGAAACTTTTCATACGATCGTTTATTGTGTCAGGAACGTTGGTTATATAAATTGAGTAGGTACAAAAAACGTATTGCCTCGCGTTTCAAATTATCTATAAAAACAATTTTGGGTTTTATAAGCTGTAATAAAAGTGGTAGTACTTTCAATGTGTTTTTAGTATTGGGTTTTGGTGTTTGCTTCAGCAAGAAACTCTGACAGAAAGTTTCCCAGTATATAGGTAGTAAACTATTATAAGATGACATTTTAAGGGTTGCAGGTCAGACATGGATCAGATTGGCACAGAACCGTGGGTCGTCATCATCATCAGCCCATCATCGTCCACTGCTGAACATAGCCTCTCCCAAGGCACGCCACAAAACTCTGTCCTCGGCCTTCCTCATCCAATCGCTCCCCGCAACTTTTTTTAGGTCATCTGTCCAGCGGGCAACAGGGCGTCCCACACTATGCCTATCAGTTCGCAGTCTCCTCTAGAACTCTGACACTCCACCGGTTGTCAGCCCATTGCCACTTCAGCTTGCTAATTTTCTGAGCTATGTCAACCACTTTAGTTCTCTGACGTATCACTTCATTTCTGATGGGATCTCTCAGAGAAACACCGAGCATAGATCTCTCCATAGCTCGCCGAGCGACCTTGAACTGATGAACTAGTCCTATCGTCAGTGTCCAAGTTTCCGCACCATAGGTCATTACCGGCAGGACGCACTGATTGATTGAACCGTGAGTGGTGCAATAAAAAGGAGGCCTTGTCATGTATTTTATGAAGATAAACCTTCTTTTGGTTCTCATGACAGTTGCCTCTGTCACGCAATAAACCTCGTATTGGATAAGACGTGTTTCCTTTCCTGCAATTCCCTGGTAGTATCCTGGAAGTAACGATACCGACATCTCATTCTATGTCCAGCTTGGGGTTGATGTGAGCTGATTTGATTTATTGATTGAAACTATAAGAAAGAGTAATACAGTTTTTGAGAGTTACGCGGTTATAAGAAATAGTACCTACGCTACCTACTAATACGGACACTCTGTGCCCCCCTAAAATATTGATATCATCCGTTCTGTGGTACGGGAGGTGGATGATAGTAAGTATTGGTTTATTCCATTCTCACTCATACTCATTCAGCATACATGTGCTAGCCTCTTCTTGTCAGTGCGAGCCCGTCTGTATGAAGAGTACAGGGTGTGCGAATAGGTAAGTTTTCTTCATCAATTTGTACAGGGTCTAGTTGTCCGAGATGACTCGGTCAGCATTCATACTTTTTTGAGAGAGATGTGTTGGTACCCTAAGTGATTATAATAAGCTAGATAAGTTATATTTGATTTTAAAGATACATACATGTATAAGACAATCCTATGGTAAAAGTAAGCTTTGCTACAATTCCACGCTTAAAAATAGCCGGTATGAAGTGGTGATATGTTTATCATGATATAACATTGACTTCTTGGTCAATGTGATATAATCATCAGCCAATTACATGTCCCACTGCAAGGCTCACTACCCTCAGGGAAGGTGTATGGGCGCTATTCCACCACGCTTGCCCAATACTGACTGGTAGACGTTACATACACATCAGAATTTCTTCTTCGGCGTATACAAGTTTCCTCACGATCTTTTTCTTCACCGTTTGAGAGCACATTTATAATAAAAAGAATTCATAAGAAAAAGTTATAGGTAATCTAAATAGGTATATTTTTAGTTATAGGTTTCTGTACTGGTTACCCTGTCGCCCACTGACACTGGCATAAGCCTTACACCTAAGTTGCGTTCAACGCCCGTGGGAAGAACAGAGGTGGTATATTCTAAGCCGAAACCATACGGCAAAGCACTGCAACAACCAACATTTAAATAACAAAGAATCTAGACCAAGTTTTAAAACTCGAAGCAATATCAGCGTAAAATCGCGACGTTTGGAAGCACGTCGGCCGCTTCGTCCGCTCCGCACTTTTATCGTTGGATAATTGAATTTCCGCACTCGACAAAAACAGGAAGTTGTGCCGGTTTACTCTCTCCGCTGAATATTGCATCTACGCTGATGGAGTTATTATTTTCAATATGACGATTAACCCGCTTGTAAAGGTTTCCTTTAGTTGCGGAAGTTTAGTAAATTGATGGGGCTTTTTTTGTACCTAAGTAAAATGTTGAGGGGAATTTCTTGGGAAGTATTTTTGGTTAGAAGGCTTTTGGTAAGACATTTGGTTATTTATTGTTGTTGATTTTATAGTAAAGATCAATGTGATTGATTCGTGTTAATGTTTCGAATGAAAATGGGAATTCTTTCAAAACAACATCAAATTTAAAATCTCTTTGGATTGATTTCGATATTCATTTCATCATCAACAGCTTCTATACAGGGTCGTTTTTATATGTTGACACTTTTTTGAAGGGATGATCAGACCATAAAAAAGGACAACTTTCTCTATGTGATCAACATCGAAATCGCGAAGAAAGAAAAAAACCTGTCCCATACATTTGGCCGAATAGGTTTGCAGTTTTGTATGGAAGAGTTTTTTTTTCGTGTTTTTTCAGTTTGACGGTCTGGTCATCACCTAAAAAAAGTGTCTGCATATTAAGAAGGACCCTGTATACCATGTATCTGGATAGACCTAAAGCGCGTGAAGTTGAAGCACACAACTAGGGCAATTGGTCTTTACAAACTAGGGCAATTATCTGCAATGTCGGTACAAATTTGAAGTATACCATTCATTTTTTAACCGACTTCAACAAAAGGAGGAGGTTCTCAATTCGACCCGTATGTTTTTTTTTTTTGCCTCATTTTTCTGGTTTGATATGTTCGCGTAACTATCCATTAATTTTACTTTGATCTAAGGGGGCACAAATGCCTACTCTCATACCCTATGTATGGGTGTTAATACAAAACGAAGTCTTTTAATAGTAATATTATTTTCATAAAAGGTTTAGTATCATTTTCAGAAAAGGTTTATTAATTCCTTGTATATTAATTTCATATCAAAAATATTAAATAAAAACTGTCAACAAAATCACGGTAGGTAAGCAAAAGGCCGAAACACAATTTTCTGACACGCAACACGCTTCACAAAGGCTTCAAAATGGAACATTACACCTCTCGTCAACAATGACGTATCACGGAATTCCGATACCTACCATTTGTTGTAATCCCTTTATTTTCGCTTACACATCCGTCCATCGATTGCCTACAAAGCCTTTTTAAATAGTTTTTGAAAGCTTTATTCGGGCTTCTGCTGGCGACTGGGATCCCTCCCCCTCCTTTCCTCTCTTATTTACAGAAGGAACCTTCAAAGTCCCAAGTTGTACGGTACTTTCTGTAAAGCTTCGCTCACCTACCCTTATTCGTTGCGCTTCGCTCCTTGGGGCCCTGACTAGGGATGGGACGTTGAGTTGAGGGATTGACGCATTTGAGTTTGAATCAGTCAAAATTGTGTTTAGATATAAAATGATGTAGAATGTGAAACAAAGACACAGACAGAATATTACGACAGTAACGTCCACGTTAGCCCGGTTCATGAGAAATACTTTTACGGTGAAATTTATTTTAACAGGATCCAACTTAATATGCTGACACTTTTTTAATGGGATAATCAGATCATCAAACTGAACAACTTTCTCTATGGGACCAACGTCGAAATCGCAAAGGAAAAATCAGCTGTCCCATACATTTAACTAAAGTAGGTTTGCAGTTTTGTATGGAACAGCTGATTCATTTTCCGCGATTTAGAAGTTGTCAAAGTTGTTCAGTTTTATGTTACACCCTGTATAGGTTAATATGATATTTTAATGTTAATGAGATCACAGATTAGTAATTGGATGCCAATAAGGGCAAATGAAATACACTCAGTCAGCACAACTAATATTATACTATCGGGCCATAAGAGCAATGCGTGCACTAACCGCATGAAATACAATTTAAGTAAAAGAGAAATAAAATATCGTACATTTTGTAACACATAATACAGGTTGAAATTGATATCATTAGCATCCTTTTAAACTAAGAGTCTAATAGACCCATCAAACTGAACAACTTTTGCTATGGGAGCAAATCGATCGGAGATCGAGTGGACATTGCAGTTTAGTATGTAATGGAACAGCAGATTTTATTTTTGCTCCGATCGGTTTGCTCCCATAGTAAAAGTTGATCAGTTTGATGGGAAGACTCTTAGTTTAAAAGGATGCTAATGATATCAATTTCACCCTATAAATTTTTTATAATCTCATATTCGTTTATAAATTCAAAGACAATGGTTTTGACACATCAATCTAATTGAAAATATCCTGAATCACCTGTTCAATTGAGTTACAATCACCGACAACCCATCACTAAAGTATACTATTTGTGAAAAACAGCAAATAACGGGGCTTTGCAAGTGATAGGCGAACTCGAGTGCCCACCGTCACTTGACAATACGGCCCGTTTCATTTCCGCTAAAACCCACTTTGCGGCAAGTTTTAGAACCAACGTTAAAATCTTGCTTGATTATTTCTTTGTACTACTTTTGTTTATGAGGATTTTGAATAGATTTATTTATGGTTATTTACTGAAATATGAGAGACTCGGTGGCGCGTTGCGGAGAGCTATGGAAACTCAATCTTTTGGTCCGGATTTGAATCCGCACGGACCACATGCCATGTACCAATGAGTTTTTCTAACTTATTTCTGTTATAAAGTCGTAATATATTTCCCAGCCGACCCACGGCGACCGCAAAGTGTCGCTCGCCTGTAAGATCCCTTAAGAGGATATAATTCGTAGCGCGCTTCATACAAACGTACTATGGTGATATTTTCAATACTAACCAATTTAAAGTCAATGAAATTTTGCAGAAACAATCTAGAAACAAATTTCTATGCTTGTATAGAGTCAGATTTTTGTTAAAATGTATAGTTTTCAAGTTACAGCACCTCAAAGATTTCCATACAAATTTTAAATTAATCCTAGCATTGAAACTGTATATTTTAACGAAAATCTGACTCCATACAAGCATAGAGATTTGTTTCTAGATTGTTTCTGCAAAATTTCATTGACTTTAATTGGTTAGTATTGAAAATATCAATTGAAAATATATATAGACTTTATAGATGATTGAAAATGAAAAATTGTTTGCTGTATTAAATAATCTCAAAGAGAACAAAACATTCAAACCTCTAGACTAGCTCCTAATCAAGACGACTGGTAGACGTTACATACACATCAGAATTTCTTCTTCGGCGTATACAAGTTTCCTCACGATCTTTTTCTTCACCGTTTGAGAGCACATTTATAATAAAAAGAATTCATAAGAAAAAGTTATAGGTAATCTAAATAGGTATATTTTTAGTTATAGGTTTCTGTACTGGTTACCCTGTCGCCCACTGACACTGGCATAAGCCTTACACCTAAGTTGCGTTCAACGCCCGTGGGAAGAACAGAGGTGGTATATTCTAAGCCGAAACCATACGGCAAAGCACTGCAACAACCAACATTTAAATAACAAAGAATCTAGACCAAGTTTTAAAACTCGAAGCAATATCAGCGTAAAATCGCGACGTTTGGAAGCACGTCGGCCGCTTCGTCCGCTCCGCACTTTTATCGTTGGATAATTGAATTTCCGCACTCGACAAAAACAGGAAGTTGTGCCGGTTTACTCTCTCCGCTGAATATTGCATCTACGCTGATGGAGTTATTATTTTCAATATGACGATTAACCCGCTTGTAAAGGTTTCCTTTAGTTGCGGAAGTTTAGTAAATTGATGGGGCTTTTTTTGTACCTAAGTAAAATGTTGAGGGGAATTTCTTGGGAAGTATTTTTGGTTAGAAGGCTTTTGGTAAGACATTTGGTTATTTATTGTTGTTGATTTTATAGTAAAGATCAATGTGATTGATTCGTGTTAATGTTTCGAATGAAAATGGGAATTCTTTCAAAACAACATCAAATTTAAAATCTCTTTGGATTGATTTCGATATTCATTTCATCATCAACAGCTTCTATACAGGGTCGTTTTTATATGTTGACACTTTTTTGAAGGGATGATCAGACCATAAAAAAGGACAACTTTCTCTATGTGATCAACATCGAAATCGCGAAGAAAGAAAAAAACCTGTCCCATACATTTGGCCGAATAGGTTTGCAGTTTTGTATGGAAGAGTTTTTTTTTCGTGTTTTTTCAGTTTGACGGTCTGGTCATCACCTAAAAAAAGTGTCTGCATATTAAGAAGGACCCTGTATACCATGTATCTGGATAGACCTAAAGCGCGTGAAGTTGAAGCACACAACTAGGGCAATTGGTCTTTACAAACTAGGGCAATTATCTGCAATGTCGGTACAAATTTGAAGTATACCATTCATTTTTTAACCGACTTCAACAAAAGGAGGAGGTTCTCAATTCGACCCGTATGTTTTTTTTTTTTGCCTCATTTTTCTGGTTTGATATGTTCGCGTAACTATCCATTAATTTTACTTTGATCTAAGGGGGCACAAATGCCTACTCTCATACCCTATGTATGGGTGTTAATACAAAACGAAGTCTTTTAATAGTAATATTATTTTCATAAAAGGTTTAGTATCATTTTCAGAAAAGGTTTATTAATTCCTTGTATATTAATTTCATATCAAAAATATTAAATAAAAACTGTCAACAAAATCACGGTAGGTAAGCAAAAGGCCGAAACACAATTTTCTGACACGCAACACGCTTCACAAAGGCTTCAAAATGGAACATTACACCTCTCGTCAACAATGACGTATCACGGAATTCCGATACCTACCATTTGTTGTAATCCCTTTATTTTCGCTTACACATCCGTCCATCGATTGCCTACAAAGCCTTTTTAAATAGTTTTTGAAAGCTTTATTCGGGCTTCTGCTGGCGACTGGGATCCCTCCCCCTCCTTTCCTCTCTTATTTACAGAAGGAACCTTCAAAGTCCCAAGTTGTACGGTACTTTCTGTAAAGCTTCGCTCACCTACCCTTATTCGTTGCGCTTCGCTCCTTGGGGCCCTGACTAGGGATGGGACGTTGAGTTGAGGGATTGACGCATTTGAGTTTGAATCAGTCAAAATTGTGTTTAGATATAAAATGATGTAGAATGTGAAACAAAGACACAGACAGAATATTACGACAGTAACGTCCACGTTAGCCCGGTTCATGAGAAATACTTTTACGGTGAAATTTATTTTAACAGGATCCAACTTAATATGCTGACACTTTTTTAATGGGATAATCAGATCATCAAACTGAACAACTTTCTCTATGGGACCAACGTCGAAATCGCAAAGGAAAAATCAGCTGTCCCATACATTTAACTAAAGTAGGTTTGCAGTTTTGTATGGAACAGCTGATTCATTTTCCGCGATTTAGAAGTTGTCAAAGTTGTTCAGTTTTATGTTACACCCTGTATAGGTTAATATGATATTTTAATGTTAATGAGATCACAGATTAGTAATTGGATGCCAATAAGGGCAAATGAAATACACTCAGTCAGCACAACTAATATTATACTATCGGGCCATAAGAGCAATGCGTGCACTAACCGCATGAAATACAATTTAAGTAAAAGAGAAATAAAATATCGTACATTTTGTAACACATAATACAGGTTGAAATTGATATCATTAGCATCCTTTTAAACTAAGAGTCTAATAGACCCATCAAACTGAACAACTTTTGCTATGGGAGCAAATCGATCGGAGATCGAGTGGACATTGCAGTTTAGTATGTAATGGAACAGCAGATTTTATTTTTGCTCCGATCGGTTTGCTCCCATAGTAAAAGTTGATCAGTTTGATGGGAAGACTCTTAGTTTAAAAGGATGCTAATGATATCAATTTCACCCTATAAATTTTTTATAATCTCATATTCGTTTATAAATTCAAAGACAATGGTTTTGACACATCAATCTAATTGAAAATATCCTGAATCACCTGTTCAATTGAGTTACAATCACCGACAACCCATCACTAAAGTATACTATTTGTGAAAAACAGCAAATAACGGGGCTTTGCAAGTGATAGGCGAACTCGAGTGCCCACCGTCACTTGACAATACGGCCCGTTTCATTTCCGCTAAAACCCACTTTGCGGCAAGTTTTAGAACCAACGTTAAAATCTTGCTTGATTATTTCTTTGTACTACTTTTGTTTATGAGGATTTTGAATAGATTTATTTATGGTTATTTACTGAAATATGAGAGACTCGGTGGCGCGTTGCGGAGAGCTATGGAAACTCAATCTTTTGGTCCGGATTTGAATCCGCACGGACCACATGCCATGTACCAATGAGTTTTTCTAACTTATTTCTGTTATAAAGTCGTAATATATTTCCCAGCCGACCCACGGCGACCGCAAAGTGTCGCTCGCCTGTAAGATCCCTTAAGAGGATATAATTCGTAGCGCGCTTCATACAAACGTACTATGGTGATATTTTCAATACTAACCAATTTAAAGTCAATGAAATTTTGCAGAAACAATCTAGAAACAAATTTCTATGCTTGTATAGAGTCAGATTTTTGTTAAAATGTATAGTTTTCAAGTTACAGCACCTCAAAGATTTCCATACAAATTTTAAATTAATCCTAGCATTGAAACTGTATATTTTAACGAAAATCTGACTCCATACAAGCATAGAGATTTGTTTCTAGATTGTTTCTGCAAAATTTCATTGACTTTAATTGGTTAGTATTGAAAATATCAATTGAAAATATATATAGACTTTATAGATGATTGAAAATGAAAAATTGTTTGCTGTATTAAATAATCTCAAAGAGAACAAAACATTCAAACCTCTAGACTAGCTCCTAATCAAGACACCTGAACCCTATGAATGGCGTAGGTCTATACAACCTTCCCAAAAATATTTAATCGAAAAAATACTTAGTAAATAACTTTTAGAGAATAAAAGAAAAAGGGCATATAAACCATAACCCTTAGTCTTTAACACCCACAGGAAGATTGAACGGAACCACATCTATAATCCTGCTCCTAACTGCACATAACAGCTAATCTAAATTACTTCCAATTACGTAGTACATTAATTTAATAGGACACAAAGCGGTACAAATGTCAAAGGGCCAAAATCCTTTGACTAGTCGCATGTATTCATGAATAGGAGGCACAATAATGTCGACTGACTGCATTCGGACATATCAAAAAGTTGGAGTCCGTATTATTTGGACTTTGACCAATGTCGCGTACAGTCCCGTCGTGCCCCCACTTCCCGTGCCACCCTGTTAGGGTTGGCAATCGATCGGATATTTTTAGAGATTTTGATCTAGAATTTTATGCAGTCTAAATTATTTACTTTTTTTCCGAATTTAACGAATATTTGTAATTTAACACAAAATGTTATTTTTTATTCCTTTTTTTAAATGTTTTTAATATAATTTTTAAGTTAGGTATTATTTTAGATTAATTTAGGTATTATTTAGATTAATTTTAGAGTGTGTTTGTTAATATTATACTGTAGTATAATAAAACAAAATATACCGAAAAAAAAAAATTTAACACAAAATATTTAGTGATCTAAAACAGAATTCAGACTGTTATATCCAAAAGAACTCGTTACTAACGAAACCGTGATTATTATTGCTGTGAATTTTCTGTAAGTGACATAAATGAACTGCTGTTGCTCAGCTGCTGTATAAGTAGTGCATTTGACATGTAAAATTATTTTTATGAAATAAATGAATAATGAATATGAAGTACTAAACGCACGCGCGCGCGCGCTTTATTGCGAAAGTACAAAACTTCGATATAAGACTAGGTACTGTTTAATTTTCTTATTTTTATTTATTATATAATAAGGTACCTTTGTAGATAAATAATTTTAGTTTATTTGTGTAAGAAATAAAGAGGTGTGTCAGAGTCCTAGCGTGTGGCGGTCCGTTGTCTCTGCCTACCCCCAAGGGACAAAGGCATGAGCTTATGTATATAGACATGTAAATCAATTTTTTCTACTTGGATACTAAAATCATAATTTAATAACTGTTATTAATCGACAAATATTTAGGAAACCGACGCGCAACCACAGTTTCTTTGAAGTTCCCACAAATGTTAACAACACTATCAAAGTATCGAATACTTCGGATTTTCTGATTTACCAAAAGACACCCCTACGCTCCAGGGGATAGAATTAATCAATTTCACTCATAACTATCCGTCGTCACATATTAACTTTTCCGCAACTGAACAAAGAATTAATCCGATATTAGATTAAGTTACAATACAAAAGGAGTAATTCAGACTTTGATTAAACTTGCGTTAGTTACGTTTGATTAACTTTTAGATGTTGTTTTGTAAGAGTTTAATAGTAGAAATATCCGTTGATTACTTTTTGTATACCAATATCTACTGGGGAATGAGATGTGAAAAACTGATTTTATTTGTAGCATGTCATCGTCAGTCGACGAAGATTGGCTGATGATTGTATTATTATTTGGTTGTAAGGGCTTGGTCAATGACCAATTAGCTACCGCGACCTGGACAGATCTATTGTAGCTATGACTCTTGACCTAAAGGTCATTCTAGACCCACGGACTTCATGAACCGTGTTATGCTTTTGGAGTGGAGTGTTAGGTCTTTAATGTCAGTAGGTGTTATTACGTACCCACCCAGATGGCGACTCCTGCCTGTGAATGAGCATTTCGCATTTGCAGAGGAGATGTATGGGCGTTTCCTCTGCTTCACAGCAGAATCTGCAAGCCCAATTCTATGTTGATGCAGTGTCCTGTTAAGGCTCGTACTAGGAGCGTTAAGTCACTGTGGTTTTAATTGATGGCATCAGAGGTATGTCTGTTTGATTTTTTTGCTAACACATTATTTATAATATATAGACTGTTCTCAAACAGTGAAAGAAATCGTAGCGAGGAAATACGCTGAAGTAGAACTTCTGATGCGTGTGTGAAGTCTACTTTATCCACATTGGACATGCTTACTGGAACGCTCATTCACCATCAAAATAAAGGTAGACTTAATATTTTCTAGTAGCGGGATAGATTTTAGTTCCTTATTGAAACAATACCTTTCCTTCTTTTCAATGGAGGGACAATTTTTCAACAATATCTATGTAAACCCCTTTACCATCCTTTGTAAAGCCAATCCATACCGAAGCCAAGTCAAATCCTTTCATCCGATTCTCTTTCAGCTCAACATGTTAAACTAAAAGCACTGCAAAATTTAATTTGTCACCAAAGGTATAGGATTCATTATTCAAATTAACTGTTTAAATTGTTGAAAAATTTAATTTGAATTGAGCTCGTCGAATGGCCGGCTTGATAATTGGTTTATTGGGGATTTTGATAGGGGTTCCTAGAGTTCTCCGTAACACGATAGCACTAGCGATAGCTTCTGACTGATTTTATTAAAACTGATTGGTTGAATACGAGCTGAAAAATCAGTTTAAAAATATATTGGTGAGGAAATTGCAGTTCAGAATAAACTTCTTCGATGTCTAAAGTTGGCCCAATGTTTTCCGACCGGGTCAACATAAATTAAGACCTAGCATAAAACGCAAATTGTAATTTAATTTTGTTATTAAATTATAAAATTGGTTCTTTTCGCAATATATTTTTTGTATTATGTTATCATTTTACAGGTCCACCAGGGCCAAAAATGTAGAATTTGACATAACACATCGACAAACACCTTCTTTTGGCTGATAAATTTTCGAAGTACCTGCCTATTACTCCACCACGCTGGTCCAATAATTACTGGTGAAGGCAAGTAAAGTGGTCAACATGTCTTAACCCTTTAACTCCCACGGAACATGGACGCGATATTATTCAACCATCCGGGTTGCGAGCAGTTAACAGGTATGTGATCAGGCTAATGGACTAACGGAACTTAGTAATATGACAATCCTCATAATAAAAACCACAAAATTCTCATGGCATCCCTCAAAAACTCAGATAAAAAGGTAGCAATAAACTTATATCAGTTATTTGACTAGCGGATCGATATCGTTCCGATGACCTGTGCGGAGATAATAAAAAAGTTGAATGATACTATGCCCGCCCTATCGGAAAATAGAAGTGGATCTTTAGTTCTTCGATTCGCCAGTAACAATGTCGTGTACGGTCGTGGGGAAAAGTGGAACGGTTTGTTTTGATCTGCTTTTTTAAAGAAGTGTATTGCAGATACGTTCATTTATTCATACTGTAGTTACAATTAAAAGTGAATAAGATACCTAGTCGTCGTCGTTTGTCGTTTTCGATCTGCTTGAGATTTTAATTGACTGTAACAATTTCATAAAACGTTGTGTACTTTGTACCTAGTTAACATGGATTATAAAAAAATTAAAATAGGTTATTCTAATATGGATTCCTATGGCCTATGTCCAGCAGTGGACGTCCATCGGCTGAGATGATGATGATGATGAATATGGATTCACCTGGCATCAAATTGGTGTTATACTCGTATTTACTTTAATGTTTGGTTTTATTTTTGTTCTAATCGAATGTACCTACGTACTACTTAAAAATTTTACTATTATAATAAGCTACGAAAGCAATGCCCCATTACTACTAATTTCGTTTTATTAATTTAATACCTTCAGCATTATTTACCATTGCTGAAACACTTCTATCACCACCAGTACGCCGCGTAGTTGGAGCGGAGTAAATCCGAACTCCGCCGAATCCCGCGAGTATTCGGCGAGTTTCGGCAAGCGGGGCCGAATCCAACAAATGTAATGCCCGCTCGGCCGGATTATGTATTTTATTCGGGAATCTCTTACCAATGTCTCTGTGTAATTGTGGATTACAGACGCTCATGTTTCCATTTGTTCGATTTCAAGTGAGGAAGTTTTTATGACGTTCTTATTTGTAAATTTTAGGTTACCTAAATGTTTAAGAGTTATGTTCTACCAAGCTAATGGTTATTAAAAGGGATGATTATTCAATTCAACTAAACAGCTTTCTCTATAAGACTAATATAGAAATGGCAAAAAAGCCTTTTCCCACATAATATTATTATTTGGGTATTTGGGCAAGTAGTTTGGCAGTTTTGTAAAGAAAAGAATGAAATAAAAAATTAATGGAACACCAGATGGAGAACAGCTCCTCTAAGTATGATCTTTCTACCCGCTCGCGACGCGCCTTCCCTACATACAGGGTCCAACATAAAATGCTGACACTTTTTTAAGAGGATGATCAGACCATCAAACTGAACAACGTTCTCTATGGGCCCAACATCTAAAACGCAAAAAAAAAGCTGCTGTTCCATACAAAACTGCAAATCTACACTTTATGGGACAGCAGATTTTTTTTTTGCGATTTCGATGTTGGTCCCATAGAGAAAGTTGTTCAGTTTGATGGTTGATCATCTCCTTAAAAAAGTGTCAGCATATTAAAAGGACCCTGTATAAAATGACGTCTTTCCGCGCTTTTTTTGCAGAGCGAACGGCGAGCTTGCCGCTACAAGTAGTATAGAAAAAAGGTGAGTCGCGCGCAAGTAGAGACATCATACTAGACGGGCTGGTCATCCCTTTAATATAACCTATATGATTATAGGACTAGATTTCATATTAAAATTGATAATGTAACTTCGGCGTTAGTGAGTTCGGAAAATACCTTATGGAGTTAGTTAGATTACCCTTATAGTACGTTTGGCAGCTATGAACACTGACTTGCGTCCACGAATCTTTCACACTTATATGTGAGAATGACTCTGAAATTTATAATGACAAAAAAAATTAAAGTTAGTGGGGCATATTCTACCACGCGGGACCAGCATGTTACGAGCAAGCGCTGCAAATAATTTAAAATAAATTATGTTATTCTAATATCTCTAAAAAAACACTTATTGCGCTCCAGACAACATCAAAATTCAACAATTCCCAGTACTAGCAAACACGCCAACTTAAAATTTATATCCACTTACAAATATTTAAACAGCTCCACCTAATGTGTGCGGTAGCGAAGTTGCAGGTCACAGAGGTAACAAACTTACCTGGTTATAGAGAGAATTATTAACTCACGCTATCTGCTGTAGAAAACATTTGGTTCTCTTTTGCTCTGAACTGAGGAAGCAAGTCTTTTGCGTTTTTGTTTAGATGCGTTTTTATCTACCTGCGTTTTTAATTTAAAAACAATTTCAGGCGCCATTTTCTATAAAGGTAACACACCTTGTGTATTCATTGATTACATCATTTTATTTTGTGGGACCATGTATTCAAACTTCAGATTTTTTAGTAGGTATCCATTTTTAGTTACAGAGGTGGGAATGTGTAGTAAGTCTGAATTAAAAAAAACTTAAAGTAACAAAAATTGAGGCACTTCTCGATTTTTCGAGGGTGGTATGCTAGGCCCTCAGCAGTCCATTTTGTTGAATTTATAAAAAGATTAATCATTAATTAAGTTGGCTCGTTTTTTGTCTTAATTATCGGTGATCTGATACTCATTATAATTTTTTAAATAAAAGTTAGCAAGGCTCCATAGTTTACTAAATTCTAAACAGACCGATCTAAAAATTATATTATACCTATTTTACACGAAACCAAAGAAATTCAGCCTAAACCTGAAGTCTACAGTATTTGAGAGTTACGCGGTTATTATTTAATCTAGAAGAAGAGTGAGGGTAGACAGATTTGTCTGCTCTTAACAATCTACCTGCAGTTCCTCAGTCATCCCGTGATCATGGCAGTTGTAACACTGCCGAAATATCGGGAACTCAAATATACTAAAACGCGGTAAGAACCCGTTAAAATGTTTAATTCTGAAGTCTACAGTCTATACGCAAGCAAAACGCGATTGCGTTTTTAATAATTTCAAATAAAACGCAAGCGATTACAAATTGAGGACCATTCTCAGCCTTTACAAGGGTTCGTCTGAAAGGTAAGTTTGATGTTAATGAATACTCTAGTGCGGGATGAGTTAGTTCTGGAGTGGTGTACCAAAGCTTACGTAAACGTATTGGAGACTGAGCTGAGTGGGATTTATTTGTTCTCGTTGTGTGTCTGTTGTCGAAATTGAAAAAGAAATTACAGTCTGCTGTATCGTACTTTAAGAATGTCATATTTTTCTTGCAAAAATCAAGTTGGTCGTTATTTAAAATGTGATATTAGCTTCTGCGAGCGACTTCGTTCGCGTAGATTTCGAAAAAAATTAAAACCTACTATACTTCGTTTGTATGCAGCGCGCATAGCTATCTCGGAAACCACAAAAGTATGTACGAATACTTGTAAAAGGATAGCGATAGAAGCTCTATTTTTTCCATAAAAAAAATTCTTAGTAGTTTTGATTTTATCCTGAAATTGCACTTCTCAAAACTATAGTTTGCAACGAATCTAACTGGAATCCAATACCAATTCAGCACAAAGGTAACTGGTCAAATATGTTTTCAGATCTGCTCCGACTTCAAACGATATTGACACTAACGCTATAAAAGCCAAAAGTCATCAAAGGTTGTCATCAAACATCAAATATTGCCTCAATACCATTGGAATTCTCATGTCATGGATTTTGTGCATTTGACTGTGCACAAGGGGACATTTATTAGTTTTTGGTCTGTACGCTGAAATCTGGTTATTTCATGGCTTTGGATACATTTGATTGAGTGTAGTGCAGTGTAAATTCATTCAAATAATAATAAAGCATACCTAGTTCAATTTTAATCAAAGCTTTGATAGCATGTGTTGGTTTGATTTGTGGTTTGGTAGCTATGTTGAGCTCCTAGGTTTAAATCCCGGCTTAGTCATGGATGTTATAATTATGTTTGTGCCGTTTTTGTATGGTTTGGGATTATGACAATGTACCTGCCTGTGAGTGTTATTTATTTTTTCTTATAATATAGGACATTCCCCGATGTGATAGTAAGAGGTATTCTTAATATACCATCCAAAATACCCACGAATCCATTATCATTATCATCACCCAAATTCTATCCAAGCCTGACCAGAAATATAAAAAACCTCGCCATGTTGTGGAAAATCATTGGAACTAATTTTTGTACTTGGAACACTAACATCAAAGGTGACAGTCGATTGCAGCGCGTGGCAGCGCCCCCAAGGTTTTTTATTTTCCTGGTCAGGCTTTAGTAAGTTTATTTCCAGATTAATAGACAATACAAGCATCAAAAATGTAGTCTAGCATCTTTGATTCGTTTTGAAGTTTTCCTTCACCGAAAAGTGGTGTTACAAATCTTACATTCATAGCACAGTATAGGAAAGTGCACAATTACTAAAAGTAAAGTGCGAACACTGCCCTATGTTGACCTCAAGCCCTATTGTACGGGAGATGGACGACTGTAAGCAGTGGTGTAGTTTTTGCTCACTCGCACTTCCTCAATATACATGAACTCAATCCCAAAATAATTAATTCAATAAAGGAGCTTGAAGCCCAGAAGTTTTTTGAAGATATCACACCGCGTCAGAACGTGCTGTCGCTGGTAGAGACGATGCGGCCAGAAATTCTACAACATAACACGACTTAATAACTATTACAACATAAATTCTTAAGCTAAGTAAATGGATACAGTAATTAATACAGTTTATGTAATTAAATAATTGATACTATAAAGTAAACTATACGTTAGTGACACTAAAACCCAAGCATTTTGATCATTTAAATATATTTTTTACAGAGGACTTTCTTGATCTGAGTTTTAATCATTTTGTTTTTGGAAAGATTCAAAATGGTCTCGTGGATTTTATTATTACATTGATTATATTTATACGGTGACCATAAAAGACGTGTTGACCCTTCTAAGCCGAAAGTGTGGAGATACTGATATCTGAAAATATGGGAATCACATTTTTTTGAAAACAAAGACTTTTTCTTACAAATTATAAAATGTTTTCATAAATAAACTGTCCACTAACATTAACATCCTTAAAAAGATCGGTCTTTAAAGAGTTCTTCTTATCAGTGCGAGCCCGCTTGTATGAAGTGTCCTGAGAGTGTCCGTGGTATGTGTTTAATTCAGGCTGAAATCGAACCTACAACCTTTGTACAGAAGGCGAGGCTTCGATCTACTAAACCACCAACTATTTTAAAGCATCCGATACAAAACTTGAGCTGCCGGCTTTATTTAATAGGTGCGATGGCGTGAGTCTGATTGGACTTAATTAACATCTGAGGCCGTTTGGTGTTTGCGGATCGATAGTAATACAATTGTTGGACGATAGGTCCTTTGATGTCCAGGGGACGATTGCATGTGGACAGATGCCATTAGAGTAATGCGTAGTATGAGGACATGAATGAGACTGGCGTGAGGCATTAAGCTTAGGTATTGACGGAAATCGCGTTAGTAACTAACTTATTTTACGCTGCTATATGTCTAAATGTAATAAAAATTAATTGTGTTTAAGCTTAATAGCCGCGACAAATAAAAACGAATAGATAAAGTATATGTACCGTTTAGAAAAAAAGTTGATAACTTTCTTAGGTTGGTGCGCGTGAGGCCTCATACAAATTATCTCTATGTGCGTGTATACCGACACGGTTTATCACCCAAGAGTTCGCAGATTTTTCGCGTTCCTAGCTTCGACTGTTAATCTTGACGTTTTTAATATATCACAGAACAAGTTGTTTAATCTTAGTGCGTTCACACACGATGACGCACTGACGTAGCGGCAGATGTCAGTCCATAGAACCACACCCGGTGCGTCAATGCGTCACCGTGTGTGCTTCTACGTGCGGTTTCATACAACTCCCTGCTTCACAAATGACGGACTGACGTTTGCTGCTCCGTCAGTGCGTCATCGTGTGTGAACGCACTTATATATGACGGCCCGAAGGAAAAAATAGGGTGGTCCATCCTATGCCTTTCCATACTAGAAGTCGTTTAATCATTGAAACAAATTCTATCATGTAATAAATTCAAGTGGCGTCTATATTTTAAAACCGTTTTAAAAGAATATTTTCTACAATTTCCCTCGCACAATGTTGAAACTCAGCAACTAAATTCTCGAACAATAAATCAACTATTAAGAGGGGTAGGTAGTAAACAGAATCCTTGAGACATCTCTTCAGTCAGGAAATCAATAGTGTCGGATCGTTTCCGGTCCTCTTAATGGGTCATTTGGGGAAATATATAACTGTATTTTGAAGGTATGTTTTGTAAAGTAAGCAGATATTGAGGAAGTATGGGTGGTTAGAGTTTTATAGGAGTTTTGTGAAGGTAGAAACATACATATTAGATGCATTTTAATAAATGAGAATAATTGATTTAAAAAATGTTGGTAATGAGATCATTCATGTAAATAGGACAATATATGCAAAAGGGACCACTTGCGAATGGGACCTTTTAAAAGCGAATGGGACCTTTTAATTACGAATGGGACCAATTGCAAATAGAAGCATTTGCGAATGCTAGACGATTTTTCTTAAAATCCCCCCCCTTAAAATCCCCTACTTAGGGGGTCATTTGATTAGTTTGCGAATGGGTGGATGCTACTATTACGTTCTAAAATCTCTGATAAATAGTTAATCAACATGTTGAAAGAAATGATGAAAGAAAAACGTCGGACATTGTTTTAAAGGAAAAGAAAACATGTTACATCTTTAACTTCCTACAAAATCTAAGAACTTCGCCGCTAAGTCGTATCACAGTTACTCAGATCAAACTTGTGATCAAATTAAAAATCCGTTGGGCGACCGCCGCCGGCCGAATAGGGGAGTCTTCATGTTCTCTAATTAGAGGGAAGGTCGCTTTCTGGACGCTCTTTGCGAAGCGGTCCAAGCAAGATGCGGTAGCGGTTGTGGAAGACAAATTTAGAGTCAACATACATCAATTGTTATTATTGTATATGTTAGATAAGGTTCAAATTATTTGCAGTAGCGCGGCCACCGTGCAGAGCCCGCGGTGAGGCGTAAATTCGTTACAAATTCCTAATTCAATCACTTTGACTATTAATTATAAGGACTAGCCTTGCGGTAGCATTTTCCTTCGGCCATGGTATAAGAACAATTGATCATGTGCATTTACATTCAGTTTTGTACCTTATCACTAAACGGGACAGCCTATAATTGCGAAACAATAACTTCGAAATTAGAACGTTTGTGGTTCATACGGGACTACTTTTCATCATTTTTAACATTCAAAATTAGAATCTGAAGTTATGGGGAATAAAATCCAAAGTTGCGGGTTTCATATTACCTCGCCCCCCGCAAAAAGTGTCAAAAATATTTGTCAGTAGAATTAAACGCGTAACTAGTCCACATAAATAAGTAGTCAAAGTTCAATCATGATAAACAATCGTTCCTTCTGGACTAGCATGGTGCAGGATAATGGGTGAGTACCTATACTATACTCTACTAGTATAGATAATTTTCAGGGACCAGATAAAGTAAGTAAAATCAAAATGGTCAATTTAATTCGAAAAAATTAGGCTGTTGGGAAAACCTATGCACTTTGAAACCACTAAAATATTAAATTATAGTAATGCACATAAAAGTACTAAAATACTCGTAAACTCACTAGCATCATTCTTGTTGGTAGTCAACAACTTTGCTGCAACTACCAAATTTTTTTTATTTAGTTATGCTCAGTTTTAGCATATTTAAAAAACAAAGTCAATCTAATCAAATCAGCCCACATCTACCCACTGTTGGGCATAGACCTTAATACAAAGTCAATAAGTCTTAATGTTAGGTAAAAGTTGAGTAAACTCATCGCTTTTCCCCTATAACTTGGGCCACTTTATCTAGCCTCGGGTCAGACTGGACCCACTAGCGTTCTGCAAAAGGATTACCAAAGTAAACAAAACCTATATAAAGTTAATCCCCGGAGATCCTCCACTTTGTTATTAACAAATCTGCGTTATGTTCGTGCTCGTATATATTATATTTGAAGGAATAATTTAAGTGTAGTCACAAACATTTGTTTTGCCTTTGTTATGTATGCTACTTTAACAATAACTATTCAATTAATTTTATTTAGTAGTATGATATTTATACGATACAAAAATATATTTTTTCATAACTATAACATTTCTGTTTTTGGGTTACTGTTATCTGTTTTTATGCCAAATTGATTCAATATGTGCAAAAATGAGTAAGTTATTCAGGCGGGGCATACAGATGGACAGAATGGACGAAAGTATAAGGGTTCCTTGTTTGACTACGGAACCCTAAAAACACATTATACAGGGTCCTTTTTAATATGCTAACTATGCTTAAGGGATGATTAGATCATAAAACTGAAAAACTTTGTCTATCTGGGGGACTGTCATCGAAATATTATTATAAAACACCATGTATTTTTGATTCTTAGTCCTTATAGGTCAACATTCTTATATGTGAACTGAAACTGCCAAAGGTCTGCTGCTATTGAAATATAATGAAACCCATACCAACCTCTATACTAACAAGAGCCTAAGAATAATAATCGAACAATTTTATTTTCCACTGAACAAAAACTGGACAAATCAACCTTTCTATTATACTATCAGAATGACCCTTCCTATTTAGGGATCCGTTCGAAAACGAAAAAGAATATTTCTGGTAAAGGAATACCCATTGACCCTCTTTATTATTATTCTGATAGAACCATTGAATTGGAATATTGTTTTCTGAACAATTTGGGGTTTAATATATTTACATACGTTAACAAAACAAGTTACCGCTTGAATATTCATATTTTGGGAACACCTAAACTATTCGATGTGTGAATGAAGGCATTTGATTATCAAGAATTGTCGATTATCTAATCTAATCTAAACTATTATAAAACTGTAACTGAAGTGTGTCTGTACATTGAAGATAATTACAAAAAAAGATTACAATATGGTTTTTAGGTATCACTGACTCGAAATCAACCTTTTTTAGAAATGTTGTCTGTCTGTTTGTTGTCTGTTTGTTTGTGTGTTTGTTTATTTATTTGTTTGTTCGCGCATCACGCAAAAACGACTGAACCGATTTTGATGAAACTTTGTTTGTTTGATAGCTTATGATCTGACTTAAAATCTGGTATATAATTTGTGCGGACAAAGTTGCGGGTAAACACTAGTTATTTATAATTTTAAAGACTTACTTCGAAATTCCAAACAATGCAACTACACGTTTAGGGTAGGTTATACAGGTTGTAAATATAAATACTTTACATATTGAACAGGGTGCTTTAGAGTTTAAACCATTATTCTGAACAACTTTTACCACGAGACCAACTTCAAAATGGTGAATTAGAAATCAGTTGTTTCACATATTTCGGTCGAGTATCTATTTTCTATGGAACAGCTGATTTTTTTACGATCTAAGCTGGTATCATAGTGAAAATTTGTTGGGTGCTTCACCCATCGTTTCGCTATGTAATGCATATAATTTAACACGCTGTATAAATTGTCCTACCTCTTCACATGGACGTCGTGTGAGATAATTAAGGTATACAGTTTTTTTAACTGTATTTATGTGGGTGATAGACTTGATAAATGCTAAATAATGGAAAATGGGATAGTAAAGACTATTTATTTGTACACTTAACTTAATTTAGAAAGAAATAATAAAATCTGCATTGTAAATGCATTTAAATAAACTTCAATCTTCGTGACACTGAAATACTACTTCTCTAAAAGAACATTCTAGTCAAAGATTCTAGTTCTTTTCTCGTTTAATTATATAATAGATAGGCTATTGGTGGCACCTGAGGCTTTGTCTTCGAGGTGAATTGAGCCTTCTTCAGTTAATAGTGGCTGCATTCACACTGATGCGTAACGATTTTCAATCCAGATGGAAAAGTTCTAGGAAAAGTGTCTTGTTGTCCAAAAAGCTCCATTGAAAAAGAGCACTCGAGCGATTCACACAGTGGTCCAAACCGCACGTGGTGTAAAGCTTTTTAAACCAATTAAATCCCGATAATGCGATGTATTTAGTGATGGCTCAGTGCCATATTTTTCGCAAGTTATGAATCTACTAAAATACAAAAACAAAATAGAATAAAAGAATATTCTCATATCATTGTAGTTCAAAATTTCAAATAGAAAGATTTATATTTGGAGGCACATACACGCTTACATTCTTACTCCATACAATAGACTTTGAAAGACAAATCACATCAACATATTGACATAATCACATAAAATCCAATAAAATAATTAAATCAATAATTTTACGCTACAGTGTAACAAGATTCCATTTTCACGGTTAATGGAAGTGCAGAGACTATTGCGCGCCGATGTTCCGCGCAATGCACTCGATGAAAGGGCTCCTCCTCGAATTACACGACATTACTCTGTGTTTAGTCGGGCGTGGCGTATTCGGTGTTCGGTGTAATTGGCGCCTGAGTGCCAATTTAGAATGTCAGTTAATTTTAGAATATTGCGAAGGAATTGGTTATTGAGATTTTAGTGGAAATTTCTATGTTATTTGTATATTCAAATAACTTCTGATATAATAATTTTCATTCGTTCCTACAGGGTGTAATGTAACTGAAAAGTGTAGTAATATTTAAAGTAGAAATAACTTTACAATGGTAGAAATCTGATATAGGGAGGAAATGAGCTGGTCTATCCATAACTGCAATATCCATTCAACTCAACGATTAAGTAAATTTGCTATATTATTAAATAATTTCGAGATTTGCTAGCGTTCTAAACTCTTTAAATATGGTCACACTCACAACTTTCAGTTACATCCTATATTTGTATTTCTACTTCTGAAACAAGAAATGCTGAATTCAGATGGCATTACTTTATAAATTGTTGAATCGGTGATTGTTGAAAAGGTAGAAAAATTTGTGAAATTCCATATCTATTATTTGCCATCCATAACGATTGTTTTCAAAATCAAATCATTAATTTTCAATAACAATTCAAACAAAGCAATCGAAAAATCCCAGACGTGTTTTGACTATCGTATCGAAGTCGATAGCCAGACGCAAACAACTCGATGGCATTAACGAAGCCATCAACCAAAGCCTATTTAAATCTGGAGAGTAAAATGCAGTACCATTGTGTCGGGACAATGGCACGTGGAGACTAATGCTGGGAAACGAATTGAGAGCGGGACAAGTTCATTGTAGCTCGAACATAAATAAGCATTTGCTTGAAGCCTTACGCTGCGGTGTGAGTGACGGCTGAGAGCGTTTTGTGGTAGATTTGCGTAAAATGTTGGTTCTAACTGTACCCCGAACCAGTGTCCGTTATTGCTGATGTTTGATGACTTACCTGAAACAACAGATTAATTAATTAAAAAATGTAATATAATCAAGCTCCGAAACATTATAATATAGATATCCTTTTTTAATTTTTTATTTATCATTATTGTGGTGGGACAAATACAAGTAAGTAGCTTCAGTAGCAAATTATGACAATATAAAATACTAATGAAATAAATGAGCAGATACGTAGTAATTCATTATATCTACAGTACCTCTACGTAGAGACACACAACTTTAGTTAGTAATTCTACGACAAAAACATTAAGATTTGTTGGTGAACAAACGAATCAATTTTTTACCCCTCCGGGTTAACGTATCAACAATAGTGTCAACTTTCGTCCGCTGCTGCTCTAAACGAAGTCGCCGCTTTCCGCCTCCGTCGAGGAGAAAAATAGTGTGCTCGGCAAGAGAGCTCGGTGGCAAGAGAGCACCTTACACACTGCAGCGATTCCGCGATTCGCGTCACGCATGCGCCCTTCACTGAATGTAGTAGAAAGCGGTTGCGTCAGGTTGCGATAATATCGCGGCAGTGTGTGGGATCGAGCGCGTCCCCATACAAAATGTACTGAGAACAATTATCGCAAAATCGCCGCGATAATATCGCGGCAGTGTGAAGGATCGCGCGCGTCCCCATATAAAATGTACTGAGAACAATTATCGCAAAATCGCAGCGATAATATCGCTGCAATGAGCGGAGGCCTTTAAAGATTTTTGCCTGTATGGTTCATAAAACCCGCTACCGCTTAACACTTATACCACCTGGGGGGACATCGGGGGAGTCCCAAGAATTAAGATCGCACTGCCTGTGATATATTGAAACGGGTGAACAGATAATAAATCATAAGCAATTATTTTAAACAATACCCATTTGGTGGTTTCAGTAAATGAGACGCGGTTAAGTAATTGTTCAGTTTGTGTCTGTTGTTTATGCTGTCAATTTGGATTCTGATTATTTTAGCTTTTGTTTTTGGTTGCTTTGTTTACATTTTTATTAAAAATTTTGTTATATTCGCTATTATTTATTTATTTATTATTTATATTCGCATGTAAAACCAAAAAATGGCACATGTCTCTAATGTCACCTTTGTATTCATCAGTTATGCTCGGCTGTGATTTGTGATACATTGCCGCTGAAATTCCAGTCCTTTCAAATCTTTCAAATGTATTAGGTCACAAAACAGTAGGTAATGTAAAACAATTAAGCAAAACTAAGCGGTTCCGTTAATAGCGCACTCATGCGAAGTCCTTGTGCATAGAATGTCAAAGATATTTAAAAAAAAGAAATGGTAGTATTGTTTATACTCTCTAAAAATGTTTGGTCGCTTTGTTCACATTTTCTGAAAAAGTTTTGTTTAAATATGATAGAAACCGGCTAAGTGCATGTCAGACCACGCATAGTGAATTTTTCCGTAACTATTTATCTAGTAACCACAAAATTCACATGGATGTCCTACGAGCAGGATAAGGGCTATGGTTTTTATTATACAGTGTTTTTGTGGATGAAATGCTGGTCACATTATATCTCTTCTTAACACGTCATTCTATCCAGCCCTTCAAAATGATAAAAAAAAACCTACAGAACCTCCTCCTTTTTTGAAGTCGTTTAAAAAGTGAACCTTTTTGTAACTGCACAGTTAAAAGGAAAAGATTATAGTCGTGTGTGTGTATAATAACAGACTGCAAGATAAATGTCATTTTAAATAAATAATTGTCCCCTCCAGACCTAAATTATTCACGTTCAATTAAAGGAAATGACCCAAAAAGGAAATTCGTGTCAAAGAAACCTTTAGCTTTTGCTTCGTCAGGTCAATTTTACGTCAAAACGTCAAACGGTTTGACATAAACGAGTTCGTTAATGTTTCAATACGTTTTGACATTTGAAATCGAACTGAAATTAAAGGTTGGAATTGGAGCTGAAATGTCATTTCACTAATATCTGTCAAGATTTTCAACCTTCATTGATATTAAGCTGCGTTTAAGGGTTAAGGCTCCTTTTACCGTTCAGTGGCACCTTCGTCACAATATTAAAGATTTTTCAGTAAAAACTGATACTCCAATAAACTACAAAGCAATTTTAAAGACTAATTTTATTGGTTCTAATCATTTAAGAATATCGAAATAAAAAAATCAATCAAAATATACTTTTTTATCTGGTCTTATAGCTTATATTACGTATGGGTATTTGAACTACTGAAAATACTTACGGGGAACGCACCTGCTCCTACATAGTTCCTCGACTACTTAATGACCTTGATCCGACTGTTAAAAGCGGTGTCACTAGTTCAAATCTCAAATCTAAATTAAAATCACACTGTATATCAAAACTCTAATAACAAAAATGTTACGAGTAACTGTGGGTGGATGTGAATAACTTTGTTTAAACTAACCCTAATTATTGTGGAGACTTGTTTGGAAACTTTTTGTTCACTGCGTAGTTATAATGTATGTACCTTTTAAACTTTATATCAGAATTTTTTTAAGTTTTTATAGATTTATAATTCCTGTTTTCTAACAATTTACTTTTTTAAGTACCTATCTAACGAAGTAAGTAAATCTCTGTATGAATGTATGAGTAGTACCTACCTACTAGTCATCTGATTGATGCAACTGTACTGTTTTTGTTGCACTTCCGGATAAACCTCCGATGGTTTTTGGAAGTTCAATTGTTTAAATCTTTTGTCATTTTTTCTTTCAATAAATAAATTAAAAAAAAAAAAAAAAACTACGGTGAAGAATGACATTATAGAGAAAAACCGGCCAAGAGCGTGCCGGACTCGCCCATGATAATGATGGGGTACAGCATCCGTTACAATTTTCATTGAAAGTACTTACCGAAATCTATTTTTGTAACATTTTCAAATTTTTTCTCCAGTATTATAGAAGTGGAGTACGCCCTATTTTCGAATTGTAGTTCAAAATTTCGGATAGCTGGTCAGAACACAATTTTGTTACCCAGAGTTCAAATTACGCCATCAGAATTTTTTCACCCACTAAACAAGATTATTTTCTAAAAATCCGTATTACCGTTATGATTAATCAGCAAACATAGCGTAAAGGTAAATAAAGTACGAAGTATTTTGTGCGAGGATCCCTATAACGTTCCTGGATACAAAATAAATCCATATTTCATGAAGCATCGAATAACAATTGTGTGCTTCGTCGCGTTCTGAGACACGTATTAAAATGGACGAAGCTTTAAGTGTATTAGATTTTTATTTGCTACGTTTTTTGTACTGAATAAACTGGGTGAAGACACTATTTTTAGAATAAGAATCGTTTCTGTTTGGGACCTTTTTAGAATGTCTGTAAGTATAACTGGGACTTGACCTTTACGATATAGTTCTAATCACTTCTTTGGTGACCTCACAAAATACATAATTTTGTTTTAGAATGAATTTTGAATTTTATGAAAGCCTTCTTTCACGAATATTATCTACTTCATTGCTTGGAATATAATAATGGACAACGGTTATATTTGAGACCAACTGCAAAACTTGTCTTCCAAAGAAAGCAAGCCTTGGTCATGAAAATACCCTGATCACTTATAAAAAAAACGTACTTTTCGTTGTTTAACTTCAATTATGTTTAGATTAAAGAAATAGCAAAAAGTCTTTATGAACCTACAATTTGCTTTCTCAGATTCAAGTATTACATCTTTGGTACCTACTCTCATTATTATATTATCAAAGAACCTAACAAACGCAAAAGAATAAAAAAAATAATTGAGTACCAAAGAAAACATAATAAATACGTACCTACAGAAAGGTTAGAGGTACGAAACCAATAAAATGAAAGGCGAGAAGACTCGCAAGTTTCACGGTAACGTTGGCTCAGTGAAAACGTAAAAAGGCCGAAACCTAAAAACAATTTTGCTTTTACGAAATTTAAAGCAAAAACTTTCGTACTCAAAAGAAAACAGAACACGGGCGTTTTCATAAATAACGGATTCCTTTTTTTCGCAGCACCTGTATTAAGCAAGAAGGTTGTGCTTGGAAATGATTACCTGTTTGTAACAGAATAAGGTTGTTATTGAATTAGTTTCAGTTCGTTGTATGTAAAATTTATTGCTTGTTATTGTTTACTTTATGTAGGTAAGTAATACTACTAACTTATTAAAGCAGTTTTACTAAAGAATAAACTACCTACTTTAAAAATCTGTTGATTTCACATTTTAAAGAAAGTCACATCTTGACTACAAAGAGATAATAAAGTAAAACCGTCTTTAATAGTACATTGTGGTACAAGTATGTAATGGTAGTGATTACCGCTGAGGCGCCAGCTGAGACCCGAGCCGTTAGGCGATGGTCCTAAAAGAGCCGAGGACGGTAGTCATCAATACACACGTGTATCATACGACGTTTTTCAAGACACTTGTGAAGCAAATAATACTAAAAAATAATTTTATTTAGTAGATAAAATGACGGACTGACGTCTGCCACTTTGTTGCTACAATCTGACAAATTTAAAGCACAAATATTGGTATCTAGATCGTGTCTAAAAATATCTGTGATTGATCGGAACTACGAACACACTTCGTTTGTATGCAGCGCGCATTAGTGTTTTCAGAATATCTGTCATTTTTGGACTTGGAGCGTTATTATCTATATTTTAAATTATTGACTGAAAAGACAATTGTGAATTTAAACACTAAATCACAAACCGCACCAAATGCAATAGTCACATTGTCTCTATTACGTTACATTCCCACATGACTGTGAACAGTAGCACTAATCTAAATGATATTGACTCGTGTTGGCTACAATTTGTGCGTGGTCATGCAATTCGTGTGACCCGACTGCCTCCTGGGATTAAGTTACTGCTAAAGTTATAAACAATATAATAGTAAAAAGTATATTTGTTTCAGATAAGAGCAAAAGGAAGTGGATGTGTTGGTTAAAGTGTGATTTGTTATTTCTTAAAGGGGCGTGGTGTAGAGGAGATCCGACGTTTATTCGTTGCGTCTTTGGGTAAGTGATCATTTTTTGTAGTATTTCTGGTTCTTCGCATTTCGGAAGGCATGGTTTACCATACATTGGATAGTTTTGTTTTGTACCTGCAGTGCTTGAATTAATTTGAAGTTATTTTTAGTGTGTATTCATGGATTCAATTCAGAGGCGTGTTTTGTGTAAATTTTTTGTGAGATGGAGTCCGATAGAGTAGGTAGAGAACCTGCCCGTTATCCTGGGGGTCATGGAATCCAATCCCTCAAAGGGAAAATATGTATTGGTGAATATGAATATTTGTAACCAAGGTCATAGATTTTTGTTTTTATAGGTACAGCATTTTATTGTCTGGTTATACAGGATGTAAGTGACGCCTAGCTAATAATGAAAAGGTTAATTTAGACCATCAAACTGAACAACTTTCACTATGGAGCCAGGAAACTTGAAAAAGCTCCATAGTGAAAGTTGTTCAATTTGATGGTCTGAATTTACTGCTTCAGTATTTGCTAGGCTGTCACGTACACCCTGTATTAATACTAGTCTGAACTAGATTCTTTAAATGGGGCCAGATAATTTCTATGACGATGTCCAAGATTTGTAATTAAAGCCAAGGGCTCACAATGCTTTTAACCCGACTGCTCCAGAAGGAGAAAAATCTTTTTTCCACTACTGTAACCTTCGATCAAAATAAAATGAATGGATAGGCCTAAAGCGCGGTAAGTTGAAGCAAACTACTGGTGCACTTGGTACATACAAACTAGCGCCATTATCTGTCAAATCTAGGGCACTTTCATACAAGTGACAAGTAAAAATTTCATTTGTTTTGCCTCATTTTTCTGGTTTGAAATGTTCGCTTAAGGCCTATTTTATTTTGATCAAAGACTGTAACTCCTGTAAACATAGAAAAACAGCGGCGCTAGAGCTCTCTACCTATCACACTGGACAGAGTTTGGATATTGCTAATAATTATGGATATTAGCATACTTAAACGGTGAATGCCGTGGTGGTCCAGTGGCGAGTAACCTTGCCTGCCGTGCAGGAGGCGATGGTTCGATCCCCGTCCAAGCCGACTCGTACCAATGAGTTTTTCGGAATTTATGTACGATTTGTTACACCACTGGCTTATCGGTGAAAGGAAACATCGTGAGGAAACCTGCATGCTTCAATTTCGAGGCGTGTATTGTTGTACCCACTGTCTATTATAAGTGGCGACGGGCTCACCCCCCGTCACACTGGACAGAGTTTCGGTACTTCTGGTGAAACGTGGATGTTCTGAGGTTTCATAATATCTCTGACTACCCCCTCGGGGAATATAGTCGTGAGCATATGCTATGCTATGCTAAACGGTGAATTCAGACCATTAAACTGAACAACTTTCACTATGGAGCCAACCTCATGGAACGTGAAGAAAAATCTGCTGCTCCATACAAAACAGCTGTACCTACTCGACTCAAATGTTTGAAAAAAGTAGATTTTTTCTTCTTTCCTGAGGGTGGCTCTATAGTGAAAGTTGTTCAGTTTGATGGTCAGAATTCCAGAATTCACCGTTTTCCAGTATTTGCTAGGCTATCACTTACGCCTTGTAATAAGTTTTTCCATATGAATAATGTACACTACAAGCAACACTTAAAACGTATAAAACATTAGGCCTAAACGTCGATCCTATTTAAGAGATCCATGCCTAAGCGTCGAGATACTTAACGACGCAATGAAAGTTATAGTGGAGTCCAGATTGGAACTGGCAAACTTCGGCTTTGGGATTATGCGGAACCAATCTGCGGACAATTGAGCCTCTCCGTATTATACGAACGGATATCGGTAGACTATACTTAGTGCTATAGATAATGATTAAGCCAACGTTTGTTAGGAAAAAGGGAAAAAACTAAAGTTGTTATTGAACGTTTTCCAAAGTATTAAGCATAGTAGGGTGAAATTGATATCATTAGCATCCTTTTAAACGAAGAGTATACCCATCAAACTGAACAATTTTACTATGGGAGCAAACCGATCATAGCAAAAAAAATCTGCTGTTCCATACTAGACTGCAATTTGATGCGATGCCTACTCGACTCTAATGTAACATCAACAGCTGATTTTTTTGCTCTGATTAGTTCGGACTCTTAGCTTAAAAGAATGCTAATGATATCAATTTCACCCTGTATACCTAAAAGTCTGCTAAAAGCATACGACACGATGAATAAATATCTTGGACATTGTCACACAAATTATCTAGTCATATTTGAAGTACCAGAAACTAGCCTGGACTTGTATTATGATGACAAGACAACGATATAGAATACATACAAATCCGAGATAAAAAATTTCTAACAAAAGACACTGTGGTCTTCTGCTCAGATCAAAACCCTGCAGCAGAGGCCTATGCGGTGTATAGATACAAACATCCATGACTCGGGTACAAATATTCATATTCATCATACACATATTTGTCCCTTGCGGGATTCGAACCCGCGACCCTCGGCACAGCAGGCAGGTTCACAACAGACTATGCTATCGGGCCGTCTCGAATGTCTTAAATGTCTTAATGAATGAAAGGATACAGTGAATGCCTACTATACTTGTGGGGACTTGCCATAGATATCAACACCCACAAGTTATAGCAAAAGAGGCTAACAGATGGCGATACCGTCGCTCTCAGAAATATGCTCCATACAAAGACAACGTTCACCGTAAATACGTAAATCGTAACCTACTACAAAATAAGGTTCACAATCGAATGCGAGACATAAATCGCGCAAGAGAAATAATCACAGAGGTTCGATATATATACAAGGTCCAACTAAGAACTGTTGGACCACGGCCGGTCCCCAGGCTTCACACTAAGCCTGGTGGAAGATCTTCCCTTTTCAATGGAGGAACATTCCCAAGTAGCACCTCCATATACTGTTCATACGAGTACCTTTATGAAGATTTAGTCTCTTCCTATTACGCCCGTCAAAACCAAAACAAAACCCCAACAAAACTCATACAAATCAGACTTAAACCACACCCGATAACCCAATCACTACCCTTCACAAGTGATTTACATTCATACGAGTACCAACTGTCACACGGTGGGAGAGAGTTGAAAATTAATTAACATATCGCCGTAGTTCGGAAGTGCATTGCCCTTACCTCTGTTACTGGAATTAAACGTGTCAAAGTTTGTGACTTTGCAGTCGAGTTAACATACGTAGTTAAGGATCAATAATAGAAGATAGTTTTAGTCTCTAACATGACCTGTTTCGATCCCTGGCCTGTACGGTTAAGTTTATAGAAACTTTTATCTTCCCTCGATGGAAAAATATCGTATTATATACACCTAAGTGGGATTACAAACGATGACGCACAGACGGAGCGGCAGACGTCACGTCACTCATTTGCAAAGCGAGGAGTTGTATGAAACCGCACGTAGAAGCACACACGGTGCGTCAATCCGTCACGTTGAAACGTCAAATTCAAACTGAAGATTCTTTTCGCGATTTATTAATTGGTCCAAATAGTAAAGCATTAGTTTAAGACATTTAATCATCTCAAGAACTAAACGATGTATAATAATTTAATAATTATAATACATCGTGGAACTTCGTGAGGAAACTTGCTTGCTTCAATTTCGAGGCGTGTATTGTACCCACTGTCCATTATAAGTGGCGACGGGCTCACCTTCCGTCACACTGGACAGAGTTTCGGTACTTCTGGTGAAACCAAGCACGTATCCAGGGGGGGGGGGGGGGATAGGTGGGATTTATCCCCCCCCGAAATCCTAATATTTGTATGGAACAGTGATCACACCTATACCTTTTTCGTCATTTTTCATTGAAAATCCCCCCCCGAAATTGAATGTCCCCCCCCGAACCCGAAGTCTGGATACGTGCTTGGGTGAAACCTGATGTTCTGAGGTTTCAGAATTTCTCTGACCCCCTCGGGGAATATAGTCGTGAGCATATATGCTTAATTATAATAGACCATGAAAGTAGTTTTATTGCGTCTCGCACTTTAAACGAAGAGTAAATCGTGGTGCAAAACGTAATCATTCATTCATATGCATTACAAGGTGCCAAAGCAAAACAAACAACACCTTCAAACTCCAAACATAAAGAAGATAATTAAATAAAGTCTTAAACTTTCCAAAACTCGAAAAATGAAAACTGAAATCGATTTAAAATCGTAACACCGCAACTAATCAAGATGCGGACCACGTGATTTGTTTCGCGTCAAAGTTGAAATTAATTCACAACAACCGCGAGTGCTCGGTACTCCATGCCTTGCGACATTTTGTGGGGATGCAGAAAGGTGGGGAATATTTTGTTCACTTTTGTGTAATGAAAAGACGGTAGGCTATATTCAAAATTAATTAATTTACTTGTGATGAGGCCCTGTAGTGGGACGTATAAAAGCTGATGATGATGAATATGGAGTTAGGTCTATATCATTTATAGGAACAGACAAACGACTAATAAAAAAAAAAATGTTTAACGAATTGTTTTTGAGTTGACTTTTGTCTTTTGAGTCTTCGAACTTTCTAAAATTTTACAGAAATTATGTTCGACTTTTAATAGTCAAAGAACCATAATGTAAGATGCTTGATTATTGTGTACACAGAAGTGACAGAACACAAAGTGGAAAATTAATGAAACAACCATCGTTTGAATATACTGTATAATATTGCGAATAATATAAAATCAGATAAAAATTATAATTGGTTATTTGTAAATACCAAAATAAACACTAAAGATAAAATTAATAATGAGTACATACCGAAATTATAATTATTCCAGAAATATACGAAATTTCTAGAAACCATACGAAACGTTAACAAAACTCATCCAAGCTTAAATAATTTACAAAATGTACTCGTAATAAATAAATCGAAGGTAACAAGACGTAGTCCAATAATCGAAAACGAATGAAAATATTAAACTTCGCTCCTGAAAATTTAACAAAACATTTCAAAGAGTTCCTTGAACGAAAAAACAATAATAAATTTTATATTAAAACCTGAGAGACAAGCACAAATCCCTCTTCGTCCATTCAACCGCTTCGTACAAATTACCTCACAATATATTTTTTAAGGCTACAAATCATCTAGCTGGAAGCTTTTTAAAAAAAAAGTTAAAGCCGTGCAATTGTTCAGGCCATAAATAAAAATTGTTTCGAAAACACCTCAGCAGTTTTAATATTTTAATCCCCAACGTGGGAGAGCATAAATTCTGTTTGACTGTTTGATCACGGTGCCGATTCTGGACTGTATGCGGATTTCGATTGTCACCTTTACGATATTTTTCTAGTTGACATAATCATTGTAGGCGTATAATAATAATAATAATAATCATTTATTTCAGACTTTTTTGTCCATAATGTGTTAGTAACAAGGTTCACTTATAACTATGTTAGTATACATATTCAAAATTATAATGGTCCTATTTAGAGGCGCGGCTAGTTGGCACAACATGAATTGACGTCCAGTGCCTGAGTATCGAGCCATCCACCCTGTTTGCTACAATGGTCAGGAGGGTGTTTGGGTTGCCGCGCACGCGCCGCATCAAGGACGCGACTCTCTTGCGCACTAGGAAGCCATCGGTGTGCGCCTCTGCGAACATTCCTGATGCGCTACAGTGGCGCGGCATAAACTGGCATAATTTGGTATAAACTGTTTAACGATGGGAAGTTGGGAGCAGTAGTAAACATAAGTATAAATAGGGAAGAAAACTGTAAGTACATAGTTAAATTTGAATCCTGGCTTAGACTACAAAATTCTACAAATCATATGTACTATTACGTTTTTTATGATTGAAATTGAAGGAAAAAATCGGCGAGAAACCTGCATACTTCACAGAAATGTCTATTGCCATTATTATCATAAAAACGGTATAGATTACTTAATTAAAATTTGCTTTATTAAATCTCAATAAGAATAGGACATTGAAAACCCTAGCTTCTAATCTAGATGCCTGAACCCTAGGATGTAGTGCCTTCCCAAACAATGTTTAAATCGAAACAATACATACTAATAATACAAGTACACCGTAAAAATTCAGCATATAGACTGGCACGTCATCCAAGAAGGAAGGAAAGCTATAATCATTGTTACGAAACAAAAAGAAATTAATGATACAAGAATTATCTTAAAAGATGTCAAAAGTAATATCACAATATGGGAGCTCCACCAAAATTTCTCTCATCTGATGGCTTCACAAATTTTCAATTGAACTTAAAAAATTGGCCACCGTGGACGCCAACAATACTTCGTTACAAAATTGCTAGCCTTTTCACGGCAGTTGGCACTGAACCGGCGATTCATCCACACGGACAAACATTCCACTGTTGCTAATAAATCAGAGAGTTTTGTCAGCTGCCACAATTTGTATCGAAGATTTCCATTTTTTAGGCTGTTGACAAGGTATTGAAAAATTGGAGGATAAACAAACATTTTTCCGGGTTAATGACTTTTTGTATTGGATTTAAAGATTTATTGTTTTACATTTGAGTTTGGTAATAAGGTAGGGTAGCAAGGATGATGTGTAAATTTGCGGTCGATGGTAAATTAAGAACAAATTTTCAAATAACAAAAACATATTTCTTGCACGTAAATACGTACGGAGAGCAAGCAAGTTGACAAAGTGAAAATATCAGGGACATAAATAGTCTTATCACAGTACCTAATTAATCTAATTCATTAGATACATACCTGATGATACGAATGACAAGTAGAATCAAAAAGACAAACTGAAATGACTGTCTATTTCTTTAATACTAACACTGGAAATTAAAAAAAAAATTATATCAAGTTCCAGGTTAGTAAGGAGTAATGAAAAATTACAAACAACACGTGATCAGAACAATACCTCAACTCAAAATGAATAGAGCGCAAATTCCTTTGTCGTATCATTCCCGCACATGACTAATGCATCCAAAGAAACGGTAAATGAAGACATTCCAACGGAGTAACAGGAGTCAAAGCACAGACAGACTTGCACATTTGTTTGAATAGTGGCACACGGGAGCAAATATTTAAACTTGAATTGAAAACGGGATGTTTGCATTCTACTACGAGACATTGCTAACCAAATAAACTTTAATGTGATCGTAGGATGTTTTTGGAATTTGGAAATTTGGTTTACTTCTTGAAAAGCTTTCCATATGCATATATGAAACTAAAATTACGATTGGTTATAGAACAAAACTAAAGGTGGTTTGTACCCTATATGGGTCCTAATCTGGTCCTGTTCGGTGGAACTTTATTAGGTTGTTCCGTTATTGTCCGACTTATGATGATTTTGAAGTTGCGATAAAAAGCGAAATTGTTTTTATCACAAACTTTACAGAAATATATTATTATTTTGGTCTCAATTGATCCAGCGAATTATACAAGGTGAAATTTATATCATTAGCATCCTTTTAAACTAACACCCTTATTCTTAGTTGTTTTCTTGTCATTTCCTTACTCGAGTGGAGGACATTTTTGACATAATTTGTATGAGAAAAATGTCAAAAACGTCCTCGACTAGAGTGAGGAAGCCTCAAGGAAACAACTAAGAATACGGATATAATAGTCAACCCATCATACTGAACAACTTATAGCAAAAAAAAGTCTGCTGTTGTATATGTCGGGGATAGTCATAAGAACGGACGGTCTTACGAGGTACGCAGGTGCGCGCAGGTGCGCGCACGTGCGCGCACGAGCACTGAAGTTGCCGAGCGCGTTCACGTGGCCCCTACCATCGGTCGTGCACTATAAATAGCAGGGTCGAGCGAGGCACTGGACAGTCTGCTCGGGAACGTCGCCGGGTGCACACGCTCTCGGACCTAACTCAATACTAAGTCATATTCTAGGACACTATGGAGTTTCTTGCCGTTTCTTCTCCATGGTGATTACTTGTGAAACGGTGGTAAATGTAGAGTCAGTGAAAGTCATAAAAGATGATGATCATGATGGAAATAAAAGATAATGATAATCCGATTCTTACCTTTCATTTGAAATCATTACCACGTATCATACCTGTTGCCTATATCAGAAGTGGGATAAGGATTCACGGAACCACCTTTTGTTTCATCATCATCATCATTACCAGGTAGAAATTCGAGTGATACGATACAGAAGTGATGTTCAGGCTACATCCGGATTAGGTAACGTTACTTTATCTTGTCTTATGTCATTGTGATTTCATAGTCTCTACCAATACCAATGTAGAGTCATATCGAATGTAGAGTCATATCGAATGTAGAGTCATATCGAATGTAGAGTCATATCGAATGTAGAGTCATATCGAATGTAGAGTCATATCGAATGTAGAGTCATATCGAATGTAGAGTCATTTCGAATGTAGAGTCATTTCGAATGTAGAGTCATTTCGAATGTAGAGTCATATCGAATGTAGAGTTACATCGAATACCTATAGTCATTTCAAATTTTGAGTATTTTAGAATGTAGAATCGTTTCGATTATGATTCATGAACGAACAACTCGCCCCAATTCGATGGTAATCGATTCATGTCCTATGAGGTACTGGATCGTGACCAAGCCAGCACGATGCCAATGCTGGATGATGCAGCCTGGCATAGATGTAAAACTGCTGAGCAAAATCTGAGCTTCCATCATGTGACTATGCTCGGTGAGTAGTAGCTAGTTTAGTTGATTACAATTTGTGATATTGATTATAAATTTATAGTGGAGATTAGTGGTCAAGTCTATCCAACTTATATCTTGCTTTTGTTTTCGGTTGTAAACTGTGTATCTCATACTCCAATGGTGATGATAACAATAATGACTGAATGCTTATGGACTCTTTAAGCTCAAACAAATAGAGAAAAACCCGCCCATTCTCACATAGAATATCCGCCCACCCACCCGGAATAAAACGTGACATTAAGAAACTCGCCACACACCAACACGCACTGGGCTCGCGTGGTTGAGTATGGCCCAAACCCTTTCACCATTATTTGTGAGAGGAGGCCTTTGCCCAGCGGTGGGATTCTGCAGGCTATAACTAACTTTTTTTTTTAATGAAGAAACTGATTTAATTAACCAACTTCATCCGTTAAGGACTGGAGTTTAAAAAAGCTGAACTTGCTGGTGGCTTTGAACAATGCACTGACAAGTCTGGCTTGCTGCTCACATTAAACAGGTGATTGTAATTAAATATTACAGAACCCAGTGGATATGTACCGTTTTGAAAAGATTATTAGGTTTAGGTTCATGAAGGAAGAAAATACAACTTTAGTAACTTGGCGCTTCTACCAGCTGATGGCAGGGATCCCAAATACCCAGTTGAGGGAGGTTTTTCTTTTTGACTGTTTTTGTTAGCCGTGCTCCGTGCTGTTGTGCCGCACTGCAGTGCAAGCCTTTGTCACTCGGCTGTGGGTGCCGAGATGGAAACCTGAACTTTATGCGCTCACCAGATGGTTGCCAGCCGCGCGTACGGTACGTTATTAAGCTAATTTTTATTTTATTCAATGCAATGGCGCGTACTGCAGACACACACCATACATAAACAAAGGACACCGTTTTTCGAGAAGGTGCGCTGCAGAAAGGTGACAATGATGAGACGGTGAAACTTTTGGGTTTCGACAGGACTTTGGCTGAATGATGTGGCGTCATCCAGGTGTTCTCTGTGAGTGGTTTCCTTTATATTCCGTAGAATGAGGATTTAAACCCGCCTTCCCGCCCGTTTAACCCGCCCTCCCGCCGCGGAAAGTGCTCAACATGACCGAGTAAACATTCAGCTCTGATTCAGATGAATGTGACTACCAATGATTTTTCATGATTTCTTGCACCACAATATTTCTTGTATTATTAGTATATTGTACTGTAATGAAATAATAATTATTTTGTTTCATATTATATGAATGGTGTTTCCTCCAGTCTAGTATAACAAGCTACAGGGAGATGAGTCCAGACTAGTTTTCATAAACTACAGGGACAAAGTCCAGTCTAGTCTTAGTAACTACAGGGACATACGGGGTCATCCCCGTTCCTCCAGTCTAGTGTAACAACAGCTACAGGGAGATGAGTCCAGACTAGTTTTCATAAACTACAGGGACAGAGTCCAGTCTAGTCTTAGTAACTAAAGGGACGTACGGGGCTATCCCCGTTCCTCCAGTCTAGCGAAACAAGCTACAGGGAGATGAGTCTAGTCTAGTCTTAGTAACTACAGGGACATACGGTCAGTCCAGTATGGTAACTGAAGGACCAAGTAAATCCAGGCCAGATTTAATCTGAAGGGATGAAAAAAAAAAAACGATGAACAAAAAAAGAGAGAAAAAAAAGAAAAAAAAAAGAGAATTAAAAAAAAAAGAAAAAAAAGAAAGAAAAAATAAGAAAGAAAAAAAAGAAAGAAAAGAGGAAAAGAATGAAAAAAAAAGAAAAAAAAAAGCTAAAAAAAAAAGAAAAAAGAATGGAAAGAAAAAAGAGTCTGAAGGACCACAACTATAATTATTATTTACAGATCCAACATTGTAAAGCTGCTCCATGCAATGAAGACTGCTATACATGTGCGTCGAAGACTGCTCTTTGTGGCAGAACAGAGGTAGCTCCATGCAGCAGAGGTAGTCCTAAGCAGCAAAGACACCTATCAGGTCTGGCCGAACGGTAATATAAACTTATATTTCAATATTCACAGATGAAGACCCAAAAACATCCATCACACGAGGACGTGTTCGACGTCAGGTAGGCCGAGGAATGCACGACGACATTACAAGGCATTTCAGTCATTAAAATGTAAAAATGGCGACGCGTGTTACTTTCTATCGAGTTGCACCTGCAACGAACATTAGTATTAATTTGTGCATCAGGCTAAGTCTAACATAAACGGCTTGGGTGAGGATCGTCGCTGTCGTCGTACTGTATAAAACGACTGGCATTATATTGACCCTTTTGGTTTTTGGCTTATCCATGAAAAGGACCTGATACTCGCCGATCCGTTTTCAGCTTGCCACTGAAACGCTTTCTGCTGTTGTAATTAATCTTTTGCCTAAACAAGTCATAATTTGATGCGTTATTACTGTAAAGATCCCTAACATGTAACATTCCATTCATAGTCACACAATGACTATAAAAATACAGTAGTGTCACAGAGTACTATATTATACTACGTAGTGTGTAGCAGAAAATCATTTTCTGAGTATTGAAGTAGACAGGATAGACCGAACGATGTACTTTGCTTTGTTTTCATTGTTCCAGAGCTACACACGAGGACGTGTGTCTTGCAGGATGGCCGTGTCGGGGATAGTCATAAGAACGGACGGTCTTACGAGGTACGCAGGTGCGCGCAGGTGCGCGCACGTGCGCGCACGAGCACTGAAGTTGCCGAGCGCGTTCACGTGGCCCCTACCATCGGTCGTGCACTATAAATAGCAGGGTCGAGCGAGGCACTGGACAGTCTGCTCGGGAACGTCGCCGGGTGCACACGCTCTCGGACCTAACTCAATACTAAGTCATATTCTAGGACACTATGGAGTTTCTTGCCGTTTCTTCTCCATGGTGATTACTTGTGAAACGGTGGTAAATGTAGAGTCAGTGAAAGTCATAAAAGATGATCTTCTTCTATCGAGTCGATGACAAGTCATTTTAAATCTTTCCAGCCCAGTATTTCGCCACACGGATAGCACTGGCGGCAGCGTCCATAAGCTCCGTTCGCTGATAATCATGATGATGATCATGATGGAAATAAAAGATAATGATAATCCGATTCTTACCTTTCATTTGAAATCATTACCACGTATCATACCTGTTGCCTATATATACATTTGAGTTGAGTAGGCATTGCAGTTTAGTATCCAATGGAACAGCTATAATTTTTTTTTTGCTCCGATCGGTTTACTCTCATATATTAAAAGTTTTTCAGTTTGATGGGTAGACTCTTAGCTTAAAAGGATGCTAATGATAGAAATTTCACAATGTTAGATATTTAGGTTAATATAGGATTCAACGTGACTTAGTTTCGTAAAATTTATTGATGCGTAACAAATCATTTTTGCATAACATTTGGAGCATAATTTGATTATCATTATCCAAAAACATGCTACTAAATTGGAAAAAATCTAAAGCTAATTTACCTTGCAATTTATCAAACCTATTATATGTGGACTTGCAGTTTCACTGTCCTCTTAAGGTGGCTGCAGAGTTGTCATTTTCGTACAAAACTTTGTCGTAAAACACTCGTAGACGGTATTAATAAAAGTATGTTTTATATGAAAAAATAGCTTAGAAAATCTTCATTGCGCGTATAAAATAACATTTACAAGTTATAATATAATTACGAAGATATAAGGCTTTGAAATTTTTTATGAATAATTTCGAAGCTGATATCTTCGTAATAATAATATAAATTGTAAATATTATTTGATATGAGCAATCTAGATTTTCTAAGCTATTTTTTCATTATATAAAACATTACTTTTATTAATACCGTCTACGAGTGTTCTACGACAACGTTTTGTATAGACGGAAACCACCTTAATAAGAAGAGCAGTGCAAAAACATTACATTTCCATACATTTAAATATGTTTCATAGGAAATCTCAGTCCTGGTAATAAAGCAACTAACATACATGAAAGGTCATGTCCAGCTGTCAGTCATCGCCACGTGGGCTCCGGGGGAATATATCTAAACAGGCCATTTATCAAAGACCTTTGAACCCTCTTCCGATTTGTGGACCTTCCAGCTGTTTACAAAGCCACAGTACTGGGTAGGAGAGGTCAGATTGTGCTGGTCACATTGAGATTCATGTAAGGATCTGAGAGTCCAGCGAAACATTGCATTAATATTTTCACCCGACTACAGACACGCTGAATGTAGGGCAATGTATGTATTACAAAGATCTATGAAATTCGTAGCACAGTTTCTGACCACCCCAAAAGGTATAATGGCCGTGAGTTTATGTAAAATAATTATGTGTGTTTTATTGAAGTGAAACTTCTTATGGACACCTTTTTGTGTAACTGAAGTTCGTAATTTAAATCGGGAGAAGTTTCACATCTGCCGGGCGTCCCATGACGGCCAACTTTTATTTTATTTTCAGCGTCTTTTCAAGTCCCCTGCAGACTTTGACCTTGTGTAGATATTTTTTGGCCGCTTCTATAATTACAGTTCACTGCTAATAACCACATTCATAAGGAATCGTTGGATTTATATAGCAATGAAAATGTTACTACAATAATATTCTAGTTACATCGTTCTCTTTTTAGTTTTCTTAATACCCTTTTTTTCTCTGGTGCTAAAAACCTTGTACGGGTGAAAAAAACTACTATTTGTCACAGGAAATGCCCTCTATTTGCCCTATAGCTTACATCCGGTCAAAGGAAGGCTCTATTGATTTCCTTTTGAGGGTGCCAGCACCCTTTGATAATTCAGAACCGGTCCTATAATGCTTCTTTAATATTAGATTTTAGGAATACTTGAAAAGGTGACAATTTTGTATCCAGCTTAAACAGATAAACATATTTAAAGTAAGGTTTAAACAAATGTAAAAAAAAAAAATCCGAAAATTCCCAAGTATATCTTAACGACTCCAAACTATTCAGAACATTTTGTTAAATATGATATTTTTGTTATCAACCATAATAATACGTCAGGAGAGGCTAAAATGGTGTAATGTTTAGATTTATTTCTTTTAGGTTTTCATTGTTTTGTAAAGTTCGAAGGTTAAGGCACGATGGGGCTGACATAACCTCAGGGTTAAAAGCCCCCATATAAATAAAAATGAACCTTTAGTTTATGTGATATAGGTATTATTTACTGGTTATAATATAACATAATTATTTGTGCAGTAAGAAAATCCATTTTCACCTTATTTTCACGCCCAAAAATGTTATTTACTCTTGTTGTCAAATATTAGAAAATAAAACGCCATTCTATGTTGAGATTGCAGTAGGCTGAAGTATGCTTGAATGAAAATAATTTTATTATTTAAAGTTTTATTTTCTTAGAGACGAAACCTATGTAGTTTAACTTGGAAGCAATGTGTTTCGTGTGTATACACAATCATTTTATTTTATTTCGTTTTAAAGCTTTAATGATTGAAAATTTACCTTTTATACCTTTAAAATAAAGTATTTAAACATTTCAGAGTTATTTTCGGATTGGGTCGTAGGTCTAGTGAGCTTCGATGGAAATTCATTACTCTCCAAATTTGTTTGGGATACGAAATTCCGAAGATAACCCAACATTTCGGAACAATGTCTGCAATTTCGATTGGACAAAGGTCTAATAATTTTAGAGAAACATATTTTGACCTTTTTTTGGCACGTTAAGCTGAAACTTGCCTCCAGCCAGCCCGCACTTGGCCAGTGAGAATATTCCGCTCGCTCTTAATCTACACTGTACAGTCTGCAGAGTGTAAAAAACATCCTAGGAATACTTAACTGGGTGCTACAGACCATCAAACGGAACAACTTTCACTAAGGAGGAAAAACCGAAATCGCGAAAAAAATCTGCTCTTTCATACAATACTGCAAGTATCGACTCGACTGAAATGTATAGGACAGCTGATTTCAATTTTCACATAATAGTGAAAGTTGAACACCTTTTTTAACTTTACACTCCCTTAAGTATGTACAAAGAAGAACTAGGGTTCTTTGTTACACCCTGTCTAAAGTGAGCGAAAATTTTAACCCTGCAGGCACAACTTTTAAAACACTACTAATACTTCATATATTTGTAATTTTATTGTATTTGAAGCAGGAATCATAAACGGAGAGCTTTAGGAGGGTCTGAGCCTATTAAGTGCTGCCCACAATCGTTTTTTTTTATTTATAAACAATTAAACAACATTTCCATAAAACCAGAATGTCACTTTGTATTTATTATTGGTTTCCAATTCATCGAAATATTACAGATTATTAGTTTTATGCTTGTAGTTATTACATTTAAAACATGGCCATGAAAACAGCTATTAGGTATATACAAGTATTAATACATAAAAATTATAAACCTAATCTAAATTATAATACCTACCAATAAAAAACAGGGTTACCACAAAAATGGCCACGTTTGGTAATGAGACCGAAAAAAAATTTAAATCTGCAGTGACTACAATATTGTGTCTTTTTGTTTATTGGAAATTTTGTTTAATTGTTAAGTAATAAAAAAGAAAACGATTTTCTGCCCCACTAGAGGCTCAGTGCCCTCTTTGAGGATAATACTTGTGTGATGACTATTGATAACATAATACCACCAGAATTGTTAAGTAAGGTTGTAATGTAATATTTACCAATTGATTCGATTGGTCATTAATTAAATACTTACTTACAACATTATTGGTTCAAAATTTTACCACAGGTATCTTTACGCACCTAGTTATTTTCATAAGTTCGACGGAGCGCAAATATATTTAACTGGAGCTATTTAATAAACACGATGACAGCAACAAAATAAGACAGACAAACATTCTGAAACTTTTAAATTGCCAGTCTCAAAATCAAATCCAAAGCATCACTCACTCTCAATTTTAATTAAACTCACAGTATCTCCCACTTTCAACCGTTTTACGTTCCGTTTGTTGCGAAGAAAATTTAAATATTTTACACTTGAAAGCCTATTCGATCGTTACCTTTAGGCGTTTTAATGACCTAACGCTGCCTTTCGACCATTACTTCAACTTCAATTAGATGATATCTGACATTTATAGTTCTTTATGTATTCAAGGAGTCAGATTATGCTTTTCCAGTGTCAGATAATGCCATTTAATGACGGTCCGATCATTATGCCTGTTTCACGGGGGTAATGAAAATTTTGCTCAGGTTTTACGATGGTATCCGAAGGAGCACTTTCGTTTTTAATGACAGATATTTCTTTGGTGCTCATTTTTTGGGTGAGAACGTAAATATTGTAAGGTTTTTAGAACCTTACAATATTTACGTTCTCACCCAAAAAATGAGCACCAAAGAAATATCTGTCATTAAAAACGAAAGTGCTCCTTCGGATACCATCGTAAAACCTGAGCAAAATTACGCCTAAGCGTTTATGTGTTGCGAAATAACTAGTGATAAGGGTTTTTATCTTATATTTGAGTACCTATCTATATTATTTACCTACCTAAGGTAAGGTACAGTCAGCAGCAATAAGTTATAATACACTTTTGTTCTACGTCGTAGTACTATTGCTGCTGACTGTACCAAACGATATCTTAAAGGGCACCTCACCTCACTATGGCATGCAGATAATGGATTTTATTTAAATTTTGTTAAAATAAAATTATTTTAAACAAAATATTTTATAATTAATTTATGTAATGTCTATCTAATCTAACACCGTTTGGGTGTTATTATGAAGCATATTAATTTTATCAGAAATCAAGTAACTGAATTAAATAATTAATTTAATTAAATCATACAATTTACAAGTAACAATTGTAATTTTTCTTGTTATCTTCAGCAGAAAAGAAATGATTTCAATCTTAAACAATTTGAAAACGATACGTTTAAAACCAAAATCAAAGCTACAAGTTTATCAATGAAGAACAATCTTATTTCCCTACTGTCTATTATCTTAAGGCTCAAAATTGCTCGCAAAGTTACTTTATAAACAGCAAATACACTCTGTAAGTCGTAAACGTCGTAACTCGTCCGTCACATAAACAGGATTTGTTTGGTCCAAGTATAAAGAAAAAGATGGATAGAAAAACAATTCACAAATAACATAAGATGAGTTCTAGACTAATAAGAAGAGGATTTAATTGCAAAAAATTGGGATTTATGTGTGTTTCAGTAAAATGGTCTTCTCCTAAAAGATTATAGAGTTTTAGCAAATTATGTATGATTTGAACAACATCACTACTGGTTATTCGGTGAAGGAAAGCATCGTAAGGAAACACATGCTTTAATTTTGAGGCACGTATTCTTTTCACTTTCCATGAAAAAGTGACAAAAATAGAGTTAGGTGCTGCTAGTAAAATTAATTATATTATATTCTGAATGTGGTATACAGACCTATCCAACGATACCCCCACACTATGGAACAGACTAGAAAAAAATATGTCATACCCACTTCACGTGTAGGTGAGGTACCATAATTTTTTTTATTTAAAACTTTATTTTTCTACTTTGTCGGCGTGATTAATATGTATATCCATGCCAAATTACAGCTTTCCAGTTCGAAGCGTATTTGAGCTAAACCGCAGACAGATGGACGGATGGACAGACGAACGGACATGATAAAACTATGAGGGTTACTTGTTGACTTGTTTTGTTTCGGAACTCTAAAAATTAAGTCTCAGACGGGACTTTGAGATCTCGTAAAAAGGCTGAAAGTCACTGAAAGGGCAATGGAGAGCGCTATGCTCGGAGTTTTCCTTCGAAATCTAATGAGAAGAACCAGAGTACCCGACATAGCCCGAAGAATTGCTAAACTCAAGCGGTAATGGGCGGGACCCATTGCCATTGTACTAGTATTTATTCTGTGGCATTCTTCACAGAATGGGTACCGATATCGCCGAAGAGTTCTCAAATGGAGACCTTGCACCGAGTTTAAATTGAATTGCTTGTATAAAGCAAGAGTGTTGATTATACATCGGTGACATTTGACTCAATTTCGTTCCATCCTATTCTCGTCACTCACACCACACCGTAGGGAATCAATCACTGATCCACTGTCCCCCAATCATTTACTTATTCAGATTTTATGTACCGCCCGGCCCCGGAACTTTATGAACCATCAAGCCCCGACACGATGTTAGGATGTGTTGAATTTCTTAAAGGCTCTGTTTTGTACTTTTTAGGTTTTCTTTGCGTTTTTATGGTTTACAAGGGTTTAGGGTGTTTATGAAAATTATTTTCATGGTTCATTTTTGGGTTACGTTACATGTTTACTATTTTCAGAGAATTGAAATTGTTCTATGACAGTTTAAGTAGTTTGTTGTTAGTAGGTAAATGAAAAGAAAAAAATTACACAAACAAAATTTAGACTTATTCAGAAAAGTTGAATTAAAAAACATTTTTTGTAAAATTGACTACCTACTTACCTCGGGCAACGCATATCGATTGCCATCCAGAGAGGTAATGCCGCCAGCGTCGGGCACTCTCCCGCAAGACGGCAGCCTCGAGCACATCTTCTATTTAGCATGAGCCGAGTAGAAGATGTGCTCGGCGGAAACTGATTTTCGCTCTCTTTTTGTTTTTATTCCTTTTTTTTAAGTTAATTTTTAAGTTAGGTATTATTTAGATTAATTTTAGAGTGTGTCTGTTAATATGTTGTAGTGTAAATAAATATCATTCATTTATGAATAATCATCTCAGTATTGATAAAAATTAAAACCCCCTTATAGGTTAAATACAACAGAATAATAAATTACTGATTATGGAAGTACACAAAATAAAACAATTTAATTATAAGTAGTGCTTTCATCATCATCATCATGGGCCTTATTTCATCTAAGTAGATGTTTCAAACCGCGTCTGTTTGGTTAAGACATCGATGTTCATGGCTGTATAAGCCAATTCGGGAGCAACAATGCCTGCCGCAATTTACGGCTAAGTACAAGAGTAGTGCTTTATCTAACATAATTCACAACAACAATTCTTTTAAAGGGTTTTTGAACGCAAAAGGCTCATAAGTTATCACCACTTAACACTTCAGCTCATTTTAAAACCTTCAATATGCTGAAAGCAGCTATAAGTGAGTGAGTGTGCGTATTATACAAACTTAAAAATATACTTGGTAGTTGTAGCAAAGTTTCTGCCATCCACAAAAGGTATTACCGTCATCACTTTATACGTCTAAAACTACATAATATTATATCTAAACGAACCTCCCTAATAAACCCCTAAATAGTAACAGACGTGTAACTCAAGCCATGATATGCATAACATGTTGCCCCATTTATGATTAGGTACGTCGGCACAGTACAGAATACCAATGAGATTCATTCCGCTGCCATTTACACATCATTCATCATTTCATACGTCCTTGTTTATGAGAACTCCAGACGAAACAAGATTAGTTGCTGGATATTTTGTTTTGTTTGATGGAATAAAATATTACACACATACACAAACGCCATAGTGCCATGGGGGTAGGCAGAGACCACGGACCACCACACTTTGCCTCAGTTACATTCATGCCTTTTTTCATGCACTTTCGTTGACTGAGGGTTCTACGCACTTGTCCTTTTCGGAAAAGATCATCGATCCTCGGATGGCCTCTCCTAACACTTCCTTTTCTCCGCTTTCTTCCGCTCACCTTTGTTTGATATATTTCATTCGCAGTCTTTTTTTCATTTATTCTCTCTATGTGAGCATTCCCCTCAATCCTAGTTAACACATCATCCTTCAACTTACACCAATAATTGAATATTAATTTAATATTAATATTAAAGTAAGTTTCGTCTTGGACTTGTCACACAAATTACTAACGTTACAATATTTGATCTGAACTTAATATTGTAGTCACGATACTATAATAAAACCTGAAGTATACTTCATTCACTTATTCATTTATTCTAATAATCATAAATATTGCAGAGTTCTTTATGAAATTATACGTATCTTTCAGATTTATTCTATATTTTTCGCAGAAAAAGATATTAAATAATATGAATAGACTTTTACCCATTCAGTTTACGCTGTGTACGGCTCGATGAGTGTTTACATTAAAATTGTAGAAATTTACTGTAGACTTTGCATACATGCTAAAAAGGTCTAAAATTGGGAATTAGAAATTTACAACGTTATAAGAGAAGCAAATTCTTATATGTGCGAATTATATATGCTCGAAACGCATAGTATTACTATGATTATGTTATGAATATTGGATATCATAGGTTTTTTACTATATGTAGACTATAATTAACGAAAATCGTTTCTCCTAGACACAAAATCTGGTACACTCTTGGCAATCAGCAAGCCTCTAATGCTAGTTGGTTTTCACTTTAACATGATGGTTTTACTCAATGGTATGCCATCGACTTGACAAAAGAAAAACATTGTAACTAGGTAGTTGTGGAACAAACACCGCTCAAATAATAACAAATTCAGTATAAAATGATTTTTTTACGTGTGTTTTTCCACCCAGACCTTTCCATTTATAAATTTCATGTAAGTTAAACCCCGTTTAAATGTTTGAATTTAACTCAGAAAATTATTTTCAAAATATTCGTTCAAACAAATTGAATATAAAAGAGTCCAAAGCACGAAAATAACTTCACGCCCAGAAAATTTTCATAAAATCCACTAATATTTTTACAACTCCTTAGCATTTTAGTCATAAAATGAGTTGGGACACTTCAGGGGGCGTTTAGTGTTTTATATGCCAAAGGGATTTATGTTATTACCGTCCATATTTCTGAAGACTGAAGCCGCTGAGAGGTCACGAAATCTTGCTGAAAGGTTGCCCCTTTCGCTCGTATAGGCTCGTCCCTTTCACACTCATCCAGTAGCTTTAAAGCGATGAATATTATGTTGGGGGGTTATTCTGGGCACGTACGCGGCAGCACAGCGTGCGGAGCGCTCATGAACCCTGATCCCTAACTAGAAGATATAACGGGTACAATGAAAAAATTTCGCCGCCAGCAGAGGTGGAAGAGTTGCGATGACAACTGCGAGCAAAACTTTGTAATCAGTTGTAACAAATTTATGTCGTGTGCGTGCGAGAGTTTGTCTCAAGTTTTCGTTTTCGCGTTACGTCTCAGAGTTTTGTATTTTGATACTTAATTGTACTTGTTTCTGGTGTTCCGATGTTAATTTGACGGTTGCCTCTTTGTTTATGAAATGTGATATTTTATGGGTTTAATTAATTGTGTTTTGTTGTTTATGCTGATAGAAGGGAAAAAAAGGATCTCATTTTGTTATTGTTGATTTGTGAATAAGGAATAATATTTTGTTGTTTTTTGTGTGTAAGTGTAAGGGCATAACCAGACCATGAAACTAAATAACTTTCTCTATGAGATGAACAGCGAAATAAAATTGTGTCATAAGCAACAGAAGAACAATGTATAATGTTTATATTTGTACGTACAACATAAATAATCTTAGCAACTATAAAAGTTGCATAATTAGCTGTAAAAGTCCATCCAACTTTAAAACAAAATAGTGACTCATTTTCCAAGCCAAAACAGCTTAACTTCTTAGTTGGCTTACCCTGAACAAACTATTATTTCTATTTTATTTTGTGACTAGATACACAAACAAGATAAGCGTTTAATTCCATCAGGCTACGACAAAGAGCGGAAAATTTTAAAATCGCCAAACACCGAAGAAACTCATGCAGAACAAAGTTCCGAAGCAGAAGTCTTTAGAATGTCATTCTGCTTAGTTTTCGTATTTCTTAATACAACCTAATGCGACGATTCAAGATGAAAGCTAATAGCGGAGAAAGGAGTTCTTCCATTATTATTCATTATACTAAAATGTTAAAGCTGGATCTCGTTACAATTAGGCCTTAAAAGTACCTATATAGTTAAAAGTAGTTTTGACCACACTGAATGGGATTTGGGCTGGGATTGTAAGTACATACTTAATTTTATTTTGTAGTTAAATCGATAAAATCTAAATGGATGTTTTCCAGTGGTCTATCAAAATCAATTATGTATAAAAACATCATAAATGTAATATACAGCTGGGCCCTGTTCTATTATGTTACGACCCAAAAATTAAATAGGTAGGTATCATTATTTATTATTTATTGGCAAATAGTAAATACATGCATTATTACATACAGTCACAAATTTACGGGATGTTGCTATAAACGTGCAGTTATAAATTTCGTATTGATGGAATTACGTGTAAATTGATAATATTTAGGCTGGTTCATGAAAATAGTATTGACAGCTTTTATTATCAACTCTGAATCCATTGCTCGGATCACACGGAGAAATAGTATTCAAGTTTTTTTTATTGTTTATTTCCTTTTGTTTATTCCACAGAAAAATAACACGCGTACATTCTAACCACACATTCTTAGCCTATCATTTCGAATGTAAGTGAAACAAATTCGAACGCAGATAAAGAGTGATTTGGAATCACTTACATTCGAAATGATAGGCTTATACTACGTTATTCTAAGGAAATGTATAAAGAAGTCTTGTAACTTTTTCCCCCCTACAATTTTGCAGCTCACCTGAACTTTGAATCTTTTAACAAGCAGACTAAGTCTCTTATCACTTACACCTCCACTAAAAGCTGAGCCGGGATGAAAGAAACTGCACCTTAAGCGAATACGTGAAGTCAATTTGCGAGTAAAGTTGTGCCATTGGTCTGGCACTGCAACCTGCCAGACTTCTTTACTGGCTTAAACAGTAGTTAGTGTTTGTTTGGGAGCGACTTTGCTTTTTCTCGTGTCTTGTTCGTATTTTTAATTTTATTTATGTTAAAAATTGGGAAGTATCGATTTATCTAGAGTACAGTCTTTATCATGTATGTCGAATGCATCCTGAAAGATGGGTGAAACCCATCATGCTCTGGATTCCCGAAAACGGTCGCTGGCGTCCGTGTCCATTTTAAGGATGAGCTGGCGAGATAACATGGATAAATCTGTCTATGGATGGCCAGAGATTGCCTTAAACAGAAAGGAGTAGAAAAGTAAGTGGCAGGTCGCTTCCTTTTTTATTTACTTTAGTCAGTCCGGATACTTTTACTCGTCAAACTGAACAACATTTGGTTTGAAGTCAACATCGAAATCGAAAAAAAACAACTGTTCCGTACATTTAAGTTAAGTAGGTAGGTAGGTAATGCAGTTTTGTAAAGAATGACAGATTTGGATGTGGACTCCCTAGAAATTTACACCGTGTATAATCTTAAGTGCATCTGTTAGTAGTCGTGTAACTTCTGAACGACGAATTGAGGTCAAATTCACAAAGCATATTGGTTATATCGAGACGATGGTTCATATAGATTTATTAGATTTATTTAGATATTATTAATCTCAATTACGAATAAGCTAATACATTACAAAAGTAGAAAATATAAGAAAAACAAACTCCAAACCAAAAGAGACTCCAAAACACAGCATTCTCGTGTAATCTAAATTTTTCTTCTGTAACTTCCCAAGTTAGCATCAGATAAAACTTCATGAAAAAGTGTCTTCCTAAATCCGGAACAAAATTGTTTTCTTCTAACCAAGTTAAAAGTAGGCTGTACCCTTTGCCCCTGCGGATCGGCTAACGAAGATGGATGAAGCGACATTACGAAAAGTGTGAAGAAAGTATTACGAGGTATAAGTTTAGCGTACATTGCTGTTTGTTATTGGAAACTTTACATACATTATATGTATAAGCTCCAGATTATAATCCTTTTCTGGGCGGTCAGAAATCTCACACTCTTCTTCTTCTTATCGTGTAGACTTCAAAATTTGAACAAAGTCGCTAAATAGTACCTTGCCAGAAGAAATCTTACTGTAAACTATTTTTAACCGACTTCTAAAAAAAGGAGGTTATCAATTCGATACGTATTGTAGGTATGTAATATTATTGGAATTACAAAATATTCACATATTATACTTAATCTATTAAGGCTTTCAAACAAATATACACAATTTCATCGGTGTATGTATGTTTGTATGTATGTTTGTCCACGAACATCTCCGAAATTGAAAAAGTTTATGACCATTAATTTTTTATTGACTTCAACTTAGGGAACAATGCAAGTTTCTTATCAAAATCGGTTTAGTAGATTTCAAGATAATATGGAATAATACGTGTAAGTGTGACGGCCCAGTTTCAATGTTTGTTACGCGATAACTTCAACATTTCTTGACTGATTTGGGTGATTCTTTTTTTGTTTTAAAGGATTTACCCCCAACATGGTTCTATTTTAATTTGGTGGAGGTCTGATGAGGCGCTTCGGAGCTAAACAATAGAACTTCTGTTCACCACGTTTATTCTATTGCGCTGGTACACAGAGTGAACACAGAGAAACTACGGAATTTAATTCCTATTTTATTTATTTAATTAAGCAAAGGTAAAAAACAACAACCCTTGTCCATTTTGGTAAGAAGAACAATACATAGAGAAAACCGAATCAAAACATAGACTTCCTCTATTACTTCTAAGAGTTTGGTTTGTTTAGACGTATTTATGGTACTAAACATGCTGGGGCCTCGGCCAAATTAAAACTTACAATAGCTCCCTTATTTAAAGGTACTTAACACAAATTAGGCATATTAATTTCAAACAATAATTGAATTAAAACTAAATGAATATAATATAATATTAACCTCCATGCAAAGAAACACAAACTTAATTAACTTAAAAATTTGATTAACTATAATCAATAGGCAGTGGGCAAACCTTCATTACACTAGTCCTAATGATAGAACCTTTAGCCGTCTTCACATCCAAAGCACGCACTAGGTTATCTTTGCCTGGTATCTCCTCTACAATTCTGCTAACAGGCCAATTTAGTGATGCTACGTTTTCAGCACAACTCATCTCACCAGACGATAAATGACCATGTCTTTAAAATGACATATATGCCTTTTTACAATTATATACAAAACGCTTTATGTAGGCCATTATTCTGGTCATCTTTTCTAAATTAGAATACTTTTCCAATAAGCTATTGAAACCATTAACCTCATGACATACATTACATGCTGCTGAAGGCTTTTTCATTTCAGGTATTTCAGTTTCATTAACATTCAATTGTGATTTACAATGAACATAGTCACTACTTTGTGAGTACTGCGGACCATGAAACCACAAGGAATGCCCCACCAACTGCTCTGGTTCAAGACCATGGGATAGGCAATCAGCCGGGTTGTTACCTGTACTTACATAGTTCCACTGAAAATTATCAAACAAATTTTTAATTTTATGTACTCTGTTAGCTACATAAACAGTGAGCTTTATCGGTTCAATTTGAAGCCAAGACAATGCAATTTTTGAATCTAAATACAAATATGTATCTATATTACTATACTTAAGTGACAAAGTGTCATGCACTTTCCGTGCTAACATAGCTAACAATAAAGCACTGTTGAGTTCAAGCCTAGGAACAGTTAGGGTTTGATCTTTTGGATTGATACGTGATTTTGAGCATAGGATATTAACATCCACCTTATCATCGGCACCAATTACTCTCAAATATAGGCAGCATCCATGGGCTATATTAGAGGCATCAGCGTAGCCGACAAGCTCCATTTTCTTGTGCGACGGTACATTAATATTTCTAGGCACAGAAATACATGCCATGCGCATCAAACTTTTGGTAAAGTTAACAAATTTCTTATTTAAATAATCAGGTAAGACATCGTCCCACCCTATATTTTCAAACCAGACCTGTTGCATTAAGTGCTTAGCCTGTACTAAGATAGGCCCCACAAGACCGAGAGGATCAAAGAATTTACATATAAAACTTAGCATTTGTCTTTTTGTGTAAGATTCCTGACCCTGAGTAACAGGGCACTTCATGTTAAGAGTGTCAGAGACAACATCGTACGTCAAGCCTAGCGTTTTAATATAAGTTTTTTCCTTGTCGAAATCTTTGTTACTTAACTGATGAAGTTCATTAGGTATATCATTCAAAATGTCACTGCTATTAGAACACCATTTGTGTAAGGAGAAACTGGCTAAGCCCAAAAGCTCTATAATCTGCCTTTTTGCCTCAAACAGCTCTGAAAGCTCATTAGACAAACACTGGATGTCATCGACATAACTCAGAAATTTGAGTGCAAAGGAAGCCAAAGGATATTGCTCCTTGTACCTTTCAGCCAACTCAGTCAAACATCGAGTTGCAAGAAAGGCAGAACTTTTTAAACCATAAGTAACGGTTTGCAGTTGAAGACATCGCACAGGATCGTGAGGTGAATTTCGCCAAAGAATATTTTGCAAACAGCAGTACCTATTGTCCACCATAATTCCACGATACATAGCCTTTATATCGCAAAGCAAGACAAATTTGAAATTCCTAAACAGAATTAGTATGTCAAATAAATCATTTTGCACCACTGGGCCGTTGAGCATGACATCGTTCAAACATATATTTTTATTTGTTGTCATGCTTGCATCAAAGACAGCTCGAACTGGTGTGGTTTTACTGTTAGGATTTATAACAGGATGGTGGGGCAGATAGTATACATTTTCAGCTTTAGGGTCATAATTTGAAATGTCAAAATACTTAGCATGGCCCTGCTGAATGTAAGTAGGCATGAAGCTACTATATTGTTTATGTAAAGAATCGTCTTTAGACAAACGCTTCTCTAAATTGTAAAATCTCTTCAATGCACGGGAAAACGAATCGCCTAGCTGTATATCATCTAACTCAAGTTTTAAGGGTAATGCCACATAAAACTTTTTATCCACAAGCTTCACGGAATTCTGGAAACATTCCTCAGCAAGTTGATGTTCAGAAGACCCTTCTTTAAAAATTGTAGGTACTTGTTCACACTCCCAGAAATTTGAAAGAGTGTCGTTAAAATCTTCCAGCTGATCTTTCAGTGGATTACAATTATTTATTTTATTAAAAGTGTTACCTTGAATAGTCACACATAAATTAGAGGAAACAACCTTGCCAGCAGATACTGGCAGACTGCCCGCGACAACATGCCCGAAGCTGGTGCTAACCAAGAAGGGCCCAGACGGCGCCAACGGTAGGGACTCCCGCTGGAGCACCTGGAAGAATAAGCCACATCCTAGAAGCAACGATATCTCACCAGTATTGTTAAAGTTTTTGTCTGCTAACAGGACATGAGATGGCATGTTGAATCCTTTTAAATCAAAGCTTTGTTGCGGCAGTTCGCATGTTATGTTCTTTGTTAGGAAACAAGAAACATTTAGCTTAAAATCGCTAAGGGACGAATAAATAGCAAAATCTGCTTTCTGATGCACGGTATTTGTGCCTTGAATGATCCCTGTGATAATTTGATCAGCCGGGGAGATAGTACAATCAATTTGACCGGCCAACTTTTCAGAAACGAAGGACACCTGACTGCCTGTATCTAATAAAGCTCGAGCGTGTATAAATTTCCCATTTTTATCAATTAATCGCACTATCGCAGTAGGGAGTAAGACATCCCTCGATTGGGAGGTGCTTGACATTACCACAGCAGCTTCTGGGTTAACAGGGTTTGTTTTAGGATCTTTACCAGCACCCTCAGTATTCATTTCAGCCATATTCATAAGCGTATTATGCTGCTTCTGGCAGACACTGCATTGCAGGCGTAACATACATTTGCCACGGTGCGAGTTTAAGCACAGCACACACAACATGTTTTTCTTCACAAACTGCGCCTTTTCCGTATCAGAAGCTAGCTTAAACAGCGCACACTCATACAATTTATGTGACTTTTGGCAATACTTACATGACAATGCTGCCGCTACGTTGCTGGCGGATTTTCTAGGCTTACCGGGCCTTGAAGTGCTCGATGAGGCAGCTGCAGTCGAAGGAGCCTCGCCAATGGTACTTTCCATCGCAAGAGCTCTTTTTTCTAGGAAATTAATAAATTCTGTCGAGCTGGGCAACTCCTTTTCGTCACGCTCTAAGTGGAAACCTCTATTAGTATAAGTATCTATTTTCCTAGCTAGGATATTAACTAGGAGAGCATCCCACTGCTCGACAGGCAGGTTCAGGTTTTTTAACGCAACCGTATGAAGGTTGACATTAGTAATCAGAGACCTTAAGTTTTGTGCCGTGCATTTATTGAATGCCGGCAGATCCATCAAACTATTTATATGATGGTTCACTATCATAGGTACGTTATTGTACCTTTTTTCTAGAAGATTTAAAGCTGATGTATAATTTTCATCAGTCAGCGGCAGGTTTTTGATGAGATCTAGCGCCTCACCAGCCAAAAATGTCCGCAGATAGTATAACTTTTGGCATAAGCCAAGATTAACGTTAGAATGTATTACCGCCTTGAACATATTAATGAATGGCGTGTATTCCACTACATTTTTGCCATCAAATTGAGGCAAATCTATTTGAGGCAATCTTTTACAATCATTATTGTTACCTGATTTTTGCGGCTCGCTAACCGCATTCTCTTTACGCGTCTTCATCTCGATATTTAAAGACGCCATTGCTAGACTATATGAGTCTTCATATTTTCCTGTATCCTCATTATCGTCGGGATCCAGAAATAATATTTGTTTGTTATACTCGTCATACTCCTTGAATACTTCAAGCAGCCGTCCACGTCGCTCATATAACAATTCGAACGACGCGGTCTTTATATCCGGAGATCCGCAGAAAGTCGCGATCCTTGTGATCTTTGCCTTTGTATAGCCCCTCTCACTTACAAGTTTCCTTAGGTTCTCAGCCATATTGCCTTCGTTCTATAAGATAAATGCAAAGCACGGTTTAAAAAATGCAAAAGTAAATTGCCTAAATCGCAAATACAGCCTAAACACTCAATGCAACAGTCTTACCTACTATACAATGAGCGGTATAATACATGCGGCTTATTTAAGTGCGTACTATATGCACAATTACATAAAATATTCCAATCTTACACAATACAAGAAAAATGTCCGCGCAAAAATAAAAACCGGTGAAGAGAACAATTTTTCACGAGTTTTTCACCGCAATGGCAGATTGACATGTCCGACGTTGACGTTTTGAATTCTCCTTGGTAATCTTCGTCAAACCAACCTCGGCGCAACTCGGCCGAACTCGTAACTTCAATCGACGCAGTGCTCCAATACGCAGTTTTCTTGAAGGAGATCGGATGTAGGCATAGGCTCTTCTTCCACAAATCGGTGAAAATTCGAAAACCGGAACTTGTCTATTCACAGGAAGGAGGAACAAAACTTTTTGAAATTATTCTTTCTTGAAACAACTTTCCCTTGCTTGAAACTTGATGTTCGAAAATGGAGGACGACTTGATGACAATGAATAACAATGATATTATATGTTATTCTCACTGATGAATAAAATGAAGATCTTGTATCTTGTATGACTTTTTATAGATACCTCGACGAAATTGAACGAAGCTCAAAGGATATAAATTATTATTCCTCTTCAAATATCTTCCTCATACAGACGTAAATTGTTACGCTGTTTTTCTGTCTTGGAAATTCTTCTCTTCATAAATCGAAGATCGTTTTTTGGCACGATTATGGACGCACCCAAGGCAACGAAAATGTTCGAGCCTTGTATTAATTATATTTTCTGGACGGAGCCTTATAATAATATTCGTGGCATCCCGTCCATATATTTTACGGAAGGAAGGACCAAATCTATGTTCACCACGTTTATTCTATTGCGCTGGTACACAGAGTGAACACAGAGAAACTACGGAATTTAATTCCTATTTTATTTATTTAATTAAGCAAAGGTAAAAAACAACAACCCTTGTCCATTTTGGTAAGAAGAACAATACATAGAGAAAACCGAATCAAAACATAGACTTCCTCTATTACTTCTAAGAGTTTGGTTTGTTTAGACGTATTTATGGTACTAAACAACTTCCCAAAAGTTGAAAGCAAAATTTGAGAGTGTGCTTTACCACGTCTTAGGTAGCTGTGCGGCGAGAGGGTTGTAGCAACAGGCTATACTCTGTCATTTCTTTTCTTCTTTTCGTATCATCATGAGTTATATCTCATGCTGTAGTGGTAAGATTAGCCAGTCAGCAATGGTACACCAGACGAACTCAGGTTTCGTCACTCGGGGAGTTTATTTCCTTACACCCCGTCCCGCCACGCTAGCTAAGGTACGCTGTAGAACTTACGGTCATACGATAGCAATGACCTTTTCCGCGTTCTGCTTTTGGTATTATAGCACCATCTTAGTTCCTTTCTCATTCTTAAATGAAGAGGTACAAGGTGCTAGCATTTCGCCTTCAAATTCACAACTTAAAATACATGAACTCTAGATCGTCTCATATGACTCGCTGGAAGAGAAGGGACGGTCCATAAGCCAAAAACACACAGCAAAAGAGACCTTTGTAAATTCGACCATTGTGTTGACAGAAAAACAATACATTTTAGGTTTTTCTGAATTAATGGGTCTCTATAACCTATATCCTGTATCACAAATCTTTTAAAGTAATCCGTAAAATCCACGGTAACAATATGAAACTTTTTTCATTTACTACCAAAGCTAAGCTACTCTAAATCAGCTGTAGTCGTGAACCCAGTATGTCACAGCCTGGCAGACACGTCCCGCGGTAATACGGCCATGAATATTAATGCTTCTCACTTTATTTGCTTATTTATTACCTGCGAGCCCACTAATAACTTGTCACTCTACTATGATCATGTTCTATCTACAATGAGTTGGTTCTGGTTTTGTCTAGTGTTAGATTTCTACTAGATAACAAAAGGGACACGCCTATTTCTGATACTGTTTGTACTTACAGACAGCATCCGTTATAATTTTCATTAAAACTTTATAAAAACTATATTGTACAAAACTTTCAGATTTATTACTCCAGTATTAAAAGTGACGTGGGTACGCCCTATTTTTGACTTTGAGCGCAAATAACTCGAGACACAACCATTAAAATAAGGGACTAAGTTAGTCCCCTGGGACGTTTTGTTCCATTTTACAAGACCTATCTAACAATACCTCACAATATGGGTTAGGTAAACTTCTTTTTTTCTTCTTTCTTTCTTTCTTTTTCGCAGGACCGGTCGTAATGGTGATCCTTGGGGGAGGCCTATGTCCAGCAGTGGACGTCCATCGGCTGAGATGATGAAAATTATTTTCAACCCCCATTTGGTTGTAAGGGAGACAAACACAATTTTTTTCTGTGATCTTCTCTTCTCGGGTTACTATTATTTGCCTACATGTAAAATTTTGTAACAATAGGTCCACAAATTAGATATTAATTTAGGCTAGGCATACAGACATACAAAATAGATGAAAGTATTTACTTGTTTGAACATAAAACTCTAAAAAGGAGGTTATCAATTTCATTATTCTTGTAATAAATCACAAAACCCACAAAAGCCTTACGTAATAGCTTAAATAGTGTTATTCAAGACACTGAGTATAGCAAAACCTATACAGTGCAAGCAAAGATAGCCGAAATCAAGGCTCAATCTACTATCGAAGCATTCTGTTAGTTTAGGATGGGTTTACAACTCTGTTTGGGTCTTCCAAAACAAATTTGTACGAAACTATTGAACATTGAAAGTGTATTTGCATTCGGAAATCAATATAGTGGAACGTGAATAAAAAATTTTGATTTGAAAAGTTCTCGATAAAGTGTTCTTGTGAACTATGTCAAGACGCGTATACATTAAACTGATTGCGAGTGTCTAAGAAACAAGAAAGGAGTTAAAATCGTATTTAGGTTGTGACTATCAAATTACCATGTGTAAGTAGCTTTTAATTTTATTTTGAATTTCAGAGCTCAAATAATTACAGACGGTGCCTAAGTGCAACTGCACAATTTTAATAAGTTATAGACATTTAAACTGGTTTTTCGGTAAAGGAAAACATCGTAAGTAAACCTACATTTCGAGGCATGTATTGTACCCACTGTCCATTACAACTGGCGAAACATTGATGTTTTGAATTTTCATTATATCTCTGACTACCCCTACGGGGAATATAGTCGTGAGTGCATGCAATCATTTAAACAGTCCTTCGTTTTGATGCATTTGATGCTACGATTGACGCTAAGGTAGTGAACTATTACAATTTATCAAAAAACTATTACATTTATCGCTTTTAGTGATAAGACCACCCTTTGTACCCTTCTCATTCTTGTTTTAAATAGTATTTTTTGTATTCTTGGTGTGCAAATAAAGAATATTTATCTTATTTATCTTTATCTTATTTATACCTCATACTTAGAATTTTTAAAGGTGTCAAAAGAGGCCACCAATGGATAAGAAATCTAGATATTAATCCAAATAAAAAATGGAAGCTGACAGAAGCTGTGCAGTGTATATTTTATTTTAGTACAGTTTTGAAACAATGTATGAATTTATTAATATTGACATAATAATGAATTTAAATGAAAATACTCAAAAGAAAAATGTCTTTAAACATTACTGTATCTACAGCAAGAAAGTTACTCTACCGTGTAGTGGATAAGATTAGTTATCCGTCGCCTCGTACAGATACGAAATCCAAACAAAACTTTCTACAAGTTTATCTATTTCGCAAACTTAGCGAAAAAATATTATAAAGTATTTTGGAGGGTTCGTGCGACCCGAAGGTGAAAAGAAGTAATAGATACTAGAAGTGGAAATAATATTCTCTCTAAATATTTTTATTAACCCAAAGATTATACAGTCACGTCATGGGTTAATTGTGTCTTTGAGGCAATTGCGTCTATCTGTCAATTTGACTTATGAGGCAATCATTGAATCTAATTTAAAAACCTCTATTCAGCAGTTCTCTAGTTACTTACACACTGTTAAAGATTTACTTCTACATTTCTAGTTACAAAATTGGCGAGACGTAATTACCTCATAGATGCAATTGCCCCAGGTGACCTTACCTACTTTCAGCATTAGCAAAGACGATATTATTTTAATTCACATACTTGCCCGTATAAAGATTCAACATAAATACATAAACTGATACCATTATTCCTTTCAGGGTCAGAAGCTATCCTAATCATATAATTGTAGTGCAGTCGTAGCAATCACAGAACATTATAAGAGGGTTTAGAAATGCAAAGTAGCGCTTTTGTTTTGGAGACGGCTGTCGCCACTTGTCTTCCCGCTCATGCTGCTACAATTACTCATGCCCTCTCGCTTGCACCACGCGACACGCCTTATGGTGTTATGCAAATCATTGCATAACCTGTGGCGACACGTTCCACGCCTACTTTGCACTTCTAACCCCATTTCTAATGTTCTGTGGTAGCAGTGCTTACTTTTAGCATATTGCAAGTTTCACGAGGATGTAATATATTACACATGAATCAAAATAGTAAATGTAGACAAAAACTCACTAGATTACAAAATATTAGTGGTCATCACTCTTCCAGTTAACAAGTTAAGCTTGCGTCTATCGCAGTAGAGCATATTAATTCGATGTTTTGGCAAACACCTGCGTCGGGAAACTTTGATAAAGTGGGTTTTACCATAATTCGATAAGTTTTTTCCACGACCAAGTTATATCAGCGATATACGTGCATTTACTCACTACACTCGACTCTAGTTAGTTTATCCCCACTCGGGGAAAGATAAACAGTCTTTGTACTTTTATTATTGTTTACAACTTGAATTGTAATTTTGGTAGTGATTTTTGTAACCCCAAAGGATTACATTAAATTATGAAATGTACGTTTTTTCTTGACTTTTGTTTATTATTTCTTGTCGAGTACGAATCTTTTATTACTTTTAACATTAAAACTATTAACATTATCTATATACATTTTCGGCCATCAAAAACCCAGCTTGCTTTTTCTCATAGGAAAACTTGTATATTTTAAAACAATTATCTCAGTTTTTATACGAATAACTGTTTTATTGTAAAATTTTTAATTTTCAAATATTTCCTTTCGGATGAGAAAATTTCTTCACAATATTGATCAACAGTACACTGATAATTTAATTTGATAATTGAATTAATTTAGTTCCATTAAAATCAGTTACAAATATCAGGATTGATAAGAACAGTCCCCTTGATAGCTAATAAGCTTCATACATACATAAACTCACGCCTTTTTCCCAGAGGGGTAGGCAGAGATTATGGATCTCCATTTTGGGCGGTTCTGACACACCTCTCTTGCTTCCTCTAAGTCCATACATCTTTTCATACATTCCCGTCGATTTCGGCTGCTTTTAACCTGGCATTTTTTAATGACGTCCTTGATCTGATCTAGGTACGTCCTCCTAGGTCTGCCTATACCAATATTTCCTTTCACACACGCTTTATATATCTGTTTTGTAAGTCGACTTTCATTCATCCTTTCAATATGTCCAAACCATCGAAGCATTCCCTTCTCTACTTTAACCACTACATCTTCATTCAAACCACAACGTTCCCTAATCGCAGTATTTCTCATTTTATCCCTTATAGTCACACCACACAATAAGCTTCAAATGAACAAAAAGATGTAAATCTACGTAAAACAATCCCTAATCATGTTTTAATAGATCCATAGATATCATCCGATCCGATAATCTTATTGATGTTTTGATAATATCTAATACCATTGACCCTTTCATGTCACCTTCAGAGCTCATAAGGGCGAAAGAGTCGAAGAATGAAGGGTAAAGCTGTTTTGATAACACCTATCTAGCAGACTCACCTTTAGTTTGACTTTTAGGTTACTTAATTCTCATTTGCTTTAGAAATAATGTAAGTGTTATGTTTGCGCAGTGCTTTAATTTTGCTTAGTTTTGTATTGTTGGAGTGGTGAACATTTGTTTTAATTTACATGAAGAAAAACGTGGTAAGATTGTTATAAAGAACGTTTCCTTTGACACGTTTTTTTCTCACTTATTTTCAACTAGCGACCGACCCTAGCTTCGCCCGTGGGTGGGATAGGTCTACATAATATAAGTTATTATGTTGTATACATAAAGCTTCCGGCAGTAATGTTCTAAAGGACATTGAAAATATACGTTTCAAAATCGTTAAGAAGAAGTAAGTGGAGAAACAGAAATGATGAGGACAGACGCGGATAGCAACTTTGTTTATACTATTTAGAGAATATAAATTTTTTGCGAAATTAATGTAATTATTGACTTTGGTTCGGTGGTCAAGGATTGAAGACATTAACAAATTTGATGAAAATAGAAAAATCGTAAATAAAAAGGCTAAAGTCACCCAAAGGGCAATGGAGAGGGCTATGCTCGGAGATTCCCTGCGAGATCGAATCAGAAATGAAGAAATCCGCAAAGAATTGCTAAACTAAAGTGGCAGTGGGTAGGGCACATGGCTCACAGAACCGATGGCCGATGGGGCCGAAAAGTTCTCGAGTGGCGACCGCATACCGGAAAGCGCAGCGTGGGTAGGCCGACGACCTGGTGAAGGCGGCGGGAACCTGTTGGATGAGGGCAGCGCAGGACCGTTCGTTATGGCGATCCTTGGGGGAGGCCTATGTCCAGATGTGGACGTCCATCGGCTGAGATGATGATGATGATGATTTCAAACTAAAATCTGACCACCCCTTATAGCAACAGAGTCGACACAAACTTACAAACAACGTCACAAGACAAATCATCAAACACAACTTTAAAATACATTCGAAAAACAAACTGTACAATTCAAACAGTAACTAACTGTAAATTACACAGGTTTGAACTGAATGTTCCAAGCGAAACGTTATTTGTTCGGATGCAATCTCTTCTAGTCCCGGTATATGATTAAAACAGTGCACAGGACACTGTTCCTATGGGAAATCATCGGGGCGAACGCACTGCATAATTAGCAGTTGCAAAGGCGTTCTGATAGAGGTATAGGTACTATTTTCATATCCGACGGTTGAAATTAGATGTGAGCGTGTAATCGCAATTTGTTTATGGATGAAGACGTGTAATGATAGGATTATTGAGCAGAGTGGAATTATTAATCATACGAGAACTTGCTTACAATGTTCCCCTATGTGATTATAATAGTAATTATGAATTTGGGTTGATAAAATAATTTTAACAAAGTATTTATAAATCGTAAAAACAATTGCTATTTATAACCAAAAGTTTGTTTATGCTACAAAACAGTTCGGAATTTACAAAAGTTTGGTTATTTATGTAGTTACGTACTTTTTCGTATTCTGTAAGTACTCTGTAGTTAGTATCGGCAAATAGAAATCAATCTAATTTAGAACAGTTTCTAGTTTACAAAGACGTGCAAAAAAATCAACAAATGCAGTAGGTATCGTTCGTCTCCAGAATTGGTCCTCCATTCCGCCGTCGGCGACCACTCCATAGAGCGTCTGTGCAAACGTTCAGAGTGGACATTCCACAAATAGGGTTGCCATAATTCTGTTAAATCTATACTTAAAAACTTGCTTTTCATTTTCTGTCATACGGTTCTCTGGAAAGTTGTTTTCTACTCGACTTAGGCATTGTTCGTGAGAGAAGGCCTTTGCAGTGGGACAGCTGCTATAAAGTAACTTTTATGTGAGAATAATATTACCTACTAGATAGAGTCTACCTGTGTGTCTTTTACACAAATTAATTTTATTATAATATATATACAAATCATAAAAGCTTTTTTAAACAAAAAAGTTTCTTTGAAATCGGTTCAGTAGTTTTTGCGTGATGCTTGAACAAACAAACAAACAGACAGACATACAATCTAAAAATGGTTGATTTGGAGTAAGAGACACCTAAAAAACATATCGTTATCTTCAATGTACAGAAACACTTCTGTTACAGTTTTATAATAGTTAAGATTTATGTTGTCTGTTTTTCTAAACATCTTGAAGAAATGCTCCTATTCTCACCCTTGTATATAAGACAACGTCGGTTTCTTGCAGCAAGGACGTACAAATAGGCAGATGATGATGAAGTGAACAAGAGAAAAGCGGTGACTTGCTCACACTTTATCTACTTGATGAGTAGGTACCATGTTTTAAGTAGTCCTGAAGAAGTTTTCTTTTGAATAAAGAAAGAGTAAATTTTGTATACCAATAACAACAGTTTTTACTGTTTTTTGTATAAATGTTGCTTAAAGATTATGAAAATAAAATAATTAATTTTTATCAATTACGTAATTACCAGCCCTACGCAAATAAGTACACAGCAAAAGGGAGCTGAAATAAAACTAAGGAAACTTAGTATACCCCTTATGTGTGCAGTCCTCCTTCAATTATATCGGAGTTGCAAATATGGCTACCACTTTGTTGAATTTAAAATTAATTTTGCATTTTATGAGCGGTTTTCTGGGGAATGGAACTGAGTAAAGGAATTGGTTAATTCATGAGCTTTTATAACCCAAATGAAGATTATATGAGACAGTCAAGTTTATATGAACGGGTAAGTATAACCTTTTAGTAGGAGAAATACTAATTTACGATAACACACACTACACACTTGTATAGTAAAGTCTACTTCTTCTTCTATCGAATCGATGGCATGTCGTTTTGAATCTTTCCAGCCCGGAATTTTGCCACACGGATAGCATTTTCGGCAGCGTTCATAAGCTCCGTTCGCGTGCAGGTGTCCGAGCAGGAAGGGCACGATATGAAATAGGCCATAGTCTGAGGAGTAACACCGCATTCTCACCCAAGGTCCGCCCCGCCTGTGTAACCCCAATTAAACAGATTGTCTTTACTCCGGCCAACCTGAGTTCGGAGTCTATTCAAGCACCTCAAAATCGGCCTGGGCAGCTCCTGTCCTGGGGGTAGGCTTTCCATGAGAAGAACAAACGGGTCAGGAAGTGCGGTGCCTTCCCGCCAAAGACCGAGTCTAGCCTGAGAAGCCTCACTTTGAAAGAAGTCTACTTATTAGTAGTAACATATACTTACTAGAAGTCAGTAAGATTTTAAGTTTTTAATACTCCACATGCTGGTTCCAAGACAGATTAGAGTCATCCCCACGGATCCCTGGACTACTGTGAGTGGTCGCGACTGTCACTGGTCGACTGGTCCTGGTTTACAGAAGTTATTGTGGTATGAGTAATGGCACTATGCATGTTTAATAAATTTGTTATTCTCAAAATACGTCATTAATCAAACTACAAAGTACGTTACTTTATAAAAAGTTTGCAGCTTAATTAGCTTTGAACATAATTAAGGTTAAACAATCGCTACGATATTGTACACCATTAACAAAAAAATTCTAGAAGTTACAAATAGAAATGGATCAACAGCAGTGACCAGTCACTACACTAGATAATTAAGTCCAGCAATCTCGGAGGGAGGACTCTAATCTGTTCTGGAACCTGCATAATGTGGTGAAAGAACTTAAAATCCTACTTAGTTCAAATAAGCATCGGTGGAGCATGCTTAACTAAAACACAGAGTTAGCCGTATGTTAGCCGTAAAGAAGTCACACATTCAAAGATACACACCGTTTTACTTATATTGCTATCATCATCAGCCAGTCATCGTCCACTTGTAAACAGGTCTCTCCCAAGGCGCGCAATGTTTTGATAATGTATTTTTAGTTGTGTTGTTTAATTTAGATTTTTTATTTTTATTTAAACTGGAAATTAATTTTGTTATGTTATGATTGTTTGACATATTGTTAATTGAATGTGATAAGTACCTACCTAAGTAATTAAGGTCTTGTCTACTTATATTGTTATGCCCTGACGGGGTGCTACATTGTAAAAACGTTTAACATCCTGTACGATTACTTCATTACTATGTACATTACAATGTAGCAATGCAATAAATAATCTGAAATCTGAAATCTGAAACTCTATCATTGGCCTTCTTTATATAGTCGTTGCCCGCTACCTGTATAAGGTCGTCAGTCCAATATTCCAATGAGCCGCAGGGCAACTCACACTATAATGTATTATTCGGGGTGCAAGGAAAGATACTTCCCAAGTGACAAAACCAGTGATAGTCTGGTGCACTCTGTACAGTCAGCCTCGATACAACCATTGCTGACTGGCTAATCTTTCCACTAGAACGTGAGTAATTGTCATGCAATATGTTTAAGCTCATGCTAATACTAAAGAAGAAGTATGATTGCTATACATACAGAAATTTAGTTCAATTTTCATATTACGAAAAGCGGCTGAATGTTAATTTAATGAATCATCTATAAATCATTTCAAATAAGGACGACGTGATTGTCCGATTCCTATTTTGCTTTCTGGCCGATTGTGATTACCAAATGTAATTTATTTATAAGAAATATATACTATCCGACGTATCTTGGACGTTATAAAAGCTATTATAAGAATAAACGAGAGTAAGTGCTTCAAATCTATGTTTCTGTAATTAAAATGACCTTATATTTTCGTTGCTATTTGGAATGGAGTGTAGATAGAAGCGAAGTCACACCCAGACTACAATGAGCCAAATTAGTGGCGCGTCAAACAGAATGATTAAAAACCTTTTCTTATCATTAGCGGCAAAAGTTATGTTCACGCTTTTATACCTTTCGATCGGAAATGTTATGGTTTAGGTACTTAATGGGGTGCAAGAAAAGGTCACCCGAATGACGAAACGTATACGATCATAACCGATGTTGCTCATTAATCAATTAATTAAATCAGCTCACATCAACCTACGGGCCTTCCTTTTATTGTACCATTCCGTATGATCCTGTGCTAATCTGATGAAAACCGTCACTGCAACAATGTCATCAGACCAACGTGCTGGTGGTCTGCTTTATGACCTCCATCTCTCTCCATCGCTCACTTTGATATTTCCTTGGACTCCACTAGTGATGAAGCTCATGCTGGCACGAAAAAAGAGAAGACACGAGAAATAGATGAAGGATATACCTTATATATTGATTAAGGTACTAGGTAGGTAGATCTCTCTCTGCTCTGTAATCTCACTGCACATTTTTAGCATGCCTTCCGAAACGGTCACATAACCAAAAACTTAAGCGATTGTCTCCAATAACGATTGTTCTCAACGAGCTCTTAAAGCTTTCGAACTAATTGATATTCTACGCCATTTGCAACAACATCTAGGTCCTAAAATGCATCGAAATCTTTTTCAATTTGCACCGAAAAATAGAATGATTGATTGTGTCAAAATCGTTAACGAATCGCAAACGGGTCGTCGAAAGAAAACAGAGTCATAGTTGGCGACTAACTTTTATGATTGATGACCTGTAGAGACAATTTTTCCATTCATCATAGCTAATTTTATTGAACTGTCGTGTGTGTGGACGATGTGATAAATTAGAAGGTGTGTCATTTAGTTATTGCTAACATACAATTCACAACCTTATTTCCTTTTCGAGTGGTCAGAAAATTAGTTATAGTAGCATGGTTCACTTTTGAAGGGTTTCATATGGAAATAAGTATCAAACGTTGATAATTAGATACACTCCCACCTTCAAATTTTAAAATACAAGAACTTTAAATGAAAATTGTAATAGCGTTAATTAGTGTCCGAAAAATAGGACCTGTACCACCAAGAGTGTTAGAAATTGTTTTTGCTCTATCGTTAAAACGGAAATACAGACAACCGCCTAACTTAGTGTGATTGTAGAAAATGCTCTACAGTTAAACAATAAATAATAAAACCAGCCAAGTGTGAGTCTCGCGCACTGAGGGTTCCGTATCAAAATATTTACAAAACAATAAATTTACTTCGTGATCTTAGCGCGAGCCATACACTTGATAGATTTTTATTGTTTTTTTTAAGTATGAGTATTTTCTTTAATCAAACTAAAGTGACGCTTTTATGTTATTCTGTTTTAAAGATGCAAGCAACAATAACAAAAAAAGACATTGAATAGACCCATTTCTTGTATCGGGACCCCAAATTTTTTCCTTTTTGACCTTTATATTATTTCTTAGTGAATCCAAAATTAATACGTATTTTGTGAAAATTTCAACTCTCTACCCATTACGGTTCAAATGATAGAGCCCTTTAGAGTTCGGACGGACGGATGGACGGACAGCATAGGCTTAGTAAATAGGGTCCCGTTTTGGCACCCTTTCTACACGGAATCCTAAAAAACGGACAAGGAAAGAGCAATCATTATACAACGGCTACGGAATTCTATCATGGGCATGCCCGACACAATCATTGCCGATTCGTTTTGTGTCACGCTTTCTAATGATTGAAAATATACAAAGATAATATCAATGACACTGGACTAAAAAGGTTTCTGGTTAATTGGGTTGGTTATAATAACAGTATTTCTTTCGTTAATTACTTGATAAGTAGAACGTAGCACAATTATTATATTGACGTTATCGGATATCGAAAATATAATAGCCTAATTCTTAACGATGTATAAAAAGCTTTTCGATGTCTATTATGATACAATCCGGTACATTATAATATAACATTTGGGGATTGATTTCTTTTATGTCTTAAAAGTAAAATTACGGTTACGATTCAAACTTAGGTTGTAATTAGTCTTTCTTTTGATGCGTTTATTGATAAAATGTCGGGAACTGAAATATTGTTTAATATAACAAGGTGTTAGGGTGAATAGTAGCATAACTTTAAGGGGTGATTTTACCTATGCTACTGAATAACGTTCCTTATGAAACCTATAGGAAATTTGCAAAAAAGAATCCGGACTTTCCATACTAAATGCATTTAGCTGATTAAACGTTTCTATGGAGCTGACATAAACACAGGGTTTTAAAGCCGCAATATAAAAAAAAAGAAAAAAAAAAACATTTGTATGAAAATAAGAATTATTTTTCTCGAATTTCCTATAGGTTTCTTAGAGAAAGTTGTTTAGTATCATGAGTAAAATCATCCTTCACCTTTAGTAGGCATAAGTCAAAAGACAAACTGCAGCCGTAGTATGGCTGTCAAAGGTGACGAAAGTGGCCAAAATCGCGTTATACAGGGTGTCCCGTAAATCGACATCAATCCGGAATCGGGTGATAGCCCAAATCGTAATAGTTACAAGAAAAATAAAAATCTAAGTCATGAATTTATTAAATTATACGCATTTTTTATGTACGTCCTGTGATAGGTTTTTAGCTCCTACTGCTACAAATCTTTCCTTTTTTTTCAATTTTTTTTTCTTAATTAATCCAGAATAGTGCTAATCTAACCTGTTACTTTGGATTCTCAGGTTGTATATTTTCACGAAAAAAAAAATGCCTATAATTTTAAAAAAAATTATGACTTAGATTTATTTTATTATTTTTCTGGTAACCATTATGATTTGGCCTATCACCCGATTCCGGCTTGACGTCGATTTACGGGACACCCTGTATAGCGCTATCGCACCGTCGCTCTCTTTCTATTTGCGAACGAGATAAAAGGCGAGATACGATAACGTGTTGCATGTTACCAGTGCTGGTGTTGAAATATTTGTGTAATATGTATCGAGCCGATTAAAGTCTTGTTAGTCATAAACAGTTTCAGATTTATGATACAACTGATTTGTAAATAATTTAACTATTTCGTTAGAGAAAAGTTTGAATTTTTGTACATCATTTTAATTTTTATTTTAAGCAGCGTCATCTAGCGATCCACAAGAAAAATATTACAAAACGTGCAATAAATAGAATAATATAAGATTATTTTATTTTGGATGACTAGATCCATATATTACATATTAATAACAATTACAATAAAATTATACAATTCACAATAAATAACAAAAAAAATGTATGTTATTTACTTTTATTTGATCTTGAATATACTTGGTGCCTATTTCACCACTTATGGATAAGTAATTAACAGCTTATCTGACAGTTTGTTTGATAAATTTTATACGAAAGATAATTCAAACGGTCTGTCAGATAAACGGTCAAAAACTTATTCAGAAGTTGTAGAAGCCCTTACTATTCAAACAGGTATATTACTTTACCTCCAAATCCTTACCTAGAACCCGAACTTAACAAAACATAACAAATCCAGTAAGCTAACAGCTGTATGTAACATTCCTAATGAAGACGGAGACTATTCACCAGCCTTTTGTTTTTGAGTGCCTGTGTTTTAGATCTCATTAATTTAAAGGATGAGACTTACACTCGTTAAGAGAGAGATTTGTTGGTTACGAGCCTTTGCCTGTTTCTATGGGCTTTTATATGTTCCGTTGGGGTTTTTTGGTTATGGCTTTTAAGTCGTGTTTTGTTTTTAAAAGAAATGTGGAAGGAACAGTTGAGAACTGTCTCAGTACGTAGGATAGGAGGTCGTGTTGGAGACAGAAATTAATGAGATACTTTTCCCATTATGGGGACGTTAGAAAAAAGGCTCATGGTGTCGAAATTGAAACCCGCTTATTCAGAAGATGTCTATTGTCTCTTGTTATTAAAAAAGCGAGGTTATAGTATTTGTTAGGTGTTTCCTGAACGAGGGAAAATAAAGAAGAAATAAAAATACAGTCCAATAGTCACAAACGCAAGTTTTTTTTAAGTCGGTTTATCTGTCTTTTAATTTGAACCTACGTTTACCTTTGGTTTGTTTCAATATGAGTCACCAGAGTGACCTTCGCCATCTTATTTAGCTGACTTACCTGAAACAGACAAAAAACATTAGATTACAATTTGGAATTCTTACATTATTATTCTATCGAATAATTTTTTTTAAAGGTAGCAGCGGTGACGAGCTGACTACCTACACTGGACTATCGAATTGTTGTTATTCTGTACCTTATACCTTGTGTTGTACTCTATAGGACCGACTACCAATAATGTTAATAGGAAGCCCAGTTTACCCCATACCACTTTATCACGCGATCCCAGTACTCACACTCAGTTGCAGACAGGCTTATTAAAATTAATCCTCCATTAAAAAATTAAAAATTAAAAAAATAATAATAATAATGAGCGTTTCTGCAACTGAGTAATGAGAATTTTCAGTTTCGAACATTTTCCATGGAACAATAAATTATTCTGTCACGTTTTCAATGTTCAGTTTGAAGGTCTGAAGCACCCCCTAAAATATGTCACGCATTTAAATGTATACCTGTTTAATAATATGTAAAGAAAACAAAACACAAAATCTGTACGTAATGTTCAGAACACTTGGTCACAAGACCCTTAATGCCCCGCAATACATTATTAAGAGGTGCTTAAATTTAATGCTCTTAACGCCCGGTGGGTGTTATAATAGTGTGCCGTGATGTTTTTGTACGTATTATGGAAGGAAAATGTACGATTGTAGTACAATTTGTTGAATGGAGACCTATTTTGAGTTAAGCCTTTTGGTCTTTGACTATTTATTATAAGGACTCACCTTGCGGTAGGATTTCCCCTCTGCCACGGTATAAGATTAATTGATCATGGGCATTTACATAAAATTGTATACCTTATCACTAAACGAGACAGCCTCTTTCGGCAGGAGAAGAAATTATTATAGGTGCTATATTCTAAAATAGTCTGAACTTAATTTTTATTCCATGTCATTTTCACATCAGAGATTCATCTTAAAAAAATAGAGCATTTAATAAGCTTATTTTTTCTAGCTTGACTTAACTAAATTCAATAACTCAAGACAGATAAAGTCTGCGAAATATGATTGTTTTGAAATTAACTTTTTTTCCTTTTCAAATAACTCCACAAAATGTATAGTGAATAAATATCTACAGAAAACTCGCACTTTTTTACACTAATCTAAATAAATCGTAGCACCGCTACGTAGACGAGCTACGGCGTAGCGGCGTAGACAACAATAGCAATTTGCCCGTTTTCACTATCATTTTAGTGAAATCTTTTCAAAGCCTCATTACATTCAAGTTCCGTTCGTTTGAATCAATGTCATTTCAATTCAATTCAGTACGAATAATGTAGTAATTTTAAATTCAAATCAATTTAATTTTTCTCACACCAATATTATTTTCTGCATTTGAAAACCACAATATTTTCAGGATGATTTTGTAATGAATTTGCTTTCACTACAAATACTTATTCTTATGCTAGTAACTAGTTCCTGTAACTGTAATCCCTTAGTAAACTTTTTTGTTTTAAATACAAGGTAAATTTTAGCCAATTTAGCGGAAAAAAAATCTGCTGTGCCATACAAAACAGCAGTACCTATTCGTCTTAAATGTATGGGACAGCTGATTTTTTTCTCGCGATTTCGTAGCTGGCTCCATAGTGAAAGTTATCCAGTTTGATGAGTAGAATACATGCTGAAGTTATCCGCAGTGATATAAAATTTATCCTGAAGAACATAACAGTATACTTTTGATTGTCTGGCCTCGTATGGAACGACCAAAGAAAGATGGTGGTGAACGACTGGATGAGGAAGGCCAAGGATTGATCTTTATGCGCAATCTTGCAACCTTGGGAGAGGCATGATCAGCAGTGGACAATGACAGGCTGATGATGATGAAGATTATACAGTACAATACGAAATTCTACATGTTAATTCTTACCGCGATAGAAATGGCAATGCGCAAATACGCAATAAAGTATAACTGATTGATTGATCGATTGAATATAATATTAATGAACAAGTTTATAAGCCATTTGTCTCTTTTTGATGGAGAGATGGCACCGCAAGAAGAAAGTCCAAAAATTTCCAAAAACTTTTTATCGTATTATCCAAATCACATTACTCCTTACACCATGCAATACATCTTGAAAGGACACAGTGAACGGATCCGCCGGCCAAAGCTTTGCCACGTCGTCGTTATTCAATTTACATGCAAATAGCGGGGGGGTGAGGGCGGTTCGTAGGAGGGGGGTGAGACCGTGCCAATAGTACGCTGATGTATCGCGTCAGAACGTGTCCTGTGGCACAGTCTGTGGTGGAGCAAAGCTGCGGGTTAGAGCGGGATTCCCAAAATAATAGAAATCTTGTTAATAAAATTCTGATGTGGTGGGGTCGGATGTGATCGGCTAATGTGAGATGTGATGTGATGTGATGTGACGTACTGTGATGTAATGTAATGTAGAGTATTATTAAGTTAACTAACGTAATGTGATGTGATGTGATGTGATGTGATGTGATGTGATGTGATGTGATGTGATGTGATGTGATATGATGTGATGTGATGTGAAATGATGTAATATGATAATAATTATGATGTGATGTGATTTAATGTGATGTGAAGTAATAATGTTAATAACCTACCTGCGTAGTGGAATAATTGAGCTATCCTATTCTAAAAGTTAAATTTAAAATGTTTAATTAAGTTTATTTGTTTTCTCCACTATCACATCTAAATTGTTTGAGCAAGCTCTGTTTGGGAGCCAACGTTATGTCTCATAGCATAGCATTATGCCTCATTATGTCTCATTTTAAGTTAATTTAATAGAGAGCAAAGTACAATAAACTCGCTGGCTGTTATAACTTAGTACGCTGTAGCGTGTGCGAAATATGACGGTACGGTAGGTGTCTCGGATATTGATGGGTCAAATCAGATAGGTCAGCGGTTCCAGGGGTTTTTAATAACAACTAAATGTGGCCAGGGAAGATTTATTGTAGACATTGAATAATTGTCGAGGAAATTCGATACAAATCCAGCTTATTTTATTGGGAATGTTTGATTTTTTCTTTTTTAAATTTTACGTCCACTTTTGTAGACATTTTATTGTTATTGAGGATAGTAAAGATTTTTAACGAACGAATTACGAATTTACTTTACAAGAAACGGTAACTGGACTTGCATAACGATGACTAGGCACCGATATAGAATACATATTTCGATTTAAATATCCATGACTCAAGAAAATACATTTAATCATCGTACAAATTACGGGATTCGTTCACGCGACTTTTGGTCACTACCGATCTATCCATTGAGCCGATAGCACAGAATAAGTATTGCATATAGTTCTACATACCGATAGTAAAATCTACTACTTGAAACTTGATGTTTATTAAATTAAATGTATAGGATACTTATTGTATGGATTATTTTAGTTCCAATCAAAGTTAAAACAAATACAAGAATTATATTATAATATAAACTTAAATTCATTGATATAACTAAAATGATGGTATTAGAATGATTTGACAATAATATATAATACTAGAGTTAACCCGCGACTTTGAATTATGTACCAGATTTTAAGTCAGATCATTATGCTATCAAACAAAAAAAGTTTAATCAAAATCGGTTGAGTAGTTTTTGCGTGAAGCGCGAACAAACAAACAACCTTGTCAATAGATGGCGCCACACGTTATTTAAATCGCGATATCACTCGATATTTTGAGTTCTGATTATCTGAGTTCTCTGATTGTTTGAGTTTATACTACGCCCCATAAGACGTTTCATCCCTGGACCACGACTCTCCATACGAACGAGCGCGTGGCTCCAGTCAGAGTTTAGCTGTTTTCTTTAAAAATTTGATAATTTTTTTTTATTTCGTAAAGTAAGAAAACCACATCATTCTTAATTGTGTTGTGAACAATATTGTAAATTTTCATTTTCTTCCGATTAAAAATGTATGAGTAAAATGGTTACAACTGGAAAAAAGGGGTGAATTTAGAGTTATTTTTTTCCCTTTTCTTCGGTTTCATTCATTAAAATAGATTTATAGAAAAACCACATTATTTTTCAGCTCAAAAAGTGCCATGGGTAATGAGTAAAATGGTTACAAAGTTACCCAAAACCAGGAGGAAGCCCCTTAAGACGGAATAGGTTGACGAATTTCGTTCTCTGACGTAGTAGCCTCGGTAGCTTAATTGACGAAAGCAAATTCCCAGTTTGGAAGGTTCCGGGTTCAAATCCCGTCCAAGTCCCGTTTAAATCGCCTTCAAATTTGTGCATTTAGAGTTTAAACTAGTATACATGTTACTAGTTACAAATGTTCGCAAAATCGTCACGTCACTCGTAAACAGAGCTGCCAACATTTCAGCAACGATTTTGCCTGTCAATTCCTGCCGATTTTGCCTGGTCGTCTATTATCCTAATTGACAGGTTGGCAAGGCATCAAACTGAACAAAATTCGTAGTCTAGAATGTTGCCTAAATTAAACTAAATTACAGGCGATGAAAATAGGTTACTATTTTCATCACTGTAATTCAAATGATATTTCAGTTAATTTTCCAAATCAATAAAATATAGTTTATCTACTTACGATACAAACAATTCGGCAAAAACAGATCAAAATAATAACAGATACCTATTAAAAAACAAAGTGGTCAAGTAACACTAAAATGAATCAGGATGATTGATGATTCTTCTATTGAGTGTCTTCCAAAGCAATTAAAAGATTTCTTTTCAGTACTACAAAACACAACAGACACAGAATGAAAATAAGGATTAAATCTATCTCAATTAACTCGGAAGATGACGAACTAAGCTCGATTGCCCAGATATTTATAATTTATGTGATGGATAGAAAAAAAAAATAACCTACTTAAAAGGTAAAAAATTTCCTCTAACGTGCCTACTCGAGGCAGAGTGCCTTAGGAGGCTGGCAGCGTTTCCTGTTTGGATCGCTAGACTGATCCTTTGCGCAAAATAGCTGCCAGCCCTCCTGTCGCCTGTACGCTCAAATAGGCGCCTTGAGAGGCATTTGAGGAACATTTTCCCCTCGGGACCCCAGCAACCTAGCCTAGAGTCTCCACAGCGAAGAGCAAGAAAATGTAGCCTTCACCGAATCCCTGTTACCTCTTTTAATTTGGTCTCTGCTAAAGCTGCAGCCACACTGCTTCAGGAAGACGCCCGGAAATGTGATGATGCCAAAGTGTCGACGCCCTGATACTTCCCACGGTACCAGGGTACGAAGGAAAGGCCGTCCGGTCTTTTCCAGAACTTGGTCTGTACGGATTATACCAGGTTCCAGTACAGAGGGCATGTTTACTGAAGCTAGGGCCCGCCTAATTGTCTCGTTCAAGGCGGAATGCCGAGGATTAGGACCAGCGCTATTTATGTTTCAATTCAACCGAAACATCAAACATAATTCAATTAAAGTCAAATCAAAAATTGAAACGGTTACTTGGTGGACCACCGACTTGTGGTTGTAGGCGATGGATGCGGTTACCAATGGCAACGACAGGCAGTGCAATCAAACGGTGAGGTTTTGCGGTCAACACCTTCAATTTGTTACGGGAAGTGCGTTTCAGTTAGATATGTACATTCCCAGTTCACGAATTTTAGTGAAGGAATTCTTGGCATCGGAAATTGGTTTTGTATTTACCTCAAAGATGAAAATGTAATAAAAATTTTAGAAAAAGAGTGAAATATAACATGGTGCCAGTTAAAGGTGGAAATTTTAACGATAATTAGAAACTAAAACCACAGGCTTTTACACAACGTTTTTTTGTTGTTGAGGAAACATCGTGAATAAATGATATTATTATATTATAACACTTTATTGCACACAAAGATATAAAAATATACAAAGTTGAGAAAACATGTACAAAGGGCGAGCTTATCTCTGAAGAGATTTCTTCCAGCAGACCCACAAAAGAGACAGATGGTGATGGAGATAATGATGGTGGTGACTAACTAACTACTTGTCACCCTGCCTGGACTGAGTTTAGGCACTAGAATCTAGTGGTTGTTCTGAACGTTGTACATTTAGAAAGACTCTATAGTTGTTCAGTTTGATGCTCTTAAGTTTTGCTAAGCTTTAAATAATAACTAGAAAATAATAAGATTAACCAGTTTTTTCAAATGGTATGATGAGTTTATATCAATAAATATCGATTTATTGGTTTTGATTTTATAACTGTTCACATTAATTAATAAAATTATTAGAAGCCAAAAGATAGTAAGGCGCATTTTTGAAAAATTGTTTTTTTTTATTTAATTTATGCCAAAAACTAGAATAAAAATAGTGGTACATACCTACTATTAATTACATAGTTAAATTTATAAAGAAAATGTTATGGTACCCACCTGTTCCTACAAGCTCCTATCCATTCAAAAGCGAAAAATACGTTTCTTCCTTACCACGTAAAGCAATACAAAAACTACGTGACTAATAAAGAGTTTGTTAAATTTCAAGTCATGTCCAGTTTTGGTCTCCGGACGAAGACATAGAACGTAAAACTCGATGTGTTTCGTCCACATTTAATGGTCCGTTTTAGCGTTCCACGGATCGTTGGGTACACAAACCTGGGGGTACAGTTGACGAGGAAATTCCTGTTTCTGTTCGTTTATTGAGGAACTAGGTGGAAGGTACCTTCAGTGAAAAGGGAAGATCTTCCGCCAGGTTTGGTGTGATGCCTAGGGATCAACGGACCGTGGTCCAACGGTTGTTAGTTGAACCATATGTACCCATCGAAAATCTGTGATAATTTCCTTAGTGCGATTCAGGTACGTTCACTAGATTGTGAATTTCATGTGGGTTACGAGTTATGTATTTACGTTGAAAGTCGTCTTGTACGAGTATGTAGATGTAGTATAATATTTGCGAGGACAACCGTGTTTATAGTTCAAGTGTTTATATAATATAATTCCAGTTGACTGTACCACGTACGAGGCCGCTAATTAAAATAAAATAGAGACAACGTCTGTTTATTAACTCCATTGTTTGTAAGCCGGGTGCCTAATTATTCTTGGAAAGGTCAGGTTTCAGAGAAAGTATATTAAAACTACGATATAAATTGTGTGTTGTTATAATTGGCTTCTTTATCTTACAATATTTTTAACTATTTCGGATCAAAATACACAGTATAAGAGACAGGTGTACTTTTTGTTATCATCAGCTGCAAGGCTGATTTATTATTCTGGAGATGAACCAGGTCTTCCTGCATAACTCAAGTCGGTTTAGGAGATACAACCCTTCAAAAGTCGGAACTTTGAACAGACCATGTCTGATGACTGATGACTAGGGGGTGTAGAGCATCTCTGTGATGGGGATGGATAAGGTCTGTAGATAGCTACATCAGTCATGGTCTGTTCAAAGATCGACTTTTGAAGGGTTGTATCTCCTAAACTGACTTGAGTTATGCAGAGAGACCTGGTTTATCCCCATCACAGAAAGGCTCTTTACACTATGAATACGGAATCAGCCTTCCAGCTGATGATAACAAAAAGTACGTCTATATCTTATACTATAACATCACCCAGGCCCAGGGCAAGTAAATGGCTGACTTGTAGTAAATACAATACGACCAGGAAAATAATTCCGCTCATCAATCTTCGTACGCGAAGACAGTGACTAACATTTCCTGACGGTACTTGAAACCAACCTTATGGCTGCGCTTACAAAGAGGCAAATTGATGGGGAGTCAATTGACTGAAAGTAAATCACGTCAGTCATGCGTCAGGCGCAAAATAAATCAAGTGTTTGAAACAAGATCTTGAAATATAAAATTAATACAAGAAGTCTCATATAAGAATGAAACAAGATCTCTAAAGACTTAATTATATCCAAACACACGTTTTCAACATAATAGGATAATCAAGCCGCTGTCCTTTTATTCCAAGTGACGTATCCAAGTATGATTATGTTACCCTTTGTTGTGTTACACCTTCATCACAGCTGATTAATTGTTTACTGTACAAAGCAAACAAACGTAACTAGACACCGCGGGGAACACACTGAAACAAAGGTCTATTGTATTTGTGACGAGTTCAATACTTGGTGATGTGATTTTTAAAGAAAGTCTAGGTGTAATGTGTTCATTATTGTCATCATTATTAGCCCGTATCCGTGCGTATATATACGTATAAGCCTTCTCCTCATTCTGTCAATCTTTTTAGTCTAAGGCCAGTCGCATCCAGGTCTTATTGACCAGACGGGACGCTTCTCTAAATGTCATCTACAGGGTGTAACAAAACACCCTAGTAATACTTAAGGGGGTGCATCAGACCATCAAACTGAACAACTTTCATTATGGAACCAAATTTGAAAGCGCGAAGAAAAAATCAGCTCTCCCATACATTTGAGTCGAATCGGTACTGCAGTTTTGTATGAAGCAGCGGATGTTTTTTTGCGATTTCGATGTTGGCTCCTTTGTCAATGTTGTTCAGTTTGATCTGAAGCACCCTCTTGAGTATTATTAGGGTGTTTTGTTACACCTGTATACTCTGTAATGTCTCAACCCATCTGGCCGATATATTTCAAATGTATTTAATCAAAGAAAACAAAAAAGAAGTGTATCTGTTTTCAGAGGTGCAAGGAAAGAGCCTCCCGAGTGAGGCTAACCTTTCCATTACAGCACGAGTGATTATCAAGCAATATAGCTCATGCTGACACGAAAGAAGAAGAAGATTGCTTTAATTTGGGTACTGGTAGTGAAATGTGAATCTGAATTTTGTAGGTTGAGTTATCACTATCACTGTTATCGTTATCACTGCTAGACAAAGGCCTCCCCCTAAGCCACAACAAGCGGTCCTGCGCTACCCTCATCCAACGGGTTCCCGCCTCCTTCACCAGGTCCTCGATCTACCTTGTGGGGAGCTTATATTTGAATACATTGCATCGCAAATTACGGCATGTGATGCGGAAATGTGAGTGTCATAACATAACTCATATTACAAGATGAGTTTTAAATGTGAATGTCGATGGCTGCATGAAGAGAGGACGACCAAAGAAAAGATGGATGGATTACGTGAAAGATTACATGTGTGGAAAAGGAGTGAATGCAGAAATGACGGCTAGAAGAGATGAATGGAGGAAGACTACATATTGCGCCGACCCCAAGTAATGAGATAAGGGCAGGAAGAATAAGAAGCAACTATTCAATAAAAATCATCATTGACAAAGTGTTGACAAAGAACCAATTTTAGTTACCTAGCCTGCAATAAATGCAAGCCAAACAAAAATAGTTATTATGATCAAAGTGAAACATTGCTTCAGTTGTATATGCGACTTAACTAAGCAGATAAAGGACATTTTTGCGTGCAGACAGTTTTAAACGAAGATGCTAATGGCGTGTGAACTGATTTAATTTAGTTTTATGTTTGTCTCGGATTTGTATCAAGTCTTTATGGAAGCCGTTTCTGTTTTAAACACAGTTTTTATGGAGTTTTCGTTGAAACGATTACATTATTTTGTCGCTAAGTTGAGGAGATTAAGTTTTTTAGCAGTTTCCTTTTTAATTTGGATATTATTTTGTAAAAATTAAAAAAAATTACATTTTATTCCATACTTATAGATCTGGAGTGCTATTTTTGAAAGTCACACGTCCTAATTAGTATACAACAAATACTAAAATTTCATACAGTTTAAGTCGCTTTTGTGTATGAATTAGGATGTGTGAAATTAAAAATAGCACTCCTGATTTTAATTTGCTACAAACTAGGCAATAAATAACTTTAACTTTGTCTTTGCAATAAAATTAAAACAATTAAAATTCTTACTTTTATTTGATAGGCATGTTGAGGGTTGAAAACCTTTTCGCTCTCATTAATGATGTTTAAAAAATAGCAAACATGGCAATCCTACTACGAGTATTATCATTAAATGCACGGACTTTAAAGAAATACGGACCGAATATTGCACTAAAAAGATGTGAAGCATGCAAGGTAATACAATCTCGTTTGTTCTAAAAGGGATCTACACTCACACAGATGCACTAGCTCTAGGCGCAGGTGCTACAACCCGTCACCTTATGTAACGCGTGACAGCACGCACACAAAAGAAATGTGTGCTTCACTAATGATTAGACGAGATTACGTCTGGTTCTTTTTTTTAAGTCTGTGATTAAAAATGTGAAAGTTTGTGACAATTTCTTTATTTTTGTGATTCAATCCCTCATGAACTTCTAGTTTACGGAAAACCGTACATTGATTGTCGTACGTTGTTTATATGCCAATTAATCTCCACTTTCACCCACGAAAAAATATTTAAAACAAATAAACCCAACATCCAGTGGATTCCGTTTTATTTTCGCATCCCACCGACAGACGGACTGTTTCATGAATATTTTACTAGCTCCTTCACTTCGTTTCATTGTATCTACATATTGTATGGTTATTTCAAGTTACTGAACAAATCTGAGTTCATAATTATATTATTCTGAGTTTTGTATTAAGAAATACTATTTTATTTTTATCTAGGTATAATAATTGTTATAAGTAATTAGAAACATAGATACTTTAACATTAGTAGCCTTGTGGTTCTGGCTGAGATTATTCGTTTTATTATCCTTGACGAGATGACTAAGGGATAATGTTTCTCCAGTTATTTTCCTTGTAAACAACATTTGACTTATCTCACCATCCAGAATCCTTCAAAAGGCAAAAAGTGAACCATGCTTTAACTGAACACTTCTAAAAAGGAAGACAATTGGTTATTACATTTATTTTAAAAACGCCTTCTCTATGATGGTGTTTCTAAAAACCTACTACTTCGGTATAATCAAGGAGACGGAAAAAAAGTGGTAGTCTAGTGGCGAGTAACCATGGCTGCCGAGCAGGAGGCGATGGTTCGATCCCCGTCTAGGCTGACTCGTACCAATGAGTTTTGCGGCATATAATTATGTAGAATTTGTAGTACCACTAAAACACCGTGAGGAAACTTGTATGCTTCAATTTCAAGTCATGTTTTTTATACACCGTCCATTATAAGGGGCAACGGGCTCACTGCCCATCACACTGGACAGAGTTTCTGTATTACTAATGAAATGGTTCTGAATTTTCAGAATATCTCAACTAACTTTAGAACTTATGGCTTATCAACCCTGGACCACGACTCTCCATACTAATCGATGCGAACGATGGCGTGGTTCAGGTCAGAAATTAGCTGTTTTCTTTGAAAAATTTGATGATTTCTTATTAATTTCGAAAAAGTAAGATAACCACATCATTTTAAATTTTGTTGTGAACAATATTAAAAAGATTAAAAATGTTAGATTAAAATGGTTTCAACTGAAAAAAAGGGGTGACTTTAGATTCCCTTTTCTTCGGTTCTATTCTTTAAAATAGATTTCTAGAAAAACCTCATCACTTTTCATATCGTTTAGATGGTTCAGTTTATTTTTCTGCTCAAAAAGTGCCATAGTTAATAAATAAAATGGTTACAAAGTTACCCAAAACCGGGAGGTAGCCCCTTAAGCACTCTCAATACATTACGCCACATCCTTAAGGAACACAAAACGTCATGAACAATGACGTCATCTTACGGAGTTAAGGACAGGACTGGGATTAATACGGTTGTTACTTACCCCTTTGTAAACAGAGCCTGGCATCCATTGTGACAGTTCGTGTATTAATGACCTACCAGGTTAGGTTAATAGTCCTTTGCGAGAGAAGATATTACTTGAGGGTTGTGGATTTTGATAATTAGAACGTATTACGATGTAAGAAGGAACACTTGTGATTTTATTTTATTGGAGCTTACAGCTAATAATTTACAATAGGCCAATCAAACAAGCTTCCACATAAGATTTTCTACTTAACAAATTTGAAAACGCTTAACGGTTTTCTAATCACCTTCGTTTTCATGAGAAAAGGTTATGCAACTTAGCAAAATTAAACTATATTCAAATAACCATTTCAAATTTTTCAGCTACTATTTTTATTACGTTACAATTTTCAATTTAGCATCAAGTCAAAGCAATTTGATACTTTGTAAAACTTTTAGTTCAAATAACGAACAACAAATGCGTTAAAACCTACTTTAGCTATATTGATACTGACATTGTCTGTTTTTCATTTTACAACCTATGGAGCAAAGACGGGCATTATCCTGAAAGCAAAACGACAACAGATGCACTATGGTCATCGCTCTATGTAGAACTATATCTATACATTAATGCAACGCTACTGATTAATAGTTGAGTGTGCACAAACTTTACGTTAATCCAATAAATCAGACTAAAATACCCCATGAATGATATTGCACCTGCATTGTATAGAGTCGTATCTAAAAATAAGTACTTATACGGGATAAGTATTCTTAGCAAAATGGAGCCTTCAGGATTCTCAGATCTATAAAATAATTATAAATGTTGCATGTTTATTATTTTCTATCCTGTGTCTATCAAAAGTGAGCACTACCTGGACATGACTTTGTTCTTGCATGATTAGTTTGTACGAATTGCTACACCCACTGGTGACTGGGGTGAAATTACATTGTAATAATTTTAACTGTATCAACATAACCTGTGATTATAATGACAATAAAGAAATTGAATTTACTACTATTTGAAATGTGGATATTCTGAGCATGGTATATTTAGAATATAATCTGACTACCTCATCTAGGAATATAGTTGTGGATTCATGCATATGTTTACTTAAAATAATGCCACGTCACGGACCAGTGAAAACCAATCAACTGCTATTGTTTACATGGGCATATGCAGATAGGAGAGCGTGAGCAAAATATTACACTGCAGCTTTTTTAATAAAAACCTTTACGACTACCAGTAAAAGAGTTTTCTAAAAATTATGTTTGTTAATAAAAACCAAATAACACTATTGTCTATATAGTTGCATGTGGCATCTGGCGTTGCTTAAACTATTTTGATTTGTAACTATTCGAATTTAGTTACAACGTGTGGTTACCGACTTAAAATGGACCACCATTTTCTTCCGTGGGTGTTTTTATTTAAGGGGCTACCTCCTGGTTTTGGGTAACTTTGTAACCATTTTACTTATTAACTATGACACTTTTTGAGCTGAAAAATAAACTGAACCATCTATACGATATGAGAAGTGATGTGGTTTTTCTAGAAATGTATTTTAATGAATAAAACCGAAGAAAAAGGACTCTGAAGTCATCCCTTTTTTCCAAGTTGTAACCATTTTTTACTCTTACATTTTTAATCGGAAGAAAATGAAAATTTACAATATTGTTCACAACACAATTTAGAACGATGTGGTTTTCTTACTTTTCCGAAATTAATAAAAAATCTTCTAATGTTTCAAAGAAAACAGCTTAATTCTGACCGGAGCCACGCGTTCGTTCGCATCGATTAGTATGGAGAGTCGTGGTCCAGGGATAAAACGAGGTTTAAGGTTGTATGCAGCATTTTAAGCAAGAAATCATTCACTTTTTTTGTAAATTAATGGCACTCTATCTCATATAAATTAATAACTATCAAGTGGTTTATGTAGTTTTAAGTATTGTTTTGATGAAAACACATTAGAGCTGTACAAAATAGCGGAGCAATATGCAAGCCTAAGAGAAGCCAATACGCACGCGACCGTCCTTGTCTGACTTATTTATTTATTTATTTTATTTATTTTATTTTGTAACATAACTCACACTTTGCTTACAACTAATTCATGCCATTAAACCATTTTGGTTTGTCTTGGCAAGACCACGCTCATTACTTAATAATAATAATATGTTAGGTACTTATGTTAGTTGATTATTTATTACATTCAGTTTTTCGGTACCTCTATTCACTTGCAGTGTTATTCACTTTATAAACTTAAATATGCTAAAGGTTTTAGATTACTTTTCGTTTGAAATACTGTTTACTTTCTATGAAATACATACATAAAATCATGATCATATTATATAGGCATGATCAGAAGCTTTGCTACAACTACCACTTTTCATTAAGAATACGAGTCATGAATATACCTATATAATCATGAGTTTTTGTATGTATTTCATAGAAAATAAACAGTATTTCAAACGAAAAGTAACATAAAGCCAACAATTAAAAGAAATAAACTCTATCGGAATTCTGACATTGCTTTTCGTCCCATCGAGCCGCGAAATACCACCAGTAGGCTATTAGCCCAGAGCGGCTGTATAATTGCGTTTCACAACAAATTACAAGTTAGAATGAGGCAGAAACACGGCCCGAGTAGTTCGCAAGTCGCTCGTTTAAGGCCCTTTCAGACGACGACGGTTTTTGGTTTACGAATATTGTTTTAAGTAAAATTATTAAAGCTCTAAAGCTTTTTTGATGTTGGAAATTTGTTGCTTGGTAGTTTGGTTTGGATTGTGTTTTTAGTTGACTTTAGCCTACTTTCGAGGTTCGGTATTCGAAACTAGATTCGAAACTATCAGAGACTGAAGTAAAACAACGCCAACTTAGTCATTCTATAGATTAGGTGACCGCTTTAAGAGAAGTTGATTCCGAGTGCGCTTACTCGCGCTGCATACAAACGCAGTCTGGTAATATTTTCAATACTAATCAATTAAAGTCAATGAAACTTTGCAGAAACAGTCTATAAACAAATCTCTATGCTTGTATGTTGTCCAATTTTCGTTAAAACTGTGTATAAGATTTCTTACAAAATTTATAGTATTATCATAAACACTGCAAAATTAATCTAACTAATCTAATATACAGTTTCAATGCTAGGAATAAATTAAGATTTGTATGGAAATCTTTGAGGGATTGTAACTTTTAAACTACAATATCAAAAATCTGACAACATTCAAGCATAGAGATTATTTTGTAGATTGTCTCTTAAAAATATCATTGACTTTAATTGGTTAGCGTTGAAAATATAACCAGACTTTCTTTGCATGGAGCGCTCCATCTTAAACACCTCCGTGCTGGTATCTGAGGCGCGTATCCATTAATTTATTAATTTAATTAATTAATTAATTAATATATATTATTTTATTTTAATTTTAATTTTAATTTTAATTTTAATTTTTATTTTTATTTTTATTTTTATTTTATTTTTATTTTTATTTTATTTTATTTTTTATTAAAAGTGACGACATATTCACACTTGACCGGTATTTATGTTTCACACAGGAACCGACAGAGCTTAAAGGTTTCATTTAACTTCACTCTGTAGGTATATTTGTTTAGTATAATACAGATTCGAAATGCTTGATGCCGAGCTCATAGTTTTTTAATGCCAATTGCCAACCTTGTTCAAATGTGACCTTCATTCAAAAGTCACACCTCACCATGGGGCCTCGTGAACCTCATTTTGCCCACATAAAATTTAGGTCTTGCATTACCTCTACGGACGGAATAATAGATTTTTCAGTGATTTCGTTTGCTTCATAGTGTATGTTATTCAGTTTGTTGGTTACACCCTATCAATACAGTGAAATTGATACCATGAGCATCCTCTTAAACTAAGGGCATATACCCATCAAATTAAAGAACTTTTACTATGGGAGCAAACCTATAGGAGCAAAAAAGAAATCTGCTGTTCCATACTAAACTGCAATGCATACTCGACTCAAATGTAGGTATGCAACAGCAGATTTGTTTTTTGGTCCGATCTATTTACTCCCATAGTTAAAGTTGTTCAGTTTGATGGGTAGACTCTTAGTTTAAAAGGATGCTAATAATATCAATGATAACAGCCTACTAATACATGATTTCGTATATTAATCACTACGCATGCACAATTAAATAAAATTAAACATTTATGAAACTATATAATAAGTAGGTGTGATTAGAATATTATTTATCTGAATTTAACGAAATTAATAATAAATGTGTAATATGTAAAAACAGGTACCTACAATCAAAGGTAATATATTTATGATATGCATGAAATCTAATCAATTAAAATGTGTCAATCAATCAATTATGTTCATTCATTTGCTTAACATTTATATTGTTTCTAAAAACACAATAGATAAAATTTTACCAATCAATTAAAATGTAATTTTTCTTTTATATAACTACAAAAGATTTTGTACAAAAATATTTTGTAAGGATTTAATAAAGCTTATTTAATTTAATTTAATTTAATAATGATATCAATGTCACCCTGTATAAACGTCAATCGTCATTTTTAATTTCAAACTTGGCAAATTTTTCGTATAATTTGTCAATTCTGATTGCATTTATTTCTTTATTCTTTGCCGGTGTTTACCATCTCTCCACGATCCGTCTTCGTAGGACCGACAGAGCGACGTACTGCATAAAATTGTTTGTATACTAGATGAAAAATCAACAAATCCTATCTCTTTACTATACTACCTTTCATTTTCGTCGGCGGAATTCTATTTAATAGACTTTTGAGAGAAAAATGTCGCTTCTGCAAGATACTTTTATTTGGTCATATTTATTTCGATATCTTATTTTTGTTTTTTTTTTGTTTAGATTACCCCAATTCGGTTCTTGGGTGTCGTAAGCGATGACTAAGGAAAAGGATCTTTTTTGTAGGCGAAAATCTTATCACCTACCATCACTGCTTATGCGTTTGAAATAAGTATTTTGCCTGTTCTTATCGTGTGGGCAAGCTTGGGTGTCAGAGTTTTTTCAGCCGCCTCGGCCTCTGACATGGTTATTTTGTAACGACTACTACTACCACAGACAGTACTTAGCCAGGACCAACGGCTTAACGTGCCATTCCAAGCACGGCATTCCGAAGTATTTTGCTCTTTTTTGTTTATTGGTATTCAATTAAAACTAAATTTTGGGCTAACAATGTAATCAAATTAAAGATTGAAAAATTTGTCTCGGGCGGGACTTGAACCCACGCTCTAGCACGTGGTTAGCACGTTTCCCCGGTTTGGAAGAGCGTGGGTTCAAGTCCCGCCCGAGACAAATTTTTCAATCTTTAATTTGATTCGAAATAGCACAACATGGCTGTAACATGTTTATAATCAATAACAATGTAATTTACTAGATACACTACTTAAATGTCTTAATGATAGATACCGCCTCAGTGTAAAGACGGCCTAATGTCAAAAACAAAACAATAGACTTTTGAAGAAAGAAACCTTATTTCTAAGTCTGATACCCAAGACTAGAGGTAGCCGAGCCGGCCGGTCAGAGCCCGGAACCATAAGGACATTCTTAAAGTTTGAAAAGACTCAATTTCGTACGTTTGGGATGCCTCAAAACAGTTGACTTTTCTTAGATGCCTCCTCCGAAACTTATTATCATGAGACGAGTCGCGTTGTAGGTGTGCTATAGGGTAGTCGCATCGCGAGTCGATTGTTGGTTGCCCCCTCCCCAGCCTACAATGAAGCTCCAGTGGTGACTCAAGATAGTGTTCTTTTCGAAAAACACTCCTTGAAGTCACCAAAAGTTACCGTACAACATCAAGCACTCTTGCTACAAAAACTAGACATTGGCAAAATTATCACATGCCTAAGATGGCAGCCATTTTTTTTAAATATAGAATAGAATCATGAGACGATACGACAACCAAGAAAAGAGATTTCCGATCTTAGTCCAAAACCACGTTTTTAAAACAAATTCCACACGATATCCACCTGTGTTCATTTTTACTATCCTCCCAAGACCCTTCTTGTAACATACCCCAATAAACTCAAAGATAAGCCACTAAATCCCCTTTCTACACCTAACAAGTGTCCAATCGGTACGGCTACTCGATACAGCTAACTTATTACCGGTACGGGTTGAGCACTCGGAGAACAATATATCAACTGGGAACGTAGGCGAAGGGACATAATTTTATGGTTGTGTGTAGGCGTTCTATGCAGGTTTTTGTCAGATTGAAAGTGGTCAGAGGAATTTGCTGAATTGATCCAGTGAAACCATTTTACTACTGGATAGATGCTTTGTATTTTTCGGAGCGGTGGTATAATGCAAAGTATTCTATAGTCAAAAACTCAATTAAAAACCTAGTAAAATATTGCATGGGAACTCAATCTTGACGTCCGGGATTGAATCCGCTCGGACAATATGCGAATGAGTTTTTCTAAAGTTTACGTAAATACCGACTGCTCTCAAACGGTGAACGAAAACATCGCGAGGAAACCTGCATACGCTGAAGAAGAAATTCTGAGGCGCATGTGAAGTCTACCATTCCGCTTTGGGCACGCGTGGTGGACTAACGCCCCTCCTTGAGGGTAGGCCTGTGCCCTGCCAGTGGGACGTTTGTGGGCTGATGATGATGAGGATCAATGTTCACAAATTATATATTAATAACGATTCTATGTAGGCATTTTCATAGAGATAATTTTGCTATCGTAAAAAAATTAACAAACATCCACACCCAATTTAAAAGTTTAGTTCTAAAGTATTTCTACTCCGCATTCTTAATTTAAAAATGGCCGGTTCAATTTAGGGGGCGTCCTAATTAATTGATCTGAAGATTCGCGGAAATTGCTACCTCCCCGCCCTTCACCGCCTCCCTACCCCCCGCCAGTGTATCTTTGGCTTTAATTTAGAATTGTTAGCGCAAAGGGAATGCAATTTACGTAAAATAATTGTTTGATTTCGAATATTCCGACGCTTACCCTTTCCATTGGTGGGACTTTAATTTGGTTTATGAAAAAGGTATCTTTTTTTTGGGAAGACACGGATTGCGGCTTTCTAATGTAATGAGATCAGTCAAGATTTGGGATTTTGAAAATCATGCGGAGGGTCTGAAATTGAATTGTACGAGGTAATGTCTGTTCTTATTGTAGCGGCAGTCATACCTTAAGGAAGACCGGTTATTTGTTTTGACATTTGTTTTATGTTTAAACTAGCTTTTACCCGGGACTTCGTCCGCGTTGACATGAAAAATGTATCCAAAACATAATATGTAATTATTCTATGTGTCCCAAATGTCATTAAAATCCGTGTAGCCGTTTAAGTCTGATTAAGTAACATACGTCGTCGTAAATAATATAATCTTATGTATAATTTGTTAATGGTATCATTTCGGAAAATGACGACTTTTTCCAATTTTCACGGACAACTCTTAAGGCTCACTTCTGATCTCAGCGGCCGATGCGACTATCGCGTAGTTGTGTCATGTTTTCATAGTAACTATCGGCCGTCGGCCACGAACTTACTATGAAAACGTATGGCATATACAGGGTCCAACTTAATATGCTGACACTTTTTTAAGGGGATGGTCAGACCATCAAACTGAACAACTGAACAACTGAACAACGGACCAACATCGAAATGGCGAAAAAAAAATCAGCTGTCCCATACATTTCGGCTCGAGTAGGTTTGCAGTTTTGTATGGAGCAGTGGATTTTTTTTTTACGATTTCGATGTTGGTGCCATAGAGAAAGTGGTTTAGTTTGATGGTCTGATCATCCTCTTAAAAAGTAGTCAGCATATTAAGAAGGACCCTATATGACAGAACTACGCGTCAGTCGCATCGGCCGCTGGGATCAGAAGTGAACTTTTAGGTATCGATGAGCATAAAAAGAAAAGTTGTATACCCAGATTTATAGATGGATGTACATAAAGTTACCGAAATTGACCAAAGTATTTGACAAGATTATGGATCTTAATTCTAAAGGAAGCGAAAGTATAAACTAATAATAATTAGAATCACCATAATTTATTATACCTACTACGATAGCCATACGATTAAAACCAGAGACTTATATTTTGCACAAAGGCTAAAATAAACTTTCATATTACAAAATTTGTAAGAAACTATTATTTGAAATATCTCTAATTAGTAAGCTTTAAACTACCGGAAGTAGAAATTAATCCATGCAAACATCCGAGTTTATCATCAAAAGTTTCGAGTCACTTTTGCCGACGTATTCTGACTTCCTACGTACTCTCACGTGAACGTTTTTAATTTAATTTCAGGGTATCAACTACTTTTAAATAAATAATTAATAAGTAAAAAAATATTAGGCTGGGGCAAAAGGCTAGCTGTCAAAGTGTAATTAAACTACTCGTAGTTGCGCTCGGCGGTCGCTACAGGTCAATCGAGCGCGGTGAGCGGGGGCCGGGGGAGCGTGTCCCAGTACCGACTTACCTGCGCGCGGTACCGCCTTTGCCGGTGCCCCGTCTACCTCACGCAGCGCGAGCATAGACCCGCTGCGATCGCTACGATCGTAAGTACTCCACTTCTGATAGAAGACTTTCCATATCTTATTCCAGTCCTGTCTATCTGTAGAAAAACCAGGTCTCCATATGTCGGCCGTAAGTACAGAGATAAGTAGATACCTACACTTTGGCATATTGGGCGATGCGCTTGTTTGATTTCTGCCACTCGCTCCAGACAGCAACGTCGATAGAATCGTGCTCTGTACGAAGTAATAACAACACTGTGGCAAGTTTCACTTTTTGCTCGGGCCGTATATAGGTAAATAAAGTGAGAGAATTTATCGTTGTCTAAGGAAGCTATGCATCTGATATAAATAGGAAATTAGTAGTAATACTACCAACTCATTAGGAAGGCACCCAAGTGATTACAACTTTACTATCCGCCAATAAAGAATTAATTTCATTTGCTACATATAAATTAAACTATCATTTTGTCTCCACGCTCCATGTTAAAGAAATCTGCATACGGTTCTGCTTAGTTTATACGCAGCTGAGACACGAAAATTAAATAAATACACATTGACATAAAGGTACTTATTAGTTAGGCTAGTTACTCTAGTAACTACAAAGTACGAATCCTTCAAGCCTTTATAAAGCTTACTCCACACTGTCTACAAAATTCTCAGAATATCTCAGGCACTACACCTGAGATGATAATGTATGCAAATTGTCGTTAACTTGGGAGCGCAGATGGGGAGAGCTGTATCAAACTTGTTATTTGTGTGTTTTAAGTTGCGTGGTGATTTACGCGCGCCGGATTACTTATGTGAAACAGTGCTGTTTAGAATGGTGAATAAAGCAGTGGTCTATGTACGATTAAATAGCGCGTCATCTATTGACAGATTTTGCGAACTTATTTTATAAGGGAGCAGAAAAGTTTGCATGATGGTTTATCTGTGTGTCACGCGTGTTACAGTTACAGATACAATGTTACTTACTGTACTTACTGGGTCTGATTGATGAAGCGGTCGGCACTTTTATTAACAGAATTTCGTACAGTAACTACTCTGCCCGTATTAAATTGTGTCTCCTGCGATTATGCTAATATTTTATGAAACTAGCAGTCTGACTATATGTCACGCATGGTACAGAAACAATACTCCTGTGATTGGTTCTGACTGAAACTGTGTCTGCTTAGTGACTAGCACTGCTGGCCCTTACTTAATACCCACGCCATCTATTTAATGACTGTGGGAACTATTTAAAAAACTAGCAGATAATATGTTTGTAAAGCTGTATATCTATTCTGTGTCGCGCATGTTACAGCAGCAATGTTATTATACTTAATTGTTTTTGACTGAAACAAGTATCCGCTTTGTGCATTTACTAAATACCACACCATAGATTAATTATTTACTTATTGTGTGAACTAATTTTAGAAACGAAGAGATCAGTTTGCAGAACAGACCGTCTGTATGTCACGCTTGTAGCAGTAATGTTACTGTAATTGGTTCTGACTGAGGCAGGTATGAGAGTTTCTGGCTGCATCTTCTCTACAGCGACAACACGTTTCGACGCGGAGGTAGTTTAAAAAAGAATTGTCGTGCAATAAGTGTGCATTGAATAAATTATTTTGACGTTTTGACTTTATGCACAGTGACTTACAGGTCTAGTGCCTTTAGTATACACCACGCCACCTGATGATGATGACTGATTCCGCGAACGAATTACAAAAACGAGCAGATAAGCTTGCAGGGCAGTCTGTCCGTGTGTCACGCGTGTTACAGCAGTAATGTTACTGTAATTGGTTCTGACTGAAGCAGGTGTCGGCTCCGTGACTTACAGCATTTTGTTGCAAAGTCTCTGGTCTGTTGTGTTATGATGTAATATGATTATTGTTTTCTTATTCAGTTTGAGGGAAAAAACTTACTTCGGAAGGTGTAGCGTAGTCACGGAATACAAAATAAAAGAGGAATGAGCTTGCAACCATACCTAGAGTTTCTTCTCTTGGACACAGTCACATAATTATGGTGTATATGCAGCCACAATTGATGTTTCAGAATCTAATCCATATTTGTCATTAGGTCCCTACCTATAATGACTTTTAATGCCTAGGTAACGATATAATAAAATTATTTGAATATAAACTTTAAAAAATCCATGACAATTGTAGAAAAAATTATATCACAGTCGCTCTTGTCAAAGATTCGACTTTTATGGTGAAAAGTGGATATTCCTAGTGTATAAACCAGTTAAATCTTGAACTCCGGTAAGCATTCATTTTATTTTATGCCTAAACGCGGAAGAATAAAAGTCATAATTCAACTCCCATCAAGATAAGCACCGGTAATATTCCAAAAACCTATCGCTTTAAAAGATTCAAAGACCTTAACGTTTTCAAAGCATTAAAAAAGAACTTCCACTTCTACACTCAAAAGATCGACTAAATAAAACGCAACATTCTTAAGATGAATGTTAAAGATTAAAATCTTGTGTCAAAGAAGAGCCTTTAATAAAAACGTTTTCAAGTAAAAGCCAACTACGTGGACGTCGTGACGAAATGGAAAGAAAAATGTAACAATAATTTTTTTTTTGTAAAGGACAAAATAACGGCTTATCTCGAGTACTCTTAAGTTAAGTGACTCCTTAACGTTTTGTCCAAGTCCTTATGTCAAAGTAAAGTCGGGTAACGGTTTAATGTGCTAGCAAAATGTGTTTTGTAACTGTTTATAATACAAAGAGACTGATAAAATAATATTAACCACTCGCACAAAGTTATTTTTTGAATAAAACCATCCATACAATTAGAAATTATTGACATGCCATGCGTATTGTTGGAGAGTATTGGTGGTGCGTAGCGTAGAAGTGTGCATGGATACCATGCTATGATTTGGAGATCAGGTGGAAATTAAAGATGTTTTATCCATATCACCACAATAATGTTTATTGAATTTTTTTACAATTTATTTAAACATCAATGCGTCATGCTCTAATGCTCAGGGTAGACATGGCAAAACGCAAACGCTGAAAAAGAAATTCAGATACGTTTGTGAAATCTACTATCCGCATTAGCCACGCGCAGTGGAGTAACGCCTATACACTTTCCTTGTGGTTAGACCTATGCCCTGCAGTGGGACGTATACTCTGATGAAGTTGACACTGGTATCGATTCGGTATTGTCACGACTTAACTTAACTAAATTTATTCCTGTCATTTTCTAACATTCGTCTAAGAAAAGAGACAGAAATCCAACAACTGACTTTAGTGCTGTCAAAGTGACGCTACACGCCCAAAATAAGATGGCATCATAATGCACGCCATCTTATTTAAGGCGTTTTTGGGCGTGTAGCGTCACTTTGACAGCACTAAAGTCAGTTGTTGGTTTTCTGTCTCTTTTCTTAGTCGAATGTTAGAAAATGACAGGAATAAATTTAGTTAAGTTAAGTCGTGGCAATACCGAATCGATACCAATACATGCGTATGTCACGACTATGATCAACAGCATCAACGAATGACCACTCCAGGGTATAATGTAAGCCTCCTCCCCCAATGCCAAGACATTCTGCTCAGTCCTGTGCTAGTTGCGTTTAATTTTTCCCAGCGAGCTTCTTAATATATTTAGCCCATCTGATTGCTGGACAACCCATATTATAAGAGATATTACAAATATTTAGAATATTCACAATTCACAAAAAGTGCCCCGTGACAGGGAAGTGTGCCATCGCTTTCAATGGACAGTAGGTCATAGGTACGTTTCAAAATTGAGGCATGTAGGTTTTCTTACGACATTTTCCTACCTAACCTTTACCTACCTTTACCTAATCATAATTGTTTTTGTTCCATCATAGTGGAAAATTAACATCAATTTTTAGAACTAGTCTCAGCTTAACAGTCATAATGTAAGTAGAAAACTACAATAATTTTCTTTTACGTCGTGTCTGTAAAAATAACGCCAGCAAAAAATATCACCAAAAAATCTACAACCAATTTAGAAATAAAATTCTCAAAAATGCGCTGTTACAAACGCTAACAAAAGAGCGTGCACAATTTTTGCAACGGTACCTTTAAATTTTCAGCTTACATAACATTATTATCCAGAGCAAGGCACTCCGTTTTGAGGCAGCATACAATGCTGGCTCCACTACAACTTACATTTATACGGAGCTAAATAAACCTGCAATGTGCTACGTACAGTTGCTGCCGTCTTCCTGGTCGCTCTAACTCAATAATAAAACCTCTTCGGTCGCTGTGACGTCTCGTTTTTAGGGTTCCTTTGGAATTTGTAGGAGACTGAGGAATTTATTTAACTATGAAAGAGTTTAAAGATTTAATTTTGACTATTTAACTATAAAAACATTTACAGATTTAATAAAATCTAGTGATATGTATGGTGTCTGCACACCGAAACCGACGACAATTCGCATAGACGGCTCGAAGATACATATTATAAGCAAACTGATGTGTCGGTGGCTGTCAACGACATGTCGGCGGAATCGTTCTGTAGACACAATTAAGCGGCAATATCAACAATGCAATTGACAGAAAGCGATAGAAAAGAAGAAAAGTCTGAACTACCACTTAGTGGTTTGTATTAAGATTTAAGGTCATCAAGTACCAGCAAATACCAACGTGGCATTTCAGTCATCAACCTATCAGTTTTACAAGTACAACCAATTTTCTTGACTGTACTTGATGTACAAAACTCGTCAAATTTTATCCTGGACTACCAACTTTTTTTTTTGTAACATATACACTACATGACAATTTAATCATGGACATTGCTCTATCATTACCAAAAATTTAAATAAAATAAGTATGTCTAAAAACTATACAGTATAGTTAATGGACAAACCTACGGCACAACTACGGAACCACAACGTCAGAAAGTAAAAGACAATTTTTTTGCAGCCAGCAAGGTTCGCTCCGAGCTCCTTCCTTATTTGTCTAAAACTGACGCGCACTCCACCTAGAGTATTCGTAACTCTATTTAGTTTAGTTTTCTATTTCGTTCCTTTTAGCAGTATCGTGTCATTAAATGGATAGTGTCGTTTGGTTTGTGGTTTGCGTTGATGATTGAAAACAAAAGATGGGGTTAAAGCTACCTTATATCGACGTTATGAGAGAAGGAATTCAAAAGGTTGCCCAATTACCATTAAATTGAGTTGACTGCATAAAATATAATTCTAGTTTTAGCTTAAAAATACGTTTGATAATAATGCTAAACTCACATTTTCAGTAATCATTTTGCGTGAATACTATTTTTATTAACTGGATAAACTATTAAAAGTAATAACGTCCCTGACATTATTCCCCCCTCATTTCATTATTCGTCCCTTTCATTATTTAGTAAAATTGTTCATGCAATGCGCGCGTTTTGACGTTTTATAAAGAGTTGCTAATTTGACAAGTAGGAAACTCGCGGATTATGTTATGTGTAACCTAATTTGTAATGGAACTAGACAATTTATATCACTAGTTTTAAATGTAACAATTATTATTCTCAAAACAATTTCAGCATCTTTTTAGACACTTACATGTATTTCTTCTCTCAAGCAATAAATTTTCTTCTTTTTTCTCTTTTTTTCCTCTCATATGCGAATTTCAATAAAACATGAGCCACAGTTTATTACATAATCAAATCATCCAATTTATACCACTTGAAATTCAATAAAACCAACAACAAATTTTAATATAAACGGTTCAGTGGGTAAACGATTTCAAAATATTTTCTACCTTTAATTAAACAGTGTTTAATGAAAACCACAATACACTCATTGGACCTATGGTTGGTATGTCACGTTTGTTGTCCGTGTGTAAACATCGAACAAATAGAAGAGTGGAAATCAACATAAATGTGGAAGCTTGTAATTGGTCTAAAGCTGACTATATATTTTGTAACTTGTTTTTTAACTGTAGCTCTATGAAAATAATAAAATAAACATTAAAATTAGTGACATTTCTAGTGATGTCCGAGATCGATGGATAACTAAAGTAAACGTGAGTATTTGAGTGTGAAAATTATAAATAATTTTACTTTAACTACTTTTCCTTCAATAATTTCAATAAACTTTATCGTGATAATTATCAACGTATCCAATACGTCATGCACATCCGTTTTACCTGTCCATACACTCCTGTTCCATACATTATTATCATCATTATCATCAGCCTAATGTACGTCCCCCCGCAGGGCACATGCCTACTTAAGTATTGTGGACGTCAGTCCACTACACGGCTCAATAGGTGGAAACACACGCATCAGAATTAATTCTTCAGCGTATATAACTTTCATCGCGATGTAATAAAAACTCATTGGGACATTGCATGTCGTCGGATTTTAATCTGGACCCTCATGATTGTCCATGCCTCTCAGCAACACAACAACAAAGACTTCCTCATACGCTGTATGATGTAACCTATGTAGCTTATTCGGTAACAGATACGCGTCCGAAGGTATACTTGAAAACTGTCAAATGCCAATCATGGGAAACAAAGAGCTTGTTGCGAAAATATTAACATACGACTGTAAATTCGAATCATTAATATAAGTCTTAGAGAGAGGAAGATATTATACTTTAATGATACCGTAATGTAGTGGTGCAAATAAGATGATTATATTGCTGACACTACACATTGCCTATCATACTATCACAAATGACAAATACGCGTTTTACGTGAAAATATGCAATACAACTCTGTGTGTCCGGTGAATAACGGTCCAACTCAAAAAATGCAACTTTACAGGAGAGCCTCAAAACATTTTTTTTTTGGAAAAAAAATTATTTTCTCGAAAACCGTTTCATATTTTTTGAAGCAAATCACTGTGTCTTCTAGATATTTGTATGGTCTTTTATTATTATATGGTTTAGTCTATGAAATACTTACCGTGCTGGAGATATTTCGTTCAGAAGTTGAATTAAACCTTTTGACACTAATAAAAATACGTTACATTATGATTTAAATTGAGTTAGGGCCTTTTACACTTCACAATAACCTTGGTGTAAAATGGTTTATGTTATTTTTTAATTTCATTTTTATTCCATCCCTTTCTTAAATACACACACACCACCGGAAAACTTACTTTGTAAACTGAATCAAAACGAATTGATGAAAGTAGTTTTATTTAGGTAAAACAAGCTCATCACAAAATTACAAAGTGTTTTTTGAGTTAAATTCTTTTTCACAAAGGTAACATTTTGTGCGTATGGATTTAAATCTAATATTTAATATTATTTTTAAGGAAAAATATAACAAACACTTGCAAAATGTACTTTCTAAGCTCACTGTTTAAGCTTTTAATATCTACCATATTCAGCATTAAACTTAAATGACACAAAAATTAGACATTTTCTAGAAAAAAATATTCATTTCGTTATTAAGTAGGTAAGTAATTTTATCATGTATAGGTATATTTTTTTGATGGGTAACACTAGCTTATATGCAAAATTTTGTGACGTGGGTAATGCCGCGTGGTATCAGTAATGCTGGAAAGTGAAATATTAAACAAAAAATAATTATAAAAACAATACAAAAACAAATTCTAAAGCGACGCATGCTTAAAAACTTATCAAGTTAGATCACGATTCTGTGCCTCAAAATTGTATGACCAGTCTGATGTATTGTCATTCTTAATACACGTTTGATATCCGGTTCGCTTTGCAGTGTTGTTATTATACAAAATACAAGATATTTTAGGAAACAAAATATTTTAATTTCAAAGAAAAAAAACAACAGATTCTTTCTTTACCACTCTATGTACAAGCCTATGCTTGAAGTGCGGTACGGCAATCCCTAGCTAAAACAAGGCCTGACATTTTCACTTAGTTCAATCTAACAGTACCATCCTTAAAAAAATCGCCAGATTGTATTCATACTAAGTGATTCTTATTCTCACTACATAAAAGAAAATATTTGGTGATAGACGGTTTAACTCACTTATTCGACATACATTTTTGGTGAGATGTATAGCGTTCTCCCCAGTCCCAGATGATGTCAGTTTCCGTACTTAGCCCGCTATCAAACGCGCATCATATTCATGAGCTACACTTGATTTTTTATGAAGGTATTAACTATTAAGGTTTTTGAAATTTGGTTTAACTCAGATAAATCATATTTCACAAAACAAAATAAATTGTGTCGAAGGATTTAAGTCGAAGTAAATCCATGTTCACCTAATTTTATATTTGTTTTATGATCTAACTCTATTTCAACCATTGTGCACGATAAAAAAATTGACTTAAATCGTTTTGTAATAAGTCTATCTCTGGAATTATTAAAGGTATGAATATTCCAGTAACACCATTTTGTAGAGAAAAAAAATTTGAGTATTATGGCATTAAAAACTCATTTTGGATCTAAGTTGAGTTAGACCGTTATTCACCGGACCCACAGAACTATAAACAATGTTTTGGTTGCAAATTTTGCCCTTTTTATAATTCGTATATTTGGAGTTTTTTATATTGTGACAAAAAGGCCATGTGGCCATTATTAGATGATTAAATTGATAGATGATGATATCTCCGTGAAATATTTAAATTAATTTAATAGTACTTCAGCCGTGGTGGTCCAGTGGCAAGTAACCTTGCCTGCCGTGCAGGAGGCGATGGTTCGATCCCCGTCCAGGCCGACTCGAACCAATGAGTTTTTCGGTATTTATGTACGATTTGTAACACCACTGGCTTTCCGGTGAAGGAAAACATCGTGAGGAAACCTGCAAGCTTCAATTTCGAGGCACGTATTGTACCCACTGTCCATTATAAGTGGTGACGAGCTCACCCCCCGTCACACTGGACAGAGTTTCGGTACTACTGGTGCAACGTGGATGTTCTGAGGTATCAGAATATCTCTGACTACCCCCTCGGAGAAAATAGTCGTGAGCATATGCTTATGCGTACTTAACGGTTATCGATTTCTCTTGTAAGTAAAACAATATTAAACCAATAATAGGTTAGTCAGAAAATGAAATCCAACAACATAATATAAAAACCAAAACGATGTACAGACAAACTAACATTTATATAAAAGAGGAAAGAACTCAATAAACGTCAAACGTTTCAATACCAGCGACGGTGAACCAAACGCGTCTAGATTGAATAGTAGCGGGCCAAGAACACACCCCGCGTACACCCCACATCTGTCGCCGACGAGCGTAATGCACATTTAATCTCCCAACCACTTCAAAATCTGCCAAAATGCTTTATTGCTTTCGTGAACAAGTTCTCAAGCTGGCTCTCAGCTGAAGATAAAACTTTACAGGCATAATGAATCTTAATCGCGCCGCCAATTTCCAAAATTGTTCAAGAGTTTTGTTTTAAAATAAAACTTGAATTTATCTCGTTTGCGAGAATTAATTTCGGGTTTTTTTGTTTTGCCGGTTTACGTAATCGGTTACCTGTCTGCGTTTTTAATTTCTTTCCTTTTTTTATCTGATTATTTCTTTATTGGTTGGGAATATTTTATTACTTATTTCGACATCGACAGAGCACAAAACTGTGCTCTGTGAAGTAGAAGGGGCCAAGAAGGACGACTCCAAGTAAATGGGGTATCTATGAAGAATAGTATTTTTATTGGACTAGGAACTATGAAATTCAAATTGTTTAAAAGTTATTTTGGCCGGTATAATGAAAAATCGGTGTTGGTAAATGCTTTTGCGAGTTTCTTACTTGTAATAATTTACTTTAATGTAATAGATATAATGTATGCATTATCAATTGAAAACTATTGTAGATTTTTAGTAATTGACACTTCCAACCTTTGTAGCCAGCAGTTTCTTATGAAATATAACAATGTTTAAAAAAACGTGAATACTTTAAATTCTAAAGATTGGGACAATCGTTCAAAATCACTACTTCATAATATAAGTGATTAAATTTCAAAGGAAAGGTTTGAAATTTAATCATTTGTTACAGCAAAATAAACCAAATTCCGATTCAGTCCACATCCAACTAAACTGTAGCATATGTCTAGGCTAAGTCCAGACGAAGTTTTAATCCTAATATCCTTTGGTAGGAAATGAAGTAGAAAGTCCCTACCGTCGCCCTACGGACGGTCTCTGACTCTAAATCCTGAGGGATCAGATCCTTTGTCGGGAAGACGTGTTGAAGGACAACCTTAGGAATATTACCTTTGCTCTTGATAATAGAGTTGAGAATCGTTTGTGGGATTCTTATAAATGGGTGCAGATTTAACAAAGGGTAAAAATGATTGTGTTTTTATGTTTTCAAAAGTTGTTATGTATTTCTTAATATTTACTTGTCAATTACAGAAGATTTTAATTAATTGTGAAATTATAACATCACACATTTAGTTATATCCGAAAAACAGTTTTGAACTTTAATTAATTTATTTTATTTTACACTTTATTGTACACACGGAAATACAGATGAATACAGCATAATAGACAAGTACAAAGGGCGAGCTTATCTCTGAAGACATTTTTTCCAGCAGACCCATGATACAGAGACAGTTTATAAAGTGAGGCAGGCAAGGTGTACACAGTTCAAAGAAATTGACAAACTAAAACACACGATTTGAACAATGACTTAATTGATAACCTTATTTAAAATACAAAAGAAAATAAACAAATTATATATAATATAATAGATATAAATATATATACATAGTATATAAAAACTATAATAAATACATAAACTTCATATGGCAGAGAAAGATAGTGATCTTTAACTTTCTTTTTAAAAGTTTTATTAATGTTGATGTACGCTCTACATAACACAAGTGACATTGAAAATTATATTCCAATCAAGCCAAACCTGACAACGCCAAAGATTATGAACGCCGAAATGATCCAACAAACGATTATCAAAGCACTATTTTATTTTTGTACAAAAGCTACGAGATCAATCTATTCCAATAATCTATAGAACACGTAAAAACAAATAACATAAACCATCGTAAAACTAACTAAATAACAATTCTATCCAACATTATTTTCTAACCATAAAATCCCCACTCATTAATCCATATCGTAAAACCCACTTTCTTTTACAACCCCGAAACTGCACCTTTCAGAGTACTTCTCTCAAATCACGTACAGAACGTTCCATATAGGATATTACCTGTAAAAGCTTCTTTCCCAAAGTCTTTAGTACGAAAATACCTCGATACATGAGACTTTGTACAAGGAACGAACTTTAGAGGCAAAGGGACCGGTCAATGGCCGCCCTAATAGGGATTTGCCGTCAACTCTTCTCATTAGGTTGATTGCACGAATCTGCAACTATGTTTTGGAGCTTGACAGATCCAATTGTGAGGGGTATACGAGTTATGGTCAATATTATCTTGTTACTTGTGATAATTCCGAGTTTTTTTTTTTTGGAGCTCTTGCAGCATCTTAAATATTTTAGTACCTTGTGATTATACAGGGTCCAACTTAATAAGTTGATGGTTTTTTAATAGGATAATCAGACATAAAACTGATCAAATTTCTATAAAAAATATGGTGTTCAATACAAAACTGCAATCCTACTCGACCCAAATGTATAAAAAGCTGATTTTATTTTCACGATTTCGACATTGGTCCGTTATTCAGTTTGATGATCTGCTCACCCCTTTAAAAAACCGTCAGTATATTAAGAAGGACCCTTATACACTCAGCTACAACTGTTCAATCTTTGGTTTTTGATGAACAGTTTTATACCACTCCTAATAAGGTCATACATACATAGCACTATTCAGTATTCTACATAGGATACACCCAAAAGCAAAATCCATTAAAATAATATGTTGCACTTACGTACGAACGTGACAAGTTGTACTTTTTTGGCGTCAATGAAAACAATCTAATTAAAAACTACCTTTACCTATTCTGTGTTCATGGTTACATCGGCGCGCTTACGCTTACGCATTATGACACTGGTATGATATGTTGTACAAATGATAATTATGTTTCTCATAGCGCACCAAAAGAACTTCAATAATCCAATAAAATGTTATTTCATCCCAATTTATGAATTTCGTTCGTCTGCACTCAAAAGTAAAGACAAAACAAAATTACGACAAAACAAAGTAACAAACACCAAAACACAATAACAAGCAAGTATAGCGCGAGCTATACAAAAGCGCCAGTTACCGGCAATAAGTCAACGCGTATTTCTCACCTAACATTCGCGTGCCATCGCACCTCCAAAGTGGAAATAAACAAGCTAACTTTTGCCATTCCGCGTTGTGACGATGGCAACGGCTTTTATGCCGAGTCGTACTCAAATTAAAGTTGCCAGATTACATTGCAGTGCTCCTAACAATTTGTGCTATCTTCAAGATGGAGATTTGGGGTGCTATTTTCTTATTTTGAGTGTTAATAATGAGTCAGGTAAGAATTTTAGGTTTATAATTGTACAAATTTATGACCCTTTGCCTGTTGACATGATTAGAAAAATTTTTACAACTTAAAAACAAACGATAAATTCCAATTTCGATACGTAATGCCAACAATTATTCTGAAGGTGAACTGGTCAAATAAATTGTTTAGTAAAGTAATTTAATGTTCATCAATTTAATGAGACATTTAAATGCATGATTCATTTTATCTTTATCAAGTGCACTAGCACTGAACGTTGATTTAAGTATGTCGCGTTCCACCGCAGGACATAGGGCTTTCATTAATCTTTCTCTAATATAATAACTACTGCGTCAACACTTACCCAGTACAGATGTAGGGAGGTAAGTTGGTGATAAACAGGCCTTTGGCTTAAGTGAAACTAGCGTCTAATGATAGTATCCGGGACCAATCAAAACGTGCCTTCCGCAGTACAGAGGCTCTTGATATGAAAAACCACTAAAAGGGTCACCGATCCAAAGACGTAGCTTTTGCAAAGATCGTTCGAACACCGAAGGTCCACTGCGTCACGAGCATCTCGAACATTGATTACATCGAAGACAATGTAGCCGAAGTAACTTTTACTCTATTTGCCCAAAGAACAATAGACAGTATTACTGGTAAGTCAATAGCATTCGACTATAACAGTTCCATTCTGATTTTAATTAATTGTCGGTATCGTTTGATTGAAACACTTCAGAACTTGTTGGGTATTGTTTGGACAGGTTTTGTGAACAAATCTTGTCAGATTAGAAGACTTTACGGGTATATTGGGAGGAATTTTAGATTTTAATACGAATTTGAATTAATGGTTTATTTTTGTTCGTTAAAAAGTTTTCTTATTAAATGCCTGGCCATGAACGAGTTTTACATTGTAACGCGCACCTTAACAATTGGCTATTCGTACATACAGCGACACACCAAGGTGGCAAAACCAATATAAGCTGGCCGCGCGACGTTATACATTACTCTACCTACGCGCAGCCGGCTTATTTTGGTTTTGCGTAGCTTGATGTGTCGCCGTGCGTACACATCATCATCATCATCCACCTGCCCTTATCATAATTAGTTACTGTCTCTATAATAGATAAATTTACCTTTATTTATGATATTCATCTTGATTTATTTTTGTTTTTTATAATATGTTTTTGTACCAACTACAATGTACTGTAAGAAAATCTGTATTTGTATGTCTGTATGTTATTTATGTTTATGGAAAATTTGGTCACTATAACAAAAACACCCTAAACGCTAGTCTCAAATGGACATAAATTTAAATAACTGGCTTTACCTTCACAAGGGCGGCAGTAATTTTCACAGGAGGTTAAATTAATGGCAGTTTAAACTATACTTTAAAATTATACTCACAACATCTAAGGAATTACGGGAACAGTCTAATCTAAAGGTTCTCAAACTGTAATATGCGTACCACTAACGGTACGCACGACTTTTCAAGGTGGCAGTTAAGCAAATAAGTTAAATAAACAGAAGAATAACAAGAACAAACATAATGGTATTGCATTTCATTAAATTTAATAATACCAGTAAATTTACAACCATCTCATACTTTGTGTTCACAGTAAGTTATAGCCTTTAGAATTTAACTGAAGCAGATCCTTTTGACCGTACCTTACATAAGGTGATACAGAGTAATTGAAAAGACAGCAAATAGCACTTCATTTTGACCCTGTACGTTCTGGTGTTTGATAATTAGTGATCAACTGGTATTTTTAAAGGAGTTGGATTGGTTGGACTGAATCAATATTAAGAATTATTTGCTAAAAATTTCTTTACGTGTCTTTCAGACCATTAAACAATAGTTTTATTGGATTACCGCAAATAAGTCAATTGGTCACTATAAATTAGTGGTTATTGCGTCATAACTATTTGATTACTTTACCTATTTAGCAGCACGCAATTACTATTAGGTACGAGTTATAAAGATAAGTAAGATAAGTTTGAGAACCTTTGATCTAATTTATACTTAGAGGAGACAGATGGGGTAATTGTCTTACCAATGGTTTACGTTTAGATTCGAGATAAAACAAGTTTAGTGCTGTTTTAGGGATGTTAGACCGAACAGAATAGAACACAAACTTTAGTCGATTTAAGAAAAACGCTTCAATTTGAGGTTACAGAGAGTCATTAATCTATACTCCATTCCAAAAAGCAATTTAATTAAGGCTGTTTTCAATTTTAGAAACAGAGATTTGAAACACTTACTTATTCTTAAACAGGTTTAGTAACGTCCAAGATAATATGTCTGATAATATATCTTTCTGATAAATAAATCATATTTGCCAATCAGAATTGGCCAGAAAGCTATACATGAATCGGAAAATCTTGTCGCCCTTATTTAGAATTAAGTATAGACATAGACAATTGTCGTTTACGTCGTATTTCGTTACGTAATGGTTCTTGATACGTATAGCTGTTGACCAAGAGTGTCAGAGAGAATATTATATTCTGTTTATTTCAAAAAAGAGGGCATTTGTAGATCAAAACACGTTATAAAAAGGAAGGCAAAGGCTTTAAGTTCAACACAATTATATTTATAAAAAAATTGCATAAGTTGGATTAAAATTAATTATGGTAATTTGTGTGACGAGAAACTACCTAACTATTCGTCTGTTTTTCAGAATCAAAGAAGTTATATCTAGATGTTTTGTAGTTAATAAATAAAAACGCAAGAAACTGAAAAAATATCCATATTTATACGTAAACACGAACATATTTTTCTGCTAATGTTTTAAATTCATGAGAACAAGGTATTTAAAAATGAAATTTATAAAAAATCACTTGTAAACACAAAAAACAACATTATTATCATTTTGGGGTTAATTTATGCGAAAATGCAGTTGCAGAGAACTCGAGTTCAAAGACACCTAGCGCCACACCTTGGTAGTCTCTCGAACTAACACTTTCTTGGGAAAATTTTGAAAATGGACGATTACATTTAGGAGTAGAGCCATGCTTTTCCCTAAGTTTTTACAGATAACATCTGTTACATTTTCAGATTATAAAGATAATGTCATATACGTAAGAACCTATAAAATTTAAAATGAAGACAAAAACGATCATAGTCACGTTTAGGGCGTGATATCGGAATTTGATCATTAGCACACTTTCACACAGGACATTTTTCCTCAACATTATGAGGTAGATAGAGTTCAAATTGATCTAATTTGTTTCTTTATGCTTTCAAATCAAATTGTCACCGACTTTCCGATACATCTTACAGGTATTTCTTAGACATTTACTAGGTAAGGTATGTACCTGATTTTGCAAGCCTTCATGAACTTGTGTGAGCGAGATGGATTCGCGGCGCCACGTGCGTCGAAGCGCGACGGAAAGAAAATTCTCACGTGATTTCATACAAATGTCCATACAGTCTTTACACTGGAAGTTGATTGATGATTTAAAGCATATGTTTTTAATACAATTTTGTATGTAGGTCCATGAAAGCTTGATCGTAACTGGCGTGCGGCGGACACGGTAGAGAGTAGCAACAGGCGGTCGTGTGGGCGGGGCCTTAGGTTTTCACGCTTGCGCAATAAGACCCTCGTTTCCATGACAACGCCTCCTGCGAATGTTTGTGATTAAGCGTAACACCCATAAAGAGGTTTTTCAAGGAAACTTTCGACTATGATTGACATGATAATGATGTAATAAGAAGCTTATATTATAATTATGATGCTAAGCTATTTCTTAAACGGGGAACAGTTGCATTCTGGGACTATTTATTCAAAAACAACAAAAAAGTAATCAAGATTATATTCCTTGATATATTAGTCAGAGATACAGTACTCTAAATAGGTACACCATATCCAGAATATCCATATTATACGTATAGTGCCCAAACATTTTTCGTTGACTTAAAATATTGGTAATTTTTGATATACCTACTTAAACAATTTAATGTTTTCAAGTTATATCAGCCCATTTCTGAGCATAAACCATAGTAAACAATTTATCTTATTATAATTTGTTAAAACATCATAAGTAAAACCATTGTTTATAATAATAATAATAAAAATTGGATCGTTACGAAATATCTTACTTTTTGGTTTGCGTATACTGTTACAAAAATTTATGAAAAGAGATGTACATGTAAAATGAATTAAAGCTAAAACCAAAATACTCATTAATCTAAAAGAAGACTTAAACATCTAGAAACTGGGTTCAATGTCACAATGAAAGGAAATGAGATTACCTGTATACTTTGCTGGGAGCTTAGCTAAGAGCGTCGAGCAATAAAGTTTTGTTTTACTTTGAGAGAAAGCTACATCTAAAGTTGCCTTATGGATATAGATATAATTTTCTATACTGTGGTGTACCTAAGTGTTCTTTTTTTTGTTTGACAAGTCAAAATATCGAGAAGAAGAAATATATCTGGAATATAACTCGATCGCAATCACAAATAAAATATTCTCAGAACTCTAATAACTGTCGAATTTTTTGTCAAACGAAAACATTTATCTCTATCTTCTTAATAAAACCGTAAAATCATGAGGAATAAAAAAGTTGCGGTTCACTTCATATAAACTCGATAGCGCGGTTTAAATGACGTGCAGCGCCATCTACTAACAAAATTGTTAGTTTGTTTGTTTGTTCGCGCATGACGCAAAAACTACTGAACCGATTTTGATGAAACTTTTTTGTTTGATAGCTTATGATATAACTTAAAATCTGGTATATTATTTGTGCGGACGAAGTCGCGGGAAAACACTAGTATACTAATAATATCATTGAAAGCCAAATTAAATAAAACATTTTATTTTAATTATTGAAATAAACAATATCAACACAAAATTATTATGTTTTCTTTCAGATGAGAGAGAACAAAGCTAGATTTAATAATGGCTGCTAATTTAAATGAAAAGTAGAACCTTTTTTTCAGATTTCTAGTTTTGCATTTAAACATTAAGGTAAAAAATCACTTTCTTTTTTACATTCAACTTTAGAAAAAACCTCGAACTACTGATTAATTCTGTGTATATTTTTAAAAGAACAAATTTGATTTCGTAAAATGTTCTGTGCAGTGTTTCCAATCATCGATACAGTTCCACAGGTGTGGATTAAAACTGTTTTAGCTAAATGAACATTTTGCAATTCATTTGCATTCCAGCTCATCCTCTTGTGGATTAAAATCCATTGTTTTACGTAGCCGGTGGCCAATGGACTAATTAATTAAGCCATCAACCGTATTCTAGACGGTGTTTATTTTAACCCATAGTCGGCGCGCCCGGAAAAATAACGGTGTTCTAGGATTATATTATTTGCAATCCACATTTAAAAAGATATTTTTAAATATACAAAAAAGAGTAGGTTAGCAAATGTTAAATAATACTTTTTATTTTTATCATTAAAATTTCGAAATAATGAAGAGAAAACAGAATTTTAAATTCGATTGTGTTAAATGGACGAAAACATTTAATGAAATTTAAAAACAAAATCAATTAGAGTATACCTAGTACGTATGTTTTTTTTTATTTTCATTCATTAATTCAGATGAATCGGGTTACGCATTTATTTATGTAATCAAAATGATTTTGTATTTAATAAATAGGTACATATTTTTTTGTTTAGTTCCAGGGCATGATTAAAGGGGAGGCCTTTGCCCAACAGTGGGATGAATTGGGCTAAAGAATTATTTTGTATTTTTCTCTGTAGTAAAATTTAGTAATTTTGAAATTACTTAATCGCAATTAGGTAATATTTAGCTATATTATTGTATGCATTATTAATTTGGCTTGTATTATTGTCAGATTTAAATTAATCATAATTATAGTTTTTTTATACAAATGGAATACAGTTGTACTCCGTGCGTGACTCAAGACTAATATACGAGATTGTTAAATAGACACAGATGATATTGCTCTTTGTTGCTATTTGGAAAATGCCAACCGGTATATTACCTAATTATCTAATGGTCTTAATAAACTAAAATACTATCAAAAAAGGAAAGAATGACAAAGACTAATAATAGGCGATATTACACTTCAAACAGTAAGTGCTTTTTGACTTTACTAAAGTAACGTTATCATGGTTATTTAATTTGAGTGCTTCCGTTGTTCGTAAAAGGGACTAAAAGTTTTATTATATAAATTGATAAATTGGTTGACATTTCAATACGTGGAGTACATTTCAGTCTTGATACTACTGCTACGCTAGAAATCATATTCCATTAAAGATATGCATTGTTTAAAAGAGGTTAAAGGGGGAAAAGTTTTTGTGTAATTAATTACATACAAATACATACATATACTCACGCCACTATCCCACAGGGGTAAGCAGAGCTACGGCTCGCCACACATTACGATTCTGACATACTTCTCTCGCTTTATTCATTTTCATATATCTCTTCATGAAGTCCCGTCTGTAGAGGATGCTACACACTTGCCCTTTTCAGTAATTGATTAACCGGTAAAAGAGTTGAAACGCCAACTAATTTCAAAATAAAGAAGTTTTGACACACATTTATATAATTTTTTACATCATGGTGCCTTTGGTTCGTTACTTAAAATTAACTGTTTCTTTACTTTTCTTTTACATTTGTGACTAGACTCCGATAAAAATACCTGTGCTTAAATATTTTTAATATTGCATTGATAAATCTGAAAACTATGTACCTGAGAAAGAAAATATGGAATACATCGCATGTGTTACATCTTAAATTACAGAAAATTACGTTAAAAGTAAAATTAGCACTAGGTACTAATAAACGAGCAACGAGAAAATACGGTTCTAAGAATTTCGATAACATTTTCAGAGTAGGGGTTTATAGGGGGCAAAAAATCTATCAAATTAGGAGTAATCTCTGGAAAGACTAGTTTTCAGCCAGCATAGAGCCCGGTCGCCCAAATACTTTGACTTACCAAAAATTTAATATTTAGAATACTTGCATAATAACATTGCACTCTTCTCCTCTCACAAGTACTTGAAAACAAGTTGCTAGTTCGTGAACAAAATCCAGTGACATCAAAAAGACAAGCCATAACAAACTTTGAAGATTCAGAAATAAAACGATCAACAGAAAGTTGCCATAAAAACTTATCGCATCAACCGCTTTAGAGTTCATTAAGATGGTAATACGACTACACCACTATAAGCACGATACACCGCTGCATTTATACGAGGTTTTATCGCCCAAGTTGTATCGTAACCGTCAAGCTATATGTCGCAAGTCGTGAAAAACATCTCCGTTAACTTAATTAAACAGGGTTGACCCATTTTCTTCGTACTAAAGGTGGAAATTAATTAATTATTCCTTTAAAAGGGTGAAAATTGCAAACTGTTGCTGCTGCATGCTACGGTTTTTTCTAGAGCAGTAGAGACAATCAGTTTTTCTAAATACTTATCAATACATAATAAAAACTGTTACCTACTTTAGGTATTAATAGAAGTTAATATTTACTGTTTATGATGAATGCAAAATTTTTACTCTCTCACTTTTTATAATACACAAAAATGTAATATACCTACGACTTTCCAAAAAGTTGCGTCTTGTGTTCATGTTCAGATCCGTGTGAAAAAATGACGATGTTTAATTTGAAAATTTATGTTGTAAATTTTTTCAGATTCGCTCAAAATCATCTTTATAAAATTTTGTAGTATGAGAGACAAGATAAAACTTAATGTACGTTTTAAAACTAAAAGATGTTAATATGTATTTTGAATTTAAGTTAAAAAAATAGTAAGTAATTGAACCACATTCACATTTTAAAACTCGAATATCTTTGTAACTCGAAACTCGTTTTAAGAAGTGTCATTACCCATAGCTTGCACTAAGCCAGCGTTAGGAGTCAGGTAAGATTGCGGTGGACTTTCGACCCATTGGTCGAAGTTTCTTCAAGACCGATAAATTACCGAGTCACTTTTACAGCCCTGGAGGACATACGACGAAACTTTAATGTGGTTGGAGCAAAGAGTGGGTGAGAGCGATGGTTTAGTGTTTTGTTGGAAGATTCAGCTGCTTTTGGAGAAGATATAATACTATCATGAGCAGCCTTTATACAAACCACTGAAGGAGACAAGCATCTTCTATAGAAGACAGATTAAAGTCATCCCCCGGGCTCGCAGGACTTCATTGTCTGTCGCACGCTGTTGATCCTGGTTTAAAGGAGTAACAGCGGGGGGACTGTGTGGTGGCGCATGATCGAAATAAACAATAATAATACTTTTAGTTCCGTTATGCATAATATTAGAGACTAAAATATTTTTAAGTTACTCATGCCGTACAAATATTGCGTACTAGATGCAGTTAATGACGCGAGGTCTTAGAATGAAGCAAAGAAAACTTGGGATCTTTTATTAATATTTATTTTGTTGGTGAGATAGATTTTCTAACGTAGCTGAAGACCGAAGACCAGCTACGTACCATATTATGATAACCATACAAATAATCTTCTTTGCATAAATTCGTTGCGGGTTCCAAGACAGATAAGAGATATCCCCCGGGATTGCTGGACTTCATAGTCTAGTATTGTGAGCGGGCACTGCTTTTGATTCTAGTTTGCAGGAGTTATAGGGATGGGCTATCCCAGAATTTAAAACAAAACTTTGCCACTACAAGTATTTATAACAATGTTTCTTACTACACAAAATACGATCATGCAACAATCAAAGACGAAAAAAACTGTTCAGTAAACACCATAATTTGTCTAAAAGTAACTACATTAATTTCCTCCCATCTTTTGTCTCCTGACTTGTCCACCGTTGTAACCCCCTGACGCATTAAGTGGATAATCCTGAGTTCATACTTTCATCACGATAATGGATGCATCGAAAGCCATTTAATGCCATCCAACGGGTTTTTATTTTTATGTGCACTCTATTCGAGTGACGTTATTGAGTTTTTTGGAGCGTCGCATGAAAGGGTTCAAAATGAATTGAGTTGGGAGTTTGTTTTGGAACTGAAAAAAGTACGGTTGGCCTAATACGGCGTCACAGGTAAATCCACTGTATCTATAGGTAAAAGGGTAAAAAAGCCATGGTGGAGTAGGGACTAGTAACCTTAACTTATTACAAGCTTGATGTAAATATAATTTGTTTGATTCCGATCAAACAAAAGAAAAACAAAACCAATCCGATCGGGTACGAAACACAGATCTGCGCTCCAGAACTGGTATAGCTGACGTAAGCCTAAGTCAGCTCAGCTGAAGTGGGACTGGGCGGGAAATATCTGCCGCATGCATCGGCAGAGGTGGACCAAGATGGCCACAGAATGGATTCCAAAAGATGGTTGACGACGTCGTCGAAGGCCCAGGATGAGATGGAGCGATGCCTTGAATACCTTCCTGAAGGTTTGGCCAGATATTGCATTGCATAGGGAGGATTGGAGGAGAAGAGGGAACGCTTTTGCCCAGCAGTGGGACACAAAACAGGCTAAATAAAAAAAAATCTCTCACTTCCTCCTCTAGGAATATAGTCGTGAACATAACTGAACCTACCACTGCACTTTCTTTGCAGAGTCCTTCTGCTTTCTATGCTGACACTTTTTAAGGAGATGATCAGACCATTAAACGGAACAACGTTCTCTATGGGACCAACATCGAAATCGCGAAAAAAAACAGCTGTTCCATACAAAACTGTAAACCTACTTGAGCGAAATGTATGGGACAGCTGATATTTTTTTTGCAATTTCGATGTTGGTCCCATAGGAAATGTTGTTCAGATTGATGGTCTGATCATCCCCTTAAAAAGTGTCAGCATATTAAGAATGTCCCTGTATGTATAAAAAGATGGTTGATCTAGAATATTATAGATTTAACTTCCATGACTTTGGATTCCATGACTTATTATAGATTTAACTTCCATGACAAAAATATTATCTTGCATGCCTCGAACCCGCAAGCCTAGCATCGCAAGCAACGCAGCATTCTGTAAGTCTTACCAGCTTGGCAAACTGATTTTCAATGTAAATATCAGCGTATTATAATTTTAATACCCAACCAACTGGACACCCTACAGAATTAGCAAGACATTTGGAGTACCATGACGTAAGGCTTCCACGAGATCCGCCATGATGGATCGCTCCAAATGTGTTCTGCATCTCGGACGGTGTATCACCGCAAGCCTGCTTAACATATAGTTTGATAGCCTATGTCCACTTTTATATCACTTTTGTTTAAAAGACATACTTCATGCCTATACGTCTTTAATTACCGTCATATTTTTGTGGCGCATGATAAATGAATTGTGTTAACAAAGAATTATAATATAAGTCAAAAGTATTTGTCATTATAAGCTTCTGTACATTATATCAATAAAAAGGCACATGCTTTCACTCTCCAATAACTATGGCAAGGAGCGGTTCATACTTTCAAGGATAGGTGGATTGATGATAAATATTGCATTGTACCTATTTTGAAAGTTTAAAAAATTCCTATTAGGGATAATCCTTCATTAATATTTAATGAAGTAGAAAATTGAATATCAAAACATCGCAAGTTAAAGCAAGCCATAGCCTGTAGGATTCCACTGCCGGTCAACAATAATAAATTACCAACATAATCAACAACATTCAGATTTTTTGTCTTACTAAAATAGACAAGAAGCTTAGATGCTCATACACTTACAGTAAAACGATATCAATTGATTGCCTTGGTAACAGAATTTCTAAATAAGTAGACATGAACTGTTGGACTAATATGTTTGTATTGTGTAGATGGAGTGAATACTACCTACTGAAATTCTTCACTAAGTAATGTTGAGGTAGATTTAGAGAATTGATATTCTCGCAACGATGCTGCAAGGGTAGACAGAGACTACTGTTCGGCTAGACTTTACGATTATGACACACTTTTGAAAATTAATTGACGACACAGACAAAACTTTATCCCTAAGTCTCTTAAGATACCCACGAAGTGATTTTAAGATACTCACGAGGACAGGAAAGTAAGAAAGGTCTCGCCGAGGTCAACAAACATGTGATCTGAGGCTTTCTTATTTACTGTCCGAGGTTAGTATACTATTTTTCTCCTCGACGGAGGTGGAAAGCGACAACTTCGTTTAGCGCAGCGGGACGATAATTGACGCTTTCCGTCTGGAGGGGAGAAAATATATTTTCGTTAAATTTCATACCGGTACTGACCTTACAGCATTGTTTCATTTAAAACACTTACAAAGTTTCAATGGCATTCAAAGTTATCAACATGCCAGTGCATGCCATAGTACCTACCTACCTACCTACTTAGATACAAATGTACGTACCGTACATGCAGGAAAATACTACTTTGCTCATAAAAGTTTAATGTCCTGCGATAAACCCAAATAGTGTACACTATACAATACGTATAGCATAAATGCAGTGGCGACTGTCTGTCTATGTGTTTGGATTGAAGATCTAGTTCTCTTAAATTTTAACTAAACACCTAATAAGGATATCACATTGCAGCACAGTATTTATCATTGATACTACTGTAGACTTTCGACCACTAACTTCAGTTCCGAAATTTTAAATTGTTGTTATTGCTTGATAAATGATAAATATTGGTAAAAAAAATTACGCACAGTTGTTTGCTGTCAAAAAGGACATTGGGCACGAAATGGTTCGAAATGGAAGCACTCACGATGTATTCATAACCTAAAAAATATATATGATTGTAAACTTCCTAAAATAGGTTCGGGTACATTATATTTACTGTTAACACTTCGCCTTTTCTTTTTTCATACACCAAATTCACAATTCTTTTGTTTTTCCATTTTTCTATTCCATACAGCATAACACTCTCCCTGAGGCCTGTGCCCTGCAGTGGGATAGGCTGATGATGATGATGATACCATCGCTTTTTTGCTGTAAAGCAGCAGATTTATAAAATTTGCTTCTGCCTATTGTTCTTAGAACTGGATAGTATAGTCTGTCTATAAAGTCGTGGCATTAATGTTTGAGGAACTGACCATTTTAGTATGGTGGTGTTTCCAGGTTATGCTTGATTTTGACGTTCTTGAGGTAGCGCCCTCAAGATTCCTCCTAAGATTGTTTCCTTCTGTTGGACAGTCGTTGGATTGGCCGCCAATTAATCAGCAATTATTATGCCTGGGGGAACTACGGTTGATGAATCTTGTATACTAACTTAGTCATCATCAATTTATGTACCAGTTCAAAAGTAGATATTATATGTACCTACACACGGCGACAGATCAACCGACCCAGGGTTCTGTCGCCGTTTAAAAAAAAATGTTTTTTTCCCCTCCGGACGGAAAGCGTCAATTGTCGTCGCTAAACGAAGTCGCCGCTTTCCAGCTCCGTCGAGTAGAAAAATAGTATACTAACCTCGGACAGTAAATAAGAAAGCCTCAGATCATGATTACATGAGATCTGGGACCTTTCTTACTTTCCTGTCCTCGGTGTGTAATCTACCATACCATGCAATATTTGAATAAAGATAAATTTTTACCGCTTTGCTTCTTTTTCCATAAAAAAAGACTTACCTGAAACAAAAATAATTATGTTATTAGCACAATAAACTTGGCGTGGATTATGGATAAGTACATGGCAAATATTTGCAAAAATATTAATTGGGGCAGTTTAGGTTACGTAAATGGAATGCAGTAAGATCATTTGGTCTGTTTGTTTGTACACGCATAACTTAAAAACTACGGAACCGATTTAAATTGAGTTTTCACAAAATCATAGGGGCTTAGTTTTGGGTTAATATTTCGGCCTTACGTCATCCCAATCACTTTATGCAATCAAAGTAAAGAGTATTTAAAGTCAGTGGTCTGTGTGTTTCGTACACATAAAACGTCGCGGGCGTCCAAATAAATCAAAATGATTAGGTAGGTAGGTACTTTAAAAAATTATAGGCTTAAGCTGCTAAAAACAACAAAGCATTTTACAAATTATCTTGTTTTTGATGCCTCTTAGAAACGAACGGATTTTGTTTAAGCTCTTCACGGTTGTATCTAATAAAGTATTATTTTTTGAGGAGCCAATTATTTTTATTTTGGCTAGGATTAAAATACTAATTGGCTGAAAAGAGATTGGTTTTTTAAACGCATTAAGAGATTCTGCTAGCAAATAGTACCTGTACCTATAAGCTTCTGTTATAGTTGTCTGAAAAAGTAATCAAACTGAAATAAATCAAGTAAAATGCGCCGCGAGAAGAGCTCCAACTAAGTGGGTGGTCACGAAGAAGGCAATTGGAGAAAAACTATAACGGGCGGTACACATGAAGAAAGGTAGGACTAAATGGAGGCGTATTGCATACAGTCGCATAGCATAGCATAGCATATGCTCACGACTATATTCCCCGATGGGGTAGTCAGAGATATTCTGAAACCTCAGAACATCCACGTTTCATCAGTAGTACCGAAACTCTGTCCATTGTGACGGGGGGTGAGCCCGTCGCCACATATAATGGACAGTGGGTACAATACACGCCTCGAAATTGAAGTATGCAGGTTTCCTCACGATGTCATACAGTCGCAATGTTTGTAATTAATAATCAACGAGAACGTTAAAATAAGGTAGTTCATCAACCTTATGTAAAAATAGGTAGTATAGAGTTAAGACCAAGGCAATAGTAAACCGAGAGACAAAACTCTCTCTTATTCACAATCAAATTCGATTTTTTTTTTCATCTAAAAATTTTAAAGAGTTCCGTGGCTGAATAACTGACTGACGGACAACATACAGCCTAATTTGCATTAGAAACTATTAATTATTATATTACTATAAATATTGAATATATATTTTACAGAAGATGTTGGGGTGAACTAAGAAAGGATGTTTCGAAAATCGACCCCTAAATCCAAGCGGACGAAGTCGCGGGTCAAAAGCTCGAATCGTCAAAACAAATAAAAGTCAAACGACAGACAATTATAAAATACACTTTAAACAATCCAAACTAATTATAATAAAAGATTCAGGAAGCTGAAAGTGTGTATGTTAGTTTTGTATGTATTTTTAAGTATTTAGTATTTTTTTAGTATTTTTTAGTAAGTACTTAGATTTCTTTATAAAAAGTCTTTAGAATATAATGTTAGTATGCATATAGAGGATAAACTAAGCATAAGTATCCTGATTCTACTTACTAATTCAATAACACAGTAATAAGTGATGAACAAAATTAAAACAATTCACGGGAGCACACAGAATATTTTGTAAGAGCAGTGAGTCATTTATTACAGACTTATTACTGACGCCCCCTGGGAAGCCAAGATAGGTTGTCTAGGGAGCTGCCAAAGAGTTAGGGATACTGGATGAAAAAAAAAGAGCATACAAATATTTCATTTTATGTTGGGTCGTAATAAAGGATCATTCTTGTTAGATCCACTGTGGACTAATGTGAATGTTTTTCTCATATTAATAGCAGCGAATTTTTGTTAACAGCTCACCTCATCTAAATTACTAAAGTTATATCATCCATTGGATGTTTAATCAAAAGGCTTTAGATAGATTCGGACAATATTTATAAAGGGGAGTTTTTTTTCACTTTGCTGAAAATGTTTTAACAAATTGTTTTTGTAATTAAAAACAGAAAGCGCCCAATGAAGAAAACAACACCAGATTTTCATCGTTTGATTGAAAATTATTTTTAATTTGTATTGTTGAATTATATTTATATGTTGCAATATTATAATAGGTATGTATCATTGTAAGTTGTAAATGTTTAACATGCTGTTACTTTAATTACAGACCTTTGCCCTGCAGTGGGATTCTACAGGCTATACAAGGTGTTACAAAACTACAAATAAACCTTTAAGGGGGTGGTGTAGACCATCAAACTGAACAACTTTCACTATGGGACCAATATCGAAATCGGGAAAAAAAAATTGTATGTTCTATACTCTACAAATCGACTAGAGCTAAAATATGTATGGGATATGAAATTATTTTTTTCGCGATTTCGATGTTGGTCCCATAGAGAAAGTTGTTCAGTTTGACGGTCTTAACAACCCCCTTAAGAGTTTCAAAAATTTATTGTTACTTATGAAACACCTTGTATAACTTAGGTACATAATTTTACTTTAAGTTTGCATTTTTGGCGTTCATTTTTAGACAATCGTATATTATCTAAACCACTCTCCATATTATATCTTTTTGCAATATTTAAAAATAATGCATAATTTAAATTTCTGTCACTTCCAGCATCATCTCATGTAATCTAGGATATTTTAAATTACGTTGCCGTGATTGTGAGAAGTTTGCATATCGTTGTAATTGTTAGAGATGGATCCTTGGCAGGAATACAAACTGGCTGACTTCAATTATCTTGAGTCGGTTTTGTAAAGCGCTATAAGCACATCTTAAATAATAACTTATTTCTACAAAGACTTATCTTAGTAGTCAACGATCTCTCCTGTACCTTATACTTGTAAGTATACTAAAAGTAGAACCTACTAGATACTTATTTAGTGTTTCTTACAGATAATCACTGTTTTAAATATTATTGAATTATTGATTATAAGCACGTTACAGCCATGTTGTGCTATTTCGAATCATATTAAAGATTGAGAAATTTGTCTCGGGCGGGACTTGAACCCGCACTCTTCCAATCCGGGGAAGTGCGTTATCCAATTTCGCTACCGAGTCCACTAACCAGATTGTAATGGACAGTGGGTACAATACATGCCTCTAAATAGAAGCATGCAGTAGATTTCCTCATGATGTTTTCCTTCACCGAAAAGCCAGTGGTGTTACAAATCGTACATTAATTCCGAAAAACTCATAAAAAACTCGTATTAAAAAATGCTAGGTTAAAAGTAGCCAAAATCGAAGGGAATGGATGATATGTATGGACCTAGAGGAAGCAAGAGGGGTGTGTTTGAACCGCCCAAAGTCCATCCATCCATACTCTCTGCCTACCCCTCTGGGAAAAAGGCGTGAGTTTATGTATGTATGTTTACGAAAGAACTAAACTATGTTTTGTACTACGTTGACAAATGATTACTATTATTAATTATTTTTTTTGGTTACGTCGCCATAATTACGAGTATGCAATGTAGGTATTACATTACTATTGATAAAATAAAATATAACCAATGGAAATATTCCATTCGGGAAATCTAATATTTACAAATTTATATTATCGTCTCAACTGTTTCCTACACAATCCAATAAACAATATCTTTTTCCAATAACATTTATTATTTACTTGGTTTGGTGATATAGTTATTTGATAGGGTTGGACCATCGGAAATCTTATCTTATCATCATACTATTTTTGAAAATGTTTTGTCATTATCGTTAAGAATTATTATTATTCCAAAGTAGATTAATAATCTAGAGTAAAGAGAGTTATGATGACGTATTATCTAAGATGTCGATCTTTTTATAATCCTGACTAATTATACAAAAAAATGTTTATGCAATACAATACAATACTCTACAAATATACCAAAAACATAAAATAACAATATTAAAAGCAAACTAGCCGTGGTGGTCCAGTGGCGAGTAACCTTGCCTGCTGTGCAGAAGGCGATGGTTCGATCCCCGTCCAAGCCGACTCGTACCAATGAGTTTTTCGGAATTTATGTACGATTTGTTACACCACTGGCTTTTCGGTGAAGGAAAACATCGTGAGGAAACCTGCATGCTTCAATTTCGAGGCGTGTATTGTACCCACTGTCCATTATAAGTGGCGACGGGCTCAACCCCCGTCTCTCTATCTCTGACTACCCCCTCGGGGAATATAGTCGTGAGCATATGCTTATGGAAAAGCAAACAAAAAGAGTACAAAGTCTTATCACTAAAAGTGATTTCTTCCAGGCAATCCTTGTGGGCCAGGCCTATGTCCAGCAGTAGACGTAGGTACATCCTCTAAGATGAAAATGATGATGACATTGAATTTTCTTCTCTTCCATAAAATATTTCTTACTACTTTTTACAATGAACTAAATTTTTCATACATGTTGGTCCAACTAAACTAAAGTAGGATAATAGTGAACATAGTACCAAGATAGACCAGAACATGGTTACTAAAGATCTCGAGCAACTAAAGATACCTAACTAAACTGAAATTACACAGAAAACGGATGAACGACATGTTTTGTTATCGAAAGCGACGAACTACTTTGATCCAGCGCAGAAAGTAAGTTAGTAACGTAGTTTTGAGCTAACCAAGTGCAGCATAAAAAAATCGGAAAAATCATAGTTTTAGTATAATATACTTACTAGTATTTACCCGCGACTTCGTCCGCACAAATTATATACCAGATTTTAAGTCAGATCATGAGCTATCAAACAAAAATGTTTCATCAAAATCGGTTCAGTAGTTTTTGCGTGATGCGCGAACAAACAAACAGACGGACAAAATTTCTAAAAAAGGTTGATTTCGAGTCAGGGATACCTAAAAACCATATAGTAATCTTTTTTTGTAAATATCTTCAATGTACAGACATACTTCAGTTACAGTTTTATAATAGTTTAGACTACGTTAGATCGGAAATGCGAAAGAGAAACGGCATATAGTTAGACCATTCACGAACACGCTATGAGCTTGTCAGCGTCAGTTGTCAACGGAACAAATCCCTCTTTTTTCCAAAATCTCAGATTTTTTGTGGTCTCGCCTTGGATAATCCGTAACCGATCTAGGAAAAATCATTATTCGCATTTATCTCCTGACATTATAATGTCAAAGTGACTTTCAAGTAACATCCCTATCATAAGGTAAACTACCTTCAGCGATTACCTGCGTATCGTTACCATAGGTAGGTATTCAATTTGTTAGCAAGTCGTTCGGATGAAATATAATCTCGCTCGTATGGTTATACAGGATTTATGTCCGAGGAACATGTCGCGACGGTAATTCGGATGCCGCGGGTGTCTTTTGTTACACACAGTTGATTGGATTAGCAAACAGTTTTATAGCAATATAAGTTGTTTATCTCAGAAATGCACTATAATTCTCTATAATTCTATATCTCGGTGCATGTTATTTAATTGTTTTATTATCTTCATCATAATTAAAAAAAAAATGATTACATCATTTCGCGCTATTTCATAACTGTTCTCCTGTCTGTATCCCATTTGTTAATTATTGTTCATGAAGATTGTCCTTTTGTTTGTCGCTAATATGCTATTTCATGTGAGTAGTCAAAAGACTATCATAATTTAATTATGATAATTATTTAGTTTTCAACTTCAACGTCTGGCTGTTTGTAGTCCTAATGATAGTATATAACATGTTCATACCAACAAGAACCCAAGCTCGCCATTCAAACCAACCATGAGTATCAAAATTCAGGAGCGCGTACGGATAACTTAGTGAGTCGTTAGTCTGCTTTGAGTCGATGTTATTTACGATTCTAACGACATATAAAGAGGTTCATTAAGATGTTGTGGCATGCGGCGCCGGCGCCGGTGTGATGGAACCCCTGCTAGTAAATGGTGTTGAATGAAGAACATTTTAAAATCCGTAGTTGGATTTTGAAACGTGAGACTCTTCGAATTTAAGTACATTATAATTATTACAATTCATGTTATCATTGTCATCATAATAATATCTAAAGTGTTATTTATTTGCAATTTTTTAAGTATATTTTGGTAAACCAGAACGACAATTGTATGGGTCATTTGAGATGGGCTCGTGCTTGGCTTTATGTCACTTCTTTAGGTTCAGCTGAAAACGTAGTATGTCTGCTTAGAAAACGCTCTTTTCCTTCTACTTCCCATGAAAAATACAGATATCGCCTTTCAATTTTAAAACAAAATTAGCTATCAAGTAATTAAAAGTCAGCCCCAAGAACACTACCTTGAGGTACCAACTCCACCTATATCGTAAGCTATGCTTGTATCATCGTGTTTTATTCTTAACGTAGTTCGAGCTTGAATCTGTTTTATGGTAGGAACGTGAGACCAGAGTCAGTACTTAGCTGCTCGTAAATCAGTCTATAGTATGCTGAAGTACATACAGTTTAGTGCACTGTCGTATAGTTGGCAAAACCTTAGTTGGCTATTTTGAACTCTATTCTATTAGTAAATTTTATTTTGGCTGAAGGCCAGTCTTTTGGTGGCTTTGAACTTTTTGTAATCTTGAAATATGTTAGGCTAAGCGTTTAGGGGAGAATTACCCTGCATTGGGATAAATAGTCCCAGGAAACAAAAAGAAAGAACAGTATATGAGAGAAATCGGAAATTAATTAAACAGATGGCTTTAGAATTTGGTGATTAAACTTTAGAAACCAAACTTACGTGATCCTCTAATTACACATTTCAAAGAAGACAGTGTTTTGCTGTCGCCAACTATTTCCAAAACTACCTACATACTAAGGCATAAAGAGACAAGTTTATGAAAAAAAAAAACATATTCACTTTCTGACATCTTTTCGGACCAAGGTCACAAGCAGTTCCTCTAACCTCCTGCAAATTATTTTTATTTCCCGAAGTCAATATCTGGGGGGAAAACTATTTATAGGAGGTACCTATACCCTTATCGAAAAGACGAAATTTCAACGACTTCAGAAGACCTCAAATCAAAAATCTAATCAATATGAGTAACAAAATAAAAATTTTACCAATGCTGAAGTGGAACGAGTTCGAAATTGCAACATTCTGCCTACCAAGCACTGATTCAGGTCGCACCACGTATTTCGGAAACAAAAAAGCAGGTATCGGACGAAAGCCGGTTTTCCCCCTTTTTTTTCAAAACCTTTTTTTTTGTTCAAAACCATTGACTGCCCGTAGTTACATAGTGGGGTTGTATGTTTGGAGAAAAAGTAATAAACGCACAGAAAATCGGTGAAATAGTTTTTATGCTGAATTTTTTAAATGTTTCTATGTTACTGTTTTTTTCAGACCTTTTAAAGTAAAACGTGTTGGTTTTGTAGAAATGGAAAGCGAAGACTTTGATTTCAATACACAATTTTTGTTTTATAGAAATAGAGAGGTTTATTCCTACAGGGTGTTAGGGTAAAAAGTTGCATTACTTTTAGGGGTGATTGTACCCATGATACTGAACAATTGCGTCTTGCCCAATTTCATGATTCCTACCTACTGGTTTTGATTTGTAAGTTGCAAGGATAATTTTTTTTTCACCTCACAAGCTCGGAAAGATTCTGTTTATCATTCGAAATCTGAGTGCAAAAGTGCATTTTATCCGCTAGCGTGGAAAGAGTTTTTGAAATTCGAATCTGTCTATTCAATATTGTTCTATGCCGCCAATCCACTGAAAATGCTTAATAACTATTTCAAGTCACTGGCCAGCACGAAAAAAAACAACTTTTTATAATGTTCTTTTTAGCAATTCACTTTTTTTCCTCGCTGTTGCGAGGTGAAAAGTTGTGTGTTTTGCTCGGCTGCAAAGTTAGTCTGCGTCTCGTACCTTTGAAACCTTCGCTAAGCTCAGGATTCAATACAAGTACTCGCGCCAAAAAGAAACTTTACAGCCTAGAATAACAAATAACTATTATTGCGTTGATTTAGAAGATGGAATTTTTAACACTTCCAAGGTACTGTAAACCTTAATGTGTTTGTCAACTTATTCTATACTAGTGTTTTCCCGCGACTTCGTCGGCACAAATTATTTATTTATTTGCTTACAGGAAGATTTACAGATCAAATAGTATCTTTAGTTAAACATATAAGATATATCAGATTTTAAGTCAGATCATAAGTTATCAAACAAAAAAAGTTTCATCAAAATCGGTTCAGTAGTTTTTGCGTGATGCGCGTACAAACAAACAAACACACAAACAAACAGACAAACAGACAGACAAAATCTCTAAAAAAGGTTGATTTCGAGTCAGGGATACCTAAAAACCATATCGTAGTCTTTTTTTTGTAAATATGTTCAATGTACAGACACACTTCAGTTACAGTTTTGTAATAGTTTAGACTAGAGGACCGCGGCGAACTTCGTACTGCCATAGAATCTTCCCGACACACACTTGGCCGTTTTTATAGCCTATGTTAATCACTGATAATGTAGCATTCTAATGGTGAAAAAATTATTCAGATCGGTCCAGTAGTTTCGGAGCATGTTCATTACAAACATACAAAAAATCAAATCTTTCCTCTTTCTAATATTAGTATAGATAGCATAGATTATTACGTGTGTTATTAAACTTAATAACTCTACTCGTTCCTGGGACAAAGGGTCTTAACAGACGAAAAGACAGACGGACAACAAAGTGATCATAATTAAAGGTTCAGTCTTTTCCTTTTAAGGTACGGAACCAATACCACAAATATTCAAAACCACCCCTTTCTGTCACACCTGTATACATTGTCCAATAAAATGTTCTGCAGGTGCATATACTTGGAAAGGTATAATACCTTTATGCTTGGAACAAATCTGTAAATATCCACAAGCAAGGAGACCGACCAAAGAGAGGGGAACATAGGTTCATTGAAAACTTTTCCGCTACGATGACGATATAAAAATTTTCATAATGCGCACCGCAGCAGCTGATGCGATATTAAATTTTAAATATCGAACGCCCGACATTCAATTTGCCGCGAAATATCTCTTCGGGGTTCTAAAGACGGGTACACACGTCAATAAAATAACCGTTTCTGTTAGTACTATGTCGGATTTAGAGATTGTGGAAAATGTGATGTGTGTGTGCGTTTGGTTTATGTTATTGGTTTATGATTTAAGTACTGATTTATGTAACTTATTGATTAAAAAAATAGAAACGAATATAAACTAGCAGTTAGTTTAGTTTATTAAACAACAACAACTTAAAAATATATTTATTAATTGAAATTGATTAGTTGAGAAATTTAAAACAAACCTAAGAAAGTAAAACTTTTGTTATTAGAAACTTATAAAATATCATTCTCAAAAACTGTATGGTCATCTTGTTTTGGATAAAGACTACATTAATGAAAATGTACTTCGTAAAATATAAAACTAATGACGAAAAAAAGTAAGGTAGTTTTATAGTTTCTGATGATTCAGTACTAAAATCGTGCTACTTATACGCTATTCAAACATGATGCAAGATGAAAAGTACGAAAAATATCTCAGACGAAACGATAAGCTTGCTCGGTAGGTTATAAAGACGTTAACACACGTCAATAAAATAACCGTTCTGTGAGTTCGGCGTCAATTCAGAGATTTAGAGATCACTTGGAACAGCTTCAAATTATCCGTATTCGTTTATTGTTTGGTTTTTATCACTTCGCTTTTCTTTTGTTTTTTATTTCTTTTCTTGATAGATTGTTTGAAGGTTACAAAATGTTTGTAAATTCATCTAGAGAAGCTTTGGTAAGGTATTGTATAGTTTTAAAGATAAGAATACAATTAAAGGCTGTATCTTTTTCTGATTTTTATGATTGTGTTGTTATTTCTGATTAGCTAACTAATAATAAAAACCGGCCAAGTGCGAGTTGGACTCGTGTACCGAGGGTTCCGTACCAACATATTTTATTTGTTTTTTCTAGATGTTTTGTTTCATTCTCTATCGTGAAAATGGTAAAACAACAATTAATATAAACCGGCAGACACATCTTTTTATGCGGTAATTTTTAATACTTTTGCGTTTTGCTGCCACCAACCAATGAGGCTATTAATTGGACGATCCTCTGGGTAGATCTCTCCTGATGGATAGATCCAGGAATTTCTGGATAGACTAGTTCACCAAGGATCTCGAGGAGCTGGATATGCTGAATTGGACAGATATAGCATAAAAAAGAGATGAATGGCCGCAACCAACCAGTGCAACCTTACGATCGAGTTGTATATCGCGTAAAGCTCATATTTAGCGTAAAAGAATTCAGGGTTGAATAATAAATAATTATTATTTTATCAACCTACGTAAAAAAAGTGATAGTAGATACCGACCAATCAAAATTCAGGAGCATTTCCCCGTAACTACAGAACAGATATTGTGAAAATGCCTAATATTAAAACGTAATAAAATTCTTCCGTCGCTAATATAATTCAATAGCTTGGACCGGGCCTAAGGGCGTAAACATACGGAAATTCTTCTAGCCCGTATCAAGTTTCTTAGTAATGTTTTTTTTATAAATGTCTAAATGTGTTGTGAAAAGATTAATGTTTACTTTTATAAAATCAAAGCGAATTAAAGCCTGACCATGAAAATAAAAAACCTGGATTGGGGGCGCTGCAATCGACTGTCACCTTTAATGTTAGTGTTCCAAGTACAAAAATTTGTTCCAATGATTTTCCGCAACATGGCGAGGTTTTTTATATATCTGGTCAGGCTTTAAAACCGGTTGTCAGCCTTTTTGTCACCATCAAATCCCGACCAAAATTTTTGAATAAAGTGTTTTATTAGAGTTAAACTTTAGGATAGCTATTAAACTATCATTTGCACAATTTACCTTATAAAAGTAGGTAATAAACACAACAAACATATTTTTACCCAAATCATAGTAATAAGGATCCTAATTATCGTAGCATTTCAGTCCCTTAAAATTATTTATTCGACGACATTTTTTTCGTAAATTCGTAATAAAAATCCGTTTATCGGATACGTTCACAAATCAGCCTCGTGTGTCCCCGCCGTAGCAAACGGCAGCCGCACGGTGGCGCTGCCGGCTATCAATCGATACCACCCGGTTGCCTAGCAACGATCATGTTGCAAAATAAACAATCAGAAACGGGGCCCGGCCGAGAGCAAATTTACTTTCTTATTTTATTACTTGTGTAAACATTTTAGACCGATATTATTGGATTATTTACTCCGAACGCCCTTACATTGTGTATCATGTTTTTTTGATTATTTAACGCCATGCTTTTACCTCCGTGCGTGCCCGAACAGTGCGGGAAAGATTTTCGTCAGTCTTTGAAAAAGCCGAGTCCAAACTATCCCTATGGATATAAGACGAAGAAGCCGCGGATCGTCCCGGCGTTTACCATCCAAGCGATGCAGAGAAACACAAGGGTTATACCTCCACCTAAATGTGGAGTCTACGAGCCTGCGCCCCAAAGGCCGACTTTGTTTAGAAAATGCTACAATAGAGGAGAATTTCCCGTCGCAATCGAATTCACAATACATGGACGACAACTCGCTTGGAAGGTAATAATAGTTACAAATGTATCCTGCTATTTGCGTGAGTTAATATACGTTTTTCCTTAGTGCGTATTTTTATTAAGTCGATCTGGTTTGGGCTGGGTGTAAGCTTGGGAGGAAAATGGTGATGGAATTGGATTTCATACGATTTGATCACTACTAAGTACATCATTTTCATCATCAGCCTATCATCGTCCACTTCTGAGCCTAGGCCTCTTCCAAGTCGCGCCACAAAATTTTGTCCTTGGCCTTCCTCATCCAGTCGCTCCAGCGGTCGTCTGTCCAGCGGGATACAGGGCGTCCCACACTACACCTGCCAGTTCGTGCTCTCCACTTTAGAACTCTGACACCCTATTATCATTGGTTGCCAAAAATAGATGCTTATTAAACATGATAAACATAATATTATTTATCACGCACATATTCGAAAATGTGAATGAGGAACGAGTAAGTAGATACATTTCTCTTCAGAATAGAGACATGTCTACAACTAGGTACAAAGCTTACTTAGATGCGTGTAATTTTAAGGTTTGTTTTTAGCATATTTACGGTTCAAAGTAAAACGACATATTCCGCTTGTCTCCAATTATACCAACACAGGGCTTTTTTCAAGGAAACCTTTTTTACCTGGCGTTTTTGGATGGCTCTAAAAATAATATTTTCCCTGAGACGTAGATGCATTCTCTCTTTCTTACACTTCTGAATTGGAAATAGTCGAAAACTAATTCAGCTCAGGGATACGCTTGGACACAATAACTCTAAACGGTAGCAACTTGGTGTAGTGGAGACATCAAATATTATGTTAAAATGACCGAAAAGATGAGTCGCATGTTACGACACCCATTTCAGATTCATGCAATTCGAAGCCGTACTATACACGTATCCAAGGATCAAGCGGTGGCAAGTACATAGTAGTTCCAGTCACATAGATATCCTACAGAGAGACAGCTTCGACACAGTCGCGCTATAGGACATAGGGCGAGCGCGTTACGAGACCATTTTGTATGCTCCTAAAAGTTTTATCTCTTTTGGGCCAGGAGCCCAAGAAATTATCAAGTGTCCCATATTTTCCCTCGTCTCCCATAGACGGTGGAATGGCTCAGCTAAGTATAAACTAGATACACTCGACTCGGTTGAACGCAGAGCCAGGAGGCTCATTGGCGATAGTAAGCTGGTATAGACCAAGCTTCATAGCCTAGCCCACCGCCGCAGAGTAGCTGCTTGTCGGTCGTCTACAGATTGTACTTCGGTGATTGTGCCCAGGAGCTACATGAGCTCATTCCGCTTATAATCGCGCTAGTCGATAGACTAGCGCGATTGTTTCGAAACTTTCTCTCTATGGGGTAATTACAACGTAGATCATCTCAATCATAAAATATTTTATAAACAGGTGCCAATAGAAAAGTTGGACTTCCACCACTATCTGCCCATGTTCTTCGACGGCTTAGCAGAGAATACGTACCCATACACCTACATCGTGGATCAAGGCATCAATGACCTGGTCTCCAAGGGTTCCTACAAAGTGCTACCTTGCGTGCCGCAGCTGATCATTCCTTTGAAAAGTAAGATTATTTTGAGATTTTGACTATCTAGCCATGACGATTTTATTTAAGTGCGACGCTTTTGTTGATGGAGCAATCAACAATTCCATCTCACTTATAGGGTGATAATTTTATCAGAATAGATTACTACTAGACCTAATAGACATCTAAAAAATATTCCAACATAAATTATTATAGGTTTCTGTCATGTAAATACCGAGTAGGCGAGTAGTAATAACCTGGGAAGGTTAACCTGCGCAATGGTAAATTTTTCATTTTGACTACTCCTCAAATGGCCAATTATATTTCTTATGTTGACTTCTATATTCTATAAACTATATTATTGTTTTATGATTTTTGTAAAATTAATGAAAAATAAAGTTCTTGTACACTATGAATATTAGTTCAGCTCGCTCGTCATTTCTGATTCTGACCTGTTTATACTATTAATATATAAATGCATAAGTTGATGTGTCTGTCAGTATGATTGATTTATGTATTCTTAAAAGTTTATAAAGGAATGAAGGAAGGTTTTTTGACTGTTTTATAGTCGAAAGACTTATCCATGTATCAACACTTGATGCGTCAAGCATTGCACATTCTTTCATTTCACTTCAAAGCACATTGAAGGCAGACGTAACCCAAACTTGCCTCCAAAAACGTGGAACCCGAAATCTAAGATCACAACACCTGACACTGCCTCCCCAATAGGTATAAGTTAGCAAAAATTTATTAAAAACCTGATTATCTGAGAGGCCTCCCCAATCGCAGTTCGCTCTCAATAGGCTGTATCAGATATCGGCAGGCGATGGAGTAACTTGATCGTTGTTGCCCCTCAATTCCCAATAAATCAACATCGCCGTGATAACGTGATCTTTAAACTGGATCCTGATGTTTTTGGATGTTGATACTGGTTTATTCCTTATTTACATCTTATTGGTCGACTTTAGATGTTGCTTATTCAAAACTACAGCATTATACTATAGAATAGAAGTATATTAATGTTTTAATACAATGTGCTGTTGAACCCGGAGAATGTCAAATGATGGTGTACCTTTTTGTTAAGCCTAAATTTGACGTCTAATAGAGCATCTTGCGAATACTCTACAGCAAGATGACCACTCAGTTTCCTCCACTGATGCACATGACGCTATAGATACATTCGATCACCAACGCCCGCGTGATGTAGGTAGTATTGATCGTTCCCTCTCAACTCAAGAAAAGAGCCATTGCTCTGCAGTGAGAAGTATGTAAAGTGATTATGGTGATGATGTCCGTATTTTTATTATTCCCTTTAGGGGCGATCGGAAACTCAAAATTTCAGTGTTTTTGTGGATAAAATTCTCGACACGTCTATCCATCATGAAACTCCGGCGAATTATGCCAAAACTGATCCTTGCATTTTCAGTCTTAAAAGTTGATTATTATAGAAAAGATTCTGACCTCCTCATAAAAGAATTTCATGCCTCATATGTATGTAAATATCTGTACCACACGGCTCTTCCTTCCCTGCTTATTCAAACAGTAACATCACCGTAAGAACGTCGTAATCATAAAGATAATGGACAATTATTACCACATGGCAATTTCCACAGATGCCCTCGGAACAAAACGGCCTAATGTGATATGCCACGCCCTCAAATGCATGCAGATGATCGTGATTGGATGCGACAAAGTCGGCGAGGCTCTTGTGCCTTACTACAGGCAGATACTGCCGATGCTAAATCTTTTTAAGGATAGAAATCGTAAGTAGATACCAAAATGTAATAATAATATTAAACGATCCGCTTGTTGGTATGGTTACCATGCCAGACTGCCAAGTGGTGCTGCGTTCGAATTCCTACTCAATCACAATTAAAGAGTAAGGACTAATACCCTACAGCGTGGGTAGGCCCCTCACAGGGTGGACTGACGACCTGGTGAAAGCAGCGGGAACCGGTTGGATGAGGCCAGCACAGGACCGGTCTTTGTGGCGATCTTTGGGTGAGGCCTATGTCCAGTAGTGGACGTCTATCGACTGAAATGATGATGACGGTGACCTACTGTAACAGATACAGCACTCTATTAATTTCGCACGCTTTTTATTAGTATTTCGAACGTTGCGCTTCAGGAAAGACGAACTGAAATTCGCCTTATGTCAATGCGCGAAAGCCTGTATCGCGTGCGATACGCGGCACTGTTGTAGGTACTTATAGCAGCTATCAGTGAGCGTCGGTGTACTGTTTTTGGCGCCGGCTCATAGACAAACTCATCAACATTTCAATTTTAGTAAACAGTGTTCTCTACATAACTATACGAATATGACAATCTCAAGTTAAAATTAACATCAACAACGACTTAACTCACATGGAAATAAGTCAAGTGCTACGTGTCATCTCAGACAATATTTACTTAGGCACAACCATTCCTAAACAAGGTATGACGGTAAATCTGACCCCAAAACAACAGGTGAAGCCTAGAGTAGTAATGACACGTAATTCACAACACATTAGCTTAAAGTTCACAAAAACAACCCTTAAGCTCGTCCTCAACTATTTTGGAGCGAGAGAAATGAGGCGTAGGTAACAAATGCGAGACAAAACACTCGTTAGGTAAACATAAACCGAAGAAGTTTAGGGCGGTTCACATTGTGGGGGTCTTTATTGAAATAAAATTTGTTAAGTGATTTGGTTTGAAATCCTTTTACGTTTGGTTGTGATTGTGACTACTTGTAACAATGTTGATGATGAATGATGTTATAAATAGGTAGTGATGATATACAAATACAAATAATACAAATACAAATACAAATATCTTTATTAACAAAAAGAACAAATCAGTACACATGATACAATGGACCCCGCATGCGGCAAGCCAGAATCTCGGGAATCCTTTACGATTTATCTGGCAATAATTACAATTTTAGGACAGAGTGCGCGATATTTAAATAATTACAGTGATAAATAAATAAAGTACCTATAGACAATGAAGTTACAACTAACATAACGGAGACATGCGATGAAATTGAATATTGATTTTGTTTTTAAACCAAATTAAATAATTTGAGAAAGAGAATCTTGATTGATTCGAATGAAGTTGTTTTTTGCGATAAGAGCGTAGTTAGCCTTCTTAGCCGATCAGAATAAGAAGCGATACAGTAAAACAAATTTGGTTTGTGACACCTAATTTTAAGTCACATTGGTATCGATTCGGTATTGCCACGACTTAACTTAACTAAATTTATTCCTGACATTTTCTAACATTCGACTAAGAAAAGAGACAGAAAACCAACAACTGACTTTAGTGCTGTCAAAGTGACGCTACACGCCCAAAAACGACTTAAATAAGATGGCGTGCATTATGATGCCATCTTATTTTGGGCGTGTAGCGTCACTTTGACAGCACTAAAGTCAGTTGTTGGTTTTCTGTCTCTTTTCTTAGTCGAATGTTAGAAAATGACAGGAATAAATTTAGTTAAGTTAAGTCGTGGCAATACCGAATCGATACCATTATATATATTGTTTTATTTTAAGTCAATGAACAGATAAATAAAATTGGATATTTTTAGCAGGTTAACTAAGTACTACAATTTAGTCTAATTTATTAAACAAAAGAGTATTATAAGTTTTATTTGCAAAGATTGCTACCTATACAGGCTGTAAGGAAAAGTATAATTAACCTTTAAACCACATACTCTACCCATCAAACTGAACAACTTTTACTATGAGAGCAAAAAGATCAGATAAAAAAAAACAGCTGTCTGATACATTTGAGTCGAGTAGGTATTGCAGCGAGTAGGTATGGGACAGCAGTTTTTTTTATTCTGATCAATTTGCTCCCATAGTAAAAGTTGTTCAGTTTAATAGTTAGAGATGTTGTTTAAAGGTTAATGATATTTTTCCTAACACTCTGTATAGCCATCTAAAATTATTAACTCAGTCGAAAATTTCACACGTTTCAAACTTTATAATTTACAAGAAATTACATTATTTACATTACAGAAATAACTAAGAATCTTCAAATTAAACTCTTGACGTAATAGGACTTCAGAGTTTCAAATTAAAGGGTTTGTTTACGAGATTTCTGATTATAAATATACCAATTCGCCATTTGACTGGTTGGCTGAAAAGTCTTTACGATAAGATACACAAAATGAAAGAAAGGGGTGAAAAATAGTTTTTACAGTATTCTTTTCTTGTTTTGGTTTAGTTTCGATGGTTTTTCAAGTTTCACTCCCATGACACTAGATACCAGATCTCTCCACCATCTTGACACCAGATCAGAATCTTGGTATCAGATCAAAAAGGTTTGCAGTTTTAAAAAACAATTTATCAAGATGTAGCGATGAGCAGCCTAGAAAAAGATGTATGTTATCTAACAAGATTTGGTAAAAGAAAAAAAATTATGGATCAATTTGTTTTTTTCTGCCTGTTGGTGGTTCTGCTAAACGATAACTCTACACTTACTTATTCCTTTTTCAATGGGTACAGTAAAGTCGGTTCTTCTTCTTGTCGTGTGGTGGGCATGACCCAGGGCATGTTTCAGAGTTTATTCAAACCGCCTTACGGCCTCTGGCGTGGTTTTTATGTAACGACTACTATCACCAGAGATAGTAGCCGGGACCAACGCTTATCGTGCCCTCCGAAACACGGAATCATCTTTCTTTTCAGAGAATCAGGTAATTCAGCCTGCAATGTCCTAACCAACTGGGGAAAAACGCACAAAGTGACATTTCACTAGGTGTCCCCGTGAGAATCGAACCCACGACCTCCGTGTCAAGAGCCCAATGCTCTTAACCATTTTACCACGGAGGGTATTTATAGTAAAGTCGGTAATAACAGTCTAAATCAAAATCTACTGGCGACCAACCAGTAAACTCTCTAATAGCCTTATTTCCACCTATGTGAACGGGAGCTTACAAAAACCGGAGACGGTTGGCGCGCGTAGAATTCCTCTAACAATGCGGTCGAGTGACGCCCGAGCCGTGGCTGTGGCGACATGTGACGCGCCCGAAATTCGTTGTCGCGCCACGCCACATGTAATTAATCTACTCCGGTGCCCTGACAAGTCTATTAGGTAGAAAACAATATCTCCTGAGCTGGCGTTCTCTACGTGTCAATTATATGGGTGATTGATGGCCGATGGTGCTGTTCGCAAATCGACATTGAAACTTTGGCGGTTATGATGTGATTGTTGAGGAGTTTGGAAAGTTTATCGTAGCGGGTTGTAGTCGATTTGTTTGAATAAATTGGTCATTTCTGAAGTTATGCTCTTACTGATACTATAGAGTAGAAACAATACACCAACTATTGATAATTACTGTTTTAACCACAGAACATATAGAGAGAGGTTAGAAAGGTGATGTGGGCGGGGCAGGCGCGCCAAGAATATGAGCAACGCTCTTATCTTTTTATTATTTATCTATGGTGCGCAACGTGGTGCGAGCGAGAGGGCATGAGTAGTTGTAGCAGCGTGAGCGGGAAGACAAGTGGCGACAGCTGTCTCTGAAGCAAAAGCGCTACTTTGCCTTTCTAACCTTTCTTTATATGTTCTGTGGTTTTAATATTAAGAAATAATTTACTAACTTTATCATTGAAGATCATCTAGTGTGTGATGCATGCATACATTATGTTAACGACTATATTCTTAGATAGGGTAGTCATGGATATTCTAAATATACTATATTCAGACCATCCATATTTTACTATCAGGACTCCAAACTGTCAAGTGTAACATGTAGTGAGAGCTCTGTCGTTGCCACTTTTAATAGATAGTCGACACAACTAGGTACATGCCTCAAATTGATACAATATGTAGGAACCTCGTAATTTAGACAAAGATTTAAAATAACAATAATAAGTATTTAAAAAGCAGTAACAATTAGGTTTTAAAATACTTGATTAAATTTAGGTCTGAATCATAGTAATGTTTAACAAATACTTTCTTTTAAAAACCTAGTAAGTAATTTCAATTTAGCTTTTTAGCGATGGACTATATTTGTACTTTATTTTTGTGTTTGGTGTGAATAAGTATACACAATTTTTCATCATTCACTATTATAAAAGATATTATTATCTTCTCTCATATTGTCACAGGTAACATCGGTTCCGGTATCGACCATACCACCACAAGAAAAGAAAATGTTGCCGACATGATCGAAGACACACTCCAAATCCTTGAACGATACGGAGGCCCCGATGCCTTCATCAACATCAAGTATATGATACCGACCTACGAATCATGCGTATTGAATTAACTATACAATACTATCATTAAATACTCAAGTGTATTCGTTTTGATCCGCACAGAATTTTATATTACTGTCCATATCTCTTGCAAGGTGTTGTGGTACTAAGCTAATTATAATTGAGCACAAGTTTTAAGGCCTCCGCATATTGCAGCGATATTATCGAGCGATTTTATCGAGCGATATGGCACGCATGCGCCCTACCACTAAATGTGGTCTAAAGAGATTGCGTCGGAACAAAATTGCAGCGATATTATCGCTCGATAATATCGCGGCAATGTGTAGGATCGCACGCGTCCCCATACAAAATGTACTGGAAACAATTATCGCAAAATCACAGCGATATTATCGCTCGATAAAATTGCTGCAATGTGCGGAGGCCTTTAAGATCTAATCACGTTGTCTTAGTAACTCTTTAGGATGCATCCATATCTGGCGAATGCGCGAATCCACCCGCGAGTTGTATGCTTGCCATTACGTATGTGCATGTGTGTTTAGTGAGCACGCGCGTGCAGTTCGCGACTCGCTTGCTCACAGTTCCGTTCGCTTTCATACTGTGAGCCTCAGTTGTTGGGGATGTATTTCTTGAGTGCAGAACGCGAACAGCTTGCGAGCGGTTCGCAAGCTGCGCATTTGCCGCGCAATCATCAGATGTGGACGCACCCTACGACTGAATTTTATTCATAACCAATATGTATAATTCAATTACAAACTTTATTGAATATTTTAACTCATAAAATTTAGCAGCTTGTAGTATAGGATAGAATAATGGTAGCTTTAATTTAATATTTAGCTTAAAACACACTTTATAGATCAGTGAGTCGGTAATATTATGTTTACGCGTGGCTTAAAGATAGAACGTCGCAAAACCGCGACTAAATTTAAATGCCTCGCGCATTCTAAAGGCTGAGCAATGTTTTCAATTTGTAGCTATTTGTATTGGTGTCTTAATTTAAACACCCTTTTGAGAAAGATCGCCGCTTTTCGTGTGTTTGGAATAGAAGCGGCCCCATACATTTATCAAGGGGGACGCATTTCTTAAAATTATTTTTATTAAATAGGTAATAATGTTTAAAGAAATTATATTCCATTTTTTAAATACTCATTAAGTTTTAGATATAATTATGTCATTGTTATTTATTTTGTAACATTTACATTTGTTCAAAAGTACTTACGAGTAGTTAGCGTTAAAAATTTGGTTAAAATTGGTAAACTTATTTGTTGTTGTAATACCTACCTATCTATTGTTTTTATTTAATAAAATTATGTGTGTTCATTAATTAAACATCTTTTATTGCCGATTATCTTTATACTTGAGTTTGATATAAACTCTACTTGCTAATTTTCTTGCGATCATTTAACCCTTAAACAGGCATAGTACGATTTATCGACCACATAAAAGTAACTGACAATGTACCTACTAAAAACTTACAATAAGGTTCATTATTGAATTTAAATATGGTGGCCAAGGCCTGTTTAAGGGTTAAAATCTTAATTTGAAAAAAACAAAAATACAGGATGTGAGTGACAGCCTAGCAAATACTGAAACGATGAATTCAGACCATCAAACTAAACAACTTTCACTATGGGGCTACTCTCAGTAAACGCGAAAAAAAATCAGCTGCTGCATACGAAACAGCTGTCCAACAAACAAACAACCTACTTGACTCAAATGTATGAAACAGTTAATTTTTTTTCACTTTTCCTTCAGTTCAGTTATGTTCAGTTTGGTGCTCTGAATTCACCGTGACCACAGAATAGGTTTGGTATATAGCCGTGACAGTATTTGCTAGGCTGTCACTTACACTCTGTATACAGGATGTAAAAAAACCCTTTTGGAGCCTCTAGAGTTCGCTACCATCCTTCCGTTTTGCATATCAGACCATCATACTGAACAACTTTAACTTTGGAGCTAACTTCGAAATCTCGAAAAAAAAACACCAGTTTCATACAAAACTGCTCGACTCAAATGTATGGGTTAGCTGGTTTTGTCCTTCAGGCCAGTAGGATTCACTATCTCGATCCACCAGTGGATTGAATAGCAGTTCACTGTGATCAACCATTAGGCTCAGTGGATCCCTTGATACTTGCATCTCTTAATATGCTCCACCAGTGGATCGAACAGAATTCAGGGAGTTGGTAAGATCCAACACTGATTTCAGTAGAACCATGTAGTTGACTCCATAGTGAAAGTTGTTCAGTTTGATGACCAACTGGCCACGCGTAGGTGGTAGGTAGGTAAATAGCGTAATGTAAAGCCCGACCAGAAATATACAAAACCTCGCCATGTTGCGGAAAATCATTGGAACAAATTTTTGTACTTTGTTTTTTGCATTAAAGGTGAAGTCGATTGCAGCGCCCCCAAACCAGGTTTTTTATATTCCTGTTCAGCCTTTATAACGTGGCGCGGCCAGCTTATATTGGTTTTACGTAGCTTGATGTGTCGCCGTGTGTACACACACGGTACAAACTGCTAATAAATCAGGAATTGTCAAAATCGCTAAACTGTATCGTAACTATGCTTTATTAAAACTTTATTTTTGAATTTAAATGTGGTGGCCAAAACTTGAAAAATTTAAAACAACCTGAAACATACCTGAGATAAGGCAAGCCTGGTACGCGGAGTCTGAACACCAGAATATCCTAGACTATCTCTGACGAACCCGTAGTAAATTCATGAGCATTTACTATGTCACACTCTTAGTTTTCTTTCAGCAATAGAAAAAAAATATGGTTTTAAACAAGCGTTGTATCTCCACTAGCCATGTAAACAGAATATACTTCAAAACATAAGTTCGTCTCATAGTTAACACTAGTATCTAAATTGAAGGAACATGAAATGCAAATTGCGCATGCATGTACCGTGAATTCTGCTCCACAGATTGTAAATTGGTTTGGTTCAGGCTGATCTAAATATTGACTAGCGTCCCTTGAGACCGCTGAGATGCGCCTGTCATCACTTGCTTTGATATTTGATGCATGTAACTTGCAAATATTGATTGGCTTTGGTATTAATATGTTTTGCGGTATCGGCGAAATAATGATGAAAGAGATAATTTAAAGAAAACTTTGCATGCTGAATTGTATTATTAGGTTTTCTCAGAATAGAGACGTTGTTGCTCACTCAAGGGCTCATAAAAAGGCTGAAAGTCGCCCAAAGGGTAATTGAGAGGGCTATGCTCGGAGTTTCCCTGCTAGATCGAATAAATGAAGAGTTCCGCACTAGGATCCGCAGAATAACCAGAGTAGCTGACAAAGCCCAAAAGATTGATTAACTAATAGGCAATGGGCGAGACACATATTTCTCGCAGAACCAATGGCCGATAGGGCCGAAGAGTTATCGAGTGGCGACCGCGTACCGGAAAGTGCAGCGTGGGTGGGGGCCCCCACAAGGTGGACTGACGTCCTGGTGAAGGCGGCAGGAACCGGTTGGACGAGAGCAGCGCAGGACCGGTCGTTGTGTCGATCCTTGGAAGAGGCTTATTTATGTCCAGCAGTGGCAGAGATAGTGATGATGATGATGAGGTTTGCTCCCATACCAAAAGTTGTTCGTTTGGAGGTTAAATTAAGGGTAAATTTTATATCACTGCGGATAACTTCAGCATTTATTCTACTCATCAAACTGAATAACTTTCACTATGGAGCCAACTTCAAAATCGCATAAAAAAATGTCTGCTGTCCCATACAAAACTGCAGTCTATTCAACTCAAAATGTATGGGACAGCAGCTGTTTTTTTTCGCAATTTCGATGTTGGCACCATAGTAATCGTTGTTCAGTTTGATGAGTAGAATACATGCTCAAGTTATCCGCAGTGATATAAAATTTACCCTGTATGTATGTCCATTGTAACTAGAACGAGTGGTTAAATCCTTCTAGCCATGTAACGATACCTATTTAGCGATATAATTCCTTATAACTGCATAAATTCAAGTTTAAAAACTCTTTAGCTATTCAAATTCTTCATAATAATAATGCTACATACTTCAGCTGGAGTGGGATGGTACACGTAATACTACATGGTACGAGTACGAGCCTTTGACGTCACGTATCTCATACGGGAACAACCTTTGCCAATATTGCAGTCGAGGCTGGAGGCGTGCAAGCGGAAAATGCTGTATTATTTTTGTTCTCTTATTTACTTGTCTTGTCTTTTATGGTGTTTAGAAAATGATATTAGTTGGTATTCCTATAGGTACCGATTGTAAAATTTTTAACTTACTTAAAAAAGGAGAGGTTAAGGTTAATGTTCGTCAGTATTTTTTTTTTCCATTGTATCTAAAGAGAAAAATCTGTAGGTAAGCACTAAGCAATATTGTAAACTAAAGATTTAAAAAAAATACACTCAATTAAATGTTGTTAGTAAAATAGAAACGATCACGATCAAGGGGTTAAAGCTAAAACATTATTATGTGTTTTTTACAATGCATATTATACTAGAATGATAAATAAGTTTTTAAAGAAAATCATCAGGCAATTTTTTTATATTTCTATCCATTAATAAAGTAACAACATTTCAAAATTCAAAGTCTAAAAACATTGAATAAAAATTACGTTGCATATCTTTATCTAGAAGAGTTAGGTGGCGAATATATTTTATAAATATTAATATAAATTGAGCGGGCACCAGCGGCTTAGGAGTACATTTATCAGCTGGTCCCAGACGCGGCTTGGATCCAAGACGACACCTTTTTAGTCGTCCAACACTTATAACGGGGGACTAAAGACTTAGTTCCGACCTAGAAGTGGCTTGTATATAGTTTGGCAAGGATTTGAAATGCCAAATGTTTATTATTGGTGTTGTTTAGTTTATCTGTTTACTGAGCTTTAAAAAGATGATACCAAAATGTTTAATCAAAAATTTATTGCTAAAGAAATTGTTATTTAAATTACAAAATGAATGATTTAACATCTCATATTACTATTATAAGAAAAACGTGATCTGATCTATTTTATGACGTCCAGCCTTCTGTTTCGAAGAAATCAAAAATGTATTCTTTTCAGAATCTGGACATGGGAAAGAGAGACTGTACTTTAAAATCCGGATTCAATTAGAGCAGATTATTGCTTTGTAAATATGTGTCTGTTATTGAAGAGGTAAATTAATTATGCAATGAAGCTGAAACTGTACCCGGTTAAACTATACGTAAGAGTATTATTTCCCTCCTTAGATTATTGTTAGTCCCATCTAGCAATACTTTACATCTATGCTAGAAGCGACTTCAGACTCGAATAATTTATCTTGGGAGCAATCAGGACGGTAATTTTCGTGAGGAGTGCGCTCTGAAACTATCTCCAACGACGCCAAAATTACATAATTTTTGGCTGGATGATATTTTAATACTACTTAACTTTGTCAAAGACAGAAAAAATATGAGTTGAAGCTATTGAAGATAGAAGAGACAAATAAAAGTAAAAACATCAACGTTTTGCAAAAGAACATTTTGTAATTCTCGTATCAAGTGACCTGGCAGGATTGGCACGTATTTATAAACCTTCCTCATAAATCAGTCTATCTTTTAGTGAAAACCGTGTCAAAGTACCCACTGTAGTTTCTGAGATTGTTTATAAAACATGACAGTCAGGACAACAGAAAAACGTTTACGATTGCTCTGGTTACCTACCAGCAGTGCGATTTTTGAAAATCATACGAGCGGTTCGGCAGGAGAAAATGTCAGAATTACTATGGAGATTATGCATCTGTCTACTGCCGACCGTATGATTTTCAAAAATCGCACTGCAGGGCACTGCATCTCTATAATATCATGTAAACAGAGTCGCAAACCCACAAGGTCACAAATAAATAAAGGTGACCTACCTTTATTTATTTGTAACCTTGTGGGTTTGCAGGGCACTGCATCTCTATAATATCATGTAAACAGAGTCGCAAACCCACAAGGTCACAAATAAATAAAGGTAGGTCCAAGTATAATAATAACACCTAAATCTAGACCAATAACCGTAGCTATTTCCAAACAAAACCTATTTTAAGTAACATCGCGTGCTCTGTTTCATCCTAGACATCAACAAAAAACAAATGATAATATTATAAGCATTAATGTCTGAGGAAGTCGAGCACGAAACAACACTAGAAAGCACTAAAGATCTTACTATCTGCTCCCACGCGATCAGTTTAAAGGTAAGTGTACACATAATTATCGTATGGCATTTTTTCGTGACGGTTTAATTTGAACTCATTTACATGACAGTCATGTACCAATAAGTACGAGTATATCCACAACAGTGACGGAAAATATCATGATAAAACCTGCTTACGCTGAAGAGGAAATTTTGATGCGTGTGTGTAGTCCACCAATCCGCATTTTGCATGCGTGGTGGACTAACGCCCATATTGAGGGTAGGCCATTGGGTTGTATACAGGGTGCAAGGAAAAGTATCATTAACCTTTAAACCACGTACTCTACCCATCGAACTGGATAACTTTTGCTATGGGAGCAAACCTGTCAAAATAAGAAAATCTGCTGTTCCACACTAAACTGCAATGCCTACACTCAAATGACCCAAAAGACTCAAATGTATGAAAGATCGATTTTTTTGTGTTCTAATTGGTTTTCTCCCATAGTAAAAGTTGTTCAGTTTGATGGTTAGAGTATGTGGTTTAAAAAAAAGTTAATGATACTTTATTTTCTGAATACCTAGAGTCATTTACCACATGGTTAAGGGTTTTTCTAGGAGCCAAGCAGTCTATTACACCCTCAGACCCCATATTTGGGCGCCATCGGAGCTCCACTAGAATAAATCAGTGGTCAACGAATGAAAAAAGTGCTTCCAACAGAATCACTCAGTCACCATGATCATAAAGAAAACGCTGAATTACGACCGTCTTCCATATAGTCCTCCAATCTGTGGACGGAAAACTAGCCAACTATTACCACTCACACCTGCACGCGAACTGCCGGCAGTGCTATCCATGTGGCAAATACTGGACTGAAATGATTTAAAATGACTTGTTATCGACTCAATAGATGAAGAAAACCACTTGACACGTCATTCCACCTTTAAATACAATATTTGTCAAAGAAGTCACAAAAGTTGGTTAAGTAAAAACAAAACATTTTTTATTCAAATGTAATGCTTATAAGTATTCCTAACAGTTGTAAAAATGTGTCTTATCACCCCAAAAGAGAGTACGGTCGCGTGTTTATCTATGCATGCAGGTTTTCATTAACCATCTGCATTCCGGTATTTTTCTTTCCAATATAATAAACCGGGGAAAAAATATGAAACGAGAATACTGTAAGTGTAGAAACAGCTTAAGTAGAAAAATTGCAACGATTAATATCGGACCGGGGTCCGACTGTAATGCCATATTTTTCATCATTATATGCTCATTAAAAGGAAGGCACTGGCATGAAATCGGATCACGAAAAAAAGGGAAAGAGAATCGCAGACAGAAGATATTTTATTCAGTCTGCCTCCCTTCCGTTTAGGTTTAAAAAAATATGGATAGCTTTTTGAGTTCCATAAAAGGGATAACGAGATAATAAGGTTTTATTTTTATCTATTTTTAAATATTATATTTTTTTTAGCCTCGGTGGCGCATTGCTGAGAGCTATGGAAACTCAATCTTGATGTCTGGGTTCGAATCCGCACGGACCACATGCTATGTGATTGACACATAGGTACAGGGTGTTTCATAAGTAACAATAAATATTTAAAACTCTTAAGGGGGTTGTTTAGAACGTCAAACTGAACAACTTTCTCTATGGGACCAACATCGAAAGAAGAAAGTTGTTCAGTTTGACGGTCTAAACAACCCCCTTAAGAGTTTTAAGTATTTATTTTTACTTATGAAACACCATGTATATGATTTTATTATTATTATTATTATGTACCAATGAGTTTTTCTAACTTATGTACTTAATACCGACTGCTCTCAAACGGTGAAGGAAAGCATCGTGAGGAAACCTGCATACGCTGAAGAAGAAATTCCGATGCGTATTTTAAGTCTACCAATCGGCATTGGGCACGCGTGGTGGACTAACGCCCTTACACCCTCCGTGACTGTGCCCTACAGTAGGACGTATATAGGCTTTGATGATGATGATGATGTTTTTTTAATGTGTTGACGTTATACTCGATGCATTTTCGAATATTTGATCAGTGTAGGATTTCGGCCGCTTCTTCTCTATACTACCACACGGTAGTAGAGTCACAAAAAACCGATGTTAATTTTGTTTATTTACCTATTAAAGATACAATTATTATGAAATTTTCAGTTATTTCCATTATTCAACAGTCATAATCACACCAAGAAAAACCTAATGGAAAATACGAAATTCAATACTACAGCTAATTGAAATGTCTAACTAAACAAAGTGAAAATAAGACAAAACACCTTTCAATGGAAAAATACTACAAGCCTTTGTTATTTTCCGTATTTACCATCGATTCCTGGTAGTTAACGAAATACCAGCTTTATTTATATTTTTTCTTGTTATCAGAAAAAAATGAGAGATGATAATTGGATAGCGGTCATCATCATCATCCTTTGGTTTTGGTTTAACATATACAACTAACTCTTGTCGATAGAGCAATCGTATGTCTTCTTCTCTGCAAGTTTCTTGACTCCTTCTTAAGACTTATCATCCCTCGACCACGACTCTCCATACTAATCGATGCGAACGAGCGCGTGGCTCCGGTCAGAATTTAGTACTTTGAAAAATTCGTTTTTTTTATTAATTTCGAAAAAGTAACAAAACCACAACATTCTAAATTGTGTCGTGGACAATATTGTAAATTTTAATTCTTTTTACGATTAAAAATGTAAGACTAAAATGGTTACAACTGGAAAAAGGGGTGACTATAGATTTCCTTTTCTTCAGTTTTATTCATTAAAATCGATTTCTAGAAAAACCACATCACTTCTCATATCGGTGTAGATGGTTCAGTTTATTTTTCAGCTTAAAAAGTGTCATAGTTAATGAATAAAATGATTACAAAGTTACCCAAAACCAGGAGTTAGCCCCTTAAGTTGGGCTAATATTCTGTTTAGGGTTTCTTAAACTCTTCCCCAATTATAACTAGTTTTTGTCCGCGACTTTGTTCACGTGGAGTTTGGAAAATCCGCGTAGGGGTCGATTTCTGATTATCCTTTCTTAGTCCACCCTTACATCCTCTAGCATTTATATTCAATGTCTCATGTTTCTATTTTGGTTTAGGCTGTGTGTTGTCTGTCAGTCAGTCATATCGTTTACCTAAGTATTTTAGGAATATTTTAATAGGGCCTTTGGCTTACCAAGTGTTACGTTTTCGTCTCTTTTTTTCTCAAGTGCCTTAAGTTCGACATCAAACATTTCCTTCACCTGTGTGTGTATAGATAACTCTGTCAAGGTCTTCCTCTGCTTCTCTTCCCCTCTATTTTCCCTTCCAATTTAGTTTTAAGAAATTGTCATGTCGTATCAAAGTTCTACATAGCTAGTCCAAAGGTGTTTTCACTAAACAGTAACTTTCACCGTACTCCCTTACCTTACACTGTCTTTTACCTTACTCCCTTAAATTTATATGATGGAAGGGGTAACATTTTTGATCAAAGAAGAGTTTAGACACAGATTAGTTCTAACAGGTAGGTCAGATATGCTGACGTTGCCTACAGGAATTTATTAGCCACTTACAACAACTGTCTCGATTTGTGTTATTGTGTACCAGACACCAAACGACTGACCAGTGTCCAAGTTATATTAGTTTGTTTAATATAAAAAAACAAGTACCTACTACTTTGATTTCACTAAACAATAAAAATACCAGCGATTTCCTCAAACAGAAAAACAAGAGGATTCATATTAAAATTTTCATTAGTTTGTAAAAACAGGGAATCTACTTTAACAAGCGGGGCAATAAACGCTAGTGCAGCTCGGGCTAAAATAAATCGTAGCTTGAGAGCATCTCTGTAGGTATCTGCCACTTAACCTGACCCTCTGTTACACGGTAACGTAATTTACTTTATTCGCGAACGAATTTCTTGTTGAATCTTGTAAAATCTAAAAGCGTCGGCAGGCCTTCATCGGTACCGAGATAAGCCCCCTACACTTTGGCGCATCGTAAGCGATGCGCTTGCTTGATTACTGCCACTCGGAATGTAAGAATTTGTCGCTTTCTAAGGAAGTGATGTATCTGTTATAAACTAGTAAACTGTGGCGTCGATCCAAATCCATAAGGACGACATACCATGTACCAAAGAGATTTTCTAACTTATGTACGTTAATATAGACAGCTTTTAAAGGGTGAAGAAAAACATCGTGAGGAAAACTGCAAACGCTAAAGAAGAAATTCTGATGTGTATGTGAAATATACCTATGGAGGTGGTACTTGGGAATGTTCCTCCATTGAAAAGGGAAGATCTTCCACCAGGCTTAGTGTGAAGCCTGGGGACCGGCCGTGGTCCCACAGTTCTTAGTTGGACCTTGTATATATATCGAATCTCTGTGATTATTTCTCTTGCGCGATTTATGTCTCGCATTCGATTGTGAACCTTATTTGTAGTAGGTTACGAGTTACGTATTTACGGTGAACGTTGTCTTTGTATGGAGCATATTTCTGAGCGCGACGGTATCGCCATCTGTTAGCTTCTTTGCTATAACTTGTGGGTGTTGACATCAATGGCAAGTCCCCACAGTACTCCCCCCTCAGACCGGAGGTCGTTGAGTTGTTCGAAGTGTGCAGTCTGTATCCATGTAGGCGCAGGGCTCCAGTCAAGTGAGTCTGACAAGCGATGTGCTGCGAGTGTGTGCATCTGTCAGGAAGACCAGTCCTGATGTGATGCGGGTGAGTGACAGGCGTGGAGAAGGCGAGCAGAACTGCCACGTGGAGGTGAGCTCAGACACGTGGGCTGCGGGAGATCCTTCTATGCAGACGCTGACTGTCGTTGAGGAAGCTGCAGGCCCAGGAAGCGGTGTGAAGACAGCTGCGATGGACCTGGTGTGGCTTCGGGTTGATGGCGTGTGACTGCTGCTTGTTTGACCTGGTCGAGGGGTGTGAAGGGTTGGTTGAACTGGTTGCTGCTCTGCGGTGTTCGGGGTTGCGATGTTCTTTGTCGAGGGTCACCAATATGGAGGTGGTACTTGGGAATGTTCCTCCATTGAAAAGGGAAGATCTTCCACCAGGCTTAGTGTGAAGCCTGGGGACCGGCCGTGGTCCCACAGTTCTTAGTTGGACCTTGTATATATATCGAATCTCTGTGATTATTTCTCTTGCGCGATTTATGTCTCGCATTCGATTGTGAACCTTATTTGTAGTAGGTTACGAGTTACGTATTTACGGTGAACGTTGTCTTTGTATGGAGCATATTTCTGAGCGCAACGGTATCGCCATCTTTTAGCTTCTTTGCTATAACTTGTGGGTGTTGACATCAATGGCAAGTCCCCACATACCAATCCGCATTGAGCACGCATTGTGGACTGACGCCTATAAACTCTCCTAAAAATTAAGCTTGTGCCCTGCAGTGGGTGGCTGATTATGATTAATAACAACAAAGATAGTAATTATTGCAATGTTTCTCATCACCCCAAAAGATCGTGTGGTATATGCAGGGTGTAACGGGAAGGTGGTATCAACCCGAAAGGGGGTGCTTCAGACCATCAAACTAAACAACTTTCACTATGGAGCCAACATCGAAATCGCGAAAAAAAAAAACATGTTAAATTTGGAGTTAAGTTTGAGTTGAGTTGCTCCTTAGTGACAGTTGGTTAGTTTGATGGTCTGAAGCACACTCTTTTGGGTTGATACCACCTTCAGTTACACGCTGTATAATAAAGTGCATACGTACATACAAAAGAAACAAAATCTTGTTTAAGCACAGCCTGCAGCTCTAAAGCTCTAAGCGAAAGCGAAGCGAAAGCGAAGCGAAGCTCTAAGTATACTACACACTTAAGTATAATAATAAATAAATAAATAATAATAAATATCTTGGACAGTGTCACACAAATTATCTTGTCACATTTAAAGTTCCAGAATCTAGCCTGGACTTGTATTATGATAACTAGACAACGATATAGAATACATATATGGATACAAACATCCATGACTCGGGTACAAATATTCATATTCGTCATACAAATATTTGTCCCTTACGGGATTCGAACCCGCAACCCCCGGCACAGCAGGCAGGTTCACTACAGACTGTGCTGTCGGGCCGTCACAGCATAGAGTTCGCTGTAAGAATACTTAAAATCAGCCTTAAAATAAAGCACAGTGTAACAGCCGTCCACTTTTAGACTATTTTACAGCATCGCCTAGACAAATTTTGCAGTGAGATAAGAAAGAAACAGGACAAAAGCAGCATTACTGTGGCTCGGGGTCCTTAAAGAGGATTATGTGGACGGCTGACGATACCGATGTGGTACCAGCTTAGTTTCTGGCCGAGATAATGGTGATTAAATGAATTTTAGGGTTTTTGTCGCTTCACGGTGTTTAAAAGGGTTGGTTGGATGCAAATATTTGTTAGCTTAGTCGGTTTTACTCAAATTTTCCTTGCTGGATTAATTTTTGTAACTAAAGATACGGCTTCTAATCTGTAGACTTGACTTGAGAACCTGCATTTAAATGATTTAAATTTTTAAGTCAGATACATAGCACAACAGTAAACTTTAACATACGATACGTACCTAAAGAGATTCTTTAGACCATCAAATTGAAAAACTTTTGCTATGGGATGATAAGTTTATGATGGTATGTAAGTATAACATATTACATTGTATTTGAGCCATACTAACTTATACTAACTTAACCTGAACTTACACGTAATAAAATTTAAGGTTATTTACCAATTACCACAATTACTCTTACAAATTTTATATTAATTTTAAATTAAACTTGTATTACCGTAAATTAAAACTTCAAAGGTGGTAGTTGTCGGGTATTAATCATCCACGTGTGAAAATGTAACAGCTTTTTGTTAAAAACTTTTAGGGTGGCAAAACCAATTTACGGACACCGGTAAATGTAACTATAACAATATTCCGGTGTTTCATGCAGCGCGACATCATTATAACAGTGTCTATTGATTTTATGTCACTAACATGATTGAACCCTGTACGGTATTAATTGTCGCTTTGTGCCGGATTATTACATTTATATACGTACGTACTTATATGTTAGTAGCGATGGGTGTATCGATGGATGTGAGAATTTAATGAAGAGCGTTCATTTTAATGAAATTTATTCATGTTGCCATTTTAAACGTATTTTCCTTATGGTATGGTAGTTTAAATAATACGTAGTTTCTATGAAATCATATTGGGGATGTCATTTGAAAATACCAGAACAGAAACAAAAACATCTCAAGTCCCGCCTGTGACATAGTTTTTTAATCTTTAATTTGAATTGAAATAGCACAACATGGCTGTAACATGTTTATAATCACAAATATTTGAAAAACGTCTTAGATTAGGTACGCCAACATTATCAAAAATAGTGTTCTATTGAAAATCGTTTAAATACTCCACCTATAAAAACGTTTTATCATTTTACCGAAATCATTCCTATTTATTTTTATTAAATATAACAACCTCACATTTCATTCCAACGACATTACTGTCAAATCAAACAGTCCAACAAATCACCTCCGTTTAATCTCCTCGGCCTATCTACCGTCCCATTTCTAAGGACCAACTTGTTTATTTCTCTGCATGGGAAACTGAACAGATGTCGCCACGGTGTTTCCACCCCAATAATTTAAAACGTTCCGAAGACCGGCACGAGGATTCTATCTAACCTATTCATATCGAGTGGAAAATGGTAGCTCAGTTTAGAAACTACGAGTAAGAGGTATCTTTTTATTTTGTTTGTAAGTTTGACGGTTAAGATTACTAGGCAATGCGTGGGACATTTACCTTAATCAAATTATTCAAATTAATTGTGAATGTAATTTTAGCAAAATTTGGCAGGGAGCGGGAAATGAATAAGTACTGCAAACAAAATAAACTCTATCACTCTACTTAAATGGGCGTTTCTGCAACTGAGTGCATTACATTTTAAATATGTTTTAACTTAATAATTAAGTGCTACTTCCCATAGAGGCTAACTCTACTTATAACAACGAATTGACAAAATGGAATTATATTAAGACAGAAAACCTGGGATCCTTCACAAATTTTTTGAGTTACAAATTATACTACTACACTACCACTACTAACTATTTTACTATAAATTGTACCTATTTAGACACAAGGATTAAACAATTATATTGTCTAAACTTTTAAGTAAAAGTAACCACATTTCCCCTAGTTCTCTTCATTCAGATCAGATAACAAGGTGTTAGTTTCTCAAGTGAGCGTTCTCACGTCAGTAAACGTTCTAACTACTTCACGCTTCACTTGTGTTCAAATCATTCTACCGTGGTACCTGATGCTGATGACAGAACGTCGAACGTAACAAGGTTGCGGTTTGGTTGAGATCTAGTGAAATATTACCTTATTTGTTGTAGTTCCTGGAGGGATCAAGTAAAGATAGTGATTTCCCATCCGAGTTAGACAACGGCCTATTTAGAAAAGCAATGATAATGATAGGGAAACGATAGTGGCCGGATACAAACATAATGCTCAAGACTATGTTTTATTTGGGTAGGCAGATATAATTTATTGATCTCAGCTGAAGATCTCTAGCCTCTGCAACAGTCATATTAAAAAGACGACTTGTGCATGCTCGTCGGTTTCATTCCAAAATCAAACAGTTACATTACTTTAAGGGGTGATTGTACTGTACACATGATACTGAACATCGTTCCATAAGAAACCTGTAGAAAATGGGTATACTGGTATATTTTTTGGTGTAAAATATTGAAATTGGAATTTTTGTTTTTGGACTATACCTACTAATTGCAATCATCTGATCGAACGTTTGTGTGAAAAGTAGAAAATTTTTTTGCGAATTTCTCTTTGTTACTTTGGAAAAGTTGTTCAGTATCATGAGTGCAATCAACCATTAAAGTAATGCAACTGCTTACCCTAACACAATAAGCTTCAGTATAACAAGTTAACTATGAAATGTTCCGGAGGTGGCCTAGATTTCAAATTGGTTGACTACTCATCTTGTTAGGCAGGCACCTTTCAAGTACTCCACAAAAATAATAAAAATCAAATAGTGAAGAGAGATAAACGGGTGTAAGGAAAAGTATCATTAACCTTTAAACCACATACTCTACCCATCAAACTGAACAACTTTTACTATGGGAGCAAATCTGTCCGAACGAAAAAAGAATCAGCTGTCCCATACTAAACTGCATTACCTAGGTACTCGATGCAAACGTATGGGACAGCTGATTTTGTTGTGCTCTGACAGGTTTGCTCCCATAGTAAAAGTTGTTTAGTTTGATCGGTAGATTAAACGAAACGAAACTGGTGTAAAGGTTTAATGATACTTTTCCTTACAACCTTTATAACTACAATAATTGTAAATAAATAAAATAAATAAATAACGCTCACAGGCACATACATTGTAATGATCCCAAACTAGCACTAAAGGCTTTTATTATGGAAACCATACAACAACGGCACGAACATACCATGACCGAACCGGGATTCGAACCCAGGACCCTGGTTTGGCAGTCTTGCGTGGTAACCATTACACCAACCGGGTCGTCGTGTATTGAACATCATAGTAAATTCCACCTGAGTTCACTCCCTCGCATCGCACTAACATCTGATAACAAGTATAACTTACATCACTCAGATGAGCGCATGCTGTAACTACGTCATGCTTCACTTACGATTTGAATCATTGTACCGTATCATATCAGTGCTATTTGCATAAAGGAAAAGGCGAAAATAAGTAAGGATCCTAGAAGATGGCCCTGGACTCTGCCTATCCCACTGTGAAAGTGGCCTCCGTGGTCTAATGGTTAAGAGCATTGGACTCTTGACACGGAGGTCGTGGGTTCGATTCCCACGGGGGGCACCTAGTGAAATGTCACTTTGTGCGTTTTTCCCCAGTTGGTTAGGACATTGCAGGCTGAGTCACCTGATTGTCTGAAAAGAAAAATTATTCCGTTCCGTTACATAAAAACCACGTCAGAGGCCGTAAGGCGGTTTGAATAAACTCTGATACCAGGGCTTGCAGCCCACTCGATAAGAAGAAGACTGTGAAAGTGGCGTGACGCTATAGATGTAAGGTGTAAGGAAAAGTATCATTAACATAAAACACAATACATACATAGGTACTCTACCCACCAAACTGAACAACTTTTACAATGGGAGCAAACCTGTCAAAAAAAAAATCTGCTGTTCCATACGTTTGAGTCGAGTAGGCATTTAGTAGTTTAGTATGGAAAGCAGATTATTTTTGGCGCTCACAGATTTGCTCCCATGATAAAAGTTGTTCAGTTTGTTGGGTAGAGTATGTGTTGTTAATGATTCTTTTCCTTACACCTTGTATAACGGAAAATAGTCTTGGTTTTATTTTTTATTTAATTGGAGGCGAGGCATTGATGTCGTTGAGCTTCGGTGTTGGGATCAATCTAAAGTAGGTACCAACTAACTCCAGCCGATACCATGTTTTTGGATGGAGGATGTAGCAGTTTCATCTCCAGGAGCTCTGTTCTTCGGATAGCACGTTAACCTTTTACATGCATACATACATACATACATGCATACATACACACATATATATAAATATATTTATACATACATACATCCATACAATCCCACAGGGGTACGCAGAGAATAAAGCTCGCCACACACTACGATTCTGAAATACTTCTCTCGCCTCATCCTCTTTCACACATCTCTTCTATTCATGCACTTCCGTCGGTTGAGAGTGCTACGTACTTGTCCTTTTCAGAGAAGACCATTTATTTGGTCGTTAAACTGTTAGCCCGTAATGGCGGTGCATATTTTGTCCGATTATCTGTTTGACATTCACCCGCATTTTACCTTCCTTCTACTTCCTTTTCGAGCCGGGGACTTTATTGTCATTGTTGGCAAACAAATTATGTCAAAAACGTCCTTGAGTCGTCTGAGGAAAACATAATAAACAACTAAGATTACGGGTGCAAGTTACGTGAGGAAACTTTGCACCTTTGTGATAACCAGATTTGTGACATGAGGAGGGCATAATAATGGTCAAATCACCTGTGTTTGTGATCCACTTGAGCCTTGGCTTTTAATTATTAAAATGAAACATACGTTTTGCCGTTCATTTTGTTTCCTGTCACGATAACGGGAAAGGAAGCAATGCAAATCTAGAGTAACCTTCTCTCATCACCAAACAGCCTACTCTACATTTTCCTACTTCCAAGTAACCTACTGACCCACATCGTGACGTCATAGCTTATATAACATTTCCACCAATAGCATACTGCAGCTTGTCAATTGGTTAGCTTTATTAACCAATGGTGGGCCTAGGCGTGGCGTGGCACGTTGCCAGGTCAGATGCGGCAATGTGGTGCATCTTTTACGCCTAGGCACTTGTTGATATCGGTCAGGATGGTAGGCGGTACGTTTTTAGTTTCCAGGTTCTACGTAAAGGCTTTAAAGCTATTGGTTGACCTAAATATTAGCGGTCGGTTAGGTTATTTTTGGTTCACTAATGTTTAACACACAATCATTAAGCAAAATATCACTTCTCAAGCAACGTTTAACAATGTTTCATTTCACAAACTAGTAATTTAACAAAGGTGTTCATACACATATTTACTTATCGAAAGTAGACATTTAGCAAATGCATTGAATTATATTATGTTTATAGTTAAAACAACATTTCAACATCAGTTATGCGACAACAATCTTATTTACCAAATGAATTATTTAGCAAACAACGATAAATCATTTTTTATATCACAAAACGTTATTTGCCATTTTTAAAATTCATCTACTAAACTTGCTGCAACTTCATTTTAAACTTTAATTTCAAATATTTTAATAATGTTCGTCAGTCTGACGATCGTTCTAGGTCTGACGTGACTAGATTGATGGACCAGACTGACGCGAGAATGAGCGTGTAACACCCGTCTTTCATGGTGCTTGATGCATAAAACATACATGCACGCTAAACCAAGCATACATATAGGGTCCAACTTAATATGCTGACACTTTTTTAAAAGGATGATCAGACCGTCAAACTGAACAACTTTCTCTATGGGACCAACATCGAAATAGCGAAAAAAAAAAATCATCTCTTCCATACAAAACTGCAAACCTACTAGAGCCAAATGTATGGGACAGCTGATTTTTTTTTCGCGATTTCGAAGTTGGTCCCGTAGAGAAAGGTGTTCAGTTTGATGGTCTGATCATCCCCTTAAAAAAGTGTCAGCATATTAAGAAGGACCCTGTATACACAAAAATGCAGCATGACATACTAACTAACCTAACCTAGTCTAACCATTAACCTACAGTTTTGATGTTACCGTTCTGCCCCCTAAGCAACAAGCAAATAAGCATGCACTCAAGCAATGATGCAAGCAAGCATGCACACAAGCATGCAGACACACAAGCATGCAGCAAGCAAGCAAGCATGCAGCATGCAAGCAGGCATGCACATGCAAGCAAGCATGTGGATGCTCCGCTCGCTTCGCTCGCTCCGCTAAGTGTTATACATGTTCTAACCTAACCTAACCTAGAATTCGACAAGCTCCAATATGTTTTTCTCAGGCAGGGGGCTTCCGCCCCCCGCACCCCCCGAGCGGGGGGCGCAGCCCCCCTGCACCCCCTAACATGCAGACAAGCAAACAAGCAAGCAAGCACACATGCAAAGATGCAAGCAAGCATACACACAGGCATGCAGCAAGCAAGCAAGCATGCAACATGCAAGCAAGCATGCACATGCATGTACAGACAAGACTGCGTGGAAGAGGGGTGCTCTGGTTCGGTTTTGTGAAATGAAATAATGTGTGTGATCATCGATATTTGTAAAACGTTGTTATATTTAGTAATTTGCTGATCAAACAATAAAATATAAAACGAGTTTCTAACAAAAGATAAATGTTTAAATAACACAGTTTCGTATCGAAGTGTCTTGAGAATGAAATGTTGCAATGTAACAATTTTACAACTGATCACAAAATTAAATAAATGGTTTGTGAAACCTATTCCTACTAAATGATGATTTGTGAAACGACTCATTTTTAGAACGTTGTGTATTTTTTTAAAAATTGCTAAACAACTGTCGTTCAAACGGCAGTGACCCGTTATTTTTAGTACTTGTTATTGGCCTACTTTTTTGAGGTGTCACAAAGTTGGTTTGATTGTAATTATGCTATGGAACGTCTGTAGAATAGGGTATACTTCTCAATAATCAGTTTTATAGTTGTTATTCATTAAATAAATTACGCATTAGAGCAACTACACACAACAAACTTTTTATTATTAATACAATTTTAAGAGTGTATTCAGACAAAGAAACTTTACAACTTTTCTTCAGGAACATGGATCGAAAAAAGAGAAAATTTTGTAAACCTAAAACCATACAGACAAAATATCATTTTGGATTTATTCACTTACCTGAAAAAGCATTTCCATTGTAATAAGAGGAAACGTGCGCGAAAATACAGTAAAATTCAATTTGAACTCAAGAGGACAAACGTACAAAGGTCTGCATTTATAAAATATGCATCAGATAATGGAGCCCTTAAGAGCTAAAGCAAAATTCTTGATAAAATTTTGGTGAGAAATATTTCTGTGTTACATGAAACTTTATACATATTTTATTTACAGCCGAAAATTGGAATGGAATGGAATTTAAATTAATTGAATCTAGTTTTAAAGTATGCTAGAAATATATCTACGATTAGGCAATGCTGATGATGATAAGGTGAAGGTACTTCAACGATACTACCTTCAAATTGAAGCGGGTGTGTTCTTTAAGTTGGTAACTGCTGTGGAGCTTAATTCGGAGGCTAAAATTAGCTCTTACAGTTAAATGGCGTTATTTAACATACCCAGTCAGGATCATCGTGATCATCATTCTTATCCTATCATAATTCACTGCTAGTTTTAGTCCTGGTAAGACTAAAGCAAAACTCGGAATGCACTTTGGAAAATACTCTTTACCTACTTACCTATTCGCGAAGAGATTAGAGTATAATGGGCCACCATATTTTCAGGCGTCGGTCGTGGTCCACCTGTTTAGTTCACCCGGGTGGACCACGGGCACTTTTTCTTGCTGATGGTCCACCTCAGTACACCTAGGTGAACCACGCACTTTTTCTTGCCGGTTTATCTTAAATGAGGGATTTTCGGAAAGCCATTTAAAACAACAAAAAATAGTCCCAAACACAGAACATTATCAGAGGGGTTAGAAGTGCAAAGTAGGCGTGGAACGCGTTCCACACGGTTATGCAATGATTTGCATAACATCATAAGGCGCGTGGTATGGTGTAAGCGAGAGGGCATAAGTAGTTGTAGCAGCGTGAGCGGGAAGACAAGTGGCGACAAGTCGTCTCCGAAGCAAAAGCGCTACTTTGCATTTCTTACCCCTAAAAAAAAAGTATTTCTTACACCTCTTATATATAAGGCGAAAGACATAACAACTGTCACGGGACAAAGATGTGGGAACAGAATGGGAAGGGTACGGCACGGGCGTGGAACGGATAAGGCACGCGACACAGAAGAGGTAAAGATACGGTAAGGTGCGTCATTATACAGGCAGATTCCGGTCACGACTGGAGGCGAGACGGTAAGGGTACGGGATGGGCAAGGCGCGAGCATCGAAGCGGCCTGCCTGCTCCATGCCACTTGAGTATAATTCACGACGCATCGCTTGCATAGTCGTACATTTCGTATGAAAAAGTTTTGAAGCGCCACCAAGCGGCCCGATGCCCGCGCCGTGCCCGTCCTTTACCCTTGCCCCGTGCTCCTTAAGTGTATTTCATGCTTTATGTTACGCCCAAATAATTCGATAGATGGTGTTGATAAGAGATAGATCAGCAACCTTGCTGTTAATAAAATAGTTACAATTATTGTCTTTAAGTAAGCAACGGATGCGTTGACTCACACTCAGTTGCAGAAACGCTCATTAAAGTTAATCCTCCATTAATTCTCTTGCTGTCATTTTTTGTCATGTTGACGCAGTAAAAGCTGGCGATGGAGGATTAACAATAATGAACGTTTCAGCACTGAGTGTCAGTGACGCATTTTTTCGTTAATTTTTAGCAAAATTTCCGCCTTCGAATCCAAGTCACGTCAACGTCATCTATCACAGTAATGTTGAACTACATTTTAGTAGCTGTCAGAAAACTTGTCATTATGAAATAAGGTCATTGCCATGCAACATGACCCTTAATTATTATCCATTCATAATTCATTGGTTGAATGCAGTATTGGGCAAAATGTTATTGTTAATTGCAATTACTCAATCACATTTTTGGATACTATTATAAATCGGAGTAATTGCAATTAACAATAACAGTTTGTAATTAGTAAATAATAACATTCCGCCAAACACTGGTTGATTGCATTCATGACAAAACGAATTTTTATCATCTCGTTTCCTACCTCCATTTACTTTTTCCCTTAATAAGAAAAACAGAGATATTTAATACTCTCCGAGACTAAATAAAAATCACAGCAGACTTCTAATAAAACTAAACGTTCTAGGTACTCAAATTACAAACGAACTCCACAAAACGTTTTCGTTTTTAATTTCAGAGCGGAGAGAGTAGAAAGTTGAGACCTTACAAACTCTCAGTGGAGCTAAATTAAAAACTTCACTTTAAAGATCATGTTAGAGCGTTTATATGACATCGTCAGGTATTAAACATTCAAGACTTGGCTTGTAAAGATACGTCTTCACGGTTTAAGTACAAGCTGATGCTTGCGACTTTATCCGTGGTAGGTGGACATTGCTTACGGTTTTTCAAGGGTCATGACTGGACCATAAAACTGAAAAATCTTCTCTATCAGACCAACGTCGAAATAGAGAAAACAAAATAGGCTGTTCTTTATAAAACTGCAATCCTATTCTAGCCAAATGTATGTAACAAGTAATTTTTTTTTTGCGATTTCGTCGATGCTCCAAAAGAGAAAGTTGTTCAGTTAGATACTAAGATCATCATTTTAGAACACCGTCAGTTTAAGAGAAGAGAAGTGAAGAGAAGATCTAAAAGCTACACTAACTTTGTAAAAGAATGTAAAATAATTTTTAGAATCGTTTCAGTTATCCTAGAAAACACCCCTACCATACAAACGAAAAAAAATTCCCTCCTTGTTAATATTACTGTATTTCCCATATTCTTTTAATTGATTGGTCATTCCTTTAAAAGCCATCGGGTGCAAAGAACATTTAAAATTGGAAGTATTTTTACTTCATTAACGAATATTGTTATATTGTTAATGAATGATCCTATTGTTTTTATTAATAAAAGAATTGCTTAACTAAAGTGGTACATTACTCAGAACCGATGGTCGATGGGGCCCATAGCTTAGTAAAGCGTAGCGTGGGTAGGTGGACTAACAGTATGTTGAAGGTAGCGGGAAACCGTTGTATGAGGGCAGCACAGAACCGGTCGTTGTGGCGATCCTTGGGGAAGGCCTATGTCCAGCAGTGGACGTCCGTTTTTCGGTTGATATTATTATGATGATGAATGAATGATCCTAATCAAATTTTTAAAACATTTTGCAACAAAATTAGAGAAGTTTTCGTTGTTTTTACAACAACAAAAACAAGAATGTTTGGAAGAACCCTAACTTCAACATATATTTTTAAATAAAGTTTCCTTCAACTACTTTAGTCGTTAACGTTGCTTGTAGAGGTTACTTGGGTTCAGGTTTATTACACTGTCCTTAATAAAAAACTTTAATATAAGACACAACTTCTTGTAAAATTTTATTTAACCGCGCAAAATATTTAGTGAATATTTTCTGGGTAATTTAAGCTTAATAAAAATACATGTTTACGAGTTATACATACTTCAATTTAAACGCGTGTATTACGTCCATTGTCCATCATCCAATGGACACAGTGCCCAGGTTTCATTAAACGGTGACATCGGGCTTCATGCATGTCACAATTTGTTAGTAGTCGTGGTATTATAATAAGAGACAAAACTCGCGCGACAGACGAGTTCACGTCATATCAGTGTCGCGTTGGTTTAACCAACTAGTCAGTCAGGGCTTGCATCTTGATCCGCCTCGTGTCAGTGATGGTTAAAAGTTAACCTGATTTACGATTAAATGGACCAGTGAGTTGGTTGCGAATGTGTGGTGGGTGGTTGGTTGAAATCTAGGTGTTTGGACGGAATGTGAGGGGTGCATTAGAGGGGCATTAGAGATATATTAGGGTGTATGTATGGATGTACTGTCTAAAGTCTGTTCTAGTTTGGGCACTAACTTACAACGTAAGACTATGTGGTCACTACTAACGGAATTGAGATATTATGAATATGACATAACTACATTTTGCCCATGAATTAGTAAACGAGACTTCGTTTACCCAAAAAGAAACCTATTTTAACTCTTTTTGGATTGTCTCTAGCAAGTCATTCCACGTACAGGTGGAGGAATACGCTGAACAAGGACTGACATAGTTTGGGGAGATTCGAGCATCCACAATTGGTGTTGTGCTGCTTACATCACTCCATTTGTGTAGGGTACAGAATAAAGGTGCAAGCAGCAGTTTATTATCTACAACTTAGAAAATTAATAAACCAATTTTTAACACATAAAATTCCACTATAAAAGTAACAAAATCATCGTAAAATCACGGTAAAGAGTACAAGGAAGTAATCTCATCTCTTAGAATGAGAATGAAGACACACGCCTGCCGCGGTTTGGCTCAGTGCCTAGATGGGAACAAGATGCGCAATCTACCGCGACATTCTTTTACATAAACGATATGACACTAGACTAGTTTTAAGAGAAGAGCGGTAGCGGTAAACATGCTCACGTACAAATGCAATGCGTGTTAGTTACGAACATTATGGAAACATTAGGGACAACGGGTTAGGGGGCAGCTGGTATGCTCAATATTTTAAAATATGTGTGGGTGTTGCTAGTGGGGTCTCACGCTAATGCTGCCTGATGGTTTTCAATCATCAAAAATGATGACGCTAGACAGAGTTGAGTTTGATTAGGTACTGCAAGTAAAATGTGAATGTTTTGATAACTAAATTGATTAGTCTTGTCGTCGTCTGTTCATAGTCGTGAGCGTATTCGTATTATAAAAAGGTTTACATGATAGCAAGTAGGACTATTTATTTAGAGTAGTAGTTACGGGTTGCCCTGCAGCTAGGTGAAAATAGATATTGTGAAAATTTCTAGAAAGACTTCAATGCGATTGTAGTCAGACGAGTTCATGAGCGACTGTCTAACAGTGCACAGACTTTGGGGGGAGGCAAGATGTTACATTTTCTAGATGTTAGCGGGGAATGGGTAAAGTAGCGGGGAAGGGAAGAACGCGCCGCTCACTGGCAGTCGCAAGTGTTCTTGCTACCTCACCCCACCCACCATCTGTGCCCCCCAGAACGGTCGCGCACCAATTTGCCTTACAAATAGCACAAGAATGTGCTTATTATTCCTTGCAATTGGTGGATATGGACTGATGACGATGATAATTATGATGTAGTTCTATTCAAATTTTTTCTATTTTTATTTAATGGCGTTTCCTTGTTAGATTTCGCCAGTGTCAAGTGTTGAATATATATTTATTAGATATTGTATGGTAATAGGATATGGCGATCTCAAAGCCCCGTTTTTAACAAAAACACACATTCGAAACCGCCATAAAATAGCGGAGCCACGTGGCCAATTAAATCGCAAGCAAGTCGAACGCGTCTACTCGGGACCCCCTTAGCCACGCGACTCTCTATGATGTAGTTACAAATACAAAATTGGTAATAATAATGAACGTCAAACTCTTATGACTTGTACTGCAGACAGGATCACATGCAAGCCATTTGTTGAGAGAAACTATGGGGCTTGCAATTTTTATTATCAAGCTAGAATTTCACTAGGGATTCCTTTACCATATTTTTTTATATTTTTTGTACGCAAAGAAAGCTTCAGACAGTTCTTAGTAAAATTTAAATGAAAATAAACTGCTATTCTTTAATGTCGTGTAAGCATTTTTATTACTATTGTACTAAAATTTGAGTGTTTTGAATGTTTTGATCATTTTAGTTTTCGTTGAGCCTACAGTGCTGCCCTCATTCATAATCAAGTTTCACGTTCATTGTTAGCACTTTGTATTGTCATTATAAGCCTCTATAATCACAGCTATAGCTTACCCTTTTTGAGGAGGTTGCAAAATTATGTCTGTCATAAAAAAAAAACTTTTGAATTAATATGCAGGGTGTAAACTTAAACTTGAACTTTTACAACGGGACTAACATTAAAATCGCAAAAGGAAATCTGCTGTTTCATACGTTTTGGTCGAGTAGCTATTTTTGCGATTACGATGTTGACTCCATAGTGAGAGTTGTTCAGTTTGATGGTCTGAAGCCCCATGTTCAATATGTAACGCATTTAATTTTACACCGTATGTTATTTCGAATTATTATTGCTACAGCATGTATTCGCTTTCCTATAATACGCAGAACTACAAATTCACAAACATAATAATAATATTGTGACACTGCGAACTCAAAATTTCAATAGCACCAGTGTATCTCAAAGCCCACTACAGATTACTCTACTACCTCTGACAATATTCGTTTTAATTAACATCGGACTCGAATGTACGCACAAAAGACAGTCGGATATCCGCTCGGGGGTGGTGGGGCGTGTTATTGGCACTACACGATACGATGACGTCACGATCTTTAGAACTTTAGTCGGATGGTAATTTATCGTATGGAGACACTATATATTCTATCCCTAGATTCAGATTCCAGTAAGTACAGTAAGGTATACAGGGTCCGTCTTATTATGCTGACACTTTTATAAGGGGATGATCAAATCATCAAAACTGAACAACTTCAAACATCGAATCCGCGAAAAAAAACATTTGTTTGGCTCGAGTAGGTTTGCAGTTATGACGGATTTTTTTTCGCGATTTCGATGTCTTGGTGCCTTTGAGAAAGTCGTTCAGTTTGACGGTCTGATCATCCCCTTAAAAATTGTCAGCATATTAAGAAGGAACCCATAATATATTTATTAGAGGTCAGAACCTGTCAGATCTATAACGACGCTGGAAAGCGGAAACGCTGTAACCCACAAAAGGCAAACTTTACACCAGGCCCGAAAAACTTTTGCGATTTCAGAAAAAAATTCATAACTTCGTTAATGTTAGTCCCACATATGCCATTTTTGGATAGAAAATATAATTTAAGATAAGCTTTGATACGAATTTCCCCGATTCCGTTAAATGTTCCTGCTTTTAATTTTATTGTGGGTTACAGCATATGGACTTTTTTTTTCAACCCCAAAAAACGCTGTAACTGAAGTCGATTATTGTATGGATTTCATAAAGTAATACTTTATTTTGGAAATCGAAATCGTTGTAACCCACTATTCCGTAATGTACCCAGTACCATAGTTTTGATGTAACAATATAACCTTTTTAATTTGTATAGTCATGTAATGGTTTAACCACAAGAACAGCGAAAAAAATTGCTACATTGAAATGACGTAAATATTAAGTCAAAAATGTTTACTGTGTTATTAAAAAGTAAAGACATCAGAAATTAATTCAAAATATAATATTAGGTTACAAAAAAGCACAAAAAGCTTAATTCTTAATATTCGAATAGTCGAAACAGGAATTAACTGGAGGGCGGAAGCGTTCTCGATGAATTTTTTCTCAAGGAATTCATCTCAAGGTAGGATGCAAAATCTGATTGATTATTTATCATAATTGACAAATTACTGTCACATATTTGGAGATGTATCAGTAATCAATAGATTATTCAACAATATTCTACGTAACACTTTTTAAGGGAATGATTGAACCGTCGCACTGTACAACTTTCTCTATGGAATCAACATCAAAAACGCAACAAAAACAGTTGTTTTATTCAAAAGTGCAGTCCTACTAGTGCTAAATGTATGGGACAGTTTTTTTTTTTCGCTATTTTTATTTTGGAACCATAATAGATAGTTATTCAGTTTGATGGTCTGGTCATCCTCTTAAAAAACTGTCAGCTGTCTGTAAGTTAGGTATACGAGGAACTCCGTAATATCAACTTTAAACATGAAAGAAAATCATTATTACAATGATAAAATTCTGCTTGAATAAAACATTTTCCAAGTTATCCTCTAAATCTGATGCAATTCGCAATACCACTGAGAACGAGGCTACAAACCTGCTGAATATTACATAGTAGGAAACAAAATTTACTCACGACCTCTCGAACGAGACTGGAGATCAAGAGGAAGACACGTGAAGTATTGAAGGTTATCGATAATAATAAAATAAAATTAGTAACAAATGCAACTTCCGACACACAAGCCCCATAAAGGAGACGATGAGCAGATTTGGCAGTTCAGTAGCTTCGGAAAAGCCCAGAATCGTATAAGTGAGGAAGACTACGAGGGACGAGATACTTCTGGGCCGGATTTTCTAGCTGAAGTTTAAAATTACTATGGAAGTAAGTACCTATAAGCGATACCTTCCTGGTGTATAATGGGCAAAAGAAAAGTAGATAGGCTACGAATGACATGACTCGCAAGCCTGAACAAACAGTAAACAGGCATCACCACCTTTAAAAAGCCTTTTCGTTTGCCAAGAGACAGCCAGGCATATACAGAGCTGACTGCCAACCTCCAGTAATGAAGAGAAACCCGAAGAAGAAAAAAGTAAGCCAAATACACCACTGCATTGGTGACATCCTGGATCTTAATTTGAGTCAGATTAGGAAGACTCCCGCTGCTCAAAATAAGAAGGCGTTGGATGAAGGCTCCTATCACTCAGGTTTCCTTTGCGAGAGACCCAGGGCTGTGCTTCATCAGTAATCAGCTTAAACGAAGCTTCCTGACGTATCGGTGTCAGCATGAACTCGGATAAAACCATTGGGCCATTAGAATAGGCAGAAGAACTTATTCAACCTACCAATATCCACCTTCAGTATTTAAACGTGGACGAAAATAGTAGTAGGAGACGACGTAGAAACCCTTACGTTAACGTGATCTAACGTCTATAGATTCATAGAGAGCGAGTGCGAGCGATCTAAGACAGCAGCTGTAAAATAAGCATTTTAATGTGGTGAAGTGTTGGTCATCTCTGGCTATGAATCGACGGGGAGTCCGAGTTCTCAGACGGAGACAACGAAGATAGGCGTAAAGTGGTTGAGTACTTACCCCTCCAGTCCAGTGGACCGAGAACCTGAGGCAACATTTAGATATGAAAGGGCGAGGATCAAGTTTTGTAGCGCATCTTGGGAGAGCATTATTGAACAGTGGGTGACGATGATGCGTTTTTCCAGAACCCTGTATTTCATAAAGGGAATAATGCAATCCAGCCGCATCTTCTCTACAACGGAACACCTTCCGAAGCGGTGGTAGAATCAAAAATGACGTCAAAAAGTTATCTATGTGATATTATTTTGAATAAAAATTTTTGACTTTTGACTTTTTTTTTTACTTTTTTGACCAGTTCACTTTTTTTTAAATAACGTAAAAAATAAGGAAACACATTTACTAATAAAAATGTCAAATAACAGTATCTAACAAGTAGACTTACTATTCAAACGAAACCAATTACGCGCCAAAAAATACGAACAACAAAAGTAAGACACCTTTTTGACGGCCATGGACTGATTTGGGACGCAGTAAATGGTAGGCCATAGCGGTTTGAGCGCCAAATCGATGGTGGTAAAAGCAATATCTTTGTCGCGAATACTACATTTAAAAAAGCGTAAATCGATTTGATCTAGAAATAGAGATTTGAAATGAATGTTGTAACACGTCATGTAGCCATAATGTTGGTTACGTTAAAACGTAATAAGCCACATTCGTTGCTAACAATTGGACAACAAAATGTCATAAATGTGGTGCACTAAAATTTTTTGTCCCGCAAAAACGCTGTAACCCACATTGAATAGTATATCACGAACGATGTAACTAGCTTGTTGGTTTTTTCTACGGAACTCGATTTTGACGTAAATGCAAATCGGTAAAAATTTAGAGTTTTTGTGCTATTTACAGCCTACCAAAATCTATGTCGACCAAAAATAACAGGCAATTTCAACGCTGTACAAAATTTTCTAAGGGCCGTAGAGCTATGGGACTCAGACCATTCGACGCAGAATTTTTTTCTGATTACGAATCTGCAATAAAAAAATTTTTACACTGGTGTCAGTTACAGCGTTTTCGCTTTCCAGCGTCGATAAGTTCTTCAATTTCCATAGGATACTATACTCTGATTATATTATTTATTCTTATTATTATAGATTATATACTCCATTTCAGAGTATAAGTACCTGATAGGACACTCTTCTGTGATGAGGTGAACTGATAAAATTTCCACTGCAGGAAAATGCCTTATTTCACTAAAAAGGGTATAAGAGGCAGAAGTCAATCCCTTCGAGTTTCTGTACACTTTGCAGCGCAATATAGCTCTCTCACGAGAGCGATCTGCGAGGATAATAATACAAGAGATCAGATATTTGGGACTAAATACTACAGCCAGGATCCTCCTCTCTACACAGAAAAAGAGCATTCACTGATTTGGTTGACCTTCACGAGTGCTGTGCTGCCCTACGTTTCTTCCCTCTGTAGCTCGCTGAATAATACTGTATCTAGCAAGTCGAATCTTTAAGGTTCAGAATCGTACATCAAAGTCTCAGAAAACCCCTAGATCGTAGCATCTAAACCCAGTTGAGCTAAATTATTCGGGCTTTCTCCAACAGGGGGCGTCAGCGGCATTGACAAAGGTCATTCATATTGTACTTCACGCTCGGCCGCCCTCACTAATTCGGATTATGTCTATTTAGGTACGTACAGGCGGACGGACTTGTACTGTTCAATGTATTGGCGTGTTTGGCCTTTTGTTTGGTTGCGAGCGGTTTGATGTTTAGTATTGGGTTTTGGAAACGATATTCTAAAACATACTGTTGTGTCTGTTTGTCGGGTTACCCTATGTTTCTTATAGAAGTCGTATGAAGGGGTTGCAGAAAACGTTCACAGGCAACTAGATGGCGCTCGGGAGCATTATTCATGATTTTGTCACATTTTATTTTATATCTTTGTAATTATGTTGTGTCTGTTTTTCGGGTTACCCTATGTTTCTTATAGAAGTGTATGAAGCAGATTAAAGCGCCTCACTGTGTCGGAGAATACAGGGATGGTCAAAAAAGTATGGATTTTGACTGCTTCATCCGAGAAAAAATCACATCACGGATGTGACAATCAAAATCCAATACAATGAGGAATTGCCTACTATTTTATCTAAAACCCCCATGGAAATAAAATGTGTTTTGCATGTGGAAACAAAACGTTTACTTAATTATAATAATCAATAGAAAGTAAAACCTTAAAAAATATTGTTGGTATTCAAATAAATAATATTAAATATAATGCTAATAAGAATAAGATGAACATAATCTCCAAGATCATAATCCTACCAATTACAGCAGAGGTAACGATCTAAAACAAGCCATGTATCAAATTGTAGCCGATAATCGCATTACCCCACATCCTACACACTTAGCTAGCTACATGATGACATTGATGACAGAGTATTGTGGTGGCTTAATCATATCTAGGACTCATTAATTATTCCCTGGGGTCGGGCTTGCCAATCCGACGGTAATGAATGCTTTATAACTATTTGTACATTTGATGATGGCATTTTGAATTATTTTGATATTAACTGTTTTGGAAACGTGTATAAGATTAAAATTCACATTTGAACTGACACCGTGGTCTAATGGTTGAGAGCATTGGGCTCTTGACATGGAGGTCGTGGTATCGATTCCCACGGGGAACCTAGTGTAGTGATAGTGATTACCTAGTGATATGTGACTTTGTGCGTTTTTCCCAGGACATTGCAGGCTGATACACCTGATTGTCTGAAAAGAAAAATTATTCTGTGTTTCGGATGGCACGTTAAGCCGTTGGTCCCAGCTACTATAGTAGTCATTACATAAAAACCTAACCTTTGATCGTAGGTTTTACCCATAAAGTTATTATAGTTTTACCTGTTTATAGAATGCCATAGGTTTTACCTTTTACCATTAAAAAGGTAGAAGTTTTTAAATATATTTTGATAGCGATTAACACTTACAAAATGTAAAGGTGTTTCGGCATTTGAACATCTGAAGAAACTTACCTGGAACAAAATGAAAATAATAATTAGTTATTTAATTACTTTTACCACGCAATATGTTAGAATAACGTATCACAAGGTGATAGGAAGCTTGCTTTTCGCCTACTAAAATGCAGCATAATATGGAACTTCATCCCTTAGTCTCCTCGTAAGACAACCACTAGAAGAAACACTCAGCTCCATAGTAGGCGGAGACCATACGACAACGTCATTAAATACGTTACAGAGAGAGAGACAAAGTTTTGATACTACTAGTGAATTGTGGATGTTCCTGATATTTCAGAATATATCTTACTACCCCCCTCGGGGAATATAGTTGTGAGCATAATGACGATGCAAATCCGTCACAAAAACATTCAAAATCATTAAAAATTATAAGTTATACCTAATCTAAAAATAATACAGTTCAGTATAATGTTACATGCAAAGGTTTAACTCATAAGATCCTTTGAACCAAAGCATGAAGTTTAAACCTCCAGCCACTAATTAACTGAGTTTATATCCATGACACCTTACAAGGAGTACGAATCAAAGGAATCCCGATTTAATTAGACATGTCTTCATAATTATATGGTATTATTTTAACATAAGATGTAAGTTAAATTATTACCCTAGTCGACATCATCAGCCTTTATTAGATTCACTGAAATATAAAGATAAAGACAAGAGAAGACGTTATTGACTAAGTTTCATCAAAAATATGAACAAAAATACAATTTCGGATTTATAATTAGTGACTGGACCCAGCTTAGCCTAGGTGGTGCCACCTTTCGGGTTCAAAACTGAAAATTTCATTGACATGGAGATTAGCGTGTACGTACATAGTTTTAAATTGGGTGAAACATGACAACACACTTTACCGAAAATGCATCATAATTAGCAATATTTGTAATTATTTGAGTACCTATCGTTCGTAAAGAAAAAAAATCATTAAAAAAATTATGTTATCAGATAAATTAATAATGGTTAAAAATATGCAACATCAACAGGCCGTCGTCCCTCACCCGTAGGTGCCGAGATAAGCACCTACTAATCGAAAGCGATGCACTTGCTTGATTTCTGCCACTCGCTCCAGACGGCAACGTCGCATTTATGTAGCGAACTATACAAAGTATAGTATATAGTAACAAACGATGAGTTGTTATTACCTTGTATTTTAATACTACCTGAGCCTCGTTATACGAAACCAAAGAGCTGCATAAATAGGAGAAGATTTTAGTGCCTACCTACTTAGTTTCCAAAGGCACTATAAGGCTAAATCTGTATCATAATGTAAGTGATCTCCCATAGTGCTTGTTAGAACACGAGCATTGAAGGCAGGGACCGACTAATGAGCTACTCGAATACTCCCCTATGTTCTATTGCGTAACTTAATAGAGACTTTTTAACGATGTAGGAAAAAGATTAGAAAACATCGGAAAGAAATCTACTTATGTATCATTCAGTACCAATGAGTTTTTAGAAACGTGTGGCGCTCGGCCGGATGCTCGCTTGGCGGCAGATTGACCCCGGAGACCAGGGTCCACCAGGTTCCAGGGGGCCGCTTCGGAGCTTTGCTTCTACGCGTTGCTCGGTTCGATGATTTGTAACATCACAGGCTTTTTGGTGGAGAAAAACATCTTAAGATTCTATTATTCTTCTATATCTTAGAAGATCTTATTATTCTATAATTTTATTTTTAATGATGATGAGTACTTAAGTACATCTTTTCTTAAGCCTGTGGTTCATTTTTATTTTTTTTAATTTTTTTCTTATCATGTTTTGTTGTGTAGTACCTACGCGTTTTTATGTATAATTGTATTATGATGTTTGTGTATGTATGTTTATATATATATATTTATTTATATACATATATATTTATAATTATATATAAGTAACTAAGTATATGTAATGTATATATATTATGTATTTATAATAGGTTTATTATGTATAATTGCTTTTTGTTGATAACTGCTCCTTTCTGATCATTTGTCTGGAAGAAATCGCTTCTTAGCGATAAGACCGCCTTATTTTATGCCTCTTGTTTTATTTTTCTCTGTATTTTACTGTTTATATTTTGGTGTAAAATAAAGAATATTTGATTGATTGATTTAAGAAAACCCCTAGGTACATGATATAAAGCGTGTATTGGGCATACAAGTGGAGATAGTCTTGATAATTGTCAGACTGGACATACGATTGGGCTCACACTGACAAGAAGAGATGAGCACATTGTAAGATAGAGTGTAAGTGAGAGATGAATACACCGTTGCTTAGCATCGTCCATCTCTCTTACCACCGAGGTGAGGTCAAAATTGGTAAGGGGCAGTCCGTACTATACGTAGGTTAGGTAGTAGTACTTATTCTTATACATGGTTTAACATTAAATGCATTAACATATCGAACAGGATGATTCAGACCTAGCAACGGAACTAGACCAACATTGAAATCGCGAATAGAAGTCAGCTGCGTTGTGGCTGTTCCATAGAAACCATACCGAAATGACGCCTCGACCAAAATGTATGAAACAGATAAAAAAAATTCGCGATTTCAAAGTTGGTTCTCTAGTAAACGTTGTTTAGTTTGATGGTCAGAGGCACCCCATCAAGTATGAAACGCATTAAAAATTAAAACCCTGTATACCGTGCTATGGTTAACAAATCATAGCAATATCCACACGTAATGCAGCACCACTACTCGTTAAGGGCCTACCTTCGCTCCAATATAATCGTCTAACCTTGTTTTACCTGTCGACCTCCTTGTCCGATATACGACAGTGTAAACATGTTAATATACGTGTATTTTAGTTGACAAGCTATGTATTTTATAAGTTGTTTGTTTTAGGCTCTATTCACACCAAAGGCAGTGCACTTTCAGTTGCGCAGCGATTTTTACTTTATCTACAACATTGCTACAATACATAGTACTGTTTGAGGAGCTCCACAAAATTTAGCATCGCCCTGTGGGTGCCAGCAACCGCCAACGACCACCCGAGATGCCGGGAACTATATGCAGACGGCTGAAAAACTGCCTACCAACTATCTGCCTGCCTATCTCCTAAAGCATAAGCATATGCTCACGACTATATTCCCCGAGGGGGTAGTCAGAGATATTCTGATACCTCAGAACATCCACGTATATCTCCTAAAAACTGACTAAAAACTTTAAGGAGTAGTGTGGGATGCCCTACGTTAGACCTACGACCTGAGACAGGTAGCGGTGAACGCTTGAATTAGGAAGGCTGCGGATTGAGTTTTTTGGACTGGACGATGATGATGATGATGAGGGCTGATGATGATAATGTTTAAATTTGAGTAAAGTCAGTAGGTACAGATTTTGTGAACTGCAAAGTCAGTGGTAGTATGTTTTCACGCAGATTGGTGACGTAAAAAGTGACAGGCGTTTGGGCTACAATCGCATCCTGCTCCCCTAAACCCCCCCCCCCCCCCCCCCCCCCGCCCACAATAATTCCAATTTGATTTCTGCGCATTCAAAGTCAGCGCTCATAAAACATTGCGGGACCTGTACCTACTCATATTTTGACGTCAATAGCCTGGTTTGTTAGCCATATAATTATGTTATTGATGGCTCTAATTTCGATCACAAAATTATTGCAATAGAACCCTCCCCTATATAGTCACCTTATTTTCTTATTAAAAAACGTATTACAACTCTTGACTTAATATAAATGGGAACTTTTGAAGTGTGTGCATATCTCGGTAAAAACACCGTCATGTCCGTATGCCCAGCGGGGCCCTCAGCCCTAGGGCTTTGAAACCTAGCTAATCATTTAGTGCTCATTTAGTGCTCTCTGAATATGTATAGCTTATATTTAGTGCTTCAAAGATAACGGAGTTATATCAAATCTAAGCTAGCGTCCGCCCAGCGGGGCCCTCCTTTATTATGGACAAAAATGATTAAAATTTTACATCAATATTTAGTGCTCTGAATTCCTATTAAAACTGTATCAAAAGATTTGATCTAGCTGGTTTGGTTTAAAAGTTATAGCATTTTTAAGTTTTTAATTTCCAGCGGGGCCCTATCTTGTTTGACTATATAATCACTGTAATTAATGTCGCCATTTAGTGCTTGATGCCAGCTATCGGTCTGTATAGTTAATTTATACATTCTGCTTCTAATAAACCTGGAAAATGCAATAATATCTCGCAACATTGATTCATATAAAATGACATTTCGTGGACAGTCGGCATCAGAAGTAGATGAGAGCTTTACTTGTCCGTGGTTTCCTAGGGGATCGCTAGAGGGCGCTACGGTCTAAGCTTTCAGACACAAAGTTTTATCAAAATCGGTTCCGTAGTTTAAGTGTAGGGAAACACCTGCGGAACGTTCCGTGCCGAACATTCGGTTGAATACGTGTCTACAAGGAAATATGGTGCGTAATGGTGTGTACTGGTGTGTCGCAGGTATAGGGAAAAGCATTGCGCGCGTATTCAACCGAACGTTCGGCGCCGAACGTTCCGCAGGTGTGTCCATACACTTACATTTAGACATAGTGTGATACGCCAACAATCAGACAAACCTTTGTAGTAGGTATTATATTATAATAATAGATAGATAATAAGTACTTACCTACACACACGCGCACTTTCATGAAAGTGTTGGTACTAGTAGAAGTCATACGGCAGCGAATAATTGATATTATCACATCAAGAGTCACCAGGACTAAAATACGACGTAGATGTAGACAATGTACCAGAAATACGGGTGCACAATTTTAGGCGGACTAGTAAAAATAGTAAAGCTCTCGTATACTTCTGATGCCGACTGTCCACGAAATGTCAATTAATATGAATCAAAATTGCGATATATTATTGCATTTTCCAGGTTTATTAGAAGCAGAATGTGTAAATTAACTATACAGACCGATAGCTGGCATCAAGCACTAAATGGCGACATTAATTACAGTGACTTATATAGTTAAACAAGAGAGGGCCCCGCTGGAAATTAAAAACTTAAAAATGCTATAACTTTTAAACCAAACCAGCTAGATCAAATCTTTTGATACAGTTTTAATAGGAATTCAGAGAACTAAATATGGATGTAACATTTTAATCATTTTTGTCCATAATAAAGGAGGGCCCCGCTGGGCGGACGCTAGCTTAGATTTGATATAACTCCGTTATCTTTGAAGCACTAAATATAAGCCATACATATTCAGAGAGCACTAAATGAGCACTAAATGATTAGCTAGGTTTCAAAGCCCTAGGGCTGAGGGCCCCGCTGGGCATACGGACATCCGTCGCTAAGGTATCCCAAACGCTCCAAGGGGGAGAGGTAATAGAGTGTCATCTTGACATAATAAATGATCACGCTTTCCTCCGTCTAGGTAAAACTCTCATACTTCTACACTGTTTTTGCATTTACCACGTTAGATTACGTTACCCTTTTACGGGTCTCAGCTTTGAAATGAGATGAAATCAATGAATTTCGGAGGTAAAAGGTTTTGTACATTTTTCACTTTTGAGGTTTTTATAGTCATCGTATGCGTAGGTAGGTACTTACGTAGGGAAAGGTGAATGTACCTATATATTCTAATACAATGTAAAGAAAATGAAGTGGCGACCGCCTTTACTGCCTGCCACAGACTTCACCCAGGACTGAGTTTGGGCACTGTTATTGAAATGTGGATTTTCTGAATACGGTTTTATATCTCTTACCAACAATTTTGTGTCAAAAAGTGAGCAAGATGTCCAAACTGAGCAATAAAAAGATTAATAATAATTGATTAAGTTCTTGACGTATACTTACTGTTATTAAATCTGTTTATCAGTACAACTCTCAAATACCGCACTTCCATAAACTCCATGAACGAGACTTGATCCAGGATTGCAAAGGAATATAATCTTAAGCAAGGTAAAAAGGGGATTTGAATTGCGATTAAATGCACTAGCGCTTGCTTTACTTCTAAGGCACAGCAAACGCCTTCAAAAAGAAATCAGAAAACCTTGACAATAAACTCATAACAAAACTAAGAGAAAACAAATCCCAAAACAAACTGAAAACTTCACAAACATAAAGCAATGTTAAATTCTATTCGTACAGGCAACAGGAAGCTTGTACAAAGAGCAGGAAATTGCCTATCAGGAGCTTGTAGTAATCACACCGGTGCGCACCAATCTAACTTTGCTGTGGACGCTATATTCAACTTAATGAGATATTTCGAGAAAGTACCGCTTCGGGAAATAGAGATGACAGTTGTGGCTTGATGGTCCAGTTGGTGGTTCTTTCATCGGTTACTAGTTTCAACTGGTGACTCCTTGGTGGCTTTGCTATTGCTGTCTCCCGTTTGCAGGCGAAGTCGTATATTTATATTTCATACTCCTCCTATCTTCTTTGATTAAATTCATAGCAGGTTCCAAGACTTAATAATCATCTCCCGGGCTCGCTAGACTTCATTTTCTAGTGTTGTGCGTGGTCACCGCTGTTGATCCTGGTTTACAGGAGTTACAGTGGTGGGAATGTGTGGTGAGCTCATTCAGTAGGTATTTGGTACTTGTATCACAGAGGATTATATTGTACAGAGTTACAGCTTCAAACAACCTCGCTAAAGCGGCGCATCACTACATGCGCAGTATGATTGTGTGCGCGTTCACCTACGGGGCTCACGAACGAGGCCGAGGGGACACTTTGGGTGTGAATTTAAGGTGTGAGATATTGTCCATTCTTCCTTTCGGAAAGAGATTGGAGCCACTGACCTCTGTTAATATTAAAAATATGTCTATGGATTATTTTCTGTTTGATCGTCACTGTCATTGTAGAACGTCATGTCATGTGAATTTAAATTGTGAGATATTATTATCGTTCATTTTACTCGAGCATGTTTAAAAGTAGTTTAATAATATTAAACGAAATGGTTAATTATTGCTTTAATAATACGAGGAGGAACACAAACATCTCCTTCTTAATATACCTACCCCAAAGATCGTGACAGGTAAGTCAATTTTTGAGTCACCCGCGTAAAGCGGCGGATCGGGCGGCAACGTTTTTTTTAATTTAAACTCATTTTATTCAACTAAATAACAAATAATAAATAACACAACAAACAACAACAACAAAAAAGAAAAATAATATACCTACATATTATAAAACATTATCCTTCATACTTCAATTAAATTTATTTCCTTTTAGACAGCCCTACAAGAATAGGCTAATGTAATCGAAGCTCCTATGAAGCTGTTGCTCTGTACAATATAATCCTCTGTGCTTGTATGCTATGCTGTCTTTATTTCTTTGTCAAAATAAATGAATCTGACATTGAAAAAAAAAATATTTTCTAGTCCCAAGGAATCGATAAAGTCTCTGTATTAATGATGACTAGAAAGAATACTTTTATGTTAATTCATCTTTGACATAACATTAATATCATATTGCGGGATTCGATCTAGTAACCCTGACTCACGGTTCAGTAGGCAGGTCGGTCCACTACCAACTGATCTATCGGACCGTAATAATACGAATATAGACAACTATAATTATTTTCTATACCTGCGGCTAGATTATGATAGCTAGTGTACTGTTTGTTTGTTGTTTCTGAACACCCCAAATACAGTCACTCGATGTAATGACCGATCAGTCATTGGATGGGTGACCGTTTTAGTGGTATTTCATCTCAATACTTCGCATGGCACGTTAAATAGTTGGTCCCAGATAGGTCCGTCAGAGTGCGGCGTCAACTATTCGTCAAGCTCAAGTCGCAAAGGCGGCTTCAAAATTATCTGACAGCAAGTTTATCACTGCCCACTGACTCAGTGGGCAGACCAGCAGCCAGGTGGTCGGATGACATTTGTAAAGTAGCCGGCAAACAGTGGATGAGACTAGCGGGGGACCGTTCTAGTTGGCGTGAAAATGAAGAGGCCTATACCCAGCAGTGGGGTTTACCGGGCTGATGATGATGATGAAGTTTACCACTAACTTGCTAGAGCAATCCGCATTGGGCCTGCCTTGTGGAGTATGACCCACTCCTGGGTGACAGTCACCTTTATTCGTTAGAGGAGGCCTTTTCCCTGCAACGGGATTCTACAGCCTATAACTTTGTTAAAAATCGAAAACCATCCAGGCCAATTGCTACCAAATGTCTCAAATGCAGCAAAGTTTTAAGCAGTTAAATTCCAAACTACATATTTGTCGTCCCTTCCAGTTTCCAATCTCTTCGTCTTTACCCTTCAAATATTGACAAACTTTTCGTTCGCAAGTGAAGCGGAGTGCTCGCTCAACTTTTAAGTGTCTTAGATAAATTAAGATCCCGGTTAGTATGTTTTAAACTCTGCAGTCGATATCCAATCATCATTTTTGTTGCTTGCTTCATTGAATTCTGATTATTCTTTTAAAGCGTTCCCTTTTGTTTTGATTAAAAGTTTTGTTTTCTAGATTCGCTTATGGTGTGTTCTATGACAGATTTATGGTAATTTGTTTTTGGTTTCTCAAGTTCAAAAGTAGTATCAGAGCATGCGTAGCGTAGAGTTCTGTAGATGAATACATCTTACTGAAGAAGTCGGAGTCTAAACGACAATCACACATTAAGTTATAGTTTGTAGTCCCACTGCAGGACAAAGGACTTCGCTCAAGAATAAAAGTTAAAGGAAGACTACCAAGCTTGCCTTTGACCTGTGTGAGTTGGAGGCAAGTTATCTTACTGTCAGAGTGGTGCCGGCCAAGAATATTGCACCACCCCTGCCCATCCTTAAGGGATTAAGAGCCTACCGAGCCTATTGTGCTGCCTTCAATCGTATTTTTTTTATTTCTGTACAATTAAACAACATTTCCAAAAAAACAAGAATGTCACATTGTAGTCCTGATTGGCTTTCAATTTATCGAAACATTACGGATTATTATGTTTTATGCTTGTAGCTATTATCTTTAAAACCGCCAAAAGTGGTCATTTTTGGCGGTTTTAAAGATAATAACTACAAACATTATAAACACAACTGCCCCTACGAATAATTCATAGCACTGCCCCCATAAATTGAATATCAGCAACGACTACAATGTGACATTCTTGTTTTTTGGAAATACGCTTTAATTGTTAAGAAATTTAAAAAAATACGATTGGTGGCAGCACAATAGGTTCGGTGCAGCCTTAACCGGAGGATGGGCAGCACCGTTCTCCAAGTATATTAACACCCAACTGCGATCGCCAACCCGCCTATCAAGCGTGACTAGCGGAATTATTTTCCTGGTCGTAGTACTACCAGAAAAGTTAATTAATTTGGTCATGGTGTGTAAAAAAACATAATTTAACCAGTCTTGCCCTCCCCCTAACCCTCCATCTAATATTAGGTACCTAGTTATGTAATTTATTTCGATCAGATTTTGGTATTAAGGACAAAAATTTTAGCAAAAATAGTTCCCCCGAATATTACTGAACGTATAATAGTGAAGAATGCTTTTGTGTTCCCTCTGGCACGGCCTCATGGATGACATATTGGTTAACATATAACTATATGTGATCATGTTTAAGTTACCACAGTTCTTCATCAAAGTATCGCGTTTAAAAATGAATAAAAGTCCTCAAGATTGTTTAAGTAGAATTTTTGGTTGAATGACATTACATTGTTTTCTGGGCCTTTCTGAAATTATATAATCATTAATTGCTTGATACAATAATGATCAAAAAGATTGTTTCTGGATCATACTTTTTTCAACAGCAGCTGATAGTATCAGCAACTCACTTGTAACTCGAACGATCGAATTCGCCAATAAGAAGCCAATGGTAGCACCGCGGTTGGAATATTCAAATTCTTTGCCATATCCGATAATACCGCTCTCATGCAAAATGCATACAATATCATTCTTTACTTCATACGCGAATGCTTTCCGGACGTAATTCATGTAAAACTGGCTTTATTTGAATTTTATGCGTTCAAATTTTTGGTGTATTTTAGCTCTTACGTGAAATATTGCTCAAAGGTTTATTTGGAACTCCCACTTTAATGTCAAGTTTACGGTAATATATTTTTAACAAAGAACATTAAATAATAGGTAGAAGTAACCTATGAGTGATTTTGCAAGGTACTGAAAAATACTAATGCCAAAACTCTCGATAGTTACGCTATAATTAAAACGTTGTAAATGCCATCCTATTTGTACAAAAAACTAATGTCAAAGATGATGCAATTTAAAATTAAATTCATTTTACTGTTAACATAGACATCTTATATACCTACAAACTAGACTCATAAGCTAGCTCAGCTGAGTTCTTTTTTGTACTAGCTGACAGTTCACAAGCGCAATACTACCATGTTTATGAATCAAATACAACATATTAGTGACAACCAGCAGCATGCATACTTAATTTGTGCGGGTTTTTGCGTCAATATGGACAAAAATTTGCTAAGATTTTATATGACACTGTGGGTCTAGTATAAGAGGTCAATGACTGTTAATAATACCTAAATGCTTTTCTAATTCCCAAAATATTTGGCGAGAGTTTGGCGACAATTGTCATATTACCGCAAGCGGTGCGGTGCATCAAATCACCTCTAACTGATCTAACTATTTTCTATTCTGTGTTTTTTAAGGCAATAACATTATTTCTGTCCACAAATTCATTCATTCTAATATGATATTCATTTATTCAGTTAGGGTTTGTTTCAGAGATCTAAGTGGCCTTATTAACATCTTTGGCCTAAAGCCAACTTCACCTGGCAAGCTGAATGGATATGAAATCTCAATTTGTTTTTGAATCTCTGTTAATAATATATTATTTCATTTCATAGGGACACTGTTTATTGTATTTTATGGACAGGAAGCTGACCCCCTATAACCTGAGTTCACCTGAACTAACCCTGAGTTGCAGAAATGCTCATTAAAGTTAATCCTACATTAAATCTCTTGCTGTTACTTTTTGTCTTTTTGACGTAGTAAAAGCTAGCAAGAGATTTAATGGAGGATTAATTCTAATGAATTCTAATTTCTGCAACTGATTGTAAATGACTGACTGGCTGACAGACAGACAATACACAGCATGAGCCACTGAAGATAAAAACATAAAATTTGGAATATATTCTACAGAAAATGTAGGGGAGCACTAAAAAGAATTTGTCAAAAAGAGCCCCTAAAGAAAATCATAGTCCCTGTTTTACCCAAAGTCGGAGGCAATACAGGGTAAAATTGATATCATTAGCATCCTTTTAAACTAAGAGTCTACCAATCAAACTGAAAAACTTCTACTATGGGAGCAAACCGACCGGATCAAATAAAAACCTACGGTTCCATACTAAACTGCAATGCCTACTCGACTCAAATGTATGCAACAGCAGATTTTTTTGCTCCGATCGGTTAGCTCCTAAAGTAAAATTTGTTCAGTTTGATGGGTAGACTCTTAGTTTAAAAGGATGCTAATGATATCAATTTCACCCTGTATATCCGAAAGGATAGCCTTGTTACAACTGCATGCTTAATAATATAATTGCTAGTTGTAGCATAGTGTTTGACTACCCCAATCTGGATTATGAATGCGAGTTTATGTATTTTGTAAAGTTCGACACTAAAGGGTTGTTCCGTTGCAATTTTATTAACGTTCTCCTAGTTAGGAGATTAGGTAAATGGATCCCTAATGGATGTTCACAAATTCCCTTAAGGCACTAACATCAGTAACCTCTGGAATTTTCAGTAAATTATAACTTTAAACATTGTAGCAGGAATGTACCTAGCTTTTACAGTTAGTGGTCGGTATGCGGAAACGTTTTTAGTTACTTATATAGTTAACTTTCTAGTTTTATACGTTTTGATTAACGTCATATTAAAAAAACAATCTAGCAAGTGGTCTATATAATATTATGTTAAAAGTTTTACCTGTATCCTTCGATTAAATTTAATTATAACAATAATAAAGACAATTCAATATAACCGTAATCATTAATTCTGTAGTCCAACTTCACAAAGAAATACATGTAAATGTTACAGTGACACAATTTTCACTGCAGTTAGTGCCTTAACACAAAAGGGGTCAAAATTTGGTTGTACATATCAGTAAATGTAGATGTTCAGAAAGTAAACACTGAAGCTTAATTCATTGAGATTACAATGTCGATTTTCATTCCGTACGAGGTGTACTTTTTAGCATAATTTTGTCTTACCGTTATAGTTAGGTGGCCAGATTTTTGCCCATCAAACCAGTGAAAACCAATTGTATCTCTTAACCGCCTTCTGATGCGACTTCTAGTTGATTTCGACTAATTATAAAGCAGAAGCAAGAGGTATTAGTTGTGTAAAGGGATACTTTCTTACGACCACCGTCTGGATTGGTACTATTCTAAGGCCAGACCAGAAAAATAAAAAACCTCGCCATGTTGCGGAAAATCATTGGAACACATTTTTGTACTTTGAGTATGATTTAAGGTTATAGTCGATTGCAGCGCCCCCATACCAGGTTTTTATATTTCTGGTCAGGCTTTAAGGTACATTATCGTGCAGTGCTAGTCGCTACATTAACCAAAAGCCTAGCCTGAAATTTAAATACTTCAGGATAACAGTAACTATAGAATTCACATCACAATAACTTTTCTTAAGATACGATAAGATACCCTTACAACTTCCAAATAAAGTTCACTAGCAAAAGTAACGCCTATAAAAGTCGAGAGCACGTTTTTTTTTAACTTAATGTTCTATGAAAGTCCTGAAATAGTCGAATATAAGCAAAGAAAGCGTTTATGCAACATAACATGATTTGGGCCCAACTCCTGTGAAAGTTACATGACCGTCGATATCTTACAACACTCGTACCCCTATAACTAGGTTATACAGAAACAAACTAACAACGTAACTGAATAATCTATACAAAATAAACCATACAATTAAAACCGACTTAGCACAGGCTTCACAGTTCAATGAGTTTCAATCACAAATTCGCAAAATAGTTACTTGTTTAGAGGCATTCAATTTATATTCATTATATGGCCGTGCGATTCATAAAGACCTCAAGTGGGGGGGAGAGGGAGGGTAACCATAGATACAGGGAGAGCTCGGCGTTGCTATAGGTGACTTGAGTTGCCGAGGCATCCGACGGGCTTCGGTGCGCTGTGGTTCAAAGGGAGAAAAACAACTTAGAGCGGATGGTAACATCCTTTTTTCAATTTAATAAAATTGACGTAGTTAATTAGACTGAATGTTTTTTTGTTACCTGTTTTGTCCCATAGAAGCACAAAGGTTTCCATCCCAAAGCTTCTGCATTTTTATATTAATTTATTAAAATTTGTAGTTTATTTGCACCTGTTGGCGTAGCACACAGCATCCAAGGAAATGAGAAAAGTATCTAGTATAGTCTTTGTTATTTCGTCATTCGCACGAGGGCTTTCTTGTCATACTAGTATCGCTTTGAAAAGCGCAGTATGCTGGTATTTCTGGAATGAGATGTGATGTAGTTTTTTGGTTCCATTGATGGACAACATTATATTTGAAACTACGAATAAAGAATGAAAGGTAATTATTGACCCAAATATGATCTCTCATTTGATATCTGACACAGTGGTAAATACAGTACTGTTAAATTTTTTTTATTTCCAAATTGTATACCTCAAAACTAAAGTAAAATTAATTGAAACAGCTTGTTTATTGCCTATTTTGTATCCCACTGCTGGGCAAAGACCTCCCCGAATTTCCTTCAATGGACAAAACACCTACTAAGTAAAATTATTTTTATTTTCATATTAATGGACTCTTGCTTGTGCGTTAGCACTTCATTTCCGCCAGAGTCAAATAGTTTGTGAAAGTACCGATCCCAATGTCAAGGATTGTTTTTGAGCAAAAAGACAATTGAAAAAAATCCTCATGGCGAGCTCAAACGTAAACCGCGCGACTACCACGCGAATGACAAAACGCGGCAATGTGACTGAATGTGTTTTTTTTTAAAGAAATTATAATCTTAAAGTCGTCCGTAACTTGGGCCACACGATTCGATTTTCCAAGTCCTCATTACGAATCGAACAACAAATAAACATTGCTGGCTATCGTACTCATTGCTTATTGGACATTATTTATCGAGCCACCTTTGAGAGTAGGTATCCTATAAAGTACAAGTAATTGTTTACAGCTGTTAATTGCTTGTTATTTTGTGTTCCTCTTCCTTTATTACTTGAGACAAAATGGTGGGTTATTTTTTTAGAATCATTGTGTTTGCTTGGCAGTTTAAATTTTTTGAGGATTGTTATAAATCGTCAAAGTATTTGACTGTTGGTGTGGAAATTTTAACAAAGAACCCACCAGAAGAACAGTGGAAATTTTACCATAAGTACTCGTATCAACAAATGGCTCAATGAAATATTCCTAATATTATTGGTGACTAGTGTTTTCCCGCGACTTCGTCCGCAAAAATTATATACCAGATTTTAAGTCAGATCATAAGCTATCAAACAAAAAAGTTTCATCAAAATCGGTTCAGTAGTTTTTGCGTGATGTGCGAACAAACAAACAAACTAACAATTTTGTCAATAGATGGCGCTGCACGTTTTTAAATCGCGCTACCGATATGTTATTTGACTTTATATGAAGTGAACCGCAACTTTTTTATTCCTCATGATTTTACGGTTTTATTATAATAGTTAAGATGTGAATTGTGGACTATCAGGGTGTGAGGAAAAGTATCATTAACCTTTAAACCACTTGCTCTACCCATCAAACTAAACAACTTTTACTATATGGGAGCAAAAATATCTAAACAAAAAAAAAGGTGTCTCATACGTTTGAGTCGAATAGGTATTGCAGTTTAGTATGGAACAACTGATATTTGTGCCAAATCGTACATAAATTCCGAAAAACTCATTGGTACGAGTCGGCCTGGACGGGAAATCGAACCATCGCCTCTTGCACGGCAGGCAAGGTTACTCGCAACTGCACCACCACGCCACCATAATATTATACGATAATTATGTACTTATAAATTTTACCCTATTATTATGTTGATTTATGTACCTACCTACTGATAATACAATGAGTCATTATTATTATTAAGTAATGTTTCTGCCATACCAAAAGCTATTTAATTTAATCAACTGAACCACATCGGTAAGTCTTTCGCCAAAGATAAAATGCTTTAAGAAAAAAAATCCTCATACTAGCAGTAAGTATCTTAAAAGGTAGTTCTTTAACTAATAAGTTTGCCTCTTTAACCCTTTGAGCGCTTTACGGACACACGTGTGTCCGAGAAATTTTTTGGTCTCGGGCGCCTTACGGACACACGTGTGTCCGTAAGACAACCGCTCCCATTGGCTCGTGATCTATGGTTTGGCGTTTCGTGTCACCATACTTTTTATATTTTTATTAAATTTATTAGTTTCCTTGGGTTCGTTTCATAACAATTCGCTGAGAAACGAAACGCATTTCCGTCTAGAAAAAAAATAATTTCGGAGGGCCGGCGAGCGACCGCCATTTTGCGCTGTGCCCGAGAGTTTTCAATGTTTTTGCGATTGAAATAAAAATGGATTGTAGGAGAAAACGGCGAGTGTTTTTGTCAATTTATGTATGAATTTACTGGAAAAGAAGTGGAGATTACGTGTGAAGTATTAGTTTTCTAGTATACGGATAGATTACTTGTGAGGAAGCCAAGAACTTTTGGAACTTTTGTTTAGTTTCTGACCGCGCGTGTCATGGCGGCAGTGTTGTACATTTTTGCGCCGTTTTTTTGTCGGTATTCAATTGTTTTGAAGCAAGGTGTTGTTTATAAATAGCTCGTAATATTATGAGCTTTCATGTTATCATATAGGTTTTGTGCGTTGTGCAGTGTAATTATATTTAAAATTGGGACAAAGTCGAGGTAGTCTCTGTGTTGTGAAGTTTTTTTGAGAAATAGTGTCAAAGAACACGGAATATCTCATAAGGTAAGTCCTAGCATAGAAAAATAGGTGTTTAGAATGATAGGGCATCTTATTTACTTTACGTAGATATATACTTTATTGCAATAATTCCATAACATAACCTCGAAAAATAATTTTTTCTAAGACATGGTAAAAAAAGTTGTCATGCCCTCAAACACCTTGGCGCTCAAGGGACTTTTTTTTTGTAGAGCTCTAGCACTGGACGGGTTAATTAAGTATTACAGCAATAAATGTGACATAAATGATACACGTAAACACAACAATAAAAAGGAACTTGTGGTTAAAGTAGATGTAAGTAACTATAATGCTGTAATAAAATTATTAATTTTAGCAGAAACAACGCCATCTCACTTTTTATGTGCGAATCAAATTATTTACTAGAAAGTAAAACAGCCATTTAGTTAAAATTTTTACCATTATTCAAATAGCTGAGTTTGGGCTATGCTAGTGAAATGAGGACATTTTCAAAATGTTATGGTTTAAATTTAATATCTCTAACTACTCTCTTCAGGCAATAATATTTATAGTCGAGAGCGATGCTTAAGTACTATATTAAAATGTATGTTATTATCTTATTAATCATACAACTTATAGCAAACATAGTATGTTATTATGCTTTTGCTTTAATAGTAAAATTCCTAAAACAATATTAAATTATTTAATAATAAAATTCGCCATCTACGCCATCTACCCGAACACCAGTGAAACTTTCAGCTTGGGCGGCACGTTGGGCGGATGGGAACCATTGCCGTACCAAAACACATAAAACGATGATAGATGTCGCCACTCACAGTAAACTAGGGAAGGTTGTATGCAGCATCCATGGAGAGTAGGTTTGGGACGAGATGGCGCTTGGTACGAGACTGAGATGGGCATTATAACTACGATGTTTTAAATAATATTTAACGAATTTAAAACATGTTTATGAATCAAAAAGTGCTGTTGCTGATTGAATTATTGTAATGGTTACTTCGCAAGATAAGTATCTAATTATTCATTCGCTAGCAACATTTTATAAGTATCCAAATAAAAATGTTAATCAATACAGAATGCAGAATCTTTTTCTACGATTTATCAGTATCAGTATCAGTCGGGTACACAGGAAATCTTAAGTGCACATTTAATATAATACTAGTTACAATTACTAGGTAATTATTATATGCATATGCTCACGACTATATTCCCCGAGGGAGTAGTCAGAGATATTCTAAAAACTCAGAACATCCACGTTTCACTAGTAGTACCGAAACTCAGTCCATTATGACGGGGTATGCCCGTCATAATGGACAGTGGGTACAATAAATACATGCCTCGAAGTATTCCTTCACCAAGAATCCAGACGTAGGTACATAAATTTCGTACAAGGTGATTCATATGCAGATACGGTGAAGTTCACATTTAGCAATTATAAATTGGAATTACCTACACACAAACATGTGTAACGTGGGTAGTTTTTCGCCTACATAACCACTTCAAAAGAAACCTTATCTAGTTGCCTCTGGCGACACTCATTTGGCAAGACATGGGTTCGTCTATCCTTAGCCAGGGGCTGATTTATTCGTAGGCGTAATACTAAGAAATCGTGTGGGTCTAGACTAAACATGAATATAATGGGACGACGTGTCCAGTGGTGATCCTTGAGTCGCTTTTGGTTCGCAAAAACACTGCTAAAGAAACGTTATCTTTTAGTCGCCTCATGCAAAACTCAAAAGAAGATGAGGGTAAATTCTAAATCAGAAACCACACGGCTCTTATAGAGGTGGTTTAGACCATAAAACTGATAATGGTACACGCTGTCGAGCCAATATGGAGTAAAAGTAACAAAAAATCTGTTGTTTCGTACTCAGCGTACCTACTTGACTCAAATAGACAACAGTTTTTTTTAAATTCAACTTTGTCTCCGTTATGAAAATTCTTTTTATAGTTTTAACGACCGACATAAATAGGGTGTTTTGTTACACCTTGTATTTAACGCTTGAGTCCAGCATCAAATATCTAGAATAGAAGAGAATATAATATCTTTATTTGCTCTGAATAGGTACAGTACAGATCTTAAAGTTATACAATTATACAATAATATAAAACAACCATTATATAGGTATCACCATTCAATCTAATTCTAAATTAGATTAGCATGCAAAGTTCAAATAAAAAATTAAAAACGTGTGTTAAGAAATTCATTCACATTATAAAAACAATAGGCAGTCAATTAATAGATTTCTTAGCTTTTTTAGACATTATGTCAGGAGAACAACATTTAAACTCGTCAGGTATCTTATTGTATATTTCAACACACATACTGTAACAGTTTTTTTGGTATACAGTTGTAGACGGAGAGTGACCTAATACTAGTGCCTTAGGGCGTCTGGTAGCTCTAGGGTTAATAGCAGTAGCCAACGTAAACAAATGCGGATTCTTTCTTACAAACTTAAATACTTCTAATATGTACATACTCGGTAGACTCGGGATAAGTAATTTAATAAATAACGGCTTACATGGTTAACTTGGACCGTTACCACATATTGCCCGAATGCGCAATTTGCGCTACAAATGCTTTATGTATGTCTGTACCTTGTCCCCAAATTATCAGTCCGTAGTTCAGTATTGAGGCCACATGCCCATAGTATGCAGACATAGCTATCTCTACAGATGCAATTTTACGCAGTCTCCTGAGCACATAAACAAAGTTAGTTATCCTATCACGTACATAGTCAATATGAAATTTAAAACTAAGATAGTTATCAATTATTAAAATGAATCAATAAACTAGCGTGCAATTTGTTGTGTAGCGGCGGTGCGCCGGTGTCAGCCGCTATCAGGTCTCAACACCGTCGCTGAGAGCGCTCCCGCCGGTCACTTAATACCTAACTAATGATTTATATCATTAACGCATGACTCCAGCATCAAATACCTAAAACAAATGAATCAATAGACTAGCGTGCAATTTGTTGTGTAGCGGCGGTGCGCCGGTGTCAGACGCTATCAGGGCTCGACACCGTCGCCGAGAGCGCTCCCGCCGGTCACTTTATACCTAACTAATGCTTTACAGGAGTAAGCTAGAGAGTAGATCTAAGCCATTTGGGGTGGCCAGAAAAATTTGACCAGTCAATTTCTTCCTGCATGTAGATGTGTTACAAGGCAAATACGTGATACGGTGTTCTAGACAGGGTTTTATTGGCAAAAAGCTAGCAACATATCAGTCACCACATTGACACGTTTTGTATTTAAACTTTTCATATGTGAAAACTGAGCGTTGTTAGTACAAGCTTTAAAGATCGTTGGTGCTTAGTAGTAGCAAAGATTCTAATCGCCATGAAATAGATTACGATCGTGAGTTTATGTGTACCGCATCAAATACATGATCTTGCTAAAACTGCCAATGACTGTTTTAAAAGCTTCATTAAAGCAGAGTTTAATTATCAATCAATCAAACCGATCTTTGATGCCAATCGAATAAATGGCAAAAGGACTTAAAATTATTATAAATTATTATGTCAAATTATTCATAAGTAAGTAAGTTATAGCCTATAGAATCCCACTGCAGGGCAAATGCCTCCGCTCACGAATAAGGGTGAGAGGGAGTGGGCCATACTCCACTCCAATTATTCATAAACTGGTGTAAAAATTTGACTCTCTAGCATCTACCTGCCTAGTTTGCTCCTCTATCATATACCATGTCTATCCCTTACGTCCCCAATGGCTATACGATTTCACAGGCAGTGTCCAACAGTTTTACCTGGTGTTTATTTTCGACTATTGGGTTTCGAAGAGCCGAGCTGAATGTAAATTTGAACTTTCGTGTGCAAAGGGGAAATTCTTTTAGAAAGAATAATGATTTCTGTGTGGCAATGTTGTTGCACCGAATTGTTACTTGTTTTAGAATGGATCTTGTCGGTGGAAAGTGCTTTATCTTTTTAGCTTTAAGGTTTGATTTTACTATACTCAACTCTTTACTATAATCGATAAATTGGTCAGACAACATCGTAGGGGTGATTAGCACAGGATCATGAGGAATAAGCCGTGCTGGTCCAGTGGCGAGTAACCTTGCCTGCCGTGCAGGAGGCGATGATTCGATCCCCGTCCATGCCGACTCGTACCAATGAGTTTTTCGGAATTTATGTACGATTTGTAACACCACTGGCATTTCGGTGAAGGAAAACATCGTGACGAAACCTGCATGCTTGGCATGTATTGTACCCACTGTCCATTAAAATAAGTGGCGACGGGCTCACCTCCCGTCACACTGGACGGTGCTACTGGTGAAACGTGGATATTCTGAGGTTTCAGAATATCTCTTACTACCCCCTCGGGGAATATAGTCGTGAGCATATGCTATATGCTATGCCATGAGGAATCATCATCATCATCCAGCCTATATACGTCCCACTGCAGGGCACAGGCCTACCCTCTAGGAGGGTGTTTGGGCGTTAGTCCACCACGCGTGCCCAATGCGGATTGGTAGACTTCACATTTTGCTTCAGAATTTCTTCTTCTGCAAATGCAGGTTTCCTCACGATGTTTCTCTTCACCGTTTGAGAGCAGTCGGTAATACATACATAAGTTAGAAAAACTCATTGGTACGTGGCATGTTGTCCGTGCGGATTCGAACTCGGACCTCATGATTCAGAGTCCATATCTCTCCGCGATGCGCCACCGAGCTTCAATGATGCAATAAAAAGGAGACCTATGAGCAGCCAGTGGGTTGATGTGGGTTGATTTGACTAATACCTATATAGTATATACCAAATCTATTCTGTGCTAATACGTTCGAACTTTTTTTAGATTTTTCGCATTATTTATGTTGGCTAATACCATAGGCGAAGTATTTTTCGCTTACGCTGATAGACGTAACATCAGTGTAACCGCGTATGAGACAGCGATAGTCATAAAATCCTATACAATTTATGAATGAAATATTCTTTATTTACACCAAAAATAAATTACAATGCACAAAAGGAAATAAACTGATTATGGTACAAATAAGGCGGTCTTATCGCTAAAAAGCTATTTCTTCCAGACAACCTTAGGGTAGAGGAAATATAACAAAGAACGGGTGTCGGTGTTATAAGAAAATAAAAATTATAAATGTAAAAGAAGTGAATACAACAGAATACATAAATACATACACACATTACATATAATTAAAGGTACATATATATACATTTATATATATATATGAATGATGAATTCAATTTATATGAAAATAGATGTCTGACTCCGGAGTCAGACATCCGTCGTAGAACAAAAAAGTGGCTACGTCGATAAGGACAGCAAAAAGTAACGATCTCCTTTTTTAACTAGAGCGAATTTGCTATGTGCATCTCTTACTGAGAAGAGATATGAAAAGACACGTGCTTTCTTCTAGTTCCTTCTCTTTCTACGGCTAATACCTTATATTATATTAGTCCTCGCACCTTAGAATTATGATACTTTTTCAGCTTTCATTAAGCTTACGTACTATTCACTGAAGTTCAAGCTTTAGAACCTTTCATCATATCAGCCGATAAACGTCCACTGCTGGACATATGCCTCCCCATAAATGGGGGGATTTGCCATAATCGCCACGCTTGGCAGGCGGGTTGGCGATCGCAGTTGGATTGAATGTGTGTACTCAGAGGATGCTGCTGCCCATCCTCCAGTAGATCCCTTAGTCGCCTTTTACGACACCCACGGGAGGAAATGGGATGGTGCTACTCTTAGCCGACACCACACGGGCTGTCGAATTTAGAACCTTTACCTTTATACAAAACACTTACAAAAAATTTCGAAAAACAACAAAAACAAGAGGATATCTTTTATTTACTGTACTGTTCTATACGTTGTTTTAAAAAATAGAAATTTATAAAAGTTAATCCTATAATTTTATGTTTAGGCTTAGCATATAAGATTGCTACTAAAACAAATGAAAGTAAGTGTTTCAAATTTCTGTTTGTAATATTCAACATTTCCTTCAAATTATAATGATATCAGGAATAAAACATCACATTGATGCAAAGAGGAATACTGACAGTTTCAGGACTTTCAATTATCTGCTATTTCTCACCACCGGACGGAAAGCGTAAATTGTCGTCCCGCTGCGCTAAACGAAGTTGTCGCTTTCCACTTCCGTCGAGGAGAAAAATAGTATACTAACCTCGGACAGTAAATAAGAAAGCCTCAGATTACATGAGATCTGAGACCTTTCTTACTTTCCTGGTCGCGGTGTGTAATCTACTATTATAACAAAAGACGAATCTTGACCAAATTCTCATTTTGATTTGGTAAAGACTTTTCTACAATCATTTTAAAATGCCCAGTTTAATAAAATTCAAGATTAGGTACTTATAACATTTGTAAGATTTTAGGCTGTAATAACAGTAGATGGTTGGCCTTTTGAGCAAAAAACTCTCTTTTTTCCGTAAATCACTTTTCTCGACACCCGTAAATAAATTGTTACGGCGCGGCGGCTTTTAACAGTCAAATATCTTCGAATGTTACAAATGTTTCTTCCAAATTCTATGAAATACATTTCCATCTCATGAATCATCAAACATTAAAACCCAAAATTAGCATGTTATTCTAATCAAAAACAGAGCCCATAAACAGTCCAAAAACCTTACTTTACCCCCTCAACTTTACACCATTTACAATAAAGTTCAAAATAGACCGGTTGTTGGTAAGAGTATGCAAACCAGGGTTCCGCAGTTTCGTTTATCGTGTGAGGTTTTTCACTGGTGTCCGGCCCGCCCGAAATTCCGTACATGCTCCGCTGACATAAATCCGTGTCGAAATGAGGTTGGGGAGGCATTAGAATCGCAGTTGTGTCGAGTTGTACGCGATTAGTTTTTAGTGTCGTCCAGTTTGGTGTTTTGGGAGGCGCCCTTGGCTTTGTTGTTCGGTGTTTGAAACGGTCACTGTAGTGTGGCAATGCCATGTCTTTGAATGGATAACCATTTTAGTGACATTTCATCTCGAACGCTAGCCTATTTGCGTCTAGGAAAAATCGGGTAGGCTGTATTAGGGATGAAGCCACAGTGTAGTACATGAAATATCTTATACGGCCTAATGGCTTCTATCCTATTAATAATAGTATTTAAAAAAATCTAAACTTCCAAAGTAAATGTTTAAAAAAAGTAAACCGTTACATGCAAGTGACCCCAGTAGCCATACTGAAGACTAGGATGAAAGAAGTTTCACGTCGTAACTAAATGGCAATTTGCCTATTTGTTATGCCAGTTAACACAACATACGTCTCAAACTTGAAGGAATTGATTGATTAAAACTATAAAAACCGATAAAAAAGAAATGTTTTGGACCCGTAAGATTTTAAGTGCAAAGGAAAGAATGTTAATGCTTGTGAAAAATGAAAATGAACAAATATTTATTTTTCTCTCTTCACAGAGTTATAAATGACAAGTTTACTGAATTTCTCAGACTTGTTCTTGACGCAAAATAACATTTCAAATTTCTTATTCCAGTAAAGAAGTAAACAAATACCCATGCGAACACCGAAATATTCCTTCAGGGAATTGTCAAACATAAAAATATAAGAACACCTAAATTCTTTCTTAGTAAAGAGTACTTTCCTTACATAAGTTTTGGTAAAAAAAAAGTACAGCTTTTTTCACTCTTTAGTTTAACTAGTACAAGGTAAACATCTAAAATGCCGCAGTGTCTTTAGTACCTCTGCATTTTGTCATTGAAATTTTGTTGAAAAGAATATGTTTTTTTTACAAAATCTAGAGCATAAGAATTTTTAAAGTAGAACACTTATATTTCACACCTGTTTGTATGTCAATCTATTTTCTTTTCTTTAAATAATGCTTTCATCTAGCGTAAGTATTTGGGACCAACTACTTAGCTTGCCTTCCGAAGAAACGAATGAATATTAAATTGAATCGATTGCAATTGTGTACATGGTGCCATAGGTTGAATTATAAATCGATACTGAGCAACGTTTTGATAAGTTGGATACATTTCTTTTTAAAGTTTTAGGGCCTGTTGCACCACTTATGAGTAAGCTCTTGTTAGCTTATCCGACTGATATTTTGACATATTTTCATACAAAATACGTCAAACTATCTGTCGGATAAGCTAGCAAGAACTTACTCACAAGTGGTGAAACAGGCCCCTTGTAAATATTTTTCGGTTAAATACTGAGATGCCAATGTGTAATATCTTTGTTTTATAAATAAATAAATAACGCTCACAGGCACATACATTGTAATAATCCCAAACGAAGCACTAAAGGCTTTAATTATGGAAACCATACAACAACGGCACGAACATAATATAACATCCATGACCGAACCGGGATTCGAACCCAGGACCCTGGTTTGGCAGTCCGGCGTGGTAACCATTACACCAACCGGGTCGTCGAATGTTATATGAACTAAATGTTATTTACATAAGCAAAAGTTTTAATGAAATACGTAAATATTTTTGTATTTTGTAAGCAACATTATAAATTATGCAAAAAAGGACTACTATTACCAAAAAAATAAGCCTGGTTGTTTTTATTTCTAAGCAAATTCGAGATTTGGTTTTATGGGTTTCAAAAAATTGTGTAGGTACATCAGAATTTTACCTATTTAACAATATCAGGACAAATTATTTGTGAAATGATAAAGGCTTAATAAACAAGTATGATGCTAATGGAGTAAAAAAACCTTGAACAAAAACACGTTTTTTGTATTTAGGGACTATTGGAACTTTTACTTTTCGTTTTATTTATTATTTATTTGAAAATCCAAAATAATAATATATAATTATTCTGTGAAATTTTCTACTCGCTACCTATTACGGTTCAAAAGATACAGCCCTTAGAACTAGGATGGACGGACAGCGTAGTCTTAGTTATAGGGTCCCGTTGCCGCCCCTTGGGCACGGAACCCTTAAAATATAGGTAAATAACACAATTTTTCAGCTACAAACTAACATAATACACAATATTATGTTAGTTTGTAGCTGAAAAATTGTCCTTTCAGTTTCAGTCCTGTATTGGTTTGAATAACGTCCCCTTGTTAAAAGTTAAATTACTTGAACAACACGTTATGTGTCGATTTGAACTTTATAGTTCGTGACATAATGAAAGTAAATGTCAACAGTTAATTATCAGCAGGCTTGACCTTTTGATCACGCTATCTGCCTATTTACAACTATGCTTAGAAATACTTATACGGCGCTTAAATATTTACTTACTATTTAGAATCTTCTTCTTCTTCTTATCGAGTGGGCTGCAAAGCCCTGGTGTCAGAGTTTATTCAAACCGCCTTACGGCCTCTGACGTGGTTTTTATGTAACGACTACTACCACCAGTGATAGTAGCCAGGACCAACAGCTTAACGTGCCATCCGAAGCACGGAATCATCTTTCTTTTCAGACAATCAGGTGACTCAGCCTGCAATATCCTAACCAACTGGGGAAAAACGCACAAAGTGACATTTCACTAGGTGCCCCCTGTGGGAATCGAACCCACGACCTCCGTGTCAAGAGCCCAATGCTCTAACCATTAGACCACGGAGGCAGTAGATACATTTAGAATTATGATGCATCCTGAGAGATGGAGAAAAATCGTCATGACCTGGATCCCGAAACCGGTTGGTGGCGTCCAGGTCGGCCCGGGAAGAGGTGGCGGAATTACCAGGATAAATTTGACGACTTGCCGACTAACACTCATTTGCAGAAACGCTTATAAAAGTTAATCCTTCATTAAATGCCTTGCTGTCACTTTTTGTCTCGCTGACGTAGTAAAAGTTAGGAAGAGATTTAACTTTAATGAGCATTTCTGCAACTGGGTGTTAGAGCCTTTTTCCACGCACAGAGCTTTTAGCGTCGCATTAGAAACGCAGTATTTCAAGGCGAAAGTTAGTGTCCAGTGTCAGTCATCACGAAACTGAGATGTAGTCGCTCACTTAAGACCTCATAAAAAAGCTGAAAATCAAAGGTAAAAGAGAGGGCTACGCTCGGAGTGTCCCTACGAAATCGAATCAGAAATGAAGAGTTTCGCAGAAGAATCTGAATAGCCGACGTAGCCCAAAAAAACGCTAAACTAAAGTAGCAATGGGCGGGGCACATTCTCGCAGTACTGATGGCCAAAGAGTTCTCGAGTGGCGACAACGTACCGGAAAGCGCAGCGTGGGTAGGTCGTAAGGTGGACTGACGACCTGGTGTAGGTGGCGAGAACCAGTTGGATGAGGGCAGGACCGGTCGTTGTGGCGATCTGCGGGGAGGCATGTCCAGCAGTGGACGTCTATCGGATGAGATGTTGATGATGAGTAGAAATGCGGCGCTTTATCTTTATTACGGTTCCGTACGGCGGATTTGGTAACAAATAATAAAATGTCAAAAACTTAAAATTTAAGGTGGGTCCAAGAAACTAGTTTTTGTCAACGTTTTTTCTTCTCGCTCTATCGTAAAAACGGTAATACCACAGAGTACTATACAAGGTGTTACAAAAATACAAATAAACCTTTAAGGGGGTGGTGTAGACCATCAAACTGAACAACTTTCACTATGGGACCAATATCGAAATCGCGAAAAAAAAAAATTATGTTCCATACTCTACAAATCGACTAGAGCTAAAATATGTATGGGATAAATTTTTTTTTTTTTGCGATTTCGATGTTGGTCCCATAGAGAAAGTTGTTCAGTTTAATGGTCTAAACAAACCCCTTAAGAGTTTTAAAAATTTATTCTTACTTATGAAACACCCTGTATACTACGTAATACATACAAACGTCAAACTTGGTGTGATTATAAAGCAAACTCTACAGTATAACAATAAATAATAAAAACCGGCCAAGTGTGAGTCGGTCTCGGGTCCTGGAGAAAAAAAAACATGTTTATAAGTTTGAAGTTGTGTGGTGGTGTGGTACGTAACCTTCGGTGCGCGAGTATCCCAACTCGCTCTTGACCGGTTTTTATTTAAATGTACCTATTCTGAAGACAGTTAATATTTTTCTCATATTAAATTAATGTTAAAATCGACAAACCACTAGAATCCACCCTCGATTATGATAACAATTCAATCAAAATTCAGCCTATGGATTAATTTGAAGCTACCCTCAAAACGAGGTTACAATTAATAAAGATAATTACTCTATCCGGCGCAGGTGTTATCAAGCGGGTGATCGAAGGGCCGCTGTGAATAATGAAATGCGGGCCGCTGTTAATCTGACTAGATATGTCAGAGGTTGTTGAAGGTTAGATTTTTGATTGAGATTGCAAGGCTTTTTAGATTTTTATGGGTTCAATTAATTACAAATTTTACTAGTTTAAAGTGGCTTGAACTAACAATAATTTAGGATTATACGTGTTTAAATATGATGCTGTCACTGTCATTAGTATGAGCGGTGTGAGAGACAGAACTTTAACTAAATAAATCCGTTTAACCCTAAATACAATGTTGGTGCAATTTAGGTAGCTTATCTTTTACTCAATTTATCTAACATACATACATATTATCACGCCTATCTCCCGCTGGGGTACGCAGAGATCACGGGACGCCACCCAATTCAAATAATGAAATTACACTGTTTCAAATTTCATGTAATACAAAACCTATAAAACGTTTATTGATGTTCAAAATTGTAATCAATAAGACAAAATAATTATTATTTCGTATTCTAAAATTTCAATACACAATCAGGTTATCATATTTAACCAATAACGTTATTAAGGACGTTGAGACAAGAAAAATACTAAGATTCAAGAATAAACTTTGCTTGAAGTTAATTATACCACCAATGTTTGTGACGTCACTATTTGATCCAATAAGTTGATAGAAAAACATGTTTTGAACACAAAGTTTTGTAATTGTAAGTTATGTGGTCTACGCCGTAGAGGCTAGCTACGACGTAGCGCTACAAAACCTGATTATTCACATTGATTGAAAATTTAACTCGGGGCCTGTTTCACCACTTTTTGATAAGTTCTTGTTAGTTTATCCAACACCTCATTAAAATTTGACATATTTTGTATGTCAAATGAGCTGTCGGATAAGCTAACAAATGGTGAAACAGACCCTCAGTATAATTAAAAATAATCTCATTCTCTTTCGTCTTTGGGGAACCTGAGTGCAATATAGTGGTATTTCCTGAATTGTTGGTTAATTGGACTAAAGCAAGCCCCGGATTTGCTGGTTGCGGGTTCAACTCCCATCTGGTGCTTATATGTTTTTAATCTTCAATTTACAGTACTTCATGTACGAGTACGTTTGAATAGTTTGAAAACTGTGTATTTTTCGGCTTTTCATTATTTTCACGGTTTTTGAATGAAGTGTTAGAAATTTTATTTTTATGCTATTTTAAAACTACCATTCAAAAACAGTAAAATTCTCCAACTTTATAACCGTACAAAATTTCACAAAATACAAAGTGGTAGTTCGTATTATTGCAAGAAGCACGTCGTAAGGCAAACATTTGTCAGCTTTCCCATGCCCCTTTGTGCCTTTGTTACGAAGGTGGCTGGCCTGACTGGGCAATTCCTTTATTCAATCATGGCTGCAAGCACCTTCACAATAAGCTCTTCCGGTTACGTAATTTGAAATTGTTTGAGTTTTTTTTAATGATAAGAGTTACGCTTTTTGTTTGGTGGTTATTTGGGTCAAGTTTTAGATGGATACTTTGCTAAGTGAAGGCACTAAAAATTATCAATGATTTTAACACCACTGTGTATCATAATAAAAAATTTTTTTTTTTTCGATTTTTTTATTGGTGACAATGCTACATAAGGGTGCCATTTTTTTATGAGGTGCCATAGGCCTCCCCCTAGGATCGCCGCAACGTATGGTAATATTATTACTTTAATAGGTACCTTTAAGAAGAATTTTCTACAATTAATTATTAACCCACAAGCAAGACACTTTGCAATGTCACAAAAAAGGGTTTTAGCTGATGGTGAGAACTACATTTTGTTGTAACAGCGCAAGCAATGTTAGATATAATAAGGCTATTCTTACCGGGTCTGATTAGACTCTTTGCTATTTTAAAACAAAGCTCACTATTTCATGAAGATGAAATGATAGTGAGGTTTTTTGTCAACAATACCACTATTTAAGAAATCTCAATGTGGCATCATCATCAGTCAATATACTTAGGCTTACCCTCAAGGGTGTATTTACAATAGTCACCCACACGTTCAAAAAACGGATTGTAAGACTTCATAATACACACATCTGAATTCAGGTTTTCTTACGATGTTTTCGTTCAACGTTAAGATTTAATTTCAGAATATTAAACAGACGTTTCAGTGAAAAAACCCTGTATTTTCCATAGTATAATCCTCTTTGTCTGTCACTCAGGTAAACTTGCAGATATTCTTGCTAAAGCTAACCATATTTCGTAAATAGGGTAGCGTAAAAAATTCAAAAAAGAAAAAATATACCGTCTATAAAATGCCAAAGGAAAGGTGGAGAGGCAAAAGAGCTTTTATGGAACAACTTCGGCGTACAGTGTCGTACTGAGGGCGTTTACTACACTAGGTGTGTGGTCGGTGTTGCAGCGTTTTAGTTAAAAAAGTTAGAAACATTCATTGAAATATTGTATAAACTTGTAAAGATCAAGGGCATGCCTGTGTTATGAAATAAGTATTTTATTAGTTGGTACAAAAGATTGGAAATGATTTTGAAACTATGTGTACACAAATAATAAATGTTTTTTGATGTAACAGCAGATTACCTTAGCGTAAAATTTGACTGTGAAGTTAGAAACTAAGCATATTATTATGTGAACGAATGCATCAACTGCTTCGAGTAGGTAATATCAGGTTTTATAAAATATGATCATAAATCTACCTGTCAAATGATTATTTTTTTCAAGATTTTTTATTATTTTCATTGAACTAGAACATTTTTTCGCAATCCTAATTGATGGACAAACTTTTACCTATCTCTTTGAATGAAGTATTAGTTATTGAGAGCACTATTTTAATTCAGAGTGTTTGTTTTGAATTTCAATGGACTGCCGTAATTCCATACACAAAAGAATTTCAGTTGTATGCTTCTGGCAGTAATGATTGTTTTTTTCTGAGCTCTTATTCAAACTAAGATTATTAGTATTTTATCACATTGATCCTTTTGTCAAGTTTTAACTATTCATATAAATTGTTTCATAATTGATTTGGTATATAATTATTTAAAAACAAAGTTTAAAAGAGTTAATTAGTGGAACTGTCTGTCATCTGGATGGGAAACCGCGGACACAGCGACCCGACCCCAAAGAAACAGAAGGAAAAAACTGCACCGGCGGGCGCAAAACGTCTACGACGACAAACACCGTTGCCTCGTCCCACCGATCTCCGTAGATATGCAAAGCATCGTCCTTTGTAACATGATCTTATTGTGTTCACAAATCCCTCGCCAAGCCTGCATACGAAACGACTTATGTCGATTTAGAAATTTATTAGAATTCGAAACGATTTTTATGCGAATCGCGTTCGGTGTACGCGAGTTATTGTTGCATCGGCTTTGCATTCCGTAGTCGGATGCTTGATTTATAGAAGCAACTAAATGTGAGCTACCTGTATTGAAATGGGATTGGCGCATTCAGAAATATTACTGATATGCTGGCGCGCTGGTTGGCATGGATCGTGGCAAAGTTTATAGCAGATTACACTCAAGGATCCTGTTACTAGTTTTCTACGTCCATATGTTTGGGAAATGATACATCCAATGGAAATTTCATAAATTAAAGTCTTAAAAATACCCAAGGCCATCACAATCATAGAAAGTTGCGAGCAAAACTGTTTCCTCTGTTGATTATCTACCTGTATAGAGTCCAACTTAATATGCTGACACTTTTGATCGGATCATCTGCTGTAACATAGCAGATTTTTTTTTGCGATTTCGATGTTGGTCCCATAGAGAAAGTTGTTCAGTTTGATTGTATGATCATACCCTTAAAAAGTGTCAGCATATTAAGAAGAACCCTGTATATTATGCTAATTCCTTTAATAAGGCAATAACATGCATAGGAAGCAGGAAGACAATAAATGCCATACGATATGATGAGGAACATTATAAACCAAATTAAAGTTAAACTTATCAGTCTCACGAGAAAATAATAATAATTATGATTGCCTGAATAGAACACAGAGTAGCTACACTTATCTCGGTCATTGAATGGGAAAGATTTACTCAAAAACTCGACATTGGACTAATGTTGATGTTTCATTTACAAAAAAACTCTCCTCTTCCGGAAAGGTTTTTGTATTAACTACATTAGCATGATAGGAGCTGCATTTTTTTTTTACTAAAATACAATACTTGAATTTCCACCGGAATATTGTATCATAGCCTAAACATATGGTTGCAGAACACTTGTAACGGGATCTTAGTCTATTAGGTTGTGCTCGAACACTGTGAAAAAGGGAACAGCTGGGTAATGTTGTGAATTTTATGAAGATGAAGGATAAAAACAAGTCATCTCCTAGCAATTACGTTTTACTTCGTGTCCCGTTTCTTTATTCGTGGAGTTATTTTCTGAGCATGAGAAACAACTTTTCCTCTTTCATTTAGCTTTCAAAACATTCATGTAAAACTGGCTAATCTTGTTTTCTAGTCACTTCTGTCACGGTATAAGAAAAACTACTAGTACAGTACGTACACCCCGTGCCCCCAACAATTTTTTCAGCGTGTAGGTATTGCAAAGGTAACTTTTAGCACAAAAATACCAGGATGGGGTCACACACCTTGGATACTTCAAACACAATGGCCCGTATTAATAAGAAGAGGCTAGCACATTGTGTACTGTTTGAGTGCGAGTGAGAGAAGAATATATGCTTTCCGTCGCTCACTTCACTTTACCATCAGAGGTCATAATTGGGGGGGTAGAGAGTGTTCATACTTCACGTAAGGTAGGTAATTCTAAAAAAAATGTACTATTGCATACATTTGAGTCGAGTAGGTATTGGAGTTTAGTATGGGACAGAATTTTTTTTCGTTGCTCTGATTGGTTTGCTTCCATGGTAAAAAAAATTCAGTTTGATGGGTAGCCACATAGGTTTAAAGGATAATGATACTTTTCCGTCAATCGAGCGCGTTGTCCGTGGGGGTTGAAGGGAGCGTGTCCCGGTACCAACCTGATTTGGTACCAACAAAGCAAATTCATTACCCCGTCCTCCCCACTTTATTATTATTTCACTACCTTTATATTGTGACACTACTCTTAAACGTAACCACATAAGATCAATGATCGATTGCAACACGTAACCCTTTCAAAACGACAACAAAGACCAAGCACACATCACAAATCATCTATCACAGACCTCACTGGCCGAAACTCATTCCGTTGTCCATCGACCGAACCACTGTGACAATGACAAGTCGAAGATTGCATCGAACGGCTGCAAATCCCGAGGGTATAGTACCGAAATTGATCGTAGTAATTTGCCCGCGTTCGGACTGTCGAAGCTCAGCGATTCATCTACGTGGTCGTCAAGTGACGGGAGTCTCTTGAGTTTTTTTTGTGAGGATAGATTTGAGGCTGTAGTCGATTACGATATTCATAAATGATCGTATTTAGCTATAGAAATAGAAATCATTTATTGCACTCATGTTGTAACATTCTGGTATGGTGGTTCTGGTTCTGGTCTGGTCTGGTCATTTGTGATGGGATAGTGAGTTTAGCTACTTTAATAACTACGAACAGCTATGAGTAATATTTTAAAGAAAGTGGTAACGGTGAAGGAAAACATAGTAAGGAAACCTAATTACGCTGAAGAAGTAGTTCTGATGCGTTTGTGAAATCTACCAATCCGCATTGAGCACGCGTTGACTTATGCCTACACAATATGTGCCATGCAGTGACGTTTCTAAGCTGATGATGATGATGTAGTAGAAGCGATGTTTTCGTTAACCGTATATAGCATAGCATAATTACAAGATTACATTCCCCGATCAGTTAGTGTGAGACATTGCAATTATTATATTGTCAAAATAGCCATATTACATTAACGTGCCCTCACTATGTGGTTGTGAGCCCGTCGTCACTTATATTGTACACAGAGACCAGATTATGAGAGACTCTGAGAATACTACATTTGAGTACAGTTCAGAAGTAGATGTCTAGTAGTAGACTTGCATAATTATGGCTGTAGACAGTATATCAAAATAAATAATAACAAACCTATATTCGGGAACTTTTTTAATAGTCATAGAAATATTTGGTTCTTAAGGGATTCAAACCAGCTTGGTTGGCAGACTCTATGATAAAATTATGAATCAATGAAGTGAATTAACAAAGTAAAGAACGTACATACTAAATAAACTCACGACCGTGATCTCTTTCGGGGTGGTCAGAAACATTGCTACAACTACCAACATTCTGTTTAAGAATGTAGTTGTAGCAATGCTCACATTAGCAGTTCAAGTTTCACGATGTAATGACGTGTCAAGTGGTGAGAGGTGGCCATGGATTTTGATTCGAAACTTCTTGGAGGTGGCTAACCTTTCGCTCACAAAGACACTGCATAAGAAACCTAATGCGAGTGTAATAAAACTTCAAGTAAGAGACCCGCCAAAGCCTTACTTTTACGCCATAACCCCACGAATACAATTGCCAATGATCCATAAAACACATTACTCAAACACGACACGGAGTCGTCACACCCGCTCACGTCCACAGAATAAAAATATACCAATTTCTTTGGAACATCTTTTGTCTCCGAACAATTTGCGAGAGCGGGAAAAGGTGGTACCAGATTGATATATTCGTTTTGCTCGCTCGCTTCCTATTGTCGAAGAGTTATGGAGGGTAGCGTAGGTGGTTATAAGGAAGTTGAGATCTGGTTGTTGATATGAGATAGTATCTTATGTGTCAACAATGATGGATATTTGACCAATGGACAATGTTTGCACCAGTTATATTGTTGCGCTTTATAAAAGAGGGGTTCGTTGGCATAGAGTGGCTTTGGTATTAGAAAAGACTTCTGAAGTTAAAAGGATTTAATGCAAAACGCTACCCAGTCCAATCTGTTTTTGCGTGGATGACTTTTTTAATAGTATTTCATCTTAAGCCTCCCTGTACTTCGGAAGGCACGATATGCTGTTGATCCCAGAAATTTTTCGCTTTGTCGTTCCTGGAATATTAGCCCTAGAGGTGAAAGAAAAGGTTGATGTCGTGTCATTTGAAGAAATCAAGGCACTCTCTGAAAAGAGACAGGATTCGCGAATTTTCCATTAACAAGAACGTAGCTATTAAATAAAGCGACGATGATGATGACACCTTACAAAGATTATCAAGTCTTTGCTTTACCATTTCTAATGAACATTATGTTCATTGACCGCAAAGATTAAATTCTCAGCCATAATAATAAATGTAAGGCGAATGCACATTAAAATCTAAATCGTTAAATTCCTGACAGATTTTATAGACTGCTAACTCAATTTAACCCTGCGACGTCGCCATTAAATGTCATCGCAATAAAGCCTCTCACGTTTTATTCGTCAAATCTTAGTTTTATGCTTTTAACCCGTCAACCGACGATTCGATGTTTCGAACTCTGTGCCAGATAAAATGCCAAATTTACGTCTACGCTTGACTATAAATGTCAGATTTTGCGATATATAACTTTTGGGTAACAACAATTTTGGCAAAGTTGCGCCTTTTAACGGAGCCAATAACAAATTGACAAATGATTAACGTTTAAGATTTTGTTTGGACTGTACTTTTGTGATTGGTGGGATAAAATAGCCACGATCATGGCGTTCTTCTTCTTATCGTGTGGGCCCTGGTGTCAATTGTTTTTTCAGACCACCTTACGGCCTCTGACGTTCCTAGTTTTTATGTAATGACTACTACCACCAGAGATAGTATAGCAGCCGGGACCAACGGCTTAACGTGCCATCCGAAACACGGAATCATCTTTCTTTTCAAACAATCAGGTGATTTAGCCTGCAATGTCCTAACCAACTGATGAAAAACGGACAAAGCGGCATATCACTAGGTGTCCCCGTGGTAATCGAACCCACGACCTCCGTGTCAAGAGCCCAATGCTCTTAACCATTAGATCACGGTGTCATTGGCGTTTATTTCGTTCGAAACTCAAGGTAGTGCACCCCGTCATTATTTCAATACATTTAAGTTCATCAAATCTTCATACCTGTGTTATCCTGTCATCATTCACTATTGAACATAAGCTTCTCCTAAAATTCGCCTCAAAACTCTATGGTCTGCCTTCTTTAGGCGTAAATGTTTCTGTTTTATACATCATTATGAGAAATGTGTGAGATATAACGTCAATAAATGAAAACTTTATTATTGATAAGTGTCATGATGTAATAATAGTTTGTCATAACGTTTTATGATTATGAAAGCTAAAAATTCCAAGATCAGTTAACCAAAATAAAAAAGTAACTTTCAACACATCAACACTGACTTGTTTTTTATTAACTTTCAATGTCACTGTGGAAATCCTTCAGGTTTTCTCTTTGCTTATGATTCTAGATTTTCTCAATTTTATTTGCTTGTCTCATGTTTTTGAAATGGAGGAATTCTCATTTAGACTATTTTGGGGTTCAGAATAAAAAGAACCAATTGTTCCACAAGTGATAAAAAATTGCTACAGGCCATTCAAACAAAAAAAAAAGTTTGAAAAAATACATGGTGATACAACCTATAACGGGAATCATGGTTTTACTCTTCGGTTTTGAAAATAGACAGAGAAGACATAAATAAGAAATAAATTGTAGCTCTTCATTTCTAAAATAGACCACGAAAGTATAAAAAATGTTTACGTATCTAACAAAAATTGTAATGATCCAAAAATACTAAGAAAGTAGGTTAAATCAAAATAATGAGTTTTACAAAGAAAAAAAATCCAATTCAACAACGTTTCATAGTACCATTCATCGTCAGAACGAAAGAATAGACAGGGAGACGCGAGCGTCAATTTCACGGGAGATTTCGCATACAATTCTGTGAGTTACATAGTTATAGCTAAGATTTAGAGTTGAGTGAACTAGGGCTGCGTTTGGGAAACTGTTGGTTGCGTTTGTTATGCAATTGCAATTGTCAATGGTCCCATTCGGCTGTTACATGGTAAAAGGAATTCTTATTTTACGTTGTATGTTACGTTCAAGTGCTATGGACTCTCATAATTTCTTAGCCGCCTTTTATTAACTACAGAACAATAGACTAATACTGGCGGTAAAGGTACTGTTACTTTACTAAAAATCGGCCAAGTTCCAGTATCACATTAGGAGTTAATATACTACCAGCATTCAGCCGCGATATCGTCCACAAAAATAATATATTTAAAAAAAATCATTGAAATCGGTTCAGTAGTTTTTACGTGATACTCGAACAAAGAAACAAACAGACAAACAAAAATTCTAAAAAGGCATGAATTGGAATCTAATGGGATGTGGCGCCATCTACTGGCATTTTTACAAAATACCAACTCGCAAGTCCAATATTACAACTGGAATTCATGCGACATGCACCACTAGTTTTTAATTAGTAATGAAACTTTAAGGTTTCTGACCGTGAATCTGAACAACTTTCCCTACGGAACATGGGGTCGAAAAGCGAGAAAAGTTTTTGGTGTAGATGACACAACCTGTTCCAATTTCAAGCAATTGGGAGATTGCGAGATCAAGTCCCGCACAACACTTAGGCTCATCACATACATGTGGAATCGTCAAACGGAATTCCGAATGAAAACTGGTTTTTTGTATATGTGTGATGTGCGGTATTTCACACATATACAAAAAACCTGTTTGCATTCGGAATTCCGAATCGCAATTCCGTATGTATGTGACAGGCCTTAAGTTTCGCTTGACTTTCACTAATCATTTATTTATTTCAAAAATCATTTATCCACAACATACCAAACTGCTTAACTGTACGCGGTTTGCACATTAAAATCGATGTTAGTATCAAAAATAAAAACGCAACACAAACGCAACCGTTCTCGTTGCAGCTCTAATCAAAACCTTAGTCTAGCCTAGCTATACCTATCTTGTAGGACTTTCAGACTCTTTCATTCTGAGCTAACCGTTTAGCTGAACGTTGGATATTTTTATATCTGCCGGGGAGAAATGGGGGCGAATTTCTGGTGTTGGGGAAAATGGTGCAATTTTGCGGTGTACTGAAGTGTGAGATGTTGCATATTGTGGCGTAGGGATCTAGGGATGGAAGTGTAATCAGATGCTTTGAGAGACAAATTGTTTACGGATGAGGATTTTTTCGGTTCTTTGTTTCAGGTTGGTACGCTTTTTTTGGGGTTATGAAAGCGTATGTAACTTAAATGTTTTTCTAGTGAAGAAATCATTGACACAATGATTACACAACTTGATGTTAGGTTGATTGAAAAATTTATACGATTTTATTATACAGGCTGTAAAATTAAATATAATATCGCGGTGGTTAAACGGGGTGCTTTAGACCATCAAACTGATCCTTCATTATTGAACCAGTATTTAAATCGCGAAGAAAAAATCTGCTGTTCCATCGAAAACATCAATTGCTATACTCTACCCAAAAGTAATTAAGGGCAGGTTTATTTTTTCGCGATTTATTTTTTTATTTTATCTCCATAACAAGGTTCAGTTTGATGATCTGAAACACCCCTTTTGAAATGTAACGTATTCAAGTTTACACCCTGTATATACCAGATAGCTGTTCATACAATATCGTACACACACAATACATTATGCATGCATATGCGTGTGAGGTAAATACACGCTTTCCGCATTAAGTAGATTTTAATTTAATTTAAGTAGACACATAGTATTCATTAACAGTAAACAATAGATAGCAATGTTGCTAAAACGCACATACGACAATGTTCATCTTCTGTATAATATCTGCTTGACATGCGATCCGGATCAAGTAAGCGCTCGAAATGAATGACCACGAACGAACGGTCACCCTTCCAAAACCTGTCCTGACGGATCGGTGCTTAACTTCGCCGATCGCTGCAATACCGAACAACCACTACGCCAACGACCCCCTTAATACCTTCAATATAATATCAATCTACTTACCCATCATTATTCATTAGTATAACACACCACCCAATAGAAGAACCATCAAAAGAAACAATACCGATCCAAGACGACCAATACAAGGGATAAACACGCATTATAGCGAACAAGATTAATTACATAGCAACTTATTAACGTCCGCCATTATTCCGCCATTTTATCATAAAGGATATAATCCGGGACCTTAGTAATCCTCCCCTGCTTGGAGATACGGCGCGATGTGTAGAAGTTCGCGTTGAGTTATTGTTGTCTGGATGAGACTGGCTTTTGTTCTTTGATGAACCTGGAGAAGTATGGCGATTTGTGTCAAACTTTGTTATAGAGAGATGTTTCACAGACTATTTAAGATTATGTAACTCATACTATGAATAAGAATGTATAGAAATGTATATCAAGCTCAAAAAGTGGCACCAAAAAAAGTGTACCGTGTTCTAAATTTGTTCTTTAAAAACTGTACCGTGCCGCCAAAACTCATACAAAATGTCATTTTTAATTTTTATGTCACTTTGTGCGTTTTTCCCCAGTTGGTTAGGACATTGCAGGCTGCATCAACTGATTGTTTGAAAAGAAAAATGATTCCTTGCTTCGGATGGCACGTTAAGCCGATGGTCCCGGCTACTATCTCTGGTGGTAGTAATCGTTACATAAAAACCACGTCAGAGGCCGTAAGGCGGTCTGAAAAAACACAGACCTGGTGTCTGCGTTTTTTCAGACCGCCTTATCGGCTTTTCCACACGATAAGAAAATATTTTTTTAAATCGAATAAGTAATTTCTTTATGCAAATACTTTAAAATGATTGATTCACAGATTGCAGCAAGATAATATGGCAATATATACAAAACTAAAAACTTTTTTTTGGTCGCCGCATGCAACTAGAAAATAAAGATTTCATCCGATATCACACGAGCCGACTAAAAGATATATCTTTTGCAGTTGCCTTTGTAATCTATCGCTATTTGGCACTGTACATTATCCTAAAACAAATTACAAATTAAACAATGTTTAGTAGTTTCAGCAATGATTCAGATCACCCCGGAAATCAGGTCGTTAAGGCGTATCAGCCGTGGACCACTCTCCTCTCACTCACACTCCATACTAATCGATGAGAAAGAGCGCGTGGCTCCGGTCAGAATTTTGCTGTTTTCTTTGAAAAATTCGATGATTTTTTATTAATTTCGAAAAAGTAAAAAAACCACATCATTCTAAATTGTATTGTGAACAATATAGTAAATTTTCATTTTGTTCCGATTAAAAATGTAAGAGTAAAATGGTTACAACTGGAAAAAAAGGGGTGACTTTAGAGTCCCTTTTCTTCGGTTTTATTCATTAAAATCGATTTCTAGAAAAACCACATCACTTCTCATATCCTGTAGATGGTTCAGTTTAAATTTCAGCTCAAAAAGTGCCATAGTTAATGAATAAAATGGTTACAAAATTACCCAAAACCGGCAGGTAGCCCCTTAATCTATGTAAGTAGGTGTGTTTGTTAAATTCTAGTGCGTTAATTTTTTTGAACAAATCCAAGCATTGTCACAATATCGTACCCTTGGGTTCCTGCCACATCCAGTATAACTAATCCAACGGCCACCCCTATCAAACGCTCGTTTGCACAAAGTATAGAGTCAAAGTATATCTCGAACGGTTGCGAACGAACCGACGGCTTTAGGAACACTTTTTCCCTATTTCCGAACGAATAAAAAGGACTCAAAGAGAACTTCATGACTTTTGTACGCCGTATCGCTTTTTGGATCGAAACGAGCACGTTTCAAGCAAATTTTTCTATGCCCTTTTGTTGGCACTAGCTCTTTGTAAATTGTATGGTTTAATGTAATAGGTAAGAAGGCAGGAGCACGAATTCAACTTTGTTTCTAATGGACACAGTCTGGTTACTTTGTTGTTTTCGTTCGTAATTGGTTAAAAAGCTGCGGCACAGTTAGAAAGAGTACGGTACTAAGATACTATACTGTATGGACTCTACCTGCCCCCATCATTACTTCATCCCCTCGTTGTGAACGACGGCTGGAGTGGTTGAATAAATGCATTTTTTTAGCAGAATAAAGGATTTAGGCTGAAATGACTTGCCTATAATAGATACGGGGCAAATTTTTCGTCTACAGAAACACCGCGCATGAAACCTGTGGGAGCTTGCCGCAGATGGCATAACACCCACAATAGTGCCAGTTATAGCGAAGCAGCCAATAGATCCGTAACCTCCCGTAACCTATAATAAATAAGGTTCAAAATCGCTTGCAAGACATAAATCGCGCAAGAGAAGTAATCACGGAGATTCGACAAAATTATAATGTATACAAGGTCCAACCTAACAACCGTTGGACCACGGCCGATCCCAAGGCCTCACACCTAGCCTAGTGGAAGATCTTTCCTTTTCCGATTCACATCGATCCTACACAAACCTAGTCCCTTAGTGACATGACTTCCCTGAGAAGAAATGTGATGGTTCATTTTATGCCAGTACTTCACTGCAAACAATCCCAAGGAAATAATATATTCAATTATGTAGAAGTTTTTATTACAATAAACATATTCTAACGTAAAAGGCTATCATTAATAATACAAAACCATCTCGAAACACTCCGTTGTCTAGATATAGTCAGCAAAAAAACAACCACCAACCAAAAACATTCCATAACTTTTTTCTGAATAAGCAGTTCATGTACAGCCAACAATACAAACTTAAGGTAAACGTAACCTGACTTGTGCTGCTGTCTGTACTATAAAGGATTATATAAGATATAAGGGCAGAGTGAGTGACCTTGCTCCTCCATTCAGACGCATTGCAGACTTACGTATAAATAGATATAAGGTATATATTTATAGTCAGTTGTTACGCTCACGCAAAATTTTCGATTTGCTAGTTTTGTTACTAAGGTTTTAGATATACATTATCAGCTGTTTTATGAGTAAATAGTAAATTTTGGTAATAGTCACGCCTCTTTCCCAGTGGTGTAGGCAGAGACCAGGGCGCGCCAACTACTAAGATCCTTGCATACATGCCCGTTGGTTTCGAGTAATCCACACTTCCATACTACAGTAGTAGTCGTATATTTTGGTAGGTGAAAAGCTAGCCACTTATTATCATTTGTGATGTATTTACACCCTGAAACCATAAATAAAGGTGAGCCTTGCTACTACTGTACGTCTGAAAACACAGTTTTTTGATACTTTTATGTTGGCGTGTCATTTCTTTATGAGTTGTGTCAGTGTTTACGGGGAAGGAAAGGGATGATGGAATCCGTTTGTAAATTAATGTTTTTTTTTTTATTTCGCCAGAAACGTCGGTGTCTTATCCAAGCAGACGCTGTTTGAATCGATAATAGATCAAATATAAAATAGGTACCTACACAATCAACCCTCCAAAAATATTAAATTCAAATGTGCCCTTAAACAACACTGTCCTTGTTTGAGGATTTGTACCTACTGTAGGAGGTACTCCATCCCGTTGAATGTCTATTCGGACAAATGTTTGCAAAGATTTTGCATAAGAGACATCATTTTTTTACTTGTCTGCGCCAGAAGGGAGATAATAATGTTACATCTGATATTATTAATCATTATTTTATAATGTTTTGTACGTATCCTACAGCGGTTGTGCGCCTAGGGCAACCCCTTTCAACCACTTCCATTCACACTTGCCTTGTAAATGTCATACGTCAACCTAGTTTCGCTCAATCTTTCCACATGACCAAACCACCTCAACATGCCTATTGGTATAAATGTAACAGTTGCACTAGCACACGGTCCTGTTTTCTTCTATCACGTCACAGGAGTATCACTATCAACTAACAAAATCTCAACTAATCTACCTAAAACTAAAAAGGCATCTCCTCTACATTTTCTCATTACCGTCGGCCGATTAAGCCGTTTAACCCGAGGCTACCTGATGAGATCATTAGCTTAATATCGATCGGCTAGGGATTAGCTCCCGACAAATTGTCCCGGCCGTGGACAGGTAATTGATTTTGAGCAGGACACCTGCATTTTGTGAAAGAGGTATTGAGTTTCGGGATTAGGGTGTAGCACGTACATTATAAGCCGTTGTGATCTAGAGGAAAGCAGCCTCGCCTTCAGTGCAAGGATTCGATCCCCACCCAGATTGAATTGTATCTATAAATTAGAACTTTATATACAATTTGTAACCAATATACTGAAGATACCTACTTCTATTTCAAAGAATGTATATTGTGCCCTCTGACAATTAAAAAGTGACGGAGGTCCCACTAACTTTCGCTATGCTGAGTAACTTGCCTCAAAATTCAAAAATGTATTCTAAATAGTATCAAATAGCTTATTGACGACAATTTTTTGACTCTACCACCGCGTCGGAAGGTGTTCCGTTGCAGAAAATATTCGGCCAGAAACACGTATATATGCTGGGTAGATATAAGTAAATTTTCTGCTAACGGTGAGTCATGGATCAACCGATTGATGAGATATTGTGGTAATCGATAAAATAAACTTTAGGATCCGTACTCTTCTATCACAGGCTCTTTACAAACCCCAACAAATTGTAAAAAACTAGGTAATTACGACCTGTGATTGTTTCTCTAAATCAATAACGGTAAAATATTTTTGAGTTTAATTGTGTACTTAATTGAATTAGGTTCAGATTTAACTCAACTTGAATAGACTAAACTTATGTGGCCGATAAATAGTCCTAACCGGGTAATTGATTTCAAAGCAAGACACTGGAGTTTGGGTAGTTGAACCTTGAAAATTAAATTAATTGGAGGACGTATTTAGAGCTCAGAGATTAAGGTGAGAAGGTAATACAAACTATTTAGGTACACGTGAGAAAGAGATATAATTATAAAATAAGGTGTTACAAAAATACAAATAAACCTTTAAGGGGGTTGTGTAGACCATCAAACTAAACAACTTTCACTATGGGACCAATATCGAAATAGCGAAAAAAAAAATTGATGTTCCATACTCTACAAATCGACTAGAGCTGAAATATATGGAACATCAAATTTATTTTTTCGCGATTTCGATGTTGGTCCCATAGAGAAAGTTGTTCAGTTTGACGGTCTAAACTACCCCCTTAAGAGTTTTAAAAATTTATTCTTACTTATGAAACACCCTGAATAATACCGTTCTTGCCAAAAATTTTGTTATTTGTTTAAGATTGTCATGTTGTGTACCTAAAACCTTAAATAATGATTAAAGATTGTTTCTACGCTTGTTTCGGTACTACTGGTGAAACGTGGATGTTCTGAGGTTTCATAATATCTCTGACTACCCCCTCGGGGAATATAGTCGTGAGCATATAATTATGCTTATGCTTATGCTTCTACGCTTAAAGAGAAATTTGGTGTACCTATGCAGCAAAGTTTCTGACTACCCTGAAAGGGATTATGGTCGTGAGTTTATTTATTTATACGTAAACCAACCAAAGACCAAGGACAATACCTACTATGAAAACAGGTAAATTTGAGTTTGTTCTCAAGTTCTATTATATTTAATCTCTTCAAAACAACTCTGTTTCATATTTTAAGAGGAAAATCTATTTATGATGCTTACGTATTCAATATCTGTTCGAGCATATAAAAATCAATCTAGCTCAATTGTTAGTACTTTTTACGTTTACCAATAAATATTGAATTTGGAGATGGATATGATGGATTTACTCGCAACATATTTTTAACAGAGTTACATCTTTTTATTTTGGGCGTTTTAGTTTTTATGTATTCGGGCATAAAATAAACGGAATGCCTAAACGTCTAGTTGTAAATATATTTTTTGTGAGCTACCACTTAAAGGGTCGTAGACGTATGTATATATTTCTTTCTTTAACAACAAAAAGCTTGATTAAAAAGATGAACGAAGTAAAGCCCGACCAGAAATATAAAAAACCACGCCATGTTGCGGAAAAATAATTGGAACTAATTTTTGTACTTGGAACATTAACATTAAAAGTGACAGTCGATTGCAGCGCCCCCAAACCAGGTTTTTTATATTCCTGGTCAGGCTTTAAAAGCTGTGATTTTTCAACAAAACCGTAAGATAACCGTATGAAGAACAAGTTCGCAATTATAGAGAGTTTTATTGCGTAAAGATCATTATACAGGGTGTAACGAAACACCTAGTAATACTTAAGGTGGTGCATCAGACCATCAAACTGGACAACTTTCTCTATATAGCCAACATCAAAATCGCGAAAAAAATATCATCTTACTTTGACTTGATAAGGTTGTCTGGAAGAAATCGCTTTTTAGCGATAAGACCGCCTTATTTGTACCTACTTGTAATTCTTTATATTTATTCATAATTGTATTTTCTGTTTTGGTGTGCAATAAAGTATAATTGATTGATTGATTGATTGATTTTTTCTCGCCATTTCAAAGTTGGCCCCAAAAGTTGTTCAGTTTGATGGTTGAAGCTGTTCGATATGTAATGCGTTTAAGTCTCAAACTCAAATTTTTTTATTCAAAATAATATCACATAGATAACTTTCTGACGTCATTTTTGATTCTACCACCGCTTCGGAAGGTGTTCCGTTGTAGAGAAGATGCGGCCAGAAACTCTACAACACACTTCTTTTAAACAAAACAAAATATACAAAGTACAAATATTGAAGTGGCGACAGGCTCACCCCTTGTCACACTGGACAGAGTTTCGGTACTACTGGTGAAGCGTGGATGTTCTGAGGTTTCAGAATATCTCTGACTACCCCCTCGGGGAATATAGTCGTGTGCATATGCATGTATGCATGCAAATATTGAATTACATAGTGTAACATTGTCAAGACCAGACATTTTGGTCATTCAAATAATCATCGAGTTTATAGTAACCTTTTTTACAGAGGACTTGTTTAACATGGGATTTAAACTTTTTGTCTGGCAAGTTTAGAATATCCTCTGGTATCTTATTATAATAGCGTAAGTTCAAAGTGTTTACACCCTGTATAGGGAAATCGATACTTGGTCAGAATTTAAAATTATGCGGGATTTAAACACTTACTAAAGCAAACTTATAGGCACTAAGGTTAACATGGCCATAAAATTCTACTCACCCGTTGGTATTCCAATTTTCAATTTAATAAAATTCGTAACTTCTCAAAAAACGACCACCAAATGTATTAAATTAAAAAGAAAAGAATACAAAAGCAAACTGAATAATCACCAGACTAACAAAATTAAACACGACAAAAGACAGTCACCGCGAGAATATTAAATAAATTGAGTACCCACCAAAAAAGGTACTGGGCGACCTTTATAAAACCTAAATAATCCAGTACCAGTGGATTCCGTACAGTCGCCTAAGTAAACAAGGAGGATGAAACAATTTGTGCGCCCTAATCAAATAAGTGTAAAGGGAAAATTTAAAATTCCTGCCCCGAAATTTACATAATGACCCCGTCGTAGTAACGACTCAATCTGGCCGAGGATTTTATTATTGCAGTGCCTTGCTTTAAACTTGTCTTTTACTTTTTTAAGAGGATGGTGTTTTTTGAGCTCGGTCTTAGATGTACAAGTTGTTTTGGGATGAAAAGTCTGGGTTTTATAAGAGATGATTGGATACAGAAGAATGCGGAAATGTATTGCATTAAAACACGTTGATGGTGTATTAAAATGAAACCTCATAGCATAACTGGAACAAATTCCTTCTGGATTTTCTGGAAATTCTGGATTCCCATAGACAAACCGAGCAATTGGTTTTGTGGGATTCATTGTCATTGTGTTTATTGTATCCTATGTAATAATAATAAATAATAAAAAAAAACTCGATAATTATTTGGAAGAATAAATAGAAACTATAATATCACAGACAGCATTAGTAAACCATAATAATTGAAAATAATAAGAATGTGTAGAATAAAAAAAATAAAAAATAAGAATACAATAAATATGGATATGTTGCGTCATCAAACTTAAATGCGCGTAAATCTAGATAGTATGAACTACCAAACAAAATAAGAATCATCAAAAACAATTCGAAATTGGCGTTGTAATCGCGTAACAGACATACAAAAAAAAAACATACGGGTTGAATTGAGAACCTCCTCCTTTTGTTGAAGTCGGTTAAAAATCAGAGACATCTTCGACTTGATTCAAAACCTTGACCTTGAATATTCAAGTCTAACAAATTATGCTATCACAGCTCTCTGTAAAGCAGAATGCTCAAAGCTTTGTCTAAATTACAATATCCAAGTTGAACCGAAATCTTCAAAGGCAATTCAATAACGCAATAACATAATTCGAGGTTCATTAAACACATTACAATCCAATTCCTCTAGTGACTGGGCAAATAATGAAAATTATAAATCAATTTGACGTCGACGTAACCGCAATGGACCGGCGCACAGTGGGCTAAATTGCATAGACATGAAATTATTTCTTATTTTTGTAGAATTTTGTCCAACTTAAACTTTGCAGGTTTAAAACATCCAAAATGTTGATGCGAAATGGAAGGAGAGGGGTATTTTTCTCAAGAAATATTTGAGTTGGATTTTTTATAAAATAAAGATCTACGAGAAATAACTCGATTTCACAATAGTTTCTTACTATCAAATTTGATCTGCTAATGCTCGACCGATTAGCCTAATTATTCTGATAATTATTTTCTAAATCTAATTAGGTGTTGTAGTTTCTAAAAAAACATACAAAATAAAGCGAAGCCTTAATTTTAATCGGTGCGGATGATTTTCCTATCACTCAACAAAATTTTAGATTTTTAAAAAGTTGTCAGTGTCCATTGAGTTTCATTTTCAACCCACTGTGCGACCGGCTGATTCGTGTGCACTCAGACTCGTATTACGGACAGGCGTAAAGCGTGCAAAATTTTGCATGAAAATGTAATTTAACAGGACTTTTTGTAAGTTGATGACTGGTTCGTATTTATTATTAAAATTTGTGCAGGGTTGCGTGATTAAAACACCGGTTGGAGTGTGAAAATTACAGCATTAATGAAGTATCGTTGTAAGTTTCAAATTATATTGACATTTATAAGCTTACCAGGAGTGCGATTTTTGAATATCATTCGCTGAGCTCAGCAGTTGAAAATGTCAAAATTACTATGGAGATGTGCATCTTTCTACTGCTGATTTGACTTTCAAAAATCGTACTCCTGAAGCATGATTTTTGAAAGTGACTGAGCTCACCGAATGAGATTCAAAAATCGCACTCCTGGGCCTTATTTGCGAATGAAAAGGAAGTAAACTAATACTCAGTCGCAGAAACACTCATTAGAGTTAATCCTTTATTTAATCTCTTGCTAGCTTTTACAACAAAATAAAAAGTTAAGGAGATTTAATGGAGAATTAACTCTAGTGAGCGTTTCTGCAACTATGGTGTTATTCTGTCAAAAACGAGACTTGACTTATGGGGACTTAAGTAGACTTCCGTGGGCCGATGCGACAGGCGTGTCTGTCGGCCGACCGTCGGCTGACGGCTGAAAATACTACTAAACACTATGAAGATGTATGGCGCCGCTTTCAAGCCCCGCGACCAACGCGCGCGGCCGATATCTATCGTTTCCATACATTTTTATCGGTCGCACGCCTGTTGGCATCGGCCACGATCCACGGAAGTCTACCTTTACATTGCTGTATTGTAGATGGACTGTATATTTTTATAACAAAGACACTCTCTTTGCTCTTGCCTCCACAATTTTGAAATCAAGAAAAGAATTATAGCTTTCTTCTCCTGCCCTTTGCTTGCCCATATCCAATTATTTGGTTTTTTCTTCCATTATACATTTCCCACAAAATGTGTACGACTTTGATCAAGGCTGGGATCGAACAACCACTCCCTTCACGGTACGCGAGGCTTCTAATAACATGACTACCAAGACCTTTACTTTTTTATTAGGGTCAACACATATTATTTGTATGTCCACACAAATTACCATTTTATAAAAGCATGGACCCCTATTCTTTAATATAATAAGTTAACCAAACCACTGTGCAAATAAAACTATCAAAAACTGTAAATTCTTCTTTGACTTCGAATCCGGAACCTGAAGTTTGGACTCTGTGGAGTTATTAAACAACTACAAACTTTAAGGTTTTAAGTTTAAAATTATTTCTCGAGCGACTTAAAGTAAATGTACCCGCGGCATAACTCTTTATTTGTTTTAAAATGAAAAAGTTTACTATCTAAATTTTATGGTTTAATAAATGAGTATTTAAGGTTTACGAGGAATTAAGATAAAGATTTCGAGTAAGAATTTAAAGAACTTTCAATATTGACAATAAAGGAGACGGGGCGAAAGTGGTCTATGAACTAATAGCTAGGATTTTTTTCTCAAAACTGCCGGACAGATTTTGATGCCCCTTTGATGTACAAGGGTATAGTTAAAGTATCCCAACACAAAAACAAAACTGTATTGCTATTGGTTCTTGGACCACTTCCACTCCCATACACAATATTTGCCCAGTCTCCTTTGTATAGTTATTAAAGACATTATTTGTATTATTTGGTAAACAGGGCTTGGCCATTGATTAGTAGCTACTGCGACCTGGACAGATCTATTGTAACTATTACCCTTTACCACCAGGTCCAATCAGAGGCCCACAAATTATGCCTTTGGAGAGGAGGTCTCTAATGAATGAAGTCGTCGGTCTAACTCCTGAGGATGCTCCTTGGTGGAGCGAAACACGTGTAGAGTAGAAATTATTTGGCGGGCAGATTGTATTGCATAACGTAATACAACTTTGTCTACTAGGTATTTAGAAGCGGAGATCTCGACACAATCTTGTCATCTACCTATTAGTCATGGATTTCCGCAAAGTAACGCCTGATTGAATTAATTATCAACTGCAGGTTAAGGTCTCCATGATTTTAACATAGAAAAACTGAGTTAGCTGTTTACCCTAGAATTAATGGTAACATTGGTTACGCAAGTGGCTCTAAGTATTTATATAGCTAAATTGAGAAACCCACCCAATACATCTTAAAAATACTAATCTATTTTACAAGCAATCAATAGGTTAGATTTTATGCAATTTCATAAAATTATGTTTATGTAAGATATACAAAATTAAGTAAAAACTTTGATAAAAATAAAAAATGATGTTAAGTACTTAAAGCATTTGTGTCCTTTTCTAAACATTCGCCAGCAGGACTTACCTGAAAAATAGAAAAAAATTCATTACTTACAATATTTTCAAATACAATTAATAAAAGAAATCTGTTGTTTCATATTTTTGAACCGAATAGGCATTGCGGTTTTTATTTCAAGATGAAAATGTGATATGTGATATTTTCAAAAGGTGAAACCTTTCGATTTATAAATTACATTTAGAATTTTATGTTCTGTACAAAATACCAATATCTCAAAGATAATCATGAATAGGGACATAGAAACAAATCGTTAAAACAACCACACAATATTTGCCAAAATCACTACCTAATAAATCTCTAAAATCAATTCAGTTTAGCTCCATTTTGAACTGCAACAGCATTTCAGATTGTTTAATTATCTAATAGTGTATTACTAGAATCGGAATGTCACTCCAGGGATAACAACCTACTCGTATCTGTGATTGGAACGTACTATTGTAGCTGTGATTGTGCAATGTACGAGTATGTACGTATTTAGTATTTGATCAGGTTTTGATTTCTGTTAAATTAATCGGCTTATCTGGTTTATAGAGTTTTGCATTCTGTTTTTAGTCTGCATTTTTTATTATGATTTTGTAATGTACAGACAAACAAATTTTAACATAATGTAACTCTATAATTTTAATACTTTTCAAATTAATTTTGAAAATTTTTCATCTCTTCTATTTTAGATGAAGCATCGGTTCATTACAATGAATTGTAGTAAAACTATTTGTTAAAGATTTTAGGTTAAGTTTGTTATCTCGTAAGTCCTTGATATTATTCATTTTATTTTAATGTACCTAACATTATTTGTTTTGTGTAAATAAATAATTATCTTCGATATGTTATATTATAACAGTGATAGATCAATATAAAACGATAAATGTGTTGATCGGTCGATTTCAAAAAGTTCTTGGCTATTCTAGTTCTATTAATTTGAAATTTCAGAAACACAATAACACTGAAAAATAATTTTGGACTATAGACATGTATACCTAAATAATAATTATTATTGTAATTTTTCCACATAGACCTTAAATTCCTAACCCAACAAAAGCCAATTAATTATAGAGGAAACCCTATACTTAGACTCTTTTGTTGACCTTTATCAAAAAGTGGCATTGAAAAGAAAATTGACCACTAACCAAGTTTTCGTAGAAGGCAGTTCGACGCCACCTCCAGTTTAAGGTTCTGTCAAACTCATGGGTTAAGAGGATATAATTCGTAGCGCGCTCCATACAAACATACTATGGTGATATTTTCAATACTAACAAATTAAAGTCAATGAAATTTTGCAAAAACTGTCTAGAAACAAATATCTATGCTTAGTATGGAGTCAGATATTCGTTAAAATATACAGTTTCACTGCTAGGATTAATTTAAAATTTGTATTGAAATCTTTGAGGCACTGTAACTTTAAAATTATACATTTTAACGAAAATCTGACTCCATACAAGCATAGAGATTTGTTTCTAGATTGTTTCTGCAAAATTTTATTGACTTTAATTGGTTAGTATTGAAAATATCACCATAGTACGTTTGTATGGAGCGCGCTCCGAATTATATCCTCTTAATGGTCACAATCTCAGTCCAGTCGCATTTTCCAGAAAATACGTGATTTGAATAATCTACTGATTTAAATAATAGGGTTAAAATCAAGAGCTTTTAAGTTATCCCATAATGCGTACATGGCTTGATCATAGTTAGACAAGAAGTTGATCACTATCTTGTGTCCTTCATTCGGTAATGGTGAATGTAAGTGCATTATGACGTAGTAGATGACAATTATTCTTTAATTATAAATAAACTCATTGAAAATGATGACTTCGGCTCAGAAATAATTTGATTAGAAAGTGGATTATCTTGGTCTATTTTAACTCTGTATGTGTAAAAATGTTGTGGACTAGGTACTTTCCAAGTTAAGTTAGTACCTAAGTACTAAGATGGGGTTTATTGGCTTTACCAATAAAAACATTGAGAACTAGTGTGGTTTTTTTTATTAAGTTTTTTTTATTATTTGACTAATTTTTTAAAAGTTTCAATATTATCAGTGTGTGCTTAGTTCTAGTAAACTTCTTTTATATTACTACAGAATGGATATCAAATGAGATTCAAAAAAATATATACCAACTTAGGTACTTTACCACTATGATACTGTAAATGAATCATTATAAGGAAATAATGTTCTTAACATGTTTTTTCACCATGTACACATTAGTAAAATTTTTTATTTGCGACTCGAAATCATGTCGTTTCTAAGAAGCTTCTTTTGTAGCAGCTACCAGGAACCGTACAGTGTAACTTAACCCTTAGTATAAATAATCTGTTTTATTTACTTAATTGACGCTATTACGCTGTCCATACGCTAAACACAGAAAAACAGCAATTTGCTTTGGTCGTACAAAATTGCTGCCGTTATTAGAGCTTTTGCTGCAATTATGAGTAATTGAATGTGCAGTTATGTTCTGACGTAGAGCGATTTGAATGCTGCTATGTAGTTGGTGTTCGATAGTTTTTGATAAAATCTAACTGTGAATATTTTTTAGAATGTTTTAACAATGGCTCACGTTGTTGAATTGGACATAGCTTTTTTGTTAGAATAGACTAGATAGGTCTATAAATTTGGACATGTTTGTCAATTTACACATGGTTTTTTCGTCAATCGAGGTACATTTACATAAATGTTTATTCTATTTTGACTCTGGTGTAGGAGAATTTATGTCTTTTATATATTTTATATTACATTTATGTCTTTACTAGTTTTTTTCTTTCTTCTTTAATCGTTATTTAAATAACAATAAAGAAATAAATAAAAATAGAACATTGTTTATGTATTTTATTAGTTATATAGTATACTAGTGTTTTCCCGCGACTTCGTCCGCACAAACTATATACCAGATTTTAAGTCAGATCATAAGCTATCAAACAAAAAAATTTCATCAAAATCGGTTCAGTAGTTTTTGCGTGATGCGCGAACAAACAAACAAACAAACACACAAACAAACAGACAAACAGACAGACAACATTTCTAAAAAAGGTTGATTTCGAGTCAGGGATACCTAAAAACCATATCGTAACCGTTTTTTTGTTAATATCTTCAATGTACAGACACACTTCAATGTACAGTTACAGTTTTATAATAGTTTAGATTAGATTTGTTACTTTATTATTAGTACTCGTGATTTCATTGAAACCAAATTTTGGTTTCAATTTCGATTTTTCTTTTTTTTTTTTACATTTATTTTAATTTTTATGTTTAAAAAGATGAAATATAATATGAAAGAAAGAATTGTTGTTGTTATTGACAATTGTTTGTTGAACCATCAAAATTTAACATTCGTAATGTAAAATGTCAAGCTGAATCGTGTGCTGGAGATGCACGGACGAAGATCAAAGACCCGGCTCCGTTTTAAAATCATTCATAGCTTCAACTTCTATTAAATTTTTTATTTACCCTGGGGAAAAGTAAAAATCTTATTGATATTCAGAATATCTATATTTCAATATCAGTAAAACAAACAGGCTAATACCTATAGGCTAATACCTGTTATAACAACATTAAGAGGATATTACCGTTAGCGCTCCATACAAACGAAGTCTGGTTATATTTTCATTACTAACCAATTAAACTATTTTGCTGAAACAATCTAGAAACAAATCTCTAGGTAAGTATGCTTTTGTGTTGTCCGATTTTCGTTAAAATATACATTTTCAATGGTAGGATTAATAAACGAAAATCTGACAATATACAAGCATACTAGATTGCTTTCGAAAAATGTCATTGACATTAATTGGTTAGGATATAAAATATAGCCAGATTTCGTTTGTATGGAGCGCGCCAACGGTAATGTTTCCACATGAGAACCAAGCTCCTGCATCGCAAAGTTGTTATAACCACTCAAAGTCAATTAAAAAGACAAACACAGCTAAAAATACATTCAATTCAGGAACGTAACAAGAGCATGTTCAAACTGTGAGAGCGCTAGAGGTGAGACGAGAGCTGTATTTAGCGAATGTTCATCGCGAGCGTCTCTAGTGTCTTTGTGTTTGGTCTAGTGTGTAGAGAATTGGAGGAATTCTCGCATTATAGGGGAAATGATAATCTTCTTCTTTCACAAGAGAGTCCTGTCATAGGTAATTTTATAATTTAAACCTACCTGTAGTTGCAATAAATTACAATTTGACTTAGGACTTAAGTATCAAAGAGTAAATAAATTTGAAGTATTACATTTTTGCTCCATAATTACAAAAATTGAAATTGACATTAAATAGGTATGTATTTTATTTTTATTTTAAAAAGTTAGAATTCGTCTATGGAAACCTTAATTTCATTTTTACCGATCGGTCTCAGTGAGCTAGCACACGACTTAAAATTTTGTTTTATTCGAATAAAATCAATGCCTCATTAAAAATCGATACCATCTATCCATTTAAGGGGGTTGCAGAGGGCAAGACACTAAACAAGATGGCGCTAGGGAGCATTATTCATGATTTTATCACATTTTATTTTATATCTCGTAATTGTGATGATTTCAATCAAAATTTTCAATTAAGCGCGTACTTGTGTTTATGTTTTACTGATCTAGCTACAAGTTAAAGTAATTTTATTGTTCATACGAATTTGATATACATTTTAATTTTGATCAATTTCATACAAAACTTTGACGTTAAACATTCGTAGACGGTATGAACAAAAGTAATATTTTATATATGGAAAAATAGTTTAGAAAATCTAGATTGCGCTTATCAAATAACATTTGCAATTTATAACATAATTAGGAAGATATAAAATAAAATGTGACAAAATCAGGAATAATGCTCCCGAGCGCCATCTAGTTTAGTGTCTTGCCCTCTGCAACCCCCTTAAAGAAATGACGTGGTTATAAGAAACTGTCTTTTTTTAAATCTTTATTTCATGTCAATCGTTAATGTTTATTAATAAAATTTATAAGAATATACCTACTTCAAATCTGCAACACGCTTCGTCAAAAATGGCGAAGAAACTGTCTGAAAACACATCCTAATTTCATAAATATATCGCCTATGCAGTATGCATCATCTATAAGCCATAACGTAACGGATGGATTATTGTTGAACCACTCATTGCTTATCTATTGTTTTCTTCAGGTTGCAAGCGATTAAGCTACAAGCGCCTTCAAAACAAAATCGCTCCCGCCGCCTCCTGTCCCATTCACCACCCACTTTAGATACAAAGGAGACGGATGCAACGTTCCCCCACAAACTTTCAGTGGAACAAGCGAAGGGTTTAATTGTTTTCCTGCATGGCTAGAAGCTGAGAAAACGCGTCTGAAACGTGAAGAGTGCGTCCCACTTTTTCAACCCCTTTTGTTTGGAGAGGTCTAATTTTTAATTGAATTTCACTGTGTTGGGAGACATGGGAATATTTTGTGGTTAGATGTGTGGTGTCCTAATGAATAGCAGTCTCCCTTTTAGGTCAGGAGGTGGTTATTTAAGCCCGAGCTGAACTCTGTTTAACCAATTAAAGTGAATGAAATTTTTCAGATACAATTTAAAATCGACATTTTCAATAGACTTGGAAGGCTCATACCTGTTTGTCCCTCTCGCGGTAGAAACGGCGGGCCCTTGGGCTGCCGAAGCCAAAGTTTTTGCCAGGGGCTTGGGCCGCAGGCTGAGGGAGAGGGGCTTGGACCCCCGCTCCGGGTCTTTTTTCGTCCAGCGTATCTCATTAGCCGTCCAACGTGGCAATGCTGCGAGCATAATGGGTACGTTTCGCAAAGACTTGACCCGGGGCGGGCTATTGGACTAGACGGTTGTCAGGTCTGTTTGCATTTTTTGTTTTGTTCACTTAAGTTAATTTTAAGTCTTTCTATTTTAGATTATAATATTCCCTTATTAAAAGGAAAATATTGAAAAAAAATATATATATTTAAAATCTCATCTCTAATGGTTCTATGTTGTCAGATTATCGTTAAAAAGTTACAGTGCCTAAGAGATTTTCTACAAATCTTAAATTAATTCTAGCATTGAAATTGTATATTGAAAATTGGACAATATACAAGCATAGATAAAACAAATACTTTGTAGAAATTTCAAATCGCTACCTATCAAGTTCGGAAAGATACAGCCCTGACACCGACTGACGGACAGCGTAGGTTTAGTAATAGGGTCCCATTGGCACTCATTAGGTACGGAAACTTAAAAAGTGTATGTAATGCATGTATATATCTAGTTTTACGACGGTTGACGGTTTGCGGGTAACGGTCATGGCGCTATGCAGTAGCAAAGATCGTGTCATTAATCTTGTCTTTCTTCTTCAGAGCAGGCTACGTTTCTGTCCAATGTAAAAACATTGTCTAGACGTGCCTAGGATTTAACAATGAAGATACATATCACTATAGAAGTTTCTTTTACTAAGTTCTCATGAGTTCTGTGACTCTGCAATTGCATTGAGTAATGTATGGTTTTGAGTAGTACTTCTTGGACTTCAAAAGTTTCGGACCACGGACAGATGGTGCTGGGCTTCGTAGTCATTTAATGTCTCCCAAAATGTTAATCCAAATTGTATGCATTTCGCCTCACTTAGAAGTTGACGCTATATGCGACTAGGATCTCACTAATATTATAAATGCGAAAGTTTGTGACGATGTTTGGATGTTTGTATGTTTGCGAGTTTGTGAGTTTGTGAGTTTGTGGCTCAATCACGCATAAACGGCTGAACGGATTTGGATGAAATTTGGTTTTCAGACAAAATATGTTCTGGATTAACACATAGGATACTTTTTACCCCAGCTGTGGGACTCTGTGGGATAATTTACAATGTTTTATCACGCTCACTAGCGCCGACTTGACTCTGACAGATGCATTTGGGCAGATTCCAGTGTTAAATAGCAGTTCCTTTTTTCAACACTTTTCATAAAATCAGTTTAGCGTGGTTGGTAAGCGGTTAGATTTTCGCGCATGGGGTCGAGGTTCGATTCTTGGTCGAGATGACTTTTTTTATTTTAAAATTTTACATGGCTCGGCTTGATTTGCTAAGGACCTGACTTCCAATCGTAATATCCTGAGATCTGGAGTGCGATTTTTGAATCTCATTTGCTGAATTCAGGTAGTTGAAAATGTCAAAATTACTATGGAGATACGCATCTTTCTACTGCTGATTTAACTTTCAAAATTCGCACTCCCGCAGTATGATTTTTGAAAGTCAAATCAGCAGTAGAAAGATGCGTATCTCCATAGCAATTTTGACATTTTCAACTGCTGAGCCCACCGAATGACATTCAAAAATCGCACTCCAGATCGATCAGTTGAAGTAAATCATTGGTAAAAGGTAAAAGGTGAATGGTCAGAAACTTACTAGGTAAATTGGAAAAATACGAAAAAATCCCGCTTTTCCCAAGTTTGTAGGTAGTTCGTTTTCATATAAATAGATGGCGTTAGGCGTATTTTGAAAGCAAGTCGTGTGCAACAATTATTTATTCTAAAACCTAATGAGCTTAACAAATTTGGTTGATTATCGTGGTGTTATCGTTATAATTCATCGTTCTTAGTATATTGGTCATTTGAGTCAAATCTGAGCCAACAAAACGGTACGATAACCTTATAGTAGGTACACTACGATCGACGTGTGCCCTAAGTAGTCCATTATTGCACGGCGTGAAATAATGTCACGAGTATCATATACTATTTTATAGCTCGTGTGACCTAAACCCGCCAAGTTTTAAGTAATTTTTTTAATCATCTTTTGGAAAAATACAAAAAAAATCCTCTTTCTTTTAAGCTTTTCTAAAGTAAGTAGGTGGTTCGTTTTCAAATAAATAGATGGCGTTAGGGGTATTTTTTATAGCAAGTTTGCATCAATTATTTATTCCAAAACCTACTGAGCTTAACAAATTTGGTTGATTACCGCGGTATTATCGTTATAATTCATCGTTCTTAGTATATTGGTCGTTTGAGTACAATCTGAGCTAACGCAACGGTCCGAAGCTTTGCCAAATGTTTATCAAAAGGCCCCGGCGGGGTGGAGGGGCGAAGCCCCCCCGGGGGTACGGGAGGCGGAGCCCCCCGAAGCACATAACCATGACTTCAAAACCTTAGTTAATTATCACAATCACAAATTAATGTCCGACGTGAATTTTACAGAAAGACGAATTTTGTTGCAGAATGTTTAGCCGAATGTTTGCCCGTAGCCCCCGGTCGGTGGGGTAGAAGTGCGGAGCATTTTATTTATTAGGTCTTGTAGATTTTTTGTATACTTAGATACTAGGTGAATTGGAAAAATACTAAAAAAATCCTCTTTCTTTTAAGCTTTTCTAAAGTAGGTAGTTCGTTTTCAAATAAATATATGGCGTTAGGGGTATTTTTTATAGCAAGTTTGCATCAATTATTTATTCCAAAACCTAATGAGCTTAACAAATTTGGTTGATTAACGCGGTATTATCGTTATAATTAATCGTTCTTTAGTATATTGGTCTTTGAGTATAATCTGAGCTAACTCAACAGTACTTAGCTTTGCCGCATGTTTGCCCAAAGCCCCCTTGGGATGGAGCGGCGAAGGACACAACCATGACTTCAAAAGCTTCGCTAATATATTATCACAATCAAAACCAAGGCGTGAATTTGACAGAAAGACGAATTCTGTTATGTAATGTTTGCCCGAAGCCCCCAGTCGGTGGGGTGGAGGGGCGGAGCCCCCCCGGGGGAACGGGGGGCGGAGCCCCCCGAAGAACACAACTATGACTTCAAAAGCTTCGCTTATATATCACAATCAAAACCAAGGCGTGAATTTTACAGAAAGACGAATTCAGTTGCAGAAAGTTTTGCCGAATGTTTGCCCGAAACCCCCGGTCGGCGGGGCGGAGGGGAGGAGCCCCCCGGGGGTACGGGGGGCGGAGCCCCCCTGAAGGATACAACCATGACTTCAAAAGCTTCGCTAATATATATCACAATCAAAACCAAGGCGTGAATTTTATGGAAAGACGAATTCTAAACGAAATTCGTAACGAAAATATGACTTCATACGAACATAGAGATTAGTTTCTAGATTGTTTCTGAAAAGTTTCATTGACATCAATTGGATAGTATTGAAAATATTACCAGACTACGTTTGTATGCAGCGCGCTTTTGCGCTCTCGGAATAAACTTCTCTTAAGTATTTTATCGCACTATTTATTAATTCCTCTCTGAATTAAATTCTAAAGTCAACGCAGACGAAGTCGCGGGCAAAAGCTAGTAATAAATAAATAATAATCATGGAAATTGTCACACGAATTACCTAGTCGCATTAAAAGTACCAGAATCTAGCCTGGACCTGTATAATGATGACTAGACCACGATAAAGAATACATACATATATAACGTGTTAATAAATAAGCGCAAAACCTCATACACCCCAAAAGATTTATAAAAAATAATTCGATTTCAAACAAAAATTTCATTATTTCGATTGTTAACATTTTAAGTTATTCGCACTTTAAGTTTTGAGGCAAAAATGATTTGTTGTCATTTCAGCAATGAATGAAAGCGCTAACGTGCTCACTGCTCATGGATACATTCTAAGAATCTCGTTTTAGTAGTAAGTCGGGTGAACTGAGGTGCCTGTGCGGTGGTATGAGATCGAGTTCAGTACCTTTAAAAACAAATTATTTAATATTTTGAAAAAAAATACCTATGTTGAAACCATGACTTCTGCTCTCGATTCCAAAACAAACTACTTTCTGGTTTTGCGTTAATTCATTAGACCGTAAAGATACAAACAATATTTGTCCCTTACTGGATTCGAACCCGCGACCCTCGAGAGCTCTCGGGCCATCAAAAGATGAACGGACTGATCGTCTTATTAGGGTTTGTTCCCGAATTAAGAAACCCAACAAATGCCAGCACCCGTTACTTACAGTACTGGATAGTAAATTGCAGTTCAAGCTTTTAAACTATTTGAGCTTATTATCATACGTGATAATTTGTAGTTTTTTTGTAGTACTTTAGAAATAGCTCTTTGAAATTGAGTGAAAAATATTACGTAGTCAAAACGATGGTTTCGATGCTACACTGCTGTTCAGCAGTGTTAGGATAATAGGTAAGAGAATTCGAACACTTTAGTTCACCAATGTAACATCGGCCCAATGAATAATATGAATCCCCAAACTTCAATAACAAATCATTTTCAAAAATTTCACAACCAAAATTATTTAGTTAGATACCAATAATGAAAATGAGATTAGTGTCCGAATAACCTCAAACTTTACTTAGTTAAACTTCTGACAGACCAACTCGTAAACCTACAACAAATTACTAAGAAAAAAAGAATTACTTAATGCATCTGTCTGACTCATAAAAAAAAAGTTGAGTGACTCGAGCAATGGAGGGAGCGGCCATAAATTTTTCTCCGGCGACGTTTCTTGGAATTGGTGAAAGTGACTTTTACTGGGCAACGAACTTGAAGTTTTTTAGGGTACCGTAGTCTGACTAGGAAACCTAATAACATCGTTTTGTCCGTCCGTCCATCCATCTTAGTTCATCACAGCAGCGCCATAATATCGCGAAATAAATTATACGTCATTGAAGAGAGTGCGCACAAAAATAAAGTACCTACTTAAAAGATTCTTTTAAATACTCGTACCTACTTTATTTTTGTGCGCACTCTCATCGGTGACGTATATTTTTTAAAGTACATCATTTTGTCAGCCGTACCGCATTATACAAGGTGTTACAAAAATACAAATAAACCTTTAAGGGGGTGGTATAGACCATCAAACTGAACAACTTTCACTATTGGACCAACATCGAAATCGCGAAAAAAAAAATTGATGTTCTATACTCTACAAATCGACTAGAGCTAAAATATGTATGGGATATGAAATATTTTTTTTTGAGATTTCGATGTTGGTCCCATAGAGAAAGTTGTTCAGTTTGACGGTCTAAACAACCCCCTTAAGAGTTTCAAATATTTATTGTTACTTATGAAACACCTTGTATAATCTGTGGCCGTACCATTTGCGCATCAAGTCCCTATCAAAGTATCAGAATCTTACTTGAGTTCTTGAAAAACGCTTTTCCTCATATTCGAGATTCTACACAATATGGATTCAGCACAATTGAAATTGAAAACATTTCTATTCCACGCAGTCTTAAATTTTTCACAAACGCGTCTACTCACAAATCTACACAATATTAATTACACGCAACTGCCTTTCATCACATTCGCTATTCTATGTGTGGATACTTCCAAGATATATACCTATTTATCCTTGTTGGATCGTTTGTAAGATTTCTATTATGATGACTCAGAGAACGATTTATCAATACGTAAAACGATATACGATACAAAAATCCATGACTTGAGCACCTACAAACATAATACTTGCTTTGTGCGAGATTATAAACTGCGACCATTTGAACAAAATCCATGGGTACCGACTATACTACCAACTTACGGTAGTAATATAGTTCTCTGCTCTACCAACTGAGTAATCGGGCCGTCACTTAATATAAACACATTTACATACAATATTGAGCATGATGCAAATCGACCTTAGTGTTTGAATATCTAACAGCACATATTGACTACAAAAGTATAGTAACCAACCAAGTCTAATGATACGGTGTTCGAAAAATTTCCAGTGATAAAATTCAGATAGACCCCTTACTGGACTACAGTGTTGACGGGCTTTAAGCCCCTTTTGTTAGCAGATTAAACCTGTCTCCCTCGACTATGTATTTTCAGCTTGCCTCGACGCTTTTGCTAAAATTAGAACTTAATTTATATGATATAGTTATTGATCGAGGCTGTAGCATCAGGCTAAGTTGATGTTAAACTTAGATTTAAGTAGGTTATGTGAAGAAATAATCTAAGCATTTCAGAATTGACATTTGGTTACATTTAAATTGGCTACAAAAAAGCAGTGCTTGTCGCATCCACCAATTAACGTAATTTGATGTCACGTACCTTTTTGCCCATTTTATACACATCATCCCAGTATTAAATAACTTTAAATAAAGAAGGGCGAGATCGGGCATCCGAAGAGATCTCATTACGACCAAATAAATGGTCTTCTCCAAAAAGGACAAGTGTGTAGCATACTGAACCGACGGAAGTGCATGAAGAGATGTATGAAAGTGGATGAGGCGAGAGAAGTATGTCAGAGTCGGCAGTGAATGGCGAGCCGTAGTCTCTGCCTACCCCTGTGGTATAATAGCATGTGAGTGGGTTGATGAGTTACTTATAATAGTTTCAAAATCGTAAGAGTCGAAAAACATTGTTTATTATGTCAACTGTGCATTTACAAGCTTCCATCAAGCTTCCACCCAGTGTCTTTTGTTTTTTAATTCAGTAAACCTGAATTATACTCATTCACACAAATACAAAGTACGAACCAACTATCCTTCTTGTCTTTTTTCACTGCAAAGTTTGGCTGGCTCAGTTAGGAACTAATTAAGGCACCCACTTTGTTTCAATTAATGACTGGGTGTGTTGACGGTCTCAATGGACTTACCTTATAGACTGGGGGACGGTTTACAGGCTTGTGTTTATTGTCAATGTAGATTATGTTATGTAAAGGTTAAAAAATATATGTTGAATTTGAATTCGACACGATAACAAGAAGAATATATGTTTTGATATACCGATATACAGGGTGTAACAAAATACATTAGTGATACTAAAGGGACCATAAAACTGAATAACTTTCACTGTGGAGCCAACTTCGAAATCTCGAAAAAAAAATACAGCTGTCCCATACATTTTACTACAGTTTAGTATGGGACAGATGTAATTTTGATCGCATTTTGAAAGTTGTTGAGTTTGATGGTCTAAAGCACCCCCTTAAGTATTACTAGGGTGTTTTGTTACACCCTGTAAGTGGTGTTGTTGAAATGGAACTCACAATTTTCCGGGTATGCATTATACAGGTTGATAACCATCCAACTTCATAAAAATATAAAAATGTTGCATTAAGATACGTTTGAGAAAAATAAAGTGAACATGGTTGACTCAATTGGACCAATTTCCACAATATACATTAAATAATTTATTACATATGGAGGGTTTATCACCCTCATCCGAGTAGAACACTAAATACATATTTCAGGCACAAAATATTACCAACGAGTTACTACGTAAGCTCAGGCAGTGCTTCGGTGGTGCCACAGAGTGGTTGCGCGGGTAAAAAAAAGTAACCGGTCAAATGCGAGTCGGGCTAATCGCGCACCGAGGGTTCCGTTCCGTACCACACCACCACACAACAAATTACTTTCCTTAGAAAAAAAGTTTTGTTATCTCCGGGACCTTTAGCACGAAACCGGCTCACACTTGGCTGGTTTTTACTATTTGTTGTTATACTGTAGAGTTTGCTCTATAATCACACCAAGTTTGAAGTTTTTACCCGACTGCGCGGCGCAAAGGAAGAAAGTGTTTATCAGCCTATGTATGTATGTTTGTATATATGTTTGTTCCTTTGTGGCACACATGGCCGATTTTGTTGATTCTTACGTCAATCGATTTGTCTTAATCTTGCAAGTGTCACCAAAAACATGCAATATGGCGAGAAACAGACGCCTTAGGGTTGAACCTCATTTAACAGCACCGCATCGCATTTTTCCGTCGCTCCATCCTTTTCTGTCAGTCAGGAACGTCATTTGCTAGAGCATATAAGATAGACGGAAGGCGATCGCACGCGGCCCTGCTATCGCGCGCGGTTGCGTTCCGTCTATCTTATTTCTTTTAGCAAATGAAGTTCCTAAGTGACAGAAAAGGATGGAGCGACGGAAAAATTCGGTTCCGTGCTGTCTGATGTAGTTCAACCCTTATAGTGAAAAAGAAAAAAAAAGTTGAACTATGTTGAGTGGGGTATCATTGAAACCTACCTACCGTATTTGTAAATCATCTTTAGGTTTTTAAATCAGTATTTATTTAGAGTCGATTGTATATCTAGTATTTAATTAGTGTTCAATTATTTCTATGATAACTTGGTGGTTTCAATAAATGTATAGTTTATCCTATAGTGGCAAAGTCGTGATGTAATTGTAGTGAATCAAGGCTACACAAAGTAACTGCTACTGTCCACCCTACAATGTTACGGTTAAGGTTACCAATTTGTTTGAATTAATGGCCAGGGTGTGCCTTTCTCAACGGAACAACCATAGTCAAGCGCACGATGTTATTTTGTCACGAGTCTGATGATATTGAATTGAGGTGAATCATCGTATTTATTTTTTATGCATTTGTTACTTACTTACAAAGCATGCTATTGTTTCGTAGAAGACTGAAGTCGTTCCTCCTCTATTTTATTCTACTTACCTATAGAATGGCTACGGAAACTTGTCATAGGCGAGTCCGACGTGCTCTTGGCACATTTTTTATAACTATATTATAATTTAACATGATTTTTATAACTTCACTTTTTGTTACTATGATTAGGTACCTATAACTTTTTATAATCTCACGCACTCACTCATTGGTAGCTTATTGGTTTATTTGTTTGCAAATGCGTCATAATGACGCACATTCTATGAAATATTCATCTGTCTGGCTATTACGGTTCAAAAGTTACAGAGGACAGACAGACAAAGGGACTGACGAACGAACAACGTAGGCTTAGTAATAGGGTACCGTTTTAACCTTTTGGGTACGGAACCCTAAGAAATTTAATTATCATTCATGAAACAAAAAAAATGTCTTGGAAGGTGGTGGTGATTGTAGATGGATTTATTGCTAAAATATAAAAAACTGTTTCCAATCCCAAATTCATCTACGAAGGATGTATGGGCAGTTATATTAAAAGTGGTGTACTTCTATTTTAAGACGCTGTTATACCTTCGAGGCCGTTTTTTGAACAAGAACGAAAGTGTTTTAAACTGTGTTTTAAAGTCTGAAATTAAATTATGTCTTATTTAAGGATCAAGCGGATGGGCGAGTGTTCTCAATTACACGATTATATTAAGTTTACTAGATAGAAAAAATCCCAAAGCTACCCCTTTTTGTTATGTTTTTTCAATACTATGATTAAACTGCTGATATTTAACTTTTTATTCTTGTACTTAACTAAATACATTAAATATTTCTAGTGAACTCGGGAGAAGTTTTAGCTTAGAAACTCCCATAAGCAAAGATATTGACGAAAAACACGTTTTTTTGCGATCCGGCTTTCAATTGGAGCGGGATGGCTAATTGTAAACTTATGCTTGCAAGAAAGAGACGCTTGCACTGGGATAACCTAGCCTTAATGTTAATTAAGCTAATATTAAGTTTATAAAAACTAAAATGTTACTAATTTATACCAAAACTTTTATCAATTTCAACCCTTTCCTAAGCCCATATTTCATACGAGTTTGGGAGGGGCATCATTGTAATGTGATATCCCTCACAAATTTCCCAAAACTCAATGAAACATGTTGCCAACATAAACAAACTATCAAACTCTACTCATTATAATTAATAAACTTTGACAATAAATCCTGGACTGTAAACAGAAGTTTGGTTACTGTGATAATTTGTTTTATGGTTTACTGTACTACGATTTCGCTACATTGTAAACCATGCACAGTATGTTTTTTGGCCTGAAAAGCGGTCAGGGTCGTTTTATTCGTGCAATCGTGAGGGTTAATCATTTTGAAACCAAGAGTAGAACTCCCGTACGTCAATTTTACTCAAATATTGAGTAATAAAATATTTAATTTTTTTTCTATGGTTTTCTAAAAAACCATAGAAATCGCTAAAACTCGAGAAATACTTAGTTTTTATTCTACCTCTCTATGCATTTATTTAGTATCTTAAATCAGGTTTATTACCATGAAAATACTGTTAATTTATAGTTTATCTGAAGGGAGTTACATCGGATATTACCTATTTTAGGTTTTTATTTTTTATGGAATTATTTGAACGTATTGGGGTTCAATTTCTGCACTAAGTTGCAGTTCAAGTATCTAGAAACACCTCCTTAAAATGTCATATCTAAATCTCATAGGATCCAGAAGTTACAGCATTCTAAAGTTTCGGTGTTAGGGCTGACACCTAATAAAATTCGAAAAAAAAATGTTTTGTTGTTGACAAAATATGACATTATATGCTACTAAACAAGCAATTCTAGGTAGGTATATATATATATGTACGTATGCAATGGTATTCTTATTTATTAAAAACGCCTCAAAGATATCTGAGTATAAAAATCTTGAACTAGAGGTTTTTGGCATATAAAAACAGCCTCAACTTTAAGAAAAATCATTCTTTAATTATAATTATTATTCATGAACTTTATTTAGCTTCAATCCGTATGTATGTTTTTAATTAATAATTTTTGTTCCAAATCTCGCAACAGCTTTTCCGATTACTTTTACTTAATCGAGTCTTATGAAGCTTTGTACACAAACTAAGCCCTATCATCGACGGTAAGCTTTACCATTTTTAATACCAACTTATAAATCTTGCGTTTAATTCCTTTCGGAAGTACTACTCCCTGGGGTATCTGTCATCACACGACGTGTAGTAAGTAAAGTATAATTGATTGATTGTTGGTGTAATAAATTATTCGATATTTCCCAAGATGGGAACATGTTTATTTTTACGTATAGGCAATTATAATAGCACTCTGTGGTATAGCTGTTATGATAGCAAAGTCACAAGCTTGAAATAAGGGTCACAAGTCTACCGAGCTTAAGCAATAATTTAATTTTATACAAAAAGGACCAAGCCTTGTTTGCCGCTTCGAAAACACCACGCGCAGAAAAATGTAATTCCAGCTATCCAATTGTTATCATTACTCCTATTTTTATCGCCTACTGATTGATGACCGACATAGGGATATCCGAAAACTGGTGTTTAAATTTAACAAATCGAATTTAAGCAATATATGCTATAGTGAACAAGATAAATAAATATAATAACATATAAAATAATTATCTCACTGGGAACATGACCAAAATAAATATTAAATTTGTTTTTGTATGCAGTAAATTACATTTTTGAAGTACTTGACCAAGCTTTCCAGAGTAATTTATAAGGGATCTAACTGACAATGCCATAATAAACATGGTTAGATGGTCATGTACTCAATCCAATATCGAAAGTAATTGGCGTTTGAATCTAATTTTTATAAGTTATAATAAAAGAATGAATTAAAAATATCATAAATTCTGCTAAATTATTAAATAAAAGCATAACTCCAATTTACCTGACAGCCATTCATGACCCTAACAATAGGTTTTATTACCTGCGAAATCCAAAGGATGTGGTATGTGGTCAAGGTGATATTTGAAAAAAACACCACGTGTGAGTCATCATTAACAATACAATACAGGTGAAAGAAAGTACAAAAAGTTGTTCCTTATTTTACTGATAACAAATTTACACTATCACCCCGTCTGATATTATTTTAATAGATCAGTCGAGCTTGAGTTGTCCCAAACTTTGAACCAACCAAAATTTTGAAACAACTCCCAAAGTTGCTTTCTGTTATAAAGTTGTAGGTTTTGGTCTTTTTGCGTTATTTTGTTCTATCAAGGTTTCTGTTACCTTGTAAATTTTTGTTATCGAGGGTATTTTGCTGTTGATTTGTTTTTGGTAGTCGTGTTATTTCTGTGTTTTACTATTTCGGGTTGTTTTTTGTTGTTGGATTGGTCTCCTTTATTAATTCATTTGTGGCGGCTCACGGTCTCTTTGGACCTCGATTTACTTTTCACGTTTTGTATGTCGCAATGACGTTTTCTCTGCTTCGACCGACAGACGTCACGCTTTGAGTTGCTTAATAAAATTGTCCGGTGCAAGCCAAAGTCCCTCCCACACATAAATTTTTTGTAGTATTCGTACTGATTAAGTTGAGTCGGGTTTTTGTCATAGACCGTTCTGGCTTCGCAGCTTTGTTGTAATTCGCCCTCTTTAGGCTTCAGCTTAACTAAAACACTGTGATGAATGTTAATGAAGCTATCGACAGCGCAACAGCCGGCGCTCTTCAGCCTTCGGGGGCAAATCCGCAAAGAGAGTTTACCAGGTTGGACGCATTTAATTTGCTAACGAAACTAGCAAAGGAAAAAGGGAATAAATTTCGTACAACTGATGTCGATTTGAAAACAAGGACTGCTGCTGTTTTAAAAGCACTGAATATGCAACCTATATTTGAAAATAATGAACGAGTCAAAAGTGTTGTTTCTAAATTAACTAACCACTGTGAAAGTTTATACAAAAAGTGCAACTACACTATGAATTTTTTTACCAAAAAGTACCAAAATTGGTTGAAAGAAAAGTTTAAATATGATTTTCCAAAAGATTTATATGAATCAGAAACGGTGGTACCTACAGCTGAGTCTTTTCTTGAACTAGAGACTATTCCCGAATCTGATTTTATTCCTGAACCAGTGGATGTTATGGAACCTGAACTTAGACCCACATATTCTGAGCCTGGGCCCAGTTCAGCAGTGTATGACATTTTAGGCGAAAGACAAAAGCGCCGTTTACGAAAATCTCTCAAAGAAAAACTTGAAACTGAACCACAATCAAAGCTTATCAAGGTTGTGTCGAGTGTAGTTGAAGCAAAAGGGCAAAAATTGCAAACTAGTGCATCCAAAGACTTACAATATGTGATTAATGCTTGTCTAGAAAGTCCAGAAAATCCAACCAAAATAGCCACTCAAGTAAGAGCAGATAAACCTCAACCATATACCCCAGATGAAGCATTGGCAATTTATGTTGACAGGAAATTTACTGTGGAGACATATAATTTTATCCAACAAGATTTAAAATCAAGGGGCTATCCTGCGTTTCCACCATATGCCCAAGTACGCCTAGCAAAAAAACAATGTTACCCAACAGATTCAATCCAAGTGTCGGAAAGGGAAGCTTCCCTAACTTTAAATAGTCTGATTTCCCATACTTTTCAAAGGTTGATAAAATCTTGTGAAGATATAATTTCAACTTATTGTTCTCAAAGGAGTATAAAAACGTTGAACTGTATTTTTGAAGGATCTTGGGGTTTTGATGGGAGTTCGGGTCAATCCTTATATAAACAAGGCTTCTCCGAAGATCATGATGATGAAAACAGCCTATTCGCGACCACATTTATACCCTTACGGATATCTACAGAATCCGGTCAAGTTCTATGGTTAAACCCTACACCACAGTCTTACAGGTTCTGTCGACCATTACATATTCAATATCGTAAAGAAAGCAAAGATTTAATTCTTGCTGAAAAAAAATGGGTAGAAGACCAAATACAAGAATTAGGCACAATAGTATGCGCAAATACTTTGAAAGAGCTAATAGTAACAACATCAGTTCAACTTTATTTGACTATTATAGACGGTAAAGTGCTCAATATAATAACTAACACTATGTCACAACTAAGATGCCCTTTCTGTAAAGCGACTTCCACTCAGTTTAATAAATTGGAAACTGTTTTATCTCAACCCACAGACGAATCACTAATGATTTATGGAATTAGTCCACTGCACGCCTGGATTCGTGTCTTAGAATTTTTGCTTCATCTCGGATATAAGATGGATGTTAAAAAATGGAGGATATCTAAAAATTCCCCAGAAGCTGCTATAGTAGAAGAAAAGAAAAAAAAGGTGCAACAAGAAGTAAGAAAGGAAATGGGCATTTTAGTTGATGTGGTGCGGCCTAATTCAGGAACGACCAATGATGGTAATACTGCCCGTATAGCATTGTCAAATAAAAATCGAGGAAAGTTTGCACAAATTTTAGGCATACCTCAATGGCTGCTCGATGATTTATTTACGATTCTAGTCGTTTTATCTTGCGGGCTACCAGCTGACGTCGACAAATTTGGGGATTTTTGTATGTTACTGGCAACAAGATACGTCCAACATTTCGAATGGTATCCAATGACAGTTACCTTGCACAAAATTCTAATACATGGCAAGGACATTATTCGCAATTCAGCAATACCCGTAGGTTTCCTTTCAGAACAAGCAGGCGAAGCACGAAATAAGTTCTGGAGGTCAGACAGAGAACATCACACTCGAAAGTCCGACAGGATCAAAACAATTACAGATTTATTTAACATGGCACTACTATCATCAGATCCGGTCATTTCTAACGTGAGGCTTAAACACAGGCAAGCAAAATTAAGACGCATGCCTCTTCCACCTGCCGTCCTCCAATTGCTGAAGCCATACGACATACCAAACGAAGACGTTTTAATAGGTCTAGGTGGTGATACCGATCACACATTTGACACACCAAGTGACGAGGAACTAATGCGAAATATAATTGAAGGCTGGAATGATGATAGTAGTGAACGTTTGATCACCGAAGAGGAAATATAAAATGTCATCAAAATCATTTGTAACACCATGAATGAGGAATTAAAACTAAGGTTCGAAAGGATAATTAACATGATAAATATACTTTGATAATTATCTTGATCATTATAAAATTAATTGGAAAAACAAAAAGTATGCGTCAGCAAATTGTATCCGATCAAGATACGTGAAAAAGAAGCTTGTAAATGGTCATCACCACGATAAATTTAATTTTCACTGCTTTCTGTTGTTTTTCTCAAATATTTGTTATTCATTGAGATACAAAAGGAAAATGCAAAAGACTAGGTAAAATTCTCAAACCACACGGTTAAAGTTGGCTGTACCCACCCCTGCAGCATCAGATCTGTGGAGTTTAAAATTCGAAATTGAATGCAAAAGTATTTGCTTAATACCAACAATTTAAATTCAAAATCAGCTGATTCTCAAGTATCACGGTTTAGGTAAGCAGTTCTCCTCCAGCATCAGGATTGAGGAGTTAGGACTTGAAATTTAATAGAAAAGTTTTTGTTTGATAATACTAATACTAAATCAGCAGGTTTTTAAATATCACTGTTTAGGTAGGCAGTACGCCTGCAGCATCATGATTTGAAGATCGAAGGTTTAAATTTACATTTTGCCATAAAACCATGACTGAACACGTAATGCCAAGTTTCATTTGAATCGGTTAAGGGCACTGCCGCGCCCCCAGATTACCTCAGCTCATATGTTCTTTTCCATTCTTTGATCTCTAATTATTATTTATGGCATTAAAAAAAAGTTAGATTTTCCCTGTCCGCAACATATATCTTCTAGATCATTTAAAATAACGTATGTGGTTATAAAGAATAAAAATAGACCTAAAATAATTGAACATTAAATTTTTTTTAAGTGGTAACCCTAAAACCAAAATTATCAGAATAAACTTTGGAAGTTAATAACTCCTATATCCTATGAGATTTAGATCTGATTTTTTTATTAGACATCAATAGTATGGCTCTTAATATTAAAAAGTCAAAATTGAACCCCAATAACTGACTATATAGAAATAAAAAATAAAAAACGAGAAACAATAAAATTTATAATTTCGTCATTTACATAAATGTTCGCGAACTTTTGTAATGTGTATAAAATACCTCGTTTATTTTTATATTATACAAAATTGAGAAAAAAGAAAAAAACCGGATTATTTGGAAGTTCTAGTGATATTTAGAAAACTCCAGAAAAAAATTAAAAAAATTATAACTCAATATTTAATCAGAATTGACGCACGGGAGTTCTACTCTTGGTTTCAAAATTATTAACACTAACGATTACACGAATAAAACGACCCTGACCGTTTTCCAGGGCAAAAAACATACTGTGCCATGCTAAAAGTGCTTATTGGGAAAATCTAAACTATTATAAAACTGTAACTGAAGTGTGTCTGTACATTGAAAATATTTACAAAAAAAGATTACGATATGGTTTTTAGGTATCGAAATCACCTTTTTTTAGAAATTTTGTCTGTCTGTTTGTCTGTTTGTTTGTGTGTTTGTTTGTTTATTTGTTTGTTTGTTTGTTCGCGCATCACGCAAAAACTACTTAACCGATTTTGATGAAACTTTGTTTTGTTTGATAGCTTATGATCTGACTTAAAATCTGGTATATAATTTGTGCGGACGAAGTCGCGGGTAAACTAAACTCATAAATAAATAATTATGAAAAATATATTTTACCATGATGAACGTTTTTATGGTGTTTTTCTCGCCACGGTCTTCGTAAGTAAAATTCATAATTTTAAAATTTATTTATTTCTTTATAAAGAGGGGAAAAGATGATCAAAAAGGTGCCAACGTATTTTTTGGTATATTTAATTATTCACCAATCATTAAAAAAAAATATAAACTGTTTACGTCTCACATGGCTGTATGGATTAGATCCCTTGGGGCATATAAGGGGCAATAAGGGGCAACAACAGTCTTGACATGATTTGGCACACTTTCCGATGTAGAGATGAAAATGCAATTTGTTTATATTTTGAGTTAAAAAAGAAAGGAGAAGCTCTTATTTAGATAAATTATATTGGATAAAAACCTTGATAAAACTTAAATAAAATCTGCCAAAGATCACGTGCTAAGGCGAGATCAATTATCATTAGCAAATAAAAAGCCCATTTAGACCGAAAAAGATCAAGTCCCAAGTAGCCACAAAAACTCGCATTAGAAGAGTTTGCAGACAAAAACGAGGACTTTGTCTTCGAAAAGTATAGACTGAGTGATCGTAAGACAAGGTCAGCAAATAGACTTATATGCGTACAAGAAATACCTACATACAGCTAGCTTCTCCATTGCTTCTCTACTCTGACATTTATAATAATAAGGACGAATTCGACCAAACTTAGATTTATAGAAGAGTAACTATACAAGGAACAATTTTACTTTTGGTGTTTACACACCCCGTACTAAAAGAACGAATGTATAATTCATCTAAAAAAAGAGGTCGTTGTATCCGTACTTATTGCAATGTGAGGTTATACAGTTTTAATTTGGAAGGTTTCTTTTTATTATAATTTTTTTAATTATGTGACACTGACATTTCATTTAGATTAGGGTTGGTAAAACGCAAAATCTGTTTACTCTATAGTAACCGGCGACTTAATCTAAGAATAAAATTTACTCGCGTTTGGTCGAATCGGGCCTTAGATAGGTACGCTTTAAAATTATAAATAGTTGTATTCACAGCTTATATCTATAATTATCGAGGACATGGGGATAACTTTCGTAGGTACTTAAAACCTTGTTGCTTTATAAGAACAACAACTAATTGTTTGAGTCTGCAAATCTCTAGACTTGGTGTTATAAGTTCGATTTCGATGTGGTTTAATAGAAAGATAATGTATTTAAGTTGAGTCTCAAACTCATCTCTGATCACGATAGCATGTTATGTAAGAGATAAAGTAAAATTAAGCGATTTAATATTTTCTGAGTAGGTACTATAATATTATTCCAGTTAAGATGGATAGTAAAACTCTTTTGTCCTGACATCAAGTTAAAGTAAAGGACGATTAAGAAACCCAGTGATAAATATCATCCATCAAGTGAGTCAGTACCAAAAAGTTTGGACGTAGCAAACTCATCAATTTGCTGTGTAAATGAAATAACAAAACCAAAGTTTGTTTGACAAAAACTATTTTGTACATACAAGTGATAAATGTATTGGAAATAATATTTCTGGAAGTGATTCGTTAAAGAATAGAAAAGTACATAAACTTATACAACTAACTTGTACAAACATTTTAAAATTCCTTATAACTTCACTCATCACTGAAGAAATGCAATACTCGGTCAGGTCAATCTTTAGATGGGTCCATTTTAATTAGAGGCATTTCATTTTGTGCGCCTCCTTGCTTCGGAAGAAACATTAAACAGCCGGATTTGGTAAGTGCCGATAGGTGGCTGCTATTCTTTCCTTTTCTATCGTATCAGACAGATTCATATCGAATGACAATCACTTACGCTATAGTGAAAAGATTAGCAAGTTAGCAATGGTCATAGAGAGGCAGACTGCCAAGGTGCGCCAGATGAACTCAGGTTTTGTCAAGGCTTCTTCAATACTCGTATACTCTGATATCAACCACTGCTATTCTTGTGTTTGCCTCTACTGGGGCCGTCTGTGGGCTACACCCTCACAGCCTTACTAATGAGAAGCCTTCGCACTGCATTTTAAAACTAACTCATATACATAGTTACATTTTACTGTAAAAGAAGCATTGCTTTACATTGTTTGTACCATCAATATGTAAGTACGGACAACAGATTTTGAAAAAAAAAAATTCAGCTTTTCTATAGTTGATTTAATAGAACCAGTCAACAGTTCGAAATCATGGCTAGTCTACAAAATCTCGCACTAGAGCACAGATTAATGTGATGGAGTTACAAAACTCTAAATTATTTCTACTTTCTTGTGAAGTCACATCTAAAATATCTATCTCTCTGTCATAGGACACAAAATGTGAGCACAGCGTACCTACCCGTGCCAACAAATGAAATTTTCGATCGAGAGACGAATGACATGCATTACTCTCTCTGTATGTTTTGACAGCAATGCTTCGATCATTTTAGTACATTCGCTTTGTTCTTTTGAAATTTTTATTGTTATTTATTTATTTCAACGTTGTATTATGTATTTTATTGGTAAATTCATATGAAGCTTTCCGAAGGGAGCCTCAGTGTTTGAAGTCCACGATTAAAGTATCAATCGGTATCCATAATGGAATATGGCACCAAAACATGGATACTGGCGATGGAACTTGATCCATAGACTCATAGCTCAGCTTGTTACAGAAAGAGCTATGCTCGGTGTAATCTTTAGAAATAAGATTCGAAACAAAAAAATCGGATACAAAAACAGGACATAGCTCTTAAGGCCAGGCCACACAGAGGCGGGACTGCGGGAAAGCGGTCCGGGGGCGGTCCTGCGGGAAGCGAATATCTCCGGACCAGTGCTTATTTCTCTGTTACAGGGGACATACAAACTCGGACATGACCTTTCCACCACACCATACACTACAAAACACACAAAAATCTTCGCAGGTCCGCAGATATTAGCTTCCCGCAGAACCGCCGCCGGCCCGCTTTCCCGCAGGACCGCCTCTGTGTGGCCTGAGCTTTAATGTCAGCAAAGAAGAGGTAATGGCCTGCTGCAGAACTAACGACTTTTAGAGAAAACGGGGTTTCGGGTGGATAGCACGTTTGTGCAGACGTAGTGGATGACCAGGGTTTGGAACCGGTACCAAAAGTACAGGTTCTGTACCGATAATTAGCGGTTCTTGACATTTTGGTGCCTGGGTCAACATTAAAACTAAAAAGCCAGAGTTCACTTGCGAACAATCGTTTAGACGACGGTTTTTACGTAAATCTCCTTACTAGCAAATTAAGTGGCTACTGTGCTTTTGGAAGTGTAAATCGAGCTTTAGGAGAGGCATATTATGTCAATTAGTAGACTAGTAAAGTATACAGGGTGTATAATTAAATGCCTTACATATCAAACAGATTGCTTCAGAACATTAAATTAAACAACTTTTACTATGGAGCCAAGATGAAAATCGCGTATAAATTGCTTTTCCATAGAAAATGTCATTATGGACCTGCTCGACCAAAATGTATGAATTTTTTCGTGATTTCAAAGTTGGTCTCATAGTAAAAGTTGTTCAGTTCAATGGTCTAATTCTAAAGCACCCCATAAAGTATGTAACGCATTTAAGGGAATATAATTCGCAGCGAGCTCCATACAAACGTACTATGGTGATATTTTCAATACTAACCAATTAAAGTCAATTAAATTATGCAGATACAATCTTGAAACAAATCTCTATGCTTGTATGGAGACTGTTAGGATTAATTTAAAATTTGTATGGAAATCTTTGAGGCACTGTAACATTAAAACTATACATTTTAATAAAAATCTGACTCCATACAAGCATAGATGTTTGTTTCTAGATTGTTTCTGCAAAATTTTATTAACTTTAATTGGTTAGTATTGAAAATAGTACGTTGGTATGGAGAGCGCCAACGGTAATATACCCTTAAATTTACACCCTGTATACGTCAGACGTACAGTAACGAGCTCTATCATGAAACAATTACGCACTGCCTGCTTATAAATAATCAAAACAACAATTTGAATAACAAAAGCTAAACGATTGCCAACACTGTGTTTAAGTAATCAATTTAGAACTTCTAGGTCAGACCTGTATTGGATCGATTTGCTAAACTTGTCTTATTAGGGATGCTATGGAGCTCTGTATCCGTATCCGAAACTATTTAATATCCTCAACAATTTTCAGTCTGTGATTGAATTAATACGTTGACTTTATTTAAGGTGGTTGCAGTGTTGTCAATTTCATACAAAACTTTGACGTAGAACACTCGTAGACAGTATTAATTAAAGTAATGTTTTATATGTAACTAAAACATATACATACATATACAACACTGCAACAACCTTAAGCATTCTTTGCCTTTTAAGGGATATTTTGGAGCTCTGTTTCCGTAATCTCATTTAAGAAGAAAACAATTCTATGTAACACTAAAATACTGTTTTAAATTAATCAGATAGAGAGGGTTGAAAAAGCTTGGGGAGACCTTTGCCCAACAATGGGACAAAATAGGATAAAAAATGGTTTTTGATCACCTATTGTGAAATTTTTATTCTATCTGTATCCATATCCGATACAATAATTTCGTATCCATAACATCTCTATGCATACTAATTGCTATCTTTAATCAATTATTAGCTTATTACCGACCGTTTTGTATTGAGTACACTCAAACGTTACATTGCAGTGCATTTACTATGTTATGACGTAATGACACTAGTTATTTATTCATTTAGTTGTTTAAGTGGCAATAGGTTCTCCTCCTGTTGCACTGGACATAGTATGTGGTTTAAAAGTTAATGATACTTTTCCTTACACCCTGTATAACAAGGTACAGATTAAGCGTATTGAAGGTTACATACAAATTAAAAATGTTGAACGTGACAAATCTGCAAACTTTCAAAACTGTACCATCTCTTGAAGTTCAAGAACTAGGTACCTAACTTTAAGCTAAAATGTAATGCTGCCCATTATTCAGTTTGAAAACAGAACGGGGTCATATTAAAGCGACAATGTCTTTCCGTTTGAATTTCGCGGGTTCCTCTCGTAAATTGTATGTTAATTTACTCAGCTTTATTGTTACCATAATTTTGTGGTCGTTTTAGGACAATGGGACACAGGAGCGTGAGTTTAAAGTAACTAATGTATGTTATAGGAAAAATTTTAAGTAGATCTGATGTTCATACGTTGTAATATTTGGCATCTTTTTACTCTTTTTAGCCTTATGACGCGCAAAATACAAACGGAGGTTGATATCCAAAATAATAATTAAAATTAATAGGTGACTAATCATTATAAGAAAACCATGCGATAACATTATTGTGAAACTAATACTACTTTTTAAGATGTTATAACTGTAGAAACTCTACAAAAATATTACAATATGATTATAGGATTTATAGGTATACGTTTTCTAACAATTTAAAACGTATGTCTAAAAAAAAACACAATTTGCCGACTAATTTCGACGTAACTATAAGGATGGATCCTTTCGTAATTACGTCAAAATCGTTCATAAGTTACAGCATTTATCGCAACCATCAGGTCTCTGCTACTTCTACAAGGTGGGCAGCCTTTTTTGGGGGTCGTCCAATAGAACGTCATTTTGAATAAGGTCTCATATCGGGTATCAATTCAAGCTATTATTATTAAAACAAGTAATTTCTCACTACCTTTAACCCTTTGAGCGCTTTACGGACACACGTGTGTCCGAGAAATTTTTTGGTCTCGGGCGCCTTACGGACACACGTGTGTCCGTAAGACAACCGCTCCCATTGGCTCGTGATCTATGGTTTGGCGTTTCGTTTCACCATACTTTTTATATTTTCATTAGATTTATTGGTTTTCATTGGTTCGTTTGAATACAATTCTGTGAAAAACGGAACAAGTTTCATCTCAAACAAAGAAGAACTAGTGAACCTTAGTGAATTCACGGACCAAGATGGCGGAAGTCGTGTCGGAACTATTTCAATGTTTACCAAGTTATTCAATTGTTTTTAAACTAAGTGTTGTTCATAAATACCTCGTAATATTGTCAGCTTTTAGATTATTATATTGGTTTTGTGCTTTGTGAAGTGTAACAATGTGTAAAACGGTAATATCATGCAGACGGATTCCAGTTTTTTTCCGAAAGGTAGGTAATTAACATAACACGGAATATTTTTGTTATTGTAAATAATGTCAATTGTAAGATGTATTTAGAATGATAGGAAATTTTATTTACTTCACGTAGATATATAATTTATTGCCATAATTTCATAGCATAACATCGATAAATATTTTTTTCTAAAAGGTGGTAAAAAAAAATTTCATTGTATAAAACACAGCGACACGCGAGCCATTTTTGTTTGGCAGAGCCTCGACACGGGATGGGTTAAGTTGTACAATGCTTTTATCCATTTATTTATTACAAAGATCTTTGAATTTAGGAATCTATTGCAGGAATTTCCCATCGAACTCCCAACGGATGGCTACCGTAGTTACGGTAAGATATTCAGAAGGGACAGTGTTGCCAGAATATTCCGGACCATGGCGACATCTTGGACGAAACTCGCAAACTTGATTATTAAGGTTGGTAGGGGGAGAAATTTAACGCATTTTAGCATATAGATATACCTACCTAGATATTGTTTTGTAAATTTTTGGAGGTCATTCAAGAGTCATAACCGTAACAACTGACCTAATAATGTTTCTTTTACTTTCACATTTCACATTTAGCATATAGATATACCTACCTAGATATTGTTTTGTAAATTTTTGGAGGTCATTCAAGAGTCAATACCGTAACAACTGACCTAATAATGTTTCTTTTACTTTCTCATTATCTATACAGATTTAGTATCGCCATGGGAAAGTGGGGATGGATTTCATGTCTCGAAAAAGAGTTAGTTATACAGGGTGAGATAGATATCAATAGCATCCTTTTAAACTGAGAATCTACCCATCAAACTAAACGACTTTTACTATAGGAGCAAACCTATCGGAGCAAAAATAAAATTTGCTGCTCCATACTAAACTGCAACTAATGATATCATTTTCACCCTGTATAATTATCGCATGTCTGTCGCATGCATTCGGAAATATGGGCCCAAATCACCACAGACTGGGTTCCCCAGGATGGTCACTGGCTTCGAGGTAGACCCAGAAAAAGGTGGAGAGATAACATGGATGCCTTCTTGGAGAGATGGCCAGAAGTTGCACAAAACAGAGAGGATTGGAGAGTTAAAGGGGAGGCCTTTGCTCAGCAATGGGACATCAAACAGGCTACGTAAAAAATATAATATATCGCATATTTCATTACGCACTACGACTCCACGCACATTTTCACAAAGTCACACCCTCCTTTCAGGTTAATAGAAATGATTTCAAAGCGAAAATTAATAGTCATTGTTTTTAATTGGCATATAATTTTTCACTCGCACGCTCTACATTGTACCCAGGTAATTATACTATAATAATAGTTAAGTCAACAACTCGTTTCGACAGCAAGCACCCCATTTCCACGTTAATTAAGAAAATTAAAAAAAAACTTGAAATAAATCTCCTCGTACATTATAATAAAGGTTTTTTTAAAAGAAAATTCCGTTGACATTTTATTCACGGGCGTCGACTGGCACTCTACTAATGAATGCAAATTTTATCAAGCCGCGGACGCAACACACGCTTTTCATAAAAATGTTTATTTAAAAAAAAATAGTAAAAAGAACAACCTTACATTATTAAATCTGTAAGTTACGTTTATTTTACACGAGAGTTTTGTGTAATGCTGTCGTTGAAATGTGAAATTTGTTGTAAAATTTTGTGTTGAATTTTCTTTTTTTTTCTTTGTGAATTACTTGACGAAATTAGGTTTACGTGAAATATGTTTGTGAAAACTCTAGCGAAAAAAATTCACGCGACGAGCACAAATAAGTAATATTTAGTAAATTGTTTGCAGACTGTCAAACAAAAAAAAGTTCAAAACCATGATCTTGTTTAAGGCGTATCAGCCGTGGACCATTCTCCTCTCACTCACACTCCATACTAATCGATGAGAAAGAGCGCGTGGCTCCGGTCAGAATTTTGCTGTTTTCTTTGAAAAATTCGATGATTTTTTATTAATTTCGAAAAAGTAAAAAAACCACATCATTCTAAATTGTATTGTGAACAATATAGTAAATTTTCATTTTGTTCCGATTAAAAATGTAAGAGTAAATGGTTACAACTGGAAAAAAAGGGGTGACTTTAGAGTCCCTTTTCTTCGGTTTTATTCATTAAAATCGATTTCTAGAAAAACCACATCACTTCTCATATCCTGTAGATGGTTCAGTTTAAATTTCAGCTCAAAAAGTGCCATAGTTAATGAATAAAATGGTTACAAAATTACCCAAAACCGGCAGGTAGCCCCTTAAAGCATTATTTTGTGTATTGTTTATAACTATTTCTTCCCTGATGGGGTTTTCAATCAAAAGCATATGCAGGAAAAGTATTCAGGTAGTAGGTATTAAGTACTATATAATTATACTCATGTGCGCTATACATCGCGATTTTTAATAAACTATAGGCACATACACGCCTCTTTCCTCACAACATTTTCAAACAAAATCAATAACGCCAAAACCTAAAATACCAAACAATTCAGCACTCAACTCTATTTCATTACTAAAACGGTAGCTTTTCATTTTAAACTAATTATCTAATTTAGTCTCGCTAACGACGCAAACAAGTATTAAACTGGATGCAGTTTCAGGTGTCGACGTGACGAGCAAGTGTGTTAATTAGGGAAACTTTATCTGAGCTAAGCAGTGCGATGATGCAGAGTTGGGTCTTAGCCTCTCTCACATACTGCCTTCTAGTGCAGCGAATAATAACAAAGCTGGTGTGTTGATAAGGAAACTCTAATATACAGGATCCAACTTTATATGCTGACGTTTTTTTAAGAGGATGATCAGAAAATCTTTGCTGTTTTATTAAAACGGAAAGATAATTAGAAGATGACTAAATTTGTTAAATCTGTGGCGGAATATGTCCTGCTTCATTATAGTGTATGACCTTAATTTACCATATTCTGGAAAATAAAATGTGTTATATTCTATTCAGACCAGCAAACTGAAAAACTTTTTCTATGCAACCAACGTCAAAATCTGCTGTTCCATACATTTAGGTCGAATAGGATTGCAAGTTTGTATGGAACAGCTTTTAGTTTTTTTTTTGCGCGATTTCCACTTTGGTCCCATTGAGAAAGGTGTTCAGTTTTATAGTGTGATCATGCCTTTAAAAACAGCCAGTGTACTAAGAAGGATCCTATAGAATAGATAAGATAAGATAAGATAAGATAAATATTCTTTATTTGCACACCAAAAATAACAACAATATACACGAATAAAAAGTTGGGAAATTGATGAATTTTGTTAAAATCTTGATTTCGTCAGCAAAAGATTGTAAAAGGAAAATATTAATCCTTGAACTCCTGCGGACGATTAGTAAACCACCCATTGTTTATCTACTGTTATCTTAAAGCCAGGTTGCGAGCGATTAATCGCCAGTGAATATTGTTGATTTTCTAAAATTTTATAATTATTTAGAATATCTCTGACTACCCCCTCCGCCAATGTAGTCGTAAGCTTATGATAATTTTACGATTGTATGATTGTAAAAGCAAACAGGGTTATAAGCAAGGATGGATTATTTTTGCTTCATTTTGTGAAGAAGGGTTTTGTTTTCGCGACTTAAGGCTAGGATATCCCAGTGCAAGCGTCTCTTTCTTGCAAGCATAAGTTTACAATTAGCCATCCCGCTCCAATTGAAAGCAGGATCGCAAAAAAACTTGTTTTTCGTCAATATCTTTGCTCATGGGAGTTTCTAAGCTAAAACTTCTCCTGAGTTCACTAGAAATATTTAATGTATTTAGTTAAGTACAAGAATAAAACGTTAAATATCAGCAGTTTAATCATAGTATTGAAAAAACATAACAAAAAGGGGTAACTTTGTGATTTTTTTCTATCGAGTAAACTTAATCTAATCGTGTAATTGAGAACAGTAGCCCATCCGCCCGATCCTTATAAGACATAATTTAATTTCAGACTTTAAAACACAGTTTAAAACACTTTCGTTCGTGTTCAAAAAACGGCCTCGACGGGATAAGAGCGTCTTAATACTACTGCATAATATGCCTTCCGAATCACAGACGCGCTTGAGATGCAATACTACGTTGTATCACGTTTACAATCATCTCTCGATTAACCACTCAACAGTGATTAGAAGTCTTAAAATAAATGTTGAATTGTTTCTAGTTAAAACTGAAACAGTGAGCCTTAGGTCTTTGCTACGTCTTTGTTACGTCGCACTAGAGTTTAAAAAAACTATTAACAGGTGCCGTTGTAAAGAAAAAAGTGTGTCGGGAATACAAACTTTATCCAGCAGTGTGATGATGCAGTGAGACGGGACTTAGCGTTAGGGACACACTGTTTATTAGTTCGTGGAACATTGTGGTGTTCAAACATTTAATAATTATGTGTATAGGTAGAGCACACAATGCGAACAAAAATTGTGCACCACATCAGCAGTGCGGGGCGCGTGCTGGAGGCGCCGCGGTGCAGCGAGCGCCTGGCTAAGTAAGGTTGTACCTATTAGCCTAAACGAGTGTTACAAAAAATTCAGTCTGGGTGTCACCTCTAGTACCTCAATGTGTTCAAATGATGGGTTATGTGATTTTAAAAGTTAAGAATATAACCGAATACCTAGATAGAGCGAAGGATTTCGTTTGTAAATTATGCGTACCGTGGTTTAACTAAGTGTAATATATACTTGGCGTAACAAGATTTTTGTGTTTGATGTTTTTGGCAAGTTCGGTGGTCCAATTTTTTTATGGCCACAATAATTTTTGTGTAGTTATGGGGTTTAAAACGTTTAGTATCAAATAAAAAGGACTTCACGAGCTGATTTTAAAAATATACAGCACCAATAAATTTCTGTTTTCTAAAAAAACTAAATAAATAAAATTTACAAAACACGCCAAGTTTGGGTACCTACTGGGAGGAACCGACTGAATGATTTTGTAAAAGATACTCCAAATGCCTCCTTATATCCTCATATTTAAATTTAAGAAAGAAATTCGTGAAAATAATGAGAATAACGTATAGCTTTGGTATGGTGTTCTGGAGTAGAGTACAGATTTTAAGAATAAAATTGGCGTTCTGAAAACCCATGAAGTATAGTGTTTATATTCCGATTGAACGATATTTCTAGGATTAACTAAGACATTAGGTATGCTTAATCTTAAATCAGAAAATACGTATTCAGAGACGATATTTGTTTCATTTCTACTTTATTTATATTGTTACGAGTTTTCGATGACACCGCACTACTTATATGTCTTCTTATGCCAAAATGCATTCTTTGGTTTTTCCCATAATTTTGTATGAAGTAGGCTTAGAATTTTCGAGACTATTTATAACTCTTACAAAGGGGAACAAAATTGACCCCAATCTTTTCTGCACTTCTACTTTCTTTGTCGACTCTTATCGGTATTATGCAAAAATTTATTACGGTCGGCTTTAGAAATCAGTACCAATAAATTCAGTTTTACGAGTACAAGAAATTTCTGAAGGTTTTTGCAATAAAGGGTTACGGATAAAAGCAATAATTTCTGCCGAATTTTGAGGGTACTAGAAATTTTGATAAAGGGGGAGTTGATTTATTACATACTTAGAAAGGCCTTTATAGTGGAAACTAGGTGACAACGGCACAATCTCCTTGACCAAACCAGGTTTCCAATCCAGGATCTTTAGTTTGGCTATCTAGCGTAGCAAATTTCATAATTTTATAGAATTTAGTCATAGCTATGAAAATAAAGAACATTTGAAGTTTAATAATTTGTATTCTTCCCAAACTATAATTTTGTTTATTCAAGGTAACGATAAATAGGTAACAATAAATTATCGAAGAAATATGGAGTCTTTTGGCTAATGTACTTAATGAATACAATAATATTTTAAAGTTTTACAAACTATGAGCTCGACAAAACGTGACTATAGGTTCACTAGAAGGGAGAGGCCTAGAAGATAGGAATATCTACAATGTACAATTACAAAACCTTAAAAGTAAGGAAGTTATTGCCCTTTGGATCTCACTGCAAAGAAAAAGTCTCCTCTTACGGATAAGCGTGAGATGAGAAGAGGACGGGCCATACGGCCATACTCATGTGCCTGAAATTTGAACCTGGAGAATACTGGAGATATACCAAGATTTCTGACAGCTACATGGCCCTGAGTTTATGTATGCATGTGTGCTCGACAAACAAGTAAACCGTGAATATCAAGACTTAGCAATACGACGCTCGTGAGAACTAAAACCCTCTTTCGCAAGAAGAGGAAAGCTGATTCGGATTAAACTTTGAATATGTACGAGGGACTTTAGTTCGGCTACATTGTTGGATATTTCTCTGTCTGGACGTTTTGAAACTATTGTCACTTGGGCCTTGTAAGTGCTCCGAATATGGTTCATTCGGTACTGTGACGTTTTGGGGTCGAGTTCCGCTGCCGTTTGAATAGCGTTGTTACTTTTGAAAGGAGTTTAAAGCGTTTTGATTGTGATTCATTGAAATGTTGTTCATCATCATTCTCTTGCCCATTTCCCATTATTTGGGGTCGGCGCAACGTTAACATTGATAATAATTAGATTTTTTTTACCTACTTTATAACTATCGGACATTTGTTATTGTTGTTGTAATTTTGACTGTCGTTGTTACCATTATTATTCATATTCATATTCATATTCATATATTTATTACAATAACATGGTACAGTTAGGTCTTAAATGTAACAACTTTTGATCGACATAATATGATACCCTCTGGGCACGGCAACATAAATAAAATGTAACTACAATGTATATAATTGCTATGTTTGAAAGCATGCACGTATAAAATAAAGAAAAAAAAAATTAACTTATTGAATGATGTAATTTTGACATTAATAACCGCATAATTTTTTTATTTGTATTTTTTTTTACCATTAGTAACTACCTAATTATCTACAAAATTATTGACAATTATATAAATGTACTAAATTAAAATTAAACAAAACAGTAAATGTTCTGCATTCCCTGTCTCGAATTAAAGCTATTGCATGCTCATCATGGGCAGATCACAGAGCTCTATCTAAAACACTGTTCACCATCTGCTGGTATATTACCAATGCCGCATATAAAGTCTTTGCCGACCACGCCTTATGGTTCTGGCATAGAATGGACCACACCATGTCTTCCATCGGGTGTTGTTTGAGTTGACTATGTGATAGGATTTCTAGTTTTAACTTATTATTTTAACCAGCAAAGACATTGCGTTTTTGCGGGTTAACTAATGATTAATAGACACGTATTTTTTCCGGAAACCATTAATAATATAAAATTGCGCCTTGCTACAACTGAACACATAGATAGTTGGTATTTATAGCATTGTTACTGACCACCCCGAAAGGGATAATGGTCGTGAGTTAATGTAATTATCTTTATACCTAAAGCCATGTAATAAATCAAACAAATCGTTCAACAGCAACAAACTACGTTTCAATAATTCCATCAAAAAACTATTTGTAAAACAAACTCAACGTGGAAACTAAAAGTATTCCAGGCAAGCAATGAATTTACTATAAGTTAGCTCGGCTAAACATACAATACATTATTTATTTGGGTGATGTATTGTCTACAAACTGAACTTTTACTTTGAACGTGGATAACATCTACGACTATAAATAGCATTCAATTATCAACCTTCTTTTTTCCTGCAAAGGTGTTATTTTACGGGAAACTTCAATAAAATACATCAATTACCATTGATGTCTTATAAAAGAACAATTACATACCCAAACTAATGAAGTCACTATCGTATTTTCTTTTGCTCATGCTTCAACTACCATTGTAGCAAGGTAAAATGTTATATTAATCGACGTGTCAGGTCATTATCACACAAAAAACCGCTGAAAAGGAATCCAACCTTCAGTTTTATACAAATCATCATCATCACACCCTATCTTCTCCATAGGACCTTTATAAGGATGTTAGGGCGATAGTCTGCTATGCATGCTCAATGCTGCTTGGAGGAGTTTTTCACTAGTTAGAGAAATAATTGTATAACTGGTTGGTATAATTGGTTGTAATGCTTAGGTAGCCTCATGTTTTTCCCTTTAAATCGATGATCTTGTTTAATAAAGAGTTTATACAAAAATAATTAAATAAATGAGCCCACACAAACCCACTGCTGGACATAGGCCTCCCTTTTTTAGCGCCGAACCTTATTGTATAAAAAAAGGTAACAGTAATATTCTAGTTCAGTAATGTTGTACCCATGTGGCAGGACATAGCCGAACTTTTTTATTTTCTATGTACAACATATACTAGTATAATTTACCTATGAACCACATTTGTATTTCTAGTGATGCAAAATTAAATAAAATTATAAAAATTAAAGACCTTGTAATGAACCATACTAAATGAATTAAGAATTATGGCGCTAGCGGCATTACATCCTCGTTGAAAAGCTTAATCCGTTGAGTGAGGAAAGCGCTAGCCCTTGGGCCCTCTGTTGAGTCTATCTCTCATCTGCTCATTTCTAATAGGTTTTAATATAAATTAACCAATAAAAGAAGACACATTAATTCATAGACCATCAAGATTTCCCCACCATTACCTCTTCCATCTCTTTTACGCTCTTCTTAACATATTAACCAACTTTATTCCTTCCACGTTTTTATATACCATCAAAAAGTATCCTACGATGTGAATTACACGCCTTTTAGACCACAATTCAATTACATTACGTATTCACACAGTGACAGAAGTCATGTAAAATAGAAGGTTATATCAAAGGCTGTATTCGATCAGTGTATTTTGTGTATTTTTTTGGTTCATTTACTTTTGTGTACGGTGGAAGCTCGCGTTACAATGTGGTGTAAGTGCTTGAGCTTATGTCTTTAGTGTGTCTTTTTATTTTTAAAAAACGAATGATGGTTCTGAATTTCTGATAGAAGAGTAAAATAACATACCTAAGTTAGCCTTGTTACAATAGCACGCTTAAAAATATTGATAATAGTTCTAAAATTTTTTTCTAATTAGCCCGAATCACAAACTTGAATAAATGGATATAAATGATAAAGTATAACAATTAATGTGGCAAAAGGCTTCCTTTGGTGTTAGCAGTGGTTATTAGTAAGGAATTATGGGAGATGATGCCCTTCGATTCGGTTATTTGTAAGCAAATTTTCATCACAAGATTATCACTGTCTATTATAATTACAAGTGGCAACATGCTTAGTGTCTATTGAGTTCTGTAGAAGTTCTGAATATGCTGTAATCTAGAATATCGTAGTTACCTTGGGCTCTGTGCCTTGGGTAATAAAAATCGTTACCATAATTTTATACTTATTAACACTCGAGTGTAGATAATAAAAAAAAAAAAACTTTTATTCATAGTAAAAACTTAAAACACAAGAAAATACAAATAGATTTATGCTACTTAGGTGGAAATTATCCTAAGCCTAAGCATACCAATGACGACGCTAAGCTATCTAAGTATAGAGATACAAAGATGCTTGTGTAAGTGGCCATCGGTCGCTTACAGTGCTTACCTACATTCTAAAACTTCTAATTTATAAATTATTAAAATATTATAATTTACATGAAGTAAGCATACATTTTTTTTTAAGGTAAGGTAGGGTGTTTTTGTGAGAGTGATAAAGGGTGTGAGAGTCCAGTCTGTATGGGGGTGTTAGTAATTAGATCTTCCGTTATAACAAAAGTTAATTAAGCTATAATAAAATATAAATTTAATTAAAACAAAACAGAATGTTCTCTAAACTCTTTGCGCTCTAGGCGCCTTCATAATCAATAGAGTTGATGATCATTTTGGAACCGCTCTCTCTCATGACTCGTACCAAGCCGTTAATGTTCGGTTTATGTAAATATTACGAGAGTTTAACTATTCAGTTATTCACTTAGCGTCATCCCTCTCTCGGGCTGTCTTTTTGTATCGCAAGTCGAAATATTTCCCTTTCTGTAGACTTAAATTGTTTTTTGTCGTGCCGCTCAAGTTTTCTAAGTCGATTTGGAATGTACTTAAAACGATTAGTTTAATTTGTCTTTTAGGAAAATTTTCGAGTAGAAATTGAATTTTAACAACATACATTTAGGGAAGTTTGTTGACGAGTTTCAGTGAAAGATAATTTGGTATACGAATTTTAAATTTTATTAACTCTGGCACGTTATTCTGTAGGGGCTGTGAAGGTGGTTTATGAAATAGATAGTGTACAGAAAGTCAACTTCTTTCAAAATAGCTGAACATTCAATAGAAATTGGTTGTCTCTGCTAAAAGTGGTTCTGTTTGATCATCAAATCAAAAAATACTGCTAAGATAAACATTTTGTGACTTATAAACATGTTTTTGCACTTGATGAAATAAAAAGAACGTTTCTCAAATTATGCATTGAATAATAACTACTTTGCTAATTGTATAACATACTTGAATTTACAAAACCTTTAGGAAGCAGTTGACCTTCTGGACTCGCCTCTATTTTGTGCCCGCTCTTTCACTAAGGTAAAATTTTATTAAGTGAGAGTGCTTTTATAGACGAATGGGTGTGAAATTCTACGTTCTACAAGATATATTTCTACGTTACTCTGAAGTAACGGCAGGGTTTTTAGTTGGCACGTAAAATATTACGTCTTTACTTTTAACAGTTCTAAAAAGACTTTTGGTACTTGAAAACTATTAACTGTAATGTATTTGATGAGCCCCACTCTGGAAATTGTGATCACTAAAGGGTCTTCGGCCAGTTTTCTAGCATGAATGGTAGCATGGTAGTAGAGTAGTGTGTGTGGGTGGGGTATAAAGCACTCTCTCTTACCTTTATTACTGAAAGGACTAGGTAAGTAAATAATAATAACGCTCACAGGCACATACATTGTAATGATCCCAAGTATGTTATGGGAACCATACAACAACGGCACAAACATGTAACATACATGACCTAACCGGGATTCGAACCCAGGGTCCTGGTTTGGCAGTTAGGCGTGGTAACCATTACACCAACCGGGTCGTCCCTAATAAAAAAGAAAGGATAATGAGCGTAACAGACAGACGACCATACACCTTAACTATGAGGATAGGACTATGCCCCATGTGTGGACATCAGAGGTGGATGATATTGATATAAACACATTCGAGGCATGTATTGACTGTATCCACTGTCCATTATAAGTCCTGTCACACTGGACAGGGTTTCGGTACTACTGGTGAAACGTGGATGTTCTGAGGTTTCAGAATATCTCTGACTACCCCCTCGGGGAATATAGTCGTGAGCATATGCTATATGCTTATGCTAGTTCTTTCATCTGTATTTGCAACCGTGAGTTTGTATTCAATTTGATCAAAATATTTTATGGTGAAATTATGTATCAAGTGTTGAAACATAGCAATTCCTGCACATAAAATACAACAAACCTTTGTCTCTCAAATAACTTACAAAAAACGTATTTATTTAGACAACAAAGTAAGTTACAATAAAACAAGAGGGTATTCTACAATCTAGTTACCAAACACGCGTTAAGCACACAGAGTGGGCTAGCTAGACCGAATTAAGTTGAACTTAGGTTGAGGCCACAAAAGAAGCGTTCCAAAGTTTATAGAGAGAGGCAATTAATTAATAAAAAGGGGTATAATTGAAATAAGATGGGAATTTAACGTCTAGTTTTGACCATGGGATACAGAACAAACCAGATGGAACATACAATCTACATTGCATACCGGGCAATGTGTCAAAAAACTAGGAGAAAATACTTTGGCTTTTCTCGTAGCTTACAGTCTCTTATTATTAGAAATCTTAGAGGAGGAGATTAGAGTCTAATACCTAGTACCTATTAAAGGTTTTTATTTTTTTATTTTAATTTGATACTCTTATTGGCTTACTGTTATTGCTCCAATGTATCCTCTTGGATGGCACTTACCTGAAAATAAAAACAAATTTATTACAAATGAAACAATTTCAGAGTGGTCTGAACAGTTTATAGTTTATAAACCACCTTGTGATTCTTTACTGGCCACTTGTGGTGTTATGTTTACCACACCGAAGTGCCAAACTAGGGTCCTGAGATTGAAAGCTTTGATCATGGATGTTTTATGTTTCTGCCATTAATGTCTGGTTTCTATGCTAAACGGCCAATGTGCCTGTGAGCGTTATTTATTTACAAAATGTCAATTTAATTACTCAAGAACAAGAGTTTATCATAAATTAAGAGGTCGTACGTACTTACGTTGACTTAAGAGCCTACCGAGCCTATTGTGCTGCCCTCAATCGTATTTTTTTTATTTCTAAACAATTAAACAACATTTCTAAAAAAACAAGAATGTCACATTGTAGTCCTGATTGACTTTCAATTTATCGAAACATTACGGATTATTATGTTTTATGCTTGTAGCTATTATCACTTTTGGCGGTTTTAACGATAATAACTACAAACATTATAAAAACAAATCCGCAGTGACCCGATAAATTGAAAGTCAATCAGGACTACAATGTGACATTCTTGTTTTTTGGAAATATTGTTTAATTGTTAAGAAATAAAAAAAATACGATTGGGAGCAGCACAATAGGCTCGGTGCAGCCTTAAGTTAGTCTGGGATACTTTTATTTTTTATTTTGTATAAGACCCGGCATCTATTAGTTTGTAAGTCAATGTTTGTAGCAGTAATTGCGTTGAGCCGTGGACTAATCGCTGTTTTAAGAGCCTAACCATAGGTCAGCAGTCGGAGCACGTTCAGATCCCCACGTCTAGTGTGTCCACCTTGCGAGACTTGCTTTCTTACCAGGATTAACAAGAATTAAGATATCCGTTACCTATTTTTATCTCCCTAGACGTTTCAAGATAGAAAATTGTAAAGTGGATTTGTTAGTTTTTCGTTCTTTGAATAAGGAATTAAATTGAATCGCTGGAAGAATTGAAGGATAGTTAAATTTTGAGTTACGTTATAACAGATTATATTTAACTACAACTTAATGATACTTTTCCTAACACCGTATCCATGTGCTAGCCTCTTCCTAGCAGTGCCAACCATTTTTGTAAGAAGTGTCCAGGTTATGCTAAAACACAACGCTTCCAAAATAATTAGCAATTGTAGCATCGTTGCTGACCAATCCGGGATTATAATCTAGAGGTTATGTATGTACATAGGCTTATCTGTCCCGTTTGCGTATCTAATCGATCAGTCAGCGCATCACTAATCAAATATTCCAAATAAATAGCTAAACCGGTCAGCGTAGACACAAATATTCCACTAGGCCTTCACACAAAATGTTTGCAGCAGAATTATTGAAACGGCAGCCGTTTGTTAAATCCGTGTGAGCGGCCTGTCGTCGGCAATGCCCTGAATTATACATCGCTCGAGTGAGCTCGTCACTGTATCTACCGTGTAATGATGCTTCTACTGTTTTATATTTTGTTTCTAAAAAAAAACATTCATGGGGGATAGTATTGATACCAATTACACATTGCTCGTGTGAGCTCCTCATTGCATTCAAAGAATTAAAGTTCTACTGTTTCATATTTTGTTTCTGAAATAGAAACATTCAATGGCAAAAGTATAAGTACTATTTGCTTGTATGAGTTCTTTTGTATCTACCGTGTAATGATGCTTCTACTATTTTATATTTTGTTTCTAAAATAGAACCAATAGAATTATTCAATTGGAAAAGTATTGATACCAATCACACATTACTCATGTGAGCTTATCACTGTATTTACCGTTTAATGATGCTGCTACTGTTTTATATTTTATTTCTGAAATAGAAACAGTAATTGTGAAAAGTATTGATACAAATTATACATTGCTCGAGTGTGCTCTTCACTGTATCTACCGTGCAATAATGCTTCTATTTTTGTTCTTTGAATTCTGAAAAAGAAACATTACGATTGAATGAATTTCTCATAGCTGGTTTGCGCTATTCTGATCGCTTTATTAGCAAATTTTTTTTAAGCACATACGAGTACCCACCTTTTTGTCTTTACCCTCTTGAGTCTGATGGAAAGGGAAACTGATACGATTAGAGGTGGAGATGCAGTTGCAATAACCGGCACCCACATGCTGAGGGCAATAGATATAGATTAGAATACATCATAGATTAGTATGTATATTGGGTATATTACATACATACAAATATACATGCTGTGTAAGTTGTGGCTCTAGGCTACGACGCTGCTACTATGGTATTAGCATATATAAAAATTAGTGTAATATTTTTATCTATTCATATGGTATTGGTACGCGTTTTATTCTTACAAATTTTATGAATATAATGCGTTCTAATATAATGCGTGCGTACAAACTAGGAGCGCTGTACGATACCAAAAAAATAAAGATCTTGCTAAAGATCGACCGGGGTGGAGGCACACTGTCCAGAATAAGGTGTTCGACTTTGAGGCTAAACGTAGGGATGATCTCAATGCCAAGCGCGATGAACTTTACGCCAGGCCACCCTCGGCCATCCAATACAACTATCGTAATGGAAAATTGACTTGTAGCCTGTGCGGACACACTTTTAAAGCCAAAATAGGCTACATCAGCCACCTGAGAGCACATCAACGAAGCTCTCAAAGTCAACAGCCATAATCAGTCGCTGTGGTCGAACACGACCATGAAGCATCATCATCATCATCACAAAGCTGTGATCAAAGCAGTTCAAAACCGTTAACACATTCAGTAAGTATACATTATCTTAAAAACGTACTTAGCTTATAACAACCAAAGTGTGTTAAAAATAAAAGAAAACCTTTTATAAAAATAAACTGCAACTTCTTTTTTTGTGTCTCGAACGCTCCACTATAGGCGTAAGAATAAAATAGTACATCACCCTCGCACTAGGTGTAAAGCATGCACCTGGCATCTTGTGTTCTTTCTCACGATATTTTCTAACTAAATAGATTTATTTTGAAAGGAGAATAACTGCTAACTATTTGTAAACATTGTGCTGAAATTTTCTGCTGAAAATGTTGAAAAATATGTTTTAAAACAGTTATTGTTGATTCCAGAGACTGTCGGTGGCGCGTTGTGGCGAGGTATGGACACTCAATCATGATGTCCGGGTTCAAACCCACACGGAAGCCTCATTGGTACATACCAATGAGTTTTTTAGACTTATGTATGTAAACCGACTGCTTTCAAACGGTGAAGAAAAACTTCGTGAGGAAACCGACATACGCTGATGTGAATGTGAAGTCATTCCTGTGCCAAGCAGAGGGACGTATTAATATAGGCTGATAATGATTCAAGGTGTTACTGTATACGGGGTGTAAACCTAATTGCGTTACATATTTTAGTGGGTGCTTCGCATAAACTTACAAACTCATCAACTTTCACCAGCCATGGGCGGGACGTACAACGTGCAACGTCGTGCGAGTAGGCATTTGACGTTTTCTATAGAACAATTATTTTGTTGCTATTTAGACATTGACTCGACGGTAAAAGGCACACGACTCAAATGTATGGAACAGCAGATTTTTTTTGTCTTTGTCCCCATATTAAAAGTTGTTCAATTTGATGGTCTAAATCATCCCTTTAAAAATAACTAGGGTGTATTGTTACATCTCGTATAATATGTGTTTAAAAACTTCGGTTGAAAATAAGTCATTAGCCTTCCCCTATGTAATATCCAAGCTAATTAAACCCTTATTCTCAGCAATTCAAACTATCGTCTACCCAGATTTGAACGTAACTCAACCAGACGGGACTCCATCTTGTTTTAATCGTCCAATAAATGTCGCATAAATCTCTTGCCGTCTCTAACGTTTCGCATCTATCAGACTGAGACAGTATTACTAGATACCGACCGCTAAATAGTAAATCCTAGACATATTCTTTTGCGACTTGAGATATAGGTACAGTCACCATCAGATATATCGTAGCAAACCAGGTGGTCAAATATTACTAAGCAGTTCTAATTTTCAATAATTTCTTTACACATAACCAATCAAAAATATTGGAAAGCCTAGAACATCAAATATATCTACGCAGTCAGGGTGATCATAAACATCTGAACAGCTTAGAAAAAAAGACCTTACTCCGTTATTTTACATTTTAATTTTAAATAACATTGTTTAGAAATTATTGAAAATTAGCTGTTCAGATATTTGTGACAAAATACATGTAATATAATTGATAACATTAACATTTAAAGAATTTAATGAAAATTAGCAATGTTCAGAAATATTTCTTAACAATGTTATTTAATATTAAAATGTAAAATAATGGAGTAAGGTCTTTTTTTCTAAAGTGTTCAGATGTTTATGATCACCCTGACTGCGTAGATATACCTATATTTGATGTTGTAGGCTTTCCAATATTTTTGATTGGTTATGTGTAAAGAAATTATTAAAAGTTAGAACTGCTTAGTAATATTTGACCACCTTGTATGTTACGATATATCTGATGGTGACTGTACTAAACACTCTGGTTCAATATGGGAATCGTTGGGGGAAGTCTGTGACAGTTGCAAGATGACGATCGAACGATGGTGACTATTCTATAGGGTCCTTCTTAAGACGTAATAGTAGGTGGAAATACCTCGGAGGCATCTTTTATTTTTCATTTTACGACTAGATTTATACCATTTACCGAAACTAAAGTCATACCTCAGTATTTTTAGATAGTTCATCTAGTGCAATCATCAACTTAATACACGATTGGAATTACTTCACTCGATAGAAAATCGTCACAAAGATGACGTATTTTCATGCATTTTTAAACATTTTTCTCGGTTTAGAAGAACTTAAAATAGTTTCCGATTGTTGGTATTTATACTCACATATTCACCATTAGTTTAAGTAGTGCAATCATAAATAAAATCTAGAAAAAGTACTTTGGTTAGTTGTTTTTTTGGTTAATCGCGTTTCTCATAGAAAATATTCGTCCGGACCTATGGCCCCTTAATATGCTTATATGACACTTTTTAAAGGAATGATCAGACCGTTAAACTAAACTACCTTCTCTCTATGGGACCAAAGACGAAGTCGCGAAAATAAATCTGCTATTTCATACAAAACTGCAAACCTACTTGAGCCAACATATGGGACAGCAGATTTTTTCTTCGCAATTTCGTTGTTGATCCCATAGTGTTCAGTTTGATGTTCTGATCATCGTCTTAAAAAACAGACATCATAATTAAGTTGGACTCTGTATAAGGTAACGAAACCGTGGACTAATTGGACGGAGTGCTCAAAGCACCACCTTTTGAGATGCCAAAAACGCCTTTTTTGGCAGATCGAAAAGATTGAATAATTTGCATAGCTTCAAAATGGCAAAAAGCTACTATGGAGGCACACGCCAGGCTTGAATTACTCCAAAGCACTTAACAAAAGATATTGGCAAGTAATCATAAACTTGTGAACCGCCTCCATGCTCTAAGCGAAGATTTTTTTTGCAATAAAGAGATCAGTAGCCTGCAAATTCAACAAACATGAACACACTTAAATTAAGTAACTTGACCGGCTTCTGATTTAACAAAGAGGAGAGGGATACTCCCCTCTTTTTGCATTATTATCATTTCAAATCTTGTTATAGAATGCGGTCTCTAAGGCTGCGTTTCCACCAGAGATGTGCGAGGTAGCGAAGCGGTGAGCGAGGAAACAATCTGCCAATAGCGCGCTCGCTCGATCACGTCATTGTGAAATTGAAGCACTCTTATTGACCGATTTTTTCCTCGTACATCTCTGGTGGAAACGCAGCTTAAAACTGGAATTTAAAAATGCTGAAACTGTCAGTTACTTTAGAACAAGTATAATCAGAACAAGGGTCACTGATGAACGAACGCAGTAGGTACTTTTCTATGCAGACAAGTATTGACACCAGATGACATACAAATACTACCTGTTATAAATCTACTATGATTCCTGAATACAGTAGGGACTCATAAGAAACTACTATCATCATCATGACAGTCCTTATCTACCCGCTGCATTGCATAAGCCTCCTCCCCATTTTGCCATCCCTCTGGGTCCTGTGCCAGTCGCATCCAGGTCTTACTGAGATATTTCTAGTTGTCGTCAACCCACCTTGCTGTCGGCTGGCACTCCTCTTCTGACTAATCTGGGCCACCACTCCGTTAAAGCTTTTCTCCACCTGCCATCATTTCGCCTGGCTACGTGTCCTACCCACCTTCATGTCAAGCGAGCTATTTGGTATAGGAAACTATACCTCATAAATTACATATCCCATCGTCGTCTCGGCCAACATCCAAGGGAACAACAGAGGAGGTTTATTTAAGCTACACAGGGTTTACGAACATAAACCCTTCAAGTCTAATTCCGACTTTAAACCAAGACCCCACAAGGTCCACGTATAATCCAGTTTTAATTCCACCAATAAGCGTCACATAAATCCGTATGTCTCGTATACATCAAGTTGAGACGTGCTTGCCGTACAGACCGCAGGGTAGACAGCAATAAATCTGTGCTACGCAGACGTATAGGCCGTCTGTCACACCGTACCGTAACGAGATGTTGGGGGCGATGATTTATCAGGGGTGCCTACTGCGTACCTAATTGGTAGAAGACATGTAAATCAACATGCGGTGTCTAGCGAGAAGAACGTGCTATCCTGCTCAAAATATAACTTTGGAATGATTAATATAAAAAACGACCGCATCGCGATCTACTTGCTACTAAAACGCAATATTTCATAGCGAGTGGCTGATCCCGATGTGTCGAACGAAAAAATTGGTTTCCAAGGCATTTTCTGAAAAATCTGGTTTTGGATTTAACGCGTACTTGTCGCAATAGAGATAATATGTTTTAAGTGGCATTCCATTTTAAAACGTAGAGTATTTGCATTAAGATGCACGAAGAGAGCCTCACCGAGTAAGTAACTGAACTTCCAATACGTTCGACGCACCCTGGGAAATCAGTAAAGCCTCTGACAATGATTGGTAAATCTATTCACAACGGTGTCAAGTCCAACTCAATGATAAAGCCATCGACTCGATATAAGAAGACAAGTCTAGGATCCCACCGCTAAATCATGGGCTGATGGGCTGATCGGATGAAATATTTTCAATTATTTTAGTTCTTATGACGGAACTTAGGCCTAATATTCAGCCTCTTTCTTTTTTTTCTTTTTAGTATAAAGTAAAAAGAAAGTAAAGACGGTAGAAAATTTTCAAAGCCGTAAAATTATAATCGCCCTATAGGTACATGCTACATTGTAATGTTGTGCTAGCCTTTCGTACAAAAAATAGGACTGAACTTTAAATTTAATGCGAACTTTGCAAATGTTCCAGTTTTTACAAACAGAGACCGTAAGGCGGTCTGAAAAAACTCTGACACCAGGGCCTACTGCCAACACGATGAGAAGAGTTTTTACAAAATAAAAAAACCTGCATACATTTGAAGCCGTCTGGCCAATTTGACTTTTAATTACAGATCAGTGTAAACCAAACAACTGCACATGTCTGCTCCATCACACTGCAGCACCGCTGACAACAACCGCCTATTGCGACATGACAAACGACTCTAATGCACACACATAAGTGCTTTTGAATTTGCTACATTTGGACCCAAAACTGTTTTGAATGACAAATGTGAATTGGTTGTAACGTCTGCTTGAGGCTTTTGTTTTCTGTTGTAATGTGATAGGTGTCAGTGTTGTTGGGAGTAAATTATACGGGGTGTAAATAAAATGCGTTACATTCAGACCATCAAACTGAATAGTTACATTGTTATTATCATGCAGAAAAATGTTATTGTTCCATAGAAATGTCAGTGGCAATTCGACTCAAATGTATAGAACAGCTAATTTTTTAAATCAAAATGAAGAAAACATGGCTATAACATGTTTATCATCAATAATATTTGAAATTGGAGCTTTAGGTATTAATAAAAAGGTCTGCATCGACTCAAATGTATAGAACAGCTAATTTTTTAAATCAAATTGAAGAAAACATGGCTATAACATGTTTATCATCAATAATATTTGAAATTGGAGCTTTGGGTATTAATAAAAAGGTCTGCATCACACTTAAAAGCAGACTATATTGCAGATATACTCCAACTTATACATGGTGTAACAAAACACCCAAGTGATATTTAAATGGGTGGCTTATAACATCAAACTGAACAACTTTATACATCATCGAAATCGCAAAAAAAAATCAGCTGTTTCATACAAAACTGCACTACCTACAAGATTTTTTTTTTCTCCGATCGATTTGCTCCCATAGTGAAAGTTGTTCAGTTCGATGGGTAGACTTTAGTAAGAAAGTTAATGATATAAATTTCACCCTGTATATGGCGTATTTTACATAAGGATAGTGTAGCTTTCTTCCTGTCATCAAATTTTTAGAATAGTTTCAGTTATTTCACAGATTACCACGTACATAGAAAAAACAAAAGAAAATATTTGACCTTATGTAATTAGATCTAACCACCCAATCTTCGCTAATCACCAAGCAAACTCATTACAAACAGCTGATGATACCTCATAACGTTCTCAATCAAGCCTAGTTCAATTTCAATCAAATGCATGACTGAGCGAGTAATTGCCTAGCCTGTCACTTACACATCTAATACATAACTAACTGGCCACGTTATTACGTATGCCCTATGCCGTTGGACATAGAGTTCAATAAAGACTGCATGTTTGAGAAGCCATTCATCAACATGTTGTTTAGTCTTGATTGCTTTTGGTTTGGGAGAAAAAACTAAATTAAATGCGTTAGATACATAGTTTAGGGGGTGCTTCAGACCATCAAACTAAACAATTTTAAAAAGGGGAAAACATTGAAAAAGCAAAAAGAAATGATTTTTTCTATGGAGTAAGTGTCAACCAACATTTCTTTCACAAATTCGAAGTTGGCTCCATAGTGAAAGTTGCTTAATTTGATGATCTGAAGCACTCCGTAAAGACTGCAACTGAGGTACTGAGTTTTTGGATGCGGACCACTCATCAAGTATTTATTAATTTCATGCAACTACTATCATTTTAAAATAACAATGTGCATGACCCTCGCTTGCAAATGAACTTCACTTGAGTCATTATGAATGTTTCCTTTACATAGAATCTACGTTCCTTTGCAAACCATACTAATTATTAATCCAGTGAAGTTATTCAACGGCTCTTCATGCACATTGTTATTTAAAACTGATACTAAAAAGAAACCAACCTTTCCACTTTTTCTTTCAAGCTGAGTGGACGCTGCCAACACTATAAAATAACTGTAATCAACAGACGTCTTAAGTGCCTAACTAGGTAGAAACTACTAGACTAATGCTTTATAATTCTTTTCTTGATTCTGTATTCTGTCTACCCAGAAAGAAGGCAACCGTTTTTTTTTTTTTGCCTCGAGCAGGTTATTCCATATGCATAGGGATAGGCACACTTTTTACTAGCATACGTTGAGATCATCCATTTTTTATGCATAGATTATATTGAATTAGTAAAAATATACCTACGTAATATTACTTGGAACTTCTATTAGGCTTCTATCTGTGTACATAACTAACAGGGCAGATGTAGGTGTTTATGTATGCTAATGCCAGCTCGGTTGCAAGCCTTGAATATAGATTGCTGTTACTTGCAACTGGGATAAGATGCAGTCTAGTAAAGAAGACAGACTGCCTTGATTTATTCATGGTTATGTTTTGAGGGGTGGGTTGGGAAAATTAAATGCTTGATGAGGATGGCGAGGACTTTTAATACCTAATGAAATTTTCGTTTGATTAAGAATGCAAGGCATGTCAAAGACTAATGAGCTTCCATTACGTACGTAAAACCGACTGCTTTAAAAACGCAAAGGAAAATATAGTGAGGAAGAACCGACTACTTTTGCTCTTGAGATAATAGCTAACTGTAAAAAGAATCAAACAAATTTATCTTCTTCTCTACTCCTCTATATGGGATATAGGGCTCGGATAATAGCTCTCCACCGGTTGCGATCCGGGCAGCACTGTAGATATTCTCCCAATTTATCAAACCTTAAAATGTATATATGATGAGTTTGATACACTACCACCTCACCGTAAGCTACCACTAAAAAACACATTCTTAAAAGACACGTTCTTAGTCTTTCCGTTCATATTACTTGGAACGAAACTATCGACTCTTGGAAATTTCGAGAAAATGACTGATTTTGATGCTTCTAATGAAAATGCAATACAAATGCATCATTGGCAGATTAAAACTACTCTTGAAGTTTTTGAAACATCGATTGACCACTAAATATCCTTTGCTAACACACTTAACTCCAATCACGTCTTCATGATCTGATCTTAGGTATGAATGTGGGTTGCTCATCAGACTGAAGCTTATCTCATATCCTGCCCTTTCTGTCTCGACATTTTCACGCCAATGGACACTGCTGTGCTGGGGTGAGGGACGAGACCTGAGATCCCCTGGCGCACCCTGGACAGTCAGCCTTGATACTTCCATTGCTGACTGGCAAATCTTTCCACTACAGCATGACTGATTGTCATGCGATATAACTTATGCTGACATGAAAAAAAAGAAGACGAACTGCTAAATACTTTAATAAGAAATTTAAAAATGTTACGCCATCGACTTGATAGAAGAAAGAGAAAGAAAAAGTTGTTATTCTCTGCTTTTGGATTCAAGAGTCTAAGTGTTTTTTAAAAAACTAAACATCACATTTGAAAAGTTCACATTTGAAAACATACAAAATTCTTCTTAAACGCACAAATGAAGATGTTTCCTTCAAAATATTCCTAAAACCATCTTGTTTGTTACGCAACACAACTAAAATTACAAAGGAGAAACTCGCGGTAGCCTACCTGTGATAATAAAAGGGACTATGAAACAAAAACAGTTTCGCTACAGCAACGCTTGCCTGTAATTAACGACCTGCAAACGGTATGACAGTTCAAAAACTGCACTCGTAAATACAACCCAAGTTTTTAATGTTATGTTAAAGCAAAGGTTTAACGACTATTCTGCCGGTAGTCATTGTTATAAACAAAAGTAAAATATGTTTTGTTTTTAAACAGTTGCCGTCTTTTTTTGAGTTTTCTTGTGGTTTAATGGAAGTTTTCTGTTAATTAGTCTTATGAAACCTACGAATATTCTTATTCGTAGTTTGAAACACATTATATTGTTAGGCTTCTTACATACCGAATGGTTTGTAAATTGATGTTTAAATGTTTATTATTTTCAGAGTTGTGATGCTTACTAAGGGTGGCGTCACCAAAATGTAGCCTTAAACGTATTTATGGTGAAAGCTTTGTCACTCACACTGCTCATACTAATAATAGAGACAACATTACATTGAATTTGAAACATAGTAAGTTATAGCCTATAGAATCCCACTGCAGGGCAAAGGCCTCCTCTCACGAATAAGGGTGAGAGGGAGTGGGCCATACTCCACCATCCGACATTGAAACATGTTTTAACCTAAATACTATTCGGTGCAAGCCACCTTAAGGATTCGGAATTAAGGCAAATAACAGTAATATATATTTATTTATCATGAATTTACCAAAGCAGTGTCTAGAGATTTCTAAGAGTTTAAACATTTATTTAAGTTGAGAATGAAAATATTTTAATGTTTTCAGGTTCTTATACAAACCTGAGTTGAAAATAAATACGATTTTATTAGACCCGCTTTTTCCTTGAATAAGAACAGTTCTATTTTTGTATCTTTACCTCTCTTAAAGTTATTTCTCGAGTTTTGTGTAGAAATTAAACAAAATAACGTTGCAGTTAGTAAGTCATCGAGTGTAATAAAGTTCTCTCCACAGTTTGAGGCCGAGAACGGTTGTAAAGGAAAAGCGCTCGCTCGACCAATGAATATCAAGAAGTGGGCCCCAAAACTCGATTCTGCGAATTGAAATCTAAGACTAATGTTTTTAATATTCATGCATTTCTTGTGAGTGATCTGGGGGCAGGAGGATGATGGAAAATGGCAACGATGTCCTCTCTGGGTCGTATCTGCCTGGCGCAGAGGATTGATTGGCCATCCAGCGCGGGAACGCAGCTAGTGTGATGGGATCCTTTGCACAGATTAATGTTAGTCCTTTGTACCGGGTACCATTTATGACAAAAGGGCCGTTTAGTGGGTGTTTATTTATTTTGCTGACGAAACGTTTATACTTTCTTGTGACGAAGCTTGTCGTAGATTTTTGACTGAACCTACATCCTTTTGGACGAGGCATGTTGCCATGGTGTCTTGAATTCTTGATAGTGGATAAATAAATAACATTTATTTTATGCTGTGTTATGTTTTACGCTTCACTCCCCGCTCGTTTAAAAGCCGCCGCACCTAAAATGACGTAGCCGACACAAAGTTTACTAACAAGACAATAAAGCAGGCATAACCCGGCGGCCTAGCAGGAAGTGTTTGTTAGTATTTCACGCGGGAGAAACTCCGCGGACGGAAACACGCCGCGAATTATTGTACGCGAGTACCGTTCAGTTATTGTTTTAGATTTTCTGTCGCAATGGTTTGCATTTTCAATCTATTTGAGTATGCCATGTAATAGAAATTGTTGGACGTTTTAATGTAACCTCATAATTTTTGCCCATATCCCATTGTTTTGGGTCGGCGCAATATGTCATCTTCTTCCATTCATTTCTCTTAGCCGTTATTTCAGGTCTCACTACTTTCTTACAAATATTACACAAGCCTTCCATCTTTTCATCGGCCTTCCTCTCCTACCACAGCCATCTTCATTCATACTTCATACTCGTCTCGTAACACCACGATCATTTATTCCATTCTATTGTTACCTCAAACTACATCAATATTTTTATTTAAAAGCAAAAATCTTTCGACGATAGCTAAGCTGGCTATGAGTCAACCTGCGAAGCCATCTCCTTAGCCGCTAGTACCTACTTGAGTGAGGGGTGGTGCAAGAAAATAGCCTCTGTGAGAGATGAAATCTGAGTTCATTTGGTGCATCCTGTGTAGTCAGCCTTGATACGCCCTTTACTAAGGTAGTTAGGTAGTTTTTCAAACCGTCAAACTAAACTTTCACCATGATCGAAATTAACATGAGATGGCATAAAATGATCTTTCTGCATTTGGTTTAAAGTCGATACTGCAAACTCATTGAGTACCATGTATGTACAATTGTTATCTATTACTAGGGTTGTCTCTGTTCAAGAAATATTTTTGATTATTCGAAAATTATTTCTTACTAAGTGTGATGACTAGACATTAGGTACAATTATTTTTGTATTTAAATTATGATTAAACGAAGGATCTCATAATTGAATGTAAAAGTATACTACAGAGTGATAAAATGTAGACCGTACCGTATTTGTGGAGGTTAGAAATTTTTCTACAACATGAAATATTAAGCTATTTAAATTAATTAACATTACCATTTTTATAGCCCACACTGAGTAACGAATGCGCTTGAGACAATAATATGATATACACTGCATATCTCATTTCTTCTAGTGAGTAATATAAGTATCATAAAGAAGTAATTAAAGGTTTTATTTGCAGTGTTTTACAGGGCGAACGGCTAGCCTAGCAAGCTTATTCAACTAGTTAAATAAAGATATTTGCCTGTAGGTTTGTTGATAGTCATAGAAATATCTAGACAACCCTACATGAAACGGCGCGCATCCGTAACTCCGTCTCTGATCTGCCGTCACAACCGGCACTCTCGTCATTTGTCACGCCTCCATTGATTTCCACACACCCTGTATTTACATGCAAGCAGAGATTTATCATGTAACATGCTTTCATATTTTACGTAGCCTAGGTCTTGTCATCAATTTTAATGTGCATAAAGTGCTGTGTAGCTTGGAATATTTGAGTTATCTGTTATTTTGCAGATAAAAAGCGATAAAAGACACCATCGGAGATTCATACATTTTTGGTCCAAATGTGAAAGTGCCGGCCAACAAAAACTAATTCTAGATTCTGTTAGAACTTGTCCATCTAAGCATTGTTATGGCACGAAATGTTGTTATGTTGTTGTTATGACAGTTTTATAAAAAAAAATTAGAAGACATGTTTTTCAAACCTTAATAAAACCAAGGAAAATGGCCCTAAAGCTTTGGTGCTATACTAAAAAATGCTGAGACGGACTAGTTCTATCAGGATATATTAGCTTTAGCTAATTTCATCAAAAATGTATGAACCATGAACCTTTAGCGTTGGTGCAATAATAATAATTTAGAAGGACTTGTCCTTGCACAATATCACATAACTTTTTTTTGGCCGGCACATTCACATTTTAGACCAAATCCGATGATGTCTTTTGATTTCTCTGACAAATGTTGGGGGTGAGTAGAGAGTAATTTTACACAAACTCAACATCGTAATCCCATCCCCAAGTTATGTATTACTAGATACCCTTTCTTATACTGATCCCAAGTCCAACACCAACTCACCTATAAAAACTGTGCTAAAAATGCATGGAAATGGTCTGTGACTGGACTTATAATATTTAAATAGCATAATTTGTCTGCTGTCATAGTAGTCGAAAATCTGGCTAAAATTAAAAAAAACATATTTTTAAGCGTTTTTAGCAAAGCGGCAGAATTTTTTAGAATCAAATATGGTATGAGATGTTAATTCGTAAATCTAGTCATAGTCTTTTCTAGTTACCTTAGTAGGTACACAAAAATACTTATTGAGCAAAAACAGTTTAACCATCTAAGTAACATTCTAACTGCCAAACTTTCGTCTTTCTCTTAACGTGAGCTTTCTGCAAGGTGACAAAGGTATAATATTACTTTCGCGATATGTCTTTGTTGGAGAAACTAGCTACAACAACACTTGACACGTTATTCCATTCTGGAAACCTAAACATGCTGAGAAGCTTAACATACCCGTGGATGAATTACAAAAATTCTGACCTAATAATATACAATTCTAAGGCCGAATTCGACCAAACTATCCGGAATAAAAAAGAAACATAAATGATAACGGTACAAATAAGGCAGTCTTATCGCTCCAGAGACATTTATTCCAGACAACCTTAGGGTACATGCAGTTAAGAACAAAGAAAACGGGTATTTATGTAAACATTATAAAATTACTGTATAGAATACTAGAATTGTTTAAACTGAAATTAAAAATGAACACTGGTTTTTACAGTGTTTGACCCCGGTTGATACCCTTTAAAATGCTTAATCGTAATTTAAATAATAATCGTGTAACTCTTCAAGACTTTCACCGTACATTATAAATCAAATGATTAAACATTAGGCACAATTTCGCTGATAAAGCTAAAGGCTTGCTAATGTGAAATCGATCGACGAACTCGACGTGGGGACGTGATGGGCACTTTGACAGCCGTGTGACGAATGTCCTGTTCAGTGTACGTGGTTTTGGCATTCGTAATGATACTATTAAAAGATATTTAGCCAAGCCCAAATAATTATATAAGTCCAGTCGAGAATTGTTCCGTCTTGACAGTGACTCCACAAATGCTAGCGATTCTTGTGATTACACATTTTTAGGTGATCGGTTGTAAAATGGTTTAAATATGCTCAAGACTATATTCCCCGAGGGGTTAGTCAGAGATATTCTGAAACCTCAGAGCATCCACGTTTCACCAGTAGTACCGATACTCTGTCGAGTGTGACGGGGGATGAGTCCGTCCCCACTTATAATGGACAGTGGGTATAATACATGCCTCGAAATTGAAGCATGCAGGTTTCCTCACTATGTTTTCCTTCATCTAAAAGCCAGTAGTGTTACAAATCGTACATAAATTCCGAAAAACTCATTGGTACGAGTCGGCCTGGCTTGGCGGAGATCGAACCATCGCCTCCTGGAGCACGGCAGGAAAGGTTACTCGCCACTGGACCACCACGGCTTATTTACAGTTTCACTATCCTCATAAATTATCATAAGACTTGTTACAACTCTAAATTGTGCTCTAGAAACTGTTTAAAAATATTCCGATAAAGATTACTCATAAGAGTTAGCTCCAAAACTCGTTGTCTAGTTATATGCTAGATTGTGCCTAAATTAGTTATGTGCTAGATTAGTTATGTTGACATTTTATTGTTCTATTTTAAATTCTTGACGATCATAATATTATCCTTTGACATTTTTATTTTTATAATGTACTTCCTTGTCATTATGAATTTGATAATATGAAATAGATGATTCTATTCTATTCTATGGCTAACCTGGTTAGCACTATAAACCTTAGCCCACTTTTACTGAACTGTGTCTATTGTGCTATCTTGAAGGTTGATTTGGTCTAAATTTGCTATTTCTTCATTTTGTATTTACTGATTTTTTTTTCAATTAATATTATAATCAGTGAACTTACCCAACAGAAAAACCCACAGAGCGACATGGCCTCAGGCCAAGCTCTTCAATAAAGATTAAAAAAAAAAGACAATGGTAGGTGTACATAGTTATTCTATAACCTCTCATTAGCTTTAGTTAAATAAAAATTTATCTTATCTTAACGTATATATTTGGGATATCCACATTTCACTTTAATTTTATTGAAATAGTGTTAGGAATCGGTTTAACGCATACTATGTTATGTGTTTCGCTTGGGTAAATGTTTACTTTTCCTTTATCAGAATTTGTGGGATGAGCAGTTTTTGTTTCCCTATAGCCATTCCGCTTTGATAAGAGATCTTACTGTAAATTCGTTTGGCCTGGGGCTAACAGTAAAAACAAAAGAGAAGTGGTCTCTAGAAATAGTTCTGCGCAGATAAAACTAAACAGTGCCGCTCTGGCTTTGTCTTTTATTATTGTTTTGAAAATGTTTGTTGACTAGGCAATGTTTTTGTTTGAGGAAAGTTTTATTTTCTTTGTACTATTGGTTACTAAGAATACTTTTTAAAATATTTCCCGATGAATAAACAACGAGATGAGTCAGAAATAAGAACTTTGAGTTTGAAATTTTTAAAGTAATTTATAATGTAATGGGGCTCCCTGAGGGTAGTCCCTGTGAGTTAGTTAAGTAACGTTAGGTCCGGTCAGTCTTTGGATGGGTAACCGTTTAGCAGTATTTCAGCGTCTCCTGCTTCACTTCAGGCTCTAACATAACATTAACTTACAGGGAGACAGGGAAATTTAACAACCATGTATTTCACAATATCAAATTCCACGAAGCCAGCACCAATCTAAGTGCTCTTTGCAAAATACTCGTAGCTTAGCTGCACAAACTCAGATGCTGTTCAAAATTGGTCATCGATGAATACCTCCCAATCTCTAAGACATTTTTCATTCGAACTAGAGAAAATTATGAATACGGTCACCTGACACGAGATGACATTAAAACTAGCCCACACATAGACAATAACGCTCCGAAGCCTAGTTACGCACAGAAACAAAAGGCTTCGCGAACTGCCACACAGCTTCCCTCCAAGCCGGACGGATGGCCTGCCCGCTGTGCTGAAGGGTAGGGACGCCATTAAAACCATGTTTTTGTACTGCATTTGTGTGTTATGAATATGATATGAGGTTTAAAATATGAAGGAAAGATGCAACATTACTGTATCTATAGCGTCCTTCTTTAATTTATATGGTGACTGCTTTTTAAAGGGATGATTGGACCGTCAATCAGAATAACTTTTTCTTTAAAAACAAGGTCGAAATCACGAAAAATTTATCAGTTGTTTCATATAAATCTACAATTCTATTCGACCAAAATGTGTAGGACTGCTTATTTTATTTACGAGATTTCGACTTTGGTCCCATAGAAAAAATGTTTCGGTTTGATGGTCTAATTATCTTCCTAAAATATCGTCAGCATACTTAGTTGGAGGGTGTAAACCATAGAGGTAGGAATAGAGGAACATACAGCTGAGAGAGCGAGATGTACCCAGCGGCACCACTGTATAATAGAAAGAGATACGTGACGCGAATCAATAGAACCGTTTTTTAGTCACTAATCAATTTTTACAATTCGGTTTTCGTGAATAATTGGGCATCTAAAGTGAAATCGTGGATAATTTTGTGAAATATACTGACACTACTTCATTAATTTATCCACGATATTACGATAGACTCAGAATTATAGACAGTATTAGAATTTTTGCCTACGAATAGTCTAAAAAAACATCCAAAAACTGTTTCATTTGACAACTCATGTCACTGACCTGACCTGTAAGGTATAATAACTTTATGGTGTAAACTTAGATACGTTACCTACATAATTTAGGAGGTCCTTCAGAAAATCAAACTGAATAATGGAGAAAACATAGAAATGGTGAAAAGAAAGTCAGCCACTCCATACATTTAGGTAGAGTTGCCAGTGATGGTTTCTATGGAACAGTTGCATTTTTTTTTCGCGGTTTCGATCTTGGTACCATAGTGAAAGTTGTTCAGTTTGATGTTCTGAAGTTTCTATAATCTGTCTTATATATAATTTTTAAGTTCATTTTTTATGATCAATGTATATAACCAATAAACGGCGACTAAAAGTTAATTTTACCTCAACTAAACTCGGCTAAAGCTCTATACCTAATCTAAAAACCGTTCACGTCCAAGATTTTAAAAGATATCTTAACAAAATATGAATACTTTCCGTTTAGCCGTGCTTTAAGCAAAGTAACTCGGCTATAATCTGTAACGGTCTTGAATAGCCCGGTTAGTGGTACGCAGTTTCTTTTAACGGTAATGATGGAGGAAGTATATAGTGAAATGGGAGTAGTAGAAATAAATAGCGAGTGCTTTGATGATTGGGTTGTTTTTGTAGATGGAGTGTAAATTGTTGTTTACTGCGTGGTATAGGTAGATATAAGAATAAACTGGGTTGTTATTTGCGGCCAATTTTAGGCTTTTTCTGTGCTTTTCAAGCACGCTATATATTCTATAGAACGTCCTCATGACAATTTAATGTGACCCAATTACGTACGATTATCGTGAATTTTCATTAAAGTAAACAAAAGGAAACAAAGAACAAAGAAGTGTGAATGGAATGGTTGAAAGGGGTCGCCCTAGGCGCACGTACGCTGACCAAATAGGATGCGTACTGAAGAAGGGCCAAATAAAATGTACCCGGAACCGACGAGCATGTATAAGAGACTTATGAATGTTGAGGAGGCGAAAGATGTGTGTCAGAATCGTAGCATGTGGCGATCTATTGTCTCTGCCTACCCCAGTAGTGGGACATAGGCGTGAGCATATGTATGTATGTATGCAAAGAAGACTGAGTGGACTATCCAATAAGAAAGATTACGAGTTTCACACACAATTGATACAAAAGGTATCATAAAGAATTTCTCTTTACCTTTCCCCTAACTTTTGCAGGTTACAAACCAATTAACTTTTTCGTTAGTTTTGTTTCACTCTACACTTATTACTAAGTTTCATTTATGAACGGTCCCTATAAGAGGGAGACCGCAAAAACAGACAGTCTCTCAGTTGTAGCAAAGTTTCTGTCTACCGAGAAAGGGATTATGGTTGTGAGTTTACGTATGTAAGTACGTTCACACACGATGACCCACTGACGGAGCGGCAGATGTCAGTCCATAGAACCACACCCGGTGCATCAATGCGTCACCATGTGTGCTTCTACGTGCGGTTTCATACAACTCCTTGCTTCACAAATGACTGACGTTTGCTGCTCCGTCAGTGCGTCATCGTGTGTGAACGCTCTTACTGTCGTTACCGTATTTAAATAAGAATCCTTCGTTTTCATCGAGTACTTAGCTCTAAGAGCTTTTAATTAGTCGGCCGTTAGTCCCTAATTTGGTTAATATTAATGGAGATGAGAATTTAGGGTACGAATTTGTTTAAAGATCATTTGCAGCCTGGTACTTTCTGCCTCTTAAACGCCTTAATTAGGCATGTTTACAAATATACATAATATCATCATGACTATGTTACCTTTTGGGGTAGTCCGTGTGATAAAAATGGTCGGAGTGGTCGCGGTTCGTGCCCTGTGTATTTTGAGATTTTTGAGTAAAGTTGTTTATTCTATTTATTTATTTACATAGGTATGTTATGTATACTATTCGCTTTTGAAGGTTTGATGGTCGCGGTTCATGCACCAATCAAAGATAAAATACGAAAGGTATACGTCAACTTTACCAATGGCCAAAGATCGTGCTTCCAAGGAAAAAACCAAAGTTACTAGTTACAACTTTCTGTCTATCTATCTATAACATCGCGCCTCTTTCCCAGTGGGGTAGACAGAGACCAGGGCGCGCCATCTACTACGATCATATCATACCTCTTTTTCCTCATTCACATCCATACATCTCTTCATACATGCCCGTTGGTTTCGAGTACCTACTACGCACCTCCCCTTTTTGTAAGACGCCACCGATTTGATCAGAAAAGGGCCTACGAGGGCGCCCTCTGCCAACACTTCCAGTAACTTTAAAACTAGTTAGAAATTTATGTTATTTAGTACAAAAGTTTTTCAATAACTATGATAACCGTTCCACTTCAGGCCTACCCGTAAGAAGGCTGTATGGGAGTTAGTTCTCCACGTGTGCCCACACAAAACACACACAATTAAGGGTTATTAAATACAAATCAATTAAAATTTCAATAGATAAAACAATAATTTATGCGATATATTAATTCACACAGTACTATAATATTATAGCAAATCGAAACGCTTACTAACTTTACTGCTTATGCTTAATGACGTGTGAACTTCGCAACTGATATTAATTTTAACTATTCTTGCTGAGCGAGCTTTGTGGTTAGGTTTTGTTTGTGGTTCAGATTAAATATAGACTTACTCGTATTGTTTAAATTGAATTTGAGAGAGGAAATTTTGTATTACCAGAGTAGGTACGAAGTTATATTATTATTAAACTGAATACATAAAGTAACTGGGAATGGAGTATCTAGAATGCAATTAGGCTTTCTAAATTGTTTTAGTTTTCGGATTTTGTAAATTGCTGCCGTGTACATACAGGGTCCTTCTAAATATGCTGACACTTGTCTAAGGGGTTGATCAGACCGTCAAACTGAACAATTTTCGCTATAGGACCAACATCGAAATCGCGAAAAAATAAGCTGTTCCATACAAAACTGCAAACAAAATGGAACAGCTGATATTTTTATCGCAATTTCGATTTGGTCTCAAAGAAAAAGTTTGATGGTCTGATCATCCCCTTACAAAAGTGTCAGCATATTAAAAAAGACTCGTATAATAATATCATCATCATCAACTACTGATATTACGTCTCAATGCAAGGGCGCAAGTCTGATGAAAAAGATAGGATGCGGGCCCTATTTCACCACGTGGACCTACCTACTAGGGCCAATCGGTTGAAGATTCTAAGTAAATTTATGTACTCGTTCGCACAAAACTTTTCAGTTCGCTGCTAATTAGCAATACTCAAAAAACCTTTTAGTGATAATTTATTCTCTTCCCCCTGTACTAATAAACCCGGAATAATTTAAACCCAGTATTACGTCGGCCTAACTGTTCTTATCATAGACAAATTTCTAAACATTTTGCTTATTCTTAGTTTATTCTTGGTACAACATTTTATACCACGTTTATTTGACCAGGGTTATTGTTATTTTGGTGTTCTATTTGTGGTAATATAATTGCCACGAAAATACTAACAAAATTACATGTCTAGGAAGAACTTGACAATGATTAACTCGTTCTATCGTTTTCCCAAAATCTTAAGCTCTTATTGGCTATATTTCCAAAGTTTCCTGCATCGGAAATGTAGCCAAGCATGTAGGATGCTTCTTTAAATTGTTTTGTACATTTCGCTACACATTTTGTCCACTAATGTCTGGATATCTAACGTCCAGTACGAGAACTTCCATTCCATTTGTTTGTACGATTATCCCCACTGATTAAACTCTCCGATCTATAAAGTTTTATGTGGACGATTGGATACTTTTATGACTTCAGGGGCAACCGTTCTTATCTCCTCACCGCATGCACCGACTAGCCAGTTATGCACTTATTGTTTGATCTTTATTGCAAGTAGTTAGAGTTTATATTCTTCTTTTATGCGAAGTGTTTGCTATGAATATGACAGCTGCTGAATATTTTGGTGCGGAAAATGAATTTTGGAGGTGTTTGACTTTTTGATCTCTACCGGTGTCTTTTAAAATTATATTTTTCGTAATGTTTTCCTCAGTCATAAACATAATAGATTTCTACATATATATTACTGAAATTGATGCTATTAGGTACACGTGTCATTTCTTCAGCAGGTAATACAAGATCTGTACTCGCTATAATACCTGAAGACGGGAATTGGTTTGAACAAGGTGTTAACAAAATTATCGAATATGATCCTTTTAAAAATGTTTAGAATCGTTTTATAAAACTTTTTACCGAATTCCTACAAAGTTGAAGGTTCGAAATAAAGGGTAAATATTTCTGTGATGAATAAAAATATTTCGTACCCTTACCATGGATTTCAATATTAATAATTTATGTTTTGATTACTTGGTAGAATAGATTAAACTTCTTCGATTGGAGCAAAATAATTTATTTTGTTTTTTGTTTGTGCATAAATATTTTGAAGTGGTAAAATATTTTGACTACTTCTTGGATCAAACCTAAAAATAATTTAAAAGGAGTATTATTTCTTCAACCAGATTACCCATCGACGTTGATTAAATTTAAACGGATAAACCTAACAGAAACGAAGTGGGCCACTCTATTCATTACCAACTATCGAGTCCGTAACTAAAGCCGCTCGGATATCGGGTTTGATTCCCCGTTTAAAGTCGAATAGGCCGGAAATCGATTGCTTTGGAAGCTTTACGTTCGAATTGTAGGCGAAACTGTTTGGTTGTTGTGGCACTGGATGTGGCGAGCGTGGTTGCGGTGAGAAAATTAACTTTGAGCCGCCATACCACCTCCAAAGAAAACGATAAAAATCGAGATGTTACTCTATCCTTGTAACTTCCCGCATGGCAATATGAGCATTCTGCATGGATATCATGCCGCCCATGACATAGCGACAAAACGAGAAAAGAGTCATGCGTGCTCTTTTTCGCATATAAAGAACCAAAGGTTCACATTTAATTTTTATCTTTTTCTTTGGTTTGGCATGCTAGGCCTACAGTAGGCCTAGCATGCCACGATGCCATGATTTTAACGAATAGCTATAGTCCAGTTACTAGACTATAGCTATTCGTTAAAATAAAATAAAAAAATACCTAAGATGACGATATAGGTAATAATGACCAGACCGAATGATGAAACTGTTCAAAGATACAATGACATCAGGTGGACCCTGACGTGACTCCACCATTCTGGTCTCAGCCTGCGTTGTTGCAAGATGTTGATTAGGCCTGATGAGATACGATACGTCACTTCCTATGACACCCTTTTATGTCAGCAGCACCCTTTTATAAAGCAGTCTTCGAAGTCCAAATAGAGAAGAAGCACCATCTTCGTATTGTCCATTTTCTAAAGATTCAATTTCCCTGGTGGCACTTCCATCAATGCAGATATCGATGTCAGTCTGCGCGAACGGAAATAACGCGCTTAATAGATTCGCTTCGGCTCACAAGTGCGCTGACAACTGGATAATCTATTTATGAGGAAAACTGCCCGACTGGCCGCCCCAATGTTTCGGAGTTATGTCCGCTCGCATTTGCATGTACTGCATTTTGTGGATTTGCTACACTGAGTGTTTGTATGATTGGTACAGTTTCATGCAGCTCTAAGTTTGCAGACAAGTGATGATGAGTGTAAAATGTGTCTGATAGCCAAGCGTGTTCTATTGCTACCTTCCGTTTCCAATGGACTAAAGTCTGATATTTGCTTTCTTCTTTAATTAAATTTGATGCGTGTTCCTCTAAAGACAAAAATCATCTCTTGGGCTTGCTGGAATTAATTTTCTAGTTTTGTTAGTGGTCACCACTATTGATCCTGGCTAACAGGAGTTATAGTGGTGGAATAAAAGTTGCGCCTTAAGTAAGTATAATTTGAATTTTTAAACTAATCACAACGCGTCAACACTTTTACAGGGTGTAATGGAAACTTAAATAATATGGTAAGGAATTTTGAGTGGTACCTCCGACCAACGAACTGAATAATTTTCACTATCGGACCTACATTGAAATCTCGGAAAAAAACAGCTCTTCCCTATTTGAGCCACCGAGGCGACGTTTTTTTCTATGAAACAAAATTATTTTTTTCGCGATTCCTTTATTGGCGCCGTATACATATATGAGTGAAAATTGTTCAGTTTGATGGTCTGAAGTACAAAATATCAAATACATTTAAGTTCACATCAAATTATGCACAGAAAAAAGTTAAAACAATCAACACTCTAAAATACAACAAAATAAAACACTGGCGGCCAACAAAAACGATGCAAATTAAAAACCTACTCAATCATCAATCAGGTAATGGTGTGCTGGCATTACTGCGCTTTATTTCGATGATGTATGCGTGTTTCATTGCTACAATTTGTAAAATGGGTGCATTTTGTGTGCTACGTATTTCAGCTGCTGGTGTGTCGAGTTGTGTTGGGAGAAAGATGGATCAATGTCAACGAGATCCTGAATTTAATCAGTCATTTTGTTGATTTGCCAAATGGTTATAATTTGGAAAATCAAAAAAATTACACATTACAACATGTCATTTCTTTTTATTGAATGTCGTATGGTTTTATTTGCAGTGTTTGGTGGTTTTCGGTGAAGAAAAACATAATGAGGAAACATAATGATTTAATTTGAAGGCGAGTCTGGTGTCTATTCCGTTAAAGGTGTTGGGCTCACTGCTTGTCACACAGAACGCATTTTGTGATCCGTTAAAGGTGGCGGGCTCACTGCCTGTCACACAGAAAGCATTTTGTGAAATGAAAGCGAAATATTATTTACTATGAATTATAAAATCATAAGATTGATGAATAAATATATACTTTATTTACAACAGATACAAAATATACAATGAACTACAGGATTTATTGCGTAAGTTTCCGATAATATCGATCCAAGATAATAAGCACTGGGCGATTTTGATATATATTGTGATTCTACGATCGTCATATCCTTTGGCTTACATTGTATAACTACTTTAATACTCAGAAGCTGAATTTCTAAAAACTGTCAAAAAACTCCATGTCGATTTGATATAATAATAAGGGAGTCACGTTGTTGATCTGCTATTGGGCGGTCGCGTCGCCTGTCGATCGTTGGTTGCCCCCTCCCAGGTCTACAACGGGGCTACAGTGGTGGCTCAAGATAGTGTTCTTTTCGAAAAACAATCCTTGAAGTCACCAAATACATAAATTACCGTACAACGTCAAGCACTTTTGCTACATAAACTAGACATTGGCAAAATCATCAAATACCCAAGATGGCAGCCATTATTTTAAAAATAGAATAGAATAGAATAATAAGGGTTCCGTTTTTCCCCTTTGAGGTTCGGAACCCTAAAAACAAATTAAAATGAGGATATTAAAATGGCAACGATGCCTGCTCAGGTTCGTATCTGTTGCAGAGGATTTCATTGGCCATCCAGCACGGGAACGCAGCTCGTGTGATGGGATCCTTTGTGCCGGGTACGATTAATGGCGAAAGGGCCGTTTAGTGTGTGTGTTTTTGTTCATTTGCTGACGAAACGTGTTGTGCATTTTTAACCGACTTCAACAAAAGGAGGAGGTTCTCAATTCGACCCGTATGTTTTTTTTTTTTTTTTTTTTGTACCTATTTATGTACACTTTCTTGTGACGAAGCTTGTCGTAGATTTTTGACTGTACATCCCTCAGGTTCATATCTGTTGCAGAGGATTTCATTGGCCATCCAGCACGGGAACGCAGCTGGTGTGATGGGATCCTTTGTGCCGGGTACGATTAATGACGAAAGGGCCGTTTAGTGTGTATGTTTTTGCTGACGAAACGTGTTGTGGATTTGTACACTTTCTTGTGACGAAACTTGTCGTGAATTTTTGACTGTACATCCTTTTGTACGAGGCATGTTGCCAAATTACCGTATTTAGTACTTAATGTTTTAATATTTTTTAATTTTGTTTCAGATGGTAAATAAACCAATGAACTGATTGCAATGAAATGTGGATATTCCTCAAATCTAAACTATTATAAAACTGTAACTGAAGTGTGTCTGTACATTGAGGATATTTACAAAAAAACATTACTATATGGTTTTTAGGTATCCCTGACTCGAAATCAACCTTTTTTAGAAATTTTGTCTGTCTGTTTGTCTGTTTGTTTGTGTGTTTGTTTGTTTAATTGTTTGTTTGTTTGTTTGTTCGCGCATCACGCAAAAGCTACTGAACCGATTTTGATGAAACTTTTTTGTTTGATAGCTTATGATCGGACTTAAAATCTGGTATAAAATTTGTGCGGACGAAGTCGCGGGAAAACACTAGTTCTTTATAATTTCATTAAAATGTCTCTTGACTACTACCTCAGACACGTACAGTAGAAAGCACATGCCCCCGCTTATTTTTGGGAGCCTTTGTCACAAAATCATGAGCATAGAGCAATATTTATTAGTGAAAAGTGTCTAACCAGCACCCACTTTTCACTATTACACGTCATTAAATCCTACAACTCTACTTATAAATCGTAGTGCATTTTCTGCCCACCCAGAAAGGCTCTATAGTCTTACATTTATGTGTATTGTATTGCTAATATAGCGATGTATGTATAAATAAGCCACACACAACGACTCAGTATAATGTTTGTCACAAACATCCGCAACAGAAATAAAGCAAATGATGAATGGGACAGAATGCTACTGACGGGAAACAAAAACGGTCACTATGCCCCAATTATAAAGTGCATTTTAATGACGTCCCCTGATAAATGGATCGCTTCGAGCGTCGTAGGTGCTTGTATTGATAGATAGGTTGAAAAAACATTTCTTTTTCGTTACGAATTGATCCCTTTATGGGTTCGGATAATCTGTTTTAATGAATAAGAACACAAATAACCTTATTTATTCGGAGAATACAGAGTCTTCTCTACATTCGTGAATAAATAATTTTTAATTATGTAATTTACTGTGTTTCACTTTTAAATAAAATAAAATAAATGTCTATAAGGAAAATAAAAGAATGGTAAGGCGAAAGTAATTGAGAATATTTAATACTAAAATAAAAAAATAAATTAAAACATGAATTTGTAAACATTTTTTTTTTATTATTAGGTTTTTTTTTTGGAATTTATAATTAAATAATAAAAGAATAATTTCACGTAAGTTCAAAACAAGTCGATATAAAAATATTGATTTCCAAAAATCTCTTATAAAAAAAACTTAAAACATGCAACAAAACACCGAATCCATTACTCGAACGAAAAACTTCAACAAAGCCATAGTGCAACAAGATAATCCAACAAAGGGAATGAAATATTGCTACAAAAGCATTGCGTGCGCGTTGATTGAGCCGAATTACGTTTTGAGGAATGCAATTGCATTAGTTAATGCACCGGTAGTAGGTAATGAAAAACGGTATCGGGCTCACTATAAGACGCGGAGGTATGGGGAGCTGGATGTGGCAGTGAGCGTAGATAGCTCTACCACTCCTGTGGGCCTAGCATGCCCCTCCGAGAAATCGACAAAAATCGAGTTGTGCACCTGTTTTTCTTACATTGCGTATGCGATACAGAACACGCATGACGTTTTTATCGTTTTGTCGCTTTGTAGTGCAATTCATGCTAGGCCTACTGATAGAGCATAGTGTAGAAAGATAATTATGTTTATGTAGTGAAGACATAAATATACTAGCTGTTGCCCGCGATTTCATATGCGTTGACTTAAAAAAAGTACGTATATTATTTTTGTTCCAGGACATATTATATCTGTGTGTGCTGAATTTCATCTAAATCCGATACGCCGTTTATGCGAGATCAAGTCACAAACGTCCACATTTTTACAAGGTTTCATGCACACAGAAAGCATTAACTTCTTTTTTACTTTAAATTAAGGTATAGAGTACTCAAAAACCAGCAAAACATTAATTTTAAAAGTGCAATCTGACGTAAAATAACTAGATGCACCTACAGTGTAAGAAAGAGTATGGTACTACATACAGTAGGCAATGGTTTAGTCCTCTCTCACTCGCACTTACTCAAGGTGGTCACATCTTCTTGTCAGTGCGAGCCTGTTTGTAGGTATGTGAAAAATTATAATGTTTCTGAAACGAAACGATGTAATAAATTACTTTCTAACTCACACAAGCTCCTGCATCTTTTGAAAAGTTAAATGTTCAATGTTCTTAAAACGAAAAGAAAACCTTTTTTTCTGGAAAAGAATTAAAAGTATCCTTTGCCACTTAATACCGTAAAAAGTTAGACAATACTAACTAAAGAGATTCGTAAGAATTTCAAAATATTCCTTTGACGAAATGGCTTTTTCATGTTTATAACAACCGAGTTATAAGCGTGAATAATTGCGAGCTCTTTCCTTGGAGTTGTGATAAATTTGTGTTTTTTAATATAAATGCAAATAAGTGTTTCATTCAAAACATATCTCTGTATATTGAGTGAATTAACCACTTTTATCATCATTCATCACTATCAAAAAGTAGGTACCTAATGTCTAAATCGACGAAACAGTTTTGTATTAGAAAGGGATTTTTTTTAATAGACTTGGGCCCCAGTTGGTACCTACTTACATAATATAAACTCAAAACCATAATTCATATCAAAATAGTCAGGTGTTTAGGAAATTATGTTGTAACTTTGCAACTATCGACAGTATTAGTTATTTTGTCGAGTTACGAAATTCCCTATTGGAGAAAATACAAAACAATCAAGTACCCGGTGGCCGCGTTATTATTTTAAATCTCAAACAATTAGAAAAGTTCATCTTTAACTGGAGTATCTTCTAGTATTGTACCTACATCACAGAAAACCACATTAGTCGGCTCACAACCGAATAATGTTCAGTTACGGTCGAAAATTTTCGGTTTTCGTGTAATTGTGATTTAGTACAGCGGATCTGTTATGCGATAAACTTATCAGCTGAAATAGCCGAGGCTTTGAAAGCCGTTTGGCTATCGGCACGGAATTTGTGCGCAAAATTCGGTTATTTTGCTTCAGGATTTTGAATTGTTTTCAATGTTTCTTCTACAAGTTTTGTGCCGTAGGGTTGTCGAGTTGGTTAATAAATAGGATTTATGTGGTTCTATTCTATATTTAAAAAAAATGGCTGCCATCTTGGGTATGTGATGATTTTGCCAATGTCTAGTTTTTGTAGCAAGAGTGCTTGACGTTGTACGGTAACTATTTTGGTGACTTCAAGGATTGTTTTTCGAAAAGAACTCTATCTTGAGCCACCACTTGAGCTTCGTTGTAGGCCGGGGAGGGGGCAACCAACAATCGACTCGCGATGCGACTACCCCATAGCAGACCCACAACGCGACTACGATTTATGTGATATTGTTTATAGTCAAGACGACACTTCCTAGGAATACGATTGTAATTAGCTTCCTCACTGATGTGTATAATCTACGTGTTTTAAAGTTAAATACAGTGACTATTAGAATAAAGAATAAAAATATAACAATACTCATTAATCAATCAATCGATAATTTCATAAAAAATACATGAACTTTCCTATACTTTACTGGACCCTGATTTAATGACAATAGTATTGTAGAAATTGATGAAAAACTTAATTAAGTTATAATTTACTTACAATAATGAAGAAAACAATTCAAGCATGGTTTCTTATCACTTACCTGAAAAAAAAAAATTACGTCTTAAATACACAATATAATAGGTTGTAACAAATAATCTGCTGTTTCATACAGAACTGCAGTACCAAATCGACTCAAATGTATGGGACAGTTGACTTTTTTGACTGTGTCTCAGTAATGAAAGTTGTTCAGTTTGATGGTCTGAATTACCACTGTTTAATACTACGAGTACAAGGGTGTTTAGTTACACGTTATAGGAAATATTTAATTATATTCTATCATTTAAGACCTAAGTTACACATTAATTAAAAGTTACTACCTATGGTACCTATTTGTACACCATTTCTGCACAAATTTTGCCGAATTCAGATTTCTGACAGACGGACAGTACCTACACTTGAGAGATATCAGGACAGAGGTCAGTGGGCAGACAACCAGCATATTGGTCCGACGACATTGTGAAGGTGACGGGTTCGATTTGGATTAGATTAGTACAAGAAAGGATCTTACCACAAAGTGACAAAGGAGACCCTATGCCCAGTAGTGGGTTAATGTGGACTGATTTTGTTGACTGATGGATTGTAGCACTGAATATTATCAAGTATAAAGGCTGGAATTCTACTCAAATAATCTATGCGTGTCTTAGAAAGCGCGTCGGTGGTGTGTTGCGGAGAGCTATGGAAGCTCAATATTGAGGTCCAGGTTCGAATCCGCACGGACCACATGCCATGTACCAATGAGTTTTTCTAATTTATGTACGTAATACCGACTGCTCTCAAACGGTGAAGGAAAACATCGTGAAGAAACCTGCATACGATGAAGAAGAAAGCCCGATGCGTTTGTTAAGACGCTGTTATCCCGTCGAGGCCGTTTTTTGAACACGATCGAAAGTGTTTTAAACTGTGTTTTAAAGTCTGAAATTAAATTATGTCTTATTTAAGGATCGGGCGGATGGGCGACTGTTCTCAATTACACGATTAGATTAATTTTACTAGATAGAAAAAAATCCCAAAGTTACCCCTTTTTGTTATGTTTTTTCAATACTATGATTAAACTGCTGATATTTAACTTTTTATTCTTGTACTTAACTAAATACATTAAATATTTCTAGTGAACTCAGGAGAAGTTTTAGCTTAGAAACTCCCATGAGCAAAGATATTGACGAAAAACACGTTTTTTTGCGATCCTGCTTTCAATTGGAGCGGGATGGCTAATTGTAAACTTATGCTTGCAAGAAAGAGACGCTTGCACTGGGATAACCTAGCCTTAAGTCTACCAATGCACATTGGGCACGCGTGGTGGACTAACGCCCATAAACACTCCCTGAAGGTAAGCCTGTGCCCTGTAGTGGGACGTTTCGGTTGTGATGATTAATAAGATTAGTTAATTTCAATATTAAATCTTGAAACTATCCGCCGTTCTAAAATTGGTCAGAGAAAGAATTAAGTTAGCCAATTTCGAATTCAAATGTGAAATCGATTTTCTAATCGAATACTAAAATAGTAATGGTGATTTAAAGCTTTAGATATGAGATTAACTTATCTAACAAATAGCTTTCGAAACTATAACGCTATCTGAGTATAAAATTAGCTGTTCAATTTTGCTAATATGTATTTTGGTCCAGTTTTAGTTTGTTGTATTTTGGTAGGTACATTGTTGCATTGGGTTAGATAGAGAAAATTTAACTTTACCTTCAACGATTAAATCCTAAAGCCTATTTTAAATTGACGGTTTTGGGTAAATTTGAATGGAATAGTTTTATATTATACGTGGCCGCGAGGTGTAAACTTAAATGCGTTAACTTTAGCCTGAGCTTTTCCTAAAATGTGTTTTTCCTAAAATGTCTGATTTTCCAAAACGATTGTCTGCGCGTCACGTCAAGCTGACGTTAGGCAAAAGACGTGCAGACATTTTGGAAAAGCAGCAAAAATACATTTTAGGAAAACTGACATTTCATAGAAAAAATCCACTTAAATCCATGGATACTATTTTCAAGCAACTTGGTCACAACTAAAAACATTTTAATTAATATGGTTTCAGAATTGCGTGCAGTTTTATCTACTTTAATCGGGTTCGCACGGAATTCATCATACTAACTGTGGGGCGCGTGGAGCTATTGGTTAAAAGTACAGTTAATTAAATACCCATAATATAGCCTAAATATGATAAACTTATTATTGCGTTCACACACGATGACGCATTGACGCAGCGGCAGACGTCAGTCCGTCATTTGTGAAGTAAGGAGTTGTATGAAACCGCACGTAGAAGCAGACACGATGACGCATTGACGCACCGGGTGTGGTTCTATGGACTGACATCTGCCGCTCCGTCAGTACGTCATCGTGTGTGAACGCATTTAGACATAATAATATATTTTTTTTGTAACACGGAAAGATCTTGTAACGATGAATGGTGTGGGTCTATATTAGAATCCATAATTGAAAATGCCTATGTTGAAAACCCTTAACACTTAAAACACATAATCATTAAAATCCATAATGTTGAAATGTATAGATTTAAAAAGTATATCTTTAATATGAATAGTGTAAATATGCATAACGTTAAAAAAACTTAAAATGGATACACATCATTAAACAATAATAAATTGGTATTTGTATGTAAGTGTGTCCATTTCTTTGACACGCTCTAGCCGCTCTGCAGCCTATAAATGGATTTTAATGTTTGGCGTGTCGTTACTTTCGTAAAAATTTGACAGTGGCTTAGGGTATATTATTTGATTACCTATGGCGTCTGCGAATCAACGGGGGGTGAGGTGAACCCCCTGAGGCGAGAATTTTTTTTTGCTCGTCGCTTGCTCCTCGCTAACCTAACCGACTGAGTTAGATCTGGGGTCTAAAAACGCGTTTTTCAAAGTTATGGATTTTCATGTATAGTTTTTCAAATTATGGATTTTCATTACTATGGCAAATAATGCTATATATTTTCATATTAAACATTTTAATTGCTATACGAATTAACGTTATGTCATGTCTGTTATGGATTTTCAAAATATGACTTTTAAATGTATGGATCCTAAGGGACACCCGAATGGTGTGCATATGCTCACAACTATATTCCCCAAAGCGCTAGTCTGGGACATTCTGAAACCTCAGAACATCCACGTTTCACCAGCACCGATACTCTGTCCAGTGTGACGGGGAGTGAGCCCGTCGCTACTTGTAATGGACTGTAGGTACAACAATTATTTACCTCAAAATTGAAGCATGACGAATTCCTCACGATGTTTTCTTTCACCGAAAAGCCAGTGGTGTTACAAATCGTACATAAATTTCGAATAACTCATTAGTACGAGTTGGCCTGGACGGGGATTGAACCATCGCCTTCTGCACGGCAGGTAAGGTCACTCGGTACTGGAGTCCACCAGTGAATGGACCACTTTGATAGTGTGGGAGAGAGACAAGATCGTTTCACCCAGCAATCAGAGCCAATCAGAGCACTCAAGTGCTCCGATTGTTTCTGTTCTAGTTCTAGCTGAGTCCTAGATGTGATCCAGGTTGACGCGTACCAATAACTTTTTAAGCACTGCCATTATGTGGGTACAGTACGACTAGGAAAATAATTACCCTAGTCAATCTGCGTTTGCGCAGAGTCCCCTAACAAAATCCAAAGTCGTTTAGTAATCAAAGGGTGCAAAGTCGGACAATTAGCCTATCGTGGCGAAAGATCTCACCGATCCCCGCTACCCAATCCGCCGCATCCCCAGCAACGTCCTATGCCGAGGTCCGTACCACTCTGGGTGCCCCAGGTCGGTTGCTTAAGTTCGTTCATTTGGATCAGTAGACTCTTCGTGGTCCCTCCAATGGTCCGTAGTAAAACGCAGTAGCTAAGCCCTGAGTAATTCTATACCAGACATTTAAAAAAAGGCAAAGTATTGAAGGTGGCACGTCCTGATCGATCAATAAAATTTCGCGCGCTATAAATCTGGTGCTACTGTATCTCAGCAGTGCGATTTTTTAAAATCATACGAGCGGTTCGGCAGTAGAAAGATGCATAATCTCCATAGTAATTCTGACATTTTCTACTGCCGAACCGCTCGTATGATTTTCAAAAATCGCACTGCAGATCTGTCACGTGTCACTATCTGATCACGTGGAAACTTGCATACCTTACTTTCGAGGTCTAGATTTTGTCGGCTATCTATTTTAAAGAGGAGATATGTGTTCGCAAGAGTCTAGTGTGGCACACTGGACTGGACTGGTACTGCTACTGAAATTCTTAATATGGTCTATGATTTTAAATACGTACCTGCTTCAGACTACCCATTGGGGAAATATAGTCGTGAGCATACGCTCGCGTTACTCAACCGTAAATTATCTCCGTTGATGGAGTATAATTCTGAAATTTTAAGGTACTTATCTATAATTAAACAAAAATCATTTGTACAATAATGTATTCGAATCCAATTTCGTAGCTTTGTTTAATTAATGTGAGAATCCCACTTTATGATAATTCCAACCGCCGTTTCCATTAATTTAAATTTCACAGCACTTAACCCCTCAAATGCAAATTATTGTGGAAAAATACATTTTATAACGTTTAAAATGTACAAATAACAACAACAAATGAAGCGGCCGTAATTTGTATAAATTGGCATAGCAATTACATATCATGCGGCTGGATATAATAGTCGCTTTCAGCTTTTCACATAAAGCATTCTACTTTATGTAGGTACATGCTTTTAATGACATTTATTTTGACACTTTATTGTACATCATGATGATGATGAGCGATGTGACTATCCAATGTTTTCCTGTTGGTGCCTTATTGAGGTAGCGGGTCTTATCTGTAGTGTTTTTTTGGGCGGAGCTGACACGTTATAATTATTATTATCTCTAATGTCTAAATACTTAGTATAGAACGATAACCTTGTTAAAACTAGTAAATACCTACTGAAATAAAGGTAACAAAACTAACATACGTACTTACGTTACATTTCATTATGACTGCTAGACGCACTTTATGATTCGTTTATATGTTTTATTTACTTGGTTCCGAAAGGTTAAGAAATAAAATGCGGTTTCATAAAACTTAGTCACTTGTTTTAGTAAGTGTTTTTGAAGTAAAGGTTTAAATATTGTAAGTACGTAAGTAATTAAGAACATTATATTTGTTATCCTAATTGTTAATTAAGACGTCCTAGACGAGTCGATAGTGTGTAGATAAACCTAAACTGGTTTTTATTGCACTATCTTGTCTATTTATTGTAACGTTTCTTTCATTAATAAATAAATAAATAACTTGTTTCGAGGGCTGAGGCAGAACAAGGAAATAATAGAGAGGCAGTTTTACTTGTGGATGGGAGCAAAAATCTTTTTTTCGAGGCGACCTAGATATTTTAAAATAAGGAGTTTATTATGAGTTGGCTGATAATCAAAAGTCATTAAATTTTAAATAATTTCTTTCTTTTTATAACGACAATCGAATACATTTTTCAGTTAATACAACCAGGAATATTATTATAAGATTACAACTCTGGACGATTTTCGCTCATAATTACAGCACTCGCAGCTTGTGTTTTCTTAAAAGTTTCTTTACTGGTTCGATTAAATGAGCTAGGATCTAGTTGTTTTGTAAAATGTCAAATAATACTAGCAGTGTTCCACAAAAAAATGTTTAAGTCGCCGTTAAACAAAAAAGGATTAATTTAATTTATTTCTTTTTATTTAAAGGTGTAATAATTCGTTTTCACTGAAAACAACCAGCATTATTCCATCAGATTACAACAGTGGACGATTTACGCTCATATAAACAACGTATTTTTTTTTTATTTATTTGTCTGATTAAATGAGCGAGGATCTAGTTGTTTTGTAAAATTGTGAATAACACTGGCCGTGTTCCGCTAAAAAAATGTTTTAAATCGCCGTTAAATAAAAAAGAAAAATATTAAAAAAAAAACTAGTAAATGGCAACTTGAGTATTTTTTCATGGAAAATGGCCAGTTTTGCTTCTTTCTTTTAGAACAAAATCGCTATTCATTACGATAATTTTTTTTATGGAATTAAACTTGTTTCAATTCCAAACAATTTGGGCGCCATTATGTGCCAATTTTTTAGAAGATTTTTCTTTGTTGATTGAAGTTAGCTAGTTTAGTAAAAGTTATATTTTCTTTGATTAGCCGATACGATATATTTCGAAAAGTACTGGTTGCAAGTTTATGTTGTTATACCACTATTTGCAAATAATAACAAAAAAACTAAAGGTGGGATTATATAAGTTTGCACATAATGTTATGAAACTTGAATAAAAAACTAAAGGTGCGATTATACTATAACCAATTCGTCAGGTTTGATTCGGATTGCTTGCTTTATTCGCTTCACTTAAAAATATTATAAGTGTGTATAAGGTAAAGAAATGAGGGGGTAAATAAGGCAGGGCATACAGTCAGACAGAGTAGAAAAAATTTGTAAATGTTTCTTGTTTGACGACCCTAACAATGAGGGTGTAGAATACCAAATTATAATATTGTCGTAAAGGCGGATGATGATGATGATGAACAGAATCTCAGGATAGTTCGTTGTACTTTAAACGGGAAAATTCTTTTTACATTTCATTTATACAAGACGTAATTATGTTCTATAAATAATTGTAGAACGTAAGGTACGTAACGTACCTAGCATTAGAAAAATGAGATCATGACCGCAATAGCTGCCCAGTTAAAGTTTTATGATTTCTTACATAGGTTGAGTGGTTCCTGAGCAAGGATACAGACGATTTTGATACTTAAATCGTTTTAACATAAAGTAGAATTTACAGTGAGATGTTACAATTCATGAGGAGAGAAATAATTTGAAGTAGCTACTTGGCTAAAATAAACACGAATTATGCGAATAAAGTATACTTACAGGGTGTAAAATTTTATACGTTAAACTTCGAACACGTTACTTCAGACCGTCAAACCGAATAACTCAGTACTTTCAATATTATTTAGCGAAATAAAAAACTGCCTTTTCATAAATTAAGTACCTAAACATAAATTTTCCATACATTTTTTTTTCGCGATTTCGATGCTGGTCCCTAAAAGCCATAAGCATTAATCAGCAAGTGGGACCCGTCAATACAGAATAATAGTTTTATTATATTTATTCATATACAAAAATAGGAAATGTAATAAAAATTTCGTATTATCGTTCCAACTTGAAATTCTTATGAAAGGATTAAGCACTACCCCAAAGTAAGTGGAAACGAATAATAACAATAGTGTACATTACCTTAACCCACAATTTCGCGTGTTTTGGTGTAATAAATTGTAAAATATTAACTAGAGGTCATCTCGGGACGGTTAGTGTGGTCGCACACCGGTACCTAAGTGTTTAACTAGTTATGCCATGATGTATGGAGTCGAGTTAATTTATTGGTATTAAGTTAAGTCTATTGAGAGGATAGTTTTTGCTGCGCGCTCCATACAAACGAAGTCCGGTTATATTTCTATTACTAACCAATTAAAGTCAATGACAATGTTTAAACACGTTCTAGAACCAATATCTGTGCTTTACATTTGTCAGATTTCAGTTATCGATACTTTGAACATCGATAGTTAACCTTGAAAAATAGTTACAATATCGATACCTAGTATTGCTTTAAGTAAACCAATTGATACTATAGATAATATTAAGATGCAATTGTATCGATCTTCTTATCGTGGGGGCAGCAAGCAAGACTTGGTGTTAGAGTATCGATACTTTTGCATCGATACTATCATCCATACCATCATTTGCATACTATCATTAGCATATTATCGATGGTATCAATTTGTGTCAGAGTAATAACTATAGATACTATCGAAAATATTGATACTTATCAATAGAACTGTCGAAATTGTAACTAATTTTGGAAGATAGGATAGTATCCATATAGACTTTACGGGTGCGTTTCAAATCTTTAACGTCATGCCTTTATTCCAGTGGCCGTGGGTTGGGAGATACTAGGGTACCGCATTTACATGTTTCGTATCATTCATTTTCAAGTTTATCTCTTGAACAATAACCGCTTTTCCCTATCACTTAAACTTAAAAAAAAACCAGCCTCCATATTTATGGGAAACGATTGAAAAGTGCAGTATTCATTATATCTTACTTGCGGAAACAATTACATTTTGCAGCAGATGCCGCGCCAATAATTCATTGGATTTATTTCATTTTCCCATTGGTTTTTTATCGTTTTGCATTTTTTTTCCGCTCTCATTCATTTATTACCGGCAGATGTTGCGCTTTAAAGACTAATTGAGCCGCGTTTCGGATACGTATGGGGTGAAATGGCGTTGCATATTTGTTGTTTCATTTTCGTTTTTAATACGGTTTTCAGTTAAGAAAAACGTCGTAAGAAAACTTGCATGTATCCATCCGGTCCGTTAGGTCCAACCGTATGGTCCAGCTAGTCTATCCGTTATGTCCAATTCCCAGATAGTCAAATACCTATAAGTCTAATTACCGTTCTCGTTTGGTCCAATTCCCAGATAATCAAATCCCAAGTATTTCATGTCGTCCAAGTTGTTCATAATGTTTAAGTATTTCATGTTATAATTTGTTATCGAATACATACCGGAAGGGATCTAATCACGCTCATGGACTATACAGACCTTCTTAATATGCTGACACTTTTCTAAGGGGATGATCAGACCATCAAACTGAACAACTTTCTCTATGGGACCAAAATCGAAATCACGGAAAAAAATCAGCTGTCCCATACATTTTCGCGATTTCGTTGTTAGTGCTATAGAGAAAGTAGTTCAATTTGACGGTCTGAAAAAGTGTCAGTACCTATAATATTAAGAAGGACCCTATACAGCGTGAAATTGATATCATTAGCATCCTTTTAAACTAAGAGTCTACACATCAGACTGAACAACTATTACCATGGGAGCAAACCGAACGGAGCAAAAAATATGTACTATTCCATACTAAACTGCAATGCCTACTCGACTGAAATCTATGCAACAGCAGATTTTTTTTTTTTATAAGTAAACTTGAAATACTGTTATTACAGAATACTTTACAACGATATACGGTTTTATATTAAATACTGTAGTTTTAACTTACATTTGGTATAGTCAAAACGATTTCTTTAAGTAAGTAACTATTTAACTTTTTAAGCATACTGTTTTATCAAGACTCTCAGCAAATGGAGGGTTCCAGGATAAAATGACGTGACTACATTAACCTAATTAATGTAAAATAAACTTTTGTAATATAACAATGACATATTTAAAGAGCCATAGTAACGTTGTAGACAATTCCCGGGGGTACAACCTTTGTACAGTTAGCCATTTGGCGCAATGGAGCGTGTTGACGTAACCCCGATCGAGAAGTTAGCACTCACCAGTGTGGATTGTGAGGGACCAGGTCGGTAGTTCAAATATGGATTTTACTTAACATTGTCGATATGCAGGCCCGTTGTCTGTTGAATTGTCGCTTGAACTAAATTTAGGCCCACCATAAAGCTTATCAACAGAACTTGAGCGTATGTAACTATAAAATCGGTCAAGTGCGAGTCGGGATACTCGCGCATCGAGGGTTCCGTACCACACCACCACAGAACACAACATTATTAACTTGGAAAAAACTTTTTTTTCTTCGGTACCTTAAGCGTGAGACCGACTCTCACTTGGCTATTTTATTATTTGTTGTTATACTGTAGAGTTTGCTCTATAATCACACCAAGTTTGACGCTTTTATGTATTACCGTTTTTACTATAGAGCGAGAAGAAAAAACGTCGATAAAAACTAGTTTTTTGTTGAGAACCTCCCTAAATTTTTTACTTTTTGACATTTTTATTATTTGTCAACAAATCCGCCGTTATAACGCATATTCTGTGAAAATTTTAACTATCTAGCTATTACGGTTAAAAAGTTACAGTCCTAAATAGGTAGGACGGACGGACGGACAACGTAGGCTTAGTAATAGGGTCCCGTTTTCACCCGTTGGGTACGGAACCCTAAAAATTACCATAATGGATTTAAACACCACTACTTTTTAATTACTAACAAAATTTTAAGGGCGTATTCAGACAATAAAACTAAACGACTTTTCCTACGGAACATGGATCAAAAAATGAAAAAAGGAATTGAACTTACCATGGAAATCGATCTGCTGATCCGCTCTTTTGTATGAGAGGTCCAAAAAAATTTCTCGTTTTTGACCCATTATGCATTAGTTTCATTTTCTGTATACACACCTAAAATTGAATTACTAATTAAGAACTAGTGGTTTATAGTCTTAGTGTTTGCTTACCACAATATAATGGCCTACAATAATAATAGCCAATTACTAACTACCTTGTGTGTTAATAAAAGTCGTTAGGTCTTACGAAAATAGTTTAGGGCTATGGCTATTCAAATGTTTTGGGCAAAGATCTTCCCTCTCTTCCAATCCTCCCGTAATGCGAACACATCACTGCATGTTCTGCTGGGTCTTCTGCGACATCGGCAGCTATCTTCAACCCTGTCTGTAGCCTCTCTGTATGCATGCCGCAGATATTTCCCATTCAGTCAGAGTTTTTAATTCACTTGTCTCTTTTTAGGTCTTCCTCTTCACCTTTTCCATCAATTTTTCAATCTAATACTCTACCGCAAGAGCCCATTGCGAATTGGTGGAGGAAGATATTAACATGTTATGAGAAAATACTCTAAAATTTCTCAACAAAATGTCCTTCGCCATCCAAAGTCACGTTTACAGTAGGTACATATTTAACTAAAGCAAAGGGCGACCCGACTTCATTAACAATTTACATTCACTCAATACTCGAATATTCGTTCCATATTACAAGTAAGTACTGCAAATCAAGCCATTTCAACACTTATGTCTTTGGGATAAAAATTCTGTCAGGAGACTGTGAAGCTTTAGTTGTTCGGAATTTCTTTGTCAGCTTTTCTGGCAATAAACGAATAACTGAATAGATTTGATGTTTTTCGTATTGAAATCGAAGCTTGAATATTGTAAACAGAACAAATAAACTGAGGTTTTTGGTTAGACTTTGTTTACCGAAATAATAATTTATTGAGTATTTTTTTTACAATATAAAATTTTTTGTTACACGTAACCTGAAGAGGTAATTCGGATGCGTATGTGAAGCCAATCCGCATTGCGACCGATATGCTTGGTGGACTAACGCCCATATTTCCTCCTTGAGAGTAGACTTGTGCCCTGCATTGGAACTTATACAAGGTGTAACAAAAATACAAATAAACCTTTAAGGGGGTGGTGTAGACCATCAAACTGAACAACTTTCACTATGGGACCAATATCGAAATCGCGAAAAAAAAAATTATGTTCTATACTCTACATCTACAAATCGACTAGAGCTAAATTATGTATGGGATATAAAATTATTTTTTTCGCGATTTCGATGTTGGTCTCATAGAGAAAGTTGTTCAGTTTGACGGTCTAAACAAACCCCCTTAAGAGTTTTAAAAATTTGATGTTACTTATGAAACACCCTGTATAATAAGATGATGATGAACGTATTGTTTATCTAAATTTATACAATTATAATTACTATTATCCCCTTTCACGCCAAGATGAGTTTTTCGGACATAATGTACGATTTGTAACAGCACTGGCTTTTCGGTGAAGAAAAACGTGGTGAGGAAACCTGCATGCTTCAATTTCGAGACATGTATTGTACCCCTCGGGGAATATAGTTGTGAGCACATATTTATGCTTACAATTATTATCATGTACTTTGTTGCAATGTCGATTTCTTGTAGATTGAGATCAAATCTGTTTTCATAAACTAGAATGTTTGTAAATCGGTAACCAAGTTGATAAAAGTCTGATAACCTCTCTAACCATATGTCACTCCATCTCATCCAAAACTTTGTGCTGACGCGAAGTATCAAATTTTCATTACTACCGAAAAAACTTACGCTTCGTCAAGTTATTTATTTAGACGCCACACAAAAGTATGAAACTTATTTGCGCTGAAAATTAATTAAACGTTTATTTCAAATATTCAGCGAATTGGGCTTACTTTGAGGGGAGAAATTACGAGGTTTGGTATTGGTTTTAGAAGGAAAATACTATTAACGTAAACATAAAACAATACCTACTACCGGCTTAGAATTTCTTCGCGCGGTTGTCGTAAGAGGAGAATTTGATTACGGATATACCTATAGTATCGTATGCGATATTTTTGTGAGCGAAAGGGCTAACCACTTGACACTAGTGTTACCGATCGATACTGGACTATCGATAGTCTTTCAATTAGCAGACCGATATCGATACTAAGAATATCGATACTTTATTTAATAGCATCGATAGCTCGGATCATGATAATAACCGATACTATCGAGGTTCTGAAAACTATATAATGTTTAGCATCGATAGTATGGCTTTTTCATCATAAAAACTATAAATAATTGTAAAACTATCGATAGTTCGTCAACATTACTTGACACGTCACTCACACTCTGTTGCAGAAACGCTTATTAAAGTTAATGCCTCATTAAATCTCTTGCTGTCACTTTTTGTCAATAACAACTAGCAAGAGGTTTAATTTATTTATTTATTTATTTATTAGGCACATAAAACAGATTACAGTTATAAAAACACCAAATATAGACAGGTTATAATGTAAAGCAAGCCATAATCCTAAGCATATGTGCACATCATGAAATAAGCAAAAGATAAACAATTAGCATCGTGTGCGTGACTCTATACATACTAAAAAGAAAAAGAAAACAGGAGGACAATTTTTCCATGCATCGAACAACAAAAAATTACAGAAATAAAAAAGACAAACAAAAATAATGTTGAGAACTTAATATGATATCTAGTCGTTTTTGGTTGTACCTAATTGTACCTAACTAGGTCTTCTAGGTATTCACAGCAGAGCGGAGAGCGGAGATGACGCGTCTTTTGTACCGATACTGGTTCGAATCGAATATATCTAGTTCGATAGATTTCGCGACAATTTCGTTATAATTACGACACATACGTGACAGGGGGTTATAGAAAGAGGTATTATTAATATAGATCTGCAAGGAAAACGTTTTGGGGACTCGGACTCTATATTGGGTATTTATATTAAGAGACGATAGGAGAGCAGGGCAGTCGATGGCCGAATGAAGAAGTTTGTGGAGAGTGGAGAGGTCGAGTTGCATGCGCCTCAATTCAAGTTTCTGCACTTTAAATATCTCACAGCGTCGGTCGTAGTCAGGTAGCCTCAAGTTCATACGGTAAGACAAGATCCTAAGACATTTCTTTTGCACGCGCTCAATGCTGGATATATGGACGGAATAGTAAGGAGACCAGATAGGGCAGCAATACTCAAGAATACTCCTGATGAGGCTGTAGTAGAGAAGCAAGAAACTACTCGGTTTTTTGAAATCTTTAGTCACCCTTGAGATGAAACCTAGAAGCTTGTAAGCCCTGGCAGTAATGCTTTCGTAGTGAGGACGAAAAGAAAGCTTCTCATCAAAGAGAACACCCAGATCTTTAGCCACAGTTTTCCGTTCCAACGTTTGGCCTGATAGTTGGTAATCATATACAATTTTGAGGTGCTTTTGTGTGAATGTGATCACGAAACATTTAGTGACGTTGAGACTCATGCGGTTACTAATACACCAATCATTAATTGCGTTTAAGTCCTTCTGAAGTACATGACAATCATTGACAGACTCCACACGAGTGTAAACCTTAAGATCATCCGCATATAGCAAGCAGGGGCTGGCCAAGCGCTCAATTAAGTCGTTGATAAATAATATAAAAAATAATGGTCCGAGATGAGAGCCTTGTGGAACGCCTGAAGTTATTGGCATAGGAGAAGAAGTGAAACCCTTGACTGCAACCAGTTGACTTCGACTCTCAAGATATGAACAAACCCAACGAAACAAACTCCCGTGAATACCATGCAAGAATAGTTTATTACACAGAATCGAGTGGTCGACCCTGTCAAAGGCTTTAGAAAAATCGGTATATATAGAGTCGACTTGGCCTCTTTTAGCAAAAGCGGTACAAAGGTAGCTTTTGTAAACAAGGAGATTGCTCAGAGTTGATCTCTGGCTAATGAAACCATGTTGTTTTTCAGACAGTGAGGGTTTAACATGAGAATAAAAGTATGTATAAACCAATGCTTCAAATATCTTGCCAAAACATGAGAGAATACTGATTGGACGATAGTTCTCGCAACGAGATTTATCACCTGATTTGTGGATAGGGATGATATGTGCAATTTTCCATTTAGTTGGGAAGACGCCCGCAGCGAGAGATTTGTTGAATATTAAACACAATGGTAATGAAAGTTCTTTAGCACAGGCAATTACAAACAGGGGAGGGATGCGATCAGGTCCCGAACCCTTGTTCTTGTCAAGATGTTTCAGCGTCTTCACTACATCTTCCCTGCTAAGAATAATATTTGACAACACACCTCTATTAGAGTCGTTACCTGACGCACTAGGTACAGTGACTCCTACGGTAGACGTTTGAAAAACAGAGCCAAAATATTGAGAAAAGAGTCCACATATTTCCTGGCTATCGGAGGATATGGTTCCATCGTACGACATTGCCTGAGGCATGGCCGTTCGTCCCCTCTTAGAGTTTACAAAGCGCCAAAAGGATTTAATGTTATAAGTTAGCGTATCTTCGACAGACTCGATAAATGAGTTATAACATTTTTTTATTAAGATTTTACATCTAGTACGTAGCAGGGCAAAAGTATCGTAGTCTCTAGGATTACCGTATTTTTTGTAAAGTCTATGGTATTTCAATTTTTCTCGCAGGCACCTAATTAATCCGTAACTATACCAAGCAGGATACTCACTCGATTTATCTCTGGTTAATGGAGTATGTCTGTTAATAGCAGCATATAGCGCGTCATAGAAGGCAGAGAATATCGTTCCAGTTTGTGCAGTCTAATTCCAATCGAATTTGATTATAGTCACACTTGCGATAGTTACGAAGCATGAGTTTATTGGGAGTAAATGGTTTACTTGATTGAGGTATTTCGAAATCCAATACGATAGCAGGGTGATGACGATCCATTTTTAGCAAAGTATCAGCTCCATAAACGTTAAGCTCGTTAATTGTGGCGAGAACCAGATCAAGGCATCGACCATTATGGTTAGGGATATTATTAAATTGAGACAGGTTACACAAAGCAAGAAACTCTGCGAGCAAGTTTGCCTTTTTGTCTCCTGGGTCAGTGGGAACCAAGGCACTACCATGAGAGGTGGGTGACCATGTGATGTATCGAGTGTTGAAATCACCAATAAGAATAAAGTCATCGTCCTCTTTGGAACCAAGAATACAATTTTGACAGTTTGTATAGAAGGAGGAGACATCGTCTACATTCAAGTGTCCCGGTAAATAACAGACGCATATGTTGACTGAGGATTGGTTCGGCACAGTCGGCAAAATACTCAACCACACGTCCTCCACTCTACTTTCCCAACCTGTCTGACGTACTACATTAAGATGTTTCTTAATGGTGGTTTATGCTTTAATGAGCGTTTTTACAACTGAGTGTCAATCCTGAAACCATCAATATGCTAAATGTGAGCCTTGCTACTACAGCCAGGTTAAAAATAATTTGTAAAAATATAATTTGTAGTTACTTATACAAAAGATTCCAACCACTCCAAAAAGGACGTGAGTTTATGTATGTGTATAGGTGAATGAGGACTTCTAGATTTACAAAAACCGGTTCTATTATAGTGCTGTATAGAACTTTATTCACTATAGTACTTTATATTATCTCTTACTAAACAAATCCGTTTAATTCCAGAAATTCTGTAATTGAACTAGTGCTTACTACCTCTTCCAGGCGAATTTCAACCTTAAATTATTCATAGCCTAATATTAAAATCTCTTTTTGTGTGCATTCATCCTGAAATGGCTCTTAAAATTCTAAATCGTTTGCTGCACGTTGCATCTCCGCAGTTCTGATGTAAAGGCAGATCTATACTATTTAATATTATCTACAAACTTTTATAGAAACAACTTTTAGAAGGTATAATAGCCTATCCAGGTTGTTGTTGTTATTGTTTATTCTAAAATATCATTGGGGACCTGTGAACAATAGTGGAGTACGCCCCATTTGAGCGTAGATATCTCCAGACAGAAGCATTACATTATGGGTGTTCCGTACTTCGGATGGCACGTTAAGCTGTTGATCCCGGCTACATTCTCTGGTGGTAGTAGTCGTCGTCATTGTGATCCCAGTTGGTCGAAAAATCAAGTTTCTATTTCTATTTCTATTTCTATTTCTATAAAAACCACGTCAGAAGCCGTAAGGCGGTTTGAATAAACTCTGACACCAGGGCTTGCCCACACGATAAGAAAAAGAAGATGGGTGTCCAATTTTAAAAGACCTATTAAATCGAAACTTCACTCGATTTATAAAAAAAATGTATTCACACCCCCTTTTCGTTGTTTGGGGTCGATAAAAATGTGAATCTTCTTAACTACCACATTTATGTTTTTGGGTTAATTAGTAAAATTTTGATTCAATATGTGATTGAGGCGGGGCATGATGCAGGCGGACAGGCAGAATGGGTGAAACTATAAGATTCCTTGTTTGACCACCCTAAAAAGCTATAATTTTTACATAGATATACTCAACTGAAACATTCTTCAAACTAACTTCCGTATAAAGAACATTACAGTATACTCCTACCTTAACTCAAGCGCCCTATTCCTAACCCTAAATTATTCATTGCATTGAAGGCACCGCTAAGTACAGCTTGTTGAGACCAGAATCTAGACTCGTTGGAGAATGTAGTATAATATTACTGTCATTATAAATAGTGTGAAAATTACAGCGTGTAAAATTACGATGGATTGTTGAAAAGAGAGGGTCACATTGTACAACACGTCATATTGTAATCATGTTTTGAATTGAAGTCTGTCTTTTTCATGTGCTCGTGCCCTACTGTGTAAAGCTGCTATGGAGCGTACAAAATTATTCTCGCCCATAGCTCGCACTCGAAGAGCCAGTTTTGTCCATGGACGGCGTGTAGGTGAACTCATCGGTGCAAGGTCACTCACAGGTCTTGAAGTAGTTTGCCTGTTGTAGTGCGATTGTATGTAGCTTTCTATTCTATTCTATTTTTAAGGTTATGGCGTCCATCTTGGTATGGATGATTTTGCCAATGTCGAGTTTTTGTAGCAAAAGTGCATGACGTTGTACGGTTATATAAGTATTTTAGTGACTTCAAGGGTTTTTCTTATAACAGAACAATATACTGAGCCACCATTGGAGTTCCGCTGTAGGCCGGGGATGGGGCAACCGACGAGCGACACGCAACACGTGACCACCCAATAGCAGACCCACAACGCAACTCCGTATGTAGCTTTGTCTATTTACTCAAATGGTAAATAATAGATTTGGTTCATCTTAACAATACTATTTAGTAGTAGCCGACATAGCGCAAAATATTTAAAAACTAAAGTGGCAATGCTGGGGCGGGGCAAATTGCGCGCGGAACCGATGGCCGATGGGGCCTGCTTAGTTCCTCGAGTGACAACTGCGTAACGGAAAGCGCAGCGTGGTCCTACGAAGTGGACTAACGACCTAGTGGGAACCTGTTGGATGAGGGCAGCGCAGGACTGGTAGCTGTGGCGATCCTTTAGGAAGGCCTATGCCGTCTATAAGCTGAGATGATGATGATCAGTGTATGTAAATCTTAACTATTATAAAACCGTAAAATCATCATGAGGAATAAAAAAGTAGCGGTTCTCTTCATATAAATTCAAATAACATTCGATAGCGCGATTTAAAAACGTGCAGCGCCATCTATTGACAAAATTGTTAGTTTGTTTGTTTGTTCACGCATCACGCAAAAACTACTGAACCTATTTTGATGAAACTTTTTTTGTTTGATAGCTTATGATCTGACTTAAAATCTGGTATATAATTTGTGCGGACGAAGTCGCGGGAAAACACTAGTCATTAATAAGTGAGAGGCTTTTGGGATGAGTTTAATATTTTCTTGACAGTTGATCACGTATGATAACCGCTTTGCATAGCATACGTAGGAATAAATATTTTTTTCTATAATTTGTACTAGGTACAGCTTGCTCTTTGCGTGTCAGGTGCAATGAACCAATAAAATAAATTTTAAACTGAGGTGGGTACTTGAACTCAGATGACATTGAAAAATAATATTCATCGAGCCCTCACGGTTATTCATGAGACGAGGCCTATACCCTGCATTGGAACGTACCTATGTACTCGTATAATATCATATACGATATTATAAGTCTTCATAAATTATTTAATAATTACACATTGTGTGCACAATATTTTACACGTAGACATAATTTGTATTATAAGAATAATGCACGTTCGACGACATGAGCGCTACAAATTTGAAGCATAATGCGACAAATAATTGAAATTAATTGCGTTTGAGAAAGGAAGAAAGTGCAATTCTCACGATCAATCAAATCAGCCCCAAATCAGCTAAGAAAATATCGATATTGTTTTATCTAATACCCTGTATTTTGATTCCATATTCGGTAGATGCCCCAAGCGGAGATCCAAGCCCATACCAAGGGCATTTTTATGATTTCAGCATGAAATGTATCAATTAGTGGGACAAACTCAAAATTTTTTATTCAAAATAATATCACATAGATAACTTATTTTTGATTCTATATAAACTCATTTTTGATTCTACCACCGCTTCGGAAGGTGTTCCGTTGTAGAGAAGATGCGGCCAGAAACTCTACAACACACTTCTTTTAAACAAAACAAAATATACAAAGTACAAATATTGAATTACATAGAGTAACATTGTCAAGACCAGACATTTTGGTCATTCAAATAATCATCGAGTTTATATTAACCTTTTTTACAGAGGACTTGTTTAACATGGGATTTAAACTTTTTGTCTGGCAAGTTAAGAATATCCTCTGGTATCTTATTATAATAGCGTATACAGTGCCCCGAGTCACGTTGCGGGGTTTGCCTCGAACACTTGTCTCTCGCGTGGTGTTCGCGCGGTTCGCGTCTCAGCCTGCCACGAGGCTCCAAAATCCTTCTCAGTTGTTCTTACTCAAAAACAATCCTCGAGATTGGATAGACACTCCCTCAAATAACTTGACACTGGCGAAATCTAACAAGGAAACGCCATTAATTAAGAATAGAATAGAATACAGTGCCCCATGAAAGATTTGTGTTGACCTTACTGAGTCGAAAATGTGGTAGCTTAGTCTCCACATTGCATTAGAAACCTTCCCCTTTTCGCCCCATACAACACAGACAGAAAAAAACGTGGTTATCTAAGCAAGATCTAAAACCTTACGCAACCATGCCCTACATACTAAATTTATATTATACCTACAACGCAAAACTCCTGTGTACTTCTTTATTCAATTAAGGCGCTAAAAAATTACAACAGTGCCCATGAATCACCCTTAACTGCCTTCAGTGTTATTTATTTATGTTAAATAGGCTTAAGTATCTACCTACACGGATTCTTCTACCCTTTGTAGCCGAGATGCGGGGGTTAGAATATGTTATGTGAACGATGTTAGTGCGCTTTCAAGGTGACTTTGTCAGTTGACAATTCACATAATATAGGTACAATCTCACGAACGTAATCCCGTGCAGTTAGAAACATTCCTACAACTGTCAAAGAATGTTGAAACATAAAGGCCTCCACTCATCGCAGCGATTTTATCGAGCGATAATATCGCTGCTATTTTGCGATAATTGTTTCCAGTACATTTTGTATGGGGACGCGCGCGATCCTACACACTGCCGCGATATTATCGCAAGTCTTTCGACTACATTCAGTGGTGGGGCGCATGCGTGACGCGAATCGCGGAATCGCTGCATTGTGTAAGGTGCCGCGATATCGCTGTCGATAATATCGCTAGATAAAATCGCTCGATAATATCGCTGCAATGTGCGGAGGCCTAAAATCAATTTGTTTTTAATGTTATTCGAATCTGAAACTGATTGTTTTATGATTTCAAATCGAATTCATATTGATCGAATATAAAAACTAACTGTTTTGTGATTTCAAATCAAATTTATATTGATTGATGACAATTAATAAATGAATTAAACTGTATTAATGTTTTTCTTGCATAAATTTTATGTAAAATGTAATTATATAAATGAATCATATCGTTGTAAAATGAACTTACTTACTATTTTTAGAACGTATTTAGCGTAACTGCACGCAATAGTTCCATAATGATTATAATTAAAGTAGTAAGATTAAAATTATATTTAATTAACTGTATGAATGTTAAAACACAACTCCACTGCTACAATTTTACTAATTTAATTATTGTTGAAATTCGCATTATTGGAACTCATTTCATTCTATTTATCACCGCTATAGTAAATAATTATAATTAGCTAATTATAACACAAGCTATTTGACTTCATCCAGTTTGAAAAACCATTACTGAAATATTATAACTCTCTTCTGAAAATAGGTTAATCATCATCATCCACGTGTCATCGTCCAAAGCTGAACATAGGCATTTCCCAAGGCGCGAATTCTATCCACAGCCTTCTTTATCCAGTTGTTTCCCACTAGCGGTCCCACGGGCCACGTCGTCGATCTAACGGGCTTCCCACCCTTCGCCAGTCAGACCGTGGTCTCCTATCTAGTTCAGATGTCAGTTATTCGGAAGATATGACTAGTGTCATAGACATATTACTCTAGCGATAGACAAGCTCGTTCAAACCAACAACATGTCACACAAAACAACACAAAATGACACATTGCGGTCTGTCATTGCCATAGTGACGAAGTGAACTCGGGAACATCAATCAGGTGCGTACACCTCATTCAAGTGGAACATGTTGCTTCTATGGAAGGGCAAGTCTATCGCTAGAGTTTAAGTCTATGACTAGTGTATTGCCACTTCAGAGCCATGTCAACTACTTTAGTTCTATAAATTATCAACTCATTCCTTATGTGATCTCTCAGAGAAACACCGAGCATATGCTACAAATAGGTTCCTAGTAAATAATGCAAAGACAAATATCCCGGTCCCACATAAAATATCAAGACAAAACGGTCACCATACGCCGACCATTTTTCAAAAAGGCCTGCATATTGCATAGTCATTTTGACGACGAGCGCGCCTTTCCTAGCTAATGGACTAAGCCACTCCAAAGTTTTAACGATCTTTACTTAGAGTTAATGTTGCTTTACAAAATGTAGTCTCGCAAATGGTTCCGTACTTGAAAGTTGAACTAAAAACATTAGCTGAGGTGTAAAAAGTACTCATGTGGATGTTATTCGAAAGATGTTTTTATTCTGTGGCCTAAAAAGAAATATCATGGATATACTCGTAGATGCATGCATGCATACGCTTACAACTATATTCCCCGAGGGGGTAGTCAGAGATATTCTGAAACCTCAGAACATCCACGTTTCACCAGTAGTACCGAAACTCTGTCCAGTGTGACGGGGGTGAGCCCGTCGCCACTTATAATGGACAGTGGGTACAATATATGCCAAGAAATAGATATTCAGAGTTAAGCGAAATTTGTACCAATATCTATAAAGACTAAAATTGTAAGTGATTATAATTTAATCTAATTACTATTTGAAGAAAACGCAAGAAGGATTTTTCACAGATGCATTCTGTTATCTTTTTACTAATTATTCCATCTTAACTCATCATTAGATTCAAGAATAGAAAGATTTTCTAGTGAGCGACTGTAGACTGCTGACATGATAATCCAAAAGGTGGCCTTTCACTCATAACATAAAATACACTACAGCCAAACTACCTCAACAGATATAATCCTCTGTGCTACCTCCAAGCACAACAACAACATCTACCAACTAAAAAAAGTAATAGACTCTATAGCAGCGAAACCATGCTATGGTTTCCAATCTATAGACCACCTTCAGCTTTCATATAACTTACTGAGAAAAAAATTAAAGACGATGTAACTCTCCATGCACTTACCTGTAAAATACGAAAACATGACGTTAATTTTTGAAATACTATGATCAATGACTAAATATTACGGTATTGACGTAAAACAGAATCGGTAATTTACCATGACGCATTCATACGTGTAATATTTCGTAATGAATCACTGTATTGGATCACATTTAAATGTTGATTTACGTGTTGGTCGATGGATAGTGGGTATTTACAGAATGAATATTTTACTAGCATTTACATTTTAACATATTAATTTTAGATTTTGCGTTGTAAGAGTTTTCTATGCGCCACAAGCTTTTGATTCTGGTAAGCCAATAACGCCACCTAGCGGTATTATCAAGGATCTACTGTTTCTATTCTAGTCGTGGTGTCGATGATTTTGCAAATATCTAGTTTAGCGAATGTGATTGACGTTGTTCGGTTATAGATATTTAGGTGATCTCAAGGATTGTGTTTGAAAAAAAAAACACACTTGTATCACCACAAATAAAATGGCAAAAAATACACACTTGTACCACCACAAATAAAATGGCGGAGCCACGTGGCCACTTAAACCGCACGCGAAAAACGTACTCTCGTTGTAATAAGAGCTGTCACCACCTCCAAGAAGTACTTCTTCAAACTATTTCATCGTATGGACAGAAAAAATTTCGGTCACACACAAAAAGGGTTCAAAAATGTCGTTCAAAGTCAAAACTTTTTCTGTTTTAATTTGATAAGACGTAAGACATCATTTCAGGCAATAAAACGCCCACTATTGGACAAAGGCTTTTCCCAAGCGATTTTGCGTTTTGATCTTTCAGTTCTCCATGACCCTAATAAAATTAATCCGTCTAATCGATCAGTTTTTTGTAATATTTATCATTCATCAGTCAATGCGAAGATGACACGAAAGTCAAAGTTATGCTGTTTTTAGCTCCACAATTCAATATCAATAAACTAACATATTTTATAGGGAAAATATAAACAAGCTTCAAAAAAGTCTAGGAATGCCGTCACGTGCTCAGAAGTAATTCAGTACCGAAACCAAGAAAATACTTGGGCAACTTTCGTATCTCGCTTTAGATAGCCAAAGTTCGATTAGAAACTAAGTCACTTTGGAGTTCGACAAATGAACTTACTTGTTGTATCGTCAATAGGTATCGTTTTACTTTGTATTTTAGATGAAGCGTAAAGAGGAAAAGGTATTTTTTCCTTCTAAACGGTTTCTTTGGATTGTTAGCTGTTTGATAATTTGTTAAGTTCTGATAATGTTTTTAATGATAGTTTTAGGTTTTAGGTCAAGCACGACTAACGAAACGTTGTAATATTTAAATGGGTGGACTAGACCATCCAACTGAACAATTTTCAAAGTCGAAAAAAAATCTGTTGTCTGTAAATGTCTGTAAATGTATGGGCATTCGAGTCGAGTTTTTACCGAAGTTTTGTCGCGATTTTATGTTGGCTCCATATGGAAAGTTTTTCAGTTTGATGGTCCAAACCACCCTTTTAAAGATTACTAGGGTGTTTTGTTCGACCCTGCATAACATTTTTTGCCGTTAGCCTTGCATAGCGTCGCATATGCTCATGACTACATTACCTGAAGACATATCAGCTACTTAATAAGACACTAAGTTGGTAGTTGTATGGAGCAAAGATTCAAATCGTCCCGAAAAGGACATGAACCTGAGTTTATGTGAATTCTAGTCTACAAAAATATATAAAACTCAGAAAGCGTAACGTTCCAAGAAATCCAAGCAAATTCCAGACTCAAAACTTCACTAAACCTCAAATTTACTTCTACAAAATGTCTCCATCCATAATATTCACAGCAATAATTTCAGAAGCTAATGAAATGGTAATTCACACCAATAGTACCACGGCTCGTAAATATTATTCGTGCGCAGTAAATCTCAATAAACTCCGTTGGAACTTTTTCACGCCGACATAGTAGGTACATTAGTTTTTGTGACATACTGGTTTGTAGATTATTAAGCAATTTCACGTAGAATTATTGAACTCAATAGCTCAGTTGGTAGTGAATCTGACTGCTTATGATAGCGGGTTCGAATACCAAATCATCATAATCTTATTAAAGAGCTATGCTCTTGTCGGTGGAGTATTCACCAATCCAGTCTTGTTCTATGGCATGACAACCTTTTCTTACACCTTTATTTTATTTTTTAATCCCTCAATCGATAATTATTGGTATGTATTCTAACGTTGTCAAATAACTAAAATCAATGCAGACCTGTGTTGACCCTGGATACTTAATACAATTGCTATTCAAATGTCAATGATTGGCAGAAAAAATAATTACAAAAATACTATAATGGTTTGGTACACACATTTTAACTACTAAATCAATTAGTAGATCACTATCCAAAACATTAGCAATTAAAGTGATTCCAATTTTGAAAGCTCAAAGACAATTATCAGACCCTCCACAGCATCTGTTTAGTTTGACACGACCGAAAGTGTTAATCTGAGACCATAGCCATCTGTATGCAAAATTCCATTCGGATCCAATAAGTAGTTTTCGAGTTTCAGACCCTATGCGTGGATAAGACGGATTTTACGTAATTTTGCCCCCCGGGGACGCTAAAAGGAGTCTAAAGTTTTGATTTACTCGACGTAAATTTTAAACATACAGGCATGTAATTTCAAAGTTCGTTATACTGCAGGGATATGTTTTTGTGAGTTTATCTGCTTAAGTTATAATGTTTTACCTCAAAATCAAATGTAAGAAAAGTTTGAAAGACGCATATGAGTTTAGGGGTTGAATTGTTTCAGTCGAAAATGATTGAAGTAAAGCTGAGGAAATAAATAACATATTGAATTTAGATTAAGATTAAATCGCACGTATATTGTTTTTGTTCTAAATGAGAATTGTGTTGAATAAAATAATGAAGCAACTATTAGAAAAAACAACAAAAACACTCGTCGTCCAACCATTCAATGAGTAAACATTACCGATAAAAGAAGTACATTAAACCACTTGGACTCCGATAGTACTTGAGATATTAAAAATAGAAGATTCAGCGTTTTATAATCTCTCTAGCTCAAGCTCGGTGGAATTTCTAATGACACTTGCTATGCAAATGGAAGGACACTTGAGCAACCTTTTAAGTAAGGGTTTTACTAAATATAAAGCTGCTGCTATGGGAAGCGAAAAACGCAAAATCTAGAAAGAATCTTCCTTATTTTACGCTACAGCAAGCCTTTATAGACCATACTAACAGGTAATTACCATTGCAGCATAAATATAATTAAAATACAGATAGATTTTATCTTGTAATTGAACGAATACGAGAATAGACTACATTTTAGAGCTATGGTAAAGAAATTAAACCAAAAATAGTGCTTCGGTAAAGAAATCTATAATTCAAGTTTATGGTTTTTATTTATCACAATAAAATTGAACACACTCATATTGTGTTTGGTAACATAAAACGTTTCCAAAGTCGGTCTTAATCCACCTATCGACGAATCTCTTCACAATCCTATATAAAAATACAAATAAAAGCAACCTCGCACGCTTATCTGTAACCGAACACGACACCCAAACGAAAAATATATTAACAAAACAAAATACAAAATTCAATTCCAATCCCAAATAAATGGCACCAAAATTCTGTCCCATTTTACTTTATCGTTAATCTCTAATTCGTGATTCAAATCCCCTCGGTCGATGCGACACCGCGCCTATCCGTTTTAGGGTTAAATGGACAGCAAAAAAGCGAGGTGTGGTCTGTTACAAACTGCACTTTGCGGGTTGAACGACGGAATATGTAGAGGAAAGAATGTAGGATAGCGGAGATAGAACTTTGGATTCATTTTGTAATTTGGTAAGTTCTAATAAAGGCAAGGTTTTAGACAATGAAAGTCATGCTCAATTCCCATGTAGAGCCAGAGGCGGTATACGTCGGTGAGGCAGCTGTAGAAGTTGTACAAGACTATGTCTACCTTGGACAGACTATAAGACTGGGTAGAAACAACTTCGACAAGGAGGCTTCTAGGCGTATCCAACTAGGATGGACTGCATTCGGGAAACTACGTCGTATATTCTCCTCGGCCCTACCACAATGCCTCAAAACGAAGGTGTTCAATAAGTACGTCCTGCCAGTGATGACCTATGGTGCGGAAACGTGGACCCTGACAACAGGACAAGTTCGTCAATTCAAGGTCGCTCAGCGAGCTATCGAGGATAAGGACTGGATTTATATTTAAGTTTGGTCAGATGATTTGCTACGACTAGGTATATTTTAAAGCACGCAGTAGAAAAGTTCATAAAACATAATATTTCAGACATATCAAGCGGAAATGTGCGGCTTTTCACCTAAAAAATCAAAACGAAATCATTCTCATTCCATAATCACAAAACGACATCTACTAGAAAACTTGTATGGTTTATTATAAACGGAGAACAATTCAGCTCAAAGCACCTTTGTTTAAAACTGTGAAAATATTCGGAAACTTTCCTTAAATTCCGGAAATTGCAACCAACAGAAAAACATTTCCTAATCAGAGTTGCTCAACGTTTCTTAAAGTATTTTAAGAAAAGACCGCAAATTAAGAAAGTTTCCGGAAGGTACAAAAATTAGACCATTTCGGACGCAGTGCCGGACGAATCCAAATGTACCTTTTAGCAAAACTTCGCTTTCCTCCATGAAAAGACGGAACATGCCATCAGGGACCGCACTGCTAAATTGGACCTGCAGATCGGTCAGTTACCTCTTTCCGATCCACTTGTTTCTGCTTATCCTTATTGCTTTAGATTTAGCGATGCGGTTTTTGAAAAATTGAGATTGGATTTTTTGAATTGTGATGGTACTTCTTATGAGAACTTGATCGCCTAGCCGACGGGGGCGCATTAGGTATTTTATTGTTTTATATTCTTTCGAATATACAGCAAAAATAAAGTTGAAAATGTATAGTTTTTTCTTTGTCCGTTTTTTTTCGAAGTTAATAGAAAAACAATAAAGATATTTATGTTGAAACTATAGTTTTATTAAGAAATTTAGTACTTTCAGGCACAACTAGCACTTAGGGTGCTAGTTTCTACATCGAGTTTACTTTAGTAGAGTTTGAATAGTTACAGGTAATCCAGGTTAATATTCAAAATAGGTTCAAACTTATTGTGTGAAGGTGATCACTGTCTTTCCAATACTTGACTACCTCTATTCCTCTTGATTAAGCCTTAATCTATTAGTACCTGGAGGGGAGCAAGACACAGGGCATTGGTAGGCTACACTGCGATAGATGTTGAGTGGTTTTCACCTGACCACATCCACACTCAACAGACGTATCAACCGGCTATACAGGGTGTTACATAAGTAAGAATAAATTTTTAACACTCTTAAGGGGGTTGTTAAACTGAACAACTTTCTCTATGGGACCAACATCGAAATCGCGAATAAAAATATCTGATATCCCATACATATTTTAGCTGTAGTCGATTTGTAGAGTATAGAACATAAATTGTTTTTTTCGCGATTTCGATATTGGTCCCATAGTGAAAGTTGTTGAGTTTGATGGTCTGTACCACCCCCTTAAAGGTTTGTTTGTATTTTTGTAACACCTTGTATATCCCATCTTCGCAGACTATCTCTCGATCGCCAAACTCCCATTCACAATATTTAATACTTATATTTTAAATATACTTAATATACAGCGTGAAACCTTTTTCATTGCAGCTTCATAAAGCAGGCCATCGGATAGACCATTGGACAATCTAACAACAACTAATATCTCTGTTTTAGTTATTATTCATCACGCCGGCTACCGCACAAACGGTACAAGTTGAATAGTCCAACATTTGTCCGATAGACAAGTTGCTGCAAAAAGTGAAGTATTAAGTTCAGAAGCACTTTGCACACATCTGCGACTGCGCCAAATTACACTCGAGAGAGCTCCTATTCAGTTTTACACTTTAGAATTTACTAGTTTTTGTATGGTGGGATTTTATTAGATTTAAAATTTGAACGGGAATTGAATTTGAAGGATTTGTAAAGGGGTGAGGTAGTTTGAACTGAGTGTAGAGTGGAAGATAGGTGTTTATTTCGGGGGTTCTTATGCAGTTTTGTTTTCTTTTTGAGGGCAAAATAACGGTATTTAGTTGGCAATATATTTACTTACCTAATTCAGCTTATGACATGATTTTGCATCATAAAATACACCACGACCTTATTTTACGTCTCAAACGTAAACACTTATCGTTAATAGAACGTGAAAAACACATCGGGAAACCGCACGAATAAACTGTTACACGGTTGTAAAAGAGTCCACTTTGCTATTGGTACAGGCCTTCAAATACACCTATAAAACTCCCGACAGAAATAACCGCCCATTTCAATCAGCTGTAAGATAGAGGCTAAGTTGCATGGTTAGAATGATTACACTCTGTTCCAATTCCCAAATAACTATAGAACTCTAAGGGCCTGTTTCACCACTTCTAGTTAAGTTCTTGTTAGCTTATCCAACAGATAGTTTGACATAATATTTTGTATGAAATTAAGTCAAAATATCTGTCTGATAAGCTAACAATAACTTATTCAGAAGTTGTGAAACAGGCCCTAAGGTTATTGAATAACAAAAAAAGAGCTTTAGACACTTATGCTGGGCCTCTACCCGGACATTCGAACTTCGCAATTGCGTGAACATTTTCGTTCCAATGTCAACTCTATTACAATGAAATTTAGACCGAAACGGTCGTGATATGTCGAAAAACGAAAGTCCGGGTACAGGGCCTGGCTTTACAATAAGCAACCGAAAGCATGCAATGTGAAGCGCATCGACCGGTTAGATATAAACTCGCAGTAATATATTTCAGATTAAATAAGTGCGATTGCACTAATGTTAAGCGGGTTTTTGGGTAGCTTGTAATACATTTGTACATTCACGACCATAAACCCTTTCGGGGTCATCACCTTCGATTAAATTCGTTACGGGTTCTAAGATTAGAGTCATACCCAGGCAGGCATACATACGCTGGACTTCATTATAATTGTCTACTATTGTGAGTTGATTCGCACTGTTGATCCTGGTTATTAGGAGTTACAGTTGGAGGGAATATGTAGTAGGCCTATTCCAGAAGAAAAAATAAGTGGTTAATGTTATGGAAAATAATGTTCAGTAGGTAAATTGGGTTATTCGTACCTACGCCAAAGTCAGCAGACGATCGTAAAACTTAAAGTAAATATCATAACCGCAGGATGCTCGTAAAATTGACATAAAATATAGCCGAACTATCTTTATAGCTGATAGACAACTTATCGGCTTACTATGGCTATATTAGTATGGCTATGGCTGTATTAGTGACTAAGCTTCACCCGTGACTTTGCACGCAAAGATCTAATATGCTAGTGGTGAGCACAAAACCATTCAAAGACTGTTATCAAAATGACGCAATTGACGTCAAATATCTGAGATTGATTCCCATAGATTGACGTAAGCTATTGCAGTACCTATAATATATAATGATACCGCTAGCGACGGTGCAATATCGGTTGCCCACTTCTGGCAAGGTACTATTTAGCGACTTAGTTCAAAATTTGAAGTCGACAAAATAAGAAGAATATACAGGGTGAAATTGATATCATTAGCATCCTTTCAAACTTCAGTTTGATGGGTAGACTCTTAGTTTAAAAAGAATGGTAATGATATCAATTTCACCCTGTATAATGATAACATGTAAACCACACCGCGTGTGTGGTTTGTTTGAACTTACTATATCAAACCTTTCTGCCTCGTCGATTGACATACAACCGATCTCAATATCGAGTATTGATCGAGCGATGACATTTAAATCGAACGAGCATTACACATTTTTTCACATGTTGTCACCTATAAATTATAATTATTTGCCACTAAGTTTTTATCTTTCTTTCATTCTTCCATTACTAGCTAGTGGGAAAGCCGCATTCATACATAAGCAGTCAAATTACTATCAGAGTATTGTTGAGCGGATTCTGACTAGAGTGCAGTCCAACAAGGAATACGTTATCACTATAACTAAACAAGAAAGTCAACAATGTAAATCATTCCCCATCAAAAACAAATGAAAGAAAAACTTCTTCCACCAGAAACTTAAAACCTGTTGTTAAAGTCCAATAAAAAGAAAGTTTACTTAAAAAATAATCTAGCGAGTATAAATCAATTCCTTGCCAAAGCTAAGTTTGGAGCTCATTCCTCGAAAACCAATATACCATTGCAATATCAATAATCAATTGGTGCATTTCTGGCTCCGGTTCAAGTCTATTACGAATTCGATATAAGCGTTGTACATTCAAATGTATTGCACATCCTTTTGTGGGTATCTTCAGCTGGTTCTATTCTTATTTTCGGTCTTATTACCGGCTTTGTTGGTGATGTACCTAACGGTTTTATTAAGCGACAGTTTTGTTTCGAATTAAGATGAGGTAGTTTAGGGAGTCGCGTTAGTGCGTTCACACACGATGACGCACTGACAGAGCAGCAAACGTCAGTCCGTCATTTGCAGTGATCGGAATGTCGGGGCATTTTATGAGCATACAAGTATGGATACGCCTGAATTTCCCGGAAATATCCGGATTTAATAAATTTGGATAAAATTTCACGGGATTTACTGGGATTACCTATTTAGATGTCAAGAGACGTTTTTTTTAAATCAAGAGTATTAGCAGCGCATACTAGAGGCCGCGCCTTTGAAACACGCCGCCTGGTACTTTTGACATGTACCGCGCTTAGGTAAATATGTTGACCGTTATTAAACAATGATATTAAGTAACTAGATTAGTAGTTAGGGCGTTGCCACTTCGAAGATGTCTGCAGGTTTCTTTTACTTCAGTTCAGGCGTTTATCTATAGTGAGCGGACATATCCGTGACGTATAAATTAAGCTACCAAAATGGGGAAATGCGCCGTAAAAATTTGTAAATCAAAATCGTATACGGACGGATATGTCCGCTCACTATAGATAAACGCCTGAACTGAAGTTAAGGAAGCCTGCAGAACTAAAGTTAAAGAAGCCTGCAGACATCTTCGAAGAGGCAACGTTTTGGTGCCCTAACTACTAATCTAGTTACTTAATATCATTGTTTAATAACGGTCAACATATTTACCTAAGCGCGGTACATGTCAAAAGTACCAGGCGGCGTGTTTCAAAGTCGCGGCCTCTAGTATGCACTGCTAATACTCTTGATTTAAAAAAACGTCTCGTGAAATTTTAATCCATATTTATTAAATCCGGATACTTCCGGGAAATTCAGGCGTATCCAAACTTGTATGCTCAAAAAATGCCCCGACATTCCGATCACTGGTCATTTGTGAAGCGAGGACTTGTATGAAAACGCACGTAGAAGCACACACGGTGACGCATTGACGCATCGGGTGTCGTTCTATGGACTGACATCTGCTGCATGCGTCAGTCATCTCATGCGTCAGTCATGCGTTATTGCGTCATCGTGTGTGAACGCACTTACTTGGGTACTCAAGATGGTTTCTTTTCGAGAAACAAAGTCAAAGTTGCGAAATACATAAATTACCGTACAACGTCAGGCACTCTTGCTAAACTATACTCCATTCCAAATAGCAAAGAAAATTTAAGGCAATTTTTTTATTAAAAAACAGGTATTTGAAACACTTACACTCACTTATTCTTAGAACAGCTTTAGTATCGTCCATGATATGTCGGATAGTACATCTTTCTGATAAATACATTATATTTGCTTATCAGAATTGGTTAGAAAGGTAAATAGGAGTCGGAAAATCTCGTCGTCCTTATTTGGAATGCAGTAGAGACATTGGCAAAATCATCAAAGCCGAGATGGGAGCCATTTAAAAAAAAATAGAGTTCATTTAGAAAGGTGATAATCTTATCACTTTGTGTACATCTGTGCACCAAATAGGTGTCAAAATAGTGGTAGCTCGAAAATTAAACTTGTTTTTTATCCTCATTAGCCCAAACATAACTTTACTGTTTTCAGTGTAATACAACTTTGATTAATCGTAAAGAATTCCCGAGATTTTGGCTTGCCATTAGCGGGCTAGTTACATTATGTAGGTATACTGACTTTGTATTTGTACTTACGCAAAAAAAGGATTCAAACCTTACGACTGATAATTTAATTTAATATTCGTAATAAGTGTTAACGCTTTAGCGTCGAAATTTAGCAAAATTACGCTCCCTGTGTATGACTGAACTCATTTGTCGTCTGAGGCCACATTCGTTGAGTTTGTAATAGCTTGTAGAATTATGGGTAAGTACTTCGGTACTTTTTAACTTGTCATGAATTAGTTTTGACTATAGTTATTTTAATTTTTTTTTTTCTAATTATTATAATAATTAATTAATTAGTTATTATAATTATTTATTTATTTTCTAATCATTAGTTATTTTAATTATACACCACTAGTTTTTAATTTGATACTTAAATCGCGAAATGTGAGCATTGCTATAACTAAATTATTAAACAGAACGTTGGTAATTGTAGCAATGTTTCTGACTACCCGAAAGGGATGACGGTCGTGAGTATATATGGATGTATGTAAGTAACATCATTTTAAAGGTTTATTCAGACAATGAAGCTAAATAACTTTCCCTAAGGAACACTAGAAAAAAATTTAAATAAGTTTTTGGACCTCCCATAGAAAATCGATCAGCTTATCCGCACTTTTGTGTGAGAGGTCCAACAAATTGTCTCGTTTCTTGGCTCGTTTTTAGTAATTAAAGATTAGAGGTGTATTTATAATTTATTGTCACTTGCAAGCGGAAGTTTTGTGTCATTTGACTCCATCATTATCATCAGCATTCACGGCACGGCCCGGCACGGACTGGCTCCGTGGTCTAAAGGTTAAGAGCATTGGGCTCTTGACACGAAGGTCGTGGGTTTGATTCTCACGGAGGACACCTAATGATATGTTAATTTGTGGGTTTTTCCCAGTGAAAGTCAAAATCAATATCATTTATTCAATATAGGAGCTTTAAGCTCACTTATTAAACGTCAAATCTTTTTTAAAGCTACCACCAATGGTTAAGACATTGAAGGTTGAATCACCTGATTATCTGAAAAGAAAGATGATCCCGTACTTCAGTTGGCACGTTAAGCCGTTGGACCCGGCTACTATCTGTGGTGGTAGTAGTCGTTACATAAAAACCACGTCAGAGGCCGTAAGGCTGTTTAAATAAACTGTGACACCAGGGCTTGCCCACACGATGAGAAGAAGACGGTACGGCGGCACAACCAGCATCGGCTAACCGGCTACTGGAAGAGGTGAAAGTGTACTAAGCCGCAAATAAATCATAAATAAAATTATCATGTCACGTCATTCACACATTCACAAGGCATATTCGTGCAATTTCCCTTAAAATAAATTACCGAAGGTGATAATGGGCTCATTTGTCGACACAACCCCTAAACATAATCGGTAATTTAATAAGTCACGCAGGTTGATTCCGTTTAATTCTTAACGACTTATAATGGAATATTTTCGGCACTTACCTACCTTGCCTTTTTACCTACTATATTATTTCAGAGTTTTGTGACTTTGTATACCTATTTATTAATCGACATCAAAAAAGCGAGGGTATTTTATTCTATCCCTACATTTGTGTTCGCGATGTATTCGCAAATCTTTTATCAAAAATTATGAAAAAACAATATATAGGAATTTTTTGATTTACATTTTTTTTAAAGATTTTGTAGATTAGGTAGTTACTTGCGGATTAACAGCAGTGTGACCACTTTTAGTAGATTTCTTCTATTTTCGTAGATTCAGGGCAAATAGAACGATGATTTAGGCAAAAAAAATCAAATTTGAAACAGGACTTGGTAGATTTCAGCAGACACTCTAAAAAAGAAGTGGTCACGCTGATTAATAGTTTCCAAATACGAGTACCTACCTTGTTGACATTGCTAGTATAAAATACAAGTTCAATTATTTTGTAATCGTTTTTTATTAATCTATTTGCATTGCCAAAATTCAATTTAATATAATGCTAATTAGCAACAGTGAGATTCATATAATTACCTATGTCTTATCGGTAGTTTTAGTACAGTTTGTAACTACCCCAAAAGATCATACGGTACTGTTATGTCCGTATATATCATCAACATCATCGTCAGCCCAAACAGGGTGTTTCATAAGTAACAATAAATATTTGAAACTCTTAAGGGGGTTGTTTAGACCGTCAAACTGAACAACTTTCTCTACGGGACCAACAACGAAATCGCAAAAAAAAAAATCAGATATTCCATACACATTTTAGCTCTTGTCGATTTATAGAATATGGAACATCAATTTTTTTTTCGCGATTTCGATGTTGGTCCAATTGTGAAAGTTGTTCAGTTTGATGGTCTAAACCACTCCCTTAAAGGTTTATTTGTATTTTTGTAACACCTTGTATAGGTACATATCCTACAGTAGAGCATAGGTCTAGCCTTAAGGGCCGGCACTACCTACGGCCCGTTTGACATATCTGTCAAAAGAAAAAGACCGGTGGCCGACAACACTCAACCCTATCTTATAAGATTAATGAACAAATAAATTTTATAGCTAAATTTAGCAATAAGTTACTTGCAAAAAACTTGGTCAGCCGCGGCGCAGCTTGGCTGGCATAGCACGTTTACTGGTGTGAAGGAAAAAGTGAACCCTGGTGACACAACATTTTACCTCGTTGAATTGATGGACGGACTAGTCTGTTGGTCTAGAGGCCAATTAGTAAGGCCTAAAAAGTCTGGTAGGCCAAACCCTATCCTGGCAGGTTCATAGGTCTGACCGAATTTAGTGTACCTACCTACTACCCGGAAGGCAGATTTTCATTAAATTGATGTTGAATGTTTGGTCGTACCTGGCAATACTCCTGCACCTGCATCATCTGGATTTGAGGGCCGTAGGTCGAAATTGACATTTACAGTAACAGTACAGTACCGTGATGGACCCAAAATGTGACTGATCAAAGATCACCCCTGGTGGGTCCCAACCATATATACAGTATTACTAAGGCTTAAAAAAACTTAAAATTATTATAACAGAGCAAACTAAAACTTATAACAGAATAATTTTATTATTATAAGGCCGGATTCGACCAAACTTAGATTTATAGAAGAGTAACTAAACAAGGAGCAATTTTACTTTTGTTGTTTACACACCCCGTACTAAAAGAACGAATGTATAATTCACTTAAGGAAAGAGGTCGTTGTATCCGTACATATTGCAATGTGAGGTTATACAGTTTTAATTTGTTAGGTTTCTTTTTATTATAATTTTTTTAATTATGTGACATTGCCATTTCATTTAGATTAGGGTTGGCAAAACGCAAAATCAGTTTACTCTATAGTAACAAAGCGACTTAATCTAAGAATTAAATTTACTCGTGTTTGGTCGAATCGGGCCTAAGTTTAATATTATTGGTATTAGCAAACTAAGGGTTTTTAATCTTTTATCATCATCATCATCGTCAGATATGTTTTTAGCACGGAATAAAAGTTAATTTTGCAGCAGTAACTGGAGCGATTGCCTTCAAAAACATTTGCGTAAAAGGACATCAGTGTGACCACTTTTAGTAGATTTCTACTTTATTGGTGGATTTAGGGCAAAGAGAACGATAATTTAGTAGTGGGAAATTCTTTAGCAGAATAGAAATTCGGTATACGAAAATTTTATCAAAAATGCAAGGATTCAGTCTAAAAAAAATCTAAGCTGGCAATACAAATGGCTGTAAAACAATTAAAAATAAAAAAAAACATCCATTGCAGGGTTTGGAAGTTTTCCGGAACTTCTAGTAAAGCTTTAATGACTGGTTAACTTTTAGACGGATTTAAAAATTCTAGAGGCATTTTGGGTAACACTTAGCCAAAAGTGTTTTTTTTTACTAATTAGGACCTGCTGAACACGAATTTCGATGTTGGAACTCCTGATTTTGCGAGTTCAAGGAAGGAGGGCTCTAAAGGTGACTTTTTCAGTTTTTTACGTTTTATCGAAAAGTTTTGTAAAGACAAATTAAATTAAATCGGATAAAATTTTCTACAAAACAAGTTCTTTGCACTTTTGTCATAGGACTTTAACCTTTGAATCCATGTTACAAAGTGATGAAAACCAATAAAAATTATACAAAAATGCGGAAATAACATGATGAGCGTTCAATAAAATTTATAATAAATGTTGTTCAAAAACGTGTTTAATATTAAATTTTAACCATCTGGAACGACATAAATATTATTTGGTAGAATTTGAAACAGGACTTGGTAGATTTTGGTAGATTCTCTGAAAAAAGTGGTCAAGCTGAAGGACATTGCGCGACAAAAGAACACACAAAAGAATTGCACAAAGTTATTTTAAAAACTAAAATGTTACTTACAAAGGGCACTGTTTGGTAGTTTTTGGTTCATATTCATATTAATTTATTCGCATTCATGTACAGTTACAGCATAGGTGCTACTTAGTAGCTAAAGTCATGTAACCATGAACCCTGAAAGGGCACAGCAATATTAACAAGAAGTATTTCAAAGATAAGAAAATAATTATTACAATAGAATTTTATTATTTTACATGTATGCCATGTTAGCTTAATCAAATTAAAGATTGAAAAAGTCGGGTGGCGAGCGGGATTCGAACCCACGACCTGCCTATCTGAATTATTACAATGTCAACAGTTAGGTTCTTGTGGTAGATTTTGGTAGTTTTTGGTTCTTTTGGTAGGTTTTGGTACTATTGGTAGTTTTTGGTAGAGTTTAGTATTATTCGTAGTTTTTGATTAAGCCGTGGTGGTCCAGTGGCGAGTAACCTTGCCTGCCGTGCAGGAGGTGATGGTTCGATCCCCGTCCAAGACGACTCGTACCAATGAGTTTTTCGGAATTTATGTACGATTTGTTAAACCACTGGCTTTTTGGTGAAGGAAAACATCGTGAGGAAACCTGCATGCTTCAATTTCGAGGCGTGTATTGTACCCACTGTCCATTATAATTAGTGGAGACGGGCTCACCCCCCGTCACACTGGACAGAGTTTCGGTAATACTGGTGAAACGTGGATTTTCTGAGGATTCAGAATATCTCTGACTACCCCCTCGGGGAATATAGTCGTGAGCATATGCTTATGCTTATGCTTGATTATTTTGGTAGATTTTGGTACTTTTTCGTTGTTTCTGGTTATTTTTGGTAGATTTTCATACTTTTTGTTATTATTTGATAAAAGTATGAAAATTACCAAAAACTAACATAATAAACAAAAGAGTTCTTTACGGCTTGGCTACGGGGTGAGTCTGTTGACATAAAATATAAAATATTTGTTTTGCAAAAGATTCGAATCGTAAGCGGAATTCAGTCCAACAGGGTGTCATGCCGATCCTTGTTCACCGACTTTAAATTGCTCACTGTGACAGCTTTGTATATCCTCGAGCTGTGCAAAATCGTGAGACGATACCCCGACAAATTCCCAAGTAAACCCCCATTCCGTAGCAAAAGACTAAATTTAACTCGCAAAAATGAGCTACTGGTACCAAATTACCGACTAGCATCGATGCAAAGAACTACAAAGTCGAATGCTGTTTTTGTGTATAATAAAATACCCGATGACATTAAAGCCCTACCCGACAAGAGATTTCTGAAGAAGGTATAAATTAATCGAACAGTGTTTTAAGAACATTAAACTGATTTTATGCGACATTTAATTTGATTGTAGTAGTGAAAGGTGATAGTATGTAATTAATTGTCTGGCACCTATTGTTTAAATCTGTTTTTTTTTCTTTATGTTTATAAATTATTTGTAGTGTGACTAATACTCTGTACTTACCATCTGAAACTTATGTAAGTAACTACCTACAATTTAAGGTAAATAAATGAAATGAAATGAACCAAAACAAAAAGTACCGAAATAACCATAAACTACCAAAAAGTACGAAAATCTACTAAAATAACCAAAAACTATGAAAATTACCAAAAATTACTGAAAGAACCAAAAACTACCATTAATTACCAAAACTACCATAATAACCAAAAACTACCAAACTGTGCCCGGAAAGTAACTTTAGTGAAATTCCTTTGTGTTGTCTTGTGTCGCGCAAAATTCTGTCGTGCAAATGTCTTTTGAAGGCAATCGTTTGAGTTACTGCTACGGCACAGAATTCACTCTTATTCCATACTTATGTACAGGGTGAAATTGATATTATTAGCATCCTTTTAAACTAAAAGTCTACCCATCAAACTGAACAACTTTTACTACGGGAGCAAACCAATCGGATCAAAAAAAATTTGCTGTTGCATACATTTGAATCGAGTAGGCACTGCAGTTTTCTATGGAACATCGTTTTTTTATTGCTCCGATCGGTTTGCTCCCATATTAAAAGTTGTTCAGTTTGATGGGTAGACTCTTAGTTTAAAAGGATGCTAATGATATCAAATTCACCCTGTATAACATATCTGACGATGATGATGATGATAACAGATTATCAATCGTAAGTTTGCTAGTACCTACCAATAATAATAAACTTATAATTATTCTGTTATAATAATAGGGACAAAAATTTACGAGTAATAGTCGACCAATTTATAAAATGTACTTCTAAGTCCACATATCGTGGCGGGCAACTACGGAACCTTACACTGCGTGTGGCCCGACACCCACTTGCCCGGTTTTTTATAAGTAATAATGGGTACAAAATGGATCTGTTCATTAATCTTCTAAGACAGGGTTGGGTGTTGCCGGTCACCGGTCTATTCGCAATGATTTCGAACGATTGACGGCCCATAGTAATTTGTATGAAGAAAACGTCCAAAAAAATATGTGATTTTTGGTAACAAATTGCAAAAAAACTAGAAGTCATATCGAAAAACTGATTTGTTTAAAGTGTTCTTTGATGCTTTGCCATTGATTTGAAACATATTTTGTTGTTTTATTTTGTTTAACTAAATCACAGGACTCGGAACGCGGCAGTGCTATTCTAGAGTTTTTCATGAAATTCTCGATTACTTTCTGATGTAACTATAAAATTTTACTGAAATTTTTTTTGTTCATCTTGTACTTCATCTTTTAAAGAAGCGATGGTATTAATTTTGTTTCGAAATATAGCTATTTACTATCCTCAAAAGTCGGAACGCCGTACCCTGTTTTGCCCGATTAGGGTAGTGCCGACCCTTAAGGGTATATTTTCTAAAACCCCTAGTTTTAGGAACATTGTTTTCAGTGATATGCTATTGCATATCCAGTGTTTTATATTTATTATGAAAGAACTGCCTTTACTTAAAAATGTAATGAATCGTTTTTTTGTATGTTTCATATAATTTATTTTAGTAATCGCATAAAATCCGGACACTGTTCGTCGAAATATTGCTAAAAATGGGGTTACTTTAGGAACATTTTTAGAAGGGTTACGTTGCACGGTTGAATTTACAGTTTACGTAAAAAGAAAGTTTATATAAATTAAAAAAACATAATGAATCGTTTTTTTTAAATACTAGTCTGAAACACGAATATTTTTGAAAATATTTTAGTTAAAATCAAACATTGTGATTACCATACAAAATGGCGAACAAATTCAATCTTTTGACATTCTGTGACAACTGCAAAACTATCCTTGTTTCTGATTTTTTTCATTGTACGGCGAAATGCCGTTACTGGAGCACGTCCGCGTCAAATGTTTTGAAAATAATTTGCGACAATTTTTTTCTCGATCCGTTTGTGGATGACTGAAACTCAAAGGTAATTGAATGGAATAATTCATTATTTGTGTTTTTCTAAAGCTAAAATTATGTTATATTCCAAAAAAAAATACGAATTCTAGGATAATTTTTGTCATATTGTTCAATCAAATTGAAATGACTTCAATTATGTCAGTAGAGTATACCAAATCTATTACCATTCTCTTTGGTCGGCTTTTCAATATACAATTACCAATACAGTCGCGCACAGTTTCAAATAAATTCTAAGCAAGAAGATTATTACCTACGTAGTATAAAATTCTTGATAAGAAAATCATGCAATTTTTATTTACTTCTGAAATTAAATCACTGCAAATAATATCAAAACAACTAAAAATTTACTTCCTACCAATTTCAATGAATAATTGAATAGAAAATATTTATTTAAAAGCGGCTTTCGCGAATGGAGCGCGCTCCATACAAACGTACTATGGTGATATTTTCAATACTAACCAATTAAAGTCAATGAATTTTTGCAGAAACAATCTAGAAACAAATCTCTATGCTTGTAATTGGTTAGTATTGAAATTATCGCCATAGTACGTTTGTATGGAGCGCGCTCCAAATTATATCCCCTTTAATACTCACAACTTTTGATTGAACAATATAGCGTGAATTTTAATCCAAACTGAGCCCTATGCTTTCGTGAAATCCAAATCTGTTCAGTAGTTTTAAAATAACGTGTGCACAAACAAACAGAAAAAAATTCTAAAAATGGTCTCAATGTATTCCATTACGTACCTATCCCAAACGCCCCCAATTAACATTTTTATAAATATCTTCAATGTACATCTACGCCATGTTTGCAATCATGACCCAATCACAGACTTAAATTGCTTTCGAATGACATCAAAACAATGGGAATATTGAAATTCCACGGCAAATTTTTCTCCACTAGTCTTAATAGTACCTACATTATTGCAGCGGCCAGCAAAAGAGGCATTGATGGACGAACGTGTAAATGTGGGCCAAGGCGAAGCCAGTTCGAAATTTACTTGGTTGCCTTGCCATGTTTCGGAGTAAAAGATTAACACGACAGATATGAGTTTACTATGTAATTTATTTGGCCGCTAAACCACGACAGATATCGATTTTCATACAACTGTTCGCTTAGTACAGCAATTTCGACTTATCTCGAAGAAAGTTGTCAAAATAATGCTCAAATTTCCAAGCATGTTTGAGAAAAAGCTATATTTCTACAATTTTATTTAGTAAAAACTACTAAAGCATATAATTATATATTTAATGAAAACCGGGCAAATGTGAGTCGGACTCACGCACGGAGCCTTACCAAGCGTCCCTTAGCACCATACAATAGCGTAAATTCACTTTGACCAAACCGGCCAAGAGCGAGTTGGACGCGCGCCCGCGTCTCGTACGCTCTGTTTTTATTGACTTTGAGCATGCTCTGAGCGCATATAATATGATTATGTCTTGAGATATATTTCTCTCGAGATTTTTTCGCAACCATTTTGTGGTAGCTATACAGAATAATTACAGATTATAGGAGATAGTTAAAAGTATATAAATGAAAGATAGTTTATTCTATCTATCTATCTATAACGTCACGCCTCTTTCCCATTGGGGTAGGCAGAGACCAGAGCGCGCCATCTACTACGATCCTTACATACATCTTTTGCCTCATTCACATCCATACATCTCTTCATACATGCCCGTCGGTTTCGAGTACTCCGCACAGATAGTTTATTGTTGCAATGAAAGCTGTATCTTTTGAGCCGTAAAAGCTAGCTGGTTTATCAATACACAAATAAGTACATTTTTTAAATGATTTTGATCTGTAATCTCTAAATGCAAAAGTGGTCACAAGAAAATCATTCGAACTTCATGTAGAAAAACCTTAGCTTATCTAAAAAAGACACCTTCCTTCTTTTTATACCGGAAAACCCTATGCTGGAACTGGAAACAGAAACAGCAACATAAAATGTAAAATTCTGACTGACGACTGAAATTTTTTTATTTTATGCCATTTATTTTATGTTGATTTCAAGTTTACCGAGGAGATTGCAGGACCCTGTTTAATAAACGTGACAATTACAGATGACAATCGTCAAAATGTCATGTTGGAAAATTAAAAAAAATTACTAGTTATTTCTTAAAAACAATTTGACCTATTATTTCTGTTCAATACACTTTTTCTCCTGACGGGTGACATGTGACATTTTGTCTTGAAAAACTTGACATATTTGTTTTATTAAACACCTTCTTCTTATCGTGTGGGCAGCAAGCCCCTATGGTATCAGAGTTTTTTCAGACCGCCTTACGGGGCGTGGTTTTTATGTAACGACTACTACCACCAAAGATAGTAACCGGGACAAACGACTTAATATGCCATCCGAAGCATGGAATCATGTTTCTTTGCAGATGACAATCGTCAAAGGTGATTCAGCCTGTAATCTCCTAACCAACTGGGGAAAAACTCACAAAGTGACAAGTCACTAGGTGTCCCCCGTGCGAATCCAACCCACGGCCTACGTGAGCAGAAGCCCAGGGCCCTGTTCAATAAGCGTGACAAGTCGACTTATTTGTTAATTAAGTCTGCTCGTCGACATAATTGACGCATTGTCGCGACAAGTGCTGTTCAATAAAGGCGACAAATAAGTCAGACAGCGACATAATTGTCATGGTAAAACTGTCACACTTGTCGACCGTGTTTAATAAAACTTGACAATTGTCAGTCTCAAAAATAAGTAGTTGACATATTTTTCGTGGTGATTGACAATTTTACTGACAATTTTTGACATTAATTATCTCGATGATTATTAAAGAGTGCAAGGATAGAATTAAAAATAAATAATGTGGAGTACATTATAATGTTTCCAATGGATTAAAATTACTTATTAGCGTTACATTATTCTTGAGATTAAAAATCAGTCAAAACAATTTTATCCAACTTCGAAGCTATCTAACTAAAATTCGTATCTTTTTAGGAAAACAACTCACTGTAAGAAAACACTGTGTTTGGTCTCACTTATCATCACTCAACGAGAACTTTTTAGTCTCACTGTCTTGGAAACTGGATATTTAGTTATAAAAAAACGTTATTATCAAAATATTTTAAGTAAGACGCATTTATTTCTATTTTTATTTATTATTGTATTAAAAACTTGCAATTATTGTATTTTGGTTATAAAATCGTGGGTGCTTCCACTCCAATAATAGTACTTATAATACACTAAGTAAAACAGACTTGCAAGCACAAGGCAAGCACACGATTTTCATAACCAAAAGAAATAACATCGTTTTACTTTTAAAATATTAAATTCTTGACATTTTCAAACTTTTACATAGACCATAGTCTCCTGTCGCGATTTTATGACAATTCTACAAATTTGTCAACACTAGTCGCGACAATTTATTGTTCAATAAAACAAACATGTCAGGAGAAAATGTTTATTGAACAGAAATATGTCAAATTGACGCGACAATCCGTCAAATTTGTTAATTTTGTCAATGTAAATTTTTATTGAACAGTAAATTGTCGCCTGTCATCTGTCATTGTCGCGTTTTTTTAATAGGGTCCTGCTATTTTTGAAACTCATTCGCTGAGGTCAGCAATTGAAAATGTCAAAATTACTATGGAGATATGTATCTTTCTACTGCTGATTTGACTTTCAAAAATCGCACTCTTAAAGTATAATTTTTTAAAGTCAAATTGAAAGTAAAATCAGCAGTAGAAAGATGCGTATCTCCATAGTAATTTTGACATTTTCAACTGCAGAGCTCACCGAATGAGATTTAAAAATCGCTCTCCTGAAGTGTTCATCTTTCTACTGCTGATTTGACTTTCAAAAATTGCACTCATGGTGGAGAGAGATTTTTGAGAGTCAAATCCGCAGTATAAAGTTGCGTATCTCCATAGTAATTTTGACATTAAAGCATTTGAAAATGCCATAATTACTATGAAGATATGCATCTTTCTACTGCTGATTTGCCTTTAAAAAATCATACTTCAGGAATGAAATTTTTGAAAGTCTAATCAGCAGTTGAAAGATGCGTATATCCGTAGTAATTTTGACATTTTCAACTGCTGAGCTCACCGAATGAGATTCAAAAATCGCACTCCTGGTCGAAAACGACCTTGGGTACCTAGTTTAAAAAAATATCCGTAATTCATTCATTTTAAAATCTCTAACATAGAAAATATTGTTATTCAGACAATTCGGTACTTATGTCAAGATTTTTTTTTTGTCTTTATTTTTATTTTTACGGATAGAAGATATTATTAGAAACTAATTTAATTTTTTTGCAATTTATGGAGTTTATCAATACAAACTTAATTTTTACTTTATTCTGTAAATGGCAAACGTGGGCGCGAAAAAATCATTGGAACTCCACATTATTCACGTTATTGTTTAAAAATTTAATTTTAAAATAAAAATTACCCGCCTTCTTTTTCTAACTCCATGTTTGAAACAGAAACGGCAACATGAAATGTCAAATTCTGACACATTGAATATATTTTTTCTGAATGGCCAGTTATTTTAAGTTGGGAGTCACGTTGCAGGGTTTGCCTCGAACACTTGTCTCACGCGTGGTGTTCGCGTGGTTCGCGTCTCAGCCTGCCACGAGGCTCCTAAATCCTTCTCAGTTGTTCTTACTCAAAAACAATCCTCGAGATTGGATAGACACTCCCTCAAATAACTTGACACTGGCGAAATCTAACAAGGAAACGCCATTAAATAAAAATAGAATAGAATATTTTAAGTTGATATTTAGTTTACCAAGGAGTTAACAGGTCCAACGTCTTCGTTGAACCGAAAAACGACGTTATTTTATTAAAAATATCTGTGAGTAATCCTTTCATTTTAAATTATCTGACAAATAAAATATTGTTTATGAGACAATTTTCTCGAAATGGTTTTCGATTCAGCCCTCCAAAAAAAACTTGACACTTGACCTACCTACCGATTTGACCAAAATGTCGGTGATTTTTTTTTTCATTACGTTCAGAATTAGAATAGTTACCGCCGGTCATTATGATCTCCTCCTTTTTTGAAGTCGGTTAGTAAAAAATATCACATGTGTAATTTTGAAACTCGAAATATTTAAAAACAATCTGTAGGTACTTATAAAATAAATTGAAGGCATACTCCGTTACTCTACATATTGTGAAAGCATAATTTTTGTATCTCTAAGTATAGTAAATTTTTTTGCCCTCAGTGATGATCGTATTTAGTTTGAAAAAAGTGGTATGTATGTAGGTTTCACTTTAAATTAACCGAAACTTCCCACTTTGGTTAATTTAAAATGTTTTAGTTAAGCAATGAATTTTTATTGTGTGAAAAAAAAATATTACCTACTAACTAGGTATTCTTCACTCAACCAAATTTCAAAAAATACTTAACACTTTTCTTATCGATGGTGGGAGCTCAAACAAAAGGTCACGGAAAACTTACAAAACATTATCAACATTTTTTATTGAAAATTGACAGCAAGTGATGACGTCACAAACGAAAATATACCCTTAATATAGCCTACGCATGCCCAAAACGAAGGTAGGTATTACGTCATTATTAGTAAAATTTTTACACAAAAATTAAAAGTCTTTATTGTAACAAAAACAAGTAAAATGGGACTAGTAGGTAAACTAGCAACACTTAATACTAGAAACCTAAATTTTCCACCAGCTTACCACTAAAGGACGCTCCAAACATAGTCGAGCAGCCAGAGTCCACTAAATTATCTCCCTTACCCGCGACTTTTGTTCAACCCCCGGTCTTTTGTCGATGGTTCACAATAAAATTTTATCCCGGAAACCTATTCGCAGTTACCTTTTATTATAATGTTGCAGCTGGTTTCCCGAAGTACTTTTCAGCAGGGCTATTGTTGCCCCCGCATAATGGGGCCAACCTTTTTATTCCGTCTCAGATTTTTGAATGTGTATACGCGACCTTCTATGACGTTTTTGTGAATTAGGGCTGTGACTACTCAAGTATTTTAAATTGCTTCCCTTTTTACGAGACGATTAAGGGATTTTTTCAGTCTTATGTGTCTTATCAGCTTGTCACTTCTCTATAAATTAATAGAATATAAGAATAAATAAAATTGAGTTAAAAGTATTTAATAATCCCTGAGCAGGTTAAGGGGGAATGTTTTTTTTTTTTTCACGAGTTGAAAAACCCCCAAAAACGTCGCACCTAATAGTATGGGTTCAACTTAATATTATGCTAACTGTTTTTTAAGGATCATCAGACCAGACCATCAAAGTAAATAAATTTGTCTATGGAATCAACAACAGAAATCATTAAAATATATCAGCTGTCCATACAACAGATAATGTTTTTTTCGCGATTTCGACATTGGTTCCATAGATAAAGTTTTCAGTTTTATGGTCGATTATTCCCTTAAAAATCATCAGCGTATTAAGAAGGACCAAATAATACTCGCAAATTGTTTTTTTTTTTAGGGTAGCTCAACGATCTTTATTCAGTTTTTGCCTTTTATAGTAAAGCAGCCCTGTATGGGTCTAGATTATTTTTCGGTCCTTTTGTGTGTGACACAATGAATGGGCCGGGCCTGCTTTGATAGCGGTCCGAAAGTGTTGCCTTTTTGGGTCGAGATGACAGGATTATTTTGGTAGAGGTCATGGTATCTGGAGTTATAGAATTTAGGCGTTCTGAATATTTTTATGAGGTTTGTAAACATAATAACTTAGCTTTGTTAGTTTTTATCTTGAATGCTAAAAAGTTATATAGTTTTATAATAATTAGGCCAGATTCTACCAAACTTAAATGTATAGAAAGGTACAAGGAACAATTTTACTTTTGGTGTTTACACACCCCGTACTAAGAGAACGAATGTATAATTCACCTAAAGAAAGAGGTCCTTGTATCCGTACTTATTGCACTGTGAGGTTATACAGTTTAAATTTGTTATGTTTCTTTTTTTTTATAATTTTTGTTAATTATGTGACATTGACATTTCATTTAGATTAGGGTTGGTAAAACGCAAAATAAGATTACTTTATAGTAAACCGGCGACTTAATCTAAGAACAAAATTTACTTTAAGTTTGGTCGAATCGGGCCTTAAAGGACTAAGACAGCTTTTTTTTTTGTACATTTTACTTTCCAAATACAGGGTATGACAGCAAAAATATACAGCTTTTTTTTGTACATTTTACTTTCCATATACAGGGTATGACAAAACACCGTAGTAATATAATTTATATAGGTGGTTTTTTAGGCTTTTACTATTAATTTCTAATGTAATTTCTAAAATTTCTTTAAAATATGCCGATTTATACAAAATTACATTATTAGACTCAAATGTATGGAAAAGCTGATTATTTATATATTTTAACGACGTTGTCTCCGCATAGTAAAAGTTGTTCAGTTTGAAGGTCTAAACCATCCTTTAGGGTGTTTTGTTACACCTTGTATAATTAATAGAACACGCACCGTGATACGGTAACAAACCCGGATACGATGATAAAGATATTTATTCAGATACAATGTTGAAGACTGCCTTAGGCATATGTGGTAGACTAACGCTTATACAACCTCTAAATTAAGATAGATACAGGTACCTTACCTTAGTAATGGGGATAGAGGCTGATGATGATGTTAAAAAACAATGATAATTATAACTAATCCAAGCACTAGCATATCCCGAAGTCTCATGTGCATTCACTTAAAGCACTGTCTAAAATAAACGCAAAAACGCTGCCCCAAGACATTGCTAGCAGTTACCAACTTATCTTCCAGTAATAACTTTTTGTCCGTAATAACCATGCCCTAATTATTATTATTATTATGTGTCTTACGATCCGTAATCACGGGCAATTAAGTCCCGGACCTTTGGAAGGCGTGCATGGAGCCGAAGCCAACATGTAGAGGCCCGTTCAAAAGACAAGTTAATCTAAATGTAAGGGATACACATGGCGGATACCATCTCCGAGCGCACAACATGATACACACGGGGATGGTCCCCGCCAGGTGTAAAGACTATTGGAGTGCGGCTCTATGGCCGCGATGGAAAAATAAGGTCTTGGGCTATAGAGGTGAAAGTTGGATGGATGGATACTGGGCTATGGGAGGAGACTAACGGACGCCTGCCATGACAACTAGTCTCAAAATTGTAAATAGGGCAGGCGGTGACTCGCCGACTCGTCGAGTGGGCCCCATAAAACGGCCGCACGCACAAAGTGCGACAATGGGGCAACATCCCATTGAGCGGCTAAAGGTTGTCGAGAGGTGCGGCACCGGTTTCACCATCGCGGGGTTTACCCCCGTGAGCGGGTTTCCCCGTTATTACGCCATTACGTGCAATACACTTCCAACCTGGAGCATCGGTTCTGCTCTTGCGATTCCACTCTGGACGGCCAATGAAGGCAAGCCAGAGGTAGGGGGGTGTGTTACTGTCTGTATGTGTGTGTGTGAGCGCATGTCTGTATGGTCCCCCTGGATAGGGGTCCGCGGTGTCGCCAATCACCGTCAGCTCGCCACAAGCTGCCCCCGCGGGGTATTATTATTATTATTGAGTCAATGGGGCCTTAACAGACTTGCGCCTGTGCCACTTCGACCATCGCTGATCTTTTGTGAACGCCCTTTCTACAGTTCCCTATTAATCCCTACAGCAGTTAGAAATCGCAGTAGGTTTTTTGCAGGGAGGTTTTGTGTCTCATCTGGAGTCAGTACCTGTCTGCAAAGATGAATACTTCGTTTGTGCATTAGTGGACCACAATCGCAGAGAATGTGCAGGGGTATTTCCATTTCCTCCCCGCAGAACCTGCAGTAGGTGGAGTCGCTTAGTTTTAAGGTGTGCATGAATTGTGTTTATTAAAATTGCAGTGACCTGTCAGTGATCTCACTATTGCACATAGATTGTCTTTTTTAAGAGCTAATAGGCTGTTCGCATGCTTGCGATTATACCCTTTGATAGGTGCTTTGTAGTGATTTAGACCCTAATACATTATTGCTAACAAATGAAAAAAAAACACACGTCCGTTGATTTGCACATCATTCATATTGCATGACCAACAATCCAACAACGCAGGTGCATGTAAAACTCTTTTAGTTATAAAATAAATAATATAAAACAGTACAAAGCATGAAGGCTAAACGGTGGATGTATCAATCAATTACAAAGGCCGACGCCTCAAGCGATATACGCTGCAGATAGGGCAAGCCGCGCCCGTTCCTACATGCTGACTTTGTGGTTCAAGTTACAAGCTTATACGAGTATTCCGCCTCAGTGCTTTTAGAAGCTGTTCTTAGATACAAGTCAGAGTAAGTTAGACCCCACCTACTTACCTGCAACAAAATGTTACCTGCCTAGATTAGTAGAGTTTGGCTAACTCCCTCTCATTCTTGAGAAAAGAAGGCGCAGGTGCCTTGCAGGTGGCGACGATATCGTATTATGGGTATAGCGTATGGTATTTTTACTGACCCATTTTAATGTATTTCCTAAAATGAATTACTTGGAATTATGACCTGAAATGTTTCAATGGGCTTAAAATACGGAAATAATAAATATAATAAACAAATATCATTGACATTGTCACACAAATCATTTAGTCCCATTTTAAGTACGTACCAGATTCTAGCCTGGACTTGATTAATGATGTCTAAATAATAATGACATAGAATATACATAATTGTAGATACAAAACATCCATGACTCGGAAAGAAACCTAAATTTGAAAAAGACTTTGTATGTAAAAGGACGAAATGCCTGATAATTAACTATGGATCAAAATTTGATCGTGAATTATTCCATTTGACCTTGTATAAGTACACACACAATGGCAGTTTATTACTTTATCATTGCTGTGATTTTATTTTGTATTGTGTAATGCAGCATGATCAAATTCAACATTTCCGCTATCCATTTCCAAATTACACCAGCAAAAAGATCTATTGCTCACAACCCTAATCAATATCCTCGTGCTATTTGCCAACATGACGTTTTTATTAAATAAACTTCAATGTGAACCGTACTTATATAGAATTGGATGTTCCTTGTACAAACTGAAGGAGAACTATGACGGATTGCTGTGGAAATTGTGAATAATAATGTTAAACGATTTGATGCTATCTTCTTTGAGAGTTTACCCTTTTCATATACTTCTTTGATTTCCTGTCTAAACATCATCCTGCTGGTAAAAAGTATAGTTTTGTTATTCCCACAATGATAAAACCCATTAACATAATCACGACTGTATTCCATTTAGATAGTCAAGAACTTTGATACAACTAAATAACTGTTAACACTTTTACTTTAATATAGCATAGATTAAAATTAAAATTGTATCCACACGGAGATAAGATATAATTTGAGTTGAGGGGACAGAAAAGTCTAAAGCTCCTTTAGATTATGACACTGAACAACTTTCCACAAAAGAACATGGATCGAAAAAATCGTGTTTTAACCTTATTGAAGAACGCGTAGCGCTGATACAGTGCAACGGACGTTCGATCAGCCGTATTACATTACGGCTAAACGTTGATCCGCCGTAATACAAAACGACTCTTTTTTTTAACGGCTAGCTCTTATGAAATTTGGTGAATTCTGCAATTTGGCTGATACATTAATGCTTAACCTAGTAAAACGAACGTATAACTTCCACAAAATACATCAGTAATTTCATTTTTTAGTTTTTAATCTCTATAATATTTATTTTTTAATCATTCATGATCACAACAATTTTAATTAAATTAAATTAAATGCATAGCATATGCTCACGACTATATTCCCAGACGGGGTAGTCAGAGATATTCTGAAACCTCAGAATATCCACGATAGACCACCACCACCTAGTCGATTTAAAGTCTCCAATAACTCCATAAAGCGTCAACTAAATCCTTGTAGAAACACTAATGGAACCATTCTAAGCTCCGCGGATAACGAACACAACAAAAGAGTGACAACTCTATTCCTTTACTAAATTGCTCCTTTAAGACTTTAAAGAAGTCTTAACAAAGAACTTTGAGAACTGTTTTTCAGTAATGATTACTACAAATTCTCGTTTTTTAAGCTTTTCAGTCGATTAAATTGTATGACTCGCTCCAAAGAACTTACTATTCTAGCAAATGCTCACGATTTTATGACCGAAATAAGTAACTAATCAAATAACGCCAATCTAAAATTTGGCTTTGGTAGACGGCCTCAAAAGTCACAACCCATGATGAGGTCTAAATTTGAATTTTTTGCCGTAATGCGAGCCAAAAGACAAGGAAACGAACAGGAGTGTGATTTTTGAAAGTCACACGTTAAAATCATTAATAAAAAATGTTAAAATTACTATAGAGATCGTACACCATTCGGACTCGATTTTGAATTCCACGAAAATAGCACTGACTCGTGTAGCAACCGGACGCAACATTAGTGCCGTAAATGTGAATAGTTTTTTCACTCTTGAATTGGCACTTGGTTTAGTATAAGACTTGTTTGAAATTAAAATCAGTTTAGGCACATCTAAGTGCGTTCAAATCATAAAGGTATTATATCAGGAATAGAGCAACTGACAGCTGAGAGAGCGAGATGTACCTAGCGGCACCACTGTATAATAGAAAGGGATACGTGACGCGAGGCCACAGAACCGTTTTCTAATCTCTTACCAATTTTTACAATTCGGTTTCCATGAATAAATGCGGATCTAAAGTGAAATCGTAGATAATTTTGTGAAATATACTGACACTACTTCATTTATTTATTCACGATTTCACGTTAGACTCAGAATTATAGACAGTATTAGAATTTTTGCCTGCTAATAGTCTCCTGAAAACATTCAAAAACGGTTTCATTTGACAACTCATCTCAGTTACTCTATTCCTGTAAGGTATAATACCTTTATGAATCAAACACGATGACGGAGCTGTCGTTCGCTACGATACGATTATACAATCGTTACGCTACGATTCGATTACGTTTCCTAACTGGGCTCTCACACGATGACACATTGACGGAGCGGCATTTGTGATGCAAGGAGTTGTATGAAACCGCACATAGAAGCACAGACGGTGCGTCAATCCGACTGACGTCTGGCGCTCCGTCAATGTGTCATCGTGTGTGATCCCACAGAGGAAACTTAATCGAATCGTAGCACAACGATAAATTGTCTCTGTCTTGTCTACCCAAGTGGGATATAGGCATGAACATAGTTATGCAAAGCAAAACAGACCACAAATGAGTACCTCCATGATCATTACCCACTTACACTGTTGCAGAAACGCTCTTTAAAGTTAATCCTCCATTAAATCTCTTGTTAGCTTTTACTACGTCAACAAGACAAAAAGTGACAGCAAGACATTTTAATGGAGGATTAACTTTAATGAGCGTTTCTGCAACTGAGTGTTAGAGTATAAAGCCTACCCTACCAAAACCACCTTAAACCAGACAAACAAAAACTTTCCAAAAACAAACTTCACACTTCAGACAGTTCCATCAGACGCAAATTGAGAGAATTCTCGACGGCCAGTGTCTGGGCACGTCCCGGTATAATAATGCGGAGACTCCATGCAATAATTTCAATATTCCTGTGCATAATATCCATAAAGCCGACATAGCTCGGGGCATGCCCCGCAAAGAATGAGGGCACATTCCTTCATCACGCCATCCATGCCACGTCTGGCAGCCATATTAATAATTTCTCTTCTATATTACTGAACTAGTGTACACGTCAATGGCCTGGCTTGTACATTCTGTTTCAATAGGTTTGTATTAAAAAAGCTTACTTTTAGATAGAACGTAGAATTGAAAATCGATGATTGTAGGTACCTAATTACGTATTAGCGATAGTGTCCTTTATAATTTTGGCAGTTATTTGATGTTAAAATACTTTCCTGTCTTCTTTTTTCTTCGAATAGCAAACAAATTCTTAGTATCGTAGAAGTGTAGTGACTAGTAACCCGGCCCTTTGTACAGAGGGTGGCAGTTCGTTTATCAGCCTAGATCAGTCACCTCCCAATGAGTTTTCAGGAACTTTTTTTAAGATTTGTATAATACGGTTAAACGACTGAAGTTTGGTAAAGGAAAATACTGTGAGGAATTGAAGATAAATTAATCGTGTCTATCCAAAATCATTAAAAATTGCGATGGGTTCTCTTGCTCATTGCTAGTAAAATGAGGATGTTCTGAAAATATTTAGAATATAAGGATATCTCTGATTATCCTCACTATTGCATTACGGGCTTCGGATTCGATATGACGACAATACAAGGTGTTACAAAACTACAAATAAACATTTAAGGGGGTGGTGTAGACCATCAAACTGAACAACTTTCACTATGGGACCAATATCGAAATCGCGAAAAAAAAAATTATGTTCTATACTCTACAAATCGACTAGAGCTAAAATATGTATGGGATTTAAAATTATTTTTTTCGCGATTTCGATGTTGGTCCCATAGAGAAAGTTGTTCAGTTTGACGGTCTAAACAACCCCCTTATGAGTTTCAAAAATTTATTGTTACTTATGAAACACCCTGTATAATAGAACATTTGTGCCTACTTGAGTGACTCTATCCAAGTTAATCAAATTTGAAAAATTGAGTATCAGGCGAGACTTGAACACGCACTCTTTCAATCCGGGAAAGTGCGTTATCCAATTTCGCCACCGAATCCACTAACCAAAGAATCTGTTGCGTTTTAAAGGGCGTGCACGCACGTGCGTGCGTCTATCCAAATTATTATAAAGTAACCCATTTCCCATTATATTTATCTAAACGGACGAGAGAGGAAAACTGTGTTTAACGTTAATGCACTTAAAATATTCTGCGTATGTACTTGTAAGTTTTTGTAAAAGAGCAAATAAGTCATTACAATTTTTAGAAATGACCATCATCTAGCTTTGAAAGAAAACTAGAAAGGTGGCATTAGTATTGTGAGAAAACACATTAAACTCACGAGTTTCACACTGAAAATGCCATGTCTACTTATAATAAAGACGCACAACCTAATTTTAAAGTTCAAATAAATTACTTCTCAACTCATCCGAATCAAACCCCTTCTTAAAGGCATTGTTACACAAAGTTCAAGCACATTAATCATCATGCTTTGACAAAAGGGGATTGAGGAATAATGGCGGTGCAACCGGCGACAGGAACAAAGGTGTTACAAACGGCGCATGACTAGATATGGAAATGATTAATGATTGAAAGAAAAATGTTTGGGAAAGCATACGTATCACGTGTTTTGGTTTTCTTTGAAATGTCTGAATAACGATGAAAGAAGTAAATGTGTGCGGCATGTCGTTATTTTTAGTGGTTTAACGAATTGAAAAGAAAAAAAAAGAATGATGTAACTGTTTAATCATCATCATCAGCCTATACAGGGTGAAATTGATATCATTACCCATCAAACTGAACAACTTTTACTATACAGGGTGTTACATAAGTAAAAATAAATATTTAAATCTCTTAAGGGGGTTGTTTAGACCATCAAACTGAACAACTTTCACTATGGGACCAACATCGAAATCGCGAAAAAAAAATCAGATATTGCATACATATTTTAGCTAGAGTCGATTTGTAGAGTATGGAACATCAATATTTTTTTTCGCGATTTCGATATTGATCCCGTAGTGAAAGTTGTTCAGTTTGATGGTCTAAACCACCCCCTTAAATGTTTATTTGTATTTTTGTAGCACCTTGTATAGGTAGGAGCAAGTCGATCAGATAAAAAAAAACAGTTGTTGCATACATTTGAGTCGAGTAGGCACTCGTTTTAGTATGGAACAGCACTTTTTTTTGATTCGATCGGTTTGCTGCCATAATAAAAGTAGTTCAGTTTGATGAGTTACTCTTAATGATATCAATTTTACCCTACCACAACAAGAGTGAAGGCCTTCAATTCAACATACACGTGCCCAATGCGGATTGGTAGACTTCACATACGCATCAGAATATGTTCTTCAGCGTATGCAGCTTTCCTTACGATGTTTTCCTTCACCGTTTAGGAGCAGTCTGTATTACGTAGGTGGGTGTATAAGTTTATACTTTTTAAATATGATTATTTATTGGATTCTTGACACGGAAGTCGTAGGTTCGATTCCCACGTTCGATTCACACATAGTGATATGTCACTTTATGCGTTTTTCCCGTAGGTTAGGACATCAACAAACAAACCCGATTATCTGAAAAGAAAGACGATTCCGTGCTTCGGATGTCACGTTAAGCCGTTGGTCCCGGCTGTAATTATGGACATCGGAAAAACTACTAAAACTGTTGGTAATGTAATAAACTAGGGAGATACGGTAACGACTATTAGTGGCAAAAACAGGCTAAAATGGAGATAGCTAGAAAGACTTAGGTACGAATTCATACGCACAGACTCATAATAATTTTTTTAGGGTATATTTTTTGTTTTTTAACCAAACGGCTTTGTCAGCTGTCGGTGCTACTAATACCAATGATGATTAACCTAATCTTTACATAATTATCTTGTGATTAAGTTATTCAGTTGCCATGAAATAAAAACCATACGTTGCATGTGTATACTACGAGTTTTTTCTATGGACAACATTTTTTAGTTTTATTTTACAGAATTTTTTATTTGGTGGCTCACAACACAAAAGGTTCTATTGTTCAATTTGTGGATCTGAAAAATATTTTGGAAAAGGGAAGATATTTTTGTAGGCTATTTTTGGGAGTCTTTCCACTATACGTACTTTTGTTTGTATAGTAAACAAAGTCTACTTTGCAACTTGATAGAAAATGTGTAAAACATTTTGGGTTCAAACGCAAAGTCATGCAGTAGCGATTTGTCGCTTATAATGCAGTTTCAACTTTATGGAAGAGAAAATAGCATCTAAAATGCGCCAAGAAAAAGAAATAAGTTTGCTGAGAACCCGACTTCCAATATCGAAAAGGCACTAGAAAAGAACTTCATTCGAAAAAGCTAGAGAGCTTTTGTTACGTCAAAATTGAATGCAACTAAAGTTACATGTAACTACGGAATGGAGTGGAAATTGGTTTAGAGTAGACGATTTTGGGCTCTGGTCACAATCTTAAATACGTATTAAAAGAATTTAATTTGAACTTACCGTACACAAGAGACTATTCACCATCCCACCCCCATTGCTCTCACCACTACAAATGAGCTGCAATGGGACCTAACAGCCTATAACTCACATTAACTGTGCACTTTTAATTACAATCGGTATTTACATTTTGTAGGAAGAATCGCGATGAATTTACTCAAATACGGATTTTGTCTTCTTCCTTCGTAGTACTATCTAACTTGATCGAGCTGACCACTGACTCTATCTGACTGGATAGAAAATATTTGGCATCAGTATGGAATATAAGACACACTTTTTTCTGGAGTGTCTAACCTCTTAGCCTTGAGCTCCAGACACACTTATGTCCTTCAAGATATCCTTCATACCTGAATGCATATTACTATGAAGTTTCTGGAAAGCAGTTGCTGTAGCCGAAAACGACTAGGGTCAATAGTATATTCAACGACTCTAAGAAACGGTCGCAAATCGTGATCGTATCGTCCGCCAAAAATCCAGCCTCCAAATGAAGCAGCAAAGTTTCCCAATTCGAGTTAATTAAAAGAAAACAAGCACGTACGTGCCGATGTTAGCCGAGATCTGCCGAAATATACCGAAATACAGCAGATTGCGACTCGGAAAATACGGGTGGGTTGTCTCTAGCACAGAAATGGAGGTTTCCGTTGAATGCAACTAGCGTTTTTGGAGCTTCGTACAGTAATTACTTTATGTCTTGATGCAGGAAAATTAAATTTGTACAGCTGCAAAATCTAATAGAACGTGAAATGTGTTTGTAAGTCATCAACATTTTTCACATATTTTACGGTTTCCGAGGGCAATTAAAAAGATGCTATTAATCTCTATTTTTAAACTGATGGATGAATGAATGACATCAGCGTTAGGAAACCAGTGGCCAGTTAAACACGTGGCGATGAGTAAGAAATAAAGTCCCCAATCTATCGTCCTAAGAATGGAAACAGCGCACCAAATGATCCTGAAGCTCACTAGGTAACAATTGACGCGCAACACGTGACGCTCAATATGTTCGGCAACGTTGCAAAATAACGCGCGACATAGCTTCTTTTGCAAGAAGATTTGCAAAAGATTGGGGTGATTGGGGATCTACCTCCTAGCGGTCCACCCCCGGAAACGGCATCACAAGCTACCAAGTTTGTGGTGGCGGCTGAACGATCCCCCACAGCGGTATGTGATAGGCTCCGCAAGGAGCCGCCTGGCTCGCGACCACCCTCCTGCCGGTGTCTGGTGCCAAGCAGCTTGCTGCGTTCCGTCAGTATGCAGGAGTGCCATCGCACTTCTGAGTAAGCTCTGTACATCTTCGACCCCATAAAAAAAATACTGAAAGAAGCAACGTCGTGCGTTGTTTTACTATGCTGCCGAACATGTTGAGCGTCACGTGTTGCGCGTCATTTGTTGCCTAGTGGATACGAGGCTTCAATGATTGTCCCCCAAGACATTGATTTGCAACTTGCATGCTACCGATGGTTTAAATCACGATTGTGATCAATGTTTTTTCCAGTCTTTAATTTGAGAATGTTAGTTCCAGGCAGTGCAGTCAGATGTTAGGTGTCTATTCGCGTGAAACTACATTAGAGCCTATGATGGGGTCTTTACCATATTCTGACACTGCCAATCTGAATTGGATCTCTGTAGTGGAATATGGCCTACTTTCTCTTTCTTTTATTAGTGAATGAAGTCATTTGCCTTACAGTAGCAAAAAGCGAAACTCAATTCTCCTTATTAAACATTCACACATCTCTTTCGATCGTCTTTCATTTCAACAACAACATCGAAGTATCAATCAATCCGTATCTGGCGTACCGAACATCCATGTTAACCCTTTGAACGCCTAATGCTCTACGTACATTAACCGGACGATAGTACAGCACTATTTTTGGCTGAAACACTAACAAACGAATGCACGGGTTCGATTCTCGAACGGATTATTTACGATGTTACTCGTGATTAAAATAGAAACGTTGGCCATGCCGCTGGTTTGTGCGGAATTCTGGATTGTATAGGTGTTGTATAGATAGGCGTGTTAGAGATTATGTTTAACATATGTTTCGGTTTTAGATGACTTTCTGTCTTTCGTGGAAATGATTGTAACGTATTATGAATGACTTGTTCATAGAAATGCAACAATGTCTACAGTTGTTGAGGTTTATATGTTAGTTAAAACTTACATAACTAATCACAGATTTTAAGGTGCATATTACTTGATCACTAGAGCACTAATAATAAATATTCTTTGACAAATAAGTATTTTTTGGAATACTATAATGTCTTATAGTACCTATAGTAACATAGTCTTATAGTATAGTAGTAGTATAATCTCGATAAAAAAACCACGAAGACGACACTTTTATGCGAATATTTTGACAATTAATAATAACATTTTGCAACGTGTTGTTATGAACGTTAAACATAAAAAAATCTTCATTGAATATTGTGAAAATATAAAGTAATGAAACAAAATATTCTTTATTGGCAGTACACACACCAATACATCTGTGGCAAATGGTAATCTGATGAAGATCAACATTAATTGGTTATTATTGGTTCGGTTCATAATCTACACTACAATATAAAACTGTAACAGAAGTATGTCTCTACATTGAAGATATTCAGAAAAAAGCTTACGATACTTAGCTTTTAGTTTTTAGGTATTCCTGACTCCAAATTTATTAATTTTAAATTTTTTTGTTAGTTTTTCGATCATCTTGAAAAAACTACTGCTGAAACTCTTTGTGTTTAAATGTTTTCTTTGTGCTTATTATGATTAGACTTAAAAACTGGTAAAATAATCTCGGTACCATGACGGGAACCGGTGTGAACGAAGTCGCGGGCAAAATCTAGTGCCTTATATTATTAGAGTGTAAAAATGTTGGTATTTCCATTATATTTTGTCCAAAACAATACTATACTATGTACTTACCTATCACTGAATCAAAATTAACCAGGCACCGACGTGCTAAATTGCTAGCCGGTATCAAAGTAAAATAAATTACAATTAATGGAAAAAGGTCCGTTCATAATGAAGCTCATTTTAATATTCACCCGTATTATGAAGTGATAATCAGATTTGAATTAAAGATAATTCGTTCGCTGCCGATAATTGAACAAATATATTCAGTGTCAATATTATACATTATTAAACATTTTCAGTGTGTAATTGCCCTATTATAACATGGAAAATTATTTTACAGCACCATTATTTTCATTTCGTAATATACACACATATTTTGGATTAGAATAGATTAGACTTACATAAGGTTCAATTTCAATAGTCCTTAGATATATATTAGTCAATAGTAATTAGATTACTCAGTCCTCGATTTTGAATAAGTATATTTTATTACAAAATCAACTCTGAAATCGTCGAGTGGACATTTAACTCTGTATGAAACACCGCTCCAAGACAGCTGGTGATTGTAGTAGTACTCTGTGGTTGTAAAAATGTTTCCAAAAATCATTGTGGTTGTAGCAGTGTTTCCGAAAATCATCAGAGATCATACTATTCAACATTACTAAAGTCCAAAGAACAATAGATGAATATCAATTTGTTTACCTACCTCAAAATTACTTATACAGGGTGTAAGGAAAGTATCATTAACCTTTATACTCTACCCATCAAACTGAACAACTTTTAATATCAGAGCAAACCAGTCAGAGACAAAAAAAAAATCTGCTACTTGTCTCATAATTTTAGTCGAGTAGGCAAGGCAAACTCATATTATCTTCAAATCTGTTGTAAAACTATGAAAAAACAAAAGCGGTGTTTACTTCTGTGTGTCCGGTGAATAACGGTCCAACTCAAAAAATGCAACTTTACAGGAGAGCCTAAAAACATAATTTTTTGGTAAAAAAAAATATTTTCTCGAAAACCGTTTCATATTTTTTCAAGCAAATCACTGTGTCTTCTAGATATTTTTATGGTCTTTTATTATTATATGGTTTAGTCTATGAAATACTTACCGTGCTGGAGATATTTCGTTCAGAAGTTGAATTAAACCTTTTGACACTAATAAAAATACGTTACATTATGATTTAAATTGAGTTAGGGCCTTTTACACTTCACAATAACCTTGGTATAAAATGGTTTATGTCATATTTTAATTTCATTTTTATTCCATCCCTTTCTTAAATACACACCACCGGAAAACTTACTTTGTAAACTGAATCAAAACGAATTGATAAAAGTAGTTTTATTTAGGTTAAACAAGCTCATCACAAAATTACAAAGTGTTTTTTGAGTTAAATTCTTTTTCACAAAGGTAACATTTTGTGCGTATGGATTTAAATCTAATATTTAATATTATTTTTAAGGAAAAATATAACAAACACTTGCAAAATGTACTTTCTAAGCTCACTGTTTAAGCTTTTAATATCCACCATATTCAGCATTAAATTTAAGTGACATAAAAATTAGATATTTTCTAGAAAAAATATTCATTTTGTTATTAAGTAGGTAAGTAGTTTTATCATATATAGGTATATTTTTTTGATGGGTAACACTAGCTTATATGCAAATTTTGTGACGTGGGTAAAGCCACGTGGTATCAGTAATGCTGGAAAGTGAAATATTAAACAACAAACCAATATAAAAACAATACAAAAACAAATTCTAAAGCGACGCATGCTTAAAAACTTATCAAGTTAGAACTCACGATTCTGTGCCACAAAATTGTATGACCAGTCTGATGTATTGTCATTCTTAAATACACGTTTGATATCCGGTTCGCCTTGCAGTGTTGTTATTATACAAAATACAAGATATTTTAGGAAAAAAATAGTTTAATTTCAAAGAATAAACAACAGATTCTTTCTTTACCACTCTATGTACAAGCCTATGCTTGAAGTGCGGTTCGGCAATCCCTAACTAAAACAAGGCCTGACATTATCACTTAGTTCAATATAACAGTACCACCCTTAAAAAAAATCGCCAGATTGTATTCATACTAAGTGATTCTTATTCTCACTACATAAAAGAAAATATTTGGTGATTGACGGTTTAACTCACTTATTCGACATACATTTTTGGTGAGACGTATAGCGTTCTCCCCAGTCCAAGATGATGTCAGTTTCCGTACTTAGCCCGCTATCAAACGCGCATCATATTCATGAGCTACACTTGATTTTGTATGTAGGTATTAACTATTAAGGTTTTTGAAATTTGGTTTAACTCAGATAAATCATATTTCACAAAACAAAATAAATTGTGTCGAAGGATTTAAGTCGAAGTAAATCCATGTTCACCTAATTTTATATTGGTTTTATGATCTAACTCTATTTCAACCATTGTGCACGATAAAAAAATGGACTTAAATCGTTTTGTAATAAGTCTATCTCTGGAATTATTAAAGGTATGAATATTCCAGTAACACCATTTTGTAGAGAAAAAAAAATTGAGTATTATGGCATTAAAAACTCATTTTGGATCTAAGTTGAGTTAGACCGTTATTCACCGGACCCACAGACTTATGAGTTATGATACCAAAAACATACATTTAAAGATCATTAAGTAGTATGTATATAGTAAGAAATCGAGGTATAGAATTTCAAAACATTTTCGCTTTTTGTATGAATGTTGGCAACACCAACATAAAATGTAGTAATTAAAAATGTTGTATTTCCGCTTCCTCCTTCCATATTGGGACGGTGCTTGTGCGTGTAACTAAGCTTGGTGTAAAATTCACTAAAATAAACCTCCAGTGCCTCAAACAAGACTTTCCATTATATCCAACACTCCTGCCATCAGAGGAAACCTACAGTCCACTGAAGTCTCTCCAGCGAAGCTATATAAAACCTGTAGGCCACGTTGTCTACAATGAAGACTGCCAGTTTTAGAATCCCCTTAAAGGTACACGATACATTACACAAGCGTTGAATGAGAAACAACAGGAATTTAGTACATAAAAACAAACGGTCGGACGTCGGTCGGTTCACTTTACAAGATTGATGGTTTGCTTTATATTCATATTTATAAGTGTTGCCCAATGGTTTGGTGAGGGAAATGTGAGTTGTAGAGTTGATTTAGATACTCGTAAATAAAAAAAACTGGTCAAGTGCGAGTCGGGCTACTCGCGCACCGAGGGTTCCGTACCACACCACCACACAACGCATTAACTTAGAAAAAAGTTTTGTTTTCTTCGGGACCTTTACGCAAGACCGACTGACACTTGGCCTGTTTTTATTATTTGTTGTTATACTGTAGAGTTTTCAGTGGGACGTATATAGGCTGTGATGATGGTGATGAAATAGTGATTTCAGTGGGACGTATATTGTTTAAAGATTGTGATTTTCAAATAAGGAAAAATAATTTTCAATATTATGTACCCCCGATATGGTCTTTCGACGCGAAAGTAAGTAGTCAGTGGTACTCAATTAGGAATGTAAACATCAACGATTTTTTTCGGTCTTCACTGCGCTATGTAAATATCAAGTTTTTATACAACGTTGTCTTTATTGACTCTATAGGCGCTGGCTTTAACTCCACAGACATTCTTAATTAAACCTTACACCCTTATAAATAAAGCTTACTGTCACATCACCATTAAATCAAAGCAACAATACATTCATTTTCTAAGCACAACACAGTACTATTGTTCTTAGTCTACTACTATGAGTCATTGTTACCTGAGGCGTACTAATTGTCGATAACTGGCACTATTCTAATTGTGGCCACTAATTGGTGGCCTCGCCGTAGAGGTATGTATAAGTGTGAAAGTTATGAAATGGACATTAGAAACTTTAATGCTTTGATGAGTGATTTGGTATGTTGAGTTTTATGATTATGAATTATTGATTAGAACAATACTGTTCATTCAAACAATAATAGGAAATAAACTAGCAGCTACGCTTCTTCGTCTGCATAGTTGTAGTTTCAGACCACTCCAAATGGGATAATGAGCCCTATTTAAAAACATGAAAATCGTAATTTACAAATTACAAGTCAGGGTACTTACATTGCTGATAATGTTAAGGCCCATGTTACCTACTGCATGTTTATTGTCATTACCAGTAACCAGCAATGTAACCGGATTTGTCAATGTAAATTACGATTTACATTGACATAAGTACATAAAAAATTATTCTGTCTTTGTCCTGGAGTGAAATTTTTGAAACTCATTCGGTGAGCTCAGCAGTTGAAAATTACAAAATTACTATGAAGATATGCAAGTTTCTACTGCAGATTTGACAGGAGTGCGATTTTTGACAGTCAAATAAGCAGTAGAAAGATACATGAGAACGTTTTTGTATGAAATTTAAAAACCGTTCAAGCTCACCGATGACATTCAAAAATCACACTCCAGGAGTGCGATTTTTGAATCTCATTCGGTGAGCTCAGCAGTTGTAAATGTCAAAATTACTAAGGAGATAAATGCATCTTTCTACTGCGGATTTGACTCTCAAAAATCTCTCTCCTGTAGTATGATTTTTGAAAGTCGAATCAGCAGTAGAAAGATGCATATATCTCCATTGTAATTTTGACATTTTCAGCTGATGCTGAGCTCACCGAATGAGATTCAAAAATCGCACTCCAGGTCGTGAATTTTTGTATACAAGGTGTTACAAAAATACAAATAAACCTTTAAGGGGGTGGTGTAGACCATCAAACTGAACAACTTTCACTATGGGACCAATATCGAATTCGCGAAAAAAAAAAGTTATGTTCTATACTCTACAAATCGACTAGAGCTAAAATATGTATGGGATTTAAAATTGTTTTTTTCGCGATTTCGATGTTGGTCACATAGAGAAAGTTGTTCAGTTTGACGGTCTAAACAACCCCCTTATGAGTTTCAAAAATTTATTGTTACTTATGAAACACCCTGTATATTGTAACAAATATGATATCTTAGATGCTTCGTTAATATCATGTGAAGAAAGTTGCTTCCATTCTATCCAGGAACCACGTTACACGTTATTCAAAGTTATTTATAAATAACATGCTATTTCAATTGTTTACCTAACGCATCAGCTGTTAGACAAGGACACGCGTATAACGTCTGAACAAAATAAACAGATTCGCAAATCCCAATGAAATAAGAAACATGATATACCTACGAACAAATTTTTCACCTTTTAAATTAAAGCGTAGGTATTTAAATATCAGTAAAACTGGTCACGTCTCTGAAACTAGACATTATCATTTTACAGACTAGAAAATCGACCGAATGCCTGTTCCCATACTTCAGAGCTCCATTTTTAAAAATGACGTGTAATACATACGCAACACATTGGTTATCATAAAATGCATGCATGCTACAGTCCCCAAGGGGATAGTTAGAGATATTCTGAAAAATCAAATCATCCACGTTTCACTAGTGTTGGTATCCCCAACATTAATTTAGTAGTAAATTTTGTATTAACTAGCTGGTAACCCTTTTGTACCGTCGGTTCGTGTGCGTGTTCGTTTATATTGAATTTCCTGCCCACCCCACAAATACTAGCTGCCTCACAATCAGTCTACATAAGTAAAAATATTAGAGAAACAGTTTTCTTCAACTAGTAGGTACAGCACCTCAAAAAAAAAAATTATTCGTACTATTTTCACTACCATAATCCTTTTACTAATGAAACTAGTAGATGAACAGAGATGACCTACAACCTGGCCCAAACTTTATATAGTCTGGGTTTTAGCCTGGGGTCGTTGAGGTCAAGCCGCAGTAGTTTCGGATAAGAGCACAATGTCAGTCACGACCTTAGTGCTACTTGACCTAACCCTAGCCTGGCTTACGAAATATATTATGCTACTTGAAATTATTACTTAGTGTAGCGACAAATCAGCGGAACTTACGGCGCCGAACGTTCCGTTGGATACGCGTCTACTAGGAAAAATGACGCGTACTGGCGCGTACTGGTGTGTCGATGGAATAGGGAAAAGCATTGCTCGCGTATTCAACCGAACGTTCGGCGCCGTACGTTCCGCAGTTGTGTCACTACACTTACGTTGCTACAAGCGGTGACACCTATACACACGAGTAATATTAAAAAAACAACGGCCCTTAGTATGGCAGCGAGATATAGTGCTATCGCACCTTAGCTCGCTTTCTATTTGCGCGCGATAACAAACAAGATGAAAGGCGTGATACACCTGTATCACGCGCAACATGCTGCGGCTTTTGGCGTGTCTTCCTTATCTATTAATATATGGATTCAGAATACAGTTATGTATAGGTTAATTCGGTAATAAATTTTCCTAAAAAGAAAAATTGTAGGATAAAGGTAGTCGCATATTAGACCGGACCGCATCGGGCAGCGCATGTCGTATCGCAAGGGAAAATGTCTACTTCGCACATTAGAGCGTGCCGGGTAGCATCACATTGACGGATTTTTAGTTTGAAGTAAACTGGCAGACGTTGTGATAAGTTCCGCTTTGTATAGCACTTCGACAGCCTGCATCGCATGGATAAATCGGCCGCGCAAAAGTGCGACTTGCTCCGGGGCGGCGGCGTAGTATGCGTTAATTCATGTAAATTAAGTATATTATAGAAGTGATTTGGGCGGATATTTACGCTGCGGCCCGCCCCGATGCGGCTCGTCGTAATATGCGCTAACCTTAAAGGATTAGTTATAGATTGCATAAAGATATATATTTTCTTTAGGCATGACTTAAAGTTACTGAAAATTTCGGAAGCAGTTTTCTGATCAATGTTTTATTTTTATCAAAATCGTATCACTCTGGCGTTAGAAGAAAAAAAGTGAAGTTATGCAAATATGAAGTAAAGTACAAAAGGCATATAAATTCGCGCATAGGTTTTATGCACTTCTTCATTTTAGATCATAGGCCAAGTATTTCGCTTACGCTGATCTTTCTACGTTTTAGATTCACTTTTTTTAAACTACGTTTATTTGTGACATTACCTTAGTTTTTAAGTTTGTATTACGTCTAACCTCTTTAGAACTTATTCATAAATCCTAATTAACACATTCAGATTTTCTGCCCTTCAAGCCGAGCTGGCTTTGAAAGCTGGATTATACGAAAATAGAACTAGACCTTGTTACAAGGGGATAGAGACCTCAGTCTATGGCCTTTAAAAGGCGTTAGCATGAATTTTTAAATGCTAAGGTGATAATTGCCTTTAAACATATCGCTGCTTCAAAACGAAAGGGCCACAAATCAAAAATTTCCAAAATCGTTTTTATTTAAAAAATGTTGCCAAATCAACCTATATTTTCATATTTATCAAAGACACCCATCGATTTTGGACTCTAAATCAAAAAATTACGCAAACGCCCTTTTAGCATTTTTGCGTTTGGTTGGTTAAGTTCTGAGCAAAACGGCCATATTTCGAGTTGCAACCTGCTGGTCGGTATAATCTCACGTAACTTATGTGCTAAACAGCCACATCGCAAAAAAATTCTCCTTTTTTAGTTAAATTTTATAAACGAAAGGGTCACATTTGGGATTACGTCTGTTTTGCATAAAAATTATAAATAAGTTTAATATCCTTTTTTTATGCAAAGGTGCCATATTAGTGATTGTGTCCGTTTCGCAATTAAAAAGACCTTAAAATGACATTATTATTTTAAACTAAAGTGGTTTATTTTGTGAAACGTCCGTTTTTTCATTAAATTTCTGTGCGTACGTTGGTATTTTTAAAGACATAACGCAGAATTTTATTTGCCATCGCGTCAAGTTTATGAATTAGTAGTCTATATCTATTCTATAGGTACAGTCACTGTCGTAAAATTGTAGGTAAACTTGGTATTTCTCTAAAATGGATCATATTCTAAATAAAAGTTACTGGGGATATAAAGAATACGTAGGATACGAGTAATATAGATAGTTTTATTTTTTGAGTAACAACTTCTAAACGGACTTTGATGATACTATAGCCATAGTAGTACCTTGGAACTTGGATCAACATTGAAGAAACAAACTTTGCCGGTTCAGTGACCAAAAGTGGGGTTTGTCCTCTGAAAAATGACACAAAAAAATACTCAAAATTTTTTGTTCAAAAAATATCACAAAAATAACTTTCTGACGTCATTTTTTGACTCTGCCACCGCGTTGGAAAGTATACTTGTAGAATAGATGCAGCCACTTCCCGATCTTGTATAAACTCTCGCTAGAAGCTGGCTTGAAGCTCTCCTGGGTCAACTTCCACTACGTACCAAAATTTAGAGATACATGGGACAACGGGCCTCCCACTGGACACTTCAAATTGGAGATAATGTCTTTCAAAGGGTGTCTAATTGAGGTCTATGGGCTGCACCACAACACATAAGAATATTATAGAGGAGAAAACTAATGTCCGCAAACAAAACAACATAAAAAAAATGGGTCAGGACCGGCATGTCAGCAAAACAGGATTGCGTCGACCTACTGGCCGAAGAGTCATGGGAAAAAGCCTAGATCTATCCATCGATCTTCAAGAAAAGTAAAATATAGCCATTGAGATACCTTTTGAGATTTTAGAAGCCTTTAATTTTGCAAATTACTTACTTCTATAGTGCTTCAACACCTTTTTTTCTTATTAGAAGTATATTTTTCGATATATTTTAAAGTTTTTATGTGCCATTTAATGCGGTTTGAAACCAATTCATTTTAATTGTAAGATTTACTATAAATTTAAAAAAGGTAAGTAGATTGTTTACAAAAATCGTTTTTATTTTGACCACTTGTGTCGTTTTATCAAAATATTCATTGATATACGGGCAAAATTGTATGTGCGAAAGGGACTTTTGTGTCCTTAGTCATCTCGGTGTGATAGTTATCACAAAGTAGCAATAGAAAAAAGCTAGAGATTCAAAATACGCACCTAAGCATATATCATACTTAGGCATTGAAGAGAAAAAGTACTAAAAAACAGATCAAAAATGAAAATGACATTTTTGATTGACTCTCCTGTAAAAACAGATTTTTTGACTTGTGGCCCTTTCGTTTATAAGCAGCGATATAGGTATATGGTACAAAACATGATGTAAAATTTTAACGGTATCAAATCTATAAGGTCAAATTTAATTAGTTGGCGAAACTTAATAAACGCATTTGGTATCTGTTACTAAGTACAATTACGTGGTAATGACCCCCGGCTCGATCATATAATTCTGAGGTCAATGTTCGCCCGCCGGCCGCGCACTGCATACGATACGTACGATAATAATAATTTTGTAAATCATATCAATACCAATTATAAACATTGATAATGCAATCTGTTATCATTTACAGGTACCCTGGTTCAGTTTCGCCAACTAATTTAAAATGACCCTATATAATATGGAATGTTATTGTGAATAGAGTTATGTAAGTTAGGTTCACTTGACTGCCCACAAATGAGATTCTTATTACAAGGACATAAGGTGCAACAAAACGTTCATTTGTGTTGCCCTCTTTACAAATTTTCCCCGCCAAGCCATAAATATTCAACGCAAAAAACTTTTAGTAACTTATTTCGTTAACTAAAAAGTTTTTAAAGTCCCCTTTTTCAAATAATTAGGGATTCAGATTTAGTAACTAATTAAGTATTCTTAATTTAAGTTTTCAACTCTTGCCAACGAAGTTTTGGGCGAATTTTTTGCGTGTGTTAAAAAAATTAATGAGTTTTTGGTTATTTAGTACTTGGTTCTAGATTTTTTTGTCTAACGGTCTCTCTTTAGGTCTCTGTGACGTAGAATCGGTAATTTAATAGTTGCAGATAGCAGCAAGTGCATGAAAAATAGGATTTTGATATTGATATTATCAAAAATGTGAAAGTAATTCACAGTATTATTATTTGTCTAATATATATGTCACCGCGTCTGAGCAAAACTTAATTTTAATTTTTAAAAAATTTGTTTTGATGCACGTTCCTTAAAGACGTAAGAGATTGATAATTTTAAAGCTACCGTCAAGAAGGTACATAGTTTAATTTAACGAAAACATAGCTTGGAATTGGCAGGTCGTTGGTTCGACTCCCATCTGATACAAACTTATTTAATATTTAATTTTAATGTTGCTTTAGTTGTTCTAAATTTTTTATGTTCTAATTGTATCTGGCGACCCCTACTGGATACAGGCGTGAGTATGTATAACTAACTAGCCTTTTTACTTCATCGACATACCTACACGAAGAAATCAGTATTTTCAATTGTACCTGAACAATATAATAGCATGACTCTATCAATTAACTAACCTGGAACTTACCAAATCATCGTAATAATTCGCAATATGCGAATAGATCAGCGAATCGTAATCCATTGTTCGAAACACACACAAACACTACGAAAAGCACTTAGAAAACAAAAATATAAACACAATTAACAGCTCTATAAAATCCCAAAGTGATATTTCGCGAAATCGTCAATGATATAAAAATCACTAGTAAGTTTTACCGGTTTCCTTCACGTCGATTTAAGACGCATTGGCCGAGTAACGCCTGACGTGTACTACCGTCTGTAAAGCTAAAATAAGACCAAATTTTAAACACAAATCTTGAGTTGTGCTCTCGGTAAATATAGAGTGGTAATAACCGATGGAATGGGAAACGTAAAGCGCGTCGTAAAATTTTGGTTGAGCATGAGCTTGTAAAAGCAGTTTTAGTAAGTGATTGAGAATAAATATATTCATTTAGTTACACTATTGAGTTTAGAACACTACAAATTCGCTATTAATTTATTCCAAATTTTAACGAACGTCTCTGAAAATATAAAATTGACTACCTACCTTATTTTAAAATCAATACCAGTAATAAATTAATTTGGTGTCTCATATAAGGCGTATAAGTTTTTCTCTTCTTTTGGATATTACAATTTTTGACAATAAGAAGTAAAATGACAAAAATTTTAATAGTTAACAACAGAATATTACTTTTTTCTTTCACATTGTCAGCATAAATTTTCACAAGCATAATCATTTATTGTATCTTTAATGACGATTACTGCCATATTGTTGCATAGTGTATACATGACCGCATAGTGTGTACACTAGACCTCATGATTATAAGGATTGCCTGGTGTGTGAAGGCTAGACAATATTTGAATACCTAAATAAACATTCGTTTTTTCAATGAAAATGGGTGAAACTAGTACCTCTACCTACCTCCTACTGATATTTTAACTTATTGCCAAAGCACTGACACACTAAAAACATCACTGTCACACTTTCCAACTCTTTACAAATATAACATTGTTACGTTTTAGAGGAAGCGAGTTATGGCGTATGCTCCAGTCATGAGTTCCTTCAAATATTTTTATGTATGTATTAGTTTATTTTATAATTTCTTGGTATTTTTCAGTTACTTTGTTTTAATATGAATTGGACTGGTTAAAAAAGTTTTATTGCGTGCCGTAAAAAGTTTAAAAGTTTAAAGTTGTAACTGACGGTTTTTTAAGAGAATGATCAGACCAACATATTGAACAACTTTCTCTATGGAACAAACATCGAAAAAAATCGGTTGTCCCATTCATTTGGGTCAAGTAGAATTGCAGTTCTGTATGAAACAGAATTTTTTTTTCGATGTTGGTTCTAAAAAAAAAGTTGTTCAGTTTGATGGTCTGATTATCCCCTTAAAAACCGCCATCTTATTAAAAGGGACTCAATGTGAAAGTTTTATTTTATTTATTACTTCCGTGACTGCTTCTGAAGAGTTTGTAAAGGTAAAAGCACTACAGTTAAAACCCTAATAAGCAAAAATTTTACCTTGTTAATTTGTCTGGTAGCTTTGCATTTAAACATACAAAAATGTTTTTCAAATTATTACACTAAAGCATATTTTGGCGGGGCAAAACTTTATGTATTGTTTTTGGGTTTCATAGTAGTAACACAAGCTAACCACCTCGGTATATCTACGAACGTGTTAAACTCAGTGTAAGGTGTAACTTTGTTTAGATATACAACATTATTCTGTGAACAGATGTTTCAACTTGCCGCTTTTACACGTAACCACGTGCCCAAAGAAAATAAACCCTGTGTTTTGATTTGAAACTAATAACTGGGTCTATAAGTATAGCCCGTTGTATTTAACCACGTGTACACATTTACAATACTTTTTTAATTTTAAGGACAGTACTCTTTAAACGACTCAGTCAGTACGTCAGTACTCTTTGACGACCAAGTTGGTGTAATGGTTACCACGCCGGACTGCCAAACCAGGGTCCGGGGTTCAAATCCCGGTTCGATCATGGATGTTATATGTTTCTGCCGTTGTTGTATGGTTCCCATAACAAAAAGCATGAGGCTTACTTTGGATCATTACAATGTATGTGTTTGTGAGCGTTATTTATTTATTTATTTTATAAACCATTCAAGACTTAGGGGATCTCTTCTTGAGTATAGATAGAAAAGGATGCAAATACATACAACGTATACATGCATCCTTGTCTATCTTTACTTAAAAAGAGATCTCCACTTGAGTGACGTTCTGTAATACCCCATATTGTTTTGTGGGCGAAAGGATTAAACCTCAATCAATACTTGAAGTGCCCCATCGGCCATCGGTTCTGCGAGCAACGTGTGCCGCCCACTGCCACTATAGTTTAGCAATTCTTTGGGCTATGCCAGCTGCTCTAATTCTTCTGCTGATCTCTTCATTTCTGATTCGATCTTTTAGAGAAACATAGCCTCATAATATACATATCATTAAATACGTCAGATGATTAACATAAAATACACATCAATTAGTTCTACCTGCTAAAACCTTAAAGCATTCAAAAATAATAAACCAAAAGAACCGAGAAAAACAATGTTAAAAATCACAACACCAAACCCCAATCCTGGCCGACGTAATAACATACTCAGCAAAATAAATGAGCCGCAAAACTATTCCAGATGCGCTTTGCCCCAGCCTGCCAGTTTCGACCAAGCAAGATATTCGCCAGACAAAATGTCGTATGCCAGGCAACACACCGCATCGTAGCAATTTATTGCTGTGTGATCGTACTATGCGGTCTGGCAACGCACGCACCAAGCATTCAGGAAGTGTTGGACTCGTTTGCAAGTTATTGTATTTTTTTGACCACACATGTCATGTCAGGTTTTGAAATCAAAACCTTTATTTCAATTCAAATGAATTGAATTGAATTATTTTCGAGGCATGTATTGTGCTCACTGTCCATTATAAGTGGCGACGGGCTCACTCCCCTTCACACTGGACAGAGTTTCGGTACTACTACAGGTAAAACGTGGATGTTCTGATGTTTCAGAATATTTCAGCCCCATCGAGCAAGCAAGTATCAATCTATAATAATAAATTAAATACGAATAACCCGGTGTTCAGACCTAAGATTTATGGTTTTAAATGCTCAGTGACCTTCAAAACAACGCTTTGTCACAAATTCTAGCATTTTAATAAAAATCTAGCTTATGTTAATCAGATCAAAATCTTCGTACATCTGTACCACCACGCATGACCTGTTGCTATGCACTGGATTCTCTCCCAGTGTTTAAGTGAAATACACTCAAATAAAAGCATTCTTATTCATCATTTACATTTTTCAATTCCTTCTTACAGTTCCATGCCAAGTGTGCGTGGTACTCGACTATTAGTTTTATTTTTATGGTTCCGTATGAATGGGGTTAACGCAGAATTATGATGCGTTAGCTTGTTTGTTTTTATAGTGTGTGTCTATAATAGAAAATAATAAAGAATTAGGAAATACGACCAGATATTTTGGATTAGTAATGGATAAATTGAATCACTGTTACCATTGAATTGTGAATAATCTTGACTTGATTCACTAAATATTGAATTTCTGACGTCAGAAATTGAGCAGCATTTGTACTCTCTTCAAAAGCTCTCTTCTTTTCCGGCATTCAAAGTTTAACTTTGTCAGAAACCATATTTATTTGGTTATAATTAATTTTAATTTGTATGTACTTTTTCTTTGTCACACTGAGCTGTTTGTACTGCAAATAACTTTGTTGTTAAACATTTTACTATAATCTAAAAACAACAACCGCAAAAACCGTTTGACATGATTATTTTGGAAAAGAAAACAACATTTACCTATGCTCCAATCAGACCTTCAAATTATTATTCCGCTCGATATAATAAATTAAGAGCACGGAACCCCCAAAACAATACCTCACTCGCACTTAGCCGTTAAAGTTATTTTTATGGATGCTTCAAGTTGGGCTTAGGCTCGCGATTAAATGATATATAACGTGTTTGGGACTTGGGAATTCATTGTCCCTCGTAAATTGAATTAGCTTTTTATTGTTGTTTGTTGTAATCACGAACGTTTTGTACGTTTTTGTTTTGAAGTGTTTGTTTTTATGAGCCTAGTGCATGAGTTGAAGGGTTTATGAATTAAGCATTTGGGACTTATGGCTTTTCGAAGACGATACAAATTCCTCGGCTGAGTTTTTTTAGCGCACTATTTGTGTACTTAAATGTTTTTTTATTATTTTATCAACATCTTTTTATTTAATTCTTCGGACAAAGATGGCCATGGCGGGCTGTCTGTCCTGTAAAACATTAAATTCTAATATTTGTGATCTGTCTGTGTCTGTCTTTAAAAATAAGAGATTTTTAACAATTTGGGACGTGTTGGGTATGCCCAATTCATATTAATTACTAAGTAATGCAAAACTATGAATGGTTAGTAATATTATGTGTGTTACTCTATCAGGGTATTTACATAGCAGGCCCACTTTTTAGAAAGTTTTTGTCGTATTTAACTATGTGTAATCGTTTTCCCATTCATAAAAGACAAAAAAAATTCAAGATCAAGTTTAACATAATCTAATACTTACAAACGACAAGCGAGCTTGCGAACGTAAGCAGCTTTGATCTAAAACGCCAAACATAAAAGAATCTGACGTAATTCTCCCATAGCAACATCTGTTTGACGATGCATAACCACAAAAACATCACCAAAATCTCTAACCTTTCACATATCTATTCCAACCATTAGCATTCACAACACGATAGCAAAATACCCAGGTATTTACGCAAAAACATACCATCCCTCCGCCCCTGCATCACTGCTACCTACACGGGCCACTTTTGACAACCAAATGTAGCCGCAACTGGGAAAGAACTTCATCGTTTATACATTTTTCAGTAAATGAGTCACAGTAATAGTGAGTTGCAGAAAAGCTCTTTAATTTTAAACCTCCATTAAATGTCTTGCTATAGCTTCTACTACATCAACAAGACAAAAAGTTACAGCATGAGATTTAATGAAGGATTAACTCTAATGAGGAATAATCTTTTTAATTGCAGTACTACCTTAAACCATTGACTTACACTCTAGAGAGAGTATATGTCAGTGCCTAAAGCACAGTGAAGAAAGAGTATGTACTATGGACACTCCCTGCTCCCCAACAATAATAACCTCACCCGCTCTCGGTGGCATGGAGGCCGATAGTAAGCAGTGGTGTATTTGTCTCTCACTCGCTGTCACTCAGTATTCATGCTTTTTATTTGAGCGCATTGAAGTGGTCAGCTTCCGAAAGTGGCCAGTCTCTTACTACCTTACCAAAACCAAACACGTATAGTATGTATTTGTTATGATTTCTCAAAGATCACGTTCGAAGTATAACATATGTATGCGCTTTACTGTTCTTGAGGCAATCCCTTGGAGATGGCCCGAACGGTAGCTGAATGTTCCTATAAAACATATTTTTGTGAAAATACATAGATAGGTTTATGTGTTGCTGTATGAGTTTGACGTGTTTCGGGTTTTTTTTTACTAAAGAAGTGTTTTAGAGTGTTTCTCCATGGCGTTTAAACGCAGTCATTATTCTTTCTTTTACATACTATATTTTTGTCTTGTTTATAAGAAAAGGTAGGTATACAACATTATTGCGCTGTTGTAAAGGTAGTATCTTTACAAAAGCACTAAAGTATAGTAAACAAACAAAAATTGAAGCGACAACAATACAATATTATTAGTAAATCGTTAGATAAATACTGAAATTATAAAAGAAATACTGAATTATAAAACACTTAAACGACTGCTAAACAGTATCAATAAAATTTACCTCCGTCTTATACTACTACAAATAAATCTCTATCAACTACTATACAAGTGAAATTCCCGCCCCGAGGGTTCAGTACTGATATAGTAGATTAAACACCGAGGACAGAAAAGGTCTCAGATCTCATGTAAAACAAACATGTGATCTGAGGCTTTCTTATTTACTGTCCGAGGTTAGTACGTATACTATTTTTCTTCTCGACGAAGGTGGAAAGCGATAACTTCGTTTAGCACAGCGGGACTAGAATTGACGCTTTTCGTCCGGAGGGAAAAAAAGTATTGAAACGGATCATTAGCTTATATTGGCGCTCTGAAACGACAGTATCTCCGTCACATTTTAAGTGAAAAATACAAATTTTTCCGAATTAGTCTGCAGAGGAAAATTTTAAAAAGGACTTCCTGGCTTAATCTATGTGAATAGTTTGATGATGAACGCGCCACTTAACTATTCAGGGTCCGAATAGACCATTAGGTAGCCAACCGCCGATAGGAGATGGCACTATATTAAGAAGAATGAAGCAAACGAAGTGAATAACATTATATTATTATAAGGGCTTTCTTATTCTCCTCCATCAGGCACGGAACTCTTATATTATAACTAACAATGCTGTAAAAATAGCTTACATTATGCATGCAAGCACTTAATTGTTTCAAGCCATTAATTTTTATTTAACCTCTATGATTAACTATAGATTTATAAGTAGGGTTATAAATGGTTTGAAACACTATAAAAGTGTTTATGTACGCTTTGCGCCTAACAACGAAGTTAACCTATTTTAAAATCATGTTAGAAATCTTAGATAAGGATTGAAAGCGAATTTTTATGATATAAGTAGACTTCTAAGTAAATTAAACGTAATTAAACTTTTTTAAATTACTTTTAACTAGCTTCGTAGCTTCACCTGTTAATTTTCATACATACAAATATGCCTTTTTCCAAGAGGGGTAGGCAGAGAATATGGATCTCCACTTTGGGCAGTTCTGTCACACGTCTCTTGCTTCCTATAGGTCCATAAATCGATATTTATTAATCATAGTCCATAATTGTAATATTCTTGTCGATTCTGGCTACTTTTATCTTGGCATATTTTAATGACGTCCCTTATCTGGTCTAGGTACGTTCTCCTAGGACTGCTTTTACTCTTAAATCAAAGTTTAAGGGATTACGCGAACATTTCAAACAAGAAAAATTAGTTAAAATAGATGACAGACACGTGTTCTAGTTTGTATGGATCATAAGTGTACTAGTTGTGTGCTTCAACTAAATGCGCTTTAGGCATATCCATTAATTTTACTTTGATCTAAGTTACCTACTAATATTTCCTTCTACACTCACCTATTATTTCTGTTCCATAAGTCGCCTTTTTTCATCCTTTCGATATGTCCAAACCATCGAGCCACTCCCTTCTCTACTTCAACCACTACATCTTCATTAAAATCTCACATCGCATCACATTACCTTAAAAAATTGTAAACTAGCCTGTCAGTGTTTGTTTATCTTGGACTATCGTTTCGAAAACCAAATCTCCAACTCTGCAAGTTAGCATCCATTTTTTTCTAAGCAGTCGGCTAAAAATACAGTAGACTTAGAAACAACACACGTACATGTAAAGCTGAGAGGTTTAATTAGAGCTGGTGTAATATAGTTCTTATCATTCGCCCTTATCTCGCCCGGTTTGTAGGGCGAACGTGAAAGCTTCCTACATGGTGTGCAGTAAACACCGTCTAATGTTAAAAAGTTTTTAGATTAGTTAATCTACACTTAGTCGAGAATGAGCGGTTTTTTAATGGAAACACGATTAAAAGTTTGCAATTTTTTGCCACTAAAATTTTAAACATTCATAATCATTGCATTGATCTAGCTAAATAGCACTCAAGTAGCAGATTACTTGAATGCCATGCTTGCTATTACCTCTGTTGACTAAAAAGTTTATGTCACACTCTGTGCACTTAGTACAAACTGGCTCGCACTGACAAGAAGAGGCTAGCATAATGTATACTGAATTGGTGCGAGTTAGAGAGGAATACATCACTGCTTACTATCGACGGTCTCCCTTACTACCGAGAGGGTAAAAAGGGAGGAAAGGAGTATAAAGAGCTACTTTTTTGTTCCTCATGATTTTACGGTTTTATAATAGTTAAGATTCATGGGTTTATTAGGGAGGAGAGGAAGACCCAAAGAAAGTAAGGAGAGATTGTTTGAAAGATGACGTTTTAGAACAAAGAAAGCGCTTAAATGAATGAAAGAAGATGACATAGTGCCCAGACCACTAATAAGAGTATGAGGGTAAGTAAAGAGAATTATAATGCTTTAGAATATCAGCATCATACAAGTGTTTCTTGTTGTTTTAAGCATAAGACACATTATTATCTTTGACTGCCGTACCTCATCTTATCATTAGCTTCTGTGTTCGATACTGGACAGAAATAACATATCAATGTGAAGCCTTAAATTCAAGTATCTGTAGCTTACTGTAAAAACAGTTTGAAACACGCGAAAACACGTTACATTCTCGGCTTCATCTACACTTTCCATCAGGTGAGCTGAAGCCAAGCGCAAATCCATTTCTAATAAAAAAAGAAACATACTTACTTAACTTTTGCATTATAAAGTAAACAAAAATAGATCAGTGCGCTCAACAAAAAAAAACAAACACAAAAAGAATACAACATCGCGAAATTTTCTCCATAAATCACTTTTGTGTGGTAAAATTTTTATCAGGATGATTTACACCTACTTTTGTGTATAGGGAATATATTAAGCGACACAAAAAACTGATAGAAAACATACACGTTTCGTAATATGAGCCACAAAGTAGGAAACAGTTGATATGCCCAATAAATTTTAACTGAAAATTATTTTTCACTAAAGTGACAATATAACTAGTAGGTAGTGCTTCTAATAGCATCAACCAAGATGAAGTGTTGTACTTATAGCGATTTTCGGCACAAATAGATAACATACATGCTGCCTGTGGCTACCAATTAGAATCACTGCATCAGACCCCACCTATGATTGTAGCGGTTCCGAGTTCCATTATTTTCAGGATGGTTTAAATTAAACAAGAGAGTGCGTTCTGCAACATCTCTGTTGAATATACCGTGTAGCCATATGAGAGAGAGAGAGATATCTTAATGATAAAGCTTCATACAATCGCGCTATGATAAACACACTACAACTGGCGCGGCGATATAATGTGTGTGTGACCTTTACTGACGAGTACATCTACAAGCACGCCCGTGGAAAAACCAGCTCAGCATATGGAATGGACAAGCGCGTCATGTGATCATTTTGTGCGCCTTTTAGAAGTTTTCTCTGTGAGCTTATTTTTACTCAGATGGTGCTATGCGTGTAAAAATATATATGAATTGGAATCGTTAGGTACGGTATCGTAGGTAGACTTAATCGGTCTTTTAATTCTAACCACTTGTAAAACCAGCCCTGGTCTACGGTCTGACCTGGACTATGGCCCATCTTGTATCCTGCCCTTCCTGCCCGGACACCTGCTCACGAAAAGAGCTTTTGAACGCTGCCGGTAGTGATATACATGTGGCGAAATACTGGGCTGGAACCAATGGCCATTGACTTAATACAAGACCAGCCCTGGAGGGCTATTGAGCTAATTTAAAATATCTAAGTTCCATCCTAATCCCATTTCAGTTCTAATCAAATTGCAATCCAATTATTATTCAACTGAATACCTACATCGCACTCCGCATCGCGCTAAAGTAACTGACAGCCTTAAATGTCTGATTGATCTGTCAAAACGGCCCTAACGGCTGTCAAGAGCAGTACCGCGATTAGCACAATACCAAATATATCAAAAGTTATGGTTCGTACGTACGAGTAGTCCAATTACGGTTCAATCACCGAATATTCGCGATTAAGAGCAGCTCTGGTCATATAGTATTTAGCATCTAAAATACACTAACTATACGTTTTGGTAAAGAAACAGTTGTTGTTATCAAAATAGTGTAAGAGAAATAATCATCGCTACTAAGACGTAGTATCACATCCATAACTCACTTCACTGGTCCCATATGTGCACATGCCATTTCCATTTTACGTTTTTTCTCTCCGGAACAAACTCTCGCATACGCTCCATGTGTTAACCTCATTATTTATGAAAGCCGTTATGGGCTAAAAATTTCTTACGGCTGAATTATTTAATCTGCTTTTCCATTAGGGTTTTCGTAAAATGACACAATTTATATTCAGGGCGCACGCGGGGAACTCGCGGGTATGACTTTATGGGAAGATTAGGGCCGAGATCAAAAATTAAAATACACGGTTTTGTATCGTTGCGTTTTTGCGCGTGACGTTACTTTGTTGCTTTCCAGTTATTTTGACACTGTGTTCATATTTTCGTTTCGCTGAAGATTTTTTTTCACCTGAAGTGTGTAATCTAGTGTCTGCGTTAAAAATATGGGGGAACAATGAATTCACTGTAATATAGTAAATAACAGTTTTCACGTTAGCCATAAGAAATATACTGCTGAACGGGTTTCCTTCAAGGGATTTTCAATAATCGTCGTGTTGGCCGGCTGATTAAAAGTAATTGATGCTTTTATTTTGAGGCAGTACCATGTTCGCTATCCTTTAAAATTGGTGAACTCTCTACTGTCACAAACAGAGATGCCCGGGCAACTTTTATTCTGTTCCTGACAACACCTTCGGTATATACAGTTATGTGCACCAGACTCCTCCTAAGATTTCATGTAAAGTATGCAGATTTTTGTAAGCAAAAGACCATCTTCATCTTTCCATCCTGAAATCCATAATATGCTATACAGGAGATGTTACAAAAGTAAAAATAAACATTCAAAACTTTTAAGGGGGTTGTTCAGACCATCAAACTGAATAACTTTCACTATGACAATGTGACCAACATCGAAATCGCAAAAAAAATCTGCTATCCCATACATTTTAGTTCGAGTAGATTTGTAGTTTAGTGGGAACATCAGATTTTTTTTTTCGTGAATTCTACATTGGTCCCATAGTGAAAGTTGTTCAGTTTAATGGCCTTAACCATCCCCTTAAATATTTACTTTTGTAACAACAGTTAAGGTAGTAGGTAGTTTCTGTTTCTAAACTCAGTGCCTTTTAAATTGAAACCAAACTCAAACAACAATGTAATGACCTTACTAGACCTGTAATGCTATGAGCCTCAATCGCATGTAAAATAAAAACATTGCGGCATAGTTAACATTGCGGAAAAAGGTCAAATATTATGTCACACTTGCTCTTTTGTACTAAGGATTTTTATAAAAACTTTTACTTGGTTGAAGTGTCTTGTAGAGTGTTTATGATTTAAGGAGTAACTTATTTTGTTATTTGCGTGTATAATTAGACTCTTTTAAAATAAAGTTGATCTAAGGTCATGCATTAAATTTAAACCCATTGCTAAATCAACAGAATTTCGACAGGCGTCATCAAGTTCTTGGATGTACTTCATTTATGTGGCTAACGAACCTCTAATGAGGTAAGTATGGTGTCTCTATACTAATTTACTAATAGGGCTCTGACCCAACTCTGATCTGCTGCCATCAGATCCCGAAATAAAAATGAGAGAGAGCATTGTTGTTTAGAGCACACATAATTATGGACTAAATAACATCGTATGTACCTATATATAAAGCAGCTTTGTAGCAGTAGTCAAGCTTGATTACGAGAAAGCTTGATCATCGTCATTTGTAGTATAATATTATCCCATAAAATCACCTCACGGTCACTCACTCAAACACAGTGTCTTCACAAGCAGGATTAAATATGGGTGCTTTTTAAAAATGAAAATCACTCGCATCCTTTGGTCAGTTAATTTCAGTAGACCAAAATACTGACCAAAAATCCCATAAAGCGATAGTCTCTCAAGTTTCAAACATTGTCTTGACTAGCAAGAAAACGTGGAACGCAATGAAAATCACTATCGCATCCATTGGTCAGTTAATTTTAGTCTACCAACATTTTGTCCAAAAAAAACCTTAAATCGATGGTAACCCGAGCCTGAAACACAGTGTGTGACTAGCAGGAAAACGTGGTTTCGTTGAAAAAGCTTGGGTGCGTTTACGATGATACAGTCATTACACGGGAATCGTTTTATGCCCTTAAATAAAATTACCTTCGTACAGAATTTTGCGAGCTAAGAATATAAAGTAGTGGTTAATTTTGCGTAAGCATTACAGACTAAGATACTGTTACAAGTTTTCGAACACTCATTATTATGTTTAGAAAATTAACATTATTATTGCCGATTATTATACAACCGATTGCAAAAATTGTATTCTTGATTATAGTATATTATTAATTGAATAGATTAAAATTGTCCCAGAAAAGATGAGATTTTATACTAAGGAATTATCAAAATCAGGCCAATATTTTGAGTAAATCTTCTCTATTCATGTCATGTGACAGAAAATAACGTGAAAACTCTATATTGCATCCTTTTTATGCAGGCAAGGCAATCCTATTGTTTCGTGTATCTGATAAGTTTAACATACATTTTGATTGTTTGTTGCCTATACAAATGATCAATGGGAGCAAGAGCAACACTTTTGCACCCGATTACATAAAGGTTGCGACCTCAGAATCTGAGGTTGCGACAGGCCTAAGAAAGGCAACTGAATTTTTTGCATCCTTAAACTATGATATTTTCACTACAATATGTATCATTGCCAAAACATATGGTTGCAGAAAACTTTTAACTGGATCATGGAATGTTATATTTTGTAAGGTGCAATTACTTGGGTTTGTAGTTACGTACCCTTATCAAGTACTTTAAATAGAAAAGTATCTGAGGCCTTAAATAGTTTAGTATGTATTTGCAAATAGGTGACCTTTGTCTTTAAGTCTAGATTGTAGACTTTCTTTTTTGTGTTCAAGTTTCTTTGAATATTTTAAATTGAAATGTGAACTGGTGAAGTATACAAATTGGTTTTCTTTTGAGTGTTGTTGGTGCAATCGCTTTTCTTTCATAAATTATACAGGGTGGTAACGTAATTGCGTTACATTAAGGGGGTGCCCCAGACCATGAAACTGAACAACTTTCACGATGGATTCAACATTGAGAAAACAATCAGCTGTTCTATGAAAGATGACAATGGCACCACATCCCAAAACTGTGTATTAGCTGTTTTATTCATCTCGATTTCAATGTTGGTTCCATATTAAAAGTTGTTCACTTTGATGGTCTGAAGGATGGTTTAATGGTCAAAAGAAATAACAAATACATTTCTCATAGGTATCTCAAAAGTGGTGATGTGAGTGGTGTGGCGGTCTGTGGTCTCTGCCTTATGTATGTATGTATCTCAGAAGTGACCTTCAGTTTAACTTTCAATCACAAGGGTCCTGGTTCAAGTACTTACGCGACGCATAATATTGCAAGTAGAAAATTTTTGTGGAGAAATCTATCGAAATTCGAAGTGACAGTACTCCTTTATGCTAGCACTCCACATGGCGTATAATGACAAATATCACGCATGACAAATACACGTTTCACGGTGTCTTTCGGTTTTAGACGCACATAAATGGAGTGAAATAGGCAAATATGCAACCAAAACATCCCATGGGATCCACGGTTATGTAGTTTTACTGCCTATTTTCACGTAAAAACGCGTATTTTTCATGCGCAATATTTGCCAAATTATGTAAAGTGCTAGCATTAAAAACCACACTTATAAAATCGTAAAAAAAGATAGAAGAGCTTTTGTCAAGAAGAGTCCTATTCGGAAACGGATCAAAAATTTCTAGTTCAGGCCAGCCATTTCTAACAAACGATAACACTTAACTTACTATTATTAAAATTCGTTCAATCCATCAAGAACGTTAAACGGAATGATAAAATATAAGCAGACTTACCCCAGGCAGTGTCCGTTTTTCATGCAGCGTCGACTGAGCGCTCGACGCACTCTCCGGATTGAAGTAGGTTAGGAAAGCACACCCTGTAACCAAGGGAAATATGTTATAGTAGGTACTCAAACCTCTACGTTACTTAGATGTGGAGTATATTTTATTGAACGTTACGCTGAGTATAGATAGATAATCTATACACATAAAAGATGTAACAAAACACCCTGGTAACATTTAAAAGAGTTAAGACCATAAAACTGAACAAATTTTACTATGGAGCCAACATCGAGAAAACATAAAAATATATGCTGTACATTTGAGTCGAGTAGGTGCTGCAGTTTTGTATGAATCAGCAGATTTTAATTGTTTTCTCGTTGTTGTTTTCATGGTGGAAGTTGTTAAGTTTGATGGTCTGAACCACCCCATTAAATATTAAAGGGCGTTTTGTTACACCCAGTAAAAAACAGTTCTGTGACTGACTGACAAACAACGCACAGCCTAAACCACAGAAAATATATTTTTCGAAAATTGGCCCTTAGGGAGTTCCCGTAACGTGGAAAATTTAGTGCACGGCGCCATGTCGTGAAAAGTTCCGATGCGATCGTGTTCTGTTTAGACTTAAACTTTTGGACTACTATCGTCCTTCCATCGAGGGGCAAAGGGCGTTCGTTTAGTCCAAAAAGTCAAAACAGAAACACGAACCGTGGATGGTGGCACGGAAAAATTATGTGGATATGTGGCCGGGCTCTAAAGGGGTGCATCGGGGTCTTGAAGTTATCCGAAACCCATGCATACGTAGTCGCGGCAAAAGCTAATTTCACATCAAGCAATAGTAAATAAAATATACCTGTTCATTCCACGCTATGACACTATACAAGCAAGGATTACCGACACCACATTTAATTTCATTTCAAAAATGTAAACCCTCAAACGCAGTAGCGTATCGTACCGTATAGGATTACAAGCGTGGTTTTATTTGGCGAAGCGAGGACTGTAATCGAATGGGAATGAACTAACGATCGCATTACTGCCGCACTGTTAGTCACTACACGTTTGACTACGGCGACTTTATGTTTTGACTATGTGCATACGTAAGTACAATAAATAAATTCCCGATTATACAATCCATGTTACCCGACTCCGTCAGAAGGAGGGTTATTGGGTTAGGTTACTGTACTTTGGTACAAATACCCTACTGATACCGAACAATAACGACTTTAATACATGCTGTGTCACAAATAAAGATTTTGATTGATTATCTTTTGAAACATGCTCTTGCATGGAGAAGAATGCAAAGGCTTTTTGCATCATATTATCCTAGGCAATGGTTCATTAAGTGAAAGTTTAAATAATCTCACAAATGGTGGTTAGAAACATAGTTGCTATCACCAACCTTTTCAAGCTTATCTCTATGTCACTTTGAATCATCGAAGACTAGGTTGTAAACTTATTATTCTAGTCTTCGAAGTCTGGTCTTTTGCGCCATCAAGCACACCTACCTCGTGGATAAGCTATGGCGTCTGCATTACAAACAGTGGATGCAACGTATTACTTGGCGAAGAAATAAACAATTCTATGCCGCAACTGCATTTGATGCAATAATGATAAATTGAACTTTAAACCCAAAACAGCGATCTGACAAAAGATATCAGATTAAAGCCAACATCAATTATAAACGTTGAAATAACGTTCTATTATTTCCAACTGGCCGGTTCAAAGCCAATGTGTTTAATAAAACAAAATAGGCGCTCATTTTGTTCGTCGGGTCGTGGCTAATGAAATGAAATTCATAATCGTGTCGGGTTTGAAGCTACTGACTTGGTCGGCTGTAGACGTAGGATACGTAATTACGCGTTTTGGCAGAAACTAGGTTATGAAAAGATTTATTTAGCTCGTCGGTATGAAATTCGTCATGAAATTATGCCGACTTTTTTAAGCTAAATATTTGGTAAAAATGGTACATATCTCTGTCTTAACAGGTCTGGTAAGAGGAGGCCTTGGTTTTGATTTGAGATAATAACTTAGATTTAAAGATGAATCAAGAGATAGGTACATTTTTATGTAATTTTTTATTAGCCTACTCCATCCTACTGCTGGGAAAATGCCTCTCCCTTGCTCTTCCTCTTAAACTCTGATGAAAATAATTCCTGATTTTTTTCACATTTTTAATTGTTTATTTTGGCACACTTTGCAGTTTTTAATATCAAAAACTTGTAAACTGAGCATAATATAGAAAACTGTTCAATTTTTTTAGATAATCTTTCAGATCACATTTATCGCTCCACGTAGACCACTTTTTTACCAAAAGCGATACACTCTAACTATATCTATGCACCAAATTCCATAAATATTTATTAATAAAATCATGTATTCTGCCGTGGTGATCCAGTGGCGATTAACCTTGCCTCCCGTGCAGGAGGCGACGGTTCGATCCCCGTCCATGCCGACTCGTACCAATGAGTTTTTTGGAATTTATGTACGATTTGTAACACCACTGGCTTTTCGGTGAAGGAAAACATCGTGAGGAAACCGGCATGCTTCAATTACGAGGCATGATTGTTGTACCCACTGTCCATTATAAGTGGCGACGGGCTCACCCCCCGTCACACAGGACAGAATTTCAGTACTACTGGTGAAACGTCGCTGTTTTGAGATTTCAGAATATCTCTGACTACCCCCTCGGGGAATTTAGTCGTGAGCATATGCTATGCTAAATGCTAAAATCATGTAGGAACTACAATGCTGTGACAGACTGTAACAGAAGAACGGATGAACCAACATGACTTAAAGGTGCCATATAGTGGACTACGGGACTCTAAAAATCTGTAAAGTGTCAGTTCCATCCACAGCCCACGGTCCAGTTGCAAGGAATAAATCGTCCGGCAGCCATCTTGGATCGCGCTAACGGGTTCATTTCCTGCGCCTATACACTTCCGGCCCATTCGATGTTGCCAACTCATAATTTTTAGCTTTCAGTGTAAATAGTTTTCTGTTTTTTTGTTTCGTTTTTTTTTTGGCAGGAGGTTTAATCTGGCAAGTTGTTTTTAGTTTGGTGTTTGGGGTGAATTAAAATTGTTGAGTTATTTTACGATCAGGAGTGCGATTTTTGAATCTCATTCGATGAGCTCAGCAGTTGAAAATGTAAAAATTACTATGGAGACACGCATCTTTCTACTGCTGATTTGATCTTCAAAAACCGCACTCCTGAAGTATGATTTTTGAAAATCAAATCAGCAGTAGAAAGATGCGTATCTCCATAGTAATTTTGACATTTATCATTGCTGAGCTCGCCGAATGAGATTCAAAAATCGCACTCCTGAACTTGATTGAGATTATGATGGCAATGATGTAAATTCCTTTTCACTTAGCTGCTATCCAACGTTCAGCATTGGACGATGATAGGCTGATGACGAAGATATTATTAATGGTAAAAAGATTGTATTTGTGTGTAGTGAATACGAATGATCTAAAGGTATAAGTTTTCGTCAATCATAGCAAGTAAATTCGACTAAAATTCGTCTTATGCATACCACTTTATAAACCTATCACCTTTATTAGTTAACATCATTTATCACACCAATACAAGTAAACATTTTCGTACTTATAGGGTCCTTCTTAATATGCTGACACTTTTTTAATGGGATGATCAGACCGTCAAACTGGACAAATTTTTCTATGGCGCCAACATAGAAATCACAAAAAAAAAAATCTGCTGTTCCATACAAAACTGTAAACGTACTCGAGCAAAATGTATGGGACAGCAGATTTTTTTTCGCGATTCCGATTGTAATAAAGAAAGTTGTTCAGTTTGATGGTTTTAAGTTGGACCCTGTATGTACATAAATTCAAGAATATATAGGTAAATAATCCTTTTTCAGTGTGGTCAGAAACATTGCTATACATCTACCTGTCGATAGCTATCTGCATGCAGTTGTAACAACACGCTCTTGGCAGAACAATGTTTTCAAATTGAAATTGTGTAAATTGGTGATAGATAGTTACTAGTTAGCCTTTCATCCACAAATAACACTGCATTAGAAATCTTTATCTGTCGCATCGTATGATATGATACCCACGGAAAGAAATTACATGGTAATGGCTGGCCCGATAGCACAGTCTGTAGTGAACCTGCCTGCTGTACCGAGGGTCGCGGGTTCGAATCCCGTAAGCAAAGAGATTTAAACATTTACTATAGAGAGGACATCGCGAACAAAATCGTAATCCATGACTTGTTACCTCGAGGAAACAAGTCGTTCTAGTTTGACACGTCGCACTGACATGATGCATTCAATATTGCAAAACAACGGGATGAATATTTTTGTATGAAAACCTGTCCATTGTCCTCTCTATAAGTTGTAATAAGATTAAATCTCTTTGCCCGTAAGGGACAGATATTTGTATGATGAATATGAATATTAGTACCGGAGTCATGGATATTTGTATCTATCTTTTAAATTGAATGCGTAATGTATATTTAATTGGAAAGCCTTAAATAAATAAATAAATATATAAAATGTATTCTATAACGTTGTCTAGTCACCATAATACAAGTCCATGCTAGTTTCTGGTACTTTAAATGTGACTAAATAATTTGTGTGTCACTGTCCAAGAAGATATTTATTCTCATCTGGACAGAGTTTCGGTACTACTGGTGAAACGTGGATGTTCTGAGGTTTTAATAATATAGTCGTGAGCATATGCTTATGCTTATTCTCATCTAAGCCAGAACCATATAACTTTTCCTACATACTCTACTCGCTGCGCACGGACGCAATTTTCCTATCCAGGTAAAAAAAAAACATCAGTAAATTCCAGCCACAGACAACTTCACTTACTAATCCAATAGGCTCGAAATAGGCACAATAGCACGCGAATTCCAGTACTTACTTGTTCTAATTTATACAGCGTGGTCAAATTTGCATCCACCGACCGACCACTACTAATTAGTAGTTAGCCGGCTTTTATTTCCGAGCCGACGTTATCTGAGCCCCTGTAATCTGCCACTGTAACGCCTGCATACTGGCCACTCGTGCCTCTTTCGCTTTTATACTTAGCTTTTGTAGATATATTATTTGATAAAGTGCATGGTAGGTTTTATAAGGTTTCGTAGTCAAACAAGGAACTTTTAAACCCTCTTGTATTATTTCTCAGTATTTAACTGCATATTTTTTGGTGGAAAATAAAGTTTATTTGTTTTATTGATTGATTAAACCCTTATAGTTTCAATATTATGTTTGTCCGCTTCAATTACTTTTTTTTTTTGCAGGACATAATAATGAACCGAAAAACAGAAATGTAATGGATAAGAAAAAGAAAAAAGTTTACGATACAATGAACAGGATGCAGAAAACATATTGTCGTTCGATAGAGATAATTCGTTATGGATGCTTCTTATCTCGAGATATTTGCAGCCACTACTAATTAGTAGTCGCCCCTTTTATTTCTGAGCCGACGTTATCTGAGCCACTGTAACGCCTGCTTAATTGACCACTCGTGCCTCTTGCCTTTATACTAGCTTTTTTTGATATATCATTTTATAGAGTGATGTTCCATAGTAGTTTAAAAACTGACATAGGATTCTACTGATAATCCTGTAAATCAACAGCAACGACCTCTTACAACACCAGATCAAAACCAGTGCGCCAGGTATGACTGTTCTCTATTTTGGACAAACCAACAAAGGTAGAAAGAAGGAGTAAGAAAAATACTTTGGTACTGTGATAGACTATACAAACTCATTAAGATGTGTTTCTTTTCAGGATGGTTATAAAGAAAGTTTGCTTTACCCTTTTAACTTTGGATTTTGAAGAAGTTCTGCTCATAGACAGAGCACAGAAATAGGGTAGGTAATAGATGTAGGTAGGTATGCATTTTATAACATAAAAAAGTGTTGTAGATCTATAATAGCAATGCCGGAAAGTGGCGTCATGTTTTTTATTATTTTTTTGAGCGTCCACCAACCACTCCTTGTTTTTATGGAAGATATTGATGTGCTGAACAAAACAAAGTATTACAATCATACCTCTACATGCAGTACCAACGGAGATATAAAGGTCTGAAATGTCAGAGCATGAGGGGCATGCTCCAGTCACAGTTCACAGTACTAGAATTCTGACATTTCAGACCTTTATATCTCCGTCGGTACTGCATGTAGAGGTATGATTGTAATACTTTGTTTTGTTCAGCACATCAATATCTTCCATAAAAACAAGAAGTGGTTGGTGGACGCGGAAAAAAATATATACTTAAAAAAAATGACGCCACTCGCCCATACTAAATCGGCATTGCCATTTATTACAAACTAGCGACCCGCCACGGCTTTGCATGGGTATAATGCACATATTAACCTTCCTCTTGTATCACTCTATCTATTAAAAAAACCATATCAAAATCCGTTGCATAGTTTTAAAGATCTAAGCATACGTAGGGACAGACAGACAGCGGGAAGCGACTTTGTTTTATACTATGTAGTGGTGATTACAAACAACGAAGCCTAACCACGCCTGCGCGGCCAGACTATCATCTTCTCTTTAAAAACACAGACACCTAACCAACAATAAAGGCACGAAAATTAAATCAAAACTTTTAAAAAACAATTCAGTACGAAACGAAAGAACAACAGCGAACTTTTTAATGAGCATATTCCTAACTTATGAATGCAAAATCGTTAATGAGAAAAAAATTCGCAAAATATCTCCCCGTGGACCATAGTTGGCGAAAGTTTCCTTCTTCCAGACCTCGAGACGAGTGAAAAGATGCAGCGTTGCATTTCCCACGAATACCTTAAAGACTTAACTCACAGAATAACCTATTCAATATTCTACTTTAAGTCTCAAGTTATAAGTCTAGTTTTTCTTTGCGAAATTGATTGAGTTTGGATTTTTTGTTGGAAGCGCTTCAAAGTTTGCTTTCAGGTTTACATTGTAGCCTGAAATTAGTTCCAGTTGAATGTCAGAGGAGATATAAAGAGTTTTCAATCCTTCTGTCTATTCGAGTTGACGTTATAGTGAGCCTTAAGAAACTTTCTTATACCTATGAATAACATAATGCCTACGACATTATGTAGCTGGATTTAAGCAGTAAAGAATCAGAGGAAGCATTGCCATCGATGCATCAATTTTAATTAGCAATTCTTGTGAGCGTTTTAGAGCCTTGGTTTTTCGTACTAAAATATCCACTATACCACAAAAATGAAAGTTCATACAATTGGGTCGAATGGCCTTTAACATTTTCTATTCAACTATTTTTATTCGTAATTTCGAATTTTCGATGGTGGCATAATAGTTCTTCTTCTTATCGTGTGGGCAGTAAGCCCTGGTGTCAGAGTTTTTTCAGACCGCCTGACGGCGTCTGACGTGGTTTTTATGTAATTAACACCAGAGATAGTCCAACCAATGGCTTAACGTGCCATCCGAAGCACGGAATCATCTTTCTTTTCAGACAATCAGGTGATTCAGCCTGCAATGTCCTAACCAGCTGGGGAAAAAGACACAAAGTGACAAATCACTAGGTGTCCCCCGTGGGAATCAAACCCACGACCTCCGTGTCAAGAGCCCTAACCATTAAACCACAGAGGTAGGTAGGTAGGCAGAGGCTCAATAGTGAAAGTTGTTCAGTTTGATGGTCTGAGGCACTCCCTAAAGAATGTTACGCATTTAATTTTACACCCTGTATATTAACCGCATGAGTAGGTAGTAAAGACATCTCTTAGTGTAAGTAGTACCTACCTATACAGGGTGTAAGGAAAAGTATCATTAACCTTTAAAGCACAGACTCTACCTGAACTGAACAACATTTACTATGGGAGCAAAACGATCAGAGCAAAAAAAAAATCAGGCTGTCCCATACGATTGCGTCGAGTAGGTATTGCAGTTTAGTATGGGACAGCTAACTTTTTTTTTTGCGCTGACAGGTTTGCTCCCATAGAAAATGTTGTTCAGTTTGATGGGTAGAATACCTATGTGGTTTGAAGGTTAATGATACTTTTCCTAACACCATGTAGAATGCACAGCTATCAGATCTGACAGTAAGTCGATCATTAACTTGACTCCAACTTGACTCCATTTGACCCTGCGTGGTGGAGTATGAGCTTATCGCTACCACGTTTACTCATAAGAGGCGGCCTATGCCTTACTGTTGGACGATGATGAAAGAACTTATAGTTAACTGATATAATACCTAATTCTAGTTCTGAGGAATAGCAGAAATTACTACTCTACGATAACCTAACCAAATCCCACACCTCTAAGAATTTACAGCACAAATCCTTTGAAAGCAAATCACATTTTGCGAACCCGTCTAAGATGCAGCCCGCTCAAAAGCGAGCACATTACGCTCACGCCTCAAGCGAAATTGCGTTATCACCGTACATTAATTAGTCACTCTAAAAGAAAGTAGGCGCGTTGTATTTTTAGACGTTTTGTACTGGTTTTGTGGTTATGAATTATGATGTAGGGGTATATTTTCTTAGGAAATGTTTGCTACAGGTATAATTCTATCTTCTATCTTAACAGTAGCTTAAGAATTTATATTGTAATAGTTTTAAGTCGTGTTATGTTGTAGAGTTTCTGGCCGCATCTTCTCTACAGCGACAACACGTTCCGACGCGGTGGTAGCTTAAAAAAGATTTGACGTTTAATAAGTGTGCTTCAAGCTCCTATATTGAATAAATTATATTGACTTTGACTTTGACAATGCGTTAAACATTTTAAGGAGTGATTCTGACCATCAAACTGAACAACTTTCACTTTAGGACCAACATTGAAAAGTCGAATTCACTGTTCCATAATTATATTTGGTTCTAGTTTCCATCGACGTTTTCCATGGAATAACTAGAGCTGTATATTTTTATGTCACGGAATATCTCTGGTGGTTAGTTCTTGTCTTTATATTTTTGTATGTCTACTGTTTGTTTGTTTGCGCATCATAGAAAAACTACGAAACCGATTTTGATTAAATTTTTTGTGTTTAAAACAATGGTTTGACGTAGAAAGTACTATATTCTGTCTTGCCATGGTAACAGGAATCTTGCTATGATGCAGAAGAATTAACCCACAAAATCTAGTGACTTTGACTTTGACTTTGACCCTTACTTTGAAAGTATTGGTCTTTCCTCTCGAAAGTAATACAATTAGTAAATAGTAATACAATCAAGTACGTAAGTAATATACAGACTGACTATGATAAATGACTATTCTTTTGAAGCTTATACAGTCACCTAACAATTTTCTTTATTAAAGAACGAGTAAAACTTCCCGAGATAAGTGTAAATAAGATAAAACGAAAGTAAAGCTCAAAAAGCGTACCCTTTAAAAGGGTAGACGTCCCTATTTGAGTTAGCTAAGACAAATTACTACACATCCGTCGCAGTGGGCACGTGACGGACAACCTTCTACAAAGTTCTGTGTAAAGGTCGCCGGGGCTGTTTGGAAAAAGGAGCGGTTAAATACTTTTCTCCCCTCCGAATGGAAAGCGTCAATTGTCGTCCCGCTGCGCTAAACGAAGTTGTCTCTTTCCACCTCAGTCGAGGAGAAAAATGGTATACTAACCTCGGACAGTACATAAGAAAGTCTCAGTTTGTTGACCTTGGCTTTACATGAGATCTGAGACCTTTCTTACTTTACTGTCCTCGGTGTGTAATCTACTATTATTGTAATGAACTGGTAGAAAAAGCTTTAGATACACTTTGAAAAGATTCTACATCTCTTATTTCTAGTCTTCTTCTATGAAGTCGATGTTCGTGTTCATAATTTTTAGGTTATTCATGGTTATTTTTTAAATACAGTTGGAGACAGCAATATTTATTTCAGCAAGGTTTTCATATTTTCAGTCTCGCATGTTCATAAGCTTTCAATTGATACCCGACCAGCATAGGTAGCAAGTACGAGTAGTACGGCTGTATCACGTCTTTTATCTTGTTCATTCGCGTGCAAATAGAAAGAGAGCGAAGGTGTGATAGCGCTGTATCACGGTGGCATGCTACTTATGATAGGGTAAAAAAAAAATGTGTGTGTTGATAACCCCTTTCTGCCCTCCCAAAACTGCCCCCATGATATTTTATTTAATCATTAATTAGGTTCGCTCTGGACCTCAATCCAGTCCTTAGGACAAAGATGAAGAGAAAGAAGATGCAGCGAGCTTACCCAGAAGAAGCCTATTCACTCCTACTTTAAAGGAATTCGGGTTGTAAGCGCTCGGAAATACTGACGCAGGCAATTAAACTTTTATGACCACAATTGTTATTATTTTCCATCACTATGCCAAGTTTCAGTTTTCTATGTCTTACGGTCTCAAAAAACGAGTGTGACAGACGGACGGACAACACAGTTAATAAGTAGGTACCTATTCAATTTTGGCATTTTCGGTACGGAACCCTAAAAAGATTAAAATCCAAACTTATGTTGTTTTACGTCTAGTCGTCTCAGAAGGACTATAAATTCTAGAAGACTGCTGATTAATTAAGTTGTTGTGATAATAAAATAACTCGAGACTTGCTTCTGAGAACAAAGTGGATGCCATTTTGTAGTACAACTTGTCTTGTTACCTATCTTGTACTTTATGGGCGTAGCTTGACAGTTTTCAAAAATTAAGGTCTTACTGGCTTTTGCTTGCGACTTCTCCCTCGTGGTTTACAAAGGTAAAATATAAACATGGTAAATTTGACACACTCCTAAATTCTCTGTAGAATACCTTAACTCGTATATTCCGAATTTTCATATTTTCATATTTCTGTCTTCAGCGATTTAGGCTGTGTGTTGACCTCTCAACACGCTCTGACCATCAAACTGAACAAATTTCACTGTGGGACCCAAGAACATTATATAGGGTCATTTTTAATTGGCGAAACTGAACCAGGGCACTTGTTAATGATAACAGATTGCATTTTCAATGTTTATAATTGGGATTGAAGATTAACAAAATTATCATTTTCGTACGTATCGTACGCAGTGCGCGGCCGGCGGGCGAACATTCTCGGGCGGGGGTGACCCCCCGGGCGGGCGAACATTCTCGGGCGGGGGGTCATTAACACGTAATTGTACTTAGTAACAGATACCAAATGCGTTTCTTATGTTTCGCCAACTAATTAAATTTAACTTTATATAATATGGGACCACACGTCAACGTCAGAGGAAAGTCGAACGAAATATATAGAACAACAGTTTTTCTCGGTTTCGATGTTGGCTTCATAGTGAAAGTTATTAAGTTTGATGGTCATTTACATCCAGTATACAAAGTGTAACATCTAGTCGAAATTATCAGGTCTTGAAAATGTTACACTATGTAAATCAATATAATATTTGTGATAATTTTGTATATTTATTTTTGTTTAAATGACGTGTGTTTTTGAGTTTCTGGCCGCATCTTCTCTAGAACGGAACACTTTTCGACGCAGTGGTAGAGTCAAAAAAAATACGTCAGAAAGGTATTTATGCACATACATAAACTCAAGACTGTAATCCCTTAAAAGAATGATATCTATGTGAAATTATTTTAAATAAACATTCTAGAGTTTGACAATTGTTCGTCTAGAATTCACAACAAGTCTCAATTTTTTTAAATCTGCGGTCACTTGAATATAATCCACAATCTATACCTTGATCGGCCACAGTCGTATTTTTAAATGTTTATTACACTGCACTACACTGCTGGCCACTAGCAATTCCCTCCTTGCCACCGGCTTTCACGCGAATTTCTTTTTAGACTTAGCAATTTTCACATTGCTACCTGGCTTTATGTTTCCTTTTGTCGGCAGATTTGTTAGCCTTTTTTCTTTGGCCTAACGTGTAACGTGTTTTTTAGCTTTCTTCTTTAATTGCGTAATAATGTAGCACTTTGTTGGATTTGTGGTTTGTTTTTCTGGGATTTGAAAGAATGTGAAGGAATTTATAGATTTTTGTAGTTCTGGATCTTGATTACTAGCATGATATTCCAGAGTTAAAAACGTGAAACTAATTTATTGTTAGTATTACGATATTTATTCGTATTGTAATTTAGCAGTGCTATTCAGTTTTTTAAATATTAATATTCTAAAATTAAGGTAGATTAAGCTTTAGTGTAGGTTTGTGGAGTAATAACGTCCTTACTAAAGAACTGATGAATGGAATATATGGCGTACAGTTGTTATTCGGGGTAATCAGAAGCCTTGCTACAGCTACCAATCAACTAAACAGCTTCAATTGGAACAAAGGCTTTTTATCCGACAGCGCGACGCAAAGGAAGGGTAATATGTTTAACAGCCTATGTATGTGTCTTAGTTTGTACCTTTGTGGCAAACTGGAGACCAAACGCGTTGGCCGATTTTGATGATTCTTACGTCAATCGATTTGTCTCAATTTTGCGAGTGCCATTAAGGGGGTTGCAGAGGGAGTTGCACTACACTAGATGGCGCTCGGGAGCATTATTCCTGATTTTATCACATTTTATTTTATATCTCGTAATTGTGATGATTTCAATCAAAATTTTCAATTATGCGGGCACTTGTGTTTATGTTTTACTGATCTAGCTACAAGTTATAGTAATTTTATTGTTCATACGAATTTGATATACATTTTAATTTTAATCAATTTCATACAAAACTTTGACGTATAACATTCGTAGACGATATTAACAAAAGTAATATTTTATATATGGAAAAATAGTTAAGAAAATCAAGATTACGCATCTCAAATAACATTTGCAATTTATAACATAATTACGAAGATATAAAATAAAATGTGATAAAATCAGGAATGATGCTCCCGAGCGCCATCTAGTGTAGTGCAACTCCCTCTGCAACCCCCTCAAAGACATGACAGTAATCAAAATTCAATATGGCGACTACCAGACGCCATATTACTGTGAAAAATATAACTTGACGAACTATGTCGAATGGGGTATCATTGAATAGGTATTTGAAAATCATCTTTAGGTTTCTCTTATCATTATTCAATTCGAATGACCATTTAGGCTCTATACCCATTTATTTAAGAAATTTAATAAAATGTCAATATTTACGTTGCCGTTGTCAACCAAAGAGATTTAAACTTAATAAGTTAAATCTCTTTGTTGTCAACACTCTCCATAAAAACTTTATTCATGAAACTTGCCCCAAAATTTTACTGCCCATCTTAAATTGTACAACATAGTAAGTAACAACCACAAAACAGCACATATACATAAATTTACATGGTTTATTATTTAATAAACTGGAAATCCCAAGTTTATAGCTCCATAGCAGTTCAGAACTTACTTAGCGAAATAGCCTGAGTTTGTTGGCTGGCAATTTACATTCGTTTCGGCTAGAAGCAACTTTCTCGGGTGGCTCGTTAAAATGGACACCGGCTTTCGAATAAATACGAGTATTATACGTTTATTTTTATTTATTTATTGTTTTTGATACTTATAATAAGTCTGAAAAGCTTAAAGGATGAGTTGTAATTTAATGTGAATGCGGAACCACACAGCCGACTATAAATACAGAGTAAACTCAGTATAATGAACCCTTATTCAATGAAACTACCATAAATATAGAAATTACTTTACTGTGGTTGGTTTTATTTATTACTAATAATATAGTTTTAAGTACATACTGACAATCTATGGTTTGTGTTTGACATGAAATTATTATGATTTTGTTTTTTTTATCACTCATATTTTATTGATTCTATCTATATATCGTAACAACCACTAGGTCTTTAACGCTCAGTTGCAGAATCGCTCATTAGAGTTAATCCTCCATTACATCTCATACTCACTTTTTGTCTTGTCGATGTAGTAAAAGCTATCAAAAGATTTAATTGAGGATTAACATTAATGTCCCACTGTCCTTTATAAGTGGCAACGGCAACGTGCTCAACCCCCGTAACACTGGACAGAGTTTCGGTACCACTGGTGAAACGTGTATGGTCTGAGGTTTCTGAATATCTCTGACTAACGATTATATGATTATGCTATGCTTATGCTTATGCTTAAGAACACTGTATGATGTACCTATTTTAATTTTTTTGTATTAATTACGTATAATCTAAGACGAGTGTTCAGCAGGGTCAATATAAACATTGTAATGTTTAATGACACGAAGTAATATTTTTACTGTATTGTCCTTTATAAAAAATAAATTAAAAAAAAAACGTAACATTAATGAGCTTTTCTGCAACTGAGTGTTAGGTACCAAAACTTCTATGAAATGCACTACACTACACTATACACTTTTTATACCCTAACAGTAACTATCAAGAGCGAAACTATAATAAAAGGGTCCCTTTATTTACCCGACTGTGCAACGCAATGGAAGGGTAATGTGTTTAACAGCCTATGTATGTAAGTTTGTACCTTTGTGACACACTAGAGACCAAACGCGTGGGCCGATTTTGATGATTCTTACATCAATCGATTTGTCTTATCTTGCGAGTGTCACTAAACATAATGACAGTAATCCCAATTCAATATGACGACTACCAGACGCCATATTGTGAACAATAAAAAAATGAAAGTTGACCAACTATATCATTGAATAGGTATTTGAAAATCATCTTTAGGTTTTTCTCACTATTTTTCATTGCGAATGACTACTAAGAATCTATAACGATTTAAAGTTGAAAACTAAAAAGTTTAAAATAAAAAAGTTTTTATTTAAAGTTAACTTTTCGCGCAGACGGGTTTATTGATTTCTTAAATTTACTTTTTACAGAATTATTAAGATTAAAAAAAAAAATCTCACCCGAGCAACAAGTTAAACTCCTTCTTAAAACTCCTTTAAAGTCCTTAAAACTCATTGTCACAATCTCAAACTCCATATTTCACTAACAGTGCCCATATTATTCAGTCCACTGTGACAAGTAGTGAGCAGGGCCTTGTTTAATAAATGCTACATGTTGACAATGACCATTCAGAGTACATTGCTGGTTATTAATGACGCTAAACTTGCAATGTCCTAGCATTCTCAACAGTGTACTCTGAATTTTCATTGTCAATTGTCACTTGTCAGGGCCCAGGGCCCTATTTAATAAACGTGACAAGTGACAATTGACAATGACAATTCAGAGTACATTGCTGGTTACTGATGACGCTAAACGCTTGCAGTAGGTAACTTTCTCCTAGCATTCTCAGTAACGTACTCTTAATTGTCATTGTCAATTAATTGTCATTGTCAAAAATAGGGCCAAGGTTGGTAGCCACTTTTTCATGGACTGCGGACACAACCCACGCCTCGGATTTGAAGTACGAAACCTTACGAAAGCCTTCGCCAAAAAGCATGACTGTGCTCTTTATCAGATCCTTTTTTCACCCATCGCTTCAACCCATAGCTTCCACCGCACGACTGATGGCTCGCCAGTCACGCCATGATAATTAGAGTTGTTTTGTTGGCAAAACACTGGGCTTACTTGTTGACACGTTTAGACGAGTGCTAAACTGGGCTGCTTGCTGTTTTGAAATACTTTATTGGGTGTGGACGTTTTAGAACTCTTGTTAGGCATTGGAAGGAAATACATACATACATTTACACATAATAACCATAATCCCTCGCGGGGTGGTGAGAAATCTAGCTACACCTACTATTTTTTTTGCTATGATCGGTTTGCTCCCATATAGTAAAAGTTGTTCAGTTTGATGGGTAGACTCTTTGGGAAGTTTAAAAGGATGCCAATGATATTAATTTCATCTTGTATATTTATGGGGTGTATGGTGGATTGCACTTATGATACTGAACAACTTTCACCAAGGAAATAAAGACAAATTTTTAACTTTTCATACAATCATACAATCAGTTGATTTTAGTAGGATCACACACTATTCGCAAGACCGATCGTTATGGCGATCCTTGGGGGATGCCTATGTCCAGCAGTGGACGCCCATTGGCTGAGATGATGACACACTATGACGCATTGACGGAGCGGCAGATATCAGTCCGTCATTTGTGAAGCAAGGAGTTGTAAGAAACGGCATATAGAAGCTTCGATCAAAGTAAAATTTATGTATAAGCCTTCCGCGAACATTTCAATCCAGAAAAATAAGGCAAAACAAATGACAGGTATACTTCAAATATGTACCGATATGACAGACCAAGTGTGCCAGTTTGTATGGACCATGTGCACTAGTAGTGTGCTACAACTTAACGCGCTTTGGGCCTATCCATTAATTTAACTTTGATCTAAGCATATAAGCACACACGGTGACGTATTGACGCACCGTGTGTGCTTCTAAGTGCGGTTTCATACAACTCCTTGCTTCACAAATCGTTGCGTCATCGCGTGTGAAAGCGCCAAAAAGTGTGAATTTCCTATAGGTGCCTTGGGGAAAGTTGTTTAGTATCATGAGTAAGTAGACAGGTAGGTACAATTACCCTTTAAACTAGGTAATACGTCTATCTAAACTTACACCATGTCATATTTTGTGAATAATCCAGAGCCATTTTCAGGTAAAACCTCCAAATACACCTGCAATCCCTAGACTTATAGCACAGCCTTCCTTAGCCTACCATCCGCTAAAAACAAGTAAAACACAAAAGCCCCCCCATAAAATTGTAGTTAAGACTACAATTAAGGATAATATGATCCGGCGCAGTTAATCCGCCCAGTGCGCATTATACCTATTTAACGGGATTCTGGAATCCCGGGACACGGTTATGAGTCCCGGACGTAATCCCGGTATAATTGTTGTCCGAGGAATGCCTTGGAAGTTCGCGTGTAATTATGGGCTTATTTTGGAATTTCAGACACGTACGGATTTTCGAGTTTTAGGGTTTAGAGTTTTCGATAAATGAGTTTATAATTTTGTTAATTAACACTTTAATATGTCTAAAATTTGTTTTGTTTATACGATTGGTGACATATACTTTCTTGGTTGCTCTCGAAAGACTGAATTTAAATGTTGATGTAATTGTGTTAAAGGAATGTCACTTAGGCCTTAATCCTTTGATCAGAAGCCTTCTAGGATACAGTCACATTCACGGCACAAAGTACATTAACAAGAATTTCGGTTTCGTGGCATATGTCGAAGAGTCATGGATGTTGTTAAGAAGCCTAACATACTTGACGCCAATTGTTTATCAGTCGAACTTCCTAACTCTTGCACTGTCCTAGGGGTCTATCGCCCTCCATGTTTTTGATAACTAAAAAATGTTTAAGGGTTTATCCAAATAAGAAAATGAGAAAATTGTTCGGACCTCTCATATTACACTTACAAAATGGGATGAGTCGATTGATTTTCTGTATAAGGAATTTTTAACAACGCTACGACTTTTTAAATTTTTTGGGCCTACGACCGTATGGGTGTAATCAGACAGTTTGGAAAAAAAACTCCAGATCACCGGCCGTATGGAGGAAAAGAGAGGTAGAGAACGCATGCTTATGGGATGTACCGATGCGGTTAAAGAAATTACCGAGACAACACTACAGGCCAGCATACACCGAGCCCAAGATCGAGCGGCCTGGAGAGCTGTGGTGGCACAAGCGCCCCACGAGGGTCACGTCCCTCAGCCATGAGGTTATAACTACCAAGAAGGTGATATAACGTCTCAAGATTTATAATAAGGACAAGGTAATCCATATGTGTGTGTCATAATTATTTAGTCACATGGATTTTGTAGTCTTCAAACTGAATCAATACATGGTAGCTTGCGGTATTTTAGGAGGGTGATCAAACCATCAAACTGAACAACTTTCTCTATGTGACACTGGAAAAAATCTGCTGTCCCATTCATCTGGGGGGAACAAGTGTAGTTTTCTAAGAAACAGATGTTTTTTTTACGCGCTATTGACATCGGTCCTATAGAAAAAGTGGTTCAGTTTGATGGTCTGATCACTAGAATAGTCTGATCAGGTGTAAAAAACCCTGTTGAAGCCTTTAGTGTACTTTAGTCCATCAAAGTGAACAACTTTCACTATGGAGCCAACATCGAAATCTAAAAAAAAACACAAGTTTCATACAAAACTGTAGTATCAACTCGACTCAAATCTATGGGACAGCAGTTTTTTTAGCGATTTTGATGTTGGCTCCATAGTGAAAGTTGTTCAGTTTGATGGTCTGAAGCACCCACTAAAGGCTCCAACATGGGTTTTTTTACAGACTGTATAACAGCGTCAGCATATTAATAATGGTTATAACCAAGACAGTAAAGTTCAAAGTTCGATCAACAGTCGCCCTTCAACAGATTTTCGCAAAGCTATCATATTAAGTTTTTGGCAAATTCTCAAATGTTAGCAAGCGCAAACAAAATTGAAAACAAGCTAATATAGAAAGCACGTGTCTTATTAGTTTGAAGGAGAATAAAAAGAAAAATTTAGAAAAACTAATGTCATAAACAAGACTTTGTGGAAATGGAGAAGCTTCAGCGTTCATTGACCAAGTAACTGTAGTAGTTTCCAAGCATACGCTACGAAACGTATCTAATGTGTCCATCTATTTTCTACTATAAAAACAGTCTGCACGTTACATCTATTCATTTATATGTTGTCAAAAATTGCTATGCATTTTTCTGACTCCCGTAGTCTTTTGAGGGTTTATCGTTATTTATTTTATTTACTTTTTAGATAGATAGTTACTTAGATGTCGTAGTTCTGGTTCTGATACAATCGTGAGTTTATTAATACTTTCGATACATATTAAATAAAATGAAAATAAAACAAAATAGGTAGGTAGGTAGGTAGGTAGGTAGGTAGATAGGTAGGTAGGTAGGTAGATAGATAGGTAGATAGGTAGGTAGGTAGGTAGGTAGGTTAGTTACAAAACATTTGCGATAAAATTTGAGGCCGTAATAAATATTTAAATTCCGTACTTAAAATCAAGAAAGTGTACAACAAACGCAACGAAAGAATTTGTTATAATCGATATTATGAAAATGAAATTAACTTTATTACCTACTATTATCTTTTAGCTCTGAATTTCTTTCAAAAATACATTAACCCAATGCTAAAAGGAAAATGTCTATAGAAAATAATGAATTAGGTGTAAGAAAAGAAGGTAAAATAAACGGGGAGGGAGTAATAAAACCGCCCTCGATCGCGATAGTACGTAACATGATTGCTATGGAAGGGTCCAGTCTGAGACATGAAGCTGATTTCGCACTTGTTTCGGCCTAAAAGGGTCTACATACGATCGTTGATCGTACCAAAATTTACGAAGGAAAGAATTATTAGTAAAAACTATGACGATTGTGATTTTGTTGAGTACAATGATGAAAATATTAATCACAGATGTGATTATGCTGACTGCAGTTTTGATTATAGTAATAACGGTGAACAAAGTGTAAATCACAATAATGATTACGTTGACTACAGTTATGATGTAGTCACATTTATGTTAGGCACATAAACATCGTAAAGAAACAAAGAAGAAACAAAAGAGGCTCTTTTGTTTGAAATTTTTGATCTCGGATTTCATTTCAGAGTTTAGCTAATTTTCATCATTGAACATTAATTTTAATCACTAATAGATCTTCATCAAATACGAAAGCCCCAGTGCAGTACTGGGATCGTAAAAACGGTATACACTTTGTTCAATAGCATAAATTATAAATAAAAAAGAGAAATGGTTCTTCTGGTGGTTGATGGGTTGACGACATCAACATAAGTGCAGTTAGAACAGGATGCTTTGGCACAGGACCGTAAGAAATGGAATTATAAAGAGGAGGCTTGTACTCTGCAAAGGGTGGCTAAGGGCTAACATTGAAAATGCTGATGTTTTTCACATAGAAACGCGTTTAGAATTTAGATCACAACCAGCATCCAACTTGCATTGCAAACGACCGTGTGTATCACCCCTTAATGGAACCACGTGAATCAATAACTGCTGACCGTCTCATTACCAACCCCCACTTTCAATCAACACGTGCCACAGAAATGTTAACCTTAACACACGGTTATAAAGTCGAAGTTAGGATGCAAGACAACTGGGTCATAAGACATTTAATCGCAATAGTTGTAATAAAAGTGTCAAACTGTACTCTGTAAGCGAAGGAAAACAGTGGAAGCTTTTATAGGCCATTACTAATAAAATAAAAGGAAATTGAAGTCCAGATATGATAGCCGGAGATATTAAAGACATTGATATAAATCTTACGATGTAGATAGATTGATATTGGCTGTTGGACAAGGAAAAATTTATTTTGAGATAACAATAGTTCAGGTACACCCCGAACCCGACATTGACAGATCTTCAGACACTGTCTGTATTCGCTTTGTTCTTGTCCCAAAAATCTCTCTTGAAATGGGGGTTAGGTACATTATCACCGTCATCATCACCTTCAGTCACTATGGAGCCCATTGTTGGACTCCGAGCTAGGAATTATACCATACTTTAGACGGCAATAAGATGGAGGGATGTTATACTCAAAATGCTGGTCATTCATTGGTCTCTCAATCTTCGTCGCCTTCTTATACCGATGAGAAGTTATCGGATTCTTCTATTCACTTCTCATGGCTGTCAGTGATTGAGAGTTATAACATATTTCTGACGCCTCAGGGAAATGCTTTTGGTTATGTTAGGTTGGAATTTTTTTCGTTGCCTGAGTCCAAATTACATTTTACTATTATCTGGTAGAGTATCATATCAGCAATAGAATAATTAAATTGTTTTACTAATTTGAGTCCTGCCACATTCCATATTTTGAAGCTTGAGGTACAAGTTGGTAGCCCACCGCACGCAGCAGCAGCATACGACGTGTCACTTCGACACTACAAGTTTGTATGTATTTATATGAAATACCCTGCGTAGCTTGCGACACGTCGCTCGACGACACTGATGTACGGTCAGACTTCACTGTCGCTTGACCAGCATAGCTAGCATGCCGCAGTGATACAGCGCTATCACACCTTAGCTCTCTTTCTATTTCCGTGCGAACGAACGAGATAAAAGACGTGATACAGCCGTATCACGTGTAGCATACTACGAGTGCAGTAGTCTCATTAGCTCTATTCACATAACGACGGGCGGGCGCGGAGGGCGTAATATAAAATAATACCTATTTTAGTACTGATAAAGTTGACAGTGGAATACGGCGCTGCAGTCTGCTGCTGCGGTCTGCAGTCGGGTTTAAAGTCATGACTGCAGCAACATGACGTAACGTCGTGTCGCTGCGACGTGTCGTAGCAACTCATCGACTGCTGCTATGCTGCATGCGGTCGGCTACGAATGTGTACCTTTAGTTACAAAACTCTTACCTCATCCACGCAAAATGCTTCAAAACCAGAAGCGAAGCGTTTTAACTATACAAGATATCAGTTATAATCACAACACATTATGCTGTCGTCGGCTCTCGGGTTTCGGCCCTCGGCCTTAGTTCCTACAAGATGATTAATGATGTCGAGGCAAATTTTAAATTTAGCGTTTCTGCATCGCTTCTTTTTCGGCAAGCCTTTTAAGGTTTTACATTTCGTGTTTTTGTTTTTTTTCTCTTTTTGAGTGATCGTTTCTTGTTGGAATGTTTTTTTTTGGTTGTGAAATCACCTGTACCTAATACTACAACAGTTTTTATTTCAAACCTTATACTCACGACCATATTCCCCGGCGGGGTATTCCCAGATGTTTTCCTTCACCGAAAAGCCATGGACCACCACAGCTACTTTCTTTGTATTTCAATAATTTTTATGAAAGTGTTTAGGTTTGACCAAATTTTATTGAAATAAAAATGTATTGTTCTTAGTGATGCTACCCTAAAAGAAATCAAGACTAATATTTAAAAAATATTTAAGCACATTTATTTCATGTTTCTACTAGAACGATGTTTTCTGATGTTAAGTCTTGTTGTATTATGCTCACGGACTTGAAATAAAGACGGACGTAATGTGACACTAAAAATATGTGAAGCATCCAAGGTCGTACACATTCGTTTATTCTATAAGGGACCTACACTCACACAGATGCACCAGCTCTAGGCGCAGGACCTACAACCCGCCACCATTTTGTACCGTGCGACAGTGCGTCTTTTTTTCAGGTCCGTGATTATGCTATGTACAATATATGCATCCATCAACTTTTCGTATAAATTTATTACCTATACATTATAATTATGCCACTATAATGTCATTTTTGCATTGGACTGTATGATAATCAATAAAAATGTTCTAAGAGATGAATACAGGAAGACTTCATAATGCGTCGACCCCAAAAAGAATAAGGACAGGATCATGATAAAGCGTATAACTATTATAATTAACTATGTACAACGTTAGACTCGAAAATATATTTCACCAATAATTTTATTCATTACGATTTTCCATCTTAAAGACTGGAAAATATTTGTATTCTTAATTTATGTATCTAAAAAGATAAATACTGTAACTTTAAAAGGCTCTTAAAGGTTCTAGCTCCATTCGTTTTTCATATAATAGAGGTTAAAAAGAAACTGGAAAATCTCGGTAAACATGAAATTAACGGAATATTCAAAATTCCATTCAAATTTATACAAAATTTAGCAGAAAAGAAATTTCGCTGCGGCATACCAATAGGCCTTTATAAGTGCACTGTCTGTCTCTCTCGCTCCTGTAAGTAAACAAGAGGGACGCCTACTCGTATTTCAATGTCGATCCTCGTTTGGGAGACGACATCCATATTTTATTAAACAAAACTTTGTGTTGTACTTGGAAGTTAGAAAAGCGAAATAGGCTGTTTTGAAGTGAAACGCTTTGTTTTAAGATTCATTTTGAATTAACAAACTATTCGTGGATAAATTATTGAAATGAACTTACAATTATTCTGATTATTATGTACCAAGCCAATTATCTGGGAATTTTGATTTGTATACTTCAATTAATGTTTAACATAATAGATATACTCGTGCTTACGCTGAAGAAGAAATTATTTATTTTATTTTGTTTTATTTGGAAAACTTACAGCTATAACTACCTACAATAATAGTTCTCTTAATGCTATAGTATAATCCGAGCCAATTACAAGTTTTCACATGTAGTGAAAATTATGATGCATATCGATACCAGAAGTATCAAGTAACGTAAGGGACATTTGGTCGAAAATGACTTTTTTATATGACTGGATTCCAAATTTTCTGCTCTATCGATTGGTGTATTCAAAATATCGAAATCTTGAAAAAAATGTCCCTTACGTCACACATTTTTGACAAGTCTAGAACATTATTTTCCAAAAATGTTAACGTAAGAGACAGTTTAATTAAAATTGTACTGTTATTTAATGTATGTCTCAGTGCTCGAACATTTTGTCCCTTACGTCATACCAATTTGAGAATTTTTTTACAAAAATGTACCTTACGTTATTATAAACCTTGATCGTTTTTGCATGCTGTCCCTTACATTGAATGCGTTTTATTTTATTTTACTTATTTAGAACTGCTTACAAAGTATACACTATTATGTTCTAGATCCGTGTGACCACTTTTATTATTTTTCTGTACTAAATAAGTAAAATTGAGGCTCTAAAAACGAATTTAATATTTTCTTTGGTCCAAAATCAAGTTTCAGTATAGTCTTAGCATAATTATAACGACTTTAGTGGACATATTTTTAGTTCTTTATCTGAAAACACCCCAAATACGAGTAATGGGAAATGGGCAAGGAAATGATGAACTGAAAACACAGAAAAAGGGCTTAAAAGTCTATTAAAAAAGCCAATAAAGTATTGTAGTACATTTTAGTCTTACTTCTTTTTCTTTTAAGTATTTTTAGCACTGGAAGTACAACACAATCCATTAGTTATACATACATTACTGAATTTGGCAAAAGGTCATTTTTATCTAGATCCAATGTATACCAATTACAATTCAAGCTCAAACCTTCTTGGCATAAAAACCTAGCGCAGCAAATCCCACCACGCTTGTTAAACATCATCGCCGACCAAAAAGGGGAAGATTTTCCATATAAAGCGGGAATGGATGATTCCCGCTTTTCCATTTCTAAGCACCATCTCAAACTAAATATAAAAATTCTGAGTCTCACGCAAACATTTTTTTTTTCGTTGTCAAATTATGGTAAAACTAGCTTTAGCCCGAGATCCATATCGAATACAAACTTTGTTTGATTAAACCGCACCCCTAATTGAAAGAAAATTTACAATGAAATTGTCTCAGTACGATTTTCCATACGAACAATTTATTACACCCTATTTCACCCCAACGCAAGGGTTGGTTTTGGAAAAATCTTTAATGCGCCCTTAATCTTCTTCAGAATTATTTATGCTTAGATCTTCTTATTATTATGTGTTATTAGGTACTTATTATAGATCTGGTCTTCAGCGCTTAAGACTATGAGTTGTCTGTCACTGTTAGTATATCAATCAATCAGTCAGACATCGAACTGATTTATATGTATAGAAGGAGATAGTTTAGCTATACATTTTTATATAACGTACATACTTATACATACAAAAACACACGATAATAATCCCACTCGGGGTTTAATATATCCCACAGTTTTACTACAACACCAACAATATGTTTAGTTGTAGCAAGGCTCAAGTTGAATGATTCTGGACAGAATTCTGTTTAAAAGCGCTTAAGACTATGAGTTGTCTATCACTGTTAGTATATCAATCAATCAGTCAGACATCGAACTGATTTATATGTATAGAAGGAGATAGTTTAGCTGAGTGACGTGTCATGTATTGTACATACATATACATTTTTAGAAAAACGTATATACTTATACATACAAAAACACGATAATAATCCCACTCGGGGTTTAATATAATATATCCCACAGTTTTACTACAACACCAACAATATGTTTAGTTGTAGCAAGGCTCAAGTTGAATGATTCTGGACAGAATTCTGTTTAAAGTGGTACAAGTCATGAACCCTAATATGATAGCTATACTTTTAGTTACATATACAACAATCGCAACACCAGTAATGACCCTTACATTTAAATTACCCGTAATTTCAATTTTCTACATGTAACTTACGTCATCGACAGTTTTCCTTTGTTTATGAATTGTGCAACGTAACGTACAACTTAACTGTTTTCTTTAATGTAAGGGACATGCTATCTCTGGAATGACTACGTTTATCATAGTTTTGCCTATTTAGTGTGAAAAACGCAAGTATTCTAAGTTACTTTGCTCTAGGAGCCATAAAAAAAGGACATCAAGATAAAAAGATATGGGAGTTTTCTAAAAATAATATCTTATTTTCGCTCTACTGAAAAACTGAGTTTTGTCCCTTACACTAATTGATACTTCTGGTATCGATATGTGATATCTACCAATCCGCATTGGGCACGCTTGGTGAAATAACACTTAAAAAAGTATCCTATGTATGCAGTGTCTGTATGTAGAATCCAGAACATATTTATTATTCCTTAAAACAGAACATTTTCCGACGTGGTGGTATGTGATATTGTTTTGGATTTCTTTTTTATGTGTGCCAAATTTAACCCTTATCCGTTTGCGTGTCATTGAGACACTAAAATTCGAACATTCAATCTAATTACGAGTATGAAGTAGGATTATACAATCATTTAAAACTATAAAATGACCATAGAGGTATGTATGTTCTGGTATAAACCAGGAATGAGGAACATACAGCTGAGAAAGCGAGATGTACCTAGCGGCACCACTGTATAATAGAAAGAGATACGTGACGCGAGGCAATAGAACCGTTTTCTAGTCACTAATAAATTTTTACAATTCTGTTTCCGTGAATAATTGGGAATCTGAAGTGAAATCGTAGATAATTTTGTGAAATATACTGACACTACTTCATTAATTTATCCACGATTTCACGTTAGACTCAGAATTATAGTATAGACAAATTATTAGAATTTTCGCCTGCAAATAGTCTCCAAAAAACATCCAAAAACGGTTTCATTTGACAACTCATGTCACTGCCTCTATTCCTGTAAGGTATTATAACTTTATGAAAATGACAGATATCATGTTAGGTACTCGGGTCTTTCTATTCACTAGAAACCGGACCGAACTATAACAAAAGAAATTAGCGAACCAAATGACAGACAAAAGAACGGTTCCATAAAATTACTCTGCGCAATATCTAAATTCATCTCAGTGACCTCCAAAAGTTATCTCTTTCAGATGAATTTCAATTAATAAAATGTTCAGCGAACGCTTTTTATATGAAACGACAGACATTTCATTTCCAAATCGAATTTCACATTGTTTGGACGTTTCATTTAATACAATAGATGGAATAGAGTGCTATTTTAATTCTGCACGTTCTAATTCCATGAATCCATATACTAACGATTGTATTGCCGTATTTCGGGTTGGTAGTAACCATCTCACTTAATAAACCTACTTTTAACGGTTTCAAAATACAACAATCTTAGCTACTCGAAGAAGAGCGATGATAATCCATATGAATGAGAGTTTAGTTATTCAATTATGGTGGCTCTTCGATTCTTGGCATGTACCACTAAGTTCTACGGAATTTGTTTACGGTTGTATTTGTCATTATCATTGACTCTGCGGTGAAAGACAAACATAGTGAGGAAACCTGCATACACGAAAATGAAAAGAAAATGCTATAAGGTCGGAGGTATATACGTTAAATATGAGCGAGCATAGGGCCAAAAAAAGACCAGTAATACTTGCAATAGCCCTCCCAAAATCATAAATAATAATAATAACCACTTGAAATGAAAACCTCATTGTCGTATAGACTTAAAAGTCATAGGCATAGCATAAGCATATGCTCACGACTATATTCCCCGAGGGGGTAGTCAGAGATATTCTGAAACCTCAGAACATCCACGTTTCACCAGTAGTACCGAAACTGTCCAGTGTGACGGGGGGTGAGCCCGTCGCCACTTATAATGGACAGTGGATACAATGGTAACCTATCTTACTTTCGAAATTTCACTGACCGAATTTCAGTTGTTCGAAAACGGTTTATAGAAGTTTCTAGTGACAGATATTTTGTTACACATACATTTGTTACTCCTTATAAAGACTTGACAGAAGTATCATTTTCCAGAAAATTTAAAATCAGAATTTCATAATCATTTTTTTTCTTTTGACAACGGTCTTCAGGGTTCGAAGTTTTAAAATGTAGAAGCAACTTCTTCCATAGTATGACTAGGACACAACACAGTAAAGTTTTCTGTAATAATTACCTAGTAGATACATGATACCAGGATTATAGCACCACCATGCTTGCTAGCATGCTGCTTGCTTGCTTGCTTGCTGCATGCTAGCTTGCTTGATGCTTGCTAGCTTGTATGCATGTTGGGGGGTGCGGGGGGCGGAAGCCCCCTGTCTGAGAAATACAAACTGGTGGTTTTAAAATTGTAGTTTAGGTTAGGTTAGAACATGTTAAACACTTAGCGGGCGAAGCGAGCAGAGCATCAAAATGCTTGCTGCATGCTTACTTGCTTGCTGTATGCTTGCTTGCTTGCTGCATGTTTGCTTGCATGTTGCTTGCTTGCTTGTATGCATGTTGGGGGGTGCAGGGGGGCTGCGCCCCCCGCGAGGGGGGTTCGGGGGGCGGAAGCCCCCTGACTGAGAAAAACAAACTGGTGGTTTTAAAATTGTAGGTTAGGTTAGGTTAGAACATGTAAGACACTTAGCGGAGCGAGCGAAGCGAGCGGAGCATCTAAATGCTTGCTGCATGCTTGCTTGCTTGCTGCATGTTTGCTTGCTCGCTGCATGCTTGCTTGCTTGCTGCATGCTAGCTTGCATGCTGCATGCTTGCTTGTTTGCTTATATGTATGTTGAAGGTGCAGTGGGGTGGACGCCTCCTTCCTGAGAAAACAAACTGGTGTTTTTAAAATTCTAGGATAGGTTAGGTTAAATATTTCTGCGGAAAAGTGACTGTACGGAAAAACAAATATTCGAAAAAGTAAATTATCTGACTTACATTACTTCGGAAAACTGTGTTACAGAATTTTGATTCATTGGTTAAAAGAAAAAAAGGACAATAAAAAAACTGGCTCCTCAAAATATGGCGAATAATATTTCGGGGAAACAAAAAAAAAGGGAAACAATAAAAAGTGTAACGATTTCGGAGAACTAAAATTCGGAAAACTCTTTTTCGAAAGTACGATAGGTAACCGGATACAATACATGCCTCGAAATTGAAGCATGCAGGTTTCCTCACGATGTTTTCCGTCACCGAAAAGTCATAGGGGAAATTGTAAAATCGCACTCCTACTATGCATAGTGAATTGAAAATTTATTGAAAATACGCTACAATCTACATAGGAATACAATGTTTGAAAGAAACTATGATTTGTTGTCACGCAAGGGGCCGCGATCATAATTTTCAAGAATTCAATTTGCTGAATTTTATAATGGTTATTCGACAGGTCCTACCTCGTATATGCAAGTACTTTGTCCACAATGTTTTGTTGCATTATAAATTACATTGTAGATACTTAATAAAACATTCTATTTTATGATGTGTACATTTTGTTCACTCCTGTACAATGATAATAATAGTAAATAAGGTGGCTCATAAGTCATAACTTGTCACACGTTCAAAGTTTGGGTACTGCAAGTGAAATGTGTCATCATAGGCATATATTCGTCTATTACAGACGATTAAAACTATTAGCGACTTATCCTAAGAGAAACACTATTTCTAATAGCTGTATAGCTCTATAAGTGAGAGAGCAGCAAGTATAAGTCACTATTCTAATTATTAATATCGAATAGATATTTATTAGACAGAAAACTAATGAAGGAAATGGAACCAAGTTTGGGCAAATTGGGCGATTTTGGAGTCCCAGTACATTTTTGTGCCGCTGGCAGTGGAGACGTCTGGAACGTGGGGGGTGGAGGCTAAGGCGTTTGTGAGGGATCTGGACAAGAGGTTGGTGGAAAATGGCAACGACGTCCGCTCTGGGTCGTATCTGGTGCAGAGGATTTCATTGGCCATCCAGCGCGAAAACGCAGCTAGTTTGATGGGATCCTTTGTGCCGGGTACGATTATTGAGGAAAGGGCCGATTAATGTGTGTAATTATTATTTATTTTTATTATGCTGACGAAACGTGTTGTGGATATATATGTATACCTTCTTGTGACGAAGCTTGTCGTGGATATATGGCTGTACATCCTTTTGGACGAGGCTTGTTGCCAATTTAAATAATTAATAATTTGTATTTAATAATAATGTAATAAATAATTTATATTACAGTTAAATTAAATCCAGTTTGGGCAAACTTAAACAAGTTTGGGAAAACTTAGACAAGTTTGGGCAAACGTAGACAAGTTTGGGCAAACGTAAACAGTGTGGAGCAACCATCTGCTAGATGATCTGCTTAATATGGCTGAAAAGCATTGAAGGGACTTGATGTAAGGACCGAGTATTGGGAGAGGCCTATGTCAAGCTGAAAATGATGATATTATAATAGGTTTAACACTGAAAATATGAGAGTGTAAAATTAAAAGCATTAAATATTGACACGGGATTTTAGACCGTCAAACTGAACCATTTTCACTAAGTAGGGAACATAGAAACCGACAATAGCTACTCGACCCCAATTATATTGTTTTAAAAAGTTGTTCAGTTTGATGGTCTGAAGCACCGCCTTTGATATGTCACGCATTTAATTTTAGATCCTTCAGATTAAATACAACAGACTAGACAAGTGTAAAGGACGAAATTATCTCTGAGATATTTACCCCCTCGGGAAACACTGTCGTAAGCATATGATTATGCTTATGCTCATTCAATTTACGTTACGTGATCGTGTCGCCGACACAGAAAAGCACTCAGAAGATGTTTTATAATTTAAAAAAGGAGCGGACGATGAAAGAACATTACAATAATATTAAAACACCAGTCGAATGGAATTTTTTGAACGAATTGTTTCCTTTTCCGAGATACTGCGGCTTTTACGGTTTAATTATTTAAAACTAAAGATTCACCCTGCTTTGTGCGAAGAATTTTTTAACTTTACATTTAAAATGTGTTTTAAAAACTGTCGCATAGCTCATAGACAGACAATCGGATAATTTTCAAATTTAATGAAAGATAGAATTAGTATGGTCAACCAAGGCAAATGTGATAGTAGTATCATATTGACATACCAGAGGGCCTACCATGAGTTTTCACCATACTTTACTACTGTAGTTACGTCGCCAATTCGTATGACAGAAATTAGTTCTCAACGTAACCACTAGGAGCGCTGTACGAAATTCAATACAAAATTGGTGACGTAACTACAGTAGTAAAGTACGGTGAAAAGTCATGGTATATTTACATATATTACTTGTAAGCGCCATCTATAAGCTAAAAGCGTAAAAGTAAGATATTAAAGTCACTGTATTTACACCACCCAGCTGGATTGGTGCTATTCTTAGCCCCACTTGCGCCAACCTGGGTTAGCAATAAACTCTAGGTTAAGTTTTTAACCCATGATTTTTTGTATAGAAAAACAACTGAAAGAGCTATTTTATCCGGAGTTAATTGCTAACCCGTGGTTGGCGCAAGTGGGGCTTAGCAGGACAACAAACTATCGCATACTACTTTAATACTACCAAATAGCGCATCCTGGGCAATCAGTAACCCTCTAATGCTTGTCGACAAATCGCTTCACCAGGATGTCAAGATAAACTCAACGGTATGCCAAAGACAGTATACAAGATTAGCAAAGACGAGAAAGAGGGGATAATTAGGGAGGGGGTAGATAATTTTCCGAAAAAATGTATAAAAACTTCCTTACAGCATAATCCGCAGTCCAATTTCCATTTTATTTCAAAAACTCAAACAAAAGCAAAGAGTGAAATTTCACATAATAGTACGATTTAAAAGAGCCGTAGACAGTTTTAATTATGCAGTATCAGCATTTACCTATTCGGGTCAACCGAAGCGAAGGGGGAAGCTGGCAGTTTTAAAAATGAAACAATGGTCAGGAAATGAAGACCGACCGCCCTGTATGTAGAGAGGTAATAGTTTTGTAAAGGGTTGTGCAGGATTGTTTTGCTTTTGAAGTAGAAAATAAGGTTTATTTTTCAATGTGTGAATTATCATGATTAGCCTAGATACTAATTGTACGGCTCTCGCAAATATGAATTAAAGGGAATGGCTCCATGAATATATAATTAATTGGCGTTACTTTGCGGAAATCCATGACTAACAGGAAGATAGCAAGACTGTGTCATAAATATAAAGTAAAAAGGCGGTTACCTACCAATTATGGTTGCACCTAGCAATCTCAATAGTTATACTTGCCGTTGGAGGTTTTATATTTCATATGGCGAAAAATCTTGTCTGACATCTGAACTGCGTTTGTACAACAAAGTACTTCATTTACAGAGGAGGTGTTCTTAGCTCCTCTTTGTAGATTTTACAGCTACCTGTTATACAAGGTGTTACAAAAAGGTGTTTCACTATCGGACCAATATCGAAATCGCGAAAAAAACTTATGTTCTATACTCTACAAACGACTATAGAGCTAAAATACCTATGGGATATCCGATTTTTTTTTCGCGATTTCGTTGCTGCCATAGAGAAAGTTGTTCAGTTTGAGGGTCTTAACAACCCCCTTAAGAGTTTTAAAAATGTATTCTTACTTATGTAACATCCTGTATACAAACTTAGCAAATGGGCCATAAGATACAGTATAGTCAGGTTTTACCCAATAGAAAATGAAAAGTCTTGATTTGATGAAATTGTTGGTTGTCTCTTTTTGAAAAAGGCATTGGGAGAACAGATTTAAGAATTTCTAAATAACTACACAAAACAAATTCCTACGGAGATAATTGGATAAGGTCGATGATAAGGCCGATGTCCGTCTTGTTGATCATTGGTAGAGGCCTGTGTCTATCAGTAATTATCATTCTTTGAGAAATTAACGTTTTTTGATTTGGAGATCATAATAAATAAAAATAAAAATAAAAAAATGTTGTCTGAAAATAAATTATTTTTATTTTTATTTATTTATTTTTATAATAGAAGGCATTAGTCTACTGATGCAGGCCAATATTCAACAGCAAAATTTACTCATTTATTCCGATATGTTATTATAATTTCAGGATCCCCACCTAAAAAAACACAACCAAAACAAGAGATTTTAGCTGAAACGCCATTATTCACGTAACCGCCGTATTTCGCAACATCAACTCGCATGGACGCACCTTTATGACCCGTTCGCCGTTTATTACTAGCGTTTTCGCTGACCTAACCACCTCGATGAGAGACGAATAGGCCTTTTCAGTTGTAGTTCGTGTAGGTTCATATACTAGGATTGGGTAGAGAATAGATGGGTTCGATGTAAGAGGGGTTTATGCCTACGATGGTTATGACAAATGGACTTTGAGCTGTTCTACCTACCCAGGATGTGATTATGTTTTCAAAGGAACAGTTAAAATACATTGTCTGTGTCATAGGATTCATAAGAAATCAACCGTTAAGTAACAAAAAAAAACAACATAGACAATAAATGTACGCTCGTTTTTAATTTCAGGAATGGCCAGAAACTTTACATGTTTCTAGGGGTGCTTAATTGTGAGAAATTCACTATAATCTGATTGAAGGTTTTAGAATGGAATGACGCGGTAACATAATAGTGGTCTTACCGCGGGGCACAGACGTTGCGGAAGGCCATGTACACTAGATGTTAGCGGGGGCGGGCAGAGTAGCGGGGAAGGGAAGCGCGCGCCGCTCAAAGGCAGAGTCGCATGTGCTACCTCATCTCCCGAAACATCTATGCCCGTAGCACACGAATGAATGTAACTACAATATACTGTTGCATATCAATTAGTTTTGGCCCCTTTATCCGATTATCGCATCTGCAGGAAACTTGTCTATCGTAGTCTATGAGCAGTGTTTAACCCTGGAATATTTCGTTCAGCTAGATTGGAAATTCTTTACACGGGGCATCTCGTTTGATGCCTACCTTTGGAAACAGAATTGAATTTGTTTTGTTTTAGTAAGGAAAAGGGTACATTTGGGGTTTTCGGGATAAAGGAGTATTCAAAAGTGAATGATTGGAGAAGGCTTTTATTGATACGTGAAGATATCGTTTGTGGGCTTTTTTTGTGAAATGCTGATACTATAATACGTTTGATAAGTTATTATTGACAGTTTTAGGTCGCGATAAAAAGAAAATTGTTTCCATCGCCTGTTCAGCGTATAAAAATAACTTGGTAAAAGGAGATGTTAGATTCTCTACTATTCGTATTGCCATCAGAATACACTTTGAAATATAAATAAAATAAAGCCGTATAATTAAATAATAAGAAAATCATAATTATTGTCTTCTATTAATACCAGTGTTTTATTCAGTTCTGTAACAGATATCGCGTTCTACCGATTTTGCGCGCTTTTTCGAATTTCAACATTTGTGATTCAGGAATGACAAACTAAAATACGCCTTACAGGCTGTCACGCATTGAAATAAGGCGTATTTTAGCCTTATTTCAATGCGTGACAGCCTGTATCGCGTGCGATATGCGGTGCCGTAGGTACTTATCGCTGTTGTTAAACGTAAGAGACGGTACAATGGCCATACCAGATACTGGAGTGCGAGTATTCACTACACACTAGGACAATCCGGTCCGACCAGTTTGACTAAGTCTTTGCCGGTTCATTCTACCGTGTATTGTAAGAAAAGTACCAGTCAGTCCTGAAATCGTATTTAATCGATAACATAGAATATAATAAAACATATTTCACAAAAGTCAAAATTACAACTTCGAAGTGAAACTGAAGTTAGCTCGAATGCAATACCAAATAACGAAAGCAATAAAATCCAGGAGTGCGATTTTTGAAAGTCATTCAGTGAGCTCAGCAGTTCAAAATGTCAAAATTACTATGGAGATACGCATCTTTCTACTGCTGATTTGACTTTAAAAAATCGCTCTCCTGGAGTATGATTTTAGAAAGTCAAATCAGCAGTAGAAAATATGTGTATTGCCATAGTAATTTTGACATTTGCTACTGCTGAGTTCGACTTATGACATTCAAAAATCGCACTCCAGATCGTAATTCTAAAGAATTTATAGAATTGTAAAATGGCTTTAGTGTAATTATGGCATGATCGACTATTGGTGGATTTTTCTTACACTAAAAACCACCAATAAGTTGCTAGATCGATCACATCATAATCGAGCTGAACCTATTTATTGGTGGATGAATGTATCACAATGTCATAGAGTGTACTTATTTCCCAAGGTGCACGAAAATTTACTTTGTATTAACAAGTACTAAATTTATTATTAAATCGATGAAAATCGACATTAATCACGATACTTAGCAAAGAAAAAGTTTTGTCATACCTTCTTGTCTTATGTCTTCTTCAATGTCTTATCACAATCTTAACTATTATAAAACTGTAACAGAAGTATGTGAGTAATGTACATTGAAGATATTTACATGAAAAAGATTTACGATATGGTTTTTAGGTATCCTAGACTCCAAATCAACCTTTTTTAGAATTTTTGTCCGTCTGTTTGTTTGTTTGTTTGTTTGTATGTTTGTAACAGCATCACATCACGCAAAAACTCTTGAACCTATTTTGATGAAACTTTTTTTGTTTTAAAGCTTATGATCTAACTAACTCTAGTCTATCGTTAACTCTAGTTATGTAGAAAATATAACAGGCCATAATAAAATAGATCTAGGTATATTGGAAAAAAGATGTGTCAGTGAATGGGTTGTGACCAAATTTTCGGCAAAAATTCGAGTAGATTCAGTTCATAAAATAAATTTTATGACAACAGAATTATTGTTTTAAGATATTCGATACAATTTATATAACATTTCGTAGTAAACACAAACCCAAGTCAATTTAATTGAATGTATTTCAAAAGATAGTATCAATTTTTGCAAATTATATTGTCTAGAACTACGTGACTGTACTTTTAAACAAACTTTTATAGTGTTATTTCTGAAAAAATATAACTTAAACCAACTTTAAAACACAAAGCTATTTCTAAAACCTCTTCAATTTACCTAGACATAAACTTTAAACAATATTTTAATCCCTGCAAAAGTTGCATCAGTTTTTTTGTACAGAAGCGACAGAAAGTTTCCGAACCTCAAGTCGGGCAGGAACATTATGTAAATAATGAGAGTTCATGATTAACTTCAGTACTTTCAAGGAGCTTATCGTGCAGAGTTTTTTTCAAAAACTCCTCAAATACTCAGGAGTTTATAAATAAGCCGTGTTAAGATGCGTCTGGCTTAGAATATCTCACCCTATTTTCACCTTTGGGGGTCCTTCGAGGCGACTTAGGGATAATGGATTCTTATCTGGCGTGTTTATGGGCAAAAAGTACCACTTGAAATGTCATTACATCATAAAACCTCAAATAAACTAAGACTGAGCCTCGCTACAATTGCTCACTTTAGAAACTAGTTGGTATAGCAAACTGAATCTTTAGGGTTCATTCAGATTAAAAAATCTGCGGTCGGTACTTAAATAAATATCTAAATATCTTGGACAGTGTCACACAAATTATCTAGTCACATTTAAAGTTCCAGAATCTAGCCTGGGCTTGTTTTATGATAACTAGACAACGATATAGAATACATAAATATAGATACAAACATCCATGACTCGGGTACAAATATTCATATTCGTCATACAAATATCCCTTCCCTCCCTTATGGGATTCGCACCCGCGACTCCCGGCACAGCAGGCAGGTTCACTACAGACTGTGCTGTCGGGCCGTCTAAAGCTACTTCAAACTATCTAATGTGCAAGATTTTACCTAGCGTATTGTACATTGTCTATGTACTGCAACGTTCCGGGACATGTAGTTGTTCACGTCTGAACGTCCAAAGGATTCGATGGTACATTTTTTTTCGAATACGTAACGCGTTTAAAACATCCCGTATAGGGCTATATATTTTATGCACTAAAATTGAGATATGATAAAGGAGGAAGAGTTGCAAATAAGAAAAGATTATTTTCTAGGGTGAATGCAGAGGATGGAGATTGAATCCGACCCATTCTCTGATCATAGCGGTATCCCTTTCCCTCTGATTCAAAATGTATATTTGTTTTGTAAATCTAGTGTAGCACTCATTTTGCTTGTTCATAAACAATTTAACACAAATTCTAAAAAATGCTAACAATAAAAACTAAAATTGTAATTTCGATGTATCCAATAACTATCAACTATTTATAAAATTTCCACGCTCGTGAATATTAACTGCTTTTCAATTACAATAAAAACCTTTTTCATGAAAGTAAATATGTTAACAAGAAATCTCAATTTCATTTTTCGATTACGAAAGCTTTTCCAATTTCGTTGTAGTCAAATTTACGTTTATAAAGTAATTCCTTTTTTTTCATATACCCAGTGACCCGTACTGGAATAAATTGAAGCCTGGAAAGGCCTAGAAACTTGAAATTTTGCATGAAGATTCCCTACAGGGGTTTTGTCGTGAAAAAATGTTTTAGTGAAAGTGAAAATGAAAGGGATTGAAAGTTTTAAGGCTCAGAAGGTACATAGCGTATTTTTTATGATAGCATTGTAAGATTGTTGACTAAAAATGACTTTATTTCTTTAAAATATCGCTATGACTGAAGACAGGAGGTTTTTACTTATTATGTCCTATGTTGATCCCATTGTAAAAGTTGTTCATTTTGATGGGTAGACTCTTAGTTTAAAAAGATGAAATTGATTTAAATTTCACGCTGTAAAAAGTTGTTTAGAGTATAATGGTCTGATCATCCCCTTAAAAACCGCCAGCATGTTAAGAAGGACCTAATATTTGCATGTACATTTTTATTTATTTAACACTTTATTGTACACACAGCCACATTGATACAAACAATAGAAAAGACAATGTACAAAGGGCGAGATTATCTCATAAGAGATTTCTTCCAGCAGACCCGCAACAGTGACAAATATCGTTCGTAATCCATATGTATTACAAACTTTATTCCATTCGCAATAAGTAACAATGTCACGTGCACAAAATAACATCGGTTTCGGTCGATTATCCGCGGAATGAATACATTGCTTTGTTACCGAAATATATTTACCATTTAACGATCAAAATTAAATTTTATTGGCACAATTCACCATTTTCGGTTACCTGTAATGTTTTGTACGCTATGTTTACTGGTTTTAATCGTATTTTTATTAACAACCATTACACTTCGATACCAATATACCTAGGGTCTTTCTTAATATACTGATACTTTTTAAAGGGGATGATCAGATCGTCAAACTGGACAACTTTCTATATGGCAATATCGAAATCGCGAAAAAAAAATCTGCTGTTCCGTACAAAACTGCAAACCTACTTGAGCCTAAAATGTATGGAACAGATCTTTTTTTTTCGATTTCGATGTTGGTGCCATAGATAACGATATCCAGTTTGACGGTCTGATCATCCCCTTTAAAAATTGCATCATATTAAGAAGGACCCTCTATCGGTACACCGCTAGTTTTAATTAACTAACAAAATTTTAAGGGTGTATTCAGACAATGAAACTAAACAACTTTCCCTAAGAAACATGGGACGAAAATCGAGAAAAAGTTTTGGACCCTTCATACAAAAGTGCAGATCAGCCGATTTATTTTCTATGGAAGGACCTTCGATCAAAGTAAAATTAATGGATAGGCCTTACGCGAAAATTTCAAACCAGAAAAATAAGGCAAAACAAATGACTGGTATACTTCAAATATGTACCGAGATGACAGACCAAGTGTGCCAGTTTGTATGGACCAAGTGCACCAGTAGTGTGCTTCAACTTTGGGCCTATCCATTAATTTCATTTTGATCGAAGCTACAGCTACGACAATTCATCATCAGTACAAAACATACAATCATTCAGACTGTCTATTAAGTAAAACGAACATATAAATACAAAAACATTGAGCGTAGTCTATTTCACTGTGGTCAGAAACGCCGCGACAACTACCAACCATATTTGTAGGGTAATCATTGTAGCAAGGTTTACTTGTAGCATTTTAAAAAGCATAACACAAAAAAATCCGACCATTTATCAGGTCTCCATAAAAAGTTTCATTTGTGGTCCTTCGAGCCGGATAACGGGAACACAATTACCATAAAAACACAAGTGTAATATATTCGAAATGAACGCAAGTGACACGTACAGTAAACATCGGTACAGTCGCACTCAGTAATATATTGTGGCCGGCTGGGATCGCGGGATGCGAATTTAATATCTGTCAGGGCCAGAGTGCCCCGCGAGCGACGACTTTATGAGCGTTTAGGTTCTGGCATTTGACTCTGTTGTGAGTTTGGGCCATTTGCTAGTGACATGTAATAAGATAGAATTAACATTAGTAACGGTACGGTTAAATTACCGCTCGTCTGTTGCAATTCCAACTACAATAGAAAATCTATTGTGTCTGAACCAGATCTGCGTCCCAACAGACCAGAGGTTAATCGTTTAATAAATAATGATAATTTTTTTGCTTCGTTTAATTTGTTTAACGTTATGGCCTACTTTATGGCATATTGGACATTACCTTAAACAAATTGTTACAAAACACCCCAGCAATATTTAAAGGGGTGGTTTAGATTAGAGCAACAAACCAGACCACTTTTACAATAGAGACAAATTAAAAAATAAACTGGTCTCCTTTACGTTTTAAATAAATCGGCACTGCAGTTTTTATGAAATAACAAATTGTTTTAACATTTATAGATGTGGCACTCAAAACAATGACTAAGGAAACGATTTACACTAGTTTTATAAAACTGTCAATATCTCAAAAACTAAGACACTTTAACTTTACATAAATTTTGATATTCTAGAATCTCATAGGTTTAGGGGACACCCTGTAGATAGAGCATCAGGGGGTTCTAAGTAATTTATTCAATCAATGTTGTTAATATTTTTGTCAAGAATCGCTTTACTTCAGCCGTTTCAAGATTGGTTAGGTCGCTGAGTTAGATACAAAAGAAAAGTATCTAACTTTTCTTTTGTATCTAACTCAGCGACCTAACCGCGCACAGGAGCGCGTCCCGCCTCGTATTCCACTGTTATGAGACATCTCATTTCACGTGTTCGCTCCTATTGTACGAACGAGTCTAGTTGTTTACACAACCATTTTGTATACCGTTTGCTGGTGATAGGATTTTTTAGAAGAACGCTTTTGAGATTCGCAGTGGTTTTGGTATTGAAGATTTATTCGAACGCAGTCGGGGGTTTGAGGAGTAGAGAATTCATGACAGTAAAGAGAAAGGAAACTTGAAGTAGTCAGAGGTGTTCTAGCATAAGCATATGCTCACGACTATATTCCCCGAGGGGGTAGTCAGAGATATTCTGAAACCTCAGAACATCCACGTTCCGCCAGTAGTACCGAAACTCTGTCCAGTGTGACGGAGGGTGAGCCCGTCAACACTTTTAATGGACAGTGGTACAATACATGCCTCGAAATTGAAGCTTGCAGGTTTCCTCACGATGTGATCAATCGAGGTGGCAATTGTCAAAGGTGTTCTATATAACAGCATTTTAGTAATATCGCTCAGCGTGACAGATAGTGAGCCGTTCGACATTATTGTAACGGCTCACTATATGTCATGTATGTTTGTATTGTATGAGTACTATAAGGCTATAACTACTTAACACGGTGTTAGGGTAAACCGTTGCATTACTTTAAGGGGAAATTGATGATGCTAAACAACTTTCCCTAAGAAAATCGAAAAACAATTTTAGACTTTTCGTACTAAAGCAATCAGCTGATTGAACGTTTGTATGAAAAGATGTTTTTTTGGGACTTTCCCTTAGCTTCCTTTTGGAAAGTTATTTAGTATCATGAGTAAAATCACCAATTAAAGTAATGCAACTGTCTAACCTAATACCCTCTATGACACTCCCAGGAAGCACAAACGAACATGTTTACAATTTAGATTTTAAGATTAGATGGTCCCTGCACCGCGCTCCATACAAACGAAGTTTGATTATATTTTTAATACTCACCAATTAAACTCAATGCAATTTTACAAACACATGTGGGGACTTGTCATAGATGTCAAAACCCACAAGTTATAGCAAAGAAGCTAACAGATGGCGATACCGTCGCGCTCAGAAATATGTTCCATACAAAGAGACAACGTTCACCGTAAATACGTAACTCGTAACCTACTACAAATAAGGTTGGACCACGGCCGGTCCCCAGGCTTCACACTAAGCCTGGTGGAAGGTCTTCCCTTAACAATGGAGGAACATTCCCAAGTAGCACCTCCATACACAGTTAAGAAAATAACCTCTATGCTTGTAATTTGCCAGATTTCCGTAAAAATATACAGTTTCAGTTCTAGGATTAATTTAAGATTTACGTATGGAAATCTTTGAGGCACCGTAACTTTGAAACTACACATTTTAAGGAAATTCTGACAAACCACAGGCACAATAGTTTCTAGATTATGTTTTATTAATTGCATTAACTTAAATTGGTTAGGATTCAAATTATAATCAAACTTCGTTTTTATGGAGCACACTGCTAGAATTATGCTCTTAATCAAAACTACATTATCAAAACAGACATTAAATGATTTTTCACGAAGCCTAGAATACGTTTTTTTTATATTAGACCTATTCTAAAACAAAGTAATTTGATAATACAATTAAAACAAATACGTGTGCAGGTGCAGTGGGAGTGAAGAAGGCAGAAATCATACGTTCCATCAGAAACGCAAACACGCGCCAGAGTCAAACATTACTCGCTGGTGTCACAATCTACTTGCGGTACAAGTTATAAGTTCTATTAACCTTAAACAAAGTAATTTGATAGTACGATTAAATTAAAACGAATACGTGAGCAGGTGCAGTGCGAGTAAAGAAGGCACAAATCATACGTTCCATCAGAAACGCAAACACGCGCCAGAGTCAAACGTTTCTCGCTGGTGTCACAATCTAGTTGCGGTACAAGTTATAAGCTCTATTAACCTTTAACAAAGTAATTTGATAGTACAATTAAATTAAAACGAATACGTGAGCAGGTGCAATGCGAGTAAAGAAGGCACAAATCATACGTTCCATCAGAAACGCAAACACGCGCCAGAGTCAAACATTACTCGCTGGTGTCACAATCTACTTGCGGTACAAGTTATAAGCTCTATTAACCTTAAACAAAGTAATTTGATAGTACAATTAAATTAAAACGAATACGTGTGCAGGTGCAGTGCGAGTGAAGAAGGCAGAAATCATACGTTCCATCAGAAACTCAAACACGCGCCAGAGTCAAACATTACTCGCTGGTGTCACAATCTACTTGCGGTACAAGTTATAAGCTCTATTAACCTTAAACAAAGTAATTTGATAGTCCGATTAAATTAAAACGAATACGTGTGCAGGTGCAGTGGGAGTAAAGAAGGCAGAAATCATACGTTCCATCAGAAACGCAAACACGCGCCAGAGTCAAACATTACTCGCTGGTGTCACAATCTACTTGCGGTACAAGTTATAAGCTCTATTAACCTTAAACAAAGTAATTTGATAGTACAATTAAATTAAAACGAATACGTGTGCAGGTGCAGTGCAGTAAAGAAGGCAGAAATCATACGTTCCATCAGAAACGTAAACACGCGCCAGAGTCAAACATTACTCACTGGTGTCACAATCTTGTTGCGGTACAAGTTACAAGCTCTATAACCTGAAACTCATTTAAAACCTCATTGACGCTCGCCTCGTTCAGTTGAACGAGGTAAGTGCCGCTACACCTGATCTGATCAGTTATTCAGCGAAAGAATGTGAACCCGTACCATTTTTTTAGGTTCATTATAACCATCATCAGCTTATAATGCCTCTAATAAAGAATAAAGTAACCATGCCCTCATATGTATAAAGATAATGAGAGAAGGATAGATATGAAAAGCAATGCAGTGCAGTAGTCTTTCATGAAGTCCTGCTGGCAAAAACAAACACCTTCGCCTTTTGCCACATATGTAATTATTATGTAGAATCATCCTCCTCATTTCAGCTGATGGACGTCCACTGCTGGACATAGGCCTCCTTCAAGGATCGCCTCAATGACCGGTCCTGCGCTGCCCTCGTCCAATGGGTTCTCACCAGGTCGTCGGTCCACCATGTGTGTGGGGGGCATATCCACCTGCGCTTTCCAGTACGCTGTCGTCACTCGAGAACTCTTCGGCTCCATGGGCCAGCGGTTATTTAGAATAGTATGATTAAATAATATTATTCTCATTTTGCCACATTATTATTATTTACAATAGTAATAATAGTAGTTCATAATAGCTAAAATAAAAACACGTAAGTTATTTATGATTATATGATTCATTTATTAATTTTTTTTACTATTTTATACAGGGTGAAATCGATATCATTAGCATCCTTTGAAACTAAGAGTCTACCCATCAAACTGAACAACTTTTACTATGGGAGCAAACCAATCGGATCACAAAAAAATCAGCTGTCCTATACTTAACTGCACCCGCCGCCGCTGTGCCTACACGACTCAATATGGGACAGCAGATTTTTTTTTGCTCCGTTTGGTTTGCTCCCATAGTAAAAGTTGTTCAGTTTGATGGGTAGACTCTTCGTTCAAAAGAATGTTAATGATATCAATTTCACCCTGTATACGTCCGGGTCGGTCAGGTGGCGGACAGCGTAACCCGTAACGAACGCCATTCGATCGTGTGCAGTTTCTTCCCATGTGACCAGACGGGTGGGCAGATTGCGGATAGCCCCTACCAGTGGGCACTCTGCACAATGATGGGGAGTCCTCTAGTACCCTGGACAATTCTAGATTAATTTCAAAACGAATTTCGCAAAAGTGCATTGACTTACATCTCGTAGGTTTATTATCACTATGCATGACAAACTGCATTGCAATCTATTGCAAAAGCAATTGAGAACAATAGTTAAGACCTATTCCTATTCTTACACATAAAGTCTAAGACATATTCCTAACAAAAACAATGCTAAATTAATTTACATCCCTGCTTCCTCCTTTCCCCTAAACCACCACCAACCCCCTAGGTAATTCACCCCACCCAGCGAGGGATGATTACCCCTTTATTAGTCCCCCGTTGGGGTTCTAATGCACGACACTATTACGCTAGATGTGAACTAATGCCTTCAATGTCTTTTTATAACTAAATTATATTTGAAAACGTGCTGACGAGTAATTATTACTGTTCTATTGGGATTTAAAGGTTTTTGGAATTGCTGTTTTTCAGAAATTAATTACGAAAATAGCTAAGAACTTTTCATTTATTAGAGCTGTCAGTTCTAGTATGTGATATGATATGAGAGCGAGACGTGAGTATTAAATAATTGTTATTCGGTTGCGCGCAAAAAATAAATTATAATAAATATAATACTCGTATTCGTTCAAATAAATGATCGAGACGGGTAGAAAAAGTAACCTTTAATCCAGAAGCGATCTTTTCCATGTGACCATATTAGAAACTTGAACTGGGGATTGAAAAGCGAGGCAATGGATTAACGGCCTTCCAACAGAGGCAGTCGAGATTAAATACCATTAAAAACGGTCACCCATTCAATGACTGACCTGCCTAGCTATTGTGTATGTCTCCAATTATTACGTTTACAAAATCGGTAACGAGTAAAATTATGTTTTTTGATGATCATATAAGTACCTACATTGTATGAAATAATTCACTAAAATTAAAAAAGCACAATCTCTAAGAAATGCCAAAAACATAGTGCCAATTTGATACCGTTTGATTGACCGAACGAAGCGTATGTACTGAAAACAATCAGTGAAGTTATCGCTGATCATTCCCAATACCAAAGTTCTTTGAGTTTCTCAAAGTAGTTGAGACTGAAGGCAAATAGGTAGGTATTATAAGTTGGTACATAGTATATGATGCGACGGTAGGTAGACCACTTTTTAATAAAGAAAATCTTTTGTCTCTCAATTTTAAACAGAAAATTAAAAGAATATTCCAAACTAAACTTTCACCATTAAAAACTTTGTCTAAACAAAAATCAAATATTAATTTTCAATTTCGCTTATCTACTTAAATACACTACCGTACTTCATTATAAAACCAGACTTTAAACAGTTTGGAATAAAGTTAAAAATTGAGCGGAGAGTAACGTACTGAGTTCAGGTGTCATTCCACAATGAGCCCAGGTCCACGGTCGGAATTTAAGGCATCTTGGAATTTCACTACGGACATAGATGGAGGAATATTCTGGATGAGATATGAGTGAAAAAGGTCAATTTCAAAATAGAAATTATATGCCTTACGCTCAGTTGCAGAAACGCTCATTAGTGTTGATCCTCCATTAAATCTCTTTCTAGCTTTTACTACGTCAATAAGACAAAAAGTGACAGCAAGAGATTTAATGGACTGGACTCTAGTGAGCGTTTCTGCAACTTAGTGTTAGTCTAATAAATGTTAAATATTTTATACAATGGTCCTTCTTAATATGCTGATACTTTCTAAGTTGACGATCAGGCCATCTGTTGTTCAGTTAGATAGTTCTGTATAAGACTAACATCGAAATCGCAAAAAAAATCTGCTGTCCCATACATTGGGCTCAAGTAGGTTTGCAGTTTTGTATGGAACAGCTGTTTTTTTCTTCGTTATTTCGATGTTTGTGCCGTAGATAAAGTTGTTCAGTTTGACGGTCTGATCATCCCCTTAAAAAAGTGTCAGCATACTAAGAAGGACCTTATAAATTATAATATGTATACTTGTAAATTCGCAAAAAAGGTGGCTGGGTTTTCGATTGAAATCCATGGCAAAGCAGACTCAACTGCCTTAATATTAGGATTCTGCGGACGTATCCAGGTATCTTTTTCATTGTAAACTATTCTTGCAAGAGCAAACACGGAGACGATGATAAGTGGATTGGACCGCTCTCATATTGCACCCCTGTTTCAAATTTAAACAGTGTGCCCTGAATTCGAAACACTATCCAGAATTTACTTTATTCTTGATACTCTTCTGAGATGATTCTATTTTTCGAACAGTGATTGCTTTGGTGCACTGTGGTTCTTCTTTGATTTTTGTTCAAAATTTTTTATTTTATTTTGCGTCGTGTAAACAGAGAAACATAAACCATAAAACTGTTAGAGAAATAATAACTGCGTAATATTTTAAAAACTTGGTTATGAAATTATTAGGTCGAAGAAAACTTTTCGTTTTTTGTTGTTTCGCAAGAAAATTCTATCGTTTCGTAAATTATTTTGTTTTTCTTTAAAATGTTGTAACTTATTGCTTAAAACATTGTAAACCATACAAAACGATAATTATGTAACAAATTGTTTTTGCATAGCGTACCGACGCTGTTTTGTTGTGACGACCGCGTCACAACAAAACTTGATACCTACTTCGTAATTCCGTTCTTCTTCTTGTGGTGCCATCTCCTATCGGAGGTTGTCTATCACCAGGGCTATTCAGACCCTGGAGACTGCAGCCCTGAACAGTGAGGTGGTGTTCATATCGAACCATTCACATAAGTTTTTAAGCCAGGACTTTCTACCAGGCATTTGTCTTCCCAAAATTTTTCCCTTCAGATTTCTCTTGGATTTGGTATTCCTCACTTCTCATAATGTGACCGAAGTACTGTAATTTCTAAGTTTTTATCGTTTTTATTATTTATACTCTCTTGTTCATCCTCTGTAGGACCACCTCGTTGCTAATTCTATCCGTCCATGATATCTTCAACATCCTCCTGTGTAACCACATCTCTAAAGCCTCAAGTTGTTTGCACTTGGTTTGAGTGAGTGTCCAGGATTCAACACCGTACAGGAGGATGGAGGATACGTAACACCTTACAAACTTATGTCCAGTGGAGATCTTCAGAGAGAGGTTACAATGTTTTCATTCCTTTCAAAAACCTTAGTTAAGCTAAAAGTTAACCTTGCTACAACTACATGCCAACAAAATCTTTCCCTCCACCACTAAGGGAATTTCGAACTTATATTGATTAAAGAGCATTATGAACAAGAGATATGTGATGCGTATGTGAAGTCTACCAATCTGTAGGGCTACCATGAGTGTTCACCGTTTTTTACTTCTTTGTAACGTCACAAATTTTGTATTGAATTTCGAACAGCGCTCCTAGTGGTTACGTTGCGAACTAATTTCTGTCATACGAATTGGCGACGTAACTATAGTAGTAAAGTATAAGGAAAACTCATGGTAGGCCCTCTGCATTGGGCACACGTGGTGGAATAACCAAACACCCTCCTAGAGGGTAGGCCGTGCCCTGCAGTGGGACGTATATAGGCTGATGATGATGATGAACGAGCGAAACGCTAGCCACCTATCGCACTTGACACATCATACAATCCTATACATACTCGTAAAAATGATAAATACATTGAAATTGGTAGTTGTAGCGAAATTTCTAACCACCCCATAAGGGAACATAGTCCTGAGTTTTTAAGTATGTATTTTAACTTTAAACTTATTTACCATGCAATATCAGATAAGGGAAGTGAGAAAACTCTAACCTTTGTTGTCTTTAAAAATTATTACCCCGTAAATTTTGTTCAGAGAAAACTTTTAATAGACTGTCAAACTTCAGTAATAATGTACACGGGAGCGAGTGTTTTGCAAACATTAGTATTCATTGAGCGTGACACGTTTGTATGTATGAATAGAGAGTAGTGGGAACACGCAATGTATAGCAACGTTTTACTTAATTGCATTTCCACTTTTGGTAGTTGTGGGAGATTTATTTGGACGTGGAAGTAATTATCTTACAGTGGATTTAGCACTAAGCTGCTGGCTATTTTTAATGTTGTTTTGATGTAAAGTTTGTTAGCACTTTAATCATCATCAGCCTATACAGGGTGTAACAAAACACCCTAGTAACACTTAAGGGGGCGTGGTGCTTCAGACCTTCAAACTGATCAATTTTCACTATGGAACCAATTCTGAAATAATGAAAAAAAAATCTGCTGTACCATAATGAGTCGAGACGGTGCTGCAACATAGCATATGCTCACGACTATATTCCCCGAGGGGGTAGTCAAAGATATTCTGAATACCTCAGAACATCCACGTTTCACCAGAAGTACCGAAACGTCCAATGTGACGGGGGGTGAGCCCGTCGCCACTTATAATTGACAGTGGGTACAATACATGCCTCGAAATTGAAGCATGCAGGTTTCCTCACGATGTTTTCCTTGACCGAAAAGCCAGTGGTGTTACAAATCGTACATAAATTCCGAAAAACTCATTGGTACCAGTCGGCATGGACGGGGATCGAACCATCGCCTCCTGCACGGCAGGCAAGGTTACTCGACAAACGACCACCACGGCACGGAGACGGTGCCGCAGTTTTGTATAAAGAGCTTTTTTTTTTCGTGAATTCGATGGTGGCTCCAAAGTGAAAGTTGTTCAGTTTGATGGTCCGCAGCACCCCCTATATTATTAGTAGGGTGTTTTGTTACATACTGTACAAATGCCGGAATCTCTAAAATGCAAAATAATCGCTTCATTCCAGCCGATAGACGTCCACTTCTAGATTAGGTCTTACAGAACATCTATATCCCAAACAAAGGTGTGAACTATGTGAGATAATGCTCTTCACATATGAATTATCTACAATAGAATAGAAGAAAAGACCTACCTACCTTTGATTCTACCTAGGAATCGTCTTTTATTGTTGTTGCTCATTTTAATAATAATTCTGGTAGATGTGACTAAAATCTGTTTTCTCGAACTAGAATTAATTAAGTAAGTAGGTATAAAAATATTTCTTTTCCATGCAATAATAGCACCACATCTTTGAATGTGATGTTGTCGCTGTCATTAGTAGGTATGAGCAGTGCGAGAGATAGAGATTACCAAATACTGTTAGGTGTAAGCCTTAGACATTGAAGAAGATGAAGATGATCATAGAAGATGTTAAAGTCTAAATAAAGGTATACCAATCGTTTATGAAAAAACCCACCTTCCATTTCGTCCTCCAGTAAAGAAAAAGCGAAAAAAACAAAACAGTTCCTCCTCTCCAATACCGTTAAGTACCATCGACCGCTAATTGTCAGCTCCTCACATTCAAGTGTACCTGAGCCCCTTCACGTAAGAGTACCACTATACGATGGCACGGGTTTAATCAAACGATGCCATTAATTGTAGGTTAGGGTTTAATTAAGGTTTGATGAAGGGATTGTGAAATTTATGATTAAAGTTTTTGTTGTTAAATTGTCTTTTTATGAGTTTTTAATGCCATTTAATTATGGCTACGGGCTTGTCAAACTGAATAGGTTTGACACTCTGCTGATGAAATATTGGACGATATTCTGAATATTGTATATTTATCATTCGATACGTCATACTATCCTGAAACATAAACAATTTGAATCTGACCTGAAACATTAATAAATAGGTATCTTCATACAATTAATCTGTAAGTTTATGCTGGTAAGGGAAAGACGAAGACGAAGACCAAGCTATAGACGAAGGTATATCGAAACTATCACTTTCTTAATCAGACGAATAAACACTTTAAATTTTTTATTTAATGATATTTTTTTAATAAAGTCTGATTTCGTTCCCAGGCCCACCAGTTATCAGTTACCAATCTACTTCATTTGAGAAAGGATGAAATTTTTTCAACTGCTGGGTAATATAAAGTAGTTAAGAAAGCTAATCTGAAACAGAGGACATTTTGGCAGATAAATGTATCTACTAAAGGTGCGAAAAAATTGTGTTTGCTCAACCATGAGCCAAACCTTGTTACCTACATTACGATCTATAGATAGGCACGTATAAAGTAACTTCTATCTAAACTACCTAACACAGAAAATCAGAGGTGAAAAAAACAGTAAAGTAGACATATAAATTTTTGGCACGTCTCGGCAAAACTACGAATAAATTCTCACAAAAAAATATATCATTTCGTAGACATTCCAAGTTATATTCCTATCTTGGTCTAAAGGTGAAAATACACTATTGTAATAATACTTCCGAGTAGACATTGTATTTTGTTACTACTTAAAGGAAATCTGCCACTCCCACTGCAGATCAAAGGCTGGTAGTGAGGAGGAATCTTACAAATAAGGGTGAGAGGTAGTAGGCCATCGTCCACCACGTGGAGCCAGTATATTGTCATCATCATTATCCTGCCTTTATCCCAATGATTGTGGTCGGCGCAATATTCCGTTTTCCTCCATGAATCTCTTTTAGCAGTCATATGCTCTTTAACACATGTTGTCCTTCACACAATCCATATATCTTTTCTTTGCTCGTCTTCTCTTCATGAAACTATCCTCGAGTAATGACATTCATCTCTTTGCAAGTCACACCACGATAATCATTTAAGTACCATTTTTTAGAATATCACATTAAATATTAGTCAGCAATCAGCAACCATCTTAATTTAATGCTGAGCAAATATCTTTAACACGGTTAGTCAAACTCAATGATATACTATCTACTCAACAGAAAAAGAATATTAGTAGTAGTCTAGAGAAAGCTTCGCCTTCAGTGTCGGGTATGCAGCACCATACTCTATCTTACACAAAGGTCGGGGCGACGTCAATTGTTTTGACCCCGCTGAGGTAAAGTAGTACCAATGAATGAGTTTTTAGAATCGGTACCGTGACGTTGCAGCAGACCCCGCCTGACATGGATGTATGTTACAGATGCCAACGGTGCCGATGCTGATAGATAGTTATGTGATGATGTTATGATGTTACCTGCAAACGGTTGGTGCAAACCAAACGACTACCCAGGACAGAGCTCTCCCGCGCCGTGTGATTGGGAGAGCCGACCCCATATAATTGGATAAGGCCGGACAAAGAAGAAGGTTAATATTTACAGTATCTTTCACTAACCTTCTCGGAGATTATATTCGAAAGCTTAATGCAAATTAATAAGGACGTATCATCAGAAATTTTTATCGTGTGTGTATGAACCCTGAATCACAGTAACAAGTTTTAGGGGCATCACACAAATTGATCACAAAGTATAAACTGGAAAAGTTAGAAACGTTCTTACATCTGACGTCTGGCATCACCCCAAGTGACATCGGGCTGCTGGTTTTATTTTTATGACAAAGTATTGTAGGCGTAGAGGTGGATCATAAGATGGGACTTGCTTTTAAAAATTTAGTTTGTGTCCCAAACGGAATCATGACATAAAATTATATTTTTATTTATCAGAGAACAATTCTTTTTTAATGAAGAAAAAAATCTAAAAAGTATAAAATATGTAGGTACGAAATCGGTATCAGTAAACTCTAGAATAAACTGCTATCAGATCTGTACGTACGAATTTTCTATCTAACTGAGTACCGCGAACACCCCACCGATCTGAGATGGTTGATAACAAAAGAAAGGAAGATAAAAATTAGAACATTAAAATTACAATTTCCGTAAGCGCGAGTATACAGGGTGTTTCATAAGTAACAATACATTTTTAAAACTCATAAGGGGGTTGTTTAGACCTTCAAACTGAACAACTTTCTCTATGGGACCAACATCGAAATCGAGAAAAAAATCATTTTAAATCCCATACATATTTTAGCTCTTGTCGATTTGTAGAGTATAGAACATAATTTTTTTTTTCGCGATTTCGATATTGGTCCCATAGTGAAAGTTGTTCAGTTTGATGGTCTACACCACCCCCTTGTAGTTTTGTAACACCTTGTATACTCGTAATTATGCGTTCGGGATACAATACCATTATAAAAGATCAGCTTTTTGGCATGCACCTCGTCAGACCACAATTTGACTACGCCTTAAAGACACCATCCACATCTCTACCTACCTATCGTAAAAAAAACTAAAAGGCCGTTTACTTACGGCTCGGCAGTTTTTTATGAGATAAAGTTCACGTTGTTTTGGCTGTCTACCTTAAGACTTAGGCTTATGGCCCCCATAGAGAGAAAGTTACGCCATTTTGGGAAATTGACTTCGATAACAGGGCCTACGTAATTGGAAAATTTAGGTAAACAATATAAATTGCCTGGTTGGGATTTGAAAACAAGCTTTTATGAACACTTTTTTGAATGAAGAAGCAATTTTTTTTTAGTTACTTATTATTAATTTTAGATGATAGTGTGATATCTACCGTAAAGGATAGAAATGTTGCAGATAAATCGCAGTCTTATTTAGCGTCATTATTAAGACCATTTTTGATATTTGTTTAAAGTGCTTTCTTAGTCTCAAATGATTACACGGAAAGCAATGGTAAGTATGTCGGTTGAACAGCTATACCTAGAAAAAACCAAATCATTTTCTATTTATACTGTTTTATGGTTGTGTTTGACCTCAATCTCACAATGAGAATTTTATTCATTCATGCCTTAGGCCTCAAAGGCATGAAAAGCATTTTATATTTGTTCAAAGAATTGCATATTGTAAAACTCAGGTCCTAAACAAGTTATATACACATACATACACTCGCGTTTTTCTCCCAGAAGGGAAGGCAGAGACTACCCAAAAATACCTCCGGACGCATTGCTACAATAGCGTTCTATCCTAAAACACCATCCCTTTTTTGTCACTTACAACAAAAACTAACACCGCTTTGTCCAACCGTTTACACGAAAAAGCCTTTGTAATTAGGTAACAAAGTAATTAGGTAAGCCCTTTGTAACCTGACGGTAAACATTGCACTTTAATTATTGAAGGCGGGACGTTATCAGGCACCTTCTCTAATGAATACCTTGTATAAACATGCATTGAATCTGATAGTGGCACTCTATCTAGTGTAAATGTTGTGAGCTAACCAATGTAGTTGTTAAAAGATAGGTAATATTTCTGTGTAGAGAAAACCTTGATAATTCGTGTAAAGATAATGTAAGTCATTAGTTCAAATAAATACGTAGCTATCAGAGACTTTATCTATATATCTATAGATAAGATATATAGATAGATAGAAGTTTCTGATAACATTAGCTATAAAAATCAAATGAAATAGGTAACTTTTAAAGTTTAATTCACCTATAAGTAGTAAGAATGAGTATATTAGAGGAAACTTGAAAGTAGCGCCAGAAACCGAAAAACCGCGCAATTGCGGAGCGGCATGTGATGCCGAGATATGACATATACAAGACAACTGTTAAATATGAATGTGGATGACTAGGTACACGAAGATAAGATGACCAAACAAAAGATGGATGGATTGTGCGAAAGTTGACATTTATGTAGAAAAGGAGTGAACACTGAAATGACGGCTAAAAGAGATGAATGGAGGAAGTCTACATATTGCGTCGACCCCAAGTAATGGGATAAGGGCAGGAAGAAGAAGGAGAGTTGTAGCAATGTTTTCATAATCAATGTAGCAGGTTTCAGGGTGGAAATGTTAAAGTTTACAGCCATGAAATGTGGCTAGATTTTGCTTACAAAAAAATAAACCTACGGATTGAGAAAACAAATGCCATCAATATTTAGCGTGAATTTTTTTTCTATTTTACCCCTCAGGGTCTAGCTTGTCTTATCTGAAATCGTAATATACAAAGGTTTCAAAAGTGCAAAAATATTTGAGACTTGTATCCTTTTATCTTATCAATCTTATCAAATTAATATAAATAAATTTGCGAAATGATTTAAACTAACATGATTGTAAAAATCCGACACTTACAGAATTCACACACGTATTGCAAACCCAGCATATCAAAAACAAAAGAAAAACGTCGAAGCAGAGAGGTCAACAGCATTATCTCTCTCATTTCAATCCCGGGGTTAAACATTGAATTGAGAAAGAAGGCAAAAGATAATAACAATGTCGCGGCTAAAGTGGCTAAGAAAGAGAAATGTCTTTGCAAATAAGATAAAGAAAATAAATCATCACCTTAAATTCTAGCTTAAATACTTTAAGAGGCTTTAAAATAAGTAGGTTGTTATAAGCATTGTGAAATTGCTTTAAAGTTTCACTGTATTGCAAAATGCATACTTAACGCGATGCCTGGTTCTCGCTTTTGTGCTTAACGTAATTGTTAAATACCTATGTGGCGACGGCCTTACTACCTGTCACACTGGACAGAATTTGGGAATTGTTAGTAAAATGAAGATAATTTGAATTAAATTTATGACATCTCTGATTATAGATTGGGAAAACAGTCAACAACATTATTACTCGTAAGTCCATGCTATGTATGAAATTTAAATTGTTGGTATTCCTACAAACTTAATGTTTCATCATTTAAATTCTTTTCACTTTTTTTTATAAATTCATCGTTGAATCATCATCGATTGATCCGGCTCGAAGCATCATCGACATAAATACGATTCTTCCATACAAACTTAATTATACGTTGATTGATAAGTTGATAATAAATATGTTTTACAATAACTTTTATTTAAACCAAAGCATAGTGAAAGAAACAAAGAAACGATAATGGTACAAATAAGGCAGTTTTAAATATCATTACAATTGATAGTGAAACGTCATGGTTGCTGACGTCGGGAAAGATATAGGAGAACATGGATCAATAACTTCCAGAAGGGTTGGCTCAAGTTTGCTTTGCATAGGGAAGATTGTAGAAGAAGAGGGGAGGACTTTGATCAGCAGTGGGACAAAGATCAGGCCCCATAACAAAATTATGATAATGAGTGCACTCGATATTTCTGAACTGATCCATATTAATACCACAATAATACTACTAATGACATTTAGGCCGGATTCGCCCAAACTTAGATTTATAGAAGAGGAATACAAGGAACAATTTTAGTCTTGGTGTTTAATCCGAAATAACATCATTTGTCTTCTACCATACTAACCCGTACTAAAAGAACGAATGTATACCCACCTAAAGAAAGAGTTCTTTGTATCCGTACTTATTGCAATGTGAGGTTATACAGTTTTAATTTGTTAGGTTTCTTTTTATTTTTTTTTTTTTAAATATGTGACATATTGACATTTCATTCGTCTCGGTCTAGCTTGTCACCGTCAAAATTGGCCGCGTAAAATTTATTCATAGGTTGGTAAAACGCAAAATCAGTTTACACTAGAGTAACCGGCGACTAAATCTAAGAATAAAAATTTACTCGCGTTTGGTCGAATCGGGCCTTAGTGGTAGTAGTAGTGAGCAATAATTATATCGTCACAAAACCTACATAACAGAAAAATCGTCCCGTGTCAAATCAAGCAAAGTTCCTTATGATAATTCCGTCATCATTTTCCTAAAGCTAACAATCAAATGTAGGTAACATTCAGAAACATTAATCTTTATCTTGTGAAACTTTGTGAACCGCCTCTGGGGATTAAGAAAAATTTCAATTATCGGACGAATCCCCCACTTTACCGTGCCGTAGGTCGGGAAGGCATACCGTCAGGATTTTATTCCCATCAGAATTAAAGCTCAAATGGAATTCCATTTTATAATTTTCCTCGATTTGCTGGAGTACTCTTTTTGACTTTTTATTGCTTGCGGATCGTAGGTACTTTCGAAGGTAATTGTCGGGGTAGATTGAATTTAGGTTCATTGATCTTGATTTAATTGGCTGATAAAGGATAATTTATGTAAGCTTGAATAGCACTTAATTACTGTTTGATTAATAATTAGATCTTAACGTAAACTCTCTAGGCAATAAACAATGTCTAAATTAATTTATGCAATTAGGCGGTCCTTGGAGGAGTGGAGCTTTGGTATTCTCGATTACCAAAGATACGCAAGAACGTTTCTAAATTATATTTCCTCACGGGTACCTCCGTGCTTCAGAAAGTACCTACGATAAGCAAGTTAGTCCCAGAAAGTGGCACGTGATGGCGAAGATGCATAGCAATATGGTGGATAATGTATGGGCTATTCGGTTACCTCATAATGTAGCTTGGTAATGACCCCCCCCCCCCCCTCCCTGCACGCACCGCATGATTGACTTGTCGTGACCGATGAATTTTACAATTTTTATTTTTATTTTTTATTATTGATGGGTTTACTCTTGACCTCTATCTAGTCCGCAGGACAAAGATGGGGTTGAAGATGTAGCGAGCTTACCTAGAAGTGCACTGGCACACCTGCACACTGACGGAACGCAGCAAGCTGCTTGGCGCCAGACTCCGTCTGGAGGGTGGTCGCGAGCCAGGCGGCTGCATGCGGAGCCTACCACACCACTGTGCAATCACAAATGTGTAGATACAAAAACTTTAAAAATTTAATACTATTCTGTAGCCTTTGCACATACATTTTATAAAAGAGTTCGGAAATCTTATAGTTTTTTACTTTGTGCCTGGGACACTCGTACCTACCAGAAGCATTGATGCGAACAATAGTTGTACCCATTATTAAGAACAGAACGGGTGATGTATCTAACAAGAGCAATTATAGGCCCATCTCTCTCGCAACCGTAATTGCTAAAGTACTTGACAGTTTGCTTAGCGACCGGCTCGGGGGGCACCTGGACCTTCACCACGCACAGTTTGGCTTCAGAGAGGGTGTGTCTACCGAGAGTGCCATTTTGTGCCTAAAGCATACTGTCAAGTATTATACGGAGAGGAAAACACCTGTGTTTGCGTGCTTCCTTGACCTCTCTAAGGCTTTTGACCTTGTCTCATATGACGTGTTATGGCAAAAACTCAAGCGGGAAGGGGTACCAGCTGACTATATTTCGCTGTTTCAATTCTGGTATAAGAACCAAACTAACAGAGTGAGATGGGCCGGTGCCTTATCTGATGAGTATAGGTTGGAGTGTGGGGTGAGGCAGGGGGGTCTTACCTCACCTACACTCTTTAATTTGTACATAAACCAGCTGATCGCTGAGCTGGGCAACATGCAGGGTGTAGGGTGTTATATTGACGGAACTTGTGTAAATAACATCAGCTACGCAGATGACATGGTGTTGCTCAGCCCATCGATTGGTGGTCTTATAAAGTTGTTGGCCAAGTGTGAGATTTATGCAGAGAAGCACGGGCTAAAATATAACTCAAAAAAGAGTGAGGTGCTTATATTTAAAGCGGGCAATGATCGGCCCAGTAAAGTACCTCCCATGATGCTCAATGGAGAGGCGCTTAAAACTGTAGACCAATTTAAGTATTTGGGACATGTTGTTACGTATGACCTGGATGATGATTGTGATATAAAAAGAGAGCGTAGGGCATTGGCGGTCAGGAGCAATATGCTAGCTCGCAGGTTTGCTCGATGTACAAAGGAAGTTAAAGTAACGCTTTTCAAGGCTTACTGTCAATCATTCTACTCGAGCGGCCTGTGGGTATGGTATACGCAACGGGCCATCAATGTCCTGCGCGTACAATATAACAACGCTTTCAGGATGCTGTTAGGGCTGCCACGCTACTGTAGCGCGTCCGGCATGTTTGCCGAGGCGCGCACAGATGGTTTCCATGCCATTAGGCGCAAAAAAGTCGCGTCTCTTTTACATCGACTGCGGAACAGCAACAACAGCATCCTGAAAACAATAGCCGGTCATTATGATTGTCCTATTCAAAGACACTGGGTGGGTCTGGCTATTGGGGCTGTTAAAATTTAAATGTAACCTCTATCTGTACTTATTGTTTTTATTGTAATGGTAACATAGTCTTAAGCCCTTACTAACGCCATTATGGATCTATTGGTCTGAAATAAATGATATTATTATTATTATTATGTGTCTTACGATCCGTAATCACGGGCAATTAAGTCCCGGACCTTTGGAAGGCGTGCATGGAGCCGAAGCCAACATGTAGAGGCCCGTTCAAAAGACAAGTTAATCTAAATGTAAGGGATACACATGGCGGATACCATCCCCGAGCGCACAACATGATACACACGGGGATGGCCCCCGCCAGGTGCAAAGACTATTGGAGTGCGGCGCTATGGCCGCGATGGAAAAATAAGGTCTTGGGCTATAGAGGTGAAAGTTGGATGGATGGATACTGGGCTATGGGAGGAGACTAACGGACGCCTGCCATGACAACTAGTCTCAAAATTGTAAATAGGGCAGGCGGTGACTCGCCAACTCGTCGAGTGGGCCCCATAAAACGGCCGCACGCACAAAGTGCGACAATGGGGCAACATCCCATAGAGCGGCTAAAGGTTGTCGAGAGGTGCGGCACCGGTTTCACCATCGCGGGGTTTACCCCCGTGAGCGGGTTTCCCCGTTATTACGCCATTACGTGCAATACACTTCCAACCTGGAGCATAGGTTCTTTGCTCTTGCGATTCCACTCTGGACGGCCAATGAAGGCAAGCCAGAGGTAGGGGGGTGTGTTACTGTCTGTATGTGTGTGTGTGAGCGCATGTCTGTATGGTCCCCCTGGATAGGGGTCCGCGGTGTCGCCAATCACCGTCAGCTCGCCACAAGCTGCCCCCGCGGGGTTATTTTTATTATTATTATAGTCATCTTGAAGAAATTGCTGTTACCAGTCAGGACTGTCACTTGTTAGTACCCTTTCCGTTTGCTTCATATTGTTATTTTGTATGTTTGTGAGGTATCTAACATCAATTTGACCACTACCATGCGTCCATAAATCCGGATTGATTGCGATAGTAAGCAACCCGAATAGCTATTACCAACAGTACGGTTTGAAGTAACATTTAAACAAATTGCTAACCACGAGCACTCGATGTACAACCATTACAAATGTGTTGTCTTAAATTTATTTTCCAACTGAGGGCCATTCGTGGTCAACAGTATTTATCGCTCCGTCGCCGCACTGTACAGTTCGCAACACTAGTTGACATATTGATGTATAAAGCACTCTGTAACGTGCTCATAGACAATTTGAACAAACTTGTTTCTACCAAAACGACTGCTGGCCCAGGTGCTATAAGACCACACACACAATAACTAAACATTTTGCGAACCTGCGGTGAACTGCGGTGAACCTGTGCACAACGCATTTAGTGATGACCAGGGTGAAGATTGTATTGCATTGACCTACTAGAAATAAAAAATTCCCAGTATCAGTCTCATATAGTAACTGATCAACTATTGGGAATAAACGGATAATTATAATTTCGAAGACCTGTAGGCTATACTAATAGCTCTCTAGGCTATTGTGTAATATTCGATGTATCGTTTACAAGATCGGTTAAGGTACGTATTTTTTTTTTTTTTTTAATAACGCTCACAGGCACATACATTGTAATGATCCCAAACTAAGCACTAAAGGCTGTTTATTATGGAATCCATACAACAACGGCACGAACATATAACATCCATGACCGAACCGGGATTCGAACCCAGGACCCTGGTTTGGCAGTCCGGCGTGGTAACCATTACACCAACCGGTATTATGACTGTACTAGGCAATTTTTAGGTAAAAGGTATTTTGTTTCTGAGATCAAATAGAAGCATAATCGCTAAGAACTGACAAAAACACCATGTCGATTTGATTTTGAATCAATCGTGTTGTAGCACAATAAGACTCCAGCACTCGTAGCATGCTACACGTGATACGGCTGTATCACCTTTTTTGTCTCGTTCGTTCTCGCGCAAATGGAAAGAGAGCGAAGGTGTAATAGCGCTTTATCACTGCGGCATGCTACCTATGCTGGTTGGCATAGTGGTAATGAATACCACCAATGTAACCTCCAGGGTTTGAATATCGCTTTTTCTTTGTGTCGTTGTTGTAGTTTTTCCTTAATAGTGTGTGTGTATGAGTTTGTGATTGTGTGCTCGCTCGTAAATTCGCAGATAAGAAAAACGTAAAATCAAATTCACGTTTCATCAAAATTTACACATTTATCAAACAACGCTACCATTACCATGTTATACCTAACATGCATAGATTTACAGACTCAATTACAAAAGCTTTAAAAATATGTAAAACTACTTTAGTTGTTGACCGTACGCGAGATTTATTGGCATTCAAACAGATAGCACTGTTTGATGATACCTTTATTTGGGCAGCAAACTTTTTTGACAGCTATTTTAGTAGATTACTTCCCGACGTAGAGTCTGGCAGCATTGTGGTTTTAGGATGATCATAAAAGGTTTTATATTGCATCTTATTTTACTGTGTACGTACAGAAAAGTCCTTTTCCAGACCTTGTAATTTTTATTGTTGTAAGTATTAAAAAGTTTTACCCGTGTGCGTGGAAGCGATAACTAATGATGATCGATTTAGGGCTGCAACTAGAGATGTGTTTCGACCAATGAGGAGGCTTCAGTTTCTTTATGACGTGATAGATAGAGTGAGCTATTGGTGGATTATTTCCTCACACGACGCTGCTTTGCTACCTCGCACATTTGGTAGACGGCCATCTTTAAATTGGACCGTAGGCAAATAGAAAAAAAAACAGATACAATATCCGAAGTGGTAAAATAGAACAGTATTCAAAGATATGAAAAAAATACTATATTATTAATTATGTTTATAACATAATGTAAGATAAATATTCTTTATTTGCACACCTAAATACACAAAAACAACAACAATTTAGGTAAAAAGGGAAGAGAGAATTTATCCACATTTATTAATAGTGCCTAGACTTTGCAACGACTAAGAGCAAATAATAATAATTCATCATTTTGTCCTTTGCAGGATTCGAACCTGCCACCCTAGCCTTCGCAGGCAGGTTTAAAATATCTCTATCCTAACCTTGCCTGCCGTGCAGGAGGCGATGGTTCGATCCCCGTCCATGCCAACTCGTACCAATGAGTTTTTCGGAATTTATGTACGATTTGTAACACCACTGGCTTTTCGGTGAAGGAAAACATCGTGAGGAAACCTACATGCTTCAATTTCGCGGCATGTATTGTACCCACTGTCCATTACAAGTGGCGACGGGCTCACCCCCCGTCACACTGGACAGCGTTTCGGTACTACTGGTGAAACGTGGATGTTCTGAGGTTTCAGAATATCTCTGACTACCCCCTTGGGTAATATAGTCGTGAGCATATGCCTATGCCTATCTCTATCCAGCTGTACCTTATACCAGTCATATTATAGCTAAAAACGTTACACAATGTCTATTCAGCTAACTCATTGAACCATGAAGTTCTAATTTTCCGGTGTCCCATTAAATCGACTAGGTACTCCGTTATATTTTGGTTATATCTAAACTTCCCTATATTATCGTATAGTGATACTATTAATGTAATATTTTAGACATCTTAAGCTTTATCAATATACTTTGTTCTCATTTTCCTTTAGCTAATTGGACTTTGCAAGCTGAATATGTTTTCTTGATTTAATTAATTAAGTTATAAGTGGCCGTGGTGGTCCAGTTGCGAGTAACTTTGCCTGCCGTGCAGGAAGCGATGGTTCGATCCCCGTCCAGGCCGACTCGTGGCAATGAGTTTTTCGGAATTTATGTACGACGGGCTCACCCCCTGTCACACTGGACAGAGTTTCGGTACTACTGGTGAAACGTGGATGTTATGAGGTTTCAGAATATCTCTGACTACCCCCTCGGGGAATATAGTCGTGAGCATATGCTTATGCTTATTCATTAAGTTACAGCTATTCGGTTAAGTTTTACGAAACGGTAATTGTTTTATCACCTTTTACAATCCTCGCACACTTATCATCAACGTCACCAGCTTATATAAATCTCACTGCAGCGCACGGACCTACCCTCAGGGGTGATGTAGGGGCATCACTCCACCACGCGTGCCCAATGCGGATTGGTAGACTTATACGCATGCGACACATTACAGTCTATTACTCAAAATACAAGTCTAGATTTTCTTAGGTACGTTCATTGCGTCTGTGTGACAATCTCTAAGATCCAAGAACACTACGCGCCATTACCATTTCAAAAATGTCGTCGATCGCATTAAAAATAATTCGACATTCATGACGCACGATGGTTCCGAAGCAGAACGTTTATCAAACCATTGAAAGCGAGTCCAACCACTAAAACTCCCAGCTTAATGGTCCAACTTTTGTGTCTGCCCTGTTCAATTTTGTTGATTTTCTCTACGGATAACCCCGCTATTATTTATAGCTTTCGTCTGTTGATTCTTTAAATATTTGATGCTCTTTAGCGGAGTCTTTGAATCGTTTGAATTGGTTATTGGATTTAATTTATATGGTGTCACCATTTTGCGGCAACGTTTTGTAGCTTGGTGAAATTATCTTTGAAAATCTTAAATTGCTTAGAAAGGAAAATAAAATAGCTACAATAAAAAACAAGTTAAAAAATTGAAGGATCACCTGCGTATCGTGAATAACATATTGCTAAAAAAATATTGAATTGCGACAAATAAAATACATTCCTTTGATGGTATACAAATTAGCAAGTACTTACCTAAATATTTACAAATGCAAAATATTTCAATAGTGAACAATGCTAAATATTTTGGTGAAAGTACACAATATTATTATCCTAACCAACAAAATTTCCGATCCTAAAAATACAGATTTAAAGTACCTTCCATCCATATAGATAAATGTCAACGTAAGGCACATGTGAAAATTGGGCACCATCCTGACAAACCAATCAAACGACCGCTGTTTAACCTACAACATGAAAATTTAAATAATAAATCACCTCATACTAACATTAACCAAACATAATTAGCGCTGAAATTAGCTTTAACTTTTTTAGCAAATTGATAATGGCCGCCAAATCCATTTGTCTCATCAATATTAAATTGGGCGAAGGCATCAAAATGGGGGAGAAATGATGGCACGGAATGATTGTGGTCAAATTGGGACCGCATTCATTTGGCCCCATTCATAACAGAATGCACTTTTGATGGCAAGTCGGTTTATGTTTATCGTTTTGCGGTTTGTCTCATTATAGGAAATTCAAGGATTGTTTATGAAATATCGTCTAAATGTTTATACAGGGTGTTTCATAAGTAACAATAAATTTTTAAAACTCATAAGGGGGTTGTTTAGACCGTCAAACTGAACAACTTTCTCTATGGCCTTCAGACCTTCAGACTTGACTAGTTTAGGAGCCAGTGCCGCAATTGTCAGTTTACAACTTGTAAAACTTCAATAAAGAATTTTTTTATGTTTTTTTATGTTTATGTTATAGGACCAACATCGAAATCGCGAAAAAAATAATTTTAAATCCCATACATATTTTAGCTATAGTCGATTTGTAGAGTATAGAACATAATTTTTTTTTTTCGCGATTTCGATATTGGTCCCATAGTGAAAGTTGTTTAGTTTGATGGTCTACACCACCCCCTTAAATGTTTATTTGTAGTTTTGTAACACCTTGTATAGTATAGTCAACGCCCTAACCTAACCAGATATCTGGGGGCACGGCAGTTTCCACCAAAAAACATTTTCATGTAAAATGTCGCCAAGACGAGACCATATGGCTCGCACTGTCAATCAGTTATCAGATCTAATGAAGAGCCAAGCTTCTAACTCTACTCGCCCAAACTTTACAATCCCTAACTTCACAAACTCTACACCGTAGTCAAAATATGTGGAACTATGTATAACCGAAAATTAATGAACATTGAATACATTTTTCACCTTACGCCCATGTAAATGTAGCGAAATGGCCAATCCACATTTTGACTAAGGTGTAGAGTTTGTGAAGTAAGGGATTGTAGAGTTAGTGCTTGTAGAGTTAGAAGCTTGGCTCTACAAGAGATCTGATATTTTTTTTATAGTGCGAGTCTCAGACATGGTCTCGTCTTGGCAATATTTTACATTAAAATGTTTTAGGTGGGATCTGGTTTACCCGTAAACAGAAAAGATGATAATGAAAATATGAAATACTAACTAGGTTTACACAAAGAGCTAGACAATAAAATAATTTAAACCTTAAAATACGTTTGTTTTGTCAAAATACTTATGGAGTCTGTTAAATTAGACGATTTGTTAGTAACAACGAACTTTATTATACCATCAACAAATACTTTCAACAATAATAAATTATGTACGAGTACGATTTATTAAACCATTAGCACTTCGGTGAAGGAATACATCGTGAGGAAACCTGCAAGCTTCAATATCGAGGCATGTATTGTACCCACAGTCCACTGACCGGCTCACTACCCGTCATACTGGACAGAGTTTCGAAAGAAAACAAAGTTCAATATAATACATAATAATAATAAATAATAAAAATCTTTATTTCTTCTCACACATAATATAAGATAATTAAAAAGGCACAAGATGACAAATGTAGGACAATACTACGTATGCAAAACTATGAAAACATTGCATACTTAATAAATTAAGGCCAAAATTTATACAAATCCGGAAACAGTACACAACTTGATAAACAAACAATTGAAACAAAAACTAAATAAATTGAAATAGGAAGTAAATCTGCAGACGAAACACCAATACATTCATAATGTTAAAATTCCTAACCACCGAACTAACAACTAAAAACCTCAACGAGAAAATTTTAAAAATATTTCGCAGAGCGCGTTTAGGCATTTTTGCAATAAATTGAAAGGCTTGTGATTGATGACCAAGCGAGTGTGCCGTACAAAATAAAGGTAATAAAATGAGCTTTACTATACGAGCATACTGTATGACTGACAGCTATATAATATTTTGCAGACTTTTTGATGGAAGGGATAGTCATCAGTATATCTAGGGATATCAGAAGTCTGAATGAAATTATCGTAAGGAAACCTGAAACCTGAAAGCAACACAAAATCTGAGGTATGTATGGCTAAGGGCGAGCAGAGTTAGTAACAAATATGGTTGCAATAGCAATCACTACAGTCATATAAACAAAAAAATAATCTCATAACAACTGTTTAAGCTAACAGCTATAAAAATTTAGTTTGTTTGTTTGTTTGTTCGCGCATCACGCAAAAACTACTGAACCGATTTTGATGAAACTTTTTTTTTGATAGCTTATGATCTAACTTAAAATCTGGTATATAATTTGTGCAGACGAAGTCGCGGGTAAACACTAGTTTAGTTATAAAATCGAAGATAGATTTCTTAAATTTAAAAAATCGAAACCAAAGGACGAATGGTCAACAGGAGGCGGATTAACACAAATATGTACTTGAGTTGTTACTCAAGTTTACTATTTATACTAAATTGAAGTATCTGTGAGTATATAAAAATTGTAAATCCGTGATGTTTATACTAAAACGATTGTCTTAACCCTAGAACAGAACGATGGAAACTTTTTATTTGATTTTGTCACGAAGATACTACCACAACTAGACAAACATATTCAGCTTGAATAGTCTATATTATTTATGATTGAACTAGATTCGAAAAATGTTTCATCGTGTCAGACTTCAATGGCATAAATTGTTCAGAAGCTACAAAGAGTTGTCTTGGCTTTTGTAGTGCATCATTATTGTGAAACTAGCTGTGTCCGCGACTTTGTACGTAGACCAGTAAAATATAATAACAATGCTGTATTGTAGAGTAAAATTTGAAACTGCTAACTCTTGTAACTTCTGTGGCCATAGTAGGGCAGCGTGATACAGTACTATCGCAACTTCTTTCTCTTTCTATGTGCGCGCGAACAAACGAGATAAAAGGCGGGATATAGTCTCAGTGAGCTTTTGTATAGTCTTGTCACGTGAATCAAGCTAAAAATAAAAAGTAATAAAACTCGATGCTAAATTCTATGATTTTATGAAAGCTTTATTCAAATAAGTTAAATGGTTATAAACAAGCAAACAGACGAAAATACCAGAACAGCACCGGCAGCATAGCAGCGTGATATAGAGCTATCCTAGAACGATCTAGAGAGCTAACGCTCATTAGCTCTCTTTCTACATATTTGCGTGCGAAAGAATGTGATAAAAGGTGCGATATGGCCTTATTAAGTGCAGCATGTGACGGACGCAGGCCTCCTTCACTCGGCCTTAGGTACTGAGATAAGTACATAATCTTTAACGCATCAGAATGTTGACGTAATAACCACGCTGAGTCTAACCCCTTAGATATATTTTTGTGCGTATCGTAGAAAGGAAGTTATATATGTATCTATTACGTAACTCTTTTGTGAACTGTGGCCTAACATTATCTTTATTTAATACAACTTTACTTTCCTTCATCTTTATCTTCAGGACTTTATAACGAGTCCTGCGTTAGGTTAAATTATTTCAGATCTTCGTCATTGAAACATATATACATACATATATATATACATATATTATGCTTATGCTTATGTTACCGTGTTTCACGCAAATAAACATTGTATATGTCATATTTCATATCGTCGTCATACAGGTAAAATCAATTAAATAGCATTTTTGTCGAATTGAGGTTTCGGTATCCAAAGGTTTGACGCCCAGTAGAAATCCTTTAGAAATACTATTTCTCCAAATCCGAACCGATCAACCGAACATAAATACGGAGAACAAAAGTTGCACGGTATCTAAAAATTATAATGTAGACTCTTTTACATTCCTTTTAGATTGTTTTTGTATACTCCGATTTTTACACATTTTTTATAGCCTATTTCATCCCATTGCTGGGCAAAAGCCTCCCCTTTATCCTCCAAATATACCTGTCTTGAGTTAGCTCCATCGACCCATCTCTGAAGGTAACTAGGTCGTCCCTCCATTTCTTCCAAGGTTGACCCTGACGGCGACGTCAATTCTCCGGAAAACTTTGGCCCGTCTTTCCGAGTGCAATGCAATCGACAGACATGACCGGCCTAATCCTATCTTTTACGTCAGGCATGTCAAACTCAAAGTCATTGGTGGGCCGCATGCATAATTATAGTAGAATCAGTGGGCAGCAAAGAACTTATAGAAATAAAACTCATTGCATCGATGATAGAACATGAATGTAATCGTTTATTTTACTAGTAAAATCAAACGAAAGTAGCGAGCGAAGCGAGCTCGACATTTTTCACACCATGACTTTCACCACCATTTTGACCACGTACCTACATAATATGCCTCTTTTAAAAAAGTCTGCACGTTCGCGGACTGCGACAGGAAGATATTCTTAAAATTGGATCGGGCCGCAAGAAAATGCGGTGCGGGCCGCATGTTTGACATGCCTGTTGTACGATAAAAAAACATAAATAAATATATTCATCGAATGATTGTGACGTTCTCATGCTCAGAGCAAAAGGACTTTGATGTCGTTATGGAGTTATTAATGGATTCAAAATTTATACAAACGGGTGTAGAATTATCTTAGAAACTAAAACCGACAACAAAGTCCCTTTTCCCAGAGAACGTAACAATTATTTAAATTGTAAGTACTTCTGAGCACGTCACACGTTACCAATCTAATGCCCAAGCCATTAAGTACATATTTCATGTGCAACCTTTCAATAACATGCTAAAATCCATTTGCTGCCACAAACCCGGCAACATAAAATCTCGTAATACAAAAACGTCGCCTCTCGGATCGTTAAGGAAATGAGTTACGTATATATGGACACGTATAACGTGTCGAGAAACGAAATGTTGTATCTTTGTTTGTGAACGTTTTTCAGGAGTTGCAGATGATAATTAGTTGGGTTGTAATTTTTTACTTTTGGTTGAATTTAAGAATTTGTAAATTCTAGGTGAGAAATCTTTATATAATTTTAGGAGAAAATTGTAAAAACACCAGATAACACGACACTTCATTATCCTAAAAAAAAAGAAGTTTATTCAAGTGGAGTGGGTAGATCCATCAATAATAGTTAAATGTATAGAATTGTCTTCGATCTAATTAAGTAGTTACAGAACGATTACTTTTACCAGACTACAGTTAGTAGAAGAAGGACAATATTTTTAGAAACGTTGAATAGAAACTGAGAAACGACCTAAAAATTTAAAGTTCATCGCTTTGTAAGCCGACTGAGATGAAATTTTACATCAAGTGAAGCCCTACAGAATTGGTTTATTATGAATGACTAAATTCTGTCTTCTTCTGACATTATCGAACAAGGCCCATCTCAAAACACTGTCTTTCGACATGAGTTAAGCTCAAAACATATTTACTTTATTATTTTAATATCAATATACCTAATATTTTTATCCTATTCTATCTGATACAGTGAAGAGGCTTTTAGAATTTATTTCGTGATTATTCTGCTTTATAACTTTTTAACATCGCTAGCTATTCTCAATATTTTATTTACCTTTATGATGACGCAATTCACCTAAAGTATGACTTACATCACTTTGCTGGTAGTCCAGCACAGACGTGCGCGTCGCATCGCGCGGTCTGCCCGTATTCATTTCCAAGCTTTTTTTAATTATATGGCTAAATCCGACGTTTCTTTTAAAAATCTTTTAAAAGGAAAAAACTGCATGTTTTTAGCAAAATATGATTTTACTATTAAAGAGGGTTATCACATTAGTTATGTAGGTTACGAAGATTTTAATGAGTTACTTTTTTAATGATTCTGTAAAAAGCTCGTGGTTAGGAAAAGTTTACTTGCATGTTGCCTTCGTAATAATGCTATGATATTGCAAGCAAGGTTTTGCATCATTATAATGTTTCAACATCGTGATGAAATGTACAGATAAAGACAAAAGCTAAGCGAGGTGAGTATTCTGTTTTGAAAATATTGTTAACAAACTAGTTGTTTGCACCAAAAAGCGTTCAGTCTTAAACATATTTACGGTAAGCTCTGTTTATCACACTGATACTTTGATCATACTGATTACGGAGACAACATCATAAATTTAAACATGTTAAAACCTAAATATATTACTTCCTGCAAGCCACCCCTCAAATAAGTACCCAACTTATTACTTATAACATTTTAAAATAATAATTACGTGAGCGCTGCCATGTATTTACCATCGATCACAAATAAAATATCTAGATGCACAGTCTCAGGTTTAAAGTCAGTGAGATGACGCTATACTTAAGGTGGACTTCCGTTGGTCGCTGTCGATGCGACAGACGCGCGCGCGCGCGACGGCTGACGTGACAATACTAGACACTATGAAAGTCTATGTCGCTGACTCTAAGCGCAGCGATTGTCGCATCAGCCGCGTGGTCGTGGGCGACCATGCTTAGTTCATTATTGTGACGTGTCGCACGGAGAAAGGGTGTCTGGCAGACAGAATATGGAGTCATTTTCTTTGCAGGACGATGAAATTATATACATTTTGTTGCCCAGCATATTTTTGAAGAGTGAATAAATTGGTTTTCTGTTCAAGCATCATAATAAAGCAATAACAGCTCAACATCTTCTCCCTTTTCTTTCAAAGGGTATATATTAGAATGTCAGATAAAGCCATTTTTTTTAATTTGCTTACTACATTACTAGAAGCAAATGACAAATTGATCAACAAGCACAATAGGCACGTGACAGTCACTTACATCGGAAGTAAGGTTTGTCGTCGCACAGTGTTTTAAGAACTGGGTTTTGGTGACGTCCACGTTTTATTCAAGAAATCGATAGTTTTTCTAATTCTGAGTGCAAGAGTAAAACTCCGGCTTCGATACGACTTATAGTTTTTTTTATAATACATGTCAAAGTTTCCCAAAATCTGGGTCATCAAAAGAGGAAAAAATTCATAAAAAAAGAACTGAAATACTTTTTTTTGTTTTGATTAAATCTTATAATTGTGTACAAGACAATACACCTTTCCACAAATTTTGGACATTTTCCTACGAATAGGTAACGAAATATGACCATTTTTCGTATTTCAGTTTTTATGTTTTTACTCGATCATAATACCGTATTAGGATGAGATTTCTACAGCGAACGGTTCATCATACCCTCCTTTATAGGTAGAATGTAAATCACAACCTAATTCCGTTTTATGTAGAAGTTATTAATAATTTTCTATTTTCTTCAGGGTTGTCACTTACTCATATCCGGTAATTCGTTATATTTTTGAATACCTAAGTCGTTTATATTTTTTTCCGGATAAATAATTGCGAGTTACAAAAACCAATTTTGTGTTATATCATCGCCATTGACACGTAGTCTAAGAAAAATACGGTTTGAGATTGCATTATAGACACTTTATTACATTGTGTTTGAACTAGTATTGCTGTTAATTTATAATACTTTTATCTACTCTTTACTATCTTCTTCTTATCGTGTGGGCAAGCCCTGGTGTCAGAGTTTTTTCATACCGCCTTACGGCCTCTTAATTTACGATATTAACCGGGGATTATTATTTTTATACGTAAAACGAATTGAACAAAGCAGTCCTGTACAAAATCACCAGTTACAATATTTTTGTTCATACCAAAATTTAATGTTTTGTAAATGTCTTAATTATCTAATAATACACAATACAAAATCAGGGATATATTCCTATTCCTAGCTATAATCCAAATTATCATCTAAAGTGCCATTAATGCAACCTACTCCATACAAAAATCCGTAGATTTCCCCGACTAACGCTTATGTAAAGATTTAGCAGATATTTTTTGCTAACTCAAAATCAATCATTTTTACGCCCAAACATTTTGTGTAGATTTAAATCATAATCATAATAATTTATTGCCATTAATCTTGTCTATCGTACCTACTCTCGAAAATTTAATATCAAACTATAATATTATTAACTATTAATGTCGATACCGAGAATTGTAGTAACCGCAGAAGCAGAACGACGACCCTTGAACAAAACTATTATTAAGACTTCGTTATTAAAAATTAGTTTAATAACTTGTTGTCAGCATCTGACCATCAATTTGTCTTTGTTGAAATCTAACAGTTAGTTCTCCAAAGAGGAAATGAACAAATAATAAATAACTAAAACCCGACTACTGAAAAATCACGCTCTAAAAAGTATGAAACAAGAAAATATAATCATCTGAAATTTTGTTGTGTAGTTTGTATACCTACATATTATTATTACAACAATTTCAGATCAGAATGTTTTCATGTTTCATACTTTTTAGAGCGATATTTTTCAGTATTCGAGTTTTAGTTTTTGATCTTACTTTTTATTTATGTTCGTGCCGTTGTTGTATGGTTTCCATAATAAAAGCCTTTAGTGCTAGTTTGGGATCATAACAATGTATGTGCCTGTGAGCGTTATTTATTTATTTATTTAAATTATTTTGGGTATTTTGGTTTATTACAATATACATCTTTGAAAGTCACATAATAATATCTTATAACCAGTGGACGTTCAAGACGCTTCCAACGATACCTCATTTGTCAAATTATGATAAGGAGTTTAGAAGTTATGAGGAAACCGATGGATATACATACATACATAAACATTGTCTGTTTTTACGGCACTAACAGAGAATATAATTTGCTTATGTAGAATACAGCTATTAATAAAAATATTAAAAAAAAAAAGTAGAAATTACAACATAAACTTATAGAAAAGATGTTTAAAATATTATATAATCAGACACTTCTAAGAAGCAAGCAAGAATGTTTAATTAGTGTTTCATACAAAACCTAAAAATTGTAATATTTAATTTGAAGTCACATGACAACCCTAAGCCCGGAAATTCCGGACAAACCTAAAATTAATAATAACTTCTACATAAAACGGAACTAGGTTGTGATTTACATTCTACCTATAAAGGAGGGTATGATCAACCGTTCGCTGTAGAAATCTCATCCTAATACGGTATTATGATCGAGTAAAAACATAAAAACTGAAATACGAAAAATGGTCATATTTCGTTACCTATTCGTAGGAAAATGTCCAAAATTTGTGGAAAGGTGTATTGTCTTGTACACAATTATAAGATTTAATCAAAACAAAAAAAAGTATTTCAGTTCTTTTTTTATGAATTTTTTCCTCTTTTGATGACCCAGATTTTGGGAAACTTTGACATTTATTATAAAAAAAACTATAAGTCGTATCGAAGCCGGAGTTTTACTCTTGCACTCAGAATTAGAAAAACTATCGATTTCTTGAATAAAACGTGGACGTCACCAAAACCCACTTCTTAAAACACTGTGCGTCGGTCGTACACGACAGACATCGCGTCTATCGCATCAGCCGCGACTTACGGAAGTTTACCTTAAGACAAAAGTGCACTCAGATATTCATTCGAAAATACTTTTAAATTCCATTTTTGTAATGTTGATTGTGTATCTAGTTTTTACTTAGTGATCGAAGGCTATAAAGTACCTTTCTGTTCACAAATTTAACATAACAACCGATATGCTAAGCTCTAAAGACTAGTATTACACTGTACGCTTATGTTATCAATATACGATATACATTAAAAGATAACCATACCTGATAAGGGGGATTTGTACAAACTCAATATCGGCTCTGACATTAGTGGGCCGCTGGGCTCTGGAAAGCAAACGTTTATGTTAGACCTAACGTCCTTTGCAATAAAGTGCATTGTGCTATAAACTGTTTTTAAAACCATTAGTTTTGAAGGAAAATAAATAACACCTAAGTTCTATTTTAGATTCGAGGTACATTTTGAGTACAATATAGTGTTTAAACATAATGATCGCTACTGGAACTCTAGTAAGCCGCGCTTGCCGAGACATTTGTAGTACGGAAAAAAGCCAAATCGCGCGCAAATAAAGACATCATACCAGAATCAGTGGCTGAAATATCTTCATTTAAATTCGATAGATCAACATTACATTCTTTTTTTTTTAATCTGTAAATCTCAAAGACCGAAGGGGTCCAATTGATTTAAAACATTAAGGTATAGTAACCTTATGGTTTAAAAGCTCAAATTCATTTGTAGTGCATTAATTACAAAACATCAAACCTATTTAAAAATATCTTCAGTAAATTATTAATAATGCAAAAGTAATTAGGTACATAAAAGCTTGAAGAAATTCAAAATAAATACGAAAATTATTTAACTAAAGTTGTTTGTAATAAATACGGTAGGTACATTAATTGCAACATTGTAAGTCATAAAAACAGTTTAAATAGCTGACAATTATACCCCATGCCATGAGTTTTCAACACGTTAGCCACTTTTATTATACTTATATTGTTAGAGAAATAACGAATTTTTGAAAGTCTGGGTGTGTATTATTCTAAGCTGGTAACCATATGACAAAACGAAACAGCACCGGTAATTTGAAAAATGCATACCTAGTTATTGTATTCAATATCCATGTCTATTCATCATAATACAAGTCCAGGCTACATTCTGGTACAATAAATGTGACCAGGTAATTTGAGTGACAATGTCCAACATAAACCGTTTACGAGTCGACCGACATACACTTGAAAAATAATTGGTTAATTGTTTAATTCATCTTCCCGCTATAAAAAGTAGTTTCGTACAATTTATTATTAAATAACCCAGTAAATTCGCAACTTTAAAAGCCCCTATATCAAAGAGGAAACAGATTCCATAGCAATAGAATTTAATCACAAACAGTCAGGCGCGATGCCAGTACGAAATATTTCAAAACATTTTTGGCCTGCACCATAACACTTATTCTTTCTACTGACTCCCCTAATAGTCCGGAAGTACATCTGCTCTGGACTGCCAAGAAAACTCACTAGGAATTATTGTTTTTGCGGACACAATTTTTACTTTTTCAACTTTTATCTAAATTGAAATCTTATTTGTTTGGTCTTTCGTTCTTACAAGATGAAGGAATATTATTTTTGTCGTAAATGAAAGGTGTACTCAGTATCTTTTTGATAAGAAAATAGAACAGTTATTTCCTTTCTTCGAAACAACTTTGTTATTTCTAACTGACCTACCTTTTATTTTTGACGTAACTTAAATATAAACAAAAGCAATTATGGTACAGTGGTTAATAGGCTCGCCTTCTGTGCGAAGGATGGCGCTGGCGGTTCAATTCTAGTCTGAACGAATGGTAACATCACCGGCTTTTTGGTTGAAAAGATATCTCGAGGAAACTTAACACGCTTTTTCGAAAATATGAGAAGGTATCAACTACCTACTACACCGGACATAATTTGGGCACTAATATTCAGGGGAAAATGTGTAAAATTTTTAAATACCCTAGTTTTTCCCTCTCAGGGAGTAAAGTTGTTTACACAAATTATGCTAAACTGCGAACACCATCTCAATCTCGATCTAGCTAATCGATAGAATTGCTTACAAAAATATGTTATTATATTTAATGCTAAAATTTAACGTATTCAACATATTAGGTAGGTACACTAAATATCATCGTTCACAACAGAAAAACCAGTCCTATTGCAAATTATTTAGAATCTATTTTTGCGCCTTGTCGAGATTTCAGACAGACAGAGGTTTCAGTTAGTTTACCAGTCTGGACACTGTGTGAGTCTGGCCATTTAAAAATAAACATGGATACTCTTCTAGTACTACTACCATGATCTTTTTAAATTTCCTGCCTTCAATCAATATCTTCAGAACATTTATGACATTTGTTTTGTACTTATTTGTTTTAAATTATGTTTTGTTAAAAGAATATTAACTGAAAAAATAACAAATCTTTTTTTTCTTTATAGTAAACGGAATCAATCAATTTTTCTTTATTGCACACCAAATACGTTGCAGTCTGTCTGCTTGTTGTTGTTGCCTGATTTTGTTAACTTATGTTCTCTTTTAAGTACAAGTTACATTGTTAGAAGCTGTAATGCAATATAACTTTTTTGTTTAATCAATAAAATTTTTAGGGGAGACCTTTGCCCAGCAGTGGGACAAAACAGGTTAAAAAAAAAAAAAAAAAAAAAATTAATTAATTGAAATATACAATGGAACAATTTTGTTGAATGCCACTATTTATTTTATTTATCTGTTGTACTCGTAATAATAAAGTCTCAATATAGGTACTTAAAATACAGAAACCAGTAAGGTAAAAATAAGGCGATCTTATCGTCTATAATCCTAATGTTAAATACTAAGAAATGAGTAACAGCTTTCTATGTTCATGAACAAACTGTTATCTGGTTAATTTTAAATAACTTTTACTTGATAACTTAGTTATCTTAGTCGTAACTTTAAGATGAATGGCGCTGTGACTAGCGAAAATCATTTAACAACTTTAATTTGATGAATCTTGATGTAAAGAGTTAACTACGTTTGATCTTTCACTTTGTAACATTGTTATTCTGTTATATTATAAGTCAGTTTATGTTCGACTTAATTTAGATTATTAGTAAATATTAAAACCTTGCAATATTTATTATCAAAGCAGTATTTTCGTTTCATCAAACGTATATTTATAATATCTATATAAATGTACCTTTGATACTTATTTTACTATTATGCATACATACATATTCTTACGCCTGTCGCCCATTAGGGTAGGCAGATACAAAAGAACGGTCCTGAGAAACCTTTCTCGCTTTCTCAATATTCATCAGTCTTTCCATGTATGCTAGACGTTTTTGAGTACATCTGCAATGACCTGACCATTTTTAAGCACATCGCCAGTTTGATCATCGTATTATTTATTAATATATAATTTAGTACTGAATGAAAAAAAAAGAAACGATATTAATTTGAACTCAAAAAAGCGATACTAATGAATTTAACGTCAATGGCAATTGAAAGTCAGCAATGTGCCAGATATTATTGATTGTAGAGAAAAAGGTTGTGTTTAATCTTAGTAGACTTGTATACGAAAATTTTGTTACTGGATTTTGTTACTGTTTTTTGTTTACAAGGATTTTGTTACTGTTTTGACTATTTTTTATGAAAGAGTATAGACTCGCGTCGAGTCTATAACGCGTTTTGTTATTGTTTCAACCGTTTTTATTGTTGTTTGAGGGCATCTTTAGTTATTGCTTTATTTTACTTAACGGTAACCTTCGGTATAGTATAGTAATTTTTTATTAATACGAACAGTGACTATACTTATAACCTTTTAGTTTATGTTTGGGATCAGAAAAATGTTTTGCATGTAAGCGTTATTTATTTGTTTATTTATTAGATTTTTTCATATTATAGATTGAACTAAGAACGTTGACATAAATGTTGTTTAAGTTTGGGATCAGAACAATAGGTATTGAGCCTGGGAGCGATATTTTTTGTACATTTTGTAGATTTATCTTAGAATGTTGACACAAACAGTAATTTGTTACGACGCTGCGTCGTGTACTCGAACGCTAAAAAACTTACACTCAATTTAGTAATATTTTGGCACCAACCCTAAGATTCTCAGTAAAATCACATTATCTCACATGAGTCACGATAAAACTGTTTCTATTCCATGAAATCGAAAATGAATCACTACAAGCTAACGTGTCCTACTCATGGCATGTTGGGTATAGACATATACGTCTTTTTCTCACATCTTACCTCCACATATAAGAGACATTGAGATGTTTTTGTAGTCCTTGTTGTTATTGAGTCTTAACTGAGTCTAACTAGCGCGTCTATCACTGTACAAGAAGCTTTCACTAATAATTCCTAAACTTTAAACATTAGAGGCAAGAAGGCAAGTAATTATTAAAAACTTTTGTACTGGCGACGATAGCACTACAACTATTAATATCACTTTAGAAAAAATGGCACTAAAAAGACACGATTTGCAAATCGAAATTTTTTTCTAACATCGAATTCGATGTCGCACAAAACGCACTTTTAACTGAATACATCAAAATTTTAAATAAATACACCAAACTGTCACCGCTGTATCATAAGCGGTCATACATAGTTGAGTGTACTTTTTTTACGCGATGTTTGTAGTGTCCGGATGCCGGCTATTGCGGCCGGGGCGTGTGGCGTGCCCGTCGAAGGCTTTCAACTGGCCACGGCGTGTTTGTGACGTCACCGGTGCCTTCGACGCATGCGTACAAAATAAGTACCAACACAAAACCTAGCTGTAGCACATGTGCAGTTGACAACGTGCGGTCATCAAAACTTGCTTATAATGCTTAAAAGTTGCTTTATTAGTTTAGTTCACGAAAATGTAGTTATAGCTTACTTAAGTTGTATGGTAAAAATTTGTTGTTAGAGTTGAAAATTGCTTGAACGTTTTAAACGGAGACCACATTTTTTGTCGTAACAATAACTAAGTAATGTTGGGGCTCCTTTTTTCAGTAAACAATTTTGTACTTAAATGCTATGTAATAACAAATGTATTTGAACAAAATGTTTTCTTGTCATCCAACATCGAAGGCAAGAAAAAACCCATTGTAGTAAGCATAAACATATCTCACGAATATATTCCCCGTAGCCCTCTACGTAGTCAGAGATATTCTTAAATCTCAGAACATCCACGGATACCCCTAAAAACCCTCGTAGTAGAAATTTAAAAGTAGAAAGCATTAAAATACATATTTAGATGTATCGTGCATAACACTTTACATTGAAAACCTAAAAGACGAAAAAAGAAGTGGTGTATTCCTCTGTTAGCCTCTTCTTGCCAGTGTGATCTCCTTTGTATTTATTATTTATTTATTATTGATGGGTTTGCTCTTGACCTCTATCTAGTCCTCAGGACAAAGATGGGGTCGAAGATGTAGCGAGCTTACCCAGAAGTGCACTGGCACTCCTGCACACTGGCAAGCTGCTTGGCGCCAGACTCCTGCAGGAGGGTGGTCGCGAGCCAGGCGGCTCCTTGCGGAGCCTACCACACCGCAGTGGGGGATCGTTGAGCCGCCACCACAAACTTGGTAGCTTGTGATGCCGTTGCCCGGGGTGGACCGCTAGGAGGTAGATCCGCAACCACCCCTGTATTATGTGTCCAGGGTTTGGTCAAAGTCAAAGTTAAAATAAGCATAGCATATGCTCACGACTGTATTCCCCGAGGGGGTATTCAGAGATATTCTGAAACCTCAGAACATAAAAAAAATCTGCTGTTCCATACACTTGGGTCGAGTCACCATTGACGTGTTCTACATAATAACAGTTTTGTTGTAAGTTTTCCATTACGGTCCCATAGTGAAAGTTTTTCAGTTTAATTGTCTGTGGCACCCCTTAAAGTATGTAATGCATTTCACCTGTTTACGGTTTGGGCATTGTATACTTAGGATGGTACCTCTGACTTACCCCCGGGGAATTAAAGTCGTGAGCATAAGCTTAATAACAAACTGAAAAGTCTCAGTATAACAAAACTTCCTAATAGATAAAAGTAAAAAGTTAAATTAAACGTTACTTCATTATTTTGATGGAACACGACTTTGCTTTTATAACTTCGAATAGTAAGCTGAGAGTAAATTACGCAAAATTTTGTTTTACTGCTTCTTTTTAGTGCAAAAGTTATTGTAATAAAACACTTTGTTATACAAAAACAAAAATAGTTTCATTTCTCTATTAAATCTAAAGTAGATTACACACCGAGGCCAGGAAAAGCCGAGGTCAACAAACATGTGATCTGAGAGCTTTGTTATTTACTGGCCGAGGTTAGTATACTATTTTTCTCCTCCATGGAGGTAGAAAGCGGCAACTTCGTTTAGCGCAGCGGGACGAAAATTGACGCTTTCCGTCCGGAGGGGAGAAAAACATTATATAATATTTATTACTTGGTCGTGTCTATAAAGTACCCTATTCGTCATGTTACTGATATTTTTATGTTTACCATTATAATAAGCTTTTTTTCAGCAATTTTCATGAGGTCTTTCATTTATTTTTATTTTATTTTAACACTTTATTGTACACAGAAATAAAAATGAAAACAGCATAGTAGACAATTACAAACTAGAGTGAGCTTGTCTCTAGGGAGATTTCTTCCAGCAAACCCCGCGGGTCGCTAGATGGCGCCACAGAACTGTGCTAATGTTATGTTGAACTTTCAAAATGTTGTAACTGGCAATGAGCCTGACGTACAAACCTATAAAGTGGAGTTACAAATTTAAAAAAATGTTTTCTCCTATCTCGACCATATTTCAGTTTTTGGGTTACTGTTATCTGTCTTCATGCCTCGATTTAATAGTTGCTAATATTAAGGAGTAAATGCGACGTTGCATACAGATAGACAGACAGACAGAATGGACAAATGTAAATGGGTTCCTTATTTGCCTACGGAATCCTTAGAATAAATGCAAATATATCTGACTAGTGTTTACTCGCGACTTTGTCCGCACAAATTTTATACCAGATTTTAAGTCAGATCATAAGCTATCAAACAAAAAAAAATTCCACAAAATCGGTTCAGTAGTTTTTGCGTGATGCGCGAACAAACAAACAAAAAAGAAACACACAAACAGACAGACAAAATTTCTAAAAAAGGTTGATTTCGAGTCAGGGATACCTGAAAACCAAATAGTAATCTTTTTTTGTAAATATCTACAATGTACAGACACACTTCAGTTACAGTTTTATAATAGTTTAGATTAGATGAGTATGTAGACCACCAAACTAAAATATTGCAAACCATTTAAACATTCATCATCATCATCACAGCTTATATACGAATTACGAGCAAACGTCCCACTGCAGGGCACAGGCCTACCATCAGCGAGGGTGTGTGGGTGTTAGTCCACCACATGTGCCTGATGCGGTTTGTTAGACTTTCATGACGACATATGCATCAGAATTCAGCGTAGTACGCAGGTTTCCTCACTATGTTTTCCTTCACCAATTGAGAGCAGTCGGTACTACGTACAAAGGTAAGTTAGAAAAACTCATTGGTACTTGGCATGTGGTCCGTGCGGATTCTAACCCAGACCTCAATATTCTTTTACCTAATTTTAATTCGTAGTTGTAGCAATATGAATGCCCCAGAAAAGGATCATGGCCTTGAGTTTATTTATATACGTCTAAAATACTAAAATCACTTTAACAAATTATTAGTAGAATAAAGCAATGCTAGACGAAATACTAGAAACAAAATAGTGTGTAGCAAAACAGTTCATAATAGCGTCTACATCTGCTACGGAGTCGTAGCGCGTAGCACGTGGCTACGAGAGTTTAGTCTAAACTGGGATTCCTCACAATGAAGAGATAACCTTTTCATTTCATTGAAGTTCATAATGAATATATGCTTTTAAATTGGCTTTGAATTTATATGTCGTTTTTTAAATATTTGTTCTTACGAAATTCCAAGTACGACATCCTTTCACAATCTACCTTAGTTATACGACGACAACGGCAACGGCAACGACAACGACAATGACAACGACAACGACAACGACAACGTCGACACGTCTGGTGTTTGGGGATGTGAGGCCAAGGCTTTTGTGCGAGATCTGGGCAGGAGGCTTGTTCAGAGCGGGAACGTTCCACGCTCGGGTTCGTATCTGGTCCAAAGGATTTCTCTAGCCTTTCAACGTGCTAGTGTGATGTGTTCCTTTGAGTTGTGTGATGTGTTTGATACTATTGATAGCACTGTCAATATTGTTACTGTTTTTCAAGGTCAGTTATCGATAACACTATCGATAGTTTCGCTAATTGTGATGCAAACTAGTCGTCGGTCTACGGTCACTACGCCGCGCCTGCCAGTTCTAGAACTGAGACTCAACATCAACAATTTGTACTTCGGAATATATGACCAGCCTATTACCACTTCAGCTAGTTTATTCGTTTTATATTTTCATAGCTATGTCAAGTCAACTACAAGTACTTTAGTTCTTTGATGTATTATTATTTGTAGGGCCTTGACAGGCTCGCTGAGCCTGTGCCACGTAGACCATCGCTGGTCCTTTGTAAACGCCCTTTCTAAAGTTCTTTACCAATCCCCACTGCGGCCAGAAATCGCAGCCTCGCACCTCTGGTGTCAAAACCTGCCTACCTAGATGAGTACTGCGTTTGTACATCTCTGATGTAGCACCAACACATTATTTTTAACCGTAATGTGTAGATAGAAGCTGGGAGGATTTTTTTAGGGATAAAAGTGTGTCCATTGATTTAAATTTTACCCTGTATGTATGTTCACTTGAGGGTAAAACTGTTTTGACACCTTTAAACTGAATTGTTTTTCTTTCGTACTAGCTGTTTGACATTCATACCTGAAACAAAACAAAATAAAATTAATACAAAGTTTGGTGAATCAATCTTATAGGAATAACAATTTTGGACAGAATTTGCGAAATAAAGTATTACTCAAATATTATAACTGCGTTGAGTGCGCTTAAACTAGCAACTTAGAACTTAACAACTTGATATGAAACGTCCGCTTTGATTATTTTAATTTTGATTTTCTACAAAAAATGTTTTCCAAAAGGATTCATATAACAAACGTGATTTATAATTATAACAAGCGTGAAATGATATCATTTGCATCATTTTAAACCCATCAAACTTAACAAACTTTTACTATGGGAGCAAACTGATTGGAGCAAAAAAAACTGCTGTTCTATTGAGTAGGCATTACAGTTTAGTATGGAACAGCAGATATTTTTTTTGCTCCGATCGGTTTGCTCTCATAGTAAAAGTTGCTCAGTTTGATGGGTAGACTCTTAGTTCAAAAGGATGCTAGTGATATCAATTTCACCCTGTAAGTATAAGACATTTTTGAAAATTGTCTCTCATGCAATCAGACAATCAAGAAAAGACTTAATGAACCAAACCAAACCTTGTATAACACAACAGATATAAAGGTATACAAAGAAAGATAGTGCTAAACGCAATCAAGCGGCCGTCAGTTAGATCGACTTGCGTAATTACAAACCCGCGCTGACTGACTTGTCGATATACTTATACATAACGAGTCAGATGTAGAAGATAACTGACGAACAGGGCTACCCTCAGGGAGAGTGTATGGGCGTTAGTCCACTACGGTTGCCTAATGCGTATTGGTAGACTTCACGTGCTCATTCGAATTTCTTCTTCCGCTTATGCAGGTTTCCTCATTAAGATGTTTTTATTCACCATTGAGAGCAGTCGGTATATTGGTACATGACATGTCATCTGTGCAGATTCGAACGTGGACCTCAAGATAGAGTATCCATAGCTCTCCGCAACGCGCCACTGACGTTTGTTTTAGGTAGACGTTTTAGGTTTATTTATATATATAACGTTAGGGATAGGCAGAGACCAGGGCGCGCCATCTACTACGTATTTTTTTATATCCTTACATAATTGTTTCGCGTCATTCACATCCATACATCTGTTCATATATGCACGTAGGTTTCGAGTACTCCGCACCTGTCCTTTTTGTACGAGGCAACCGATTTGATCAGAGTACGTCCTACGAAGGCGCCCTTTGCTGACACTTCCACTCACATTAGCACTATCACTAGCATATACCACTTTCTTACTTCTGTTGTCGCTCATTGGGGAGCACATGACCAAACCAAAGAAGGAAACCTTCCTATATTTTTGTCATTGTCACAACATCTTTTCAATTTACATCGATCTCTAATCACACAATTTCTCACTCTATCTCTCAGTGTAACACCACACATACTTCTCAAGCATCATTCATCCTCATAATTAATTTAACTTTCATTTTAGGTCTAGTGTACCTATAAATAAAGCCTATTATGTGACATGCCCGTGTCAAAAGTCAAAATTACTCCGGGTCAAGTTTGTCTTTGGATAGGTTTTATTTTTATCTTGAACACCTCCGTGCTTTGGATGGCATGTCCAGTACTCACTCATTTTTCAATTTTGTAAGTGATGGTTTTTCCACGCAATCGGTTTCTACAGTCTGTAACCTTCTTTGTTATTATGTAATTTCGTATGAAACGGTTTCATGAAACGCCCTTCCAACGACATAATCTTAGTTTCTATGCTAATCCTTTACAAAGCGTCAAAAGGCCATAATGGTAAGCGCAGTATGACACTTTTTCAGGCGGAATATACAAATATATTCGCTTTCAGCTAATCCTTGGCTTGAAAATGTTTGGTGTGTAGTCCTTACTACGATTACAACCTTAGGTATTTGTAGCAAAGTTTCAGACTACCTACCCCCAAATTGAATGTAGTCGTTAGTTTATGTACATAATGTAGTTTTATTTATTGTTCTCAAAATTTCGATTAAGTTCGAATAGTATGTAGTTTATTATACGAACGTTTTGGAAATAATGACTTATTTTACACAATTATATTCCGTACATTGTCTTATTCAGACGCTACTCTCTTTATGTTTTTATTATTTTCATACATTGTAGCAGAAAGAAGGAAAGATACATTTTGCTGCAGAAAATACCAAAATATAAAGAAATAAATGGAATCCAAATAATAAAATAGAAGCCAAAATTCAAGGAAAGAACGCAATTGACCCATTTTTACCTGTACGTTCGTAGCACAGCTACGAAGCGTAGACCGTAGCAGCCAATGGACGTTATAAAAAAGTAAAAATATGTCAATTTTTATACCACCCCTCGAAAACTTTTGAAAAAATTTGGCTGAATGCCAAAAAAGTTTCGAAAACTATTTTAAAAGAAACGTTCGTAAAACACGAAACGACAACCAAGAGCACATAACGGTTGTGTTTCAGTTTTGCATTTAACTCGAGGTTCATGAAAATTTTAACAAAAACAAAGTATTCAATAGTTTTGGTACGATTTTTCAAGTAGATATATTTATGAAATGCGTCGAAACAATTGATTATAAACAGGTAGATGACACGATTGTGTCGCGACCTCCGCTTCTAAATACCTAGTAGACAAAGTTGTATTACGTTATGCAATACAACCTGCCCACCAAATAATTTCTACTCTACACGTGTTTCGCTCCACCAAGGAGCATCCTCAGGAGTTAGACCGACGAACGTTCGAAACAGAGTTGTTACTCCGCCGAGCGTCCGACACCAATTGATTATAAGCAAAAATGTGTTATTACTGTAATTAAGATCACGACGTTATACTGCTCTTAAACGGTGAAGGAAAACATCGTTAGGAAACCTGCATCCGCTAAAGAAGAAATTCTGATGTGTTTGTAAAGTGTACCATTCCGCATTGCATAGGGTAGGCCTGTGCCCTGCAGTGGAACATTGCTGGGATGAATAATTAAGATTACGATAATGATGGGGAGAAACATTCAATTTCAAGTTTTATTTCAAGATAAAAGATTTACTTTTGTACAGGCTGGCTTTAAAATTGTATGTCTTTTTTCTTTATTCGTAGTTTGCCACTTGAGTGTCTACGAACGTTAGTCTTGACTATGTATGCGCCAACATCTTACGATCTGAAAAGCGTGCACAATCATGGGTCCATGAGCACCTAAATGACATCCTTGTCAGTATCAAAAAATTGCTAGTCAATGTCCTTATTAGAAGGAACAACATTTTTACTTTTCGCAGGATTAAAGATCGCAATAACATACACGTGTTAAAACGATCCTTCAATCTTTCGAAGAAAAAACCGAAAATATGTCCCATTCATTCCCGTAACACGACACTATCCAAACAAGACAACATGGTGGACATTCCGCGAAATATCAAATAGCCGCCCTTTCAACAACACCCACACGGCTACATGAGCAATCGTTTTCGTTCAGTCGAGCAGAAAACGTGATTTTTTTAAGCTTTATTTTACTTTGACTGGTGTAAACAAAATGGCGTCACTTTGAACCGGCCTACTCAAACGTTAACGTACATATCAATTTGGCAAATTTAATTATGCTATCGAAAAAAGGTTGTTGCGAAAATTACGTAGCTTCCGCTATTATATTAAGGATGAAAATCGTCCAAAATTAAGATTTTCAACTGACGCAAATAACTAAGTTTGTCAATAAAATTATGCATGTATGTCTCTGCGATGTTTTGTTTCGTATTTTGGGATTTGCATAAGCTTCCTCGTCGATAACGTTTGGTACATTAATATGTATGAAAAATGTTATTCTATCAAATTGATGATATTTTATGTCCTTGTTGAAATGAACGAGCATTTTGAAGTAAAAAAATCTTGATGGTTTTAAAACACAACTTATATCCATGAGACAGCCTTTTTTGGCACGAAATGAAAATTATTCCTCTATACAATTGTAATAACGTTAATTTATAAATTAAACATTCACTTTAACACCATGTATAAAGAAATAATTTAGTATTATTGTGATGATGCAGTAGGTATATAATTTTTTTTTTTTTTACGGATAAACGGATAGCTCCGCCAGATGGCGTTTGTAACTATTCGTTAAGCCAGGTCAGAGGCCTATTAAGGCGGCTTGAAAATTCTCTGACATCAAGTTGACCACTAACTTGCCTCCACCAACACGCACTGGGCCCGCGTGGTGGAGTATGGCCCACTCCCTCTCACCCTTATTCGTGAGAGGAGGCCTTTGCCGTGCAGTGGGATTCTACAGGCTATAACTTACTTACTTACTTACGGATAAATAAAAAAGACATCATTTTATTTTAATTTAATTTATCAATACAAATTTAAATGTTTTAAGTAGCTGTTATTTGTACAAAAAGCAAAAGTAGGCGCGAAAAAATCATTCGAACTCCATGGAGAAAACCTTTAATTGATTTTTAAAAACAATGACCTGCCTTCTCTTTTTAACTCAACTGAAAACAGAAACGCCAGCATCAAATTTCAAATTCGGTACGTCAAGTTTTTTTCTGGCGGGCTGAATCGAAAACCATTTCGAGATAATTGTCTCAATAGTCATATTTTCTCTATCAGAGATTTTAAAATGAAAGGATACAGATATTTTTAATAAATTAACGTCGTTATTCGGTCCGTCCAGTGACGTCACTGGCCGACCTGTGAACTCCTTGGTAAACATAAAATCAACTTAAAATAATCGGCCATTAAGAAAAAAATAATACTCACAACGTCATAATTTGACAGTTGATGTTGCCGTTTCTGTTTCCAGCATGGAGTTAGAAAGAGCAGGCAGGCGATTTTAATCTTTTTTAATATAGCAGTAGTTTTTCTCCATGGAGTTCGAATTATTTTCTCTCCACCATTTTTGCACTCAGAGATTACAGATCAAAATAATTTAAAAATTAAATTTATATTGATAAACTTGATGAATCGCAAAAAAAATGAAATAGGTATCTTAAAATTATATCTTCTATCCGTAAAAAATATAAAATGAAACCAAAAAAAAAACTTGACATACCGAATTCTGACATATTATTTAAAATTTATTTTTTCATAATGGCCAGTTATTATATTAAGTTGATTTTTAGTTTGCAGATCCAACTAGTGACGTCACTCGTTGGACCTGAAAACTACGTTATTTTGTTAAAAATATCCGTAATTCTTACATTTTAAAATATCTGACATAGAAAAATTTTAATTTAGATAATTATCTCGAAATGGTTTTCGATTTTAGCCATCCCAAAAAAAACTTGACATACCGAATTATACTCTATATTGTCATTTCGTAAATCGAACTTCGCAGTCATTTGTTTTTTAAATGAAAGCCGCGCGAAATGCCCAGCCAGCGTTTTATTTTTTTAAATACACCCCGATAATGCAAGGATCGCGCATGTTATGCCAGATTTAAATTTTTTGACGGTTCACGGCTTCAGTTAGGTTATTTTCATGTTTATTTTCACAGCACGCAAGCCGTGTTCTGATGGTTGGTAAGTGAAAAATTTGTCGCGCTCCCCTGTTTTTGTTTTTCGTTTTAAAACTTGCAAGCGAATTGTTTTGTGTTTGTTCTACTTTAGAATGCGGTTGGGTGCCTTATTACCTTTGCAGGTACGGGCTTTGTTTGCTCTTTTAGTTTTTTGTTTTGTTAGCGATACTGTTTTCGTTGAGATTGGGTGGAGTTGACGATAACAATAAAATGATAGAGTTTTTGAAATTTATTCTTTGCGAATATTTTATTTTGTTATCTTTTTTCTTCATGATAGTTTTCTATGTATTTCTTTATCAATGAACTTATCTACTTTTAGCGAAGAGAATTGCTAACAAAGAGAGTGAGAAATTCATAACAAAATATAAAAAGTCATTCGCACAATTTTTAACATCTTGAAATTCAAGTAGAACACAATTAATACTGACAAGTTTTCATTCAGGCCGTATTATTATATCTAAATTTTAGACCAGGTTTGCTATTGTAAGTATGTTAAAAGATCATACCATATATAATTAAAAACAAAACTGAACATCACATAACCTTAAATAACACTCACATCTGTTCCCCATAATTATTTTAATATCAAGGTCTGCTATTACCAGAAATTAAAGTAAAATTGTCATTGTTTTTAATTTTCGAACAGTATAATTATGGCAAGTACAAAACGCGGAAGGGGAAAGGACATTAAATTTAATAACACCATCCTGAGGGACACCTATTGTTAGGAAACGAAATTTTCCTCAAAAATTTATACCGTTCATAAATTTTAACCCCTTTTGTTGTCACAAAATGATATTTTAAACCAATTTGAAATTTTCGTCAAATATCATAAGGGAAGGAAAGACGATTAAGACTATAAAGTTATTTATAGAATATTACTCTCTTTTGGAAATATGTAAGTAAGTACATTAAAATTTTAAGACGATTATAAAGTTATTTAAAGAATATATAACTCTCATTTGGAAATAAGTAAGTTTATTGAAAATTTTGAGCCATATTGCTACTTAAGATGCATTTGCATTTTGTGCCAATCTTTGGGCAATCAGCTAGCCTTAAATACTGATTTGCAAATCGCTTTAACACAATGACAATTCAAAATCTATGAAATTGTATGCCATCGATTCAAAAACAAAAGCCCACAAAATCATTCATTTTAATATTAGTAAATAATTATGAGGTACTACTGGTTAAACGTGGATGTTCTGAGGTTTCAGAATAACTCTGAGTACCCCTTCGGGGAATATAGTCGTGAGTATATATTATGCTTATGCTAATTATGAGAAAAACATTCATTGGCAAGCATTCCATATCGAAAGGTGAATGTAGCTATTTTAGATGCGAATTGAAAATGTTGTGTCTTTTGTCTAGTTCTAACGATCTTGGTCATTGAGTTCAAAGAATCTCATTACCTGTCCAATACAACGACATGGCAGTAATGGGTTAACTTTTTGAGCAGGCACGGCGGTTCGAACAATTTGGTCAATGCTTGTTTAATTCATCATCATCAGCCTCTATGTTTGAACAAGTATCGTATCGCTCCCTTAAAGTAAGATCGCGCATATCGGTCAATGTTCAAGTAATACGGCCCGACAGCACAGTCTGTAGTGAACCTGCCTGCTGTGCCGGGGGTCGCGGGTTCGAATCCCGAAGGGACAAATATTTGTATGACGAATATGAATATTTGTACCCGAGTCATGGATGTTTGCTTTGATAAAGTATATGTCAAGATTGACAGTCGAAGATACGAAAGCGTCGAAAAAAATTGGAACCAGGACTGGTTCCTAAACCCTATACATATACACGCACGCATACAGAATTTGTATGGCGCCTCACGCACACCAACCTATGAAACTTAGTCCCTTTTGTTTTATACGGTAAAACAGTGAGGCTCATTCTAGACATATACTTTTTCTAAGGATGTTTGTATCTATATATGTACCCTACGAATAAGAGAATGTATAGAAGTATAAATGAAGCTCAAAAAGTGGCACCAAAAAAATTGTAACGCGTTCTAAATTTGTTCTTTAAAAATTGTAACTCGCCGCCAAAACTCATACAAAATGTCATTTTTCATGGGGTGCCAAAAATGATTTCGATTTTGTTTGGAGTTATTCTTCCATATTTATTCTCTTTTTCGTAGTATGTACCTATGTATTCTACATCATTGTCTAGTTATCATAATACAAGTCCAGGCTAGATTCTGGAACTTTAAATGTGACTAGATAATTTGTGTGACACTGTCCAAGATATTTATTTATATATTTTTATTTATTTTTATTTAATGTTTGAGTTATCTTTAAATATCCGTTTACCTGTTTTGAATACCTTTAGTACAAATATTTAATAATATATAAAACGTCTAAAAAATTTATTCGTATTGTCCATTCAAAACATAACTCGAACCCCAAAATACGTCGTGAACTTTATACATTCACCCATCGACCACTAACAAAATACATACTTATCTTCAGACTAAATAAATTGCCGAATGCCCCAACCCAAAGACATAAGTCCATCGTAGTAAAACGACCAAATTGACCGGCCTCTGTCCGGTCTTACGATGCTCTCGGGACCAATAATTTAAATACCCACACTTAAATTATAGTGACGGTTGTCTCCCGCAGGGCTAAGATGGTACCAGTATGATATCTCGTTACGTATGTAAAGAGTTATATGATACAGATGCAATGCTAGATACAACTTAGGATACCGTATCTTCAATTTCAAGTTTTTTAGGTACGTTATATAGGTACAGGATGTAACAAAACAACCTATTAATACTTAAGTGGGTGCTTCAGAGCATCAAAAAGGGTTACCTATCGTACTTTCGAAAAAGAGTTTTCCGAATTTTAGTTCTCCGAAATCGTTACACTTTTTATTGTTTCCCTTTTTTTTTGTTTCCCCGAAATATTATTCGCCATATTTTAAAGAGCCAGATTTTTTATTGTCCTTTTTTTCTTTTAACCAATGAATCAAAATTCTGTAACACAGTTTTCCAAAGTAATGTAAGTCAGATAATTTACTTTTTCGAATATTTGTTTTTCCGTACAGTCACTTTTCCGCAGAAATATTTAACCTAACCTTTCTTAGAATTTAAAAAAAACCAGATTGTTTTTCTCAGACAGGGGGCGTCCACCCCACTGCACCTTCAACAAACATATAAGCAAACAACAAGCATGCAGCAAGCAAGCTAGCATTCAGCAAGCAAGCAAGCATGCAGCGAGCAAGCAAACATGCAGCAAGCAAGCAAGCATGCAGCAAGCATTTTGATGCTCCGCTCGCTTCGCTCGCTCCGCTAAGTGTCTTACATGTTCTAACCTAACCTAACCTACAATTTTAAAATCACCAGTTTGTTTTTCTCAGTCAGGGGGCTTCCGCCCCCCGAACCCCCCTTGCGGGGGGTGCAGCCCCCCTGCACCCCCCAACATGCATACAAGCTAGCAAGCAACATGCAAGCAAACATGCAGCAATCAAGCAAGCATGCAGCAAGCAAGTAAGCATGCAGCAAGCATTTTGATGCTCTGCTCGTTTCGCCCGCTAAGTGTTTTACATGTTCTAACCTAACCTAAACTACAATTTTAAAACCACCAGTTTGTATTTCTCAGGCAGGGGGTTTCCGACCCCCCCCCCCCCCCCCCCCCCCGCACCCCCAACATGCATACAAGCTAGCAAGCAACAAGCAAGCAAGCATGCAGCAAACAAGCAAGCAAAGCAGCATGCTAGCAAGCATGTTGGTGCTATAATCCTGGTATCATGTATCTACTAGGTAATTATTACAGAAAACTTTACTGTGTTGTGTCCTAGTCATACTATGGAAGAAGTTGCTTCTACATTTTAAAACTTCGAACCCAGAAGACCGTTGTCAAAAGAAAAAAAATGATTATGAAATTCTGATTTTAAATTTTCTGGAAAATGATATTTCTGTCAAGTCTTTATGAGGAGTAACAAATGTATGTGTAACAAAATAACTGTCACTAGAAATTTCTATAAACCGTTTTCGAACAACTGAAATTCGGTCAGTGAAATTTCGAAAGTAAGATAGGTTACCATCAAAAAGAGCAACTTTCACTATGGAGCCAACCTCGAAATGGCGAAATAAAATCTGCTGTCCCACACATTTGTAGTTTTGTATGAAACAGCTGATTTTATTTTCGCAATTTTGATGTTCCATAGTGAAAGTTGTTCATTTTGATGATCTGAAGCACGCCCTTTAGTATTACTAGGGTGTTTTGTTTCACCCTATACAAGGTGTTACAAAAATACAAACATTTAAGGGGATGGTTAAGACCTTCAAACTGAACAACTTTTACTATGGAGCCAACATCGAAATCGCGAAAAAAAACAGCTGTCCATGTCTCATACAACACTGCAAAAATAACTTGACTCAAATGTGTACATGACATTGATATCAAATACTTTTTTCGCGATACTTAAAATTTTTCAGTTTGATGGTCTAAACCACAAATGTTTATTCGTATTTTGGTATCACTTAGCATTATGTACTTTTTGAGATATGGACATTATCAGTGCTTTAATATGGAAGATAGGCTGATGACTACACCGATTGACAAGCCATTTCTTTCTGAATACATGCATACCTTTTTCCTGGAGGGGTAGGATATTGCCAGCTGTAGCAAAGTTGCTGACCACATTAAACAGAAAGCGGTCGTGATGGTACGTACAAATGATTTCTTAACAGCAATGACGTCGGATTTTGAGCAATGCCTACAGTTACACCTACATCAAACCTCGACACTGCTTTCGTTATCGTTGGAATATACAAGGTGTTACAAAAATACAAATAAACCTTTAAGGGGGTGGTTTAGACTATCAAACTGAACAACTTACACTATGGGAACAATATCGAAATCGCGAAAAAAAAATGATGTTCCATACTCTACAAATCGACTAGAGCTAAAATATGTATGGGGTATCCGATTTTTTTTTTTCGATTTCGATGTTGGTCCCATAGAGAAAGTTGTTCAGTTTTACGGTCTAAACAACCCCATTAAGAGTTTTTAACATTTATTTTTACTTATGGAACACCCTGTATAAGGTGTCAGGGTAAACAGTGGTGATTGTACCAATGACACTGAACAACTTTCCTAAAGGAACGAAGGAAAATTAGCTAAACATATTTTTTTATTTTTCATTCAATCGTCGACCAGCTGAATCCACTTAGTACGAAAAGGCCAATTTTTTTTCCAAATTTTCTATAGGTTTCTTAGGGAAAGTTGTTCAGTATCGTGGTTTTAAAATCCCTTAAAGTAATGCAACTGATTACCCTAACATTCACATTCTACAGGAGAATCAATTCGAATCCGAAAAAAAATATATATATCTTGTTTCTAACACCCAACTAGACAAAAGGGAACAACTCAAAATGCAGTAATGAGAATCTTGAAATATCAGAAGTAGATTCCCCTAACGATTTAGGTACCCTCCACAGAGGGATTCTATCAAATTCTACCCCGGAGTCACAAAAGAGGGTTGAAATAGTGAAGTTACCAGTCTACGTCTCGCTCGCTATGCTCTATAGTATAAGTAACTCTTTTTCATAGCTTCTTGGTTTTTCATGCAGTATTTTTGTAGGCCAAAGGTAGCCAATTTGCACTACTTGACTATTCATTAGCTTAAAAATACAGTTAGGTAATTGTAGCAACGTTTTTAACTACCCTTATTGGGAATACTGTCTTGATTGTGTTTGTTATTTATAGCATCATCATCCCACCTACTGCAAAAGCCTTCTCCCCATAATATCATTTTACCAAGTCCTGTGTTAGTCATACCCACGTTGTTCCAGCGATCTTCACAATGCCAGCAGCCCACCTGGCCACCCGACGAACCGCTACTCTTTTGCCTGATCTCGGCCTCCATTTTGATCGCTAAAGTGGCGCAGCTGCCATAATAGGTCGTTGACCTATATGAACGAATAGTTAATTACTCCACCATTTGACGAAAATATCAGGGGCCAATACTTATCTGGCTTCCTGAAGCTCGGATATGTTTGAGATGAAATACCAATAAAACGATCACCCTTCCAAAGGCTGACCTGTCCTGAAATTTCTTACACTCCCCTCCACTAAGCACCTCTGAATCTTTCATGTTTGTAAGTTTGTGGTGACACATTGCAAGTTAAATACTCGATTTCTTTTAAACCTCGAGCAGTCTAGACGGCGACAAATTTTCCGTTATAAGTTTCACAATTTATTACAAACAATAGCTGACCTACCATCGACACATTTCTTACATTTTTTTTCTTCCATAAATCAGAAGGTTTCACGTGTGACGACAGAGCACGCTACAATATGAATTACGTTTTTCATTTGCGTCGCCATTCGCATAATATGTTCATGTCGTGACTGCTGTTGTTGCGTTTGATAAGGCAACTATTAGAGGACTGTAGTAACAATTATTTGAATGGGTGAGCGTAAGAATTATCGGAGTTTGATCTGTATAAAAATAGAGGGAAAGTAGACGGGCAGGAATTAAATGTGATGATGAGCCAGACGACCTATGAGCCAAGACTGCTGCAGATTGGTATCCAGCAAAGCAAAATTTTTGCCCAGGTAAACCTTGAAGAAAGTGGTGGAACAAAATTGATGGCTTCTTAATGAACTGGCCTATCGAGGTGCAAAACAGAGACGCATGGAGATAATGCTTAGAGCTGGAAGCTGCAGCATTTCTTATAACTATAAAAAGATTATTAATTTTTTAAATTTATGTTTTCATTTAATTTATATTATACAAATTTTTAATCGATTTCAGCGTCAAATTAGATACAAAAACAGGGTCATAAAGATCAAGTATCATTTGACACTGGCATGACTTTACGTGTCGAACTAAAGTGACTCATTCCTATATAAACATTGAATCAGCAGTTAGCTGGAAAAACTATTATACCTGTATTTAGAGGCACGCAGTGACTAATTAAGCCTCTATTTTCATAGTACAGCCCTTTTTTGTCTCATAATTACTTTAACGACAACAAACTTCGCTTCATGTTGTGGCGATTTGTAGTTCAGTGTATTTTGAGTCTTATCTGCATTAGATCTAAGATTTAATGAGTTTTGAAGGGTGCTATAAATGTAAGTTTCATGGACAGTTTTGCTTTATTGCCTTTGGAGAAATTTTCTATTGTTGTTACAGTGTAAGTTCCTCACTTACAAATGAAGGAAAAATCTTTATTTTATTTACATTCATTCGTAAATACGTTAGAAAGCGAAGAACTACATCTACTTAATATTATGTTTCAACGTATATAATGCAATACATTCAACGTTTCACTGGTAGTACCGAAACTCTGTCCAGTTGCAGTGTGACGGGGAGTGAGCCCGTCGCCACTTATAATGGACAGTGGATACAAAACATGCCTCGAAATTGTAGCATGCAGGTTGCCTGACGATGATTTCCTTCACCGAATAGCCAGTGTGAAAACCACTGCCATATCGAATTTAATAATTAAAAATGTATTTAATAACGTAAGTTTAATCAACAGTGATTGATTGATTTCTCATAGCCTATAATAGATTACAGGGATTGCATAACTATCTTGAACCACAATAAGGCTGCTTTACCACCAGAAATGTGCGAGGTAGCGAGGCGGTGAGCGAGGAAAAAATTGGCCAATGAGAGTGCTTAAATTTCCCAATGACGTGATAGAGCGAGCGCGCTATTGGCAGATTGTTTCCTCGCTTACCGCCTCACGACCTCGCACATCTCTGGTGGAAACACAGCCTAACGCTGTTGTTTTCAGTGCCTATTCATGAAATCTTATCGAATTCAACAGACGAAACAATTAACTGCTTGCATGAAAAGAGGAAATTCCAATCATACAAAAGTTGCGACTAAACAAATTAAAAATTGTAAACTTGTCTTTTATTTCATGTTTGAGTAACAAAACTGATCTGAAATTATTAGACGTAGCATTCAAAAAACGACTTGAATCATCTTGTCAAACACTAAATAGTATACCTTATTTTTATATCTATATAAAATTTTTGTTTACTTACTACCTATAGGTAGTAAGTAAACAAAAACAAACCCACTACCAGTGTGACTCCCCTAAAAACACCATCTCATTACCAAAAACGATTCATAACAAAAACAAAAAGATAAATCAACCAACCTTTATGCATGCCGGTATGTTTATCCTTGAGTACGGTCAGCTCATAAATCTTCCCGAACTCCTCGAACATCGGTCTCAAATCTTCCTCCTCGAGGTGCCTCGGTATCTGTCCAATGAAGAGTTTGACAGCATCCTTGCCAGCCCCAGGAGGTGCCCCCGTCCGCTCTGACGGCGTTTGCGGGGACAAATGTAAATCGGACCCATGGACCGGGGTAGCTGGTGCAGTAATACTGATCATGCTTGCATTGCTTGACCCCGGTGCAGGTGCACTAAACGGTATGTTTATATTAGAGACGTTGTACCCAAACAACATCGGATTCATATTTAAATTTGTGCCAACAAGCATTGTCTATCACAGTGTTACAGACTTCAAAATGAACACACTTAGTTTTTTAATCACAGTTTTTGTACTATACTTTTTACTTATATGCTATAAATTCGGTTTCTAAGTTTTAAAGCTCACTTTCGCTTTCGCGCAGGGGATTGGGGGAGGGTGAGTTGGGGTAGCGTGGGCTGTGTTTGTGTGAGTTTCGTCTCACTCAACAGCGGCTCTGTAATGCGTAATATTATCGATCGCAATAGTAGCGGCACTTCTACCCTCGTGTTTTTCTCAGTGACGCGGATTTATTCTATGTTTTCACTTTTCACACGTGCTTTTTTATGAATTAGTTTATTGTTATTATTGTTAGATATACACTTTCTGTTTTATATTGCACTTTGATTACTAATTGCTACTTTTCCCGCGTAAATTCACAGTTAAAGTCTAAAGGTTAAATTTAAACGCTAAAAATTACTTTGGCACGTTATTTAGATTACTAATCAATTTTTGAGCGAATTTATATTAAAACGTTATTTTAAGAGCTAATTACGAAAAACTACGCTAATTTAGAATTATTTTGCAAAAACTGTGACGTTTTTATAATAAAAAGAGTTTATTTTGAGTCAATGTTTGTGTTGACAACGCGCACGCGGCACTGTTTACAAACAAACGTGTAAAACACTTTGTTTATTCGTACTTAAAAAATCTGTTTTCCACAAAACACACAGCAACACTGTCACAAATCCAAATCCACAATCACAATAAACAAAAAGTTGAAGCAAATATGTCTTAGCACGATAAAAAGTCGGAAAAAAATACGCTTAAAATTTATACACACAATTATTTACAGTTACAAGACAACGATGAACTATGACTCGACGTACAAACGAAAAGCACACGACAACACGTACTAAGTGTGGCAACAATTTTGCCGTGTTACCGTCTATATGCCTACATGTCCACTAACCTAAAATCCCTTCGAGTCCCCTTATAGCGGCGCTATGGGGGAGTCGAGTCTTGATACTCCCTACCCTACCCTCTGATATTTAGCTAGGCAAGTAAATTCGCTTTGTAGAGGTTGATTATTTGGAATTTCTTGTCTCACGGATTGCTATGCGAGAAATGGTGCGTCTAAACTGTTTGTGCCTTTGTCTCAATTCACTTATAATGCTTCTATCATTTAATATGACATTGTTTATTAAATTTTACTGTTGTACACGTTTTACGTCGAATAATTTCTGGGGAAAATGTGGCTTCGAGAGATGGAGATGTGGGTAATAAAACGATTCGTTTATTTAAATTAATAATAAAAACATCTCAAACCCACATCAAGTGTTACGAGCGAAAAAAAGTTTCTTGCTGAATAATTTAGCCGACCGCCGCGCTTAGGAGGCAGTCGTAAAAAGGAAGCGAAATTCGGTAAAAGGTCTTCAATGTTTGGTCGGACTATAACTCAAGCGCCGAAAATAGCGAGGGGATAACCTCCCCCCCGCTTCCCCGCAACTGCCAGCCCCAGTTTAGATGATTTTCGCACACAGCATCTAATGGCTGTTTAAATAAATATAAAAAAAAGAAATGTTTCTCGTTTCCGGACGCCGCCAATTCGAAATTTGAAATTTATGAAGTTACTTTTCTGCCTTCTGTTCTGTTTTGTTTATTTATATTGACCTTGTTTTCTTTGAATGACGTCACCGTTTTTTGTGGTTAATATTTGTCCCTTTCCTTGTTTTTAGGGCTCCGTATCCAAAGGTTGACATCGGGGCCCTATTCATAAGCCTACGCTGTCCGTCCGTCCGTCCATCCTAGCTTTAAAGGGCTGTATCTACTGAGCCATTATAAATGGAGCTGACATTTTCTCAGAATATGTGTCATTATTTTGGATTGGAAAATATAAAAAGTACAAAAAGTACAAAATTAAGGAGTGTCCATGCAAGAAAAGAGATTTTTCTTGATTTTTTTTTTGCTTCATCGTAATAACGGCAATACTTACAACCGTGAAACTTGGTGTGATTATAGTGCATACTCTAAGGTTAAGCAAATAATAAAAACTGGCTAAGTGTGTGTCGGGCTCGCGCTGAGGTTCTTTTTGTAAATATTGTATTGTGGTACGGAGCCCTCCATGAGCGAGGCCAACTCGCACTTGGCCGGTTTTTTCTTTATTAACGTTGATGTCGAGTAAAATGTTGCGGCATTTATTGCGTGATAGTGACTTAGCAACTAACTAGGTACGTAATTTTGATTGCTAAGAAATGTTAATTATTTTCCTCAATAAGTTTGTCATTTTCCTCACACTAATATAAACAGTGAATTATTATGTAAGTAATTCCATTTGCAAAAATTGCATAGGAAATTTATTTACGTTTCCCTTTATATTATTGGGACAAACAGAAATAACTAAAATACAATAGATATTAAAGAATGATTTTCGTAATAAATATAACAAAAACTAAATTAATATTAGAAGCTAAACAATTAGGAATGCGTGGTGGACTAACGCTCATATATCGTCTTTGAGAGTAAGCCTGTACCCTGCAATAGGACATACAAAGGCTGATGATGATGAAATATTGAATATGGAACGAAACACTGTACTGTACGAAGGAATTTTAATAGACAGTTTTTATGACTATATAATATAGTGAAACAGACGTAGGCTAACCCCAATCACACCCTCAATATTAGGCTTATGTCCCAACAGTGGGACGAGTACAGGCTGATAATAAAGATACCTCACAGCCCAGTGGCACCAACTATGAAAATGTTAATCTAAATTGATTGCGAGAGTCAAAATATACAGTTGCAAACATTACTACCTACTAAAATAGAAACTAACATGTCAAAACGCAAATATATTAAAAATAACATGTTGCGAGAGAAAATAAACCAACGTTATGTTATGATGCATGTTTTCACAATTTCAAGTTTGCATTTCAACCCTTTGCTATGTTTGTGGTCAGACTGGATGCTGTGGCTACAGCCTAATATTTGAGGATATTGCATGGACTTTCTACCCTATAGACATGTCATATTTTTGTGTCATGTGTCGTCGTTTTTTTGTTTACTTATAACTCGAAAGCCGCTAGATTTACGGTGTTCCTGTTTATTATAATTCGTATTGAACTTTGCCCCAGTTGCCTGCCAATGAGGTACAAAAAGTTATTAATAAATTAGTCCCAAGCACTTCAGTGCTTTGAAAAAATACGTGAAAATTAAAAGAATGAGATATTAATATTAAATATAGTAGAACAATGAGATCAATGAAACACTAAACAATCTTGACTACATATTTGTTCACCAGTGATCAGGGTTTGAAATACCCGTATTTTTGGGGAGCAGTACCATTCGCCTTGGTATGATACCGGTACCAGAGGTGTACCGTATACCTATATTATTAGTAGGTACTGTTACCTGACGTTGTACCTTTACTAATTACTTTCTAACCAGTATCGCTATTACACTTTTACCAAACAAATATTTACGTTAGCTATAGTGAAAAAACAGGTGATTTAAAAAGAATAGGGATTTATTATTCCCAGTTCGGATACATGAATTGGGTACCGGTACTTATTAGGTGGAGTACCCTGGTGGTGGTGGACCCTTCTGGAACCTGTACCCAGGTACCGAAATAGCAAAAACCGCTAAGTATTGGTACAGAACCTGTACTTTTGGTACCGGTTCCAAGCCCTACCTGTGATAAACAATAAACCAAGCAAGCCGCAATTTGATTAAATTAGTCATTAAGAATGAGCTAATAATTATTATAATTTTATTGCTATGTTCATCTTCTGTAGAGTCGATATCATGTCATTGTATTCGACATGTTAACCCTATACTTGGCAGAGTATCTACAAATTTACATTACCTTAACTAAAAATCTAGAGACGAAATAAAGCAACGTATTAAAAATTTAAAAAATGGAATTTCAAAGAAAAGAAATCCTGCCAAGGAAAGGGAAAAGTTTACTTGTTTTGTAGGAGAAAATGATTAACTAATTGATTATTTAAAAGTCTACATGGTACTTAGTCTGAGACACAGCCTAATATTTGAGGGTATGAAAATTATTCGGACCGCACCAAACTAGTCTTAATTGGTATACGGCGTAATATTCTGCAGTGCTATAATTACTTGAGCATTTTGGGCTTGAATGTTGCAAACGCTTTTCTGGTCCACTACTGTAATATATGTTGGATGTAGACGTAGGATATGATATGACTAAACTCTGAACATAAAATACGTTCAAACGAAAAAAATACAAAGAGAAAGTCCATAGATCAAATAATAAGAACTAGATACAATTTTTAGCAAATTTTGAATTGACAAAGTTGACTTAGCCAATACATATTATTATATAATATGTGGTACACACAAATGAGCCCTCAGCCATTCGTTTAAGGGCATTTAATTTGCTATTTTGAAGCATTGATTGGGCTCTAATCTCGTGTTTTATTCTTCTTCGAAGACGATGTCCCGTACTTAACCTACCTAATAAACATTTATAATCATAAGCTTGTCATTGAAATCATTGTGAAACAACAGTCCAACAGTTCAATGTCAGTCTCTAACAATGAAAAGACGAAAACGAATCAGCTGTTCCATACAAAACTGCAAACCTACTCGACCCAAATCTATGAGGTAGGTGATTAGCTGACACCTTTCGCGTTTTATGTATCAGTCTGATAGAGAACATTATTTTGTTTGATGGTCTGATCATTCTTTTAAAAAAACCGTCAACGTATAAATATAACTAGGTTTACTATTATTACTTCTGTGCCGGTAACTTAAAAGTAACGGCAAATATTCGCTGCCTGTGTAACTTTTACAGCAACGAATAGTAAAATCACACAATTTTCTTCTCAAGTAAGTAGCAAACACGTTATGTCATAGTTTTGAGCGCAACACGGGTTACTTCAAAGCGAAAGTCCTGTTGAAACGAGGTCAGTACTAGTGGTAAACAAACAAATAACACAAACTTAAATTCTTTTCACAAGATCCACGAAATATATTTTCTTAAGAATTCTTTACACTCTTGGTTTATTCTAGGACAAAAGTACTAAATTTATTTACATACACATACACGACGATAGTCACGGGATGCTCAAAAGCCTTGCTACAACTACCAACCATATTTTATCGTGCAGTTTTATCAAGACCCACTTTCCAAGTAGTGCTAGGGGGCTATTCTTTCGCCCACAAAAACACTACATTAAAAGAAACATTGGGAGAAATGGGGCGGTCTATTCTAATCAGGAACCCGACAGCATTTTATTTAACACGGTATACTTCAATAACACCTTACCTATTTATAGGGTCCTTCTTAATTATGCTGACCTTTTTTTAAGGGGATGATCAGACCGTCAAACTGAACAACTTTCTCTATGGCACCAAAATCGAATTCGCGAAAAAAAATCTGCTCTCCCATACATTTGGCTCGAGTTGGTATGGAAGAGCTAATTTTTTTTTCGAGATCGATGTTGGTGCCATAGAGAAAGTTGTTCAGTTTGATGGTCTGGTCATACCCTTAAAAATCGGTAGAACGTCACGCCTCTTTCTCAGAAGGTAGGCAGACTGGAAGTAAGGACGCAATAATTTACTACGAACCTCCTCTGTCCTCTGTCGCCTCTCGTACGACACCCACACACGCATGCAGAATTCCTCACGATATTTTCCTTTATCATTTGATAGCAACTAAAATTACTTACGTACCTACTGAAAAAAACTCAGTGGTACATACATGGCGTGTCAAGCGTAATCTTTATTGATTATAAGGCATCGAGCTGAGGTGCGGAAACAGTATTCAAGATATAATTTTACATAAGAGACCCAGCGTTCGGATCCTAACCCTGGCCCTTGTGGCAGAAAGTTCTTGCCTCTACACAACGCTCTACCATCGCTCAATCGCGCATAGTCGATAAATCCAAAGCAACTTCGAAATAGATACTCGTAGTATACAAATCGAATAGTCCTACCAGTTTCGAAAACTTTGGTGATCTTCATCGGGAAAAAGGTAGGACGAAATAAAATTGCCCTGGTTTACTTTAACTTAGGATCCCTCTTCAATTTAGATGGATCTACACACTCTGCCGATGTCAACTTTATCCAGATTAAATCAAAAGATAAGATTTAGTTCAATAAAAAAATAAGGGACAAGAAAAAGTGTATCATTAATCTCCAGATTTGGGTTCTCGGAGTTTTATCAGCAAAAAACTAGAAAACACGTCGTTTCAATTTCTCCTACATCTTTTTCAGACGTTGCAGATGCTGAAATTACGTCAGCCATTTTTTCAGTTGTATACATACATGTTCAAGGCGGCAGGAACCCGTTGGATGAGAGCAGCGCAGGACCGGTCGTTATGGCGGTCCTATGGGGAGGCCTATGTCCAGCAATGAACGTTCATCAGCTGAGATAATGATGGTTGTGATGACATAAACACGATCATATAAACTTCTTTAGTGTGGACACAATATTGCTGGACTTCAATGTCTGGTGTTGTGAATGGTCGCTTCTGTTGATCTTGGTTTACAGGAGTTACAGCGGTGAGAATGTGTGGTGGGCCTATGCCCGATACAAAAAAACTACGTACATGGTATTCACTATGATCAAGCCAATGTCTCATGAAGATAGGCAAGGATTGCGGCCCACCACACTACATGCTGTGATCACCAACTATCTTTGTGAAAGCATGCTGCAAATGTAGCAAGATTCACTAGTATGCAATTATGTGTTTAGATGATTATGTGCACTGAAATAATTTGTTTACTTCAACCAAAATCATACATCATGAATTCATATATGAGCCTGTCAACATCATGACTTCTGTGGCTAAGAAAACTTTTTTAAACGAATTCGGCTTGCTTGATTTCGATTATTTTGGTGCTAACTAAGAGAAAATACTTCTTAGTTGGAGCGCATTTTTTTCAGTGTGAATCATTCACACTGAAAAAAATACCTACCCTTTCACCCACAAAAACACTGCATAAGAAGCTTTGTCTCTTAGCCGGATGCCCACGGGCAACCTTATCTCTTGAACGCCTTGTACGACACCCACTTTAAGCAGGAACACAATTTGGGATGCTTCTAAAGTTTAGAATCCAAACTAACGTAAGTAAACTGAGCGAACTTAGCTTCACTTAGCTCATGTCACAAAGTGTGCCTATTCATATGGTCCATGATTGTTTCTTTATATAAAATGTATTCTAGTCTAGGCTAGATTTTGGTACTTTCAATGGGAGTAGATAATAATTAGCTCCATAGTTCACGGTGGGAACTGAAGTAACGCGCGGTGGGGACGCGGAGTTAAACCAAAGCTAAGTGGGCTTAGTTCGTCATGTTAAAAGAATGTTAGCAGCACGTGTAAACTTAACATAACAAATATAAGACTATACTAAAGATTTCAAACATTGACCTAAAAGCAAAACCACTAGTGTTGAAACCCGAAAACTCAATTTAAAATACTTTCCAACTGTCCTAATGGTGCTCCGCTCCTGATACCGAAAAAGCCTTATAAGTCTTACATTGTTCAAAACACAAACACTCTATTTACGCTTCTATACCGTTATTCAATAGAGGCAATTCTGTCTGTCTCAATTCGGGACAAAGTTGTGAAGTTTGGGAACTAAACAAAGGGGGCGATGACCTACTTACTGTTTGTTCTAAGTACTTATGTCTCTTCAATCACAGCATTATCAGACTTATGGTAAAGCTTTAGGAGTTACTTTAGGGGGTCTGTTATGCGGTGTAGTTTAGCTACATTTTGGGGTATTGAATGTTTGAATGAATGGTGACTGTCTGTTGGTCTTTTGAATAAGGATCCCTGTGTGACGTAATGGTTTCATACATTATTATGTGTATTGTTATTACTTTTGCACGTGGTTGCTATTGCGTATCACTTTCTTTCCATAATTTTTGTTGTTGTTTAGGTTATCGCATTTTTATGGATCATTTTCTGTATGGTTTGTAGAGTAGAGTAAAGCTCTATCCAATAATAATTATTCTTGCATCTAGCGAGATCTTTTAGTAACCTCGACAGATACAAGAATAAATGAAGTTCTTTTTTGGAGTGTATCTTAAACTACTTGACACTTTTGTCGATCCATAATGTGTAAACCACATTTCAGAGGCTAGGAATCTTAACGCTTCCCTGCATGTACATTTTTGAAATAATTAAATTTGTGATTCAGCATCCAGAATTTTTCAAAACAGCTGGGAACGTTAGTCACAGAAACCTAAGAAAATGACCTTGTTTTTGAAAACAGATCTAGAATTAAGTTGTATAAAAAGAATTGCCATAGTATTAAGATATTTAACAAAATACCAGATAGAATAAGAACATTGGCAAATAAATTATTATTAAAAGAATTGTATAAGTGGTTGATTGACAGTAGTTTTTATGACTTGAATGAATTCTTTGCATTATAATTAAGATCTCACTTATATTATTATTAATTAAATGAATATTTATAGATTTATGATGATTTTTTTTTAAATATAAACAAGTGGGTCGTCCGGCATCGGCAGCCAGGTGGGTTGACGACATCTGGAAAAGTATAGGCAAGACCTGGATGCGACTGGCACAGGACCGAAAAGAATGGCAAAATATGGAGGAGGCTTATGCCCTGCAGGGGGTAGATACAGACTGAAAATGATGATGATGATGATGAAATGAATATTTGCATGCCACATAATTTAGCTGGATAGAAGAAACTTTGTACTATTGTTAATATAACAATATTTTCTATTCAACGCAAATAAATGATTTCAATTTCAATTTCACATTATGTAAATCAACGATAAAATAAAAAGCTTCGAAATCATTTTGTTGCAAAGCTTCTTTTCTAATCACCAAACCGACTTGAGATTATTTATTTATTAAATAATCATGTATTTATTTATTGTATTATTATGTAGAATAGTTACTATGTTCAGTTTAGTTCCTTTCTGCGTACCATTAAATCAGATCCCTAGAATAATCAGAGAAGTGACAAAATGATTGCTTGTAATGCTAGTTAGCGCTTTACAATCACTCATTTTTAACACCCCTCCACACCAAACACTGATTATGGTAGAAATAAGGCCAGAGGTGGTGGATAATTATGTAAAAAAAATTAAAAAAAAAAATATGATAGCGAAAATTTAGAAAATACACGGAGAAAAATATCTAATAGTATAATATTTGATAACTACTTACACACACTTTACCAGACAATACTTTACTCAGAAAACACATCATCCATTTTCGTTCAAAATGTGAAAGTGCCGGCCAGAAAAAAAAGCGATAATATTCTGTTAGAACTTATGCGTCGAAGCATTTATTATTATGATATGAAACTTGAAAGTAACTAGCTTACGTTTCGTATCATTACAATGATTATGTGCCTGTGAGCATAATTTTTTATTTAATTTGTTTATGCAAAAAATTACCACCTGCTCCCATCCTTTCGTGCCATGCCACGTGCCTCTAACAATCTAAAAGCCGAAACTTATCCATTTCACATAGCTTTAGTAAGCGTGAACAATACTTATAATACAGTGGTATCCCGGAGGACAGTGATGTCACTATAGTTTTAGCGTGCCCAAACTATTGGCCCCGGTGCGACCGTCGGGACTTGGATGGGCCAACTCTGGACACCTTTGTGTAGGGTTCATAATGACAGTATTTGTTATTAGTTTACTTCAGGATAAATGTTAAAAATTATGCAAAGGAATAGAACGGAAATTGAGATAATAATTTATCATATCTCATTACTAAAGCCCATAGCATAGCCCGTCAAGCCCATACCCAACACAATAAATAAACCAATTGTTATCGGGCAAGCCCTGGTATAGCAATGATCTTCAAAATCTCCGCTTTGTTTGCTATAAAGTACATTTCTCATTTTTTTATAAAATACATATATGAAACCTGTGTTGAACCGAAAGCCTAGATATATTTTAAAAAGTATGTATTAAGTGTATCTACTTTTTAAGTTGAAGTTACTTTTCCTTGAAACACAGACCATTGTGTAGACATTATTATGACCTAAAGAAATTCTTATGATTTTCTAATTTGGTTTCCTTGTATTAGAAGGTACCACTGTGACATAATGAAAGACAAGCCAGTCAAAAAAGGTAGGTATACCTACTTAGTAAAATGTCGTAGTTTAGTAATAGAAGTGAGGCGGCTCTGAAAGGGTCAAGGTCGTTCAGTGGGGGATACGTCTTAAGATAATTTTCCAACCCGTTGAACTAAAAACCTGAAACAGGTATTAATAGTGGATGAATAAGGAAAGTCGAGGTCAGAATTTTGAGTTGCACCTTTATGAAGCCTACATGTTCAACAGTGGATGAACTAAGAAACAAATATCCTTCAGAAATAGTTGGTGTTCCAAATCGAGCTCAAAAGACAGCGTTAACAATTACAGCCCTAAAACAAAGTTTCACAACAGCTATTTTCCATCATCACAACAACAACCACTCTATGAATACGGAATAAAAACAAAAAATATTAACACCAACTCATTTTATTAGTACATGAAATATCACAAGGTCCTCTCCATAAAATGTAATCGTAAAAACACGCCACAAAAACTGACTCACACAAATTCGAATGAGTCGTTAATATGTCCTTATCGGCAAACGTAGCAATAATTTGTGAAATAATCAACGGTATGGCGAGGAAGCAACAATTATTGTCGGCGTTGGTGCTTTTGTTATGGGGTTCCGTAGGGTAAGGATGGCAAACCATTATAACGTGACAGTTACATGACAATTTCATTCTGAAAGTTTAAGTGTGTTGAAGTACGTCTTGTCAACTCAGCACTTAAAAATATGTGGTAATTCAAGCAAATTTTGTCCCTGAAGTTAAAACGAAATGTGATTGATGAATGTATTTTTATGGTATAAATGGTTATTTTCAAATGTGATATCTGAATTTTGAGTTTTTTGGTTCTATACTCACATGAGAACACTTTTTAAAGCAGTTCATAATATACGTCTTAACAAATTCGTCTGAGTGATTTTTTCTACTTTTATAGTACCTACCTGATTTTTGAAGCATTTTGCACTTATTCAACGTTTTGATTAGGTAATATGTGTAATCGGTTCTTGACTTCCTAAAGTAGAAATACAGTACTTAGCTTTTGTATAGGTAAAGAGTATTTTACTTGTTATGTGCGTTTGTAATTATTTCATCCTAATTAAAGCAAAAAATTGCTTAGATTACGTATTCTTTTATCAACTCATAAAGTTTTCATTATAAAACCATACGGAATCCTTTAGAATTTAAGACAACATTCTTGACTACAATTTTATAGTAACTCGGCACGAACTAGGGTTGACAGAGTCGGAAAAAAGGTCATAAAGCAGTCGCAATTATTCCGAATGAATTTGGTGTAGTCCGTATATAGTTATTATGATAATGGACCGTGTAAAAAGTGGGATTGGTCGTAAGAATTCTCTAAGGAATTTAGTTGAGGAGAATTTATTAGGACTTTTCCTTTAAGGTTTTTGAATGTTTTTTGAAATGGTTTCTATTTGATGCAAAACTTAATAACTCAATTTTGATCCTTTTGTATCGAAGGCGTTGGTACGCCTATTATATGTGCGCTAATGTTGTGATAATCTATTAAATAGTGGTTAAAAATGATTGTCACCTCGTAAATACAATTAATATAAAAATTTTATACCATTTCAGTGATATGGAGGGGAAAGGTTAGCCAAATTTATGTTTATTTTTGTATCTAGAGTATATAGTACCTTAATTGAGATAAATGCCGATAACCTGTTTCAGGCTCTTTCAGGGTTGGTCAGAAACATTACTATAACTACCGGTTTATAACAAGGCTCACATTTACCGGTTTTTCTAATACAGTATTTATCAGGATGGGGCGTTCGGTTTTCTGCAACATATTTAATACCTACCTATTTATCTCTATGGTTATTATTCACATAGATATTTGCAAAACTTTTCGCTTTTCTAGATAGGTAATCACTGGCTACCTTAGATGTGTAAATTGTAGCAAATTTAACTCTAAGCATTATAAATAAAGGATTATCATTATGATCAGCCAGTATTATAGGATAATTATCAGTATGGAATTAGATGTCAAGTGGTGAAAAACGGCTAATAAATCTTACGAAAGAAATCGGCTGTTTCAAACTTTTGTTCTCAAAAACAACATTTTTCAAACATTTAAAAACAAAGGTATCCTTACTATACAGTTTTGACACTTAAGACAATACAAATAAGACTAAAAGCAAACACTGCATACAGTCTAAATAGTCCCTAAACACCTTTACGTGTTCACTGCGTCGGAACAAAGAAGGGCCTCGCTCTTTGGGCCCCTAAAATGTAAGGGGCCACGCGTTTAGAATGTTTGTGTCTTGTGTTTCGGTCTACCGCAATAACAACGTTTATTTAATGTTACAGTTAGTTTAGTTATTAAGTTACTTTGTTAGCAAGTCGGTAAGTTAAAGGTGTGTTGTAAAGTTCTTGAGGCGGAATTGATTGACTCAAACGCAACTGTATTCACTATAGAAGTAGTCAGAGGTGTTCTAAACATAACATTTAGTATATTCATACTTTGTCTTTTTCACTATAATGCGTGCAAAGAGCGTCGGTGGCGTATTACATAGAGATTTTTTTATTTTTTTATTAGCCTGTTTCATCCCACTGCTGGGCAAAGGCTTCTCCCCTGCTCTTCCACTCGTTCCTGTTTTGGGCGACCTCTGGCCAGTGGTCGTCAAATTTGTCCAGGTCATCGCGCCACCTCTTCCTGGGTCGACCTGGACGCCGCCGACCGTTTTCGGGGATCCAGGGCATGATGATTTTTGCCCATCTCTCAGGGTTCATCCGACAGACATGACCGACAGACATGATTACAGAGATATATGGACACTCAATCATGAGGGTCTTTGTTCGAATCTGCACGGACGACATGCCATGTACCAATGAGTTTTACTAACTTATGTACGTAATACCGACTGCTCTCAAACGGTGAAGGAAAACATCGTGAAAAACCTGCATATGGGGAAGAAGAAATTCTGATGCGTATTGTGAACTCTACCTATTCGCTTTGGGCATGACGCTCATATGCCAAAGTAGGCTTGTGCTACAATATAATCCTCTGTGCCTGTGCCCTGCAATGGGCCTTATAATATCCCTCTGTCCAGTAGGGTAGGATCCACTATCTCGATCCACGAATAGCACGTTGAAGTTCACTGTAATCCACCATTAGGCTCAGTGGATCCTATGATACTTGCATGTCTTAATTTGCTCCACCAGTGGATCGAACATAATTCAGGCAATATGGTAAGATCCACCACCACCACAGTTTCCATTACTAAGAACCTGGTATCTTTCTTAGTATAATTACAATGTATGTGCCTTTGAGCGTTATTTATTCATTAAAGAGTAAATTACATTTTTTACTGATTTAAATTTTGCTGATCGCTACAAAACTACTAAAATATTTAGACTCCATCATCATTCAATGCCATAACCAACATTATGACACAAAATGAGTACTATATTATACTACGTTTGATTTTAAACTGTTTTTAGATACCTACATGGATACCTATATACCTACATAAAGAAAAATATATGTTAAAAACCTCTTCTGATTATTTACTTTGAATACTTAAAAAAGAAAGCTTCCTGTGAAATCAAAAAAAACAACTTATTACGACTCTTACCAATTCAAAAACGGAGTTAAACAGTAACAGCGCAACACTGGTAACGATCCCTAAAACATAAAAATTCTTCTTTAACACTTTCTACTGCCCTCATTCACGCATGCCATAAAATCTTTTTTGCGCCTTATTTCTCTTTTGGGCCCTATTCCGGGGCCTTATTTCTATGTCACTTATTAGCTGAGCCGGCAGTTTTACGAGTACAGAAGCCATCAAGTTAATTTATAACCTTTGTCAAAATTGCAGACGCTAGTAACATTTTTCACGTGAAAGGAGAGTAATAAAAACATGGGTACCCAATTTTGTCACTCGATCAAAAAGGTAACAACATTTTAATAACTTTTCTGGGTACATTATCGGGTAAAAAAACCGCTGCTCTAATAATATAAACCAAATGGAACAGGCGCTGAAGAGATGATAGATGACTTGTACTCTTACAAAAACATACATACGTACACTAACGCCACTATCCCACATGGGTAGGCAGAGACTACGGATCGCAACACACTACGATTCTGACATACTTCTCTCGCCTCATCCGCTTTCATACATCTCTTCATGCACTTTCGTCGGTTGAGGGTGCTACGCACTTGTCCTTTTCGGAGAAGATAATTTATTTTGATCGTGGTAAGTTCTCCTCGGACGCCCTCTCTCGACTGTATCATTCACATTGTGCTCTTCTATAATTTTGTATGAAATCTATTGATCAGTAGGAATCACGTTTTTTAAACCTATTTTGTCCCACTGCTAGGCAAACGTCTCCCATAAAGTCTTCCACACACCATTATAGTTATGAAACCTATTTATTATCAATTTCGAAAAGAAACATTCCGTTCCATGGTAGGTAAATATTTTATCTCGCTACGATGATGGCAATCGGTGCGGACGGAGACGCGGGTAAACTCTAGTCACATAGACATACCTAAAACAGAATTATTTATCAGATACGTAATCAATAATCTATCGTGCATGCCGAAAAGAACACTACAATTGGCAAAAATTATAAAACAATCCATCGTGATAAACGTAGATACGCGGTAGATACAATAAATGTGTCCCAAAACTGGTACATTTTTGACACGTGTTCCTGTCACCCCACTTGACAAGTCATTTCCCCTATTATAGATGCTTTTATAGCCGTGAAACGTTATGATTATATTGTAATTATTTCACAGAATTCGAATGACATTTATGGCAATTGTGAACGGAAATATCATAGTGTGTTTAACAAAAATGTCACAAAATAATGTATTACCTACTTCAACTGGCAGGCGTACCACGTAATGTAGCGTTTTGATCCTACTGGACTGTCAACCTAAGCTAGGTAGCATACTCGTAGGAGCAACTGGATAAGGAAGGCCGTGGATTGAGTTTTGTAACACGCCGTAGAGAGGCCCTATTTTCAACAATGAACTATGACAGGCTGATGATGATTGGAAAATACTTTCAAATGTTAAGGATTTTTTCAAAAGTGACTCTGTTGTACAGCTAAGGTCTGGTTTTCCAATTAAGGATAATGAGAGTCAGTATTTGTATGTACAGTCAACTTCAAAACGTGACCCTTCTATCTAAATCTTTGTAAGGGGGTTCGATTTTTCTGATGCTGACGAGCGCTAGGAACGTATATTTTGCAGAAAAATCTATCCCTCCCATCCCATTGTAAAACAAATCAAGCTATACAAAACCAGCATAAGTTGGTCACTTGTAGGTTGAATCATGCATGATGTCGCGATGCCAGCTTATGCTGGTTTTCTGTAGCTTGATGTGTCGCCCTGTGTATTGGATAAAATTTTAAGCTAACCTGAGAAGGATTTTTATTACAACTGTAACGTAATCGAAGCGTCAACGTGTGAAAAACAATTTGTATCTTACATTTTGAGCGGCACTTCTGTTGTTGAAAAATCAAAATATTCAAAATTAGAAAAAAACAAATGACATTTATTCAGAACAATCTTATCAAATACTCTCAAAATTCTCTAAACTCTCCAATTCATTCACAAAAAAAACGCGATCTATCAAATTAAAATTCGATTCATTTTTTGTTTGACACCCCTAATAAATCCGGCTAGAACCGGTCCCTACTGGCTCGTGCCGCATCTTCGTGGACACACCCTTACAATGGGTCGTTGACCCTTGGGGCCTGGGGTACACTAACTAGAGGGGTGACTATAAAGGATAAGGTCGATATTGCGTGGTGTTTTTTTGCAATTATTATAATGGTATTTTAAAGAAGTTTATTTTTTGTGTCCGTTTATATACAATTTTAAGTGGTAGGAGGCCCGTAGTGGCACTGGGACGTACTTAAGTCGTTGATGATGATGACTTAAAATTTACGTAATAAATTAACTACTTTAGTTTTTAAATTTCTAATATTAAAATTTATTAAATTACTAATATTAGAATACAGAGCTTTTGGTTTTGTTTTATTCAAATTCATTAGTTTTAACATTACTTTTAACTATTATAAAATCCTTTCACAACCTAATTTTATCCCGAAATTGGCGTAGTGAGGTGTGGAATCTGAAGCCAGAGAGGGGCAGGAAGTGGCAGTACTGTATTTAGAACTACAAGTATATACCATCATCTATTTTAAGTCAATGATATTGCAGCTTCTTGCGGCACATACATTATATTGATAGCTGCTAGGATTTTATTATGGAAATCATAAAACAACGACACATGTAACATTCATGACCGAACCGGGATTCGAACCCAGGACCCTGGTTTGGCAGTCCATCGTGGTAAACATAACACCAACCGGGTCTTGCACCAGTGGTATCTGCAGCAAAGTTTCTATCTAACCCGAAAGAAGATGCGGACGTAAGTTTGTGTAATGTATTGAATAAAATTGCAATAAAACAGATCAAATGACTTAGAAATTTGCGCCGTAAGTGATTGTAAGATACAAACAATCAAAATTACAATCAATTATACAATAACATAACCTCAAAACATTTTCATTCATAGCTTCCGCTCCCAGCATCATCGGGAAATGTTCTAAGAAGAGTGTTCGGCCTTCCCCTTCGACTAAAAGCCGTGAAAATCGATGTCTCCCTATCAATCACTAGATTAAAAGCGTCATGTTTATGAATGTACCTTTACTTACGTTTGTCTACGTATTAAGTATTCGGGAGGCCGTTTGTTTGTTAACTATCCATAATAATAATGTAGAATCTTTTATTAACCCCCGACGCAAAAAGAGGGGTGTTATAAGTTTGATTTACAGATTATAATAAGGTATAATATTAAAAATGGTTTGTTTATTTGTGTGTTGCTATGTGTGTGTGTGCGTATTTTTTTCGATTATTGCAATTGCACTTGGCATTAAGTCTCGGGCCTTAATTATTATATTAAAGAAGAACGGTTTATTTGTGTGTCTTTGTGAGTTTGGAGCATTGAATTACATTCTAGTGATAGACAGGCCCTTTCATAGAAGCAACATGTTCCACTGGACTTGCCTTCGATAGCATGCAGGTTCTTAAATTTTCATGTCACTGAAATGGTCATCCATACAAAGACTTGCTACGATCAGTGCTATTTAACTTTGATAGGGATGGAAAACCTAAACTCAACTTCGTTCATCATCATCATCTTCAGCTTATACAAAAACGTTCCACTACAGGGTTATTGGCCTACCCTCAAGATGAATGTTTGGGTAATTCCACTACGTTTGCCTAATGAGGATTTGTAGACTTCACATACCAACAAAATGTCTTCTACGACCCTTGTACTTTTAATCATCAATCAATACAAACAAAGTCACAGCCTATACCTAGTCTTAACACGGAAGACATCTTACGAACACACACACACAGATAAATGGTCACAAACACAGGGGAGTATATGAAGTTATCGGATCGTCCCCGCTGTATTTAAAAGTAAAGAGAAGCGACGGATATGTGTGATGCGGAACAAGAAAACCATTGAGTCACATTAATTAAAGTTTGTTTATTAATTTTGACATAATTCAAATATACCTTGCGTTTAACATCAGTCGACCTCAGTCATCTCTTTGTAAGACTTTGGTAGTTGCTAAAAAACATAATAGACATTATGGTGTAATTAGTACGGAGCGGGACACTTGACTTGGGGAAAATACCCAGTGAACAAAAGCAATTAAAAAAATGTGGCCAAAGGAGAGAAGTTAAGTAGGTGAAGACAGCACATTGAACGGACGATATTGTAAAGCTGTTCACAAATTATTGCGCACGTACATGTTCGTGCATGTGCGTTCGAAGGACCTACATTGCTTTCTGCACTGTTTAATTTTCATTGAAACAGTAAACAAAAAAATCAATTTACTTCAAACGCACATCCAGGTGTACTGTACTAAAATGTGTGAACAGGATAAATGTCACGAATCATAAATGTACAAAAATAACGCAGGACCATTATGAACAACGCAATAAAAAGGTCTATAGGTTCATGAAGGTTGAATTGATTGATTGATGATTTAAATAATTATTATTATCACAACTACCACTCTATACATTTCCGTGTTCATTGCCAAAACGTCGCGGCTGGAAGGGCTCGGACTCGAAGCTCGGAACATTATTGATTTCCATTATACCTCACAACCGATGTCACGACGCATTCACGCGTAGCCTCCTGTCTTGACAATGTACTTGATGAAACTGCTGTTTTATTCGTGTGACAAATGTGCGTAAAATAAGAAGATGTAGAAGACTTTATGAATGGATGATTTCTCAGCGAAGAGATTCGGTGGGGTGTGGAGAGCTAGGATTGAATACTCAATCATGAGGGTCCAGGTTCGAATCCGCCAGCACGACATACTAAGTATCAATGAGTTTTTCTAACTAACAACGCACGTGTCTGCTCTCAAACAGTGAAGGGAAACATCTTAAGGAAACCTGCAAACGCTGTAAACAACCTTAAGAATAAGCCTAAACCCCGTAGTGGGACGTATATAGGCTGATGAAGAATGATTTAACTGACTTTCATGTCGATTTTGAATACAGGGACCTCATTAGAATAAAATTTAATTATTTTGATGGAACGGGAAACCGCAATGCAATGGATTCTTATCCGAAGCCAACGTTCTGTGATATTGTCGCCTCTTACAACACCCATTCAGATGGGTAAACCCAGGTTTATGTTATTCAAAACCGGACAACACACGGCACAAAAAAAGAAAAACATCGCGACTGGCAGGGCCCGGAGATGAAAAGGCAAAAAAACATAGCTAGAAAAACCACCAGAGAATATGGAAAAAGTTGGTAAGGTTCACAGTATTAGGTATAAGCTACTGCTTTCCTATCAACCAAGTAACATAACGGTACTATAATCATTATTCAATCAGATATAGGACTACCATCTATCTATTAGGATTTCGCCGGACGTTCAGCATTCCGTCCGGACTTTGTCTGGATTTTTTAATTGTTAGAGTTTTTTTCTTAGATGGAATATAATTTAAACAAATTTTAAATCAGTCTTCGCAATCTTTTGTAATCTCCATTTGGTGACTAAAATTCCCCGATTTTTTAAAAGGTCGTCCTTTTTGTCAGGCTTTTTCAAATTTTGAAATTTCTCAAGAATCTTAGGGTTACCCTTAGCCGGTATCAATCAAATATCTCGTTAAAATGAAAAAGAATGATAAATTATACAGGTAGCTTGTTTATGCGCCTGGTAAATGGCTGTCAAGTCTGTCTCACAAGCCAATAATTGGGGTAAACACAACTACATACCTCCGCCTGGTTCGATGTTGACAAATTGGACAACGTCTTGGGGTTAGTTAGAGAATTCCTCTTACCTCTTCATTAACCAGTACATTGCATGTCTAGTGCAATCAGTAAACAAGTAGTTATGACTAGTTGAAGTATCTATACAAAAGTGTTGTTCGAAAATCAGCAAAGAGAAAAGAAATAAAACTGTGAAATCCTACATTCACAAGATTAAGAATCACATATTGGTTGGTATAAAGTGTTAAAGTAACAAATTTCAAAAACCTCCATTGACAAAAATACGTTTTTGGAAACGGTGAAAAGGCAAAAAATTTTAGTGTCAGTAATATAATAACTTTTCAGATAGCTTTTGATGAATACTAAAGTAATTTGGACATTTTCATTAATTTTCGATTTATGATATGCAGTGTGTTTATTTAACCTTTAACTCGATCGTAGATGACTAACAAATCGAAAATAATAAAAATTGATTATAGTTTAATACAACTTTATACGTCGGGAGTTCATAAAAAAGAAATGAAATGGTCATCTAAGCCACCTTTTACGGAAAGTATTGAGACACTTGGGTCTGGGATCCACAAGTTATAAAAACCATTAACAGAAAAAATATACAGCAACTAGATACATTTTTGCCCAACAAAACTGTCGCTGTACTTACAGCTACTAAAGAAAGTATTTCATTATATTTCGTTCGCTCAAGTAATAGACTTGAGACATGAAGCATCCTCAACGTTTCTCTTCTCGAGGGCTCCTAGCATAATCAATGTTCCACTGCTATTTATGCAACGGCATAAACCTTAGTTTTTGTCGACTTTTTGTGTTGAAAGAAATTTTGACTGAACCATGTTGCTTATCTTAATAAAATGCTATGAGCCAACTGGATTACTGGATGAAAACTATAGTTGAGCTGATTTTATATTGCATGCCTTTAAATTTGTATGTCTCAAAGACAATCTCAGTCAGTAAACAGTGAACATTTTCAGCTCTCTCAACTTATTTAACCATAAAAAATCTGATAGTACTTATAACTACGAAAAAATTGCGAATTTTTAGCTCTCTTAACTTATTTACTCAAAGTAAATTATTACTAAAAACATGAACATTTCTAGCTCTATCAACTTATTTACCAAAATAACATCAAACACAGTTAGTAAATAGTTACTAAGAACATAATCATTATTGACAGCTCTTTCGACTTATTTCACTAAAGGTGACGAAATAGAAATTGTGTCCCAAATGAAATATTCGGAATGAATGAGTTGGTCGTTCGATTGGAGCGATAGTATCGAGGGGAACGAATGAAAGATTGAATGAATTTCTGTTACGACGCGACGTTGCTAATAATTGATTTTCTGTAAGGAATCTTTGGGAAATTTTGATTAGTTTTAAGGTTTCTACAATTTTATAGACATCGTGGATTCTTACTGCGTAGATGAATTTTATTACTGAAGCTAATTAAATTCATCGTTCGTATTATAAATCATCAATGAAAACCAAATATATAAACCTGTAAAAGACCTGACCTCATTCTCTTTTGGAGTAGTCTGAAGCCTAGCTACAACTAAGAACCACCTTTTAGGGCCTGTTTCACCACTTCTGGGTAAGTTCTTGTTAGCTTATCCGACAGGTAGTTTGACATATTTTGTATGAAATTATGTCAAAATATCTGTCGGATAAGCTAACAAGAACTTACCCAGAAGTGGTGAAACAGGCCCTTAATGTTGTAATTCTTTATATCAAACACTTGAAGGTACTGTAACATTTACAGGGTGGCTTATACAAAAAGCAAAATCATATTTAGCTTAGCCTATTTAGTCACTCTGTCTCTCACATTGCTCATACTAATGAAGTTGATAGTACCATATTAAAACATGTTGTGTTTGTGCAAGCCGCTCTCGATATGGCATGACGTCACTATCAATTTTCGATAACATACTCGCGTTTAGCCCACTGCAAACATTGCAAAAGAAACATGAAAATGGCCCCACTCTAAGCCGGAATTCCTTTCAGGATGAACAGAAGCTTCACTACAACCACAGAGTTCTATTATAATTACTATGACTATGATAATACGCTAACTTTTACTTTGATCTAAGCCTACAACTATGAAACTACATCTAACGGCATTTTTATGACGTCAATAACAAAACAACATTACTAAAAGACCTAGCACTAAAAACGTAAGAACCAAACAGAAACAAGCAGAAACCCTCACATATATTACAGGCACTAGAGCGTTTCCCTACGAGGGTAATAAAAGGCGATAGTGGCGGAATAGAGGCGAAAGGGTTCAGTTATCGCGGCGATATCGCGACGCGCTCATCAAAACAAACGCAACTATGAATGTACGATGTGGTGTCGCGTTACACCGACGCGTAAGCACATGTGTAATACTAGGTATTACATATACAAAGCTTCATACAATCGTGCTACGATAAGTTTACTAATACAAGACGAGGCGTTGTGTGTGTGGCATATTATAATTTGGTTGTTAGGGCATGATCAAGGACCAAGCTACAGCGGCCTGTACAGATGCTCATAGATGCCAAGGCCCACGGACTTCATGCACCGTGTTATGCGTTTCGAGATGAGATCCTTAATGTCAGTAGGTGTCACCACGTATCCATCCAGATGGCGACTCCTGGCTGTGAATGAGTACTTCGCATTCGCAGAGGAGGTGTTTGGGAGCTTCCTCTGCAGAATATTAGTGATATAATTCACAGCAGAATCTGCAATTGGGTGAATCTACGAGCCTCATTCTTTGAAGATGCTTATTTAACTTGCAGTGTCATAATGAAGGCTAGGGTATGTCTGAGTGAGTTGCAGTTTATGGCATATGGTAATACATAGATCTCAACTAGAGGACAAGCATGCGCAACTGCACTAGACCCGTGAAAAAATTGCTCGCGTAAATGCTCTTAACACTCTAAGGATCAATATGGCATATATACGGGTCAAGCGGTGGCGGCGGTCTGAGATTTACTCCGGCACGGCGACCCGCTTGTATGAAGCTTGATTTCTGGTGCGGCCTCGCCGAGATATTTACATGCTTCCAAGAGCAGCAATGTGCTGCCCGTAGAAAGACTGGCTCTATCAGTGTACAATCTATACCTAGGCGAGCGCGTCACGTATTCATTTTGTGCGCTATGTAAAGTTGCCAATCTGTTAGTCTTCCTTTAGGGTTGAGACAAAACCGACGGCGACCGAGGGCTGGCCCATACAAAAATATCATTAAGTATAGGAAGCCGTCTGCCGTCGATGTGGCGTCGAAATTACATTTTTGTATGAGCCGGCATTCGTCGGTCGCTGTCGATAAATGTGTCTCAGCATTTAATCTATATCATACTTCCAAAGTAAATACATGATTTTTTGTGTTATGCTCGAATGAAAATACAAAGAGACTGTGATATTGAGTCAGGGACAACTAAACACCATATCGTTATTTTGTGTGCTTAAATATGAATATATTACTGTACATTGAAGAACGTACAGGTATACACAACGACACGTCAAGCTATTTGTAACTAACATAAGCTGATCACACTACGCTGTACGTGATTCAGCCAACACGTGGCCAGCTTATGCTAGATTATGTCTAGCATAATGTATCGCCGTGTGTACACACTTCTGTTACAGTTATAATAATGTAGATGTAAATTCCGAAACCAATAGTGAATGTAAAGTTACGCTACATTGTAAAAGCAAGCTGATACTGATAGAAGAAGTAGAGTGTAAAGGAAACGCAGCCTAAGGGTGATATTGTGCCGGAGAATTGCACCCGCGTCTCTGCCTTCCGGCGATACCCCGGCCTTTGTACTATCGCATTGTTCAAACGTTCTAAGATTTATGCTAAATAGCTATCATTTCCAAATGGGACACAGAAATAATATTGTATATTTACAAAATATTAACTTATGCAATATAATAGATATGAATTATATTAATTATGATAAACAAGAGGCGAACTGAATACGAATTTTGATCTAGTGAGCCGATTTCGATGGAATAAAAATCTTAAAATGTTAAAGACGCAAGTCATTGAAGATTTTAAGTCTTATCGGTAATAGTAGTAGCGTAATTTGATGAAAGCACAGCCTGCCCCGGAACGGCAGGATGTGGGTTCAAGACCCGCCCAATAAATACAAAAATTGTAAATTTTTTAATTTCAAATCGAAGATTGAACAATTATTGTCTATAATAACTAAAATTGTAATCCCAACAAGCCCTATGCTTTTCTGAAAACCCCAACTTCATTGGTTAAGTAATTTTTATGCAATGCGTGCACAAAAAAACAATTCTGTTACATCATTCTTCACCGACCCATTTCAAATTATTTCAAAATCAGACTTGTATTGTGAGTTTTTAGACTTCTCTGTCCGATATTTTACATCAAGGACTGTTCGGTAAAGAAAAACATTGTGAGGAGACTGCTTCGAGGCATATATTGTTACGAGGCGAGGTTTGTTATGTGTAATCTGGCGATGGGTTTACAGTGACAAATATTCTGACCACACCAAAACAGATTACGATCGTGCGCTTATGTGTTTAGTTATTTGCAGTGGAGTAAAAAATATATTTTACGAGTATAGACCGCTTTCTTAACAGAAAAAGGATTCCATATCAGATGATTGGCATCTCTTTTACGTAACCACAATTCTCTATCATAAAACAGAATCGTAGGGCATCAAGGTAAGAAAACCTTCATTCAACATAAGACGCCTTACTACAAAACTCTTAAAACAACGTCATAAATATGAAAATGGTTTGATTTACCGGACTTTGTAGAACGGACAATAAATAAAAACGTGAACTCAATAAGTTTATGTGACCCTCATCATTGAACAGTATCGACGGACCCCATCAGAAGATAAAGATTCTTGTCCCTTTCTTTAGCTTTGTATTCGGGCAAGAATCATATCGATTTCGAATACTACATTTTGCCTGCAGTTTTGCTTGTCTTTCATTCATTGCTGTCGCATAACGATTCGTGCTGTCGTACTAACGTTATTCGCACAACCATGCTGTCGAACTAGCTTGCTGTCACATCAGCGTTATTCGCATAAACATTTGACGATTTAAGGTTGCGAATCTGTTATTTAGTTACTCGTTTCAAAGAAAAAATAATTTTTAGACGTCAAGTTAATAAAGTGCGAGTAGCCATTTAAGATCGATTTATTAGTTTGGGTTTTAGATGTAGAAACCTTTATCGAATTCGTCTTCTAAAACTGATTTCAATTATGTTTTTTCCTCAAAAGTAGATGCTGTATTACCGTAATGGTTCCATTGAAATTTAGAGAAGATCTGATGAAGGGCTTGAAAAATGAACGATGGAATGCCTCAATCACCTCAATGGTAACTGATTAACCGCTATGTTTTCCTATAAATCTATTATAACATCGGATCACCGATGGAATCTATTTAGCTGTACTTTAAGTTATATATGTATTATTTATGGACAAAAAGACAGTTCGATTTTCAGAATAAAGCAGGGTTCCAAAAGTCTTCAAAGTCGAAATGTGAAACATTCGAATCGCCTAAGGGTTTAATAAGAAACGGGTTGCCTGGAGTTGCTATTCTCAAAGTCAAAGTCAAAGTCAATATAATTTATTCAATATAGGAGCTTGAAGCACACTTATTAAACGTCAAATCTTTTTTAAGCTACCACCGCGTCGGAACGTGTTGTCGCTGTAGAGAAGATGCGGCCAGAAACTCTACAACATAACACGACTTAAAACTATTACAATATAAATTATATAATATAATTCTATTAAAACTGTATAGATAGGCAGTAGAAGCTGCGAATAAAGACGGTATATTTTTTGTGATTGGCTATTTATTTCAACATCATATCAGAAGAAACATGTGTATACTGGTGTCATAGGTAAATTATTTTAGGATTGAAAAATTGTTTGTTCATCCATCGGCCAATTTCACACGGTCACCATTTCATAGCTCAGTTGGTAGTGAACCTGCCTAGTAGGTCTTTGTGACTGCTATGTTTTGGCGGCAAAATGCATGTGCCTCCATGGAGATGGATATTAAAAACCGGGGATCTTAAGTTTCTTCCCCTCCTTCAGAGATGAAGAAAACAAAAAATATTTTTATATAGTTAACACAAAAGATCTCACAGGATCGCAGTTTTGCTGGCTTTCCGGCCCCCACAACAAGATAAGATACCGTACAATATTTGAAAATTCACGCCGACCGATATCAATTCCCAATATAAAATTTTGTATAGTTCTTTACCCAATGCATGGGTGTTTGTTTACATCTCCAGTACCTATCTTTGTTTTCTGCATAATTAGTTCAGTCATCAAAATACCAGCCTGGACTAGAATTTGGTACATTGATCGGGACAGTTACCTGGTTTAAAAATGTCAGAGCCAGAGTGTATTTCAGTTCGTGGTCACCACTCGAGAACCTGGATATCATTTCTTAAATCTGTTTAGTCCATCTGCTGGGTAATGGTCTCCCTAAAACATTTCCATATTTCCCTGCTCAGTGCGATATCCCTCGGTTCATTGCATTTAAACTCTCGACTCTCCTCCGTGGTCTAATGGTTAAGAGCATTGGGCTCTTGACACGGAGGTCGTGGGTTCGATTCCCACGGGGGACACCTACCTAGTGATATATCACTTTGTGCGTTTTTCCCCAGTTGGTTAGGACATTGCAGGTTGAATCACCTGATTGTCAGAAAAGGAAAATGATTCCGTGCTTCGGATGGCACGTTAAGCCGCTGGTCCCGGCTACTATCTCTGGTGGTAGTAGTCGTTACATAAAAAAACCACGTCAGAGGTCGTAAGGTGGTTTGAATAAACTCTGACACCAGGGCTTGTCCACACGATAAGAGAGAGATTGCATTAAACATGCAACTCAACTTATCTTGCCACTTTTCCTAGATTCTCTCGACCTCAACTCTCGTCATGAGGTACCAATTTCGTGCCAATTACCGCTTAGCGTACCTACATTGATATCACTATGACGACTGTTTTCGACCAGGTATCAAAATATAGCTCTTTGAGTTACGTGTACCCCGTACTATATCGAAGACTCTGCTTCTTTTACAGGCATCCCTCTTTGCGTTCAGTATCAATTTTTGAATTAACAGCTTAATAGTATTGACTTAAAGTACACTTTTAAAACAAAGCAACACAGAACCGTTTGAAACGGTATTCGTGAAATAATAATGACCACGCACTTTTCCACCCCTGCCTTCTTACGATTTAATGTCAATTTAACCTCTCCTACCTATCAGTTTTTATCATTCTCGGCTAATCCGCAAATACCTTGTTACCCAAAACCTCAACATGCCCATCCTTGCGTAGTCATGCCTAGGGGGAATAAACACTTTTGTGTGAATTCATCGTGATCAAACGGCCAGTAATAAAGATAGATTAATGTTCTTCGGGTGCCGAAGATTGCCGAAGTTTCGCGAATTGATATTCTTAATTCTGATTGTAAAAATAGATCTAAAGACTAAAAGACAAGTTTCTTTAAACACGTCAGCTAGATTTAAAAACTAGCTTATTCGCTTATTCATTCTATAATATTATTTACTTACGCATATATTTTACCCTCAGGTATTCGAACTTGCGATCCTCGGGTTTAAACAAAGGTTCCAGAACAACTAAGCTATCGCATAATTTCAGTATTTCAGAGTTAACCACCTCTGCATTTTAGAGTAGTTATTTCACCTATAGTCAGGTATCCACTAGCTATAAAATAATATTCACGTGTTATACCATAAATATTCTTTACTTGCATAAAAATAATACACAATTCCAATTTATAACAAGAATGAGAAGGTAAAAAGGGTCCTATCACTAAAAGAGATTTACAGAAAGATTTCCAGTAACAGTCATAAATAGGACTGACCCATTGGTGAAATGACTTGTAGTGGCCATCATAATTTGTATTTCAATTTGTAAGTATAAAGATTACAAAAAGCTTAGAGATAACTAATATTCCAACTAAATTTACCTAAACAGGTAACATTTTAAAGAGAAGCGGAAAGGAAGCCGGGAGAATACCTGAATCCCAGAATCTTAACAGGAAAATATTGTAATTTGGCTCGGATCCAGAAAGTTAATTAACAACGATGTCTTGGTGTCGACCGGTCCCGAAACAATGAACTGTCTCGCTTTTTAAGAACTAACGTTTGACGTTCTTTTGTTTAAATTTGTGTTTTGTTAGGTTGTGTTTAGGATTGAGATTGATTTGGTAGCTGTGGTGGTTAAGGTTTGTTAAGCTTAGGTTCATTTTTAACCGACTTCAACAAAAGGAGGAGGTTCTCAATTCGACCCGTATGTTTTTTTTTTTTTTTTTTTTTTTTTTTTGTATGTTTGTTACGCGATTGCACCGCCAATTGTGAATTGCTTTTGATGATTCTTATTTTGTTTGGTAGGTCATAATTCCGAGGTGGTCCCACGAAATTGATTCAGCGCTTGTTGAAAAAATCTACAAAATAACAAATATGTACACAGATCACGGACTTGAAAAAAATACGGACGTAATGTTACACTAGAAAGATGTGAAGTATGAGTATGAGATAGCGTATGCGTATGAGATAGCGATAGTCATAAAATCCTATACAATTTGTATGAAGTTAGATGTCTGCCTCCGGAGTCAGACAGCCGTCGTCAAACAAAAAAGTGGTTACGTCGATAAGGACAGCAATAAGTAGCGATCTCCTTTTTAACTAGAGCGAATTTGCTATCTGCATCTCTTACTGAGTGAGTATGACACGACACGTGCTTCTTTCTAGTACTTACCTTCTCTTTCTACGACGCAAACACGTGAGTATGACACGACACGTGCTTCTTTCTAGTACTTACCTTCTCTTTCTACGACGCAAACACAATATAATACATGGGTGCTTCACGTATGATTAAAGGATACTACGTCCGTCTTTTTTCAGGTTCGTGACACAGATGACGTTTATGTTTGTCGATTCTCTTCAGGAGTGCGATTTTTGAACGTATCACACGTTCAAATCAGCGGTAGAAAATGTCAAAATTACTATGGACTTACGGAGATTATGCATATTTCGTCTTTCTACTGCTAATTCTAACGTGTAATGTTCAAAAATCACACTCCAGCCACAGACCAGAACAACACTAAAAAGATCTGAAGCATGCAAGGTCCTACATTTTTGTTTGTTCTACAAGGGTCCTATACTCACACAGATGCACTAGCTCTATGCGTAGGTCCTACAACCCGCCACCATTATGTACCTCGTGACAGTTCGTCAGCACGCACACAAATATAAATGGGTGTTTCACTCGTGATTAGACCAGATTAGGTCCGTCTTTTTTTCAAGTCCGTGACTCCAGCAAAATAAATGTTTTGATGGGGACTGTCAAACTATGTTTTTTTAACTGTCATAAACAAGAAGTTTTATATGCCTATATTTATATGTAAAGCTTCTTGGTCATACTCAAGAAGTTTCGAATCTATAGGTCATACTGTTGTGTTTAAACGTAAGTATAAAACTTCATGGTTATACCTAGTACCGAAACACAAAGATTTAATGATTTTTTCCCCTCCGGCCGCAAAGCTTCAATTTTCGTCCCGCTGCGCTAAACGAAGTTGCCGCTTTCCAACACGGTCGAGGAGAAAAATAGTATACTAACCTCAGACAGTAAATAAGAAAGCCTCAGATCAAATGTTTGTTGACCTCGGCTTCGCCTCGGTCTTTGAATTACATGGGATCTGGGCCCTTTCTTCCTTTCCAGTCCTCGGTGTGTAATCTCCTATAATTGATCATGGCGGCGGTCGGTAATGTTCGTCTTTTTTAGGGTTCCGTAGTCAAACAAAGAACCCTTATCGTCTATTACTTTACTTTCGTCAATTCTGTCTGTCTGTCTGTATGAGGGTGTTTGGGCGTTAGTCCACGACGCGTACCCAATGCGGATTGGTAGACTTCACAATACGCATCAGAATTTCTTTTTCTGCATATGCAGGTTTCCTCACGATGTTTTCCTTCACCGTTTGAGAGCAGTCGGTACTACGTACATAAGTTAGAAAAACTCATTAGTACTCATTTATGCATCTATTAAATCGAAATATGGCATAAAGACATATAACAGTAACCCAAAAACAGAAATGTTGTACGAAAGATGGGTTGGATTGTTTTTAATCGAGTGTGGTGAGAGCGTACACCGTATCCTTTGCATTTACTTATAACTGATATCTAAGTCGAACTAATATATTTCACCTAGATTTCAACACTAAAAATTTTGAAATAAAAAAATTTTAACAAAAAATTAAAACCGACTTCAAAACTAAAAAGGTAAAAATAATAATATTGCAGTCGTTGACTTTTACATTCGCATCTAAAAGAACATTAATTTGTTTTATTGGAGTCGGTGTCAAGCCAAGCCAAGCCAAAAAATTACTGCAAGCCCGGTTGCGAATCGTCCGGCTTTACACCGAGTCCGATAAGACAAATTAATGTTCTTTTAGATGCGAATGTAAAAGTCAACGACTGCAATATTATTATTTTTACCTTTTTAGTTTTGAAGTCGGTTTTAATTTTTTGTTAAAATTTTTGTATGTGTATTAATGTATTATCAAATGAGACATGCTGATGACTTAGCCAAAATTCTGTGTATTTTATTTTTAATACTTACTGCTGAGATCCCTTCGAAACTATAGTTATGGAGCTGGTCATTATCACATCCTGAAGATATAGATACCCCCCAATGTTACCTTTGTGCCTAAGCCCGATGTTTCTATGTGTGATATTGGCTGTTCTCTCAACTCTCTCAACTGAGGCTATTATCTTCAAAACTGCTAATTCGATCATGAATCACAGCTAACAACATTCTTGGAAAAAATTGCTTTGGAGTACAAATACCCGTTTAGCCACTAAGTGGCCACAGAAAAACACACTGTAGTGTGGAGAAAAACTTCATGCATTGAATCATTTACAGAGTTTTGTTTCATTATAAAGAGGATATTCCTGATAAAGTGCTCCATACAAAACGAAGTTTCGTCCTAATTTGGTCATTTAATAAATTTAGTAAAAATGTTTAGTTCCAGTGGTTCAAAAATTTCCAGTATATAAATCTTAAATTAATAACATTGGACCTAAATATTTTAACAGAAATCTGACAATCTCCGAAAAAACCCACAACACATCTTCATAATAATATTTCCTCAGTGAATGTAGTTCGAGATAAACAACATTGTGCTAGCCACCTTCCGAACGGAAAAAATGAGAATAATAAATCTTAAGGCTGTCAAGTTAAAGCACACTTTAGCTGTAACAGAATAAATCAAGACTACTCGTATAGATTACATCAAACGGGAAAATTGAGGAGTTCGCTCGGTGCTATGAAAAATTGTTTTTAGTTCTGAAGTAAAGTGCAATGAATTGTGTTTTGCTTGAAATGTGGAAGAAAACTATAAACATGACAAAAGGAAATACTGATACTCCATTGATCACAATTTATAAGTATTTTCCATTCATACACGTAACACGATGTTTTTATTTGTCTTACTTAGTCCAATAATTAATTTAGCCATTGTTAACCATTTGCCATTGTTTAAATTGTGTGTATGCATTGTAATGCATACGTTAAACATAAAAACAAAGACGTTGGATAAATGATTGGTCTTCGAAGTGAATTTAAAAAATATGTATTCTACTTTACTAAAAGTCATACATCACTATAAACACTATGGTTATTATGATCATTATCATACTAAATAGTAACAATAAAAAGTGTTCTCATAGCTCTTCTACTAATCACGGTTTAAATGTCATCAAATTTAGTTTTAAACTTTTTTTCATTTCTCGAAACTCGCATTAAAATGAAATCCAAGAAAGTAGTTTTCAAACTTCAGTAGTTACAAAGTCACTGGGCAATAAATAAAAACTATGAGAGCCGGCGGACCGTTGCAAAGTCTACTTCAACTCGGAATAAAGAAACAATCAGGAACTTTAATCAAACCGAAATGTCGATATTTGGTCAATATTTCAATAGGGTGCCGAGCCTTCAATGGTGGTACAAACGAGCCGGCGGCCACAACCACTGGTCGCGGAATTTACCGTGATGAGTGGCGGCCACGCACCGGCACCGGCTACACGTGTGCAGCGAGTCCAAAATGTATGAAAAAGCATACGCTTTTGGTGACTGTGGTCAGTGGCTCGTCTGCGCCGAGTCTAAATCGTTTTTTTTAATGTCGTTACAATATTATGAGGCGTTTGTTGGCATAGCAGAACCTCGGTACTAGAAATAATCACCGAGGTTAAGCAACGTTAGGTCCGGTCAGTCTTTGGATGGGTGACCGGTTAGTGGTACCATCTCGAGTATCTCCGTTCTTTGGAAAGCACGCGGATAGAGTGCCTTCAGGTGTAATATTCGTTAAGCCAGGTGTAGCTAGTTGACCAATAATTTTCCTTAACCCATCCGCGCTTATTATTTGTCAGCGCAAGTGGATCCACACTTCCAGGGAGACCCTGTATACGGTATACTGGACCCCTGATATACGACATTTGCAATCAGCCTCAAACACTGATTGGCAAATATCGGTATCAAGCACGATGGGATTAACTATTATAATAAATTACAACATTGCCAAAACATTCTAGGTATTCTGAAATTTAGCTACAACTACAAATACCACTATCTCTAAAGCAAGGGTCACCTTTTTGAAGGTTTCAAAATGGTATGGCGTGTCAACAAGGTAAAAGGTTACTCTTTCGCTCACAAAAACACTGCATATCCTATGCAGTTACCTTAGTATATACATTATTCCTTAGTCGTCTCATATGACGCCCACGGGAAGAAATCGGATGGTCCATCTAAACTGGCCAAACGGCTGTTATTTTCCAATATCAGTTTAATGCATAAAATTCTTCACGTCCAGACAGATTTTATAAAATGTACAAGTTCCAACCACAAGGCTTTTTTATCAATAATAAATAATATCTTTCTTCGATAACGAACCCGGCGTTTCGCTTTAAAAGGAATCCAAATTATTATTCCACCTTTGTTTGTCATCAAAAGAAAAAGATAGATTTAAAAATCCATTTCCAAGTTATCCAGAAGAAATGTCTCGGGTGATTTTTTTATATCCATATTCACCATCTCACGAGTCGGTGGGGCCTAAAGGTAAACGTGACACACGGACGGGACAGATGGTAAACTTATAAATGTGTTTTCGAAATAAATAATCATTCATACCTACAATTATTTTGTCAAAATCGATAATAGAGCTATAATATTATATAATAGATGAAATGTTGGTAGGGATTTTTTTTGTTAAAAATTACAAAATAAAAAATTTCGCATTTAAAAAAAACAATGTTTTTAAAAAAAAAAAACTTTACTTTTAACCTGATGTTTAATTTAAATAATAGGTACTTTTAGTTCTAATCTACGATTATCGCAATCAATGTTCAAGCCACTTCCAAACGTTATGGAGTGCAAGAAGAGTTTTATCAAGTGCTCATTGCATGCCGAAAAACTGTAATGTTAGTTTGGCATAAATGTATAGCAAGCTGTGTAATGTACTGTTTGGAGAGGCCTCACGACTATTCAGTATACAGGATATTAGGGTAAGCAATAGAGTAATTTACTTTAAGTCCTTTAAGGAGTGATTTTACCCATGAAACTGAACAACTGTCACTAAGAAACCTGCAGGAGATTCGCAAAAAAGAAAATTTGACTTTTCATAGAAACGTTCGATCAGCTGATTGTATTCAGAAAGAAAGAAAGAAAAAAAAAAGTAAGAACGAATAGGGAGGATTTTGTTGAAAGTAAAAAAAAAATGTTTGCAATTTCCCTATAGATTTCTTTGGGAAAGTTATTCCGTATCATGGATACAATCACCCCTTAAAGCAAAGCAACTGTTTACCCGAACACCCTCTACTGGTACGACATGCGCAATCAGCAAGCCTCTTACACTAATTGGCAAAAAAATGTAACCAACGATGGTAAGTCAAACTCAAGACCAACTAAACAAAATAAATCATGTGATTTACTCGCCAACTACTCAACCAGTATACAACACACAAAACTCAATAGCAAAGTGGGTGTGACCGTTTTATTCTCCCATTTCCTCCGGCTCCGCAATCCGCGCAGGGCAACACCGAAGGGGAAGCACCCAGATGTCGCACGAACAAATTATTTACTACCCTTCCTTTTGTCAGAGTCCTGCATCTCCATATTTGTTATTGCGAAAGTATTGCTCCAGAATTTCGGGTTCACCTGCAGTGGCTGTTTGGGATATTTTTCGGCTATTCGCTGCGAGTTGTGGGGAGGTTTTATGGGATAGGTTGGTTGTGTGCTTTTTTGTGTCCTTTTGTATTTTAATGCGAAATTGAGTAGGTATACCTACTGTGATTAGTTTTAAATGGGTGCTTTTAAAAATAGGTGTTCAATGTGGTATACTGTGGGTATGCTTCGTTACCACAGCACAAGTAGATTGCAAGTAAATAATACTGTTAATCAAATTGTACATTTTTTACTTGGTTTATAAAGCTTATGATTTTATACCCAGATGTTGTATACAGAGATGTTCAAAATATATTTTTTTTTTCTTAACTCTTTTCTAAAAAGGGGAGCTGGCACATTATCAACCCAATCATAATTTTTCTTAATCTTTTTTTTGAATCAAATACCTATCAACAGCATATTTATGTCATTTACTTGGTAATTTAATAAAACCCATTATAATAACAAGCAATATATTCAACAAAGCACCACTTACAAAAGTCAACGACTTAAGCAAGCTATCAGCATAATGATGAGATAACCCTTAAATGGAATTCATAGTCCATTAAAATTTCAATTAAGTTGCAGCCATAACTTTACATCTAAGCCCTTTAACCGCCCATTGAAACATTGGGCATGGATAAAATGAAAACTGGCCAAGTGCGTGACGTACAGATAGGGTTCCGTATGTGTGGTACCATCTCCTGCTTGAAGTTGGATATTATCAGCGAAATCTTCTCACTCCAGTGATCTTCTTTCTTCAGGCTTATCTTTCCGCTACAATATAAGTAACTGTCATGAGATTTAGCTCGCGGTGACACGAAAGAAGAATAAAACATTAGATGCATAGGTAAATAAATAACTTAGACATTAAATTAGCATACAAATTATATAAGTAGTCACATTAAAAGTACCTACCAGAATCAATCCTTCTCATCAATCTTTGGTAATTCGGCATTTAAAAGCAACATAACAGACCAATGTTGTAAAAATTACACAATTTTTACTGCCACCCAACTAGATGCATACCGAACCCCACCCGCACGTCGATGGAATGCACCCAGATAAAACACAGACACAGATTTTAATAAAACCAAAACACCAGCCAATTCCGTACCCGAGCTTTATTCACAAAAAATAAATTTCAGCTTCCAAGCCTCTAAAAACTATCCCCTGATAGACGAGTAGACAGTTTTTCCAATTCCGGTTACGGAACGCCGAAAATCCAGGCAATGGAATTAAAAAGCCGGATAAATTCCGCCAATAACACATGTGGACTTTCCGTAGTCGGAACAAACGGACGTCATAAAAAAGTCGCAAACATGTGTTGCAGAATAAAGTGCAATGACCGTGCATTCTCTTTAGCTCTAATAATAGTTGTAAATTGTTTAGTTGTTCGTTATTAGGACGGCTGTGGTTGAAACAAAAACAAGGAAGTTTTGATGTAGCTGTGTGATTTCCGGTTTAGATGGATTTCTAGTTGATTTCGACTACTAATACTAATCTTTATAGGAAATCAAGGTACGCATGATATTTTAAAGTGCAGAAGTGTACGCACTAAACACCGATGCATTCTCTCGTCCGTACCCTCCTATGGCTGAAGGAACCGGAGACCGATACGTCCAGCGGTGGGGTCAGATGCAGTGGCTAAAACCGGCAGCCACACACACGTTATGAGCATCAAAGATGTGCGAGACGCTTGAAGAAGTTAGTCGCCTGCTATGACACCATTTATTATAGTTTTATCGGTTTCGTACGGGGTGAACAAAGGATAATTGTAAATGCTAAACACAGATGCATTGTCTCGTCTTTTCACTTTTTACCGTGTATTTGTGGGCACATTATTTTTGCCACTCATTTCTCAGACCATAAAAACTGAACAACTTTTAATATGGAACCACCATCAACATTGAAAAAGAAAGTGTTGTTCCATAGACAACATCAATGGCTAACTAGACCCAAATGAAAGGAGTAGCGGATTTATTTACTCTATTTATAATATTATGTTGACTCCCTATAAAAGGTTGTTTATTGTAATGGTTTGAAAACAACCCCTTAAAGTAAAGCATTTGTTGCATATCTAGGAAAATAGTTTTTTCAATCTGCTACGACTAGGTAATCTAGTACGACTTTGCTAAGCAAAGGACATACGCACAAAAAATCTCTTTTGAATGACAATCGCAGATAAACAAATTAAGCATAATAGTGATACACCCTTTATGCTGTACCAGTAAGGTTTAAATTCGCATAGCAAGTTAAACAGGCAGCAATAAATAGTAAAGGAAAGAAACAATCATGGTAACGAGCGGCCGGTCCCTTGTAATGGTCAAGACACTTCAACCCGACATCGCTCAAGGAAATGACCCCCAAATTTTTATCGCTCTTTTATATATCGGAAGCTGTTGAGCGCTTTTGAAACCTATACAATGTTTCATTCCATTTTTGTATCGTATGACTTTTTATTGACTGAACTTAATGTGAAGCGCTTATTAGCGAAGTGGAGCTGAGAAAACGTATTTAGAAACGACCATCGAAGTTAAGCAATGTCAAGTCCGTTCAGTCTTTGGATGGGTGACCGTTTAGTGGTATTATATCTCGAGCGTATCCCTTTCAAAGGCACGTTAAGGGTATATTACCGTTGGCACGCTCCATACAAACGTAGTCTGGTAATATTTTCAATAATAACCAATAATAGGCAATAAAATTTTTCAGAAACTATTTAAAAACTTATTTCTATGTCTGTATGAAGTCAGATTTTGGTTAAAATGTATAGTTTTAAAGTATCAGTGCCTCAAAGATTTCCATACAAATCATAAATTAATCCTATTAAACGAAAATCTGACTTCATACAGACATATAGGTAGAGATTAGTTTCTAGATTGTTTCTGAAAAATGACATTGACTTTAATTGGATAGTATTGAAAATATCACCAGACTACTTTTTTATGGAGCGCGCCAACGGTAATATACCCTTAAGCAGGTGGTCCTGGATAACTCCGTCAGATAGCGATGTAACTTTTACGATAAGCAGCAGGTCTTGTCAGATAACGGTGTAACTATTACGATAAGCAGCAGGTCTTGTCAGATAGCGGTGTAACTATTACGATAAGCAGCAGGTCTTGTCAGATAGCGGTGTAACTATTACGATAAGCAGCAGGTCTTGTCAGATATCTATTACGATAAGCAGCAGGTCTTGTCAGATATCTATTACGATAAGCAGCAGGTCTTGTCAGATAGCGGTGTAACTATTACGATAAGCAGCAGGTCTTGTCAGATAGCTATTACGATAAGCAGCAGGTCTTGTCAGATATCTATTACGATAAGCAGCAGGTCTTGTCAGATATCTATTACGATAAGCAGCAGGTCTTGTCAGATACCGGTGTAACTTACGATAAGCAGCAGGTCTTGTCAGATAGTGGTGTAACTATTCGTGAAGCCAGGTCAGAGGCCTGTTAAGACGGTTTAAATATTTTCTGAAATCCACAGTAGACGCTGGTGGAGTATGGCCCACTACCTCTTACCCTGATTCGTGTGAGGCCTTCGCCCTGCAGTGGAATTCTGCAGGCTATGACTTAACGTTTGTTGTATGATCACTGATTACTAAAGAGTTACTACATAACAGATGTCCCTTGGAAATCGATAAATTCCAATACTTTAATTACCTACAGCTACTGCGCAAAAATGTATCACTCAACGCAATAATAAGCAGCAGATATGTGCATAAATGTATCTAAGGGGCTTGATTTAGCGTTGTTATTGCTTCGTACAACGCGGGACATTTTGTCAGGTGCATCATCGCTTACGATGCATCAAAGTTTAGTTTTTATAATACAGGGTGTAAAAAACCCTGTTGAAGCCTTTAGACGGTGCTTCAGACCATCAAACTGAATAACTTTCAACTAACCATTCAAGTCCCATACATTTGAGTCAAGTTGGTACCGCGGTTTTGTATGAAACTGGTGTTTATTTTTTTCGAGATTTCGACGTTGGCTCCATAGTGAAAGTGGTTCAGTTTGATGGTCTGAAGCAACCCCAATGGGCTCCAACACACCCTGTATAGGTCCAAATAACACAGTTCAATAATAAAAGTAATAACTTAACAAGTTTTTTTAGAAAAATTTTCCATTAAACTATTACGTAAAATAATTTGATAAAACTATTTTTTTTTACTTTACATAATAATTTAGGTACATACTATGAGTCTCCAGAGAAATTACATAAATTATTTACCTACTTTTAAATAAAATAGAATAGCCCCTTGTAATTTTTGGTCGAACCGTTTAAATTATATCCACACATCATTTATAATTCGTAGCAAAAGTGCTACGATTAACTACGACGTAGCGATGCGTAGCAAGTAAAAATGTCACTGCGTGCTTCCCTTCGCTTCCTTACTTTTTCTAACATAAAAAAGTAGTAAACATTATGATGTCTTTATTAGGGTTTCTCATTTTGTTTGAATGACCTCTTGTTTGGGTACGAAAGCAGTTTTTGTTCAAAGTCAATTTTGTAAGGTCGTTAGAGTATAATAGAATAGATAATTTACTTTTCACCTCACAAGCTCGGAAAGATTCTGTTTATCGTTCGAAATCTGAGTGCAAAAGTGTATTTTATCCGCTAGCTTGCAAAGAGTTTTTGAAATTCGAATTTGTCTATTCAATATTTTTGTATACCGCCAATGCACTGAAAACGCTTAATAACTATTTCATGACACTGGCCAGCACGAAAATAAAAACTTTTTGAAATGTTCTTTTTAGCAATTCACTTTTTTTCCTCGCTGTTGTGAGGTGAAAAATTGTGTGTTTCGCTAGGCTGCAAAGTTATTCTGCGTCTCGTACCTTTGAAACCTTCGCTAAACGCTCAGGTTTCAATAAAAGTACTCGCGCCAAAAACCAACTTTGCAGCCTAGCATAACAAATAACTATTTCTTTTTAGAACAATTCATACAAATTCCTGAAAGCTTAAAATACTAAGAGTAAACCATGATACGGCGGTTGGTCATACATTATTATTGTTCATCATCATCATCAGCCTATCATCGTCCACTGTAGAACATAGGCCTCTCACAAGGCGCGCCACGAAACCCTGTCCTCGGCCTTCCTCATACAGTCGCTCCCCGCTACTTTGTTTAGGTCGTCTGTCCAGCGGGCAGCAGGGCGTCCCCTTTGACTACTTATATGAGGACTGGTAACGCGTGTAATTCTACTAACAAACATTTCTGCCACTTTATGCGGGGGGCGAAGTAACATGCAATCTGCAACTTTGGATTTTATTCCCCATAATTTTAGATTCTAATTTTGAATGTTAAAAATCATGAAAAGCAGTCTCTAAGTTCGAAGTTAATGTTTCGCAATTATAGGCTGTCTCGTTTAGTGATATGGTATAAAATTTAATGTAAACTGCACATGATCAATTGATCTTATACCGTGGCAGAGGGGAAATGCTACCGCAAGGCGAGTCCTTCATATAGGTAGTCAAAGGGCGTCCCACACTACGCCTACCAGTTCGCGGTCTCCACTCTAGAACTCTGACACCCCATCGGTTGTCAGTTCTTCGGCAGATATGACCAGCCCATTGCCACTTCAGCTTGCTAATTTTCTGAGCTATGTCAGCCACTTTAGTTCTGTGACCATTATTATTGTTATTGTATTTTATTTATTTGTTGTTTACTGTTTTGTTCTGTTTGTGTTGTTAAATATTTTTAGGGTTCTGTACCCAAAGGGAGAAAACAGGACGCTATTACTAGGCTTACACTGTCCGTCTGTCTGTCTGTACCAACTCTTAATTTCTTTAAATTTGAATCGTAATAACTAGGTAGATGGTGGAAATTTTCACAAAACTTGCTTTATTATAGCGGTTTTTTTTTATTTGCATAAATAATAAAAGAAACAAAAATTTAAAAATGAAGGGGGTCCCCATACAAGAAACTATTTTTCTTCTCGCTCTATCGTATAAAAGGTAATACATACAAGCGTCAAACTTGGTGTGATTATAGTGCATGTTCTACACTATAACAACAAATAATAAAAACTGACCAAGTGTGAGTCGGTCTCACGATAAGGGTACCGGAAAAATATAAAGTTTTTGAGTTAGTTAATACATACAAGTTCCTTCTTAATATGCTGACACTTTTTAGGGGATGATCAGACCGTCAAACTGAACAACTTTCTCTATGGGACCAACATCGAGTTTGGCTCGAGTGGCTTGCACTTTTGTATGGAACAGCAGTTTTTTTTTTTCGCGTTTTCGAATTGGTGCCATAGAGAAAGTTGTTCAGTTTGATGGTCTGATCGTCCCTCAAAAAAGTGTCAGCATATTAAGAAGGACCCTATAAATTATATATTGTGTGGTGGTACGGAACCCGGTGTACGAGTAGTCCGACTCGCACTTGGCCGGTTTTTATATATGTGTTCAGATAATGTCCAATTATTGATCGTTGTACATTTATATTATATTTCAAATTTAAGTATACAGGGTGTAACAAAACAGGAAAAAAAAAAACAGCTATCCGATACATTTGAGTCGAGTCGGTACTGCAGTAGCTGAGATTTTTTTCGCGATTTCGAAGTTGGCTCCATAGTGAAAGTTGGTCAGTTTGATGGTTTGAAGCTCCCCCTTAAGTATCACTAGGGTGTTTTTTTACATCCCGTATAGCATGAATATAAATGCTAACATTAATGTTTAGACACATCGCTATTGAAAAGCGGAACTAACAAACAAATGTTATTTAGAAACAAAACCAAATATTTGTACTTGCAACCCATTACTAAGTCCCAATTCAATCCTTATGGCACTATAAATAAAGTTGGATACCGTCAGTTTCAAGTATCAAGTAAAATGGTTCGATAAAGGCATGGTCAAACAGCTACGGTCAGCGAACGCGGTTGATCTGACCGCAATGTTACTGATAACTTTTTTCTAGTTTAATGTCATTTTCTACAAATAGTAGAGACTAACATATTCTGCTGGACATAGGCCTCCCCTAAGGATCGCCACAACGACCGGTCCTGCGCTGCCCTCATCCAACGGGTTCCCGTCGCCTTCACAAGGTCGTGGGTTACCCCCGCTGCACATTCCGATAAGCGGTCGCCACTCGAGAACTCTATGGCCCCATCGGCCAGCGGTTCTGCTAGAAATGTGCCCGCCCATCGCCACTTGAGAAATTCTTTGGCCTGCAGCTACTCTAGATCTTCTGCGGCTTATGTCCAGTGGTGAATGTCCATCTGCTGACATGATGATGATAATGAACATATTCTAAGTCGCTTCCTCAAAACCTCACTCAAGGATACCTTAAGGTTTTCCTCAACTCATCCTCAAAATTTGTATTTTTGTCAGTCCCGGCTACTATCTCTTCGTTACATAAAAACCACGTCAGAGGCCGTAAGGTGGTCTAAAAAACTCCGACACCAGGGCTTGCTGCCCACACGATAAGAAGAAGATTTAATTATCGTGATGATATCCCATTCCATGCTATTCAGGAGGCTAAGGTAAATAAGTAAGTTATCTTATTTGCCTTTGATTAGTTTACAATATAACAGATGATAAGGTACATTTGTTGAATAGAGTCACTTTGCAGGGTTTGCCTCGAACACTTGTCTCTCGCTTGGTGTTCGCGCGGTTCGCGTCTCAGCCTGCCACGAGGCTCCAAAATCCTTCTCAGTTGTTCTTACTCAAAAACAATCCTCGAGATTGGATAGACACTCCCTCAAACTACTTGACACTGGCGAAATCTAACAAGGAAACGCCATTAAAGAAAAATAGAATAGAATAGAATTTGTTGAATATCTTCTCGATCAGCAATTAATAATATCATGCAAATCTTAGTTACAATTACAAGAGTACACTGAAAAAAATGCGAGCCAATAAAGAAGTATGTTCTCTTAGTTAGGACCAAAATAATTGAAATGAGGTTATTATTGTTTACTAAAAACAAAAGATGGTAGTTGTAACATCAAGCTGAATTAGTTTAACAACGTTCTCTTAGTCACAGAAGTCATGATGTTCATTAACAAGATCTTGGTTGAAGAAAACTTTTTTTTTTTCAGTGTACAATGATACATTTATAATGTGTTTTTTCATTCTTAATGTTAACTGAAAGATAAGATGTAAGTTTACGTGCACTCATGCACTTAACAATATTCTACGCATTTGTCTGCTTTTGTAAATAAGCAGACATTATAGTCAAAATCTGTTATGAGAAATCACTCTCTCTTTCTATGTTTACATTTCTAAATATACTGTTCATTTGGACAAATAAATAGCATGACTCTTTTATTGAATAGAAGACACAATACATGATAAGACAAGATTAAGATATTTTCCTTCAACGAAAAGCAAATGTAAATAAGTGCCTTAATTTTTCTTTTATGTCGAGACCGCAACCGCTGACCCCATTGGTTTATATCTCTAGCTTTAGATTGACAACGGTCGCGGGCGCGCCAAAATGCTTTGTCCAAATATTCATTGGATGCAAATCCGCTGTCTGGATTAGAATGTACTGAACGGACGCCGCGTTGTGTACTTTTGATTGTTCAAAATAATTGATTTCATTTGTTTTTATTAATTTTTTAGCTATGTATCTTATTTAGTGGTATTATGGTCCTACCTACAAAACCGAGGATCAAGTTATATAGGTAGTTACGTACCTACTTTATTTTACATAAAAACATAAGAGCACTAGAATACAGATAAAAGATACAAGAAGTAAAAGAGGTCTTATCGCTAGAAAGGCATTTGTTCCAGACAACCTTAGAGTAAATAAAATGGTGAACAAGGATATAAGATACCTGGGCGGTGTTTCCATAAAAATGGCTTTGGGCAAATGGACTCAGAATGAACAGTATAATGGAATAAATAAAGATAGGGCTGACTCCTAAAACATAATTAAAACATGAAAACAAGACTTGTCATAAACGGCCTTCTCATATCTCCATCGATCTCTTTCTAGTGTGTAAATTGTTATACGTGTCATACGATCTAATCATACTCTGTCCTTGTCTCATTATTTGGGTTCGTTGCAAAGTCATCTGCTCCTATTCATTTATACCGGAACCATTTTTTAACATTTCTGGAACTTTCAGGGACGGTTTAGACCATCAAACTGAACAACTTTTATAATAGGACCAAACCTGAAATCGCAACAAAAATAATCTGCTGATCCATAAAAAACTGCAATGTCTGCTAGACTTAAATGTATGAGACAGACATTTTTTTTTCGAGTCCACTTTTGCTTCCCTTGGTAAAAGTTGTTCAGTTCAATGGTCTGAAGCACCCCTGAAAGTTTTGGAACGGTAAAAAAATCAACCTGTAAAATCTGTTTTTTCAAGATCACAATCTCTCTTAGATCACCCTCTGTGATCAATCGTAACAAATTAGAAAGAATCTTAATTAACGATCAATTTAATTGAACGTCTACCAAACGCAAATCACCTCCGAACCGGCAACAAATCAAAGCAATAATACCCACGCACTAGCTGGTAACTGGAGTCACATCGCGCGAATTCGGTTAATTCCAAACAGTATCTCACTTTAGGGTTGTGCATAGTGCATCAAACTGAGATAAGGAAATAGATCTGTTATACTGCGTACCTATGTGAATCAAAGAACACACCCAAATTGGTAATATTATAAGAGATAAGTATACTTTTTGCAACCATCAGCAGCAAGGCTGATTCAGTGTTTATGGAGTGTAAACCGACTGATGAACCGTGTCAGTTTTTGTACTGTTCACATAGCTACAGTCTTCTTCCTATCGAGTGGGCTGCAAGCCCGGCCCTGGTGTCAGAGTTATTCAAACCGCCTTACGGCCTCTGACGTGGTTTTTATGTAACGACTACTACCACCAGTGATAGTAGCCGGGACCAACAGCTTAACGTGCCATCCGAAGCACGGAATCATCTTTCTTTTTCAGACAATCAGGTGACTCAGCCTGCAAATGCCTGCCTTGCAGCTGATCGGTATTTTTTTACTGACCTTTAAACGTCTGTAACTCCTAAACCGACTGACATTATGCAGGCAGACCCGGTCCATCCCCATCACAGAGATGCTCTACACCCCATTAACACTGAATCAGCCTTGCAGCTGATGGTTGCAAAAAGTACACTTATCTCTTATACTATAAGATGTCAATTATTGTCGAAGTTCCACTTCAGTTATGTCAATTGTCGAAGTTCTACACAGAGTGATACTTAAGCTAAAGCTAATTATTTTAACGGATTCTTACTGCGTTAACTTGAACTTGTTTAACTTTAGCTTTATTAATTTGCCCGTTGATCTCAAAAACTGTAGTGTGATAGTTATGTAAAGTTTTCACCATACGTCTATAAGGCTTAGTCGAATTGAGATAGAAGCGTCCGGCAGTTTGAACAGTCAAGAGTATAGTAGCTAGATGACTCTCATCTTGGCCGCAGCTATCTTGTTGTGAATTGAGCCTAAAATTCGAATTAAAATAGTACGAATATAACATACCGCGACACAACGCCCAGCATCGCTCATTAGAAAACTCCATCCCTCGCGTGCCCATGGGACGATCGCATTGCATCTGTTCAGTCACCGATCGTACGAAATTTCTATGTATAACATACAAAGCTCCATAGACATGGAGTGTCCTAATTGACCCACCTAGCGCGATTACGTGAACCTAGATTAGTATATGGGTTATTGCGGGTTCGTTCGATCGGTGCCATGCAATCGTCGCACGATTGTGCGAGTGATGGTCAATTAGGACGATGCGACGCCGAGGTGACTTAAGAGAAGTTTATTCCGAGTGCGCAAATGCGCGCTGCATACAAACGTACTATGATGATATTTTCAATATTAATCAATTAAAATCAATGTCGTTTTTCAGAAACAATCTAGAAAAGAATCTCTATACTTGTATGAAGTCAGATTTTCGTTAAAATATACAGTTTTAATTCTAGGATTAATATAAGATTTGTCTGGAAATCTTTGAGGCACTGTAACTTTAAAACTATACATTTTAACGAAAATCTAACTCCATACGAGCATAGATATTTGTTTTTAGATTGTTTCTGCAAAATTTCATTGACTTTTATTAGTTAGTATTGAAAATATCACCATAGTACGTTTATATGGAGCGCGCCAACGGTAATGTTGGAGTTTTGTTTATTAATAAGAAAGCCTTAGAGAACTAGTTCCTTTATCTCAATTATAGGACAACTCTTTTGAACAAGTTCGTTCGCGAACAACACAAGCCTAGCTCACACTGTTAACTGAAGATTTATTGCGCCTACTAAATTAGTTCTGTGCTCAGATGACGTATGGCTTAAATTAGATAGACTCGGGCTGCGTAGATAGTCTAATAATGCGAGTGTTGACAATGTGTAAGTGTTATTAGATTTGAGAGGCTGTGTTGGAATTTGAACCTTCATGCCCTGTACAAGAGATCCTGATATAGGGTTTATCAAAATACTTTAGGTATAGCTTTCATGCGGTTTTATCATTAGAGCTGTGTACACATTGAAGGGTATAAGCTTCCTTCTAATCATGAGATCATTTCATTTCAAACTCTAGGTAATCAACAGTACTTAACTTTTTGTAAAATTTTCACTATGGGACCAATATCGAAATCGCGAAAAAAAAAATATGTTCCATACTCTACAAATCAACTAGAGCTTAAATATGTATGGGATATCAATTTTTTTTTTTCGCGATTTCGATGTTGGTCCCATAGAGAAAGTTGTTCAGTTTGACGGTCTAAACAACCCCCTTAAGAGTTTTAAATATTTATTGTTACTTATGAAACACCCTGTATAAATATTGTTACGAGCGACGGGTTCCGGGATTGGAGTGAAACGCCAAGTCCAAATTTACAGAGTTTATTGGGTTTATCTCACACACGGTCCTTCCTCGCAGGGTCCTCTTCGTAGAGTCCTCGTCGCAGAGATTCCCCTTACACGGTCCTCGTCACAGAGAACCACACCACTTTTACACCGTCCACTACGTCACTTCTATGACGTCACGACACGTCACGACACGTCACGACACACGTCACAACTACGACGCCACGGCACTACACTGACACTTGACTATACACTGTTCACTTCTCACTAGTTACTTTTCACTTATTCTCTTCTTCCTTTTATTTTCGCACTTTTCACTGTTAAACTCAGAACTCCCCTGTGGCCGCAAACTCGCCGGCTTATATACTGCTTAGAATGTTCTAGGCAATCGAATTTCGATCTTCTTTTCGTTATTCCCTTGTTTCCTTCTAAACGCTTCTAATTATTTCTAGCTCCTCCTCCTTTCTCGAAGATTCCTAAAAACGACTGTCTTTTCGTTGTTTTCTGTTTCTTTCTAAATATTCGTTCTCCTTCTCTCTTCTAGAACATTCCCGAACAATATTAAAATCTAAAAGTGTTTTCACCGGAGTGAGGTCTCGAACCCAGGACTTCTCGAATTTACGGGAACGCACGTCCGACCGCTGAGCTACAAAGCTAATTGACAAACCCTCTGAATTTTTGAATGCCTTTTTACGATTAACGTTTGGCAGCATCCGTGACAATATCGACGCTGGAAAGCGGAAACGCTGTAACCCACAAAAGGCAAACTTTACACCAGGCCCGAAAAACTTTTACGATTTCAGAAAAAAATTCATAACTTCGTTAATGTTAGTCCCACATATGCCATTTTTGGATAGATAATATAATTTAAGATAAGCTATGGTACGTATTTCCCCGATTCCGTTAAATGTTCCTGCTTTTAATTTTATTGTGGGTTACAGCATATGGACTTTTTTTTTCAACCCCAAAGAACGCTGTAACTGAAGTCGATTATTGTATGGATTTCATAAAATAATACTTTATTTTGGAAATCGAAATCGTTGTAACCCACTATTCCGTAATGTATCCAGTACCATAATATTGATGTAACAATATAACCTTTTTAATTTGTATAGTCATGTAATGGTTTAACCACAAGAACAGCGAAAAAAATTGCTAAATTGAAATGACGTAAATATTAAGTCAAAAATGTTTATTATTATTATTATTATGTGTCTTACGATCCGTAATCACGGGCAATTAAATCCCGGACCTTTGGAAGGCGTGCATGGAGCCGAAGCCAACATGTAGAGGCCCGTTCAGAAGACAAGTTAATCTAAATGTAAGGGATACACATGGCGGATACCATCTCCGAGCGCACAACATGATACACACGGGGATGGTCCCCGCCAGGTGCAAAGACTATTGGAGTCCGGCGCTATGGCCGTGATGGAAAAATAAGGTCTTGGGCTATAGAGGTGAAAGTTGGATGGATGGATACTGGGCTATGGGAGGAGACTAACGGACGCCTGCCATGACAACTAGTCTCAAAATTGTAAATAGGGCAGGCGGTGACTCGCCAACTCGTCGAGTGGGCCCCATAAAACGGCCGCACGCACAAAGTGCGACAATGGGGCAACATCCCATTGAGCGGCTAAAGGTTGTCGAGAGGTGCGGCACCGGTTTCACCATCGCGGGGTTTACCCCCGTGAGCGGGTTTCCCCGTTATTACGCCATTACGTGCAATACACTTCCAACCTGGAGCATAGGTTCTTTGCTCTTGCGATTCCACTCTGGCCGGCCAATGAAGGCAAGCCAGAGGTAGGGGGTTGTGTTACTGTCTGTGGGGGTGTGTGTGTAAGCGCATGTCTGTATGGTCCCCCTGGATAGGGGTTCGCGGTGTCGCCACTCACCGTCAGCTCGCCACAAGCTGCCCCCGCGGGGTTATTATTATTATTATTATGTGTCTTACGATCCGTAATCACGGGCAATTAAGTCCCGGACCTTTGGAAGGCGTGCATGGAGCCGAAGCCAACATGTAGAGGCCCGTTCAAAAGACAAGTTAATCTAAATGTAAGGGATACACATGGCGGATACCATCTCCGAGCGCACAACATGATACACCCGGGGATGGTCCCCGCCAGGTGCAAAGACTATTGGAGTGCGGCTCTATGGCCGCGATGGAAAAATAAGGTCTTGGGCTATAGAGGTGAAAGTTGGATGGATGGATACTGGGCTATGGGAGGAGACTAACGGACGCCTGCCATGACAACTAGTCTCGAAATTGTAAATAGGGCAGGCGGTGACTCGCCGACTCGTCGAGTGGGCCCCATAAAACGGCCGCACGCACAAAGTGCGACAATGGGGCAACATCCCACTGAGCGGCTATAGGTTGTCGAGAGGTGCGGCACCGGTTTCACCATCGCGGGGTTTACCCCCGTGAGCGGGTTTCCCCGTTATTACGCCATTACGTGCAATACACTTCCAACCTGGAGCATAGGTTCTGCTCTTGCGATTCCACTCTGGACGGCCAATGAAGGCAAGCCAGAGGTAGGGGGGTGTGTTACTGTCTGTATGTGTGTGTGTGAGCGCATGTCTGTATGGTCCCCCTGGATAGGGGTCCGCGGTGTCGCCAATCACCGTCAGCTCGCCACAAGCTGCCCCCGCGGGGTTATTATTATTATTATTATAACACTTTATTGCACACAAAGACATAAAAATATACAAAGTTGAGAAAACATGCACAAAGGGCGAGCTTATCTCTGAAGAGATTTCTTCCAGCAGACCCGCAAAAGAGACAGTTAATAATTACAAGGCAAACTTATTGTATACAAACAAACAATAAATAAATATATTATACAATATACAACCTACAAAATACAATATATATCAGAATAAATATTATATATATATATATATATCACTTAAGGTAGAGAAAGATAGTGCTCTTTCGTTCTCTTTTTAAATATAGCAATAGACTTTGAGTCGCGAATGTCGGCGGGGAGTGAGTTCCATAACCGAGCAGCATGGATGGTGAAGGAGTAGGAGTAGAAGTCGGTGGAGTGGGATGGGATTTACTGTGTTATTAAAAAGTAAAGACATCAGAAAGTAATTCAAAATATAATATTAGGTTACAAAAAGCTTCATTCTTCATATTCGAATAGTCGAAACTGGAATTAACTGGAGCGCGGATGCGTTCTCGATTATTTTTTTCTCAAGGAATTCATCTCAAGGTAGAATGCAAAATCTGATTAATTATTTATCATAATTGACAAATTACTATCACATATTTGGAGATGTATCAGTAATCAATAGATTCAACAATATTCTAAGTAACACTTTTTAAGGGAATGATTGAACCGTCGAACTGAACAACTTTCTCTATGGAACCAACAACAAAAACACAGAAAAAAACGGTTGTTTTATTCAAAAGTGCAGTCCTACTAGAGCTAAATGTATGGGACAGTTGTTTTTTACGCGATTTTTATTTTGGAACCATATAGAAAGTTATTCAGTTTGATGGTCTGGTCATCCTCTAAAAAACTGTCAGCTGTCTGTAAGTTAGGTATACGAGGAACTCCGTAAATCAATTTCAAACATGAAAGAAAATCATTATTACAATGATAAAATTCTGCTTGAATAAAACAGTTTCCAAGTTATCCTCTAAATCTGATGCAATTCGCAATACCACTGAGAACGAGGCTACAAACCTGGTGAATATTACATAGTAGGGAACAAAATTTACTCACGACCTCTCGAACAAGACTGGAGTTCAAGAGGAAGACACGTGAAGTATTGAAGGTTTTCGATAATAATAAAATAAAATTAGTAACAAATGCAACGTCCGACACACAAGCCCCATAAAGGAGACGATGAGCAGATTTGGCAGTTCAGTAGCATCGGAAAAGCCCAGAATCGTATAAGTGAGGAAGACTACGAGGGTCGAGATACTTCTGGGCCGGATTTTCTAGCCGAAGTTTAAAATTACTATGGAAGTAAGTATATGCGATACCTTCCAGGTGCTTCATACTACAATAATGGGCAAAAGAAAAGTAGATAGGCTACGAATGACATGGCTCGCAAGCCTGAACAAATAGTAGACCAGCATCGCCACCTTTAAAAAGCTTTTTCGTTTGGCAAGAGACAGCCAGGCATATACAGAGCTGACTGCCGACCTCCAGTAATGAAGAGAAATCCGAAGAAGAAAAAAGTAAGCCAAATACACTACTACATTGGCGACATCCTGGATCTTAATTTGAGTCAGATTAGGAAGACTCCCGCTGCTCAATATAAGAAGGCGTTGGATGAAGGCTCCTGTCACTCAGGATTCCTTTGCGAGGAACCCAGGGCTGCGCTGTAACCCGAGGTAGTCCTATCCCGAAGGTGTGAAAAGAGCGCTTAATTTTTTTCATTTGTATTGTAATTACTAATTACACTGCAAAGAAAAAAAATCGCATTTCAAGAACTAAAGACCGATGTGAATCCTAAACCAAGTTCACAAGTTGTTTTTCGAGGTTTCAAATAAAAAAATGTATGATGTTGATATGGCGGAATCTCTGCTCCGATGGAGGGATGCTAATCAGCTTAAACGAAGCTTCCTGACGTTTAGATATGAAAGGGCGAGGATAAAGTTTTGTAGCGCATCTTGGGAGAGCATTATTGAACAGTGGGTGACGATGATGCGCTTTTTCGGAACCCTGTATTTCATAAAGGGAATGATGCAATCCAGTTCACTTTTTTTAAATAACGTTAAAAATAAGGGAACACATTTACTAAAAAAAATGTCAAATAACAGTATCTAACAACTAGACTTACCATTCAAACGAAACCAATTACGCGCCAAAAAATACGAACAACAAAAGTAAGACACCTTTTTGACGGCCATGGACTGATTTGGGACGCAGTAAATGGTAGGCCATAGCGGTTCGAGCGCCAAATCGATGGTGGTAAAAGCAATAACTTTGTCGCGAATACTACATTTAAAAAAGCGTAAATTGATGTGATCTAGAAATAGAGATTTGAAATGAATGTTGTAACACGTCATGTAGCCATAATGTTGGTTACGTTAAAACGTAATAAGCCACATTCGTTGCTAACAATTGGACAACAAAATGTCATAAATGTGGTGCACTAAAATTTTTTGTCCCGCAAAAACGCTGTAACCCACATTGAATAGTATATCACGAACGATGTAACTAGCTTGTTGGTTTTTTCTACGGAACTCGATTTTGACGTAAATGCAAATCGGTAATAATTTAGAGTTTTTGTGCTATTTACAGCCTACCAAAATCTATGTCGACCAAAAATAACAGGCAATTTCAACGCTGTACAAAATTTTCTAAGGGCCGTAGAGCTATGGGACTCAGACCATTCGACGCAGAATTTTTTTCTGGTTACGAATCTGCAATAAAAAAAATTTGACACTGGTGTCAGTTACAGCGTTTTCGCTTTCCAGCGTCGATATAAACCTTCTCAAATGGATTAATTTATCGACTTTATACAGAGTGTTTGGTTAAACAGTTGCATTACTTTAAGAGGTGATTGTACCCACGATGCTGAACAACTTTCCCTTAGAAATCTATAGGAATAGCCCAAAAAAAAATTTAGGTCTTTCCACATAGTAAATGCAATCAGCTGATCGAACGTTTGAATGAAAAGTCGAGAAAGAAAATTGGGAATTTCCTATAGGTTTCTTAGGGAAAGTTGTTCAGTATCATGAGTACAATCACCCCTTAAAGTAATTCAATTGCTTACCCTAACACCTTGCATAATTTACAACACAAAGAGAACAAAGATTGTTGGTTCTAAAACACCTTATTACCATTTGATTATTTTGAAATTCTAACCAACTTTAACGTTTACTACAATACAATTCATTTCCTACTATATTTGCTTCAGTTTTTTTTACGCTACATCAAAGAAAATAAGCTTACAGTCTATTTATAAAAGTTACATAATCTTTACGAGCGATGGAAACCTCAATAAATTTTTATTCATAGAGTTATCGTGGCAATATGCAAATGAGATATTAAAATGTTAATTAGGTTAAACTATACTTAGAGGTACCTGCAGTGAGGGGAGAGGTCAGTCCTCCGACACTCTTAAGCTTTACTATTATTTACGTTAAAACGCAACCAAGGGAAATGTGTTTTCTACGGTTACTACGCCGCGCCGTACATTCAAAGCACAAAAGTTTCAGTAATAGAGATTTTACAGGTATTATGTCTTAAATATTTTAATTTCAAAATATGTCCAATTATCAATACTGGGAATACGTTGATGTAAGGTTTACTAACTACAAAAATTAACAAAATTTTAAACATAACTCTTACCTAAAAAAAATAGAGAACATTTTAAAAATTTTAATGTTTTTTATGAAATATCAAATCTGATTTGAGACGATATTTGTGAGTGAACTACGCTAATTTCAGATGTGAGCCAAATAATTTGATGTCTCTATTAATTGAAATCTTTATAGATATTTCGTGGTTTGAATTTAGTTGAAATTGAGTCCAATATTTTTTTCATTTTAAGTGCGTTCACACACGATGACGCTCACACACGATGACGCACTGACGGAGCGGCAGATGTCAGTCCATAGAACCACACCCGGTGCGTCAATGCGTCACCGTGTGTGCTTCTATGAGCGGTTTCATACAACTCCTTGCTTCACAAATGAGGGACTGACGTCCGCCGCTGCGCACGCACTAATAACGTATCCACTTTAGATTAGTTTTTCTTTTTGTTTTGTATTTAAAGTGGCGACGCCGATGGTGTCACTACATTACCTACACTTGACAATAACTGTTTGGACAGGTTTCGACACTACAAGCGAAATGTCGATAATATGAATTTAATATAATTATCTCTGGCTAACCCTTCGGGAATATAGTCGTGAGTATTATGCTTCAAGTTTATTCCGAAGTTTATTGAATTAATTTTTATTACAAATTTTAACAAGATCACAATAATTATGGTGGTGGTCACATAGCTCAAAAAAAATAAAGAAACAAAATATTAAAGAACAGTTCAGAAAACAAGATTTAATCTAAATATCATAACAAACCTTAAATTACTACTATTTCAACAACCTATGTAACTTAAAACTAAAGAAAATTCCTACAATTTCTCTCTTACGAAGACCAAGCGGAAAAATCCTTCCTAAATTATATTACCTAAGCCTAAGCATACATTGTCTCTGTCATATCTAAGGTCCGCAATGCAGGTGCGGAGTAACTTCATCAGACACTGTAAGGCACTCGTTGGGTACAATTAACATGGTAATATAAGGTAGTAAGGGCTTTATCACACGAGCTAATTTTGATACGATACCAGTTGAGTCGCATGTTTTAATGAAAATGTTTCATGCTAACATTTTGAACAGTTTTAAATAATGTAATATAGCATAATGCTCAGGACTATATTCTCCGGAGGGGGTAGTTAGAGATATATCCTTAATTATGTTGTTTATGAAATACAACTTAATATCAAGTCTGAAAGTTAGTGACGATGTAGGCTGAATGGATTTGGATTTTTGGCATAAAGATAGATTATGTTCTAGATTAAAACACGATTCTTTTTTTTTTGTTAACGAAAATGAAGTTAAGATAAGACTGCCTTATTTTGTGCCTACTGTTTTTTCTTTCTGTATTTTACTGTTTATATTTTGGTGTAAAATAAAGTATATTTGATTTGATTTTAAGTTGCAGTTAAGGTATAGTGAATTATAAATCGAGTGTAGATAGATGTGTTAGTAAAGGCAAACCTATAGAAAGACGTATCAAGATTAAAATGGGCATGTCCAAAGAAAACACCAGAATAATAGTAACTGAAATTTATTAGAATTATGTGTGTAAAAGATGTACGTCAGTTCCGGAGTGGAGATCTGTGGTCTATACCTAACAGGAAAAAGGCATGAGTATAAATACATTATTAAATTCTAACTGTGTAGGTAACAGTTAATTTTATAATAAACTGTATATCAATGTTAGAAAATGTACAGAATAGTCATCAATTATTCTAACCTAAATTGGTTCAATTGAATTTATTATTTATAAACAAAATAATTCAAAGTAATGATCAATTTGGTAATTAATTGAGTTTTTTTTTTTACTTTTTGAATGTGTTTGACATAATGTAGATATGAATATTTAATTAGTTGGATTTTTACAAAAATTATAACAATCCAGCTATTTGTAATAACACGATACCAATCGACTCATATTACTGTATCACGTTATTATAATACAATTTGTGTGACCAATCCCAAAGTGGTAAAGAAATGTATGTTGCTCACGTCTATATTCCCCTAGGGAGTAGTAAAAGTTCGAAATACGGCGTTTTCATAATATTCACATTTCGTTAGCAGTAGTCCAACTATCTAGTAGTGCGACAAACATTGTCAAACTTTGTTGTTATCCTAAAGTATATCTCGATGGTATAGATGGCCTTCGTGAGATGACGCCATATCTTTCTATCCTGAGCCTGGTATTATATATCGCTCCAGCATTGACGGTTCGCCGCCACGTATGTGCAGGTTACCCTGGCCCTGGACTTTCACTTTTTGATAGTATATGGCGACCGTTTCGGTCCGAACTTCATTGTGATAGAGTGGACATTGAAACGAAAACTTTTACGCAATTGCGTTGTTCGAATGTCCGGGTAGACCCCCTGGCTAAGCTCCCACGACTTCCACGTGAAGGCGACTCTTGCAGCATTGCAATATCGTTGACTGTGACAAATAGTACTTTAAAAGAAAACAATGAAGCGATTGTGTGACCATCAAACTGAACAACTTCTGCTATGGTGACAACAAAGAAAATCATTACATACACTTGATATGAGTCGAGTAGAGCCTGTAGAGTGAGATTGTAAGACTGCAGTCAGTTTTGCATGAAACAGCCTCTTTTTTATGCTGGCTCCATAATTAAAGTAGTTAAGGCCCAATGGAGGCGTCTTTTATTTTTGATTTTACGACTAGATTTATACCATTTACCGAAACTAAAGTCATACCTCAGTATTTTTGGATAGTTTATCTAGTGAAATCATAAACTAGAATACACGATTGGAATTACTTCACTCGATAGAAAATCGTCACAAAGATGACGTATTTTCATGCATTTTTAAACATTTTTCTCGTTTTAGAAGAACTTAAAATAGTTTCAGATTGTTGGTATTTATACTCACATATTCACCATTAGTTTATCTAGTGAAATCATAAAAAAAATCTTTAAAAACTGCTTTTGTTCATTCTTTTTAATCGAAAATACGGCACACGCACACACTTTTCGGAGGGCCGGGCAATCGCGTTTCTCATAGAAAATCTTCGTCGGAACCCATGGCCCCTTAAGTTTGATAGTTGAAACCACGCACGCCTTAAAAATTACTATATTAGTAATAGTCAGGAGGACCTCATGACTGCTAGCGACGTTGCAATATCGATTGCCCACTTCTGGCAAGGTACTATTTAGCGACTTTGTTCAAAATTTGAAGTCGACACGATAAGAAGAAGAATAGTCAGTATTTTTTGAAATGTTAGTGTTCCAATGTGATCCAACGCTATCTTCATGTTAATGTCATCTTGCTTGTAGTCTGTCTATTGACCTCCGTCCCTTGACCACCATTGTATATAAATTGTATCAATTGCGTAAGTATCACTTTATTAGCGTGGTAATAATTGCGTGTGGCCAACCCCTAAGGGGTAAAGAAAGGAAGGGAAGGTAAAGGCACGCCGCTACCTACTTCCTTCTGGCACGCGTTGCGAGTACGATTTATCGTTTGTTGTAAAATATAATTGTTTCACGTGAGAAATGATACGTAAGGTGGAATTCAGATTATTAATAATTTTATTATTTAGTACTTCTTCATTATGAAATGATGATTATAATGGCTAGAGATATAGGTTTAGGTTAAGAATGATGCCTCTAGATGGCGTTACTTCTTGAACTGAATCGAAGATCCATTAAAGGGAATTAAAAATAAGTACTCCGATATACCAAGGTCCACTAATATACCTCGATGAATACCTCGTGGTCTAATGGTTAAGAGCATTGGGTTCCTGACATGGAGGTCTCATGGGTTTGATTCCCACTTTGTGTATTTTTTTCTGTTCGTTAGGACATTGCAGGCGGAATCACCTGATTGTCTGAAAAGAAAGATGATTCTGTGCTTCGGATAGCTTGTTAAGCCGTTGGTCCCGGCTACTATCTCTGGTGGTAGTAGTCGTTACATAAAAACCACGTCAGAGGTCGCCGAAAACGCCGTAAGGCGGTTTGAATAAACTTTAACACCAGGGCTTGCCCACACGATAAGAAGAATACTTACCGGGTAGTGTGATATATTATGACCTACTCCAGTGATTTCCTAAGTATTCTGATACTTTGTTTCAAACCTTGATCGTGATGAAAGGTCAAGACCTATTGAGGTTTGAAAATACTTGCCCACACATGCCTTCATCAATCCACACTGGGCCACTATATCCCAGTACTATTTACATTCAGTAGAGGAAACTTTTGCTTTGGAACGAGATCATGAGGTGTAATTTTTTTCTTTCTACAAGTCTCAAAGTCAAATAGGCAAAAAAGAGAGCTGAGTGTTTTTTGAATTTCTCTTCATAATTGAATCAAGAATCAAAAGATTCGAAGTAAACTTTATTTTTTTAAACTTGATTCTCAGTCTTTTCTTACGACACCCATATCCTTGCTTTATTCAACTCGCCGCAAAAAATAAAGCAAAAAAAACCTCCTATTAACTTCCTTAAATACTTCCACCAAATCTTTTAAAACTCAAAAAAAGTATTTTGCCGAAACGTTTCTCCAACGAAGATCTTCAGCAATAAAACAGCGAAAGAGTAAAGCTACTTAAATCTGCAGCAAAATCCGCGATGACCTCATGTAATCTGGAGGCGCGGAAACGTTAGCGGAAATTGTAACTGCGGTCGCGGGCCGTCCCACTTTCTACTTTCCGCCTCGCACTTTCCTCTAACCACTTATAGCGTTGTAAAAAGTGAACGTTTTTATTGTTAGTTAAAATTGAGGCTTGAAATTGCCTTGGTATTCTTGGTATTCGTAAGGTATTTTATTATTTACACACATACGTAAACCTACGACCGCAATCCCTATATAATTATGTGGTTACGATTGTAATAATGAGAGTTGCTAGAGACAATTTAATTCTAAATTCACCATATTCATAATATCCACATTTCATTGGAAGTCCACGTAAGTAAGTAAGTAATTGTAGATATGGATTCTATTTGATTGTTTACTTAAATTTTTTCTAATGTATTGCATGCTGACATCAGCAAGTTGCAGAGATGCCTACTATATTTATTTCATACGACTTTTGTAACCTGTAATTATGCAATAAATATATTTGATTGATTGATTGATTGATAAGCCTGTCGTCACCTTTTTTTTAAATGGACAGTGGATCCGGATACATTATCTCGAAATGAAGCTTGCATGCTTTATCACGATGTTTTTCTTTAACGAAAAGCGTACAATTCGTACATAATTATAAGTTACTTAACACTTACAATTGGTAACTGACTGGTTACTCGCCACTAACAAAGTTTGCATTCACCAAATCGTATCACAATCATTTAAACCCAGGACCTCTGGTTTGCAGGTCGGCATAAAACTACTACAGCAACCTGGTTGTATGTTCAACAAAACAGAAACTTCAAATTATGTTATAAAGTTAACTCATAATTTTTACCTTGGTAACTTTTAAATATATTTTATTTCACTGTACATGTCCAGCTAGCATCATTCACACAGATTATAACACATTTCTTTCTCTCGTATTTAAAAAAACGTAATTTTTTTCACATGTGAAAAACGCATCCCCCATTTTTATTGCCTCGCGTGGAGTTAAGAGATTAGCGCTGAATCCCACAGAGCGCCGCGTAAAAATTACGCGCGGGAGAGAGAATTCACGTAAATTATTCTACTATAGTTCCTTTTATTTCATTTTGAACTCTGTTTCCATTTAAAGAGATATGAGAATGGAGTTTTTGAATTTAATTTACTGAGCTTTGTGAGGTTTGTAAGTAGTGCTAGTCCAGTTGACAGTATTTTAGAGATAAAGACATTCAAACATTTGTACATAGATTCAGGCATTTTTACACCGTAATCCGAATCGTCAGAGTATACAAAAATCGTAAGTAATTCACACCGTGGAGTGGTCTGAACATGGTGTGAAATAACCCTTCGGTCGTGGGTTCGAATCCAGTTAGCCGCCCGACTTTTTCAATCTTTAATTTGATTAAGCTAACATGGCATACATGTAAAAATAATAAATTCAACCCTTACGAAGCTACCAAAAGATAAGGTTCTTGCAGTGTTTTTGCAAACGGTTCTCACGTCACTCCACTCTCAAAATCTTCAATGATAAATCGGTACGTAAAAGGTGGTTTAGTGGTTGTAATAAAGATTCTGACCACCCCAAAATATGGTCGTGATCCCATTTTATAAATTTGTGGTATAAAATCAACGGATATGCTTCTAGGGGCAGAAATTGGCAGCCCTCTTTCACGTATTCTACTGCTTACCTCAAATGCAACATAAGCAGAACTATAAACGTTTTATTTCTCTCTAACCGTTTGATTTCGATTAACCAAAACAAACATCAACGTTAAATTCTAAAGCCGCTAACAGACGTTCGTGTAACCAATCACGAGACCCCCCAGGGGGTCACAATTCGTCGGTCCATTTCAGATTTTTACACGAGCGCAGATAAACGTCCGGCCGAACGTCCCAAAGCGAATGTCTCGTAAACCTCACGCATTCAATTAAGGTTCGCTTTTTTACAGCGCAGTTATTGGGGACTGATTGTACAAAGGGAATTTTTAATGAAAATTGGGAGTATTTTTTGTAAGGATTTGGTTTAGACAGTTTTTTGTAAAGCTTGAATTTCGAGGTGTGTCCACTGTCCATTAAAAGTGAGGACGCACGCACTGTCATCAATGACAGATATTGAGTCTGTTAGTGAAAATTTGCAAGATTGTTTCACATTGTACTCGAAAAAAATACTATTTCATTTAAGGAACTAGTTTTTGCCTGTGACTTCGTCCGCAATGGCTCATATCTAAACGAGATAAAATATATACCAGTTATATATACCAGTTATTAAGTCTAATCATAAGCTTTTAAACACAAAAAGTTTCATCGAAATCAGTCCAGTAGTTTCCAATTACGCGACGAATATAATAATTATTCTTTCTTACACATTATTACGTTCCATTTCTATAATAAACTGACCCACATCATACCCTGCCAAGCTGTATAATTGTGTAGATATGTGTGACAACTTACTAGTCCTTTGCCAAAAGGGCGTCGATGAACGCTTAGGTGTACACCTGAGACTCTGCTCTCCCCATTAGGATAATGAGCGTGAATATGCTATGTATAATATCAGTTACTGACCCTCGAGGGAATAAAGTAATAAATGTATGCATCCCAGTTCATCCCATTGTCAATAATTGCAAGCAACTTTACAATCAAAACTACCAGGAGCGCATGAAATGAAAGCGGACTAGACTTGAAGCGGTAACTTTATTGCTGGTGCAACTTAGAGACGGCCGTACAGTTGGCAGTCCCAGCGGGCTACAAATGTGAACCATGTCCGAAGTTGTACTAACTATTATTATTGTCCACTCGTTTACGGAAAGCCCTGCTTTTAATACAATGATCTACAGTGTAAGGCTTATTAATATTAGGTATTACACAAAGCAAGAAATTATAATTTCCGGAGCCAGTACGCAAAGGTATTTACTAGGGTATTTACGATAACGCATTTTGAATTAAAACGTTGAGATATTATTCCGTTTGTATATAACATTTTACTCAGATAGTTTGACACTTTAGTAAATTGAAAGTGTCAAATATTGTAGAACTACAATAACTAGATTTTACACGCAGCTTCATCCGCATCGGCTCTTGTTATTGGAGCGAGATAAAATAGATTAGTTTTAAAGTCTAAAGCTTATAAACACGAAACGATTTATCAAAATCAGTCTACCAGTTTTTACGTGATACTCGAACAAACAAATAGAAAAAGCCAAACATCTGTGATTTAGAGTCAGATACATAATTAACGTAGTAACTTTTTTTTGCATTTCTTCCATGTATAGCAACAGTTCTGTTACAGTTTTATAAAAGAGTAGAAATAATCTAGTTTATTTGGAGAAATTATGGAGAAAATTGTAATCAAATCTGAATTTTGTCCAAAAATCCCATGACTTAAGAGATTCCATTCTCTCTAAGGTGATTTCTCCAAACAAACTTTGAACTAAAATTAAACTCAACACAACGTTAATAAAATCAACGCCAATGCACCTAACAAATCCCCAAAATCAAATCAAAATCCACAATCTAAGCAGCATTAAGCAAGCATTAGTATACGGCGAGTATGAAGCTTCTTGATCTTAGATAGCTGTGTAACAGTCAGCTTGCATGCGGGCGGAACGTTGCATGCACCGAGTAATAGGCCACGTCTATTGCTTAGCCTCTGAGTCATACGAGGCTTTATTACGTCGAACAGAACAATGTTACTATAGTCTGACTACAAGGGCTGTACGACCGGTAAAAGGTAAAATCTATAATCATCATCATCAGCCTATATAGGTCCCACTGCAGGGCACAGCCTACCCTCCAGTACGGTGTTAGGGCGTTAGTCCAGCACGCGTGCCCAATGCGGATTGGTAGACTTCACATATGCATCAGAGTTTCTTCGTCTGCATATGTAGATTTCCTCACGATTTTTTCCTTCACCTTGTGAGAGCAATCGGTAATACTTACATAAGTTAGAAAAACTCATTGGTACGTGGCATGTTGTCCGTGCGGATTCGAACCCGGACCTCTTGATTGAGAGTCCATCCCTCTCCGCAACGCGCCACCGAGCTCTTTTAAAAAAATCTATAATATAAGCAGCATTAAGCAAGCATTCGTATACGGTGAGTATGAAGCTTTTTGATCATAGCTGTGTAACAGTCATATGTCTAAAGATGTCATAATTTAAAAACGTTTGTACAGAGCGTAAGGAACACCCCTCCGCAAACTGAAACAGTGAACTCAGACCATCGAACTGAACAACTTTCACTATGGAGCCTACCTCAGGAAACGCGAAAAAAAATCAGCTGTGCCATAAAAAACTGCCGTACCTACCCGACCTATGGGACAGCTAATTTTTTTTCGCGTTTCCTGAGGTAGGCTCCATACTGAAAGTTGTTCAGTTTGATGGTCTGAGTTCACCGTTTCAGTTTGCGGAGGGCTGTCCCTTACACCCTGTATATTAAATAATAACAATTTTCATATATGCGTATAATGTAATTCCTATCATTACCTTCATAGGCAAGTAAGAGCCAAAAAAATCAAATCAAAATCCATAATACATGCAGCACTAAACAGTCATACAAGCATAAGATGCTAGCAAAATATAGTGGAGAAGATAATTTAGATAATAGAAGAGGAATTGACTAAGGTAGCATGAGACCAGAAAAAATGACCTAAGAAAGAAGCTTCCGGGAATAAGACGAAAATACTGGACCGTGGCAGAAGTTCGCCCACTCTTCCATCACTTTTATGTCATGCAGATATTTCTTTTATCTCTTAAATAAATATTTTAGGGTTGAACCTCATTTAATAGCACGGCATCGCATTTTTCCATCGCTCAGTCGCGTTCCGTCTATCTTATACGCTCTAGCAAATAAAGTTCCTGAGTGACAGAAAAGGATGGAGCGACGGAAAAATTCGGTTCCGTGCTGTCTGGTGTAGTTCAACCTTGACCAGCATAGTACAGTCAACTTTTCACTGCAAAACTTCTAAACAAACGATATATACAATCTTTGTAAACTTAAGATAACCAAATAGGAGTCGAGTTGGACAATCTATAGAGCCGTGTGTAGAGAACGTTATCGGCACCGATGATGAGGCTTCCTGCCCGCCGCTGGTGTTCAATCGACTTATAATCAAACATTGATACAATCTGCTATGTAAATTTGCGAACTAAAATTACCAAGAAATAGCAAACTTCTTCGAAACCACTTTTAGATTTTCAATCCGAAACTAAGTTAGAGAGAATTGCACTTTAATCAAATAGACTTTCGATTGCATTAGCTTTTTCCTTTGTAATTCCTCCACTTACAATTTCTCTAGAATTATTCAATTTTCGGTGGCACTTCGAAAAGTTTATTTTCCATGCCCGCAGTGAATTTTATTTCGACTGGAAACAAAGTTCCTAGAACTTTCCTCTCGAAGGAAATTTAAGATATTTCCGTATAATATAGAAGTCTAACTGAAATTTCTGTGAAATGTTCACTATTCGTGTTACTATTTAGGTTTGAATGTTTCATGCAAATGAACCGTTCGAATGCTGCAGTTTTTCTATTAATACTATCGACCGTAATTTCCAGGCTTTTTTACTTGAGTTTTGCTATTTGATGGAAAAAGTAGATTCCTGCATCTATCTAGGACGATATCCCTAGGCTAAGAAGATTCCAAAGTACATAAACTCACGACCATAATCCGTATCGAGGTGGTCAGATACATTATTCTACTAAAACCTCATCAAACTTTTGTTCTCCTTCATCTAACCGAACCTACCTTACAATAAACCTATCCAGCGCCACACATCTACAACTCTCCTAAATCCCAAAGCTAATTGAAGAGGCAAGTCGTCACACGTACATCTAAATTAAGTCCCAAACTACGGCCCGGGCATCGAACCGCATAGTAAATCTGTGAAACTATCTGCGATACACTAGTTGTCTGGAGAGCACTTAGTACTGTCCTCGGCTTTTGTTGTGGTTTAAGTGTTGAGATAGGAGATGGGTTAAGGCTAATGTAATGGGTAGCTTGTGTTGCTCTAACGTAAATTAATGGATGTGTTCGTGTCCTTGGATGTTTCTTTGAGATGTTACTTTTTTTCTTTTTTTAGGACTGTTTACAAGGTTGACAACATCAAAATTAATAACTTAAATTGACATAGGCTCTATTTAATTTTAAATAACCACGGTATACTCTGAAGTTCTAGAAACAAATTTCATTGGTTCAAAACCTACGAATAAAAATAACGTCAAAATAGTTAATACACAGAGAACACAAAAAAGTTGCCACAATAGAATGTTGTCATCGTAATATAACAGTTTTATTCTGTATTTTTTTTACCCGACTGCGCGACGCAAAGGAAGGGTAATATGTTTAACAGCCTATTTATGTATGTATGTATGTATGTATGTGTAAGTTTGTGCCTTTGTGGCACACTAGAGACCAAACGCGTGGGCCGATTTTGATGATTCTTATTCTATACCTGAAAACCAAGCAAATGCATGTCTGACCACGCATAGTGTAAGGTCCTAAAGCTACTAATCTTGATGAAGTTAAAAGACCACATATAAAAAAAAATTAATAAAAAAAAGGTTTCAACTATTAGTATAATGAATAACATCCAAATTACCTCTTATTAAACCAATTCAAATCAAAACTCTTCGCTCATCACTTGCACCTTGCTCTGTACTTACAATCGACTATACCGGTTTATGCGCTTTTTAGCGCCTCGGAAAGAGGAAACGACGTAGACCAGCACCAGCTGTGATCCTGAGAGCTCCTGGGTGATGCTGTTTACTGTCATCTGAATTACAGTTACTTTGTATTAGCACAGTTTATGTTTCTATATTGTTGCGAAATACAGCGGTCGCGATGAGCTCTGTATTGTAAGCCAAATTACCCTGTGTAGAAGAACGGTTCAACGAGAGCACCCCTTGTCGATAGCCTCTTTTAGGAATCTATGATTTGCCGAAAAAACGGTTCGACGAGGGTAAAACTTTAGAATTTTATGAAAATTGTTGAGTAACCGTTGGTGATCCAGTGGCGACTTTACCTGCCGTGCAGGAAGCGTTGGTTCGATCCCTGTCCAGGCCGACTTGTACCAATGAAATTTTCAGAATTTATGTATAATTTGTCACCTGTGTGATGTGTTTGTATGTGTGGCTTTTCGGTGAAGGAAAACATCGCGAGGAAACCTGCATGCTTTCGAGACATGTATTGTACCCACTGTCCATTAAAAGTGGCAACGAGTTTATTCCCCGTCACACTGAACAGAGATTCGGTACTACTAGTAGTATTATTTACTAGTGTTTACCCGCGACTTCGTCCGCACAAATTATATACCAGATTTTAAGTCAGATCATAAGCTATCAAACAAAAAAAGTTTCATCAAAATCGGTTCAGTAGTTTTTGCGTGATGCGCGAACAAACAAACAAACAAACACACAAACAAACAGACAAACAGACATACAAAATTTCTAAAAAAGGTTGATTTCGAGTCAGGGATACTTAAAAACCATATCGTATTTTTTTTTTGTAAATATCTTCAATGTACAAACACACTTCACTTACAGTTTTATAATAGTTTAGATACACCATTTCAATATTGAACCCATACTAAAAGCTGACCAGTTTGATGGATTGAAGCAACCCCTAAAGTATGTAACGTATTAAAGTTTACACCATGTATAGTCAGCATAGTCTACATAACCTGATTAACCAACCTAGATCCTACAATGCCTACAGCATGCCGTTAGGCTCTGAGCACACTATCGATTGAATATTAACGCGCGACACTTGCATAGTTGCGCTAAATATTAGAGACGATCGTCCGCCTAGCGCCTGTGAGGAATTGTGTCATGTTTTGGATGATATTATGTAGGTTATATATTGGAAAATTAATTATATGCATGTTCAGTTATTAAATTAAACATCGTTTACATTATTCCCATAGTTAGAGATGTTTTAGAGATTATTATAGTACTGAAACTCTGTCAAGTGTAACGGGGAGTAAGCCCGTCGCCACTTGTAATGGACAGTGGGTACAATACATACCTCGAAATTGAAGCATGCAGGATTCGTCACGATGTTTTCCTTCACCGAAAAGACAGTGGTGATACAGATTGTACCAAAAAACTCATTGGTACGAGTAGGTCTGGACGGGGATCGACCCATCGCTTCTTGCACGGTAGGCAAGGTTACTCGCCACTGGACCACCACGGCTTGCTTAACCTAAGATTTTTAAAAACCCTTTTAATGTAACAAGGGTCATGTACATAAGCAACTCACTTGAATATCCCTCTCCAAGCATGAGCAGGGCTGGTCCAGCTCCGTATGACGTTAGCGTATCCATTTGTGATAGAGGCTCGAGCGATCTGTTAAATAAAACACATTGGTTGTACTTTTTACCTTCGTTTTTAAAGAGGCAATTTTTGAGGCATGTATTTCTGTCTGCTGTCCACTAAAGTTTAGTGATGGGCTTCAATGTTAAACTGGATTTTATTTGTTCATCATAAGGCTGATTCTATAACACACTACACTGGACAGAGCATGAGCACTACTAGCGACAATGTAGATATTCTGAAAATGCTGTACATAAAACATGTTTGACGGGAAATATTGTAGTGATCATTATGATTACGGTAATAGCTGGATCGTCCAGACTCTGTAGTTCGGTAATCAGCTCGGTACCGAACTTTTGAGATTTTTTTTCTTCAGTAATAATAAATCAACTATTTTATTGGATATTGATCTTGCGATTGGCCATAATCGTGGATGAATTTTAGAGATCGGTGTTCGATGAAAAAACTTTAGGATTTCATGTGGATATCTTTACATTTTAATGGTTGATGTTTTTTTGTTGTAAGCTTAAAACGTCACTTGATGTAAAATAATTCATACAGAGTAAAAAATTTTCCATTAACAAAATTAAGAGAGAATATTCTTCCAATACTCAACTACTTCAAAATGCATGACATCGTTGAATAAAACCGACAAAAAAGCCTTTTACATCGACACAGATAAAAACCAGCGGTCTTTTTAAACCGATAATTAAAAGTGTTTTTAATGGCGCCGGCCAAGCCTCGGTATCCAATTAAAATGCAAATTGAACCTATCGCCGCCTAAGTTCATCTTACATTACGTTAGTTCTCAACTTATTGGAGGAAAGTTTCTTGAAACTCAGCTATGAATAAAACATGGTCTGTCATCTGTAATGTTAAACAGGCGACGTCTTGAGATTTTAATATTGTTACATAAATTTTAATAACGAACAATGTGGCGAATGCTCTCCTGAAATTGTTTTTGATTGTCATTTCTTCTTGAGTTGCCTGGTGGCATTGCTCGGTTGAGGTTCGGTACGAGTATTTGAAACGAAGTTAAGCAAGCAACGTACGGTCAGATCAATGGGTGTCAGTTTTAGTAGTATATAACTCTTTTCGTTGTATGATACAAATACTTACTGCTTAATTATCGACAATTATCGACGGCCCGACAGCACTGTCTGTAGTGAACCTGCCTGCTGTGCCGGGAGTCGCGGGTTCGAATCCCGTAAGGGACAAATATTTGTATGACGAATATTCATATTTGTACCCGAGTCATGGATGTTTGTATCTATATATGTATTCTATATCGTTGTCTAGTTATCATAATACAAGTCCAGGCTAGATTCTGGAACTTTAAATGTGACTAGATAATTTGTGTGACACTGTCCAAAAAAAAAAAAAAAATGGCATTTTTGTTTTACTCCAAAAATGGGGACGAACTCTAGTGGGCAACTCTTATTCTTGGGCATTTCGTCTTAGTATTTCTCCAACTCGCTGACAGTATACAATGTCGATTGGGAGAAACACAAGATGGTATATTTAGTTCTTAGATTTGATCTATGACTTTGTTATTACCAACAAGCGTTTCGTAATACACTAATACGGTTTAGGTATGTACACATAATACTTTCATCTCTACAAACATTTCTTTCCAATTCAACTTTCCCAACAAAGAATAAACCCTGAAATTCGATGGGCAGCATTTCCGCTTCTGTCATGTAAATAACGATTCTGTAACGCTGTGTATACTATGTTTACATATGTACTGAAGCCTTTATGTCAAACAGAGTGAGGTTTTCATTCAGCTTTTCTGTTGAATCAGACGGATTTGGATGGTGAATTTTTGGGTCACATTATACGGCCCATTTTTTGTTAGAGTTTGGTAAATGATTATTTACGGTAAATTTGCCAAACGGGAACCCTACAATTGCGCGGGGTGGTAAAATAAAACCGGTCAGGTAGGAGTCCGGCTACGGCTACCACGTACCGGGGGTTCCGTACTACACCACCACACAAAATATAAACTTATAAAAAAGTTTATTTTTCTCCGGGATCTTTAGCGTGAGACCGAGTCACAATTGACCGGTTTTTATTATTTTTTGTTATACTGTAGAGTTTTCTCTATAAGCATACCATGCTTGACGCTTGTATGTATTACCGTTTTTACGATAGGGCGAGAAGAAAAAACGTTGATAAAATCTAGTTTCAATCTGTCACCGTGTGTGCTTCTACGTGCGGTTCCTAACATCTCCTTGCTTCACAAATGACGGATTGACGTCTGCCGCCCCATCAATGCGTCATCGTTTGTGGGTAACCGTTGGCGCGCTCCATAGAAACGTAGTCTGGTTATATTTTCAATACAAACCAAATAAAGTCAATGACATTTTTCAGAAACAATCTAGTTGTCAATGTATCAATCTAGTTGAAACAATCTTGTTTAGTTTGATTGTCTGAAGCAGCCCCTATGATTGATACCCTGTATTTTCAGTGGTCGAATACGAAATGGCCGGCACATCTATTCAAAACAAAATTTAAAAAACAATAACAACCGAAATAATAATTCAGTTCGCAGTTCCAAACGTCTTAATAGTTAGTTGGCAAGCTTTGTTATCCCGACACCAGAATGTGAATCTGTGTGGAGTCTGCGGCCGTAATCTGCAACATACTGTCCTCTAATTGCGGTCCTAATTGCCCCACCCTCCCCTCCCTTCTTTATTCTCTCCTTGTTATATGACACACGGTCCAGTAGACCCTCAAACATTTTCATGATACAATCCTGAAACATAGGCAAGAGAAGAATGGGTCGTTAAGCAGTCAGGTGGGCTGATGATATTACGAAGGAAGAATTGGATGAGACTGGCACAACACAGAGTGGCATTATGGGGAGGAGTTTTATATTTTGCCGTGGGTGGGCAAAAGCAGCTAATGATTATAATGAATCCTGAAACCAGAAAAATTCTCAAAGTAAACGTTGCTGCAGAACGTTGCAGTAAAACATCGAAAGGAAACATGCATAGGTTGAAATTCTGATGCGTATTTGGAGATTTCCGCATTGAGGACACGTGGTGGACAAACCACCATACACCATCTTTAAGAGTAGGCCCGATGATGCCGATGTTGATGAAACTTTGCTGCAATTCACCTAAAAAGTTGTTTTAACAAAGTTTCTTTCTGACAACCCTGACTACTTTCTTAACGGGCTCAATTTCAGTAAGTACCCGTTAATTTCTTTGTTATATACGCTAAAATAAAATTTTTAAAATTTGTGTCAATTTAAAAGTAAGCTTTTACGAATTTATAATCTCATCGCTTAACTATAATTTCAACTACTGAAGGATAATAATTAAGCCATGACTAAGAAAATTCCCAATTTTAAGCTGTCTTTTGAACGACCATTATCAACTGAATTCTGCATTCTCATCACCCGTGTGTAACATACCATCTGTTGTTCAAAAGGTCTCGCACGACATGTTCTATCCAGCACCAACGAGCATAACAAAGCTCAGAATCCCAACCGTCTGTGTGTCTCACGCCTGGCCGCTTCGGCCAACACATGCCATCTGTTGGCTCAAGAGAGGCCTAGCACGATGCCAAGCACGATATATTCCCCTAATGGTGAGATTACAAATCGCTACGCTTATTCAAACACTGGTTGGCAAGAATTAGGGTTTAGTTCCGTTTTGAAACTTTGTCTTTAGTTAAGCTCGTTCAATATGTTATGAGCACAAATGGTACGTGTTAACGTTAAGAAACATACGTATTGAATGTTTATTAATTTAAAGGTTTTTGTTGTTGGCAATGATTGTACCTACCATAGCATAGGCATAGACCTCTTCTCGATAGTAGAATGAGATCTAACAATAACTAGTAGGTAATTCTTTTGTTACACTGCAGAACTAAGGTTTCCACTCACAAAAGGAATGAAAGGGGGTGTACCTCTTCTAAGAGGGTTAAGTGTTAATTGATGAATGGAAGATATATAGTAGAAGCTACTGCGGAAATATTAGTCAAGCCTCTTTAGACTTCATTTTTTATTTAGTTGGATCAAAGACAACACACTGCGGTTTCACACAGCGAATCTGTGAATAGAACATAAACATTTTTTTATTGTATTTCCATTTGGAAAGGTCGTCTTCCCTTTGACACTCATCGACATGAGAGTATCAAATTCAACGAATCTTCAGTTTACAATTTTATTGTATAGTGGGAAGACATCATTTTTAGATCTCCACGACAATATCTCAGTGACAATTCTAACAGACTCGTTGCATCTAGACTCTAGAGAGTTCTCAAACAAACGATTGCATCAAAATTCAGCCTTTCAAAATCTCAAAAGAACACAGAATCCCTTTCAAAAATGCGCAATTTCAAACAAGCTACGACTGAGAGACTTTTCTCTTGTACAAACAACACCTACAATAAAGCGAATCGCTTCAATAGAAAGCAAGCAGGTGCGGAACCCAACGTAAATAAGCTATACCGACAATTTGCGGGAATGGCAGCGCAAACATTGCGATACTTTCCACATTTGTGACTCAGGGTTTTCGAACATCGTGCTTAAGGGGTCGTGGATTACAATACTTGTTTTATTCTCCACTGACCTCTTAGTTTTTATCATGCCGTCAAGTGTCCAGCTTTGAATAGCACCAATCTAGATGGGTGTCCTAAGGGGCGACTAATTAAGGCATTATCAACATCTCTGATAGTCTCGTCATGTGGTTGCAGCTTACAGCCACTGCATCCGACCTCTTCTCTAATTCTAGAAGGTAAGGACGAGAAAATACATTACGTGTTAAGCACATGTACCAAACTATCATGTGTACAGTAGTCTTATTTTAGTATGAGAATTTTGTTCATCTCCTCTGTACAAAATAACAAATTCAAAAGTGCAGGAGAGGCTTAAGCACTTAACTTATCGCCGAACATGTTTGCATGTCGGTCGAATGCGCAAAGAATACCCCCTAGTACTGATATTTTTGCAAGCAGGTACCTAAATGGATTCCAAGTATAAAACTAACTAACTACAAGTACTAAGTACTTCACACTCAGGTACTAAGATATTCAACCCTTGTTCACGTAAAGTAATCGTGTTCAATGAAATTGAGTCTGTGAGTTTCGGCGTCACGCGTTATCGGATTTGCTAGCACGCGTTTGGAATCCGACGAACTTCCATCCATACCTCACAAGAAGTCCCCTACTATAACTCTTATTAGCTTTGCACTAAGAATGTAAATAGATTGATTTGAGAGGCTTGCTATGAGAGACAAACTATCGCCTGCCTACGAATTGCATCTCGAAGTGCATGCAGTTGCAGTAAAAGCTGAGTGCAAGATTCGTTCGATAAAAACTTGGTAACGTTCTTAGTTTGACAGTGTGTTTAGTTGTTTGAAAGGTATTTCTGGTTATATGTGGTATTGGTAAATATTATGTAAACGTCAAAGGAAAGGAAAACAAACAAAAACATTTCTACAGATTCAATAAAACAATCAAACGAAATCATGGAATCCTACTTGGTCTAAAGAACAATTGAGTATGGTATTCCATACAGTACGGACACGGTACTCCTTGCCTTCCACCAATTCTCACCTCAACCGCTCCTGGAATCCGGCAGGACGACAGTAGGCAATACTGTAGGTCTACCATGAGTTTTCACCGTACTTTACTATTGTAGTTACGTCGCCAATTTTGAATTGAATTTCGTACAGAGCTCCTTGTGGTTACGTTAAGAACTAATTTCTGTCATACGAATTTGGCGACGTAACTACAGTAGTAAAGTTCAGGGAAGACTCATGGTAGGCCCTTTGTAGTCCTCTATCACTCGCATTCACTCAATTTCACATGTGCTTACCTCTTCTTATCAGTGCGAACTCTTTTGTATGATCCTTTGACTCCTCATTACCTTAAGGAACGCCTGACTTTCTGTTCCTCCACCACTTGTCGTAAATTTCGTTCCTCTGAAAACATAGGCAGACATGCATAGATCTCTCGTTACCACGAGAAACAAAAATATTTCAACCCCGACTTCAACCCCATGAGTGAGAGTTCCGTAGGCCAACAATAAAAAAGAAACAAAACTAGCGTTCCAGCAGTAAATCTCTCAATGTATTTTATGAGTTACAACTTACAACAGCGGTGTGTAATTCACAGAAGCGGATTCTAGCGATAAACAGAAACGCCACCGACCACGGTATTTGTTCCGTGTTGAAAAAATGAGCAAGGGAACTTTATGGAAAGTAGCGAAGGGTTCCTTCCTTATGTAATCGAAAATTTCTTTTTTTTTAAATAAAATGATAATGTATTTTCTCGATTGTAATGATTGTAGATATAGAAAAAAATGATCCGTGATAATACAGATAGCATATTTCCCGAGAGGGTAGTCAGTGATATTCTGAAACCTCAGAACATCAACGTTTCACTAGATAATAAGAGAGATAGAGTATTTAATACAAGAAAGGTATTTCAAAAACGTAGCTGCTGGCGATCAATAGTTACTACCAACCGAACAGGACATAGGCGTAAATATATGTACGCAATTGTGTTAACATTTCAATTTACGCTTATCTCCTATCAGGAATGGAAATTACAGACTGTTATCAATTGACTTGCCCTCAATTATCTGTGGTACTCGTATTCCATCAAAACAGCCCATCAATTTAATCAAGTTGACACAATCATCATGAAAGGCTTGGCTTCTGTTATTATGCCGTATTGATCTAGCTAACTAAAAGCAAACAGTTTGATATGTCTAATAAGTTTAAATAAATAGTAATATCGTAAGTTCTAAAATTTTTTATGTATAAACCTTAAATGTTAAACCTGAAAAAAATATTTAATGTATCTGTGTGTATCAGAGGCCCAATAAGGCGGTTTGAAAATTCTCTGACAGCAAATTGACCACTAACGTGCCTCCATGAATCCACACTGGGCCCGCGTGGAGGAATATGCCCCACTCCTTCTTACCATTATTCGTGAGAGGAGGCCTTTGCCCTGCAGTGGCATACAACTTAACTGTAACAAAGTATTTAAGTTTGGTTCAACAATTTTAACCCACAGTACCCTAAACTGACCACGGCAACGTCTGAAAAAATATAATCCATTTTAATTTCCTTCTCTTTGCACTATGTTTTGTACACGGCGGCTATTCGGATTTTATTGAACGTGGCTCGTACAGGTTTTGAGTTCCGCACATGGTATTACCTTTTTAATAAATCTTTGTTATCGAGAGAGGTTTTTCTGGTAGATTGATTTGATGAAGGACTTTGAAAGGTTTTGTGCTGAGGAAAATGGATTCGCTTAGGTTTTTATGTGAGAAAGATAACGCGTTTACCCAGCACTAGGAAAGCAAAAAAGAGCGCGATATTTTAATTGGCATTGTAACAAGATTTAGAAGTGCTACTCTAGTTGGTTATCTATACCCTTTGGTTCTTTATTGCAGATTTTATTCTTTTTCTATATTCTTCTATCGAGTTCATCATCTCAGCCGATGGACGTCCACTGCTGGACATAGGCCTCCCCCAAGGATCGCCATAACGACCGGTCCTGCGCTGCCCTCATCCAACGGTTCCCGCCGCCTTCACCAGGTCGTCGGTCCATGGTGTGGGTGCCTTACAAGTACACTGTCGTATAGAGTTGATGGCATTGTATTCTAAATCTTTCCAGCCCAGTATTTCGCCACACGGATAACATTATCGGCAGCATCTGTAAGCTCCGTTCGCGTGCAGGTGTCCGGGCAGGAAGGGCAGGATACAATATGGGCCATAGTCCGAGTAGGAACAGAGCATTTACACCTGAGGTCCAAGTTTTTTCAATTTTTAAATAGATCTATAAAATATAATGTCTGCGTATCGCACCTTTAAAAACAAACCGTTACTAAACGAAAATATCAAATTTTACACAGGAGCATATATAAAGAAATATGAGCGGTTTTTTCGTCATAAAATTTATATACGTTGTACTTTGAGCCGTATTTTGAGGTTATAGTGTAGATATTTCTTTACTTTATTACATTATAATTCAGAAAAGTTATTTTTTTAATTGGAACATTATTAATTATGGTTTTTAACTTTTATAGTAACACTTTTCCGTTAATTTTTTTTCGATAATGATTATTAACTATGAAGTCACTGTGTAAATTTTATAATTATACAAAACACTATATAAAATCAGAATAATTCGAAGATATTACTTTACTATCAAATTGAAAATAATATAGTTAGCGTTCCTTCTAATTATACCTGGAAAGATACTTTAAATAACATTTTCGAAATCATGTTTTATTAGAAATCAAAGAGAGATCCATACATTTATTTTGCATTGTTAATTTGGGATTGTTAAGATTGCTAGGTAGCCAATATTATGTCTATATTATTATGTCGTGATCTACTTCAACGGGGGAAAGTCCGAGGTAGACTTACTCATTGAAAATTATGAAGTTGTATGATGATGAAATTGAAGACGATTTTGAGCTAGATGAGTTAGATCTTCCTCTTTTGTTTGAGCTCGGTGATCTTATTTCTTACCGACTTAGGTAGTTTCCGCAATTTCTTCATCCGTAGAAAAAGAACATGAAGTAACAGTGATGCTTGTGGTTGCGATTCGATTACTTAGATTTAGCGAAAAAGTTAAATCTGCATCGGGGATGTGATTCAGCTCACCCACAGATCGATTTTTGTGGGGCTGCAGTCATTTCATTCGAGGATAGTCCTTCAAACGCGCTCCAAACAAACGAAGTTTGATTATATTTTCAATACTAACCATTTAAAGTCAGTTAAAGTCAAATACATGTTTTGAATAAGTAAGTTATAAACTAATCTCTGTGTTGTGTGAGATTTTCGTTAAAATGTATAGTTTCAAACTTACTGTGGCTCAAAGATTTCCATACCTACAAATCTTAAATTAATCATAGCATTAGAACTTTATATTTTAACGAAAATTCATGAATATTCATGAATATTCATCCACAGGCATAGAGATTAAGATTTAGATCGTGTTTAATTTAAAAAAAATATTACCTTTGATTGGTTAGTAAAAAATATTATAATCGTAGGTACTTCGTTTGTACGGAGCTTGCTGCAAGAAATAGCAGCCACGAAAGTGAAGAACCAATAAAATGAAATTATCTGAATCAACGTTTTTTTTTTATTATTACCATGAAAACCTATTAAGAAATATATATTTTATTTTCAAGTAAGTACCTACACACTGCACCTAAAACAACATTTATTTCGTTTTCGATTTGTATAAAACTGATACTCAATGCCATTAAACTAAGATTAACTATTCGATTTTATTATCAAGTCAATATTTAATTACAAAAATAGTACCAACATAAATAAAATGTAAGTGGCAAACTGCAACTAACCAAAAATTATTATCTCTCTAGATAAGAAAAACGGTGACTAACCCAATCATTACTCTTTAGTGGTAAATATAATTGCATAAATATCCCAAAACATAAAAGTAAAGGGTAGTTATACTAAATGTAACATTTTACCGGTAACCTATCTTACTTTCGAAATTTCACTGACCGAATTTCAGTTGTTCGAAAACGGTTTATAGAAGTTTCTAGTGACAGATATTTTGTTACACATACATTTGTTACTCCTTATAAAGACTTGACAGAAGTATCATTTTCCAGAAAATTTAAAATCAGAATTTCATAATCATTTTTTTTCTTTTGACAACGGTCTTCTGGGTTCGAAGTTTTAAAATGTAGAAGCAACTTCTTCCATAGTATGACTAGGACACAACACAGTAAAGTTTTCTGTAATAATTACCTAGTAGATACATGATACCAGGATTATAGCACCAACATGCTTGCTAGCATGCTGCTTGCTTGCCTGCTGCATGCTTGCTTGCTTGTTGCTTGCTAGCTTGTATGCATGTTGGGGGGTGCGGGGGGCGGAAACCCCCTGCCTGAGAAATACAAACTGGTGGTTTTAAAATTGTAGTTTAGGTTAGGTTAGAATATGTAAAACACTTAGCGGGCGAAGCGAGCAGAACATCAAAATGCTTGCTGCATGCTTACTTGCTTGCTGCATGCTTGCTTGCTTGCTGCATGTTTGCTTGCATGTTGCTTGCTTGCTTGTATGCATGTTGGGGGGTGCAGGGGGGCTGCGCCCCCCGCGAGGGGGGTTCGGGGGGCGGAAGCCCCCTGACTGAGAAAAACAAACTGGTGGTTTTAAAATTGTAGGTTAGGTTAGGTTAGAACATGTAAGACACTTAGCGGAGCGAGCGAAGCGAGCGGAGCATCAAAATGCTTGCTGCATGTTTGCTTGCTCGCTGCATGCTTGCTTGCTTGCTGCATGCTAGCTTGCTTGCTGCATGCTTGCTTGTTTGCTTATATGTATGTTGAAGGTGCAGTGGGGTGGACGCCCCCTGCCTGAGAAAAACAATCTGGTTTTTTAAAATTCTAGGAAAGGTTAGGTTAAATATTTCTGCGGAAAAGTGACTGTACGGAAAAACAAATATTCGAAAAAGTAAATTATCTGACTTACATTACTTTGGAAAACTGTGTTACAGAATTTTGATTAATTGGTTAAAAGAAAAAAAGGACAATAAAAAATCTGGCTCCTCAAAATATGGCGAATAATATTTCGGGGAAACAAAAAAAAAGGGAAACAATAAAAAGTGTAACGATTTCGGAGAACTAAAATTCGGAAAACTCTTTTTCGAAAGTACGATAGGTAACCCATTTTACCAATGAAACCATAGGTGTGAATTGCATAATTTGATAAAAAGAAAACTGTGACTAAACAAAATGTTACACTTTACCAATTAAAAAGGGTAGACAAAATCCCCTTTACGTGATGTGCAGGCGTGTTTATCCAAATAATCACACTATTCCTATAAACTTCCGTCAGTATTCCTCAACGGACATGTAACAATTGGTTTAGACACAGTTTTGCATTTAGCAAGCCATATTTTTTCACTCTTTTTTAGTTTAGTACCGCACTAAAAAGCGCCATCTCTCTCCTAAAACGGAAAGTGTCAAATTCATTTTGTAGTTTATGGCATCATATGAAAGATGGCATTGATAACTCAATTCTTTAAAAATTTCATTTAGTAACGGTTTGCCTTTAAAGGTGCGGTATATCGACCACTATTTGCAGGTTGAATGGAAGAAACAGCTCTATAGCGATAACGCCACCTCTGGGCTTATTGAACTATAACATCAGAAACGAAAAACACCAATTGATGTCACTGATTTGTGCCTTTTGCTATTTTGCTATTTTTGCTTTTGCTTTTGCAAACATTCGCTTTATAACAAAAAAAATATATTTGGTTTTAAACATTGGCATTGTTCTATTTTATTGTTGCAAATAGGCATCAATCATGCAAAGTGCATGTTGCGAAACAATCTACCTCAAACATAAACAAAGAGAACCACCTAACATCAAACAATAGGCTAATAAATCAATGATTTGAACGTCATAAAACTTTCTAAAAAATATGAGGTGTCATCCGCAAACAATGCAGGTTCAACTGCCCAGCACATAGCACCGTGATAGCAAAACTTTTCCACCGGGCCTGGCAATAATCGCCGCTGCCGAACAAAAACGAAGCAAAACCGAAGTAAAATAGAGCAAAACGGTGGAAAACAAAACAATTGACACTCGCTACAAAACTATTCTTCTCGCTATTGGTAGCAAAAATTTATGACTTTTGTTTCTCAGATAGTTTCCTTATTTATAGGTTGTTTTGTTTGGTGAAATTTTCAAGTTCTTCGCTTCAATTGCGGACGTTATTATGACATAGGGTTTGCTAAAAGCTACTATTTGGGTAGAATTATAAAGTTTAAGTAAAATAGATGAGCGTTTGGGATAGTAATTAACCAAGAGCTTTTTGTAGCTCATGTCTCAATCAATCAATCAAATCAGCCCACATCTATCCGTTGCTGGCACAGGTCTCCCTCTTATTGCGCAATTCTTCGCGGTCATGTGCTAATCTGATCCACTGTCAACCTCACAATGTCACCGGACCAATGTTCTGGTGGTCTGCCTACTGAACTCTGTCCTTCTCTTGGCCACCACTCTGATACTGCTTTCGTCCACCGGCCATCTTCCCGTCTAGCCAAATATCCTGCCCATCTCTACCCTTGGTTCCTTGTCGAATTTCGATGTTAGGTAAATTCATGTCTCTTATCAACATCTCTTTACTGTGCTATTAAGTTGGTGCTCAATGGTGTACAGATTCAAAAAAAATAAAAATACCAAATCCAGACGGTTATCGTAAGAGGCGAATAATCTCATCAGGGCCTATAGACAAAGTATCTTTCGATTAGCGTTAACGACAGTAGAAAACATAAAAATGTATGGACTTGACGTATGGTGACGAAAGCAAATGTCAAAATGTCAAATCCATACATTCTGTCATTTTTACTAGCGTCTACGCCAATAGAAATGCTACTTTGTCTATAGGCCCAGGAATCGTGAACATCTCTGATGTCCAATGACACCGTGGATCCTTGCACCCAACCCCACATTTAATAATAGCATTGGTTTCATAGACTTAAACTCTAGCGATAGACTAGCCCTTTCATAGAAGCAACATGTTCCACTTGAATGAGGTGTCCGCACCTGATTGATGTTCCCGAGTTCACTTCGTCACTATGGCAATGACAGACCACAATATGTCATTCTGTGTTGTTTTGCGTGACATGTTGTTTATTTGAACGAGCTTGTCTATCGCTAGAGTAATAATAATATGTCTATGATTGGTTTCCTATTCCACTCATTATTATATCAGCCGACGCTGTCGTACTGTTGGTCAAAGGCCTCCCTTCGTTCTCTCCAAGCACATCTCGCTTCTATTAGCCATTTCTTAAATAAGCCATCGATTTCATTCCATCGCCTTCTTCTAAGCACATATTCATGCAGTTAAAAATTCCCTGAGTACCTGAATACACTGCATCTTGAGTTATGATTACGATGAATTGGATTCACACGTCAAAATTGCGCAGTCAATTTATCTAGTGCACGCAAAAAAAACAAAGTAATGCATTAAAATAATTGTCAATTAAATAATTCAAAAAGCAACCGTATTCCTTCACCGCAAACAAACATTTTGAAGCGTGCATGATTTGTGAAAAACGTCCAGCCGGCAGCCGTGCGGAGATGCTGTGAATTCGTTGAATTTCCGGCGTACGGTGCACTGATTAAATTTGCAGTTGTGCGCGAGCAGGTGGCTACCTACGCGTTTTATAGTTGTATGTACCGAACGTTTAATTGCAAGTAGCTTTTATCATTTTTGGTAGTTTATTTATGTTGAGCGCTGTGTAGTTTAAGCTAGGTTTAAGCTCAGAATAGACGAGCTTGTTTATTTCCAAGGTATCCATATTTTCGTTTTAATGTTAATTAAAATTAATTAATCAATGCTAGGGTATCGCTACATTTTGATACCTACCTATATAACTACCTTCGCCACACTCTGGGCTGCACTAAAAGATTGCGAACAGGTGAGGACTGCTCTACCAAGGTTTAACCCTCACCTCACTAGGAGCCTCCTGCATCTCAGGAGAGCTCAACTGCGTCTTCTAACTGGAGTCACTAACAGTCCTCTAAGCAGAGTGGGCCGAGGAAACGGCTTCGTACGTGCTGTTTGAATGCAACGGGTTAGCACACTATCAGGCACAACACCTTGGATCACTGGGGTCTCTTCTAGAAGTCTTCGGCAAAATTAACAAGCTGGTGGGCTTCCTGGAGGAGCTGGGATGGCAGGAGTAAAGTGCCAACTCACGCAAAATAGGCGCCTTCAACGTCAAATTGCGGAAACCAAGCCCGCTCTACCAATAGGTTCCAATAGGAAAATACTTACCTATATTAGTTACTGTTTTTTTTATTACAGACATGTGGGTTCAGGGCAAGAAATAACACAGTTTATTTACACTTTAATACATTTATTTTCAAATAAAAACAAACTTCTCTTTTCTTTTTGTATTTTCACCTTACATCGTATATCGCAGTCTGACAACCCGCTCGAGACAGTTCATTCCGGTCTTCCCATCCTTCGCTCGTTCACCCGTTCACTCATTCATTCATTTCACAACTCTCATTCTATGTCCTTCCGTCCAATCCCACACTCAGCCCTCCTGCATTCATGTCTGTCCTCAGACATTTGATTACAACAGTGTTAAAAGGTAAATATTTTTTTCTCACATTAACATCTTAAAGTCTAAACAAAAGAAAACTTATATAAATACATAATACTCATGTAAATTTCAAACCTTTCTGGCTCAATTTGGTTACATCTATGCAGTAAGAAAACTTATGTAAATACTTTTTACTTAAATGTTACATTTCAAACCTCACTGGCTCAATTTGGTTACATCTAAGAGTATGCAGTATCACTATCAGTATCATAGTTAACTACATGTTATGGGTAAGTAGTACTTCCCTAGAAAATCATAAATGCAACTTAAGTGCTATTCAGTAAACAATAAAAGACAGAGTTACATCTTTTAAACTTAAGTGCTAAACCGTAACAGAAAAGAATATCTTTTCAAACTAAGATTATAATAATAACATGACATTCATTCATCATCTTTTATACAATCAATTAAATGTGAACTTACAGTACTTCAATCTGAGCCGCTGGCATAATCTGGCCAAGGTTTCATGAAATCAGAGGATGTGGTAGTTTTGTTAGGCCCTTCGGTTTGAGGGTCAGCCTTCTCTACTTCATACCTGTTGTTGCGTTTTACCTTGGTTACGGTATAAGGTCCCAAGAACTTTGGCTTCAACTTCAGGCATGTCCCGAACTGCGTTCTTTTTATGGCTACTAGACTTCCTTCTTTGTACTTTCTACTTTCCCTCCTTTTGCTATCGTAATTTTTCCTATTGTCGTCCTGGACTTCCAATATTTGTTTCTTTGCTTTTTCCCTTAGCTCTTCTCTGCCCTGCACGAAACTATCTCTCTTTTCTTGTTTAAGCAGATCTAAAATTGCAATGTCATTCTTCATTTTCATCTTTGTACCTATCAGCAGTTCACATGGTGTAGTGTTGATGCTCCTCTGGTGTGTGCTGTTGAGTGCTCTCTGAACTCTACTTACTAGTTTATACCATTGAGTGGGTTCTTCTAGTGAAAGCTTTGCCAATACCGATATGATCGTTCTATGGACCCTTTCGACCTGCCCGTTTCCTCTTGGCACTCCAGTCGTGATTTTTACGTGTTCTATTTCTTCCTGCTCACAATACTGTGCAAAACTATTACTGGTGAATGCAGTCCCTCTGTCTGTAATAATTCGTGCTGGATTTCCAAACATCTGTTGATGAATTTCTAGTTTATTCAACGAAACAAAAACTTTATTAAATATAAGAGACATCATAATTAATTTAAAAGAATATACATACTTCAAATCTGCAACACGCTTTGTCAAAAATGGCGACATAACAATCTGCATCTGCAACACGCTTCGTCAAAAGTTAAACATATAATAATTTAACACAACACAACAACAACAACACTACAACACACAACACCACAACACAACACAGTGTTTATTCAACACTTCTTGAGTAGTAGTACTCTTCGTCGGAAACAACCACACAAACTTGGTAAATGCATCAACCAGCGTAAGAATGTGGTTATATTGCTTACGGGTTTCTGTAAGAGGTCCGATATGATCGAGATGCAGTGTATGAAGCGGGGTTTCCCCCTTTTCTATCGGGTTCAAAAACCCTTCTTGCTTGCCACTCTTCCTGGATGCTAGCAGGCATGGTATGCATGTTGCAATGAAGTCTTCAACTTTCCTGTTCAGCTTTGATATGTAGTAATCTTTACTTATCAGCTCCGTCGTCTTCTTCACTGCAAAATGACCATTCCCATGTGCCATAGCGATGATTTCTCCTTCCATCTTCTGTGGTATGACGACACGATGCTCTGCACCCTTATACAGCAGACCTCCTTGTAAGTAAAAATCGTTGTATGACTTACCATCCTCCAAGATCTTCATTATCGCTTTCAACCCAGAGTCCGTCTCCTGAGCATGTCGTACATCACTGTGAAGATCAGAGAATATAGCTGCCACGTATGGATTTCGGCTTAGGGCATCTGCGTGTCTCATCCTAGAGCCCTCTCGGTGTTCAATGGTGAAATCATAGTCTTGAAGGAATAAGACCCATCGAGCCACTTTGGTTGACATAGCCAGGTCTTTCTTGTTCAACGTCATCTGGAATGCTTTACAATCTGTAACTATTTTGAAGTGCTTGCCGTAGAGGTAGTGCCTGAACTTCTTAATACCTTCTATGACTGCCAATGCCTCCAATTCATAACTGGTGTATCTACTTTCGGCATTTGTTGTTCGTCTGCTCATGTAATGTATGGGATGTAATTCACCATTACAATCCCGCTGCATTAGTATCGCTGCATAGGCCACATTCGAAGCATCGGTATGTAGTTCAGTTTCAGCTCTTGGTTCATATATCTTTAATACAGGGCTACTCGCCAACTTCTCCTTTAGTGTCTTGAAAACGGCTCTTTGCCTGTCATTAAACTCAAACGTCATATCTTTCCTCAGCAAGTCTGTGAGAGGTTGTGCAAGCATTGCATAATCCTGGATGAATTTTCTGAAATAAGAAGTGAGACCTAGGAAACTGTGCAGTTGCTTCTCATTTCTGGGCTCAGGGAATTTCATGACAGCGTCTGTCTTCCCTGGCGATGGCATCACCGCACCTCCTTCGATAACATGTCCTAAGTACTCCACTTTTCTGACCAGAAGCTGTGACTTTGTCCAATTAATTTGCAGTCCGTATTCTGAAGCACATCGCAACACCTCTTCCAACCTTCCTGCAGCTTGTTCTTCATTTATTGCTGGAATCAATATATCATCAATGAATATTATGACGACCCCCCTCATGATCAAGTCTCTGAATATTATTGTTATGTATCTAGTGAAAACTTTTGGACAGGTAGCTAAGCCAAAGGGTGCTCTTAAAAACTCATATTGGCCGGACATTGTAACAAAAGATGTGTACTTAATGGATTCTTCATGAACACGTAAATGAAAGAATCCATTCTTTAAATCAATCACACTGAATACTCTGGCGTTTGCTAATTTGTCAATGTGATCGTCGATGATAGGCAGTGGGTATTCATCTCTAAGCATTTTCCTGTTAATCAGCCGATAGTCAACGCATATCCTCAAGCGTCCATCCTTCTTCCTCACAAGCACGAGTGGGCTAGCATATTCGGAAAAACTTACCCGAATGACTCCTTCCTCCAACCATTCCTTGATCTGATGGTCCACCTCCTCTTGTTCCACAGCAGAGATTCGTCGTGGTCGCTGAGCTACTGGTAGATCATCTTTGAGTGTAATCTTCAATTCTATAGGAGCCTCCTTCGTCTGGCATGGATGGTAGTTATCCACCAGCTTAACTACTTTATCTCTCACAGCCTTGTCCATCACATGACCTACAGAATCAACAGAACATGGAAAACACCTGACCTTATTTAACCAGTTGTCCGGTTTCATCCACACAGATCCACCTTTCATCACTGTCACAACTTTGCACAGAAATTCATGGCCTAGTATAACATTAAAAGGTATACAGTCTCTAGGGATGATGTAAAACTTGACGTCATCGTACACATATCCATCAATCTCAATACTTGTTGTAAACTGTCCCATTGAAGCCACCTTAGAGCGTCCTAAACCGGTTAGGGTTACGCCTTTGTCGAGCTCCCCCTCTGGGAGACCAATGATCTCAAAATAGTTCACAGATACTAGGTTCACATCACTTCCCGAGTCGACTAAAGCACTAGTCGATTTTCCGCACAATTTCACTTCTTTAACTGGCTTTACAGTTTTAACGCAAGAATCACCGAGCTTGTTTACTCCTAAAACGTCACATTCACTGTTATTATCGCTGTCATCGCTGTCATCACTGTCATCACTGTCCAGAATGCCTTTCGCAAGGCTGCAAAACTGACAGTCGTCGTTACTGCATCGTTGCTTGCTCGCAGCGCCCTCTTGTGTCGTCGCGAAGAGTGTTCGTTTCTGCTGCCACTGTCCAGGGATACCATAGTTTGGACTGAACTTGCTGTTACTCGCGCTGGGTTTCTCCTTGCCTTGAATCGGACCACTTGGCTGTGGTACCGGTCCTTTTGGCGGCTGCGGAATCTGTGGCGGCACGCTTGTCTTGAATGTTTTTCCTGGGCACTCAGGTGAAATATGTCCAAACTTGTTACAGTGGAAACATTTCTTACCATGTTGCCTACGTGGGCATTCCTCGCTTACATGGTTCCTCTCTCCACAGCTATAGCACCTGACTTCCACGCGCACATGCTTCATATTTTGCTGCTGCTGCATGCCTCGACCTTCTTTCCCCATCTTCCCCTTCATAGTTTCATACACTTTAAGTTTCTCTTTTAGGTCAGAGTACGTTGTGACACCATACAACATAACCTTGTTGATTTCATTATCCTGAATACCATCGATTATATATTTGATGGCCACATAGTCAGCCATTTTCCCACGCTTTCCCAGTTCCTTCATCGTAAACATATAATCGATGCACGACTCATTAGCCCTCTTCTTCCGGGCAGTCATGAGCTCGTGTATAGATTTTATATCTACCGTGTCGGTAAACTCTTTGAGTATCGCGATGCGTAGCTCCTCCCAGGTTTTGAATGTTTTCTCAGCACATAGCCACAAAGCAGCCGTCCCAATTAATGAACGTCGTGCTACCAAAAGTTTTTGGGTCTCTGTCCACCCGAAAATGTCACCGTTATCGTTGATATCCTGTATCCACCTCGAAGTCGTGTACGTAGCGTCGTGCCCATCGAACTTTGGGATCAGGTCTTCCGTCATGTGTAGCATACCTCCTCGTACTACTTCCGATACTTCCCCATCTTGTTTTTCTTCCGCCATCGCACCCGTTAGTCGTAAATAAACGTCGTAATTCGTCGTAGAAAGCGTCGTAAAGTAAATCTTCCGTCGTGGTGGTGAAAGCCGCACGTGGAAAAGAAGATGGCTCCACCCATGGGCTCCACCTCGTGAGTCGTGCGTGAGTCGTAATCTTTTTTAATCTTACTTGAACTGTGTTATTTTGCCCCGTCCCGGACGTGCCCCCAAACTGTGGGTTCAGGGCAAGAAATAACACAGTTTATTTACACGTTAATACATTTATTTTCAAATAAAAACAAACTTCTCTTTTCTTTTTGTATTTTCACCTTACATCGTATATCGCAGTCTGACAACCCGCTCGAGACAGTTCATTCCGGTCTTCCCATCCTTCGCTCGTTCACCCGTTCACTCATTCATTCATTTCACAACTCTCATTCTATGTCCTTCCGTCCAATCCCACAGACATTTAAATGTTGTCCCATTCTGATGGATTTGAAATTTACCTAATCATTAATACCATAACTAATCGACTGCTGTATTTCTATCTACTTACAGTTGATGTTTGCGACCAAAATATTGACTATCACGAGGTGACTACTTTAAGGAATGACTTATTTAGAAACTTTGTTATAAAGCTAAAATGAAAGAGTCACCGACCCCAGACAAAAGAATCCACTGCACTAAGGTAGTACCTATATTTTACCTGACTGTACCTCGATGATTAAATTTGCAGTTGAATGCAAGCAAGTGGGAACGGACAGTCCTCACCGGGACTTTAATTTGGACGTTTGGGAAAATTCCGCGGGATTTTTACGGGAGTGAATGCTTGACATATTGGGGAGTGTTATTCGAAATTTGAATACTCCGGTGTTTATGCGAGGGATGTCACTTACGTTTTTTTGGGCATCTGTATGTGTATAATATATACACAAAATGCACGACAAAAATCCATTTTGGGATGGTCAGATATTCAGCTACAACTACTAATTGTCATGTCAAGCGCATCTGCAACAACAAAGATGAACTTTATAGATGTTTCGCAACTTCATCTGCGTGAAATATTTCTCAGAGTTAAAACTATCTTTATTATAAATTTCATCAAAATCTGTTTAGATGTTTAGCCGTGAAAACTAAGCAAACAGACAGAAACTTTTGCTCGTAGACATTATTTTGGATTAAAGGTGACAATCAAATTACCTTTTAAGGACACGCAATCCTAAAAAGTTAATTTACCCATAAAAGGACTGCAACTGTAGTATAGTCACAAACATAGAATTCTTTTTATCATGAAACAGAAACAAACTACACAGGGAAAACCATAGGTCTAAAACTACGAACCTCCTTCTACACGAAAGAAGCCTACCTTCAACACAAGCAATTTACTACCAAATATTAACAGCAAACTTCAAAATTGCAGGAAACCTTAACCTACAATCGCCGCAAACTTTATCAATCTAAAACGTAAAATCAATCATGCAACCTATCTATACTTACCATCGTTAACAATTCCCCTTTCAAAACTCTTAAGTCTTTGATGTTAGGACACAAATTGATTGGTTATTGGGACTTGGTGTGTAGTTCTGGCGATATTGGAGGTCGGTAATACATCGGCATCGTGGATCGATGGAGAGGCGACGAGACCCCTTCATCTGATGAGTGCCTATTGGCCGATTATGAGCGTCAATAACGTCGTGTAAAGGTCAGAACAATGCCTGCTGCGGAAACTGTAAATATTGCAGACCACTGTTGCAAAATAGTCTCAGTAATCCTACAAGGAAATTTTGGGGATAGAATAGAAATGGCCATTAAATGCGGTGATAGAAGAAATTTTTAAGAGTTGGTCGCTTTGAATTGTAGTCGTTTTATATATTGGTAAATTTTAGTAGTGATCTTTGAATTGGTGGTGAATTTCAAAAGTTATTTTTTTTTACTTTGATGCATGATCTTTTACAGCACTATTTTTTTAAATACAAGAAAAAAAATTTAAAGAGCATGTTCAGACAATGAAACTAAATAACTTTGCTCACGACTATGTTCCCCGAGGGGGTAGTCAGAGATATTCTGAAACCTCAGAACATCCACGTTTCACCAGTAGTACCGAAACTCTGTCCAGTGTGACGGGAGGTGAGCCCGTCGCCACTTATAATGGACAGTGGGTACAATACACGCCTCGAATTGAAGCATGCAGGTTTCCTCGCGATGTTTTCCTTCACCGAAAAGCCAGTGGTATTACAAATCGTACATAAATTCCGAAAAACTCATTGGTACGAGTCGGCTTGGACGGGGATCGAACCATCGCCTCCTGCACGGCAGGCAAGGCTACTCGCCACTGGACCACCACGGCTTTTTTCCCGTGGAGCATGGGTCGAAAACGAGAAAACAATTTGGACCTATACTAAAGTGCCGATCTGCCGATCAATCGTTTTTCAATAGGAGTTCCAGAAGCTTTTCTCTTTGTTCGACCCACATAATTATACACCCTTAAAAATGTATATAAAGATAAAAGCATTGCATAGTCACGTAGGACGCGCATAGTCTATAGAGTTTGACCACTAAAACTGACTTCTTATCATTCGATTTTAATGCAGGTCTTTATTTTTTGGTAAATATAATCCGACTCGCACTTTGCCGGTTTTTTTACTAAATTGTTTATACTTTCAGTGACAGTCCTTGGTACACACTTTAGGTAACGTAGTATAGTTATAGGTGAGGTATGATACTTATTGGATGGATTAATCAAGACTGTGAAAGAGGAGATAGCGAGGGAATTGATATAACGTATATTGCTATAACATAAACTTAATCTAAAGCTATTATTGTTACGAATATTGTATAGCAAAAAAAATAACCCTAATATTTATGTGTACGTACTAAAAAGTAATTGTTCATTCTTCTTCTCCTATTTAAATGTTATTATAACTCGAATAGGTAGTAGACCTTCAAATGGCAAAAAGTGAACTTTGCTAGAATACAACAGTATACGCTTGAAAATGTACATGAATGGGTTATGAGCTTCAGTTCTGTTCAAATTATGTACTTATGTATTTCTAAGTCATTGTGTTAATTATGTTAAGTTAAGTTAAGTTATAGCCTGTGGAATCCCACTGCAGGGCAAAGACCTCCTCTCACGAATAAGGGTGAGAGGGAGTGGGCCATACTCCACCACGCGGGCCCAGTGCGTGTTGGTGGAGGCAAGTTAGTGGTCACCTTGCTGTCAGAGAATTTTCAAGCCGCCAATAGGCCTCTGACCTGGCTTAATTTAATTAAGTTAATTATGTATTACCTACGAACTAGGTGACACGACAAACGAACGTCATGCGTCTCATGCGGGTAGAAGGAAAGAAAAGGGCGAAATAAAACGGTGTCGTGATCATTATGGCTTTCATTCTCTAAGCTTCTGCGTATTTCGCTGTTACTCCTTAAAACTTGACAAAAGTCATTGAAAACTATTTCAGGTATTTTGTGATGGAAACCAATCTAGTTTTGAAGGAAAACTGTAAAAATGGCCTGTTTGTCACAACATAACATACAATAACACAATGTTACTTCGCTCACTCTGTCCTAAAATTGTATTTTTTGCCTGATTTATTGTAAAGGATTACCGAGAATCTGGCTTGCCACATGCGGGATCCATTGTATCATGTGTACTGACTTCTTCTTTTTGTTACTAAAGATATTTGTATTTGTTATCAGAGTCGGTAGGAGTTATCGGCGTAACATCGTTTGCGTTCAGCTGTTAGAACATAAACCACAAAAACCAAGCAACACAGCTCAATAAAAGCTTCCCCGCAAACTACGCATCAGCATCAAGCACTAAACCAGCTGGTGAACGTAAAGCAACATTGAATTTGATGCACACGTCCTGTGGGTCCTCTATAAAATTAACAATTCTTATCACTGTCGCCGCTCGTAAAAGCCGGTTTGTGTGACTGGGTGTCTTACTAGCAGTTTTAGAAGGAAACTCGAACATACATCATAATCATTATCTGCTTTTATTGTACCATTACCCTTATAGTGACGCTGAGTAGGTGATACGACTTAATACGGATTGGTGGACACATATGCAACGCATCTGCCTTTTTTCTTCAGCCTCAATATGATTTCCATCACTGTTTAAGAGCAGTTATTACATAGGTACGTAATTTATGAAACTCATTGGTCCATGGTGTATTCTTTGGGATTAAAACCTTCAAGGTTGATAGCCCATGCTCCTCTGCAACGAGTCTTCATAACATGACGGCTACATTCCCTTTTGGTGTTTTCAAAAACCCCGTTGGAACCTACAATTACCTTTTCACCTGTAGGCCTTAGTCGCAGTATAAGTAAGAGTACGAGCTCACCCCTTCTCTATGGTATGTTAGGTGGACGACAATAAGCAGTGGTGTATTCCTCTCACCCTCGCACTTACTCAGCATACATGTGGTAGCATCTTCTTGTCAATGCGCGCCTGTTTGTGTGAAGCATCTATTGTGTGCCCTAGTTTTGAGTCCGAATAGCCATGATGATGAAAAACGTCCAAGACGATATTCCCTTACAGGGTAGAGAAACATAATCTTCAGTATAGCTGTCTCTCGTTTGGACTGGAGGGAAAATCACTCGTTTTTTCCTGCTCCTACTACATTCTTTATTTATACATTTTTTGCGGGTTCCAAGACAGTTTAGAGTCATCTTCGTTGGCTAAACTTTGTGGTGAGCGGTCACCACTGTTGATCCAGGCTCACAGGAATTACATCGGTGGAAATGATTAATAGCAATATAAAAAAAACCTTCCTAAGGCATGGGGGTCACGCAGTCAAGCTTTCCGCAGAAAACTGCGTTCTCTGTTTTGCACCGATACTTTTTAACTTCAGTATGGTGGATTTCACCTGTCTGCGAAATCCCCAATTCGTTCTGACGGAACCTTAGTAGCACCCGTCACTCCGCAGTAAAATCTCACTATCGCGGCGACTCAAGAAAAAACAACTTTGACAGCTGTGAAGTGGAAAATAAAAAAAGGTAGCATCCATCCAACGCTAGGGGAGACATAAAAACTGCATTTTTACTGCGGCCAGTACTAAAAGCTGGCTCGTTTTCCTAAGTGCGGGGCGTCACATTTTAATGATCCTCACTGAATATGTTTTTGGGTATGATCATGGCTTTTTGGGCGATTGCTCCTGGGGTTGTAGTTACCTATAATTTATGGGTATTACCTTTTTATGGGTGGGTTGCGAATGCGGTGTCTTGTTGGCGGCGACGTTCCATATACAAGGTGTTTAGTGTATCTAACGTGGAAAGTTTATTGCGAAAATGTTATGAAACGTACATCAATCTTCATACATATTTTATTTCAAAATATTTTCAAGGACGGAATAAAATTTAAAAAAATAACTACTACCTACCTTTAGGATGACTTTGTAGGACAGCCTTAATAGTTAAGACGATGTACCGCTATTAAAAAGATACCAGACCCTTTAGCATTATTAAGATGGACCCTATAGGTACTTAGTATCGCGACTTCTTTTCCTTTTGGGATGGTCAGAAACTTTGCTGTAACAACTCGACACCTTTTGCAACTTCAAAATAGCATCTTTCTTTTTTCAAATGTTTAGATACCCTGATATCAATAATACAAATATAAGAGTGACTTCACATAGAAATTGAAATCATTAAGCTGTTATGTACTACGTACTAGAGGTGACACGACAAACAAAGGTCATGCGAGTAAAAGAAGTGCGAGCGGCTGACAGATAATCTAGGGGTTTACTATGCGGCGCGGGCGCGGGCGGTATCGCAGTATTGACGGTCACAGCGCTGTGACGTGCAGTGATCTATTAATACGTAGTCAATACATTAATAAATTAGTATAGGTAAATGGTTGAAACTAAAATAATACTAAATTTGAAAGTGCTAAATGCATACTATGTACAGCGAACATTTTTGACCACCCCTAATGGATGGAAAAAGAACAAACATGGTAACAAGGTAGCTCAAAGAAGTAAAGTAACTTATGAATGTAAATAAAACCGTTTAACACGAAAAACATCAAAAACACTTAACACTAATAACAACACAAATGTGTCAAAATTCTAGTAACATAACCACGTAAGGGCCCCCAATGTATGAATAATTTAGAGGGGAAAGGCCCACAGTTGCGGTTCTCCAAGGGAAGAAAGGAAAACTTTCGCACGTAGGTTACATTTGAACTGACACCCCTACTATTTGGTGCCCTGATGTAATCTCATATAGAATTCCCTTTTTGTGGTTTTTGAAAACATGACTGAACATTTTGGTTTTGTCTGCGATCTCAGAACTGTAAAATTTATCAACATTAAATACAAATACGTCAAAATTTATTCTCTACTTAGAATACATTTATTTTGACGACCCGGTTGGTGTGTAATGGTTACCACGCCGGACTGCCAAACCACGGTTCTGGGTTCGAATACCGGTTCGGTCATGGATGTTATTATGTTGTTGTATGGTTTCCATAATAAAAAGCCTTTAGTGCTTGCTTGGGATCATTACAATGTATGTACCGGTGAGTGTTATTTATTTTTTATTTTCAATCAATCGGTTGCCATAATTTAGGCTCGTTTTGATTCAAATGTAAATAAATGCACTTAACTTAACTATCTTCCATTATATTATTATTTCTGAGAAAAACGAACGCCGGGGAAATCGTGGTACCTACTACAAGTTTTTAAAACTATTTTTAAAAAGTACGTACCCTACTTGCGCTTGAAACTAGTGTTCAGAAAAAGTATTAATCCCTCAAAGTCGTAAACACGTAGTACCTCTGTAAAACCGAACCGACCCCAAGTAACGAAAAACGGAAACGTTAGTTCATTCGCCTAATGAGTTGGTCGACTTTTTCAGAAGCTTAAAAAAGAACTTTGGAATACTTTCAAAGTACCTGCGGTTGAGAGTTTACTTTTTTGCTCAGTTTTATTTTGGTTACAAGCGCTTATGAAGTTCGCCTTGTGTTTATTTTATAAACGCTTGTTTTTAAAGCAATCCGACGTTTCATTTTTCACGCGTATACCTATAGATGTATGTTGTTGTTTCTTTTAACGGTTCGTAGCTTAGTTGGTAGTGAACCTGCCCACTGCAACAAGGGTCGCAAGTTTTAGTCCCGTAAAGGACAAATATTTATAACAGTGAATGTGAATGTTTGTACCCATGTTGTGTCATTGTTGTTTTATTTTATTTGTATCTAAATATGTATTCTTTGTCGTTGTCTATTCATAAAAAAAAAGTCTGGACAAGATACCGGTAATTCAATTGGAACAAGATAATCTGTGTGACAAAAATGTTCAATTTATTTATTTATAATTATTTATCTTTATTTTATGAGATACTTATCAACCTAGAGTTGATTCTAATGTAAAGCGAAGACCACCTTACACTTTTAAAAGTAAGAAGGTTTTCTCCAACCAAGGTATGTTTCACTTTCGTTAGAGATAACGTACAGAGGGCCTACCATGAGTTTACATTGTAGTTACGTCGCCAATTAGTATGACAAAAATTAGTTCTCAACGTAACCACTAGAAGCGCTGTACGAAATTCAATACAAAATTGGTGACGTAACTACAGTAGTAAAGTACGGTGAAAACTCAAGGTAGACCTACAGTATTGCCTAGTGTCGTCCTGCCGTATTCCAGGAGCAGGTGAGGTGAAAATAATGGAAGGCAAGGAGTACTGTGTGAAAAGAATAAACTTGGCAAAGACTACACATCTACAACGTTCTACTAAACCTCAAACTATAAGATTATTACGTTAAAATGAGTTTTCGAGACTAACATAACTGTCTCGACGAATTTACGCTCAGCATCTATTAATGACTGAAACTTTTAACTGGCTTTAGTTCAACATAGTCTCCTATTATAGCTTTTAAGTTTTCGGTACTAAGGCATAAGTTGCTTGGTTCACGAGACTTTATAAAGGGAATTTAGTACAGCTTTTGTTGTAGGGGAAACTGAGTCGTTTTGTCACTTACCTTAGTACCGCTTCTAACATTTAGGATGGTTGTGGAACCTGAAAGAAAATATTTATTATTAATAATGCGTTGGTACAAAGAGAAAAGTATTATGTTTCGGTGAAGGAAAACATTGTGAGGTTGGACTTATTGCGTCAGAATCAGGCCACCACCCGCTTAGCTTGCACCAACAAAATTTCAGCTTTTAACGTATTTAGTGTATCTCACACTACTGCTTAAACAGATGCCAGTGACAACATTATATTTAAAGATCATGGTCATCATTATTATCTGCCTATAAATACGTCTCACTGCAGGGTAAAGCCCTACCCTCTATAGGAAGGTGTATAGGTATTAGTCGACCAGGCGGCATGTGATTAGTAGCACACACATACGCACTATAATTTCTTCTTCAGCGTATGCAGGTTTCTTCTTGATGTTTAACTTCACCGTTTGAGAGCAGTCAGTATTACGTACACACGGCGACTAATCAACCTACCCATAGTTGAACTCCATGTTCATGGACAGAAGGTCCAACTATGGGTAGGTTGATCTGACGCCGTGAGTACACAAAATGCATAGGTACATGGCACTATAAGTGGTCCGTGAGGATTCGAACCCGGTGTCCATACCTCTCCGCAACTAGCCACCGAGACGCAAATAAATACAGACAATAATCATGTTTAAGCCTTAACTATTGTTGCAAATTTTTGCAAGCCATGTGTAAGATACTCTTCAAGTAATATTGTAAAATTTTAATCTCGTCAACTCAAGCAATCTTTCTGAAATTTTTCGTGGGAAAATCATACAAAAAGCGGACGTCAAGCCAACGATGCGCTGTAAAATTCGGGCGGGCTTCAATCCTTCCTCAATAATAGTTGGAAGCCAGCGGCATCGGATCCGAAGCGCCGAGCAACTTTGTGAGCCCAAATCCGCTGCACAGACAGCCAACGCAGGGAAATTTAAATTTTATAAAAATGCAGAATTTGAACCACAAGATATAACCTTCGATATTTCCTGATTCGGAATAGTTTTATAGAAGTGGACTGAGTTAGTAATAAATCTTTGTTCTATGATCGGTTTTCGATTTTGAAGTTTAAGATTCGATTTGATATCATTGAGTTATTTAAATAAGAATCGTAACTAGATGGAAATAAAACTGAATGATACTTCAACTTTTACTGTACCATAATATTTTAAATCAACTCTATACTCTATACTCATACGTTACCTATGTTCAGAAAATGTATAAGCGTACATTTGTAGAAAGTCAAGGATTTACTTTTTTTTCAGATACAAGTCACAATACTCTTCATGCGGAAAATATAAATATAGATAGAGAATCCTTATTGCTTTTCAGGGTATACAGTAACCTTAGTAACTCTAAGTACCAACCACTTTAAGGGTACAACTATAAGCTAGTTGCAATTTGGCTTCCAATAGATATAAAATTGTTTGTCAAGTGATAGCTGTCAAGAATATCTCACACAAAACACTCCAAACGAAACAAATTATTTTAGTGGCCTTTACGACACCCACATGAAGAAATGTGGTGGTATTTTCTTAACCAGGAACTTCATTTTTGATATCTGTATTTTCTTTTCATAAAAACAAATGTATATCAATATAAGCCATGAATATATGCCACCCACTAACATTTTCACAAAATTCATTTCATAGACGCATCTACATTGCGTTTCCAAATCCGCTGGAGGGCAAAGCTGTGGACTTTAATTAATTTTTATCGGTTACGGATTTGTATATCGAACAGTTTTAGTTGAAAATATTTTCTAAAAATAATAAATTGTGCTTGAAAGCGTTTTGTATGCTATGTATGCATGCTATGTAATTTAGCTGATAATAAAAAGAAACACAAATATGATAACAGACATCCTAACGTGGTTACCTAATCAATCAAATACCCAAACCATTTTGACTTGGACAAGACAGGGCAGGGCCTTTTGTTTAATTAATTGTGTTTTGACAAAGCTTGCATATTGATTATACAGGGTGTAAGTGACAGCCTGGCAAATACTGAAACGGTGAATTCAGACCATCAATCTGAACAACTTTTACTCTGGAACCACGCTCACGATCCGTGAAATAAACAGCTATATAGGTACAGCTGTTTTGTATGAAGCAACAGATTTTATTTCGCATTTCCTGTGGAGTCCACAGTGAATGTTGTTCAGTTTGATGGTTTCACCGTATCAGTATTTGCCAGGCTGTCACTTAGCCCCACTTGCGCCAACCTGGGTTAGCAAGAAACTCCGGTTTAAGTTGGTAACCCATGATTTTTTGTATAGAAAAACAACTGAAAGAACCATTTTATCCGGAGTTAACTGCTAACCCGTGTTTGGCGCAAGTGGGCCTTACAAACCTGTATTTTGTGCATTGCCCCGTTGACAAAGTTTATTAAATGATGAACCATTCTGTGTTTCTGGTATGACGAAACGTTGCGGATAAAAATGTTCTGTCTGTTAGTTTAATTTTCGTAATTTCATTCATACTGAGATAAAAGACGCTTATTCAAAGAAGAAGAGATACGATAACTCTGTAGCTAGTTTAGGAGCAATGCGATGTAGCTGCAGCGTTTGCGGTTGCGGTTCTAATGCGGTTTGACCTCTAGGAGTGTCGGGAATAATTGTTTAGAGGGCGGGCTGCTAAACTATTTACCGCTATTATTTATTCATTTGTGACTTTTTCTAAGAATGGGTAATTCATTATAGTAGTACTTTATTGTAGTTTTACGTACTAACTGTAAATTCTTTTCATACACGAATCTGCAACTATAACCTTAAATAAGAAAATTCTTGATTTTTTTTTTAGTTTCATAAACCACGGTCATAGGCATATTTTAAAAGACTTCTAGCGTAATAGAGCAAACTCTATAAAAAATACTAATGATATTAGGTATATGAGAAAATACATAGAAACAGTAAGTTCTTATTATGCTAAGATGTTTTATATAAGATGTGCAAACAAAATGTCGTCGCATTGGGTGTATACCTGTCAAGACAACATTAATTGTGTCTGTAATGTACATACATACAAACATACATATGCTCACGCCTATGTCCCACTACTGGGGTAGGCAGAGACAATAGATAGCCACATGCTACGATTCTGACACACATATTTCGCCTCCTCAACATTCATAAGTCTCTTCATACAAGCTCGTCGGTTCCGGGTACATTTTGCCTGTAATGTGTAAAAAAAAATAAGTACCTATTAAGACGTAATAGTAGGTGGAAATACCTCGGAGGCATCTTTTATTTTTCATTTTACGACTAGACTTATACCATTTACCGAAACTAAAGTCATACCTCAGTATTTTTGGATAGTTCATCTAGTGCAATCATCAACTTAATACACGATTGGAATTACTTCACTCGATAGAAAATCGTCACAAAGATGACGTATTTTCATGCATTTTTAAACATTTTTCTCGGTTTAGAAGAACTTAAAATAGTTTCCGATTGTTAGTATTTATACTCACATATTCACCATTAGTTTAACTAGTGCAATCATAAATAAAATCTAGAAAAAGTACTTTGGTTAGTTGTTTTTAATCGAAAATACGGCTCACGCACACACTTTTCGGAGCGCTCGGCAATCGCGTTTCTCATAGAAAATATTCGTCCCCTTATGGCCCCTTAAGTATAATATTGTCAAATCAAATTGGTTTTGCCATTTTTAAATGACAGCTAGATACAATATCGAAATTGGATCACGAAGGTCTCTTCACGCTTTTTCCCTTCACGGAAAAGCCACTAATAGCGCATTTAAAGATTCTGTTAATTCATAGCCGTTTTATGCACCGTCTACTTGAATACTACGACTATTCTTGAATACGAATAAAAAATAAACGAACTCCATAGTAACAAAATCCATAAAACAATCTAACTAAGCAACGTTTTGGGTACAAAACATTGTAACAGTAACTTTGTAACATTACTTAACTAAATAGAACAAGCACAAACAAACTAAGGTCCGTAGTACAAACCGAATTAGGCGACTAATCTCGTCTGGACTTTGGAACATTGTTTCATGTTAATTTTATACATATACGGTTTATGTGGAACGATTAATTCTTAATTTTGTATGTCTGTTTTAGAACCTATTTCTGACAATACAGGGTGTCAGGAAAAGTATAATTAACCTTTAAACCACATACTCTACCTGACAAACTGAACAACTTTTACTATGGGAGCAAACCTGTCAGAGCAAAAAAAAATCTGCTGTTCCATACTAAGCTCCAATACCTACCTACTCAACTCAAATGTATGCAACTGCACATTTTGTTTTGTTTTGATCTGTTTGCTCCCATAGCATAAGAATATATAGTTAAAACTATTCTGATGCCCATAGTAAAAGTTGTTCAGTTTGATGGAGATGGATTGTGGAGTATATGGTTTAAAGGTTATTGCCATACACAGCTTTAAGACCAGATGAAAAAGTCAACTTAGATCGGTCTTATAGCTTTGTATGGCAACATCAGATTGTCATACTATTACGTATGGGTATTGAACAAAGGTTAAGAACATGACAGTATCGAAAAAAACGGAAACCTCGAAATTAAAAAATGTCACACCTTTTTTTTTGTTACGGTGGTTTGTGATCTGTAAGACTTAGGTATTAGTAATTTTGTACCTTACAATAATATCTAAACGGCAATCGGTAATCTTTTTGGTAATTAAAATTTCCCATGGCTACAGTACTAAAGGAGTTGTAAGAAACCGCACGTAGAAGCACACACGGTGACGAATTGACGCACCGTGTGATGTGCCTTGCTTCACAAATGACGGTCTGACGTCTTCCGCTCCGTCAATGCGTCATCGTGTGTGAAAGCGCTAACTCAAGACATCAACATGAAACATGAAATTTGGACTTTGTGTACTAAGAATGGATTTTTCTAAAATCAAACACGTAAGGATAAAATGGGGTAGGTATAAACGTTTGTAATCCAAAAGTCTCGGTCAAAGGCTATTATGATAAGGCATCGGCATTATCTTTCCCTGTCTCCTTACTCTACTGACATCTAAAGTTAAATTTTCAAAACGGAACTGTAATCAAAGGAGTCACTTTCAAGACGTTAGCTACTTATGAAAGTCCACTGTGCACATTATTGCGGGGCCGGGCGCAACGCCGGGGGGTACCGGTCTTATTGTGTTTACTTACGGGATCAGAGGATGGCAGGCAAAGATTGTTTGAGAAGTGGACGGAATTTGGACATTGATTGTAGGGAGTGTTAGGTTTACAGAAGTGAACATGAAGTTGTTATAGTTTTTACCTGTTGTTAGGATCCTACACAAGATGTGAGGGAGGAAAAAAACTGGAGTTTTCGGGTATTGCTGACTCCTTCACATCTTCAGTAGTGTGAGATCCTACAAACAGGTCAAAGTTATAACTACTTTATGTTTATTTTTGTACATGTTTCACAGAATGAAGAAGATCCCGAAGAAAAAGAATGTTGCAGCCCCCTGATTGGCAGGTTTTGAATTGCGCTTCAAGTCTGGTCCGATACTAAATTTTTCATGCATGTTGGTCACAAAATGTCAGCTTGGGTAGTGGGATTTTTGTAACCTGTAACATCATTAGAAATGCTTCAGTATGATTGACTGTAGGACAAAAGCGGTACTCGGATGTCGCAAGTTTTGCCGTGAGCAGTAGTGTCATTTGCGTGGTGTTCGCGCGGTTTGTGTTCGAGCTTACCACAAGGCTCTGCCATCTCTTCTCAAGTGTGTTTTTGTTTTTTTTATCCGTGAAATTCAGATAGATACTTTCACAAATTACTAGATATTGGCAGAAATGCAGTGCTGGTCACAAGCAAAAGTTCATTAATTTATAAATAAAAGAGAATAGCTAAAGTTAATCATTATAACGGGTTCTTACCGCGTTTTTTTATAAAAGAGACACTCACAATTTTCCTGCCTGATTCTCGTATTTCAGTTTTCCGTAATAACTTGATTACATAATTTCGCTAACGTAACACATCTATTCGTCGAGCTGTCTGTCCGTATGTCAGAGGATATAAGCTAGGAAACTCACTGACGGTTAACATGCTCCTTTGTGCTCTATACACAAGTATAGCTATACTTTATTAAATGCGGATGAAGATGGACTTATTCCCTCAAAGAACTCTTTATTTGGTCAGTTACTAGACGGTTTATTATGGAAATGAGATGATCTTTTCTCTTTGTGATATTTAAACATACATAAACTAATGACCATAATCCCTTTTGGAGAGGACAAAATTTATCGTACAACTGTACAGAGTCCTTCTTATATGCTGACACTTTTTAAGGGGATGATCAGACCATCTAACTGAAAAACTTCCTCTATGGGACCAACACTGAAATCGCGAAAAAAGAAGTATGTTAGCAGTTTTGTATGGAACAGCGCATTTTTTTGCGATTATTGTTTTGGTACCATAGAGAAAGTTGATCAATTTGACGGTCTGCTCATCCTCTTAAAAAATTGTCAGCATATTATTTCAGCAATGAATTCTTGAAAGAAACCAAGGTTTTCATTAGCAATCTTACAGTAATAAAAATCTAACAGATTTCATAAGCAATATTCACATAGAGACTAAAACTTCAATCCCACAAAACTTTACAACAAATATTTCTTCAACGACAATACAGCACACCACAAAGCTTCCTCCATCTATATGCATATTGTTTTACAACTCCTAGTAACTTCAGTTACCGACTGTACGACTCCGAGCCAAATCTCTCGCTATAAGTGGGTTGGATAGTGCAAAATTGGACTTGTTACATCAAGATAAATTACCAAGCTGCCTTGTGACTACCCATTTTTTACTAGACAAAGAATAAACAAAATCTCCTTGCCGTCCAATCTTGCACTTTCTTTGTTCATAAAGTTGGGGCTAAGAAGCCAGCTTTTTGGATAAATTGTGTAGGATTAAGGGGCTATTTTACAAAGAGCTCAGATTTTGAAAGAATCAGAATCAAAGCTCTATTAAGTTTTTCTACGAAGACCACCTTAGATTCTGATCTGAGAGAGGAAGAAGGCTAGTTTATCCCAGTGCAAGCGTCTCTTTCTTGCAAGCATAAGTTTACAATTAGCCATCCCGCTCCAATTGAAAGCAGGATCGCAAAAAAACGTGTTTTTCGTCAATATCTTTGCTCATGGGAGTTTCTAAGCTAAAAATTCTTCTGAGTTCACTAGAAATATTTAATGTATTTAGTTAAGTACAAGAATAAAAAGTTAAATATCAGCAGTTTAATCATAGTATTGAAAAAACATAACAAAAAGGGGTAACTTTGGGATGTTTTTCTATCTAGTAAACTTAATCTAATCGTGTAATTGAGAACAGTCGCCCATCCGCCCGATCCTTAAATAAGACATAATTTAATTTCAGACTTTAAAACACCGTTTAAAACACTTTCGTTCGTGTTCAAAAAACGGCCTCGACGGGATAACAGCGTCTTGCGTAAGTGTTATGAATTCTATAGGCAATAAGCTGAAAACTTTTAAGAGAAGATTAACGCCAAGCTGCGAGAAACCACAAAACTAAAGAACAGTGAATGATTTAAAAAATATACTTTTTTGAGTTTTCCACTACGAATAAAAAATGTTTTCCATGAATTTTGGAAAACCACACGCACATAGAAAAACATTATTTTCAATATTTGTTTTATCTTCATAGAGATCTCTTCCATATTATTAGAATACACGACATCAACTACGAAATAATGTTGGGCCTAGCAATACTTTGCGTTGCGGCGGTGCATCGTGTGGCTTGACTCATACGATCAAAATGCTATATTTATTTAAAACAAATTCTTTACAAGCGATAAACTATTTCGATTCGGGATTCAATAGCTTCTTGTATTTCGATTTCTTTCCATGCCAAGCAGCCTTTCAATACCGCCGACTTCATAGCTCCAGTCTAAAGCGATCTTTTCTGAGATGCCACTCACTATCTCTACTTTGGAACAGCCTCTATTCAACATCGCGGGCTGAAGCAGAATTGGACAGGCAAACCCAATTACTTGGATACGGACGGCCTTAGCTTTTTATTAATGCAAGCTTTCTTGAAACAATTGGAGACAAAAATCTACGATGCTACGTTGTTTTAGTGCATACAATAATTTTTAAGGTTTTCATTCTGAGTTTGGGGGGCAAATTAATAATAATAATGTTTTCTCCCCTCCGGACGGAAAGCGTCAATTGTCGTCCTGCTGCGCTAAACGAAGTTGTCGCTTTCCACCTCCGTCGATAAAAATAGTATACTATCCTCGGAGAATAAATAAGAAAGCCTCGGCTTCGCCTCGGTCAATAATTACATGAGATCTGAGACCTTTCTTACTTTCCTGTCCTCGGTGTGTAATCTACTATAATAATTAATAAACATCCATTTTCAAAATCTATTTTATCAAACGTACTAGTAAAATCAATTCGACATTCAGTGGATACGACCGAACAAACGATAGTAAATTTTATGTACATTTGTAGAGGTATTTAGCTGAAATAATCGTAAAATGCAGGCTGTACGTTTAATTACGTGTCTCGACTGACTGACGCCGACACTACACGAAATATTTATAGGTGTACATTAAAAACTACATAAGAATCGATTCATCCGTTTTGACATTAGAAGGATACAAACGAAGCCTCCAATTTTAACACAACATAATAATAATACTAAAATAATGACAAAGGAACTTAAGTTATAGAACATGGTAATGATCTCTTTGTTTTTATTTTAGTCAGTTTGTGGGTGTGTCTGTTTGTAATGTTTTGTGGGTTTATGATATTAAACCTATTCAGATGGAGTTTTTATTTTAACTAACCTAGCTCACTCAATGAGATACGAATTAAATGTTTTTAAATATCGCATCGATGCGTAATTTTTACACGACTACGCCATTAGGAAGGTAATGTTTTCGAGTATGTATGTTTGTATCTTTGATAAAGTATATGTCAAGATTGACAGTCGAAGATACGAAAGCGTCGAAAAAAATTGGAACCAGGACTGGTTCCTAAACCCTATACATATACACGCACACATACAGAATTTGTATGGCGCCTCACGCACACCAACCTATGAAACTTAGCCCCTTTTGTTTTATACGGTAAAACAGTGAGGCTCATTCTAGACATAATTATACTTTTTCTAAGGTTTGTATGAATGTGTGTATGTCTAATTCTTTGACACGCCCTACATCTTAAACGGCTTAATGGATGTTAACTTAAGAGGTATCGTTAGATTTTTATTCATCCTTATCACATATCAATGTATGAATTTGTATTGACATATTATGTCGAGTAAACATACTAAATTACTAAGAAGAAAAGTCTTCAGAAAACCTTCCAAACAAACAGTTTTCTTTTTAAATCTAGTAAAAACACCCATTAAAACTAAATACATTAGTTTCACAAAACAAAAACATTCAAGATCGATTACCTCAGCTAAAAGTACCTAACGTCATTTTAAACTTCATCTTGTGGTTCGCTAAATCGCGTCGATCAATCAAAATTATACTACCAATAAATCTATGGAACACAGTGGGTGAACCTGAGTGCTACTCATTACTGACGATTTAGGTCGTATCTTAATCGTGACGGGTCGTTTCAAAATAAAAAAAAATCGAATACGTAATCTAGAAAGTCATTCCTGTGAGTTATTAGGATAAGCCAATGACATTTTATACATATGGACTCACCGCTTCATACAATAACAAAACCAAAAATTTTAATATGTCTCTAATGTCACCATAGTATGCCTCAGTTATGCTCTTCTGTCATACATTGCCGATGACATTCCAGTCCTTTCAAATGTACTCTGTCACAAAGCAGTAAGCACTATAATAGCGCACTAGTGCAAAGTCCTTGTAATGTATTCTTCATTAAGTAATTGGGATTTAAGCACAGAAAATCGATAAAACCTATCTGTCTTCCCAGTGTGCTGGCCTTTTACTACAATTTTAAAGAAGCCAAAAACATGTTGACGAATCTAGATCGCTTCGACACCAGGGTCTAAGTAAGCAAGTGATATTAATCTACCTCTGTTTGACGTATACGCAGGTGGAATAAGTTTTTGGCTGTATCTTCTTTACAGCTGAAGACGCCTTTAGAGGTGGTAGTTTGAGACAAAAGATGCATCGGTTACTACCAATGACATTCTATACCCAAGGATTTCGCATGAGTGCCCTAGTAACGGGACCGCTAAGTTATGCTTAATTGTTTTACATTAACTGTTTTGTAACAGAATACATTTGAAAGGACTGAAATGTCAGTGGCAATTTATGACAGCCAATCATAACTGATGCACACAAAGGTGACATTAGAGACATGTGCCATTTGTTGGTTTTGTAATTGTATGACGTGGTGAGTCCATGTGTATAGAATGTCATTGGTTACTACTTTAAATACAATGTTAAAGAGTTCGAATTGCATGTTGTATCGTATCAATGAAGATTAAAAATCCTTTATTGCAACAAAAAGGATTGTTGTATCGAACGTATCGTGTTTTATAAGCAAGCCTCAAACTTTTCCCATACACAGATTGCTTCATAATAATTTATAGACCGTAATCTGGACCATCGAGCGTGCCGTATTACTCATCGGTGGACATTTTACCCGATTTACTTTACTCACTGAAGGGAAATGATTTTATTTGTGTTTTAATACTGAATACTGAATGCGAATTTCATTTTATTTCAGTCTAATATCTTCACACATTTGCAGGGAGGAACGCTTCAATCCTAGCGTAGTTTAGACTCGAACCAATGACTTTTTAGGAACTTTAGGTCTGTACGTTTTGTAACACTAAAAATCAAATAAAAAAAAAAAAGAAAACATCGTAAGAAACTTCTAACGGTCTTTTTATTTCATGTCAGCATGAGATATATACAGGTTCCTTTTTAATATGCTGACACTTTTTAAGGGGATGATCAGACCATCATACTGAACAACTTTCTCTATGGGACCAAAATCGGAATAGTGAAAAAGAAATCTGCTGTCCCATACATTTGGCTTAATAGTTTTGCAGTTTTGTATGTAACAGCAAACTTTTTTTCCCGATTTCAATGTTGGTGCCATAGAGAATGTTATTCAGTTTGACGTCTGACCATCCCTATTAATAAGGACCGTATAAGTATTGCATGACAATCACTGCAAATAAAGATTTTTGTATTGTATCACTCATGAACATGATGTAGTGCATTGACTTCTACTGGACAGGGTCCGCGCACAAAAGTGTCCGAAACAAAAGAGACCTAATTACGCGACAGTCTTTGTTTGAACGGTTGACGACGCGCACGCGGTGCACGCCTTGCCGCGATGGGGTAAAAACTACGCAAGCAAAATTAAAAATAATTTCAGCATTTTCAATGATTAATTACTACACGTACTAAGGTTTGTGTAGGTTAGTCTCGAACACTTTTTTCCATAATTTTGTACTAGACCCAGCGTCCATAGTATTTTAAGTCAATGCTGTAGTCACAGACTTAAAAGAAGAACCAGACGTAATCTCGTCGAATCATGAGGGAAGCACCCATTTCTTTTGTGTGCGTGCTGTCACGCGGAACATAATGGTGACGGGTTGTAGCACCTGCGCCTAGATGTAGTGCATCTGTGTGAGTGTAGGTCCCTTGTAGAATAAACGAGATTGTATTACCTTGCGTGATTAACATCTTTTTAGTGCAATATTCGGTCCGTATTTCTTTCAAGTCCGTGGCTGTAGTGAAAGATTAGCCTGTCAGCAATGGTTGTATCGAGGCTGAGTGCTGACCAGGGTGCGTCAGACGAACTCAGGTTTCTTCACTCAGGGAGGTTTTTCCGTGCACCCCGTACCTATAATGAACAAGATTTATTCAGCAAACTTGGTGGACTACAAAGGTAGCAAATTATTTTTGCAAAAAATATTGTATGTTTTATGCGCTTCTCTGCTAAACGGTCGTTATGTTCCCTACCAATCTATAACTAAATCATCGTCCACCTACTATCTTCCTCATATTCTCCCACCTGATTACCTAACATAATAACCGAAATTAATTGACGTATTCAAATTACGAACAGGAACGTTTTGAACAATAATTTTAACCCGAAAATGGCTGAAAGTACAGTTGAACGAGTGCAATAATTGGCGCAGGGTAGGCGTACACTGCGCCATAATTAGTTGAAAGCTGTGAAGTGTGCGCCGAGCCTAGGTGAGATGCCTCTCGACGTTCGCGTTTTTCAGTCGAGCGTTTTTAGGGTTCTGCTGGGACAATGGAAGCATTTTTGTTCTTTTGTTTGTCTTTGACTAATAAAGGTGATGAATAGACTCCGGTAAAATTTTTGCAATTCACAGCAAATTACACAGGAACAGAGTCGGGCTGATTTTGTCAGTACCTACCTATATTAAAAATGTTAATATATAATTTATTTGAAATATGAATTTTAATAAATAACTTTCTAACATTCAGTTGCAGAAACGCAGATTAAAGTTAATCCTTGCTGTCATTTTTTGTAATTTTGACAATTTAAAAAAAAAAACTAGCCAGAGATTTAAAGGAAGATTAACTCTAATGAGCGTTTCTGTAATTGAGTGTAAATATTTAATTTTGTTAATTCCTATAACGTAAATATTAGTTTTACGAAACAATTTATCTAGTTAAAAATGTAATTTATGTGGACTCTGATAGGACTTCTGTGTGCACTATGGCACGACAATAATTACGGAACCTTCTCATCAATAACCGCGTTCGTTCCTAACGACGTTTTTTCCCTCTCACCCCTTCACACGGTGAAAGCCATTACAATGTAAAATTCTAATTCTCTCGTTAGGCCCTCCAGTTCTGGCTACTTTCGGCAAATATTCAACTGTGCAATGAATTTGTATAAAGTTGAGACAGTTTGGGTGCTGACTGAAATGTATGTAATATACCGGGTGTAAGTGACAGCCTAGCAAATACTGAAATGGTGAATTCAGACCATCAAACTGAACAACTTTCACTATGAAGAATCACCTGTTTCATACATTTGAGTCGAGTAGGTCAGCTGTTTTGTATGGAGCAGCAAAATTTTTTCGCGTTGGCGTGGCTCCATAGTGAAAGTTGTTCAGTTTGATGGTCTGAATTCACCGTTTAAGTACCTGTTAGGCTGTCACTTACACCCTGTAAGGTATGGTATGTATGGCGGATATAGTACAATTAGAATATTCTATCTCGGGGTTTATAATAAGGGTGATTAGCCAAAGGATGCACTGGAGTCATAATTTTGAATGTCATACGTTCAAATCAGCTCATCATGATTTTGAAAGTGTGATATTCAATAGTATACATAAAAAAACGGATGTACGGATGAACGGAAACGGATAAAGCCGAATCATGTCGATACTACAGCATTGTATGAAACAGCTATTTTTTTTAATGCTCGAACCATAGTGAAAGTTTTGTTCACCTTACACCTTGTATATTTGTATACGTATCATATAAGTTTATTTAATTAACACAGCAGTGATAACAATCCTGGCATAACAATGGCCGTATTCAGATAGAACGTAAGCGGAGATCTGATGTCATCCGATACGTTACCAACGTCATAGTTCCAATTAATCTAATTGGAGCTACAATCTGACTATCTGAGTTTAGACAAGACTGCATACGAGTAAATACATCGAAACATACTAACAAGGTAGCAATTACTACAGTTTATTAAACTGAGGCTATCATGGGTTAAACAACCTTATGAAAGAAAAAGCCGAAGCCAGAAGGCCTTTGCCCTGCTGTGGGATCCTGTAGGATTTAACTTTTTGAAGGAATAAATGTGGTGTGACTTTGAATGACAGAATACGAAATAGTGTAATTAGAGAAAGCTAGATGTGGACTGAAAGAGGATATATTGACAAGGATCAAAAAGGGAATACTGAGATGGTTTTGTCATGTGGAAAGGATGAGTGAAGAATAGTAGATTGACGTATGAAATATATAAAGTGGGAATCAATGGAGCAGTAGAAACGGGGTCGCCCTAGACGTACGTATGCAGACCAAATTGACAGCGTACTCAAGAAGGGCCGTGCCGGGCCGAAATCGTAGAGCGTGTATGAAACGACTTATGACTGTGGAAGAGGCAAAAGACGTGTGTCAAGATCGTAGCCGATGGCGATCAATTGGCTCTGCCTACCCCAATGGGACACAGGCGTGAGTATAAATGTATGTATATGCGTACATAGTGAGGAGCTTCGGTGGCGCATTTGGACACTCAATCATGATTGTCCGTGTCGGAATCCGCACAGCCTAACGTGCCATTCGAAGTACGGAATCGTCTTTCTTTTCAGACAATCAGGTGATTCAGCCTGCAATGTCCTAACCAACAGGGGAAAGACGCACAAAGTGACATATCACTAGATATCACCCGTGGAAATCGAAACCACGACCGTGTCATAGAGCCCAATGCTCCTAACCATTAGACCACTGAGATTTGTTTCTTATTAGTAATGGCCAAATCTAAGACTTTGGTATATTTTCTAAAACTCTACCTTCTTGGGGAATACAGTCATGAACATATGCTATGCTATGTTAAAATCTTCTTAAACTCATCAGCCACCAGAGTGTTCCATTTAAATGAAGCCACATTTATAAGGTACAGCAACATGGTATTGTTTCAACGCAACTGTCCGTGTGTCTCACAGGCTGTCACTCGTGTTAATTAAACGTTCTGACCACTGTGCAGTGTTTAATGGATGTGACATAGGAACAGTTATTGTTGCACTCGGCAGGACCACTAACTTGTCTCCGTCAATCAGAACTGGGATTATAGCCCGAGATGGGTGGATGCTGACTAAAAATATTCGATGGAGAAATAGCATAATTAAGAGTGTGATCGTTTGACGAGACCCTCCTTTCTACCGACAAACTCTGACTTTTCTTATTGGGACAAAAAAGTATGATGAATTGGATTGAGACATAAAAAGTCGTATTAGTACGGTATGGAATTACTTACCGAACAACTAGAACAACATAATTTCAGCTTCTTTCTTCTCCGGCATACGAAACTCTCCACTCGATGTTTTCCTTCACTAAAGATCTTGAAGGTTTCAGGATGAAATAACGCGTCAAATGGTGATAGATGGTTTGTCTTTCGCTCACAATAATATTTCATAGCAAACTATTCCTCCATTACCTCGTACGGTGTTTACGGGAAATAATAGGTTATTGTAACAACCATATAACTGAAGCTTACAATATGCTTCTAAAACCTTCCTTCATTGGTTCGAGTTGGAACCAATCAGGAGTCGAACTGCCGATGCCGCAGTTCCGACTTCTGATCTAGGGGCTACTAATTACTTTTTTTTTATTCAAAACTAACTTAAGAGAACTTATGCGATATTTACAACATTATATACAACTTATGACTAAATATTGATATGATTAAAAATAAAAACTGGTACAAAAAAGGAAAGAAGAAATGAGCCACTAACACTAAACAGAAGACGTGCTCGAGGCCGCTGTCCTGCGGGATATTCGTTGCCCGAGGTACGCGCCAGCCCTTCGGTCACTGGACACCTTTACCAAGCGCGACAACAACTCTTTAAAAAGCTGTCGAGCGTCTGGCCCCCACGGCCCCAGTGTTTCAACACCGAATGGCACAAGGATGTAGCCGTCACCCAGAGTGGCATACGTGCGCCGCTTGATACCCTCTGCAGCAGCCGCCGAAGCGCCCGCTCTTAGAGAGGTGGCAGGGAGGTGTGAGGGCGCCACTGTGTCGACACACGTAGCGTCTCACACCAGGGGCCTGCCATTCCTCCAAGGAATGACAGTCATACCGTCGGGTCTCCTGCCATCGTCTCTTGCAAGGCCATTTGGCTCAAGTATGGCTGGCACGTTGACGCTGACAAGGGCCCGACGGATGATGTAATTCAAGCTGGCGTGACGAGGGAGACGGCCAGTACTGTGTCGACAGGAGAGGCCAAAAATGCGAAAAGAAATTAGGGATTAGTTTAGTTTACTACTTATCACTAAACTAAACTAATCCCTAATTTGTTTTTGAACTTTTGGACGCCTCATTCCCAATTACTATACCATTTTAATTTGGCTCTTCCAGTATCTCAACACAAGTCCACACGAACCAGCCATGTGTGCACACACTCACACACTTGCATATACACAATATGTACATATATGAGGGAAATGCGTTGTACTTGCTTATGTAGAGTTTTTCCGTAATTGGTTTTCGATTTAAAGTCGCGAGTTGCTGCATAAATGGGCACTTGGTAGCTTACAGTCTGTTCATTCAATTAATGTGAAATATATTTCAAGTGGTTGCTGTGGTTAATATTATTGGAATCGCAATTTATTTTGTAAAATAATTTAAGTGTGATGTTTTTGATTTAAATAGGAACGTAGAAAGCAAAAAGTATGGTAGACAGCACACTTTTAGTCAGTTTCAGTGGGTAGACCACCAGCTTCTACAACAATAATGTGAGTGTAACGAGTTTGTATTGGATCAGGATGAATCGTCTATCTTCATAATGGCACTGTACATATAATCTTTTTTCATATTCTATCCTACAAAAATAGTTCAAATGTGAAATTTTGTGACGATATTTGGGCACTTGTTGCGTTTGAATGTTTGACAGTCAGTTGCAGAAAAGCTCATTAATGTTTATCCTCCATTAAATCTCTTGCTAGCTTTTACTACGTCAACAAGATAAAAAGTGACATTAATGAGCTTTTCTGCAACTGACTGTCAAACATTCAAACGCAACAAGTGCCCAAATATCTTCACAAAATTTCACATTTGAACTATTTTTGTAGGATATAATATGAAAAAGGATTATAATTATGTACAGTGCCATTATGAAGATAGACGATTCCACGTTGAAACATAATCTCAACTGTCACTTCAGAAATGTAAATACTGATCGTAGTCCTCAATTTTAAGATCACTTTAATCAAGTTTCAATACCGGTACCAACATAAAACAAAAGCAACGGAAACACTTGCCAGCATTAAACCAAACTATTCTCTCACAGCTCAACTAAAACTCATGACGTACCTAAAATTTGTTTCCATTCTTCTTCCAACGTAAAGTCAAATGCTATTAAAACTTTTAATGACTTGAAGCATTCTTTGGGAGCTGTTCGAAGTGGTATTAATTAAAAAAGAGAGCTTGGATCAAGCACTCGCGTCTAGAGTTGAGCCAGCTGCTTTGAGTTATACTTACGGGGTTGAAGGGTGGCGAGTATTGACGAGCTATTGCTCGGGTTTAGCTTAAGTTGTAGTTTTTTAGCTGTTCGTTATTGTATTAAAATAAAATAAGCATGGCAATCTCAACCATAGCGTGAGCATGTGCCCTGCACTGGGTCTTGTATAGGCTGAGATGATGATGGCAATCTAAAACACATCAAAAAAGATTTGTATATGTATGTAGTATGCTGGACCAGAATGGACTCGAATCACAAAGGACAGGACAACATGGAAATCTTTAGAGGAGGCCTTTGTCGAAAGACAAGCTGTTTTAGTAAAAACTAATCCGGTTGCCGATGATTAACAACATTTGATAAGATTTAATATATTTTAAAAACATAGATACTTAAGGCATTTAATGTTATTGTTATTAACTGTTAAGCAGCAATAAAGGCTATTTTATTTATTTATTTTATTTATGTAGTATATATTATAGATTATTTTATTTTTAAGTACTTCACTGCCTTTCTAGATTTCTTTCTTTTTGAGCTACACCGCACTACCTATTCTTGTTTGCTAATTCCTCTACCCTAAGGTTGTCAAAAATCAAAACCAAAATCAAAATGTTTTTATTCAAAATAATATCACATAGATATCTTTCTGACGTAATTTTTGATTCTACTTGTATGTTCTGTTTTGGTGTGCAATATACTATAATTGATTGATTGATTGATCAAATCAAAATAATGTATCCAAAGTAGTAAAGTCACATAGTTTTTGAATTAATTTTTTGGGAATCTAGCAAAGTTTTGCATGTAATGATATCTGTGGAGAAGACGTGGCTAGAAACACCACGACGTTTAAAATAAAATAAACAGGCATAAATAAATACTAAAGCTAACTAACTATTTATAACATCATGCCTCTGTCCCATTTGGGTAGACAGAGACTAGGGCGCGCCACACAATACCTCTTGTGCCTCATCTATTTAAGTATAAAATAACAAAACAGCTAAGTATAAGACAGTATGAAACAGTTTATACAAAGATATCTATCTAACGCACGCACTTGAGCTCAATCTTTTCTGATTCACTGTACCAGCTGTTTATGGCAGATCATTGACCGATTTATAAAAAGCTTCTTATCAAAAGCTCGAGAGCTTCTAAAAGCATACCCAAAATAAAAATATACCAGGCACCAAATTATTTTAAATCTAAAAATCGACTAACATTCAGTTGCAGAAACGCTCATTAAAGTTAATCCTCCATTAAATCTCTTGCTTTCTGACGTAGAAAAAGGTAGCAAGAGATTTTATGGAGGATTAACTATAATGACCGTTTCTGCAACTGAGTGTTATTCAGTTCGTTTATCTCTGTTTCTTATTACGGAACAGGAAAGAACAGCCGCAAAACAAAATTTAAATCTGAACTAAGAACAAAATAACTCTTGAGTTATTTTAAACTCAACAACGTTAAAGCACAACAATTTCAAATCACAATGAAACAAAACCACACAAAAATCACTATTCCCCAGGCTTCTTTAAGCATCATAAACGAAATCATATTATCTGGAGCTCAGCCAAACATCTGTACGATCTAGCACGCACGGACGCCACGCGATTGTAGGATCGCATCGGTGCGCGTGCGCTCGACGGCCGACGTGACTGTGTGTCTCGGGTGGCTTGGAGAAGAAGCTGGAACTGTGTTGTGGGAGTGATCTTTTTTGCCTTTTTTTGGGTAGTACGTTGTACGAGTTTGAAGTTATGTAGATCGTTTCATGATTGCGTTTTAATTTATTTAGTAGTACCTACTTTCTTATAGTAAATGAAAAGAAACGCAGTATAAGGACATATTTTATACTAAATATATAACGTCCGCCACACACACGGAATTATGATTTCGTATGGATTTTTTTCCTACATGTAGGATTTCAAATTCATACGAAATCCTAACACCGCATGTTTATAGTAGACCTAATTCTAATATAGTCATATACCTATAATATTATATTCTAATATTTTTAATAATAACAAACATAATAAAATAAAAAAACAGTTGAATTGAGAACCTCTCCTCCTTTTTTTTGAATTGGTTAAAAAAGGTCTTTATTAGGGTTCGATTTTTGTAAGGAATTTTGATTGCTACGAATTAGCTATCTTAACAACCAAATGCCCTAAATATTTTTCTTATGTGACAATCAATATTAGGTTATCTCTCATAGCAAAATTCTTTGTTCCAATCTTCTCTTAGATATACGTTCGCGAGTGAATTGGTGGCTCGACGAGTCATTCAATTCTCGCGATCTCTCTCAGAGTATATGCTGGATACGTGTGAGAATGAAAGAGTGAGGAATGAATGTGATTGTTAAGAAGTAGCTCGCTTTAGTTTGTGTCTTCACTCGGTGAATTTTAAACTTCATATACTTTCCATGCAATATTCAATCTTACGAGATTGATATCACAATCTTGACAACGTAGCAAACTCAAATGAAGAGATGACATTTTTGTACGCGGACAAGTTAAAATAACTTGAGATAGATATTATGGTACAACTGCTTTGCTACAACTGGATGCTGAAGAAGATTGTGAAGCCAGCAGTCTTCTACAAACAACGTAAAAATTTTTACACTCCTTAACTTGAAATAATATCGATAATTTTTAAGTGTTAATTTGTATGATAAATAACCACGTTTAGTAGTTCGTTTTTCAATATAGTTTAATAGATATTATGAGCATTTAAAATTTCAGATACTTATGTACCTTTATCAAAATCATTGATTTCACAAAAAATTAATGATTCATTTCAACTAGGTATTGACCTAATTAATAGTATACTGAATCAAATGAGAACAAAACCATTGATTTCTATAAGATTTCATTGGGGTAGAAACATTTTCGCTACTCATAGTGAGATTTCACGATCATCTTAAAATAAGTTTTAATTAGTTATAGCAAAGATTCTGACAACACTTTAAAGGATTATGATCGTTATAATTTGTGGGGTCGTATTACTTTTACAACAAGTTAATTAATTTAAGGCGATTAACTCACACAGCAGAGTTTGGTCACTGTTTGAAAAATAATTATATTTTAATAATTTATAATGACTTGTATATCTTCATAGAGAATATAGTCGTGAGCATTATGCTAGGCTTAATTCAACCTTTGTTCTCAACAATAGGTCGTCAAAATGGCAGTCGTACACAATATTGTTTACTACAGAGACACAAAGTACACAGAGGTGACTTGTGTTGTGTGTACACTGGAAAGATAAATATTGCAGGTCTGTGGTCCTGTTTCTCCTGTAATTGGTTTGCTTGTCTGATCTTGTTTGTCTATACGTAGTTTGTATTATAAATATGTGGGTTACCGGATGATAATCGTTTATTGTTTAGGAAGGGAGTGTCTGTGAAAATGTCTTTATTTTCTGTAGATTTACCAATTAAGTATACAAATAATAATAATTCGCAAATAATCACACGCACACCACATCCACATCTCAGATAATTTCTGTCCAGTGTGACGGGGGGTGAGCCCGTCACCACTTATAATGGACAGTGGGTACAATACATGTCTCGAAATTGAAGCATGCAGGTTTCCTCACGATGTTTTCCTTCACCGAAAAGCCAGTGGTGTTACAAGTCGTACATAAATTCCGAAAAACTCATTGGTACGAGTCGGCCTCCAACCTCCAATTACCTTTCCCATTTACAAACAAATTCCACTGTCATCTCCTATATTAGCCGTCTTCACCTGTATTTGTGAAGCAAATTCAATCAATTCCATAAATAATTCCCATTTCACCTTTCAGATGCAAAACCACTTTTGTTATTCAGTTCGACCAATAAATTAGTTTTGAGTTGGTTCCTGTATCGTATAATTGGTTTCTACAAACTTGGAGTACGTTTCTCGGTGGATTTTTAGCGTTCCGTAGTCAAATAGTAATAACGGAACTATCAATTTCGTCGTTTCTATATTTTTGTTTTTTAGCGATGATAGCCCATACGGAAGAGAGCTAGCGCCTCAATCATGAGGCCACGGTTCGATTCCTGGCCTGTACCACTAAGTTCTTCAGAAATTATGTACGGTTGTATTTATCATTTACTAGCTCGGCGGTGAAGGAAAACATCGTAAGGAAACCTGCATTCCCGAGAATGAAATGAATATACCATAAGTTCGGAGGTATGCGTAAATATGGGTGAGATTGGGGCGAACACAATAGACCAGCAATGGTCGCAGTGTTACATAACAACCCTTGCTTGCAATAACCCAACCACAAATCAATCAATAATAAAAATAATCAAATCAATCAAAAAAGATGTTTGCGATGAATGCGCAGTGGCTACAAATCTCAAACATAGAGACTAGTGTTAATCCAGAACATATCTATCAGTGCACAAAATTCCATCCAAATCCGTTCAGTCGTTTGTACGTGATTTTAGTCACAAACAACAACCAAACATCATCATAATAAACTTGAGGATTTTATGGCACCAGAATACCTTCTGAATATTTGTAAGAAAACCCAAAAACAAGTTACTATGGAAAACGTTAAAATTTAAAATTCCATTCTAAAACCGAACAACTTACATCATAGTGACGAAGCGCTAAATTGCATAATTGAATTTCGCTCCAGTAGAAATTTTAATTGCGTCCGAAAATGCAAGTTATGTAATCGCAAAGTCAGCTCACTGCAACTTGCGGGCTCTAGAGATATAGGAGTAACAAAGGGTTTAGATATTGGATCATTAAATGGTATAGATTTTCGGAGGCAAAGGGAATATCTTCCACAAGCTTGTCAGAATGCCGGAGTCCGATTGTTCTTAGAAGGATATTGTATTTATGCAAAGTCTCTTCAGATCTTTAATAATGCGACTCGCCATATGGTTTTTTAATTATTTATAACGCACAGAGTCGTCTTTGCTACATTATTGGCTTATATTACTTATCATAATCATAATCTTTATTGCATTCGTGAGGTAGAAAAAGCGCTTTGACGCGATAAAAATTTGGCATTAATAAGTTTCAGACTTGTTTCAAACAATGTGTAGACAACGTGGCCTACAGGTTTTATATAGCTTCGCTGGAGAGACTTCAGTGGACTGTAGGTTTCCTCTGATGGCTGGAGTGTTGGATATAATGGAAAGTCTTGTTTGAGGCACTGGAGGTTTATTTTAGTGAATTTTACACTAAGCTTAGTTACACGCACAAGCACCGTCCCAATATGGAAGGAGGAAGCGGAAATACAACATTTTTAATTACTACATTTTATGTTGGTATTGCCAACACAATGGGAATGATGTTCAAGGAAACACAGTGTTTAAGAACTTTAACTTGCCTAGTACAGACAAAGATCTATCAATCTTAAATTGATCTAAAACTTACCCAATAACCAAGTCCAGTGCAATGAAATACCCAATGAGTTTTAAAATAATAATCTGCAACTCCAATAAAACGAAGTCAGCTGAAATGCATTTGAAAGGAAAAGGTTCATCGAAGCACTTTTATTCAATGTTCGAATGTCACAAACTAGCGGATTCCTTAATTAAATCGCAAATCCATATTTCCCTCTCCCAATATCCAATCAAAGGCTTGTACAAAAAGAACCAAGTCTTTGTAATTAGCCGACTGCGATGGAACGAGGGAAAAAATTGTGTCCTCGAGTATGAATATGCAGGGGTAGACCGCATCGCGAGGTAAACGGGTGTAACTCTGAATTTGTATTATTTACGGTTTGGAGGATCATTATTTTTGGAGCTGTAAACACCTACTGCTTCAAGATGCTTGCTTAATAACTTAAAAATGTTTTAAATGTTAAAAATGGTTCCCTTTATCAATGTTTGGAATTTTTTACATTTAAATTACCCTAAGCGCTTATTTACTTATGTAATCAAGTAGTCGTTGTAGTGAAAATTACACATTACTGTGTTATTTGATAATCAGCTATCATAAATCAATTTGTTGTTGTGAAGTTAAGCATTCATACCCTCTTATTTTTTTATTTTATCATCGTCACAAACACCGAAGGTGCGAATAAAGTTTCTGATGTAATGAGCAACTGTCAGAAAATGCTAAAAACAAGCGTTGCTACAACTGCAGGCTACAAAAGATAGTTGTTATGTGAGTTAGAGTAGAAAGTGATTTATGAATACATCACATTTTTCTTTTTCTCTCTTTATATTATACACAATATTATATCACTACAGTTGAATGCAGAATATAAAGAACTATATAAACTAGGAAGAATCTTGACTTATCAATCTCAGGACTACCGATATTAAATTGTGAGTCAGCATCATCAGTTTTTTATTCCTAAACATTGTGTGGTGACACATTAAACATGAGACATAATAAATAATAATAGTAGCGTAAAAATCAACAATCTTGATCCAACAATTTCTCAAAAATCGAGTTACACCGTTTTGTTTAGAGTTACAATATTTGTCGTGGAGCGTCCCCAGAATACTGAATTATTAATGTTTACCTAACGCAAACGAGTTTCACCAGAACTGATATTACGGCGGCGGAGGAATTGGCGAACACATCCTCTTTATATAATTTAATTTTGTTTAAGGGTCGGCACTACCTACGGCCCGTTTGACATATCTGTCAAAAGAAAAAGACCGGTGGCCGACAACACTCAACCCTATCTTATAAGATTAATGAACAAACCAATTTGATAGCTTTTGATAATAAATTTCTTGCAAAAAACTTGGTCGGCTACAGCGCGCGGCGCAGCTTGGCTGGCATGTTTACTGGTGTGAAGGAAAAAGTGAACCCTACCTGGTGACACAACATTTTACCTCGTTGAATTAAAGGACGTAACTAGTCTGTTGGTCTAGAGTCCAATTAGTAAGGACTAAAAAGTCTGGTCGGCCGACCCTATCCTGGCAGGTCTGTAGGTCCGACCGAATTTAGGGTACCTACTACTCGGAAGGCAGATTTTACCACATTAAATTAATGTTGAATGTTTGGTTGTGCGTGGCAATAATCCTGCAGCATCTGGATTTGAGAGCCGTAGGTCGAAATGACATTTACAGCAACAGTACAGTACCGTGATGGACCTATAATGTGACTGATCAAAGATCACCCCTGGTGGTAGGATAGGATGGGTTCCAGCTAATTAGATCACAGTATTACTAAGGCTTAAAAAAACTTAAAATTATTATAACAGAACAAATTAAAACTTTTAACAGAATAATGAAATTATTATATTAAGTTTAATATTATTGGTTAGCAAACTAAGGGTTTGTAATCTTTTATCATCATAATCATCGTCAGATATAATATTTTAAGCACGGAATAAAAGTTAATTTTGCAGTAACTGGAACGATTGCCTTCAAAAACATTTGCGCAAAAGGACATCAGTGTGACGACTTTTAGTAGATTTCTTCTTTATTGGTAGATTTAGGGCAAAATTGTTTAGTAGATTTTAGTAGAAATTGGGTATTCGAAAATGTTAATGTATTTAAAAATGCAAGGATTCAGGCTAATAAAATCTAAGCTGGCAATACAAATGGCTGAGAAAACGATTGCAGGGTTTGCAAGTTTTCCGGAACTTCTAGTACCTACATCATCATCATAATCATCAGCCTATACAAGGTGTTACAAAAATACAAATAAACATTTAAGGGGGTGGTTTGATTGTCTACATCAAACTCAACAACTTTCACTATGGGACCAATATCGAAATCGCGAAAAAAATAATGTATGTTCTATACTCTACAAATCGACTCGCGCTAAAAATGTATGGGATATCAGATTTTTTTTCGCGATTTCGATGTTGGTCCCATAGAGAAAGTTATTCAGTTTGACGGTCTAAACAACCCCCTTAAGAGTTTTAAAAATTTATCCTTACTTATGTAACACCCAGTATACGTCCCACTGCAGGGCACAGGCCTACCTTCTAGGAGGGTGTTTGGGCGTAAGTCCACCACGCATGCCCAATGCGGATTGGTAGACTTCACATACATCAGAATTTCTTCGTCTGCATATGCAGGTTTCCTCACGATGTTTTCGTTCACCCTTTGATAGCAGTCGGTAATACGTACATAAGTTCGAAAAACTCATTGGTACGTGGCATGTTGTCCGTGCGGATTCGAACGCGGACCTCTTGATTGAGAGTCCATACCTCTCCGCAACGCGCCACCGAACTCACTTCTAGTACATCAAATATTAATCATATCGCCTAATGTTGTTTTTTTTACAAAAGAGGGCTTCTGAACAGAGTTGGAATTTTGGTACCTAGCACTTTTAATATGTCAAAGGGATTACATGTTTATCGACTTCCAATAATGTCGTTATACGGGTATATTTTATATCACTGCGGATAACTTCAGCATGTATCGAACTTCAAAATAGCGAAAATAAATCAGCTGTCCCATACATTTGAGTCGAATATGTAGGTACTGCAGTTTTGTATAGGACAGCTGATTTTTTTTTCGCTCTTTTGAAGTTGGCTCCATAGTGAAAGTTGTTCAGTTTGATGAGTAGAATACATGCAGGTGTTATCCGCAGTGATAAAAAATTACCCGTATATGGACACAATCGGAAGTCGATAAACGTGCAATCCCTACCAAACATATTAAAAGTGCTACCAAAATTTCTGACTCTGCTTATGAGACACAGAAAACTGTACTAAATTTAAACTTGCATAGGGACGACCAAATTTAATATTTATTTGAAAATTGAAACATCCATGTTACAAAGTGATGAAAAATTATACAAAAATGCGAAAATAACATGTGTAATGATGAGCGTTTAGATAAAATTGATAATATTATTTTGTTCAAAAACGTGTTTTATATTAAATTTTAACCATCTGTAACGACATATAAATATTATTTGGTAGAATTTAAGTAGAATTTGAAACAGGGCTGGTAGATTTTGGTAGATTTCAGCAGTAATTTTCGTCACGCTGAAAGACATTGTGCGACACAAGAACATATAGGTGTTACTTAGTAGCTAAAGTGGGTACATGAATCCTGAAAGGGCACAGCAATATTAACAAGAAGTAATTTTAAAGAAAAAAAATAGTACAATGTCAATAGTTCTTTAGGTTCTTTTGGTAGTTTTTGGTTCTTTTGGTAGTGGGTTGTGTGTGCCCTTTCAGGATTCATGTACCCACTTTAGCTACTAAGTAACACCTATAATATGTTCTTGTGTCGCACAATGTCCTTCAGCGTGACGAAAATTACTGCTGAAATCTACCAAAATCTACCAGCCCTGTTTCAAATTCTACTTAAATTCTACCAAATAATATTTATATGTCGTTACAGATGGTTAAAATTTAATATAAAACACGTTTTTGAACAAAGTATTATCAATTTTATCTAAACGCTCATCATTACACATGTTATTTTCGCATTTTTGTATAATTTTTATTGGTTTTCATCACTTTGTAACATGGATGCTTCAATTTTAAAATAAATATTAAATTTGGTCGTCCCTATGCAAGTTTAAATTTAGTACAGTTTTCTGTGTTAGTATGGTTTTGGTAATTTTTGGTAGAGTTTAGTAATTATTTTTTGTTGTTTCTGGTTTTTTGGTAGTTTTTGGTTAGTTTGGTAGTTTTTCGTTGTTTCTGGTTATTTTGGTAGATTTTCGTAGTTTTTGGTTATTTTGGTAGATTTTTATACTTTTTGGTAATATTTGATAGAAGAATGAAAATTACCAAAAACTACCATAAAAACAAAAGAGTTCTTGACGGCTTGGCTACGGGGTGGGTTTGTTGACATAAACAAAATATTTGTTTTGCAAAAGAGGTACATTCGAATCGTAAGCGGAATTCAGTCAGTAAGGGTGTCATGCCGATCCTTGTTTACCGACTCTAAATTGTGCGAAATCGTGAGACGATACCCCGTAGTATTCCGTAGCAAGAGATTAAATAAAACTCGCAAAAATGAGCTACTGGTACCAAATTACCGACTAGCATCGATGCTAAAGACTGGGTAGATCAACTATTTTTTGACCATACCTAGTCCCAGTCATCTGCATAAAATTTTCTCAATGTTCAGGCTCAGGCTCAAGCTCAGGTTTTGCTTGCCCCAAAATTTAATGTTTGTTGAATAACTAAGGATTCCATTTATTAAACACACACACACCGTTTTACAAAATTACTTGAATTTTACTCGAATTTTGGCGGTTGTCCGATGGACGCTTTATTTCGTTGTCCCCACGCTTTTTGGTCTATCGGACAACCGCTAAAAACTTCTAGTAGTTCAACACAGATGGTGGAATGTACATGTGTGTAGAAGAATCATATCATTAGATACAATATCTATCTTACAAAATTAATGAATGTCAAGAAAAAAGCAATAAAAACTTTTTTTTATACAGTACCGTGAGGACAAAAAATAGTTGATCTACCCGACTACAAAATAAAGTCGAATACTGTTCTTGTGTATAGTAAAATACCAGATGACATTAAAGCCGACAAGAAATTTCTGAAGAAGGTTAAAGAATTATTAGTCGAACAGTGTCCCTATGACTTTAATTAGTTTCTTCAGTATAAGTAAACAAACAGGCATCAATCTGAGTAGAAAGAAATGTGTTGCAGACCGATTATTTGTATCTCAATAGGTTATTATAATTTTTAACTAATCACATTGAACTGATTTTATAACATTTAACTCGTTAATTAAAAAAATAATAATAATAAATTACAAAAAATAGCGGTCAGCACAAGCGTACATTTAACTAATTTAATTGTAGTAAGTGAAAGGTGGTAGTTAAATTATTGTCTGGCGCCTATTGTTTAAATTTGTTTTTTTCTTAATGTTTATAAATTATATTGTAGTGTGACTAATAGGTACTCTGTACCTACTTACCATCTGTAACTTATGTACCTACCTACAATTTAAGGTAAATAAATAAAATCAAATGAGATGAACCAAAAAGTAACAAATTAACCAAAAACTACCAAAAAGTACGAAAAATTACCAAAATAACAATAATCTACCAAAAAGTACGAAAATCTACCAAAAAAACCCAGGTACTACCAAAATAACCACAAACTACCTACCGAAAAGTACGAAAATCTACCAAAATAACTTTTTGGTTACTTTTGAACGAAAATTTGCCAAAAACTAAAAAACGACTCAAAAACTACCATAAATAATAAATAAATAAATAAATATCTTGGACAGTGTCACACAAATTATCTAGTTACATTTAAAGTTCCAGAATCTAGCCTTGACTTGTATTATGATAACTAGACAACGATATAGAATACATATATAGATACAAACATCCATGACTCGGGTACAAATATTCATATTCGTCATACAAATATTTGTCCCTTACGGGATTCGAACCCGCGACCCCCGCACAGCAGGCAGGTTCACTACAGACTGTGCTGTCGGGCCGTCTACAGCACAGTGCGGCCGTGCAATATTCGGTCCGTAATAAATTACCAAAATAACCAAAAACTACCATAAATTACCAAAATAACCAAAAACTACCAAACAGTGCCCGGAAAGTAACTTTTGTGAAATTCCCTTGTGTTGTCTTGTGTCGCTCAATGTCTTTTCGCGCAAAATTCTGTCGTGCAAATGACTTACAAAGTCAATCGTTTGAGTTACCTACTGCGGTACAGAATTCACTCTTATTCCATTCTTATTTAAAACATATTATCTGACGATGATGATGATGATTTCAGATTATCAATCCTTAGTTTGCTAGTAACAATAGTAATAAACTTACAGTTATTCTGTTATAATTATGGGGACAAAAATTAACGAGTAATAGTCGACCAATTTATATAATGTACTTCTAAGTCCACATATCGTGACGGGCAACTACGGAACCTTACACTGCGTGTGGCCCGACACCCACTTGCCCGGTTTTTTATAAGTTACTTTACCTACTTTAGCTAAAAATGGATTTGTTCATTAATCTTCTAAGACAGGGTTGGGTGTTGCCGGTCACCGGTCTATTCGCCATGATTTCGAACGATTGACGGCCCATAGTAATTTGTATGAAGAAAACGTCCAAAAAAATATGTGATTTTTGGTAACAAATTGCAAAAAAACTAGAAGTCGTATCGAAAAACTGATTTGTTTAAAGTGTTCTTTGATGTTTTGCCATTGATTAGAAATATATTTTGTTGTTTTATTTTGTTTCACTAAATCACAGGACTCGGAACGCGGCAGTGCTATTCTGGAGTTTTTCATGAAATTCTCGATTACTTTCTGATGTAACTACACAATTTTACTGAAATTTTTTTTGTTCATCTTGTACTTCATCTTTTAAAGAAGCGATGGTATTAATTTTGTTTCGAAATATGGCTATTTACTATCCTCAAAAGTCGGAACGCCGAACCCTGTTTTGCCCGATCAGGGTAGTGCCGACCCTTAAGATATTCTTTTCTTGAGAAACAATAGGATACTGAATTTTGATCAACATGAAATTGAATAAGAATAAAACCAGTGAAGTGCGAGTCGGTCTACTCGCGCACTGAGGGTTCCGTACCACACCACCACACAACATATTAACTTTTAAAGTAATTTTTTCTCCGGGACCTTTAGCGCGAGACCGACTCACACTTGGCTGGTTTTATTAATTTTTGTTATACAGGGTGTTTCATAAGTAACAATAAATTTTTAACTCATAAGGGGGTTGTTTAGACCGTCAAACGGAACAACTTTCTCTATGGGACCAACATCGAAATCGCAAAAAAAAAAAATTTCTATCCCATACATATTTTAGCTCTAGTCGATTTGTAGAGTATAGAACATAATTTTTTTTTTTCGCGATTTCAATATTGGTCCCGTAGTGAAAGTTGTTCAGTTTGATGGTCTACACCACCCCCTTAAATGTTTATTTGTAGTTTTGTAACACCTTGTATATAACACTGTAGAGTTTGTGTTATAAACACACTAAGTTTGACGCTTGTATGTATTACCGTTTTTACGATAGAGCGAGAAGAAAAAACGTTGATAAAAACTAGTTTCTCCTCATTTTTAACTTTTAGTCAATTAATTATTTGTTAACAAATCCGCCGTAATATAACGGCGTAAGTGCGTTCACACACGATGGCGCATTCCGTCAGACCGGCAGACGTCAGTCCGTCATTTGTGAAGCAAGGAGTTGTATGAAACCGCACGAAGAAGCACACACAGTGACGCATTGACGCACCGGGTGTGGTCAATGGATTGACATCTGCCGCTCCGTCAGTGCGTCGTGTGTGAACGCACTAACAAATGACGGTCTGTGAAAATTTCTACCTAGCTATGTCGGTTCAAAAGTTACAGCTCTAAATAGGTAGGACGGACGGACGGATGGATGGACGATAGGCATAGCAAAGCAACAGGGTTCCGTTTTCACCCTTTGGGTACGGAAACCCTAAAAAGTATGGACGAATGACACATCGTGTGATGTCATTGCCATAGCGACGAAGTGAACTCGGAAACATCAATGCGGTGCGCCCACCGCATTCAAGTGGAACATGTTGCTTCTACGAAAGGACTTGTCTATCGCTAGAGTGTAAGTCAATGGCTTAACCTTTGTAACAAATCAAATCGTCGCGTAATCTAACACAAAAACAATGGTGCAATTAGCATCACACGCTCAGTTAGCGGCGAGTCGGCAACGTCTGGATACATCTTACAACTTGTGCTCGGTGTACTCTAAGTTTGGCACTTAGTTGTTGTGCTAACTTAGCTCTGACGATGCCGAGGTGCGTTACTAACGTTAGGTATTGGATTGTGGTGTTAACAATTATATTTTATTCATCATCAGCCTAAATATCTGATAATTCTTAATATTTTGATAGTTTCTTAAGGGGATGCTCAGACCGTCAAACAACTTTGTAACCAACATCGAATCGCGATAATAAAATATGCTGTCTCATTCATTTTGGTAGAGTATTATTAGAGTTTTATATGGAACAGCTGTTTTTTATCGCGATTTCAATGTTCCCATAGTTTGACGGTCAGAGCGTTCCCTTAAAAAATTGTCAGCATATTTAGAAGGACCCTGTATACGACTCATTGCAGGTCACAGGGAAGGTGTATGGGCGATATATTACAAGCAGTAAAATAGCTAGAGCGTCAGAGGGGCGTTGCGTAGAGGTATGGACTCAATCATGAGGATCCGGGTTCGAATCAGCACGGACAACTTACCATGTACCAATGAGTTTTTCTAACATAAGTTAGACAACGTACATAAGTACGTTGAAGAAAACGCCATGAGGAAACCTGCATACGCTGAAGATATTCGGATGCGTGTGTATAGTTTACCAATAAGCATTGTGCACGGGTGATGGTTTGACGACGCTGAAGGTAGGCATGTGCCTTGCAGTGGGATGTGTACAACGTATTAATGAATAAACGCAAAACTAGAAAGTAGTTAGTTTAGAATCGAGAGCAGAATCGAATTATTATAGCGTCAACAAAGGTTTTTTTTTTCTTCAAAATATTGTAAAATTTAAAATTTACTGAACTCGATCTCAACCCACCACACACTCACTACCAAAACAAGATTCTCAAAATGTATCCATGAGCACGTTAGCGCTTTCATTAAGGGTCGGCACTACCCTAATCGGGCCAAACAGGGTTCGGCGTTCCGACTTTTGAGGATAGTAAATAGCTATATTTAGAAACAAAATTAATAACATCGCTTCTTTAAAAGATGAAGTACAAGATGAACAAAAAAAATTTCAGTAAAACTGTGTAGTTACATCAGAAAGTAATCGAGAATTTCATGAAAAACTCTAGAATAGCACTGCCGCGTTCCGAGTCCTGTGATTTAGTGAATCAAAATAAAACAACAAAATATATTTCTAATCAATGGCAAAACATCAAAGAACACTTTAAACAAATCAGTTTTTCGATACGACTTCTAGTTTTTTTGCAATTTGTTACCAAAAATCACATATTTTTTTGGACGTTTTCTTCATACAAATTACTATGGGCCGTCAATCGTTCGAAATCATTGCGAATAGACCGGTGACCGGCAACACCCAGCCCTTTCTTAGAAGACTAATGAACAAATCCGTTTTTAGCTAAAGTAGGCAAAGTAACTTATAAAAACCGGGCAAGTGGGTGTCGGGCCACATGCAGTGTAGGGTTCAATTTTATAAATTGGTCGACTATTACTCGTTAATTTTTGTCCCCATTATTATAACAGAATAACTGTAAGTTTATTACTATTGTTACTAGCAAACTAAGGATTGATAATCTGAAATCATCATCATCATCGTCAGATATGTTTTAAATAAGAGTGAATTCTGTGCCGTAGTGGGTAACTCAAACGATTGACTTCGAAAGTCATCTGCACGACAGAGTTTTGCGCGAAAAAACATTGCGCGACACAAGACAACACAAAGGAATTTCACAAAAGTTACTTTCCGGGGACTGTTTGGTAGTTTTTGGTTATTTTGGTAATTTATGGTAGTTTTTGAGTCTTTCGGTAGTTTTTGGTACATTTTCGTACAAAAGTAACCAACAAGTTATTTTGGTAGATTTTCGTACTTTTCGGTAAGTAGTTTAGTAAATAGTGTATAGTAGGTATATATAGGGTCCAACTTAATATGCTGACACTTTTTTAAGGGGATGATCAGACCGTCAAACTGAACAACTTTCTCTATGGCACCAACATCGAAGTCGCGAAAAAAAAATCTGCTGTCCCATACATTTGGCTCGAGTAGGTTTGCTGTTATGTATGGGACCGCAGATTTTTATTTCGCGGTTTCGATGTTGGTCCCATAGAGAAAGTTGTTCAGTTTGATGGTCTGATCATCCCCTTAAAAAAGTGTCAGCATATTAAGAATTAAGAAGGACCCTATATGTAATCACATCTACACCTGATGTGTACTATAGTATATAGTATATTTAGTAAATAGGTCGTCCCTATGCAAGTTTAAATTTAGTACAGTTTTCTGTGTCTCATATCATAAGCAGAGTCCGAAATTTTGGTAGCACTTTTAATATGTCAAAGGGATTGCACGTTTATCGACTTCCGATTGTGTCGATATACGGGTAATTTATATGGGCTCTCTGTTGACGACGCCAATCGTTCATTTGGTTGCCGGCGTTGGTTATCCATATCAATGCCGCCGGTTCTCAATGACGTTATTTTTGGTTGCCAGCGCTGGCAGCAGTCTCCAGAAACAGATTTATCGAAATGATGCCGGAGATAACAAGCTTAAGTTCGATGCCAAGGAGTTGGCGATTTTGAGAGACGGCTTGCCTATTGGCGAGATAAGAAGAATGTGTTCTTAGGACTACACTTGCCGGGATTAGTCTAGCGATTCCTGCTAATACGAATCCCATTGTTTTTTCTACACTCGGATTGGTTTTGAATGCTGAGAGATCGCGTTTGTATTGTAAAAACCTTTAACATGTGCACATTTTTTTTTCATGACTTATTTTAATATTTCCGGCATATAGGTGAATTTAAAAAAAAACACCCGCGCCCAATATCCGGCAAATTTCGGGTCGGCGCCCACCTCTATTCCGGGTAGTAGGTACCCTAAATTCGGTCGGACCTACGAATCTGCCAGGATAGGGTCGGCCGACCAGACTTTTTAGGCCTTACTAATTGGCCTCTAGCTAGACCAACAAACTAGTTACGTCCTTTAATTCAACGAGGTAAAATGTTGTGTCACCAGCATGCCGCAGTGATACAGCGCTATCACCAAGCTATCACACCTTAGCTCTCTTTCTATTTGCGTGTGAACGAACAAGATAAAAGACGTGATACAGCCGTATCTCGTGCAGCATACTACGAGTGCAGGTAGGGTTCACTTTTTCCTTCACACCAGTAAACGTGCCAGCCAAGCTGCGCCGCGCGCTGCAGCCGACCAAGTTTTTTGCAAGAAATTTATTACCAAACGCTATCAAATTGATTTGTTCATTAATCTTATAACATAGGGTTGAGTGTTGTCGGCCACCGGTCTATTTCTTTTGACAGATATGTCAAACGAGCCGTAGGTATTGCCGACCCTTAATGGCTGAAGTGATAACAAATCATTTTTGCCTCAAAGCTTAAAATGCGAATAACTTTAAATTTTAACCATCAAAATAGTGAAATTTTATTTTCAATCTAATTAGCATAAGCATACGCATATGCTCAGGACTATATTCCCCGGGTAGTCAGAGATATTCTGAAACTTCAGAACATCTACGTTTCACCAATAGTACCGGAACTATGTCCATTGTGACGGGGGGTGAGCCCGTCGCCACTTATAATGGACAGTGGGTACAATACATGCCTCGAAATTGAAGCATGTAATTCAATCTAATTATTTGGTTATAAATCAGTTGGGGTGTATGAGGTTTTGCGCTTATTCATTAACACGTTGTATAGGCTGACGATGATAATGAGTAGCAATAAAAATTTTGTTTTAACAATTTGTTTAGATAATTTTGATTATTTGATTACGAATTTCGCTCGCAATCGAAAATCTTCTCATGTAAATCCCCAAGATATAAAAACAGTACATTCATAATCTATAATCTATTTTGGAGTGGTCAGGAAAAACGTTTCAACTTTCGTTTTAAGCTCACAATTATGGCTAAACACGGCGGTAGAGTCAAAAAATGACGTCAAAAAGTTTTTTATGAGATTATTATAATTTTGAATACAAATAAATATTTGATTTTTATTTCATAAGTTTCAGTGGTTCAGTAGTAGTAGCTGACCTATTGAGACAAAAAAACGACTCAAAAGTTTGGTCCCGAATACTGCAATAAAAAAAAAGTCTCAAAGATTCGGTACCGAATTGACTATCGAATTTTTAGACTAACCAAAAAAATGTTACTGGAACTCGCAATATCGAGAATGTAAACATCGAAAACAAACAGTAGCGAATGTGGTTTTTGGAACGCAGCACGGTCCGAATTTAGCAGTATTAAATTATTTTCGATTGCATACAACCAGCGGGCAACTTATCTTGCTAGTTGTGAATAACTTTGGTAACTAGATTATTCAACACCGGTTGTTTTAGATTTCTATTCGCGTAGTTAGTTTAATAGTGAATCGTATTTGTAAAGAGACTATAAGGGCTAAATGAGCTATTTGAAAATAAGGAATTGTATTTCTTGAAAAGCTATTTTGATTTTTTCACTATAATACTGCCTCCGTGGTCTAATGGTTAGAGCATTGGGCTCTTAACACGGAGGTCCTGGGTTCGATTCCCACGGGGGGCACCTAGTGAAATGTCACTTTGTGCGTTTTTCCCCAGTTGGTTAGGACATTGCAGGCTGAGTCACCTGATTGTCTGAAAAAGAAAGATGATTCCGGGCTTCGGATGGTACGTTAAGCTGTTGGTCCTGGCTACTATCACTGGTGGTAGTAGTCGTTACATAAAAACCACGTCAGAGGCCGTAAGGCGGTTTGAATAAACTCTGACACCAGGGCTTTGCAGCCCACTCGATAAAAGAAAGACTATAATACAGGGTGTAAGGAAAAACATAATAAACCTTTAAACCACATACTCTACTACACCTTCGAGCAAAGAAAAGCAAAGAAAAGAGCAAAAAAATCGGATGTCTCATTTTAATCGAATAGGCATTGTACTTTAGTATGGAGCAGCTGATTTATTGTTTGATCTAACAAGTTTGCTCCCATAGTAAAAGTTGTTCAGTTTGATGGGTAGACTCTTAGTTTAAAAGGATGCTAATGATATCAATTTCACCCTGTATAATTTAGTTGAAAAAAAAAATGTCGTGAACATACACACATCCTAAAGGTTAAAGTATGAACGTCCCTTTATAGGAGTCGGTTAAAAACCACCCTTTAAACCTATCTACATTGCATATCTACAACAAACACTCATCGAATTCAACTGCACGCATATTCAAATGATATCTCTAATTAACGATATTACTAATTAATTAACATAAGCTCTGGGAATTGGTTATGTCACAATCGACGTATAGGTACCTAGTCTAGTAGGTGAAATTCATTAGGGTTATTTGAATGTAATAAACGTTGGGAATAAAATTTTACTATCCATCTTCTTGTCGTGTGGGCAAGCCCTGGTGTCAGAGTTTTTTCAGACCGCCTTACGGCCTCTGACGTGGTTTTTTATGTAACAACTACTACCATCAATCAGAGATAGTCATAGCCGGGACCAACTTAACGTGCCATCCGAAGCACAGAATCATCTTTCTTTTTCGGACAATCAGGTGATTCAGCCTGCAATGTCCTACTTAACTGGGGAAAAACTCACAAGTGACATATCATATTATCACTAGGTGTCCCCCGTGGGAATCGAACCCACGACCTCCGTGTCAAGAGCCCAATGCTCTTAACCCTTAGACCACTTAGAAGAGCTGTTTTTTTGTCGCGATTTCGATGTTGGTCCCATAGAGAAAGTTGTTCAGTTTGACGGTCTGATCAAACCCTTTAAAAGTGTCAGCATATTAAAAAAGACCCTATAGTATGTATGTCAATGTAAAGCAACAAAGCAAAATGGAACGTCAAATGACTCGACATCTTGCGGATATTCTTATAGACTCGGTCACCCAACAAGAGGCGGCTACATTTCCAAGACGTGTAACATCTGCGTTGACAGCACGGTTTATATTACGAATTAATTCTACGCCAAATGCTGTAGACAGAATTACAGAATGTTCTCTATGGAGGACAGAGGCGAGGATAGAGGACAGAGGTCTATTTAAACTGATTTGTTTCTGTTGATATACATCTTAAAGCCCTAATCAACAGGGTTCATGTACTCATTCCTAATCATATTATAAGACCTTTAATACTGTACATGAAAGCAATAAATGAATTGAATTGAATTGAATTGAATTGAAAGCATTCATAAATACGGTATCAGAATTTATTTCTCAAAAATAATATCTTTAAAGCAAGAAAGGGGTGCTGGTTAGACACAATCGGGTACTGAAATATTACAATTTGTTTTAGTAAAGAAGCCAAGAATGATTATTTATTCGTCAAATCATAATACATGGCCAAATCTGACCTTTTTGAAAGCTATTATCGCTACAACTTTACTGTCATTAAATTGCGGAGAAAAGACACAAAAGGTACAAAATAAGGCGGTCTCATCGCTAAGAAGGCTTTCTTCCATACATCATTAAGGAAGAGAAAACGGTGAAAGAAGAAAGGTAAGCGGTGTTTCCAGAAAAATGATCAAAAGGATCAGTCAGAAAATAAAAGATTTAAATATAATTTGCGACATATTGAAGCAAGGCTCACCTTAAGCATATTGAATAAAACGGATAAGGCGTTCTTAGTCTCATTTTTAAAAAGCGACTTCTTTCAAACTTACTGTAAGTACAAGCAGGTAAAGGAAGAACATTTCTATTTCCGAAAACAAAGTATGTTCAAATAGATTAGTATCAATTAAAGTTATTTGTTACCTGTTTGTAAAATGTATTGGTTCTATGAACGCTCCCTAAACGCTCTAACAGGGTTTTTTACACCCTGTATATTTTTGTTGGATATTGAATAGGCCAGAGGCGGTTGATCAAGTGTATCAGCCTAGTTTAATGAAAAATTGTCTTAAATACAACACAAGGTGTTAAAAAGTAAAAGCAAACATTTAAAACTTTTAAGGGGGTTGTTAAGACCATTAAACTGAACTTCTTTCACTATGGGACCAATCGAAATAGCGAAAAAAAAATCATCTATCTCATACATTTCGCTCGAATAGATTTTTAGTTTAGTATGGAACATCAGATTTCTTTTTCGCTATTTCGACATTGGTCCCATCATAGCGAAAGTTGTTCAGTTTGATGGTCAAAACTGTATTTTTGTAACACTTGTATAAGTTTACTACCCTACCACCGACTTGCCTCTGCCAATCTGCACTGGGCCCGTGTGGGCTTCTGATTGAGCCGGCTGAGCGCCATGGCTTGACCTCCAGAAGAGTTTCATAGTACTAACATCAATTTCAAGTTTTCTTTATTTTAATAAATGACACATTTCCGAACACAACCATTTCAAACAGCCACCCAGTTAAACGACTATAAACCTAAAATCATTTCTATAAAAGCTCTTAGTTAAATCGGGAATCGAATTCCATTTGTAGTAACTTGTGTTAGTAGCATTCGTTGAATTAAGCCGCGCCCGGCTCCTGCGATAGGGGTCCTTGGGGAGTGCCTGCGAACGGTCGCTGTTTAGGTGTTTGGTGCAAGGTCATGGGCGGTTTTTTCATAGGAACATAATGCATCAGAGCTATGAGAGACTGGTGCTGCTAGGCAAAGTAGAGGGCAAAAGAAGCGTTGGTACCACGAATTTCATAGCTCGCGAACCTGAAAGAGTGGACAGACATCACCAGCATCGAAGAGCTGTTGCGTTTGGCGAGAGATAGACAGAGATATGCAAAGCTGAATGCCAACCTCCAGTAATGGAGAGGAAACCGACAAAGAAGAAACTGCGAGAAGGCTTACTGAATTGTCTTGAAAATCTTGACTGCAATTTGATCAGAAATATGCCTCTACCAATTTGCACGGAGCAGGCATCGCATGGTTGAAAATGACTCAATATCTCACGTTTATTCCTAATGAAGTCATGATTTAGTGGTCTATGCGTACGAAGTTGCGAGTGCTAGTGGACTTTGTTTTTATGAAATAGCTTATAGGAGGATCGATGTAACAGGTGATCGGAAGGCTGGCGCTTACCATGGCCAGCTTGTAAGCAACGCCATACAAAGAGACAACGCCGCCAGTCATCTTGATACCCTTCCCCACGGCGGCAGCTTTGATGTGGTGTTTTATCTGTAGTTGGTATCGGATCAATCTTTGATCGGTGCTCCACCTACAGATTGAATCTCCATCACCTGGTTCATTTGTGTTTTCCTTTTCTACTCTAATTTTTCTTTATTTGTTTCTTAGTCTGTGTCTTTGTTTCTTGTTTTCTCTTTATTGGTCATTAAGTAAAATCTCAACAGTAGGTAGTTGATTTAATTGGGTTTTATTTTATTTTTAGTAGCCTAACAATATTTTTTTATAAACATCTGTCATGTTTAATATTGTGTAGTGTGGTGCTGGCTGATCATTTAGGTACTGACTATTTTTCAACCCGCTTAAGATCGTCACTTAAAACTCGCGCCGAGATGAAATTGGACTCGAAATGATTGAATGCAGTTGTAAAAGCGACTCGTCTGAAATATCAGGAACCCTTTGTTTCACGTATATTTATTGTGACTGCTCTGTAATAATGTTTTTGACTCGTTTCATTTGAAATTTATTTGTATTTACGTCGAATGTTTGTACAATTAAATGTATATTGTTTTTGTGTGACCAGCTTATATTTTCTGATTGAATTTTAAACAGGATATATTGGTATTATGGATTAAATATTGATTTGATTTGTAAATCTGAAGATGGTTATGAGCTTGTTTCTGTATGTGGCTTACGACTTTGTTCCGCAATGGGTAGTCAAACATGTTAAAAAATATACATAATTAGAATATACGGGGTGTAAACTTGATACGTTGCTGAGTATATGCAAATTGGCTCCATAGTGAAAGTGGTTCCGTTTGATGGTAAAAGTTTGACATGAATAGTGAGCCTGACATCACTTTTAATTGATTTTGCACTTTATAAACACCTTGCATATCTATCCGCAGCGAAGGAGCCGAAAGAGGCGAACGAAACGAATTTCCTTTTAATTCTTCTGACGATTCGTCTGATTCGCCTCGGATAAGTGTGCGAGGTGTCATAGAATTTCATACAACCAATTCTAAAATTTATTCGTTCGCCTCCTTCGGCTCGTTTGCTTCTGATAGAAGAAATTATGACGCCTATGTGAAATCCACCAATCCGCATTGGGTACGCATGGTGGACTAACACCCATACATCCCCACCGTTAGGGTCTAAATGTATCCCCAGTAGTAACAACAACAGAGGCTAATGAGGATGATTCATCCAAAACAAAAACACATCAAAGCAAAGAAAAAAACATTAGTTAATTAATAGAACCGGTAAGAAGAAAATGTATTGTTCTTTCAACGGGAACGATGTTTATTTTTAAAACGGGATTCCAGTCAAAGGTAGAAATTCAAAGACGAAAAATACACTAGCATTTTTAATAAACTGCGGCAAATAAACAGAGGCAGGAGTAATCTTCCGCGGCTTAGACAGCCACAAAGACAAAGGCGCAGAGGTTTTATATAAAAATTAAAAAAATATAAATATTAAAAGCATGAAAATAGTCTATGGACTCTCTCTGAGGCACGGTTTGTGGAGAAATATTTGTGTTGGGTTGATACTTTAATCAGAAATTATTGTGTACTATAAGCTCATGACTTTTACTTTTGTCAGGCCAAGTTAATAGGTCACATTTGACATCTATTGATACTTCATCAAACGTAACCTTATAACGGCGGCCATAAAATAATATGTATTTTTTCGAAGTTAAAACTGCACAACTGCTTTACTCTATTTAATTACGATTGCAAATTTTTGGTAATAATGACCAAAGAAGGTAATTTAACGATTTTCTTTCACTAATAAACCATTCGAAACATAATAAACAATTTCTGTTCTAAAGAACTGAACGTCCTTAGTGGAAAAAGGGGGCTGTCTATTAGGTGAAAAATAAAACAAATGCTTATTCTAAGTATCTTGAGACTCAACACTTTTTCATAAAAAAAAATACAGGGAATAAAAAAATTACCCTGAATGTGTAGGCCATTAAACTGAACCACTTTCACTATGGATAATGAACATGAGCCAACATAACAAAATATAAAGATCTGCTGTTCTATCCGTTTTGGAGGTCGAATCGGTACCTACTACAGTTTTGTATGAAACAGCAGAGTTTTAAATTAAATTTTTCTCGATGTTGGCACCATAGTGAAAGTTGTTCAGTTTGATGGTCTAATCTAAACTACCCGACTAATTTATTTATATCTATAGGGTGAAATTTATATTATTAGCATCCTTTTAAACTAAGAGTCTACCCATCAAACTGAACAACTTTTAGTATGGGAGCAAACCGATCGGAGCAAAAAAAATCAGCTGTTGCACACATTTGAGTCAAGTAGCATTGCAGTTTAGTATAGAACAGCAAATTTTTGTTGTTGCTCCGATCAGTTTGTTCCCATAGTAAAAGTAATTCAGTTTTATGGGTAGACTCCTAGTTTAAAAGGATGTTGAACTACATCACACAGCACAGCATGGCATTTTTCCGTCGCTCCATCCTTTTCTGTCACTCAGGAACGTCATTTGCTGGAGCAAATAAGATAGACGGAACGCGTTCGCACGCGGCATGCTGTGTGGTGTAGTTCAACCCTAATGATGTCAATTTCACCTTGTATAACTGCATTCTCTTTTAGTCTTTATGTCTGTATGCATGCATGCTGCATGTCATTCTGGTCTTCTTCTTATCGTGTCGACTTCAAATTTTGAACAAAGTCGCTAAATAGTACCTTGCCAGAAGTGGGCAACCGATACTGCACCGTCGCTAGCGGTTATGATTTCCTCCTGCGTACAGGTGTTAGGGCACGATGTGAGATGGGCCATCGTTTGTGGAGCTCCACACAAGCAACTTACATTTTGCGCATCCGAGAATCCCCACCTGAACATGTTGTCCTTACTGCGACCGACCTGGGTTCGAAGTCGGTTTAACGACTTCCAGGTCACCCAAGGCAAGTTATGTCCAGGCGGGAGGCTCTCAGACGGCGGCACAAATGGAGTTTGGAGGGACACTTTTTGTCGCCAAAGAGTACACCTCGCTTGCGCTGGGCCAGTATTCAGTGGGTCGACACACTTCATAAAGTCATTCTGGTTGTTAGTAATCTTATTCCCCTACTAAATTGTACATTGACAGATAGTTTCAGCAAATAATTTGTCATAATTTCAATTGTATATCAATTAGTTAACATAACCCCATGAGGCTCATTGAATTCAATTCACGCTTCCCTCACGCGAATTCAATAGTCAGACAATATTGATATCTATATTGATTACCACACAGTTGATAATAAAGCTGGCAGTTCCTTGACTAATCATTGATTGGAACTAGGTCATCGGTTTTTAGCCTCACCCTAAATATTGCGGTGAAATTAAGATAGAAGTTTATGGTTTTACTTGTTGATAAAAGGTATTTATCGTTGAGTGTAAGAAGTTTTTTAAAGGGATGATCAGCCCATCAAACTGAACAACTTTCTTTATTGCACCAACATCGAAATCGCGAAAAAAACTCTATGTTCATGGACATAAGGTCCAACTATGGGTAGGTTGATCCGTCGCCGTGCGAACATAGAAAGTCGTTCGGTTTGACGGTCTGATTATACCCTGTATATCGTTGGGTGTAAGAAAGGGCGAAAGCGCCATTTCAATATTTTTACATTTTTGCAGAGTTCCAATTACGGTTTTTAATTATTAACGGCAAACTTGTCTAGACACAGACGCTGTTTGAACCAACAAGGTACAGATGGGAAAAAAATCATGATGATGACTGGAATAGTCAATTTTCCTATTGCCTATATCTTTTCACACCTCGGTATCCTTTCTCGGCGTATACAGTGATAACATTGTTAAGCTATAATTTTTTATTTTTTTATTTATAATTATGGACTTCTTGCTTGTGCGTTAGCACCGCATTTCCGCCAATGTCAAGTGGTTTGAGGGAGTGTCTATCCAATCTCAAGGATTGTTTTTGAGTAAGAACAACTGAGAAGGATTGTGGAGCCTCGTGGCAGGCTGAAACGCGAACCGCGCGAACACCACGCGAGAGACAAGTGTTCGGGGCAAAACCCTGCAACGTGACTCCGACCTATAATTTATAAAAATCAATATCATTATAAGCCTAAATGCTCATCATCTCATGTAAGAAATAGTAAAAAATTTAATTTTTATTTCAAAATAATCTTGAAAACATGATTTGTTATTGTTCAAATTTTCTAACCACCCCAAAAAATTCACAGATCTCGTGTCTATCACGACCTTCTTGGACATTGAAAATGAATTTAATGAATTACTTAAACAAAACAAAATTTACTCATCGTCGATTGCGTGATGCAACAAATATTGATTTTTAACTTATTTTATTTGTAACTGTGACACGTGCGACAGACTCTGTACCACCCTTTTCACAGTCATTCTTTTGTAATATTGTTCGTGAGCGACCATATGAACAATAAAGTCCCATCTTTTTCATGGTCTTAAATTACTTTAACAACAAACTTAGTTTACTATTGATTTATGACTTCTATCCTTTCGGGACCTTAACAATTATCATGCAATATATGAGTCTCTACCGCTTCCTGATCTATTCACAAAGAAACAATGGTCTTTACGCCACTTTCATTGCTTTTAACAATAGTTTGGCTTGTATTTGTACAAATAACATAATTTATAGCCAAATTTAGCTAAAATTTTTTTTATTGCAGATACATTTACTCGAAGGTAATTTCTTCTCCATGTTTAGGATCTATTCAAGTTTCTATTCTTTACACTAAATTATCTTGTAATTCCAAATGAAAAAAAAAAACTGCCCAACATTTCTCGTATATCTAGGTATAATTCTCCTTCACTCAGCTGTGCGCAGTATAATAAATTTTCTCATTTAATTAAGTATGTCAATTTAACTTGACTTTTTAAGAAGTCTCTTGATTACTTAATTTGTTTTTAGTATCGTATAACTTACTCAACCTAATTTTATTGCAATAACTCAAGTATAAATATCGATCTCCATAATTCGACAAAGAGTAGGTACGGTTTTTTTTCACCCCTCCGGATGGAAAGTGTCAACTTCCGTCCCGCTGCGCTAAACAAATTTGCCGCTTTCCGCCTCCGTCGAGGAGAAAAATAGTATACCTACTTCTATACCTACTAACCTTGGGCAGTAAATAAGAAAACCTCAGATCACATGTTTGTTGACCTCGGCTTCGCCTCGGTCAACAATTACATGAGATCTGAGACCCTCGTGTGTAATCTACTATTTATGATGGTTCTTTTTTATATAATGGACTTATTTTGCTCTCAGCTGTGCGCAATATAAATAAACATATTTTTCTAAACTTATTTAAATAGGAAGGTACCGAAGTTTACGATCCACTTGTGATACAAAGACGGACTGCGGACTAGATTATTGCTATTCTGTGTTTTGTTGTAAGTTGAATCAGCTCAATTTAAAATAAATACCCTACACTTACTTACTTTTTAAACCCGAATCCGATGATGGCTGGTACAAAATTGGTTTGTGTTTCGTGAAATCGATTACTTATATTATATTATTCCGTGGTGAAAGATCGGTCATTGTTTTCAATTTGCAATTTACAATTTGCTGTCTTAAGAACTTGTGTAAGTAATTAAATTTAAAAAAAAAAAAAAAAATTTTTATTCCTGTTAATAATAATCTTTCTCGCACAGTGCAGAATCAGAACATTTTTTTTTAATTAAGTACTTACCTTTAATTTTTAAACTTAATTTTTTTTATTTCTTAAATTTTATTATTCCTTCCAATAAATAGATAATTAAGTAATACACGGGTACCATTAATTGTAACAGAAATAAACATTTTAAATAGGTATGGAAATAAAATCACAATTATAAATATATTACATGAAATTTTAAATCAAAAGTACCTATTATAGTTACTTAAATGAAAATACGAACATGCCTTTACTCTAATTAACTATCTATGTCTGTAACACGCCTTAACGCCACGCGCCTTCAGCGCGCCGCGCTATCAATAATTTCGCTAAATAAAGGAAAAGCCACAGCCTAGACCGTAAGAGATAGAGAGGTCCGGTTTTTTTCAAAATGTAGCCCAACTCATTACCCCGAGGGGTTTTTTTCATTTTTTCGATATCGGTTTTTGTTCTCGAGAAATAGGCGATATAGTGAGACAAGACCCCGAAAAAATGCGACATTTTTCGACACTTTTACAATTTTCGAAAAAAGTTTTTGACTTTTAAATTTTTTTTTTATATCGTATTATAGTCCTCGTTGAGACACATCTTTTGAGACTTCCACCATTCACGTAGCCCTAAAACTCACGACACCAGGGCGATATTTCACTTTTTGTGAATCTGGATGCTATACAGAAGCGATCGAAAAAACATTTTCAATGTTAAAAGTATTATGGCCGTGAGTATATTTTTATACACAGGCAAGTTAACACTACTACTATGCACCTAACTAACTACAGCTGCATCTCATAATATTGCCTTTTACCAACAAATTGCACTCTCAGGCATAATCTCAAAAGCATTTCCTATCAAGTGATTCCCAACATCTTCATAGAGCTAACCTCTGGAGCTAAATACGTCATCTAAATTCAGCGTGGAGGCCTGAGGTGTCAACTTCCTTACCTCCAATTTGAGAGACGCTCTAAATTACAAAGGTCTTCACATAAATTGTTCCAATATTCCGCGACGCCTACGGCATGTTAAGTTTGAATGGCCGTATATTAGACCGTACTGTAATTTAATGTGTTATTGTATTGTTCTCCCCTCCGGACGTAAAGCGTCAATTGTCGTCCCGCTGCGCTAAACGAAGTTGTCGCTTTCCATCTCCGTCGAGGAGAAAAATAGTATACTAACCTCGGACAGTAAACTTACTTTCCTGTCCTCGGTGTGTAATCTATTATTGCTGTCGTTGTTGTGTTAGAAATAATAGCTTGTAGCTTTTACCAAACAAATACAATGTTTTTGGAGGCAACAAACTATTTTTTAGCGTATTTATTATAATTGCATTTTCTGACTTACGCTCAGTTCCAGAAACGCTCATTAGAGTTAATCCTCCATTAAATCTCTAGCTAGCTTTTACTAAGTCAACAAGACAACAAGTGACAGCAAGAGATTTAATAGAGGATTAACTGTAATGAGCGTTTCTGCAACTGAGTGTTATTCAAATAAAAAAAATGCAAATTAAATTGAATCTCAGAATACACAATATTTGAAGGTCGGGCGTCTTTCATTCGCCCTAAAAATATTGTTCCACAACTTCTAACACGAACAAAATTTGTCCAAGTTCACAAACGTCTTTACACTTCGGTGTAATAACGGCCTCCTTAGTCACGTAACGTCGAAGATGCGTCAACGTGGATCGATGCCGGATTCCGAGGCGTGCGTATTTTTCATTAGCGGCGAAATTTCGAGCCGATATAACAGAAGGAAGAAATTGGATAAATGGCGATGCGCAGCTATTTCGTGATTTTGGGAGTCTCTTTATGTCTTGTAAAAGGTTTCCTTGTGAATCTCTGGCTTATAGACTTTGACGTTCTGTGCTGTTTTTTTGTTGTTGTTGTCTTATTTTTACTCGACTATGACGAGACTAAGAAGTAAAGGTTTCAACACGAATATATACGTTTTTAAGTACGTTTATAGACTGAACGATACATTAATACGTGTTACGCATTAAATTTTACGCCCAGTATTTATACAGGGTAACAGAAGATTATTTTTTCGCGTTTTCGATGGTGTCTCCATAGTGAAATTGCACCCCCTGAAATATGTAACACATTAAATTTTACACCTTGTATAATTTCACCCCCAGAAGTACCTATATAATGCATACAATTTTACACTAACCTTAACGCCTTACATATTTCAATGGGCTTTGAACTTTTTGGCATAGTGGTAACCATAATTTTGCAGGAATTTCGGAAATTTTTCAAAAATGCGGCGCATCCTGAAACCTATGTATATCGGTAGAGTATGTATAGACAAACAAAAAATGTCCTATAAACTATAGTCCTAAAGTTCAACGTTTTCGAGATAATGCATGTTAAAGATGTTGTGTATACAGGGTAAAAATAAATACTTAAAACTCTTAAGGGGGTTGTTTAGACCATGAAACTGAACAACTTTCACTATGGGACCAACATCGAAATCGCGAAAAAAAAAATCTGATATCTCATACATTTTTTTTTTTTTTTTTCCCGATTTCGATATTGGTCCCATAGTGAAAGTTGTTCAGTATGATGGTCTAAACCACCCCCTTGAATGTTTATTTGTATTTTTGTAACACCTTGTACCTACCTAAAGGGTGTAAGTGAGAGCCTAGCAAATACTGAAACGGTGAACTCAAACCATCAAATAGAACAATTTTCACTATGGAGGCTACCTCAGGAAACGCGAAAAAAAATCTGCGGTCCCATACAAAACTGTTATACCTACCTGACTAAAATGTATGGGACACCAGATTTTTTTCTTGCGTTTCCTGAGGTAGGCTCCATAGTGAAAGTTGTTCAGTTTGATGGTCTGAGTTTACCGTTTCAGTATTTGCTAGGCTGTCACTTACATCCTGTATAAAATCCTAACACAGATGCGATCATATATCAATAGAATCGCAACGCTCCGTCGGTAGCGAGTTGCAGAGAGCTATGGAATTCAATCTTGAGGTCCAGGTCTGAATCCGCACGGTTGACGTCATATGCCATGTACCAATGAGTTTTTTCTGACTTATGTACCTACGTAGCACCAACTGCTCTCAAACGGCATAGGAAAACATTTTGAGGAAACCTGCATACGATGAAAAAGAAATTCCGATGCGTATATGAGGTCTACCGCACCGCATTGTGCACGCGTGGTGGACTAACGTACATACACCCTCCATGAGGGTAGGCCTGTGCCCTGCAGTGGGACGTAGGTGGTGGACGTTTGGGGTGGTTAGGGATCTACCTCCTCCACCCCGGACAACGCCGCCACCACAGACTACCAAGTTTGTGGTGACGGCCGAACGATCCCCCACAGCGGTACTAGGCTCCGCAAGGAGCCGCCTGGCTTGCGCCCACCCTCCTGCTGGAGTCTTGCGCCAAGCAGCTTGCTGCATTCCGTCGGTGTGCAGGAGTGCCAGTGCTATTGGGGTATGGAGGTGCTACTTGGGAATGTTCCTCCATTGAAAAGGGAAGATCTTCCACCAGACTTAGTGTGAAGCCTGGGGACCGGCCGTGGTCCAACAGTTCTAAGTTGGACCTTGTATATATATCGAATCTCTGTGATTATTTCTCTTGCGCGATTTATGTCTCGCATTCGATTGTGAACCTTCTTTGTATTAGGTTACGAGTTACGTATTTACGGTGAACGTTGTCTTTGTATGGAGCATATTTCTGAGCGCGACGGTATCGCCATCTGTTAGCTTCTTTGCTATAACTTGTGGGTGTTGACATATATGGCAAGTCCCCACAGTACTCCCCCCTCAGACCGGAGGTCGTTGAGTTGTTCGAAGTGTGCAGTCTGTATCCATGTAGGTGCAGGGCTCCAGTCAAGTGAGTCTGACGAGCGATGTGCTGCGAGTGTGTGCATCTGTCAGGGAGACTAGTCCTGATGTGATGCGGGTGAGTGACAGGCGTGGAGAAGGCGAGCAGAACTGCCACGTGGAGGTGAGCTCAGACACGTGGGCTGCGGGAGATCCTTCTATGCAGACGCTGACTGTCGTTGAGGAAGCTGCAGGCCCAGGAAGCGGTGTGAAGACAGCTGCGATGGACCTGGTGCGGCTTCGGGTTGACGGCGTGTGACTGCTGCTTGTTTGACCTGGTCGAGGGGTGTGAAGGTTTGGTTGCTGGGTGCTGCTCTGCGGTGTTCAGGTTGCGATGTTCTTTGTCGAGGGTCACCAATATGGAGGTGCTACTTGGGAATGTTCCTCCATTGAAAAGGGAAGATCTTCCACCAGGCTTAGTGTGAAGCCCATGCTAAGATATCTTAGTGCAAACGAAGTGGAACGCTGAAAGACAACTTCCGCCATCTCTCGGTGACATTTCGAAGCACTATGAGCGACAGCGCGCTACACCTCACCGCTGCGCTGTAGTAGTGAGAGATTTCGCCCATATCAAACACTGTCTTGTTGGTCTAGTGGTCTAGACAACCGGCTCACGATTCGGTTGCTTATGGTTCGAGCCTCGTGTCGGCCGGCCGTCTTTTTCTATTTATTTATCAATGTGGCTCCCCCTTCCGCTAATAAGGGGCAACGACAATAATTAAGCCGTTCTAAAATACCAGACGACTTACCTATCTATACCCAATATACATACTAATCTATGGTGAAGCCTGGGGACCGGCCGTGGTCCAACAGTTCTAAGTTGGACCTTGTATATATATCGAATCTCTGTGATTATTTCTCTTGCGCGATTTATGTCTCGCATTCGATTGTGAACCTTATTTGTAGCAGGTTACGAGTTACGTATTTACGGTGAACGTTGTCTTTGTATGGAGCATATTTCTGAGCGCGACGGTATCGCCATCTGTTAGCTTCTTTGCTACAACTTGTGGGTGTTGACATCTATGGCAAGTCCCCACAGGGGAATGAGAGAAAATCAGCTGTGCTGTTCGGAACCGGTCTTGGCCTCTGAGCAACACTGTACCGGGAAACTCATTCTGGAGGGTAGCGGGATCCGAAGCACGGTGACAGTCGTGGGTCGGTACCGCAGTTAGTAGGGGGCCCAAGTAGTACGCTCGCCACGTGTGAAAGGCTGCCCCACTGCAGCCTTGGCGACTGGAAGGGAGGTCCCGGTGGCCATTGCAGGGGGGATCGGGCGTCCCCGCAGTCTACAAGTGAGTTTCCCATCAGTCAGTCGAGCCCAAGAGATCCATCAGGGTAACTAACCATGCTGGCAGAGAGACGCGTAAGTTTGCGTTATCGCTAGATATCACCCAGCTGGTGAATCAAGCAACGCGGGTAACGGATGTCGATGGCCATACGCCCAATCGTTTAGACTTTCTGCTGACATCAGATCCAGACAAGCACTCAGTATCGGTCTTTGCACAGACTGGCATCCTACCCTTCTGGTAGTAAACAGTTCTGGTCCCTTTCAAAATCGGTCGAATCCAATTTCCCCTTTGCCTCCCATGCAGAACTGTCACTGACTGAGAAAGCGAATTTATATGCTTCTCTGTTTAGGAGCAATTCACGTCTGGACGCTCGTGCCAAACAGCCACACATGCCGATGTGAGATGACAATACACACGAAAGAGGTCCGCAGAGCATTGCGTAGTCTGCATGTGAGGCCAGGTCCTGATGGAATACCTGCAAGAGTGCTGAGATATTAGGTTTTAACACGCCTGTGTCGCCTCTCTCTCAGAACAAGAACGATTCCCAAGAAGGGCATTCGTTCCGACCCCTGCAACTACCGACCTATAGCCATCACTTCCATTCTCTGTAAAGTCATGGAAAGAGTACTTAACAGTAAGTTGCGGACATACCTACAAGATAATGATCTACACAGTGATCGTCAATATGGCTTTCGCCGGGGGCGATCGACTGGGGATCTTCTTATGTCAAACTCAAACTCAAAATAATTTATTCAATATAGGAGCCTGAAGCACACTTATTAAACGTTAATTCTTTTTTAAGTTACCACCGCTTCGGAACGTGTTCTCGCTGTAGAGAAGATGCGGCCAGAAACTCTACAGCATAACACGACTTAATACTATTGCAATATAAATTCTTACGCTAAGGTTATTTAAACAGTAATACATAGTCTATTTAATTAAATTAATAATTGATGTATGTCACGCACTGGTGGGGCGAGGCCATCGAGAAACACAGCGAAGCACTAGTTGTGTAATTTGACATCTCGAAGGCCTTTGTCAGGGTATGGCACGCTAGATTGCTGAGCAAGCTTCCTGCTTATGGCATCCCTGCTGATCTCTGCAGCTGGATATCTGATTTCTTGAGTGAACGGTCGATTAGAGTTGTCATTGTCAGCTGCTCAGAGGTCGGAAGACCTCATGGCAATTGATGCTGGGGTTCTTCAGGGGTCTGTTCTCTCTGCGAGACTTTTCCTGCTACACATCACTGACCTCTTTGTGTCAGGTATTATTGGGTATGCAGATGACAGTACTGTCACAGAGAGATATCTATCCGGCGCTTGGGGCGGGGATGAAATACTTTCGCAGAGGGAAGCCATGGTGGAGCGGACAAACTTGACTTTAAGTCTTGTCTCCCAATGGGGTGACAATAATCTAGTCAACTTCAACGCCACCAAAACACAGGCTTGTCTGTTCAACGCCAAAAGGAGTTCGTTTATTCTGGTTCCTACTTTCCGGGGAAAATAAATCTGTCCCTGTTTCCGACAGTCTTGAGCTTCTGAGCATGGGTCGACTACGAAACTCAACTTCGGCGCTGACATCGAGTCTAAGGCTCAAAGTGCAGCCAAAAAGCTGGGCATATTAAACAAGGTACTTCACTCCTGGACAGCTCTTAATGTTGCATAAAGCTCAGGTCCGATAGTGTATGAAGTATTGCTGCCACATGTGAGATGGCTCAGCTAATTATCAACTAGACGCTCATTGGCGACAGTAATCTGGTTGGTGGAAACCAAGCTTCATAGCCTAGCCCACCGCCGCAGAGTAGCCTGCTTGTCGGTCTTCTACAGATTGTACTTCGGTGAGTGTGCACCAGAGCTGCATGAGCTCATCCCGCCTTCCCCTTTCTACTATCATCGGACTTCCAGACGCACCGCGGGATACCACCCCTTCTTGGTTGATGTTTATGATACCTACCTAGGTACACGGACCTGAAAAAAAACCTGACGTAATCTTGAATAATCACGAGTGAAGCACCCATTTATTTTTGTGTGTGTGCTGACGCGGTACAAAATGGTGGGGGGTTTAGGTCCTAAGCCTAGAACTGGTGCATCTGTGTGAGTGTAGGTCCCTTGTAGAACAAACGAATATGTAGGACCTTGTATGCTCATGCATCACATCTTTTTAGTGTCACATTACGTCCGCCTTTTTTTCAAGTCCGTGCTTAGGTATAAACGTTTTCTATTACACCTTTCTCTTTTTGGAGGTACTTTATTTCGAAAAAAGTTCTCATTAGATTTTTTGTTATTTCAATTAAATTGTAATTGCAATTAAGAAAAACATAGACATAGCACATGATTAAAATATATTCCATGTGGACATAGCCCAGACAAACATTTATTTCATCTGTTGAGGTACAATAGCAAATACAACCTGCACGACGACGCACTACACACTGCCAGTATTTTTTTTTTATTTTTTTTGCTTCTTACACTGCCAGTATAAGTTGACCGCGAAGTATGCAGCGCGTCGTGAGGCGTATTTGTACTTACACACGGCGACACATCAAGCTGTTCATAACCAAAATAAGCTGGCCGCGAGTAGGTTTAGGTTGCATGACGTATGAGTCGTCGCGCGGCCAGCTTATTATTTTGGTTTTGTATAGGTTGATGTGTCACCGTGTGTACGTGTATACCTGCACAGATGAAATAAATGTTTGCCATTAATACAGGAACTTTTTTCGAAATAAATTATCATCAATAAGTACCTACCTACCTCGGTATATTTCTCATACTGGGTATTACAGAAAGGTGTCATAGAACTTGTTTATGCCAAAAACATTTTCTATTCCATACATCTTCTTCTTATCGTGTGGGCAAGCCCTGGCGTCAGAGTTTTTTCAGACCGCCTTACGGCCTCTGACGTGGTTTTTATATAACGAATAATAACCACCAGAGATAGTAACTGGGACCAACGGCTTATCGTGCCATCTGAAGCACGGAATCATCTTTCTTTTCAGACAATCAGGTGATTCAGCCTGCATTACCCTAACCAACTGGGGAAAAACGCATAAAGTGACATATCACTAGGTGTCCCCCATGGGAATCGAACCTACGACCTCCGTGTCAAGATCCCAAGTCTTATAACCATTGGACCACGGAGATTGGTATTGGAGGAAAATGTGTTAGGATTTTTATCTATACAAGATCCTTAACATGGATTATCTCGAAAACGTTGCACTTTAGGACTATATGTTATTTGACATTTTATGTTCGTCTATAGATCCTCTATCGATATACATAGGTTTCAGGGTGCGCCACGTTTTTGAAATTCCTGAAAATTTATGGTCATCACTATGCCAGCCTCCCATACAAAGAGGTTCAATGGCCTTTCGCTATGGTGTCAGCATCAAAATCGCAAAAAAATATCCGCTGTTCCATACATCATTTGTTTGATCTTCATAATGAATATTGCATAGTTTTGATTGTCGTAATCAATATGTAACCTGTTAAAATGTACACCCTGTATAATTAAATATAGCAACAAGCATATAATTTTTCACAAGATGTCATTAAATCTATCTAACCCCGTGTATCCTGTGTATCACAATCAATAATTTTGATTTGAATTAATATAAAAAAAAAAGTAACCATTGCTTTTTGCTGTAGCAAGGTTACTGGCCGTGGGGCCATAATTTTCGTGAATTTATGTATCTACTTAGGCAGAACGCGTTTTTAAATAAAAATAGCTCATTTCCTACCATATTTTAATTTCAAATACGAGCCGTCCTAACAGCGAGCTAAGGACTATTTATCTTTCAAGTTGTCAGCTCCAAAGTACAGCCTAATAAAGACCCGATGAACTCTGTAAGCAGATACAAATGTAACAGATTATCCTTACTGACGTCTCCCTTGTTCTTGTACTTTAGTAATAAGAGTGAATAAGAGAGAACATAAAAACTAAGCTTTAGACTTTGTTCGCGGGTTATTTCATCGGATTATCACTCGATCTTGATTTTGGTTTAAGTTGAGTTTGAGATTGTGTTTTAATGTTATAAGGTATAAGGCTTATTTTCCAGTGTTTCTGTGGACAGAAGGGTAGCTTATCAGCACTTGACACGTCATTATTCGTAAAATCCAATGTTCTACCGATCCCAAGACGTTTTCAACTTTCGCTGCGCTAATCATTATACAGGATGTAAAAATAAATGCTTTTTCTCCCATCCGGACGGAAAGCATCAATTTTTGTCCCGCTGCGCTAAACGAAGTTGCCATTTACCACGTCCGTCGAGGAGAACTATTGTATACTAACCTCGGGCGGGCCTCGTGTTCTTGTCAAACAAGGTGCTTCTTAACAACTTTCATTATAAAACCAACATCGAAAGCGCTTCCATAGAAAATTAAAATAGCTCTACTCGACAAAATTTTATGAAACAACTGTTTTTTTTTTCCGCTATTTTATGTTGGTCCCATGGTAAAACTTACTCAGTTTGATGCACTCCATAAAGTAAGTACCGCATTTACTCTGTAAAGGCCCAATTATTGTCATCTGCACGCCAACACACTCACACTCCCTCGCGAAACAGAGTACTGCAATACACACACGCACAAACACACGATAGAAGCTAGTCTTTCACCCAGGAACACTGCATTCGAAATCTGATTTTTATTAAACGGCAACCACCACGGGGGAAAAAATGTCTAAGCCTTTCTTTTCCACAAAATGCTGTAAGTATAAGAAACTTAATCGCTTTGTACTCGACGCCGACGCCAGGAAACAAATGAAAATATCTGTTCTAGCTAGACCAAACTTCACCAATCACCTATTTTTTAACGATACACAATATGCTTAACAACAATGTAAAACCGGTCAAGTGCGAGTGGGACTTGCGCACTGAGGGTTCCGTACGAAAAAAATATTTAAAAAAAATCTCGCTCGAGCCAGACACTACTTCCGGTTTTAAGTACTTGTAGTTTTATTCGATTTAGAGTATGCACTTTACTCCCTCCAAGTTTGAGGCTTGTTTGTATTGTCGTTTTTAGGATAGAGCAAAAACAAAAAATTATGAAAAAAACATTTCTTGCATGGGGTCTTTAGGGAAACCCATCTTTATTTTTTACTTTTTCTTGTTTTTTTTTTATTTATTTGAAATTCCCAAATAATAAAACATATTTAGTGAACATTTTTAAGACCCCTATTACGGTTCAAAAGATACAGCCATTTAGAGTTAGGACGGAGAGACTGACAGCGCAGTAATAGAGTCCCGTTTTTAGCGCCTTTTGGATACGGAACTCTAAAAATAGCTTTAAAAAGCCCAAACACCGGGATTTTTAGATAAATCACGCCAAACCAGAAACAAAACCGAAGCACGAATACACAGAATTATCTATCGAGATCACGAGCTAACACTAAAACCGACCGGTTTGCATCGGCCAACGATTTATGGACCGATAGTAATTGATAGCGTTTACACGGTAACAGATTTGCGCGCTGTTTCACATTGCCTCCATTGCACTCTTGGGTCCTATTTCATAAGTGACAAGTTCTGGGTTAAAGATAGACTTTACTCTTGAATTTGGTTAAATTTAAACCTGCTTTTCCAAAAGCCGTGGTGGTCCAGTGGCGAGTAACCTTGCCTGCCGTGCAGGAGGCGATGGTTCGATCCCCGTCCATGCCGACTCGTACCAATGAGTTTTTCGGAATTTATGTACGATTTGTAGCACCACTGGCTTTTCGGTGAAGGAAAACATCGTGAGGAAACCTGCATGCTTCAATTTCGAGGCATGTATTGTTCCCACTGTCCATTACAAGTGGCGACGGGCTCACCCCCCGTCACAATGGACCGTCACCTTCCGTACTACACACAGAGTTTCACTACTGGTGAAACGTGGATGTTCTGAGGTTTCAGAATATCTCTGACTACCCCCTCGGGGAATATAGTCGTGAGCATATGCTATGCTTATGCTTATATGCATGCTGTTTTCCAATCATCATCCACAGCCTGAATCCACCCATATTAGTTTAGGCTCTCATTTGTTTATGCCACCTTCCTCTATCCTGAGCATTTCGTATCCACGTAGCTGCTGCGACTGTCTTTATATCTTTATATCGTCAACCCATCGTACCGGCGGCCAATCCACACTTCCGCTTCCTTTCCCTCGGCCACCACTCGGACAATGCTTTGCTCAATCTGCCGTCATCTCGCCTTGCCATGTGTCCTGTCCATTTCCATTCGAGTTCCTAATCAAATCAAATCATAATAATTTATTCAATATAGGAGCCTGAAGCACACTTATTAAACGTCAATTCTTTTTAAGCTACCACCGCGTCGGAACGTGTTGTCGCTGTAGAGAAGATGCGGCCAGAAACTCTACAGCATAACACTGACTATTACAATATAAATTCTAAAGCTAAGGTTATGTATACAGTAATACATAGTCTATTTAATTAAATAACTGATACTATACAGTAAACTATAAGTTAGTGACACTCAGACTCAAGCATTTTGATCATTTAATAGACATCCATGACTATGTTACTGATATCTTACTGCTATTATTAGGTATACTGGTACCAAATACAAAGAGAAAAGATACGGCACAACCTTGTTGTCCTGCGCAACCTCGGCTCGAATGTCGCTCTGTATGTATTGTCGCGTATTTCATATTATTAAATTAAATAAATAGAGTTTATTTTTGTGTTTAAACTTGTTTTCTAATCAAATAAAAATCGTGTAATAATAATACCGTCTCAAATGTTGTTTACATCACTTTCTCATTTTATAGCAGAATGTGGCTAAAATAACACAGAAACTTTTAAACTCAAACTCAAATAGCAGACAATCATGAAATGCAAACCTCTCAAAATTTCGCTCTCGTAATCAGGAATCGACTTTATCTTGCAAATCTCCGGTAATTCGCACTGAATTATTCATATTGCATCTTACAGAGATTACTTTAGAATCAAAATTCCTTCGCATTACCGCTGTTTACTTTGTGTTTACATTTATAATGAAGGAATAGAGTCTTTATTGCGTTAACAAACCATACATTTAGATTTTCATTTTCTATATTTAGTGTTCCGTACCAAAATTGGCAAAACTGAACACTTATGGAATCACCTCGATGTCTGTCCGTTCGTCCATCCGTCCGTCCGTATGTCTGTCGAAGTCATTTTTTCGGAAACCTTAAGACTCCTGTATCTTGTAAACTGATGACCTGAAACTTATTTGTAACTCTATGTGTATATTTAGTAGTAGCTATACATCTCACACTCACACTTTAGAAACTGTCTCTGTTGCGGGTTTGCTGGAAGAAATCTCTTTAGAGATAAGCTCGCCCTTTGTACATGTCTACTTTAATTGTTTTTACTGTAATTTTATGTGTACAATAAAGTGTTAAATAAATAATAATAATAAATACACAAACTCACAGAATGTTAGGCAGATATTATGGGTAGATAAATGAAAATTCAATTTCATGTAGCTGTTATAGACGGACGAACACGCAAAAATCGAATCACAAACTATATTTCCAAAGAAGAAAATCTCTACTAAAAGTAGTATACAGGATGTAAGGAAAAGTATCATTATACTTTAAACCACATACTCTACCCATCAAACAACTTTCACTATCGGAACAAACCGATCGGAGCAAAAAAAAAATCTGCTGTCCCATACTAAACTCCAATGTATCTCTCCCACTCAAATGTATGCAACAGCTGATTTTTTTTTTTGCTCCGGTCGGTTGCGCAGGCCTGCTGCATTCCCTATGCGGCTTCCTTCAAGGTTCATAGAAAGTGTGAGGTGAGTTGGGGTATCTGAAGTCAGAGGGGCCGTACTGTATGTAGAAATATATAGGTACTATTACCTATTCTGTGGCATAGTGGTCTGTGGCCTTTTCCATCGGCGCAATACAGGTCGCATGGTGACATTCCAACACCTACGAGTATGTCTAAAATATCACATGTTTGTTATTGACCGGTCCGTGGCGGGAGCTCGCTGTTGCTGTTGCAGCTTTGCACGAACCTCCTTCTATGGATTCCATAGTGTTCCCTACTGCCTTTGTCTGTCACTGTCTATCCTGCATTATTCTGAAGAAATAAATGAGTTATCTATCTATCTATCTATCTAGTCAAAACCTTCGAATTTGATTGTGAGGCTGTTAACTATATGAATACTTTTTATTTGTGTATTTCACGTGTGGATCCCTAAAAACCGCACTTCATTTACAAAACACTCAGCAATCGGCATCCAATTCATCAGAGAATTGATACCGATATCGATACAACGCAAACGTTGATAAATGTCACCGCGATATATTGCGTTGCACTCAGCGGGATTGAACCTAGGAACAACAGTTTCAATTCGAGGTGCATCGCTCGTAATCTGAATGCGATGAGTTGTTATATGTACATTAGTTGTGGGCAAAATATGTTGGCATTTATTTGTTGGCATTCAACTTGATTTCTACTAAAAAGGTTGCTTGTTACGGAGATGAATTAACACTCAATTATTTTATTTTATTTATTGATTTCTTAACATTTTTCAAGGGTTACATAATATTAAAACTAAAGCTAAATGCACAACCACTTATATGGAAATACGTCAAGTAAAGCAACAATAGATTATAAATTATAAGATACTTAAATTTACTTACCTACTAACATTTTAGCACACATGACATAGTGTTGATAAATAATAAGTTATTTTGAAAAAAGGATATTTTTGCGAAGCTTTCCCATAGAATCATGAAAGATGTCGGTGGAAACACTGTGAGTATTGAATAGTTTACACAAACGAGATACTGCAGAACTTGAACCCAAAACCGTTCTTCTTAGGGCAGGCACCATCAATCAATCAATCAATATCAATCAATATCAATATCATCGGTGTTATGATGTTTCTGGGATACCTAGCTGGGACGCGAAATCTGAACTTGGACAGTAATTGGGGACAATCAATGACGCCACGAAGGATTTTGTAAAAAAAGTCAAAATAACCAATTTTCTTCTTTTCGCGTCATAAGGGTCCTGGGTTGAATCCGCACTCACGACATGCCATAGACCAATGAGTTTTTCTAACTTATGAAAGTAATACTGACTGCTCTCAAACGGTGAAGGAAAACTTCGTGAACTAAAGCTGCTTGAATACGCTGAAGAAGAAATTCTGATGCGTATTGTATTGTATTTATTTGTATTTATTTATTTACCAGATACATGAATTGACACGACTTAAATAATACATCACATAAACCAAAAGTGATTTTTAGGGAATTTTTTAGGGGTTTTTTTTTATTTTTTGTATGTAAAGTCTTCCAATCATCATTGAGCATGCGTGGTGGGCTAACGTTAATAAGTCCCAGTTTTACATCTTATTTATCATACTCATTGAGCACACTTTTGTAAACACCGAAATAACCAAAAGACAGCATAAGAAAGATGCCAAGTTTGTCCAAAAAAAAGTAGAGCAATAAATAAAAGTTACAAAGATATCCGTGTCCGACAATTTAAATAGACTTGCAAAAGTAATTCTGCGCCAAATGAGGCATGCGCGAGACGTCCAACTTGGACGCCAGTTTTGTTTTACAGACTCCAGTTTGTATTGAAGGGGAAAAGAAAAGAAAGTATGCTTAGTGGAGGTGAAAGTTCTCCAATTTGTTGTCTTTTAAAACCGTTTGGTTTGACACAACGCTTTAGTGGGTTCACACACGATGACGCATTAACGCAGCGGCAGACGTCAATCCGTCATTTGTGAAGCAAGGAGTTGTATGAAACCGCACGTAAAAGCACACACGGTGACGCATTGACGCACCGGGTGTGGTTCTATGGACTGCCATCTGCCGCTCCGCCAGTGCGTCATCGTGTGTGAACGCACTACGCGATGACGCATTGACGCAGCGGCAGACGTCAATCCGTCATTTGTGAAGCAAGGAGTTGTATGAAACCGCACGTAGAAGCACACACGGTGACGCATTGACGCACCGGGTGTGGTTCTATGGACTGACATCTGCCGCTCCGTTAGTGCGTCATCGTGTGTGAACGCAATTATGTTCAAACGGGGTGATATAAGGTGTCTTACCCTAAATGGTATTGCCTCCTTCATTAAACATGTATTTGAAGGGTGAAGAAAGTAAAAGTATTGGGGCTAACACAAAAGATCCCACTGGGTCGAAGCGTTGCTGGCTTGCCAGCCCCCACAACAAGATATTATGATAAGACAACCGTAGATATAAACCATTACCTATGCCAGCTTCCTGGTTTAAACCCTAGTGAAACGTGTAAATTCCCTGTGGTTTGAAAAGGCACTAGAAAAGGTATTAGAAGAATGAGTTTGTATCTACATACAGTACCTACGGATATTCTGACGACAAGATTGGTGTAATGGTAACCCCGCCGGACTGCCAAACCAGGGTCCTGGGTTCGAATCTCGGGTGATCGTTCCTGAATCAAACTTCCGATGCTTCACTTTATTACTCATGGCGCTATCTCCATTTTGTATTGGAGATTATTGATTGTAACTTCTTCTTCTTATCGGCTGCAAGCCCTGGTGTCAGAGTTTATTCAAACTGCCTTAAGGCCTCTGACGTGGTTTTTTATGTAACGACTACTACAACTAAAGATAGTAGCCGGGACCAACAGCTTATCGTGCCATCCGAAGCACGGAATCAACTTTCTTCTCAGACAATCAGGTGACTCAACCTGCAATGTCCTAACCAACTGGGGAAAAACGCACAAAGTGACATTTCACTAGGTGGGATACTATATTTTCCCGTGGGAATCGAACCCACGACCTCCGTGTCAAGAGCCCAATGCTCTTAACCATTAGACCACGGAGGCAGTGGCGCAATCGCAACGCAATACTCGTTATAAAGCGGTCATGTAATCCCAACTTTTTCTCCAACACTTTGTACGATCGAAAAAAAAAAAACAGTTCACTACCATAACGAAACTCAATCCATCAAAAAGAAACGAACGTGCTAGTTAAGTCAGAAAAAAACTAATAAAGCCCGTATGAAAGGCTTACAGAGCGCGATCGGTTCGCATCACATCAAACTCGGCTAATAGAGCCCGTGGATAGGGCACGGTGCAAAATTGAATACGTCCCCGGCCAATCTCCGCGATAGATGCAGCTAGGTGGCCTAATTTGAAAGGTGGAGCGGGGATACCGTTTTACAAAGATTTTGATCGAACTTTTTACGGTGCAGCCTTTGAATTCTTTGTATGTAGTTTCAAGAATATTTTAGCCCCGTTACAATAAGATTATCTGAGTAGATGTAACAGATCGATGGAATTTTCTCTACTAAGACAACATGACGTAGGCAGGCAAACACTCAAGTCTGATGTTAAAAGGAAATGGATAGTCGTGAGCTCTCCTTTGTTGTCCAGGACTAACCAAAGTGGAGAAAAGAGACAGTAGTAGTACAGGTCGGTTATCTAAATCTGGCGCGTGCTACACATTTACGCAATGCCTTTGTCTCACTGCACGCATAATGCAAAGTTTTTCTATCTCTGTCAAAGACGGACGGATTGACAGGAAAAATGCATTTGTATCTGTGAACGCGCCAGCTTTAGTTAACCGACCCGTAACATTACGATGTATGTAATGTAGTACCACAGACGTAAAAGACGAACCAGACTTAATCTGGTCTAATGATGAGTGAAGCACCCATTTGTTTTGTGTGCGTGCTGTCACGCGGTACATAAGGTGACGGGTTGTAGCACCTGCGCCTAGAGCTAGTGCATCTGAGTGAGTGTAGGTTCCTTGTAAAACAAACGAGATTGTATTACCTTGCATGCTTCACATCTTTTTAGTGCAATATTCAGTCCGTATTTCTTTAAAGTCCGTGTGTAGTACATAATGTAGCATTAAGAATATAGTCTCGGAGGTAAGCAATTGACCTATTTCTTGCCCACGTTTATGAAATTATCTCAGTATAATTTAGCACACCCTGAACACACACATACAAACGGACTCGCACTGACAAGAAGAGGCTAGCAAATGTATGCTGAGTGCGAGTGAGAGAGGAATACACCACTGCTTGCTGTTGTCTACCTCTCGTACCAACGAGAGGTCAAAATTGGTGGGGGGCGTGGAGTACTGTAGGTACGTAGGTATTCGTATTCTTTCCAATATGCATTCACCTACCTACTTACTTTGGTAAGTAGCAGAAGGTGATTGCAACCAGGCTGTATTGCGATAATCCTAGCTGCAATCTATCCCGAGTGACTTTTCCCGAAATCGTTAATCACTTATAACTCGATGCGTAAAAGCGAATGTAAACTGTAATAGTGAGGCAGGGATTGAAGCAAGATTGTAGAACGGAGCTCGATAATGTACTTTCTAAAATTCTAAACTAGAGCTCGATTTATTTCTAGCATGTTTTAAAAACCGTGTTGCTGTGGCTTAAAATCAACCGCTTCATTTCCTTGGAGGTCTTCTTAGAATGTAATTAAGGGACACGCTAAGGGGCCGTGGGTTCCGACGAAGATTTTCTATGAGAAACGCGATTGCCCGGCCCTCCAAAAAGTGCGTGCGTGTGCCGTATTTTCGATTAAAAAGAATGAACAAAAGCACTTTTAAAGATTTTTTTTATGATTTCCCTAGATAAACTAATGGTGAATATGTGAGTATAAATACCAACAATCGGAAACTATTTTAAGTTCTTCTAAAACAAGAAAAATGTATGAAAATACGTCATCTTTGTGTCGATTTTCTATCGAGTGAAGTAATTCCAATCGTGTATTCAGTTTATGATTTCACTAGATAAACTATCCAAAAATACTGAGGTATGACTTTAGTTTCGGTAAATGGTATAAATCTAGTCGTAAAATGAAAAATAAAAGACGCCTCCATGGTATTTCGTCCTACCATTGGGCCTTAAATCATCGGCAGCATATCCTTTCATCTCTCGTAAAGGATGTCTCTGACAATGGTTCTAGGATCTCAGAAATTCTTAATTATATAGCAATTGCAACACAAAACACCACTGGCTTTTTGGTGAAGGAAAACATCGTGAAGAATCCTGCATTCTTCAATTTCGAGCCATGTATAGTGTCCCACTGTACAAGTGGCAACAGGCTCATGCCCCGTCACACAGGACAGAGTTTTGGTACTACTAGTGAAACGGGGATGTTGAGGTTTCAGAATATAGCAGAGATATATAATATGCTTACATATTAAGAAGGAGCCTGTGTGTATAGCCTATGTATGGAGTAGCTGATATTTTTTTTCGATTTCGATGTTAGTGCCATAGAGAAAGTTGTTCAGTTTGATGGTCAGAGCATCCCCTTAAAAAGGTGTCAGCATATTAAGACGGACCCTATATGCTATTACGCAATCCTTCGTCCTATAATAGTTTTATAACATGCAATTCAACTGTGACTGCACTACTCATTTCAGCCGCTCCCTTAGTACACATTCACACAACATACAGGTTGTAACTTGTTATAAATATATTGGCGAGAAGGCGCCGTGACTCTTTACGACAACGGTGCGTGCGGCGCCCGGCGGGCGATGACGTCACAATGTTCAGCGTAATAAGTGTTTGTTGTGACTGGACCGATCGTTTCTTACGTCGGTTTCATTATTATGAAGTGTCAATAGAATGATCGTTAAGAAAATAAGTTATAGGCTGTAATATTCTGTGGACCACTCACGAATAAGGGTGAGATGGTAGTAGGCCGTACCCTTCCACGATACTAGTGCGGCTTGGGGTAATTTTATGCATGTTTATGGCACCTTGGTTAAGGTTCCAGATTAATATGTAATTTTGAAGAAAAGATACCAGAATTTCGTACGTATTTATGTCTATATTCTATTCTATTTTTAAAAATATGGCTGCCATCTTTGGTTTATGATGATTTTGCCAATGTCGAGTTTTTATAGCAAAAGTGGTTGACGTTGTACGGTTATATTGATATTTTGGTGACTTCAAGAGTTGTTCTTAAGAACAATATCCTGAGCCACCACTGGAGTTCCATTGTAGGCCGGGGATGGGGCAACCGACGCGAACGTGACCGCCCAATAGCAGACCCACAAAGCAACTCCTATTTATGTCTCAAATTGTTTTAAAGAGCAAAACGAAAAAAAAATGTTGCTTCAACTACCCTCCAATGTCGTTGAAAGTGTAGTTATTGTAAAAGTAACCTTAAGCACTCTACACACCGAACCCGCCGACAACACAACCCAGAGGTGGCTAAAACCGGCGGGCTGCAGCAGGTTCTTTCAAATAAGGCGGCCGACACCAATCCGCCGAACTATATCGCTGTGTCGGCGGATTAAGTGTGTTGAGCCTCGCTTTAATGCAGTAGAAAAAACAATTATAACAATGTGGGGTGTTACATAAGTAATAATAAATTTTTAAAACTCTTAAGGGGGTTGTTTAGACCGTCAAACTGAACAACTTTCTCTATGGGACCAACATCGAAATCGCGAAGAAAAAAATCTGATATCCCATACATTTTTTAGCTCGAGTCGATTTGTAGAGTATAGAACATAATTATTTTTTTTCGCGATTTCGATATTGGTCCCATAGTGAAATTTGTTGAGTTTGATGGTCTAAACCACCCCCTTAAATGTTTATTTGTATTTTTGTAACACCTTGTATAGGTCATCATAATAATCTCAGCCAATGGAAGTCCACTGCTGGATATAGGCCTGCCCCAAGGAGCGATCGGTCTTGCGCTACCCTAATCCAAAGGGTTCCCACCTTAAATAAAAGTTTACTGTCTTAATTAATATAATTAGCCGACCAAATTGCACTACGTAATAAAAACGAAAGAACTCAAACGATTTGCACAACAATTGTGGAATAGGAAATAATCTAGTACAAAATTATTAAGATTGGTTAATGACTTTTTCAGACGTTTACTTTATTACGCGGCGGTTTTATGAGCTTTTTATACCGTTGCTTGAGTATTATTTGACTTTTACGTCACGTTTTAAGCTTATGTTCAATTTTACACTTACTTTTAGCTTTAACACTAATTATACAGGGTGCAAACATTAATACGTTACTAGGGGTTGCTTCACGCCATCTAAATAACATTTTCTATGGAAGAAATATCTAAAAGCAAAAATGCGTTTTTTGATGAAAACTGTCAATGGCTACTCAAAACAAACATATGGAAATCGGGATTTTGTTTTCGTGATTAGCTCCATAGTAAAATCTTTCAGTTTGTTGTTCTGAAGCACCCTCTAAAATAATAAATACTTAACTTATTTAAAATTACAACCTGATTACTATCACTGGTAGCCATGGGAATATTTCTACGACTCGAATCTCGTTTTTATGACAAAATACACTGACCTGCAATACTAAGTACCTACATACTACACTTTTAATATTTAAATTTCCTACTAAACTATAGAAATTAGAGATTTAAAATAAAAAAACGTTTACAAGTGTTATCAGCTTTCTTTGTAACTGTAGTAAACTACATACTCTTTTTCGAGTCCTTTTTATTTCGAAAGTATATCTTGTGCCTAGGGGGAGGCCTATGTCCAGCAGTGGACGTCCATCGGCTGAGATAATGATGATGATGATGATATCTTGTGCACTTAAAAAGTTATTGCAATTTTAAAGTTAAGTTATATATATATATATATATATATATTTTTTTTTTTTTTAAGTGTGATACTTAGTTTTGCAGGCCAGTGTAAATCGTTAAAATAATTAGTTTTAAGAATATGAGTATACTATTATTAGTTATTACCATATGTGATGAAGTCGTGGTTGTACAAAACATTAGGTAGTACGTGTGTCATTTGTATTCAAATCGTTACAACTCACTTTACATTTCAAAACGCCTATTTTAAAACAGTATACAACATAATTTAGCACAAAAGCCGAAGGAGTAAGTTCTGAGGCAAACTTCAGAATTCGATGGCCAAACTCTAGGATAGGAAGTATGCAACTGGCGAACACTCAATAAAGTTCTGTCAGAGTTTCTACCGACGGCCTACGTGCTACCGTGTCAGCGTTTGCCACTTTTTGAACTACTTTTTTTGGAAATTTGACTGTAGTCTTAAAGGTAAACTTTGCGACCACTTGAGCGCTTGAAAAGGTAACTAAATCAAGAAGTATAATGGTACAAGTTTTTATTTTTTAATATCTGTTTATAGCTTAAGTACGGTAGGTACTTAGACGAAATGTGTGCATGAACGTTGAACGACGAACTGAGTGTGTATAGATATAGTGAAGGACAAACTTAAATTTGCAGTAGAAATTTTCAGATTTATTCCTTAGACCTTGCTTCATGACAAATTGTATGATTCTAGGTCAACGGGAAGTACCTTGTAGGTTTGATCTTCAAGTTACGAATATAAAATTTTACTTAAATGGCCATATCTTTTGATTGCGTTAACATAGAAATTTGAATTTATTAGACCTCCAAGGGAACGTAGACCTTAGTATTTGGTATTAATTTCAACTTGATACCTTACCCGTATCTGAAAAAAGGTGACTTAACAAACGGTCAGCAGTGCGATTTTTGAAAATCATACGAGCGGTTCGGCAGTAGAAAGATGCATAATCTCCATAGTAATTCTGACATTTTCTACTGCCGAACCCATCCTATGATTTTCAAAAATCGCACCACTGAGAGGAAGACAACAAAGTGATCCTATAACGGTTCCTTTTGATGAACCCTAATAGTTTGTCATACAAAATCGTATCAAATTGCGATCTGTTATTTCTGCCTACCCCAATGGTATACCAGAGCAGCGTAAACAAGTGTAAATATATGTTGAGTTTCATAATTTCTCTTATTCGTGTTTTTTAAGTCAGTAAGGGCCTGTTTCACCACTTCTGGGTAACTTCTTGTTAGCTTATCCGACAGATAGTTTGACATATTTTGTATGAAATTATGTCAAAATATCTATCGGGCCCTAAGTATTTTAAACTTACCTACCTTTTAACCACTTTCTTTGAATTGAACGTAACTAGCAGCTTTACGCGATTAAAATAAACTTTTAAGTGTATCATGCGATTAAAAACCTTTCAAGAGTGCCCGAGCGAATTACAAAGTTAAACTTACATTTTTATATTCAGAAAAGCTCTTAACGTTATCGTCAAAAGTTTCAAATTCCCTTGCCACTTTTATAATCGATTTTCGAACTAAAAGAAGACGGTTTCGCATCATGCTCTATATTGACTTTAAGAGGATTGTAAAGCTGACAGTCTTCATACAAAAAGCGAAAACGTTTTAGGGATAGGCTATCACGGCTCTCAGGCCCGGAAAGACCCAGGTGAGCTTATCTCGTTATTAAACCCTTAGATCGAAGTAAAATTAAGGGATGGGCCTTTCGAGAACATTTCAAACCAGAAAAATGAGGCAAAACTTCAAATATGGACAGACCAAGTGTGCTAGTTTGTATGGACCAAGTTTTGTGCTTCAACTTAATGCGCCTATCCATTAATTTTACTTTTGATCTAAGATTAAGCCACGACTTTCCCACTGCTGAACGAAGACCTCCCTCTTACTCTTCCACTCGTTCCTGTATTAGGCAACCTCTGGATATTGGTCGACAAATTTATTCAGGTCTTTCCGACGCCTTTTCCTGGGTCGACATGAACGCCGCCGACAACAGTTTTCGGGTATCCAGACCTTCAAAATTCTGTCTTCACTTTCATCGTCATAGTTCTTTGTATTAGCAAAGTCCCAACACGTAAAGAAGCATTTTCTTTGAAATCTTTTCTCTATTTGATATTAAAGGTTGAACTAAATCTAGAATCGCATTTGCAACAAATGAATGGGTTGCATCGAGTCCGGGTAATCCGGGTGGAATTATTCATGGCCGGTCCTCCGGATGATGCCTTCATCCCGTCTCTAATGGGGGCTGGCAGCTGCTTGAAAGAGCCACTTTGCCATAATGATGCGATTGTTGCTTTCGAGATTTTTATTTTATACTTTTCGTTTATTAGATGTTTGGTGTAAATTTATTTTGGGGTGTTTCTGGGGGTGATTGTTGGGGGTGAATTGAGTGTGATTACAATGATAATAGTAGGTGAGGCTACGTCCCTTATTGAGGAATATTGAAAGATTTGGAGGATGCGGCAAAGGGTGCAGGGTGACCACATTTTTTTTAAAGTCACGACCCCTTCTCGAGGAATGCATCAAAGATATTCAAAGTCCCTCCCTCTGCTGGGCTAGCATGTTGCATGTGATACGGCTATGTCACACCTTTTATATCGTTCGTTTACGCGCAAATAGAAACAGGGTGAAAGCTTGATGGCGCTATATAATGACGGCTGATTTTATAAATACGAAAGTGTATCTATCTGACTCTGTATTACCTTTTAATTTTTCAGGTTAAACCGCAGAACTGATCATGCAGAAAGGCAGGGCTTGTAGCCAATACATTGGAGTAGAGGAGGTTTGCAGTTTTTGTATATCAAAATCATTTCGATATTACTCCCATAGAGAAAATCGACCAGTTTGATGGTCCAATCATCCCCTCAACACTATCATTTTAAGAAAGATATTATATGTAAGTATGTGAAATTACCTTACATTACAACATTATATCTTATCAAATTAAACACAACTGGGGCGTAGCACATCTGCTACGCAGGATCTACGGCGTAGCAACGTTAACGTTCATGCTACGATTATTCTATAATATTCCAATTTAATAACTGTGAAACAGACACGTTGAAATTAAACATAATAAGTGTTTTTTGTTGGAAAAAAAAAGAGATTTTTATCTGAATATCGAAAGTAGGGATTTGAAGCTCTTTTTTAGACCATAATACAACGGTAGTAACATAACATTATAACAAAACTAGTGTTTTCCCGCGACTTCGTCCGCACAAATTATATACCAGATTTTAATTCAGATCATAAGCTATCAAAAAAAAAAATCATACTTAAACTACTTAGATGTAAAGACATGACTATATATTATAAATAACTGCCGCTCATTTTGTATCTAAATGTTAATACTAATGCTGATCCTCTCCAACCAGGCCCTGAGTCTAGTGTGGGATCACAGCTTAAAACTTTTATTGTATTATCTATACAATGTGCTAGGTATAGGTAATCTAAGGTTGTTAATCATAATCATTACGAGTCCTGAAAACCTGTATCACACGTTGGTTCAATAAATATTTTGTATTTTTGTGTTTTGTATTTGTAAGTTTCATCAAAATCGGTTCAGTAGTTTTTGCGTGATGCGCGAACAAACAAACAAACAAACAAACACACAAACAAACAGACAAACAGACAGACAAATTTTCTAAAAAAGGTTGATTTCGAGTCAGAGATACATAAAAACCATATCGTAATCTTTTTTTGTAAATATCTTCAATGTACAGACACACTTCAGTTACAGTTTTATAATTTAGTTTAGATTTAGATTGATCAAACTAATCAACTATCACGCTGTGACCTACACCGAAATCGAAAAAAACAAGTGAAAGTCGTACTCGCGCCATGAGGTTCCGTACAAACTTAATTATGAAGAACAAACTTAATTTAACAGTAAAAAAATATGTTTGTCCATGCGTCAGCGGTCTTCATCACGGTTGATGCTCTAACTGAGAACAAGTGTGTAGGTAATCAAAAAAAAAATGTGAATGTGATTTAACTCCAAATTAACGATTTTCGTATTTGTATTGATTTTGATAAGTGTTTGTATTGATTGCTTTGATTTAGAAGCTTGCATTTTTACACATTCAAGTGCTACGGTTCCTTGGTATATGATATTAATTTTAACTTGATTCCTCTACCCGTTTCTGAGAATAAACAGGCGGTCAGTTTGACAGACAGACGGACAACAATGTGACCTCGTTAGAGTTAAATTTTTGTCTTTTGAGGTACGGAACCCTAAAAATTAAGTTAACTGTGATGCCTACTAAATGGAAAATCTATTTTATTTTCTTTTTTGAAAATTGTGTAAGTACACATAATTGTACTAATAGTTTAGCAGTTAATAGAAAATGGGCTAGACATGAAATTCGATAAAATTTGATAAAATTTTCCGACAAATTTAATTAATGTTTCCCAAAACTTTTGGATAACGGATAATATTTCATCCAAAATCTAGTATTAAATTCGTGCCAAAAACTACTTTTGAACTGTTTTATCCCCTACATGATACGCAGGGTGATGTTTTACAGACGTGTGTAAAAGAGAATGCTAAGAAATCTAAACTATTATAAACCTGTGTCTTTACATGAAGATTAAAAAAAAATATATTACGATTTGGTTTTTATGGTTCTCTAAGGTATCTAGAACAGTCACTTGACAAGTTATTATGAGTGATGCGAATCTCTAATAACCGCTTTATTTTTGGTGTTAATAAAGTATATGTCCATCCAGTTGTTGTCTGGAAGAAACGCTGCACTCCTAAGAGCTCCTCACTAATGATAAGTCTGCTTTTTGTACCCTTCTCATTCTGTCTGTTTTTTAATGTTATGTTAGTCGTATTCATTCATTAAATGAATGAAATTAGATTCATTAATGTGTAATGCACACCTACACACAAATTACACCTACTGTGTAGTGAAACTTTGACTCATTGAGAACGGCTTTTACAATAAGTACGAAAACCCACGTCCATTACTTTCAAGGTGGTTAGAAACTTTACCACAACTACCGACCACCCTGTACACATATATAACTTACATAAGCTAATAGATACAGGGTGGGATCTAGGTAGGCCGGCTGCCAACAAGTTTCGTTATAAATCGCGGCGGACGAGTGCGGCCGCTGATAGCAGAACCTTGCCTGATATTTTGGCAACACCCTCTATAAGTGGGAGTCTTATTGTAAATTCTGTTTAAGGTTACATGTTTTTTATTTTGCAGCTTTTAAGGGCTTTTGGGGTGGTTCACTTTGCTGTGGACACATCGGATTTAGCAACAATTTTTTTTTTTTTTAATTCACCACATCCTTGTATACACACCATGTCTACACACATCGTTGTGTATGTATTGTGTAGACTATACCTACACAACAATTGTGTCTAGTAAAATCGTCCGAACTATTGCAAATTGACTTCAGTTCTCACGCTAGTTTCAGTAATACTATAATTTTACTAGGCACAATCAGTAAAATCCTAATAATCCTAGTAAGATTATAAATAGGTCCTTTTTTGAAGATATTAGAAAAGAGGTTACATTGCTCTTAAAAATGTATTAAATGTGGTTGTTGTAATTTTCTAAACAATCCAAAAGGATGTTTTTTAATTTTTTCAAAAAACCAACAGCCCATAAACTATAAAACAGAATTGAACCACTTACAAGTTATCGAAACATTGGCCAATTATAGGTTTCTGTAGATTAACACAACACTTAGGCAATATTAAAAAACAACGACTTTATAAGAGCAAAGAAAGATTTGGTTTCGATAGGTACAAAGGTAAACTAAGTAGGTTTTATATTATGATCTTGTTTTATGTACAAACTAGTCTTTTAGTAGCCAGAAAACTAAATAAAACTGCACGTAACGTTCGAAAATCCAATCCCGTTTGAATAATTCCACTTGCGAAGGTGATACGAGTGGGCCAAGATAGCGTTTAGGCTTTCTTGGCACTCGGCCCCCAATAACTGCTTGGACGGGGACCTATTCTGCTCTCCAAAGATCGGTGATAATGTCGATTGGGTCGGGTGATATTAATGGCGAGGTATTCCGGACGTTGATGGTTAATGTGATTCATTGAGTGTGTGTGAAGAAGGCCTTTTTTATGGGAATACCACAGGATAGGTAATAGTATTATAGTGTAATACTAAAAGTATTTATTTTACATATGAACCAGTACGTGGTATTTATTTGTCTCTATATATTTTAATCGATAATCATGGTGATCTAGTTGCTATAGTTTGAACACAAGGGCTGGCTTTGGGTGAGTATTAGATGCGACAGAGCTCTGGATATTTTCTCTCTTCAAACCGAGTAGCAGCCGCGAAAGTCTACGTCGCGACGTAGAAAAATATTTTTTTCTGACGAAACCTTTAAGGTTTATGAAAAAATTTAAGAAGAAAATGTTGTTAGGCTTAATAAGGTCTATCTATCCATTGGTATAAGTAAAAAAATCAATTTAGAAGAAAAAATCCTAAGTCCCTCAATTAGCAGTTTCGACCCACTGTGCGTCGTAATGACAGAGCGGACCTATGGAGCTGTACAGCCAGTGTAACCAGGCTTTTAGTCTCGCCTTTCATACAGGGAGCGCCAATATTTGGATCTTAAGCCTATGCAACTGGTTTTTGGAAACTTGTGTCCGATTAACAAACCCCTTTTTTCGGTGAAGAACAACATCGGGAGCTTTGGTGTCAGAAAAAGTCTGAATTCCTATACACTTAGGTATGTACATAATATAAACACAAACTTGACCACAACTACCTATAATAATGTTTACTTTTAGCACATAGTTTAAACAAATTTAACGCAAAAAAAATCTTATTGGACACGTGCTAGGAACGTAACCAAACAACACATTCTAAAACCAATTTCAAAATCAATTAACTGTGAACGTCACAACCACTAGATAATCAAAACTAAAATCGACGTACAAAATAGGTACGCTGCGGTCTGAAATTGCGTTGGAGCGTCCGGCAAAAAATTCATATATGAAATTTAGCTGCCGACCACAAAACTGAAGTTAGGAGAAGTTTGAAACAACAAAAAGGCCGCGAGAGACGCAAAAACGAGGTCAAGTCAGTTTCGTTTACGAGTTTCGGATAAAGGTAGGTTAGTTTGGGCTTATAGGTAGTGCATCATAGCGTACCGTCACAGAGGATTATATCTGTGGTACCGTAACATAGCATTACAAGGTAAATTTCAAACCGAAAGAGTCAACAACTATTTTGGAGGCAGGTTACTTAAACGTAAATTGCCATCATTGTATAATGAAATGCCACCCTCATTAAGAACCGAAGAAAACAAACGAAGGTTTGGTAGATTATTTAAAATCCATCTGCTCAACTCCATTCAATAAATAGATACTTTTTCTGTTAAAATATTATTGTACTGAGACTCTTGATCTCACAGACAAACCGTGGAAACGGTTTTGTGGGACTTTCCTACATATTATGAATATTTTTTATGAAATAAAGTATTTGAAATTTGAAAATTTTTTTGAAAAAATATATTGCCCAAGGATATAGCAACATTTTAAATCTGAGGTTTGTATATCATCACAAACCTCAGATTTAAAATGTTGCTATATCCTTGGGCAATATATTTTTTCAAAAAAATTTTCAAATTTCAAATACTTTATTTCATAAAAAATATTCATAATATGTAGGAAAGTCCCACAAAACCGTTTCCACGGTTTGTCTGTGAGATCAAGAGTCTCAGTACAATAATATTTTAACAGAAAACAATTCTTAAGGGTCGGCACTACCCTAATCGGGCAAAACAGGGTTCGGCGTTCCGACTTTTGAGGATAGTAAATAGCTATATTTAGAAACAAAATTAAGACCATCGCTTCTCTAAAAGATGAAGTACAAGATGAACAAAAAAAACTTCAGTAAAATTGTGTAGTTACATCAGAAAGTAATCGAGAATTTCATGAAAAACTCTAGAATAGCACTGCCGCGTTCCGAGTCCTGTGATTTAGTGAAACAAAATAAAACAACAAAATATATTTATAATCAATGGCAAAACATCAAAGAACACTTTAAACAAATCAGTTTTTCGATACGACTTCTAGTTTTTTTGCAATTTGTTACCAAAAATCACATATTTTTTTCGACGTTTTCTTCAGAGAAGCGATGGTCTTAATTTTGTTTCTAAATATAGCTATTTACTATCCTCAAAAGTCGGAACGCCGAACCCTGTTTTGCCCGATTAGGGTAGTGCCGACCCTTAAGAATTGTTTTCTGTTAAAATATTATTGTACTGAGACTCTTGATCTCACAGACAAACCGTGGAAACGGTTTTGTGGGACTTTCCTACATATTATGAATATTTTTTATGAAATAAAGTATTTGAAATTTGAAAATTTTTTTGAAAAAATATATTGCCCAAGGATATAGCAACATTTTAAATCTGAGGTTTGTGATGATATTTGAATGATTGTTACTCACGCTGTCACGCGAATGGATTAGCACAATATAATTATACTAGCGACCCACCCCGGCTTCACACGGGTGCAATGCACATATTAACCTTCCTCTTGAATCACTCTATTAAAAAAAACACATCAAAATCCTTTGCGTAGTTTTAAAAGATCTAAGCGTACATAGGGACAGACAGACAGCGGGAAGCGACTTTGTTTTATACTATGTAGTGAAGAATAATTTATCCTCGAGATAAATATTTTACAGGGTGTAAAATTAAATTCGTTACAAATTAAGCGGAGTACTCCACTGACTGTTACTGAACAATGGAGCCAACGTTGAAAGCGAGAAATAAAAATCTGCTATTCCATACATTTGAATCGCGTAGCCATTGACGTTTTCTATGGTACTAAAATTTTTGTAGTTAATAAATACAATTGTTCTGCTTGATGGTATGATGAAGCATAAAGTATATAAATCGAAGTTTACGGCTGGCCCAATAGAAAACTTTTTGAAGTCAACACAAAATCGCGAGCGAAAACTAGTAATGCATAAATTCCATATGAATTAGTATGTGTGTAAATCAAAAATAGTAATCCAGAACGGAGCTCAATCGTGAACTCTATTCAATCGGAGAAAATCTGCAAATAAGTTCTGCCCCAATCCACAAGACACGCTACGCTGTGAATAGCTCTTTACAAGTACGTATATCCAACTTCCACCCTCTTAAAGTAACAACATCACATAGTTTCATCTCAAAACATCCAAAGCCCCAATACTTAGTTAAGATTAGTGCTATCGTCTTCCTAGGTCTACACTTCGAGTTCGCATAATAACAAGTTTGAAGAGATGTGAGGTAATTAATTAAACTACGACGTGTCTTGGCGAGATCTTGAGATTGTTACCAACTTCCTGCTTCAACTTGCAGCGACCTGGAATGTTCGGGATATTAACCTTTGTTGATGGTTTAAAGGATGAGCTTAAAGATGTTTGATGAAAGAATGAATATTTTAGCCAATAAAATAATTGATACTCATAATAAACAAATAGGCACCAGCTGTGGTTGGACCAACTTTCCTGTCAGTGATTGTGTGGAGAACATTCAATCAGTTCGCCATATCGTTGAGGAGTGCTCAAAAAGAAAAAAAACATATCATGTTGAAATGTTCTGAAAGCTTTATGAAAATGTAAATGAATAAATAAATGCAAAATTGCATACAGAAATAGATGAAAGAACGAATTATTTCATAAACGAAAGAAGGAATAAAATAATGAATGAACAAAAAGGTATTACTAATCTATCTTCAAACTGAAACAAATAAATAGATGGAGTGAATGAAAAACACAAATGGTGGACACAAATAAAACTTAACACAATTATCATGCTTTTTATTTAATTATCCGAAGAAAAATAAAAGAAACCTAATTTTAGGATTAACAAAATCAATACCGCCTAAGCGTGTAACTAAGACCAAGACTAAATAATTCCATAACTAACGTTGGATCGGCTACCTACTCTATTAAGCTCAATAAATTATAGCTGAATTGGTTTTCACGTGTCATAATATTGCTTTAACCTTCAGGTTAAGTTCAGATTCCTATGTGAAGTGGATTTCTTAAGTACTATATGAATTTTGGAAAGAGTAAAGTAAAACCGATTTGTAATTTTACAGTGTGAAGTTTGATTACCATTTATCTGAGTTATTCACACCTGAGCATATGCTCAAGACTATATTCCCCGAGGGGGTAGTCAGAGATATTACAGAGATGTTTCACTAGTAGTACCAAAACTCTGTCCAGTGAGACGGTAAGAGAGCCCATCGTTACTTATATTATTGTGGGGACTTGCCATAGATGTCAAAACCCACAAGTTATAGCAAAGACGCTAACAGATGGTGATACCGTCGCGCTCAGAAATATGCTCCATACAAAGACAACGTTCACCTTAAATACGTAACTCGTTACCTACTACAAATAAGGTTCACAATCGAATGCGAGACATAAATCGCGCAAGAGAAATAATCACAGAGATTCGATATATACAGGGTGTTTCATAAGTAACAATAAATTTTTAAAAGTCATTAGGGGGTTGTTTAGACCGTCAAACTGAACAACTTTCTCTATGGGACCAACATCGAAATTGAGAAAAAAATAATTTTAAATCCCATACATATTTTAGCTCTAGTCGATTTGTAGAGTATAGAACATACATATTTTTTTTCGCGATTTCGATATTGGTCCCATAGTGATAGTTGTTCAGTTTGATGGTCTACACCACCCCCTTAAATGTTTATTTGTAGTTTTGTAACACCTTGTATATACAAGGTCCAACTAAGAACTGTTGGACCACGGCCGGCCCCAGGATTCACACTAAGCCTGGTGGAAGATCTTCCCTTTTCAATGGAGGAACATTCCCAAGTAGCACCTCCATATTATAATGGACAGTGGGTACAATACGTGCCTCGAAATCGAAGCATGCAGGTTTCTTCACGATGTTTTCCTTCACCGAAAAGCCAGTGTTGTTTCAAATCGTACATAAATTGTTCACACATTGTACGATCAAATTCGGAGTGGTCATTTTGTTAAAACTATCTTTAAACAGTATGTGGTTGCAGCTAGTTGAATTTCTTCTTCTTATTATAATGGTTCCATCTCCTATCGGAGTTTGGCTATATTGCTATTCGGACCCTGGAGACTGCAGCCCTAAACAGTGAATTCATGTTCGTATCCAACCATCCACGCAGGTTCTTAAAAAAAGACTTAGTGGTCGCAAAAGAAAGACTTTTTCTGCCAGCTATACGCCTCCCTCAAATGTTCCGCTGCTAAATAATATGGAGAAGTTGCATTTGATGGTGTGATAAATGGCTATTCTTTTGTTTACAAAAAACTAGATAAAAAACACATCTATTGGGATCCAGTAAATACTTAAACATGTAGGTGTAACATCAACTCATGGTTTCTTTGGTCATCTTTGCTACAACTACCAGGCACTTAAGGCTGCATCTTAAGAGTGCATCATTTGTATATTTTTAATGAAAGCCATTAGACGGAAATTATGACGTTCCAGCTGTGACAACGGGCTAACATTGGTAATTGATCTTAATTCTCATGACAACTTGCTAGCTAGCCGACAGCTCATAATTATTTATTTGTAGAAAAAAAAACGACATGCTGAGTTTAAAATTTGTGCAGCAGACCGTGACTAAAGCTAATAGTTAACCAAAACATTTTGCAAATCCTAAAGCTCACATGTAAACAAGTCACAATTAGTGGATACATTATTACAAAAATACGTTCGTAAAATTCAATGTACTACCTAAAAATTGCTAATGGAATACAGTAATCGCATGAAAGACGTGCAACTTGGCAATTTCACCGTCACCCAAACCGTGTAATGCGATGCAAAACATTGAAATGTTTAATGTTTTGCCAACATGACATTTTAGTAAGTGCGCACACAATAGTATCCTTAATGTATTTGAAATAGTGCATTAAATGTTAGTTTTTATTGCTGCAGGAATTATGGTTGGTGTCGTGCAGTGCATTAATTCGTTTCCAGGAAAAACTTAAGAATTACGTTTCTTTTTATGTTTGTTACAAAATGATGGAGTATCGAACTAGTGTTGCTTGATTATACCTATTAATAATTTAAACTGTAGTTATTTCATTGAGAAAAATACAGTCGGTTAAAAATGGACATAAAATCGGAGCAGGTTTAGGGATTTTGATGAAGCGCTTCCTGGATTATTTTTATTTTCGTATGGGTATTATTTTCTCCTTATGTTAAAAAAAACAAAAAACTCTATCTCAGCGAATAAAAAAGATTTTCATTCGTTTTAAAAAGAGGTAGTGACAAGTTCAACCATTCTTCTACAGACGACTGCGAGCTAAATATGGGTTTTTATAAATATGCTCTAAACCCCTCGTGTAGCATAAGATTTTTATTCTAGCTATAATATTAAGTGATACAATAGTAGATTGTATCACAAGGGCGTAAAATAATATTTTTAAGGCGAGGGCGCTATTTTGAATCCAGAGCATAGCGAGGGATTCAAAGTATGCCGCCCGAGGAAAAAATAATTTTGCGGCCGAGTGATACACTCTACTTTTCATCCCCCACTATGAGGAAAATAAATAAAAGGCGCTTCTAGTTTAATATTTGCGTTCGGTCTCTTTGGTCGCGGACCTATGTAGCAAAAATACATGTTCCAAATTCAAAACTCATCATTGCCCGCTGTAAAAGTCTCTTAACAAAAAGTGCAACTTTAGGCGCACTTAAAGAGGACTAAAGTGACACTTTTTGAATAGATGGGATGAAAAATCCTTTTAGAACCTAATTAGGTGTAAACAAACCCACTAACTAATCTGAAACCCTTTGTAAGTGCTCCATGACCTTATTATAGGCTATTAGGCGATTTAGCTCAATTTTAGACATTGACCGAGTTTGATATTAATAAACAATCAGTAAACTGGATATTATGGGCAAAGTGAATATAATAATAATAGTGAGGGCGCTCTCGGGTTGCGACAGGCCTATCGTGCGGGGGGAGCTGTCCCAGTACCCCATCACCTGCGCCCTGTACCCCAACGGCCGGTGCCTCACCCCTCCGCACACCGCGCGAGCCGCCCCGCACTCCGCGCGAGCATAGACCACTAAGCATACCCACTTTATTATATTTACGCTATGTTATAGAAATGGAAAGCATTGCTCGTATCCGATGATGCTTGTGTATGATAGTGAGTGAGAGAAAACTAAACGACCGATTAGTGTCTTCCACCTTCTGTTCCACCGAGTTGTCAAAATTGGTGAAAGGCAGAGTAATAGCCCAAAAAGGAAAGAGCTTGCGACTGGATCGTGATGCGGTTCGATTCCTGGCTTGTACTAATAAATTTTACTTAATTTATGAATGTATTTGTCAGTATCATTAGCTCGGCGGTAAAGAAAAAACCGTGAGGAAACCAGCATGCCGGAGAACGAACAGAGACCTTAAGTTCAGAGGTATGTAAAAATATGAGCAAACATGCGTCGAAAACAATAGTTCTGCAGTGATCGCAGTATTACCCTTGGCTTACTGTTATAAGAGATAAGTGTACTTTTTGCAACCATCAGCAGCAAGGCTGATTCAGTGTTTATGGGGTGTAGAGCATCTCTGTGATGGGGATGGACCAGGTCTGCCTGCATAACTTCAGTCGGTTCAGACGTTTAAAGGTCAGTAAAAAATTAACGATCAGCTGCAAGGCTGATTTATTTTAGTATGCACTGTAGCTATGTGAACACTACAAAAACTGACGTGGTTCATCAGTCGGTGTAGAAGTTATAGCCGTTCCAAGGTCCGACCTTCCTAAACCGACTGGCAGTTCCTGTCAGTTTTTATACTGTTCACATAGCTACAGTGCATACTACAACAATATCATACGATCAGCCTTGCAGCTGATCGTAAATTTTTAACCGACCTTTAAACACCCACCTGGACCTGTTCCATCCCCATCACAGAGATGCTACACCCCATAAACACTGAATCAGCCTTGCTGCTGATGGTTGCAAAAAGTATACTTATCTTTTATACTATACATTAATAGCCCTTCCAAATAATATCGCTCTGGAAATTTTATCTCATGTGCTCTAGGCACGTGCACAGTTTGGTGAAAACAACCCAATAAGCCGCCGCGAAAGTCTACAACGGTCTTGCCGCTCCTGCATCAATAAATTTTGACTACATATTTGCTAGATTTTTAAATAAATAACACTAAAAACTAGTTGACAGCTCCATCACGGATTTATTACAGCTGTATACACTTGTTCCCGATTCAATAAAGCATACATTTGTCATTCTAAATGCCAGACGGCCGGCCGTGCCGAATCGATATCTAAAAATATTTCTCTGTCATACAACGGTTGGTGTTGCTAATAATTAATGGGGCTAAAATTGTTCTATTTAGAATCGATTGTACGTAAAAGGCAACTGTATGCAAAAGGGACTCTAGGAACTGGACGGATTTATGGAGAGTGAACAAATCAAAAACTGTTTCAAACAGTTCTTATGTGTACCAAAAACAGAGTCTTTTTACGTTAGCAGTAGTTTTGAAACAGTATAATTTAATTATGTACTGTCGACTGTAGATTGAAGAAGAATTTCTGATGCGTATGTGAAGTCTACCAATCCGCATTGAGCAAGCGTGGTGAAGTAACGCCCAAACATCCTCCTAGAGGGTAGGCCTGTGCCCTGCAGTGGGACGTATATAGGCTGATGATGATGATAATGACTGTAGATTAGGGTTCTTCCTAATATTGTGACGGTTTATAAGGAAATGATTAAGACTATCAAACTTAACAAATTTATCTATGGAACCAACGTTGAAATCACGAAAAAATAATCAGCTTATCCATAGAAAATGTAATTAACGACTCGACCAAAATATGTGAAACAGCAGATTTTTTTTCGCGATTAAAATTTTTGTCCTATAATAAAAGTTGTTCAGTTTCATGGTCTGATGGATCCTAAAGTATGTAACACGAGTTCTCAGGTTTTGAGTACTCTGCACCTGAACTTTCTGTAGGACATAATCATAGTCACCATGTCAGATATGTCTGTGGGTCCGGTGAATAACGGTCTAACTCAACTTAGATCCAAAATGAGTTTTTAATGCTATAATACTCAATTTTTTTTTCTCTACAAAATGGTGTTACTGGAATATTCATACCTTTAATAATTCCAGAGATAGTCTTATTACAAAACGATTTAAGTCCATTTTTTTATCGTGCACAATGGTTGAAATAGAGTTAGATCATAAAACCAATTTAAAATTAGGTGAACATGGATTTACTTCGACTTAAATCCTTCGACACAATTTATTTTGTTTTGTGAAATATGATTTATCTGAGTTAAACCAAATTTCAAAAACCTTAATAGTTAAACCTACATAAAAAATCAAGTGTAGCTCATGAATATGATGCGCGTTTGATAGCGGGCTAAGTACGGAAACTGACATATCTTGGACTGGGGAGAACGCTATACGTCTCACCAAAAATGTATGTCTAATAAGTGAGTTAAACCGTCAATCACCAAATATTTTCTTTTATGTAGTGAGAATAAGAATCACTTAGTATGAATACAATCTGGCGAATTTTTTTAAGGGTGGTACTGTTATATTGAACTAAGTGATAATGTCAGGCCTTGTTTTAGTTAGGGATTGCCGAACCGCACTTCAAGCATAGGCTTGTACATAGAGTGGTAAAGAAAGAATCTGTTGTTTATTCTTTGAAATTAAACTATTTTTTTCCTAAAATATCTTGTATTTTGTATAATAACAACACTGCAAAGCGAACCGGATATCAAACGTGTATTTAAGAATGACAATACATCAGACTGGTCATACAATTTTAGGCACAGAATCGTGAGTTCTAACTTGATAAGTTTTTAAGCATAATATGTCGCTTTAGAATTTGTTTTTGTATTGTTTTTATATTGGTTTGTTGTTTAATATTTCACTTTCCAGCATTACTGATACCACGTGGCGTTACCCACGTCACAAAATTTGCATATAAGCTAGTGTTACCCATAAAAAAAATATGCCTATATATGATAAAACTACTTACCTACTTAATAACGAAATGAATATTTTTTTCTAGAAAATATCTAATTTTTGTGTCACTTAAGTTTAATGCTGAATATGGTGGATATTAAAAGCTTAAACAGTGAGCTTAGAAAGTACATTTTGCAAGTGTTTGTTATATTTTTCCTTAAAAATATTATTAAATATTAGATTTAAATCCATACGCACAAAATGTTACCTTTGTGAAAAAGAATTTAACTCAAAAAACACTTTGTAATTTTGTGATGAGCTTGTTTTACCTAAATAAAACTACTTTTATCAATTCGTTTTGATTCAGTTTACAAAGTAAGTTTTCCGGTGGTGTGTATTTAAGAAAGGGATGGAATAAAAATGAAATTAAAATATAACATAAACCATTTTATACCAAGGTTATTATGAAGTGTAAAAGACCCTAACTCAATTTAAATCATAATGTAACGTATTTTTATTAGTGTCAAAAGATTTAATTCAACTTCTGAACGAAATATCTCCAGCACGGTAAGTATTTCATAGACTAAACCATATAATAATAAAAGACCATAAAAATATCTAGAAGACACAGTGATTCGCTTGAAAAAATATGAAACGGTTTTCGAGAAAATATTTTTATTTACCAAAAAATTATGTTTTTGGGCTCTCCTGTAAAGTTGCATTTTTTGAGTTGGACCGTTATTCACCGGACACACAGATGTATTCCAGTTGGAAATAAAATACCTACCTATTTAAAATATTGTCATTTCCATAAAGGTGGTATCATTTTTTTAAGTTACACAAAATGTAGGTGCTCCGGGCAATGGCCTGGTCCACCTGTCATTAGCACGATTCAAACCTTTTTAGCAGCAATTAGATTTTTATACTTTGTACTTATCTTTTCAAAAAGCATTTTTTAAAAATGTTTAAACTTACATATTTCATGCAAGTTCACAGTAAAAGTCCTTACACAGTAAACATGCTAAGGTTATAAACTTTTGAACCTTTTCAAGAGTTCATTGCATTTAAAGTTCAACATTCAGCTTAGTATTGTGTTCTCTTCTATAGGGTGTTAGGGTTAACAATTGCATTTCTTTGGGTGATTGTACCCATGATACTGATGAACTTTCCCGTAGAAACCTATAGGAAATTCTAAAAAACATTTTGCACTTTCCATATTAAATGCAATTTGCTGATCGAAATTTGTATAAAGGTCATCATTTTTTTACAAATGAGATGCGGCTCCGGCCATAGAAAAAATGCCAACGGTTGTATACAGCTGTATATTATTTAATAATGTAGGTAGGTAATACTACATTTATCATGTATAGACCCTTAAATAATTTTTATGATGCTTATTTTTGTAAAAAAACACATTTAAAATATCTAAACTGTGGAAACACCGGTCATCTCTTTTCTGTGTCATTTGTCAGATAATATTTTTTATTGCCTTGGTATTGCCGCTTTATCATTTTTTCTTTTTGAAGTATACAATATTTGGCATTTATTGCCGGATGTCCTTTCCTATAGGTTTCTTAGGGAAATTTGATCAGTATCATGTTGAGCAATCACTTCTTGAAGTAGTGTAACTGCTTACCCTGACAGCCTGTATACCTGCTGTATACAGTGTGTTAGGGTAAAAAGTTCAACTACTTTAAGGGGTTGTTGTACCTACCCATGATACTAAACAACTTTCGCTTCTCACAGCAAATCTTCGCAACTTCTTTTACTGTTTATTATAATTATAATTGAGTTTCCTCATACATGATTTACTGCTTTAACTTTGTATCATGGCTTCACCAAATAAAATTATACAATTTAGGTATAATTTTACATTCGTGTAAGTAAAATTTTCCGAAACTAATTCGTATCCCAAACAGAATATATCATAAATCTCGTACACACATGATGAAAAGCCTAATCTCATTAGGCTAGACATTAGCACCACACAAAATATATATATATAAAACGTTGAATACCGTCCGTCGTTCCATCAGCAGGAGGGAGCGACGAGACATGCCATTTGCATTTTATTAAAATCACAATTTTATTTTTGAGCCACATCATGAGATTCTGTCAGGCTGGAATTTTAATCTACATAAAGTAGATGTAGAGTTTTATACACATACCATATGAAGTGTTAATGAATTAACGCAAAACTAGAAATAGTTTGTTTAGAATCGAGAGAAGAATTGAATTATCGTGGTTTCAACGTAGGCTAAATTTTTTCAAAATATTAAGCCATTTGTTTGCATCGTTGGCGTTCTCCATACAAACAAAGTTTGGTGATATTTTCAATGCTATCAAATTAAAGTCAATGAAATTTTTCAGAAACAATCTAGAAACTAAAAAGTTTGTTGCGGTCAGAAACCTATGTGCATCATACAATACTGCTCGCATTTAGGATACCTTTGATTGTAGTTTTTGTCAAATTCTGTAAAAACTTCAAATTTTCTACTACTTTTTAAAGCATGTCGTTGTAGCATTGTGTTGAATCTCGAATAGGCGAAAAAGCGTTTGTGCAGAACTCAAATCAATCCACTCAGGTTGGTCGCTGCAAACTAAACTTATGCAATTGGGAGTATAGTGATCCTGACCTAACGCAGTGTGATTGCGGCGAACTTATCCAGTCGACAGGTCATTTGCTAGAATGTCCCTTGTGCCCGAACATCTGCACGACAGAGGACTTAAATAAAGCTAAGATACCTGATGCTAACATGCTCGCCACATACCTGGCCAGTCAAATACAGGGTGTAAGGAAAAGTATCATTAACCTTTAAACCATCAAACTGAACAACTTTTAGCATGGGAGCAAACCTGTTAGAACAAACAAAATATCTGCCGTCCCATACGTTTGAATCGAGTAGGTAGGTATTGCAGTTTAGTGTGGGGCAGCTGATATTTTTTTATAAATTTTTGTAGCAATGCTCATCTGTACTATAATTATTGAAGGATTCTAAATCGAATGAAAATGCGTATAGGCCATTAGGTGAGGAAAGTGACATATTCCAACCCAACTCATCTCACTAATATTACAAATGTGAAAGTTTGTGACGATTTTTGGATGTTTGTAGCTCGGCCTAATCATGTTTAAACCTCGGATATGGATACAATTTAGCAAATACAGATAGTTTTTTAAACTCAATGCAGACGAAGTCGCGGGCAACAGCTAGTAAAAAAAATTTTAAATTTCGTTCCATTTTTAAAAACATAGACTCCATTAGTCAGCTCTCTTTTTAGGGCGGCAAAATTTCATAGCCAAAACAAATCATGAATCAGTGCCAAAAATGTCGTGACGCTTGGCTCAGGAGTTGAGAGCATTAGCTGCAGGGTTACTACGGGGTTAATTCGTCAAATTCTCGCTTTAAAGATGGATGATATTGATGAAGAATAGAACAATAGTACCTATTCATGGCTAGGTCACATGAGTTAATACCCAACTCTTCTAAGGAGAGTAAAGTTCTTAAATCACATTTAAAATACCATAAAATAGAGATATTACTCCAATATTCTCCTCAATAACCTATTTTTAAAGCCATTACAAACAGAAATTGGCATAACATTTAACTTCACAAAAACCATTATTTCGCCAAATAAATGTCCCCGAAATTGGAACTTAAAGCGTTATATCTTATTGGCCCACTATTATCAGATCAATCGACTCAAATATCACGATCGGGTACGATATAGGTTATTTTCGGGTAATTTTGTCTGTATTACTACAGAACACGCAGTCTGGGTTACGAATGACTTTGGTATAACCTTTCTTGGTGCAGGAAAGGGATTTAGATAGTTTCTAAGCAAAATATTTGGAGTGAAACTAAATAAAAAGCTAGCACTACCATTATTACTTTGAGTACTAAACTAAAATAAAATGAGAGGTATAAAGAAAATCCGAGGTACTCGTATAAATAAGAGTAAGTTTTATTCCCGGCTTCGAACACATCGTGTGGCTACCGGTTAGTAACTGCAACCGACCCCACCTCAGATCGTAGCGGTTTCTAGTTTCACCATCTTCAGGAGACTACTGAAACTGTAAATTCAGACCATCAAACCGAATAACTTTTACTATGGAACAAACTTCAGGAAATGGGTAAAAAAACAGCTGATCCATACACTGCTGAATATAAAGGCTTATATTCAGCAGTGTATGGATCAGTGTATTTTCCTGGCTGTCCCTTGCAAACGTAACGTATTTAACGTTTTATACAGGGTTTACTTAAATACATAAGGGGATGTTCCAGACCATTATTAAACTGAACAACTTTTAATATGGAACCAACGTTGAAATCATGAAAACGAAATCGGCGGTTTAATAGAAAACGTCAATCGTTTGATGGTTGATTCGACCCAAATGTATAAGGGAGAGTCACGTTGCAGGGTTTGCCCCGAACACTCGTCTTTCGCGCGGTTCGAGGCGTTTCAGCCTGCCACGAGGCTCCGCAATCCATCTCAGTTGTGTTCCTACTCAAAAACAATCCTCAAGATTGGATAGATACTCCCTCAAACAAACCACTTGACATTGGCGGAAATGCGGTGCTACAAGCAAGAAGTCCATAATTATAAATTTAAAAAAAAATATGTATAAAAATAGCTGAGTTTTGACTTGAAGAAGGAAGAAACACTACAAATAATGTTCTTTATCGAAGTAAGAGTTAAAGGTAACAAACAACATGAAACATCAAAAGAATATCAAAAACAAATATACCAATATCAAAGCGTATGTCAATATTTCAGACAATCTAAATACATAACGGCTTACCAGAATGGTAACCGTACCACCCCATAACATACCTACTTATTATGATGATCTTGGAACCAGATAACACTATCACATAAAGTCATTGGCAACACCGAATACCCATAAGTTAGTATTTATACAAATGGTTATGGGGATCTGAACCCATTCGATTGTAGAAGTAATGTAACAGTGTTTGCGTTTTATGGCTTCTCATATTATACAGGGAAAAGTTAGGAAGTTCGTGTTATTGTCAAGTTGGTAGATTTTCGTGTCTTTATTATAGTTCCAAAAGGTGGACCGACGGCCTGGTGAAGGCGGCGTGAACCCGTTGGATGAGGGCAGCGCAGGACCGGTCGGTGTGGAGATCCCAGCACGGCTAGCATGCCACCCACGACAAAGCGTTTAAACGAGAAAAACGTCATGTTCGCTCTTTCTGGCATACAATAAGGATGGAGGCACATCTCGATTTTTATCGGTTTCACTCGGGTGGCATGCGAGGCCTACTGGGGGGGGCGTTATGTCCAGCAGAAGACGTCCATCAGCTGAGATGATGATGATGATGATGATGATCACCATAGTTCCACATCTTCAAGAATGCGCAGTTAGAGTTTTTTTTTAAGGAATGGAAAAAGGTCAGTAGGTAGACTGCTAGTACGTTGATTGGACGACATTGTAAGGGTTGTGGGTCTGAAATGAATCAGATTAGGACCTGAAGGAGTGGCGCAATTAAAAGGAGGCCTATGACCAGCAGTGAGTTGATTTGATTGATTGATTGACAGGTTTTTACTGGTATAATATCAGTGTTACAACTTTATTATCACGGAGATAACTATCCTCACTACTACCCTCACTGTTTCGGTGGTGTAGGAGATGGACATCTCTCTTACTTCCGCTCGGTCGGCATACATGTGCGTTCGCCTATTCTTGTCAGTGTGAGCCCGTTTATATGAAGTATCAGGGTCACCCAACACCCTCGGGGATTATAGTCGTGAGTATGTACAGGAGTAAACTTCAAAGCTTTAGACCATCGAACTGAACAACCTAGTAAAAGTTATATTAAAAAAAAACTGCTTTTTCCATAGAAATCTCAATCACACGAAATATATGGAACATACCTCCGTCTTTTTTCTCTATTTCAATGTTAGTCCCATAAAGAAAGTTGTTCAGTTTGATGGTCTGAAGTAGTTCAAGCATGCGTATCGTACGCAACACCTGGTACAAAATATGTTTCGAATATTTTGTATGTTACGACAAAACCATAATACATCAATACCTATAGAGTACATCCATAATATTCCTCACTAAAAATATTTCATATAAGAATATACTGTATTTCGAATACTTACGTTGCTAAAATATGTGATATTTTCTTAGAATGCCATAGGGAAATTTGGGTTAGGCATTTTGATGTTTTATGAATGAGATTCGTAGATAGATATGCGCTATTTGTCTATCAAATAACTTTAGGGACTCTGGTTGTTTCGGAACCAAAACAAATAGGTAAACGTTTAATTTTCTTTAATATTTTCTGACATGCTAACATAAATACAGGGTGTTACAGAAAGATGTTGGTGTTATACTTATTGTAACAGGAGAAGAAACTGCCTCCCAATACATGATTCTCCGACTTTGAGAGTAAGGGACTCAATAACTTTATACCACTAAATTGTAATCCAATAAAGAGTTTTTATTTTGTGCTCATAGTATCTAAAGCGGTGCTTCTTGATGATCCGAAGTACCCCTTTCTGTATGACCACACTGTTATGCTACACTCTGTAAAGTAAACCATGATATGAAAGAATAAACTAGTTTACATAACATTATAGCATTTGCTTGCGATTTGGTGGGATTATGATAATTGTAAAATCTTTTGTGTTTTCCTAGTGCACCACCCAACATAATCATAATCATAATGGTTGATGGAGAGAAATTTCTACTCTATCAAAGAATATTTGGATCAACCCCATTGAGTTGGAATTGTATAAGTGAAATGAAGTCATTGGTGTTTGACGTTTACAAGCTGACTGATTTAATTGTTTAATTTAATGTTGTGTTGTTTAAGATTTTGCATGCCTATGTTTTGGCTAAGTGTGAGATACCTTATTTATTATTTTATACCTGTAAATACCATACTTACTGCAAATAAATCTAAATCTAATTCGGTATGGCTCACTGCTGGTGGCGGTGGTTTTATATACACGCTATCCAGAACGGTCCCACGCTAGTCTCATCCACTGTTTGCCGGCTACTCTAAATAATATGCCATCCGACCACCTGGCTACCACTGACGTTACCCTCTGACCACTGTCTACCCACTGACCGTTCCCCCTCCCACGGCCGCCACTCTGTCACTGCCCTCGTCCATCTGTCATCATTCCGCCTGGCCAAGTGTCCTGCCCTCCTCCATTTCAGAGTCAAAATCCGCTTTCCGATATCAACCACCTTTATTCAGCGTCAGATCTCAACATTCGGAACTCGGTCCAAAAGTGTGATTCGTAGCAAAATTTCGTTTCATAGCTCTTTCCATTGCTCTGTGTGTGCTCTTAGTCAGAGTCCATGTTTCGGAACCATACGTGAGAGTGGGCAAAACACAGTCTTAAGGCTCTGTGGAATTTACATCAAAATAATTGTTCACTTACATACTAGGTGTAAATAATGATGATGGCATAATTGTGGACCTAACTTTTGATGAGAGTAACTATATACCTACATTAAAGAAACTTTTGTGGAAGTATCAAATTTAAAAATAATAATTGCGTTTTAAATCTCGAACATCTTATAAGGGAGTCACGTAACTTGGTCCCGTGCCCACATTGTTTGTTGCCGATCGTTCAGTAGTTTCAGTGCATTAGTATGCGAGGTGCGGGTTCGAATCCGCTCCGTAAACAAGCTGCATGAAAACTATCCAGTTTAGATTTATTTATTAAAATATTCGTTTGTTTTTGCTGTTATGGAATTATAAATGTTGTTAGTTCATGATGTTACGTCAATAAGTGTGTAGTGATTGACATTCCTGCATTCGACAATATCAAATTATTACTTGCTATCAGAATTATAGCGAACACTTACAAAAATAGACCAATAGAAAAACAAAGTACACAGTACGCGGTTCAATAAAAAGTATTATCGCCATATCCATACACAGCATAATCATACATCGTGATCATATAGATCACGACTATATTCCCCGAGGGGGTAGTCAGAGATATTCTGAAACTATATCCATATTTGTAACAAAACACCCTACTCTTATTTCAAGAGGTAATTTACCATCAAACTGATCAATTTTCACTATAGAGTTTCACAAAGTCGAAGAAAAATCGAAGAAAGAAGTTGTAAACCACACTGTTTAATGAAAGAAACTCAATAATAGTTTGCTTGGTTCTGAACGTAAAATATTTGCATAATTTTTAAACAACCTCTTTAATCTCAACCATTACAAAACTAAGTAAAAAAAACACTAAAGATAATGTTTGCAAAAATAGCTACTTACAGAAACCTGTGTAGTTTTAAAACCAAATTAAAGATTGTAAAATAAAGTCCCAGGTCGGATTCCAAACCGGGGAATTGCGTTTTTCAATTTCGCCACCAAACCTCAGAGAACAAAATTTTCAATCTATTGCATCTTTAGTGACGTGGCGCCATCTACTGGAAGTTATTACAAACTAACCAACTCGTAAGTCTAGTATTACAACTAGAGTTCATACGATATACTTAGTTGACACCACCTGTTTCAATTCTTATGTAGTTTTGGCCCGGGGTAGCCGAATATTCAAACTGATATCCAAAATATTTAAATAAAACGCATTTGATAATGATGAGTGAAGTGATGACAAAACACTAGAAAACTCATATTCGACTCGAATCAATTGAAGTGCGGCGCATCGCAATCACTGCATTATGCAATATGTAAATTGAAGAGCTACAAACTAGAGGCCGCTCGTTGCGATTGATTGCTCCTATGTTCGTCTTCCCACTATCACGCACTTGCGTAATCGTTTGAAGTATATTGCTTGTGTAATATGACTTTTTATTTTGAAAAATAAACGTAAAAGTAGCAATGTATATGTAAGAAGTCGGTCTATAACTAATTAACTTGTTTCTATTCTTGACAGCTCATCTTCCTGATTATGTGATCATGATGTGATCTTATCGAAGAGGCCTCCACTCATTATTCATGATGGGCGTGGATTCCATGTATGGAGGCTGATGATGATCGTGGTATTTCGAGGCATTAATGGTTAAGTTTCGGGTTAGGACAGTGGACAATCTTTAACGTGATCATTTTGTGCGTTCTTAAAGCCTCGTATCCACTAGGCAACAATATGACGTGCAACACGTGACACTCAACATGTTCGGTAACGTTGCAAAACGCGCGACGTTGCTTCTTTTTCAAAAAGAATAGAGTTTGAAGGATGCAGCGTCGCGCGTTGTCTTACAACACTGCCGAACATGTTGTGCGTCAATTGTTGCCTAGTGGATACGAGGCTTTAGAGCTTTGTCTGTTTGGAGTTTTTACTCACGTCCCATGTTCACCTACAGATTAAATTAGTCACCCAGCAACCTTAGTCCAATCATTTTAGAGTTTCCTTGTATGGACACCCTAACAATAATTCATCAATCGCTGAAACTTTGCAGTGTGATAAAGTAAAGTATACCGATTATGGTTGACAAATAATCTAGGACCGGAAAAATTAAAACCTAGATTATTTGTCAACCGTAATCTGTATACTTTATCACACTGCAAAGTTTCAGCGATAGATGAATTATTGTTAGGGTCAAACCCTAAAATGATTGGACTAACCTGTATAATTGTATAATTGACATCTTCCTCTGAATATTATCTACTTAATTTACAGTAGTTAACCTCCACTCAGTGCCATTATACCCAATCTATCGGCAAGTAATTAACTAAAATCACACTAAAACCCTTGCAAAGATGGTACAATGACAAACAGAGAGCGATATGCAAATTGCAGTGATGTTTACAATGCATCAGGCCTGACAGCTGCACAAATATGCAGGCTGCAAGCAAATATGAGCTTTAATTACGGCGTTAGACGCAATAGTCGGAGGTATTTTTATTTGGAAGGTATTTGGATTGTTACTCATTTTGGATTGCGATAAATGCGGGTTCCGAAATTTTGTGAATTTATAATTGTGTACAGGGTGTAACAAAACACCCTAGTAATACTTAAGGGGTTGCTTCAGACCATCAAACTGAACAACTTTCACTATTGAGACAACTTCTAAAACGCGAAAAAAAACAGCTGTTCCATACAAAACTTTTTATAAGTTCAATTAAGAACGTGTTTTTTTTTATTATTTTGTTGTTTTTTAAATATTTTTTTTGAATAAATTATATTTACGTATTAAGAATTAAACGTACGCACAGACTATTGTAATACGCATTTGAAAACTTTAACATCTCATAACTTTTCAGTAGCTTATTGAAAAGAAAATAAAAAATCAGTCCAAACTAATCCATATGATTTTCTCAAAGCTTCATCTTAATTCGAAGTAATGCATGCACCAACACATGTAAATACAGTGTCCAACTTAATATGCTGGGGGATGGGCTAAGGGGATGGTCAGACCATCTAGTACAGTAATTCTATGTATTCAATGTATGGGGCAAACAAACAAATTAATAAAGTTTTGAAACTTATGTGGCATGATACCTTTGGGTGTGGTGTTTAAAACTCACAACTCTCCCTCTCCCTCCCCCTGACGCTTCACCCCCCCTCGCCGTGAAGTTTGTTCCCGTTAACAGTTTTTTATCTTTTTTGCAAAAACTATAATAGATACAAAAAAAAATGACAAAGGCAAAGATTGTCCTTATTAAATTATACACAAAATAAGTAGTATGCACTTTCTTCATAGGACTTAAACTTTGAGGGCTAGAGGGACGAGAAAGTAACAACATCTCAAAAGTTATGAAATTTGTATGGCGACCCTCGTGAAAGTGGAAGATAAAAATAAAATGATTCCATATTCTTAATAAGCGTCCCCGAATACCCTCGGATACAAATTTTCAGTCGGATCGGTGAACCTTTAAAAGCTGCTTTGGCGTTAGTAATTTCCTTGGCAGTCATCATATCTATCATAGTTTCCGCATCATCATCGTTTCCTCATCCGTCAGGAGTCGACTTTCTGAGGAAGTCAAAGTTTTCCCTGTATCACCAAGGCATCCATGTGATGATCCCTAAATTTCATCCTTGTACCGAAAGGGGAACCGGAGATCAATTGGAGGTATCTCGTCGATCCCCACCACTTTCCATAGATAGTACCTACATAGATACCTACTCGGATAATTGTTCACCGGGTTTCCCCCAACCAACGTATATTAAAATTATTTTGGGGATCGTCTTAAGGATGTCTTGGTGTTAAAAGGAATATTTCTACTTCCTCAGAAGGTCGAATCCTGAAGGATGAGGTCAACGGCCCGCGGAAACTATGATAGATTATGATGGCTGCCATGGAAATTTCAAACGCCAAATCAGCTTTTAAACGTTAACCGATCCGACTGAAAATTTGTATCCGAGGGTATTCGGGAACGCTTATTAAGAATATGGAATCATTTTATTATTATTTTCAACTTTCACGAGGGTCGCCATATAAATTTCATAACTTTTGAAATGTTGTTACTTTCTCGTCCCTCTAGCCCTCAAAGTTTAAGTCCTATGAAGAAATAGCATACTACTTATTTTGTATATAATTTAATGAGAAAAATTTTTGTCTTTGACATTTTTTTTGTATCTATTATAGTTTTTGCAAAAAAGATAAAAAACTGTCAACGGGGACAAACTTCACGGCGAGGGGGGGTGAAGCGTCAGGGGCAGGGGGAGGGAGAGTTGTGAGTTTTGAACACCACAATCAAAGGTATCATGTCACATAAGTTTCAAAACTTTATTAATTTGCTGGTCTGAAAAACACAGAATTACCGAACACAACTTTATGGGACCAACTTCGAAATCGAAAAAAATTCAGCTGTCCCATACATTTGGCTCGAGTAGGTTTGCAGTTTTGTATGGAGGGGCAGATTTTTTTTTCGCGATTTCAATGTTGGTGTTATAGAGAAAGTTGTTCAGTTTGATGGTCTGATCATCCCCTTAAAAATGTGTCAGCATATTAAAAAGGACCCTATATAAATGAATAGCTAAAACGGATCTTTGCCAAATCCAATCTTCAATCAATTAATCAAAACAGCCCACATCAAGCCACTGCTGGGCATACGCCTCCTTTTTATTGCGCCATTCCTCACGGTCCTGTGCCAATCTGATCCATGTCTGACCCGCAACCCTTACAATGTCATCTGATCAACGCATTGATGGTCTACCTAGCCAATCTTACATCATCATAATTATGTAAAGATTCGTAAAAAAACCGCATAGTTTATAGCAGATGCTTAAAACTTTCATTAGAAATAAAAAATAGCTCCTCAACTTCTACAATTTCATAAAGAAATTCCGCAAAACTATCATTACAACATCACAAGAGGCTATTCATTTAGAAAGCCACCGATTTATTTCAGCCAACAAACTAAAGAGTAAAAAAGCGAAATAATATTTTCATACCAAACGTTTCTTTCAGCAAAATGTTTAAAGTAGAGAAAGTAAGACATAAAAATGTTTGGATAATAAAAATGAATGCGGCAGTAAAATTACTTCCAAGTGTTTCGTGAGCTAATAGAGTAGTTAATGTTGGTTTTTGAAAGGGTTGTACGGGATAATAGTGTTTGCCTAAATACAGAGTGTTTATAATAAGGTGAATGTTTAATATGCAAATAATAAGGTTAATAAGGAGCTGTTCCACACTAAAAGTCATGTTGTTCAAATTTATTGTATTTTTGAACTCAAAATACGCCTATCGCTTATTCTTCGCGTGTCACTTTTCTGAATCATCATCATCAGCTTCTTCTTATCGAGTGGGCTGCAAAGCCCTGGTGTCAGAGTTTATTCAAACCGCCTTACGGCCTCTGACGTGGTTTTTATGTAACGACTACTACCACCAGTGATAGTAGCCGGGACCAACAGCTTAACGTGCCATCCGAAGCACGGAATCATCTTTCTTTTCAGACAATCAGGTGACTCAGCCTGCAATGTCCTAACCAACTGGGGAAAAACGCACAAAGTGACATTTCACTAGGTGCCCCCCGTGGGAATCGAACCCACGACCTCCGTGTCAAGAGCCCAATGCTCTAACCATTAGACCACGGAGGTAGTTAGTTAGTCATCAGCTAATTGTGTCTTACTGCAGTACCGCTCTTGTGGGCCTTGGACTACGGGTGTTAGTCCATTGAATACGGATTGGTATGTCACACGCATTTTTATTTCTTGAATGACATGTATGTGTGTGTGTAAGAATTTATACTGAAACCTCCCTATGAATATGGGAATCGCTTATTGTGAAAATGAGTAAATACAGGGCAAACCGAGGACACAACTTTTTTTTAAGACGGTTTATAACAAATCTAAAATAGACAAGAACAGCATATTTGCCCCGACGGGTAGTCAGAAATATTCGGATAACTCAGAATATCCACGTTTCACTAGTAGTACCGAAACTAAGTCCAGTGTGACGGGGAGTGGGCCCGTGTCGCCACTTGCAATGGACAGGGGGTACAATACATTCCTCAAAATTAAAGCATGCATGTTTCCTTACGATGTTTGATGAGGCCAAAAAATACACTCCGAACCTTTATTCTTTAGCCACCTCATACGACATCCACAGGAAAAAAGGAATCCACAGGAGAAAAGAAGGAATCTTAAAGATAATATGAAACAAACGATACGAGCTAGAATATGTTAGAAATAGTCCTTATCTGAAACAAAAGGGGAGATGTGTCAGAAAAAATTACCAACTCGGTTTCTACACGTGCTGCTATTCGTCCACATAATAAGACACTTTGGACAACACGTGTTCCAATGAAATAAGAACGAAAATGCATAGATTCACGGGACTTCATACATTAACTAAGCTTGCACGTGTAAGCTGAAACCGGGTTGACCTTATATCAAGAGATTGTCAAGAAATCGCGAGTAAAATAGAATGTTAAAAACAAAAGGGCGTACAGGCATTTAGCTGCCAAAACGTGCCCTTTAATTTTATGAATCATTATTTGGAACGCGCGATTTGCATTGATCAAAATTAAATAGAACATGAGGCACAGTCTCTTTTAAAATCTCAAAAAATGTTTTTCGTGAAAAATTAACAAAACTCAGAACTCGAAATTTTTTATTCATAATACCTAATATCACATAGAAAGCTTCGCGAATCGCGAAGAAAAAAACAGCGGTTCAATACATTAGAGTCGAGTCGTTAGTACGGTTTTCTATGAAACAACTGGTTTTTTTTGCGTGTTTAATGTTGGTCCCTAAGGAAAAACTTGTTCAGTTTGATAGTGTGAGTATGTAACATATTTAAGTCTACACCCTGTATACTCTAACCTTGCGAAACTGAGTCCGTTTGAATTGAAATCATTATCAAATGAAAGCCTAGGTATATAAGACAAAAACTACTTCAATTTTAGTTTCATATATCGTAGATAGTATTGGTATTGTATCACAACACGATGGATTGATAAACAACAAATTCAAGCTACGCATGCTACGTGCTACGAACGGAGCAAAAAATCGTAGCCGAAATTCCAAAATTCACAATATTACGCGCCAAAGATAACCTAACATCAGCTGTTTCAAACCCAGCCATTATCAACCTTAACGCCTTACAATAAAGTCGACTACCCCTTCCACGCCAATCACAGCTGACCGACAAAGGTCATCAACCCAAACATAACCTAAAAAATACTTACTCAACAAAAATCCACAGGATATGTAACTTAACACTAAGAACACAACAGACTTGTAAACTGAACAACACTTAACAACGTGGCGCGTGACATGTGGCGGAGGCTGCGTGGTGTGGCCGCGAGTGGCCACGATTGTGGCGGGTGTCGCGTGGCGAGGCCGCCCTCTCGCGCGGTACTGAGGCGCGTCATCACCCGCTCCGTTCTGTCTGCTGTAAATGAGAACGTGGTATACAGATAAAGTTATTACCTTACAGGAAGAGTCAGTGACATGAGTTGTCAAATGAAACAGTTTTTGGATGTTTTTTGGAGACTATTCGCAGGCAAAAATTCTTATACTGTCTGTAATTCTGAGTCTAACGTAAAATCGTGGATAAATTGATGAAGTAGTGTCAGTATATTTCACAAAATTATCTACGATTTCACTTTAGATTCCCAATTATTCACGAAAACCGAATTGTAAAAATTGATTGGTGACTAAAAAACGGTTTTATTGATTCGCGTCACGTATCTCTTTCTATTATATAGTGGTACATCTCGCTCTCTCAGCTGTATGTTCCTCTAATGGGTATACAGGATTTTTCATTTGTTTTGATTTGAAATTGTTTTGTATGGAAGTGCAGTCACGTGCAGTTGTGAAATGTGACGACGACGAAAATTCGTTCCACTACGAGCGAAGGTTTTAACTTTGAAGTATATCATGATAAATAATGCGTTTGACAAAAGAAGCAACCGCGGTTTTTACGGTAAACAGATTTTAATTCAGTGTTCGGTAGGTGCCATAAAGGGTGATCTTCCGAAGACATAAGGTTAACTGTAACTATTTTGCTTGTGCGTCTGTTGATCATAGCAAAACAGTTTTATAACTTTTAAAATCTAAGGTAATCTATGGTATTTAAAATTATTTAATTTATTTCAGTTTATGCTGTTTGATTTGATCTTTTAAATAATATTGTATGATGATTAACAATGATGATTTATTACTGAAGATCTGTCAAATGTAGGAGCTGCGTAGCAAACAAAAACGTACATACAAAATAGCAGAGCTAAGGTAAACAGTCATTATTTTGATACTTCTAGTGAAACGCGTATGTTTTGAGTTTTTAGAATATTTCTGAACCTCAATCAATTAATCAATTATACTTTATTGCAGACCAAAACAGAACATACAATTATGAATAAATATAAAGAATTACAAGTAGGTACAAATAAGGCGGTCTTATCGCTAAAAAGCGATTTCTTCCAGACAACCTTAGGGTAGAGGAATTAACAGACAGAATTAACCTCCTTGAGGAATTCAGTCGTGAGCATGTCATTATTTACTCACCAACAAAACTAGAGAGTGCATTATGTGTTTAGCGCAAACACTTATATGCACTAAGAAATTTCCTGCATACCTGACTGCTTTTCTATGAAAGAAAATACTGAACTTGAAATCTAAATACGTGTATTTAAGAGTTTAGGTAAGTTAAAATACTCCAAGCATATACCAGCTTCTGAATCTTACCAAAGGCAGAGTTTCGAGACGCGCGCCGACTATCGAACTAAAGTAGACCTTTTAATATATTCCTTTTTAGTATTTTGACAGTGTCAAGGACGTTCCGTTTCCATGGATGTTGTTTGCGATTTGTTTTATTGGTCTGAGAGAAGTGGGTTAGTGGATGCCTTGGTTGGATGGACGTGTTTTGACGGATATTTTTAGGTTAAAAGGGTGAATATTTATCTTTGTTGCCGTTTGGGTATTATGGAAGTCAAACTATAGAGTAAGTGTCGGTGTAACCGGTTTTACATGGATGAAATTGCGTTGACGGCCACCCAAAAATCTTTAACTATGACACTAAAAAATGTTTACCTCCAATCATAACACTAACAGGTGGAGGCAAACAGCAAAAAATTGTTACCCTTTTGAGTTTATACCTACTCTTTTTAGCTCACTCCTCATGTACAGTCAGCAGCAAAAAGATGTATGCACTTTTACATCTTTATACTACGACATAGTAAAAGTGCATACATCTTTTTGCTGCTGACTGTACATTGTATATGTTGAATTTCTCCTAGTATGTTTTATGTGCGAGAGTGGCAACCTACATGGTTTTACTTCCCTTTATATGTTTGGGGAATGAAAATACAGATTAGGCTACGCGTCGTCTATCAGTCGGTCAATCAGCTAGTCGTTAGTTTTAAATGCATAGATTATAATCGGACGTCGACCGGAGAGGTGGACCAGATGGCCACAGAATGGGTTCCACAAGATGGTTGTTGACGTCGTGGAAGGCCCAAGAGAAGATGGAGCGATGACTTGACCTTCCTGAACTGTTGGCCAGAGATTGCATTGCATAGGGAGGATTGGAGGAGAAGAGGGGAGGCCTTTGCAAAACTGACTACCTTTTCGAAGAATTTCGTGAGATTTTAAGCTTGTAATAGAACAGTTTTTCTTTCATAGCATAATTCGGTTCATAACATCATGTTTCTTTGAATAGAAGATAAAATATATTTAGGTTGATATTCCTTTGAGTAGAGGTTGGGAAGTAGTAAGTAAAGAGGGTAGGGAGTGTTAATGAATTCAGTGTCAAGGTCGCCGGTTGCCATGGAGACGAGATTACGATTTATGAGTCTGCGTAGGAAGTGGTTACGATGTTGGTGTTTTGACGAGCTTTAGGGACCAAATTCCTTTGACAAGATATTTATTTACTAAGAGAAAATGTTAGCTGGTATGTTTACGCTGTGGTACAGAAATCTGAATATACAAGGCAAAGGTACAAAGTCTTGTAGGTTTTAGAACAATTTCATCGATATCTATACTGTACAGGATGTATGGCCCTCTGCAGACTGAAACGGTGAACACAGACCATCAAACTTAACACCTTTCACTATGGAGCCTACATCAGGATACGCGAATAAAATCAGCTGTACATTTGTGTCTAGTAGTAGTTTTGTATGAAATAGCTGATTTTTTTCGCGTTTCCTGAGGTTGGCTCCATATTGAAAGTTGTTCAGTGTGATGGGTTGAGTTCGCCGTTTCAGTCTGCGGAGGGCTGTCCCTTACACCACGTATAATGAAATAAACTTGGCGTGGATATGCATTGAAGATATTTACAAAAATATTATTTTCGGTCATTTACACCTGTATTCTTAGTTGCTTTCTCGATGCATCCTCACTCGAGTCGAGGACGTTTTTACATTTTTGTCATACAAGTTACGTCAAAAACGTCCTCCACTCGAGTGAGGAAATGTCAAGAAAAAGGATACGGATGTTAGAATACGTAATGGAATGCATTAAGACCATTTTTAGAATTTTTGTCTGTTTGTTGCCTTTGGCACTGCTGGGCGGCTTGTTTAAAAAAAAAGGAAAAATCTACTGATCCATATATTTAGGTCGAGAGGATGGATTTTTTTTTGGAAACTGCTAATTTTTTTTTCTTTAAAATATAAACTAAGAAAAAAAAAAAAATGTTTATTTTACAAGACAACAATGTAGTACAGTATAGGTAACCAAAACAGTACAAATACAATGTAGAGAAGTTATCTTTAAGTTAAGGGTAAGGATATTGGTCCTGACTTCCAGGAATAGGTAGTCCTGCAACCTGGATGTCAGTCAGTGGTCCGTCACTCTTACTTATTTATGCTATACCTTTAGAGTTTGAATCCTGTATAGTCAAGAAATAAATGCTACTTAATCCGATACTTTATATTTACTAATGAGTTGTAAATCTAGCAAATGGGAAGAACAACTCCGAATATAGCAATGTTCCTAGAACACACTTGGCACTTAAGAGCGCTACGCTCTACGGCGTAGTTACGCTGCTACGGCGTAGTAGTACTACGCGGGATTGGGAGTGTCCTCGGTTTCCTTACTGTCATCATCAGCCTATATACGTCCCACTGCAGGGCACAGGCTTACCCTCTAGGAGTATTAGTTCTCCTTTACTGTTTATAGTACAATACTCTTTATCATACTGTTCCAGTCATGGTCCAGTGTAAAATCATGCTTGAGTGAAGAATTTGTAATACCACTGGCCTTTCTTTGAAGTATATCATAGTAAGGAAATTAAATGAAACAGACATGATGCTACCACTGTTAAAAGTTTTATTTTAGTTAGTTATATTTCATTGTTATTTATCATTACCTATGTAATTTAGCATAATCGCTCTCAACTATATTCCTCGAGGGGGTAGTCAGAGATATTCTGTAAACTCAGAACATTCATGAAACATCCATCCATAATTAATCCATCCATCCATCTGTGCATTTTATTGCATCAATAAAATAGCTTTAAAGTGGTGACGGACTCATACCTGTCACACACTGGACAGAATTTAAGCACTGATGAATTTTCGAAATATTTTCGGAATATCTCACGCATGACAGACTAATCCCCATGCATGCACCAATCTAAAACTCCATGAGGGTAGTTTTAGCCCCTGCATTCGGAATCACAGAGGATGATGATGATGACAACGAAGTGTTGACAGCTACTTTACCTTGCATGTAATGCACCATGTGCAGTGCAAGCCACAAATATCATGCAAGACTGCAACCATCTACAGTTACTCAAGGAACTTACAGAAAATGCGAAAAAAAAATTGACTTGTTATATTAAATGCATTCAGAAGAAAATTGATTGGTCCCAGTTGGTTAGGACATTGCAGGCTGAATCACCTGATTGTCTGAAAAAGGAAGATGATTCCATGCTTCGTATGGCACGTTAAGCTGTTCGTCCCGGCTACTATCTCTGGTGGTAGTAGTCTTTACATAGAAACCACAACAGAGGCCGTAAGGTGGATTAAATAAACTCTAACACCAGGGCTTGCTGCCTACACGATAAGAAGAAGAAAACGTACTCAATTTTTTTGCTGATTTCCCTAATCTGTTTTGGGGAAAGTTGTTCATTATCATGAGTACAATCACCCTTTAAATTAATGCAAATGTCTTCACTTACACCCTGTGATGCAAACGTGGATATAACAAAATGTCTCATATATCCTATCCGAATTCTCCCAAAAGCCTACATACATTACAAAGCCACTTTAAACTGCTAAAACTATTATTACCGAGCTCTTAACTTCCTCTAATAAATCCAATGGGACCTCGGAAGGATATTCCACTTTAAAATTTAACCACAATTATAGTTCCCCCTTAGTATAAGAGACTATTAAGGCGAACTCGCGAAAGTGCCTAGTCACGCGTCGGTGATAAATTAAAAATAAAAAACTGGGTAAGTTCGAGTCTCTTTTTCAGGCGAAGGGTTCCATTAATTTAAACAGAATAGTAGAAATAATTGTAAGTACTTTAATTCTACTGTGAAGAAATCGTTTTTTGTTTTGTTACTCACAAATTTCTATTCAATTCATACATACTATATCACCTATTTTTAAATAAATTACATTATACTTACGCCTCTGTCCCGTTTTGGTATAGGTAAGAATTATTGATGGTCATCTGAAACGAACTTAACTAAACTATCTAATCTAATCTAAACTATTATAAAACTATAACTGAACTGTACATTGAAGATTTTTACAAAAAAAGATTACGATATGGTTTTTAGGTAACCCTGACCTCAAATCAACCTTTTTTTGAAATTTTGTCCGTCTGTTTGTTTGTGTGTTTGTTCGTTTGTTTGTTTGTTCGCGCATTACGCAAAAACTACTAAACCGATTTTGATGAAACTTTTTTTGTTTGATAGCTTATGATCCGACTTAAAATCTGGTATATAATTTGTGTGGACGAAGTCGCGGGTAAACACTCGGTATTTATAAAACTGTAACCGAAGTGTGTCTGTACATTGAAGATATGTAAAATAAAAGATTACGATACAGTTTTTAGGTATCCCTGACTCCAAATCAACCCTTTTTTTAGAATTTTGTCTGTCTGTTTCTTTATTTGAAACAACATCACGCAAAAACTACTGAACCAATTTTGATGAAACTTTTTTGTTTATTAGCTTATGATCTTACTTAAAATCTGGTATATAGTTTATGTGGACGAAGTGACGAGCAAGCTCGAGTGATTCATAAGTCACTTCATGTACGCTCTGGTCTTTGGTAATTTTTTTGAGTTCTTCAATTTGACACTGTGTATTTTAACAATGTAGATAAAGTTTGAAATGACGTGCACCTGAAACTGTGCTACCGGCGCAACCAACGGAACCCTAAAAATAACTGACAAAACGTGCAGCCTCTCCCACCTCCGAGGAAAAATTAGCAGGTGAACGATACGTAACGAGGAAACTTGGTAACGTTCGACGGATCCACTGTTTAGATATTCAAATTGTGCTGCCTTCATTTTGCGCTGCTGTGATTCCGTTACCGGGGTAATAGGTTTTTTGAGTAACTTTTATTATTATGCTACATTGATTATGATACCATAAATTAAGATAAATTTTATCATCTAAACTATTATAAAACTGTAACTGAAGTGTGTCTGTACATTGAATATATTTACAGAAAAAATATTACGATATGGTTTTTAGGTATCCCTGACTCGAAATCAACCTTTTTTAGAAATTTTGTCTGGCTGTTTGTCTGTTTGTTTGCTCGCGCATCACGCAAAAGCTACTGAACAGGTACTGCTTTTGATGAAACTTTTTTTGTTTGATAGCTTATGATCTGACTTAAAATCTGGTATATAATTTGTGTGGACGAAGTCGCAGGTAAACACTATTCGTTTATAAATCGCTTGTCATTACAATCATCTATCGCCATCTATCCCTGGGAAAGGTCCCATATATAAGGATATATCTAACCCTACTACTGGGACACAACCCATTGATCTATTATACATGGTCCAACTTTAAATGATGACGGTTTAGATCGAGAATGATCAGGCAATCAAACTCAACAGCTTTCTCAGCGGTACCAACAACGAAATCGCGAAAAAATGGGTCAAGTAGGGTTGCAGTTTTGTATGAAAGAACCGTTTTATTTGCGATTTAGAATTTGGCCCTGTAGAGAAAGTTGTTCCATTTGATGTTCTGATTATCCTCTTTAAAAACCGCCTATACTACATATACTATAATATAAATGACACTGCACGTCACAACTTTGCGTTATGTCACCACATTTGTAGGTAAATCACTATAGATATCACTTTGACATGACATGATGTTAGTTTCTCGTATCACTTCTCGGACGTAGTACCTTATAGTTCAAATAGCACAGATTTACCTTCATAGTGGCGTATAGTCTACCAAGTTTTGACATGGCCTATGAAGGTCATTTTAATCATCAGAAATTGTTCTTCAGCTTTTAGAAACACCATGTATGTCCAATTTGCTTAAGTAAAAACAACAAAACAACGTTGTTTCAAAATTGCACGAGTCCCCGAGGCCTGATTCATAACTCTAACGTTACAAATATTGTATTATGGTTGATTAAATTGGCTACCCCGTGAAATTGGTTTTTGTTTTATTAATATTTGATAGGTTTTTTTATCAATTACCTAGCTAATTACTATAACATTTATTGGAGGGGCAGCCACGTCTCCCGTAGCTTGGCTTATATCCTAGGTGAGGTGACCCTCTTTCATAGATAGAGATACTCTACACCTATACAGTTCCTATACAGTCCCTGTATCAAAGTACAGGATGTAACAAAACATCCTAGTAATACTTAGGGGGTGCTTCAGCTCATGAAACTGAATAACTTCAAGCCAACTTCAAAATCGCGAAATTAAAATCAGCTGTCCCATACAAAACTGCGACTCGATTAAAATGTATGGGACAGCGAATTTTTTTTTTCGATTTCGAAGTTCACTCCATAGTGAAAGCTAATTTTTTTCTTCACCCAGTGGACAAATCGTACTAATGTTTCTAAATCTCATTGGCGTAAGTCTGATCTAGGCTATGAATAAACCGCAGCACTCTGCACGGAAGGTGGGGCTAGGAACTAAACCACGACGGCTGTAAAACCATTACAGTTCTTAAAGCATCCACCACTCTCATACATTATCTAGCTACCTTTATAAACTTCCACACCTTTCATCCACTTTCAGAAACTCCATTTAAACAGTCTAGTCCTGTCAGGGGCGCGTTCGTTCCATGGCGAACTGCGAAATTGCAGTTAACTTCAACATTTCGGCGAAACTGAGTTAGCTTGTCACAAAAACTTAAAGCAACTTACAAAACTTGCGAGTTGGCGAGCCAAGCATTCCGAACGGGCCGCTGGGTGTACTATTCTTATACTGTTAGATATCAGAAAAGAGTTATCGAATACACCGTAGAAGATAACCCCAAGAGTAGTGCTTTTGCTCTACAGCAAATAGCAATGATATGAGGACCCTACGGTTCTCAACGATTCCATAATAATGAACCCTGGAGATTCACTACTACTTAATAAATAGCCATGCTTTTCCTATTGCTTTATCTCATCAGCGATGGAAGGATAACTGCATGCCATTTTGTGGTTAAGCATTTCAATATTAACCACTTAGCGATGTTTTTAAATATACTAATTATAAATGTACCTAATTATATTTTGAATAGCTTTCCCTTTTTGGTTTGTTTTTAGTTCCTGTTAAGTAGTGGGAATGTGTGATGGGCTGGTTGTCCAATGATAAAATATAAATGAAAAGAAAGTCTAAAAGCGAGTGATTCTACAATAGCGGCCCCCGTATAAAAGCTAATGCTACAAACTATTAGTTGTACGTAAAGCTGCTATTAGCGGAATGGCGCCGACGCACACATTTTTACACAAATTCAACGTGTTGCAACTCTTGTTCCACTTTTATAGCATTACATCTTTTATTAACCTACTTACTTTGTGTTCTACATTTAATATGAACTACTAATTTAATTATTAAACTTTTATGTGCGATGACTGTGGTGCGTTGCATAGAGGTATGGGAACCCAATCATGAGTGTCCGGATTCGAATCCGCATGTCATTTACCAATATATTTTTTCAACTTATGTACGTAATATCGACTGCTCCGAAACGGTGAAAGAAAACATAGAGAGTAAATCTGCATACGCTAAAGAGAAAATTGTGATGCGCATAAAAATGTAAGTAAGTTAAAGTATGTAGAATCCCTTTGCAGGGCAAAAACCTCCTCTCACGAATAAGGGTGTCATGCGAAGTGGGTCATACTCCACCACGCGGGCCACCAATAGATCGGTAGGCAATTTAGTGGTCAACTCACTGTTTGAAAATTACCCGTCTTACCAATCTCAATGAATAGATACACTTCTATCTACTGAAATGCATTAAGTTTTTTCTGATCTTTAATAAAGATGGTTTTGAGTGAATCTGAAAAATTAACAACATAATAAATTCAATTTCGTGTTTTTTTCTTCTCACGGATCTGAACACGAACACAAGACACAACTTTTTTGCAAGTGGTATAAATTTTTTGTGCATTACAAAAAGTGATATAGTTACAATCATTTCAGAATCATAAATGTTGGTTATGGCTTGTCTTTGTCCTTGAATTTGGTTCACGAACTAGAACAGTTTTGAAGTAGGTACTTGTAAGAGGAGAAGAGTGCATTGTTATTTTGCAAAATAACAAGCATTCCGAAGCACGGAGACGCTGGAGATGAAATACATCTAAACGGTCTCTCATCCAAAGACTGACTTTTTGTTTCGGAGTAATCTTTGCCCAAAGGGAAACAGTCGTAAGTGCATAATGAATTGTGAAAGTGTGTAATGAAAAACCGCGTATCTCCCAAAAACTGTATTATCCAAACTTTTTGTAATACAAGCACGATTATTTTATGATTCACATAAATCATAGGCACGTAAGAAAGAAATGCAAATATTCACAACATCGTACGTGGAAGTGAGTCGACATGATAAACGTCGGAAACACACTTTGGCAAGGCCTACGGACATTATGCATGCTTCTGGCAATCTCTACCAAATTGTAACGTTATACTAAACATATGAGTTTAAACTGAATTGAAAATTAATGTGTTTGTGTTTAGGCTATGTTTTGTAATGGAGTTGAAAAATTATGGTGCACGCAATCATAGACAGTTCTACAATTTATAAATAAACACACGACTAAAATCCCTTTCCAGGGGGCCAGAAGTTTTACTGCAGCTTTCTAAGACATTTATAAGCAGTTACAGCAAGGCTCACTTTTCCATTTTTAAATTCAGGGTGGTTTTTTTTTAATTATTTTTTATTTGATTAATTTGTGTTATCTTTTGAAATGTATTAATAATTCTGAAAGAGAACCACCTTGCTACAACTGCATGCCTATGGAAGATATTAGCTGTAGCAAGGTTTTTCAACCCTGAGAAATTAACTAAAATAACTCAGCTGGCTCAGCAGCTCAATGGATCTTGCGTCCGAAACAGAACTGTCTATGGTTGCGTGCACCACAAGAGAGCATCATTTATTATTCAGTCAAATAATAAACAACAAATTCTAAGTTAAAACCCTCCGCGTACCGGAAGGCGCAGTGTGGCTAGGCCCCCACAAGGTGGACCAACTACCTTGTGAAGGCGGCGGGAACCCGTTGGATGAGGATAGCGCAAGGCCAGGCATTGTGGCGACCCTTGGGAGAGGCCTATGTCCAGCAGAGGACGTCTTTCGGTTGAGATGATGATGATGAAGTTGAAATATTCGAAAAATGTCTTGATCAAAATGGCTTCATTTGTGAAACTACAACTTTACAATGTACCTATATCAAACGTTCATCGACCTCTACCCATTATTATTACGTTCATAAATATCATCATCTGTCGCCACTATTCATAACGTTTCACCCGATAACATAAAGCCAGACTTTAAAGTCATAAAGCCGTTTTATGACATTACCGCCCGCAACATGAACTGCAAATGTGATTTCAAATAGTTAAACAAAGTTGTAAATTCGTTGTGGATTTACTTGTGTTACTTGTCTTTATTTGTTTTTATTTTTTAAACATACCTCTTGTCCAAAAAGAGTAGAAAATGAATATTTATCGTATCGTCAATATTAGTTTGCAGACAGGGTGTAGGTAACAAAATACTCTATACTGCATTCCAAATAAGGACGAAAAGATATTCCGATTCCTGTATAGCTTTCTGGCCAATTCTGATTAGCAAATATGATTTATTTATGAGAAAGATATACTATCCAACGTATCTTGGACGTTACTAAAGCTGTTCTAAGAATAAGTGAGAGGAAGTGTTTCAAATCTCTGTTTCTGTTATTTAAAATAGCCTTAAATTTTCGTTGTTATTTGGAATGGAGTATAGTAATATCTGACGGGGTTGTTTGGACCATCAAACTGATCAACTTTCACTATAAAAATAAGAAATAAGCTGTTTTATACAAAACTGCAGTACCTACTCGACTCCACTCCAATGTCCTATAGATTGGATTCGAGTAGGTAATCTACCTTTATCATAATATTGAAGGTGGATACTTAAATACTGTCTCAAGTTCTTTAGATCTATTTTCGCACAAAAAGTTTTCAACGTCATCCTAAAATAAAGTTTCATTGTTGGGCCGTAAAATTATGATACTCCAAGAAAGGTAGAGGGAGGTACTTTCACAAAATTTACGTAATAGGTTTCATATTTCTCGCTCGTCGGTTCGTTAGGGCTAACGAAGGAAAATAAAAAGATGTTTTTTTATAATTGCAGCATAGAGATTGTTTTACTTAAGGTGGGCTTATTTTTTTTTATTTTTTACTAAAACATTAAAATACACTATTGTTTTCCCGCGACTTCGTCCACACAAATTATATACCAGATTTTAAGTCAGATCATAAGCTATCAAATATAAAAAGTTTCATCAAAATCGGTTCAGTAGTTTTTGCGTGATGCGCGAACAAACAAACATACAAACAAACAGACAGACAAAATTTCTAAAAAAGGTTGATTTCGAGTCAGGGATACCTAGAAACCATATCGTAATTTTTTTTTTGTAAATATCTTAATGTACAGACACACTTCAGTTACAGTTTTATAATAGTTTAGATTAGATTTAAGATAAGAAGCCGCCGTTTTTCTAATTACTCATTTATATTGTTAGTCGAGTAGGGACTACAGTTTTATGTGAAACAGCGAATTTTTAATCTTTTTCGATGTTTGGCTCAATAGTGAAAATTGTTCAGTTTTATGGTTCACTAAATTAACTAAATTAAATATTACTAGGGTGTTTTGTTACACCTTGTATACAAAAAACATATACCTGTTACTAGATAGACATAAAGAATTTCTCGAAACTTTCTACCGGGTTACACACTTAATTATAACGTTGCGAAAAGTCGTCTCACGTACTTTTTTACGACTTGAAGAATGTCTCAAGACCATCGCACCATAAGTGTGCAAAGTCTTTAACTTGAGACTCTTAAAAAGCCGGCCAAGAGCGTGTTGGGCATGTCCATGATGTGGTTCCATAGCTCTATTTTTTATCCTTTTCCATGTCAAAATAAACTGAACTTGCTTTAATCAGAAGAGGATTTTTTACTCAAACTTTTATTGAAATTAATCGCTTATAGCTCCATTGTTAATTATTATAAAAATACGGGGTCCTTCTTAATATGCTGACACTTTTTAAGGGGATGATCAGACCGTCGAACTGAACAACTTTCTCTATTGCACCAACATTGAAATTGCGAAAAAAATATCAGCTCTTCCATATAAAACTGCAAACCTACTCGAGCCAAATGTATCTGATTTCTTTTTCGTGATTTCGATGTTGGTCCTATAGAGAAAGTTGTTTAGTTTGACGGTCTCATCATCCCCTTAAAAAAGTTTCAGCATGTTATGAATTACACTGTATACAGGGTGTTTCATAAGTAACAATAAATTTTTGAAACTCTTAAGGGGGTTGTTAAGACCGTCAAACTGAACAACTTTCTCTATGGGACCAACATCGAAATCGCGAAAAAAATAATTTCATATCCACAAAGGTTTCACCCCCTTAAAGGTTTATTTGTATTTTTGTAACACCTTGTATAGGAAACGAAAATATTCTACGATGCATTATTTTAAATTAAAAACGACACTTCACTAGATGGGCTATGTAAACATTTTTTTTTGGTAAGTGACGAAGGCAGACATAACAAAACTATAAGGGTTACTAGTTTGACTACAGAACCCTAAAAGTACCTTATTCTTAAGACAGTAAATGCCGTACATTAATCATGAGAAAAGACGTCATCATACTAAAAGACAGCAGCTATAGCCCTCTCTGTCACTCCCCATCGTCTTGCATCGCTTTTTTTTTGTCACAAAAGTGTCCCACATCAAGGACCACATATCACACTTAAACGCGAAGTGGCGGATAGAAGGTAATCGCATCAGAGAGCGCTATAAACAACAATATCGTTAGAGTTACGCGGTTTGCGCGCGTAAATTCTCATTTGAGAGGCAACGATAGAGTTGCGAAGGCGAATAGTTCAGTGACTGAATCAGTGATTTGAGTCAGGAGAGTAGGCAGTCCAGCATGACGTTAGTCCGATGACAATGTGAGGGTATGAGTTTGCATTGGATCAAATAAGCACAGGGCCGTGAGGAATGGCACAGCAAAATGGTGGCACATGTCTAGCACCTAGCAGTGCGTTGATATGCGGTGATTTGATTAATTGATAGATTTAAGTCAGTCTGTTGGTAGACAGCCAAGAGAAGATAATAATAAAGTGTGATATACAAGGTGTTACAAAACTACAAATAAACCTTTAAGGGGGTGGTGTAGACCATCAAACTGAACAACTTTCACTATGGAACCAATATCGAAATCGGTAAAAAAAATTGTTATGTTCTATACTCTACAAATCGACTAGAGCTAAAATATGTATGGGATATGAAATTATTTTTTTCGCGATTTCGATGTTGGTCCCATAGAGAAAGTTGTTCAGTTTGACGGTCTTAACAACCCCCTTAAGAGTTTCAAAAATTTATTGTTACTTATGAAACACCTTGTATATAGTTATAATTTGGATGTGTGATAAATAGTCTCCAAAAATCCACATGCTATCGAACTAAGATGTGTCTTTTTAATGTGCTGTAATTCGTCATTTTCCTACTGGCGTCGAGAATGGAATGGACAAAAAAGACAAGAAATATTTCTAGTGGGCAGCAGTACGTAAACACCAATGGTACGCATTTCTGGAGGAGAACTACCTTTTCGTGCCCTTTGCTGTGGAGACGGCAGGCCCGTGGGGTCACGAAGCAAAGACTTTCGTGAGCGACCTGGGCAAACGATTACGGGATGCGGGTAACGGTCCTCGTGCTTGGTCATATCTGGCTCAACGCATATCAATAGCGATTCAACGCGGAAACGCGGCCAGTATTATGGGCACCTTCGGGCCAGGTATGACCAGAGGCGGGCTTTTCAATTAAGGAACTTAGCCCTGGCGTAGTGGCTCTGTCTAAAATTATTTACGTTTAGGTTAAGTTTTGTTTGCTGTAGTGTTTTTTCTTTTACCTTTTTAATAAACCCATTATTTGCCCCTTTCTAGTCAAGTATCCCATTATATTAATGTAATAATGAATAAATCAGGTTGAAATTGAATTTTTACGATTGTGGATAATTAGTTACTGGTATGGTTAAACGAAGTTCATGAATTAAATTAATTTTGACACAAAGTAGTTCACTACAATTAACTGATTCATCCAAGTGAATCAATCACCAAACCACACCTTTACCTCACCTCGCGGCACAGCAGCGCCTCCCTGCGATATTTCATAATTCCACCATTGAAGTGTAAAATATTTCCAAAGCTAGAATTACCTTGTGAAAGTGTGATTTATATTTTGTAGGCACAGTTGGTTAAAAGTTGCACCTTGTGTCGTTGCAATAGCGTTCTTTATTGGAAGAGGAAAATAGTGTTGGTACGAGCATAATTCGTTTTAATTCTAACCAAAATTCAGATTCAAGTGTACTCTTGCTTATTTCAGTTTTCAGTTAAAGACAACAATTTATTATTTTGTACACAATTTATTGTCCTTCCTTAATTTAGTCTAGTCTCGTGTAATCAGAAATAAGTCGATGCCAGAGTTAAAAGCGTTCTCGTGGTGTTCAAGTCTAGTCAAACTTTTTCAGAATATATTATTTTGATATAGGTATTATATCTGAACTTGTTTCCCTTCTCGGGTGGAAATAAAGTTCAGTAATTACCTTTTACTAAGTGTGTATTTTGGTGTAGCTAAAATTTTTCACAAATATCAAAAGATAAGGTCATAGTGAACTAAGTGGGGAAATATTGTTGTTTACTGTAATTAGTTTCAGTACCTATTACGAGTCATTAATTTGAACTCATACGCATGTACGCTACTCGTCATTGGGTAAACTAATGTCGCGAATGATTTTAATTGAACTACATTATTTGGACGCTACGAAAATGCTATATTTAGATACTCTGCTTAAGAGCTGTTACACACGATGACGCACTGACGGAGTAGCAGACGTCAGTCCGTCATTTGTGAAGCAAGGAGTTGTATGAAACGGGTCCGTAACGGAAGTCCGAATTACACATATCCGAATGCATTAAGTCCGAAAGTTTTTTTGTCCGACCCACCATTATCCGACAGGACGTAGCATCGAATTAACTTGCAGCGAAAGACGATTATCCGAATGCATTAAGTCCGAGAGGATTTTTGTCCGACCCACCATTATCCGACAGGACGTAGCATCGAATTAACCTGCAGCGAAAGACGATTATCCGAATGGATTAAGTCCGAGAGGATTTTTTTCCGACCCACCATTATCCGACGGGACGTTGCATCGACGGACGTTTCTCCGAAAACTTTGTCTGAAGAACTGACATGGTCCGATCAGTCTATTAATCGATCGGACTGTTCTGCGAAATAATAATATGGTAGTTATCGTCGTGTTGGTACCTACCTACCTGCCTAATTTAACGTTTCTAATTTTAATGTAATGTACTATTTTTTGTGAGCGCCCAGTAGGCCTCGCATACAACCCCCGAGAAAACGATAAAAATCGAGATGTGCCTCCATCCTTATTATTTTACGTATGCCAGAAAGAGAGCGCATGACGTTTTTCTCGTTTAAACGTTTTGTCGTGGGTGGCATGCCTTGCAATTAACTTTTTTTCCTCGGTGTTGTGAGGTGAAAAGTTGTGTGTTTCGCTCGGCTGCAAAGTTATTCTGCGTCTCGTACTTTTGAAACCTTCGATAAGCTCAGGATTATTTTATTTGAACCACCCGCTTCGCTCGTGATTCAATCCTAGAATCCTTCGCTTGCTCAGGTTTCAATACAAGTACTCGCGCCAAAAAACAACCTTGCAGCCTAGCATAACAAATAACTATTTTATGTTTGTTGTGAAATGATATTTTTGTGTGCGCCCAGTCGCGAAAATGATTTTTATTACGTTACAATAAAACAATAATTATAAGTACAATTTCGTAAGTTTTTTTTAACTCCCTGTTTGCCTTCAAGAAACGTTAAATTAGGCAGGTAGGTAGGTACCAACACGACGATAACTACCATATTATTATTTCGCAGAACAGTTCGATCAATTATTAGACTGATCGGACCATGGCAGTTCTGCAGACAAAGTTTTCGGAGAAACGTCCGTCGATGCAACGTCTTTCGCTGCAACGTCCCGTCGGATAATGGTGGGTCGGAAAAAAATCCTCTCGGACTTAATCCATTCGGATAATCGTCTTTCGCTGCAGGTTGATTCGATGCTACGTCCTGTCGGATAATGGTGGGTCGGACAAAAATCCTCTCGGACTTAATGCATTCGGATAATCGTCTTTCGCTGCAAGTTAATTCGATGCTACGTCCTGTCGGATAATGGTGGGTCGGACAAAAAAACTTTCGGACTTAATGCATTCGGATATGTGTAATTCGGACTTCCGTTACGGACCCGTATGAAACTGCACGTAAAAGCACACACGGTGCGGACGTCACACATCTCAGGCAGGACACGGTGCGGTTTCATACAACTCCTTGCTTCACAAATGACGGACTGACGTCTGCTGCTCCGTCAGTGCGTCATCGTGTGTGAACCCACTAACTCGTAAATGGATCCTGAGCATAATCCCTTTTGCTAGGTACTAGTTTATTAATACAATGTTTTCTTAATATTTCTACTTTTACTTTGAGTTTTAGCGCAAAACCAATTAAGTTAATGCAACTTTGACCATAAAACTAAACAAATAGAATTGAAGTTACTTTGAACAGAACCGTAAAACAAAATTTGTTGTCTGCCAACATTAGCATACATTGTAAGGTAGGAAACATTTTTATTGCGATGTCCCATAAAAACACGTATGAAAGTAGTAATTTAAACACGCGGCTTTCCCTGTAAAAATGACAGTTTTATTTTTTTCTTACCTGCAGTTGAAATGCTTGCATTGTTGGCTGGAGTGGTTTGAGAAGGGAAGCCATTACGTCTTTAAGGAAAGATATTTAGGTCGTAAGACAGCCTAAATAGCAACATTCATTTCTAAGAAGTTGGGTTTTTTTACAATTTGTTTTCAAGTGTTTGTTCACTCGGCATGTAAGCATCGGATAATTTAAACGTGGATTGTTTTTTTAATCACTCAACGAACGAATAAGCGTTGTTTTGCAATGTCTTAGCAAAAAGCTTCCACCGATCACACTTATTACATCTTGAAACTTACAAAATTAAGCTAAAAGTGAGTTTCTACATTTAAGTCATTACAATCTTCAACGGTTAGTAGTTGCGGAAATGTTTCTGAACAACCAGAAACGTCGTGCCCACGGCTAAAGATTTATATACAGGTTGTACAATAAAATACCTACGTTATATATCAAAGTGGATACTTCAGATCATCAAACTGAACAACTTTTACTATGGAGACAATATAAAATCGCGAATAAAATATCTGCTGTTCCATAGAAAACATCAAAGGCTACTCGAACCTAAATGCATGGAAGTACTAATTTTTTATCGCAATTTCAGGGATGGCAACATAGTGAGATTTGTACGTTTGATAGTCTGAAGCACCCTGCTTAATATGAAACGCATTAAATTTTACACCTGTATACAGTAATTAGTTTTAATATTTGTTTAGTATTATTATTAATATTCAAATTAAAGACTATTAATAATTATTTATTATGCATACTTAACTGAAGTTTGCTAAGTCAAAACCTCGGTCAAAACTCATGGTAGGTAGAATAGTATATAGGTCACAAACAGCTTTGTCAAATGGAACATTTCAATTCTTGGAAGCCTATTCGATCGTTAAAGTGGCGATTGAATTTAGATGTGTGGTCAGATCCAAGTGGTGCGGTAGCTCTCATGAATTTCATCGCATTTCAATGGGGTTAAAGTCCATCGTTTTAAACTTTTGGAATTTGAGTGATTGCTTTGCTGAAAATTTCAATTCTTTGTTGGAAAACGATTTGAATATTATTTCCCGTGTAGTTCCGGCTTAGAATGGAACACCTTGTTATCCTCGTGAGTGTTGAACGAGGCGAATAAGGGACAAGGGTTACCATTTGTTAAAGTAATTGTTACAATTGCTTGCAAGAAAGCTGGTTAATTGTCGCAATGTTTCTGATAACCTCAAAAGGGATTACGGTCGTTATGTATAGGTATGTATGAATATTAGTTTACTGCCTGCCTTTGCTGTCTGCCTTTACTGCTTGCCTCTGCTGTCTTGCCTTTGTTGCCTGTCCTTAACCGCCGCCTATGTGATAGTATATTTACTTATTCTTACCTAAAGGGGATCCTGATGAACTGATGAGGTTATCAGGGATCTTCTGGGGGATCGGGTAAGGGGATTCTGGCGGCCGAACGCTTACTTTCTGCCTTTGCTGTTTGCCCTTGCAGCTTGCTATCTGCCCTTGCTGCTTGGCCTTTGTTACCTGTCTTTGCTTTGGATCCAATAACTTTTTAACTATTGCTCAGTTATGATTTTTTTAAAGTAAAGCTAATGCCAGTCATGATGCCATAGCCAGACAAGTTTGTGCGTGAATGTCCCGCGGGGTACAGGTGTTGCAGGAGGCGAGGTAGCACGTGCGACTACTCATAAGCGGCGCGAGCTTCCCTTCCCCGCTACGCTATTCACCTCCCGCTAATATTTAGAGTACTTCATTTCCCCCGGGGTCGGTCACGCGCAATCTTGCCTGACTGTAGCTATAAGCTCCGAATAATCGCGCTAGTAGACAATCTATGGGATACATTGGGCGAGCGCCTCACGTGATCATTTTGTACCTAAAAGCTTTGTCTCTTTAGGGTCAAGAGTGCGCAAAATGATCACGTGTCGCTGCCCAATGTCTCAACTAGCGCGATTGTTCGAAGTTCTCTGTGTGGGGTATTTCTACATGTGCGTCTTAATATCACCAAACATTTAAAGCACCAACAAACAGCCTCCCTTTTATTTTCGTACACATTCTGGATGCTGTAAAATCAGAGGCGCGTTCTCGACACGCAAGCAACTTTACTGCCTATACCGTCGTTAATAACTCAGTCAGTAAAATGTTTTTACGTTTGACGACACTGCTGCGTCAAGTCGCTTTTATGCGTATTTTATCATTTTAGGAAAGTGCTGTGAGACGTGTATACGAGCCTTTTTTTGTGTATAAAATATGATGTTTAATATTTGTATATGTTTTTTTATGTTTAATAGGAAGGATGTCGTTCTATGCTGAAAAGTTAATTTTGTTACAGCTGCATCTAGTAAGAAAATAAAATTTATATGTAAGTTTACGTAATATAGGAGTGTTTAGGAAGGTATCTGGTTTAAGATAACTAACTTGTTAAATTTAACACCTGATTTCCTTGAAACACAGTGCAACAAATGTTTGTAATCATTCTAATTGTTTTAGTCTCTATTATGAATATTATGATATAATCCATCCATAAATTTAAAATACAACAATTTAGGGAAACACAATTACATTACAGGAAGTAAATAATTTACAGTTTATGTTGTTATTTGTACTGTTTAAATTTTACCATGGCCACACCAGATTATGCCCATTGAAAAAACCATTTTGAGCGATAGTCCCGTTCTACCTCAAACCTCAAATTTTACATACACTACGAATAAGGGTGAGAGGTAGTGTTGTAGCGTGTCTACCATGCTTACCATGATCACTCGCTCCATAGCATCTTCATACCATGTTTACCATCATCACTAGCTCCATAGCATCTTCATATCATGCTTACCTTCGCTATTCGTTTCATGGCATCTTTACACTATCCATAATATTTACCATTATTATTCGTTTTATAACATACATCTTCCAGTTTCATCGATTTTTATCAATTTTATAAAGTCTTATATTTGTTTACATACTTGACTTTGACATCTCTACTCATATTGTAACTCTTAATTTGCTTTGTGAAGCATAGAGCTATCCGGCCATGGAGTTTGGTCTCTACCTTTTCTCTAACTGGAGAAAAGATGTTATACATTTCTTTCTATTAGAAATCCTGGCCGGTTATCTTTACGCGATTACTTTTATAAATTTTAAATATTCAAAAGTTTGTTAGGAATTGGATTGTCACTAATATTTTATTGAAAAAAGAGGACTGTCACTTTGGAAATGGTAGGAAAAGGATCGTTTTTCTATAATCGTAATTTTATCTTCTCATCTTTATAATTTATCTCAAACTGTACCTAATGAAGTCTGCTAAATATAATATAAAAGTTCCTTGCGATTAGTTGGAAGGCATCACCGAGTGACTGAAGACGAACAGGGTGAGTCTGAAAAAGACGATGTGGTCTTGAGTGCCCAATATTGTACTAGTGGCGTAAGGTTTCATACCCAAGTCGAAGACGCTTCCTGATACGCCTGCTGCCCGTATTCAGTTTCCCGCACCTCTTACATGCGAGAATATGGGACTGCTGCATCTCACTCTGCTCAGGAGCAATCTAATGCCCTATCTACTGGACGATGATTCAATGGGTCGTGTGCAGAATCACCCAAATGACAACAACTGACCTTTTTCCCTTCCTACCTGGTTCCTACACGTCCTGCCAAGTGGCTTTATTTACTGCTTCGTTTGTACCTCTTCGGACTTTATTTAAAATAAGTGTTTTATACCTATTTATGTACATCACTTCATCATCATCCTCACCGTGTGACTGTCGCCATTAAAGAACCTACGTACCCGCAAGCTCTCTTGTTTTCTTTTCTATCTTCATTTCTAATGAAGTGTACGGGGGTCGGGGCCCCTCTGGACCCCCCGACTCCCGTAACACGACAGTGTGTCATACTTCAGCACGCGGGTCCGGTGTGGTTTTATGGAGACAGGAGACATCAACTTACTGTCAGAGGTTTGTGAGTTGCTTTAATAGATTCCACACTATCCGAGACCAGCGAAGGCAACTTACTACTAAATCCAATTTTAAAACAGTTTAAAAACATAGGCTGACGTACTAGGTATGATTAGTTTTTTTCAATATTTTCAATCAATGAAATTACGCCCAATATATGATGACCTATTACATAACCCATGCATATTGAATGGACCAAAAATTGAGAAGACCAAAAATGTTCCTGAACGGTGGAACATCATTGCATTTTTCAGTAGGATCATGCATATTTCAGCGGCACCATTTGGAGATGAGGTTGGCTTAGGCCCAAAGACGTTTAGTAGGCCACGATACCTGATAACTTCACCGAAGGATTCTTATTAAGTTTATGATGAATTTTGGTTTTTCTACAACCAGGAACAGTTATTGAATGTTTGATACGATACAAAAAATTTTAAAATGTTATATTATTAAAATGCAAAATTGAGAGATAGATTGGAAGACCTAAACTAGATCGCAATGGTTTAATATTATTAACATTTTTTTTTGAATCATTATAATTTTTGTGCCTGTGAGCATTATTTATTTTATTTTATTTAAAAATTCAGTATGGCTGCTAAGTCCTTTCCCACCAGAGCTCGCTGTGCGAGGCTAAGAAAATGAGACCATTAGTGAATTTTTCCTCGTTTAGCTTTGGTGGAAAATCACCCTAAGGTCTTCGTCCAACTGTTACGCCCTTGCATCTGTGTTACTTCCCAGTTCACGCCGCTCTTCACCCAGCTAAGGTAAACAAGCGGCCTAAAATAAATGATGATACCATTACCCAAAACTAAAATCGAAATGAATCTCCAATTTTATTTTAAAAAACCGCTATTTCAAGCAATTTACGTTCACCTAAGTAGCCTTATTCAAAAACCGAAAATTTTCTAAAGGACCGTTCGGAACTTTGATCAGATGCCAAGAGTAATCCGTACCTGAAAGGTTTGCAATTCACGTCTCTTGGCACGAATTCTTAAACTGTCCCCGGCGTTATAACGTATATACTGCTACCTAACTGCGGTGCCATTTAGTTCTCACTCGATTCTCGCTTTGATTCTCGATAGTTTTATGTGAATCAAAGTAATGCGTCTGTTACTATTGTTGTAAAATATACACAATTACTCGTATATGCTACCAGTGAGCTTAGTTACAAGTATATAACTTTACGGTAAACTTTACTGCAACGGCAACGAAATTTGAATAACTATTGTTATGTTTATTTCTGGGATAAGTTCAGAAATGTTCAACTTTCGTTGTTGCCGTAATCACGGAAATATGTAGAGATGAACATAGATAAATGTTAGAGGACGATAGTATACCACAGACACAAAGCTTCATAAAAAAGCGCTACAATATGAACGGGTTTACCTTAGGATCCATACATTTCAAAATCATATTTTGAAAATCAGTAACAGACATGACATAACGTTAATTAGCATCAGCATATGCTCACGACTATATTCCCCGTGGGGGAAGTCAGAGATATTCTGAAACCTCAGAACATCCACGTTTCACCAGTAGTACCGAAACTCTGTCCAGTGTGACGGGGGGTGAGCCCGTCGCCACTTATAATGGACAGTGGGTACAAATACATGCCTCGAAATTGAAGCATGCAGGTTTCCTCACAATGTTTTCCTTCACCGAAAAGCAAGTGGTGTAACAAATCGTACATAAATTCCGAAAAACTCATTGGTACGAGTCGGCTTGGACGGGGATCGAACTATCGCCTCCTGCACGGCAGGCAAGGTTACTCGCCACTGGACCACCACGGCTCCACCGTTAATCCAACGTTAATTAAGGCTATATTATAAAACTGTCTCCGTGGTGTAATGATTAAGAGCATTGGGCTTTTGACACGGAGGTCGTGGGGGGCACCTAGTGAAATGTCACTTTGTGCGTTTTTTCCCCAGTTGGTTAGGACATTGCAGGCTGAGTCACCTGATTGTCTGAAAAGAAAGATGATTCCGTGCTTCGGATGGCACGTTAAGCTGTTGGTCCCGGCTACTATCTCTGGTGGCAGTAGTCGTTACTTAAAAATTACGTCAGAGGCCGTAAGGCGGTTTGAATAAACTCTGACACCAAGGCTTGCAGCCCACTCGATAAGAAGAAGAATATAATAAGTAGTACAGATTTAGTTGATTTCTGAGTAGTATTTCATCTTGTTGGTACCTCTACGGACGTGCGGGGCAGGTTATGAAGTGTGTCACAGTTTAAAAAAAACCAAACACTCAGCAGTCTTTTTTATCTATCGGTTTTTCTATTAAGCCGCTATCTCTAAAACTATGTGCACTACATCCTTTTGTTATAATGGCTATTTGAAACTTCTGAACACCCGAAAAGGTTTAAGGGTTGTTCGTGAGGTTGTATAGATGTAAAACTTAGACAAAAAGAAATACAGACCAATTTGCCGTCTCCTGAAAGTTAATAAGATAACAAAAACAAAGTAATACCCAAAAGAAGCACCATTAATTAACTTTATTTTCCACCACCCCTAAGCAAAAGGGGTAATATTTCTTTAACAAATTTATTCTCATTACCCATTACTATCACGCAACAGTATCTCAGTCTGAATATTACAAGATCCCGCTACAAGCTTCCTACTTTCGTATGTTTAGACAATAATACATAGTTGAAATATGAAATTGTAATTTGTGACATTGTTATGGAGTTTATGTTATGAAATAAATGATTTGATTTGAGTTTGATTTGATAATCTAAATTCCAGAATTTTTTGTTATTCCAGTGAAAATGTCATGGATTAAAGGCTTCCGCACATTGCAGCGATATTATCGAGCGATTTTATCAAGCGATATTATCGACAGGGATATCGCGACACCTTACACACTGCAGCGATACCGCGATTCGCGTCACTCATGCTCCCTCACTGAATGTATTAGAAAGAGATTGCGTCAGGTTGCGATAATATCGCGGCAGTGTGTGGGATCGAGCGCGTCCCCATACAAAATGTACTGAGAAAAATTATCGCAAAATCGCAGCGATAATATCGCTCGATAATATCCCTGCAATGAGCGGAGGTTTTAAGGCTCTTTTTGCGACACATCGGTTTTATCTTGTCAAAGGCGTTGGAAGGGGCACTCCCCCGCTGCATTTTATGTATAGAAACTAGACTTGAAGGTTGCTCTACTTCATAAAACTTGATAATGTATTGGCCTGTAACAACTTCTTGAAAGATGAGTTCAAACTGTTGCTACTATTTAAAAGCCATTCGCTTCTCATTTGTTCAGTCAATAAACATTATAGGTATGTGAACTTAACAATATTATAGCAAATCGAAACTCAACTTATGAGACACAGCACGATCCAATAAGGCTGCCTGGCTTAAAATGGGTGCAACTTAGTGGTTACCACGTACTCAAAAACTATTGAACTATATAATTCTTTCGCATTATGAGATCTTTTGTCCACTGGAAAGGTTTTAACTATATAAAATACTAGGCATAAGAAGAACAAAATGTTTGCAATCGGCTACCAGTTAATTGCGACAGGTGTACCGGGTGGTGTTCCTCTTCAACTGTAACATCCACTGAAATTTACAATTTATTTACTATCTAAACATATGTGTGCAGAAAACTTGTAACGGGATCTCGTAATATCAGTCTGAACTTTAATTAAATATAGTCATTAAAAATATTTATAACGCCGGCCGGCGGCCTTTGCATTTTTATAGGATTTTAAGATAGCCGAGACCGCTTCCTGAATGAAAATAGCATGCATAATTATACTGAAATGAGATGTTTCTAAAAGGTTGTAACGGAGAGTTTTATGTATTATATTGCTTTTCTATGTGAAAAATATTAATGATTTAGGTTGTCCTTTGCACTCATGTATGACTATACACGTACGACATGCTATGTTCCAATAAAACTTATTTACTTAATACCGACTGCTCTCAAACTGTGTGGAAACCTGCATAGATAGATAGATACATAGATAAATCATTTATTTGCACAAGTAACACACATAAATAATACAGTTCACAAGTTTACAAAATAACAAAACAAGGAAAAATCAACAGAACAAACGTGTTGCATACTTTAACTCCATGAAGATGTCCTGTTAGATGGTCTAAACCACCCCTTAAAATATTACTAGAGTGTTTTGTTTCACCCTGTATGGCAGAATTTGTAGCGATAGACGTCCAGCACTTGACGTCTGTCGTCTCAGCTGATAGAGGTGCACTGCTGGACATAAGCCTCTCCCAAGGATCGTCACAACGACCTACGCTGTCTTCAGCTAAATATTTGTATTATTTTTGGGTTCCGTACCCAAAGGGAGAAAACGGGACCCTATTCATAAGCCTACACTGTCCGTCCATCCGTCCATCTGTCTGTCCTAACTATTTAGGGCTGTAACTTTTGAACCGGAATATTCGATAGTTGAAATTTTCACTGAATATGCGTTATTATGGCGGATTTGATAACAAATTATAAAAATGTAAAAAAAAATAAATTTAAGGGTAATAGGGTAGGGTAGGGTAATTTAAGGGTTTAATTTAATTTAATTTTATTTATTTAATTTATTTATTATTTATTTATTTTTATTTTTATACAAGAAACTAGTTAAATCAAATTAAAGATTGAAAAATTTGTCTCGGGCGGGAAACGTGCTAACCAATTACACCACCGAGCCCACTACCTAGAGAACGAAATTTTCAATCTGTTACGTCTTAAGGGGACGTGCGCGCCAAGAAACTAGTTTTTATCAATGTTTTTTTTTCTCGCTCTATCGTTAAAACGGTAATACATACAAAGTTGGCGTCAAACTTAGTGTGATAAAATGGTACTACATCTGGTAACCTATCTTACTTTCGAAATTTCACTGACCGAATTTCAGTTGTTCGAAAACGGTTTATAGAATTTTCTAGTGACAGATATTTTGTTACACATACATTTGTTACTCCTTATAAAGACTTGACAGAAGTTTCATTTTCCAGAAAATTTAAAATCAGAATTTCATAATCATTTTTTTTCTTTTGACAACGGTCTTCTGGGTTCGAAGTTTTAAAATATAGAAGCAACTTCTTCCAAAGTATGACAAGGACACAACACAGTAAAGTTTTCTGTAATAATTACCTAGTAGATACATGATACCAGGATTATAGCACCAACATGCTTGCTAGCATGCTGCTTGCTTGCTTGCTTGCTTGTTGCTTGCTTGTATGCATGTTAGGGGAAGCCCCCTGCCTGAGAAAAACAAACCGGCGGTGGTTTTAAAAATGTAGGTTAGGTTAGGTTAGAACATGTAAAACACTTAGCGGAGCGAGCAGAGCATAAAAATGCTTGCTGCATGCTTGCTTGCTTGCTGCATGCTTGCTGCATGTTTGCTTGCATGTTGCTTGCTTGCTTGTTGAAGTAAATGAAACAACGTCCGATTCCAAGAGCAGTCACAGTTTAATGGCCGAGAAACATGATATACAAATACCTTCATAATTCTTACATTATAAAATATTATTAACTAAATGCCCACATAACACCTCCCCTCTTATTTAACACATCGTATAACAACACCATACTAACATTAATAATCTTTCGATAAACAACAACAAAATACAGAACAATTGTCTCGCAATAGGTAACCCTTATTTTACATCATGATACGTTTACAATACGACTAGTGAGTTCAATACTTTAAACTTAATTAGTTGTTTGATATACATACTTAATTATAACATTATTGGGCTTACTATACATGTAGTACACCTTAACTAATTAGGTGCCAACAAATCTCACTTACTTAGGTATAGGTACCTCAAATGACAACATAATAGTATGGTTGAACAAACTTATCTAATCTATATCTACGCCAAAATAATTAGGCCGCTTCCTAACCCGTGTGCTGCGGCGCAACACCGGCTGGGCGGGCGATAGGTCAATCGTCTGCTCCGAGTTGGTCGCGAACGGCCTTCCCGGAGACGACGTTCGTGCGACCCTCGCGGCTGACGGCGACCCCGCGCGCTCCCCCAACCCCACGCGCTGTTGTTCATGCTGCGCGCCGCTAGGTGCCACTACTGGGTGCACCCTTGGTGTCGCCGTACTGGGGTCACTCGGATATACTAAATACGACTTCTTTTTTGGATTAGTACGATCAGGTGATAATTCGGTATGTACACCTACTCTAATAAATCGAGATCTCATTTGGTCGACATGTCTATGAATAACAGAGTTTTGGTCTGTAGTTATTATTTTGTAATCCGTTTCACCCAATCTACTATCTACCCTTCCCCCAAGCCATTTAGTAATACCTCCTCTATACGTACGATACCAAACCAAATCCCCCGGAGCAAAGTACCGTTTGACACCTCGCGAAGCCCTTTCTTTCTGTATCTGCCTCTTACGCTGCACAGTGTCAATATTTCCTTTTACCCGCTCTGGTTTGAGACAGTCAAGGCGTATACGTAAAGTGCGCCCCTGCAACAACTTGGCTGGACTCACCCCTGTAGTACAATGGTTAGTATTGCGATATATAAGTAAGTACCTATTCAGGGCCGTATCGACGTCTAAATTTTGAATCATTGCTTTTTTTATAATTCGTTTACAAATTTTTACAGCGTTCTCTGCCGCTCCATTCGACGACGGATGGTACGGTGCCGAAAATAGGTGTTCCACCCTATTATTTGTTAGAAAAGTAGCAAATTCATCACTTGAGAAAGGTGGACCATTATCGGACACTACTTGTTTAGGTATTCCGAATCTCGCCCATACTTCTCTCAGCTTACAAATTACAAATCGAGCTGTAGTTGATGTCATTTTACTTATCTCAATCCACTTCGAGTAAGCATCGATCATGACTAAATAAGTTACTCCTCCAATAGGCCCGAGTAAATCTAAATGCAAGCGGGCCCAAGGCCTTTCTGCACAGGCCCAGGCACGTGGCGCCTCTCGGTCCGGTGCGTCGGCCACGCGCGCGCATACCTCACAGGCGCGGCACACCGCCTCCAGTGCCTCGTCCACGCCGGCCCACCAAACATAGCTGCGCGCTAGCTGTTTCGTTTTGGTGATGCCCATGTGCGCGTCGTGCAGCTCGCGCAGGACCCTCTCCGTGCACGACCGAGGCACGACGACCCTGTGGCCCCACATAACGCAGCCTAACTCCTCGTACAGTTCCTGTCTTCTATTGAAATACGGTTTCAACTCTTTGCAATCCACCTCCGTAGGCCATCCATCTCTAATAAAACTCAATATCTTACCTAACAACGGGTCGTTTGATGTTTCTAATTTTAATTTGTTATAGTCTAACAGTAAGGCCTCGGAAGCGAAGTGCAAGTAAGTTTGTTCCGGACAATCTTGGCCCTCGCTTTCTAACCTACTCTCTTTATGCGACGAGATCATTCGTGATAACGCATCTGCGACATTTTTATCTGAACTAACATATTCTATCTCGAAGTCGTAAGCCGTGAGTATCAACGCCCATCGTTGCAGTCTACTCGCAGCCATATTGGGAATACCTCTATGTGGACCAAAAATTGTAACCAATGGTTTATGGTCTGTACGTAATATGAAATGCCTTCCGTACAAGTATTGATGATACTTCTTAACCGCAAAAATAATAGCGAGCGCCTCCTTATGGATCTGACTATAATTGAGCTCTGCGGCGCTCAGTGCACGTGACGCGAACATCAGCGGCCTCTCACAGCCCTCACCGTCGCGCTGCGCCAGCACGGCGCCGAGCCCGTGCGCGCTGGCGTCGCATGTCAGTACCAACTCCTCCGTTGGCGAGTAGTGACACAGCGCCGCCGCACTGCTTAGTCGCCTCTTAACCTCCACGAAGGCCCGCTGTTGCCGCTCCCCCCATGACCAGGGAGTTTCTTTTTTGAATAATTGATATAAGGGATGCAAATACGTGCTTAAATCTTTAATAAAACGACTGTAAAAATTTATCATCCCTATAAAAGATCTCAACTCCGATACATCTTTCGGCTTACACATTTCTAAAATCGGCTTTATTTTGTCGCTATCCGCATTTATACCGTTTTTGTCGATTATGTAACCGAGATAATTTACTTTATTCACAAAAAAATCACATTTTTCTTTCCGAAGTTTCAATCCGAATTCTTTTAATCTACTTAAAACTTTATCCAATGTTTGCAAATGATTTTGTTTGGTGTCTGTGGCTACTAAAACATCGTCTAGGAAAGTGACTACACCCGTAATACCTGAGAACAGACTCGACATAATTCGTTGAAAAATACCGGGACTAGATGACAAACCAAACACCAGTCTGTTGTACATAAAAAGCCCTCGATGCGTATTAACCACTGTATACTGTTTTGTGTCGTCTAGTTCGATCTGGTTGTAGGCTTGAGAAAGATCAATTTTGCTGAAAAATCGACAGCCGCCTAGCTGCGCAAACAAATCGTCTATCTTAGGTACAGGATATTTGTCGACCAATAAGACTCGATTTAATGTTACCTTGTAATCTGCGCAAATCCGAATGGCCCCGTTAGGCTTATTAACAATAACCAAGGGTGTAGCCCACTCGGACGAGTCAACGGGCTCAATGACACCTGCGCGCAGCATAGCGTCGAGTTCGGCATCGACGCGGTCGCGCAGCGCGTACGGTAGGGGGCGCGCGCGACAGTATACCGGCACCGCGTCCGGCCGCACGAGTAGCCGCGCCTTGCCGCCGGTGTAGCGCCCCAACCCACCGTCAAACAATTCACCATATCTGCAATACAAATCGTTAATTCCTTTAAAATCATTCGACTCTTTAACATTTAAGGAATTTACATAAAATTTAGGCACTTCTATTTCTAACTCGGATAACCATTGTCTACCCAGCAAAGTCGTAGATCCCCTTTGTATAACATATAAATCTAAGATTTTACTTTGTTGTTGATGAGAAACTTTTACCTCGCAATACCCCAATGGTTTGATCTTAGTGCCGTCATAAAAGCTGAGAGCCAATTCGCATTTCACAATGGGCAAATGACTAAACATTTTGTCATATGTTTGTTTACTAATACATGATAAAGCGGAACCTGTATCAATTTCCATCAATAAGTCCCTATTTTCAACAAGTAAACACATGCTCACCGGTTTGTACTGAGACAGTGACATTTGCATCACTGGTTCCTCGTCCATGTCCTCATACAACTCATCATACCCATCATCCGGGTTCTGACTCGCCTCGTCTTGCGAATTTTCCAAATAATGCGCCTGCGCGGCCGTACCGCCGCCCCGGCGACCACCGCGTGCCCAGCCGCCGCGTCTACCGCGCGACCTGGATCCGCCTCCGCCATGTCCGGCCCTGCCAGCCGGCTCCGCTGACAAACAAACCCGCCGCAAGTGGCCAATCACCCCGCACTTGCTACAGGTATAGCTACGAAATTTACATTCGTAAGCCAGATGATCGCGCCCCCCGCACGACCCGCAGATATCATAAACCTTCGGCTGACTGGTGCGACCCGCACCTCCGTCGCCTCCTCCTGGTCTTGAGTTTCGGACGCGGTTCGTACGCATCGCATGAAGTCCGTTCCCGCTATCGTTAAACTGCCCTCTTGCCGATGACGCCCCCTCGCTTTGTTCCACTAACGCCGCATCGCGCTCCGCCGCTTCTAACGAACATGCTAACGTCACCGCTTTTTCATACGATAACAACTTTTCTTCGGCAAAAAGCCGTTGGCGAATGATGTCACTACGAATACCGCAAACTATTTGATCTCTCAAATTGTCTTCTAATACTGTCCCAAACTCACAGTCCTTCGCTAATTTCTTCAATACCGCAATATAGTCCCCGATTGGTTCACTGTGTAACTGCCGACGCTGTCTAAATTTATATCGTTCGGCCATGACCGACGGTTTCGGTTGCAGGTGATTACGCAACAAGTCAACCGCCGCCGAATAACCTAAATCTTTTGGTTTCTTGGGACTTGCGAGCGTAGACAAAAGTTCGTATGCACTTTCCCCGATCACCGAAATTAGGATAGGTAACTTCACTTCGTCTTTTACACTATTTGCTAGGAAATACATTTCTAATCGTTCAACGTACGACGTCCAATTTCCTGACGGTACGTCGAACTCGCATAATTTCCCGACCGACATTGTCCACAACTTTTGCTGTTCTTTTCCTGTATTTTCACAGCTTTCCACTTTGCACGCGCCTGAATCCATAAAATCCTCGTATGCCACTGAAGTAAATGAAACAACGTCCGATTCCAAGAGCAGTCACAGTTTAATGGCCGAGAAACATGATATACAAATACCTTCATAATTCTTACATTATAAAATATTATTAACTAAATGCCCACATAACACTTGTATGCATGTTGGGGGGTGCAGGGGGGCTGCGCCCCCCGCTAGGGGGGTGCGGGGGGCGTAAGCCCCCTGCCTGAGAAAAACAACCTGGTGGTTTTAAAATTGTAGGTTAGGTTAGGTTAGAACATGTAAAACACTTAGCGGAGCGAGCGAAGCGAGCGGAGCATCAAAATGCTTGCTGCATGTTTGCTTGCTTGCTGCATGTTTGCTTGCTTGCTGCATGCTTGCTTGCTTGCTGCATGCTAGCTTGCTTGCTGCATGCTTGCTTGTTTGCTTATAATGTATGTTGAAGGTGCGAGAGGTGGACGCCCCCTGCCTGAAAAAAACCATCTGGTGTTTTTAAAATTCTAGGATAGGTTAGGTTAAATATTTCTGCGGAAATGTGACTGTACGGAAAAACAAATATTCGAAAAAGTAAATTATCTGACTTACATTACTTCGGAAAACTGTGTTACAGAATTTTGATCCATTGGTTAAAAGAAAAAAAGGACAATAAAAAATCTGGCTTTTTAAAATATGGCGAATAATATTTCGGGGAAACAAAAAAAAAGGGAAACAATAAAAAGTATAACGATTTCGGAGAACTAAAATTCGGAAAACTATTTTTCGAAAGTACGATAGGTAACCACTACATCTCCAAGCAGGGCTGCCAGATTGTATAATAAGACCTTTTGTATCCTCTATGTATCCTGGACTTATTTTATAAACTGAAGAGCCCTGTTTGAATCAAAAAATCGCAGACTAAAAACATAAAACGTGCTATTTAAATTTTTGTTATTTACTAAATCTGATTCTCTGACTTGCAAGAGTGTAGAAAGATATCAGCTCTATTGGTTGAAACCATAAAGAAAGACGGTAGCACTGACATATTATACTCTAGCGATAGACAAGCTCGTTCAAACAAACAACATGTCACACAAAACAACACAAAATGACACATTGCGGTCTGTCATTGCCATAGTGACGAAGTGAACTCGGTAACATCAATGCGGTGCGCCCACCGCATTCAAGTGGAACATGTTTGATTCTATGAAAGAGCCTATCTATCGCTAGAGTTTAAGTTAATGGACGGTAGTGGGTGTTGAACCAATAGATGCTTTATAGGAAATTTGTACAATATACTACTTACTTGAAAAATTAAAACCAATGTGAGTTCAAATTATGTGATAAATAATCCGGAAAAACACTGTTTTATTCCGTTTCGGATTTTTACCCCAGTTTGCATCCTGCAAGCCAATTTTCTGTGGGCAGCCCTGTCTCCAAGTCTTTTTTTTTAACCTAACCTAGCAAACTCTACAGTATAACTAAAAATAATAAAAACCTGCAAAGTGAGAGTTGGTCTCGCGCTAAAGGTCCCGATCAACACTTTTTTCTAAGTTATGTGGTGGTGTGGTACGGAACCCCCGCAAGTAGCTCGACTCGCACTTAAGGGGCTACCTGCCGGTTTTGGGTAATTTTGTAACCATTTTATTCATTAACTATGGCACTTTTCGAGCTGAAATTTAAACTAAACCATCTACAGGATATGAGAAGTGATGTGGTTTTTCTAGAAATCGATTTTAATGAATAAAACCGAAGAAAAGGGACTCTAAAGTCACCCCTTTTTTTCCAGTTGTAACCATTTTACTATTACATTTTTAATCGGAACAAAATGAAAATTTACTATATTGTTCACAATACAATTTAGAATGATGTGGATTTTTTACTTTTTCGAAATTAATAAAAAAATCATCGAATTTTTCAAAGAAAACAGCAAAATTCTGACCGGAGCCACGCGCTCTTTCTCATCGATTAGTATGGAGTGTGAGTGAGAGGAGAGTGGTCCACGGCTGATACGCCTTAACCGGTTTTATTTGTAATCAACATCAATCACAACTAATAACCAACCGAAAAACAATTGAAATTCTAAACAAGACTTCACCAACTCAGCGGCGAACTAACAAACGTTTAAAAAAGAACGTTTGAACAAGTTTGGACGAGCGCCACACGCTCCGGGACAATATGACGATTTACACCCAGCTCGTGATGTGTCTGAAGCGCTAAAATCTACAATTTATTCTAGATAACTCTAGGTTCTGAAGCTACGGTTGCTACGGTGTAGACAATCGTAGCATGCTACGGTAGGCGTTCGTAGACAGTTCCGATTTGAATTGTGTTAGAAAAGTTTCAGATTGAATTGTTTTTTTTGTATGTTGGTGATAGATAAAGATTGTGTTGGACTGTGACATTGTAACGTAATACAGAATGTAAATTTAAGTTTTAAATACATCAGGAGGTGTTACAGAACATCAAACTGAACAACTTTTCGACAAAATGGAGAAAAAGAAAGTGTTGTTCCATAGAAAATGTGTTTGTGCGTGTGCGAATGTATAAACGAATAGTGAAATATGAAAATAAAAACCGAACTACTAAACACGAACCACTTCCACCACCACTACCACTAAATGAAAAAATATACAAAACAGAAATATTGGATTGTCTGAAAGAATACTATTTTCTGAATAACTGTTTTCTATAATCTAAAATAAAAGGGTTCTTACCGCGTTTTGGTATATTTGACATCCTTCCGTCCTCCGTCCACACATTTCCGCTACATACTTGGCGCTAAGTATTTCCGCTCTTCTGCGCTCCGCCCATCTCCGCTTTGGTGGATAACGGGCCTTACTAGTAGCTGTACAGTAGCTGAATAAAGGTAATTTCTTTTATTCAGCTTCTGTACAGCTACTATGTAACTAACGTGTTTCTTGGATTATTGTTAGATAAAAAAACAACATGCATTGAAATCCCGTCGGACCTCACAAAAGGCATATTTCTCCTGTGGGTTCAACATGAACCATGTCTAAGATAGGTGTACTATATGTGGTTTTATTGGGCTGTCAACAACACATTTTATCATACCACTAACAAAACAATACACCGAACTATCCTAAAATTCAACAACCAATAAATCCACTGAAACCGTCAACCAAAAACAAGAATTTTAAAGCAATCCATTCTCTTACCCCCAAAACCTATCAATCGGTAGTGAAACAGCTGATGCGGTCGACCATTACAGCCGTCCGACACGCAATTAATCCATCCGGCTGCCGTCCGGGCCGTCCGGGTCATCCGGGACGTCTGCAGCGACGGTGACTGAATGCGAACCGATTCTGTTCCGGACCTAACTATTTATCGCAAGTGAATGAGCTACCCACTTTCGGATAACCAAAATCGAGTTCTAACCACGTGACAGGACATGTCCTGCCGCTATCGTCCTGATTATGAGACCACCACATGCGGATTGGTGGGACTTAAGGGGTCATAGGTTCAGGCAAATATTTTCTCTGAGAAACGCGATGTCCCAAGCCCTCCGAAAAGTGCGTGCGTGTGCCGTATTTTGAATTAAAAATAATTAATAAAAGTACCTTTTATAGATTTTTTTTAATGATTTCTCTATATATAAACTAATGGTGAATATGTGAATAAAATTTAATTATAAACTGAAGCGCTCGTTGGCGTAGTGGAGCTTCGGTATTGGAAACGATCACCGAAGTTAAGCAACGTCAGGTCCGGTCAGTCTTTGGATGGGTGACCGTTTAGTGGTATTTCATCTCGAGCGTTTCCGTGCTTCGGAAGGCACGTTAAGCAGTTGGTCTGTACGTCAGATGGCGTTGTAACTATTCGTTAAGCCAAGTCGGAGGCCTATTGGCGGGTTGAAAATTATCTGACAGCAAGGTGACCACTAACTTGCCTCCACCAACACGCACTGGGCCCGCGTGGTGGAGTATGGCCCACTCCCTCTCACCCTTATTCGTGAGAGGAGGCCTTTGCCCTGCAGTGGGATTCTACAGGCTATAACTTACTTTTATAAACTGTTGCAAGTTATTCTAGTTTTAGAAAATAATGTTAAAAATGTGTTGTTTTCTTAACTTTTCTATCACTTCTATCGAGTGAAGTAATTTCAATCATGTATTCAATTTATGATTTCACTAGATAAACTATCTAAGACTACTGCGTATTTTTTTCGTTTCAGTAACTTGTATAAATTTTGTAGAAAAACGAAAAATAGGAGACCCCTTCTCAGATAATGACGGGACGTATGGCCCCTTAACACATGCATCAGAATTTCTTCTTTTGCGTTTACAGCATTCCTTGCATCCAAGATGTTTGGTTCCGGCATATGAATAGATAAAAATAGTACCATAGACCGTACCAAAAAGTCAAATAAGATATACTGTCTACGAACGCCTACCGTTGCACCTGTGGTAGCACGCTACGATTTTCTAAGCCGTAGCCACCGTAGCTTCAAAACGTAGAGTTATCTAGACGTAGAAAATAGACTTAATTCGTCCAAACGTGAATATAACTACCACAAGTATTTTTTTTTAAGAAGCAAATTATCCATGTAGCATTTTGGTTAAGTCATGCTTACTTCTACTGAATTAAATTTCGGTATGTTATGTTTTAGTTTTAAAATTAAGTGCAATCGATTGATCTAATATAATAAAGTATCCATGCGTATGTCCAATTGGGGTAGACAGATCCACCCCTGCTACGTTTCTTCAACATCGATAAGGCCATTGTTCGTCAGGTTCGATTCATCCTACTTATCTAAACTCATTCGCATCTTTATTCATGGCTGGAGAACTAAAAAGCAATGTATTTACCATAGAGGTAGGAATAGAGGAACATACAGCTGAGAGAGCGAGATGTACCTAGCGGCACCACTGTATAATAGAAAGAGATACGTGACGTGAATCAATAGAACCGTTTTTTAGTCACTAATCAATTTTTACAATTCGGTTTTCGTGAATAATTGGGAATCTGAAGTAAAATCGTGGATAATTTTGTGAAATATACTGACACTACTTCATTAATTTATCCACGATTTTACGTTGGACTCAGAATTATAGACAGTATTAGAATTTTTGCCTGCGAATAGTCTCCAAAAAACATCCAAAAACTGTTTCATTTGACAACTCATGTCACTGACTCTATTCCTGTAAGGTATAATAACTTTATGGTATTTACACTACATCGAGGAAACGAAGAAGACAAATATATCCTTGCCTCTCTTTTCAGATTGATCGGAAAGCTGAAGACACGTGAGTTAGATATAGTACAAGGTCACACACCTAATTGTTGGAATCGGAACGTGTGTAGATTTCTAATACGAACACTACAATGTATCGCGGTAGTGTAACAACCGCTTTGGGAACTAAAATTCAAGAAAGGTTATATCAATTGTGGTATTGTTTTTGAGGTAATTGCAACGCGGACAAGATAAAATATAGTAGATTAGGGTGCGTAGTTGAACAGTGAACCACCCTTTTTTCCAAGATACGTAGCTTGCTGAAAAATAAAGCTAATACTTTCGTTTTGGTGTCGTCGGTCAGGTAATTTCATAAGGTTTCTTAGTTTTAAGTTATATAAAGCCCAAGGAACAAACTAAACCCATAAAGAAAGTTTTTATCAAAAATGAAATTTGGCTCACTGTGTACTATGGGTAGTTTACACTGAACCACCCGAGTTTCAACAGTGAACCATACATTTAATTACTAGTAAAAATGCTTATTTCTGAAAAGAAACCACATAATTTTGAAAAATCCCCTTTTATTTTTACCATACAAAATACAATGGAAAAAAAACTTCTTCTAACAAAAACTACTTAAACTTTTCATATAAACCTTTTTAGGTAATTAACAACAAACCTTTTTGATGGTATAATAAACAGTCTTCATTCAAAGAACCACAGAAAAATAAAAAATAATCAAAATTATCATGACCAACTTCAATTAAAAATTTAGCTTTTTTAAAGTAAGGTAGTGAACCGGTTCACTGTCTACTATGCAAACCTGGTTCACTGTTCAATACACACACTATTCTACTTATAATTACCCAAAAATATAGGTTAGACGCTTAATTGTCACAAAACAATATGCTCATAAAACGACTAAAACTACAACAATTCTGACACCACACAAGTTTTATTCTTAGTATAAATAACAAAATGTACAAAAATCGAGACAGTTACGTGAGAAAACAATCTTTTTTTGGCGGAAAACAAACAAGTCGCTGTAGCACATAACGCTCACACCGCAGCTGCCGGCTCACTACGGGAGAGGGGAAGGGTGCCCACGAGGCAAGTATTAGTTAGTGAGGTAAAACTGGCAATGTCGCATATTTAGAAATATGGCGGTGGCTCAGTGTATCTGGTTGGTTCACTGTTCGACTACGCACCCTACACACCGAGGACAGGAAAGTAAGACGAGGTAAACAAACATGTGATCTGAGGCTTTCTTATTTACTGTCCGAGGTTAGTATACTATTTTTCTCCTCGACAGAGGTGGAAAACGGCAACTTCGTTTAGCGCAGCGGGACGACAATTGACGCTTTCCGTCCAGAGGGGAGAAAAATAATTGTTGTTAGTTTGATTATACAAGGTATTTTTATTGAACATTTCTTACAAATTTGAAAATCGACACACCAGGTTTGTACGAGAATCGTGTTCAGTAGCCTGATAACCCTACCCCTTGTCTAAGCCCTACCTACAACTATACTCCATTCCAAATAACAACGAAAATTTAAGGCTAATTTAAATTACTGATACAGAGATTTGAAACACTTAGCCCCACTTGCACCAACCTGGGTTAGCAATAAACTCCAGGTTAAGTTGGTAACCCGTGATTTTTTGTATAGAAAAACAAATGAGTGAGCTATTTTATCCGGGGTTAATTGCTAACCCGTGGTTGGCCCAAGTGGGGCTTACTCTCAATTATTCTTAGAACAGCATTTGTAACGTCCAAAATATGTCATAATAGTACATCTTTCTGATAAACAAATTATATTTGCTTATCATAATTGGCCAGAAAGTTAAATAGGAATCGTAAAATCTCGTCGTCCTTATTTGGAATGAAGGATAGACTCTTTATTGATGTAATCAACGATCCAAAAGAAACAAAAATATTAAAGTAGACTAGAACAGAATTCTCCTTGTCAGAGTCCCTGCCAACATTTAATACAAGCTCTGTTGAGCCTACCAGATATTGACAGTTTCTTGGCAAGCCCCGATTTAATTACTAGCCACTTTTTACATAGTGCTGCGAGCGCGATCTGCGGCCAAGTTAAAACATACGGCGGGATATTGTGGGAGAGTCCGTCCTTAATTCAATACTAGAATAGCTTGAATAAAAAAATAGCATATTATGTTCACGACTATAGTTTAATAGAGTATTAGGTAGACCAACGACTATATTCCCCAAGGGGGATATTCAGAAGCCTCAGAAAATACACGAAAAACAAACTGAAAGGCTGAATAGCAGTCAGTATAATAACATAACATAAATAACAGTAAAGCTACATTTGTTGAAGGACCTGTTACAATTATATAATAGGAAAATTATTCTTTAAGAATGGCATCCAAAATATAAAATCGTTCTCAAAAGTCTTTATACCTACTTTCCTACAATTTGAGTTGTGGTAAGGGGACTGGGGAAATAAAGCGTCAAACGTTGAAGAAATGGCTTAGGTAAAGATCTGTAATAGATTGGAGAAGAACGAAATTAGAAGTAGCTAAATATTTATATAGGTTAACTTAACGTGTAATGCACATTCAAATACTGGCATATTAAATTTGAAAAAATGTACGCCAACAATTATAAATAGTACGTTGTTAGTAAGATAAATAGCCTACTATTTATCTTACATAAATAAGATAGTTGGTAATAAGTTTAGTTTTCAAACGTATGATAAACGCCATGATTTGCCTACTACGAACATTCCTTAGTTCTATAGGCCTACCATGAGTTTTCGCTGTACGTAACTACTGTAGTTGCGGCGCCAATTTCGTATGACAGAATTAGTTCTCAACGTAACCACTAGGAGCGCTGTACGAAAATCAATTCAAAAATTGTTGAAAACTACAGTAAAACTACTGTAGTATATACTACAGTGTAAACTCATGGTACTGTTACTGTTTAAAGACAATAAAAGGGGCTGCCAAATAAAATTTATCTTATTTACGGTAATAAACTCGTGCTTTTTGTATTAATAGTACTTATATAATTATCGTTATAAAAATATTACCTAATCACAGTTGCAGACCCTATCGCAATAACACCCCGAGTGTTTCCCAAACAATTTTCTGGCACAACCAAATCGTTGACACGGACGTTTTTATGCAGTTTAATTTACAAAGCCATTGTCTCTATTTGTTACGGAGCCTAGTTCCATACAACTGTTGCTGTTGACCATTCAATCCTGTTATTGGGGTTGTTTATTACACAAACTGAACTGTTTTGTTTCAATTTTTATAAAAGTATTGAATGGGGTTTTTCGGGAACTTTATTTGTGATGCGCTGTGCAAGTAGTGCAGTCAGTTTTAACAGATTTTACGTACTTACATGCTGTTTTCAATACCATATTGATAGTTTAAGAGTGATCAAAAGGGATTCATAATGTGGCGACGAATTCTAAATCATATGATTGATTATGAACGAATTTGACGTCAAATTATGAATCCGAGCTAAGAGGAAGGTGACTCTTCATTCAGGCAAGAACATTGTATATATTTTGAGTTTAGGTAGGTACCTTCTTCTCACTCTCTACGACAAGTGTCGACATAATTATTATCGTGGCTGTTACTTTGTAAGATTGCATACGATGCATATTCGCAGGTTACTTGCAGATCGCACATATTTATCGCGAATAGCACAAACCTAGACGAGTGTCGTAAGGGTAACATAGTCGAGAGCATAATGTCCTTAAAGCCCGACCAGAAATATAAAAAACCTCGCCATGTTGCGGAAAATCATTGGAACTAATTTTTGTACTCGGAACACTAACATTAAGGGTCGGCACTACCCTAATCGGGCCAAACACGGTTCGGCGTTCCGACTTTTGAGGATAGTAAATAGCTATATTTCGAAACAAAATTAATACCATCGCTTCTTTAAAAGATGAAGTACAAGATGAACAAAAAAAAATTCAGTAAAATTGTGTAGTTACATCAGAAAGTAATCGAGAATTTCATGTAAAACTCTAGAATAGCACTGCCGCGTTCCGAGTCCTGTGATTTAATGAAACAAAATAAAACAACAAAATATATTTCTAATCAATGGCAAGACATCAAAGAACACTTTAAACAAATCAGTTTTTCGATACGAATTCTAGTTTTTTTGCAATTTGTTACCAAAAATCACATATTTTTTTGGACTTTTTCTTCATACAAATTACTATGGGCCGTCAATCGTTCGAAATCATTGCGAATAGACCGGTGACCGGCAACACCCAACCCTGTCTAAGAAGATTAATGAACAAATACATTTTTAGCTAAAGTAGGCAAAGTAGCATAAGCATATGCTCACGACTATATTCCCCGAGGGGGTAGTCAGAGATGTTCTGAAACCTCAGAACATCCACGTTTCACCAGAAGTACCGAAACTCTGTCCAGTGTGACGGGGCAAAGGCAAAATAACTTATAAAAAACCGGGCAAGTGGGTGTCGGGCCACATGCAGTGTAGGGTTCCGTAGTTGTCCGTCACGATATGTGGACTTAGAAGTACCTACATTTTTTAAATTGGTCAACTATTACTCGTTAATTTTTGTAACAGAATAACTGTAAGTTTATTACTATTGTTACTAGCAAACTAAGGATTGATAATCTGAAATCATCATCATCATCGTCAGATATGTTTTAAATAAGAATGGAATAAGAGTGAATTCTGTACCGTAGTAGGTAACTCAAACGATTGACTTCGAAAATCATTTGCACGACAGAATTTTGCGCGAAAAGACATTGCGCGACACAAGACAACACAAAAGAATTTCACAAAAGTTACTTTCCGGGCATTGTTTGGTAGTTTTTGGTTATTTTGGTAATTTATGGTAGTTTTTGAGTCTTTCGGTAGATTTTGGTAAATTTTCGTACAAAAGTAACCAAAAAGTTTTTTGGAAGATTTTCGTACTTTTCGGTAGGTAGTTTTTGGTTATTTTTTTTCTACTCAGATTGATGCCTGTTTGTTTACAAATACTGAAGAAACTAATGAAAGTCATAGGAACACTGTTCGATTAATAATTCTTTAATTTCTTGTCGGCTTTAATGTCATCTGGTATTTTATTATACACAAGAACAGTATTCGACTTTATTTTGTAGTCCTTTGCATCGATGCTAGTCGGTAATTTGGTACCAGTAGCTCATTTTTGCGAGTTAAATTTAATCTCTTGCTACGGAATACTACGGGGTATAGTCTCACGATTTTGCACAGATCGAAGATATACAAAGCTATCACAGTGAGTAATTTAAAGTCGGTAAACAAGGATCGGCATGACACCCTTACCGACTGAATTCCGCTTACGATTCGAATGCACCTCTTTTGCAAAACAAATATTTTATTGATATCAACAGACCCACCCCGTAGCCAAGCCGTCAAGAACTCTTTTGTTTTTATGGTAGTTTTTGGTAATATTCATTCTTCTATCAAATATTACTAAAAAGTATAAAAATCTACCAAAATAACGAAAAACTACGAAAATCTACCAAAATAACCAAAAACTAAAAAAAAAACTAAACTACCAAAAACTACCAAAACCTACCAAAAGAACCAAAAACTACGAAAAGAACCTAAAGAACTATTGACATTATACTATTTTTTTTTATCTTTAACTTCTTGTTAATATCGCTGTGCCCTTTCAGGGTTCATGTACCCACTTTAGCTACTAAGTAACACCTATAATGTTCTTGTGTCGCACAATGTCCTTCAGCGTGACCAAAATTACTGCTGAAATCTACCAGTCCTGTTTCAAATTCTACTTAAATTCTACCAAATAATATTTATGTCAATGTTGTTACAAATGGTTAAAATTTAATATAAAACACGTTTTTGAACAAAATATTATCAATTTTATCTAAACGCTCATCATTACACATGTTATTTTCGCATTTTTGTACAATTTTTATTGGTTTTCATAACATGGATGCTTCAATTTTCAAATAAATATTAAATTTGGTCGTCCCTATGCAAGTTTAAATTTAGTACAGTTTTCTGTGTCTCATAAGCAGAGTCAGAAATTTTGGTAGCACTTTTAATATGTCAAAGGGATTGCACGTTTATCGACTTCCGATTTTGTCGATATACGGGTAATTTTTTATCACTGTGGATAACTCGAGCATGTATTCTACTCATCAAACTGAACAACTTTCACTATGGAGCCAACTTCAAAAGAGCGAAAAATAATCTGCTGTCCTATACAAAACTGCAGTACCTACATATTCGACTCAAACGTATGGGACAGCTGATTTATTTTCGCTATTTTGAAGTTCGATACAAATGCTGAAGTTATACGCAGTGATATAAAATATACCCGTATATCGACATTATTGGAAGTCGATAAACATGCAATCCCTTTGACATATTAAAAGTGCTAGGTACCAAAATTCCAACTCTTTTCAGAAGCCCTCTTTTGTAAAAAAAACAACATTAGGCGATTTGATTAATATTTGCTGTACTAGAAGTGAGTTCGGTGGCGCGTTGCGGAGAGGTATGGACTCTCAATCAAGAGGTCCGCGTTCGAATCCGCACGGACAACATGCCACGTACCAATTAGTTTTTCTAACTTATGTACGTATTACCGACTGCTCTCAAATGGTGAACGAAAACATCGTGAGGAAACCTGCATATGCAGACGAAAAAATTCTGATGTATATGTGAAGTCTACTAATCCGCATTGGGCATGCGTGGTGGACTTACGCCCAAACACCCTCCTAGAAGGTAGGCCTGTGCCCTGCAGTGGGACGTATACAGGGTGTTACATAAGTAAGAATAAATTTTTAAAACTCTTAAGGTGGTTGGTTAGACCGTCAAACTGAACGACTTTCTCTATGGGACCAACATCGAAATCGCGAAAAAAAAATCTGATATCCCATAAATTTTTAGCTCGAGTCGATTTGTATTTGTCGATAGAACATAATTTTTTTTTTCGCGATTTCGATATTGGTCCCATAGTGAAAGTTGTTGAGTTTGATGGTCTAAACCACCCCCTTAAATGTTTATTTGTATTTTTGTAACACCTTGTATAGGCTGATGATTATGATCATGATGTACTAGAAGTTCCAGAAAACTTGCAAACCCTGCAATCGTTTTCTCAGCCATTTGTATTGCCGGCTTAGATTTTATTAGCCTGAATCCTTGCATTTTTAAATACATTAACATTTTCGAATACCTACCCAATTTCTACTAAAATCTACTAAACAATGTTGCCCTAAATCTACCAATAAAGAAGAAATCTACTAAAAGTCGTCACACTGATGTCCTTTTGCGCAAATGTTTTTGAAGGCAATCGTTCCAGTTACTGCAAAATTAACTTTTTATTATATCTGACGATGATTATGATGATAAAAGATTGCAAACCCTTATTTTGCTAATACCAATAATATTAAACTTATAATAATTTAATTATTCTGTTAAAAGTTTTAATTTGTTCTGTTATAATAATTTTAAGTTTTTTTAAGCCTTAGTATTAGTAATACTGTGATCTAATTAGTTGGAACCCATCCTATCCTACCACCAGGGGTGATCTTTGATCACTCACATTATAGGTCCATCACGGTACTGTACTGTTGCTGTAAATGTCAATTTCGACCTACGGCTCTCAAATCCAGATGCTGCAGGATAATGCCACGCACAACCAAACATTCAACATTAATTTAATGTGGTAAAATCTGCCTTCCGAGTAGTAGTTACCCTAAATTCGGTCAGACCTACGAACCTGCCAGGATAGGGTCGGCCGACCAGACTTTTTAGTCCTTACTAATTGGACTCTAGACCAACAGACTAGTTACGTCCTTTAATTCAACGAGGTAAAATGTTGTGTCACCGGGTAGGGTTCACTTTTTCCTTCACACCTGTAAACATGCCAGCCAAGCTGCGCCGCGCGCTGCAGCCGGCCAAGTTTTTTGCAAGAAATTTAGTACCAAAAGCTATCAAATTGATATGTTCATTAATCTTATAAGATAGGGTTGAGTGTTGTCGGCCACCGGTCTTTTTCTTTTGACAGATATGTCAAACGGGCCGTAGGTAGTGCCGACCCTTAAAGGTGACAGTTGATTGCAGCGCCCCCAAAACAGGTTTTTTATATTCCTGGTCAGGCTTTACATCTAATATGTAGAAGAAATCGCTTTTAGTGTAAGTAAGACCGCCATTTGTACCCTTTTTTTGCTTTTAATATTGTTATTTTATGCTTTTTACAAAAATTCAACAACAAAATAATAATTATCGTAGCTGTCACATAGTTTTACACGATGCATGTTTCGCTGGTTGCTTGCAGGTCGCGCATGTTGCTGGTTGCGAATAGCACCAAACCAGATAGGTGTCGCAAGATCACATAATCGGGAACATTATGCTAACATGCATGTTTGTGTCTCTCAGAGTTACTCGTTACGACAATTCAGCAACAAATTCGCCGTCGCAAGTGTCGACATATTATCGTGGCTATCACACGGTGCATAGTTCGCGGGTTGCTCGCAGGTCGCACGTGTTTATCGCGCGGCTTTGTCCGAGGCGGCGGCGGCGGGTTGATATGAGTTTTATGACAGTAGCTGTTCAAATTTTGTATTCGTAAAGATTGGGATTCAGTGTTTTAGACGATGGTGAACGATCTTGAATATTCTACTTGTACAGGACTGTTCGTTGTACGGGACATATTTTTTGAACGAATTTCCCCAATCGTTAGTGGAACGGTCGTATGAGAGGTATCTACACGTTGTCGATTTTATTGAGATACTTAATAGTTATGAAACCTACACGTATTTAAGCATTGAGTCTGTGCGTTGAACATACATGCACTCTCGCCCATACACAATCTGAATGAATGAAAGCCCGCTACTATCAATCAAATCAAAATTGTTTATTCAAAATAATATCACATAGATAACTTTCTGACGTCATGTTTTTGACTCTACCACCGCGTCGGAAGGTGTGCTGTTGTAGAGAAGTTGCGGCCAGAAACTAGAAAATCTACAAGACGCATCTTTTAAACAAATATATTAGAAGGTCAGAAGCTGGGAATCTGGATTAATCACCACTTACGACATCCGTCTGGGGTGGTGCTATTCCAAGCCCGAGGCGACACGGTTATATACCACCATACAGTGTTACCAAGTTTAAAAGTTTTACAGGTACATCCACCTGTGAGAACCAATCAGGATTAGGATGCTCTAGGGTTGCACGGCAAAAATGACCTGCTCCTATTGGTCGATTGATTTTGCGCCTAACGTATTGACAGTCGGTCATTAGACTGCACGGCGATCAATTTTGCACTTTAACCTAGTAAGCCTTATGTTGTTTATTTTATCACCGATTTCGTTTATCTCCGGGAAATATATTCCGTTGTCTGTGCGTACAAAGATTGACGATATGACAAATAAACGTATCTACTGTACCATGTAATGCTCGCGATGAGTTCGATGTTCATCGACACGTCTGTAAAGTGATTATTTCTAAATTACTTTATAGAAACTTCAATATGCAGCGGGTTCGCCTAAGCTCGCGACAGCATTATCTGTAGATATAACAAACTATTTGACAGTGTGTAAGAACCTCATATACAATGTTACAGCAACACTGTTGTAGATTTATCTCTAAAATATATAATATTAACGTAAGTCTTAACGTACGGAGCAGACTGATGTGTGTTGTTATTGTTAAACACATTGTAGCGACATACCAGCTTTTAGTGTCAGCGTGATGATATTAAAACCATTATGGAGTTATTTTGTTCGTTATGAAACATTTTTGATGTTGTGATTGTTGGTTGGGTTTTAAGAAAACCCTGAAAACGTTTTATATTAAGTATAGAAATATCTAACAAATTGTTTTCAAGTTTCAACCATCACACTTGAGTCAATATTTCTTGTAATATCTGATTTGATTCATGAGAAGAATTAAAAAACATTACACGTGTATGCAAAATGAACGTTTGATTTGATTTTTTTTTAATTATTAATCATTAGCGTTTTTGTAACGACGACCATTTGGTGCAGGCTCTAAAATCTCTATACAGTGATTCTAGTGCCTAGGGTCAACGAGGCGCACTCAGAATGGTTTAACATCACCAGTGGTGTTAGACAGGGATGTGTTGCGTCCCATTTTGCTTTTTAACCTGTATATGGATAGCTGTCTGACTGATCTGAAAGAATGCGAGTGCCTCTTGTACGCTGATGATCAAATGATACTTGCATCGTCAGCGGGAGAGTTACAGGACACATAGGCGTAGCAAGGGAGGGGGGGGCCTTCAAATCTAACTTCGGGGGGATAAATTAAAAATCTTGGACATTGTCACAAAAATTATCTAGCTTAGCACTGATAGCTACAAATCTACTTAAAATTTATTTAGAAAAATTTTTACCCATAAATTTTCCTCAAAATTTCCAGCCGAAACTCTATCTTCACTATAAAAAATGTAAGCTAGACTAACAATGAAAAGATCGCAGTAACTAAAATATACAAAATGCCTTCAGAATCTCAAGAAACTGCCAGCAGCTCGCAGACGTCACCTGTCTCCAGTTTTATTCGAAACGAGAATTATCACCGATGTTCTTTGAGAAAATGTTCTTATTATACAAAGTCCCGTAAACCAAGCCTTTTTGATCCTTCCGTCGTCTCCATAAAAGTGATCTCGCGAGATATTTTAAAACGATGAACTGTTAGACATATTAACAAGGGAATTCAAACTTAATCTCGTGTGTACAGGGGTGGTTTTTGAATGCGAAGTTGGGTTGTAAATTGTGGTACAATAATTTGGTTTGCGATGTCGGGTGTACTTGTTTAGTGGTGAATTTGAATAGATTTTATTTCATAGTGTAGTAAAATTTTGTGATAATCTGATAATAAACTTAAAATTTTACGTTACAACTCACAATTTTTTATGGTTTCGCTACAAATTTTATTCTGATACAAATTTTAAATAACTTATACCTATTTATAAACCATATTCAACATCTTTCGAAATTCAGCAAAATATATTTAAAAGTATGTCTGAAAAAGCACACATGACACCCACACACACGTATATCTCATACGTAACTTAGTACCTGTCTAATATATCAGTAATCTGAAATCAGAATTTTATTGGTCTAAGAACAGAGAATGCTACTTATAATACTTATTCGCTATATCGTTGTATATCTGTGACTACCCCTTCGGGGAATATAGTCGTGCGTGAGCATATGCTATACTATATCGTTGTGTATAGTCATCATAGGTAATACAAACGGTGGAGGACGATGGAACGAGGTGACATGGGGGTGACAGGGGGCTAGCCTCTCGCCCACATAAACACTGCACGAGAAACCCTTATACCTTAGTCGCCTCGTATGATCCACGGGAAGAAATGGGGCAGTCCATTCTAAACTAGATCTACACGACAAAATTATGTTAAACAGTAATAAGATACATCCACATTTTGCATCATGACGACCCGATAGCACAGTCGGTAAAGGACAAATATTTGTATGATGAATATGAATATTTGCACCCGAGTCATGGATGTTTGTATCTATATTTGTAACTATTCTATATCGTTGTCTAGTCATCATAATACAAGTCCAGGGGGCCTACCATGAGTTTTCCCTGTACTTTACTACTGTAGTTACGTCGCCAATTCGTATGACAGAAACTAGTTCTCAACGTAACCACTAGGAGCGCTGTACGTAATTCCATACAAAATTGGTGACGTAACTACAGTAGTAAAGTACGGTGACAACTCATGGTAGACCTACAGGTAGATTCTGGTACTTACTTTAAATGTGACTAGATAATTTGTGTGACGATGTCCAATATATTTGTTTATTTTTATTACCTATAACATTTTAAATCACCTTATTCAAACAGTGTGAGCTGCTGAACAATTCTGCTTGCGAATAAAAGATACTGTTATAAGAATCAAACGTCTAGTAGTTCAGTTCAGTAAAACCTTGTGTATTACGTTTCAGCTAGCTCGCGAGGATCTGCATTAAAATGCATTTGTTACTGTGACTTTTGTAAAATGCTGAAGTTTGTGCATTATGTTATAGAATATGCATTTAGTTTGCTTTGCAATCATACATTTTTAAGAGTTTATTACAGCAATGATCACTATTTTATAACAGGGTTAACCGATGATATTGCGTTTCGACGGGTAACCTTTTGCTAGACGTCTAAGGGAAAAGGTTTACCTTTCTCTTAGTCACCTCGTATGACACGAACCCCGATATAACCCATACAGCAGGCAGGTTAAGCTCTTCAGCAAAATTGGCATACAAAAAAATAAAAAAAATAAAAAAAAAACTATCTAGTATTTACACATATATTTATTAACCTATTAAGTAGTTTTATTTAAAAGGTATATTAACTTAATATAACCAAATTTTACACAATAACAAAACTGTGTTTTGTACACAACACAATATTAGTTTTTTACAACCATGTCAGTTCAAGATAAAAGGAATAAAAGTGGATAAAAGCAATGCAAATTCCATCAGTGGGTGGATTCAGGCTGTATGATGATGATTGGAAATTGGGGACAAAGTGTGATCGATCACCTTCACATGAGAAAGAAAAAAAGGAGACTTTGAAGTCTCGTCGCTTAACTTGAGTTAAGCCTTTAAGTTTTTTCTGAAAACTCAATTCGAATCGGTTCAGTAGTTTTATATGATACAAGAAACAAACTGATGAAGAGACAAATGTTCAAAATTTCTCTTGCATCCTATAACTTTTACATCAACCTTTTTATTATTTCGCAAAATTTTTTATAGTACAGATACGCAAAGTGTAACCTACAGTTTTACTCTACGTTAATTAATATAGATAGGTAACTACACTAAAAGCACGCTGTGGTTAATGACCATTCCAAAACAAACCGCTACAATCCTTCAAAACTGAAACAGAAAACCTGCGAACCAGACACTGAAATGGCGGTTCATTTTTCACTACACTCCCACCGATGACATTACATTCATTTTGCCATTGTCCCGCCATGTCCCGACATGTTCAGACTTGTCCCTAGCTGTCCTGGCACTGCTCTGGAATATAAAAGCCGTGGATAATGCGTTTGTACCGGGACAGGTAACGAATTCTTACATTATACGGTTTATTTACAAGTCTGGTTTGGTGATGTCTTTTTGGAGATTTTCTTTTGGAGAAAATTATCTACCTTGCTTAGTCCTTTAGGAACTTAAGTAGCTAGACATATTCATATATGAAGGTAAGTACATACCTACCTAGATCGGTACATAAAACTCACGACCATAATCCCTTACAGAGTTAGCAGAAGCTTTGCTATAACACAACACTTTTTAAGGTTCACCTTCAGAATGTTGAACGTAGGACGGAATGGGGTGAATAATGTGAGAGATTATTTACCTACGTAATGAACCTACCTGAGTGAATTTTTTATTTCCTACAGCTATAAGTAGAACGTTCCGATGCGGTGGTACATAAATATAAAAAAGGGATACTCAAAGACTGCTTAAAAAACCTTATAAATGTCTCTCAATCGTCATTTAAAGGAACTATTGCGAATTAAATGCTTAACTCTCTTTCTGGAGTATGCGGAGGCGCATACGAAATACCTCCGGCGAGATGAAATACCTACTACCACAGAGTACTATATACCACAGTAACTGAAATGGTCACCCGACCGAAAACTTCAGGTTACGGCGTGGTTGCTTCGGTATCAATTTTAATACCGAAATTCAACTACGAACAATTTCAAACAATATGTTCATCTAATTCGTGACTATTCTACTTTGGACCTAACTTTCCCATCCCCCTACTCCCTTCAACCCCTCCCTAATTCTAAAATAAATAGGAGCGTAACAAACAACACATTCTCCAAGCACTTCCCGTCTGTCGACTCAAGTTCCCTCTAATTAAAATTAAACTTATGTTAGGCTTATAAATTATGCTGGTACGAATATTTTACGCTTTAGCTAGGTTGTTTAAGAGTCTGGTATACATTTTATTACTTTGTATTTCCTTGTTAGCTTAAACAAGTAGGTAGGTATCTCTATCTATACATATTTTGAGTTACATCCACGTTTTGAGAGTGCAGCGTCAAAATGGAGAGTTCAGATAATGTGTTCTGCTAGTGACTCATTTATTTCAAAGGCAGTTTACCAACGGAAAATACATAGATAACTCGTTTCTATTCTATTTCTAATTAATGGACTTCTGCGTGCGTTAGTTAGCACTGCATTTCCACTAGAGTCAAGTAACTAGTTTGTGGGAGTGATCCCGATCTCAGGGATTGTTTTTGATCAAGAATAGGAAGAGATTGAGGATTACGGACCCTCGTGTCAAAAAAATACACGCAAACCCCGCGAACAGCACGTGAGACAAGTGCTCGTGTGCAAGTGACTCCAGATAACTCATTTATTTTATCGAAATGATACAAGACAAACAGTGACTGACAATAAATACCTACCTAATATAATGTCTAATTGACACGGTGTCATATCAGAAATGTTGACAACATCTGAAGGTAATAGTAGCGATTTTAATTAATGGGTTAAGTTAGGTTAGGTACCTATACTTACTTAATGTCAAGTTTTAAGATATTTTAAAACTTGACATGGCAACTTTGTTAACGAATACTTAGGAGAGTTAGTAAGTGTTCGATAGTACTCTGTGGTGTTAGTACTACTACTTCCGTTGTCTAATGGTTAAGGGCATTGTGCTCTTGACACGGATGTCATGGGTTCGATTCCCACGGAGTAGAATAGCATAGCATAAGCTCACGACTATATTCCCCGAGGGGGTAGTCAGAGATATTCTGACACTTCAGAACATCCACGTTTCACCACTAGTACCGAAACTCTGTCCAGTGTGACGGGGGGTGAGCCCGTCGCCATTTATAATGAACAGTGGGTACAATACATGCTTCGAAATTGAAGCATGCAGGTTTCCTCACGATGTTTTCCTTCACCGAAAAGCCAGTGATGTTACAAATCGTACATAAATTCCGAAAAACTCATTGGTACGAGTCGGCCTGGACGGGGATCGAACCATCGCCTCCTGCACGGCAGGCAAGGTTACTCGCCACTGGACCACCACGGCTTCCCACGGAGTACACCTAGTGATATGTCACTTTGTGCATTTTTCCCCAGTTAGTTTGGACATTGCTGGCTGAAACACCAGTATAGGTAGCATGCCACACGTGATACGGCTGTATCACGTCTTTTATCTCGTTCGTTCGGGCGCTAATAGAAAGAGAGCGAAGGTGTGATAGCGCTGTATCACGGACATCACGGTGGCATGCTACCTATGCAGATTGTCTGAAAAGAAAGATGATACCGAGTTTCGCATGGCATGTTAAGCCGTTGGTCCTGGCTGCTCTCTCTGGTGGTCGTAGTCTTAACATAAAAATAATTTCAGAGGCCGTGTTTGAAAAATCAGACACCAGGGCATGCTGCCCATACGATAAAAAGAAGACTAAGATAATGATGATCGAGTTCCCACACATTCAAAGTAGGTAAAATATCGAAGTGCGTTTAAAGAAACAGAAAACTACGGCAGTGCGTAAACCATTCACAGAATTTACAAGTCGCCAAAATATTTGTAAGTACCTAAATCATTATTTTTGAATTTACTAAAATATACTCAAATAGGCGCAATCTTATAATAACAAAGGATGTCTCAAAATAAAACACACAAAATCTTGTATTGATTTTCTTAGGAACTAGATCCAAGCATCTGCGAACGACATGTCGCATCGACAGTTTCTTGGCAACCAAAGATTTAATTACAAGCTTCTGACTGGCATGATTCTGGCACTGGCTGGCTGGCCACAAACATCCTGGCAGTTGGCACCGGACCACGGAAAAAAACGTGTTGAATTGTTTCTACTTAATTGGAGAATTTGTGAATTGGATGGCGTGTGGTTTAGGTTAGTTTTTGTGCATGTTTCATTAGATTCGTTGTCGTTTCACTTCGTATTTAAGTAGCAGCTTTGTATGATGTCAGTAAGTATGGTAGTTGGAATATAAATAGCTACTTAATCCACAACCTGGACACTTCATACAAACGGGCTCGCACTGTCAAATAGAAGCTAGTGCTTACTGTCCATCTCCCTTACCACCGAGGCCTCGAGGGGGTGAAGTCAAAATTGATGGGGTCGTTCGCAGGTACAGTAATGTATGTACTCGTTCTTATAAAGGGTGTACTAAACCTAAATACGTTACATACTTTAAGGGGTGCTTAAGACCAATAACCTGAACAAATCAACTGTTCCACAGAAAATGTAAATAGCTACACGACCAAAATACACATAATAACACAGCAGATTTTATTTTTTAAGTTGTTCTCATAGTAAAAGTTGTTCAGTTTGATGCACCTGTACTTGTCTGAGGCACCTCGAATAATATTTAACGATCGATGATAACGATGAATTTAACGATCGAACGAATAAAATAATATTTAATTTTTCTTTTATTTAAACTAAGTATTTATTAAAAGTGGTGGTGGTCCAGTGGCGAGTAACCTTGCCTGCTGTGCAGAAGGCGATGGTTCGAACCCCGTCCAAGCCGACTCGTACCAATGAGTTTTTCGGAATTTATGTACGATTTGTTACACCACTGGCTTTTCGGTGAAGGAAAACATCGTGAGGAAACCTGCATGCTTCAATTTCGAGGCGTGTATTGTACCCACTGTCCATTATAAGTGGCGACGGGCTCACCCCCCGTCACACTGGACAGAGTTTCGGTACTACTGGTGAAACGTGGATGTTCTGAGGGTTCAGAATATCTCTGACTACCCCCTCGGGGAATATAGTCGTGAGCATATGCTTATGCTGCTTTATTTATTAAAAGTAAACGCTTAAGATTAAGCACAAATTGTGCTTAAGCATTAGCCTAGCTTTTATGCCTTCACCAACGCTAAAATATAATGTGAACGGGATGACTAGGTAGAAAACTTTATCCCGTCTACCGCAGGTATTTAAATTCTTCACAAAAGTGTCTATCACCAAACAATTTTCACGATCGTATTCACTTAACACAAAAACAATGGACAGACGAGCTAATTAGCCACGAAGCGTCTCGTCTGTCGTCTCAACTTGCGGGCGGTGTATTAATCAAACTGCTGGGAAGTCCATTAGTGGGACAGACAAAAGAGTTGGGGACAATCGATGTAATCGCGCTACCGCAAAATGCTTCGTGTTGTTTAGGGTGTCAAGGTTTCTTCCTGGAATTTGGGGACAATTGGGGAAATTGATAAAGAAGGTTAGGACTGATTGCTACTATAGGGCAATTGCAACTATGGATCAATTTCACTCACACGATTCACTTAATTCAAGGAATTTAATATTGTGGAGCGAGTAACCTTGCCTGCCGTGCAGGAGGCGATGGTTCGCTCCCTTCCAGCCAACTCGTATCAATGAGTTTTTCGGAATTTAGGTACGATTTGTAACACCACTGGCTTTTCGGTGAAGGAAAACATCGTGAGGAAACCTGCAGGCTTCAATTTCGAGGCATGTATTGTACTCACTGCCATTATAAGTGGCGATGGGCTCACCACCTGTCACACTGGACAGAGTTTCGGTACTACTGGTGAAACGTGGATGTTCTGAGGTTTCAGAATATCTCTGACTACCTCGGGGAATATAGTCGTGAGCATATATATGCAAATTTAATATTTATTGTAATTTTTCATAATTAAGTATGTAAATATGTTGTTTTTGTGTACAATAAAGAATCAAAGAATTTTTTGTCTGAGTTGGTGTCGATGTAGAGTTCGAGATTGCGACTGAGAATACGGATCTATCTACTAACCAAATAAGTATAATTGTATTGTTGTGTTGTGTAGGTATTGTAGTGTTTATCCCGGAATATTGTAGCAACATGGCGTACCTACAATAATGTCATCTTGAAGCAATGATGGATGAGCCTCGTTCCTCGTGTCTCCGACATCGGCAGCGGTTTGCTTGTGTCAGTACTTTGTATTCAACCCTAAGATATTATTATTAATTTTGGAAACATTGAGAGTAACTAACTAGGCAAGGTAACAACTTATCTCTTGTGCGTTCATAGTGATAGGGTTTATCATCCTAGCTAGCTAGACTGGTAGATATTTTTTATGACGTGCTCGTAGCTTGGACTGTCTTGACATCATAGATAAATTACACTACACTTATGAAGCTGTTGTTCTGGTAGTAGGTATATATCTATTCTTTGGTATTGCTCCATCAGAACTAAAATCGTCTAGGGAGCGAGGTGCAAGAATAGAGCCTCCCCGATTGAAGTACGTACGGAACCCCTGATCCGTCCGGCGCACCCTGGACAATCAGAAAGCTTATAAACGCTGATTGACTTTCTACACCACGATGGCCAGTCAAACTCTATGAGTAAGGAAATGCCATCGACTTGACAGAAAATGAGGATTCACAAAATTAGCAAATTGCTATCAATACCCAATGACATATTATATTATACGTTTTAAAAATTTTGGATTTATGAAAAATTTAAAAAGTTATGAAAAATGCTAATCATGGTAAAACAGATTAAGGTGCTAACCATTACTACCAAAAGTGATCACCTACTCCAAATTTTCATTACTTTCAGTGAAAGAAAGTTCCTAATATACATTTAGCCAGAGTTTAAAACAAAATATTATAAGTTTTTAAATCTTTTTATTCACAGGACATATCAAAGGGGATGTTTCAGACCAACAAACTGATCAACTTTTACTATGGAACCAACATCATTAATAAATTTAGGTCTAGTAGCTGTCCCATAGAACAGCAGATTTTTTACGCCATTACGATGTTCGCTCCATACTAATAGCGAAAGTTGTTCACTTTGATGGCCCAAAGCACCCTGTTCCATGCGTAACGCATTTAATTTTACACCTAGTGAATATATGAAGCAGCAGCTTTTTTATTTTTCTCAATGTTGGCAGTCGACAAAAAAACAAAAATAAACCGCTGTCCTATTGGTATATAGGACAGCGGGTTCCACAATAGAGTCGACTAGTATATAGATAGTTACCTACCTACTGCGGTTTTGTAGTAAGTATAATTTTTTTCTCAATTACCTAGCTCCACACCCACAGTGAACGTAATGTTACTAAGGTAGGATGTTTTGTTAGACCCATATTATCTCATCTCATCTCACTATATAATATAATATAATATAATATAATATAATATAATATAATATAATATAATATAATATATAATATAATATAATAATATTATAAATGCGAAAGTTTGTGACGATGTTTGTAAGGTTGTAGGTTTGTGTTACAATCACGCATAAACGGCAGAACAAATTTGGACGAAATTTGGCACGCAGATAGAATGTGATCTAGATTAACACATAGGATACATTTTATCCCAGTAATGGGCTCCCGTGGGATAAGTGGAGATAATTTACAATGATTTACCACACTGACTTGTGCTGACAGATGTATTTGGGACACTGTATTTGGGACGTATTTTGTTTTTTCAAGTGGTATAGGTACATAGTACTTCTTTTTTTCATCGCTCTTCTTAGAAGTCTTGTAGCGCATTCGGTAAATGGTTAGACTTACACACATGAGGTGAAGGTTCGATTCTTGGTCGAGATGAAATTTTAAAATTTTTACTTTTTTAAATAAAATTACATACAAGGTATAGTATTATAATAATCTGTGCTACAAGCTACACAATTGTATCCATTTAAATTTTTTTTGCTTTTTGTAGTCCAACAAGAATAGATTTTATACACACAAAAAAAACGAACAAAATAGGTAACCAATGATCGGTAAATCAACTACAGATATTAGGTGTAGCAGAGATCAATGGCTGTAAACTGGACGGATCATCTTCTTCACGGCAGCAAGCCCTGGTGTCAGAGTTTATACAGACCGCCTTACGGCATCTGACGTGGTTTTTATGTAACGGAAGCACGGAATCATCTTTCTCTTCAGACAATCAGGCCCAGGATGCTTAATACACTTTGGATGGTGACGCGTTTTCACCGTACGCGCCAGCCTTCTGGTCACCTGTAGCATAAACTATCCTGGAAACTATTTTCTTTAATAATTAGCTTCCCAGACCCATGGTCTCTACACCAAATGGATCTGCCTAAGACCTGCATATAACCTACCTACTTTTTGAAGAGCAGTTTCCCTTTCTGAGCAGGAATATAGACGTGCTAATACGTGCTAAATAAGCGGGCCCTGGCGTCAGTGAATGTCCCATCTATACTGGAGCCTCAGGGTATGGTTCGGTCGGATGGGAAGAGACCAGATGGCCTGTCCCTCATACCGTGGAGTCGTGGTAGGTGTCTGGTTTGGGACGCCACGTGTTTCGACACTTTGGCGCCTTCTCACGTCCCGGGGTCTTGTAAAGTCAGAGAAGAGACGTATCATGGTTTGAGAGAAGGCTATGAGTTTCTGCCTTTCGCTGTAGAGACCTTACCGCCTGTTGAGGTCCCGCAGCGAAACTTTTTCTAAAGTGCCTCTCGAGGTGCCTGTTAAAGGCCACGGGAGACAGGTGGGCTGGCAGCTATTTTGCCCAAAGGATAAGTTTAGCTACCTATTCAAAGAGGCAACGCGGCCAGCCTCCTAGTGCCTCGGGTCGGCGCTTTGGAGGATATCTTTTATTTGTATTTTGTAAGAGTTTTTATGGTTTCTGTGGTGTTTTGTATTTTATGTGTTTTTGTGTTAATTTTTTTTTTAAATGTAAATGCCCAGTACATGTACACGTATGTAAATTTACGTTAGCGATAATAGTGTATTTCTTGATACCTACTTGATATAAGTAGTAGTCGCCATAGTTGAATCGACTCTCCCAAACTATAATTTTTTCTATGAAAAAGACGTTTCAGAAACCGCTCGGCCTGGCTGCAAGATTGACCCTGGAGACCAGGTCCACCAAGTTATTTTAAATTAAATTATAGTATTGTCTTCTTTTAAATAGATGGCGTTATAAGTTTTAAAATAAATTATGGTATCGTCTTCTTTTAAAAAGATGGCGTTATTAGTTTTAAAATTAAACTGTAGTACCTTCTTCTTTTAAGTAGATGGCGTTAAGTGTATTTTTAAAGCAAGTCTGCAACATAAATTTATTCAAAAACATAGATTTAAAACTTTTCGCCTTCCAAAACATAATTACCGTCAAACTGAACAACGTTCTCTATGGGACAGATTACGAAATCAGGAAAATCAGCAGCATATATTCGGCTCAAGTAGATTTGCAGTTTTGTATGGAATAGCTGATTTTTTTTTCGCTGTTTCGTTGTTGGTGCCATAGAGAAAGTTGTTCAGTTTGACGGTCTGATCATCCCCTTAAAAAAGTGTCACCATATTAAGAAGGACTCTGTATATTCGATCCAGCTGTTGCCTCCACCGATTTGCACTTGCCAGCCGGCGTGGTGGAGTATACTCTATCTTCTCACGCTTATACACGTGAATGGAGGTCTGTGACCAGGAATGGGTTGTAGAGACGTTGCCGAAGTCATATTATCTGCGCGTGATAATATTAAAGTGGATCAGCACTTGCGCAGGTACAGATCCACTCTCTCGCTCTCTGCCACCCGGTGCCAGTGGACCGGGACCAGGAGTGGGTTGTAAGATGATGATTATGCTGCTCGACATATAAATAGTAGAGACAAATTTAAGTGATGGATCAGTAAAATATATTTTTCTGGTACCTACTTATATAGGTACTTACTGATGTTCATTTTACTTCTCTCTATGAAAATTCATGATCTTTTAGACGAGACACGACAAACAATCACAAATGTACACGCAGACGAAGTCGCGGGCAACAGCTAGTATTAAATAATCATTAATGCGAAGCGACGATAATGTCGCTGCTGTCGTCGCCTTAAAGCAGCAAATATTTTAAAGGCGTGTAGAAATGGAGAAATCGGTCTCAGGGGGAATCAACGTAAAAGCTCACCGAATATCATTTACCTAACCGTGCATGCATAATTACTACCTACACCTACTTACGAAAATTAAAAATGATAAAACGGTGGTAAGAAATTAATTTTTGGGCGTTAATTAATGATATACCTAGGAAGATACTAGTTACCTACACTAGTTAAAGCCCGACCAGAAATATAATAAACTAATATAATGAACTAATTTTTGTACTTGGATCATTGGCATTAAAGGTAATAGTCGATTGCAGCGCCTCCAAACAAGGTTTTTTTATATTTCTGGTCAGGCTTTACACCCTATTGGATGAGGAAGGGCGAGGATAAAGTTTTATCGCCTTGGAAGAGCCTATGTTCAGCAGTGGACGATGATAGGCTGATGATGATGAATCAATGGAATTTGGCATTTTTTCGCATTTGTACAGATAATTAACTTTTGATTGTCCACTACTGGTTTTTTTTATAGCCTTGTCCCACTGCTGGGCAAAGGCCTCCCCTCTTTTCCTCCAATCCTGCAACGCAAAATCGGGCCAACCGTTCAGGAAAATAGGTATTAAAATCGTAAATAAATTACTTTTGTTTACTGAATTAAAATCGTCGCCCCATCTTCTACTGGGTCTTCCTCTACGTCAGCAACCGTCCTGTGGAACCCATTCTGTGGTCATCTTGGTTCACCCCCTCCGGGTGCCTATCCGGGTTTGCCATCCACCGGAAATAATGCGAACTACCTATAAAACTTGCAACCTGCTCTATAAGATATTCAATTAGTTCCCTCATCCCCCAACAGATGACGCAGATTCACCGAATATTTATGTAACGTCTTTTACTGAAGCTTCCACAACCCTCTGCTAGAGGGCATTCAATCAATTCTAGAACTGCGTGCAGTAGCAATTTAACAAACGTCATAATTTGCGGTAAACTGTTATTGCGAGACAAACCTAATAGGGGCAAACTCATCGATTTAAAACTTTTCGCTTACGCTGAAAGATGGAGCCAAGAAATCGAGAGCGAGATAACCAGTTGTGAAACCTTATGTAAACAAAAAAAGACAAAACATTATTTTTTGTTTCGGTCACCGTGGCCGGTTTTTGTGTTTGGCAAGATGTCAATCCCATAGAATCTTTACGAAAAAAATTTTCTTTTAGTGTGCAAAAGTCAAACTATTGCTGTTCCATGTGCGGCCACGATATGGCTTAATCTAGAGTGTAAATCTAAGGGCAAACTAAATTAGCATTTAAAAAATCCATAAAAAATAAATTCCGAATATACTTCAATAAAATATTTACATTTGGGAATGTCTTATCTTGTAAACACATTCAATCACAATAATTTCTCTTAAAAAACAATCGTTTAAATCGACTACAACATGGATAAAACCAAATTTTTCTCGTCACTCGTGAAATGTAGGACCGCTGCTATGGCGTTCAGCATGTGTTTCCTGCCGGCATAGTCCGTGGACATCAGGTACGCCATCACTACGTTCTTGAGATATTCCAGGTTTGCACCTTCTCTGGATTGAATTCTTCTGAGCCTGCGGAAACAAGATTACAAACATTAATTTGACTTACTCGAATATTTATAGGACGGACATGACTGTGAGGGTGATAGAATGGTGAAGGAAAACATAGTGAGGAAAACTGCACACGCCGAAGAAGAAATTCCGATGCGTATGTGAAGTCTACCAATCTGCATTGGGCACGCGTGGTGGACTAACCATGCACCCTTCCCGAGGCTAGGCCTGAGCTCTGCAATGGGACGTATATAGGCCGTGATTATGATGCGAGGATGATGCGCATAGAGGTATGCTTCGTTGGTTTGTTCATGTGGAGAGGATGAGTGACAGCAGATGTACGAAAGAGATCTATTGTGCGCATTTTAATGGAAGTGTCGGTAGAGGGCGACATCGTGTACTCTGGTGAAATCAGTTATATCGTCAGAAAGGTGAGGTGCGGGGTACTCGAAACCGGCGGGCATGTATGAAGAGATTTATGGATGTGAATGAGGCGAGAGGTATGCAGGGATCGTAGAAAATGGCGCGCCCTGGTCTCTGCCTAACCCTCTGGGAAAGAGACGTGACGTTATAGATACCTAGATACATAGAATGGTTCATTCTTAGAAAATTGGGGTAAGAGGATCCGCTACAGGTTGGACTGTGTCAAGCTGTCAAATAAGCTTATGTAAGTATATTGTACTATTTATTTATGTGTGTTTCTATTACCTTTCAATTTCTTCTTTCAGTGTCCTTAAAACTTCTTTGAAACGTTCTTTTTCTATCGTCGCTTCACGTTGACTGTCTCTGAAAGCACAAAATAACCCTTTTAGTTGAAAATAGCTGAGGTTAGAAGAGAACATGATTTTTATAAGTACATAAACCAATGGTCCCTTCGGGGTATTCTAATGTTTTAAAAATATTGTTTAAGCTTTAGTATTTGTTGGAGTAGCACTTTTTCAATTTGGGTTTTCTTATTGAGAAATCTTTAATATTGTGATTAGGTCGCCACTGAGCTGCAAAATTACTCCTAAAGCCGGAATGCGAGCAGTTACATGGCGATGGATTTACTATCTGTCACAGAGTTTAAGCAATGATAGTGTAATTTAAACATGCTATATTTGGAATAACTCTTATGTCGTCAGAGTGTCATCTTAGAACTTATCCTAGGGCAAGTCCTTGCCAGTCCCATCATAAGATACCCTAGGGCAAGTATTAATATAATAATGTACCTATATTGTCCCTCTAGGATGTGTTTCTCTTTCCTCAGCTGTGTTATATCGAGATCTTTCCTGGCCAACTCGTGCGCATAGTGTAACATATGCGGCGGTGCCGTCACGTCCTGTGAACGATCAATTTTTACTTTACTTATTAGGTTCACACAACAGGTTACATACAAAGCTAATTACAATGTAATATACAACGAATTACATTGGCAATCAACGAACTGTAGGAATGTCAAAGTCAAAGTCAATATAATTTATTCAATATAGGAGGTTGACGCACACTTCTTAAACGTCAAATCGTTTTTACGGCTACCTACCACTGCGATCACTGGTTTTAGAAAAGAATTGAAAACTTTATTTTCGACCAACGGAGATCACAATTTGCTAGTAACAACACACTTAGCCCCACTTGCGCCAACCACAGGTTAGCAATTAACTTCGGACTAAATAGCTCTCTCAGTTGTTTTTCTATACAAAAAGTCATGGGTTACCAACTTAACCTGGAGTTTATTGCTAACCCAGGTTGGCGTAAGTGGGGCTTAGCATATTGTTTAATCATAACAACATAATTACGACTTAATTATAATTTTTGTTCAGTTTTGTCAGCAAATGAAAAGCAATAGTTAAAATTAAAATTTAAATATTATTTATTGCCTTTCTCTTATACTGACAGTCAAACCTACTCGCAAACATGGTCAAGATGCTGTTGGCACTGGCGCTTATCCTACGCACGAGGGAATTACAAAGCAAAAGTGCATAGTAGTGTAGAAACAATCTACTCGCGCATCGACAAACATACCCGATGCACTACAAAATCGGCACCCTGAACTGAACACGTTATGAGTCATATAACTTATGACCAATTTTTATGATGTTTTTTTACTCACCGTAAGCATCCCATGTCCCTGTTCCTTCCAATGCCCCTCTTCCATACTGACTTTTCTGGAGCGATCATTTCGAGCTCTAATCAAGTTGTCGGTTTCATCCAATAGAGCCGAGTACCGGTCCCTTTGTGTCTGTACCTGCTTATCTAGGCTTTGAATACGGGTTTTGAGATCCGACACTATTTCTTTGTGGTAGTCTTGCTCGTTTTTCAGTTTCTGTGCAAATAAAAAAATATTTTGGACAATGTCACACAGATTTTCTAGTCCAAATTGAAGTACCAGATTGAAGCGCCAGTTTCGGTGCAAAATTGAGGTTTCGGTTTCCGGAGAATACCTCTCGAAACTAAAGATATGATCGAAACTGAAGTGGCGAAGTGAAAAGCGTCGATTTCACGCATGGATTGTGCTCTGTTTCTTTTGTGGTGCGAATTTATAAGTTACATACACACAGACATAGTTACATACCTCTGGTCTTTTTAAAAATTGTTAATTTTAAGCATGTCTCACTTATGTTGTTGAGTCGCAGTCTAGACTTAAAATATTTCACTCGTGTTACTATAAGTTTTAAAATTGATTGTGACTTGTTTGAGTACCTAATAAATAAAATAAAAAATAAAAATACATAGGTACAACTATTAGCTGTCTTGCATGCAGCTGTAACAAGGCTCACTTTTAGCGTAGTAACGATTTCAAGATGAAATGCGTAAAGTAGTTATAGGTAGCTATAGCTTTTCGAGCACAAAAACAATACATAAGAAACCGTAATCCCTTAGTCGCTTCGAACGACACTCACGGGAAGAGGGGTGGTCCATTCGAAGCCTGATTTGTAAGTTAATAGAGTTTTTTTTATTTAAGTCAAATCTTAAGCTTTCAAACCAAAAAGTTTCATCAAAATAGGATCAGTAGTTTTTGCGTGATGCTCGGACGAACAAACAAACAAATAGGCCGACAAAAATCTAAAAAAACAGACAGACACTCAGTTGCAGAAAGGCTCATTAAAGTTTATCCTCATTTAAATCTCTTGCTGTTACTTTTTGTCTTGTTGACGTAGTAAAAGCTAGCAAGAGATTTAATGGAGGATTAACTCTAATTAAACCATATCGTAACTTTTTCATGTAGGAACATAATTATCTTCAATGTACAGACAAACTTCTGTAAGTGTAATAGTTTTATAATAGTTTAGATATTACACTATTTCCTGTTAGGTCTTGCCTAAACCTATTTATTTTATTTTATTATTCTTAGGAAGATTTACAGCAATTATTAAAGGGTCCCACGTCCCACTGCAGGGCACAAGACTACACTCAAGGAGAGCGTATGTACGCTACGACCACGAACTCCTGGTTTCCTTTCCAGGACTCGGCCTACCCATCCGTTGTCCGTTCTTCTGCATGTGCCCAACCCTACAGTAGGATATATTATAAAGATTTATGATAATAATAAACAAATTATTACCTCTTCATAAAGTTTCATACTGTCAGCTTTGTCCTGTTTCTCCTCTTCCAATAACAAAATATAAGTGTCAACCTTCTCTTTCAACACATAAATCTCTCTCTTCAAATCTTCTATCTCAGCCTCCTTTTCACTGCCGTCGTCTGGAGAACTTTTCAAATTTTGACTTTTGTACAACTCAAATTCGACTTTCAACTTTTCGAAATCCTCTCTGCATTTTGTATGAACATTTTCGTAGACTTCTACATTGAATATTGTTGTTATGTCTATGGGGTTTCCGAGTTTGTCGTTTTCTGATATTAATTCTTTTTTTAATATATGTATTTTGTCTATTAATGTTTGTAGGTATTCGCTGTCTGCTAATTTTTCGTTGTCCGTTTCGCTTTTCTGTTGAAGGTCGTCTGAAATCAAAAATATCAGATTAAAAATAATCTCGTAATAAAAAAGTCGTGGTGGTCTAGTGGCGAGTAACCATGCCTACCGCGCAGGATGGTTCGATCTCCGTCTAGGCCACCTCGTACCATTGAGCTTTAAGGATTTGTAACACTACTGTCTTTTTCGAAGAAGGAAAACATCGCGAAGAAACCTGCATGCTTCAATTTTGAGGCATATATTATATCCAGTATCCACTGTTCATTATACGTGGAGACGGTCTCACTACCTGTCACACTGGACAAAGTTTAGGGACTACTATTAAAACGTAGATGTTTGGAATTTTCAGAATATCTCTGTGCATATTTGCTGTGTTAAGCATATTTATGCATGAATGCAAAATAGTCTCAAGCAATTCCGCTCCGAAAATACACTTAAAAAAATACATGACGTAACGTCTGTCGCTCCGTGGAAAATTCCGTTACGATACGTTCCGTTACATTACAGTTACCTGCATCATCATTCTATATTCGTCCCACTGCAGGGCACAGTATCCTCAAGAGTGGTATGGGCGTTTGACCACCATACGCGCCCAATGCAAATTGGTGAACTTCAGATAGGTACGCATTGGAATTTAGTCTTCAGTGTTTGCAGGTTTCCTCATGTTTTACTATACCGTATGAGAGCAGTCGGTATTACGTAGAGAAGTTAAAAACTCATTGGTACATGTCATATCGACCATGCGGATTCGAATCCGGACCCTTATGATTGTTTCCATACCTGTCGACTCCAAATTAAGGTGAACGCAGACTTGGCCGCACCGCACGCGGAACAGTATCTATTTGTATGAACTGACATATACAAACGCTGCGGCCACATCTGTTAGTTCATACAAAAAGAGCCTGCGGCGCGTGTGGTGCGGCCAAGTCTGCGTTCACCTTTAGCGGGGCAAGAATAATAGGGTTAGGTCTCGCTACCGAATGACATCATATTGTCAGAAACCCAAAAGATAAACTCCCATTATCTTGTTACACGATGCCAGCTGCTCGAAATCGAAGATATTTACGACGCGTTGGTGTTTGCCTTGTGACGTTTGTTTGCCCATATTTAAAGGCAGATGATAATAGCAAGTATCGGTGTCTACACACGAAAGTCGCCGACCCTTCGACATTGTCGCCGACACATTGTTGGCGAGTCGGCGACGTTCGGTACCTTAACAAACTGAGTTTCGTCCACTTACCAAATCCACTAGGTCCAGCAATCTTCTCCAGTATCCTGCCATTCAACGAATCCTTCAGCTGCTGTATGAGCTGTTGATCCCGCCGCCTGCGCAGGTCGTACTCGCCTACAGTCTGCGACAGTTCGGCTAGCTTGCCTTCCAGTAACGCCACTCTTTCTTCTTGTCGGGCGCAGATCTTGCGAGCCGATTCTTCTGCTCTTTTCGCTTTTATTTGTTCCTGGAAATTTGTAGTTGATGTGTTATTTATAAGGAACCAGCTATTGCAGCCATTTCGTTTTAAAAGTAGTGGAGACTCCGTGGAGTGGTTACTTAATTATTTTATAACCAACTAGTGTTTACCCGCGACTTTGTCCGCACAAATAATATCCTTACCAGATTTTAAGTCAAATCATAAGCTATCAAACAAAAAAGTTTCATAAAAATCGGTTCAGTAGTTATTGCGTGATGCGCGAACAAACATACAAACAAACAAACAAACAAACAGAAAAACAAAGGGCTTTGAACTTTTTGGCATAGTGGTAACCATAATTTTGCAGGAATTTCGGAAATTTTTCAAAAATGTGGCGCATCCTGAAACCTATGTATATCGATAGAGTATGTATAGACGAACAAAAAATGTCCTATAAACTATAGTCCTAAAGTGCAACGTTTTCGAGATAATGCATGTTAAAGATGTTGTGTATACAGGGTAAAAATAAATACTTAAAACTCTTAAGGGGGTTGTTTAGACCATGAAACTGAAAAACTTTCACTATGGGACCAACATCGAAATCGCGAAAAAAAAAATCTGATATCTCATACAATATATTTTTTTTTTCCCGATTTCGATATTGTTCCCATAGTGAAAGTTGTTCAGTATGATGGTCTAAACCACCCCCTTGAATGTTTATTTGTATTTTTGTAACACCTTGTACCTACCTACTTGTAAGGGTGTAAGTGACAGCCTAGCAAATACTGAAATGGTGAACTCAAACCATCAAATAGAACAATTTTCACTATGGAGGCTACCTCAGGAAACGAGAAAAAAAATCTGCGGTCCCATACAAAACTGTTATACCTACCTGACTAAAATGTATGGGACACCAGATTTTTTTCTTGCGTTTCCTGAGGTAGTCTCCATAGTGAAAGTTGTTCAGTTTGATGGTCTGAGTTTACCGTTTCAGTATTTGCTAGGTTGATCGTATATCAATATAATCGCAACGCTCCGTCGGTAGCGAGTTGCAGAGAGCTATGGAATTCAATCTTGAGGTCCAGGTCTGAATCCGCACGGATGACATATGCCATGTACCAATGAGTTTTTTCTGACTTATGTACCTACGTAGCACCAACTGCTCTCAAACGGCATAGGAAAACATTTTGAGGAAACCTGCATACGATGAAAAAGAAATTCCGATGCGTATATGAGGTCTACCGCACCGCATTGTGCACGCGTGGTGGACTAACGTACATACACCCTCCATGAGGGTAGGCCTGTGCCCTGCAGTGGGACGTAGGTGGTGGACGTTTGGGGTGGTTAAGGATCTACCTCCTCCACCCCGGACAACGCCGCCACCACAGACTACCAAGTTTGTGGTGACGGCCGAACGATCCCCCCACAGCGGTACTAGGCTCCGCAAGGAGCCGCCTGGCTTGCGCCCACCCTCCTGCTGGAGTCTTGCGCCAAGCAGCTTGCTGCATTCCGTCGGTGTGCAGGAGTGCCAGTGCTATTGGGGAATGGGAGAAAATCAGCTGTGCTGTTCGGAACCGGTCTTGGCCTCTGAGCAACACTGTACCGGGAAACTCATTCTGGAGGGTAGCGGGATCCGAAGCACGGTGACAGTCGTGGGTCGGTACCGCAGTTAGTAGGGGGCCCAAGTAGTGCGCTCGCCACGAGTGAAAGGCTGCCCCACTGCAGCCTTGGCGACTGGAAGGGAGGTCCCGGTGGCCATTGCAGGGGGGATCGGGCGTCCCCGCAGTCTACAAGTGAGTTTCCCATCAGTCAGTCGAGCCCAAGAGGTCCATCAGGGTAACTGAGGAGCGTATCTCGACGGAGCGGAGCTTGTTTTTCTGGGGGACTTAAATGCCCACAACAGCGAGTGGCTGTTCCTGTTCCAGAAAACTAACCATGCTGGCAGAGAGACGCGTAAGTTTGCGTTATCGCTAGATATCACCCAGCTGGTGAATCAAGCAACGCGGGTAACGGATGTCGATGGCCATACGCCCAATCGTTTAGACTTTCTGCTGACATCAGATCCAGACAAGCACTCAGTATCGGTCTTTGCACAGACTGGCATCCTACCCTTCTGGTAGTAAACAGTTCTGGTCCCTTTCAAAATCGGTCGAATCCAATTTCTACCGTCCCCCTTTGCCTCCCATGCAGAAACCTGGTGGGTCACTGACTGAGAAAGCGAATTTATATGCTTCTCTGTTTAGGAGCAATTCACGTCTGGACGCTCGTGCCAAACAGCCACACATGCCGGAGATGACAATACACACGAAAGAGGTCCGCAGAGCATTGCGTAGTCTGCATGTGAGGCCAGCGCCCGCGGCATGATACATCGATAAACGTTTTATCGCGCCTGCTAACTCGTTCGTTCGCGCGCAAAAAGAAAGGGAGCTAGGGCGCGATAGCGTTTTATCGCGCGATCATGCCGCGGGCGCAGGTCCTGATGGAATACCTGCAAGAGTGCTGAGATATTATGCGCCTGAGTTGTCTCTTGTTTTAACACGCCTGTGTCGCCTCTCTCTCAGAACAAGAACGATTCCGAAGAAGGGCATTCGTTCCGACCCCTGCAACTACCGACCTATAGCCATCACTTCCATTCTCTGTAAAGTCATGGAAAGAGTACTTAACAGTAAGTTGCGGACATACCTAGAAGATAATGATCTACACAGTGATCGTCAATATGGCTTTCGCCGGGGGCGATCGACTGGGGATCTTCTTATGTCAAACTCAAACTCAAAATAATTTATTCAATATAGGAGCCTGAAGCACACTTATTAAACGTTAATTCTTTTTTAAGTTACCACCGCTTCGGAACGTGTTGTCGCTGTAGAGAAGATGCGGCCAGAAACTCTACAGCATAACACGACTTAATACTATTGCAATATAAATTCTTACGCTAAGGTTATTTAAAAAGTAATACATAGTCTATTTAATTAAATTAATAATTGATGTATGTCACGCACTGGTGGGGCGAGGCCATCGAGAAACACAGCGAAGCACTAGTTGTGTAATTTGACATCTCGAAGGCCTTTGTCAGGGTATGGCACGCTAGATTGCTGAGCAAGCTTCCTGCTTATGGCATCCCTGCTGATCTCTGCAGCTGGATATCTGATTTCTTGAGTGAACGGTCGATTAGAGTTGTCATTGACAGCTGCTCAGAGGTCGGAAGACCTCATGGCAATTGATGCTGGGGTTCTTCAAGGGTCTGTTCTCTCTGCGAGACTTTTCCTGCTACACATCACTGACCTCTTTGTGTCAGGTATTATTGGGTATGCAGATGACAGTACTGTCACAGAGAGATATCTATCCGGCGCTTGGGGCGGGGATGAAATACGTTCGCAGAGGGAAGCCAAGGTGGAGCGGACAAACTTGACTTTAAGTCTTGTCTCCCAATGGGGTGACAATAATCTAGTCAACTTCAACGCCACCAAAACACAGGCTTGTCTGTTCAACGCCAAAGGAGTTCGTTTATTCTGGTTCCTACTTTCCGGGGAAGATAAATCTGTCCCTGTTTCCGACAGTCTTGAGCTTCTGAGCATGCGTTGACTACGAAACTCAACTTCGGCGCTGACATCGAGTCTAAGGCTCAAAGTGCAGCCAAAAAGCTGGGCATCTTAAACAATGTACTTCACTCCTGGACAGCTCTTAATGTTGCATAAAGCTCAGGTCCGATCGTGTATGAAGTATTGCTGCCACATGTGAGATGGCTCAGCTAATTATCAACTAGAGGCTCATTGGCGACAGTAATCTGGTTGGTGGAAACCAAGCTTCACAGCCTAGCCCACCGCCGCAGAGTAGCCTGCTTGTCGGTCTTCTACAGATTGTACTTCGGTGAGTGTGCACCAGAGCTGCATGAGCTCATCCCGCCTTCCCCTTTCTACTATCATCGAACTTCCAGACGCACCGCGGGATACCACCCCTTCTTGGTTGATGTTTATGATACCTACCTAGGTAAACGGACCTGAAAAAAAACCTGACGTAATCTTGTCTAATCACGAGTGAAGCACCCATTTATTTTTGTGTGTGTGCTGACGCGGTACAAAATGGTGGCGGGTTGTAGGTCCTAAGCCTAGAACTGGTGCATCTGTGTGAGTGTAGGTCCCTTGTAGAACAAACGAATATGTAGGACCTTGCATGCTCATGTTTCACATCTTTTTAGTGTCACATTACGTCCGCCTTTTTTTCAAGTCCGTGCTTAGGTATAAACGTTTTCTATTACACCTTTCTCTTTTTGGTGAAAAAATACAGCGGTAGGTAATTTATTTCAAAAAAAGTTCTCATTGGATTTTTTGTTATTTCAATTAAATTGTAATTGCAATTAAGAAAAACATAGACATAGCACATGATTAAAATATATTCCATGTGGACATAGCCCAGACAAACATTTATTTCATCTGTTGAGGTACAATAGCAAATACAACCTGCACGACGACGCACTACACACTGCCAGTATTTTTATTTTATTTTTTTTGCTTCTTACACTGCCAGTATAAGTTGACCGCGAAGTATGCAGCGCGTCGTGAGGCGTATTTGTACTTACACACGGCGACACATCAAGCTGTTCATAACCAAAATAAGCTGGCCGCGAGTAGGTTTAGGCTGCATGACGTATGAGTCGTCGCGCGGCCAGCTTATTATTTTGGTTTTGTATAGGTTGATGTGTCACCGTGTGTACGTGTATACCTGCACAGATGAAATAAATGTTTGCCACTTAGAAAAAGTATATGTCTAGAATGAGCCTCACACTTGTTCCGTATAAAACAAAAGGGGCTAACTTTCTTAGGTTGGTGTGCGTGAGGCGCCATACTAATTATGTATGTGTGCGTGTATATGTATAGGGTTTTGGAACCAGTACTGGTTCCTATTTTTTTCGACGCTTTCGTAGCTTTGACTGTCTATCTTGATAATCTAAGGTTTGCCATTAATACAGGAACTTTTTTCGAAATAAATTATCATCAATAAGTACCTACCTACCTCGGTATATTTCTCATACTGGGTATTACAGAAAGGTGTCATAGAACTTGTTTATGCCAAAAACATTTTCTATTCCATACATCTTCTTCTTCTTATCGTGTGGGCAAGCCCTGGTGTCAGAGTTTTTTCAGACCGCCTTACGGCCTCTGACGTAGTTTTTATATAACGAATAATAACCACCAGAGATAGTAACTGGGACCAACGGCTTATCGTGCCATCTGAAGCACGGAATCATCTTTCTTTTCAGACAATCAGGTGATTCAGCCTGCATTACCCTAACCAACTGGGGAAAAACGCATAAAGTGACATATCACTAGGTATCCCCCATGGGAATCGAACCTACGACCTCCGAGTCAAGATCCCAAGTCTTATAACCATTGGACCACGGAGATTGGTATTGGAGGAAAATGTGTTAGGATTTTTATCTATACAAGATCCTTAACATGGATTATCTCGAAAACGTTGCACTTTAGGACTATATGTTATTTGACATTTTATGTTCGTCTATAGATCCTCTATCGATATACATAGGTTTCAGGGTGCGCCACGTTTTTGAAATTCCTGAAAATTTATGGTCATCACTATGCCAGCCTCCCATACAAAGAGGTTCAATGGCCTTTCTAAAAAAGGTTGATTTCGAGTCAGGGATACCTAAAAACCATTATCGTAATCTTTTTTTTGTAAATATCTTCAATGTACAGACACACTTCAGATACAGTTTTATAATAGTTTAAGGGCCTGTTTCACCACTTCTGAATAAGTTCTTTTTAGCTTATCCGACAGATATTTTGACACATTTTCATACAAAATTTGTCAAACTATCTGTCGGATAAGCTAACAAGAACTTACCCAGAAGTGTTGAAACAGGCCCTAAATCTCTAAATATTATAAAATTCTGTCTACTACGCGCTACGGCCAAGCAATAGATTTTGATCTAAGATTTTGATGCGGTTTTTACCATCTTAAGAAAATGTCTTCCGTATGGTTTGTCTGTGTGTAATTAATAATTATACAATATTAATATTATAATTAAAAGATACCTGGGCGAAGCCGAATCGTGTCGCTTATTACCAAATTAAAGACATAAACAGAACATCCCAGAGCAAAGTGTGTTATTGTGTTAATCTAAAAACGTCTTATTTTTGCCCTGTTAAGTTCTATTACATTGGCTTGACTGTATGAACAACATTATGCCAGCTGAATATCAATGAAGTTTAGTGACACTTCATCAGAACCACTGCTCTAGCCGAACTTTGAAGTACCTGGAGAACTGGAGTATGAAACATACGAACGTTTTAGATATGTACACACGGCGACATACCAAGCTACGCAAAACCAAATAAACTGGCCGCGCGACGTTATACGTGCGTCACCCTACGCGCGGCCAGCTAATTTTGGTTTTGCGTAGCTTGATATGTCGCCGTGTGTACATGACTCACCTCTGTAATAGCAACTGAATGTGACTGCTCCAACAGCGCTAACTTCTGTTGTGACCGCACTAAGAGGACTGGAGTCTCCACAGTACGAGCTTCAGCTGTCTGTGATCTTCGGATAAACTATACTCTTGTCTGATCTAGGTAGTGAGTGACTCACCTCTCGAATAGCAACTGAGTGTGACTGCTCCAACAATGCCAGCTTCTGTTGTAACCGCACCAAGAGGACTGGAGTCTCCACAGTACGAGCTTCAGCTCTCTGTAACCGTCTCTGGGCGGCTTCTAAGGAGCTACTTAGGTCCCGCACTCGCTTCTCCAGTTCAGCTTGCGATGCTTGAGATTCGGAAGATAGAAATGCCTTATCTTCTAGTTTCTCTTTTGTTTTCCGCTCCGAGTTCAACTTGATGTGGAGTTCTCTGTAAATTTGTTAAATGAGGATTTTGTGAAAATTATGGTATGAGATTGAGAATCACCAAACCAACCACACTAACCACCAACCTAAACATACCAATCCACACTGGACCTGCCTGGTTTCTTATGGCCCACTCCCTCTCACCATTTTTTGTGAAGAGGCCTTTGCCATGCAGTGGGCTCTTACAGGCTATAACTTACTTCTGATATGAGCCGTTATCAAAAGCACATTTTGTAATAAAAGAAAGCCAGGTACAAAGTAGCAGAAATCGAAAAGAATCTATGACAAGGTTGTATTAGCCTAGAGAAAGCAAATAAAGTTTATCAGGTCCAGCCGAAGTGTATATCTATTTTCTCGACTCACCATTTAGTGAGTAAAAAGGTGTTAGTTTCTATTTAAGTATAAAACATATTAATGCAATAAATACATTTTACACTAAAGACAACTTACTTCATCATAGCAACATGATCTGCCCTCTCTTTCTCTCGCTCCTGGATCTCGTACGATATCTTGGCCTTCAAATTATTTATTTCAGCTAAATGTTGTTGCACCAATGTCTTTGTTTCCTCTCTCATCGAAGCTAGCATGTTCTCATACTGAAATATTTTAAAACAATAAATTTTACACTGATTAAAGATGTTTAGAAAATATTACTAAAACTAAACTAAAACTAAAAAGTCTATGTCTTTTACAATCGCAACCGCAAGAACATTAAAGGCCTCCGCTCATTGCAGCGATTTTATCGAGCGATAATATCGCTGCGATTTTGCGATAATTGTTTCCAGTACATTTTGTATGGGGACGCGCGCGATCCTACACACTGCCGCGATATTATCGAGCGATAATATCGCTGCGATTTTGCGATAATTGTTCTCAGTACATTTTGTATGGGGACGCGCTCGATCTCACACACTGCCGCGATATTATCGCAACTCTTTCGACTGCATTCAGTGGTGGGGCGCATGCGTGACGCGAATCGCGGAATCGCTGCAGTGTGTAAGGTGTCGCGATATCGCTGTCGATAATATCGCTGCAATGTGCGGAGGCCTTAAAAATTTGCGCGGCGCGGCTGTGTATGCGTGACCTTTCTCCGAAGAGTACACCTACACGCCGCCACAGTACAAGAAACAGTATCTAGTGCTACATACAGTATGGACATTCCCTGCCTCCCACAAACTTTTTACCTCACCACCTCTATTGCTCTTTGGCTACCTCGGCGGTTATCTGTAGCCTAGACTGGAGTCGCGTTGTGGATCTGCTAGTGGGTGGTCGCGTGTCGCGTGTCGCTCGTCGGTTGCCTCCTCCCAGCTCGACAGCGGGGCTCCAGTGGTGGCTCAAGATAGTGTTCTTTTGTAAGAACAACCCTTGAAGTCACCAAAATATCTTCATAACCGTACAACGTCAAGCACTTTTGCTACAAAAACTCGACATTAGCAAAATCATCACAAACCAAGATGGCAGCCATATTTTAAAAATAGAATAGAATAGAATAGTAGCCTAGACTAACACCACAATTGACACGCTAGAACATAGAGAAAAACGTGTCTAAGGGCTCACCACTTCTGGGTAAGTTCTTGTTAGCTTATCCGACAGATATTTTGACATAATTTCATACAAAATATGTCAAACTATCTGTCGGATAAGCTAACAAGAACTTACCCAGAAGTGGTGAAACAGGCCCTTAAATCTTTAAAAAAACGCATCGAATTAGTAGCCCATCGGGGCTAGGTCGGGGCCGTCGCGGGGGTGGGACTTTGACAGAGGGGAAAGTATGGGAAAATATGCGTAAGCCTGCTCCTCTCCTGTCAAGGAGTACGTGTTTCTAGAATTTGTTTTCCAAACAAAGAATATAATCTCATAGGACAAAGGATAAAAACTCTTTTTAAATAGACGGGTGTCCATGCGTTTTTTAAAAGGTATGTACCGCACCTTACCTTGCACCCAGCCGTGGTGGTCCAGTGGCGAGTAACCTTGCCTGCTGTGCAGAAGGCGATGGTTCCGATCCCCGTCCAAGCCGACTCGTACCAATGAGTTTTTCGGAATTTATGTACGATTTGTTACACCACTGGCTTTTCGGTGAAGGAAAACATCGTGAGGAAACCTGCATGCTTCAATTTCGAGGCGTGTATTGTACCCACTGTCCATTATAAGTGGCGACGGGCTCACCCCCCGTCACACTGGACAGAGTTTCGGTACTACTGGTGAAACGTGGATGTTCTGAGGTTTCAGAATATCTCTGACTACCCCCTCGGGGAATATAGTCGTGAGCATATGCTTATGCTTATGCTTATGCTTATGTACCGCACGCAGCTAAAGTTATTGCAGCCCTAGACTTCGTTTCGCATGTGCTGACGTCATCTTGCCTTTTTCTATTTTTTGTGGGCAGTGTTCGGGGTGTGACGCCGCCCCTCGACAAATCAACTCTACCAGTGGACAATCAATCTATGGACGAGCGTGTTTTGAGATCATTATTTTCCGTTCCTTAGAAGTTTGGACTCTGTGAGGATAAATATCCTCAAGAAAGACAAAAAAAAAGTGAGTAAATGCTCATGAGGAACTATTTAAGGATAAAATTTATTAAAATCACAGAATTATTTACCTTATCTCTTGTGACTTTCTTGTCAGCTTGGAAAGCCTCTTCAAGACGAGCCTTCTCTGCTGTCAGGGTGGATATAGACAATGTGAGAGCAGTCACTGAATCATCTGAAATGTAATAAATAACCAATGATAAACCGATATGGGTAGTCAAGAGTCTCAGAATCTTATTGTATTAAACAATAAATACCTATTACTGACCTTTCTTTTGATGGGGGGACTCCCCAAAAAATTGTGTTGCTATAATAGGGTCCTTCTTAATATGCTGACAGTTTTGTAAGGGTATGATCTGACCGTTAAACTGAACAACTTTCTCTATGGCACCTACATAGTTATAGCCTGTAGAATCCCACTGCAGGGCAAAGGCCTCCTCTCACGAATAAGGGTGAGAGGGAGTGGGCCATACTCCACCACGCGGGCCCAGTGCGTGTTGGTGGAGGCAAGTTAGTGGTCACCTTGCTGTCAGAGAATTTTCAAGCCGCCAATAGGCCTCTGACTTGGCATAACGAATAGTTACAACGCCATCTGACGGAACTATCCGAGACCAACTGCTTAACGTGCCTTCTGAAGCACGGAAACGCTCGAGATGAAATACCACTAAACGGTCACAAATCCAAAGACTGACCGGACCTGACGTTGCTTAACTTTGGTGATCGTTTCCAATACCGAAGCTCCACTACGCCAACGAGCGCTTACCTGGCACCTACATGAAATCGCGAAAGAGAAATCTGCTTTTCCATACAAAACTGCAAAACTTATCCGAGCCAAATGTATGAGACAGCAGTTTTTTTTCTCGCGATTTCGATATCGGACCCATAGAGATAGTTGTTCAGTTTGATGGTCTGGTCATCCCCTAATCCCCTTAGAAAACTGTCAGCATATTAAGAAGGACCCTGTATATTCAATGCATATTTATGTGCAAGCTAAAAACTTTATTTAAGTATTGTAAGAAAGACAAAGTGCGTATCCACGACAGGCTTCGTCAAAGACAATACATCACTTACATCCACAACAGGCTTCGTCAAAACTAATACATCAAACACATCCACAACAGGCTTCGTCAAAGAAAATAAACCACTCAGCTTATAATTTCGGGGATTTCTTTTTTGCTACCCCCTCGCGGAATATAGTCGTGAGCTTATGCTATGCTATGCTATGCTTATAATTTCAAAAAATTTATACCTATGTAATTGTATAGATTCATGCCTCTTCTTCTTAATAATATTAATTAATACTTTACCTCCAGAACTTGAGCCGCCTTCAGCAGGAGCTTCAGTTCTATTTAGAGCTTTCAAACTGATCTCCAGAGCCTCCTTTTCTTTAGCGAGGCCTTTGTATGCCGCAACAACATCTGTAATTATTAGTAACTTGGTAGGAAGGAACACTTTGTATTGTATACACTACTGATTAAAAAGTTGGGAAACGGTAACCTGTGATACCTACCTACTGCACAGAGAATGGGCACTGTAAGTGAAAAGTGGATATAATCGGAATATGGTGTAATTAGACGGCAAACGGCCAAGGACCAAGGGGTCAACTTTTATGGTAGTATGTTGAGATATAATGATAATAATGAATCATCAATCATTATGATCAGCAGGGTCCGGAATTTTGGTAGCACTTTTAATATGTCAAAGGGATTGCACGTTTATCATCTTCCGATTGTGTCGATATTGGATATACAGGTAAAAGACATTGCCCATGTGACGAACTGTATTTGTTTCAAATCATTGTGCAACTAACAAATGAGTATAATCAAAGAACAAACACAAAATGAAAGAGTATGATAGCTAAAATTAGACACAAAACAGGAGGAATATCATACTTCCTAATTAAATGGAAACGTGGATGTTCTGAGGTTTCAGAATATCTCTGACTACCCCCTCGGGGAATATAGTCGTGAGCATATGCTATGCTTATGCCTAATTAAATGGAAATTATCCGTTTCTGCAGTGGGATTTCTTATAAAATACAAATTCAAATTTACAATTTTTAATGTCTTTTTATATCGCTGCGGATAACTTCAGCATGTGTTGAACTCATAAAACTGAACAACATTCACTATGGAGCCAACTACGAAATAGCAAAAAAAATAGCTGTCTTTACAAAACTGCAGTTCATAATATACCACTCAAATGTATGGGACAGAAAATTTTTTTTTTGTTCTGTTTGACGATTAGAATACAAGCTGAAGTTATCCGCAGTGATATAAAATCTGCAGTGATTGAAAAGGGAATGCTGAGATGGTTTGGTCATGTGGAAAGGATGAGTGATAGTAGAATAACATATGAAATATATAAAGCAAGTGTGAATGGAAAAGTCGAAAGGGGTCGCCCTAGACGTACGTATGCAGACCAAATCGGCAGCATACTTAAGAAGGGCCAGATCAAATGTACCCGAAACCGACGAGCGTGTATGAAACGACTTATGACTGTGGAAGAGGCAAAAGAGGTATGTCAGGATCGTAGCCGATGGCGATCAATTGTCTCTGCCTACCCCAATGGGACACAGGCGTGAGTATATGTATGTATGTATGTATGTATGTATAAAATGTACCGTTTATCTACACAATTGGAAGTCTATAAACATGCAATCCCTTTGACAAATTATTAAAAGTGCTACCAAAATTCCGGACTCTTATGATCCGCCTATATATACGTCCCACTGTAGAGCACAGGCATACCAACCAGGCTGGTACCGGGAGGGTGTATGGCTATCAGTCCACCATGCAAGCCCAATGGGGAGAAAAATAAAAAAATACATCTGAATTTCGGTCAGTGTCATCATAGGTTCTTCTTCAGCGAATACAGGTTCACGATGTTTTCTTTCACCGTTTGAGAGCAGTCTGTATTACACACAAGTAAGAAAAACTCATTGGTTTTTGCACATATGGACTGAGTTATTGGCAAGAAGAACACTGGAGAGGACTCGGAGAGGCTGTAATGGATGAACATATTGTATCTTTTTCCTTAGGACAAAAAATACTTTAGAAAAGACCTGATGAACTCAAACATATGTTTTAATTTTTCAAAGTACAATGATACATTTTAGGTTCATTGATAATGTTGCAATGTACTTAACTTACCTCTAAGTCGACCCTCGTACCGCTTTATTTGATCAGCTTGCTTAGTTATTGTTGATATTAACTCCTGTTTTGAAAGTGATTCCATTTTGGAACTCATCATTTTAGCATTCACAATTTTTATTTGGTTTTCACACCATTCCACCTGAAATGTCGTCTTCTTAGATTCAAACAATGGAAACAACTTAAATAATATTAAGACTTTCGTTCAATTTAAGTGTTGAATAAGGAAAATTTTGAGAAAACCAATTTTATTTTCCAAATTAGGAAATAGGTACAAGAATGTTTGGTGTGGACTGTAGTTTGTTGATATAGGTGCTGTTGTGGTCCGTGATACACTCTTGATGAATAAAAGGCGCAGAAAATCTTTATAACCGTGTATTCGTATCGGATCGCCGGAAGAAGAAAGAAAGAACAAGTGTTGCAAGATATAAACTTAAAATTAACACCACATTTCTATGTTGCCATATTATTGCTCGCAACATGCTGCGGCCACACAAGAGATAAAGTATACAATGTTAATAAATCGTATTATAAAGAAACCTGTCCTTTTTATTTTTAGACTAAAACATTTTTCAAAGCAAGATGGTAGCCTAAATGAATTTAAAGCAAATAACAAACATCCAAATGGTAACTTTGCTAGCCATTGCATAACTAGAACTTAAAACATATTTCATCTTGAACATATAGGTACATGAATAATGAATAATAACAGTACAATAACAATCTTAAATATAAGTATTGGTATGAATTGGTACACTAAGGAGCTACACCCATTCTTACATTGCTATTTTGCTACAGTTGCTTTCTGTCTGAAACTAGTTACACATTTTTATGAGTGACTTTCTTAACTTCTAACAAGCCATTCACTATCCAAAACCTTTGATTCAAATTTGCAAGCAAAAGCCTCGGTCCTGCTGCGTGCAGTAACCTTTCGTGCTCACGTCTTATAAGCAAAGTAGTGAGAATGGAACCTTTAGGCAAAATGACTGGATGCTTATGAGAATAAGCAGTTTCAGCATGATGAAGCCTTCCACCTATACGCAAGAGTCCCAGCTCGTCAAGAAAGGGATTAAGGTTTACTAAATTTCCTTTTAAACTTTTACCCTTACCTAAAGATTCAACTTCAGACTGAAAGTATTTACTTGGTTTATATTTAATTAATAGCATAAGCGCTCGATTTTTTTCTGAGCTACTTAAATAAATAGTATCTAATTTTTCTTTCTTATTATTTATGTTATTTAAAAATCTTAGTATGTATGCAAAAAGCCTAATAATTTTGTTAATATCAGAGCAGTCATACAAGCGCTTGAAAACGTACTCAAACGGATTTTTACACACCATGCTACTGGAAAACACTAAGCAGGGTTTTACCTCTGGCACATCTGTCGGCAAACTCGCCTCGCAGTTATTAAAATCATACTTACTATTTTGCAGAAAACGCGGGCCGTTCCACCATAGCTCTTTGCTACTCAGCTCACTCGGCAGGACCCCTCTGCTTATTAGGTCGGCAGGGTTGTCACTCTTGTTTACATACAGCCAGCTCCATCCAGCAGTATTCTGGCGAATAACATTTACCCTGTTCCCTACATAAGCCTGCAGTTTTGTTATTTCAGTATTTAGCCATGCAAGGACAATCTGCGAGTCACTGAATAAGTACACGTGCTTTATGTCAACCTTAATCTTTAATACATCGTATGTTTTTACGACCAGCTTCGAAAGTAAAAGCGCAGCATTTAGCTCAAGCCTGGGCACCGTCATACCTTTCATTTGCACGGGATTTATGCGGCTTTTGGAACAGAGTAAATATGTATCTGCTTTTGTACCTGAAGCATTGACGAGTCGCAAGTAGAGGCAGCATCCGTAGGCGGTGCTACTCGAGGCATCTGCGAAACCTTTTAACGTAGCTGTCTGTGCATCAGTGACATCTACATTCCTTGGCAGCAAGATAGGTTTCATTTTATTTAGATTAATTGTAAACTGGTGCCACTCCTCCTCTAGACTAGGGGGTGGAATATCGTTCCAATCAGTTTTTGATATCCACAACTTCTGCATAATAGCCTTTGCTGTGACAACGACGGGTCCGAAGAAACCCATCGGATCATATATCCTACCTATATAGCTAAGAATACCTCTTTTGGTGATTTTTTCTGAATTAAATGGCGCTGGGGCCGAGACGATAAAATTATCATCTTTTTTATTTATTTGCAACCCTAGAGCTTTCATGTTAAAGTTATCTTTTTGCAGATCCAAACTACCGAAATGTTGTTCATCTGATGGGATATCTACCAAAATTCGATCATCATTCGAAGCCCATTTGTGTATGTTAAAGCTACCTAGCTTAAATAAATCGCGCAACTGCTCCTTTGTCTTGAGAGCGGTCTCTAAATCGTTATTAGAATAAATTACATCATCAACATACACATTGTCTTTGACAACAGATGAGGCTAGAGGATATAATTTATCGAATCTAATTGCTAGCTCATATAAACAACGTGTTGACAAAAAACTTGATGATTTTAAGCCATATGTAACTGTGTCTAGTCTTATGCATTTGACTGGCTCGTTAGGGTTGTCCCTCCACAGTATATTCTGCAATGAAGTAAACGCTGGATCAACTCTGATATTCCTGAACATGCGTCTAACGTCAGCGGTGAAGGTGTATTTTCCTAAACGAAATAGCAAAATAATGTCAAACAAATCTCTCTGAACCACTGGCCCATTCAACATTAAATCATTCAAGGAAACTTTTTTATTTGTTCGCATTGACCCGTCAAAGACAGTGCGAAGCCTTGTCGTCTTACTGTTCTCATTTATCACCGCATGATGGGGAAGAAAGTAAACAGCTTGTTTATTTAAATCGTATGACTCAATGTCAACATAATGACCGTGATTGAGTGACAAATATTCATGAATAAAGCTCTGATACTGCACGAATAAATCTTGGTTCGCATGCAGCTTCTTTTCTAAGTTTATAAATCGTTTTAGAGCAAAATGAAAGGATTCCCCAAGAGAATCATTGACCTCTGATAATGGTAACTTCAAAGGTAAGTTAACTTCAAATCTATTTTCATCGAATTTGACAGTACTTTGAAAAATCTGCTCGCAAAGTTCCTGCTCAGAAGTTTTTTCGTTAAATATTTCAGGAACCTTTTCGTTTGTCCAAAACTGGGCCAATGTTTCATTGATTGCTAACTCACATTTTAGAACCACTTTGTTGCAGCTGGGCTGAGTTAGATAAGAAGGCAGGTTACCTCCAATGATGTGGCCAAATACCGTGTTGACTATATGCAGTTTATGCTGCGACGAAGAGCAGGCGTTCGTGTGGTCGGCTGACGATTCCGTGGAGCTCGTTGATCGTGCGGGCAGGTCCAGCTGCATCGGCTGGGCCGTCGGCAGTAACGACTGAAAGAACACATCGGAACCGATAAGCATATTTATCTCACCTGGCTCGTTGAATTGTTCGTCGGCTAACACAATATCATTTGGTATTTCTATTCCTGAAATATCTATTTTATGTTGCGGTAATCTGCAAGTAATTTCATCCACAATATGACAATTGATTGCGGTCTGAAACGTAGATCGTAGAGAATGTATCTTTATTGAAACGCAAGCTTTAACATTTCTCTTTGAATTGGCTATGCCAATGATATTTATATCACTCTGCTTGGACTTCAGACCTAAAAGTTCCACCACTTTTGTGGTAACAAACGAAACCTGTGAGCCGCTGTCCAACAGCGCTTTGATATTGTACTCGGTGCCATCCCTGCCAACAACCTTGACTCTAGCTGTAGGGAGAAGCACATTATTATCCGAATATCCTGTCAATGTGACAGGAGGTGCAGTCGGAGGTGGAGTCGACGGTGGAGTCGACGGCGGAGTCAGAGGTGGAGTCGGAGGCGCAGTGATAGCTTTAAGGCAGTGCAGCAGAGTATTATGCTTCTCTTTGCATTCTGAGCACTTGAAATTGTACCTACATTTACCTGAATGCGCACCTAAACATACTTCACACCTCTTATTCTCTTTAATAAACGCTAGCCTGTCGATCGCTGGTAGCATTTGAAATTTTTTACAATTAAATAACTTGTGATTACACTTACAGTAGCTGCATGTTGCCTCTGCCACGACGTGTGCTGTCACCTTACTGCTGCTCGAGTGCCCTTGCTGGTGGCTGTGCCCTTGCTCAGTGTTTTCCATAGCGAGGGCGCGCTTCTCCAAGAAGCTTAGAAACTCATCAAGCCTTGGGGCTGTGTTATGATCACGCTCAAGCTGATAGGCTCGTGCCGTGAACGTATCTAATTTACGGGACAAAATGCACAATAATATAGTGTCCCAGTATTGGACATTAGGCTCATGGCTCTTAATGGCAGCTAACTGTTGTTTTATTGTTGACAAAAATGCTCTTAAATTATCTGCATTTGACTTGCCTATAGGCTTGATATCAATTATGTTACCTACATGCTCAGCCGTTATCCTATATTTATTGTAGTAACGGGCGTTTAGTAACTGCAAAGCTTCATCATAGCTTTCTGAGGTTAAAGGGAGATTCTTTATCAAGTCTAAAGGTTCATCTTTAAGATACGAACGCAAATAATATAACTTTTGCGTTCGATCCAAATTTACATCATTATCAATCATGGAATTGAACAAATTTATGAATGGTATATACTCAGTATACTTACCATCAAAGGTTTTGATTGTAATAGGTGGCAGCTTTTTTGTTACCGTGGCTGGCGGATTCGGTTTTGGTGGCGTACTACTCGCGGCTCGACTCTTTATTTCCTGATCGAAAGCTGACAAAATGGAAAAATAATTGGTTTCAACCGTCTCAAAATCTTCCGAATCATTCGGATTTAAGTAAAGAATTTGCTGGCACAATTTTTCGTAGTCCCTAAACGAACCTACCACTCTCTGACGTTTGTTGGAGAGGTGTTCAATGGAATGTTGTTGCAAACCTTCGCCAACAAACCTTACTAAGCGTGTTATCGTACCTTTGATATGGCCTCTGGCCACATTCTTTTCCTTCAAGCTTTCCATTCTGTCCTCTGAAGCGGCCATAACAAACTCGTAACCAACCAAAATTCGCCAACCACGTTTTTACTTTACACAAAACAAACTGATAAAAAATGTCCACTATTACGCTAAATATCGGCACTGAACTTATAAATTAGACCTACTATGGCCTTCTATGCCTAATTTTTGAATAATTATTAGTTATTTTAAAACAAAACTGCAAAAACTCGAATTTCGTTTTTCTCGTGACGTGAAGCTTGTGACGTGAAGCTTGTGACATGCGCATTCGTGACTTCCGCCCGCAACGGCACAATTTTAAATCTCTTTCGACGTCACCTTTTTTCTTGCTCACTCTTATGCGACGAATCGACGATGTGCTTGACGCTATCTTGCTCGCACCCGTTGAATTTGGGTATTTTATTATTGCGAGTGACGATTACTCTTGCGTCTTGTTTACCCAGGGGTGCGTTCAGAACCTACGCCCAGAGTGCACTCCGAGCGCAACTTTTCGCACTAACGTCGTTCAGAGCCTCGGTGAAAAAACGCACTTGCAACTCGGTTGTCACAACTCAACCGTTCAGCAGGGCTGCCAGATTGTATAATTGGATACAAAAACTGTATAATTGGGTAGCTGTTTGTATCCTCTTTGTATCCTGGACCCTCATGTATAATTGGATACATAATCAATATTTTCAACTGAAAAGCTCTGCTTGAGTCGGTAAATCACAGAAGAGAAAGATAAAAGCCACTATAATCAGTCACGTTACAATTCAATAGAGTAAACCTCCATGTTTCGTTCAAGTTTTGTCTCTCTCGATTTAACCAAGACCAAAAAATGCTATAAAGTTGATAAAAAATACCTGTTGGGAATGAAAATATCGATCTGCAGTGCGATTTTTGAAAATCATACGAGCGGTTCGGCAGTAGAAAGATGCATAATCTCCGTAGTAATTCTGACATTTTCTACTGCCGAACCGCTCATACGATGTTCAAAAATCGCACTACTGAGTTCAAATTCCGTGATGAATAATCAGAAAAAACATTATTTTATACGTTTCTGAGGTTTTTACACCTGTATGTATCCTGCGAGTCAATTTTGTATAATTTTGGGAACCTGGCTGAATAATTATAAAAAATCTACTGGCAGCCCTGCCGTTCAGAACCTCTGGCGGGTTGCAACTTTTAACCATCAAATTAGATGGTTAAAAAACACTCTGACGTTTGATTATCTGTGGTTACTTGACTTTTCGTTCGTTTTGATTAAAAGTTAGGTTTTTTCAAAGTGTTTTTAATCACTTTTTGATTTGCTAGCATGGAAGATGAGTTTTTATTGTATTTAGAAACGATAGAAGCCCTAGAAGTCCATATTACTGTCAATGTCAAAATTTGAGGTTATAAAACAACCGGGGTCGTTCCGTACCTTATTGCGAGTTAAAAAACAACTGTTCGTTCAGTACCTTCGGTTGAAAAACATCCAAACAACCGCACCCAAAGGTTCTGAACGCAGCCCTGTATGACTTGTCGTGGGTTGATTGCTTCTTCCTTTTTCTCTATTGCCGATGCGTTGTCTCGCTTGAACTTGCGTGCTGCCTGCGATGATCTTCTCTTTCGTTCGTACGATGGAATTTGTAGGCAACACGAGCGGCAACGATGTTATACGGTGCGTGTTGTGCGTCAAAATTTATTGCGACGCACGTACTGCAAACCGATTTCAAAAATGGCTACCGTACTAACGGAAAATATTCTGTATGATCTTGAATTTTCTGATCCTTGTCCTCTCTTCGAATGCCACGGATCGTAGGACCAATGTTTGGTGTGGACTGTAGTTTGTTGATATAGGTGCTGTTGTGGTCCGTGATACACTCTTGATGAATAAAAGGCGCAGAAAATCTTTATAACCGTGTATTCGTATCGGATCGCCGGAAGAAGAAAGAAAGAACAAGTGTTGCAAGATATAAACTTAAAATTAACACCACATTTCTATGTTGCCATATTATTGCTCGCAACAAAGAATCAAGAACTGTGATACTGTTGAATTGTTGATTGATATTGACAGTATTGACTTGTATTAATTGATCTGAGGTATTGACACTGACAGCGGGATAGATATATTATATTTCCTATGTGTAAAACAAGGATGGCGATAAGTTTTTTTTACTCTTTTTTTTTTTTTTTTTTTTTTAAGTTTATCCTTTCGGATAGGCTATGGGAACTAGCCCTTACTGCCTGGTCATTTGGGTCTTTTTTTCTTTGTACTTAAACCTAACCTAACCTAACCTTAATACCTAAGGCATACATTACACGGTAGGTTTTGCGTCAGTCAAAACCATCAGTCATGAATGACGTTTGACTGATGGTGACTGATGGAATTAGTAGCCACATTACACAGTCATTCTGACTGACCGTCAGTCATGCTCAAAATTTCACAAAGGATACACGTGTTCACGCAAGACAGTATGGATATGAATGAATGAATGAATGAAATATACTTTTATTTACACCAAAACACAAATACAGCATAGAAAAGGAAACAAAGAAACGATAGGTAATGGTACAAATAAGGCGGTCTTATCGCTAAAAAGTGATTTCTTCCAGACAGACAGATATTCATAAAAGAAAAGCCTGTATTGGAATTTTGATTGCGTTATTGAGTAAAAAATGTGTTAAAATAAATGCTACCAACATACTAATAAGGTGTTAGTTGGGGGTGCAACCCGTGCAACTCTTAATAACCCCCTACGAGCTAGGGGTTGCACCCCCTAATAACCCCTTCGTCCTAGGGGGTTCACCCCCACGAGCTAGGGTGCAAATTCGAATCACCCCCTACGAGCTAGGGGGTGCACCCCGAAATAACCCCTACCTCCTAGAGGGTGCACCCCCTAATCACCCCCACGAGCTAGGGTGCACCCCCTAATAAGCTCTACGCCCTAGGGGGTACACCCTCTAATCACCCCTACACAACCCCTTAATCACCCCTACGAACCCCCTACACAGTAGGGGTGCACCCCCTAATCACCCCCACGAGCTAGGGGGCGCACCTCCTATGCACTACGGGGAGCATCATTCATGTCCGACTCCATCGCTGTCCGCGCGCTGACTGACGGTGATTGACGAAATGCGATTACACACGTTCACTCAAAAGTCATGACTGATGGTTGCATGATGTAAATCTAGATTTTCGTCATGCAACCATCAGTCACCATCAGTCAACGCATTACACGGTAGGTTATTCATCAGTCACAGCCGTGACTGTGGCAAAACTGACAGCAAAACCTACCGTGTAATGGGGGCCTAACTCTTGAAATGCGAGGGTGGTACCTGCAGTGCTAGCATGATTAGTCGCATGACGCGCGCCTGCGGGTTTGAAATCCATACCCGCGCCTGTCATTTATCCCGCGATGGTGAGCATGATTTGACAGCTCGTCAGCCACTCTACCAAGAGAAAGCAAAGTCGCGGCCCGGGTTCGCTGGGTTACCATACGGTTAAATCGATCAATTTGAATAGGGTATCACCGAATCGGTGATTAGAGCTGCCCCAAAATCATTCGTTCTTTTACTTATTTCGTTGCGTAAACGTAGAGCCACATACTCTACCGAACGGTCATCATGCTCGCATTTGTAGACTAGAGTCTACGAATGACAGTTGAGAGCTCGCGTCATCGTAAGTCGCGGGCATCATGTTAGCTACTGTAGAGACAGAGGCGAAGACGCGCTGAAATAGAGATATGGTATAGAGAGACTCGAAGTCGCGGGGTATCATGCTAGCACTGCTGTGGTGGTACGACACATTCCAATGGTAAGGGGAGTTTCACGCGAGAATCAATCCGAATCAAACGGGAGCGCCTTCTTTATTTCTCACTCTTACTATATTGCTCTCCATTAATGGCACATTATCAAACTAATACAATAATAGCCACGAAAAACGAATTTAGAAAATTAAGAAACAGAGCCCGAGCATAGCTAGCATGCCGCAGTGATACAGCGCTATCACACCTTAGCTCTCTTTCTATTTGCGTGCGAACGAACGAGATAAAAGACGTGATACAGCCGTATCACGTGTAGCATACTACGAGTGCTGGTGACGATGGGATGATAGGATGAACGATGAGGATGAAATTTTGGTAGATTTTGTAAGCACGCGCGTTGCCGCCAAAATCACCAGTAGTTAGTTAGATTCTTGTAGTTATTAGGACCCCTCCTACGAACAAAAACTGTTGCCGTGCGTACATACCATACAAGCGTTAAATTTGGTGTGATTATAGAGCAGACTCTACAGTATAACCACAAATAATAAAACCCGGCCAAGTGTGAGTCGGTCTCGCGCTAAAGGTCCCAGAGAAAACTTTTTTTTAAAGATTATGTTGTGTGGCGGTATGGTAGTTAGGTAACCCTCGGTGCGCGAGTAGCCCGAATCGTACTTGACCGGTTTTTTTATTTATATACCGCTCACAAGCTTTTTGTAAAGTAATACCAGCACTCGTAGTATGCTGCACGTGATACGGCTGTATCACGTCTTTTATCTCGTTCGTTCGCACGCAAATAGAAAGAGAGCGAAGGTGTGATAGCGCTGTATCACTGCGGCATGCTAGCTATGCTGCACTCGTAGTATGCTGCACGTGATACGGCTGTATCACGTCTTTTATCTCGTTCGTTCGCACGCAAATAGAAAGAGAGCTAAGATGTGATAGCGCTGTATCACTGCGGCATGCTAGCTATGCAGAGCGCTTGATTGTAAAGGTGCGTTCATTCAAGCTTAGGCAATTCGCTTTACATTGCGGCTTCTAAAAGTTAAATAGTAACAAACACTTTACAGACGAGTCGATGTACAGCGAATTGCCAAAGCTTGCCGGCTTGCACGGCGTGCATGTAAACCCAGCCACAGATATTATAATACAAGTAACCCAGCATAAAAAATAAATGTTCATTATTCTCAGTTTAGGTACTTACCTACGTCCAACAACTAGATAGTTAGGTAAGTACCTACCTACCTAATTATAGTTACCTTCTCAGAATTATTTTTATGAAATATTAGTTACCAACTTACTTAAACTATTGCTAATTAGGTATTAATATTAAAATAAAATACGAAATTAATTCGCTTCAATACTAATATCGATTGCCTTGTATTGTATTGTAATGTAAATGAAACACCACGTTACCTAACAACATACTATTCTATAGCGCGTGCTTGAGTTCAGTGACCTCCGAACAGTGGGGTAAGGGTGGTTCAAATGGGGTGAGATCGTAATTCGCTCTCTTTGGGTTAAAGTTAAATTCTGGTTGAAATTGTTATGATTTTGCTTTGGAAATTGCTAATATGGAGTAACTGTATACTTAGTTCGGTTATTAGTAGGTTTAAAAAATAATGTTAGATATAATAATGTTGTCCGGTCTAGTAGGTAGTTACTACGTAGGTAATGGACCGTATTCATAGGCTTTGCTTAGTAATTGCCAGATTTCAAGAAAAATCTTAAAAAAAACTAACTAATCGTTAGTAACTACCTGTACCTATAAGATAAGATAGTAAGAAATACCGATAGAATAATGATAAGATTTTATTATTATGAGTATTATACAAGCTTTTATAGCTGTTAAATGTGCAATAACTGCCTAGTTTTAGCAGCAAGAGTCAAATATATTGCTCCACATTTACCACTTCTCCAATCGCTTTGGAATCTTGCATAATAGATTCTAGGTAGGAAGTTAGAGGCATAACTTAGGTAGATCCGATTACAATACCTACAATAATCCGATAAAATCGATCTGATGCCCAGGTTAGGACAAGGCCATTCCAACCATTTGAGGTATTTCCCAGTGTGGTAGAAGCGGTGGTAGAATCAAAAATGACGTCAAAAAGTTATCTATGTGATATTATTTTGAATAAAAATTTTGACTTTGACTTTGACTTTTGTGCTAAGTACCTACCTAACTTAGGTAGGTACTTAGCACACTGGGAAATACCTCAAATGGTTGGAATGGCCTTGTTTGACTCATCTTATAGTTTTTCATTAAAATTGCTACCCCTCTAGTGGCACGATGAGGACACCGCAGCCAGGGAACAGATTTCTTAGATAGCTGATTAGGGACAGCTCTCAGTTCAGATGAGATTGTGGTACCAAATATAAATCAGATTAAGAATGCTTATGCTTCGCTACGACACGATCTTGACTTAAATCCTGGAAGGATGACTGGAATAATACCTACAGGACTTCTTAATGGCTTATTGCAGCCTTTAAATACCTATCTAATTTGGGTTTGTAATGATAAACAGAAAAAGAATTAAAATTTTGTAAGGACATACCTACACCATTGTACCGTAATTACCTAAATGAAGACAATATGCTACCTAATGCATTTTTATAAAATGATAATTCTTATAGAAATACCATTTTTATAGTTTAATAATTATTATTAGGGGCAGAGATCTTGTAGGCTATCTCTAAGGTTGCTGACCTCCTTAACGTCACACCAATTTATTTACATGGTCCGTATCGACTTACCTAATTTCTGCTTAGGTTTTATTTTATTCTTCCTTCTATTATTTCGCCTCTCAGTTGTATTTTGTTTTCAGAATTTAATCATCTTCATCATTTTCACATATTTGTTAATAAAACATTTTTTAAATAAATTTGAAGATAAATATGATAGAATGCTTAGGTATAGTTATATGTGTAGTACCAAAAGATGGGGAGTTTGCAAAATAATAGGAAGGCATTTATAGGATCTCCTAAGAAAGTAGTAAATATAATACGAAACAAAAGATAATATTAGGGAAAAGCTATGGGTGTAAATAAAAGATTATTTTACATATTATTGCTAATGTCAATATTTAATGTCTATATCAATATTTCCTACATCAGATTACGTTCGTTGACATTTCAAATTAAATGTAAGTAAGCCAAACATTTTTTCATACATATATCGGCGATTTGTACTCTGTCTTAATAACTCTAGCTACATTCTAGGCCAAAACCTTACAATACCCAAACCTGCCCAAAATAAAACGAAACGAAAATATAATTAAACCAAATTGTTAAATGTGGTTAAGATAAATAAGTAAGTAAACACTAAAAAATCGAAATGTTAGTTAAATTAACTGAAACTATTCTAAACACAAATAAAATACCACATCATAGAACACAAAATACTAATGCAAAACAAAACAATAAATGGGACAGGTGTGTATATGTATAAAAATGTTCATTTCGGTGGAAAAGCAAGTGTATTTTTATAAAAGTCAGGGACGACACAACACAAACTATAGTAATTGGTATAATAAACGTCCCAAGTCTTCCAAGCTTAGAAATAAAAGTTTTCTAACAAAAGAGAAAAACTCAACTTTGGAAAATGAAACTTCAACAAAAGAGAAAACTAAAAGCAAGAAAGACATAAGACGATTTTTACGCTGGGCACAAATATTTAGAATACCGTCAAAAATTATTAATGGTTATTAGTATTACAGATTCTTGTATGCCTATTTAAGGTCCATATTCCATGGTGAGTTTTCTTATTCTAGACGGTAATTAAGAATATGTGAGCCCAGTCCTACAGCATAGTTTACTCAGAGGTATATTTTACCAGTGACTAGTTTTCATACACACCATTTTGTATATTGTTATGTAATGTGTGCTTTGTAAGGGTACATTATTCTTAAGTTAACTAAACAACACACCAACATAATTTAAACGCAAATTCCTAACCAACTACATTTAAATTAGAGAACACAGTTTTTAAATACTTAAATAAGTTACATCTAGAATTTTATGTTGCGCAAAATTATAACTGACTAGTTCCGTGTAGTTAAGTACTTTAAATAAATAATTATTAACCTTAATGAAACATTTATCCTTACCAGTATTATAGAAATTAAAACAAAAATACTTAATTCAAAATGCATTACAAGCCCTTCTATTCCCAGAATTTTTCACCATTGTTGCTGTTTTTTCCGTTATATGATATGCATTTATGTTTTTTTCTATTAATAATTTAACTACATTACATAGTACAGAAACTACTAAATACAAATATCTGGAACAATATAAATCATGAGATAGGTATGACGTTTATTACTGAGTTAATTTACTGAACTAATTTTGGACTTACACTAATATTCAATATATTAATTATAACATCAAATGAAATCTATATTTCTATTACGATTATGATAATAAATTATGTTTATAATGAATTATAAATTACTTAAATGTCATAATAAATAGTGATGATTATACAATCAAAAGAATTAGAGAGACAATATCATGTGAAAGTCAAATATTCAAACCTAGCACTAGGCTAATTTTATGATTACCTTTGAAGTAGGTATCTGTTTAACCTAATCACGTCTCTTGTTCACGATCAACAGACAAACATGCTCTTAGATGAACATCAAAGCACGCACAACACAAAAACCCCCTGACATACATAATCATGTAAAATATCTAAGTAATACAAATACACATTGACTTTCACTATTAAATTAATAATGTGCACAATTCTGACACACACATTTTAAGTCAATACAAAATTTAGTTCAATAAAATGTTGATCAATATCTAGGGTAATTTCGTTATTATTATGTCATGGTCCTTCGACTTCATAATTTTGATTGACATTAATTTTAGATGCCAATTTTGTAAAGATTCATATTCCGTACAAAATTCAAGCAAAGTTACCGTCACCGCGCCGTAATATTAAGACAAATACATTTTTTTTACTTAGATTAAAAAGAGAAATATATTATTTACTTGACTTCAATTACATATTGCGTTGTTTTATTTCTAATCCTAAGCCATAATCAGTATGACAAATGTAGTAAAAATTGGCAAAAGCCTCGTCCGTTTTATAAATAAAAACTCTGGTGATTTGACTTCATACATACGTCAAGTTTACACCACAATCAACTAACATTTCAATTGAAATTGAATAAGTACATGTATTGTTACAATATTATATATAATATGCATGAGTAATTATATAGTACGAAATGTATGATTAAATAAATACACAACGATGATTTTACATATAATTTAACATCAATCTTACTTTAGGATTTTGTGCAAGAGTCAAACTCCAGTTAATTGTAATCCTTAGTGTCAATATTTAATTCAATAATGACGGCCATTCTTAGCATATTTATTAATGCATTATGACATATTTTTATGGAAGAAGTAGCTTTATAAAAAACATTTACTTACTTCAAAGAAGTGTAATTTCTTAATCAGTCATAGTTATATTTTCTGACTCTTTGGTAGATTAAATAATGTGTAAAAGTAAATATTGCATATTATATATTTTCAGCTATTTCCAATAAACTATAGAAGTGGGGACAATTGCACTGGGTATATTCATATACATAGGGTATATGTTTTTTATATTTTCTCATATATTTTTATTTTTACTTAAAGTAAAAAGTTTAATATTGCACTGTTGATTGTCATAAATACGTTTATTATTGCCTGAAGAATCGAATAATCTATTTGACAATGAACTTGACTGTTTATGAAAAATTATTCCCAAAAACTATGGACTGGACTATACATACATACAGTGACTTCATGTTACAGAATAATATTTATTTATTTAGTTTATATATTCAAATTGAATATCTGTTTTACAACAGTTCGAAAAAGGAGAAAGTAATTATTGTAAAGGCAAATAAACTTTCACAAAACACTAAGTTTTTTACCACAGTAAAGCCCATTGCCTACTGACTCCATCTAGTTGCAAAAATTGTAATAACATCAAGCCATCAAGGCTTTAGGTAAGTAAGCATGTAGGTAGTGTAGGTTTAATAAATATTGAGATGCAATTCAAAGATAAAAAAATAATAATTAAAAATGTTCTCTTATACCATCTTCACTGTGATGTATTTATGATTCAGCATTTTTGTACTTCTTTTAAACACTGGTTTTGAATTGATGTCATGTCATGATTCACATCTCACTGTATGCTACTCAGTACTAAAATTTAATGTTTCATGTCAAACCATGACAGAGTAATGATCAACATTTTTGTATTAGCTACAATTTATTGACTAGACTTTGCAGAGTTTAAGATTTACTCTTGTTTGTTTTGAAGCTGACCTGCAGCACTTGACCGTTAAGCGAGTATCCGTTCAACGACTGGATAGCCACAACGGCCTCATCGTAATTGGTCATGGTAACGAAACCATACCCTTTGCACTTGTTGGTTGTGGGATCTCTTATAATTTTAACACTCTGGACGGCACCGAACGGGCCGAAGAGCTGCCAAAGAATGCTTTCTTCGGTATCAGCCCCGACATTGTAGACGAAGATGCACCAACCGGAACCACCTAAAGCGTTACCTTGGATGAGGGGATCGGCTAACGGAGAAAATCGTTGCAGACCCTTGTTGATAGCGAGCAGAGCCTTCCCGGCAGGCCCTACGAAGCGACGAGTTGAAGTCGGAGCAAGATATGCTGCTAGCGGTGCTAGAGCTTTGTTCTGGTTGCTCGGGTTGTTCGCGCACTTGACGGTCATGGGACCAGTGCCACCTGGAGGTACAGTACCGTTCAACTCACGTATCGCTGCCTCAGCTTCACATCGTTGGTCGTAGCGTATGAAAGCGACTCCTCTCGAAGGTCCCTGGATGGTTTGTTCGTCTCCGCCTCCCTGCAGCAAGTGACCGACGTTCACGTTCTCGTGTAGTATGCGCGAACTGATTATTGAGCCAAACGGACTGAAGAGCTTCTCCAACTCTTGTTGGGTCATGTGTTTTGGGAGACCGGACACGTAGAGGTTGGCACCTTTGATTGCATCGGAGCTCGGGCGGGCATAAGATACTTTGATGATTTTGTTCTGTAATCTCAGGCCGTTCAATGTGTTCACAGCTTTCTCCGCATCTTCCGCCTTGTGGTAATTGACGAAGGCGTATCCTAAGCTCTGTCCATTGAGGATATGATCAGGAAATACTGTTACTTTGTCTCTGATCAGCTTGCAACTTTCTACTTCACCAACACTGGAAAATAGTGATCTTATCTCTTCCTGGGTCATTGTTTGTGGCAAATAGTTCACTATAAGATTAGTCTTTGACTCATTATTGCTAGGCTGAACCTTGCTACCATTTTGCGTGGGCTGGTTAGCGTTTACGGTGTCAAGTGAATTTGCCATCATTTTCACTGTTCCTGTTTACACCAAATTAGGCAAAATGTCACTAGAGATGTGACTTATTACATAAATGAGGATATATTCCAATTAGATCATAGGTTCTTGGCTAGTTATACTAACACCACTTCGCGTTGGTTGGAAGCATATGCAAGGAAAGAAAATCAATAAGATGCTGTTCACTCCCGTACTTATCTTGCGCTCGGTGTTACGGCACCGAGTCCGTTGAATCAAAATATATTTAGAAACACAAATGAACTACAGTTTATTAGATCTGGTGGAGAATACGAAAGCAAAGTGAAAAGGAAATCAACCAAAAATCTATGCGACCTATTCTCGTAAATTCATTTCTTTCACTTCACTTTCTTTTTAAAATGTTGCCATTTAATAAATTTACCTACCCGTGGAGAGAATGGATTCCTATTGGAAAAATGTGCCCTATTTTTTTGCCAGAAACCTTACCAAACGAACCATATTCGGTTTTGACTAACTTAAAAGATGTTTATATTGGCAGTTTAGTTAAAAAACATAGTAGAATGTTATTGAGTGTCGAAATTCGATCATAAGCATTCGCTTACAAAACATGATAAGAGGAATCAATAAGGAAATTCTAAAATAAGAACAGAATTTGGATGCTCCAGACACTGTCCGATAATAATCAAATTCCACTGCTATTTAACCACAAATCAGGGGAAAATATTTCAGCAAGCAACCCCAACGCAATGCAGCCAACCGCAACAAAACTGCCAACATGACAAATAGAGTGCATTTACAAAGATTGCTAGGTAAACATTCTTCTGAATCAATAATTTTAACAAAAATGTTAATAAATTATAATATTTAATTTTTCCACTAAGTATGTAACTAAAATTCAATTATTTTACTCTTATTTTACGATTTTAACAGCACAGCAGTTACACTTACACATGTTTAAATTTAGATTCAGGTCAACTTGATACTACCGGCTACTAGATGGCGCCACTAATCCAAATAAAAAAAATGTAACATTGTGTTTTTAGCGTTCCGTACCTAGATACCTAAAGGATGAAAACGGAACTAGGTATATTACTTAGCCTACGTCGTCCATCCGTCCGTCTGTATGTCTGTCATACCTATTTAAGGTTGTAACTTTTGAACCGTAAGTTAGACAATGCGGGATTTTCAGAAAGCCATTAAAAAAGAAAAAGTATTTCCTCTTAGAAAAAGTATGTCTAGAATGAGCCTCACTGTTTTATCGTATAAAACAAAAGGGGCCAAGTTTCATAGGTAAATTGTCGTCTTCGGACCCCTCTCTGGTCAACGCCATCTTTCGCCGGTATGTTGAACTTCGTTTGACTAGCTGTCAGAAAACTCCTCGAGGGATTTTTAGAAAAACATTAAAAAAGAAAAAGTAGTTCCTAATGGCTCGATAGATGGCATTAACGAGACAGGGGCGAGCGACCTTGCAGATAATAAAATAGTAAGAATTTGTGTTTTTAAGTAAGCAGCAAAACATAAGCATATATTTCCGTCAAGAGATCTATGCGTCTGACTCAGTGACATGCATTTTTGTTTACTTTTTAGCTTAAAATTTTCGTCTTCGGACCCCTCTCTGGTCAACGCCATCTATCGCCGGTATGATGAACTAACTACGTTTGAGTAGCTGATAGTATTATATAATCTGTGGTAGCTGTCAGGAAACTCCTCATTAAATTTCGAACTTCCGGTGAGCCTACCTACCTACGTAGTTACCTAAGTAACTACTACCACAGATTATATCTACTACCTACACGAAAAAGTTGCGGATCCGAATTTCAAAGCCCTCCCATAAGAAGTTAAAGCAAAAGCGACATAAAGCAACTTTTGTCTCTACAACTAATTTGTCTCTCACATCAAGTCTAAGGCTGTAATTCAGAGACGATTTTGTTAGGTCACTAAGCAGCAGGGCTAGCATGCCACCCACGACAAAGGGTTTAAACGATAAAATCGTCATGCGCGCTCTTTCTGGCATACGTAAAATAGTAAGGATGGAGGCACATCTCGATTTTTATCGTTTACTCGGGGGTGGCATGCGAGGCCTACTGTTAGGTAGTCTTAGTTCGAGATAAGTTAGGGACCGAAATGTATGGATTTTGACATACGGCAGTTCGAACTACTTACAAATCGTCTCTGAATCTCGGCCTTAGGGCTTTATATGAATGTAACGATGAGACTTTTCATACAAACCCAATGAGAGACAAATTAGTTGTGGACACCAAAGTTGCTCGAGCGCGTTGTGATTACTCGCTCAGTGGTCACTAGAGAGGATTATGTGAAATAGAGATAAGCAAACCCTTTCATTTCCATTCCTAAGTGTTATGTCCAGTCGTAAGGTTTCCGTATTAAATAAAAGGCCTAGGTATCTAAAACTCTGTAGATAAAATGTTCGTGGCAGCATCATCTAATTGATAGGTAAACCTACTAGGGAAAGGAGAGAATTTTATTTAGACGGACGCATGATAGGTAGCTTAAAGTCCTTTCGCCATCATCATCCTCAGCCTTCAATCAAACTGAACAACTTTCACTTTGGGACCAAAATCGATATCGAAAAAAAATTGCTGTTCTATAATTTATAGTGACAATTTCTATGGAACAACCTTTGTTGTGCAATTTCAATGGGAAGTCTACCAAACCAAATTGGGCACAATGGGCACGCGTAGCGCGTGGTGGTCTAACCCCATACATTCCCTGAGGGTAGGCATAATGTGTGCCCTGCCGTGGGACGTATATTATATAGGGTCCTTCTTAACATGCTGACACTTTTTTAAGGGGATGATCAGACCGTCAAACTGAACAACTTTCTCTATGGGACCAACATTGAAATCGCGACAAAAAAACAGTTGTCCCATACAAAACAGCCAACCTAACTCGACCCGAATGTATGGGACAGCTGATATTTTTTTCGCGATTTCGGTGTTGGTCCCATAGAGAAAGTTGTTCAGTTTGATGGTCCGTACATCCCCTTAAAAAAGTGTCAGCATATTAAGTTGGACCCTGTATGCTGTGATGATGATTTCAATGTTGATCTCATAGTTAAAGTTGTTCAGTTTGATGGTCTAAGGAACGCATTTAAGTTTACAGACTGTAGGTACTGTGCGTCTTTTAGTAGAAAACAACTATTATTGAAGTAGGTAGATAGGACCTGACTGAATGATAGTCAAGAATATAAAGGAAAATGGGTAAAATATAGATCTATCTTTCCACCATTTTGGTCATAAAGTTAGGTAAGTGGAGAGGTTGGGAGGGGTTAACAGGAGGGGGGCATGTTGACCTGTTTGTTATTTTTATACGAGACGTTGAGATATTTTCGTCTGACACGTGTTTCGTAACAAAAAGGGATCAAAAATAACCTTTTGTATCAAATTGGGTATAAAGTACCTACATTATCTTATCTACTTATGCCGGCTACCTACCTAAAAAGAGAATATACAGGGTCCAACTTAATATGCTGATACTGTTTTATACTTAAGTAAATTGTTTTTAATTTATAAACAAATTTTTTCTTATTTCGTAAAACTTTGTAACTACATACATAACTACTTTGTATAAAAAGTACACAGGGTGTAAAGTTATAAGTATTAAATCGTTACCTACCTATTACCTACATATTAATATTAAAAACTTCAGACCATCAAACCGAACAACTTTCACTAAGGGAACAACACTGAAATCGGGGAAAAAAAAAGCCGTCCCATACATTTAGGTCGAGCAGCGATTAAAGTTTTCTATGGAACAGCTGATTATTATATCGCGTTTTCGATATTGGTCCAATACTTACTTCCATAAAGAAAGCAAAAAATCTAAATCAAAATTTTTTATTCAAAATAATATCACATAAAAGTTGTTCAGTTTCAGTCTGAAGCACCCTCTTTGATATACCAGGATGTAAAATTGAATGCGTTACATGTAACGCATTCAATTTTACATCCTGTATAGATAAGTAAATTAGTATGTAAACCAACCACTATAATCTCTTTCCGGGGTAGTCAAATTGAAGCTACAAGGCATTTTATTATGAAAAAAAGACAACAAAGACGCAAAGATTAGAACCCAGGACTTCTGGTTTGGCAATCCACCATATCGCCTAATGTAGTATGTAAGTTAGGTTACCTTTGCATAATGGAGTTCCTACCCTATGTCGATCTAATAGACATGGTTTAAACTCGAATGCGTTACATACTTAAATGGATTCGTCTCAGACATTCAGACCATCAAACTGAACAACTTATAGCTATGGACCCAATACAGAAATAGCAAAAAACGTGTTCCATACATTTGAGTCAAGCAGCCGCTGCCATTTTTCTGTGAAGCACCAAGTTTTTTTTGCCATTTCAATATTGGCTCTAGTCGTAGATTTTTTTTCAGTTTGATGGTCTGACACAACCCTTAAATTAAAGTATACACATAGTGTGGGTGGGTACGAGACGTGGGTACGAGGCGTGGGTACATGTACCCACGCAATTAAGTTTACTTACACCCAGCGTAACCAAAATAATTTGTTTTAATAACATATATCGCGGACATGGACAAAGCACCGTTTGGAGTAAGCAGTTAGCCATAACGGAAGAACTCTCAACAGTCTCGGAACGTACACAATTTTCTGCGACCACAATGGTACTGACTGAGTCATCGGCTAATGACTCTTTGATAGTGCCCAAGTTGCAGGAGAGAAGCGATACATTTCCTTATCAGTACTCGCACGGCCACCCAATGAAAATCGAGAGGTAACTATATGTAGTTCCTTAATCCTTATTGCCTTTCATGGCATCAATTGTCCGCCTTTCATGGCATCAGTTGTACCTACCTAGTCTAGTGCATCAATATTTTTAATAGAAATCCCCGGCGACGTAACTACAGTAGTAAAGTACAGTGAAAACTCATGGTATGGTATGGATAAATAATCTAGGACCGGAAAAAATTAAACCTAGATTATTTGTCAACCGTAATCATAGACCGGTGGCCAGCTACAGTCAACTATACCTTATAAAATTAACGAACTCACGCATTATGCACCTAAAGTAGACTAAAAATAAGTCATAAAAAACTTGGTTTGCCAGGGCGCAGCTTGGCACGTTTTCCGGTGTGATGAAAAACGTGGACCCCAAAAACACCCCATTTTACCTCATCGAATTAAAGGATGGAACTTGTCTGTTGGTCTAGAGGCCGATTAGTAAAGCCTAAAAAACCTGGTCTGCCGCCGCCTATCCTGGCACGTTCATGGGTCCGACTGAATTTAGGGTGCCCCTCGGAGGGTGGATTTTACCTCATCGAATTAATGAATGAAATCAATTCCAATTTATAGTCCTATTAACTATGTTTACATATGCCTTGGTTTGCCTAGGCTCAGCCTGGCAGGTTTCCGGGTCCGACTGACTTTACTTTCAAAAAATTGTCTAGCTAAACTTTAAAAACCGGTATAAATCTATAGAATCTGCAGAAAAAATTACTGAAATTCGCTTGTATAAATTAACCAAGATATATGTACTCATACTAATATCCCTGAAGGTGGAATTTTAATAGAAAAGGTCAACGGCCCGCGGAAACTAAAAGAGATAGGTATGTGGTCCCGAAGGAAATAATGACAAAAACCCTGGGCAATTTGACGTCCCGATGAAAAAATCCAAGATGGTCGTCTTATATTTTCAAAGTCCTCATAACTTTGTAACCATTGACGGTCGGCACGCTATGTGTATACAAATCAAATTAGTAGCAAAGCCCTGCTTACGATGTTTACCTTTCGGTTCCAACAGAAGACATATTTTAGTGTCGAAAAAAATGGTGGCGCTGAATTGTTAATCTATGTAACAAATAAATTGATAGATAGATAGATAACTCATTTATTATTTCACCTGAACAATACAGGAAAAAAACAGTGACTGACAAAGGTAGACAATTACCTACCTACACGATAAATTGCAGCGATGTCAGGTCGACTGGCGATACATTGAGGTGCTTAGATGTCTGTATGACGCCGCCGCTATGTCCGTACAAGTACAAGATCAGCAGACGAAGCCGATCCAACTGCTAAGAGGAGTGAGACAGGGGGATGTTATTTCCCCGAAACTGTTCACTAATGCGATGGAAGACGTCTTCAAGATGCTCAATTGGAAAGGACGAGGCATATGTGTGAACGGCGAGTACATCTCACACCTGCGTTTTGCCGACGACATTGTCGTCATGGCGGAATCGCTGCATGACCTCAGTGGGATGCTTAGCGACCTTAATGCCGCTTCCCGACGGGTCGGTCTCGGCATGAACTTAGACAAGACGAAAGTCATGCTTAATTCTCATGTCGAGCCAGAGGCGGTATACGTCGGTGAGGCGGCGATAGAACTTGTGCAAGACTATGTCTACCTTGGACAGACTATAAGACTAGGTAGAAAACTCTTCGACAAGGAGGCCGCTAGGCGTATCCAGCTAGGATGGGCTGCTTTCGGGAAACTACGTCATATATTCTCCTCGGCCCTACCACAATGCCTCAAAACGAAGGTGTTCAATCAGTGCGTTCTGCCAGTGATGACCTATGGTGCGGAAACGTGGACCCTGACAATAGGGCTAGTTCATAAATTCAAGGTCGCTCAGCGAGCTATGGAGAGAGCTATGCTCGGTGTTTCTCTGAGGGACCACATCAGAAATGAAGTGATTCGTCACAGAACTAAAGTGGCTGACATAGCTCAGAAAATTAGCAAGCTGAAGTGGCAATGGGCTGGTCATATCTGCCGAAGAACTGGCAACCGATGGGGTGTCAGAGTTCTAGAGTGGAGACCGCGAACTGGTAGGCGTAGTGTGGGACGCCCTGCTGCCCGCTGGACAGACGACCTAAAAAAAGTAGCGGGGAGCGACTGGATGAGGAAGGCCGAGGACAGAGTTTTGTGGCGCGCCTTGGGAGAGGCCTATGTCCAGCAGTGGACGATGATAGGCATCAGCCTACGTGCAGCCTAAAAAATACCTACGATGTCCGAATATCCTAATTAGGCATCTGATGATGATGATGATGACGATAAATTAAAATGCCTAATTAGGATATTCGGACATCGTAGGTATTTTTTTTACTAAGGGCTCATTCCTGTTTACACTGCAATTCTGCCAATATCATGATGTGGAAGTATCGAAATCTCAATCTCCAGGATTGTTTTATTAACAAAAACATATTTTAGGACACCAAATAGCAGAACTGCGTGGCAAGTCCAGAGACACCAACCTAGACGACCGCCCGTCAATAGACTCGCCAAGCGACTAAGCTAGTTTAAATAGTAAAAAACGAGTAAAACACTTAGTTCAACATGTCTCGATATAATATGGCGTTGACATGACATTATGGCTTCGAAACCGGTGATTAGGCCAAAATAGTAAAAATACGTGTCCATCAAGCTAGCGTACACATGACGGGAATCAAGATTAATCATTTAGTGCCATTAAATAATAGTGCCCCTTTAGTTTGCGAAATATATACATATTTTTCCCTGTTAGAGCTTTTGTGTTTATTACTCTCTGTTTGTACAGTGTACAAATTAAATTAGTAGCGAAGCCCGGCTTACAATGTTTACCTTTCGGGTCTATCAGAAGGCATATTTTAGTGTCGAAAAAAATGGTGGCCTAGAATCGTTAATCTATGTAACAAATAAATTGATAGATAGATACATAACTCATTTATTTCACTTGAACAATACAGGAAAAACAGTGTCTGACAAAAGGTAGACAATGACCTACCTACACGATAAATTAAAATGCTTAATTAAGATATTCGGACATCGTAGGTTTTTTTTAAGGGCTCATTCCTGATATTTTACACTGCAATTCTGCCAATATCATGATGACTGGAAGTATCGAAATCTCAATCTCCAGGATTGTTTAATTAACAAAAACATACCTTTGTCTACCTTTGTCAGTCACTGTTTTTTCCTGTATTGTTCAGGTGAAATAATAAATGAGTTATCTATCAATTTATTTGTTACATAGATTAACAATTCTGCGCCACCATTATTTTCGACGATACTAAAATATGCCTTCTGATAGAACCGAAAGGTAAACATCGTAAGCAGGGCTTTGCTACTAATTTGATTTGCACACACACAGCGCGCCGACCGTCAATGGTTACAAAGTTATGAGGACTTTGAAAATGTAAGACGACCATCTTGGATCTCCCATTTTGGATTTTTTCATCGGGACGTCAAATTGCCCAGGGTTTTTGACATTTTTTCCTTCGGGACCACATACCTATCTCTTTTAGTTTCCGCGGGCCGTTGACCTTTTCTATTAAAATTCCACCTTCAGGGATATTTGCATGAGTAACATATATCTTGGTTAATTTATACAAGCGAATTTCAGTAAAATTTTCCGCAGATTCTGTAGATTTATACCGGTTTTTAAAGTTTGGCTAAACAATTTTTAGAAAGTAAAATCAGTCGGACCCGGAAACCTGCCAGGCTGAGCCTAGGCAAACCAAGGCATATGTAAACATAGTTAATAGGACTACAAATTGGAATTGATTTCATTCATTAATTCGATGAGGTAAAATCCACCCTCCGAGGGGCACCCTAAATTCAGTCGGACCCATGAACGTGCCAGGATAGGCGGCGGCAGACCAGGTTTTTTAGGCTTTACTAATCGGCCTCTAGACCAACAGACAAGTTCCATCCTTTAATTCGATGAGGTAAAATGGGGTGTTTTTGGGGTCCACGTTTTTCATCACACCGGAAAACGTGCCAAGCTGCGCCCTGGCAAACCAAGTTTTTTATGACTTATTTTTAGTCTACTTTAGGTGCATAATGAGTGAGTTCGTTAATTGTATAAGGTATAGTTGACTGTAGCTGGCCACCGGTCTATCAGTATACTTTACTTTATCACACTGCAAAGTTTCAGCGACAGATGAATTATTGTTAGGGTCAAACCCTAAAATGATGGGACTATGAGTCCAACACGGTTGGTTACATTAGTCACTATATTCTAAGGCAATTAGATAGAGAATATTTTATTTCTGGTATCCTAGTGTATCGAAGAACAAAAGATATGTACCTAATCGCTTATAACTTTGGTTACAATATCCAACATTTGCACACGTTTGTACTTTGGACTTAAGTCGTTAGTGCGCTTGGTGCTATCTTAGTGCGTGCGCACTCAAAGCACTCGCTTCAGTTCGCTTACCCAACACGTTAGGTTGGTTTGGTTGCAAAACCATAACAGTTTGTGGTTTATAGTTGACCTAAGCGCACTATAGTCTATTTCAATATGATAGTCTAAGAGGCAAACAAAATATACTTTGTTATTAAATTTTCATCTCAATCATTGTTACGCCTTAACCATTCGGATCATAATTTCTTCTTCAGCATATTATTCACGTTTCCTCACGATATTTTATTTCGTGAAATTGTACCTATTACAGGATGTTACAAAAGCAAAAAAAAAATCATTTAAAACTTATAAGGGGGATGGTTGTTTAGACCGCCTTATTAGTGCCATAATCTGTTTTCTTTCCTATTGTGTATTGTATTTTACTTTTGTTGTAAAGCCTGACCAGGAAAATAAAAAACCTCGCCATGTTGCGGAAAATCATTGGAACTAATTTTTGTACTTGGAACACTAACATTAAAGGTGACAGTCGATTGCAGCGCCCCCAATCCAGGTTTTTTATATTCATGGTCAGGCTTTAAATAAAGTAGGTATATTTCATTCATTCATTCATTCATTCATTCGTTCAAAATAAACAACTTTCACTATGGAACCAACATCGAAATCGCGAAAAAAAAAATCTGCTAAGTATCCCATACATTTAGCTCGAGTAGATTTGTAGTTTAGTATGGAACATCAGATATATTTTTTGCAATTATTATAAATATTGGTTCCATTGTGAAAGTTTTTCAGTTTGATGGTCGCTAAACCGGTGGTGGTTTGGTTAAATGTTTATTTGTATTTTTGTAACATAGCATAATTTTAAGTTCTATGAAGTTTGAGTTGTAACAACTCTGCCTGGGATCAAACCATCAACCCTCTATACCACCAAGATTAGTGTCATAAGTAACACAGAGTAACAATAAGCATTCTGTGTTCATAATGGTGGTACAGTATTGTGAATAGTTCGGGTTTGTTCATCTTCATCTCAGCCGATGGACGTCCACTGCTGGACATAGGCCTCTCCCAAGGATCGCCACAACGACCGGTCCTCCGCTGTCCTCATCCAACGGATTCCCGCCGCCTTCGCCAGGTTTTGTTGTTTCCTGAAAAATATTATTTATAAACTCTAATATTCGTAATATAATTTTTGCATTTAAATAAAGTAGGTACCTATACCAACCTACTGAATTTGTGTGTGTATGTGAAAGTATTTATAACGGTTCCACTCAACAGTTTTTTAGTTAGTTACCTCTCTTTGAGCACCTACATATTTGACTATTGACCTGAAGCCCAGTAACTAATTATAATTAGGCATTACTTTGGCAACTGTAGGTACTAAATTCCTTCTTGCGTGAAGTTTGGCTTTGCTCAAATGAAACCAAAAAGGGGAAGACGCGACAAATAAATACGAAACAAATTCAATGCAAACGATGATAAGGGTGGAAACTAAGCAATAAATTATAATACTGGGCGATTTAGTAACAATATTTTTATAATTCACACTTTGATTTTGGGCTCTCTTAAAGGCAATAGTTTCCTTTGGTCACTAAGAAATGTCAGATGATAAAATGTAGAACCATAGCTTTTTTTATTTTGCCTTTTTATTAATGGTAGATACAAAATAAATAAATAAACTGACTGAACTACTTGATGTTCTTTGGTACTTTCTGTATTCCTTTTGGTAACTTTGGTACCTCTGTAAGTATAAGTATTATATTTAGTTGTAGTAAATAACGTATTGATTTATTGATTGATACTTATCATTTATCACGTACTTTCTTAACACCATGATCAAAAATTTTTATCGTGCCCCTTGAATTTTTAAGTCTGCAGCTGTGGTCTGCAGTCATAGAATCAAAACATCTCAAAATAAAGTGAAAAGAGTTAAACAATTTTAACCTAACCAATCTTGGTATAATTGAGTGTTCTCCCTTTGCTTTAATCTAAGTTAATTAGACGATTATTTCACCCAACATATTCTTAAAATTACTTGTAATAAAAAATGAAATAAGAAGGGAAATTCTTGAAGACATTTCCAGTTTAACCGTCGACCTTGGTTCTTAACTTAAACACGCAACGTCTTGTGTTGCGTAACTCGCCTAACCATAGGTTATTTAACTTAGATATTTAACTAGACCTAGTTAGGTGTGTTTCATATTGTGAGATTCCGGTTGTTAATATTGTTTTTGTATAATGGCTGTCGCTGGAGAGAACTTCACGCGATTCGTAAGCAGACCACCGGCTACTAACCTGGGGTCCATGGACCTTCGAGGGCTACACGATTCATCCTTAAGTGCCTGAAATCATTTATTAAGATAATAATTTATGCAATATATTGCAATACTGCAAATGCTGTCTGGTCTGTCTAACTTTTAATTCGTGCCATTATTGTCTAAGACAACTTCTCAATTCAACCTAATCATGCATCTTAAGATTCTCACATCCTTTTCTTTCCTATCAGCATGATCTATTTTGCATGAAAATCACTCATAGGTAGGTAGGTATATCGCACGACCAATCACTCACGTTGTAGTAGAAAGTTTATATAGGGTCCTTCTTAATATGCTGACTTTTTTTGAGGATGATCAAACCATCAAACTGAACAATTTTCTCTATGAGACCAACGTCGAAATCACGAAAAAAACATCTGCTGTTCCATACTAAACTGCAATCTGCGATATACCTACTCGACGCAAAAGTGTATGGGACAGCAGATTTTTATTTCGCGATTTCTACTTTGGTCCCATAGAGAAAGTTGTTCAGATTTATGGTCTGATCAAACTCTTAAAAAACTGTCAGCATATTAATTTAGAAGCTGTACCTATAGCCAGTTAGCCAGTCACAAAATTGGTCGTATCGATCGATACTGACTGCCCAGGAGGCTTCAGACAAAGAAATACCTATGTCAACTTTTTTATAGGTTGGCACCTACTGCTTGGTTTCCTGTGAGTAGAACTAGCAAGGTATAGAAAGAAAAAGTATCATAACTTAGTTGCAATTAGCAAACATTGCAATCATTCGCTTCACAGTTACTGCACTTTGTGAAGTCAGTTGTTACTGACTCGCATTCCACTGCTTTCTCTTTAATTAACTACTATTATATTAACTAACTACTACCACTAATTAACTACTAACTAATTAACTACTATTATAAGTAAACACAAGTGTCCGGAACGGCTAGCGGCTGAGTCATCAGCAGTAAATCTAGACTTCTGGACCTAGCAATATACATCAATAATAGTGTTCACACTCAATCGTTTTCCCTTTTACAAACTCGGCTACAGCTTTACTAATCGACAACAAAATATTTAACTTCGGTGCGGTGGCGCGTTGCGGAGAGCTATGGAATCTCAATCTTGAGGTCTGGGTTCGAATCCGCACGGACCACATGCCAGTATCAATGAGTTTTTCTAACTTATGTACATATAGTAATACCGACTGCTCTCAAACGGTGATGGAAGATATCGTGAGGAAAACTGTATACGCTGAAGAAGAAATTCTGATGCGTATGTGAAGTCTACCAATACGCATTGGGCACGCGTGGTGGACTAGCACCCGTACACCCTCCCTGAGGGTAGGCCTGTGTCCAGCAGTGGGAGATGTATAGGCTGCGATGATGATGAGAGGTAATTGTAGCAAATTAAAGTAACATTGGTCGATAGTGGAAGTTAGCTTTAGCTCTAAATGACTCAAATTTCGTAGTTTTCAGAAAAAAAATTAAAGTAACATTGGTCGATAGTGGAAGTTAGCTTTAGCTCTAAATGACTCAAATTTCGTAGTTTTCAGAAAAAAAATTAAAGTAACATTGGTCGATAGTGGAAGTTAGCTTTAGCTCTAAATGACTCAAATTTCGTAGTTTCAGAAAAAAATCTTTAACATTTTTTAAGGGGATGATCAGACCATCGAACTGAATAATATTCTAAATCGTACCAAGAGAGCGAAACTGCGACAAAAACCGCAGTTCGGTACCTACTAAACTGTAAACCTACTCGACCCAAATGTATGGGACAGCAGATTTTTTATTGCGTTTTGATGTTTGCCTCCTATTATTGTTCGTAGTTTGCCTCGAAGACAAAGTTGTTCAGATTTATGGTCTGATTATCCTCTTTTAAACCGTCACAAATTATCAAGAAGGACCCTGTACTTCTAGTAGGTTTTTGTTGTCAAAAGATTTGTGGTAATATTCCACACTGAAACTAAAATATGTTAAAACCTTGCAGCAACTGCATGCAAGCTTTAAAACTTACTTTGTAATTATAACATACTTTCTGACCCCCTGGCTCTCATATAAGAAATACGGTCGTAACTCTAAATGTCAAAGTTCGTTGCTAATAATGACAAAAATATACAACATTTTGTTGATGGAGTGTATGCGGAACGAGGCTCGAAGGAGACCGATTTTTGACACCAAACTCATTGAAACAGGGTGATGCTACAGTGCCTTAGCCTTTCCCTTATCAGATCCAAGTAAAACACTGTACAAATTCGTTACATTTGGTATACGTTGTAGAAAATAAGTTAAGTATTTTATCTATTATTTGAAAGCAACATGTACAATAGAGCGGCATAGTCGCCTTGCGACAAAGCTCTTCGAATAAAAGATTAAAAAAAAAAGCTAAAATACAACATTTGAATCTCATGTGTGAACGTAACCTAAGAGCGCTTACAGACCAGCGACAGTTGGTTTGCGACAGCTCGCGACAGCGGTCGCCGACAGTCGCGCGACGGTCGCGCGACGTCGCGCGACTGTCGCGCGATCCTCTGCGACCCTCGGCGACCGTCTGTCGCAAGCTGTCGCCGACAGTCGCCGACAGTCGCCGACAGTCGCGCGACCCTCCGCGACCGATGACAACGCGCCGTCATTTGTATAGTCTGAGAGCGCAATTTACAAAACTAGGTACTTAATCAGATTAACGATTAATTTTTTAATCTTGATTAATTCATTCAAAATTAATTAAATCTGATTGAAACTAATCAAATAAATTAATTGATTGAAAAAAATATCGATTAATGCCCACACCGCACTCAACCCCCCCCCCCCCCACTCAACCCCCCCACTCAACCCCCCCACCCTCCTCGACCCCCCACTTGACCTCCCTTCGACCCCCCACTCAACCCCCCCACCCTCCTCGACCCCCCACTTGACCTCCCTTCGACCCCCCACTCCACTCCCCACTCGACCCCCGACTCGACGCCCCACTCACCCCCCTCGACCCCCACTCGATCCCCCCACTCGACTCCCACTCACACCCCGCTGGCGGACACCCTGGTCCTGGTTTCAGAGTTAGTTTTATCGGAGACCCTTATAAAAGTAATTGTGTCATTTTAATTACTCAATTACTGTAATTGAATTAACAATTACTTGAGTAATTCAGTATGTACCTATATCAGACGATTATGAAGATGATGATGATGATAATGATGATGATGATGATATCAGACTTGTCTTTAGTTTGCTGGCTTGTTATTGGTAACAATAACAATAAACTTGTAACCGCCGTTATACAATTAATATTAAACCTCTCAAGAACAACATCTGACTCTCAGACTATAAATGACGATGACGTAACGGTCGCCGAGAGTCGCGGAGGGTCGCGCGGCGTCGCGCGACGTCGCGCGACCGTCGGCGACAGCTTGCGACAGACGGTCGCGGAGGGTCGTGCGACGGTCGCGCGACGTCGCACGACCGTCGCCGACTGTCGGCGACCGCTGTCGCAAACTGTCGTAAACAAACTGTCGCTGGTCTGTAAGAGCCCTTACGGAACGTTATTATTTTGATTACGTATTCCCATTGTCAATTATTGTCACTGACATGCCGAGTGCATTAAGTGCACATGCACTAGAGTGCGTTTACCTTTGTAGTAAACTCTTTACAAGTCCCCCTAATATCACTCTTAATATCTACGCTGTAAGAACCTCGATGCTTTGATTTGCGGGACTTTTATAGTTACACGAGGCATACTTTGTGTGTCATAGGTATAGGATCACCATTATTCATGAACTGGCTGGGACCAATTAGCAATGCTCTATGAAATGTGTACTTTATTTTATTAGCGATTAAGTGTTATTTTGTTTAGAACAAAGATCAAGGTAAGTAGGTCTGTTCGTAATTTTATGTTCATTGGTGACAATAGGTCATTGAGACCTTAGACAATTACCATACTCGCATACTCGTATTAGTTACGAACAGTGTGCGAGTGAGAATTCGTTTTTGAATGAGACAAGTTCGAGTGCAAAAGAGAGTGCAACATAAGATATATGATATTTTGGCTTTTCAAATGGTGTAGTAAACCTTTAGCCTACTAAAACTCAGCACAAGAAACCCTTAGTAATACGACAAGAAACAGGTTGATCTTTTCTAAGAAAATTTCTCTCCACCAATCCGCACCGGACCCCGTGGAGAGTCCCTTTGTCACCTTTACTCATAGATAAAGGCCTTTGCCCTGCTGTGAGATTCCTGTTTTTTTTCTAAGTCGAGTAAAATACATAACATACATCAACTCACGACCGTAATTCTTTTCGGGGTGGTAAGAAACATTGCAACATCTTTCTGTTTAAGAATTTGGTTGTAGCAAATGATCACATGTAGCAATTTTTAGTTTCAGGATGGAATGACGTGTCAAGTGGTTAGAGGTGGCTAGCCTTTCGCCGACTTCACATAAAAACCTTGAAACCCTTAGTCGCCTCGTACGACACACACGGGAAGAATTGGGGTGGTTCTTTCTAAGCTCGAACCACGTGGCCGAGTACCTTAATGGTTAATACAGGGTGTTAGGAAAAGTATAATTAACCTTTAAACCACGTAAAAGTTGTTCAGTTTGATGGGTAGAGTAGGTGGTTTAAAGGTTAATGATACTTTTCCTTACAGCCTGTATAGTTACAACAATCCGTTTAATTGATTCCCGCATGTCTGATTTATTTCTGTAAGCATTTATAATGAATTGGTATTCTTAGCATTCTTTGTTTCAAATTAATTTGTCTTCGTCATTCTTTGTATTGCTAACAGGCTAACATTATTGTTATAGAATCAAGATAAAGGCATAGGTAACAAGAATAATGGCAAAGATTAAGACAAAAGAACCTACGTTATTTTACGGTACACATGTTTTCGTATTTATATTAACGTTTATTTATAAGCTCTCTGGTATTAGGTGTCAAGTATTTGGATACGCAAGTAATACTAGTACAAACTGTATGAACTGGAGTACAATTTTTGAATTCGGTGAGCTCAGCAATTGAAAATGCCAAAATTACTATGGAGATATGCATCTTCCTACTGCTGATTAGATTTTCAAAATCGCACTCCTGAAGTATGATTTTTGAAAGTCAAATCATCAGTAGAAAGATGCGTATCTCCATAGTAATTTTGACATTTTCAACGGCTGAGCTCACCGAATGAGATTCAAAAATCGCACTCCTGGGTCTAAAACAAACTTTCACACTATACAGGGTCCTTCTTATATTAATAATATGTTGACGGTTTTATGTGTATGATTGTTGCTTACTGTTTTTGTTCGTAATTTCGTAATCGGTCCCACGGAGAAAGTTGTTCAGTTTGATTGTCTGATCATCCTCTTAAAAATCCATCCGCATATTAAGTTGGATCCTGTAGGTATATGATTAAACGTACCAATCAACTCGAATAATTCCTTCCATACAATAAAAGACACATACACTAGAACTAACACAAATCCACGTAGACTAAAGCTAATCTACGTTTGACCTAGATTTCTCTTTAGGTCCCCCTTATTGTGGTCTGAACTCTAAACAATCATCCTATATCCCCTTACACTAACACTGAATTAGATACGTACGTACATTTAGAGAACTACAAACTTTGCTTGCTGCTTCGTCTTCATTAAAAATAACTGTAAGATCCCACTGGACCGCGGGGTCTTACTATAAATGAAAATATAACGTTTACACCTATCCCAAACTGAGGCTCCAATGCTTTTTATAGAAACCAGAAAACATTAATTGTCACAAACAAGTAGGTCATCCATGACGGCAATAGGATTAAAATATTTTGAACTCAAACCTCTATTTTGGGGTGTAAACAAATAGGATTTTGATAAAATCATGATACATAGAAAGCTTGAACCCTGAGCAAGGACATAAAATTCCACGTAAACGAAATCATTGGTAATAGCACAGAGTAGTAGTAGGTATGTAAAAATAGGTATAGTAAAATTATGTACGGTAAAAATGTTTAATTTTTACCCTCTGTCCTGTAGGCTTCACTATCTCGATCCACCAGTGGATTGAATAGGACGCTGAAGTTCACAGTGATCCACCATTAGGCTCAGTGGATCCTATGCTACTTGAATGTAACTACATACAGGTTGATAATAGGTCTTGGTATTTTGTTCTATGAATCTCCATAGCTTACCAGATTAGGTGTACAATAATTACAATAATTTGTGTCTGTAGTATAAAATAATTAAAATGAAAGAATATTAGAATAACAGAAGTAACCCACATTTTATGTAGAGAAGACACTACGTTAATTCCGACGTATTTTCCGGTACCAGATTCAAGTAGTATTTAGATAAGCACTAAACCAAGCTTAGCTTGAAGTCCTAACTTTAATTAAAATCGTGGTAAATCTACTCTTCTCCCTAAGAAGGCGATTATTTCTAGATTACTACCTTTACGGAGAACGGCGATTTCTTAGATATTTAATGATCTAGTCATTATGCGCCAGTGTTGCCACGTACTATATAGAAAAATACTGTGAAAATCATTAGCTTCACCAATCCCCACCGGACCTCCATGGAATAATTTATAATGCTTATTCGAGAGAGGAAACCTTTGGCCGTTAACGTTTTAAAAGGGCCAATTCACAGTAGTCCGTCTTGCAGTCCTACACCGATATCGGATCGTGAATGGCGTCCCACGACCTTGAGCAAAATGTATGAAATTGTGTATGTAGTCCTACTTAAAGGATAGTGTGTGGGGCTTGCAGTCCTGCATTAGGACTACTGTGAACGGGCTATTTAAGACAGGTCGTTCTTTATCGTGATGGTGATGTAAATTTCTACGTGCAGAATAATTTGTTGTTGTCTAGCGTTGTGCACGTGTTAGCAAATATATTAAAGAATATGAATATATTGTTAGGTAGTAGAACAATCCCTACTAGAATATTAGTACTGGCAACACTGACTAACAACCATCTGTTGTTGGTAGTAATTATTTAGTGATTCATTGTTTTGAATATTGCTTAAATTCCATACTAATTATTCATAATATTGCTTACAATAATTGTTTGCTGATAATAGTTATTTACAACCTATTAATCATGTGAATATTTGAAGCAATGCAATTCCCTGATTGTTCCGCCAATAACAGAATTGATGTTGGCGGGAAAACAGGTATATAAAATGGGTGTCGAGTCATTATCTGGGATTCATTCCTGCCGTTACGCTGCCCAAGTAAGTGTTAAACTAATTACTGTAAACTTAATTTATGTGAACTGTTATTATAATCTTTAAAATGATTTTGTTTGTATGTGTGTAGATTCTCATTTCTTCTTTGTGGTTTTATTAACGAAACAGTGTTAAATATCGAGTCAAAGTAATGAAATATAATGGTTATACTAATTATCACCTTTTATTTAATATCATTCAGAATACCCTCCTATATTCTATCATCAGAAGTGGAATCGTATTCCTTCGCCGCATAGTTACTTTACTAATATATATATTTTTTTCCATGGCACGATCACCGCGGAACTGCTGTGGTTTGCAAACGAAAAAAATCCATCCACGATGTCCTGGAGAGGTGCCTGGAGACAGACCCAGAACCTGGTCAGACTGAACCGTTCACGAAGAGAATCCCACCCAGAGAAATCCACCTGCCTGCCCAGAGAACACCTACCCACCCGCAGGAAAGAAAGAAAAAAATTTACGGGAAACAAAGACTGAAGCTCCAAATATTTAGCGAGGTAATGGCCAAGGCCGTATTCATTTCTTATTAAATATCGCTGTTTGCTTGTTTCTAAAATTGTACCTACGTAAATAATCAGGTAATAATCAAAACAAAAGTTTATAAATCTGAAAAACAGACGATACTTATTGTTCTAGTCATTCGCAAATCATGTTTCAACAAATAACAAGTGATTTAATGTTGGTCGATGCTAGATTTTTTTTTCTTTGGTACCAATGTACCCCATAATAGCAAAACGAAAAAATATAGGATTTTTTTTTGTTATTCGGTGCTAAGAAATACGGCTTAGGCGGCACCTTGTCCGCGGACAAGTGGTACGAGTCTTCTAGGTTTGATAGGTAGGTAGGTCTAAGTACCAGTCTCCCCATCCACACTACTAGTCGGCTGGTATAATTTGTACAATTATTACTCTAACTAAAAGAATAATTTTAATTGTTTGAGCACCGAAAGCATAATACAATTACTTAGTTCATGTATGTGTATATGTGTGTGTGTGTGTGTTAGTGGCGACGGGCTCACCCCCGTCACACTGGACAGAGTTTCGGTACTACTGGTGAAAAGTGGATGTTCTGAGGTTTCAGAATATCTCTGACTACCCTCACGGGGAATATAGTCGTGAGCATATGCTATGCTAGTTCATTCGTTGCTACAAAGCTCTTCAATAATATAGATCTGAGACAATAAAAATAGTTCCTTCCACTGGACGGTCGTTTTCTCTCGATTTTGTGTTGCAGAACAACAAATTTTCTATAGGTACTACCATTACTACCTAGCGGTAGATGGATTGAGGTAACTGACTAAACGATGAATTAACTTTAAAATGTGTTTTTCTGTTTTTAGTGTGCAGTTAAAGAATTATTATTAACTTTGAAAAAAAAAATGTTTTAGTATACTGCTTAGTCCAGTCATTTTACGCTTCATACGCTTTTAAAGCTAGTATGGTGAGATAGAAATAATTTTTAATAGGTAGCCGTTATTTTTTTTTTTTCATATTAAGATTACAGTTCCTAGTTATCATTGAATGAATGAATGAAATATTCTTTTATTTACACCAAAATACAAATACAGCATAGAAAAAGAACCAAAGAAACGATAATGGTACAAATAAGGCGGTCTTAGTTATCATTTAGAAATAGAATTCAACTAAAATATTCGAATTAATGACTGAAATAATAAATCAACTGTTAGTTATTTATAATTCGTTAATTAGCTATGAAGGTAGGTATTTAATTCGATAAAATGAAGGTACAAACATTTTTTTATATATCTTTTTTTATATCTGCTTATTGGAAGTTATTAATTGAATAGAACTGACGAATTAACTTCAGAATTTCAGATATACTAAATTTTAGTACTAAAAATAGAAAATACAAAATACTACGTTAGATTCATGGCATAAAATCATTTACGCAAACGATGTATAAAAAAAATATAAATATATATTTTATTTTCTAATTATTGTTATTATTACTAGTTAATGTTATTCGAACGAACGTTAACTTTACTGGACTATGCTGTGTAGCAGGTTGCGATTTTCACAATTTAGAATGTAGTCAATGTAGAGTCAATGTAGAGTCAATGTAGAGTCAATGTAGAGTCAATGTAGAGTCAATGTAGAGTCAATGTAGAGTCAATGTAGAGTCAATGTAGAGTCAATGTAGAGTCAATGTAGAGTCAATGTAGAGTCAATGTAGAGTCAATGTAGAGTCAATGTAGAGTCAATGTAGAGTCAATGTAGAGTCAATGTAGAGTCAATGTAGAGTCAATGTAGAGTCAATGTAGAGTCAATGTAGAGTCAATGTAGAGTCAATGTAGAGTCAATGTAGAGTCAATGTAGAGTCAATGTAGAGTCAATGTAGAGTCAATGTAGAGTCAATGTAGAGTCAATGTAGAGTCAATGTAGAGTCAATGTAGAGTCAATGTAGAGTCAATGTAGAGTCAATGTAGAGTCAATGTAGAGTCAATGTAGAGTCAATGTAGAGTCAATGTAGAGACAATGTAGAGACAATGTAGAGACAATGTAGAGACAATGTAGAGTCAGAGTAGCGTCAGAGTAGCGTCAGAGTAGCGTCAGAGTAGCGTCAGAGTAGCGTCAGAGTAGCGTCAGAGTAGCGTCAGAGTAGCGTCAGAGTAGCGTCAGAGTAGCGTCAGAGTAGCGTCAGAGTAGCGTCAGAGTAGCGTCAGAGTAGCGTCAGAGTAGCGTCAGAGTAGCGTCAGAGTAGCGTCAGAGTAGCGTCAGAGTTACGCCAGAGTTACGCCAGAGTAGCGTCAGAATAGCGTCAGAGTAGAACCAGAGGTGAGTAAAAGTTATTTAACTTTGATTGTAAAGAACTGATGAAGTGTCATGTTGTGAATTTACGTAAAACAATTTTTAATTCAATCACAATTGCGTATTTAATGACTTGTTGATTGCAATGTTAATGAAATTCTTACCTTTTTTTTCTTTTTTTTTGGCATCGATCGGCATAATTAAATACGATTAAAATAAAATAAAATAAGATAAGATAACATAATATCTTTAGAGTGAATATAATTTTTTTTTTAATTATTATGTTATTCTTATATACCTATCTACTTTATTCTTATAAGAACATTCAATTAAATTTTTCATTCACTTTAAAGATAACTAATTAAGTCACATTAAGTTACCTACACATTGTTAAGCCCACTTGTATTCAAAAATATGCTAAAACGTTTTCTTAAATCTATAGATTTCATGTGAGATTTTATGTGAGTTTTGTACTTTGGGACGAAGTAAGAACGACTGCTAGACTGGTCGTTGGTATGGTATGATGTTGATGTATGACGATGAAAGGTATGATGAACTTTTCATCATCAACGAAATGAGTGTGAATATGGAAATAATGAAATGAAATAAGTTTATTTGCGTTGAAAAATATACATATTATGATGTATGAAACAAAGTTATGTAAAAAAGATGGTAATCAATGATGAAATTGATGAATTAAAGTGATGCAATGTGAACGAAAATGAAAAGACAACTGTTAAAAACTTTTTCAGGAAAACGATTTAGATTTATTGATGTTTTTTTTTTTTTTTTTAAATAATGATCACAATTTGTTTTAAATTCGGATTGCCTTTATAACCAAAGGTACTATCGCTAGACGTCAGTTTAATCTTTGCGGTCACGGTCACTAATACCATATTATGAAGATTCTATATTTGTTGATGATCAATAATTACTGCATTTTCAATAATATTTGGAATAGTTTTAAATCATTGTGATCGTTATTCAATTAAAAGTATTGAGATGTACTTCGGGGACGAAGTACTTGTCAGTATGGCCGAGCAGTTTGGATAAATAAATCCTGTTTATATCCTAATGATCATTGCTAATATTAGTTAGTTACATTTTAAGAGATTTCATGCTAAAAAAAAATATTTTTTTGTTATTACATTATAAATCAGTATGGCCGAACAGATTGGAAAAAATTGACATTAAATTATGTTCACTTCAAAGTTTTCTAAATCTGAAAAGATTATGTGGTAGTTTAATCTAGGTTTATGCGTCAAATTAGTTTTATATAATTAGTAGTAATTAGAAATTTGTATTCAGTCCGGTAGTGATAAAATATCTGTGCTAATATTAGTCCTGAGTATTGTAAAAGTTCATTAATTATTTCTATTTGAAGCAATTTTATTTAGCAAATAACAATAATTTTGAAATTTTAGTGTACCTACATGAAAACGTATAAGTAACATGTTTATGATAAATAATAGAGATGGAAAAATGGATCAATTAATAACTTGATGTTTTGATTTAGATTATAACTTTTTTGATAATGACTCTTGGTTTAATACCTACTGACACTTTTAAGTGTATCCGTCTATGACCAACGTGACAATGACTTATACCCCTTTATAGCCTAAACTGACTCTAGGGGATTCCTATTCAATACTAACTTCACTATTTCCAATTGCTACATCAATTCTAATTTAATTTAATGTGATCCATAACTCCATGAAATTGTGTTCGATGTAGAAGAGAATTTTGGTACTTCGAGGAGCGAAGTACTATCAGAATGGCCGTGTTAGCAAATATATTAAAGAATATGAATATATTGTTAGGTAGTAGAACAATCCCTACTAGAATATTAGTACTGGCAACACTGACTAACAACCATCTGTTGTTGGTAGTAATTATTTAGTGATTCATTGTTTTGAATATTGCTTAAATTCCATACTAATTATTCATAATATTGCTTACAATAATTGTTTGCTGATAATAGTTATTTACAACCTATTAATCATGTGAATATTTGAAGCAATGCAATTCCCTGATTGTTCCGCCAATAACAGAATTGATGTTGGCGGGAAAACAGGTATATAAAATGGGTGTCGAGTCATTATCTGGGATTCATTCCTGCCGTTACGCTGCCCAAGTAAGTGTTAAACTAATTACTGTAAACTTAATTTATGTGAACTGTTATTATAATCTTTAAAATGATTTTGTTTGTATGTGTGTAGATTCTCATTTCTTCTTTGTGGTTTTATTAACGAAACAGTGTTAAATATCGAGTCAAAGTAATGAAATATAATGGTTATACTAATTATCACCTTTTATTTAATATCATTCAGAATACCCTCCTATATTCTATCACACGCGTCACATTTAAACTACTGAACTGAACCGATTAGTTTAGGATTTTTATAGTTTAGTGGACGAGGGCAGTGACAGAGTGGCGGCCGTGGGAGAAAGAACGGTCAGTGGGCAGACCAGCAGCCAGGTGATCGGATATGGCATATGTAGAGTGGCCGGCAAACAGTGGATGAGACTAGCGTGGGACCGTTCTGGTTGGCGTGAAAATGAAGAGGCCTATACCCAGCATTGGGGTTTTCTAGGCTGATGATGATCATGATAGTTTAATTCTCAATTTAATTCTTCGTTCTCTAAATCAAAAGTTATGAGTTTTAAGTAAACAGCGCATACGTGGACGCGGTCGTCATGGCCACTAGTTAAAAATAACATTAGATTCAGTGGTTTGAAAATAAGATCAGGCAACACTTGTAAAGTGTAAAACTCACAAGTCATAGCATCTCAAGGTTTTGTTACTCTTATAATACTTGTTACGAGAATAATATGCGAGATCTCGTCCTATGATTTGCTACACGGAAAAAACATAGTAATTTTCATCTTCGTAGCTCTATCATTAACCATGGCAACATGTTTTTATTACATCACCATTGACCTATGGTCATGGCAGTAAAATACAATAGCTTCAAATTGTGATACAGAACATTTATTTTTTTCCTTTCCAATGTTTTTGTGGGCGAAAGGTCAGCTACCTTATACCTTTATCTACCACTGAACACGTTTCGTAAACTTATGTGTATATCATGCTACCAATTACAATAATACGGCCTTTCATTTTCTTTGTCACTATATCCTCTTTTAACAAGACACGTAAGTGACAGAAAACATAAACCTTTTTTATTTATTATTAATGGACTTCTTGCTTGTGCGTTAGCACCGCATTTCCGCCAATATCAAGTGTTTTAAGGGAGTATCTATCCAATCTCGAGGATTGTTTTTGAGTAAGAACAACTGAGAATGATTGTAGAGCCTCGTGGCAGGCTGAAACGCGAACCGCGCGAACACCACGCGAGAGACAAGTGTTCGGGGCAAACCCTGCAACGTGACTCAAACATAAACGTGTAGTTTGATCAGAAAGACCTACCAAATTGTTAGGGAACAACCTGTAATTTTCCAACCATACTGATATATTTCAACCTGTTAGAACCAGGTCGCCAATTTAATACGTTTATTTATCAAATTTCAGTTGCCATGTCCCCTAAATCGAGCAATTTTAAAACTTATTCTAAAAAGACAACGGCTTCTGATTTGTGAATTTCTATGCTCTTCGATGAAATGTCTTTACTTTACATGACTGGCCATTACAAGAAGTTACGCGATTCAAACAATTTTCGAATTTATTCTGCGATCATGTATTCTGTTAAGTGAATTCAAGGAATGACGTTTTTAAACCAGAGCCGGATTTTTTATGTTTTATTTATTCTAACGTTATGAGAAAAATGTAATTGATCGACTATCCAGTTGGGACCCAGTTATAATAACCCCTCATAATTTTACAGAGCTTATTATTCAGTGCCCACGTGTTCACAATCAATACCACACGCCCTCAATATAAGGGTAGGCCTGTGTTCATACGGGGGAGGTCGAAGTTGATGATGGTGATGAACTTTGACCCTAACCCCGGGCCCCCAAAAATTTCTGGGCGCATAATCAGCGGGCCATTTTCTGTATATGGCTAATCCGGCCCTGTATGCAACAGATGCTCTGCGCGTACGCAATTGATCTGATTGCCGCTAACTGATGTTAAACACGCTAACAAATACCAATTGGTTAACAATACTAGCACGCAAACTAATCAACATAGTGGGTTTGTGAACTGAATTTCGTTGACGATTTCTATTTTAGTATGGTTTTGCTGTTTGGGTAATTTGAAAATTAAACTGAATAATTGGAAAAGTGGATTACAAAGTTGAAGTGGAGATGGGCAGAAAACTTGGCTAAAAGGGAAGATGGTCTGTGGATCAAGATAGTTTAAGAGTGTGGCTAAGTGTACTGGTCTGTGCTAAGGAGAGATGGAGGTCAGTAGGCAAACCACTGGTTTAACGACATTGTTAGGTTAACAGGAAATTGGACCAGATTAGCGCAGGAAGTTGACAAAGCGAAGGTGCAATAGATTGGAGGTGTAGGTATACCTAGCAGGTTGATGGGGGAATTTTATGGAAAACAATATAACATATATATATTCTTCTTGACTGATTACTTAAAGTTCAGAGAATAAACTTTAGATTCCAAATGTTTTAAAAATAACACATGAATAATTTTTAAGTGGTTGTTATAAGCTCGAATATTTTAATTTGTATCACAATGCTACAATTTGCCTGAAATAGGTGTTTACCATTTATTTACATTAGGTAGTTTTTTTTAATGTTTTATTATTCATAGGAAGATTTAAAGCATTGATTACAAAGTAAACACATAACACATACTAATTACAAATCTCCACCTATAAATTATTAAGGTATACGTTTACAGAATAGGCCTATTATATGTGGCTGTACTGTACCTATTATACGTACTTATTTACGTTGTACTGTTGCCTGAATTAAAGAAATAAATAAATAAAACAATTTAGTATAAATTGTGAAAAGAAAGCAAAACTTCCTAAAATTGACGAATATTTCTGTACAAAAATTTTAACAAAAAATTAAAACCGACTTCAAAACTAAAAAGGTGAAAATAATAATATTGCAGTCGTTGACTTTTGCATTCGAATCTATAAGAACATTAATTTGTCTTATCGGACTCGGTGTCAAGCCGGTACGATTCGCAACTGGGCTTGCAGTAATTTTTTGGCTTGGCTTGGCTTGACACCGACTCCAATAAAACTAATTAATGTTCTTATAGATTCGAATGCAAAAGTCAACGACTGCAATATTATTATTTTTACCTTTTTAGTTTTGAAGTCGGTTTTAATTTTTTGTTAAAATTTTTTTATTTCAAACTTTTCAGTGTTGAAATCTAGGTGAAATACATTAGTTCGCCTAAGCAGTTATAAGTACTTACTTCAATGCAAAGGATACGGTGTACGCTCTACACCTCACTCGATTTAAAAAAATCCAACCCATGTTTCGTACAACATTTCTGTTTTTGGGTTACTGTTATCTGTCTTTATGCCATATTTCGATTCAATAGATGCAAAAATGAGCGAGTTATTGAGGCGGGGCATACAGACAGACAGACAGAATGGACGAAAGTATAAGGGTTCCTTGTTTGACTACGGAACCCTTAAAACGACGAACATTTCCGACCGCCATGAACAATTCAATCTATGTGTTTCGGTACCTCCTATATCCATGAAGTTTAAACCATAAAGTTATTATTCGTTTAAACACAACAGTATGACCAAGAAGTTTTAAATATATTATAGGCATATAAAGATTCTTGGTTATGACAGTAAAAAAAACACAGTTTGACAGTCCCCATCAAAACATTGCTGGAGTGCGATTTATGAACATCACACGTTCGAATTAGCAGTCGAAAGACGAAATATGCATAATCTCCATAGTAATTTTGACATTTTCTACCGCTGACTTGAACGTGTGATGTTTAAAAATCGCACTCCTGAAGAGAATCGACAAACAAAAATGTCATCTGTGTCACGGACCTGAATAAAAGACGGACGTAATATCCTTTTATTATATAAGTGAAGCACCCATGTATTATATTGTGTTTGCGTCGTAGAAAAAGAAGGTAAGTACTAGAAAGAGATGCACATAGCAAATTCGCTCTAGTTAAAAAAGGAGATCGCTACTTATTGCTGTCCTTATCGACGTAACCACTTTTTTGTTTGACGACGGCTGTCTGACTCCGGAGGCAGACATCTAGCTTCATACAAATTGTATAGGATTTTATGACTATCGCTATCTCATACGCGTTTATACTTCACGTCTTTCTAGTGTAACATTACGTCCGTATTTTTTTCAAGTCCGTGATCTGTGTACATATTTGTTATTTTGTAGATTTTTTCAACAAGCGAATCAATTTCGTGGGACCACCTCGGAATTATGACTTACCAAGCAAAATAAGAATCATCAAAATCAATTCACAATTGGCGGTGCAATCGCGTAACAAACATACAAAAAAAAATAAAAAAATAAAACATACGGGTCGAATTGAGAACCTCCTCCTTTTGTTGAAGTCGGTTAAAAAATACGTAACATGATTACGAAACAAGAATTGGATTTCCTACTAAAAGGCTTCATTACCGTCATAACGACGTTATTCTGCTAAAATTCTTTGCACATACTTATTTTATTCGCCATAGAACCGACTACCCTAACAGTAGCCTATTTGGAGGGGATATCCTACGAGGAATAATAAGGAAAATCCTTATCCTAAATCCTAATTATATAATTTGGGCCAACCAGATCAGCTAACTCATAGGAACAGTAGATTTTTGAAGTTGACTGAAATTGAGTATAAAAATAGTGTCAGACGCTGGTCGAATAGATGGAGCGATGACCTGGAAAGATTAGCTGGCATTCACTGGATGAGTTTAATTGATGATCAGAGTTAGCGGCTCGCTATGCAAGATGACTATGTTCGGCAAAAGCTCCATAGCATAGATTTACGTAAATAATCATTCTCATACTCATAATTACACTCATTGTTATCAAATTGAATGGCTTTGTAAAAACGCTCAAAGGCACACACATTGTTCTCATTCCAAACTGGATCTTACAGGCTGCAAGGTGTCTTCGAAAACGCCTTAGGAATGTAATAAATGATCGACCATCTATTGATTATTTAAATAACATTCCCAAAGTCTGTCCTAAACTCCGATAGGTACAAAACTAAGGAAACTATTTACATAAGTCGATCAGACGCCCTTGTCCCAAGGTCGCGTCGCCAACTCTGTTGAGTATAAACAAGGCAAAAAGTATTTTTGGTCAAAAAAGGTTGTTTTTACACCAGGATTAATTATCTTTAATTAATCTATATTTAAAATTTTACAGTCAAAGAATATGACACAGAATAATTATAAAGACTGATAAAATAATGACCCTTAGGAGTCTTAGGACCCGTAAGTGCAAGAATGATATCCAGATTTTTGTTTTGGAGGCGGACATTTATTTTCAAGGGTATATTTCAGGGGATGGAATGGATGGATGGGTGGATGTTCTGAGGTTTCAGAATTTATTCTGACTACCCCCTCGGGGAATATAGTCGTGAGCATATGCTTATGCTTATGCTAATAATCAATGGAAAATAAATAGCTGTAATCACTTTTCTTCAGCAAAATTAAAGTGGAACTGGGCCGGGCATGTTTGCAGAATGCACACCGAGCGGTGGGCTTCAATCGTTACGCAATGGGTGCCTCACGACGGGAGTCGAGGTCGAGGCAGACCCCGAAAAAGGTGGCGAGACGAGCTAGATGCCTACTGCAATGAGTGGCGGGATGTAGCAGCAAATAGAGAGACGTGGAAGAGTTTAGGGGAGACCTTTGCCCAGCAGTGGGACAAAACAGGTTAAAAAAAAACCTCTTTTCTACACAAATTGTTTAGGATAAATCCGACCTTTCCCCCCTGGATACACGTGCTTGATGATGCATATTATATTGTACGACAGAGTTGACATTAATTGCTACATTAATACGACGTTAATTGAAATGCGGGTGAATACAGAGCAACCTTGGTACAAACATGATAATCCATAACCCGCTTTACATTAGATACCTATGTACCTATACACGCGATCCAGGGTGAAATTGATATCATTAGCATCCTTTTAAACTAGAGTCTAACACTCAGTTGCAGAAACGCTCATTAAGGGTAATCCTCCATTCAATCTCTTGCTAGCTTTTACTACGTCAACAAGGCAAAAAGTGACAGCAACAGATTTAATGGAGGATTAACTTTATTGAGCGTTTCTACAACTTAGTGTAAATAAGCAGTGTCCTCTGTCACATACAGGTATCTATAGTCCGCAAGGAACTGCTTGTCACCACCTGAGACTCTCATTGTTCCATTTATTTGAAGACTCCCATATCTCATTATTGTCTGTCCCATGTCTGCGTTCGGAGAAATCTTCTCAAATTCATCAACTTGACGACGAAGCGTTCGATATCTCGTTCCCTGTCTCGCCTTCCTTGCCTGATAAGGACAGTAGGGTAGCGACTAAAAAGAGATAAACATTAAAACATTATGTGCGCTCATTTTGGCACGCGTCAATAAAAACAGAGGCACATCTCGATTTTTCTCGTTTTGTCGGGGGTGGCATGCTAGGCTGGCTGGAGATGACAATAGGACTTACCAGCATACTACAAAGTGTAAACTTAATGCCTTACAGACCAGACCAAACTAAACAAGTTTCAGTACGGGACCCACTATGGATAAAGCGGAAAAAACAAGCGATGTTCCATAGAAAATCGATTCGGTCGAGAACCTATTATTTTATATTTTCTATGGAACAACACTTCCCCAAAACCAACTAGAAGCGGAAATGCTTTCGGAACGGTCGTAAAGTAGGCAATTAGTTAATCTAATTTCTGCTCCTGCAAAGTTAGTATTTTGCAGCTAGTTGTCATATTTAGACCGACTTTATTACTTTGTTTAATAAAGTAGGTACTCTGTGTTAATATTAACAAAGGACAATGACTATCTTTCACTTTATTTTTAAAACATGAAAGAAAACGGAAGTGTTCTTTTTAATTTGAATAATTTTCTACCTTACTTCCTTGTGAAAAGATACGTTTTTATTCTTGAAAAGATAAGTTTCTTTAACGCTTGTTGAGTAAACCTACTTAGAGATTTCTAAACATTTCTCGTATAAACACTGGGAAGGCAGAATGTAAACGTTTACCGTAAGAATAAGATAAAACATTTGTTTAGCAAATGTTATTTTAAGATGTGCTAATTTCATTACAGTTTAACAGATTGAAAAATGAGGGGTTCGTTTCATAACACCTAAAATAAAGATACTGATCTAATACTAATCGGCACTCGTAGCATGCTACACGTGATACGGCTGTATCACGTATTTTGTCTCGTTCGTTCGCGCGCAAATAGAAAGAGAGCAAAGGTGTGATAGCGCTGCATCACGGTGTCATGCTACCTATGCTGGAGTGGTATTTTTTAAAGTCATGCGTTTAAAATTCAAATCAGCATTAGAAAATGTCAGAATTACTTTCGAGTTAATGCATTATTTGATCATTATTTTGAACGTGTGACTTTCAAAAACCCGACTCCTGTTCTAAATTTGATATTCTGATACCAATCTAAAATCCAAACATCTATGTTAGGGTGGACGCATACATCTATCCACGGCGAAGGATTGGCTCCTTCGCCGGCGAACGAAACGGAATTTCTTTTAATTCTTCTCACCGATTCGCCGCGGATAAGTGTAAGTCTTTGATAAAGTTATATGTCAAGATTGACAGTCGAAAATACGAAAGCGTCGAAAAAAATTTGAACCAGTACTGGCTCCTAAACCCTATACATATTCACGCACACATACATAATTTGTATGGCGACTCACGCACACCAACCTATGAAACTTGGCCCCTTTTGTTTTATACGGTAAAACAGTGAGGCTCATTCTAGACATATACTTTTTCTAAGGTGTAAGTATAATTTCATAGAATTTCATGTAAAGAATTATAATCCTTCGGCTCGTTCGCTGCGGATAAATATGCGTCCTCCTTAAAAGGCCCTAATTCTGGAGCCAGTAGGTTACACAATATTGACTCTAATACATCAGTAGCAAAGGTCAAAGTGTCACGATCTCTTTATTGCTGAATTATTGATCAATAAACAAAACGTATCGATTGATCTATTCAACAAGGAATACATCAATTGGTATGTCTTTAATCGATGGATATTGAAGATTGTTGACGTTAAATGAGTTGATTGGAACAATGCTTTTTTATTTATTTAAACCGTCGATCAAATAGGCCGCGGTCGATCATAGGCCGCGACTGAGTGGGAACAACCAGGATATTTCTATAGTTAAACTTTGTATGAGACATCTATGTTATACTTATTAATTATTATGTAACACTGAATAAACCTTATTACCTGAATAACCCATTAGCAAGCTGAAGTGGCAATGGGCTGGTCATATCTGCCGAAGAACTGACAACCGATGGGGTGTCAGAGTTCTAGAGTGGAGACCGCGAACTGGTAGGCGTAGTGTGGGACGCCCTGCTGCCCGCTGGACAGACGACCTAAAAAAAGTAGCGGGGAGCGACTGGATGAGGAAGGCCGAGGACAGAGTTTTGTGGCGCGCCTTGGGAGAGGCCTATGTCCAACAGTGGACGATGATAGGCTGATGATGATGATGACTGAATAAACCTCAAGAAAACGGGAAAAAAATTATTTCATTATTTGTTGCGAGTATTTTGTTAAGTACAGAACTTCTACTATTTGGTACCCATACTGGTAACAGAGATACTAGGAATTTTATCGGTTTAGTTAGGCTGTGCGCTTGCTGTGCGTTGTTTTTCAGTCAGTCAAGGAGATGAACAAATTTTACCAAGAGTTCAAAACAGAAATGGCAAAAAACAACAATTTCTTACATCACAGTCACAGCAGAAGAGAGAGATTTCGATGTTGGCTCCATAGTGAAGTTGTTCAGTTTGATGGTCTGAAGTAAGTATAAGTATAAGTATTACTAGGGTATTTTGTTACAACCTGTATATGCGGAATTATTACAAAAGGAAGATTAAAGGCCTCCGCTCATTGCAGCGATATTATCGAGCGATATTATCGCTGCGATTTTGCGATAATTGTTCTCAGTAGGTACATTTTGTATGGGGACGCGCTTGATCCTACACACTGCCGCGATATTATCGAGCGATAATATCGCTGCGATTTTGCGATAATTGTTCTTAGTACATTTTGTATGCGGACGCGCTCGATCCCACACACTGCCGCGATATTATCGCAACCTGACGCAATCTCTTTCTACTACATTCAGTGGTGTGCGCATGCGTGACGCGAATCGCGGAATCGCTGCAGTGTGTAAGGTGTCGCGATATCGCTGTCGATAATATCGCTCGATAATATCGCTGCAATGTGCGGAAGCCTTTAAACCTGCTGTGGGATCTTGGAATATAAACAAAGGGCACTCACCTCACTTACATCACAATTATTGTAAACAAAGACAATGTAGATCAACAAACACGTGCTACTAACGAGCATCCTTCATTAATAAAAGTATAATTAAACGATACCACAATGCATTATAAGTGCACTTGCACCAACCAGATGTGCAGTTCAAAGGTTGCTGTTTAGTCGTTGCGAAGAGTGAGTCAACTTGGTAAACTGGGTGAAATTGTCATCAAACTGAACAACTTTTACTATGGGAGAAAACGAGCAAAAAAATATCTGCTGTTGACATTTGAGCAGAGTAGGCAAGCATCGCAGTATGGAACAGCAGATTTTTTTATACTCCGATCGTTTTGCTCCCATAGTAAAAGTTGTTCAGTTTGATGGTCTCATCATCCCCTTAAAATAGTTTCACCTAATTTTGTTAGACCTATAAACAGGGTGAGATTGATATCATTAGCATCCTTTTAAACTAAGAGTCTACCCATCAAACTGAACAACTATTACTATGGGAGCAAACCAATCGGAGCAAAAAACTAATCAGCTGTCCCATACATTTCAGTCGTGTAGGCAGCGGCGGCGGGTGCAGTTTAGTATGGGACAGCTGATAATTTTTTTGCTCCGATTGGTTTGCTCCCATAGTAAAAATTGTTCAGTTTGATGGGTAGACTGTATATGTTCGGGCTAGATTCTGGTAACTAGGTACTTTAAATGAGGCATAGTGTGAAAACGTCTAAGATATTTATAGAAGTTGGGTTTTGTGAAATGACAATAAAAGATGTACAGTCGATTTATTCAATAACATAATATCTTAAAATATTATTGTGGTATGGCACAGTAATGTAACAATTAACATTTAAGACGAAAACAATGTATTTAGGCTGGGTCACATATATTTTGCCCTGTTCTGCTCAGTATACAGTATACATTTTATCTAAACTATTATAAAACTGTAACTGAAGTGTGTCTGTACATTGATGATATTTACAAAAAAAGATATGGTTTTTAGGTACTTATCCCTGACTCGAAATCAACCTTTTGTAGAAATTTTGTCTGTCTGTTTGTTTGTGTGTTTGTTAGTGTGTTTGTTTGTTTCTTTGTTTGTTTGTATGTTCGCGCATCACGCAAAAACTACTGAACCGATTTTGATAAACCTTTTTTTGTTTGATAGCTTATGATCTGACTTAAAATCTGGTATATAATTTGTGCGAACGAAGTCGCGGGTAAACACTACGTAGTAACATATATATTTGCGTGCGTTTAGGTAAATAAATATAATTTTATGATTCATGCAACCTAACAATCTTATCGTCATTTAGTACATTTGCACTAACCACGTACTTACAACTAACCACACCAGTTTAATAATTTACATATTATTTTTAACCTTTTGACGAAGCCTGTCGTGGATACGTACGTTGTATATTTATTGAATAAATTACAGTAATATGAAATAAAAAAAAAAACGTATTACTAAGGGTTTGTTACATCCTGTAACGGCCCGACAGCACAGTCTGTAGTGAACCTGCCTGCTGTGCCGGGGGTCGCGGGTTCGAATCCCGTAAGGGACAAATATTTGTATGACGAATATGAATATTTGTACCCGAGTCATGGATGTTTGTATCTATATATGTATTCTATATCGTTGTTTAGTTATCATAATACAAGTCCAGGCTAGATTCTGGAACTTTAAATGTGACTAGATAATTTGTGTGACACTGTCCAAGATATTTATTTATTTATTCTGTTCTGTTATTCTGTTCTGTAGGTATATGTATGTGGTATGAACGACGCGACTTTAGCTTCAATAATAATAAAATACTAAATTTAATGAAATGTCAAATCAATTTCAACTTTGCACCAAGTGCTTATTATTCTACAAGTTTATTGTCGAATAAAATCATTGAAATAATGGTTCTCTACTTAGTTCTCTATTACGAATTGAAAAACTTTATCTATTAAAGTACATTTCAGAAACAGCTGTCAGCATATTTAATTCAACACTTTGAGAGTATTTTTAAAGTTTTTTGAATTTTAGAAGATGATTGAAATATAATTTTTGGCTCTCTGTTTTTTGAAATCCTCAACTTTTAATAAACTCGAGTGGTATTTTTGGAAGTCACATTTTTAAATTAGTAGTAGAAAATGTCAGAATTAATATGATGCATCATTCGATAATGATTTTGAGAGGTCACGTTGCAGGGTTTGCCTCGAACACTTGTCTCTCGCGTGGTGTTCGCGCGGTTGGCGTCTCAGCCTGCCACGAGGCTCCAAAATCCTTCTCAGTTGTTCTTACTCAAAAACAATGCTCGAGATTGGATAGACACTCCCTCAAATTACTTGACACTGGCGAAATCTAACAAGGAAACGCCATTAAATAAAAATAGAATAGAATAATGATTTTGAAAGTGTGAGAATACAAAAAGCACTACTGACCTATCGATTGGTTATTCGACCTTTACAATCGCGTTACTCGAATCGTCTTCCAACACATGGTTTTCAGTTTAGAAAAGATGTCAAAATCCCATGCCATGATTATACAGAGTCCTTCTTAAAATGCTGACACTTTTTTAAGGGGATATTCAGACCGTCAAACTGAACAACATTCTTTACAGCACCAACATCGAAATCGCGAAAAAAAATCTCCTGTCCCATACATTTGACTCGAGTAGGTTTGCAGTTTTCTATGGAACAGCTGATAATTATTTCGCGATTTAGATGTTGGTACCGTACAGAAAGTTGTTCAGTTTGACGGTCTGATCATCACCTTAAAAATGTGTCAGCATATTAAGAAGGACCCTGTATTCTATACCATACCAATACTATTATAAATTATACCATATTATCTTATCCCTTTGAAAGTACCAGAATCTAGCCTGGACTTGTCTAATCAACAATAATAGAACACTTTACTTACGTTCTTTACATAATTTACTTTTATGGTCAACTGTACATGTAGTTCGAAGGTCCATATTTGTTACAAAATCGTGCGTCAACACTAAAACCAGATAATTAACATGTACTTTACGTTATCAATTAAACTGTCATGTTTGTTTATCACGAATTTAGGTCACGACATTTCGGAAATGGTTTGTTTTGACATAAAATACCGACTCTATAACTAGTTTCCCGCGACTTCATTTGCTTCGACTTTCAAAGTTGGTATCTTATGTGTTATCCGGAATTATTATCCGGAGTATTTTATCCAAATCAGTTTAGCCGGTGAACGAAAATATCGTGAAAAAATCTGCATGCTTCAATTTCGAGGCATGTATTGTACCCACTGTCCATTATAATTATAAGTGGTGACGGGCTCACCCCCCGTCACACTGGACAGAGTTTCGGTACTACTGGTGAAACGTGGATGTTCTGAGGTTTCAGAATATCTCTGACTACCCCCTCGGGGAATATAGTCGTGAACATACTTTCACGTTTACAGGGTGTAACAAAACACCCTAGTAATATGTAAAGGGGTAGTCTGTAGTTTAGACAATCATACCACAGAGTACTGAACAACTTACACTACAGAGACAACGTCGAGAAAACCGAGCTACTACCGTCTCGACTGACCGCAGATTTTTTTCTACCTTTTCTCTGAAAATTGTTCAGGGGTGGTCCGTCTAGGTCCAACTAAACCACCCCTTTGGGTATTACTAGGTTGTATTCACCCTGTATAACATTGGTAGGTATTAGTATGATTAGGACTATTTACATATATTTTAATATTCTTGTAGAGTTCTTGATTTAAGACGTAATAGTAGGTGGAAATACCTCGGAGGCATCTTTTATTTTTCATTTTACGACTAGATTTATACCATTTACCGAAACTAAAGTCATACCTCTGTATTTTTGGATAGTTCATCTAGTGAAATCATCAACTGAATACACGATTGGAACTACTTCACTCGATAGAAAATCGTCTCAAAGATGACGTATTTTCATGCATTTTTAAACATTTTTCTCGGTTTAGAAGAACTTAAAATAGTTTCCGATTGTTGGTATTTATACTCACATATTCACCATTAGTTTAACTAGTGCAATCATAAATAAAATCTAGAAAAAGTACTTTGGTTAGTTGTTTTTAATCGAAAATACGGCTCACGCACACACTTTTCGAAGCGCTCGGCAATCGCGTTTCTCATAGAAAATATTCGTCTGGACCTATGGCCCCTTAACAAGTTTTACAAAGCTAGACAACAACGTTTGTGTTAGACCACCTAGTATCAGCTATAATGTTTATTTTGTCAGGGACTTTTATAAAGTTTGTAACAGGGACAGGGGCAGAAACTTAAATAAAGTTAACACTTTATAAAAGTCCCTGATGGTTATTTAATGGGGTTGCGATGTTGTACTCTCTATCGTAAATTTAAACAAAAGATCCGTAGATAAATGATTGGATTGGTCTCGAAAAGATCAAAGTATTAAAAATAAAGGGTAGGTAATGTATCGAATGCAAATGCGGAAATCATGCTGCAAGGTTGACTGGAACCCAACATATAAAAATGGTTTATATGTTTCGAGTTTGTTTGTTGAATGCCTTGCACCTATATTCTGATTTCTGATGCATTGCATCAGGCTCTACAATTTCACACTACCACAATTTCTTCACCCATCAACAGCCATTCCTCAAAATAAAACCCTAAACACATAAAAACTTGGATCATTTTCAAATAAGCCGTAGCTTAACGACCGACCGTAGAAAGGAAATGAAGTAGTTACGAGTCCAGCAGGTCATTGACCTCACCTGAATCGGAACACGACCTTCTTTTGGCACGATACGATACCAAAGCGATTATTTATTTTTGCACCTTTTAGGAAGTCGTATGAAAAGAACAAATGGTTTTTAGTAAAGTAAAAAAAAAATATTCAATCATTAATTGCAGAGCGGTTCCACAGGCATTGGAATAGCCTGCATATGGCCGCTAGGCCCCCTCTTGTTAATGTTAAATAAATGTAGAATGTTTAGTCACTAACGTATATCTTAAGTCATTGTTACTAACACCTCTATGGATCTTATTTCAGATCTTGTATCAGATCATATCTGATACAAAATAAATGAATTGAATTGAATTGAATTAAGTCCTATCTACAATACAATAATACAATCCTAAATAAGTACAATAGATATTTTTTTGAAGCTAGCACCAAAGTCAAAGTCAAAGTCCAGCTTGATTGGAAATTTGAGCCGTAGTGCGTCGTGCGTGTATTTATTATGTTGTAAATGTTTTGTAACATAAAAATTATGTATTTATGGGCCATGGGTTAGGTACTTAAAATAATGAATATTTTATGGCAGTTTTTTTGTGGTTTATTGACATTATTCAGTCAACTGGTTCTGGGTGGATCACCCAGAAACCTCAAACATGCTAAACGTGAACCTACTGCAGCACCAACCTTAGAAGGTTGTAGCATGGTTTCTGACCATATCAAAGTATTACAGTCGTGAATTTATGCATTTAGTTAGAAATTTAATAATAATTCCTAACTTGAACCTGCAAAAGAATGTATGTAAATAACTCAAACTGTTCCTGAATTCGAACTAAAATGCCAACGAACCAAATGTTATTACAAGAACTCCGAGGGAAATTTCTCTATGGAAATAGTTCAACTATTTTCAGCTCTAATCGTATGTACATAAGGCTAACAGTTTTAACATACTTTCGTTGCATTTCTAGTTTAGTTACGTAAACAAACGTTTATGGGTAATAATGACAATTTATTACAACACGTGTTTAAAGAAAAACACGATCTTAGAATAAATACTAATAAAAATTCAATTTAAAGTACCTACCTAAGGAGAAGAATACAAAGTTTTAAATTTTATTCCATTTTACTCTATTACCTACTTTATAATGGAAATTGAAATAGTCAACGAAAGTTGTTTAAACACTTGGTTATCTTTTGTTAGCTTTTTTTTAAGTCGTCACTTTCTAAAATGCTGACGATTTTTTAAGGAGATAATTAGACCATCAAACTGGGACATCGGACACACAAAAAGAAAACTGCAATCCCATTTGTTCCAAATATTTCCATACAGCAGCAAGCAAGGTCAGCAGTTTTTTTCGTTATCGATAGAGAATACCCGTAGAGAAATATTTTCAGTTTGATGGTCTGATAATCCCCCAAAACCAATGACATAAAACAATCTGAATAATAAAAGACCATAGGGCATTATAGGTATATAGGTAATCAGCTGTTTATTGCAGATGACTGTTTTTATGGCCATATCGGTGTTAGTGCTACAGTGATACTTGTTTATCTTGTCACACTCAGTCTCAGAAACGCTCATTAAAGTTAATCTTTCATTAAATAGAATGCTGTCACTTTTTGGCTTATTGACGTTCTTCTTATCGTGTGGGCAAGCGTAACGAACGACTACTAAAACTTGCTAGCTTTTACTATGTTGACGTAGTAAAAGCTAGCAAGAGATTTAATGAAGGATCAAACTTTATGAGCGTTTCTGCAACTGAGTGTTATAAACTGTAAAAACTAAAAACTTATACTTATACATATACAGGGTGTTACATAAGTAAGAATAAATTTTAAAAACTCTTAAGGGGGTTGTTTAGACCGTCAAACTGAACAACTTTCTCTATGGTACCAACATCGAAATCGCGAAAAAAAAATCTGATATCCCATACATATTTTAGCTCTAGTCGATTTATAGAGTATGGAACATCAATTTATTTTTCGCGATTTCGATATTGGTCCCATAGTGAAAGTTGTTCAGTTTGATGGTCTAAACCACCCCCTTAAATGTTTATTTGTATTTTTGTAACACCTTGTATAGGTACTTAAACGATATAATCTGCAACAAATAAATTGATTAAAAAAAATGATTACCTAGGCGTATTACACACCGAGGTCAGGAAAGTAAGAAAGGTCTCAGATCTCATGTAATTGCGATGTAACACACATAATGATCTGAGGCTTTCTTATTTACTACCCTAGGTTAGTAGGTACACTATTTTTCTCCTCGACGGAGGTGGAAAGCGGCAACTTCGTTTAGCGCAGCGGGACGAGAATTGACGCTTTCCGTCCGGAGGGAGAAAATATTATACTTTTTTGTGTCCCATGAGTATAATTATAATTAATAAAGGCTGGACTGTGAGGAGGTAGGTAGGTGTATGTGAAAAAAATTCTGAAGGGTTTTCACATAGACTTATAAACTCTAGCGATAGACTTACCCTTTCATAGAAGCAACATGTTCCACTTGAATGAGGTGTCCGCACCTGATTGATATTCCCGAGTTCACTTCGTCACTATGGCAATGCCAGACCGCAATGTGTCATTTTGTGTTGTTTTGTGTGACATGTTGCTTGTTTGAACGAGCTTGTCTATCGCTAGAGTAATATGTTTATGGGTTTTCATAATTTTTTCACATACTTATTAAGTACATCTAAAATATCTTTACTATGGAATGGCCTCTCCATTACACATAAAACGTAATCAGAAAAAGATTAGAGCATAATATAATGCTCACGACTATAAAGGACCCTGCTTAATATGCTGAAATTTTTTTAAGGGGATGATCAGACCGTCAAACTAAAAAACTTTCTCTATAGCACCAACATCGAAATCGTGGAAAAAAAATGTGCCGTTCCATACAAAAGTACAAACCTACTCGAGCCAAATTTATGGGACAGCAGATTTCTTTTTTCACGATTTCGATGTTGGTGCCATAGAGGCAGTTGTTCATCTCCTTAAAAAGTGTTAGCATATTAACTTACACCCTGTATACCCCGAGGGGGTAGTCAGCTATATTATGAAACCTCAGAACATCCACGATTCACCGTTTCAAAAAGATGAAAAGAGTTTGAAAAAAAAAACATCCCTTGTCGTATAATGTTGATTGATTTCTGTACGATTTTTTCATCTAATATTTGGCAAGGGTCCCAAGTAAGCGACCGTGAACCAATAACATTGACTGACATAGGCCTTATGAGAAATCTAAATCCGCAGATGTGAAGTCTGCAAGTAATGTCAACGTTACCCCACACAGAAATTACACGCTCCAATAGGGTAAGACCAACAACAATTTTGATTAAATTCTCTTTAAAGTAAGTAAACTTACAGGGTATAGAAATGTGTTTGGCCCGGTAAACCCCGCTGCTGGGTGCCTATAGACCTCTTCATATTTACGCCAACCAGAACTCAAGCACGCTAGTCTCATCCACTGTTTGCTGGCTACTCTACATTATCTCATTGTAGTGGTCGACTTGGCTGCCTCTAACGGTCGTTTTTATACAGGTGTAAATTGAAATGCTTTACATATTAAAAGGGGTGCTTGAGATTATCAAATTGAATAACTTTTACAATGGAGCCTTAACAACTTAGAAATTGACAAAAAATATTGTTGCCCGAGTTACTGTTGTCCCCTGAGTTGTCCCATAGAAAAATTCAATAACTTCTCGCTTGTGATAATTGGGAGAGTCAATTGATCTAACGTTTGACTGGACCCAGGTTTGACCTGACCGATTCAAAAATTTTAATTCGGTATTTTGCATGAATTTAAAGAATTTCTTGTTAGAATGTAAATTCTTCAGTAGCTTTTAATGGTTTTATTGTTGATGGTAGCGATAAGAGGACAAGTAATAGGCTGATGATGATCATGATAAAAGACTGCTTCATTCAGATGCAATTGTGTGAATATCGTAAAGTATCGTATCGTATCTTGGGGAGGATGGGGATCTACCTCCTAGCGGTCCACCCCGGGCAACGGCATCACAAGCTACCATGTTTGTAGTGGCAGGTGAACTGAACGATCCCCCACAGCGGTGTGGTAGGCTCTGCAAGGAGCCGCCTGGTTCGCGACCACCCTCCTGCCGGAGTCTCGCTTCATCTTCGACCCCATCTTTGTCTTGAGGACTAGATTGATTTCTTTGTCTATAAACTTATAGAGATGTCATAAATATTTGTATAGATACCATCATTATTTATTGTAGTCTGTACCTTAGCCCCAAAATTTTTAACGAGGTGAGAAGGTAGTTAGATGATGTAGATTACTAGATTGTGTCTAGATACCCATTATGAAGAACCATTACGTGTTTTTTTTATGCAGGGTAAAATTGATATCATTAGCATCCTTTTAAACTAAGAATCTAACCATCAAACTGAACAACTTTTACTATGGGAGCAAACCAATCGAAGTAAAAAAAAATCTGCTGTCGCATACATTTGAGTCATGTAGGCAGTGGCGGTGGTTACAGTTTAGTATGGGACAGCAGATTTTTTTTGCTCAGATTCGTTTGCTCCCATAGTAAAAGTTGTTCAGTTTGATGAGTAGACTCTTAGTTTAAAAGGATGCTAATGATATAAATTTCACCCTGTGTATGTTCTGTTTCAGGTGTGCAATATAATATACAGGGTGAAATTGATATCATTAGAATCCTTTTAAACTAAGAGTCTACCCATCAAATTGAGCAAAAAAATAATGCTTTTCCATACTAAATTGCAATGTCTACTTGACTCAAATGTATGCCGATTTTTTTTGTGCTCCGGTCAGTTTGCCCCCATAGTAAAAGTTCACCCAAAGTATAATTGAATTGAAAGGCGTTGTCTGGAGTTTGTATCGTAAGAATTAGTTATTTAATGTTTCTAGACACAATTTTCTCTCCAGTCATTTAAAATACGTTTAAGACAAGCTTTATGGATGTCATTAATTCCTATTTATTTTATTTACCCAAGTGACATCTATATGTTGTGATTTTGACAGTTTTATTTTGGTCTGTGAGTAACGTAGAGTTGTTTGTTAATGTGGTCGTATTGGAAGCTGAAAATACATCTAAGTAAGTATCTTGATTTGAAGTAAAAATTTCTGAATTGCATCCAAATAGCATCGGTTAAAATGTCCATTCACAAGCGCAGCATTCAAATTATTTTAAACTCAAACGTAAAACTAAAAAGCTTACTAAAATAGGCCAGCTATTTTCCTAATACCAACTGTGCCACATCCGCAATGCTACCGACTGCTAAAGCAGGAACATTCGGACAGAAAGGGAGGGAAACACTGAAATCGATGGCGGTGAAAAAGGGCTATTACCTTTCTCTTTCGCCGCCAGTGCTTGTGTACTAAGAATGCACCGATGTTGCTCGCACCGAGTTCGCACCGGACTGATGTAACAACATCGATTCGATTGGGCTGTTGGGTTGACGTATTGTTTTATCGTAAATATCGCAATTGTTATTCAATGACGTAATTGTTATCTCTAGATCACTATCTTGACGTAATAGATTAAATCTTGGTTATTTATACCGTAGTTAAAAATATACATAAAAACCTAAGGAATGTAGAGTAGAGTACCTAAGATTACGCTCCAAATGATTAACATTTTCCAATAAATACAATATTCATTATAATGAATATCATTTATATTGATTTTAATATTAAATAAGAAGTTATATTTTCCAATGGGTAATTTTAGAGCACATTTTAAGTTCAACTCTATATCACGATAAGAAAAGTTAGAACAACGTAATAACAAATCATGTAGCAGTCGTCAAAAGAGCATTTCAATAAACAGCCGAAGACAATCGCAAAGACACTGTTACGTCAGTACAATCGACAATCGATTGGCAAAGTCTCGAGTTCACAAACATTAAACAGCTGTAGCTTGCTTCGGAAAGCATCGCCTTTGTTCGTTGCCAGAGTACCAGACCAGCCAACTCGTGGCGTGTGGGGAGCAAGCAAGCAGCCAGTACACCAGTACCAAGCCAGTACCACATGAAATACCGCGGCGGACGGACGTGTCACGCTCCGCTAAACAATCAAATTTCAACATCAAACCTACTGGGTCACGATTAAAAAAAGTTTATGAGTGCAGTGTCATATTGTGATCGATAGTTTCTTAATCTGTGGATTTTGCCCTGCTTTTGTTGTGAAAGGTAAATATATTTTTTCTGAGATCGATCTTTATGAGTATGAATGGGGAAGCTGGTGATGAAAGGTGTTTACCTAAACTATTCTTTTGTTTGAAATTAGTTTCGTGTCGCAGAAGGTTGTTTTCGACGAAGACGACTGTGTGTAATGGAATAAATTACTTAATAGACATTGGCCATAATATGTGAAGAAAGAACTGGAGACTTAATTAGTCTTTTTTACCTATACAATGAAACAGAAAGGAATAAGGTCTTAAAATAGTGGACCTATCTAATAATATTAATGTAAGAGCCATGTTACTATCACGTCGGGTCGACATTTATCAAAAATCATCGCAAATTATTACAGAATTATTTGGTACTCTAACCGGAATCGCAAAAAATAATAATTAGACAACAATAAGAATCACTTCCTATTCATTAAATGTTAATGTAAACATGTGATCGCACTGTCATATTCACAAACGATTGAGAAATATATTTAACTAAATGACCCAACAGAGATTGTCCTGTCTAAAAACGTTAATATTCGGACTATTACGAACAATTACATTCAACAAATTCTCCAACTTGTTCTCAAGAGATGCCCCTACCAACGAACAGCATTGCATTTTTATTCTATAGATAGATTCCTTCTAATTTAAACAGAGTCTATTTCTAAATTGTATTGCTGTCCCAAAGGTGGATCACTATTTTCGTACCTGCAGTGAGATAGAAGGTTATTCTGTCAAGCTAAAATAAACACAGTACTTTTTTTATGAAGAGAAAGGAAACAAATAAGCGAAGAACATTTTACTTTATTGGATACACCAACGGTACATTGACTGAAAAATATACAAGCAAAACACTTCGACGATAGCCAATTCATCGTTGACCTGCATGCAAAGCTTATTGTCGCGGGTTGGAATCTCGCAAAAATGAAACATGAATAATGGTTTGGTCACATATTATTAATAGTCTAGACTGGATTGCGAAACTATATGTATAATCTGTGAGACAATGTCTTAATGAAACTTTTGCCAGACTACTTCGCTCAGACTTGAACGATTACGTATAGTTAGACCCTTTAATTAAAACTTTGAAAGACGATGATACTTAAAAATTTAAAAAGAAAAGAGAAAAAAGTAACAAGATATCTAAGAGTCGAAAGTTCTTGAAAATTCTCGGATGAAAAAATAAACCACAAAACACAAAAGGAAAAGGCCAAAAAGTACCTATTACTTAAAAGTTAAAAGATGGATGAGCACAAAGAAAAAGAGGATGGAATAAATTAAAACGGTCAATGGAAATAAGGCATTGTTTCTAAGCTTGATTCGGATGTTGAAGAAGTCGGGTGATGGACTTTTAACCTTACATAATCATCCAATAAGACCGGTTTCAGTTTGGTCAGAGCTTATTAAAGGTCAAAATATATAAATGTACTTTTTGAGGCGATGACCTCTCGTGTACAAAAAACTTAATAACTACTTCTAAAGTCTTTAGTCTCATCATCTAAAGAAGAAAAAGTTAAGTATAAAAAACAACAAAAACGCCCGGCCAGACGCAAGATCACAAAAAAATATACCTACCTACCTAAACATTTATGACTGGACACTGTTGATACACTCAAAATGAAAACATATAAATTGCAACATTTTTGCCATACAAAGATTCGATGGTATCTTCGTCACTCATTTGAAGAGTGCTTGACGTTTGGATAAAATGAAATACATATTTTCAAATAACTAAATCGATTCATGATTGGGCAAAAGTCATGGCCCCTTCGATATTATGCCAGTCTGTTTATTAAATTTCAAAACAGTAACAATCGTCTATCCATTTGAATAATCACAAATTAATCTCCAAACATCACAATATGAATATTTTTACACATATTATAAATTAATTACTTATGCTTACCTAAGCCTGTGTCCCATTGTCGTAGGCAGAGACAATTGTTCGTCACCTGCAACGATCCTGGCATGCATCTCCTGCCTCTTCAACAATCATACGTCCTTCGTCGATTTGGGACTACATTTCTCTGATCATTTTTGAGTAATCACAAATCAAATTGGGTGATTTGTAACTGTACATCTAGAACAGCCCCTTTTGACAATTTCACTCACACTAGCTTTGTATATTTCATACGTCTACCGACTCAGAATTGTGCCACAAACTGACAAGCAGAAGGAGACTATACACTGTTGCCTTTGACATAATTTTCTACAAATAAAGCAGGTTAGGAGTCAGGACGTAATAGTCAATATTTTATTGCATTCCACTTACTATACCGTAAACAATATGTCACCAGAGAGAGCCATTTACTATAGCTACCTAACCGAGGAAGTGTATCCCTTTCGAGTCAGAGATGGTAAAGCGACATCGAAGAAAAACATCGGATTCTGTTCATGTACAGAATAAATGGAGAAGCACCCTTTTAAATGAAAATACTATTAGTTCACTGATATGAAACTGAAAGTGATAAATGATCAGTTACGTACGGCATAATCTCTCTACGTGAATAAATCCATACCCACGATCACGCTTCGCCGATTTTAGTCTAAAGTTGCGTCCATTTGAAGCTCCATAAAATGGTTTCACAGAGCGGGTTTATACTCATAATGCCAGATACGCACAATGTCAAAAAAAGAAAAAACTTCAGAAACGCAGGATGCCAGGAACGCTGAATGTCAGAAATGTAGAATACTAGGAATGCTTGAAATGTGGACCCCAGGTGCCGCGCTAAAACCACGTTTCATTACTAAAGTTCATTATTACAGCCGTCATCTTTGTGGTCCATTAAAATAGATGAGAACTAGTTCCTTGAAATGAAACAGTTTTAAAACCTAATTATCTTTTGATATTCTTTAAATAAGTAATCAACAAACAGTAAACGATACATGGAAGAAACGTAGAGGTTGGATTATCTTATTCGAGAGATGACCACACTATGTGACATGATAAGCGGCATTTTTCAAGGATTGTTAATTTGCTACCTTAAATTACTTACAAATAATATACAATCAATGCTCTAAATGACCGATTTAAAAGTGCCAGATGGGTCATCTCGTAGTGAAAATTAAATTTAAGATGAAGTCTTGGATGGGTCTTGAAACCGCAACCTGCAAAATCGGGGCTGTGCTTTCGTATAATTAAGCCTACGTCGTTAGAAATAGCACAATATGGTTGTAACACGGTATTAATCAATAATATTTGAGACAGTTAAAAATGCTCATATTTTGGGACAAAAATAATCTGGAATAATTAAACATCTGTGAATGTAGCTTTATACATCGTATGTATGTAGCACAATGAACACGTAAACAATTAAATTGTTTACTATATGCGTCACAATGACATTCGGAGAACGGAAAATCTGTTAGCAACAGAGTTTAAAGGATGTGTGAATCAGTGGCATCGATAAAAGTAAACGGGTCCTAACGCAGGCTGACAAACAAAGAAGGAAGCAAAATATTACATCAAGGTATTTAGTGACTTTAATAAAATTGTAATATTCCAAAACCATCGGTCAACCACGTTTGTGCCAGTTTAAGATATCATCTGGGTGAAAATATGTATTAAAATTCATGAATTTTGGGAATGTCTTAGTAGATAAATACTAAGAAAGCTGTAGTACTAAGATTTACTTATGCAAATAAGTTGGCTGCCACGGGACACCCGGCAAATGTGAAACTTCTCTTGATTCAAATATCGAACTACCATCACAAAAAGGTTGCGGATCTGAATTTCAAAGACCTCCCATAAGAAGTTTCACTCCAAAAATGACATTCTAAAAACAATTCATAACCGGCTATGAAAAATTATCAACTCATAAGACACGTCATTTCTTTAAAACTACATTTGATGGAACAAAAAAAGGGACGAGAGGCAGAGGAAGACCAGAGTTAGGTTATTGTAGGGTTTGTAGGTTAGTTAGTACCTAAAAGCAGAGACGTTTTTCCTTGCCTAAAATCACCTAAGTTATAGCCTATAGAATCCCACTGCAGTGCAAAGGCCTCCTCTCACGAATAAGGGTGAGAGGGAGTGGGCCATACTGCACCACGCGGGCCCGGTGCGTGTTGGTGGAGGCAACGTAGTGGTCAACTTGCTGTCAGAGAATTTTCAAGCCGCCTCAATAGGCCTCTGACCTGGCTTAACGAATAGTTACAACGCCATCTGACGGAAATATCCGAGACCAACTGCTTAACGTGCCTTCCGAAGCACGGAAACGTTCGAGATGAAATACCACTAAACGGTCACCCATCCAAAGACTGACTGGATCTGACGTTGCTTAACTTCGGTGATCGTTTCCAATACCGAAGCTCCACTACGCCAACGAGCGCGAGTTAGTACCTACAGGTGAAAAAAAAGCTTCATGAATGAAAATACCATACACGTAGATCACAAGGGACTAGCAGAAAAGAATATTCCACCGACAAGAGCGTAGATTTTATACAAGATTATGATGCACCAAGAAAGCTGATGGAAAAAATTTACCAAAATTCGGTAACCGGTGCCTTTAAAGGAGGCATTGTACTGCTATAACGTCCTATGAAGGCGACAGTTTGAGTAGCGCCTCTTTCGTCTTTCAAACTGGCTATTTATAATTTTGTATAGACAATACGCCGGAAAACTCGTTATCCAGCTACCGAGGGTAAAGGTTATATATTTGTTACACAAATTTGCAAATAATTACGACAGTAATTCTTCTTCTAATACTTCAACTTCTTGATAATATACCTAAATGGTACTGAAACTCGGAATTAATATCTTACTTACTTACTTATATTGTAATAGTCATTAAGTCGTGTTATGCTGTAGAGTTTCTGGCCGCATCTTCTCTACAGCGACAACACGTTACGACGCGGTGGTAGCTTAAAAAAGAATTGACGTTTAATAAGTGTGCTTCAGGCTCCTATATTGAATAAATGATTATGATTATGATCTCAGTTGGTATTTCACGGGCCGTAGCCCGGACCTTTGGAAGGCTTGCGTGGGGACACAGGTCCAACACGTAGAGGCCCCTTCGAGACACTTTTATCTAAATGTAATGGGATGCACCAATCGAGAATCTATCCCTGAATGCATTATGCAAATACACTCATAGACAGACCACGCTTGGCGCAAAGACTATTGTGAGAGAGGATATAATGTTACTCGGACTATGGGGGTGAACTGGGTGGGCCGGGAAATCTGGGTTATTGCGGAGAGACTCGGGACGCCTGCCGTAACAAATGTCTCAAGTTTGTTCAAAATGGCAGACGGTGACTTGCCAACTCATTTGATGGGCCCCTTAAAATGGCCGCTCGCAAGGAGCGACAAGGCGGCAACATCTAGTGAGCGGCTAAGGTTGTAGAGAGGTGAGTCTGCGGGCGCCAGTTCCCGGTGCTAAGCGCACCAGTCAGCAGGCCCCCGGCGTTATGACATTTTACACTTCCAACCTGGAGCATAGGTTCCGCTCTTGCGACTCCACTCCTGGCCGGCCGGTTAAGGCAAGACAGGAGGTGAGGGCCAAATCAATCCGGGCCCTCTGGAGAATCGGGTCCGTGGTGTCGCCAATCACCAACAGCTCGCCACAAGCTGCCCTGCGGGCTGATTATGATTATGATTATGATTATTATTATTACCTTAGAACTTCTAAGTCCTAACCGGTCATTACAACCTCATTTACATAAGCTAGCTAATCTAGCTTTGAACCAGTTAGACCTAGTTGTACCTAAGTTTGTTGTTGAAGTATTAGAATAAACTGGGTCACGGCACAGATGTCTAAGGCCCATTTTAGGTAATAAACCAAACTCAAGACAGGTGCTGTGCTGTGTGCGCGTTAGTACGCCCCCTTTGATGCGCAAGCGCTTGGAATTAGTTTATTAATACGGGTCTTAGGTCCATATGGTCTGTGGGTCCATATTAACACAGAGTACTTTAATTCAACGAAATTCAACTCTGATAGGGTCTTGCAACGTCAAACGTATACTAAAACGTCATCTTAGGAGGCCACCAGCGTTGGAGTGTCGTTTATTATGGAATATTATGGAAAATAAAAATGAAATTGGGCTTAGAATATACCACCCGTCTCTCACCCATGCACCGTAAAAGAAAGAGTATGGTACTACATACTCGTACAATACGGACTCTCCCTGGCCCCCACCCATTTTTACCTCACCCCCTCTGGCACAAAGCGTGGCTGAAAATAGTGGACAGTGGTGCATTTCTGTCTCACTTGCAGTATCGCATATGTTTATTCTTGTCAGTTTTCCCATTGGTATGAAATTACAGCTAAGTGACTAAGATAAGAGAAGAGACGAGTCTTCTTCTTCGTTTTCTGCCTCGCCTTTTCCCGTTACACGAGGTCGGCTTTCCCAATGATGCGACGCCATTCAAGCCTTGGTAGACATCTTGTTGGCGGAGTCCTAACGCTTTCATGTCTCTCTGGACATTCGATAAGAGAAGAGACGAGTAAGGCATATAATTTCTTCTGCAGTATTTTTGAGGACTACAAGTTAGTCTCCTATCACAACTTGACATGTTTCTCAGTCCTGAAACAAATTAGCTTAGCTACAAATGCAAGCAAAATGTATGTAACCTACCAGTTGTTAGTTGCAGCAAAGTTTTCAGTTGTAGTTGCAGCAAAGAGTCCTGAAACCAATGAGCCTTTCTACAACTGCAAGCAAAATGTAGGTACCTACCAGTTGTTAGTTGCAGCAATGTTTATGACTATCCCAGAAGGATAAACGGTCTAGAGTTTATGCAGGTTCGCAGAACGTTTTACTGGAAAATGCAAGCTACGCTCTATTTTTTTAAAGAGAGCACTGAATTTGCCAGTACACTGAATAATTCAATTCAGTGTTCTGGTTTCAAAGCTCGTTCGAATGACCACAAAGGAAAAGGACAGGCTTTTAGGGATACTTAAAACTTTTATGAAGCACATTGTTTGTTTTAATGTCCCAAACACGTATTTGACGATACCTCTACAGAGTTACCGAGTTTACGACTTGTGAAACGAGAACCGATTCGTTTATTACCTAAATGACTGTTGTTCTGTTAAGAACTGTCTTGTCTTTCACATAAATTTACTTTTGCTTGTTATAGAAAAATGTACCTATTCACGTCTGTATTTTGCCAGTTTCAACAATTTCATGTTTTTTATTAAATTCTCGTGTACAGGGACCAAAGGAATATTTGTAGTTATATCCCATGGACCTTTAGGTTGAATCGGTTTCTGACCACCCGAAAAAAAATTTGATTGTTAGTTTATGTGCTTATGTTTCTAAGATTTTAAAGTAGCATTTTGATTTTGCGGGATTGAAATATAAATGAAAAGGCAAAAACTCATCTCTCATCGCAGAGAGAATCACTGCAGAGAGAATTCGATGCAGTGAGAAATCAATCTATGTAAGGGCATCACTTGTAACGGCATCTTGGAACATAAGCAAAGTTAAATTTTAACATAGACATAGACATAGACATATTCAGGCTTCAGGAAAAAATGACGTGGCATGTGGTGACATGAGAAAGTGGCTAGTAGTGACTAGCGGCTAGCCACTTCCTCATATCACCACTTGGCATCTAACCACCGCTAGCTAGCCACTAGACGCTGGCCTATCGCCTACAGAAACAATTTAAAAAAAAAATTATAATAACGAACAATGTTTGGTGCGAATAAAGTAGGTAGGGTACTTAGATTTGATTTAGTCTTTCGTTCAAATTGAAACAAAAGAAAAATAAATGAAGTGATTACTTAGAGAGAGGCTTTTAGAAAACCAATCACGTTTCGGCTACACAACATAATTTCTTTCTTAGGAAAAAATTCGAAAAACACAATTTGTTTTTCAGTAAGTCATTGGTTAATGTATTTTCAATCAATCATTGTGTGGTTCCCTTACAGCCATCCCGTTTTTTGTCGTATGATACGATACGATTAAGGGATATGATTGATTATTCAATAACAAACTAAAACCCCCGACGCTAAAAATAATCTTTTATTACATGCAATTTATTAGCTCATCTTTATTTGTGATGCCAATGACGTTTGTTTTACTCTATTAGGTCAATTTGATGCGCCGAAAACCGCATTTATAGCGGTTGTAGCCCAAATATACGAGTCTCTCGACTTTATACAAGTTAGTTCGAGCTATTTTCAACGAGTATTATTGAATGTACTAAGTTCAAGAAACATTTAGAACCAGTAATAATTACGATTAGTGTTTGATGTGATGACCTATTGTTTGCTTTGCATTTAACATCAAAAGTTTATGTTTGCTTTGCTTTAGAAATCAACGATTTATGTTTTCCCATCCAGTTTTATATTGTCCTGTTTCGTCCCAATATTGGGTTTCAAGATTTTCCAGCCTTCTTTATCCCGTGCCATCGTTTGCCATTTTGCTTCATAGGTATTCAGGTCGTCGCTCCATCTCTTTCATGGTCTGCCCGGGGCAGGCCCTGGCTTCTATCGTCGGGCTCCCATAAGGTCGCGATCATTGCCTACCGCTCTGTATGCATGTTACAAACATGTCCTGCCCAGTCCCACTTCAGTTTCAGTTTGGCCTCACACCTGCATCAGCTATACAGGTCTTGGTGCGTAGAGTTGTGTTTCGGATACGGTCGATTCTTCTGACACCTAATTTACAAACAAAATTTTATAGAGGTTTGACAAAATCAATAGGTACACAAAACCATTTAACCAAGTACCCTAGCGGTGCGATACTATATACCAAAATCCCTTTCCTTTTTGTAATCTTTCTAGCATTGACACATTGGCATACATCGCCTTATCAATTGCATTATTTAATAATACACTAACATAATAATAATGAATTTGTGTCATTCATTGTTACATAAGTCTTTATAATTTGTTCGATTTACCTCTAAAAGTAGGTAGGTCAACTGTCAAACACCAAACTGACAAAAACTTTAGCAATGTTTTGCTGTCATATAAAACTTTTCAAACATGAAAATTGATATTTACGTCGCCGTCGACATGTACAGAAATACGTTTTTAATTTAAAAGTTAAATGTCACAAAGTTAAACAAGGTTCAGTAAAATAAAAGATAGTTATTTTTGCTTTTCGATTTACTTTATACAATCGTTATTCCGTCTGTCCATCACAGTCATATTTCTTATTAGTGAAGAAAATGAGAAACACAATTTCAATGTTTGTGTTTTTTTTTAATTTAAGTTAGTTTATCATAACTTTGTCCCACACTGCTTAACCGTCTCTCGTAAAATTTTCTTCATTACAACAGATAAGTATTGTTAACAAAAAATGTGTTTTCCTGTTGCTTTGCTCACTTGGTACACGTTTGATTTTTGTGATATAAACAGGTACCATTATTATAACTAATATTAAGCAAAAGCTATCTGCATACCCAAATTCCCAGTACCAAAATACCCAATTACCCAATTTCTCGGCGCTTTGTTGAATTATGGAAATAAGTAGAACAATAAAATAAAGCAAAAATCCGGCTTTAGCGGAATTTTATAAAACGTCGTCATACTACAATGTCATTATCTTAATACTTAAATCACTCTGTAATGAAATGTATGCCGATTAAAACATTTTCCTTAATTGAAATCAAATGTATGATAGTGAATTTAGCAAGCTAGCATTTTAACGCGGCTTCTCCAGCGTAGAATTAGTACTAACGTTTTTGCGATAAATAGTTGCAATAAAGTCAAGAAGAGTGGCGGGATGCGCATGTTGTTTCAGTCTCAGTCTAAGAGGGACCGTACACCAATTTAACTTAGCTAAGTGTAGAATGAAATAAAACTAACTAAAAAGTTATGGTGTATTTTAACTTTGAGGAAATATGTTTTTCCTTTTGAATCAAGTGAATCTCATAATCTTTCTCATAAGATAGTCCATTCAATGTTCTATAGTTACATTCATGCTTTCTATTTAAACGAATTTGATAACTGTATAATATTATGATAATTGCACAAAACGAAATGAGTGATTGATATTATCAGTTCAACCAAACCAAAGACCAAAAAAATAGGTAGGCATAGATTTAAAACTTTTCGCTTAATGACCCTAGGTGATCATATTCGATAAAAATAGATGCAGTTGCGTTTTATCACTGCTTTTTGGACGACTTTCCTAGTTTACTAGTAATTTTCACTGACAGATGTGGAATTTTTTCCACAAAATTTCTTAATTTTATTCTATTTAAAAAAATTATAACTGCCGTTTTCGTGAAAATTAAAATTCGCCATTTTTATTTTTAGAGTAAAGTATGGATTTTCTCACACATAATTATCTCTGTAAATTTTTTATTGAAATCGTTTTTCTGATTTAGACATGATGATGTAACAAATAATACAGACCAATTCTGTTCAAGGTGACAACAAGACAACCCATCGCCACTTTGAATAAATGTCTATTTATTTTCCAGTCATGAGGATCCGCGTGCTGGCGGTATTTTGGCGGCTTACGTTGCATGCTTTGTATAATATTACCTTTTGACACATCGAATGTAGCCAGCTATGAACGCAATATGCGTGCTGTCCACTTGCGCGCCCGCGTGACTGGAAAAAGGCCCTAAACACAATAACCGACTCGAAATTGACGCATGTATATGTTTTAACACAATGAGACAAATACACATCTTCCTAAGTCTGTCTTTGTTATTTATTGGCAATATAATAACTCCGTAGTGGCGTAAACAAAGTATGTGATTGTTTTTGTATTCAAGAATAATAACGCAATGATTTATTGTGATTGCTTGAGTGATAGTGCTCTACAGCATATAAGGAAAAGTATCATGAACCTTTAAACCACATACTCTACCCATCAAACTGAACAACTTTTACTATGGGAGTAAAACAGTCAGAACAAAAAAAATCTGCTGTCCATACTAAACTGCAACAACTATACTCGATTAAAACGTATGGGACAGCTATTTTTTTGTTCTGACAGGTTCGCTCCCATAGTAAAAGTTGTTCAGTTTGATGGGTAGAGTATGTGGTTGAAAGGTTAATGATACTTTTCCTTAGAACCAGTATAACATAATAGTTGTCTTCATCGTCATCTTGACTATTATAAAACCGTAAAACAGTGTTGCCAACTGGTATGTTAGGGCTGTAGCTAGGTAGTTCACGAAAAGTTGCTAGATTGCCCAATTTTATTTCCCATAAAAGTTGCTAGAAGTAGCTAAACATCAAAATCGATTAAAACAACGCCAAACTTTGAAATTTATTTTAATTTCTTAAAATATTATGGGTTATTATCATGTTATAGCCATGTTTTTGCTCATTCTATACAGTTAAGATTGAAAAATGTATGTATCGAACGTAAAAACAGATGTAAAGACAAAACCGACAGTGTTTCCGACTGCTTCCAGAACAAAAAAACAAGTAAGAACGAGAGTGAAATATAGTACAAAGAAAAATAATATCAAATATTTAGCTATTTTCATGGTTTGCCCTTATTTCTCTCTCCATTTTCGTTCATTTTGTGGCTCTGGCTTTGAAAAACTCTCAATCCCAATAGTTGCTAGAAAAAGTAGCTAAAAAGTTTAGCTACAAGATTTACAAATTTGTAGCTGCCAGACCTCCGAAAATTGCTAGATCTAGCTATAAAGTTGCTAAGTTGGCATCACTGCCGTAAAATCATAAGGAATAAAAAAGTAGCGGTTCTCTTCATATAAATTCAAATAACATTCGATAGCGCGATTTAAAAACGTGCAGCGCCATCTATTGACAAAATTGTTAGTTTGTTTGTTTGTTCGCGCATCACGCAAAAACGACTGAACCGATTTAGATGAAATTTTTTTTGTTTGATAGCTTATGATCTGACTTAAAATCTGGTATATAATTTGTGCGGACGAAGTCGCGGGAAAACACTAGTTATGTATAAAGTACCTACTAAGTCTGTCCTGTTACTAACTCTTACATTAAGATATTGTAGATAAAGTTTTATCAATCATTAGATTTAATCTTCTTAATTACCTAATTACGAATGTAATATCATTACGTATTAGGTTTTCGGTAGCTGCGCAGTGTGTTAGTAGTGAATAAAATAAATTGCAATAAATTATGGTCGTGCTTTTATCAAATGTTACTGGAAATTTGGTTCAGGTGTGTATATTTGGGTGTTATTCGATTATAATAATGTGGCCTTACAGAGAATTAAAAATTGATAGATTTTAATTATTTATGATGTGAATAGGTACTTAAATTTTAGTAGACTACACGTTAATATAATATGAAAATTTTAAGACAGTGAAACAAAACCACTGTTCCATAGGGAAAGTTGTATAGTTTCCATATAATTATTTTGGACCTCCCATAGAAAATCGGTCGGCTGATCCGCAATTTTTCCGCACGATCGAAAAACGAGAAACTTTTGGACCTTTCATGGTCGAAAATTCTCTCGTTTCTTGACCGTTTCGTCTGAATACACCCTTAAAGTTGTGTTAGTACCTAATTAAATACTAGTGATGTATAAAAAAAATCAAAGACAATTTTTATTTAATCTGTTGGTGATAATAAAGCTATTACCTACACAGCGTCTATATGGTTTTTAAGAAGTTCCATTAATCGTTTCATACTCTTATGTTACTGGTAGGTATACTGAGCAAATTATGTAGGTATTGGACGTCGCATTTCAATTAAGTTATAAAATCTAATCTGTTTCCATTTACGAAAGAGACGAAATTAATGTAACCTATCGAGGACGTAAAATTTGGAGGCAAATCAATCAATTAGAAGTCTACGCGCCCCTAAAAGCTTGTAACTTATTTCACTTGAGTGAAATTATTTAGATGATCGAGTTGACTTGAGACGTTTTTGGATGAAATGAAGCGTGTTATGGAAACTATCTTATGCCCGCTTCTTCATCTGCGTGAAATTCCTTTTTTTTCAGAACGAAAAGTTTTTGTATTTAGACAAATAGTTTATTTACAATAAATCACTAATCTCTCCTGAGTGGACCTACAAACGTTTACAGATTCTATTCCACTTAGTACTAATAATAAACTCCTTTGAAAAACATAAATCAACAAATCGCAAAGGCAAACAACAGTAGGCGTAAGTCTAGTCTAGAGTAGATAGACGCAACTGTACTTATGCCTTTATGCCGAGGTTGATAACATCACAGTAACTATCATTAAAACAGATGCCTGATAAAGTTTTATCTCTTATTTGCTAAACAGGTGTTTCTTTGATAACATTTACACAATGATGTCTTCTACTTCTTGTGGCAATATCAAAGCAATGTCTTTGCTTTTATGTAAAATATGTAAATACTTTGTTAATTATGAAATGGAACCGTGTTGATAACCTTTTCGTGATAAAGCTCATAGGATATGATCACGATTATATACCCCCAAAGAATAATAGTCAAGGGATATACAGAATATTGTAAACAGGGTTCGTTTTAAATAGGAAAGAAAAAATTGCTGTTCCAAAATAAAATTGGAAGCCTACTCGATCCAAATGTATGACAAAGTACTCTGCGGTATGACAGATTTTTATTTCGCGATTTCTATGTTGGTCATGTGACCAATGGAGAGATAGTTGTTCAGTTTGATTGTCTGATAACCCCTTAAAAACCGTCAGCACGTTAGGAAGGACCCTGTTTACTCGTAACATATTCAGTACAAAATAAAAGTGTTTTTATTAAAAAAATATAGGGACATGAATGCGGGACATGTGGGTACTATTATATTTTGCAGACATGTTATAATGACGCTGTGACACTCGCACGGATGGACGGACAGGACGATCTCATATATGGGTTCCTTGTTGACTAAGATCCATACCAAAATCTATTCAAGGAATACAAAAATTCGGTTAATAAAAAGCACACAAATGTATTTCTCAGAAATTCAGATGAACAACAAACGTTCAGTAAATAAATAATTTTATTTATTGCCGTATCTCTAATTCCATTTCTCGGTATCCAATCTCTCAGATTAGCAATAATATTCCTAACAAAATATCGTAATATGTCTTTCGGTGAACTAATATAAGCCCTATCTTAGAGCGGATTTGGACAAAAATCCATTAAGCCAATTTTGTTGCAGCATTTACTTTGAGAAGACTATAGATTATTGAGAGTATTTCGTACGCAGCCTTTGATATATTTTCAAAGGATAATAAAAATAAAATATCTTTGAAGTATAAATTGCGATCAAATAAAGATGTTTAGTGTTTAGGTACGAGTGAAAATTGTATCAGTTTGACTTCGACGTAATTTACAGAATTGTAAACATTTCTTTAGGCTCTATGTTTTTTTATCAGCAATAATGCCTTTGCGTTTACTTTTCGATGTTTTTAGTTTACGAAAAGGATTTATTTGGTCCACTTTATACATAGGTATATTATGAAATATTGTTTCTTTTGATCGTCATAAGTAGTCCGAAAAATAATGCCTTAGTTTAGTTAGGGCATTGCTGAATGTAGCGATACATGATGAATTATCATTGGTGAAATGTATTCTGCTGTTTGAATCAAATCTAACATTGAAATATTGGTTCGTGGGCGGTACACAAAATCAGTATCTGCCGATCCAGGACACCTTTTGTACCAATTAACCAATTAATCTACCGACCGAATACCGCAAAGCCTCTACCACAAAATTTTACAACACTTAGTAATGTCATCTACTGGTCTTATTTCGAACTTCGCAATCCTCTAATATTTTCATCTGCCTATAATACGTCCCACTGCTGGGCACAGGCCTAACCTCAAGGAGCATGGGCAATGGGCATTAGTCCACCACGCCCCTGTCCAATACTGATTGGTGGACTACGCGCATCATAATTTCTTCTTCAGCGTATACAGGTCTCCTCACGTTGTTTTCCGCCGAAGGAAGCCGCTAGGTGATATAAATGCATATACTACATAATACGACAATCAATCTTACTTTTTAGTTGATTCGAAAATGCATTATAAGTTGCCGAAATTGATAAGACGCAGCTGTGGTTTGTTTTGTTGCTTTATTGTCTAGCCGTGTTTATCTCGACTGCCGGGTACTACGGATTTACCGAAGATTTAAGAAATGCGTTCTTTTGTTTGTTGTCAGCCTTGCACTTGTAGACTATCGTTCGGTTGTTATGGGTTGTCTTTACGTTATCATATTCTTAGTAGCTCACAAACTTTCAAACTGTGAACATGGCAAGTAAGTAGTACACTTTAATAATAAATTATTATTATATCACGCCATCGTGTACCTACTTGTAAAATCAATTGGATTTTTCTTTTATCCATTTAACGACAACTTGTAATAACGCCATAAAATATTCAGTCCCTTCTGTATAAAACGGTGATATCCAATTTTTTTTCTAGATTCCTCAGTCCTAGCTGTATCCGAAAATATCACCAATTTTGTATAGTACCTGAGATTGAACACCTAAGCTTTTCCACAAAGAACCATCTGGTTTGGAGCTCTTCGTGTAATTTGATGTTTTTTTTCTCTGAATTCTTTTGTCCTTTTAAAAACCTTGTTTTTGCGATTTTTTTTTGGTAGAGCTGCATAACCTTTAACGAGAGCATCAGAAGTGTCCACACCTGCAAGCAGGCATGTAAGGTATTGAAACCGGCCAAGTTAGTGTCGAACCACACGTAAAGTAGGATTCAGGAGTAGTAACGCTACTTTACAGGAATCCCCGTCGCCTACAAAAACAATTCAATCAATCAATCAAACAAATTATATACGTACTTTATTCAAAGTCAAACTTGAATATTTTATTCAAAATTATAATTTAGTATGACTGATGCAAAATTAATATTATTACATATAAATAAAAACGTGTTATCACGTAATTGGCGCTTTGTTGTATAAGAACTAAGTAATTTAATAAACAATAAATATAAATTAAATAAAAAATGTACCTAATCCCTTAGATCTATCCAAAGTAAGGAGCCACACTTCTAATTAAATAAAGTACTTTTTCTCCCCTACGGACGGAAAGCGTCAATTTACGTCCCGCTGCGCTTAACGAAGTTGCCGCTTTCCACCTCCGTCGAGAAGAAAAATAGTATACTAACATCGGGCAGTAAATAAGAAAGCCTAAGGTCACATGTTTGTAGACCTCGGCTTTACCTCGGTCAACAATTACATGAGATCTGAGACCTTTCTTACTTTCCTGCCCTCGGTGTTTAATCTACTATACAAAGTACCTAGGTAGGTTAGGTTGTATGTTGCTTATATTATACCTAACCTACAGAAAGTGTTGATGAATAATTCAATGCGCAGCTGCGAAGTGCGACCTCCTTGACTTAATTAAAATCTAGCATTCTAGACTGAGCCTTATTTAATCAGGTGTTGCTATTAGCTAGACTGGCAAATTAGTTGCAATTTTATGTAATTCAACTAAAATGTAGATTTAAATTACCTAAATTATGTTGTTATGGTACCTTACTGCCTCCGTGGTCTAATGGTTATGAGCATTGGGCTCTTCGCATGGAGGTCGTGGGTTAGTTTCCCACGGGGGATACCTAGTGATATGATATGTCACTTTGTGCGTTTTTCCCCAGTTGGGTAGGACATTGCAGGCTGAATCACCTGATTGTCCAAAAAGAAAGATGATTCCGTGCTTCGGATGGCACGTTAAGCTGTTGGTCCCGGCTATTACATCTCTGATGGTAGTAGTCGTTACATAAAAAACCACGTCAGAGGCCGTAAGGCGGTCTGAAAAAATTCTGACACCAGGGCTTGCACACATGATAAGAAGAAGATGGTACCTTTTCTAAGTGGTTCACGACTTAAAATGGACCACGCCATTTTCATCCCGTGGGTGTCATACGAAGTGACTAAGGAAAAAGTGGTTCACGACTTAAAATGGACCATGTCATTGCTTTCCGTGGGTGTCGCACGAAGTGACTAAATGGTTTCTTAAGCATTGTTTTTGTGAGCGAAAATTTTACAACTTGTCATCACTTCATACATCGTCATTCAATCATGAAACCGTCAAGATGAGCCTTGTCACAACTGTATGTTTAGGTATAAAATAACGATAGTTGAAGCAAAGTTTCTGACTTTTCCTGATAAAATTAAGGTAGTGAGTTTATAGTTAATTACACCTTAATAATATTAGCTAATATTTTGACGTTTTGTTACGTCTACCTATTTACTAGAATGAGTCGTTTCCAACTTTTCTACTCCCAACACGCGTGAGCTATCAACGTGTTTTGCTCACACACACACACACCTACGTTGATATGAAAATAGTTTTCCCTGTAATAAAAAGTCTGGAGTTAGGCAAATATAAACTGTATTGTTGAGCAACAAAGGTGCAAAATGTTATGGTAATTAAATATATTTTAAGACTTTGAGTGGTCACGAAACCATAATAAAATAAAAAAATTGTTGTAAATAATTTGATTATGGTTGAATAATAATAAATTTGTTTAAGGCATTCTATATGGTGAATTTTTTTTGCTTCTGATAAAAACCCGAAATTTACCTACCTATTTGTCTGACACACACAAGCATCACGCTTAGATTATTAAATAGATTTTGATCCAGTTTTCACGGTTCGAAAGCGTAAGGCCCAACTTAAAAACTGCAGTGGCCGATTCAGCCGTTCATTTGGTTTAATAAAGTTATATATTCTATTCTATCTATTGTCCCATGGGGGCAGGCAGAGACCACAGACCGCCACACGCTACGACTCTAACACACCTCTTTAGCCTGCCTCATTCACATTTTATTCATCTTTCTATACACTTCCGTAGATTGAGTGTGCGACCATAAGAACATTTAATAGTACTTTTATTTGCTACTCTTGCTGCTAAGCACTTTGTCCTTTTCGGAAAAGATAGTGAATTATTGAATGGATCATTTTCTCTCCCACTCTCCCAACACCTCCGGCCACCTTTGCTTGATATTATTTCATTCGTAAGTATTCTTTCATTCACTCTCTCTACGTGACTGAAGCATCTTATCATATCCATCTCAATCATAGTTACTATTCTTATTATGTTGAAACCTCGCATTGTTTGTACCATCATATCATGAGCGTGTCATTGTCCCTAAACATGTGCCTCTCCCAGCCACGCAACTCTATCATCATACTGTCTCATCCAGTCACTCCAGATACCTGACTCAGGTCGTCTCATCCAGTCACTCCAGATCCCTGACTCAGGTCGTCTCATCCAGTCACTCCAGATCCCTGACTCAGGTCGTCTCATCCAGTCACTCCAGATCCCTGACTCAGGTCGTCTCATCCAGTCACTCCAGATCCCTGACTCAGGTCGTCTCATCCAGTCACTCCAGATCCCTGACTCAGGTCGTCTCATCCAGTCACTCCAGATCCCTGACTCAGGTCGTCTCATCCAGTCACTCCAGATACCTGACTCAGGACTTCTCATCCAGTCACTCCAGATCCCTGACTCAGGTCGTCTCATCCAGTCACTCCAGATCCCTGACTCAGGTCGTCTCATCCAGTCACTCCAGATACCTGACTCAGGACTTTTCATCCAGTCACTCCAGATACCTGACTCAGGTCGTCTCATCCAGTCACTCCAGATACCTGACTCAGGTCGTCTCATCCAGTCACTCCAGATACCTGACTCAGGACTTCTCATCCAGTCACTCCAGATCCCTGACTCAGGTCGTCTCATCCAGTCACTCCAGATCCCTGACTCAGGTCGTCTCATCCAGTCACTCCAGATACCTGACTCAGGACTTTTCATCCAGTCACTCCAGATACCTGACTCAGGTCGTCTCATCCAGTCACTCCAGATACCTGACTCAGGACTTCTCATCCAGTCACTCCAGATCCCTGACTCAGGTCGTCTCATCCAGTCACTCCAGATCCCTGACTCAGGTCGTCTCATCCAGTCACTCCAGATACCTGACTCAGGACTTTTCATCCAGTCACTCCAGATACCTGACTCAGGTCGTCTCATCCAGTCACTCCAGATACCTGACTCAGGACTTCTCATCCAGTCACTCCAGATACCTGACTCAGGTCGTCGGTATAGCTTAGTAGGAGTCCAACACTAGGCACACGAAGCCAGCCAATTTGTGTTCTCTTTTCTAAAACTCTGATTCCCCAACGGTTGCCAGTTTAGAAGATATAAGCAGCCGATGTTCAAAAATAGATTACTACTTATACTTACCTATTTCTTTTTAACTTCGCAGCCTTTCTGAAAGAAATCAATATCGGCAGTCATATTGAGTTCCGCTGTTCCGCCTACAGTTTCTAGTACTTTTATTTGTGACGCGTTATTGTCACTGGAGGTCAAGGCTCATAGAAATATGAAAAAAGTCTATAGATATGATACGAAACGAACTCTGTTACCAAATTGAAATGTTATTTTCATAAGGCTATTTTGAATTGCAAAAACTTAGGATTTGAAAATTTAATCTATTACGTCAATCCGAGGCAATTTTATTTTTTAACGTGTTATTTTGGTTGCTACGCACATCCGGTTTAATAACCATATTGACCACAACCACAAGTAGCTTTAGTTTTTCTTTAAAAAAAAATTCTTATTTCTCTAGTGAATGGCTTCCTCTCAGATTTACAAATAATATTGTACTCATATAATAAATTTTTCGTATTTTTCTGTAGGTATTGTATTTTTTGTCTTTTTACAGTCGAATGTTTTATACTAACAATACAAGGTGTTACAAAAATACAAATAAACCTTTAAGGGGGTGGTATAGACCATCAAACTGAACAACTTTCACTATGGGACCAGAATCGAAATCGCGAAAAAAAAATTGATGTTCCATACTCTACAAATCGACTAGAGCTAAAATATGTAGGGGATTAGAATTTTTTTTTTTTTATGTTGTTCCCTTAAACCCCCTTAAGAGTTTCAAATATTTATTGTTACTTATGAAACACCCTGTATAGTTCCATTCAAACGAATAATTCTATTTTGCTTATCTCTAATTCCAACGTCAAATGTTCTAGATCCGGTTACATTATGTATTTTTCATGTTTTCATAACGGACCGATGATCTCAATACAGCATTCGTTGCCAGTGACCTTTAAGTACCAGGGTTTCTCAAACCTAAAGCCCTACGTACCCCTTTTAAATTACCCAGAAGCCCTGCGGCTCCTTACGAAAGTCGAAAAATAGGTCAAGGGCGAGTTGGATTCGCGCGCCGAGGTGGAGTATTATGTATTTACAAAAAAAAAAAATTCTTTCATTAAGTTCAGGATCCTTAGTGTGAGCCCGACTCACACTTGGCCGGTTTTTATTATTATTTTTGTAGTTTTACTTTATACAGGGTGTTACAAAAGTAAAAAAAAACATTTAAAACTTTTAAGGTGGTGGTTCAGGCCATCAAACTGAACAACTTTCTCTATGGGACCAACATCGAAATCGCAAAAAAAAATTCTGCTATCCCATACATTTAAAATATTTTAACCTTCTTCCACGTATCCCACTTTGAGAAACCCTGAACTATACTATAACATTTGGCATTTATTTCATTCCGTTGTAACTAAAAAGAGAATAATAATTTTATACCCGTACCCGACCCCCAATCTGTCGTATGGGTTTCCCGTAAATGAATCTGTTTTATCGCACAAGTTAATCAAAATATCCGTGGCTGCCATAGCCACTGTACCCGACACTCAATCTGTCGTATGGGTTTCCCGTTAATGAATCTGTTTTATCGCACTCGTTAATCAAAATATCCGTGGCTGCCATAGCCACTGTACCTGACCCCCAATCTGTTCATGAATCTTCCCGTTAATGAATCTGTTTTTTCGCACACATTAGTCAAAATATCCTGCATACCTGACTGCAAAGAATTCATTCGTTAGTGGAATTTAATGCCCTAATTGATACTACGAGAACTCTAGCCATACGAGTATAAGCTAGTACCCGACACATTTTTATACATACAGTAAAGTTACATAATTATTATTGATTTATTAAACGAAATTGGACGTTACGCCTACATTATTACGTCATACGCGTCAGAGCTTTTTAATCCAGCAGAAAAGGTCGTAGGTTTTTGGGGTATTTTGGGCTTGAATGGATAATCCATTATAGTACCAATAATAATTATTTTGATCGAAGATCCACCCACCCACAAACTCTTGTAATTAATATTTTTGTTGACTTGGTTTTCGTCGTAAAAATAACCGTAGTAGATAGTATATACAATTAATAAGTAAAGTAAAAATATATTTGTACCTGTATCATCATCATAAACCGTACCGTCTATACGTCCCACTACATAAGGCACAGGTCTACCCTCAGTGTATGGGCATTAGTCCACCACGCGTGCCCAATGCTGATTGTTAGACTTCACATACGCATCAGACTTTCTTCATCAGCGTATGCAGGTTTCCTCACGATGTTTTCTTTCACTGTTTGAGAGAACTCGGTATTAGTTAGTTAGAAAAACTCATTGGTAGGTACATGGCATGTCTTCCGTGCGGATTCGAATCCGGGCTCCATGATTGAGTGATGAGCTTTGTACCTGTATGTATTGATGAAATAAAGTTCAAAATGAAAGAAAATTTAATTCTGAACGGTCATCGATCTTGTACTGCAAAGTCTGATGCGTATGTGAAGTCATACAAAATTTTGTTGTACTACATATTAAATTCTTATAAAATTCTCTATAACTTTGACTTTAACACTTTTTATCTAACTCCAATCGTTGCCTAGCTATGACCTCTGAAAAACAGCCAATTTTGGCAGCCAAAATGGCAAATTTTACAATGTGCTACAGAGAATTTAACACATTTTTGAAAATCGGCCGTTTTTTAGAGCTCATAGCTAGGCAACGATTGGAGATAGATAAAAAGTGTAAGAACCAAAGTTGTAGAGAATTTTATCAGTTTCCATTATGTAATACAACAAAATTTCGTACGACGCACCGTTTTTGAGATGTAAGCAAAAAACAAAAAAACGGGACCTTCTTTGCCCTCCCCCCCCCTCGAGCGCACCTCGGAGGGGTAAGGACTTTTAGTATGTTTATCTCCTAACTAGTCCAAACAAAGTTCCTAAGTCAAATTTTCTGTTTTCGACTTTTCCATCCACATCCTTTTTTGAGCATTCATTGACTATATGTATTTAAAATTTTAGCAATGCAGACATTTTCACAAAATAGTAAAACCAAGATCCTCCTAACAAGGGGGTCACTTTACAAAAAAAACAATAGGTACATTTTATTAATTCAAATCAGTGTTTGAATAGGTATACGTTTATGTTACCATAAAGCGAGGTCTCCTGCGCCAAAATTCTAACAAAACATGTTATATTTAACATACGGGTGATGTTACCCATCAACGCCGGATAACATTGTTAAATCTAACATGCTTTTAACAAAAACATGGCGCAGCTCCAGCTTAACTCATTCATTAAGATCTCTTCAGATCAGCAGTGTCATTCCTTCGGTCGTATCTGACTTCCAGCACTTCAAGTAGCAACTCCAACCAATGATGCTCAATCAATCTTTCCCTGAACTTGCAGGGCATCACACCGCACGATGGTAATGCAGCGATGACGTCAGGCCTGAAGATGGAGTCGAAAGGCACCCAGATCCACCTGCCCCTCATGGGCCGCGGCAGCCGTGGGGAACTCAGCGACAAAGTCATGTTCTCACAAGTCAAGTCGCCGCCTGAGCAGCTTAACAATGGACAATTGCTGGGGTGAGTTCGGTTAATTAATTGTCTTTTAAGTGTTCTCATTCGTTAAAGGTCAAGCTACTCAAGTTTCTGAACTAGGCTTTTTACCCAGGACGGAATGGAGGTGTATGCATTTAGGGTTGGTTGGTTAGGGTAGGTTGTTTGTTTGTGTGTGCAAACGAATGTTCACATTTATCTCCAAAACGTTTTTACCGGATTAAGATACGGTTTTCTGTAAAGGGTTTGTTATTCCTTAAACCATGAGAATGCACAACTTTCACTATGGAGCTATAATCATATTGTTTCATATAAAACTATACTTACTCGATTCAAAAGTATGGGTCAAGGATGAGTAGAATACATGCTAAAGTTATCCGTAGTGATATAAAATTTACCCTGTATAGGGTCCTTCTTAATTTGCTGATACTTTTTTAAGGGGATGATCAGACCATCAAACTGAACAACTTTCTCTATGGGACCAAAATCGAAATACCGAAAAAAACTCTGCTGCTCCATACAAAACTGCAAACCTACTCGAGCAAAATGTATGGGACAGCTGATTTATTTTTCGCGATTTTGATGTTAGTCCCAAGAGAAAATTGGTCAGTTTGATGGTCTGATCATCCTCTTAAAAAATTGTCAGTATATTAAGTTTGACCCTGTATAATGTAAGAACGTTTTCGTTCATTTGTTAACTTGTTCGTATAAGGGAAAAAAATGTTTAAATTACGTTTGATAGCATCTCTAATAAACCCGAGCTTAAGCAAAAACAAACAATAAATAAAAGAGTCTAACCACTAGATTCACTGGTGCAACGTGACTCGAATAACCAAAACTTGGCAACGTTAAACTGAGATTTGGCAGAAGGCTTAACTAGAAGCTAGATCAATGCAAACTCGTTATTATTCACGACACTTCACAGTCAATTTTTCCAAAAACAGACCTAAGAGTTTTAGGGATGAAGAACAAGATGGTGATCTCTTCTGTTCTTGCTTTAGCATGATTCTCATAGGTGCTAACAATATTACATTCCGTTCCATCCAATTATTAATAGTTCATATATTTATACTATCACAAACAATCATAAAACCTATTGATAGTGGTTTTTTTAACTACTTATAAAGAACAATCCATTAAAATATTATTGATTATAAACATGTTACAGCCATGTTGTGCTATTTCGAATCAAATTAAAGATTGAAAAATTTGTCTCGGGCGGGACTTGAACCCACGCTCTTCCAAACCGGGGAAATGTGCTAACCAATTACACAACCAAGCCCACTACCCAGAGAACGAAATTTTCAATCTGTTAGCGGGCTCGGTGGTGTAATTGGTTAGCACGTTTCCCCGGTTTGGAAGAGCGTGGGTTCAAGTCCCGCCCGAGACACATTTTTCAATCTTTAATTTAATCCATTAAAAATTCGAAAGTCTCCCTGAATATTTATCCAAGCACCAGATCAATGTTTCCACGGATAAACTGTTGAACAGATTTTGATGGAATTTAGTAACCACGTAGATAGAGAACCCTGAGTAAAGTCGTAATCGCGAGAAACAAGTAGTATTAAAAAAAATTACCTATCACAGGCCTAGCTCCAAAAATAATTATAACTTACACTTTTCATTTGTTAAACTTTAATATTCTTCGATGATTATCGACACTATTCATGACTATCGATAGATCAGCGATGATCGACTATCTAGAAGCATTACAACCCGAGGCTTTGGGCAATGGGGACTTATGTCAAGACACCAGTTGAAGACACTTTTGTGTAGAATATGAGATGGCAAACATCAAACAAATTATTTTCTTCTTCGGTACCAAAACATCATTCATAAATCTCTGTGAATAATGTTTTAGAGGCCTTGTTTCAATTATTTACCATCAACATGTCATATTTTTCGGTCTCGAACTGTCTACGCAGCAGAATTTAACTATGTTTCATCTATATTTACTTACATAAGCTCACCAGTCACGACCATAGTATCTTTCATAGTATCCAGTAACCTTGATAGGATTCCTTGTCGATTTCGACTACGGCGACTGCCTGATAGAAAAACAGTCAGGTAAGCAGGATATTTCGAATTGCATAGCGCTTTCACACGCGATGACGCATTGATGGAGCGGCAAACGTCAGTACTTCATTTGTGAAGCAAGGAGTTGTAAGAAACCGCACGTAGAAGCACACACGGTGACGGATTGACGCTCCGTGTGTGCTTCTGCGTGATCCCTCATAAGTGTACGCGCTAAACACAGATGCACTCTTTCGTCCTTACCCTCCTTTGTGTGATGGAAGGGACGTCCGATACGATCACAGGTGGGGTGGCTATAATCGGAAGCTATACGGTTAAAAGTCAATGATGTGCATGACACCTGCGGAGGAATTAGTCTCCTCTTTGGCAAGGTACACATTTAATCTATTTACGGTTTAAGAATGGAATGTCGCGTCAAGCAAGTGGTACAAAACGCTCGTTTGCCTTGCTTCTTCCCCTTCCTTCCTCCCTTACCTAAGGCAGCATAAGGGCAGGAGGTATCCAGGCAACAATAATAGCTGCATGGCTACAGGCCTTAGTGGAACGAGACAGTTCGATTTGTTATTTTATTAATTACTAGTGTTTTCCCGCGACTTCGTCCGCACAAATTATATACCAGATTTTAAGTCAGATCATAAGCTATCAAACAATAAAAGTTTCATCTAAATCGGTTCATTAGTTTTTACGTGATGCGCGAACAAACAAACAAAGACACTATTTTGTCAATAGATGGCGCTGCACGTCATTTAAATCGCGCTATCGAAAGTAATTTGAATTTATATGAAGTGAACCGCTACTTTTTTGTTCCTTATGGTTTTACTTTTTTTTTTTCGTAATATTTTTATGGTTTTACGGTTTTATACAGTGTTGCCAGATGGGGGGGATTCCCCCCAAATATGGGGGTATTTTCAGACCAAGGGGGGATTTTTGGGGGGACAAATCTTTTGTGGGGTTCTGAGGGGGGAAAAAAATTGGCTTGGAGGGAATTGGAGGACTTTTTGAAAAACCGTGAAACCGGTTTTTAACGCCAACCGCCCGCCAATACCGTCTTTGCCAAAGTGTAAAACGTTGATAAAACACAGCGATTAAATCCAATGAGGTCTCTCAAGGCACAGATGCCGTGGTGAAGATATTGAATGGCACGGTAAAAAAAAAATTTCACTCAGAGAAAATGTATGGAACTGCTGACGACGTATGTGGAGATGCTGATCCAGTGATTTTATTTTATTAAATAAATGTTTTTCCAATTAGTGGGGTTTTTTTTCTCAAAACACTACCATTTTGGGGGGATTTCAGGGAGATTTGGGGAGAATGCCAGATTATCATCTGGCAACACTGTTTATAATAGTTAAGATGAAACAATAAAACCGGTCAAGTGCGAGTCTGACTACTCGCGAGGGTTCCGTACCACAACACATAATTATACGTAACAACTTAACTTACAAAACAGTTTCGTTTTCTCCGGTATCTTTAGCGCGAGACCGACGCATACTTGGCCGGTTTTTTTATTATTTGTTGTTATACTGTACGGTTTGCTCAATAGTCACACCAAAGTTTAAAGCTTGTATGTATTACCGTTTTTAAGATAAAGCGAAAAGAAAAAACGCTGATAAAAACTAGTTTCTTGTATAAGGAACCCCTTAATTTTTAACTTTTTGATATTTTTATTTGCTAGTAAATCCGCAATAATAACGCATATTCTGTAAAAAAAATCATCTGTCTAGCTATTACGGTTTAAAAGTTACAGCCCTAAATAGTTGACGGACGGACGGACAACGTAGGCTTAGTAATAGGGTCCCATTTTCTCCCTTTGGGTACGGAACTCTAATAACTGAATCTCTCGTCACATTTACCCAAGCGAATTTGTATAAAAATGAGGTGAATGCACTGTGAATAAAAATATTGACACAATTTTTTTGGCATTATCAAGTTCAAGTGCGTGTACTACGTTATCACTAAATACACAGATTATGAACAGATTTGATTATTATCTGTGTGGATTTAATGTAATGTAGATAAAGTAATTGAGTATACACGTATCAATGAACATCATGTGAATTTATCGCGATAACAAAATTAATACTAGACGACGAATACTAGACGACGACGATTTATTAAAACTTAAATTAATCTTATCAATGAAACTGCTTAAATTAACGGAAATCTGACAAATCACAGGCACAAAGATTAATTTTTCGCTTTTATTGTTTAGTATTGAAAATAGGATCAAACTTCATTCGTTTGCAGCGCGCTCTGGCGCAAGGGCCATCCTTCTGAATTATAGATATTGAAAAAATTAGAAGCGAGCGAAGAGAATTGATAGGTTTCGGTTTTGAGTCCCATGCGATACTGAATTTGTCGATCTTTCATTCTAATTGAAATGTAATTTCACTTATCGATGGCCCAGTATAGCTTATAGTTAGTAGGTAGGTATTGAGCCTATCATCGAAGCCTATAATATGGTTGCGGGTACAAATCAAAATATTTAAAAATATCTTGAAAAAATTATTGCGTCCATTTTTTTATAGGTTATAAGTCCGTGACCTAAAAATAAAAATAGCTTCTTACTTTATACGATGATCCGCTCGACTTATAAACACGTAAACGTATTAGACTTAACTTCCGTGAATGTAACTGTAATATTGAAACACTGGCGCAGGTCGAGAATATATTATAGAGCCCGGGGCAAGCAGATCGGGTTGTAACAGGGTGTAAGGAAAAGTATAAATTAACCTTTAAACAGCATACTCTACCCGTCAAACTGAACAACTTTTACTATTACAAATAAAACTCTTCCATACGTTTGAGTCATGTTTAAGTTTAGTATGGAACATCCTAGAGAACAGCTGATTTTTTTTTGTTCTGATATGTTTGCTCCAATTGTTCCGTTTGGGTAGAGTATGTGGTTTAAAGCTTTAAAGATTTGCGTTTTGGTATATTTGTATTGAGTATATTATAATTAAATAAGCCTTTATTCAGACGGTTTATATTTTGACTTACTATACAAAATAAAAGTATACTTTATTTTATTCTCGTTCACTTTTTCGCCCGCCTCATATTATAATAATATGGCCCTAATTTCCATCCTCGAGGCTAACATAAAAGATCCCACTGGATCGAAGTGTTGCTGGCTTGCCAGCCCCCACAACAAGTTAAGATAATATCCATCCTCACACATTTCTAAACATCATTTATATCGGTCCAGTCAGTAGATGTTTCAAACAGGAGTCTAACTTTCTAGACACACCTAGAGACACACCGACGGCGACGACGCGACGCGACGTTGTTCGTGGCTGTATGGGAGTGACAAGTCCTGCCGCATTTGCTGCACTTGTGCTGTGTGTCGGTTGGTGCAGGAGCCTGTTCGTTCCTGTGTCTTTTGGCTTGCTTTACGGCCAGAGATTAGAACCAGACTTCATCGTGGGTTGATCGACCGTCTGCTAAAACCTTCCCATCCCTATCTCGTGCAAGGCATTCCCACTTCGAGTCTTCGAGTGATCGATTTTAAAGGACACTATGTCTCGCTTATCAGTTCACTGTTCAGTAAATAAAGCAACATTTAAAGCAAATTTTTTAATGGACAGCCAAAATGGTTCCTTATTCTCGGATAGTTAAAGTTGTAAAACGTTCTAGCGACTGCTCTAATTTCTAGCCTATACGGTAATTTCGAAAATTACAAAACTGCCATGGACATGCGCAGTATGAACGACGATTTGGCGAACATCCAAAAGTCAGTACATTGACCCATGGTGGAATATATTTCATACTTAAGAATATTATAACATCAATACCACTTTATACGTAAGATTGTAAGTGGTAATGTAAAGTTGTAATAACACTAGGACTAAGAATAATAGTAATTTGTTATGCTAGGCTGCAAAGTTGCTTTTTGCGCGAGTACTTGTATTGAAACCTGAGCTCAGCGAAGGTTTCAAAGGTACAAGACGCAGAACAACTTTGCAGCCGAGCGAAACACACAACTTTTCACCTCACAGTAGCGAGGAAAAAAAGTGAATTGCTAAAAAGAACATTTTAAAAAGTTTTTTTTTTCGTGCTGGCCAGTTATTTTCAGTGGATTGGTGGTATTGAAAAGATAGATTCGAATTTCAAAAACTCTTTCCACGCTAGCGGATAAAATTCACTTTTGCACTCAGATTTCGAATGATAAACAGAATCTTTCCGAGCTTGTGAGGTGAAAAAGTTTGTTGTCTGTGTCATTGTCATTTGTCAAATAACATGGAACCAAGAAGTTTAGAATGATCCATGCATGGAACCCATGAATAGCACAACATGGCTGTACATGTTTAAAATCAAAAATATATGGAACATGGAACCCATTCCAGCAATGTAAATAAACATGTTAAAGACAATTATTTGTAAAATCAAGTTCCTTTGGAAAAAAACTGTTACCTAATACTACAAAGAAAAACAAGGCTATAAGAAAATACTTTGATCCTACTTCATATCTGAGGTATTTTATTTTTGCGGAAAAACTTGACACTATTCTGAACCTTATTCTACAGAAAATAACACCGCCTTTTTATTGATCTCTCTGTAAGCATCATCATCATAAATTTCAGCGCCGCTCTCAAGACGTTGACACTCAGGAATCTCAAATTGATCCTTGTTTCCGATGTCACAAGATTTAATATTGTACATCACGATAAAGAGTGTTGTTTGTGTTTATCGTAAAAAAACTAAAATGATTCAGAAAAAACGTAAAACTAACGAGAAAAACAGAACAATGAATGACTCACAAAAACAACAAAATTGGATTTCTGCCGAAAAATGGACTGAAAAAAACTGCAAAATATTCGTAGAATTTTGCCTACAAATGTTGTCTATTGTCGACTGTGTGAATTCTGAGCTCCGTTAAAGCTTGCACATACGAGAGACTTTTGTCCGCGGATGGAGGATAGAAATGTCATCGCATCATGAGGGATTTGCCGCGAACTCAACGCGCATAGTATACCTGCAAGTTCAAATAATTTATTGAAAAATCATAGTATCGGACAGGACTCGAACCCGCAGCCTGTCAATCTGTGCCAATCTTCAATCACTGATCTTGACTACTAACTGTTAGATATTCTTTGAAACGTCATCCATTTTTTCGAGGACCTAGTTTTGCACAGTCCGGACGGGTTCTGTCCGTCAGTGTCCGTTGTTGCACGGAGGACTTTTTGCGTGCGGTACTTTTCGTCCGTCGCGTGTGTTGTTTTATTTGCACATAAACTGTCGTCTATAACCAGGAAGTGAAGAGACTATACCCTACTATATTGTGAAAGTAAGCAGTTGTTACAAGACCTTAAAATTTATCGTTTCTGGGTAGATTGACGTATCAAGTGTAAAAACCTCTCCCTATCCCTTAATCTCGTAAAATCACGGCTAGAAATAGGGTGGTCCATTCTAAGCTGCACCATACAGTATTATATTTTCACGGACAAGAAGTCCGCTGATTCTCTCTCGTATGTGCAGGGCCTAATGATGGCAAGAACGGGTCGGCAGTTGGCACCGAGCCAGGGGAATCGTTCGATCGAACGTAACATTCGTTATGGAATGGTTGATAAAAGGGAATTTCTCTCTGAATTCTCTCATCTCTGTCTGACTGAGTGACTATATTGACAACCTGTTCAAAATTGTACGGTTCAGTGAAAGCCTTCATTTTATTTCACACCTCTGTAACGAACATCAGTAAAAATCTGTTACTTTTACGCGTAGGTACGATTGCTTTGCAATGTTGAATGTGATGATGATTATGATAGACATATAAAAAGGAAGAGTCTATTGATATGAGTATATTTTGAACATACGTGTAGACTATCATTCTAATTTATTTTAGGACCTGGTTATTTCAATTCTTACTATCAGATGCTGTTTGAAACATCTGCTTAGATGGAATAAGGCCCATGAGTCATATCATGAGTGGCTAAGGCTTTATTACTGCCAAAGAACATTGAAATTAGTTTAATTTCCACGTAGGTAACATAAATTCCTTTTGATGATAGAAAGTTTTGGAATTTAATACATGGAACCAAAAATGGAACAAAGAAGACAGAAAAGTGAGACAATAAAAACAAGTTGAAGGAAAAACAATGGTTCCTCGTTATTCACAAAAAATTGCATTAAATAAAAATAGATTAAAACTTTTAATCTAGAATCTGGTTTTTCTCAGCCCTTATATGAATCATTATAAATTATAAGAGTTGTCTCAATGTCATTCTTCGATACAATTACATGTTGGAATTTGCACAATATAAACTAGGAAGTGTAGATAAATACATTTCCTGGACTTGTATCGTAACCTGATACCAAGAATTACATTCATGTATCTAGATAGCTCCTAGGCTAGTAAATCGAGTCAAATTCCTATCAACCTTATTGCTGTGAGATTCTTCAGTCTATAACTTACTCTAATACTTGCTTCAGTCAAGTCAAGGGGCCTTCGAAAAAACAATCAATCCGCACCGGGCTTACTTGGTCGATTAGCATAAGCATATGCTCACGACTATATTCCATAGTTTCGGTACTACTATAATCCTCTGTGCTACTGGTGAAAGCATACATAAGCATATGCTCACGACTATATTCCCCGAGGGGGTAGTCAGAGATATTCTGAAACCTCAGAACATCCACGTTTCACCAGTAGTACCGAAACTGTCCAGTGTGACGGGGGGTGAGCCCGTCGCCACTTATAATGGACAGTGGGTACAATACATGCCTCGAAATTGAAGCATGCAGGTTTCCTCACGATGGTCGAGTATTGCATACTTATTTTTACACTCATTAAACAAAGAATGTACGGCCTGTCTCAAAAATACGTATAGGTACATACTAAACTAAATTTGCATCTTTAAGACGCTATTTAAGCAAAGGTTGTTGATATGGTTTAGTAGAGACATTGACAATGGAAGGATTAAAATACAAATATTAAAAATGGACTTCATCGAAAAATAATCTATCCAGATAACTAGTTGTGTTGCTGTAGGTAAACAATTTTCTTTCCAATCATCTAAAACGAGCTACCTACCGTACGGTACGACATATTGTGTACTTTCCACTGATTGCATTTCATTGTCTTGATTTTGCTCTTGGAATTTCAACCTAATATCTATTCAAAGCGGAGCAAAAGCGAAACACGTGTAACATGTAATTCCATTTCAAATTGCTTCATAGTTGTTACTCAGTACCTAAGGTTTAATATTGCGACAAAATTCACGGAAATATAGAATGTTCATAATCCCATTTCGGCTAAAGTTCCGAGAAACCATCTAGACTCTTTCAGAATCACGTTCAATAAAAGGGCCTGGAGATTCATACAATTTGAGAACTGGGAATATTGATGACGGTGTTCAATTACTACATCATCGTGGCAGTAATATTTATGATGCATAAACGTAGACCCTGACATTAGGACTCCTCCGTCAATTCAAAGTCACTCAGTGAGTTGTAGAAAGCGCCATACTCGGTATTTCTCTGAGAGGTCACATCAGGAATGTGGCGATACGTCAGACAACTAAAGTGAGAGCTCTTCATATCTGTTGAAGATAGATGTTGATTGATAGGTTGCAAACAATTTTCAAAAGAGTTATCGCTTGTATCCTCATAACTTTAGGAAAAATGTATATTAGAACTTACGAAGAATATACACAGCAGTACCATAAATACAATAATAATACCATATTTCGGGAGCTCGCATAGGTACCCGTCTACGCTCCAATTTAATTATATTTCAGGCCGTGTCCCTTTCTAACAAGATCACCTATAAAGGAATTGCTATCTGTCTTTGAATAAAGCATTTCCTTTCTCGAATATAACAAATACGATATTTTCCCATTTAAAACCAAACCTTATCTCAATTACAGAGGCTCCCAAATGAACCTATGCAACGGAGGCGCCGGCACAGCTATCACCGGCCTAGTCCCGAAAATACCCAACGGCCTTGGAGACCACAAGAAACCCATGGCATCTCTAACCCACCTGCCTAAACGACCGCCAGTGGACATCGAATTCTCTGACCTATCCTATTCAGTGAGCGAGGGAAGAAAGAGAGGATATAAAGCTCTGCTCAAATGCATCAATGGAACCTTTAGATCAGGGGAACTGACTGCCATTATGGGTCCTTCCGGAGCCGGGAAGAGTACCCTTATGAACATATTAGCTGGTTACAAGTAAGTTGAACTTAAAAATAATAACTAGGTACCATCTGAATATAATCCGGGTCTCATGAACAGAAGATAAATAGGCATTTGCACTGTCTATCAGGTGATATGTAATGTAGCCAAGCACTTTTTTCAAAGGTCATTAAGTATTGAAATACAATTGCCATAGCTAGGGCCAATATTTCAATTTCTGTCAGAGGATTATGATTTTGTGCCAATATAACGAGAATAGTTTTTTATTTTTGAACTCAGTTTTGTTGGTCTTTCCTTATCTCAAGAATATGATTTAATAACAAAGTCTATTGGATTGGATCTAAATTTAAGTAGGTTTAATCTGGTTCAAGGATCTCAAGTGACCTCGAAAAGATAGTAAAAGATTATTGCCTAAAACTCGTAATTCATTATTAAACGATAAGACCTCCCGAAAGATCGCAATCAGAGCTTTGCGTGATAAAAGTACATTCTGATTCTTGTACTCACTCCTTACAACTACAACGTCATGTTTTATCTTTGATCTGAGCCTATGCCAAATGTTTCTAATAAGATTATCTTACCAAAAACTTCTTTTCTGAATTCCAGAACGTCCAATGTCAGCGGATCAATACTCATTAACGGGAAGGAAAGAAATCTACGGCGATTTAGAAAGTTATCCTGCTATATCATGCAAGACGACTGCTTGCTTCCCCATCTCACTGTCAAAGAAGCGATGTTCGTCTCAGCAAATCTAAAACTGGGCAAAGACATGACGATGGCCGCCAAGAAGATTGTCATAAGCGAAATATTAGAAATGTTAGGGCTGGTCGAAGCAAGTGATACGAGGACTATAAACCTATCTGGAGGGCAAAAGAAACGTCTGTCCATAGCTTTAGAGTTAGTTAACAACCCGCCTGTGATGTTTTTTGATGAACCAACGTCTGGATTGGACAGTTCCTCGTGTTTCCAATGCATATCCCTGCTCAAATCTTTAGCTAGAGGTGGCAGAACCATTATTTGTACCATACATCAACCGTCCGCGAGGCTGTTTGAGATGTTTGACTTTTTGTACACTTTGGCTGATGGGCAATGTATATATCAAGGAAAAGTTACTGGATTGGTGCAATTTTTGTCGTCGATGGGCCTCAATTGTCCGAGTTACCACAATCCTGCTGATTATGGTAAGGATATTTAAATTTGATTGTTTTTAACAGTTTTAATATTATTTAAACATCGTAACTAAAACTGAAATAACATTCAACGTATTTAGGTATGTGTGTCCTAATTATGAAAGGAGGCCTGTTCTCATCAAAAAGGGAAACATCTATCTACATCACTTCTATTATGTACCTAGGTACTTTGTCTTTTCCCCTCCTTAAAATTCCTCATGTAGGAATTGGTTTTGATTTCATGTTGTCTTTCTTTATGATTGCCTCCAAGGTTATTTTTCTGGAGTAGAATGCACTGATCAAAGGTGATCTTTAATCTTGTAGTTTTACTTCGGTTCACCCAACTGCGTCAGAAGGAGGGTAATGTTATACACACAAAAACAAAGGTCCAATGTCAAAAGAATGTATTTGCTATCAACTATCATTACGGCGCTAGTTACGGCGTACATCCGTCTTAAAAAATACTGTTATTTAGACATGCGTGCAGGAATCATAAATAATATACTTAATGTCAATGAGACAGACAATGGATAGGATAAATACTTGATAGAACAGAATGACCTCGTGGCGCCACCTTGAGAACTAAATAGTTTTTCCTCAACTCTTTGTTAGGATGGCACTACTAGATATAATATTATGATGATGATCATAAGTGTTTTATTTGTTCTATTTTAATAATTTTTAATTAGCAGTATGTAGATATATTATTTATTAATAATTCGTCTCTACCTCAAGCTTGGTCATAAAAAGTAAAAAATTGTGACAGCCGGACATAAATATTGTAATACAATATCTTGGACGGTGTTGTTAAGTTATGCTTGATTTTGAAGTTCTTGCTATGAGTATGATGTCCTCATACGTAACATTCTTAATTCTATGTATGGCCTAAACTATTTTCATTTCTTTATAGTGAAGTGAAGTTATATGCCTATACAGGGTGTAAGTGACAGCCTAGCAAATACTGAAACGGTGAACTCAGATCATCAAACTGAACAGCTTTCACTAAGGAGCCTACCTCAGGAAACGCAAAAGAAAATTTGCTGTCCCATACATTTAAGTCTGGTAGGTACCTATAGCAGTTTTGTATGGGATACCTGATTTTTTTTCGCGTTTCCTGAGGTAACCTATTGCCAAATTAAATAACAAGATTTAAGCAGTTGTATAAAAATAAATTTTATCCAATGTTTTTTACTTGACTACCACATATTCCCACCACTGTTGTAACTCCTGTAAATGAAGGTGTACAGCGGCAACCACTGACAAAACTATAAAGACAATGAAGAGTGATGTGATACATTTAATCTGTCTTGGCACTTTCAATTAATTTAATAAAAGAAGTAGGATAAATAAATCTCTGACTTTCCTCGATTGCAAACGGAAAATAGCAATAGTAAGCATATTAAGAAATACCCAGTATACTTGTACCATATACATGTATCAACATAATTTTTTCATAATTGAGTTAGAGATTTTTTTTTCAATTTCATTATAGGTCTCAGAAAGTTGTTCAATTTGTTGGTTCGAACCACCCCATAAAATGTGTAACACATAATACACCCTGAATACCTACGGAATATCCACATTTCACCAAATATAATAGTGAGGAAACCTGCATGCTTCAATTTCGAGGCATGCATTGTACCCACTGTCCATTACAAGTGGCGACGGGCTCACCCCCTGTCCCACAGGACAGAGTTTCGGTACTACTTACTGGTGAAGCGTGGATGTTCTGAGGCTTCAGAATATCTCTGACTACCCCCTCGTGGAATATAGTCGTGAGCATATGCTTATGCTTATGCTTACCAAATATAATACTTAACAAGCTAAAATATTTCTCTTCAGTAATGGAAGTAGCAACTGGCGAACACGGAGACTGGGTTCACAAGCTGGTGATGGCAGTCAACAAAGGCAACTGTGGCCGCGGACAATCCTCATCATCATCATCTTCCTCCGTTCCTCAGAACTACATCTACAATAACTTGGCCGGCAAAAATAACTCCCAGAAGAATGAGGCGATTGATGTTGTGATAGGTGAGTGATTCTGATGTTTTATGACCCGTAATAAGAAACAGATTTCAAGTGACGAATTCTGACAAATATGTATCTACTTTTAGTATGGCAAAGTATGGTGGTCAACTGGCTAGCAGCCGTTCATGCATATGGCTCTTGGTGATGGTAGACTTGAGTACAAGTAATTGGGTCGTGGCGAGGCTATAAATAATGAAATTGCTGGCGGTTATGGAAAAAATACAGCCCTACATGACTAGATTTAAAACAAAGTGTAGAGATATAAAGCTTCTATAAGCGATAAAAGAAAATAAACAAATTTTTGAAAATAACGTGGTTACTATTCAAACTAGAGGTCATAATGTGTAGGGTGTTAAGGTTTCACCAGAGTTAAGAACTCAAAAATACTTACGTATTGTAAAAATGTTTGTATTTACCAAAGAAGACTTAATTAATGAGTAACTGAAATTGGTATGAAATCTTATAGAACTGTCATTGCTTTCAGATAAACCAACCTGCACTGTGATAGACATGTCCGAACCAAATCTCAACCCAGAAAAGCAAAATGCCTTACCGAACTCCACAAACCTGGCTCCTGTTACCTGCACAACCTCCCTCCTCGATTCCAACGAGAGCTTCGCCAAGAAACCGATCAAAACTGGTTTCCCAACCTCAGGGTGGAAGCAATTCTGGATCTTATTGAAGAGAACGTTCAGAAGTATTTTAAGAGACCAGATGTTGACGCATTTGAGGCTATGTTCGCATACTATCGTTGGACTGCTGATTGGGTTCCTGTACTACGACATTGGATCTGATGCAGCGAAGGTTATGAGCAATGCTGGATGTATATTTTTCACTGTGATGTTTACTATGTTCACGGCTATGATGCCGACTATACTTACATGTAAGTTCTGTTTTTTAATAGATTTCATTTTTCTAAGAGCCAAATTGCTACTGAAGCGTAGCAGAAATGGAGATTAGACAATTGTTTGAAATCGACAACTCGCCAATCTGATTATACCAGCACGTCTTGTTTTGTCTCCCCCATCCAGATCTCTAGTTACACATTCCAAAGTTATACATTTACTCAGATCTCTATAGATCTCATAAACTTTACTTCAAAGACGATTAGTAGTTGGCCTACCATGAGTTTTCACCTAGAACGATTTAACCAGTAGGTCTACCATGAGTTTTCACCGTACTTTAATACTGTAGTTACGTCACCAATTTTGTATTGAATTTCGTACAGCGCTCCTAGTGGTTATGTTGAGAAATAATTTCTGTCATACGAATCGGCGACGTAACTACAGTAGTAAAGTACAGGGAAAACTCATGGTAGGCCCTCTGTTCTCACTGTACATTACTACTTTAGTTGCGGCGCCAATTTTGTATGACAGAATTAGTTCTCAACGTAATCACTAGTCGCAATCGCAATCGTAATCGCTGTACGAAATTTAATACAAAAACTGTAGTTTACTACAGTAGTTTAAGGCCCCTTGTTGACGAACCGGTTTCTACCCGGTCCGGCGGGCGCCGGCTAAGCTTGTTCACGAGCCGGCGTCGTTAACAAACCTTCATAGCGGCCCATACATAACTGACGACCAGACGTAGGTCCGGTTTAAAACCGTGTGTAGCCCCGGCGGAAAACCGGCTCGTTAGCAAGGGGCCTTACTGTAGTTTACTACAGTGTAAAACAGGTGACATTCAACCATAACAAAAGTTATTTGTTTGAAACTTCAAATACCAAGCCTTCAAAGTAGCCAGCCTTCCAGCTAGATCTTTAGAAAACTTCTGAGTCAATAATGTGTATTAAGGCCTCCGCTCATTGCAGCGATTTTATCGAGCGATAATATCGCTGCGATTTTGCGATAATTGTTCTCAGTACATTTTGTATGGGGACGCGGTTGATCCCACACACTGCCTCGATATTATCGCAACTCTTTCGACTACATTCAGTGGTGGGGCGCATGCGTGATGCGAATCGCGGAATCGCTGCAGTGTGTAAGGTGTCGCGATATCGCTGTCGATAATATCGCTAGATAAAATCGCTCGATAATATCGCTGCAATGTGCGGAGGCCTTTACGTGTAACCAACTGACATAAATATCCTTTTGTTTCAGTCCCAACAGAGATGAGCGTATTTGTGAGAGAGCATTTGAACTATTGGTATTCTCTGAAGGCGTTCTACTTCGCAAAGACATTAGCAGATCTACCGTTTCAGGTAATTAGTTGTATGATGTCTGCCTTTTCTCTAAACCTCTTTCATTAAAGTGGTGGTAATTTGTGAAAAAGTGAAATTCTATGTTAGTTGGCCAGTTACAATACGTATTAATTCGTAACAGTTATGTAAGTTTAGTGTCTATTGTCTAATGATTTTTGTCATTTAGTATACATAAATGTTAATCTTGTTGCACTGTTAATAACTAACTAGCGTTTCAAATCAAACAATACAAGTACAATCAGGGTACAATAAATGAAGGTCATTCATATTGTGAACAGTTTGTAGGTACGATTTTTATTCGAAATTCTAATCTGGTTAACTAATGTGATGCGCATTTCTCGATCAGACTTATTCTTTATTTACAAAAGTATACATTGAAACTCAACATTTTCAATTGTTTTTTCTCTAATATTATGTGTACAATAAAGTATACAATAAAGTTTAAATAAATAACTAAATAAATAAAATTTTCAAGCTACTAACGCATTTGTACACCTCACATTTCTTACTGAATAAATGAAATTAATTACTTCAGCCGGTAATAAATACGATTCATTCAATCAGTTATCTACCCACGAACTAAATTTAATCCATCTTTCCCCAGATCGTCTTCAGCGGGGTCTACGTCATTATAGTGTACTTCATGACCGGTCAGCCAATGCAGACGGACAGGGTCCTTATGTTTACAACGATCAACATCCTCACTGCCCTGGTCGCCCAGTCCCTCGGCCTTCTCATCGGGGCCGCAATGAAAGTAGAAACCGGCGTATACCTCGGCCCTGTCACTACTATACCTGTCGTTCTCTTCTCTGGCTTCTTCGTTAACTTCAACGCTATCCCTAGGTACTTACAGTGGGTCACGTACTTAAGTTACGTCAGATATGGCTTCGAAGGTGCCATGTTGTCAGTCTACGGCTATGGGAGAGAAAAGCTGCATTGCTCCGAAGCGTATTGCCATTTCCGGATTCCTTCAAAATTCTTGGCCGAAATGTCTATGGAGCATGCAAACTTTTGGGTGGATGTCGGGGCTTTAAGTGCGTTCTTCGTGTTTATTAGAGTAATCTCTTATTTAGTGCTAAGGTTCAAGCTGAAGATGATGCAGTAGTGGCACAAACTCGGCTTTGTTGATTCCAGTTACGGTCTGATAGTTGTGCAGGTGTTGGTTTGAAGAGTCTCAGTGGGGTTGGAATGGAGCTCGACTGGTTAGCGGCGTTTTATTTGTGATAAAGATAAATAGCCTGTGATGACGATTTAATAAGCGATAAGCAACGAGTTATTTGAATGTTCGTAGATCTGCATGCGTATGAATAGTAGTGTTCGGTTTCCATGGAGAAATCTTCGAGAAAACGTCAGTCGAGCGCTGTTCTTAGCCTTGAAGATTTAGTTAACTTTTTTATTCCAATTTTGAACACGATTGTGCTTTTTTGGGCTTTTTGACAGCTTGAAATGTTGATGTAATAAATAAGCAGAAAAATACAAAAAATAAAATGTTGTTCCAGAAGGTACAGGATACAACTGTGATTCTTTTCACCAACATTCCGTGCTGTAGGTTTTAAAGATAGGTTTCGAAATATTTAGCTTTATAGGAAGCAGGACATTACACTAGATTGTTTATACGTAGTAAGTATACATAGGGATATAGGTGTTAAGATTTTATAGAAGATCGGGCCCATGACTTAATATTAAGTTCCTTAAATCATAACTTAAATGATATTAATTAGTTAGTTTTCATTTTCATTAATATTCACGATGTAGGCAATTCTACTCGTTAATGTACTCAATTTTACATTAAATTCTAGTGTTTAATTAGATTCTTAAAGTACCTTTCATTATGCTAAAAGATTTTTGGTAAATCTCTATGTCTATCCTAATTACCAGTATTTATTAATTAATAATAAACGACTGTGATTTTTATAACTTATTTGTTTCACTTATACCCTATGCATTATCCAGTCCCATATCTGGTGGGCGGTCTCTACCCCGCGTGGATTCTCTGAGCCTCCAATTCAGACTTTTATTGCGAGGACTATGGAAAAGGGTTATGTCCGAGGACAGACAGATCAAGGCTGTATTGTGGGATGTAAACTGTAGACTTTATGTGTAGGTAGTCACTCATCAGAATCCTGTGTCTCAGCTGCAATTGTGGCGTAATATGATACTTAAAACTTAATTTTAAAATGCCATAGCAGGCACAGGCAGCTGTAGTTCGAAAATCACCATACAATTTAAGTTTTCTCATGTTCTTAATTCTGAACTTTTAATGAGACAAAAAAAATGTGTACTTATCTAAAAATGTCTAACTAATGTATGGATGTGAATAAGGCAAAAGAGGTATGTAAGGTACATAGTAGATGGCGCTCTCTGGTCTCTGCCTACTCCACTGGGAAAGAGGCGTAATGTTATGATAGATAGATAGATAAAGATGTCCAAAACGCATCTCTCAAGGAATCTAGGGAAAAGTACTCCATTGAAAATCTACAAAACATGTTTTAAACGTTTAGTACTATTGCAATCTAAAAACTTTAAATCATTTGGACGAAGAAATGTCTGTAGATTCGTGTCAACCTTTGCCAGCTTCCTGATTCGTGTTAACCTGTAGAATATTATAGGGTCATGAGTTATTTATAACACCATCGATGCCAAGTTGAAAGGGGTTTGTAATGTTTTTTATGACGCCTGATATTTTTCAAAATGGCGTCACACAATGAAACTACAATTTTTGCATTGGGAATGGGTTCAAACGTAGATGAACAATAAATGTACCATAACAATATGGAGATAATTGGACATAAAGATGACCTGGAGTAATTTTCCAAGTAAAATCCCATTTTGTTTATTTTCAACATGGTCGTATTTTTTTGTCTTCTGCGATGTTGATGTGTGCCAGTTTAATTCCGTTCGCTTCGTGCCTTCTAGCTACTGTCGCCATCTATAGTATATCTTGTGAACTAAAATGGATGGGTATGCTCCTAGGGGAACGTGCCTTTTCTTTGTGGGTAAGCTGGATTCTGAAGAAATAACACTTGCAGACATTCTTCCTATCTTTGTAAGTATTGTTAGGTGTATTTGACAGATGGTGCTATAAAATTATTAAGCTAAATATGAGATACCGTGATTCTACACAAACGAGGTTTTTGCTGACATGTACAAAACAATTTTTTAATTACCATAACAAGTTGAAAACTGTATTCAGATAATAAAACTAAATAACTTTCTCTAAGACGATTTGACTGATTTTGATGATTCTTTCACATAATTGACAATCTCCTTTTTTCTGTTAAGATTTTAGTAAGTACATAATAAAATAACACAACACAAAAAACATTTTTGCAATAGGCTAAATACCTATAAATATAAAGTAAAATAAGATATAAAAGAGTTGCGACAGGCTTCGGAGTTGTAGCCAATTTTTTTAAGATCCCTAATGTACGACATTTTCACTGGTAATTTCCATTTCAATTGCCTAAATAAATACTGTAAAAAACTTGCAGTTGGATCTTAGTCTATACCTAAAATCGGAATGGTATGAAACAGATCAAGGTCGCTTTCAGCAGTGCTGTTTTCTTCGCAAGTATTAAATAATCTAAACCGTAACCGTATAGGTTACCAACTAAACCACCACGGCTTTCTTTAGGCTAAATCCTAAAAAAGATTCCGAGAAATGTTTCTTTCCGCCACATCAACAACCGATTTTAGAATTTGTAACAATTCACTCTGTCATAAAGACAAAATAAGAACACAAAGCAACGTTGTTGGCAATGTTCTAAAGTCTTGTAGTACAGATGAGTTAAGGTACGGATAAAGCAACGCGGCCTGCGATCACGATGGTATGGCGGACTTGGATTGCTAGAGATTCTAATTTAGACGCTAAATTTTAAGTTTAAGTTTATTTTGAGGGATCATTATTTTGAGTTTCACATGCTTCGTCAAAAGGATGTACCTGCAGACTAAAATCCGGAACACGCTCCGTCAAATGGATTGAGATTTACAATATGAAATTCACAAAATGTCCCCATGCATGCTGCTACTGTCCGATGTTGCCGGTTGCTTCATGAGTTCCCGAGATTACGAGCCGTTCCCTTTGAAAATAATAAAGATTTTTTTGTCACTGTAGTATCCTCGTATATGTCAAAGACCATTCTGATTTCTAGTTAATCAAGAACCGGTGAGTTTGAGAACTTTGTGTGAGTTCGTTTCCTTTTCAGACTAAATACGCGCTATCTCAATCAAACGAAAATGTTATGGCAATTCGTTGAACAATTTGTCTAGTTTTAGTCGGTACTGAACTTTTAAAACTTTTTCGCCTTTGTAGATCAGTACTTTTTTTTTGTCTTACTAAGACACATTCATAATAATTGCTCCTATACCTAATACCTCATGGCTTTGCCTGCGTAGAAATGCCGATTCATTTTCGAGGTTTGGCCATTTACCAAATGGTCTTGCACAAGAAACCATATCGTTTAGTTACCTCCTCGTAAGACGACACCTAACGAGAAGAAATAGGGTGCACTATCCTAAATCAGAACTACACGACGAACAAATTTACAGATTTAATGACACCTATTGATTTGATCGATTGGTAGTTACTTAATGATTTTCTCAAGATAAAGTTTTTCCTGAAAATAGCAACCGCGTGGATGCCACCGCATAGCACGTCAGTTTAACAGAACCTTTAGGCCCCTAAAATGAAGGGAGAGACCCGGCATGGTCCGTCGACCATTATGTGAAATTGTTGTGAAGAGAAAGGCCTAGCGGAGTAGTGAATTGGACGGCGTTCCGTTGGGACATGTACAGGGATGGAGCTGGGATCTCTTGTCTTGAAACAATTATGTACTATTTCTTTCAGTCTTATGACGTGAGATAACGGAGAGGGCTATTCTCGGGGTTTCCATGCGAGATCAAATCAGAGAAGAGATCTGCAGAAGAAACAGAGTAGCTGACGTAGCCCAAATAATTGCTAAACTAAAGTGGCAACGGGCGGGGCACATTGCTCGTAGAACCGATGGCCGATGGGGCCGAAGAGTTCTCGAGTGGCGATCGCATACCGGAAAGCACAGCGTAGGTATGTAGACCGACGACCTGGTGAAAGCGGTGGAAACTCGTTGGATGAGAGCAGAGCATGACCGGTCGTTGTGGAGAGCCTTTATCCAGCAGTGGATGTCCATCGGTTGGAATGATGATGATGATGAAAATGCCACATAATAATACCATTTATACTCGAATTTGGGTAAAAGCAACATGACCTACATGGGGCGGGGTGAGGGGTGAGCGCAGACGCCCTTTCGACTACAAATTTAGTTCTGCGCAGTCAAGGTATTTTCCAAGTTGTTTGACGGCTATTATGCCAGTAGCTTGTCGTCAAACACTCTGTTAAGCGTTGATCAGTTTGTTTAGCTTTTGACCGAAATAAAATAAATAATTTCAGCCCGGAAAAAACATACAAACTGTTTTCAATACTCGCAAAAGTAAAAATGCGGCTCTAGATACAAGCAAAATGCCGTTGATTTACAAATAAATACATATCTTGGAAATTGTCACACACTAGCCTCATTTAAAGAACCAGAATCTAGCCTGGACTTGAATAATATACATAATAATCATATAGATACAAAATTCCTTGTCTCTGGCCCAAATATTCATATTCGCCATACAAATAATTGCTCCTCACGAAATGCGAATCCGCAATCCTTTCCACAGAAGGCAGGTTCACTACCAACTGAGCCATCGAGCCGTCTCATAAAATAGTTATTTGTTATGCTAGGCTGCAAAGTTGCTTCTTGGCGCGAGTACTTGTATTGAAACCTGAGCAAGCGAAGGATTCTAAGATTGAACCACGAGCGAAGAGAGTGGTTCAAATAATAGAATCCTGAGCTCAGCAAAGGTTTCAAAGGTACGAGACGCAGAATAACTTTGCAGCCGAGCGAAACACACAACTTTCACCTCACAACAGCGAGGAAAAAAGTGAATTGCTAAAAAGAACAATTTAAAAAGTTTTTTTTTCGTGTTGTCCAGTGACATGAAATAGTTAGTAAGTATTTGCAGTGTATTGGCGGTATAGAAAAATATTGAATAGACAGATTCGAATTTCAAAAACTCTTTGCACGCTAGCGGATAAAATGCACTTTTGCACTCAGATTTCGAATGATAAACAGAATCTTCCCGAGCTTGTGAGGTGAAAAATATATCCCCTTATATATCTAAGTAAAACCCAGACTCGAACACAAGTACATCCCTGTAAATAGTTCTATTGGTAGGTACTAATCCTAGAACTAGCATTCACAAACCTAGATAAAGGAAGCCGAAATATAAAGGAATGTGTTCGTGAATTGTTTCATTCATAATTCACTGTAAACGTTTTTAGTTCTGAAATCTGGAAACTGACAAAAAGCTGCGAGGAATTATTTTCATGGACTGAATAGTTATTCCGAATTCCTGTCTTGTTCCTAAGGGAATTAGATTCAATTTTATTACATTGGGATTCTTTTCTTTTATCTTTCGTGCCGTTATTAATTATGTACATTTTTAGGGACACGCTTTTCATGTTATTCTGTAAATTCGAAGGTACCTATATATAGGTATATAGAGTTGTAGCAGAGATTTTGTCGATACAGAAATTAAATACCGTTGTTAGCTTATGAATGGTATGAATGACGCCAGAATTAATTTCGGGGATTGTCCTTATAAAAACGATTATTATGGTTGTTTTCAACAAGGAACCCTTATAGTTTCGCCATGTCCATCCGTCCGTCTGTCCGCGGCTTAGCTCAGAGACTACCATTCTGGGTAAGCTCGCTACATCTTCGACCCCATCTGTGTCCTGAGGACTAGATTGAGGTCAAGAGCAAACCCATATACTTACCTACATTAAGTAAAAAAAAAACAATTTTTTTTTTCGAAAAATGTGTAATTTGGCATAGGTAATATGGGTATACATATTAGTCACGCCGACAAAGTAGTGAAATACAATTTTGAAAAATATTTTTTTAGGCCTACCTCCCCTACACGTGAAGCAGGGATGCATTTTTTTCTCGTTCCCCCCCTGCTAGCTAAACAGGTTGTTTCTGGATATGTGAAAAAATTCAAAGCAGTAGTGTATATAACGAAATTAAAAGGAAAACTCTCCGCTACGTAAGCTTTACAAGTTAACGAGTAAAAGTCGACCAACTTATAGATACAATGTGCCTACAAAAAAAATTTAACATAGACCGTCCACATATTACCACCGCTGTAAACTAGGGTAAAACTAGACAATGAATTCCAGTGAGCCCGGTGCATGAGTTATGATGATGGATTCCTAGTCGGTTATTAGAGAAGCAGTCAGTATGGAGGATATTTTGAAGTGCATAAGTCTTCTTCTTATCGTGTGGGCAGCAAAACCTGGTGTGAGGGTTTTTTCAGACTGCCTTACGGCCTCTGATGTGGTTTTCTTGCCAGAGCGAGTGCAGAAGTGTTCGCGCTAAACACAGATAATATGCAGTCTCTCGCCATAACCATCCTGTGATCTGATGAAACTGATGGGAGACCGATGCGATCAGAGGTGGGGTCAGAGATGCAATGGCTATAACCGGAAGCCACATTTGGGCGTCAAAGATACGCATGATGCCTGAAGAAACAAAATTAGTCGCTTTTTATGTCCGATGGGTTGGTGATACCACACGGTCCTAATCAGTCAGTGGAATCTGCAACGAATTTATTCAACGAATATAGGAGCAGAAAAACTGGCCATGAGCATGTCGGATATGCTCAAAATAGGGTTCCGTAGCCATTGTATCTTGACAACAAGTTGATCACTAATTTATGCCTCCACTTTTCGGCTCTAGGCCCTAAGTAATAGATACCTATGCCCTACATTTTCGGCCCCATTTCTAGACAGCTCTTAAGTGGAATAATTATTATCTTGACTTGTTCTAAGTACTTACTTAATAAAGGCATTATGCTCAAGAAATACTAAATTTTATCGAACACAATAATCGCCTTAGCTCAAAGAAAGCCGCTTAGCAGTCTTCGATAAATCAACTCGACACGACTTTATTATTATAACACAACATTATCAGGAATATTATGGAGTAGGTTCCGTATCCATAACCTACGTAACTAGAGTTCTTGTAAGCTAAGTTAAACTATGCTACCGTACTTATGAAGACTATACAGTAAGTAATTTTTGGCGGGGTTGTGTTGTATGTTTCTGGGATCCTTGTGACGAGCTCAGTAATGAAACTTTAGTCCTTATTATGATATCTCATTATGAAGAGTACAAAAAACGAAAAATACGATCAATCTATACAAGGTTACATTTTATTAGTTGGCGAAACTTAACAAACGCATTTGGTATCTGTTACTAAGTACAATTGCGTGGTAATGACCTCCCGCTCGATTATATGATTCTGAGGTCAATGTTCGCCCGCCGGCCGCGCACTGCGTACGATTCGTACGATAATAATAATGTATCAATCATCAAAACCAATTATAAACATTGATAATGCAATCTGTTATCATTAACAGATGCCTTGGTTCAGTTTCGCCAACTAATTTAAAATTACCCTATATAGAGCTCGTGACAGCGATTTTGAAAAAAAAAGGGTCATAATATTGGTAAAAATCCTTACTGCTATTCTTTTGCCCTGTCATTGTTGGGGTAAGACTAGCCATCGATCACAGTAACATTGGTCGAAGAGACCTATCTTCACATTTGTCACGGCAAACCATACTGAAAACTAAAATATGCCAAAAGTGAGACTTAATTCAAATAATAATATCTCTCTCTGACTAGATCTACCTCACCCTTTTTCTGGTATCGGCGTCCAAGAGAGGTGATAAATCCGCAAAATACGATTCATAACATCTCTGAAACACATGTATACGAAGAATAGCTCCCCTAATAATCTCCGGAGAGTATTCGTTGAACTTTTGGCTGAAGTTAGAACTATTTTGCGACCCAGTCGTAGAAGTAGGCCAGAAATGTTATACAATTGTCGGTACTCATAGTTTGAAGTGTCTGCTTTCGGTTCTAATACGCGGTTTTGTTCAGTGAGTGGAAAACTAAAGTCTGCTCGCTGACTATTGTGGTGCGAAAGTTTTCTATTTATTTGACGCTGAATGTACATTTATGACCTGTGCCGGACCTATTATTATGATATGAGAGCCTCGGTGGCACATTGCGGAGAGCTATGGAATCTCAATCTTGAGATCCGGGTCCGAATCCGCACGGACCACATGCCATGTACCAATGAGTTTTTCTAACATGTACGTAATACCGACTGCGCTCAAACGGTAAATGAAAACATCGTGAGAAAACCTGCATACGTATGTGAAGTCTACCAACCCGCATTGGGCACGCCTGGTGGACTAACGCCCATAGAATGAAAGTAGGCCTGTGCCCTGCAGTATATAGGCTGTAGTAATGATATACATTTATGGACTCTAGCGTTGTTCTAGAGAGACAGTAGCGCGTTGCGAAAAGCTTTGATAGTCCGGGTTTGAACTTTGAATGCACGAACGACATGGCTTTTATGCATTAGGTACTAATAATAATATTGTTAGTGATGAAACCGACATCTCTGATACCCTCACCGTATGGTTGCCGGTTATTGTAGTGGCATCCAACTCCACCTCTGATCGTATCAGGTCCGGGTCACCATCTAGAAGGGTAAGGACAAACAGTGTGTTAGGGACATGTTTAGAGTACACACGTAACTGACTGCTTTTCTAATAAAGCGGTCGCACTAAATCGGCTATGAGAAATCAATAATTCAATACCGACTGCTCACAACCAGCAGTATAAAAATTTAAGATTTGTTTTTTTTATTGGGTCCTTCTTTATAATATCCTGACACTTTTTAAGGGTGATCAGACCGTTAAACCGAAAAACTTCTGCTGTTCCATACAAAGCTGCATACCTACTCTAACAAAATGAGTGGGAAAGACAGCAGACTTTTTTCTCGCGTTTGCGATGTTGGTCCCATAGAGAAAGTTGTCCAGTTTGATGGTCATGCCCTTAAAAACTGTCAGCATTTTAAGAAGGACCCTGTATAAAGAAATACGAACAAACTTCAAGAATAAACAACCCATAAACCTACTCATGCATAGATCCGAAATTTATTCATGTAGGTTGAGTACCTCACGTTACCTATCAAAAGAAACTTTTAATTCAGAAAAAGTTTAGATTTTAATTAAACTGCTAAAGTTGTAAAACGTTCTCAACTCACCTGAACTTCTTATTGATCCGAGAAGTTGGAATTAACTGCTTGCAACAAGTCCTGGTGTTAAATACGAAGAAACTAGATGTTAAGGAAACTTTTTTATCTGACTAAGAAAAGAAGTATGGTTGTATTTGTCAAGAAGTTACAATAGACAACTAAGCCACAAAAGCCCAACTTGACCACAGTACTAGAAATGGGGTACTAAACACATCAGAACATAATATTATTTATGGCAGGATTATGCCTTCCAACACGTTTCTCTGCCAGATTTGCAAACCAGGCTTCGTCAAGACTCTCAAGAGTATCTTTTATTTTCTTTCTCCACCCTCCTCTACTTTCTGTGAGCTCTTCCCAATTTGCGTGACCGATTCCGAAAGAGGTCAGGGCCTTCTTGACGCAATACTTAATCCGCAGAAAGGGTCTTCCGACTGGCTTCTTCTTGTATGCGACCTCGCCAAGAAGAATGCGTCTTAGCAAACGAGAGTCCTCCATATGGTGACTAAGCACTAGACATAAGCTGACTCCTTGAGAAGAGCCGTCATACTATTCAGCTATGCAACCTGGAGTACTCTCTCGGTTGTCACCCTATCCTGCCAGCGTATACTCAAGGTACTACGAAAGCATCGCATGTGGAAGGTGTTTAGCTGTCTATCCTGTTCTGAATTCGACGTTCAGTTTTCAGCTCCGGCATTCAGTTCTGTTGTAGAGGCTGCGGACATGTGTGCCGCCCTTGTATAGGACTGAGCCATGAGAAAATGTTTTTCCAACAATACTGCTCAAATAATCCGTAAAAGATGTTAAGGCATAGGATGATGTCGATTTATTACAAACAGTGTGGATTCTCCCCGCCCCTCACCAATTTTGACCTCACTCCCTGTTGGTGGTACGGGTGATACACGGCAGTAAGCAGAGATATATTTTTCCCTCACTCGCATTCACTCAGCATACAATATACTAGCCTCTTCCACGGAATATTGAAGAGTACACCTCTTCTTGTTAGTGTGGTTTTACGATCTTGGGTTACTTTCGAAAATGTAGACAAATAGTTCGGGTTCTAAAAATAAATGATAAAAACGCAAATACATAACAAGAGATTTACTGGTTCGCTATAATTTTTTCATTCTTCAAGATTTGATTCCAAATTTTTAATCATTGCATCTACCCTCGAATGTAGTGCTAAAGTGCATTTGCTGAAGCAATCACAGTCCGTCCTCGAAAGCCTGAGGTGTGAGTTTAGAAATTGACTAAGTTCTCGATTCTCATCCTCTGATGGAAATAGGTCACAGCTCCAACTACTAATTGTAAGAGGGAGACGGTGTAATATTACTTACATGTGAAAACAGAAGCCAAGTTCGGTAAAAAAAGAACTAGGTTCCTGGCTTGTTGAATGTTTCTAGAGCCATATCACACAGGATATTTTTGAGCTTGAGCGAGTTTGCAACTGCACCGCCGCGGAGTTGCAACTGAATCGCCACGATTTTTAGTGAACGTTACGCGGCGACTTCGCGACGATATCATTCCGTCACGCCTAAAAATTACTAGTGTGATGATTATGGCTCTTACAAATAAAATATTTTATATCTTAGTATAAGATAAGTTTTATTACAGTTACTTCAGAATTTCCTTTTGAAGAACTGAAGGAACATTAATGAAATGTACCTACTCAGAACCTATTTTTTGCCAAACTTTAGTTACATTGTCCTCCTATTTTATTTGTTTACCTATGACTCTACATATAAAAATATGGTCCTTGGCAAATAGCTATTGAGTGTTAAAACTAAGAAGAAGATAGATTAAATAATACTATTCATAATTTATTTTAGTTTACAATTAATTATCACGCAGCGCGATTCGTACTTTTTAACGCCAGCCTTTTTTTCGAACTTGGCAGATACACCGTCGTGCGTCTAGATTAACTTGAAACATTCGATTCTGTGAGAGCTTTAATTGCGTCTAAGCTTGCGAATTCACTGTGAAGGACTGTCGGGAGCTCGGGAGTAGAACGGGGTAAGTTTGAATCCAAAATCGCGTTATGAAAATTTCCACACGAGTTACTATGAACACAATGTCTAATGAAGTACCCACATGAGTAGAAGTAAAATTTAAAACTAGGTTTTTTAGGGTCCTTCTTAAATTATGCTGAAACTTTTTTAAGGGGATGATCAGACCGTCATACTGAACAATTTTCTCTATGGCACCAAAATCCAAATTGAGAAACAAAAATCAGCTGTTCCATACAAAACTGCAAACCTACTGTAGTCAAATGTCCCATACACCAGTTATTTTTTTTGCTATTTCGATATTGGTTGCATAAAAAAAGTTGTTCAGTTTGTTGGTCTGATCATCCCCTTAAAAAAGTGTCAGCATATTAAGAAGGAATCGTAAGTGTATTTTTTTTCTTTTTTTTTGAGTATACCTGACTATTACTATTCTCCCTTATCTACCCCGTGTTGAGAACTTCAAAGTAACGTAGTAATTTGACTCTAATCAACATCCTTTCTTTAATTCCTGTACGTTCTGGCATTGTTATCAAATTGGTAATACTTAATTATAATTGAATCTTTGTATAATACTATACCTATCCTTGTAACGTGTCGTTTCTTTCTTTGTAATACCAACTTGTTCAAGATAGATTACCACTGAAACGGTCACCCATCCAAAGTATAACCGGACCTGCAGTTGCTTAGCTTCGGAGATCTTTTCCAAAACTGAAACTCTCGAATCAATGCGTTGGTGGTGTCGGTCCAAGTTGAAAACTATATAGAAATCGGCCTCCGACTAGAATTTAAGTATCAGGAAGGATAGTCCCTATCTATGGGTGTATAAACCCTGCATTAATAAATTACATCCAGATTACATATAAATATATCTACAGCCCCGAAGGCAAATACTCGTTTGCTAATTGAATCACAGTTAGGCCCGTACGTGTACGACAGGAGCGGACTCAGTGCGCCTATGTTTGAATGGGGGCGCTACTTTAATACCACTACTCTGACTACATGTGAATACAAGTCTGCTGTGCAAACGCATATCTGAATCTATGGAGATTAGTGGGAAAGCAAAAGTTTATTAAACATCGGACACGCGTCATGCCGCCGTAGATGACTATGTCGACTAAAAAACAGTAGTCATTTTAGTCTCCGTCGCATTTACCGATTTAACGTACCTACTCGTAGAACTAATATTTACACATAAATAACAAAATGAAAGTGTGCGAATTATTTTTACTTTTTAACTGTTTGTTGTTTAGCACTAGGAGTTTTATTTAATTCGTACTTTATAAATGGTTTCGACAACCGACTGTACCTTTAGACACAGACATGGCTTTTATAAAGTAAGGAAGCATAAAGCTATGTTGCACCATTGTGTCAAGTAAATGGGTATAAACCTAGGTAGCCATCAGATAATATCGGATATATATAATACATGTATATTATTAAAATAGAGATTTAATATAGAGCTCGGTGGCGCGTTGCGGAGAGGTATGGACTCTGAATCATGAGGTCTGGGTTCGAATCCGCAAGGACAACATGAAAGTGAGTTTTTCTAACTTATGTACGAAAAACCAGTTATGGTTTATAGTGCGTCGATTATTTGTTAATTTACTAACATTGTATTGTCAAATACCAATAAATAAATAAATAATAATAAAATGTACGTATTACCGACTGCTCTCAAACGGTGAAGGAAAACATCGTGAGGAAACCTGCATATGCAGAAGAAAAAATTCTGATGCATATTATGTGAAGTCTACCAATCCGCATCGGGCACGCGTGGTGGACTAACGCCCAAATACCCTCCTAGAGGGTAGGCCTGTGCCTTGCAGTGAGACATATATATAGGCTGATGATCATGATGATGATTATTAAAATTAAATAAAAAAGTAATATATTGAAACCCATTTATTTTACATCTTATTACACCGCCATAGCAAGTTTTTTTACTTTAGAGTTCTTCCACCCCATGGTTGTCTGCAAGAAATCGCTTTTAGTGATAAGACTGACATTTGCACCTTTACGTTCTTTTTATTCTGTTTTTGTTGCTGTATGTTTTTGGTGTGCAAATAAAGAATATTTATGTTATGTTATGTTATGTTATAAACCACAGAGCTATCGTTCACTACTGAACATGGTCACTCACTGGCTTGCAATTTAACTCTCCTTTGCCTTTTTCATCCTACCTATCTTAGGAAATTTGTTCAGCGGGCATGTGGGCATCTATCTTCTACTACACTTTTCAGTTCGTTGCCTTTCTAGAAAATACTGCCTATCTTGAAAACTCTGCCTCCCTATCGGTCTTTCTCATAGCACTACCTAAAAAAGATGTCGTTAAAATGGGGGCGTTTAAACTGAATAGGTCCCTGTTTAACGGAAGGTTTCCGCTCTCCATCCTAAATTAATGCGATCCAGTCGGCACCCGGTCGATGTATCCGAGTGTGAATGTGCCAACTAACGATCTCTATTTATACGTCATTACTTAAGTCACTTTGTAATGAAGTGAAGGTCCTGCGATAACGCTGTATGTTTTTAGGGTTGAACTACACATAGCCGCACGCGATCGCCCTTTTTCGTCGCTCCATCCTTTTCTGTCACTCAGGAACGTCATTTGCGAGAGCATATAAGACAGACGGAACGCGATCGCGTGCGATCGCACGCGGCAGGCGATCGCGTTCCGTCTATCTTATATGCTCTAGCAAATGACGTTCCTGAGTGACAGAAAAGGATGGAGCGTTGGAAAAAGGCGATCGCGTGCGGCCATGTGTAGTTCAACCCTTAGGTGTTAAAGGCGAGCACTATTCACTTTGATTAGTGCGAGTGCAGGTGATTAGTAATTGCGGGTCGTTACTACAAACATTGAAATTAAATCAAAGATAACATGTAATGTATTGTACCTACCCACTGTCCATTATAAGTGGCGACCCCCTTCACACTGGATCACTAGACAGAGTTTCGGTACTACTGGTGAAACGTGGATGTTCTGAGGTTTCAGAATATCTCTGATACCCCCTCGGGGAATATAGTCGTGAGCATATGCGTATGCTTATGCTTATGAACAATGGCAAATAAAGCCAAAATATCTATTCTTCTTCTTATCGTGTCGACTTCAAACTTTGAACAAAGTCGCTAAATAGTACCTTGCCAGAAGTGGGCAACCGATCGATACTGCACCGTCGCTAGCGGACATGAGCTCCTCCTGCGTACAAGTGTTAGAGCCCGCAGGGCACGATGTGAGATGGGCCATCGTTTGTGAAGCTCCACACAAGCAACTCACATTTTGCGCATCTGAGAATCCCCACCTGAACATGTTGTCCTTACTGCAACCGACCTGGGGACCTGGAACATGTATTAAACATTATTGTTATATTTTTCATTAATGTTTGTCTAGCATATAACATGAAGATATAGGTATTATTAGCTTGTAAAAACTAGCAAAATATGTACCGGCCGGCCCAACGTTTAAGTAGCGCAGTTTAGAAAGTATACCTATCGGTTAAACGGGGAAAATTGATGTACAAAAAAAGCATTGCGAATACAGAAAAGTAACACAAAAAAGAAATACAAAATTAAGTTACATTTTTATATTGCTCCCACTTTAGCGAATAGCGCATAAACTACAAAGTCTGGAAAATGGAAGAATTTGTCAGATTATCTACAATGTAGCTGTTTTATTATTTTTTGTTGAAAGCGGACGAAAATATCAAGATCACAAAACATTTTCGCTGATAAGACATAGTATTGAGTTTCTTGAAGATGTTTGTTATTTATCTTATGTTTGTAATAAAATAGTTTTATGTGTTCCATGTAATGATGGACAAATCTCGTCTCTAATAGTTACAACAAATTAATTTTCTAAGTAAAGTTCAAATTAAGAGAGTGTCACATAATTTTTTTATCGTGTATGGGCTTGTTCAAAAGCTTGTAGTGATCATCATGGACAAATATGATGACACTTTTTCAAGGGGACGATCACTGATCATTGATCAGACCATCAAACTGGACAACTTTCTCTATGGGACCAACATCGAAATTGCGAAAAAAAAATCTGTTGTCACATACATTTAGCTCAAGTAGTATGGAACAGCTGATTTTTCTTTCGTGATTTCGATGTTGGTGCCATTTCAGTGTGACGGTCTGATCATCTCCTTATAAAAGTGTCAGCATAATATTAAGAACGACCCTATATTAAATACTCGACCTACCTTTACCTACACACACTGAGGTGCAGAAACGCTTATTAAAGTTATTCCTCCATTAAATCTCTTGCTAGCTTTTACTACATCAACGAGACAAAAAGTTACAGTAACAGATTTAATGGAGGATTAACTTTAATGAGCGTTTCTGCAACTTCGGTCAAAACAAAAGCAAACAGATTACTTAGCTTAAAATATGTTCTGGTTTTATTCATACTGGTTTTCTAAAAGCGTCGATAGCCGAAATTGTCATTCTTTTACCAAAACTCGAAGTCAACATTTCGTGCAAAAAGTATTGTTTTTCAACGAAACAAAAGGAATTCTCGTTTGTATGCAGGACTGCTGTCTTCTTGATATATTTTGGCGATAAGTAAAGAAAAATACATCTTTCTGCTGACAGAGTGTTTGAAACCTTATTATAAGGGTTTACTTACGGGGTACTTTTAGTACTTTAAATTTTTTCGACAGAGTTTCGGTACTACTTGTGAAACGTGGATGTTTTGAGTTTTCAGAATATCTCTGACTACCCCCTCGGGGTATATAGTCGTGAGCATATGCTTTGCATAATATGATATACTTTTTGTCTTTTTTTTCACAAAACACACTATACTGGATGGGGCTAGGGTAAACTGTTGTAAAGCCTGACCATATAAAAAACCTGGTTTGGGGGCACTGCAATCGACTATAACCTTTATTGTCAGTGTTCCAAGTACAAAAATTAGATCATATTATTTTCCGCAACATGGTGAGGTTTTCTATATTTCTATTCGGGCTTTACCCATGATACTGAACAACTTTCCCTAAGAAAGCTATTGGAAAAACGCAAAAAAAAACACGGAGGCAGGTTCATAATAATAATAAATGAATAGACGCGCAAATTCTAATAGAATACAGGGTGTAAGGAAAAGTGTCATTAACTTTTAAACATAATCAATTTATTAATAAAAGCAATTAGTTTAATCACAAAAAATAGCGGTCGGCACAAGCGTCGCCAAAAAGAAAAAAAAATACCCAAACAGACATAAATCAGCAAAATGTTTCGTCAACCTTTGAACCACATACTCTACCCGACAAACTGAACAACTTTTACTATGGGAGCAAACTTGTAACCAAAACTGCAATACCTACTCGACTCAAATGTATGGAGCAGCAGATATTGTTTTTGCCCTGACAGCTTTGCTCCCATAGTAAAAGTTGTTACATCGTGTATAACGTAATTTATCTTTGGCCTGTTGGTCCAAAAATATATAGTTGAAACCTGGACGATGTCCTAGTGACCAAAGCCTAGTAACATACTTGGACTACTCCGTTTCGTTACGTTAGTCAACAAAACGGAGTAGTCCAAGCACAGACCTCGCTCACTCTGGGCACAGATTATATAATACCTCTGGGCTACCTCCAGACAACACCTACGAGTAAATAAGTCTAAACGCATGCTCGGATCCAAGTAAAAGGTGTAATATTATTGTCTTTTTTTGTGATAAATAAATAAATAAATAAATACATAAAAACGCGCGTTGATCGGATAATTGTATGATTGACAGTGACAGGTTTCCAATTGATCAGATTAGTACGGAATCATGACAAGTGGCGAAAATAAAAATGGAGACCATATTTGGCATTGGGTGGACGTGGGCTGATTTAGTTGATTGATTAATACTGATTGATGTCAAAAGTACTCGAAACCGATGAGTATGAAGCGACTAATTAATACCGAAGCGGATAATAATTGTAGGTAATATATTTCATGATTGTATCAGGCTTGAATCACTAAGCAATTGAGGCGTAATGTGTGTATGTATGTATATCTGAGGTATGATCGTTGTTCTTTTATGATAGCTGTCTCTCCCTGTTCGAATATAGAAATGAAAGAAAATTGTCTTTATTCATCTATGTAACGCATTATTTGTACCACCTTGTATTATATTTATATGATTATTGCCCCAATAACCACTTTTAAAACATTATGAACCCCTTTCGAGGAATACAGTCGCGATTATACAAGGTGTTACAAAAATACAAATAAACCTTTAAGGGGGTGGTGTAGACCATCAAACTGAACAACTTTCACTATGGGACCAATATCGAAAACACGAAAAAAAAAATTATGTTCTATACTCTACAAATTTTAATGGACTAGAGCTAAAATATGTATGGGAAATAAATTTTTTTTTTCGCGATTTCGATGTTGGTCCCATAGAGAAAGTTGTTCAGTTTGACGGTCTAAACAACCCCCTTAAGAGTTTTAAAAATTTATTGTTACTTATGAAACACCCTGTATACTTCATCGAATATCAATGCATGCGGCATTGATTCCACACTCGGCTGCATTTGTAGTGTTGTAAACGGTCGTCAATTTGATGCTAGTTGTACAGAAGTTACAGTGGTAAAATCGACATCGTTACGACATTGTCGTGTCGTTGAAGTGTCGGATAACGTGAAACGTTCAATGCCGCCTTTGACAGCTTGAATGCGGAACCCAATTTGCCGGCGAAACGGCGCCGACTGCGTTCCGTGATTGGGACCAAATTGAAAATCGAATGAACCTTCCAAATTGGTTTGCACCTTTATAAATTTGTGTAGGGTGATTGTATAGCTCGCTGGTTTGGCTGTGAATAAGTTTAATGTCAAAAAAAGAACTTATTTTTCCAACCGTCAGGGTAGCATGCGGTAATAACAAAACACCCTAGTAATATTTAAAGGGGTGGTTACAGATCAACAAACTGAACAACTTTCACTAAAGAGGCAATGTCGAAAAAAAACCAGCCGTTTCATACAAAACTGCGGTACGTACCTACGTACTCGACTCAAATGAATGGGACAGCAGATTTAAACAAAAAATATTTGTCCTGTATATTGAAAGTTGTTCAGTTTGATGGTCTTCACCACCCCATTCGGCCGGCTGGAAGGTTCTCGAGTGGCGGCCGCGTACCGGAAAGCGCAGCGTGGGTAGGCCCCCCACACGGTGGACCGACGACCTGGTGAAGGCGGCGGGAAACCGTTGGATGAGGGCGGCGCAGGACCGGCCGTTATGGCGATCTTTGGGGGAGGCCTATATCCAGCAGTGGACGTCCATCGGCTGAGATGATGAACCACCCCATTAAATATTGTAGGTTGGTTTGTTAAAACCTGTTGTATAAGGTCATGACAATAATTCCTTTCGGCAGGTCGGAAACTAGGTAACAAACATTGATTAATTATGTATAGAGCAGACAACAAAATCTGTGCACCACGATCAGCAGTGCGGGGCGCGTACTGGGAGCGTCGCGGTGCAGCGAGCGCCTGTACAGGATGAATTGGGAACTTAGATAGGTACCAGTCGTTTTTTTCATTGCTTTCGAAAGAAACTTTTTCTGCTAATATTTACTACAAACTTTGTCAAATTATTTTAACCACTCAGCCTCACGTTAAATGCAGCCTTGAAGATTTGATAAATGGAAATGGAAGAACTCTCAATAATGCCAACCCAAAAAAGAATATCACATGGTTGCGTTCTGTTTTCGCAGAGAAATTTACAATTCTGTTCTCATTTGGAGTTATCATCAAAGTCGCCCCAATTCTCAAAGTCACCTCGTTTGACCGGTAACTCAATGATACCATCTATCTTTTCCAGCATGCCGTTGTAGAAAGGCTCATAAGAACCGATTGGGATTCCGAGTCCGAGAATGTCTTTCATGTATTACGTTTTTATGATAGAGTAATAAATAAAAAAACACTTTTCTTACTTTTTGTTTTTTCTTTAAACTATTTGTTGACAAATCCATCATAATAACACATATTCTGTGAAAATATCTTCCGTTTACTAAAGAAACTATCAAGGAGATTTGGTATGATTTCAAATTTTCACGAAAACAAGATTTTTACTTCGGTTTTTTAGTAGGTAAGATTCGTGAACTTGCAGGTAAAGTTTTATTTTTATTCATTTTGTATTTAAACATTCACGATAAGATCCGATTTCATTCTCAAGCCGATATTCAGGCATTTTACCGTAGTTATAACAACAGGAAAACAAACTATTATAAAGTAGAACTCACGCTAAAATTATTCTACTGTTTCTAATTCTTTGCAAACGATCTAATTTGAATTTTTTCATTCGGAAAGTTGGCTGGTAACTAAAACAGATTTTTATTTCTGTTTGTTCACGATTTCTGAATTTAGTCTACAGTTAAGTCTATTGAGAACGTCCAGTGAGTGAGTAAGTTTATCAACATTCAAACACCGTACCTAAATATGAATTGTTGTTTTTAGTTATTAATTCTGTTGAAACGGTTTTCACTTGGAATACAGTACACATCGGCGAAATACAAAGGTCGTGGATATGGGGTAGCCACTACAGAACGCCGGAAGTGGAGATGGGCAGGCCACGTTGCACGTATGGATACTGAGCGTTGGACCAGAAGAACACTGGAGTGGAGGCCCAGAGAAACCACACGTGGTAGAGGCCGCCCACCAGAAAGATAGGTCAATGATATTAGGAGACACGCCGGTCCCAACTGGATGCAGAGGGCGAGGGACAGGACGTCATGGAGAAATATGGAGGAGGCCTATGTCCGAAGACGGACTGATCAAGGGCTGTGATGGATGGATGTATAGATGGATAGTACACATTACATTTTTATCCTTACAGGAGGTTTTTAATTACGATTATATTATTTTGTACAATAAAACAGCAATTATTTTGTACAATTCAAATGACTGCTGCGTTAAAGCTAAAAAATGAAAGGAAATTTTAAAGCATACAATTCAATTCCTTCAGCGCAATGAAAATATTGATCAAAATGTTCCCTACGACAAGGCAAACGTATCGCCAAGGTAACCTGTTTAATCACAAAAAATCCATAAAAACGGATGTCACTGCTGATATATCCGCATTCCCCGACGGCTGCGACAAAATGATTGATTCGAAGAAAATATGACCTACTTGTTCTTTTTTATATACTTAGGGTGAGGCCACACGGTGCGTTGTATCGTAAAGACGGCTGCCATATATGTTTCACATAGAGAAATAGTACACTGCGGCACGCACACTGGACTCGCAACCAGCGAGATGATTGTGGTGAAAACCGGTACAACGCCAGATATGTATCGCAGTTGTTTGTGCGTGAGAAGGAGAGCAGCACAACTATTTTACACCGCTGGCACGCTGTGGGTGCGGCAGCAAAGCTGCATAATAGTCATTGTGATACATCAGGGCCGACCCACGTATTGCGTTGCGGAGGCAGCAGCGGCGTGGCGTGCCTGTAAGGTTTCGCTGTGTGTGACGTCCTACATAGTGTAGCGGCCAGGACAAGAGAAAAAAAATCTCGTATGTAAGTTCTGTATATACCTACAACAGGTATGGGTGTGTTCAGGGTACTCTCTGGATCACGAAACTGCTTGTTGTATAATTCAAAAGTGGTGGAGGGGGTAGCTGTGACGTCATAAAGATGGCCGCCGACGGTTTTAGTTTTTCTTCAATTGTAGCGCACCTATGAGGTCAATATGGTTGTGCAAGGTGTCATTTGAAAGCTTATTCCATTTACTTTAACCACTTCATAGACACCTAACGTGAAAAATTTGTATTTACTGAAATATTTTCAATTTATTGAATTTTTTGTTACCTACCACCAATCATTCCTCCAGTTTTCTCGGAAACGGGTAAGTTTATTGTGATTATAGTCATTACATAAAACATAGAGAATTTTATTAGCTATCTTACAACATCAATTGTATAAAAATACAACTTCAAACGACTGAGCTGTGTCAAATTTTCTGGTGTACTATAACCATGAGTCCAAGCGTGCGTCGGTGTGCGGGCGGGGCGGACGAACTGCAAATAACATTATGATTTATAGATTATATAAAATTAAGGTTTCCATTGTAATATTGATTCGAAAAATATACATTTTTATATTATTTGCACATGCGTTTACATAAATTGTAGATGTATAGGGTGTAATATTAAACCCGTTACATATACTTATGGGAGTGCTTTAGACCATACACTGAACATCTTTTACAATGGGACCAACTTTGAAATCACGAGAAAATTTTGCTGCTGTTTCATACATTTTGGTCCAGAAGAGATTGACATGTTCTACGGGACATCTGATTTTATTTCGCTATATTTATGTTGGCTCCAAGGTGAAAGTGGTTCAGCTTGATGGTCTGAAGTATCCCATTCGATATAATATGTACCTACTTAACGCATTACATTTTACACTATGTATACAAGAATGAGGCTGCCTAGGAAAAGTACTTAAATAAAAGAATGAGAAATCCAAAACAATTTAGTTAACAGGTTTATAAATATTTATTATTGTTATAAAAAAACAATTGTTAGTTGCAAGCATGCAATGTCTAGAGTGATTCATCAACATCACCAAAATTATACTGATTTAAGCATACCTCCTCACTGATATTTTATGGCAAACACCCTGCATGCTTTTTTCAATTTTACTAACAAATCTGCATCTGCACTACGGCAGCCTGTTTTGCATTGGCAAGACATTAATTCCAAATCTTTTACGAAATAGGTAGGTACATTGTTGTTTGCTCTTGAAATAAACCAAATCAATACAATTGTTCGAGCTCTCGGACCAGAAATACACTGTTTATTGACGTTCCACGCTCTTACAGTATGCGCTAGCACAAGCTCATTGTCAAGTTTTTCATAGAAACGCAGAAGGAAAGACTTCACAGAAAATTAGGATCTTCTGGAAGGATTTGGAACGGTCGTTGACCTAACAGAAGATCTAAAGCAAAAAGGTGAGAAGTTTGATATGGCTATTAACTATCATAGTATTAGTAAAGTGGAAAAACTTTTACCGTCACAAGAAGCTCTGATACAACATATCATCATCATCATATCAGCCGATAAACGTCCACTGCTGGACATAAGCCTCCCCAAAAATGGGGGGATTTGCCATAATCGCCACGCTTGGCAGGCGGGTTGGCGATCGCAGTTGGATTGAATGTGTGTACTCAGAGGATGCTGCTGCCCATCCTGCGGTAGATCCCTTAGTCGCCTTTTACGACACCCACGGGAGGAAATGGGACTACTAATGGGATACAACATATAAAAAGAGCAAATTACCAAATGTACGTTTGGGCTACTGCAGATGTGGCATTTTATAATTTACCACCACCTACAAACCATGGTTGAACATTGGAAAATGAAAAGTTGTCACCGATAAGAACGTTAAAACCATGTACCTACCTATTTCGTAAAAGATTTGGAATTAATGTCTTGCCAATGCAAAACAGGCTGCCGTAGTGCAGATGCAGATTTGTTAGTAAAATTCAAAAAAGCATGCAGGGTGTTTGCCATAAAATAGAGTGAGTATGCTTAAATCAGTATAATTTTGGTGATGTTGATGAATCACTCTAGACATTGCATGCTTGCAAGTGTAACAATTGTTTTTTTATAACAATAAAGCTCAGGCCACACAGAGGCGGTTCTGCGGGAAAGCGGTCCGGGGGCGGACCTGGGCTGCGTTCAGAACCTTTGGGTGCGGTTGTACTTCTCGCTCGCTCTTATGGGTAGAACGCTTTTCACCGAGCCTCGGAACGGCGTTAGTGCGAAAAGTTGCACTCGGGGTGCACTCTGGGCGCACTCTGGGCGTAGGTTCTGAACGCACCCCTGCGGGAAGCTAATATCTCCGAACCCGCGCTTATTTCTCTGTGGCAAAGGACATACAAACTCGGACATAACCACCACACCACAATACACTACAAAACACACAAAAATCTTCGCGGGTTCGGAGATATTAGCTTCCCGCAGGTACGCCCCCGGACCGCATTCCCGCAGAAACCTCTGTGTGGCCTGAGCTTAATAAATATTTATAAACCTGTTAACTAAATTGTTTTGGATTTCTCATTCTTTTATTTAAGTACTTTTCCTAGGCAGCCTCATTCTTGTATACATAGTGTAAAATGTAATGCGTTAAGTAGGTACATATTATATCGAATGGGATACTTCAGACCATCAAGCTGAACCACTTTCACCTTGGAGCCAACATAAATATAGCGAAATAAAATCAGATGTCCCGTAGAACATGTCAATCTCTTCTGGACCAAAATGTATGAAACAGCAGCAAAATTTTCTCGTGATTTCAAAGTTGGTCCCATTGTAAAAGATGTTCAGTGTATGGTCTAAAGCACTCCCATAAGTATATGTAACGGGTTTAATATTACACCCTATACATCTACAATTTATGTAAACGCATGTGCAAATAATATAAAAATGTATATTTTTCGAATCAATATTACAATGGAAACCTTAATTTTATATAATCTATAAATCATAATGTTATTTGCAGTTCGTCCGCCCCGCCCGCACACCGACGCACGCTTGGACTCATGGTTATAGTGCACCAGAAAATTTGACACAGCTCAGTCGTTTGAAGTTGTATTTTTATACAATTGATGTTGTAAGATAGCTAATAAAATTCTCTATGTTTTATGTAATGACTATAATCACAATAAACTTACCCGTTTCCGAGAAAACTGGAGGAATGATTGGTGGTAGGTAACAAAAAATTCAATAAATTGAAAATATTTCAGTAAATACAAATTTTTCACGTTAGGTGTCTATGAAGTGGTTAAAGTAAATGGAATAAGCTTTCAAATGACACCTTGCACAACCATATTGACCTCATAGGTGCGCTACAATTGAAGAAAAACTAAAACCGTCGGCGGCCATCTTTATGACGTCACAGCTACCCCCTCCACCACTTTTGAATTATACAACAAGCAGTTTCGTGATCCAGAGAGTACCCTGAACACACCCATACCTGTTGTAGGTATATACAGAACTTACATACGAGATTTGGTTTAGAGACGACTTTTTCCCGCGTGGCCGCTAGTCTAACATAGAAAAATATAGTAATAAAGGTGTACGAACGGGAATTGGGTGATAAACGATGCAACGCCGGAGTTGTCGATGCTTCAAAAGAAGAGTTGCCTTACTACGGCGCTGCAGCGCCATAGCACCGTATCGCTCTTGACAAAATTTGAAGTATGGAAAATCGAAAGTACCTATCGACTAGACGCAACACACTCAGAGAGGCCTCATTGGCCGTGTGGCATCGAATTTGAAGAAGTTATAGCGGTTTAACGCCGCAACGCAGCGTGTGGCATGGCTCTTACGTACATAATGTTGGAACGAATTTTAAGCAGATTAGGTACCTATATTGCTCTTGAAGGTACTGTACTTGTAATATACTTAAGTCTGATCCCCTGTGTAGATTCCTTTGATATTTTATTACCAGGAATTTTGGCCTAATAACCTGAAAATTTTTATCGTCTAAAATTTAACTTAATATTGCCTTTCTGCCTAAAATTGGATTGATAATTCACAGACAAAATTTAACGTACCTTATGAATGAATTTGTCGGACGTTACCTCAAAATTGGTCGTCTAATTACAAATTTGAGTTTAGATACCACTTTAAAATGCAACTAGTTCTGAAGTAACATTACCATAACGGGACTGACGTGGTTAAATCGTTCTAGTGACATAAGGTGCTTATGCATTTCAAATTGCCATAACCTCAGATCGGTAACTGGAGAGAAACTTCGAGATCGAAACTCGTGGCTTGTGCAAATTTTAGTTACCACTCATATCCAAAGCGCCTGAATGACATCTAGGGACTAACTATATCCTAAGTTAGATTTAGTTATAATAACTATTTATTTATTTAATAGGTACACCAACAGCATAACGTATTTCACATTTCAAACAAATTTCCATATAAATCTAGTCGCTAATACATAGGCCAGTAAAGTTAAAGGTATAGGTACACACAACATTCAAAAATAACATCGTTTTAAAATAATAATTAAATCTAGAGTAATTCGAAAATAACAAATTAGAAGAAGAATACATTTGTAAAAAGTAAGCATAAGCAAGCAATAATAATAATTATTTATTTATAATTATTCAGCATTTCCTATAATTTGCTATAATTATAACATAGTTATAGTTGCTTAGAACAGCCGTGTGGTTCCAGCTTAAGGTGTACGTATGTCTATCATAGGCGAACGAGCCGAAGGGGCGATCGAATTTTAGAATTGGTTATATGAAATTCTATGACACCTCGCACACTTATCCGCGGCGAATCGGACGAATCGTCAGAAGAATTAAAAGGACCGATGATACTTGGACTAAATTGCACTTGGACAGAATGATACTTGGACTAAATTGCACTTGGACAGAATGATACTTGGACCGAATTGCACTTGGACAGAATGAAAGTTTAATTGTTTTTCACGGTTGGACGAAATAAGACTTGGACTATTTGGTACCGTGACCGGAAATTCGTTTCGTTCGCCTCCTTCGCCGCGGCTAGATATGCGGTCACCCTTAGAATGGATCACCAAAATCCTTGCCGTGGGTGTCGTACGAGGCGACTAAAAGATTAAAGGTTTCTTATGCAGTGTCTATGTCGGCAAAAACTAAGCCTCTCACCACTTGACACATCATTCCATCCTGAAGGCCTACCATGAGTTTACACTGTAGTAGCTAAACTACTGTAGTAAACTACAGTTTTTGTATTGAATTTCGTACAGCGCGCCTACTGGTTACGTTGGGTACTACTGTCATACAAAATTGGCGCCTCTCATGGTAGGCCTACTTAAACTTAAATTGCTAAATGTGAGCATTCTGCATCTACAGGGTGAAATTGATATCATTAGCATCCTTTTAAACTAAGAGTCTACCCATCAAACTGAACAACTTTTACTATGAGAGCAAACAAATCGGAGCAAAAAAAAATCTGCTGTCCCATACATCTGAGTCGTGTAGGCAGCGGCGGCGCGTGCAGTTTAGTATGGGACAGTTGATGTTTTTTTTATTCTTGAACAGAAAGTTGTTAATACAGTTTTTGAGAGTTACGCGGTTAATATCGGAAACTCAAATCACCAAAACGTGGTAAAAACCCAGTAAAATGTTTAATTCTAATGTAGCAATGTTTCTGACCACCCCAAAAAAGATGCCTATTGTGAGGTTATGTATGTAGGGATGTATAAAGAACAGTTTTCTGCCTTATACAAATTAAAAACCGACGAGCGTGTATGAAACGACTTATGACTGTGGAAGAGGCAAAAGAGGCATGTCAGGATCGTAGCCGATGGCGATCAATTGTCTCTGCCTAACCCAATGGGACACAGGCGTGAGTATATGTATGTATGTATGTACAAATTAATCTAAATACACTTAATTCATAGTTTTCTTTGTACGAAAATAAGCATATGCTTAGATTAATTGATTGATATTCTGAAACCTCAGAACATTCACGTTCGACCAGTAGTAACGAAACTCTGTCCAGTGTGATGGGTGGTGAGGCCTCGAAAATGAAGCATGCAGGTTTCCTCACGATGTTTTCCGTCACCGAAAAGACAGTGGTATTACAAATCGTACATAAATTCCGAAAAATTCGTTGGTACGAGTACACCGAAAAGCCAGTACGAAAATACTCAGTAACAATTTCGAGGCAGGTGAAGTACGAAATCGCCAACAGCCGCTGTTATTCTGTCATAGCCTAAAAAGAAATTAGTTATCAATAGAGCAATGCGAGTATGCATTATTGAAATAGCATCATCATAATCATCATCGTAATAATTTTTTAGGGTTCCGTAGACAAACAAGGAACCCTTATACTTTCGTCCATTCGTTTATCTGTTTGTCTATCTGTCTGTCTGTATGTATGCCCTACCCCAATAAATCGCTCATTTTTGCGATTTAATCGAAATTTGGCAAGAACACAGATAACAGTACTTAACAATAAATCGCTCATTTTTGCGATTTAATCGAAATTTGGCAAGAACACAGATAACAGTACTTAACCCAAAAACAGAAATACAGCGTCCAATTTAATATGCTGACACTTTTTTAAGGGGATGATCAGACCATCAAACTGAACAATTTTCTCTATGGCACCACCATCGAAATCACGAAAATAAAATCAGCTGTCCCATACATTTGGTTCGAGAAGGTTAGATTTTTTTTTATAGGGGGGCTGTTTTTTTTCGCGATTTTGTTGTTGGTCCCATAGAGAAAGTTGTTTAGTTTGATAGTCTGATCATCCCCTTAAAAAAGTGTCAGCATATTAAGAAGGACCATATCGACGGTCCCTACGTACATTCCCGTAAGTGCAAAAGTCAAATTTTACAGGAGAGCACTTTTAAGTTTCAAACATGTGTATTTCACGTCCTATTTGTAATACAGTGACGAAATTTGGAATATAGGTTTAATATACGGTAAACTATATGAAAAATAAAGAAAAAACTCAAAAAGTTAATTGGAAGTGTGTTATTAATCACTTACTTAGTTCTACATCGGAAACTCTCCAATTACAAATAACGTATGTGGTACATATTGATTATTACGCGGTAGTCTCAAGATCGATCAAAATCTTAACTGTCACATAGATCATTGTACATGGGAAACATTATGGAGATACGGGGTTTGTAGGTAAGGGCGAAGTGTATTGTTACAACAAAAAGTAAACTTTTTTAGTATTATTAATAAATTTTAACCCCGTCCCCACATACCTCGTGTGTACCTGTCACACTGGACAGAGTTTCGGTACTTCTAGTGAAACGTGGACGTACGAAGATTTAAAAATTACATATACTTTAGTATGTGTAGTATATTGTTTGTTTTGTTATACTGTTTTAGTATATTGTTAATAGCAAAGTAACTAATTTGTGACTTAGCAATATTGATAACATAAAATAGTTATTGTTCTATATTTACTCGTCAGAAACAGACAAATACAATTTACAACAAAGACGAGAAGGGTATCAAAGGCGGCCTTATCTCGTAAAGCAATTTTTCCAGAAAATCATTTGATGGAATAGAGCGATAATTACTATGGCGGTGCTCTAGTAGTAGACTTTACTATTTTGATAAACTGACAATATTATAAAGCGACTTGTTAATCCATACGATATGAGTACCAATCTAATTCAAAACAAATAATTGGTGTGGTGGGTGTCACTATTGACACCGGTCTTTAAGCCCTTCAGAAGCTGTTTGACTTCGTCATACTCGAGGGGAAATCGCCGCAGACATGGAACAGAAATTTGATGGTTCTCTTCTTTAAAAAGGACGATAATGCCCTACTGAAGAACATAAGCCCATCTCACTTCTTAGCCATGTCTATAAGCTGTTTTCGAGAGTTGATACGAACCGTGTCGCGCTGATTTGGACGAATTCCAACCTCCCGAGTAACCTGGGTTCCGAACAAACTTTAGCACCGCGTACCACATACATACGCTCTGCCTCATTGCTTGGCGTTCGTGGACTACGAAAAAGCTTTTGATTTGAATGGGACATGTGCTGTACTGCAGTATCTCCAGCGATGAAAAGTTGACTACTGGTAGGTACTTGGAAGTGCTCAAATGCTACTGCCACTATGTCAGTCCGATTACATGACCAGAATAGATACCTATCCTATCGCAGCGAGGTGTGAGGCATGGAGACGTAATTTCTCTGAAACTGTTCACCGTGGCACTGGAAGATGTTTTCAAGGTTTTGGATTGGAAAGGGCTGAGTCTCTCAGGGTGAGATAATTATAGTCATTATGACGGTGAGCATGGAGGACCTCAGTAGAATGCTTGATGACCTTAGCAGAGCCTTCGAACGAGTTGGTTTGAAAATTACCATGGATAAGACGAAGATCATGTCAAATGTCCATGTTCTACCCACTCCTGTAAAGATCGTAGACTCTGAGTTCGAAGTTACTACGATTATGTTAACCAGGGACAAACCATCCAGTTAGGATGGTCCCACTTCGAGATAGAGGTCAATAGACGAATCTAACTGGGCTGGACATCGTTCAGGACGTATGGACTGCGTAGTATCTTCTCGGCCAAACACTGCAGTGTCTCAAAACGAAAGTCATTGACCAGTGTGTGTTGACAGTGACGACACAGAATAGGATAGAATATTAAGTACTTGACATACGAAATTGAGACGTAGTAGCTCACTCCTGGCCTCATAAAAAGCCTGAAAGTCACACAAAGGGCAATGGAGAGGGCTATTATGGAGGGGTATTCATCTTCTCATCTGAACATCCCATATATTACTTATAGCTACTGTTACTCTCTTTCACGACAAACATCAGCGCTCATGTGATCGGCGTAACCAATTTTCTAGTTCATATTGCCTTAAAAAACATTGCCACGTTAGTTAACTCATGGTAAATGGTTTTAATTTGTACAATTAATAAAATAAATAAAGAGGTTTTGATAGATCTCTTTACATCGCATAATTTTTTTAAACTATTTTCTGCATAAAGCATTATAATTATTATAAATAATGACAAACGCGCACGTTCGCCAGCTTCCTGGTCATAAACAACTTTCACCTAATATGTCAATTTGGAATTGACATGATGGTTGTAAGATGTTAACTTGGCTGGCTAATCAATATTTTTTTCCAAAACCAGACGAAGTTACAGAAGTTTAATAACATAAATACAACTTTCTTATCATATTTACAAAATATTTCCAACATAAAAAGCCTTAAATGGTAGTTATTGATAAAAAGTACTTTTATTTTGCGACGTAAGAAAACTTATCTACCACTTGCATGGCATGGCCTGGCTTAGGCATGTAAAGTTGTTCACGTAAAACAACGTAACTAACATAGTGCGTAGCAGTTACGCGGCAGGCGTGGATTACGTTCCAATGTAGAATCACTGAACTACCACTGATGTTAGTTTACTTCGGAAATTTTTCTTAATTTTGTAGTTACGGGAAATGTGTGTGTGGATTTAAGGTTCAATTTGCATAAAATGTTAAATTTTTTTTTGACTAATCGATAGTATAGAGTGACCTGAAGGACATGGAACAATAAAAGGCAAATCACGTATCTACCACTTAGGAATATGTACGTAGGGACCGTCGATATATAGTAGAGTTATGTAGAAACACATTTTTTTCTTCCATACACCGAAAGGGGTTGGAAAAAATTATTCGTTAAGTAGGTACTTACTTTCAATGAAAATTATAACGGATTCTGTAGTCAGTTTCTGGAAAAAACTTGTAACTTAAATATATTTTCGAATACAAACTAGCGTTGAAAGAAAATTAAATCGCGCTATCGTTAGGTTCCAAATTTTCTTTTAGGTACGAGAATCGAAATTACTACTTTTCTCTTATTCTACTTATGCAATGGCTACGGAACCCTATCATGGGTGATTCAGACACGCTCTTGGCCGGTTTTTAAACGTAAATTCATTAAATTAAGCTCCAAGTGATATTTTCCGCAAACTTTTTTTCCCACCATCCATCTATGTCACAGTCAAAACTTTTAACTGCTGCATCTGCCGTAAAATATGAATCCTGTCTCCAGAGGCATGTTCCAGATTCTTTTTCAAACTTTCCTGAAAATTCCACTCGACATTTTTCATAGGAAACTCGTTGTTTGTTCAATAAGCAAGTAAGGTGTCAGGATCGTAGCAGGTGGCGATCTATTATCTCTGCTTACCCCAATAATTGGACATAAGAGTGAAAATATTGCGTGTTACATACAACACTATATTATTTAAATGTACTTAAATTTTAAATATAGTGTGAATGTAACAAGGCATATTTTAACTTTTTTCACAGGGTGTGAACTTAATTACGTTACATAATACTTACTTTGGTTAGTTAATATTTAAGACTTCAGTATTCATACCATCAAACTAAGCAACTTTCTCTATGGGACCAACATAGCATATGCTCACGACTATATTCCCCGAGGGGGTAGTCAGAGATATACTGAAACCACTGAACATCACGTTTCACCAGTAGTACCGAAACTCTGTCCAGTGTAACGGGGGGTGTGCCCGTCGCCACTTATAATGGACAGTGGGTACAATACATGCCTCGAAATTGAAGCATGCATTAAAAGTAAAAAAAAAACAATATCGTTGTTTAATTAGGTCGAGCAGCCAATTGATATTTACTATCGAATTACCAATGTTTTTTGGCGACAAACACGTGTCGAGTCTCCAACCAAAAAATATTAACACCCGTATTCTTAGTTGTTTTCTTGACATTTCCTCACTCGAGTGGAGGACGTTTTTGACATAATTTGTATGACAAAAATGTCAAAAACGTCCTCGACTCGAGTAAGGAAGCCTCAAGGAAACAACTAAGAATACGGGTGTAAGAGAACAATGAAAGTCGACACAGTGACAAATGTTTTGAAACTCCTACCAAAAATGGTTATACGGGAAAAACAATCAATTGGATCAAATAACACCGAAGTTCCTTAGCTCTGTTAGCTATATACCTACCCTACTACCTACTAGCTATACCTACGTATTGTATGTAAATACCGAACTTTACCAGAAACGGAATCCTTTGATCTATCTTCACAGTTCAATATCACACTCTACGTCGCGTAACCGTACCGTAGTCACGTAATAAACATTAATTAAGTTAGCGTTCAGCCGTTAATAATTCTCAATTAATTATCGTGCAATATTCAATTAGGTGTCAGAAACAGCCGAGTTTTATTTACAAGTCAATTTATTTGCTTTTGAATTTGTAAAACGGTTGTTACAAAAATTTAGTTGGAATTAAATTTTGATTTACTGTATTGTTACAGACCTCGTTAGATGAATTTAATTATTCGATTTTGAAGCATACGGCATATCTAACATAAATGTGCTTGATTATTTTATAGTATTATATAAGGGTAAATTCAAAACAACCTCTAACTTAATTTGCACATCTGCACGAAAGATCAAATACAGAGCAAAGCAATACCTGCAATAATGCTGAACAACTTTATGAAACTGTATTTATGCAAATAAAACACTTCATTTTTCATTTTCACTTACTTTATTCTCCCACTGTTAAGTTTCCCACTGTATACTTATATAACTTATTCTTCCGTTTGTCCTGTTCACTGCTGAATTTTAGTGTTTTTTATATATTATAAAGTTATTAGCGCGTTGGCGCGTTGCGGAGAGTTATGGACTCTCAATCATGAGGTCCGGGTTCGAATCCGCAAAGAAAACATGCCACGTACCAATGATTTTTTCTAACTTATGAATGTATTACCGACTGCTCTCAAACGATGAAGGAAAACTTAATGCAGAAGAAGAAATTCTGATGCATATGTGAAGTCTACCAAACCGCATTGGGCGCGCGTGGTGGACTAACGCCCAAACAACCTCATAGAGGGTAGGCCTGTGCCCTGCAGTGGGACGTATATAGGTCGATGATGATTCGCACTTCACACAGGACTAAAAAGGTATTTTTGAAATACCACCTCTAAAAAATGGAAAATCGTATTTGCTGCTTGTATCAATTTGTATCTCAGTTTAAAATCGATCAATGTTTGTATCCGAAATCCAAAAGGACGAATGTCGCGGGCAATAGTAATTTTACCAAATAAGAACACGAGGATGCGATCTTGCCATGTCTTCTTCTGCAGTCAGTCCTTGTGCCATTTCTATTTAGAGTCGGCTCTTATAATCGTCCTTCTCCAAAGAAGTCAATTAAGTAGTACAATTTCTAATCCGAACCCAAAGAATTTCCCCATATGGTTTGGTTTTGTTTTCACATATCCATCACTCAGTCAATGATCCAATAACAATTATAAAAGTATATTCGTGCTCTGTACATCCAAATCCGAAACCGAATTTGGCCTGCATATAACTTGAAATTAGGGATTTAGTTTGAGATTTCAAGTATCGGATATATCCGATATAGTTTGATATACCTTCTATTTTCAGAGTTCGCTAGGTTATTGTAATACATGACTCAAGCTGTGAATGTAATATTGATACCCATTATAAATATGGATTTTTATACGGCTAGTTGAATATAAAATATTAGTGTGAGACAAAAGTCTATTAGTAGGCATCTATACCTACCAGATAATTAATGTTACTCTAGTCACTGAAATATGTATACATAAATGTTGGGGAAAATCGATGGCCCATGGATGAAGTCGCAGGCTAAACTCTTAGGCTAGATAAAGATATAGTAGATTACACACCGAGGACTGGAAAGTAAGAAAGGTCTCAGATCTCATGTAATCATAGTAATAAGAACATCCACGTTTCTCCAGTAGTACGGAAACTCTGTCTAGTGTGACGTGGGGTGAGCCCGTCGCCACGTCTATACGGACACGTCACGTCACGTCACGTGGACAGAACAAAAGTAAGTACATTAAAATATTCAAAGTTCCACATTTATAATACTAAAAATAGGATATTATTCTCTTCTGGGTAGTGCTATAATGATTTTGACATTTAAGTTTACGAATTAACATTTAATCAAAAATAGCACACTTGTTCTTCTCCGATCTCGCAAGTATAGGATAGATATCCGAATACCGTACAACCCTAATCCAGAGCCGGCGTTCTGAGGTATGATGAACGTTAATCCATACGACATGCGACATGTCACTGATGCGGTTCGGCTCTACGGTTCGGATTGGTATCGTATCTGTTGATCAAAGGTTTGCTTGCTTCACTTTGTCAGAAGGAAGTTTTGTGAAAGGTACAAATGCAAAAGGGCCTATAAACGCATTATGCCGTATTCGCTTAGCCGCTACGTGAATACTGCTACGCCGTAGCGCTAAAACGTTGCAAGTTTAGACATGAGCGGTTGAGTCATTCGCGCGGTGTTCTCGCGGTTCTGTTTGAACTTTGCCACGAGGCTCTGCCATCTTTTTTCACAAATAGAAATGTAGTCACACGCAAAACGCAATTAATTTATAAATAAAATAAAAACACTATGAATTGTCTCAGTGAAATGTGGTGAAGGATGTCCGTATCGAGGTTCAAGTTGAGCTTATGCTCACGACTACATTCCCCGAGGGGGTACTCAGAGATATTCTGAAACCTCAGAACATCCACGTTTCACCAGTAGTACCGAAACTCTGTCCAGTGTGACGGGGTGTGGGCCCGTCGCCACTTATAATGAACAGTGGGTACAATACATGCCTCGAAATTGAAGCATGCAGGTTTCCTCACGATGTTTTCCTTCACCGAAAAGCCAGTGGTGTTACAAATCGTACATAAATTCCGAAAAACTCATTGGTGCGAGTCGGCCTGGACGGGGATCGAATCATCGCCTCCTGAACGACGGCAAGGTTACTCGCCACTGGACCACCACGGCTTCTGTTTACCTGGAGCTTCAAGTTAAGTATCTTAATATAAGGTTAAATACAATTAGTTGGCGAAACTTAACAAATGCATTTGGTATCTGTTACTAAGGCCCGATTCGACCAAACGCGAGTAAATTATATTCTTAGATTACGTCGCCGGTTACTCTAGAGTAAACAGATTTTGCGTTTTACCAACCCTTATCTATGAATAAGTTGAGAGACCGAGACCGAGACTAATGAAATGTCAATGTCACATAATTAAAAAAAATATATATAAAGAAACCTAACACATTAAAACTGTATAACCACACATTGCAATAAGTACGAATGCAACGACCTTTTTCTTTAGGTGGAATAGGTATATTCGTTCTTTTAGTACGGGAAGACAAATGAAGTTACTTCGGAGGAAACACCAAGAGTAAAATTGTTCAATGTAGTTATACATTGATACATGAGTAACTACGAGTACTCTTCTATAAATCTAAGTTTAAAGGTATAGTACAAAACTTTGTGGTATTGATTCTCCTGTAATTATTTAAAATAGATAATTATTGTGTGCTGACCATAGACATATTACTCTAGCGATAGACAAGCTCGTTCAAACAAACAACATGTCACACAAAACAACACAAAATGACACATAGCGGTCTGTCATTGCCATAGTGACGAAGTGAACTCGGGAACATCAATCAGGTGCGTACACCTCATTCAAGTGGAACATGTTGCTTCTATGGAGGGGCAAGTCTATCGCTAAAGTTTAAGTTTATGGTGCTGACTTAATTAAAAGTTATTCCCTAATGTAATGATTCCCGATATAGCAATTGAAACTTAATTACGCAGTAAGTATCGATACCATTTATTCGAGGCCGGCTCTTCGATTGACCATAATTACTTTAGTTCAGTATTTTATTTGTTTAATTTACCGTTTAATAATTGTCAAATTCTTTATTATGCGTCCAATTAAATACTTATTATGAACCCACCCGTTTATGAATAAATGTTTGATGGATTGATTGTGGATGCTGTGCTGCTTAGGCCGAATTCGACTAAACTTATACTCTATTCCAAATAACAACAAAAATTTAAGGGCATTTTTGAGAACAGAGATTTGAAACACTTCCTCTCACTTATTCTTAGAACAGCTTTTGTAACGTCCAAGATACTTTGGATAGTATACTCGTATCTTTCTCACAAATAAATCATATTTGCTAATCAGAATTGGCCAGAAAGCTATACAGGAATCGGAATATCTTTTCGTCCTTATTTCGAATGCAGTATAGATTTATAGAAGAGTAACTATACGAGGAACAATTTTACTTTTGGTGTTTACACACCCCGTACTAAAAGAACGAATGTATAATTCACCTAAAGAAAGAGGTCGTTGTATCCGTGTTGTATCCGCACTTATTACAATGCACAGTGTTTTAAGAAGTGGGTTTTGGTGACGTCCACGTTTTATTCAAGAAATCGATAGTTTTTCTAATTCTGAGTGCAAGAGTAAAACTCCGACTTCGATACGACTTATAGTTTTTTTTATAATAAGTGACAAAAAATCCGAAATCCGGATTCCGGAAAACATATAACGAATTATTAAAAAAAAACTGAAATACTTTTTTTTGTTTTGATTAAATCTTATATTTGTGTACAAGACAATACACCTTTCCACCAATTTTGGACATTTTACTGCGAATAGGTAACGAAATATGACCATTTTTCGTATTTCAGTTTTCATGTTTTTACTCGACCATAAAACCGTATTAGGATGAGATTTCTACACCGAACGCTTGTTCATACCCTCCTTTATAGGTAGTATGTAAATCACAACCTAATTCCGTTTTATGTAGAAGTTATTAATAATTTTCTATTTTCTTCAGGGTTGTCACTTACTCATATCCGGTAATACGTAATATTTTTGATTAAGTCGTTTATATTTTCAAAAACCAATTTTGTGTTATATCATCGCCATTGACACGTAGTCTAGGAAAAATACGGTTTGAGATTGCATTATAGACACTTTATTACATTGTGTTTGAACTAGTATTGCTGTTAATTTATAATACTTTTGTCTACTCTTTTCTATCTTCTTCGTATCGTGTGGGCAAGTCCTGGTGTCAGAGTTTTTTCATACCGCCTTACGGCCTCTTAATTTACGATATTAATCGGGGATTATTATTTTTATACGTAAAATTTGACAAAGCGAAGCAACGAATTGAACAAAGCAGTCCTGTACACAATCACCAGTTACAATATTTTTGTTCATACCAAAATTTAATGTTTTGTAAATGTCTTAATTATCTAATAATACACAATACAACATCAGGGATATATTCCAAATTATCATCTAAAGTGCCATTAATGCAACCTACTCCATACAAAAATCCGCAGATTTCCCCGACTAACGCTTATGTAATGATTTAGCAGATATTTGTTGCTAACTCAAAATCAATCATTTTTACGCCCAAAAATTTAGTGTAGATTTAAATCATAATCATAATAATTTATTGCCATTAATCTTGTCTATCGTACTCTCGAAAATTTAATATCTATTAACTAGAATATTATTAACTATTAATGTCGATACCGAGAATTGTAGTAACCGCAGAAGCAGAACGACGACCCTTGAACAAAACTATTACCAAGACTTCGTTATTAAAAATTAGTTTAATAACTTGTTGTCAGCATCTGACCATCAATATGTCTTTGTTGAAATCTAACTGTTATTTAGCTGTTAGTTCTCCAAAAAGGAAATAAACAAATAATAAATAACTAAAACCCGACTACTGAAAAATCACGCTTTAAAAAGTATGAAACAAGAAAATATTATCATCTGAAATTTTGTTGTGTAGTTTGTATACCTACATATTATTATTATAACAATTTCAGATCAGAATGTTTTCATGTTTCATACTTTTTAGAGCGATATTTTTCAGTATTCAAGTTTTAGTTTTTGAGCTTACTTTTTATCTAAATTATTTTGGGTATTTTGGTTTATTACAATATACATCTTCGAAAGTCACATAATAATATCCTATAACCAGTAGACGTTCAAGACGCTTCGAACGATACCTCATTTGTCAAATTATGATAAGTAGTTTAGAAGTTATGAGGAAACCAATAGATATACATACATACATAAACATTGTCTGTTTTTACGGCACTAACAGAGTATAATTTGCTTATGTAGAATACAGCTATTAATAAAAATGTTAAAAAAAAAAAAATTGGAAATTACAACATAAACTTATAGAAAAGATGTTTAAAATATTATATAATCAGACACTTCTAAGAAGCAAGCATGAATGTTGAATCAGTGTTTCATACAAAACCTAAAAATTTTAATATTTAATTTGAAGTCACATGACAACCCTAAGCCCGGAAATTCCGAACAAACCTAAAATTAATAATAACTTCTACATAAAACGGAACTAGGCTGTGATTTTATTAGAACCTATAAAGGAGGGTATAAACAATTTTTCGGTGTAGAAATCTCATCCTAATACGGTCTTATGGTCGAGTAAAAACATGAAAACTGAAATACTAAAAATTGTCATATTTCGTTACCTATTCGCAGTAAAATGTTAAAAATTTGTGGGAAGGTGTATTGTCTTGTACACAATTATAAGATTTAATCAAAACAAAAAAAAGTATTTCAGTTCTTTTTTTATGAATTTTTTCCTCTTTTCATGACCCAGATTTTGGGAAACTTTGACATTTTTTATAAAAAAAACTATAAGTCGTATCGAAGCCAGAGTTTTACTATTGCACTCAGAATTAGAAAAACTATCGATTTCTCGAATAAAACGTGGACGTCACCAAAACCCACTTCTTAAAACACTGTGCAATGTGAGGTTAGGTACTTAATCTCAGAATAAAATTTACTCGCGTTTGGTCGAATCGGGCCTTAGTATTTGTAAATAATATACAAATCATAATAAAAGCGTAGCATAGCATATGCTCACGACTATATTCCCCGAGAGGGTAATCAACGATATTTTGAAACCTCAGAACATCCACGTGGCGACGGGCTCACCCCCCGTGACACTGGACAGACGGTACTACTGGTGAAACGTGGATGTTCTGAGCATAATAGAAACGTACGGGAAATATTGTATATTTAATTTTATTTAGTTTTAAGAGTTCTGTAACCAAAGGGTGAAAACGAGACCCTATTCATAATTTAATAAGCCTACGCTGTCCTTCCGTCCGTCTATCTATCTGTATGTGTGTCTGTCCTACCTATTTAGGGCTGCACTTTTGAACCGTAATAGCTATCTAAACAATTAACATTTTCGCAGAATTTGCGTTATTATGGCAGGTTTGATAAAAAATAATAAAATTGATAAAAAGTTAAAAACTAAGGGTCCTCATACAAGATACTAGTTTTTATTAAGGCTAGGTTATCTCACTGCAAGCGTCTCTTTCTTGCAAGCATAAGTTTACAATTAGCCATCCCGCTCCAATTGAAAACAAGATCGCAAAAAAACGTGTTTTTCGTCAATATCTTTGCTCATGGGAGTTTCTAAGCTAAAACTTCTCCTGAGTTCACTAGAAATATTTAATGTATTTAGTTAAGTACCAGAATAAAAAGTTTAATATCAGCAGTTTAATCATAGTATTGAAAAAACATAACAAAAAGGGGTAACTTTGGGATTTTTTTCTATCGAGTAAACTTAATCTAATCGTGTAATTGAGAACAGTCGCCCATCCGCCCGATCCTTAAATAAGACATAATTTAATTTCAGACTTTAAAACACAGTTTAAAACACTTTCGTTCTTGTTCAAAAAACGGCCTCGACGGGATAAGAGCGTCTTAACGTTTTATTCTTCTCGCTTTTTACGATAGAGTAAAAACGGTAATAGATACAAGCGTCCAATTTGGTGTGGTTATAGAGCAAACTCTAAATTATAGCAACAAAATATTAAAAACAGACCAAGTGTGAGTCCCGGAGAAAACAAAACTTTATTGTATATTGTGTGTTGGTGTGGTATGGAACCATCGGTGCGCGAGTAGCCAGATACGCACTTGACCGGTTTTATTTTAAATAAAATTTTCCGAAATATCAATGTGATTTAAATATCTCTTGGAAGCTTCGATCAAAATAATTTTGATCGAAGCTTGGAAGCGAAAGTGCTTGAAAATGATTTATTTTGACATCTATGAAAAATTAAAGATGCATTAATTTATTTGGTGATTGGATTGTATACTCGTGATAATGAACGTTCCAAAGGAACAAAAGGGAAATTCCACTCATGCGGGCCCAATGTGGAGGAGGAAAAAAAAACAAAAAATATATAATATTTTGATGTACTTATTCCCATACTCATCCATACCCTAGTGACCCGCATTGAGATTGCAAAACTGGACCCGATCCACGAATCCATCGCACCGTCCCATTTTAGACATCGTGCTTTATCTACCGGAACAAAATGGCGGGTTTAGTGTTACCATACCAACATCATAATAATTTGTAGAGAAAAATATAAATAAATTATGTTCAAGGTATATTTACCTTTCATGAAATAACACTGGCTGGCTGGCTGGCTACTAGCATAATTTATACAATAAATAAAATGCCAAAGGAAGAAAAAAAGATTGTGAAGTTTCGTCCTTTAACTGCTGGAAAACAAGCCTAGCATGCATTGAGAAACGAGCCATTTTTATTTTACACACTGCGGGTGTGTGTTAAAACGGATTAATTTTGAAATTGACTAACAGTTTTTATATAAATTGACAATTAATGACCGATGGGGCCGAAGAGTTCTGTTCGTGTGCCGACCGCGTACCAGGAAGTGCAGCGTGGGTAGGCCCCCTAGACCCTACTAAAGGCTAGGCTCGGTAGACCACGACTTGGTGTAGGTAGCGGGCACGCGTTGGATGAAAGCAACGCAGGACAGTTCGTTGTTGCGATCTTAGGGGAAGTCCTATGACCAGCAGTGAACGTGTATCAACTAAGACACGAAGTTTATTGTTGGACCTTGACAATAAATGAAAGCAAGCAATAATTGTATTTCATTCCGACTTCCAAATCTCAAAATCTATAGGTCCTACTTAATATTATGCCGACACTTTATTAAGGAGATGATCAGACCATCAAACTGAACAACTTTCTCTGTGGCACCAACATTTAAATCGCGAAAAAAACTGCTGTTCCATACAAAACTACAAACCTAATTGAGCCAAATATAATTATATATAGCCAGAAATTTTTTTTTGCGATTTCGATATTGGTCCCATAGAGAAAGTTCTTCGGTTTGATGTTCTGATCATCTCCTTAAAAAAGTGTTAGCATATTAAGAAGGACCCTCTATAGTTTTATTTACCAATAGCGCCAACTTTTTTAATTTGACGCTAGATCCTAAGACCCAAGGAGAAACTGGTAAATCTAGCGTGAATCCTCCAAGCTGGTATCACTACGTTATTCCCAGAGGCTATGCGGCCCAGAAATACGAACAATAGGTGCATTAGTGTCCTATTTTTTTCTTTTACCCAAATAATGGACATTTCGATTGGAAGACATAGCCCGAAGCGGCTTGGGTCGTATTTCTTTTGTAATTACGGAAAAAGGCAGAAAAGATCATTTGACAGGAAAATTTACTCGAAAATAATGTTTTTTGATACGTATTTACATTAAGAGGAAAATATTGTGATTAATTGGCATACAAACTTTTGCCCACGACTTAACTGCGTTGACTTTAAAATCTATCCGTTTGCTAAAATGTCATCTAAATCTGTTCAGCCGTTAATACGTCAATGCACAAACATCCAAACATCGTCATGAACTTACACATAGGTAGGTACTATAACATTAGTTACGAAGTAAGATAATATGATTATTAAAAACAACCTACACTATACAGGGTCCAGGGTAATGTGCTGACACTTTTTTAAGGGGATGATCAGACCTTCAAACTAAACAAATTTCTATATGGGACCAACATCGAAATCGCGAAAAAAGTTTCCGTCCATACAAAACTTTGTCGCAGAACACTCGTAGACGATATTAATAAAAGTAATGTTTTATATATGGAAAAACAGCTTAGAAAATCTAGATTGCGCGTATCAAATAACATTTACAATTTATAAATATAATTACGAAATATAAATAAATTATATTATAAATTGTAAATATTATTTGATACGCGCAATATAGATTTTCTAAGCTATTTTTCCATATATAAAATATTATTTTTATTAATACCGTCTACGAGTGTTCTAGGACAAAGTTTTGTATGAAATTGACAACTCTGCAACCACCTGTAGGTTTGCAGGTTTGTATGGAAGAGCTTTTTTTTTCGCGATTTCGATATTGGTCCCATAGAGAAAGTTGTTCAGTTTGATGGTCTGATCATCCCCTTAAAAAGTGTCAGCATATTAAGTTGGACCCTATCTATATGTATAGGTTTAATTTTTTTTTTCAAAATTTCGTCTCCAGCATTTTTACATGGTTTCAGGATGGCATGACGTTTGAAATAGTTACATAATATGGTGGTTACATAATATGGTGGTTAGCTTTTCACCCACTAAAACACTGCATTGCCCTGAGTAACTTGTACGGAACCACATTGTTTAAAGTACATTCATAACGCTTCTGTAATTACCTTGTCTTCTTATAAGTTTACAAAGAATCATATCAGTAGATAACATAATATCTATTGTTGAATTCTTGATTCAACGGTAAATTTTCCTTATCTGTAATAAAGCTCATTTTGGCATAAAAAGTCTTGTAAAAAGGCAAGGAAACCGCCTGTGATTCAGTGCCTCATAAGAAACCATCTGTCCATAATAGATGAATGCAATAATAAAGAATATATTTGCTTTTATGAAAGAAAATAACTCTTAGCTACGATGAAAATTGCTAACATACGAATATGGACATTGGGTCGTTCAATATAAGCTTTATTTCTTATTTTATATTATTATCTACTTATGTACGGACTGTACTAAACGATGTTAGTAGCTATTGAGATATATATTTAGTTTTGATTTTGTTTCGAAACAGAGAGTTTAGTTTCGTTTGTGTTTTTCCTTTTTGTATGTTATACAGAATGTACCTACTCACTCAACTAAAACAAAGAAGTAAGTACTTTATTTAAAGTTTGCAAGTAGGTAGGTACATTATATTTCAGCATCCTGTGTCGTAGTCGCAAGCGCAGGCCGCTAATAAATGAATGTAAAAAATAGTTATTTGTTAGGCTATAGGCTGCAAAGTTGCTTTTTGGCGCGAGTACTTGTATTGAAACCTGAGCAAGCGAAGAAAACTAGGATTGAAGCGATTGGTTCAAATAATAGAATCCTGAGCTTAGCAAAGGTTTCAAAGGTACGAGACGCAGAATAACTTTGCAGCCGAGCGAAACACACAACTTTTCACCTCACAACAGCGAGGAAAAAAAGTGAATTGCTAAAAAGAACATTTTCAAAAAGATCTAATAAGAGAGAAGAATCGTGCTGGCCGTGGATTGGCGGTATAGAAAATATTGAATAGACAGATTCGAATTTCAAAAACTCTTTCCACGCTAGCGGATAAAATGAACTTTTGCACTCAGATTTCGAATGATAAACAGAATCTTTCCGAGCTTGTGAGGTGAAAAATACAATTTAATTTTATCATCATCACATAGGCACGCATCGGAATTTCTTCTTCAGCGTATAAGCAGGTTTCCTCACGACATTTTTCTTCACCGTTTGAGAGAAGACTGTATTGCGTACATAAGTTAGAAAAATTCATTGGTACATGGCATCTCATCCGTGCGGATTTGAACCTGGACCTCAAGATTGAGTTTCCAGAGAACTATGCAACGCGCCACGCACCGACGCCTTAATTTAATACATACCTATTTTATTATATAGTCCGCAGTATGATACCTTACTAAACTTAGATATCTCTAACTGATTGATTCATTCCAAAAACATAGAACTGAAAAGCCTACAAACTTGAAATGTTACATTTATTCTGAGTTCTTCATTTTATAAATTCAATGAAATATGCGAGACTCACGGCGCTATTTTGGTGTTTGGTGACCTAGTCCGCTGTGTAGCGGGGTCTTGGGGTCCAAAGATTCATCCCAGATACGCTCTTTTCGTAACAATATCTAGCCCTATCCGCTCGATGGCTCACAAAGTCGCAACACGAAGAAAAAGGCGTGTTTTTTGCAAATAAAAGGTTTTCAGATTCGTAAGTCTGTAAAAAACGTTTTTTCTAAATGATCAAACGTTCACGAGTAGCTTCTATCCACAGTACCTATTTTCCCATTTAGTATTAAGCTATAGAAAACCCTGCCCCTTAAGCCCTTTACCCACATTACACGACCCTGCGGAAAAACCTTTTGAAAAGATTACTCTTTTCTTCTCATATGTAAATGAAAACTTTCAGTTGGACGTTAGTCAGTCTTAGTAGCAGAGCAATGACAAACCAATTTCTTCATCCATATATGTACATAAATTCTTAGTTTCTTCATTGTACACAAAAATATATAACACAACTGAGAAGATTACAATAATTCGGTGAATAATTAATGCTTTGTAAATAATGGTTCACAAATTCTTAGATTCTTTAATGTAAGTACATAAAAACGTATCATAACTGAGAAGATTAGAATAATTAATTCTTGAATATACATAACATAGATACACAACCCAATTTATTGTTAAATTCTTCTTCTTCAAACATACAAAGGTACACAACTTTTGTCAAACACTTTGGTCAAGTCACTTTGGTTTGGTTTGGTTTGGTTTGGGTTTTTAATTCTACATGTTGCATTGAAATTTAAATTAGCCATTACAGTTTGTTTATAAGGTCTGTCACTAAAATTAGTTTAGTTAGATACACGGTTAAGTACCTCAGAGACAGTGCGCATTTTTCTTCCATGCAATCAGTATTGTTAATAGAACACATTCCAGGGAAAAAACAATATATTTTGTGTTTTTTTTTTTAATTTTCGTCTTCGGATTCCTATGAACGACGCTGTTATCCCGTCGAGGCCGTTTTTTGAACACGAACGAAAGTGTTTTAAACTGTGTTTTAAAGTCTGAAATTAAATTATGTCTTATTTAAGGGTCGGGCGGATGGGCGACTGTTCTCAATTACACGATTAGATTAAGTTTACTAGATAGAAAAACATCCCAAAGTTACCCCTTTTTGTTATGTTTTTTCAATACTATGATTAAACTGCTGATATTTAACTTTTTATTCTTGTCTTTAACTAAATACATTAAATATTTCTAGTGAACTCAGAAGAATTTTTAGCTTAGAATCTCCCATGAGCAAAGATATTGACGAAAAACACGTCTTTTTGTGATCCTGCTTTCAATCCCTTATGAGGAGCGGGATGGCTAATTGTAAACTTATGCTTGCAAGAAAGAGACGTTTGCACTGGGATAACCTAGCCTTAACAATCGGATTTCTTTCTTTATAATTAGACGGTCCAACCAAAGCGCCAAGCGCGGAAGTCAACCCCAACCTCATAACTGTAGTAAGACCCTAATCCGAGTTTAGGCCTTTTTTCTGTTATCTTTGGAACTCTTTTGTCACTACTATTTCAATATTTTTGTATGAGACATGATAAAATAAAAAAATACATGTCTTTTTATTTTCAATGACCTTCATATAGGTACGTAAAATTTGCGCACTGTCTCCGAGGTAACCCTGTATTATGTTACTTTTATTTTAATTGATAAAGTATCCAACTTAAATAAAAATAAATCATATTGTAGTAAGTAGAAAGTAAGAACCCTTATCACGGCACCGGAACCACTTAATTCGCCCGTCAGTTCTATGAGAAATTTATTCTCATTCCCCTTCATAGTTTGAGAGAAATCGACTTTCTTCCAGAATATGAGCAAAGTTTTATTTCGAACTTGCTTAATTTTACTTTTATCGAGATTGTTAGTTTACCGTAAATTGTGCTCATTGCAAAAATATGAAGTGGAACTAAAATCGAATACCAATTAATATAGTTTTCACCTCACAAGCTCGGAAAGATTCTGTTTATCACTCGAAATCTGAGTGCAAAAGTGCTTTTTATCCGCTAGCGTGCAAAGAGTTTTTAAAATTCGAATCCATTCGAGTCCAGATAAAAAGATAGTAAAACCATATGTGCGAGAAAGACAAAAAGATTATGTTGCTAACATAACGAATTATGCATATATTCGTGCATATTATTGTCTTCTCTTTTTCGCGTATAAGTTTGTCCTTCACTACAATTTATTTGAGTGTCAACAAAGAGATTATAACTAAATATAATCCCTTTGAGTAGCAATATCTCTTGTCTTCTCTTTTTCACGTATAGATTTGTCCTTATTTGCATTTGCATATAATTATTTTTCCAGTGTGGGATAAAAACATCATTTAAAATAATACTTATTTAAAATGCATTTTAATAATTAATTCATCTTGTTTACCTATGAGAAGTTATTCCTTTACATTTCCTTACATTTCCTGAATTATTTGTGCAGTGTCTCAGTACACACTACACACCAGGACATTTTTTATGCTGATCAATTGGTTTTCAATCAAACTGCTACACGTGACCGCAGTGAGACAGTGACTAAATGCAAGAGTAATATAGCCGCAATAGAATGGGACAACGTCATAAAGCGCGATGTTCGCTCTATACATCTAAACGCAGTGCTTGCACCTAACATTTTCCTCGCTGTAGTGAGGTGAAAAGTTGTGTGTTTCGCTCGGCTGCAAAATTATTCCGCTTCTCGTACCTTTGAAACCTTCGCTACGCTCCGGATTCTATATTTGAACCACTCGCTTTGCTCGTGGTTCAATCCTAGAATCCTTCGCTTGCTCAGGTTTCAATATAAGTACTCGCGGCAAAAAACAACTTTGCAGCCTAGCATAACAAATAACTATTCTTTGCTATACAGGGTGTAAGGAAAAGTAGCATTAAACCTGTAAGTATGTATATAGATAGTTAGATAACTCATGCATACACTACCGATCAAACCGAACAACTTTTTCTATAGGAGCAAAACAGTCAGCGCAAAACAACTGCTGTTCCATACTAAACTGCAATGCCTACTCGACTCAAACGTATGAAACAGCAGATTTTTTGTTCTGACAGCTTTGCTCCCATAGTAAAAGTTGTTCAGTTTGATGGGTAGACTATGTGGTTTTCTTTATACCCTGTAAGCAGTAAATTAACGTTTATTGAAGAAAAACTATACAGTGATCTGAGGCAATGGCATTTTGTAGCCCAACTATAAGGCCATACTCGTGTAAAACAAAACATTTCTAGCTTAGATAATTACTTTTTCCCTGACATTCAGAATACCCGTATTTCACAAGCAGTGCCAAAATCCAGTGTGACAAATAGTAAAAAGTAAGTAAGTTATAGCCTACAGAATCCCACTGCAGGGCAAAGGCCTCCGCTCACGAATAAGGGTGAGAGGGAGTGGGCCATACTCCACCATGCGGGCCCTGTGCATGTTGGTGGAGGCAAGGTAGTGGTCAACTTGCTTGCTTGCTTGGACAAATAGTAAGCTCATACTTTTAACGGACAGTGGATTTAGCATACCTCAAAATTTTACGGTAGGACTACCACGATTTTAAAATTAATAATATTAGTAACAGCATGGAGCAAAGTCCTAACCAACTGGGGAAAAGCGCACAAAGTGACAATATCACTCGACTTAGTAGAAATACTGAACTGTTTGGCTACTTTGACCAACATTTGTATAATCCACAGTATAAATGATGACAGGATCGTAAGCAACGCTATCTAGACCTCATGGTTCGTTGACAAATGAGGATGGATCTCGAGATAGCGGACAAGTAATTAAATAAAGATTCGGACGAGAACGACGAGCTAGATATTTTGGAAGCGCCTGATGAGCTTTTTTCCAGCAATTTTCCTAGTGACACTTGATGGCGCCGCAGAGCTGTGAAATTAATATTATTGCCATCCTTTTAACTAAGAGTCTACCCGTCAATCTGAACAACTTTTACTATGGGAGCAAACCGATCGAAATCGTAGCCAAAAAAAATACAGCTTTTGCATACATCTGAGTCGAGTAGACACTGCTGTTTAGTATGGGACACAAGTTTTTTTTTGTTATGGTTTGTTTTGCTTCCATAGCAAACGTTGTTTAGTTTGATGGGTAAAGACTCTTCGTTTAAAAGGATGCCAATGATACAATTTCACTCTGTAACTCTAACTTTCAAAATGTTGTTCCCTTACATAAAAAGAGGGAAAAAAATAATAAAAAAGATGCAAACATATCATTCAAAGGGGTAAAGTGTAAACATACTTTCCACCCCGAAAGAGAGTACCGTCTTGAGCTAAATTGAAAGGACCAGATCTAGAAAGTTTCGTATCTCCATGGTTGTCCACTTCTCTTAGTTTTTAGGTCCACATCGCTACCCATCCATTCATTATTTATAATTAGCGTGTTGCTGGCAACATCCCGCGAAGGACGCATTAATCATCTCAATTAGTATACTAGTCGCTTCTAAAAGAATAGACAGAAAAAAATACCTACAGTATTTCCTTAAAGAGAAATGAAAGGTTTGAGGGTTGACGTCTCAGTATAATTTATTTAGAAAATGTTGTAAGAATTTATGTTTTCATCAACTATGTTTAAGAGGATAGACGGTCTGAAATGCTAATTTGGAGAATAGGTCACTTTTCCGACTGTTTACATATTTGTCTGATCCGCCCCACCCATACACCCCACCGACACATTACGTCCGTCTTTCTTTCAGGTTCGTGAAAACGAATAAGTGCCTGCACTTACTACTAATGCGAGATCTCAGTTGTATTAATATTTTGAACTTTAACACTTTTGAAAACGGTTTATTTCAAACTTTATTTTCATCGATTAAAGTATTTTCCTGAACCAGCACAGCTGAATGAACGGCTGACCATGCATTATAGCGACCGCAGTCATGCCTCCGGGGGCCAATTACGGTAATTTAAACGATCAAAGTTCTATTCTCATCCAATTTTGTCTCTAGTCCCATTCTAATCTAATTCTAATCTAGTTCTAATGCAGTTGGTGCGGATTTTCGTATTACGGTAAACGTAAAAACCGTTTCAAAAACGTTTAGAGATGTTACCCTATTTCAGTACAATCGATCATCGACTTGCCATTTGCATCATTGACACCTCTAGTTTGTTTGACACTTCTACAGAAAAAAAAAGAAAAGAGTGAGACGAAGCGATATGAGGAAATGAGAAAAAGATTTTCGCTTGGCGTTTCCAATTTGCTATTCTTCAAGTATTTTTTAGTTTGAAAAATGATAAAATATGTTCAAATGAAGAAGATCACGCACGTCAGGATAATTATATGCATTCTTGGCTGTTGGAGGATGTCCTCGAGGAGTACAGATACCTTGTGTCTGGAAGGCGGGTCGAGCATTTTGTTCAAACCTTGGTGCGATGCGAATGTGCCGAGATCCTGAATGCAGATAGGCCTGCCTGCATGAGCAGGCAATGGTCAGAGTGTAATCTGAGGGGCGGAAGGAATGGTGTGGTGTAAGGTAGGTATACCTATATAGTTATAGCCAAAGTTAATTCTAGCATCTACCCAGGGTGCTCTCAATGTTCTACACATTCTGCTCATTAGTAGTTATTCCTATCTACCACAGGACTTAATGAAAACGATTGTGATGCCAATAGTCAAAAACAAAACTGGGGACATCTCAGACAAACAGAACTATAGACCTATTTCACTGGCCACTATAGTAGCAAAGGTTTTGGATGTGTTGCTTGGTGTTGCTTGATGCTCAGTTAGAGGAGCAACTGCAGCTGCACGATGCCGGGCACTCTACTGAAACAGCGATCCTGAGCATGAAGCACACCGTCCGCTACTATATGGACAGACATACACCTGTGTATGTAGTGTCATATGATGTGCTGTGGAGCAAACTCAAGAAAACTAGTTTCCCTTCTGAGCTGCGTTTTGTTTTTGAGTATTGGTATGCGAACCAATAGAACCATGTCAGATGGTCTGATGCTTTATCGGATGCGTACAGGTTGGAAAGTGGGGTGAGGCAGGGGGGGCTTACGTCTCCCAAGCTGCTCAACCTCTACGTGAATGAATTATTGGTGGGCTCGGCAGTACACATGTTGGTTGTCATATTGACAATACATGCGTCTACAACATAAGCTACGCGGATGGCATGGTACTGCTGGGCCCGTCGGTCAATAGTATCAGACATTTGCTATTGGTGTGTGAGGATTTTGCGAGCAGTCATGGATTGTTATATACCATCAAGGAAAGTGAATTTATGGTCTTCAGAGCAGCAGGTAAGTGCAGAGATGTGCCTCCAATTACACTTAATGGTGTACCGTTAAAAAGAATCCAAAAATTTAAGTTCCTCGGCCACATTGTCTCTGAGGACCATAAGGACAACTTCGATGTAGAAAGGGAGCGCAGGGCGTTAGCAGTCAGGGGCAACATGCTAATCCGCAGGTTCAATGGCTGCACAAGATCAGTAAAAGTGACACTTGACTGACACTTTTCAAATCATATTGTTAGTCATTCTACGCCTGCAGCCTGTGGGTCAATTGCACACTCAGCTCGCTGAATGCCCTGCGCGTCCAATATAACAACATTTTCAGAATGCTGTTGGGGTGTCCGTCATGTTTGCAGAGGCGAGAACAGACGGATACCATGCAATCATTATAAAAAAAGCCGTCTCACTCGTCAGCCGACTGTGTGCAAGCCACAACAGCATGCTGGAGATGATAGCAGGCAGGTTTGACTGCCCCATCATCACACACTGCAAGAAAGTGATGATTTAATTCTTCTATTCTGTTTATGTTGTATTTTAATTTATGTGTGTACTTACTAATACACAAGGTCCTTCTTAATATGCTGACAATTTTTTAAGGGGATGATCAGACCATCAAACTGAACAACTTTCTCAAAGGGACCAATATCGAAATCACAGAAAAAAATCTGCTGTCCCATACATTTGGCTAGAGTCGGTTTGCAGTTTTGTATGGGACAGCAGATTTTTTTTTCGCGATTTCGATGTTGGTCCCATAGAGAAAGTTGTTCAGTTTGATGGCCTGATTTGATCATCCCCTTAAAAAGTGTCAGCATATTAAGTTTTGAACCCTGCAGTTCTTAAGTCAAACACCGTTACTAACACATGGATCTTTGTTATCTGTTTATGAATAAATATTATTATTATATGTCTTACGTTCTGTAATCACGAGCAATTATGTCCCGGACCTTTGGAAGGCGTGCATGGAGCCGAAGCCAACATGTAGAGGCCCGTTCAAAAGACTAGTTAATCTAAATGTAAGGGATACACATGGCTGACACCATCTCCGAGCGCACAAGATGATACACAAGGGGATGGTGCCCGCCAGGTGCAAAGACCATTGGAGTCCGGCACTATAGCCGTGATGGAAAAATAAGGTCTTGGGCTATGGAGGTGAAAGATGGATGGATGGATACTGGGCTATGGGAGGAGACTAACGAACGCCTGCCATGACAACTAGTCTCAAAATTGTAAATAGGGCAGGCGGTGACTCACCGACTCGTCGAGTGGGCCCCATTATTATTACTTAAAACTTGAGTTTGAAACTAGGTTACAATATTTTCAGGTGTAGAGTGACCAAAGGTGCTGAGTTTGAGAAAATTTTGTAAACATAAACGCCTGAAAGAAAGCCAAGCCAAGAAAAGTCACACACTAAGTGTTACAGGTGCCGTGTTTGACGTTAAAGTTAAAAACAACCAAATCAACAATAAATGTAAGTGTTATCAATTCCTATTTACTATTTACCTACTCTTGTTTATGAACATTGGCGTAGTTAGGGATTCTTCCTAAGGAGGGCAACCGGCCAGTCGGCTCATCAGCCACCATTGCCAGACTTGCCAGTGGCAAGTGTCAAAATTGACATTGCAAGGTCGGACTACAAATAAGATAATGTCGTCGCCATACAATCAAAAACCAGGTGCAAGGGAAGCAAGCTCAAGATTTTACTAGAATATGAATAAGTGATAATAAGATCCAAAACCTAGAGCGAGCGAGGCGAGCTAGAGATTTTACTAAAATATGAATAGGTCGGTAAGTGATAATACGATCCAAAACCTAGAGCGAGCGAGTCGAGCGACTAAAATATGAATAAGTTGGCACGTAATCATCATCATCAGCCCATTATCGTCCACTGCTGAACATAGGCCTCTCCCAAGGCGCGCCACAAAACTCTGTCCTCGGCCTTCCTCATCCAGTCGCTCCCCGCTACTTTTTTTTTAGGTCGTCAGTCCAGCTGACAACAGGGCGTCCCACACTACGCCTACCAGTTTGCGGTCTCCACTCTAGAACTCTGACACCCCACCAGTTGTCAGTTCTTCGGCAGATATGACCAGCCCATTGCCACTTCAGCTTGCTAATTTTCTGAGCTATCTCAACCACTTTAGTTCTCTGACGTAATAGCATGAATTAAACCCTAGAGCGACCGAGCTTGAGAATTTACCAAAATATGAATAGGTCAGCACGTTATGATACAATCCAAAACCTTAGAGCGAGCGAAGCGAGCTCGAGATTTTACAAAATTATGAATAGGTTGGTAAGTGATAATATGATCCAAAACCTAGAGCGGGATAAACATTTATGCTCACGACTATGTTCCCCGAGGGGGTAGTCAAAGATATTCTGAAACCTCAGAACATCCACGTTTCACCAGTGGTACCGGTAGAGTGGGATATTTAGGAAACAATCCAGGTGCTAACGAAGCGAAGCGAGCTGAGGGTCGCCTAGACACTCTCCTCACTCCACCTCCTAGACCTAGCTCTTGGATAGAATTTTTATTTGGACCCATCCTCAGAGGTACTGTTCATAAATTAGCAATACATGTAATTAGAGTAAAAGGAGGCCCGAAAACTCAGTCTGTAGTGAACCTAACAGCTCAGCTGCGAGTTGTGGGTTTGAATCAGTCAGCATTTGAATCCCACTAGAGGCAATCAGTAAGAACTAATAATAGGGTTCGTATCGGAATGAAATATGAGTTTGTACACCAATAGACTAGGTTATGGTAGTGTGTGTGTGTGAAGTAAAGTCTAGCGTGGTGTGTTGGGGAAGGTGAGCAGCCGCTTGTCACCTGTCAACAAGCCGGCACATGGCTCAGCTTTAGTGGATACAGCCCAGCCGCTAAGCGTTTCCGCTCCTCACATCTCTTCTTTTGTGGAGACCGGGCCTGAATGGGACTAGATAACCTCTGTGACATTTAATTTAACATCTCATACAACTACTATTTTGTTTCAGCAAACAGAAGAACGGCTGGAGAAAAACTGAACAGTAGAATGGAGAAGTATTGAGGGGACGAGAAGTGTAGTGAACGGGATTTTGTTATTTAGCTATCTCGTCTCCGCTCAGCTTCAGTGACACCACATAGACAATGGTTCAAACTAAGTACAGAAGATTTCTCACATTTGTATGGCACAATCAAAGCGGGGATGGATGGAACGGAATTAAGCAGGGTCAGGCCGGGTCGAGCTACATGTGAGCAGCAGCATAGAAAAAATAGAGATATAGGTTAACTCTGGACCGTACAGAAGATTTCCTCATCTCTCGGACCCACAGGATAACTTGGTCAACTCGGACAAAATGAACAACTTGGTCAACTGAGTTTTTCATGTTGTCCTAGCTGTCTGCTAGAGCAGTTGACTGAGTGCTACAACTTGGCCAACTCAGACAACATGAACAACTCCGTAAACTCAGTTGTAAGTACATGTTGACCGAGTTCATGTTGTCCGAGTCGTTAAAGTTATCCAAACTTTTCATGTTCTCAGAAGTAATTTAGTATAACAGAACAGAATAATTTAGTAAAGCGTGATCCTTTTAAGACTCGGTCAACATGGACAACCTGATCAACTCTGGCTGATGACACGTACAACTTGGACAACGCAGTTTACCGAGTTGTTCATGTTGTCCGAGTTGACCAAGTTGTCATACAGGGGTGCGTTCAGAACCTACGCCTAGAGTGCGCCCAGAGTGCACCCCGAGTGCAACTTTTCGCACTAACGCCGTTCCGAGGCTCGGTGAAAAGCGTTCTACCCATAAGAGCGAGCGAGAAGAACAACCGCACCCAAAGGTGCTGAACGCAGCCCAGGGTGTAACAAAACACCCTAGTAATACTTTAGGCTGTGGTTTAGTTAGACCATAAAACTGAACAACTTTCACTATAGAGCCAACATTGAGACAAAAAAAAAAAATTGGCCGTCACTGGACGCCCAGCAGATGTGAAACTTCTCTCGATGTAAATTTCGAACTTCCGTCAGACAAAAAGGTTGCGGATCAGAATTTCAAAGCCCTCCCATAAAAAGTTTCACTTCAAAAATCTGCTGTCCCATACTTACTTACATTTTAGTCAAGTCGGTACTGCAGTTTTGTATGGAACAGCAGATTTTTCTTTGTTGGCTTCATAGTGAAAGTTGTTCAGTTTGATGGTCTGAAACACCCCCTTAGGTATTACTAGGGTATTTTGTTACATTGTTTAAAGTACTTCCGACTATATGACTCTGTCAACTTGGAAAACATGTACGACTCGGGCAACGTGGACAACTTGGTCGACTGTTGTCTAAGTTGACAAAGTTGTCCACGTTGCCAGAGTCGTTCATGTTGTCCTAGCTGTCCAAGTTCCGTTCAGTGTCCAAGTCCTTCATATTGTCGGAAGTACCTGCTTATAGAACATCTTGGTCAACATGATCTAAATTGGACAACTCAATGTTCGAGATGAGTAGGTGTATGACTGAATTGTTTATGTTGTTCAAGATGACAGAGTTGTTCATGTTGTCAGAAGTCCTTGTAGTCAAAATATAACAGAACAGAATCATTCATTAAAGATAGTGGTATGACCGAGGAAAATAAATTCCTCTTTGTCACCAGCGTGTAAAAATTTGTGACAACAAGTCTGTTGTCTACACCTGTGAAAGTGACTGATCACGTCTACCATGCATATAAAGATAGATAGTAGTAGTTAGGGCATGCGGGCGGGCCTAGACCCGACTGGTGCATCCTGAGATATTATGAAGATGAACTAATTCTCTATTGTTACTATGGCAGCGGTATGCGGTGGAGAGCAACTGGCCTGCTTGTCGCTTCTTGACAAGCTATTACACATCTCCGCTCTGCGCTAAGATCCTCCACTTTTCTCTGCTTTAATGGATAGCGGTCGATGTCTCAAGACAATCCATCCATATAAGTGATTTTGCTAAGATGTCGATTAGATTCAAGATGTTGACCAGTGAATGAAGATCTTTTACTCATTATTTTTAATAAAATCTATAAAAATAAAACAATTTCGTAAATTTTTTGCGTTTTTTATTTAATTTCCCACAAACTGTAAGAAAACATGATCAGACTGGATGACAACAAGGAGGTCACGTCACACACTGTATTATAGCATAACATAAATGCTCTCGACTTTATTCCCCGAGGGGGTAGTCAGAGATATTCTGAAACCTCAGAACATCCACGCTTCACCAGTAGCACCGAAACTCTGTCCAGTATGACTTGTGATCATTTTGCCACTTATAATGGTAGTGGGTACAATACATGCCTCGAAACTGAAGCACGCCGGTTTCCTCGCTATGTTTTCCTTCACCGAAAAGCCAGTGGTGTTACAAATCTTACATAAATTCCAAAAAACGCAGTGGTACGAGTCGGCATGGGCGGGGATCGAACCATCGACTACTACATGCCAGGTTACTCACCACGGCACCATATTATAATCTTTAAAGACTGACAGAGTTCAGGCGCTGCTAGTGAAATGTGGATATTATGAGTAAGTATATCACTTTCGCTGCTGACGACCTACGGCGTAGGTCGGCGACAAATGGGCCGCAGTGCTAAAGAACCCACGTAACGAGTCAGTTATATTGCATTTCGGCTGGCCGCGCGAAGCACCAACAACCTTACGCCTGACGGGTGACCCACGAGACAAGCCAGTTTATCGTTTCACAGTTACAACTGTGCGCACAACCTATGACGGGGGTCAAGTTTCACCTGTGGTCGGATCGGCGCTCATGAGCTACAGCGCGAGACACCCAAACCTTATGCCTGTGCGGGCTGACCCACGAGGTGAGCTGCTTTGGTCGTTTTACGTTACGACTGTGCGCATGACCTACGAGGGGCGTCGGTTTTAGCACTGCACTAGGGTTATGATTTTGAGCTTAGCAGCGAAAGTGATTTATATACTACTCCATCGGAGGCCGTCCATTCCCCTTCTGAGGACTTCTGAGGACAGTCATCATGCACTTATAATATCTTGCTCGTCTGCTTCGGATAGGTACACCGGCTTGTGGAAGACAAAATTTCCAAATTTCCACCTTCCCCAATGATTATCTGATTGAACTTGGTTCTGTAGAATGTCAATGTGCCCAAAACCTACAACAAAAAAGAATATTGTGTGATTGCTTAGGTTACACTTATGAGGTCAGTAAGTGATATAGTGGTTCTTTGGTCGGTTCATGTGGAGGATGAATAAGCAATGCAGCAGATAGTTACTCGGTTACATCCTACAGATAAATTAGGTGCGGAGTACCTACTCAAAACAAGTGCAGTGTAGTTAAGTACAGTATGTAAAGATAGGTATTTGGATCCAAAGGAGGTGAATAGTCTGCCCATCCCACAACTGGGAAATAGGTGTGGGGGTGATTAAACTTTCAGATTTATGATTTACTGCTAGGAACAAATAACAATTGGATGGATTGTCTTGATGTAGGCAGTAGCAATAGTTCTCACCACTCCGAGTGATTCGTCTCAACCTAGGGTCTCGAGGTAATGTTATGTGTTAAGTTATCTTGCATAAAAGAATAGTTACCATTAAAATACATGTGCCCCACGACGACGAAGATATGGCATCACAAGACATGCTGCATTGCATGATTCTTGTCTTGATTTCCACACTCAGGTTTCACATCCAAGTTCTTCTAACACATAGTTAGGTAGGTATATAACGTGTATGCCGTGAGAAGGGTCAGGTCCGAAGGTAATTAGTTGAGGAGTTAACTCCTTCGACAGTCTCTACCGTTTTATGTACCGCGCGAGTCTCGCCTAAAGCACACGTCTTCCCTACATGGTTGGGATGACATCTAACTCACGAAAACCAAGGTCCACTTCATGAAAATCTGGTGAATCAACAGTTTTATCAATGTTTTTCAGTTACAAATCTCTGAACGATCGTAAAAAAGTTGTGAAAAAGTAGATATTTTGTAACTACAACAGAATCGTTCAAAAACGTTTGAGCCATCTGTCAAAACGGCTCTAACGGCTGTCAAGAGCAATACCACGTTTAGCGTAATACCAAATTTTTAAAAAGCTAAGCTTCATTCGTGGTCCAATAATGGTTCGGTCACCAAATATTTACCGTAATTGGCCCCCAGGTCGGTGTCGACAGACTTAGCTCGTTCTCATTCTGGTACAAAGCCACGGTGCTGCCAGGTGAGCTCAGATTTTATGAGCTAGAACATAAATGTACCAAACATTTAACGTTATTACGAAAATATCATTTGAATTGGATTGAAATCTGGATAAACCTAATGTACGTTTGAACGTTATGACATTTTTGATTCGATACTAACTTTAATTCGAATTCGAGATTCGCAGAAGAACCAGAGTAGTCAACCTAACCCAAAGAATTACTAAACTAATGTGGCAATGGGCGGGGCACATTGCTCGCTGAACCTATGACCGATGGGGACGAAGAGTTTTTAAGTGGCAACCACGTAGGTACCGGAAAGCACAGCGTGGGTAGGCCACAAGATGAACAGACGACCTGGTGGAGGCGGCGGGATCCCGTTGGATAAGGCCGGTCGTTGTTGCAGTCCTTGGGAGGCCTATGTCCAGCAGTGGACGGCTATCGGCCGAGATGATGACGATGGCTAGATTAAATGTAACTAGGGCTAGTTAGGCTATAGGCTAGTCATTAGAAAACAATGGGGGCTAGATACCAAAAAAATAGCTAGATGTGACTGAAATGTAACAGGGCAACTCTGAAAGCCAACTCTGTAAATAAAAGGTGAGGAAAATAGACGGTTATGCAGTTCCGCAGTACGGTTTGCGGGTCAGAGGTGCTAAAATAGTTTGGGGAACATTCAATATTTGTTTTCTACTGCAGACAGAAATGTTTTTAGGGACCTTGTTTTACATGGATGTGAATATGAAGGCAAAATGTGAACGCATGTGTACTAAAATCGTATTCTCAGAATCAGTAACTGGTCATCACTGAATGGGGATTTTTTATTTAAATTCACACACATAGTGTTGAATTTTCATACACCCAATATTGGCTTGTTTGATAAAAGAAACAAGTTTTTGTCGATTTCAGGTTTTATTAGGCTCGGGTCCCACGGCCTGTGTATAGACAAGCCGCGCCACGACGCGCCTCGCCTGTACTCGCCTGTAACACCACGCGCCGACCCGTTCCCACGGCGCCTGTGGCTCGCCATGCCAGTCAGTGTTACCATTGCTACGCAAGGGAATGAGCCATTTATTTCTTTTATTTCAAAGCCAAATTATTATATAATATTATAATGTCTAAATTGTTACATATTTCATTTCTTGTTGTTTTAATAACTGAAAAACAATCTTTCTTTTCTGAATTATTCTGCAAGAACATAGAGTATAAAGAGACCGGAATAAGTAAAAAAAAAGAAATACGATAATTGTCGCGTCTTACGTAATCACCGCGGCACACGAAAACTGCATTGGAAAAGATTTGCATGTAATGTATAGAAACAAAACGAACTTTCACGACAAACCGTGCTCTGTAATTTGTCCGTAATAAGAAAATGTAAAATTACGGCTAATTTATATAAACACAGCTGAAATATAAACTACTAAGTTAGTAAATATGGCGCAGCGCTAGTCGAGAGAAAAAAAGAGCTACTCTAGTTCCGAAAAGCCGAACTTGGCAACACTGTCGCTACAATCCACGCACCAACTGTAGCTAGCTTGTAGATAGGGTCCCACGGCATGTGTGTTGTCAATCCACACGCCACGCGCCACGCCGTGGGAACAGAGCGCCTGTCGCGGCCTGCGGTGCGTATTGCTATCCATCGAAAGTCGGTAACTTCAAAGGAAACGCCTGTCGCCGCCTGTACAAGCGCGTGGATTGCCGAGCCAGTCAGGAATAAATCTACCCGATGGGGAGTTTTCTGACAGCTAGCAAAACATAGTTCCAACAAACCGCGATAGATGGCGTTGACGCCAGATGGAGGAGAACAACTTGGACAACATGAACAACTCGGACGACATGGTCAACTCTGACAACATGGTCAACTCGGACAACATGGTCAACTCAGTCAACATGGACAACATGAACAACTCTTGACAACTCAATTAACTTTGACAAAATCCACCGTTGATCATGTTGACTGAGCTGACCGTGCTATTAAGGTTATTCACGTTGTTCAAGTTAACCATGTTGACCAAGTTTGCCATGTTGTCAGAGTTGACTTTGTTGACCATGTTGTCAGAGTTGACCATGTTGTCCGAGTTGACCATGTTGTCCGAGTTGACCATGTTGTCAGAGTTGACCATGTTGTCCGAGTTGACCATGTTGTCCGAGTTGACCATGTTATCCGATTTGTTCATGTTGTCCGAGTTGACCATGCTATCAGAGTTGTTCTATTTTTTGTTTGTTTTGACAGTTTAAAGTTGTTCAGTTTGATGAGTCGAGTATGTGGTTTAAAGCAGTGCGGGCCCAAAGTTAATTTTGATTAAAATTAAAAATAATTAACTATTATTAACAATTTTAATCTAAAAAGTTGATTAAAAATGAACTAATCTTACACTCAGTTGCAGAAACGCTCCTTAAAGTTAACCCACAATTAACTGATTTAGTTGCAGGAACGGTCATTAAAGTTAATCCTCAATTAAATCTCTTGCTAGGTTTTACTACGTCCACAAGACAAAAAATTACAGCAAGAGATTTAATGGAGGATTAACTTTAATGACCGTTCCTGCAACTAAAACTCAGTTGCAGAAACGCTCATTAAAGTTAATCCTCAGTTAAATCTCTTGTTAGCTTTTACTACGTCCACAAGACAAAAAATTACTGCAAGAGATTTAATGGAAGATTAACTTTAATGACCGTTCCTGTAACTAACTCACTTGCAGAAACGCTCATTAAAGTTAATCCTCAATTAAATCTCTTGCTAGGTTTTACTACGTCCACAAGACAAAAAATTACAGCAAGAGATTTAATGGAGGATTAACTTTAATGACCGTTCCTGCAACTAACTCGGTTGCAGAAACGCTCATTAAAGTTAATCCTCAATTAAATCTCTTGCTAGCGTTTCTGCAACTGAGTTTTAGTTGCAGGAACGGTCATTAAAGTTAATCCTCCATTAAGTCTCTTGCTGTAATTTTTTGTCTTGTGGACGTAGTAAAAGCTAGCAAGAGATTTAATTGAGGATTAACTTTAATGAGCGTTTCTGCAACTGAGTTAGTTGCAGGAACGGTCATTATAGTTAATCCCCCATTAAATCTCTTGCTGTAATTTTTTGTCTTATGGACGTAGTAAAAGCTAGCAAGAGATTTAATTGAGGATTAACTTTAATGAGCGTTTCTGCAACTGAGTTAGTTGCAGGAACGGTCATTAAAGTTAATCCCCCATTAAATCTCTTGCTGTAATTTTTTGTCTTATGGACGTAGTAAAACCTAGCAAGAGATTTAATGGAGGATTAACTTTAATGAGCGTTTCTGCTACTGAGTTAGTTGCAGGAACGGTCATTAAAGTTAATCCTCCATTAATTCTCTTGCTGTCACTTTTTGTCTTGTTGACGTAGTAAAAGCTAGCAAGAGATTTAATGGAGGATTAACTTTAACGAGCGTTTCTGCAACTGAGTTAGTTGCAGGAACGGTCATTAAAGTTAATCCTCAATTAAATCTCTTGCTAGCTTTTACTACGTCCACAAGACAAAAAATTACTGCAAGAGATTTAATGGAGGATTAACTTTAATGACCGTTCCTGCAACTAAAACTCAGTTGCAGAAACGCTAGCAAGAGATTTAATTGAGGATTAACTTTAATGAGCGTTTCTGCAACTGAGTTAGTTGCAGGAACGGTCATTAAAGTTAATCCTCCATTAAATCTCTTGCTGTAATTTTTTGTCTTGTGGACGTAGTAAAACCTAGCAAGAGATTTAATTGAGGATTAACTTTAATGAGCGTTTCTGCAACTGATTTAATGGAAGATTAACTTTAATGACCGTTCCTGCAACTAACTCAGTTGCAGAAACGCCCGTTAAAGTTAATCCTCCATTAATTCTCTGTCACTTTTTGTCTTGTTGACGTAGTAAAAGCTAGCAAGAGATTTAATGGAGGATTAACTTTAACGAGCGTTTCTGCAACTGAGAGTGAGTGTTAATCATTTTCATTTCAATTAAAAATGCAAAAATCTTAACATAGGCGTAGCAAGGGGGGGGGGGGGGTATATCTATAAATCTAGTCATAGTTTTAACCTTGACATACTGATAGGGTAGTACTGTAGCCGGGGGACTTTTTAATTACAAAAAAGATTACCGATTGCCGTTTACAAATTATTGTATGGTACTAAATGACTAATATTAAAACCTAAGTCTTACAGATCACAACCCGGCGTAGAAAAAAAATAAAAAGATTTAGTCTTTAATTTTTAAATTTCGAGGTTTTCTTTTATTTCTATACTGACATTTTCAAACTAAGGTGAAGAACATGGCAGTATAGAAAATAGCCTCGAAATTTGAAACGTTTCAGACTTATTTTTTTTTTTTTTCTACGGCGGGTTGTGATCTGTAAGACTTAGGTTTTTATTATATTAGTCATTTAGTACCTTACAACAATTTCTAAACGGCAATCGGTAATCGTTTTGGTAATTAATAAGTCCCCTGGCTACAGTACTATGTCAATGGCTCGGCAATCCACGCGCTTGCACAGGCGCGGCGACAGGCGCCCCTTTGAAGTTACCGACAGCGATCCGGACACAATACACACCACAGGCGTCCACAGGCGTCTACAGGCCAAGACAGGCGACACCGTTCCCACGGCGTGTGGCTTGGCGCGATTTGCGTATATACAGGCCGTGGGAACCGAGCCTTAGCAGTCAAAATTTTGAAATTTTGTAGATTATCTAACACACATTATCTATAAACATAAAATCATTTTTATCGTCTTCATAATTTCTAAATGATGTAGAACTACATCATCATTCAACTCATACCAATCCCCAAACGTCTTATCACACTGCTCATTCGTTCCTTCGTTCGTTCATTCGTTCAGCTGCTCTACACCCTGGAAAGCGTCTGTGGCGCGTTGCGGAGAGCTACGGAAACTCAATTTTGGGGTCCAAGTTCAAATCCGCACGGATGACATGCATGTATCATACATGATACATACATACATGATCTTTTCCGAAAAGGACAAGTGCGTAGCACCCTCAATCGACGGAAGTGCATGAAGAGATGTATGAATTTGAATGAGGCTAAAGAGGTGTGTCAGAGTCGTAGCGTGTGGCGGTCCGTGGTCTCTGCCTACCCCCATGGGACAATGGCGTGAGCTTATGTATGTATGTATGTATGTATGTATGTATGTATGTATGTATGTATGACATGCCATCTACCAATTAGTTTTTCTACTTATGTAAGTACCTAATACCGACTGCTCTCAAACGGTGAAGAAAAATATCGTGAGGAAACCTGCTTACGCTGAAGAAGAAATTCCGATACGTACCTAAGTGAGGTCTATCAATCCGCACTGTTCACGCGTGGTGCACTGACGTCCATACACCCTAACCGCCTGGCCACGGGACAGGGCGACCGGCGGCGCGTCTTGCGATTTTAGAATACACTGCCTACGCGCCGCTGCGTGCTTGCGTAATAGTAGGGACACAACGCTCAGTGTATTCTAAAATCGCAAGACGCGCCGCCGGTCGCCCTGTCCCGTGGCCAGGCGGTAAGGGTAGGACTGTGCCTTGTATTGGGACGTATATATTATAAGCTGTGATGTTGATGATGATGACTTTACACCCCACATACTTTGTAAGGAGATCATATCTACTGCATACCCGCCGCCAATCGAAAAAGACTTTTAAATTCTTCTCAAATAAAAATTTGACACCAGTTAAAATAACTCTCAAACTTGGTTCAACAAGTTCTTAAATTATTTGAAATCCATCCAAGAGGATTTCTTAATCTTTCTACGCTCTTTTCTGTAAAAGTCTCACGTTATTATCATCCAAGGAAGTTTTTTGATGTCATTAGTCATTGCACAAGGAAATTTTCCTTCATCCGTATTTCAGCGTTCCTTAGCTACAAAGTGAAGGGTTTACAGTTAAGCTTGATTCTATGATACTCTTTTAACTGATACTGTAACAAGAGACAAAGTAATGAATGTATCCTTACATCTAGATTCAATCTCTTATCGGATCCTTGTCTATTAGATTAACAGATTCTTGTCTCAATCGAAGTACCAAAATCTAGTCCGGACTTGCCTTTAATTATGATGATAAGACACCGATACAGACAGAATACATAAATGGATACAAACCTTCACAAACTTCACAAACAAATCCATAACTTGGTTATGAATATTAGTATTGAACTATTTACCATAATATTTCCACCTTGCGGGATTAGAACCTGTGACCCTTGACTCGGCAGGCAGGTTCACTGCAGAGTGTTGATCGGGCTGATAACTCACCTATACCTACTCATAAAACAGTTCTGTGACTGACTTACTGACTGACAGACAACGCACAGCCTAAACTATATGAAATTTGGAATATAAATTCTAGGAAAGATATTGGGGTGCACTAAGAAGGTATTTTTCTACCTATTTATTATAATTTCACGCGGAAGTCGCACTAACTGCTTTCAATGGTTATTTAAATAAGTTAAGTTCTAGTTCTTCTTTGTGCGTGCATGTAATACCACACATGCGCTCCTTAAGAAGTATGTGTGGTAATTACTTTGGTTGATCGAATCAAGAACTGTGTGATAAGGGATTGGTGTAAGTTGAAGGATGATATAGTAACAAGGATTGAAAGGGGTATGCTTTGATGGTTCGGTCACGTAGAGAGAATGAATGAAAGAAGACTAACGAATGAAATTTATCAAGCAAAGGTGAGCGGAAGTGTTGGGAGAGGCCGTCCGAGGAAAACATACCATGATCAAATGAACGATCTTTTCCGAAAAGGACAAGTGCGTTCAATCGACGGAAGTGCATGAAGAGATGTATGAATGTGAATGAGGCTAAAGAGGTGTGTCAGAATCGTAGCGTGTGGCGGTCCGTGATCTCTGCCTACCCCCATGGGACAATGGCGTGAGCTTATGTATGTATGTATGTATGTCCTCTTCGTGCAAATGTTTAATGGACAAATACATGTAGAGAACCCTTTATTGAATAGCCGACTCACGCTTGTTTGGTTTTTATTATGCTCTGTTAGTGTGATTAATGCTAGTATCATTTTCGCCTTCTCCCATTTTCTTGGAAACTGAAACTTAGAATTTTTTAATGCTACTTTTATGTTTTTTAAAAATGTCGTTCGTTACAGACAGGTCATTTTGTGCTGGGGATTACACTAAAAAGAAAATAGTAATAAATACCTTTGTTTATTTTTCATACTCTGTACTTTGTATATTTTCGGTACTACTGGTGAAACGTGGTTGTTCTGAGGTTTCAGAATATCTCTGACTACCCCCTCGGGGAATATAGTCGTGAGCATATGCTTATGCTATGCTTATGCTTATGCTTTATTTTTCATTATTATGAGATCAAAACACTTTTTTTGTTTATTTGGATAATTGTTGCCTTGTAGGATGCACCCCGAAAGGTGATCGAAAACCATTATAATTATTTTCTTTGATCTCGGTCTGGATCCCCAATAATGGTCGCTGGCGTCCAGGTAAATCCGGGAATAGGTGGCGGGATAACCTGGATAAACCAGTGGCCAGAAATTGCCAAAACAGGAACAAGTGGAATATTATAAAGATTAAAACGTTGCCCAGCAGTAGAATGGTAAAAACCGTCTTACCGATGTACCTGCGCAGTTGATCAATTTAAACATTTTTTTGTGCTATTGGCTAATTTTTTCGCGCCTTTTTGCTGCTATCCGACTTTACTCTCTTATAGATGTCTTCGGGTATTGACGGGGATGGAAATGAAGATTTACGAGCGGAATTATTTTCCTGGTCGTACTGTACACCAACTTTGACAAGGTACACTTGTGTTCATGCTAATGTTACTAAAAAACATGCAACTGATGATAACTTATAATTGAAGCAATATAAGTAAGTACATCCTACGCATATGCACATGGGAAGAAGGCCTATGCATAGGCATATTACACATGCGTTGCCATTTAAAAATCCCAATCAAAGACAATCCGTCACCATTCAGCAACGAAAACTCAGCCAACAATCTACTTTCGCCAAGCGAAATGCGGAATACTAAATCGCAAATTCGCACGTTGCGGTAGCAAATAAAACAAGCGGGGAACACGGGATTTTCGGTGGGTTTGTTAGCAAATTAGATTATTGCTCAGTACTATAGAGCGAATATCTTGTTCATTGGCCGAATTGCGTAATTTGCCTGTTTGTAAAACAGTGTTGCGGGGAGCGTGTTTCTGGTTAATCATTGCTAAAATATTTGCGTGAATAATACATCTCTGTGACGGACTATAAACAACTGTTTTGGTATGTTAATCTTTCCCTCCCTCTGTTTATCCATTGTTTCTTGTTGTTCCTCTCAAAAGTTAAAGTTCTACCAAAGTGTACTATAAACTAATAGTAATGCAGAGGACGCAACAGCACAGGTCCGGCACTCTATAAAAACATTTTGATTTTCGTGAAAACTGTCCATGACATCGTGAACAGGACTGAAAGACTGACAGGACTCTTTGTATTAACTAACGTCATCCATATTTCGTTACCTTTATTGTTCGTTCTGGAGTGCGATTTTTGAATCTCATTCGGTGAGCTCAGCAGTTTAAAATGTCAAAATTACTATGGAGATACGCATCTTGCTACTGCTGATTTGACATCAAAAAATCATAATTCAAAGATGCATGAGAACGCTTTTGTATGAGATTTAAAAACCGTTCAAGCTCACTGATGACATTCAAATATCGCAACCCTGTTATTTAAAATAGTATTTTAACTAAAGAATTACTGAAAATGTGAATGTAAAGGCTTATTACACCTTCCTAAATTCAGATTATAATTGAGGGAGCTATAGGGTAAAAAAAGGACGTACTTGCAACGTCCCGTTCTAACCTATACCTCTGTCCCGCAATTCGAATCTGAATTTATGATGGTGTATTAAGCCTTTAAGCGTTATTTTTCAACGTTTTTTAGCACTGAAAAGAGATAATGTTATGTAGTCAAATACTGCGGGTGCACGCGCTTGACTGCATTCCCTTGCTTGGCTTCCCTAAAGTGTCCCCAGAAATTGTGAGGTGAGGTGGGGTATCTGAAATCAGAGAGAGGCGGGGGAGTGGCCGTTCTGTATGTAGAACTATATACTATTACCTATTTTGTGGCGACAGGTCAATTGAGTGAGAAGTGCGCTGGCCGGGAGAGAACATCCCCGCCACCCATTACTGCCTGCGCGCATACCCTCAAAGCGATTCAATTAAGGTACGCCCACGCACGAACTTCCTACCTAACAGGAGAACGTATCTCCGGTTTTTATTTGACGTGACGTTATGTTTCGAAAAAAATAATTCTAAAATATTTATTTTTACTGAAAATTCAAACCACCCTTTTAAATATTAAAACTACTAGGATGAAACTTTTAAAAGGTCTCCACTGAAGTTCTGCGGTTTTTACCAATTTATGCGTTTTAGATTATTGAATTAGCTTAACAGTTCACTGATAATATTAAATATCAGCCAAGGCTATATCGGGATTCAATAGCTTTGTGGTATTTAATCTGTAGTTGGCAGTCGAATCCGACATATTGCATTATTGGTATAGCTCTTCCCTTTTCCGCTTTTTATTTTTAATATTGTAACGTCATCATCAATGCAACGTGAAATCTTAAAATCAAATAGAATAAAGCTTTGTCGTAATTCGGAGATTTGCAAATTTTTTTGTCTTATGACGAATTTCAGAGGCACTTATAAATGTTATTTATTAGCAAAACAGCTATTTATAACCAGTGGCTTTAGCATGATGCGGTGATAAGGCTAGATCACGCATTTTATCTCGTTTGTTCGCGCGCAATTAGAAAGAGAGCGAAGGCGCAATAGCGTTATGTCACGCTGCCATACTACGGCTGCCAATGAGCTTATACAACTAAAGGGATAGCTTCTTACAAACAATTCTCAAAAATGCGTAACCACTTCAGAGTTTCAAAGACGTAGCTTGGAAATCGATACATACGCCAAAGTAAACTATGTTTGTCTCGTTTCTTCTGCCGTCAAAAAAATTACGATGAAATGAGAAAGACGTTATTATTTTAAAAACGTCAGTACAAACGGCCACTGTTGCCAGTGGTTAGAAATAATTTACCCAGAATTAATTACTGAATTTAATTAATTTATTACCTGAATTCTAAACTTGAATATATAGTCTGTGTTTTCTGATCAGCGGCGGGTTCGTGCGTGGGCGTACCTTAATTGAATCGCTTTGAGGGTATGCGCGCAGGCAGTAATGGGTGGCGGGGATGTTCTCTCCCGGCCAGCGCACTTCTCACTCAATTGACCTGTCGCCACAAAATAGGTAATAGTATATAGTTCTACATACAGAACGGCCACTCCCGCTGAGCTTCACCACTACTTGTTTTTATTACACTATGCTTCAACTACATAATATATCTTGGTTTCTGTGGTACTGTTGCTAATTTTCGTCCAAAATGTCCCTTGCCTTCATACTTACATGTAGGCTATGTATGACTAAAGGCAAGGGACTCTAGAAAGGGAAGGAAGGGACGAGGCATTTTTGTAAAAGATGTGTGTTTCTGACCGCATCTTCTCTACAACGGAACACCTTCGTACGTAGCGGTAAAGTCCAAAAGTTTACACGTTAAAAGCTATCGACATGATTTTATTTTGAACAACAATGCGCCGTAGATACTGTATTTATTTTAGAAATACCTACCATATAAGACTCTACAGAACAAGAATGTATGCGTCGAGAGAGTGTACAGTCCGGTCCGCTTTCATTAACTTTGATGGTTAACCGTACCTCTGTAATAAATAAAGCAAATAAATACCATGAAAGAGAATCCCCTCATAAGCAAAAATATTGACTCACGGTATTAGTGATCGCATTTCCATCAGATCTTCCCGTTGCATGAGAAATTGGGTGAAATTACGTTGGAAATTTCTTCCTGTAAATACGATATAACAGATTCATTGTAAGAAATACCTGGAAAAACACTTATTGCCTGATACGTAAGTAAGAAATTTGCTTGGATCACGTGACTTCATGTTCGGAGCTATGTAATTTCATCGACGACAGCCGTGGCTGGCACGCATTGGTAATTTTCCTGCGGTTTACCTGGTACGGAATTTAATGAATTCTTTTCACTTTGTGTGTGGGCTGCGAGTAATCTTAGAGCAGTATTTCTGAATTATATACCTATAGCATTCTTGTGAGGATGTATACTCGTATACACGGCGACACATCAAGCTACGCATAACCAAAATAAGCTGGCTACGCGTAGGTAGAGTAAAGTTTAACGTGGCGCGGCCAGCTTATGTTTGTATTGCGTAGCTTGATGTGTCGCCGTGTGTACATTCGTACTTATAAGTACATACTACGTAATGCATAACCACATGAACAAATATAATATCCCTACAACTGTCGGTGCACTCACACGTAGCGCGAGGTGGAGGACTTACACACTTAGCACTTAGTATGATGCACGCTAAGTGTGAATACACCGACAGACAGCGGTCACTTTTATGAAGCTTTCGTTCTGTAGGGATGTTTATTCATGAAATAACGAGAAAAAACTAATTTAAAGAAACGTGTTACTGAAATAAACTCGTTTATTAAATCAAAAAATAAAAATAAAACACGACTAAATTTACAAAATGTCAAAATCAGCAACACGTAGGCTTCGTCACAACAGTAAAACATCATCAACACATCCGCACCATACTTCGTCAAAGGCACCATTCCAAAAAAAACATAAATTATCCGCATGCAAGCTTCGTCAAACTAAGACTAAAAATACAACAATAGGCATCGGCAACATGCTTCGTCAAGTTAGTAAACCTACCTACGTGTTACTTGTAATAACATGCACTGTCCATTAAAAGGTGACAAGCCATGCACCACTTGCAGAGTTTGAGCACTGCTAGTGAAGTGTGGATATTGAAAGAATGCTTTATTTATAATTGCTCAACTACTCACTCAAGAAATATTATAGTTGTCAAAGTATGCTTATCCTGTAGATATACCCTTGCTACTTATGGATGCTCATTCAATAAGCAGAAAAAATCATCTAGACCAGGGAGGGCCAAACTTTTCAAATACGCATTCTACATTGACACTCAGATATACCTGACTGAGTTATACCTGATCGATAAAAAAAAATTATAAAATGTTGGTGGTGGATGTTCGGCATTTAAAATGGTCGTCTGTTAACCGAGCGAGACCGATGTTTCATTAGTTTCATAACATCATAAAAAACGCTGACTCACACTCTACTTTTTTGGTTAATACCGAAATTTGTTATAGTTTCCAAAAATCGACCACAACAGCACCAATTTTCTCCTTCGACCGCATTTAGCATAGCATCAATTAATCTAAGAACATTTTATGAAATTAATGGCCCAATTTTAATAACTGTTTCAGCTACTTTACTTTAAAAACTTCTACATCTGCTACAGTTTCAACATTCAAAAACAGTAACAGCGAAACATTGGAATTTATGGAATTTAAATAGGGAAAACTGCGCCTTGATGTTTTCTATTTATTTTATTGAACTCTTCGCGGGCCCCCATAAAAGTTGACGCTGTCGTCCGGTCGACTGTGGTCGACGTCTTGGCCCCACTTATCTTGGCATACCAGATGTTGGCTTGGTGGTGGCTTGGAGTTCGAACTTTAAAAAGTACATTCGATCGATAGCCAATCCGCGAAAAAACATTATCAACTCTTCAAAACGTTGAGGTCGGGTAAGCATTGAAATTTTTTATGGAATTGCGTTTTCTTAACGCAGCTGTAAATCTCATAGTGATAGGTTTTCGGTTGGTAGTCTAGTTTAGGCTCTAAATTACAATTCAAGTCAACAGCTTGGCTTGATAAATAAATAAATATCTTGGACAGTGTCACACAAATTATCTAGTCACATTTAAAGTTCCAGAATCTAGCCTGGACTTGTATTATGATAACTAGACAACGATATAGAATACATTATATAGATACAAACATCCATGGCTCGGATACAAATATTCATATTCGTCATACAAATATTTGTCCCTTACGGGATTCGAACCCGCGACCCCCGGCACGTTAGGCAGGTTCACTACAGACTGTACTGTCGTGCCGTCGTAGATATAATTCTAAAGATAGCGTTTTGAAAATATATCTACATTTTAGTAACTACACGAAGAGAAAAATCGAGTCACTTTTACTAGTATTTTGTAGTATAATGTTTATTTATTTCCTTTTTGGAGAACTTACAACGACAGCTGATGCTGACAAGAAGTTCCCATTTGTGACAACTATAAATTTTGGTAGACCTTCGGAACAGCATAAGAAAGAGTTTCTGGTACTACATATCTTGGTAGATAATTCAGGTAAATATCTCCCAGGAATTAAAGTAACATTGTGTTGTATTGTTAAGAAAATATTTCTTTTGCAAGTAGCATTAGCAATGCCCATATTTCGTTCTCGTGTACAGTGAAGTGCACCACAACTATTGCAATCAATTCGCGTCGGTCAATCTATTTGTACCATCAATCTCTATTAGCTGCTGAACGGACCATTACATTTATTGCCTCAACTTCTGTGAAGCTAATTGGTGAGAGGGTTTTAATAAAAGTAGAGTTTTATGCAGGGTGTAACAGAAAGATGTGGTCTGTATATATGGATGGTTTAGTTCAGATTGTTACACTAATAACTTTAGTTCTAGGGTCATAATCCCTAGAGAAAACGAGTTAAAGTAACAAACAATTGAGCTGCCGATTACCGTCATCTCAGCCGATGGACGTCCGCTGGTGGGCATAGGCCTCCCCCATAAGGATCGCCATAACGACCGGTCCTGCACTGCCCTCATCCAACCGGTTCCCGCCGCCTTCACCAGGTCGTCGGTCAACCATGTGGGGGGGGGGGGGGGGGGGGGGGGATACCCACGCTGCGCTTTCCGGTACGCGGTCGCCACTCGAGAAATCTTTAGGGCCAAAGTCATCGGTGCAGCGAGCAATGTGCCACGCCCACTATCACTTTAGTTTAGCAATTCTTTGGGCTATGTCAGCCACTCTGGTTCTTCAGCGTTGAAATAAGATTGCAAATTGAATTCCATGAAATTGAACTGATTGACTGCCTTCAAGCAATGACAGACGTTCTATCCCGTCTTTCTGCTGTATTTCAAAATCAATGCAGTTCAATCAGGATTAACCTGGGCAGTGTTGCACTGACTATCGATAGCCAACAATCGATACTTTTTTAAACAAGCATAATGAAACTATAATAGTGTACGTATATGCTCGTTAAGAGGATAGACCAGTACACTTTTCTCCATACAAACGTATTCCCCTGTTTTCTCCCTGGATAATAAAACTAGAGCAAATATTTTTTTACCATAGTCATATTCATATTCAACAATCTATGTCACCACCAGGCCCGGACTGGCCCTAGGGCGTACCGGGCAAATGCCCGGCGGGCCGCGGCTCTGGTGGGCCGGCCGTCCAGAGCGGCGACCGGACGGCCGGCCCATCGCCTTTCGATACCGGCCCACGCCCAAGGGTAGCAGGTAAAGGGGGCGCCAATATCAAGAGTTTGAAATAAAAGTATTACAACGACTTCGCAATATAGCATTATTCTACAGTGAAATCTTGAGCTCGCTTCGCTCGCTTTTGCTCTTAGATCGTATTGCTATTATCACATTATATTGCAGTGAAATTTCGAGCTGACTTCGCTCGCTATTGGTCTTATATCGTATTGCTGTCATCACATTATATTGCAGTGAAATCTCGAGCTCGCTTCGCTCGCTCTTGGTCTTAGATCGTATTTCTGTCATCACATTATATTGCAGTAAAATCTCGAGCTCGCTTCGCTCGCTCTTAGTCTTAGATCGTATTGCTGTCATCACATTATATTGCAGTGAAATCTCGAGCTCGCTTCGCTCGCTCTTTGTCTTAGATAGTATTGCTGTCATCACATTATATTGCAGTGACATCTCGAGCTCGCTTCGCTCGCTCTTGGTCTTAGATGGTTTGCCGTCATCTCATTATACAGGGTGTAACAAAACACCCTAGTAATACTAAAAGGGGTGCTTTAGACCATGAAACTGAACAACTTTAACTATGGAGCCAACATCGAAATCGCTGTTGGGAAAAATCTGCTGTCCCATACAAAACTACTGTACCGTTAGGAGGGCCGACTGGTTCTAAAATGCCCGGGCCGATTTCAGGTCCCAGTCCGGCACTGGTCACCACTGCCATGTCCCTATGTTGCTTTTTTGCATTAATTAATTACTGTAAGAACTAGGGACCTACGAATAAAGAAATAAATATGGAACGATAACTCCGAACAAAATCTCCTTAATTTTTGGCACCATGAGTTTTGGCGGCAAACGCCGTAATTGGAGTCGCCATAATGATTTAGTCTTGCGCGCTTGCGTGGTGTACACCATAGAGTAACTTATATATATATAGGGTAGTGTACACCAAAGTTCGTGGGGTCATTTTTTGACGTGAATTATATTTCCATATTTATTTCTTTATTCGTAGCTAGGGACCTTCGAAAATGAACAATTGTAACCCCCTTTTTCATCCAGTAAACAACATAAATTCATAAATTTCCCACCACTGTCATTTCTGTAAACTAAGATCAACACTGGCACCCACAACACTTTTCAAAGAAGTTCAGCGCTCCACAACCTGCTAAAAGTATCTAAAATCGTTAGTCTTAAATTTATTTGTCAAAACATGAGTTTCAATAAATACAGGTGGTATCTTACAAAGTCCTTCATGTATTAGCTTGCGGCATACTTTAAATGTTTGTCATGTCAATGATAACATTTAACAAACTATCGATAGTGGCCTCTATTTCAGTAGTATCGGTTCCAGGACTAGAATAATACTATCGACGATGGTAAAGTTGGTGTCCTTTTACCTGTTATTTCTATTCAATCTCAAAGTAGTTAATACATAATCGGAATTTAGTTATTCGATATTACTGTTGTTCATTGATATTGATAGTGTTGGCAGCTTTGAACTTTATCATGGTATAATAATAATAATAATACCCCGCGGGGGCAGCTTGTGGCGAGCTGACGGTGAGTGGCGACACCGCAAACCCCTATCCAGGGGGACCATACAGACATGCGCTCACACACACACACACCCACAGACAGTAACACACCCCCCTACCTCTGGCTTGCCTTCATTGGCCGGCCAGAGTGGAATCGCAAGAGCAGAACCTATGCTCCAGGTTGGAAGTGTATTGCACGTAATGGCGTAATAACGGGGAAACCCGCTCACGGGAGTAAACCCCGCGATGGTGAAACCGGTGCCGCACCTCTCGACAACCTTTAGCCGCTCAGTGGGATGTTGCCCCATTGTCGCACTTTGTGCGTGCGGCCGTTTTATGGGGCCCACTCGACGAGTCGGCGAGTCACCGCCTGCCCTATTTACAATTTCGAGACTAGTTGTCATGGCAGGCGTCCGTTAGTCTCCTCCCATAGCCCAGTATCCATCCATCCAACTTTCACCTCTATAGCCCAAGACCTTATTTTTCCATCGCGGCCATAGAGCCGCACTCCAATAGTCTTTGCACCTGGCGGGGACCATCCCCGTGTGTATCATATTGTGCGCTCGGAGATGGTATCCGCCATGTGTATCCCTTACATTTAGATTAACTTGTCTTTTGAACGGGCCTCTACATGTTGGCTTCGGCTCCATGCACGCCTTCCAAAGGTCCGGGACTTAATTGCCCGTGATTACGGATCGTAAGACACATATTAATAATAATAATAATAACCCCGCGGGGGCAGCTTGTGGCGAGCTGACGGTGATTGGCGACACCGCGGACCCCTATCCAGGGGGACCATACAGACATGCGCTCACACACACACATACAGACAGTAACACACCCCCCTACCTCTGGCTTGCCTTCATTGGCCGTCCAGAGTGGAATCGCAAGAGCAGAACCTATGCTCCAGGTTGGAAGTGTATTGCACGTAATGGCGTAATAACGGGGAAACCCGCTCACGGGGGTAAACCCCGCGATGGTGAAACCGGTGCCGCACCTCTCGACAACCTTTAGCCGCTCAGTGGGATGTTGCCCCATTGTCGCACTTTGTGCGTGCGGCCGTTTTATGGGGCCCACTCGACGAGTCGGCGAGTCACCGCCTGCCCTATTTACAATTTCGAGACTAGTTGTCATGGCAGGCGTCCGTTAGTCTCCTCCCATAGCCCAGTATCCATCCATCCAAATTTCACCTCTATAGCCCAAGACCTTATTTTTCCATCGCGGCCATAGAGCCGCACTCCAATAGTCTTTGCACCTGGCGGGGACCATCCCCGGGTGTATCATTTTGTGCGCTCGGAGATGGTATCCGCCATGTGTATCCCTTACATTTAGATTAACTTGTCTTTTGAACGGGCCTCTACATGTTGGCTTCGGCTCCATGCACGCCTTCCAAAGGTCCGGGACTTAATTGCCCGTGATTACGGATCGTAAGACACATAATAATAATAACCCCGCGGGGGCAGCTTGTGGCGAGCTGACGGTGATTGGCGACACCGCGGACCCCTATCCAGGGGGACCATACAGACATGCGCTCACACACACACACACCCACAGACAGTAACACACCCCCCTACCTCTGGCTTGCCTTCATTGGCCGGCCAGAGTGGAATCGCAAGAGCAGAACCTATGCTCCAGGTTGGAAGTGTATTGCACGTAATGGCGTAATAACGGGGAAACCCGCTCACGGGGGTAAACCCCGCGATGGTGAAACCGGTGCCGCACCTCTCGACAACCTTTAGCCGCTCAGTGGGATGTTGCCCCATTGTCGCACTTTGTGCGTGCGGCCGTTTTATGGGGCCCACTCGACGAGTCGGCGAGTCACCGCCTGCCCTATTTACAATTTCGAGACTAGTTGTCATGGCAGGCGTCCGTTAGTCTCCTCCCATAGCCCAGTATCCATCCATCCAACTTTCACCTCTATAGCCCAAGACCTTATTTTTCCATCGCGGCCATAGAGCCGCACTCCAATAGTCTTTGCACCTGGCGGGGACCATCCTCGGGTGTATCATGTTGTGCGCTCGGAGATGGTATCCGCCATGTGTATCCCTTACATTTAGATTAACTTGTCTTTTGAACGGGCCTCTACATGTTGGCTTCGGCTCCATGCACGCCTTCCAAAGGTCCGGGACTTAATTGCCCGTGATTACGGATCGTAAGACACATAATAATAATAATAATAAATCTTTTATTCATAATCAAAACTTAAAACACAAAAAAAGATATCGATATCTATGGTCAATCAAATCAAATCAAAATTGTTTATTCAAAATAATATCACATAGGTAACATTCTGACGTCATGTTTTTAATCTACAACCACTTCGGATGGTGTTTCGTTGTAGATAATATTATATGGTATAACTAAATTGGCAAGTATCGATAGTTCGACACCACTAAATTGACTTCGATGCACTAGAATGGAAAGCTTAAATTACGCCGGGCGTAGACGAGGCATATGCCATTTGACCTGGACTGTACATTTCGGTGCAGATAATCAAGTTGAATTGAGATTCTAGTGGGCATTAGACGTTAGCTAATAATTGTGTCGCAGTGTACTAACTATGTCAAGCGGAGCTTAAGCTAGATCATGCTAGTTTCCTAATTTATTACCATGCTAATGCTAGATTTGTGATTCAGCTTTTAGGTCAAACTGCGATATAATTGTTTTAGTTTGGTTCAACACAAAAAATAAAACTCAAATAGCTTACTCCTGCTTCCTCTTTTCTTCCAAAATGTTTAAATTGGAATACGTGAACAATGATTCTATTCGATTTATTCCGAAACCTTTGAAATCGCATATCTATTGATTTATTTTGTGAGTGGCGACGGGCTCACCCCCCGTCACACTGGACAGAGTTTTGGTACTACTGGTGAAACGTGGATTTTCTGAGGTTTCAGAAATCTCTGACTACCTCCTCGGGGAATATAGTCGTGATCATATGCTTATGAGCCCTGAGATGATTGCGATGAAATTAAATGCTTCTTTAAAGTTAGTTATTTGTATATTTGGTCTGAAAATTATCCACTCTAAATAACTTTGGTCTACCCTGATAGGGATTAAAATTGTGAGTTTGTATTATATTTCCTACATTTCTGAATTATAAGTAATCGCAGACAAAGTTGTAATATTTTGTTTTTAACCATATAAATACTCACGGCTATGTCATAGCATTGTAGTGTTTATTGTACATAAATAATGGCATCGTTTCTTTAAGTTGCCTTTACCTAAATTAAGGTAAATACAGTACACCACTGTAACATTCAATTGTATTAGTGTTAAAATTGTTGTTTGTCAATAAAAATTGTTTATCGTATTGTGTCTGTCTGGTTTATAAGGACTGGACGGGTTAATAAATAAAAATAACAATTCGGAGGCATTATTTACAGAGAACTAAATAATATCAGAGACTGAACTAGTGCCACTTGAATTCCAGCTTCTAGTTTGCAAGCTGATTCAACTTGAATCTTCAGAATTTCGTAATCAGCTTTGAGCTAAAGTCTGAAGGACTAGTTACCGAGATTCCCATGGCAACCGTTCTCATTCTGTTGTATCTGTACTATACAATAAATACAGAGCTTAACTATGGTAGCACTAGTATTTTTTCTGTGGTTTAACTCAATCCTCATTAACCTGAACGTCGATTTGGATTCTACTCGAAATTTAACCGGACCGGAATGAGCGACCACAGACTTGAAAGGAATACGGACCAAATATTGCACTTAAAAGATGTGAAGCATGCAAGGTAATACAATCTCGTTTGTTCTACAAGGGACTTACACTCACACAGATGCACTAGCTCTAGGTGCACTACAACCCGTCACCTTATGTACCGCGTGACAGCACGCACACAAAAGAAATGGGTGCTTCACTCATGATTAGACGAGATTATGTCTGGTTCTTCTTTTAAGTCTGAGTGAGCGACCAAAGCTTTGCTTGATAAGCGCTATGTATTGCGCTAGCTACGAAACTACGTAGTACTCGTATCTTCTCATCCCAAACACCGCAGTATCGCAAGACGAAAGTCTTTGACCAGTGTGTATACTTTCAGTGATGACATACGGGACTGTTATGTGGTCGCTCACTCAAGGCTTCATAAAAAAGGCTGAAAGTCTTCCAGAGGGCAATGGACAGCTATGCTCGGAGTTTCTCTGCGAGATCGAATCAGAAATGAAGAGATTCACTGAAGAGCACAGCCCACAGTGGTAATAACTACATTAATTTAGCAATCCTATGGCATATGATTAAATATCCGAACACATCGGAAGCTACATACAAACGGGACGCTCCGCGCTGGAGACCGCCGCTAGACTCGTAAATACGCCATTTTGATCCATAAAGCAATGTCACCAGTTTGGGGACAGTGCGTTGAGGGTTGTTTGGTGGCTAGGGCAGGAGTAGTGAAAAGAGTTGAGTCTCTGTGTGTACTAATTTATTGGGGAAAATACACCGTCCTATATACACCTCGGCGGTTCCCTATTCGCCGGTGGACCGCCGAGGTAAATGTAAATGTGGGTACCCCACACAATGGAATACAACTTTTTTCGCGAGTCTAGCGCCGTTGCGCGTTTTAAAAAGATTGACTTTTAGTCGTAAATAATTAATATGCCTGTGGGCTGTGCCCTTGCGCCTATTGGCGGGGAACATTGCTCGTAGAACTTAGGGTCGATGGGACCGAAGAGGGTTCGAGTTGCGGGCGACCCGCGTATCGGAAACCATAGCCTAGGTCGCCGGCTTCCCAAGGTGGACCAACGACCTGGTGAAAGCGGCGGAAACCCATTGGATGAGGACAGCGTATGACCGGAGCACAATTTTCTTCAGTCCTCGCAATAAACAGTTTAATTACTTTTATAGTGATGGCAATAAAGTTCAACATCCCAAGATAGAAGTTTCTTTGACTTTGACTCTGAACACTGTTTACTAAATGGTATTTAATTGTATCCAGGCTAGGATTCAGGCTATGTAAGGACACAGATTATCTAAGGGCTTGATTTCTGATACGTGTACAAACTGATAAAACTTTTACTCTTTAAGAGTTAAGCTCGCCTCTGTACATTACGACTTATTGAAATATTTCATTAAAGTGTTGTTTTTGTGTACATTAAAGAATCTGAGAAAACTTAGAAAAAATATTTTTGCTATTACTTTCAAAAAAGTTACGTACATCCAAACTCCTTCAGTAGGGTTAGCATGCCACGTACGACAAAAAGACAAAACGAGAAAACCATCATGCGTGCTCGCTTTCGTATACGCAAAGACAGAGGCGCATCTAGATTTTTGTGATTTTTGTCTTTTTCTCGGGAGTGGCATTAGACCACACTTACCATAGCACCACCAAATCTCAACTGAACCATGATTGGACCGCGTGCGAACCAAAACTTTTAACAATACCACGTCTATTCTATTCTATTTTTAAAAAAATGGCTGCCATCTTTGGTTAATGATGATTTTGCCAATGTCGAGTTTTTATAGCAAAAGTGCTTGACGTTGTACGGTTATATTTGATATTTTGGTGACTTCAAGGGTTGTTCTTATAAAAGAACACTATCTTGAGTCACCACTGGAGCCCCGCTGTCGAGCTGGGAGAGGGCAACCAACAAACGTGACTGCCCTATAGCAGATTGACAACGCGACTCAATACCACGTCAGTATTTTTGCGCTATTCATTTGACAGCCGTTAGAGCCGTTTTGTTTGACAGATCGCTCAGACGTCAACGGCTATCAGTCACGTGTAGTAAATGAGTCGTTTGGGATCAAAAAGGGCCATAAAAATTATCAAATAAGTCAAGTTTAGCGCGATGCGGCATTCAGCACAGTTGAATATTAATTGGATTGCAATGTGATTAGAACCGAAATTGGGTTAGGATTAAATGTGGTTATTTTAAATTAGCGCAATCTGCCTCCAGGACACTTCACACAACCGGGCTTATAAGAGGTAATTTTTTTTTTTTTTATTTATTTTCTCAAAAAACACAGTACATTACACAATACATCATATGCCAAACTGCATAACAGTTTGTCGGCATGCAATGAGCTCTTGATAACATTTACAAACAATTAACAATCATAACACTAAACGCTAACTATATAAACAATTAAAGTGGGTACAATAGGTACATTCGCGGAACCCAACCGTCCAGCGGTTTTATTCGTAATAATTATGCATTAATATTTAGTTTTCATTACCTAAAGCTGAACCACTAGTGAAATTAGATTCCGCGACGGTACAGTGACCTCAAGGTTACATAAATATTTAAATTAACACAGAAAATACAACATAATTTACTCAGAGACTTTTCAGAATATGGGTAGATCAACTATTTTTTGTCCTCACGGTACTGTTTAAAAAAACGTTTTTATTCCTTTTTTCTTGACATTCATTAATTTTGAAATATAGATATTGTATCTAATGATATGATTCTTCTACACACATGCGCATTGCACCATCTGTGTTGAACTACTAGAAGTTTTTAGCGGTTGTCCGATAGCGTGAGGACAACGAAATAAAGCGTCCATCGGACAACCGCCAAAATTCAAGTAAAATTCAAGTAATTTTGCAAAACCGTGTTATTTAATAAATGCAATCCTTAGTTATTCAATAAACATTAATTTTTGGGGCAAGCAAAACCTGAGCTTGAGCCTGAGCCTGAACATTGAGAAAATTTTATGCAGATGACTGGGACTAGGTATGGACAAAAAATAGTTGATCTACCCACATGCCTTTTTAGGGCTCTTTTAAACGATTTAACACTACTTTTATTTATATCTAAATCTAAATCTTGTGGAAGGGAATTAAATATTGTTGGTATCAGATACATTGAGGTTCGGGCACCGTAGTAATTCGTATGTCTTGGTATTATATACCTAGGAACCTGCTTTGGTCTAGTTGAGTAGCTATGTTTTCTCCTAACTATACATTCCTTTTGAAGATATTGCTGAGTTGCGATTAATAAGTGGACTTTTTCATTAACGGGTATTACTTTGCATATTTTAAATAACTTTTCATATTCTCTATTACAACTATCTTTGACTTTTTTACTTACTAAACACTTTAAGAATCTTGTTTGTAGGTGTTTTATTTTACTGATGTAGGTACTGAAGGTTCGTCCATAGCTACTCAAGCCATAACTTATTATAGGATCCACGAGGGCGTGATATATAGTAAACAACAATGATTTTTTAACGAAATATTTTAAGTTAGTAAACTTTGCCAGTAACACTCGTAGTTTTCCACATACATCCAAAACATGAGTTTTCCAGTTCATATCGGTGTCGACTGTGAGCCCTAAGTATTTAATTTTATTAACTTGTTCTATCTGCACAAAACACATGCAATAAGCACATGCGATACTGAGTGAGTGTCCCCATAGAGACCAAGCTTCTAAGAAGCGTACAAAATGATCACGTGATGGTCTCGCCTATAGATTTGTCCACTGGCCGAGCCGGTTACTCCACCGGGCGGTGGCGCGTAGGTGGATACGTCGGTGAAAGGTCACGCACCCACCTCCACGCCTTGAGTGCACCAATCGTAGTGCGATTGTATGAATCTTTAACTCACGTATGTGTGTGTGTGACGTAAGTATATACAGGGTTTAAGGGTATATTATTCGGAGCGCGCTCCATACAAACGTACTATGGTGATATTTTCAATACTATCCAATTAAAGTCAATGAAATTTTGCAGAAACAATCTAGAAACAAATTTCTATGCTTGTATGGAGTCAGATTTTCGTTAAAATTCTTAGTTTTCAAGTTACAGTGCCTTAAAGATTTCCATACAAATCTTTAATTAATCCTAGCATTGAAACTGTATATTTTAACGAAAATCTGACTCCATAGAAGCATAGAGATTTGTGTCTAGATTGTTTCTGCAAAATTTCATTGACTTTAATTGGTTAGTATTGAAAATATCACCATAGTACGTTTGAATGCAGCGCGCATTTTCGCTCTCGGAATAAAATTCTCTTAAGGAAAAGTATGATTAACCTTTAAACCACATACTCTACCCTTCAAACTGAACAAATTTTGCTATAGGAGCAAACCGATCGAAGCAAAAAAAATCAGCTGTTGCATACATTTGAGTCGAGTATAGGTATTATTGGAGTTTAGTATGGGACAGCAGATTATTTTTTGCTCTGATCGATTTGCTCCCATAGTAAAAGTTGTTCAGTTTGATGGGTAGAGTATGTGGTTTAAAGGTTAATGATACATTTCCTTACACCCTGTATATTAGGTTATTGTTATAAATACAATGTTGTATCCTGAAAACGAATAAATGAATTCTACTCAAAAGTGCTACTTCAATATTCGATCAACTAGATTCGATCTCGCCGTAACTGTGGAAACTATTTAAAGTTCTTGATTCGTGCCTGCAATAGCGAAGGTAAACCTTTCCAATCAAAATTTAATTTAAAACCCTCAGTCTGGATCCGGCCACGTTTCTGCATTTCAATCGTCATGAATTATACAGCTGCTCAAATTTATTACTGCAATACCTGGAGAGCAGGAGGATGGCCATTTAATATTAATCTTGATTTGAATGAGCCCATGATTGAGTGGATGATCCATCTTACATCAAGTTAATTCTAAATTCTGTTTAAAATTAAAAAGAATAATAAAGCAAAAAGCCATATGCTTTGAATGGACCACTTATTACATCCCGTGGATTTTTTACATATTCATATTCATTTATTTCATAAAAATAATTTTACATGTCGAATGTTGGTACTATACTAAAGTAAAGTAATACAGTAGTAGTAGTATAATAAAGTATACAAGGTGAAATTGATATCATTGGCATACTTTTAAACAAAGAATCTACATATCGAACTGAACAACTTTTACTATGGGAGCAAACCAACCAAGTCGAGTAAAAACAGAAGTTTTTTTTTATTTTTTTTATTTATGGAACAACTAATTTTTTTGCTACGATCGCCGATCGGTTTGCTTCCATTGTAATAGTTATTCAGATTCATGGTTTTACTAGTTTACTCTTTACTAGGACTCTTAGTTTGCTAAATTGTGTTCTGTATGTTGATTATGTTATGACACATTTCATTGCTAAAGTGAGTAATTTTAGTGTTTAGATTACTATAATAACAAAATATTATAACTATGTTAACATAAGGAAACCTGTAATTGGCTATACTACCTACACAAATTGTTATTTTTATATTACCCACTGTAATGCTGTTGGTTTCGTCAATAAATAAATAAATAAATAAAGTTTGCCAACTATATCAATTTCCTTTGAAGAAGATATAAAGAGTAGGTACTACAATTATAGATATAGCAGCCGTCTAACATCTTGAGCAAGGTTTTGACTGCGCAGAATTAAATGTTTAGGCGAAAGCGCTACTACGCATACCTCTCCCCCCGCCCTGTTGTTTGCCGGGTACTGTACCTCGTTATTTTATACCAATTCGGTATTGCTTATGAAAATGAAATACTAATTATGTACTTATACCTAATAAGTATTTCACATTCTTGGCGATTAATTGAGTTTAAAAAAAAAAGTTTTTAAAAAATTTTGATCCGTGACGTCGTCTGTAGATGGCATGTGAGAAAACGTTTGATTAGATTAAAAAAAAACTGCAGTCAATTTCTGCGTCAATCTTAAACGTATTGCCAGATCTATCCCATCTAGTCTAAATCACCACAAAACTCGGGCCAATCAGCTTAAAGTTGCCCAATTTTTAATTAATTTTCTCCCAGTTTTACGACTAAAACAAATGAGCTAAAAAGTCAGGTAAGTATAAGAACAAATTTGAATCGATTTAGTGTCACTATTAGGGTCTTAATAAATGCTTAAAACTTCTTAAAGGTACAAGTTTCTAAGGATCATGTTTTAATAAGTTTTGAAGGCTAAAAACATCCTAACTTTCGGAAAGGTAATTAACTAAGTTTCTCAGCATCAACAAGACGACAAACATGATTAGGAAGCGTAATTATCCCCTGATCACATTTCATTTGGAAGGTAAAGCCCTGAGGGCTGTGATTAGCAGTAGCAGCGGATAATTAGAATCGTCGTCTCGGACTGATACCTATGCTACGCAAGCGTGAAATACACTATACATCAATATGAGCTAACAAGTGGTCGTGAATGTCTTATACAGTGTGTAAGGAAAAGTATCATTAACCTTTAAATCACATACTCTACCCATTGAACTGAAAATCTTTTGCTAAGGGAGAAAACTTAGCAGCGCCAAATAATAATTTTCTGTTCCATACTAAACTCACGGACCTGAAAAAAAGACGGACGTAATGTGACACTAAAAAGATGTGAAGCATGCAAGGTCCTACATTTTCGTTTGTTCTACAAGGGACATACACTCACACAGATGCAATAGCTCTAGGCGCAGGTCCGACACCCATCACCATTATGTACCGCGTGACAGAACGCACACAAAAAAATTGGTGCTTCACTCGTGACTAGATGAGATTACGTCCGTCTTTTTTTCAGGTCCGTGACTAAACTGCAATACCTCGACTAAAATTTATAATTTTGTTCTGACTGCTTTGTTCCATAGCAAAAGTTGTTCAGTTTGATGGTAGATTATGTGGTGTAAAGGTTAATAATACTTTTCCTTACACCCTGTATAGGGTCATTTTTAATAATTATGCTGACAGTTTTATATGGGGCGGATATCAGACCATCCAACTGAACAACTTTTCCAATGGGACCGAGGTCGAAATCTCGAAAAATTACTGATTTTATTATTAACAATCCTAATTGACAAAAATGTAATTTATTACATTAAGTGATTAACATAAAAAATGTTTCATTGTCAGACTAAATATTGAAATCAACTGAACGAAACGTATTATGAAATGTTTTTTTTTTTTTAATTTCCCTTAGTTTCCATGGGGAAAGTTGTTCAGTGACATGAGTAAATTTAGCCACCTTTTAAAGAAATAAATGAAACTGTTTACTATAATATTCTTATAGGATCCTTATACAATACGTTGAAGGTTTTTAAGGGGGTGATCAGACCGTCAAACCAAACAACTTGAAGGCCTGCCACATACATACGGAATGGCGATCCGGAATTCCGAATCAGAACTGTGATTTTGTATAGAATTTGATACCTCCGCAATTCCGAATTGCGCAACTATGGAGGGGGGAAATCCATACGAAATCGTAATCCTGATACGGAATTCTGGATCGCAATTCCGTACCTATATGTGTTTGGCGGACCTTACTAATGGAACCAACATTGAAATCACGAAATAAACAATTGTTTATTCTATAGACAATTTCAATGGCTTCTTTACTCAAATGTATGGAGTAACGTTTTTTTCGGTATTTCAATGTTAGCTCGAAAGAAACACAAAGGATTGTATTCTGTGAATAGTTAAATAAACAATGTGTGAGAAAATCAACATTTGATTTGATTTTTTTTTAGCAAATTGCCATTGAAATTCGCAGAATGAAATTGGTAGTCAAATTGTATTCAGAATTCTTAGGTTATTATAATATATTTATTGTGAACGTCGAATTTCAATGAACCATTTTTTTTTTCAGGTCCTTATAATGTCAGAATGCTAAAAGAATAAAAATCGTAATTTTATCTCGTTCCTTCGCGCGCAAATAGAAAGAGAGCTACCTTTGCTGCAATGCTACCGCAGAACAGCAGATTTTTTTGTTCTGACAGTTTTGTTCCCTTATTAAAAGTTATTCAGTTTGATGGGTAGAGTATATTATACGGTTTAAAGGTTAATGATACTTTTCCTTACACCCATGCATACATTTCTTACATCAAAGCATGTTTAACACTTACAGTAGCCTCCTCTCACAAACAAGAGTGAAAGGAGAGGCCCATAATATACTACCACTATGGCCCAATGCGGATTGGTGGAGGCTTTGTGGTAAACTTGCTGTCAGAGAATTTTCAAGCCGCCTTTTTAGACCTCAGTTCATGCTTAACGAATAGGTTAGTATATCTATCTGGTACTAACTGCGCCCGAGAAACATACTTTCAGTTATCGTTTTCAAATACTGAAGGTACGCCGTTTAGCAGAATGCTATCTTGTCTCCAGAAACACCATTAAGGGTATATTACCGTTGGCACGCTCCATACAAACGAAGTCTAGTGATATTTTCAATAGTAATCAATTAAAGTCAATGATTTTTTTCAGAAACAATCTAGAAAATAATCTCTATGTTTGTATGAAGTCATATTTTCGTTAAAATGTTTGGTTTTAAAGTTACAGTGCCTCAAAGATTTCCATACAAATCTTAAATTAATTGGAATGGAGATTATAGATCGGGCGGCGGTGACGAAGTCATATACCCATCGAGCTCATGAATAATTCAGTTTTCATGCGATAGTTTACTATTAGGAGATGCGAAAAAACTTGGTCGGCCGACCCCTATCCTGGTGGGTTTTGCGCAGGAGGGTGACTAGTAACCTCTCTGAGACGACACTAATTACCCATCGAGCTCATGGACAAAATTATGCTTATCCGATTGGTTTTAGTTAGTGTAACGAAGTACACTCGGTCGTCCGCCGGATATCCTGGCAGGTGGTGCTGGCCAACCAAAAATGGTGGTCAAATTTTGGAGTACTTCTCACCCATCGAGCTCATGGATGAAATGTATGCCAAATCAGAGGTTAGACCTTCACCTTCAATATTTCATCGGTCGTCCTGGCCAAAGCCTGGTGGTTTCTGGCAGCCAACCAGATTTATCTGTCAAAGTAAGATCATGCGTTTCCACGTTCATCCAAATAAATACATTATTAACCTGATATATGCAGTTCTTTTAGCATGAACGTGAACGGTTCTATGGTTTAAAAGTACCTACTTATTACAAAAAAAAACTTAAAAATAAAAATATGTGTTGATACGCGGCGATTTAAAAAAAAAAATTTTTTTCGTCATTTCTCCGTCATTTCTAAACTGGTTTGGTTGATTGCTTTATCGATCAAAAGAGTGTATTGCAGAGTTCATCCTATCAAAATTTGGTGAGGATCTGAAGAAGCGTTTCGAAGATGTACAATGTTTTAAGTGGGTCAGATTTTACTACAAAAAATACCAAACGAATTTTATTCTTTTACGAAAATAACCTTCGAGTTCTATTAATTTTTCTTTCTGAAATAAAATCTGTTCTCTTAAGAGGTGCCTATATAAGAAAATAAACTAGTAATCACCGCGGCGTTGCTTTCGAAAATTGTAGTTGTAAAAAAATGTTTTGTCAAGTCAAAGCTAGCTATGTTTATGTGGATGATCTAATTTAGTACATATATCAGTTCTAACATTATTCGCTGAAACTGTATTAAAGGGATGATCACACGACCAAACTGAACAACTCTTATTATGGGTCCAACATCGAAATCGCTAAAAAAAACAGCTGTCCTATACAAAACTGCAAACCTAACTCGACTGGAATCTGAATGTATGAGACAGCTGGTTTTTTTAGCGATTTCGATGTGGGTCCATCCGTGGGTGGGATAATAAGAGTTGTTCAGTTTGGTCGTGTGATCATCCCTTTAATACAGTTTCAGCGAATAATGTTAGAACTGATATATGTACTAAATTAGATCATCCACATAAACATAGCTAGCTTTGACTTGACAAAACATTTTTTACAACTACAATTTTCGAAAGCAACGCCGTGGTGATTACTAGTTTATTTTCTTATATAGGCACCTCTTAAGAGAACAGATTTTATTTCAGAAAGAAAAATTAATAGAACTCGAAGGTTATTTTCGTAAAAGAATAAAATTCGTTTGGTATTTTTTGTAGTAAAATCTGACCCACTTAAAACATTGTACATCTTCGAAACGCTTCTTCAGATCCTCACCAAATTTTGATAGGATGAACTCTGCAATACACTCTTTTGATCGATAAAGCAATCAACCAAACCGGTTTAGAAATGACGGAGAAATGACGAAAAAAATTTTTTTTTTTAAATCGCCGCGTATCAACACATATTTTTATTTTTACGTTTTTTTTGTAATAAGTACTTTTAAACCATAGAACCGTTCACGTTCATGCTAAAAGAACTGCGTATATCAGGTTTGGTCGTGTGATCATCCCTTTAATACAGTTTCAGCGAATAATGTTAGAACTGATATATGTACTAAATTAGATCATCCACATAAACATAGCTAGCTTTGACTTGACAAAACATTTTTTACAACTACAATTTTCGAAAGCAACGCCGTGGTGATTACTAGTTTATTTTCTTATATAGGCACCTCTTAAGAGAACAGATTTTATTTCAGAAAGAAAAATTAATAGAACTCGAAGGTTATTTTCGTAAAAGAATAAAATTCGTTTGGTATTTTTTGTAGTAAAATCTGACCCACTTAAAACATTGTACATCTTCGAAACGCTTCTTCAGATCCTCACCAAATTTTGATAGGATGAACTCTGCAATACACTCTTTTGATCGATAAAGCAATCAACCAAACCAGTTTAGAAATGACGGAGAAATGACGAAAAAAATTTTTTTTTTTAAATCGCCGCGTATCAACACATATTTTTATTTTTACGTTTTTTTTGTAATAAGTACTTTTAAACCATAGAACCGTTCACGTTCATGCTAAAAGAACTGCATATATCAGGTTAATAATGTATTTATTTGGATGAACGTGGAAACGCATGATCTTACTTTGACAGATGAATCTGGTTGGCCGCCAGAAACCACCAGGCTTTGGCCAGGACGACCGATGAAATATTGAAGGTGAAGGTCTAACCTCTGATTTGGCATACATTTCATCCATGAGCTCGATGGGTGAGAAGTACTCCAAAATTTGACCACCATTTTTGGTTGGCCAGCACCACCTGCCAGGATATCCGGCGGACGACCGAGTGTACTTCGTTACACTAACTAAAACCAATCGGATAAGCATAATTTTGTCCATGAGCTCGATGGGTAATTAGTGTCGTCTCAGAGAGGTTACTAGTCACCCTCCTGCGCAAAACCCACCAGGATAGGGGTCGGCCGACCAAGTTTTTTCGCATCTCCTAATAGTAAACTATCGCATGAAAACTGAATTATTCATGAGCTCGATGGGTATATGACTTCGTCACCGCCGCCCGAACTATTAGTTACGAGATTATTTCTGAAAAATTTCATTGACTTTCATTGGATAGTATTGGAAATATCACCAGCTAGAACGATAGATCACCAGACTTCGATTGTAGGCAGCGCGTATTTGCGTTGCTCCTTCTTCAGTAAAAGGATGTTTTGGGCAGTAGTGGGATCATGCAGGCTATAATTTATACATAAAGCCTACTTCAATATACAACAAATAAGTCTTGGGAAACCCAACAATAAAAACGAACGCAATATATTCTAAACATAACGCAATAAACAAAGGTAAACAACAAAATAAGTACCACAACAAACAGCGGATTCGATTAGGAAGCATTTGAGCAAACTCTCGAATTACTTCAAACAGGAGGAAATAGAATGTCTTCACTTGTAAATAACTTGCGTAATATCACAGGTAATGTAATAGAGGTATAATGTGTACATACCATGCAGACTTCTTGCGTAGGTAATAATGGGTGTGAAGTCATTTGACTTTGATAATATTCTATTCGATAGTAGATTACACACCGAGGGCAGAAAAGTAAGAAAAGTCTCAAATCTCATGTAATTGTTGACAGAGGCAAAGCCGAGGTCAACAAACATGTGATCTGAGGCTTTCTTATTTACTACCTGAGGTTAGTATACTATTTTTCTCCTCGACGGTGGTGGAAAGCGGCAACTTCGTTTGGCACAGCGGGACAAAAATTTACGCTTTCCGTCCGGAGGGGAGAAAATACTATTTTCTACACTCCAATCTTCTTATCGTGTGGGCAGCAAGCCCTGGGTCAGAGTTTTTTCAGACCGCCTTACGGCCTCTGACGTGGTTTTTAACTTCATTTTTTAAAAGGAACAAATAAAGTCCAACATAAAAGATACAATACAACGAGCTCTTTAAGGAATAGTCGTTGTACAAAAGAGATCTTAGGTATTTTATTTTATTTCATCTGCTAAGGTTATAGAAAATGTTTGCACTTTTCCACTGTGCGCAAAGAACACGAAAAAATGATATCATGCCGTAAACCAAAGCCCTAAAAATACAAACAAAACACACAAGACTTGGTGAACTCACCAGGTTTCAACAGAACAAACATCAAGTCATCTACCAAAGATTTTTTTTGGTACTCGTACAGACCAAAAAAAATCTTTGCAATCTACTATACTTGAACATTTCTATTAATTAATTGATTTGAGTACCAAGAACGGCGCGTAACTAAATTTTGTATTTTAAATTACTATGAATTATGTAAAGCTCATGGTAGGCCCTCCGAACATTTCTCCGGTCGGATATTATCTTTGAACTTTTACAATGACATAGGACTTCTATTACTACAGTTTCCCCAACAAAAGGTTTTGTACAGTACATTTTACCCTTTATTTTAATGACATTATGGCTGCAGTCAGAACCGAAAAATCCTAACCTATCTCACTTTTTATTTATCAGACCAATAATACAAATAGCCCAAAAAATAAGTCGTCTTCAGTAACGTATGAGTCGATATCTCTCAATCCCACTGGCATCTTCATTCTAGCCGGCAAACGGTTTTATTGCTATGTTTTTACATAAAGCTCACATAAAACTAATTTATTGGTGTAAGGATAAAATATACTATCGTACTTTTTCTGCGTGAAACAATTTTAATATTTCCGAATCGGACAAACAGTTCTCTAAATATAGTTGTACAATTGCGCGCATGTGTGTGTGATGTGTGTGAAAATGAAAGCGAAATAAGCTTTTAAAATTATTATCTGCTGTTGTATTAAATTCTATTAATTTTATTTGTAGTTTAAGTGAAGTTCATTTAATGCATTCACGTAATATCTGTAAGTAGTTCCAAATTTTGTTAAAGTTCATTTACTTTTGCTGTCGACTGTACCATTGGCAAAATAAATACTGTGTCCTAATGCTGATGTTACATTAAAAAGTTTTATTTGTGGATGACAGTACATAATTATTTAATTACCTAAATGTTTTTATTACCATTATTAAACATTTTCTGGTTTTGCGGGAAAATTATGGGTTTTACCACTTCATTATGGTACTAAAATCGTACATTTTTTATTTTCGTACTCTTTTTATTCTTGACCGGACTAATTAAAAAGTCAACTTTCTATTAACTTTATCTTATCTTATCTTATCTTATCTTGTTGTGGAGGCTGGCAGGCCAGCAACACTTCGACCCAGTGGGATCTTTTGTGTTAGCCCCAATACTTTTCGCTTTCCTCACCCTTAAAATACATGGTCAATGAAGGAGGCAATACCATTGAGGGGAAGAAGCCTAAGATCTCCCGGTTTTGGGTATCCATCTCCGAGGAGGCACTTGCGTTTTGCCGCCAAGACATCACAGTCACAAAGAATATGTTCCGTGGTCTCTTCATCCTCTCCGCATGCTCGGCAGCTGGGATCTAGGGTGAGTTTCATTTTGTGCATCATCGCGCCTGTGGCGTAGTGCCCAGTAAGGGCTCCGACGATGGCACGAGCCTTGCTCCTTCTATTAACTTTAAAATGTAGGCCATATTTGAAAATGTTTATTAGGTACAATCGTTTCTAGTAACAGCTCAGAGTACTATTATTAATTCACACCTTCTGTACTAACATAACTTTACAAATTATTTGCTTTGACAAAGTTCTAAGAGAGTTTACAGGAAAAGTAATTGATGGGTTTACGAAGTAAGTGAGATCACTTTGATAATGATTAATACAATAGTGGTTTTCGTCTTGTAATTTATCTACAAGGTAAAGAGGCCAGCACAAAAAATGTACATTTAGGGACATTCAAAACAATTCCTTTTGACTGTGATCCCGTTACAAGTTTCATACAACGATATGTTTAGTGTTACGGCACACCTGCTGAACGTTCCGCGCAACGCTTTTGAAGTACAAATACGACGGAAAGTTTCGTCGGCTGATGTGTCATAATGTCACAAGGTACTTGAAAAGCGCTGCGTGCGTGTTCGACGGAACGTTCGGCGCGGAACCTTCAGTAGGTGTGCCGTAACACTTAGGAATTGATACGTCTACCAGTGCAAAATGTCATGGTTTAGGGATCCTACAAATAGGATTGCCTCTAAGCTATCATAACCCTTATTAACCGATTGAAAGTTGTCGAAAAATATTTGCTTAAATTTAGTATTATTATTACCTGAACAAATAAATATCATGGACATTGTCTTTTCACATAAATAATATCTAGTCCCATTAAAGGCTTCCGCACATTGAAATAGAAATAGAAATAGAAATATTCTTTATTGTGAATCATAGGTATACATAATTGATGACATTATTACTTTAGGTACAGTTCAGCTATGTTCCGCCACATGGGCATACAATAGTGGGTAGCATTCATGCAATATCATTGAAACATTAATTACTAATAATTGAACAAAACAAACAAAGTTAAACATAATTATTACTCAATGTCAAAACAGTCAAAACTTTACCAAATCTAAGTCATTGCAATAAATCTCAAATGGAAGTATCATCCAGAAATTCATTCAGACTGTAGTAGCATTTAGAATTAAGCAGATCAAAGAGTTTATTCTTAAACACGTTGATTTCAGTTGTATCTCTAATGGGCTTGGGAATTTTATTATAAATATGAGGTGTCCTACAAAACAGACTTTTATGTAGTAAAGCTGTCCTAGAAGGTAACACTGCTAACTTGTCTTGATGCCGCAGACGAGTTCCAAAATTAAATAAGCTGATATTTGTTTTTACAAACACAGCACATTCGTAGATGTACATACACGGAAGAGTTAAAATTTTAAGTTTTGAGAAATGAGGCCTACATGATTGTGTTTGTCTCAAATGGCAAATAGCCCGAATGCAACGTTTTTGAGATTTGAAAGCGAAATCTTTGTTTGTAGAGTTTCCCCAAAACATTATGCCATACCTCAAGATAGATGCCACGTATCCGTGGTATGCCGTTATGACAGCTGAACTATCTACTATTTTGCTGAGGTTATACAGTGCATATGAGCCTTGGTTTACTCGTTTACATAGTTGTTCTATGTGGACATTCCAGTTCATTTGGCTGTCTATGTGTAGTCCCAAAAATTTTGCTACGTTTACTTCTTGTATCGGAATTCCGGAATAGTTAATGTCAAGATTGTGCAAATTATTCTGTCTTTGCCTAAAATTCATTATGTTTGTTTTGTCAAAATTTATCCTAAGATTGTTACGATTAAGCCATTGAATTATTGATGTCAGAGAATTATTAATGTCATTACTTAAATTATTTATGTCATTATTTCTGAATAAGATGGTACTATCGTCTGCAAATAGTGTAATGTCATGATTGGTTGCTAAGGGCAGGTCATTTATATATATCAGGAACAGTAAGGGTCCCAGTACACTGCCTTGCGGTACACCATATTTTATAGTTCTCTTTTCTGAGGCATATGTTAACTCTTTTTTCGTATGTGAGCATATTTGTGTAATTTGTGTCATCTGCGTCCTCCCAGTAAGATAGGATTTTATAAGTTTGTGAGCATTTCCTCTTATCCCATAAGAATAAAGCTTTTCCAGCAACGTGGGATGGTCTACGTGGTCAAACGCCTTAGTCATGTCCATGTATAAGGCCACTGTTGGGATTCGTTTGTCCATATTCGAGTATACGGTTTTCAGGAAATTGTATATTGCCAAATTAATAGATCTATTCTTTCTGAAACCATATTGTTGTGATGTTAGTATCTTATGTGACTCGAAAAAGGAGTAAAAAGATTTGTAAATAAATTTTTCGAAGACTTTGGCAAATATAGTTATAAGTGCCACTGGTCTATAACAGCTCACGTCGTTTCTGTCTCCTTTTTTAAATAACGGTTTAATTATTGACAATTTTAAACCCTCTGGGAAAATTCCTTGATCTATACATTGATTAATAATGTGGCTCAAAACTGGAGAAATAATAATTGAGACATATTTGACTACTTTTGTTATGATGTCATCAAAACCAGCACTGTTTGTGTTTTTTAAGGAAGTAATAATTTTATGTATGTCATGTGGTAGTGCAGGAGTCATAAAAATAGAATTGAATTGATTGTATGTCAGATTATTGGAATCGATGTCATTTTTTGTTCCAGGTGTAACTACGTCGGTGAAATATTCATTAAAGGCCTCAGCCATATCTTTGGGTCCCGTTATGGTTTTCCCATTAAACATAATTTTAGTTATAGTTTCTTTTGGCACGTTAAGTTTATTTTTGTTAATGATTTGCCAGGTAGCTTTGGTTTTATTGACAGCATTTTTGATGAAGTTATTGTTTTGATATTTTTGAGTTGATTTAATTATATTTCTGTATCTTCTAGCATACATCGAATAAATTTGTTTATTTGTTGCAGTAGGTACTTTCCGGCTCTTCCACAATAATTCCCTTTTTCGCTTGCTACAGACCCTGATTCCCCGTGTCACCCATTTAGGATTCCTGGTAGTACAAAATTTAATTTTTTTGACGGGAAAACAAAGGTTATAAAATAGCTTAAATGTCTCGTGAAAATTATGGAAAGCATCATCCGGTTGCAGTGCTTCATACACTTCATTGAATCCTAATTGACTGATACACTTTTTAAACCTTTCCATGTTTTCATTGCAATAGTCGCGTTTTTCTGCGAACCAATATTTAATGTAGCAACTTTTCTTTATAGGGCATTTCAGTAGTTGTGCAGTATGATCCGACAGTGCTAATTCAATTACCTCTCCTTTGCAACCTCTTACATTATGTATAATATGGTCAATACAGGTACCGCTCCTTAATCGTGTTGGCGTTTTAAACTGATCTCTAAGATTATGGATTGCAAGTAATTCTTCTAAGTCACGAGCTGGTTTATTTTTTACTAAAGTGTCAATATTGAGATCACCACAAATCACTATTTTCTTATTTTTCAGTGTGTATGTCGATAATATGTGATTAAATTTACAAAAAAATGTCTCAAGATTTTGCTTCTTGTTTTTATTTTTTGGGACTCTATATATACAAATTATGAATATTTGATGTTCCAAGAGTTCAATGCCTGAACATTCTATTAAATTAGCTATAGATAATTTGTTTATTTCCTCTAATACTCTATATTTTTGGTTGTATTTTAACAATATGCAGGAACCTCCAGATCTGCTTGTTCTAAAAAATGAAGCCGCTAGTCTATAGCCCGGTATTGTCAAATTATTTTCATCACCATTGATCATATTATGCTCCGTTATACATAAAACGTCTATAGGCTTAGATTTGGTATCAAGTTCATTCAGACAAACAGTCAATATATCAGCCTTGCTAATAAGTCCATCTATATTCTGATGTAAAATAGTTATAGAATTATACACGAAAAAAATTACTCTCAAGTCCCTGCTGGTAATAATTTACATTGTTATTCAAGTTGATTTCAGATACCAAATTATTAAGCTGAATAAATATTTGTGCTATGCCATTGTTGTTTATTGATCCGTTTCGCGTGGAAAACATCACCCGGTCGTAGGTGAGATGTAGATTGGAATCTAATAGATATGCATATTCATTTTTTTGTATGTCTTTGTGAAGTATATAGTTAAACATCTCAACTCGATTATTATCGAGCGATATTATCGACAGCGATATCGCGACACCTTACACACTGCAGCGATTCTGCGATTCGCGTCACGCATGCGCACACCACTGAATGTAGTAGAAAGAGATTGCGTCAGGTTGCGATAATATCGCGGCAGTGTGTGGAATCGAGCGCGTCCCCATACAAAATGTACTGAGAACAATTATCGCAAAATCGCAGCGATATTATCGCTCGATAATATCGCGGCAGTGTGTAGGATCGAGCGCGTCCCCATACAAAATGTACTGAGAACAATTATCGCAAAATTGCAGCGATAATATCGCTCGATAATATCGCTGCAATGAGCGGAGGCCTTTAAAGTATCTAGCCCCGCCCGACTTGAAGATTTAATGTGTGTCGGAGATCCAAATACGTTAATTTTTCTCTCTCTCTCTGACTTGTTGTTTTATTAAATATGGGTGTTGAAATCTTGCGACAGGATCTTGGAATACTTGTCCCTCATTTGGATTCAGGCAGGGCTGTGGAACTCGCAAAGATTTCCAAAAGTTAAATTAGGGCGACTTGTAACTGTCACCGTGCTCTTATCTATGCCGTTTGTTCTTCGATAACAATATTTATTTTAATTAAATTTTTAGATTATTTCTGACTTTTATCTCAGATTCTGATACCGATCTGTATCCTGGGACAGTTTAAATTATAACCAAGTCTTGTGTTGTCCCTTCAGATTTATTCCCTACTATGACTCACGAGTTTCACAGATTATTAAGTTACTACGTATACCTACGTATACAACGTGTTAATGAATAAAAGCAAAACTAGAAAATTGTTTGTTAAGAATCGTAGCTTACATTTCTTCAAAATATTCAATAATTTGTTCGTATAATTTAAACTTTAAGTACTAAACTCGTTGTCAATCCACCGCACGGGCACACTTACCCTACTTACTACAAGACTCTGAGCGTTTTCATTCATTGCTGAAATAATAACAAATCGTTTTGGCATGAAAACTTAAAATTCTGAAATAATGAAATTATAGTTTTAATCCAATTATTTCGTTAAAATTAGTTGGGGTGTATGAGGTTTTCGCTTATTCACTATCTTAGAAAACGGCAAATTAGAACGATGTAATTACCTTCTGCCACACGATACGTGCAAAAATCTAATGAAGCTTGTAGCGGCGTAGTTATGATCGTACAGCGCGCGGTCTGGTGCGAGTGGCAGAAATCAAGCAAGCACATCGCTTACGATGCGCCAAATTGTAGGTGCTTATCTCGGTACCTGCGGCCGAGTGACGAAGGCCTGCTTCCACTCACAAGTATACATGAGTTAAGGGTACACTCTCTATAACGCGAGCCTGTGTTTTCTAAGGATTTTTTCAAGCTGCCTCAAATAGGGCTTCTGACCTACCATGCTACATTCAGGAAAAAGAAAAAAATATTAATATTTGGGTCGTCGGTCTTTGTTCCTTTACACATGCGATTGTTAGTTAGCTTAACTGACTAGCGAGCTTTTTCACCTCATGTCTAAAAGCTAAGTCACCTCGTAACGATGTATTTTAGAAGAAATAGTCTAAATCGGGTATTACACGGCCAATCTCATACTTGAAGCTACAAGCAAAATTATAAGATTTAGCAAAACAACTGATATTTTCTGCTCTCATATTTACTAGGGTAATATTGTAATGATTGTTGACAACATTTTTGCGAAGCCAAATACGTCCTCCTTCATGTTACGGAACGGTTTGTTTGAAGAAACTCTCAAAGCAAAGCCGTTTGTATGTTTTATGTATGTGTGTGGCTTATGAGATTGTCACAAGCATGATATTTGCACACTAGCTGCTTTTGTAATAAGCAATAAGCAAAAAGGACATTAGTTCGTGAGTTCGTTAGACGTTCAGTGCTTTATTTTGCAATATTAGTTTTAAAATCGGAACCAAAGGACGTCGTAACGGTTAAGATTACTGTTGGCGTTGGCGCTCTCTTTACAAACGAAATCTGGTTATATTTTCAATACTAACAAATTAAAGTCAATAAAGTAAATTTTTAAAAAACAATTTAGAAGCAAATCTCTATCATACAAGTGTATGTATGAACGAAAATCTGAGACTTCATACAAGCATAGATTATTTCTGAAAAATGTAATTGGATTTAATTGGATACTATCGAAAATATCACCAGACTTCGTTTGAATGCAGCGCGCATTTGCGCTATCGGAATAAACTTCTCATAAGAGAAGTTGCTTAGTTTATATGTGTCACCCTTTAAATGTTGTTAGTAATTAAAAAAAAACTAGTGGTGTTTATCTAGAATATCACTGAATATCACCTGCGAGAGTACTCGTTAGTATTCTATGCTGTAGGTACCTAGGTACAATGCATGCTATGCTAAGCTTTAAATACAATTCTCAATTTCGAACAAATGTTTAAAACATTTCACAGGCTGTCAAAACAGAACACCCGTAACATATCGAAATTTCGAAAGCTCACAAACCATAAAATATATCCCGCACCGCATTGAATACAAAACACTATCTTATTACGTATTCAAATTTGCCTCGAAATCGGAAGCGTTCACGACACTTTTACGATACTGAAAATGTGTAGTGTTTTTTAGTGATCCGTATAAAGAATTTTAAAATGGAACCATGAAAAAATAGGTCCCATAGAAACGCGCACGTATGGATACTTACAAAATGAATAAATAGATAGTACCTACTGGCATAGCGTAAAAAAACGGCTAGTGGTGAAGCTCAGCGGTTGCATGCTCGCGAGGTGAGCGGGTGACGGGGCACTGAATTCGCAAAGTCGGTCTAGGTCGTCGGTACTGCGCGCAGGCAAGTCGGAGGGACCCTGGCACTCGCACACCGCACTTGATTAACGCGACCGCTGATATTTTTACTACACAATGGTACTGGCGTTAGTGCGAGATTTTTTTTTATATTGTCAAATACAGTATAGTTCAGGGAGCTGTGACTGCTTATTACTGCAGACTATAGGTGGACCACAACACCAGTGACGGTAAAACGCCCTGCGCCCGCGGCATGATTGCGCGATAAAGCACTATCGCGCCCTAGCTCCCTTTCTTTTTGCACGCGAACAAGCGAGTTAGCAGGCGCGATAAAACGTTTATCGAGGCACCATGCCGCGGGCGCTGGTAGGTCAACCGAACCAGTGAGTGAACTTAAGCAACCTGCCCAAGAGCACTCATATGGGGTACGGACCTCGGCAATGGGCGTGCTGCTGGAAGAGACCGGCGTTCGTGCGCGTTCTGTGTGTGATTCGCTCGTTTGTATGAAGCCGCCTTTCTGGAATATTTTGTGACGGAGCTGACATAAAAGTTCACCACTAACCGAACGGCGACCTTGGTGGTATAAGAACAAGTACGAATACTACTTTAAGGTACGGTACCCCACCAATTTTGACCTTACCCCTCTTGGAGGTTAGTATGAAGGGTCTAGGATGTGGTGCTGTCACAAACGCAACTTGCACTCCCTTTTCTTTAACATAATTCTGTTTAGAAACGATCATCATCATCAGCCTATATACGTCCCACTGCAAGGCACATGCCAACCCTCAGGATGTATGGGCGTTAGTCCACCAAGCGAACGAAACGATATGACTAGGTTTATTTTGCCATGTCGTTCTGGCGTAGAATGGGTCACCCTATTTTATTCTGGGAGGGTCATAGGAGGTGATGAAGAGATAAAGATTTTATACAGTGTTTTTTGGGCGAAAGGCTATAGTCCCATTTCCAGTGAATTTGTTACCCGTTTTTCTACGTACGGAACAGTGGTAACGTGAGGCCGCTCCGCATTCTCCAAGCTTTTACTTTCCGATTTCCTGGATGGGAATACAGGAAATATAGTTTATGGCAGTCCTTTGTCCATTTGTAAGGTGAAAGGCACTCTATTAAGGATCAATTTACGCGTTAGCGATAATCGTTGCCACTTTGTCGAGTATAAAAGGAGTCTTTTGGGATTTTTTCTGTGTAATATTATTGGAATATTTTGCAGCTATTATTATGGAACTTTCATGTACTCGTGACAGTGTTTGCTACAACTACCTATTACATTTTTTATCATGTAGTTGTAGCAAGGGTATCTCTGGGGAGGATGAATGAAAGCACGTTTGTTAGCTTAGTGTCGTTTGTTATACTTAGCCATTATAATGATGTTCTGCTTAGAATATTACCAATAGGTGGATGTCGAAACAGGCGACTAAAAGGGGCTTTTCGGACATCGGGAACATGTCTGACGCCCATACAGATACTGTATGGCTACCAGATAGTCACTCAATCCGACCCCTACTGATCCTAATGAATGGTCCTTTTCCATCAAATTTTGGAGAGTATAGACAAGAGAGTGCATCTAAGCTTAGCGTACATTTATGCACATACATTTATTTTGCTTACCTGTCTGCTTTTCAACAGTCACTCGAAATCTACTATAAGCATACCTATTTGATATGCATTAAATTCTATTGTTTACTTCGCTTCAGAGCGACGACATTCTTGCTTGGTCAGCTCACTTATAGCTACAATGTCACGCTATTAAATAGATCTAATAACATTCTACATAAAAGTATTCTCCAATGTCGCTTATTTAGTATTGGCTAGATGCGCTGCATACTGCGGTGAGATCGCATCGACATAATCGATATCCTTGATATCAGATAATCGGTAGTTGTACTCTTGTATATTCCGTGACGATAATCATAAGTATGTATACACTGAAGTGACGATCGTATTCACTTTAAAGCTCAAGTTAAACACCTTGTAGTACAAGTGTATTGTGCGTGCATGTGTGTATTTGAAGTAATGTAATTGTAGAAACAGGAAACAAAAGCTAGCATCGTTAGTTATGCAAACAAATGTGCTTACAGTAAGGTGTGTATAGCTTTAGGGTTTTAGTGAAATAAAACATTTGTATTTTTTTTATTTCCCTTTTGGATAACTTGCAGAAAACAACCAAAAAATATTGTCGAGAAAAGTTATGAGCTAGCATAGGTATCAATATCTGCGGCTGCCTACATGTGCACAACAAATCAATATCAAAATCAATGCTAACATAATTGAAGCTGCTCTTTTGTTGATGTTGGTTAAACATAAAACAAACCCTTTGAATTTCTCACAACACTTCCGATCACAAGGGATCCATTCATACCTTTCTATTTCAAGCATTCGTCTTTCCACAACCTAATGCATACTATCATTCATGGGCTCTAGAATCTAGTCTTTTTCCTGGAAATGAATTGAACCTATTCATTCGATATAGGAAGATTTCCAGGAAATCAATTGATTGAACCTAACAATTCATTTGATGTCGATGTCTTGTCTTTGTACCTGTCTTTTGTCTTCTAAATAAGTACGAAAATTGGTCGATTCATGGGACATACACGAACCTCACGGAAGGTACACTTAGTAGGGCTACCATTTGTCTGGGTTTTCTAGGATTTGTTTATGTTAGGAGAGTATCCGGAGAGAAGTTTTCTGCTTAGTGCTGGTAGTGCAATAAATAAGTACGCATGTTGGCATTATGGTCTCTAAATACAACCATTATAATAATAAAAAAAAAAAAAAAACTCAGGGACTACAACGGTCTGATACGGGTTTGAACAAGTCGACGGAGGTGTCCCTTATAGCGGGTTTACGTTTGGACAACCTTAACATGTATACCCTGTCGTATGGTAGCCCTAGCTGTAAGGGCCCTTGAAAGGGACGTAGGTATTCGGTAAGAACTCTTGGTCGCTTGGTAACTCAAACAAAACTCAAAGCTTTGCCGCTTTCAAATGAACTGACTATCGTTTGTTGAAGTTCGTTGACTCACTTGACGTAGAATAAGGTCTACACAACAATGTCGCCGATATTATGTCGGATGATCGTGTATGTACCATTATGTCTAAGCTGAAATATGTTCATATACAGGGTGTCAGGAAAAGTATCATTAACCTTTTAACCACACACTCTACCCATCAAACTGTACAACATTTACTATAAGAGCAAACATGTCAGTGCAAAAAAATTCTGCTGTTCCATACGTTTCAGTCGAGTAGGCATTGCAGTTTAGTATGGAACAGCAGATTTTTTTTTTCTACTGACAGGTTTGCTCTCATAATAAAAGTTGTTCAGTTTGATGGGTAGAAAATGTGGTTTAAAAAGGTTAATGATAATTTTCCTTATACCCTGTATATCCTTGGAATTATCCCAAAAACTACTTGACATTGGAAGAATTTCAGTGCACAGCACATAAATAATCGTCCGATAATGTAAAGAGAAGACCCAACTGCGCCAGAAGGAGGGTGTTGTTTTTATTTTTGGTCATTTGAATGAAGTCAATTTATAAATTCGAATTATGGTAATGACACGGTTTGGACATCCAAAAAGTTCCCTGAGGGATTAGTTACATCTCACGTTCATAATGTTTGATGTTATTTTAAGCATGACACCACACTACCTGTATCTCTTTTTGTGTCAATCACTTACAGATATGTTATTTTTCACACGTCAACCGTTCAACTGATCAATGCATGTTTAGTATGCAGATAGCTTGTTCATGAATAATCTATTCTAAAGTGAATCTAGTGTTACGCGGGCTTGAAAAAATGTTTTACTGCACAACATAGTGCTGGTGTTCCTATTCTTTAATCCAGGTCGGAGGCCAATTGAGGCGGCTTGAAAATACTATCCACCAATAATCACTGGGTTCGTCGTATGGCATCCTCCACGCTAATCAGAAGTATAATAATATGTAACAAGATACCTATGCTAGTGTAATATTATGATCTATTGTGTGACGCTTGTAATATTTAACAGGGTAATTTAGACCATCAAACTGAACAACACTTTCACTGTGGAGCCAAAATAGAAATGCTTTATTTTTTAAATTAGATTCTTATCTTCATACTGCTGGGCAAAGGCCCTTATACATTTGAGTCGGGTAGTCTGCAGTTTTGTATGAAACAACAGTTTTGGCTCCATTATTATTTTTTACTTTTTAATTTTTGAATAAGAAATTATTTAAAATTAGATGTTCAGATATTTATGACAAAATACATGTTTAGATATAATTGGTTACATTTACTGTAAATAATTTAATGAAAATTAGCACTGCTCAGAAATATTTGAACACTTTGTATGCTACGATATATTATCTGATGGCGACTGTACAAACCTGAAAATATACCTAGTTGTACTACAAGGTATTAGGGTAAACAATTGCATTACTTTATGGGGTGATTGTACCCATGACACTGAACAACTTTTCCAAAGAAACTCACAGAAAATTCTCAAATAAAATGTAGCACTTTCCATACTAAACCCAATTAGCGTTTATATAGGGTCCAACTTAATATGCTGAAACTTTTTCTATGGGACCAACATCGAAATCGCGAAAAAAAACTCTGCTATTCCATACATTTGGCTCGAATAGGTTTGCAATTTTGTATGGGACAGCAGATTTTTTTTTCGCGATTTCGATGTTGGTGCCATAGAAAAAGTTGTTCAGTTTGACGTTCTGATCATCCTCTTAAAAAAGTGTCAGCATATTAAGAAGGACCCTGTATGAAAAGAAGAAAATTGTTTTTGTGAATTTTCTATACCTTTCTTAGGGAAAGTTGTTCAGTATCATGGGTACAATCACCCCTTAAAGTAATGCAACTGTTTACCCTAACTCCCTGTATAGTGGCACTTCCGCATAGGTACTTGCTGTTATATTCAAAGCTTTCGAAAACACAATACCTTTGCTCAAACACAGTCTAGAATCAAACGACCCAGCAAAATTACAATTCCCACCTTTGTAAAAGGTATCATCAATCCAGTATAAAACTGCACGTATGTGAAGATAGCTTAAAGCGACGTCACAATCGCCCGGAACGATCGACGACGCAGATTTGTCTTCGCGCCATGCCTCTGTTCCGGACAGGCATGTATTCAGTTTGGGGCCATACCATATTTACTTTGAAGTATGTCCACTCCACTATGCATGTGGTTACATGCTGAGTTCTCTGCAATAGGCTGTAGGTGGTCGAAAGGTCGAGTTAGCCCGCTGCCATTGCGTTATTAAATCGGTGTGTATATACACACAGTTAAGATGATACTTGCGCTTATTACTACTACGGTACGTTTCGGTACTACTGGTGAATCGTGGATGTTCTGAGGTTTCAGAATATCTCTGACTACCCCCTCGGGGAATATAGTCGTGAGCATATGCTTGCGCTTATTATGCGTGCATTCTGGGGCACTTGTTTATAGCGACCGAAAGTGGGCAAACATAAATTAAAGCTAGTCCACTCTCGTTCACTTTTGCTACACCAAATTCAAATTGGAGACGTCGTTAGAAAATGTCAGGTCAAAAGTAGAAGAAACCAACTAAAATGATCGTATCTGGTGCAGAGGATTTCATTGGCCATCCAGCGCGGAAACGCAGCTAGTTTGATGGGATCCTTTGTGCCGGGTACGATTATTGAGGAAAGGGCTGATTAACGAGTGTTATTATTATTTTATTTTTAATTATGCTGACGAAACGTGTTGTGGATATATATGTAAACCTTCTTGTGACGAAGCTTGTCGTGGATATATGACTGTACATCCTTTTGGACGAGGCATGTTGCCAATTTTAATAATTAATAATTTGTATTTAAGTTTCTGGAATAAATAATACTAAAATGATAAAGTTCCAAAAGTGGAAATTCGTAGTCTATCCCTACTCCTGTTTTTGAGGATAAAAAGTCCTCGATGGATTTTCATGAAAAGGAAAAATGTTGTTTTTGCTCATTTACAGAATGAACAACAAAAAGTTCAGAAGATAAAAAATGGAGACGTCAATAAAGGCTACGACTTACAAATAGTCCTCCCAAAAAATTTTACTATCAATATTTTTGGTGACTTAGCAAAGCAATTTTTCAAACTAACTATCTAGCTGCTGAGAAAATGACATCTGATGCCAAACAAATTGTTATATAAATTCAGGGATCAAGTCCTCAAGTCCTCCCACACAAGATCTACCCACGCAAATCCGTCCCTGCCTACCCCGCCCATGCCTCCGGAGTAATGCTGACAATAATTCATTTGGCCTACGAATCCGGAATGCTTGAACGGCTCGGATTGAGAGCGTATTTGTTTAAGTGTATGAGTTTGTCTCACTTAGCGGTGGAATGAGAGTTTTTTTCACTATGCCCTTGAAATAGGAATTGGTCTGTTGACATTTACTGTCTTTCCCTCTTTGGAGGTGAAGTTTTTTCTTTTAGCAGGCTTTGAAAAAGGAGTATGTCAATTAGATGGCTGTATTTTGGAGTCGGTGCCACGCCTATTAGGTGCGGCATGGCACTCACTCCAAAAACACATTTTTCATTTGCTTTGTTGCCCTCAATGAGTTAACGACTATCCAATACGACCATTAGATATGTCGTCCTGTCGTGAAGCTTGCAAAATATCACCCAACTCTACGGTGATAAACCGTGTCACTATACCTACATGCACACATACATTAGTTGGTGATGACTTCTCACGCACACCAACCTAAGGAAGTTGGCCACGGTAGAAGCGTGAGGCTAAATGTAGACATATAATAATTTATCTATCGTATTTAGAATATAATGTTTAACATTTTATTAACCATTTTAATTTTTAATACACGACACGTCCAATTTTGAAGCCGGTTTTTTCTTGTCTCAGTCTCGTATAATAAACTAATCTAGTAGCTTCGACGTTAAACCCACGTAATCGACATTATAAGCGGATTTCCATCAACTTTCATTTAATTATGTTTTGTCTTGGCTCTAGAATTTAGAACTTTATAAAACGTTTATAAATTATCTAGAATTATAATATACGTAATGTATAGTCCAGATAAACATTTTATAAATACAGTAATTTTTTAAACATATTCATTCAAATTGATGAATTAAATCTGTTATTTCCAGAATTTATTGTCAATGGCACAGTCGACAACGAAATGTTATTTATTTCTATGAAAAGATCAAAATTGTCTGTAAAGTGGCTATTAGGCTACGGACTCACTACTTCTCACTGGACAAAGTTCAGGCCCTGTTTTGCACATGTGACAATTATAAAGTGAAATAAGTTACTTACATGTTTAAGGTGGTATTTCAGACCGTCAAACTGAACAACTTTCATAAAGGGACCAACATTGAAATCGTGAAAAACTAAATTGGTGGTTCCTTGAAAATTCCAATGGCTACAAGACTCTAAAACAACTGATTGTTTTTTTCGCTTTAATGTTAGTCCCATAGTGAACGTTATTCAGTTTGTTAGTTTATACCTACCCTGTATTTAGAATGCCTCAAATGTGACGTGACTCCTCAGCACAAACTTAGGTATTGTAATACCTATTAAAAGTCTGTGCTCCTCAGTGATAATGGACAGATCAAATAAAATCTGGGACAGATTGGCAGCGGCATGAAGACGAAATAAAAAGAGAGCTTATTTGAGAACATAACACATTTTTATCACCAGTTGCACGGCCACTGTAAGCTTGACACTAAGTTATAGATTACAAAACGGAATTATTCAAAAGGAAATGTAGCAACACCGAAATTAATTGTTTTTTTCACGTGGCAACCCAGCACGATTCGGATGATAAACGAGTGTGAACCGCGTCGAGTTAAATCGGGTGAAACACATTAAGTGATATTATTGCAAGCTCCGCCGATTTCTCTTATTAGGTTACTGTTTATTATGATTAATATATCAGATGTTTCGCGTTCCGCCATTATTTCTTGAGGGTGTATTATTATGTTTGCTCGTACGGAAATTGGAAATTTTGGGCGGTAGTCGCTTTGAGCTTTAATCATAGAAGTTAAGCAATGTCGAAATGCTTGGTGTGTCCTTGAAAGGGTAACCGAATAGTTTTAACCGACTTCAAAAAAATTTGGTTCTCTTTTGTATAGCCGTGGTGGTCCAGTGGTGAGTAACTTTTGCCTGCCGTACAGGAGGTGATAGTTCGATCCCCGTCCAGGTCAAAAATACCAATGAGTTTTTCTGCGATTAGGAAGAATAGGATAGGAATTTATGTACGATTGGTTACTGGCTGACTTTTCGGTAAAGTAAAACATGCAACGTGAGGAAACCTGCATGCTTCAATTTCGAGGCATGTATTGTACCCACTGTCCATTATAAGTGGCGACGGGCTCACTCCCTGTCACACTGGACAAAGTTTCGGTTCAACTAGAGAAATGTGGATGTTCTGAGTTTTTAGAATATCTCTGACTACCCTCTCGGGGAATATAGTCGTTAGCATATGCATGCTAGGTTCTCTGTTTGGCCTGTAAGTATGTATTATGTGCCTAAGTTAAATCAGCTGTAACAGATGTCAAGGCCTATTGTGATGATGATGTATGTCCGCGATTTACTGGAAAACTAGTGGACTGATTTTAATGATTCTGCCACAGTATGGAATTTTCACTTGTCTGAAAAGGTTTTAGTATAAAACATGCTAGAAGTCACACGTGGCGCTGCTTGCAGAGTACCTAGATATTTTAAACACCTTGTATATATTTCAATCTTTTTAGAGACATTTACTCCTATCACAGTCACAAAAAAAAATTGTCGTATGAAATATTCCCCTGAACAGTATATGTAAGTTATAGCCTATAGAATTCCACTGCAGGGCAAAGGCCTCCTCTCACGAATAAGGGTGAGAGGGAGTGGGCCATACTCTACCACGTGGGCCCAGTGCGTGTTGGTGGAGGCAAGTTAGTGGTCACCTTGCTGTCAGAGAATTTTCAAGCCACCTCAATAGGCCTCTGACCTGGCTTAACGAAAAGTTACAACGCCATCTGATGGAACTATCCGAGACCAACTGCTTAACGTGCCTTCTGAAGCACGGAAACGCTCGAGATGAAATACCACTAAACGGTCACCCATCCAAAGAATGACCGGACCTGACGTTGCTTAACTTCGGTGATCGTTTCCAATACCGAAGCTCCACTACGCCAACGAGCGCTTCAAATAAGTAATATATTTCAAACTTTTTAGAGACATTTACTCTATCACAGTCACAAAAAAAATTGTCGTATGAAATATTCCCGTGAACAGTATATGAACCAATTTAAAATCCGAACAAAGTAGTTATGAATTTCCCAGTCAAAATTAATTCACATTCATAAGGTTCAAATAGAGAACCCCCTATTATTTAAGTCACATACATACGGGTCAAACATAGAACCCCCTATTATTAGACATTGCCAGCAAATGAACTACTGAAACGTAGATTACAAAACAACGTGCCGAAGACTATAATCCAGCACTAATGCCGCCATAATTCAGCCAAAGTTAACCTCTAGTCGTTTGTAATTCGCCCCGGGATTAACACAAAGATGCTTTTAAGAGATCCCCGTAAGAACCTTTCCGATGTAAATTTATTACAATGCTCCAGGGATTGAGACCGACGGAGGAAGCTGCTTACATAAATACACGTACGTTTTTTCTACGTGGTCAGGATCCTTGCTACAACGGGGAGCAAAAATATTAAATTCGAAGTTTGAATGACGTGACGCGAGATCGGTTATACAGGGTTAAGTTGATATCATTAGCATCCTTTTAAACTAAGAGTCTACCCATCAAACTGAACAACCTTTAGTTTGAATAAGGTCTCCGGGGTTAATTGCAACTATGGAGCAACTGCACTTATAAATAGCTATTCAGATCGTCTATTTATTTACCAACACTTGATAACGACCCTTGTTGGTAAATAAACCCAAAAAATACTAGTGTTTTGCTAAAGTAGGTAAAGCTTACAATGCTGTAAAGCTGAAACTGCGCTGCGGGGCGCTGACCTACGACGCGCCGGATCCATAAAACGTACCTACTTGTAAGCACAACGAAAGTTGATTTTTTGTTTGGAAGAAAATAGAAGGCATGGTTATGACCCAGGCTCAATTTACACAAATGGCATGGCAGGGAGTTAGTGCCAGCAGTGGTCGGCAGCAGCCAGTAAGTATGTCAAATGTACTTGTGTTAGCTATAGGCTTGCGCCGCCATTTTTAGGCCCAACAGACACGACTTGCAATCGCAAACTCACACAACACGATCGGTAACACGATAAGAATTTGGCGGTTAGTTGGCGGGGACAGCCGCTAACTTTTCCCACTCCTTCTGCTGTGTACAGACACTTCCGATACATCCCAGGCCGCTTCTCACCGATCCCAGCTACCCAATCCGCCGCGTAGTCCTGGCGACGTCCTTATATCGAGGTGCCCCTAGCCTAGGTCGGTTCATTCACTGGCTCGGCCTTCTTGGTCCCTTAAAATGTCCGCAGAAATAAGCAGTAACTGATCTGCTCCCTCAGTAACGGTATGTTGTCATCTCTGTATGAATAATAATATTAATAATTGAATCTTATACTTTGGTATAATTGTAAACAGGATCTAACGTCGCAATGTTAAAGTCTTAATATTTGGTGCTCTAAACCATCCTTATATTAGACCACAATAGAAAACCATAGCCCGTATTTGCCGTTATTAAATACGATGTTTTGAATAGAAGAGAAAATGAATCGGGGAAATTTCTTCTTAATGATTATCCACTTTGTTTGGCAGCGGTTGGATTACAAAGGTTGCGGATAGTTTTGTGATGTGCTTTGGGAGAAGTGCGGATTGGCAAAGGCAAATTAGTGATGAAGCTACCTCTATTGGTCTCTAATAGTACTAACCAGTACCAACTGCTTAGCGTGCCTACCGAATCACGGAGGCGCTCAAGACGAAATATCCACTAAAACGGTCATTCATCCAAAGACGTGCACCGTCTAGGGTTACTTAACTTCCATCATAATCAGCCTGTGATCGTCAATTGCTGAACATAGGCCTCTCCCAAGGGCATTCGATACCAATACTTCTTCCATGCATGATCGTTTAATTCCAAACCCGTAGGTGCGCTGTAACAGTCATCATCAGCCTATATACGTCCCACTGCAGGGTACAGGCCCTCCCTGAAACGGCGTTAGTGAACTACGCGTGCCCAATGCAGATTGGTAGACTTCACATACGCCTCAGAATTTCTTCTCCATCGTATGCTGGTTTCCTCACGATGTTTTCCTTCACTGTTTGAGAGCAGTCGGTTTGCGTAGGTACATAAGTTACAAAACTCATTGGTTGTGGTACATGGCATATCATCCGTGCGGTTTCAAACCCGGACCCTTCATGATTGAGTGTGGCAATGACTGTCAGAAACAAGCCACAAAGTATGATTCTCATATTATTATGTTTTTGAACAATTTACGAAATTGTATTCGCGAAACTGAAAAGGTTCACACAATTTGAAGTGCAGCGGTGCTTACAACACCAGACATTCACAAAAACTAAACAATATTTTATAAACAATCGAACAAAAAAACTAAAACCATTTTTCATTTCATTTTTTTAGATTGAAGCTTCTGACATGCGGTGATATGAATAGAGTGGTTTTTTTTTTCATTTCTTAAAAAAAAAGGTTGATTTTTGAGTTACGTTCAAACGGCGACACATCAATTACGCAAAACAAATATTATACTTTATCTAAGGCTAAAAGTTATTATTGCTCATAGACGAAAATTTTTTCGCTTACGCTAGTAGACCGAATATCAGCGTAACCGGGTATGAGATAGCGAATTATATGAAGTGACATCTCGGAGTCAGGTGGTTGTCCCATACAATTTATATGAAGTGACATTTTGGAGTCAAATGGCCGAAGTACAAAAAAGTGGATACGTCGATAAGGACAGCAATAGGTTGCGGTCTCCTTTTTTAACTAGAGCGCTATGTGCATCTCTTACTGACAAGACACGTGCTTCCTTCTAGTGCCTTCTCTTTCTACGTTCTTGCTACAATATCATCCTTACAAGAACGTTGATTATCTGTGCCGTAAACTGACCGCCCTGTTAGTGAATACGGTAGCGAGTTTATGAAGGCATATAATATGTAGGTGTAGGTATAATTTAAAGAGTACGTACTAACAACTTATCATAGAGCGCTACTGTTAGAGAAAACGAGAGAGAAGTTTGAAAGGTTTTTAGTTTAGTTTCATGCACTTCTTGAAGTCCCATTAGGAGCAGGTATTACTTCTCTTCAAGTGTAATTCGCGACTGTTTCACATAGTTTATTCTATCTCTTAACTTGAGTATCTTTTACTTTAACGAGTTACTAACTATACTTACTTATATCTTAGTGCGTTTACACACGATGACGCACTGACGGAGCGGCAGATGTCAGTCCATAGAATCACACCCGGTGCGTCAATGCGTCACCGTGTGTGCTTCTACGTGCGGTTTCATACAACTCCTTGCTTCACAAATGACGGACTGACGTTTGCTGCTCCGTCAGTGGAAGATACTTTTTACCATTTTTAAGGTACCTTTTAATGTCAAATTTTTTGGACAATTTTTACGTGAAAATATTTTAATATATTAATTTTGCGTTATAATGGTCTGAAAACTGTAAGTTCATAGTTTTAGCAAGATTCATAATTATCATATCGTAAGTCCGTCCGTCCCCTTGCTTTAGAGCAAAATTTTAATCATGGAAAGATCTCTTTATCTAACACTAGCTACTAGAAAGTTTTGTTTCAGTATATTATTCAGGACATAACTTTAATTCTACGTAGATTTCAAAACTCGAGCTTGCCTAACTTTAGGAAGCTGAGACAGCGTCCAAGAGACAGAAAGACTTTGGAAAACTAATGAACTAAGTTCCCTTAAACTTCTTGAAATTAGACTAAAATAATGCTTTAGATCTGTATTCAAAAAACGAGTACATTTTAACTGAACTTGATTAATCAAGTGCATTTAGTTTCATGAGTAGGTATACAATTTATAATCAAACATTATTTTCCTTTTGAAAACCTCGTACAGCTTGCCAAAAAGAGTAGAAATCCTCCGCCGCTGCCTCCACGCAAGAACGTCAAAATCACGCATAACCTGGCAACACCACCATACTCAAAGTTTAGTTCTACCTGTCACCATGATCATGACTTTTTGGCCAAGCTATACTGGATGAATGACAGGAGAATTCAAGAATGCCGTAGAAAGAGAATCAACTAGAAAAGGCATTAAAATAATAATAGTCACGAAAACGAGACAGCCTTATACGCTAATTACACAGAGTGAATGCGACAAAATCCATGTCGTTTGTCCCTTTCTGCGTATGCGATATTTTTGTTTGCCACAGTTGAAATCGCATACAAAATCTTGCAACTGTGGCAAACAAAGGCACGATTTCTCATACATTTTTGTCATATCTCTGTCCCTTTCGAGTATACGCTGTCAGGAAATCTATAGAATACTCAACCTACGAAGAATGCCAATTTAATGAATGAATGAATGAAATGAATGAATGAAATGAATGAATGAAATGAATGAATGAAATGAATGAATGAAATGAATGAATGAATGAAATGAATGAATGAAATGAATGAATGAATTGAATGAATGAAATGAATGAATGAATTGAATGAATGAAATGAATGAATGAAATGAATGAATGAAATGAATGAATGAAATGAATGAATGAAATGAATGAATGAAATGAATGAATGTAATGAATGAATGAAATGAATGAATGAAATGAATTAATGAAATGAATTAATGAACGAATTTAATCATGTTTGTCGGTAGGTAGTACAGTGCGACATAAAAGAGTAAAAAATAAATGAGGGCGCTGCCTCCACGCAAGAACGTCAAAATCACGCATTAAGCTGGCAAGACCGACCTACAATTTTGTACTAAAATATTTAGTTCCTGCTGTCACCGTTTTCTACTCTTTTATGTCGCACTGTAAGGAAGCGATATAAGTTTTATTATTCTGATAGGTTTTTGAATTCCGATGGAATTTGGCACACGCAAATATTTCGATTCTTTTGCCGGTGAAATCAGAAAATAAATTTTCTAATCGAAGCTGCGTTTAAATTACGTTTCCGATTTGTTATTATAAATTCAGCCCGTACTGAAATTTGTTAAAGCTAAATCTAATTATTCGCCTTGTTACCACCTTAACCATTATCATCGCCGTGATTATCATAACCATCACCATTAAAATCACCATTACCATGATAATCACCGGTAACATAATGACTACCTACCATTATAATCATCACCACCATCGACCACTAGAATTTCACTATCATCAAAACGTATACGCCATAATTGTCTCATTGGCTGACAGGCCAAGGCCAGGTCTAGTCTCGGTAGTTTATTTCGATACGAAGCCTTTCAGACATTTTTTGTCTCACGACATCTTTTATGCCGTAACCTAAGCGTCATACTTACTCAACATCGACTAAAAATAGAAAGACTAACGGCATAGCCAGGTAACCGTCTATTCCTATTCCTACTTCCATACTGACATCTGTCACAGAGCTTCTCTACCTCTCAAGTCAGTAAAGTTAACGTACGATTACGCAAACCCTATTCTTAGCATCGCACTGACAAGGGTCTCCTGATAACGTTTCGTAATCTGCTTATTTGAAACGAGATTTCTCTCGCATTAGAATTAAACGTAATAAGGTGAGATTTTGTGTAAATTGCTAAGGAATTTGTATGTTTTAAAATTGGAATCCTCCTGTGTGTTAGTAAGGCCCACACATCTGGAGAACCTGGCTTCACCTTAATAGAAACAGCATGTAGGTGCAGCCTGCATGCCACTGATGTTCATACACATAGGATACATAAACTCACACCTTTTTCCCAGAGGGGTAGGCAGAGACAATGGATTCCCATTTTGGGCGGTTCTGACACACTTCTCTTTCTTCCTCTTGGTCCATATATCTTATCATACATTCTCGTCAATTTCAGCTGTTTTTTTTTCTGGTCTGGCGACATCCTCCAGGTCTGCCTCTACCAATATTTCTTTCCACACACTCCTTATCTAGCTTTTGTATGTCGACTTTCAATCAAAAGAACGAATCCCTTTGATATAATTATGTCCAAACCATCGAAACATTGCCTTCTCTACTTTAACCACTACATCTTCATTCAAACTACAACATAATCACAGTACACTGAAAAATTTTTTTTGTTAAATATAACCAAACTTTAGTGACTACCACACTGTTTTGTAGCACATAATCAAACATTTTGGTATAAATAGCCAATTGTTTAGCTCTATTATAACAAAATGTTTGATTATGTGCTACAAAACAGTTCGGTAGTCTCTAAAGTTTGGTTATATTTAACAACAAATTTTTTTCAGTGTATTTCTCATTCTATCCCTTATACACCACACACTTCATCTTGCAACAGATAGGTAAATTATAAAAAAAAAAAATCGTCGTCTTATTTCGTCGTGGCTTGCGGGGCGACGACATCGACAGCTCTGTTGGAGTACATGCCGGGCAATAGGCAGGTCGTGGGTTTGAATCCCACTCACCGCCAGACTTTTTCAATCTTTAATTTGCTTAGCTAACATGACATACATGTAGAATTAATAAATTCGATTAGATATATTATAAGCCTTATCTACTTCACTTCTACTTGCAAACTCTTTGAGCTACATCTAAAAACGAATTTTACTTTTATCACACTATTTCTAGTCAAGTTATCACGATTTTTATCAAATTTCAACGCTGGAAGACGTTGTAACTAAGCATAAAAATCTAAATTGCTAACTCTCTCACAAAGTATGAATTTACATAGCATTTCGTTGAGTCCTCTCAAATGAGGAATAGTAGCAAGTGGGGTAATATTCTCTTTGCTCTGGAATTCGAGACATTTATAGTTGGGACCATATTCCACGCTCCACGGGTTAAGGTATTTTCGTACATATGACTTCGGTAATAAGTGTCTTGTCAAGGGTCTTCTGATGTCGAATCAAATGTATGTAAATTGGGCAGCTTTGCGGTTGTGAGATGCTACCTTATTCACGGAAACGCTACAGTTTACTCAGAGTAAGAGGACCAATAAAGTAACTCTTATGTCTTTCTAGTAAGACATAATATGATACAACTTGTGTGACATTCGAATATGGAACTAACTGAACCTGGCGATTGGGACACAAATGTGTGAAGAAAAAAAATACAATTTAGGTGTTGAATAATTTTGGTGTTGTGTTTGTTGGTGAAAAATAGGGCACTAATAATACAGGGCTGATGTGGTAGGTGTTTTTTTTGTAAACGTTTTAAAAAAGGAGCGAACGTCTAATTTCATTCATAAGACTACACTACACCAGGATTGTCAAAAAAACTAATCGGTAATAGTTATTTGTTATGCTAGGCTGCAAAGTTGTTTTTTGGCGCGAGTACTTGTATTGAAACCTGAGCAAGCGAAGGATTCTAAGATTGAACCACGATCGAAGCGAGTGGTTCAAATAATAGAATCCTGAGCTTATAGCAAAGGTTTCAAAGGTACGAGACGCAGAATAACTTTGCAGCCGAGCGAAACACACAACTTTTCACCTCTCAATAGCGAGGAAAAAATGTGAATTGCTAAAGAGAACAACATTTTAAAAAGTTTTTTTTTTCGTGGTGGCCAGTGACATGAAATAGTTATTAATGCATTTTCAGTGGACTGGCGGTATAGAAAAATATTGAATAGACAGATTCGAACTTCAAAAACTCTTTCCACGCTAGCGAATAAAATGCACTTTTGCACTCAGATTTCGAATGATAAACAGAATCTTTCCGAGGTGAAAAAAAATAAACACACATACATAAACAAACACACATACATAAACCAGTTGGAAACGGTCTTTGGCATATGAATAGAGATACGACTAGAAATCAAGCAAAAAAGTTGTAAGTAATCTATTTCTTTATGGATCAAAATGGCGTGTTTACGAGTCTAGCGGCGGTCTCTGGCGCGGCCGGCGTCCCGCTTGTATGAAGCTTCCTATCTGTACGGATATTTAATCATGTGGTCTTTAGTACGGACGGATGGACGGTCAAATACAAAACACGCAGTGCACTGAAGTTGCGGCGAGCGTCGTCATAGAGACTACCGAACACAGTTTACCGGAGAATATTGCCGAGTGTACACGTTATCTGACCTTAGTCATTTTTTGTTTGTAATTATTAGGTAATTATGGAGTTTTTTGCAGTGTCTTATCCATGGTTATTTTATGCAACGGTGGTCAATGCTAAGTCAATGAAAGAATAAAAGTTATTGATAATACATAGTTATCACTTTTCATTTGGAATCCTTATCACTGCAACCACACTTGACCACCCGATAAACCTTTTCATCAACATTCGAACATTTCTGCAACTTCCTGAGCGTGCAGTTGTATCAAAACTCACTTTTAGCATTTTACAGGTTTCAAGATGTAAGTAAGTTATAGCCTGAAGGATCCCACTGCAGGGCAAAGGCCTCCTCTCACGAATAAGGGTGAGAGGGAGTGGGCCATATTCCACCGCGCGGGCCCAGTGCGTGTTGGTGAAGGCAAGTTATAGTGGTCAACTTGCTGTCAGAGAATTTTCAAGCCGCCTTAATAGGCGTCTGACCTGGCTTAACGAATAGTTACAACGCCATCTGACGGAACTATCCGAGACCAACTGCTTAACGTGCCTTCCGAAGCACGGAAACGCTCGAGATGAAATATCACTAAAGTCACCCATCCAAAGACTGACCGGACCTGACGTTGCTTAACTTCGGTGATCGTTTCCGATACCGAAGCTCCACTACGCCAACGAGCGTTTCAAGATGTAGAATGACGTAGGTATTTAGTGGTGAGAAGTGGCCTTCTTTTTCCCCACAGAACACTACATAAAGAAACCTCATTCCTTTAGTTGCCTTGTACGGTCGGCTACAGCTTTATGTAAACCTAGTGCTGACTTTCGCAGTAACGTAGGGAACCCGTATATTCGATATATAGATAAGTATGTAGTGAGAAATTTATTGAATTCCCTTATACCTAAAGCAACACCCGACTGTACGAAACAAAAGAAATGACCATTCAAAGTTTAGATGTACTCTTATGTAATCCGTGGTTTAGATAAATTAATAACCAGATGAATAAATATTCTTAAATATCTATTAGAAGATTTTTATTTAATTTTAAGTCATTTTAAAATTATTTATTCTTCTTTTTCATATTTTTTCCTCTCTTTTCTTATTTATTCGTAATTAACAGATCTTCAACTCTGTTCATTTATTCAACACGCGCTAAAGTAAGGTAATATTATTACGGTCACCCATCCAAAGACTGACCGGACCTTACGTTGCTTAACTTCGGTGATCCGGTGTTAGTTGGTTATTACCGTAATAACCAACTAACAAGCACTAATTTTTCGTTCATCCGATTACACTGATGTTCAACGAATATTTTCGACGAATTAAATTATTTTCAGTTCGATGATCAATCACGAATTTACCTTCGCTTTATTGGAACTACTCGAGCAATATCATCACCACTGGCTCAATAAACAAGGTAGGTATAATTATAGTAAATGATAGTTAGTTGTTTATTTCGGGATATTTAAAAATAAATATATTTTTAATGACGACGTTTTGATAAGCCGATCGCCTTTATACTGGTCTCAAATTAGCATTGTTTTAATGTGGAGCTTATTTAAAACACATATGATGTTGGAAGGCTCAACACTATGGTCTCACACTGGACAGGGTCTAGGTACTGCTAATGAAACGGGGATGATATGAGTTTTTCGAATATCATGGACTTCCTCTTCTGGAAATACAGTCGTGAGCATAGGCTTATGTTTGTATTGAGTAACCTATTAAAATTGTGTTGAATACTTTATTTTATTTTAAGGAGCAAATCAACAGATACGCCAAAAATGTTTAATTCATACTGACTACAATTGCATGCAGAATGCGTAATTTTGTAATTAATGTGTGAAGATTGATTTGATATTTAGCATATTTTTCTAGTTTATTAAAACACTACAATTTCCACGATCAAACAACCACCGGCACCGGAGACAATAATTTGTCGCCATCTTTTGTTAAGTTTGATGCAGGGTTCCTGACCTCACACTAATCTTAAACGAATCTTGCAGAATTTACACACAGGTCGATCACCCGTCTAGTCTTTATGGACATGTGTCTATCAGACAGATAAAGAGAGGTTATCGAGGTGTCGAGCCAGTTAGTTTATCTACCATAATGGTTTTCTATTAACGTTCATAACATTTTGACGATTTACATTCAGAAAAAGACCGAGGTTGCAAGGGATATGGGCTATCCTCTATTTATCTATTTCTGAACTGAATTTAGTTTTTTGTTTAGTGTTTAAAACACTTTCTTTGAATTTTTTGTTATTCACTAGTTTATCTATTCATAATTTTATTCATGCTTAGGCTGAATTCGACCAAACTTAGATTTATAGAAGAGTATTTTACTTTTGGTGTTTTCACACCCCTGTACTAAAAGAACGAATGTATAATTCACCTAAAGAAAGAGGTCGTTGTATCCGTACTTATTGCAATGTGAGGTTATACAGTTTTAATTTGGTAGGTTTCTATTGACATTGACATTTCATTTTGATTAGGGTTTCTAAAACGGAAAATCAGTTTACTCTATAGTAACCGGCGACTTAATCTAAGAATAAAATTTACTCGTGTTTGGTCGAACCGGGCCTTAGTTTAAATTAATAATCTGTTAAGTAACTGCCGGTTGTGACAGAATAATACTGTAGTCGTTGGTTCCGCCAACTGCCGTGAACTGAGTGAGGTACATACAACATGCTATGTATAAACAGCTTTAATCTTTATGTGCAAAAATTATATTCTATTATTATGTTATAGAGATCGGATAGCATAAATGTTTATAAGAATCGTTAAATGAAAGGAAAAACAGACATACATTACTTGTACGTTTAATTAAGGAAAATAATAATCCTAGGGGGTGGGGGCAGCTATTTCAGCAGCAGCATATTGTATTTGTCATTCGATAGTCTCTATGGATAAGACTATCAATTTATACAGGGTGTAAAATTAAATGCGTTACATATCGAACAGGGTTCAGACCATAAAACTGAACAACTTCCAATATACCGACGTAACGGTGCAGTATCCAAGGTCGATGGTGATGACCTCTATGCCGTTCTGGGTCGTTCTGGGTCAGCTGAATGTACTTCCAATATGAATCAATCAATCAATCAATATCAATAGATACTAGACCAAAATGTGTATAAAACCTTAGAAGAGAGTATAAAACAGCAGATTTTCTTTCTCGATTTCAAAGTCGGTCACAACTATGTGACTTTGAATCTTTGATGTTGTTGTTTTGATTGAGATTTTGTATTTGTGCTTCAGTTTGTTGGTCTGAAGCACACTTTAAAGTATGTTACGCATTCAACTTTAAACCCAGGCTTGTTGTTGCACAACAACACAAATAAAACCTATTACAGTGTTATTTCATCTCGAGCGTATCCGACTAGTACGCTTTAACTACTAGGTATCCATGCTTCGGAAGGCACGTTTAGTAGTTGGTCCCGGATAATTCTGTCAGATGGTGGTGTAACTATTCTCTAAGCCAGGTCTATTAAGGCAGCTTGAATATTATCAGACAGAAAGTTGACCACTAACTTGACTCCACCAAGCCGCACTGGGCCCGCGTGGTGGAGTATGGCCCATTCTTTCTCAACATTATTCATGGTCTTTTCCGTGTAGTGGGATCCTACGGGCTATATCTAACCATAGATTAGTATGTATTGTATCTAACTACAATTTACAATTTATGCTTGAGAACGCTTTTGTTTGTTACATAACCATCCTGAGGAAATTCCTGGGATCGTGTTCCTATAAAAGAAATTGTTGAACCGAATAGAATGTTCCTTGACATTCCACGAGTGCCTGACAATTAAGATGTTGAGCAAAAATTGCCCTTAATAATGTAAAAATTCCGATATACGTATAATCAAAATTACTAAGAAAAGAATCCAAACATTTCAATTGTTTCGCATTTATTAGAAAGCGAAATCTTGATGAATTGGACGTAGTTTAGCAGATTACTTTACGTTTGAAAATTTTTTTTTTTAAATCTTGGGGTTTTTACGGTTTACGTTTGCCAGTATTTTTGATGTGTTTGCAAATAAAGAAAAATTTTCTACCTTTCTTTCTTTCTTAAAAATACATCGCGATACGTATTATGTTCTAAGTGATCATTAAAATTGTAGGTATTTGCTAAAATAAATCCAACTTCGTTACTATTCGTTTGAATTTTTTTGCTAACACCAAAGCTATCTTTTGAAGCATGCAGTTTGCAAAGCTCACTATTAGCATAGTGAAGGCTTTCAGGCTAAAATGATGCGCAATAAATGCCTTTCACCTACAAAACACTGATAAAAATCTTATCTCATAGTCTTACACTCAATTACAGAAACGCTCATTAGAGTACCTAAATCTCTTGCTAGCTTTTACTACGTCAACAAGACAAAAAGTGACAGCAAGAGATTTAATAATGAGTGTTAGGCACTTTATTGTACACAAAAACAACATAATCGTCTAGCATGCTTCAATTTTGAGGCATATATTGTCCTCATTGTCTATTATAAGTGGCGACGGGCGCTCTCCCTGTCACACTGGACAGAGTTTCGGTACTACTAGTGAAACGTGGATGTTCTGAGTTTTCAAAATATCTACACCCTCGGGAAATACAGTCGTGAAATACAATTGCTTAAAACAACATAATTATAAAAAGAGGAAAACTAATGTGTGTGTGTGTGGGTAAAATCAGTGTGCATAGAAATAAATATCGAATGTTGAGAAAATAAAATGTAATCTAATCAAACCAGTTGCGTCCTACAAAAAAGGGAGGTGCGGAGTACTCGAAACCGACGTGCATGTATGGATGTGAATGAGGCAAAAGATATTTGTAAGGATCGTAGTAGATGACACGCTCTGGTCTCTGCCTACCCCACTGGGAAAGAGGTGTGACGTTATAGATAGTTATAGATAGAAAATGGCTGGCTTTTCGGTGAAGGAAAACATCGTGAGGAAACCTGCATGCTTCAATTTCGAGGCATGTATTGTACCTACTGTCCATTATAAGTGGCGACAGGCTCACCCCCCGTCACACTGGACAGAGTTTCGGTACTACTGGTGAAACGTGGATGTTCTGAGGTTTCAGAATATCTCTGACTACCCCCTCGGGGAATATAGTCGTGAGCATATGCTTATGCTATGCTAGATAGAAAATGTATACCTTTAAAATGTACTTAGTGAACTTACAATAAAATACACCTATGTACAATAATTTGTCACCTCACAAGACAAACTTGAAGAAATGTGGTGGTCCATTCTAAGCTGAAACCAAACGGCCTAATCTCCTTTTCGAAGTCGGTTCAAAATGAAACATTAAAAATATTTACAATAACGCGTACCTATTATAAGCCGCTTTTTAAACAGTTCCCTAAGAACATTGTTACAGCAAATATTTAACATACTTTGGAAGCGAGTTGTATAGTGCTTTATTTACATAATCTTGGGTTTGCCGTACTTGCACGACAATGACACTTTCTTTACGCTCTAAGGGCCACTTTAAACTTGCCACTGATTAATTAGTAACTATGTTTTTTGTAGATAGACATTATATTGAGTTGAATATCGCGTGTCGGAAGATTATGGGATTAAAATACACAATAGAATCCAAATTAAAACCGTGGTGGTCCAGTGGCGAGTATTACTTTGCCTGCTGTGCAGGAGACGATGGTTCGATCCCCGTCCAGGCCAACTCGTACCAATGAGTTTTTCGGAATGTATGTACGATTTGTAACATCACTGGCTTTTCGGTGAAGGAAAACATCGTTAAGGAAACCTGCATGCTTCAAATTCGAGGCATCTATTGTACCCACTGTCCATTAAAAGTGGCGACGGGCTCACTCCCCGTCACACGGACAGAGTATCGGTACTAGTGAGACGTGGATGTTCTGAGGTACATTACTGTTTACATAACCTTAGCTTAAGAATTTATATTGTGATAGTCATTAAGTCGTGTTATGCTATAGAGATTCTGGCCGCATCTTCTCTACAGCGACAACACGTTCCGACGCGGTGGTAGCTTTATAAAGAATTGACTAGTGTGCTTCAGGCACCTATATTGAATAAATTATTTTGAGTTTGAGTCTCAAAATATCTTTGACTACCCCCTCGGGGAATGTAGTCGTGAGCATTATGCTAGAATTCAAATTATTTAGAGGAAACATTTACACACACAAACTCACAACCGTTTTCCTTTTTAAGATTTTGAGGATCACAGAACAGCCGGGTTCTCCTGTGTTAAGGATGATCCAAAACTTTGCTACAAACTACAACAAATTTAAGGTTGTATCTGTAGCAAGGTTCAAGTTTAGATTTTTCAATGCCCCAGGATGTTAATGTCAAGTTGATGCTTGTTAGCTAGAATACTTCTGAATATTATTCACTTTGTATGACACCTGCAAGAAATCCACCTGCAGGAGGTCCATTCTAAACCGGAACCCTAAATGAAAATAAGCATAGTATACGCTCACAACTATATTCCCCGAGGGGGTAATCAGAGATATTCTGAAACCTCAGAACATCCACGTTTTACCAGTAGTACCGAAACTATGTCCAGTGTGACGGGGGGTGAGCCTGTCGCCACTTATAATGGTCAGTGGGTACAATACATGCCTCGAAATTGAAGCATGCAGGTTTTCTCGCGATGTTTTCCTTCACCGAAAAGCCAGTGGTGTAACAAATCGTACATAAATTCCGAAAAACTCATTGGTTCGAGTTGGCTTGGACGGGGATCGAACAATCGCCTCCTGCACGGCAAGGCAATCAAAATAATAATTTATATTCAGAATGTATCCGAGTATCTGGACTAGATTTCAATCTTTAACGTCACACCTCTTTCCCTATGGAGTAGGCCAATACTAGGGCGTGCCATTTACTATGATCCTCTTATTTATTCAATGTTTATGATTATGGCAAAAAAAATATCACCCAAAATTACATCTAAACTCTTTACACGCCATGCACTCGATTATCGTAAGAATTGCTGCCATTTATCAGCGACTCACATAATCGCGTTAGACGTTTTAATCGCCAGTGTTTTGGGACCATTAGGCTGAGAGTTGACATGCGACTAGATAGTCGCAAAGTTTGATATTATGGTGGCATAAGGAAGGAAGGTGCGCAAAGCAATGCGATTAAAATGCAAAATGCAAAATTCAGCATCAATTGATAAATTACTAATACAATAATACTAATAAACGTTACATTTTATTGGGCATCGCTTACGACGTACGACTTAATTTTAATGTTATTAAAAAATTATTTGGAATTCATACAAAGGCATTGAAAAACGTTGGAAGTCAACGCGCAGTGTTTTAAACTATACACACTATTGTAATATTTTTCTATTTTTATAGGTATCAAGCAGTTAGATTTGGTACACTCTTTTTTTTTCTAAAGCTATCAATAATGATCCTTGTTTAGTCGCATCTTCTGATACTGATGCTCCGTTCTATTTCGACTACAGTGACTACTTTATTACAATGGTACGGATAAATAAGTATCTGTGATCTCTTGTTCTTACCCTTCTTAATCTGATGTAATCAATCGTCTGACATTCAACACACAATTCCACAATTAAAACGCAGCGACTAATCGTCCGTCATTTAGAGCCTAACGCTATGAAGGGCCGGCGAAACAATTTCAGGCTCGTGTCGTAATTCGACTCGTTAATTTACGAGGCTCGTTCACGCACGCTTCCTCGTTAATATTCACGACAACGATTTCTTGGGGAAACAATGTCGGGGATTAAGCGGTGCCTACGGAACCTTTGATATTCTACTGTTTGCTTTTTGTACTTAAGGGTTTTAACCTTCTGGAGCTTTAGGTATGTCGTTCTAAATACAATATTAATTTAAAATCTTTGGGTAATACAGTATAATTTAATGTGACCGTGTGGTTTAAGCTTCGAATGGACCATCCCGTTTCAGAAAGGTTTCATCTCGGAGAATGAAGGTCAAGGTTTTATGCTGTGTTTTTGTGTGCAAAAGTCAAGTCACCTACTGTCACAATGAAGACAGTGAAGACACTTTCTTAATTCATCCTTTATTATTTAGTTGTAAGGGCTTGGTCAGTGACCAATAGCGACCGCGACCTGAACAGGAGCCCCGATTGCGCTATGTTAAAACATCGAAGATCTGTTCTTATCCAATTTCAGTTCTAATCACATTGCAATCCAATTACAATTCAACTGTGCTGAATACCTGCATCGTGCTAAACTTTATTTAACTGGCAGCCCTTAACGTCTGAGCGATCTGTCAAAACGGCTCTAACGGCTGTAAAGAGCATTACGCGATTAGCGCAATACCAAATGTGTCAAAAGTTATGGTTCGTACGTAGTCCAATCACGGTTCAATCACCGAATATTTACCGCGATTGGAACCCTGATCTATTCTCTGATCTATTTCATCCTTTCTCTCCTACTAATGTTATAATATAAATCTAAATGTTTGGATGTTTGTGACTCAATCTCGCATAAACAGCTGAACGGATTTAGATTCAAGGGACATCACTTAGGTTTCATACATTTTTAGTCCTAATCTGAAAGTGTCAGTCAAAGAAAAGTAATGTTATACTCGGTTAGAACTTCGTATATCGTATATAAATATCGTTGATCTAGACTAGATTTACAGCTGATATAATTATGGGACCATCTACAAATGGGACCATTTGGGAAATAGTGACCAGTTGCAAATGGGACATACTGGTACTAATCCAAAAAAGAGTGCTTGTAGCAAAGTTTCTTTGTGTTATACCCATCTCAAAAGGAATAATGATAGTTAATTTATGTATGTATGCTTGTAATATCGATGGTCTTACAACATTTGTCTTGATACGTAAATATAACTTTCTGAAATTAGCTAAAAAGTTCTCTGTTTACTTTAAAGCTCCGACGTGCTTTGCTTTTGAACTTTTGTTGGAAACTTTGTGTATCGCAAAGGGAAATTTTTGGTAAACAGATTTTTTTTACGTTTGCGATTTATAAAGTTCTAGAGTTTAACCGCGACTTCGTGCAATAATTATGTACCAGGTTTTAAGTAATATCATAAGCTATCAAACAAAAAAAGATTCATCAAAATAGATTCAGTAGTTTTCGCGTGATGCTCGAACAAGCAAACAAACAGATAGACAACAAAAAATCTAAAAAGGTTGATTTGGAGTCAGGGATACCTTAAACCATATCACTTTTTTTTTTCTTGTAAATAAATAAATATCTTGGACATTGTCAGTGTTGAATACAACAAACTTGGCGATGTATCCGATCGTTAATGTAATTTTGAGTGTGGCAACATCGTGCCCGCTCTCTCGCCGTTCGACCTCAAAGCTTGTAGCGTCCGTTGTCGCCGAATAAATTCGATTTACTTAAAGCAACGTGTTTTTGATTCTCGAGACCAATCCCATTTCATTCATTTGGTCCTTCGAGAAGTGTTAAATTAAATTCAGTGCCAAAAAACTTGTAAAAACTAATAAAAAGTGCAAGTGACGTAGTTACCACCCCGCGTAGAAGGACTGTATTTTGTCGTTCGTTGTGCACGGGGTTACGCCTATTCGCGCATATTCAAGCAAGTTTATGGATTGCAGTGCATTTGTGGGATTATCGTGATCAAAACAGTGAATTTTGTGCTATTATATAAAATTTGCACCATCATTGTGTCGGTTGTTTAATTTCGGGTAGTCGTAAATATTTTTTTTGGCGGCAGCGTCGTTGGTCATCCATCACATCACTTGACAAAAGTTGCCGTGACTGTATCCGAACGCATTGCTTTCTGATTGGCTGAGAGCATTGTCGACTGCCATTTGTAAACGTCAGGTTGACAGGCACTGTCAAGCTGTCATACGAACTCGATGCATTGTTGTGAAATCGTTCTTCAAATCAAAACATTGTTTCGGAGGCCTTTATATCACAATTTAAAGGGCTTCTGTATTAGCCATGTCGACCGACAAAGAAATAAAGCAATTAAAAGCTTCGGCAGGCCAGTGCAAGGCGACGTTTACCAGATACGAGAATTATTACGAGCAAAACAAGGAGGACAATTCAGCAATCGGCATTGCAACTTTAAAGGCCAGGTTTTTAGCCCTTGAAAAAACTCTCGACGAGTATCGACGTATTCAATTGAAATTGAATATCCTACAGGAAAAAGATACCGAAGAGGATTTTCTTACGAACGATCTCGAAGATAGATACTATAACCTATATGCAAAGGTAAACACGCTGGTCGCAGTAGCCGAGGAATCTGCAAGAATGGATGTAGTGCAAGTGCATAACAGCAAATTGCCTTATTTGGATATTCCTGTATTTACCGGAGAAGATGTTACCAAGTATAAGCCATTTATTGAGCTTTTCCATGCTGTGATCGGAAATGAAAAATCATTAAAGCCAGTTCAAAAGTTGTGTCACTTACGGAACCACCTCAAGAAAGAGGCAGAAGCTCTAATTGATGGATTGCCGCTGGTTGACGAGTCATATGAGGAGGCATTGTCATTATTAAAGCAACTCTATGATAACATGTGCGTATTAATCTCAAGCCATGTTAATACTATCCTCGACTATCCAAACATTGTTAAGGGTACCGCTGCAAATCTTCGTGGTCTGGTGTCACACGTGCGTCAACATTTAGGCGCCTTGAAGAACATGGACCAGCCAACTGAAAGTTGGGATATGCTACTACTTCCAATACTCCTCAGAAAATTGGATCCATACAGTTCCCGTTCGTTTTCCATGGAAAGAGTTAAATCGACACTGCCGAAGGTAACAGATCTTTTAGCTTTTCTTGAATCTAGGGCTTCTAGTTACGAAGAAAGTCAAAAACAGGCAGCCCCTTTTGTGCCTAAATCCAATTTAAAGCCAAAAGAACCTAAAGTTTTTCTAAATAATTGTGTCAACAATAAAAATAAGCCAAACAATGATTGTTTGTATTGCAAAAAAGGTTTACATAAATTGTATAATTGTACAGAGTTTAAACTCGGTTCTGTTGATGATCGTATCAAATTTGTCAAAGAGAATTGTTTTTGTTCAATATGTTTAAACAAGCATAAAAATGCTAAATGCAAGTATAGATTGAAGTGTGCATCATGCAACTCCAATGAGCATAATAGCCTTCTGCATTATGTGGAAGAGGAAGTGCATTCTGAGAACCCTGATCCCGTTAATTTACACAATGCTATGGGCAACGGCCGTGATACAGGTATGGTCCTGTTGCCTACTGTAAAGTTGCAGCTTGCTTGTAAGGATGGAACTTATTTGACCGTCCGTGGGATCCTGGACAGTGGTAGTCAAACCTCTTTTATCACCACTGACCTAGTAAATAAATTAAAATTAAAGTCCTTTAAAAAGGACATAAATATTACAACTTTAGGACAACGGGAGCGGCCTGTATCACAAGCTGTTGTTATCAATATTAACAATCTTGATAGAACCTATTCTCAGGATGTTATTTGCTCTATTGTAGATAAGATAACCTCTCCGTTGCCACAGCAAAAAGTTGCTCTGTCGAATGTATCGATACCAAAGGGGATCAAACTGGCTGATGCTAGTTTTAACACACCTGAACCTATTTCAGTGTTGTTGGCAGCTGACATATTCTTTAATGTCATACTAACAGAAAAAATTGAAGCGCCTAATGGTCTTACATTTCTTGAAACTAAATTTGGTTTTATTGTCGCAGGAGGAATGAAGAGTGTAACTAACCAGACATCATTAACAAGCTGTGTTCTGCATGCTATCACCGAACAAGAAAATTTGTCCAATTTAATGGAACGTTTTTGGGAGGTTGAGTCTAAACCACTAACAAATAACAGCATGGATCAAGGTCGCAAGGAGCAGTCACCTGAGGAATCATCACAGGACCTGCCATGTCCGGAGGACGTCTGCGAATCTGTCTTTAAAGAGACAACCGTCTTGAAAGAAGGTAGGTTTCATGTTAATTTGCCTCTTATTCAGTCCCAAGATTCATTGCAGTTAGGAGACTCATTTTCAATAGCCTTTCAGCGACTAAACCATTTATTAAAGAGATTTCAAAAGGATGAGGGCTTAAAAATTCAGTACACTAATTTCATTGATGACTATGTACAATCAGGGCATGCCAAGTTGTATGACATTAAGAACAGTAATTTGCCATTTGAGTGTCATTATTTTTTGCCACATCACCCCGTTCTGCGACCCGATAAGAGAACAACAAAGATAAGAGTTGTTTTTGATGGGAGCGTTAATACAAATTCAAAAGTTTCTTTGAATGATCTTCTGCTTAATGGAAGGTTAACACAAAGGGATCTGTTTGACATATTAATTCAGTTCAGATCCTTTGAATATATTTTTATAACGGATATAAAAGCTATGTTCCGGCAAATAGTCTTGAATGAGCCGCACAAGTGCCTACAGAATATTCTGTGGAAGTCAAATTTCAACGAAGATGTTAAATGCTTTCAGCTCCAGACCGTTACGTATGGTATGAAAAGTTCCAGTTATCTGGCTACAAGATGTCTTAAGGAGTTAGCTGACCAGTTTTGTGCAGAGTTCCCGCTTGCAGCTAATGTATTGGCAAATAACACGTACGTAGATGATATTTTGGCTGGTGCTATGAGCGTCGCTGATGCAATTCAGGTACGAGATCAGATTATTCATTTACTAACCAAGGGTGGTTTCGAATTGCATAAATGGGCAGCTAATCATCCAGACATTTTAATGGGAATCCCTGTAGAAAGGCAACATTTTGAGGAGAAGGAAATGTCAAGTGAGCATGCATTTCTCAAGGCTTTAGGAATCTATTATGATGTCAAAAAGGATAATTTTAAGGTTTGCTGTGTAAAGCCTTTTGGTAACATGTTATGGACTAAAAGATCAGTACTCTCATTTATCGGCAGCCTGTTTGATCCTCTAGGTATTATAGGACCTATTGTAGTCAAAGCAAAGCTTTTTATGCAAATGCTGTGGCAGTGTGAGCTTCATTGGGATGATAAATTACCCAACCATATTTTAAAAGATTGGTCTAAATTCTACACTAATGTCTGTGAGCTGCAACCTATTCAAATTATTAGAAATTTGAAAATCCACAATGCAGATTTTGTTCAATTAATTGGATTCTGTGATGCATCTCAGCATGCCTTTGGAGGGTGTGTCTATGTTCGGGCACGGCACGGCAATAATATTGTTGTTAATCTAGTGTGCGCCAAGTCGAGAGTAGCGCCCTTGAAACAGAGGCTCACTATACCAAAGTTAGAGCTGAGTAGTGCAGTATTACTTAGTCAGTTAATTTCAAAAGTAAGTGAGATATTAAAAATTTCTGATGTTGTTTTATATACGGATTCTATGGTAACTCTTGCATGGATTCAATCGAAACATGGAAAGTTAGAAACCTTTGTAAAAAACAGGGTTAATCTCATAAAAAGTCTTACAAATAGTAATTTGTGGCATCATGTGGCAGGTGTAGATAACCCAGCTGACTGCTTGTCTCGCGGTGTCGATCCGAAAGCTCTGCACAGCAATACTATGTGGTGGCATGGGCCACTGTTTTTGAATGGTTCTGACTATAAGGTAGAACCGGTTGTTTTGCCTACGGACTTAGCTCCACCCTGTGAATCAACTGAAGCTCAAGTCGGTTGTCTTATACCTGATCACCAAGGTCAATTGCCTATTTTTGAGAAGATTTCAAATATTGCTAAATTACAGCGCATTATTGCATATGTATTCAGGTTTTATTTAAGCTGTAAAAACAAAGTAATACCAAACAATGTACGTTTGACAGTGCCCGAGCTTCATGTTGCGCTTGAAAAAATTGTAATTTATGTACAAAATAACCATTTTCAAAATGAATTGCATTGTTTAAAAAATCATAATGATATTCAAGGATCACTAAGTTCTTTGTCACCATTTATTGACGGAAAAGGTGTTCTACGAGTGGGTGGAAGAATTGATAACGCAAATGTTCCATATAGCCAACGGCACCCGATTTTATTACCGAAGAATTGTCAGATCACTAGCTCTATTATAATCAGAGAGCATCTTGACTTGATGCATGCGGGCCCTAAATTAACCTTTTCTAATCTTTCATCAAGATTCTGGATAATAAGCGGTATAAGAGAGGTGAAAAAGGTTTTGCATAAGTGTGTAAGATGTTTTAAATTAAAAAGTGTAGCGTCAGAACAGTTAATGGGCTCATTGCCTCGCGACAGAGTCACTCCTATAGCGCCTTTCCATGTCTGTGGGATAGATTATTGTGGCCCGTTTGAAATCAAACAGGCACGCATAAGAAAACCTGTAATATCAAAAGGCTATGTTGCTCTATTTGTGTGCTTTATAACAAAAGCAATACATATGGAGTTAGTCTCAGACATGACAAGTGAAACCTTTTTAGCGGCTCTAAAGAGATTTATTTCCCGCAGAGGGTTGCCATCTAAAATTTACTGTGATAACGCTACTACCTTTAAAGGTTGTAACAGTAACTTAAATAGCCTATATAAGTTACATCATGATGCTAAAAATAGAGACAATGTCATTAATTTCGCAAACCAGAAGGGAATTGAATTTCATTATATACCTGCTTATTCGCCAACCTTCGGAGGCTTGTGGGAAGCCGGGGTTAAGAGCGCAAAATATCACTTGCGTAGAGTAGTTGGGAAATCCATACTTACTTATGAAGAGTTCCAGACAGTAATCGTTCAAGTCGAAGGCATTCTGAATTCGCGCCCTCTCGCACCCATGACTAGAGATGGACAGGATTTTAGTTGTTTGACTCCAGCCCATTTTCTCGTAGGCAGGCCTATTACGGCTCTACCAGAACCTGATTATACCCTCATTCCTATATCCAGATTAAGGTTTTGGCATCAATGCACACAGATAGTACAAAGTTTTTGGAAAATCTGGAAGGCTTCATATTTAAATCAACTTCAGAGTCGACCGAAGTGGCGACTTACTGTACCTAATATTCAAAAGGGTCAGTTAGTTTTGTTTAGGGAAGAATCGTCCCCTTTGGATTGGCCTTTAGCCATTGTAGTTGACGTGTTTCCTGGTAGGGACAATAGAGTCCGTGTCGTTAAAATTAAATTTCCTAACAAGAGTGAGAAAACAGTAGCCGTTAACAAGGTTTCGCTTCTTCCTCTTTATGACTAAATTAGGTCAACTAAATGTATATCGTCGTAGGACTTCCGCAAGGTCGTGTTATTTTAAACGATGCCGAGACATATACATTTAGTTGCATTTAAAAAAGTTAAAATACTAGTTATTAAGGTATTAGTTTAACCTAACTCTAGGTTTAAATTATAAGTTTAATTTAAAATATAAAATTAAACTTAATCAATTAAGTTTGCATTTAAAATAAAAATTTTCTTATTTCATAGCCATATAAGAGCAGTATTTTTAAGTTGCATATACTTATACATTATATTGTTTGTTTCCCCTCGGGATTATGTTGAATACAACAAACTTGGCGATGTATCCGATCGTTAATGTAATTTTGAGTGTGGCAACATCGTGCCCGCTCTCTCGCCGTTCGACCTCAAAGCTTGTAGCGTCCGTTGTCGCCGAATAAATTCGATTTACTTAAAGCAACGTGTTTTTGATTCTCGAGACCAATCCCATTTCATTCAGTCAGACATATTATCTAGTCACATTTAAAGTTCCAGAATCTAGCCTGGACTTGTATTATGATAACTAGACAACGATATAGAATACATTATATAGATACAAACATCCATGACTCGGGTACAAATATTCATATTCGTCATACAAATATTTGCCCCTTACGGGATTCGAACCTGCGACCCTCGACACAGCAGGCAGGTTCACTACAGACTGTGCTGTCGGGCCGTCAATATCTTCGATGTACAGACATGCTTCCGTTAGAGTTTTATAACATTTTATATTTAGATACAATCATTACCATTTTATAGCCGAAAGACCTCCACTGCTGGGTTTAATTAAGCCTCCCTCCCCCAAGGAACGTTAGTTACGCGCTGCCCTCATCCAACGGGCTCCCGCTATCTTCACCAGGTCGTTGGTACACACTGCGCCTTCCGGTACGCGGTCACCACTCGAGAGCTCTTTGCCCCATCGGCAAACTATTCTGCTAGCAATATGCCCCGCCTGTTGCAATAAAATTGATTAAAGATATAAGACATACTTACAGGATAATAATATATTTTTTTTGTTAGATTAGGACACTTTAACTTTTCCACTGATATCAATATCAAAATATGACAGAATAGAAACAGTTACGTTTGTAAGTGGTGACGGGCTCACTATAGGTACCGTAACTCCAAATTTGTCTAATGTAGAATTTAGGTACTGCTAGTGGAAATTTGGATATTCTGTTTAAAGGAGGACGCATATCTATCCGCAGCGAACGATGAAGGCGAAAGAATAGAACGTTGGAATTCTTTATATGAAATCCTATGACACCTCACACACTTTTTCGCGGCGAATCAGACGAATCGACAGAGCAATTAAAAGGAAATCCGATTCGTTTGCCTCCTTCGGCTCCTTCGTCGCAGATAAATATCGCCCACCCTTATATACTAGAATATATCTCTAAGTTAATAAATTCTCAAAGCCAATTTTGACCAAGTGACTATTTATTTATAGGCTCTTTTTAGGTGAACGAGTGCGTGCGCTAACTAAAAAAAAATCCACACTCTCATATTATCTTCATCTAAATTTCATGGAACAAGAAACTACTACGATCAAGATATAAATATTCCAGTATAGGATGTAAAAATATTCGAAAATTAAAATCTAAGAGGGGCTTAATAGCACCGTAGGGGTGCCGTAGCATTTATCTCATGTAAGACTTCTTCCATCCACTGGTTGTCTGGAAGAAATCACTTTTAGTGATAAGGCCGCCTTTTGTACCCTTCTTGTTCGTGTATATTGTTGTTGTTTTTTTTGTATTTTTGGTGTGCAAATAAAGAATATTTATCTTATCTTATCTTATCTTAATATCCCATTTTGATGGCTAAGCGAACGAAATCGTGGCAAAACCTTGTATCTTATATTATAGATAATACGAAACAAGGACTCGAATTATCATAAAAACGATGTGAGAGAAAAATTACATTTCTTTTGAGGAACTAATAAAAATATCTAGAGGGGTGTTGCTAGGCGACTTGATACAAAGCATGAAGTAGAACTCTTATAAGTCATTCTTTTTTCAATACGGAATTATTTTATTCGTACGTACCTACTGGTATACTTATACTCAATGATATTAATGTTTCTAAGCTCACTGCTTATACCCGTCAAAACGTGAAGAGTTCGTAAGTATGAGATAAAAAATTAGTACAGAAACAAAAGACTTCACACTTACAAAGACGAGTCACTTAATTTTTGTGTAATTAAATAATGTGACATTATGCGAAAATAGAAATTATGATATCGACAAAGGGGTTTTGACAACTTTTCGCATAGGCGCGATTAAGGCATGCAGAACCGGTTTATGTCCCTTCAAACATTACAAAATTATTTTTATTAAGTTTTAAGGGACTTCCCTGAGGATATTTATGGAGTCACGTTGCAGGGTTTGCCTCAAACACTTGTCTCTCGCGTGGTGTTCGCACGGTTCGCGACTCAGCCTGCCACGAGGCTCCAAAATCCTTCTCAGCTGTTGTTCTTACTCAAAAACAATCCTCGAGATTGGATAGACACTCCCTCAAACTACTTGACACTGGCGAAATCTAACAAGGAAACGCCATTAAATAAAAATAAAAATAGATTAGAGGATATTTATCGATCTTTACATTGTAGTCGAATCAAAATGAGAATCAGCCTTAGAATGTTAAAAATTACTAAGCACCGCGTTATTTCAATTATGCGATGCGATTAATGTGATATTAAACAATTTTAATATTTATTTAAAGAGCGGGGAGATTCTTCTGGTAGATTACTCTCTTATCAGCCTCTCTCATCCGCTGCACAACATTGTCATTTTCCTCAGTTGTCGCCGTTGAAAGTCGTTTCCCACGCAGATCATCACTGAGGTTGCACTTGCTACTATAATGCTTAAACTAATTAAACCAGCTGTAAACAAGTGTTAAGGGATGAGGCTTCACCATGAAATACCAATCGAAGTCTGTCATTAACTTTGTTATCGACCAGGACCACTACGAAAATCGTAATAAATTGGTGAGACATCATTTTTGCTTGCGAAACATCTTGCCTCGCGACACGCACTTTTGAAATTGCCGCCAAATCGTTATAACAAATGACAATCGAATAAAATTGTCAGCTATAGGTTGCCAAAGAGTTGTTTATTCGACCAAATTTCATTGGCATTATTATCACCAACCGGTCCGTTCTAAAAAATTTCAGTGTGCCCTACATACTACACATCTTACAGTGATATAGTTATTTCTATGTAGTACTCGTTATCGTAGAAACGACTCCTTATTGAATAGATTTGAATGTGGGAAATGTGGGCGCGATGTCAATTCACTCCGCTTCTCAAGACGGGAATGTTCATCATGCACGAGCAGTTATAAGCTATACCTACCACATAATAATAGAGTATTATCATGTATGACACCACTCCTTATTGCCATGGTATAATAACAATAATTGCAAGAAATCAATTCAATTCGTATATTGCATTATTTGTCGAGAAGTATCTGAGAATTACAAACTGAATTATAAGTAATACAAAACAGAATATCATTTGAAATACCAATCTGTGAACAGTGATGCAAAAACATCATCAAAATTGGATCTCTCATCGTCATTTCTCGGTGGACCCATTGAGCCGAAATTTTCACTCACTGGTTACATGTAGACAGGTACCTACTGGATTAAATTGAGCGGCATGGTGAGAATGCTACTAAGAAACAGAATGGATGAAATGACTTGTGAGCGCGAAGTCAGAACACGGGATGAAACTAACACCCGTATTCTTAGTTGTTTTCTTAACATTTCCTCACTCAAGTGGAGGACGTTTTTCACATAATTTGTATGACAAAAATGTCTAAAAAGTCCTCGACTCGAGTAAGGAAGCCTCAAGGAAACAACTAAGGATACGGGTGTAAGTATCTCTCTCATACTCTTATTCAGTGCTAGGGTCCATAGCAGTAGCCCAGTAGCAAGTTAGTGCTGGACTTGGTTACTGTACTGCTACGCTACTGTCATTGTGTAAACAGCATTACGGTTAGAGGTGTCCATTGTTGAGGCATTTTGGCACGAATTTAAAAGTTCCTGTTGATTTAAAAATGGGCGTATCTAAATATTACGTTTTCTTTAAAAACGGCAAAGCATAAGCATATGCTCACAACTAAACTCCCAGAAGGGGTAGTCTGAGATATTTTGAAACTCAGAACATCCACGTTTCACTAGTAGTACCGAAACTCAGTCCAGTGTGACGGGGAGAGAGCCTGTCGCCAGTTTCTAATGGACAGTTGGTACAATACATACATATCTTTAAAAACGGGTAACAAAGGAATACCGCAATAAATATGTACCTAATATTTGTAGCAGAATGTAGGAAATCCACTCTACAATTTGGTGTTTCGAGATCCGACACACAAAAGATTAGAAGGACGAGTGCATTTTGAAAAATATCGTCCAAGAAGTGCTTATAAAAATTGATTCCTTATTATAACTGCAAACAAAATAATTGAGCTTATATTCTTTCCTAACTGTGGCACTTAAATAAAACCGAGAAAACTTTTAATCACGGTCATCTCGGGAACGGAAGCTAACAAAGATCTTACTTCGCCAATAACTTTATTTTCACTGCGAGTGGATTGGTTCGGTTTTTTAGTTCCCGAGGGATCGGGAGGAAGGATAAAATAAATTTAATGGCGCTTTCTTTGGTCTGTAACGCAGAAGTGTGAATAAAATAAGAATGGTACTAATGCGGCGCTACGAGCGAAAACCAATGTTCTAATCGGGTCACTGCCGTTTGAACGACAGTTGTTTAGCAATTTTTAAAAAAATACACAACGTTCTAAAAATGAGTCGTTTCACAAATCATCATTTAGTAGGAATAGGTTTCACAAACCATTTATTAAATTTTTTGATCAGTTGTAAAATTGTCACATTGCAACATTTCATTCTCAAGACACTTCGATACGAAACTATGTTATTTAAACATTCATCTTTTGTTAGAAACTCGTTTTATATTTTATTGTTTGATCAGCAAATTACTAAATATAACAACGTTTTACAAATATCGATGATCACATTATTTCATTTCACAAAACCGAACCAGAGCACCCCTCTTCCACGCAGTCTTGTCTATACATGCATGTGCATGCTTGCTTGCATGTTGCATGCTTGCTTGCTTGCTGCATGCCTGTGTGCATGCTTGCTTGCATCTTTGCATGTGTGCTTGCTTGCTTGTTTGCTTGTCTGCATGTTAGGGGGTGCAGGGGGGCTGGGCCCCCCGCTCGGGGGGTGGGGGGGCGGAAGCCCCCTGCCTGAGAAAAACATATTGGAGCTTGTCGAATTCTAGGTTAGGTTAGGTTAGAACATGTATAACACTTAGCGGAGCGAGCGAAGCGAGCGGAGCATCAACATGCTTGCTTGCATGTGCATGCCTGCTTGCATGCTGCATGCTTGCTTGCTTGCTGCATGCTTGTGTGTCTGCATGCTTGTGTGCATGCTTGCTTGCATCATTGCTTGAGTGCATGCTTATTTGCTTGTTGCTTAGGGGGCAGAACGGTAACATCAAAACTGTAGGTTAATGGTTAGACTAGGTTAGGTTAGTTAGTATGTCATGCTGCATTTTTGCGTATATGTATGCTTGGTTTAGCGTGCATGTATGTTTTATGCATGAAGCACCATGAAAGACGGGTGTTACACCCTCATTCTCGCGTCAGTCTGGTCCATCAATCTAGTCACGTCAGACCTAGAACGATCGTCAGACTGACGAACAGTATTAAAATATTTGAAATTAAAGTTTAAAATGAAGTTGCAGCAAGTTTAGTAGATGAATTTAAAAAATGGCAAATAACGTTTTGTGTTATAAAAAATGATTTATCGTTGTTTGCTAAATAATTCATTTGGTAAATAAGATTGTTGTCGCATAACTGATGTTGAAATGTTGTTTTAACTATAAACATAATATAATTCAATGCATTTGCTAAATGACTACTTTCGATAAGTAAATATGTGTATGAACACCTTTGTTAAATCACTAGTTTGTGAAATGAAACATTGTTAAACGTTGCTTGAGAAGTGATATTTTGCTTATTGATTGTGTGTTAAACATTAGTGAACCGTTCTAATCATTTGAATAGTTAGCGCGTGAGGAAACCTGGTTTCGCTGAAGAAGGATTCGGATGCCTATGTGAAGATTAACAATTCGCATTGGGCACGCGTATTCAAAGCAAATTGATCATCCTAGCTAAATTGTGCGTTAATAGGTGCGAAACTAATTTTTCTATGGATTTGCTTTTAATCTCCCCTTAGATACCTGTGCCCCAGCAAGGCAGCAACATTCAATCAAAAATTTTCTTGAGATTAAAGGCGGTCTGCAAGAAATTTGAAGAACAGGTATTTTAACTGATCAATTGCTGTCACGTTGTTCCTGTGCAACCGAGCTATCAGTGCGAAAGTGATAACTGCAGCTCTGAGTAACTTTATTACCTACATAAAATTGACGAAATTGCGATTTCGCATTGCCCTGTTTCCTCCTCCAAAACTTAACCAATTTTATTAATTCTATCAAGAATAATATGAAAAAGACTTTGTCTATGTCTGCATGTTTTCCTTTTATTGTTTATATTCGTCAAATTAGCTAGCTGGATGTCTGAACCCAGAGATACAATTTATAGCAGTCCGAGTAAGACTTCAACAGCCTTCTGGACTGACAACGAATACTGAGCATGTTTCGATACAAACATTAGCAAACACGCTTACTAGTCGTATCTTAATGCACCTTCTACCCTTTATTTCTTTGTTCTGTGATCAGTAGTTCAGTATAGATGTACGTCCCAAATGCAGTGAACATTCATTCACGTTTAAAGACTCCGCATATAATTCTTATCCCTTTTGTCGTAAGAATCAAAATTGTATAGTACACGAGACCACAGAAACTTTGTAGAAAGAGAATTCTTTGTTCATAACGTCGTGTTTCCGTGTCCAAGCTCTGCAAGACATTTATCTCGGTTAGAGGCAAAATTAAATTTTATCTTACTTTATAATAAATAAAATAAAAAGGGTGGGATATAAATTACTTGATGTTTCTTTATTTTATACGATTATTTGTTTAAAAGGAATATAATAGTGCACGAAAGTGTCGGCATAGCGCGCCCTCGTAGGGACGTAACGTAGTTACTCAGTTCAAATCGGTTACGTCCTTCAAAATGGTTTGGTGCGGAGTTCTCGAAATGTATGAAAAGATGTATGAATGGAAATGAGGCAAAAGAGGTAGTAGATGGCGCGCCCTAATCCCTGCCGAACCCACTGGAGGCAAAGATGCGTGATGAAACAACAGAAGATAGCACAATTGATGGTGGTTAACAATGTGGGGACGGACGGACGCCTAAATCGAGAGTATATCATAGAAGTATTAAAAGTACCAAAAATCTTGGAACAGTATAGTTCAAACACGGACCTGAAAAAAAGACGGACGTAATGTGACACTAAAAAGATGTGAAGCATGCAAGGTCCTACATTTTCGTTTGTTCTACAAGGGACCTATACTCACACAGATTCACTAGCTCTAGGCGCAGGTCCTACAACCCGTCACCATTATATACCGCGTGACAGCACGCACACAAAAGAAATGGGTGCTTCACTCGTTATTAGACGAGATTACGTCCGTCTTTTTTTCAGGTCCGTGAGTTCAAAGTGACTGAGGGAGGTGAACGTCACATCTTCTTCACGAAGTAATAATTAGTATTCTTTGCTCTAAGTAACTTTGAAATGTGGTAGTTTACTTACATTTGTAAAACGTTCGACCAATCTAAATTCCCCGTACAAACGACCTCTGTGAGCTGAGTTAGAAATCAGAGTTCGTACAACACACGAAGTCTTGTGGATTAATCCATTTTCATTCCTACTACGAATGTAGTAAGAGTTCAGATAGGAGATTTCTTAAGTAAAATAAAGTGCAGTGCTTAGAGAATAGCTTTTACTCGTTGCATTTCTGAGGAAAAATACTTTGTAAGTAACATTTTAGTTGTTTCATTTGTGGCGTTTACATATAGGTAAGGTGCAACAAAGTATCCATGTATTTTCTCTGTGTTTCCTATCATCATAAATACGACAAAATTACGTTTTGAATTTTGATGTTTTAAGTCCACTGCGTCATAAAAATAATAATAGGAAACTGGTTTATATTACGTGCCCACCTTTGACTATTTATTGTCAAAGGTGCCCACCAAATTTCTTGCATAATTCTTACGTTAAAGTGAAGCGAAATTTTTCTAAAAGACTCATATTGATAAAAAAAAACCTTTTCTTTAGGATCTGTACCTTAGGGTTTGGCAGTCAAACAAGGAACCTTTGTAGTTTCGTCTATTCTATCCTTTGACTACTTATATGTGGACTAGTTACTCGTGTAATTCTACTAACAAACATTTATGCGGGGGCCGAGGTAAAATGAAATCCGCAACTTTGGATTTTATTAACCAAAACTTTAGATTCTAATTTTGAATGTTAAAAATCATGAAAAGTTGTCTCGTGTGAACCCCAAAAGTTCAAAGTTCGAAATTATTGTTTTGCAATTATAAGCTGTCTCGTTTAGTGATACGGTATAAAATTGAATGTAAAAATGCTCATGATCAATTGTTCTTATACCGTAGCAGAGGGGAAAATGCTACCGCAAGGCTAGTCCTAATAATAAATAGTCAAAAATTAGATCTGTTTATACTGTATGTCCTCAATTATACTCTCCCAATACATCGAAAAAGAGGTCGTAAAATCTCTTTAAAACAATAACAATGGCTATGAAACTTTATCATGATCGTGTCCGACACGCTCTTGGCTGGTTCGTAAGTATTTTGTCACGTATATTGGAGTTCAAAGCATATTCCGATTTTCAATATGGAATGTCGTACTAAATAAATTCCGTCCAGTAAAATTTTCCAGTATTTTCCTATCATTATTTGCTAGTAAACTGGGAAGTGGGGCGTAAAGTTAACAGCGGATCGTTGACGGTAAACCCTTGAGACATATATAGGTTGAGGTGACAATGTTTTGCAATTTGCAGTCTATTATTGAAAACTGGGGTTGCCTGCACCAATAAATAGTATGCCCGTTTTGTATTGCATTTTTTACCGATTTCAAAATAAGAGATTCCTTGTTTTCTTTAGTAGGTATGCATTGTAAGCTATGTATATGTACACTACAACAGTTTTGTATAATCTTCCAGATATTCAAACTATTAAACCGATTTTCACAAAATCACGACAATATAAAAAAAAAAACAATTATTTTATCGTAATTTATAACCGATTACAAATCCGAATAAAGAATACTAACATCCGAACTAAAAGTTAAAAGTAATTATTTTAACTACCTATTGTTTAATTACTTCGATGTTATTTTGGGCGTGTAGAGAGCGGGTGGATCCATGCGCCACTGCAATAGATTTTCTTCTATTTTAGTTGTGGTTAAAAATTCAAGCCTTTTAGTGACTTCGTTTAGTGAACAAAGTACCTGTTTGTGAAAGAATTTAACTAAAAGAAGAAAGGTTTTAGAGTTACTGGGCGAATTTCAAAATTTAATATTATTTTGAAATTAGCCCTATATTACTATTGTTATGAATTTTGTCTGAAATAAACGATATTTTTTTAATTCTTAGGTAAATTTTCTTTAAAATTAATGAAAAATTAAATTTGAATAATATGTCACAAAATATAAGTGTTTAAGTCTTTAATACTTTCATCTTCATGTTAAGCGAAATAAAATAAAATATGTTTTGCTTGGTTTTATTTGAAACATAAAATCACAAAAGAGCACGTTCGTTATTTTCTCAAGATAATCTTATAACAGACTTAAAACAACAGAAACATGCACAAGTAGGTACTTGTCGGCCCAAAATGACAAATGATAAAGCGGCGTGAAAGCACCGATCTCGGAATCAAGTGTCGCGAACAGCCGCCGCTTTGTTCACCAACTCTGAATAATGATTGTGTTGTATTTGGATACTTTTGTGTTTAGACGACATCTGAAATATTACGTTTTTTTAACACAAAATAAGAGACACAGAATAAGTACCGACGGGGCTAAGGTTCTTAATTTAAAAGCCCGCCTCTGGTCATACCTGACCCGAAGGTATCTTATGCTGGCTGCGTTTTCGCGTTGATTCGCTAGTGCGTATATGCATTGGGCCAGGCATGACCCAGCACGAGATTCAATACCCGCATCCGTATAAAAAATTTTAGCCGTCCATTTTTAGCTGTCTGTTATTGTGATACTCATAATATAATTGCAACTACAATAATTTTTAAGCTGTGTATGTATATAATATGATATGAAGCATTAAGTAAGCTGTGTACAGTTTTTATTGGGCTTCAGATTAAGTACTGTCTGTTCATTTATGCTGTAAATTTGTACTGTTGTAATCTGTTTCCTGTTACTGCACCTACTAAATAAAATAAAATAAAATAAAATAAAATCCTTATTAAGATGTCACATTGGGTGTAAAAAGAAAAGCTTCAGACTTCAGACCATCAAAATGAGAAATTTATACTACGAGACCAATATTTAAGTCACGAGGAAAAAACAGATCAACCGTCAATGGCTACTCGTGACCGTAATGTATATACAAAAGTTCATTACTAAGCTGTCTTGTTTTCAGGAAGTAACACAATAAAAAAAAAATTGTACCATAATTTGTTTTATACAAAACTGTACCGACCGATTCGACTTCGATGTAAAAAAAGTAGATATTTTAAAATTGTATTTCGATGTTAACTCTATAGTGAAAGTTGTTCAGTTTGATGATCTAAACCACCTCTTTAAAGATAACTGTGTGTTTTGGAACCTTTTATAGCTTCGCTACAGAAATTAATCGAACGGGGTCTCCAGCAAACCTAATCTTCTCTTCGTAACATGTGGGAAGCAAGCCCTGGTGTCAGAGTTTTTCAGACCGCCTTATGGCCTCTTACGTGGTTTTTTGTAACGCTACTACCACTAGAGATAGTAGCTGGGACCAACGGCTTAGCGTGCCATCCGAAGCACGGAATCATCTTTCTTGTCAGACAATCGGGTGATTTAACCTGCAATGTCCTAACCAACTCGGAAAAAACGCACAAAGTTACATATCACTAAGTGTCCCCCTTGGGAATCGAACCGACGATCTGCGTATCAAGAGCCCAAGCTCTTAAGCATTAGACCACGAAGGTAGGCTATATTTATGGTGCCAGCGGCATCTTTCATTTTAGGTTCTGTGCTTATAGTCGATATAGGACTTCTCGAAGTGGTAGTTAAAACAAAAGAAGACAATAATTCCAGTATTCTATCCTTTGTTCAAGTACAGTCCTTGTTAGGTTCAACAATCATTATGATGTTATTAGAGAACACAATCGTTAATGGAATTTGTACTTTATAAGTAAAGTAATAAGACTTAATAAGTCTTGAAAACTTTGTTGGGATTTCAATTATAGTTCTTTATAAGACTTTTATGAGAGTTTTCAAATTATTACGAGTAATTGAGAAGTACCTCTACGAGTTTTAAAACGTTGAATCATCATCATCATCAGCCTATACATGATGTTGCGATAAACAGTAGTCATGACTTTAAGGGGTTATTGTACACATGATACTCAACAACGTTCCCTAAGAAACATAATATTAGGGAATAAGTAAAATTTTTTCGACTTTTCATACAAACGTTCGGTCAGCTGATTGAATTTAGTATGGAAACTCCAAAATTTGCTTATTTCCTATGGGTTTCTTGGGGAAAATTTCTCAGTATCATGGGTACAATAACTTCTTAAGCTTCGGTCACACACAGGCGGTTCTGCAGGAAAACGGTCCCGCGTCGTACCTGCGGGAAGCTAATATCTCCGAACCCGCGCCTGTATAGTATTATATTATTATCTGTGCCCGCGCTTATTTCTCTCTTACATACAAACTCGGACGTGACCACCACCCACACCACACCATACACTACAAAACACACAAAAATCTTCGCGGGTTCGGAGATATTAGCTTCCCGCAGAACCGCCTCTGTCTTCTTATCGTGTGGGCAAGCCCTGGTGACCGAAGCTTTAAGAGGATAGCTAATTTGGAGAATAAATAACTTTTCCGACTGTATAATATGTATTTATCAGATCCGCCCCACCCATACACCCTGCCGACTAGAGTGCGAAAGAGTCGACAGCAGCTCGGACCGATTTTATATACAAAAAATCAACGAAATCAGCCTTTCGTATTCCCGTTTTCTCCTCCAAAACTAAACCGATTTTAATAATTCTTTCAAAAATAATATGAGAAAGACTTTGGCTATGTCCGTACGTTTTGCTTTTTTTGTTTATATTCGTCAAATTTGTTTACTGGATGTCTGAAAACGGGCGGTAAAATGGGTCATTTTCGAAGGTCCCTAGTTCTTACAGTAATTAATTAATGCAAAAAAGCAAAACATAGGGACATGGCAGAGGTGACGTAGATTGTATGGTGAAAAAATATTTGCTCTAGTGTTATTATCCAGGGAGAAAACAGGGGAATACGTTTGTATGGAGAAAACTGTACTCGTCTATCCTCTTAAGGGTATAATTACCGTTGGCGCGCTCCATACAAACGTACTATGGTGATATTTTCAATACTACCAATTAAAGTCAATGAGATTTTGCAAAAAAAATCTAGAAACAAATCTCTATGCTCGTATGGAGTAAAATTTTCATTAAAATGTATAATTTGTAAGTTACAGTGCCTCAAAAATTTCCATACAAATCTTAAATTAATCCTAGAATTAAAACTAAATAAATAAATAAATCTCTTGGACATTGTCACACAAATTATGTTTGTATGCAGCGCGAATTTGCGCTTTCAGAATAAAAATGCAACTGTTTACTCTAAAACTCTGTATACGGTGTTCTACATCCCACTGCAGGGCACAGGCCTACTCAGGGAGGGTGTATGGGCGTCATCATCAGTCCATCGCGCGTGCCCAATGTGGATTGGTAGACTTGACATACACATCAGAGTATCTTTTTTAGCGTATGCAGTTTTCCTCAGGATGTTTTCCTTGGCCGTTTGAGAGCAGTCGGTAATTACTTATACGTACAAAAGTTAGGAAAACTCATTAGTTTATGGCATGTCGTCTGTGTGGATTCAAGCCAGTCTACTTACTAGAGCATTAGATTTTCGATATTTCGTGAACGTTTTCCTTCAAATCTAGTTTAGACTAGTTCTAGTTCTAGTGAAGTTCTGTCTGTCAAAAACTTAACGAAACATCAAAAATCGAGAGTCCGAGTATAAGGCCGGGATATTTTATTTATTTTATTTTATACAGACATAGATGAAGGGCGAGCTTACCTCTGGAGAAATTTTGGCAAAAATGTACTATTTCTATTTCTACGTAACAAAACACCCTAGCAATACTTAACGGGGTGCTTCTGATCATTAAACTGAACCACTTTCACTATGGAGCCAGCATAATGTATTATTGCTGTTGATGTACCTTAATAAATAAATAAATAAATAAATATCGAGAAAAAATTAAAAAACTGCTGTCCCATACATTTTAGTAGTCGAGTCGGTACTGCAGTTTTGTATAAGACAGCTTATTTTTTTTTCGTTGGCTGCTTCATAGACGCTTTTGGCTCTAGTGAAAGTTGTTCAGTTTGATTGTCTGAAGTATTACTAGGATGTATTGTTACAACATGTATATGAATGTTTGGATGTTTCTCGTCTATAAAATAAAAACACAAATCATTTATTGCAACCATGGGTTTAAGATCTATGCGTACCTAAACCATTTTTCAGATTGCAGGAGTTGGGGGGTTGAGGGGGAGTGGGGTACTCCCTGTTACCTGCTGAGAAACGTCAATGTAAAAGTTTGTTAAATCTAACCTAAAATTATAATTGGGACAGAAATTCGGAGGCCTGGAAGTGAGGAGGGGTGCCCTTCCCACTCCCACCTCCCCTGGAGTGGTTGAAGGGGGAGGGCTGAAGTAGAGTGAGATGAGTGGAGTGGGAGGAGGTAATGGGATTGGCAGGAGTGCAGTAAGCTAACCAAATGAAGTGGGGTGCTCTGAGTCCTCGCACGCATCTCTCCAGTAGTGGAAGGGGTGGAATGGAGTGCACTCGACTCCACCCATCCTACTCCATTCCACCCCTTCCACTACTGGAGAGGATAACCTCTCCTCTCTCTCTCTTAGGCGGTATCAACCGCCTAAAACTGTGAACAAAAAGAAAAGATTTAAGCGCGCGTAGCCGTCAAACGTATGGGTACGTATGGGTGTATCATTGACGGATGTGTGTTATAATCACTATCGCTCGCTTGTCTGCACTACGGGTGCTAGTGTTTATACCTATTATTCGTGCTACCCCCTTAATATGCGACGAATTGCCTTTAGCATATTGTCCGACTAGGCATTGATGACTCTCTGAGGCGGTGTACACATGTGCCATAATGTCAGTGGACACGATAACACACGTCACTGGTTTCAGTCAATCAAATCCATTGATCCTGATGTATATCACGTCACGATTCCTAAATTATTAGTCATCATAAGTATTATGTATAGCTACGAGAGTTTGCATAACGTCTGAGAATATTCGGACTACGATTTAATTGTTATCTTCATAAAGTAAATAGTGTTTATTACAAATCAACGCAAAAACTGAAATGTGTTTTTTAACAGAATAGTTAATTAATGAAAAATGTGACTATTTGTTATTCGCGGTAGGATCTCCCTTGGTAATTATTTATTTCGTGTATACAAATAGTAATTTTATTGTTCAGTGCTTATATTATATATGATTATATTCACTGAGCAAGTAATCACTAATTATATTCTCCGCGGGGATTGTTATACGTCCAAAGGGTTCAATGAGGGATTTTCAGAAAGCCATTAATAAGAAAAAGTAGTTCCTAATGGTTCGACAGATGGCGTTGACGAGACAGGGGCGAGCGACCTTGCAGATAATAAAATACAAATACAATAGTAACAACTTGTGTTTTTAAGTAAGCAGCAAAATATGAACATATATTTCGTCAACGGATGCGTCTGACTCAGTGACAGCATTTTTGTTTACTTTTTAGCGTAAAATTTTCGTCTTTGGACCCCTCTCTGGTCAATGCCATCTATCGCCGGTATGATGAACTACGTTTGAGTAGCTGTCAGAAAACTCCTCATTGTATATTATGTGCTAAATCAGGGGTCTCAAAACTTTTCGGGCCGGATTGGTGGTCCTCGCGGGCCGAACTAGGCCCGCGGGCCGTAGTTTGGAGACCCCTGTGCTAAATAATACGATAGTTAAACTTAATAACAGACATAATTCGCGTCAAGCGCGCTCTTTTTGTCATAAGTAAAATAGCAAAGCCAAAGACGGAGGTTCATCTCAATTTTTATCGTTTTCTCGGGGGTGGCATGCAAGGCCTACAGCCAGATGCTTGCAGAATTAAAGCGGCCTTTGCCCAGTGGGATGATGTAGGCTAGAAAAAAAGCTACATCTCATCTCACTAGGAAATAGATTAGATATCTAGATTGGGTATCTATGTCTATTGTAACTATAGTTGGAAAACTCCGGAATTATTCGCAATTATTCCGGAATACTTCTTTGAATATTTCGATTCCTCGGAAGTATTCAATGGAATAAAAATAGTAATAAAATATTATCTTCTTAGTTTCAAAACACCCTATTAATAAATATTTCTCAAAAGCAAAGCTAAGAAAAGAACTTAATACAAAGCGCGCGAAGCGTCACGCGCGGAAAGAATCAAATCTTTCTTCCCTCCCCCCGGAATTATTCCACCTCACACCGCACCCCGCAGCGAAAGATTCTATACCCCTCCCGGAAAGTTTCTACCTCGTACCGCACCCCGCGAAAGGAAACATTCAATTGTAAAGCAGCGAGTACATTACCCAACATGCAGGGCTGATTTTGGCATACATTGCTTGCTTTGATCGCTTCACTTTATAACAGAGAGAACAAAGCAAGAAACGTATGTATTATGGGTAATGTAATCGCTGCTTAAGGTTATTAGTGAATAGTGTAACAGCTTGCGACACAGATGGCACCACATGTCACACTACAATATTCGAGAGAGTTGCAAGCGGCAGTTATAGTCGCAAACCAACAGATGGCGCTGCCAGTCACGGCGCGGCGCGCGGCCGCCTCGGAATCTTTCTTCCCTCCCCCCGGAATAATTCCACCTCACACCGCACCCCGCAGCGAAACATTCAAATCATCTTTTTATCATGTGGGCAAGGGTGTCAGAGTTTATTAAACCCGCCTGTTTATTCAACATTCAAATGAAAGTTTATAAATAAATCGTGAACGTTTCTCGTAATTTTGTATTAATGATATTACAATAAGCTTTTATTTACTTGTTAGTTTGTTTGGTAGAAATCTTGCAAGTGATTTTACCCCACTTCTAGGTATTGCAACCGAGCTACAACTTGGTATAGGTACACATAATATGATATGGTGACAGCGGCCTGATTCCTGGTGCTGAAGTCAGGATCGTCTCCGTACGAGGGAACTTCTCGTACGGTTCATAGCATTGCCTTGCAATTTGGAAAGCTCCATTAATTTTTATTAAAAACCAAATAGGTACTTAATTATAAATATCTGGTGCAGGCAATCACCTATCATTTATTTTTGATGTTTCGATCCCCGTCTAGGTAGACTCGTACCAATGGGTTTTTTAAAATTTACATATGATTTGTAACACCACTGGCCTCGGTGAAGAAAAACGTCATGAGAAACCTGCATGCTTCGATTTCGAGGCACATCCACTGTCAAGTGTAAGTGGCGATGGGCTCACTACCCGTCACACTGTAAAAAATTTCAGTAGGTATTTAGCCGCGTTCCCATTGTCGTACATGCAACGCGAATGCAATGCCCATGCCACGTATGGACGCATTCGGTTTCTAGTAAAATGTATGAGAGACTTCACACTGATGCACACGCACATGCAATGCCACGCCATGCTACGCCACGCGTGGTTCACCTTGTATCGAATTCGTCCACACACGCGTCAACCATGCGTCAACCATGCGTCAACCACGTGTCAACCATGTGTCACCCAAGTGTCATCGACGTCGCCACGAAGTCCGATTTACGCTATTATTTTTTGTAGATGTTAGTTTATCATTTTTTTATTTGTATTCAAGCGTGCTTCGACTTTTCATGAAACAAGTTCAGGCTTTAAGTGCAAATACGACATGAACTTGTGCAAAAAAGGTGGAAACATCAACAATCGATACTAAAAATAAAAAAAAATGATTCCATTAACATGAATCGGACCATTTTCATTGTGATCCAAAGACAATGTTATGTGATTGACATTTCTGTGGTGATGTACCATTTTTTTCTCACAATCGATCACCGATTTAGTTTTTAGCTCAAGAAAACTGTTTAGTGTATGTTTAAAAGAAACTAAAAAAGAGTAAAAATCTGGGCGATTGACCCCGGAGACAAGGTCTACCAGGTTCCAGGAGGGGCCGCTTCGGAGCTTCGCTCCTACGCGTAGCTCAGCCTTCGGCCTAAAATGTTCAGTTTTATGCAAACAAAATCTGATAAAAAAAGTGAGGAGAAGTGCCCTTCCAATTCCAGCAAGTTTCCTGACAAATTATTTTTAACCGTGCCTTAAGTAGTTACCAAAATTTAGAGAAGAGTGGATGAAAGTACCTAGCTAAAAGAAAAAATTTGCCTTCTCCCAAATCCAAGTAATATACTAGGTACTCCCAAATCTGTCTTGCGATATTGTGAGGATCATTCCGACGTAAGTAAATCGTAAACAAGACCTATGTACCTTCAGCCTTCAACAAAGTGAGCAAAGGAAAGAAGTTTCATAGTTCTTTGAGACTAAAGTAGGTACTTAGGTACCTACCTTACTTATTTAAACGTTTTTTTTACAGATGGAGAAAGATAATGAAAATTTTATGAAGTTCAAACTTGTAGGAGGCAATTTAATTTTAAAGAAGGATGTTGGTCTCCATATTTTTGACTGCCAACAAAGAATGCAGACATCAAAACCTAGATCAGTGGTTTTAAAACGCAAAAGTCTTGAATAAAAGCATTGAAAATGAGCAAGGTGAGGATAAACCTGTCTATAATATATTTCTATTTCTAATTTAGGTTCGTACGTAGTACGTACTAAGTAAATAAATGGGTTCACATTATTGTGTACCTGCATAGCTAGCATGCCGCAGTGATACAGCGCTATCACACCTTCGCTCTTTTTCTATTTGCATGCGAACGAACGAGATAAAAGACGTGATACAGCCGTATCACCGTATCGCTGCATGCTACCAGTGCTGGTGTCTCTCAGATAATGTCTCAGGGTACCTAAAGACCAGGCCACATAGTGGCGGGACTGCGGGAAAGCGGTCTGGGGTAAGACCCGCACTAAGTGAATTCTTCCGGACCCGTGTGTGGTAATATTGGAGTTTGTATGTGCCACAAAGATATCCATGTGGGTCTGGAAGAATTCGCTTCCTGCGGGTCCGCCCCAGGACAGTTTTTCCACAGGCCCGCTTCTGTGTGGGTATGTTTTAATTTAGGTACCTACTACACAAGTAACTTAGCATTTTTATCTCTCTCAGATATTGTTTCCTCTGGTTTCCTCCTAAAATATTTGATAAATTTTCAGCTTAGAGATTTTCAGCATAAGAGATGGAATCTCCTTCCTGTCAAGTAATTAATGAACAAGATATTTCTAAAAGTGAGGAAAAAGCAAGGGAGCAATGTGTACAAGTTGCAATTTATCTACGTAAAAGAAGTAAAGCAGTGAAAGAAGCTACAAGGCCTCCTACAAATAATGCAGCTTCTGCATTATATATGCAGCTGCAGAGGGGTCCGGTACTACGTTCGCGCACAAACAGACAAGACAAGGGTAGGTACCAGCCAACCATCAAAGGGTCAAGCTCAGGGAGTAAGAATATTCAACAGAAAGTGAACTACTTGGGTCTAAGATCTGATATAATAAGAAGTCATGAATAGTTTGGTGATTGATCTTTTTATTTAAGAAGTGGGTTGTATTCTGTTCCAATGTGTCAGCGATTAAACCATATTGGTATAAGACTTCGTCATCACTCATCACCAATAATTTTGATTGTGTTGCAAATCTTCATGTGCATTTAGTAACGCCGTAAGTGTTGATTTTGAACGAAGACAAATGCTGTAATAAATATAAAATAAATGATTAACGAATTAAGTTGGGTTGTTTTAATTTACTCAATCCAATGTCCAATGAGCTGAAGTCAGCTCTGCTGTCTTATTGGAGAGGGGAAGTAAAGAGATGCTTCAAAGTTAAGATTAGGTAGGTACCGACGATGTTGGTTAGGTAAGTCTTTGTATGGGCATCCGTTTTGGTGTTATTGAATTTGTGAAGCCTCCGTAGTCTAGAAGGTTAAGCATGCAACTTTCTCATGTCCCGGATAGTTGCAAATAGAAGGCAGGATCTATTCTTAAAGTTAGATCATGGGTCAACATAGGTGAACGAAGGCAGCTTAAAAATGACTAGATATCTATAGACAGTAAACCACTCATTTGCCTCCAATCGCACTAGGCTAGCCTCCTCTCACTCATTTGAGGACGCCTCTGGCAGAAGAATACCCAATAATATTATATTCAACAAAAAATCATGGTTACCCACTGTAGGTAGGTATTTACCTGAATGTGTATTATTTTCCATAGCATTTTGTTTGATATTTATCAGGAAAACTCTTCTGACTATTATTTCTAAATAGGTAACTTATATTGTTAGTAGAAATCATGTGAAAACAAATATACGTAATGTTATCTCACGAAAAACGAAAATTTTATATACATTTGACAAGTAGGACTACACCAAAGAGTACATACAATAAAGGTTTTGTTACTCTACTCTGTGTTATTATATTAAACTTATCCGTAGCACAGAGGATCCTCTGTGTCCGTAGTCTTTGGATTATAGCCATTCAACATGGTGTCAAACAAAAAAACAGAGATAAGAAACATTTTTTGGCGATAGTACCTACGGGAGTGAAATAAGGAGTTTTGTTTATTAAAATTACAGCTTGGTCATAAAGTGTAGAAAAAAAATTAGGGCCCCACGTTCCTTGCATGAACGGCAACGAGCAACGTCGTGGGTCCTCTTAAATACATACGTTACAATCCGACAAATTGGTCAAAAAGGGAAATAATTTTACATAATTATACAAGTCGTACGACAGGTGTCACATTTGTGCGTGGCGGATTACCGTCAGTGCGATGCGACCCGTCGAAGACGTCAAACAAAGAATCCGTCAATGCGTTGCGGCCCGCCCTAAAATGCGCTTACCTTACATACATATTATACTCATGACACAAACATTACTATTATTATCAATTTTCTGTTCTTCTTATTATCGGTGGGCTGTAATCTGACACCCGGGCTTGCAGATTTTTCAAACCGCTTTACGGCCTCTGACGTGAACTTTTAATGTAAAGACTACTACCACCAGAGATAGTTGACGAGACCAACGGCTTAAAGTGCCATGGGAAGCACGGAATCTTCTTTCTTTTTAGACAATTAGGTGATTCAGCCAGCAATGTCATAACCAACTGGGGGAAAACGAACAAAGTAACATTTCACTAGGTGCCCCCTGTGGGAACGTCACTGCGGCAATGGTGTTGCCAAACATGCGATAATAATTATCCTAGATCCGTTGTTTTTGAGTTGCATGCTATTGAAACTACATTTAATCATTATTTTAAGAACCATGTTCACCCCATCCCGCACCCCTCCGCTACCTAAGGAACCTATGGGAAGCGGAGTGACCGCCAATTTAAACTTTTTAGCTTTTAAACCGATTGCTTCCAAAATCAATATCTGGGGGTTATCGATATTATGCGATCTCCGAACATGAATCCGAAGTAAGAAATTCAAAAAAGTGGCCGCCATCTTAAACTTTATTGTTATTTACCAATTCGGTCCCTATTTCAAGTTTTTTCGTCTTTACAGCGCGGTAGAGCGCAGTACTGAGCTATAGAGTAGCGATGCCCGATACAACACAATGCGATATCTCGATATTTTGTATCGATACACGCCAATACGATAGGTATCAGAAATATCGAATTACTTAAGCGTAATATTTGGCCACAGAAACGTTTAGTAAAAAGAGAAGTTGATTACTTTTGCGACATTTATTCATAAGCATAAGCATATGCTCACGACTATATTCCCCGAGGGGGTAGTCAGAGTTATTCTGAAACCTCAGAACATCCACGTTTCACCAGAAGTACCGAAACTCTGTCCAGTGTGACGGGGGGTGAGCCCGTCGCCACTTATAATGGACAGTGGGTACAATACACTCGAAATTGAAGCATGCAGGTTTCCTCACGATGTTTTCCTTCACCGAAAAGCCAGTGGTGTTACAAATCGTACATACATTCCGAAAAACTCATTGGTACGAGTCGGCTTGGACGGGGATCGAACCATCGCCATTTATTCATATAAATATAAAAAAAAAAAAAAATTTACTCATTTGGATAGTAATTTAGAGATCGAGTGTTTGTCAGCGGTTGCAAGGTTGCAACATCAGTGCCGTCATTTAGAGCAATTAATTGCACACAGAATATTTTTTTTCTTCAATACTTATAAAGAAAATCTTAGTAACAGATTTGATGGTTACCTATCGATAATATTATTTTTGAAAAACATTGTACAATTTTGGCTCTCTTAATAATGTCATTGTTTAAACTCCACATTGTTTTTTAAATAGTTAGTAATTAGCTAGAAATGTCTATTAAACTTAGACCAAATTGTCTAAACTTTTAAATTATAATATCAGTTATTAGATTGTATCGGTTTAAATTATTAGATTGTACCAATGAGCTTTTTTTTAGTGATTTCGATGTTGGTCCCATAGAGAAAGTTGTTCAGTTTGACGGTCTGATCATCCACTTATAAAAGTTTCAGCATATTAAGAAGGACCCTATACAGGGTGTAAGGAAAAGTGTCATTGACCTTTAAACCACATACTCTACCCATCAAACTGAATAACTTTTACTATGGGAGCAAACTAATCAAGCAAAAAAAATCTGCTGTTGCTACATTTGAGTAGAGTAGTAGGTATTGGAGTTTAGTTGGGACAGCTGATTTTTTTTTTGCTCCGATCGGTTTGCTCCCATAGAAAATGTTGTTCAGTTTGATGGGTAGAGTATGTGGTTAAAAGGTTAATGATAATTTTCCTAACACCCTGTATACAAGGTGTTACAAAAATACAAATAAACCTTTAAGGGGGTGGTATAGACCATCAAACTGAACAACTCTCACTATGGGACCAACATCGAAATCGCGAAAAAAAATAATTGATGTTCCATACTCTACAAATCGACTAGAGCTAAAATATGTATGGGATATGAAATTTTTTTTCGCGATTGTGATGTTGGTCCCATAGAGAAAGTTGTTCAGTTTGACAGTCTAAACAACTCCCTTAAGAGTTTCAAATATTTATTGTTACTTATGAAACACCCTGTATACAAGGTCCAACTAAGAACTGTTGGATCACAGCCGGCCCCCAGGCTTCACACTATGCCTGGTGGAAGATCTTCCCTTTCAATGGAGGAATATTCCCAAGTAGCACCTCCATAGGATTTTATATAGGCAAGATCCTTAACATGCATTATCTCGAAAACGTTGCACTTTAGGACTATATTATATTATAGGACATTTTTTGTTTGTATATAGATCCTCTATCGATATACATAGGTTTCAGGGTGCGCCGCATTTTTGAAAAATTTCCGGAATTCCTGCAAAATTGTGGTACCACTATGCCAAAAAGTTCAAAGCCCTTTGCACCCTGTATTCAGTGTTTTTGTTCAAGTCTACAAATATGCAGAAATTAATAGCAGTTTACTTAAATATTCTTGCTATTCCTACATAATTTTTAAATATCAAAAAGACAGGTCATACAAAATGTTATTAGTTACCTACGTGATTTTATGTTCTAAACTGATTTCACTGATTAGATTTCCGAGTTAAAACATACCTTACCTCACCCTATAGATAGATGTGTGTGAGTACACACATACCATGTACGGTAGGTACATACATATTGTAGTAGAGTAGAAATAATTGATTTCAAAACAACAAAAGTACTAAGAAATTTATCGAATTAACTGCTTCTCATGATTCTGTGAACATTACACACACATTGGCAACTAGCTACATTGAACAAAACCTAAAAAGTAGGGAAGAATTATATTATAAGGAAGTTTCGGTTTCGGTTTCGGATTCGGCCAAAACTAGAACCGAAGCCGAAATTCGGTTTCGGTTTCGGTTTCGGCTGTAAAAACTAGTTTCGGTCGGACACTAGAATTAACTCGCTCAGCTCAAGGTCGGCGCGCTGACCGCGCTGATCGGCGGTGGCGGCGCGGAAAAAATCGCGGCGGCGGCGCGCCGGCGCGGCGCTCATGTCTACGACGAAGATCATAACGATTTGAAAGACGTTAACTATAATAATTTAAGTATTTATTTTAGATATTTAAAGATTTTTTTTTGAATTGTCAATACTAATAGCGCCACCTGACAGATATTTTTCACAACAGTCTTTATAAAAGCTTCATTGAAACAAATACGAACCACCATGTGCGCACCACTGCTTCTTTAGGTCTTTCAACATCGCCATTTTGTTGTTTGATACAAAATTCATATTTTTATTACCCGCGACGGCGAACGGAGAACGTGTATGCGTTTAGGGTGAGAGGTTGTTTGTTTGTTTGTTTGTTTGTTTGTTTGTGCAAATCCAATGTTCCCATTTATCTCCAAAACGGCTAGACCGATTTAGATACGGTTTTCTGTAAAGGGTTCGTAATTAATTAGCGATGGTTCTTAGATAGGTGATACGATGTTAACTCGCTAGGGGGCGCTGCAGTAACCATTTTTTAACGTCAAAAAGAGTTTTTGCGCATTTACGCCGAAACGGCTTGACCGATTAAGATGCGGTTTTTTTTAAAGTGCTTGAGGTTTATTTGCAATTATTCTTAGATAAGTTTGATTGTGACAAACCACCAGGGGGCGCTGATCCAGTTTTTTATCAAGTGCATGCTAGTAGACCGTGTTTGGGCTCTTTTAATAGCGTTTGGTGGTGTGGTTTTGGTGAGTAGCTTCTGGACGTAAATGTCTGAGGGTCTTATGATGCAGCAGAAGAACAACGTGGGGAACTCTGTGAAGGCACATAGCTAGGAGACCGTGTTTGGGGTCTTTTGATAGCGTTTGGTGAGTAGGTTCTGGACGTAAATGTCTGAGGGTCTTATGATGCAGCAGAAGAACAACGTGGAGAACTCTGTGAAGGCACATAGCTAGGAGACCGTGTTTGGGGTCTTTTGATAGCGTTTGGTGAGTAGCTTCTGGACATGGACGTCTGAGGGTCTTATGATGTAGCAGGACAACATCGTGGGGCACTCTGTGAAGGCACATAGCTAGTATACAGTATTTGGGCTGTTTTGATATAGTTTGGTGAGTAGCTTCAGTACATGAACGTCTTAGGGTCTGGTGATGCAGCAGAACAACATTTTGGGGAACTCTGCGAAGGCACACACCTAGTAAACCGTGTTTGGGCTCTTTAAATAGCGTTTAGTGAGTAGCTTCTGTACATAAAGGTCTGAGAGTCTGATGCAGCAGAACAACATCGTGGAGAACTCTGTGAAAGCGAATAGCTAGGAGACCATGTTTGGGCTCGTTTGATAGCATTTGGTGAGTAGCTTCTGAACATAAACTGCTGATGGTCTGATGACGGACCAGAAAAACATCGTCGGAAACTATGTGGAGGCACGTAGTAAGTAGGTAAACCATATTTAGGCTCTTTTTTAACCACGACGGGATGGAGAAGTTATATGCGTTTAGGGTGAGAGGTTGTTTGTTTGTGTGTTTGCAGACGGTTATGTAGGAATTCTCTATAAATTTTAAAATAAAAAGCAAAATTTGAAATTAAAACAAAAACCCGCGACGGTAATCGAAAATGGATTAAATAATTTTTTTGCAAATCCCTCGACTAAAAAAAAATATGTAAGTAACGAAAGATAATAAACCAAACCCTAGAAAGTCGAGGGCTGCCATTGCCATCTGTTCCCAATTTCAATTAGACACAAACACATAAAACTGATTTCCGGTACTACTGGTGAAACGTGGATGTTCTGAGGTTTCAGAATATCTCTGACTTCCCCCTCGGGGAATGTAGTCGTGAGCATAATATGCTTATAGTCATAAAACTGTAAAAATTTTGTTCATGAATCAAATAAAAAATGAAATGGGCATGAGGCAGCCCCGACGGATTTTCTAGGGTTTGGTTTATTATCTTTCGTTACCTACTTACCTATTTTCTTTTAGTCGAGGGATTTGCAAAAAAATTATTTAATCCTTTTTCGATTACCGTCGCGGGTTTTTTCAAAATTTTTAATTTTGCTTTTTATTGAAAGTGTGTACTATAAAGAACCTTTTTTTACCTTCTTTTGCTCCTTTTTGGAATGGAGCATGAATGGAGTACCTATAGTCCGTCCTACGAATAAGAGAATGTATAGAAGTATAAATGAAGCTCAAAAAGTGGCACCAAAAAAATTGTAACGCGTTCTAAATTTGTTCTTTAAAAATTGTAACTCGCCGCCAAAACTCATACAAAATGTCATTTTTCATGGGGTGCCAAAAATGATTTCGATTTTGTTTGGAGTTATTCTTCCATATTTATTCTCTTATTCGTAGAGTCCATCAAACAAAAAGTTTTTAATCTAGGCGTTGATTGAGTATTTTATAGATTCGCTGAGCGCGTATACTGGAAAGGGATGGAGATATGACAAAAATGTATGAGAGTGCTTTTGTTTTAGTTGCAAGATTTTGTATGTAATTTCAACTAAGTCAAACAAAAATATCGCATACGCAGAAAGGGAACACAAACATAAGATTTTCTCTCGCACTTTCTGTGTAATTAGCGTATAGGCGTAGAAAGAGAAGGCGCTAGAAGGAAGCACGTGTCTTGTCATATTCACTCAGTAAGAGATGCACATAGCAATTTCGCTCTAGTTAAAAAAGGAGATCGCTACCTTATTGCTGTCCTTATCGACGTAACCACTTTTGACCTGACTCCAAGTTGTCACTTCATATAAATTGTATAGGATTTTACCTGACTCCAAGTTGTCACTTCATATAAATTCGCTATCTCATACCCGGTTACACTGATATTCGGTCTACCAGCGTAAGCGAAAAATTCTTTGTCTATGCGTATAGGTCTGTCTCGTTTTCGTGACTATTATTATTTTTATGCACGTTCTATCTAGCAACTCTCTTTCTAAAGTTTCAGTAGTGCGATTTTTGAACATTACACGTTCAAATCAGTAGTACAAAAACGCATAATCTCCATAGTAACATTTTCTACTGCTGATTTCAACGTGTGATGTTTAAAAATCGCACTTCTGGGTGTTGTCCAGTTTTTTTGAAGTGAAAACTTCTTTTGCAACTAATCGACACCAAAGAAAATTCGACACTAAATCGTTTCTGAGCATAGGCGAAGTATTTTTCGCTTACGCTGATAGACGAAACATCAGTGTAACCGCGTATGAGACAGCGATAGTCATAAAATCCTATACAATTTGTATGAAAATAGATGCCTGACTCCGGAGTCAGACAGCCGTCGTAGAACAAAAAAGTGGCTACGTCGATAAGGACAGCAATAAGTAGCGATCTCCTTTTTAACAAGAGCTAATTTGCTATGTGCATCTTTTACTGAGTTATATGACAAGACACGTGCTTGCTTCTAGTTCCTTCTCTTTCTACGTTTCTGAGGGTTTCACTCATGGATATTAGGTGATAAATATTAGGTAGTAACCATAGAGGTAGGAATAGAGGAACATACAGCTGAGAGAGCGAGATGTACCTAGCGGCACATGTATAATAGAAAGAGATACGTGATGCGAATCAATAGAACCGTTTTTCAGTCTCCAGTCAATTTTTACAATTCGGTTTTCGTGAATAATTGGGAATCTAAAGTGAAATCGTAGATAATTTTGTGAAATATACTGACACTACTGCATTAATTTATCCTCGATTTTACGTTAGACTCAGAATTATAGACAGTATTAGAATGTTTGCCTGCGAATAGTCTCCAAAAAACATCCAAAAACTGTGTCATTTGACAACTCATGTCACTGACTCTATTCCTGTAAGGTATAATAACTTTATGGTAGTAACATAGATTTACACTCTAGATTAAGCCATGTCGTATCCGCACATGGAACAGCAATAGTTTGACTTTTGCATACTAATAAAAGACGATTTGTTTGGCAAAGATTCTATAGGACTGACAGCTTGCCAAACACAAAAACCGGCCACGGTGACCGAAACAAAAAATAATGTTTTGACTTTTTTGTTTACAGCATGAGGTTTCACAACTGGCTATCTCGCTCTCGATTTCTTGGCTCCATCTTTCAGCATAAGCGAAAAGTTTTAAATCTATGGGTAGTAATATCCATAGAAGTCAGTGTCCATAGACCTAGAGGAGCAGCCAAAAGGACCCGATTACTCGTAGTGCGTCCGTCCGTTTGTCCTATCTAAAAAAGGCTGTATCTTTTGAACCGTAATAGCTAAATGGTTGAAATTTTACAAAATGTGCGTTATTAATGTTATTAAGACCATTATCTGACTAATAATAAAAAAGAAATTAAACTAAAAAAGGGGGGGGGGGGGGGGGGATTTTGGGTAGTACTGAACTGAGCCCTGAAGAAATAAAAATAAAATATACTTAAGCTTGTTTTTTTTTTAAGTTTGGCACTTAGACCAAAGCTATAGGTAGGCATTAATTTCTTTTTGAGTTAATAGGATAAAACACGTACCTACTTCTACTAATTATCCCTCTGAGAATTGTCGTGACAAGGCTCTATGTCTACTTATGTAGATCATTTGAGCATTCTAATAATAAATAGAAATTCAAGTTCTTGTGCGTAACCACGAAACCCGTAACAAATCCGAAACAAAATCTTCATAATTTTAATCCACTTTAATTTGCGTGCATTGTTTAGAAAAACGGTAAAGAAAAAATAAATCGATTGTAGTTTTACAATCGACCAAAATAGGTACATCACTCGAAGGCACACGCATGTCACGCGTGGCGCTTGGATGGCAGTGTGAACCCCCGTGCGTGGCGTTGCGTTGCATGTACGTTGGATGCGCATTGCATGTGCGATAATGGGAATAAGCCTTTAGTGAAACGTCGATATTCTGAATTTTCAAAACATCTCTGACTACCCCCTCGGGGATTATAGTCGTGAGCATAATGCTATGGGAAATATTCCGAAAGTTTCGGAATTTTTCCGAATATTTCGGAAGTATTCCGTGGGAATAATTCGGAAACTTTCCTGCCCGCATCTATAATTGTAACCGGCAGAGAGCACGGTCTGTTATCGATGTAAAACAGCGTCTGACCTTTGATAAAGTATATGTCAAGATTGACAGTCGAAGATACGAAAGCGTCGAAAAACATTGGAACCAGTACTGGCTCCTAAACCCTATACATATACACGCACACATACATAATTTGTAGGGCGCCTCACGCACACCAACCTAAGAAACTTAGCCCCTTTTGTTTTATACGGGATATTAGTGAGGCTCATTCTTGACATATACTTTTTCTAAGCGTCTGACTTTGTTTGTAGCAAAGTGTTTGACCACCAAGAAAGAGATTATGGTCGTTAGTTTATGCATTTAATTTTATGCTAACACTTGTTGTCTTGTTCAATCGCTTTTTAGCGATAAGGCCGCCTTATTTGTACCTACTTGTAATTCTTTATATTTATTCAAATGCATGTTCTGTTTTGGTGTGCAATAAAGTATAATTGATTGATTGATTGATTGATTGTCCTAATGAATAAGACTGATATTACGTCGTTCTTTCGTTGACTAAAGAATAATTCTGTAATAATGTAAACACAGCATGCATAAGCATGATTGATTGTCCTAATGAATAAGACTGATATTACGTCGTTCTTTCGTTGACTAAAGAATAATTCTGTAATAATGTAAACATCATTGTAAATAACTTCTGAATAACCATCATTTCAACTTTTCAACCTTCACACGCAAAAGCAAACAAATCCTTTTAAAAGAGAAATTTTACTGTTTTCCTTTGCATAAATTTTCAAACGCTCGCTGCAATGAACTCAAATAAATATTACCTGTATGAAAAAGCCATAGTAATGTTCATGTTCTCTTTGCATTTTGCTTCTTTTGCTAAAAGAAAACTCTTTTGATTTTCAACGCAGAGAAAATAATTATTAGGACATCGGCACACACACGGACATAGCATAGAATTATATCACGATTACTACTACACCAAGAAGATGGCACGTAAGCACGCGCGCCTATCTGTGTTTTTTTTTCCCCTTCGAGTGCCAGTACGGAGCGGGGTGTGGTATCTGAAGTTGGTGAAGAAAAGGAAGGGTCGCGTGGCTGAGGGGGGTGACAAGTAGACGTGTCGTCGGCTTGCAATTTTGACAGCCACGTGGCTCCGCCGTTTTATGGCGGTTTCGAGTGTGTGTTTTTGTTTAAAAACGAGGCTTTGAGATCGCCATAGCGTACAATATCTAATAAATATATCCTCAACACTTGACACTGGCGAAATCTAACAAGGAAACGCCATTAAATAAAAATACAATAGAATAGAAGAAAAGGAACCCAGAAAGGACCATTTTAAACAAGATACTATCGAAAAGAAAGAATTTTATTCAAGGTAACGATGGTTTAGTACCTTCTCTGTCTTATAACCTGTGCACAGCTGAGCATGACAATATTTAAACACTACGCTTAAGTATTCACTCAAAAAAATGTTAAATAACTTTTTAGATACGGATTAAAGCAAGCAAAAACTAAATTTGTCTGAATATTTATTTAACACGTAAATTCTCAAGTCTCCCCTTCTCGCCCTCGAATCTAAGAATAAATCAATAAACCAAACGTTTGTTACAAATTGGAGTAACGCTACGATTATGCAGAGTACAGAAAGTACAACATTCACATTTCATTAATTATTGAAGGCATTAACGCTCACGATCATATTTAACGAGGGGTTAATTAAAGATGTTGGCAGTTTGAAAAAAACCGGCCAAGAGCGTGTCAGACTCGCCCATGATCGGGTTCCGTTGTCATCATGTGAAAAGCTTATCTCGATATAGCTTAAATAAATTAAGGAATTTTCAAAAGTTTTTTTTGTTTAGTTCGTTTTAATCGTATCCAACGACACCTATTAAAAAAAATATAATAAAAAAATTATTTAAAAAACCCTTTGGCCTTTTCGTTGTATGAGTCAAAAAAAAACTACCACATTTCTGTTTTTGGGTTATGGTTATCTATCTTTAGGCTAAATTTAGATTCAATAGGTGCAATAATGACCGAGTTATTGAGGCGGGCATACAGACAGACAAACAGAATGGACGAAAGTATAAGGGTTCCTTGTTTGACTACGGAACCCTAAAAACGTTAGTAGTAGTACGTAGTAGCGACGTCCCTAAAGACGATATTATTGAAAAATGTAGGTAGCTTAATTTGACGAAAGCAAAGTCCCGTTTTGGCAGGTTTGCGAATTCAAATCTGGATTTAGGACAACCGAAAAAATTAACGATTTAAAAAAATATATTAATTTTTTTTTGTAAATGGAATAGAAAATTGGTTAATTTCGATTAGCTGTTGATTTTGTACATAGTTTTAGACTGTGCTTTCCTTTGTTATCATTATTATCAAACAGTTCCTCGTTTGAATCAAATGTCCCTTCTTTCTTCTGTCTAATACACGGAGGGTACGAAATGAACAAATGGAACGGCATATTTAGCAGGAATGACGAAAGTTCGGCCCGAACTCGTTAAGCTTGCCGAATTTTATGAAAGCAATCATTCACTTTTCCGCAGTTAAGGTGAGAACACATTTGTTTAGAACGGAAGTGGTTAGTTGTTTGTGTAAATAATGTTTGCGCTTTTATTTATGGCTTTTGCGTTTGGAACGAGTTATAAATAACGTTGAATGTGAATTTTAATGACTTGGTTTCAGAACTCGTAGGAAGACACTTTTGTTTTTAATTATTTTGGAAAGTAAAGCGTTTGAACAGGTAGACCTATCGGAAAAGGGAACCGATGGTGCCGGAGGGATTTTTAGGGTTATTTCGATGGTTTGAAGTGAGCCATACTCCATAATGCACGGTGACGCAGTATTCATTCATTTCCTTATTGTTCATTCTGTTTTTCGATGTTTTTTTTAATGTTTGCTGTTTATAAACTATATTCTATCCTATTTTATTTATTCACGACGGGTGTTTTAAAGTTCTGTTTTAAAATAACACAATGCAAGCAAACTAAAAGTAACATTATAAAGATAAAGTTCGCTGATAAGCTGCTGTGTAGTTTGGCGGATGTACCCATTAATGTGAATAAAAAGAAGTGTTTTTAGTCTTCTAAAACACTTTACGGTTTCAGGGTTTGTTTTTTCGTTAAATCGCGTATGTAGATTGATGATAATGATGTAAGAAGTTGCTGTAACCTTTGCTCTATAAGAATGACCATTTGAACAGGATTGGATTTTGCGAAAAGAAAGTGAGAATAGGCTTTAAGAATAATGAAACATAATAGAACGACGGAATGGCTAATGGTTGATATTAAAAGTTATTAACCTAAGTGAACTTTGACTAAATTTGCGACTAGTATAATTGCCTGCTCGATTTCGAATGAAAAATGTTGATGACAACTCTTGAATTAAAGGACGTCTCCTTTTAAATGCTCAAGAATTTATCAGGTTATAAAATTTTAGTCTTTTCTCGGATGGAGTAAGTACAGTTGGTATCTTATCTTATCTTGTTGTGGGGGCTTGCAGGCCAGCAACACTTCGACCCAGTGGGATCTTTTGTGTTAGCCCCAATACTTTTTGCTTTCCTCACCCTTCAAATATATGGTCAATGAAGGAGGCAATACCATTGAGGGGAAGAAACCTAAGATCTCCCGGTTTTGGGTATCCATCTCCGAGGAGGCACATGCGTTTTGCCGCCAAGACATCACAGTCACAAAGAATATGTTCCATGGTCTCTTCATTCTCTCCGCATGCTCGGCAGCTGGGATCTAGAGTGAGTTTCATTTTGTGCATCATCGCGCCTGTGGCGTAGTGCCCAGTGAGGGCTCCGACGATGGCAGTACAGTTGGTAAAGAAAGTTTATGAAAATTATTTCATCTACTTTATTTCTATAACAATAAGGTTCTGAAGTGAGTGAGTGTGAAACTAGTCTGCAAACTTTCATACGCTGAAGAAGAAATTCTGATGCGTATATGTGAAGTCTACTGTAGGCTATGTAGGTATAACATAAAATGTAATAAAATGTAAAAGGTCAGTGATGACGCACACAGCCACATTTATAAAGTGTAAAGTTTTTTTCTAAATAAAAACCAATTACGCTATCTCCTAAAATATTCCTGATAGACTTTCAGTCCGCCACAATTGGTGACCCCGACTCAAGAACAAGCTTCCTATAGGAATCCTAGTAATTGCACAATTTCAATCGGCCTCCCACCAGCGGGTCACACCGGTTGAAATTTGCATTGAAACCAATCCACATTGTGCTCGCATCGCTCTTCAAGGGTAGGCCTGTGCCCTGGCCGCTGTGGGACGTATATAGGCTAATGATAATGTTGATGGTAATTTTTAGATACTGTGATCATTTTCAATTATGATCATAAACTCGCTAAAATTGGCTCATCTTACCTACATCACTAAAAAAGCCTCCCCTATAAGTAAAAACGTAATAACACCAAACTTAATAACACCAAAGCCAATCCAGCTATCATTCCTGCCAACTGCTCATACATTTGAAGTGAAATTGAGCTTGCCAATAAAGATATTCATGCCAATATCGGATAATGGAGCTATAAACGTTTGAAACGTTTCATGTTATAGACTCTGCTCGTACCTACGCGGTTTGCTTGCTAGTTGATAGGCTGAATGAATTTAGATTGTACTTTTTACTTGGTTATTTCCGCATAGTGTTTTTTTTTATATCTCTTGTGTGATGTTTGGGGCATTTTTCAGGCAATATTGGTTTATTTTATTTTATACACCCCTATTTTTTTATTACCAACAAAATTGTAAGGATGACAGTATTTAGATAATAAAAGTAAACATCTTTCTCTAAGGAGCATGGGTCGAAAAGCGAGACACATTTCTGGACCTCGTATAGAAAATAGATCGGCTGATCCGCAATTTTGTATAGAATTTCCAAAAAATTCTCGTTTTTCTACATGGGTTTTTATGTTGGTGGGTGTTTATGTTTCATTATAATATGAAAACACCACTAAAATGTTTTTGGTTTTTAAAACATAGGGGTGTAGAAAGTTATAGCCTATAGAATCCCACTGCAGGGCAAAGGCCTCCTCTCACGAATAAGGGTGAGAGGGAGTGGGCCATACTCGACCACGCGGGCCCAGTGCGTGTTGGTGGAGGCAAGTTAGTGGTCACCTTGCTGTCAGAGAATTTTCAAGCCGCCAATAGGCCTCTGACTTGGCTTAACGAATAGTTACAACGCCATCTGACGGAACTATCCGAGACCAACTGCTTAACGTGCCTTCCGAAGCACGGAAACGCTCGAGATGAAATACCACTAAACGGTCACCCATCCAAAGACTGACCGGACCTGACGTTGCTTAACTTCGGTGATCGTTTCCAATACCGAAGCTCCACTACGCCAACGAGCGCTTCGGGGTAGGTTCGCTTAGGGGTGTAGTATAATGGCATTATTATTCAGAAAATACGATCAAGCATGGTAAGATTGATAAATGTGGAGGAAACGAGAGAAGTCTGTCAGGATCGTAGCAGAAGGCGTTCAGTACTTAGTCTGCCTATCCCAATGGGAGATAGGTCTGATAAATGTATTTATGTATTCAGAATAAGTATCTACATTTCAAACAGTGGCCAATCACTGTCCAATTTGATAGATAGTGAATCCGTTGCCAATTCCATTAGGCAATGATATAATTATTATGTAATTATGTCTACCGTTAAGGCGTATCATCCCGGGACCACGACTCTCCATACTAATTGATGCGAACGAGCGCGTGGCTCCGGTCAGAATTTAGCTGTTTTCTTTAAAACATTCGATGATTTTTTATTATTTTGAAAAAGTAAGAAAACCACACCATTCTAAATTGTGTTTTGAACAATATTGTCAATTTTCATTTTCTGCCGATCAAAAATGTAAGAGTAAAATGGTTACAACTTGAAAGAAAGGGGTGACTTTAGAGTCCATTTTCTTCGGTTTTATTCATTAAAATCTATTTCTAGAAAAACAACAAATCACTTCTCATATCGTGTAGATAGTTCAGTTTATTTTTCAGCTCATAAAGTGCCACAGTTAATGAATAAAATGTTTAGAAAGTAAACCAGGAGGTAGCCCCTTAAATAGATTTTGCGACGGACCTACAAAATTCAATTTCGAGAACCTTCACCGAAAAGCCTTTGTATTAGTAACTGTCCAAATATGACGACAGCTGTTGTTCTCTCTTTTGCACAAAACCCATTTAGTTTTAGTAGTAAAACAGTTTACGAGGAAATTTAATTTGGAATTTAAATTCCATGTAAATCTTCACTTGACCTTTTCAAGACTTAAGCTCCGATAATAATCTCCGTAACTACGTCTATTTATAAAGGAGCCGTGGAAGTCTGCAAATAAAGTAAAACTTTAGTTTGAAGGAGTAGGGTGCACTTTAAAAAGTGCTTATCGGAAGATAAATGTTTTAATACTAAAATCAACCTTATTATCCTTGCACATCGAAAAATTTCATCATACACTCTATACATGACTGACACTTCCAACATTATATTATAGCTGGCATAAGTGATTGGGCTAAATCAGTGTTGGGCAAAATTAAATCGATTACTGACTAACGATTGCGATTACAAATCGCAATCATAGACTTCGACTAATGATTACTTTAGTCGTTAGTCGAAGTTTCGACTAATGATTACTTGTTAGTCGTTAGTCGAAGCTTCGACTAACGATTGCAATCATTAATCGTCAATCGTTAGTCCCGATTACTCGATTACTTTTTTAGTAACGATTTTAAATGTTTTCTTTTAGACAGTAAAAAGTTATTCCATTAGCCATTTGATTTTTGGTGCGTTGTGCACCAGATCATGGTTAAATATGTGTTTTGATATCAAAACTGAACGTTTACACAAAATGGCAAGCCAATGCTGTTAACCGTTGAGGAGTTCCCTCGTACGGAGACATTCCTGGCTTCAGCACCAGATCTTGTTAAATCCGGTTGTTATAAAAGTAATCGAGTAATCCCGATTCAATCGAAATAACGACGAATTGGGTAATACGATTACTTCAATCGTGACTAAAATCAATCATGATTGAAAGTAATCCGATTAATTTTTCAATCGATTAGTAATCGATTGAAAAAGTAATCTATTGCGCCCAACACTGAGCTAAACATGTTTGCCACATGCTAAATGATAGATTTCGTAGCAGGAGGTAAATGGGTCAAAACCGCAGAAAAATACCTAGCCAAAACTAACAACTGGCATAAAAATATAGCGGGACAAAAACGGTAGGTTAAAATTGATAGGTCTTTTGCTCTTGCAAAAGGCCTTTGGGTAACTGCACAGTATAAGGTAACTGTGATATAAAACGGTGGATAAAATATTAGGTAATAATATTAATTCTTTAGTGCGTTCACACACGATGACGCACTGACGGAGCGGCAGATGTCAGGCCATAGAACCACACCCGGTGCGACAATGCTTCTACGTGCGGTTTCATACAACTCCTTGCTTCACAAATGACGGACTAACCTCTGCCGCTGCGTCAATGCATCATCGTGTGTGAACGCACTAAGTCATTGTGTGTGCCATTTAATGGTTGTGCATAAATTCCTCGGTGTAAGTAATTAAACTCATTTAAAAAGTTCCGGTTTTCTTTTTGCATCCTTCGCTGTGGCTCAACTTAATTACTGCATGCTTATGTACGCTGGATACTACTGTAACTGGATGTTAGAAAGAGAATCATGAGTTCTTGTTCCGTGCTTATATATATATCTGTCAGTTTGTGTGCATCCAGTGGATGTGATGCACGGAATGGGGAGGTACGGCCCATAATTTTGCCTTTTCGGCAAAGTAAAAACATCGGCTACCGGCATGCACTGAAAAAGACTTTCTGATGCATATGTGGACACGATTTTTTTCTATGTTTACCAATATAGATTTTCGATTTCCGTTGTGTTTTAATATTAGAAAGTTGTTTTTGTCCCCCTCAAGTGGAGTGACTTCACAGAGAAATGATACGCTATACCCTTAGGAGCGACACACATGTAAATAAATGTCAAAGTTAGACCAAAAAGCAACTGGTCTACATTGTCAACTAGGTGGACTGTCACTGACAGATTAGAGTCATCCCGGACTCGCTGGACTTCATTGTCTAGTGTTGTACGTGGTATAGTATTGATAGTGAAGTCGGTGAGAATACGTGGTGGGCTAATAATGTCTGCCAATCGGCATGCATCGCGTAGTGGCGCATACTGATAACAATGAACCGAGAAGTAGGTACCCAATGTGAAATTGTGAATATGTATCATGAAGACAAAAATAGGGTACAGCAGCCATTGACATACAAAACAATGGACGCCGGGTCTAGTACAACATTTTCGAAAAAAGTGTCCGAGACTCTTAGATGTTTCGAAGAATGTGTACGTGTATACTAACGCGTAGTTTATTACCCCATCGCGCTCACGCGTGCGCGTAGTCTGCCGGTCAAACGAAGACTGTCGCGTAATTGGTTCTCTTTATATGTTTTGGTGCTCTTTTGGTTCGTATACTTTTGAGTGTGGACCCTACGTCCTGTAGTTGGTAAGTCAATGACAGCAGCGATAAAAAGCTAGCCACAAACATAAAACAACCTGGATAGCGTACTGTACAGGATTAAATTGTTTTAAATTTTGAACAATGAAGGTAATTTTACGCGGTTTTTGCATAATTCAAGCATAAAATCGCATTTTGTATAATGATACGACATTTTGCAGTCATTTTGACTGTACGTAATATTCGGTTCATGATGGTGCTGAATTAAAATAACTGCTCAAAGGCAGCGAAACAAAAGGTTGGTTGCAATCTAAAATAAAAGTTCAGAGTGGAAAGTTTTATTCAACCGTAGTCGTTGTTTAGTTCCTAGCTATATTTAGCTGGTCCAAAGCGGAACGCTAAGATGCATTTTTGCTAAATAAAAAAGACCTACCTAGTAATATCGGATGGTTTATAGTTATACTATCAAACTGAACAACTTTAATTATGGAGACAACATCAAGTAACATAAAAAATATAAGAGATTATACAGGGTGTTACATTAGTAACAATACAATTTTAAAACTCTTAAGGGGGTTGTTTAGACCGTCAAACTGAATAACTTTTCTATGGGACCAACATCGAAATCGCGAAAAAAAACTGATATCCCATACATATTTTAGCTCTAGTCGATTTGTAGAGTATAGAACATAATTTTTTTTTTCGCGATTTCGATATTGGTCCCACAGAGAAAGTTGTTCAGTTTGATGGTCTACACCACCCCCTTAAATGTTTATTTGTATTTTTGTAACACCTTGTATAGATGATATAGTTCTATACATTTGAGTCAAGTCGGTACTGCAATTTTGTATATTTTTTATTTTATTTAGATGTTGGCTCTATAATGAATAATGATAGTTGTTCAGTTTGATGATCTAAATCACCCCGTAGAGTCTTTTGTTACACTCTGTGATAACAAATAGTTTTATTATGGCTAAATAAAAACAGCTTTTCTCTTTGGGGTATTTACTCCACGCTGCTACGGGTTGATGTCATTTCCACTGGAATATGCATCATTGCCTAAACAAATGGTCGTAGAAAACTTGGAACTTGATCTTATAATGTATAACAGGTAGATGACACGATTACATATATAACGTAATACAACTTTGTCTACTAGGTTTTTAGAAGCGGAGGTCTCGACACAAACACATTCGTGTCATCTATACGTGTTAATCATGGACTTCCGCAAAGTAACGCCTGTTTCAATAAACTTATAATGTAGAACACTAGTTCTCCTTCATATCTTATGGCAAATTTAAAAATTCATACCTTTACCTTTTAACCTATTTCTTTCCCAGCCATTTATTGCCGGATTCCCTCTCCTCCTTTAAATAATTAAGTACGAATTATATAGTACAATAATAATAAATTTAAATTACACCCCTCGTTAGGGGTGGGGGTTAAAAGGGGGCGAGTTTGGGGTTAGACTGGTAGTAATAACAGTACGTTATGGAATTTATGTGTGTTCTGTATCTGTATGTTGATTATGTTATGACTCATCTCATTGCTAAAGTAAGTAATTTTAGTGTTTAGATTACTATAATAACAAAATATTATAACTATGTTAACATAAGGAAACCTGTAATTGGCTATACTATTTACACAAATTGTTATTTTTATATTACCCACTGTAATGCTGTTGGTTTCGTCAATAAATAAATAAATAAATAAATAAATTATGGTCCTTTATAATAGGTTGGATATTTTGACGGATACGTTTTGTTAAGTATAGTGACACAATATTTAGCTTGCATGGATAAATTTTACACGTCTTTTGTATACACCACAAATTATTAATTAGTAACGAAACTATAAGGGTGTATTCAGAAACATGGGTTGAAAATCGAGAATTTTTTTGGACCTCCCATAGAAAATCGATCGGCCGATCCGAACTTTTATATAGGAGATCCAAAAAAAAAAATCTTTTTTCGACCCATGTTCCTTGAGGAACTTGTTCAGATTCACAGTCTGAATACACCCTTAAAGTTTCGTTACTAATTAAAAACTGGTGGTGTATAAGGGCCGTAACACACAAGCGGTTTTTGAGCATAGGCGTTGACGGAACGATACCGCCGCGATACTTTCCGAAATATTGCGGAGATGTCACGGCGACATGTCTGCATCAGAATCCATGTTTCTGTTTCACAGCGATAAAGAAACCAACGACACCGCGATATTACCGTATTATCGCTGCGATATTTCTGAGATCAAAGAGCCGTGGCAGAATAGTGTCGATGAGTCGCTCAGTCATAGCCTCAAAATAGTGACAATAGTAGCGTCAGATCTTTTATCAATAAAGCCAGCCTTGAAGCCGTACAGTTGTTATAAAACTTATCGGTACAAGATTGATTCAGACTGAGACTGAGCCACCGCTTTCAGAACTAAAGGTAAGGCTAACCTTAACCACCACGGCGTTTTTTGTGCGATTTATTGAACGGGTTCTACGAGGAGTTTTTAAAGAAGTAAAAATTTATAGCACAATACAAAAAAGTTCTAGAGCTGAGACCGCGAACTGGTAGGCGTAGTGTGGGACGCCCTGCTGCCCGCTGGACAGACGACCTAAAAAATGTAGCGGGGAGCGACTGGATGAGGAAGGCCAAGGACAGAGTTTTGTGGCGCGCCTGGGGAGAGGCCTATGTTCAGCAGTGGACGATGATAGGCTGATGATGATGATGATGATGACAAAAAAGTTGATCTTAGTTTAACCAAATAATCAAAAATATCTACACATTACTGTTTTGCACATGCTATACATGCGCTATACTATGCAGGGTCCATCTTTAATAATCTGACAGTTTTTTAAGAGGATGATCAGACCATCAAACTGAATATATAGAAGGACCCTACATAAATTGCCACGTAGAACCAAAACCCATTTTATTTTGAAAGTTTTTGATGTAAACAGTTGCATAATAAATCAAGCTTTATCTACACTTGTCTGGTTTTTATGAAGATTGCTTTATTATAGAATATTTTTGCTATTTAAATATCTACATTCGTATGTAAATAAAGACATAAATACACAAAGGAATGCCAAACCATCGTTTCATTTAATGGACTTGTTTTTATTACTCATACACAAAAGGTTTGAGAAAGTTTGAACTCTACGCAAAGTAAATTAGTTCAAATTTAAATGTTATGGGCCATATAATAACAATTTCAATGGCATTATAGCAATTAAATCAGCTTTCATTTTGTGTAGGAACATTTGTATAGTTTATTATCTTATCTGATATTTCTCTTTCGCTTGAAAACACTTTGAGGGCAAGTCAATCACTATCAATTATCAATAGAATTAGAATCCTATATGTATACGACTAGAGACAAACATCACCCATACAAATGGGAGAAAAACAACGTACCGAGTAAATGATCCATAAAAGTGTGGCAGTGGCTCATAAGCCAGACTATGATACACCACACCCTATGATTTATTTGCCTCATTAACATTCCTACATCTTTTCAAGCACATCCATAGATTGAGGTTTGAAGTTGAAAAAATAACATTTTAAAAAAAAGTTGGACTTTGGAAAAAACAAACATATTTGGGTATCAAACATATTCTATTGTGTATTGTTTGTGGCGAGAATTAAACAAAAATTGAATGTTTTACCGATTAAACGACCTACTGCAACTGAACATAAAGGCGCAAATATTTACTCAATTTCACAACAAGACATTTTCATACAGGTTTGATTATAACCTTATAAGCCTGTATACATAACATGTGACCCAACAAATGGCTATAAAGCACCATTGCCTTTTTATACATTCGGACCCGGCGTCAGGCGGTATAAGCGGACCACGATGCCCTTTGCGTGGTGGGGACATACGACAATGCATCACGTGCGTAACCGTTACGACTTAGTTATCATTTGACGAGGTAAAAGGCCCGCTCGATACCATACAAAACGGTAATGGCTAAAAAAATGAACTGTGTTGGTGACTCGGACCAGAATTCTAGTAGGATATTAAGGCACTGCTAAAATAGAAAACCGCCTTGTTTAATGCAAATAAAATTTACGAATAATAATGTTATTTAACAAATTCTTCAGGCATTTTATATAAAAATTTATGCTAAAATTCTAAATTTGATCAAATTCATGCTATAAAGAAAACCATGAATTCAATATTATGTTATCGGCATAACAGGTGTAAAGGAAACATCATCCTGCATACGCTGACGAAGAAACTCTGATGCGTATGTGAAGTCTACCAATCCGCATTGGGCACTCGTGTTGGATTAAAGCCCATAGAGGGACGCCTGTGTCCTGCAGTGAGACTGCATATTGGCTGATGATGATGATAATAGCTGCAGAAGTGAAGCATCAATGAAAAGCTTTGAATGAAAATTTCTGTAAATTCTTAGAAAACTAAGTAGTTATAAGATATGTTAATTCTAAATAATTTATTCGGCTTTACTTTGCGGAAATCCGTGATGAACTCTGTTTTGAATGTTCGTCGGTCTAACTCCTGAGGATGCTCCTTGGTGGAGCAAAACACGTGCAGAGTAGAAATTATTTCGTGGCCAAGTTGTATTGCATAACGTAATACAACTTTGTCTACTAGTTATTTAGAAGCGGAGGTCTCGATAAGTACAATCGTGTTATCAAGTACTATATATTATCTTTAGTTCCAGCGTCATTAATATTTTGATATACATCAACAGGCACGTCCCAAAATAAACGTCCGTATGTTTCCGAGGCCCCTATCTCAACCGCGCGTGAAAAACGCTTCGTGATTTATGTGCCCAGACGCGGCTATCTGAGATAAATTATAGTCTTCACATCGTAGATGCATACATGCGAAAAAGTGAGAAATGTGTGAGAATTCCGTTTGGCCTCACACTTTCATTTATATACTTTTAGACAAAAGAAATTTTTCTTTTCGTTACTCCGCTTTAGGCTTACGTGAAATAAATAGTTTTAGCTCTCCTTATTTATTGTTATTTCAGTTTTAGGTAAGCGTTGTTTATAGCTCAATAAAGTTGAGAACACGTGGCTTTTATTAAATGGCTAGCTTTTTCGCACGACTTTGACCTGTTGGTAAAGTATTTTGATGTAAAATATGAGTCTCTAATTACATCATGATTCTGTAGATAGTTAATATGACACTTTTTCAAGGGGATGGTCAGACCGTCAAATTGAACAACTTTATCAATGGCACCAACATCCAAATCGAAAAAAAAATAGCTGTTACATACAAAAAAGCATACCTACTCGAGCCAGATTATTTTAGATACTTATTTAAAGGAGGAGTATTGCAAGCTGCATACTCCGCTTCGCCTCGGCCCACATTTACACGTTCGTCCATCAATGCCTCTTTTGCTGCCCGCTGCAGTAATGTAATACATTTAGACGTGATGAAAAATGCCCTTAATTAACCTTTAATAGAGATTTTAATGTATGAAAGAAATTGATTGGAAATGTAGTCAAACGAAATTCGTTATTAATAAACTCCTAATTAAGTACCTACAAAGTAGTCTCTTATCTGAAAGACCGGAGAATATTCTAATAAATTATCCTTGAAATTAATTACACAGGAAGAATGGTTGAATTTATGAGATAAGAAGGTACCTAATGGCGACTTTTATTTGTTATAGCAGAAGTTGATATTGCAAAGCTTGAACTGTTTTAGTACACTTAGTTCATGTCTTGGACATCATGTTAAAAATTTTATGAGATGCCTAAATGATACAGTTTCTTATTGAATAAGATGACCGGAACCAGTTGACGGGAAGCCGTGGTGGTCCAGTGGCGAGTAACCTTGCCTGCCGTGCAGGAGGCGATGGTTCGATCCCCGTCCAAGCCGACTCGAACCAATGAGTTTTTCGGAATTTATGTACGATTTGTTACACCACTGGCTTTTCGGTGAAGGAAAACATCGTGAGGAAACCAGCATGCTTCAATTTCGAGGCGTGTTTTGTTGAACTATTAAGCAACTGTCCATTTATTTGTATAGGCGACGGGCTCACCCCCTGTCACACTTGTATGTATTACCGTTTTTACGATAGAGTGAGAAGAAAAAACGTTGTATAAACTTAATAAGTTTCTTGTATGATTCGTAAATTTTTTGACATTTCTATTATTTGTTAATAAATCCGCCGTAACACACATTCTGTGAAAATTACAACTGTCTAGTTATTGTGGTTCAAAAGTTAGAGCAATAAATAGGTAGGACGGACGGACAACGTAGACTTAGTAATAGAGTCCCGTTGTCACCCTTTGGGCACGGAACCTTAAAAAGCACTACACTCCTTTCCTGGTATCTAAGAACTATTAAGGAAGTTCCTGGACGTGATAATCCAGCGCGCCTGTGAAATTTCTAACTATTTCCACACTTCGCATGCTTTCCTAAGCACGGATTTTAATAACATAAGTTCAAACAATTTTCATAGCTAATAATAACTGACTCAAATTACAATTTTGCTGCACATGCATAGTGCAGAATGCAAAACATTGTTTCTAATTAAGAAGGACTTAATACTCATTAAAACATAGCTAAATAAACTAGAGAGCTTGGGAAACTGCATTTTCTTACTTGTGCCATTAATTTAATTTTATATCATTTTGTGTTAAAATTGCTTTTGGTGATTTTAAACGTTTTAGAAGTTTCGTTTACCACACAAGTACAGAGTATGAATGAGAGTAGACTCTCTAGGGACATTTATCAATCCAATATCAGTAGAACAGTCGAGAGAGGGCATCCGAGGAGAACTTACCACGATCAAACAAATGGTCTTCTCCGAAAAGGACAAGTGCGTAGCACCCTCAACCGACGGAAGTGCATGAAAGTGGATGAGGCTAGAGAAGTATGTCAGAATCACAGTGTATGGCGAGCAGTAGTCTATGCCTACCCCTGTGGGATAGTGGCCTGAATATATGTATATATGTATGTTTACCACAAAACACTGAAAAATCGTTTTCATAAGCATTCATTAGTGAGCATTGAATGTTTGAAAGTAAGTAGCGTTATGGGCATGTTACGAGTCAATTTTTGTCTATCTACCACCACTTATATTACACTGTTATTCCATCCTACATGATAAAAAGTTTCAACATAAAATTTGCTTGAAGATATTGCTTATATAATAGTTGTAGTCATGTTTTTGTCCATCCTAAAATGAGGTCAGTTATTTTAATGTATTTTATATTTTATAGCTGTAATAAAAATTTCGTTCTCAAGACACTAGAAGAGACTGAATCTTAAAACCCAATTATAAACATATTACTCAAGAAAACATGTTACTCTATAACATGAAATTATCACGCTCTCAAAGAAAATAGGCCATAAAAGTAACAAGAACTAATGGAGGCATAAACATGGACTGCTCAAAAAAAGATCTTCAATTTTACTGAACGATTTTTTATACGTACGTACGAGTATTTTTGTTTTCTCAGTGAGAGAATAAAATAGCTTTTTATAGCCAACCCGACCTTGTCAGTTCTTGAAACAAAATAAAGCATGCGATAACCACACCCCCGACAATGCATACAACGGTCTCGAATGAAAAGGTGACATCTTATCTTATCTTGTTGTGGGGCTGGCAGGCCAGCAACACTTCGACCCAGCGGGATCTTTTGTGTTAGCCCCAATACTTTTTGCTTTCCTCACCCTTCAAATACATGGTCAATGAAGGAGGCAATACCATTGAGGGGAAGAAACCTAAGATCTCCCGGTTTTGGGTATCCATCTCCGAGGAGGCACATGCGTTTTGCCGCCAAGACATCACAGTCACAAAGAATATGTTCCATAGTCTCTTCATCCTCTCCGCATGCTCGGCAGCTGGGATCTAGAGTGAGTTTCATTTTGTGCATCATCGCGCCTGTGGCGTAGTGCCCAGTGAGGGCTCCGACGATGGCACGAGCCAAGGCTCGGCAAGGAGCAAGCTCCTGCTGTTGTTCAGTATGAACTTTGAGACACGAGTTGTCACATTGCTGATAAATTTTTTGGAGTGTTGTAGACCTGCAAGGCCAGACCACTCCAGTTTGTGTGTTTTATCAGCCCAATCTCTGATGGTCATTCTTATGCTGCATGCCGGGATTCCCACGCTTGGTTCTGGTGCGGTTGCTTCAAAAGGTGACATAGTATACCATAGGATAGAACTTACAGATACGTTTTTTTCAAATGAAGCTTCAAAGACGTTGAGTGTGTATATCAATTAAAGTCCGCACGACGATTTAGAGCCATATCACACAAGCAATTTTTGAGCATAGGCGTTGATATCGTCGCCAGATCTCCGCGTTATCACAGCGATATGTCAGAGGTCAATCAAGGTACAAATTCGTAGCCGACCGCATTCAGCAGCAGCAGATGACATGTCGCTATGAAACGTCGTTATTATTTCGTCACTGCAGTTATTATTTCGAACCTGTTTGCAGATCGCAGCGCCGTATTCCACAATCAACTTTATCGGTACTGAAATAGGTATTATTTACAACTGCACCCTCCGCGCCTGCCCGTTGTAATGTGAATAGAGCTAATGAGACCACTGGTCTGCGACAGTGAAGTCCGACCGCACATCAATGTCGTCCAGCGACGTGTCGCAAGGTACGCAGGGTATTTCATAGAAATACATACAACCCAGTAGTGTCGCAGTGACACGTCGTCTGCTGCTGCTGCGTGCGGTAGGCTACAAACTTGTACCTTCACTATGTCGCGGCGGAATCGCGGCGATGTCACGGCGGTGCCAGTGCATCGTCGTTGCGGTACAGTTACGACATCGCATGCACTTGTGTGCTCTCTATGAGCCCTGCATGTTTTTTAATGTTACATAGTCACCTTTATATTAGAGAAATAGACCCGAAAAATGATTGTGGGGCATTCAAGGTCAGCGCTCATAAGCCGTTCCGTGATCTGTACCATATAGCGTAAATACAAAAAAGTGGGTGCACTTAGTGGTCGCGGCGGGTCTATGCTCGCAGGTAAATTAGTCCAATCATTTTAGAGTTTCCTTGTATGGACACCCTAACAATAATTCATCTATCGCTGCAACTTTGCATTGTGATAAAGTAAAGTATACCAATTATGGTTGACAAATAATCTAGAACCGTATAAATTTAAACCTAGATTATTTGTCAACCGTAATCTGTATACTTTACTTTATCACACTGCAAAGTTTCAGCGATAGATGAATTATTGTTAGGGTCAAACCATAACATGATTGGACTAACTTGGTACCTCCACCCCGCGCACGATTGGCCTGTCGCGATCGCCGAGCGCACTCACTTTATTGTATTTACGCTATGCCTGTACCCTTCGATCAAAATAAAATGAATGGATAGGCCTAAAGCGCGGTAAGTTGAAGCAAACTACTGGTGCACTTGGTACATACAAACTAGCGCCATTATCTGTCAAATCTAGGGCACTTTCATACAAGTGACAAGTAAAAATTTAATTTGTTTTGCTTTAGTCCGTTTTCTATTGGGCAAAAGTGTTACAATTTTGAGTAGAGCAATGCCACTTGGTACAGGTGTAATACACGTCAAACTAAGCCCAAAGAGCCTGGTAGGCAGATATAACTCCGTGTCTGGTAGGGGGGAGGGGGGGTTAATGTACCGGACTGCCAGTACTCAGAACAAAAATTCTAGCGGATGTATTTGTACCCTTGGGTCAAGTTTGGTATCGTTTTCAGGTAAATCGTGGATGGCCAATTCATTCCTCATACCAGTTTTTTAGGGTCCCGTAGCAAAAAATTTAGTAATCCCTAAAATAATAAATTTTCAGTACTAAAATTTTGCACATAAACCCTGATATTTTCAGATTTTTGTATGAAGCTTAATATTCAAAAAAATATTTTCTGAAAGCCCATTTAATGTAGATTATAACAACATAAACAAATAATATCCGATTTTCAATTTTCAATTTAAAAAAAATTATTGAAAGTACTGCGGCGTTTGGCAGTGGTTTGAAAAAAGACCTGAAAAACGCAATGTAACCAGTGGTGCGATTAAGATTAACAAAAAATAACGTACTTGTAGCTTTTACAGCTATAAATTTTAATGTAAGTACTTATTTATTTAATGTTTCGTCATCATCATCATCAGCCCCATTGCAGTGCACAGGCCTACCCTTAAGAAGAGTGTATGGGCGATAGTGCGTGCACAATACGGATTGGTTAATTTTATGTAAGTGTACAGCTTGGCACCACAATTGCACAGCTCGGTACATTTGAGCTGACGTTTATAACAATTGCACTTTGTGCTACACGATTTCATGCACCGACATCTATAATGAGCTCTAGGCACGCTTGAGCAGCCATCGGAATTTGGGTCCATATTGGCACCCAAGTTTCTTCGTCTTTCTGCCAGCCCCATTCAGACGGGCAAGGAAGATTTTGCGTTCTAATTAGGCATTGCCCCCAACATGGACGCCCTGAAAAACTGCTATCAGAGTGTATATTATGTTGTTTAAGGGCAGCTTCAGTAGGAGGTAAAATTTCGATTTGTTACCAATCGAAGCTGAAGCTGCCCTTAAACAACATTCTTAATATACTCTGAAAGCAGTTTTTCAGGGCGTTCATGTTTGGGGGCAATGCCTAATTAGAACGCAAAATCTTCCTTGCCCGTCTGAATGGGGAAGATAAATCATTTGTCTGTGTTTTTTGGAAAAATGTGTTTGCGACACTCTTTTACCGTTTCTGATGGGCATGATCTGAAAAACCAGGAAGTATTTAAAAACTAAAATTGTTGTTTGGTCCGAAGTATGTTTGAAATACCTACTTATACTTATATAGTTTTCTTACCTATCTTCTTTTTCCGTTTTCTTATATATTTTTGAATATTAGGATCCGCTCTGTCATAATCCCTTCATAGAGTGATTTAAACCCTCGTGTTGTATTCGGATAGGCCTTCCATGCCCTAAACGCGGTTTTTTGCCCCTTCCGTTAAACGAAGATGTACTTAGTATCCTATAAATAAGGGCTATATAAATAACACATGTGTGCTTTCAGGGCCTGAAATAAAAACGATCAAATTTTTTTTTACATAGTTACTAGTTATTATTCTGTGACATTGTGTACAAATTAAATTAGGAATTAGGTATTACACGGTAAGACACGTCAGATATTGGTGATTTCTTCTAGTCCCGATGTGCACATGTGACGATACACGGAACTGTAGACACATATCGTCGCTGTCATTTCAAAAAGTCGTATGTTCGATTCGATTTCGAAAAGGGGCCAAAAGGTAGTATTGTTACAAAAACCTATGATGCAGCTTGAATTTAGTTACAATAACATCATACATAAATAGATACAGGAAATAGAAATCTAATTCCATAAAAAAAAATATTCCTAGTTCAAAAAGTCACAGAAAACTGAAAACAGTCTGTTTTCACATAAGTATGACTTTTTGAAATAACAGCGACGATATGTTGTTGTATTAGCGATATCTTATGTTCCCAATAACTACGAGGTCTGGAAAAACTGTGGGAGCACTTCGGAACTGGAAGAAATCACCAATATCTGTCGTGTCATACTATAGCTTCAGTTTAGGTAACTGACGTGTAATACCTAAATCAATTTGTACACAACTTTTACAAACAAATTTAATTCTGATCGTTTTTATTTCAGGCCCTGAAAGAACACACTGGTTTTGCCCTTATTTCATTCATTTACATGATGTGATACTACATATTCGTTTACGGAAGGGGCAAAAAAACCGCGTTTGAGGCATGGAAGGCCTATCCGAATGCATACCCGAGGTCTTTAGATGTCGGTGCATGAAATCGTGTAGCACAAAGTGCAATTGTTATAAACGTCAGCTCAAATGTACCGAGCTGTGCAATTGTGGTGCCAAGCTGTACACTTACATAAAATTAACCAATCCGTATTGTGCACGCACTATCGCCCATACACTCTTCTTAAGGGTAGGCCTGTGCACTGCAATGGGGCTCAAAGTCAAAGTCAAAGTCAATATAATTTATTCAATATAGGAGCTTGAAGCACACTTATTAAACGTCAAATCTTTTTTAAGCTACCACCGCGTCGGAACGTGTTGTCGCTGTAGAGAAGATGCGGCCAGAAACTCTACAACATAACACGACTTAAAACTATTACAATATAAATTCTTAAGCTACTGTTATGTATACAATAATACATAGTCTATCTAATAAAATAGTTGATACTTTACAGTAATGTAAATAAACTATAAGTTAGTGACCTCAGACCCAAGCATTTTGATCATTTAAATAATCATCCAGTTTATAATACGCTTTCTTACAGATGCTGATGATGATGATGACGAAACATTAAATAAATAAGTACTTACATTAAAATTTATAGCTGTAAAAGCTACAAGTACGTTATTTTTTGTTAATTTTAATCGCACCACTGGTTACATTGCGTTTTTCAGGTCTTTTTTCAAACCGCTGCCAAACGCCGCAGTACTTTCAATAATTTTTTTTAAATTTAAAATTTAAAATCGGATATTATTTGTTTATGTTGTTATAATCTACATTAAATGGGCTTTCAGAAAATATTTTTTTGAATATTAAGCTTCATACAAAAATCTGAAAATATCAGGGTTTATGTGCAAAATTTTAGTACCGAAAATTTATTATTTTAGGGATTACTAAATTTTTTGCTACGGAATCCTACAAAACTGGTATGAGGAATGAATTGGCCATCCACGATTTACCTGAAAACGATACCAAACTTGACCCAAGAGTTCAAATACATCCGCTAGAATTTTTGTTCTGAGTACTGGCAGTCCGGTACTTTAACCCCCCCTCCCCCCTACCAGACACGGAGTTATATCTGCCTACCAGGCTCTTTGGGCTTAGTTTGACGTGTATTACACCTGTACCAAGTGGCATTGCTCTACTCAAAATTGTAAACCTCTCCATACAACGGATCCCAATAGAAAACGGACTACTTCACTTTTCTGGTTTGAAATGTTCGCGTAAGGCCTATCCATTCATTTTATTTTGATCGAAGCCTGTACCTACTCATTCAGAAATTAAAGCATTCAAAATGTTGCCACTCGGTCGATATTGTGATACCCTTCCTCAAGCGTGATGTTGTATTTTTAATGTTTTGTTTGTTGGTAAATTGGTGTGGGTAATTTCTTAACGATGAAAGCATCAGAATCCTGCTACCTTGTAGGTAAGTATATGCTCACGACTATATTCCCCGAGGTGGTAGTCAGAGATATTTTGAAACCTCAGAACACCCACGTTTCACCAGTTGTACCGAAACTCCGGTACCTTGTAGGTACGGAAAGAAAATGGAATATGAAATCTGACGCGTCTTTCTTTATCGAAGTTTTCAAACCTGCATTCTGAATTCTGAAAGTAAAAACATTGTCATGTCAAAAAGTCATACGTATTCATAAACCTACTTACTCACGTATCATAAAATCGGTGTTTTATTTTTTATTGCATGTATTCTACCCACTATCATAAGTGGCGACAGGCTCACTATCCGTCCCACGGGAAATAATCTCGAAACTAATAGTGAAACGAGGGCGTTCTGTGCTTTAAGATATTATAATAATATATCTTTGACAACCCCCTCGGGGAATACAAGGTGTTACAAAAATACAAATAAACATTTAAGGGGGTGGTTTATACTATCAAACTGAACAACTTCGAAATCGCGAAAAAAAAAATTATGTTCCATACTCTACAAATCGACTAGAGCTAAAATATTTATGGGATATCAGATTATTTTTTTTGTGATTTCGATGTTAGTCCCATAGAGAAAGTTGTTCAGTTTGACGGTCTGAACAACCCCCTTAAGAGTTTTAAATATTTATTTTCACTTATGAAACACCTTGTATAGTTGTGAGCATTGTGATTATGCAACTTTTTTATTCGTTATTGCCAAACAAATAAAAACAAAAATTTTAAAATAAAATTCTAAAACCCAGTAACACCTGGAAAATTCCAGTTATTTCAGCACGTTGATTTCGGCAATCTTCGTGGTGATATTCACAAAACGACAATTGCCGAACGTGCATACAACTCCAAATGCACTGTTGCGAATTGCATCCCATTTCACCTAGAATGAGATTCGCTCTGCAAGGAAAACCTTACAAGTGAAACATTGCTGCTACGACTACGTAGCATTTCGTAGTGCAGTGCTACGCCGTAGCAATTTCAAATGATTAATTTTCATGCATATGAATTCTAAGCCGAAAGTAATTTCACCCATCATGGGGTTTAGATGGAATGAATCAATGAAGAGAAACTATCACTGAAGTTAAGCAACGTCAGGTCCGGTCAGTCTTTGGATGGGTGACCGTTTAGTGGTATTTCATCTCGAGCGTTTCCGTGCTTCGGAAGGCACGTTAAGTAGTTGGTCTCGGTTAGTTCCGTCAGATGGCGTTGTAACTATTCGTTAAGCCAGGTCAGAGGCCTATTAAAGCGGCTTGAATATTCTCTGATAGCAATTTGACCACTAACTTGCCTCCACCAATACGTGGAGTACGTCCACTCCCTCTTACCCTTATTCGTGAGAGGAGGCCTTTGCCCTGCAGTGGGATTCCTCTTCAACTTACTTTTTTATGATATTTGCTACAACTGTATGCTTCAAAAGATAGTTGGTAGTTGGTATTTTTGACTACGGTTAAGATTCTGATTACTGATACTGATTAAGGTCGTGAGTTTATGTCTGAGATTATAGATATATCATTTTCTCCACACTATCGATAGAATAACTATCGATATTGAGGCAACACTAATAATTTCTTAGAATTTATGTTAATTATTGTATTACACCAAAAATCATACAAATTTTAAATCCCAAGTCATATTGACATTAAAACTAAGTCAATAAGAGGCAAAGAGAGTCTTAAAATGCCGTTGAATTAATCTTGTGTATTAGGATAAGATCCTGTTACCAGTTTTCTACGCCCATAATGTTCAGGCAAGGATACCATTCCAGTGGCTCTTAGGCCTATCAAAAAACACTGGCAGCTGACTTCAGAAACCAGGGCACAGGAGCATACAATAAATGCCTTATTGAAGATAAACTTGTATTAAACTTAATTACGGAAAAATAGTGGATTTAGATCGTGCGATTGGGAAAGATTTACTCGGAAACTCGAGGGTTAGACTCGAAAATTGATGGCTAATTTTGAAAATTCTCTCATATTTGTAATCTCCTCAGTCCTTTTTTCTTTAATATTTACAATTTTGATTATTGATTAAAAAATGTGATTTATATAGATTCTACATTAACAACACTTTTGCATAATATCTAGTTGTCAGTGGGTTGCGACAGGAATTATGGTATCAAATTAATGTTTTTTAGTATTCTTAAAATATGACAATTCTACTGGAATATGCAATGACATTCTATACACAAGGACTTCGCATCAGTGTGTTTGTACGGGGACCGCTAAATCGTGCTTGATTGTTTTACGTTATGCTTTGCGATCGAGGATATTTGAAAGGACCGGAATGTCAGCGGCAATGTTTGACAACCTAGCATAACTAAATCATACTAAGGTGACATTAAAGACATGTGCCATTATTTTGGTTTTGTTATTGTATGACATTGTGAGTCCATGTGTATAGAATGTCATTGGGAATGTGTATCATGTATCATAATATCATATGAGGGTAGAAATTTTTTAGCGGGATCTTGTAATGTATAGGATAAGCTGATAATATTAAGTTATTTAGGCTTACTTTGATGTGATGTTCGCAATTTCCTTGCCATTAATAAGACGCCACGTTTATGATCTCAAATACGTAACTCCTGACGTTGCTATGTCAGGTAGAAATTTGTACAATTACACGACCATAATTCTTTTTGAAGTGGCTAGAAATAACCTTTTCACCTCACAAGCTCGGAAAGATTCTGTTTATCATTCGAAATCTGAGTGCAAAAGTGTATTTTATCCGCTAGCGTGGAAAGAGTTTTTGAAATTCGAATCTGTCTATTCAATATTTTTATATACCGCCAATACACTGAAATAACTATTTCATGACACTGGCCAGCACGAAAATACAAACTTTTTGAAATGTTCTTTTTAGCAATTCACTTTTTTTCCTCGCTGTTGTGAGGTGAAAAATTGTGTTTCGCTCGGCTGCAAACTTATTCTGCGTCTCGTACCTTTGAAACCTTCGCTAAGCGCTCAGGATTCTATTCCTAATCCTAGAATCCTTCGCTTGCTCAGGTTTCAATAAAAGTACTCGCGCCAAAAAGCAACTTTGCAGCCTAGCATAACAAATAACTATTTTAGGGTTTCGTACCCAAAGGGTAAAACGGGACCCTATTACTAAGACTCCGCTGTCCATCCATCTATCTGTCTGTCTGTCTGTCTGTCTGTCCGTCTGTCACCAGGCCGTATCTCATGAACCGTGATAGACACTTGAAATTTTCACAGATGATATATTTCTGTTGCCGCTATAAAACCAAATATTAAAAAAAAAAAAAAATTTAAGGGGGCTCCCAGACAACAAACGTGATTTTTTTTTTGCTCGTTTTTATAGATACTGGTACGGAACCCTTCGTGCGCGAGTCCGACTCGCACTTGGCCGGTTTTTTTAATATGTAAATTTCGGTACTACTAGTGAAACTAGTGATGTTCTGAGTTTTCAGAATATCTCTGACTACCCCCTCGGGGAATATAGTCGTGAGCATATGTATGCATAATATGTAAGTAGTGAATTAGTAGCCGTTACGTAAAAACTACGTCTGTCTACCGCACGTACGGGTCTCCCGGACAGCTCTGAGACAAGCCTTATATAGGGTGAAATTGATATCATTAGCATCCTCCATAACTAAGAGTCTACCCATCAAACTGAACAACTTTTACTAGCCCTGTATTTAGCTTTACTATTTGATTGCATTGATTCATTGTTCATGTTGAACTTCTGTACACTGAATTCATTTGTTTTCATTTGCTACAAAAGGAATAAAAATAAATGGAAAATACTTTGACGTTTTACGATTTATCAAGGCTTCTGAGATTGGAGCTGTCAAATTTATTCAGATTTATTCAATTCATTTTTGAGAAAAAATATCTGTGTTATTCTTTTTCATATAACAGGTTTTTACTAAAATGTTTCTAATATATACCGACCCATGTAATATGAACCATTTTTAAATAAAAATGACTAGAGTTTATTTAATACAAAAAAAAAAGTGGACAAAATTATCTTATAATCTTATATCTTATCTTATATTTATATTTTTATATTTATAATATATAACTATTATAAAACCGTAAAAATCGTGAGGAATAAAAAAGTAGTGGTTCACTTCATATAAAGTCAAATAACACTCGATAGCGCGATTTAAATGACGTGCAGCGCCATCTTTTGACAATTTTAATTTTTATTTTATTATTCTTAGGAAGATTTACAGCTTTGATTATAGAATAAACACACCCTTAAATAACTGTACGCTAATTACAAGTTTGTTAGTTTGTTCGCGCATCACGCAAAAACTACTGAACTGATTTTGATTAAACTTTTTTTGTTTGATAGCTTATGATCTGACTTAAAATCGGGTATATAATTTGTGCGGACAAAGTCGTGGGAAAACACTAGTGCTGAATATACCGGGATTTACCTCTGAGTTGACTTGAGTTGAGGATCCAGTCTGTTTCCTACTTTCATATCAAATCAATTATCCATTATACATCGAGATCGGTGGCGCGTTCCGGAGAGGTATGGACTCTCAATCATGAGGTTCGGGTTCGAATCCGCACGGACAACATGCCACGTACCAATAAGTTTTTCTAACTTATGTACGTATTACCGACTGCTCTCAAACGGTGAAGGAAAATATTTTGAGGAAACCTGCATAATAAATTATGCAAAAGAAGAAATTCTGATGCATATGTGAAGTCTACCAATCCGTATTGGGCATGCGTGGTGGACTAACGCCCAAACAACCTCCTAGAAGGTAGGCCTGTGCCCTGCAGTGGGACGTATACAAGGTGTTACAAATCTACAAATAAACCTTTAAGGGGGTGGTGTAGATCATCAAACTGAACAACTTTCACTATGGGACCAATATAGAAATCAGGAAAAAAAAATTTTATGTTCTATACTCTACAAATCGACTAGAGCTAAAATATGTATGGGATATGAAATTATTTTTTTCGCGATTTCGATGTTGGTCCCATAGAGAAAGTTGTTCAGTTTGACGGTCTTAACAACCCCCTTAAGAGTTTCAAAAATTTATTGTTACTTATGAAACACCTTGTATAAGGTCCTTCTTAACATGCTAACACTTTTTTAAGGAGATGATCAGACCATCAAACTGAACAATTTTCTCTATGGGACCAACATCAAAATCGCGAAAAAAAAAATCAGTCCCTCCATACAAAACTGCAAACCTACTCGAGCCAAATGTATGAGACAGATGATTTTTTTTGCGATTTCGATGTTGGTCCCATAGAGAAAGTTGTTTAGTTTGATGGTCTGATTATTCATAAAAAAGTGTCAGCATATTAAGCTGATGATGATGATGATGATGATGAATATAACTCGGTTTTTTTATCAAAGCGGCTTCCCACAATCCATCCGTACCTAGCCAAAATTCTCAATTCTCTACTGTTTCCGCGGTATAATAAATCTTTGTGAAATCTATAGCAAAGTATGCAGCACCGGGCGAGCGTTAGTGACCAAATAGCACAATGCACACAGCGACTCCTTTGTCCTTTTGTTACGGCGCCGGAGAAATCTCGTCTTTTTGTCACCGGCTGCTTTCCAAATTGTTAATAGATTTGAAATATCGCTGTAAATTAGTACGCTCATTAATGTCTCTTGGGTTTCTATAAGAGACATCAGCCCGCAATAATATTCTTCAGCGATACTGTACCTACGAATTTCTACAAAAGCGTGCTTGTTAAGGCGTATCTGCCTGGGACCAAGACTCTCCATACTAATCGATGTGAACGAGCGCGTGGCATCAGAATTTAGCCGTTTTCTTTGAAAAATGAGACGATTTTTTATGAACTTTGAAGAAATAAGAAAACCACATAATTTTATGTAGTATTGTGAAGTATATTGTGAATTTTCATTTTCTTCCGATCAACAATGTAAGAGTAAAATGATTACAACTGGAAAAAAAGGGGTGATTTTAGAGTCATTTTTCTTCAGTTTTATTGATTTAAATAGATTTCGAGAAAAATAAAATCACTTCTCATATCCCGTAGAATGTTCAGTTTTGTTTTTTGCTTAAAAAATGTGCCACAGTATGAATGTATAAAATAGTTACAAAGTTACCCAACTTCACGGTAGCCCCTTAAATTTTCAACACGCGATTGCGTCAATGCTGCATCGCAACTGTATGGATGCTACATCTTGACTATACACCATGGAATCGGGGTCGTTTTGAAGCCGGAACAGGATCCATTAGATCAATAATCTGAACAAATTTCACTTTGAGCCAATTATGAAATCGCGAAAAAATATCCGCTATTCCATAGAAAAATAAGATAAGATAAGATAAATATTCTTTATCTTCTTTTTCTTTTTTTATGTTTTCTTTTCTTTTTTTTTTTTCTTTTTTTTTTCGAAAAATGTAATTTAGCTCGAAACGTTGCGACAAAAATTTATAAAACATTATTCCACGTTGTTCCCATAGTAATAGTTGTTCGGTTTGATAGTCTGGAGCACCCTGTTCTTTAAAAATGAACCGATTCCACGGTGTATGATGATGCAACGCTACTACATCGATTCCAAAGCGTGGTATTGACTGTGATGTATGTGAAACAATGTAAACTATGTCAAATATGGAAGGCGGCCATTTTACGACTGTTTTGATGCTGGATCGCAACTGTCCCGATTCTGCATCGCCAATGTATCGATGCTAACGCGCGATAGTTTAAATACATTGGCGACCTAGCCGTCAAACAAATTAGAAAAAATATTTATTTGTTTACAAAATGTTTGCAATAACATTTCAAAATTAACAAAGCCTTTTCAAAGAGTCAACTTTGTTTCCTCACAACCAATTCTACAAAACTGTTCCAGTCATAAAGGAGTCCGGCACTAGAATTGCATTGCATAACTTTGAGCATAAACTGCAAAAGTTATCATTTTAGATTCCAAATACCTGAGCATTATGTTATAGCTTTGTGTAACAAGTTTCAACGTCAAGTTTTAGAGTCCGCTCAAAACAGAATTTTAATGCCGAAACCGAATTTTACCTTCTTTTGTTTTCGTAAAACTGACAACCGTATTATTTTTCGGGGAAGGTACTGGGTCATTGTCATATAAGGGGTGCAAAGAAAGGAATGTGAAAAGATGTTAATTTTTACCACTTTTTCATTATTAACCGAAGTAAAATAGTAAATATAACATAAATAAATTAAAAATTTAGGTCGTTTTTCTTCCTTTATCAAATAATTACCAAAAAACGTTTTTTTCTGACCACCGAAAAGGTGCAGATGACCACCAAGAAGACATCAATTGCGCTTTATTCATAAAATAAAACAAAATTCAACATACATTAATCTCAATTAAAATTTCTCTGTTGTTACATTTTATTATACTTTGTCAGATATAGGGAATTGTTACGAATTTTTACCATAAAAATATAGTAAAATATGGACCACCAAAACGACATCTTTTCGGTTCTCGTTTTTTTCATTTGACAATATGAGTATCTTCCGTGGTTTCAGTTAACGTTTCTTGATAATTTTCATCCGGTTTATTAATCTTTCATTCTCTTCTATTTATGCTAACTTAATTTTGATTCTAACTCCATTAATAATAAATAAACCTTTCTGTTTTCAAATTCCCTTTCAAAGCTCTTAAAGTGTGTCTCGAAGCAGATGAAGGAGGAGGATTTAGGGGAAGATTATGCCTATCATCCATCATTATCATCAGTTTTCGTAAATTTCACGGCAGAGGGTTCAGGGCCTATCCTTAGGAAGGGTGTATGGGATTGTTCGCCAGTTCTATTTACCACATGCTGATTGGTAGAATCCAATCAGAATTTCACCTCAACCTTTAACTCTGCAACCTGCATCCTCACAATTTTGTACTTCACCGGTTGAGATATGTGTGTGAAACAATTGAAGAAGCCGGAGAAGTTGGTGGACTTCTACTACGACCTTATTTTTTTGACTAATGCGTTTCGACTTTTTTAGTATCTCTCGTCCCTGCTTCTTCTCTAAGTTTCGGTTGTTTATTAGGCATCCTCTCATAAATAAGGGTGGCAGCGAGTGGACCATATACCACCTAAGCGGGCTCAGTTCATATTGGTGGAGAAAAGTTAAAATAACGTTGTTCCTGAAGTCGATTTGTTGGTCAGTGGTCACCAATGACCACCAAAAAGATGACCACCGAACGGAAATTTCACATTCAAATTCAGCTATCCTGAAACTATAGCGGGCTGGCTAGCCAAATATGATGCGTTTGTAAACTAGACATTAGTATGTACTGCGCTATAACGAAAATTTCACTTATTCAATAATACTTACAAATTTAATGTAGTAACCGGAAAGACGCTATGAAGTTTGACAAAAAAGTATTTTTGGGTAAACGAAAAAGATTTTCCTCTTTTTTGATGAAATGTGGATCAGGGATGCATCAAGGGATATTGATGACTTTCCTTAGAAAGGAACTATTTGTTTTTGGGAACGTTTAAGCATAAAAATGTTGAAATGTTTGGATAAAAATATGGACCACCGAAAAGACATACAACTTGTGTAACATGTGACAATCGTATTTAAATAAAAAACCGACCCACTTTTAGGATTCATATCAATAGCACATGATTTTTGAGGATTGAGAGAACTAATTAAGCTGAACAGGGCGAACATTAAGTGCAGTTTACATTTACTTTTTGCATTGCAAACTTGCATACATCTGTTTTGAACGGACCACCGAAACGGACTTTTGAGTATAAAAAACAGCAAAAATTCAGTTTATCGAATTAATTCATTAAAAAGATTTTCTTGGGTAAAAAGTATAATATAATTGTTGATTCTTTTTGCAAAAAGAAATTAAATTAAAGCATTATTTAAGAATTTACGTGTCTTGAACAATTTTTTGTCACTATATGACAATGACCCTACTACGACTAGCTTTTTAAGCTTGCGCGTTCTGTAATTTTTTAATATCTCACGGCAAAATGTATCTCGTATAAAAAGGTACAGTAAAAAAATGCATACAGGTTGTATGGAAAAGAATTATTTACCTTTAAACCATAAATACTCTACCCATCAAACTGAACAACTTTTACTATGGGAGCAAACCTGTCTGAACAAAAAAAATCAGCTATCTCATTACATTTGAGTCGTGTAGGTATTGCAGTTTAGTATGGAACAGCAGTTTTTTTTTGCTCTGACCCGTTTTCTCCTATTGTAAAAGTTGTCCAGTTTAATGGTATCAGAGTATGTTGTTTAAAGGTTAGTGATACTTCTTCTTACAACCTGTATTATATCGGACACTACATTTTTAAACCAATAGTCTCAGTTGAAACCGATTTCTATCTGACAAAACTGAAGACCGAATTCGGTTGATGCCGAATCAGACAAGCTTTAAAACACTAGACTAGTTACTGTCTCTAACTGTTGTCGAAACGTACGGGTTTAACGTTCATGCCCAGTAGCCCGTGGTTGATTTTAAGTGAAGTTTTTCAACTGAACTACTTTGGAAGACTTTTTGTTACAGAGGATTGTATAAAATAGAAGTTACTCTCCTTTCATATTAGACAGATTTTGGTCTAGATTCTGGGAAATTTTTGAAGCACGCAATCTGAACATTTTCCCCTAAGTTCTACTTTTCTGATAATTTAGTAGCTACATTGTTTTAGCATTTATTTACCTCATCAAAATGTTATTCAGGAGCATGTACATTTTTATACAAGGTGTTACAACAATACAAATAAACATTTAATAGGGTGTAGACCATCAAATTGAACAACCTTCACAATGGGACCATTATCGAAATCGCGAAAATCGGATGTTCCATACTAAACTACAAATCTGCTAGAGCTAAATGTGGATAGCAGTTATTTTTTCGCGATTTCGATGATAGTCAAATAGTGAAAGTTGTTCAGTTTGATGGTCTAAACAACCCCCTTAAAAGTTTAAATATTTATTTTTACTTTGTCACACCCTGTAAAAAATTCAGCGGACCGGAAAGATTTGAGCAAGTTTTGTGGCAGTCATAAAGATCTTTGTTTTTATTTTGGAAAAGTATTAAGTCGAAATTCAGAGACATTTCTTTAGTCTTAGTTTGAACTTCCGTATATAAGATCCGTATCTTAATCCATCCATTTTCGACCCTACTTAGCGCGTGGCATTGACTTTCAATAATGAGAATCCAGGTTCATATCCACGTACATGAGGTGGATGCTGTAGCGTAACTACAAAACTCGTTTTTCTCGGATCTCATACCTAATGATTGAGAGTCCATACCTCTCCGCAACGCGCCATCGTGCTCATGAGATACATACATAATTATAATACATACATATAATAAAACTGTAAATTAGGCGTGGATATACATTAGAGATATTTAAAATTCATTGTAATCCAAACAGGATTACTATTAATGAGTCTTATTTATTTATTAATGAGTCATTGTCGGTATTATTAATGAGGCTTAGTTTATACTAGTGTTTACCCGCGACTTCATCGGCACTAATTATATAAGTACCAGATTTTAAATCGGATCATAAGCTATCAAACAAAAAAGTTTCATCAAAATCGGTTCAGTAGTTTTTGCGTGATGCGCGAACAAACAAACAAACAAACACACAAACAAACAGACAGACAACATTTCTAAAAAAGGTTGATTTTACGTCAGGGATACCTAAAAACCATAGCATAATCTTTTTTTTTGTAAATATCTTCAATGTACAGACACACTTCAGTTACAGTTTTATAATAGTTTAGATTAGATTAGATTAGATTAAATTTTAAGCGCTGATTTATTGCACTCGATTCACGCAATCAAAAGAGTCAGTGGTCTGCGCGTTCGGAGTCGCGGGCACCGCTAGTATTGTAATAATTTCGTAGTTTTATCTTCTCACCTAGCTAAAATGAAAGCCTTGTTTATGAACCATTCCGAGTTTTGTTTATAGCAGAGGTTTAACTAGGTCATAATATTGTTTGAAAACTTTTATAATTACTAGAGTAGCCTGAAGTTTATACTCTAAAACTAAAGTTAACATTACATAGTTAATGTGTGTTTATGATTAAAATAATGGTTTATATAATAAATAAATAAATGTCTTCGACATTGTCACACAAATTATCTAGTCACATTTAAAGTTCCAGAATCTAGCCTGGACTTGTATTATGATAACTAAACAACGATATAGCATATATATTATATAGATACAAACATCCATGACTCGAGTACAAATATTCATATTCATCATACAAATATTTGTCCCTTACGGGATTCGAACCCGCGACCCTCGGCACAGCAGGCAGGTTCACTACAGACTGTGCTGTCAATAAGATATTGATATTAAGACGCTGTTATCCGGTCGAGGCCGTTTTTTGAACACGAACGAAAGTGTTTTAAACTGTCTTTTAAAGTCTGAAAACCAATTATGTCTTATTTAAGGATCTGGCTGATAGGCGACCGTTCTCAATTACACGATTAGATTAAGTTTAATAGATAGAAAAAAATCCCAAAGTTACCCCTTTTTGTTATGTTTTTTCAATACTTTGATTAAACTGCTGATATTTAACTTTTTATTCTTGTACTTAACTAAATACATTAAATATTTCTAGTGAACTCCGTAGAATTTTGAGCTTAGAAACCATGAGCAAAGATATTGATGAAAAATACGTTTTTTGCGATCCTGCTTTCAATTGGAGCGGGATGGCTAATTGCAAACTTATGCTTGCAAGAAAGAGACGCTTGCACTTGGATAACCTGGCCTTAACGCTAAATTGAGGTTACCTAACGGAAGTGCACATAATGAAATTTTGCAGAATGTTTACGTAACTCTATAGTTAACTCGATAGCCTGACTTTCTAACTAATTTGCTGGCTTATCTGGTTCGTAACTTTTTGAGCCTGATTCTATTTGGAGGGTGTTCTCGTTCACAATTGAATTTAGCACATGATGTAGAAGGCGCAACCTATAAGTTAAGGGTATTAGCGTTTTGCCGCGCCCCATTTAAACGAAGTCTGGTTATATTTTCAATACTAACGAATTAAAATTAATAATTTTTTTATTAAACAATCTAGAAACTAGTCTCTTATGTTTTTATAAATAAAAAATACTTTATTTCAGACTGCAAATTGTCCATACTTTGTGAGTAGCAGAAGCTTACATCTAATATTAGTATAATAACAAAAATTGGTTATTTGAAAATATAACCAGACTTCGTTTGTATGGAGCGCGCTCCGAATTATATCCTCTTAACACACAATGATACTGCAGACAAGATTTTCTTGACATACCTAAGTATATATCGCAGATATGATGGATTTATTCCGAGATCATCATTATCATCATCAGCCTGTATACGTCCCACTGCAGGGCACAGGCCTAGCCTCAGTGAAGGTGCGGTTTGGTAGGTAATCTTCAAGCATGTATCGGAATCGCCTCAAGATATTTTCCTCCAACGTTGATTGCAATTAAGTTGACAATGCAATGATTTCTAACTCGCCTAGCTGATATTAATACGAGATCGTTGACATATTAACTACTGGACGAAGGGTCCGCGCTCAAAAGTATCTTAATAAAGAGTACCAAAACGAAAAAGAGTACCAATTAAGTGACAGTCTTCATTTGATCGGCCGACCACGTGCACGCGCGAGTGCGCCCCGATGGGGGTTTCAGCATTTTAAATATTTGTTTTTATTACACGTACTTAGGTTTGTGTAGTCTAGTCTCGGACACTTTTTTTGAGAATTGTTTACCAGACCCGGCGTCCATAGTATTCTAAGTCAATGTACGAGATAAACAATTTTTAACAGGTCTAGGCCCCGTGGATGTTCTGAGTTTTCACAATATCTCTGACTACCTTATCGGGGAATATAGTCGTGAACATTGCGCGGTGCAAAAATTAAGTGACTGAAGCGGGGCACACAGACAGACAGAGAGAATGGACTTTAAAAAGAAACAAATAAAAGCAGTTAACCAAAAAAAAAAGACACATTTTTATAATATTTCCACGTGGACTAATTCACGGGTATCAGGTAGTACAATTTATAATTTTTCAAAAAGAATGAAATGTTCTCCAAAAGAACACCATGAGTCGCCTGGCTGAGGGGGGTGACAAGTAGTCGTTTCGTCGGCTTGCGATTTTGACAGCCACGTGGCTCCTCCGTTTTATGGCAGTTTCGAGTGTGTGTTTTTGTTTAAAAACGGGGCTTTGAGATCGCCTTATCATATTACCGTACAATATCTAATGAGTATATCCTCAACACTTGACACTGGAGAAATCTAACAAGGAAACGCCAATAAATAAAAAAATAATAGAATAGAAGAACTCCATCTGGCAACCCAATATGTAACAATGTAAACTTTTTTATCAGAACAGAATCCAACCGTATTTTCCATTAACTCGAGTTCACTCCCAACCGTCTGATACGTCTTTCTTAATTTGTCACAAACTTCGCCGAGATAAAAGTTGTGTCGTTAACGAGTCTTTGTTTTCGTTATATTTTCATTACTTACTCGCTACCTTGGGCTCTTAATGCGTTTCTGAAGTAAGTATTCTTATATGCTCGTTCCTAGAAACTTTTATATGATGTAGTTCTTCAAAATTTATTATTTTGTTGTTAAACCGTAATAGTTTTTTTATTGGATTGAAATTGGTACAAAAAGAAGAAACGTCCAGTATAATTTTAAAACATAACTAATTATAATACAAAGTATTGTAAGTAACCGTGCGACCGAAGTGCAGCGAGGGAAAGACGACAACCTGGTGAAGGAGGCGGGAACCCGTTGGATGAGGGCAGTGCAGGGGCGATCATTGTGGCGATCCTTAGACAGGCCTATGTCCAGCAGTGGTCATCTATTGGCTGAGATGATGATGATGATTGTAAGTAAGTAAAATAGAGGTTTCCTCTATCTAGCATAATTTTTTTAAAAATCTTAAACCTATGAGTAGCCTAATTATTGTTGGTGTATAAAACAAGGTTTATTCAACGTAAATATTTGACTATGTAAAGTATTACAAAAAACTCGTTTGGTCGATCTCATAAGCTTATTACTAATATACGGCCAGCTGCTTGCGGTATGTATTGTACCCAATATATATTATAAGTGGAAACGTTTTCACTCCCCGTCACACTGGACAGAGTTTTTCAGTACTACTAGTCTTCTTCTTATCGAGTGGGCTGCAAAGCCCTGGTGTCAGAGTTTATTCAAACCGCCTTACGGCCTCTGACGTGGTTTTTTTTTATGTAACGACTACTACTAACAGTGATAGTAGCCGGGACCAACAGCTTAACGTGCCATCCGAAGCACGGAATCATCTTTCTTTTCAGACAATCAGGTGACTCAGCCTGCAATGTCCTAACCAACTGGGGAAAAACGCACATAGTGACATTTCACTAGGTGCCCCCCGTGGGAATCGAACCCACGACCTCCGACCGACGGTACTACTAGTGAAACGTGGATATTCTGAGGTTTCAGAATATCTCTGACTAACGCCTCGGGGAATAAAGTCATGAGCATATTATGCATAAGCTTATGCTGTCGGCTGCAACTGAAATCAGGCATGTATTGAATGCTTGTACCTATAGTAATACTTAAATTTGCAGTCAACTAACTGTGCATAATTATATTCACGCCTGTATTACATTGAGATAAGCAAAGACAATTGTTCACCATCCACTATTAATCCTGAAACAGCTTTCTTACCTTTTGCAAAGTCATATTACTAAAATGTTTTGCCTTCTGGCTGTCATCCAGAAAGTTATTATACACTAGTGTTTACCCGCGACTTCGGTCGCACAAATTATATACCAGATTTTAAGTCAGATCATAAGCTATCAAACAAAAAAAGTTTCATCATAATCGGTTCAGTTGTTTGTGATGCGCGAACAAACAAACAAACAAACAGACTGACAAAATTTCTAAAAAAGGTTGACTTCGAGTCGGGGATACCTAAAAACCATATAGTAATCTTTTTTTTGTAAATATCTTCAATGTACAGACACACTTTAGTTACAGTTTTATAATAGTATAGAAGGTGAAAACTTGAATGCTTTACATATCGAACAGGCTGCTTAATTAGACCATCAAACTAAACATCTTTTACCATGCGACGAACTACAAAATCGCGAAAGAAAATCGGCTGGTTTATACATTTTGACATTTTCTATGGAACAGCAGTTTTTTTTCCGCGATTTCGATTTTGGCTTCGTAGTGAAAATTGTTCAGTTTGATGGTCTGTAGCATCCTATTCGATATGTAACGTATTCAAGTTTGCACCCTGTTTAAGTTTAGGGACGCACGGAGGGACTCATATTATCATAGCAAGAGATTTTTTATTTATTTATTTATTTATTTTATTGGAAAACCAACAGCAATACAATACAGTAGTCACAAGAGTATAAAGCAGAAAGCCAGTAACAGGTTTTCACATTATTTCAAATATTATAAAAAAAAATACATTTTATTTTCATTCAGTGAACCAAAAGATACCCTTGGATCTAAACACAAAATGAAGCCGCCAAAAGGTAGTTTTATAAACTACTTAACACGTATTAACTTCGTGATATATTTTGCGTTAAGCTGGGGATTAAAATAACGCACAGATCTCATATGTTTGGGCTCGGTTTACGTGACTACTTAACCCCGGCTTAAACGACCGTAAAACTGCCTATAGGAGTTTTTTAACTATGTAGATTATACTGTATTTCTATGGTAACCTTAATCTATGATAAATTGATAATCCTTGTTTGTTCTGTAATTATTTTAGAGAGAGAATAAAATTTTATAGTATACTAGTGTTTAGCCGCGACTTTGTCCGCACATCAAAATCGGTTCAGTAGTTTTTGCGTGACGTAAACAAACACATAAACAAACAGACAAAATTTCTAAAAAAGGTTGATTTCGAGTCAGGGATACCTAAAAACCATATCGTAATCTTTTTTTTGTTAATATCTTCAATGTACAGACACACTTCAGTTGCTACAGTTTTTTATAGTATATAAGTCGATGTAATTTTATTCAAACATTCGGTTACCGATTAAATAAACATCAACATAATTAAGTATTAGTACAAGAATACATCAAAACAGTAAATCATACACAATTTGGTTGTTTTTTTTGACAAACTTTATTTTCTTTCTATTTATTCCTAAATAACCTTTATATAAGATCCTTCATCTATCCTTCTGCTCATGAAGAAGCTCTGCTGCTTCGCTTCAACAGCGTTATCAAAATGCATGAAATTGAGTCTCTAAAAAAATCTGTAAATCTTAAAATCCTAAAAATCTAAAAAAATATCTGTAACCTCATGGTTCGAGTTTTCTTCTAAACATTTAAGTAAAATAAAGATTTGCGTATAGGTTAGGTAATAGACACTCATGAGGGTCTGACTTTGAATCCGCACACGGATGATTTATGCTATGTACTAATACTACTAGCACAGAGGATTATATTGTTCAGAGTGACAGCTTCATACAAGCTCGCAAAAGCGGCGCATCACTACATTCGCAGCGCGTTTGTGTGCGCGCATTCACCTACGAGGTTCACCAACGAGACCGAGGGTGACTTCGGGCGAAACGAAGGTGTGACTGTGAGGGGTGACACATCGTTGATTTTACCCGCGCGCCCGACACCCTTCTGTGTAGTACGCTCGATATTTTTATTTTATTAGTTTTTAGGTAGTAGAAGTCGAATAAAAAAATGGTACATTATTTTGCACTGTGTGCATGAACGATTGGAAGAGTAATGTAAACATTTATAAAGAAATACTACCTACATTGAAATAGAACTTAACAATGTTTTCATTATTTTTTATTTTTATTTTAATGAAATACATAGTTTTAACTACAACTAAATATGTCTAAGAACTACAAAAGATAAGTAAATTGTTTTAATATTTTCATGCCTAAAATGAATTAATAACAAATAATAACTTACAAAATAAACAAAAACAATTTACAATTGAGTCATAAAACATTTACCTACGCTTCATACTTACTCCAATTAAATGTATTTCCTTTAAGGCAGCCCTACAAGAATAGGCTAATAAAATTGACGCTCCTTAGTAGCTGTTACTCTGTACAATCCTCTGTGCTACTAGTACAGTATGTACACATGGCGACACATCAAGCTATACAAAACCACAGATTATATAATACTATACAGTACAGATGCTCAACGTCAAACAATGAAACGCGACTGCTGTAACTCGGGCAGTCTTCGGGCAAAGTAAATTGCTTGATTTTCCGAGGCTCATGAGATTTTTTTGTAGTCAGATCATGTACTTTTAGTAACAATTTACACGTTTACGTAAACATTAATTACAAATCGATACCATAACGCCAAATATCGCAATTTTTAAACTAAAATTTCGTTTGTATGGGATGGGACACCATGACAAAACCAACATAAGCTGGCCGCGCGTATGTCGAGTAACGAATAACGTCGTCGCAATACCGACTGCTCTTGAACGGTGAAGGAAAACATTGTGAGGAAACCTGCATAGGTAGTATGACACCGTGATATAGCGCTATCACACCTTCGCTCTCTTTCTATTTGCGCGCGAACGAACGAGATAAAAGACGTGATACAGCTGTATCTATTCTACGAGATGAGTAGGAGTATGTGATTTTTTCCAATGTGAATTGGGCACATGTGGTAGATAATAAGGTTACCATACACTCCTTCATGAGGGTAGGCCTGTATCCTGCAGGGGGACGTATACAGGGTCCTTAAATGCTGGCACTTTTTTAAAGGGTTGATCAGACCATCAAACTGAACAACTTTCTCTATAGGACCAACATGGAAATCGCGAAAAAAAACTGTTGTCTCATAGATTTTGCTTAAGTAGGTTTATGGAACAGTTTTTTTTTTTTCGAGATTTCTTTGTTGGTGTCATACAGAAAGTGGTTCAGATCCTCTTAAAAAGTGTCAGTGTATTAAGAAGGATCCGATATAGGATGATGATGAAATCAGTACGAAAAGAGACAAAAACTTCAATCAAGCGTCAACCGACGACTAATCTGTTAATCTCAAAAGAATGTTATTTTAACAAATATGTAAATGAAAAATAATACAACATTATACTTCCTTACATACTTAGTTACGTATAGAGTCCGATAAAGGTAGGTAGGTATCTGCCCAAACAACAGAGCACAGCTGCGATCCTGACATACTTTCCACGCCTCCTCCATATTCATAATAGTGGGGAATTTACTGCAACACGATGTACTGGAACCGTTTAAAAAATGATTAAGCTCTGATATTCGGCATAGGTGTTCCTTAGGTAGCCTTGAGTCAAAATTCACCGGGACCCATCGAGACCCACCCCTCAGATAGTCATGGGAGGGGGGGGAAGTTTGATTCTACCACGCTCCACTCTTATGCCTATATCTCCCTAACTATTAGTAGTGGGGCAAGTTTGGTATCGTTTACGGATAACAGAAGGATGGCAAATTCATTTCTGGAACAAACTTTTTTACTTCCCATACAAAAAATTGAAAATATTGAGTAAAGTTCGTAAAACTGAATAATTTTTTTTCGAATTAACTTAAATATTTTTTTAATTTCAAAAGTAATGAGATTTAAAAAAATATGTGTTAAAAGCCACATTCACCTGCATTCTAAAAATGTATAATTTGTTACAGTGCTACTACAAAAAATAGGTAAAAAAAAATATTTGTCAAGCAACTCAGAGTGGGGTAATATGTTTTAAATCAAAATCTTGTAAAAGTTGAGCTTCTAGTTTTAGAGACCTTAATGTCATTTTTCAAGACCTATCTATAGACACCCAACACGTATAGGCTTGACGAAAAAAATATTTTTAAGTTTCAGTTTCGTGTATGGTGTGCCCATACATTTATTTATTTATTAAAATATTTTATTTATTATTAAAATATAAAATTTAAAAATAAATCCCAATCCATTTCTCTTTCTTCATCGTCTTTTTTAGCTTGTCTCGTCCTAGCGTCCTATTTGTCTTCGGATCCATCTTTGGAATTCGAAGTACCCCCTACAAAAGCCGCATTATATCAACATTTTCTGCGGGCAGTTTTTCAAGGAGTTCATGTATGGGGTCAGATGTCAACTATTCTGGCTGGATTAAAATTAATGATACTTGGCAACCAAAATGGACTGACTTGCCTGTGGCTGCAGACGCATGCCAGGAAATAATTAGGTGCAAGTGCACGAAACAATGCGGCACAAGATGCAGTTGCCAAAAACAAAAACTAAAGTGCACAGAGCTATGCCTGTGTGGTAGCACTTGCTACCAAAATAAATAAAAAATGCTACATCGATTTCACGTTTTTTATTTAAAAATATTCGTTTTTGTCTCTGTTCTTCCTTCAATATTTAAGCCGGTCACAGACTATGAAGATACTAAGTATCTTCATAGTCTGTGACGCCCTTTAGATTTTAATTAGTTTTCAAACTGTTCGAGTATAACATGTTGCACAGAACAATAAATATTGCCTAGAAATTGAAAGATAACAAGTAAAAGGATGATTGATTCGTACAACACGCTTGATGACTTTCTCACTTGCTTTACAAATATTTTTTTTTTACCTATTTTTTGTAGTAGCACTGTAACAAATTATACATTTTTAGAATGCAGGTGAATGTGGCTTTTAACACATATTTTTTTTAATCTCATTACTTTCGAAATTAAAAAAATATTTAAGTTAATTCGAAAAAAAATTATTCAGTTTTACGAACTTTACTCATTATTTTCAACTTTTTGTATGGAAAGTCAAAAAGTTTGTTCCATAAATGAAGTCGTCATCCTTCTGTTATCCGAAAACGATACCAAACTTGCCCCACTACTAATAGTTAGGGAGATATAGGTATAAGAGTGGAGCGTGGTAGAATCAAACTTCCCCCCCCTCCCATGACTACCTGAGGGGTGGGTCTCGATGGGTCCCGGTGAATTTTGACTCAAGGCCACCTAAGGAACGCCTGTGCCGAATATCAGAGCTTAATCATTTTTCAAACGGTTAAAAGCACTAAATTCCCCACTATAAGTCGGTGCAGGCTCTCCCGACGTTTTCAGACACATTTATTTAACTCGCTTCTTTTGTGTTTTTCGACCGTCACCTATTTGGTTATCGGATTTTCTACTTTGAGCGCAGACTTCTCGAGACGGAAGCCTCACAACGATTTATTCCATTGGAAAAGACCTATCAACTCACACCTCACTCGATTTATCAAAAAAGACAAATTTTTTCAACCCCTCTATAACCCGGTGCTGCATGATGTAGTATTACATGAGTCATGCAGCACTGGTGAGGTTGAATCTATTTTTGTGCTAAGTTACTAACCTTAAGAGGATATTATTCGGAGCGCGCTCCATACAAACGTACTATGGTGATATTTTCAATATTAACCAATTAAACTCAATTAAATTTTTCAGAATCAATCTAGAAACAAATTTCTATGCTTGTATAGAGTCATATTTTCGTTAAATGGATGGTATTGTTATAAAGTTACAGTGCCTCAAAGATTTCCATACAAATCTTAAATGAATCCTAGAATTGAAACTGTATATTTTAACGAAAATCTGACTCCATACCCTCCATGTGCCTTCTAGTGGGGCAAAACAGGCTGAATACAAGCATAGAGATTTGTTTCTAGATTGTTGCTGCAAAATTTCATTGAGTTTAATTAAACTCAATGAAATTTACTATGAAGATATTTTCAATACTAACCAATTGGTTAGTATTGAAAATATCTTCATAGTACGTTTGTATGGAGCACGCTCCGAATTATATCCTTTTAAGTTAAGTTGTGTTACTAACAAAGCGAGTCCTGGTCACTTGAATAAATGATTATATTATTATTATTAAAACAATTACAATAGGTGTGAAGTTGAGCGAGTTATTGAGGCGGGGCATACGGACAGACAGACAGACTGGACGAAAGTATAAGGGTTCCTTGTTTGACCATGGAACCCTAAAAAACACTCAAATGTTATTTTATGATAATTACTTCGTTGAATAAATGACAACGATTGTGCAGTGCTACAGTATTATTTAATGAACGTGACTGTATATCTTTATTACCTGTCGGTACTATGCAAGACTAGTTGCTTTAACTTTCATTTCAAAGCTGCAGGCAAACTACAACATTCTTCACAAAGGGTAAAAATAAAAGACATAAATAAAAATACACTTTTATTCCAATGTCATGCACATCTACAATTTGTTTCCGCTAGAGAGTAACATTGTGATATCATCGTGCTATACGGCGAGAGGGCCCGGTTTGATGTCAACAAACGGTTTTATAAAAAACTGGCTTTAATAATGAATACAACCTTATAAGTTACGGTTTCATTACGCAGGGGAAACGAGGTTTTGGCCATTCCTGTTCCGTAAAACTGTGGTGACATTTTATAAAAATGTTTTGAGAGTCTACTAGTTACACAGATGTCATAAAACTTTATTGTTTTTTTTTTAATAAGACACAATTTTGAGCCTATTATATCAGGAAGAACAGGGATTTGAAACCCCGACACTTGGCTCAGCAGGCAGGTTCAATACCGACCGAACCATCGGCTCGTCAAATATGTACGTCAAAAACATACTTGTACGATATTCTTCCTGAAAAAGCTCGTTAATGATAAGTTATTATTCCATGAAATTATGTGTCATTATTACATGAAATAAATAAAAACAGTATAGTTTTAGTAGGCACATCTATTTGTGCCACTGTTCTCCTAAATTACAAACATAGAATATGATTGAGTGTTTCATAATTTACCAATATCATTAACTACGCTATCAATATCAGTACAATTAGAACCACACTGTGGCTTTCAACTAGTGTTGCCGCTCGATTATTAATATCGATAAATAAAAATGAAGCAATACTATCGATAATATGGCTCATAGTGTCGATAGGTATGAACTCGATAGTCACCTATATTTAAATAGTATCTGGTTTACAGTCAGTACAAATATTATCGATACCGCTGTCTACAGGGTGTAACAAAACACCCTAGCAGTTTCGTATGGGACAGCTATTTTATTCGGGATTTCGAAGTTGGCTCCATATTGAAAGTTGATCAGTTTCATGGTCTGAAGCACCCCTTTATATATTACAAGGGTATTTTGTTACACCCTGCATAGCAGGGCAGGGCCACATTCCACTATCGATGGTATTACTATTCATCGATATAATTACAGATTTTTTACCAACTAGGTAATGGTATCGCTTTATTATTCGAAATTGTGACTGATTTTTATTCTATGTGCTGATCGATACGATGTCATTTTCAGGATGAGTATCGATATTAAAACTATCGATAGTTTGGCAACACTCGTTTTCCCAGAAACCATTAGTTGTTTCGTCTAGCTGTATAATGAAACCGTAACTAGAAATTGGGATAATAATTACGCACAATACACAATTTTCAATAAGAATTCTATTTTATTAGAAATTCATTTAATTATTGCTATTTATTTTAATTATTAAACAATAATGAGTCGGTAACTAAAATAACAGTTCTGATTTTCTTACAAAAGATAGTGTTATTATAAATATGTGTTAAGTTTCCCTATTGTGTTTCACTTACAATTATTTCATAGATTTTTATCTATTTACAAGCTTTCTAAGACATCGTAGAAAAATATTAAAAAAAACCGTCAATATGAAAATATTTTGAGACAAACCCTCTGGTGGTTAGAACAAAAGGTTAGGTTTATGTTTAGAATTTAATCAAAGACCATTTGAGAATGATTGGTAATGAAGAAAAAAGCTTACAATGTGTAAACTAGCTTTGGAGTTTTTAATCCAAAACACCCACTATGCCTTCCATTGCGATTCTTTTGGGCTTTTACAGATAATCTCGCTCTTATATAGAATGAAAAAAAAAATCGTCTGTTTCATACATTACCTACTTAGATTCAAAAGATGTTTTTGAATCTCTTCGATTATTCGATTCTTTATTGTACACAAAAACAACATAATTATGAAAAATTACAATAAGTCGGTAAGGTACAGCAGTTTGTATAGAGCGGCCGCATTTTTTCACGTTCCATGAGGTTAGCTCCAAAGCTGTAAAGTTTGATAGTCTGTATTCACCGTTTCACTATTTACTAGGCTGTCTTTTACACCCTGCATATACTCGTAGTAGTATGTATCAATCTTTATTAACTCCTACTTAAACAGGATCAACAGCGGCTACTACCATTAATTACATTAAACAATGAAGTCCAGTGAGCCCGAGGGGATTACCCTAAACTCTCTTTGAACCTAAAATTAAAATAAATATCAAATGACTGATGCTCAAAGGCAAATGAGTTAAAAGTAAGAATAGCCTTTAGGATTTTAGTCAGAAGTACCTACTACTCTCATGAAGAAGTGAGCCAAGGGAAGAAGTGAAGCAAGGGTGAGGAGTGAGCCATGCACCAAGCGGGCCCAGTTCAGACCAAGTGATGTAGCTTAAGTGGGTTCACACACGATGACGCATTGACGGAGTGGCAGAAGTCAGTCCGTCATTTGTGAAGCAAGGAGTTGTAAGAAACTGCATGTAGAAGCACACACGGTGACGGATTAACGCATATAAGTGTGGTTTCATACAACTCCTTGCTTCACAAATGGCGGACCGACGTCTGCCGTTCCGTCAATACGTCATCGTGTGTGAAAGCGCTTATGAATCTTCTTCTTATCGTGTGGGCAGAAAGCCTGGTGTCAGAATTTTTTCAGACCGCCTTACGGCCTCTGACGTGGTTTTTATGTAACGACTACTACCACCAGAGATAGTAGCCGGGACCAACGGCTTAACGTACCATCAGAAGCATGGAATCATCTTTCTTTTTCAGACAATCAGTTGATTCAGCCTGCAATGTCCTAACCAAATGGGAAAAATGCACAAAGTGACATATCACTAGGTGTCCCATGTGGGAATCGAACCCACGACCTCCGTGTCAAGAGCCAAATACTCTTAACCATTAGACTAAGGAGGCAGTTGAATGATGAATGGCTGAGCTTGATGAAGAAACTGGCGTTGCAAGAGTCGCTGAAATTCAAAAAGGGTATTGTCCGGCTCGAAGGACTTTATTATTATGGTGAATCCCCTTGTTGATGGGGGAGTGAAAATAAATGTAAGTAGACTGTAAGATGACTGTTTATTTAAGAAGCTATAGCGATTAAGGGTTGAGACACATCTACCGACCGACGCGACGGTCGGCTCATACAAAAATGTAATTTAATATGGGAAGCCGTCCGCGTCGACGCGGCGACGACACCGGCCGTCCGTAGATGTGTCTCAAACCTTAGACAAGTATTGGCTGATAAATGTAAAGGCAGAAAAATTATGATTTATTGCAGCTATCAGTTTATTAAAACGTCATCTGAGTTGACGTCTCTCATTCCGTGAGAGGGATCTTCGTTTAACGAACAGACACCTTCATTATATATTTTTTTGGAGACCAAATTGTTTGGTAGTGCCCTTTGAAATATCGGAGGGCTTAAGATGTAAATACTACTAAACCGGTTACCCATCCAAAGACTGGCCTAACTGTCTGTTGTTTTACTTTGTTAATAGTTTCTACAACGAAGCACCGCAATGCCATGAGCTCCTTTGAAAGTTTGAAATTTAAAGGCAAGAGTTGTCAAAAATATTTCCTTAAAACATTTCAGTTGAAAACAAAATTTAAAATAGAACAACAAGTGTGTCCCTTAATTTAATTTAGTCCAAACTTCTCGAAAACAACTGCGCTTGATAATTTTATACTGTGGAAACAAAATGAATCTTAAGCCTCAGCTTTTTGAGTTGAAACTCTGTTGGCGTATCAATTAAGCTTGTCACTTTGACAGATGCCAGTAATTAATGAACTTGGCTTAGTGGCCATTGTATAATAATGACTCGAGGCATTTGGCGAGCGAGTCATAAAACCTATAGAAGACTTGCTAATTCCTAAGTGGCCACTTACTTAAGTTAAGAGTTAGGACGGGCGTCAAAATTGTGAGATCCTGTTCACAGATGCTGATAAGTGGTAAGAAAGATGAGACTGATTAAAATATAAGAATAACATAATTATTAACTCTTTGTCATTTAATATAGTATCTACAGGGTGAAATTGATACCATTAGCATCCTTTTAAACTAAGAGTCTACCCATTAAACTGAACAACTTTTACTATGGTAGAAAACCAATCGGAGCAAAGAAAAAGATCTGCTGTCCCATACATTTGAGTCGTGTAGGCAGCGGCGCGGCGGTTGCAGTTTAGTATGGGACAGCTGATTGTTTTTTTGCTCCGTTTGATTTGGTCCCATAGTAAAAGTTGTTCAGTTTGATGGGTAGACTCTTAGTTTAAAAGGATGCTAATGATATCAATTTCACCCTGAATAGAAAACGTGTTAGAAATCTATACCTACATATTTGACCTTGATATACTTATATTGTATCGGGAAGAGCCAAAAATCTGGAACTATGCCAATTATCTAATGTATTGGAATATTTTATGTTTCTGGTGTAACTTTGTTGTTTAAATAAAGGCATGTTATTGCCTAAGTTCTGTATAAAGGCCGGCAGAAAAGTATTTGATCACATACATACATGCCCATACATAAACTAACGACCGTAGTCCCTTTCGGGGTGGTCCACAACATTGCTACAACTTTCTGCTAAGAATGTAATTTTGTTTAGTTGATCATTTTTAGGGTTCCGTACCCAAATGGTAATGGGAAAACGGGACCGTATTACTAAGCCTACGTTGTCCGTCCGTCCGTCCTACCTATTTATTGCTCTAATTTTTGAACCGTAATAGCTAGATAGTTGAAATTTTCACAGAATATGCGTTATTACGGCGGATTTTTTGAAAAATAATAAAAATGACAAAAAGTAAAAAATTAAGGGGGGTTCTCAACAAGAAACTAGTTTTTATCGGCCTTTTTTTCTCCTCGCTCTATAGTAAAAACGGTAATACGTACAAGCGTCAAACTTGGTGTGATTATAGAGCAAACTCTACAATATAACAACAAGTAATTAAAACCGGCCAAGTACGAGTCGGTATCACGCTTAAGGTCCCGGAGAAAAAAGTTTTTTTCCAAGTTAATATGTTGTATTCTGTGGTGGTGTGGTACGGGACCCTCGATGCGCTAGTATCCCGACTCGCACTTGACCGATTTTTAATATAATATACTACCTAACTAAATCAACTATCGCTTGGGTTTATATGTTAATACAGGGGATTCAGATAGAGCCTAGATTTAAATTCAAATGATCTAAATTGAGTTCATAAATATAATGGAAATAATACATACATAGATACATATTCTCACGCCTGTCTCCCACTGGGGTAGGCAGAAACAACGGACGATCCTGACAAACATACCTAATATGAATTAGTATTATGTAGTAGGTAGGTACTATTATTTGGTTGTAATATATTATCATAATATGTTTCTGTCCATAGAATAGTTTAATGTAGATTGAATTGCCTCCTCTTTCGAATAACAGTGCTGAGAAGGAGAAAAAATATTGACCCTAAAGTTTAATATTAAGATATACAGAAATCGTTGATGGACACTCAGTTGCAGAAACGCTCATTAAAGTTAATCCTCCATTTAATTTCTTGCTGTCACTTTTTGTCTCGTTGCTGTTGTAAAACCTAGCAAGAGATTTAAAGGAGGACTTTAATGAGCTTTAATGAGCGTTTCGGCAATTCAGTCTGAAACTATATAAAACAGGTTGAAAATTGTACAAAATTATGAAATAAATGTCAGTGAAACACCATCTCTATGTAAAGGGAGATACCCTGATATCGATTTATATTACTTATTAATCACTACTTAATTCCTTACGGAAAAGTTTATAATAAAAATCTAAAATTTACAAGTTATTTACAACGTTACAAATTAGTACTAAAATATTAACTTACTTTACGAAAGAAAGTTTTCTAATTTGAGTAAAGAGCACTTTCTAAAACCCTTTAAGTGAAATAATAATTGGGAAAATAATTTCCTAATTATTATTTCACTTGTGGTAAATCATAAAATTTACCACAGAACTCTTAATTTAGAGCTAAGTTTACTTCTCTATTATAATTTGGAGTTTTTGGTTATTATTATTTGGTATGAAAGTGCACACATACCTGTCTCACTTTGTAAACTCTCTTTCTCGGGTCTGCTGGAAGAAATTTCATTAGATATAAGATCGCATTTCGTAATTTTCAGCGTTCATAACAATAAAAATCTTAAACTAAGAAATAATTTAACATTGTAATGAAAAAAACAATGTTCGTCCATACCACATTACCATATTATAAGCAGAACTGCTCTGTCACTCGCGTTTTACAGCTGTGATAAGTACGGCGCCGCGTATCTCATGAGATACAGGCTGTCGTGCATTGACATAAGGTGCGTTTTATTTCATCGTTCATCGCGGTTGGCTATGAAAGCGTCCCGCGTGCGAAACCGGGACTGTGCAATATCTGTTACAAAGTAACTATTAAGTAATCTGTGTCAATTATAAGCTTATTTATAACTGACGTACAAAAATGCAAACTAATAAAACAGATAAAAATTCATGAAGGAGTAATGTTAACATGGTTTACGTTTTTAATAGATTGATCATTCAAATCCAAGGGCCTAAAGAATTCTCACAGCACACACATAGTATCTGATCCCAAACGTAAATTACTAGGCTTTTTATTATGAATCAGACAACAACGACACTAACAAATTGATTACTGAAGTATGATTCGAACCCAGGTCCTCTGGTTTTGCAGTCTGGCATAGCCCACACAAACCGGGTCATCTGAGCATACTCTTTTAATGACTTTTTTTACTCTGAATTATGATTTGCATTTACAAACAAAATACTAGCAATACGTAAAAAGTCTGCTCTACAAACAAGTTTATATAAAATGTAGTATAATTCAAACTAGAATACCTAAGGATAGGATAATATTTTTACTTCTTTGAACCTTTTATTCAATTATGAGGAAAGTGGTATCTTTTTAACCTCAGTTTTTATTAGCATGAATATTGTATTCTTTATTGAATGGACACTTACAAATATTTGTGTGTTTTTACCGCTGTTCGTGTGCGTGAGTATCGAAACTATTGCAGAAGTTGCTAAGTACACACGACAGGCGACACATCAAGCTATAAAAAACAAACATTAGCTAGCCCCACGACTCAATACGTTATTATTCTTACGCGAGGCCAGCGTATTTTGGTTTTGTATAGCTTGATGGATTTTTAATAAAGCTTATTTAATTTAATTTAAATAGCTTGATGTGTCGCCGTGTGTACATTCTAGTGCAATTTGATAATGATGTTCGTCACTCACAACGTAATCATTGTATCATATAATATGGGAATCTTATACATAAGAGAGGAAAAATTTTGTAACAAACAACCTTCGTCACATTTTTGTCGCTAATTACAAATTAAATTAGAACATGTTTAGAAAAACATAATTCAAAACTCTTCAATGTTATAAAAATTAATTTAAAAACAATTATTGCTTTTGCCATTATAAACAGTTTCTATACGGCTTCAAAGGTAATTAATTAGGAATACTATGCATAATATTCGGGTCGAAGCACTCGGTTTGGCGTAATTTGTTAAGGCGTATCAGCCGTGTACCACTCTCCTCTCACTCACACTCCATACTAATCGATGAGAAAGAGCGCGTGGCTCCGGTCAGAATTTTGCTGTTTTCTTTGAAAAATTCGATGATTTTTTATTAATTTCGAAAAAGTAAAAAAACCACATCATTCTAAATTGTATTGTGAACAATATAGTAAATTTTCATTTTGTTCCGATTAAAAATTTAAGAGTAAAATGGTTACAACTGGAAAAAAGGGGTGACTTTAGAGTCCCTTTTCTTCGGTTTTATTCATTAAAATCGGTTTCTAGAAAAACCACATCACTTCTCATATCCTGTAGATGGTTCAGATTAAATTTCAGCTCAAAAAGTGCCATAGTTAATGAATTCAAAAAAAAAAAAATAAAAAATAAAAAAAAAAAAAAAAATGGTTACAAAATTACCCAAAACCGGCAGGTAGCCCCTTAAACACCAAACCAACCTGAAGAAGCTTATACATACATGTTTGTTTCACTAGTACATTATAACTATACATACAATACACACACTCAAGACCGTATTTGATTTAAGGGTTGTCGGAAACAATATTACAATTGCCTTTTTAGCAGTAGGTATGTAAAGGTTTATGTTTTTGTTGTTGTGCTAATCAGTTATACTGGACAGAGCTTGGGCATTGGAAGTGAAATGTGGATATTTGTAGTTGGTATGCTATATAAATGAGCACCTCGGGGAGTACATTTGTGAGCATATACTGGTATTAGGGTAAACAGATGAACTGGACACCTTTGCCTGAGAAACCTACAGTAAATTCGCAAAAAAAGTATCATGTATCATCGGTATGCAACTGTTTACCCTAACATTCTGTGCAGTTGAATTAAAAGGTACATGCAGTTGTATTAAAATGTACTTTTAGTTATTTAAAGATTCAAGAGGGAATAATGCATCCAGCGGTGATAGGTTCTAGCAACCTACCTCCACAAAAACAGTACCAAAAAACCGTAGTCCTTATCTACGTGTACGGTACCAGAAATATGTAGGATTCCACTACAGGGGCGAATTCTACGAGGGAATGAGCAAACATAAAACAAGGAATTAATTAAAGATGAGAAAATAATCCCTTAGACACATTTTGTTCCATGTTTCTGTCCAGCTGTGTCGATTAGCGACCCAAATATTATATGTATAGCACGCCTAAGTTTACAAGATTATGTCACAAACAAATAAAAATAAACATAGCAATGTACCTACGTTTACTTCTAAGTTCAATAGCAGTAAGTGTAAATGTATTAATTTTCAAAAAGATACCATAAGGGCGGTAGTCGCTTACCGAATCTTATTTCTTGCAGAGAAGCTTAGAAACTTCGAAAGCGACTACCTTACAAAAGTACATTTTTATGTCGATTAATCTGATCACTAAAAAATTCACACAATCAACACAATATCGCAGCGGCTAAAATTTTACAAGAGATTGTCCATCTAATTACCCGACTGCGCGATACAAAGGATGGTAATGTGTTTAACAGCCTATGTATGCACACTAGAGACCAAACGCGTAGGCCGATTTTGATGATTCTTACGTCAATCGATTTGTCATAACTTGCGAGTGTCACTAAAGATATGACAGTAATCAAACAGACAGTAAATATGGCGACTACCAGGCGCCATTTTGTAAAAAATATTAAAATTAAAGTTGACCAACTATGTTGGATATCATTGAATAGGTATTTGAAAATCATGTTTAGGTTTCTCTTATCATTTTTCATTCCGAATGACCATTTCATTTCTATAACGATTTTAAGTTGAAAAAACTAAAAAGTGTAAAATAAAAAAGTAAATTTAAGAAACCAAAAAACCCGTCTGCATTCAGTAGTCTAAAATTATGTTATGTAATAGTGAAGCGACATTAACAGTCGGGACCGACTAAAATTTTTAGTCCGGATCAAATTTTCTGAATAATGGGTCCTGACTGTGAAAATCGCTTCAATATCACATAACCGAACCAATTCTAGACTACTGGACTTGTTTTTTTCTTTTCAATTTTTAGTTAAAGTACGGGTTTTTTTGATAACTTGTGGCAAGTGGATAATAACCGAGTTTAAGGCTACAGATATCAAATCGAGCTGTGCATTTCCGCACAATTTCCGTTGCCAGGCAACCATAGAACGGTAAATGAACGGAAATACAGACACAATAGTTACCAAGACCTAATTGGCAACGCTATGTCAGTAGCTACCGAAGCGTGTTTGAGTTTGGCCAGCGAAAAATTATCAAGGGAAATTGTGTGTAATTTAAAATTTTATAGGTTCAATAAATGAACGTAAAACGTTACACAAAGTCAGAATTTTTAGATTATAGAATTTGGTACCTATAGGTAAGTTAAAAAATAACAAAAATCTAAAAACCGTTGATGTAAGTTACCAATTTCAAATGAATAGTCGAACATTTCTTTTTTATTTTAATGCAAAGTTGGTTTATAATAGATTCTTAGTTTGTGGTTTTTGCGTTTCAACAATGACAATCAAAAGTACCTAGAAACATATGTAATTAGTAAACGAAAATAGATTCTATGTATTACTGTAAAAAAACTTCATGTTTTTAACAAACGAGAATATGATAATGAAAATCTTAATAGTGAAATAAGAATTTTATTTGTAGATAGATAAATAAATTCTATTTTCGTAAGTAATTCAGAAACTTTTAAGGGTTCTTGTACATACAAGTTTTCTATCGAGATGTGTCATATCAATCGACTATTGGTATTCTATTTATGGACATTAAAGGCCCTTGCTTCTCAAATCGTGATACAGAAATTTTAGCGTTTGATACAATGTTGATAGGTTATACTGCGTCCACACATATACATATCCTATTTTCTCCGATGCAATGCGTATCAGATTTCACTACCTATCAGGAATGATCCCTCGCATGGTGCAGCATACTTAGGTGAAGAAATTGGCCAAAATAAATGGAGATACATACAAGCTTTATGTACGCTGTACTATAATAGTACTATAGGCTTAATACGGTAAGTAAAAGATCGGAGAAAGGTACGATGTCTGGACGCAGCGTAGTTAAGTAACCTCGTCGGAGTTGTATGTAATTAGTAATTACTTATATTGCAACTCAAAAAATAAATGCTTCAGTTTCTAGAAACAATCTTCTGAAGCAAAAAACACATAATTGCTTGCTCTAAAATAACATTAATTTGACAAAGTTAAGATTTTCATCAAAAGCCATAAAATTGTTAGTCACGTCAATTTCGATCCTTAAACTTTTGGGCAGAAAGTTTATTTCGGATTGCCACGATTAACTTTGACGGTGACAGTAGTAATTAAAATTTCTACGTTGTAATTAACGCTTTAAATTCGAAAACATTTTATAGCTGATTCTGAGAATTTCATTTAAGGCATCAACAGTAAATAGTTACACCAGCAACACATCTTATTTAAACACTGTTTGATTTAATGCTTTGATGTAATTAATTAATGATTACAAATGTGTTACTAGCCCGTTGTAACTGCTGTAGCATAGAGAAACACGTGACTCCAACGCCCGGAGGGGAGTGGGTTTTTGCGTACTTTCCCATACTTTCGCCTCTGCCAAAATCCAACCCCCGCGATGGCCCCGACCTAGCCCCGCCGGTCTACGGCTCACAGATTAATTCGATGCGTTTTACTGTTATTGTCATAGCAACGGTTCCTAACCCCCCGCAAAAAATGGCAGAAAAATGTTCTATGGAGAAATAAACAATACTTACTTCTCTCCGGGCGTTGACAGGAGTCACGTGTTTCTCTATGTGCTGTAATAACCCGTTCAAGTGCTAATTTTTAATAAAATTGAAATTTAGATTGTAGCCGAGATTTACATTATGTTTTTTAATTAAATGAAACTTTAAAACAGTTTTGAATTTAGGCTAAAAGCTTACATTTTACATCATGAATTAGTGCTAGTGTGACTGTTGTATGCCTTAACGATCGCCGGGAGCATTTAAAAGGAGCAAACAAGTTGATGCAAACAAACTTGAACAAACTTTATGTTGCTATACAAGGTGTAACAAAACACTTTAGTAATACTTCACCCCCTAAGTATTACTAAAGTGTTTTGTCCATCAAACTGAACAGCGTTCACTATGGAGCCAACATCGGAATCGCGAAAAAAATCAGCCGTCCCATAAATTTTAGTCGAGTCCGAACAGCAGTTTTGTATGGGACACGTTTTTTTTACCGATTTCGAAGTTGGCTGCATAGTGAAAGTTGTTCAGTTTCATGGACTGAAAACCTCCTTAAGTATTACTAGGGTGTTTTTTTACACCATGTAGATATTTCAATCTACAGAAAAGAGAACCAAGAGCTGGGTTACCCTCTAATGTGTGGATTATTCAGTTCATCTTCGCCAACAACGCCGCAAAAGGACGAAACTCAAACGGACCAAAAATTATCTTGTCGAGCTCTATGTATCACAAAAAGATGGCTCTCAAAATATAGTCGAAATAAGCGCGTAATCGTAATTTAATTGGCCCTACCGCAAAATTTTCACATTTAAGGTTCATCATGACGCGCCCACTCTTTGTCCCAATAGTTTACAGTTCGATTCTGCTGTGTACTCTGCTATCGTTTGCACGAATTAACAATTGTAATTATTTGTGGTACTTAAGTATTACTATTATACCACTTAACAGTATATTACATAAATACTCTCATTGTAAAACGATTAAGATTAAATAGGACTTTATGAAAACGAAATTAGAACATAACATACTAATAATATGTTAACATAACATAAATAGGTATCTCTTACAAAAAAAATAATAATTTAGAGTACTTCCATTTAGACAATTTGTACCAGAATAAAGTAGAGTACTTGTACAAATATCGTTACAAAGAGTCGTTCCGTCCTTAACTTCAAAAGTGAAATTAACGTGACCTTATTTTGCAAAATGTTCCACTTCTGCGGACAGTTGAAAGGAATTTCGATTTGGCAGAAATACTGGACTCGAATAAAAAGAACAATGTTACTAGATGCTGCAAAGAGACATGCACTTGATTCAATGCCAAGAAAACTGAGACGCTGCATGGGCTATCTAATTGGAAATACGGTACAAGACATGACTAGAAAACTGTTTTTATAATAACATTAGAATAATAAATAATACTAACGTATAGTGACAAAAGTAGCTCTACTCGATAGTGGACTTTCTGACAGCCAATTAAAAAAAGTAATTCCTCTTGTCAACGCCATCTGCGACAAGCGACAAGACGTGGTTTTTTCGAATAAACAGGAAATCTTGAAAAGATACTTCAATGACAAGCTTTTTTTAATTTGGCCTAATTACCATCTTCAGACTCGTGTCGTGTCAGCGCCATCTGTTGAAGAATATTTTACAATTTTTTTACTTAGATGTCAGCTTCTTCCAGCTAATCCCTTATTGATAAATCTGTTGAACAGTTAACGAGTTTAGGCTACTTGAGCGCGGTTGAGTTCTAATGTCAGGTCTATACGATATTATTATTTATTATTATTATGATTAACATTAATCATTATCACTCTATGACGAATTCTAAAGTGCATCAAGCTTTGATTTAACCATGTTTTGTAACATAATTACGCAATACTTAAATTATCCCACTAAAGGGGCTACAGAAGTGACCCCACGCCGAATTCTCATTAATTTCTTTCTAATTAAAGGTAACCAAAACCACAGTATTAAACTATTGGTTTTTCAATACATTTCACAAAGACACAATTCGGCAAGAATTTCACCACCCTTTTTTATTTTACTTTACGAAACAGAATGAAATCAGTGAAAATTCATTGTTGATAGTATCACTGCCGGCTAAGGCCTTAAGCATACATTTTTATATCAACTAGGTATGAAAAACTGTACATACTATACACCGTAAAGCTTGATGCATCTTAGAACCCGTTCAAGCCTATATACAATACTACTTTTATACTCAGTCGCTTTATCACTTTATTAGCGTCTAAATTGCCCTGTTTACGCGTTATCGTTGTGACGACGTCGTCAGATGTCGTTACCGTCACCCACGTAACCTTCGTCGGGGCTTTCCGAGCAGATATCGGAAGCGCACTTAGCGTTCGACACCTGAGGTAAAGGCTTCAGTACACTCTCGGTGCCTTCCCCCGGCATCCGAGCCGTCTCCGTCGTCTGAGTGTCTACACACCGCGTCTCCACTTGATAGCATCTTGGCTCCGCTATTCCCATCGGAACCATGACAGCACAAGTACCCTTTTGATTCACCCACGGAGAACAAGTCTCGGCTGGAGCACAACATTGCACTTGCTCAGTTTTGTATCCCTCTGGCGGGGATGGTACAAATTCTTCATTGTAATACACAGTACCATTGCCGACAAAAGCGATCTGTCGGTTCCGTGGTACAGGGTATCCGTCTAAAGTGCGCCGCACGTTCGGAGCGCTGAATACCTCGAAATTAGGGCACGGCGGTGGGGTTGTGTTGAATTCTGTATCTTTGGCAAATTTGCATACTAGTTTCTGACCTTTAGACCTGTTATGGGGTAGCGTTTGGTAAAAAGGCCCTACTACAGAGTAGTTAGACATCATTGGTGCACGACACGGATGCTTCGGTAGGCCGTAGTCATAAGGATATCCATCGCTGTCTAAGAAACATCCAGGATTTAAATGAACATCGGCGGAGTGCTGATATAAATTGTTTATAGTGTTTTGTGGTAAATTTACAGTGTTGAGGTTCTGTTGGTCCTGCCATGTGACTTGCCGGGGAATGGTGCCCGCGGTGAATGCGGTTTCCTCATCAAAGCTCTCGCTGTTGTTTGTTTGTTTGTAAACCGACAATACGGTGTTCTCATTTTGTGCATTGTTGGCGACAGTTTCCGCGTCGCTAATTAGGTCAGGGTTCCTGTCGACAAAGCCTTTCATGTTGCCGCCTTGGTACACATCGCTCGTCTCGTAATCACGGTTCGCCTGCACCGTGTAATGCAAGGCATGATGAGAATGCGCGTTCACTATAACACTTCCATTATTCTTGGGCAACGATCCGTTGTTTCGACTCGATGGGAGGATCTGATTACAAAGTGCAACGTCTTTTCCACTTTCCTTCTTCTTACGACTTCTCGTATCAGTTTTGAACTTTAGCAAAACGACAGCTATTATGGCTATTAATAGAATGATCACTAGAAACACAACAGTGACTATAACAACTAGATGTCTCTGCGGGAACGTTACCACTATAACTACAGGCTCCTCTTTAACTATTATTCTAATTGTGTAATTAGCTCTGGATTTACCCGCAGGGTTCTCGGCGACACACGAGTATGTCCCATTATCTTCGTTACCTATGTTGAATATGTACAATTCGCTCTTCTTGTCTGTAACACCATTTTCAACATAATAAATGTCGCGGGATTCCAACGACATTGTTGAATAATTATGTATAATTTGTCCCTGGTATAACCAGGAAATTTTCGCTTCTGGAATAGCTTTTACTAAGCACTCGAGTGTCACGTTATTACCGGCGTTTGTCTCTAAGTACACGGAAGTAGGGGCCATTTTTGGTAAGCAAGCAAATTCAGTTTCAGTGACGTTCGTTATCGCACGTTTCCTCAGGCGGTCCGGCAGAGAGCAGACCGGCTCCACTGTATGCGGCATGTTGAAATTCAACAGCCAACTATGTAAATCTCTCAAATGGCAATCGCAGTTCCAGTTATTATTTTGCAAGTCGATACCTCTCAGAGTATCCGGGAACAAATTCTCGCCTTGAATATTTGATAGTCTGTTACCATTCAGTCTCAGCCATTCTAAGTGATTCAATCCCGAGAACGCTTCCTTTTCTATTATCTCTATTTTGCATTCGCTCAGCTCCAGCGTATTCAGAAACGACAAATGTTGGAAACAATGCGTCTTTATGCTCGTAATAGGATTGTTATTCATTATGAGTCTCATTAGCGATGGAAAGAATACGAAATTCAACGAAGGTACGATGGTTAAGTAATTAGTTGACAGATCCAATTCGACGAGATTGGCGAGGCCTTTGAAGGCATGGTTATCGATCTTTTGTAATTTACACCTCGGTAGAAATATTTTCTGGAGATCCAACAATCCGAGTTTTTCAAAAGTTTCCTTTTGTAGTACTTGCAGGTCATTACCTGAAAAGTCAAGGACTTGAGTTTCTGTATCGAGTGAATTGGGGATGACCTTGAGATCTTTATCAGCGCATTCCACGTATCGTTTGCCGTTTTTCCACTTGCAGATGCACTGGATAGGACAGGCGATGGCAGGCAGCAATAGGCAGGTCGTGCATAAGGCTATAAGCCTAACATCCAGACTTCGTTTGAATCTCATATTGCCTTAAGGCATCCGTGTTTCAATGGAGATCCGGAGCATTATCTGAAACAACAACAGAATGTGAATGAATGCGCGAGTCATTTGTTATCATACGGATTCTTTTGTTTTCAGCTAACATTTTACAGAGTTTGTTTTTGGATAATAATTTACGGTCGAGGATTTATTATTTTTGTTAACAAAAGACAATATAGATATTTGTTATAGAGCTTTCTGCCTGTTATAACTTTTTACCGCAACAGTGAACGCTCTGGAATAGAGTTTTTATTTTATTGCCGTAGGAGATTGGCAATTTTAATAAATTTTAAAATTGATAGTCCATATTCTATTTGACAGAATGGTAATTATCGTTTCTACCCAGCTGGAAACAAAAACGTTTTAAAGCGGTCGTTAGTTTTATATCGACATCAAAACTGTGCCAATGTTTCAAAGGAAAAGCGACTAGTTTAGTTACCAGTATAGAGCATAATAAAAGCCCAAGGGGTAAACTTAATACGTTACATATTTTAAGGGGTGTTTCATACCATTAAACTAAACAACTCTTAAAAAACAATCCAACATGGAAATCGCAAAAAAATCGGCCAATTTAGTTGGAACTTTACATACCCAATCTTCTTTGAGAAGATTGTTCCATAAGTATACCAATCTCTCAATGGTATGACTTTATACATAGCTACTGAAGCATAAATCACTTTTAAAAAGAATGTCCTGACCTAAAACTCGTTGTTTATTTAAATTGAAACAAAATACGCAAAGACCCATGTTTCGGAATTACGTGATTCGTGACATTGCCAGTTTAACAGGCTGTTAAATTAAAAGTAGATATCAAAGACAGTGATGAGGGTTGACTGAACATTTTGTTTTTTCGTTATTTACTTCAGTTTGAAATCTTTTTGTTTATTGTAGAACTAGAGGTACTTCGTTTTATTTTGCTTTTGTTGTGCGAGATTAAATCTCTTTTTAATTTTTTGCTTTTACAGTAGTAAGACAGTCATAATTTTAATAATAAGTATTAGTTACTACTGGGTAGAGGTATGATGATATAAACGTCTGAAATAATAATAATTCGATGGATGTCTTTTGCCTTTATAGACATCGATTATTATTAGATTCGGTTCTGATTCTTATTTATATCTTTAAAGTAGTGAAAAATTAAAAAATACTTAAACATTATTATCGGGACTATATTGGTAAAAATTTTGAGTTACACGTGTCGTTTGTTGAGGAATAATAACAATAGCAAAAAATATATTCCAAAAATAGATGACATCATTATACACTACTGTTTGTCCAATCACAAACCCTGTATCAATCTAAATAAACCCACCCGTTGTTATTGTGAAAACCTCATGTAATTTCCTTGTTTTTGTTGAACTTTCCCACATATTTTGTTACCAAAACCTTCGTACATTATGCATGCGATGCATTATTTATGTGTATCGAGCGTCTGACCCGACGTTTTATTCTATCCTCCCTTATTTGCTCAATTCTTGTTTCTACTATCTTCCAAGAATCACAGTGTAAATAACCTTTTTGGTTTATTCTACTAGCATATTTAGGTTACATGTTTTCCATGGGGACTATTTCGCGAATTTAGAATACTTTAGATACTCTGTTAAACTCTATAAGAGATCGCATCACATGTGTGTGAGAAGAGGGGGAATACAGGGTGTACGGAAAAGTATCATTAACCTTTAAACCACACACTCTACCCATCAAACTGAACCACTTTTACTATGGGAACAAACCTGTGAGCGCAATAAAAATCTGCTGTTCCATACTAAACTGCAATGTCTCTTTACTCAAACGTATGGAACAGCAGATTTATTTTTGTTCCGTCTATTTGCTCCCATAGTAAAAGTAGTTCCGTTTGATGGGTATGGATGGGTATATTGTAAAATCTCAATAATACCACAGCATAACTATAATAAGATCTCAATGTATAGAGCTAAGCCTACATCGTTGTTAAAGGAAGTTAGGCTTGACCAATATCCTCACTTTATTATCGGTGAGTGATTTTCATGCAATATAGCCTTCGATATTGTTGATCAAAGAATATAGCTCATGGTGATACGAAAGAAGATTGTCGGCCAATACCTGCGTATTTTACTTTAGTTTAAAGAAAGTTATTAAGTCTTAGCCGTGTTTGGAGGTACCACGATGTTTCTACCGAGTTTGTGAATGAACATACAACCTGGTATGTGCCGGTAGCATCTGTAGAAGCAAGAAAAAAAGGAGTGGGTAGAGGTCGTGGCTTTCCCTTCCGGCGGTGACGTCAAGTGCAGTAACGACGCACGATAACGTGCTAACGGTTATACTGGAATTGATGCTGTAGGTATAAGAAGGAAAAGAGAAAGAAAGGGCACTATAAAAAGACCTAGACAAGATAAAATAAGATAAATATTGTATATAGAGTTATTTGACCCAGAATATAGCAAATGAAGGAAAAGTTTTGGTGTGTCCGTCTACGGTAGTAATATTAAGTTTATGGTCCGTCTAGTCTCAGTAGTTTGTGCTTAGAAAGGTGTGAATTTATGCATCCATGCAATAAAACATGAAAAAAAGTCTTTTTCGTTTATCTCGTCGCCTTAAATTAAATTTTTAAAAGCAAATTTATTTTATTACCTTCGCAGTCGGTTAAAGCTTTCATACGGTTAAAATTGCATGGAATTGAAATAAAAATGCATTCCCTGCGCCAGCTGTATGCGAATAAATCTTTTGCAATATCAGAGCTATTAATTCTATTGTGAACTTTAAAACATAACTGTATAGCTTTATTTCGGCTGGCAGATTTTCGTTTTGGCATTTTAATGGTTCGATTACGTATATGTATATTAGTTTTGGTTTAAAGTTTTATGTCAATGAAATGTTATATTGTAGTATTTTCAATTTGTAACAAAACAAACATATTTTTATTTGCACGCACAAAAACGAACAAAAACAAAATCATTATAAAGCTCAAAAATGGCGGTCTTATCACTAATACTGATTTATTATTTTTATGCCGTACGATTCCCGACTTAGAATTTTATATCAGCCGTTGCTGTCCCACGGTTGGGCAAGGGAATCCGTCCGTTCTCACAATGCGTCCCTGTTTTGCGTTTTGCATAGGTTATATACTTGTAGCTTCGCTATACCTATGACTCTATATTCTATTTATACTCCTTCTACGATATAAAATAGTTCAAAAACTAATTACCCAAAGTATGAGTAATAAATGTCGGTTGAGTTAAGTTCAACCTAATGACAAAGTAAATGAGTTCATAATTAGTTGCACGTTACACTGAGTTATGTAATAAATAACTGTGTACTTCAGACTTGTATCAGATCACTCAATCCTGTGGGTGTGTTACGAAACGACTAAGGGATGTGGTTTCTTCTGCAGTTCTTTTGTGGGTGAAAGGCTACACTTGTCTCGTCATTCCGACCTACCTAAAACGACTACGGGATTTTAAAAAAAATGACATGAGTTGTCAAATGAAACCGTTTTTGAATGTTTTCAGGAGACTATTAGCAGGCAAAAATTATAATATTGTCTATCGAGTCTAACGTGAAATCGTGGATAAATTGATGAAGTTGTGTCAGTATATTTCACAAAATTATCTACGATTTCACTTTAGATTGCCAATTATTCACGGAAACCAAATTGTAAAAATTGATTAGTGACTAGAAAACGGCTCTATTGCCTCGCGTCACGTATCTCTTTCTATTATACAGTGGTGCCGCTAGGTACATCTCGCTCTCTAAGCTGTTTGTCCCTCTATTCCTGGTATAATACCTCTATGGTCTATGCGGTATGTCAAAAGTCAAAAGTCAAAAATTTTTTATTCAAAATAATATGGAGAAAGGGCGCGAACTTCGAAGCGAAAAGTTGAAATTTTTTCAATTATTTTTGAAAAATCACTTTTAAGCCCTTTTGTCTAATAAATCATTAATTAATACAATTATAATTTGCTGGATTAAAGATGGGAGAGAATAGTGGAGGGAAAAAATCTGGAAAAAGAAAAGCTCAAGACAATGATGGTGGTGAAACCCCCGTAAAACAAACTCAGAAGTTTTCAAGAAACATAAGAGGTTTATTTAAAGATTATCATCATATTTACACAGAAGATGATAAGAAGGAATATCCAATTCTGTTATCTTGTTCGCCGGCTGCAGATGCTTCAGTTCCGAAGATAGATATTCTCAAAGTCAATAAAATTTTGAAGAATGTAAAGGGCATCACCTTTGTTAAGCCCATTGGTGTGACCTTGTTGAAAGTAATGTTTTGCAACAAATTGGATGCCAATAACTTCATCATGAACAGTCATTTACTGCAGTCCAACGGGTGGTTGGCTAGGATCCCCTATGATCGCCTAGAATCACAGGGCGTCATTCAAGCCCCGCCAGAGTTGACCGAGGAAGAATTGCTTGAACAATTGGAGTCACCAGTAGACATTATTGGAGTAAAACGGTTTGTTCGGAAAATGGGTGAAGTGTTTGTTCCAACTCCGACAGTTTTGATCACATTTCTAAGTTCGACGATTCCCGATCATGTCACTTTCGATCGCATTTGGCTGGACGTAAAGACATATATAAAGCCACTTCGGCAATGCTACACTTGCTATAAATTTGGACACGGCAAAGGTTCTTGCAAGGCGAAACAGGTGTGCTCGATTTGTTCCGGAGAACATTTCTTCAAGGACTGCAACAATAAAGAAAATTTGAAGTGTGTCAATTGCAAAAATTCAGATCATATGGCAGTATCATCATCATGTCCCATTAAAAAAGCAAAACTGAATGAAATCAAGAACCAAATAAACGGAAAAACAACATATGCATCCATTACAGCCAAATCTGCTTTCCCCCCGTTGAAGCCAGATCCATCAAGACCACAAAGAAGAGCCATGATGTCAGACATCATGAATTCTGATGAAATTATTAATGTTTTAACAAAGACTGTTCTAGATATTTTAAAGAAAAAAGATTCAGGAAAACCTGATGCCAGCACCTCAATTTCATCTAAAATAATAAAAGAGCTGCTTATAACTAACTTCACATCCTAATATGGACTGTGGAGAAGATATTAAGCAGCTTGTTATCTTCCATTGGAACGCAAGAAGCATCCTTCCCAAACTATCTCAGTTACAGCATTTCATTTCTTGTTCAGACACTGTTATCGATATTATTTTACTAAATGAAACTTGGTTAAACAGTAATAAAAATTTTAGATTACCTGGATATAACATTCTCCGCCAGGACTCCAATCATCCTCATGGTGGTGTCGCAGTCGCCATTAATTGTAAGTACAAATTCTCTAGTATTTCTTCAGGCTCCTCATATGATTTCCAAAATATTTTATTTTCTATTTCATTAGGTTCCTTTACTTTGGACATTCTATCGGTTTACATTCCCCCTCCCCCAAATGGAAAATTCAAGATTCAACAACTTAATAATGCTTTTTCTAAGATTTCCAGTAGAAACTACATAATTGTTGGGGATTTCAATGCCCACCATACAGCTTGGGGTTGCAGAGATATTGACAGAAGGGGCAACCTGATATATTCATTTGCTGATTGCCATAATCTTGTATGTCTTAATGATCATGATCAAAAAGTAACTACTTTCGCTCCCTTTGGCCATGAGGGCAATGTTCTTGATTTGGCTTTTGCCTCGCAGTCAATTAGTTCTAGTTGTATATTGTCTGTACTGGATGATGTTATGAGCAGTAATCATTTTCCCTTGCTGATAGGTATATTTTACAAGGATTCAAATCTGAACTTTTATCAATCTCCTGCTGACACTACCACCGCAAGCTCAACTCCCATTCACTGTTTATCGAACCTTAACTATAATAAAGTTAATTGGTCTAAATTCATTGAATTATGTGAAGAAAAATTTTCAACTTTTAATGTTAATTCAAATCCTCATTACGCTTACGATGAATTTATTCAAGTGTTGTGTGACATTCTTTTGACATTTCCTAGGAAGGTGGTTCGTAGTTGCCATAATAGAAAAGGTAAAGGTTTGATTTGGTGGAATGACATTTGTACCCAAGCTGTTAAACAAGCAAAATTAGCTTTACAATCTTATAAATTCTATCCATCTCAAGAAAACTATATTTTATTCAAGCAATTTGATGCCAAGAAAAAAAAAGTACTGTCAGAACAAAAACTTTTGAGCTGGGTTAATCTCTGTTCTACTTTTAATCGTATGACATCTCCCAAAACTATTTGGGATTTTATTCGTAAATTTAAACACTCTAAACTTAATATGCATATAAAATCTCATTTCTTCGATGATCCTAATAATGTTTTCCTGTTTCTTAACAAAATTTCTTCGCCTTCGTTATCTATGAATACTCAATCAAACTTAGAATATTTTTTTTCAAGCAATCGATCTTCGGCAGCTTCGTGGCTGTCTAATCCATTTAATTTACATGAATTAGACGCTGCTCTCTATAATAGAAAAAATACTTCACCAGGACCAGATTTTATTCCTTTCAAAGTCATAAAATGTTTACCTGCTATTGCTAAAAAGATTTTACTTAACATTTTTAACCAACTTTGGAAAGATGGGATAGTTCCTTCCGATTGGAAAATACAATATGTTGTACCTATTTTAAAACCGTACAAAGATGTTAATAGTGTAGAGGCATATAGACCCATTTCTTTAACTTCATGTTTCGCTAAATGCTTCGAATCTATGCTCAAAAATCGTCTTGAATGGTATGTAGAAAGCAAGCTTCTTATTCCCGACTACCAATTTGGTTTTCGTAAAGGTAAAAGCACCATGTATAACTTAGCCTGTTTACTTGGTGATATTGATAATAACTTCTTGAAAAACAAAAGTACGTTAGCTGTTTTTTTAGATATAAAGGGTGCATTTGATAACATTGATCATGAGTATTTAATTAAAAGTTTATTTAATTTAGGTTTCCCTGGTCCTGTTTTGAAATGGTTATTTAACTTTCTAAGTGGTCGAAGTTTATTTGTTAAATTTAAAAATAAATTGTATGGTCCTAGATTATCTTTTAAGGGCACCCCTCAAGGCTCAGTTCTTTCGCCTTTAATTTTCATCCTCAGTCTTACTGAATTAATGCATCACATTCCTAACTTCGTAAAATATTCGTTTTATGCAGATGATCTAGTCCTTTACCTAGGTAATTGCAATCCAAAACAAGGACAAGACGATATGAATACTTGTTTGAGGATGATCAACATCATGCTTAAAGATCATTTGAAACTGGAAGTTAATACTTCCAAGAGCTCAGTTATGTTATTTGCAAGAAGTACTACTTTCACACCAAAAATCTACTATAATGATTATTTACTACCTGTACAGTGGACAGAAAGGTATCTTGGACTAATTTTAGATTCGGAATTATCTTGGAAACCTCATATTGAGCATATTTGCAAAAGAACCGAACTTGGGTTAAATATTTTGAGATCTTTGGCTGGTCTTCGTTGGGGCTCAGATCCGAAAATTTTAAAAATCTTATATATCACAACGATACGTAGTCATTTTGATTATGCTTGTATGTTTTATTCTGATGCTGATAATCGTTTGCTCAAAAAGTTAGATGTCATACAAAACAAAGCTTTACGCATCATATCCGGTGCCATGATGTCTTCTCCCATTAACTCTCTTGAAGTTGAAGTTGGAGTAGTCCCACTATTTATAAGAAGGAGTTATATTATTGATAGATTTAGTCTACAGCTAGTGAGTCGTGACAATGTAGTTGTAAGCAAATATTTGGAAAATTACTCAAGTCCTAATTTCAATGAAACTCCTTTATCGGTAACCACAACCCTGAGTAGTTCAATTGGCTATTTGAATTTTGAGTTTCAGGATGTCGTTTTTTGGTCTCACACACTGCCTTGCCTGAACCACGAGTTTCACAGCTTAATAATAGATGTATCTATTAGTATTACACGTTTCAAAACCAAGTTTGATTTTTTAGAGTTTCTGGACAGTAAGTCTGATTTTGAAAAAATATATACTGATGGTTCTAAAACAAAAGATAGAACCTCTTTTGCCTTTTACCATGCTGACTCTCAGATGGGAAGGGTTTATGAATGCAACAATTATTTTTCCATTTTTTCAGCAGAGGTGTTGGCAATTATTTATGCACTCATGTATATTAAGCACAATAATCTTACCTGTAAAAAGTTTTTGATTTTATCTGATTCGATGAGTGCTCTTCATGCCTTATCGAGTAAAAAAATTAGTGCTAATGTGAATTATTTGATTTATATTCTTAGAGGTCATATTTACGATCTGTTATGTAATGATATAATTGTTGAGTTCTGCTGGGTTCCTGGACATTCTGGGATTCTGGGAAATGAAATAGTTGATACTCTTGCCAAGTTAACAGAGAATGCTGAAATATGTAATTTTAAAGTCCCTTACTCTGACTTACATAGAACGTTAAAAGAAATAATGTTGGAACGATGGTCAATGTCGTTACACAGTTCCAGAAACGTGAAAGGTAAATGGTTGGCAGAAATTCAACCTTTACCTTCCACGACAGCTTGGTTCGAAAAAGGCTCCGTCTATCTAGGCAGAGCCTTCACCACTACTCTGTGCAGGTTAAGAATTGGCCATGGCCAATTTCCTGCACATCTGTTTAGGCTAAAGTTAATAAATAATTCAAGCTGTAAATATTGTTCATTTGAACCCAATTGTACACTACATCATTTATTTTTCAACTGTCCATATTTTAATCTTGACCGTTTGTTATTTATTTGTGAATGTAAAGAATTGCTTAAATGTACAGAATTCCCCACCAATGTCCAAGAACTCCTAAAGCATCGTAATTTATATAATTCTATTTTTAATTTTGTTATTAATACATTTGGAGTTATGTAACTAAAATTTTTTTGTTGTTAGTTATTTAAGTTTTCTCTGTTTGTCCTTGTTTCTTTACTTTTGTTTATTTTTTGCTGTCTCTATTGTAAATTATTTTGACATGTATCTATTAAGCTGATGGCCTCGTTGCCAAAGCTTCAATAAATTAAAAAAAAAAAAAAAAATTCAAAATAATATCACATAGATAACTTTTTGACGTCATTTTTGATTCTACCACCGCTTCGGAAGGTGTTCCGTTGTAGAGAAGATGCGGCCAGAAACTCTACAACACACTTCTTTTAAACAAAACAAAATATACAAAGTACAAATATTGAATTACATAGTGTAACATTGTCAAGACCAGACATTTTGGTCATTCAAATAATCATCGAGTTTATAGTAACCTTTTTTACAGAGGACTTGTTTAACATGGGATTTAAACTTTTTGTCTGGCAAGTTTAGAATATCCTCTGGTATCTTATTATAATAGCGTATACAGTGCCCCATGAAAGATGTGTTGACCTTACTGAGTCGAAAATGTGGGAACACTAATTTATTTTTATATCTTGTATTGTAATTATGAACGTCACTGTTTTTGGGAAAGAGAGACAAATTTTTGCGAACGTATAAAATATTTTCGTAAATATATCGACTGTAGAAAGTCAAAATACTGATATCTTTAAAAAGATCTCGTAATACCGTAGTACCGTACTCTTCTTTTATGATCAGACCATCAAACTGAACAACTTTATTTATGGAACAAAAATCTGCTGTGCCATACATTTGGCTCGGGTAGGTTTGCAGTTTTGTATGGAACGGGTGATTTCTTTTTCGCGATTTCGATGTTGGTCCCATAGAGAAAGATGTGCAGTTTGATGGTCTGGTCATCCCCTTAAAAACTGTCAGCATATTAAGGACCCTGTACTGTGGTTGTAGTGCAGTTACTACCCACCCCCACAATGATATGTTTATGTATGCATCTAATAGAATACGTCTGTGATACACATCGATATTAATTGTCCATTTAGTACACGTGAGAACATCGTGGATTAGCATTAGATTTAGTGTTGCGTGACCACAGACAGATTTATCGATAGTTTTGTAACATGTCAACCTAACCTATTATCGATACCCATTGAGTAATTATGTATAGAGCAGACAACGCGAACAAAATCTGTGCACTATGATCAGCAGTGTGGGGCGCGTGCTGGGAGCGTCAGGCTGCGACGAGCGCCTGGCACAGGCTAAGTGAGTTAGAGCGCGTGCACCCTAACGCGTGTTACAAAACATTACTTCTCGGTAGCTTCTCTAGTTAACATAGTACCTCAATGTCGATACCGATAAAAATTTTACAGTTTTTGTTTAGTGTCTTTGTGGGTCGTATTTGTGTTATCTTCATAAATAAATTATATAATTCCATACAATATGTTACTCCTTAAAATCAGAAAGCGACCGGAAAAATTCAAAAATTATCTTTGCTTTCTATTACATAATCGTTGAGTTCCCTCCACCCAATAAATTAGTAGAAAATAATATTACGTTCAATGCTACAAATTGATATTAAATTCCCCTCTTATTATGACCTAAAGGTTATATGGAAATTAATATCAATATCTTCTATTCTCTATTTATATCTCTTTGATACGATACGTGACTTGAAATTGATCTTGTACTTACGTCCTTAAGAGGAAACGCGGTCTGCAAGACATTTGAAAAAAGAAAGGTTTTATTTAACAGATAGACAGTTATTTGCTGTCGCGGTGTTCCCGAGCAATCGAACTGCTAGTGCGAAAGTGACAACTGCAGCTGAGACTGATTTTACCTGCATAAAAAAGATGAAATCAAAATCTCGTATTCCCCTGTTTCCTCCTCCAAAATTAGACTGTTTTTTTTATCAAGAATAATATTAGAAAGCGTTTGGCTGTCTGTACGTTTTACTTTTATTTTATTAATGTATGCTGGATGTCTGAAAACGGCGGTATAATTGGGCAATTTCAGTCATCTTCAAAGGATCCTAATTCTTATAGCTATAAATTTATCGAAAAAAAAACATATTAATATAGCACAGAGGTAACTTAGATTGTGTGTTAAAAGAATGTTGATCTAGTCACTATCCAGAGTGGAGAGAACTACGTTTCTACAGACTAAAAGCCGCCCGCATTTCTTCTAAATTCACATCTTTCATCGATGTTTTTCAAACAAATGAACCGGCTCCCTACACTCATGTGTCAAGGTAAGGTACTTGAGTGAAATAAATTACTTATGCGCATCTGTAACACCACTTATCGATAAACGCAACACTAATAAGCTTATCAAGTTCCAGTAGCACTCAAACCAATATAACCTGTATGGTATTGCAACAAGGTACTTAACTGTAAGCAGCAAATAGGAATGGATCACCTAATTAATTATCAAACACGGGCAGTTAAAGCCATTGAGTGAATTAATTCTGAGAGATTAAGCAATGGTCTCTGATGCATTGATTGCTATATTTCAGGCTCGATAATCTTTAAGGATTAAGGACCTATAAAATAAATTTTCTCCCCTCCGGATAGGACGCGTCAATTTTCGTCACGCTGCGCGAACTGAAGTTGCCGCTTTCCACCACCGTCGAGGAGAAAAATAGTATACTAACCTCGGGTACTATAAGAAAGCCTCAGATAACATGTTTGTTGACCGAGACTTTGAGATATGGGACCTTTCTTACTTTCCTGCCCTCGGTGTGTAATTTATTATAATAAACCATCATAACTGACTAACAGACCCTACCAGGCGTCTGTCACTCGGTCGTAGGTACTAAAATAAATAGGTACTTTAGCGCATCGTAAGCGATACTCTTGATTGATTTCTGCCACTCGCTCTTGACGGCAACGTCGCATCGTCGCCTGCTTTACGAAGTAATAACAATGCTGTGGCAAGCTTCTCTAGGCAAATTTTTGCACACCGTACCGTCTGGCAAAAGACAATAATTTAACATAATTAAGGCTTGCGAATATAAAATATAATTTTCTAGTGACATTGCATTGAAAATAACATGTCATTTCACTATTTTGAATATCTTACCTTACATAGATCAGAATAATATTATAGGAACTAGCTGCATAGTTTCTAGAAAATTATTGTCAGAATTATCTATGGAACAAAAATTCGTAAGAGATCATCTTTGATTCTGCCATTTTTGAACTCTGATAGAATCTTTGAATTTTTTCTTTGATCCATAGTTTCAAATATCATGAAAACCTAAGCTATAGCGAATTTTCTATCAGAGAAAAGAAAGTTCGGCAAAAAAAAACACAAAATGTAACGAAATCTTAAACCCAAAACATAACAAGCTCAATTCCACGAACGTCACTTACCAACCGAAAAAACCTACAACAAAGGGAAAAAAAGGAACGATAAAAATGAAACTAAACATGTGGCGAAGTGGGTGCGAAACAATCGCGGTTGGACTTTTAAATTCTTAATAGGTCGGAAAAGCGCTATTACCCACTTCCCTAGACCGTGGTACGAATACTTGATATTTCGTATTCAACCTACGAATAAATATTCAACCGCTGAATGAGACAATGGTATTTTCTATTTTTTAAAGAATGCGACGTTTTTATTGTTGACTCTTTATTTTTATATGTTGAAATATTATTCGTATTTGACAGATGGTTCTATCTATTATGTGATGATATTTGAAGTATGAAAATTTGGTCTGGAAAAAGTAAGACTATAAACATTTCATCGACGGTTCAATATCACAGTCGGTAGTGAACCTGCCTGATGTGCCAAGGGTTCAAATCCCGTACGGAGATAATATTTGTATGATGCATTTATAAATATTTGCACCAGAGTCATAAATATTTGTACCGCTCTATACAAGGTGTTACAAAAATACAAATAAACCTTCAAGGGGGTGGTGTAGACCATCAAACTGAACAACTTTCACTATGGGACTAATATCGAAATCGCGAAAAAAATAATTTATGTTGTATACTCTACAAATCGACTAGAGCTAAAATATGTATGGGATATAAAATATTTTTTTTCGCTAATTCGATGTTGGTCCCATAGACAAAGTTGTTCAGTTTGACGGTCTAAACATCCCCCTTAAGAGTTTTAAAAATTTATTGTTACTTATGAAACACCTTGTATATAAATATGTATTATATTATATCTTTGTCTAGTCATCATTATACAAGTCCGACCTAAATTTTGGTACTTTCGATTTAACTAAAGAATCTGTGTGACAATGTCTGAGATATTTATTTTAGAATGTTTTTTATGGTTCACAATGCTTTTACGCTTCAAAAGTTATGAGATCTCTTATGAAAGTCTAGCCTTGAGTAAGTCTATATCTTGGTCAAAGAAAGGTCTAAGGGCATAGCTTAGTTGTTTTGTAAAGCTAAGGTAAATCACGCCCTGTACTCAGACTTTCGACTACTGGAGTTATAGCAGTGGAAATGTGTGATGGGCATAAGCCCAAAACATGGAAAATTTAATATGCTTAGTTATCACCAAACAAAACAACCATGAAATCTCAATAATAAACTTATGTCTTAATCATCAAGTAAGACACCTCTATGAAATACAGGTCGTTGAGCAACACACCAAAAGGTAAAATACAATCACCCTACCCATATTATTCCCATAAGCTCGTTTCATGTAACCAAGACCAGAATCTGCACATTCCTGTAATACACCAACTCACCTATCTACATAATTTATGTACATTTAAATGTCTCCATTAAGGGTCTGAGGGAACCAATAGGAACAGGGTACCCGCAGTGAAACCGCATTCGATTGCCAGCCCCTAGAGACTGCTTGCCTGTTTTGAATCGTAAGTGTTTAGAGTTAGGATTGGTTTTCGAAGGTTACATTGTAAGTGTCAATGTCAAGATAGATTACTTTGTTTTTAAAGTTCCGATGATCGGAGTAGAGATGTTGACTTTGAGTTCGATTCCATTCAATTCACTACAGTAAAAGTGTTATAAGTTTAGTGGTGGCCCCGGACAAGGCAAGACTAGGACCCGATTTTGATTAGATAAAGCCTTTTGTTGCTTCTTAAGTGAGCTAAATATTTTGCAAAATAATTTGGTATAACTACCAACCTCCTTTTAGAATCATACCGCGCAAATTAGCCACCAGTGGTCAGGGACAAGCAGTTCACGCGCTTTTTCATACATTTTGTAGGGAATCGCCGCACACGTGTGACCGGTGTCCGCCACTCGATACAGCAATGTCTGCGACCGCGACAGCCATCGATAGCTGTGGCTTGTGGCTCGTTTGCGCCGAGCCTTAAATAAATCAAACACATTTGCGCGCCCACACTTGTTAATACAGGCCTTAAGGGGGTTGCAGAGGGAGTTGCACTACACTAGATGGCGCTCGGGAGCATTATTCCTGATTTTATCACATTTTATTTTATATCTCGTAATTGTGATGATTTCAATCAAAATTTTCAATTATGCGGGCACTTGTGTTTATGTTTTACTGATCTAGCTACAAGTTATAGTAATTTTATTGTTAATACGAATTTGATATACATTTTAATTTTAATCAATTTCATACAAAACTTTGACGTATAACATTCGTAGACGGTATTAACAAAAGTAATATTTAAGAGGAAAAATAGTTAAGAAAATCAAGATTGCGCATCTCAAATAACATTTGCAATTTATAACATAATTACGAAGATATAAAATAAAATGTGATAAAATCAGGAATGATGCTCCTGAGCGCCATCTAGTTGCCTGTGAACGTCTCTGCAACCCCCTTAAGGTAGAAAAATCTAGTGATTTTATATTTTTCCTCACTTTCCCCGCACAGCTTGCTTTGGTTCAAAGGTACAAGCTAATAAATATTATCTAGTCCATCTATAAATGAACTAAATTCGATTTATTCGCCCTTTGATTTCAACGTCTTGTTCAAATTATCTTCCACTTGAACTATCACGGATCTAGGTCAATTAATTCCCCTTTTCTACAGACTTTGTACCTCATTTAAAACTAAAATTTTAAATTACTAAAATTTTTCGTAACTTTTCTCATAGATGGTTGAACTGATAACGTGGCCTCAAAAGTATTTGATGATTAGTACTATAAGGTTTTTGGAATAGGGTTTTGTGGCAGCGGATGAAATTGGTGTTTGAATTATGAAGTGTTTTTTTCATTTGTATATTTAAGAAAATTCTCAAGTTAGCAGTGTTCTTACAAAATTGAAAAAAGGTCACCCTTAGGGGTGGAACCTTACAGAAAACGGTGGCTTCTCATTTTGATAAGTGCACTATAATTATCTTAGATTCTTAGAGTATATGTACACAATAAATTAACATAATTATAATTGTGAAAATACTAATATAATAGGAATATAATTGTGTTTCGGTACTACTGGTGAAACGTGGATGTTCTAAGGTTTCAGAATATCTCTGACTACGCCCTCGGGGAATATAGTCGTGAGAATATGCTATGTCATAAGTGTAAAAAGGTTAACATTACTTTTTCACCCTTTCTTTTTATAGGCACACAACTAAATTCAAACCGAAAATCGCATTATAAAATATGAAATGATTGGATTTTCCATCACTACTTTCCCTAAATAGGATTTATAAAAAGTTTCCTCGAAGATCGTTAGGCCGATAAGTTGGCCACAAAGGCACTGAAGAGCTAATTCCGTTTAATGTTTTTTCCCTCTTACATCTTTTTTGGAGCACAGAGTAGGATTATTAGGGTTTCACTAGTCTTACCCGAGTTCTACTTATGTGCTTTTCGAGATTACGGAAACTTGTTTTGTTTATAGATTTTAGTTCGTCAGATTTTCTGTTCAAAAGATAAAACGCACATTCTGCTGTATCGTGTGGGCAAGCCCCTGGTGTCAGAGTTTTTTCAGACCGCCTTACGGCCTCTGACGTGGTTTTTATGTAACGACTACTACCACCAGAGATAGTAATAGCCGGGACCAACAGCTGGACGTGCCATCCGAAGCACGGAATCATCTTTGTTTTCAGACAATCAGGTGATTCAGCCTGCAATGTCCTAACCAACTGGGGAAAAACGCACAAAGTGACATATCACATCACTAGGTGCCCCCCGTGGGAATCGAACCCACGACCTCCGTGTCAAGAGCCCAATGCTCTTAACCATTAGACCACGGAGGCTAACGCACATTAAGAGTTAGTCTTAATTTGGCTAAGAATAGACTTATCTTATTGTTCACATAACATACGAGGCAACTAAGGAATTAGGTTTCTTATCATCATCAGACTATATACGTCCCACTGCAAGACACATTATGCCTTCCCTCAGTGAGGGCGTATGGTCATCGGTTCACCACGTGTGCCCAATGCGGATTGGTAGATTTCTTCTTTACAGTATGCAGGTTTCTTATACAGTGATTTTACATACCATTAAATACATGAAGGCCTTACTTTAACGGATTTTTAATGGGGTGACATCTAATTGAACCTCTTAAAATCGTATGTAGATGTGAAACAATTCTGACAACCCTAAAATGAAATCACGGTTGAGACTCTCAACTTGAGAGACCGTGTACCATAGTAAAAGAGGAAGTTAAAAGTCAGTTAGAAGTCAGTTTCAGATCAGTTAATCTGTACTTTTCAAAAGATTTTGGTTGTTGTATGTACCTACCATGGTTTTAGTCCCCGAATAGGGATTTTAGTCAATTGTGTGTTTGTAAGTTTGACCACATCGGTCCCTTCACCAAACCGTACCGGGTAAGCTTAGTGAGGTATCTATGGCACACTCATTCTCTCTGTAGCAGGTACTATACTTTGTCGAGGATTTCTAGGAGAGAAATTTAAAAAAAAATCTATGTCTCGTTCTCTACTTTTCTTGTCGTTCTCGACGAGAATGTAGTGTAGGCGTTATTCATGAGAGGAGACAAGAAACATGATCTTAGCCCTAAAAGCTATAAATTACTGTAACTGCACGTTATACAGCAAAAAAGATGTAATCTTGTCCAAAGCTAAACTTTAATAAAAACAAAATGGCTTATATTAAAATCTTTTCTCGCAATATTGTGTTATCTGCAGATTTGCTTCTGATTGTGATTAATTGAGGATTCTCGCATAGCTCGCCGGTAATCCCATCGCCACAGTATAAATTAAACAATCAGCTACACACCGACCAGCTTGAGGTTTAGAACTTTTATCAATGTTCCAAGTGAAGAAACGTCGAGCTAAAGGATATGAACTATTACGCCTTAGTCGAGCGATTTCATTGATGGATGAGGTGTATTGTATTGTAGCAATTTTCGAAGTATAAGTATAGCATCGATAAGTGCCTTTAATCACGTAGCACTTTCAGCGCAATATGTGAAGTCTAACAATCCGAATTGGGAACACGTGGTGGATTAACGCCCTCCTTGAGAGTAGGCCTGTGCCCTGCAGTGGAACTTATATAGGCTGATGATGATGATAATATTACAAGTTGTTTCTCGAAAGTTGATCTGCGTGGAAAGGTGCATATGTCCTTCCTCACTGTTCAAACTATATCTATACTATACCAAATTTCATCCAAATTGGTTCAATGGTTTAGCCGTGAAAATTTAACTGATAAATAGACTGAGAAACTCACATTTCTAAAGTTAGTATGGGTAAATACGACCCGACAGCACAGTCTGTAGTGTACCTGCCTGTGGTGCCGAGGGTCGCGGGTTCGAATCCCGTAAGGGACAAATATTTGTATGATGAATATGAATATTTCTACCCGAGTCATGGATGTTTGTATGTATATATGTATGCTATACAATGTTACATATGTTGTCAAGTTATTTTAGATACATACATCTCTATCTATCTATAACGTCACGCCTCTTTCCCAATGGGTAGGCAGCGACCAGAACGCGCCATCTACTAAATTTATAAACTCTAAGTCACGATGCTTTGCTTCGACTACAAATTACCTTTTAAAGCATGTAGTTGTAAAAAGTTGTTGTTGTCTATGTTATATTTTACTGTCGAATTAATAAACGTGTATCTATGTATGTATCTAACAATGCTCACTTTCAGCATTATTAAATGTTTTATAACTTGCCAAAATGAGGCGAAACTTCTCGCACATAATTACTCCGTCTACTGCTTGATAACGTCGTCTGTGGTTTGGCGTTGGCTCCGTCTCCCAATCGATAGGTAGTGCTTGGCTTAAGCAAGGAGATTTAGGCGACGTTTAAGTTTATTGTCGGTTTTGTCTTTACTACGGATCAGGGGGACATCATAAAATGAATCGTAAAACGTTGAGTGTAAAGACGAAGTTAAATTGCGGGTTTTGCTCAAAGCTTTTTTCTTTAATCTGATTGAATCTGCTTAAAGGGCTGTTGAATCAGCACGTTTTGCGGATGCGGTCTGGACTAATCAAACTTTTCGAATTTGAGATAATATTCTTGATAAACCGCTCCCATACATGACGAATTTACGTGTTAGTTTGAACATTAATTACTAATTAAAGTAAAAAGAAATGTTGTTAAAACAATCTACATACCAATAGCTGTGTCAGATTTCCGTTTTAATACATTTTCAATGTTAATTAAACCTCGTATTAAAACTACATTATAACATAAATCTGATAAAATACCTACCGATAGATACCTATTTGATTCTGGATCGCGTTTAAAAATATCATTGAATTTAATTGGTAAATATTGAAAATAGGATCAGAATTCCTTTGTCTGCAGCGGGCTAGGTATTATTTGCGTTCGTATTTGATATTCATCTGCATACAAACATAAACTCATTATATCATTGTTCAAATATTATGATTTTATCAGTACGAGCACTGTGAATCGTTAAACACCCACGTATAAATTTAAATACCTACGTGGCGTAGTGCAATTATGTGTAGACAGGAGGCGCACGGCGGACTAGAACTTGGAAACGCGTTGAAAAGCTCTATTCATACAAACTCAAAAAAAAAACAGTTCAAATTACACCATTTCCTCAGTCTTACAACTCAAACTGGTTGCTGCAAATTTTTATAGCTTTCAGACAAACGCGCCAAAATGTCCTCTGGGGCTAAAAATATAGGAATCAAACTGTTATGCATGTACAATAATTTGGTTTATTAAAAAGGTAAAAGAAAAAACACTACAGCAAACAAAACTTAACCTAAACTTAAATAATTCTAGACAGAGCCACTACGCCAGGGGGCTAAGTTCCTTAATTGAAAAGCAGTTATGCATTATAAAAGGGCCTCTTTGGACAATATCATGTCATAATTACTTCTCGCCAAATCTAAGCCAAGGCAGAGGTCTAATTAAGATGGCTTAAAAATTCTCAGACAATAATTCGACCGCTATCTTGCTTCCACCAATCGGCTTTCATTGCTTATGGCTGACTTTCTCTCCATTAGTTCATGACCTTCACCGTGTTTGTACAAGCTATCATTTACTATTTTTTATCATGTATATTTCAGGTATTTTTTCGGACAGAATGACAGAATTTATCATAAAAATTTATACCAGAGGATAAGCTTTTGCTCATCTCAAAGTCTGATGTAAATTTCCTTTGATCAAATTCCACTGAGTAAGGGAAAATATATCGGACTATGTCTACAAATTCTTATTAATTCTAGGAATTTCAATCCTAAGTATATCGAGAAAAGATTTTATAATGTTCTCTTTGTTTGGTTTTGTACAAAAAGTAATTAAAGTGCTGGGCTGTTGATACTTTGCTTTGAAATTGTTAAATAAAAATGCAACTATTGTTATATCAAAACGATAGATCCAACTATTTTTCTATTGTAAAAATAATAAGTATTTAAAAAAATGCTCTATATTATTCATTTGAACCTACAACAATTCGGATGATTGGGCAGGCGTGGTCTGTGCTCTGCATTGTGAAATGTATAGGCTAAAGATGATGATCATGATCATGTTATTTTGGTTGAGTTATTGTGGATATTATTGTACTTACCAATGCTTATGCATGTCTAATAATAATAAAAAGAAACATTTTATACAACAGCGTATACCAAAATATCTAATATTATACTGGACTGAACATAGTGCTACTAATTTGAAGGGTTCTGCAGAATAGTCTTTTTTAAATACATTTTGAATCTTTTGTTAAAATGTCCTTAAATATTAAATATTGAATAGCTATATTTTGTCTTTTGATAGCAATATACCATTTGTATTGGATCGAAATCGGATACTTGTTTTTCCTACTCGTCTATCTTCTTTGATTAAATTCGTTACGAGTTCCAAGAAAGTTCGGAGTAATGAACAAATAAAACAATGAAGAATAGAAGCCCCCTGGGCTTGCTGGTCTTCCTTGTTTTTATTGTGAATGTTCGTAGATCCTGGATGTTACAGAGTGCATGGTAAAAAATGGAACAGGCAAACGTTTAGTTGTTTATGAAATGTTGCACTTGTTATTTGTAAATGTAAATGTTGTTTGAGATAATGAGATTCGAAACGACACTAATTAAAATAATAAATAATTAGCTATAGTTAGATAATATGGTTGTAAAAAACAGTTCGTACGCAGAAGCGTTGTTAGCTTAGGGATATAGATTAGTAGTACTTAAAATTGCATAGGTACAGAGTAATGGTTAAATGGGTACATACTATTCAAACTGTACAACTTTCACTGTGGTGCCAAAATCTGGTAGATTTTTTTTAAATCAGCTGTTTCGCGCAAAACTGCTGTACTTGACTCAAAAGTATGGGTTAATCTATGTTGCCTCTATAATGAAAAACTTAATGTGAAAAGTTTAATCGTCGAAACTACCCCTTTAAATTACTAGGGCGTTTTGTTACACCTTGTATATTTTAATGCTAACAAGCATTTTCCTGATAATAATATGCAAGTTGCGGTTTTATAGTTTATATATTTAGGTATCTAGATGCAATAGAAATAGATAAAACCTTTTTTTTCACTCTTTTTTTCTGAACATCATTTTAAAAATATCTTTAGATTATTTTGTGAACACAGAACTTTTTTAAAATTCAATATTCATATCGACTGCGCGTTATGAATATCCACAGTAAAGTCCATTTTCATCTTCATGCAAATTGAACCATATTCTGTAAAGAATAAATGAGAAAACGCTCTGCAGCCCTCTTTGCCACTTTGAACAAATTAGTTGACTACGCCAGCTATGCTACGAGTTTTGCTACGTAGAGCTACGGGAATATTCGTAGCGCAATTCCTAGTACCTATTAGTGTTGAAATTTCTTGAAAATCATTAGATAGGTTTCAGTATGCAGTAAAGGAATTTGTTTCAAAAACAGGCGTAGTCTCTGTAACATGTACAAGAGAGGTTAGTTTTTCTTGTCAGAGCGAGCGCGTTTGAGCCCGAGTGTGGAGTTCTAGCGACTTCGAGAACTTACATTTAAAAATGATAATTTTTTTTTGTACTGATACTGATACTGATGTATCAGTGCTACGCTATGGTCGGTTGATAGAAAACTCACAGACTCAGACACATATACATACACATACATATTCTCACGCCTGTCTCCTACTGGGGTAGGCAGAGACAACAGAATGCCACTTGCTACGATCCTGACAAACCTCCCTAGCTTCCTCCACATTCACTAGTCATTTCATGCATGCTCTTCGGTTTCGGGTAGATCTGACCTGGCCCTTTTTAAGCACGTCGCCAATTTGGTCCGTATATGTACTCCTAGGCCGTCCCTTTCCAACATTTCCACTTACGCTTGCATTATAGGTTGCACTCGTCAATCTGCTCTCATCCATTCTTTCCATATGACCAAACCACCTCATACATGCCTTTTTCTATCTTTGTCACTACATCCTCTTTCAGACCACAACGTTCTCTAATTAAACTATTTTTGTATTGTCCATCACAGTTACACCACACATACTTCTCAATGAGCGTATGCAGCGTATGCAGAAGAGCGTATTCCACAGCGTTAATCCTGCTTTCGTGCGTCTTCTGCCATACCCAAGATTCACTTCCATACATTAATACACAAATAATATTAAAGTAATTTATACTATTAAAAAGTAATTTATACTAGATTCTACTGCTTGCCTGGGCCTCTAGACAAAGTATTCTTTGATTAGCGTTAACGACAGTAGAAAACGACAGTGGAGAAAGCAAACGTCAAAATGCTATCTAGCTATTACGGTTTAAAAGTTACAGCCCTAAATAGGTAGGACGGACGGACAGACGGACAGCGTAGGCTTAGTGTTAGAGTCCCGTTTTCACCCTTTAGGCACGGAACCCTAAAACGGAGAAGTAATTTAAGTTTAACGTTTATTTATACTCCTTGTAATAAAATTAAAAACCGTTCCACTTAATATCCGTACCAAATCGTGGAAGTACGAACTGAATTTGATTTAATACAGCCCCGGGGAGAAACTTAACGCCGTAAATTTCATGTGTGGCAAATGTTTACTAACTACCATGATATACATCGGGGCCCCTCCAGGCGAGGCCCCCCTTCAGGCGAGGCCTCCCACGCTAATCGGGGGAGGCTTTACTTAGCTGTGAATTATGTTTCAATTATTACATTGCTTGTATTTTAGGTTACAAGATGAAAGAGTTAATAGAACGTTGACAGAATAATAATAAAGGTGATAGTTAGAAAACGTTGATGAGGTCTTTTGATTAGGTTTGAATGAAACATTTTAATGATGTGGTTACTGTTAAATAATTATTACGAGTTTTGGAATAGTATTGTTAAATATCACTTACAAAATATACGCTCTACACACCTATATTTTGTTCAAAGAAATGAAAATTTAAATGTTAATAGGTAGGCAGGTACACACGTCATGCTACTTTTGAGCGTTGGCGATTTCGCAATTGCACCGCAATGACGTTGCCACTGAATCGTAGAGATTTTACCGAGCATTATCGCTGCGATATCACCGCTATTTCACGGCCATTCAGCCGCGACCCTCATTGATCTCAGAAATATCGCCGTGAAACCGCCGTGATATTACAACGATACCGCCGCGATAAAATTGAGTGCGCTATTCAACCAGAATCATAAGGCCACGACACTGATTAATCCAAGAAATAAAACGTAATATCGTCGTGATATCACGTGATACTGCTGCGATGAAATAGCTTTCAGCCGCGACCATAAATTGAGGCCACGACACTGAATTGATCTCAGAAATATCGTCGTGAAACCGCGGTGATATTACGGATATATCGCCGCGTTAAAATCGCTTGTGTATATTTGTTTAAGGTTAAATCGATTATTTGTTAAGCGACCGGCAGTTTGACATTAAAATGTATGGAATCTAGAGAGAATCGCGGCGCTGCGAGTTTTCCACTCAAATGAATCTACATTGCCAAGAGCCATATCACACAAGCTACTTTTGAGCGTAGGCATTGACAGAACAGTATCATCGTGATATCGCCGCGATTTATCTGCGACATCGCTGCGTCTTCTGAGATCAAACAGGGGGTCTACACGGACATTCAAACTTCGCAACTGCTTGAACATTTTCGTGTCAACAACAACTCTATTACAATGAAGTTTGGACCGAAACAGTTGCGATACATCGAAAATCAAAAGTCCGGGTACAGGGCCAGTGTCGCGGTGGAATCGCCGCGATGTTGCGCCGATATCGAAATTCTGTTTCGTGCGACGTCGCGCCGTTGCGGTTGCGGCATAGTCTCGCTCAAAAATAGCTTGTGTGATATGGATCTTAATATAATATTGTTGCATTGTAGATATTGTTTAAAATGACGCGCAGCTGAAAGTACGCTGCCAGCAAGTTGATGCTGACCAAGCATGAGAAGAAATGAGATTTTTCTCTTTTTGTGATTTGTTAAGAATGGCTTAATAAACGGTGGTAGGTTGATGTGGGTCGATTTGATTAATTGATTGATTCTTGACAATCAGTACGAGCTTTTCGTTTAAGGAAAATATCGTTAATAAACCTACATGCTTCTATTTCGAGTTGTGCATTTTGTCCATTGTGTATTAATAGTTGAGCAAAAATATGAAACTCTGAAACAACATGTTTCTCGTATGTTTTTTTCAGCATTTCTTACTTTTTTATTCGTTTTTAGTATACAGGGTTCTGCTTTATATTATGCTGACACTTTTTTAAGGGGATGGTCAGGCCGTCAAACTGAACAACTTTCTCTATTGGACCAACTCGAAATCTCAAAAAAAAAAACAGCATTCCCATACATTTGGCTTTTTTGCAGTTTTGTATTTAATAGAAATTTTTTTTTTTCGAAATTTCAATGTTTTTCATTGAGAAAGTTCTATAGTTTAGTTAGAAAGTTATAAGTTTCATAAGTTAAGTTCGGTGGTCGGATAATCGTCTTAAAAAACTATCCGTATATTAAGTGCGTTCACACACGATGACGCATTGACGCAGCGGCAGACGTCAGTCCGTCATTTGTGAAGCAAGGAGTTGTATGAAACCGCACGTAGAAGCACACACGGTGACGCATTGACGCACCGGGTGTGGTTCTATGGACTGACATCTGCCGCTCCGTCAGTGCGTCATCGTGTGTGAACGCACTTAATATACGGATAGTTTTTTATCACGATTATCCGACCACCGAACTTAACTTATGAAACTTATAACTTTCTAACTAAACTATAGAACTTTCTCAATGAAAAACATTGAAATTTCGAAAAAAAAAATTTGCTATTCAATACAAAACTGCAAAAAAGCCAAATGTATGGGAATGCTGTTTTTTTTTTGAGAGCAAAAATATGAAACTCTGAAACAACACGTTTCTCGTATGTTTTTTTCAGCATTTCTTACTTTTTTATTCGTTTTTAGTATACAGGGTTCTGCTTTATATTATGCTGACACTTTTTTAAGGGGATGTTCAGGCCGTCAAACTGAACAACTTTCTCTATTGGACCAACTCGAAATCTAAAAAAAAAACAGCATTCCCATACATTTGGCTTTTTTGCAGTTTTGTATTGAATAGCAAATTTTTTTTTTCGAAATTTCAATGTTTTTCATTGAGAAAGTTCTATAGTTTAGTTAGAAAGTTATAAGTTTCATAAGTTAAGTTCGGTGGTCAGATAATCGTCTTAAAAAACTATCCTGTATGGCAGCCAATCCACCGTAATACGCATACTCTCTAAAAATGTCTACCGTCTAGCTATTACGGTTCAAAATGGGTTCAAAAGATAAAAATTCACTGGTAAAATTTCGATCTAGGATGGGATACAATACAATCAAAGCTCTCTGAAATCAACGTCCTAAAAAGGGTAGGTATGCATGAGTGCACCTTGTCACATCACCATACGGCAATCTGAATATAACCGTCACTGTAAATGTGTGGGAGCTATCTCAAATATTTGAGGTTTGCATCCTTTGATGTACGTACGCTAAAACTAATAGTGGTGGAAAACACACCAAAGAGGAAAAATGTCCCCAAAAAAATTATTTGTGCATATCTACAGTGTTTACTGAATACTGATGAGAAACGACTGCATGCAGCTGAGATGCGAATGTGGAGATAGAGTTGTGGTGTACCTAGAATGGACAAAATAAGGAACAAGAGGAAGTTTGAAAGTAGCACCGGAAAAATTACAAGGTATAGCCCGACCAGGAAAATAAAAAACCTAGCCATGTTGCGGAAAATCATTGGAACTAATTTTTGTACTTGGAACTCTGTTTTAAAGGTTATAGTCGATTGCAGCGCCCCCAAACCAGGGTTTTTATATTCCTGGTCAGGCTTTAATAGATTATCGTGGTATGGGCATGTGATGCAGAGACACGTGTGATGTTACTAGACGAATATGGATGGCTGCGGTAGGAGAGGAAGGCCGAAGAAAAGATGGATGGATGGATTATGTGAAGGATGATATTATGTGAAAAAAAGGAGTAAGTGCTGAAATGACGGCTTAGAGAGATGAATGGTAGAGGATGACATATTGCGCCAACCCCAAATAATGGGAAACAAAAAACAACTTTTGTCTGCAAAAATCGGTTTTGACCGTTAGTCATAATTATATTTTCGAGTAAACGGTAGCAATTCGGTTTCGCTAAAGGACCGGAGACCATCATAGCTCATCGAACCCGCTACCTTTCGGCTGAATACGCCGGCAACTATGCAAGCGCACCAGTCAAAATCGGGACACACTCTGGGCTGCACTAACGCTGTACCAAGAGTTAATCATCGCCTCTCTAGGAGCCTTCTGTGTCAAGAGAGCTCAACTGGAGAGGTGGCAACCCTAGTTTTCCCAGTTCTTGACATCGATGTCCTTCAGATGGCACCTTATTTATTTTTTCCCAAAAAGATAGGTGGGAAAAATGATACGTTAACTTAAATCACATTTCGTTCACCAAACAAATAGGTGCATAATTTTACGGTCGGATCTTGGTATATATATCAGTCGGCACTGATGAGAGTTCTGTGAGTGGCTCTGATGTTCATCCTGTTTTATAGTGGGAGTAATTATGTGTGACCGTTTAATAGAAAATGCCAATAACTACAGTTGTATTCTATTATAGTGGTAGGAAGTACAACTAACCAGTAACAGTATATGGAACTAGTTCTAAGCCACATGGAATCAGTTCTCCCATAGGGACTATTCTCGACTATTCTGTAGTTACAAAGGCAGTGTGACATTTTCGTATGTTTAGTTTTTAGTAATAGTAAAATTGTTGTTTTTAGGGTTCCGTAGTCAAACAAGGAATTCTTATACTTTCGTCTATTCTGTCTCTTTGTATGCTGTCAATTACTCCCTTTTTTTTGAACTATTGAATCGTTTTTTTTTCATAAATTTTTGATGAGAGTCGTCGTCCTTAGGAAAAAATCTTCCAAGAAAATACCATTAATCTCAAGATTATTCTATAAGAGACTTTAATCTAGGGTATTAAAGTTCAAAGGCAGCTTAGTGCACAAGAGTATAATAATACTATATCTAGAATGATCTTTTTATCAAAGGAAGGTTATATTATACTACGACCAATTTTGTTAAGTACTTTGTATGAAGATTACTAACCCTTGAGATATATTGAATCTTGAAAGGTCTCTTGTAATCTGCGTATTCAAAACATAATATGTATTGGTTTAGAAAAGGTTTCGATGAATATAAAAATTACACTGTCCTATCTAAAATAAGCTGAAATAAAGCCTGACCAGAAAATTAAAAAAACTTACCATGTTGCAGAAAATAAAAAAAACTAATTTAAGTAATCGAGCCATTGTCATTAAAGGTTAATCGATTGTAGGTAAATCGATTGTAGCGCCGAGCAGGTTTTTTATTTTTCTGGTCGGGCTTTACATACTTTTTTTTTTTTTTTTTTTTAACGAGCCTATTTTATCCCACAGCTGGGCAAAGGCCCTTTTTTTTGTTTTTGTTTAGTCTTAGTTATATTTTAATTTTAGAATAATTATGTATAATTATGTATTTGTTTTATAGTATACTTAGTTTATAATAACCAGCAATATCGGAGCGATAACGCAATAAGGCGACGATATCGCTCCGTCAACGCTTATGCACTAAATTAGCTTGTGTGATTTTTTATTTTTATTTTATTTTATTTATTTGGCGCAGTAACAAAGTACAAACTGATACATCGATTTTAAACATAATACAAATAAAATTACATCTAATTTGCACCTCAATAATGACTGCGCACAGCATTCTAATTTATTCATACGAATTTACTACATTTGTTGAATGAAACTTTTAAACATAAGAGTTAGGTAGGTATATGAATACATGAATACATTAATAATGTTATTTTACGAGAAAATGAAAGAAAATTGTTACATACTAAAAACGAATGCAAAACACTATAGTTCTTGGCGCATCAGCAGCTTAACAGAGCTTGCGTACTGTCCTGGGCTTTGATGGAATATATCAAGGCTCTTACAATGATCATTATATAACCGGCACATGCGAATCAAAGGACTATTATAAGATACATTGATGGTGGTACTAGGGATAGAAAACAAATGTTGTCTACGAGTGGATCTAATGTTAGGTCTAAGCGAAACGTAGCGAAGAATATCCGTGTCCAGCTTAGAGTTTACTATTTTATATAACGTTATCAAGTCACTCAGTCAGTCATTTATGTACGATTTGTAACACCACTGGCTTTTCGGTGAAGGAAAACATCGTGAGGAAACCTGCATGCTTCAATTTCGAGGCATGTATTGTATCCACTGTCCATTATAAGTGGCGACGGGCTCACCCCCCGTCACACTGGACAGAGTTTCGGTACTACTGGTGAAACGTGGATGTTCTGAGGTTTCAGAATATCTCTGACTACCCCCTCGGGGAATATAGTCGTGAGCATATGCTTATGCTTATGCTTATCAAGTCATTGATTTGACGCCTCGACTGCAATGAATCCAAATTAAATTTACTCAGCCTGATATGGCCTTAAACTCTGTCAGTGTGACTGTAAGTGAGAGTGACGCCTCGAAATTGAAACTGATGAGAAAAAAACTCAAGAATATAGTTAATAATAAAGTACATTGTAAACTGAATGCCTGAATAGTTCCATTCGTACAACCAACTAACAGGATTTAAAAATAAGACAGAATTCCATTCAAACAGAATGTCTTTGTGAGGAATGTTCAATGGAATGCCGCGACTAGAATACTTTATTCGAATAATGTAATCTTGGTTTAACTGCGGGGTCTTTTGCATCTAGATTATTTGTTCGTGGGAGTTTGGTAGAAAGGGTACCTACTGCTACATTGAACTAAAGGGAAACTTCTTGGAATTTAATATACGCTTCATGTCTACGTTAGGCGGACATACGCGTTCGTGTGAATATTTATACATAATAGGGTCTTTCTTAATGTGCTAACACTTTTTTAAGGGGATGATCAGACCGTCAAACTGAAAAACTTTCTCTAGGGCAACAACATCGAAATCGCGAAAAAAAAAACATTTCTTCCATACTGCAAACCTACTCAAGCCAAATGTATGGGACAGATTATTTTTTTTTTCTCGATTTCGATGTTGGTCCCATAGAGAAAGTTGTTCAGTTTGATGGTCTATACATCCCCTTAAAAAAGTGTCAGCATATTAAGTTAGACCCTGTATATTCTACTATTCTATGCATCTTATAAAACAGTTCCGTTACTGACTGACTGGATAACTGACTGACAGACAACGCATTGCCTAAACCGCCGATATACGTCCCACTGTAGGGCACAGCAGGGTGTTTGGGCGTTAGTCTACCACGCGTGCCCAATGCGGATTGGTAGACTTCACATATACATCAGAATTCTTCTTCTGCATGTGCAGGGTTTCCTCACGATGTTTTCCTTCACCGTTTGAGAGCAGTCGGTAATAACCCGGAGCTCATGATCAAGAGTCCATACCTCTCCGCGACGCGCCACCGAGCTCTCTTTTACGAATATGACAGCATTTAACATTACACCTATATGACTTCCATAAGACTTGAAATGGATCCCTCATTTCTTCCCGTTGGCTATGCTATGAGGCTACTAAAGGATAAGGTTTCTTTCTGTGCGTAAAACGCTAGCTACCTATTATGAGACCGCATGAAATAGTACATTATGGTACCTACAAGTGTGTAATGTTGGTGATTACCGATCATCAATACACACGTGTATCATACAACGTTTTTCAACTAACTTGTGAAGAAAATAATACAAAAAAATCACTTTATTTAGTAGATAAAAAGTTGATTTTGTACTATTGAACACAATCTTTTTTGTATCGAAACTTTTTTAAGAACAAAGCAACTCAACCGATAAAAAAAACATATAACTCACTTATGAATAATAGTAATGAAAACCTTATAACTTACTAGTGAATAATCTTAACTATTATAAAACCGTAAAATCATGAGGAATTAAAAAGTAGCGGTTCTCTTCATATAAATTCAAATAACATTCGATCGCGCGATTTAAAAACGTGCAGCGCCATCTATTGACAAAATTGTTAGTTTGTCTATTTGTTCGCACATCACGCAAAAACTACTGAACCGATTTTGATTAAACTTTTTTTGTTTGATAGCTTATGATCCGACTTAAAATCTGGTATATAATTTGTGCGGACGAAGTCGCGGGAAAACACTAGTAGTGCCTAATTGAGGTGAAATTAGAGCCATGTTGATGTTATGAGCCAGTGTGTTGAAAGCCTAATTACTTCAATATGCTAAAAGTGAATATAGCCACAACAGCATAAAGCAACACAAAGCTTCTGACCATCTCGAAATGGAATAAGGGCTTTACATAATGCAGGTATGTTTGTGTGCCTAATACATTTCACAAACGTTCCAAAATATGTAACGTAAGCAAAAATACATTTTTATTTCAACTCTGCCTCTACCAATAAATATTTTTTCTTTCACAGGGCTCAGAAGCCTAACACGCTCAATTTCGCCTAGTCAGGCCTTTTGGGACCTCAGTACGTGCTCATAGTTTCTAATATGCTCCAACATTCGTAGAATTGGTGACAAATATCTTCTTATTACTATACAGGGTGCTTCATGAGTAACAATAAATATTTAAAACTCTTAAGGGGGTTGTTTAGACCATCAAACTGAACAACTTTCTCTAAGGGACCAACATCGAAATCGCGAAAAACAAAATTATATCCCATACATATTTTAGCTCTAGTCGATATGTAGAGTATGGAACATCAATATTTTTTTTCGCGATTTCGATAGTGGTCCCGTAGTGAAAGTTGTTCAGTTTGATAAATCCCTTAAAGGTTTATTTGTATTTTTGTAACACCTTGTATAGACATTTAGAATAAATAGAAACAACAAATTCGTATGTTGCAAATGCTACCTATCTAAAGGAAAAAAAATTACAGTGACAAAGTATATTCATATTTACTATGAAGGCAACTTTGAATCACGAAACATATTTTGTTTTATGCATTTGAGTCGAGTAGATACTGCAGTTTTGATGGGACAGTCGATTTATTTTTCATGATTTCAAAGTTGGCTCAAGTTATTCAGTTAGACTAGTAGAATGCACGGTTAAAAGTTTTCACATTGATTAAAAATGTATGCTGTATCTCTCTATAACGTTACGTCTTTGTTCTAGCCGGGTAGGCAGAGACTAGGGCGCGTCACTTATCTACAATCTTGACATACTTTCACCTCATTAACATCCACACAACGTCTCATACATGCCCGCCGCCACTTTTGAGTAATCCGCACCTCACCTTTCTGTAGGACATAACCGATTTAATCAGAATGTGCCCTAGGGCGTCCTCGGGTGACACTTTCATTCAGATTTGCACAAATGTATCTTATTAGTATGTCTGCTGTCAACACATTTATGATAATATTATAATCTTAGCAAATTGTTGTCTGAATTGACACTATAACCTACAAAAATCAAGTATGAACTTATAATATTAAATTTGATTAATAAACTTACTCATATTTGATATGTTTACTACTTTAGGAGCTCTTTTGGGGGAGGGGACTTTCCCTTTTGCTCTGCCATTTTTTGTTATCTAGTTTTGTTATACTAAAAGATATCTATGGTTCTAAGTAAAATGTAGAGCTTTCATCGGGCAACAAATTGTATTTCAGTTCGGCAGATTTTGAGAAAGTCTTATTTGGTTTGATTATATAATAATAATAATAATAACCCCGCGGGGGCAGCTTGTGGCGAGCTGACGGTGAGTGGCGACACCGCGAACCCCTATCCAGGGGGACCATACAGACATGCGCTCACACACACACATACAGACAGTAACACACCCCCCTACCTCTGGCTTGCCTTCATTGGCCGTCCAGAGTGGAATCGCAAGAGCAGAACCTATGCTCCAGGTTGGAAGTGTATTGCACGTAATGGCGTAATAACGGGGAAACCCGCTCACGGGGGTAAACCCCGCGATGGTGAAACCGGTGCCGCACCTCTCGACAACCTTTAGCCGCTCAGTGGGATGTTGCCCCATTGTCGCACTTTGTGCGTGCGGCCGTTTTATGGGGCCCACTCGACGAGTCGGCGAGTCACCGCCTGCCCTATTTACAATTTCGAGACTAGTTGTCATGGCAGGCGTCCGTTAGTCTCCTCCCATAGCCCAGTATCCATCCATCCAACTTTCACCTTCATAGCCCAAGACCTTATTTTTCCATCGCGGCCATAGCGCCGTACTCCAATAGTCTTTGCACCTGGCGGGAACCATCCCCGTGTGTATCATATTGTGCGCTCGGAGATGGTATCCGCCATGTGTATCCCTTACATTTAGATTAACTTGTCTTTTGAACGGGCCTCTACATGTTGGCTTCGGCCCCATGCACGCCTTCCAAAGGTCCGGGACTTAATTGCCCGTGATTACGGATCGTAAGACACATAATAATAATAATATAATAATAAATTTTATTTCAGGCAACAGTACAAAATTAATCATAACAGGCCCATATTATAAATACCTTAATCTAGAATACATACAACATTATATAGGTCCAGTAGTAGAACCACCCCTGAAAGTTTGATGCAAATTTTGTATATCCATCACCCAGGGTGAAATTTTATAATAAACTGCAATACCTACTCGATTCAAACGTATGGGATAAAACGTAGTGATTCCATTCTCTTTGGTATGGGATAGCTGTTTTTTTTGTTCTGACAGATCTCCAATCATAGAGAAAAACTTGTCTCCTGTCAACGCCTGGAGAGGAGTAAGTATTGTTTATTTTTCCATAGAACATTTTTCTGCCATTTTTTTCGGGGGGGGGGGACACGTTAGCATTAAAACGCATCGAATATCCTTCTGAGTACAACCAAAAGTATAACCTAAAGCAAATATCAATCATCATTGTCAAACATTTTCAATGCCAAAACCGTAACAACGTAAGAAATAAATCTCACGAAAACTTCTCCCTGCAAAGGTTCAAACATTCTGTTTACACTCGTTACGCAAGTCAAGTAAGTACTTACCATTCACAAAATGCCAACAATCAGAAAGTTGTGACGTTTACAAACGAGTTTCTACAGAGTTCCTCACATGTTGTGAACTCAAACACCAGGACCAAGTCACACCTGAGGCAAATATCTGCTTTCCTAGCTAAGCTGAAAGTTCTTCGGAACTTCTGATAAGACTTGGGTAGGATGAAAAATTGTTCAAACATTGAACACGGTTTACTTAGCTAATTTAATTGGATCGTTTTGTAAAATTAAACGTCATAAGAGATGGGTAACCAGTATAATAATATTCTGCATAGATATATATGCTAGTCATGCTGTGCCCGCCATGCGTTGCAATGGGTTTTTTGTTTTCTGATTTTTTACATTTGATTTTTGGACTTGACAGCCAGGTAGCCTGCATATTTCAGCCTTATAAGGTTTCAAGATCATATTGCATTGGGCTCTTGACACGATGGTCGTGGGTTCGATTCCCACGGGGGGCACCTAGTATATGTCTCTATGTACGTTTTTCCCCAGTTGGTAAGGATATTGCAGACTGAATCACCTGATTGTCCGAAAAGAAATATGGATTTCGGATGGCACGTTAAGCCGTGGTCCCGGCTACTATCTCTGGTGGTAGTAATTGTTATTGTAAGGCGGTCTGAAACTACTCTGACACCAAGGCATGCTGCCCACGCGATAAGAAGAAGAAGAAGATATAATTTGTCAAATTATTCCAGCTAATTAATTTATAATTTGTCAGTGGCATGGATACCACACATTTTTACACATAATATTAATCAGATGCCATAATTATTACGCCGACCCCGAATAATGGGATGGTAAAAGAATTATGATAACGGGGCACATGCCTATACCCTCGCGTTCCCAATGTGGATTGGTAGTCTTTACATGCATCAGAATTTCCTCTTCAGCGTATGCATGTTTTCCTTCACCGTTTGAGAGCAGTCCATAAATTAGAAAAACTCGTTGGTACATGGCATCTCATACGTGTGGATTCAAACCAGAATCCTCATGATTCAGTGTCCATATCTGTCCGCAACGCGACACCAACGCTTTACCAGCCATAGTGATAAAAACATAAAAGTAAATGGAGTCCATAAAGATATCAAAGGGGAAAAAGTCTGAGGGGCAAGTCGGTTGCTGTCAAGTATCGAAAAAGGTTCAAAGATTTTATACTTATTATTGTACCGAAAAAAGGATCTCTAGGATGCCTCTTACAGCAAGATTAATTGGACTCAATGGTACTAGACAATTTTTAATTAAAATGAGCTTTTTAATTAGTGTTTTGTAACGCTCTTTGTGATTTTTTAAATGTAAAATATTTATTTTAGAAACCAATTTTGGGTTTAATTTCGTAGATTTAATGAAAAGAAAAACTAATTGAATCAGAAGTTACTTTGAATAGGTATATTAATGACACGATATCGTGCTATAGATAACACGATACATACATACACGATACATTTATATACATAGGTAGACCTATGTAAAATACATCAAACTAAAATAAACTATTTTGGATTGGACTAGACGTTTAATGAAGATCAACACATTTATTACCGAGTCTGTGCACAATATACCTCTTTAAAAACCCACGGAGCGACATGGCCGCAGGCCAAGCTCTTTAAAGCCTGACCAGAAATATAAAAAAACCTGGTTTGGGGGCGCTGCAATCGACTATAACCTTTAATGTCAGTGTTCCAAGTACAAAAATTAGTTCCAATGATTTTCTGCAACGTGGCGAGGTTTTTTATATTTCTGGTCGTACTATAATAGAGATTTTTAAAAAAACAATTGCCTATAGTCAACTTTGTAGTGGATTATGATGCCCTAATTCAAGTATATTACAAAGTTACAAATACAAAGAATATAATTCAAAAGAATCCTTTTCTCTATCAAGTCCATAGCACAATGTATTTGGGGTTCAAAGGAAAAAAAATCTGACAACAAAAATTATATCACAACTTTTCCTTTCATCGTACACAAAACGTGCCGAATGGACAACCGTTTTGTATCCCCTGGAAAACCGGGACTTAGCTAATTATCCGGACCCTTAAATTCCCGTGACGAAATCCCGCGGGAATAAAAATCTCATTAAAAGAAAATTCAGTCCATTTTGACCGGATGAGTGAGACGAGTCCATTGAAGATATTTTAAATTAAATTCGAGATACTTTTGACTTTCATTAGGATTTCGCATCCAACAAAAATAAAGTGATTCAAAATCTGCCAAGTGTGAGTAGGATCGGGAGAGTTTACGGTTCTACAACAACTTTCTCGGGACCAACATCGAAATCGCCAAGAAATATAATAAACTAGCTGTTGCCCGCGACTCCGTCTGCGTGGACCTTAAAAAAGTATTCTATGTGTTAATCCAGAACATATTCTATCTGTGTGCCCAATTTCATCCAAATCCGTTCAGCCGTTTTTGCGTGATTGCGTCACAAACATCCAAACATCTAAACATCGTCACAAACTTTCGCATTTATAATATTAGTGAGATAATAAATAAATAACGCTCACAGGCACATACATTGTAATGATCCCAAACTAGCACTAAAGGCTTTTATTATGGAAACCATACAACAACGGCACGAACATATCACATCCATGACCGAACTGGGATTCGAACCCAGGACCCTGGTTTGGCAGTCCGGCGTGGTAACCATTACACCAACCGGGTCGTCAAATATCTGTAGGTCTACCATGAGTTTTCACCGTACTCTACTATTGTAGTTACGTCACCAATTTTGTATTGAATTTCGAACAGCGCTCCTAGTGGTTACGTTGAGAACTAATTTATGTCATACGAATTGGCGACGTAACTACAGTAGTAAAGTAAAGGGAAAACTCATGGTAGGCCCTCTGCTGTCCCATACGTTTGGCTCAAGTAGGTTTACAGTTTTGTATGGAACAGCTGATTTTTTTTGCTATTTTTTCGTCGTCTAGAATTCCTCTAGAATTATACCTAAAACGACTTCGGTATTTTTAAAATTAGCTAGCTTATTCTTCTTCTTATCTTGTGGGCAGCAAGCCCAGCGGTGTCATAGTTTTTTCAGACCGCCTTACGGCCTCTGACGTGGTTTTATGTAACGACAACTACCACCACAGATTGTAGCCCGGACCAATGGCTTGACGTGCCATCCAAAACACGGAATCATCTTTCTTTTCAGATAATCAGGTGATTCAGCCTGCAATAAGCTGCTAGCTTATTAGCTATATTGAAAAGGCAGTGCAAGAATTCTCATATTCCATTGTATCTACACACCGTTCTTGAACTACTTGACACTATCTAGTATACGGTATGCGGAGTGAGACAGGCGCACAAAAAACTTTTTCTAGAGGTATTTATCGCCAATTAGTTTTCATACGATGACGGACCTGAAAAAAAGACGGACGTAATGTGACACTAAAAAGATGTGAAGCATGCAAGGTCCTACATTTTCGTTTGTTCTACAAGGGACCTACACTCACACAGATGCACTAGATCTAGGCGCAGGTGTACCTCATGACAGCATGCACACAAAAGAAATGGGTGCTTCACTCGTGATTAGACGAGATTACGTCCGTCTTTTTTTTCAGGTCCGTGCATACGATACGATTTATAAATCTCCCTGCACCCGTTCGAAAATAAAATGTGTCTTCCATCAATCCTTCCTTCTCCTCTTCTGTTGTTTAAAGAACCCTAAAAAGGCAAACAACAAACATAACTGTGTACATACAGAGTAGGAATTAAAATTTGAACTGAAATTTCAGACGTATTTGTTAAAACAAAGATAATGAAACGCAACGGTTTCGTTTTGCATGAAAATAATGAGCACCGTTTTTCAGGAGAAAATTTAAGACAGAATTTTGTAAAATTGTTCCCAAAAAATCTTCCTCAGATCCATAGTCTCTACCCCTCTGGAGAAAAGACATGAGTTTATGTATGTACTCGTATTTAAACACAATCACACAAATATTTGTCAGTCACGGAATTAAAACGGTTTATTTATTCTGCGGTCAGTATGTCAGTGTTTGTAAATAGCACTGCCTTCAGTTATGTTATGTACATAGTGATGTGGCCGCTAAAGTGCCTGCGGTGGCGTCCATTGCAACCAGTGCGTGATGGATGGTAAGTACTGTTGACCACTAACATTTCATATCAAATGTTGTGGTACTGGCTTGTTTTGAGGCCATCCGATTATTAATTCCAGTTTTTCTGTTCAACTGGGAATATCAAAACGAGCATAGCATAGCATTATGCTCATGACTATATTCCCCGAGGAGGTATTCTGAAACCTCAGAACATCCACGTTTCACCAGCAGTACCGTAAGTCTGTCCAGTGTGACGGGGGGTGAGCCCGTCGCCACTTATAAGGGACAGTAGGTACAATACATTCCTCGAAATTGAAGCATGCCGGTTTCCTCACGATATTTCCTTCACCGAAAAGCCAGTGGTGTTACAAATCGTACATAAATCCCGAAAAACTCATTGGTACGAGTCGGCCTGGACGAGGATCGAACCATCGCCTCCTGCACGGCAGTCAAGGTTACTCGCCACTGCTCCACCACGGCTTGCTTTTCGCCCATAAAACACCGTTTATAATGTAAATTACGTTTTGTAAATCAAGCAAGTCTTTTTCGCTGACCGTACTTAACTCCTCGACTGCGAGTTGACTGATCGGCTGAAAGTGCATTTAGGCTGTCCACCCGTCCGCGTCGGTCCGCGTTACCGAGGCCGACGCCTGTATACCACGTAGATTTGTTGTCGTACCCATTTGGACCGATCGATAGGAGCTCGGCTGGGTGTTTAGATGAGTTAGTTAGCTTTGATTGCGCAGTTCACCTGAATAAATGCACTTGAATATATGCAGGTGTTCTTCGTAGAGAACTGTAATTGGGTTTTTTAATTGCGAGACGGTTTAATTTTAGAGTCATCACCATCATTATCAGCCTATGTAGGGTGAAAATGATATCATTAGCATCCTTTTAACCTAAGAGTCTACCCATCAAACTGAACAACTTTTACTATGGGAGCAAACCAAACGGAGTAACAAAAAAATCTGCTGTCCCATACTAAAGTGCACCCGTCGCCGCTGCCTACACGACTCAAATGTATGGGGCAGCGGATTTTTTTTTGCTCCGATTGGTTTGCTCCCATAGTAAAAGTTGTTCAGTTTGATGGGTAGACTCTTAGTTCAAAAGGATGCGCAGTTGGCTTTTTTTAAAACCACGCGAAGTCGCGAACCAATCAGGAACGCCGGGCATCTACGGTTAAATTGACGGGCTTCGATAGTTCGATTGATTTCACACTTAATACATGACAGACGCGGTCACACTCGGTCATTAGACCGCACGGCAATTAATTTCATGCTATAAAGTAATCATAATGTTGATTATAATTACAATCAGTCAATCAATTAATTCAAGGCTTTGACGAAGCATGTTGCTGATTACCGGCTGTTGTATTATGAATTTATGATCGACGAAGCTTGTGCTGAATGCTTGTTTTTTGTAGACATTAACTAATTATTATTGCCGAAGAAGAATTTATTATTAAAGCTGGCATACAATTTAAAGACAACGTAAAATTACTACTAACTACCTGTATTGAATATTTAATTGAATTGACAAAATGAAAAAGAAAAATCAAAATGAAACGAAGCCTCGACGATGAAAATGGAACTCATAGAGTTAGATAATAAGAGGATTGTGCAACATCCACATAAATCTGTTAGGTTTAAGGATGTGAAGAAAATGTTAATGTAACTAATACCTATTTTTGGAAATAAATAAAAAAAAAAAAAATGATGAACACACAAGACAAGACAAGACAAGACACAAGACACAACAAGACAACAAAACAAGAGACAAGACAACACACAAGACACAAGACAAGAGACAAGACAAGACAAGACAACAACACACAAGACAAGACAAGACAACAACACACAAGACAAGACAAGACAAGACAACAGACAACAACAACAACAACTAGTGACAAGTGAGACAAGTGAGACAACAGTGACAACAGTGTGTCAGTGTTGTGAGTTGAGACAAGTGGTACGTCAGGAATGCTTAGTATCTGCCTCAGTGAGATAAAAGGCTTAAAAAACATACAAGGTTTAAACTTAAATGCGTTACACACTGTAGAGGGTGCTTCAGACGATCAAACTGAACAACGATTACTATGATGGGACCTACATTGCAACCACGACAAAAAAATCTGTCGCCATAGATCTTAAATGGTGAAATAAATAAATAAATAAATCTTAAATCCTATTTCTCGATTTCAACGTTTGTCCCGTAGTAACAGTTGTTTAGTTTGATAGTCTGAATCAGGGATTCTTAAGTGTTTAAAGTATTTATTTAAGTGTTTAAAGAATTAATAAAGGGTTTAATGTCGATTTGATGTGTCATCAAATATATTGATCAAACCGAATTTCTGTCACTATTGGATCAAATCAAAATAACAAAATTTCAGTCTTCATGGACAAATTATTTTGGTAGTTTAGTATCTTAACTGAATTACATTATTATATTCTGTTTAACTTTACTTATTAAAATCATTAGAAGTCTTCAAAAATCCTTTTCAAAAAGACCCAATTTACAGCCCGCAAACTAAATTGCGCTGCGTGGTCTCGGTTCGTTTACTCATTTTACGGTCATCATTACATTATGGTCTCTATTACCTACGCCAGACATGTCACTGGCCGCTTTTGTAACCTTAAACTCAATTTGTGAAGATTGTTTAATAAGATCATAGATGGATCAGAGGCAGGTCAATGACATGGGACAAATTGTATTGAAATTTGATCGACTGATTCTTATTATACTGATATTGAAATTTGAATGAAATACACGTATCATTTTTTAGATACAAAATACTCTAGTAATATTTAATGAGGTACTTTAGAGTTAAGATCATCAAACTGAAAAACGTTCACTATGGAGCCAACATCGAAATAATATAAATAAAATCCGTTATTCCATACAATAGAGTTGAGTCAGTGCTACAGTTTTATGTGAGACATGCCGATTTCTTTTACTGAAAGTAGTTCAATTTGATGGTCTAAACTTCCTTTTTAAATAAATTATTATTGTATTTTGTTGCATTCTGTATAAGTATTGAAATAGGGTGTGTATTTAAGAATTTCGGTTTTTTAATATCGAAGTTTGCTTACAACACACAAACAAAAAACCTTTGCTGCAGCTACCGACCCCCTTCTAAAAGTACGCTTTTGTATACTAGTCCGATCCTAATCCTAAAATTTTCTATACTGTAACTGTACAATAAACCTAATACGTACAGTATTTCTACATACCATCAAAATTATCATAGAATCCTTCTGACCCAACTTCTGCTATTCATCCGTACAATATCCCCCAATCAACGTCATAAAAAGACCCACAAACATTCGGGTCACATACGACATTGATTCGGACACGTAGGTATTGGCAATCGTTGGGTCTGTCCTTAGGGATCTCTTTTAAATTAACCTTCGTTTTTACATGCGAGTAAAAGTTTAATGTTTTGCGGTTTATCATGATTAAATCGTCAGGTAGAAAGATCAAAGAAAGTGCGCCACTATTCCACCACACTGGCACAGTGCGGGAATAAGGTAGTTAAGTTGGTGGTCAAAATATTATCGAAATATGAAACTCTCTTTCTGCTTGTCTGTCTATGTGTTTCTTTTTCACTGCATAAACACTAAGATAGCTGCGACCGTGAGGAAGGGCATTCTCGTAGTCATACTTAAAAATAACATGCAGAAGAAGTCCTGGTAGCTAGTTTTACATACAACAGGATGTTAACGTTAAATTTAAAAAAATATGCCGTCTCATACATTTGTCTCAAGTAGGTTTGCAGTTTAGTATGGAACAGCAAATTTTTCTTCGCGAGTTTGGCGGTCTAATCATTCCCTTAAAAAAAGTGTGTGTGGGGTTCATTCATCACGCCATTTACAATGATCCTGCGATAGTCTCATGCACTGTTTGCCAGCTTCTTTGCAGATGTTCGAATATCTACCTACTACCTACAGTTTACCTATCTTTCTAGTTTAACACTCCTCATTCAACCTCCATTCTATCATTGCCTTTATCTTTCATTTCATTTTGTTCTTTGTCTAATCACTTTTGACTTAATCTTTCTATAAGAGGTTTCTTGGCGTTTCACCAAACCGCACTGCGTCCACTGGTATAACGGTTCGATAGCTCAGTTGTTAGTAATTCTACTCGTATCTACTGTCCTGAGGATCGCGGATTTTAAAATCACCTTTTTTTTTATATCTCGGACAGTGTCACACAAATTATCTATATAGTCACATTTAAAGTACCAGAAACTAGCCTGGACTTGTATTATGATGACTAGACAGCGATATAGAACACATAATTATTATATAGATACCATACAAACATCCATGACTCGGGTACAAATATCTGTCCCTTCCGGATTCGAACCAGAACCTGATTCGGCACAGCAGGCAGGTTCACTACAGACTGTGCTATCGGGCAGGCTGGCCGTTTAATACGAATATTGGTATCTAGAGTCACTACAATTCCAGATATTGATGCAGTTTGGGTTTTCTCCTTTTGACGTAATCTCTACTATTATAAAACTGTAACAGGAGTTTGTCTGTACATAGAAGATAGAAGAGTGAGATAACAAGAATGTTAAAATTGTACATACAAAAGGGGGAGACCGCAAAACAGCATTTGTGCTGAGGATCCACCTCATTCAGGAAATGTTGATGACCAGACCAGTGTAATGTTAATCCATGTTTCTTTTCTGATTAATAAATATTTTTATTTATTTAGGTGTACTTATTTTATTTATGATATAATTTTTAAGTGTCCTTAATTCCAAAAACCAAATTTTTGAATTTTTTGTCCGTCTGTTTGTTTGTTCGCTCGCTCGAACGCATCAAGCAAAAACTACCTACTGAACCGATTTGGATGAAACTTTTGTGTTTGAAAGCTTATGATTAGGCTTACACTCGTATTCTTAGTTGTTTTCTTGACATTTCCTCACTCGAGTGGAGGACGTCAAATGTCAAAAACGTCCTCCACTCCTTTGACATAATTTGTATGACAAAAATGTCAAAAACGTCCTCCACTCGAGTGAGGAAATGTCAAGAAAACAACTAAGAATACGGGTGTTAATATCTTGTAAATCATTTATCTCGCTACAATGACGAGAACCTGTACAGACGAAGTCGCGGGTAAACTCTAGTAAGTATTATAAAATTCCAATGTTGCGGAACATTATCAACGCAAGCATGACTCCAGCTTACTTTTTGTTGGAGGTTATTTGATTTAAAATTAAAAACACCGAACTGCGGACTGTATTAGGCAACCCTTTTAATTACTTTTATTTGTTTTTTCTCCCCTTTTTGAGAGGGTTAGGTGGATAATGCATACGTAAGTACAAATATATTTGCCTACTTAAATTTTGTTGTGCATAACTTTTGTATAGTATAATTATTTCTTTAGGTACCTACCTGCTTAAATTTTTTGTGAATATATTTCGTGGCATAATTATGCAGTCAGTATAAACACGAAAGTTCGTAAGTAGGTCACCGAATGTGAATATTAATGTATTCAGATTTATTTGAACCAACGAAAACGGTTCATGCAAAAGAACTGTTTTTGATAAAACGAGTTATTTTAAATAAATGTTTAAAAATATTTTTAGAGTGACACATAAACATGATAATTGTAAAAAGTGGGTAATTATACAAAGTATTGATTATATTTATATATTGTAACGGTAACCTTGTTTTCAATTACCAAATAAGATATAATTACCAAATAAATAAAAATAAAGTCTGTTTTGTAGGACACCTCATATTTATAATAAAATTCCCAAGCCCATTAGAGATACAACTGAAATCAACGTGTTTAAGAATAAACTCTTTGATCTGCTTAATTCTAAATGCTACTACAGTCTGAATGAATTTCTGGATGATACTTCCATTTGAGATTTATTGCAATGACCTAGATTTGGTAAAGTTTGACTGTTTTGACATTGAGTAATAATTATGTTTAACTTTGTTTATTTTGTTCAATTATTAGTAATTAATGTTTCAATGATATTGCATGAATGCTACCCACTATTGTATGCCCATGTGGCGGAACATAGCTGAACTGTACCAAAAGTAATAATGTCATCAATTATGTATACCTATGATTCACAATAAAGAATATTTCTATTTTCTATTTCTATTTCTAAGTCATGCCTACAAAAAAATTGTAAGTCGATTAAAAGTAAGCGTGTATTTATTTACAAACCTATCACCTACTTTTGATCGTGCCTACTTTCTTATTACATTCGTAGTACATCCCTTGGGTTCGAATATCTACGCATCAACCAATCAATTGGCTGTCAAACGTCAATAAAGCCGACTCAAATGTATCTGTAAAACAACATTGGAGAAAGGGAGCTCAACGTTTTTATAGTATAATAAGAAATACCTTATTGTGTGATGGAGACATTGTTTTGGCATCATATACCTATCTAAATATATGAAAATTGATGTTTTTATATCTATTTTAGATTAATAGATTTCGACACCTATGGCCGATGAAACTTTGGTGGGTTGTTGCGCATGCCCGGGAAGGTTTATAACAAAAAACGTGGACACAAAAAAAACACCATTGCAACGCATGCCAGGCACATCTAGTATTATATAATATAAACACAAAATAAACTTGTTAACTAACAAACTCTGTCATGGGGAAGTGATATATGTCCTAATGCCCCTAAACTCTATCTACTGCCTCTAAGAAGTTAGTGCTCAACTAGTTGGACCGTGGTCCAGAACCAAATATTTGCGTAAACCGTATGGTGCCGGCTTAAAATAGATCAACATATTTCCTCCCGTGGGTGTTTTAGGACACAACTAAGGGATGAAGGGTTTCTATTTCAGTGTTTTGTGGACTAGCTATCTATCATGAATTCGTGAATAGAATCAGTCATTCCATCCTAAAACTTTCAATTTTATAATATAATGGATAGATGATGGAACCCTTAGATCAAAATAAAATTAATGGATAGGCCTAAAGCGCGGTAAGTTGAAGCACACTACTTGTGCACTTGGTCCATACAAACTAGCGCCATTATCTGTCAAATCTAGGGCACTTGCATACTTTAAGTAAACCTTTCATTTGTTTTGCCTCATTTTTCTGGCTTGAAATGTTCGCGTAAGGCCTATCCATTAATTTTGTTTTGATCTAAGGCTACAACCAATATATTCGGTACCTACTTTTAGCAAAATTTCAGACCGGTAAGGGCCTAACCTAAACGGTCGTGAGTTTATTAATTTGTGTATGTCTTAGTGTAGGGTTATTGTAGCGATACATAATCTTTGTGAATCTGTAATAAGCAATTTAATTTGTTTATTTTTCATTTTTCGTTTTAAGTTTCTAACGTCGGACACCTTGAGAGAAGAGATTGGCCGCCTTGGCTGGTAATGATAATTATAATCTAACAGAGCTATTGAATTAATTTACGTACATCAGACTCGGCTGTGTGTGCTTTTTTAAAACTGTACCAACAATAATTCTAGCGTTGATTTTCACTCTACTCACCAAATTCTATTCACGATAGCGATTTTAGATCCATGTTGTTGTGACATGTTTTTATTCGACTGCGATGGAGCACAAAAGTAGGTTAATGTTTTTAAACTAATGCTACTATCACATACCAACCACGAAAAACTTGTCGTTTCATTGTTTGATCCGCCGCAACTATGCATGAGATCCATGCAAGTTTGGAAGGGAAATATTCAGATTCTACAGGGTGAATCCTTTTAAACTAAGAGTCTACCCATCAAACTTCACAATGTTACTTTGGGAGCAAACCGATCGGAGCAAAATCAAAATTTACTGTTCCATACTAAACTGCAATGCCTACTCAAATCAAATAGGTATATGAGAAGCAGATTTTATTTTTTGCTCCGATTGCTTGTAGGGTTGAACTACATCACACAGCACCGCATCGCATTTTTCCGTCGCTCTATCCTTTTCTGTCACTCAGGAACGTCATTTGCTAGAGCATTATAAGATAGACGGAACGCGATCGCGCGCGATAGCACCGGCCGAGAGACGGAAAAATGCGATGCGGTGCTATTAAATGAGGTTCAACCCTTATTAAGTTTGATGGGTAGACTCTTGTTTAAAAGGATGCTAATGATATCAATTTCACCCTGTTTAAATGTTTTTTTTTAAATCTCCATATCACGATAAACCGATACCGCGTGTAAAACGCAAAGTTTTCCAAAGTTATCTACAAGTTTATTTTGAGGTTACTAAATAAAAATGTGATCAAAACGAATTCAAATTTTCGATTCGAAACGGAATGGTATTCAGTGTCAGCAGTAAACAACCGAGTTTTACAGGCTTCACTCTCAATTCGGCAAAACGACTAATTGAGTATGCTATCGGTATCGGTTTTATATTATCTGACAGAGCAGCACATTGATCGATTATTCGCATACACAACGTGTTACATACTTGATTAAGAAATCGCTTGACTAAGTGCGTTCACACACGATGACGCATTGACGGAGCGGCAGACGTCAGTCCATAAACCCGAACCCCGGTGAACCCGTCGCCACTTATAATGGACAGTGGGTACAATACATGCCTCGAAATTGAAGCATGCAGGTTTCCTCACGATGTTTTCCTTCACCGAAAAGCCAGTGGTGTACAAATTGTAGGTATGTACATAAATTCTGAAAAACTCATTGGTACGAGTCGGTCTGGACGGGGATCCACCCACCGCCTCCTGCACGGCAGGCAAGGTTACTCGCCAAAGGACCACCACGGCTCAAATCAACAGACAAATCAAATCTTCAGTACCGACTCTAATGTCTACACCTTGGAAAAAAGTCGTGATAAAAAATGAGAGCGCCGCCTCCACGTAAGAACGTCAAAATCACGCATAACCTGGCAACACCACCATACTAAAATTTTAGTTCCACCCGTTACCACGATCATGACTTTAAATAAAAAACCTGGTTTGGGGGCGCTGCAATCGACTGTCACCTTTAATGTTAGTTTTCCAAGTACAAAAATTAGTTCCAATGATTTTCCGCAACATGCCGAGGTTTTTTATATTTCTGGTCAGGCTTTAAATAACTAAATATAGCATACACTGTAAATGCAGAGAACAACAACGATACAAAGCTAATTGTCTTCGCTCGCATGCATTGATTGCATTTCAACAAGGCCTATTTTAATTTGCATACCCTGCTCGGTGAACAGCAGTTGATTGACATTGTATCCAGTTCCGAAATACCTATTTTACGGTATCGACAGAAACCATAAAGGTCATATTACATGAGATCTGAGACCTTTCTTATTTTCCTGTACTCGGTGTGTAATCTACTATTTTATTTAACTTACTAATAGTAATCGTTAAATAATCGTAAAGATTATCGTCGATTTCGATTAATTGAAATCGTAATTGTTTCATTACTAATTAAAATATCATTTTACGAAGAAGTAAATGTTACTCCAAACAAAGCATAATAGTTTCTTAGAAAACCCCATGGTTTATTAGATTTTAAGTGATACATTCAGAAAGAAAAAGACAAAATAGATACCTATAGACGATATAAATTTTACAAAAACATTCTGTCTCCTATTACGTATTATTTTTTTACATAATTATTATCCATTGGCAATATTTACTGTGTCACGATCGCGACACAATGGGAGCCCGATGATGGAAGCCGGGGCCGGGGCAGACCAAGAAAAAGATGGCGCGACGACCTGGATGCCCACGAAGCAGAATGGCAACTGATGGCACGGGATAGAGAAGGCTGGAAAAGTTTGGGGGAGACCTTTGCCCAACAATGGGACGAAATAGGTTAATAAAAAAAAAAAAAAAAAAATATTTACTATTCTGTTGAGGTAAACGCCATTCTGACTATCTCATCGATAAAGCCTTATTTTTAAGGGTACATGAGAGGTTTTAGTGATTTCAGTGTCGATAGGTTTTCGGTAACACACGTTTCACTTTTATCTTTACTTCGCAAGTTGGTAAATCCGTGATCATGTCATAAAGTGACGTATATTTCTCCTCTTATGCTGTGTGAACGTCGTAAAAAGTGGAAATTTTGTCGAGTGGAATGATTGATCACGCTGGAAAAATATGTCATTTGACGTTGTGGATTTGCTTTGGTATCATAATAATAATACTTTGTTTATTCTACTACAAAATAAAAACGAACTTTTTGAAATAGACTAAAACTTAACTTTTTTAAATTTATTTTCATTCGGGTGCTTATGCTTAGCCCCATCGCGCCCTACCTTGAGATTATTTCAATAATTATCTGCCTACTTACGTGGAGTACGTTGAGTTATTTTGAAGATAGCATCGCATTATTTAATGTTTAAATATTATTTTTGTTTTAAAAAGGGTAACAACTATGATGGCACAGTCCGTAGTGAACCTGCCTGCTGTTCCGAGGCTCGCGGGTTCGAATCCCGTAAGGAACAAATATTTGTATGATGAATATGAATATTTGTACCCGAGTCATGGATGTTTGTATCAATATCGTTGTCTAGTCAACATAATACAAGTCCAGGCTAGATTCTGGTTCTTTAAATGTGACTAGATAATTTGTGTGACATTGTCTAAGATAAAAAAAAAACTTAACTGTATATTCATTCTCTCGAATCGAATATTTATTTTTCGGAAACCAATTTTAAAGTCATACCTGCAAGAGACAGGATCTCAATAAAACTATACTGGACACTATCACGTTCGCCGAATATCTGGCAAATAAAATATAGAAACACAATATAATATACATTAGTCGCCTAAACCAGAGAACAATTGACCAGAAGAATAATTGATACGAAACGAAGAAGGTAGAAGTTATTATTATAATTTTATTTTTATAATGTAAAGAGTCAGATCAGGCATTTGGAGAACATTTTGTAGAGACTAAAATCTTACATTTTAATGGCTGTTACCGCGTTTTTTAATTATTTGACTTTTTGTTTAATTAAAAACCGCGTAACTCTCAAACATTATGTATCTTTGACTATTGTAAAAAGATTCATTTTTCCATTGGACCTTCTAAAATCTAAACCAACTATTACAAATATCGTTATTCAAAACAAGGTAATAATTTGAAACGATGAGAACTGGTAGATACTACTGAAGGGACCAAGGACATAAAACTACATTGCGTTCTTGACCTTGACTTCGTTATCAATTCGAGATGTAAGTAGCTCTCAAAAAAAGACATTATTGTGAGTTATGTATTTTTTTCCTTTAAACGAAAATAAAGATCTTGGGTTTTGTTTTTCTCAAATGTCCAGACACATAAATTATGATAGTTTGGACGACTTTAGTGCATAGGTTAATAAAGTTCACCAATTTGGATTATATCTTGACATCTGTGATTGATTATTCAGTTTGAGAAGATAATTGAAGTTGATCTTTGTTGAAAATAGTATTTTAATCAAAATAATGGATATAGAAATTAACAGATATTTTTAGGTTTTCATTCGATTGAAAGATAGATATGTGGATAAAATAATTATTGAATTTGCCTACTTTTAATTAAATTATTTTTAGGTTCTGTAATTTTTAGTGCGTTCACACACGATGCCGCATATGACGGAGCGGCAGATGTCAGTCCATAGAAGCACACCCGGTGCATCAATGCGTCACCGTGTGTGCTTCTACGTGCGGTTCCATACAACTCCTTGCTTCACAAATGACGGACAGACACCGAGGTAATCCCATAAGTGTTCCGTTTTTCCAATTTTGGTACGGAACACTAAAAAGAATTGACGTTTAATAAGTCTGCTTCAGGCTCCTATATTGAATAAATTCGTTTGAGTTTGAGACTTGTACTATGGTCATAACGACATACTCGTAGAATACAAAATTATAATTATGGACACAAATACCAATGACTTGAGTACAAATAATATTGGTTATGTCCATCTTATGACGTACCTACCAGTACCTACTTAAATAAATATTTTCTCTTTGTTTCCTCTTTCATCACACAAAAAACATAAAACTTGCGGTATACAATAATTTTTCCCATTTAGTTGTAAGACTGATACGCTAAGATTTAGCGAGACTTCACAAAAGCTCCGGGGATCTTTTAAACTGGAACAAAGATGAATGGGGTAACAAATAATATTTTATCTCCATTTCATGTGTCTTTGTGATTTTACAGGGCGTTCGGGCAAACAGGCGAGGGTGAGCCTACCTCAGAAATCAGCTGTCCCATACATTTGAGTCGGATAGGTACAGGAATTTTGTACGAAACTGCTGATTTTTTTTTGCGTTTCCTGAGGTAGGCTTTATAGTGGAAGTTGTTCAGTTTGATGGTCTGAGTTCACCGTTTTAGTCTGCGGAGGGCTGTCCCTTACGCCATGTATTCTTCACAACATTAGGTATATACGAGAGTTTAAGTATAATAGTTTTGTGACGATTCATACGTTTTAGCGAGAGTCTCCAGGGTGACATAAAAGTGTGACATTCAGCCATATAAACGCAAAAGTGGTCGAGTTATATTGTTATGTTCTAGTCATAGAGGCATAAACTCACGTCCGTATTCCCTTTTGGGGACTACCATACAGCTTTTAGACGAGTTAAGTTACAGGATGAAAGTATGTATTCAAGTGGTAGTACGTGGCTTGCCATTTGCCGTAAAATTTACTCCAAAAGAAGTAAAAAATAGTATCTGTTGTTCGGGCCCGAACAGCTATCAAATTACTGCAAAAATGATTTCGAAAATTCGGTTCTGACATTACTGAGACCAAAAAATTCGGTCATGAAGAAATTGGCTCAAAGGTTCATTCTGTAACTCGGTATCGAACTACTTAGTAAGACTTAACTGGCCCTGTACCCGGACTTTCGATTTTCGATATATCGCGACCACTTCGGTCCACACTTCATTATAATATAATTGACATTGGAACGAAAACGTTCACGCAATTGCGAAGTTCGAATGTCCGCTTGAACAGCAGCGCCTACTAGACTCAAATGTTTGAGACAGCAGCTTTTTTTTTGTTCTGACATGCTTGCTTTCATAGTAATAGCTGATCCGTTTGATGGGTAGAGTATGTGGCTAAAAGGATAATGATACTTTTCCTTACTACCTGTATTTTGAAGTTATGCGTGCCCAAACCATTAGACAATTTGTTCGAAAAATTATGTTTATACCAATATTACAATTTCATCGTACAGACACGTCAAGATTACTATTTTATTAAATGTATAAATGAATATGGATAGAAGTAATGACATCGCTTTCACATTCCCACCACTAGCAAACTAAATTCAGGGAACGGTTCCGAGCACCTCCACAGAATCAATTAAGTCTAAATTAGACTAATACTACTGCAAAACCCATTTCAGTACCTACTATACACTCGTACCTGTGTTGATTCAAACACTCGATACATCTACGGTTTAACCACAATATATCAATCAAGCAGTACCGATGCAAATATAAAATTAATTAACATCTACAATCATTTCTTGAAATTAAATTAAAAAAATAATCACATAACTTCAGCAACACGCCTCGTCAACCAACTTAAAAGAAACAAAAATTGCTTCGGCAGCATGCGTCGTCAAAATTGCTTTCTAAACACCCTTCAGCTACATGCGTCGTCAAATTTACAAAACACCATTCAGCTACAAGCCACGTCAAACACTGAATCGAAAACAATTACTTACAGCTTTCATGCCATAACAATAAACGCTTAGACGGACAATTCCGAACAGAATAACGCATATTTCTTTTTGGCCGGCACTTTAACATTTTGAACCAAATCCGATCTTTTCCTATTCTTTGCTAAGTTATTCTCTCTCTACTTCTTTCGTATCAGCATGAGCTACCTATATCGGATGATAATTATTTATTCTGCAGTAAAAGCAATTGATTAGGTTTTGTTTTTAAGTCCCGGTTAGGGCTGACATAACCTTAAGATTAAAAGCCCCAATATAAAAAAAGAACGAAAAAAAAACTCTGTTACTAACTTGTACTGAATAGATAATAGACTTCAATTAGCAGATTCCATCATAATATGGGAACACTGGTTGCGATACATTCGTTATGAAAGTATGGATTGATGTACCTACTGTTTGATTAGTGAATTGCGGTTTAGCTGAGATTAAGTTCTATTTGAAGCCTCGAGTATTTGGTTTTACTAAGACGTACTTACCTGGTTAAAAGTGTTGAGAGTTGGGTGTGAATTTAGTTCTATATTGAATCTACTTGCGAAAGAGATAATAGTTTCTTTTACTGTTTTGTAGCTGAAATCAACTAAAATCACAGTGGTTTATACTTTTCTACAAGTTTTAAATAACGTTGTTAACGTTGTCACTGGAGCCAAATACGAAATCGCGAAAAATAAATCAGCTTTTTCATACAAAACTGCAATATACCTACCTATACCGACTCGACTCAAATGTATGGGACAGCAGATTTTTTTACGCGATTTTGATTGGCTCCATAGTGATTCAGTTTGATAGTCTGAAGCACCCCCTTAAGTACTCCTAGGGTGTTTTGTTACACCCTTTATATGTAGTGTATACAGAATGTTAGGATACACAGTTGCATTACTTTAAGAGGTGATTGTAACATGATACTTACTAAAAAACGTTCCCTGGACCTATACGAAATTCGCAACATTTTATTTTACTTTTCATACATACCTACCTAACCTTCGAACCGAGTGATTGCATTTAGTATGGGAAGTCTTAGGGAAAGTTGTTCAGTATCTTAGGTGCAATCATCCCTTAAAGTAATGTAACTAAACAAATTTATTTATTATTATTATTACAACTAACTTGTGCGTACGTACTGCTTACGCAAGTAGCCCGTGTCTTTACTTGCTCCAGTTATTTGCACCATGTAAAAATACAAGCGAGTAACTTGTACAAGTAGCTTGTACATACTACTCACGCGTGTAACCGCATCTTTACTTGCCCCAGCTACTTGTACCGTGTACAAGCACCGTTATTCCCAAACAATAAAATAACAAGAACGAAATTCATCTCAAGTCATTAAAATTATTTAATATCTCAAGATTATTAAGGGTAGCGTTTCTAATGAACAAAGAATCATTCCTTTTGTTATCCGTTTTAGAATGACAGTTGAATATACGGGCAGCGTGTTTTAGAAAACTTGAGGAGTTTGAGGGAGTTTTGAGTTTAACAAGTTCTTAAGAAAACTTTTGGGGGAATGAAATGCGATATGTTTTGTTCGCGACTTTGAGAATGGGTGTGGGAATTGAGACGCACAATAGCACACTTTGTTTCGTTATTTTAGAGACGTTTGTTTTGGAGTCGCGTGTCGGTTGTCTGCTACCTGTCCTACAACGAAGCTCCAATTTGATGGTAGATCAAGAGTTTCTTTTTAAACTACATTGATGTCACTATAACCGTACTGTACCTGTACTATCTCACCATTATTCCTGATAGACCTATGCCCTGCAGTGGGATCCCACAAGCTATATAAACACTAATTTATATGCTAAAGAATTGAAGCAACATTTCACATCGCATCTGAATCGTGAAAAGATAATTAAATTGATGAGTGTAGCCATTAACGAAGGTACTTTCACTTTTCCTTTTTTGTCGACAGAGAACAGAGGGGTACGGAGATCCCAGGGGGTCGTAAGGGTTCCTCAATTTAGCGGCAAAGGTCTTACTGTTTTGGCTTTATTCTGTGAAGAATTTCCTTTTAGACAAATTAGTAAGTTTTTGTAAAAGATTTACTTTGTTTAGCGTGTTGCTTAAAAGTTTTGATCTACCTATGTTAAAGTAAAACATACCTAACCGTACATACCATATACATAACCTACATAGAACTATACAGCGTGAAATTGACATCATAAGCAATAAGCATCCTTTTAAACTAAGAGTCTTCCCATCAAACTGAACAACTTTTACTATGGGAGCAAATCGATCAATCGATCAACTGTATGAAACAGCAGATTTTTTCATGCTCCAATCGGTTTGCTCTCATAGTAAAAGTTGTTCAGTTCGATGAAATGATGCTAATGATATCAATTTCACCCTGTAAACCTACTATTTCCCATTCTGTGGTTAAAGGTAATGTAATAACAGTTCAATAACCAAGAACAGTTTTATAACGATACGAGCTGGTATCCAGGGTTCAAAGTACATCTTGGACTTCGTACGCCTTGAGGGATAGACCTAGTTTTGGGTGCCTTGACCAGTCTACGTAGGTCCATTGGTGGTAAACTTACACTGGTTACTGAATCACAAATAAAGATTTTGATTGATTTTTATCCCGATGGAAATACTATTTAATTTGTTTCAAACAGTGAAAACCGCATCTAAATCTTGTCACGACTGTAGATGTAGAAACACACACAATTATATAGGACTAGTGTTTTCCCGCGACTTCGTCCGCACAAATTATATACCAGATTTTAAGTCAGATCATAAGCTATCAAACAAAAAAAGTTTCATCAAAATCGGTTCAGTAGTTTTTGCGTGATGCGCGAACAAACAAACAAACTAACAATTTTGTCAATAGATGGCGCTGCACGTTTTTAAATCGCGCTATCTAATGTTATTTGAATTTATATGAAGAGAACCGCTACTTTTTTATTCCTCATGATTTTACGGTTTTTTAATAGTGTAAACTTAAATTCATTAAATACTTTAGGAAGCGCTTCAGACCATCAAACAAAACAACTTTAAGAACAACGTTGAAAACGCAAAAAAATCTGCACTTCTATAAATTTGGGCTGAAATTTTCATTTAATATGGAACAAAAAACAACAATGCATTTTTTTCGGCGATTTCAATATTAGTCCCATAGCTAAAGTGGTTCAGTTTAGTGGTTAAAAGCATCCCCTAATTTATAACGCAAGTTTACAGACGATATTTTGCATGGATACAAATTAAAATTCTATTTGCTATACAAAAGCTTTGTAAATAAGCACAAAATGAGGTCAACTGTCCCCACGGGGCAAGTAGGTATCTGTGTTCATATCCTACAGACATAACCCGCTTTGAAAATTCATATAATAAATTTAAAGCGATACCCGACGTAAGTCCACTGGGAGGAAAGAATAGCCATAAGCCTCTCGAAAGTGTTTTTCCTTGTAGGATACAATTATATCTGACAGCTGTGTCTGTGTTAGGGTTGGCACTCAAAGTAGTTTTGCACGGTTAGTTGGTAATGTGGGTTTCTTTTTACCCCGTTTCGTTTCACGGTTGGGTAGAGAATAGAGATGTCATAGTCAGTTCCTTACTCAAAACTATAAGTTTTAGGTCGAAGTTAGGCATTATTTTATCGTTATCGAATTCGAAAAATAATATTATACAGGGTGTATATTCGAACGTGTGAGTTTCAAAAATCGCAATCCTGGGTACATTTTCGTAGGTTGTTTTATACTCATAGGTCGTTGCACTAGCATATTATTATCGTCAGCTTATGCTGAGCTTTTGTGATTTGCATTTTCTATAATTCTGTGCATGCTGTGGCATTAAATAACTCCGTTTTGTTGGGAAAATCGACATGAAATCCGATTATAGGTACGTAAGTAAATACTTTACAGGTGAGTATAAAGACGTTTTCTAACAATCCCGAAACCGATAACCGTCACGTCGTGTATTTTATGTATGTCTGCGAATACCCAAGAATTTTATCTATTTACTTTACTTTATTATAACATATTGTGTCCCAAGCTCATAATTTTCTCTACCTCAGTTGTACGCACGGCGACAGATCAACCTACCCATAGTTGGACCTTATGTCCATAAACATAGACTTCAACTATGGGTAGGTTGATCTGTCGCCGTGTGTACAACAAGATATTTCTGGATCTCCCTTGACCCAAAAACTAAAATATTCAAATCCGAACCCCTGTAATCTTTTCCTTTATCTCAGGGACCACTGGTCTGATTTGAATGTTTTTTTACGACACAAAAATAAACAACGTCCACGTAGATTTATTTTATTACTTAAGGGTAGAATATGTCCAACGGTTGGTTACGTTTATACCATCTATGTTGTTTGTAACATGTTATGCCATTGATACCCAAGCGGCAAAATCTTTCCTTAAGTCTGAATTGTAGATATCTCTCATTCAATAACCAAATTCTCGGTTATTGACTTAGGTAATACCATCCGTCCCTCAAGATATCTTGTAGATACACTAGAAGGCAGAGTTAGGCAAAAGTGGGCATATGGAGTACTGAATGAGTTAAGATAGACTTCATACTACTTTACAGATAAACTAAGATAAACTTAGGTACTACTTAAGGAAAGTTGACTTCTCGTAGATAAACTTAAGTAAAAATTTTTGGTTTGAAATTTCATCCTACCTTCATAATATATTATTATACTTTACGTAGATCCAGTAAAGATAAATTATGGTGGTAACATTTTCCAACTTAATATTCTATGATGAATGATAAACAAAATGGCTCTGATAGTTATTATTATTTTATAATGCATTATTTCGTCGACAAGTAAAGTAAAAATTCAAACGCACATTCGTTTATCGTGTGAAATGGACAAATATTCTTAGAAAACAGGCGGGCTTCAAAAATTACAAAGTAATTGTATTTAAAATTCAAAAAATGCAACCACAAAAACTGTTTTTTTTCTTTTTTCTTCGAAATTTAATTAAATATTAAATATCAATGTTGATTTCGTTACGCAAAACTATGTAAAATTGTGTAAAATTAAGGGAGTGCCTAAAATAACAAAGACAGAACTTAATAAAAAACATGTTCAAATTTGCAGATCATTCAAAATGGCGTTAAATCTATATTGCATGTGCTAAGTACGAGTAAAAGCAATACAGTATTGGTAAATCATAGTAAAGGATCAGTTAAATGTGTTTATAATTATTGCTTACTTACTCAAGTAATGTTATACTTAACTTATACCGAAGTGTGACTTCAAATAATACAAGTAAATACCGTGTCGATTTAAGTCATCCTTAACTCGTACTTGATAAATACTGATTCGACGGATATTTTATTTTCTTCTCATCTGTCATTGTTGTTGTGATTTCTGCAAACAAAAGGCCAATGCAAGATTGAACAATTCGTTTTTGTGTTTAAAGAAAAACAAGTGATTCAAAGTAAGTAAGTACTACTTATGTATTACTTATGGACAATGATAATTATAATTTGACATTTATGTACATAAATAATTGTAAACTGAGGTAACCTCAGGTCTACACTCTAAATCTTGAATCTTTTGACGTAACGCGTCGTATTTGTATCTACTTTATGTATCTCAGTCACAACATAAACATGTAAAGAGTTGTATTTTTTAGGGTTCCGTACGCAAAGGTTCCGTTCCGGTTACGGCTTTCCTACTTTTGAAGAAATGTGTCTTTTGAACCGTAACAGGAAACAGTTGACATTTTTAGACAGTTGAACAGTTGACTGGTTGTCTGGAAGGAATCACTTTTAGTGATAAGGCCGCCTTTTTTACCCATCTTGTTCGTGTATATCGTCCCCTTAGAGGGAAAAGTCACCAACTGACACATTTGGCCAAAATGAGTTATTAACACCACCGTACTCAGAATAACCTGCTCTACGTTCCCGTCTCACTCACTTTTCGATATCTGCCATACTTTCCAAGATAAAAAGGTGGAAAAGTCACTAAGTACAGCTTTTGTGTGAATTCAAACAGGAAATAATAACTAACTCCAGCTGCATTATCATCCAATATAGCTACGAGCAGTTAGTGACTTTTCCAACGTGAATAAAAATCACTAACGGTACTTGGTGACTTTTCCCTGACAAAAATAATAACTAAGTGCAATTAGTTATTTTTTCTACGGAACATTATTTCATTTTAAAAATGAACTAACCGCATTTCGTGACTTTTTGCCTAAGCCCTAATTCCGTAAAGGCCGTTAGTGATTATTTCTCCTGAGAAACCGTTGAAAGCATTGTACTGAATTACACCTCCCGCGCCCGCCGCCCACATCACCTGCACCCTGCGTGCGCCCACCACTCAGTGTTGCAAACTTAGTGGATTTTCTACTAAAAATTGTGGTTTTGACCCCCTTTTAGCGTAGAAATTTTGCTTTTAGTTAGTGGTTTTGCGAGTGGTTCAAAAGACTAAAATTGAGTTACAAGAGAGCTATTTTTGAATTTCGTAAGGCTTGAGTCGTTCTCAAAAATGTCTTAAACTTTTATTTAAGTTTATAAATGCATTATTCTATAATGTTTTTGAAATTGTCCGATTTAAAAACAGCATTCCAATTAGTAGACAGGCGATTACTCAACCACTAAGCTGATTTACTGATTATTTACATAACTAGAAAAATATTTTGTTATACAACTGTTCGCTGTCGAGACACCAGGGCCATGGGCATTCGAAGCCAAACCTTTCTTGGCCTGACCAAGGATAAAGATAAGATAAAGGTTGTGACCTCCTCTGTCCTTAGCTGTGCAGCGGAGAAATGCCGCCAGTATAATTGCCACTTTTGGTCTATACATGTACGGACGGCCAGAAGCAAATAAGTTTTTCTTTGTGTAATTTCAATACTTTGTTTAGTTTAGTTATATTTTTAGACTTACAAATAAATCATAAGAAAAAGGGCTCACAACTATTTCCCGAGGGGGTACACAGAGATATTCTAAAACCTCAGAACATCCATGTTTCACTATTATAGTACCGAAATTCTCTGCAGTGTGACGGGGGTGTGCCCGTCGCCACTTGTTATGGACAGTGGGTACAATACATGCCTCAAATTTGAAGCATGCAGGTTTCCTCAGGATGTTTTCCTTCACCGAAAAGCCAGTGGTGTTACAATGGTACATACATTCAGAAAAAGTCATTGGTACGAGTCGGCCTGGACAAGGATCGAACCATCGCCTACTACATGGCAGGCAAGGTTACTCGCCACTGGACCACCACGACACGGCACTTACGGCACTTACAAATAAATGTTAATAATAAAGGTAGCAAATTACCAATATAACTACCCAATGTTTTCTTGTTTAGTGCCACATTTTGTGATTATGAGAGTAGGGCCTTCTGTTAGCGGTTTTCCTGTGCTTTTGAATCTGGTAGAGAGCTAATTTAACTGTTGGAAACACTGCCCCCACTTCAGTCAGATCGATGGAGCTAGCCGGTCGATGAACACCGTTGCGTTGTGTTTTAGCTTGATTTATACATTATTTCATGTGACATCATTATTTAAAGAGATTTTGATGAACAAGAGGAAGTTAAGCCCTGAACCTAACCTTCATACCGCGCTGTCACAAACAAGAAACAAAAATTCCTGACCTTCACATAATGGTTCCTGATACCTGACCGAAGGTGATCTTCACATGAATTTTTGTTTTTCTAGTGGCGAGTAACCTTGCCTGCCGATCAGGAGGCGATGGTTCGATCCCCGTTTAGGCCGACTCGTACTAATGAGTTTTTCGGAATTTATGTACGATTTGTAGCACCACTGGCTTTTCGGTGTGTACCCACAGTAAGTGGCGACGGGCTCACCCCCCGTCACACTGGACAGAGTTTCGGTACTACTGGTGAAACGTGGATGTTCTGAAGTTATAGAATATCTCTGACTACCCCTTCGGGGAATATAGTCGTCAGCATATGCTTATGCTATGCTTAAATAACTTTTAGTAATATTAAAGACACAAAATAATAGTGTTAGTTAAATTGGACAATCATAAACCTGCATTTCCAAATTGCATAAAGTCACCAACAACATGACAATAGTCACTATCGATTAATTTGGCAAAAATGTGTTGGATGGAAAACTAACTATCCTATTTTTCGTCTTTCGTGTGATAATTAGAGATCTACACTTTACTTTACAAAATGGGGATTAATTCAACGATTAATTTGTACTTACAAAAAATGTAATATTTAAAAATTTGACGTTGTTATGACGTTTTAAACTTAAAACCTCAATATCTCAAAACTATGCACATGTCAGTTAGTGACTTTTCCCTCTAAGGGGACGATATTGTTGTTGTTTTTTTGTATTTTTGGTGTGCAAATAAAAAATATTTATCTTATCTTATCTTATCTTTTATACAGAATATGAATCTACTATTTTGCGTATTATTCTGTTGGTTTTTTTTTTTGATTATTTTTGTTTCATATTCCTGATGAGTACGTTGTGGTATATTATGGGAGACAGACCACACTTTAAATAAAAATCTATAATTAGAATCACGCTCTTCTTTTGTTGAAGTTACGTATTCAAGTTCGCTGTTCGTGTCTTCTATGATTTCATCAACCGATGCGGGCCTGGTGGATGTGCTGGCAAACATGATACAGTCTGTCTAAAAAGTCTTGACAAAAATTTGGGCGCTGTCTCCACGCAAGAACGTCAAAATCAAGCTACTACAATTATTAGGTCACGACTTTATAGACAGACTGTAAACTTTGAACGTTGTTAACAAGGATCTAACAAGGAGTCACTGGCTCCGGCTATACTCGGATTTACATTCACTGCACAATCTTTGGCATGAATAGAATTTGCGGTCACATATTTTCTTACACGACGTAGAAAATTTCCTGCTATCTTAATTGTAAAAATTGTAGCACTAACTTGTTACTTTTTATTAAAAACGTCCCTTTAAGGCTGATAGTACGGACACAAGCATTAGCTAAGTAAACAACCACTTAAATTGAAATTTCAAAGGAACGACTTAAAGCAACCGTTTGACCTGGATAACCTTAGGAAGACTAAAGGCAAACTTTAGGTAATTTTTCCTTAAGTAGAACTTAAGTAATACTTCTAAACACTATTAAATTTAACTATATCTCCGTTAATTCTGTTTTCAGTAACTTTATGCCTAAGTTTGCATTTGGCGTGACCATACTTAAGGCAAAGTTAATACTACTTAACTTAACTAATCCTTAAGTCGGTATTTCTGAAAACTAAGACAACTTGAATTTATTAATACAGACTTCAGCAAAGCTTGTCTTGGTTAATGCGAAGTTTAGGTATATTTAAGGCAAAATTGATTTAGTCACGATCTGTTTTGCTGCTTGGGTAGTTTATCGGATTTATCGGTATGTGGCATTGACTTACACTCTAGCGATAGACAGGCCTTTTCAAAGAAGCAACATGTTCCACTTGAATGCGCTGGGCGCACAGCATTGATGTTCCCGAGTTCACGTCCTCACTGTGGCAATGACAGATATGTCCGCACGCAAAATGTTATTCTGTGTTGTTTTGTGTGACATTTTGTTTGTTTGTCTATCGTTAGAGTATATGTCAGTGGAATGTGGCATACTAGTGAAAACAATTTTGCTTTAATTGAGACTACACTACGCGATCATACTGGATAGAATTTCGGTTCTACTGGTGAAATGTGGATGTTCTGAGTTTTCAGAATATCTCTGACTAACCCCTCGATACATATATAACATACCTACTAGTGAAAAAGTAATTCTTAAGCTAAGGGGGTGTTGAGTTGTTTGGATTTAAAACTGCTTTAAAAATCTTCATTTTTTTACATCGTTGTTCTCAATCGTCCAACACTCACTTACACAAATACACTTTTATACAAACGCATCTATTATTATCCCTGGAATTGTAGGTAATGCGTGGAAATGCTGTGCTTTGTGATAAGTCAATTACATAAAACAATACACATATTCATATTATACACTTACACACACAAGCGATAGAAAAAGAAAGTTACCTATAGAAAGCACATTTTGTACCTTGATCATAATTTTGCTTTAATAAAATAAAATACAGAAAAAACTACATTCAAATTAACTAAAATCATTTAACAAAGTTTCTGAGTCCTCTTCACACCATCCATTCTAACCGTTATCTTTTATCATTCGTTGGTACAAAACTTTGTAAAAACGAGACCGCTTTCACAAAGAAAAAAGTTGCGTTAAACAACATCACTAAAAGTATTTTCTCTAAAAACTTCTAAACGAAGTTACTCAGGCGTATAAATGTAAGTGGAATAAATCAAATGAACTGCTCAGGGCTTGACCCCGGGGTTTTTTTACACGAAAACTCTAACGGTATATGTATAAGGGTCTGACGATGGAAGGAATGACGTTACTTGTTATTTTCAGTTCTTGAAACTTGGTAAAGAAATGAAATTTAAATCTATCTGCGTAAACAGGATCGTAGAAAAGACTTGTAGCAACGTTTTTAATAATTGGACGAATCACGGTTGTATGTGTGGTTGTGCATCTGTATTTTAACCAAATAGTGTATGATCTTTAAAAAGCACATCTCTAAATGTCTTTCTTAAAAGGCACTGACATATACTCTAGTGATAGACAAGCTCGTTCAAACAAGCAACATGTCACACAAAACAACACAAAATGGCACATTGCGGTCTGTCACTGTCATAGTGACGAACTGAACTCGGGAACATCAATGCTGTGCGCCCACCGCATTCAAGTGGAACATGTTGCTTATATGAAAAGGCATGTCTATCGCTAGAGTGTAAGTCTATGTTAGAAGGCCATTAATTCCTTCAGGAATCGTTAGCATCTTTGATACTCATACCGTGTGGCTATGGTCACTGCATCCGACAACTTTTATGATCGTAGCTGTTTCCCATTTCATCAAATTCCGGTGGGTAAAGGTGTACGCATATCTATCACAGGCGAACGAGCCAAAGGAGGCGAACGAATTGAATTTTAGAATTGGTTGTATGAAATTATATGACACCTCGAACACTTATACGCGGCGCAACGGACGAATCAAAAGAATTAAAGGGAAATTTGTTTCGTACGCTTCCTTTGGCTTCTTCGCCGCGGGTAGATATGCGGTCACCCAAGGCGAAAGAGTGCATCTGTGTTTAGAGAACACACTTATTATTTTTATAATATCAGCCGTCACTGTTCCATTGTTGGGCAAAAGGCTTCTATGCGTCCTGGTTTGGCGCTTCGGTAGGCCAGTTCTTTAAGAATCTGTCGACTTTCCATCCTTTCCTCAGTCCATTCGACGCAGATTTCGTTTTGCTGGGGACCAGTTGGTAGTGGGTATTTCTGCTGCATGCCAGATGACCTATAGCACTGCACAATATTTTGCGAACCTACCTGACATGTTTTGTAATCAATTCAATTGATGTCACGGTAATCAAAATCGGCTATGAATAAATTATCATCATCATCAATCAACGTTTGCAGTTCTGCTTACTCAGAAATGGGTATTAATCCTGTCTCGCTATATGTAATCTAATACCAAAACAAATTCATTTTTTCCGTAATTATCAGTAGGTATGTTTTGAATGATTTCATATAAGTAGAATAGAAAAACAATACGCCAAGCCCCGATTCGATGATGAAAGCACTGTATTCAGTAATTTATTGCAGTTATCACAATAATAATGTAAATACTTATAGTTATAGCCTATAGAATCCCACTGCAGGGCAAAGGCCTCCTCTCACGAATAAGGGTGAGAGGGAAAGGGCCATACTCCACCACGCGGGCCCAGTGCGTGTTGGTGGAGGCAAGGTAGTGGTCAACTTGCTGTCAGAGAATTTTCAAGCCGCCTCAATAGGCCTCTGACCTGGCTTAACGAATAGTTACAAAGCCATCTGACGGAACTATCCGAGACCAACTGCTTAACGTGCCTTCTGAAGCACGGAAACGCTCGAGATGAAATACCACTAAACGGTCACCCATCCAAAGACTGACCGGACCTGTAGGGCTGTAAGCTTCCGATTATATCGTTTACGAAATCGATAACGTTTTATGACTGTCCTAGCCAATTTTTTAATAATATTTTGTTTCTGTGATCATCGTGTTCATTATCTGAGATAAATTGACTAAATATTAAGAAGCAAAATCGCGAAGAACTGCTAAAACACCGTGTCGATTTGATACCGATTGAATCGGGTATAGTTACACAATAACCTTAACGTTGCTTAACTTCGGTGATCGTTTCCAATACCAAAGCTCCACTACGCCAAAGAGCGCTTACTTACTTATATTATATTATATTATTAAGAGTAACACAAGGTCTTATTATACGAAGTACTTCGAATTAATTATTATTTATTCGTAAATGACAACTTATGGTAAGAATATTACCAGGAACCGTTTCACTATAACCTCTGTAAAGTCACGCATAAGCTATCGGTTTCATGAGCTAATGTTAGCTTAGGATAGATCGTTTCAGATACTTTAATGCATGTCACTTCCCATTATTATTGGAATAAAACACGTTGCGAATGACACCATTCCACTTGATAGCATACCATCCTGAAACCTTGAATACGTATAGGTATTATGGATAAATGCGAACGAATTCGCTGGTAAAAGTAGTAGAGTTCGTTTGCGTGGATTTCTAAAAACCCATTTGTCCTTTAGGGGTCGATTTTTGAAAAACCTTTCTTAGCATAAAGCTAAAACTACTCAACGCTTAAAAACAAAGTTGTTAGTTGGGAGAATTTATCTGATCACCCTAATTAGGGTAATCTAATTTAGGGTGATCTAAGGTCGTGAGTTTCTGCATAAATAAATGTTAAAAGTTTGTTTGTTTTGAATCAAATAAGGAAACTTTAAAAGTAAACAGTAAAAGTAGCTCTCAAGTTTTAAAGTCATCTCAAAAAAATAAATATTTATTGTCAACCTAAAATAATGCGATTAAGAAAATGGAAAGATATAAAGTTTAAGGACACTCGGTGTTCAGCTAATGCATACTAATTCAGTCAACCGCTTTCGTTTTATTTAGAGTATAAATCAAAAAATAAAAAAGCCTTCATCATTTATTTCTTTACGGCTGCAAGCAAAAAGCCGTAGTGTTATATTATAGATTAGTCTAACCACAATGAATGTACGCTCATTGGGTACAACATAGCTCTAGATATTTTATCTCAAGTGCGTATGACGTATTCGTCGCGAAAGTCAACGGGTGTACATTTAAGGGCGTTTGAACGCTAAATTAATAACATTTATTATAAGAAAATTAATAAAATTTTTAAGCGCTATTATAAAGCCCCTGTTCCTTTATAACAGCGATACAAAATTATATGCCTTTTCATAGAAACAAGATAAAAATGTTCGGCCAGATGAATCGGGCGTTCCTACACCCTATGACGGAATGGCAGAGCAGAGCTGTCTTTTCTCCCTCCACATCTCGAAGCGTAGCTACCTATGGTTGGAGCCCTTTATGATCGGTTAGCTCAGACGTTGTACAGGGGTAGCGCGGTTCGATTCTAGCCTAAATTGTACTCGTACCAATGAGTTTTTTTGACTTTTAGTACGATTTGTACAGGTTTTGCAAAAAGAATGTAATTTTTTTTTTTCTAAAAGTTCCTGCATTTTGGACGGACATCACTAGTGACGACGAAGTGCCTTGATAAGTCAACCGAATAAGCAAATGAAATTAAAGATCAGGTTAAAGGACACTCAGAAGGGATACGGTCCTTGGCATAGAGCGTTACTGGGAGTACACCGGTGGATTGGTTACCGGGAATCGATGAGAAATCTAAATTCTTCAATACGTTGCGCGTATTTCGTCCAATATCTTATTACGACACGCCAGGACAGAGATCATCATTTATATACAACGTGTTAATGAATAAGCGCAAAACCTCAAACTCCAACTGATTCACGACAAAATAATTAGATTGAAACAATAATTTCATTATTTTGATAGTTAACATTTAAAGTTGTTCGCATTTTAAGTTTTCAGGCAAAAATGATTTGTTATCATTTCAGCAATGAATAAAAGCGCTAGTGCTTATGGATACATTTTAAGAATCTCTTTTTGGTAGTGAGTAGGGAGAGTGTGCCCGTGCGTTGTGTTGTGTGTTGAGATCGAGTTCAGTAAACTTTGATTTTTACGAATAAATTATTTATAATTTTGAAGAAAAAAAATCCTATGTTGAAATCGTGATAATTCGATTCTGCTCTCGATTCTAAATAAACTTTTTTCCAGTTGTAGTATAGTAGTAACACGTTGTATACGTCCCACTTCATCAGGGCACAGGCGTACCCCTCATGGAGGGGTATTTTTCCACCACGCGTGTCTAATTCGAATTGGTGGTCTACACATCCAGATCAGAATTTCTTATTCAGCGTATGCAGGTTTCCTCAAGATGTTCCGAAGATGCCTTCACCGTTTGAGAGTAGTCAGTGTTACGCACTTAACTTATAAAAATCATTAAAGGCATGGCCGTGCGGATTCAAACCTACACCCTCATGATGGAGTGTCCATATCTCTTCGCAACACGCTACTGACGACGCTCTCCCTCATATAAAATAATGCATATTTTCATTCTGAATATGCTCTAATTAAAATATCTCTACTCTCTCGAAAAAAATGTTCGTATATAAGCATATTAGACATTTTATTAAATAATAAGTAGCCGCCATGAATATCCACATTCCGATAGCAGTTCTAAATAAACTTTAAACTAGCTTTTGCCTGTGACTTCATCCCCATTCTTCTTCTTTCGCGTCCATATTGTTCTACTAATGTTTCTATATTTCATTTGCCAGTTATTCGGAGATGAGTATATCCGAGGAACCTTTAAAGTCGCTGAAGTACAGCATCAAATGCGGGAAAATCTATTGCGCTGGTTTGGACACGTTATGCGCCGAAGCGAGAACCATATGACTAGACAGGTGATGACCATAGAAGAGGGAAAAAGAGGTAGAGGACGCCCACCGACCACCTGGATGCGAACCGTCTCGAAAGATATGTTGACGATGGGCTTAACGCCAGAAATGATGCAAAATCGCCAAGAGTGGTGAAATATTATCGGAGTGCTGACCCCAAATAGGGAACAAGCCAGGATATTGATTGAGATATTCGGCGATCCTGACGGGTCCTCTCTCGTGCAGGTGTTCGGGCACAATGGACATTCCAGCAAGTGCGCCATCGACTGGTCCAGTTTGCCGCAATCGCACTGCATTAGGGTCCCTGTGGCCTGTACCCCCAATTGCATAAACTTTGTCTGCAACGACCAACCTGAGTGCGAAGCCGATTTAGGGACTTCCATACTGATCATTGATTGCGTGATAGGCATTATTGCACCATTGGCATTCCTCATAATTGGTCTGCACTATCCTAGAAAATTTTGAAAGTGTTCACATAATTACCTACCATAGATTTAGACGATCAATCAATCAGATATACTGACACCAAAACACAAACAGAAATCATCAGAATATCTCGAACTACACCCTCTGAGAATATAGTCGTGCGCATGTAAGTTCAGGAATCCATAAGGACTCAATAACTCATCGATCAAAAAGAAACTTTCACATACTCAACTAAAACAATCCCAGTACATCCCATGGAGGGTCCAACTTAATTAGAGACTGTATATTTGGGTTACATAAATAACATACTTAATAGTTAGGCTGAAATTGGGTCTCTATTATTTGCGACCTCATTTTCGTGCCGTACGTACTTTGGTAGGTAAGTGATTGAATAATTGTTTGCTTTCTGTTGTGAGACATAATGTTTCTTATGCGGTGTGGCTGACGATAAAATAACATAATTTTATGATACACTTTTACATTTACAAATTAACCTATAATACACCTAATGGCCAGCAGTAGGTTGATTTAATTGATTGATACGGTACATTACCCACCCAATGATATATTTCATAGGGTCCTTCTTATTATGACGCTTTTTACCCGACTGCGCGACGCAAAGGAAGGGTAATGTGTTTATTAAGAGGATGATTAGACCATCAAAATGAAAAAATTTCTCACTTCTTTGACAATTTTCACTAAAGAAATTTTCTTGACAAACATCGAAAACACAAAAAAATAAATCATCTGCCCTATACAATATGATGGAATTGAATATGGTGCGTTGAAGTTTATATGAAACTATAGATTTTTTTTTGTGATTTTGATGTTGGTTCCATAGAGAAAGAGGTTAGTTTGATCGTCTGATTATCCTTTTAAAAAATGGTCAGATATTAATAAGATTTTTCATAAGTCTTTTCTTAATAATCTATAACTTTAACAATTAAATTTTACACCAAAACACAGTATTTAGCCAAAATGAAAGAAAGAAAACACAGGAGATACAAAATAGGCTAATATAGCTCAAAAGCCATAATATTAATATTTTATTTCTGAATTTCCTTTATTTCACAACACACAAAATATAAATATATGAAATAATTTTAATAACGTGCCAAATAATTACAAAATGATGAAACGTTGGCGTTGAAACGGTGGTAATCTGATTTTGTAATCATTTTCCCTGGGATTTGTAATAAAGAGGAGAATAAATCTGCCTACTTATATTACCTTGATAACAACCACATTTATGGAGTTGATTATTAATTTAGTTCCCAAATATTGAATTAATAATAAAAAACAAGGAAGAAATAAAATGAAGTGAAGAGAATGACCCAAAATATTCAAAATTTCATGTTTTTATCATCAGTGGTTTAGGCTGTGAGTTGCCTTGTCTATCAGTCAGTCAGTCAGTCAAAGAACTTTTTCGCAAATTCCTGCAAAATGTGTGACTATATTCCCCGAGGGGGGTAGTCAGAGATATTCTGAAATCTCAGAACATCGACTTTTCACCAGTAGTACCGAAACTCTGTCCAGTGAGACGGGGGTTGAGCCCGTCGGCGTCGGTCGCCACTTATAATGGACAGTGGGTACAATACATGCCTCAAAATTGAAGCATGCAGGTTTCCTCACGATGTTTCCCTTTACCGAATGGTGTTACAAATCGTACATAAATTCCGAAAAACTCATTGTTACGAGTCGGCCTGGACGGGGATCGAACCATCGCCTCCTGCACGGCAGGCAAGGTAACTCGCCACTGGACCACCACGGCTGTTTGTGTATTGTTGACTTGAAATGATAACAATTAATGCCGCAGAGATATTTACTATCATTTCTTTAGTTTCCCTCTCTATATCATCTCCATACAACGATAATCTTACACCGCAAATTTCGTTTCGCGTTCAATATTATCGCTGAATAATAGATTTGAAAATGGTTAGAGACGAAAAACGTCAACTGTCTTGAAAACGGATAAAAATCAAAATAGTTTCTTCAGAAGCAGTCTGACATTTCCTAGAAAGTGGGTTGTTTTGATCCACTCAGTAAATTTTTGGTAAGCCATATTATATCAAATATTATACAAGGTGTAAACTTAAATGCGTAACATACTTTATGGGGTGCGTCAGACCATCAAACTGAACAACTTTTACTGGACCAGAATTAATTGCGAAAAAATCTGGTGTTTCACACATTCTGGTCGAGGCGCTGATATTTTCTATGGAACAGCATTTTTGTTCGAATTTTATATTAGCTCCAAAAAGTTTTTCAGTTTGATGGTCTAAACTACCCTGTTCGATATTGTAACGCATTTATATTAGCATAGCATAACAAATGCTCACGACTATATTCCCTTAAGGGGTGGGTAGGTAGTCAGAGATATTCTGAAACCTCAGAACATCCACGTTTCACTAGTAGTACCGAAACTGTGTTCATTGTGACGGGGAGTGAACTCGTCGCCACTTGTAATGGACAGTAGGTATAATAATACAAGCCTCGAAATTGAAGCATGCAGGTTTCTTCACGATGTTTTCATTCACTTAAAAGCTAGTGGTGTTAAAAATCGTACATAAATTCTGAAAAACTCATTGGTACGAGTCGGCCTGGCCTTTGGTGGGTGGCCTAGGTGACTCCCGTGGATCGAACCATCGCATCCTGCACGGCAAGCAAGGTTACTCACCACTGGACCACCACAACTTTTTAAAACCCTGTGTAATTAGGAACGCAATCTGACATTATCTAGAAAGTGGGTCGTTATAGTTCACTCAGTAACTTTTCCTGTTATGTCATTTTAAGTAAAATATTTTAATAAGCACAGGAAAGTGAGGATGATCTTTAACTTGCACATAACTCACCCAAAATTTCATTCCTGACCATTAAAACTGACAATGTTAATAGCATAACAAGTTACCCCATTCGGAGAGGGTTGGGGGATAATTTATCGTTGTCAGATAATAAGCTAATCCAACACAGGGTTGTCCCAGATGAGGGTCATTTGACTGACCGCTTGCTACGTGTAGACGGCACTTAATTAGCTTTCTAACGATTGTTTTACCTTGAATCTGAGGTTCGAATTTCGATTCCATGTGGTCTTCACAGGGGTATACCCTTCTCTTCTTGGTATCTATTCAATGCGTGACGTATTAAAATGGGCCATCAAACTGAACAGCTTTCACTATACAGGGTGAAAAACTAAGAGTCTACCCATCCAACTGAACAACTTTTACTATGGGAGCAAACCGATCTGAGCAAAAAATAAATCTGCTGCTCCGTACTAAACTGCAATTCCTACTCGACTCAAATGTATGCAACAACTGATTTTTTTTGCTCCAATCGGTTTGCTCTCACAGTAAAAGTTGTTCAGTTTGATTGGTAGACTTATAGAAGGATTCTAATGATATCAATTTCACCCTGTAGAGCCAAAATCGGAATCGTGAAAAAATATTGCTTGTAATATCAAAGAAAACGTCCATGACTTTGACTCAAATGTCTTAAACAGCAGATTTTTTTGCGATTTCAATGTTGGCGCAATAGTAAAAGTTGTTCAGTTTGATGTTCTGCAGCACATTTAATATGGAACGTAACGAATTTTACATCCTCCCGTATAGAAGTATACATTTTTTCCGCATACCTACTATACTAATATGAGTTAAGAGTCAACCCTGACCTAAAATCATGAAACTTGAAACTTTGAAGGTGTCATTATCCATCCCTGAAAACTTCAGTATGCAAGGGAAACGACCTTGATCCAATGAAAGTTTCAACAAACTAAATGTCCTAAAAGGGATTATAAGTTTATGGTAATGTTTATTCCATAGCAAAAATTGATCAGCATAACGACTTAACTCTTAAACCACCAAACGTATAACACTCCGTTAAACTTACTAAGTCGGAGGTCACGTTTTGTAAACCGTTAGTAGGTACCTTTGTTTAGAAACTCGAACAGAAATTGAATGACCTTCCAAAATACACTTTCATTACGATGTTACCCAATTTGTTAGCCAATTTGTGCTACAACAAAACAATTTTGCTGTTGTCCTAATATTTGTATTTTACAGCGTTTGTTTACGTAAAAAGGCAAATTGAAAAATTTTGTTGCTTTCATGTAAACTGTTGGCTATTTGGGGTTTAAACGTTTTACATTTTTTTTTTCATCGATTACCTAACTACGATTTAATGATGTACATTTTATTTGCTAAAACGTACGTATTTCTCGCTGAACGCACTATGCATCGCTCAATTCACTATACCTACTTACCAGAAATGTTAAACAAACATTTCACGACCATGGCATGAATCTACATTGAAGATAATAGCAAAAAGAAATTATTGGGGGCGTAGGATACGTAATGAGACCATTTTTATAATTTCTGTCTTTTTGTCTGTCTGTCTGTTTGTTTGTGCAAATTCATGAGCTGATTTAGATAGGGTTTTCAAAAAAGCTTATGGCTTAGTATACGGGTTAACATTTAAGATTTATGTCATCGCAATCGGTTTACTAAATCCAAGTTATGAGTATTTAAACTTAGTGGTCTGCGCGTACGAAATCGCGAGCGCCGCTAGTCGTAAATACAATAAAAATGTGTCATAATCATAATAGGGCATGAACAATGTCAGTATATTAATAATTAAGCCCAGTGTCTCAAGATATAGACATAATGATGGCAATTGAGAGCGTGGAATATAATCCCGACCTAACTCCAATTATTTTGCGGCTCCGCTTGATTGATGGGGTGTGCTTGGTACAACGTCTGATGGGTAGAAACAATTAAGTTAATTTATATATCTGCTATCACATATTTTATATCTGGGTGACCTATTTTAATAGACTTTAAAAAAGGAGGTTCCTCATTTAGTTTTTATTTTAACTGCCTTTCTAGTCATAGCATTTCTTAACCAATTTAGATAATTTTTTGAAAATTGCCGGGATGAACAACAAAACTATACAGGGTGTAAGGAAAAGTATCATTAACCTTTCAACCACATACTCTACCCATCAAACTGAACAACTTTTATTATGGGAGCAAACCGATCAGACAAAAAAAATCTGTTGTTCTCATAGAGAAATTACGTGTCAACCATTAGATGCTTTTTGTCTCTCCACCCTCCCCTCACACGTCTCACACCCCTGCCGGTGGTGACAGAAGTTTCTATAGAAACAAGCTGATACGCCATCCATACGTTTTAGTCGAGTAGGCGTTGCAGTTTAGTATGGAACAGCTGTTTTTTTTTGTACTGACAGGTTTCAGGAGCATTCCCATAGTAAAACTTGTTCAGTTTGAAGGGTAGAATATGTGGTTTAAAGGTTAATGATACTTTTCCTTACACCCTGTATAATGTATAACAAAATCTTTGACGACTAAATCAGTTTCATCTCAAATAAATTATATATACCTAATGATTATGAAAATGTGCAATAAATCCGAATTTCTCTAAAACTTCTAAAAGTTTTGGTCTTCTTTCAAAGTCCCCGTACTAAGTAAACACTAGGCCTACATTTATATAAATCATGGGAATTTAATATTTAGCACTTTAGGCAAAAGAATCAATTGAGAAAAGTGGTCGATAAGACCTGGAAGAAAAATGTAATTATGATATTAATGTGATTTTTGGATTCTTTCATTAATGTTTACGTGATTTAAAAAAAATAAATTACACAAATATTAAATTTTCTGAAAAACTTTGTAACAAAATAAATCATTAGAAGACATACTTTAAAACAAGCACTCTAATAAAACTCCTTTGATCAACAGATACACCTTTGATAAACTCTTTGATACAAGGATCCACCCTGATCAAAGATAAACTCCACACTAAAGCGTTAAGTAGTTTATATCCGACCCCTTCGATACCCAACTGCCTGATTGGTTTATGGGAGGTCCTTTCGTTAAATTAAATAGGTTTGTTGTATAGACTCAAAATCATTTATCTATAACAAATCTATAGGTACAACAATGGAGTAAGGGTACAACGCAATACTTCTTATTGTGTGGGCCATAGTAATATTAAGTTTATGGTGTGGACAGCAAGCCCTGTTTTCAGAGTTTTTTCAGACCACCTTACGACCTCTGACGTGGTTCTTATATAACGCCTACTACCACCAGAGATAGTAGCCGGGACCAATGGCTTAACGTGCCATCCGAAGCACTGAATCATTTTTTTTTTCAGCCAATCAGGTTATTCAGCCGACAATATCCTAACTTCAGCCCACAAAGTGACATATCACTAGGTGTCCCCAATGGGAATCGAACCCACGACCTCCAAGAGTCACGAGTCCAACGCTCTAACCATTAGACCACGGAGGCAGTTCAGGAGCAGGCTAGGTGTAAAGCCTGGGAACCGGCCGTGGTCCTATTTAACACAATACTTTAAAATAAGCATTTTACGTTGAAAACATATACAACTGCGTGCTTAAAAATCTCGTTGGTAGTTGCAAACAGTCTGTGACCTACCCAAAAGGGATTATGGTTGTGAGTTTATTTATTTAGTAGTTTTTTGAGACCAAGAATCAGAGATCACGTGTGCAAAAGATTGCACGTGATTGCGAAAGTGCGGTAAAGCTTGGGGGAAACCTTTGTCCCAACAAAGGGACGAAACGAGTTTCGGAGCAATCAGCAAAAGAAAAATATAGTCCTTTTGCGCCCATTTTCAGTTAATATATCTAAATCTTTTGATGTATACAAGTCCGACTGTAACTTGGCTGGTTTTATCAAAAGAAAACGCTTACAAATACTTTGTCAGCAAACATTGTATCAGAAAAACTGGATCGTCGCCAATTTTTTTTTTGTTCCCATACTAAGGAACCGAAGAAGTGTTATCGCGTTTTTTTTTTCTTCGACAATAAAACGAATCCGCCTTACGAGTACAATAAAAAGTTACTAGCAATACGGTCCATTGACTTTCACTGCCTCTTACACAATGTGTTTAAATTCACGATTAACTCCCATATTTTTAACCGACTTCAACAAAAGGAGGAGGTTCTCAATTCGACCCGTATGTTTTTTTTTTTGTATGTTTGTTACGCGATTACTCCGCCAATTGGGGATTGATTTTGATGATGATTTTTTTGTTTGGTAGGTCATACTTCCAAGGTGGTCCCACGAAATTGATTCAGCGCTTGTTGAAAAAATCTACAACAACAACAAATATATACACAGTCACGGACTTGAAAAAAAGACGGACGTAATGTTACACTAGATAGATGTGTAGCATTAAAGGTCCTAAAATTTCGTTTGTTCTGGGCCTACACTCACACAGATGCACCAGTTCTAGGCGCAGGTCATGTACCGCGCGACAGTGCGACAGCACGCAAACCATAGACTACGATTTTTTTTTCACTTACGCTGGTAGACGGAACATCAGCGTAACCGCGTATGAGATAGCGATAGTCATGAAATCCTATACTTACAACTTGTATGAAGCTAGATGTCTGCCTCCGGAGTCAGACAGCCGTCGTAGAACAAAAAAGTGGTTACGTCGATAAGGACAGCAATAAGAAGCGATCTCCTTTTTTAACTAGAGCGAATTTGCTATGTGCATCTCTTACTGAGTGAATATGACAAGACACATGCTTCCTTCTAGTACCTTCTCTTTCTACGATGCACACACATAATACATAGGTGCTTCACGTATGATTAAAGGATACTACGTTCGTCTTTTTTCAGGTTCGTGACACAGATGACGTTTATATTTGTCGATTCTCTTCAGGAGTGCGATTTTTGAACATCACACGTTCAAATCAGCGGTAGAAAATGTCAAAATTACTATGGACTTATGGAGATTATGCATATTTCGTCTTTCTACTGCTAATTCTAACTTGTAATGTTCAAAAATCACACTCCAGCCACAGACCAGAACAACACTAAAAAGATCTGAAGCATGCAAGGTCCTACATTTTCGTTTGTTCTACAAGGGTCCTATACTCACACAGATGCACTAGCTCTATGCGTAGGTCCTACAACCCGCCACCATTATGTACCGCGTGACAGTTCGTCAGCACGCACACAAATATAAATGGGTGCTTCACTCGTGATTAGACCAGATTAGGTCCGTCTTTTTTTCAAGTCCGTGACTCCAGCAAAATAAATGTTTTGATGGGGACTGTCAAACTATGTTTTTTTTAACTGTCATAACCAAGAAGTTTTATATGCCTATATTTATATGTAAAGCTTCTTGGTCATACTCAAGAAGTTTCGAATCTATAGGTCATACTCCAAGGGGAGCGTGTAATTTCTCTATGGTCATACTGTTGTGTTTAAACGTATAAAAACTTCATGGATATACTCGTACCTAGTACCGAAACACATAGATTTAATAATTTTTTCCCCTCCGGCCGCAAAGCGTCAATTTTCGTCCCGCTGCGCTAAACGAAGTTGCCGCTTTCCACCACGGTCGAGGAGAAAAATAGTATACTAACCTCAGACAGTAAATAAGAAAGCCTCAGATCAAATGTTTGTTGACCTCGGCTTCGCCTCGGTCTTCGAATTACATGGGATCTGGGCCCTTTCTTCCTTTCCAGTCCTCGGTGTGTAATCTCCTATAATTGATCATGGCGGCGGTCGGTAATGTTCGTCTTTTTTTAGGGTTCCGTAGTCAAACAAAGAACCCTTATCGTCTATTACTTTACTTTCGTCAATTCTGTCTGCCTGTCTGTCTGTCTATATGAGGGTGTTTGGGCGTTAGTCCACGACGCGTGCCCAATGCGGATTGGTAGACTTCACAATACGCATCAGAATTTCTTCTTCTGCATATGCAGGTTTCCTCACGATGTTTTCCTTCACCGTTTGAGAGCAGTCGGTACTACGTACATAAGTTAGAAAAACTCATTAGTACTCATTTATGCATCTATTAAATCGAAATATGGCATAAAGACATATAACAGTAACCCAAAAACAGAAATGTTGTACGAAAGATGGGTTGGATTGTTTTTAATCGAGTGTGGTGAGAGCGTACACCGTATCCTTTGCATTTACTTATAACTGATATCTAAGTCGAACTAATATATTTCACCTAGATTTCAACACTGAAAATTTTGAAATAAAAACATTTTAACAAAAAATTAAAACCGACTTCAAAACTAAAAAGGTAAAAATAATAATATTGCAGTCGTTGACTTTTACATTCGCATCTAAAAGAACATTAATTTGTTTTATTGGAGTCGGTGTCAAGCCAAGCCAAGCCAAAAAATTACTGCAAGCCCGGTTGCGAATCGTCCGGCTTGACACCGACTCCGATAAAACAAATTAATGTTCTTTTAGATGCGAATGTAAAAGTCAACGACTGCAATATTATTATTTTTACCTTTTTAGTTTTGAAGTCGGTTTTAATTTTTTGTTAAAATGTTTTTTCTTCCTTCTAAATCGTTTTTCTCTTCAAAACTCGAATGTCGGTTTCATCTTTATCCTAAAAACTTTACCTCATATGATAGTTCCCGGATATAGCCGTTAGATGGCGGTATTCGTTTAGTTATGTAGGGGATTGATTATACACAGTGAAACACTAATTGTTCTTCACCTGGCTGTTTCACTCCTTTTCTAGCGGAAGCCCCACAACAACGAGTTTCAAATTCACCTCTTACCATAATTAGTTAAAGCATCCACAATTCAAGCATATAACGTTGATTGACAATCTCTTTACTACAATAGTATGGTAATTCAAACTTAAGTCCGTTATTAAAGCAATACTACAACCCTCGCTCGTGTGTTCTCAAGTCATCTCCAACCGACTCTTAAAACGTGAGCTTCAAGCCGGGAAAAATAGCGTCTAGTTTATTAATACGAGCCTAATAACATGCAGTCGACTGGAGGAAAGAAGACTGAAGAAAATGCATGTCTTTTATTCTTTTCTTTCCGACACTAAAAATAATTAGCATCTAATCTCATCGAGAATCTTATAACGTAGGATTTTTGCGTGCCTTTTACTTGTAACTCGTGATCTACTTGTAACTTTTCTGAGCAAATATAGATATTCTATTATGTAGGCGCTTATTCCAGTCTCTTCAAATTTGCTAGACTTCTTCATTCATTTGTTCAATCTTGATGCCTTATTTGACTTAGTACAACATTACCAAAATGTTTATTTAAGTCGTCTAAAACCCCGTTTAGATTTCCTTTCAAATTCCCTATTGAATTTGGAACACTATCTACAAATACCCTATAGCTAATAAAGATTAGACATTCATAAATTGTAATAAAAAGGTCGCTAAAAAGGGTCCCGATTCTGAGGTCCAATCCACTCAAGCCTCACATCCGAAAATTACACTTTGTGAATACATTCGAGGAAAAAACGTTGAAAGGGTCCTATTTACTTAACGTTTATTTTCAATCAGACCTTGTAAATATGTATTTTCGTATTGTACGGCTGAAACAATGGAAAGTTTGAAACCGAGGTCGTTATTTTGAAAGGCAATTTTAGTTTAGTTGGTTAGGCGTAACTTGGACAGAGCGGCGGCGTGGCGTATCCGTAATTCATTATAAATTAAATTTTTAGTATGAACCGACATAAGCCGGCTTTTTGCAGAAGAAAAACGTGAATAAAACATACCTACTTCAATTTCGAAATTATTGAGTCTATTTAGAGTGCACCTGTCGATTACAGATTTTACAATTTTCGAATTATTTGATTCTGAATTTTTGTTCTCCAATTCATTTTTTCCCACTTTTTATGTTTACCCGATTCTTTTCGTTTCCGGGTTGACAATAACTCGGTCGTTACAGCACGTGGGGACCCAGCAGGCGGTATAACGACTAGTGAAATTAGCCGGTCGATACGCAGCATGCCGACCCCCGCAGGCGGGGCAACGACCAATGAAATTCATCAGTCGATTTCCAGCACGTGGAGATCTGTCCCTGATATAAGGAAGTCTCTAAGAAAAAAACTTTATAGCAAGAATTAAAGAAATCTCTGGCGTTCGGAATGCGTTATATTGACCAATGAAAATGGTTCTCCGAATCAGTCTTATAGCACAGAATATATATAATATTCAACCAGAAAAACAGCTTCATACAAGTTTGCAGCGGCCAGTAGCAGCGATGTTTCTACCAAACTTCCGCTCATTTTCGTATGAAATCGTTCACGTATTGCTGCACGCTGTGCATACAGAGGTGTACCGGCCGCAATACCACAAGTTTGAAGCAATTTTTAAGCTAGGATGTCTATTAGTTGCATAAACACCGAAAGGCATGCGTTTTAGAAATCTCCCACACACCTCGAATGCATTCTCTATCTACCAATGAAAATTGGCAGATTAAAAAAAAAGGAATGAAAATGAGAAAAAAAAAACTTAATTTAATCATCAGGTTTTTGGTGCCTGTGGGACAGGCATGAGCATTATTATATCATATCAACTCTGTATTTACAGTTTTACCGATTTTATGATAATTAATCAACGAGTCACCTGTAATTTTAATTCAAATTGCATGTTAATACAATAAGCAAGCGTAGTTATCTCACAATGATAACTTACAGTATGATAGATGGTTTTAATTACCGTATGGTCTTTGCCATCCATCCTGTAACAGCGTACACCATTAATTTTACCGTCAACTGTGTTATCCGTATAGTCCACTGAGATCCTTTATCATGCACCCGAGCTTAAGTTTGAAGAAGGGACTTGAATTCAATATCACAAGGACTTGAGAGGCCTTGCGTCCAATGAGATCTGGAGTAGGATTCACTGTGTAGACATTGTTGAGTATTTCATTGTAATCTTATTTTAATGAGACCACAAAAATATAAGTAAACATAATAAGACTATACAATATACTACTGTTAATGAATTTTTAGAAGTCTGCTATCTAGTCTTAGCTGTAAATTAGTAAATTTTAATATAACATGTATCTAAAAAAGCAAACGTAGGCAAATGTATTCTAAAGGTTTAAGGCAAATGCTTCCGAGAACTCAAAGAAGTGAAAGTACCCATCAATATGAACAACTTTTACTATGGGTTCAACAAAAAAGTTAAAGTTAAAGTTATAGCCTGTAGAATCCCACTGCAGGGCAAAGGCCTCCTCTCACGAATAAGGGTGAGAGGGAGTGGGCCATACTCCACCACGCGGGCCCAGTGCGTGTTGGTGGAGGAAAGTTAGTGGTCACCTTGCTGTCAGATAATTTTCAAGCCGCCAATAGGCCTCTGACTTGGCTTAACGAATAGTTACAACGCCATCTGACGGAACTATCCGAGACCAACTGCTTAACGTGCCTTCCGAAGCACGGAAACGCTCGAGATGAAATACCACTAAACGGTCACCCATCCAAAGACTGACCGGACCTGACGTTGCTTAACTTCGGTGATCGTTTCCAATACGGAAGCTCCACTACGCCAACGAGCGCTTCAACAATGAAATGAAAAAGTTTTCGGGAGCTTTTGCCTTCTGTAGGTGTGTTATAGTAGTTTATAATTTTATATTTTACTTTATATGTATTACCTATAAGTAAAATACTAACTGATATTATTCCTAAATTTTCAATTGTATACTTTTTGTTTTTGTTACAGTTGATACAATGATAACATTTTTAGAATTTTTAAAAAACTTTATAGAATTAGTACGAAATTATTAAGTACCTAAATAATAAATAAATATCTTGGACAGTGTCACACAAATTATCTAGTCACATTTAAAGTTCCAGAATCTAGCCTGGACTTGTATTATGATAACTAGACAACGATATAGAATACATATATAGATACAAACATCCATGACTCGGGTACAAATATTCATATTCGTCATACAAATATTTGTCCCTTACGGGATTCGAACCCGCGACCCCCGGCACAGCAGGCAGACTGTGCTGTCGGGCCGTCTGTCGGACCTATATCATTACAAATATACAAGATATTCATTACGTTCATTCATTGTTTTTTTAAGACAATTAGTATCTAATGAATTGACTAGAAAAATAAACGGCGCTACGAACCTTGCGCAATCGCAATAGGCTTTATCTATTTAGCAAATCTTTTTTACCATCTTGGGCAGGCTCCATGATCAACTTGACTAAAGAAAAAGGCGCTGCGCTATGATTACAAACTGGCCCCCAGTCTACCCATACGTTAACTAATTCACTTTACAAGAATTCCTTGGAAGCTTCTGTAAATATGTGAGAATATCTCAAAAAGCCTCCTCAGGGAGCTCTTTCATACTCCTCCTGCTTTGTATAAGACTGTATAACGTAGGTAGAAACTGTTGGGACATTCCTGATATGAAATTCTACGTCGAAAACATATTTTCTACAGAATGGCAGAAGTGCTAACGGTATGACAGGATGGATAAATAAAGAGATTTTTGCACATAAATGTGTTTGTTTACCATCGTATCGCTATTAGAAACATTGTCGCATTCCTGGAAGGAAAGTAGCGAAAATGTTTAGTGCTCCATACTAGAATAGGAAATATACACTATCGGAATATCTTTGGCGTTTGAGATGTGTCTGATGAATTGTTTGAAAGCAAAAAAAATCAATTCACAAAAATATAGGATGCGAGAATGTTTGGCTTCTTGTTTACAGACTTTAGGTAAATTACAATAATGGGCCAAGAGCAAAGTGTGTACTTGCATATAGAGGGTTCCAAACCTAAATTTTACCGTTACAAGAGATGAGAACAGTATACTGTAATAAATATTGAAAAAATAAGTCTCGGGCGGGACTTGAACCCGCACTCTTCCAAAACAGGGAATTTCGTTTTTCAATTTAGCCACCGAGCGCACGACCGACCCAGAGAACGAGGCTGAAACATGTTTATAATCAATAGTACAATTAATTATTTAAATAGAGAAATTATTTAATAAAGAAACAATTAAAATGGCTGTCACTTTCCCTGTTATCCAGAATGTCAGAAACATCCGTAATAGTGTTCCGTAGCAATTTTTTTAATTGCTTATCTATTTCTACTCTGTCTTTCTCCATATAAATAAATAGAGTAGTGGATCGCAAGAGGTTTTTTACACTGTTACAGCATCCGCTATAATATATTTAAAAGAGCTAGGTATATTGTTGCATACTTGCAGAACTTTTTACTCCAGTATCTACTTTAAAAGATAAGGGGAGGGAGAGGGACTAAAAAGAAATATGTCGGTGAAAGAGTGACTAGGTTAGCCTTTCGCCCACAAAAACAATGCAACAGAAAACTTCGTGGTCTCGTAAGTCACGAGAATAAATAAAATAGGGTGGTCCATCCATGGTATAGGCTATTATGAAACTAGAGCAAATATAGTAGTCGACCGGATATCTAATTATAGGGCATAACCCTATTTGGCCTACACTATAGGCAACTTAGAACGGTAACGATTCTATAGACTAGAGGAAATTAAATAATGAACTTTAGCTCCTATGTACACAGTTCAAATTGATATCTCTATCACAAAGACTTAGTAAATTATACGTACAGTTTACACAATCACAAAAGGCTCGAAATTGTTTCATAAATAATGAAGTAAAATTTAAATTAATGTTAGTCAAACAAAAAGTAGGTTATAATGCAAAATTATCAAATTGTTATAGATTTAATTAATTCTTTCTCATTAAGATTTATTACATACAGACTTTGTGTATCCTTTTTAATATGCAGACATATAGTAGAATACTATCAATACGCGAGTTTATTTCACGTCTTTTGTTACCGCTGTAAAATCAAAACGTAATAAACACCACCACACACCTATGCTACTGGTTACATGAATGCAATTAAATTAATTAGTAACAACAAATGTAAGACGCTGTGGTGGTCTAGTGATAACAGCACCAATAGCGGTGAAATGAGTAGGTATACTACTGGAAGCTGGCAAAGGTATTGTCTATACGTAAAGTACAGAAAGCGAAACATGAATGTTACTCCTTGGCGATAGGTACCTAATGTTCTTTCTTATTTTCTGTCGTTGTTTCCGACGTCAACTTTGTCCTTTTCTAATAGTGCACAAATTCATTCAACAACGATTTAAAATATTGGCATGAGTCGTTGGATAGAAAGGGACAAACGTGAAGTTGGAAACATCGATGACGGAAACGTACGAAAAAAGGACGAACATTACTGACTGCCATTGCCTATTTTCATTTTTCCATGCTTATAAAGAGGACTGGTATACCTACATTGGTTTATGTCTATAGCATAGGGTCCTTTTTAATAAAAACACACTGACACTTTTTAAGGGGATGATTAAACCGTCAAACTGACCAACTTTCTCTATGGCACCAACATCGAAATCGCGAAAAACAATCTCCTGTTGCATACAAAACTGCAAATCTACTCTAGCCAAATGTATGGCTCAGCAGGTTTTTTTGTTTGTAATTTCTACGTTGGTCCCATAGAGAAAGTTGTTCAGTTTGGTGGTCTGATCATCCCCTTACAGAGTCAGTATGTTAAGAAGGAACCTGTATACTATTAATTTATTTGAACGCCACGCCACGCTCATCGCTAGGAACCAATGAGGGTCGCCGTCAACGGATAGGTACGTCATCATGCAGGACATCATCATCATCATCATCATTTATTTTGTGTCTTCATCAAAATAATACAGCCAAAAAAATTACAAACGTACTATAACATAGCAAACACCCATTTCCCAAACTAAAAGCAGGCCTTTTTGTCACCTCGTATATATCAACGCCTACCTCTTCCCACAACTCAGATTTCACTTGCTAATCTATCTTCCAACCTTATTCCTACTAGACTTGGTAATGTTAGGATTGGTAAGATTTCTTTGTAGTTTTTCGCGTCGTGTGTGCATACAAGCACATAAGTATTGAGTTACTCGTAGATTTACAGGGTTTTACGATAAACAATTGTACCCATGATACTGAACAACTTTTCCTACCTATAAAAATTTCATCTTTTCATACAAACGTTCTATCATCAGTTCTTTTAGTATGGAAACTGTAAATTTTATTCGAGAGTATCTTCTTAGAAAAAGTATATTATGTCTAGAATGAGCCTCACGAATATACCGTATAAAACAAAAGTGGCCAGGTTTCATAGGTTGGTGTGAGTGAGGCGCCATACAAATTATGTATGTGTGCGTGTATATGTATAGGGTTTAGGAACCAGTACTGGTTCCAATTTTTTTCGACGTTTTCGTATCTTCGACTGTCAATCTTGACATATAACTTTATCAAAGAGTATCTTATTGATTTCTTAGGGATAGTTTCATCAGTTTCATGGACTGTTTAGCTTTTTATTTCTTTGTGTAAGTAACTTCAGTCAGAGTATAAATAAAAAGAGTGCTACGTAGATACTTCAGTGGTATGAAGAAGATTGTTTGGCCTAACAACAATTTTATACCTCACTAGTGTTTTCCCGCGACTTCGTCCGCACAAATTATATACTTACCAGATTTTAAGTCAGATCATAAGCTATCAAACAAAAAAAGTTTCATCAAAATCGGTTCAATAGTTTTTGCGTGATGTGCGAACAAACAAACAAACTAAAAATTTTGTCAATAGATGGCGCTGCACGTTTTTAAATCGCGCTATCGATATGTTATTTGACTTTATATGAAGTGAACCGCAACTTTTTTATTCCTCATGATTTTACCGTTTTATATAGTTAAGATTAAATAATTAATTGCTTAGTTATATAATCTACAAAAACAAAAAACAAGCAGTCAGCACAATGCTTCGTCAATCAAATGTACAAGACCCAACAGTCAGTAATCAGCAACATGCTTAGTCAATTTTTTTTCGAAATGAATGTTTATTACCAAAAAAAGTGATATTTTATCTTTTACATATTTTTCTTTTGTTATTATGTTCTTATCCTAATCTAGTCGATCGCTTGCCGCTTGAATATTTTGCGGTAGATCTTTCCCCTGTATTGGAGGAATATTTCACTTCGTTTGTCAATTACCATGTTTACCACTGATCTTTATAATACTGACTCTAAAATGTACTCAGTACAAACTCTTGTTATCTTAAACAAAGTCAAGCTGTTAGTACTACACGTTTAGTGTTTAGTAACTAAGTTTAATAGTTACTAAACTAAATCTAAGCTAGATTATTTCCTCTCGTTCCTTGACAAGTTGTTCTTAAGTTAGAAATAACTAAGAGCTTAGCTTCAACTGTTATGTTCGTAAGATGTTTGATAATGTTAGTAACACCGAGAACGAGCTGTAAGCTTGTTAAATTAGCTTTACCTGGGTTGCAATAACTTTCATTTTTAAACTCAGTAACTTAGAAATATACTTTGCTGCAACTACTAAACAAATGATGCAAAGAAGCAAACTCATTTTTTTAAATTATTTAAATTAAAGTTGATATTATCATGCAGATAGTTTTCTGGCGTAATTTTCTTAACTCTACCACTGAGTTGGAAGGTGTTCTGTGGGAAAGAAGATGCGGCAAGAAACTCGGTTTTCAAAAGTTGGTATGGACAAAATTGAATAGATGGTATTAACTAGTACTACTTATAAAGAAACACAACAATACGTGAGTAGACTCTAATATATACCAAGGCGTACTTCAAAGCCAGTCTATGTATAAATAGTAATTGTAAAGAAAATACCACATTTTATTATTGTTAACTCCGTTCTTATCAAACAGTTGTTAGTTATTCTTTCTGAACTCTTCAAAAGGGATTACATTTATGTAGGTATAACGTAAATATAAAAGTGTTGAATAAGCACAAATTACGTTAAAATTTAAGGATGCCTAGAGGAACCTTATCAAAAATTAAATCTAAAGGACCTAACCTTACTAGTATGTCTTCACAAACAGAATGTAAAATACTTACTAAAGAAATTACATCAAACCATTCAAAGTACGTCAAAGAACCAAAATGTAGTTAATTAATTTCACAAAAGCACAACATATTCATTTAGACGTCGACTTCGCTCGCAAAATCAGTGATAGGGTTGCTACTCGGTAGTTGACTATCGATAAATTGTTAAAGTAAAACATTTTGTTGCTATAATAATTGTACCTTACTGGAAATAATAATATATTCAGCTTTTAACTGCGAATTGGTCTGAGTGGAATTTTTATGAATAATCATTCTCAAGTAAGCAATCTCCCTGCCAAACATCAAGATAGGTTCAGCGGATGTTCCGTTAAAAACATATTCAGACAGATATATAATTCCACATTTACTATTATGTGTCATTATTGGTCCGGGGTTATTTTACAAGTTTCTATTGAATGATAATATTTTATCCATGTACCGTTCGTTTGTCTATAAAAATAAAACAATATCGTCTATCAGTAGTGCAGAAATATTATCGAAAGTGCTACCGATAAAAATGAGAGTTAACAATGCGGAAATCCACACTTTCTGAAATGTAACTCACGACCATAATCCCTAAACTAAACATCAATAAGATTGACATTACAACAGATTGTCAATGTCAACTATCGACAGGAAAACTATGGATACTGCTACAACACTAATCCATACATAAATAGGTGTGTGAACAGAAATTCCAGCCCTCGTTTTCCACTGTAGGGAAAATTTAATGAAGTCTTTATTTGTACACATTATTTGCCATGCTGACTGCAGCTGGAAGTCATGAAAGTTTAAACAGTTGTCGTCTGGCGTATGCTGTTGGCTGACCAATTTTTATTACAGACTTGGCTGCATAATTTTTGTACGACTATTTTGAGCTGGAAATTGTAAAGTAAAACTAAAACATTATTACGTCTGTGTTACTATTATTTATCTTGTAAAAGTCATTTATTTATACATAAATGACCAACAATACCTACCTACTTTATTAATGAATATCGTTGTATATGACTGCAAAAATTCCGTCTATTTCAGAATCTGTCCATTGGAGAATCCGTCCTGATGTGTCCATATGCTACGAAGAATTACATATTATTTAGCAAAAAAATTCATATAAAAATTACATAAGATGTAAAGGATAGCCCTCCCTCCGCAGACTGAAACGTTTAAATCAGACCATCAAACTGAACAACTCTATAGAGCCTACCTCAGAAAACGCAAAAAAAAAAAAATCATACAAAACTGCTATTTATGTACCCGACTCAAAATAATGTATGGGACAGCTGTTTTTTTTCGCGTCTCCTGAGGTAGGCTCCATAGTGAAAGTTGTTCAGTTTGATGGTCTTAGTTCATCATTTCAGTCTGCAAATGGGTGTCTCTTACACTCTGTATTAATGTTTTTTACCCTGTATTAATTCATTGCAAAATACCGATTAAATGTTGTTCATTACCTATTTCATTTTTAATTCGTTGTTCTACATATTATTTGTTGTTGAATATTAGAGATAGAAACAAAACGTTTTCTTTCAGGAACACTTTAGTTATAATGTTATTTATCGCAGAACAGCGGTCAAGTGCCTAGTTATATACCATTGACCTCGACAAGACAAACAATGGGCCAAAAAGAAAGGAGAATTTATGTGTTACTAAATATGGAGCTAATTGTGTTACTTCGTATAGTGAGGAAACAAGTTGAATATCTCTTCCACTTAAATTGTCTCTCATTGCTTTGAAATTCATATTTTTGACAAGACACTCTCCGCTCAAAAAGCCATGAGTGCCTATTTTATCAGCTCGAAATACATAGCTAGGTACTCAATACTCAACATTTTATTGCGTTCCATAATGTACGATGAGGTGTTAACATAAAAGCTATTTAAGGACATTATGGACCCTTTAGGGCACTGATCAAGAAGACCACAGCGTTGAGATTAGGTGTCGCATAGAGCAGGCGCGGAATGCATTTTTGAAAATGAACCAACTACTATGTAACCGCTCTCTCAAGATCTCCACCCGTGTTCGTCTTGTAAGGTGTTACTGTATAATTCTCCATCCTCCTGTACGGTGTTGAATCCTGGACACTCACTCAAACCATGTGCAAACGACTTGAGGCTTTTGAGATGTGGGTATACAGGAGGATGTTGAAGTTATCATGGACGGATAGAATTAGCAACGAGGTGGTCCTACAGAGGATGAATAAGACAGTAGAAATTCTAAAAACTATAAAAACCAGGAAATTACATTACCTCGGTCACATTATAAAAAGTGATAAATACCAACTTCTCCAGATTATTCTGCAGGGGAAAATTTTGGGAAGACGAATGCCTGGTAGAAGAAGTAGGACGTCCTGGCTTAAAAACCTGTGTGAATGGTTCGATATGAACTCCACCTCACTGTTCAGGGCTGCAGTCTCCAGGGTCCGAATAGCCCTAATGATAGCCAACCTCCGATAGGAGATGGCACCACAAAAAGAAGAAGAAGGGCACAGAAACTGAAACCATACAATCCATCGTGTTAGTACTAGCTGCGAAAGTCTGCCACATGACGCAAGGTGTTCCCATGCCGCATGATTCTTGCCACAATGTTCAACATTTTTAATTATTGTACCATGCGGCCTTGTGGCATGCTGAAATGCCGCACAGTGTTGCCCCGGCGTCAAAGGGCCTTTACTTTCAAAACTAAAAAGTACCGATTGTTTGAATACTCGATAAAAACAATGACCCCTTTCTATTACATTTCAATTGTTTTGCCATTAGATTCCGCTCTTGATACATTACTGATTTTAAATCCACTCATATTTTAAATTGGTGCAAAAATAAAATAATTGAGATAAGGTATACATACTATTCTATTCTATTTTTAAGGTTATGGCATCCATCTTGGTGTAGATGATTTTGCCAATGTCGAGTTTTTGTAGCAAAAGTGCTTGACGTTGTACGGTTATATTGATATTTTGGTGACTTCAAGGGTTGTTCTTATAAAAGAACAATATCCTGAGCCACCACTGGAATTCCGCTGTAGGCCGGGGATGGGACAACCGACAAGCGACCGCCCAATAGCAGACCCACAACGCAACTCATGGTATACATACATACAACCAGATAATTTGACACCACTACATAGTATAAAACAAAGTCGCTTTCTCTGTCCCTATGTCCCTTTGTATGCTTAAATCTTTGAAACTACGCAACGGATTTTGATGCGGTTTTTTTAATAGATAGAGTGATTCAAGAGGAAGGTTAATATTATGTGCATTGCACCCGTGCGAAGCCGGGGCGGGTCGCTAGTAGATACTTACATAAATTTTATTTATAGTTCCTAGTTTGACTACGGAACTATAAATAAACTATGTCAAATGACGTTTAGCTTCGACTTCGAAAGACTTGTCCAACTACTGTTTTACTATCAAATTGTAATAATATGTTTTTACAAAAACGAGCTTGTAAACTTTTCCTTTCCCTATATTTCCCTAAAACGAGGGGACGTTTTTGCACTCTCATCTCATGCACCCTAACGGCACCCTTATAGTTGTCATAAGATTCATCACTCAAAATCAAGGGTTTCGTGTTGTGTATGCCATAGTAACCATACTATTGATATCTCAAAATGTATTGTATTTTTTGAAATGAATATTTATAAAATAAATATAATGTATTGATATTTCTATAATATTATGTATCAACTAGTACACTGCCGTAGCATTCATCTTATGTAAGACTTCTTCCATCCACTTGTTGTCTGGAAGAAATCACTTTTAGTGATAAGGCCGCCTTTTGTACCCTGCTTGTTCGTGTATATTGTTGTTGTTTTTTTGTATTTTTGGTGTGCAAATAAAGAATATTTATCTTATCTTATCTATAATAAATATAGTAACTAAGCCATTGATATCTACTAGACAGAATATGAACATAAAACTTTATAATTATAATATTAATATTTATTACATTCACGCACATTTACACGCTACATATTATAGGGAGTGATACAAAATATCTAACAATCTAACTAGAAAACTTTCACTATGGAGTAGTCATTTCAGCTTCGAATGAACGTTTCGTTTCTTTCTGCGGGTATTGTATGAAGTGGATAAAATGATTAATGGATAAACATTTTCGATGCAGTGATTTAGTGGGAAAGCCCCACGTATTGAAACATACCATCCTGAAACCTCGCTACACTTACTACATCGAAAAGATGGTTGTAGCAAAGTTGTGACCGCCCCAAAAGGAAATAAGGTCTTGTGTTTATGTAATAAATAATGTATGAGGCAGCAACAGTAACATATTACTCGGTATTCTTAAGTACCGTTATCTCAAGGGTCCGGAAGGGTTGAATATTTGCTATACTCAATACTATTCTCTATGAATTACATAACATAGAATTCTTACTTACGTGCAAAACGTTGCTTTGAATCCACACGGCATGCAAATACTCATAATAGTGCATATGCAACTTTCACTCTACCACGTTCACTTTCACTTTGCACTTAAATCACTTTACACTTTCAGTACAGTTATTTACCACTACCATTGTTAGTGCTATTAGTATGTTTTAATTCACTTTTTCTTTAATTGTAGAGCGGGAATCGTATGAAATAGTACGAAAAGCGACGCGTCGTACAGGGACTTGGATTTGACTGAACGCGGGGTGTGTGCGGGGAAGGGGGGAGGGGACCGGCGCCGCGCAGGCGGGTACGGACCCCCTTGATTCACTTCTATATCACGATATCACTTTTCTGTACCACTATGACTTCCATTGCTTCTTTTATTGGCTAGTACGTAAGTTGAAGCTTAACTATTGAAGCAATGGATAGAGAATTCGATGGAAAATTTCGTGGAAAATAGAAAAGCTGGTGAAGGCAACCCCCGATCCACTATCGAGACGAACTTTATTTTTCTGTTTTCGGATCACCCACTTATCTTTGCTGATTCGAACGTTCGTTGGAGCAAAAGCGCAATTAGAATATAGCAGATTCGATACACGTACTGTTTAATTGTTGTACTGTACGCTTTTTCTTCCTTGGTTAATTTATTTTATTTATTTATTTAATGCTTTATTGTACACACGGACATATACATAGAAAAACAGCATAATAGACAATTACAAAGGGCGAGCTTATCTCTAAAGAGATTTCTTCCAGCAAACCCGTGACAGAGAGAGAGCATACAAAGTGAGGCAGGCATAGTGTGCACATTTAACTAATAAAACAGATTATGAAATACATAATATTATATAAAGATACAGGTATATATACTTACATACATACATAACTACTAATATATACAGTATGATAAATATATAAATATACTAGTTTATTGAAGAGAGAGATAGTGATCTTTGACTTGTTTTTTAAATGAAGCAATTGTTTGACAGTCTCTTATTTTAAATGGGAGAGAGTTCCACAGCCGGACTGCATGGACAGTGAAGGAATAGGAATAGAAGTCAGTAGAGTGGGATGGGATATTAAGGAGGGTACGGATGTGGGATCTACAGGGTTTGTCAGGAGGACGGGAGAAGGAGAAGCGTTCGCGGAGGTAAGTAGGAGCAGAAGGATTGTGGAGGGTGTTGTACAGGAGGGAGACGATATGGGAGTTCCTGCGATCACGAATCGGAAGCCATTTTAACTGCTTCCTATATTCGGATACGTGATCATATTTACGCAGACCAAAAATGAACCGAATACACAAATTTTGAAGCCTCTCTAATTTGTTAATGAGTTCTTCTGTGGCATCCAAATAACATACATCAGCATAATCGATGATAGGTAGGATGAGGGATTGGGCTAAGGAGATTTTGGTTTTAAGGGGAAGGAAATTTTGGAGATGTTTTAGGGAATGGAATGAATAATGCACCTTCTGACTGACCTTGTTAATGTGGGCTGACCAAGATAAGTTTGAATCAAAAATGACCCCAAGATTTTTTGCAGTAGTACTAATAGGAATGATTACACCATTGTAGAGAATTGGAGGAATGACATACTCACGGAGACGGTTGGACATGTATCTGCTTCCAATAAACATAGACTGTGACTTAGCGGGGTTGACCATCAGACCAAACGAGTCAGCCCAGGTTCTAATACGCTCTAAGTCTTTGTTTATCTCATCAATGGTATCTGAGATGTCATCAACCATGAAGTGACGATAGAGTTGGAGATCATCGGCGTATAGATGAAAATTTGAAGAAATGACAGTGGTGATAGTATTAATAAAAATAGAGAATAGAAGAGGAGATAGGACGCCACCCTGAGGAACGCCTGCAGTGAGATCACACCAGTCAGAGGAAACCCCATCGGAGCGGACACACTGCGAGCGTCCTCGAAGATAAGAATTGAACCAAGCATTTGCTGGCGGAGAAATATTAAGAGATTGAAGGATACCAAGGAGTACATCGAAGTCAACCGAGTTAAATGCACTGCTGAAATCAAGAAGGATAAGTATTGAAAGCATTTTGTTTTCCATAGCCAAACGAATGTCATCGGAGACTTTAAGAAGAGCCGAAACGGTGCTATGTCCAGGACGGAAGCCAGATTGTAGCGGATTAAGTAAGTGGTTGGAGCAAAGAAATGAAGCTAATTGCCTGTGGACAATGAGCTCAAGCACTTTGGAGAGGAAAGGAAGAATAGAGATAGGACGAAAGTGAGAAAACAAGGTGGGGTTGGAGATTTTAGGCAAAGGAAGCACCAATGCTTGTTTCCAAGCAGAAGGGAAGGAACCTGTAGTCAAGGAGAAATTGAAGACGTGGGTTAGGATGGGAAGTAGTTCAGGTAGGATAAGGGAAATCATGCGTGAGCACACTGTGTCGTTACCTTCTGCAGAAGATGAGATGGAGAGGATATACTTTTTAACGTCATACTCAGTTGCCGCAGTAAAGCTAAACGGTGAACAATTGGGCAGGGGAAGTTGTGAGAGTGCACGAAGAGTATTGAATTTAGAAGAAGAGTTAATACAGACAGGAGGGAGAGAGAAGTGTTTATTGAGTGAAGAGAGATCTATAGAAACAGGATCAGAAACAGAAGATTTGCCTATGCCTAGGGACTTCAAAAACCTCCACATAAACGCAGGGTCGGAGTTTTCAACTGAATCGTGTATGTGGTGCCTTCTGGCATCCCTACACATACGATTACACCGGTTGCGCCAGTACTTGAAGCGGAAAAGGTTGGAGTTAACTTTGTATGTGTGTAAAATTTTATTATGTTTCCGACATTGTTTATTATTTTTGTAGCCGTATTGGAAGAAATTGTTCGTTATAAGCCGATACCGGCTTTCTTTTTATCCCCAAAAGCACTTAACTGGTATGATTTTTCTGGATACGATTTTTTAACCGCCGACGCGCCATCGCTGCTAAGAAAATGACTTCTTCCTGCGCTTTTCAGAGAGCAAATGTCGCGCGTTCCTTGGACCTCGACATGTAGTATGGAAAAGTGCTGAGTCTCTCGCAAGTAGAGACATTACTTAGGGGCCGGTCATAAGAACTGCGTAAGAAACCAAGCCACCTATCACCACTTGACTCGTCACTCTACTAGACGTCTCCTCACATCATCTCCTCATCATGAGTCTGTTTAACTCCTCCACATTCTGAAACTTTTGAAAGTAAATCTTACTACAACAATCATAAAAACGTGTTTGAAAATTATAACAGTGTTAAATGAAAATTTTTCTTTATTTTATTTGAGTCATCGTCGTAATTAGGAAATAGATGGTATATTCTCCAGTCCTGTCCCTTTTCTTCAAGTGCCTAGAGTTCCTGATACGACCCGACTTCAACCTTTTTCTTCAATAACGCTACCTCTGTCTAGGCCTTCTTCTCTTCTATCTTTCTTCTCATCTAATTTTCCTTCGAAAAATAATAGTAGGTACTAAAGAAATTTTCGTTTCGTATCAAGTGTTCCATCATTTCTCTCTCCGATCGCCTATTTGTATCTGAATATTTTCCACTAACCATTCTTAACAAAAAATTTCGTTTCTTATCAATTTTGGTCTTTTTGGCGAGAAGAATATTGGGGGGTATTGGCACATCTCTTGCAAAAGCTTCTAGCCTATATTAATTTCCTCCAAATAATTTAGCAAGGTACTTATACTAAAATATTCTACTAGATTATGATGCTGAAGCTGTTATAAATTCCGCCCTATCCCAAATTTCGCGAATAAAACATTAGCATCGTAATTCAAAATAGTTGTTTACCAAATATCTGCGTTTGAAATTGGATTGAAATTTAAATGAAATTGTTTTGAGTCGAAGCTTGAAATTAATAGAATTTAACCTATTTTGTCGGTATATTCATAGTGATATATATATGATCAATGACATCAAGCTCAAAACCTCATACGCCCCAACTAATTTATAACGAATTAATTCGATTGAAACAATTATTTAATTATTTTGCTAAGTAAAATTTAAAGTTATTTATCAATTATCTAGATTCTAAACAAACTCTTTCTAGTTTTGCGTTTATTCATTGACACGTTGCACGTATACATCAATAGGGATAGTTAGGAACTTAAGCCGTTAATCCTGAGTTTTATTGTAGCAAAGTTAAGCATAGTTAAATTATAAGTTTTGCAACAAAAATGTTGTTGTTTTTTCCTATTGAAACCAAGATGTAACAATATTCGTTACCATGGAGGAATTTTCATTTGAGATTTTAACCGTCTCCGTCCACCGTCCACCACCGTCCTTTATAAGAAAAGCAGTAATTTACGCAGGATATTTTAAAAATGTTGCATGTATGCTAAATGTTCACTCCTTAGTCATTACCATCCTGCATCTGATAAAACGGGGATAACATAAATAGGTTCTCAAGAAAAAAATTGTTCTTTCATACTTCAACGATTTGTTTATTTATTAATACTGATACTTGTCAATAACATCCCATTCTAAGAAAAACAATAAATAAAATATGAGGAAAAAAAAAGTATGTGTTTGATAAATAAAAGAAATGAAATCGGAGATGATCAAAAAGGATCGTTAGTCGAAAATAGGATGTCATTGAGATGTTCAAAAACAAATGACAAATTTCTTGGAATCACTTTTTATCGTAAATGTCAATTACGAGACAAATAATTGAGTCATGATATTAAAAAATTACGGGATAATTCATATTTACCGACTCACTGAGAAAAAAATAGTGATCAATAAGTATAAAATATGGTTCTGTATGTTGTTGTTACATTTAATAAGTTTATCATATCTGCTAGAATTTGACATTACTTTCTAATGAGGTCTTCAAAAATGAATAGTTGTCACATACTCACTGTTTGGAATAGAAACACGCGTAGAGACTGAAAAAAAAAAAAAGTAAAATGCAACCTGCAGTTCCACGGAACGGATGAGCGGATAAGAAATAATATTGCCAGGAATATAACAATCACGTATATTAGCACAGAATTTATCAGAGTACAACAGAGGAGTCACTATTTAAGGGGCCACCTCTTGGTTTTACCATGAAATTGGGTAACTTTGTAACCATTTTATTTTTACCTATGACACTTTAAGAGCTAAAAAATAAACTGAACCTTCTACACTACACGATATGAGAAGTAATGTGGTTTTTCTATAAATCGATTTTATTGAATAAAACCGAAGAAAAGGGAATCTAAAGTCACTCATTTTTAATCGGGATAAAATTAAAATTTACAATATTGTTCACAACAAAATTTAGAATGATGTGGTTTTCTTACTTTTTCGAAATTGATAAAAATTCATCAAATTTTTCAAAGAAAATGGCTAAATTCTGACAGGAGCCCCGCGCTCGTTCGCATCGATTAGTATGGACAGTCGAGGTTCCGGGATGCAACGCCTTAAGATCGCTCGCTCCAAGTGCGACTGAATGCACACATTGACTCTCTGTACGTGAATGTCACGCACACAGGGACTCTGGTGCAAGGGATGTCAGTAGTGCGTTCCGATTACGAAGGAACGAATGTTGAGCTCGACCGAGGAAGAAATCGTGGTAGCTACGACCGACGCGACTACGACCGGGGGCAGCGGGTCGTTGGCCGGCAAGTAGACCGTGGCGGCGGGCGGTACGTCTTAGCCGCCTCCGGCACGGCGTGATTTTGAAGAATGAGTCGTGAAAAAGAACACTACCTACCTATGCTACACTTAACTAAACATTTTGGTTCATCTAAGTCATTAGAATAATTCCAAAAAATTAAAAATACATAAAATTCGGGCCAAACAACCGATTGCGATGAAGTATTTTTAGCAATCTTAAGGTTATGAATATTACGATATTACTTTATACATCCGACGTTGTATAGGATACAAATTTTATTTTCGTAACGAAAAAAACTATTATCAATGTCGTTCGGTGCGATGCAATGAGCGCGTGACACTCGACTGAATTAGGCCTCGACGTCGGGGTCCGGCCGCGTTGGTACATTTTATACCTTAAGTGCGGAGTGAGTGTTGCTACAATCTACATTATCATAAAACTTTAACAGAAATGTTACTTTAACGTTAAAGATACGAGTATTTAAAAAAAGATACGGTTTTATAGTATTTAGTGACCCTGATCCAAAAAAAAGAAAAAAGTAAACTGATGACAACTGAGGCGGTTCATACAAACAGGCAGAGAAGACTGACAAGAAGAGAAGAAGGAAGTAAGGCAAGTAAGCGTCCGGAATGAAGGCAGTTTCGTATTCTTCTTACACTGTAACTGTAAGTATGTAACCTTGGGAGTATCAACATAATAAGTATACACATTCATACTACTTAATACATAAAAATTTTTGCACTACTAGGGAAACGTGGATGTTATGAGTTTTCAGAATATATCTGATGATATCTACCTCAGAGAATATAATCGTGAGCATATTCTATACATAAATATGCTAGGAATGTTATATACTTAGCAGATTGTATAATTTACTTGAATAGTGACTTATGTTTCAATATAGTCCCATTATCAAATACTTCGATCAACAATATCCAACTAGATAACGCGTCAGCGCTCAAAACATGTCCCGGCAAATAACGCCTCACTATTGGAGTGAGGTCTTATTTTGAATTAGTTCCGTTCGAACAAAGCCAACGTAAGAACGTCTCGCAATGCGGCAGTGTTCCTTTTTTAAAATTACTAGGAATTATGGTTGTTTTGAGGTCGAAATTATAATGCATTCGGACTGTTTTCTCGGTTCGTTTACAAAAAATGTTGTATAATCACGAGGACAGAATTTCTCATTGATTTTGTATGCGACCCGTTATCTAGTTCTATATTTTTGATCGAAGATCAAATATAAATACTTGTATTACAACCTAAATCAATTTCGTTACAATTTTAATCACAGGAAAGTAAATATCAAAACATAATTTGAATGCTAGGATCTTGGGAATAGAGTTGAAAATCAGTTGGATGCAATTCCTGCGACGAACACGTTGTGGCATTAATAATGTTTGGTCGTTATTTTCCCCAAAGATTCACTTATAGGGTAGTCACTTTAAGGATTAAAATATTTTTTTTACGATGAAGTACTTCAAACAAGGGTAAATAAAACAACGGATTGTACTTTCGAAACGTAAACGTACTTTTAGAAAGGCGGTCAGTGTACCAAAGCAGTACCACAATGGTGGCCAAACACGGGGCGGAAATCAGAAATTATACAAGCCAGCACGTTTGTCGGATTTTATTGTAATGTTGACGGATTTGCAATGGATCAGATAAGCCCAGATGCAGACGCAATAGAGAGGTATATGAGGTGGTGTAATAGAAAGGTCTGTTCCCAGTATGGGCTGAGACGTAGGCTGATTTGATTTATTGTTTAATTCGATACTTCTTATCGTGTGGGCAAGCCCTGGTGTCAGAGTTTTTTCAGACCGCCTTACGGCCTCTGACTTGGTTTTATGACTACTATAACCACCAGAGATAGCAACCGGGACCAACAGCTTAACGTGCTATTCGAAGCACGGAATCATTTTTCTTTTCAGACAATCAGGTGATTCAGCCTTCAATGTCCTAACCAACTGGGGAAAAACGCACAAATTGACATATCACTAGGTGTCTCCCTTGGGAATCGAACCCACGACCTCCGTGTCAAGAGCCCGTTAGAGCACGGAGGCGATTATATACTGTGACGATACGAAAGAAAACTACTTACTAGACTAGAGCTACAAAACAAGACATGACTACAAATACAGGGTGTAAGTTTATTTCGCGTTTCCTGAGGTAGGCTCCATAGTGAAAGTTGTTCAGTTTGATGGTCTGAGTTCACCGTTTCAGTTTGCGGAGGGCTGTCCCTTACACCCTGTATATATTTTTTAATTTGCTTAATTTTTTTATTTCTTGTATTTTACTAGGCTATTATTTGATTGGTCGCGCAGGACCGGTCAATGTGGCGATCATTGAAGAAGGCCTATGTCCAGCGGTGGACGTCCATCGGCTGAGACGATGATTACTTGATTATAGAGTGTATAGAAAATTTAACATGGATAGTAAATAATATTTTTTCGAAATATTCGAAATATTAATTTTCGAAATATTAATATTCCTTCGAAAACAGGCAAGACAAAGAAGTCGCACGCCGTGTCGACAACGTCTGGAAGAGCTACTGGTCAATGAAGGAGATAATGAAGGGAAAACTCCCGCTATCCCTCAAACGGAGACTCATCGACATGTGTATCCTGCCTATCCTAACCTACGGTGCCCAGACCTGGTCTCTCACCGAGTCTCAAAAGTCCAAACTCAAGGTTTGCCAGAGGGCTATGGAGCGTAATATACTGGGTGTTAAAAGAACGGATCGTGTCAGAAACACTACACTGCGCTCCAAAACACAAATAGCCGATGTGGGGGAAAAAACCGCCAGATTAAAGTGGGATTGGGCCGGCCATGTCTGTCGGATGCATCAAGAAAGGTGGGCAAGAATTGTAACGCCCTGGATCCCAGAAAACGGTCATCGGCGTCCAGGTCGTCCTAGGAAGAGGTGGCGGGACGATCTGGATGCTTTCGATGACGCGTGGCCAGAGCGTGCCCAGGACAGAGATGGTTGGAGGATTAAAGGGGAGGCCTTTGCCCAGCAGTGGGATGAAATAGGCTAGTAAAAAAAAAAAAAAAAGTAAATAATAGTATATTTAATTATCAAAGTAGCGTAGTAGTAAAGCGTGGCGTAGCAGCCCTACGAGCGTGATTAAAATGAATCAAGTGAGGTTCTGTCAGGTTAGGGAACAATGCGAGGGCAGCCGCGACAGACGGCGCTCCATGCGAGTCGAGGTACTACAGTCTTGTATGTATGCAGGTACTTATAGATAGAGTCAAGTCAACTCGCATTGAACGAGCAGCGGCGAAGTGCGGCACACACTTTACAAACATTTTAGAGTACTGTTATGTTTGTACGAGAACTGTATCCATGTCACATACACCACTATACGAGGCCTTGAAGCTCATGAACACTATCGTACAACTTGATCTGGTTGACATTTTTGCGGACTCGGAATCTAGGCTCCTACTATCAGCCGGACGATATTTAGCTCAGTATCAGCTAGAAGCTCTGTGGTGGATATTTCCCCCATTGCTCTTAACTATGACTATAAACCTAATCTAATATTCTTTGACATTCATATCTCATTCTATTTATTTGTTTCTAAATGTAATAAAGATTTTTTAATTTAATGATTTACCGCTCGAAATATTAATGTCTGTAATAATGTACTATAAATTATCAAACGACTAAAACTTGCATGTGTAGTGTTTGTACTGTTAGTGTAAGTTGTTGAATAAATGAATGAATAAATGTAGGTTTTTTCAGTTTCACCCTGTATACAGGGTGTAAACTTAACTTCTTCCTGCATAATTATTTTTGGGGGTGATTCAAACCATCAAACTCAACAATTTCACTATGACTGTCCCATAGAAAACATACTCGACCTATGATCCCAACACTTTATCAAATTAATAAAATAAAAATTATTTATTTCCAGGCCAGTGGGGCTAGTGCGTCACGTAATCATGACGTACGCTCGCTCCTTAGAAACTTTGTCTCTGTATAGTGTTTACTCATGTGACAGAACCTATTAGGATGTCAGAAATTCGAATTTAGAGAAGGCTTTTGTCCTGCAGTGGGTGAATACGGTATGATAATGATGTACTATTAGGTACAAGAGAAAAATAAACACCCTAGTAATACTTATATAAAAAGGTGGTTAGTCTATCAAACTGAACAACTTTCACTAGGGAGACAAATCGAGAAAAAAAACTGTTGTTTTGTACAAAACTGCAGTAGACTCAATTCAAATACTACTCGACTCAAATGTACGGGATAGTTGTTTTTTTCTTGCGTCTTTTTAGTGAATGTTGTTAAGTTTGATTGTCTAAACCACCCCTTTAAAATTACTATGGTGTTTTGTTACACCCTGTATAATTAATCTGAAATCAAATTAACAAAACCTAGACATATTTTAATCAAAGTCTTCCTAGACTAAGAAAATCCATCCAACAGACAGAAACTTATCGGTTTTCCACGACAGGCAATATTTATTATTCCTCTCTTTCTTTTTGTGGTTGTTAGTGAGAGAAGAAAACTGCAATACCTAGATTAGCCGGCAGCTATTAATTGCGAGCTTTGAAAGGGGATTTTGAATCGTGACTTGTTGACTTTAAGCTTTAGATTACAATGTTCCTTGAAGATTCCAAAGTGTTATTTCTCGGAACGTGGATAGTGATTTTTTTTTCATAGAGTTCTGTAAAGTCGGATGCAATTAGTCCGTTTTATACGGTTTGATAAATATTCAGTTGACTGGGATGATTAATATTATGCTGGGTTTAAGGGTAAATAGTTACATGACTTTAAGGGATGATTGTACCCATGACACTGAACAACTTTCCCTAATAAACATACTCCAAAAAATATAACGATTTTCATACAAACGTGCGATTAGATGATTGCATTTAGTATGGGCAGTCCAACGTTTCTTTTACGAATTTCCTATAGGTTTCTTGGGGAAAGTTGTTCAGTATCATGGTTACAATCACCCTTTAAAGTAATGCAACTGTTTACCGTAACACCCCGTAATAAAATTAAAAAAGAAATGCTGTTCTTTGGTTAGCACATTACATGAGAACGGCTGGACAGATTTAGCTAATCTTAATCTTAATCTTAACAATTATAAAACCGTAAAATCGTGAGGAATAAAAAAGTTGCGGTTCACTTCATATAAATTCAAAATAACACTCGATAGTGCGATTTAAATGACGTGCAGCGCCATCTATTGACAAAATTGTGTGTTTGTTTGTTTGTTCGCGCATCACGCTAAAACTACTGAACCGATTTAGATGAAACTTTTTTTGTTTGATAGCTTATGATCTGACTTAAAATCTGGTATATAATTTGTGCGGACGAAGTCGCGGGAAAACACTAGTTTCTTTTATAAATGTTTATTATATAGTGGTCCGAATTCATGTTTTTAGGGAGAAAAAACAGCAAAGTATGTTTAGGAGAAAATAAGGGGAATGCAACGTATACCGGGCACAGCTAGTATTTCATAAATACTAGCTTTCTTCCAAGTCTCTGTCCGCTTTTAAACATAGCTATAGTTTCAAAGTTTCTGATCAGCCAAAAAGGATTACGGTCATGTATGTAGGTACCTATGTCTGTATTTTGCATAGATTTGAAACTTTTCGCTTACGCTAAAAGATGGAGCCAAGAAATTGGGAGCGAGATAGCCAGTTGTGAAACCTTATGTAAACAAAAAAGAAAAAACATTATTTTTTGTTTCGGTCACCGTGGCCGGTTTTTGTGTATGGAAAGCTGTCAATCCTATAGAGTCTTTGCCAAACAAACCGTCTTTTAGTATGCAAAAGTCAAACTATTGCTGTTCCATGTGCGGCCACGACATAGCTTAATCTAGAGTGTAAGGGCCTGTTTCACCACTTCTGAATAAGTTCTTGTTAGCTTATCCGACAGATATTTTGACATAATTTCATACAAAATATGTCAGACTATCTGTCGGATAAGCTAACAAGAACTTACCTAGAAGTGGTGAAACAGGCCCTTAATCTATGGCATTTTGTATTCATATCTTAAATGTGTGACAAAAAGGTTTTCAAATGTCGAACTTTGGTTCTTTCATGTTATACTTCTATTTGGCCAAATCCTTTATAAACGAATGTCGTTAGCCAATTCTCTGGACCACAGCGAAACAGATGCGTCATATATGCATCCCTGGGGACTATGCGACGTTTCGGAACCCCAATCGATTTTGATTAAACTCAAACCTAAGCTCTGGGAACTAGTTTTACGATTCAATGACAACTATTTGATCTGGATTATGTTTTTAGTGTTGTATTACAATAGGGAAAGAAGCGTTGAGCGCATTCAACTTAACTCAACTCAAAAATGTTTTCAAAATAATATCACATAGATAGCTTTCTGACTTCATTCTTGTTGACGCGGTGGTAGCCGCGTCGGAAGGTGTTCTATTGTAGAGAAGATGCGGCCAGAAAAAAACTTTGTGTTGGATTAATTCTAATCTTTTCTAAACAATGATTTGTTATATTGCTACAATTCCAAACACTGCGTAAAATGAGATAATAATCAACAGTTTAAAATGAAAGTAACTGTAGTGAAATAGGTATTGAGAGGTAAGTTAAATAAGAATCCAGGAAACAGTTACTTTAAGCATAATGGAGCTTATCGTTTGAAAGAGGAAAACTCTAGCTATTTTTACACACCACAAAATCAGCCGAAAACCCTCATGACACTAAAGCGTTTGCGATTTTTCCTTTAACCCCATTCGTGCAATTTTGTTAGAACGTAGTCAGAGGCGAAAACTCCGCATTTGGTGTCCGTAACGCCAGCTTGTCTACAATGGAATCTACTCTCGAACAGTGTTCGATGAAGATACAATGAAGTGTTGACTGTCATTGTCTATGGTGTTTACTTTCGAAGTAAAATAGGGAATCTATGGAACTGTATTTGTTTTACCCGACATGGGATTTATCAAAGGAAATTGGATATCAATGGACTGATTTGCAAATGAAAATCCACTTAAACCACGCGTACAATATAAAACGTCAAAATAGTGTTTAATAACATAAATAATAAGTCAATTTAGTTATAATACTACCAAATTGCGTTATAAACTATTTTGGTATGAAAAATTGTTGTTCAGAAAAGTCGCTAAGCCACCTTCGTCTCGCAGTTTATTATTGAGATGTCTATTTTTTTACCCTAGGCTTTAAAAAATACTTCAATTGAATGATAAATTTTTAGAAAAATCACTAAAATCTGTTACCGTTATGGGACCTCGAACAAAATGAAAGCTGGAATTATGTTATTCACATAAAATCGAATAATCACATTTGAAATATACGTTTTCTTTTGAACAGCTGATATTTTATTTGAGCTTACACGTTTGCTAGTAAAAGTTGTTCAGTTTGATGGGTAGATTACCTACCTATTTAGTTTAAAGGTTAATAGGTTTGTAGATTAATTATACTTTTCCTTACACCCTGTATATCTATACCTATTCGTCAATATACAAAATCTCAATGATACAGAAAAGAACGCGAGTCACTAGATCGATTGAAATAATTTAATACCTAACTGAAAAAAAAAGTTTAAGCTTTTAAAATTATACTAAAAAAACTGTTAAAATTATACTAAAATATAGGCATAGGTACTTTAATAACAAGATTTTAATGAAACTTATAATTCTATCCGAGAACGCAAACAGATGTTACTGGAATTACACATCTGCCCCAGAGTATCTGCAACCAGTAGAGAAAATACAGTCTTTCAGAGTTTACGCGGTTTTTCAATTCTATTAGAATTTTAAAACTGTGGCTCCATCATCGTAGGTTAATGATTTTGCCAATATCTAGCTTAAATAACAAAAGTGCTTGAAATTGACGGCAATAAATATTTGGTGATCTCAAGGATTGTTTTTGTTCAAAAACGCATGCTACTAAAATGGTGAAGCAAAATGGCCATCTAACCCGCGCGCCGAACGAAACACATCCGCCCATGAACCCTCTAGTTACGTGACTCCTTCATAGCATACAGCATACAGAATAAGCATATGCTCACGACTATATTCCCCTAGGGGGTAGTCAGAGATATCCTGAAACCTCAGAAAATCCACGTTTCACCAGTAGTACCGAAATTCCTCCGTGACTCCTTCGCGGGAATATTTTAGCGGGTTCTTACTTCTTGTACCTACCACGTTTTATAATAAGGTCTAACAAAATTAGCTGAAACTATTTTAAGGGGATGATCAGACCATAAAACATATCAAATTTCCCTATTGGACCAATATCGAAATCAAGAAAAAAAAACTGCAGTCAGATACAAAACTGCAAACATAACTCTACTCAAAATTTATGTATGGGACACACCAGATATTTTTTTATGTTGTTCCATTTGATGGTCTGATCATCTCCTTAAAATAGTTTCAGCTAATTTTCTTAAACCTTATATTTTGGATGACTGTATCTTCCCGTGATTATGGCAATTTATTGCTAACTCAAATTATGAAAATGTTTTATTACTTATTCCAGAAAATACAAAGATCTAGAATCATTTACGGTCTTGTTATACTTTAGGAAATCTACGTATTTTTGTATGGAGTAGGTTGCATTAATAATTGCACTTTATGGGATTCTTTTGGAATATAGTAGATACGTACCTGGAAAACATAAATCATCAATAATCCCCGGTTTTTTATTGTGTATTATTGATTAATTAAGACATTTACAAAACGTTAAATTTAGGTATGAACAAAAAATGGAAAACTGGTGATTTTGTACAGGACGGCTTCGCTCAATACGTTTTACTTATAACAATAATAATCCACGGTTAATATCGTAAATTTGAGTAGATATTTAATATTTTGAAAGTCTTAAGAAATTCTAACCTCAAAACTTAATTATTTACTGTTTGTTTGTACACATTAAATTTGCCTTGTGATAATTAACTGTCTCTTTGGCTGGTACGCCGGAAGAAATATCTCCAGAAAAAAGCCTGCTCTTTGTACATTAATATCGATTTTTAGGTATTTCTCAAGTTCCTGAGCTTGTATAACCACGAAATCTGAAAAAAAGTGTTATAAACAAATACAGATATACGTTCAAACACAATTTACTAAAGTGTCTTTAATGCAATCTCAAACCGTATTTTTCCCGGACTATTAGTAATTTTTTTCTTTTGGTGTCAAAAAACTTCAGTATCTCCGATGCGAGCACACCATGTGGCTATCGGTTCAAACATTACTATAGCTAACAAACCACCTTTCAAGAGAGAAATAGTAATCTTCACTGCATTTCCTAAAATGGGGAAAAGGGTCTAAAACTTTATGTGACGTGCGTACGTTTAGGTACGTATGCAGACTTGTTGAGTGTCTATAATTTTAATGCCAACAGTCGTCACAGAGTTGATGCACTGAATTTAAGTGCACTGTAATAACGACCTTGTTTCCCAGAAAGAGGGATTAGTATTCTTCCTTCATCCCGTCGCAGATAAAAGTTGTAGCCGCTATTTGGGATTCATAACACACTCATCACTCCATGCTAAAGTGAAACTGAAACAATGTACAAATTGTGAACGAAACGTGTTCGGTCTTAGACTAATGAGGTATTTAGACTTCTAATGCATTGCTAAGACATTCATAAAATACTTATTCAGGGAGTTACATTAAATGCGTCACATACTTATGGGGGTGCATAACGACCATTCAACATTTCACTATGGAACTAATATTGCAATCGCGAAAAAAAACAGCTGTTCTGTTCCACCTTCTTCTTCTGGTGGTGCCATCTCCTATCTGAGGTATACTGGGCTGAAAAGATTTAAATTGACTTGTCATCGACTCGATAGAAGAAAATCTGGGTTATATTAATCTACTATTTGCTACTCGAACCATACGTTTTTTTTTGGCGATCTCGACGTTGGCTCCATACTGGAAGTTGTCCATTTTGATGGTCTGAAGCACCCTACTGGATCAACGCTTAACATTTTACACCCTTTATATTCAATGCAAGATTTATTTCGCTTAGTTTTGCAATATCATGAAAAACAGTGTCGTGTGAACCCCAAACGTGATATGTTGTTCGATGTTCCGCAATTATAGGCTGTCTCGTTTAGTGATAAGGTATAAAATTGTATGTAAGTGCGTAAGATTTTTTGCTCTTGCACGTTGGCAGAGGGGAAATGCTATGGTGAGGCGGGTCCCTATGTAAATCGTCTAAGGGCCTGGCCCACCGCGCTTCCGAACGACCCATTTCAGAATATAGGTACGTAGGTACTGAAAAGTGCAGTCTTTACAGTGTCATAAGTGTTCCTATGCGATGTCTTAAAGGCTAATTTGTCTATGTGTACGGTCGTTGACCTTGCAAATTCTTTTATTTTACCAAATTGCTTGCGGTTCGGAGGATTCCGATTTAATCAAAAACTTTGTAGACTTTTTTTGTTAGGTATGTTTACTTAGCAATTTATGGCACATGTTTGGAAAGTTACTAAATATTTTTTGAGTAGGGTTATGAACCTTATTGGCAGTTTGTTTCATTTAACCTAGCTTGGGTATTGTACCCTTACGTAAGTGGGCTTAAGTAAGATATGATAATGAAAAATTACATTGGATTTCACAGATTTTGCGAGTAGATATGTCACTCGCGTACTCATATGCGGGTTTCCTCACGATGTTTTCCTTCACCGTTTGAGAGCAGTCGGTAATACGTAGGTACATAAGTGATAAAAAAACTCATTGGGATGTTGGCATGTTGTCCGTGCGGATTCGAACCCGGGCATCATGATTGAGACCTCTCAGCAACGCGCCACCGTGCTGTTCCGTATAAAACATTTTAAGATACTTTCTGACGTATGAAATATATAAAACAATGGTGTGAATGGAAAAGTCGAAAGGGGTCGCCCTAGACGTACGTATGCAGACCAAATTTTCAGCATACTTAAGAAGGGCCAGATCAAATGTACCCGAAACCGACGAGGGTGTATGAAACGACTTATGACTGTGGGAGAGGCAAAAGAGGTAGATATGTCAGGATCGTAGCCGATGGCGATCAATTGTATCTGCCTACCCCAATGGGACACAGGCGTGAGTATATGTATGTATGTATGTAAGATACTTTTTCAAGAGAACGCAGATGAAGTTACGACAAATGTTTAGTTTAAAATATTTCTGACTATCCCCTTGATAATAATATATTCGTAAATTGCTATGCAAACGTTCTAGGACTTAGATTTTTGCCAATACAAAAATATTATGAAAAAAGATATTGAGCCGAATTGCAAATGCCGACCGCAAATGTGACCTTTGGGTCGAACACTTTGTCAATTTGTTTAGAACACTTACTTTGAAACAAAACTTTTTGAAGGATCGTCTATTTAGTTTTTCTTTTTAATTTAACGTTTTTTATTCATAGCCCTTTGGCTTAACTTTACGTAACAATGTTATTTATAGTTTTCTTATTCAGGGTTCTATTGGGAAAAAAGATCCTTTATTATAAGCCGTGGTGGTCCAGTGGCGAGTAACATTGACTGCCATGCAGTAGGCGATGGTTCGATCTCCGTACAGGCCGACTCGTACCGATGAGTTTATCGGAATTTATGTACGATTTGTAACACCACTGGTTTTTCCGTGAAGGAAAACATCGTGAGGAAATCTGCATGCTTCAATTTCGAGGCATATGAGACTAGTAGTTTGGTATGGAAAATAGCTCGTCATCCCACGGAACCCGATACTCGCATGATCGAGTCTCACTTGACGTAATTGATTATATACCACTTATTAAATATTAATGATAAGCTCGTCGAAATAAAACCATTTTCACTTAGAATACTTTGGTACTCAAGTAGGTTTTCTGAACAAATTTATTATTTACACGTAGTTATGAAAGTTACTCAAGTTTACAAGATAAATTGGTAATTAAGTGTTTTTAAGCAAATCAGTTGTAAGTTTTGTTGTTAGAATTTCTAAGTTTACTGTGGAACTGAAATTGTTTGTATGAATATAAGTTTAAGAGTATAAAATTGTTTTTATGAAAAATTTAATATTGTTTTCTTTTTTCTCCTCATTTTTGCAAAGACCAATCATTTATTATCAGACTTAAATGTTACTACGCAATTGTAGGGTAGGCAGAGATAATCGATCGAATGATCGCATATACATAATGATCTAAAAAACAGAGAAAACGCATAATGGCACTGGCACACAATGGGTGTAAACTTAAATGCATTACGTACTTTATGGGGTGCCTTAGAACATCAAACTAATCAACTTTTACTATGGGACCAACTTCGATATCGTGTAAAAAATAACAATTTCGTAGCTATTGTAATTTTCTGTGGAACAGCCGATATTTTTTCGCGATTTCGATATAGTGAAAGTTGTTCAGTTTGATGGTCTTAACTGTTTGATACGTAACGCATATAATTTTACACCCTCTATGCGGGTATCAATGGGGAAATGGTATGAGGTATAATTTAACTCTAACCAGTACTGCTTCACAACCATGGGTTCCACATGATCGCCCTGTCGCCACCAGCTATGAAAGTAAATGGTCTATTTTGTATCTATAAACTTAGAGTCCTAATTGGTCTTCACTGCAGCGACGACCAATCATTTGTCGAAGTACCTATATAAACTATGCTAAAAGACTTTCGATAAAATTGTCGTTATACTAACTATCGAGCGGCAATACTATTCTATACGATAGAGACGATGGTAAACCGCTTCCCCTACGGATAAAGGGACAAGCCTAGATCCTTTTGAAATAAACACTGGACATCTACAAATTGTCCGTAAATCCCAACATATTTTGTGGCTTACGATAAATCCCTACAATGTTCATAGGACGGAAATATGATTGCATGTTATTTTGTTTTGTGATTTCTCTTTTGATTTGATGTTTTACATTGTTAGCGTCACAGAATAATAAATAATAGGTAGAAGTGCCTTGAGAGCGGATTCCGTTTGCCACTACCTGAAGAATGCAAATTAGTATAAATGTTATACAAGGTGTTACAAAAATACAAATAAACCTTTAAGGGGGTGGTGTAGACCATCAAACTGAACAACTTTCACTATGGGACCAATATCGAAATCGCGAAAAAAAAATTGATGTTCTATACTCTACAAATCGACTAGAGCTAAAATATGTATGGGATATCAAATTTTTTTTTTTGCTATTTCGATGTTGGTCCCATAGAGAAAGTTGTTCAGTTTGACGGTCTAAACAACCCCCTTAAGAGTTTTAAAAATTTATTCTTACTTATAAAACACCCTGTATAAAAACATGCGGTAGTAATAAGTATCTGCGCTATTTTAACAAGTAACTGTCATCGGTTCACCTTTTAAAGTATAAATTTATGATAAATCTTCTATCTATCTTCTACCAGTTGTTTATAAGTTAAAAGACACGTGTCCACATGCTCTACTTAAGACTAATTCTCTAAATTTTGATGCTATTTTCATTGTTTGAAAGTTTAAAAATCAAAGATAATTTAATAATAACGATTTTTATTGGTCTAAGGGCCTGTTTCACCACTTCTGAATAAGTTCTTGTTAGCTTATCCGACAGATATTTTGACATAATTTCATACTAAATATGTCAAACTATCAGTAGTCACGTGTTTTTTATCTGTAGAAACTGTAGAAACAACTGGTAGAAGATAGATAGAAAATATTTTACAGGCCCTAAGTTACAGGCCCTAAAAGTACCATTCTTATCTATTAGACAGTACTTATACAGTATAAAGTCTTACGTATACTGGAGAAAATTCAGCGTACGAAGTCGCAAGTATAGCTAGTTATAAATACATTAAGAGATAGACCATACAATAGATATGTTAAAAACCTATTTTTTTTAAATTTCTCGCAGACCTCGTTTCCTCTTAACATCAACATCTCTTGCGCCAAAAAAGGGAATGATTATATTATTGTGTCTCATTTTGTATTGTATGACTAACACGGTGGTGTTCCTAAAACAATGGCAGTGTAAAAACCAAAAGAAATAAAAGAGTAAAACCAGCAAACCGCAAAACACTTCGTCAAACTTTCGTCGATAAACGAAAACAACATCGGTCATTGATAAAACCAAACTGACCAATGGTTTCAAAGCTGAAATGCCACTACCAATGAAAGCAATCTCGTCGACAACGGATTACTGGAAACACACGCGTAGGTATCCATTTGTTACTAGAACCTCTGTATGTCACGTCAATGCTTTGACGAAATTGAGAGCTTCTAATTAAACTTGAGTGGAAACGTATCAAATCGCTGCTAGTTTTGAATGTGGAATGGACTTGATTCCACAATCGAAATACCATTTATATTCACGCTAACGCGTATGATTAAGAGTGATGGTGTGTATGTGGGTGTGACTGGTTTTGACTCAGTAGGTTCAATACATCATGTATGGCTTTTTACAATAACATTCCTGACGATATATTAAATTTATCTGAAAGAAAGTTTAAATTACATATTAAAAAGTCATTGTCTAGCAAGGCGTAGTATAGAACTGTTGGTTATATTGAAGATACAAAGGCGTGGTGTGATTCCAGTTTGACATATTTTGATAACAACACCTGTGACTTTTTACCCGACTGCAAAGGAAGGGTAATGTATTTAACAGTCTATGTATGTATGTAAGTTTGTAGCTTTGTGGCACACTAGAGACCAAACGCGTGGGCCGATTTTGATGATTCTTACGTCAATCGATTCGTCTTAATCTTGCGAGTGTCACTAAAGATATGACAGTAATAAAAATTCAATATGGCGACAACCAGACGTCACATTGTGAAAATTAAAAATTAAAAAGTTGGACTATGTTGAGTTGGGAATCATTGAATAGGTATTTGAAAATTATCTTCGGTTCGCCTCAGCCAAGCTTTTTATTGGTAAGATAAGCATTAAGTAAGCTCTCTTTTCTAGAAGATGATAGAAGTTTAAATTTTTGAAGAGAGTAGGAATCAAACTTAAGACTTTGAAATCTCTTGTAATGAACATGCACCAGTACAAGAGACTGTAAAAGATTCCTAGACAGCTCTTAAAATATTATTTAATTAAGAAAAGTGAGCAGAGTCGCGTTACGTTTATTGTAGTTTTGTACATAAAACCAAGGTACACATTGATTCCCGTAAGTAGGAGAATGCCGGAGGGCGTCCCAATGGACAATTTTAATGACGTCACAATTTCGGCCGCCATTTTAGGTTTCGCAGGGTTTCGCGTAGACTTCTAGATACCTACCTTTTCAGTAAAATATTTTTGAGCAATATGATTATCTCTTTTATACAGGGTCCTTCTTAATATGCTGACACTTTTTTAAGGGAATGTTCAGACCATCAAACTGAACAACTTTCTCTATGGGACCAACATCAAAATCGCGGAAAAAAAAATCATCTGTCCCATACATTTGGCTCGAGTAGGTTTGCAGTTTTGTATGGAAGAGCTGATTTTTTTTTCGCGATTTTGATGTTTGTCCTATAGAGAAAGTTGTTCAGTTTGACGGTCGGATCATCCCCTTAAAAAAGTGTCAGCATATTAAGTTGGACCCTATATTTGACCACGTCAGAGGCCATAAGGTGGTTTGAATAAAGTCTGACACCAGGGATTACCCACACGATAAGAAGAAGAGATTCTGAAAATTCATTATAAAATTTAAATTGGTTATTGCATCAATGGTTAAGAGCATTGGGCTCTGGACACGGAGGTCGTGGGTTCGATTCCCACGGGGGACACCTAGTGATATGTCACTTTGTAAGTTTTTTCCCAGTTGGGTAGGACATTGCAGGCTGAATCACCAGATTGTATGAAAAGAAAGATGATTCCGTTCTTCGGATGGCACGTTAAGTCGTTGTTCCCAGCTACTGACTCTGCGGATAAGAGGAAGAAGATAGGTTATTTATGGGTAGACCTGTGTCTATTTTTATCGGCTATACGGCACGAGCCCTAGCAGTAGAGTCTGGTGACGATATTTATATCCTTGAATATACGCAATTAACGCTTTCCGTCCGGAGGGGAAAAATAATTATTAATTATATCGAAAAGAAAACACAATCAAAATGCATGAAAATGGAGAACATGAGAAGATAATGTGTGTGTTTGTGTCTAAGGATGTGTTTGTGCGTGGTCACGCGTGCGTGTCTGGTTTTACATTATAGTAATGTCTACAACTATGATGGCAGCGTAAAACCACAACTGTAATCAACATTTAAATACAGAAATAAGCAACTCTTTGAGTTAAAAACTAATTGAATGCGTCCGCATTTCCAAAAGTTAACTTTAGCCTATTCAGATTTTTGGTAAAGCTATTCAGAACATGTTTTAGAGTTTCTAGCCATTCATTCATTCGTTCGTTCGTTCTGCGTAGGGCTAATGTTGCTTGTTCACTCATTCAGAATTCGTTTGAAAAGGCTCTTGCTTATTTGGAATAAAAACTTGACTTATTTTTAGGGATCCGTTAATTCTTTCCAAGTGAACACAAAGATTCTATCACGAGGATAATAAATTATTCGTTTGGAAACTATTTTAAGATGTAGCTAATAATACTGGGTCAAACTTGGAGAACTGTCAATTTCATACAAAACTTTGTCGTAGAACACTCGTAGACGGTGATAATAAAAGTAATGTTTTATATATGGAAAAATAGCTTGGAAAACCTACGAAAACCTACGAAGATATCAAGCTTTGAAATTATTCATACAAAATTTCAAAGCCTTATATCTTCGTAATTATATTATAAATTGTAAATTTTATTTTATACGCGCAATCTAGACTATCTAAGCTATTTTTCCATGTATACAACATTACTTTTATTAATACCGTCTACGAGTGTTCTACGACAAAGTTTTGTATGGACTGAAACCACCTTAATATGCTGACAGTTTTTTAAGAGTATGACCAGACCATCAAACTGTTCAAGTTTGTATATGGGAACAATTCATCGAAAAATTTTCGCGATTTCGATGTTGGTGCCATAGAGAAAGTTGTTCAGTTTGACGGTCTGACCATCTCCTCAAAAAGTGTCATCATATTAAGAAGGACCCTATTACGGGTTGACATTGATAATCATTAGCATCCTTTTAAACTAAGAGTCTACCCATCAAACTGAACACCTTTTATTATGGGAGCAAACCGATCGGAGCAAAAAAATCATATAAGTATTCGAAAAAACGAACACTTTAACCACAGATTAATAATAACTTTAACGTAGGAAAAATTGTTGTTGTTCGTTGTTCGTCATTGATTTTTAAAAGTTGATTGATTCCGCGCGTTATTTGAGAAAAGTACCTACTAATCAAGCCTTGGCCACAACTAGGCATTGATTGACTTACGTATGTGTGCTTCGGCTTTGAGTCGGCCCACATTTACACGTTCCTCCATCAATGCCTCTTTTGCTGGCCACTGCAGTTATGTACTATTGTTAGAAGCGCTCGTTGGCGTAGTGGAACTTCAGTATTGGAAACGATCACGGAAGTTAAGCAACGTCAGGTCCGGTCAATCTCTGGATGGATGACCGTTTACTGGTATTTCATTTCGAGCGTTTTCTTACTTCGGAAGGCACGTTAAGCAGTTGGTCTCGGATAGTTGCGTCAGATGGCGTTGTTACTATACGTTAAGCCAGGTCAGACCATTAAGGCGGTTTGAAAAATCTCTGACAGCAAGTTGACCACTAACTTGCCCCCACCAACAAGCACTGGGCCCGTGTGGTGGAGTCTGGCCCACTCCCTCTCACCCTTATTCGTGAGAGGATGCCTTTGCCCTGCAGTGAGATTTTACTTGCTAAAACTTATTTTTTTTTAACTTACTTTTTTTTTTACCCGACATCCCCAGAATTGTTTAACAATTATGTTTTCACCTCACAAGCTCGGAAAGATTCTGTTTATCGTTCGAAATCTGAGTGCAAAAGTGTATTTTATCCGCTAGCGTGCAAAGAGTTTTTGAAATTCGAATTTGTCTATTCAATATTTTTGTATACCGCCAATGCACTGAAAATGCTTAATAACTATTTCATGACACTGGCCAGCACGAAAATAAAAACTTTTTGAAATGTTCTTTTTAGCAATTCCCTTTTTTTCCTCGCTGTTGTGAGGTGAAAAATTGTGTGTTTCGCTCGGCTGCAAAGTTATTCTGCGTCTCGTACCTTTGAAACCTTCGCTAAACGCTCAGGATTCTATTATTTGAACCACTCGCTTCGCTCGTGGTTCAATCCTAGAATCCTTCGCTTGCTCAGGTTTCAATAAAAGTACTCGCGCCAAAAAGCAACTTTGCAGCCTAGCATAACAAATAACTATTTCTCTGTAAGAAAGTAAGTCGTCTCAGATCTGGAACCATAAGGCTATGTCAGGCATAAACTTGGCCAGTTTTTTTATTGAGCTGTGTTTGTGAGAATAATGTTTGTGAAAAGATTGTTTTAAATTAAAAACTTGTGTAATTATTCATTTCAAACTTATTAAAATGTTTTTTTTATAGTAATAAGTGGGATAGCTTAATATCACTTACGTATAAGTTTAATTTTGAACGCAATTTAATTTTCATTTTTATTGCGCTAGATTTAAATTTTGACATTATTAATTGGCAGATTTATAATTTAGGTACATTTAAGTCTAATCAGAACATCTACATTTCACGTCACAGTGTATAAAATAGTTACAGTACCGACACTCACGGACGTACGGAAAGCATGGCGGAAAACGTAGGCAATGGCGCATTTCTGTCTCGCTTGCACTCACACAGTATCAGACATGCTTATGCTTACCTCTTCTTGTAAATTTGTAGAGTTGTAATTGTATGTTGTAAGACCGTAAATGGGCAGTAGGTACGTACATTATAATAAGACATGCCTTGAAATTTAAGTATGTATTAAGGTTTCCGCACAATGTTTTCTTTCACCGAAAGGTGTTACAAATAGTATAAACACATTACCCTTCCTTTGCATCGCGCAGTCGGGTAATAAAAGAAGTACACACAACGACACATCAAGCTACACAAAACCAACATAAGCTGGATGTGCGTAGGGTGAATGACGTATATCATCGCGCGGTCAGTTTACTTTGGTTTTGTATTTATAGCTTGCTGTGTTACCGTGTGTACATAAAAACTCAAGAGTGATCCAATCGATTATAGAACCATTTTAACTTCTATCATTATTGATACGGCCATAAAAAAGTGTAAAACAGTCTAAGTCATACTTAAAGTGGTAAGACTACTCGGTAGGATAACTGGGAACAGGCCTCCAAATCATCTATAGCATTCGCAGATTCTAGATTCTATGTGGACCTATACAAGGTGTTACAAAAATACAAATAAACATTTAAGGGGGTGGTTTAGACCATCAAACTGAACAACTTTCACTACCAACCACCACCAACCAATATCGAAATGGCGAAAAAAAAAATGATGTTCTATACTTTACAAATCGACTCTAGTTAAAATAAATGTACCTATGGGATATCTGATTTTTGTTTTTCGCGATTTCTATGTTGGTCCCATAGTGAAAGTTGTTCAGTTTGATGGTCTAAACAACCCCCTTAAGCCCCACTTGCGCCAACCTGGGTTAGCAATAAACTCCAGGTTAAATTGATCAAAATGATTTTTTTGTATAGAAAAACAACTGAAAGAGCCATTTTATCCGGAGTTAATTGCTAACCCGTGGTTGGCGCAAGTGGACCTAAGAGTTTTAAAAAATTAATTTTACTTATGTAGCACCCTGTATAGTACATAGTGCCACCAACACATCAGCTACAAAAGTCAAATCCACTAACGTCGAAATCCTTCGCTCATCCGAACAATTTAGCAATAATTTCTCATTACACCGTTGGCCTACCGCGCCCTCCAGCCACATGGGCCATCTAAATTTCATGAGCCCACGTACCACGATAATGGACAACCGTGAGCCCCCGTCAAAATTCATACAATATTCATTGAAAATGTTCTCTGAGGTTCTTCCTACTTGGTCTTAATTTAGCTTGAGAGAAATTCGGTGGTCAATTTGTTTTTAATATTTAGAGAGCTGTGATACTAGGAAATAAATGCTATTTTGCTTTGCCAATACCGCTCCGCTTCAAAACCATCTGTTCATTAGAACCAGTATGTTCTTAGTCAACATTATTAGTCTCTTATTCGTCCAGCGTCATGAAGCTAAGAATGGTTAAAACAAATTGGATTAGGTTAAATAGTTCTAGGGCACAGGCTTTCCCTTAACTAAGACTATTGTATTGTGTAGTGTGTGATACAAAGTGAATTGGTAGAAATCAGAAAATCGGAGTCCTTTCTTTAGCGTTTACAAGTTTCAGCGTGATGTTTACTTTCATCGAAACGACATAACAAAGCCTAATGTTCTTAAAAACATTGGCTTATTGATCCAGATTGAGAAAACATTATTAAAAATTATGTTATCATTGTTCTATGTTTCACCACAGAAAGAACAATCATAAATAACATAGGTATTCACTCTTTTTTCTTAAAAGGGAAGACAGTATCTACTACGAGCGGTTCTGACATGTCTTACCTCCTTTAATTTCATGTACTTGGTCATGCATTCTCCTCAGTTTAAATTCCAGCTTCTTTTGACCTGAGTTATAATAAATACAATAGGTTGCAGTAGCTATTGGTCTTTGACCAATCCCTTACAACTAAATAATCATATTTTTAACCTGGTATTTTTGAGTCATCATAAATAAACAGCCGATAAACGTCCATTGCTGGACATAGGCCTCCCCAAAAATGGGGGGATTTGCCATAATCGCCACGCTTGGCAGGCGAGTTGGCGATCGCAGTTGGATTGGATGTGTGTACTCAGAGGATGCTGCTGCCCATCCTCCGGTAGATCCCTTAGTCGCCTTTTACCACACCCACGGGAGGAAATGGGATGGTGCTTCTCTTAGCCGACACCACACGGACTTGATTTTTGAGTGTCTCCACTCATTTCACTCCCTATCACCACCAAACCTTCGGCACATCAACTTTTCAGTAACAGAATTAACAAATTCTTCTTTCATGTCTTGTTCATCAGTTTTATTGTGTATATCGCATGACAACAATTTGACAATCATTCATGCTGCAGTGTAAAGATTTGCCAGTCAGCAATAGCCGTATCGAGGCTAACTACCTACCCAGAGTGCGCCAGAAGAAATCAGGTTTTGTACCTTTTTCTTCCCTCCGGACGGAAAGCGTTAAATCTCGTCCCGCTGCGCTAAACGAAGTTGTCGCTTTCCAGATCCGTTAAAAAGAAAAATAGTATACTAACCTCGGACAATAAATAAGAAAGCCTCAGATCCCCATGTTTGTTGACCTTTCTTACTTTCCTGACTGACAGTAGTGATTTGACAGTTGTTACCGAATTGTATGGGTTGTTCCTCAATTAGCAATTTCACTATCTACTTTGAAGTTGCAATAGCGGTCACCGTAATTGATACATTCTAAAATGTTGTTGTCCAAGCCAGCCAGATGCTTGTCCAAGATTATTGATTGGCCACTTGCGGTTGGCTTGGCTTCGGCCCAACGGTATCGTGTAATCAACTAACCAACTGTCTAAAGGCGTAAATCTTCCGGATAATAAAAACTGTCAAGTTTTTGGGGAAGACAAAAATGTTTCGTTGCTCGGAGTTATGTCGCGATGGCTTATCTTGTAGTATTTTAATGTAAAAGAAAAATTGCGAGATGCGGATGCGGGGGCAAAGAAGCTACTTCACTCTGCCATTCCGTGGTAGACTTTCGCGGCTGCTTTCTCTGTTTGTATGCACCGGACTGTGTACTTCATACGCGCATGAGATAAATTATCAAAGAGCCCGATTGCGCTAAGTTAAAACATTGAAGTTCTATTCGTATTCAATTTCAGTTCTAATCACATTGCATTACAATTACTATTCAACTGCGCTGAATTCCGCATCGCGCTAAACTCTATGTAACTAACAGCCCCTATTTTCTGAGCGATCTGTCAAAACGGCTCTAACGGCTGTCAAGAGCAGTACCGCGATTAGCGCAATACCAAATGTGTCAAAAGATATGGTTCGTTGGTAGTCCAATCACGGTTCAATCACTACGGAATATTTACGGCGATTGCTTCCCAGAGCTCCATCGCAGCCAGTTCCAATGTCATCATCATCATCATCATCAGCCTATCATCGTCCAGTGCTGGACATAGGCCTCTCCCAAGGCGCGCCACAAAACTCTGTCCTCGGCCTTCCTCATCCAGTCGCTCCCCGCTACTTTTTTTAGGTCGTCTGTCCAGCGGGCAGCAGGACGTCCCACACTACGCCTACCAGTTCGCGGTCTCCACTCTAGAACTCTGACACCCCATCGGTTGTCAGTTCTTCGACAGATATGACCAGCCCATTGCCACTTCAGCTTGCTAATTTTCTGAGCTATGTCAGCCACTTTAGTTCTGTGACGAATCACTTCATTTCTGATGTGGTCCCTCAGAGAAACACCGAGCATAGCTCTCTCCATAGCTCGCTGAGCGACCATGAATTTATGAACTAGCCCTATCGTCAGGGTCCACGTTTCCGCACCAAGTTCCAATGTAGTCCGACCATTTAGTAAGTACATAAGCTCGGCGACCGCAGGTGGCTGGCTATGCGGCGACTTTGTGGCATAATTTTGTCTCTGGGATAAAGTAACTTTAATAAAGTACCGTGTACTAAGTATACCTTGACCAATCCCAAAAACAATCGGTAGTGTCCTGAGAGTGTCATTGAGATTGAGATTAAAATAAAGGGGCTGATGGGAATAATCCGGAAAGTGGTCATCTTGTCTCCTCCACTTTTATTCTCGGTGATAAATAATAGCGGACAGTCCCAAAAGTTAGCGGAAACAAGGTGTGCGGCTAAATAAGTGATTATACTGATTATTTGAGAAGTTAGTTTGCCTATTCATATTTTATTTCGTTGTTTTCGTTTCTTCTATTGAGTGCTAATGGCTTTGGAAATTACTTTGGGTTTTGAGATAAGTTTGGTATAAACAAATTAAAATTGTGTTTTTATAGATTGGGAACAGTGACTCAAAGATTAATAATGGATGGTTCAATAATATCGCGGATGTGGGAATTCAAGGGTTAATGTTTGCTTAATTTTTTGGTATAATTCGGTATGTCAAGTTTTTTTGTTGTCTTGATTTTATTTTTTTTACGGATAGAAGACATAATTTTAAGAAACTAATTTAATTTTTATCGAGTTTATCAATACACATTTAATTTTTAACTGTTATCTCTAAATGGTAAAAGTGGTCGCGAGAATATCATTCGAACTCCATGAAGAAAAACCTTTGCTTAGTATAAAAAAATAAAAATCACCTGCCTTCTCTTTCTAACTCTATGCTGGAAACAGAAACGGCAACATTAATTGTCAAATTATGACATTGTGAATATTACTTTTTTCTTAATGGACAGTTATTATCAGTAGATTTTATGTTTACCATAAGGAGTTCACAGGTATTCCAGTGACGTCACTGGACGGACCGAAAATTTTATTTTATTAAAATATCTGTAATCCTTATATTTTAACATCTCTGACATCTTATCTTAATCTCAACTATAACTGTAACTATTATGTATATATAAAACCGTAAAATCATGAGGAACAAAAAAGTTGCGGGTCACTTCATATAAACTCAAATAACACTCGATAGCGCGATTTAAATGACGTGCAGCGCCATCTATTGACAACATTGTTAGTTTGTTTGTTTGTTCGCGCATCAGGCAAAAACTACTGAACCGATTTTGATGAAACTTTTTTTGTTTGATAGCTTATGATCTGACTTAAAATCTGGTATAAAATTTGTGCAGACGAAGTCGCGGGAAAACACTAGTAGAAAATATGATTATTGAGTTATTTATCTCGAAATGGATTTCGATTCAGGCCTCCAAAAAAAATTTGACATACCTAAGTGGGAGGATGCTTAAGGTGTACGCATATCTATCAGAGGCGAACGAACCGAAGGAGGCGAACGAATCGAATTTTAGAATTGGTTGTATGAAATTCTATGACACTTCGCACACTTATCCGCGGCGTATCGGACGAATCGTCAGAAGAATAGATAGTCCTTCGCCGCGGATAGATATGTGGTCACCCTTATACCACACCTTTGACACTGTCTGCTGATAGCTGTCATTTCATACAAACAGGAAAACATTTAAGAAGAGTTAAGCATGTGTGATACTGGGTGAGTGCGAGCGAGACACGAATACGCATTTGCTTAAGAGGAACCACGATTCAACCAGAGGGGGTGAGGAAAGAAGTTGGTGGGAGGCAGGGAGTGTCCATACTGTATGTAGTACAAGATACTTTTTCTTATACAGCGTGCATTGAGTCGACAAAAGCTGATAATATTGATCATTCATTATTTTGATAAAGAGCGTCGGTGGCGCGTTGCGGAGTCGTATGGAAACTCAATCTTGGAATCCGCACGTATGTCCTGCCATGTACCAGTGAGTTTGTCTATCTTATACAGGATGTTACATAAAGTAAGAATAAATTTTTAAAACTCTTAGGCCCACTTGCGCCCAGGGACGTTGGATCAAGAATGGACCGATTTTATTTAAAACGAAATAACTATGGCCTCATTTTTCTCATTCTTGGTTATGGTATAGCTTCGTGTGAAAAAAAAGACAAACATAGATAAATGTCACCGTCTTCAACGTCAAAGAGTAAGCTTCCGAGTCATATTGGTTCCCAATTGGGACCAACGTCGAAGTTTTTTTTGTGCGCAAGTAAAATAAGAATTTAGCATTTATTTGGAAAATTTATATTGTTAGTGTATTTTTATGCAACATGGCTTGTGGGGCCACTGGCTGTATTAGTAAAAGAGGAATTTCAACACAAAATAATCAATAGATACCTTTCCATCGGTAAGTAATCGACTACTGTTTCTATGGTTTTGACCCAGGTAATGAATAAAATAATTCATTCAGAATAAAGCTTTTTTCAATGTGAATGTGGTACATAATGTGGAGTTTCGTTTTAGCTTGTTTTATTTTCCGAAATTTATAAACTAAATCATTCATTGATTTGAACTGACAGTTCATATACTCAAATTTTTCAATTAGGGTTGACCTACGAGTTATCGACAATTCGGTATGTCAAGTTTTTCTTAGAAGGTTGAATCGCTAACTACTTCGAGATAACTAATTGTTGAACAATGACATTTTCTAAGAAAAAACCGGCCCTCTTGGCCGTGTCGGACTCGCCCATTTTATTTTTCCAGCACTGATTTAGTAGCATACTTACAGCAATTAAGTAGCATACTTACAGCGTTCGTTATATTTTCATTTGAATGTATAGGTACTTATGAAAATCTGTATTGTAGAAAATTTTCAGATTTTTCACTACAGTATTTTAGAAGTTAGAGGGTAATAATGGAACCCTTAAAAAGGATTCGGTGTGTCAGGTTTTTTTTGTCTTTATTTTATATTTTTTACGGATAGAAGACATCATAATATGTAAGAAACTCTTTTTTTTTTTTTTTGCGGTTATTCGATTTTAAATTTCATTAAGTATACATTTAATTTTTAACTGTTATCTCTAAATGGTAAAAGTGGTCGCGAGAAAATCATTCGAACTCAATGAAAAAATAAAAAACACTTGTCTTCTCTTTCTAACTCTATGCTGGAAACAGAAACGGCAACATCAATTGTCAAATTATGACATAGTGAATACAATTGTTTCCTTACTGGCCAGTTATTTTAAGTTGATTTTATGTTTACCAAGGAGTTCACAGGTATTCCAGTGACGTCACTGGACGGACCGAAAAACGACGTTATTTTATTTAGAAAATATCAGCATAGGTAGCATGGCACCGTGATATAGCGCTATCACACCTTCTCTCTCTTTCTATTTGCGTGCGAACGAACGAGATAAAAGACGTGATACAGCCGTATCACGTGTTGCATGCTACCAGTGCAGTGCTGTAATCCTTTCATTTCATGGATAGTTGGTACCTATCCGTAATTCGGTATAATAGTTATCATATTTTTTTTGGAGGACTGAATAGAAATTCATTTCGAGATAATTGTCTCAATTAATCATATTTTCTATGTCATAGATTTTAAATTGAAAGGATTACAGCATTATCGAAATTAATTTCGATTCAGACCTCCAAAAAAAAACTTGATATTATACCGAATGAGGGGTTTTCAAAAATCCATTAAAAAAGAAAAAGTAGTTCATAATGGCTCGATAGATGGCGTTGACGTGACAGGGCGAGCCACCTTGCAGATAATAAAATATTATGAATTTGTGTTTTTAAGTAAGCAGCAAAATATGAGCATACCTATATTTCATCAACGGATGCGTCTGACTCAGTGACATGCATTTTTGTTCACTGTTTAGCCTAAAATTTTCGTCTTCGGACCCCTCTCTGGTCAACGCCATCTATCGCCGGTATGATGAACTACGTTTAAGTAGCTGTCAGAAAACTCCTCATTGCAGGCATCAGTTTATTTTTACAATGTTTTTATCATTTTATACATATAAAAACATTGTGCTTGCATCACCTCCCAAGTAACAAAGTTCTCCTGTAGTGCGCAGTTTACAGGCTTACAGCACTAGTAACTCTCTCTTAGTGGTTCCAGGTTTTACTACCAAGCTTATAACAGGTTACACGGAGTTCGTTTGGGTTTATAGTACACCTGTTCTTATAAGTTGACTTATAGTCGTGTATAGAACGAAATTACAGGCGCAGTAAAGGCTAAAATGGCCTATAAAAGTGTTGTAAAAGTGTAAATACACTTGAGAAAACTTGCTCCAGTAAGTTGCACTTATAATCGCCTACAAGAAGTAATTATAAATCCGCTATAAGTGTCATACGCTAGTAATAGTAATTTATAGAACTAAAAACTCTAGAACCATTTGCACTTGTTACTTGACCTTATAGGGGTGTATAAGTCAACTTTATGTGCCAATAATAAGTGAGTTAGTTCTACAGTGGTTTCTTCTAAGAGTAAGTGTACTTGGTATTATTGTTGACTCTCGAATGCTGTTATAGTCTTACTTTCTATAATAAAGGTTTCTTGTAAAACTATTAGTGTCCAAAGATATCTTCGTTAAGTCCATATAAGAAAACAATTGCTTTTAATATTTATAGCATCTTCACGGCCATTTTGACCCTAATTCATAATAATATTTATGGCGAATATGGATTTTCCATCAAATTTAAAGACAATTTATATATTTTGATTATACTTAATAAATAATTACTGTTTGTAAATAAAACAAAAGTTTGATAAAATCGTTGAGATATATTGAAGTGTTAAGTGGAACCCTAATTCGTCACAATATGGCGCGACAATGCTCTTAATTCAATATTATTTTTAAATTCAACTTAGTAAATACGCCGTGTTCAAAAGGCGAACAAAAATTGAGATTTAAAGACAATACACTTCACCGAAAATACTTATGCGTTTGCCGTGCAAACACGTATGCACGTATAATATACCGAGCCAAGTACTTGTTAATACATTTGATATAAATAAAATAGATGAACTTTTCTTTTAGTATTTCTTTATTTTTCTCCTCAATCTTACAACACAACACAACACAATTCACAAATGTTTGAAATAGCTAGTAATAGAAGCGCAGAGCACGTTACAGGCCTGCCTGATTCTATTAAATGCTCATAGTGAGCTTCGCGGGAGCAAATGGTTCTCCGGAGTCTAACTATAAGTGTATTATGGGCTTAAATCGTTGATGTCTGGTTCTATTAGATGCTCATAGTTGGCTTCGCGGGAGCAGACAGTTCTGCGTAGTCCAACTATTAGTGTATTATTGGTCTAAATGGTGCTCGCCAAGTCTACTATGAGTGTTTTATTACCAAAAGTACGCCTATAAAATGGGCCCTTTTCCGTCGTTATAAACTTTTACTAGCCTCTTATAGGCCTGGCTTCGGAACCACTACAAGACCACATTTTGTTACTTGGGCTCCTATCAAACAACATTGACAGCCATTTTGGAGTTGTTGCTTTTTTATATTTCATTAATAAAAAATTACTAAATAACTTGTAACTGGTTAGAATAAAATTAAATAATAAAATCAGAGTAATTTTTATAAAACCTCATAATTTATTACAAATACTACATTCAAAACTTCTATAATTTTTTCGGGTTATTTTGTAAAGGGAAAAAATAATACCTATGTCGGTTGTCCTTTTATGAAATTTTTTCTTCGTTTTTATATTATTTATTTCCCTTTTCTTCACTTTTATTTTGGGCCGGCTATAACTTAAATCTTAAAAGCCATACCTACCGCTAAGTATGAGTACGAGTATACTGTTATCGATAGGCTGTCGATATGTCACAGTAACAACTCTAGTATCGTATATATAATTATAACAAGTTTCTATAGAAAATCGGTCTCATTGGCACGAAAGGTGACATAGACAAAAGTCTATCCAACCCTTTATTTATATGGCATTTTTTTAACGTCAAAAAGAGAAAACCGATGCAAATGTTTCGTCTTAAAAAAAAGTATTCCAGTTCTGATACTTCTTCCTAGCTTGCGCCAACCACGGGTTAGCAATTAACTCCGGATAAAATGGCTCTTTCAGTTGTTTTTCTATACATAAAATCATGGGTTACCAACTTAACCTGGAGTTTATTGCTAACCCAGGTTGGCGCAAGTGGGATTTAAGGGGGTTGTTTAGACCGTCAAACTGAACAACTTTCTCTATCGGACCAACATCGAAATCGCGAAAAACATAATCTGATATACTATACACATTTTAGCTCGAGTCGATTTGTAGAGTAAAAAATCAACTGTTCCATACAAACCTGCACGACCTTAATGTATGGGACCGCAGATTTTTTTTATCGCGATTTCGATATTGGTCCCATAGAGAAAGTTGTTCAGTTTGATGGACTGATCATCCCCTTAAAATAGTTTCACCTAATTTTGTTAGAATTTATGTATGTAATACCGACTGCTCTCAAACGGTGAAGGAAAACATCGTGAGGAAACCTGCATTCGCTGAAGAGGAAATTCCGATGCGAATGTGAAGTCAACCAATCAGAACTGGGCATGCGTGGTCGAATAACGCCCATTCACCCTCCGGGTAGGAATGTGCCTGTCGTAATAGTGAGACGTATATAGGCTGTGATGATGATGATGATTATTATTTTGATAGTAGTATATTCCTTAAAAGTAACACCTTCTCTCTACAAAGTAGCAAGAAACATTCCAATTTATTCTTGCACCCTAAAGCAAGTTTCCTTTAAACACGTCCTTTGGATTACGGCAGCTTTTGTTCAACACGTAGATGAAAGAGCCTACTTCACTCAGACGCATAAAGGAGGGTTTCTGAGCAAAAAGCCTTCCTCTTCCTAGCCCATTTCACGAGGATGGAATATTCTAATAAGTACACATTGATGGCGTGAATGGGGTTTCGATAGTGGTTTTAGTTTGAAAGTTTTTTTTTTTTCCGGTATTCGTTTTTTAGTGTGTATGGTTCAAGTATAGTCGCGGTAGAGCTATTTTGTACTGCATTGAAGAGTTTTAGACTTAGAGAATCTCTAAGGTTAAAAGGGAGTTACTCAGCATTCTGAAATCTCAACATAGATGACGTTGGAAAAAGTGGAAGAAATGTTTTTTTGTTGAATCCAGCAGATTTTTCAGGGATGAAACTTATCTAGAATAACTTGGAAAACGCCGAGCAAAGCTCGATCTGCCCAGGTATTTGTAATAGTTAGTCATGAATCTATTTTTAAAAGGCTGTAAATTTGAAAATAATCTGAATGCAATGGAAGAAAATCTAAATGTGTTTCCAAGTGCTATGTTTTTATGAAACATCCATCAAGTTGCATTCCTTTTTTATATTTTAAAATCTCTTAATTAAAATATTTCTCAATCATTATTCATTAATGAAATGACTCAAATATCAGCAATCGACATTCAATGTTTTTTTCCAACCATTACTTTTCAGAATTTCCAATGAAAGATGTTGCGAAAAGACTAACTTCATTACGGAATATAATTTATCACGGCATAATATTTCATCTCTCTGAAAATATAACTTCGAATCCAATCTGCCCGTTTCGTTCCGTCAAATTTTAATTTATGTTTTTTAATTTGGAGCTGAACTAAGATTGACAGTGACGCTTCTTTCGCATCCATGAGGCGAATGAAACACGTTATGTAGTCACCTCTGTTAATTATTTGGTCAAAAGTAATCGCGGGCTCAAAAAATTTTGAATAGGAAACCCGTTGCGCCGCTATAGCTATACTTCATTCCATATAAGATTAAAAGATATTCCAATTCCTATTTAGCTTTCTGGCCGATTTTTTAAAGCAAATAAAATTTACTTTACAATTTACAATATAGGTACAAAAACATAAAACTACAAAATTAATCTAAAAAAATACCTTAAAATGAAACTAAAGAAAAAACAAAACATTTGATAATATAAATAAACAGAAAGGCAGAATGAGGATCCATCGAGCACATTTTCTACTCAGCTTATGCTAAATAAACCGTTTCTAAGATTATATAAAGTACGAAGATTTATCAGACAATACTAAAGCTGATCTAAGAATAAAGAGTAACTGTATCATCTCTGTTTCTGTAATTCAAAATAGCCTTAAAATTTGTTGCTATTTGGAATGAAGTATAGCTAGCTTTTATCAAACTGTCTACCGCTGCCAACCACTGCCGCCGTTGCCGGCCGCTGCCTGCCACAACCAGCCTCTGCCAGCTGCTGCCTGCCGCTGCCAGCCACAGCCAGCCACTGCCTGCCTCTGTCTTTTTGGTGTGAATCATCATGGGAGGTATTTACTACAAGTTATACAGTGGTTCTAACTAAAATGGCATATCTGAATGAAATTAGGTCTTGTCCTTCACTACAGGTGAGTGAATTCACTCATATCGTGAATGATTTTGGAGCGCATGTTATTTGCACAGCTGTTGCTGCCTAATATCTACCTATATATTAGAATCTTTATATTAAACTTTATTTTTGGGTCATTCGCATTCATTTGCAAATACGTTTTTAATAATAATATGTGTATTTAGAAGAATGAGTACCAAATGAAATATAAATAAATGCTCGAGAGTAACATAAAACTGTCAGGACTGAGATATGCCAGTCGTAATTTCGAGTGAAACTTGTTTTTATGCGTGTTATAAATATGGTTTAGAATTGAAACGTTTCAATAAAAGCTTTTGTTCGGATTAAACTGTAGCTACATTGACAGGCGTTAGCGATTCACGCCATGCGATTGGACCGCCGCACCGCCTATTTGTGCTACTTCTTACAACTCTAACTGAGTCACAGATTAATATAAAATAGTAATACATACAGAATGTCTACTCCCTACCAATCTCTAACTTCAGAATATATCACACCTCACCCCGCACTTGAAGAAAGATTTGAGTAGCCTCTCTAAAGGGCACACAGACAGCGCGCGTCCGTGTATTAAAGGCATATTTTGCGCATTATGCACCTTCATCTTGTTTGAGTGGTAACCACATGAGTAAATACCCCAGAGACCAAGCTTTATACAATTGCGCTGCGAAAGGTAAACTACCGCGCCGTGCGTAAACTTTTACCAACGGGTTCACCTGCAAACCGCCCCTGGACTTGGACTTCATTTTGTACGCTCTTTACAAGCTTTATCTTTTTGGGATATTATCTCAACATGTGGTATGTAGTAAGCCATGAGATCGTTCTTATTCGTTCCTGGAGTATGCCGACTTGCGGAGCGGATGTGTTTACTTCGCTTCTAAAGCATTTCATGCACATCGTGATAGAAATCATCATAATTGAAAATTTAGTGAGACTATTGCTGTCTTGAAGTCAAGTCAAAGCAACCACTAAGTTGATTAAAAGCTGCATCAAAGTTGAAACACCCGTTTCGGCACTAGATGGACATCAGACAAAGGGCACAATGATATGGCTTTTAGTTATTAGTTTACTCCAATGTAAACAATCTCCCATTTGCCACGTTGAAAAGCCTCGTGAAAAATAAAAATGTATTCAAATTTATTTCTTTTCGTTGGGGAGTTTTCTGACAGCTAATTTAAATGTAGTTCAACATGCCACGATTGGCGTTGACGTGACCTGGGTCCGAAGATGGTAATTTAGGCTAAAAAGTTAAAATAAAAGTACGTCACTGGTTCAGATGCATGTGTTGACGGAGTGCCTTTTAATTGTAGCCTGCTTATTAAAACACGAATTATTACAAATTGTTTAGGGTTCCGTACCCAAAGGGTGAAAACAGGGCCCTATTACTAAGCCTACGTTGTCCGTCCGTCCGTCCTACCTATTTAGGGCTGAACATTTTGAACCGTAGAAGCTAGATAGCTGAAATTTTCACAGAATATGCGTTAAAAAATATAAAATAATAATAAAAATGACAAAAAAATAAAAATTAAGGGGGGTTCTCAACAAGAAACTAGTTTTATTAACGTTTTTTCTTAACGCTCTATCGTAAAAACGGTAATACATATACAAACGTCGAGCTTAGTGTGATTATAGAGCAAACTCTACAGAATAAGAACAAATAATAAAAACCGGCCAAGTGTGAGTCGGTCTTGCGCTAAAGATCCCGGAGAAAAAAGTTTTTTTTAAGTTTTTGTTGTGTTCTGTGGTGGTGTGGTACGGAACCCTCGGTGCGCGAGTAGCCCGACTCGCACTTGACCGATTTTTATTTTATTTTATTAACTAACGTGGTTTCACATCTATCTCGCATCAAAGCCATCTATCGAGCCGTTTGGAATTACTTTTTCTTTTTAAGTCTGAAAATCCCTGTAGTCGTATTGTTTTGGCCTGGGTTGTCTTATTTGTTAAAGTAGCGTGTTTATTCGGGTTAAGAGGCAGGCCCACGTATTTCTGGTCCGCGGGCGAGATTTCACTTTACTCAAATCTCAATCCTAAGCCGCTTTTATCTGACATTCTTTTGATTATTTTAGACGTCGTTGACAAAACAATTTTGTACAAAGATCAACGGGAATTATCGTCCGTAGTCATATTTTCATTTATTCATACAGGATAATAAGGCGACGCACAGTAGAATATAGAAGCATAGTTATGTTTACATATTCGTGTATATAACTTAGACCGAAACCGCTTGATACCTAAATTAAAAATGCTCACAACAAAAACACAAATAATTGAATTACTCTTAAAATACTGCGAGTAGGATTACCAATCAACGTTTGAAATATAGCTGTTAACTAGGCCTACTATACTATGCTATCAGATTTGAAATTACTGGCGCCGATTACAAATTATAACGATTTTTCCGATTTGTCAAAGCTGGAAATTCACTTTTAGAAGTTCGTCTAAAAAAAAATCCACGCATTATTGGCAAGCGGGAGTTCTCGTCGTGGGTTTTAAATGACTAGACCCAGCAGATTTTGGACTTAACTCAACCATGTCACTTTTTTGGCTTCTATAATCTACTGTGCAACGGTTCTGCATTTATAAAGCCTGACCGGAAATATAAAAAACCTGGGTTGGGGGCGCTGCGATCGACTATAACCTTTAAAGTCGGTGTTCCACGAACAAAAATTAGTTCCAATGATTTTCCGCAATATGGCGAGGTTTTTTATTATTCTGGTCAGGCTTTACAGCGCTATGTTTATTTATACTTATAAAAGAGTTCCGTGACTGATGAATGACAGACTGACTGACAGACAACGCACAGCCTAAACCGCTATTTTTTCCTTGCGGGATCTCATTTTCTTCTTGACCCTGGATTTAGGAGTCTATCCACGTGTTCCTTGGAATAAAAACAATACTATTAGGACCTACGAATAAGAATGTATAGAAGTGTAAATATGAAGCTCAAAAAGTGGCACCAAAAAAAGTGTACCGTGTTCTAAATTTGTTCTTTAAAAACTGTACCTATAGCCGCCGAAACTCATACAAAAAATGTCTTTTTTCATTGGCTACCAAAAATTATAGAGTTACTCTTCTATAGTTATTCTTATTCGTAGATTGGGACATCCACATTTTGTAATACCTACAAGCAAAATTCAAAAGTTTTTATTTCCAGACAGCAATGATACATTTGGGTTAATAACATTGCAACTTCGTCTACGTTTAGAATAGTAAACAAATTTCAATACAGATTTAGTCCTCTGTCCAATGTCCATTTATTTCAATGTAATTTTCTTAATATTTATGGCTGTTGCTAGTCGTCCGATAAACAGACGAATAAATTAGTAGTTCGACTATCGACATTTCTAGTCTAACTTTATTTTATTCATCCTTTTATCGGACGACTGAACACTTCGAATATTTATTCACTCGTTGACGTTTAAACATACTAACCACTGTTTCAGTTAAAATTTGTATTGGCTGGCAGTAAAGATAAGAAAAATAAAAGAAATTAAAAACTAAAAAAATAAAGGAAGAAAAATAAAGTTAAAAAACAAATAAACGTTCGCAGTCAAAAGATTATCTTCTGCTTCAAACTTGTACCAAAACCAGAGCGTGTGTGAGACCCTTTACCATGAAGGTAATTAATGTCTACAATAATTGTGTTGACCCTCATTAAGCTGGCTATTACGGCCTTTTTACGAATGTTTTATGACCTTTACGGCAAAGAGAATAAGAGCCATTGGAGATCGCACTTGTCTCAGTTAATTCTGCGAACGAATTCTCTTTTACCTTTTTTTCTTTTAATAGGTTGCTATGGGGTTTAGCTCGTTTATTAATCGGAGAGGTTTTTTTAGAATGGTTTTCCGGGTTCCTTAGTTTGATACGAGTCATAAAATTTTTCAAATTGTTACAATATTTTATTCTAATCTTAAAGTAATTTATCAAATCAAATCAAATCAAATTTATACCTATTATTTATCAAATAGATACTTAAAGTTTAATTTTATCCGTAGACATATTCTTCTATTTTACTCGAAAGTAATCAACAAATTGAATTCTAACTTAGTTATATAGTTGCATTTTAACAAAACGAAAATTTTCGAGCAAAATAAATAATGTAACTATTTATATAATAATTCTTCTATTTTACTCGAAATTAATTTATCAAATGATTATATTATTTAAATTTCCTCTTTTGTAAACATGCAAACATTTCATTAAATTATAATTCAGGGAAAACCCTATTACCATATACCTATACATAATAGAGCAAAGGTATTTTTATAAAAAGAAGAACTAAGCGTCATTAATTATTAAATAATTAATGTCGATTCTAAGCTTATCACAATTAAACATGTTCGATCATTATCTACTAGTTATATAGCTACGTTTACAACAATATACAACGTAATAAACAAAACTAATTAACAGAAACAAAGCCTGGAATAAGTAAGTTAATACAGTTTTAATCAACTAACCTATTCTAGGCTTTTGATCATAAGTCAGGATTTTCTTATCCATTTTGTTCCTACGCTTAGGATTTGACGAAAAGTCTCATGTAGGTACTAACAATGTCAGGTTTCTAAAAAAACTTAGGCCACTAGTGTACCCATATTAAACTATATAGAAATAATACATGGTATGAAATACCAATTATTAAATGGCAAAGGGAAAGGTTTTTATAGAAAGTTCGTGGTTTGCAATTCTACTATGTAAAATTACCTTTATTTTATTTGTAGTTTTACCTGTTTTCGGGATCCGTAATATAATAACTACTAAGTAGTTTGCCCTGGGGAGAAAAACGCCCAAGAGGAAGACCGCAAAGGCGTTGGTATGACGATATCAAAAGAACAGCTGGAGTGAAATGGATAGAGAGGGTACAAGATCGAGAGGAATGGCATAGACTGAAGGAGGCCTACATCATTACGGTTGAAAACGGCTAAGAAGAAGAAAGAAGTAGTTTGCAATTTCATAATGATTCCGGGTTCGGTTGGGAGGCTTTTTACACTTAGGCCCGATTCGACCAAAGGCGAGTAAATTTTATTCTTAGATTAAGTCGCCGGTTACTATAGAGGAAACTGATTTGCCGCTTAACCAACCCTAATCTAAATGAAATGTCAATATCACATAATTAAAAAAAATAAAATAAAAAGAAACCTAACAAATTAAAACTGTATAACCTCACATTGCAATAAGTACGGATACTACGACCTCTTTCTTTAGGTGAATTATACATTCGTTCTTTTAGTACGGGGTGTGTAAACACTAAAGTAAAATAAAATTGTTCCTTGTAAAATTACTCTTCTATTAATCTAAGTTTGGTTGAATCCGGCCTTATAGAAAGAAAGAAATCATATAAAAACAATGGCTTTATCTTCAATGATAAAGCAATTTCGAAGGTCTAGTATTTAATAAATGGTGTGAGAAATTATGAATGAATGTTTATCAATTCTTAGACAATTATAGAAACCCTTTCATCGGTTTTGGACAACGATATCAATGTACTAAAGTACGTCTATGTCTATGGTTTCAAATTAAAATGACTACAGAATTGACCACTTCTTTAAATGTCCACTTCTGCAAATAACCACTTAATTAAATTATCATTACTACAAATAACCACTTCGTAATAATTACCACTTGGATAAATGCCCATTTCTACAAATGCCCATTTCTATAAATGACCATTTCGTTAAATTACCACATATCAAAACGTGGACAATGTGTTGTTAATACCACATAAAACGGTTTTTATGTTTTATGTAACGTTTTTCAATCGGTGCAGAATAACCGATACACGTAAACGAATGCAACATGGCTCTTTGATTACTGAACCCGAAAAATAAAGATTAATTGTAAAACGAATTTTAAATTTTACACATCTCGTCTGAAAATGTAATTGACTGAAAACATGAAAACGTTTTTATACGTTCGTTTAGTCGGTTTATGTTTTATTTAAATAACTTTTACTATCGACAAATAAAAAAAATATAACGTTTTTTATTTATAGTACATCATATTATGTTTGCTCTAGTAAATATAAAAATACAATTTTAATTATTGTTGGAAGTTTTTATACTACACTATTATCATTATCAACTTCAGAGTTTATCTTTCAGTTTTTCAACTCAATTATACAATTCAAATCTAAATTTAAAGTTTTTTTTAACTTTTCATTTATTTGAAACAACGTAATGATCATATTATTCATACAACTTGTACATCCCACTGATGGGAATATGTCTTCTTTCACGAATAAGAGTGAGGAGTAATGGGCCATAATCCACAGCGAGGGCCCTGTTTTTGAAATAAAATACCATTAAAACGGTCATGCATTCAAAGAATGGTGAGCCTTTCACCATTTCTTCCTTTATTTAATACAAGTGCTTACCCGCGACTTCGTGGGCATAAATTATATACCAGATTTTAAGTTAGATCATAAGCTATCAAACAAAAAAAGTTTCGTCAAAATTGGTTCAGTAGTTTTTGCGTGATGCGTGAACAAACAAATACACAAACAAACAGACAGACAAAGTTTCTAAAAAGGTTGATTTCGAGTCGGGGATACCTAAAAATCATATTATTAATCTTTTTTTGGTAAATATCTTCAATGTACAGACACACTTCAGTTACAGTTTTATAATACCTAGTTTAGATTAGATGAGGCGACTTGGGGAGGAAGTTTAATGTTTGATGAATAGCCAACTATTTCTATTTACATACATACATACATACATACATATACATATACTCACGCCACTATCCCACAGGGATAGGCACAGACTACGGCTCGCCACACACTACGATTCTGACACACTTCTCTCGCCTCATCCACATTCATACATCTCTTCATGCACTTCCGTCGGTTGAGGGTGCTACGCACTTGTCCTTTTCGGAGAAGACCATTTATTTGGTCGTGGTAAGTTCTCCTCGGACGCCCTCTCTCGACTGTTCCACTGATATTGGATCGATAAATCTCCCTAGTGAGTCTACTCTCATTCATCCTCTGTACGTGACCGAACCACCTAAGCATACCTCTTTCAATCTTGGTTACCACATCATCCTTCAACTTACACCGATCTCTTATCACACTGTTCTTGATTCGGTCGGTCACTGTAACACCACTCATACTTCGTAAAGAGCGCATTTCCACTGCATTCACTCGACATTAACGACCCGATTTGATATCATTTCAGGAGCTCCTTCAGACAATCAAACTGAATAACTTTAACTATAACTTAACTTTTGTCACCGCCGAAATTGTGAAAGAAGTCTGCTGTTCCACACATTCCATCGTCATCATCATCTCAGCAGGTGGACGCCCACTGCTGGACATAGTGGCCTTCCCCAAGGATCGCCATAACGACCGGTCCTGCGCTGCCCTCATCCAACGTGTTCCCGCCGCCTTCACCAGGTCATCGATTTACTTTATACTACCCACGCTGAGCTTTCCGGTGCACAGTCGCCACTCGAGAACTCTTCGACCCCATCGGCCATCGGTTCTGCAATGAACCCCCGCCCATTGCCACTTTAGTTTAGCAATTGTTTGGGCTATGTCAGCTACGCTGGTTTTTCAGATACGATCTCGCAGGGAAACTCTTGCCCTTCAGCAACACTAGCTTTAAACCTCTTGGTAGTTATAGCAAAGCTTCCAACTACCCCGAATAGAATAGTGGTCGTGAGTATGGATATAAAATATAAACTTTTATAAACCTGTAACTGAAGTGTGTGTGTACATTGAAGATATTTACAAAAACAAGATTACGATATAGTTTTTAGGTATCCCTGAATCGAAATCAACCTTTTTTAGAAATTTTGTCTGTCTGTTTGTCTGTTTGTTTGTATGTTGGATTGGTTGAAACTTTTTTTGTTTGCTAGCTTATGATCTGACTTAAAATCTGGTATATAATTTGTGCGGACGAAGTCGCGGGTAAACACTAGTGTTTTATAAACCTGACTATGTAAATAAACCGTCAGATCAAGTAAATCTATTTTACTACATTCGAGCTCTACGCGCTACGGCGTAGCACTAAACTTGCTACGTGCGTAGCGGGCCAAAGTTTACTTTTCACGAAGGAGGCACTTCTATACAAGGGTAAAGTGATCCTTTATTGGATTTTCTAGAACGTTTTAGAACAATGTTCTTGCTTATTTTATTTATTGTCTGTATAAGTCTTTATTATTAATTTTATGCGTGAATTTATGATGTAGTGACGAGCTTTTATTAGTATGACGCTACGTTCACATTTTTCTTAGCTTTAAAATAACAAAAAATATTTTGAAATAGAAACCTATTTATTGTGAGTTGTTCACAACGTATTAAAATATTTCAATACACTCTGTCTTTAATCGGCGTACAATTCTTTATGTCAAAAGATAAACTAAATATTAATCAATAAATTAAAATACGAAGATAATTTAAACATTAAAATAAAAGCGCATTTTTAGTGCCATTTTCTATTACTTTGAATTTTTTAATTAATTATAGTAGATTACACACCGAGGACAGGAAAGTAATTGAAAGGTCTCAGATCTCATGTAATTGTTGACCGAGGCGAAGCCGAGATCAACAAACATGTGATCTGAGGCTTTTATTCACTGTCCGAGGTAGTTATACTATTTTTCTCCTCGACGGAGACAACTTTGTTTATTGCAGAGGGACGAAAATTAACGCTTTCCGTCCGGAGGGGAGAAAAAAGATTAATTAATCATGAATACAACTCGGAAACATTTTAAAATTGTCGTCCAGCGCTGTCCAAATTTATTTCCCAACAAATCTCAAAACTTAAACTAGGATGTGATGTAGTGAGTTCAAGTCACATTATCTGAGAAGTTGTGTAAGACATACGTTACTATCCAATAGCCTACTTCGTACTTCGTGGCGCTGAACTGAACTGTTTTCAGTTGAAATAGTACCTAGTGCAAAACACCGCACTCCACTTTCTTATACGTTTTAGTGAAGACAAATTACTTGTCATTCACCTTGCAAGACAGTTTTGGTTCCGTGGCTAATATGGTGTTTTAAGCAGTAGGGTAAATAGTTGCATTACTTTAAAGGGTGATTGTTCCCAGGAATTAGTATCCTTTCCTCAACAACTTCCCTAAGAAACCTATAAATGAAAATAGCAAAAAATATTTAGGATTTTTCATACTAAATGCAATCAGTTGATCAAACGTTTGTATGCAAAATTTCCCTTATGTTCCTTTGGGAAAGTTGTTCACTATCGTGAGTACAATCACCCATTGAAGTAATGTATTTTGTATACCCCAACACCCTGTATAAGATACGTGGTTGTAAAACAATCTTCTTAATGCAATTTATGGAAATAAAAATTTTATTTACTGTCGAAAAACATGATATTTCGCTTGGAAGATGCCGCTTGTTTTTGAAAAATAAACAAGTAAAATACATGTTTTAACCTGAATGTAATATTTAAAATAGAACACAGTGTTTATTTTTATTATAAACTAACCCGCGACTTTGTCTGCATAAATTATATACCGTCAGTATATTATAGTTAGTTAAGTCAGATCGTAAGCTATCAAACAAAAATTTTCATCTAAATCGGTTCAGTAGTTTTTGCGTAATGCGCGAAAAAACAAACAAACTTGTCAATAGATGGCGCCACACGTCATTCAAATCGCGCTATCGAGTGTTATTTGAGTATGAAGCGAACCGCTACTTTTTTATTCCTCACGATTTTTATAATAATAGTTAAAAGAACAAAAGGGGAACACAATGTTGGCTAGTGGAAGATCCATAGAGAGCGAGCCACAGACAACCAGTGACGGATGTCACTTTGATATTCAAGCGTTTCGTTAGTGCTTTCTTATTGCGTTTAGTTTTCATTCTAACAGAATGTTAGCGCGAGGCTGCCATTTTTATACAAAAAAAATGCCTGGTAACCTTAAAGTAATATAAAGTAGAACACAGTGTTACTAACTATATTATTATCAGTACTACATGTCCCTGTCGTGTCTGTACGAGCAGATAGTTACAAACTTTGTCTTTGCTTTAATTACAACACTGTATCCTTACTTAAGTTCTGTGTTTGCGTGTTCTATTGTTAACTTTATGTACTTGGAATACAGTCGATTAGTGGGGGAAGGGGTAATACGGAGAAACATTGGCGAGTGAACTTAGGATTTAAACAATGGAAACAGTTTTAAACAAAATTACATCGCTAAGTGACGACACAAAAAGTAAAAAACTTTAAAAATGTTATGGTCGGCCACTAAAGTTTACAAACACTTTTGATTTTTGTTCTCGTAGAAATCAAGGTGGCAAACTTAAACGCCTTCTGTTTGGTCCTACTCCGACCTGGATATTCTATTGTAGCTATCACTCTTGAAAATATAAAGATCATTTCCTAGGCCCAGATAATATGAATCCTATACCGTGTACCGTTTGTATGCCTATGGAGGAAAGATCCCTTATACCTGCGTATACGACAACTTCGCTGTGTTGTTATCCAGGCGGATGTCACTCTTATTTCAAGCATCAGTAGATCGCGTTAGTGAGTTTTTGTTGACAAGAAGCATTCCAATTACCTACTATGACGCCTTCAATATTCATAAGGTGAGACTTTCTACATCATGGGCCTTCTCTTCTAGCTAGATGTTTTAAGCAGCATCTCAAATATTCAATGGATTGAAAACTAACGTTCTTGGCTGTATTACCCATTTCAGGACACCAACAACTTCACACACTTCAGTTCTATACACCGTGTTTCTGAGGATATATCATTAACTTAGGCCTTTTGTTTAGTTAGACCATAAATTTGATCATATGTCACTATGGGATAAACATTGAAATCGCAAAAAAATTGCTGTTTCATTCAAAACTGTAAACCTACTTGAGCCAAGTGTATAGGTCTCAATAACAGGCCAACGTTAAGGGGCTACCTCCTTAGTTTTGGGTAACTTTGTAACCATTTTTAACCGACTTCAACAAAAGGAGGGGGTTCTCAATTCGACCCGTATGTTTTTTTATTCATTAACTATGGCACTTGTAGAGCTGAAAAATAAACTGAACCATCTACACGATATGAGAAGAGAAGTGAGGTGGTTTTTCTAGAAATCTATTTTAATGAATAAAACCGAAGAAAAAGGACTCTAAACTCACCCCTTTTTTTCCAGTTGTAACCATTTTACTCTTACATTTTTAATCGGAAGGAAATGAAAATTTACAGTATTGTTCACAACACAATTTATAATGATGTGGTTTTCTTACTTTTACGAAATTAATAAAACATCATCTAATTTTTCAAAGAAAACGGCTAAATTCTGACCGAAGCCACGCGCTCGTTCGCATCGATTAGTATGGAGAGAGAGTCGAGGTCGAGGGACGATACGCCTACGCATAACCTCAGGCACATAGTGTGGTGTGTAATTACCCAAATTTTGTTGTAAAGTTTTTGACCACCCTGGATTTGGACTATAAATATACTGTAGTTTTTGAATGATCGATGCGTTTCTAACCAAGAGCCCTGTAACTTATTTCCCTTTCGCCTCAACATGTCAGAATAAAGACTCTTCTTTTCCGATAGCATATAGTTATGTACATAGGAGGTAAATGATAACCCTTGAAGCTCCGTAGCGGGATAAAAGAACCTAAACCCCAAGTCAACAACGTGGCTTATAAAAAGGGATTCCCACCGACAATGAGTAAGACATCGGACGTGATTAGACGTCCCACTATGTCCTGACTCACTAAATATATTCAGTGCAGAAGGGAAAGTTCCTCTTAAAACGTATGCAGATTACACCTCTTCTTCTGTTTTGTTTGACTCGAAATCGTGGTGAAGAGATAGGCTTATAAGCTTGGTTTGTGCTGAATAAATGTTAGTGCATTTCATTGATATTTTTCAGCTATTTAATTGTAGAAATCAATGAGAAAGAACTATGATCGTTAATCAGTCTGATGTATAAAATAGTCAACAGAATAAGTAAATGATGATCAAAAGTAGCTTGCAACATTATTATGTTATATTATATCCGTGCTGGTAATTGTGTTGTTGATAAAAATAATTAAATATTTTAAAGTTCTCTCACGTTATGTCTAAATTTCGATCCGTTTAGGGTTAAAAACATTTTCAATTTCGCCAAAGTTTGTTATTTACTGTACCAGTTTTTTAATGGAGTGAATGAAAATATTGACCCCATATAAAATAGAGTAAGCTTATCAGAAAATGAACCTACACTAATTTATAGTAGGTAATTTTTTTTTCATTTCCAGACAATTATTATAGCTAGACGAAGAGACTTTTCCACTAATTTCATTGCTAACTAAACTAACTTAGCTAAACTGAAACGGTGAACTCAGACCATCAAACTGAACAACTTTCACTATAGAGCCTACCTCAGGAAAAGCAAAAAAAATCAGTACCAACACATTTGAGTCGGGTATACCATGTAGGTACAGCAATTTTGTGAAATTTTGCGGCTCCATAGTGAAAGTTGTTGTCCATGTTGAAAGTTTGACGGTCCGAGTTCAGCGTTTCAGTCTGCACAGGGCGGTCCCTTACACTATGTAGACACGTACAACCTAAATATCTTTATCTGAGCTTTTCATCATAAACAACAAAAGAGGACCTACTGTACTTTTAATATGCTACCCGCATCCCACGACCCATCTCCCCGAATGTCCCGCCTTTGTCCTCCCCAGACATTCATCTTGCTCCTTAGAGCTACGGAGATGAGACTCGTTTTAAATGCATCTCCATGGTCGTCCTCATTAAGCCTTAGACAGGGTTCCGCAGTTTCTAAACTTAAATGACTTGTGTTGTAATTGTGTAATTTGTGGAAGATTTGTGATTATGTGTGTAGCATGGGTAGTTTGGTTCGTTATTTGTTTAATTTAAACTGGTGTTACATTTTATACATTGTTTATGAAGAAAATTGTTTGATATCAAATGTTCACGACTGGTTAAATCGTTCTAGTTCACGACATTATCAAAACTATTTGTAAGGTGGTACGATCCGGTCCTTACGGACTGTTGGTCCTACCGCTTAGTCCCCCTAGTAGGACCAACAGGATTTTAAAATCTTCGTGGTCCTACTACTTGAAAAGACACGCTGGCCGCAAAAGTGCATAAGTGATACGGTCGGGGCAGCGCTCACTAAGTTTTTGAACACGAACGAAACATGAAAAATAGTAATTTAAAGTCTGAAAATAAATGATGTCGTATTTAAAGATCTGGCGGATATGTGATTGATCTCAATAACACAATTAGATTCAGTTTACTAGAAAGAAAAACATCCTAAAGTTACCCCTTTTTGTTATGTTTTTCAAGATTATTATGAAACTACTGAGAACTATTAAAATTTTTATATTTAAATATTTCTAGACCTGATTTGCCTTGAGATTCTGATTGGTAAATCTTTCTGCTCATACAGCACGAGTAATTGTCATGCGATGTATCTAACTCATGGGGAAATAAAAAACGTGACATTATTTTTCAAATTCTGGATAAAATGCCAGGTGATTTTTAGATATGTGCGACGTGCAAAAATCACAAGAAAAAATACCTACACAACAGTAAATAAGGATTCAGGCGACTCCGTACAGTGATGTCTGTGAAATAGGTCACTAAACCTGGTTGACGTCTGATGGAGCGTAACAATGAATTGTTAGATCTAACCTAACCGTTCGCTACGTATGAGCTCTTTGAGCTACGTACAAAGGCTTTACTAGGTCGCGAACGTAACGAGACCAAGCTAACTTAATACTCCTAGAATGTCTTCTAAACATTTAGTAGTGCAGACAGTGTCCGTTTTTATTACACTTTCGGTTACCTAGGCCTTAAATCGACGAGCATGTATGAAGAGACTTATGGATGTTGAAGACGTGAGATACGTGGGCGGTTTTTTTTAAAGTTGTCGGTGACGTAATAGGAATTCCACATATATGAATATTTTCATTTAGCTTCAAAATGCAATTATCTGATAAAACATGAAATAACCTTTATGAAAATAGTAAATTTTATGAAATATAATGATGAATTTCGGAAATATTTACATTTCATTTTGTTATTGTTCGTAGGATGTTCCATTACGTCACTAATTTTTAAAAGAGTTTTAGAGAAAACTAGAGGAATTCCGAATTTATTTATTTTATTAATTAAATGTAAAACAAAAACAGTCTTCTAAAATGAATTATTCAGCTCATGAATACAAAACAATAAAGTTTTTGACAATTATATTCCCAAACACTACTTTTGGATACTTTGCAATACATATTATTCTTCATAAATCAACAAATGCGTAAAATTATTTATTAAAAAAAATACAGTAGAAAAGAACTAATCTAATAAACCATATTAAACAAAAATCAATACAAATATCTTTGAGATCTGATAATTAATCTTAGAAATTATACCACAGCGATAATAGGACAGTGACGTATAGTGGAACACGAAATGACGTTTAGGAACTATAAGGCAACGTTTAATATGGTACAAAATTATATTAATACTATTAGGAACTTAGGTCACTATTTATTTAGGTACCTATATAATAAACTTAGGTCAGTCATTAATACTTTAAAAAACTATATTGCTTGGCTAAATAAACCTATATAAAATAAATAAAAATTTAGGTGATCCGGCGGTCAAAAATTCTTAAAATAATATTTTAAAAGTCATAACTAGTCAAGTATAAAAAATGGGTATAATTTGGATACCACCTGATATGAGAAAACTCATAAAAGATAACGATTAGTCTTTCTGTATGAATTGTATTGACATTCGGTTTTTTGGCATTTTGCTCCTTGTGAAATCATCTTTAGGATTCCATTACGTCACTTTTTAGTTCCATTCATGTGACCGCAGCGTAATGGAAGTGACGTATCCATGCCAGTTAAACTTTCAGACAAAATTACCAATAAACTATTCATATTTAGGTCAATTTAACTTCAGATTCCAAATAAACATAAATTAACAAGTTTAACATACTAAAAAATATAATAATTAGCTAAACATTACATGGAGAAAAGTAGTCTCGTATGTGGAACAATTTTTTTGAACTCCGACAAGGCAACCATTTATTTTCGTTTTTCTGACGAACTGCGCTGTCAAATTTACAAAATGGCGACTACCATAGACTAATAATGTTGCTATCTTTTGGAATCTTTGCCGTAATTGATAGTATTTTTGTCGGAAGACATGAAAAATGCGGTAGCGTAGGTGGAAATTCCACCATCCGCTATTTTGCAGGACAACATAAAAACGGGTGTTTTTAAATAAATTTCAACAGTAAGTAGTATGTTTTAAGGTTTAAAATTGAAGTTCGGAGCATAATTGACCAGTGCGATACACAAAATACGTTGAACAAATTTTAATAGACCATTTTATTCGACTCCGATTTTGACATGGTTGGTGTGGGACATGCCAAAAACGTCGCCCCCGTTTTACTTATTTTGGCATTATTTTATATTTAAGACAGATTCACGCATTATTTTACCGAAAAAGATGAGTTTAAAAGTTATTTATTAATATAATATACATAATATGATAGAAATCTTAATAAATTTCGAATAATAGACTATGAAAGTGACCGGACACTCACTTTTCTCAAGGGACACTTTTAAAAAAAAACGCCCACGTGTGGCAGAATTATGGCGTGTAGCGTCTTTACCTAGCCCAGTGGGACATAGGCATGAGCATAATGCAAGTTTCAAAACGGGTAAACCGGCATGTGCGTTCATTTTGGCATATGCAAAGCAAAAAACAAATCAATTTTATTCAAAATATTAAATAATATGTTTGTAAAATTTAAAATTTACTGAACTCGATCTCAACCCACTGGGCACAGGCACACTCACCCTACTTACTACCAAGATAAGATTCTTAAAATGTTTTCATGAGCACGTTAGCGCTTTTATTCATTGCTGAAATGATAACAAATCATTTATGCCTCAAAACTTAAATGTGAATAACTATAAATTTTAACAACCAAAATGATGAAATTTTTGTTTCAATCTAATTATTTTGTTATAAATCAGTTGGAGTGTATGAGGTTTTGCGCTTATTCATTAACACGTTGTATAGTGCTTCTCGGTATGCTAGGCCTATAATATTATAGGTTGAATATTAATATCACTTACAAGACAAAAAACAAGAAAAGAGAATAGTAAGATATTGACAATTATTTTACATTTAAATGTATGCCCTGAAGTTAAATGAGTGAGTCTATACATTCCGAGTAGACCTGTTCCTCTATGTTTACATTAAAGACATTCTAGAACAATAATGCATGAAACAATTATTATTTTTTAAGTTTTTCTGTGTTTGATTACCGCTGGAAAACTATTAAACTGGTTGTGATACTTTTTAGTCGACTTTAAAAAGGATTGTTTTTCCGGAATAGCAATATTGTGACGTCATTAATTCAATTCAATTCATTTATTTTGCATCAGATCATAGATCCATAGAGGTGTTAGTAACAATGACTTAAGATATACGTTAGTGACAAAACATTCTATATTTATTTAATATTAACAAGACGACGAAGATGAAGATATCGACGCTGGAAAGCGAAAACGCTGTAACTGACACCAGTGTCAAATTTTTTTTATTGCAGATTCGTAACCAGAAAAAAATTCTGCGTCGAATGGTCTGAGTCCCATAGCTCTACGGCCCTTAGAAAATTTTGTACAGCGTTGAAATTGCCTGTTATTTTTGGTCGACATAGATTTTGGTAGGCTGTAAATAGCACAAAAACTCTAAATTATTACCGATTTGCATTTACGTCAAAATCGAGTTCCGTAGAAAAAACCAACAAGCTAGTTACATCGTTCGTGATATACTATTCAATGTGGGTTACAGCGTTTTTGCGGGACAAAAAATTTTAGTGCACCACATTTATGACATTTTGTTGTCCAATTGTTAGCAACGAATGTGGCTTATTACGTTTTAACGTAACCAACATTATGGCTACATGACGTGTTACAACATTCATTTCAAATCTCTATTTCTAGATCACATCAATTTACGCTTTTTTAAATGTAGTATTCGCGACAAAGTTATTGCTTTTACCACCATCGATTTGGCGCTCGAACCGCTATGGCCTACCATTTACTGCGTCCCAAATCAGTCCATGGCCGTCAAAAAGGTGTCTTACTTTTGTTGTTCGTATTTTTTGGCGCGTAATTGGTTTCGTTTGAATGGTAAGTCTAGTTGTTAGATACTGTTATTTGACATTTTTTTTAGTAAATGTGTTCCCTTATTTTTAACGTTATTTAAAAAAAGTGAACTGGATTGCATCATTCCCTTTATGAAATACAGGGTTCCGAAAAAGCGCATCATCGTCACCCACTGTTCAATAATGCTCTCCCAAGATGCGCTACAAAACTTTATCCTCGCCCTTTCATATCTAAACGTCAGGAAGCTTCGTTTAAGCTGATTAGCATCCCTCCATCGGAGCAGAGATTCCGCCATATCAACATCATACATTTTTTTATTTGAAACCTCGAAAAACAACTTGTGAACTTGGTTTAGGATTCACATCGGTCTTTAGTTCTTGAAATGCGATTTTTTTTCTTTGCAGTGTAATTAGTAATTACAATACAAATGAAAAAAATTAAGCGCTCTTTTCACACCTTCGGGATAGGACTACCTCGGGTTACAGCGCAGCCCTGGGTTCCTCGCAAAGGAATCCTGAGTGACAGGAGCCTTCATCCAACGCCTTCTTATATTGAGCAGCGGGAGTCTTCCTAATCTGACTCAAATTAAGATCCAGGATGTCGCCAATGTAGTAGTGTATTTGGCTTACTTTTTTCTTCTTCGGATTTCTCTTCATTACTGGAGGTCGGCAGTCAGCTCTGTATATGCCTGGCTGTCTCTTGCCAAACGAAAAAGCTTTTTAAAGGTGGCGATGCTGGTCTACTATTTGTTCAGGCTTGCGAGCCATGTCATTCGTAGCCTATCTACTTTTCTTTTGCCCATTATTGTAGTATGAAGCACCTGGAAGGTATCGCATATACTTACTTCCATAGTAATTTTAAACTTCGGCTAGAAAATCCGGCCCAGAAGTATCTCGACCCTCGTAGTCTTCCTCACTTATACGATTCTGGGCTTTTCCGATGCTACTGAACTGCCAAATCTGCTCATCGTCTCCTTTATGGGGCTTGTGTGTCGGACGTTGCATTTGTTACTAATTTTATTTTATTATTATCGAAAACCTTCAATACTTCACGTGTCTTCCTCTTGAACTCCAGTCTTGTTCGAGAGGTCGTGAGTAAATTTTGTTCCCTACTATGTAATATTCACCAGGTTTGTAGCCTCGTTCTCAGTGGTATTGCGAATTGCATCAGATTTAGAGGATAACTTGGAAACTGTTTTATTCAAGCAGAATTTTATCATTGTAATAATGATTTTCTTTCATGTTTGAAGTTGATTTACGGAGTTCCTCGTATACCTAACTTACAGACAGCTGACAGTTTTTTAGAGGATGACCAGACCATCAAACTGAATAACTTTCTATATGGTTCCAAAATAAAAATCGCGTAAAAAACAACTGTCCCATACATTTAGCTCTAGTAGGACTGCACTTTTGAATAAAACAACCGTTTTTTTCTGTGTTTTTGTTGTTGGTTCCATAGAGAAAGTTGTTCAGTTCGACGGTTCAATCATTCCCTTAAAAAGTGTTACTTAGAATATTGTTGAATCTATTGATTACTGATACATCTCCAAATATGTGATAGTAATTTGTCAATTATGATAAATAATTAATCAGATTTTGCATTCTACCTTGAGATGAATTCCTTGAGAAAAAAATAATCGAGAACGCATCCGCGCTCCAGTTAATTCCAGTTTCGACTATTCGAATATGAAGAATGAAGCTTTTTGTAACCTAATATTATATTTTGAATTACTTTCTGATGTCTTTACTTTTTAATAACACAGTAAATCCCATCCCACTCCACCGACTTCTACTCCTACTCCTTCACCATCCATGCTGCTCGGTTATGGAACTCACTCCCCGCCGACATTCGCGACTCAAAGTCTATTGCTATATTTAAAAAGAGAACGAAAGAGCACTATCTTTCTCTACCTTAAGTGATATATATATATATATATAATATTTATTCTGATATATATTGTATTTTGTAGGTTGTATATTGTATAATATATTTATTTATTGTTTGTTTGTATACAATAAGTTTGCCTTGTAATTATTAACTGTCTCTTTTGCGGGTCTGCTGGAAGAAATCTCTTCAGAGATAAGCTCGCCCTTTGTGCATGTTTTCTCAACTTTGTATATTTTTATGTCTTTGTGTGCAATAAAGTGTTATAATAATAATAATAATAGCAGCTTGTGGCGAGCTGACGGTGATTGGCGACACCGCGGACCCCTATCCAGGGGGACCATACAGACATGCGCTCACACACACACATACAGACAGTAACACACCCCCCTACCTCTGGCTTGCCTTCATTGGCCGTCCAGAGTGGAATCGCAAGAGCAGAACCTATGCTCCAGGTTGGAAGTGTATTGCACGTAATGGCGTAATAACGGGGAAACCCGCTCACGGGGGTAAACCCCGCGATGGTGAAACCGGTGCCGCACCTCTCGACAACCTATAGCCGCTCAGTGGGATGTTGCCCCATTGTCGCACTTTGTGCGTGCGGCCGTTTTATGGGGCCCACTCGACGAGTCGGCGAGTCACCGCCTGCCCTATTTACAATTTCGAGACTAGTTGTCATGGCAGGCGTCCGTTAGTCTCCTCCCATAGCCCAGTATCCATCCATCCAACTTTCACCTCTATAGCCCAAGACCTTATTTTTCCATCGCGGCCATAGAGCCGCACTCCAATAGTCTTTGCACCTGGCGGGGACCATCCCCGGGTGTATCATGTTGTGCGCTCGGAGATGGTATCCGCCATGTGTATCCCTCACATTTAGATTAACTTGTCTTTTGAACGGGCCTCTACATGTTGGCTTCGGCTCCATGCACGCCTTCCAAAGGTCCGGGACTTAATTGCCCGTGATTACGGATCGTAAGACACATAATAATAATAATAATAACCCCGCGGGGGCAGCTTGTGGCGAGCTGACGGTGAGTGGCGACACCGCGAACCCCTATCCAGGGGGACCATACAGACATGCGCTTACACACACACCCCCACAGACAGTAACACAACCCCCTACCTCTGGCTTGCCTTCATTGGCCGGCCAGAGTGGAATCGCAAGAGCAAAGAACCTATGCTCCAGGTTGGAAGTGTATTGCACGTAATGGCGTAATAACGGGGAAACCCGCTCACGGGGGTAAACCCCGCGATGGTGAAACCGGTGCCGCACCTCTCGACAACCTTTAGCCGCTCAATGGGATGTTGCCCCATTGTCGCACTTTGTGCGTGCGGCCGTTTTATGGGGCCCACTCGACGAGTTGGCGAGTCACCGCCTGCCCTATTTACAATTTTGAGACTAGTTGTCATGGCAGGCGTCCGTTAGTCTCCTCCCATAGCCCAGTATCCATCCATCCAACTTTCACCTCTATAGCCCAAGACCTTATTTTTCCATCACGGCCATAGCGCCGGACTCCAATAGTCTTTGCACCTGGCGGGGACCATCCCCGTGTGTATCATGTTGTGCGCTCGGAGATGGTATCCGCCATGTGTATCCCTTACATTTAGATTAACTTGTCTTCTGAACGGGCCTCTACATGTTGGCTTCGGCTCCATGCACGCCTTCCAAAGGTCCGGGATTTAATTGCCCGTGATTACGGATCGTAAGACACATAATAATAATAATAATAAACATTTTTGACTTAATATTTACGTCATTTCAATTTAGCAATTTTTTTCGCTGTTCTTGTGGTTAAACCATTACATGACTATACAAATTAAAAAGGTTATATTGTTACATCAATATTATGGTACTGGATACATTACGGAATAGTGGGTTACAACGATTTCGATTTCCAAAATAAAGTATTATTTTATGAAATCCATACAATAATCGACTTCAGTTACAGCGTTCTTTGGGGTTGAAAAAAAAAGTCCATATGCTGTAACCCACAATAAAATTAAAAGCAGGAACATTTAACGGAATCGGGGAAATACGTACCATAGCTTATCTTAAATTATATTATCTATCCAAAAATGGCATATGTGGGACTAACATTAACGAAGTTATGAATTTTTTTCTGAAATCGTAAAAGTTTTTCGGGCCTGGTGTAAAGTTTGCCTTTTGTGGGTTACAGCGTTTCCGCTTTCCAGCGTCGATATTAACAACCTAGCGGCCCTATGCAGGCTATTCCAATGCCCAATGATGGGACACTGGAACCGCTCTGCAATGGTTTCGAGGAGGCTGTTGGTGCTGCCCCGTACCCTGTGCAGCAGGGAGGCGGCTCGTTTGCGTATGATGGCTGCAAAGCTATCTACTCGCGCCGCCGCAAACATGCCTGATGCGCTGCAGAAACGAGGCAGCCCCAACAACATCCTCAGCCCATTATTATATTGCACGCGCAGTGCACTGAGCGACTTCTGCGTGTAACTGACCCACAGGCTGCATGTGTAGAACGATTAAATCCCTCGTGGATAAAGCCACTGGCAAAAGCTAGTAATTTAGATATCGACTATAAATCATCTAGGAAACAAACTGTGATATAAAAGTGGATATGTGCTGACGTACTAATAATATATTGTTGCTACCTAAAATATCTAATGTCATATTCTCAACCAACATCAAAGTTTTACAACGCCCCCAAGGAACCCTGAAAGCTCTCAATGTAGCAAAGAGGCAATTTAAGATATTTTTCCTTACAAAGAATGATTCTTTATTGTTGGCCATAGGCGATTGTCGGTCGATGTCATTGCTTCGTATTTTCTTTATTATGGAGATTATTAAAATCTGAAAATAATCATTTTCTGCCCACAACGTTTTTTCGGTCCCATTAGGAATTTTGGCTTAGTCCAATCTGCTGTCTGTTAAAGGAGAATGACCTATAAGTACCTATAGATAGGTATTGGTATTAAACGTTTTTGTGTTAAAATTACAATTTAATGTTTCATAATTTAACGTACCTAACCTGGTTTAAGACTTTTAAATATTAAACTATTTTATAATAATTCACTACTGGAAAACCCCCTCCTAGAGGGTAGGCCTGTGCCCTGCAGTGGGACGTATATAGGCTGATGATGATGATGATGACTACTGGAAAAGAGACTGGATTATCGAATAGTTCACTTACCGATTTTCGGCATGTCGCTGAAATGAGTAAGTAAGTAAGTAAGTAAGTAAGTAAGTAAAAAGTAATCATTTATTCAATATAGGAGCCTGAAGCACACTTATTAAACGTCATTACGACTAATTTTTAATTCTATAAGTTTTCTATTCTATTCTATTTTTATTTAATGGCGTTTCCTTGTTAGATTTCGCCAGTGTCAAGTAGTTTGAGGGAGTGTCTATCCAATCTCGAGGATTGTTTTTGAGTAAGAACAACTGAGAAGGATTTTAGAGCCTCGTGGCAGGCTGAGACGCGAACCGCGCGAACACCACGCGAGAGACAAGGTGTTCGAGACAAACCCTGCAACGTGACTCTCTATAATATTTATTCCGAATCGAAAAATCCGAAAGTCTGAAAAGAGATGTCATCGGCATCAAATATTAATTTATAATTAAAAAACGAATTATTGAATATTCATTTCATCATCAATTGTATGGAAACTATGGAAATACGATGAATGCACAAACACTCATCATTTTGCGTATTACATTTTCTGCAAGTGTGAAACCTCTAACCATGCATTTTACTCGTCAAACTGAACTTATTTCATACTCACTTTTAAAAGTTTGGGAATATAAAATGCTATTGAAAACCACAACATTTGCTTAAAGTGAACCTAGATACAACTGCTCAGTCAAAGAAAGATAGTTGCAGTACCAAGACAGAAAAATTTCTGACTTTTTGCTGACTGTAATTTTGTTGTTGTATACATCTACAAATAATTATTCTCTTTTCTATTTCCATCTGCTTTGTCAAGAAATGTTACGTAGATTATGTAACACTCATTGTGCATTATTCTGCGCTTGGATCTCATTAAATTTAATTGAAGTCGCCGTCGTTTTTTTTTGTTTTTATTTGTGAAAATTATCTTTATCAAACGTGGTGCCCTTTTCCGGCACTTAGAGTTAAATTTATTTGTCCCCAGGGTACGCTAAATAGCAGGGTTTTGACGCTCCAAGCTTTTTTTTCTTCATAAAAAATTAGGGTAACTTCTCTTTTCCGTTTTGGTACTGCAACGATTATTTTTTACTGTACATGAGTTCTAAAGCTTTGAGATAAAGTTTTTTTTTCATCCTGCAAAGTGTGGAAAAGGACTTGTTTAAACCCTAGCGATGTTTTTTTAATATAACAATATTTTTATGTGAATTGGGTTCTAACTAATTGGGATAACTGATACCTGACGAGAAAATAAAGGTACTCGAGTGATATTCTCACACTGAAACACGTTCTGTTGGACGCCTCAACAAGTCATAGAGAGTCGATGTACCCAGATATTGACTGTTGTGAAAATCATTACCTCGCTACAATCAATTACGATGATGAAAAAATAATCTTCTGTTTACGTGACTATTTGATGATTATTCAAAATAATAAAATTATTAATTACGAATAGATAGATAAAAGTAGGTATACATCGATCATTTGTGTTCTTATGAAATAATTCAGATAGATAAAACATTTTAAAATAGAAAATTATTGCTTACTGTATTTTGATTAGATTGTGAATTTTAAATTCCATATCATTTGAAACTATAATTTAACAGAAAACTGAAAAACCGTGGTCCTAAATATTAGTTTCTAGCTCGTATGTACAATCTACAAAAAAATCATTTCCTTTGATTAGTTACTATCCAAAACAGGATCAATCTTCGTTATCGTTCCCCTAATTTTTGCTATAATCATTAAAAACCCATAAATTATATAGAATAAATATGTCGTCACTCGCTTACTAAAATGTAAAGAGTGCAGGGCAGATTAATATTCAATTTTTCATATTTTTACCTCGTCACTGCAGGAATTGACGGTGAACTTGCATCGTTACAATGACGTCACAATTTTATATTACAAACTGCCGTGTCGGTTGCATGATGAGAAAATAATGTGGTAACAATTTTTAATAGGTAAGTGTCACGATGTAGTATGCTTATAATGGTTTTGAAGAACCAATTATTATTGAAGTTTTCAAGAATGGTTCCATGATTTCTTTTTTCGCGGGCGGTGGGAGTCTAGGACCGAAGCCTCCAAATCGATCGTCTCGCTCATCGATACTTATAAAAGAAATCCGTGACTGGCTGATTGACTGACTGACAGACAACGCATAACCTGAACCGCTAACATTATATGGAATACATTTTTTGCAAAGAATGTAGGGGTGCACTAAGAAAGGATTTTTCGAAAATCGACCGCTAAAGGGGTGATCCACGCGGTCGAAGTCGTGGGTCAACAACTCGTTCTAATGTTATGGAAGTTTGTCATACATAGATAAGGCGTCAAGTAGTGTTTGGGTGTCTTCTATCCACACCAATGGCATAAAGCTGTGCGGACGTACTTTTAAAGCCAAGATAGGCTACATCAGAAATCTAAGAGCACATCAGCGAAGAAAAGTCAAAAGCCAGACAACACGGCCTTCGAAGCATCATCATCATCATATTTTATCTTTGGTATGGAAAGACATAACGCCACATCACCGATGCGATGGAAAGTTTCACGCCTCTGTCTATTAATGCAAAAAATACATTGGAACTGAAAATAGACAAAAATTGCCTTTGATAATTATTTTATATCGCAAAGTAAAGACAAATGGATACTTCTGTTCTACGATTGGATGAGAAAATTATTCAAACCTAGCTAAAAGTCTTTTCAGAATAACATTATAGATAAAAAGCATCATAATTTCTTTTTAGTACGTTTTCCAGGTTCCATGTTTATAGGTTAGTCGTAAACCAGTAAGGCAATTACCGACCCCTTCAAATCGTTTGACATAATCTCTGTCGAACCTTTTTTGTACCGCACGTTAATATTTACTAAAGAAAATTGAGGTCGTGCTTAAACTTTTAATAGTTGACACGAACGCTTTTAGTTGGCTTTAAGACGGACTTTAAGATTAATACTGATAGGTATAAGATGTAAAGTAGGTACAGTTAGTTGAAGCTTCGGAAACGTTCTGATTTTGTTGCTTTTCGTAAATTTCTGCAAAATCTAATGTTGATTTTGAGGTCATATCTTTACCTTAGCCCCTGTTCTTTCTCATTTTCGCACCAAATGAACCGAAATTTGGCATTATGAGACAAGTTTAAATACATAGAGGGAGAAATTGAGAAAGACAATTTTCATTTGAATATTTTCCCATGACACAAAGGAGATTGATAAACTATTTACTTACTTACATAGATACATAACTCACGACTGTAATACCTTTCGGGGTAGATAGAAACATTGCTACAACTATCAACTTCTCATTTTTTTACTTGACCTAACGAATTAGGTGTTATTGAATAGGTCTTATAAATGGATTATAATGCTTCTGTATCGAGAAGACGTGATAATATCTCTTCTATATCATAAATTTATAAAACTGTATAAAGCCTAAATACTCGTGGAATGGTTTGACTAAGCTCCAGCTAAACTCCCAATGGAGTTTTGGAGAAAATATGTATTTGAAAGAATTTGTAAAAACTTAAATTAATTAAAAAAAAAAAAAAAAAAAAAAAAACGAACTGATCGCATGAACTTCAATTAGAACTCACTGACGTCATTATGTTACTAACTAAGCTTACTATCAATGTTTCAACTTACGAGACTTAAATGTCTAGTAACCCTGGCTATTATGCAATGTACACAAAACGTCTTGACTGGTAACAAAAGCAAGCCAGAGTAGAGCTTACTATTAGTATAAGGAAGGCTAAGGGACAGGCCTTCTATAAAATTAATCTGTGTCTTTGAAAGTAGTCAATATCTTTGAAACCCACGGGGTACCCATCATTGCATCCTACCCAACATTGAACCAAACCATTATTCTAAAGTTATTATATCAGCCAGCCAACTTTTTTCCTTAAAATAATAAAAATATATTGGGTACTCTTATGATGGCCCACTCCCTCTCACCATTATTAGAAGAAACCGTTTCCCTTCCTGCAATGGGATTTTACGTAACTTACCTTTTTTTTAAACTATAGATACCAAGAACAATAATTTTACCCATTCCGCAAAATTCAAGAACGTTTTATCAAGTTCTGTCTAGATTGGCAGCATACGTATCAAAGAGCAAAGTTTATTCCAATATAAACCTTATCACAAACGAATATGAAACCTTGATAACGAAGTATTTCTACGTGCTCACGGCTAAATGCAACCGTTTCCGCAGAATGAGTTGACATCTTCACCTTTGACTTTATATTAGTCTCGTTTGCGGAACGACAACGAATTTATTATACCCTATTACATTAACGAAGCCTCTTGTCTTAACTCTTAATACCTTTACGTAAAGATGAAAATGCCTTGATGAGTAGGACTTGGTTTGTAAGATTACGTCACAGGAGATACGATGATGATAGCGTAGGGAGTATTTCCTTGGTTTTGACTTTCATTTCCCTGCTGTTTGCTGGAATTTAATGCGGCGTTTTTGGTTTATTGAAGTTTCTCTTTGTGGATATTAATTTCAGTCTTTTAGTTGAGTTCATTGTCATCAGCCTCTATCCCCATCAGAACGTATACTATACTATTGAAAAAAAAAGATAAATGCCGCCGCTCCGTGTCAAACCGGCGAAGACAGGTGTTCTTTGCTATTGACGTATCTTACCAAAGGTTACAAACCAAAGGGGGCTTGGCCTCCAAAAGTGTAGTGCCGATTTCTGCCGCTCGGGGTAGAGACTGAATTCCTAAGCGTGAAAAACTTACGGAGCGAGTGAAGCGAGCCCGAATTTTTTAGCACTGCTTTACTTACAAAGTTGTGGTCAAAAAGCTCTTGGTTTATCCATGCAGTGCCTCAATTAAAACAAACTTATTTAAAGCGAGCGAAGTGAGTGCAACTTTTCTCAATAATACGAATAGATTGTAGCTTGTGGTACAAAATAATATGTGCACCTATGTAAAACTAGGGAGCGAGCGTGGCGAGCTCGTCATATTTTGCACATAGACTCAGCTGTGCGCTATGACAGTAAAATTTCATTTGCCCCAATACATCGGATGGGTGTAGCGAGAACAATATGAAATAATCTTTATTTTTATTTGGCTAGAGATTAGAATACCTTGTTAGAGAAAACTTTGTCCCATCTGCCTCCCTTCACCGACCGTCTGGTCTAGGGTCTCGTGACTGTGAGTAAAGTAAGTAGTAACTTCATAGAAAGACGATCACTTCATTTTGCTGCTTTACTAAAAAGTCAAATTATAATACCCTCCAGAATACATTCGCAGTTGGGTAAAAAGTTGCTTTTCCTACGCAACATAAAACCCATTTCTTAACCATGACAGGCTTACAGTTTAATCTCAGTTGAACAGGAAAAATACTGACGTAACGGGACATAAAAGCCCAACTCGCACTTGACCGATTTTAGTGCCCATTCTCTCTAATGGCGCTTCATAATTTCTTTATAGTCGGAGACCTAAAAGATTATTTAGGACTAGTGGTGCCAGCGGATCGTTAACCGTATTTTGATGCTTATAAGGGTCAACGTCTAAGTGAGTTGTTGTTACCGATTTAATATTGAGAAGAAAAGTGACTGCTATGTTGTTGTTTGTTTCTATTGCCTATGTGGCTTTTGAAGGGACTTATAGAGAGTTGTTAGAATATTTGTAAACACCTTTTTTTTTTCTATTCTAATATCATAATACACAATAATGATAATAATAATTCGTTGATGTCTACACAAAATAAGCAGTCAGCCCAAGCTTCGTCAATCATAATATTCATAATACAACAGTCGATAATCACAAAATGCTTCGTCAACAAAATACAATTTAATTATTAGAAAAAGAACCAACTCGAGGATTATAGTCTTTGTACGAATAAGTCTTTGGTAGAATATGATATACTTACTTTTAAAAGTCAATTTACAGAATATAAAGGCATATCGCGTTATACGACTAGAGGTCATTATACGAGCATACCTCTGGTTCAAGCATATTCTTTATAGCTGTGCCCGCGACTTCGTACGCGCAGAGAAGTTCTTAATAATATTAAGAGAAAGAAAAAAAGAATAAGAAATGCAAAGAAAGAGTAATAAATAGACATTTTGAAAAAAGTAAAGAAAGAAATAAAGAAAAAAAATATCGCATTATATTGCCATCATTGCCATCAAATTAAAACATAAAGTAAAATCTCCATACATTTCTCAAAACTACATCTAAATTGTTTGATAAGTACTTACAAACACTAATTTTAAATCAGAACATGCAGGCAGTACACCTGCAGCATCAGGACTGAGTAATAGGAACCCGAAAAAGCAATGTTTCTCCTTAACCCAACAAATTAACAACTATTAGAAATCTGTAGATTATTAAAGCACACACACACCCCTACACAGTTACTCATTCTTCGTTTATGTTGACAATACCCTACAGAGTAAGTAGCCGTGAAGAGAACTCTGCTTGATTCTAATAATCTAATTCAAAATCGGCAAATCCTCAAGTATCATGGCTTAGACAGTCAGGACCCCTGCAGCATCAACACTGAAGAGTTGGAACCCAATGTTTTTTTTTTAATGTTTATTAGTGTTAACAAAAATTGCTTTGTTTCTGACCCCCCCTGTGAAGGGAAATATGGTCGTGAATTTATGTATCTATCTATATGTAATTAGGTAGTGTAGGTACATAAAAAAGGATACTGTAACTGCATGTTTTACAAAAACAGTGTCAAGTATCATCAACCTGTCATTGTCCACTGTTGAGCATAGGACTCTCCCAAGGCGCGTCACGATACTATCCTCGGCCTTCCTCGTCCAGTCGCTCCGAGCTACCACGGTACATAGTACTCCACACTACCATGGTATATAGTACTCCACGCCTTACGGACTGGCCAATGGCCATGGGACAGGGCGAACTGCGGCGCGAAAACCGATTTTTCAATACACTGAGTGTTGTGTCCGTCGCGTAGGCGAATTGAAAAATCGCTTTTTGCGCTGCAGTTCGCCCTGTCCCGTCGCCAGGCCGTCGATACAGCGCCGGATGCTAGGCCGGATGGCGTCCCACACCTAACCAGTTAGTGGTCTAAATTATTGGGCGTCAGTTCTTCGGAAGACATTATGACCAGCCCGAAATAGGGCTGCCATCCGTCCGGGTTTCCCCGGATTTGTCCTAGTTTGACGGGCATCCGGGGGCGTCCAGGCGGGGTCGTCACAAAAGTTTGATTCATCAACAAAAATAAACTCGATTTCGGCATAAGCATAACAATCGAGTTGTTATGTAGCAAAATCGTGAGTTCGTTTCACTCGCTTCAGCTCTTATTTCATACATAGAAGGCCTCGATTTTGGCATGACGTGGAAATGCGCTATAATATTTGGCAAAATCTCAAGCTCGCTTCGCTCACTCCTAGTTTTATTCGTACATATTGAATCGAATCGCAAAATCTCGATATGTTATGAAAATCTCGAGCTCACTCCTAGTTTTTGAATCAAGTTAGTCGTATATTGCAAAATCTCGAGCTCGCTTCGCATGTTCAATTTTTTTAGACCATGTTACACTCGCTCCAGTCAGGTTTCAGCTTGTATTTCAACAACCTATTCGTATCGATGTAAATGAAGATTTTAGATTGTGCAATAACGACCAAAGCTGAATTTTACTGTCAAAATACAATTTATCGTGGTTGTTCGGGGAAAATTTCAGATTTGACTGAAATGTCCGGGGTTTTTGACGTATTTGTCCGGCAACGGCGTTTTGGCAGTGGCAACCCTAGCCCGGAACGACCCAAAGAGGGTCACATTTTCCTCTCCCAAAGTCGACGCGCAATTTCAGCAATGAAGCTTTTAGCTTCGGCTCCCCATGCCCCTGTGGTCTTGACGGTGACAGGAACTAAGAGATATTGACGCTTCAAAGCTGAGTACCGAACTCTCTTTTTTGTGGCAGTAAGTTCTGCAGCTGCTCCAGGTGTACGCGACGTGCGACTGAGGTCTGGCGGGGAAGGTGCTTACGCATGTAGTGTGCCACAGGAGGCACTTGCTTTTCTGCCAGGACACCAAAGCTAGGCCGTAGGCCGTCCGTCGGTCTTTTGAAATACACATACACAGAATAGGCACATAAAGTATGATAAGTACAATTAGATAGAGCAGTTGGAGTACTAACTTTCATTTACTCAACCTCTGTGAGTAAATTTTTAAATATTTATAACTTTTGATTGTGTAAACCGATTCCGATGAAATAAAGCCTAATGTTAATCCAAACTTCATCCATAAAAATAGATTCTCCTATGTATGCACTTGTTGATGAAAATGTGATATTATCATTAAAAAAATAAAAACAAAAAGTTCTGCACCAAGATTCGAAACCATCAACTCGTGTTTGAAAGTCTGACCATATACCAATTACGCTACTGAGCTTTCTGAAGAAAGCGTTGAAAAAAGCAATTAGTATTTACCATACTGAATCTTCGCAAATGCATAAACGCGCAGACCACTGACTTTAAATACTCATAACTTCTGATTGAATTAACCGATTACAATGAAATAAAGCCTACACGTTAATCCAAACTAAGCCCTATATTTTTGTGAAAACGCCATCTAAATCGGCTCAGTAGTTTTTAAGTTATGCGTGAATTAAATTCAGTGGGGCTCGCGATTTTTTCTTTAATGACTTATAACTTTTGATTGAATAAACCGATTGCGATGAAACATAGCCTATATTTTAATCTAAGCCATGCCCTACACTTCAGTGAAAACCCCATCCAAATCGGTTCAGTAGTTTTTAAGTGATGCGCGAACAAACAAACAGACAAACAGACAAACAGACAAACAGACAAACAGACAAAAATTCTAAAAATGGTCTTAATGTATTCCATTACGTATCCTAAACACCCCCAATTATTTTTTTTGTAAATATCTTCAATGTACATCATCGCCAAGTTTAGAATTTTATTATATGTATAGATTTTAGAGTTGAATTACTACTAAATGTCTGCACAATTTTCGCATAGACTATTTATCTCTTGGCTTTCTCGTTCATAACGTCGTATAGTAAACCTATATTACAATAACGTCTTGTTTGCCATCGAATAATTTAGCTCTTACACGCATCTGTTAGCCTTACAGGTGATCACATTTACATAACATCGATTAGACGTTGACAACTGTGTCTATTGCATATTAGGGACTTAGAAGGGCAAATGAATAGATAACAATAGTACACTATCTATTCTTATGACCAAGAATCAATGAGGGGAGCCAATAGAATAATAACCAAACCTAGAAAATTAGAAATGTTTCCGTACGAACATAATTTATTAAGTGCTAGATATGATAATATAATGATGCTCTGCATTATCGATAATTTTAACCTCATTTTTTGCATTGTTTTGTTTTATAATTATCATGCCAGTAAAATAAAACTTCAAGAGGTGGTGATAACAAGTAAAGGTTGAATGAGAGGAAAAAATCTTGTCCGAATCACAGTATTTTGGTTTCGGCATAGAAGGCCATAGTCTAAAAATGTCGCCTTTTGTTTTATCGCCTAAATTTTTTGCGTTGCCATCAACCAAACATGTTTTGTTTGTTACTTTATTCTGAGCTAATTATATGAGTCTGGTTGCTGGCCGCGACAAAAAAAAAATAAGAAAATAATAAGGCGCCATCTTCCATACAACATCCCGCATTTTTAATCTCTACCCATTATCATGATCACCGTTTAGTCTCCATTAGACAAGTTTTATAAGAAGAGACTGTAAAACCATTATCCAGACAAATAAGCATTAAACCCGACACCAATTTCACAGACATTGACCAAAACGTAGATTGTCTAACCGCGAACGAACTACATTACGCAAAACTCAACATTTGTTACTGAAGCGGCCGATTTAGATAAGATCTTGTCTAAAGGAATGCCATTACGACCCGTTTAAGCATTACCTTCGTCGATAAATCGCCGCCAATTAAGATAGAGGCTCGGTTTATTGAGTGTAGTGTTGTTTAACTATCGATAGTTTTCAATGAATCTTCTGACAGTTAGTAAACGTAGTTTAACATTCCGCGATAGATGGAGTTGACGTGAATTGGATGCGAAGACGAAAATTCAGGCTATAAAATGCATAATCACGCATTCGTTGAAGAAGTATCTGTTCATATTTTTGTGCTTATTTAAAAACACGAATTTTTACTATTCTATTTGTATTTTACTAACTGCAAAGTTGCTCATCCACCTAGCATCAATGCCATCTATCGAGATATTTGGACAAATTATTTTCTATTTATTAGCTTTCGGAAATTCTCTCTTTATAAAGAGAAAAGAGTTCCTAATAGCTCGACAATGGCACTGGCGGAAGTTAGTTGCGCAAAAACATAAGATCTTGCTGTAGTAAAATAAAATTACCAGTAATATTTGTAAAAACTATCGATTGCGATTGAACCATGAGCAGCAATACTATAATTTTTTTTTTTATTAATAGTACCTATCGATAGCCTATCGATAATATTAAAATATCTTGAGTATCGATAGTTTCCTATCGAACAGCTAAACTAATTGGGCTTCACCTAAAAAGTCTCCTGTAAAAATTCTTATGGCCTTCTCTTAAAGGAGAAATTTGGTTAACTCACGAGATTTTGGTGATAAGGATCTTAGTAAAAGGCAAGTTCTTTTCTCTATTCTATTCTTTAACTAAGATAGCGTAAATGATTAAGCTGATTACGTTTTTTTTTGTCCAATAAGAGTGCGTTTCCACTGAAGTGGAGCTGATCCGCGTTTCATAGATTTTTGGTCCAAATGCAAATGTGTGCCAACAAAAACTAATACTTGTGTCGTGGTACGGAACCCTCGGTGCGCGAGTAGCTCGACTCACACTTGGCTGTTTTTTATGGTTATTGGCAGCACACAGCTTAGCTAATTAAATCAGGGATCAAGGGGACGAATATCTGACACTCATTATCTTCAAACCTCGTCTGTCCGAAGCAGACAGTACTAAATTATAATAAAACAACAAATTTGCAATTCAAATGGAACCCTCCAGTCTCTGCTGGTGTAAAAAATTACAAATTAATGTAATTTGAGTCATGACATCTGCGGACGATTAGTATTATAATGAATTAGTTTGTAAAAAACATAATTCTAAAACATGGATACAAAAAGAACGAAAAATCGGAATAATGTTAGTTTAAAATTCACAGGGCACAAGCCTAACTTCAAAAAAGGTGTATTGGCGTAAGTCCTCCACGCGTGCCCAATGCAGATTGGTAGACTATTCATACGTATCGTAATTTCTTCTTCAGAGTATGCAGGTTTCCTCACGATATTTTCCTTCACCGTTTGAAAGCAGTCGTTACTACGTACTTAAGTTATAAAAACTCACTGGTACATGGATGGATTTGAACCTAGACATCTCCGCATCGCGCCGACGCTCAAAATCCATATTTGAACATTTCAATGGATTTAATTGGACCACTCCATTTCGTCTCGTGGCGGTCGTTCATTGTCTAGTTATTAATTTATCATCATCATCATCGTCTCCACTTAATTTATAAAGTCCCAAACTCTTATACCCGTATTCTTAGTGGTTTCCTTGAGGCTTCTTCTCTCGAGTCGAGGAAGTTTTTGACATTTTTGTCATACAAATTATGTCGAGTGAGGAAATGTCAAGAAAAAAACTAAGAATATGGGTGTTAGTAAGGGATAGTCCACCAAGCGTACCCAATGCGGTTCAGTAGAGGCTTTTATAGATTTCCTCATGACATGACGATGATCATTTGTTCAGAGCCATATTTTGTAATGTAACATCTCATAATGCTCAAATGAACAGGTACTTGTAATTGATATAGTGCTTGAAAGTATTTGCTAAATAGCTTCAATTATATCAATGTAAAAGATAAACTGTCAAAAATAGTAGTTTAAGGAGGGGTCAAGTGGGGTTCTCTAGATTTTAAATCTAGTGGTGTCTGGTTTTGTCTGGATACTAGATATTTAATCGAGATAAAAGGAGTTCAAGGACCCAAAATGAGATAACAAAAGTAAAATTTTCTGAAACAGGTCTTGTACAAAATCCTTGTAGATTGAGAAGGATTAGAGGATGATTATGGTTTGTATCGTTTCATTTTGTAAATTGAGCCTTACTGAAAGTACACTTAAAGGTCATTGGTACTGTAGCTAGTTTCTAATCACTCCCTAAAGGATTAGATACAACTAAAAGACAATTCAAGACGACACTTCTAAAATGTTATCTTACAAATTATTGGGAAAACAAAAGTTTGAGTATAATATTATAGTACGCGTTCTTATTCGGTGGTTTGGGCACACTGTAAGAAAAGTATAGGAAAATACATACAGTATGGACACAACCACACAACAGTCTTTTACAAATTAGTTAAGTACCTATACCAATTATTATTGTCATCCATGTCATTGTAATGTTATTTGAAAATAAAGGCTTTATTATTATTGAAATGCACAGTAGACTGATTCCATTGTGGTAAATAATTAACTCTGGATTTTTTCCTGATGTTTGTATTAGACCTGCGTTCAGCCTGCGTTTAATTTGTATTTGAAACCCATTATCATTCGGCGGGTATCATACAAAGCAACTAAACGATTGTATCCCCAAGAGACGAGCATCTTCGTCAGTTGAATCAAAACAATTATACTGCGATCAACCCATCTGCCAAGCGTAGTGATTATTGCAAAAACAATCCAAAACATTAATACGTAGGATACAAATTAGACTGGACTAAGTCACTAGCGTAACCTATATGTTAATAGGTATATTTGCAATTCAAGAACAGTGATATACTAGAGCCGTAAACCTCTTGCTACAGAGTTCAATTTGGTTCAACGAAGAGCCTATAGAATAAACTCCCTAATAAATCAAAAAGCTATGAGCAATAAAGTAAAAGAAAGGGCTGACAACATAGCAACGGAAAGATAATAAATCCAACGCGAATGGGTAAATATTGTGCTAGCAAAACATAAAGAAAACATCTAGAAAGTTGTTGAGGAAGTGAGGAAATTTCTTGCTAATTTGAGATGTTCAGTTATATTTAGATTTATTGTAACACATGCATTTTCAGGACGGTTGGTAAGCAAATGGATTGTATTGTGTTTGCACAACAGAATGAAAAAGTTTGGGAAAAGTTGTTCTAGGAGTGAGGAAATTTCTTGAAAACGTATGTTTTTATGTAAGAATCGTATGTTTACTTTGAGATAAGAGTGTATTTCGATCGAAAATCCTACAACCTCACATTTTTAGGAAGGTCGGTACGGTACCTAGCGAAAATTAGGACCACCACTTAATGTTTTCTTAGTACTTATTATCTATATTTAATTATAAAAGAGTTCCGTAACTAACTGACGGACAAACAACGCATAGCCTAAACCGTTGAAGATAGAATCATGAAATTTGGAACATGTTATGTGTATAACATGTTATGTCATGTTATGTGTATAACATGTTATGTCATGTTATGTATAACATGTTCCAAATTTCATGATTCTATCTTCAACGGTTTAGGCTATGCGTTGTTTGTCCGTCAGTATTGAAGTTGTTTGTAACACGAATTTTTACTATTCTATTTGTATTTTACTAACTGCAACGATGTTCGCAAACAGTAGAATACACATTCTACGGACGTTATAATTTCACGCGGACGAAGTTGCGGGCAAAAACTAGCTTTTGCATCAGAATAAAATTGTCATGTCAACTTCAATACTGTTTTAACGTGCAAAATCACATTAAAATTAAGGAAATCTTCCTTTTAAAAGCTGTCACAGACGATGACGCACTGACGGAGCAGCAGACGTAAGTCCGTCATTTGCGAAGAAAGGATTTGTATGAAACCGCACGTAGAAGGACACACGATGCGGATTGACGCACCGCCGTGCTTCTACGTGCGGTTTCACAACTCCTTGCTTCACAAATGACGGACTGACGTCTGCCACTCCGTCAATGCGTCATCGTGTGTGAACCCACTAAAACGGCAAATTTTTTTGTGCATTTAAACCGATAGATATTTCCAAAAAGGAGTCTTAATCTCAAGGCTTATGACAGAATAGAGGTGGAATAGTAATATCTCAAAAAGTAGATAGATATACTGTGCTTCTTATTAGCTTCTAATACTGTGTAGGTATTTGTTAGCAAACGGCTATCCACTTGACCACCACCTGAGTCGCAATTATTCCCTATTAAAACTTTAATTATGCTAAAAGTGAACTAACCGTCTTATAAGGTTTTAATTAAATGCCCAGACGTCCAACAAACTGGCTAATTAAACCAAATGGCTGCGATTTCAAAATTGATTCTTAAACAGTTTTCCAATAAACTTAATCAAACGGAAAAAGTCTGCAAATAAATGAAAGCCTTCATTAGTAAGCAATAAAGAGCATTTGCATTTGAAGTCACTTGCATCCGCAATGCAATCAATACATTCCAGCTTCTGGTGCTTACATTAATTTACACTAGATAGTAAAAAGTTTAATTTAGCTTTGTTTTTCTAACCATGCGGTGGTTTCCCAGTTTTTAATCTACTCGTAACACCTAATTTTTAACCGACTTCAACAAAAAGAGGAGGTTCTCAATTCGACCCGTGTGTTTTTTTGACTATCGGTTGAACAAAGCGTCAAAGGGAAAAATATGATGCAACCGACGTCATATTCATCCTGAATCTTTATATTTTTATTTCTTTATTTGGGAACCATACAGTATAATATAATAATTAAATATAATAATAATAATAATTAATGGAAAGGGCTTTGAACTTTTTGGCATAGTGGTAACCATAATTTTGCAGGAATTTCGGAAATTTTTCAAAAATGCGGCGCATCCTGAAACCTATGTATATCGATAGAGTATGTATAGACGAACAAAAAATGTGAGATAATGCATGTTAAAGATGTTGTGTATACAGGGTAAAAATAAATACTTAAAACTCTTAAGGGGGTTGTTTAGACCATGAAACTGAACAACTTTCACTATGGGACCAACATCGAAATCGCGAAAAAAAAAAACTGATATCTCATACAATATATTAATTTTTTTTCCCGATTTCGATATTGGTCCCATAGTGAAAGTTGTTCAGTATGATGGTCTAAACCACCCCCTTTAATAATTGATGGATGTCACGCACTGGTGGGGCGAGGCCATCGAGAAACACAGCGAAGCACTAGTTGTGTAATTTGACATCTCGAAGGCCTTTGTCAGGGTATGGCACGCTAGATTGCTGAGCAAGCTTCCTGCTTATGGCATCCCTGCTGACCTCTGCATCTGGATATCTGATTTCTTGAGTGAACGGTCGATTAGAGTTGTCATTGACAGCTGCTCAGAGGTCGGAAGACCTCATGGCAATTGATGCTGGGGTTCTTCAGGGGTCTGTTCTCTCTGCGAGACTTTTCCTGCTACACATCACTGACCTCTTTGTGTCAGGTATTATTGGGTATGCAGATGACAGTACTGTCACAGAGAGATATCTATCCGGCGCTTGGGGCGGGGATGAAATACGTTCGCAGAGGGAAGCCATGGTGGAGCGGACAAACTTGACTTTAAGTCTTGTCTCCCAATGGGGTGACATTAATCTAGTCAACTTCAACGCCACCAAAACATAGGCTCGTCTGTTCAACGCCAAAAGGAGTTCGTTTATTCTGGTTCCTACTTTCCGGGGAAGATAAATCTGTCCCTGTTTCCGACAGTCTTGAGCTTCTGAGCATGGGTTGACTACGAAACTCAACTTCGGCGCTGACATCGAGTCTAAGGCTCAAAGTGCAGCCAAAAAGCTGGGCATCTTGGCGACAGTAATCTGGTTGGTGGAAACCAAGCTTCATAGCCTAGCCCACCGCCGCAGAGTAGCCTGCTTGTCGGTCTTCTACAGATTGTACTGCGGTGAGTGTGCACCAGAGCTGCATGAGCTCATCCCGCCTTCCCCTTTCTACTATCATCGGACTTCCAGACGCACCGCGGGATACCACCCCTTCTTGGTTGATGTTTATGATACCTACCTAGGTACACGGACCTGAAAAAAAACCTGACGTAATCTTGTCTAATCACGAGTGAAGCACCCATTTATTTTTGTGTGTGTGCTGACGCGGTACAAAATGGTGGCAGGTTGTAGGTCCTAAGCCTAGAACTGGTGCATCTGTGTGAGTGTAGGTCCCTTGTAGAACAAACGAATATGTAGGACTTTGCATGCTCATGCTTCACATCTTTTTAGTGTCACATTACGTCCGCCTTTTTTTCAAGTCGGTGCTTAGGTATAAACGTTTTCTATTACACCTTTCTCTTTTTGGTGAAAAAATACAGCGGTAGGTACTTTATTTCGAAAAAAGTTCTCATTCGATTTTTGTTATTTCAATTAAATTGTAATTGCAATTAAGAAAAACATAGACATAGCACATGATTAAAATATATTCCATGTGGACATAGCCCAGACAAACATTTATTTCATCTGTTGAGTTACAATAGCAAATACAACCTGCACGACGACGCACTACACACTGCCAGTATTTTTTTTTTTTGCTTCTTACACTGCCAGTATAAGTTGACCGCGAAGTATGCAGCGCGTCGTGAGGCGTATTTGTACTTACACACGGCGACACATCAAGCTGTTCATAACCAAAATAAGCTGGCCGCGAGTAGGTTTAGGTTGCATGACATTTATGAGTCGTCGCGCGGCCAGCTTATTATTTTGGTTTTGTATAGGTTGATGTGTCACCGTGTGTACGTGTGTGGGGACTTGCCATAGATGTCAACACCCACAAGTTATAGCAAAGAAGCTAACAGATGGCGATACCGTCGCTCTCAGAAATATGCTCCATACAAAGACAACGTTCACCGTAAATACGTAACTCGTAACCTACTACAAATAAGGTTCACAATCGAATGCGAGACATAAATCGCGCAAGAGAAATAATCACAGAGATTCGATATATATACAAGGTCCAACTAAGAACTGTTGGACCACGGCCGGTCCCCAGGCTTCACACTAAGCCTGGTGGAAGATCTTCCCTTTTCAATGGAGGAATATTCCCAAGTAGCACCTCCATATTGGCCACCCGCCGAGCTCCAGTCGGCCGCCGCCTGCCACAGAGCCGCACAGAACGCCTGCCGCGCTGCACCTGTATCGCTACGCCTAGGAAATACCTACCTAGTGCTTACGCGGTCTAAACCTGGCTATCCAAATACGCTTACTGCTTGCCTGTACTTAATGCGATACTAAGTCATTAAATCTGTTAAGTGGAGTCTGTGTTTACCTACCTCATAGATACCTACACCACACACGAGACCCCACATTGGTGACCCTTGACAAAGAACATCGCAACCTGAACACCGCAGAGCAGCATCAACACAGAGCAGCAACCAGTTCAACCAACCCTTCCTACCCCTCGACCAGGTCAAACAAGCAGCAGTCACACGCCATCAACCCGGAGCCGCACCAGGTCCATCGCAGCTGTCTTCACACCGCTTCCTGGGCCTGCAGCTTCCTCAACGACAGTCAGCGTCTGCACAGAAGGATCTCCCGCAGCCCACGTGTCTGAGCTCACCTCCACGTGGCAGTTCTGCTCGCCTTCTCCACGCCTGTCACTCACCCGCATCACATCAGGACTGGTCTCCCTGACAGATGCACACACTCGCAGCACATCGCTCGTCAGACTCACTTGACTGGAGCACTGCACCTACACGGATACAGACTGCACACTTCGAATAACTCAACGACCTGCGGTCTGAGGGGGGAGTACTGTGGGGACTTGCCATAGATGTCAACACCCACAAGTTATAGCAAAGAAGCTAACAGATGGCGATACCGTCGCTCTCAGAAATATGCTCCATACAAAGACAACGTTCACCGTAAATACGTAACTCGTAACCTACTACAAATAAGGTTCACAATCGAATGCGAGACATAAATCGCGCAAGAGAAATAATCACAGAGATTCGATATATATACAAGGTCCAACTAAGAACTGTTGGACCACGGCCGGTCCCCAGGCTTCACACTAAGCCTGGTGGAAGATCTTCCCTTTTCAATGGAGGAACATTCCCAAGTAGCACCTCCATACGTGTATACCTGCACAGATGAAATAAATGTTTGCCATTAATACAGGAACTTTTTTCGAAATAAATTATCATCAATAAGTACCTACCTACCTCGGTATATTTCTCATACTGGGTATTACAGAAAGGTGTCATAGAACTTGTTTATGCCAAAAACATTTTCTATTCCATACATCTTCTTCTTCTTATCGTGTGGGCAAGCCCTGGTGTCAGAGTTTTTTCAGACCGCCTTACGGCCTCTGACGTGGTTTTTATATAACGAATAATAACCACCAGAGATAGTAACTGGGACCAACGGCTTATCGTGCCATCTGAAGCACGGAATCATCTTTCTTTTCAGACAATCAGGTGATTCAGCCTACGACCTCCGTGTCAAGATCCCAAGTCTTATAACCATTGGACCACGGAGATTGGTATTGGAGGAAAATGTGTTAGGATTTTTATCATACAAGATCCTTAACATGGATTATCTCGAAAACGTTGCACTTTAGGACCATATGTTATTTGACATTTTATGTTCGTCTATAGATCCTCTATCGATATACATAGGTTTCAGGGTGCGCCGCGTTTTTGAAATTCCTGAAAATTTATGGTCATCACTATGCCAGCCTCCCATACAAAGAGGTTCAATGGCCTTACACATTACTATACTTCATTCCAAATAAGGATATAACATTTTCCGATTCCTATTTAGTTTTCTGGCCAATTCTGATAAGCAATAATTTATTTATCATAAAGATATACTATCCAACATATCTTGATTAGGTACAGTTCTAAGAATAAGTAAGAGTAAATGTTTCAAATCTCTGTTTCTGTAATTAAAAATAGCCTTAAATTTTCGTTGCTATTTAGGATGGAGTATAGTTTTTAATTACTAACCTTACTTTAAAGGTGTATTTAGACAATGAAACGGAACAACTTTCCCTAAGGAACATTTTGTGTCGAAATAGAGATTTTTTTTACATACATTAAATACATACAACAAAAAATTGCCACACAAAATTGCGGATGAGCCGATAGATTTTCTATGGGAGGTCAAAAAATTTTCCACAATTTTCGACCCATCGATTTTGTATGGCAATTTTTTGTTGTATGTAAAATTGTATGAAAAAAAATCTCTATTTCGACACAAAATGTTCCTTAGGGAACGTTGTTCCGTTTTATTGTCTAAATAGGAACACCCTAGGCGAGGTAGCATGAAATCCGCAATTTTGAACTTTATTCCATTATTTTAGATTTTAATTTTGAATGTTAAAAATCATGAAAAACTGTGTCGTGTGAACGTGTGTGTTTAGTGGTAGGGTATACAATTTTAAGAAAATGCATAAGATTTCTTGATCTTGTACGTTGGCAGAGGTCCACATATAAATCGTCTAAGTGGAATCACACACGATGACGCACTGACGTATGCTGCACCGTCAGTGCGTCATCGTGTCTGACAGCTCTTACTTACACAACAACAGTAGGTAACGATTTGATCTCAAGAGTGATAATAATACGCAATGTTAATGTCATCCGAGTCTTAGCTAACGTCACATCAACGTCGGATCCAATTAATTGGCAACATATTGCCGAGTGCATAAGTCACAATAATTACGTTCAAGATGCTGCTCGGCGGTGCGAACTTTGACTATCAGAGCATGCGTTGAAACAGGTACGTTGTCAGACCTTTTGTAGGGACTTTATGAATAGTTGGAATCATTTCATTTTTGCAAGCTACATTTTGTTGGTTCAGCTTATATTAGGCAATCCTGTTTATTTTCTGAAATTTTCTTACTTTTCTGTCGAGTCAACGGCATTTCTGCCTCCTTGGTCTAATGGTTAAGATCATTGGGCTCTTGATACGGAGGTTGTGAAAGATTATGTACTTCGGATGGCACGTTAAGCCGTTGGTCGAAAAGTGACAATTGGTGCCATAATGACAAACAATGTCATAAATGACAGGTCAACGCTTGTGTCTTGTAACTTTGTAACCACGGAGTACCAGGGTCTTCCTCTTGGTTTCACTGTTGTATAGTACGGTGTTACCACGAGGAACTCTCTGCCTACGCTCTTTTAGCCTATTAAATCCGCACTATCGTGATTCGCAATTCAATGCTGTCGCACTTCCGTGATTCGCAATTTAGTCTGTCGCACTTCGGTGATTCGCTCTTTGATAGTGTCGAAACTCAGTGGAAATATCAAGAATTAGTGCGACGACATCCCTTGGAATTGCTAAGGCCTCATTATACACTAAGAAGAATAAGTACGTTCCGTCTCAGTATCAGTAACAATTACAAACATAGTAGTAATACGGCACTGCTTATTGTTCTCTCGGGCGTTCTTTATTAAATCTGAGAGCTTCTCGACTGTGATGCGAGTCATGCGTGTAAACTTTACCCTCATAATTATTAATAACCTGAAGATCTGTAACAGTTCTTTTGAACCTTATCTTGATTCTGCTACTGTTCAATTTGATGGCATCACACGTTTTTGTTAGCTCTGCACTGGCTTCGAATTGCCAACCCAAATAAAAGGGTACTACGGCCGCTGTTTACTAATCCGCATTGGGCACGCGAGGTGGACTATATTCCATACAAACCTTGAGGTTAGGCCTGTGGATTGCAGTGTGACGTTTATAGGGTGATGATGACGGACGCTGTAAAGATAATAGGAATATGTACGATTTCATTAAATGCTTGTAAAGCTGAGATTAAACATCTTTTCCCCAAATTATGTTTGGTTCATAAACTACCTCACGTGTAATAAATTATGTTGGCAATTGTAGTTAAAGTCTCTGACCACCCTGAAAGGGGACAAGGTCGTGAATTTGACACGTTAATGTTTAAAAGGTTTAAGAGTAATTTATTCGTTGAAAATCCGATAAGACTAGGATCTGAGTTATTTCGCGCCAACTAATGACTGAGCTTTAGAGATGAGCAAAGATAGAAAGTATTTGAACAGCTTTAGTTACTATTCCAGTGTACTTAAGGCTGAAATTTGAGTTGTTCCGATTAATATACAAACAAAATAGTATAAAATGTATTCAATAAAAAGTGGGATTGGGCCGGCCATGTCTGTCGGATACATCAGGAAAGGTGGGCAAGAATTGTCACGCCTTGGATCCCAGAAAACGGTCATCGGCGTACAGGTCGTCCTAGGAAGAGGTGGCGGAACGTTCTGGGTGCTTTCGATTTTGCGTGGCCAGAGCATTCCCAGGACAGAGATCGTCAGAGGATTAAACGGGATGCCTTTGCCCAGCAGTGGGATGAAATAGGCTAGTAAAAAAAATAAAAAATAGAAAATCTAACAGAAAGTTTAAATAATTTTAACGGGTTCTCACCGCGTTTTTTGTTGTTTTTGGAGTTCCCGATATTACGTCGTGTTACAACGGCCATGGACACTGCAATGATTAACTGCGTAACCCTCAAAAACTGTCAAACAATAATTGATCGGCTACGTCACTAAAAATAGACAAAAAATTTCAAATTATTATTAAGGTCACTGAAGGCTTTAAATTGTCCGAATTAAAAAACTTCACATGTGAACTACCGATCGTTCAGGGTTCTCAGCAACCTTGTGATGCATGCAGTTTTGGCACAGCCTATTTTGTTTTTGCACAGCCTATTTTGTACACATACCAAAAGTTTCGGGACGAAAATATTATATTATGCCAATTTAAAACATTAAATAATTATTGATAACAATATTGCACAAAAGACGGTTTTCCATAATAACACCTCACAGGGCATAGTTTTCATACAAGCAACATATGAAATCAGCATAAAAAGTAAATATTATTATGAACATTTTAAATGTCATCCATCATTCATACTTAGAAATGAAATAATTGTTTGAAATAAGTTCATTCTACCCTAGAAAACTTAAAGTCCAGCTTGTATTTAGTCCTCAATCCAAGACTAGACTTCTCTAGACAAAAACACTCAAATCGACAAAGTTTCAAGACAAAAAGTTGTAACGAATAACCGTCCTTAGTTCTAACGTAGGAACAAAATAAATGTAATATCGTAACAAACGGGACAGTGAGGAATGTAAAGACACCGTTTGTATGCAAATTCTTATTTGCCAACTGAGACAAAAACTCTCGTGGAACGATCAGAAGCGTTAGCTGGGGATGGGTGAGGCTTGGTCTTAGTGCTAGCGGAATAAGGTTCAGTTTTGTAATCGTATTCGATTGCATCATAAACCGTTTAAGAGGAAGAATCAGCTGTTCCATTTTAGAGGTACGGATGTTAAATTTCTTTACACTCCTTCCTGTAGATTTTGTACTCTCTATCCTGTATTATTGACAAATGTTATTTTAGTTTCATTGTCAAGGAAAGTCCCTCGTTCAGTACCACCCAGTAAATACAGGGTCCTACTTAATATGCTGACACTTTTTTAAGGGGATGATCAGACCATCAAACTGAACAACTTTCTCTATGGGACCAACATCGAAATCGCGAAAAAAAAATTTGCTGTCCCATACATTTGGTTCGAGTCAGTTCGCAGTTTTGTATGGAAGAGTCGATTTTTTTTTCGCGCTTTCGATATTGGTCCCATAGAGAAAGTTGTTCTGTTTGATGGTCTGATCATCCTCTTAAAAAAGTGTCAGCATATTAAGTTGGACCCTATATAGGGTCTTTCTTATTACACTGACTCTTTTTTAATGGAATGATCAGACAGTGATACTGAACAACTTTCTTTATGGCACCAACATCGAAATCGCGCAATAAAATCAGCTATTTTAGACAAAACTGCAAACCTATTCTAGCGAAATTTACAGCAGGCCTACCATGAGTTTTCACTGTACGTTACTAGTGTAGTTGCGGCGCCAATTTTGTGTGACAGAATTAGTTTTTAACGTAACCACTAGGGGCGCTGTCCGTAATTCAACACAAAAACTGTAGTTAACTACAGTAGTTTTACTGTAGTTTACGGACGAAGAGTAAAACAGATCATCTTCTAAGTATTCAAGCCTTTGAAACCGCTGGTAAAAAGTAGATTTAAAGCATCCCGTAGACAAATTCCGTAGTCAACACCATCCTGTCTGTCAACAGACCGTCCTGTCTGTCTGACCGTAGATTAATCTCCGGAATGTTGCTTTTTTTGTTGTGCTATGAACGGTAAAAAAATTATTTTATCTTTGAATCGAGACGGCATGCCATAGAGTTTACCTCGTGTAATACTGAATCTTGATTTACATATATCAATGAATGCTAACACGATAGACCATCATTGCGATGACACTGATCTAAGATACACGTAATTGTGAAATACCATTACTACGATGCGATACTATGCATTTTATAAATAAAATAAATACCAAATTAAAAAAAATCGTCATAGAATACCAACGTATCGGTTCAGTACGTTAACGTCACTCGGGGAGGTCCCTCGATGAGGAGGCTGTTTTTGTAATTAATAGTATGGCATAATTTAACATGAAAATGTGTTCGTCATTCTGTCACCAACACAACAAAATTCAGTTTCCTCGAGCACTTCCGGTTGCGATTGTGTTGATAAAACTGTCGTGTCGTACCGCTTTCACCTAAATATTCATGTCCCCATAGAATTTTATTTTCGTGGTATGTTTTTTTGTGCAACTCATTATATTACGGGCGCCTAACCAATGATAGTCGGGGAAAAATACGGTTTGAGATTGCATTAAAGACACTTTAGTAAATTGTGTTTGAACGTATATCTGGATTAGTTTATAACACTTTTTTCTAGATTTCGTGGTTATACAGGCTCAGGAACCTGAGAAATACCTAAAAATCGATATAAATGTACAAAGGGCAAGCTTATTTCTATAGATATTTCTTCCAGCATACCAGCAAAAGAGACAGTTAATTATCACAAGGCAAATTTTATGTGTACAAACAAACAGTAAATAATTAAGTTTTGAGGTTAGAATTTTTTAAGACTTACAAAATATTTAATATCTACTCAAATTTACGATATTAACTGGGGATTATTATTGTTATAAGTAAAACGTATTGAGCGAAGCCGTCCTGTATAAAATCACCAGTTTTCCATTTTTTGTTCATACCTTAATTTAATGTTTTGTAAATGTCTTAATTATTCAATAATACACAATGAAAAATCGGGGATTATTGATAATTTATGTGTTCCAGGCATGTATCTACTATATTCCAAAATTATCCCCTAAAGTGCAATTAATGCAACCTATTCCATACAAAAATCCGTAGATTTCCTAGAGTATGAGAAAAAAGTATTTTTTTGAAAAATGTTAAGTAGGCTTAGAGCATTTGGAGGGAAAAGAATGATTTTAGTTAGGTAGTTCACTTGTGTATGTCTTTTGTGTTGTCCGAATATAATCCAAGATAATTTTACGGTATGGTGCAAAAAAAAACTAAAAATTGCTTATTAGTTTCGACTAAAATGCCCGTAATATTTCAACTCTCCGTATAAATATAATTATATCCTCCATTTAGTTTTCGTCTTATAAATATACTATTGAATTATTTAAGTATATTAGGTTTCTTATATTATAAGTAGGATAGAGTGTTTGATCCCCAGCTATATTTAAGTATTCCATATAAGGCAATTAACTCAATGTTTGTCACTGGTATTGAAAAAAAAACTCTGGACTTTCAGCCTTCTTAATAATATAATTTCGATTCCATGTACAGTCCACCAAGTATTTTGATTAAGACAAGCAAGGATCTAAGGTGGCCTCAATGTTAAATAGAAATTAAACTAAACCTCTAACTAGGTTAAACAAAAAACTTTATTTAAGGAGGTTATGTATAATTACATACAAACACCACAGACTTTTCGGTGAAAAAAAATATCATAGGGAAACCTAAATGCTTCAACTTTAAGCGTAGTTCATCTCCACTGTTCATTATACCTAAATGACAAAATGCCCGGTAAAAGTGTTGTCAGTCTGTCTTATTCACACTGTATAAAATCGATGGTTTAACGGTTCCTAAAACTAAATCGATGTTAGAACTCAGTTTACTTAAAGGATAATTTGCAACTAAGTGAGAAAGTAAATAAACTGGGAGCGAACCAGCCATTTATTCCTAAGTTTGTAACACTATCGGTTTATTGATCCCGCGTCTGAGCTGAACTTAAATTGTGAGAAAAACTTTAAATGAAAGTAGTTGGTGATAAAAATTTAAGATTGAACATTGCTGTTTGAACTTAGTTAAGAAGCAAGGTGTGGTGCTTCTTTTAGGAGGACTTGGGGATGGTTCAAAGCTATTTATTTTCTGAGTGCAGGTGCAAATAATATGTGATGTTATATGCTAGGAAAGCGAAGCGTGATATTCTGACCACAAGGGCTGTACCACCCCGTACGTAGTTGCACAGCGAGATGCTGAGGCAGAGAAACCCGCCTCGGTCTACCATTTATTAACACCGGAACGGAGTGTACATCATACGCAAATGAGATCAAATATCCGGAGCTCTGTCGCATCCAATGTACATTACAGTACAGCTCTTGTGGTCATACTATGTCGGCTTACGTTCTTGCTAGTGATGCGTTACCCTCAAAGCACAAAGATTACTCCTGCATCGGCGAAAACAGGTTTTGAGAGTCAAAAGTACCCATGACACTGAGACACGTCATGGTTGTTGGTAGGTTTGTGATATGGCCTCTCCCAAGGCGCACTCTCCCAATTATCTCTTTCCTCGGCGTTCGTCATCCGGTTGCTCCGCGTTTAATTTTTTTAGGCCCTCTGTTAGCGTCCCACACTGTGCCTGCCAGTTCGTGGTCTCCACTTTAGAATTCTGACACCCCATTGCCACTTCAGCTTGCTAATTTTCTGAGCTATGATGTCAACTACTTTAGTTCTTTGATCTCGGGCTTTGTAACTGTCAAAGTATCTTTTGGGCTTATGGGTTTACATTTACATTTGCAACGCAACTCTGAGATAAGATTTTGAGACCTACGGCACCTACGGATAGACTATCAAAATCAGTTTAATACCTTTTAGCTTTAAAAATCCCTTAATCTTTCAAGTGTAGACTACCGTATGTCCCAGCAAATTAATTAGGAAACTACCTATAGTTCTGAGCGAGGATTAAACTATGCTACGTATATTTCTCTTGAGAGGTTAAAATGTCACAGCCAGGGTCTAATCTTGCCGTAACATATGCAGACAAAGGTCGCTACTAGACCCTGAACAAGCAAAAATCCCAAAGAATTCCTACCTCGAAATAAACCTGTCACCATTTCTTGTACTTGTAACCCCGACCGAGGAATTCCCAGGAGCGCATTTCAGCGACAAATAATTACGTAACAACGCGCACAAAAAGCTGTATATTTTTGAGGGCAAGGACGCACAATGAGCACGGAGGTAATCTGGGGGTAACCTCACAAGTGCCATTGTTTGCGGAACCTCCCAGCCGCCACTCGTCGAGGCCGGGCTACTTGTTACATAGACGCGAACGGGTTGAGTTACAAGTGCTTTGGAATTGGATTTAGGTCATTGCGAAATTGTTATGGATTGTGTAGGATTGAAAAGATTTTAGGTTCAGCATAAATTTAATATTCTGAAACTAAAGTAGGCTGGATTCTTTGCCAGATGGAATGATGGCAGATGGACAAGAGAAGGTACGGTGTTGCAGCCGTGGGAGGGGATACGGTCAGTGGGCAGACCAGCAACCAGATGGTCGGATGAAAAATCTGTAGAATAGCCAGCACACCGATGAGATAATCAATCAATCTATCAAAATTTATTTAAAAAATATGGGACTAGCGCGGGACCGTTCTAGTTAGCTTGGAAATTAATGAGACCTATACTCAGTAGTGATTAAATGTTGAATTTTCAAAAAGCCACAGGCATCGAAGTTATCCAGCATCAATGTTTTTGAAATATTGTATCGAAAACTTTAATTTTATATCCCACTCTTGCAATTTCACCCCTTTACAAACTCTGAAAATTAATGTCCGAATTCAAATCTGCACAAGTCCCACGTTTGTGTGTGGACACAACGACAGATCTAAAAGGGACTCAAACATTTTAGAACGTTTTGAATCAAACACAGTGATGTGTTTGAGTCAAAACTTTCTACCTATGCCAAAACATTATCCCGTGTTACGATAAAGAAAACCATCAGTAAAGTTAAATCTATCTTCATGGACACAAGATACGGATAGTCGTTTCAACTCGTTTGTGTTGGCTTGGTTGATCCAGTTTTACGGTTGGTAGGTACGCAAAACCAAAAAGGTAGTTCAATCTTGAGTGGCGAACGGATTAGTGTTCGGCGTCGGTCTGAGTGGCGTCCACAACATCGTTAATTGTAACCGAATGCCCGAGGCACTTTGATAAGTCATCCTTTGTACTGCGCCACAAATAAAAGTATTTTTTATTATTATTTTCGATTCTGAAGCCTTCGGCTCTCAGCGGTCAAGTTGATGATTTTTAAAGATTCTTTTGAAAAGGCTTTTTTATTTTTTTTAAACCGGTCAAGTCGGTATCGCGAAACTAAAGTTCCGTACCACAACATTTACAAAATTAATTTCTCCCGGGATCCTTAGCGCGAGTCCGATGCTTTTATCATTTCATTTTGTACCATAAATTGTATGTAAAAGCACCAAATAAATACCATCTCCGCTGCAACACGTTTCTTGTATGATAATTGATAACCCCCTTATAATTGTTTTTATTATTTGTTATCATATTCAAAATAATATCCCATATTCTTCTATTCTATTTTTATTGATTGGCGTTTCCTTGTTAGATTTCGCCAGTGTCAAGTGTTGAAGATATATTTATTAGATATTGTACGGTAATAAGATATGGCGATCTCAAAGCCCCGTTTTTAAACAAAAACACACACTTGAAACCGCCATAAAACGGCGGAGCCACGTGGCCAATAAAATCGCAAGCCGACGAAACGTCTACTTGTTACCCCCTTAGCCAAGCGACTCCCTCCCATTATTCTTTACAAAATGTCAACTCTCTACTTATTACAGTTCAAAAGATACAGTAGAGTTCAGACGGACATCAGACGGACGACGTAGGCTTAGTAACAGGGTCCCGTTGACACCCTTTGGATACAGAACCCTAATAAAAAGGTTCAGAAACAAAGAATTGTTCATCTGAAATGAATCTAGTATTTCTTCAGACGATGGCTAATTTAAGTTGACTGTATTTTCGCTTCAAATGAAAAAGAAATCTAGAAAATAATGGACTTTGTTTAGTTTGATTTCTTTTTTTTAGACCAACATAACGATGTAGTTAATCAGACTTTTTTATTTTTCCAGACCAACATAATGATGTTATCAGACTTATTAACTGTAATTAGCTGCATTCGAATGTTCGTTGTGGAGATCATTGTATGGTATGACACAGTACAGAGGACGTTATTTGGTAAAGGTTATTAATTGCGTAAATAGCTCTTCTTTTTAGGGTTCCGAAGTCAACAAGGAACCCTTACAGTTTCGCCATGTCCGTATTGTCTGTCCGTCTGTCCGCGACTTAGCTCAGAGACGCTTAGTACTAGAAAGCTGTAATTTGACATGGGTATACATATTAATCACGCCACCAAAGTGGTATAATAAAATCTATAAAAACATTTTTTAGGGTACCTCCCCTTCACGAAAAGTGGGGTTGCAATTTTTTATTGTGGGTGTGGGAAAACCATTTTTGGATTTAGGGATCCGTTAGCGAAATATTAATTTTCGCTAGAGTCAAGTGTCCTGTGTTTCTGGATACGTGAAAAAATGCACGGCAGGTGTATATAACGAAGTTAAAAGGAAAACTATCACCGCTAAGTAGGCTTTAAAAGTTAACGAGTAAAAGTCGACCAACTTGCAAAAGGTACTTTTTAGACTTTATTTGCCGTTAAACCGTAGTATAAAACAAAAAACCCCCTTCCGTCCTAGTCCTTATATTGAGACGGGCAACTACGGAACCCTGCCCTGCGCGTGGCCCGACACGCACTTCACCGGTTTTTTTTTAAGTACGCCATGATTTCATTTTTAGTTAATGTTTCTAGTTAAAATATCTTAAATGTTGACCTTATTACATTGGTACATCGGGACAAGACAGAAACAAAGACAGATAGACGTTAGTTGTAGCAAGGTTTCTGACAGGGATCACGGTCGTGAGTTTATATGTATGTATATACATTGAGACAAATATATGGGCGTTTTTATAATAATATTAAAATGCACGTGGCAAATAAATATTTTTCATGTCTATTTTATTTCACTTGTTTCATAATTATTTAGGATCCCGGAGAATGGACGTCGCCATCAGGGTTGACCCCGGAAAAGATGGAGAGTCGACCTGTATGCCTTCGACGAAGAGTAGATGGAACTGTCTCAGGACGGGATGCATGGAGGATAAAGGGGAAGGCTTTTGCCCAGCGGTGAGATGATATAGCTTTGTGAATTTGGTGTAATTTTTGCATATCGCCAATAAAAAAATAAAAATAACATAGATTTTTAACAAAAAATTTATGAAATAACATGAAAGAAAACGCATCGATTATACATTCTCTTTATTTGTAGTTTCAACAGCTGACGACGGCAAAGTTTTTCTTAGAATAACTTACAAACTCGGTTCTATTTTCTAAACACTAGCAAAATAACATTCAATACACAAACGTCTCTAAGACCATATCTTAAAGAATAAAATTGTTTGCACCAGTAAAATCGCAAAGGGATACCCATTTAGTTTTTAATTAAACAAAAACAAAGAGACATCTCGACGCTGAGATTTACATAGTGATATCTGGAGGGAATCTCTGTAATTAAGGTTGTACGGATTGTCTTTTAAATCTATTCTCTTTTTAGCTGGCTTCTAAAGAAGAGACTGTTTGTTGTTCTAAGTGTTTTATTTGTTTTTTAGTGGTTCTGTGGCTATTTAAAGAGCTTTGTGTTATTGATACTGTAGTCAACTGATGTTATTGTAGTGAACTGTATACTGCCGTGTGGTATCCGGTTTCGAATAAAAACAACCCAATCGGCTGTCGTAAGAGGTGATATATACCTAAGAATCCTGAAAGAATTACCTTCAGGCTTCTTAGATAATCTTTGACGCCCAAACCGTTTGGCTGCTGGTTATAGCCAATATAGCCACTGCCTCTAAACTCACCTCTGATTGTATCGGTCTCGGTGTATTTAGAATATCTTACAATATAAACAATTATAAAACTGTAACTGAAGTGTGTCTGTACATTGAAGATATTTACAAAAAAGATTACGATATGGTTTATAGGTATCCCTGACTCGAAATCAACCTTAAAACTGTAACTGAAGTGTGTCTGTACATTGAAGATATTTTACAAAAAAAAAAGATTACGAATGGTTTTTAATGGTTCTATCCCTGGCTCGAAATCAACCTTTTTTAGAAATTTAGTCTGTCTGTTTGTTTGTTCGTGCATCACGCAAAAACTACTGAACCGAGCGAACAAAGTCGCGGGCACTATTATTTCATAATTCCTTTAATAACTGAAATTCTCACGTCTTATAATTTTAGCCACTATCTTAGTGGACGATCGAATACGATTCTTATAAATCAAAATCATGGACAATTTTCATTATGGATGGATAGTTTTTACATCAAAATCGCATCAAACAAAATGTTCGTTCCATAGAAATTTCACCGACTAGGTCGACACAAATGTTTAGCCGAAACAGCAGCTTTTCGCTACTTCAATTTTCACTCCATTGTGATTGCAAATTCAGTTTGATGGTCTAGACCACCCCCTTAAATTTTAAATACATTAATATTTGCATCCTGCACGAAATAACATGGACAAATAACTCGTTATGAAACTAACACGCCAAACTTTTCAAGAAGAAAAGAAGAAGTGGAGTTTTTTAATATTCCTTGTAAGACACCCTTTTTAGAGTTACGTAGCCAAGTTGTTAAAACGAGTCCGTTACAACGCGATATTAATAAATTCAGAACTGTCCGCATCTCACAGCATCATAATCTTAGATCATAAATAACCTTTTAAGTTTTAAGACCGATATATCTAATATACAATTGTAGGGGGGGAAAAGATCTTCCAGAGGCTTCTTGGAATTCCAGAAACCATGGTCGAAACCTCGAAATCCGAAAACTCTTTTGGAAACCTTTTATGATGTAGATGACTTCATCTAATTGGATATTACTCTTTACCTTCAGGACCCTTGGACCCAGGATCGTGATTGTTTTTATCGAAACTTCATTGGGATAGAGTTGACATTAAAATTGAGAAGGCTTCCTGGCCTCTGCCCGCATCCTATCTACAACGGAACACCTTAAAACGTTAAGGTAAAGTCAAGAAAATTACGTCAGAAAGCTATCTATGTGATAGTGTTTTGAAAAAAAAATGGTATGACTTTAGCTCGTATACACTCAAGTACTTATTATAATCTCTTGTCATCGCTTTGCTTTTATCTAAGGCAGCTCTTTCATAGCTCCATAGCAACGTCGTTTTTTGACGTGAAACGTCGTTTTCGCTGTATCAGTGGTATCAGCACAGAGGAGTATCAGGCTGCAGAACCTTTTTAAAATATTTAACTCGCTCTTGGCCGGTCTTTTATGTCTTGATGTCCACCTAAAAGTTTTATTCTTGGGACTTCAAAGTTTCTGACGACGTTTGCCAAAATTGTTAACCGATATAATAGAATAAAATCGAGGGAACTTTCGTGATTTTACTGCACGGACAATTTGACGTCAATATTTATTGTCTACAATGGTAGCATGCACTTGCGTTAGACGGCGCGATAACTCAGTCGGTAATAAACGTCTTGGATATTAATTGTAATAGTATTATTTCGTTGTCAAAAATATATAAAATTTTTTTTAATATTGAAAGTGTTTTTTGTCTGTAATTTCGGTACCGGCACGATTTTCAGCGAAAGTGCGACACATCGCCCTGGAACCCGATTGCGCTAAGTTAAAACATCGAAGATCTATTCTTATCCAATTTTAGTTTTAATCACATTGCAATCCAATTACTATTCAACTGTGCTGAATTCCGCGTCGCGCTTAACTCTATGTAACTGACAGCCTTTAACGTCTGAGCGATTTGTCAAAACGGCTCTAACGGCTGTCAAGAGCAGTTTCGCGATTAGCGCAATACCAAATGTGTCATAATTTATGGATCGTACGTAGTCCAATAACGGTTCAATCACTGAATATTTACCGCGATTGCAACCCTGGTGTAGTTACAGGGTTTTAGGACTTCGTGACTGATTAGGGTGCCAAAGACGATCCTCGACAAAAACCATAATATTTTTTTAAATACAATTTTTTCTTTTAAATCTTAAAACATTAAAGGAACGGGCGCTTTTCGCCCGGTTTCGGTAGGAAAAAAATTCATATTATTATCTCGGAAACTAAATGAAATATCGAAAAAAAAAATAAACCAAAAAATATTTGAGGTGAAATGATGGGTTATCCAGAAGTTGTATTTTTGTAATGCGGAGAAAAAAATGTAACGTCGTGAAAGACACGAGATCTGTGAGCTTGGTCTTGTAGACTAAGTCGCTCCCCAAGGGAAATCAATGTCTGACAGTAATCAGCATACATAATTTATTGTTTTTTTTTTTAATCTCAAATAAATAAAGTTACTTATTAGATTACTAATACAAATTCATAGCATTCGGTGTCGAAACCCTTGGACCGAGGAGTCCCGGTGCCCAGGCGCTTCGTAAGACCTGGCAAAGCGTCTGGTAGATGCGACCGGGGATCCAAGGGCTGGCGCTTTCGTCGCTCAACGGATCAGTTTAGCCGTTTCAGTTTAACAGTTTCCCGCGCGGTCCAAACCTGCACCATATTTTAGGTATAAGTCCTTCTTATTTTTAATTTGTTATAAGTCCCTTATATTTTTCATTTATTTTTACAGTAACCCTAATTTATTTGTTCTGTGTTAAAAACAACATTAGATTAACTTATTACCTCGTAATATAATCAAGTTATTAGATAATAATGTTGTCTTCTAAGAAAACATTTCTTGACTAGCTGCAGTTGGGCAACAGCCTCCGCGTATTTCGTATACGGAGTCCACAAAATGTTTTTATGTGTAAAGCTCCCCATTCTCGGTTGAGCATTGCTATACAATTTGGTAGATGCAGCTAAGCTTTAGACCATCCCGGGATTATGGTGTTGAGTGTATTTACAATCGCTTTTAGTGATAAGACCGCCATTTGTACCCTTCTCATTCTTGTTATTAATTGTTTTTGTCTATTTTTGGTGTGCAAATAAAGAATATTTATGTTATGTTATGTTTACATTGCTATTTGTATCTAGTTTAAAGTGATACCAACCAAGACAACCTTTTCTAGCAATTCTATGACTTATACTTTGTTGAATAAATTAATTAAATTGAATCCTAAGTCCCTCAATCAGATTTGCAGATGTCTCCATTATATAATATTCGTTAATAGTAAAGTGATTTTAACGAAACACAATGGAGTTACCCTACTCAAGTCTCTGGAGAACAATGGAATTTGAACTTTCTCTTCATTACAAGACATTCCTAAATTAATTTGTGACATGTTTATTTGCAATTATAAAATAGCTTAGCAATTATAAGGTATTTAAGATATTGTTCCGGATCTGAAAGAGTTTGTAAATATTTGATCTCCAAATAATTGTAACAAATCATCAAAATCAATTCACAATCATCGTGTGTGACGCACTTAGAAGGACCCTGTATTTATGGAGATCATAGGGGCTGTTTTTACACAAAAACGTACATCCGAAACCACAAAAATGACACCGAAAAAAATAATATACACGTGGCAATCTAACGAACGAACGCCTGTCGAATGAATAGACCCATGACCTCGTGAGCCTTCTAGCCTGAGATGAGTAATTAACATCTTTGATCATTACTTCACTACAGCTACGCTACGAACTTTTCATGCAAATATGTAATTAAATTCGTGTCATAATCATATCATGCCAAAATGGAGTAAGTTTGGCAAAGCTGCAACAGTTTCATCATGACTTACGAGTTGTAAAACACTCTCAAACATCTTTTATGACAGCGACTCTTGTTAACTCTGTTTTAGTATAGTTTTAATACTTAGTTTCATGTTAGTTTCACAGCACATTATTATGCACTTTACAATGTATAAGTCTGCTACTAATATTGTGAGAATCTGAATAAAAGGGTATGAATGGAAATTATGCGTATGCTTACTAGACTATATTATATTATTCTTCGAGGAAGTAATCTGAGATTGATTGAGCTTCTATGGCGCATTGCGAAGAGGTATGGAAACTCCATCATGAGCGTTTGAGGTCGAATCCGCACGGACTACATGCCATATTGTATCAATGCGTTTCTCTAACATTTTATACGTAAAGACAACTCTGAAACGGTGAAGGGAAACGTCGTTAAGAAACCTGCATAAGCTGAAGAAGAAATTTTGATAATGTTTGTGAAGTTTACCTAACCGCATTGAGCACACATACGTGCATCATTAATACCTACTAATGCCCTCCTCGAGGGTAGGTAGGCCTGTACCTGTACCCTGCAGTGGGCTGTATATACGCTATTGATGATGAGTAGTCAGAAATATTCTACATCTGCAGCATCCACCGCCACCTAGCAGTGCCCAAATTACATGAGTCTATACCCCACAAAGACAAAACTTCATAATCGCTTCGAAAGGTATACAAGTGACAGCAGTGTGTGCGTGACCTTTCACCGACGAGTTAACCTACACGCCGCCCGTGGACAAACCGTCGCAGCCAGTGGGAAATCTATGAACAAGCGCCTCACATAATCATTTTGTGCGCTGGCGCTGATTAGAAGCTACAAAGCGGATCTCACATTAGGTACGTAAAACCATGTAATAGTTTGTATGGAAACTAAATTTTTAACTAGCCTCGAATATGCGGTAGGTAATGTTTTGTCAAATTTTGGGAAAACGATCCAAAAATCATCCTATAGTTCGTCTTATACTTCTGATATACTAATAACACCAAGAATATTTCAGAGTTTAACCAAGTTTAACCTCTTTAAAAAAAATATTTCGGCCGCGAAATGAATTTCAAAGATTTAGCTCTTTGATAACTTTCAAGACGCTTTGTTAACGAAAAGGGTTGCATAATAAGCCTGAATTAATTGAGCTCGATTTTTGTTCCATCCAATCTGAAGTGGAACTCTCAATGTTCTTTAAGGGCGTTAATTTCTGAATATTGTTCAAAGTACTTAAGGAATCTACGAGCTTTGCCTCGAGCGGTCTCTGAATTAATATGGATGAACTGTCAAGATTTTCAAAATTGATGAACACAAGAATTTATTGTCCCCCAGAATAATGTAGAATATTCTTGTAAATTAATAGGAACTTCATCATCCTCAATTCGGGATTGTTTGAATTATTTTATTAAGACGTTGAATGAGATTGGGGACATAAAAGGGGACGAGGGACAAAGGCTTTGTCGACACAGGTTTAGTATAATAATGTTACCTTGAACGACAATCCCTTTAACTTGAATGAAAGTTTATTTGATGAATAGTGTTATTTTAACACGCCACTTTTCTTCCCATAGGTGAAGTAAATAAATAAATATCTTGGATATTGTCCCTCAAATTATCTTTTTCCATTTGAAAGTACCTGAATCTATAGTCTGGACTTGTATTATGATGACTAGAAAATGATATAAATAATAAGTAATATAGGTAAAAACATCCATGACTCAGGTACAAATATTAATATTCATTATACAAATATTTTCCCTTTGCGGGATTGGAACCCGCTACACTCGGATCAGCAGGCAAGTTCACTACCAACTGGGCTATGCCGTCAAAAACGACAACAACAAAAACAACAACGTGCCTATATAGTATTAAGCGATTAAGGAATAAGATTTCATATTTGTAGTGTTTTCACAATCATTACTTTGACACGGCCATTCCATCTAGAAACTTTGCACCAATGATGATGGTTGTGAGTTAATATGGAATGAACTGTCATGATTATGTATGTATGTTTTTCTGACATATAATAAAGTTGGTCCTACAAGATCGTACATAGATCTCAAATTTATTCAAGTCCCATTTAAAGATCATACGGTGCCTCAAATATTTCCATACAAATCTTAAATTCTTCTTACAGGCATAGAGATTAACTCAAGATTATTTCTGAAAAATATCATTGACTTTAATTGGATAGTATTGAAAATATCACCAGACTTCGTTTGTATGCAACTCGCAATTGCGCTCTCGGAATAAACTTCTCTTACGCTAAATTGCAGAAACGCTCATTAGTGTTTATCCTCCATTAAATCTCTTGCTGTCACTTTTTGTCTTGTTGACGTATTAAAAGCAAGCAAGAGATTTAATGGAGGATTAACTCTAATGAGGGTTTCTGCAACTGAGCGATAAGGGGATAATAAAATAGAGAAATTACACGCTCCCCTATGGATAATACCATTGGCGCGCTCCATACAAACGAAGTTTGATTATATTTTGCGACTAGCGGCGCCCGCGATCTCGTACGCGCGGACTTGGCCCTTGGACTTCTATACTCATAAGTTTTGATGGAACGAACCGATTGCGATGAAATAAAGCTCAAATGTTAATCCGAACTAGATAGAAAGATAACTCACTTATTTCATCTGAACAATACAGGAAAAACAGTTACAGAAAAAGGTAGTAGGTAACACTATTGATCCGTATAAGGAGGTCCGTTCAAAGCCGATTGCGATTAAACCATAAAAGTAACAGGAATAGAGCAACAAACATGAGTTGTCAAATGAAACCGTTTTTGGATGTTTTTTGGAGATTATTCGCAGGCAAAAATTCGAATATTGTCTATAATTCTGAGTCTACGGTGAAATTGTGGATAATAATAAAAAATAATAAAATTTTATTAAATTTCTCACAAAAAGCCATTTTACATAATGTTTACATATAAATAGGTACTATTTCATTAAGAATAAGGTTGTATTAGGCTAAACAATATTTGTATTGATAGCTGACGTCATGAATGGCAGGTACAACCTGTCTGAGCTATTGACATCAGCTATGTTCTTTAGTAGTGTTACAGATATTTGGCCACAGATACAGGGAGCTGACTGTACTAAAAAGTTAGTTAATTTAAATAGGTATGTTACTATGACAATACATTTCTATGTTGATAAATTTATATCATTCATAAATAACAGAATTATAATGTAAGTCTTGTATAGTATAGTATGTGTGGGATGCCTATGTTATTTGTGTGGCGGCGTTTGTATGTGTGTGCATGTGTATATATTATATAGTTGTATATACAATATATTATATAGGTACTAGGTGATTTTTTCAACAGAACCGCAAAGGCAAAAACAACCATTTTTAAACACTTTCCAAGAGTGCGTTAGTGTGTAACGCAGTCTTGTGCACATAAGTCTAACGCACTTAAGGCGTATCAGCCGTGGACCACTCTCCTCTCACTCACACTCCATACTAATCGATGAGAAAGAGCGCGTGGCTCCGGTCAGAATTTTGCTGTTTTCTTTGAAAAATTCGATGATTTTTTATTAATTTCGAAAAAGTAAAAAAACCACATCATTCTAAATTGTATTGTGAACAATATAGTAAATTTTCATTTTGTTCCGATTAAAAATGTAACAGTAAAATGGTTACAACTGGAAAAAAAGGGGTGACTTTAGAGTCCCTTTTCTTCGGTTTTATTCTTTAAAATCGATTTCTAGAAAAACCACATCACTTCTCATATCCTGTAGATGGTTCAGTTTAAATTTCAGCTCAAAAAGTGCCATAGTTAATGAATAAAATGGTTACAAAATTACCCAAAACCGGCAGGTAGCCCCTTAAACAATGTAGATTAGCATGACCCTGTATATAATTATCACTGTATAAGTTAGTTATTACGGTAAATGAGTTTTTTATTATCATAATCAAGAGTATGACCATAATCATTCATCAAATCAATTTAATATAATGTCAAGATTGTTTGAAAAGACTTTAAAACTAAAACTTCACGCCCAGAATTATTAATAGATTCGACCAAACTTCGAGCAGAATTCCAAGCCAGCTGATGCTATAAGAAATTAACATTAGATTTCTGACAAATGGTCGCCATATAAAGTTTGCGTTAAAATAAACTTTGGGGCTCGTGAATATGAAATGGGCACTTGGGCCAGGGGATAGTTTGGATAAATTTACTTTTCAAGTTCAAACTGAACATTAAGCTTGCTAATATTTATTCATAGCCATGATCTTCTTAGACCAGACGGATTTAGTTTGCATACCTAATATGCGTACCGTGGTTTGACTTACGTACTTACCCAGAAGCCATAGGTACTACCCTCTTGACCTAGCTGCCCTGGCTAGACCCCCAGTAGTGAAGAAAGACATCGTGAGTAAACCTAGGTATATAGGTACTTGGGTTGGGCAGGCCGGCCGGTTGTGACAAACTTTTGCGAAAAGTATCTCATAGCCATTTTCAGTCGCAGAGTTATCGAAGTATTTACAATTCATCCCAGTTTCGTAACTGCTACGACATATTATGGTATTGGTGGTGTTTGGTTTCTATGTGTGGTAACGGTTTACTCACAATCTGAGCGAAAAACGTTTAAGTAACTGTGTGTTAACGTTTTGTAACGTAACTTTTGTGATAACTGGGTAAAATGTTACCAAACGGCGGTGTAACTACGCAACCGAATTATGACTGTGACCGACTCTTCCTCATTTTGAGTCGTGGCAAAAAACGCCCAGTCTCCGACCGAAAAACGTTTCGAGAGTTGACACCATATTGTGTAAAATTAATAGAAGGGAAACTCTCTGGGCAGTTTTAGATACATTTTAATAGACTTTTCCTCAATATTTATACAAAACTGTCGGAGCAGTATAATTTGCGTGTGCGCATCGCGCGGGGTGCGGGAGGATGTGACGTCTATCTTGTCAACTTCAGAATGCTAACGGGCGATCCATACTTCGATCAAAATAAAATGAATGGATAGGCCTTGCGCGAACATTTCAAACCAGAAAAATGAGGCAAAACAAATGAAAGGTTTACTTGTCACTTGTATGCAAGTGCCCTAGATTTGACAGATAATGGCGCTAGTTTGTATGGACCAAGTGCACCAGTAGTGTGCTTCAACTTACCGCACTTCAGGCCTATCCATTCATTTTATTTTGATCTAAGGATCCATAGAGCACGCAGAAGAGTCTGCCAAAAACTACATTTCCGCTAACAGTATATGGGTACAATATTGTGGTTTTTATCACCATCCTATTTCGACTGAAGTGATCGCCAAACGTCATTCTTGGCTATTCACGACGCGAGGCTGAATGAAACTTTATGAAAATTTAATCAAAGCAATTTGAACTTTAAACTGAATCCAATAAACTATTAATTTACTACTAATTTATATAAATTTTACAGTAGCGTACTCGGAGAGAGAGCAATTACTTAAATACACAGAACTATAAAAGCATTTTGATAAATTGGTTGGCATTTGACATAAATAAACAATCCGGGTAAATAGAATGCAATGTTTGTTGTTAAAGTTACTGTAAATTGAATTCTAAACATGTCTGGGGCAAAAGCTATTTTACATTGAGAGGTCTTGTGCTGCTTACCACAATTTGTTCTTGTGAAGAGTTAGACGTCAATGAATGAATCGACTAGGGTAAACATAGTTTTAATTATGTATTACAGCATAGTATTAATTCTTCCGGAACGTAGATGGGAGTCACGTGACGCTCTACGGTATTAATGAATTGTCAATCAGTCAGTTATGCAACTGTTTTATTTATGTACTAGTGTTTACCTGCGACTTCGTCCGCACAAATTATATACCAGATTTTAAGTCAGATCATAAGGCATCTTCAATGTACAGACACACTTCAGTTACAGTTTTATAATAGTTAAGATTAGATTAGATAGATAGATATCTCGGACTAACCCCAGATAATATAGTCGTGAGCATATGCTAGGCTATGGTACGTATTTTGAGTTATCAGCGCGTATCAAATCACAGGCAGTTTTAGTCATCCATAAATTAATTATCACTCACGCAAATTGATCCCAATTCGTCCTTCACCAATAAATTCATTGACTGCACAAGATAAGATAATAATTTAGGGCTGGAACATTATCGAGGCTTTATGTAATATCCATTATGAGAGAGTATGCGACCCTAGTGGGTGATTCATCGCCATTCATCATCCCTAATCGTTGCGTCGGCATCGGTCGCCTGTGAAGTGTCGTCCACCAGTGAGAAGCTAGCGCTATGCTTTATTTTATTTCAGGCCAGGTTAGTGGGATCACACTCGACGATGCACTGACGGAGCAGCAGACGTCAGTCCGTCATTTGTGAAGCAAGAAGTTCGGTCGGAAACTGCTTGAACCGTGTGTGCTTCTACGTGCGGTTTCAGCGTCTCTTTCTTACACGCATCAGTTTGCAATTGCCATCCATTCATGGTTTTAAAAAATTAAAAAAATTGGATAACTTAGCCTTAAATAATATATACTTATATTGTTTGCTGTACCCGTAACGTTTAATAGAGTGGGGCCGCATTTTATTCAGTTCTTCAAATTATCTTCTGATTGAGTGAGCCGTTTGCTATGTGTAAATGTTATTCCACGTTAAGGCGTATCAGCCGTGGACCACTCTCCTCTCACTCACACTCCATACTAATCGATGAGAAAGAGCGCGTGGCTCCGGTCAGAATTTTGCTGTTTTATTTGAAAAATTCGATGATTTTTTATTAATTTCGAAAAAGTAAAAAAACCACATCATTCTAAATTGTATTGTGAACAATATAGTAAATTTTCATTTTGTTCCGATTAAAAATGTAAGAGTAAAATGGTTACAACTGGAAAAAAAGGGGTGACTTTAGAGTCCCTTTTCTTCGGTTTTATTCATTAAAATCGATTTCTAGAAAAACCACATCACTTCTCATATCCTGTAGATGGTTCAGTTTAAATTTCAGCTCAAAAAGTGCCATAGTTAATGAATAAAATGGTTACAAAATTACCCAAAACCGGCAGGTAGCCCCTTAAGCTCTATCTCTTGTCAAAACTCTTAAAACTATTCAAAATTAATTATTTGTCTGACGGCATAATTCAATGTCTGACGGCCAGTTATCTTCTTTCTGGCATGCAAATTAATGTGTCTTCAAAGTACCTTGCTGTTTCATGGCATTTCATGGTTCGGAATTATCTAAGATTTCATTCCACTGCTGGATAAATGCGTTGCCCTTCGTCCTCCATACATCACTGTAAGGAAATAACAGGAGTCAAGAAGTACTCATTGAGATCGGATGTTATTTCTAGTATGTAGTACTAGATAAATAACACTGAACATTCAATGATGATGATGATCATGACGGTTTCACCACACTTAGTAAATCGCTATCTCTTTCACCCACCCGCGGTCCTCCTACACGCATATGGCACATTGCGTTTGTCTGTAGTGTTAATTCTAGTACGTAGTACATAATAGTTCATTGGAAGGCCTAAATGAAGTACGTTATCGTATCACATGTAGTGAAACACAGCTTTAGATTTCAAGATTCAGAAACGAGAAGAATCTTAGACGAAATGCGAGTTACAATAGTTTCGAACTGTTTTTGATTGGAGTTATCTCTTCAACTAGTGATGCAGTGTGCGGAATTCATATCAGTCACAGACAGTTCAGAAGGAAATCTTTCAGAAAATAATATTTTTGGGGAAGACTTTTCTAAAGTGATTACTGTTTTATGCTCCTGTTTTCTTCCACTTGTTTTGACTGGGAAAAAGATATGAATAGTTATTGCTGACACTTGGTTTTATAGCAGTTGTCTAGTAACTGTTTAGTAAAGTTGTGTTACAAAACACCCGTTGTGTAGTGTTCCGTAAAGGGTCCTTCTTAATATGCTGACACTTTTTTAAGGGGATGATCAGATCATCAAACTGAACAACTTTCTCTATGGAACCAACATAGAAATCGCGAAAAAAAAAAGCTGTCTCATACATTTGGCTCGAGTAGGTTTGCAGTTTTGTATGGAAGAGCTGACTTTTTTTTTCCGCACTTTTGGGAGGTTCAAAATTGTTTATCGTTTTTCTACATATGTTCCTTGGGGGAAATTGTTCAGATTCACGGTCTGAATAAACGCTTAAAGTTTCGTTAAAAGCTAGAAGTGTATAGGTAGATTTCCTTGCGATGTTTTCCTTAATCGGAAAACCCAGTGTTACCTACAAGTATAAATGACATGATCTCTGGCAGCAAGCTGACCGCTATCTTGCCTACATCAATCCGCACTGGATCTGGGCTGCCTGGTAGAGTATGGCCTTTTGGCTTATAGTCAGTTCCTGCTGGCTATATTTTACTTTTACTTTTTTATTATATAATGCATGCAGAAAAAAATCTTACAAATCTGTTTAAGTCGTGACGATGATAAAAGCCTTTTTTTATTTGTTTGTTGTTTGTTTGTTTGTTGGCTGCCGCTTCATATTTTAGTTTTTGTAATTTCTAACTTACTCGTCAAACAATTATCAGATTTAGATCCACACCTATAACCTAGTCTGAGGACCTATAAGTCCTATAACAGACGGATGAACAGACAACGAAACGATTCTTGTTCGTCTTATTTCTTCGTCTATTACATTTTTTTCAATTTTAGGGTTTCGTACCCATAACTGCTAACGGGACCCTATTACTAAGCCTACATATAAAGGGCTGTATCTTTTGAACCATAATAGCTAGACTGTTAAAATTTTCACGTAATATTATGTTGGATTTGATAACAAATATTTAATAACTAGTATTTTCCCGCGACTTTGTCCGCACTAATTATATATCAGATTTTAAGTCAGATCATAAGCTATCAAACAAAAAAAGTTTCATCAAAATCGGTTCAGTAGTTTTTGCGTGATGCGCGAACAAACAAACAAACAAATAAACAAGCAAACAAACACACAAACAAACAGACAGACAAAATTTCTAAAAAAGGTTGATTTCTAGTCAGGGATACCTAAAAACCATATCGTAATCTTTTTTTTTGTAAATATCTTCAATGTACAGACACATTTCAGTTACAGTTTTTTAATAGTTTAGATAAAAAGTTATTCTAACTGTCTGTTCTGTCTGTATGCCTCGCCACATAGGCGAGACATGCTCTTGGTCGGTTTTTTCGTCAAACTTAGTGTGATCATAATGCATTCTCTAAAGTGAAATAACAAATACTAAATACCAGTCAAGTGTGTGTCGGGTTTGCACTAAGGATCCAGGGAAAACTTTTTTTTTAAATTGTACGTTGGAAGAAACCCTAAGCCCACTTGGCCGGTCTTCCAATTTTACTAAGGAACGCTAATTTATTCTCTCCACCTACCGAAGCCAGTATTGATAGGTTAGTTGTAGGGGAAGGGCGGGGCGGGGGTATCAAAGAGAGCGCTAATGAGCCGTCCACTACCCTTATTTACCCTGTCACATGGACCGACGCGATTGATGACGTGGATCCCGTCATCTGAGGGTCGGGGTATTACAACTCTCATTGCAGTATGTATTATTTTTACCAGCTACATCTTCTGCGTTGATTTTAAAACTATCATGTATTTTAACCATAATCATAGGCAGTAAAATAATTGTAACAAAATCAATTCGAGACAAAAATGTTTGATGTTTACGACTATACACCGTGGGATCGGTGTCGTTTTAAAGCCAGAAGGAGTTGATATGCCATCAATAGTAGAATTAATTACGAAGATAAAATTTTAAATACGCTAATAAACTGGACACTGCCTAGTGTACAAAAAACTGTTTTTGGCAAGATGACGTCATGACATGAAGTTTGGCGCGATGCCGACACGTCAAGTCAGCTTCTATTGTCAGCGTGAAAACCTTACATGGCACTCACACTTTTAAAATTGTATTTTCAAGCTCACCAGTTCAGTTTCAACCTCACGGTGCAAATCGATAATAATACTGATGGCATATCACCTCCTTCCGGCTTCAAAATGACCCCGATTCCTCGGTGTATTATTCAGAGCTATTCTATATTCCGAATATTCCCATTTCATACCCCTAATCGCTATCCAGTGTGACAGGTAGTGAACCCGTCGCAACTTTTACAGGACAGCGACAACGTATGCCTCGAAAATGAAACATAATATAACAAATGAATGTCGTGGACATTGTCACACAAATTATCTACATAGTCCTCGGAATTGAGCCTGGACTTGTATTGTTATGATATAAAGATTGTACAGGATGTTTCATAAATAATAATAAATTTTTAAAACTCTTAAGGGGGTTGTTTCGACCGTCAAACTGAACAACTTTCTCTATGGGACCAACATCGAAATCGCGAAAAAAATAATTTTATATCCCATACATACTTTAGCTCTAGTAGATTTGTAGAGTATAGAACATAATAATTTTTTTCGCGATTTCGATATTGGTCCCATAGTGAAAGTTGTTCAGTTTGATGGTCTACACCACCCCTTTTAAAGAATTATTTGTATTTTCACTTGTTAATAATAACAGATTGCATTATCAACGCTTATAATTGATGATTAACAAAATTATTATTATCATGCGTAAGGCACGCGCAGTTCATACAGTATGCGGGCGCGGGCGGATATTGACCTCAAAATCATATGATCGAGCGGGGGGGGGGGGGGGGGGGGTCATTACCCCGCAATTGTACTTAATAACGGATACAAAAGGCGTTTCTTAAGTTTCGCCGACTAATTAAATTTAACCTTATAGAATACATTGTACAGAACAAATAATATTATCATTTTAGGCCTCGTTTCTTTATTGTGATATATTGGGAAACTGCCTCCGACCGTGGTCTAATGATTAAGCATTGTACGTTTTTCTCCAGTTGGTTAGGACATTGCATATTGCTGAATCAACAGATTGTCTGAAAAGAAAGATATTTCCGTACTTCGGATGTCACGTTAAGCCGTTGGTCCCCGCTACTATATCTGGTGGTAGTAGTCGTTACATGAAAACAATGTCAGATAAAACTCTGACCTGGTGTCAGGCTTGCTGCCCACACGATAAGAAGAAGATTTATTTCTTATTTAAAGCGTTTCAGCAAGTCTAATAACATTCTAAGATAAAATAGAGCTCTTCAACACCGAAAACTAATTAAAAAGTAGAAACTCGAATAAGTTCAACAAAACTAAACTCTCGATTCAAAATTGAGAACCGAAAACTTTCAAAACAATTAAATGTACACTCCAACAATAATAATACTGTCTTTAAATTTAATTTTGAAATTCACATTCATAATAACTGTCCCGCATTCCGTTCATTTTGGAAGAAATACGAGTAAAGTTTGAACAATTGTGCGTGAATTAAGGCGGGCAAAGTAATCGGGACTTGAAAGGAAACTTCACGACGGAGTGGAACGAGGGTGACCTGTTCATTAATCAAGCGTCCCGCGATCTTGATTGATGGAGCTAACAGTTTTTTTCGTATGGAAACACCGCAGTAATGAACGTGACGTTGATAACAAAGTCTTTTTGAGGTAGGTTTTAAAGCGGGGTTTACTTAAAAATCGAGGTGCAAGAAGTTTAATGATGCACTAAGCTACCAGCTTAGAGTTTACATACTCTAAGGCTACTGTAAATAAGTAATAACCGGTAGAATCCCACTGCAGGGCAGAGAGGCAAGGGAACGTGTTGTCGCTGTAGAGAAGATGCGGCCAGAAACTCTACAATGTAACACAACTTAATAACTATTGCAATATAAATTCTTTGGCTTAAAACTATTAGTTGGTTCCACCGCCATCTTCTTCTACTATTACTTGAAATTATACGTAATATTCAGAATATCTTTCTGTAAAAGGAACGATAGTTGAATGAATGCAGTTGAAATGCGCTCTTTACGAAGTACATATGAGTGGGATTCCTTCCATTGATCGAATCAAGACGTGTGATAAGGGATTGGTGTAAGTTAAAGGATGATATATAGTAACAAGTGAGATGGGTATGCTTAAATGGTTCGATCACGTAGAGAGAATGAATGAAAAAAAGACTTACGAATGAAATATACAGGGTGTTTCATAAGTAAAAATAATTTTTTAAAACTCTTAGCTCCACTTGCGCCAACCTGGGTTAGCAATAAACTCCAGGTTAAGCTGGTAACCCATGCATTTTTTTATAGAAAAAAAACTGAGAGAGCTATTTTATCCGGAGTTAATTGCTAACCCGTGGTTGGCGCAAGTGGGGCTTAAGGGGGTTGTTTAGACCGTCAAACTGAACAACTTTCTCTATGGGACCAACATCGAAATCGCGAAAAAAAAATCTGATATCCCATACATATTTTAGCTCTAGTCGATTTGTAGAATATAGAACATCATTTTTTTTCGCGATTTCGATATTGGTCCCATAGTGAAAGTTGTTCAGTTTGATGGTCTAAACCACCCCCTTAAGAGTTTTAAAAATTTGTTCGTACTTAAGTAACAGCCTGTATACAGGGACCTTCTTAAATGCTGACACTTTTTAAGGGGATGATCAGACCATCAAACTGAACAGCTGTCCCACACATTTGGCTCGAGTAGGTGTGCAGTTTTATATGGAAAGCGAATTTTTCGCGATTTCGATGTTTGTCCCATAGAGAAAGTTGTTCAGTTTGATGGTCTGATCATCCCCTTCAAAAAGACTATACACAAAGCAAAGGTGAGCGAAAGTGTTGGGAGAGGCTGTCCGAGGAAAACATACCATGATCAAATCAATTATCTTTTCCGAAAAGGACAAGTGCATAGAACCTTCAATCGACGAAAGTGCAAGAAAAGATGTATGAATGCGAATGAGGCTAAAGAGGTGTGTCAGGTTTTATGTATAGGTATGTCTTTCTGTAGTAATGCCTAAAGTCTATCTAGTGTGAAAGCAACGTTAACATTTATTTATAATATTTTGAAATTAATAGGAAAAACATCGAAAGGAAGCTCCATGTCACCGACCCCTGACATCGGAAGGGGCGATCCGATAGATGTCAGATGTCGCAAACACTCGGCTCCTACTGTTACGCCCTGATAAGGGAATGCTACAGAATTACTATTTTGCAAATTGTAGCGACAGCGGTTATCATATAATGGGCAACATTGAATTAGAACATGGGCAAGGACGGATTTTAGTAACAAAGGTTCTTGCATATGCTCAGAAATATATTCCCCGGGGGGGTAGACAGACTCTTTATAGCTTTAGTCCGCGACTTCGTCCGCTAATAATCTTTGATTGTATGATTTATGGATCATCGCATCGAGACGAAATATAGGGTCCTTCTTAATATGCTGACACTTTTATAAGGGGATGATCAGACAGTCAAACTGAACAACTTTCTCTATGGGATTGAGTTCTTGGACTATAATATATGGACAACGCCATTACGCGCGTAATTCTACTACCAAACTTTTTGCGGGGGGGCGAGGTAACATGAAATCCGCAACATTGGACTTTATTCCATTACTTTAGATTCTTATTTTAAATGGTAAAAATCGTGAAAAACAGTGTCGTGTGAACCCCAAACGTGATAAATTCGCATTTATAGGCTGTCGCGTTTAGTAATAAAGTATAAAATTTTATGTAAATGCGTAATATTTCGCTTGATCTTGTGGCAGAGGGGAAATGCTAACGTGAGGCGGGTCCCTATATAAATCGTCTAAGGATTGAGTTGCTAGCTCTCTCCCGTATGAGCGTTCACCGCTCTTTATTCCGCATTAGTAGCGAAATAAAATATACACCACTTTTAAGTTATCGTAAGTTTTTAAACACAAAAAGTTTCATCAAAATCGGTTTACTAGTCCATGCGATGCTCGAAACTCTTTTCTAAAATTAAAATGACAATAATTTAATTTTAATTTTATGTTTACTTTTTTATAAAGTTTATTAATGTTTCAGCTTTTGTAATAAAATCCATAGTCTCTTCAATGTAGTAAAACGCAATTTAAATTTTGAAACAAATATTTTTGAAGACTCTTAAGAATACCATTTTCAGTAGAACCTTAAGTGGCATGACAAAAGTGTTTTTCAATTATCCCTTTGAGTAACAAAACTCCAAAAAATGTATAATATAAAAAAACCTTTCTAACATTTTATGAGACCCTCAGAGGCTTAAAAAGTCTTTTAATTGTACCAATAAAGCTTGATAATACCAGAGGTCGCAAGAGGCCTAAAAAGTCAAAAGCTCGATTTTTCCTCCTAAAAATTCACAACAGAATAAAAATTTTTAGAGAGCCGCTTTGGCATCGAGCCAACAGAAACGATAGCTCTCCATCATATAAAATGGTCTATCTATTGTCATTTTTATATTAATCTTTATTCTTTTGCTGTGCAAATTGTTTAAGGCTCTACTGTAGCATGACTGGGTTTTTGGTGAAAGAAAATAATAAGGGTTAGGTAAACAACGTTCGAGGGTCAACTGGTTATGTATTGACCTAATGTGAACATTGTGTATTGTTTAAATTTCGAGTGTATATCCAACTCGCTTTAAAATGCCGCGCGCGCTACCTCGATCTATAGCCACATCTGGGGGTCTGCCCGGACATTCAAACGTGCATTGCGTGAACGTTTTTGATCCAATGTCAACTCAATTACAATGAAGTTCGGACCGGTCGCGATATAACCAAATTCGAAAGTCCGGGTACAGGGCCTGATCATCTGACATTTATCGTATCTGAGTGCAGATAACGTTGAATATATGCTAGTATCATTTTGCGCCGAAAGTGCGCACCGCCGCGCCGCACGGCTAATTGTGCGTGTGGTGTGCATGGAGGTTGTGGAAATAACCACGTAGGAATGCAACGAGCTAGCACAGCATCGGCCACAATACAAGATTTACAAGCGGGTTTCCTGGAGATACTAGGATAGGAAGAGAAAAGTCATTCCTACCTCGCGCAAAATGGGCTCTTAAGACATCGAGTTTCGGAAAATGGGCCCGCTCAACCAATATACCAGTAGGTATACCTACCAAATACCTCTCATTTATTTCCCTATACTTTACCACCAGCTAATGATACTAATATGGCATGCTAAGCGAGTTAACGTGTGAATTTATTTTGTCTCCCTGCAGTAAGAATAACAAAATAAAGTAACAAAGCTAATTTGCAGTGGTGTATCAGCACTGCATAAAATGCAACCGCAGAGTCCGTAGAGTTTATGTTACGGCGATACGCGGCCGAAATTCATAGTTGTTTGTTGCTCTGTTTGTCGGATTTGTTGCGTGCCTATGTGATTCCGCAGTATAATGTATGCGGTAGGAAGTGTGGCTAAATAGCAATGATTTGGCTGTATGTACAGTCAACGAATGTAGAATTTAGGCCATCATTATAGAACTTTATGAAATCTATTTGCAGTTTCTTCAAATTGGTAAATTATACTTACACAAATTACCACAGTTTCTTTCGAGGTGGACGGCGGGATCTTTGCTACAACGACTAACTATCTTGTCTACTACTATTTATTATTATATTGCTAAGCATGCAGTTGTAGCCCGCCCAATTAATAAGCATATTATTATTATAAGCATATTGACAGATGTCTGTAAATAAATATACATTAGACCTGGCGGCTTAGAATATATCATCTCTGTCCATGGATATCATACAAGAGCAAGCTTAAAAAGTTTATTTGTAATTGTAGCAATGTTTCTTAGTATAGTCTACCAATTTGGCCCGTGTGCTGTACGGTCCTAAAAGTAAATCCAGTTTGGACCACACTATATCCGAAAAGAAAATAGGAATGTTGCCAATTTGGACCGTCTGTTATATAACGAAATAGGAAGTGTTAATAGGAATATCGCATTCATATTCGTACAACATTATTTTGCACAGACCGCGTGAAAATGACAGTTGAATAGAATAGGTCGGCAGTTTCGCTACTGCCCGCACTTCACTGTGTCAGCAACCTCTCACTCACTGTTGTTATCTGGAATGCAGTAGCTATTTTGTTGGAAACACATTGTTCGTACTGTGATCTGTGTGATATGTGTGTAGTTTACAACACGCCGCTTCCTTCCCTTTTTGTATGATAACTGTTTTAGTTTTTACCATGTCAGTGTATGAAATAATTCATTTGGAATCTGTGGTGCACAATCGGTGAGTAGGATTTTTTTTCTGAATTATTTCATGTATTCTACAGGGTCCTTTTTAATATGCTGAACTTTTTAAGGGGATAATCAGATCATGAAACTGAACAACTTTCTCTATGGGACCTATATAGAAATCTAAACCTACATAGAAACAAAATCAGCTGTCCAATACATTTGGCTCAAATAGGTTTACAGTTTTGTTTTGGATCAATACAGCAAAAGATAGAGAAACTTGGAATGAATTGGAGGACGCCTTAATAATCAGAGAGTTCCTTAATAACTAGAAAGAAAAATAAATAAATAATTATGTATATTGAAAATTGAATAATAGATATTTAAGATAAATGTGAAAAAATATTATAAATTCTATTGCACGTGTAAAATTGATAATTAACTATAATAATTTAAATTAATGTACTATCACAAACAAACAAAAATATTTATTAGGTTTTGAAATGGTATTATAATTAATTGTACTTATGTGAAATAATATTGAAATATGCATGTAAACTATTTAAAAAATGTTGTTATAATAGTTATTAAGGAAATAAATGGCTTAAATAATAATCTCATCTCACTAATATTATAAATGCGAAAGTTTGTGACGATGTTTGGATGTTTGTATGTTTGTGAGTTTGTTTGTTTGTGGCGCAATCACGCATAAACGGCTGAACGGATTTGGTTGAAATATGGCATGCAGATAGAATGTGATCTTGATTAACACATAGGATACTTTTTATCCCAGTATTGCGTTCCTGTGGGATAAGTGGGAATAATTTACAATGATTTACCACGCTGACTTGTGCTGACAGATGTATTTGGGATGTGTTTTGTTTTTTCTGGTGGTAAATAGTAGTCACTTTTTTCGTCGCTTCTCTTAAAAGCCGTGTAGCGCATTCGGTAAATGGTTAGATTTTCACATAGTAATGAAGGTGAAGGTTCGAGGTTCCATTCTTGGTCGATTTGAAACTTTACTTTTTATAACATTACCTACAACTAATTACATCAATTTTCCATTTTTTTTTTTGCTTACTTCTATTAAAACAAGATGTTATCCACAAAAAAAGGTGAATATTAAAAACCAAAATAGGAAACCAATCGAAGTGATCGGTAAACCAACTACTTTTACAGATAACTGCAGAACCCTGTCAAATATCAATGGCGGTAAACTGGACGGATCTTCTTATCGTTTGGGCAGCAAACCCTGGTGTCAGAGTTTATTCAAACGGCCTTACGGCCTATGACGTGGTTTTTATGTAACGACTAGTACCAGCAGAGATAGTAGCCGGGACCAACGGCTTAACGTTCCATCCGAAGCACGGAATCATCTTTCTTTTCAGACAATCAGGCGATTCAGCCTGCAATGTCCTAGCCAACTGGGGGAAACTACACAAAGTGACATATCACTAGGTGTCCCCGCCGTGGGAATCGAACCCACCACCCCGGATGGACGGAGCAACTGGACGGATGCCCAGGATACTCTTTGGATCGTGACGGGTTTCCGCTGACTGAGGTCCACCTGTAGCATCGACTATTGTGAAATCTTTTTTTTTCTTTAATAAATAGCTTCCAACTTCCGGGCGTCTGGACCCCAGACTCATGGCACTCTTGGTCACTACATCAAAAGGATCTGCCTAAGACCTGCATATAACCCACCTACCTTTTGAAGAGCAATTTCCCTCTCTGAGCAGGAATATACATGCCAAGTACATGTACGCGTCTGTAAATTTACTTTTGTTATTCCTTTCGGGGTGGTCAGGAACATTGCTAAAGTACCAAAGCATAATTCTGAAGTTTCAGCGAAAGGTAGGAAATAGCGATAATAGTATTTTCCTGATACCTACTTGATATAAGTAGTAGCTGGCATAGTTGAATCGACTCTCTCAAACTATAACTTTGTCTATAAAAAGACGTTTCAGAAACTCGGCATAAGATATTCGATTTTATACTTAGTAGGTGAATAGTAAATACAATAAAAATAATCTTATTATAATTTTAAATTAAATTATAGTATCGTCTTCTTTTGAATAGATGGCGTTATTAGTTTTAAAATTAAACTATAGTACCGTCTTCTTTTAAGTAGATGGCGTTAACTGTATTTTTAAAGCAAGTTTGCAACATTAATTTATTCCAACGCGTCATAATGAACAAAAAAAAATGGATGCTACTATCACAGCAACATAGTTGTATATATTCGTAGATCTTAGTTTAGGTACTTATATTGGTTGTTTGAGTCCAATCTGAGCCAACGTTACTATAACATTAAAGATGTACAGTAAGTCAAATTTCGTTGCAGAACTTTTTGATAAATACCTAGTTGTTTTTTTTTTATCTTCAGTCTCCGTTATGATATTATGAAGGCTTGGTGGTTTGTGTATGTAGATTAACTGTATGAACATAACCGTTAAAATAGGTTAGAGATATAAAGAGCTTGAAAATACTTTCTTCTTCTTATCGTGTCGACTTCAAATTTTGAACAAAGTCGCTAAATAGTACCTTGCCAGAAGTGGGCAACCGATACTGCACCGTCGCTAGCGGTCATGAGCTCCTCCTGCATGCTCGGTGTTAGGGCACGCAGGGCACGATGTGAGATGGGCCATCGTTTGTGGAGCTCCACACAAGCAACTCTCATTTTCGTTTAAGTCGGTTTAACGACTTCCAGGTCGCCCAAGGCAAGTCATGTCCAGGCGGCTCTCAGACGACGGCACAATTGGAGTTGGGAGGGACACTTTTTTTCACCAAAGATTACAAATATCAATGGCGCTCCTCGCTCGCTCCACCTCGCTTGCGCTGGGCCAGTATTCAGTGGGTCGACACACTTCATAAAGCTGCGTCTGCTTGCCAGCTTTTGCGGCGCAGGAATGAAGCCGTGCATAGGATGTCGTGTGTCGTCCACCATTTTGGCTCTTTCTGAGGAACCTCCCACTGCCCTGCGCACATCTGGGGGCGCTATGCCAGCCAGTGGATAGAGCAACTGTACCGGAGTCGGTTTAAAGCAACCAGTTATAATCCGGCACGTTTCATTTAGTGCCGTATCCACCAGCTAATACACCAGAAAATACTTAAACAGCAAGCTAGACACTAGCTTGCTAGAATATAGTCGATCCAGCTCTTGCCTCCACCGATCTGCACTTGCTCGCGTGGTGGAGTATCCTCTATCTTCTCACGCTTATTCGTGAATGAAGGTCTGTGATCAGGGGGGTTATTGTGTAACTATACCCGATTCAATCGGTATCAAATCGACACGGTGTTTTAGCAGTTCTTGGCGATTTTGCTTCTTAATATTTAGTTAATTTATCTCAGATAATGAACACGATGATCACAGAAACAAAATATTATTTAAAAATTGGCTAGGACAGTCATAAAACGTTATCGATTATGTAAACGATATAATCGGAAGCTTACACAATAGCCCTACTGGAGTGAGTCGTAAGATGATGATTATGCTGCTCGACATACGTTTAAAAAATTTACGATTAATAGTAGAGTTTAAGTGATGGATAAGTAAAATACCTACATACATAGGTACTTACTGATGTTGATTTTACTTCTCTCTATGAAAGTTTATGACCTTTTAGACGAGCCACGACAAACAATCACATGTCCACGCAGACGAAGTCGCGGGCAACAGCTAGTAAATAATAATAATATAATAATTTGTATGGGACTGTAATTTTTTCGCGATTTCGATGTTGGTGTCATAGAGAAAGTTGTTCAGTTTGACGGTCTGAACATCCCCTTAAAACGTGTCAGCATATTAAGAAGGACCCTATATGTATAAACTTACATAATATTAAGTTAGCCTTAAGAGTCCTTGTACTGTTTTGTTAAACTTTGACAGTTTAAATAACAAATCTTAATAGATAATTATCAAAGATTATATTTCAGCTATATCTACCGTCCTAAACACATCTAAATTACAATCTGAATCATTAGAATACAGTACAGCAATGCCAGTACTCACTGTTTGTATTCCCTAAGATATTAAACTGAATATCTGCTTACTGAAGATTGTACAGGAATGGAACTAGGAATATTAGAGGGCCTCTAAATAAAAACTTCATGATATAAAGTTTCTTTTCAAAATTACGACTGCGCGTTTTATTTATGGTAATGCTGAAGTGATTTTTTTGTTTTCTTTACAGATAAGTAAAACAATCAGAATGTAATATTTATCTTCATGAAATAATGCTCGCATTGTTAATTAATTTGTTAAATTAACCGTCCTAGACTTATAAGTTAACTGATGTAATTCTCGTCAGGCTCTATTTTAAAACGGCATGTGATTGAATGACCTACATGATGATATAATACTCTACGAATAAGAATAACTATAGAAGAGTAACTCGAAACAAAATCTAAATAATTTTTGTTACCCAATGAAAAATGGCATGTTGTATGAGACTAGCCGCCAAGGCTAGGTACAGTTTTTAAAGAACAAATTTAGAACGGTACAGTTTTTTTCATAGACAAAATTTTTTTCAGTGTAACCGGGTATGAGATAGCGATAGTCATAAATTTATTTATGAAGTGACATTTTGGAGTCAGTACTACGGCCGTAGTACAAAAAAGTGGTTACGCCGATAAGGACAGCAATAAGGTAGCGATCTCCTTTTTTAACTAGAGCAAATTTGCTATGTTCATCTCTTACTGAGTGAATATGACAAGACACGTGCTTCCTTCTAGTGCCTTCTCTTTCTACGATTTTTTTGGTGCCACTTTTTGAGCTTCATTTACACTTCTATACATTCTAATTCGTAGATAATACTCGAATTATGGAATAAGCCGCCCTCCTGAACCTGTAAGTAAACTTAAGTACCCTCTCTAATTTAAATGTTCATTGCCACACAAAATTACAAATACCAATACTGTAAACATTTATTCACCACACTGAGCAAAATTACAATAACAACATAAACAATTACGCGGCTGTACAGTACCTACGAGTACCTAGTTCAAGAAAATATCTAGTCACCAAAATGATATGACGTGTCCACAGGTCTGGCACTCTACAGAAACTTTTCGATTTTCGAAATGGCGTCTGGACATGCGCACTTTAAAAATAGTTTTTGAGCTAAAGAATTACTGAAAATATGAATTTAGCATTTTTCAACGTTTTTTTAGCACTAAAAAGATACAATTAAGTAATCAAATATTATGGGTGCGCGCGCCTGACTGCATTCCCTTGCTTGTCCCCTAAAGTGTCCCAAGAAAGTGTGAGGTGGGGTGGGGTATCTTAAGTCAGAGAGGGCGGGGAGTGGCCGGTCTGAATGTAGAACTATACAGGGTACATCATATACATCAAACTGAACAACTTTTACGATAGGAGCAAACCTGACAGCCCAAAAATATCAACTGTTCCATACTAAACTGCAATGCCTACTCGACTAAAATTAGTATATTTTTTTGTTCTGCATTTCGCTCCCTTAGTAAAAGTTGTTCAGTTCGATGGGTATAGTATGTGGTTAAAGGTTAATGATACTTTTCCTTACACCCTATGTATTACCTATTCTGTGATATGGCTATAATTTTACACCATTCACGAAGGGCTACTACTAGCCTAAGTCCGGCCCTGCGAGCACTACAACTTATTACTCGTATTGCTACATGTTTGAATGGCTATGCCACAAATGTATATTGTAATAGAACGCTGAAATACAATAGGGGGTAGAATCCGAGGGATTACTGTGCCGATCTATGGCAATCCCGCTAGATTGCTATTGCGATCTTTTGTATGGTTTTCTTTTTTTCTTATTAAACCGCTGTATTAGAAGTATAGTGTAGTTAGATTATTGGTCTGGTGAACAAAAGTAAACAGAAATTATTGGCAATCTAAAAAATGTGTTGCTGAAAGATCAGATCAGCTGTTGTTGTGATTATCTGCAACGAATTAGGGTCTAAAAGATTCCATAGCGTTATGTACCTAACACTAGAGTCGTTAACCCGCGACTTCCTCTGCACAAATTATATACCAGATTTTAAGTCAGAACATAAGCTATCAAACAAAAAAAGTGTCATCAAAATCGGTTCAGTAGTTTTTGCGTGATGCTGTTACAAACATACAAACAAACAAACAGGTTGCTTTGGAGTTAAGGATACTTAAAAACCATATCGTAATCTTTTTCATGTAAATATCTTCAATGTTACACACTTACACACTGTTACACACTTCTGTTACAGTTTTATAATAGTTTAGATTTGATTTAAAATCTTGTAGGGGAAGCGATGACGGTTTAGTTCTTACACTCGGTTGCAGAAACGCTAATTAAAGTTAAACCTCCATTAAATCTCTTGCAGGCTTCTACTTCAACAAGACAAAAAGTGACAGCAAGAGATTAAATTTTCTTTCTGAAATTTTGCATGTTTGTGCACGTATCATATAAAACTTCTGAACCAATTCGGATGACATTTTCAGAAAAACATACTTAGTTGACAGAACTTGGAGTAGAATTATGTTCTTTTCTCCTAATCGGATAATCAATAAAAGTTATGCGGATTTGAAGTTTTCCAAAATAAAGCGATACGAAGTCGCAGGTAACAGCTATACAAGGTGAAATTGATATCATAAGCATCTTTTTAAACTATTGCTCCAATTGCTTTGCTCCCATAGTAAAAGTTGTTTAGTTTCATGAGTAGACTGTTAGTTTAAAAGGATGCTAATGATATCAATTTCGACCTGTAGTTATTGCGAGCGTAATCGCAATTTCGCGAAAAAATAATAATAATAAAACAACTGAATCAATATCGGTTCAGTTGTTTTTGCGTGATGCAAACAAAGAAACATACAGACAAAACAATTAAAAATGGTTGATTTGGAGGCAGGAACAACTGAAGCCATAATACCATAATCTTTTTCTTATCTTAACTTAAAACTAAACTTCATAATTTAGATAACTTTAAATTAAATTTTCTTCTTCTGTCTATAGTAAGCCTCCTCGAGACTTCTAGTCCAATCATTTAAGGGTTTGACCCTAATAATAATTCATCTATCGCCGAAAATTTGCAGTGTGATAAAGTAAAGTATACCTACAGATTACGGTTGACAAACAATCTAGGATTTAATTTTTCCGGTCCTTGATTATTTCTCGACCATAATCGGTATACTTTACTTAATCACACTGCAAAGTTTCAGCAATAGATGAATTATTGTTAGGGTGTCCATACAAGGATACTCTAAAATGATTGGACAATTCACAATTCCCTTGTTTCTTATTCTTACGCAGTTAATTTTTCCTTCAATAAAAATTGCGAGAATATTAGTGTTTTGTTCTCCACGGTCATTATTCCAACGAAAATTACAGCAGCTATTTCTGCAAACACCACAGAGACTTAAAAGTACGTCTTAAAAAGAAATGAAAATAGATTTAAGAATAAAAAAAATAGTCCTATTTCAAAATCGAGTTTCACATAAAAACTATTCTTAAATGTCAGCCAATTAAGTTTTATCCAATTTAATTAAATTCTATGAAATAAACTATGCAAATCTAAAAGCCCGTCGAAGGCAATTTGAAACGTTCTGCATCAATTTTCATCAACTGAATAAAATTTTCGAAACTATAAAAGTGTTTCTAAACTTGAGCCTTTATCATTAATCGGAATATCGTTATTGCATTAGTGTCATCTATAATAGTCAACAGCTCGATTCTAAAAATACAAAAAACGTTACGGTGATAAAATTTAAAGTTACGGGATTATCGGGAACTAAAACAATACTGGCTTTTCGGTGAAGGAAAACATCGTGAGGAAACCTGCATGCTATGCTGAAAACAATATGATAACGAAGAAAGAGTTCGTTTAAATGTTTAATTTTCGTTTTTATAAAACTGATCTTCAATCGCATATTTACAAGTTTAACAGAAGGACTCGAGGCGGAGTCGAGGCGGCGTCGAGTCGCGGACGCGCCTTAGCGACCTTGACATACGGTCGATAATTGTATACCAAAAATCCGAGCGGTGCGCTGCTCGGTTTGGTTACCAAACCAAACATTGGTATGATATACAATTACCGACCATATGTCAAGGTAGCAAAGGCGTGCCTCGCTGCCGCATCGACTCCTTCTGTATGCGATGCGCTTTAGAGAGGTGAGAGTGGTAGAGGTTCAGAGACACCTCACCGCCCCAAAATCATCCTCAACTTATACAGTATGTAACAAAACATCCTAGTTATACTTAAGGGGGTGGTTTAGACCATCAAACTGAACAACTTCCACTACAGAGTCAACAAAAAAAAAATCTGCTGGGTATAAAATATTTTAGTCAAGTCGGTACGGCAGATTTGTATGGAACAGTTTATTTTCTATATTTTTTCTCAATGTTAGCTCCATAGTGAAAGTCGTCGAGTTTGTGTGCAGCACCCCTTTAAGTTTTACTAGGGTGTTTTGTTACACCCTGTATTATACGTCCCACTGCAAGGCACAGGCCTACCCTCAGGGAGGGTGTATGGGCGTCAGTGCACCATGCGGATTGGTAGACTACACATATGCAACAGAATTTCTTCTTCAGCGTATGCAAGTTTTCTCACGAAGTTTTCTCTATCACCGTTTTAGAGCAGTCGGTATACATAAGTTAGAAAAACTCATTAGTACAATGGCATGTCATCCGCGTGAATTCGAACCCGGATCCTCATGATTGCGTGTCCATACCTCTTCACAACGCGCCACCGACGCACTTTAAAGCCAAAATAATAGAACAAATTCAATGTTTTGTTCAAATAAACGTGGCCTATCATAGTAAAGATAATTACATCACTGAGCATACTAAATAGGATTGATAGAACAGAGAACATCCCAAAATTAATTTAGATAAGAAGATTATAATTACAAAGCCAGTTCCGTTGAACTTTGTATAAACAACGTCGTCAATTTAAAGAGGGGGAGCTGATTACATTGATCTACTGTTGTCATTATTAGAGTGTCGGTGGTGAGTTGCGGAAACTAAATCTTGAGGTCCGGGTTTGAATCTGGGCGGATGATATGCCATGTATCAATGAGTTTTTCTCACTATGGAAAACCGCGAGTAAACCTTTATACGCGGAAAAAGATATTCTGATGCGTATGTGTAGTCTACTAAACCGCATTGTAGGAGTCGCGTGGCTAAGGGGGTAACAAGTAGACGTTTCGTCGGCTTGCGATTTTATTGGCAACGTGGCTCCGCCGTTTTATGGCGGTTTCGAGTGTGTTTTTGTTTAAAAACGGGGCTTTGAGATCGCCATATCCTATTACCGTACAATATCTAATAAATATATCTTCAACACTTGACACTGGCGAAATCTAACAAGGAAACGCCATTTAATAAAAATAGAATAGAAAAGAAACCGCATTGGTGGACTAACGCCCATATACCATCCCTGAGGGTAGGCCTATGCCCTGTGGGACGTTTATATGCTGATGATGTTGATGTCGCCAGGTTTAATGTAAAGCATCATAATTTAATTCTAGAAACATCTAATGTAAACTTAAGTTCATCAAATAAAATTTTTTGTAATTATAATAATGATTTGTTTATGTAAATGAATGGGAATGTTTAAGACGGGCTTAATACGGTGGTTAACATAATAAGATACTTGTTCACACCGCATTCTCTTTCGAGTAAATACGAATTTCTGATTACGACTATGTGAATAAATTTATTTCTGCTCATTTATTTTAAGATGAGTTTGAATTTGAAATTAATTGGAAAGCTTATTATATTATTACGAGTATCAAAGCTATACAGAGTGAAATTTATATCATTGGCAAACTTTTAAATGAAGAGTCAGAGTCATGAAACTGAAACATAGTACTCCATAGTAAAAGTTTCCCATGAGCAAACCGACCGTTGCAAAAAAATCTGCTGTTTCATATTAAAATGCGATGTTTACTCGACTCAATTGAATGAAACAGCAGATTAGTCACCCTATATTTAAATCGCAAATATTCAGTCAGTCAGTTATTCCGCAAATGTGTGCAGTTAATCTATGATAGATTACTTATAGGCAAAGATTATAAATTGACATGTCGCCGTGTGTACCTGGTCCTTGGGGCCGGTAAGTACATTTGCGGAATAACTGACTGAATATTTGTATTCTAGTACAACCTCCGTGTCCCCATAATGGGTAGGTTTAGCTGTATCCGTTTGTAGCTGTACATCAGCGTGTGCCAGACGTCCCGATTTTCGCGGGACGTCCTGATTTTTAACACAAAATTGAATGTCCCGCGCGGGACAGGCTTAGTCCCACTTTTCGCTAAAATGGTCCCATGCCAGAAATAAATGCTCCGTAAATATAATGAAAGCAGTATTACTCGTCCAATTCAATCTGGAGCTATCCTGTGCAGAGTTATTCAACTATATTAATGAAAAAAAAAAGGTGGACTGACGACCTGATGAAGGCGGCGAGAACCCGTTGGATGAGGACAGCGCAGGACCGGTCATTATGGCGATCCATGGGGGAGGCCTATGTCCAGCAGTGGACGTCCATCGGCCGGGATGATGATTCTACGATTACATACAATAATTTAGAACAAAAAAGCACAACACTCTCTCTAGTAAAAGATTTTGCCGAAGGCATCGAAATCAAATTGAAACGCAAACGAAATCTTAAACTTTGGAATCAAATGTTGCATCGCCTCAGATATCAATTTCCAATACATGAAAATAAAATCCGCACACAAACATATTTCGTAAGTATAGATAAAATAAATATTATATTTATTTTGCAAACCGTTCCGTGTCTCTTGGTATTGCAGAACATTTTCAACTTTGAAATTGGAGCAGGAACGTATTTGGGTGAGTGGGTATCAGATATTTATTTGACTTATTAACCCCATATTTTTTTTAAGTAAATGTCACACACACCCCCAGTTTAATATTTTTTTAACACTTTACGTGCACAGATCACTTTAATATTAAACAGTAAATGATTACTAAAATCGTTTTAATTCATCGTTTCTTTCCTCCCAAAGCGTATCAAGCCTTGAAAATACCGCGTTTTTATTTGTAATCGTTCAGATAAATGGGAATTAAGAAGATTGGATTATACGGACCAAATTGGTGACTTGATAAAAAGGATCAAGAGTGCGATTTTTGAATCTCATTCGGTGAGCTCAGCCGTTGAAAATCTCAAAATTACTGTGGAGATATGCATCTTTCTACTACTGATTTGACTCTCAAAAATCATACTTCAGGAGTGCGATTTTTGAAAATCGAATCAGCGGTAGAAAAATGCATTTATTTCCATAATAATTTAGACATTTTCAACTGCCGAGCTCACCGAATAAGATTCATAAATTGCACTCCTGGTCAGATCTACCCGAAACCGACGAGCATGCATGAAATGACAATGAATGTTGAGGAAGCTAGAGAGGTTTGTCAGGATCATAGCTGGTGGTGTTCCGTTATCTCTATGCCTACCCCAGTGGGAGACTGGGGTGAGAATATGTATTTATGTGAGAAAATTGGTACATACAATCCTATACAAGGTGTTTCATAAGTAACAATAAATTTTTGAAACTCTTAAGGGGGTTGTTAAGACCGTCAAACTGAACAACTTTCTCTATGGGACCAACATCGAAATCGCGAAAAAAATAATTTCATATCCCATACATATTTTAGCTCTAGTCGATTTGTAGAGTATAGAACATAAAATTTTTTTTTCCCGATTTCGATATTGGTCCCATAGTAAAAGTTGTTCAGTTTGATGGTCTACACCACCCCCTTAAAGGTTTATTTGTAGTTTTGTAACACCTTGTATTACTATACTTTACGATAATTTTCTCACACTTTTATGGAATTCACGAAAATACTTTGAATAATAACCCCCTATTACCTGAAGCACCCTCCACCCCTGCCCCAAAAGCAGGTGGACGCGGAGGAACGATATTGCGAAAATTTTATCTAGTTTCAATTTCCTCGCAAGATACGTTGCGAGATTAGATATCGTATCGACTTTTTAACTTTAAAATTGTAGACAGCGTTGTCAGCAAACTTAACTATACACTATGTTTGTAAAAGTTCAATTTGGGAGAGAGAAACAAACAAAACAAATTGCAAATTGAACTTGGGATACAACATTTCGTTCGATTGCAGATGTTGAGTTGGTGAATCTACCTATCCTGTTTTTACGCTTGCCATAATCCTGTGGTTTTCACGGATGTGATCAACTGATCACTTAACTTCAACCACTGGCATATAGGTACTCTACCGATAGACAAGCTCGTCCAAACAAACAACATGTCACACAAAACAACACAAAATGACATTATTGCGGTCTATCATTGCCATAGTAACGAAGAAGTGAACTCGGGAACATCAGTGCGGTGCGCCCACCGCATTCAAGTGGACCAATTTGCTTCTATGAAAGGGCCTGTCTATCGCTAGGATGAAAGTCAATGACATCAACAAACGAAAAGTTTGACAGTGGAAATAGAAATGCATACATTCCATTGACTTCTACTGGACGAAGGATCCGCGCTCAAAAGTGTCCGAACCAAAAGAGACTTAAAACGTATAAAGAGACCTAATTACGCGACAGTCTTTGTTTGAACGGTCGACAACGCGCACGCGGGCGCGCGCGTTGCACGCCTTGCTGCGATGGGGTTAAAACTACGCAAGCAAAATGAAAAATAATTTCAGCATTTTCAATGATTATATTACAATACACGTATTTAGGTTTATGTAGGTTAGTCTCGGACACTTTTTTCGAGAATTTTGTACTAGATCCAGCGTCCATAGTATTCTACGTCAATGATACATACCTACCTAGTTTTACACAATAGCACCCCAGATGCATTACACTTAGCTACTTTAGTGTAGTAACAAAAATGTAAAACGAAAAAGTTTTTCCAGTATAAAATCAAATAACATTCCAACAAGAAAAGTAATTCAGTCCCAACTTTTAGGAAACAAAAAATAGCTAAATTCTTTTAACTACCGACTAACAATTCCTTAGCGAAGCAAAGAGAGAGCAGAAGAAAACACGACTAAATAGAAACGGTTTTAGTAAAAGACGTGACAAAACTAAAACGCTTGTATAATCTAATTTCGAGTGTGCTGTTGGTCGGAGAGTACATTTAATTCTTTACATTTTTAAAGTGTCTGTGTTTTGCAAGCTTAGGAAAATGTTTTCTAGTATCAGAGTTTATAAAATAAAGATGTTACAAGGTCAGTAACTTATTACTTTAGAATTACTGGAAAGGAATCTTAAGGGTCGGTTTACATCAGGCGGAAAAAATTGTCGAGCAGTTTACATTGATAAATTGATAATAAACCAAAGAGATTTAAACTTATTACTACTTAAATAGTAATAAGTAGTAATAAGTTAAATCTCTTTGTAATAAACTCAACAACTTTGATAGATTTGGCTCGAGGAGATTTGTAGTTTTTTTTTCGCAATTTCGATGGTGATGCCATGGAGAATAAGTTGTTCAATTTGACGGTCTGATCATCCCCTTAAAAAAGTGTAAGCATATTCAAGAAAGACCCTACACAAATTGATATCATTAGCATTATTTTTAAACTAAGAGTCTAAACGGTTCACCCTGTTGTCGCATAACTTTTTTTCGCATAATTTTGTAATGCATGATCACTATAGGCATACATGACTTATGGCATAACTTCACTTGGCATACTTTTTTTAACATCCATTCATTACGCATAGTCTTCTATGGCAGATCAGTCGTATTGCATAACGTTTATATTCAGAAGTATCGTATGGCATTATTGCCTTTTCGCAGAGTATTGTAACGGTTCTCATCATTGTCGCATAATTTTGTAATGCATATTATAGGCTGACTATACTAAATGACTAATGGCATAAACAACTACCAGTAGTACCAGGATATTAGTAGATTACATACCGAGGGCAGGAAAGTAAGAAAGGGCTCAGATCTCATGTGACACGTAATCTCAGGCTTTCTTATTTACTGTCCGAGGTTAGTATACACCTACTATTTTTCACCTCGACGGAGGTGGAAAGCGACAACTTTGTTTAGCGCAGCGGGACGAAAATTGACGCTTTCCGTTCGGAGGGGAGAAAAATTATCGAATAATAACTGATTATATACATACCACGTTGTTTTATTTAGTTACTTTTCCTAATGATACAAACTAAAATCTACCATCTAGCTTAATCTAACCTCCAGTTTTGAAGCTACCTTTCTGCGCCCTAAGCAACAAGCATGCAGAATGCAAGCAAGCATGTTGATGGTACCTGTATTGATGAATAAACAAATTGATTGATTGAAGGGCACAAAGGCCCCTTTAATAATTAGAGCGACCGACCTACATGAGCACCGTTTCTCGTAAATATCAATTTTATTATTTGATGCTAGGCACTTTACGAGTTAGAACTCAATTAAATTGCAAATTCTTCCTAAGCTCTGACGTCATCGGAACGTAGGCTTTTGGTTAAAATTAGTAAAACGTCCACTTGTAAACAGCCCGCTAAGTGACAAGTAACATGTTGACATTTATTCGCCGTCTCTGGACGTCACTGTCACTTACCACTCCTCTGGCCTCTGTGTAAACAAGGCATTAAAAGATCAAACGCGCAGATTTTGTCCAAAACTAATTTATGTTTTTGTTAGTGTTTGCTCGATTCTTCTACTAAGTTTATTTGATCGAAAAATAAAACTTTCACAGAACTCGGTCTGCTTTGTTTTATTGCTATAAATATTTATTACAACCTACCTATTGTGTAATAGGGCTGCCAAAAGTCAAGATTTCTCCCGATTATGTCTGAATTTCTCAAATTTATTTATCTGGGCTTGTTAACTAGTTTAACTTAATAACAACTACATTACCTACGTACATTGTATGTAAATTTGGGAAGAACATTTAAATTTCTAAGTGGAAATTCATAATTAGTTTACAGTTTTTTTAATGTAAGCAATGCTGTAATTCTCTAATTTGAAGACTATCCGGGGAATTAATAATAAATTTACATTTAAAATTGTCTGTGATTGAAGAGGGTCCTGGGAATGATCAAAGGGTGCGTCCCGTTTCGTATAATAACATTTGGTGTAATATAATTGTCATAACGTTCAAATGATATAATGAACCTAAGAAATACTAGCTAAGAGCATAATATTGAAATAACATAACATTCATTTATTCTAATTGTTATTTCCTATAACTTAAACATATCTAATGTTGAATAATACTAACGATTACTTAATATAAAACTTGCATGATATAACAATCATTTGATGTTATTTTATGAGACATAACGATCTCTTGATATATTGCTCCAAAGATATAAAATTTAATTAAAACTAAAATATTTTTTAAACCATTACATAACGAGTAAATTGCCTTCTAAACTATAGGATCGGTTAATTTAGGTAGTGTGACCACGTAGAGAGCGGTTGAAGTCTTGGTATCCACGTAGAGAACGAATCTTGTGTCACATGCATGCTGCATTTGTGCGTGCCTGCATGCTTGCGTGCATGCTTGCTTGCATATGTGCTTGCTTGCATGAGTGCTTGCTTGCATGAGTGCTTGCTTGCATGATTGCTTGGATGCATGTTGGGGGGTGCAGGGGGGCTGCGCCCCCCGCGAGGGGGGTGCGGGGGGCGGATGCCCCCTGCCTGAGAAAAACAAACAGGTGTTTGAAAAATTCTAGGTTAGGTTAGGTTAGAACATGTTGCGCACCGAGCGAAGCGAGCGAAGCGAGCGGAGCATCAACATGCTTGCCTGCATGCTGCATGCTTGCTTGCTTGCTGCATGTTTGTTTGCTCGCTGCATGCTTGTTTGCTCGCTGCATGCTTGCCTGTTTGTTGCTTGGGGGGCAGAAAGGTAGGTAGCTTCAACACTATAGGTTAGGTTAGGTTCAGTATGTAGTGTAACCACTTAGAGAGCGGTCCTATGTTTGACATTTATAAAGATCAAGGTCAAGATCGGTGATCTTTGCGTGGTCCTCCGCATACCGCTTCCGACTCATTTGGTTAAGTACCTATTTATTATTTTTAATAACTGGATATGTAGTTTCTTTTTAAATTAGGCAGGCGTTTTAAAAATTTTATATTATGAGTATTGATTATTAGACATTCTAAAATTAGATGACATAAATGCTATATCTTTTAAATATTATGCTTTATAGATTGTATAACATGTGATGGTTATACTTAAGGTTCATTATATCCTATGAGTATTATACTTTATCAAATTATAGGTCTTAAATTTATATTTAACGTTTATTATAGCAAGTGTCCAGTATTTCAAACAAAATTATAGAAAAAGAAGTTATATTTCCTAAACTATAGATACTTTGTATTTATATCGAATATTACTTACCCATGATCAAACGTGGCTTTTCTACAGTACTAATTCCTCAAAAAAAAAAATATTGATGGTTCCTTAAAAGAAGAAGAACACTTTCTTACAAAGTTATCTGGAATTCCAGCCCAAAAGAATTATGCCCGAAACCAGGCTAAAGATGCGTCATCAATGCTTCATCATCATTTATTAAAAAAATATTTGGTCTGAGTTATGAATCCCATTAAATGTATATTTGGCCCTATGGGAATGGGGGTTTTAAAATAAAATGCAATTTTTATAGTATTTTTTTGTATGTAATTAATGCTTTTGTTTTAATAACCTATCTATTTTTTACTTAGGAATTTTTTACATATTACCCATCAATTATTTAGCGATTTTCTTGTTAAAATAAGGCTTATTACATGTCCTATCTTTAGGTGACAATTTGACCAGACGCAAGTTCAGCTTTCACAGAATTTTGGGCATGATCCTTTCCCAATAACATCGTGTATGTTGTCTCATGTAAGTTTAGTGTAAGTGAAATGTGTTGGCAACACCAACATAAAATGTAGTAATTAAAAATGTTGTATTTCCGCTTCCCCCTTCCATATTGGGACGGTGCTTGTGCGTGTAACTAAGCTTGGTGTAAAATTCACTAAAATAAACCTTCAGTGCCTCAAACAAAACTTTCCATTATATCCAACACTCCTGCCATCAGAGGAAACCTACAGTCCACTGAAGTCTCTCCAGCGAAGCTATATAAAACCTGTAGGTCACGTTGTCTACAAAATGAAATGAAACGTTTCATGTCATTTCACTTATACTAAATACTAAACAGGGTGGAAAGTTGAGATGATTTTATTGTGTAAATATACATAATTAAATCTGAATCTTATTTAGGCAATCTATAGTCGACAGCCCTACATCCCTAGATATAAGATACTAAAAAGTCTGCCAAGAAAAGTTTTAGCAAAACTTTTAGGTTCGAAACAATAGTTTGATTGAAACCATTTTTTCCAAGGAATTGCTAAACATATATTTTGTTTCTTTTCTTAGCCTTTATCACTCTTGCTATCTACCTAACCAAAATGGCCTAAACCAACATCCTGACGGTGATCTTGTTGATTATACAGGGTCCTTCTTAATATGCTGACACTTTTTTAAGAGGATTATCAGACCGTCGAACTCAACAACTTTCTGTATGGAAACAACATCGAAATCGCGAAAAAAATATCAGCTGTCCCATATAGGCTCAAGTAAGTTTGCAGTTGTGTACGGAACAGCAGATTTTTATTGCGATTTCGATGTTGTTGCCATAGAGAAAGTTGTTCAGTTTGACGGTCTGATCGATCATCCCCTAAGAACCCTGTATGTTCCTTAGATAGCTACTATTTATTGAGACTCTGATTCTCAGTTGCAGAAACGCTCATTAGAGTTAATCATCCATTAAATCTCTTGCTAGCTTTTACTACGTCAACAAGACAAAAAGTGACAGCAAGAGATTTAATTGAGGATTAGCTCTAATGAGCGTTTCTGCAGCTGAGCGTAAGATAATTTAGTAATAATTATATTGCGTGTACAAAATTCTCAACATAGCTAACATAATCGCACTCTGCTATAACAAAGCTAAGTGCGAGTTGGACTCGCGTACCGAGGGTTCTGTACCACCAAATATACAATAAAAAAATATCCCTGATCCTTAGCGCGAAACGGACATTCACTTGGCCGACAGTGTTGGTGACAGTTTTTATTATTTGTTGGTTTAATTTTAGAGTATGCTCTATTATAAATAATTATAATCACATCAAGTTTGATGTATATATTGTCGTTGAAAAACCTTTGAAAAAAAGGACGTTACTTGTATGTGCACCCCCTTAATTTTTTACTTTGTGTTTTATTAAAATTTACTGAATAACACATATTCTGTGAACATTTCAACTCGCTATTTATTACGGTTCAAAATATACAGTATGCTTAGTGCGAGTTTTTCAAACTACTCGAACGCGTTAAAGTAAACCGTGATTTGTATGGGATTGAAACAGAGCCATCTGATGGCATTCATGAGAAACTTAATTTGTGAGTGCGAGTTTTAATTCTGTCACCGGCGACCACCGGATACATTAGAAGTGTAACGTAAACATAGAATTTTATACAATGTCCTTCTATTCTATTCTATTCTATTTTTAAAATATGGCTGCCATCTTGGTTTGTGATGATTTTGCCAATGTCGAGTTTTTGTAGCAAAAGTGCTTGACGTTGTACAGTTATGAAGATATTTTGGTGACTTCAAGGGTTGTTCTTACAAAAGAACACTATCTTGAGCCACCACTGGAGCCCCGCTGTCGAGCTGGGAGGGGGAAACCGACGAGCGACACGCGACACGCGACCAGCCACTAGCAGATCGACAACGCGACTCCTACAATGTCCTTGACGTAAACAGTATTGGTGACCGTTGTGCGAGTGTGAGTTGCGACTTTGACAGTTCGAAGAGTAAACTTTACGCTAACGCCATATTGAAGTTGTCACTGAAGTTTTTGTCGTGAGAACAATTATTTATTCAGTTTTTATCGTTAAAAGTGTTGTGTGAAGCGGATAAAATAATGGCAGTGTGTATTTTTTTCGCTTGTAGGTTGTTTGCGACAGCTAAGACACAAGATGAACGCAATTAAACGAATGAAATGAATCGAAAAATTAGGGGTGGTTCAGACCATCAAACTAAACAGCTGTAATCACCAAAAAATCAGCTTTTCCATACGAAACTGCAATGCCTACTCGACTCAAATGTATGAACAACAGATTTTTGCAATTATAGGTTTGCTCCAACAGTAAAAGTTGTTCAGTTTGGTGGTCCGAAGTACCTACCCCTAAAAATTTGTTGATTTATTTCTATTCCACACTTTAGACAACACAGAAAGCGAATGTATGAATAGATGTAAGTAGGTATTCCACAAGATTTTAATTTACGTTTAATAACTAGAACTTCAAACAATTTAAATAACTAATATTCACTTAGGTAAGTATGCTATTCCTGCAAACATCACAATTTTTTCGAATTGTGACGGGCTCGTCTTCATTTTCAATAAAAAGTCATAATTATAAGACCTGCATGAATATGCCAAAACACACAACACATTCCAATCAATGTACGTAGGTAAATAAAACTGAACAATGTGAACAACGCTAAATTCGAAATGATAACCCGCCTTGTTTTGATTGCCACCTGTTTACGTTAAGAGCTTTATTTAAAACAATATTTTACATTTAGTCGGCTTATATCACACACTCTAAACGCGTTGATTGTTTAGCAAACAATAAACGCGATTCATGGTGAATAAACGTCGATCGAGAGTAGCAACTCACACTCGCGTCTTTCCGGTCATCACCACGTTTGACGTTTATTCGATTTACTTTGTAGTTAAGTCATTTGATTTGTTTTATGAAACTCGCACTAGGGGTGCAGCTCTTTAGAGTTAGGACAGACGGACGGATGGACGAACGGATAGCTTACTAATAGGGTCCCGTTAACACTCTTTGAGTACGGATCCCTAAAAATAATGTTCTAACAAAACACTCTCAACTTCTAAATATAGGTGATGCAATTAGGTTAGGTACATACAATTGTTTCGACAGTGTGTGAACTTAATACCAACGTTCATAATGAGTTATATTCACAACCTAACCAAATTAGTACAAGTTTAACATAACACGTTCAACAAACGCTTTGTGAGGTAGGCAGTGTTAACAAATTGAGTTGTACTGGAACTAAGTCTGAATCCCAGGTGTATAGACCCAGATTTATAGCTGGATAGCTAGATAATAGTATCTATATGAAGATTAATGTAAGGGCATTTTAGATTTAGGTAGGTACAACCAACACAGATTGTTCAGTTTAGCAACCTTTAACAACCAGTTTAACAACAACAACGTTATTTTGTTGACTTGTATTTTTTTCTAATTGATTAAATCTTTCATCTCGGGCCGGGACAGTCCAAGAAAGAGATGGCGCGACGTTCTGGATGCCCACGAAGCAGAATGGTTAATGATGGCACGGTATAGAGAAGGCTGGAAAAGCTGGGAGCGATTTTTGCCCAACAATGGGAGGAAATAGGTAAAAAAATAAAGATAACCGAAACTCATACGAGTACATTGTAACACAATATTCGTGCTATCATCTTATCGAATAGTTGGTTAGACCGCCATTAGAAGGGCCTATCCCAGAACAACTGCTTAACGTGCCTTCCGAAAGACGGAGATGCTCGAGATAAAATACCACTTAAGGGTGTCCGCATAATTATCTATCCGCGGCGAAAGAGCCGAAGGAGGCGAACGAAACGAATTGTCTATTAATTCTTCTGACGATTCGTCCGATTCGCCGCGGATAAGTGTGCGAGGTGTCATAGAATTTCATACAACCAATTCGAAAATTCGATTCGTTTGCCTCTGATAGATATGGCCTGGCCAGACGTAGCGGCGTATCCGCCCGGGACCACGACTCTTCATACTAATCGATGTGAACGAACGCGTGGCTCGGCTGCGGTCAGAATTTTGCCGTTTCCTTTGAAAAATGAGATGAATTTTTATGAATTTTCAAAAAATAAGATACAATCATTCTGCTGTATTGTGAAGTATATCGTAAATTTTAATTTTCTTCCGATCAACAATGTGAGTATTACAGCTGGAAAAAAGGGGTGCCTTTAGATTCCTTTTTCTTTAGTTTTATTAATTAAGTAAAATAGATTTCGAAAAAAAAAAACAAATCACTTTTCATGTCCTGTAGATTGTTCAGTTTTGTTTTCATAGTTAATGTTTAATAAAATGGTTACAAAGTTACCCGATTTCACTATATCAATGAGCGCCTCGATAGATTGAATAAGAAACTCGTCAGACCACGGAAATCATAGAAAAAATCATATAGCATAAGCATAAGCATATGCTCACGACTATATTCCCCGAGGGGGTAGTCAGAGATATTCTGAAACCTCAGAACATCCACGTTTCACCAAAACTCTATCCAGTGTGACAGGGGGTGAGCCCGTCGCCACAAAATCATATAACTTTCCTATAAAAGTAAATGGAATATATAAGGTTAAATTTAATTAGTTGGCGAAACTTAACAAACGCATTTGGTAACTATTACTAAGCACAGTTGCATTTTAATGACCCGCCGCCCGGTCATATGATTTACAGGTCACTGTTCGCTCGCGCCCCGCACACCGCAGCCTTTATTGTACAATAATAATAATTTTGTTAATCATCAATACCAATTATAAACATTGATAATGCAATTTTTTGTCATTAACAAGTTCCCAGGTTCAGTTTCGCCAACTAATTTGAAATAATCTTATATAGGACAGTCAATTTGACAATGAATATGGTATATGGTATATATATTTGTTGAGTAAAATACACCAGCATTCAATATGAAAAAGCCCAATTCAATTTTCCTAGTAAACAGTTTTCACAAAATATTTATTTTAAATATTTCCAATTTTCAATTATATAACGGATAGGCAGCAGTCCATTCCATTTTTGCATCCTCATTTTTGAACATTGTATATTTGTTCAGTATCAAAATCTACTAATAACGATTGAAACTGATTTGTGTAAATGTGTAGTAGTAATATGGTAATAAATATGTCATGCATCTTATCGATGAAGAAAAACATTGAGAGACTTGCATGCTTCAATTTTGAGGTATTATTGTGTCCAATACATAAACCGCTATTAGTAACTACAACGGACATTATCAAATTTCAAGTTTACCTCATTATTTCAATGTATATTTTTCCTTTTCCAACTCCAATCCACTTCCCAAATCACGTTACCCATTCCGCTCAATAAAGTAAAGACTTTTATAGTCCAACAAACATAATAATATCTAAATTCAATTTGGGAGGCCCTCGCCTCAATACAAACACCAAACAGTATTGACACAAAAGTGCATAAAACATAATTATAGTGAGGAAGCTCATAAGAAGTTGCGTGCGGTGACTGCTAGGCTGTACTAAAGATCATATTATAATGGGCATTTTAAGGGTTGTCATAATCACAATTTAGTATCGAAAGTCTACAGTTAACCTAATTGTAGTTTCACAATTAGATAAAATGATAATCTGAATGATAACCCCTTCGTCAGCCGCAAGATTGAACTGTTGCACAACTGTATGGATATATAAACTGCTCATGGGTTCAAGGCTATCTATCCAACATTTCCTACTCGATTTCAACATTGGCGGCTTCATTAGGAAAACAGTCAGGAGTGCGATTTTTGAATCTCATTCGCTGAGCTCAGCGGTTGAAAATGTCAAAATTACTATGAAGATATGCATCTTTCTACTGCTGATTTGACTTTCAAAAATCGCACTCCTGAAGTATGATTTTTGAGAGTCAAATCAGCAGTAGAAAGATGCATAATCTCCATAGTAATTTTTACATTTTCAATGAGATTCAAAAATCGCACTTCTGGTCGGTGTACCTACCTTAGGTATATTATTAAAGTGTATCAGTGTGTATTTAGCGTACAGTCAAACACAGATTATCTTCCTAGATCTAATGGAACACGAAACTGTTACGATCCGAGAAGGGACCCCTTTTCTGGTTGCAGACAATGACTTACTAATATCATTGGTTGCAGGAGGTAACTCACGTGATGTTGGTATCAGAGATGTTGATAATGTCTGAAGTGATTAGTCATCTTTTAAGACATCTGTAAATATTACCCTTAACGACGATAGATCCCATTCACAATTGTGTGCAGATTCAAATAGGCATGGATTGCATTGTCGCTACTGCCTGTCTTATGTCTTGGGGCCTCGATCCGAGTGGAGATAATAACAAAGTTCTGTAAAAAAAAAAGAAACTAAAAAGGGCTATCGGTCCATTGTTTGAAATGGTACTCGAGCAATTTTGTTAAGAGATTTATGATATTGGACTTTGCAAACATTTTCTTTGGTCCTTTGAGGAGGATCTTTCTTTGCGATACTTTAATATGAACGTACGAGGATTGCTCCTAAATTAAATTTCAGATTACTTACAAACTTTACTTTTAAGAAGACGTGACCCACGCCTATAAAGAAACGATATAAAAATGGCGGTAGCTCTCATGCTATCTCGTTCACACAATATCTTTATCTACTTGCTTATAATCACATAGCTCCGCGCCGTGCGAATATAGACCGAGATATTGTGTACAATCATAGACTTAAACTCTAGCGATAGACTGGCCCTTTCATAGAAACAACATGTTCCACTTGAATGAGGTGTACGCGGTAACCTATCTTACTTTCGAAATTTCACTGACCGAATTTCAGTTGTTCGAAAACGGTTTATAGAAGTTTCTAGTGACAGATATTTTGTTACACATACATTTGTTACTCCTTATAAAGACTTGACAGAAGTATCATTTTCCAGAAAATTTAAAATCAGAATTTCATAATCATTTTTTTTCTTTTGACAACGGTCTTCTGGGTTCGAAGTTTTAAAATGTAGAAGCAACTTCTTCTATAGTATGACTACTTGGGACACAACACAGTAAAGTTTTCTGTAATAATTACCTAGTAGATACATGATACCAGGTTTATAGCACCAACATGCTTGCTAGCATGCTGCCTGCTTGCTTGCTTGCTGCATGCTTGCTTGCTTGTTGCTTGCTAGCTTGTATGCATGTTGGGGGGTGCAGGGGGCGGAAACCCTCTGCCTGAGAAATACAAACTGGTGGTTTTAAAATTGTAGTTTAGGTTAGAACATGTAAAACACTTAGCGGGCGAAGCGAGCAGAGCATCAAAATGCTTGCTGCATGCTTACTTGCTTGCTGCATGCTTGCTGGCTTGCTGCATGTTTGCTTGCATGTTGCTTGCTTGCTAGTATGCATGTTGGGGGATGCAGGGGGGCTGCGCCCCCCGCGAGGGGGGTTCGGGGGGCGGAAGCCCCCTGACTGAGAAAAACAAACTGGTGGTTTTAAAATTGTAGGTTAGGTTAGGTTAGAACATGTAAGACACTTAGCGGAGCGAGCGAAGCGAGCGGAGCATCAAAATGCTTACTGCATGCTTGCTTGCTTGCTGCATGCTTGCTTGTTTGCTTATATGTATGTTGAAGGTGCTGTGGGGTGGACGCCCCCTGCCTGAGAAAAACAATCTGGTTTTTTTAAAATTCTAGGAAAGGTTAGGTTAAATATTTCTGCGGAAAAGTGACTGTACGGAAAAACAAATATTCGAAAAAGTAAATTATCTGACTTACATTTCTTTGGAAAACTGTGTTACAGAATTTTGATTCATTAGTTAAAAGAAAAAAAGGACAATAAAAAATCTGGCTCCTCAAAATATGGCGAATAATATTTCGGGGAAACAAAAAAAAAGGGAAACAGTAAAAAGTGTAACGATTTCGGTGAAGTAAAATTCGGAAAACTCTTTTTCGAAAGTACTATAGGTAACCGGTGTACGCACCTGATTGATGTTCCCGAGTTCACTTCGTCACTATGGCAATGACAGACCGCAATGTGTCATTTTGTGTTGTTTTGTGTGACATGTTGTGTGTTTGAACGAGCTTGTCTATCGCTAGAGTTAATTATGTATATGTGTACAATAAATCTGACTCGAGTAGCGTAACTACAGAATGTCAGTTGCATTACTTTATTGGGTGTTATTAAATGGGTGGTATTTGTGATACTGAACCACTTTCCCAAAGGACCAAAGGGAAATTGGAAAAAACTCTGCTTTTCATACAAATGTTCGATCACCTGATTGCATCTAAATGCAATACAAAACGTGTTAAGACGTAATAGATTGAAAATTTCGTTTTCTGTAGTGGGCTCGGTAGCGAAATTCATAACGCACTTCCCCGGTTTGTAGCGTCAGCGTGGGTTCAAGTCCCGCCCGAGACAAATTTTTCAATCTTTGATTTGATATGCAATACAAAATGTTGGTCTTTCCATACTAATATTATTATAGAAAGTCCAATTTTTTTTTTTTATAATTTCCTATAGGTTTCATAGGGAAAGTTGTTCAGTATCATGGGTGCAATCACCTCTTAAAGTAATGCGACTGTTTACCCTAACACCCTGTGATTTTCACAACCGTTTTTGTTAATACTCGCACCCAAGTGCTACTGCCGCTCTGCCGTGTACTGCTGCCATTTTCACACCATATCTGTTGGTCCCAGATAGGTGGAAGTGTGAATATTTGTCAAACGACGGCCTAAGGCGTGATAGCACTATATCACGATGCCATGCTACCCATGCAGTTCCCTCATTATTGAGTATCCATACCTTTACAAAACACGCCACCAATACTATAGCGAAACTTTCCTATAACCACAGGGTGTAAGGGACAGCCTTCCGTAAACTGAAACAGTGTTCTCAGACCAATAAACTGAACAACTTTTACTATGGAACTTACCTCAGGAAACGCGAAAATCAGCTGTCCCATACATTTGAGTCGAGTAGATACGGCAGTTTTGTATGGGACAGCTGATTTTTTTTCGCGTTTCCTGAGGTAGGTTCCATTGTGAAAGTTGTTCAGTTTGATGGTCTAAGTTCACCGTTTCAGTTTGCGGAGGGCTGTCCCTTATACCCTGTGTAAGTAACCTGATGAAACTTACTGTACCTTCAAATAAATAATCGTTTTAAACTCCTTTCACTACAAAACTCCACAGTTTTCCTAAAACTTTATTTCATGTTTACACATTTGTGACACACAGAAGGCGGCCCCGTTTATATATACATTGTCATCATTCATCTCGCACAAACTGCACAAAATGAAAATAGTCGAGCGACGCCAGCGGGCGTTGCTAGTTCTTACATGATTCATGGCAGAGATTTTTTTACTTGGCAGAACTTGCCGCTTCGCTGCTGCGCAAGTAATAAATTATGCCGATGTGCATCCCCCTTTATTTTGAAACAGGAAAGTTTAAGTAAAATAATGTTTGTAGGACCAAACAGAAACAAAACTAAGTGCACTAGAAAAGATGTAAGAAACTATTGAGGGAATTTCCGAAAGCCATAAAAATTGAAAATGTATATAGTTCCAAATGGCTCGATATATGACGTTGATGCGAGGTGGATATGTAACCTTGCTATTTATAACAGACTAATAACAAAGTAAAACATTTTTTTACTAAGTAGGAAAATATGAAAAGACACTCCATCAACGGATGCGTCTGAACCAGCTACGTGCATACTACTACTACGTACTTAGGCTAATAAGCCTAAGTTGGTGCCCTCACTGGGCACTACGCCACTGGCACGATGATGCAAAAGAAGAAGCTCATCCTAGATACCTACCAACTTTCGAGCGTGCGGAAAGGAGGAAACCATGGAATATATCTTGTGTGACTGCGATCTCTTGACGCACGTGCCTCCTTGGAGATGGTTATTCAAAACCTGGATATTACACGTTTCTTCCCCTGAACGATATTACCTCTCTCATTTACCATGTTTTTGAAGGGAGAAGAAAAATGAGAAGAGAGTATGGGAGTTGAAGAATATGAGAGTTGAGTGGAGGTCAACGTGTTGCTGGCCACCCCCTATAAGATAATTATTTCTGAAAATGCACCTCCGACCGCGACTAAATTAAGTTTTATCCAAAAAATGATATTTTAAAAAGCAATTTTGCCAATCCGCTTCCATTTGGAAGCCGTGGTGGTCCAGTGGCGAGTAATTTTGCCTGCCGTGCAGGAAGCGATGGTTCGATCTTCGTCCAGGCCAAATCGTACCAATGAGTTTTTCAGAATTTATGTATGATTTTGTAACACCACTGGCTTTTCGGTGAAGGAAAATATCGTAAGGAAACCTGCAAGCTTTAATTTCGAGGCAAGTATTGTACCCACTGTCCATTATAAATGGCGACGGGCTCAACCCCGTCACACTGGACAGAGTTTCGGTACTACTGGTGAAACGTGGATGTTCTGAGCTTTCAGAATATCTCTGACTACCCCCTCGGGGAATATAGTCGTGAGCATATGCTTATGTTTACGCAATTTTCCAATAAGTAAATGATTAAAACTAGAGCCTTCTTCCTTTATTCAAAGCAAAAAAATAAAAAACAGTAGGTACCTACAATACACTTACAGCGCTACCGCCTTTCTTGAAGTCAGTTAAAACACTTCTAATTTATTTTAAAAAACCTCTTTGCAATAATAATATTTAACACAGCATTTGTTTGGAGACTGTTATCTGACAAAAATTACATTAAACTTTTATAATTGCTAAAGTTCGCCAAAATAAGTCCCTTGAGCAGAATTTGTAGAACGTGAATTTAATTTACCATTTCTGAAAATGTTTCGAAGACGACTTTAGAGTGAAGATGTACCTACATTAGGAACTGGGATTGAATCTGAGATATCTTTGTACAGTTGGCTGTAGGAATTGGATAGTTTTTATTTATTTCTACCTGTTTATGTATTCTCTTTCGGGTTGGTCAGAATCTACTTTTAAGCACAACAAAATAGGTCCCAAAACGGCTTCACGCAACGAGCGAAATAGACGCACACATACGGGTCCAACTTAAGGGTATATTATTCGGAGCGCGCTCCATACAAACGTACTATGGTGATATTTTCAATACTCACCAATTAAAGTCAATGAAATTTTGCAGAAACAATCTAGAAACAAATTTCTATGCTTGTATGGAGTCAGATTTTCGTTAAAATGTATAGTTTTCAAGTTACAGTGCCTCAAAGATTTACAAATCTTAAATATACAAATCTTAAATTAATCCTGGCATTGAAACTGTATATTTTAACGAAAATCTGACTCTATAGAAGCATAGAGATTTGTTTTTAGATTGTTTCTGCAAAATTTCATTGACTTTAATTGGTTAGTATTGAAAATATCACCATAGTACGTTTGTATGCAGCGCGTATTAAATTAAATTAAATTAAATTAAATTAAAAAGTATTTATTTGTCTCTCAAAATGTTACAAAACATAATGAATATAGCACTGTTTTAAAAATAGCATGGAGACAAAAAGGTAAAGGACTCAGTTTAACAGTCGGGGTTGCCGTCTGCCACTGCTATTCTGTCCCTCCCTTAAACATAAATATGTAGATAAATAATAATACAATAAATTCTTAATAACTATAAACAAGCATTCATTATTAGCACTATAGACGTAAAGTATTTTATAATATCATGTACAACTTTTATAACAATTTTAGCCTACTATTATGATGTAACTAAATTGAAGTAACTATAATCTAAATAATAAATAAGTAGGACACATACAATGAAACATGGAAAAAACAACATTAATTTGGATGACTAGACCTACACAATCAATAAATAGGTACCACAAAAATAACAAAAAATAAATAAAAACAAAAAAAAAATTTAATTTAGAAAAGATGAAAAAATATACAAATATAAATATACAAAAAAAAAAACAAAAAAATAGTTTTATTTGTAGGCAACCAGATAACTAATTACTTCCAACACAGGGACGTTGTATCATTTTCCTAGTTCCAACATCCTAGGGAGGGATGCCAGCCGCTACAATTTGCTGCTTCATTAGCCATTCTCTACATTTTGTACGGAATGTTGAGAGCGTAAATCTCAGCGCGTCTCTAACAGGTGGAGGGAGATCATTCCAGATTTTAGCAGCGGCATGTTTGAAGCAACCCATTGTACTAACAAGAGAGTAAACAGGAAGTACGAAAAGATACCCTCTATCCCTTAGGTTTCGTCGCCGAATTCTGCGAGTCAGCTTTTGGAAGAGATAGAGAGGAGACATATTTTCGCTCTCGGAATAATATTCTCTTAATATGCCGACGGTTTTATAAGAGGATGATTAGACCATCAAACTTTGATAAAGTTATATGTCAAGATTGACAGTTGAAGATACGAAAGCGTCGAAAAAAATTGGAACCAGTACTGGATCCTAAACCCTATACATATACCTACACGCACACATACATATTTTGTATGGCGCCTCACGCACACCAACCCATGAAACTTGGCCCCTTTTGTTTTATACGGGATATTCGTGAGGCTCATTCTAGACATATACTTTTCTAAGCCATCAAACTGAAAAACTCTCTCTATTTGACCAATATGAAATTCTAGAAAAGTTTTGTATGAAACAGTAGATTCTAGCCCCTTAAAAAACGGACAATATAATTTATGTTGGGATCCTGTATGTGTGCGCCTATTTATTAAAGAAAAAAACCATTTGAAATGGAAAAAAACTTCTTTGTAATCTTTAATTAAAAGATAAAACAGTCCACTGAGAAAAGCAATTATTATTGTTTCTAAATGAACAAAAAAACGCTGCGGTGAATAGACTAAAGTTTATCCCAAGGGAGAGGGGATAAATAGCGAATTCAGATAGAGTTTTTCAAGTGATGAAAGGTCAACTACCTTTTACTTGACTCACCACTCAGTCACCTTCAGTCGGAATCTCTACATAATGTGAAAAGTAAACTTTAAGTTTCTATAAAATTATTATATTGCACCGCTGCGCCGCCATGTAGGTAATCTGTCTTGAAATCCGCAACGAAAATAATCAAAGAAGAAGAAGAATGGTAAATAAAAGATCAAGTGGTTACATCGAAGAAGATAAATGAGGGAAAACTAATATATTCTTCCCTCCTTTGTGGTAGAAAGAGTGGTAGAAACATCTTGGCTAGCTTCAGGTTATACAGGTTATCCAGATTCATTTTAATGAGAGGAAATGAAATGAAATAAGCGTGATATTTTTTTTTAAGACGGGTTTAATTAAATTAACTAAAGCAATGATATAACGAATTCTCTTTATGTCTTTTGTAATATACTTTGACGACCCGGTTAGGTGTAATGGTAACCAAGCTGGACTGCCAAACCAGGGTACTGAGTTCGAATCCCGGTGCGGTCATGAATGTTTATAATGTGCCGTTGTTGTATGGTTTCCATGATAAAAAGCTTGTAGTTCACGTGGGAATTAATATGAGCGTTATTCATTTATTATTTTTGTAACACATACTATTGTAGACAGCTGTACCTACTTACCTTTAGAATTGCCGTGTGTACTGAACTCATTAAAGCAAATCCAGATAAATTATAAATAGGAATTAGGACGTATGAAGGCTTAGACTTTTGTGCCCAGAGTTATACAATCTCTTCAGAAAAGCAATTGAGTTAAGCCTTTAATACATGGTACTAGATTCGAATTTCCACTGACTTTTAGGATTCTGTAGTCTAACAGCCTTATTATTTTGGCCTATCTGGTCATGTGAAAAGAATGAGTGAAAGTAGGTTGACGCATGTATACAAGGCAAGTGTGAATGGAATAGTGGAAAGTGGTCGCCCAACGAGTATGTATGAAGCGGCGGATGGATGTTGGAGGGGCAAGAGATGTGTGTTACCAAGAATATTAGAATGCTTTAAATCCATGTGTGTAACAGACATAGTCATAGTATGTGGCGATTTATTGTCTCTGCTTCTTCCAGTGACACATAGGCGTGAGCAAAACTATTTATGTTTGCCTGTCATATCTGTTTCCCTTGCCTCAAATTGTATATTCTTCTTCTCGTGTGGAATTGTCACGTCTTCTTCGAATCGACAATCTCCAGTATCTTGCCACCTCTGTCGCACTGGCTGATGCGCTCATTAGATCCCCCTCTCCACATTGTGGTCCACCTGTGCAGACTGTTAGGTGCGAGGTGGTTTGTTGTAGTCCGCATTGACATAAAGGGTTGCTGTTTTGGGGGATAATTCCCCATTTTATAAGATTGTCCTTGGTCCTGCCCAGTCCCACCCGCAGGCCGTTTAAAGCTTTCCACATAGTCCATTCCTCTTTCCCACCGGGGTGTAATGTTTCAGCTGGTTTGACGAAATTGGGAAGGTGTGTTGTTTGTTTCCTTCCAGTGTTGCATTCGAAACTCTTCCGCTATTGTTCCGTCTAAGGGTCTGTTTGTGGCGAAGCTTTTGCGAGACTTAACAAGTCTAGTTTTAACTGGGGCATGGTTGTGCATCGGATAGCGGCCATCGTTTTCCTGTTTTCAGCATTCCTTGGCTGTAGCAGCTTCCCTGCGAATTCGAGGGGGCGCTATTCCGGACAGCAGGTACAGTTTTTCTACCGAGGTAGGTTTCAAGCACCCCGTTATCAAACGGCAGGTCTCGTTTAGTGCAATGTCCACTTGGTTTGTGTGCGCTGAGTTTATCCACACTGGGCAGGCGTATTCTGCAGCGGAGTAGCTCAGAGACAAGGCCGTAGTACCTAGGACATGTGGGTGGGCACCCCATGAGCTTCCAGTCAACTGGCGCAGCAGGTTGTTTCTGGCACTGACCTTCATTTTTGTATTGCTACAGTGATGCCTGAAGGTGAGCGCTCTATCCAAGGCTATTCCGAGGTATTTAGGTGACACTGTGTTTTCCAGGAGGTGGCCCTCCCAGGCGACGTTAAGGCACCGTTTGGGCTCGTGGTTCTTGAGGTGAAAGGCACAGAGCATCGTTTTGGCAGAGTTAGGCCGGAGTTGGTTCTCGGCATAGTAGCTGGAAAGCATGGAATTGTATGAGGTTTATGCTCAAATTACTCTTTCATTTTTGCACGTATTGAAATTTTAGCACGAAGACAGATAACGCAATGGATGATTGATCTAGAGTCTATCAATCATCCATTGCTTTTCAATCCTTATAAATGTATATTACATAATTTTATTAATAAAAGTTAGTCTGAATTTGAGACTAACTTATTAATTAATGATGTAGTATATTTATTTTAAGGCTTATGACTAACACTCTCATTATCTTCTACACACATCAATACAATGCGTAGTAATGAATGAAAAAGACAGGCTGGGCCACTTCTTGGCTAACCCCGTGGCCCATGTACAAGGAACCTAAGCCGGTATTGATTCAGTACCATTAACCCCCTCGTCCCGACCCACTGGATTGACACATACATGTCTTATAATTGACTTATACGATGAACTCTAACTGCGAGGTAAATCGATCGCTCCCAATTCGGTTTATTGGCACTACACAATTTCATTAAAGACGCTCGTTTGCGTAGTGGAGGTTTCGGCGTCAAACGGTCATTGAAGTCAGGCTGCCCTGGGTCAGTTTGTGGACGGGTGACCGTTTAATCTCAAGTGCCTTTGCACTTCTGAAGACACGTTACACAGTTCTGTTGGTCTGGGATTGCACTAAGAGGCCTCGTGGCTTGTTAATTGTCAGTAGTAGTGACGATCGGTAGGCGGCCATCGATAGACATACCTACCGATTTACTATCGACTAAGACTGTCGATAGACCTATAGATAGTGTCGATACTATTATGTTTTTCTGAACTTCAATAGTATCGATAGTTTATAATTCATGAGCAGCAAAGTCAAAGTCAAAGTCAATATAGAATTTATTCAATATTAGGAGCTTGAAGCACACTTATTAAACGTCAAATCTTTTTTAAGCTACCACCGCGTCGGAACGTGTTGTCGCTGGTAGAGAAGATGTGGCCAGAAACTCTACAACATAACACGACTTAATAACTATTACAATATAAATTCTTAAGCTACGGTTATGTATACAATAATACATAGTCTATCTAATGAAATCATTGATACTATACAGTAATGTAAATAAACTATAACTTAGTGACCTCAGACCCAAGCATTTTGATCATTTAAATAATCATCCAGTTTATAAAATGCTTTTTTACAGATAACATTTTTTATCTTAGTTTTACACAAAACAAGTCATGTGGAGAGGATGAGTGATAGCAGATAAACGAAAGAGATATATGGAGCTAAAATGAGTGGAAGTGTCGGCAGAGGGCGCCCTCGTAGGACGTATTCTGATCAAATCAGTTGCGTCCTACAAAAAGGGGAGGCGGAGTACTCGAAACCGACGGGCATGTATGAAGAGATGTATGGATGTGAATGAGGCAAAAGAGGTATGTAAGGGTCGTAGTAGATGGCACGCGTCTCTGCCTACCCCATTGGGAAAGAGGCGTGACGTTATAGATAGATAGATAGATTTTTGATCTTAGTTTTAAACATGTTTTCGGAAAGATTCAAAATGGTCTCGGGGATTTTATTATAACAACGTATACAGTGACCCACGAAAGACGTGTTGACCCTACTAATCCGAGAGTGCGGAGATATCAGTTTATTCGACTAAGACTTATATCGATAGACTTATAGATAGGGTCGATACTATTATTGAACTTCAATAGTATCGATATATTCGTGAGCAGCAATACTATCGATCCTATCGATTGTGTTAGGGACGTCCCACTCACAGTTATCGTGACAGTATCCCTGTGCCACAAATTGATCCTCATACATCTGACAATCATAGAGCTGTCTGAGTCTCAGTTTTATTCTCCTGGCGATCGCTATAGTCCAGTGGTTCCTAACTGATTTACAACCAATTTTGATAAAAATTGTCAGCAAAATAGTGTTTGCGCGAATACTTGTGTTATACACGGTGGCTGCATGCGCTGATGAAAGAAAGAAAGAAAGAAAGAAAAAACTTTATTCACCATTAAAGGCACACACGAAACAAACACAGTACAGTAAAAGAAATAGTAGGTGGTAGCGGTGTGTGCCGCGATGGTAAAAAGGACACGACTCAACATAGTGCCTTACTTGGTAAGCAAGGCGTTGATTTTCTGCCGTGCCTGACAGAGCAGGAGTGCAATTTCCGAATCTCACACTTTCAAAATCATGGTCGAATGATGCATAATTTCCATAGTAGTTAATGTGTACTTTCACACTACTAATTAAACGTGTGACTCAAAAATACCACTCCTGTGCTGTGTTGCTCTCCGAAAACCAATTGTGTGCTGATGCGCTCAAGTTCAAAGGAGTAGAACTACTGGAAGGCTGGTATTTTAATCTATACTTTCCCTGTAACCTGGAGTGGGGTAACAGGGTTATTATTAGTCTACTTTTCCTGTGGGATCAATATTGAAATCGAAAATCTGCTGTTCCATAGAAAATCCAATGGCCCTTCCAACCAAATGCATGAATGAGCTGATTTTATAACAATAAAGAAGTATTCGTCATTGATAAAAACTATAAGTATAAAAGCGTTAAATACCTGGAATTGTAACAAGATTGACTTACGATACGAAAAATGTTTCAAATATTAAAAATAAAACACGAGGAGCCGACACCGACATCGACACGGTAATATTACGTGACGACGCGACGTTCGGAAAAGCGTAACGTATGGCAAAATTCAATTTAAATTCAAAATACTAAATTTAAAATTCAACCTGGCCGTGCATCTGCTTCAAGAATAAGTCAATTGCACTTTGCAGTATACAGAAAATTTTAGCTGCAAATAAACATAGGTTCTGTGTGATTTTGTACACAGTTTCCAAATTTTCAGATCATCAAACTGAACAACTTTTACAGCAGACATGAAATCGACGAAAAAATTTTAGAAAAAAGTAGTAGGGTAGTCGGAGATATTCTGAAACCTCAGAACATCCACGTTTCGCCAGTAGTATCGAAACTGTCCAGTGTGACGGGGGGTGAGCCCGTCACCACTTATAATGGACAGTGGGTACTTAAAATACATGCCTCGAAATTAAAGCATGCAGGTTTCCTCACGATGTTTTTCTTCACAGAAAAGCCAGTGGTGTTACAAATCGTACATACGTATACGGTACGAGTCGGCCTGGATCTTGAACTTGATAGTAACTTTTAAATAATTACAATGTTACCTAACGACCGTAACAATTTTCGGCGTAGTCACTCATATCCGTCTAGTTTCAGTATTCCGGTAATCAGTTGGGTACCAGAGTTTTGAGTTTTTTTTTGTCTCAGTAGTTTCGGGACCGAACTTTTTAGCCTTTTTTGTCTCAATAGTCGGTCCCGAACTGCTACTGAATTACTGAGCATTTTTGACGTCATAATAATAGTAATGATGTAGTGATTCATTGAAATTCAATGAATTCATCATAAAACTTACGTTCCGAATGAAAATTATTACTAACTTAATTAAATGTATTTCCTAATTGCTCCAGTTTACTTATGGATGTAGAAACTAGGAGTCCTAAAGTAAAGTGTATTGTTTTAAAAAAAAAAACGTCACAACAAATGTGTTTAATTTTCAAATCGAAAACAAAGAAACGGAAAACCATTAATTTATAATCCACTTCCGTGGCAAAAATATTACCTTTTCGTTTAATATTACGACAAACAATGCTGACATTTTGGATAAATAATATAAAAACGGTGAGAGTTGGCCGTTCCGGGCTCACACAGGTACATCTGATTCCCCTTTATAAAGTCCCGCAAATCAACCAGTTTTACCACTTATGTCGTGAGCATAAGAGTTAATTTAAAGGATAGAATTGTGTGGATAGAACAGTAACCCTATTTCAATATTCGCTGACCCGCGGGTCCACCTCTGGTCCTCGTGGTACAGCACTTTATTTCCTTTACCCTAAACCTTTTCACAGTGGTCCAAGTGTCTAGCGAAGTAGCAAATATCAGGTAAATAATATCTGCCACTTCGCGACAATAGCTAATTCTATCAAAATATCGATAACGATATTTTTTTTTAAGGAAACTTCAATTTATTCAATAATAATACAAAGTGCATGTCCACTTCAGGCTTCGTCAATAACGATAAAACCTATGAAATACGCTCAACTGAAAATACTCAAACTAAAAATATTACAGGCGTGAAAATCATGACTTATTGAAGTCATATTTTTTTGGGAATCTAACACCGCGTTGGATTGTGTTATCTGTAGAGAAGATGAAGCCAGAAACTTACGACATACTTCTTATACTTCAACTATTACACTAATTTACTCCGATAGCAAGTTGGTTAACCAACTAGCCTCAACCAGAACCACAGAGCCGTTTCTTTTAGCGTAACAGTTGTCGTCGCATTGGGTGTACGTATATATGTATACACGTCAAGACGATATTAATTGTGCTTGTAATATAGTGTATAAATAAAATAAAATAATAAGATATTAATAACTGAGGCAGTAACAAAGTATTTAACGCGTTTGCTTATGTTTTGGGAAGCATTGTAAGTGTGAAATAAGAATTTATTATTGGATTCGTAAAGTTCTTAGATCTCCGAGCTCTTTTTATTGGTTTAGTGGCAGAGAGGTTGATATAGATAGTTAAGCTACACGTGGAGTCTTCAAGGTCAGTAGAGGTACAAAGGGCTTCCCGATCGATATCGAATTAAGACTCGATAGTTGCTTGATCGAAGTTAATGTACTTACCTATAATAAATTTGAGATGAATAAAATGATACGTTTTTATTAAACAAATTAACTGGTATACTGACTGACCACAATCACTTTCTGGGTGTTCAAAAACATGGTTACAACCACTATAACAAGGCTATATTTAGCATATAATATGGAAGGTTAGAGGATGGAATGACGTGTCAAGTATTGAAAGGTGGCTAATCCATATCCACAGTCATCCGACAGAAATATCCTGGACCTAGCTAAGCAGTGAGCCTTCCGAAGCTCGGAGACTCGAAATGAAAAACCATGGGCCTGACGTTGTTGAAATTCGATTATTGTTTCCAATACCGAATCTAATCTACACAAACGAACGCACATATATCGTGTGAATAATACACAAAATGAGGGTAAACCAAAATGTAAATACCTTCTCCTAAAGCATGCACTATAATCACACCAAGTTTGACGATTGTATGTGTGGGACGCTGTAGCGGGTACCACGTTCCACACTATATACTCACGCAGCTTAGGTATGATGTGAAGCTAAGCAAGAATGAAGTTGATTGAGGATGATAGATGATTTTATGAGAGGTGAAGAATGAATAAGCACGAAGCGAAATGAAGAATGTTATTGTACAAGTAGAAAAGAAATATATTAGAATAAATGAATTATAAAGCAAGGAAGCTAGCGACTCGATACAAAATCAAAACAAAGCGCGCGAATGCTAATGCAATGGCGGTAGGTGTTCGAGTGTCTCAGATGCGCTGGCGACTCGAGGAAGTCCGCGGCAAGAAGCGCGGGTGCGGGCGGAGTACTCCATGCGCCCCGGCTCGATCACCTGATTTTAGCGCTTGGTCCAATATCCATAAGCGGAGCGATTTCGATAACTCGTAGGCGTTGGTCCAAACATTATCAAGTGGCGGATTAGTAGGACGCCACATCACTCCCCCGGCCAGACCGTAACTACGGTCGATAAAAATCTGGGAATTTAACTCTTCGGCCGCTTCTAGTCTTCGTCTCTTCGTGAATTGCTTTTTCAAGCTGCTTTTCTGGAGCGATGTTTTCCTTCGTCATATAAGCCGGTTTCAGCCTATCGACAGTGACTTTTTGTTGTTTGCCACGTACATCAATGGTGTAGAACTTGGGCTGCCTTTCTATGACTTTGAAGGGACCAGCATACGGTGGCTCGAGTGAGCGGCGCACGTGGTCCTGTCGAAGAAACACATGTGAAGAATGGTGCAGGTCCCGTGGAATATAAAATGGAGAATTGGTGTGCCAGGAAGTGGGTCTAGGTGTCAACTTGGCCATCTGAGAGCGGAGTCGCGTCGCATACTGAGTTACGTCTGTTACAGTGTAGTCGTCCTTTGGTGACAGGAATTGTCCTGGTAAGCAGAGTTGCTCGCCGTATACTAGTTCGGCTGGCGAAGCACGTAGATCTTCCTTCCAGGAGTTGCGCATTCCCAAAAGCACCAGTGGTAGGGCTTCGGTCCACTGCGACGTGTTGTGGCACATGATCGCCGCCTTTAGCTGGCGATGCATGCGCTCGACGATGCCGTTCGCAGCTGGATGGTACGCTGTGGTGCGATAGTGGCGCGCACCGATCATGGCAGTGAGAGCAGTAAAGAGGTTGCTCTCGAACTGGCGGCCACGATCCGTTGTCACCCGGGCGGGACAGCCGAACCTGGCTATCCAGCCGGAGATAAGAGCAGCTGCGCAGGCCTCCGCAGTTATTTCAGTGAGAGGGACCGCCTCAGGCCATCTGGTAAAACGATCGATGACGGTAAGGCAGTACCTGTAATTTGAAGACAGAGTTAGGGGCCCTACGATGTCAAGGTGTACATGGGAGAACCTTGACGAAGGAGTAAGGAAAGTGGAGAGTGGGGAGATGGTATGACGAATTATCTTACTTTTTTGGCACTGTAAGCATTGCCGTGACCACTCTCTACAGTCCCTGCGAATCCCTGGCCAAACAAATCTTTGCGCTACCAGTCGCACTGTAGCTGATGCACCCGGATGATGAAGATTGTGCAGAGTATCAAAAACTTGCCTTCGCAGATCTGGTGTGATATATGGACGAGGAGATTGCAATGAAGTGTCGCAGTAGATAGGCAATTTATTAAGTGTGGATGATACCTTCCGCAGTTTCAAACTACTGCCGTTTCTCAGGAGGTCTTGCAGCTCTGGGTCATTCTCCTGAGATCGTGCAAGGCTCTCATAGTCGATATTTTGGGTAATCTCTTCAATACGGGATAAAGCATCGGCTACCACATTGTCCTTACCAGGAATGTACTTTATATCTGTTGTAAATTGAGAGACGAAGTCAAGGTAACGGAATTGTCTCGGTGAACACTGGTCTTTGCACATTGAGAAAGCGAAAGTGAGTGGCTTATGGTCTGTGAATACCGAAAATGTTCTTGCTTCAACCATGTGTCGAAAATATTTTATTGCCTCATACACTGCCAGCAACTCTCGATCATACGGGCTGTATTTTTTCTGTGCTGGGTTAAGCTTATGCGAGAAGAAAGCCAAAGGTTGCCAATGCTTACCATTCGTCTGCTGAAGTACCGCACCGATAGCCGAGTCAGAGGCATCTGTCACTATTGCAAGATCTGCTAACGCGTTTGGGTGTGCTAGTAGTGTAGCTTGAGACAGAGAAGTCTTACAGTCTTCGAATGATTTCAGCAGGTCCGGTGTGAAATTCACAGGATGAGAGCCTTTTACCTTCGGTCCACTTAATACAGCGTTCAGGGGTGCCTGCAGTTTAGCAGCATTCGGTGTAAAACGGCGGTAAAAATTTAACATACCCAAGAAACGTCGGAGTTCCTTTACCGTTTTGGGTGTCGTATATTCCTGAATGGCTTGGACCTTTAAGTCTGATGGTTTGGTACCAGCAGCGGACACTTGATATCCCAGGAACTTGACTTCTTTCTGACCTAGAACACACTTGTTAGTATTAATTAGAATACCATACTGCTTCAGGCGTTCGAATAGACGACGAAGATGGTCCATGTGCTCCTCCGCAGATGATGAGAATATCAAGATGTCATCGATGTAACCGTAACAGAAATCAAATCCTAGCAGTACCTCATCGATGAACCTCTGGAAGGTCTGGGCAGCATTCCTCAACCCAAAGGTCATGAACGGGAATTCATAAAGCCCGAATGGAGTCGTAATGGCAGTTTTGTGTATGTCATCTGGGTTAACTGCAATCTGATTATAGGCTTTAACTAAATCGATGGTAGAAAAAATAGAACAACCGAAAAGTTGGTGGGAAAAATCTTGGATGTGGCGTATCGGGTACCGATCAGGAACGGTCCTGGCGTTAAGAGCTCTGAAATCGCCACACGGCCTCCATCCGTCGTCCTTTTTCCTCACCAGATGTAGGGCAGAAGACCATGGACTTTCAGATCGCCTAGCGACACCATTCATAAGCATTTCTTCAAATTCTTTTTTCGCTGCTTGTAAACGGATCGGGTCGAGGCGGCGAGGCTTACATGAAACCGGAGGTCCTGGTGTAGTCCTTATATGGTGGAGAGTCTAGTGCTTGGGAGTAGAAAGCATACCTGATGGTCTTGTAATCTCTGGATAATCGCGCAGTATATTATGAAAATTTGTCTCACCAGTGACAGCCTTGACCGAGAAGTAGTCTTCCGAAAGGCCAATGGAAGTAGCAGCTGCGGCCAGCGTCGTGACGTTGTCAATTATGCGCTGGTTTCTACAATCAACAAGAAGATTATAAAAGCATAAAAAGTCAACGCCTATGATTGGCTTAGAAACATCGGCGATTGTAAATTTCCACTCGAAGTCACGCCTGAGACCAAAGTTTAGATGAAGTGTCAGTGGACCATAGGTATGTATGACTGTGTTATTAGCGGCAACGAGCTCATACTTCGATTTGGTGCAGGGCGTCCTTACAGCTGAACGAGGGAAAACACACAGGTCGGAACCAGTGTCCACGAGGAACTGCATTTTCGACGTTCTGTCAGTAATAAAAAGACGGCCTGACGATGAAGGGCGGTCGTTGGCCTCTATTTCCGGCCGCCCTTTAAGTTTTCCGACTTATAGCTGCATGGTTCTTCGCATTTGTGGGCCTTGTCTCCAAAGTTGTAGTGGTAGAAACAATGCGGATGGTCCGACGGTGGCTGCCTGTATTTGGAGCGGCTCTGCGAACGGTCGTACCTTTTATATCTCGGTTGAGAACGTGAGCGACTTCTCCTTCCAACCTGCTGAGTGAGCAAAGCTACCTGCTTAGTGAGTTCGCTTATCTGCTTTGCCATGGCGTCGCTGCTTCCAGAAGCACTAGCTACCTGTGGATTTGAAGGTGCCATCTCGTAAACAACGTCTGCTAAGTCGGTAAGCTGGTCTAGAGTCGAACCCTTCAGCGTAGCTACGGCGGTTTGCACGTTCAATGGTAAGCGGCTGGTCCATATAGTGGTAAGAAAATCGGAAGGCATGTCTGGGCCAGCTAAAGCCGTTAAATGTCGTAGAAACTGTGAGGGCTTGCGATCCCCCAGCTCTTCATGCATCAATAATTGCTTTACTCGCTTTTCCTTCGATGCTGACAGTCGCTTAATAAGCTCTTCTTTAAGTTTTTTATATTTGTCGGTTTCGGGTGGCTTAGCAATGATATCTCTGACCTCTCTAGCGTATTGCGGCTCTAAATTGGAAGATACGTAATAAAACTTTGTCTCGTCAGAAACTATTCCGGCTAGCTTAAACTGGTAATCTATTTGCGCGAACCACATCTCAGGGTCTTCTGACCAGAATGGTGGTATCTTCACGCCTACTCTATATACTGCCTCTCTAGGTTCCTCTTTTTCCATTTTAGTTATAATTTAAAAAATCGCTCACCGTCTTTAACTTGGACCACCGCACAAAATCCTTTGTCTGCCTTGGTAAATATCTTGCAAATCCAACGATGTCCTTTTCTTCGGGGTCACCACTTGTGGGACGCTGTAGCGGGTACCACGTTCCACACTATATACTCACGCAGCTTAGGTATGTTGTGAAGCTAAGCAAGAATGAAGTTGATTGAGGATGATAGATGATTTTATGAGAGGTGAAGAATGAATAAGCACGAAGCGAAATGAAGAATGTTATTGTACAAGTAGAAAAGAAATATATTAGAATAAATGAATTATAAAGCAAGGAAGCTAGCGACTCGATACAAAATCAAAACAAAGCGCGCGAATGCTAATGCAATGGCGGTAGGTGTTCGAGTGTCTCAGATGCGCTGGCGACTCGAGGAAGTCCGCGGCAAGAAGCGCGGGTGCGGGCGGAGTACTCCATGCGCCCCGGCTCGATCACCTGATTTTAGCGCTTGGTCCAATATCCATAAGCGGAGCGATTTCGATAACTCGTAGGCGTTGGTCCAAACATTATCAAGTGGCGGATTAGTAGGACGCCACATATGTATTACCACAGGTATTACTGTTTTTACAATAGAGCAGCAAAAAAATTTTATTTTTAAATATTTTGTGTGTCTATTGTTTGTTTGTTAGCAAATCGACCATAAAAACGCATTTCTTTCAATCGTTTAACTATTATAAAAGTTCAAAAGATACAGCTCTTTATAGGTCGGACATGCAGACAGACGGATGCAAAGTTTATGATTAAGGTCCCGTTGCTAACGGAACTTTGCTTTTGGAACCCTAAAAAGCTTTAAGTCAAAAACGTAAATAAAAACATTTTATAAAGCTCTTCCTTCAGTCGCTTCGTCAACAGAATACAACAAAGTAGTAAACTTCAAACAGAACCTACTGATTATGTAAACTGGATGCAGATGCAGATCCAGACCGAGTCCACAGAAGGAGACGTTAAGGCGATTTGTGGAGTAAATAATTTAAGAGAATCCCTAGTCTGGAATCTTTAATATTATCGCGGACATGGACGGGACATTGCAGAAGGATGTGGCGCTACTAAGGAACCTTAAAAATGATATATCTTATTTTATAAATGATAATAAGATTGTTAACTTAAGTGGATGTACATTTTAGAAATTTTTTCGCGTACAAAGACCCAAGCGCCGCTATCCGTTATAAAATTGATAGACTTACACCCGTATTCTTAATTGTTTCCTTGAGGTTTTCTCACTCGAGTCGAGGACGTTTTTGACATTTTTGTCATACAAGTTAAAAACGTCCTCCACTTGAGTGAGGAAATGTCAAGGCAACAACTAAGAATACGGGTGTTGTTGAATGATTACTGAGGACTATTTCACTCTTTGGCTACAGAATGTATGACTATGTCTTTCAAATGTCATAAAGTTTCTAAAACAAGCGTTTCTAAATGGATCAATGCCCCCACCACTATAATGCTAACTATAGGACCAATAGCGGTGATAATTTTCGTCCGTTACGACTTCTTCAGGAAATTTACTTCACGTGTCCGATATTGATTAATTTGGTTTTTCTGACTCAAAATAACTTTGAAATGTTCTGTAAAATACCTTCTCTTTCAATGCTACGATTATTATAACGTAATCTTAAATAAATCTCGAGCCAGAATTGGTCCATTGCTGGTTATAAACTTTCATTTACTAAATATCATTCTCTCCATGTTTCGTTTAGCTTCATAATGTTAATGTGGACGCCCGTCTAATACTACAGATTCTTTCTGGCTCTAAACTAGATAATCGTTTCAACTTCTCTATCTAGAATTCACGGTATAAGGACACAGTCACGTTTCAAACTACTACCTACACGAAAGTACCTCCTTAGTTCTTTTCTTCAATGGTTATAGAGGTTCTCAAATCGATTCAATGAGTTTCAAAGTGACTACGTGGTCTTACTCTAAAAAAACTCGCTTTTTGCCAGTACTCAGATATTTTAACGATTTTCAATTATCGATTACATGCTAAAAAGAGTGGTAATAATTAATCACTACAAAACCTACAAAATATTTCTGAGTCTCGCAATTTTTTCGCTATACAGGGTGTTAACCTTTATACCACATACGCTATCCATCAAACTGAACAACTTTGGGAGTCATGGATGGGAGTAAAGCTGCCAGCTGTCTCATACATTTGAGTCGAGTAGGCGCTGTAGTTTAGTATGGAACAGCAGATTTTTTTTTGGGCTGATAGATTTGATTCCATAGTAAAAGTTGTTCAGTTGATGGGTAGAGTATGTGGTTTAAAGATTAATGATACTTTTTTTGACACCCTTTATAAAGTTGTGAAATCTTTTTAAAATAGCCATGTTTGGCTTCTCATCACCCTATACTCTCTAATAAACTAATTACTCATTGACTTTGAAACTTTCTATTGACAACATAATTATTAAAAGTAACAGACTTTTATTAATTAAAATAATTATGCGACTTTTTTTTCACGCATGAGAACTGTGATGCATCTGGGCTATTATATACCTGCAGAGGCCACTGCTTTTTTACACTTCTTTCATCTCATCTACATTGTAGCAATTGCAGCAAAACCTTTTCTTCCAAGTACCTACATCGATTAAGGCGTATCAGCCGTGGACCACTCTCCTCTCACTCACACTCCATACTAATCGATGAGAAAGAGCGCGTGGCTCCGGTCAGAATTTTGCTGTTTTCTTTGAAAAATTCGATGATTTTTTATTAATTTCGAAAAAGTAAAAAAACCACATCATTCTAAATTGTATTGTGAACAATATAGTAAATTTTCATTTTGTTCCGATTAAAAATGTAAGAGTAAAATGGTTACAACTGGAAAAAAAGGGGTGACTTTAGAGTCCCTTTTCTTCGGTTTTATTCATTAAAATCGATTTCTAGAAAAACCACATCACTTCTCATATCCTGTAGATGGTTCAGTTTAAATTTCAGCTCAAAAAGTGCCATAGTTAATGAATAAAATGGTTACAAAATTACCCAACACCGGCAGGTAGCCCCTTAAGATGTTATCCCTAGTGAGCCTAGTTCGGCGCATAGAGCTTCATTTAAAAAAGGGTCATAAGTTACTACTAGCAAATTATATGAAGATTCATATACGTGATTAATGAAACTAAGGTTGAGGTTGTCTGGAAGAAATCTCTTCGTAGCGATAAAACCGCCTTATTTTGTGCCTGCTGTTTTTTCTCTCTGTATTTTACTGTTTATATTTTGGTGTAAGATAACATAGAGATAACATGAGAGATAACATGGATGCCTTCTTGGAGAGTTGGCCAGAAGTTGCACACAACAGAGAGGATTGGAGAGTGAAAGGAGCCTTTGCCCAGCAGTGGGACATTGAAGAGGCTACGTAAAAAAAAAAATGGTGTAAAATGAAGTACCCATATTTGATTGATTGATTGAACCAAGGTTTCTAATTGCCTGATTTTTTTGGGTCCCGATATTTTCCGAATTTTCACTGGTTCTCTTTTCTGTGGTTGAGAGAAAGTCTATCATGTTATGTTCTCTTCGTATATGATATTTCTGAAGACAAACCTATCGAATAGAAAGTGAGTTAACGTAGTAACGAAGTAGATCTCAGTTCCATGTAGTGCAGACAGTCACGTACCGGACGACTATTACCGCACTTTCTTTGTCCCAACCATTCTAGCATCCTTCTTTAATGCAATAAAGCGCACTATACGTGTTAACTGACTCAGTTTGATTCTGCTTTATGATTTCTTTAAATTCTCGTACGTTTTATTTATTTCTGTTTTGTTCTAATACCAAGCTACTTATGAAGTCGTGGTGATCTGGTCTAGTGGTGAGTAGCCACGCACGAGGAAAGCGATGGTTTGAATCCCACCGAGGTCAACTTGCACCACAGTTTTAAGGACCCAAATGTGCAGTTTTAGTATACAGGCATCCAATACGTTTCTCATTAAATATCTGCGGGGACTTATTTATTATTTATTTATTTAAACTACTTTTTTTACTTGCCATACATACCTGCAAGCTTAATGTTTGAGTATGTGAAAATGATATATTTCGAGGTGACGACGGATATTTATGGACCAATTTAGGCACTACTAGCGAAATGTGACTACTTACGTTAAATATTTAACCAAGACACTTAATCCTTTTATTATTAAAAAGCTTTTAAGCCGTGGTGGTCCAGTGGCGAGTAACCTTGCCTGCCGTGAGGCGATGGTTCGATCCCCGTCCAAGCCGACTCGTACCAATGAGTTTTTCGGAATTTATGTACGATTTGTTACACCACTGGCTTTTCGGTGAAGGAAAACATCCTGAGGAAACCTGCATGCTTAAATTTCGAGGCGTGTATTGTATCCACTGTCGATTATAAGTGGTGACGGGCTCAACTCCTTGTAGTAGTGTGTCTACATGTCGTAACGCGATTGTATGAAGTTTCGTCTTTGATTAGAGTGCGTGGTGTAATACTCATGTGGACGTGGACTGTGGTCCTTAGACTGCTGAATCTAATAGAACGGGTATATTGAAAAGGATCTCTGTTCTACCCCCTTGTTGAATGTAGTCGTGAACAAATGCTATGCTGAAGCATTTCATTTGTCTAGAAATAATGGAGTTCCTTTCTGATGCAAATAAATGTTGTTTCTGGCTAAAGCTTTTAACATTAAAGGAAGTGCTGGATTAGTGAGCGTGATGCTGAAATGACTGGTGTTTTGGAATACTAATGTGTTTGCTTTGAATACACATTTTTGGTAAAAGCTTTTTTGATTGTATCACCATTCACTCTTATCTGTTTTATTACCCACGTTTTTAACGGGAGAGTTTCATTATCTGTTTTTTCGTATTCACGTATTGTAGATCGGTTTTGAAGAAATTCAGTAGAAAGCAGACGCTGCGAGCTGCGTTTAGGATCGCTTATACCCATTGCTCTGAATAAATGTCTAAAGTTTTGTTTTAATAAACATCTAAATTCTTTTGCTGATTGGGATCCTGCTTAGCGCGTTCACACACGATGACGCACTGACGGAGCAGCAAACATCAGTCCGTCATTTAATTTTGTGAAGCAAGGAGTTGTATGAAACCGCACGTAGAAGCACACACGGTGATGCATTGACGCACTGGGTGTGGTTCTAAAGACTGAAATCTGCCACTCCGTCAGTGCGTCATCGTGTGTGAACGCACTTAATCATAAATGATAATAACATTACTAAATAATATCGAATGTTGTGTTGATCTAAACAAATTGTTATGCATTGTAGATGGTGGCAGCAACACCTGCCATCATAATTCATTTCTAATCTACCCATTGTATCGTGCGGACGTTGCATCCACCAAGAACTGAAATATTCTGTTATCACTTACCCATAGAGAAGTGGATACCACAGCTCCCAGTACTCGGGCACAGGCATTCAGGCATGGTGACGGTGTATGGGCGGTTAGTCCACGACGTGTGCCCAATAACTATGGATTTTGGACCCTACTTAAAGAAGATACACTGTGTTTTTTCGAATGTTTTTATGACCTCACATTGAATCAAATAGAAAAGGAAGAAAAAGCCCTACATATGTAAATATACGAAACCAGTGTAATGCTAATTTGGAAATTGTGTCGGCGGAAAGAGAAAATTTTCAATTTCGCACATCCATTTACGTTTATTATGAGCTAGTACGCTCGGCATTTTCCCGCATTTATGTTGCTTGATGTACGACATCGTGTACGTAATTGACTTTATAATATCTTATTTGACTGAGTAATGTAGTTACAATTTCGTCCGACCAACATTTTGATGGTATACCTACCTACTTTAGTTTTAGACGATATGCCTCTTGAATTAAATTAAAGGTACTAAAAGTAGTAATCTAAAGTTAAATAATTAAATTTATCGATAGTGCGGCAATCTGTCTAATCTAATTATCTTCTTATTTAATGCTGTTCGTTGGTAAGCGCATCACTTGAGAACGGCTTAACCGATTTGGCTAATATTTTTTTCAAATGTTCATAATAGTCCGAATAAGGTATTTAGGGAATGACAAATGAAACAAATTGCTTGCAAAATTAAAAGATTCGTGAAAAACTGCATGTGTTTTTGACATCTGATTGGACAAGGCACAGTCTGTCGAGTAAAATCACTATTATACGCAGAGTCTAGTAGGTAGATCAACAAGGGTCGGGAATGGGTCCGACTAGGGTCACTGCCGTTTGTACGACAGTTGTTTAGCAATTTTTAAAAAAATACACAACGTTCTAAAAACGAGTCATTTCTCAAATGATCATTTAGTAGCAATAGGTTTCACAAACCATTTATTTAATTTTGTGATCTGTGGGTCTACCATGAGTTTTTACCGTCTTTTACTACTGTAGTTACGTCGCCAATTCGTATGACAGAAATTAGTTCTCAACGTAACCACTATGAGCGCTGTACGAAATTCAATACAAAATTGGTGACGTAACTACAGCAGTAAAGTACGGTGAAAACTCATGGTAGGCCCTCAGTTGTCAAATTGTCACATTGCGACATTTCATTCTCAAGACACTTCGATACGAAACTGTGTTATTTAAACATTCATCTTTTGTTAGAAACTCGTTTTATATTTTATTGTTTGATTAGCAAATTACTAAATATAACAACGTTTTACAAATATCGATGATCACATTATTTCATTTTACAAAACCGAACCAGAGCACCCCTATGTTCCACGCAGCCTTGTCTGTACATGCATGTGCATGCTTGCTTGCATGTTGCATGCATGCCTGTGTGCATGCTTGCTTGCATCTTTTCATGTGTGCTTGCTTGCTTGTCTGCATGTTGGGGGGTGCAGGGGGGCTGCGCCCCCCGCTCAGGGGGTGCGGGGGGCGGACCCCCCTGCCTGAGAAAAACAAATTGGTGCTTGTCAAATTCTAGGTTAGGTTAGGTTAGAACATGTATAACACTTAGCGGAGCGAGCGAAGCGAGCGACGCATCAACATGCTTGCATGCATGTGCATGCCTGCTTGCATGCTGCATGCTTGCTTGCTTGCTGCATGCTTGTGTGTCTGCATGCTTGCTTGCATCTTTGCTTGAGTGCATGTTTATTTGCTTGTTGCTTAGGGGGCAGAAAGGTAACATCAAAACTGTAGGTTAGACTAGGTTAGATGAGTTAGTATGTCACATGCATGCTGCATTTTTGCGTGCATGAATGCTTGGTATAGCGTGCAGGTATGTTTTATGCATGAAGCACCATAAAAGACGGGTGTTACACCCTCAGTCTTGCGTCAGTCTGGTCCATCAATCTAGTCACGTCAGACCTAGAACGATCGTCAGACTGACGAAAATTATTAAAATATTTAAAATTAAAGTTTAAAATGAAGTTGCAGCAAGTATAGTAAATGTATTGGAAAAATGGCAAATAACGTTTTGTGATATAAAAAATGCTTTATCGTTGTTTGGTTATATGATTTATTTGATAAATGTGAATGTTGTCACATAACTGATGTTGAAATGATTTTTAAATTTTAAACAAAATATACTTCAATGCATTTGTCAAATGACAACTCTTGATATGTAAACATGTGTGTTAACACCTTTGTTAAAACACTAGTTTGTGAAATGAAACGTTGTTTAACGTTGCTTGAGAAGTGATATTTTGCTTATTGATTTTGTGTCAAACATTAGTGAACCGTCTGACTAGCACAGGACCGTAAATAACTGGCAAAGAGGGTTGTCGGACTCGCCCATCATCATGATGATGACTAATTTTTACTAATTTTTTCCAACCTATTTAAACCTATAATTTTTTCTTTCGTTGTTTCGGGAAGAGGGGTCGAAAAAAATGTGTTTCTTCATAACTATTACATTTGTGTTTTTGGGTTACTCTTATCTGTCTTCATGCCAAATATCGATTCAATAGGTGAAAAAATGAGTGAGTTATTGAGGCGGGGCATACAGACAGACAGCCAGACAGACAGAATGGAAGAAAGTATAAGGGTTCCTTGTTTGACTACGGAACCCTAAAAATGGCATAATAAAAGGCCAATACCCATAGCATAGTATTGAACTTATTTTAATGAATGATTGAACATAGTCAATATCATACGGTTGGTTATACTTGTGTAGATTATAAATATTATATTTATCCAAATATATTTAACATGAACCCAACTAATATTAAAAGACCTAGAATATTTCAACAAATCATCTGGGTATTTGGTGTGTTATATTTCACGCATAGTTAAATACTGTCTACAGGCTGTTCCATGAACCGTCCCTCGATAAAATGTTGGGATCACTATTCCAGTAAAAAGGTAAAATGAGAGAAAATACTTTTGTCACCAATTTCAGTCGCTAGGGAGGCGGTTCATAAAATATTTCAGGCTTGACTTGTTATTTCTATTTTCTTACTTTTGAGTACGTTGGTAACTGAAGCCCTTAAGGCATGAAATTTGAAGCTGAAAATTTATTTGAATTTTCAGTCTTGCGCAAAATTATAATAATACAATAGATACCAATTATAATATTACCGTAGGGTAAAAACCCAACATTTCTACAGTATTTCAACCAAAAGACATCATCCGATTTGGTCCATGTGAAAGTCTAAACATTTATTATTATGGCACCAAAGCTATTGTCCTTTATTATTTTTTTGTAAGGTTTGAAAAATCTGTCTTTTCTTACATTTTTGATATACTTAACTTAGGTAATAAAACTTACAGCTACAGCTTAATAATAAATGCTTAATGTTTGAACAGAATAGCATTGTTTTTGTCGGCCCGCACTTTCACATTTGGACCAAAAATGTACTAAACGCGGGTGATTTGTTTTCAACTGGCATGATCACATGTATTACTGACGAGAAGACCGGTACAGTATCTTTAATTTTGTTCATTACTAGGGGAAATTAAGCGAATGAATATTTATTTCACTTGTTGACCCAGTGTATGTTTACGCAGGAAAGATGTATTTATCGTGCCACCTCAACATCCTTAGTACTTACGTAATACTGACAACGGTTTTCAAACGGTGAAGGGCAATATCCTGAGGAAACCTGGCCTTAAGCTCGGACTTTCAATTTTGTATACCGTGATTGGTGTAGGAACTCTATTGCAATAGAGTTGACATTTGCGGAAACGTGCACAATAATAATATATAGGAAATCGAAAGACCGAGTAGATCCTCTGACCTCTGTAACCGGTGACTTAATCTATGAATAAAATTTGCTCGCGTTTGGGTGAATCGGGCCAGCCGTAATGTGACGGAACGAAATTTCGAACTAAAGTCTATGTAGACCCTCTGTCCCTAGTTTTTGGAAGCTTTAGCGGGATTTCTTGATTTGCTTCTGTAGGTTGGCAGTCAGTTCTACATAACCCTGCCCTCTCGCCAAACGAAACCGTTCTTCGATACTGGCGACGCCTGTCCACTCCCTAAAGTTCTTGGTAGGTACCTTAATTGTACGATACTTTATTGTCTCTACGAGACTTTTCTCCTTCAGCGCTTTAGTGTTGTGTTGGCAATGCTGCGCTTTATCTTTCCATACTAAACGTCCTTAATGTCATATTTCCTACGTGATGTTATTTACGCGCATAAATTTTCACATGGGAAAGGAAGGTGCACGGGCAGCGTGACAACGTGACGCTGATAACGCTGCGTGGGAAAGGGCTCTGCTTCTAGTTTTAATAGAACTATGCTTAATTGAAATGGTTAGATGAAGAAGGCCAGCAGCAGTTGACGATAATAAGCTGATGATGATTATGCTTCATTAAAATATGAAATATCTCGTAACAGTTAACTGAAGCATTTACTAGAGATATCAAAAACCAAACTTAAACAAAATCCATCGATTTTTAACAACAACAAAAAACAGTTTTACAGACCATAACTCAGGGATCAACAACCGACCGCTTTTCATACCCTATTTCAGAGTCAATCAGATATTGGCAGGTCAGATAATTCGCACATTAAAATTCATAGCACGTCGAACGTTGGCTCGTTACCTTAATTTTTGTTTGTCGTAACAAAATGTCTAAAGTTTGTGGTTATTAGCCCAGTCATTTTACGGTTTGTCACGGGACTAATAAAGAATTTTTTTTTTTTTTTTCGGTAAAACATTTAAGACCCAATAAGAGCCAAGAAATATACCGAAATAAAAAAAACACGTCAGCAACATCCCCAAATTTTAAATTAAGCATTTATCACGTTCTAAAAAATCTGACGGTTGTACTTTTTTCACATTTTTAATGTCTTACCAGGTATGTATAATACCTACTTCAAACAAGGAATAAATTGTTTTCACTACTTAGAAAGTTTTCAAAAATACATCGGTATTTTCTAATGAATAACTCATTTTCTAACTTTCGATGTGTATTTTATTGCTCAAAAGTCGTTTGTATGATTGATTCTAATTAAAATGAATATTAATAGGTATATATTGGTATTATTATTATTTAGTTTAAAGCCTTCTCGGAGATACAATTTTTATTTCCATGTTGCGTAACGATTTTTATTTAATATGTTTTAGATAGTATTTTTGTCACTAAAACAAACAACCAATGGTGCCGGTTACAGTTCAAAAGTCCCCTTCATAATTACTTCCCACCCCTCCTAACAAAACTCCGTAAAATTACTGGGCTAATATGATATAAATCTTTACCTACTTTGGAGGAAGCATAGAACGGTATTTGCAATCGAAGTGACCAATCATATGCCTTTTCATCAATAACAGATGATTCAAGCAGCGTCTTGGCGGCACTCGGTCTTGAGAGGATAGGCGAGTACCGTTTTCTCCATACAAACGTATTCTCCTGTTTACTCCCTAGATAATGACACAAGAGCAAAAATCTTGCTGCAGCCGTCAAATACGATTGCGTCGAGAATGTATTGCATTTTAGTATTGGACAGCAGACTTTTTTTTTGCTGTGATCGTTTTGCTCCCATAGTAAAAGTTGTTCAGTTTGATGGGTGTAGTATGTGGTTTAAAGGTTAATGATACTTTTTCTAACACCCTGTATACGTCCCACTGCAGGGCACATGCAGGCCTACCGTCATGAAGAGTGTATGGGCGTTAGTCCACCACGCGTGCCCAATGCGGATTGATAGACTTCTCATACGCATCAGAATTTCTTCATCAGATTTTCTTGAGAAAAAAAATGTACCTATCGCATTCCAAATTATATTTGACTGCCTATTTTTTATTGTTAATTGAATACGTCATTATCCATCACCATCAGCTTACATGACATCACTTTCCGGAGCAAAGACAATTATATTTTATTAATTAAATATACAGAAGCTCATGTTTACATATTATCAAGTTCGAGCATTATTATGTTGAATCAAAGGAAATTCCACTTTATTACCTCTAACTATTTTAAAGTCAAATCCAGATATTTGCCGGCCGGTAATTTGCGTACCTATTAAAATTCATGGCACGTCGACGTCATTTACCATAATTGTTATGTGCATTATTGCTTCCCCATTAATTTGGTGACAGCGTGATTATGTTCATGATTTTACTTTATATTTAATATGATACGAATTAACGGAAACTGAAACCCTCATAAACTCCACCTAATTTGTAAAATCGAACTCCGTTGAAAACCAGTTTCCTTTGATATATTCGTATTCACTTCGTCACACACGTCCTTCGCCACCGCACCGCGCCCACCGCCTACTCACTGCTGTGTTATCAATAAACATGACGTCATAATTGTGACGTAGGTATTGATGTTGTCTTTAGCCATGTGCGTTACAGTTATGCACATGGCTAAAATTAATATAACATAATTTCCATAGCATAGCATAGCATGTTCACGACTATATTCCCCGAGGGGGTAGTCAGAGATATTCTGAAACCTCAGAACATCCACGTTTCACCAGTAGTACCGAAACTCTGTCCAGTGTGAGGGGGGTGAGCCCGTCGCCACTTATAATGGACAGTGGGTACAATACATGCCTCGAAATTGAAGCATGCAGGTTTCCTCACGATGTTTTCCTTCCTTCACCGAAAAGCCAGTGGTGTTACAAATCGTACATTAAATTCCGCAAAACTCATTGGTACGAGTCGGCCTGGACGGGGATCGAACCATCGCCTCCTGCACGGCAGGCAAGGTTAATCGCCACTGGACCACCACGGCTTCAACATAATTGCCGCTTCTAAAATTTTCTGTAGTAACTTCAGAAACTTACAGAAGTGGCAAAGAATAAAAAAAAAATTAAGATCCCTTTAAAAAGGTGTGAAATGGATTGAGCGTCGGTGGCGCGTTGCGGAGAGCTATGGAAACTCAATCTTTAGGTCCAGGTTCGAATCCGCAAGGACCACATGCCATGTACCAATGACATTTTCTAACTTATGTACGTAATACCGACTGCTCTCAAACGGTGAAGGAAAACATCTCACTATGATTCAAAAGGCACTTGTAGCTGGACACAAAGGGTCACCGCATTTCTTCCACTGAACTATCAAAAACGATAGTTATATGGAGGTGCTACTTGAGAATGTTCCTCCATTGAAAAGGGAAGATCTTCCACCAGGCTTAGTGTGAAGCCAGAGACCGGCCGGACCAACAGTTCTTAGTTGGACCTTGTATATACAGGGTGTAAAGGACAGCCCTCCGCAAACTGAAACAGTGAACTCAGACCATCAAATCAAACTGAACAACTTTCACTATGGAGCCTACCTCGGGAAACGCGAAAAAAAATCAGCTGTCCCATACATTTCAGTCACCCGACTGTCCCATAGAGAAAGTTGTACAGTTTAATGGTCTAAATCACCCCCTTAATGGTTTATTTGTATTTTTGTAACACCTTGTATAGACTGTGATGATGATGATGAAATGGATTCTACTCCCAATTCTCAATAAAATAAAATCTCATTATTGGTTATTCCGGTAACACGGTTACTTTTGTTTTAGTATCACCACAGAATAAATCTAAAACTAACCTATCGAGAAATAAACGAGCAAAGGAATATGGAAATTATGAGGATCAAGGATGGATTAGAGACCGCACCAAACTTAAATGAATAACGACCTTTTCTAAAATCTTCTCTTCACAAAACCTTTACCTACATTAATAATTGAAAAGCCTACCTAATCGTGTTTAAACCTAACAAACTCTCCAAAGACCTACAAGTGAAACATATTCGTGAAAGCTTAATGTCTCGCAATTAGATAATAATTGTTACTGAGAGGATCTCATTATAACGTCTAATATGTTAATTATATATACTTAATTGATATCCGGGTAGAATACAATAGGCAGTTTGTACTTATTAATTAAGTATAGGCACGCTCTCAACTTAATTGAATTTTGGTGGTAATCAATTCTTGGAAGCTACATGTTAGCTTTCTTTTAAATAGGTCCATAATTAGGTATAAGTAATGATTAGATATAATTATGGTTCGAACTTTCAGACAATGGCAGACTAAGCCGGTCGGCAGCCCGGAGCGGAAAAACTAAATGAGCTCGAATTTTTACTATAATAAGGTCGAAAACCAGGAGATCGAGATTTTACTTCAGTAGGACTTGGTCGTTGCAATATGATCAAAACCGAGGGGCGAACGAAACGAGCTCGATAAGCTGCAATAGAATGAGATCATTGCAATATGATTTTGTAGCAGAAGCCGAGACATGCGAGCACGAGATTTTGCTACATTTTATAACTAGATTTCCAGCTCATGGCGAAATCTAGTCTATTAATGTATAAAACAAAAGCTGGAGCGAGCAAGCTCAGTTTCAGAGCGCAGAACCAAAACAAAAAGATTGAGCGAGCCAAACGAGCTCGAAAATGTTGCAATAAATCTTCTCTTTCTTTGAGTACCTACGGGGCCTCCAACTCCAAACTGCAGTCCCATCCAGGGTCGGAGGCCCGGGCCTCTAACTCCACACAACCTGACTTTAAGGGGCTACCTGCCGGTTTTGGGTAATTTTGTAACCATTTTATTCATTAACTATGGCACTTTTTGAGCTGAAATTTAAACTGAACCATCTACAGGATATGAGAAGTGATGTGGTTTTTCTAGAAATCGATTTTAATGAATATAAAACCGAAGAAAAGGGACTCTAAAGTCACCCCTTTTTTTCCAGTTGTAACCATTTTACTCTTACATTTTTAATCGGAACAAAATGAAAATTTACTATAATTATTGTTCACAATACAATTTAGAATGATGTGGTTTTTTTACTTTTTCGAAATTAATAAAAAAATCATCGAATTTTTCAAAGAAAACAGCAAAATTCTGACCGGAGCCACGCGCTCTTTCTCATTGATTAGTATGGAGTGTGAGTGAGAGGAGAGTGGTCCACGGCTGATACGCCTTTACATACTAAACATAATTAATTCTGGCCTTGTTTTAGATTTGATTAAAAAGGACTTCCCTTCTTGGGGATTGGCGGCCCACCAAGGAAGGGGACCAGTTCAGATTCATTGTCACACCACTTTTTCAGACCGACCCAGGTGACTATGGCACACCTCGTAAATAACGTGGCATTGAACGATCGTTACTGCTACATAAACTAGATTACGTATGTTCATGAGACTTCACCGCTCGGTGTCAAAGTTCCTGAAAACCTGGAAAGGGATTTTATACAAGATTTAATGTAGGTATACGTCGTGTGTATAGTAATTATCGTTCATTAAGAGATAACATTTGACGTCTGAAATAAACACTTCCTGATTCAAGATTGGGTACAAACAGTGAGAAGACAAATATAATCTGAACAAATACGGTCCTCATTATTGAGCTTCCACCCTTCACACGCTCCTTGAATTTAAACGAAGCTCGACTTGTAAGCGATTGTTAAGATTTCACCGAAAATATAAATTGAAACAAGAAATTGAATGGAAAACTTTTATAAATAAATGAACGCAACTCCCGAAGACTTGAAACTCGGTTAGATACTAAAACAACATTTTGGAATTTATAAATCAATAAAACCTTCAATACGCTGAAGAAGTTCTGATGCGTATGTGAAGTAAACCAATCCACATTAGGCACACGTGGTGGACTGACGCCCATACACCTCTTTGAGGCGCCTGCAGTGGAACGTTTATAGGTTGATGATTTCATAATCATCCTTCACCCTTATTTGTGAGAAGAGGCCTTCGCCTTCTACATGACGATAATTATAATATTAATTTATTCCTCATGTTGATTATTGTCGATGAGTTATATTTATCTGGCCAGATAGACTCCTTCGAGAACAGGCAGGACAAAGAAGTCGCCCGTCTGTATTGCCAACGCCTGGAAGAGCTACTGGTCCATGAAAGAGTTGATGAAGGGAAAACTTCCACTATCACTCAAACGTAAACTCATCGACATGTGTATCCTGCCTATCCTAACCTACAGTGCTCAAACGTGGTCAATTTACGAAATGTCATAATATATCCAAACTCCAGGATTGCCAAAGAGCAATGGAGCGTAGCATATTAAGTGTCAGAAGGAGCGACCGTATCAGGAACACTGCGCTCCAAGACCCGCATCGCTGATGCAGGCGTTAAGGCCGCAAAACTGAAGTGGGACTGGGCCAGAGATGTTTGTCGCATGCAAATAGAGCGGTGGGCGACGATCGCGACCCAATGGGAACCCGATGATGGAACCTGGAGCCGGGGCAGACCATGAAAAATATGGCGCGACGACCAGGATGCCCACGATGCAGAATTTGATGGCACGGGATAGAGAAGACTGGAAAAGCTTGGGGGAGACCTTTGCCCAACAGTGGGAAAAAATAGGTTAAAAAACATTTTTTTTAGTAATTCAGCTTAATCTACGCCTTGCTATACTTTATTTTCGGAGTTTAAACACTAGAGACAACCAGATTCTGAACTTCATTTAGTTGTGAGGAATCCCTTTGCGTCGAATAAATTTAAACCACCAAGTATAGTTAATGTAACAAATGCAGTAACAGTGAAATTTCCACAGTGAGTTGCGTTATCAGGACTGAAACATAATTTACAGTTGACGTGTTACTTCCACACCACGTGAAAATGTTGTCATGCAAAATAAAGAGGTGTTAAATTTTTAGGTTCAAAGTAACAAAGCAGCGATGTACGTCGCTTTGTTGTTTTTTTTTGGTAGCCTGTTCAATGTCCCACTGCTGGGCAAAGGCCTCCCCTTTTACTCTCCAATCCTCTCTGTTGTGTGCAACTTCCGGCCAACTCTCCAAGAAGGCATCCATGTTATCTCTCCACCTTTTTCTCGGTCTACCTCGACGCCGGTATCCATCCTGGGGAACCCAGTCTGTGGTGATTTTGGCCCATGTTTCTTAAGTTTCGCCAACTAATTAAATTTAACGTTATATATAAAGTTCCTAAGAAACTCATTGATACTAGTAAACCTAGGCAAATATCGAATAATCGCTGCCTGTACTGAGTCGGTGTTTTAAACCGAAAGAACATTTCACACCACATTCCCTCACTGGACCGCATTGCGTAACGTCACTGTACAAAAAGACCCGCAACGTTGAACACGCACCGATAGCAGCATTTATGCTAAGCGCGCTCTGTCTGCTGCCAAATTCCGCTAATGAACGTCAGTTGAATCGCAATTGGGACGAGGCATTAGAGGGTTTCCACTAAAACTTTGAACGTCGAATAATCCAAAACATGCAGACATAAGCTGGAATGAGGGATTTTCAGAAAGCCATTAAAAAAGAAAAAGTTGTTCCTAATGGCTCGATAGATGTCGTTAACCAGACAGGGGCGAGCGACCTTGCACATAATAAAATACAAATAAAATAGTAAGAATTTGTGTTTTTAAGTAAGCAGCAAAATATGAGCATATATTTCGTCAACGAATGCGTCTGACTCAGTGACATGCATTTTTGTTTACTTTTTTACTCTCTGGTCAACGCCATCTATCGCCGGTATGATGAACTACGTTTTAGTAGCTGTCAGAAAACTCCTCATTGGTCTTTTCGGGTTGGTCGGAATCTTTACTACAACTGCAACAAAAATGTCAAGTATGCAACAAAAATATCGGTAATTGTAGCAAGGCTCAAATTTGAGACTTCAGGAATGACATTATGCTGACTCAAAAAACGATTTGGTATTTGTAAGTTTCTGACTACCCCGATTATGGTCGTGAGTTTTATGTATTTATTTAGCTGAGTTTCACTTTAGTACTTTTTTATAACTTAAAAAGTTTAACGCTGCGCTGTGACTCATCTCAGCCGATGGACGTCCACTGCTGGATATAGGCCTCCCCCAAGGATCGCCATAACGACCGGTCCTGCGCCGCCCTCATCCAACGGTTTCCCGCCGCCTTCACCAGGTCGTCGGTCCACCGTGTGGGGGGCCTACCCACGCTGCGCTTTCCGGTACGCGGCCGCCACTCGAGAACCTTCCGGCCCCATCGGCCATCGGTTCTGCGAGCAACTGCGCTGTGACTGAGATCATATAATAGTTAATTTATGGAGGACTGGACTGTCAATGTCAAATTGTTTCATAGAATTTTCTTGACGGCCTATGGATTCCAAAAATGAAATAGTTTTCAAGAGTATTTGATGATTGCCATTATGATAGTTTCAAGTTACGGTTTGTACGGATTTGGACTACCCCTAAAGATACCAAGTATGGTCATTTGTTCTTTATTACCGTCTAAACATACATAAAAATAAAACAATTATGTGATTAACTGACTAACTGACAGACAACGCCCAGCCTAAACAACTGAAGATAGAAACATGAAAGAAATACATATTCGATAGTATAGAGTTCACTAAGAAAGGATTCCCCGAAAATGGGGAAACAACGAGGTGCTGAAGTTTTCCGAAATCCACGTGGACGAAGTCGCGGACAAATGAGTATGAAAACACTAACCTGGTGCAAAGTAACCGTGAGAACACTTTACTCCCATTGGTACCTAACGACTGCTCTAACTCCGGATTGCCGTTTCGTATAATTGGACTCTCTATATAAAGCCCACACTCAAATCATGTAAAAAATTCAATTTCAGCTCAGATTGCTTCGCATTACCGTTACGTTTCGCATTCGTAAGCTAAATCTTGACAACCGGATCCGTTTAGGAGTAACAGGAAAATGCTTTGTAGTTACAAACAAAAGAAGTTGTCATAGACTGGCGGAGATCCAATATAAACAAAAACAGTGGAGGAAAAACAAATGGAGTTTATAGATCAAAGGAAAACTCATCTTACGTTTACTAAGTAAATATTGCGGAAATCATAACATCTCGGGAAAACTATAGTGAGGTTAAAGGTTTCTCAAAATAATAATGGTCAATTTCGTCAACCTAGACTTCTTCTTCTTAGTCGTAACCTTATGGCTGCGAGGGGTGACCGCAGTGGGCCTCTTGTGTCACAAATCTTCAGGGCCCTCGATCTTTGGCCCGGTGTATGCTAGCCTTTAGTGTTGTCTTGGTAATTTCTTTCACCACATCACAATACGACGAGCCGCACCGCACGAAAAACCCGCTCCGCCCCGGCGTGCATTCAATAGTGCATATAAATTTTATGGAGGTATTTTTGTTTTTTTTTTTTTTTTTTTTTTTTTTTTTTTTTATTTATTGTACAAAACAAATAAGAAATTACATGGAGTGGATGTTTGCGATGCGTCCCGCCCCGATGCGGGCTGACCTAACATGTGTTTACCTTTAGTGTGTACGCTAAACACAAATGCATTATCTTTTACTTGCCCTCCTGAATGATAGAACGCATAAAAATAAATTTATTTCATTATAGATACCTATGAAAATAAAATATTAAAAACACTAGAACAAACAAAACTTACCCAAAACATACGAGTATAATATGTAACCATTTTAAACAGAGCCACTACTAGTACTACCGACAGGTCCTTAATTGAAAAGCCCGCCCCTGGTCATACCTGGCCCGAAGGTGCCCATAATGCTGGCCGCGTTTCCGCGTTGCATCGCTAATGACATTGGCGTGGCACCCATTGTGGATATTATAAACACATTTTTAATGTTTGTATATTATAGTAACTCTGTAACTGCCTCCGTGGTCTAATGGTTAGAGCATTGGGCTCTTGACACGGAGGTCGTGGGTTCGATTCCCACGGGGGGCACCTAGTGAAATGTCACTTTGTGCGTTTTTCCCCAGTTGGTTAGGACATTGCAGGCCGAGTCACCTGTTTGTCTGAACAGAAAGATGATTCCGTGCTTCGGATGGCACGTTAAGCTGTTGGTCCCGGCTACTATCACTGGTGGTAGTAGTCGTTACATAAAAAAAAAAACCACGTCAGAGGCCGTGAGGCGGTTTGAATAAACTCTGACACCAGGGCTTTGCAGCCCACTCGATAAGAAGAAGAAGTAACTCTGTGTTTGTATATTCTTCACACAAGTTTTTGCCACTTTCGTGTTCCGAACCACAGATGTTCGAACGACTCGAGAACATCGACGAGTCTAATGTTTGTAGGATTTCTACTAGAGTTTCTAAAACGCTTTAGAAGCACGTATACTCGCATTCAATGTTCTGGCACGTAGTTCAATGTGAACATGGTTTTGGTCTAGATCTAAATTTTTAGCACTAACGACATTTTGAACGGTCGGTGGAGACAGTCAGCAACAAAATTTGTAAAATTTTGTTAGTTTTTTGTAGATACGAAATAATATCTGTGGGTCCGGTGAATAACGGTCTAACTCAACTTAGATCCAAAATGAGTTTTTAATGCCATAATACTCAATTTTTTTTTCTCTACAAAATGGTGTTACTGGAATATTCATACCTTTAATAATTTCAGAGATAGACTTATTACAAAACGATTTAAGTCCATTTTTTTATCGTGCTCAATGGTTGAAATAGAGTTAGATCATAAAACCAATATAAAATTAGGTGAACATGGATTTACTTCGACTAAAATCCTTCGACACAATTTATTTTGTTTTGTGAAATATGATTTATCTGAGTTAAACCAAATTTCAAAAACCTTAATAGTTAATACCTACATAAAAAATCAAGTGTAGCTCATGAATATGATGCGCGTTTGATAGCGGGCTAAGTACGGAAACTGACATCATCTTGGACTGGGGAGAACGCTATACGTCTCACCAAAAATGTATGTCGAATAAGTGAGTTAAACCGTCAATCACCAAATATTTTCTTTTATGTAGTGAGAATAAGAATCATAGTATGAATACAATCTGGCGATTTTTTTTAAGGGTGGTACTGTTATATTGAACTAAGTGATAATGTCAGGCCTTGTTTTAGTTAGGGATTGCCGAACCGCACTTCAAGCATAGGCTTGTACATAGAGTGGTAAAGAAAATGCTGAATATGGTGGATATTAAAAGCTTAAACAGTGAGCTTAGAAAGTACATTTTGCAAGTGTTTGTTATATTTTTCCTTAAAAATATTATTAAATATTAGATTTAAATCCATACGCACAAAATGTTACCTTTGTGAAAAAGAATTTAACTCAAAAAACACTTTGTAATTTTGTGATGAGCTTGTTTTACCTAAATAAAACTACTTTTATCAATTCGTTTTGATTCAGTTCACAAAGTAAGTTTTCCGGTGGTGTGTATTTAAGAAAGGGATGGAATAAAAATGAAATTAAAATATAACATAAACCATTTTATACCAAGGTTATTGTGAAGTGTAAAAGACCCTAACTCAATTTAAATCATAATGTAACGTATTTTTATTAGTGTCAAAAGGTTTAATTCAACTTCTGAACGAAATATCTCCAGCACGGTAAGTATTTCATAGACTAAACTATATAATAATAAAAGACCATAAAAATATCTAGAAGACACAGTGATTTGCTTGAAAAAATATGAAACGGTTTTCGAGAAAATATTTTTTTTTACCAAAAAAATATGTTTTTAGGCTCTCCTGTAAACTTGAATTTTTTGAGTTGGACCGTTATTCACCGGACACACAGATATTATCTTGGTGGCGATTGTTGATTGTATAGTCATTGATTTTTACCAATCAGTGTTAGAGGTTTTTGACCATTGTATGGCATTGAGTTTTAACCAATCAGTGTTGGTTGCAGTTTGACGGTCCAACTGTGCACAGTTGGGAGATTTATTTTTTCTGAAGAAGTTGCTCCTTAATCGAACCAATCAGTCCAATTTGGTCTGAGGAAACGATTTGGAGATAGCCAACGGAACTCCTCAAAAGTTGACAGCAAATCATCGGCGATTGAAGGGACTTCAAAACTAAAATGTTACAAAGAATAAAAAAGGTACAGCTGATGTCTTTTACTTACGTTCTATTAGAATTTGGTTCAAAGCAAGCGCAAAAAATTACTCCAAACCCAGTCGCGAATCGTATCGGCTTAAAGCTTTAGGCTGCCTCCGTGGTCTAATGGTTAGAGCATTGGGCTCTTGACTCGGAGGTCGTGGGTTCGATTCCCACGGGGGGCACCTAGTGAAATGTCACTTTGTACGTTTTTCCCCAGTTGGTTAGGACATTGCAGGCTGAGTCACCTGATTGTCTGAAAAGAAAGATGATTCCGTGCTTCGGATGGCACGTTAAGCTGTTGGTCCCGGCTACTATCACTGGTGGTAGTAGTCGTTACATAAAAACCACGTCAGAGGCCGTAAGGCGGTTTGAATAAACTCTGATACCAGGGCTTTGCAGCCCACTCGATAAGAAGCTTTAGGCGCGGTTTATACAGAAGAGACGTGTGGCGGTGGCGGATAAAGTAGCACAAAATAGTGCTGGCGGATATAGTCAAACAAAGTAATACACTATAAACTTTATAGTACGTAGCATAGCGTCGTTTGGAGAATTACGCCCGCGCCTCAAGGTGACGTCGTCGGGCGTGATTCTCCTTTACGACCAATAATGCTACGTACTATAAGGTTATTATCGTGTAACTTTGACTATCCGCCACCGCCACACGTCTCTTTTGTATAAACCGTGCCTTAGATGAAAGTAAAATTACATTGATCTAAGCTTGAAACAGACTCCCTTAGAACAAATTTAATTTAAAAGGAGCAGGGTCTATTTTTTTTTCTACTTTTAATTTTTCATTTGTTTAGTACTTACTTATTATAAAAATTTTTTAAAGCTAGGTAGATACTTAAATGAAATAAATTTGATGCTGGCTTTACATAGACGTTAATTACCATTTCGTGCACCAGACTAATAGAAACAAGTTGGCAATTAGTATAGTGACAGGCTGGTAATTTAAATTCAAATAAATCACGAAATTCGGGTAAATGTTGGTGTAATTGTAATGATTTTGGTTTCGGTGCGGCGAATGAGTGAGACCTGAATAATATACTGCGTTATACTAATTAATTAAATTAATTAAATTAGATTAAACGTTATTCATAATATGTCCCTACAACACAACAAATAAGTACGTAAATTATTACATACATCATAAATTCACTACTATAACTCCTTCCGGTGTAGTGTATTGGATATCTGTAATGCCATGGAATTATAGTTCAATCTATCAATACACCACTACACTAGTTATTAATTAGTAAAAAAACTTTAAGGGTGTATTCAGACTGAATCTAAACAACTTTCTCTAAGGAACATGGGTCGAAATACGATAAAATTAATTGAACCTCCCATACAAAATTGCGGATGGACCGATCGATTTTCTATGGTTAAGAGCATTGGGCTCTTGACACGGAGGTCGTGGGTTCGATTCCCAAGGGGGGGCACCTAGTGAAATGTCACTTTGTGCGTTTTTCCCCAGTTGGTTAGGACATTGCAGGCTGAGTCACCTGATTGTCTGAAAAGAAGGCACGTTAAGCCGTTGGTCCCGGCTACTATCACTGGTGGTAGTAGTCGTTACATAAAAACCACGTCAGAGGCCGTAAGGCGGTTTGAATAAACTCTGACACCAGGGCTTGCAGCCCACTCGATAAAGAAGAAGTATGGGGGGTCCAAAAAAAATTCTCGTTTTTCGATCCATGTTCCTTAGGGAAAGTAGTTCAGATTCACGGTCTGAATATACTCTTAAAGTTTCGTTACTAATTAAAACTAGTTGTGTATAAGTTTCCTTCTTAATATTATGCTGACACTTTTTATGGAGATGATCAAACCATCAAACTGAACAACTTTCTCTATGGCACCAACATCAAAATCGCGAAAAGCTAAAGAGCAAAAGCAAGAGCTAAAACCTCACTTACACTATTATAAAATTTCGTAATACTCTCTACAGAAAGGCTTATAACTTATGTTAAGACACCTAATAATTTTCTTCAGGGGCTAAAACTAATTAATAATTATTTCCCCCAACTATTCCATTTTCAAGCACTTAAAAACAATTCTTAGCTTATACAAGGACGTAACAGAAAGAATCTCCGCTCTGGATTAATAATTAAGATTACAAAGGCTAAATGAAATCTAAACAAAAGGTGGCGAGCGCGGTGTCCCACTGAGATAAAAGCTTGTTGAATAAATTGTCTGTTAATATTAGATACTCTGGGTCTTTGGGTCTGGGCCCACTCCTCACTTATTCGTGAGAAGAGGAATTTGCCCTGCAGTGGGATTGTGTGTTTTTTGGGGAGGACTTTTAGCAAGACTTGTCTTGTATTATAGCGATCAGTGCTGGAGTGCTATTTTTGAAAGTCAAACATCCTAATTACAATAAGAAAGTGATTTCAAACAATAAGGGATTTAATTACACTTTCGAGTTCCGTATGTGTTAGGCGTATAGCATACAGAAGGAGTCGAGGCGGTGTCGAGGCGGCCTTAGCGAACTTGACATACGGTTGGTACGGTCACGTACGGTCTTTAGGATGTGTGCCATTCAAAAATAGCACTAATGTGCTCGCCCAAATGTTTTTTACACGCCATACACAGGATGTGTTACATAAATACTGTGTTTCAGACCGTCAAAGTGAATAACTTTTACTATGGGACCAAATCATGAATAAAAATTGATTATTCCTTTTTTCTCGTCTCTTTCTATGATTGGCATTTCATTATGAAGATTATCCTTAACAAATTTTTACAAATACAGGCTTCAATAAAAAAATCCCCGTCCAAGCCGACTCGTACCAATGAGTTTTTCGGAATTTATGTACGATTTGTTATACCACTGGCTTTTCGGTGAAGGAAAACATCGTGAGGAAACCTGCATGCTTCAATTTCGAGGCATGTATTGTACCCACTGTCCATTATAAGTGGCGACGGGCTCACCCCCTGTCACACTGGACAGAGTTTCGGTACTACTGGTGAAACGTGGATGTTCTGAGGTTTCAGAATATCTCTGACTACCCCCTCTGGGAATATAGTCGTGAGCATATGCTATGCTATGAATAAAAAAATCCGCGTTGGTGGAAAAAAAAATTTTAAAGAGCCTACCTACCTAAGTTGCACAAATTTATGTCTTATAATAACGTTGTAAAATACCATACAATCACGCACGACCATAAACCCTGAAAAGGTGTTCAGAAACATTATTTTAGCATAAGACTATTCCTATAGTAGGAACTATACAGAGTTTGAACGAATACAGTTTTTCAGTTTGATGGTTTTTATCGCTGCGACATCGCCGCGATATCGCAGACGTAATCTCGTCTAATCATGAGTGAAGCACCCATTTCTTTTGTGTGCGTGCTGTCCGCGGTACATAACGTGACGGGTTGTAGCACCTGCGCCTAGAGCTAGTGCATCTGTGTGAGTGTAGGTCCCTTGTAGAACAGACGAGATTGTATTACCTTGCATGCTTCACATCTTTTCAGTGCAATATTCTGTCCGTATTTCTTTCAAGTCCGTCATCGCCGCGTGATATTTGAGATCAATCAGCGTAGCGGATAACGCTCAGTCTACGCCGGAGCTTAAACTAGCAGCTATCCAGTAGCGATGTGGTGGCGATGCTGTCGTTGCGATACAGATGCGACGTTGCCTAGGCTCAAAAAATCAGCCAAGAGCGTGTCAGACTCTCCCATGAGATGGATCCGTAGTAATTATATGTAAATCTTAACCCGGGCGGGGCATAGAGACAGGCAGACAGACAGAATAGACTCAAGTATAAGGGTTTCTTGTTTGACTACGGAACCCTAAAAATAGCTTGTGTGATAGGTCTCTAATGTCGTGCATCGATCATGAGTCGAGGCATTACTCAGTTAAAGTTGAGTCGAGTCGATTTCTCGCAACGTTCGCATGTTTATATCATCATCATCAGCCTGTGAACGTCCCATTGCAGGGCACAAGCCTATCCTAAAGGAAAATTTCTTCTTCAGAGTATGAATATGAAGGTTTCCCCACAATATTTTCTATCACAGTTTGAGAGCAATCGGTATCACGTACATAAGTTAGAATTTGTATCTTGTTTATTGGTATATTGTTGATTTTTAACAACAAGGGAATAACAAATTGTTTACTTACAATCACAAAGTCAACTCAGTAACCAAGCGTACACAGTTGGTTACAACAAACATTCCAGAGACGTGTTTGATGTTAATTGTGTGATGTTTTTGGAGGGAAAATTGGAGGCAAGTTAACAGAAGCGTGAGTAAAGTTAAACAGGGTCGTATCGCCAACACACACTTGTCTAAGTCTCTAGAGGGACGATAATTATGTTTCAAAAACTGATAAGATCACGATTATAAGATTATCACTCTTTGTATTCAAGACTGTAAGGAGAGAAAAATCAAATGGCTTTAAGGTGGTTTCCGTCCATACAAAACGTTGTCGTATAACACTCGTAGACGGTGTTAATAAAAGTAATGTTTTATATATGGAAAAATAGCTTAGAAAATCTAATTTGCGCATATCAAATAATATTTACAATTTATAATATTATTACAAAGATATCACGCTTTGAAATTATTCATACAAAATTTCAAACCCTTATATCTTCGTGATTATATTACAAATTGTAAATATTATTTGATATGCGTAAACTAGATTTTCTAAGCTATTTTTCCATATATAAAACTTTACTTTTATTAACACCGTCTACGAGTGTTATACGACAACGTTTGTTATGAAATTGACAGCTCTCCAACCACCTTAACTAGATTTTTTTTGTGTTAATTTTGACACACGTTTCTAAGAAAGTTGGTATACGTAAGTAAGTCCATTATTACACGGCGGTTATAGCCCTCGCTTCGCTCGGGCGATAATTTACACGTAATGCACTATTTTAAACTTCAAAAATTGTGTTGGAAAAGGGATTATTATGGCAGTACTTCTAGTATTTATTCTGTGGTCTTAAATTTTCGTAGGCATGACAGTCTGCGACGAATGTTATTAAACAAAGTGTTCATCAACTATCCTTGCATTTTTAAACCAACTTAAAATCTCATCCAGTGAAACTAATTTTCTTCAAAACGGCTTCTGTTACACAATAAGCTCAGGAAACCTTGTGTATGCTAGACGCAGTCTGGAAAGATAATGAAAATACGACAAAAGAACGGAGACTGATTTTTCTTCAAGATTTCTAAGGGCTGGCACAAGGTTGAATGGATTTTCTTATTAGCCAACTGGAGCTCTATTCAAAATATTGTTCTTTTACAGTATTGTCAAATATGTAAGAGGCTAGTTTAAAATTGAAACTAGCTAAAAGGAAGATGTTGTATTTTTACTACCTAAAAAAACCGGTCAAGTACGTGTCGGGCCACGCGCAGGGTAGGGTTCCGTAGTTGCCCGTCTCAATATACGGACTTAGAAGGGAGCTTTTTGTTTTATGGCATATGGCATGGCATATGCTCACGACTATATTCCCCGAGGGTGTAGTCGGAGATATTCTGAAACCTCAGAACATCCACGTTTCACCAGTTGTACCGAAACTCTGTCCAGTGTGACGGGGGGTGAGCCCGTCGCCACTTATAATGGACAGTGGGTACAATACACGCCTCGAAATTGAAGCATGCAGGTTTCCTCACGATGTTTTCCTTCACCGAAAAGCCAGTGGTGTTGCAAATCGTACATAAATTCCGAAAATCTCATTGGTACGAGTCGGCCTGGACGGGGATCGAACCATCACCTCCTGCACGGCAGGCAAGGTTACTCGCCACTGGACCACCACGGCGGCACACGGCTTTTTGTTTTATACTACGGTTTAACGGCTAATAAAGTCTAAAAAGTACATTTTGAAAGTTGGTCGACTATTATTCGTTAACTTGTAAAGCTTACTTAGCTTTTAATTTTAAAAAACCTAAACTAAATGCAACCAGCTGATCGAACGTTTGTATGAAAAGTTGAAACTATTTTTTGCGAATTTCTTATAGGTTTCTTTGGAAAAGTTGTTCAGTATCATGGGTACAATAACCCCTTAAAGTAATACAACTATTTACCCTAACACCCTGTATTACCACTAGTATTAAGTTGCATTTTAATTAGTAACCGCAGAATGGTTAACATCCGAAACGTTATTTTCACTAACAACATCACGGAATAAATGTTAAAAGTTCCTGGCTCGCGTCTCTCGACCACTTCCGAGGCAAAGAATAAAGAAATATAAGGTTAAATTTAAACGGTTGGCGAAACTTAACAACCGCATTTGGTATCTATCACTAAGTAAAATTTGCGTGATTATGACCCGCCGCCCTGTCATATTATTTACAGGTCAATGTCCGCCCGCGCCCCGTGCATTGCAGCCTTACTGTATATAATTATAATTTTGTCATCAATACCAATTTAAAACATTGATAATGCAATCAGTTATCATCAATATATTGCGGATTTCATGCTATCTGTATCATGGTGAAATTGATATCATTAGCATCCTTTTAAACAAAGACTCTACCCATCGAACTGAACAACTATTACTATGGGAGCAATCCGGTCGAAGCAAAAAAAAAATCTGAAGTTGCATACATTTTAGCCGAGTAGACATTGCAGTTTATTATGAAACAACTGATTATTTTTTTTGCTCCGATCGGTTTGCTCCGACAGTAAAAGTTGTTCAGTTTGATGGGTAGTGCCAGTGATATCAATTTCACCCTGTAGTGACTCATTCGTAGTTGTAATTGCCAAAATGAACCTTCTGTACCCTGTTTGGTATCTGAGGTTAGCCTCAAACCTTCCCACATGTAATTAAGGTTAATTGGGCTTTTTAATCGTAATGCTTAAGTACGTGGGGAGAATATGGTGGGTAATTTGTACGTAGCCTGACCAACGGCGAAAGAGCTGGAGAAAATAATATCTAAGAAGAAGAGAATATGTATATCAACAAACATAATCATAATTATTATGCTCACGACTATACAGGGTATAAACCCCAATGTGTTAATACAATAAGGGGTTGCTACAGACTTAGATCAAAGTAAAATGAATGGATAGGCCTAATAAAAGCAGTGGTCGTTGGTTCCGCCAACGGCCGTAAACTGAGTCACACACCTTTTTGTCTATATTGTACACACATGTCATGTATTTTATTGTTTAAACTTTGTATAAACTAGCTTTAATATTTATGTGCAATAAGGCAAATGAAGATTTCTATTCTATTCTAAAAGCGAGTTAAGTTGAAGCAGATGCACTACTAGGGCAATTGGTCCATACAAACTAGCACAATTGTCTATCAGAACTAGGGCAATTGCATACACATTTGAAGTATACCATTCATTTGTTTTTCCTCATTTTTCTGGTTTGAAATGTTCGCGTAAGGCCTATCTATTAATTTTACTTGGCATCTAAGGCTACAGACCATTCAAGTGAACAACTTTTACTATGGAACCAACATTGAAATCGAGAAAAAAACATCAAAAACTACACGACCAAAATTTTTATGCTATTTCTATGTAGGTCCTATAGTGAATATTGTTCAGTTTATTGGTCTGAAGCACCCCTTTAAGTATATTGGGTCATTTTTAATTAGTTAGCGAAACTCAACCAAGGCACTTGTTAATGATAACAGATTGCATTACCAATGTTTATAATCGGTATTGATGATTTACAAAATTATTATTATCGTACGTATCGTACGCAGTGCGCGGCCGGCGGGCGAACATTGACCTCATAATCATATGATCGAGCGGGGTGTCATTACCACGTAATTGTGCTTAGTATCAGATACCCAATGCGTTTGTTAAGTTTCGCCAACTAATTAAATTTGACCTTATATAATGCATTTTAGTTTACACCCTGTATTGTCGGAGGAAGTAGTCAGCTTTTTGAAACCTGAATTTTTACCATTTACCTTCTCGGCAACCGACGCGACGAAACGCGTTGGCTCAATGTAAATTAGAAGTCCACTTGCATTCAATAATTTTTTAGCCTTCTCATTAGGCCTCTGATCAAGCCTAACGAATAGATACACCGCCATATAACGCGTAGAACCAATTGAATAACATGCTTCATGGAGGCGCTCGAAAAGTCCAAATGAAATACCACTAAAATGGTCAACCTAACCTGGTACCTGGCGTTGCTTAACTTTGGTGATCGTTTCTAAAATCAAAGCTATATTACGTTAACGAGTGTTTAAAATGATGTACTTACTTATTATTATGATTGTCTTTTCCTTATAAAGGCTATGGACACTAATGTCTCGATAGATCCTTTAGAGCCTTATATAGGGCCTTTGGGAGGCCTGCGTGGGGCCGAAGTTAACACGTAGAGGCGCCCGTCATACAATTTGTTATTATTATACAGGGTGTTACATAAGTAAGAATAAATTTTTAAAACTCTTAGACTGTTTACATCGTCAAACTGAACAACTTTCTCTATGGAACCAACATCGAAATCGCGAAAAAAAAATCTGATATCCCATACATATTTTAGCACGAGTCGATTTGTAGAGAATAGAACTAACATTTTTTTTTTTCGCGTATTCGATATTGGTCCTATAGTGAAAGTTCTTGAGTTTGATGGTCTAAACCACACCCTTAAATGTTTATTTGTGTTTTTGTAACACCTTGTATGTCTTTTTCTTATCTCGGGACATAAGTGTCCCCGGCATTTGGTAGGCGTGCGTGGGGCCGAAGCCAAAACGTAGAGGCCCATAAGACAATTTGATCTAAATGAGTAGGCCGGGACGGGGTTCGAACCATCGCCTTATTATTATCAACTCAGAAGAAAACAATAAATCAGAAAACACCAAGCACTGACTTCACTAACATCCACCACTTGGACTTGCCAATACCATAGGTATTCTCAATTAGCCAACGCTTGTATCCATAGTTTAGCTTCAACTTCACCAGACCCTGTAATGAAACTACTCTATATCGAATAACACAAGTTGTCCGGTCTCCATGTAAACTAAGAAGACTCTAGATATAGCTCTTAAGTTTAAAACGGTAAGGGTATTTACAGCTTGGGATTCGGGTCATCATGTTTGGAACGAACTATTAATTGGGCTATCGGGCGTTGGGGCCAAATAATTCGGGTTTGCTGGCAAACTCTGGGCATCGAAGCGAAAGTTTCTGTTAGTACTAATAGTAGTTTGTTTACATTTAAAAGAGGAAGCTAAGTGAAATTGGAATTGGTGTTCAGGAAGTGAATTCCTGTTCTTTTACAGTTTTAGTATGTTTGAGATTAGTTTATAATTAAAGTTGCGGGTGGAACGTGGCACCTTTTTTTTCATTGAATATCGTATTAGACGACAAAAGGATAAGGTATTTTTATGAAATCATGAGAGCTACAAATTATTTAGTCAGCGACGGCGTTGCTTGAAATTCACATGCAAAACGACCAGAGGCCGTGCGGCACAGCCAAAGTCAAAGTCAATATAATTTATTCAATACATGAGCTTGAAGCACACTTATTAAACGTCAAATCTTTTTTAAGCTACCACCGCGTCGGAACGTGTTGTCGCTATAGAGAAGATGCGGCCAGAAACTCTACAACATAACACGACTTAATAACTATTACAATATACATTCTTATAGCCGTGCCGCTTAATATGATTATTAAATTACGCCTTAAGGCTAGCCATCATTATTTGACGTCATTTAATTATCATTAACAGCCCGGTAAACCCCACTGCTGAGTATAATTCTGTGTGTCCGGTGAATAACGGTCCAACTCAAAAAATTCAAGTTTACAGGAGAGCCTAAAAACATATTTTTTTGGTAAAAAAAAATATTTTCTCGAAAACCGTTTCATATTTTTTCAAGCAAATCACTGTGTCTTCTAGATATTTTTATGGTCTTTTATTATTATATAGTTTAGTCTATGAAATACTTACCGTGCTGGAGATATTTCGTTCAGAAGTTGAATTAAACCTTTTGACACTAATAAAAATACGTTACATTATGATTTAAATTGAGTTAGGGTCTTTTACACTTCACAATAACCTTGGTATAAAATGGTTTATGTTATATTTTAATTTCATTTTTATTCCATCCCTTTCTTAAATACACACCACCGGAAAACTTACTTTGTGAACTGAATCAAAACGAATTGATAAAAGTAGTTTTATTTAGGTAAAACAAGCTCATCACAAAATTACAAAGTGTTTTTTGAGTTAAATTCTTTTTCACAAAGGTAACATTTTGTGCGTATGGATTTAAATCTAATATTTAATAATATTTTTAAGGAAAAATATAACAAACACTTGCAAAATGTACTTTCTAAGCTCACTGTTTAAGCTTTTAATATCCACCATATTCAGCATTTTCTTTACCACTCTATGTACAAGCCTATGCTTGAAGTGCGGTTCGGCAATCCCTAACTAAAACAAGGCCTGACATTATCACTTAGTTCAATATAACAGTACCACCCTTAAAAAAAATCGCCAGATTGTATTCATACTATGATTCTTATTCTCACTACATAAAAGAAAATATTTGGTGATTGACGGTTTAACTCACTTATTCGACATACATTTTTGGTGAGACGTATAGCGTTCTCCCCAGTCCAAGATGATGTCAGTTTCCGTACTTAGCCCGCTATCAAACGCGCATCATATTCATGAGCTACACTTGATTTTTTATGTAGGTATTAACTATTAAGGTTTTTGAAATTTGGTTTAACTCAGATAAATCATATTTCACAAAACAAAATAAATTGTGTCGAAGGATTTTAGTCGAAGTAAATCCATGTTCACCTAATTTTATATTGGTTTTATGATCTAACTCTATTTCAACCATTGAGCACGATAAAAAAATGGACTTAAATCGTTTTGTAATAAGTCTATCTCTGAAATTATTAAAGGTATGAATATTCCAGTAACACCATTTTGTAGAGAAAAAAAAATTGAGTATTATGGCATTAAAAACTCATTTTGGATCTAAGTTGAGTTAGACCGTTATTCACCGGACCCACAGAATTAGGCCTCTTCATTTTCACGCCAATCAGAACGGTCCCACTAGTCTCATCCTCGGTTGGCCGGCTACTCTACATAAATGTGACCCGGTCACCTGGCTGCTGGTCTGCCCACATTTCATTATGAAGCCTTCAATATACTGAAACTGACAAATTCTACAATCTCACGCTTAAAACTCATATAGAAGATTATGGTCGTACTCGACTGTCATAAGTTCAAAACTTAATCTATTTGTTTTATTAAGTATTTTATTACAATCAAAGACACATCTTATCCAATCCATCATTACATGACCGTATAAAATCTAACCTTGAAACTTTTAAGTACCTACCATTTTTTCCTGGACCAGCAAACCCTGTCCCTTAAACCCCCAACATATTCATTAAAACATATCCCTAAGTTCAAATTCCTTCTACAATCTAAACTATCCTGCATAAATAAAAAGCAATATGCCCAGTTTGTGCCAATCACTCCCAAATCTCGTTTTGGACGGCTTTAATATTTAATACGAAACAGTGTGAGAGGGCGACCCGAAAATCAGATTGGGTTGTGTCATACATGATAATCAGTCTGAGGTTTTACGGCCCTTCGAGCATTAGACTTGATCTTGAGATTTAGATTTGGCCGTAATGCCACAGTTGTGAAACTCTGCGGTCGCCACAGGTCAGTCATGCGGTGCGTGCGATATTGAATGTGCTTCCAGTCGTAGTATCGTTTTGTACCTTATTTCTTTCCTGCAAGGCGTAGTTTAGGATGCTCGACGGCCTGCTGAATGACGATGTGAGCAAAATTGCAGGGAGCGACTGGATGAGGAAGGTCGAGTGTATTATGGAAGAGACTTATATGTTCAGGAATGGACGATGACTGGGCGATGAAGAAAATTATGCTATACTATAATCTTCTTCTTATCGTGTGGGCAAGCCCTGGTGTCAGAGTTTATTCAAACCGCCTTACGGCCTCTGACGTGGTTTTTATGTAACGACTACTACTAACAGAGATAGTAGCCGGGACCAACAGCTTAACGTGCCATCCGAAGCACGGAATCATCTTTCTTTTCAGACAATCAGGTGATTTAGCCTGCAATGTCCTAACCAACTGGGGAAAAACGCACAAAGTGACATATCACTAGGTGTCCCCCGTGGGAATCGAACCCACGACCTCCGTGTCAAGAGCCCAATGATCTTAACAATTAGACCACGGAGGCTATAATGAGATACTATAATGAGATATACTAAGACAATGTATATTATTCTCACATACATTATCCGCCATTATTATTGCTACCTCATCGGCATCACGCGAGTTCTTAGAATTTTCCTCCCTAATACGTGGGCGTCCTCGCAAAAAGGAACCAGATGTTGGGTTCATGTTAAAGTTAGATTCGTTATCGTTATATTCGATAGATCAGTCACATGATCATAAAACATGGAATTATAAAAAAGCTGGGTTAATATGCCGACAACTGGACCCTTATTCGGTTTACGCCCATATATAAATGTTTTTAATGTACTGTACTGTAAACGTACGGTAATATTGATACTTTGACCAATAGTTAGAGTACCAGAAATATAAAGTGCATAAAAGTGCACCTGGATTGATGCTCTTCGTGGAATTTGATATTCTGAATTTTTTTATTCGAATCTAAGCACCATGATTTTGAATAGCACCTCAATTTGGACATCTGAGCTATTTCATGAATAGCATCTAGATTGGTGTTTTTTTTTTAATACCTTGCCTAAACAAAATTTTGCTAGCATTAACTCGGAAAGATACTTGACCCCCGATACGTCCGCCTTACTATGGCAAATTTCTCTACCGTGATGGCAAGTCAGGAGAAGTCTCCGAAAGGTGGACAAAATACTTGACGCTCTTTATTGAAAAGTCGTAGAATACTACATTAGTTCCAGGGTTTTCCTAAGACACATTGTTCGACCTAGAAAAAGGTAGCGTTTCCTGGATACACGGTCATTTGAAGATAAAAGCAAGGTGTTTTCATATCGTCTTCATCTGGTTTGATCAAATTCAGTACGAGTTCAAGACACTTTGGCGTTTCTCCTGGAGCTATTGGGACTTCATTGTCTATTGTCGTAAATGGTCGCTGTAAATCCTGGTAGTACAACAGCAGTTATAGTGTAAGGTCAAACCTGGTTACAAGAGGATTTTATCCAAGAGTGTCCAAGACTAAAATCTATGTAGGTAGGTTAAAAAAAACCTTTAAAACGCTTCCCGTAACTCAGTGGCTTTAGTATCTCCGACTTTTCCTCACTTTAGCACTAATACAAAAGAGAATACACAAATATCGTTGAAGTAAATTGTGAATCCGCGAAACACCAACAAACTCTTAACGAATTTCTTTTATCTCACAGCTTCAAATCCCGTCAACGTTCCTTCAGAGCGTTCGTATGAATAACAAATCCCCGAATAACACCAAAGTTTTAACAGAAAGGTCTTCAATCTCCAATCCTCTTAGTTCCACATCCGGCAAACCGCGAAATATCTTTCACTCGAATTCTAGAGTAAATCTCATTTATTCATTCGTCACTTGCGTCTCGGAGTTACGCATTAGGGTCTCGACGTAGTAACAAGAGGTGGCGACAGAGATTTAAGAACTCAACATTATGCCATTATTAGATACACAAAACCAATCCGTTTGGTGTTATGACCAAGCCAGTCTGATAATCTGTAGGTCCTGGGTTCAAACCCCGATTCTCAATTTAAATATTTGTGGGTAGAGACCAATTTAATAAATTTATTAAAGATTAAAATGTTGACCTATAGACCAACGCTGGCAATTAGTTGGACTCGAAAAGTCTATAACAACAAAGATCTGCGAAGTATTCATCTGTTATAAAACGCGAACGTATGCACACCTTCAAGAAAGTGGCTAAATCGGGGCGTATGTCGCAAAAAGTAGTCTTGACTGCTCAACATTCGCACTACACGAGTATCAAAAGTGCTGCTGATCTATAGATCAGCGATATCGGCGATATATCGCCACGCGAAGGAGAAAAGGAAATATCATAGTTGACTGAACCTTTACTATTTGGAAAGGAAAATTGAGGAAAAGAAAGTCCAAATCACGCACTTCTATCAGCGATCAAACTCTTTACTTGACTTTGTCTAACAATTGCAATATTCCTTTCGTAGTTTACCCAGATGTTTTATGTTTAAGTGTTCGTAAACTTCTGAGACTTCAATTTGAGATTCGATACCCTCTCAAGTAACAAAGTCTCATCCGCTAATCCGCTAACACCTCTAACCAAACTGCAACCTTCTAACACGTCAATAGAGGGGGTGTCATTATGCAAAACAGTTGGGCTCTGAACGACAAGCTCGCCCACAGAATGAGCCGGCGGTTCCCATCCCAGCATACTTATTAACCAAGTCAGCTGTTCAATACAACTTACAAGGAACTCAAGGAAGATCCAAAGATGGTAATGCGATTTGATTATTTAAGCTCTGCAAATGGAATCTTTGATAACAAAATCTAATTTGATCTCGTAATCGTTTTGGAACAATGAATCTTTTTGTAAATCAAATTTCTATGAATAGTAATGTTGGTAACCTGAGAGATTCACGAAGCTTTCCTGTTTATTTTATAAATGGATTTCTTATGTAATAACGCTGAAGATGAAAGGCGGCTTGGAAAATGTCTTACAGTAAATTGATCACTAACTTGCGACGACTATAGGTTGGTGTAATGGTTACCACGACGGACTGCCAAAACACTGCAATTGTATCTCGGTTCGCTTTATGTACTCGTAATTCGTTTGCATGTGGAATCATTGCAATTTTCCTTCACCAATCTACACTGGCGGAGTTTTTAAAGATTTGATGTAAATATTTTATCACCACTGGCTCTTCGTTGAAGGGCAACATCATGAGGAAAACTACATTCTATCTGATACATTTTCACGACTAAACGTTAAAATCGTGATCGTTATGCATGTAAACCAAAACCACCCTGGACACCTCATACGGGATGAACTTTCAAGAAGAAGTATTTAGTAAGCTCGAGTTATTCTGAGTGAATGACTGTCTTCCACCTCACGTAGAGAGGGTTTTATCAACATTCAAAGCGGTTGAGGGCAGAGTGTCCATACTACAGGGTGTAAGGAAAAGTAACCTTTAAACCACATACTCTACCCATCAAACTGAACAACTTTTACTATGGGAGCAAACCGATCAGAACAAAAAAAATCTGCTGTCCCATACTGCAATTCCTACTGGACTCAAATGTATGGGACAGCTGATTTTTTTAAGTTCTGATCGGTTTGCTTCCATAATACCCTGTATACGTAGTACAGTACCTTTCTATCTATAACGTCACTCCTCTTTGCCAGTGGGGTAGGCAGAGACCAGGGCACGCCATCTACTACTCCTTACCTATACCTCTTTTCACATCCATACAATGCCCGTCGGTTTCGAGTACTCCGCACCTCCCCTTTTTGTAGGACACCCTTAGGACCGATTTGATCAGAATACGTCTTAAGAGAGCATCAACTTCAGCTCCATATAATTTCTACCAGTACCGAAAACTTATATTAAGTATCAAAGTTTTTACTTAACACTCGCGCCAAGCATTCCTTAAACAATTTCACTAAATTATTCGACTTCGTAATAAGCTAAAATAAACAGTTTTAAGGTGAAAGTACTTAATAAAGGCCAAACACAACAACTTCTACTTCTGCTTACTGTTAAAGATGCGGTCAAACCATCACGGTTTGCGGTCACAATTTCACTGTGGTTGCTCTGCCAGATAATATCACAGAGATTATAATTCTTTACGAAGGCGCGAGTATTTCGAGTTGGTAAAATAATTTATTTAATAGCTCCCAAAGTGGGGTAAAGAACTCCTCTCACAAGGTTGGGTGCAAGTTAGTGGTTAACTTGCTGTCAGAGAATTTTCAAGCCGCCTTAACCTAGATACTACTTCCGTCCGTTATAACGCCCAAATGTTTCAGGTAATTTAAAAAAAATTTAGGGTCTTATTATGCTTATTAGTAAAAAAACTACATATTTTCGAGAATCGGAGAAAATAAATAGTTTCAGTAATATCTGGGATAATAGGCTTCTGACTTAGCTGAAACGAATAGTTAGTTACACAGGCATATAAATCTAGAACCATCTGCTTAACGTGCCTTCCGAAGCAAGGAAAGGTAAACTGGTTTGTATTGAATTAAAATAAGGTGCTTATGATATAATTATACTAGTTCATAGAACGTTTCGAATACCGGAACTCCATTCCATAATAGAACAATGTACAATTCATACATTGAAATGAAACTTTTTTTTATTTCTATCGTATCGAGGTCTATTTAAATCTCATATTTGACGTTTCGCCCTTAGAAAATATTTCTCTACATACCTATCTATTCAATAAGGATTCGTTTCCACGATAACGAGCACTCTATAGAGATACTATGACCTAAGTAGGTATAGTGTACTTCATGGGACGACGCGACGACGCAGCACAATAGGGAAGCTCAACTATAAAACTTCAATAGAAATTGGCTCCAGAGAATGATGCTTTAGATATCTAGGGTAGCATGAGTTTTATCGCGTATCACAAATTTACGGTAAATTATGTAGGCAAACACGCACACTCGTACCCATACACGCATGCCCAGTTCGTAATGACATGCACGCACGCACTTGCACAATATGCACTCACATATGCACGCCAACTTTTACGCACTCGCATATGCACGCACGCACTTACGCACTTACACAGGCATGCACCTGCAACCATGCTCCTAAATACACTCTCATAGTTACGCCGACACACGCATGCTTGCATGCACCAACTCACACTCATACCACAACCCCAACATTCCATAAAACCGAACTGATTTAATTATCTGCTACTATAGTAGCATCGGCCTGTCCACAAACGTTTTGTGTGTGTGCGTACAATACATACTGCAAAATTGCTAGACGGACTGCTATGTTCCAAGTGGGGTTAAATAGCGGGAGGAGATAAGTGTCGCTTATTTACGTAGTAATAGTTAGTATTCTTTGCTCATACAGGTGCTCTCCCTAACGCATAAACTCGCGCACAAACTCTCATTATCAACGACAACTAACCCGAACATGAAACCAAATATAAAACCAGAAATATAAACTAAACCAGACATGAACGTATGAGAACATGACTACACCAGAACCATAACGATACCAGAACATGACCATACCAGCACATGATCATACCAGAACATGACTAAACCAGAACATGACTAAACCAGATGATTTAACCAGAAAATTACTTCCATAACACAACCCCTTTAAACGGATGTGGAAAGGAATTAAGATCACATCTATTTTGAGTTAACTACCTCATTCTGCACCCAAGTTACCTAGATCGCGTACCGCGTTCGCTTACCCTTAAGTTACATATAAGCAAAACACACAACTCCTATTTCAACTCACAGTTAACTGTCGAAGTTTGTTATTGAATCCAAGAATCGTAAATCAAAATTAGTTACTTTGAACTCAGATGCAACCACATAAGGAAGAAGTTGTACTTCTTACCTATTCCAAGATCCAAGATCCACTCCCTCTCACCCTTAATCGTGATAGTTGGCCTTTGCCTAGTGGGATCTAACAGGATATAACTTATTTACTTTATATGATTAGTCAATGGTACACTACATTCCAATGAAAAGATTGTAGATTAAGAATCCCTAAAAATACGATTGTCACCATTGTTCTCAACCAGTTTTCAGACCTATAAAATCTCAGTAGATACGAATATGCTACGAATCGTAGCCAAAGTGCTATACGTGCTACAAGTGTGTAAAGACTATAAAAGCCGACAATGAATGGAAAAAAAATTACATACATACGGACATCATTTCACGAGGTGATCAGAAATATTGCTACAACTATCAACATTCTATTTAAGAATGTAGTTGTAGCAATGCTCACATTTAGCAATTTAAGTTTCAGGATGGAATGACGTTTCAAGTGGTGAGAGGTGGCTAGCCTTTCGCCCATATAAACATCGCATAAGAAACCATTAATTCCTTAGTTGCCTCGTATGATACCCACGGAAATAGCCGGAACCACACGGAGGAACGAACGGAAAATAGTTTTTTTGGAAAAAGCACAAATTGATGCCTCTTGCCTCTCTAGGAGTGTTCCATGAGATTTAATTCGACATTATTTGTGTTTTTCTCCAGTCCATTCTTTCTCTGCATGTCACCTTCATTAAACCATTATCTCCAGCGTAATTACAATATTTTAAACACCCCGAGAGATAACATCCGAATAACGAGTTATTTTAAAAGCTTTTGCGTTAAAATACATTTCGCGTGAATTTCAACCCTCTAGCGGATATCAGCCTCCCACTTCCCCCAACGATTACGAACTTCAGTAATGAAAGAGTGATAAATATTTATTGGCAGGCGTACAGTCGGTAACGATAGTCGGTTACCTTAATTTTACCTTCATTTGTCGATTAATTATGGTTAAAAATTGATTAGCACAAGTCGACAAAGGCGAGGATCGAACCATCAAAAGGGTATCGCAAGGCCACGCTACTTTCCATAATAGACCACCACGTCTCCACAGAATAGACAATAGCATGTACAGGGTGAAATTGATATCATTAGCATCCATTTAAACTAAGAGTCTACCCATCAAACTGAACAACTTTTACTATGGGAGCAAATCGAACAGAGCAAAAAAAAAAGTGCACCGCCTACTCAACTCAAATGTACTATGCAACAGCTGATTTTTATTTTGCTCCCATAGTAAAAGTTGTTTAATTTGATGGGTAGACTCTTAGTTTAAAAGGATGCAAATGATATCAATTTCACCCTGTAGATCCATACAGAGATTGTTGACAAATAATAAAAATGTCAAAAAGTAAAAAATTAAGGGGGGTTCTCAACAAGAAACTAGTTTTTATCTATGTTTTTTCTTCTCGCTCTATAGTAAAAACGGTAATACATACAAGCGTCAAACTTGGTGTGATTATAGAGCAAACTCTTCAGTATAAAAACAAATAATAAAAACCGGCCAAGTGTGAGTCGGTCTCACGCTTAAGGTCCCGAAGAAAAAGAGTTTTTTTCCATGTTAATATGTTGTGTTCTGTGGTGGTGTGGTACGGAACCCTCGATACGCGAGTAGCCCGACTCGCATTTGACCGATTTTTATATTCTAGGTATAGGTACCTTGCGATATGTAATCGGGCAATTTCGTAAAAAAATATCCCGGTTACAAAATGGAATACAAAAAAAACATATCTTTATTATAATTGGAACAACGTAGAATGATTCGCACTTATTTGAAATGCATAATAACAGTTGCAAATTGGATAAAAAATGATTATTTTCAAAGAAAATGTGATTATTTTGGGACAAGAGAGTGGTTCAGGCTTCCATTTTGTAACTTTTTTGGAACGAAATTATATAATTATACAGTTTATTCTTAGTAAATGTGTCTTTTTTCTTTAAAAATAACAATCAGTGAACCTTAAAAAGGCATCAATTACCTGTAATAAACTAAAATATATCTATTTTGTAACTTTTTAAACTAGGTCGGTCATTGTGGGACATTACTAATAATGGGGGTTCAAAACTAACTTTAGTCTTATTTTTTAATTTATTTATAATAAATGACCTATATAACCTGCTAATTTTACAGATTATTAATTAAATATTTAAATAATCAAAACCTTCATTCAAAACAGTCTTTGGTTTCAGTGTAAATTGAGTGCAAACTGATAGACATGACAAAATGTGTGCGGATATATTTAGAAAAAAACGCCCAATCGGTAGGTAGTGCACAGTGAAAAAACCAAACAAATGAAGTTAATAGGTAAGTAGCATTATAAACTTTTGATTATAATAAATGTGCTTCAATACAGTTTGGAAGTCACCGTTTTTTTAGTGCAGGCGACAAAACGAAATGTTTATTTTATTTTATAGGAACGCAGGTCAAGTGGCAATAAATCGATATTAACCAGATCATTTGACCCAATGTTACAAACGTAAAGTTATTTTTGTTATAGCTACACCTATAACATTAAACCCAAGCATATAAGACCTTCGTAGAATAAAATCGTTAATGAGTGATTCGCCCATGCTCGAATTTTTCGTGTCCACGCTGAGAATCCTAGTGTAACGTGAACTTATGCATATCATTTATTTTTTTTATTGTAAAGGGCTATGTGTTTCACTTGTGAACATGAATTTTAGTATGTATATACGTACACATAAATAAATAAAAATAATTATGTGTCGAAATTCAGCTTTCGGTGGCGTGTCCACAATCCATTTTTTTCCATAAATATGCTCGCCAAGCAAATGTTTCCAAATATAATCCAAATAAGTTATGCCCTATATGATCTTCATAAAGCAGACTATCTTAAATCAGCTGAAAAATGGTTCTGTATACATCGTGGACCTTTGGACACTCGATCAAAATTTGTCCAGGCATCAGCATAAGTTTCGGTGGCAAATATTCAAGACGATTTTTCTTACTGTAAAAGCATTAAATATGAGCTGTTTTCTAATTAAACGTACCATATCGATGTCGTCCTAAGACCCTAGGGCCATATCCACATGACACTGCTACTGGATGTCTCACTAAACGCGGAAGTATAGCCTTCGGTGGCAAGGGGGACAAAAATTTTCAATTTCGGTGGGTCAATTTTTAATAGGGTTCTGAAAGTGATACTACTGTACCATTCATGTAACCGATTGGTTTTTGATTGCTTTATAATGTTCACGATTTAAGTGTTTAATCGGATAGTTAGTTTTTTTTCTGCGCATTTTTTCCCTAGTGGTTCCAACTTCGGTGGCTCAGTTTCGGTGGCTTCGGTGGCGTTTTCTGAGGCCACCGAAATTGAAAACCGCCACCGAAACTTAAAAGGTTGAAGAATTCATTGTAATAATTACAAAATACGCATATTTGCTTACATCACTATTCCACAAGGGTAGGCAGAGACTACCGCTCGCCACACGCTACTATTCTTACCTAATTCCAGGATTTTTTTTTTTCGCGCCGGCGCACCGGCGCCACCGCAATGTCTATCGCGCCGGTGCGCCGACCACCGAGACCGGCGCGCCGGCGCTATTGAATTGAACTGAGCCAGTCAAGTTCCACCAAATACATTAATATCCCGTAATCTATCTCTAGGTCATGTGCATTTTAATAAGCTTTTATTTATTAGTTAATAGTTACATACATGTTTGGTACAAATCTTATTGCATGTAAGCTACATGCAAGATTTAAACTAGTTCTCGCAATCAGAATTGACTGAAATGTGGCATAGATAAACCCGACGTCAGTGCAATATTAGGGTGGCCAAAAGCTGATTTGATGAAGGAGCTGGAAGGTAGTGATAGGATCTCCGCTGTAGTTAACATGGACCCACCGAGATTCAACTCGTGAGATGGGTCTCGACAAGTAGATGGCTTACAAATAGTGATCAGGGTCTGACGATGGAGCCAGAGAGTCACCACAGGATTTCCACAGTGGTAAATATAGACCCACCGAGTTTGGGCTCGTTAGATTGGTCTCGCGATGAGTAGTTGAGTTTAAAATGGTGATCAAGGTCATCAGACCTCATCAGTGTCAGTGATCAGTCCATCGTCAGATGGAGCCGGAAAGCTGCCGTGTAGGAGGCGAAGGTTCGATCCCCGTCCAGGCCGACTCGTACCAATGAGTTTTTCGGAATTTATGTACGATTTGTAACACCACTGGCTTTTCAGTGAAGAAAAACATCGTGAGGAAACCTGCATGCTTCAATTTCGAGGCGTTATTTCGAGGCGTGTATTGTACCTACTGTCCATTATAAGTGGCGACGGGCTCACCCCCCGTCACACTGGATAGATTTTCGGTACTACTGGTGAAACGTGGATGTTCTGAAGTTTCCGAATATCTCTGACTACCCCCTCGGGGAATATAGTCGTGAGCATATGCTATGCTTATGAGTCCAAGGCTAGTAGAGCTGCTGACTATCAGAGTTTATTATGATGCGTTTGTTGACGCAGCTTTTGTTAAGGATTAAATTCAGCACAGGCCGGTGAAGACCTCAACTTGAAAAATGGAAGCGTAGTTTCCAAGATTTTGACTCACTTCGATGCTAGATTTTTGGCCGTAAATCCCACAGCCAACATCATTGCCTTTCTTGGATTCGTCTGTGTACCAGTACCAGGTTAGGAAATTGTCTTCGTTGGGTATGCGGTTTTGTAGCCAGTCATCCCTTGAAGAAAAAGTAACTTTATAGTTTTTTGTGAAGCTGTATGCTGAAGTCATTGCATCTGTGTACATTTTTAGCACAAGGAGATGAGTGACATCTTCCTGTAAGGTCTTCATCCGCTTAGACTGCCAGTTACGCTTATTATTTGGGTTAACTCTGTGTAGGCATAATTTAGCCTCTCCTTGTGCAAAAATGTGCAAAGGTTGAAGGTACAGCAGTGCGTTGAGAACTAACCCAGGGCAGGTGGACATGGCGCCAGTTATAATAAGGCACGCAGTCCTTTGTAGGCTATTGAGCTTGTATATGGTGTTGTTTTGAAATTTATTTTTGTACCAGACGACTGCGGCATAGCAGACTATTGGTCTTGCTATTGCAGTGTAAATAAATAGGGCTATTTAGCATATGCCGTGAGCTGTCTTAGCCCTCTGTATAACAGTTTTAATATGCGTGTTCCAGTTAAGGTGTTTGTCGAAAGTGGAGAAAAAAAAATACTACCAAGTATTTTACTTCTTAGGAAAACGGTATAGTTTTTCCATAGATTCGTTGGGTTCTTAGTTTTTACAGATCCCATTTATTCGTGAATTGTACTATAACAGTTTTATCTGCATTTACGGACAAACTATTTTCTTCACACATCTTTTGTATGGTGTGGAGAGCTCTTTGCACCAGCGAGGATACAGTGTCCAGGCATGGCCCTCTTATGATTCCTACAAGGTCGTCGGCGTACCCTTGCCCTTTTGGTAAACGTGCTGATCATTATGCAACGGGTAGGTTCTGCTAAAGCATTTCCCGAAGGTTTTGATCTAGGTCGCTTTGATGAAGCGCTCGTTGGCGTAGTGGAGCTTCGGTATTGGAAACGATCACCGAAGTTAAGCAACGTCAGGTCCGGTCAGTCTTTGGATGGGTGAACGTTTAATGGTATTTAATCTCGAGCGTTTCCGTGCTTCGGAAGGCACGTTAAGCAGTTGGTCTCGGATAGTTCCGTCAGATGGCGTTGTAACTATTCGTTAAGCCAGGTCAGAGGCCTATTAAGGTGGCTTGAAAATTATCTGACAGCAAGTTGACCACTAACTTGCCTCCCTCCACCAACACGCACTGGGCCCGCGTGGTGGAGTATTGCCCACTCCCACTCACCCTTATTCGTGAGAGGAGGCCTTTGCTCTGCAGTGGGATTCTAGAGGCTTAACTTACTTTTTTTTATCTATTACCTTCTCCATGGCTTTCAACATGAAGGAGCTGAGTAGAGGTGGGCGCCGCGCCGGTTCACCCGTGCCGCCGCCGCCACCGAGTTAGGCGCCGACGGCGCCGGTGTCCGTGGTTGCTGTGTGCGTGCCGACTGCCGGCGCTAGTTGGCGTGCTAAACTGTATTTTTACATGGGCTCTCCGCTGACGGCGCCAGTCGCTCATTTGTTTGCCGGCGCTGGTTATCCATATCAGTGCCGGCGCTGGTTGCCTAGCTAGCTGCCTGCAGCGCCCCGGTTGCCGAGGTAGATGCCGGCAGCGCCTGTTGCCGAGATAGCTGACGGCGCTGACAGCCAATTTGGCTGCCGGCGCTAGTTACAGGCCTAAACTATAATTTACGAGGGCTACTCTCCGCTGACGGCGCCAGTAGCTCATTTGGTTGCCGGCGCTGGTTATCCATATCAGTGCCGACGCTGGTTGCCAAGCTAGCTGCCGGCAGCACACCGTTTTTAGCGTTAGATGCCGGCGCCACCGATTGCCCAACTAGCTGCTGGCGCTGACAGCCAAGTTGGCTGCCAGCACTAGTTACTGGGCTAAACTGTACATTATATGGGCTCTCTGTTGACGACGCCAATCGTTCATTTGGTTGCCGGCGTTCAGTGCCGCTGGTTCCTAATTACGTTATATTTGGTTGCCAGCGCCGGCAGCAGTCTCCAGAATCAGATTTCTCGAAATAATGCCGGACATAACAAGCTTAAGTTCGATGTCAAGGAGTTGACATTTTGACAGATGTGCTTGCCTATATTGGCGAGATAAGAAGAATGTGTTCTCAGGACTTTCTACACTTGCCGGGATTAGTCTAGCGATTCCTGCTAATACGAACCCCGTTGTTTTTTCTACACCTGGATTGGTTTTGAATGCTGAGAAATCGCGTTTGTAGTTGTAAAAACATTTAACATCAGCACATTTTTTTTTTCATTTCTTATTGTGCATCTGGAGCTTCTAGATAATACATTTAACACCTGAAATGTGAATTTTTCAAAATAAACACCCGCGCCGCGGCGCGGCGCCGCCACGCCGACCAATTTCACCCGGCGCGCCGCCGCCGGCAAATTTCAGGTCGGCGCCCACCTCTAGAGCTGAGAATGATAGATCTAAAGGACTTTCATTGGGAGTAGTCCTTTTTACCTGTCTTTGGTATAAACTTAACTGTGAATTTAGTCCATGGCTCTGGTAGACAATTGCACGCAAAGCTTGTTGTTAATAATGGTGATAGGACTGATAGGATATCACTAGTAGACAGACAGATAGTAATATGGCAAGGTAGAAACCCATCATCTCCAGGCGATTTGTAAGGTTCAAAGGTTAGTCAATAGGTACTAAAAAGTTACTTAAAACAGTCATGACCTCCCAAATCTCCCAATAGGCTTCGCAAGTATTGCCACAACGACTGGTTCTGCGCTGCCCTCATTTTCACCCGCCCGCTACCTTCACCAGTCACCAGGTATAGAGTTAATAATTTTATGGTGGAGCTGGAGCTACCCCATCACCATCACCAATGACTAATAGACTAGTGATGATCCAGCCCGCTCAAGAGACTTTGGGATTTGTCCGTGACTCCACATTAAGTCATCAGGTCTATGGGTTCTTCGAAAAAAAGTATTTTTATATTGTGTTTAAGTTTTCGGTGCCACTTTAAGATTTCGGTGGGCCTGATTTAAGTTTTGGTGCCAGTTTAAGATTTCGGTGGGCCTGATTTCAGTACTCGGTGGCCGTTTTCAATTTCGGTGGCACAAAGTTCAAATATCTCGAAAACTAATGAATGCTTATGTGTCCCTCTTATATATTTTTAAAGCTTGTATTTTATATTTTAATATTTCGATATTGGTTTCAACAAAATCACAAAAAAAAATTGCGCCACCGAAACTTACAAAAAAGCACGGTTGTTGAGAACCACTCTAATAAGTAGACTTTTACATACACAGTTTGAGTAAAAACAAATCTTGTACTTACAGGAATAAACCCGGTGCTGAAAACCATGTGGGTGGTAAAATCCAATGGAACCTATTTTAGTACTGTAGAGAAAAAAACCTTTTTCGAAATCCCCAAAGGGTAATCCGTAGCAAAAACCGATACGATATAACATCGAAAAAAAATCTATTTAGCTAGCTGCTGGTAGCAGGTGGATCTAGACCACATACTGCCAAACCTATAGACTTCTAATGCCGTGTGGTATTATAATCCACAACGATGCGGTGAGAGGCATTTGATACCTTCAAAAATCGTCAACATTTATATGTTTACAAACCTGTGGCAACTGCTAACCAGTTAGAGTTACTTTGCTACTTCACGAGCTTTTGGTAAAAGACAACCTTTGCTTAATCGGAGAAAAATATCTAGTAGTATTATATATTAACTATTAATTTTAGTAGACTTCACTAGAAAATATTAGACTTTGCTACAGGATTAGTTGTTATAAATCTGTTTGTGGTCGATTTAAAATACAATCTACTTATATCTAGTAAAGTCAACATTTCTAGTAAAGTCTGATATAATGAATGGTTGTCACATACCTACTACTTGATATTTTTCTCCTTGTAAGTAGTTTCTAGGATCATCACGATACACTGCCTATTAGTCTTTGGCCTGCCGAAATATTAAATATTTCAAATTCAGACCGCGTTAATCTAGGCTAAACACTTTTCTGGTTAAAGAGGAGCTTTCGAAAGTTAATAAAATATACCCACACCATTCCCACTTTAAACAGATTGTGAATTTTAGCAAAACAACAAAATTATTAATCTGTTTATATTTTAATGAGTTTTATAATTTATCTGTTAAACCAGATTCGTCAAATCAAAATTTTACCGGTGTTTCAAGTATTCGAGAATTTTCTCTTCTTGCATCAGAATTCAGAAGTCTATCGGACAGATAATCGACGACCCAAACCTTTTATTGTCTAAAACATTTCAGTAATTGACTCTGTTGTGTTTCTGACAGTTTTTCGACGAGGGCTTACGGAGGCTTCTTCATTAAACCGGCGGAATTCACGCTGACTCTGATTACTGACGGTTTTAACTGACAATCCCAAATAATCCGGTTGGAATTATTTAATTGTTATGAGATACATTATTATAAATCAACTGATACCGACTGCTCTCAAACGCTGAAGGAAAACATCGTGAGGAAACCTGCATACTTTGAAGAAGAAATTCTGATGCGTATGTGAAGTCTACCAATCGGCATGGGCAGGCGCGGTGGACCGACACCCATACATCCTTCCTGAGAGTAGACCTATGCCATGCAGTGGGACGTACATAGGATGATGATGATGATGAACTAAGTAATAATTCTATAATTAAGTATTTGAACAGGTATTACCGCGCGCGTGCTGTAGACTATTTGAGTTCCCGATACCGAGATCTGTTGGAACTATGACCACGATCTGTAACTCTCAAATATTGTCTTAAGAAACTTATTTTTACGGTTCTTTAGTCAAACAGTCTGTCCGTTTTACGTCTTAATTACTCTCAAATTTTTGCACAATATTACATGACAACATATAATAATAAATCACAAGACAGATAAGTAATAATTAGGAAGAATACCATGTTTCCACCCCCTCGTATCTTTCCCACACCCCCGGGCGTTCAGTCAGGTTATCGATTATCTTCAAATAGCACGTTATGTGTTGGTTGTATGTGGGTATTATTATCTATGAAAAAACAAAACCACATCGACACGATTAACAAATCAATGAGGAAATAAAACAAGCTATTCCCCATAAAACAAAAGCCAAACGAAACTTGAAGTATGAAGTCATCCAATTAGAACCCAACGGCCCCAGGTCAAAGGTTCCGGCATAGCTCAGTGGTCTGCGAATGAATGATCAAAGTATTCAGTTCACAACTCCCGCTACGGATTGCGTCTGACAACTTTTACAACTTACCGCATCCTTTGTGGAAACTAATCGTCTTGACCCTTGGCGTGGAGACAGGTAGCTTGGTTTTCGATTGAACGGGACGCACTTTATACTGAAGGTGAAGACTAATTAACAGGGTTTAAATATACGGGATCCTTCCTATTATGCTGACACTTTTTCAAGGTGATGATCAGACCATCAAACTGAACAACTCTCAAAAATCAGCTGTGACATACATTTGGCTCAAGTAGGATTGCAGTTTTGTATGGAACGGCAGATTTTTGCCGTAAAGAAAGTTTAGTTTGACGGTCTGATAATCCCCTTAAAAAGTTTCAGCATATTAAGAAGGACACTGTATTTTACAACAGTCGGTGAATTTTGAACATTTTCACAAAATAAATATTTCTTATTACGTAACAATTTTTTTCTCAGTAATTGCTCTACAATCCACGATAAGGGTCATTCACACTGACAAGAGTATTTTGTACAACATGTAGGTACCATGTAACACGCTTTATGAATACAAAAGTCTCATTACGTCGGAAAAAAGACAAGTGGATTTCCAATTAGGTACATTGTGCGAGTTTAAAAACGGGATTATTTTGCAGTAAAATTTTTATACCGAAATCCAACTTCGATACAAAAATGAAATCTTCTTGAAAATAGTCATTATTCTTAGTGAAAATGAGAGCTCACTTTAGCTTTAGTGGCTTCATCTCGTAGTCGAGTCTTCGGTAGTAGTCCTCATTGTTGTTACGCGTTGCGTAGTTTAAGGTATCATACAAGGGTCCTTCTTAATATGCTGACGAAAAAAAATCTGCTGTCCCATCCATTTGGGTAAAGGTTTACAGTTTTGTATGGAAAAGCTGTTTTTTTTTTGCAATGGTGCCATAGCGAAAGTTGTTCAGTTTGATGGTCTAATCATCCCCTTAAAAAGTGTCAGCATATTAAGAAAGACCCTATTTAAAAATGTTTTTGATAATATTTAACTAATGTTAGCCATAAGAATAAAAAAATTGTTCAAGATTTTTTTCTTAGTACATTTTTCGCCTACTTAGCTTTTGATGCCGATTTCAGATTTAATGGCCTTTTCAGAACCACCTTTTTTACTATTTGGTAAGCTGAAAACTTCTGAAGTTTTTAATATTAGTTTGAACCTATGGAACTTCCATTTTTTTTCATTAAGAGAATTTGAGAACTCAAACCAAATAAAAATTTTCACTTTCGACCCTTTTTTTTCGATAACTTAGTTGATTCTTTTAGGTATGGAAGAGTGATTCGAGACGATTATGTTGAAAAAAAAACATCCGAAATTCTTGCTATGAAGAAACAGCAGGAAAATAAAATGTTGATGCAAACGATATGATATTTATTTAACGTTTTAAAAATAGCAAAGTGTATCTACATCCACTCCCTCTCAGCATAAAAGGAGGACATTACCTTTTCTTTTCAACATCCCTTTTTATTTATCCATCACGTTTTCCTGTTTATTTTTTTGCCGCTTAAATAAAATACGACAAAGTGTTTGCAACTGCCGAGAATTATTCCTCTTTATGTCAGTAAGATAAACTGAATTACATATCATAACAAAAATAATCTTTATGGCTTTGGCTTAAGAAGGAATTATAATTTTTACTGAGTCTTCGTAACTATACTTTGGAATTGAAAAGGAATTTAACCCTACAGGTGGACTTCCGTGGATTGCGGCCGATGAGACAAACTTGCGCGACCAACGGCTGACGCGACTGACAAGGTGACAAGGACACTATGACTATATTTAGCGCAAATTTAAAGCCCTGGGCGCGTTAGAGTACATTTTCTTTGCCCCGGGACAGACGCGCGCGGCCGACAGCTGACGCGACAGTAAGTATGAAGACACTATGGTAAAACTGTCACCACCGGTAGTCAATTACCCATTTTATTTCATTCTTTGTATAAAATCAACCTAATAATATTGTATGTCAGACATCTGACTACATGTGCTGATCTATTTGTAAATTACCACCTACTTACCCAATATGTACCTAGGTAACCTATCTTACTTTCGAAATTTCACTGACCGAATTTCAATTGTTCGAAAACGGTTTATAGAAGTTTCTAGTGACAGATATTTTGTTACACATACATTTGTTACTCCTTATAAAGACTTGACAGAAGTATCATTTTCCAGAAAATTTAAAATCAGAATTTCATAATAATTTTTTTTCTTTTGACAACGGTCTTCTGGGTTCGAAGTTTTAAAATGTAGAAGCAACTTCTTCCATAGTATGACTAGGACACAACACAGTAAAGTTTTCTGTAATAATTACCTAGTAGATCAAATCGAGCATCAAAATGCTTGCTGCATGCTTACTTGCTTGCTGCATGCTTGCTTGCTTGCTGCATGCTTGCTTGCTTGGTGCATGCTTGCTTGCTTGCTGCATGTTTGCTTGTATGTTGCCTGCTTGCTTGTATGCATGTTGGGGGGTGCAGGGGGGCTGTGCCCCCCGCGAGGGGGGTTCGGGGGGCGGAAGCCCCCTGACTGATAAAAACAAACTGGTGGTTTTAAAATTGTAGGTTAGGTTAGGTTAGAACATGTAAGACACTTAGCGGAGCGAGCGAAGCGAGCGGAGCATCAAAATGCTTGCTGCATGCTTGCTTGCTTGCTGCATGTTTGCTTGTTTGCTTATATGTATGTTGAAGGTGCAGTGGGGTGGACGCCCTCTGCCTGAGAAAAATAATCTGTTTTTTTTTTAATTCTAGTAAAGGTTAGGTTAAATATTTCTGCGGAAAAGTGACTGTACGGAAAAACCAATATTCGAAAAAGTAAATTAGGTATCTGACTTACATTACTTTGGAAAACTGTGTTACAGAATTTTGATTCATTGGTTAAAAGAAAAAAAGGACAATAAAATATGGCGAATAATATTTCGGGGAAACAAAAAAAAAGGGAAACAATAAAAAGTGTAACGATTTCGGAGAACTGAAATTCGGAAAACTCTTTTTCGAAAGTACGATAGGTAACCATGTACCTACCACATTTATCGCAATAAATTTCAATTTCACTTATTATGTTGTTATGTTTGGCCATAGTGTCATGAAACTAGTAGTTACGCTTGGCGGTCGCGACAGGTCCATCGTGCGCGGTGAGCGCGGGCCGGGGAGTGTTTCCCAGTACGTACCGACTTACCTGCGCTCGGTACCGACTTTTCCGGTGCCCCCGCACACCGCGCTAGCAAAGAACCGCCGCCGCGACCGCTGAGTGCACCCACTATTATTATAATGTATGATTTGGCGCCGCTTTGGAGCACGAGGCTGCCGTCTGTCGTACATTTACATTTATATTTATTTATATTTATATTTATATCTTGGACATTGTCACACAAATTATCTAGTCACATTTGAAGTTCCAGAATCTAGCCTGGACTTGTATTATGATAACTAGACAACGATATAGAATACATATATAGATACAAACATGCATGACTCGGGTACAAATATTCATATTGATCATACAAATATGCATACATTTTAATGCATTTTAGTTCATTTTATTTCAATACAATTTAATCGGCCGCGCGAGTCTGCCGCATCAGTCTTGACCCACGGAAGTCTACCTCAATGCTCAATTCGCGGATACCGGATTCAGTTAAACATTGAGCATCCCATTTGAAGCCAATATTCAATCGGTATCGTCATCATCATCAATCATCGTCCACTGCTCAATATAAATAGCGCCTTTATCTATTGTTCCATAGAAAACGTAAAGTATGTGACGCATTTAAGTTTATACCCTGTATATTCTAAATTGCTCTTACAAACCTAAAGGATTATAAGCGTGAGCATTATGATTTATTTGTGAAGTTAAAAACATTTTCGAACAAGGTACGTACAAAAATGTGATGTGAAACTTCTACAAATTCTGAAAACATTTTATCAACATGCACGCGAAAGCTCAACGCTCGACACGCTTAATTTTAACGAGAAAACGAAATTCATTTTCACGTATTACCATAAGTTTTGTTCTCTAGTTATTTTGAACAATTTTGTCAAAGTTTATTCATTGCAAACGTAGGTATAAATTATAGGTACTGAAATTCATTTAATCACTCCTCATATTTATTATCCTGCAGCAGATACTTTTCAATTTGTATTCAAAATAATATAACATAGACAGCGTGTGCTTTTGACGTAATTTTTTGACCTACCACCGTGTCCAAAGCTGTTACTGCCTTATATGAATATTTTTAACTTACCAACTTCGCCTGATATAAAAAGATCTAAGCAATTGTATTTATGCGTAATCTTAGTTTTAAAATCTATGTAAGCATAGAGTAATTATAATATAGTAGGTTGCGCTCAGCGGTAAGCGCGGTGTGCGGGGGACGGGGCGGGGTAAGTAAGTCGGTACTGGCCTTTGACTATTTATTATAAGGACTCGCCTTGCGGTAGCATTTCCCCTCTGCCACGGTATAAGATCAATTGATCATGTGCATTTACATTAAATTTTATACCTTATCACTAAACGAGACAGCCTATAATTGCGAAACAATAATTTCGAACTTAGAACGTTTGGGGTTCACACGAGACAAATTTTCATGATTTTCAACATTCAAAATTAGAATCTAAAGTTATGAGGAATAAAATCCAAAGTTGCTGATTGCATGTTACCTCGCCCCCCGCAAAAAGTGGCAGAAATGTTTGTAAGTCGAATTACACGCGTTACCAGTCCTCATATAAGTAGTCAAAGGTACTGGCATATACCGTGACACGCTCCCCCCAGCCCCCTCATCAACTTCTGCCAGCGGCACAGGCGTATATCTCTCGAAATAGCTAGAATAATTTAAGCCAAGAAAAACATGTCACTTGATTTTATCTTTTAGCTCCAATTTAACTATCGCTCGTAATTTTCGTCTCCTATCCGATAACGTCAAAAAGCTCGTAACATTTAGGTCGAGCCTTCACAACTCGTCATAATGGTTGTCCATTAAAATGCCCATGCCGATCCATCAGCAAGATGGCGTAACACGATATTTAAGTTATTTTCTACGTGAAAACGAGATCAGGTTCTGTTACTTTGTTTAGGAAGAATAATATAGGCACGTAAATCTAATTTAGTGTTTCTTTTACGTGTTGTTGTTTTGTCTGAGACAAATTAGTTATTAGGTTTGTTATCTACCTAGCAAGTGTTGTAATTTAATAGGTCGTATTCTTTTTATTATTTTTGGTATGACTTTAATTCCTCCAAATGTACAAAAAAATTAGAAAATTATATTTTTCTTTGTACCGTGTTCCTTTTTAGTGTAGTCTTTTCAAATCTATAAGGTGAGACTCAACCAGGGCACTTGTTAATGATAACTGATAACAGATTGCATTATATTAATGTTTATAAATTGGTTTTATTAATTTTAACAAAATTTTTATTATCGTACGTAAGGCTGCAGTGCGCGGGGCGCGGGTGGACATTGACCTGTAAATCATTTGACCGGGCGGCGGGTCATTATCACGCAATTGTACTTAGTAACAGGTACCAAATACGTTTTTTAAGTTTTGTCAACTAATTAAATATAACCTTTTATAATTAAACTTTTAGAAATATATTTTCATTAGTCGCTTCGTATACATCCAATGGAAAGAAAAGGGTGGTTTTTTCTTAACCGGAACACGGCATAATAAATTATCTATTAAAACTTGATCAATTAAGAACATTATTCGCTGTACCTACCTCTCGTGAGAGCAGCGCCTCCTCAGTTTATGGTAATTTGTTTTTAATTATCGTGCATAGGCCCACCAGTCATTCCCACCGTCCGTCCGTCCGTCCGTCCGTCCGTCCGTCCGTCCGTCACAGTCCGTTGTATGAGGACCAATAGCAGCGACCACTCACAATACTAGATAACGAAGTCCAGCGAGCGAGCGGGTGACTAACCACTTTCTTCGAACTTGCCACCAAATATATAAAGTCCTTCCTTGCCACGAATTTAGTCAAAAAAGATCTGAGGAGAAGGAAATTGGTCGGTGGCAGCATTGAAAACAAATGGTTCTGTCACAGAAACACCCAGTGATACGTCATAAATATATTATTTATAGCAAATATCAGATCTAAGAGGGGAAGTTATAGGGAATATCAGTAATGATTTATATTGGCAGATTCGACGCAATCTCTGGATAGATTCCCCGCTCGAGAGCCGGGTCGGCATTTGACGGGAGACATTAATCTAACTATTTGGAACGTTGACTTATCGAATGGCTTGAAAATTTGAACACTTTTTGACACAAGTCGATCTGAGAACCCACAATAAATGATGTTAAAGCCCGACCAGAAAAATAAAAAACCTCGCCATGTTGCGGAAAATCATTGGAACTAATATTTGTACTTGGAACACTGACATTAAAGCAACATTAAAGGTTATAGTCGATTGCAGCGCCCCCAAATCAGGTTTTTTATATTTCTGGTCAGGCTTTACAAATATCGTTGCCCAGAATCTAAGGGGGGTATTACAGAACGACACTCAAGTGGAGATCTCTTCTTGAGTATAGATAGAAAAGGATGCAAATACATACAACGTATACATGCATCCTTGTCTATCTTTACTTAAGAAGAGATCTCCACTTGAGGTGTCGTTCTTTAATACCCCCCTAAGTTCTCGGTAGAGAGAGAGTAGTATATTCCTTGCATCTAATTTTTATATGGGTGACGTAAAACGTAGTGATTGCTTTGTTCAGTGACTTTAGTCGTGACGGTCGTAGACGTGATAGAAAAAACCGAAATGATGTCGACAAAAATTAAGTTCCTTATTCTATTGAGCCATCATTAAGTCTTTATGTTATTGAAGAATCATTAAGTTTGACTTTCCATAGTGTTGAAGATTGCTAAACAGTGTAAAGATTCTTGCTAATTGCCCAGGAAGAGCCTGGTGTACACTTTCAGCTTTCTCTAATTTCTTCAGCTGCTATCAGAACTCGGAATCAACATAATTCGGTTGGGGAAAAAGTAAACTTTAGTTTGCACTTACACTGTAAATGACGTGATCCTGAAACCCTGAAATAGTACCAATCTCATTCCTGCAAATGGTTTCCCATTCAATTGTGCCCAATAACTCTTTTTAACTTTACGTCTACATCGTTTTGTTAATTTTACGAAGCTGTCATACATTCCAAACCTATAAAATAAAAACGGGAGTCACGTTGCAGGAATTGACCCGAGCACACGTCTCGCGTGGTTTTCGCGCGTCGCGTTTTTGCCTGCCACGAGGCTCCGCAATCGTCAATCTCTTCTTGTTCTTGAACAAAAACAATCCCTGAGATTGGGATAGATACTCCCATAAATTACACTTGACACTGGCGGAAATGCGAAAAGCCATTAATTATAAATAAAATTAAAAAAAAACGAAAACCTTACACTAAAACCAAGAAATCTCCCACACAAATCATTCCAACTGCACTCAAATCCCCAAAAGACAAATGACGATCACATCATGGCACAAGCAAAAGAATGTCCCGAACTGCAATTTGTAATTCTTGAGCCCGTGATGGGTACGCCCTAAACAACGTGAACGGGAGCTGTTTGGCCCAAAGTGACGTTTATGGGCCATTGCGACTCGCTAACGGGCCGTCACGAGTCACAGGCAAATAATACGTGTTTTATTATTTCCACATTCGTCTCCGTCTCCAGCGAGAGTAAACAAACAACTGGTTTATTGCCAGTTAGTTGTATTGTCAGGATTGGGAGGTCAGTTCGTGTCTGAACTTTTATGAATAGCCTACAGGCATCTTCAATATCAATTATGATCCCTGTATTGCGTGGCTACTCCGCCTCCGATCATAGGGCTTTCTCGTTATAGGTTCAGGAGGATAAACTGCACCTTTTTTTATTGCGTTTAATGGTTATAGGACCCATTCTCCAATCATAGCGGATTCCCGTTCCATCAGAGTATAGGGTGATGATGAAAGAGTTTTTTCTATCTTTCATACCTTTTAACTAAGCAGTGGCCGGGAAGGACTATACCAAAATTTTAAAGTTTCATCACCTTCAGCCGATAGACGTCCACTGCTGGAACTGCTCCCCCAAAGATCGCCGCAACGACCGCTCATTGCAGCGATATTATCGCTGCGATTTTGCGATAATTGTTCTCAGTACATTTTGTATGGGGACGCGCGCGATCCTACACACTGCCGCGATATTATCGAGCGTTAATATCGCTGCGATTTTGCGATAATTGTTCTCAGTACATTTTGTATGGGGACGCGCTCGATCCCACACACTGCCGCGATATTATCGCAACCTGACGCAATCTCTTTCTACTACATTCAGTGGTGTGCGCATACGTGACGCGAATCGCGGAATCGCTGCAGTGTGTAAGGTGTCGCGATATCGCTGTCGATAATATTGCTCGATAATATCGCTGCAATGTGCGGAAGCCTTTACTGCGCTGCCCTTAGCCAACGGGTTCCCGCCCCTATAGTTTTGGAATAGTGCAGGGAGGGGTCGTTTCAAAAACATTACAGTAAATAATATGAATCTACCTTTTCGTGGAGATTATTTTATTATAATCGCCAAGTATTATAAACGCGTAGAGCGTCGGTGGCGCGTTGCGGAGAGCTATGGAAACTCAATCTTGAGGTCCGGGTTCGAATCCCATGCCATGTACCAATGAGTTGTTCTAACTTATGTTCGTAATACCGACTGCTCTCAAACGGTGAAGGAAAACATCGTGAGGAAACCTGCATACGCTGAAGGAGAAATTCCGATGCATATGTGAAGTCTACCACTCCGCATTGGGCACGCCGCGTGGTGGACTAACGCCCGTACACCCTCCCTGAGGGTACACCTGTGCCCTGCAGTGGGACGTGGTAACCTATCTTACTTTCGAAATTTCACTGACCGAATATCAGTTGTTCGAAAACGGTTTATAGAATTTTCTAGTGACAGATATTTTGTTACACATACATAATTACTTCTTATAAAGACTTGACAGTGGGGGGTTGTTTAGACCGTCAAACTGAATTTCTCTATGGGACCAACATCGAAATCGGGAAAAAAAAAATTGATATCCCATACATATTTTAGCTCTAGTCGATTTGTAGAATATGGAACAACATATTTTTTTTCGCGATTTCGATATTGGTCCCATAGTGAAAGTTATTTAGTTTGATGGTCTACACCACCCCCTTAAAGGTTTATTTGTATTTTTGTAACACCTTGTATAGGCTGTGATGATGATGATGAATCGCCAAGTCTGACGGATATGTTTCCTTTTATTTAATTAATACCTTTTCTGATTTTAGGTTATTACCTACCTGTCTTCATGAGTTTTTTTTAATAGGTGTTAAAATGATAGAGGGGTTGAGGTGGGGTTTATTTATTTATACCTACACATAGACAAAATTGACGCAATTATAAGGGTTCCTTGTTGGAACATGGAACCCTAAAAATGATGTTGGCTAGTTTTAATATTTGCCAGAAATCACGAACGTGGCTTTTAATAAAAGTAACATAGAAAAATATCAATTTTATTTTCTATCTCCAGAAATTGCAGCAATGCTGTTTGACATAGGATAAAATTTACCTATCACTCAGCATTTTTACATGCATCGGTCGACTCGACTGCGATTTCAGTTTGCATGTTATTTTGTAAAATATTTTGATTCGAATGGATTCCGCTCTTCGTGCAACTGATGTTAATATTCTGTGAGATCACGAGCCGATTACAAATTTGCCTTTCGGTTAGGATATTGAATTCGACAACGTTTTCGTTTCGAATGGCATGAGTTTTTTTATTAAATGGGTTTGTACCGCATAAGCACGACCGCATAATGCTCACGACTATATTCCCCGAGGGGGTAGTCAGAGATATTCTGAAACCTCAGAACATCCACGTTTCACCAGAAGTACCGAAACACTGTCCAGTGTGATGGGGGGTGAGCCCGTCGCCACTTATAATGGACAGTGGGTAAGGTAAGATACACGCCTCGAAATGGAAGCATGCAGGTTTCCTCACGATGTTTTCCTTCACCGAAAAGCCAGTGGTGGTGGTTTGTACCGTGTAATGTTAATTTTTAACTATTCCTAAGTTTGTTTTAAATCTACTCAAGTTTATCTGTCAGCCAACGCAGCACAGTTAGACACCACAAGTGTTTAATAACCTAACGAAACTTTAAGGGTGTATTCAGACCGTGAATCTGAACAACTTTCCCTAAGGAACGTGGGTCAAAAAAAGAGATTTTTTTTTTATTTCCCATAGAAAATCGATCGGCCGATCCGCACTTTTGTTTGGGAGGTCCAAGCATTGGACCTACGCTAGCTTATGCTGGTTCAATACTCACTATTCAATATTTTATTGCTTTCCATAATTACAAAATTCTTTAAATCTTTCATAGTTATGTGTAGCTTGACGTGTTGCCGTGCCGTGTGTACAATGTCGCCATTGCACAAACATTGCTGATAATGCCGCTCTGCGCACTTTGCACGTTACATGTTCATTTATGCACTAGACCTCGGCCCCAAGCTTATGTGTATCTTCAATCTACAGTTCCATTATCAGATAGAACATTCTCAAACAGCACTGAATCAAATATTGGATTGCCAACAATTCGCCAGCTTCCAAACCACAATCGATGAGAATTGCATTGTATCAAACATATATCATAATCGCATTTGACTATGTAGGTATTTGCATACAATCTGCCAACGGTTCAGTAATGATGCTTTAATTTTCTATTCTCTTTCTGACACGAGAGCTTTTGATTGTTATGTTTAGGTATTGCAACAAAAAGGTACAGGATAATCTTTTTTAATTTTGTTTGAAAAGGCCCTTTTCATATTCTGTAATTGGGACTAATAACAATTATTTCATCAACAGGTTACAATATTTTAATCAGAAACTGTTTTATCATAAAACACTCGGCATATAAGATTAAACAGGATCTAAAGTTAATCATTATAACGGGTTCTTACCGCGTTTTTATTTATTTTGGAGTTCCCGATTGATTAACTTAAGCCTAATTAATAACCGCGTAACTCTCAAAAATTGTGTTAAACGGGATCTTTCTTAATATGCTGATGGATGTTTCATGAGACCATTAGGCCATCAAACTGAACAAAAATGGGACGAACATCAAAATACCGAAAAAAATAGCATCTGTTCCATACAAAACTGCAAACCTTGTATGAGGCAGCAGATTTTTCCGCTATTTCGATATTAGTTCCATTGAGAAAGTTGTTCAGTTAGGATCTCATCATCCCTTTAAACTTAGCTTTAAACACTGTCAGCATAATATTAAAACATACCCTATACATATTATATTCCAAAAAACTATACGTACGAGTATCATGATAATTCAAGACTTTTTTATTATTTAACAAGCTTTTTTATGGTGGCTATTTTTTATCTATTTGAGACTAAGGGCCTGTTTCACCACTTCTGGGTAAGTTCTTGATGTACACATGACGACAGATGAACACGTAGTTGAACTCTGTGTCCATTAACATAGAGTTCAGCTATGGGTAGGTTGATCTGTCACCGTGAGTACAAAGAGAGCTCTAAAATCGTAAAAAACTGGACGGTCGCCACAGGCGTACATGCGCCTAAAAAGTACTGCAAATATCAAAATCCAGTCCAGTGTACTTTACAAATTTACGCACCGCCTGAAGGCTTGAATTTTTTTAAATGTTCACCAGTTTTCTGTTGAATCAGTTTCGATTTAGACCCAAAATAAAATAGAATAGCATGCTCACGATTAAACACGGGGTGTAAATAAATGCGTTCCATATTTTGCGATGCTTCGGATCAGAAAACAGACCCACAGACAACGTTGGACTTATTAGAGTGGATGAAACCCAAAGTCCGCAAACCAGCATAAGAGGCTTTGCTTTTTGCCCAGGGTACGTCGGTCGAACGTATCGGACGTTCAGTACGTCATTTATACAAGAGGCTTTATTTTCTTTTTAACCGACTTCAACAAAAGGAGGAGGTTCTCAATTCGACCCGTATGTTTTTTTTTTATTTACCTACTTTTTTGGGAATTTGACAGTGGCACGACACCTTTATTTCAACACTCACAACAGTGCAAGTTATAGCGACGAAGTCCAACAGATGGCGTTACCTATCGCACTTCGCCAATATGCTTCATGCAAGACCACTTTCAACGTAAATATGTAACACGTAAACTATAACAAAATAAAGTTCACAATCGAGTGCAGTACCTGAATCGCACTAGAGGAATTATCACAGACATTCGATATTATACACAAGGTCCACGGCTTCACACCTAGCCTGGCGGAAGATCGTTACTTTTCAATGGAGGAACCTTCAGCTCAGAGCTTTTATCATATGTGGTGAGCTGGTGAGCCACCAGCCCCATTTATGGATGCTAAAAGATATGTTTCAATCTTTCAATGGTTCTAAGTCTCGGCCTTAGTTAGACCAGTTTTTGAGATTTACGCGGTTATTTATAAATCTATAATTAAACATTTTAACGGGTTCTTACCGCGTTTTGGTATATTTGCGTTCCCGATATTTCGGCAGTGTTGTGTTACTACTGCCATGATCACGGGATGACTGAGGAACTGCAGGTAGATTGTTAAGAGCAGACAAATATATCTAGAAAGTGATGTAGAAAAGTGAGGGTAGACATATTTGTCTGCTCTTATGGCAGTTGTAACACGGCCGAAATATCGGGAACACAAAATTAAATGTACCAAAACGCGGTAAGAACCCGTTAAAATGTTTAATTCTAGATTATAGTTAGACATAGTACTCTGTGGTTAGACCAATTCAGCAGAAAACCTCCTCCGTTTTAGATTTAGGTCAAAGTCCACACAAGCCTTTGTATTAAACGTTTTCCATTCCAGTAAATCGCAGTAAAACACAGAACACAAAACAGCAAGACTAGACTAGGGCACTTCAAAAAAAGATTAAAACTCAAGTATGCAGTCACAGCAAAGAGAATTGAACTTAACTCAGCAAAAAACAGCAGATTTCCGCAGCACAATACTTTGCCAAGAAAGGGGTTTTTATCTTAAAGGGAAAATATTGAAAATATCGCGTATTTGTTTATTGTTATTTTATTCCGCAGTGAATCAGACCGTGAAATAAATAGTTTTTTAAGGAATCGAAGAGTCCCTATTAGGATTTTTTTTAATGATCTTCGATTGATAAAAAACAACACAGACAGATATCGGAAATTTTACGGACGTTATAAATCGTTATAACTTACATGAGGATGCAAGTTTGCTTAAAGCAAACAATGGTAGTGGTATTCTATTCTACAGTAAACAGGTTCAAGACCGATCAAGTGATTGGACCCAGGGTATGGATCGTATTTAAAACGACCACTAACCAACATTATAACAAGGGACAATCGCGCGCGCCCGCGTTTTCAGAATATCTCTGACTATCCTTATAATTATGTGTCCTTTGGACTATCCCCTCGGGGAACAGTATAGTCATGCATAGGCTTATGAATTATAACAACACAGACAAGCGGAAACGTGCATCAAAGGCAATTATATTTGATTTGAAAGTTCTGCAAATAATGTTTTATTTGACTTACCGATTTGTCGTAACCCTCTCGTAGGTACACCAGACAGACAGTTATTAATATTTAAAAATACTTTACACAGTTGCGTTGTCATTTCATTTTGAAAATTAATAACGTAACATATTTAGCTGAGCATACAAAGTTTACTACAATAATAACAAATAACTAAGACAATTTCGTTATTCAAATTGCAGCGAAACGAGATACAATTTTAGTTCATAACATAAAATAAGCTTCATTATAAAAATGAGATGATGATTGTGAACTCAAAATCTCGTCTCAAACGTGTAACAGACACGCAAATTGCCACTTTCACTGTGTATATGTAATTAGTTGGCAACGGGAGAGGTAATGAGGGAATGCCTTACCTACGTTAAAATTTACCTTGAGATCAACTGCTAGAGAGGTATTTTGGGACGGTTTAGAGACAAGTATTTTGTTACTGTAAGGATGCGTCCACAATGCCTGTATGCCGAAAGACTTCCGAGCTATACGCGTGCATCTGTTCGCGTGCTCATGCAAGATTTTGCAAGCCTTTCGGGAGTTCCGCTGATGAGGTAGGACTTACACCAATCTTTGTGCGCGCGATTTATAGTAACAGTCGTGCCATAGTACCCCAATGTGGACGTACCCTAAGATGACGAAGAAATCCAACGATCGTGTGAAAGTTGTTCTGGAATCTAGATAAAGATTCAAATTTAAAATATTGTAGCATTCGGTGTCGAAACCCTTGGACCGTGGGGTCCCGGCGCCCAGGCGCTTTTTAAAGACCTGGCAAAGCGCCTGGTAGATTCGACTGGGGATCCAAGGGCTAGCGCTTTCCTCGCTCAACGGATCAGTTTAGCCGTTCAGCGAGGAAACGCTGCCGCGCGGTCCAAACCTGCACCATATTTTAGGTTAAGTTAGATAGAAGTCTTTTTAATTAGTTATAAGTTCCTTATATTTTATATTTATTTTTACTGTAATACCTAATTTATTTGCTCTGTATTAAAAACACCAAATTGTATGCTTAACTGTATTCCCAGAGGTGGTATAAACAGGTATCATAACATCCATCTCCAGACTAAAATTTTAAAATGCTAATGTGTATGTATTCTATCCGATTTCAATGAAATTGTGTACATATAGATATAGCTTAGATCCTGATAAAGAACATTTATGTACAGTCAATCAATCAATCAATCAATCAATCAATTATACTTTATTGCACACCAAAACAGAACATACAATTATGAATAAATATAAAGAATTACAAGTAGGTACAAATAAGGCGGTCTTATCGCTAAAAAGCGATTTCTTCCAGACAACCTTAGGGTAGAGGAATTAACAAACGAGAATAGGTAGGCGGTGTAGCTCAAAAGAAAGAAATCTAGAAAGGCAGTGAAGTACTTAAAAAATAAAAATAATCTATAATATATACATACATACATACTGCCGCCCTTATCATAATCAGCGCAATCGACATTTTTGGAAAAATTGAGTTATGGGCATATTCGGAATCAGCGTAAAGCGATCTACAAGCATAACTGATCCAATTTTTGATTTTCTTATTTTAAATGTGGTTTTTTGATAAGCAAATTTGTCGCACTTGCAAACTTTCCATAGGTATACTAAACATATACCACGTGATAGCCATTATGATACTTAATTTAGTAAGTCATTCAAAAGGTTCTTCACACTTACTAATAATAAGCACCGGAATATCGCATGCGGTTGTTTTGCCTAGGATTGCCACAGTTAACAATAATAATAAATTCTAAGCATAATCAACGCACTTGACTGTTACGTTACTCTTGGTGGTAACTTATAGATAATTTACTTAACCTCTACTAGTCATAAACATCATATTTGTGTAGATGCGATTGTTATGTTTAGAATTTATTTGCTTAGACAAAAAATATTACTAATCATAAACATTGATCCTAAACATTACCAACCCAACTAGCGCAAGTGCAATTATTATACCTGGGAATCAATAGCAGAGGGAGCAAATACGTTGGCAAATACGTTCGTTATGACTAGTAAGAAGGTCACTTACATAATATGAGACGAAATAAAAAAAACTTGCCCTCTTTAAATAAACCTTGTAATTTACCCGCATCAGCCAAAAAATGAGAAAAAGAGAAAGTTACTATCCTATGTTTTATTTCTGTTCATAAACTTTCATACACATAAAGTTTTATCAAAATCGGTCCAGCAGTTTTTGAGTCATCATCATCATCATCATCTCAGCCGCTGGACGTCCACTGCAGGACATAGGCCTCCCCCAAGGATCGCCATAACGACCGGTCCTGCGCTGCCATCCAGCGTTTTCCCGCCGCCTTCACCAGGTCGTCGGTCCACCCTACGCTGCGCTTTCCGGTACGCGGCCGCCACTCGAGAACCTTCTTCAAAGTTGGACCTACCTAACTGAATAGTTTGTCCCAGGTAAACATAATCGTCAAAAACTTCGAGCGCAGAGTTTCCAATCGTTACAGGAGTGGGTTCAACATGGACATTTGATATGATCTTTGTCTTGTCCATGTTCATCTTCAGACCAACTCGTTCGGAGGCTCTGCTAATATCATCGAGCATTCAACTGAGCTCTTCTATAGTCTCCGCCATGATGACTATATCATCGGCAAACCGAAGGTGACTTATGTACTCGCCGTTTATGTTGATGCCTAGCCCTTTCCAGTCCAGAACCTTGAAAACATCTTCCAGTGCAGCGGTAAACAGTTTCGGAGATATAACGTCTCCCTGCCTCACACCTCGCTGCATTAGGATAAGTTTCGAGTTCTGGTACTGTAGTCGAACTGACATAGACTTGCTTTTTGTACAAGCATTTTAGCACCTCGATGTACCTACCGTTAGTCTACTTGGTATCGCTGAAGAGACTGCAGTACAGCCCAAGTTTCAATCGAATCAAAGGCTTTCTCGTAGTCCACGTACGCCAAGCAAAGGGGTAGGTTATACTCTTCGGTCTTCTTTATCACCTGCCGGAGCGTATGTATGTGGTCCACGGTGCTAAAACCCCTTCGAAAGCCGGCCTGTTCGGGAGGCTGCAAGTCGTCGAACACGCGCGTGAGATAGTTCGTAATGACTCTCGAAAACAGCTTGTAGACTTGGCTAAGAAGGGAGAAGAGCACCACCAGACTTATGTTCCATGCCTGCGGCGTATTTCCCTCGAGTATGACGGAATCGAACAGTTTCTGAAGGGCCTTCAGAACCGGTTTTCCACCCGCCTTCAGAAGCTCGGCCGTAATAGCGTCATCACCCGGTGCCTTGTTGTTTTAGCCTGATTTGTAGCGGGTCTCCGTGTTGACGTGTATTAAGCTCAGGCTTCAACGATACGATTCTGCCATCCTCAGTCATCAGCTTTGATAGCTGGCTTTGCCCAATAGACAGATCCTTTGCGAAGAATTTGGAGCCTTTGTTCCGCTCTATAGCCTCCCTAATACGCTCGGTGTTAAACCGACGCAGGTCGCAAGTTACAGACTTTGAAATCTGCATTATTATTGAGCTGCCGGTACCTATTCGCATCATCTGAAGACTGTAGAATCATCTCGCGCCTTTCCTCCATGAGGATACTTTCAGGAGATACTTTCATTGTTTGAACGATACTTTCTTTGTTTGTAAATTTTTTTGCTGATGCGACAAAAAGGTTTATTTAAAGAGGAGGTGTTTTTTTTATTTCATCTCATATTATGTTACCTTGACCGTGACCTTCTTACTAGTCATAAAGAACGTATTTGCTAACGTATTTGCTCCCTCTGCTATTGATTCCCAGGTATGATAATCGCACTTGCGCTAGTTGCGTTGGTGATGTCTAGGACATAGTAATTGATTTATAATATTTATCCTAGGCATAAGTGACGTAATTGCATTTCCTAGACATAAGCCACGCAATTGTAACACATGCGATGGTTATGCTTAGGAAAAAAAGACAAATTAATCTATGTTTACAATTCTAAACAACATTTTGGGGTTTATTTATATGAAACATTATTATTTAAGAAAAATGAATATAGCAAAAAGAAAGTTCATAGCCTGTTCTATATAGTCGATAACTAAAAAATAATTAATGTCTGCTAGTATTTTAAGAGTAAACAAAAAACGAAAAAAAAACTTTAGGCGCCATTTTCTCGAATTCTCCCTCCATGCAAGTGCGTTGATTATGATAAGAACGGCAGCATACATATCTTATCTTACAGTCCTGATAGTTCCAGCCACGTCAAGCATGAGTATTTGAAAATCCTACTGGACCCACTAGAGGAACTAAGCAGTAGGACGAACAGTTCGTAAGGTAAAAATTCCACACAGAAGTGTTTATGGATGTAACAGGTGTAGGGACTTAAAAGGTAAACATTTTCTACCAAGCTTTATCATACCACAGAATATCTAGAATAACAGTTTAATGGTTATATCGGTTCACCATCAAACTGAATAACTTTTACTATGGGACCAAACCAGAAATTGCAAAAGAAAAAGTACATAGACACAAGATTGTATAAAAAGTGGTCTTATTGTACATCATATTTATTTCTGCATACTACAGTCATAGTATAAGAAAGAGTATCCATGTAGTACTATATAAGAAGTACGAAAGAGTTCTGTCACGCTTTATATCTCCTTCTGTCTCGCACAAAGTGAAAGAGAGGTAAGATCCGACAAGGCTGTATCACGCACCCAGACCATCAGGGCAACACGGAGTCAATTAAGCTGACATCACACGGGTAAAGCATTCGCCGCCGCTGATTATTTAAATCAAGTCGATTCTGTATTCCTTCTCCACTGAATAAAGTGTGCTATGCAAATAATCTTAAGGCTCTAAATCATGAGACGCAGCGGTGTCTACGATTGAGCTATAATGTACTAAAGTCGATCAAGTGATTTAACGTACTAGATGTGACGCGACAAACAAACGTCATGCGCCATATGTGGGGTGCGCGGGCGATTGAAAACGATTCTAGCTATTTACCGATTGGAGTACGGTAATATCGCCACACTTGAATATGGGATAGCGTAATAAAGTGCATTGTCGCCTTTGTTACCCTTCAGTTAATTGTGTGACAGTATCAAAGTCCACGATTTTTTTATTTAATTATATTCTGATGATGAAATAAACTCATGACCTTCCTTTTTCGTTTCAGCGTAAGCCATATTGTATGACAATCAATAATGCTGTAGTGTAAAGACTAGCCAGTCGGCAATGATCGTATTTTGGCTGGCTAACAAAGGAGCACCAGACGAAATCAGGTTTTGTCACTCGGATAGGCTCTTTCCTTGAACCTCGTGGACTATAGAAACTTGCTAAACCTGGAAACAAGCTTACTAAGCTTGCATTTGTAGCAGTTTCAAGTTAGTGTCTCGGGATTAATCAACCAGTCAAATGGACACGGAAGCAATGAAATAGTAACCTTGTCCGATTCTCACAGATAATATTACGGTACGATGAAAATACTTTAAAAAAAAATTCTACGCGAAACCACAGACTATTTGGCTTCCGCGCTTCTGTAGTGCATCACTAATGTTTGCTGAGGCGCGTACAGACGGCTTTGATGCCATCTGGCGTAAGAAAACGGCGTCACTGGTCAGCAGAGTGCGTGGAAGCAGCAACGGCATCCTGAACGTCATTGCCAATAAATTTAATAGTCCTCTGATGTGGTCCCTCACACAGAGGACTAAATCTGTGTTGAAATTTGTATACTAACGTAGTCTAAGACTTACTAACCGAATTGTAACTAACTTAGACTAAGGCACAATTGTTACTAACCCCAATGGATCTGTGTTGTCTGAAATAAATAATTTTTAATTTAATTTAATTTATATAATACTATACAGGCGAAACCTATGTTGATTTGGTTTTTACTACACGAAAGTCTATTATCCAACTTTGCGGTATTTATCTGGCTACAAATATTTGGGAAATTTTTATGGAATTGCAACAAGGACGGCGTTATCGATTGCACGAATGTCAATTTCACCAAAAAGCTTATTATTTTCCAACGAAATCAAAAATACTCAATATTTATCAAAGGCTTACGAGTGCAAGCTGGTAAAATTACTTATATATGAAAATTAAATACTGAATATTCATAGTTATTTAAATGAAACCTGGATTATATTCAATTGACGGTATTTCGTTAATTCAAGTTATAGCATGGCTACCGACGTTCCGTACTTGAGTATTTTACAGACAATACTCTGTAGTGGTGCATTGAGGAGAGGCGTGGAGAGCGTTGCGGAGGACTTGGAGCGTCGCGTCAGTTGTGAGTTGTGGAAAGACATGGAGAGCGTCGCGTTAGTGGTATTCTTGGAGAGCGTCGCGTCAGTGTTGTGTTACGAAGAAGCGTTGAGCGTTTCGCGTCGGTAGTGCGTTGCGGAGGACTTGGAGAGCGTCGCGTCAGTTGCGAGTTGTGGAAAGACATGGAGAGCGTCGCGTTAGTGGTGCGTTGGGGATAGACATGGAGAGCGTCGCGTCAGGGTTGTGTTACGAAGAAGCATGGAGCGTTTCGTGTCGTTAGTGCGTTTCGGAGAGGCATGGAGAGCATTGCGGTGGACTTGGAGAGCGTCGCGTCAGTTGTGAGTTGTGGAAAGACATGGAGAGCGTCGCGTTAGTGGTATTCTTGGAGAGCGTCGCGTCAGTTTTGTGTTACGAAGAAGCGTTAAGCGTTTCGCGTCGGTAGTGCGTTGCGGAGGACTTGGAGAGCGTCGCGTCAGTTGCGAGTTGTGGAAAGACAGAGAGCGTCGCGTCAGTAGAGCGTTGTTGAGAGACGTGGAGAGCGTTGCGTCGGTAGTGCGTTGCGGAGTGGCTTCGTGAGTAACATTTGTGGTGCCTTACGGAGAGGCGTGAAGAGCAGCGCATCGGAGGTATGTTGCAGAGAGACATGGAGACCGTCGTGTCGGCGGTGCACTGCAGATAGTCAGGAGAGCTTCGCATTTTCGATGCGTTGCGGAGAATGTAGAGAGTGTCTCATTGGTTGTAGTTGCACAGAGGCATAAACTACTGCCTTTAGAAGAATAAATGTGCTAAAACATTTGAATAAATATTTACTCTCTCTGCGCTGCAAGATTACGCTACGGCCTGTAATTTTATTAACTTCAAGTGTAGTCATTATCCTCGACGGTTAACGCTAAAATTAAACCTAAACTGTGGATTACGCCAGGCCTGACCATAGTAACCCTGGTTCTGCATTCAATTGGTAACATCTAATCTAAACTATTATAAAACTGTAAGTGAATTGTGTCTGTAAATTGAAGATATTTACAAAAAAAAGGTTACGATACAGTTTTTAGGTAACCCTGGCTTGAAATCAACCTTTTTTAGAAATTTTGCCTGTCTGTTTGTTTGTGTGTTTGTTTGTTTGTTTGTTTGTCCGCGCATCACACAAAAACTACTGAACCGATTTTGATGAATCTTTTTTTGTTTGATAGCTTATGATCTGACTTAAAATCTGGTATATAATTTGTGCGGTCGAAGCTGCGAGTAAACACTAGTACTCGTATTATATATATTCAACGTCACTGCTAGTTAGAACTATAATTGCTATGCTGGTATCGTAAAGTCGCTCGTTTATCACTTGCACGCCCCAGTCGGCGTCTTGGCAAAGCTACAGTGATTTGTGTGGTTTCTGCAAAACGAATGGAATAGAAAATGAGATCATTCTGTCTTCCACAACGTTTTACAATACTCTTTGTAGCTCCTTAAGCTATGTTCTTAGTATTCATAAGAGTGGCTTATTTGTTTCAGTTCGTCGGGATGAGACTAGTTTCTGTGTTTATTGTTTTTGACCTTGATTTCTTAGTGGAATCATGAGAGACTTGTAAACAGCAGAATACGGCCTTCTCTAGTGTTATAGTAGTCCAATCATTTTAGAGTTTCCTTTTATGGGCACCCTAACAATAATTCATCCATCGCTGAAACTTTGCAGTGCGATAAAGTAAAGTATAGCGATTATGGTTGACAAATTAATAATCTATTTAGGACAGGAAAAATTTAAACCTAGATTATTTGTCAACCGTTTTCTGTATACTTTACTTTATCACACTGCAAAGTTTCAGCGATATATAAATTATTGTTAGGGTCAAACCCTAAAATGATTGGACTATAGCATAGTGTGCTGTATGTATCAAAACAAATGATCTTGGAACTATATTGTGTAAGGTTTAGGCCCGGTGCGTGTGCGTTTGAAGTACTATCATCCCTTTTTTCTACAATACGTAGATTCTTTAAAATGGTTAAATCACGTGTGGGAGTGGGAATTTAATAGTCGTCTTATCAACTGAACTGTTTGACGTATTATACTATGTTAATTGTTCCATCCGATTGTCCGTACTTTATGTACCTAATGTAAATAGGTACTCACTAATAATAATAAATAACGCTCACAGGCACATACATAGTAATGATCCCAAGTAAGCCTCAGGCTTTTTGTACAACCATACAACAACGGCACACACATTAACATCCATGACCGAACTAAATTCGAACCCAGGACCCTGGTTTGGCAGTACGGCGTGGTAATCATTACACCAACCGGGTCGTCATTGAAACTTGCGAGAGAGTTTAACTGTTTCTGTTATATTTCATTTGAGTTTGATTACTCAATATTAAAATCAAATCAAATGTGTAGAGAGTTTTAAACCAATTATGAGCCTAAAGGAAAATAAATAATGGTTTTAAGAAGTCTGCTCTAAGAAAACAACCCGCAAAACTAACCTTTTCGAGGAATATCCTAAAAATGATTTTTTAAAGCGCTATAATAAAAAATCAAGTAAATTTAAAACGATAGTAACACATAATATAGTTAGCTAGATAAATAAAATTTAGTAGAGATGGAATAAAAATATTATGGAAGAATAAAAATATGGCAGGAGGCAGCGGGTCGGTCGCAGCTCGCTACAAATTGTATGGTGCAGTGACGTTCGACGCTCGTTATTGAACGAGCTCTCCAACGTGGAGATACATACTACGGAATAGACTTTTTACTGGTAAAAACTGATTTATAATGTTTTTAAAATTTTACTTCCATATGAAATTTAAAAATATGATAATGACATAGGAATTTTCAAGTACAGTGTCTGTCTACACTTTCCGGAATAAAATAGGCTCGAAAAACATAACCCTCTTCTGGCGCAGTCGGGTAAAAAGGCAACTCTTAGCCCAGTCATTTTACGGTTTGAGCCGGGACTCATTAAAACATTTTTTTCAATGTATCATTTAAGAGTCAATTCGGGCTTAGAACTTCAGCAACAAAAACATTTTTTAAATGTTTAGTCTTTTTGTCACAAAATGGGACCACAACAGTTTAAAAGTACCTATCATTTATAATTACATCATACTCCTCCTAACAAAACTTCGTACAATGACTGAGCTATCTGGCCCCATCCGCACGTCGCGCCGTCGCTCGCGCACCGCCAGCCCGCGCTCTTTTTTTTCGTACCTACTTTGTTTGCCCACTTATTTTCCGACAACAGTGCTAACTATCTGCCCTACCCACGGTGACACAATTTAAATACTTGAGATCAATACTAACCAATGTCTGTACGCCGCACCCCGTCATTGTCAAGCAAAACGGGCAAAAACTGTCATGGACGTTTAGTTGTTTGCGTTGGCCGATTAGTAATTGTTGAATATTTTGTGAACAAAATAGTCCCAAGACGGTTCCAAATTATCTAACGCCCGTAAGTCGCACCTTCAGTGTCAAGTGCAGAACGGGGCACAAACGTTCATGGACGTCATCCGCGATAACCAAAAGCTAATGTTATTCATGAACAAAATAGTCCCAAGACTGTTCCGAATTCTCTAACGCCAGTAAACCGCGGCATCAGTGTCAATTGCAGAAAAAGGCACGAACTGCTATGGACGTCGTCTGCGATAGCCACAAGCTAATTGTTATTAATGAACAAAATAGTCCCAAGACTATTCCAAATTTTCTATCGCCGGTAAGCCGCGCCGTCAGTGTCAAGTGCAGAACGGGGTACGAACGGTCATGGACGTCGTCCGCGGTGGCCGATAGCTGATTGCCTCCGTGCCGATTGCTCCTAGCGGTTGTTGCAATAGCTTTACGCCCAGAGGCGTTGTCTGATATTTTTAGCTTGTTTTGCTTTTGTTTTATATGAATTTTGTGGGAATTTTTGTCAGAATTTTTGGAAAAGTAAGGAATTCTATAAAGATTGTTGTGTGGATATGGGAGATATACGTTCTTCACCGCAAGGGTATAGTGTAAGTTGTTGGAGGCACCTTGTGACGGAAATCAGAATTTTGTTAGATTTCAGGTTTCACTGTAGATACCTACTACTTTTTTTATCATCTAGAGATCACACATTTTATTGTCCATTAAAAATATATCCTTTCACACAGTTTATTATTTTGATATATTTATCATGTTTTGTCGTGGATAACTTATTTGATAGGTACCTACATTGCTTACTAAATACAATTTGTACCACCATAAAATAACCTGTGTATCGCAATAAAGTGCTTTGAGTTTGAGTTTGGGTGTAACACCCTAGTTATAATTTTAAAGGGGTGATTTAGACCATCAAACAACTTTCACTATGGAGTCAACATCGAAAATAAATAACAAAAATATACTTTTTTTTTAAATATTCAGTACTGACTCAACTCGAACGTTGTTCAATTTGATGGTCAAAACTATTCCTTTAAATAATACTTGGGTGTTTATGGCTTTACACTTCACCATTTTCTACTGTTCTAACCGTCAGTTACATGCAAACGCAGCGATGCAACAATATTTTAAACTAACAGAAAAAATCCAATTATAGTCCACTAGAAACATGGAGTGAACATCGAACGATCCATTTAAAGAAAACAAGTAAACAAAACATTTCATTCTATTGTCGCTCGCTATACGAAATCCGTCGAAAAATACAATTTCCGAATAACATCACTTCAGTATGTCGTTTTAAAACAACAGTTTGCTAGAAATGGTCCTGCGACTCTTGTGTTGTATAAATGATACCTAATACTGACTGTGTAATGATTAAGCTCACTCATACTACATTTCATCTAAAAATAACAAAAACGACACCTAATAATAAATCCGTATCATACATACATACATACATACATATGCTCACGCCTATGTCCCACTACTGGGGTAGGCAGAGACAATAGATCGCCACATGCTACGATTCTGACACACATCTTTCGCCTCCTCAACATTCATAAGTCTCTTCATACATGCTCGTCGGTTCCGGGTACATTTTATTTGGCCCTTCTTCAGTACGCATCCTATTTGGTCAGCGTACGTGCGCCTAGGGCGACCCCTTTCAACCATTCCATTCACACTTTCCTTGTAGATTTCATACGTCAGCCTACTTTGGCTCATTCTTTCCACATGGCCAAACCACCTCAACATTCCTTTTTCAATCCTTGTCACTACATCTTCTTTCAGACCACATCTTTCCCTAATCACACTATTCCGTAACCGGTCGTTTAAAGTCACACCACACATACTACGCAGGGAGCGCATTTCAACAGCATTTATTCTAGATTCATGCTTCTTCTGCCATACCCAACTCTCACTTCCATACATTAAAGTTGGCGCCAACACACCCTCGTGAATCCGTATCATAAGGAAATGTTTTCATTAAAACCATTTCGAAGACACTGAGAAGGATTGCGTTGCAATCGTGAAAACTTAGCTGTCAGCTTAGACTAAAGTAACAGTAATTTAGTCTAAGGTTGTCAGATAGAAAATGTCTCTTATTTTTCTCGATTCCCATTTTTTTTTATTCCAATACGATTAGACGTATTTATACTTTGAATTGATCAACAAGTTTCACAATAACTTCCACTTATTTGCAATATCGAATTAAATCGGCAAGATATGCAATAATCTAATTTGTAATTCATAGGCCAGATTCGACCAAACGCGAATAAATTTTATTCTTAGATTAAGTCGCCGGTTACTATAGAGTAAACAGATTTTGCGTTTTACCAACCCTAATCTAAATGAAATGTCAATGTCACATAATAAAATAATTATAGTAAAAAGAAATCAAACAAATTAAAACTGTATAACCTCACATTGCAAGTACTGATACAACGACCTCTTTCTTTAGGTGAATTATACAGGTGTGTAAACACCACAAGTAAAATTATTCCTTGTATAGTTACTCTTCTATAAATCTAAGTTTGGTCGAATCCGGCCTTAATCTAAAATCGGCAATACGATGTAATAATCATCTTAATCGGCAAGTTATACATGAAATGTCAGACATAACCCAAAATCCCAAATTCCATACATGTCACTAATTTGAAATAATTTCCTAGCTACTAAATAATGTAACTCATGGACGTTGGAAGTACATACTTTACAAACTTTGCCGTAACTTCATAAGTATAGCGTATCAAACTTATAGGTATTGCTGTGGTTTTGTGAGGGAGCCGTTCGTTTACTCAAGAAGAGGTTATTTATACAAACTTGGGTGACACAAGCATCCCTTATTAAGATGAAGTATGAAATACGGATGTGGTATTGATTTGATTATTATGATTAATTGATGTGGGTAGGGGTTTAGCGTGACATCGCATTGTCCTTTAAAGTTTGTTGGGTCTTATGTGCTGCGAATAGATGTTTCGTTTGAGTTGCGTTGTGGGTCTGCTATTGGGCGGTCGCTTGTCGGTTGTCCCATCCCCGGCCTACAGCGGAATTCCAGTGGTGGCTCAGGATATTGTTCTTTTATAAGAACAACCCTTGAAGTCACCAAAATATCAATATAACCGTACAGCGTCAAGCACTTTTGCTACAAAAAATCGACATTGGCAAAATCATCTACACCAAGATGGACGCCATAACCTTAAAAATAGAATAGAATAGATGTTTCGTTTATGAATGTGTAGGATCCTTGGCCTATTGTGATTTATTCGGCTCCGTTGGATTTTTGTGGAGTTTTCTTCTGTTGGGTTAATAAGAGAAGGCTTGTTTGTAACACTGGAGGTTTATTTTAGTGATTTTACACAATGGTTGGTTAGAAGCAAGCACCGTTTGAAATGGAAGACTGGAAACGGAAATTACAACTTTTTAATTTATTTTATGTTGGTGTTGCGAAAACTTTATACTTACTAGTTTTCGTCTACAAAGCTATTCACATCACACAGAACTGAGTGTGGGCTCTAAAATTTTTTTAGTGACACGAGTAGGTAGGTCCATCACACATTCCTAGTATTGAAACTTTGGTAAACCAGGACCAACTGCAACCACTCAAAACACTTTCTAGAAAATGAATTCCGGCAGGTACTATACAGGATGTTTCATAAGTAACAATAAATATTTAAAACTCTTAAGGGGGTTGTTTAGACCGTCAAACTGAACAACTTTCTCTATGGGACCAACATCGAAATCACAAAAAAAAAATGTCATATCTCATACATAATATTTTAGCTCTAGTCGATTTGTAGAGTATGGGACATCAATTTTTTTTTCGCGATTTCGATATTGGTCCCATAGTGAAAGTTGTTCAGTTTGATGGTCTATACCACTTCCTTAAAGGTTTATTTTGTATAAGCTAACACCTTGTATAAGCTAATATGGGTTTTGCGATTAGGTCAATTCCTTCCCAGTTTTCAGCTGATTATTTTTTTCGATATTATGAAAAATAAAGTTTTTCAATTTGATGGTCTCATCAACCCCTTATAACCGGCCAAGTGCGAGTCGGATTCACGCTCTGAATATTCTGTCTGGCACTTGAAAATTTCCAAAACTGTTTCAAATAATCAAACATTTGGTTATCAAATAACATACATAGCAAAAAGTTTTGTATTTATAACTAAAAGTTTGTTTAGATTCTGCAAAACAGTTTGTTATATTTTACATTATGTTTTCAGTTTTAATTATTATTGTTTTATAAACATGTTACAGCCATGTATGCCAATTTGATATTTTTTGTGTTGCTTCTTGGCATATTTCATGATGACTGTATCTACGGAAAGTACTCTATAGGTTTTGAGGAGGGTTTTGATGAGTGAGTTTGTGTATCTAAATAGGTATGTGAAGTAAATGACCGTCTCTTTTGACCGCTTTGACTTGAAGCTTGAATTTTTTCTTGTGTCTCTACCCGTTTCTGAGAAAATGGGTTTTGATGGACAATCAGACAGATAAGCAGTAAGAAGAACAAAAAAGTAGGTAATCATATAAGAGTTCAATTTACTAATTTATTTTTAAGGTACGGAACCCATGTTATGCACTTAGGCACTTTCCCGAGTAAACGAAAATAAAGCACAGATTAGCAAATCCCCCGGTAGCCTAGTTAAACAGCGGGCGTCACCACGGGATGCCACTAGTTTTGGTTCGTAATTCTGTCACCTCGGAGTCCAGCGTCCAATTTTTCAAGTTACCCTCCCGGGCATCGAACCCCTGCCGCTCCCGCACTACCATAACTTAAACTGGACAGTGACAAATTATCATCCCGGCTCTCAAGTTGCCGCATCCCATTCATTCTAGTTGCAACTTTATGACGTTTAACTTTAAACCAATTTTTCCTTATCTCTTCCCTGCCCATTATTCAAAAGTTTTAGATGAACAGTTTCCATTTTCTAAGCATCTTTAGCAAATGGAATGAAATTTACTCATTTCTTGTTGAAATGAAACTATTAAATAAGTATGTACATTGAAGAAATTAAAATAAAATTACGATGTGGTGTTTATGTTTCTGACTCCAAATCACAGATTTTTTATTTATTATTCATCTGTTTGTTTCTTCGAGCATCACGCAAAAACTACTGAACCGATTTTCATGAAACTTTTGTGTATGATGATGGTGTCTCATGATTTAACTTAAAAACTTATATTTTTTGTATTTATGTCAAACATTTTAATGAAATATCTATAATTTGAATTAGCATTGTATTGTACTGAATTATAATTATATTATGTAAGTAATGTATCTATGGGTTATGTTGCCTGAGAATGAAGAATTCTTACTATTTTTTTTTTATCTCGCTACAGGGAGCCGGATAGAGCCGGAGACAAAATAAGAAAACAATAGAACATAAGAAAATAATCAAAGACTACTGCGGACGAAGTCGCCGTCAAAAACAGATAATTACTATCTATTTCTGGATTTAAGTAGCATATAATCACGACTATATTCCCCGAGGAGGTAGTCAGATATATTCTGAAATCTCAGGACATCCACGTTTCACCAGTAGTACCGAAACTCTGTCCAGTGTGACGGGGGGTGAGCCCGTCGCCACTTATAACGGACAGTGGCTACAATACGAGTACATGCCTCAAATTGTAGCATGCAGGTTTCCTCACGATGTTTTCCTTCACCGAAAAGCCAGTGGTGTTACAAATTGTACATAAATTCCGAAAAACTTATAGGTACGAGTCGGCCTGGACGGGGATCGAACCATCGCCTCCTGCACGCCAGGCAAGGTTACTCGCCACTGGACCACCACGGATTAAAGTATTCGTTCTCTGGGTTGTGGACTCGGTGGTGTAATTGGTTAGCACGTTTCCCCGGTTTGGAAGAGCGTGGGTTCAAGTCCCGCCCGAGACAAATTTTTCAATCTTTAATTTGATTAAAGTATTATTATAACAACAACACAGATTTATGAATAGTGATCATTTAAAAATACGCACCGCAAAAAATATCCTCACTCAATCAGTACCAACCCCTTCAAGCTACTAGCAATTTACCACATCCATTGAAACTAGCAAGTTTAGGTAATAAGAGAGGATACTGTAACGCACGTCCCCGGAATGCCAAGTGGTGGGGGGAGACCTGAGGAGCGGGGTGAGGGGGGGAGGGGGGGGGGGAGATATTAGCGTCGTTCACAACTCGAGCACGTATTATTCGAGAGTTTGTCGCTCGAACTTCGTTGTCGACAAAGACGACCAACAGAATTATAGTACGTGGGCTGTGGAGGTGAGGATAAGAGGAGATAGCTTCGGGACCTGGTTTAATCCAGTTTTGGTGTTAATTTTGTCTTAGAAACATCAAGATGTAAGACAAAACAAACAACATCAGTTAAAAACTAAAATCAATATCTGACGAAATCGTTCTAGGCCGAAACCAACAATGACATTTTTGATAACGAAAGAAATTTTTGAACCATCATGTACCGAGATAAACAAAAAAAATACTTTATTGTATTTAACAAATTATAAACTAACAAATGCATTACTATTCAAGTCTGTCCAACAATGTATAATGAGTTAAATTAAAAAAAGTATAGTATTCAACCGTTGAATTTCTATGCCATTGCACCATCGGCAGACCATTTAATAATTACATAAAATAAATACAAAATTGTTTGTTACTAGCAAAAAAATGGTGCTGACAATTTCGAGTAAATGATTAGTGTTTTAAATGTTTTCTTTATTTAGTTCGCGTAATCGATATTACTAGCTAAAGTCGAATCACCTCTCCGCTTAAGTAAAACTACTAAAACTTCACGGTGTATGCACCCCAAATGTACCTGCAAATGAGAGTGCATGCGACAACTTATGAATATGTAAGAGGCGAGAGTGTGTCAGCATAACCGCAGACGGATATCTTTTATGCATGTCTCCGGACTGGTGTGAAGCTGATGTGCGGTTACGGATTACTAGCAAAAAGTTGCGCTTTGTCGTCTGTAACTTGCGCCAGATAACGTCTTTTGTTTGAGTGCAAAAAATAGTTTATATGCTCTTACCTAAGTTAGTAGATAGCCTTAGGATCCCACTACAGGGCAAAGGCTTCTCACGAAAAACGGTGGGATGATGTGATTCTGAGAGCCTTTTTCTACGCCGTGTTTTTAGCATCGCGTTGGCAACATCAATGTATTATCGGTCGTACTCGACCCTGGTTCAGGTGAATCAGTAGTGGCAAACCAAGTAAGTGATCGATTTGCGGTTAATGTTTCTAGCAGCCTTAATTGGCCTTTAATGTAGTTTAACCTTTGGAGCATGGTTTGATCCCATGGGTACATACTTTTGGAGACCACACTATCGTGCCTAGTTTGATCCGCAAGGTCAAATCTATGGTTTGTATCTCTTTGGCATGTTCTACGACATAAAACCTTATAAAATTCCCTTTCCAACGATATATCACACTATGGGAGCAAGTCAATGGCCGCGTCACTAGCCGCCATTTTCACGAGGTCAACGCGCGGCCGCGCGGAAACCACACATTTTGAATTGAATTTATTAGATTTTTTAGTATGGCAAGGAAAAATAAAGCTTTTTTCATTTTTTTTGCATATTTTATCTGTATTCAGCCAACAGTTTTCCTTGTCTGTACATTTTTTATCTGTAGGGTCGTTTTTATTTTTTGTTGGTACCACCCATATCCGTCTCTCATGTTTTCATCTTGACACTTTGTACTATTAGTGGTAGAGAGGTAAGTATGTTTTGTTTCTTTCCAATAGCTCAACTATTCAAGATGCCGTAACAAAAAACCGCATGTCAATTTATAAAAAAACGAAGGAATGGGAACGTTTTTTCTGAACTAGCTCAGTTAGGCGCTCGCCGCCGCCGAGAGCGCGGGGCTTGAGTGGTTAAGGGGCTACCTGCTGGTTTTGGGTAACTTTGTAACCATTTTATTCATTGACTATTACACTTTTTGAGCTGATAAATAAACTGAACCATCTACACGATATGAGAAAGGATGTGGTTTTTCTAGAAATCGATTTCAATGAATAAAATCGAAGAAAAGGGACTCTAAAGTCACCCCTTTTTTCCAGTTGTAACCATTTTACTCTTACATTTTTAATCGGAAGAAAATGAAAATTTTCAATATTGTTCACAACACAATTTAGAATGATGTGGTTTTCTTACTTTTTCGAAATTAATAAGAAATCGTTAAATTTTTCAAAGAAAACAGCTAAATTCTGACCACGGAGCCACGCGCTCGTTCGCATCGATTAGTATGGAGAGTCGTGGTCCTGAAATGATACTCCTTAATGAAAAGACACCGCCGCCTTCCAATTAAACTTTGCTAATGCCAATTTCGCGCGCCTAAAAATCCCTTACCGACATTTGCTAATAGTTTTCACGCGCTTGTCACCGGCGAAGCCTCTTTGCTCTGCTATTCGACTAAAGAGCTAAATAGGGAAAGATTATTGCATCCAGAAGAATGAATTAATACCTACCTACTAAATTACTTTATCTTTTGATGGTCTGCGCTGCGCAAACGAAGATTGACAAATTTTCCTGGTCGTACTAATATGGTTCGCAAGATATAAACTTCAATAGCTTGATCCTTTAGTGTTATTTCATCTATGCCAAGAGGTAAGCTCAGAAAGAATGTAGCACGTTCAAATCGTATAATGTTTTATGAGCTGTTTTGTGCATTCAATTACATTTCACACATTGTCTTTGGTATTGCCGTGAAAAGCTTTATGTTTTCACCAGTCTGGCGAAAGTTATTGTAAAGTTTATGATGAAACCTCAATACTCAATGCTTTATTGCATTCCACAATGAAGGTACAGAAAGGTAATAACTTAACCTATATTATACAGGGTGTAAAATTTAAAACGATACACATCTATCTAAGAGCGTGCTTTAGATCATCAAATTGAACATCTTACACTATGGGGCCAAGAAAATCTGCTTTTCCATACATTTGGGTCTTGGGTAACAGCTGATTTTTTTTTTCAATTTCGACGTTAGTCCCATATTGAAAGTTATTCAGTTTGATGGTCTAAATTACCCCCCTTTAACATTTAACGCATTTACGTTCACACTCTGTATAAACAAGGTGATCAATATCAACCTCACGACTATTAGGATAATCAGGATTACGATGGTTCAGACTATCGAAGACAATACAAATATACAAGATCCAACTAATTTGTGCCGCGATCTCGGGCATTCCAACATCCTTTTGAAGATCTTCCTTCCCTTTGTCCTCAAAAACGTAGAACATACGAATGATCCGTAACTTCTTGTTCTTTGTAATAAGTTAACATACCATTGCTATGACTGAACTGATTGTACTAACGTTTACCTACCTAGTAAGTAGTCAAGGCTGTAACCTATTCAAAAAATGTCTTGACTAGAAAAAGACAACGTTCTTAAATGACGTGCATAAAAAGACCTAGTCCGCGTAAATGCATAAATATACCTACTGTATTTGCACACCAAAATAAATAATGACCGCGACTTCGTACACACTTGGCCGTTTTTGAACCTATTTTCACTACGGATAATTAAGCATTCTAATGAAGAAAGAATTATTCAGATCGGTCCAGTAGTTTCAGATACAAACAAATAAAAAAATATCAAATCTTTCCTCTTTATTATATACATTTATTTTTATGTTTGCTATATGTGTTGGTGGAGTATGGCCCACTCCCTCTCACCCTTATTTGTGAGAGGAGGCCTTTGCCCTGTAGTGGGATCCTACAGGCTATAACTTACTTACTTACTTACTTGCTATATGTGGCAACAACTAGCATGAGCTGTATCAATATGACATTAGCTCATACTGTAGTGGAAAGACACACAGCAAAAAAAAAACAGAATAAAAAGAATGTTATGGTACAAAATTAAATTGCGTAGTCTTCTTCATTACCGGAGGTTTATTTATTTATTTATTTATTAGGTTTGCCAACAGGCTAACATCGTATAATATTAAATAACAATCCTGTTCATAATTCTTTAAACGAAGTAGACCCAATTACAGGCAAACACATAGTTGAGGTTGTTAGTCAGCCCAGCTCTGCATATCCATAGTACGGCCACAGATTATATAATACTATACAGTACAGATGCCCAACGTCAAACAATGAAACGCGACTGCCGTAACGCGGGCAGTCTTCGGGCAAAGTAAATTGCTTGATTTTCCGAGGCTCATGAGATTTTTTTGTAGTCAGATCATGTACTTTTAGTAACAATTTACACGTTTACGTAAACATTAATTACAAATTGATACCATAACGAACGCCATATATTGCCATTTTTAAACTAAAATTTAATTTGTATGGGATGGGACACCATGGTACGGCATATCCTCTCTCTCTCGACAAACGAAACTGCCCTTTTACGGTGGTGATGCCTGTCCACTCTTTTAGATCCACGATCCACGACTTTCTTGGTCTACCGATGCTTCGTCTGCCTTCCACTTTGCGCATTATTATAAGTCTATAACAATACATTGAAAATTCAGTGGAAATTCAATAATTACGACCGAACCCAAACAATTTCATTACGACATAAATATATAACATTGTGCGAATTGTTCATAAAACAAACCGCTATCTGAATCCACTCGCAGAATAACGATTTACAATACAAACGTATCTATATCTTATTTATATACCAATAAGAGTAATAATAGGTTTATCAGGGAGTTTATTAAAGGCCGGAGAGGATTATCTGGATGCCTTACACACCGGGTTTCGTGGAAATCAATTGGACTTTGTTACTTACGTATTACGATATCAACGGAAAGCTATTGAACTTTGCTGGTTTTATCGTCGAATAACCATCGCCAAATGACACTTTACGAGCATAAGCAAGCTCTTTATAAGCATGCTTATTATATGCATCTTTATTTCATAAAAATTAATGAAAAAGATAGCAATTTTTACATCTTACGTGAAACGCAAGCACTATCAAATGTTTTACATTACAACTGAAAAAAAAGAAGGAAATAATTGAAAACTTGGAATAACACTAACAACGACTGCATTTCCTCTGAGCAACCGAAGTATTAAAACGATTACAAACAACATGCAATTTCTTAAAACATTCCCCAGATATTTCCATACATTTTATCTTTCCCTCTTCAAGCAAGCTCTACATCCAACTAATCCGTGTTCAACACAGAAACACACCTCAAGCCGCTGAGTGTCAGCTCAAAGTGTCTAACGGTATACGTTGTAGTACAACGTTGTATCAGCTGTATCGCTGACTGGTCTTACATTCATAGTTTAAAGGATAACATAGCATGCATCCAGCACATATATTGTTCTTGAGTATGAGATTATCTTTGCTTGTAATGCAACGTGCATATTATGCTTTGTCTTCGGATTTTGTCAGATTAAACTGGCACTAAAGTTCAAAGTAAGTACACTTTCTGAATTTCTGATCAATAGTGCTATCACAATATATGATGCAATGGATACTTACTTAGTTAAATGTATAACATCTTCCTATAATTAAGTACCTCACGAAATTAGAATTTTTCCTAGGCAATATTGGGGTCAAATCTACTCCGATTTAGATAGTTTTTTTTTATTTCAGTAATTTAAAATATTATAACCGCAGTTTAAAAACTTGAGTTTATTCAGTTACCTATTAAATAATAAAAAAAAATCTTTTCAATCCTAAATATTCAGGGAACAACGTCTGAGGCCGTAAATCAGTCTGAAAAAACTCTGACACTAGGACTTGCTGCCCCACACTTACGAAAATGGGAACAGTGCGAGATCACCTGCTGATTTTTGTTAAAATATGCGTAAACCAAGTACTAGCTTTGAAGTTTGCCCACAAAGGCTTTACCACTCATTGGGTGCGACAGAGCTTTAGATATTTTATTTCATGTGCATGTATTTCATGTGACTGTATGACATACAGTCTGTAGGCCTACCATGAGTTTTCACTGTACTTTATTGCTGTAGTTACGTTGCTAATTTTGTATGATAGAAATTAGTTACATACGAAATGCAATACAAAATCGGTGACGTAACTACAGTTTTAAAGTACGGTTAAAACTCATGGTAGGCCTACTGGTGCAAATAAACCGTGCCGTGTCGTCTCCTTGCAATGCCATAATAATCTTCAAGACTTGTCACCCCTTCTCAGGACATAGGCAGATCTCGTCCCATCTCATATTTAGGGCGACGGCCTCTTTTTCATAATAGTTCTTGTTAGTATTCAAGACATAATATGATACCATCTTATGTCCTAAATTTGTTTTTCAAAGCAATATTTTTGTATTCTACCTCAGTTTGAACACGAAGTAAATAAATGTACTGTGTACCATTGACATAAGACGTGCAACTTTTACTTTTTGCACTTACTTTGTTCATATTTTTCTTGTTCATATTTTAATATGAGTGTCACAAAATTGTAATATATTTTACTGTTTCTTTTCGTCGACTAACTTTTTGGACACGTGGTGCCATTTCTATGGGATCTAGGAGGATGACTCTTACATAGAATAGTAATAAATGCTTAGGAAAAGTTTTAAATTGTTTATAATGATCAATTCTATTAAAAAACTATGGTGATCTAGTGACTGGTAGCTTCGCCTAGGTTCGATCTGAGCCTTAATTCGACTAATGAGTTTTAGGAAGTTATGAACGATTTGTAATACCAATGCATTTTTGGACTTTTTGGTGATGGAGAACATCACAAAGTTAGCCACATTCTTCCATTTCAAAGCTTGTTGTAGGATTACTAATAAGGTTAAGCTTTATTAATCTATATGGGACTTGTTCCCTGTAAATGGTAAGAGGCTAGGTGGTATCTCATACTAGCGCCCGACCCATCTTTCAGGGTACGATAGACATCCCGACCTGTGTCTCTTACCATCGTCCCGGACAGTAACTTGCGGCTCTAAAGTGGTACGTTGACGGTGTCAAGAGACCAGACGGGATGTCTCTCGTGCCCTGAAAGATGGGTCGCGTATGATGTCGGTTTTCTACTATCACATTTATTTCACATTCTAGATAACACTGAAACATAAATCATAGACACATGAAAGGACTTCACAACGCACACGCGTCCATAGTATTCTACATCAATGGGCTGTATAATACAGAAAACTAAACAACTATAATTACAATTCAGTGTGAGTGCCGGCCTGTTTAGCACAGCAGCGTCACGTAACGGGTTGAATGTGGTCTGCTAGACCTCCGTAATGAGGAATATTATCACCTCCGAGGTACGTGCTGACCCCGCCGCCGACCTTTGCTTAATTAACGAATTTTTTTCGGTAATCCCCGCCTCGTAGGTCGAATAATGATGTTATTTGAGCTTCCTGTGTGGAGAAGAAGAAGCGTGTGACTGGGAGACTTATTTCCAATAACGTTCTTATTTATTTTAGTCAATACGGAAATGTGTTGTATAAATCTGAACTAACACTTTGTACGGTATCTAGAAAAATCGAGAAAAATAATAAAATTTTTGTTTTGGCAATACAAGGACGATAAATAAATAATTTTGAAGAGCATTATCTAAATAAGCTGCGTTTGACAAAATCATGTTTGACTGACGCCATAATATAAAAAAGTGAAATAATTTTAGATTTTCGGTTTATTTTGTAAATAGCCTTAAACTGTATGAAATTAAAAGGAGAAGATTGGTTAAATTTAATGTTACATCCCATGAGTAGCCGTACAAAGGCATAGATCAAACTAGCAAATAAATTATTTGTATTTTTATTTTTTTTGTTTTTGTATTCCATGCATAAAATCACATTCAACCCACGGACTCGAAAGAAATACCGAATATTGCACTAAAAAGATGTGAAGCATGCAAGGTAATACAATCTCGTTTGTTCTACAAGGGACCTACACTCACACAGATGCACTAGCTCTAGACGCAGGTCTTAACCCTCTACTGCATGAATTATGAAGGATGCGGTCAAAAAAAGGTTTGATACTAAATATCTGTTTAATATGAATTACAAAAACCATAACAAAGATTAAAAAAAAAATCTGACTTTAATTTCAGAAGATAATTTTCAGAACCATATATGGCTTTGTATGCATTCAGTCCAAAATTATTGCTGACATAAATGCATGTATTTTTAACATTTGCATATGTATTGATAAGTTTTATTTATGCAGAAGGCTAGATATTGGTTGCTTTTCTTAGTTGAAATGACAGTTAGCTATTACCGACCAAGTACTTGACATTGACCCTACCTATGCTGAAAGCATAATTACGCACTTGTTACTGTAACTATGGGTACAGAAAGTTCAGACTTAGTTATAATTTTAAGCTATAGACATCCACAATTGAAAGTTATTGTCATTATTTCTAAAATATTATTAAAATCTTTACTGTCAATATATTATAATTAAATTTGATGCACAGATTAGTCTCACTCTAGGTACCTGGTATAATCAAACTGTATTTTAACAAGTACAACTTGATGATTTTGGGCAGTTGAAGCATTACAATAGAAGATACAATAAAGTCCATCATATACTGCGAGTGGATTATAAAGAAAATCGTTTATATTCTCAAATCTAGTATACATTTTCATGACACAAATCGATGCTTTGATGCATACTAAGCCATATATGACTTCTTACATAAATTTGGTAAATAACGGCTAAAAATATGATAATCTAAAAATAGAGAATCTTCAAATGAGGAAGATAGTCATGACTACATGACTTATATTTTTAAAAGACACTCACTTGCTTTTTATTAACTTTTTTCATTGGTTGAAATCAGAAAAATTCTACTCAGGTAGAATGCGAGCGAGGTCATGAAATGATGGCTGGTTACTATAAAAAATTATAAGAAAAGGTATTTTGGAAAAAATATGTTTAGTTCTCTATGAATGTTGTCAATATGGTGTAATAAGTAACTTGACAACTAACAAAAAATATCCTTTATTAAAAAATTATTTCGTCTAGAGGCCATATTTGGCTTGGTATGCATTAGAGGGTTAAAACTCGTTACCATTATGTACCGCGTGACAGCACGCACACAAAAGAAATGGATGCTTCACTCATGATTAGACGAGATTACGTCTGGTTCTTCTTTTAAGTCTGTGATTCAACCATGCAATCTACTTGTCAAATTCGGAACAATTCGAACTGTAATTGATTCAATAATTTGAGATAGAACAAATTTTTCTTTGATAATCAATTATAGTACAAAATTAATACAGTAAGTGAGGTGGGGTAAGACTATCACCAGGGCAAGACTAACACCCACGATTATCTAAATAAGTATAGGTCCATGGTTTATAATACACTGTCGGTAATGCAGTACGAATGTAAAAAGTTCCGGCATCACCACATAGATGTCGCTAGTGTGATCCAGATTTGTCAAGGTTACGAATCAAAAAATGACATTTGGCAACTGAAATTGTTTTGATGTAGACCAGATACATTGTGCGAGATAAAAAATGGTTTTACTCTAAAATTGGAAGTGTTCTCAATGTAAGTAGCATCTTATTGATTTAAGTTATCAAGTTGTAATTAATTATTATCGGAAAATTGAATATTCCTTCAAATTTTTGAAAAACAAAAACTTAACCTAAAAATATCCAAGTGGGGGAAGACAAACACTTGACTCGAGGCAAGACGAACATGTGTTTGTCTTACCCCAAGTCAGCTGTAAACAACCTTTTTCTAACATGTAAACATTTTTACAAATAAATTATAAATTTGAGTTTTTCGCGTTTTCAATGTTGGTTCCATAGAGAAAGTTGTTCAGTTTGATAGTCTAATCCTCCCCTTAAAAAAGTGTCAGCATATTAAGAAGGACCCTGTATTATGTATACTTAAAGATATTACATTATAAGCCGTTAAAGTTATTAGATATATACAATGTAAGCCGTTAATGTTGAATTTAAAAACAAGAATTTATATTGTAAAATTTTCTATTCTATTCTATTTTTCTAATTATTTTAATATGATAGGTTTTGTACAAGTGCCATATTGCTTAGCGTCATTCAAATGTTTAACTTGGTTATTTTCAGATAAAAAATATTTAAAATGAATAAATAATTTCCTTTCATTTTATCCTATACGTAACTCGTTTTATTTTCTTAACTCTAGCTAGTACCTACATTAATTGCGTGAAAAAGGTTTTGAACCTCTGATCTCGATTGTATGTTTGTCTTGCCCCAAATCTTTACTTTTGATAAATTCTCTCAAAATAAACCTTATTGTGTCACAAGAAAGTTCAAAATGAATTTGACTTTTTCTGCTTTTAAATATTTTCATTCACAAAACAGTTAAGCTTATGTCTTTTGTATAAAAAACGGTACTGTTAGTCTTGCCCCGATCAATGGGGGAAGACAAACAGTTTCCAATGTTTTACATTTTGTTCAATATCATTGTTCTAAAATCATTTACAAGTTTAGGTGTTGTAAGAATCAAAAGATTAAGATGTTTTACTATCAGTGCCATTATTAAAGTACAATTAGGAGCAAACACATAAAAATGAAAAAATATTCTTTCCGTTTCCAGAAAACTATGTTAGTCTTACCCCACCTCACCTTATATAAAAATTTACATGTGATAGTTAAGTGGAGTCAAGTACACTAAACCCTCTTCTGAATTCATAAGTCGTTGTGTGAACGCTTATCGGTTTTCTCTTATTGGTATTAAAAGCGTGTTATTTTCCATTGCCTTTATCTTCTATACGTGAGTTTCACACTGAATGTTCATTGTCATTTTGCCAAGATAACTAAGATAACATACTCGTACATACAACAGTTTTACTTACCTAAAAGCCTCAACCGATGAAGATTGAAACATGAAATTTGGAATATAATATTTTACAGAGGGGTACTAGGTACTTAGGTATACTAAGAGAAGCTTTTTTAAAAAAAAAAGGAGATGAAATGGAGACGAGACGCAGACGAGATCGCAGGCAAAAGCCGGACATTTGATTATTTATTTTTATTGTCTCTTTTTCTTTTGCCTTTGACATGTTCATCTTGACTCCTATCTTACCTCAAGGCTCGCACTTAGCTCTCGTAGCATTATCTGATCTATGCTAAAGTGTGACTTTTCATAGAAACCATAAATCATCACACTAATCGACATTTATTTATTAACAGCCTGGCGGAATTATAAATGACAATAAATAGGTAGCCTATCAAGCTTATGTTCATCATTTTAACGGTTATAATGATTAACTTTAGCTATCATCTACAAAATTAATTCTCCAAAACCATGCTTTACCCTAATAACATAATATTCAATGTACAAGTAAATATCAAAATACAAGTAATTATACATCCAGAAACATCCTTAAAGTAATCGGTTTTTACTTCACTTTATAATCTCATCATAAAGGATAGTTCCCGCGGGTACAGAACTTTATCGATACATAAAAAAAATCTGTAACTGGGCCGTGACTGTATATTAAAAATATGGCGAACAAAAAAGGCCGAAGTTAGGCGCGCGCGCGTTTAAACAAAGACGTAGAATGTATATTCTGTTTTGGTGTGCAATACAGTATGAATTGACATTATTCGCTTTGAGAGATAGATTTCTAAACATAATTTTTCTGTTTGTTTATTTCTGAAAACTAGTTCTATCGAAAGATATCCGATTAAACTTATGAAAAATACGGTATCAGTAGATCATAAGCTATCAAACAAAAAAATTTCATCAAAATCGGTTTAGCCGTTTTTGCGTGATGCGCGAAGACACAAACAAACAAATAGACAGAAATTTCTAAAAAAGGTTGATTTCGAGTCAGGGATACCTAAAAACCATATCGTAATCTCTTTTTTTTGTAAATATCTTAAATGTACTTCAGTTACAGTTTTATAATAGTTTAGATAAAACATTGTTTGTGAAACATGAGTTAAGTACCTTTAAATAAAATGCGACATCGTACTACTTTAAAATAAGTCCTTCATGTTTTTCCTCGCGGTATAGAGTAAACATTTTTACGAATATTAATAAACAAATAAAATGGGCGCCCGAAGTCGCGGAACAGCGGTTGTTTCTAAATAATTTTATTTGCGTAAAACCAGCACATGTGTTCTTCCAGTGTAATCTTTCCATAACTGCTCCCAAGCGGCGCCGGCGCGGTGTAGAGTTTCAGTTTCATAAGACTCCAGTTTTAAATAATGATGTTCATATTTTTGAGCGCGTTGTGCTCGTGATAGCTTGAAAAGTTAAAAAATTAAGTTGCAAAGTTGACAAAGTAGATAGTTAAGGTACTTACGTTAGTAATAGTAGCGCCTCTTCGAATTTTCCTTTGAAAATGCTTCGAGGAACACTCGTATTCACAGTGGCTTCCTCAAACTCTACCTCGACTCATCATCAGTCAAACATTCCTTCATTCATCCTCGAAACTGATTTTCTCAGTCACAATCTCGATTCCACTGGGGTTGAATCGAAGAATCCAACATCATCATCATCACAGCCTACATACGTCCCACTGCAGGGCACCGGCCTACCCTCAGGGTGTATGGGCGTTAGTCCACCACGCGAGCCCAATGCGTATTCAATACAACAACAACTTCAGGGCTCTGTTCAGGCTTCCTCGATATTGTAGTGCCTCCGGAATGTTTGCTGATGCAATTACAGATGATTTTTACGCAATTATGCGAAAGAAAGTAGCATCAGTGTTACGCCGTCTTCGTTCAAGCTCGAACGGAGTGCATGAATTTTATTTGAATTGAATTTTATGCGGATTGGTAGACTTCACATACCTCTACGCATCGGGAGTGTATTGAGTCCATTCTTCATTAAAGGCTGCAAAAAAAACGAGTTTAAAGTTGTTAAAAAAAACATACTCATAATATTATGTAAGCCTTGTGTAAGCCTAATCTATCCGTGCGCTCATCGCTGAAGGTTAATATTAAAACGAAACAAAAACACTAAACCCTTTGTTCATCTCCATGCGCCGTGTATAACTATTCCTTTAACAGAAGATAGACACAGTTACGCCACTTGAAAATACCCATTAAAAATTGTTATGGCGGTAGTGACACTAATGTTGGCACCTTAAAATGGTATTGGGAATTACCTGCAGCGAGTGCCAATAGAGCTTTATTATGCCTGCGGTGGACTGTAACCTGGGAACATAAAAATATCTGCGATAGATGCAACACGGAACTAAGTTCTGTAAAGTATACTATACTTAAAAAGAAACCTTATACCTTAGCCTCCCGTCTCCTACTATTCCCACAGGAAGCTTCTGTAAAGTGTCGAGCCAAATATTAAAGTGCTAGTTAGTTTATTCGATGAATTCCTGTCTAGAAACGACTATTATTATAGTTCAACATAATTTTGCGATGGACTCACTCCCCTACACGCTGGTCAGAGTTTCGGTACCTACTAGTGAAACGTGGATGTTCTGAGGTTTCAGAACATCTCTGACTACCCCATGGGGACTGAGCATATGCTTACATGCTTGCATATGCTTATAAGTATAATCCAAAATGGTAAAAAAAAAATTGGAGTATTTTTAAGTAAGTTGCAGGGTCCTTCTTAATGTGCTGACTCTTTTTTAAGGTGATGATCAGATCATCAAACTGAAAATTTTTTTCTATGGCCCCAACATCAAAAACGCGAAAAACAAATCTGCTTGTCCATAAAAAACTGCAAACCTACTGGAGCCAAATGTATCGGACAGCAGATCTTTTTTTCGCGATTTCGATATTGGTTTCATAGAGAAAGATGTTCAGTTTGACTATCTGATCATCCTCTTAAAAAAGTGTCAGCATTTAAGAAAGACCCTGTTCAAAGTGCCATAATGGGCAGGGCACATTGCTCGCAGAAGCGATGGCCGATGGGGCCGAAACAATGGGATGTTCACAAGTGGTGACCGCGTACCGCCGCGTAAGCACAGCGAAGATAGGCTCCCCAAAAGGTAGGTGTTGGATGAGGGCAGCGCAAAACCGGTCGTTGTGGCAATCCTTGGGGGAGGCCTATGTCCAGCAATTGGACATCTATCGGCTGATACAATGATGATGATGACTTGCTCAAACAAAAACTGTTTCAGAAGTACTCATAGTCTCATAGCAAATAACCTATTGATTGTCGTTTACTCGTGAATGATGCATGCATTTTTCGTCACATAACTACAAGGACCATTTTCGCTTGCAATCACATTGCGGCACCTGGGGCGTAGAGTTTTAATTTTGCATCCAAAACAATTCTAATTTCAACCTTAGCAATATTTCTTTTAACTAAGAAGTTTTGTCCAAACTTCACCAGTTTCTTGGCCGACAACTTCTTAAACTCTCCTTTCAGAACTACAGTTTACAGTTCCTAGATAAATACAAATACAATTAAAGTTGGCTTGTTTATTTGTGTAGCCGGTGCAGTTGCTCCCGCCTTCTGTTACTGCATAATATTTGAAGCCGCCCAGAGACAGTACCTCATAGTTGTTTGTTCTTAATTTGAATATTCCTCATTATTAAAAGATGGCTTTAGGATGAGACAGTACTTTTTGCAGCATTCTGGAATTTATGGATGGGATAGAAGAGTTACAGAGTAAGAAAAAGTATGGTATATTACATAAAGGAGTGCAATTCTTGAAGGTAACATCCTTCTTACATCCTTCAGATCGTCCATGATGTCATATTGTCATAGAGAAACACGTGACTCCAACGCCCGGAGAGGAGTGGGCTTTTGGGTACTTTCCCATACTTTCCTTCCCCTCTACCAAAGTCCAACCCCCCGGCACCGACCTAGCTGTTCTCTTATTAGTCTGTGGGTGGGTCTACCGCTCACAGATTAATTCGATGCGTTTTACTGTTATTGTCACAGCAACGGGGCACTAACTAATAACAAAAAAAAACGTAGGAATGTTTCTGCAATGGTTTCCACTCAAAAACTAATTTTTTATCACAGCCTCTTTATTACTTCGCTACTGGACAAAGGGAATACAATATTCTTTCTCTATTAAACTAAGTTCTTTACAGTCACAAGATTTTTCTTTTATTATACTCTCTTAATGGTATTCAGAGATGGAGTAAGTGAATATCGGGCACTCGTTATTGATGTTTTGGGGCCTCATATTTTCACGAGCTTTTTCTGTAGGAATGCATGTAATATCTTATTTAAATGATCTAGGCAAATAATTTACGTTCCAAAAATGGCAGAGTCAAAAGAGCTTCTAAGGAGTTCTTTCGCCATATGACTGACAGTAAACATATCAAATACGACTAAGTTTATTAATTGAATACATCGTATTAGTGCCGTAGATTGTTGTGTCAATTCGAACACCATGGTTTCCCAAGATTTTATAACGTACTCGTTACATAACATAAATATTATATAGTTATGAATATGATATGTTTCTATTTCTTTATTTTATATGAAACTTAGAGTCAATAATATATAAGGTAAATGTAGGAACGTCAAAAATAAATGCAACAATTTAAAAAAAAAGAATTACTTACTTTGACTTACAAAATATTCATACTTTCAATGTTGGTGTAGGTATTACTTATTAGCAATGTATAATATTTTTTTTGTTTCGTTTAATATATTTTTTTTGTGTTGAAAAATAATAATAATAATAAATAAATATCTTGTACATTGTCACACAAATTATTTAGTCACATTTAAAGTTCCAGAATCTAGCCTGAACATGTATTATGATAACTAGACAACGATATAGAAAACATATATAGATACAAACATCCATGACTCGGGTACAAACATTCATATTCATCATGCAAATATTTGTCCCTTACCGGATTCGAACCCGCGACCCTTGGCACAGCAGGCAGGTTCACGACCGACTGAGCTACTGGGCCGTTGCATATCTTGACTGCAACACGATGCATGTCAATTCGTCTTCTGGCTAGTCGAACCCAGTATCCAATATTGTAGTCTAAAATCATGATTTAGTATCTATTATTACGAATGGGCTAGTATGTCAGGATCGCAGTAGACCAATGCCCCAATGGGACAGATGAGTTTATTTATTATGAATAACGATAATGGAAGTGCCCTGCGTAGGTTGAGAGTAACGCTACGAGTGCTACGTATGCTACGCCGTAGCGAAAAGTGCCCGCGTAGTCTTAATTTTCTCAACAAGTTATGTGCTTTCTAGCGTCTCTTTTTCACATTGCACGTCTCAGAGTGAGAAAAAAGACACTGGATAACGTTGCCGCCGAATCATGCTATCAGGCCCTTAGGGCCCCAGAAACGTATATGTTGGTGCCCCCTTAGCTCCATATCTGTAGACATATTTGCAATTCTTTCAGACTTCTTCTTAATGTCGCCTTCGGCGTTACATTCTTCATGATATTAAAACAGTCTGGTGTTCTAGTTTTTAGGGTTCCTTGTTTTCTTGTATAAAATGAATAAAGGATAAAATGGATAGTATACAAGATATAACAAAACACCCTACTAATACCTATTTAAATCAGTATTTTAGAGTCTAAAGTTTTCTCCTGGATCCTTAATGCAAGTGATGCATGCCCGACACACACTTGACCAATTTTTTTTTTATGGACACACTTTGGGTACGGAATACTATAAACAGTGGAATACAATTTTCGCCAAAAAATTTATGACTGTAAGTTTCATTTTCATTTCAAAGCTAACACAAAAAGAAATTGTTCGCAACACATGTACGGTACGCTATTAATTTTCCACTTTTTGTCCGATGTCGCGGGTGGACCTTAATACCAGGCAATGAGAGTTAAAATTAAAACAAAAACTTTAATCTCACTCGTATGAATTAGCTTATTAAAATCCGAGGAAAACGTATTATTTGTTCTATCGTATGTACAAAAGTTTAAGCTACGTTGTTCGCAAAAACTTTCTGCTTTTAACAAAAATTTGAGATTATATTTATTAGGACCTTAGAAAAAGTATAAAATATGTCTAGATTCTAGAATGAGCCTCACGCGTCTACCGTATAAAACAAAAAGGGCCAACTTTCTTAGGTTGGTGTGAGTGAAACGTCAACAAATTATGTCTGTGTGCGTGTATATGGATAGGGTTTAGAGGCCAGTGCTGGTTGCAATTTTTTTCGATGCATTCGTATCTTCGACTGTCAATCTTATCAAAGATTTGAACAATAAATGTCATAAGTGTTCTTAGAATCGACGATCCCATTTCTTCAAGCGAGTAATTATATAGTAGTATACCGCACTTCATATAAACCCTGTGGTTTCTGACAGTGCGGTTTGCTATGTATTTATAGATATAAAATTATGTATTAAATAAATAAACTAAAAAAAAGGAGGGTGTAAAATTTTCAATCCGATATTGGTTCCGTTGTGAAAGTTGTTCAGGCCCCTAAATTGTAGGGTGTTTCTTAATATGCAGAATGCAGATGATCAGAACATCAAACTGAACATCTTTCTCTATGGGACTAACATCGAAAACGCGAAAAAATAATCAGCTGTTTCATTCAAAACTGCAATCCTACTCGACCCAAATGTAACAGGAGATATTTTTTTCGCCATTTCTACGTTGATCCCGTAAAGAAAGTTGTTCAGTTTCATGATCTGACCATCCTCTTATAAACCGTCATCATATTAAGGGGTCATGGGTTCAGGCATTGACGTAGAATACTATGGACGCTGGGTCTAGTACAAAATTCTCGAAAAAAGTGCCCAAAACTAACCTACACAAACCTAAGTACGTGTGTAGTAATATAATCATTGAAAATGCTGAAATTCTTTGCTTGCGTTGTTTTTACCCCACTGCGGCAAGGCGTGCACCGCGCGCACTCGCGTGCGTGTCGTCGACCGTTCAAACAAAGACTGTCGCGTATAAGTCTCTTTACTTTATACGTAGTGTGAATGGAATGGTTGAAAGGGGTCGCCCTAGGCGCACGTACGCTGACCAAATAGGATGCGTACTGAAGAAGGGCCAAATAAAATGTACCCGGAACCGACGAGCATGTATGAAGAGACTTATGAATGTTGAGGTGGCGAAAGATGTGTGTCAGAATCGTAGCATGTGGCGATCTATTGTCTCTGCCTACCCCAGTAGTGGGACATAGGCGTGAGCATATGTATGTATGTATATACACTTTATATATACTTTATACGTTTTAAGTCTCTTTTGGTTCGGACACTTTTGAGCGCGGACCCTTCGTCCAGTAGAAGTCAATGGGTTCAGACAAATATTTTCAATGAGAAACGCGATGCAAAGGGCTGGGCAAACCCTCCGAAAAGTGCGTGCGTGTGCCGTATTTTCGATTAAAAAGAATTAATTAAAGTACTTTTATCGCATATCTATGATTTCACTAGGTAAACTAATGGTGAATAGTATGCGAGTAAAATTCCAGTAAAGTTTGCCAGTAATTTGAGAAAATAATGCGTTATTTTCGTAACTTATCGAAAACAAATTCTATCGAGTGAATTTCAATCATAGACTTAAACTCTAGCGATAGACTTGCCCTTCCATAGAAGCAACATGTTCCACTTGAATGAGGTGTACGCACCTGATTGATGTTCCCGAATTCACTTCGTCACTATGGAAATGACAGACCGCAATGTGTCATTTTGTGTTGTTTTCTGTGACATGTTGTTTGTTTGAACGAGCTTGTCTATCGCTAGAGTAATATGTCTATGATTTCAATAGTGTAATCAATTAATGATTTCACTAGATAAACTATCCAAAAATACTGTATATTTTTTTCGTTTCGGTAACTTGTATAAATCTTGTAAGTAGAAACCCTGTGTATAAAGCATTTAAGTTAGCACACCGTATATCACTCAACAATTAAACAATCATATAACTGACAAAACACTCATATTTATTACTGTAAGCTGCAACCAACTCATATTTAAGACGAGCACAATATTCTCCGCTCAAATTGTTAATTCTGCTCAGATACGACGAGCCTTATGCACAATTAACGTTGAATTTGCGCCTTAATCTGACTTGTGACGGCATAAATTGGAATAACACGATATGAAACATGAGTCCGAGTTAGGTATGTGTGCTAAGTACGTGTGTACACGCAGGGTGGATATAATCCTGTATTTACCACTCAATTTAGTAGTGTAATGTTGCCACCAATCATCCTTGAATGTAGAGGCTTAATCTGTGCTTACTGTGAATCGAGGATTGTGTACTATTTGCTTTTAGTAAGCTTGAGTCAGTGTTTCTATAACTGCCTCCGTGGTCTAATTGTTGGGAGCATATTGGGCTCTTGAATCGGAGGTCGTTGGTTCGATTCCAACGGGGGACATCTAGTGATATGTCACTTTGTGCGTTTTTCCCCCAGTTAATTAGGACATTGCAGGCTGAATCTCATGATTGTCTGAAAAGAAAAATGATTCCGTGCTTCGGATGGCACGTTAAGCCGAGCACGTTTCTTCGAGAGCCCACCTATCCTCGTAAACCTAGTCTTAAAAACATACATAAATAATTTTAAGGCATATGTTATTGCGTGTGACTTCTTTCCATGAAACGTGGCGCAGAGCTAACTATCCTTACACTGAACAGAGTTTTGACCGTACATTGATATCGTTGGTTTTGACCATAGAGGTAGGAATAGAGGTGTTATAAGTATAATGCATGTATCCGATAGTAGGCTTTGTGTCATGACATATGTGTATCCGAACGGTGAGAACCGCCAAAAGTGCTGTCAAAAATGTAAGCCTTCGACAGGCAGTCGTAACCCGTTTTCATAACTAGTCTTTGCATAATAAAAGATGTCCAAACCATAACAACTGTGTTTATAATATGGTGTCAGAAGTCTAAACTGTCGAATCGTCGATATAATACCTAGTCATGACGGATAAAAAAGAACCGCCGCCAGATGGTGAAGAACCGGCGTCATCCAAACCCTGCAGACGGCTCACGATGACGGGGTCTCTGCAGCAACTTTCCTTGGAAGGAAACCTTGCGATTAATTGGAAAAAATGGGTACAATCATTTAAGATCTTCATGATGGCAAGTGGGTTAAATGATGAGGCGAATGAAAGGAAAGTTGCCGTGTGTCTGCATTACATGGGCGAAAAGTGTCTGGAAATTTTCAACTCCTTTGAGTTGGATGTCGAAACAGTGAAATACGAGGAGCTACTGAAGAAATTTGAGTCTTATTTCGTCCCACAAACAAATATAACATATGAATGTTATAAATTTTTTACCAGGAAGCAAGGCGAAACAGAAACCTTAGATGATTTTGCCACTGATCTCATAAATCTTAGTAAGTCTTGTGAATTTGGGCAACATAATGACAGAATTGTGAAAGACATACTTATCTGTAACATGAGTGAAAAATACCAATTCGTCAGAGAAAAGTTACTATTGGAGGAAAATCTTACATTAGTAAAAGCAATGTCTATTTGCAAAACATTGGTCCAGTCACAGTCTCAAGCGTCGGAACTGAATCATTCGAGCCCGTCCGCTACAAATGTTTACTATAACAAACAGTCGTCAAGGCCAGAATTGTCAAAATCACAGTTGTGTGGAAGGTGTGGTCAAATCCATCGTAGTAAATGTCCTGCTCTCAATGTCAAATGCAGGAAATGTCATTTAATTGGGCATTATGAAGTGTGTTGTCGGTCCAAAGTGCGTTATGTAAAAGTTGATAAAAGTGACAGTGAGGAAGACGGTGAAGGTAACCAATTTGAAACTCTGTTTATTGGATATTTGAAATCTGATGTGTCTGTAAATCCAGATTGGACAATTAATCTACATGTCAATAACATCAATTTTAAATGCCTATTAGACACAGGTAGTGATGCAAACATTATGTCAGTTCATGTATTAAAATTACTGAATATACCTATGACTATGTCACCTTGTCCAGTCAAAGTTAAATCCTACAGTGGAGATGATATTAAAATATATGGTCAAAAGGACATTAAATGTACCTTTATGCACAATAACAGTCAAGTCACAAAAATGATAAACTTTATAATTGCTGATGTCACATCTCCACCTGTGGTTGGTAGATACACTTGTTCAGACCTAGGTCTTGTCAAACGTATTTATATGAGCCAAAGTGTCTCTCAGATTGATGTCAAACAGTCAAATAATGGCAGTCATACCCACAATGTCAGTCAATCAAATGTCAATCTGTCAAAAAATGAAAGTCAGTCACACAATGTCAGTCAATTGAATAATGTCAAACAATCAAATGTCAATCTGTCAAAAAATGAAAGTCAGTCACACAATGTCAGTCAATTAAATAATGTCAAACAATCAAATGTCAAACAATCAAATGTCAATAAGTCAAAAAATGTAAGTCAGTCACCTAATGTCAGTCAATTGAATAATGTCAAACAATCAAATGTCAATCAGTCAAAAAATGAATGTCAGTCACATAAAGTCAGTCAATTGAATAATGTCGGTCAATCAAATGTCAATCAGTCAAATAATGTCAGTCAGTCACACAATGTTAGTGAATTGTTAACTAAACAAGTCCGTCCGTCTAAGTCTGTTTTTAATGGTCGGGGCTGTCTACCTGGCGAATGCCACATTACTGTCAATCCAGATGTCCCGCTCGCCGCTCGTTAAGAACATAATTACCGCTTACTTCGAACCATTTGAAACCAAAGAAGAAAGTATAGAGAAGCAGAAACAGTATTATGACCGTAAAACTAAATGTTTGCCGTCAGTTACTGTGGGTGAATCCATATTGCACAAAAAGTGGTAGACAGGTCAGACCACCTAAAAGATTTGATCTTTAAAGCATCAAGCTGTACCTACTTAAAATTAAAGAATAACACAATTAATTAGTAGATTATTAAAATTGTATGTAATGTCAAATTGAGTAATTATTATCACACAGAATGTTGTTTCTAGTTTAAATATTCGTTAATAAAAAAAGAGAGATGTTATAAGTATAATGCATGTATCCGATAGTAGGCTTTGTGTCATGACATATGTGTATCCGAACGGTGAGAACCGCCAAAAGTGCTGTCAAAAATGTAAGCCTTCGACAGGCAGTCGTAACCCGTTTTCATAACTAGTCTTTGCATAATAAAAGATGTCCAAACCATAACAACTGTGTTTATAATAAGAGGAACATACAGCTGAGAGAGCAAGATGAACCTAGCGGCACCACTGTATAATAGAAAGAGATACGTGACGCGAATCAATAGAACCGTTTTTTAGTCACCAATCAATTTTTACAATTCGGTTTTCATGAATAATTGGAATCTAAAGTGAAATCGTAGATAATTTTGTGAAATATACCGACACTACTTCATTAATTTATCCACGATTTTACGTTAGACTCAGAATTATAGACAGTATTAGAATTTTTGCCTGCGAATAGTCTCCAAAAAACATCCAAAAACTGTGTCATTTGACAACTCATGTCACTGACTCTATTCCTGTAAGGTATAATAACTTTATGGTTTTGACACTGCTTCTGAGAAGTGGGCCTTGCTACAACTTCAAGCTTAAATATATACAGAGTGAAATTTATATCATTAGCATCCTTTTAAACTAAGAGTATACCCATCACACTGAACAACCTTTAGGTACTATGGGAGTAAACCAATTGGAGCAAAACAAATCTGGTGATTGGTGACTGGTTTGCTCCTGTAGTAAAAGTTGTTCAGTTTGATGGATAGAAGACATGATATCAATATCACCCTGTACCCTGTAATAGGTAGTTGCAGCACACAATAAATACTTTTCAACAACCTCGAAAGTCGTGGCACTGACGAGGCGTGGCGTGGTAAAAAAACTTCACATTTCCTGTTTACACTAAAAATTTTCTCAGACTCAAATATAAAAATATCTCGAAGCCAACGCAACGTTAGTCATTCAAAAACTTGAATTCAAAACTTAGTTTAAAAACTACTGTCCATGCACAGTCAACCGGCACGAATAGTGACTTCGGAACGAGAATCGCCGGTATTGCCCGCCGAGGAAACATTTTGAACTAAACTTTTGCTAATTTGAATTCAGTTCCAACTAGTTTTGGTTTCATTTCAAACTCAAACGTAAGTTCTGGTCGTTCAAATGGAGCGACTCGTGGCAGTAAAGGTTTGTGCTGATGGCCTGATGCTTAGATTTGAATATAGGGTCGTTCTTAATATGCTGGCGGTTTTATAAGGGGATGGTCAGTCTATCAAACTGAATGAACTTTCTCTGAGGAATCAACATCGAAATGGCGAAAAATCTGCTGTTCCATACTAAACTGCAAACGTACTCGACCTAAATGTATAGAAAAATAATGTATAGATCTAAATAATGGATAGCAGTTTTTCTTTTCGCGATCTCGATATTGGTCCTAAAGAGAAAGTTGTTCAATTTAATGGCCTGATCGTCCTCTCAAAAAACCGTGAATACCTACATATTATTATTAAGTTGGATATTATATAGGGTCCTTCTTAATATGCTGACACTTTTTTAAGGGGATGATCAGACCGTCAAACTGAACAACTTTCTCTATGGTACCAACATCGAAATCGCGAAAAAAAAATATGCCTCTCCATACTAAATTGGAAACCTACTCGAGCCAAATGTATGGGACAGCAGATTTTTTTTTCTCGATTTCGATGTTGGTCCCATAGAGAAAGTTGTTCAATTTGATAGTCTGATCATCCCCTTAAAAAAGTGTCAGCATTATTAAGTTGGACCCTGTATTACACCCTACACCCTAGTAATACTTAAGGGGGTGCTTCCGACCATCAAACTGATCAACTTTCATTATGGAGCAAACTTCGAAATCGCGAAAAATAAATCAGCTGTTCCATAAAAAACTGCAGTAGGTTAGGTACTTACCAATTATGTACGATGTTGGCTTTAGGTATAGTAAGTAAGTATTACTAGGTTGTTTTGTTACACCCTTTAGAAGGAATAGAAACACTTTTCTAATTTACCGAACTGTTGCTAAGCCAGCTCGTCTCAGAGCTCTTCACCACTTTATTTCAAACAATTTCATCGTTTGATTAAATAAAATCTAGTAAAAGAATGTTATGCTATATTTTTTTCAGCGTTATCGGAAAAAAACAAAAAGGTTTCATCCTGAAACCGCCGTTTTCAATCGGACGCTAAAACAAAATATTCGCGCGAAAACCTATCTAAATCTCTGCGATGGGCAGTTAGTTGCCTGGCTGAAAGGCCTTTTAAACTTCTATCAACTTTCCTATCTTGTCTGTTACAAATTACATTTTTCGTTGATTGCTTTTTAAGGCAACGAAAAGGTTTCGAATAAATTTTTTTTAATCTACTCTCCCGATTCTTTACTCGATATCAAAGTAGTACCTAGTTGTATCGTCAGCTTTCTGCAACATGTTAAAATCTGAGAAAAACTGTTTAGTGGTACCGCGGCAGAGGTAACTCCCTGGCGGTACCACATCGACATCATTTTACGCCGCAACGTACAATTTTATTTTTTAACGTACAATTACTTACATATCTTGTACAATTTTTCATATAGGTAAGACACCTGTTCGGTGCTGTGGTACTGCGACGGAGCAACACACCTTTAAAATAAATCCATTTTGTTAGTCTAGTATTGAAAAATAAAACAGTTTTGGTATTAAATGATCCATACCAAACCAAAATACTTAGTTTTAGTTTTACAGATCATTCAATATTAACAAACTATTGACTGTTTTTCACAGAATGTATAATGTCAATTACTGATTTCTTGGAGTTAGCCGACGATATGCTCACGACTGTATTTACTGAGGTGGTAGTCAGTGATATTCTCAATAGGTATATAGGTACCACATTCAGAAAATACACCTTTCTAATGTACTGTGCCTTAAAAATAAAAACGTTAAAAACCAAGAGCAATTAAGAACGAAGATATTTTGTCTTTAGTGTAGTCAAACACTAGTTTGTGGATACATAAATAATTTCGAAAGCAACAAAAACAGAAGAGAACAATTAAATATCATTTATAAAAAATCAATCTATTATACTTCTGTGGTAATGAGTTTGCTATCAAAGGAAAATAATGCATTAACAGTTAATTAATTACCTATTTTTGTAGTACTAAGTCTTTTAATTCCAATTTAAATACAGTACCTAAACTCAGAATCAGATAGACCATACAGAGAAAAGGGTCCGTGACGGAAGTCCGAATTACACATATCCGAATGCATGAAGTCCGAAAGTTTTTTTGTCCGACCCACCATTATCCGACAGGACGTAGCATCGAATTCACTTGCAGCGAAAGACGATTATCCGAATGCATTAAGTCCGAGAGGATTTTTGTCCGACCCACCATTATCCGACAGGACGTAGCATCGAATTCACTTGCAGCGAAAGACGATTATCCGAATGCATTAAGTCCGAGAGGATTTTTGTCCGACCCACCGTTATCCGACAGGACGTAGCATCGAATTGACCTGCAGCGAAACACGATTATCCGAATGCATTAAGTCCGAGAGGATTTTTGTCCGACCCACCGTTATCCGACGGGACGTTGCAGCGAAAGACGTTGCATCGACGGACGTTTCTCCGAAAACTTTGTCTGCAGAACTTTACTGCCATGGTCCTATCAGTCTAATAATCGATCGGACTGTTCTGCGAAATAATAATATGGTAGTTAACGTCGTGTTGGTACGGTTAGGTACCAACACGTACTTAATTTCACGTTTCAGCTATAGATCTGTTAAATATACCTATTCTTCCAATTTCTTTCAGACCATCTATCCTCTTTACTTCTGTAAAGAGATTGCAATCACTACGTTTATATTTTCTTTGTTATTTTGAAAAAGGAAAAACATGTCATCCTTCATAATATTGACATGACAGACTGAAAGCAATTCTAGACTAAGAGCGGGCCGTTGGCAACGCGACTTTTGAAAGTATACGCGACTAGTACGCATAAATCGTTCTGAGAATTTAGTTTACTGTTTGTTCTGAAACTATACAGTGCAATAACGCTATGGGTGGCTGGCCTTGTATACTTTCAAAAGTCGCGTTGACAACCTTACCTCACTGAGTAACGAGATGTGACCTATCAGTACAATATATAAGGGTGCTTGATAATACTTTATAAATTGATTTAGTTAAGCATATGATAGTATATAATGCATTAGGTACAGTGTGCATGCCATACCTTCCCACTTAAAAAAATGAAATATTATATAGTTTTTCATTTCTTTCCCGACATAGTACTTGAGTTGCTCCATGTGAGCCGAATTTGCTCCACCTCCAACTGCGTTTTGAGCAAGCACACGCTCTAGCTCTTCTTTAAAAGACTACGGTGGATTAAAACAAAGATAAGATAAAATAAATATTCTTTATTTGCACACCAAAATACACAAAAAACAACAAAGATACCTATTTTAAAATTTGGTTATTCTGCGAGAAAAAATAATATTACTTCGTATTGAAAAGTAGAAGTGCCAAGTGTGATATCCATTTAAACATTTGATTAAATTTGTCTACTTTGGTACCGCCAAATGTGGTAGAGTTGCCAACGGTCAGCTCTTAGTCTATTTCCTTGGAAAGTAATTTATCAGTGCGTCCACGTCCAAATAAAAATATATCAGTGCGTCCACCTTAAATAGCAAGTAATTATTTCCGTTTTTTAGTCTCTCATTTAATAAAAAAATTATGATGGAGAATGAACTACAGTTTGTAAAATCTAAAAGTGGAAGTGATTTGTTATCTATTGACGGGTACACTTATAATCTGAATAAAAAAGTTGGAGGAAAATGTTACTGGTGTTGTACAGAAAAAATAAAAACAAAGTGCAGTGTTACCCTAAGAACGGAACTAATAGACTCCAAGCATGTTATGAAGAGTGAGTTAGCGTTAGTGGAGCATTTGCATTCACCGGTCCCAGAAGAAATTATCACAAGAAACATAAAAAATGATCTTAAAAGAAAAGCAGTGAATTCATTGGAAACACCGTCCCAAATCATTCAAGCTTGCCAACAAGGTATCCCCAATAGTGCTGCTCCTTACATTCCAAGCAACGATGCCATGAGAAAATTAATAAACAGAACACGCATGAAGGATTTACCAAATGTTCCAAAAACTTCAGATGAGTTAAATATAACAGATATATATAATGCGATTAATGACAAGAATTTCGTATTTGCGCAATATATAGATAAATCGGATTTGCGTTCCAAACCCAAACCTGAAAGTGTCATAATTTTTACCACAGAACAAAATCTCCGTTTATTAAATGACTCTTCATATTGGTTATTAGATGGTACCTTTATGTGCTGCCCAGACCCATTTATACAAATTTACACCATCCACGGTTTCGTTGGAGATAAAAACGGCGTATTGAAAGTTATTCCATTAGTCTACGGCCTGTTGAGTCACAAAACGGAAAAATGTTATTTCGTATTTTTGGAACTACTCAAGAGACGCGCATTGAATGACTACGGGATAATTTTAAATGCTGATAAGGTTTTAACGGATTTCGAAATAGCTGCAGCAAATGCACTTAAAAAAGTTTTTCCAGAAAGTCAACAAAAATATTGTTTTTTTCACTTGAGACAAAGTATTTGGAGACATATCCAGCAGGCTGGACTGGCAAAAAGATATGGATCAGATACCGGTTTCGCGCACAAACTGAGACAAATTCCAGCATTAGCTTATTTAACACCTAATGAAATTAGGGAAACATTTACCTTACTTCAAGAAACGGTACTACCCGAAGAAGCTGCTGAAGTGACGGCTTGGTTTGCTAAGTTTTACGTTAATGGTACATCAAAACAAAAGCGAAATTCCAATAATACAACCCTTGAAAATGTACCGCCTCTGTTCCCACCTGAAACATGGTCGATACACGATCGACTCGACGCCAACAACCCCACAACACAAAATAGTGTAGAGTCGTGGCACCACAGGTGGAATGGCTTACTCGGAAGAAAAAGAATGAACATCTTTAAGACGATGATGGAATTTGAAAAAGAGCAAAAAAGTAATGAATTGGCTATTCAAAAAATCATAGCACAAGATGATACCGTCTCTTCATGTAAGAAGAAGAAACAAGCATCTAAAGAACAAAGAATTAAAAAAATCATAGATGGGAAAGAAGACCACACAAAATTAGATGTAATAAGTGGTCTTGCTTATGTGTGTCATTTCAAAAGATAAAAGTTATCTTTTGAAATGACACACATAATTAAACTGACATACAGCCTCTGCTCGCGTAGCAGCAGTCGCCTGGCGGCTCTTGCTGCAATCCCACCTTGGCTGTAATGAAACTTAGCTCACGTGTAATGTACTATTTTTTGTGAGCGCCCAGTAGGCCTCGCATGCCACCCCCGAGAAAACGATAAAGATCAAGATGTGCCTCCATCCTTATTATTTTACGTATGCCAGAAAGAGAGCGCATGACATTTTTCTCGTTTAAACGCTTTGTCGTGGGTGGCATGCTAGCCTTGCAATTACCTTTTTTTCCTCGCTGTTGTGAGGTGAAAAGTTGTGTGTTTCGCTCGGCTGCAAAGTTATTCTGCGTCTCGTACTTTTGAAACCTTCGCTAAGCTCAAGATTATATTATTTGAACCACCCGCTTCGCTCGTGATTCAATCCTAGAATCCTTCGCTTGCTCAGGTTTCAATACAAGTACTGGCGCCAAAAAACAACCTTGCAGCCTAGCATAACAAATAACTATTTATGTTAGTAGTGAAATGATGTTTTTATGTTATTTGTGTGCGCCCAGTCGCGAAAATGATTTTTACGTTTAATAAAACAATAATTATAAGTACAATTTCGTAAGTTTTTTTTAACTCCCTGTTTGCCTTCAAGAAACGTTAAATTAGGCAGGTAGGTAGGTACCAACACGACGTTAACTACCATATTATTATTTCGCAGAACAGTCCGATCGATTATTAGACTGATAGGACCATGGCAGTAAAGTTCTGCAGACAAAGTTTTCGGAGAAACGTCCGTCGATGCAACGTCTTTCGCTGCAACGTCCCGTCGGATAACGGTGGGTCGGACAAAAATCCTCTCGGACTTAATGCATTCGGATAATCGTGTTTCGCTGCAGGTCAATTCGATGCTACGTCCTGTCGGATAACGGTGGGTCGGACAAAAATCCTCTCGGACTTAATGCATTCGGATAATCGTCTTTCGCTGCAAGTGAATTCGATGCTACGTCCTGTCGGATGATGGTGGGTCGGACAAAAATCCTCTCGGACTTAATGCATTCGGATAATCGTCTTTCGCTGCAAGTGAATTCGATGCTACGTCCTGTCGGATAATAGTGGGTCGGACAAAAAAACTTTCGGACTTCATGCATTCGGATATGTGTAATTCGGACTTCCGTCACGGACCCCAGAGAAGGGTCCGTGACGGAAGTCCGATTATAATTTAGACACTAGCAGCGACCGCGACTTCGTACGTGCAGACCACTGACTTTAAAATACTCATAACTTTTGATTGAACTAGCCGATTTCGATGAAATAAAGCCTAAACGCTAATCCAACTAAGTTTCATAATTCTCTGAAAACTCAATCCAAATCAGTTTAGTACTTTTTAAGCGATGCGTACACAAACAGAAAAAAATTCTAAAAATGATCTCAATGCGTTCCATTATCCTAAATCCTAATCCACACCGTAATTTAGAACTTTTTATATTTGTATAGATTGATTTATAGATATACAGAGTGAAATTGATATCATTAGCTTCCTTTTAAACTAAGAGCCTACCCACCAAACTGAAGAACTTTTGATATATGGGAGCAAACCGATCGGAGCAAAAAAAACATCTGTGGCATACATTTGAGTCGATCTGGAATTGCAGTTTAGTATGGAACAGCAGATTTTTTTTGTTCCGATAGGTTTGCTCCCATCGCAAAAGTTGTTCAGTTTGATGGGTAGACTCTTAATGATATCTCACATCGTGCCCTGCGTGCCTTAACACCTGTACGCAGGAGGAGCTCATGACCGCTAGCGACGGTGCAGTATCGGTTGCCCACTTCTGGCAAGGTACTATTTAGCGACTTTGTTCAAAATTTGAAGTCGACACGATAAGAAGAAGATGATATCAATTCACCCTTTAGATGACGATCGTACCAAAACTTTTACAATGTTGTTTTGCGGTACCTAACAATTTAATAATGGTAACTAGAGCTTCGTTGAATCAATAAACATAGCCATTAGGGTAATGCCCTTCAAGTACCAGACGGAGACAGGCACCAACTGCTCGGAAGCAGAGCAACCATCAATAATTCACTGCATCCTTCGTGGCCAAAATTACCTTTGAGAATATTACCGGAACGTCTGTGGCGAACGAATTCGACACTGTCTTGAAAAGGAAAAAGTTAGTCGGGCTACTTACGCACCGAGGGTTCCGTACCACACCACCACACAACATTAAAAACAGTTACAAAAATAAATTTCTCCGTGAAATTTATCGTGAGACCGACTCACACTTGGCCGGTTTTTATTATTTGTTATTATACCTACTGTAGGGTTCGTTCTATAATCACACCAAGTTAGAAGATTGTATGTATTACCGATTTTACGATAGAACGAGAAAAAAAGTGGTGCGCGGTGCAGTATCGGTTGCCCACTTTTGGCAAGGTACTATTTAGCGACTTTGTTCAAAATTTGAAGTCGACACGATAAGAAGAAGAATGAGGATCCCACAAACTTGTTACTTTTTGACATGTTCGATGACAATCGGTAAAAATTACGATTAAAAAGTTACAACCCTAAATATTTAGGACAGACAGACAGATCAGACGAACAACGTAGGCTTTGTATTAGGGTCCCGTTTTCACCCTTTGGGTACGGAACCCTAAAAATAATGATATTGCCTATCTGCCTAAGTATTTAAAACTTTTGAGCTTTTTGACTTTTTTAATTTTGTGTCTAGCATAGGCTCACGCTCACGATTTTAAGACTCTACGGAGTATTGAGAGATATTCTTTATGGCACCTATACAATTTTCAGAATACCAATTCACAAGCAGTCTTATACCCTGCAGTGACAGCAGCAAAAATGCGAATTAAGAAAAAACTACCTGTATGAAGTGACATAATACGGTCGAAGTTAATCTTACGTTCAAGGTAGATGCCGTTAATTTAAGATCCTACTCCACCTTAACACCCAATATAAAGTTCCCAACTATAATTGAACCTGTAAATCATTGAGTTTTAAACTTTTTTACACTTAATAGCATAATGTGAGTTCTTTCTTATTATTAGCGGGGGTCGTTAATAAAAGTGAACCAACTTGTTTAAACTTCCCCCGCTCGCTGTCAGGGCGACACACTTTCTAGAATAATGAGGGATAAAACGGTAAGTTGACAATTTAGTTTAAAAGGTGGCCGTTGACTTAGTTTATTCTTTTATTTTGAGTTCGTTAGCTTAGTCAGAATTCTACCTTATAATTTTAGTAAAATTGTACCCAGAACCGACAAGCATGTAAGAAGAGACTTATGGGTTATGGATGTTGAGAGGTGAGACATGTGAGTTAACACAGAACATTATAAGAGGGCTTAAAAATGCAAAGTAGTGCTTTTGCTTCGGAGACGACTGTCGCCACTTGTCTTCCCGCTCACGCTGGTTCAACTAAACATGCCCTCTTGCTCGCACCACACCTCGCGCCTTATGGTGTTATGCAAATCATTACATAACCTGTAGCCATGCGTTTCACGCCTACTTTGCACTTCTAACCCCTCTTATAATGTTCTGTGGTCGGTATCGTAGCATAGGTATGGCTATCAATTGTCTCTGCCTACCCCAGTGAGACAAAGGAGTGAGCAGTGAGCGTTTATGTAATTTGGGTTCATTATTGTTTAAGGGCTTGCGTTTGACTATAGTTTCGCCTAATGTTATACGATTGATTTGTTTTGTTTTAAACGGATAAGCGTCATTATCGATGTCAGAATAGCTCCAATCCAGACGGATGTCGTTAGAGGCACAAATCCTTCAGGCACCCATCGTCAACATCTCTATTGCCAATGACGTGTGGCTACCGATTGAAGTATTTATTGAATGCATACATCGTAGACTCTGATTGAAGCGGTTTCTAGTTTTATCAGGTTCAAGTCGATAAGTGGGATCACAGATTGCTCCACACTGCGCTCCGGTGTCATCATCATCGTCATTTCAGCCGATAAATGTCCACTGCTGGATATAGACCGCCACCAAGGATCGCCATGACGACCAGTTCTGCGCTGCCCTCATCCAACGGCCATCCCACCGCCTTCGCCAGGTCGTCGGTCCACCTTACAAAATAAGATGCTTACGGTTATCGTCACTAAGGCAGCCCACACACCGGAGTGGATAACGTACGTATGATCCGCCTAAGGACGAAAGACTGCATCTTTTTTTGCACATAAACACAAGCATTAAAATATTAACACTGAGTACTTGACTGCTTTTGTAATAAGCAGATGCCGGAGTTCAAATTGAGGTTTTCATTATCATATCAATTTGCGTTTCAAAAGTATCCTATCAAAATGTAGGGGCTATAATGTGGTGGTTTAAGCTTGTATTGACTATTGGTTGACCACATAGTTATCAAGTGTGTCAACTAGGTAAAGGAAATCCATTCGAAAACCACTAAGCTGTCGGTCGGCCGTCACCTTAATTGATTTTGATAAATGAACCATTTACTTTGGAAGCATAGAGGATTAACTATGTGGTAATAGAATAAACACACATAATTGTAATATCTATGAATAGATGTATGGATGTGATGTGAATGAGGCAAAAGAGGTTTGTAGGGATCGAAATAGATGGTGCGCCCTGGTCTCTGCCTACCTCTCTGGGAAAAAGGCGTAACATTATAGATAGATAGAATTAATAAATGATTCCTCGAAGGGGTAGTCAGAGATATTCTGAAAACTCGGAATAATAATACTGCGTTAATGTAATTAAAAATGAAAACAGGGAAATACTCGTACTCTGACAGTAAGCTGATATTCGTGTATGAAGACAGATAGATAAACAATTTATTGTAATTTAGTAACACACACATAATATTACAGTAGGGGTAGTACATAAAATGTAGGTAGGTGTACATAAGTAGTGAAATTACACCATTCCACCCAAACCCTTTTTCTCAGACTGTAAGATTCCACAGTCTAATGGACCACCAGTCTCAACAACCAATAAACGCGAGTGTAAATGAAGTCGTTGGACACGTTCTACGATGTCGATAAAACGTGCAAATATCTATTCTTTAAAAATGTTCATATATGAAGCGTTCTAGAGTATAGAGCGGACATAGCACCACAGTTTATGTATCTATACAGTTGTGAAACTTGGCGGTCTCGACAGAAACGTGTGGGTTCTGAAGTGAACAAATTGCGGGCGCCAGGCATTAAACGCAAAGACCTTTCGTACTTACTTACTGAGCTGATTTACGGACCCGAAGTGGATCTTGCCTTCCGACAGCAAAACACGACATTCATCAGTTTTCTGTCATGTCATCTTAGTCCAGTTAAACATAATTAAGCTACAATAGAATGGGCCACACCGTGGTGGTCCAGTGACGAGTAACTTTACATGTTACCGTCCGACTCGTACCAATAAGTTTTTCGGAATTAATGTACGATTTCACATCGAAAACATCAGCATGAAATCTGTAGTATATGCTTCAATTTACTTATACTTAATATTGTACCCAATGTACGATGGGCTCACTCCCCATCACACTTGACCGAGTTCCGGTACTACCAGTGAAACGTGGTTGTTTTTTTCTAGTTTTCAGAATATATTTGACCACCCTCGTTAGCAATGCTTATGCTAGAATGGGTTTATGTTAATAAAAGTTCATTTTGAAAACACCCTTGCACATATTTCTGGAGCCGCATTAGTGTAACAGTATGACAAAAAAAACCACCACCACCAGACGTCCGCCATCCTAGCATTTCTCTCGCAAAGCGACATAGCGAGAAAGCTGTCATGCGCGCTCATGGCAGGCAAGGTAGGCAAAAACAGAGGCACGTCTAGATCTCCCTCGTTTTCTCAAAGTCGGCTTAGATCAAAATAAAATGAATGGATAGGCCTTACGCGAACATTTCAAACCAGAAAAATGAAAGATTTACTTCAAATTTGTATGCAAGTGCCCTATATTTGACAGATAATGGCGCTAGTTTGTATGTACCAAGTGCACCAGTAGTTTGCTTCAACTTACCGCGCTTTAGGCCTATCCATTAATTTTATTTTGATCGAAGAAATTCGGCATGCTAGGCTTTTTTTCATGTCAGCATGAGTTATATCGCATGACATATCGCACACTGCACTAAGACTGGACAGTGAGCTCGGAAGGAGGTTCAATATGATCGGTGACACAATGCCGAGCATACGAATCTTCAAGAGGAACTACAAAATACATGTCCCAACAAGGGATGAATGGAAGCGTGGACTGCGTACCCCGGACGCGAACACACTTGTTTGGTACACTGATGGCTCAAAAACCGAGTCAGGTACGGGTGCAGGCATACACTCCAAAGACTACAACGAAAGTATCAGTCTAGGAGAATTTGCAACTGTCTTTCAAACAGAGACGTATGCTATCATAGCCTGTGCACAAGAGAATATATATAGAAAGGTAGCCAACAAGACTATATATATCCTTAGTGACAGCCAAGCAGCTCTCAAAGCCTTGAACTCCTATCATGTAAGTTCCAGGCTAAGTCTGAATGGAGTGAAGACCCTTAACAAGCTTGGTCTTCACAATACTGTACGATTAGTCTGGGTCCCGGGACATAGTGGAGTCCAGGGTAATGAGAATGCTGACGAGCTGGCGAGAGCCGGGTCAGAACGAAAAATGGTCGGCCCAGAACCAAGCATGGGAATCCCGGCATGCAGCATAAGAATGGCCATCAGGGATTGGGCTGATAAAACACACAAACAGGAGTGGTCTGGCCTTGCAGGTTTACAACACTCCAAGAAATTTATCAGCAATGTGACAACTCGTGTCTCAAAGTTCATACTGAACAACAGCAGGAGCAAGGCTCGTGCCATCGTCGGAGCCCTCACTGGGCACTACGCCACAGGCGCGATGATGCACAAAATGAAACTCACCCTAGATCCCAGCTGCCGAGCATGCGGAGAGGATGAAGAGACTATGGAACATATTCTTTGTGACTGTGATGTCTTGGCGGCAAAACGCATGTGCCTCCTCGGAGATGGATACCCAAAACCGGGAGATCTTAGGTTTCTTCCCCTCAATGGTATTGCCTCCTTCATTGACCATGTACCTATTTGAAGGGTGAGGAAAGCGAAAAGTATTGGGGCTAACACAAAAGATCCCACTGGGTTGAAGTGTTGCTGGCCTGCCAGCCCCCACAACAAGATAAGATAAGATATATCGCATGACAATCACTCACCAGGTTCACAGGTCATCTGCAGCAAGATCTTATAGGCTATAACTTTTATGAGAGCACGAAACATCATCGTTACAATTTTCATTCTAAAACACGGATACTCAACTCTCAACCCACCCCACTTCACACTTTATCCAGTTTTACGATACATGCTCCTTTAATGTCTTAATACACTCAAGCGAATGAGTAAAATTTAACGATTGCTCGCTCTGAATTCTAGTCTCGTCTGATGCAGAAAGCGTGGCCACTGTATGTTCCGAGTGCATACTAAGCTGGCCAATAATAACTGTTCAGCTCTTTCAATTTACTAAGTCACTTGAATTGAAGCAATTTCATACTTATAAGAATAGCTTAAGAGTCATAAAAAAGGAACACAAATTTGCGACACAACAAAAAGAAAATTTACCCTAGATTTACATTTTTAATGCTATTTTTAGAAGAATTAACCTTCCTAAAATACTGGACTATACTCTAACGGTATTTAGTTTAACTTTTATATAGGCAGACCTATCCTAGACTGAATTTCGGTCATCATCATCATCATGACAGCCCATTAACGCCCAATGCAGGGCACAGAACTACCCTCAAGTAGGTTTTTACTTGTTAGGTACTACTAATGAAACGTGGATGTGCAAAGTTTTCACAATATCTCTTACTACCCCTTCAGGGAATATAATCGTGAGAATATGCTTATGCTCAAAATAGGCTAAAATTATTGCCTGTTGTGGCATGCTAGAAAGGGAATACGTTATTTTGGGAGTTTAAGTTTTAATAAGGTTATCCTCTACCGCAACCACAGGCTTCGGACGAAAAATCGTAACTGGTTGCGAAACTTCGCTGCCATGGCAGGCGTAGTTTTAGGTTGCAAATAATGTAGAGAAAATATCTAAGCTCTATAAGTACAGCTAGCCAGGCCTCCCACTGACCTAAAGCACTGTATGTAGGTCACAAACTCACGAAGCAAGAAACATAAAAACTTGCAGACCACTGCATGTAAAGTGAAATAAATAAAAGGTGGCTTAACATTCTGAGACCGCCCGCCGATATCCGCACCACATTTCCCTATAAAACCCCAAATTTTATCGTTAATATCTCCCTCTCTTTGTTTTTCAGAGTGGGCAAGATAAGGACGGAAACTTTTCGTTAGGGTGTCGTTTGTTTTTATGGTACAGGGGATAGGATTTAAAGGGAATGTTTACGATCTGGTGAACTGTCGCGCAATTTTTCACTGGCGACTTTTCCCGTCGGATGTTAACTAGTTAGTTTTGTAGCGAGGCTTAAGAAGTGAGTGTAACATACTCTTAGCTAAAGTAAATGGGAAGAAAATGTTTTATCTCAAAAGCATTTTGCTTCCATTCTTTTGTTTTATTCTGATGGTACTTCACGTTTGATGTAGTGAACTAACAATTCACGCTAAACGTGGCCAGTAAATATAGGGTCGTTCTTAATATGCTGGCACCTTTTTAAGGGGATGATCAGACCATCAAACTGAACAACTTTCTCTACGGCACCAACATCGAAATCGTGAAAAAAAATCAGTCCCTCCATACAAAACTGCAAACCTACTCGAGCCAAATGTATGGGACAGCAGATTTTTTTTTTGCAATTTCGTTGTTGATCCCATAGAGAAAGTTGTTTAGTTTGATGGTACTCATTTACTCATCTCCTTAAAAAAGTGTCAGCATATTAAGTTGGACCCTTTATACGACAATTATTTATAAATTTGCCTACGATTACATTCTGGGATTTTCTAAATACGTCTACGTACCTTTTAGAATATCGCACTAATTACACTTACCTTGGGTACCTGTCCACTGAAGCAAAGCAAGGCTGCGGAGCGGAGAAACGGACAAATATTTACCAATACGATTGCATAAAAATCTCCGCTCTAAGTTTAAGGGGCCAGGTCCCGAAGAATATTTTCTATGACAAACGCGATTGCCCAGCGCTCCGAAAAGTGTATGCGTGAGCCGTATTTTCAATTAAAAAGAACTAACCAAAGTACTTTTTCTAGATTTTTTTATGATTTCACTAGTTAAACTAATGGTGAATATGTGAGTATAAATGCAAAAAATCTGAAACTATTTTAAGTTCTACTAAAACGAGAAAAATGTTTAAAAATTCATGAAAATACGTCATCTTTGTGACGATTTTCTATCGAGTGAAGTAATTCCAATCGTGTATTCAGTTTATGATTTCACTAGATAAACTATCAAAAAATACTGAGGTATGACTTAAGTTTCGGTAAATTGTATAAATCCAGTTGTAAAATGAAAAATAAAAGATGCCTCCGAGGTATTTCTATCGAGTGAAGTAATTCCAATCGTGTATTCAGTTTATGATTTCACTAGATAAACTATCCAAAAATACTGAGGTATGACTTTAGTTTCGATAAATTGTATAAATCCAGTTGTAAAATGAAAAATAAAAGATGCCTCCGAGGTATTTCTATCGAGTGAAGTAATTCCAATCGTGTATTCAGTTTATGATTTCACTAGATAAACTATCCAAAAATACTGAGGTATGACTTTAGTTTCGGTAAATTGTATAAATCCAGTTGTAAAATGAAAAATAAAAGATGCCTCCGAGGTATTTCCACCTTTTGTTAGTTTCACTGCTCCGCAGCCTCGCTCCGCTTCAGTGGACAGGCACCTGGGACAGCGAATCTATGACATGCGTGCTATTGACAGAAAATTGTGAGCAGGGTAGTATTAAAACAGAAATGTAATTATAAAAATTACTTCTAATTCTAGGTCCTTCATGTTTAAATTTCAAGGCGTGTATTATATCCAATTTCCAACAAAACGTCACTACCTGATAGAGTAAACTCTATAATTTGTATAATTACATTGCTGATTTAATAATACCCTGCCCACAATTTTCTGTCAATAGCACGCATGCCATAGATTCGCCATCCCCTAATTAACGTTGACTTATGCGAACTCCTAAGCCGACATGGGTTGTTTAAAATATTCTGAAATACACGCCAAGTAAGTTACGACTTACGAACCACGCACTGAGTGTGATAATGAAGAGAATGTTGAGAGCAGAGCAATGAAACCAACACAGAAAACTAATGAGGCGACATGGTATTATTCTGTCGGCAGCATAACCTACTTACCTCTATCACCACACTTTGTATTATTTGAAGTATTGTCCACGATAGATAGAGAGAAGAGAGATCATGTGAATATTGCTCTACAACATGATCCTATAGCACAGATTTTTCAACAGTTACTACTGTAACCAACGTTTACACATCGTGAGGAAACCTGCATGCTTCAATTTCAAGGCATGTATTGTCACCCACTGTCCATTATTAATGGCGACGGGCTCGCCCCCCGTCACACTGGCCAGAGTTTCGGTACTACTGTTGAAACGTGGATGTTCTGAGGTTTCAGAATATCTCTGACTACCCTCTCGGGGAATATAGCCGTGAGCATAATTATGCTATGCTCATGCTTACTACTGTAACCTTTGATTAAAATTTTAATAGCGGAAGATAGGTGACCTGCCTATAGCGCATGGACCGAATAAATTGAACCCCCGTCGCCTAATTTATTTACCAATACGAACGGCATTGCGTGATTAAGATACTTTTTTTGTTTTAGGCAATAAAGGTACCACAATGCCTTCGTGTGCTTGTTGGACAAATCATTCAAAAAGAAATCAAACGGTATTAGAACCCGTTATAATGATTAACTTTAGCAAACGGTATTACTTTAACTTAAAAATATATTTTTTTAGTTGGGGACAAAGTAGAACAAACATTATTATATTAGCCTCCCTGCTGCGCAGGGTACGGGGCAGCACCAACAGCCTCCTCGAACCCATTGCAGAGCGATTCCAGTGTCCCATCATTGGGCATTGGAATAGCCTGCATAGGGCCGCTAGGCCCCCTCTTGTAAATATTAAATAAATATAGAATGTTCTGTCACTAACGTATATCTTAAGTCATTGTTACTAACACCTCTATGGATCTATGATCTGATGCAAAATAAATGAATTGAATTAAAACATTAACATAGAGCACCTACTCTTACGTTAATAACAGATTATTAAATGAGAAAAAAAAATATCCTAAAACTAACTCGTTAGTTTCATTTTTCGAGTAGGTACGTAATGAAAGAACGTCACCTATCTTCCGGTATTTTTAATTTAATCAAAGACTGTTTTATACCGGTTACTGAACTCTCCCGATTTCGCGCGCACGACGAACTAAAATGCGCTACACAGAAATAGACAATATTATTTACTTACATATTTCCAAACGTTAAAATATCACATCCATTACGTGCTATTAAAATAAAATTAATTCGATATATTTTTTTTATTTAGAAACATAGCTTTAAGATTTAAATCTTATTAATAATTGGTCCATTTGTGGGACGCTGTAGCGGGTACCACGTTCCACACTATATACTCACGCAGCTTAGGTATGTTGTGAAGCTAAGCAAGAATGAAGTTGATTGAGGATGATAGATGATTTTATGAGAGGTGAAGAATGAATAAGCACGAAGCGAAATGAAGAATGTTATTGAACAATTAGAAAAGAAATATATTAGAATAAATGAATTATAAAGCAAGGAAGCTAGCGACTCGATACAAAACCAAAACAAAGCGCGCGAATGCTAATGCAATGGCGGTAGGTGTTCGAGTGTCTCAGATGCGCTGGCGACTCGAGGAAGTCCGCGGCAAGAAGCGCGGGTGCGGGCGGAGTACTCCATGCGCCCCGGCTCGATCACCTGATTTTAGCGCTTGGTCCAATATCCATAAGCGGAGCGATTTCGATAACTCGTAGGCGTTGGTCCAAACATTATCAAGTGGCGGATTAGTAGGACGCCACATCACTCCCCCGGCCAGACCGTAACTACGGTCGATAAAAATCTGGGAATTTAACTCTTCGGCCGCTTCTAGTCTTCGTCTCTTCGTGAATTGCTTTTTCAAGCTGCTTTTCTGGAGCGATGTTTTCCTTCGTCATATAAGCCGGTTTCAGCCTATCGACAGTGACTTTTTGTTGTTTGCCACGTACATCAATGGTGTAGAACTTGGGCTGCCTTTCTATGACTTTGAAGGGACCAGCATACGGTGGCTCGAGTGAGCGGCGCACGTGGTCCTGTCGAAGAAACACATGTGAAGAATGGTGCAGGTCCCGTGGAATATAAAATGGCGAATTGGTGTGCCAAGAAGTGGGTCTAGGTGTCAACTTGGCCATCTGAGAGCGGAGTCGCGTCGCATACTGAGTTACGTCTGTTACAGTGTAGTCGTCCTTTGGTGACAGGAATTGTCCTGGTAAGCAGAGTTGCTCGCCGTATACTAGTTCGGCGGGCGAAGCACGTAGATCTTCCTTCCAGGAGTTGCGCATTCCCAAAAGCACCAGTGGTAGGGCTTCGGTCCACTGCGACGTGTTGTGGCACATGATCGCCGCCTTTAGCTGGCGATGCATGCGCTCGACGATGCCGTTCGCAGCTGGATGGTACGCTGTGGTGCGATAGTGGCGCGCACCGATCATGGCAGTGAGAGCAGTAAAGAGGTTGCTCTCGAACTGGCGGCCACGATCCGTTGTCACCCGGGCGGGACAGCCGAACCTGGCTATCCAGCCGGAGATAAGAGCAGCTGCGCAGGCCTCCGCAGTTATTTCAGTGAGAGGGACCGCCTCAGGCCATCTGGTAAAACGATCGATGACGGTAAGGCAGTACCTGTAATTTGAAGACAGAGTTAGGGGCCCTACGATGTCAAGGTGTACATGGGAGAACCTTGACGAAGGAGTAAGGAAAGTGGAGAGTGGGGAGATGGTATGACGAATTATCTTACTTTTTTGGCACTGTAAGCATTGCCGTGACCACTCTCTACAGTCCCTGCGAATCCCTGGCCAAACAAATCTTTGCGCTACCAGTCGCACTGTAGCTGAAGCGCCCGGATGATGAAGATTGTGCAGAGTATCAAAAACTTGCCTTCGCAGATCTGGTGTGATATATGGACGAGGAGATTGCAACGAAGTGTCGCAGTAGATAGGCAATTTATTAATTGTGGATGATACCTTCCGCAGTTTCAAACTACTGCCGTTTCGCAGGAGGACTTGCAGCTCTGGGTCATTCTCCTGAGATCGTGCAAGGCTCTCATAGTCGATATTTTGGGTAATCTCTTCAATACGGGATAAAGCATCGGCTACCACATTGTCCTTACCAGGAATGTACTTTATATCTGTTGTAAATTGAGAGACGAAGTCAAGGTATCGGAATTGTCTCGGTGAACACTGGTCTTTGCACATTGAGAAAGCGAAAGTGAGTGGCTTATGGTCTGTGAATACCGAAAATGTTCTTGCTTCAACCATGTGTCGAAAATATTTTATTGCCTCATACACTGCCAGCAACTCTCGATCATACGGGCTGTATTTTTTCTGTGCTGGGTTAAGCTTATGCGAGAAGAAAGCCAAAGGTTGCCAATGCTTACCATTCGTCTGCTGAAGTACCGCACCGATAGCCGAGTCAGAGGCATCTGTCACTATTGCAAGATCTGCTAACGCGTTTGGGTGTGCTAGTAGTGTAGCTTGAGACAGAGAAGTCTTACAGTCTTCGAATGATTTCAGCAGGTCCGGTGTGAAATTCACAGGATGAGAGCCTTTTACCTTCGGTCCACTTAATACAGCGTTCAGGGGTGCCTGCAGTTTAGCAGCATTCGGTGTAAAACGGCGATAAAAATTTAACATACCCAAGAAACGTCGGAGTTCCTTTACCGTTTTGGGTGTCGTATATTCCTGAATGGCTTGGACCTTTAAGTCTGATGGTTTGGTACCAGCAGCGGACACTTGATATCCCAGGAACTTGACTTCTTTCTGACCTAGAACACACTTGTTAGTATTAATTAGAATACCATACTGCTTCAGGCGTTCGAATAGACGACGAAGATGGTCCATGTGCTCCTCCGCAGATGATGAGAATATCAAGATGTCATCGATGTAACCGTAACAGAAATCAAATCCTAGCAGTACCTCATCGATGAACCTCTGGAAGGTCTGGGCAGCATTCCTCAACCCAAAGGTCATGAACGGGAATTCATAAAGCCCGAATGGAGTCGTAATGGCAGTTTTGTGTATGTCATCTGGGTTAACTGCAATCTGATTATAGGCTTTAACTAAATCGATGGTAGAAAAAATAGAACAACCGAAAAGTTGGTGGGAAAAATCTTGGATGTGGCGTATCGGGTACCGATCAGGAACGGTCCTGGCGTTAAGAGCTCTGAAATCGCCACACGGCCTCCATCCGTCGTCCTTTTTCCTCACCAGATGTAGGGCAGAAGACCATGGACTTTCAGATCGCCTAGCGACACCATTCATAAGCATTTCTTCAAATTCTTTTTTCGCTGCTTGTAAACGGATCGGGTCGAGGCGGCGAGGCTTACATGAAACCGGAGGTCCTGGTGTAGTCCTTATATGGTGGAGAGTCTTGTGCTTGGGAGTAGAAAGCATACCTGATGGTCTTGTAATCTCTGGATAATCGCGCAGTATATTATGAAAATTTGTCTCACCAGTGACAGCCTTGACCGAGAAGTAGTCTTCCGAAAGGCCAATGGAAGTAGCAGCTACGGCCAGCGTCGTGACGTTGTCAATTATGCGCTGGTTTCTACAATCAACAAGAAGATTATAAAAGCATAAAAAGTCAACGCCTATGATTGGCTTTGAAACATCGGCGATTGTAAATTTCCACTCGAAGTCACGCCTGAGACCAAAGTTTAGATGAAGTGTCAGTGGACCATAGGTATGTATGACTGTGTTATTAGCGGCAACGAGCTCATACTTCGATTTGGTGCAGGGCGTCCTTACAGCTGAACGAGGGAAAACACACAGGTCGGAACCAGTGTCCACGAGGAACTGCATTTTCGACGTTCTGTCAGTAATAAAAAGACGGCCTGACGATGAAGGGCGGTCGTTGGCCTCTACTTCCGGCCGCCCTTTAAGTTTTCCGACTTATAGCTGCATGGTTCTTCGCATTTGTGGGCCTTGTCTCCAAAGTTGTAGTGGTAGAAACAATGCGGATGGTCCGACGGTGGCTGCCTGTATTTGGAGCGGCTCTGCGAACGGTCGTACCTTTTATATCTCGGTTGAGAACGTGAGCGACTTCTCCTTCCAACCTGCTGAGTGAGCAAAGCTACCTGCTTGGTGAGTTCGCTTATCTGCTTTGCCATGGCGTCGCTGCTTCCAGAAGCACTAGCTACCTGTGGATTTGAAGGTGCCATCTCGTAAACAACGTCTGCTAAGTCGGTAAGCTGGTCTAGAGTCGAACCCTTCAGTGTAGCTACGGCGGTTTGCACGTTCAATGGTAAGCGGCTGGTCCATATAGTGGTAAGAAAATCGGAAGGCATGTCTGGGCCAGCTAAAGCCGTTAAATGTCGTAGAAACTGTGAGGGCTTGCGATCCCCCAGCTCTTCATGCATCAATAATTGCTTTACTCGCTTTTCCTTCGATGCTGACAGTCGCTTAATAAGCTCTTCTTTAAGTTTTTTATATTTGTCGGTTTCGGGTGGCTTAGCAATGATATCTCTGACCTCTCTAGCGTATTGCGGCTCTAAATTGGAAGATACGTAATAAAACTTTGTCTCGTCAGAAACTATTCCGGCTAGCTTAAACTGGTAATCTATCTGCGCGAACCACATCTCAGGGTCTTCTGACCAGAATGGTGGTATCTTCACGCCTACTCTATATACTGCCTCTCTAGGTTCCTCTTTTTCCATTTTAGTTATAATTTAAAAAATCGCTCACCGTCTTTAACTTGGACCACCGCACAAAATCCTTTGTCTGCCTTGGTAAATATCTTGCATATCCAACGATGTCCTTTTCTTCGGGGTCACCACTTGTGGGACGCTGTAGCGGGTACCACGTTCCACACTATATACTCACGCAGCTTAGGTATGTTGTGAAGCTAAGCAAGAATGAAGTTGATTGAGGATGATAGATGATTTTATGAGAGGTGAAGAATGAATAAGCACGAAGCGAAATGAAGAATGTTATTGAACAATTAGAAAAGAAATATATTAGAATAAATGAATTATAAAGCAAGGAAGCTAGCGACTCGATACAAAACCAAAACAAAGCGCGCGAATGCTAATGCAATGGCGGTAGGTGTTCGAGTGTCTCAGATGCGCTGGCGACTCGAGGAAGTCCGCGGCAAGAAGCGCGGGTGCGGGCGGAGTACTCCATGCGCCCCGGCTCGATAACCTGATTTTAGCGCTTGGTCCAATATCCATAAGCGGAGCGATTTCGATAACTCGTAGGCGTTGGTCCAAACATTATCAAGTGGCGGATTAGTAGGACGCCACACATTTGTTTTCAGAATAAATAATCATTTCACTTATTCCCTTTAAAACACAATCCATTGCCTCTCAATAATGGTTCTTATTTAAAGGAATTAACGTAACGAGAGAATTTCCTGTTTAAGTGGAAATGCTTTTACAGATATTTTCATTTGATAAAATGGTCGGTTCTCAATACCACTTCAAAGCGTGCTGTCTGGGTAAATTCCGCAGAAACGTGCAGTTTGCAGAGGATAGAAGCCTCCGCACATTGCAGCGATATTATCGAGCGATTTTATCGAGCGATATTCTCGACAGCGATATCGCGACACCTTTCACACTGCAGCGATTCCGCGATTCGCGTCACGCATGCGCCCCACCACTGAATGTAGTCTAAAGAGATTGCGTCAGGTTGCGATAATATCGCGGCAGTGTGTGGGATCAAGCGCGTCCCCATTCAAAATGTACTGAGAACAATTATCGCAAAATTTCACCGGTTTCACCATCGCGGGGTTTACCCCCGTGAGCGGGTTTCCCCGTTATTACGCCATTACGTGCAATACACTTCCAACCTGGAGCATAGGTTCTCTGCTCTTGCGATTCCACTCTGGACGGCCAATGAAGGCAAGCCAGAGGTAGGGGGGTGTGTTACTGTCTGTGGGGGTGTGTGTGTAAGCGCATGTCTGTATGGTCCCCCTGGATAGGGGTTCGCGGTGTCGCCACTCACCGTCAGCTCGCCACAAGCTGCCCCCGCGGGGTTATTATTATTATTATTAAATGTAGTTATACAGGGTCCTTCTTAATATGCTGACACGTTTTTAAGGGGATGATCAGACCATCAAACTGAACAACTTTCTCTATAGGACCAACATCGAAATCGCGAAAAAAAATCAGCTATCCCATACATTTGGCTCGAGTAGCTTTGCAGTGTTGTATGGAAGAGCTGATTATTTTTTCGATTTCGATGTTGGTCCCATAGAGAAAGTTGTTCATTTTGATGGTCTGATCATCCCCTTAAAAAAGTGTCAGCATATTAAGAAGGACCCTATATTATGTAAGTTAGTCTGCTCCAGATTGACTCCATACATGGCTGCTATTTGGTCACTGCCTTTGGGCTTTGTTCATCCTCCATCCTCATCCAGTTAATAAATCACAAAAACTTATTTTTCATCCCTCCGGTCGTAAAGCGTCAATTATCGTCCCGCTGCGCTAAACGAAGTTGTCGCTTTCACCTCCGTCGAGAAGAAAAATAGTATACTAACCTCGGACAGTAAATAAGAAAGCCTCAGATCACATGTTTGTTGAATTACATGAGATCTGAGACCTTTCTTACTTTCCTGGCCTCGGTGTGTAATCTACTATTATTTATTTGCGTGAATCTTAAAAACTGGAGATTCATGTCGAAATCTACTGTTAACCAAGCAGTACGATTACAGTTTTTTTACTTATTTTTCAATCAGCACTGTCCATTTCCTTACTGAGAATGCTACTTTCTATTCCATTTCTCTTTTCATTTGCTTGATGCTCCTCGACGCAGAGCAGCTAATTGAAAATCAATCGCTCGCTCAATAGCTGCTTTTATAATTACAGTTGAAGCTACACATTTTTTCCCGTCTTTGATTGCGCCATTTTACGACCGGTAGTTTTTAATAGATTAAGTTCTCGTTACACGCTTTCTACATCCATTATGTTTTTATAGGTATAAAATCAAAGAGATTATACCTAAAGGCATAGAGCGAGCCTGTGTCCACTTTATTGGACGTTTGTTTTTAAGTAATATGTGTGGTGTCAAGTTGTAAAACAAAAAAGACAAAAGGCATAGCTTTACATACTCTAGATTAAGGGTCGGCACTACCTACGGCCCGTTTGACATATCTGTCAAAAGAAAAAGACCGGTGGCCGACAACACTCAACCCTATCTTATAAGATTAATGAACCAATAAATTTGATAGCTTTTGGTAATAAATTTCTTGCAAAAAACTTGGTCGGCTGCAGCGCGCGGCGCAGCTTGGCTGGCATGTTTACTGGTGTGAAGGAAAAAGTGAACCCTACCTGGTGACACAACATTTTACCTCGTTGAATTAAAGGACGTAACTACTAGTCTGTTGGTCTAGAGTCCAATTAATAAGGACTAAAAAGTCTGGTCGGCCGACCCTATCCTGGCAGGTTCGTAGGTCCGACCGAATTTAGGGTACCTACTACTCGGAAGGCAGATTTTACCACATTAAATTAATGTTGAATGTTTGGTTGTGCAAAATTTTTGACTCTGCTTATGAGACACAGAAAACTGTACTAAATTTAAACTTGCATAGGGACGACCAAACTAATATTTATTTGAAAATTGAAGCATCCATGTTACAAAGTGATGAAAACCAATAAAAATTATACAAATTTGCGAAAATAACATGTGTAATGATGAGCGTTTAGATACAATTGATAATATTTTGTTCAAAAACGTGTTTTATATTAAATTTTAACCATCTGTAACGACATAAATATTATTTGGTAGAATTTAAGTAGAATTTGAAACAGGGCTGGTAGATTTTGGTAGATTTCAGCAGTAATTTTTGTCACGCTGAAGGACATTGTGCGACACAAAAACATATAGGTGTTACTTAGTAGCTAAAGTGGGTACATGAATCCTGAAAGGGCACAGCAATATTAACAAGAATAATTTCCTTAGGTTCTTTTGGTAGTTTTTGGTTCTTTTGGTAGGTTTTGGTAATTTTTGGTAAAGTTTAGTAATTATTTTTTGTTGTTTTTTGGTAGTTTTTGGTTAGTTTGGTAGTTTTTCGTTGTTTCTGGTTATTTTGGTAGATTTTCATAGTTTTTGGTTATTTTGGTAGATTTTTATACTTTTTGGGAATATTTGATAGAAGAATGAAAATTACCAAAAACTACCATAAAAACAAAAGAGTTCTTGACGGCTTGGCTACGGGGTGGGTTTGTTGACATAAATAAAATATTTGTTTTGCAAAAGAGGTACATTCGAATCGTAAGCGGAATTCAGTCAGTAAGGGTGTCATGCCGATCCTTGTTTACCGACTTTAAATTACTCACTGTGACAGCTTCGTATATCCTCGATATGTGCGAAATCGTGAGACGATTCCCCCTAGTTTTCCGTAGCAAGAGATTAAATTTAACTCGCAAAAATGAGCTACTGGTACCAAATTACCGACTAGCATCGATGCTACAAAATAAAGTCGAATACTGTTCTTGTGTATAGTAAAATACCATAAAAGCCGACAAGAAAGTTCTGAAGAAGGTTAAAGAATTATTAATCGAACAGTGTCCCTATGACTTTAATTAGTTTCTTCAGTATAAGTAAACAAATAGGCATCAATCTGAGTAGAAAAAAATGTGTTGCAGACCGATTATTTGTACCTCAATAGGTTATTATAATTTTTAACTAATCACATTGAACTGATTTTATAAAATTTAACTAATTTAATTGTAGTAAGTGAAAGGTGATAGTTAAGTTATTGTCTGGCACCTATTGTTTAAATCTGTTTTTTTCTTAATGTTTATAAATTATATTGTAGTGTGACTAATAGGTACTCTGTACTTACCATCTGTAACTTATGTACCTACCTACAATTTAAGGTAAATAAATAAAATGAAATGAGATGAACCAAAAAGTAACAAATTAACCATAAACTACCAAAAAGTACGAAAATCTACCAAAATAACTTTTTGGTTACTTTTGTACAAAAATTTACCAAAAACTACCGAAAGACTCAAAAACTACCATAAATTACCAAAATAACCAAAAACTACCAAACAGTGCCCGGAAAGTAACTTTTGTGAAATTCCTTTGTGTTGTCTCGTGTCGCGCAATGTCTTTTCGCGCAAAATTCTATCGTGCAAATGACTTATAAAGTCAATCGTTTGAGTGACCTACTGCGGTACAGAATTCACTCTTATTCCATTCTTATTTAAAACATATCTGACGATGATGATGATGATTTCAGATTATCAATCTTTAGTTTGCTAGTAACAATAGTAATAAACTTACAGTTATTCTGTTATAATAATGGGGACAAAAATTAACGAGTAATAGTCGACCAATTTATAAAATGTACTTCTAAGTCCACATATCGTGACGGGCAACTACGGAACCCTACACTGCATGTGGCCCGACACCCACTTGCCCGGTTTTTTATAAGTTACATTGCCTACTTTAGCTAAAAATGTTTTTGTTCATTAATCTTCTAAGACAGGGTTGGGTGTTGCCGGTCACCGGTCTATTCGCAATGATTTCGAACGATTGACGGCCCATAGTAATTTGTATGAAGAAAACGTCCATAAAAATATGTGATTTTTGGTAACAAATTGCAAAAAAACTAGAAGTTGTATCGAAAAACTGATTTGTTTAAAGTGTTCTTTGATGTTTTGCCATTGATTAGAAATATATTTTGTTGCTTTATTTTGTTTCACTAAATCACAGGACTCGGAACGCGGCAGTGCTATTCTGGAGTTTTTCATGAAATTCTCGATTACTTTCTGATGTAACTACACAATTTTACTGAAATTTTTTTTGTTCATCTTGTACTTCATCTTTTAAAGAAGAGATGGTATTAATTTTGTTTCTAAATATAGCTATTTACTATCCTCAAAAGTCGGAACGCCGAACCCTGTTTGGCCCGATTAGGGTAGTGCCGACCCTTAAGCCATATCGTGGCCGCACATGGAACAGCAATAGTTTGACTTTTGCATACTAAAAGACGATTTGTTTGGCAAACATTATATAGGATTGACATCTTTCCAAACACAAAAACCGAAACAAAAAATAATGTTTTGTCTTTTTTGTTTACATAAGGTTTCACCACTGGCTATCTCGCTCTCGATTTCTTGGCTCCATCTTTCAGCGTAAGTGAAAAGTTTTAAATCTATGGACAAAAGGGGACACCTTTACACAACTTTACACACACTAGCAACTCAAAAACTGTCAAAAAAGTGGACAGCCGCATAAACAAATATCTATAGTTCCATCTCCTTCTACTATTAAAGCTACGTCATAAGACAAAAGAGGCTCACTACAATCGTAAATTGATGTGGTTTCTATGAAGATCCTTCCTCTATAATAATAATATTCCAGTGAAAATGTCGTAGTTGATTTAAAAAAATCTATGGTTGCCAGTTGCCACCATGTCACAAACCGGGTGTAAAAATGATGCTCCCCTCGGCGCTCATTTGTTTAAGATGATGGCAGATTGATGAAGGCAGTAACAGAGTGGCAGTTATAGGAGAGGGAAACGGTCAGTAGGGAGTTAACATAGAATTATTAATTTACTAATGGCAGTCAGATGGCCAGTCATGGTGGCCTGGAAACAGTGGATGTCGTGTTGAAGTGAAATTCATCGAAAAAGTTAGTGAAAATTTCCAATTTAAGGTATCAAAATTTTCTCCAAGTCAGTATTAAATCCAACCCTCAACCTGCTACCGTTTCCTTAGTAACCCTACATTTTACGTCTCCCAAATCACGACGGCAATAAAAGAATCTTTTAGAAAACTTCCAAGAAACAAGGCAATAATTTTGAAAGATAAAAGTTTCCAAATTACTGCTTTCATAAAAACCTTTGTTACTTTGAATATTTTTAAAGGTTCGTTTTGAGATTGTTTTAAATTATATTTATTCTTTTGCTAACTTCATCAGCACTGGTAGCATGCTACACGTGATACGGCTGTATCACGTCTTTTGTCTCGTTCGTTCACGTGCAAATAGAAAGAGAGCAAAGGTGTGATAGCGCTTTATCACGGTGTCATGCTACATAATTATGCTGTAATTGCTCAGACGTTTTCGCTCGTATCTCAAGCGATACGTTTTATTGTTTGTTTGAAATTTAGTTGCATAAATAAATCATCATCATCATCATCTCAGCCGATGGACCTCCACTGCGCCATCGCTATAACGACCGGTCCTGCGCTCCCCTCATCCAACGGGTTCCCGCCGCCTTCACCAGGTTGTGGGTCCACCTCGTAGGGAGCCTACGCACGCTGCGCTTTCCGGTACCTAATCGGTCGCCACTCGAGAACTTTTCAGCCCCATTGACAAATGTAACATACCTAATACCAAACATTTCTACCGATAATCTTTGCCTATAATACCTACTCAAGTTTAAATACATACAGGGTGAAATTGATATCATTAGCATCCTTTTAAACTAAGAGTCTACCCATCAAACTGAACAACTTTTACTATGGGAGCAAACCGATCGGAGCAAAAAAAAAATCAGCTGCAACTAAACCCTACTCGGCTCAAATGTATGCAACAGTTTATTTTTGTTTTGCTCCAATTGGTTTTCTCTCATAGTAAAAGTTTTTCAGTTTGAAGGGTAGACTTTTAGTTTAAAAAGATGCTAATGATATCAATTTCACCCTGTAGAAAATTAACTTATATTTGTTGATCTGTTTCGAGTATAGTTAGCTTTAATGCGGATGTGCTTAGAGTGCCATCGTACTATCGAACAATTTGAATCATTACCCACCGTAAAACCTTTTCACAGCAAACTATTTGCAGTTACGTTTAAGAGAAGCTTAATGACGTTAATACGTATGGAACCGTGACAAGGTTCTACGATGGGTCATGACCTCATGATTCAAATTGGTCGATTGTTCATCTCCGAAGCGCTTCATCAGATCTTAATCAAATGTCATCAAATTACTTGTTGATGATCATCCGTGATTGAGGGGCCATCTTGGTATATAGTACCTACATAATCCAGTCCATCCAGTTTGTTTGACAAAGGCAAAAAAGAACATAGTGTCGAATTGAGAACCTTTTTTCCGAAGTTGGTTAAAGAGAGATCATTAGCAAAATTTTTACTTGCAGTCCTTAATTAACTGTCGATTTCAATTATCTTTTCACGCTTGAGGAAAGGTTAGAAAATCTTTTATTTCAAAGTAGGTAATTAAAATTACCCAACCATTATTCAAGGCTAATGACACGCCAACAGCTTTTACCCATCTTTTTAAAAGCCTTAGAGGAGTGATTTTCATTGAAACCGTTATGCGTTTCGCGTCGCGGTTCGCTGAATAGAATAGGAATAGTGCCGATTTATGTCCTATGCTTTGGCTTAGTCTTATCATCATCAACCTGTGCTTCTTACTGCAGCGCATATCCCTCCTTCCACGATCATTCGTGGGATAGAGCGAGTCATACTCCATCACACAGCCCTAGTTTAGTTTAGTATGGAATAGCAGATTTTTTTGTTCTGATAGGTTTGCGTCCATAGTAAAAGTTGTTCAGTTTGATGGGTAGAGTAGGTTTCACCCATATATGGGACGGTCTTTTACCGATATTTTACTTATCGACAGTTTATGGACTCGGAAACACCATAAAAAGAAACGAATTTCTTTAATCGCCTCCTAAAGATACGGAAATAAAATGGCCTATTCTAAATCAGGAACGAATCCATAAAACTTTACTTTGCTTATTGTTATAATATAAGATATTTAAATTGACCTCTTACAAGTCAGATGTTATTTAATTGCCCGTACGATTAAAATCCTCTGAAAACAACTCAACTTCAGCCCAAAATTGAAGCACAAAATGATCGTTTTGGGAAAATATCTGTTCAATTAATAACTTCCAAGGCTTTTTCACAATAACCCGTATAATTCGTATTTCGAACGACCCCCATCCAAATCTCAAACAATAATAACCGAGGGTTCAGAATCATTCCTGCGTTACCCTAATAAATAATGTTGTACCTTTGTTTGACTTTGCCAGAACCCCGACAGCCAATTACGAGAAACAAAAGCTTTGGTCACAATATCGTTAATATAAAAACAATGCAAAAAAAATGTTTTTTTTTTGTATACACTTTCTTTCTTAAAAAGCTGCTTTAAGTTTTAACAAACGCGACATAAGTTATTAATTTGTGCGCAGTTGTATAAAGCAGATACAAGATTCATCCCAATCTTTAGAGCCGTTTTCTAAAATGCGTCCTTGCAAAAGCTAGTCTAACATAATAGGTAATTCAACTAAGTTTTTATGGAGCGTGGTAATAGTAATATTATCTTATCAACTTACCTATCAAGTATTGATATAGGCTGAACGCCACCAAAGACTGCAATAGAAACCATATCTCAGGGTTGCTTCGTATGAATGACACCCACGGCGAGACATGGGGTAATCTATTCAAAGCCGGGAACCACTGAGTAAACATTATACCTATATCTTCTCAGCTCAAAATGTTAATTAATTTAGGTTACATGTGACGTGATATCCTATACTCTATTGTGCAAGTTAACAGACCATACAACTTACAACGTCCCCAGCCAAAACTTTACTGCTAAAGTGATTAGTTTCAAAATGGCTTGATTTACGAAACTTTGTATTTTAACAAACCTTAGCAGACTCTTCGATGTAAGAAGACTCCTAACAAAACCCTTATGCTTTTGTGATAAGTATTAAAGTCCCTTGTTTTCTAAGACTACATAATGAAAGGGGGTTAGAAGACCTTGCCACAGACCTTGTTATAAACTTAGACAATCGAGTTATATACTTGAATGCGACACCGTTCGGAACTAGGTTAAATAATGAGACGTGTGTCTAACTTAGTTAGTGTATTGACGAGTTGTTTGGTCGTATTATTTACTTTCATCAGAGTTAGCAATAGGTATGACGTAATAAGGTTAGATTAAACTCGTACCAATAACTTTTAAGGAACTTACGTACGATTTGTAACACTAGGTTATTGTTTTTGTAACATTCAAAGTACATTTATTTGTCTATAATCCCTATTGGGGTGGCCAGTAATATTGCTAGAACTACCAACTTTCTGTTTAAGAATTTTGTCGTAGGAATGCTCACATTCGGCAATTTAAGTATCAGGTTGGAAGTAGTTTATATCCGAAGTACCTACTTACTACATACTCGTACTAAATTCTGAATTCACATATTAAACAGTGACGCGCGTGACAACACTGACAACGTTATCCCGCGCCTTTCATCTCTCGTTCTGTTAGGGTTGAACTACACATGGCCGCACGCGATCGCCTTTTTCCGTCGTTCCATCCTTTAGATAGACGGAACGCGATCGCGTGCGATCGCACTCCGCAGGCGATCGTGTTCCGTCTATCTTATATGCTCTAGCAAATGACGTTCCTGAGTGACAGAAAAGGATGGAACGACGGAAAAAGGCGATCGCGTGCGGCCATAGACGGAACGCGATCGCGTGCGATCGCACGCCGCAGGCGATCGTGTTCCGTCTAACTTATATGCTCTAGCAAATGACGTTCCTGAGTGACAGAAAAGGATGGAGCGAAGGAAAAAGGCGATCGCGTGCGGCCATGTGTAGTTCAACCCTTAAGCGCCCAGTGAAAGAGAGATAAAGCGTGAATTTGTTGTGAAAATGTTTGTATGTGAAAATGTGTGAAATGTTGCTATGCTAGCCCTAACCCTATCTAGCTCGGAAGGGGTCAGTCTGTCGCCACTTTTTGACTGATCATTAGTGATCATGTTTACATAATATTCTCTATCTTCTATCTGACGACCCGGTTGGTGTGATGGTTACCTTGCCGGACTGCCAAACCAGGGTCCTGCAGTGCGATTTTTGAAAATCATACGAGCGGTTCGGCAGTAGAAAATGTCAGAATTACTATGGAGATTATGCATCTTTCTACTGCCGAACCGCTCGTATGATTTTCAAAAATCGCACTGGTTCGAATCCCGGTTCGGTCATGGATGTTATATGTGTGTGCCGTTGTTGTATGGTTCCTATAACAAAAAGCCTGAGGCTTACTTGGGATCATTACAATGTATGTGCCTGTGAGCGTAATTTAATTTATTAATTTATCTGTGTTAATCTCAGTTACCCATAGTGGGTCTCGGTCTCTGAAATAAGAGAACGCCACTTTTTCCCGATTCTGCACAACCTTTCGCCCGTTGCGTTGCTTACGTCGATCAGCATTCAGTACCTACGAGTTACGTTCGTTTCAGCGATACCTGGGGCGACTCACTGCACGTCAGCCAGTAGGTCGACTCAAATATAATTGATCTTCTGACATGCCGGTCCTCACCCATTCGTTCTTGGTGGCCCAGCCAGCGGAAGCGGTGTGCTTTTATCTCGCCAATAATATTTGGTTAGGCAACGACTTCTTCAATTACGTCATTTTTACTATCCAACTGCTATCCTCGTTTTGTACTGTAAATTACGTTAATGAAGAAGAATTCTTCCCACAAGTTATTTTATAAGAAACACAAACTTTGTGTTTAAAATCGCACGAGAAAATTGTCATTTTGTTTTGGCAAGCAATTGCAGTAAACTGAAAGTTAGAGTTATATTTTGTTCCTACTTGAAACAGGAATCTAATGGAAACTGTCTATTGAACCGTGTCAACTTGGGCACAATTTAATTTAAACTCTGTGACCGGGGTCGGGATGAAGAAAATAGTTTGGTTTTCCTACCACTTCCACTTCTAATTTAATTTTGAACTTTCTGGTGAAATGTGTTAGGTAAATTTTAATTATGTTATTATTAGAACGCCATATTGTGCTGGCTTTTGTCTATTTGTTTACCAGCAAACAAAAAAGAGGTTTATGTATTGATACTAATATTACTATCAACCGCAAGTACTGTCTTTCTCATGAATAAATAATATATTTTCGATTGGTCAAAAAGAGGTTTTTATGGGAACGGGATAAAGAAAGACTTTAAATCTCCGTCCGGCGTACCAGTTTTGAAGTAGGTACAGTCCGATGTTTTCTTTTGCAAATTTTGCACTCTATCGCTCGTGGGCAAATCTTAAGGCCAGATTTCTGACGTACAGTCAAAGCCAAAAGTGTGAGCACCGTAAGATAGGATTAGCAAGCAAGTTTTTTCATCCCTGATAGGCCTGGACCTTTTCTTAAAGAAACACCTCCATAAAACCGCAAGAACTGTACAATCTAGGTTCTCAGTAATATTTTTTCAGACAAATCTCTGCAGACCCACTGCAGTATTTTCATCTCATCATATTAGATGTGGGATGAATGCGGCGTTACGTCACAGACTACGAGTTACGTGAGCCTCGTAATATCTACGTCCATTGCTACGTGTGGCAGGGCAACGTGAGCTTAGGTGATTGAGTGCAGTTCATTGGATCATGCATAACTATAAACTCATGTCCTTTTTCCTAGAATGGTAGTTACTACGGATCTCCTCTTTGGGAGATTTTGCGATTGCTTCTTAGATAGAAAATCCGTTTTCATAGAAAAAGAGTGGATATCGGTTGCCTAAGTTGTACAAGTGATTACAAAAACACTGGAAACCATATCAATTTTTTTATGTCGGGTGGGGTAAGACAAACATACTTTATTTTATACCCCATAACTCGGGGTAAGACAAACACTTTTACTAGCTCCGTAAATATCTTACATAGAGGAGTGTTATGGGGACAGTTATAAAAGAAACAATTTGGTTAATTCAATTTGAGTCTGATTTTTGATCAAACCATAGAGTTTGAGTCAGTATTTTACTAGTTATGTTAGTGTGTTTGCCTTACCCCGGTGTTTGTCTTACCCCACCTGACTTATGTGTTTTATATATAGTGTAATATCTTGACAATTATTTTATTCTTATGTTAAATTTAATACTTAAACAAGATCACATTTATACTAGATCACCGCGCGTTTTTATCACCGCCTATGTTAATCACGAAAAATGTAGCATTTAATGGTGAAAAAATTATTCACATCGGTTCAGTAGTTTCGGGGCCTATTCAATACAAACAAATAAACAAGCAAACAAAAAATCAAATCTTTCTTATAAAATGTTTGAGACCACACGCGGGAAAAGGTAGTTTATTAAAGTCTAAAAGATCAGCATTTTCAATTTAATAACCCTAAAGGCAATTTATTGTAAACATCCTGTTATTCTTAACAATATCTTGTTATGAATTTCTTATTAACAGTATTCCAGTGGGCAAACAACTTTAATATAAAATCGCCTCTTTCAAGTTTAATTGTCGGAAATATTTTCCTTGTTTGTGAATTTCCTTTCTATTAATTAACTTAGTCATGTTTGTGCGTAATTTTTGAAATTACTTCCTGTTCCTTGCATAACGTAAATTTGTATCTTGCATACTAGCGAATTGTGAATGTAATCAGAGGGGGAGATAGAAAAACTATAAAGATAGGTTATGATTGTTATGAATGACAGATTTTAGAAAATTGGATGTCAGGTTTTGCAACTTTTGTATCCTACTTCGTACCACGGAAATATACAACGTGTTAAACGCAAAACTAAAAAATTGGTATGTTTAGAATCGAGAGCAGTTTCGAATTGTCAAGGTTTCAACCACAGACTTAAAAGAAGAACCAGACGTTGTGTCATCTAATCATGAGTGAAGCACCCATTTCTTTTGTGTGCGTGCTGTCACGCGGTACATAAGGTGACGGGTTGTCGGACCTGCGCTTAGAGCTAGTGCATCTGTGCGAGTGTAGGTCCCTTGTAGAACAAACGAGTTGTATTACCTTGCATGCTTCCCATCTTTTTAGTGCAATACTCGGTCCGAATTTCTTTCAGGTCCGTGGTTTCAACATAGATTTATTTTTTCAAAATATTAAATGATTTTGTTTGTAAGTATAATTTAAAATTTACTGAAATCGATGTCAACCTGTGCGGTGGGTTGTCATGGAGTTTAGTCTAAGACTATAATTGTATGTATAGGGTTATTGTAAATTAGTTGGCGAAACTGAACCAGGGCACTTGTTAGTGATAACTATCAATGTTTGTAATTCAATCAATCAATCAATCAATTACTTTATTTTACACCAAAAAAACATAATAGGTATACAGAGAGTAATCAAACAGGAAATACAGAAGGTACAAAAATAGGCGGTCGTATCGCTATAAAGCGGTCTCTTCGAGACAACCTTAGGGTAGAGGAGAAAGGTAAAAGAATATTGGTAGGTGGTGTAGATAACAATAACAATATACATGAACATACACAAATAAAGTTATACAAAAACAAACGTACTGTAATTTTATTTACAAATCTATAATATTACTAATAACACATAGGCAGTCGAACCATTTGGACGTTCAGACATGTGAACAGCCATGTCCCGGAGCGTTACAAATACATATCTTAATGAGTACTAAACAACAATTTTTTTGGAATTAATATTGATGATTAACAAAATTATTATTATCATGCGTGAGGTACGCGCAGTGCGTGCAGTACGCGGGTGCGGGTGGACATTCACATCAGAATCATAATATTATCATTGTCCCCACTGTACCTAATCGTAACTGATTTGTATCCATCAAATTGAAGAAGATGAAACATAAGAGTGCATTTGGCACACACTCATGCACTTAAATAGGTTATCTTGTGCAGTCGAAATAGTCGAAATCAACTATACCTAAAATGTAAAAGGTACCATTAGGCCTCAAGAGATTAGATCCCAGGCAAATTATAAGTGCCTATAACCATCTAAACTTGCGTAATCGTTTTCCCCACAAGTCTACCGCCCCCAACTCGAAACCACTTTAAATTGCCCCGTATCTCAACCAGTCTTCGGCTTAATTTTAACCCCTGTATCGAAAGGTGGTGATGTCGAACGTTGCATACAGACGGACGTGTCTGGCACGCAGCCAGCCGCGCCACCCGCCAGGTGTACGTCGCACCCAAGGGACCAGATATGGATTTTGTATTTTTGACAGCTCACATTTTTACAAGGCGTTTTTAGCTTTTATCTCTTGCAAAATAGGCCTATACCCAGCAGTGGGGTTTACCGGGCTGATGATGAAAATAGACATTAAATTGCAAATCATAAAACCATTATCGTCTTTTCTACAATATTATTAGGTTTTGCTGCGTCAGGTTGACCATTCGCATAATAATTGGTTACTTTTGTTATGTGTTTATAGCCTGAAATTTTTCGGACTATCCTAAAATGGCCACAATTAGTGTTTAATTAAGCCACAATCTAAAAGCATACTATACAGGGTGTTACATAAGTAAAAATAAATTATCAAAACTCTTAAGGAGGTTGTTTAGACTATCAAACTGAATAACTTTCACTATGGGACCAACATCGAAATCGCGAAAAAAAAAATCAGGTATCTCATACATTTATTTTAGCTCGAGTCGATTTGTAGAGTATGGAACATCAATTTTTTTTTCGCGATTTCGATATTGATCATATTATAGTGAAAGTTGTTCAGTTTGATGGTCCAAACCACCCCCTTAAATGTTTATTTGTATTTTTGTAATATCTTGTATAGGGTCATTTTTAATTAGTTGGCAAAACTCAACCAGAGCACTCGTTAATGATAACAAATTGCATTATCAATGTTTATAATCGGTATTGATGATTTACAAAATTATTATTATCGTACGTATCGTACGCAGTGCGCGGCCGGCGGCGGGCGAACATTGACCTCAGAATAATATGATCGACCAGGGGGTCATTATCACGTAATTGCGCTTAGTAACAGATACCAAATGCGTTTGTTAAGTTTCGCCAACTAATTTAATATAACCCTAAAATAAACATTTGTGATACGCAATTAATAAATGAATTATGAATAATTGTAAAAACTTGGACGTCTGTGAATCGAGCACACATTAACGGCTCAACCGATTTGGCTACCATTTGGCACACAGTTCTGTTCTGGATTAACCTTATACAGGGTCCTTCTTAATATGCTGACACTTTTTTAAGGGGATGTTCAGACCGTCAAACTGAACAACTTTCTCTATGGGACCAACATCTAAATCGCGAAATAAAAATCCGCTCTTCCATACAAAACTGCAAACCTACTCGAGCCAAATGTATGGGACAGCTGATTTTTTTTTCGCAATTTCGATGTTGGTCCCATAGAGAAAGTTGTTCAGTTTGATGGTCTGAACATCCCCTTAAAAAAGTGTCAGCATATTAAGAAGGACCCTGTATAGCATTGGGTAGCATATTCGGAAGGTCTACCAATGTCAGCCAATGTATACGGGGTGTTAGGAAAAGTATCATTAACCTTTAAACCACAGTCTTTAAGTCAGCTGTTCCATACTAAACTGTAATAATACCTACACTACTCAAATGTATGAGACAGCAGATTTTTTTTGTTCTCATAGGTTTGCTACCATAGTAAAAGTTGTACGGTTTGATGGGTAGAGTATGTGGATTAAAGGTTAATGATATTTTTCCTTACGCTCTGTATATCAAAATGCAATGAAAGCATTGGTGGTCCTACTAGCGTTACGCACGCGCCAGGCTAACTGGCCCGGTCAATGATCAGCTTTGGCGTGTTTATGCGCGGTTACTGGCGGATACTGGCGGGCTGCGGAGGGTTGGCCGGGCGGTGCCGGTGGTACTGTCGAGACCTGAGTTATGCGCTGTTCTGGCGCTGTTGACAGGGTGATTAAGCAGCTCGTAATATTTTACGGTTTGGTGGAGTGACCTAAAGATGAAGGTTTTGTTTGATACTAAGATGTAAAGGATTTGAGATAGGTTTCTTACCATATGCTTGCTAAGAGAGGTAACAAGATGGCTGCTAAAAATAAAACATTTTTTTTTTTACAAATGGATTTACCTTGTATTTTTATCTAATTTTGGGTAGTGGGGCGTTTCGCACCGCGCTCGGTTCGGACCGCGGTGTGAATCGCCTAGGGGTAATTTTTGAATTGGGTCTTTCGCACCGCGGAAGGATTTTTAACATTGACGCAATTCGGACCGCGATGTGAATATATGCTATTTTTGTTTAAAAGTTATATTTTTATCTACAAATACAAAATTGTTTACACGCAGGTAAAAAATATGATGTTACAGGAGTAAAATGTATCTCTGTGGCCTATCGAAAGGCATTGTTATACCTACTACTGTTTTTCAGTTGGACTATTCCATTAACCCCCCAAAAATTATCCTTAGGGCTGATAGATTGAATCGAACAAAATTACCCCTGGAAATCGCTGGGAAAATGTAATTATTCTTAATTAAGTAAGTAGTTTGTTTGTTATTTCTGGTTGTCTGTTACACCTTGTATAAGTGAGCTAACAAAAAAAAATCTAACTTGGCTCGCTATTCCTATAGCAAAATATGCATATATGCAAATACGAAATTTTTGCATGTCAAAACAATGGGAGTACCGCGCTGTTGGTTAAAAAAGTTAGCTCACAAACTAAATTAAAAAAAAACGTAGACTGAGCAAAACTCTGGTATTTCCCTTTTTTTAACCTACTACGGCAAAAAGGATGGGTTACGATTTTAACAGTTTATGTAGGTATGTTATGTTTTAAATGCTCAGTTTGTTGCCAGATGGCCAGATTATTCTTACGAAAACTTCACCTCTTTACCCGTCCTTTATCACAATATTATTCTATTTCTTAATAATAGAAACCAAAAATTTAAAAGTGTTACTCCAACTTACCACGAACGCCTAATAGCTAATTTTATATAATTATAGGTTTAAAACATTCTACTTTTCAGAAAATCTAAATAAATTTAAGTGTGGCTGGTTTTTTTTTCCTCTTAAAAACCTATAAAAGTATTGCATAAAATTAGCTTTAAGGCTTTTGTAGTATGTTGGAGTCTTCGATCAAAATAAAATTATTGGATAGGCTTCGGTAAGTTGAAGCAAACTACTGGTGCACTTGGTACATACAAACTAGCGCCATTATCTGTCAAATCTAGGGCACTTGCATACAAATTTGAAGTAAACCTTTCATTTGTTTTGCCTCATATTATCGACAACGATATCGCGACACCTTACACACTGCAGCGATTCCGCGATTCGCGTCACGCATGTGCCCTTTACTAAATGTAGTACAACGAGATTGCGTCAGGTTGCGATAATATCGCGGCAGTGTGTGGGATCGAGCGCGTCCCCATACAAAATGTACTGAGAACAATTATCGCAAAATCGCAGCGATATTATCGCTCGATAATATCGCGGCAGTGTGTAGGATCGAGGAGCGCGTCCCCATACAAAATATGCAAAATCGCAGCGATAATATCGCTGCAATGAGCGGAGACCTTTAAACGGTACGGGATTATAATGGAACTTAAGTTACCTACGTGTAATTTATACGTATCTATGTACCTATGTGTCAAATACAATGTATTTACACTTCAATCCCCATCTTCTAATTCTTCATCTCAAAGCGAGAAATCCTCATAAATGTTCATAGTCGGTCAGTTCCATAACTCAGTAACATGTGAACCGGTATTAAGGCCCATTCTACTTACAAAGTCTCACAAATCAGTCAATTTTCTCTCTTACAGCGTCGGTATAAGAGGAAGGTAGGTGACCTTTAGTGTAGAGTGGACGTAGGTCGAGTTCACAAGGTAATAAGTGGGTCAAGGCATCTATTTGGGATGTAATCCGGGGGCTCTTCGCTAGTGAAACTGAATGTGTTCGTTTAATAGTTCCTTACTTTTATTGTACCTAACTTAGTGCGTTCACACACGATGACGCACTGACGCGGACGGAGCGGCAGATGCTAGCAGCAGGCTATGGACTGACTCCATAGAACCACGCGCGGTGCGTCAATGCGTCACCGTGTGTGCTTCTTCGTGCGGTTTCATACAACTCCTTTCTTCACAAATGACGGACTGACGTTTACTGCTCCGTCAGTGCGTCAACGTGTGTGAACGCACTTACTTAAAATCAAACACTCATGATCAATGTCATTGATGTCTTTGTGTAGAGAAAATAAACATTGTTTTTTATTTTATTTCTATGTGGTTATTGCATAAAAAAGCGTTTTGGACAAAGTCCACAAAAAAAAATATTATACAATATCTAAAGCACCAAGTCATAAAATAATATCTCATTTAATTGTGTAATTCTATTATAAACACACGACCATAATCCCTTTTGGGATGAACAAAACATTTGGTATAACGACTAACTAAATAAAGACTCTTAAAAAATATTTTTAATACAACGTTTTACAAAAATACAAATAAACATTTCAGGGTGTGGTTTAGACCATCAAAATTAACAACTTTCACTATGGGACAAATATCGAAATATTGTTTTTAGTGTCCAAAATTGAAAAAAAAAGTGAAGGAATAAAATAAAAACAAATACCTAAATAAACATCTTGGACATTGTCACGCATTATCTAGTCCCATAAATAGTACCAGAATCTAGTCCAGACTTATATAATATTTTATAATGCATATAAATATACCTACCTACGTATTCACTGCACAAATATAAGTACACAAACGTTTCTTTAAAAAATAACTAATTACAAAAACAAAAGATTCGTTTTGGGTATCAAATGAAAGCTTGTTCCAGCGAAAACACGAGTTCAAAAATGCGATAGCATAAATTGAATTGCGGTGGAAACGTGACGAAAGACGAAAGTAGGAGTCAAAAATAACTTATTTCACAGCACTGAATTTTTCCTGGAATTCTTTCTAACATTTCCATAATTCAACTAACGAACTTGTTAGTCTGGAAACGGGGCTTGAAACCGGTTTCAAAACTAGGTACAGGTTCTGTACAGGTACTTAGCGGTTCTTGCCATTTTGGTACCTGGGTACCGGTTCCAGACGGTAACGGGTACAGGTACGGGTACGGGTACGAGTACCGGTATGGTTACGGGTACAAGTACGGCTACGGGTACTCCGCTTTACAAGTAACGGTATCCAATTCAGGTGCTCGCCTCATATGGGAATGCTATTTAATACATTTATAAATCTAACGTAAATATTTTTTCATAATCGTTACTGGTTAGAAATCAATCAGTACAGGTGATGTTACGTCTAAGTACCGGTACCAATAGTACGAGTATCCGTCTGGTACCCGGTATCACACCAAGGCCAATGGTACTGGTTCCTAAAAATACCGGTTTTTCAAACCCTTGTGTCTGGAAACCCTAGTATGCTGAAGGTGAAGCTTGTTACAGTTACGACAACTTTTAATATACAGGGTGAAATTGATTTATCATTCTTACCCATACATAATACCCATCAAACTGAACAACTTTGACTATGGGAGCAAACCGTTCCATACTAAACTGCAATGCCTACTCGACTCGAATGTATGCAATAGCAGATTTTTTTACTCCGATCGGTTTGCTCCAATAGTAAAAGTTGTTCAGTTTTATGGTTAAAAGGATGCTAATGACAACTTCACCCTGTATTATTTGACGGTCGTAATACGATACGGTAAAGGCGCTCGGTATCGGAAAATATCACCTAATAGGTTAAACAACGTCAGGTCTAGTCAGTCTTTGGATGGGTGACCGTTAAGACTGGTCGTTTAAGTGGTATTTCATCTCAAGAGTATCTGTGCTTCGAAAGTCACATTAAACAGTTGGTCCCAGATAGTACCGGGACCTTAGATGATGATGACTAACTATTCATTGCAAGGTTTGAACAATATCTGATAGTTGACCACTAGCTTGCCTTCTACAACCCACACTGGGCCCACTCGTAGAGGACTAAGGCCCACTCTCTCTCACATTTTTTCGTGAGAGGCTTTTGCCCTTTAGTTTGATCTAACAGGCTGTACCGACCAACTACTTCTACGGTCAGCATCAACAATTTTATTCATACTTCTGAATCTTATTCTCATACAAATAAAGATTATCATAAAATCTGTCATCTCCAACAACGTACCTTTTTTTTGTGGGATCGTTATGAATATAAACGATGAGACAAATAATTGATATTGGAAATTGGCTTCAGGCACTTAAAGTCATTCTAGAAGATTCCTTTTCAATAAATCTTGGTTTTAGAAAATGCCAACGTGTATTTCGAAATTACGTAACTTTTTTATCAATAAATATAAATAACTAAACCACTTGTTTGGTGGTAAAATAAATGCTCTTTCAAAAAGGTATCTTAATTACATCTCTACAGAATTCCTTTCATTTCTTTCGAACGAAAACTTATTTTCTCATCAGCGCCGTCCAGCAAATCCTTCTAATCAAACGTTCTAAATGAGCGCAAGATCACGTTACGTTAAAACTCAATACATCAATCAAGCAGTATGGAAATTAAAATCACTAAGTTAGCTACTGGCCATTCTTGAGCTGACGCAAACAAGACTTGTTTGTCTATATACAAAAAATCGCAGAGTCATAACGATAACCGGAGTCGACTTTTTGCCCAATAGTATCAAAGTAAACGAGACGACTATAGCTAGACGATGACCAGGACGATGAACATTTTTAGAAGGATTTTTTCTGTGTTTTCGATCTGATATCGTTGACGCTTAGTCATTCATAGTTTCGAAAAGCCAAAAAAACGGTTGGGCAATTTATCTGATGTGGTTTGGCAAAGCATTACTCATATAGGGCTCAGGATTCATACATTAATTAAAAATTTCACCATTAGCAAAAAATTATTTTCGTTATAAATCCCTTATCATCCCTTAGGAAGCCTTTGCAGTAGAATATAACATAAACACTATTCTTTCTCGGAACATTGCGGGTAGTCACTTCAAAACATAGATTGTTGTTGCAGAGTTTTTGACCATCCTAAGAGACACTCCTGAGTTTAAGTACCTACTGAAAGAAGGGAAACTCTCTGGACAGTTTTCAATACATTACACTTTTTCTCAATAATTACCTATACAGGATTTTAAGAAAAGTATTATTTACCTTTAAACCACACACTCTACCCATCAAACTAACAACTTTTACTATGGGAGCATACATATCAGCGCAAAAAAAAAGGTAGCTGTCCCATACTAAACTGCAATACCTACTCGACGCAAACGTATGCAAAAGCAGTTTTTTTTTATCAGATCGCTTTGCTCCCATAGTAAAAGATGTTCTGATTGATGTGATTTACAGGTTAATTAAACTTTTCCTTACACCCTGTATAAAACAATCGGAGCGGTTCTGATTTGCGTATGCACGTCGTGCAGGGAGCGGGGCGGAAGACGTCTGTCTTATCAAGGCAGAAGGGCGATCCACAGAGCACGCAGAAGAGTCCTAAAACCACATTTCCGCTAACACTTACTTCTTCTTATCGAGTGGGCTGCAAGCCCTGGTGTCAGAGTTTATTAAAACCGCCTTACGGCCTCTGACGTGGTTTTTATGTAACGACTACTACCACCAGAGATAGTAGCCGGGACCAACAGCTTAACGTGCCATCCGAACACTTACTGTAGCTACTGCTTGATCGGTGCATTGTGGTGCCGGCTTCATCACGTTCACAGTTAAATAATACGCCCGTTGCGGCACGTTACGTTAGTAACTAGACCGCTGGGGGAGATTGGAAATTGCCTCTCTTATAGTACTACGAGTACTACTACTTTACTGCACCATTATATACCTACTTTTTAATTTGGTAAAGTTTGGCCATACAGGCCGATTTGGGGTTTCTTAAATAGACCCCGAACTCAGGTTGGCCGGAGTAAAGACAATATGTTCAAGTGGGGAAACAAAGACGTTTTGTTTTAAGTCTTCTTCGTATCGAGTGGGCTGCAAGCCCTGGTGTCAGAGTTTATTCAAACTGCCTTACGGCCTCTGACGTGGTTTTTATGTAACGACTACTACCACCAGTGATAGTAGCAGGGACCAACAGCTTAACGTGCCATCCGAATCACGGAATCATCTTTCTTTTCAGACAATCAGGTGACTCAGCCTGCAATGTCCTAACCAACTGGGGAAAAACGCACAAAGTGACATTTCACTAGGTGCCCCCCGTGGGAATCGAACCCACGACCTCTGTGTCAAGAGCCCAATGCTCTTAACCATTAGACCACGGAGGCAGTTTTCTTTACGCACGCTTGTCTTGGGGAGTAAGCTGGTGAATACGTGACGAGAGCGTTACGAAAAGTGTTATCGGGCGAGGCGAATGGAAGCTTTACTTCAGTCGTGTGGTCTCACAAGCACACTCATTTTTTTTCATCAGAATTTCTTTTTCAGCCTTTGAAGGTTTCCTCACGATATTTTTCTTCACCATTTGTGAGCATACGCATTGGGCACGCGTGCGTGGTAGACTAACACCCTTCCACCTTGAGGGTAGGCCTGTGTCCTGCAGTGAGACGTTTATAAGCTGATGATTATGATGATACCAATATTTATCTGCCGTAAGTTAAGATATAGCCTGTTGGATCCCAATGCAGGGAAAATGTCTTCTCTCACGAATAATGGCGTGAGGGACTGGGCCATTTTCCACCACGCGGGACCATTGAAGATTGGTGGAGACAAATTAGTGATCAACTTGCTGTCAGATAATTTTCAAGCCTGTTTTAGGCCTCTGAGCTGGGTTAATGAATAGTTATCTGACGGAACTTTTAGGTACCAAGGTTTTAACGTGCCTTCCGCTGCAAAGAGGCGCTCGAGATAAAATACCTCTTTACGGTAACCCATCTAAAAACTGACCGGGCCTGACGTTGCTTAACTTCAGTGATCGTTTCCCATACCATAGCTCCACTACGCTAACGCACGCCCCAACTTGTTATAAAATAGTAAAATAACTATAAACATGTCGTTTGTATTTTGCATCTCGGAAACTGCAATAATTTTTAAGTTTTATTAGAAACCCGCACGTATTACATAAACGCTAAAGTCAACATTCCATAAACAACGCAGTTAGCACGCAATCCGGCGTTCTCAATCAATAAACTGAACCGTTAAATATGGCTGTAAACCGTCGTGCCGCATAAAGTATATTGTTTCTGTAAACGATGGCCTTTATTGATACTACAACAACATACCAAGTCAAACAGTATCGGCACTGAGCCTATTATACCTTCGCTGTTGACCTATATTACAATCGTAAGCAGCAAAGGCTGTGAAGTATGTACTCTACAGGGAGAAATTGATATCATAAGCATATTTTAAAACTAAGAGTCTATCCATCAAACTGAACAACTTTTACTATGGGGGCAATCAGATCGGAGCAAAAAAAATCTGCTGTTCCATACCAAACTGCGATGCATAATCGACTCAAATGTATGCAACTACAGATTTTTTAAATTATTTATTAATACATATTACAGGCACAATTAATGTTATCATGACGGGTATACACCCAATGCGACGACATTCTGGTTGCACATTTTATTTTCTCGTACATAGTTCAAACTCTTTGAATTGATTTGTTTGATTGATTGGTTTTTTGCTCCCGTAGTAAAAGTTGTTCAGTTTAATGGGTAGACTCTTTGTTTAAAAGGATGCTAATGATATTATCATTTTCACCCTGTATAATTTCTAGAGATATAGATTCGAAACCGAACGGGTTATGTTATGCTTATACTTAGGCTTATGCTATGCAAAACGATTCGATCATCCGCATCACCAAACAGTACTGTATACACTGGTGCCGAGTAGTATGTACCTATACATTTGAATACTATGAATATTCATGTAGATCAAGCTCTAACTGTGGAAAATATAAGATAATCTATCTTCCCAGTCTAAATTCGCAGGACTTCGGTGCTTCCCTTCTGATGCACTTATTATCGTCGCTAGCCTTACTAAACGACGTAACTATATAAATGTGTTTTCTCGATAACGCTCGAAGATACAGATACGTCAATTAGACCGAACGATGCGTCTTGAAAAATGGATTCGCCCACAATTAATAAGTCAGTTACGCCAAAAATGTCAGATACGTCGTTTAGTAAGGCTAGCGACGATATGACACCCTAAAAATGTTTTTTGCCCAGTTTTCTACCTCGTAGCTCTCTCTATAGAACCTACTGTAGCCCCGGGACTTATTAATTACCAAAAAGATTACCGATTTCCGTTTAGAAATTGTTGTAAGGTACGAAATGACTTTTATACCAACCTAACACTCGGTTGCGGAAACGATTATTAAAGTTAATCCTCCATTACATCTCTTGCTAGCTTTTACTACGTCAACAAGACAAAAAGTGACAGCAAGAGATTTATTGGAGGATTAACTTTAATGAGCTTTTCTACAACTGAATGTTAGTCTAACTAAAGATCACAACCCGTCGTAGTACGTTTTGAGAGGTTTAGAGATGTCAGCAGTTATTCATTGTTCTATAATAGTACCAATTAAGTCATAGTTACTAGTGATGATGTTTCCAATTCGGCATGCTGATTACGAAGAATAAACAATAATCTTTAAAAATATGTTTAAGGTTACTGTCGCTACTACTTATCTAGCATGTTGGGGGTGGTTACAGGACGCTATTAAAATGTTATTGAACTGTGACGTCATTATTACAGTTTAAGGTTGAGTGAATAGGTGTGGTCACAAACGATCTCGATCTGCGGTCATGATCTCGGCCTCGACTCTTTCAGGATATAAAGTTTCAGTGGGCTTTGTAATCAAATTAAGCAGGTATAACACTTGAGTGAAATTCTCTGTGAGAATTCTCGACAAGAACTTCCAAAGTAAATAACTACAGCTCTCGAGGGCGACGCCGGCAGCGCCTTAGGGTCAGCGCACACTGAGCGGAGAACTGTTAGAGCAGTTTTCATTTATCAATTGATAATGAGCTCAAAGTCAATTGAAATAGAGTTGAAAATAGCGTGCACGAAATCCCTGTCTGTCTGAGCCAAATTCGAAATCGCGAAAAAATTATCAGCTGTTCCATATAAAACTGCATCACCGACTCGACTCAAATGTACTTATGTGTGTTTTGTTACACCCTGTTTAGTCCCAGTGCAGGGCACAGACCTACCTTCAAGAATGTATGGGCATTAGTCCACCACGCGTGTCCAATGCGGATTAGTAGACTTCACATAAGCCTCAGACTATCTTATTCAGCGTATGCAGGATTCCTCACGATGGTTTCCTACACCGTTTGAGAGCAATCAGTATTACGTACATACGATAGAAAAACTCATTGGTACGTGGCATGTAATATGTGCGGATTCGAACCTGGTTTATCATGATTGAGTGTCCATACATCTCCGCAACGCGCCACCGCCGCTCGCGAGAGTTATAGTGAAGATGGCATATTCAGAATCTCATTAGCAATGCCTAAACTATGCCTTATTAGTAACGTTGATCTGTGGCCTTATTTTGGCCAGAAGTTACTTGAAGTCCCCATTCACCACTTTGAATCAACAGTGGACAAAATTTATGCCTTAATATTTAACAATGTAGTAAGTTTAATATTGTAAGTATTTCTGAGAACACGTACAGCAATGAGTCAAGCATGAAAAAGTTATAGAAGTATTATTATCAAGAGTTTTGGTACAAACACGAATAAGGGGAGGACACACCCGGGTAAATGAACCGCTGAAAATAGAAAAGTGTAAGGAGACGTTTACACAGAATATGAAGACTAACACCCGTATTCTTAGTTTTCTTGACATTTCCTCACTCGAGTGGAGGACGTTTTTTAATTAATGACAAATTTTAATGACAATAATTTGTATGACAAAAATGTCAAAAACGTCCTCGACTCGAGTAAGGAAGCCTCAAGGAAACAACTAAGAATACGGGCTTTAGTTCGAGTTAGTTCCATCCTCAAACCTGGGACTTGCTATATAGGGTAAACAGTTACATTACTTTAAGGGGTGATTGTACCCATGATACTGAACAACTTTCCCTAAGAAACCTATAGGAAATTAGGATTTTTTTTTCGGACTTTCCATACAAAATGCAATCAACTGATCGAACGTTTATATGAAAACTCGAAAAAAAAATCTCTAATTTCCTATAGATATCTTAGGGAAAGTTGATCAGTATCATGGGTAGAATCACCCCTTAAATAATGCAACTGTTTTTAAAGTGGAGACACGGCTAGAAAGGAGACGGCCGGTGGACCAAGGCAGTATCGGATGGTAGCCAAAGGAGGCTAGAGGCCAGTACGTTGGTCAGACAACATCTTAAAGGTTGTGGATCAGAACTGGATCAGATGAGCACAGGTCCGTGAGAAATGGCGCAATGAAAAGGAGGCCTATGCCCGCAGTAAGTTGATATGGGCTGATTTAATTGAGTTGTAGCAAAGATTCTGATTACCCCGAAATACGTATCAGTGTAAGTCGTGAGTTTTATGTAAATATGAATGAATGGTATCCAGCACGAACGACACAGTGCGTCACGAGTATCAGATGAAATAAACATGAAAACATGAAACATACGAGTACTTCGTCTACGGATGCTTCAGGCCATATGTCATTTATCAACGTCTATGTCTATCGAGGCAGTTTTTACATTTTAAACCGTCTTAAAATAGCTTCTGTCAGAATAAAGTACTTATAGAAATGCACGTAAAAAAGCAATGACTGCACAATCCCAACCAAATCCGTTCTAAATTCGGGACCAGTGAACTGTGACCTGCGGCGGTAATCTTCTGGTTCAGTCGAATAGTCCACACGAATGCATAAACCATTCAGGGCTTACCGGTTACAAGCGATCTGCAAATCGGTTATAAAATCCGTTGTTACCCTACAGGTTAAATTGATTAGAATCGAAGCATGTTATAGACAAATCTGAAATACAGTTACTTGTACTACCTATGGTAGTACCTGCAGGTAACAAAGTTAATAAGAACGTAGAAACTACTTTGGTCAGAATTATTAAATAGGTACTTGTTAATAATTTGGTTGCCAAAATGTATCTATACCTGTATTATAAGTATTTATAGGTGGTCAGTGGTCACGCTCACTATCCCCATTGGGAAAGCGTACACCGATGCCCGCTAGTTAGTAATCATGAATGTCCCTTCAAGTTGTCAGCGTTTCGCCTTCAATTTGGAACCCCATCACCCGTTCCCTCAGTCGACTCATACATGTGCGGTTCGATAAGCAGATGTTTGATTTGAAGCTTTTCTTTTACTCCTAGATCAGCGTCGAAGAAGAATTTTAACCGTTCATTTTGAAACTATTAATGTAAGACAGTGTGTTCAAAGCTTAACGTTAAGTAACGTACACTACTGCGAATATGAGTGAGATGCGGAGCAATAAAAAATCATGAGACACTACAAAAGAACATCACACGCGCAATAAAACGACTATAGCTTTTGTCTTCCTTCACAAGTGTTCCCAAATGTTATAAAAGAGCGTCTCTCAAACTTTAGCATCGATCAATACTCGTGATAATAATAGCACGCATGCCTTCTCAATTTGCCCAATTTGGTACGCAAGAGGATCATCGTGATATATTAGATTAGAATGGCAGAGAGGCGCTCGCTGGCAGAGTCGGGCTTCGAATTTGATGATGATCAATGAGAGGAAGTCTTACTTTTTTTATGAAGGTTCTATGCATTAAATGGTCTAGTCTTTATTTATTTTGTTTGCTGTTAAATTTGCGTATAATTATAATACTATGTCGAGAGAGAGAGAGACGAAGGTCAGTAGGCAGACCACAGTGCACGTTGGTCCGACGACATTGTGAGAGTGACGGGTTCATATTGGATTAGATTAGCACAGGACCGTGAAGAATGGCGCAATAAAAGGGACGCGAATGCCCAGCAGTGGGTTGATGTGGGCTGATTTGATTGATTGATCGATGAGTATTTGAAATTATTTATTACATTGCGTGGTAATCACCGTCAAGAGTAGTCAACTTGTCAAAAATTAAAATTATGAAACCACACAAAAAGTTCCAATGTGTTTATACCTATGATTTAGGCCCGATTCGACCAAACGCGAGTAAATTGTATTCTTAGATTAAGTCGTCGGTTACTCTAGAGTAAACTGATTTTGCGTTTTACCAACATTAATCTATGAATAAGTTGAGAGTAAATTGTACACGGCCAACTCTGACGGTGTAAAGCTTGTACCGAGACTAAGGAAGTGTCAATGTAAAGTAACTAAAAAAATAATAATAAAAAGAAACCTATCAAATTAAAACTGTATAGATACATTGCAATAAGTACGGATACATTGACCTCTTTCTTTAGGTGGATTATACATTCGTTCTTTCAGTACGGGTTAGTATGGCAGAAGACAAATGAAGTTATTTCGGAGTAAACACCAAGAGTAAAATTGTTCATTGTGTAGTTACTCTTCTATAAATCTAAGTTTGGTTGATTCCGGCCTTAACAAAACTTAACTTAACATAAAGTTAGGTAGGTACGCCACAAAAATGTTTGAGAAACACAGTAATAAAAGAATCGTATCTCGTTTGTCTTTTAATCTTGCTAAAAGCAGGGAACGTGTTTACAGTTGCAGTTTGTGACCGAATGTTGCGAATGGAAATGACTGTCGACTGCAACTTGCACATTTACATTTCCATCTACTGTATCTGGATATATTTTATCAGTAGAGTTATTGTGTAAATTGTCTGTTTATCGACATTGATATTTATACATTTTGTTCAACTTTGTTCTTAACAGTCATAACATAAAGCAATAAATGTTAACAGTTATGATCTGTATGTGAAACCCTGTGGACCACTAAATGGACTGCGCCATTCTTCTCATAGCTGTAGTATGAAGCAACTAAAGGTTGAGATAAGTATATTCCGAACGCGAGCTGCATACCTATAAACGAAGTCTGGTTATATTTTGAATGCTAACCAACTAAAGTCAATAAAATTTTGCAGAAACAATCTAGAAACTAATTTCTATGCTTGTATGTTGTCATATAGATGTTTCTTTGGTTTTGCAAAATTTCATTGACTTTAATTGGTCGGAACTGAAAATATAACCAGACTTCGTTTGTATGGAGCGCGCCGACTGTAATATACCCATAAGGTTCTAATTCAGTGTTTTTGTAGACGAAAGGCTATAGTATAGCCACCTATCGCGAATTGATGTACGTATTGATACTTCATTCATACTATTTGTTTAAGAAATGTTTTTGTTTAATAGGAAATTTTTAAGTAAGTAATGTTTTGTTTGTGTGATTAATATTGTTTATCTGAAATTTGAACTAAATATTAAGAAACAATGAAACAACAAACATCAATAGTGAGGAAACCTGCGTGCTTCAATTTCGAGGCATGTATTGCAGGTACCCACTGTCCATTATAAGTGGCGACGGGCTCACCCCCCGTCACACTGGACAGAGCTTCGGTACTACTGGTGAAACGTGGATGTTCTGAGGTTTCAGAAATATAGTCGTGAACGTATGCTGATATCGAAAAGAACGGCTAAAAAATACCATGTTGATTTGATACCGACTGATTCGGGTAGTTACATAATAAGACTCTTGGTTTACATAAATAAAAGATCTCAGCTGTTTTATATAAAACTGCGAACGTTCTCGACTTAAATGTAGTCTTAATTTTTCAAAGAAGCTAAAAGCCTTTGTTCGATGTTCAGCAATGAATACAGCAATAACTTACTTACTATTCAAAGAATACTTTTGCTGTTGTATAGAATAATATTTTAATGTCAACATTGTGCGAAAACCAGAAAAATTCCCAACATCTCTCTCACCAATACCAACAGAAACATTATTTTCTGCATCGCCTGAATACCAATAGCAAGAACACATAAGTTTCGTATTTCAAATTGCAGCGACTTCAGTCTTTCTACGAGCCCCCAACTCGACTCTTATGCCAATTCCTTAGGTACGAAAACCGCTTAATTTGCGGGACTTTAACGGTGCAAATCGTTAATTCAACATAAGGAGTCCCCTGATGGAATTCTTAAGTCTTGCCCGTAAGTATCAAAATGCATTGAACGGCAGGACTTGTGGAATAAAATAGTAGTCTCACGTGGTAAACTTGACCGCAATCCTGTTACGGTTTCAGAGTTCGTAGTATCGATAGTGTGAAATGTTTGCATCGAAGCTGTAAGAAAAATGCAAGGCAAATCGAGCAATGTGACGATTTTTGGAAATAGAATTTACTGTTTTTGGAAAGAACAACATAACATTTCAATTAAGGTTAGTTTTCTGAATCAATGCCTTTGCAAAATGTTGTGGACATCTACAGTACTATTAGTATTTACGCTATGACAGTAAACCCTAACTGAACAACTTTTGCTATGGAGCCAACTTCGAAATCGGAAAAAAATATCAGCTGTTGTTTTGTACTGCTGTTTTGAATGGAAAAGCAGTTTTTTTAGAAATTTCGAATTGTGCTCTAAAGTAAAAGTTGTTCAGTTTGATAGACTGAAGCTCCCATTTAAGTATCTAGGGTGTTTTGTTACACCCTAGGTTACACCCTGTATAATGCCCATAGTGTGGCTGCTGGTTCTCGATCTGATTTAAAGGTAATTCCGAGAGTATGTATATCTGTATGAAGCCTCCACATCATCATCATCTACCAGCCCTTTGTCCCATCAATTGAACCTTTTTGCAAATATCATCCTTCACACAATCCATCCATCTTTTCTTTGTTTGTCCACTCTTCATGCCACACATCCACATTCATATTTAACACTAGAGTTTTGGAGTTTTGGAGTTTTGGAGTTTTGGTAAGAAATTTTGACGACGCATGTTGCTGAAGCAGTTTTGTTGACAACGCATGTTGCTGAAATTTAATATGTGAGTAATTTAAAATTAAATGTTTGTGAATAAAATTTAAGTAATATTTAACACTCTTCTTGTAATATGACACTCATCTCATTTGCTCACGACTATATCCCCGAGGGGGTAGTCAGAGATATTCTGAAAACTCTGAATATATGCACGTTTCACTAGTAGTACCGAAACTACCTACCTACCTATCCACACAACTACCCGATACCTACTCTAATGTTAATATAAATATATTCATCCCATCCCATGGTTGTCTGCTAGAAATCGCTTTTCGAATACATAAGACCGCCATTTGTACCCTTACATTCTTTTTTTTTCTGTTTTTGTTGACATATGTTTTTGGTGTGCAAATAAAGGATATTTATGTTATGTTATATTATCTTACACACATGTAGTAAAAATTGCCTATAAGTTTATAATTATTTTCTGAACATATTAATTAAAATAATTTAAACAATTTAAATTCATAGTAACCACGGTCGCGGTCCAAACTTTGCATTTACAAACATTCCATTGCAAAGTTGGATAAAAATAAAAAATCGTAAACAAAAAATAACAGCAAGTTAATTATTTTCGAGCGCGACCGAGCCGGGAGCCGCAACTATTTAATGATGTTACAAACTGTAAATTTCGAGCTTAAAAGTTAAATATTTCCCCTTTGCTGTGTCAATTTGTTGCACAGAGCGTGTTGTACATTGTTTCAAGTTTACGCTATAGGTATAATTATGCGGTTGTATCTACTGAATATAATTGGCAATTTACAAACTGCCCCCACGCATAGGTATATTATTCACATTCGATTTTATGTAGTCAATAAAAACGTTTGCCTGTACGATCCCACTATATTCCGGACTGAACTGGTCTGACAGACGAATGGAAACCTTAAGAAATAGGGTTAAAAGAACCCCAAAAAATAGGGTTGCCTCCTAAAGCCAGTCGCAACAGCCTGGCATGACAGCCGGATGTACACATTTTATACTTATTTAAAAAAAGATGCGACAAGCTTTGGAGTGGCAGCCCTATTATTTAGTAAGTACTAGTGTTTACCCGCGACTTCGTCCGCACAAATTATATACCAGATTTTAAGTCAGATAATAAGCTATCAAACAAAAAAAGTTTCATCAAAATCAGTTCAGTTGTTTTTGCGTGATGCGCGAACTAACAAACAAACAAACACACAAAAAAACAGACAAACAGACAGACATAATTTTTAAAAAGGTTGATTTCGAGTCAGGGATACCTAAAAACCATATCGTAATCTTTTTTTTGTAAATATCTTCAATGTACAGACAGACACAGCTAGTTCAGTTACAGTTTTATAATAGTTTAGATTAGATTTATGTATCACTGCCTCAACTCAAAATCAGTAGAGTTTTAGTCTACTACCATGAAGGCTTCATTTGAAACAATTGAGGGTAAGAGGGAGTGGGCTAAACAAGTGCGGATTGGTTTAGGTAAGTTAGAGGTCATCTTACTCTCAGGGGATGTCTGAAGGAATTAGTCACCTCTTACGACACCCCTCTGGATTGGTGCTATTTTATGCCACATAGTTCAACTGACTCCTCTGTTCGACTCTCAGGCAGATCCTTAGTTTTATCACCTTCTTATGTGGATCAAGATATTTATTTATTTATATGGGGTCCTTCTTAATTTGCTGACACTTTTTTAAGGGGATGATCAGAACATCAAACTGAACAACTTTCATGGCAAATCGGAATAGAAATCTGCTCTTCTATACAAAACTGCAAACGTACTCGATCCAAATATATGGGACAGCTGATTTTCTTTTCGCGATTTCAATGTTAGTCCCATAGAGAAAGTTGTTAACTGAACAACTGAACAAGTATGATGGTCCGGTCATAGAATATCAAGAAATCAGTGCGGAAACTTTGACCATGCATTCTACTCGTCAAACTGAACAACCTCCACTATGGAGCCATAACAAATCGCGAAAAAAACAGCTTTTTCATGACAAAACTGTACCATAAACGACTCTATTTTTTTTAAATCCATTTCGTGGACGGCCGTTTCAGTGAAAGTTGTTCAGTTAGAATAAGTACATGGTTAAAGTATCCTCACTGACTAAAAATGTATCCTGAAATAAATAGCATAGCATATGCTCACGACTGTATTCCCCGAGGGGGTAGTCAGAGATATTCTGAAACCTCAGAACATCTACGTTTCACAAGTAGTACCGAAACTCTGTCCAGTGTAACGGGGGTGAGCCCGTCGCCACTTGCAATGGACAGTGGGTACAATACATGCCTTGAAATTGAAGCATGCAGGTCTCTTCACGATGTTTTCCTTCACCGAAAAACCAGTGGTGTTACAAATCGTAAATAAATTCTGAAAAACTCATTCCTCCTGCGAACCATCGCCTCCTGCGCGGCAGGCAAGGTTACTCGCCACTGGACCACCACGGCTTCGGCACGGAAATAAATGAATAAGAGAGAAAACCGTAATCCCATCTTCTTCTTCTTATCGAGTGGGCTGCAAAGCCCTGGTGTCAGAGTTTATTCAAACCGCCTTACGGCCTCTGACGTGGTTTTTATGTAACGACTACTACCACCAGTGATAGTAGCCGGGACCAACAGCTTAACGTGCCATCCGAAGCACGGAATCATCTTTCTTTTCAGACAACCAGGTCAGGTCAATCCCATGATAATTCTAGAAGTTGTCTGAGACTTTACACAAAATGCACATAGAAGAGCAAAATAAAACGAAGTTACCGTCTAAAAACATAAGCGTTAAAACTCTATTAACATTTAAACAGCGCATACTTATCACGAACCATTAACACTATATCATAGTAAAAACGAGTTCTACCAAGTTTACTATGCAATAAAAGCACGGACGGTTCATTCGACGATTTAATTTTGTTTATCAGACAAACTTTTAACGAACGAAATAAAGTCCGGAATTCCGTGAATGTTTAATACCCGGACGGATATGGGCCTGACAGGACGGACTTTATTATGGTGCAAGTAAAAAAAATATTTGAGAATCTTGTTGCCATTTATAAAATAAGGTTTGTGAAAAATTGGGTAGCGATTTAGGGTGACGGGTGGGAGAAAGGTACAAATATACCTTCTTCTATTATTGGATACTCATACTCGTACAAGAAAGGCTATACAAGACTGGTACGCTTTTAAGATCAATGTATAAATAGATAACAATATGGTATGTACCTAACCAACGCACTATTGATATACAAAAATATAAGTCGGATGTTCTTTTACGTATGTACCTACTGCTCAGACACATACGTCTCTTCTTTATTCCAAATAAGAATATAATTTTAATTGAATCACAAAAGCGAACTCATTGGAAAATTCCTCGAAAAATTCTTGGTCAATGACGTCCTCCATTGATTTAAATAAAAGGGAAGATATGGTACTAGCCTCCAGCGCATGGACCGTATAAAGCGAGTCCCCCGTGACCTACCCGACTCAGTCGCTATCCGACCGGCGTTTGGATGACACGCGTGCGTGAGTGAAATCTGTTTTTATTTTTCGGTGGAATAAAGGTACCACAATGCCTTCGTGTGCATTTAATCCTTGCAAAAATCATTCGTTTGAAAAAACAAATCACACGGCATTACTTTTGACTCGTAAGTTCAATGAAAACTTAATATTTCTTATTTATAAATGTCTCGATTCGTTATATTTCATCGCCATTTTGCAGAACGAGACAGAGATATACGATACGTAAGTGTGCGACAAGTTAAGCTGTTCTGTTCGCACGCCATCAGCTGTGTGTCATGCAGTCTCTTTCATTTTTGATGTATGATATTAAGCTTAGTTTGTGTGGGTATAATGTATCTGTGTTATTACGAGATCCGTTTTTCGAGTACGCAATATTAGAACGTACCGCTTCTTCCTCTATATTTATTCAAAGACGTCCTCTTATTTTTTCTTAAAACATCAACATCGTCCACTTTAGAACATCCTTATCTCAATTTTTTTTGCGATTTCTTGTTTGTTCCCGTCATAAAAGTTGTTCAGTTCGATGGGGAGTTTTAGTTTAAAAGGATGCCAATAATTTACATTTCGCACTGTTTACATATTTCTGATAATAGATATAATTGTTAGATACTGCTAATGAGAATTGGGTAGAAAACTAAATATAATTCGGAATAGGTATCTTTCTTTTCTTATATAGAACGAAGTATTTGATAATGAAGAAAGATTGCTAAAACACGAAAATATAAAGAGCGTAGAAAAACAAACGACCGACACAGGAAACAAAAGTAAGGCCTTTTCCGAACCGAAGTTTTAGGATCGACTCATTTCTCTTTCAACGTTAGAACTAGTGTTGTAAAGAACTCGAGTCTTCGAAGCGAAATTTTACAGTTTCAACCTCAAATTTCTGAAAAACTTGATTAACAACTCACTGTGAATATATAGGATGTACCTACGGAAAAGTATCAATAACATTTATACCACATATTCTACCCATCAAAATTAACAACTTTTTCTCTGGCAGTAGGGGAAAGGTGTACGAGATGATCCCTTGAGGTAAGATAATCCTTTTCAATTGCAGCTAAACTATTAACACCACCTTGTTGCTTTCTTTGCTAAAACATAGCCTCGCATCAGTCAATTTGTGATGGCTGTGTGAGGAACGAGCAAATTTTTGTGATAAAAAACATAAATTTGGTGACTTTGACCTAAGAAAAGGTTGATTTTCAGCGTAGGTACAGTTCAAAGACAAATAACTGCTGATTTTATACCTAAGATAAGTCGGTAAGTTAGAGTCGAGTAGTTTATCGAGTAATTTATGGATTCCTAATAAACAGGACTCCTGAGACTCGAGTCTTTCGCAACACTAGTTAAGGTCTCGATAAAATACAAGAAAAGTAATCGCGCAACTGTAGCCTACCCAATGGCCAGTAGTTACAATAGTGAGAGTTTTTTGGCGTATACAGACTGAGGGTTAGGGTAAAAGTTGCATTACTTTAAGGGGTGATTGTACCCATGATACTGATCAACTTTCCCTAAAATATAGGAAATTCGAAAAAAAAAATTTGTCTTTTCATAGAAACGTTCGACCAGCTGATTTGGTATGGAAAATGCAAATTTTGTTTCAATAATTTCCCATAGGATTCTTAGGGAAAGTTGATCAGTATCATGGGTACAATCATGGGTAAAAACCCCTTAAAGTAATGCAACTATTTACCCTAACAGCCTATAGTCGTCGTAGCGCATACCTTATGAGCTGACTGAAATGTGACTGAATTTTTTCGAGTCTCTTTCAAAGAATTTGAAAAATTTCAACAGCTAAACAGAAACCGAACTCATTAAAAGTGTTAAGTTTTTTCTAATCTTTGACACAGATCTCCAAAATCGTTTCTTCAGCGTATAATATAGGAAGACCACCGATCGATGAACGCAATTAAGATCAAAATGATGAATAGTAAGTCCGGAGCAGCCATCAATAACTAAGAGATCACGTCTTGGCAAAAAGTCACGAATTGATCACAGAATTAGGACAAAGGTGAAAGAGCGATGGCCTGAATGTTAGGATTCATTTCTCATTTGGATAGTCTAGGAAGTATTGATTTCGATTACCTTACAACAATTTCTAAACGGCAATCGGTAATCTTTTTGGTAAATAAAAAGACCCCGGCTATAAGTATACCATTTATTTAAAATATCCGCATTTTGCTATCAATGCCCAAAGTCTGTCCAGTGAGACAGGTAGTAAGTTCGTTGTCATTTTTAATCAATTTTAATGCACAGTGGGTGAAATAAAGCTTCGAAAAACATCACCACTGTAATAATTAAATCTCATTTTCGTTAAAAGGTAAATATGAGCCAGTGTCAGTACAAGTTCATGTTAATCATATTTAAAAATTTTAATCGCAAAAGCCTGATACGATCAAAATGACCTCGCGAATTTCGCGATAACTCATCAACCATTTTATCGGAGCAATAATTTTTATCAAACATAAATTCTGTCTCGTCATCGCGTCGCCGTTTAAACCCATATTTTAACCGACTGGTAATTTAATAATCGTTGAAAATATCATTCAGTATTATTATCATTACCTATAGGATTGTTATGGGACCAGTATACATGTAAGTTTAAATTTAATTAGTTGGCGAAACTTAACAAACGCATTTGGTATCTGTTACAAAGCACAATCACGTGGTAACTACCCCCCGTTCGATCATATGATTCTGAGGACAATGTTCGCCCGCCGGCCGCGCACTGCGTACGATACGTATGATAATAATAATTTTGTAAATCATCAATACCGATTATAAACATTGATAATGCAATCTGTTATCATTAAAAAGTGCCCTGGTTGAGTTTCGCCAGCTAATTAAAAATGACCCTATACAGAGTGTAAGAAACAGCCCTCCGCAAACTGAAACGGTGAACTCAGACCATCAAACTGAACAACTTTCACTATGGAGCCTACCTCAGGAAACGCGAAAAAAAATCTGCTGTCCCATATATTTGAGTCGGGTAAGTACGGTAGTTTTGTATGGGACAGCTGATTTGTTTTCGTGTTTCCTGAGGTAGGCTCCATAGTGAAAGTTGTTCAGTTTGATGGTCTGTGTTCACCGTTTCAGTTTGCGGAGGGATGTTCCTTACACCCGTATTGTGATAACATCATTAATCTTACAACGCGCCACACCGACGACGCGACGCTTCGCTTCGTTAAGAGCAACTTTTTTTATGAGTAGTGTGGCGCTCGGTCATAAGGGTCCGGCTTTGAATCCGCAATTAGCATGTTATGCCATGTACCAACAAGTTTCTCCAACTTATATGTACGTACCTACTACCAATTGCTCTCAAACGGTAAAGAAAAATATCATTCAGCATACGCTGAAGAATAAATTATAATGCGTAAATGAATTTTACCAATCTGCATTAGGCACGCGTGGTGGACTAACGTCCATACTTCCCTGGGGATAGACATGTGCCCTGCAGAGGTTATGATTGAAGATGACTAAAGACTTTACTCCATACTCCTGTTACTAACCTGGATCAACAGCGGCACTCAGCGAAGTCTAGCGAGCGAACGAATCTAATCTGTTTTGCAACGTATTTAGTCAAAGAAGGAGATAGGAGTAGGAAAAGAGAAGGCATAAGAAGCCGTTTGTTGCCTTGTAAGCTTAGTTGCCTCGTATCATACCCACATAGATTCTTTGTGTGTTTTTCGATAAGTAAGTACAGTCAATTAATTTGAAATGTGGAAAAGATAAGAAATTATTGTTGTATATTCCAAGAGGGAACCACAGTAATGTCTCCAAGGCACGTTACAAAACCTTATCCTGGACCTTTCACATCAGTTCAGGTCAACGATTCAGTGACTTTACTACTTGGTTTATAAAACTAAAACCCTTAAGATTGAACCCAAAAAATCAAAAGGTTCATAAAACGGTGCACGTTTCGACAATTTGCAAATGGCGGACTGCGCGGCGGGCCCGCTGACCCTCGGGCGATTTATTATCCGTCCGCCTGCCAATGAAATGGATATCTGAAACTAATTTACGCCCGAACATACCTTTTTACGACCTGAAATTTATTTTTTAATAGGATTCTCATTCCAAGGTTTAAAAAGGCTAATTGTTTGGGTGGATTATAATTGTATGTAATTTGTATTAGATTATTAAAATTGTATTAGATCGAAGAATAAAAGCACACAAAAGCAGTACTTAGCTTTTGTATGCTTTTATTTTTCGATCTAATTTTAAATGTAGGTCATAAGACCTTTTCACAACAAACTAATTGCAAGACGACAATAGTAAAACAAGCAACGTGTCGTAAAGACACACGATAGAAGTGAAACTTCCGCAGCTGACAAATTTAAATTTCGAAAGTCCGTCATACGAAAAGGTTGCCGATCCAAATTTCAAAGCCCTCCCATAAAATGTTCAGTTCAAGCATAGCATATGCTCACGACTATATTCCCCGAGGGGGTAGTCAGAGATATTCTGAAACCTCAGAACATCCACGTTTCACCAGTAGTACCGAAACTCTGTCCAGTGTGTCAGGGGGTGAGCCCGTCGCCACTTATAATGGACAGTGGGTACAATACATGCCTCGAAATTGAAGCATGCAGGTTTCCTCACGATGCTTTCCTTCACCGCCAGTGGTGTTACAAATCGTACATAAATTCCGAAAAACTCATTGGTACGAGTCGGCCTGGACGGGGATCGAACCATCGCCTCCTGCACGGCAGGCAAGGTTACTCGCCACTGGACCACCACGGCTTTTTCACTTCAAAAACGCTCTTAATTTTAAATTGATACGTCATTCCAGCCCGAAACCTTCATAATGCTGCTACAATTGCACGCTTAAACCCCGAAAGAGATGAAAATAAACAAAAATCTCGTATAAAACCAGTCGATCTAAAGCATTCACGTTATCGATAAAACTATCCTCAAATCACATAGAATAAAGTTCCCCCACTTGATAGAGGAGCAATATTACAACTCGTCTCTGGAGCAAACCATAAAGTCACGTCCATGCATCTTGAACAGCCAACTGCATCTAAGAAAATGCGAGTGGAGCAGATAAAATATCTTGCTTACACGTCTTTATGATATCGAGGTATTTCTGGATAAGGTCGTTCGCTTCCGACATTAATAGGGTGTTCATAGGTACGTATAATAATGAAACTAATGATATGAGTTCTTCATTTGTCTCAAAAAAATACAGAGTAAGGCTTAATTAATCCTGGAAGAGACGAGTATTTGTATGATGAACTAGTGTTTTCCCGCGACTTTCTCCGCACAAATTTTATATACCAGATTTTAAGTCAGATGATAAGCTATCAAACAAAAAAAGTTTCATCAAAATCGGTTCAGTAGTTTTTGCGTGATGCGCGAACAAACAAACAAACTAACAATATTGTCAATAGATGACGCTGCACGTCATTTAAATCGCGCTATCGAGTGTTATTTGATTTTATATGAAGTGAACCTAGAGTGAACCGCTACTCATGATTTTACGGTTTTATAATAGTTAAGATACAAATATGAGAATGAATGAAAATATTTACAGTCATGTGTGAAGTGAGGATTATTCAGAATATGATAGATATTTAATTTACTGTTCGGAAAATATTCTAGCTATGTATGAATACAAATTTTCGTAACCAAATCGTGAATATATTTATCCAGTCATCCCAATTATTTGATTGAAACTTGATAATTAACGTGAAATCAAATTACAAAGCTACGTTGTTTCTTATCGCTGCATACCTTTTATACAGTGTAACAATACCACCCTAGTAATTACTTAACGAGGTGCTTCAGGCCATCAAACTGATCAACTTTCACTATGGAGCCAACGTCGAAAAAGAAAAATCTGCTGTCCCATTCATTTGAGTCGAATAAGTTACTGCAGTTTTGTATGGGACTTCCGACTTTTTTTCTTGACTTTGGCTCCATAGTGAAAGTGGTTCTGTTCGATCGTCTGAAGCACCTTCTTTTAGTTTTACTAGGGTGTTTTGTTACCCTCCTTATAGGGTGGTCCTTGCGAGACAAGTGTTGGCTATTTATACAACGTGTTAATGAATTAACGCAAAACTAGAAAACAGTTTGTTTAGAATCGCGAGCAGAATCGAATTATCATGTTTCAACATAGGTAATTTTTTTCAAAATATTAAATAATCTATCTATCTATCTATCTATAACGTCACGCCTCTTTCCCATTGGGGTAGGCAGAGACCAGAGCGCGCCATCTACTACGATCCTTACATACATCTTTTGCCTCATTCACATCCATACATCTCTTCATACATGCCCGTCGGTTTCGAGTACTCCGCACCTCCCCTTTTTGTAGGACGCAACTGATTTGATCAGAATACGTCCTACGAGGGCGCCCTCTGCCGACACATCCGATTCCGATTAAACAATTTGTACACATCCGATTAAATAATTTGTTTGTATAATTTAAAAATTACTGAACTCGATCTCAACCCACCGCTCAGGCACTCTTACCCTACTTACTACCAAAACAAGATTCTTAAAATGTATCCATGAGCACATTAGCGCTTTCATTCATTCATTTCATGCATTAATGATAACAAATAACTTGCTTCAAAACTTAAAATGCGAATAACTTAAAATTTAAACTATCAAAATAAGGTGTATGAGGTTTTGCGTTTATTCATTAACACGTTATATAGGGTTTGTTGTGATATGGTAAGTGATAAATAGTTTGTTTATTTATTTTAGCGGAAGGCTAACCTTCAAATTGTATCGCCATCATCGTAAACGTTCGTCTATTGCAGACGATCCTTAAAGAAACCCTTTTTCTCGTGTATGTAAGTTGCTACTATGGCAAAGCTTCTGCCCACCCAGAAAGAGAAAGAGAAAACGATTGTGAATCGTAGCATATATTTTAGAAAACTGTTGGAACTTGCCATAGATGTCAACACCCACAAGTTATAGCAAAGAAGCTAACAGATGGCGATACCGTCGCTCTCGGAAATGTGCTCCATACAAAGACAACGTTCACTCGTAACCTACTACAAATAAGGTTCACAATCGAATGCGAGACATAAATCGCGCAAGAGAAATAATCACAGAGATTAGATATATATATACAAGGTCCAACTAAGAACTGTTGGACCACGGCCGGTCCCCAGGCTTCACACTAAGCCTGGTGGAAGATCTTCCCTTTTCAATGGAGGAACATTCCCAAGCAGGACCTCCATAAAACTATAACGCGGCTGTACAAGGGCCTTCCATACGAAAAACTTTGTAAGTACATTTTTCTACCGGCCTTTTTATCGCTTATTAGGAAAAGGTAATACTTTCGCGTCAACCCTAGTAGAGATAACAGAGGGAATGAATGAATGAATGTAGATAGAACGTGAGCAGGATGGCAAAGAGGAGTGACTGAATGAATGATTCAAATAGCGCCCGGTAGGTGTTAGGTCTAGAGGTCATTGGCAGTGATTTATTCCAAGTAAATTCTCAAATACTAGTACCTACAGTTGAGCACTCTAGCCCTGGAATTGAAACTTAAAATGCCTTTCCCTTTTGAAGGTTCTGTAGTCAAACCGTTATAGTTTCGTCCATTCTGTATCTTTGTATGCCACATCTCAAATTTTGACATTGAGATACCTACCTAAAGAAGAAGAAAAAAATGTTTTTAACGCCTGGACGCTAAGAAAAAGAACCTACAATTTAATCAGCCTGGACGTCTGGAATGACAGAAGTCCCATAAAACGGAAAAGGAGATCAAAAAAAAATTGTAAGTCCCTTCTTACTGACGGTGTTTCCTTCTTCCATGGGACCAACATCGAAATCGCGAAAAAAAAACAGTTATTCCATACAAACAAAACTGCAAACCTACTCCACCCAAACGTGGCATGCAAATGGGTCGAGTAGGTCAGCATTATACAGGGTGTAAGGAAAATTGTCATTAACCTTTAAACCACATACTCTACCCATCAAACTGAACAACTTTGACAAGTTGTCAAAACAAAAAAAACTGTCCCATGCGTAGAAAGAGAAGGCACTAGAAGGAAGCACGTGTCTTGTCATATCACTCAGTAAGAGATGCACATAGTAAATTCGCTCTAATTAAAAAAGGAGACCGCTAATTATTGCTGTCCTTATCGACGTATCCACTTTTTTGTACTTCGGCCTCCTGACTCCAAAATGTCACTTCATATAAATAGTATGAGACAACCACCTGACTCCGAGATGTCACTTCATATAATTCGCTATCTCATACCCGGTTACACTGATATTCGGTCTACTAGTGTAAGCGAAATTTTTTTCGTCTATGGTCCCATGGAAGCAAACCTGTCAAAACTCAAATAAAAGCTGCCCCAAACGTTTGCATTGCCGTTTAGTGTAGGACAGCAGATTTTTTTTCGTTCTGACAGATTTGTTCCTGTAGTAAAAGTTGTTCAGTTTGATGGGTAGAGTATGTGGTTAAAAGGTTAATGATACTTTTCCTTACTCCCTGTAAAGAATGACCCTGCTTGTTACTATTTATCTACCTCTGTAGTAAAGACTACATTGTAATATTCAAATTGGTACATTTATTTTTGGATTTTCAGTCTAGAAAATGTAGATCAAACTCCAGATGGCGGTACTGCTGCTGTAATGAATTCCAATTCTTGTGAAAAGTTCCCTCGGACCTTCAGGTTTAGGGTTCCGCGCCTATTTTACTTTCATTTCTACACTCAACAAGAAAATAAATACACATTAGGTACAATGTATGTCATACGTCATACATACATACATTCTTTACCATTACGTCTTTCGGGGTGGTCACGAACATTGCTCTAACTATCAGCTCTCTTGCATTTGGATGAGGCGAGACTAGAGGAGTGTGTCAGAATCGTAGCGTGTGGCGAGCCGTAGTCTCTGCCTACCCCTGTGGGATAGTGGCGTGAGGATATGTATGTATGTGCATGCAGTTTTAACTCAATTATTTAGCATATTGAAGGTTTCAAAGATGAAATGACGTCTGACGTGGTGATAGTGGCTGGCTTTGCCCACAAAACCACTCAAAAAGAAATATTATTTCTTTAATACATACAGCATATTTATATTGTTAATATGACACTTATGCAGTAATATTATTATGTACCTACTTACACACAGAATTAATACAGAACTACCTATAGAATAACTTAATTATTCTTAAGACAGAATCTCCTATTTTGATAGTCGATTAATCATCAACATCATAATTTAATCATCAATTCATCAGCCTAAAATAGGTACCTAGATTCTACTACGCTACTCGGGACTCAACTCATATAGACATACACACACAAACACACCCCCACACACATATCCAGAAAAATTTAGATAATTTGGTTTATGAAATGTAAAACTAATAGCGCAATAACATAGATTATTTAACTACGTAGACCGAGAAGTGAAAATCTGTAAGTTATTGGCCATTCTCTTAGCACTGTAAGTTAGCGTACCTAATCACATAACACTGTCGATTTTCCAAATAAATAAAAATTGAAAAAAAAAATTTACACACTAACAAATTCTTGCTTCCCATACTGCGGACTATCTCATCATACCTAGTTGGCCTTTTCATCTGTAAAATATGGTTTAAGCAGCGCCTTGGCAGTACTCGCGTTCGTGGCTATTTCCTAGTGTAGATAAAAGCATTATTTTTCTCAAATATTCATACTAGCGGCTCCGCTGGTCCCAATAGCCTTTTTAAAGAACATACCCTGTTTCCCGGCTGGCAACGCGCCATTACAACATTGTAATCTTTTGATCCCGGGGGAATTTCTTCAGTTCTTTTATAAGGAACAAAGGTTAAATTTTAAGTAAGAGAGATTATTTCTTTTGTTTATGACAATGTTTTATACTTTTCAATGTGTTTGTATCCAATACTATGCGTGTGAAATGAGGTCATTTGAATCATATACCTGTCTACCTGCTATCGGCATGATACGGATAAGTTTGTCTGATCATCCCCTTAAAATAGTTTCAACTAATTTTGTTAGACCTTATAATAATATTAAATTCGTGCATCCCCTGATATTAGCACCATAAACATAAAGTTTAAATCGATTACACCGCATAAGCTTGTTCTACAGAACCATCTCTCAAAACTCCGGTTCGGACCGCCCAGTATCTAACCCAGCTCCCTTTCTTCATAATTCCGTGAAATATTTGTTCCAAAGTGTGGTAATAACGGAACTCGAACGTTCCGCTCCAAAAAGGCCGTTCGAGAAAATCCGTTTTAGTAAAGCAGCCCTACGTTTTACTTTGTTAAATGAATTTAAGCTTATAACGTAAAATTATTCACGTGTTGTTAAATAGTAAACAAGGTTATTTGACTAAGTAATATTATAACTATAGTTGAAGTATAGTTGACTACTTATACCTAAGCCACGGTATAAGAAAGAGTGGTTTGAGTAGGTATCTAGTACTAATATCTACCTATCTAAGTACACACACACACACTTGTACAAACACATAAACATCGCACCTCTAGCTCTTATAATATCAATCACCAGCACATACTGTAGTTGGTGGGCCTGGTGTCTGTCTAACAGGTTTCACATCCGTTAAAGCCTTTTTCAGGCCCCAGTCTCCGCAAACATAATTATTATATGAAGTTGTATGTAATATGCTGAATCCTTGCTTGTTGTATGTTTGTGGTGAAAATAAATGATTTTAAAATTTTTTTAAGCTAAGAAAAATAAATCATTTAAATTGTACTTTATTTTGCACAAAAGATAAAAGTAGGTATTTAACAACGTTTACAGAGGTTCAGGTCATCAAACTGAACAAACTTTACTATTTAGAGCAAACAAAAAATCGCAATAAAAAATTGCATACTATACTGCAAAGCTTAGTCGAATGAAACAGCAGATTTCTTTGCTATTTCAGGTTTGCTCCCATAGTAAAAGTTGTTTAGTTTGATCAGCTGAATCACCCTTGATAATTTAGCTAATGCTTTTATTATCACCCATAAAATAAGGTCATATAAACAAGGAATCTATGAGCTAGAAATAATTTTCTTTAGAGTTTATCTTTTTATTATGATAAATACCTATAATTTTCTTTATTTTATGTTTCTTCACAACTTGTTGAAGTATTAAAACCGTAGAGAGATACTTTCTATTTTATTTAGCAATTGTTTTCTTTTTATTCTCTAACGCTACGAATAAGTTCAAAGGCAAATAAAATTAATAGAGGTTGTTTCGTAAAAATGGAAAATGTGTTGATATTATTATCTCATCTCATTACTCGCAGATATTGACCTGTGACTAAACTAAACATTAACGAAATTGTTTTCTTAAGGCGCTTACATCAGTGACACAGCGCTATGCCGCGCGACGAAGTATTCGATGACTTGAATTTGTACTTATCTATTCTTATGATGTAAAAGTTCTTAGCACGAAATGTATTTAGCACGAAGGGAGCCCCTCGAATGACATACTAAATCGCCGATACGTTCGACGCACCCTGGGTAATCTGCAAGTCTCTGATCCTGGTTTCCAAATCTCTTCACCATGGTAACAAGTCAAACTTAATGTTAATAACATACTATTGACTCGTCAGAAGAAGAATATTGTAGCAAATATAGAAATATCTAATATTTACAGCACAAAAGTATGTATCGCATTTAATTTTGTATCCTATATACTTAAATGTAGGAAGTTTTTAGAAATGTTGTCTGTCTGTTTGTTTGTTTGTTCGCGCATCACGCAAAAACTACTGCACCGATTTTGATGAAACTTTTTTTGTTTGACAGCTTATGATCTGACTTAAAATCTGGTATATAATGTGTGCGGACGAAGTCGCTGGTAAACACTAGTATTTTATAAAATTGGTTACGCCCGGGTCCTACAAAAGGGTGAAGTGTGGAGTACTCAAAATCGGCGGGCATATTTGTATGAAAAGATGTATGTATGTGAATGAGGCGAAAAAGTATGTAAGGACCGTAGTAAGTGGCGCACCCTGTTCTCTGTCTACCCCAATGGAACAGAAACGTTACGTTACAGATAGATAGAGATTTCAATGTTTAATTTTTAATATAGAAATGCAATAGAAGCCGGAATGGCGTTTGCGTTCATTTAGTTTTCCCGTCATAGGACAGGATAGGCAAGAGCCGTAATTTGTCTACAATTAAACTTTTACAATTTCAGTATGGGTACCTATAATTAAAATTACAAAATCTATATTCGTAACTACAGTTAGCACCTTAACACAGACTAAGCAAACAGTTTTTATTGTGTCCCGTCAGCATGCACGTTTAATGGCGGCTCTAAATCTTTCGACTTGCTAAGTTTCATTATTTTCTTTTTATTGCCAGTTTTAAGTTTATTCCGCTGATAAAAGCAACAATGATTGCATACTTATTTAGATTGACTTTTAGAAACGAAAATAAAGACATTTTATTGTTGACAATTTATTCTTTCTTTTTATATTTCTTTAAGAAATTCTTAAGTTTGTTTAAAGCACGTATCTTTAGAAACTCACTATATGTTTTTTTTATATTTCCTAAACCTTTGGATGATCAGAATCTTTGCAACAGCTAGTAGCTACTAACATCACTCCTTTAGATTTAATGTCAATCATTAACTATACGTAGTTAATACCTACATACAGGGTCCTTCTTAATATGCTGACACTTTTTTAAGGGGATGATCAGACTATCAAACTGAACAACTTTCTCTGTGGGACCAACATCGAAATCGCGATAAAAATTAAATCAGCAGTCCCATATAGGTACAACGTGTTAATGAATAAGCGCAAAACCTCACACACCCCAACTGATTTATAACAATATAATAGGATTGAAACAATAATTTCATTATTGCAATAATTATAATTTTAAAGTTATTCGTATTTTATGTTTTGAGGCAAAAATGATTTTGTACCATTTTAGCAATGAATGAAAGCGTTAAGGGGCCCGACGAATATTTTCTATGAGAAACGCGATTGCCGAGTGCTCCGAAAAGTGTGTGCGTGAGCCGTATTTTCGATTAAAAACAACTAACCAAAGTATTTTTTCTAGATTTTTTTTTATGATTGCACTAGTTAAACTAATGGTGAATATGTGAGTATAAATACCAACAATCGGAAACTATTTTAAATTCTTCTAAAACGAAAAAAAAATTTAAAAATGCTTGAAAATACGTCATCTTTTTGACGATTTTCTATCGAGTGAAGTAATTCCAATCGTGTATTCAGTTGATGATTTCACTAGATGAACTATACAAAAATACTGAGGTATGACTTTAGTTTCGGTAAATGGTATAAATTTAGTCGTAAAATGAAAAATAAAAGTTGCCTCCGAGGTATTTCCACCTACTATTATTACATTTTTTTAAATCTTCTTTTGGTAGTACGTAGGGTGAGAATGCCCGAGCGGTGGTTTGAAATCGAATTCAGTAAATTTTAAATGTTAAAAACAAATTATTTAACATTTAGAAGAAAAAAAACCGATGTTGAAATCATGATAATTCGATTCTGCTCTCGATTCTAAACATTCTACTTTCTAGTTTTGCGTTAATTCATTAACACGTTGTATATTTGTCGTTGTAGGTTTGCAGTTTTGTATGGACGAGTGTATGTGTATGTATTTCGATGTTGGTGCCATAGAGAAAGTTGTTCAGTTTGATGGTCTGATCATCTCCTTAAAAAAGTGTCCGCATATTAAGAAGGGCCCTATATACGTAGACATAAACTTACGACCGTAATTCCTTACGGGGTGGTCAGTAACATTGCTACAACTACCTATTAAAACGTACGTACGAAGAACAATCCTACTTTTGCCAAAATAAAAACCCGATCGATTCGGAAGCTTGAACTTCAATGATCCCTACTTTAAAGCTACACACTTCGTAGATGTACAAACGTATGATGTTTGTTTATTATGTGTATCTTATTATCATTATTACAATTATTCAAAGTGGTCACAGTATTTAAAATGCACAGAAAATTTCACTAATTCCTATATTTTAAACAAATGAAAATATTTGCAAAGAGCCTCTGCATGAGCAGACCTGGAAATTGGCTAAACCTTCGCCAAAACACCTTTAACAAATCCAATATTACAATAAGCTCTGTGCCAAACCATATCTCTCAATTTGGAATAGTACAATGGAACAAATATGGCGCACAACCTTGCGGTCGACGCGGGCCGTAAATTCAGGTATCCTATTCCATATTCAATAGACTTTTATGTGTTCTAGATCTTAGGTAGACATGATTTACACTTACACGCATTACTTACTACTTGTTTACAAGATGTTTATCTCAAAATCTGAACACTGTTTACAGAAAATGTAAGTTTAGACAGGCATTTAACATAAAACTATTTAATACTCCCAAAACATTTAACTTTTTAAACATAGCATATTTTATACGAAAATATAAATAAGAAAATCAACATTATCATTATTAGAATATTTATCTTATCTTATCTTATTATCATCATCATCGGCATATAAACTTTCCACTGCTGCAGAGCACAGGCCTACCCTCAGCGAGCGTGTTTGGGCGTTAGTCCACCGTCCATAAAGATATGCCCTCGGATTGGTAGACTTCAATATGCTGACACTTTTTTTTTAAGTCTGATAATCAGACCGTCAAACTGGTCAACTTTCTCTATGGCACAAACATCGAAATCGCAAAAAAAAACAGTTGTTCCATACATAAATGGAAACCTACTCGAGCCTTTATGGCTTATTTTTTCTCGTGGTTTTGATATGGGTCCCTTAGAGAAAGTTGTTCAGTTTGATGTTCTGATCATCCCCTTAAAAGTGTCAGCATATTACGAAGGACCGTGTATACATCAGAATTTCTTCATCAGATTATTTTCAACATGCAAATCAGAAAATGATTGCACTTATAACCAAGATTAAAATTAAATATTATAATATTAAGCATAAGCATAAGCTAGCATAATATATGCTCACGACTATATTCCCCGAGGGGGTAGTCAGAGATATTCTGAAACCGCAGAACATCCACGTTTCACCAGTAGTACCGAAACTCGGTCCAGTGTGACGTAGGGTTAGCCCATCGCCACTTATAATGGACAGTGGGTGGGTATTATAATATTAGATTGTACGAAATGTCGTATTTGTTTACACAAATATTCACATTACTCACGCTTTGCTCCATTGGGGTAAGGCAATTGATAGCAACCTGCTACGATTTGTTCACACTCTAATCTCATGTATATTTTATAACTCTGACCGACTTATATAGCAGAGAGAGTTTGAAAGTACCGCGGGCAAATTAGCTGATTATCTTATTTTTAGTTAATTCTACGCAGACTAATTTATCATGAAATTAATATTACAACTTCATTTATAAACACTCACTTCATCTTTGTTCTGAAAGCAAATATGGAAATTATTGCCATGGAAATTATACTAAGTACAGAGGCGGCACAAGACGTATATTTTATGTAGGCAAGATAGGTTTCGCGAGACCCCAGCATGGCCTGGGATACTTTTTATTGTATGCGAAATTTTAAAAAGTTTGAAAATTTCAGCACTATGATTCGCCTGTGGTCAGAACTGTGACTATGTGGCTAAATATTTTTCAAGAGTTTCAAGAAAGCTGCATAAACCTTTGAGGCGCGATCTAAGGGCGCGAGTTCTCTCGGACCGCGAGGCCTAAGGCAGTCGCCAACACCGCCCACGCCTTCCGCCACTTCTGATTAACACCCGAATTCTTAGTTTTATTTATTTATTTATTTTTTAGACATGCCAACGGTACATAAGTAAAACAGTATACTTATAAATAAATGAAAATGACAATATTCTAACTTATGTACTAATAACAGGCATGCGACAGCACTCATATAAAAAATATTGTCAGTAACAAAACGTGAATATTAAGTTAGGTATAATTCGAAACCAGCCAAAAGAACATTTCTAAACAACAACAAAACAAGATTAAGTTGTTTCCTTGAAGCTTCCTCACTCGAGTCGAGAATGTTTTTGTCATTTTTGTTATACAAATTATGTCGAAAATGTCCTCCACTCGACTGAGGAAATGTCAAGAAAACAACTAAGAATACGGGTGTAAGTCTTAGAGATGGTCTAAGGATTAAGAAGTTTATCCTCAATCTTGTAGGCATTACGGTATTGCTTTTTTAGAGTCTTAATTTGGACATTCCGATCTACAACAATTTTTAGCCTAAACAAATTTCTCCTGAACACTCGTATATCATTCCTGTTACAATAATTCACAGTAGGGATATACCTTAATCTATGAATTGGAACAAAATGTACATAAAAGAGATACCACTTAGATAAAACCAAAAGAGGAAGACGCAACATGTATATTTTCATAACCGCGTGACAGTACCTACTAAACGAAGGGTATATATTATCTTGACTTTAGACATCGATAATAAAACCAACATAGCTGTCTAAAGGGTGTAAAAGGAAATGAATCTGCATGTCTTGTTAACTTATAGTTGACCTGTGACATATTATCAGCAAATAAAAGCAAGGCAGGACATTTTTTGTGTTATTGAAATTATTTGTTTTTAGTTTACTTTGGCTTGGCCAGTTCAGGTTATATCCACGTGCGCCATTAACGGCGCTAATGCAAAACGTAAAATGCGACGAGTGGGGCCACCTAATCAGCCGCTACACGCGAGGTAAGCTTCTTCAACTTTAGTTTCATCTGAAACCTAAACAATAGATTCTGAAGAAATAGATATGATAAGCTGATCGTCAATGCTTGCAACATAGCTTGAAACTTGTCGCGCTGTTCATTCAATTTACTCCTGGCTTAAAGGCAGAGCATTTTGTTAGAAGACACACAAATACATTATTGCGCTATTGCCATATCTTTTCAAATTCTTCAATAATTGTTAGGCAGGAGATATTTCGTTTCATCTTCAGCAGTCGTAAATATTAAATATGTAAGAGCGCTTAGTTCCATACGATTTTACGTACTTTGCGTTATCTATTGCCCTAGTCTATTGCCCCTAAGTCTGTGGCCAAAACCTTTATTCTAAATTCTACTATTTCAGAGGTTTGCGATTACAATAAATTCAAAAGATATTACAGTTTAGGTTCAAATTTACAATTGAAACAGGAATACAATGGAATTTCTGCAGGATTCTGGTTTAGATTTTATTTTGCGCAAGAAATAACTGGAAGGAATAGATTGGAAGTAGGATTAAGGGGTGATTCCACGTGAATAGCCTCCGAATGGCCAGGTCACCGGCATACCTGTTCTGGAGTTTAGAAAAGTAATCAACGAGTTACCGCCCCGTGCTGGTTTAATCTAGTTCGGTCTGGTTCGTGCTGGATTAAACAAGTTTACAGCGGAATCGCACTCCGTGGACAAATTTGCTGCAGTGGATGGATTATGTGGAATATGTTATGGCATGGGATGGTAAAGTAATTGATCACTGTTGCTTTAATAGAGTTTGGATGTTCAGCTTAAGTTTGATAGGTGGTTTAATATTTTGTTTGCTTAGTTAGGTACCAACGATTGTGTGTTAAAACCCAGTAAATATAGGTTCAACAATACAATTTAAATTAAGTGAGGAGCTAATATCAACCCAGGATCTTAGATTAATGCTTGGGTCTAAGAGTCACTAACTTATAGTTTACGGTATAGTATCAATTAGGTTTTTAATTAAATAGACTATATGTATTACAGTATACATAATCTTAGCTTAAGAATTTATATTGTAATAGTCATTAAGTCGTGTCGTGTCTCGCAATCCGATTCGAATGAATGAATGAATGAAATGTTTAGTCGCCAGAATAGCATCCTTCATATTCGATAATCATTACTTGCATCCAACCGCATGACACCGCTTCGCCGTGTGTAGTGTGATATAATAAGAATTGGATTATTTTATAATTTTGGATCCGTCGCGCTGTCGATGTTCTGTCAATGTAGCATATGCTCACGACTATATTCCTAAGGGGGTAGTCAGAGATATTCTAAAGCCTCAGAATATCCACGTTTCACCAGTAGGTAGTATCGAAACTCTGTCCAGTGTGACGGGGGGTGAGCCCGTCGCTACTTATAATGGACAGTGGGAACAATACATGCCTCGAAATTAAAGCATGCAGGTTTTCCTTCACCGAAAAGCCAGTGGTGTTACAAATCGTACATAAATTCCGAAAAACTCAATGTCCTAGAAAGAAAAAGCACATGTGCTTGCCAATACGGTAATATTGTAGTACAAAATTGATCCTCCATTGTAAGTAAGAACACCCACCATCTCCGGGGTCAGGATTTTGCCATAACCAAGAGTGATCCTACAACACACGTGGAAATAGCCGGACCTACCACCTCATGATGACTAAATCGAATTATGAAAATGAGCATTTAGTCGAGATTATAAAGCACTGTGTAAGAACACCCAATCTAAAGCAAAACGACAGAAGTGGGGCAACAAAAACAACAAAGCAATTTAATTCTGCTCCATATTCATGAATCCGGTCAACAGTGCACTATCGATAATCAAATAAAAGGTCACAGACTTCCAATTTCTTTAAAAACCTCTCTAAGGAAGAAAACAGCAAAATCTTGTAAAAAAATTAGGTTTTCTGTAAGGAAAGAATGCTTGTTCGTGCGAAAACTCTAATAAAACGCGAGGAGTGCTTACATTCCCGCCTTAAAGCGGACAGTCCAAATAGGGGGCACTTAAGTGACGAACAAAAACTTGATTTGGAAGCTTAAATTGTTGTTGACAGAGTTCTATTGGTAATGGTACAACGCTTGAGTGGTGGGCTTAATAAATAAATAAACTTATGATCGTATTACTCTTTCAGGGTAGTCAGAAACAATAAAGACCATACAAAAAGTAACAGAATAAGAAGAAAAGGGCGAAAATGGCGGTCTCGGAAGCTGTAAGTATGGTATCAGGATGGAAAGAGAAACGAAAAGAATTGTGTCAAACGTGGTACATTTTGGGTAAGTACTGGATCAGCATATTTAGTCAGATGTTTCACAAACAATATAATTTATGTGGATTGGAAGTATGTGGAGGAACTACTGGGGATTTTCCGCCAGGGTAGGTGTTAAGCCTGGAGACGGGATGGAGACCAGCCGTGGGCATTAACATTATACGAAATAAACGTAAAACCTTCGTTGCAATAAATTAGATTGCTTCTGTCAACTTCTGAAACAACAACTCTGATACTTTATTATTAATCAAAGGATACTGATTGTTTGTGTGTTGAATGTAACAATTTTAGGATAATAAAAGTGTTATGAACGTAATTTATGATAGCATTCCTTCAATATTTAAACTTTTCAAGCGGCTTCTGCAAAGTCCAAATGACATTATTATTAAAGAGACACTAGGGACTAAAAGTTACAAATTATGCATCGATATGCTGTGAATATAAACGCTCCCTCTTATAACTTACAGCATCAATAAATACTTCACAAAAGAAATTCAAAAGCGAATAACAGCGAACGCTAACAAACTGTGATCGTTCGAAGTCAATGTTTATTTAAGTCTATAATAACAAACGATTATAAATTGTAGCTACACAGTATAATTTGCTGGGACATGAGGGTTAGTCTCCTGAGTTTGAGGTCAAAGGTTACACGTAGGGCTGTCAGTTTACCGTCCGGGTTTTGCCGGATTTTGTGGATCTGATTCATCTTATAGAATACAAGACTACCAGCCACTTGAACAAGACTGATTCTTTTTTCTGAAAATTTAAGAGTGCTATCAAATCAAAATTGTTTATTTAACATAATATCAGATAGATAACTTTCTGACGTAATTTTTTTTAATCTACCTACCACCGCGTCGGAAGGGTTTCCATTGAAGAGAAAGATGTCTGATTTTATACAGGCGAAGTCGCGAGCAAAAACTACTGACTTATCCGTACTAATATGAAAATGCGAAAGTGTTTCTGTTTATCCATATTGTTGATAAAATTTGGTAGACATAGCTTACGAAAGACATAGGCACATAAATTTCTCATAGATGAAGTCGTGGGTAGCAGCTAGTAGTAGCTGTCCCTATATCTAATAAAACATAATACATAAAATATCTTTAATAAATATCTTTGGCATTGTCACACATTATACCAATCAACGTTTGAGAATTCAGTTCATACTTGTAGGTATTATGATAACAACGATAATATAGATACAAACATCCAGAACATTGCTACACATGTTCGTATCAATAACATGTTACAGTTCGTATTTATAAAATATTTACTCCTTGAGGTATTTGAACCCACGCGTCTCGATGGGCTTATCAGTGCAGATTTGCTACCATAAGAGCAACCGAGCTGTCTAAAACCAAAATTTAAACCTTAATATTGAAATTACATATTTGATTACAATTTAATGAGTATTAATAAGTACTAAGATTTTGATAAAAAATTATAGAAGCATGAGAAAATATCTCTTCTATTAGGATTGGAGTGTAGATTTTCTCAATACCCCAAGTAAGCAGTATATGTGTTTTTATTTTTTTAGGCATGTAAACTCTTACTATAAGTACCTACCTACGTGGTTGGTTTGTATATTATGTAAGTAATCACATTTCTTCACGGATCCATTTATAAACGGAGTAGTATTATCTCATTTTTATGAACTGTAATGTTTGTCCAGTAATATACATTTTTGACGGAGTTGTTGATGATGAATTAGATTTGTTTATTGCACTTGTTAGATTTAAGATTCTAGCCGAATAAATCCGATCTTCAGTTTTCTATAAAGTGACAACCCTACCCAGGAAGGTCTCCTCGTCCGACCTTCACGTACACACCTGTCGCACGTGTCAGTTGCCTTTTGGCGCCAAAAGTGTCATATTTTCTTTGAAAACACTCCGTTACGCCATTAGGGCAAAACCCAATTTACATAGGGTTAATGAACTGAATGTGAAATGAACGAAAATAGACTTTATAATAAAGGAGAGTAGATTGATTTTACTTTAACTTGTTATTTTTGTTTTGTTTTAGGTCAAACGTTAAAGCTTAAGTTACAGGGTGTAACGAAACAGCCTAGTAGTACCTATTTAAAGGGGTGGTCTAGATAGACTATAAAACTGAAGAATTTTCAGTATGAACCAACGATGAGAAAAAAATCTAGAAATCATTTATAAAGTAGTTCAGTTTGATGGCCCTAATCATCCTCTTAAGGTGTACGCACTTTATCAGCTAAAAATGCTTCACCGGCCGTATGGAGGGAAAGAGGGGTAGAGGACGTATGCCTACGCGATGGACCGATGTAGTAAAAGAAATTACCGATGCAACACTACAGGCACCTACAGGCCAGCATACACCGGGCCCAAGATCGAGCGGCCTGGAGAGCTGTGGTGGCACAAGCGGCCCACGATGGTCACGTCCCTCAGCCATGAGGTTACGACCAAGAAGAAGAAGAAGACTTTATCAGAGGCGAACGAGCCAAATTTGAGAATTGGCTGTATGACATTCTATGACATCTCGCACACTTATCCGCGGCGAATCGGACTCTCCTTCGGCTCCATCGCCGCGGATAGATATGCGTGACCGCATATCTCCCCAGCCCTTAAAAAACTGTCAGCATATTTAAGTTGGACCCTGTATGTTCTGAAATAAAACAAACATCGGCACGTTTATAGGATAGTAGGATACTGTACGAAACTCTTTTTAGGCTATGCGTTCATTTGATCACGTCACGTCACAATATAAGCACCAAAATCATTAAACCATCACTACTTATATCCTCAATCCAACTTACTCTAATTATCGTGTAAAATCTAAGCGCCATTCCAACCTGACCGCACAACTGCACATGACGCCGACATAGGTGATTACAACCGTAATTATCGACTGCTGATTACAAGCGTAATCATTGACTGGCGGTAATTATACGCCACTCATAAGCCTCGTTTGTTGCGGTGGTCAGTATTAGCCGTCGTGGTACAGAGGAAGGGAATGTATAGAAGCTAGTAACAAACGCTTTGCATCGCACGCACACACCCAAAGGGTTGACTAACACTGGCACTAGAATAAGACGTACAATTCCACACTAAACGAACGAAGCGCACTGGCGAGCGTATTTTTTACGATGCTGTAAAGAAAATTCAAGTTTAACAGTAATTGAAGTTCATATTTATGGAACTTACACATTCTTAACCTAACCTAGACCATCAGTGATCCCATAGCCTTTCAATATAGCCCAAAGTCATACCTCTAGTAGTCTTTTTTTACTGTTTCGATATCTCATTTCGTTTTCGAGATATGTATTTTTTTCTGACCGTAACCGGGCGAAAAACGACCGCATTTTCACCTTTTTCGATATTAAAAAACAAAAGATTTTGAGTATTTAAAAAAAAATTGCTTTTTAAAGCGTTAAGACGCGTCATTTGAGACCCCAGACAAAGCCACGTAGTCCCAAAACCCACGACACCAGGGCGATGTTGCATTTTCGCTGAAAATCGAGCGCATACCGAAGCGACAAAAAAACATACTGACGACCCGGTTGGTGTAATGGTTACCACGCCGGACTGCCAAACCAGGGTCCTGGGTTCGAATCCCGGTTCGGTCATGGATGTTATATGTTCGTGCCGTTGTTGTATGGTTTCCATAATAAAAGCCTTTAGTGCTAGTTTGGGATCATTACAATGTATGTGCCTGTGAGCGTTATTATTATTATTATTATTATTTTCCATGCATGTTAAAATATCCTGCGTACTAAATTTGGAAATATTGTGGTTTCAGTAGACGAATTAATCAGTTACGTGAAAATAGTAGTATTAGGAGGATGGGGAAACGCCTCCCAAACCACTAACGATCTCTGCATACACCATGTTTCACCAAGCAAGTACACACAAATACCGCCTCAATTTACATTGTAATTGAAGCGTTATTTGTGTGGTTTAATAACGTTCCTTCCTACATAGAAACAGAGATAATTAAAATTAAATCTACATTCATTCACTAACTAGGTGTTCGCAATCCTATTCCACTTATTATATCCCCAAAGAGAATGAGACAGCACCGGATGGTACTCTATACAGCAATCTCTATTAAAACCTTTGAATGCTAAAGTTTAGTGCTAGAGGTGCGAATAACGACTTAACGTAGTACCTCGTGTACGATAAAGTTAATAAGGTTTTTTCGTTTGTGATTCGGTTTTATACACTGTGAAATGTTATTGGTTTGAGTTAAACGGCGAAGTGATGTGCCTTCATATTCCTACAATCCTACCTAAATGTTCGAGTAGAAATATCATACATTATAGCTTGTAGCTGCAATGCTGGGCGAAGGCCCCCCTGTCATGAATAAGGGTTTGCCATAATCAAGGTTATCATGCATATGCTCAGGACTATATTCCCCGAGGGGGTAGTCAGAGATATTCTGAAACCTCATAACATCCACGTTTCACCAGTAGTACAGAAACTCGGTCCAGTGTGACGGGGGGTGAGCCCGTCGCCGCTTATAATGAACAGTGGTTACAATACTTGTCTCGAAATTGAAGCATGCTGTAGGTCTACCATGAGTTTACACCGTACTTTACTACTATAGTGTACAAACTCATGGTAGGCCCTCACGATGTTTTCCTTCACCGAAAAGCCAGTGGTGTTTCAAATCGTACATAAATTCCGAAAAACTCATCATCAGGGTAGGAAGGTTATCATGGTTTTCCTAAAATATGTGGTTGTCATGGCCATACGTAGGCCTGCCACCCCATGGCAGCAGGGCGCAGAAATTATGCCCCCACTATTTAATAATCTAGCACTCATAATTTGTTCAGGCAATAAATTTTTTACCAAATCGAAGCGAAAAAATTGGGTTACCTGCATGAAAATGGTCGCAAAACTCAAAAACGATTGTACCGTCGTTGATGATTCTTTTACATATGAAATATATTTTCTTGTGGGAAAGTTTTAATACATAATATCCTAGCATAACCCTAGCGTAACAATAATTTTGCAATCGGCAGTCAAGGGATTACGATATCCCTAAGGGCGAAATATCCCTTACAACACCCTCGAAGAATATAGTCGTAAGTGCGTTCACACACGATGACGCACTGACGCAGCAGCAGACGTCAGTCCGTCATTTGTGAAGCAAGGAGTTGTATGAAACCGCGCGTAGAAGCACACACGGTGACGCATTGACGCACCGGTTGTGGTTCTATGGACTGACATCTGCCGCTCCGTCAGTGCATCATCGTGTGTGAACGCACTAAGTATAATTATGCTTATGATTTTTTAAACAGGTTTCTGTATAACACCCCCCTCTATTCCTAACTCACATATTATTCTGAAATTCAACTCTATTGTAACAACTTAAGGTACAAACAATGTTGCCTAACGAACTCACTCACGAAAACCTGCATTAATTGCATTGCATATGACAGCCATTTCTAAATTTGGACGCCATCGCCAGTGGAAAAGCAACAGGGCTTCAATAAAGTTTGACTTCAAACTTGAGTGCAATTAAAAGCTATGTTTTGTGAAAATGTTGTTGTTACTTACTAGCGACATATTCTGCTTTGTTTTTAAAAAAGTATTATCAATATTATCATCAGTCTGCATCTTAGCCAGGGCACAGGCCTAAAAAAAGTATCCTGATTTATTCCAGAGAAATATTTTATCTGGGTGCCAAACATCCAAATTCATTTAGTCGTTTGTGCGTGATTGAGTTATAATTATATAATCCAACCATTGTCATTTAAATAGGTACCTAAGTGCCTCGATCGAGCTTTGCTCGCTGAAAACATTTTTTTTTATAAATGAACCGTATAAGCGTAAGCATTATATGCTCACGTCTATATTCCCGAGGAGGTAGTCAGAGATATTCTGAAACCTTGAAACGAAATGAAAAAGAAGACAATGCGAGCCTGTTAGTATGAAGTGCCCAGGGTGTGATCCCATAGCAGGGATAAGACCCTTTAAAGCAAATAAGGGTGGTAGAAGGCCATACTCCCACGCGAGCCTTGTGCAGATTGGTGCAAAACCATAATTATCCTTCATTTGCCTCATACTAAATGTGAGTGATGTGAGTGTGAGTTTCGGTTGCAATGTATGTGTTTGGGGATGATGAATAAAAGATAATCTCTCGCGTCTGGATGTATAATGCGCTCTGTCTCGAGTCAACAATAGCTTATATCTACCTTAAGACTAAGTGTGTGTGGGGGGCTAGACACACACTACACCTCCCCCGCTAATTTATAAAAAAAAAATTATAAGCAAAAACATTTTTTTTTTTTTTTACTTTGTTATCATTCAAACAGTCACAATTTCTGTATGGAAAAAGAAGTCGATATAAACCAATGTAATATTAATGCGTTCAAAAAAAAATAACAAACAAAAAAACGAATACGAATACAATACAAATTTTACCTTTTTTAATTTAGCCGACCGAATCTCTCTAACCATTATTACAATTTAGAGGCTTGGTATTGTTTCATAAACTAACATAAGTAGATAATATATAAACGGTAACATGAAACTTATCATAAATTAAACATTAAACTTATTCTAGAACGCATTGTAGACGACACATAACTAAACATTTTGTTTTAAAAATACTTTGGATTGGATTTCAGTTTCTCAAAATAATTAAAATTGTTACTTATGTGAAACAAGAAATGTATTAAAATTTTCACAATAACGCTTTATTAATGAATTCAAACAACAACAACAAAAAACCTGTGTCCTATGTTTATAAAAATCATAACTTAGTCACGATATTATTCAATTCTGATAAAATCCTATCTCCCTTTCACTTTCATACTTTTATAAGTATTTACGTATTTAATATTCATTTCTGTATATTATTTTATTACATTTATTTATTGTGGCAGGCCTGCCTTTTTTAAATAAAATATTTATTTATAGTCGACTTTTAATTATCTTGGTACTTTATACACTTTTTTTTTATTATTATGGGCCATTTTTTAACACATAGGTATATTATTATTTAGACATTTATACATCTCCAACTATTCTCACAGAGAAACCTCGTTTGCGCTATGATCGAATGAAGGATTTGTACCCATTTGTACCATTTTATTATATTTATTTTATTTTAGATGTCTTTGCATCATAATTATTTATCGTTCTTTAAGTAAGTATATTACAAACAAATCCTTCCTCGAAGTTCATTCATAATTGAATCCTTTGGTTGACGAGATTTTGTATGGGTCACATTTGGGTGATCAAACCATTTGTTTCCATAAATCAGATAAACCAAAGTATTCCCTTTTCATTTGCTCACTTGAGTCACTTCCAAAAACTTTCAAAAACGACTTTTCATAAAATACCTCACTCTGTCTCTCTTCTTGGTGTGCAAATAAAGAATATTTATCTTATCTTATCTTATCTGTCCATTTATCTAAAAACCATTTTCTTTCCATTTAATCAATCACAATACTATCATTCCATACCGTCATTTCTATTTCCTATCAAAATAATAAATAAGTCATTCCAGTAAAAGTCATATCCGTGTTCAACATGCTTAATCAACTCGTAACGAATTGTCGTTAACGAAATTGATACCTAATAAAATTCCTACGCTAACGTTAAAAAACAATCTAAATCGATCTCATTCAAGTGATAATAATATAAAATTTTAAACTTCACAAAAGTGGCGCAAAGCTTCATGAAATATGATTCAACTGTTGTCAACACTACCATATTAAGTTGCAACCTGCATTCCAGTTGCATTGCAACTCGTCATGGAGGTATCAAAATACAATCTATTCCTAAAATGACTATGTTTCTTTGTTAATGAAATCTAAATGGCTACCTATGAAATTTAGGTACCTACTTTCTAGAAAATTATTATTAAAATTCGACTTTTTTATGTAACAAAAATACTCTGTTTCTATCTACACAAAGTACTCATGATTTTAAAATTTATTTCGTAATTGTAGTAGTAACCTACGCCTACGTAGTGACATTGGTGAAACGTGGATGTTCTGAGGTTTCGGAATATCTCTGACTACTCCTTCGGGGAATATAGTCGTGAGCATATGCTATACCACCTACGTTGTACACGTAAACTATGCTTTACATAAACGATTTTAATTTTAAATTTTTCTATTAGCGAGCTGTATAATGTTCTGTACCTAATACAGTTAGTTACCTATAAATTAAAATTGGTTCCAAGTTCATATCTTCCCAAAGCACACTGCTAATTCAATATTTCGTTTCCAAACTAGATTTTAATTTTATATTAACCTCTACACACACACATACTTATTTTTGAGTTATGTCGTCTACAAGCGTATTATTTTTTCATATTTTATTCATAAAATTAAAACTCACATTAATTACATGTAAATAAGACTCAAAGAAAAAAAAAAAAAAAATGCATTCAAAAATTTTTTAAAGGAATTTACGAGATAAAAGTTGCTAAAATTTAGAAAATTTTAAAAACCGATATGTTTTTTTTTTTTTTTTAAATATTAAAAACCTGACTTCTTTGAAAACTGTCCTGATAATGGCTCGAAGCGAAGCTGCACCCAAGGACACGAACCTCACCCAGCTGCATCCACCTCCGACACCAACATCTCCCGGCAGCCTGGATGTTCTTCGCACCTTAACTTTGATCTTCTCCGAAATCTTCAAAATTTTTCATTACTTCCTAAATTATTTCATTTCTTCTTTTTCACTCCGTAAAATTTAAAGTAGTTAGTTTTCTTCTTGATAACAAAGAGAATATACGATATTTCTTCATTCTTCACTTCGCGTTGTTTTTTCTTTCTTTTCTTCTTAATTTCTTTAAATAAAATAGTCGTTTTACTCTTCGTAAATTTAAAATAAAAATATTCTTTTTTTATACTACTTAGTAAAAACTTGACCTTCTTTCTTCATCTCAATTTCAGCTCTTCAACATTGTATTTTTTCTTCTTTTCTTCCAAACCAGCCGCCCAGAACTGCCAAAGGCAGCCCTGGCAGGGTCGCCATGCAATGTATGTGTTTGGGGATGATGAATAAAAGAGAATCTCTCGCGTCTGGATGTATAATGCGCTCTGTCTCGAGTCAACAATAGCTTATATCTACCTTAAGACTTACACCCGTATTCTTAGTTGTTTTCTTGACATTTCCTCACTCGAGTGGAGGACGTTTTTGACATGATTTGTATGACAAAAATGTCAAAAACGTCCTCGACTCGAGTGAGGAAGCCTCAAGGAAACAACTAAGAATATGGGTGTAAGTGTGTGTGGGGGGCTAGATACACACTACAGGAACTTCTGGTGAAACGTGGATGTTCTGAGGTTTCAGAATATCTCTGACTACCCCCTTCGGGGAATATAGTCGTGAGCATATGCTTATATGCTTATGCCTCATACAATACCCTCAGAATACCGGTTAACGTTTGCACAGAATCCACTACAATATCGGTAGTTTATTATAAGCTGAAAATCACACAGCTAAAACTAATGCAAATTGATACAACACTAATTTGTAAACAGGAAATTTGTATAGAACTATTGTTCAATTATCTAATGTTGTTTGCAATGCAGGATCTATTTAGTGTGCATTATAGGGTATAAATGGATTGGCTATCGGATGTATTCATCTAGTTACGTTAAATTACCCTATCAATTCTTAATCAAACCGTATTGTTTTATTCAAAATAAATCATGAAGGTACCTTTTTGAATGACATTTACCATTCACATACAAAAACACATCTTTAAACAAAAACAAAATAAAACTGCAAAATAAATTCAACATTGAATTTATAACGTAACATTGTCAAAACCATTATTATATTGTCTTGTTGAAGAATTCAAACAAAATTAATTGATTTATGCACCAACCGACACACAACACAAGTGCCGCAAATGCAGCAGGCCTCCCGAATTGGCTTATACAGCCACTAACGTCGGTGTCTTAACCAAACAGACGTGGCTTGAAACATCTACTCAGGTGAAATTAGGCCCATGATGACTATGACTTTATTCATACATTATACGATTTGCACGCATAATGTCAGAAACGCAAAATGCCAGAAACGCAAAATGCCAGTTATTGCGTTATGCCAGATAGGCAAAATGCCAGGAACGCAAAATGCCAGATACGCAAAAAGCCAGGAACGCAAAATGCCGTATACGCAAAAAGCCAGGAACGCAAAATGTCAGGAACGCAATATTCCAGATACGCAAAATGCCAGGAACGCAATTGCTATAACAAATTAATCATGTTATAAGCGGGTTTATTTTGATTTAATGGTCTGTGACTAACCACTAGATCATTATTGCTAATTTTAACAATTAAATTTTGATTAATATTATTAGAATTCGATTATTAAAACAAACATTTTAGAGAGATTCGTGGAGTTTACTCAGTACTGGCTGTCGACACATACATACAGGTTGTAAGGGACAGCCCTCCGTAGACTGACCAATCTTTCACTTTTTAAAGTTAAATCTAATTATTTGGCGAAATTTAACAAACGCATTTGGTATTCCTTACTAAAATCAATCAAATCAATTCATTCAATCATCTTTCTCTTCAATTACGAGATAATGACCCGCCGCCTGGTCATATCAAACCCTGCGGCCTTACGTACGATACTAATAATGTTGTTAATCATCAATATGAATTATAAACATTGATAATACAATCTGTTATCATTAACAAGTGCCCTGGTTCAGTTTCGCCATCTAATTGGAAATAACCTTATAGAGCCTACGCGAGGAAACGCGAAAAAAAAATCTGCTGTTTCATACAAAACTACTATATGTACCTACCCGACTCAAATATATGGGACAGCAGATTTTTATTTCGTGGGTCTAGGGTAGGCTCCATACTGAAAAATCTTCATTTTGATGGTCTGAGTTCACCGTTTCAGTCTGCGAAGGGATGTCTCTTACACCCTTTATAATATATCAAACTAGCTCATCAAATTAAAAATGCTCTAGAGATCTCAAATCAAATCAAAAGACCTCACAAACCTAGTCACGTTACATCATTACGATCAACATTCCCACGCCGGCATGAAATAAAAACCTCTTATATATTACCTAACATTATACACGGCCATATCTCCTCCAAGTCGGATAAAAAGGATTTTCTATACTTTCCGCGAACGCACGTGACCTAAGTACGGGTTCTAGAGGCGCATTAGGTGGAAACATAAGAATGAATAATGCTGGTGGGAACGCTTGGCATCATTATAAATTTGTTACAACATACTTGACAGAAGGTGGTCTCTATTCTCATAACCAATTTTGACTAGAGCGACTACTTGATTAGAAAAACAGTCAGGCAGATATGTTTAAATGCACGAATATGTGGGTTTAACATATATTTGTAATCCTTCGTCCTTACTCTTCTATATCTGATGGAATGGGAAACTGATACTCACAGAGGTGGAGTCGGATGCAGTGAACATATCCGGCAGCAATACAGTGAGAGAATTGAAGATGTTGATGTTAACTTGCCTGAATAACAAAATGACAGACTGAATGACTGAATGCTTTTTACAACCCCGTATGAGTTTGAAGGATTCGAAGTCAGACACCATACCGCATTAATCGGTACGATATTAATCACATAAAGAATAAACAATTTCAGTGGCGGCCACCGGCTTAAATGGAGACCGTAATCTGACAACAGTAGCACGGGAAACCCTCCAGCCCGCTGGATGAAGAAGGCCGTGGAAAGTTTTGTAGCCTGACTTAGAAGAAGTTTATTTTCGTAGCGCATGATGAAAGGCTGATGATAATGATGACAAATGCCTTAATTTTGCCATTGGAGTTTTGCCATCAACGTTTTTAGCTCTTCTTCCGATTCTTGAATCAAATCACATTGTCTCGACCATTCAATAGAATCAACAACGTATTGTTCTTAAATTCGCCACTTCCAGCGCGTACACGGTCAAAATACAAGCCCGTATATTCTGAACTCTCCGCCTCAGAACAGAAAGCACTCTTTCCGATGGGCACTCGTGAGGGACGCTTTTTGTTCACAGGCCCATGAACCAATCGCGCTCGCTAAGTAACCTACTGATTTAAGAGATCGATGAGTGTTTTTTTGTTCTACCCGGACCCTTTGAGGGTTTTTACAGATGTATTTTTTCGGGGACTCTGTAGCGTGATATGTTGATTTTATGGGATCTGAGGTATTTGATAGGTCTAGAGGGGAAGTGAGTGTGTTTATTGTAATGATATTGCGTGTCGAGTAGTGATACAGTAATGGGCATTCCATCGAGTAGCCTACCCGTTATTATAAATTTCAACATTCAGAGAGGTCAATACATTCGAAGCACATTTATTTACAAACTAATTTTTAAATAGTGAAAGGTTGCTATAGTTCAGGGGTCTCCAAACTTTTCAGCGTAATATAAAGGCCATACTGACTTCTCCACTACTGACTTATCACGACACTGTTTTTTTTAAACACTTGATGTCACCATGTATGTGTGGAGTTACGCTGAGAGATAGAGTGAGAAATTGTGTGATTAGAGATCGATCTAAATTGAAAGAAGATGTTGTGACAAGAATAGAGAAGGGTATGCTTCGTTGGTTTGGTCATGTGGAGAGAATGAGTGATAGCAGATGTACGAAAGAGATATATGGAGCTAAAATGAGTGGAAGTGTCGGCAGAGGGCGCCCTCGTAGGACGTATTCTGATCAAATCAGTTGCGTCCTACAAAAAGGAGAGGTGCGGAGTAGTCGAAACCTACGGGCATGTATGAAGAGATGTATGGATGTGAATGAGGCTAAAGAGGTATAAGGATTGTAGTAGATGGCGCGCTCTGGTCTCTGCCTACCCCATTGGGAAAGAGGCGTGACGTTATAGAATAGAATTGATGTCACCAAATATTTATAACTGTACAACGTCAAGGAATACTAGACAGTATTAGCAAAATCATGAACACTACGTCATAATTGTATAATTAGAATAGAATAGAGGTAGACTGTTCTAAGCCGGAAAGTAATCCTTTCCCTCAATTAATGTTAATTACCAGCTAACTCGTCTAGTGTCCTAATTTATACTCAAAAACAAAATAATGCCCTTGTTTCATGCTAAATTAAAACTTATTTTGATGGCATTAGAGCTGTGTAAGTTTCGATTTGTTATTCAATTGCGGTTGAACGCTCTTCCAGATTTCAATTAAACTTTGCCAATCGTATAATAAACAATTCAAATGGGTTACGAATTTGGGTGAAACTTCGTCCAGTGTAAGAGTGGGGGCGTGCCTCTTTGTAAAAGTTTTGAATAAATAATTATTCCACAAAATATAAATCGATTACTCTTTTATACATACATACATACATACATATACTCACGCCACTATCCCACTGGGGTAGGCAGAGACTACGGCTCGCCACACACTACGATTCTGACACACTTCTCTCGCCTCATCCACATTCATACATCTCTTCATGCACTTCCGTCGGTTGAGGGTGCTACGCACTTGTCCTTTTCGGAGAAGACCATTTATTTGGTCGTGGTAAGTTCTCCTCGGACGCCCTCTCTCGACTGTTCCACTGATATTGGATCGATAAATCTCCCTAGTGAGTCTACTCTCATTCATCCTCTGTACGTGACCGAACCACCTAAGCATACCTCTTTCAATCCTGGTTACCACATCATCCTTCAACTTACACCGATCTCTTATCACACTGTTCTTGATTCGGTCGGTCACTGTAACACCACTCATACTTCGTAAAGAGCGCATTTCCACTGCATTCACTCGACTTTCATTCCTTTTGCTCCACACCCAACATTCACTCCCGTACATAAGGGTAGGCACCAACACGCCGTTGTGAATAGCCAGACGTGCCCTTTTTGACACAAACCGGCTACTCACCACGGCGTGCAGGGCACCATTTACCTGATTTCCCGCAGTCACTCTCTTCTCCACATCCCCCTCACACTTTCCGTCTCTCGTAAACATACTTCCCAAATACACAAACTCATTCACTTGTTCCACTCTTTCTCCTTCAATAGTAATCTTACACTCTGTAACCTCATCCTCACGTTCCAAGACCATTACTTTCGTTTTGCATACATTTATTTTCATTTATACTGCCTACAATTCTCTTTTATACTGCCTACAAATAAAGTTTGTTAATTTTTACGTTAAGCAGGCTTCCTTGTTATTGTCCTGCGCAGCTAAACTGTAGTATATTGTGTAGGTAAAGCCGTGTTGGTCCAGTTACGAGTAACCTAGCCTGCCGTGCAGGAGGCGATGGTTCGATCCCCGTCCAGGCCGATTCGTACCAATGAGTTTTTCGGAATTTATGTACGATTTGTAACACCACTGGCTTTTCGGTGAAGGAAAACATCGTGAAGAAACCTGCATGCTTCAATTTCGAGGCATGTATTATAAGTGGCGTATACCCACTGTCCATTATAAGTGGCGACGGGCTCACACCGGACAGAGTTTAGGTACTACTGGTGAAACGTGGATGTTCTGAGGTTTCAGAATATCTCTAACTCCCTCGAGGAATATGGTCGTGAGCATATGCTTATGGTTATGCTTGTGTAGGTATCAGTTGGCAAGCATGGATAAACAAATTAAATAGGTATACAATATATTTATAAGGGTGTAAGGAAAAGTATATCACCACATACTCTACCCATCAAACTAAACAATTTTGACTATGTGAGCTGAAAAAATATTTGCTGTTCCATACTAAAGTGCCATACCTACACGACTCAAATGTATGAGACTGCTGTTTTTTTTTGTTCTGAAGTTTAATGATACTTTTCCTTACACCCTGTATTGTAATTTGATACTGCTACCGCCTATTAGTATATTGGGGGTTTAAATAGTTTTGTTCATACACAGGGTGTTCTCGTCAACAACAAGTTAACAACTTCCTAACTACACACATTATTTAGAGTCTCCACATACTGTCACTTCACTACAGGGTGTTCGTAACGAGTATAGTTTTAATTAACTGTGTGGTACCGCACCGACAATTAACCATGCATGACATTGGTTTTATACGTAAATAGATAAACTAACGACCCTATTGTTTTTCGGTGTGATCAGAAAGTTTTCTTTAAGTACCACCTTGAGTGCAATTACAACATATACTCTTAGCACAGCAGGCATAGCAAATGCTTAGAGTAAATGCAGGTAATTTGGAATACAGGTTACAAAAAGAAACATATTTACCTAGGCTTAAGAGAACAACTGGCCCGAAAACGAGTTTCATTTGAAGGGCGAGCCAGTTAGTACTTCCTTGAAAAACTTCGAGAACAGCACTGACAAAATGGCGCAATCTAAGCCAAGCCCCATGACTTGAATAGTACACAAACTACATAATAAAGGTGATTTCTAATAGATGTCGCTAGTCGAAACTCTAATGCTGTGGTATTCCAAATTACTAACCGTATTCCAAATTACCTGCATTTACTCTACTATATTTCCCCGACAGGATGTTAGTCATCGATATTCTAATTAATTCTAAATGTCATAATAATCTACGTATTATCTTAGTAGTGGATACATTTTCTTTTATTTTTAAATTATGTTTGAGGAGCTCTCAGCTTTCATAAGAAACTGTCAAAATATACCTAGGTAGTCGGTAGGCAACCGACTATAAGAATTAAAATAAAAAAATGTATTTTCATTTTGGACAGTCGATTGTTGAATGAAAGATTTTATGTAAGTTGGTTATTAATGTAAAAAACATAATTATTTGAACTTCTCAGTTTTGAAGATGACTTCGACCAGGGCACCTCGAAACTTCTTCAGGTTACAGTTCCTCTCTATTACTGGAGGTTTGTGGGATAGTTAATTATTGTTATGAATCGTAACAATTTATAAACACCCTATATACAACCCTGCAAGTAACTAATGTTCCCGCATCAATACACGGAGCTTGTGAGAGGGATTATTCATGTTCGTAAATACACAAACTTTTGAAAATAACCTCACGACCGTATCCCTTTTGGTGATGTAAGAAACTTTGCTATAACTACCAAATCTTTTAAAGTGTGCAGTTGTATCAAGACTCACCTTTGATCGTATTCACACCCCCACCACATCATAGAACGGTCTCACGATGATTGTACTGCTACAGACTTCGATCAAAATAAAATGAATGGATAGGCCTTAAGTGAACATTTCAAACCAGAAAAATGAGGCAAAACAAATGAAATTTTTACTTGTCACTTGTATGAAAGTGCCCTAGGTTTGACAGATAATGGCGCTAGTTTGTATGTACCAAGTGCACCAGTAGTTTGCTTCAACTTACCGCGCTTTAGGCCTATCCATTCATTTTATTTTGATCGAAGGCTACAGACACAAAATGGCGTTGGCACACGTGCCGTCCCGCTCGCACGTGCGCGCCTTCTCTTTGTCCTTGTTGCTCGGCACCCCGAAAGTGTCTCTAGAACTTAAGGGATGAGGTACGGTGTCTGAAGCCAGGGAGCGGCAGGGAGTAGCCGTTCTGTATAATTATACTATAATCTACTATTGGTAACTTTAACTAAGCCCTAATTTTTTGTGAAATGTCCATCCAAATCTTTTCATTAGTATTTAAGTTATGTGCGACAAACAAACAAACATAGTTTCTTTTTTAAATAATGTAGTGATATTTTCCGCGATTTCGATATTGCCTCCATAGTAAAACTTGTGCATTTTGATGGTCTGAAATACCCGTTTTAGGCTGGGTATCCACAAAAGCGGAGGTGAGTAAAATCAATCAATCGAATTGTTAAATTTTCCTCGCTTTACAGAATCAACCAATTTTATTGGTAAATTTTGCACATCTCCGCGCCGCCTCGCTTTGATAAATGTCAGGCCTAAATATAACCACAGCAATCTGTAACACCCTGTATAATAGTATACGTAAATCGTATACAAGTGTCCCCCGCAAACTGACAGGCTATCTACAACAATAAAAGGGTCACAGATCGATTCTACTCTAGACCTCACGGACCTGCTAGTGAAACTTTTCATCTAGATACGTAAGTTAGAAGCGAAAACCGAATTAGGTTTCAAAGAAAATATTATAAAATAAGAAACTACTAAATACGCTGAAAGAGAGCTTTTACTATAAATGTAGCATTAAAAATTCGGTAGTGGCAGCAAAGTTTCTGATGACCCTAATATTTAATGAGTTGTGAGTTTATTTATGAAATAAAATCTTTATGGTACCTGTTCAGAGCAAATTAAGATTATTATAATTAATATTATAATATGAAGTAAGACTACCCTCGTAGCAAGTGCTACGGCGTAGCACTTCAAAGACATCCGCAAGCCGTAAGGGTTTGCAGCATAATCAACCGACGATGCAACTATAGTAGATTACACACCGAGGACAGGAAAGTAAGAAAGGTCTCAGATCTCATGCAATTGTTCCCGAGGTACCGAGGTCAACAAACATGTGATCTGAGGCTTTCTTATTTACTGTCCGAGGTTATAGCATACTATTTTTCTCCTCGACGGAGGTGGAAAGCGACAACTTCGTTTGCGCAGCGGGACGACAATTGACGCTTTCCGTCCGGAGGGTAGAAAAATATATTATGCGTGTGTGCATTATACTTATGCAAATAAATCGTTTATCTATGTTATCTAAGGACAGAATTGACAACATGTCCGATGCATTCAAAAGTCGGCTGGGGGGACACCTAGTGATATGTCACTTTGTGCGTTTTTCCCCAGTTGTTTAGGACGTTGCAGGTTCATCTGATTGTCCGAAAAAAAGATGGAACCGTGTTTCGGATTCCGAGCCGTTAGTCCCGGCTACTATCTCTGATGGTAGTCGTTACATAAAAACTACGTTAGAGGCCGTAAGGCGGTTTGAATAAACTCTGACAACAGCCCACACGATAAAAAGAGTGTTTCATTTTGAAACAGCCGAAGTATTAGTTAAAGGAACTAGGATTGCGTTCGATTACCTATATTATTAGGATTTCTAAACGAACACGCTACTTATCCGCAACTTGGGCCAACATGTTGACAAATCGCGGATGTTCCGAGCTCGGATCGCGCTGAGGTCGCGTCGTGACACATAAATCAATCGAGACCAGGAGACGTGCCTCTAAACCTCACACATATACATATTATGGTCCGTCGCGTCACATGTCCATGTGTTCCTCAATCTAAGTACATCTCATAAAGGTATTATACCTTACTGGAATAGAGGAACTGACATGAGTTGTGAAATGAAACTGTTTTTGGATGTTTTCAGGAGACTATTCGCTGGCAAAAATTCGAATACTGTCTATAATTCTGAGTCTAACGTTAAATCGTGGATAAATTAATAAAGTAGTGTCAGTATATTTCACAAAAGTATCTACGATTTCACTTTAGATTCGCAATTATTCACGGAAACCGAATTGTAAAAATTGATAAGAGACTCGAAAACGGTTCTATTGCCTCGCGTCACGTATGTCTTTCTATTATACAGTGGTGCCGCTAGGTACATCTCGCTCTCTCAGCTGTCAGTTCCTCTATTCCTGGTATAATACCTTTATGGTACATCTACATATAAATGTCAAACACTCACTGACTGATTTGTCACGAAATCTAAATCCTAATAACTTGGACTTTTGGCATACAATGTATGTTTCTTTTTACATCTACATACTCGGAATTGATTTCTTCCAAATTAAACTTTATGTAACTGTCTCCATTTAGTATGTATAGGTGATATTACGAGTATCTAATGATACGCGAATAGACGGATTTATGTTAATTACAGTACTGTAACTTAAAGCAGTATATACCGTCTACCCACTGATCATTTAGCTCTTAGATCAGTATCAAGTTATTTCTTAACTTTCAACCGTCGAAAAGATTTGGTTTTTAATTGAAAGAGCACCATATTTATTTGTACCAATTACTCGTATTAGTATCGAATATTGATTAATTTCATTATTACCTTTTATTGCGCCATTCCTCACGGTCTGCTTATCTGATCCAATGTGAACCCGTCACTCTCTCAATGTCATCGGAACAACGTGCTGGTGGTCTGCCTACAGACCTCCGTCCCTCTCTTGGTCACCACTCTGATAATGCCTTGATCCACCGGCCGTCTTTCTATCTAGCCAAGTGTTTATTTTATTATTATTAATAAAATCAATCAATACCACAATTCAAAATTTTTCTTAAATTTAAGGTACCTATATCCTTGTTTTCGATTTATAAGTGTTGGATTATTCTGTATCAATTTTGTATAATAAATTTAATTGTTTTTAGCATATTTTATAATAAAAAAAGAAATTACATAAACATACTTTATTTAAAATACAAATCATTACCTAAGTGTATTTTAAACCTTATTTCAGTGTGGCAAAGTTTACATTCATTTCACTTTAAGGTCAGAAAATTAAATTTAAACTAAGTTACGCGCGTATGAGAAAGTTTTAATCAGGCAGTTAATTAGTTCGTTTAACATTTCACCCTTATTTATTTAAAAGTACATAATTAATAGCAATCAGAGCTGACATACAAACACAAATTTAAAACTTGTATCACGTGGGATCACGACTTATTTATCTATCAGTGAGTTAGGCAGAAAGTAAGGCGAGCCACTTACTTACATTATCTATTTCGCCTCATTCACATCCATAGATCTTTTTTTACATGCCTGCCGGGTTTGAGTAGGTAGGTATACTCTACCTACAGTTTACCTTTCTACAGGACGTAAAGGTTACGTCGTAACCGATTTGATAAGTACGTCCTACGAGGGCGCCCTCTACCGACACTTCCATTCTGATTAGCACAATAAAGAAGAGATTTGCGAATTTGAATGAAAAGTGGATGATGCTGTCACCAGTATGAGCCACTGCTAGCAGTCAAGAGATAGAACGACACTAAATTCGTTTAAGTTTATAAGCTCGTCAATTTTCATGTCCATTAGCAAGGCAGGATTTGTTCTAAGACATCATTATGTTACTTATAATGCTTTCCTGAACACAATGTTGTTCTAGAACGTTTTTCTGTGAGATAGCGTTAGCGTGCGTATACTGACCCTGGCATCGTCTGTTTGGCACCATTTCGTTCTTATTTGATGGTCAGCTCATTTTCTTTCTTAATGGAAGTCTGTCTGACGATCAGGTTTCTAGGTCAAAGATTTTAGCCGTGGCGATATGTTTACAGGATATTTCTTTTACAAACACAGTCTAGACGTCAATCTACAAAATTATATTCTTGATATAAAATGTTTCCAATTGGATAATTTTCTCAACGAAGCAAAAGTTTTTTTTATATACAAATTAAATACACGCGAGCACAAATTAATTATTTGTATATTTGTGTTATTTCTGATGTTCCTGATTTTTTTCAGATTTTGTACGGCTATATATTTTTTGAAATAGAGTTTGTGGGGACAGCAATTTCTCGGATTTAATTGAAAATTTTGTTAATCAAAGTTTCAAATAAAAGATTGACAAATATATTTTTAGACTCGTATTTTCATAAGCTTTCAATTGATACCCCATACCATACGGTAGAAAAACACAAAAAAAATATTTACCCTTTCTGCCTCCCCAAATTGCCCCCCAATATAAAAATAAAGCTTTTTTATTTACTTCATTTATGATATTGTATTGTATTTTATTGTATTTATTTATTTACCAGATACATGAATTGACACGACTTAAATAATACATCACATAAACCAAAAGTGATTTTAGGTGACATAAAAGATTCTGCAGGTTATAGAACCTGGAGGCAAACAGTTCATTAGGTTCATTGGACCAGTAATTGCTATATCTGTGCCGAATTTCTGCTCCCTATATGTCTTACGGTCTCTGTGAAAAATGCCTGTGACAGACGGACGGATGGACGGACTGACAGACACCGAGCTGATTCCATTAAGTGTCCCGTTTTTCCAATTTTGGTACGGAACACTAAAAATCATGAAAAATTATCTTGTGGACTCCCCAACAAATGAAATGAAAATGCTTTTTTACACACCAAATTTACAAATGTAAATGAAATAACCGAGAAACTTGCATCACTATAGAGTTCACAATCGCTAGCACAATACGAGTTTATACGAAATTTATCACTCATTCGGTACATTTGCATCGCATCGTTGTGTACATACAAGTCGCAGCTAGGTTGAGTTATTGTTACACTTTGTGAAGTGTTTGGATGTACAACTGCATAATATCGTCTTACACAAGGTTATTCATTTTTTGACATTAAGTAGTAACTTTCTTTGGTCAAGGCTGTTAGTGCTAATGATATTTTATTAAGTATGATGTTTTCTTATAATAAGCGTAATGTACATAATATTTAATAATGTAATTCCAACACAATGTATTACTACTAAGTCATCATCATCATCATCATCATACTACTATGTAATATAAATAAATAAATGAAATGTCACATAGGTGGTGGTGAAAAACAGACAAGGGGATTACTCCCTCGGGACGATTTCCTATAATTTTGACCTCATACACATAACTCCGGAAATATAAAAAGTTAAAATATTTTTTTTTTTATTAATATGTCGACTAGTCAATACAATAGTGATAATTTAAAAAAGATCCAACTCTTATGTTAATGTTCGTGATCTGTAAGGACTACGCTGTACACCTACAGGGGTAGACCTACAACTTATAATAAAGAAACAAGTTGTGGAACTGGAAATTCCCATTGAAAAGGGAATATCCTCAGAATTTGAAGGAATGAAATGAATGTAGTATTTCCGAGCACTTACAACCCGAATTACTTCAAAGTAAGAGTGAATGGGCTTCTTCTGGGTAAGCTCGCTACATCTTCGACCCCATCTTTGTCCTCAGGACAGGATTGAGGTCAAGAGCAAACCCATTTTTAAATTAAAAAAAAAAAAAGAATGAATGAAATAATTACTTTATTTACACCCAAAGCAAAATACAATACACAATAGGAAACAAAACTGATCATTGTACAAATAAGGCGGTCTTATCGCTAATAAGCTATTTCTTTCAGACAACCTTAGGGTAAAGAAAATATAACAAAGAACGGGTTTAAGTTGAATTTGAGTCTTTGTTAAGAAACTGAACTCTGAACAAACCCTACAAGTCCACAAGTGATGAAAGTGGCACTAATCTGCAGGAGACGAAAAGCTACTTAACACTTTTAAAAAAACAGAACGGAGACTTTCGACAAAATAAATAACTTTTAAAGCGAAACAGCAACAAATAAATTGTATCTGACGAACGCGGGTGGGCCGAACACCCGTAAATAAGTTACCGACGTGAAAATCTCATATTTCACGCCTGACTCCATCGATTTCGTTCAGTCCCACGTTTTATTATCATTATTAAATACCAAGCTTTTTCGTATAGCAGGAGCATGACAAAAATCGGCCAAGATCGAGTTGGACTCGCTTATGATAGGGTTGCATAGCGTAATAATGATTGTCCAACTATTTTTGAAGTCCATACATATGAAAGTAACACCTTGTTCAAAAGAAGTTATTTTTCTGACACTGGTACTGCTACCCGTAATAATTTCGTATCTCTATCACTTTGTTGTGACGTCAAAATAAATTTAAAAAATATTCCGATCACTGCCTTTGCTTAACAGAGAATGTAATTTGATGTATTTGTAAAAATTACAAATATTATGTATGCGCATATATACCTTAACTTTTCTGCGCTACCGTTCTGCGTCACTCTGTGCAACCGACTCGCAGATGTTTCTGCGTCACTTCTGCGTTAATTGTGGTAAAATCGACGGCTGGCCTGACCCATATTTCCAAATGTTACACCTTAACTATGTTTGTATTTTATCCAAAGACTGCTCACTCGATGGGGTTTGTAATTTTAATGAAAATGAAAAAAGAGTGCTAGTCTGAAAATTTTTCGATCAAGAACGTAACCTTGAAAATTTATAATAAAACCATGACTACAGAAGTGAGCTGAAAATTAAATGAATCAATTACTCAATCGGAAGTAATTTACATGAAATACAAAGAGGTTTGTTATCGTAACAAAGTAAACGTTAAACATCAGGAAATGACTTCGAGCGGGTACAAAGTAGGGATGTTCTCGAGCTGCGAACGTTCGTATCCGTAACTGTAAGTATTTTACTATATAAAATATGCAGACCGCATCTGACTTTTTATATTATTGTGTTCTAGTGACCCCATGCAGGCTTCAATATTATATGACGGATGTTTCCAGTGAGTACCTAATTGTGGTGCGATACGGATTGGTAGAAGTCACATAAGCATCAGCATTTCTTTCTCTGCGTATGTAGGTTTCCTCACAATGTTTTTCTTCACCGTTTGACTATAGCAGTTGGTATTAGGTATCTTATAAATTTATTGGTAGGTATATAGTCAAGGCCTCATGAAAAGGTTGAAAGTCACCCAAAGGGCAATGGAGAGGGTTATGCTCGGAGTTTCTCTGCGAGATCGAATCATAAATGAAGAAATCCGCAGAAGAACCAGAGTAGCTGACATAGCCCGAAAAAATGCTAAACTAAAGTGGCAGCGGGCAGGGCAAACTGCTCGCAGAACCGATGGTCGATGGGGCCGAAAAGTTCTCGAGTGGTGACTGTGTACCAGAAAGCGCAACGTGGGGAGGCCCCCCACTATACTAGAATTAAAAGACAGGAGGAGTAGGAAATGTATTGAGTAGTCAGCAACGCTATCTTTTAAGGGCGTGCATTTTTGCTACAACTGCACGCCTTAGTTAGGCTACCCCTAAACAAAGAGGTGTGACGTAGTGATGTGAACCGATCACAATTTTCAGCACCGGTATTTTTCAATTACTATTGATAAAAAAACGGTTTTTACCGATTAGAATCACGTTTTTTCTACGTCCGTTTCCACGTCTGAAATAAAGATTTTTTTTTTTTATTTTCACACTATAAAGATAATATATTTGACTAGCCCTCCGGAAAAACAATCATATTATATCTTATGCTTTGTCCTGTAATTTAAAAATCAACCTCGAGTACCTATCGATCCTATTTTTTCAGCTGGGGTTTCATTTTTTTGCGGGGAGGTATGGGCACTCAATCATGGGGGTCCAGGATCGATTTCACACGGAAATAGTAGTAAAAAAATGTTTAAGTCAGGAAATATAGGATACCTCCGACATCCCTAGTGCAGGGCGCGGGCTGAAGGGTGCCATTGATGAAGCCAGTCTATTTCAATATTCCTTAATGGAAGAAAAGCAATTATTTGGACACGTCCAATAAAATAATTTATTAAAATTAATAACGTTCAATCAAGGAACGCCTCATTTATAAATCAAATTCGTTGTTAGTAGGTCAAACACAGCTGTTTGAGGAGTAAAATCATAAATAGTCTGTCGTATACATTGACCTCCTATGTCTATGGTCGTATAATATTATCCTTCAAAGATATTTGTATTTGTATTTGTATAAATATTCTTTATTTTCACACCAAAAACATACAGCAACAAAAACAGAATAAAAATAGCATAAGGGTACAAACGGTGGTCTTATCGTAGTGTATTGTACGTGTTTACCTCGCCTCCTTCAAAAAGTGGTAGAATTTGTTTTTAGTTGAATCTCACGTTGGTATCTCCATTGTTAAAAGCTCTAATTGTTCCCTGACGACTTTGGTCCCTGGCGAAAAGCATAAAATAGAGATCCCAATCACTCCTCAATTTTCTGTAAACGTTGGCATGCTAAATTATTGTTTAGCAGACTTGTTTAATTTGAAACCATTCTTAGTCTTACTCTTAATGAGAAAAAACTGTCTATTGTCCAGTGAATTCATGAATTCAAAGATATCACTTTTTCCTCCGTGATTTATTACAGCTCGTTAAGACTAATTTAAAAAGAAACTCGGATAAAATTCGACCTTGAGATAGCGACAGAGAAAGTAATTTTGAATGGCGTGCTTATTAAATTTGAAACTAATTGGCAGATTTGTTTTTAGAACCTATTATTAATTAAATTTCTTAGTAGATACCTAATTATTGTCACAGTTTACAGTGGTGAAACACGGCGGTCGTGCCCGGTTGTTAACCGCTGACGACCTACGTCGTAGGTCAGCGACAAATGGGCCGCAGTGCGCACGACTCACACCTTGACAGTGTTAGCACTGCGCGAATGTCATTATTTTGAGCTTAGCAGCGAACGATATTAATTATTTCATCATCATCATCATCTCAGCCGATGGACGTCCACTGCTGGATATAGACCTCCCCCAAGGATCGCCATAACGACCGGTCCTGCGCCGCCCTCATCCAACGGTTTCCCGCCGCCTTCACCAGGTCGTCGGTCCACCGTGTGGGGGGCCTACCCACGCTGCGCTTTCCGGTACGCGGCCGCCACTCGAGAACCTTCCGGCCCCATCGGCCATCGGTTCTGCGAGCAATGTGCCCCGCCCACTGCCACTTTAGTTTAGCAATTCTTTGGGCTATGTCAGCTACTCTGGTTCTTCTGCGGATTTCTTCATTTCTGATCCGATCTCGCAGGGAAACTCCGAGCATTAATTATTTAGTTTGCCATTATATGTTCACTGTGTGAACCGAATATCTAAAAAAAAGTCTCAACACAACATTTTGTTAATCGAACTAGTAACTGAAATACCGACACAGTATTTCAATCCACGAACGACTTTTACACGCTTAGTCTCCCGTCAGTCTAGTACATCTGTCAACTGATGTCATCGCGCATAGGCCCACCACACATTCCCACCGCTGTAACTCCTGTAAACCAGGATTAACAGCGGCGATCATTCACAACTCTAGACAATGAAGTCCAGCGAGGACGGGGGATGACTCTAATCTGCCTTGGTATACCCGCAATGAATTAATCAAAGAAGATAGGAGAATGAAAAAGAAATATCCGACTGATTAAACTGATGTCAGACTGATCGTCGAACCCACTGACACTGACTGAAGGATTTTCGTATGGTATTTTAATAATTTTCGTCAGTCTGACGCGACCAGACGCTCAGCGTATCTACCTATGCCAATACATTTTCTTTTTTCAATTATAGTACGGAATACTAATAAAATCCGCATGCTATAAATATTCCTAGCATGCCACCTGTGGCACGCATGCCAATAATGGTTCGCCATACCTGACCTACATTTTGCTAACAGAATTTCATCTGCTGCTTATTTCCATTACGGCACCACTCCAACCCATATTTGGCACTCAGTAAAATAAACCTGATATCTCAATAGTCTTTGTGACAAACGACTACTTTGGCAAATCTCCAGGAATTAGCTAAGTGAACATACAACGTGAAGGTACATACGAGTACGTACGTAGATGTATAGTTTTTGCAGTAATAAGAGGAAATAGCATAACATACTATTTCTGGTTGCACTGGTTGTCTGGAAGAAATCACTTTTAGTGATAAGGCCGCCTTTTGTACCCTTCTTGTTCGTGTATATTGTTGTTGTTTTTTGTATTTTTGGTGTGCAAATAAAGAATATTTATCTTATCTTATCTTATCTTAATACTTATTAATGTATATTGCGCGAGGCGGCCAGGTATTCTAAATCAGATCTTCCGAACATCAACATTTCACTATAGACAGACAAGTTAGTGCGCGACCATCCTGCGGGGCGCAGACGTTGCGGGAGGTGAGGTAGCACGTGCGACTGCCCTTTTTAGCGGCGCGCGCTTCCCTTCCCCGGCCCCGTGTGTAATACACATACATAGAATCTATGTATGTGTATAAAACTTATTGCAGGCATAAAGTCGGATGTCACAAATTTAATTAAAAACACAATTAAAAGCTTTGGTATTTCAAGTAACATGAATCGAAAGGTATTTAAGAGTCTACCAAGGATTAAAAAAGGAATTATAATTGCACAACTTAAAACTGAATAAATATGAAGCAATATGTTTGTCAATTTTGTTTTTGCTCTCCTGTAAAGTTGTCGTTTCGTAGATCCGACCATATGCATCTGTAGTCGAGAGATATACTCACGACCGTAATCCCTTTTGGGATGGTTCGGAAATTTTCTATTACCATCAACCACCACCACTACAAACGTACTATAGTTACATTACAACGATCTTTTTAGCTTCAGCTTAATAAGGTAAAAAGTAAGACAATGTTAGCAACTAGAACAATAAAATTTTTTTATTAAAACATATAGGTATACAGGATAAATTTTTGTATCACTGCGGATAACTTCAGCATGTATTCTACTCACCAAAACTGAACAACTTTTACTATGAAGCCAACATCGAAATCGCAAAAAAATCTGCTGTCCCATACATTTGAGTTGAGTTACGAGTTGGTAGGAACTGCATTTTTGTATGGGACAGGTAATTTTTTTTCTGGGATTTCGAATTTGGCTCCATAGTGAAAGTTGTTCAGTTTGATGAGTAGAATATGTGCTGAAGTTATCCGCAGTGATATAAAATTTAACCTGTATAAAACATATAAAAAGTATTTCTTTCTTTATAAGGAACCCAAAGCAGAGCAACTCTTCATTAGTAAAAGGAAAACTTTGCCCTAGAGTGCACTAAGATTAAGATGGGTCAATGTTGTTAAAAGTATTAAAGTCGAGAGCTTGCCGCGTTTGTCTTTAACCTACTTGTGGACGAAACAACAGAACTTTTACATAATATAAAAAAATATATATATTTTTGCCCGACCTCGCAAGAAAGAAGGAGCAATGTTTTTTTCGAATGTATGACTAATTCTTTAGCAAGCCCTACAGTCTAAATGGTTTGATTGATTTTATGTTTATGGAGTTTATGGTATATTACTAAGACCTTAGCTTACAATATACATACTCGTATATATAATGTAGAGTTTCTAGTCGCATCTTCTCTACAGCGACAAAACGTTCAGACGCGGTGGTAGCCTTAAACCCAAACAAAGATGTGACCTTTAATAAGTAGGTTGTAAGCTCCTATATACAACGTGTTTTTAAATAAGCGCAAAACCTCATACACCCCAACTGATTTATAACAAAATAATTAGATTGCAATAATAATTTCATAATTTTTATAATTACGATTTAAAGTTATTTGCATTTTAAGTTTTGAGGCTAAAAACGTGCTCATGAATACATTTTAAGTATCTTGTTTTGGTAGTAGGGTGAGTGTGTCCGTACGGAGGGTTGAGATCGACTTAAGAAAATTTTAAATGTTACGAGAAAAATATTAATTATTTTGAAAAAAATTACCTATGTTGAAACCATGATAATTTGATTCTGCTCTCGATTGTAAACAAACTACTTTCTAGTTTTGCGTTAATTCATTAACACGTTGTAAATATGATCGAAGTATCACAACTCACAACCAAATCCAGGAGCAAAAGCCAGTTAAACGATATCCGTATCAAAGTTTTAGCATAATCTAGTCTAGCTCCAAGGTTCGGTCTAGTCTCTAAATCTTTTACTAGCCCCCAGACGGCCACGAAGACCGGGTAGACCCCCGCCTCCCCCCTCATGTAGCCCCCACTAGCCCCCTAGTGAGACATTATGCTAAGTTGCCGCCATTATCATCGCCACACATGCTGTGGCTCCAATTTAAACATTAGCATTTTATTATATTCTTTATATTTTTGCTGGGATATAAGTAGAATTCGGTAAAAAAATTTGAATGAAGGGATGAAATAAGACTTTAATACAACAAATAAATAAAATACATTATTATAGGAGCAAAACTGTCAGCGTAAAAACAAATCTGCTGTTCCATACTAAACTGCATTACCTATTCGACTAAAATGCGTAAGGCAGCAGATTTTTTTTGTTCTGACAGGTTTGCTCCCATGGTAAAAGTTTTTCAGTTTGATGGGTAGATTATGTGGTTTAAAGATTAATGATACGTTTCCTTACACCATGTAGAATATAAATACAAAATATCTCACTTGGTTAATCCTAGTATTAAAATTGTATACAGTGTGTTTGTGAAAACATGGCAAATACTGAAACGGTGAATTCAGACCATCAAACTGAACAAGTTTCAGTATGGAGCCACCCTCAGGAAATGCGAAAAAAATCAGCTGCACCATACCTTCCTCCACAGTGAAAGTGGTACAGTTTGATGTTTGAATTCACCGTTTCAGTATTTGCCAGGCTGTCACTTACACCCTGTGTTTAAACTAAAATCTGACAGACTACACTGAACATTTCAACAAAAAAAATGACAAGACGATGTTTTAATAACATGTTTTGGGCACCAAGTGTTGCCTTGAAATTTCCACTCTTGTATCTGCCACCACTTATCTCTTTCAAAAAGAAACCTTGTTATCATTATTTCCTTTGAACAAAGGTGAGGCTTCATTCGAAGCACGTATTAACGAACAGGCCTTTTAAGGCGATGTGAAGGTCTAAAGTGGTTTTACTATAATAAATAATAAATAAATAAATGTCTTGGACATTGTCACACAAATTATCTAGTCACATTTAAAGTTCCAGAATCTAGCCTGGACTTGTATTATGATAACTAGACAACGATATAGCATACATATATAGATACAAACATCCATGACTCGGGTACAAATATTCATCATACAAACAGTTACTGTTGTCCCTTACGGGATTGGAACCCGCGACCCTCGGCACAGCAGGCAGGTTCTCTACAGACTGTGCTGTCGGGCCGTCAAAATGTCACTAAAAAAAATAGGCACCCGATAATAGACATCCCTGGCACTCCATACAACAATCTCACGAAGATCTCACTCCATACTAAGGATGGCGGGCCTCTCCCGGTGAGGGTACGGGAACTGGAGAGCAGGTCTACAGACTTCACGGCCTTCAAGCTCCGAGTCCCTGTCGCTCACTTGAAGACGTTCCTGCTCCCCGAAGTGTGGCCTACCGGAGTCGTGTTTAGACGCTTTAAGGAAACCAGAACAATAAACCCTAGGGAGTGTTAGATTTAAAATAATTTTAGTTGTATTTTGTAGGTATGTATTTTAGGTTAAGGTACCTATTTATAATATGGGTCCGTTATGACGTAAATTATTCTGTTACCTGATTGAAATAAATAAATAAAAGTCACGTTTATTAACAATAAATAAATAAAATACAAAAAAAATATGTGCTCCACACCCTGTGTAGTATTAACCTACTATACAGGGTGTAAAAACACCCTAGTAATATTAAAAATGGGTGAATTTAAAAGGGGTGATTTGGATTAGTTAGCCCATCAAACTGAACAGCTTTCACTTAGATAATTAATATAATATTCTATTCTGTGACCAAGGGTAAAATTACCCTCCTTTTGGTGCAGTCGGGTAAAAATAAGGTGGCCACACAGCTCAAATTAATAAAGGTTAAAAAAAAAACATTATTCATAGAAATGTGTATTAAAATTTTTCAAATCACCGGAATGCGTTAACTTTAGCTATAAACCCTGCCAAAAACGTTGTTTTACCATTTTACGCCTAAATGGTCGCCTTAAAAGACGAAATTAAAACACATTTAATGTGGCATTCTCAAAATAAAACGCCTGTAGTTAGATAGCGAGCAATGGAGGCAGTAAGCCGAGCAAAACACTGTAAATCCCGAAATAGCGTCGTTTATTTTCTACAGCAGTGATGCTTTCTTAAAACCTTTTCAGGGTATTGCGAATATTTGCATACTAAACTGAGATTAAATTTTGTTAGCTTCGTAAAACCGCGAGAGTGGTCGGGATGACAAAAATGATTTTGTATTGTGTTACGGTTTATGATTTTCGCTTGAGTTTTTGTTATGATTATGTGTGAAGTAGACAGTTTTATTATAAAGCTTTTGCACGCGACTTTGTTCTTGTATCAAAATAAAATATAGCCTATGTTACTAAGTAATAGTATAACTTTCTATCATCATCATCATCATCAGCCTATCATCGTCCACTGCTGGACATAGGCCTCTCCCAAGGCGCGCCACAAAACTCTGTCCTCAGCCTTCCTCATCCAGTCGCTCCCCGCTACTTTTTTTAGGTCGTCTGTCCAGCGGGCAGCAGGGCGTCCCACACTACGCCTACCAGTTCGCGGTCTCCACTCTAGAACTCTGACAACCCATCGGTTGTCAGTTCTTCGGCAGATATGGCCAGCCCATTGCCACTTCAGCTTGCTAATTTTCTGAGCTATGTCAGCCACTTTAGTTCTGTGACGTAGCTTTCTATAAGTGAAAGAATTTTTACAATCGGTTCGGTAGTTTCAGGGATTAACCCCTACATAGAAACAATTAAACTTTATAAGATACTAGTGTTTACCCGTGACTTCGTCAAAATCGGTTCAGTAGTATTTGCGTGATGCACGAACAAACGAACAAATAAAACAAACAGACAAACAGACAGATAAAATTTGTAAAAAAGGTTGATTTCGAGTCAGGGAGTTTAAGATACCTAAAAACCATATCGTAATCTTTTTTTTTGTAAATATCTTCAATGTACACACTTCAGTTACAGTTTTATAATAGTTTAGATACTAAATCCTGCTTCAGACCATCAGTCTGAAAAAAATATCGTTCACTATTAGAACTAAGTACCAAGTAGTATTACAACTAGTATTAGAACCTGGACAAATTGGATGACCAATGGCCAGAGGTTGCCCAAAACATGAACGAGTGGAAGAGCAGGGGAGAAGCCTTTTTTGCCCAGCAGTTGAGATGAAATAGGCAAATATAAAATAAATTATAACCAAAATCAACATAATGAAAAAAAAACTGCAATATTGAACGAGTCGAGAACCAATAGACTTTTCATATGGTACAGTCAGCATCAAAAGTAAGGCATGTTAAGTTTTCATAAATATCTGGACAACTGTACGATAGCAAACCTTATTTCAACTCACAAAGAAATCAAATTAATTTATCTGTCATTTTATTATTTGTTAAGTTAAAAACAAATGGTATCTAGTAGGAAATAGGGTTTATTTTCGTGTAATTGTTCAGATGTTTTTGAACACCGGAGATGCTTAGATACTTTTGATGCTGACTGTACATTAATTTTCTACATTGGTCTCATAGATAATGTTGTTAAGTTGGATAGTCGGAAGTACCCCCTTAAGTATGTAAAGCATTTAAGTTTACACCCTGCATTGATATGTGATTGTAAGTAAGTTATAGCCTGTAGGATCCCACTGCAGGGCAAAGGCCTCCTCTCACGAATAAGGGTTAGAGGGAGTGGGCCATACTCCACCACGCGGGCCCAGTGCGTGTTGGTGGAGGCAAGTTAGTGGTCACCTTGCTGTCAGAGAAAAAACGAGCCCCATTGTAACCCATTGTAAAACATTTAACCAGCTTTTGTTAGGGCTGTAAATCACATCCATTTACGCATATGAGACCATTTGATTCAACAATAGCATATGTCCATTATGCACATTTATTTTGCAGCAGTCATAACGTCACATCAAATTACACAGACAAACGGGCATTATCAAAGCATTGTACACTACCTAATTTACACTCCAATTTCACAACCAAATTTGTGCTCTATCTGTTGATTTATAAAGTTTAAAATGGAGCTGTTTGATGGGGATTGGAATGAAATCTGTCTGATAGGCAATCAGCGAGTTAACTGAATCGGACGCGGCTTGACATTGCGTGGCTTGTGCTTCCACCAGAAATTATTACCTACTGTCTTTGACTATATTTTATTATAAGGACTAGCCTTGCGGTAACATTTCCCTCATGTGGATTTACATTCAATTTATACCATATCACTAAACGAGACAGCCTATAATTGCGAAACCAGTGCGAAACAATAATTTCGAACTTAGAACGTTTGGGGTTCACACGAGACAACTTTTCATGATTTTTAACATTCAAAATTAGAATCTAAAGTTATGGGGAATAAAATCCAAAGTTGCGGATTTCATGTTACCTCGCCCCCCGCAAAAAGTGGCAGAAATGTTAGGGTTGAACTGCATCACACAGCACCGCATCGCATTATAGGGTTGAACTACACATAGCCGCACGCGATCGCACTTTTCCGTCGCTCCATCCTTTTCTGTCACTCAGGAACGTCATTTGCTAGAGGAACTTTTACTATGGGATTAATTTTTTGTCTGGAAAGTTTAGAATATCCTCTGGTATCTTATTATAAATAGCGTATACAGTGCCCCTTTAAAGATGTGTTCAGTTTTCAGAGTCGAAAATATGAGAATACTAATTTATTTTTATTTCATTTACACTGAAAAAAAGGTTTTGTTGTATATAACCAAACTTTAGTGATTTCCGAACTGTTTTGTAGAACATAATCAAACATTTGGTTATATTTTATATTTTATTTATCGGGTCGGAACGCATTTGTGCCGATTTTTATTTACTGTTGAACGGAACAGTTTCATGTCGCAAAACCTTAAAAAATATCACCTCAACCTCACACATAATTGTATAGCCAACCCCTCAGTCGCGGCAATTTATCGTGCACGGTAAAACAGGAGCCAAGTTAATCCGAATAAAATATTACGAGCGTTGCTCAAAGTGCCTCGGATAACGGCGTCAGGTTTAACATTACAATATACCTACATAGTTATTACCGGTCATAGAGTAGGCCGTTAATCATGTAGATGCATTAGAGCTTTGAAATTACGTGGTTATGGAGGAAATTTAGTAATTTGGAGTTGGAGATAGTCTTGGTTATTAATGTTTAGTTTTCAAATTGTGTCTAATACATCTTTGACAATCATCATCAGCCTATAAACGTCTCAAATCAAGGCGCTTACTCACTGATAATAATACTACGGGTGGCATGGAGATGAAACAGGTCATAAGTCCGACACACATCACACATCATCATCAATCATAAACAAATGCCTAAAAAGTCGTTTCCATCGACTGCCCGCCCAAAGGCGGAGTGCGGGGGAGGACAAGGAGTCCTAATTCGTTTAAGGATCTAGCTTTGGATATAATCCAATAAGAACAATGATTTCAAGCATACGCAGCTATACCACAGATTAATAATAAGCTACTACGGCTGTATTGCTTATGCTCGGCGACCGCAATTGCCCGTCTATGCGGGGTCTATAGCTTATTGGTTTGTGGGGATGACAATCCACCAAGCTGGCCCAATGTGGATTGTACCAATCCTGGGTTCCATATATTCCCAATAGGGTCAATGCTGTGTTTTTGTGGGTGAAAACATTGCGCAACCATTGCGCAACCATTGCGCTTAATACAACTTATAAATAACACGTTTTACGACATTTCCAAACTCATCTTCAAGCTAAAATGAAATGACATTAACATTGAATGGACTAATTGAATAACTCGTAAACTACTCCGCTCCGTAGTAATAAATAACTTGGTACTCAATAGTGCTAATTTGCATCGTTCGCACCTAACTTAGTTGCTAACTTACTTCCACTAACTTCTAAGTAGCCGTAACTTGTTATACGTGAAGTAAAAAGCTTTTACTGGACTGTCACATCTTCTTCAATTTGTTGTACTATGGTGTTCATTTAAATAAACTAGACACGGAAGTTTTTTTGGGAAATTCTGGAACACATAAAATGAAATTCTCAAATATATATTTGGTGTTATATTGGCTGAGATCCCTGCTGATGCTGATGAATCGATTTTAATGAAGCATAGTTAAATACTTTTGCAAAAAAAGAGCTTTCGAATTACAAAAAGCCGCATCAAAATCAGTCTACCCGTTTAGCCGCTAAATGGCCATAGACAAACACATAAGAAAACGGACAATACATGTCATAGTTTTATCTTACGGTAGTGTATAGTACTCTGTGGTTTTATCATCCCTCTATTTGCTTCGAGGGTTAAAAACCAGTGTCACCTCTGATAACATAAGACGAAATAATCTTTGCAAATAAGCCGTTCATGCATACGAGAGAGCGCTAAAACTAAGCCCGAACTGAAGCAAACTACCTGAAGTTTAAGCCGATATTCTAGTTACATATTTCGTAGTTAAGGTTTCCTTGAAAATATTAGAGAACTGTTTCAACTTTTACTTGGCCCGCTAGTTGGAAAATAGGAAAATTAATACATAACTTTTTGAAGTGTTTCCAAAGCTTGTTTGAGAGGTTTTGTTTTATCTGCTTAGCTTAAAAGGGTTGTTTCTGATCTCTGGAGGCATTTGAGAGTTTAAAAAGTTATCGATTATTACCTTTTCTCACCTCCGGATGGAAAGCGTCAATTGTCGTCCCGCTGCGCTAAACGAAGTTGTCGCTTTCCACCTCAGTCGAGGAGAAAAATAGTATATTAACCTCGGACAGTAAATAAGAAAGCCTCAGATCAAATGTATGTTACATGAGATCTGAGACCTTTGTTACTTTCCTGTCCTCGGTGTGTAATCTAGTATTACCTGTTTAACAAATTACATCTCTGGTCATCTGGACTAGGTGAGGAAGGCCGAAGACATAGTCTGGTTGTCTTGCAGTTGGTGATGATAGGCTGGTGATAGGCTGATGATAGGTGGATGATAGATAAGCAGACTACGAAAAAATATTTCCATTTGCAAACAACGAACATTGTGAAAGAAAATAACTATGACATTCCTTGGAACTCAACAAAGTTCCCCCCATCGAATACAATTAGAATTTTCTTAGTAAATAAATAGGTACAGAAAATAAGGCAAAAGATACTTTATTACATGAAGCATAAGATACAATAACTCAGCGTTACGCTAAGACAATTACATTTCTTATATGATACAAAACAAAGGGAAGTAACGACAAACACGGAGTTACTAACGACAAGGTCTAATTTACTCTATTTCCTTAGCGACTGTGTTCGATCTCTGATAAATGGCTTACATCTGTCGGATACAAAAACTGAGGAAAATTATATATAATATTATCTTCGTTTCTAATAAACAGTTAGATCAAGATACATATTGTATACATTGAGGACCAAAATCCCTTTCGGGGTTAGGAGCACTGTTGTACCTTAACTACCAAGTTGAACTTTAAGCTTACAATTGTAGCAATGATTTCATTTCATTTCATTTATTTATTCATTTACAATATAAATTGTGTTTGAAATATTTTACAACTAAAACATATATCTAAAAATTCAACAATAATTTGAGTTACATAGACGATGCAAAGTTAACAATAATATTAGGTATAATTTAATTTGAAGTTAAGGCTTTACTAATACACGACTAGAGAAATAGATACTTAATTAGAAATAATATTTATAAATGTAAGTGTCAGTATAGAACGTCAATGAATTTACGAACTTAAAACGAATAAATTAATCACATAAAACACAAACATTACTATAATAATTTCAAACATGTCAGAGATAAAATTAAATACCCAATTAAATAATATATTATGTCATAAATAATCAATAAATCTATAATAATAATAATAATCAACATGTCAATAATCTGTGCTAAAATTCACATTTATTATGTAGGTAATACTACGACCCTCAGAACTCACTAATACTATAACAACACTTCTCAATCAGAATAGCTCTAAGTTTTTTTTTAAATTTGATCCCGTGTAGCTAACTTTTTAAAACATAGAGACATAAAGTCAAGACCATAACCCCCTTGTGGAAAATAGTCGTGAGCATTATTATGTTGCTATACTAAATTCCATAACGTAAGATATTGTTGCTTTGATCCTTTGATCATTATCCTAACAAGTACTGAAACGGTGAAATTCAGACGATCAAACTGAACAACTTTCACTATGAAGCCACCGTCAGGAACCGCCAACCTGCCGCCGCCGCTTCCCTGGATACGTGCCTGGCTCCATAGTGAAAGTTGTTCAGTTTAATGGTCTGAATTCACCGTTTCAGTATTTACCAGGCTGTCACATAGGTACGGTTAAAGTTAGCTCTAAATCGCTTCTTAGCTATCAAACTGCCTTATTTTGTGCCCTTAGGATTATCTCTCCGTCAATAAAGTATAGTAGTATTTGTAATGAACGTGTGTGAATGTGGACTGTATAATGAAAACGATAGGTGAAATTATGAGCAAATGGGTTTAATCAATGAAAATCAAAGAAAAATACAATGTGGAAAAGCAAACCGTACAAGTTTTGTTTCGCTTCTGACAAACGTCAACAAAAATCAAAATAACAAGAAAGAAAACTAAATTTGAAACTAAAGAGTTTGCAACATTCCGACCCCTTGTGCATGAACGCACAAATTAGCCAAGTCAGTTAACATTTCAATATTGCAGGGTGCCACCCTTAAGTGCCCATGAAAGTAGGTACAGGCATCGCCTTAAGTACCTAAGACAATACATAATAATTAACAAATAAAGGGCTATAAAAAATAATTAAATGTCCAACCTGACTAATTTTTTTGAAGGCCGACGAAGCAAACCCCCTGAGGTGGCTACGTCCACCACCCTTACCACTCCATCCTTGCCTGGGAAAACCGTGGCAATGCGTCCTCGTGGCCAAGTTCCTCTCGGCAAGTTTTCATCAACTACCAAAACCAAATCTCCGACCATGAGGTTTCGCTCGGCATGGGTCACCTGACGGGGTTGCATGGTAGGCAGGATTTCTCTCACCCAACGGCTCCAAAAGTGATCGGCCAACCTTAACGCCTTCTTCCAGTCCGCCCTTCTAAGTAGGTCTTGGTCGTCTAGGGTGTGAGGTAGAGTTTGGTTAGATGAAGCACCGATGAGAAAATGGAACGGTGACAGGGTCTCCTGGTCATCGCTCTCGACCGAGACGTGGCTGAGAGGTCGCGAATTGACAATTGCTTCGGCTTCGAGTATAAGTGTGACCAAAATTTCCTCTTTAGGCGCCTTTTCGTGTAGAGTGGCGTACAGTGCTACCTTCACGCTGCGGACGAGGCGCTCCCAACAGCCTCCAAAGAACGGTGCAGCGGCCGGGATGAAACTCCAGCGTATCCCTTTGTTCGCGGCAAAGTCCTGGACGTCACTGTGGTAAAATTCCTTCAGTAGTCTATTTGCGCCGACAAAACACGTGCCATTGTCCGAGTATAACGTTTCCGGCGTACCTCTTCTAGCTATGAAGCGACGTATGCTCATAATTGCGGAGTCCGCAGAGAGAGTGTGAACCAGCTCTAGGTGGACTGCCCTCGAAGTCATGCACGTGAAAAGTGCCACGTATCGCTTTTCCTTTCTCCGACCGATAGTGGTGTAAATCGGTCCAAAATAATCCAAACCGGTGAACGTAAATGGCCGACGATGGTGAGCTAGTCTTTGTGGCGGGAGGTCTCCGGTTATGGGCTGCATAGGTCTTGCTTTTCTGATCCGACAAAAGAGGCATTTACTAGCTACGGTTCGTACCACGCTGCGCAAGCCGAGTAGCCAGTATCTCTGTCTCATCTCGTTAACGACCGTTTCGTTATTGGCGTGGCCGACCTTGCGGTGGTAGTGGTGTACCAACAAGCGAACAACGGGGTGACGGCCATCTAGAAGCACGGGCGATCTGACATCTGTATCGACATTCGTTACTGCCTTGATCCTACCAGCGAGCCGCAAGAGATTGTCTTCCCCCAACACAGGTGTCAACTTCACAAGTCGGCTACTCTTCGGGATTGGTTTTGCATCTACAATACACCGGAACTCTTCGGTAAAACTATCCAGTTGTGTTTGCTGCAGGATGTGCCTTTCAGCGGCTTTGATCACATCGGAGTTTAAGGGTTTAAGAGTGGTGGGCGTAGATGCGTGGCGGGTATGGTCAACACCACCATCTGTTTTTGAATTTCGAATCGAAACCAAAATGTTGCCAAATATTGCTGCAGCTTGATGTACCCGAGCTGTAGCACGTAACAAACGTAACCAGTCACTGAAATGACTTAAACTCGCCGTAATCGGCGTAGGCAAATTCGTACCAACAGAGGTGAGTCCCACCAGTTCATTAGGTTGGCATTTGCGCTCCTCGCGAACTGGCGCGACGTTCACAGGCTCCGTGGGCCAGTCCTCTGGGGACTTAAAAAGAAACGATGGGCCAATGAACCATCTATGGGAGAGGCCCAAATTAATTGGATGCATTCTGGTTGCATCATCAGCTACATTCAAGTCCGTTGGTACCCAACGCCAGTCTTTGATCACAGTATTTTCGGAGATCTCGCCTAAACGATGGGCAACGAACGGCTTGAAAGACCGTGCGTCGCTACGCAACCACTGTAGGACAGTCATAGAGTCTGTCCAGAAGTAAGTGCGTATCGGTTTTTTGCGATGACTATCCTTAATGGTGAGAGCTAAGCGGGAAGCTATCAATGCGGCCTGAAGTTCTAGACGCGGGATCGACATTGGCTTTAAAGGGGAGACTCGTGCCTTACTGGAGATTAGAGCGAGCTTGATACTGCCGTCTGGGTAAATTAAACGCCAATAGGCAACGCAGGCATACGCAAGCTCACTCGCATCTGCGAGGACGTGTAACTCCCTGTGCGAAGGCTCCGAATCCAAAGCCCTTGAATACCACCGAGGAATTATTAAGGTCGAAACTGATGACAGTTCGCGGAACCAATCGGACCACCTTGATGCCTCCGTCCCTGGTAGCTCCGTATCCCACCCAATGTTTAATCTCCACGCCTGTTGAAATAAAATTCGCCCTTTAACGACGATGGGTGCTAAAAGGCCCAACGGGTCGTACACTCGCATCAGGTGAGATAAAACGTTGCGCTTAGTGAGTGGGATGGCAGTCGTACTAGGCGAACAAGTCCGAAAACTTAGATTGTCGGTGGTGGGGTTCCAAGCAATCCCCAACGCTCGAAAGTTGTTATTTGAGGTGCCAAGATCTATTTCCGACGGCTGTATAGCTCTCAAGCAAGCTGGGACGAGGCTTAATGCGGCTGGGTCGTTGGAAACCCAACCCCGCATCTCGAAGCAGGCGGCATTGTGAACGGTGATTATATCTTCCGCTAATTCGGCCGCTTCGTCAACGCCATCTAGTGAGTCTATGTAGTCATCCATGTAATGGTTAAGTAAAATGGCGTCTACCGCTTTAGGAAATAAGTGTTTATACTCTTGAGCGTTTTTATTTTTTATGTATTGCGCGATAAATGGACTACAACACGCACCAAATATGACGGCAGTCATCCTAAACTCTTTGATAGGCAGATTTTTTGTTGGCCTCCATAAATATCTGAGTGCATCTCTGTCCCGTTCCCTGATTCGGACCTGGGGGAACATTTCCTTAATGTCTGCTATCAAGGCTACGCGACCCTCTCGAAAACCAAATAAAACTTTTATCAAAGGTTGAAGCAGGTCGGGACCAGAGAGCAATAGAGAGTTTAGGCTGACTCCCTCATTGGTAGCTGCGGCATCGTGTACAACGCGAATTTTACGCTTTTGTGGGTGGTATACACCGAAGTGTGGAAGATAAAGGCGCCTCTGAGACGTACTTTGATTAGAGGTACCTGAGTAGTACGTTTCAGGGGTGCATTCTTCGGCGTAACCTTTAGTGATCATGTTATTCATAAAATCATTATAGGCTTTAGCGAATTCAGGTTCCTTAATCATGCGTCTCTCTAAACTTAAAAACCGTGACATTGCCTGGGGGTAGCTATCAGGAACACGGTGTATGTCGTCACGCCACGGCATGCCTACCTCAAATCTACCATCGGGTAAACGTCGTGAAGTGGCTTCGACAATGTCTACCGCGCGTTGATCCTGTTTACTATTTATGGTTTCTGTTTTCGAAATCCCTAGCGAATCGATTCTGTAATTCTCTTTGATAAGGGACTCTAACTTTTCGTCTTCCGACGTCTCAATAAAGGTACCATGATTTACGAATTCGATCAATTTTGTCTTGCTAGAAGCAACGCCGTACAAAGTCCAGCCTAGAGCTGTCAAGCAGGCCACGGGTTCGTTTCTTCTACCAAGACGTGCTTCACGATTAATTGATAAATGCCAGTGTTCAGCTCCTATCAAAACAGTTGGTTTAGCATCACAATGCGTCAAAACTTCTACCAAATCAGTCAAGTGCGAAAATGATTCTATGGCTTCTCGGTGAATTGACTGTGGGTGTAAGGACAAAGATTCCATGGCCCTCGCACCTTTCACCAAGAAGGTTTCCTGTGTGAACCTGCCTTTAATGTGAAAATCAACATATGATATCGTGGTCTTTCGCTGAAGACCGCCGATACCATTTACCGTTATGGTTTGTTGTGGCCCCGAAGCCCCTATGCGCGCAGCGATGCTGTTCTCAATCAAGGTCGCAGTGCTGCCGTCGTCAAGGAGCGCGTACACGTCACAGGATCCTGCAGGACCAGACACGGTGACTGGGATGATCTTCAGGTAGGCCCTCGGACGAAGAGCTAAGATCGTATTTGGTTGGTTAATGCCTGTAGACGTAGTGGATACAACCACATCACGTTCGATTGGTTTAGAGATACTCGAGTTTTGTTGCTTATTTTGTTCCTTGGTAGTTAAGGCTTCTGTTACTGGAAGTGCGTCATCGTCCGTGTCGTGTGTATCGAGCGTGTTAACAAGTGGAGCGCCTAGTTTTAGATGTAGCAACGGATGGTGGCGTAGAGGGCATCCATCGATACCGCATGGGTTAACTTTGCACCTCAACCATTGATGTGAAGTTTGCCTTAGGCACCGGAAGCATACCTTTGCTTCACGTATCCAGCGCCACCTATCAACCATTGCTAAAGCCTTAAACTCGGCACACGACTTGATGTTGTGATCTTTTTTACAAAATGAGCATTCTTGTTTGTTTGTAGAACTGCCTTTAGGAACTACAGGAGCGGATTTAGAGTGTGTAGTTGTGTTTATGTTTTCCCGCCTTGTTTGTTGTTTATTAAAGGGAAACTGCGTTTGTTGGGCCGAACTAGACTCGGGTGATAAACCAAACCGAATATGCTGATCTAGCTCGCGCCTCAAAAAGTCAGATAGTATTTCGAGTTTGGGGCGGCCTGTGCCGTCCTGTACGGCAAAATCGGTCCACCTCATTTTAAGTGTTGGGTTTAATTTATTCAGCACTGCATGGAACAGTTCTGGGGAATATAAGTACTCTACCTGCTTTAAGAGTTTTATAGTAGCGATGGAGTTACGTACCCTATTGGTGAGGGTTCCGAGCTCTTTGAGTTCGTTACCTACGCGTGGAAGGTTCCTTAGCGAAGTCACCTCCCGGTAGACGATGAGCTCGGGGCGCGCGAAGTTGTCCTCCAGTGCGCGCATGACATCCTCTGGGTCCGGTGACGTCATCAAAAACGCGGCGACAGCCTCGCGAGCGGGCCCGCGCAGTGCGTTTTGCAGTCGATTTAAATTCTCTAAAGAGGAAAAAGTTGCTTTAGTGACGTCGTACGTGCGTTTGAAATATAACCACTGTGACGCATCACCAGAGAAGGGCGGAAGCTCCATCTTCTTTGCGCCTGAGGAGGCGAGAGCTTTTGCCGCCGTGGCCGTGTCTGCGACAGCCTTTAACAGAAGCGAGTTGTATTTGTCAGGCTCCGTGGATATGAGCGGGGGCATGGCGCCGGCCGCCTCGGAGTCTTTGACAAAACGGTTATTGTTAGACGCAATTGCCCGTGTGGTCGCCTGTTGGGGTATCGGCTGACCGGGGTGTGAAACTTGTTCACAACGTACTTGCGTTGTTTGATTTTCTACCCATTGCTTAGTTCTTTCGTGGCTTACCCTACTGCTGCGATGACTTCGTGTGCTGCTGCTGTTCTCCGCGCTAACATCTAAAGCAATAAGCTCAGCCTGCAGCTCGCTCTCCGCCACCTGTTGTTCCAGCGCTGCGAGCTCCCGCTCACGCTCGCGCTCCTTCGCGGCGAGCTCCCGCTCGCGCTCACGCTCTTTCGCGGCGAGCTCCTGCTCGCGCTCCAGACGCTTACGTAACACTTGAGCTTCCAAAGCGGCTTTTTGTGCTTTCACAGTCGAAGAAGAATTAGTTGTTGCGGTCCGCATACTAGGCGCCCGACTATCCTGACGACCAGGTTGGTCGGGTTGCGGACCGCCGGCACTACATGATTGTACAGCGTTGGATGACATCGCTCTAGTCTTACTACGTGTATTCATGGAACGAAAGGAAATGGAAAGACGATACGAAAGATGAATTAAAAACTAACAAAATGTGCACTGATTTTAATGGGAGAAGGACCAAAATGTAATGAACGTGTGTGAATGTGGACTGTATAATGAAAACGATAGGTGAAATTATGAGCAAATGGGTTTAATCAATGAAAATCAAAGAAAAATACAATGTGGAAAAGCAAACCGTACAAGTTTTGTTTCGCTTCTGACAAACGTCAACAAAAATCAAAATAACAAGAAAGAAAACTAAATTTGAAACTAAAGAGTTTGCAACAGTATTTGACTTGACCAGGGCATTTTAGTCATTCCTACCTTCGAGTTTGAAATAGGCTTTAAAAGCTTCTCCCTTAGTCGCCTCATATAAGCACCCACCCACCCACGTGAAGAAATAGGGTGGTCGTTTCTAAGCCAGAATTACCTCTAAATCCAGAACATCCCCTTTAAAATTAAGCTATTCAAAATTCCCACATCTGCTGTCAAATGGAGGTGTCTGCAGGGACTGATGCAGCGCATGTTGCACCAAACTGCATTATTTAGTTAGTCTTCAGGCAGCGTTTGCCTGACATGCAAACAAACTGACTTAGACATGTTAACTTTGTAGTGTTCGTGCGAGGTGAAATATCGGTGTGGCTGACTAGTAAGAAACCTATCGTTCCGTATTTTAAGGGGAGTATCAGACCATCAAATTGAACAACTTTCTCATTGGGACCAACATCGAAATTGCGAAAAAAAAGGGCTATCCCGTACATATTCGACTCAAGTACCTAGATTTGCAGTTTCGGAACCCTGTATGTATCCTACAATATTATTAATACAATATTAATATTAATAACAATAGATTATCGTCACTTGGGGTGAAGTCCACAATAGTCGGATAACTAAACAAGCTTTAATTGGACGATTAATTTTAACGAGCTTCCCTGAAATTGATGCTAATCGCTGTAAACAATAAAAAACGTCGTATTTCGACAGCAATTTCACCAATTATTCGATAATTTAACTGGTTTTGTTGAAAGTTCTATTTTAGCAAAATGACCTATATTCTTGTTTTGAATTGCATTTAATTTAAGGGTTTGTTTAGTTTCCGTTCGAAATTAATTTACCAAACCAAATTGTTATGTGTGTGTTATTACGTTTTGTTCCTCTGTTAGCTGTACAAAGTAACACTAACTTCCGACGTGGTGGTAAATTCGGATAATATAAAGATAGGTACATTTTATAAAATAAAAATAAAAATCAATTAGCTGAAGGTTGTATACTTTATTTTACCGGAAACAGTATACAGAGGGTACAAAACGTTTAGTCTTATAAGACCTTCCAAGACGCAATCCGTCTAAATAGATTCATCATATTATTATTCATTTTTATTTGTCGGTGCAGTATCCGCCACTCTTTTTTCTTTTCCGCTAGTGTCTTGAGTTCTTGATACGACACGACATCAACCTTTTCCTTCATTAAATACAAATACAAATATAAAACGACGACGACGACGACGACGCTGGCGACGGGCTCACCTCCCGTCACACTGGACAGAGTTTCGGTACTACTGGTGAAACGTGGATGTTCTGAGGTTTCAGAATATCTCTGACTACCCCCTCGGGGAATATAGTCGTGAGCATATGCTTATGCTACAAATATAAAATACAAAATTATTTATTTATCTTTTTTTTTTTACTTGGGCTAGATAAGTCTGTCTGGGTCTTCCTCTGCATCTTTTCATTACACGATCGAAAACCGACAACATGCTCAAAAATCCTATTTTGTTTGTTTTTGAGCATTTTGTTTATATTATGAAGTTTCACATATGAAAATCGTCCCGATTATTATCGTTATAAAACCCCTTAACCCCGTATATTTTCCATTCAACACCCTGAACAAAGCAAGCGGAATGAAATCGAGATAAACAACGTCCCACAATCGATAACGAGTTAAAAACACCAACCCTTTCGACCTTCGTAATAAATTGGGCCAACGAAACAACGGATAAAAAACCGACTAAGAGTGTGTCCATGATATGGTTCTGCAGCTTTTGTATCTTAATTATTGTTTAACAACTTTTGCTCTGTTCTTATCCATGTATGCTAAAGTGATCTTCACGAAAACGCTTTGTTAATAAAAAATAATTTAATTTACTTAAAAATTACTATGAGCTACAATACAATCTAGTGTATATTCCGATATTTTTCTACAGTATTTTAAAACCTAATATTATCTTGGAGCGCAAATATCTTGACGTATCTTAGGTATAAAAGCGTTAAAAAAATCGCATGTATTGGTCCAACTATTTATTAAACGATTTTTCTTTTTGTTTTCTAGGGGATCGATAGATGGCGCTACGGTTTGTGCGAAAAAACGTCAACATATCAAAAAGTGTTTCTTTAAAATAGTAAAGAGTGAAAAGATGATCAAGAAGATGCCAACGCATCTTTTAATGACATATTTCATTATTTACTAATCATTTTAATCGAAAATTCTAAACTTTAACGCCTGACATGGCTGAATGGGCTCGATCCCTTGGCATTAAAAAAAGGGCAGGCACAGACTTGACCAGATTTTGACAGTATCTCGCTTACGGCTCTATGGGGCGATAAACATGTCATCTGTCGAGTTTTTTGGGAACTAAATTTAAAAAAGAAAAGAAAAACGCTCATTAATGATGTTGTTTCAATAAAATAAATAAATAAAATGATTAAAAGTTAGGTCAATAGGGTCCAAAATAAGTAAGTAATTGACGGAAGCACACAGACAGATAGAATGGATGACACTATAAGGCTTCCTGTGTTTGACTATGGAACCCTAAAAAGATTCAAAACAAAAACTCTGTTTTGAACAAAACAAAACATAACAATCTGATTTATGAAAATTAACTCGTTTACCTGTCATAGCTTAATTAGAAATTGCTACCTATTAATCAAAACCTTTCGGTTTACCGATTTTATGTTTGAAATATGAACTGGTGCGCAGATGTCGCGGTGTAGTTTGTTAATTGGGTATACATAGTTGTACTATGCTTTTAATATAAGGTATACTAAAGGATATTTTCCACTAAAGCTCGTTACACATTGTCGAATGGTCATCGGTGACACGATCTCTCGGTGACAAAAACAATAGAGAACTAAAGCCACACCAAGCCGAGACACTGGCGAACATGTCGAAGAAATTGCAACTTATGGAGTTGACATGAAAGTTGTAGGTACCTACTCGTCGTGTGAACGCTCCGATATTAAAAAGTTATCAGATTTCCCTTCACAAATAGGAATGTAGGGATACACTTATAAGAAAAAACGAGGTTAAAAATCAAGCTTAAAAGAAGATATTTCCAGTAGGTAGGTAATTACCAATCAAATTCAACACCAAAATAATTATTCAATATATTAACTTGAAGCCCACCTATTAAATGTCCAATGGACTGCAAATGGACACCACGACCACCACGAATGGACCCTAATCATGGACACCTTTCGACCCCCCATACACTACCAACCACCTACCAACTCATTTAATCTTTAGTCAGATTATCATTGGTCAGATATGCAAGCCCTGACTGACTAGTTGGTTAAACCAACATGACATTAACGTGACCTATAATGTGTCTGTTGCGTGAGGTTTGTTTCTTTAGTGTACCTACTATTATAAACAGAACTTCATATCATCATCATCAGACGATAGATTTCTTGGCATTTAAATGGAACTCATTTTTGTTGAGTAAAGTTTAAACATTGAAATAGTCATATATCAAAAATTTACCATTATTTAATTTTGTAACTTCACACTTTAAATCAGCCAATTACAGACTATAGTATGTCCCTAAAATTTCAGCAAAATTGACCGAACGGCTTTTCCTGTACATTTTGTGCGAGGCTCTTTGTGTGTCAAGCTGCAATTTTTTAATATTTAATTATTACGTATGATAATACAATTAATTAACAAAAGAAAGCTGAAATCATCGTTTGTATAATCAGTGTAACAAATAGCGAGCTCCGTCCGTCCACCGTCTAGGATCCATTCATAATATGAGCTGAAAAAAGCGAGCGTTCATTAGCTGGATCCGAGTTGGAGGCTTTAATAAGATTATAGTGCTGGGCACATAAACCCCGAACGTGTTTAATCCATTTAACCAACAAAAATAGGAAGATAAAAATTATATGGATAAAGTTTTGGGGAAGCTAATGTGAAATTTGATTTTCAGATTTGTACAGAACAACAGATTTTTTTTCGCGATTTCGTTGTTCAGTTTAACATTCTGATCATCCCCTTAAAACCGCCCGTATATTAGAGTTATTGCTATCCATCCTATACAAATCTCATTGCAGGGCACAAGTCTACCCTAAAGGATGGTGGACGGAGGAATGGGCGTTCGTCCACCACGCGTGCCCAATGCGGATTGTTGGACTACACATAGGTATGCATCATAATTTCTTCTTCAGCGTATGCAGGTATATTTCCTAACGAGATTTTCCGTCACCTTTTTACCTTAGTCAGTATTTCCTTATACAGTGGTATTACGTACATAAGTTACATAGTCACGTGGTCTCAGCGGCACTTGGCATTTCGTCCGTGCGGATTCGAACCCGGATATGACTGAGTGTACTCAATCATGAGGTTCCATACCTCTCCGCAACGCGCCACTGACGAAGGTCTCGTATCACGTAAAAACTAATGTATCAATCATAATTAGGTTTCACGAAAACCCATTCGAGTAACGTTTACTTTTATTTCATTGCAAGTGAGATGTTTAAGTTTTGTGTTTGCGCACGAAGTCGAAAGATTTATAACTATTTACTACAAATATACAATTTAAAAGGTAGCTGGAAATAATTACCATCATCAAATAAACCATTCCCGCTTTTAATGCAAAGTTTCAAAATGTAACGATTAGGGTAAAACCGTGACGAGGTATCTTTATTTAAACATCAAAGTAACTTTTGACTATCCGCATTTAACTAAAAGCCAACTCGCTCCTGACCGATCGACTTAAGTGGTTTTTGGGACGGGCTTTACAGACAGACTTTGGGATTTGCATATATTTAAATAGAGCCGACTGGGAATCTGTGAGTGTTTGTCACAAATTATAGTTGATTTCCATTAATGACGGTTCGTAGACAAAATAAACATTAAGCATGCATAGGCTCACGACTGTACTCCCCGAGGTGTAGTCAGAGATATTCCAAATAGATACCATAATTCAAAATGTCCACATTCTACTAAATATTACCCTGAATCTGTCCATAACAGGGATAGCGCCCTTCGCCACTTGCATTCTTGCTTCTGCATGTTGTTTTCTTTCACAAAAACACCGGTGGAGTTTCGAATCGCACAAAATAGCGTTTCAATCGTTCCTCAAAACCCACTCAAATGCAAAGGTTAAGAGACGGAAAAGAAGCCTGTGAAGACTCTTGGAGTCGATGGCACATCATTAAGTTTGACTCGCTATCGTGCTGAAGCGATTTGCAGACCGGTTTTATAGGGTCGTTGATTGTCCAGATTGTGTCGTCTGGGATGCTCTCTTCCTTTACGAATATTATTTTTGTGTTAGTATTCTTTCATTCCTCATCCAAACCGGTTCCCGCTGTATTCACTAGGTAATCACCATGTAGAGGTCCTACCCTGTGCCTTCAGGTACGTGGTCGCCACTCAAAAACTTATCGGCCAAAGGAACGGTCGTTGTGGTGATCTTTGGGGGAGGCCTATCTGAAGTCTTTGGTCTGAGATGATGATGATGATCCTAAATATGCGGTACAAATTAAGTTAGACCTGAGAAGTCCTGGTCAGGTTTTACTGAATTCAGATAATATGTTTCGCAACAAATCAACGTTTAAGTATAGCTATAGATAGTGCTTATGAATTCTCTAACGCTACGAATTTCTGAAACCGCATTCGGTTAAAACCGAAATTCAGACCCGGCCCAGCCATTCGGCATGATTGATCAACGGCGCCGGCGGCGACAAAAACACCTCTAATCTGAACCCACCCTGTTTTTTGCGGCCGCTTTTGTTCGCCAAGGAACACCGATAAAACGCACCTAAGAAAAATAACCCTAGCTTTTTGTAAGTAGTTATCAAAGAATTCGTAATAAAAAGACGTGTTCGTTCGATTCCGGAAGATATGGATCCGGAAAAGCCGTCCATTTGTGATTGATTACGGTTGGGTTTTTTCACCTTCTCACCTTTGAATGAACTGGTATTTTTCCGCAGTTTGTTGCTAACGCTGGCCTTTTCCTTGGAAAGTTGTATGACGGAAAAAATCATATAAAATACTGAGTAGGTACTACTACGAGCTGTGTAAACGTGTAAACTAAAAAAAAATATGGTATTACAGAAAGGTGAGGTCGTATTTAAAGGGTACTTCAGACCATCAGATTGAACAACTTTCACTATGGAGACATGGAAATCGCGAATGAAAATCTGCCTAGGGCAAGCCAAGCCAAAAAAAACATCCAAGCCCAGTCTTGAATTGTGCCGGCTTGATAGCGACTCCGATAGATGTGAATGTAAAAGATGTAGGTTGTATTATTATTTTTAAGTGTTCCATACCTAAAAAAGAAAAAACTGACCCTTATAGGATCACTTTGTTGTCCGTCCTTTGACAGACTTCAAGAACCTTTTTCTCAGGAGCGGGTAAAGGTAGCCATCAAGTTGAAATTAATATCAAATACTAAGGTATACGTCCCTTGAAACCGTAAAAATGCAAGCATCCAAGTCAACCCAATCAATGGCCATTTATGCCATACAAGAATGTTGATACTCGCAAGTTGACTCATCACAAATGAAAAACTAGTACCTTATAGGTTCCCATAGATCTAGAACAATGAGAATTGGCCAGAAGCAAGGTCTCACAGCTCAAGTAAAGAAATTTCAAGTCAAGTCAAAAACTGTGATGTAGACCGTGTGTGGGAGAAATTAGGTTTGTTTGTACTGAGCCCGACTTGCACTTGGCCGCTTTTTAGTTTTGAAGGCGGATTTAATGTTTTGTTAATGTTGTTTTGTCTTTATCCCACTGTGAAAAACAAACACCTTAAGACATTTACCGTAAATACGTCTCACGGAAGACAACAAAACCTAAATTGTATTTAAAATCACCTTAACCTAATGCTCATCTTATATCAAATCACTTCAATCCATTTCAATCTTTACTTGTTCCGAATAGAGTACATTTCAGTTTGACGGCACTTGACAGAATCGTTGAAATTATTCAACTTACGGAGTCTCTTCTCTGTACTCTTAAGTCAATGATATAAGAGTAAAAGTAGCGTGATTCGTGGGAGTTTGTAGCAATGTGGTGGACGTCGTAAGGTGGGGGATTATCGTCACGCACCCTGGATTTCAAAGGACAACGGCAGCCTTAAAGGATAAGACTTGAGAGATAAAGACTGACATGTTTCGAGTCTGAAAGATTATCGACATAACAAGCATAAAATCACGTCCGTAACACTTTCGGGGTAGACGGAAATGCTGGTACTGCCAGTGGGAACAATTCGTCGCTAATGCCGTAAAGAGGCGAACCTCAAAGGGTCACAATAGTGTGGGGACTTGCCATAGATGTCAACAACCACAAGTTATAGCAAAGAAGCTAAAATATGGCGATATTTTATTATTACCGTAGCTCTCGAAAATAATAATATGCTCCATACAAAGACACGTTCACCTTGAACGTTGCAGTGGGATGTTTATAGGCTGATGATGATTGGCTGTATCCTGAATGATCTTCTCATTTGAGGTCATAGGCGTATCAAGTTGGGCCCGGTCCACCCCAGAATCCTTCTGGCCCACCCCAGAAATCAAATGAATTAGTTATTCTGCGGCATATAACATAGATATTACAAACTAATCCTTTTTTAGGCAATAACAATATTATCCTTTTGGATTTCGTTCAAATTTAAGATAAAAGACCTCTCCAATTTCAGAACAGTGTCGTCTTTAGATTAAACGTAAATTTTTTAATATTCTTATCTAAAATTATAATTTTTAAGTGAAGTCGTTGAAAGTGTTTTTACAGTCGATTTTATCCGCTAAGTGGCTTGGACGGGATACTGGCAGCAGATGCAAATTTTATATTACGTTCTAAATTAAAAATGCAAAATGAAGATGACGGATATTTTTAATTTTATTACGACTACGCTTGCTGAAATCGGTCTACAAGATGTTAACAAACGATAACGAAACGAACACATACCCTTAAAAATATGTTTCAGGATAATGCTGCATTATTGAAAAATAAATAAATAGAACTGACTGGAATCGCTTTTAGTGATAAGACCGCTCTTTGTTCTCTTCTCTTTCTAGTTATTGCATTTGTCTGTTCTTGTTGTGCAAATAATGAATACTTATTTATCTTATCTTTATCGTATCGTCACACTGGACAGACTTACGGGACTACTGATGAAGCGTGCATATTCTGAGGTTTCAGAATATATCTGACTACCCCCTCGGGAATATAGTCGTGAGTATATGCTATGCTTTATCGTATCTTATCTGGTTTCCTATCGAAGCGCAAAACAGAGACTCTTGGAGTGCACGGACGGATGCTTTTGCCCAACAGTGGGAAATCAATGGCTGATATAATAATAATTAAACCTCCCAAGGTGTGAGAACAGGAGTCAAAGTTTGTAAACAGAGTTTCGTAGCGAAAAAACGGGGATTCCAGCTAGTAGGGATATTATATAAATATTTTTAAAAACCATAAATACTCTTTCTTTATTTTTATAATAAAATAACAAACTGATGCTGACATTTAAGCATAAGTACCTAAAAAACTCAGTTGACATCAATAATCTTGTATAATCTCATCTCACTAATATTATAAATACGAAAGTTTGTGACGATGTTTAGATATTTGGATGTTTGTGACTCAATCACGCATAAACGGCTGAACGGATTTGGATGAAATTTGGCACACAGATAGAAGGTGTTCTGGATTAACATATAGGGTACTTTTTAAAGGTTCTCGCAGACGGAGTCGCGGGCAACAGCTAGTAGCATATATATAAGGTTCTTGGTTGACATAAAGTTACATAACAAGAAGAAGAAGAAGTTACATAACCAAAAACTCCCAATATTAATTTAACTACCGTAACCTCATGATGTAATCCGTTAATTACATCCACTACGATGACGCATAATATTGTTAAAGCAAAACATACTTTATTTCCGTGTCGTTGGGCAGGTAATTAAAATACTTGGATAATTGAATTTACAGAGTCGCGGCCCATTAAGGGGATTTCCTTCAGGATGTGATCCTCGGGAACAATGTTTTTGTATTACAGTATTGTAAGAAAATACGTGTGGTATAACTGTGATGGACAAATACAAAAGTAGTTTAATTAGAAAACATTGAGTACGAGGATTTAGTGACAAAGATAGAGAAAGGTATGTCGAGATGGTTTGGTCATATGGAAAGAATGGATGAGAGCAGATTGACAAGTGCAATCGATAAATCAAGCGTAAAGCATCAATTACATTGCCCAATTTGCAGGGAGCCAACATCTAGTGTAGGATAGTGTAAATGCGTGTTGGCGCTCTCTCCTTATGTTGGGCAATGTAATTGATGCTTAATGAATGTGGAGGAAGCTAGAGAGGTTTGTTAGGATTGTAGCTGGTGGTGTTCCGTTGTCTCTGCCTACCCCAGTGGAAGACAGGTGTGAGAATATGTATGTATGTACGCATTGTAGAAAATAAAGCCGGCTACCTACCTATATAATTATATTATAACTGCCTCCGTGGTCTAATGGTTAAGAGCATTGGGCTCTTGACACGGAGGTCGTGTGTTCGATTCCCATAGGGGACACCTAGTGATATGTCACTTTGTGCGTTTTTCCCCAGTTGGTTAAAATAAAGACGATTTCGTGCTTCGGATGACACGTTAAGCCGGTCCCTAGTTAGTCCCGGCTACTATCTCTGGTAGTCGTCACATAAAAACCACGTCAGAGGCTGTAAGGCGGTTTGAATAAACTCTGACACCAGGGCATCGTAATCGTGAAAAAGATCTTGACTTGAAGACCCAAATGTATGGGTCAGCTTGTTTTTTTTTATCTAGGACCAGACCGCCAGGGGTGTACCCATACAACGATCGAGTGTACTATCCATACAATCAGAAGATGAGGTCGGTGTGGGCATTAGAGATGTCGACAATGCCTGATAAAATTATGCACAAACAGGGTCCTTCTTAATAATGCTGAAATTTTTTTAAGAGGATGATCAGACCATCAAACTGAACAACTTTCTCTATGGCACCAACATAATACAGCTGTACTTTTGGCACAGAGGATCATAAATGTGCTTTTGGCTCGAGTTGGTTTGCAGTTTCGTATGGAATTTCGATTTCGATGTTGGTTCCATAGACAAAGTTCTTCAGTTTGACGATCTGATCATTCCCTTAAAAAGTGTCTGCATTAAGCAGGACTCTATAAAATGTATATCTAACCCAAAAACTGTAGGAGTACGATGGTCCGATCTCTCAGTTGGTAGGTTGGTACAGGTAGTCACTACAAGTCTGGACTAGAATCTGCTTGGATTCTGCTACTTCAAATAATTGGAACTAGCTTATCTTTGTGTGTGTGTGTGAAAGCGTATCTGGGGCGACCCCCTGGGCGTCATTCAACATCCTTCTTGCATCCTTCAGATCGTCGAAGTTGTCATAGCAACGCATACCGAATTGACATCTCACCGATTTTCAACCGATGTTTGCGCTTCTTCTTCTTCTCGTGTGGAATTGTCACGTCTTCTTCAAATCGTCAATCTCCAGTATCTTGCCACCTCTGTCGCACTGGCTGATGCGCTCATTAGATCCCCCTCTCCGCACTGTGGTCCACCTGTACAGACTGTTAGGTGCGGGGTGGTTTGTTGTAGTCCGCATTGACATAAAGGGTTGCTGTTTTGGGGGATAATTCCCCATTTTATAAGATTGTCCTTGGTCCTGCCCACTCCCACCCGCAGGCGGTTTAAAGCTTTCCACACAGTCCATGCCTCCTTCCCACCGGGGGGTAATGTTTCAGCTGGTTTTACGAAATTGGGGAGGTGTGTTGTTTGTTCCCTCCAGTGTCGCATGTTTGCGCTTAGTGAATCGCACTCCTGGAATCGCTGGATAGACTAGATCACCAAGTATCTGTAGGAGCTGGAGGTGCCCAACTGGACTGAGATAGCACAGATAAAAGATGAATGGCATGTTTTGTTTTCGTAGGCCAAGACCTACTTCGGGTCCATGAGCCAGGATAGTAGGTAGTAATTAAGTAATCTGTGTGACAATGCCTAGAACGGATAATGCCCAAAATACGAATTTATCTAAACTATTATAAAACTGTAACTGAAGTGTGTCTGTACATTGAAGATATTACAAAAAAAAGATTAAGATTATGGTTTTTAGGTATCCCTGACTCGAAATCAACCATTTTTAGAAATTTTGTCCGTCTGTTTGTTTGTGTGTTTGTTTGTTTGTTTGTTTGTTTGTTCGCGCATCACGCAAAAACTACTGAACCGATTTTGATGAAACTTATTTTGTTTGATAGCTTATGATCTGACTTAAAATCTGGTATATAATTTGTGCGGACGAAGTCGCGGGAAAACACTATTTATATATAAAAGCGTAAAACAAAATGTATTTTTCATTCGTCAAAGAAATTATCAGTCTAAATAATTTTCATTCAATCGTATTTTTCAAATGAACGATTCTATCTTTTTGATACAAGGAAACCTTTTTCAAATTCACTTCCTTGTTACGATCTACTTTAACAAAACTTCTGCCAACTTTTTTAACCCTAAAGCGCTTTCTACAAGGATAATATGCATGAACAAATTTATTTTGCTCCTAACTACATCGCCTTTATGCTTCCAATGGGTTTTTACGTAGTAGTAAATGATAAGGAAACTTCCATTGAGGAAAGATTCGACAGCGCTCTCTGGGAAACCCAGAACGTGTGAGAAAGATTGATGTCTAACACAATATGTCTAACAATTAATTTATTAATTTCAGTGTATTTTGGAGCTTCAAATCTTTAGTCATTTGGAAAATGATTGAGTGATTGGTGAAGACTGTAATAGGTACCTAAGACTCTCACTTTTATTATAGGTTTGAATGTCGTCGGCCTTAACAAAAAAAAACTTTTTTTTTATCTAAAGAATTTTTTTCTTTCAAATATAGGTAACTGTCTAACAACTGTGTCGCTTCTTTGAACTCTGCATCAAACTTAACGTAATAATAGGTAAAAGGTGTAACAAAACTCCATAGTAATTAAAGGGGTGTTTTAGACTATGAAACGGAACAACTTTCACTAGGTACGGAGAAAAGGGCGCAAAAAATTAAAAAAATATATATAGTGAAAGTTGTTCAGTTTGATAGTCTAAACCACCCCTTTAAATATTACTACGGTGTTTTGTTAGAACCTTTATACGATAGGTATACAACTGATAGCTAGTAAATTTGGCAGTCTCCAGCGCCTTTAAGGGACGTGATGATTACGTGATTACGTAACAGTATAAAATATGTATCAATCAATCAATCAAATCAGCCCACATCAACCCACTGCTGGGAATACGCCTCCCTTTTATTGCGCCATTCTCCACGGTCCTGTGCTAATCTGATCCAATGCGAACCCGTCACTCTCACAATGTCGTCAAACCAACGTGCTGGTGGTCTGCCTACTGACCTCCGTCCCTCTCTTCGCCACCGCTCTTATGTTGTCTTGGTCCACTGTCCGTCTTCCCGTCTAGCCATGTGTCCTGTCCATCATAAAATAGGTAATATCCGACGACTATTACCGCTTCTAGCCTTCAAGGCTACATCCGATAAGGCAATGCCTACGTGAAAGACTCGCATACGCATGTTGTTTGTTTACTTTTCCGTGATGTATGTATGTGTTATGTTATGAGTGTGACACACACCTCTCTCTCGCACGTGGTCGGAGGTGTGTCAGTCAGTAGTACTGTAACCGTTGTAGTGGTTTCAAAACCGGCTCACAAAGTCCTGTTAGGAGCGTATTATTGACCTTTACGGAAAATCCTATTATGTAACATGAATCTATAATTATTTTATATAACTCTATACATCAGAGGCCACGTCAGAGGCCGGGCGGCGGTCTGAAAAAACTCTGCATGCAGGGCTTGCCCACATGATAATAAAAAAACTCTATACATAATAATCCTTCTCATCGTGTGGGCAAAGTCCTGGTGTCAGAGTTTATTCAAACCGCCTTACGGCCGCTGACGTGGTTTTTATGTAAGTACCTACATAATATTGAAACTGTACTATTAGTGTGTATGTACATTAAAAAAAGTGTATATAAAATAAAAAAATATATAAAGGATATAAAATATGTATTAAGAAATACGAGAGGGTGGATAAGGAATTACAAGATCAAAGAATTAAAATCTTTATTCGATTATTGTAACACCTCAGCATCGCTCGGCTGGGATCTAAAATATAAGTTAATTCACAATATTATTATTTTACACATAAATTATCTAAATGACAGTGAAAACCCTGACTTTGTTTTGTATTATTTAAGATAAAGTGCAGTAGGAGGCTAGAACGATGCAAGTAGGTCTGTACTATGAGTTGACTTTGTTGTAAGTATACTAAAGTTTTTTGTCTAAATAAGTTCTCACAGAATATAACCAATTACGGAGCGCTGAGGAGCGGAGAAGCGCTATACGAAATTCAATACAGTTCAATAAACAATTGAGAGTAAAACTATAATAGTACCTAACTATGCTATATGAATTACATATTCCGCCGAATGACCCCAAATGTTGGGATAACCAGAAATCTGAACTTTACTTGTACATTGGTGACATAAAAATATGGACAATTTGTAGTCTGAAATATATACAGGGTCCTACTTAATATGCTGACACTTTTTAAGGGGATGAAAAGACCATCAAACTGAACAACTTTCTCTATGGGACCAACATCGAAATCGCGAAAAAAAAATCTGCTGTTCCATACATTTGGCTCGAGTAGGTTTGCTGTTTTGTATGGAAGAGCAGATTTTTTTTTCGCGATTTAGATGTTGGTACCATAGAGAAAGTTGTTGAGTTTGATGGTCTGATCATCCCCTTAAAAAAGTGTCAGCATATTAAGAAGGCATAAGCATAATGCTCACGACTCTATTCCCCGAGGGGGTAGTCAGAGATATTCTGAAACCTCATAACATCCACGTTTCACCAGTAGTACCGAAACTCTGTCCAGTGTGACGGGGGGTGAGCCCGTCGCCACTTATAATGGACAGTGGGTACAATACACGCCTCGAAATTGAAGCATGCATGTTTCATCACGATGTTTTCCTTCACCGAAAAGCCAGTGGTGTTACAAATCGTACATAAATTCCGAAAAACTCATTGGTACGTGTAGGCTTGGACGGGGATCGAACCATCGCTTCCTGCACGGCAGGCAAGGTTACTCGCCACTGGACCACCACAGCTTTATTATTAAGAAGGACCCTATATATATATTTTTATAATGAATTAAATAGGTAGTTCTTACGTTCTACCACACTGAAAGTATGTAGTAATAGATAAGTACTATTTCTTATACTGTGCTGAAAGGTAGATGATGATTCATACTCGACTCTCACTATACTTGTAATACTCGTTCCGCTAGTTCCACTCACTTGCACCACACTAAAACAATCCGGGGATGGCCGGACTGGCGCCGCCACCGTCTGATCGGTGTCCAAACAATTCCAAGCTTTCCCCACTACCCACTTACTGGAGACACTTCAGTTCTATAGTACCTAACACTGATGGTTCGTACTTTCGTACTCATAATGTTAACGAACTGAAGACTAGTTGTACACTATTTTATGGACTTCTCATAGAAAATCGATCAGCTGATCACCACTTTTGTATGAAAGGTCAAGAAGGATCAATTAGAGGTTTTTGAATTTTCTCGTTTTTCGACCCATTTTATGTTCATAGGGGAAAGTTGTTTAGTTTCATTATCAGAATACACCCTTATATTTTTTATGTTAAAAAAAATTTTGGTGTATTTTTTTAATACAAAGCACACGTAATAAATACTACAATATAGTGTCATGTCAACAAATACAGAATGCAGAGGCAGATTCCGAGACTACAAAGTAGGGCTTCAGATCGTTTTATATTGACGACACCCGAAGAAAAGTTTTGTGAGACTTTCATAATTATGTAAGTAAGTATGAATATTTTTTTTTTGAAATAAAGTATTTGGAATTTGATTTTTTTTTAATCAATGTAATATCAACAAATTCTAAGGCAGACACCGCACAGCCAACACAGTCATGCTACTTGGTACCCATTTTGGTACTTTCGTAGGATAAAGTGCAAGAAATTCTAAGTGAACAAAGCTAAACAATTAAAGCTGTTACATAAAAGTTGTACAAAACGAAAATAACTCAAAACCAGCCTAACTCCATTCCTGATTTATAGGTACCGTGTTTAAAAATTACTCAACTAGATGTATGATGTAGTAAAACATGTAGTAGGTAAACAATGGGGGAGAACCAGTCGCCCGCCCGCCACTGAAGCCTGCGGCGCCGTCGAGGGCATAGGTACACTCCACCGTTACACGATACTCTGACGCATTCCGTAGAGATTGCATTGTTTTCTCGCATTATGATGTTACCAACTGTTTTACAGAAAGGGCTTGTTTAATAATCTGTACAGGTGTAACAAAACACCATAGTAATTTTAAAAGGGGTGGTTTTAGATTAGACCATCGAACTAAAAGCTTTCACTATTAGTTCAATCATTTTAGGGTTTGACCCTTACAATAATTTATCTATCCCTGAAACTTTGCAGTGTGATAAAGTATACAGATTACGGATTACAAATAATCTAGGTTGTTTTTTTTCCGGTACTTACTAGATTATTTGTCAACCGTAATCTGTATACTTTACTTTATCACACTGCAAAGTTTCAGCGATAGATGAATTATTGTTATGGTGTCCATACAAGGAAACTCTAAAATGATTGGACTATGTGGAGCAAACTGAGAAAAAATCGTACAAAACTGATGGGCTAGCATGTTGCACGTGATACGGCTAAGTATATCACGCCTTTCATCTCGTTCCTTCGCGCGCAAATAGAAAGAAAGCGAAAGCGTGATAGGCTATATCACGCTGGCATACGGTTGAAGTACCTAACTACCTCCTTGACTCAAATGTACGGTACAAAATGATTTCCATCCATAAACTTACGCCTGTTTTCCAGAGGGGTAGGCAGAGTCGATGATTTATGTGGAATGTCAGAGATTTACACTGATAGACCTATCACACGAGCTATTTTTTGAGCATTGGCCATGTCGCAACTGCACCGGAACGACGTGGTTACTCCACCGCCGCGAAGACGAGGTCGCAACTGAATCGCCGCAACGTTGCCGTCGTCTGAGCGTTACCTTACCGCCACGGTTCGAAATATCGCGGTGATAACGTGGCAAATCAAGGCGATATAGAGACGATATCGTTCCGTGAACGTCTTCGCTCAAAAATAGTGAAATTCACAAATTTTTATCAAACATCACAATTGTTAGCCTGTTAGATATTATACAATCGAATTTCAAATTCAGTATATTACGTAATTTTGTTTATGTCAGTTGCACTTGCTTGATGTTGCTTTTGCTGAGCCCGACAACCAATCAGCAAACGATAATGAGTTCTATTCACTGGCTATAACAACTCAATCCAATAAGTCTACTCCCCATGTAGTATGATTAATCTCTACCTACGTTCTTTGCGATCAACGACTATTTATTCGCAGTTATTAAGGCTTATGTGTCGTAATAAAGCTTAAATTTAAGACATCAATAACTTGAGAATTGAAAGCCGATTGATAAATTGATAATTTTTTTTTAAAAAGCCTGACAAAATGAGCTCTGTGAAATCTATATATATTCCAGTTACGTTTTCATAGATAAATTGAACCCTGGGGAAAGACATCGGTAGAAAAAGCTGACTGGATTTTGATCATCTCTGTATCTTAAGAAAGACACTGGAAAGATTACTGTTTATTTGAATTGAAATATAGCGTTTTACTGGGAAGATCATATAATATGAGATTAGACCATCAAACTGAACGACTTTCACAACTGCACCAAGGTCGAAATCGCGAAAAAGAAGTCATAGCATAGCATTATGCTCTCGACTACAGTCTTCGAGTAGTACCGAAACTCTGTCAAGTGTGACGGGGAGTGAGCCCGTTCCCACATGTAATGGACAGTGGGTACAATACACACCTCGAAATTGAAGCATGCAGGTTTCCTCACGATGTTTTCCTTCACCGAAAAGCCAGTGGTGTTACAAATAGTACATACATTCGTAAAAACTCATTGGTACGAGTCGGTCTGGACGGTGATCGAACCATCGCCTCCTGCACGGTAAACAAGGTTACTCGCCACTGGACCACCACGGCTTCCACTGGACCACCACGGACCATCCACTTTAAAAACCATCAGCATATTAAGTTGGACCCTGTATATGGTAAACCAAAGATTAAAACTAATTTGATGGGTAATAACGCTAATTAGACTTTGCTAAAACTAGCCTTAATAGGATAGTAATAGTAAAGCGGAATGCGCAATAAGCTAAGCACGCATCGATGCGGTCATATCGCAGCCGGGAACGACTGATTGCGTACAACGCCGGAATGTACGAATGCCCGCATGTACCGGAATGTTGGAGTGCACCGGAATCCGCATAATGCGCGGATAAATCAAATTAGAGCTCGTGTGATTGATCTTTCTTCAGTCTGCATTTATCTATCAGATTTAGATTGATTATTCTGTAGTCATAAGCATCTGCTCTCGTCTACAGGGTGAAATTCATATTAGCATCCTATAGGAGTCTACCCATCAAACTGAACAACATTTAGGTACTATGGGAGCATACGATCGGAGCAAAAAAATCTGCTGTTGCATACATTTGAGTTGAGTAGGCATTGCAGTTTAGTATGGAACAGATGATTATTTTTTTGCTCCGACTGGTTTGCTCCCGTAATAAAAGTTTTTCAGTTTGATGGGTAGACTCTTATTTTAAAAGGATGATAACGATAGCTAGAGATATTATTATATTGAAATATCAACATTCTTTATCGACTCATTACCACTTTCAACAGTGGTGGGAACAAATCAAAGACACGTATGATAATAAAAGTCTTTGGTACAGCCACCGTCAGAGAAATCTAATCCCCTTGCGCTATAAAGATTTAGGTAGAAGAAGCGTCAGGATTAATAAATAATAATAATAAATAAATAACGCTCACAGGCACATACATTGTAATGATCCCAAACTAAGCACTAAAGGCTTTTATTATGGAAACCATACAACAACGGCACGAACATAATTATAACATCCATGACCGAACCGGGATTCGAACCCAGGACCCTGGTTTGGCAGTCCGGCGTGGTAACCATTACACCAACCGAGGCGTCAAAGATTCTCTGAAACTCACCGCCAAATACACACTCTGAAGGATCAGCATCACAGCTAGCCTATTCAGGTGTTAGGAAAAGTATCATTAACCTTTTAACCACACACTATACCCATCAAATTGAACAACTATTACTATGGGACCAACCTAGAACGATATCGTTGTAGGAGCAAACCTGTCAGTACAAAAGAAAACTGCCTTTTCATACGTTTGAGTCGAGTAGGCATTGCAGTTTAGTTTGTATGAAACAGCAAATTTTTTTGTTGTTCTGGCAGTTTGGCTTCCATAGTAAAAGTTGTTCAGTTTGATGGGTAGAGACATACTCTAACGTCCCACTGCACTGCTGCACTGCTGTATATGGGCTCATCGGAATTTCTTCAGCTAATGTAGGTTTCCTCACGTTGTTTTCCTTCACCGTTTAAGACCAGTCGGTAATAGTCGGTAGCATCTGACTTGATAATTGCTTTTATAGTCGGTACTCTGAAGGATATTGTAAGGAGAACGTATTTTTCTTCACCAAAAAGCCAGTAGTTTTACAAATCGAACTCAAGTTCCAGAAAACATTGGAAGGCTTTTCCTTCAGCATAATTATGAAGGTATCAGGTATGACGTGCTGAATTAGGTTTCCTAGCTCGTATACTCGTACTAAGTCGCCTCGTACCGCACGACACCCGCCAGGAAGAAATGGCTGGTTCATTCTAAGCACACGGCGGCGGTACAAAATAATAAATTACAAATTTAAAAAACCCCGAACGCCGTTACTACGTAATTTTTAAAAATGAACTGTACTGATTTTCGTGAAACAAAGCCAAGTACACTCTCGCAAAAATAAGCTTTCCGTTGAATAAACCGCATCGAAATCGGACCACCCGTTTGAGAGCTACGATGCCGCCCCTCTTTTTGCGTCGGGGGTTAAAGATAGGCGTCAAACTTTAACACACCTCTTTTTGTTGCGTCGGGGGTTAAAAAAAGTTGGCCGTCAAGGGACGCCTTGCAGATGTGAAACTTGTCCCGATTTAAATTTCGAACTTCCGTCACACAAAACGATTGCGAATCACAATTTAAAAGCCCTCCCAAACTAAAACTCTCATAAATTAATATAACGACCATTAGGTACCTATATTTATATTCCAGGAAACAACAAAATTATTAATAAAAGTCTCCATTTGAGCAAAAAAGTGTAAAAGTTAAATTTTTTCGCATAAAACCAGCCGTCAGTCCAACGTCACGCAGAAGGATTGCAGCAGGAAGGGAATTAAGTTTCAGCTGCTCATATTTTTTGTCGCTCATAAATTTCGGCGAGAATTTTAAACCGCACCTGCTTCCGTGTGTGTGCTGTAATACAGTTATGTGAATGTTACAGCCAGGTTACGAAAGTATGCCATTTCGTTCAAAGGCCAGAGTAAATCGGCAACAAACGTGAAAAATGGGCGGGGTAAGGGGTATGCGCAGTGGCGCTTTCGCCTACTTATTTTTTTCTGCGCAGTCAAGGTCTTTGCTCAAGATTCCCCGAGGGGGTGTCAGAGATATTCTGAAACCACAGAACATCCACGTTTCACCAGTAGTACCGAAACTCTATACGGAGGGTGAGCCCGAAAAGCGGCATATAAAATTACATAATGTTCTTGTATAAAATATCGTAAAAATATTGAACGTCAAAGATTCCAATGCAACAATAAAATATGACAGTTTTAACAGTGCTTCTGCTGTCGGTCAAAAGAACTAATAGTTTTCAATTTACTTAATAAGTAACACGGGCGCGTGGACTGCGCTCATTTTGCATCCATAGCTGGCTAAATCCATTGTGTCAAAAGATAACATTGTACTAAACATGCAATGTAAGCCAAAAAATTCCTCCCACATTACTGGAGAAAGGTGCTTAGGTGCTCGTTAGCGTAGTTGAGCTTCAGTATTGGAAACGATTACCGAAGTTAAGTAACGCCCGAATAGATCAGTTTTTGGATGTATCACCGTTTTAGTGGTATAAATGTCAAATGTCTTGGCCATTGTCACACAAATTATCCGGTCACATTTAAAGTACCCAGAATCTAGCCTGGACTTGTATTATGATGACTAGACAACGATATACAGGGTGTAAGGAAAAGTATCATTAACCTTTAAACCACAGACTCTACCCATCAAACTGAACAACTTTTATTATGGGAGCAAAACGATCAAAGCAAAAAAAGTCTGCTGTTCCATACGATTGCGAGGAGTAGGTATTGCAGTTTAGTAATGGGACAGCTGACTTTTTTTTTGCTCTGATCGTTTTGCTCCCATAGTAAAAGTAGTTCAGTTTGATGGGTAGAGTACGTTTTTCCTAACTCCTTGTAGACTGACTGATCTACCGGGCCGTCTAACAGTCTCATCTCTGGGATATCTCATCTCGAATGCCTCTATGATTGCGAAGGCACGTTAAGCTGATGGACCCGGATAGTGCCGTTTGATAGCGGTGAACCAATTCGTTAAGCCAAATCGAAAGCCAACTACGAGTATTACCACCTACCAACGTGGGTGAATACTAATATCTTAAACCTATGGGAGAGGCTGAAAATCAGCGCTGCGCGGGTTCAACCCCGTGCCAGCACAGCTGAGCCTCGACTCGACCTTTTATTGCTGTGTAGGTTATCCTACTTCATTAGGTACTGAGATTGTATTAAAAACTGCATTGCCAATTGAGTAATTGTAGTAAATGTAATAAATAGGTATGCATGTTTTAAAGATATTTCTTTTAGTGCGTTCACACACGATGACGTATTGACGCAGCGGCAGACGTCAGTCCGTCATTTGTGAAGTAAGGAGTTGTATGAAACTGCATGTCGAAGCACACACGGTGACGCATTGTCGCACCGGGTGTGGTTCTATGGACTGATATCTGCCGCTCCGTCAGTGCGTCATCGTGTATGAACGCACTTATCGTTGTTGTTTTTTTAGATATTTTCATCGATTTATTTGATTGCCTATGTTTATGTTTTTTGTTTCCCAATAATTATTACCTACCTAAATATTGAAGTGCCCTCGCAGCGTTCATGTTGATCATGTAACTGAGTGCAATAAATATATTGAGTAATGAGACAATAAATGTTTTTTTTTAATTAAATGTAATCGTCACTGGGCTCACGTGGTGGAGTATGGCATACTCCATCTGCTTATTCTTGAGAAAAAGTCTGTGCCTCGTAGTGATACCTACTTATAAAAGAATACTAGCATTATGTTGACGACTTACTTTAAATAAAAATTTAATAAACAAACTCAATTTATTTTAATCACACTTCGGACAAAAAAGGCCAACCTTATAAATAGTCACAATCAACAGCTAGGCTAGACTGGTTAAAGATAGGTGGTAGTCGGAGTCCGATCACGTTAGGTCTGTAATAAACTCAGGTAATGAACATTTGTCGGTGACGGGTCATTTACCCTTCTAATACCCAGCCGTACTGCAAAACGCCCTATTTGACAAAATTAAAGCGACTTTAATCTAAAGTGGATATTCGTAATAAAATTGTTATTGGAATAATAAGGTACATACCTACATACATATATTCACATCACTATCATAGCGTAATATATAAGGTCTAAGTAGGTCAAAATAAGGATGATCGGACCATCAAACTGCCCAACTTTCTCTATGGGACAAACATAGAAATTGAAAAAAAAAATCTGCGGTCGAGAGATTTTTTGTTGTTGTAAATTTCAGCATAATTAATTATAATGGCCACTACTATAATATTTCCCCGAGGGGTGTCATAGATATTCTGTAACCTCAGAACATCAACGTTTCACTAGTACCTAGGTAAGTACCGAAACTCTGTCCAGAAAACTAATCTGGATTCTTGACCTGTGTTTTAATTTATTATGGTTTAATGTCGTAAGCACTCGTAAGTTAAGTTTAATACAGGGTGTTACATAAGTAAAAATAAATATTTAAAACTCTTAAGGAGGTTGTTTAGACCATCAAACTGAACAACTTTCACTATGGGACCAACATAGAATCGCGAAAAAAATAACAGATATCCCATACATATTCCCATACATACTCGAGTCGATTTGTAGAGTATAGAAAATCATTTTTTGCGATTGCGATTTCCATATTGGTCCCATAGTGAAATTTGTTACTAACTGCCTCCGTGGTCTAATGGTTAGAGCATTGGGCTCTTGACACGGAGTTCGTGGGTTCGATTCCCACGTGGGGCACCTAGTGAAATGTCACTTTGTGCGTTTTTCCCCAGTTGGTTAGGACATTGCAGGCTGAGTCACCTGATTGTCTGAAAAGAAAGATGATTCCGTGCTTCGGATGGCACGTTAAGCTGTTGGTCCCGGCTACTATCACTGGTGGTAGTAGTCGTTACATAAAAACCACGTCAGAGGCCGTAAGGCGGTTTGAATAAACTCTGACACCAGGGCTTTGCAGCCCACTCGATAAGAAGAAGTGAAATTTGTTCAGGGATACGATTTTTGAAAGTCATCGGTGAGCTTGAACGGTTTTTAAATCTCATACAAAAGCCTTCTCATGCATCTTTCTACTGATTTGACTTTCAAAAATCATACTGCAGTAGTGCGATTTTTGAAAGTCAAATCAGCAGCAGAAAAACGCGTATCTACATAGTACCTAATTTTGACATTTTCAACTGCTGAGCTCATCGAATGAGATTCAAAAATCGCACTCCAGTTTGATGGTCTAAACCACCCCCTTAAATGTTTATTTGTATTTTTGTAACACCTTGTATATTATTATGTTAGTTAGAATTTATAGACTTATTAATGACTGTAACAGCTACACCCTTTTAAAAGTTTTGAGATGGAATGAGGTGTGATTTGACAGTGAGACTTAAACTCTAGTTCTACCAAAATACATGACAGTATTGTAATAGGTACCGAACCAAACCAAGACCATGGTAGTTTTACAATAGTCCACGCCTGGCGCCAGAGTCTGAATTATTCCCTTTTTCTCGACAGCCACAAACCGTGTGTGGCAAACAATTCCAGCACATTTGGCGCAGACTGAACAAGATCTTATCCATGTGAATACATTTGAATGCATTCGCATCGGACCATCGACACCTTTGTCTATGCTCTCTACGCTATTCCAAATACAGATCCAACGCCGACCGAAATGAATAGGTAGGTACGATCAATAGAAATGTTTGGTTGAAAACTGGTGATAGGTATTTCCATTAGGTAATATTACAGCTATGTTTTGAGATAATATATTGAGATATTCATAAAATCACGACTAAAAACTTTTTCGCAGTGGTCAAAAACATTACCACAACTGCCTTTCTTATTTACTTTTCAAATTCTTCTTGTCTACTTACAGGGTGTAAAATTGAGAGCGTTATATCGAACAGGGTGCTCTAGACCATCAAACTGAACAACTTTCGCTTTGGAGCCAAACATTTAAATCGAAAAAAAATATACAGGTTTTCCATAGAAAATGTAAATAGCTATACCTACTCGACCAAAATGTATGAAATAGCCGATTTTTTTTGCGATTTCCATGTTGGTCCCATAGTAAAAGCTGTTCAGTTTTATGGTGTCGAGCTCCCCGTGTGTAACGCATTTAAGTTTACACTCTGTAAGTTCAAACCATCAACCTGCATGGGAGCATGCCACCGTGATACAGCGCTATCACACCTTCGCTCACTTTCTATTTGCGCGCGAACGAACGAGATAAAAGACGTGATACAGCCATATCACGAGTGGCATGCTACCTTGCCTATGCTAGGCCTACCATGAGTATTCACCGTATTTTTACTACTGTAGTTACGTCACCAATTTTGTATTGAATTCCGTACAGCGCTCCTAGTAGTTACGTTGAGAACTAATTTCTGTCATACGAATTGGCGACGTAACTACAATAGAAAAGTTCAGAAAAACTCATGGTAGACCCTATGAACAACTTTCACCTATGGACACCTAACATCGAGAAAAATAAAACAAAACTGCTGTACCCATTCGACTCAAATGTATGACGAAGGAAAAGTATCATTAACCTTTAAACCACATGGTCTACCTATAAAACTGAACAACTTTTACTATGGGAGCAAACCTGTCTGAACAAAAAATAACAGCTGTTCGTTTGAACGTTTGAATCGAGTAGGTAGGTACCTATATGCATTGCAGTATTTGCAGTTTATTGTGGAACTGCCGTTTTTTTTTGCGCTTTCAGGTTTGCTCCCATAGTAAAAGTTGTATAGAGTACCTAATAGGTTTCTCGGAAATTGCTCTAATGTGTTTCTTCTAGCATCACGACAGCATCACTGCCAATCACAACAGAGACGGCAGCATACGAAATCCTCAATGTACAAGAAAGACGGAAACAGAGAAAATCCAAATGGATGATTTGATTTTTAGATCTTTACGACGATAATATTCCATATTTGTGTATAATAAAATGGCGGAACCGTTGAATAAACAACGTTATTGGATGAATTTATTGTTTATGAAGTTTAATGCGACGAGTTGAGGGAAGGAAATTGTTCTCGTAACTCTATTTTGGTAAACCCACTTGTGTCTGCTCCTTTACAAGCTTTTTCGCAAAGCATTGCCTGTTTACATTTAATTTAGTTTTTATGTATTTTCCACTCTTACACTATAGACACCTAAGCTCTAAGGGCCTACACATGGCCGCACGCGATCGCCTTTTTCCGTCGCTCCATCCTTTTCTGTCACTCAGGAACGTCATTTGCTAGAGCATATAAGATAGACGGAACGCGATCGGCCATGTGTAGTTCAACCCTTAGGCTACCTACGCTTTCATTAAAATCTGTTTGAAAAACCATCTAAAAAACGAAGCATTTCTTTTATTCGGCCACCGATTTTACACAGTTTTAAACGTAGGCAGATAGATCTCTGTTTCGGATTTTCTATATTATAAAACACATAAACTAAAGTTATTAGTTATACATATAACAGGTATGTTACAGGACCACCAGGAAAATAATTCCCCTCGTCAATCTTCGTTTGCGCAGTGTAGGTACCCGACAAAACCTGTGGGTCTACCATGAGTTTTCACCGTTCTTTACTACTGTAGTTACGTCGCCAATTCGTATGACAGAAATTAGTTCTCAACGTAACCACTATGAGCGCAGTACGAAATTCAATACAAAATTGGTGACGTAACTACAGCAGTAAATTATGGTGAAAACTCATGGTAGACCTACTGAAGTCGTTTAGTAATCAAAGAGTGCAGCGAAAAGGGCTCGAAATCAATTAGCCAATCGTGGCAGGGAATAGGTGGCGAATCCGGATTGGTCAATATAATTTCGCTCTATTAAAATTAAAGTCAACCGCGCAGGTATATCAGGGGAACTTATAAATCTAGTAATACTGTACCTACCTACGCAAGTAAACAATGTGTTAAACCAAAGTATTCGTAGATATTCTTCTTCTGTCGAGTCGATGATGTCATTCTAAATCTTTCCAGCCCAGTATTTCGCCACACGGATAGCACTACCAGCAGCTTCCATAAGCTCTGTTCGTGTACAGCAAGGTAGCATGATACCGTGATAAAGCGCTATCACACCTTCGCTCTCTTTCTATTTGCACGTGAACGAACGAGATAAAAGACGTGATACAGCCGTATCATGTGTAGCATGCTACCAGTGCAGGTGTCTGGGCAGGAAAGGTTGGATACAAGATGTGTCATAGCATAGTCTCAGGTGCAACACCGCATTAGCATATTCTAATAAAATGACTAACGAAGTAGCATAGCATAGCATTATGCTCACGAATATATTCCCCGAGGGGGTAATCAGAGATATTCTGAAACCTCAGAACATCCACGTTTTACTATTAGTACCGAAACCCGTCCAGTTTGACGGGGAGTGAGCCCGTCGCCACTTGTATTGTAGTGGTGCAATTACAAGCCTCGACATTGAAGCATGTAGGTTTCCTCGCGTTGTTTTCCTTCACCGAAAAGCCAATGGTACATAAATGGTACATTACAAATCGTACATAAATTCCGAAAAAAACTCATTGGTACGAGTCGGCCAGGAGTGCGATTTTTGAATCTCATTCGGTGCGCTCAGCAGTTGAAAATGTCAAAATTACTATGGAGATACGCATCTTTCTACTGCTGATTTGACTCTCAAAAATCATACTTCAGGAGTGTGATTTTTGAAAGTCGAATCAGCAGTAGAAAGATGCATATTTCACATAGTAATTTAGACATTTTCAACTGCTGAGCTCACCGAATGAGATTCAAAAATCGCACTCCTGGACTGGGATCGAACCATCGCCTCCTGCACGGCAGGCAAGGTTCCTCGCCACTGGACCACCATGGCTAACGAACTAACGAGGTAAGCTTTAAATATTTCAGAGTACGCACACTTAATTAAACAGACTCGTACAAACTGCCATAAGTCCCGATGAATGTTTTTAATGCTCAACGCAATATGAAAAATTCAAATAGCCCTGTACATCACTCCGCACTTCCTTTAATTACCTTAATTTGGCATCAGAAGCGCGGCGCGGCGCCAACCAAACAAACAGATTTTATATTATTTCATTGCACCAGATATATAGGTACATATGAAGACTAGATTTCCGCGTTATAATGGGATTGGGACGTAGCTATTAGAATTAGGAACGAAATGAAACTCCATAGCGGCAATGCATTGACCATGAACGTCTAAGAGCACTTGTGTGTCGAATGTTTGCTTTCACGGGGAGAAACAAGAGAATGTATCTCCTTCTAGGGTGCTGGGCAATGTTTCGTGAACGAGGCACAATTCTCCGGCAGGTGCTCTAGTTTTTCAGTGAGTTCCGACACCGAAAGTATAGGTATATACCACATTCGGTAGGTATATTTTTCTTGGTCCATCTTCCTTTGTTCATTTGTACTGAACTGCCTCCGTGGTCTAATGGTTAAGAGCATTGGGCTCTTGACACGGAGGTCGTGGGTTCGATTCCCACGGGGGGCACCTAGTGAAATGTCACTTTGTGCGTTTTTCCCAAGTTGGTTAGACATTGCAGACTGAGTCACCTGATTGTCTGAAAAGAAAGATGATTCCGTGCTTCGGATGGCACGTTAAGCTGTTGGCTACTATCTCTGGTGGTAGTAGTCGTTACGTAAAAACCACGTCAGTGGCCGTAAGGCGGTTTGAATAAACTCTGACACCAGGGCTTGCTGCCCACTCGATAAGAAGAAGACTTCATTTGAATACAATGGCTGTGAGTGAGTGGTAATGAATAAATTTTGCCCGTGACTTCGTCCACGTGAAATCAGAATATCGGAAACTCATTTAATGCACCTCTACATCCTCCGTAGAATATAGTGCCAAATTTCATGTTTCTGTCTTCAGCTGTTTAGGCCGTGTGTTTGTCTCCGTAGATAGAGGAAGAAAAATTTTTGGACAAAGGTTGTCTCTCAGTCATTCTGCCAGTCACAATATAACTCGTATGTACTATATTTGGATTTAATAATAGAAACATTCAAAACGGATAACGAATCACTCGACATACCGAATTATACAGAAAGAATTTACTCTGAAACCATCGAAAAATTGCAGTAATTTGCAAACATTGCGTCACAGGAATGCAAATGGAATCGAATCACATCGGTTGATCGGATAACTGATACGTCGGTACTAGTGTTGCCAAATTGTGTGCCATTTACGAAGGACGTTTCGATTTTTCAAAGACACACTCTGGACGCTGCTGTAGGTAGGCCTATTTTGTGTCCCACTGCTGGGCAATGGCCTCGCCTCTTTTCCTCCAATCTTCCCTATGCAACGCGAAATCAGGCCAACCGTTCAGGAAGGTATTCAAGTCGTCACTCCATCTCCTCTTGGGTCTTCCTCGACGTCGGCAACCGTCTTGTGGAAACCATTCTGTGGCCATCTTGGTCCACCTCTCCAGGTGCATTCGGCAGATAATATGTCCTGCCCAATCCCACTTCAGCAGAGCTGTTTTAGGCCTACGTCCGCTATACCAGTTTTGGAGCGCAGATCTGTGTTTCGCACCCGATCGGTTAATTTTACACCTAAAATGCTAAAATGCAAAAATTTTATTAATTTAACTAAATTTTTAATATTACCTACAGACGGTTTTTTAAGGAGATGATCAGACCATCAAACTGACCAACTTTCTCTGTGGTGCCAAAGTAGAAAACTAGAAAAAATATCAGCTGTTCCATACCTACAAAACTGCGAACCAACTCGATCCAAAAGTATGGGACAGCTGATTTTTTTTCGCGATTTCGATGTTGGTCCTTTACAGAAAGTAGTGCAGTTTGATGATCTGATCATCCTCTCAAAATTTCGTCGGCATATTAAGACCCTTTCTTTCTTTGAGCAATTCGGTTTGCTCCTGTTCAGTTAGATATGGGTTTACAGGGTAAACAAAACACCCTAGTAATACCTAAGGGGGTGCTTCAGACCATCAAACTGAACAACTTTCACTATGGAGCCAACATCGAAATCGCGAAAAAAAAATCTGCTGTCCCATACATTTGAGTCGAGTTGGTAATGCAGTTTGGTATGAAACAGTTGATGTTTTTTATTTTTTCTCTATTGTTTATGTGTAGTATGTTTTGTGTATTTGTATGTAAATAATAGTAGTAGTCCTGTGAGACAGTAACCGTACAACCAGTGACAACACTACGTGGTACTTATCTACCTCAAATACCTCGACGATTTAAGCTCCAGAGTATTCACTGCTGATCATTTCTGCTGACCGGTTATTTGATATCAGATGCGTTTTCAGTCGACGGTTAAAGGCTACTTCTACTGAATGAATTCTCAAGCTGATTGGTTTTCAAAATAATCAGCTGTCCCACACATTTGAGTCGAATCAGCATTGCAGTTTTGTATGGAACAGGTGATATTTTAAGGTACCGTAGTCAAACAAGGAAGGTACTTTCGTCCATTCTGTCTATCTGTCTGTATGCCCCACCTCAATAACTCGCTCATTTTAGAGTTTTAGCACCTATTGAATCGAAATTTGGCATACACAGAAACATAATAGTTATATACGTAGTTACATATATGATAACAATGTTTTTTCAAGCTATACAACGAAAGAGGGGTTGGAAAACAATAGTTTCTTTTAACAAATCGAGTGAGGTCATGTCCAATGGAAAAAACTCACATAGAAACTAAATCGTTATAATGCTTCTGTGTCGAGATATATGCGCTCAAAGTCAAAAATAGGGCGTCAAAAATTCTGACTTCATAAGTTTGAAATTGTTTCCATAAAGCAAATACCTACCTGCTGATTAATTCTGAAATACTATTCGTCAACGCTGATTTGAACTCCAGCGGGAGCGGCATTCATCAAATTCCGATACAAAATTATCGGACAGAACTACTGGACAGCGATAAAACGTCTGAATTGACGCCTGACGTATGAATGGCTGCAATATTCCGTATCAAATGATAGTGAAGTGGGCAGGCGTCGGGGCGTAATTTATAGGTATCAAGAGAACAAAGTTAGCAACAAACATCGCCTGTAGATGAATTTGTATGCCGTCGGCGAGCGTTCGAGGTGGCGGCCAAGTTAGGAGCGGCCGCGAGTAAACATCAAATTAAAAACTGTTTTTTTTTCGTACTGTACTCGGAACTCCAAGAAGGGAAACGCAAGCAGAGTGGCCAACTCTTGCGCTTTAAGGATGAGCAGAAGAAGCAATGAAGAACTGCAGAATTGGGGATTCAGATTGAGAACAACGTGCTGGAAACAGAGACGAGTGGAGGCAACTGGTGCAGAATAGCGTGTTTGACTTCGAGGAGTGCAGACATGATGAGCTGGACAGAAAGCGTGACGAGCTAAAGGCCCGCCCACCTGTGGCCTACCATTATAATTATGTGGATGGAGTGCTGACGTGTGCTCTCTACAGCCGAACTTCCAACGAGACCGATTCTACAAGGTGTTACAAAAATACAAATAAACCTTTAAGGGGGTGGTGTAGACCATCAAACTGAACAAGTCTCACTATGGGACCAATATCGAAATCGCGAAAAAAAAACATGTTCCATACTCTACAAATCGACTAGAGCTAAAATATGTATGGGATATAAAATATTTTTTTTCGCGATTTCGATGTTGGTCCCATAGAGAAAGTGGTTCAGTTTGACGGTCTAAACAACCCCCTTAAGAGTTTTAAATATTTATTGTTACTTATGAAACACCCTGTATACAGCTTTTAGTTTCTAAAATCAATAAATTCTTGTTCAAATATCGGAAACCCCAAATCAGCTATCCGCTCCCCGCTCTCCTCTCATCGCTACCACTTGTCATTCACACCACCCGAGGAGACGTGATCCGCCGGTAAATGTGGCCACTCTGTTAAATGGACCACCCAGGGGCTGACCCCCGGATAAAAACGGCTCATCAAACTTTTTTCCGTTAAACTTTAAAGGGAAGCCACACCACCGTGCGAGTTCTAATACGGATTAATGTTAGCTTTGAAACGGATGGACTTCTTATTGTTTGATTTGTAAATCTACGCGACAAAACAATTGATTTTCTATTGTGTTTTTAGAAGCGATTTCCAAAAGACGGAAATTTCTCTTTCGTAACTTACAATTAAATATTATGTAATATGTACGAATTGTTTTTTTCAAACATCTGAATTACCTACTTATCGTTTGACAAAGCTATTGGCGCTTGACACCTTTGCCACTTTTTATCCGCAAAGAAAAAACACATTAGTATTGTAAGGTCTTTTTTTTAAAGCGTACGCTGCATTGATCAAGAATTTTTCGCTTTTTCGTAAACGATACATAAAAAATAATAGGTAACATGTAAAATTAAAAGTAAAAGTTGTTCAGTTCGATGGTCTGAAACACCCAGTTCGATACGTAACGCATTTAAGTTTTCACCTGTATATTAAAGATGGAATGTAGTAGTAGAGTATGTTGAATAGACCGTAGATACGAATAGATCACTCCTCTAACATCACTATCCTTATCGTTCCTTCCGAAGCACGCAACGTTTTTGGATTTCCTTATTTTATTTTACGTCATGGAATTGTATGTGGTTGTTATCAAATACAAAATAGGTAAGTAAGTACTTTGTTTAATTGGGAATTCAAGCTTAGTATGCTTAAAAGTAATGGGTTTCCCCTTAATTTTTTAAGCGCTGGACTTTCCGTTTTCCGGTACCTAATTCGGTTAATGTTATCTAATGTGGAACCCCGGTTTACTTATCAAGCGTACAGCTGTGACTATGACACACATCCCTCATGTACCGTACCCACAGGACACGTGTACCCAGACCAATGTCAAAGTCAAAGTCAAAATTTTTATTCAAAATAATATCACATAGATAACTTTCTGACGTCATTTTTTATTCTACCACCGCTTCGGAAGGTGTTCCGTTGTAGAGAAGATGCGGCCAGAAACTCTACAACACACTTCTTTTAAACAAAACAAAATATACAAAGTACAAATATTGAATTACATAGTGTAACATTGTCAAGACCAGACATTTTGGTCATTCAAATAATCATCGAGTTTATATAAATAGACCACTAACTATGGCTATTATGTAAGTTTTCGATGCAAGATCGAGAACTTGATTAATTATAATACATCAAGATAGAACCTCATGCTTCTAACAAAGAGCTAAAAAATAGGCCTACTTTCTTATTTTTGTGTGCGTGAGGCGTCATACAACTTATCTCCAGAATCCGTAGCATGCTACACGTGATACGACTGTATCACGTCTTTTCTCGTTCGTTCGCGCGCAATACAAAGAGAGCGAAGGTGTCACGGTGCCATGCTACCTATGCAGCAAGAGATTTAATGGAGGATTAACTTTAACGAGCGCTTCTGCAACTGAGTGTATGTCACGTAGGTATACAATACAACATCACACTGAAGAAAAGACATACAAAAAAGTTTCGTAAAGAAAGTAGTAAGTAAAATAGTGGCAATATTATAAATTACGTTAGCTCACGACCGTATTCTCTTTCGGGGAGTGATGAAAAATTTTGCTACAACGAATGCATTTAGGTACCTATAACGTTTGTAGCCTACCTGTTTAGGGTTTCAGTATGCGTCAAGTGTTGACATAAACATAGACATAATTGTTATGGTTTCACCGAACTTTAGTTTCATTCTGTGCACGTACGCAATGACAATAGGTCGTTCAATTTCTTTCTAGAATAATTATAGGTAATCTAATTTGGTATCTGTCTGCATACGTTGCAGATGAATGCACATCGCATCGAACTTCATAAGTCCTGAGAAGGAAAAACAAGATCTAACTAAGAATGAAACAAAGGCATCCAAACAAATTAAAGATTGGAAAATTTGTCTCGGGCGGGATTGAACCCGCACTATTCCAAACCGGGGAAACGTGCTAACCAATTACACCACCGAGCCCACTGCCCAGAGAACGAAATAAAAAAAAAATCTAATTCAAATGTCGTTCTCTGGCACCACCCTGCACCCTGGCTGGCTCCCATACATTTTGATCGAGTAGTATCAAAATCGCGAAAAAAAATCAGCATGACTGTTTTCTTCCTTTAATATGATTACAAGCTTTTTGGTATTGTTTCTGCATCCATTAATGTATCAAGTTCTTTTCATGTATGCCACACTATAAATATTAATTTTCTGCCAGAAGTAGCGTCGTCGGCCCACAAGTACGGGAGTATTCTGCAACAAGCATCTGTCTATTTAATTAAATAATTGATACTATACAATAAACTATAAGTTAGTAAGTAACAACAGTAAAGTTAAACCGTATCACCGGGCATTTCAACGCTTGTGAAAGGTCTCCCCTTTTCCTCCTTCGTTAGAATACAAGGAAAACCAACAATGATTCAAAGCCGTGCATTTCTACAAGGGGAATGTCGGCGTGTTCGACGTTTAACATGTCTGTTGGATCATATTCTTCAGATTCCTCGAGACTATCGTCGAGGGGATAGTCTACCTTGTGAAGTTTCAACGAGAAATTACATAAGTTTAATGCAAGTTTCAGTTCAAGACTGGTTTAGGGCGTCACTGTCAGTGGCGCGTTGCGGAGAGGTATGGCACTCAATCTTTAGGCTTAGATCAAAGTAAAATTAATGGATAAGCCTTACGCGAACATTAACTAAACCAGATAAATGAGGCAAAACAAATTAAAGGTATACTTCAAATTTGTATGCAACTGCCCTAGATTTGACAGATAATGGCGCAAGTTTGTATGGACCAAATGCCCTAGTAGTGTGCTTCAACTTACCGCGCTTTTACTTTGATAGTCCGGTTTCGAATCCACACGTATTGCCTTGTACCAATGAGTTTTTCTATTTTCTGTACCTACATATAATTCCAACTGCTCTCAAACGGTGAAGGAAAACACTGTGAGGAAAAAGAAACCTTCGTACCCTGAAGAAGCACCAAACTCAAAAATCACAGTAATAAATAATGTTAAAGTTATGCATTAGTATTCCGGTATTATAACGTTGCCCTGGACGCCGGAGCCGGCGGGCGGCACAACGACAACGAACATTGTCAAAGACAAAACTTCCTCAAATAAATCTAGACTAGACAGTGCGATCTGTTAGTTTCTAGAATGAAATATCGCGGTGTAAAGCGGCGGAACGAGACACAGTACATAGGAGTTAAGCAGTATTGTGCATGGATTAAAATATCTCATGAGGCATAGTCCTAATAGAACGCGAATGCGCGAACATCGCGCGAGTAAGCGACCATCGCGTGTTCGCGCGATGGCAAAAACTGGGTGTCCTATCATCGCGCGAATTGACGACGCGGAAATAACGTTCGGGAAAATCTGAGTGATGCAGTTGCGACATCGTTGCAGTGCAGTTGCGATTTAGCCAACGCTAAAAAATCGCATTTGTGATATATGTGATATATGGCACAGTCTACGAGCATATACCCCTATAGAGACGTAATACATGCGAATTTAAAAGAAAACAATTCTGTCAACTAGCTGCGGTGCGGGGGGGACGGAAATGCTCCGAAGTACTACGAAGTCTATTCGAAACAATGGCGGAAAACAAAGGCGTTGCGAAATATATAAGTGACAAGTCACTGATGAGTTGACAGAGTTGGGTCGCCTTATATTACGTCTCCATAGGGGTATGTACTCGTAGGGCACAGTAGACCCGACCCATTGTACTGCTAAACTCAAACAAGCTGTAGTTATGGCGAGTCGCTGCAGGAATTCCACTGATAGCCATCTGTAGAGGAAACTTTCTACTTACAGGTACCTACATCAAAGTCGAGAGTTAACACTGAGCCAACTGTAGTTATTAATGCCTTTGCGTCTATTATGTTAATGAGGCTAAAGTTCACTTAGAAACTGTAAGATGATGATGTTGACATCACATTTAGCCTATACAGGGTGTAAAATAAAATGCGTTACTCACATATTCTTCTTCTTAACGTGTGGGCAGCAAGCCCTGGTGTCAGAGTTTTTTCAGACCGCCTTACGGCCTGTGACGTGGTTTTAATGTAACGACTACTACCACCAGAGATAGTAGTTTGGACCAACGGCTTAACGTGCCATCCGAAACACGGAATCAATTTTCTTTTCAGACAATCAGGTGATTAACCCTGCAATGTCCTAACCAAAAGGGGGAAAGCGCACAAAGTAACATTTCACTAGGTGTCCCCCTTAGATTATCTAGATGGAACGTCGCCTCACAATTGCAAAACAAAAACGGTTCCATTTTTTGACAGATGTGTGCGTGACAGCTGCGTTCTACGCATGTTTAAACCTTTCAGTGTGTGAGTGTTTGTGTTACCAGCAGAATTCCATCTCCCTGAGAATCTGGGAAAATTTTAGTCATCTTTGGGAGTCAACTACACTATACAGGGTGTAAAATTAAATGCGTTGCATATTGAACAAAGTGCTCCAGACCATCAAACTGAACAACTTTCACTATGGAGCCAACATCAAAAGCACGAAATCAATTTGTTGTTCCATAGTTACTCGAAAGGGGAGGCCTTTGCTCAGCAATGGGATGAAAGGGGCTAGTAAAAAATAGATAATCGACCAAAGTGTATGAAACACCTGATTTTTTCGCTATTTCGACCTTGGTCCCATAGAGAAAGTTGTTCAAAGACTATCATGCACGCGAATTATTATCTCAACAGTGGTTATTAGAGATCGGATATTCAGATGCATAATTTACCTAAACTTCATTTTTCACAAGAACAAAAGTAATAATATGGACGCGTCTTTTTATTTTATGAAGCAATCCCAGGATCATTCTGAAGTCTCGGGATTGCTAAAAGATGTATCTATATAAAAATATCGTAGAACTCGGACATTTGAACAACTCTGACAACACGAACAACTCGGACAACATGAACAACTCTAAATTTGGTCAACTTATACAATATTGTCTGAGTTGACAGAGTTGTCCGAGTTGACCATTGACCAAGTTGGTCAAGTTGTCAGAATTGTTTTGTTGTCGAAAGTACTTATCAAGTCAATTCAGTTGGGCAGGTTGACAAAGTTGTCAGAGATGTTAATGTTGTCAGAGTTGTTCGTGTTGTACGAGTTGTTCATGTTGTTGGAATATCATAGTGGTGAGGTGAGGATAAGTGTGACAAAACAGTGCGTGTGGCACGATTTTTAGGGTTCCGAACCTCAAAGAGGAAAAACGGAACCCTTATAAGATCACTCTCGTGTCCGTCCGTCCGTCTGTCACAGCCACTTTTCTCAGCAACTATAGAAGCTAGCGACTTGAAATTCGGCATAGTAGTCAATCATGCTAACCCAAACGTAAAGCGAGACTAAAAATTTAGAAAATAATTTTTCTACCAATTTTTAAGGTCCAAAAACTGATGACTTTAAAAAAAAAAGTTTTCCAATCTAGCCGAGTTTGGTATCATTTAAAAGGGCTTTGAACGTAGATTTCGTATTGGTAGTTCGTTTTACTAAGTGACGCGTAGTTATTCATTTATAAGCCCGACTGCACGAAAAATTTTGGTTCCCCCCCCCCTGATCTCCGAACATATAAAGCCAAAAAATCTGAAATAATTCTTACATGTCGATGAACTATTGAATTTTGGAGGAAAATTATAGCGGTGTCTGTATTGATAATAGTTTTTGAGAAAATTGAAAAAATACAGTACAAACAAACTTAGGGTAGCAGTTGATGTTTTTCGTTGATGAGCATAGACACAAACTTTATATATTACATTTTAAATAAAATCCAATAAATTAATACTAGTTTCAGTCATAAAAATGAACAAAGATAACAAAAATGTTAGTTTTTCGATGAATTACCAACTCCGTTGTGAAGTTTTACAGCAAACCGTGCTTCATTATTGAAAAAATCCTAACATAATTAATATAAGATAATTAAGGAAAGTAACAAAATATTAAGCCATATCAACAGCTACGTTATTAAGATGGATTGAAATAATGATTTTCACAAATGAAATACATATTTATAATCATAATGATTAGGACAAATCGGAACAAAATCTTTACACGTCAGTCATACGTCAGTAGTGAATCATGGACATGTATCAAAGAGATTATACTTGCATAGAGGGAGGATAACTTTTGCAAGGCGCGGTCCACTTTTTTTGAAGTTTGCTTTTTTATGTTTTGTGTCATGTGGTAGGACAAAAGGCCTTTACACAACTTTACTTACACTAGCACGTCAAAAAGTGTCAAAAAACGTGGAAAGTGGACAGCCGCATTAACAAAATATCTATAGTTCCATCTCTTATATTAAAGGTATGTCATAAGAGAAAAGAGACTAACTACAATCCTAAATTGATGCGGACTTTATGCTTTAGAATTAAGAGATCCTTCTTGTGAGCTGTGAGACATGGATATAAACCAATGTATAGACAATACCAATGCCACCTTGCTGATCATGGACAATACCTTTCCAACTGACTCGAAAAGGCATTAAAATAATAGTAATCGCGAAAACGAGACACGCGTATACGCTATGCTGATGCTGATGATGTTGAAATTGCTATCAAAATCGTACAACTTAGTCGGGCTAAGGTACGAGATTTAATACATTTTTTTCATATCTCCGTCCCTTTCCAGTATGACCATTCCAGTCTGCGAATCTATAAAATACTCAATCAACGCTTTCCAAGCTTCTTGATCATTAACATGCAATGAAATTAGAGACAGTGCCTTACATTACAACCTTCTTGATCATAGACTTTCGCTTACGCTAGCTTATGAACCTTTTAGGCCGAGATTCAGAGACGATTTTTTTTAGTCTTAGCTCGAGCTAAGTAGGGTCGAAATGTATGGGTTTTGACATGCGGGAGTTCGAACTATGACTTACAAATCGTCTCTGAATCTCGGCCTTAGTGTTTTCGGCATGAAGATTGAACTATCAAAATTCTTGGTTTTAGGCTTTCGTACCGAGAAGACAAACTGGAGTAATGTATTTCTATCCAACTTGGGTGCTAGTACTAATGTGAGAAAATGATAAACCTAGTTCTTCTGTTCGTCAATAACTCGCCTCATTACAATACATTTGAACTTCTAGAACAGAAAGATGGAATTGTCTATAAGCACCTGGAGAGGAGAGCAAACTTCCGTACAGGCGGTGAAAATGACTTTTCAATTTATATGAAGCTAGATGACTGACTCTGGACTCAGACAGCCTTTGTAGTACAAAAAGTGGTTACGTCGATAAGGACAGTAAATTTGCTATGTGCGTCTCTTTTTGAGTGAATATACAAGACACGTGCTTCCTTCTATACCTTCTCTTTCTACGTTCTAAATCCATGGTTTACATCCATGTTCTAGAATCATAGTTCAAAAAGATTGCTAATGATTGAATGAGATTGCAACGCATAAACTTCTTGGTGAACTTAAAATACAGGTGGTAGTCATTAGAGGGTGTTAGGCAAGGAATATACTCTCTACCGTGTTAGGTGTACCCACCCATTTGTTAACAAAAATACTTGTCTATTATCCATCCACTTTCTTTCACTGGAAACAATTCATGACCCACGCAGACGCTTAAAAATAAATATGGTAAAGAAAATTGATGTCTTACCTACATTTGCATTAAGACTCCCTACCTATACTCTAATTGGGATATTCAGGGATTTTCTTGTAGCGAGACCATTGCCACTTCTTTGAGCATGGTCACAATAATATCATGTTCTTTAAAATATTAAAACTTTAAATACTTAAACGGATGTAAGCTATCATGACATAATTTCTCTATTATCGTTGCACTTTTTTTATGTTGTGCTCGCTATACCACTTTGTACCTTCCGAACAACGGCGGTTTTCGTTAACACTGTTCTCATCTTTTCTTACGGTAACATTAGGTTTGGAACCCTCTATGTGCGAGTACACACCTCGCTCTTGGCCAGTTATTTTAATTAACTTTATTCAGAAAGGCATATCTACAAGGTGTTACAAAAATACAAATAAACCTTTAAGGGGGTGGTGTAGACCATCAAACTGAACAACTTTCACTATGGGACCAATATCGAAATCGCGAAAAAAAAATTGATGTTCCATACTCTACAAATCGACTAGAGCTAAAATATGTATGGGATATCAAATTTGTTTTTTCGCGATTTCGATTTTGGTCCCAGAGAAAGTTGTTCAGTTTGACGGTCTAAACAACCCCCTTAAGAGTTTTAAAAATGTATTCTTACTTATGAAACACCCTGTATATTCAGGTTCCGTGGAAAAAAAAATTTAGTTTAGGTAAATATGCATCCGATCTCTAATAATTATGTTACTTCTCACCACCATAGTTAGTAGAAATAAAGTTCGGAAGAAATAAAGACTTAATAAAGTGACTAATTTTTTTTTGCTTTTAAGTTGTATGAACGAAAAACCTTTGCCTCATACCTATTAGTTGACAAAAAAGTGGTAATGAAAAAACGCAATGACTATTGATCGAGGCATTATGGCGGGAAATTTAAAAAGAAAAATCTGACCACACTTTAAAAATGGCCTATGTAAACAAAGAAAAGTTTTTAAAATTTTCCATCAGCTTATTGTATCTCAAATCATGGTGAAAAATTAATTTTTAAGTGTGAATCATGTTAATCTTTTTTTCATTGTGCATATTTTTGTGAATTTGTTGCTATTTGATCACGTAAGTCATTTTTTCGGAATTTTTAATCTTGGATTCAGGAGGTCTGTACCGTTTCGCGTCATGATTGAGACTATTGGAAGGTTTTTGAAAGGAGTACGGTTTTTACCTACTTTTTTTGGGACCATTTCGCCCGCTTGTTGCTCTGTCTATATAGTCTAAGGTGTCCCCTTGGGAATCGAACCGACTACCTCGGTGTCAAGAGCCCAATGCTCCTAACCATTAGACCACGGAGGTAGTTGGTGACATATCAATTAAAAAGTTTAGGCATTGGCGATTGGGCAAGCTGCTCCTCAAAAGTCAATTGGCGTGATACCTACGTATATTGCAGCAGTGGCATCTTTCATTTTGGTATACTGTACCATAGCATAAATGTATAATAATGTGGGTGCGCTAAGTGGTCGCGGCAAGTCTACGCTCGCGCGGAGTGCGGGGGGGCTCGCGCGGTGTGCGGAGGGGTGAGGCACCGGCAGTTGGGGTACAGCGCACAGGTGATGGGGTACTGGGACCGCTCCACCCGCCACCTGCACCCCCCGCACGATAGGCCTGTCGCGACCCAGAACTTCTGACCATCAAACTGAACAAATTTCACTATGGAGCCAAGATCGAATTACGAAAAAAGAATCACCTGCTTCATACATTTTGGTCTAAATAGCATTTAATTTTTCCATCGAACAGCTGTTTTTTTTCCAATTTCGATGTTTGCTCCGTAGTGAGAGTTGTTTAGTTTGATGGTCTGAAACACCCTCTTAAGTATGTAGGTAACTCATTTAATTTATACCCTAACGGCACAATCCGTTATCAACTGCTTAACGTGCCTGCTGAAGCATGCATTGTATACTTTACACTTACCGCCCTCTTTTAAAGAGCATCACTAAAAAGATCAATAAAGCTGTTACCGTCGATAGGCCCAATGACCTATAAAGCACAAAAATTAGGTTATTATTACCCGACTGCGACAGAAGGAGGGTTATGTTTTTCGAGCGTATGTATGTATGTATGTATGTATGTATGTTTGTATGTCTATTTCTTTGGCACGCCCTACAGCCTAAACGGCTTGATGAATTTTAACATAGGAGGTGTCGTTAGATTCGTAAAAATCGTGAGAGTGACATAGGGTACATTATTTTAATGTGGCGTATGCGAATTAAAAAAGAGAGGGGGGAGAATAAAAATTTTTTCGTAAAAAAATACAATATGGGTATCAAATAAAAGCTGGTGAAGAGCAGATTCCAATTATATAAATATTATAGTATTTTTATGCAACTATTTTGACACAAGACTAAAAAGTATGAAATAAACTAAATTATTTAGAAAAACAAAAAACCCGACTGCATAAAAAACGATTAACTGAAAAGATAAAAACAAGCTCCTTAAATCAGCTATAATAACTTTGCTTGAGCAAATTAATACAATTTGAATGTTATTTCTTATTAGGTAGGTATTGCAGGCGGGGACAAACCAATAACCAACAAATAGGTCATTTTTCTTTGTCCCCGTTTGCGATACCTACCTAATAAGTAATAACATTCAAATTGTATTAATTTGCTCAAGCAAAGTTATTATAGCTGATTTAAGGAGCTTGTTTTTATCTTTTCAGTTAATAGTTTTTTTTAGACCCTTATTCTAAAAAAACTAAGACAAAAATATATATTAATTATGGCTGTTTTAACCAAACAAAGCTTAGGGCCGGAAGAAGTTAATCTAAATATAGGAATATGAAATTATCCTTGTCTAAATATATTGATTTAACTTTTTGGCCTTATAAAACCATTCTAAAAGCTCAAATAAAAATAGAGTACCTCATTTTGATCACTTAAACTCCATTCCAAATAGCAAAGAAGGCCTTTTTTATTTAATTACAGAAACAGAGATTTGAAACACTTAGGGCCTGTTTCACCACTTCTGAATAAGTTCTTATTAGCTTATCCGACAGATATTTGGACATAATTTCATACAAAATATGTCAAAATCTGTCGGATAAGCTAACAAGAACTTACCCAGAAGTGGTGAAACTGCCCTTAGGCTCGTATTACAGAACGACACTCAAGTGGAGATCTCTTCTTAAGTAAAGATAGACAATGATGCATGTATACGTTGTATGTATTTGCATCCTTTTCTATCTATACTCAAGAAGAGATCTCCACTTGAGTGTCGTTCTGTAATACGAGCCTAAGGGCCTGTTTCACCACTTCTGGGTAAGTTCTTAGTTTGACATAACTATTTTGTTTGAAATTATGTCAAAATATCTGTCGGATAAGCTAACAAGAAGTTATTCAGAAGTGGTGAAACAGGCCCTAACTCTCACTTATTCTTAGAACAGCTTTAGTAACGTCCAAGATATGTCGGATAGTACATCTTTCTGATAAATAAATTATATTATTTGCTTATCAGAATTGGCCAGAAAGCTAAATAGGAATCGGAATATCTCGTCGTCCTTATTTGGAATGCAGTATAGGTACCTACTTAATAATGTGAAGAATACAGAACAGTTATTTTTAACGTTCTAATGCCATTTACTACGCCTAAATAACGGATATGTCGTAGGCGGGTAATGTAGCGCGTAGCCCACGCGTAGGCTTTCGTAGCATAATATTATAACGAATCACTTTTGTATTTTTACCTTGAATAATATTTAATTGTTTATTACTTATATATCTACTTTGTATTCCTTCCACCTACTTGTGTCAGATTCTGTATTTGTCAAACATTTATTATCTACTTATACATACAGGGTAAATTTATATCACTGCGGATAACTTCAGCATGTATATAAGTATTCTACTCATCATACTGATTTACTATGGAGCCAACATCGAAATTACTTTGTTTTATTGAAGTCGATTTCAAGCCAAGCCCAAAAATTTCTCGAAGCCCCAATCTCGAATTGCCAGCGACTCCCATATATTTACGATTAGATTACACACCGAGGACAGGTAAGAAAAGTCTCAGATCTCGTGTAATTGTTGTCGAGTTAGTATGCTATTTTTCCTCCTCGACGGAGGTAGAAAGCGACAACTTCGTTTAGCGCAGCGGGACGAGAATTGACGCTTTCCGTCCGGAGGGGAGAAAAACAAATTCATGTTCTTATAATATTTAGATGCGAATTTAAAAGATGCTGGTTTTCGTACTTTCGTACGCTACTTTTCTCCCCTCCGGACGGAAAGCGTCATTAATTTTCGTCCTTGTCGCTTTCCCCCTCCGTCGAGGAGAAAAATAGTATAGTAACCTCGGACAGTAGATAAGAAAGCCTCAGATCACATGTTTGTTGACCTCGGCTTCGCCTCGATCAACAATTACATGAGATCTGAGACCTTTCTTACTTTCCTGTCCTCGGTGTGTAATCTACTATTATATTTTTTTTAGTTTTGAAGTCAAAAAAAATTGTCGTCATTAGTTACCGTGCGGAGACGGTCCCATTTGAATTTTCCATAGAGTATATGCCGGTTGAGATAGACAGATATCCAATGTACCACTTGGGTACTAGTTTGCAGAACTAGATTGATTTTACTGATTAATATTTCGACTTTTGGGAACGCCAAAAGTTACGTTAAGTAATTGAATTTCGTAATGGAATGGACGAGACGAAATTTTTAATAACATTAACTTTATGCTCACGACTATATTCCCAGAGGGGTAATCATAGTACGTATAGTATTCTTTATTTACCCGGAATTGGAATATGGGATTGTTTAGAGAGCAAAAAAAAAAATCTGATATCCCATACATATTTTAGCTCGAGTCGATTTGTAGAACATAATTTTTTTTTCGCGATTTCGATATTGGTCCCATAGTGAAAGTTGTTGAGTTTGATGGTCTAAATCACCCCCTTAAATGTTACCCCCTTATATTTCACTACCAGCGTATCAGGTGCATACCATACGCTAAAGAATTATTAATATCGGTCCAGTAGTTTCGGAGCCTATTCAATACAAACAAACAAAAAATCTAATCTTTCCTCTTTTTTTTTGTTTTTTTTTTTTTTTTTTTTTTTTTTTATTTATTTAAAGGTTTACTTACAGTTATTACAATGTTACATGCGTTAGAATTAAAACAATAATATATATCTAATTGCACAACTACTTACAAGTAAACACAACATGATTAGTAAATTGCAACATAAACTAAGTACAAAAAAAGAAAGTAAGCTCCAAAGTCTCAAGATCTATCTACTTAATAGTGGCGACAATAATAGTAGGTAGCAGGTAGTGAAATATAGGAAATAGGGAATTTAAAAAAAGAGTTTAAACTTACTACAACACAAACCAGCATGCGATACTACTATAATATAATATTATGTAAAAAAATACAAATACGGGCATTGACATTAAGTAGTTCTATTCAATATACTTTTCCGAAACTTGAACAATGAGTCTGAGTAACAGTTGGGGTACATCTATACCGGATCTTATGATCTTAAGGGTATATTTTCTAAAACCCCTACTTTTAGGAACATTGTTTTCAGTGATATGCCATAGCATATCCAGTGTTTTATATTTATTATGAAAGAACTGCCTTTACTTAAAAATGTAATGAATCGTTTTTTTGTATGTTTCATATAATTTATTTTAGTAATCGCATAAAATCCGGACACTGTTCGTCGAAATATTGCTAAAAATGGGGTTACTTTAGGAACATTTTTAGAAGGGTTACGTTACACGGTTGAATTTACAGTTTACGTAAAAAGAAAGTTTATATAAATTTAAAAAACATAATGAATCGATTTTTTGAAATACCAGTCTGAAACACGAATATTTTTGAAAACATATTATTTAAAATCAAATATTGTGATTACCATACAAAATGGCGAACAAATTCAAGCTTTTGACATCCTGTGACAACTGCAAAATTATCCTTGTTTCTGATTTTTTTCATTGTACGGCGAAATGCCGTTACTGGAGCACGTCCGCGTCAAATGTTTTAAAAATAATTTGCGACAATTTTTTTCTCGATCCGTCTGTGGATGACTGAAACACAAAGGTAATTGAATGGAATAATTCATTAAGTATTTGTATTTTTCTAAAGCTAAAATTATGTTGTATTCCAAAAAAAATTAACGAATTCTAGGATAATTTTCGTCATATTGTTCAATCAAATTGAAATGACTTCAATTATGTCAGTGTCGTCTAAGTAGCTTATACCAAATCTATGACCATTCTCTTTGGTCGGCTTTTCAGTATACAATTACCAATACAGTCGCGCACAGTTTCAAATAAATTCTAAGCAAGAAGATTAAATTACCTACGTAGTATAAAATTCTTGATAAGAAAATCATGCAATTTTTATTTACTTCTGAAATTAAATCACTGCAAATAATATCAAAACAACTAAAAACTTGCTTCCTACCAATTTCAATGAATAATTGAACAGAAAAGATTTTATTACTTAGGTAGGTACTAGTTTGATGCCAATCCAAACTAAGCCCTATGCGTTATTCGTGAAATCCAAATCTGTTCAGTAGTTTTAAAATAACGTGTGCACAAACAAACAGACAAAAATTCTAAAAATGGTCTCAATGTATTCCATTACGTAGGTACCTATTCCAAACACCGCCAATTAACATTTTTATATATATCTTCAATGTACATCCACGTCATGTTTGCAATTATGACTCAATCACAGACTTAAATTGCAGTCGAATGACATCTCAACCATCAAAATCGGTTCAGTGCACTAAACGTCACGTCTGCCAAAACAATGGGAATATTTAAATTCCACGGCTAATTTTTCTCCACTAGTCATAAAAGCAATATTTTTAAAATGTTGTTAAGTAAACTACTATATTTAAAGAAAACCGGCCAAATGTGAGTCGGACTCACGTACGGAGGGTCCCTTAGCACCATTCCATAGCGTAAATTCACTTTGACTATACCATACAATACAATAGTAGTAATATAATTATTGTCTTGAGATATATTTCTCTCGAGATTTTTTGCCCAACCACCATTTTTCTTGGTGTGGGGCTAGACAGAAGAATATACAGATTATGGGAGATAGTTATAAAATAAGTATTTTTTATGAAAGATAGTTTGTTGCAATGAAAGCGAACCGTAAAAGCTAGCTAGTTTATCAATACAAATACATTTTTAAATGAATTTGAACGGTAATCTCTAAATGCAAAAGTGGTCACAAGAAAATCATTCGAACTCATGTAGAAAAAACTTTGCTAATCTAAAAAAGACACCTTCCTTCTTTTTCTACTTCGATGCTGGAAACAGAAACGACAACCTAGAATGTCAAATTCTGACATTATAATTTTGTTTTTCTTATCGGCCAGTTATTTTATGTACTTTTCAAATTTACCGAGGAGTTTACAGGGCCCGGTTTAATAAACGTGACAATAAGCGTGACAATTACAGGTGGAAAATCTGATAATTTCGTCAAAATGTCATGGTGGAAAATTATAGTACATTACTGCAGTGGCCAGCAAAAGACGCATCGATGGACGAACGTGTAAATGTGGGCCGAGGCGAAGCCAAGGCACACATACGTAAGTCCATCAATGCCTAGTTGTGGCCAAGGCTTGTATAGTGCTTTTCTCAAACAATGCTATTATGTTATTATTATGATTATGCAATAAATATTATGAATTATGAATTATGAATGCGCGGAAATGAAAATTAATCATCTTTTCAAAATCAATGACGAACAACAATAATTTTTCCTGCGATAAAGCTAGTAACTTATAACTTATCTGTGGTTAAAGTGTCCATTCGTTTTTTTTTTTTCATTATAAAGCTTTTTATTTGCAAGCCAGTTCAAAATTTAAACCAAACCTTTGATAAGTTACCTCCTTGGTTGCCATGTTTCGGAGTAAAAGATCGTTCCATTTTTAAATTACACGACATAATATAAGTTTACTATGTAATTTATTTGGCCGCTAAACTACGACAGATATAGATTTTCATACAGCTATTGCCGGCCACTGCTCGCATAGTACAGCAATTTCGATTTATTTCAAAGAAGGTTGTCAACATAATGCTCAAATTTCCAAGCATGTTTGAGAAAAGAAATTTGTCGGATTGTAGCGACAATTTGACATATTTCTGTTCAATAATTTTTCTCCTGACAGGTGACAGTAGACGTGTCGTCGGCTTGCGATTTGATTGCCCAAGTGGCTCCGCCGTTTTATGGTGGTTTCAAGTGTGTGTTTTTGTTTAAAAACGGGGTTTTTAGATCGCCATATCCTATTACCGTACAATATCTAATAAATATATCTTCAACCCTTGACACTGGCGAAATCTAACAAGGAAACGCCATTTAATAAAAATAGAATAGAAATAATGACAATTTGTCCTGAAAAACTTGACATAAGTATTTGTTTTATTAAACACTTCTTCTTATCGTGTGGGCAGCAAGCCCTGGTATCAGAGTTTTTTTCAGACCGCCTTACGGGCCTCTGACGTGGTTTTTATGTACCTCTGTACCTATGTAGAATCAAAAATGACGTCAGAAAGTTATCTATGGGATATTATTTTGAATAAAAATTTTGACTTTGACTTTGACTTGACCTAACCAAAGATAGTAGCCGGCATCAACGGCCTAACGTGCCATCCGAAGCATGGAATCATGTGATTCAGCCTGTAATATCCTAACAAACTGGGGAAAAATGCACAAAGTGACATGTCACTAGGTGTCCCCCGTGGGAATCGAACCCACGACCTACGTAAGCAGAACTGAATGCTCTTGACAATTTTGTCAATGTACATTTTTATTGAACTGTAAATAATTGTCGAATTTTCGTCTGTCGCCTTTCACTTGTAATTGTCGCGTTTATTGAATAGTGCCCTGGAGTGCGATTTTTGAATCTCATTCGCTGAGCTCAGTAGTTGAAAATGTCAAAATTACTATGGAGATATGCATCTTCCTACTGCTGATTTGACTTTCAAAAATAGCACTGCTGAAGTATGATTTTTGAAAGTCGCATCAGCAGTATGAAGATGCAAATCTCCATAGTAATTTTGACATTTTCAACTGCTGAGCTCACTGAATGAGATTCAAAAATCGCACTCCTGGTCGAAAACGACCTTATATTTTTAAAAAATATCCGTAATCCTTTCATTTTAAAATCTCTAACATAGAAAATGTTGTTTTCTCCCCTCCGGACGAAAAGCGTAAATTTTCTTCCCGCTGCGCTAAACGAAGTTGCCGCTTTCCACCTCCGTCGAGGAGAAAAATAGTAAACTAACCTCGGGCAGTAAATAAGAAAGCCTCAGATCACATGTTTGTTGACCTCGGCTTCACCTCGGTCAGCAATCAAATGACATCTGAGACCTTTCTTACTTTCCTGCCCTCGGTGTGTAGGTAATCTACTATATTATTCACACAATTATTCGGTATGTCAAGCATTTTTTTGTCTTTATTTTATATTTTTTACGGATAGAAGATATCATTATAAGAAACATTTTTTTTTCAATTCATGAAGTTTATCTGTAAATGGCAAAAATGGGCTCGAAAAAATTATTCGAACTCCACGTTGTTAATTTTGTTGTTTAAAAATTTAATTTAAAAAATAAAAATTACCTGCCTTCTCTTTCTTACTCCATGTTGGAAACAGAAACGGCAACATGAAATGTCAAATTCTGACACATTGAACATATTTTTTCTGAATGACCAGTTATTTTAAGTTGATATTTAGTTTAATCCTTTCATTTTAAATATTCTGACATATAAAATATTGTTATTGAGACAATTATCTCGAAATGGTTTTCCATTTTGTCCTCCCAAAAAAAAACTTGACATACCGAATTGACGAAAATGTCGGTGATTTTTTTTTTCAGTATGTTCAAAATTAGAATACCGGCGGTATATATATCATAGAATCTCCTCCTTGTCGGTTAGTAAAAAATATCACATGTGTAATTTTGAAACTATAAAAATATTTAAAAAAATAAGTGTTTAATAAATTTAATTAGTTATGTAGGCATATTCCGTTCCTCTACATATTGTGAAATCATAATTTTTGTATCTCTATACACAATTTTTTTGCCCACAGTGATGATCGTATTTAGTTTGAAAAAAGTGGTATGTGTGTAGGTTACACTTTAAATTAACCGAAACTTCCCACTTTGGTTAATTTAAAATGTTTTAGTTAAGTAATGAATTTCTTATTGTGTGAAAAAAAAACCTACCTACTAACTAGGTATTCTTCACAAAAAATACTTAACACTTTTCTTATCGATGGTGGGAGCTCAAACAAAAGGTGACGGAAAACTTACAAAACATTATCAACATTTTTTATTGAAATTTGACAGCAAGTGATGACGTCACAAACGAAAATATACCCTTAAACAAAAATATTAAGTCTAGGGTCTCCCTTCTTTTGTCCAGCTGTGTCATTCTAAAATGTTTAAGACGAGCCGTGTAGGAGACGGTAGCTTTGGATATTCCAAACGAGTATGCTAGATTAGAAAGAAACCTTTTTTGTATTCGTTCCAGCCTTAACGAGTGTGACGCATAATGTGGCCGCCAAACTGGGCTGCAATATTCCAAAGTACTTCTTACTAGGCTGTTATATAGTAAAATTCGAGTAGAGGGCGATTTAAAAACCTTTCCATTTCTCATTACAAAGCCCTACCAATAACATTCTCTATGTGAGGTACAAAAGTCATTTTTGTGTCAAGTATGACACCCAAGTCTCTTATTGTCCCAACTTCATGTAACGGAAAGTCATCTATACTGTACGCGGATGATACATTATGTAGTTTACGAGTAAACTTAATGTGGAAACATTTATTTAAATTTAGGTTCATGCAATTCACCTTACACCAATCCTTCAACCGATCCAAATCACTCTGCAGCCGCAGAACATCTTCCGGAGTTTCTACTATTCTAGCGATTTTTAGGTCATCAGCGAAGAGATATGGTATGGAATATCGGAAGCATTCTGTAACATCGTTAATGAAGATATTGAACAGAATTGGACCCAGGTGTGATCCCTGCGGAACGCCCGAAGTTATGTTGTAGGTGTCTGATTTGAAACCATTGACAACCACATAGAATGAACGATCTTCTAAATAAGACTTCAACCAATCAATCAGCGGCGGAGACATACCATATACGTTAAGTTTCTGCAACAATATTCTGTGACATACGCGATCAAAGGCCTTACTGAAATCTGTATAAATAACATCTGTTTGCTTATTTGCATCGAAGGACATTACCAAATTCTCAGTAAACGAAACTAGATTTGTGCATGTTGATCTTGACTTAACAAATCCGTGTTGGTGCTAGACATGAGCGCCGCGCCGGCGCGCCGCCGCCGCCGCGATTTTTTCCGCGCCGCCGCCGCCGACCAGCGCGGTCGGCGCGCCGACCTTGAGCTGAGCGAGTTAATTCCCTCAAAAAGTCAGTTCTCGGAAGTCGTATTCGCATTTATTCAGACATAGCCGTTATTGAGAATCTACTTAGAGAAATAAATAGCAATATTTTAAGCTAAATATTTATTTTATTAGGTAGGTTATAATATAAACATACTTTGTTTTTATCGAACCTACGTTGAGCGGTTGGCAGATATTGATGACCCTAATAGAATGAAAATAATACTTTGCTCGCTTAAAATTTATGTGCATGGATGTGCCCAGAACTCTGTTGATGTATGCCATGCAATGCTACGATAAAATAAAAACTAGACTAGAGCGTGCTCAAATTTTTTCAGACCTCTTCTATCTGAGCCAGGGACATACAAAATCCTAGTATAACTCTGGAACGTGACATTTCATAGAACGTAAATAAACGCCTTTGATTCGATCGAGACATGGGCTGTTCTGCAGTCTCTTCAGGACTAACGTTACATCAAGATGCTGAAATGCTTGTACAAAAACGCATATACAGGGTCCAACTTAATATGCTGAAACTTTTTTAAGGAGGTGATCAGACCATGAAACTGATCAACTTTCTCTATGGGACCAACATTGAAATTACGAAAAAAAAAACAGCTGTCCCATCAATTTGGCTCGAGTAGATTTTCAGTTTAGTACGGAACAGAAGATTTTTTTTTTGCGATTTCAATGTTGGTCCCATAGAGAAAGTTGTTCAGTTCACCGAAACTGCTCACCGCTGCACTGGAAGATGTTTTCAAGGTTCTGGACTGGAAAGCGCTAGGCATCAACATAAATGGCGAGTATAATTATCAGTCACCATCGGATTGCCGATGATATAGTCATCATGGCGCAGACCATGGAGAAGCTCAGTAGAATGCTCTTGGCAGCGAAACAAGACGAAGTGCCTGTCAAATGTTGTACCAACTCATGTAAAGATCGGAAACTCTGCGTTCGAAGCTTTTGAGGATTACGTTTATCTGGGACAAACTATCTAGTAAGGTAGGTCCAACATCGAGAAAGAGATCAACCGTCGAATCCAACTTGACTGGGCAGCGTTCGGGATGATACGTTGTATCTTCAGGTCCCAAATACTGCAGTCTTAAGATGAACGTCTTTGACCAGTGTGTATTGCTAGTAATGACATAGAACAGAGAGGTGGTCGCTCATTCAAGGTCTCATAAAAAGGCTGAAAGGCTGCCCAAAGGGCAATGGAAAGGTCTATGCTCGGAGTTTCCCTGCGAGATTGAACCAGAAATTAAGAGATCCGCAGAAGATATAGCCCAAAGAATTGCCAAACTAAATGGGCAATAGGCGGAACATATTGCTCACAGAACCTATGGCCGATGGGGTTTCTCGAGTGGCGTCCGCGGTCCGGGAAGCGCAGCGTGGGTAGGAGCACCCTCGACGGGCAGCGACAGGATGAAGTCGAGTGCAGAAGATTTGAGTTATTAAGAGTCATATCTATTCAACAGTGGATGATGACAGACTGATAATAGAGTAAAAACTGTCGTGTGGAATGATTAAAATCCTACTTGACCTTCATTTTAATGTTCTATAGAATTAACGGCTTAGGACGGCATGGACTAGTGCACCAAAACGTCAAATTTACCATGTACGAAATGTGAGATTTTACTGATAAATTATTTATTCTTACAAAAAACTCGCTCCCTTCCTTTTTTAAGCTATTTTCCCATGTACAGTTTGTTTTTACTATCCTGGACAACAAAAGATACTAAAAACCGTGGTTTTTAATTTTTCTTTGAATAAGGTAGATTTTTCAAGGTGACGCCGCCGACGCCGCCGCCGCCGGCCCCTAAAAGTCGGCGCGCCGCCGCCGACTGATTTATAATCGGCGCTCATGTCTATTGGTGCACAGGCACTTCTGGGTAAGCTCGCTACATCTTCGGCCCCATCTTTGTCCTGAGGACTAGATTGGGGTCAAGAGCAAACCCATCAATAATAAAAAAAAAAAAAAAAAAAAAAAAGTAATGTTTGAAGTGATTTTGAATGAATGGACAGATAAGAGATTCAAAAACTTTGGCTAGGATCGGAAGAATCGATATTGGTCTATAGTTGCTCACAATAGAGTTATTATCAGATTTAAAGACGGGTACGACCTTTGCCAATTTCCAATGATTGGGAAATATTCCAGATGTCAATGATTTGTTGTATATAAGACACAAGGGATATGCTAAACTGGATGCACAAGAAACAATGTAAAGTGGAGGTACATCATCCGATCCAGCACCCTTAGATACATCCAAATTCTGTAGCTTTCCAAACACCATGTCACGGTCCAACTCAACTCCAGAAAAACACTCACTGTAACTACCCACCTGCTGCATAGATTCAGAAATACAGCTATTTGAAATGTTTTGTGAATCCTGGGTATAAACTGATGAGAAATGTGTGGCGAAAAGGTTGCATATTTCGGTACCATCAGAAGTTGATGTCGCTCCACTGTTCATAGTCCCAGGATAAGTACTACATCCACCACGTTTCGACTTGATGAAGGTCCAAAAGTATTTTGGATACTTCCGAATTTTATCTTCTACGCCTTTTATATACAAATTGTAACTATTCTGGGCCAATCGATCACAACGGCTTCTCAACAATTTGACGAAACCTGGTCTAATGGATTTTTGTATTTTCTAAAGCGAACCCTATACTTGTTTTTTTCTCGCAGTAATTTGATTAAGTCTCGAGTGAACCATGGAGGATGCCTATTCTGTTTACCTACAGGTTTAAGTGGCACATATTTATCAATGGATTCTTTCAAAATATCGTAGAATCTGGAAATCATCTCGTTGACATCCACAGGCTCCAGGAACAATTGGTCCTAATCAATATCACTTAAGTAATTGTTAATGGAAGTGTAGTCCGCTCTATAAAAATTAAATCTTTTATTTTCCTTGTTAATCGCTAACGTGCTACTTCCCTCATTCATAGGTATTTTTATTTCTAGAGGAGGATGATAATGATCTATACGACTAAGTACAAACGTAGACCCAGAAACTTCACATTGTTTTAAATCCGTCAATACTAAGTCAAGTACCTTATTTGTATTGTTCAGAATCTTATTAAACTGTCTTAAATTATTGACAAAGGCAAAATCGATCAAAATCCGAGAGAGAGATGTTGTCAGAGTGATAGTCGAGGCATCGTAGACTTGCTCCCAATCAATGCAGCTGAGGTTGAAATCGCCAACTAAGCAAACACTGAATTCAAGCTTTTCTAACACGGAAGTACAGTTTGCAATAAAGTGTTCCAACATAGCTTTCTTTACTGGCGAACGGAGGTAAACTGCACAAAAGGGTAGACATGGCATGGCGTCATCTGGTAGTTCAACAGATATCCAAATGTCATGTATAATATTAAAGTATAGATAATATACAAGGGTCCTACTTAATATGCTGACAGTTTTTAAGTGGATGATCAGACCATCACAATGAACAACTTTCTCAATGGGACCAACATCGAAATAGCGGGATAAAAAATACAAAACAGCTGATTTCTTTTTCGCGATTTCGGTGTTGGTCCCATAGAAAAAGTTGTTCAGTTTGATGGTCTGATTGTAGCATAGCATAGCATAATGTTCACGACTATATTCCCCGAGGGGGTAGTCAGAGACATTCTGAAACCTCAGAACATCCCCGTTTACATCACCAGTAGTACCGAAACTCTGTCCAATTTGATGGGGAGTGAGCCCGTCGCCACTTGTAATGAAAAGTGGGTACAATATTTACCTCGAAATTGAAGCATGCATGTTTCCTCATACGATTTTTTCCTTCACCGAAAAGCAAGTGGTGTTACAAATCGAACATAAATTCCAAAAACACATTGGTACGAGTCGGCCTGGACAAACCATCTGCTATCAATACGTAGGATACCTACGTACCTATCTAAATCTCAGCTGACTGGTTACACATGGCGGCGGCGCCGGCGCCGCCGTTGACGGCGTAGGTACTGTTCAATCAATCCATTATCAATATTTATATAGCATTTTCATGTGGTTTACAAAGAGGATCTTAAAAATATTTTACAAGTTCCTGACATGAACCCTGTGAAGTAGGTACTCGTAATAAATAAAAGGAAAAACATGGAAAAATTTAATTGTTTGTGCGACTGTATTTGTATACGTGCTTCCATCCATACACGTGCGCCGCGGCGCCAGCTATCGCCACGTATACAAAATCAAGGGTGACTGGGTTTAACCCAGTATTATTTTACAAAAAAAAATTCATCAACAAAACAACCAAAACAACAACTAAATGATAACAACGACAGAAATAGGCAAATCGCGTGCCGGGTTTTTCCCACAGTGGTAGGCAGACTATAAATCTTCAATCAACTCTAGTACAGGGTGTAAAGTGACAGCCTAGCAAATACTGAAACGGCGAATTCAGACGATCAAACTGGTCAACATTCACTATGGAGCCACCTTCAGAATAAGCGAAAAAAATCACCGCTCCATACAAAACAGCTGTACCTACTCGACTCAAATGTATGAAACAGTTGATTTTTTTCACGTTTCCTGAGGGTGGCTCCATACCATACCGTAGTGAAAATTGTTTAGTTTGATGATGTGAATTCACCGTTTCAGTATTTGCTAGGCTGTCACTTACACCCTGTATACGGTCCTTCCATAGGCGAAGTATTTTTCGCTTACGCTGGTAGACGGAACATCAGTGTAACCGCGCGTATGAGACAGCGATAGTCATAAAATCCAATACAATTTGTATGAAAATAGATGTCTAACTCCGGAGTCAGACAGCCGTCTTAGAACAAAAAAGTGGTTACGTCGATAAGGACAACAATAAGTAGAGATCTCTTTTTTAACTAGGGCGAATTTGTTATGTGCATCTCTTACTGAGTGAATATGACGTGCTTCCTTCTAGTTCCTTCTCTTTCTACGGGTCCTTCTTAATACGCTGACTGTTTTAAGGGATGATCAGACCGTCAAACTGAACAACTTTCTCTATGGCACCAACATCGAAATCGCGAAAAAAATCAGCTGCTCTGTAGGTACAAAACTGCAATCTTACTGTATGTATGTATGTAATGGTAACCTATCTTACTTTCGAAATTTCACTGACCGAATTTCAGTTGTTCGAAAACGGTTTATAGAAGTTTCTAGTGACAGATATTTTGTTACACATACATTTGTTACTCCTTATAAAGACTTGACAGAAGTATCATTTTCCAGAAAATTTAAAATCAGAATTTCATAACCATTTTTTTTCTTTTGACAACGGTCTTCTGGGTTCGAAGTTTTAAAATGTAGAAGCAACTACTTCCATAGTATGACTAGGACACTACACAGTAAAGTAAAGTTTTCTGTAATAATTACCTAGTAGATACATGATACCAGGATTATAGCACCAACATGCTTGCTAGCATGCTGCTTGCTTGCTTGCCTGCTGCATGCTTGCTTGCTTGTTGCTTGCTAGCTTGTATGCATGTTGGGGGGTGCAGGGGGCGGAAACCCCCTGCCTGAGAAATACAAACTGGTGGTTTTAAAATTGTAGTTTAGGTTAGGTTAGAACATGTAAAACACTTAGCGGGCGATGCGAGCAGAGCATCAAAATGCTTGCTGCATGCTGACTTGCATGCTGCATGCTTGCTTGCTTGCTGCATGTTTGCTTGCATGTTGCTTGCTTGCTTGTATGCATGTTGGGGGGTGCAGGGGGGCTGCGCCCCCCGCGAGGGGGGTTCGGGGGGCGGAAGCCCCCTGACTGAGAAAAACAAACTGGTGGTTTTAAAATTGTAGGTTAGGTTAGGTTAGAACATGTAAGACACTTAGCGGAGCGAGCGAAGCGAGCGGAGCATCAAAATGCTTGCTGCATGCTTGCTTGCTTGCTGCATGTTTGCTTGCTCGCTGCATGCTTGCTTGCTTGCTGCATGCTAGCTTGCTTGCTGCATGCTTGCTTGTTTGCTTATATGTATGTTGAAGGTGCAGTGGGGTGGACGCCCCCTGCCTGAGAAAAACAATCTGTTTTTTTTTTAATTCTAGGAAAGGTTAGGTTAAATATTTCTGCGGAAAAGTGACTGTACGGAAAAACAAATATCCGAAAAAGTAAATTATCTGACTTACATAACTTTGGAAAACTGTGTTACAGAATTTGATTCATTGGTTAAAAGAAAAAAAGGACAATAAAAAATCTGGCTCCTAAAAATATGGCGAATAATATTTCGGGGAAACAAAAAAAAAGGGAAACAATAAAAAGTGTAACGATTTCGGAGAACTAAAATTCGGAAAACTCTTTTTCGAAAGTACGATAGGTAACCGTATGTAATGTATGGGATAACAGTGTTTTTTTCGCCATTTCGTTGTTGGTCCCATAGAGAATGTTGTTCAGTTTGATGGCCCGGTCATCCCCTTAAAAACTGTATTACTCTGTGATGCTCTTTCCTCCTCTAAATACAGGATGGAAGGAAAAGTATCATTAACGTTTAAACCACGTACTCTACCCATCAAACTGAACAACTTTTAGTATGGGATCAAACCTGTCAGCTTAAAATAAAATCAGCTGTTCCATACGTTTGAGTCGAGTAGGTATTGCAGTTTAGTATGGAACAGCAGATTCTTGCGCTGACAAGTTTGCTCCCATAGTAAAAGTTGTTCAGTTTGGTGGGTAGAGTATGTGGTTTAAATGTTAAGTACTTTTCCTTACACCCTGTATATCCATTCTTATCGCTTTCGTCAACGGTCATATGAGATAATAATTTCTGATGTAATATTAAGTAATTTTTATGTTTTTTTTTTATTCATCGTTCTCTTTCAAGTATAGGTACTTACCTATCATTATTTCTGATTGTAATGTTGGAATAACTGAAATGTAAACAATTAGATAAGTTTTTGATCTCGCTTATTGTTGTTACGTATATAATAATAGCCTAAAATTAGGTGAGCACAATCTTATATGTTACATAAGTACCTATATCGAACTCTGTGGTGTTACCTATACTAGCAGCGGTATACGACTTCGTACGCGCAGACCACTGACTTTAACCTGTCAGGGACCACCCCTTCCCGAAAAAAAAATGGCTCTCAGCCCCAGCACCTACCAGCAAATTCGACCGCGCGCGCGGCGGCACCAGTAGTCGCGAAGAAATCGATCAAATTCACCATATTTCGTTACCAATTCAAGTTGTGTTATGTTTCTTTCGCTGCCTACACTCATTTAGATTGTAGAAATAAATATCAAATTTACTACATTACTGAATAAACAGAGAAACAATGAAAAAAATACGGCACGGGAGCGCCGCGTCTCCTTACGAAACATTTTTCAATAAAAGTGTCAAATTCAATGTTTGTTTACATTTTGTACCTTTTTAATGTTGCCAGTTAAATTATTTATGGTCTGAAACCAAGAAAATTGACCATTTTAAAAAGATTTTATTCCAAAAGGGCCGTCAAGCCCCGACACATCCCTACAAAATCTACAACGAGTTACTTGAAACGCTCGTTGCCCTTCACTAGTGGCTCGCTCCTATTGGTTCAATATATCAATAGAAAGGTAATTTCATAAGGTCTTATATCGTAAAACCTTCTAAAGAGAAATAAACCTTAAATCCTCATGATAAGCCTTAATTTAGGACGAGTCGAGCGCAAAAAAAGTTCGAACGTTGAAGTTCGACTGAGGCTTGACAAAATGAAACATAGCACTTCCAATTCGAACGTTGACGTTCGATGCGTCCTTGAGAGGTATACCAACTCGTAATTTTTGATCGACCTAACCGATTGCGATCGAATGAAAAATGAAATAATGTTAACCCCAATTTAGCCTCCAAAATTATATGAAAATGGTCTCAATTCATTTCACGACGTATCCTAAACGTCCCGAATTAATATTTTTGTTCATATCCTCAATTTACATCCCTTTGATTAATTATTTACTTACATAATTATATACGTAGGTATACAATACAAAAATAATATATAACAATTATGTACATAATTCAAATTCATACTCAAAGGTACTTTACGCCTAGTTTACAATTTTATTATACGTGTGGAATGAGATATCCATATGTGTTGTAATTTATATCATCTGTTGTCATAAGCATAAGCATGCTCACGACTATATTCCCCTAGTGGGTAGTCAGAGATATTCTGAAACCTCAGAACATCCACATTTCACCAGTAGTACCGAAACTCTGTCCAGTGTGATGAAGGGTGAGCCCGTCGCCACTTGTAATGGACAGTGGGTTCAATTACATGCCTCCTCCCAATGGAGGTTTCCTCACGATGTTTTCCTTCACCGAAAAGCCAGTGGTGTTACAAATCGTACATAAATTCCGAAAAACTCATTGGTACGAGTCGGCCTGGACGGGGATCGAACCATCGCCTCCTGCACGGCAGGCAAGGTTACTCGCCACTGTACCACCACAGCTTATCATCATCACATCTGTTGTCAATCCTGAATAAATAAACTACCTAAATTAAAGACATTTTACCTGGCATTTACGGAACCCTTCTTCTTATCGAGTGGGCTGCAAAGCCCTGGTGTCAGAGTTTATTCAAACCGCCTTACGGCCTCTGACGTGGTTTTTATGTAACGACTACTACCACCAGTGATAGTAGCCGGGACCAACAGCTTAACGTGCCATCCGAAGCACGGAATCCTACGGAACCCTAAAAACGTTTTATTGCTATGGTTAAAACTCATTCAATCCACAGAGAGAGTAACAATCTTTCATTTTGCGGTTAAAATCGATAGCCTATTGAATCGCACCAAGCCTAAGCCTTAATCGATGTGCCGACTCATGCCATTCCCCGGATGAATGATACATGGTGTTTCAATTCTACCGCTAGCCAGCCATTCATCCTGTATAACGATTAGCGATCAATTTGAAACCATTCCGCATTTACTGTTATTTGTTAGGATTATAGGCTTTATTAATTGGATGATTTAAAAGTGTTTTGAATAAAATGACATACGTACGACCATATTCTCTAGAGGGGTGTTCAGAAGATTTGCTACAACTACAAACTATCTTTTAAAGCACACAATTGTAGCAAGGCTCGCTTTTAAAGTTTCGGGATTGAATGACGTGACATGAGGGTAGCATTTCGCCTACAATAAACTCCACATAGGAATCCTTCTCTGTTAGTCACCTCATAAGACAACTACGGCATGTAAGTGTGGACTGCTCTAAACCGGAATTATACCGCTTGCCTTTACTAAAAGTGCTGACTAAGCAAATACCTTTGACATTGTCACACAGATTATTAAGTCCCTTACCCAAATCTATCCCGAACTTCTATGATTAATGACATAAGACAAAGATAATATGACTTAACATGACATGTAGGAAAAATATTAAATGATCTCTTAATAAATAAAATTCGCATCCATGATTTGGGTACAATACATACATACATATACTCACGCTACTATCACACAGGGGTAGGCAGGGACTACGGCTCGCCACACACTACGATTCTGACACACTCCTCTCGCCTCATCCACTTTCATACATCTCTTCATGCACTTCCGTTGGTTGAGGGTAGAGGTGGGCGCCGACCCGAAATTTGCCGGCGGCGGCGCGCCGGGTGAAATTGGTCGGCGCGGCGGCGCCGCGCCGCGGCGCGGGTGTTTTTTTTTAAATCCACACTTTAGGTGTTAAATGTATTATCTAGAAGCTCCAGATGCACAATAAGAAATGAAAAAAAAAATGTGCTGATGTTAAATGTTTTTACAACTACAAACTTGAGGGTGCTACGCTGACGCACTTGTCCTTCAGATACTTGGGTAAAAAATTACAAATATTCATATTCATCATACAAATATTTGCCCCTCAGGCAAAACACAGATGGGGTGTCAAAATTGTGACTAATTTTATCAGGCATCGACAGCATCTCAGATACCCACACCGACAGCATCTCAGATACCCACACTGACGCAAGTTTTTGCATTCGACCCCAACTCTGATCGTAGCGTATCCCATTCCCTGAGAGCGAGAAGGGCAAAGACGAGAAACACATAAAAACAAAAGATTATGACATTAACCAAAATGTCCCCCAACCGAAATGTAGGTACCTATAGTTTCATCAAATCAACTCCGCCCCGCAACTTCGTTCACCACCCATAAAACATTCGCAGACATTGACGCGCGCACCGAAGGGAAAATAACCTGATAAAATATGATGTTGGCAGTCTGTAAAATAACGGATCATAACGGTCGATTGAGCTTCCTGCGACACTGGCCCTGACATGTCGCGGGAAATGTTGCCAGCTCGACGACCCCGCTGGGGAGTAGGGTTGCTACAATGCTAAATTATTGTATCCGGCTTTCCGGATTTTCCTAGTGGATTTTTGCGACAAGACGTTTAAATGTGGAAACTCAAGTGAGGTACCTATACACAGTTATTTCTTCGAATACATAATAAATTCACGACCATAATCAATCACACATGAGGGTGGAAGGCTTTGCAGGAAGGCTCTCATTTAGCATAGTGAATTGAACGGATTCAAGATGGAAAGACGAATCAAGTGATGATAGGTGGCTATCGCCCACAAAATATACTACATTTCGAAACTGTATCTCTTAGTCACCTCGTACTGAACCCACGGAAGAAAATGGTAAATTTAAAGTCAGAATCACACAGCTATATGAAACTTTAAAGTGGTTTAAGTATTCAGGTTGTTAATTAAAAACGACTTACATTTATCCGTTATCAATTATTGTATAAACGTTGTCAAACATTACGTTCATTTGTTACCACATTATATGCGTGAATGATGCGTTTGCTGTATGTAAAGTAAACATCAACTGAATAAGGGATTTTTGCAAAGATATAATAAATTCGTAAAAGCATTCGTACCTACCAAAACTCTAGTCTCTTTCATTCGTTTTTCATCTTACAAACATCAAAAATCATCGTTACTTATTCACATCCCAAACTACAATGCCTAATATGTAGATACATTTTTGTAAAATGTAGGTCTATCCGGTATTTCAACAAACGTGCAGGCATCCCTAGTCTTGACCGCTTTCATACTTTTTCTGGTTTATTTTTCTACCGAAATTGTGTTGAGGAATGTTTTTTGAGAACATGACAAAACGGCCCTCGATCTAGACGTGAATGCTTTCGACATACTATACCGAAGTTTAGGTGGATAATAGAGAGAGATTTATTCGGCTTCACGTCACCGAAATTATTTTGACTGATTGACCACTCGATACAATCCTCAAGTTTCATCTCCCACCTCAGCTCATTTCTATTTCAAATTGATTGCCCTTCCCTCTTAGGACGTAGGTACTCTGATCAAATCGGTTGTAAACAATTCCATCCACGGATTTTTTCAGGTCCTTGCGTCCATCTTACAAAAAGGTAAGATACAAAACCGGCGGGCATGTATGTAGAGATGGCATCTCTACATAAATGCCCGGTCGGCAGGCATGGTCGGTCGGTTTTTTTTCCATTTTATGGTTGTGAATGAGGCGAAAGAGTATGAAATATACTTAGTTAAGTTTTTGTCTAACCCACTGGGAAAGAGGCGTGACGTTATACTTATTTATTTATTTATAACTAGATAGAGATAGAAACACAGCTGGTAAGGTTTTTTATTTAATATTGGATATGGTAAGTACCTATTTATTCTGTGACATACATGTAACTTTATTAAAAGTAGGTAGGTATGGCTGTCCTATGTATGTAATTATATAAACCTTTACTAGGTATTAATTTGTAAAATCTCAAATTACTTTGACATATATTTGTTCGTTTTCCTTTGTATTTTTATTAACATTACTTTATTATAGAATTGTATTAATTAGTAGATAACCTAATAATTATGTCTGGGTGTGTGGGCGTTATTACACCATGCGTGTCCTTTGCGGATTGGTACCTAGACTTCACATCAGTACGCTACCATATCTGTTCTAATGTGTGAAGGTTTCCTCATGTTATCTCACTTTACTGAAGATCCAGTATTATTACAAATCGTACGTTATATCTAAAAACTCGATTGTTTTGAAGCTGGAATCGAACCGCAATTTTTTTTTTTTAAGTTTATATATAGTTTTATTTCCACAAACTTATGTGAGACACTCGAAGCGTTGCGTCCACTGTACGCCACGCAGACGCAATGGCTCGTCCATTCGACATAAGTAAGTAAACTAAGTATTTTTTTACTTTGAGCATTTCTTATGCTTTGAGCAAATAGCCGACGTCTCGGAGAGAAAAGCTGTCTGTCGGATGCATCCTGAGAGATGGGCAATAATCATCATACCATGGATCCCCAAAAACGGTCGGCGGCGTCCAGATCGACCCAGGAAGAGGTGGCGTGATAACCTAAAGTTGTTCAGTTTGATGGTCTGATCATACCCTTATCAAACTGCCAGCAAAATTAAGGACGATCCTTATACATATAGGGTCCTTCTTAAATTCTGTCGGTTTTTAATATGATCAATCTGAACTACTTTTTCGGGACAAACATCGAAACCGCGAAATAAAAACCAAGAAAGCTGAAAATCTACTCGACATAAATGTATGGGACGGCTGTTTTTTTTCGTGATTTCGATGATGGTCCTATATAGAAAGTTGTTCAGTTTGATGGTCTGATCATCTTCTTAAACATCAACAAATTAATAATTGTATGACTGACAGCCTCCGTGGTCTAATGGTTTCGAGCTTGGGCTCTTGACACGGAGGTCGTGGGATCGATTCCCACGGGGGACACCTAGTGATATGTCATATCACTATGTGCGTTTTTCCCCAGTTGGTTAGGACATTACAGGCTGAATCAACTGATTGCCTGAAAAGAAAGATGATTCCGTGCTTCGAATGGCACGTTAAGCCGTTGGTCCAAACTACTATCTCTGGTGGTAGTAGTCGTTACATTAAAACCACGTCACAGGCCGTGAGGCGGTCTGAAAAAACTCTGACACCAGGGCTTGCCCACACGATAAGAAGAGAAGAATACTTAATTGTATGGGTATTTGAACGTAGGTATATCGATATTTCCAATATTGCTATATATCCATAATTATTAGGGAAAAAAGGGAATTTTATAGTCCCCTATACCAAAAATCATTTACCAGAAATCATTGAATGGAATTGTGGTTAAAATTGAATTACGGTTAATATGGGTTTATTTGTTAAAATGATTCATCAACCCAACCCAATAATTCTAATAGTTACCTTATCACTAATTATTTTGTGAAGTAGGTACACTAGAATTACAATGCAGGCAAATCTCATTTATAAGGAAAAAGTATGTAGTTTAAAGTTTCCATTGTATTTTATTAGTAATTTTATTATCTACCTTAGTTCGTTTTTCTAAGTTTTTTATTACGTTTAATATTTTTTTTTAATTATTGCCTTCGTGGTCTAATGGGCATTGGGGTCTTGACACGGAGGTCCGGTTCGATTCCCACGGGGGACGCCTAGTGACATGACACATTGTGCGTTTTTTCCCAGTTGGATAGGACATTGCAGGCTGAATTAACTGATTGTCTGAAAAAAAGATGATTCCGTGCTTCGGATGGCACGTTAAGCCGTTGGTCCCGCCTACAATCACTGGTGGTAGTCGTTACATTAAAAAACCCACGTCAGAGGCCGTAAGGCGGTTTGAATACACTCTGACACCAGAAGTGCGATTTTTGAACATCATACGATCAACTCGGCAGTAGAAAGGTACATAATCTCTATAGTAATTTTCTTTTGTCACTTTCTACTGCTCGATTGATCGTTTGATGTTCAAAAATCACACTACTGGGTTTGCTGCCCACACTTGTAGACTCTTATATAATCCGTGTCCACACGATAAGAAGAAGAAGATTATTATAAATCTGGAAAAAAAGGGTTTCCGCGCGGCCAGCTTTATGTTGGTTTTGTATAGCTTTGTGTGTACACGCTTAAATGCATATATGATCGAAACTATCAACTCATCTATAGCCGATAACCTTTCCGCCCTAAAAACGATGTCTTTACAAAGACATCTCTAGTCCCGAATCACAATGGTCCCGCATTCGGTCCCGCCGCCATCCATCATCGCAGGGTAATTGATTGCTATGCCGTCGAGCTAACCCCATGCGAATCGACTGAAATCTCGCATGTCATGGTTCAAACTTTACGTCCTATAGTTGTATTTTATCGTCTTGTACAAGATTATAGGGTCTTTCTTAAGATGCGACGGTTTTGGGGGGTGAATAGACTATCAAACTAAACAGCTTTCTTTAAAAAAAAACAGCTTTTCCATACAATTTATTTTTTATTTTGATGGGTCGAATAGGTTTGCGGTTTTATTTTTCCTATACTGCATTTCAAATAAGGACGAAAAGATATTCCGATTCCTGTATAGCTTTCTGGCCAATTCTGATTAGCAAATAAGATTTATTTATGAGAAAGATATACTATCCAACGTATCTTGGACGTTACTAAAGCTATTCTAAGAATAAGTGAGAGGAAGTGTCTCAAATCTCTGTTTCTATAATTCAAAATGGCCTTAAATTTTCGTTGTTATTTGGAATGGAGTATAGTTATCGATATTAGTCCCATAGAGAAAGTTGTATAGTTGAGTTGGTCTGAACATCCCCTTAAAACCGTCAGCATAATGAAGAAAAACCCTGTACTTATTTTACAGGGTGTTAAGGAAAAGTATCATTAAACTTTAAACCACATACCTACTCTACCCATCAAACTGAACAACTTTTACGATGAGAGCAAACCGATCGGAGTAAAAAAAACTAAAATGCAATGCCTACTTGACTGACTGATGGGTAGAGTATGTGGTTTAACGGATAATGATACTTTTCCTTACACCCAGTTTTTTGTTTTGAATCCACAGTAAGTCAGACCTCATAGGAAATTAATATTCTAGGTTCATCCTCAAACAGCATAATTATCATCATAATTATATTCAGCGAGCAAATGTGGCAGTGTTTTGGGTACCCTTCCGAACCTGCCCCACATCCTAGGTTAGTTTAGTTTTAAGTTACTTTATTTGTATTTTTTATTTATTTATTGATATATGACATTTGTTTTTAATGATACTGTTGTATAAAAACAAAATAAATTTTTTATGTTTCTTGATACCTATAGAAACTAAATAATGGTGCATGCATGTACATCCATTAACCCACGATACTTAGGCAAGAGGTCACCAGTCGATACGTTGGATCTAACCGGACCTTCGGTTATTCCAGCTGCCACTTCTACGACCCCACAGCGGGGCATAACAGGAAAATAAATAAGTACACATCTTGTCATGTACTTTCAGTTCAGAGATAAATAAGTATCTAACTAGCCTATCGATCAGAAAACAATGCCTATTGCATTGAACATACGTGTCATCATCATGAACCTATACAGGGTGAAATCGATATTATTAGCATCCTTTTAAACGAGTCAGTCGAGTTTTAAAGAGTCTACCCATCAAACTGAACAACCGATCGGAGCAAAAAAAAACATCTGTTCCATACTAAACTGCAATGCCTACTCGACTCAAATGTATGCAACAGCTGATTTTTGTATGCTTCAAGATCAGTTTGCTCCAATAATAAAAGTTGTTCAGTTTGATGGGTAGATTCTTAGTTTAAAAGGAATGAATGAATATTTTATTGTATGAATTGCAGGTTTACATGTGCAGAATTTATATACACAGCTAACAAACAATTAGATCCAATGCAACCCTACCTTTCCAGGCATTTACAATTGTCCAGTGGAAGTTATTTAAACAAAAAGAAAAAATCTACTTATTGCCATTATTTAGGTTCCATAAAATAAATAATAATTAATTGAACATATGTCAGTTAAACGTACAATAGTGTCATAAAAAATAATTATTATAATCATAACATTTATATATAAAATCAATATTAAGTCAGTTAAAATTAAAATATTCTGGAACACTGTAAAAACATCTTTCAGCGAGCCAATTTCTAATCATTTTTTTAAACTTGTCAAACTTGAGTTCTTTTATCTCGTCTGGAAGTTTATTATATATTTTCACACACATGATATGACTATTTTTCGAGACAACAGTCAGTTTTGATGGTGGTTGGTATAGCTCATATTTGTATTGGGCTCGAACATGACGACGAGAGATATTTCTAATTTTCTGAAAGAGGCCTTCATTTTTGTAAACAAACAGACAAACATCCATGATATACAGGCATGGCAGAGTTAGGAATTTATGTTTACGAAATACAGGCTGACATGATTCTATCCGGGACAAACCAAATATTGCCCGAATGCATCGTTTCTGCATTACGAAAACTTTGTCTATATCCGTTGAATTACCCCAGATTATAATGCCGTAGCGCAATATAGAATTTATATAACCGTAGTAAGCCGTGATGGCTGCCTGTCTGGATGCTAATTATATCAATTTCACCCTGTATACGTCCCACTGCAGGAGACAGGTCTACCCTCAAGGAGGGTGTATGGGCGATGGTCTACCACGCATGCCCAATACGGATTGGTAGACCTCACGATGTTTTCTTTCACCGTTTGGGAGCAGTCGGTAGGTATTACTTACGTACAATGCGTGCAAATACGTCCTAATCCTTAGTAATACCTACACAACCCCGCAGAAGAGCGTGCGGTGTAGCAATTACTGTTTAATGTTGTTATGAGCGTGTGAAACACAAATACTGTTGCAGTAATATCCCAAAATTCCTTGCCAAGTCTTTGAGCTGCATTCTGTGTTGTTATTTGCTGTAAACTGTCGAATAGCTTGTAAATTTATGAGAATGCGCCGAATAGTTCTTGTGAATACATTGCAGTTTGTCTTTGGCCAATAATTGATTTATGGCTTCTATTTGCAAAGCGAGAAAGAGGAATGGCCTCGCCTGTTATTTCGGTCTCAGTCTTAGAGGGAACAACTAACAAGTAAGGCGATAATCTGCAGAAGTTAGGAGATCAACAACAATCCTACAACCAACTGAAGAGTTTCTAGCCATTCTTCTCTACAGCCATAACACCTTATCTTAGTATGGGGTCTAGCAAGCCAGCAACACTTCGACCCAATTGGGTCTTTTGTATTGACCCCTAACTACATATTATTTTGTACTTGACATTCAAAATATACATTTTATGTAATAGGTATTTTTATTCAGTAAATTCTAGCGCTCTTTTGTACCTAACTGTCGCACCTACACATTTGCAATAAATGTAAATTTGCAATACCGTTCAGGGCAAGAAACCTGTGTTTTGGATAACCATCTCCCAGGAGGCACATTTAGCCGCCAAGACATCGCAGTCACAAAGGATATGTTCCTGTGTTCCATGCTTTTTCCTCCTCTCCGCTCAGTCGGCAGCTGGGATCCAGTAAGCTTCATCTTGTGCATCATCGTGCCTGTGGCGTAGTGCCCGCCGGTGAAGGCTCCGACGATGGCACGAGCTTTGCTCCTCCTGTTGTTCAGAATCAACTTTATAACACCTTACGAAATGGTGTGGATCCACATCTCAATTAATTAATTCTTCGAATAAATAAAATAAATAAAGATATATGTATTTGCTCACGACTATAGTCCCCGAGAATAGTCAACTTACCTAATTATAATAAATTATTTTGATTCTGATGATTTTTATATTTACCCTTGAATAAGTGCAAGCCTCCTCTTACGAGTATCTAAGAGTTCCTCACAATTTTTCCAGTATTAAAAATTAACAGGTTTCCTTTAAAAGTCAGCCTACCTGTACTTTCGTAAGTATTGTGTGTAACGTCTACCTAATCTGTTTCTCAAACCACCACACGACACTTTCCTTAACCACAAACACATAAGTACTAACATCTCACCAAAACCAGATGAATAGCGAACAAGCGTAGCTCTGCAGTGCTGGGGAAACCTACTGCGGTGCGACATTACTCAGAACTAGGGTTGCCACTATCAACATCTGAAGGCGCTTGTCCACCGGCTATAGGTGCACAATGCAATGTGATATATAAGGAATTTTAAATTATCAATCAATTATTCTTTATTTGACACCAAAAAACATATTATACAGAGAGTAAACAAACACTAAATAAAGAAGGTACAAAAGTAGGCGGTCTTATCGCTAAAAAGCGATTTATTCCAGACAACCTTATTAAATTATGTACATACATAAACTTATGTCCATAGTTCCTTTTAGGAATGACAGAAACTTTGCTACAATTACTGGGTGTATTTTAAGAGCGTTTGGACGCCCAATTCATTTTGTATCGATGTTATAAACGTCCAGGTGCTTTATAACAGCACTTTAAAATTGTATACCTTTTCTTATAGACAAGATGAAAATGATCGGCCAGATAAAACGCTCTTAAATATACTCCCTACTAAGTCCTAACCATGGAGTAAGAGGAGATGGCATATCGGCTTGTTTCTATAGAAAATTATGTCGCCGACAAAGGGGGTGAGGGACGGGTGAGGGGAGACAAAAAGCATTAGGGGAGCGTGTAATTTCTCTATGGTATACAACAATCGCAGTACAAACTAGATGACGTCATGCCCAGTTGGTGGTTACTGTGCACACTTTGTTACACCATCTCTACCAAGAGGAGCATGTCATTGCTCTATGGTCCTAACCACCATAGCAGCAATCTTTTAGATTTCAGGATGAAATTATATCAAGGAAGTGTTAGGTTATAGCCATGTCCATCTTATTTACGGCTTACAGGTCATTTTTCAAAAACAATACAGATACAATGTAGAGTACCTTACTTACCTACTTTATAGTTAAATATGATGAAAAGCCGAAGCTTAAAAAGTTTTGCGTCTTTCAAACTTATCTGACAGCCCTAAATACGGTAGGTACACCGCGTGTGAAATCTCGCTGTGACATTGATAAACTGTCGTTCGCCTCTTTGGCTCTCTAACACTGAAATCGGAACGTTTTTTGGCCAACTAACCCATCGACTAAACGGTTCGATATGCCATGCCTCACAGAGTTGCCAAAGGGTCCGGAGTTTTGCTTTTATTTGCATGCGGGATTTGTTCGCTGTCAAAGAATTTCCTATGTGAATTGTATGTGAAAGTCTTTTTTGATGTGACATAATATTGATTGTTTAATGTTTTATATCTATTGAGTAGACTCTACTCCATATCCTACTATCCTCCTATTCTCCTATTTCAATAATCAGTAGAGAGATGTGGTTCTTCTCCGTTGGAAAAATCCCCTTCCTCCGTATCAGACGTGACTTGTGGCGTCAGCCGTAATCCAACCTTCGTTGATTGAAATTGTGGGAGACACCACTTACATCTTCTATGTCATTGTGCACTTTTCGTCAGGTATAAAATAAAGTTCAAAAATGGATATGAAAAAGCGGCCAAGTACTTATTCGAACTCGCGGACGGAGGGTGCCGTACCATCGTACAATATTACCAAAAAAAATTTTTTCTCTGAGATCTTTAGTCCAAGCCCGACACACACTTGACCGGTTTTTATTATTTTGTTATTTTAGAGTAATGCACCTTTAATCACACGATTGACGCGTGTTTATTGCCGTTTTTACGACAGAGCATAAACAAAAAACCTTGAATAAAAACAGCTTGAAAGCCTATCGGGGCTGCGCCTGCCCGTTAGCACCTTTTGGCTACGGAATCCTAACAATTATGCTGTTTAAGACGACAGTTATGGCAAATGTTGTAAGAGCCATTTAGGATTCATTATTTCGATTGTTTGAAAACGAACGCCTCTCGATTAACTCGAACTTGCGACCAATCGAATCACGAGATCGCAAGTTTGTTTCTTCTCGTTCATCTATTCTTTCTTTGGGAAATCAAATTCTTTACAGTAATAAGTAGTTAGTAGGTATTTCAAAATAGCTTATTAGGTCTTTTATAGGATAGGCGAGTACCATTTTTTCCATACAAACGTATTTACCTGTTTCCTCCCTGGATAATGACACTAGAGCAAACATTTTTTTAACTGTACAATCTATGTTACCATTGTTACCTCTGCTATGTCCCTGTGTTTAGTTTTTTTGCATTAATTAATTACTGTATGAACTAGGGACCTTCGAAAATGTCCAATTTTACCATCGTTTTCAGACATTCAGCAAACAAATTTGACGAATATAAACAAAAAAAGCAAAACATACCGACATATAGCCAAAGTCATTCTCATATTATTTTGGAAGAATGATTAAAATCGGTTTAGTTTTGGAGGAGGAGACAGGGGAATACGACATAATGTAGATAAATCGATTTTATGTAGATAAAATTTGTCCGAGCTGCAGTTGTCTCTTTCGCACTCTATTCGGCAGGGTGTATTATAGTCGGAAAAGTGACCTATTCTCCAAATTAACATTTTAGACCGCCTATCCTCTTGAGAAGAACTGACACGAACATACCCATATAGAATTGTATTCTATGATACGATACATAATTACTGTTTCTTGTTTTTCCTTAACCACATTTACAATTCGAAAGTTAAGACAGTTAGCCCGTACCCAGAACTAACGGGAGAGATGGTGTTGGAGGGGAAAACCCACTGCACAAGAATGTTCCCTAACTTAAGAGGGGTTCTAACAATAGGTACTTTAAATATTTATATTTTTACAGACCGGCTACGTGCTTCGAGTCAGGCAGTCGGTCAGAAAATCCTCTTTCCTTATACCCACTGACGGACAACCTAACAGACACACTTTCACATTTTATAATATTAGTATGGATATATCCTGTAGGTACTTAGACCATCCTGTTTAATTCCGAAATATAAAATCCCCCAGGGAAAATCTGATTGCTATCGGAAGTTAATTAAAAACGTAAGTACCTAGTTTAAAATTCGGGAGATCCCTAGTGACTAAATTACGAGTATGAGTAAACGTAAACGTAATTGTGTATCTACCGTACCGTACGCCGACGAGATAAGAATATTTCGTGAAATCATTGAATGGGTGTGTTGCGCAGGAACGTCTAGGGTTGCCAGATGGGAAGACTAAAATATCTAGGCAGAATTTCAAAAAGTCGGGATTTTGGGATAGATAGTGATTCATGAGGAAGGTTTATAAAGGGTGAAATTGATATCATTAGCATCCTTTTAAACTAAGAGTCTACCCATCAAACTGTACAACTTTTACTATGGGAGTAAACCAATCGGATCAAATACAAATCAGCTGTCCCATACTAAACTGCACCCGCCGCCGCTGCCTACTGGAGTCAAATGTATGGGACACCTGATTTTTTGTTGCTCCAATTGGTTTTCTCCCATAGTAAAAGTTGTTCAGTTTGATGGGAAGACTCTTAGTTTAAAAAGATGGTAATGATATCAATTTCATCCTGTATATGCATTGCACCCGTGCGAAGCCGGGGCGGGTCGCTATTAACTAATACAGGTACAATTATTTTTTACTTTGCCACTGTACTTGGCATTCGATTTAACTGAATCCACCAATTTTAATCCTTCTTCTTCTGTTCGTGTCGCATGACGATTGCTCATGATGTGGTGTATAGGATCCTTCAGAGAAGTTACATCAAGTGAAGTAATTTTGAAACCGCGCAGTGATTTCGTATTTTGTTTCTGACGAAGCGTGTTACATTTAGAATGTATAGGATTTAAATTTTGACAAAGCATGTTGCTGATTGTGTGTGATCTTTTTTAGGTATTTTATTAATTATTGACGAAGCTTGTTGCAGATACCGACATTTTACCATTTTGACGAAGCGTGTTGCAGTTGCAGATTTGAAGCGGGAATCTAATATGAAATGTCGAGAAAATCCAGACGAATCCCGGCCATCTGGCAACCCTAGATCGGTCTAATATCTATTCGTGGATTTCGTGGAAGCCGTTTACCCGTTCCATTTTATCTTCTTGAAACAAACCGGCCAAGTACGTACGTACGTAAGTAAGTAAGAAATTTATAAAAAAACAAATATCATCTGACTATCCCTAATGTTGTGGTGATGTGTATAAAGGTAAACAAAGTAGCATTTTGTTATAATGAACACAAAATGTGTGTCAGGGTGATTGGGTTTCCAAACAAACGTGCGTAATATACCAAACAAACAGCTGTCAGGGAAATTCTAACCATGTGTTAAACGTTTCCTGTCATTTTATTTGCGTTGTGTGTGAATTTGGGATTTCCAAAGTCGAAAAATAATCGCGTCGTAGCGTAGGTAGAGAAACCACTGAAATACTAAACCCTTAGATAAAGTATATATACTATACTTAGGGCCTGTTTCACTACTTCTGAGTAAGTTCTTGTTAGCTTATCCGACAGATATTTTGACATAATTTCATACAAAGTATGTCAAACTATCTGTCGGATAAGCTAACAAGAACTTACTCAGAAGTGGTGAAACAGGCCCTTAATCTCTAGATTGAGCATTACGCTTCTACCATATAAAATGAAAGTGGTCAACTTTCTTAGGTTGGTGTGCGTGAGGTGTCATACAGCTATCTCTGTGCGTGTATAGTTAATCCTCCATTAAATCTTTTGCTGTCACTTTTTGTCTTGTTGACGTACCTACCTAAAAGCAGGCAAGAGATTTAATGGAGCAAGGATTTAAGATTTGTATAGAAATCTTTATTGTAACTTTGAAACTGTATAGGTACTTAAATAAAAATCTGGCAAACCATAATTACCAACCATAATTTTCATTGACTTAGTTTATTCCGCAGCATTCTAATGATCAGTCTTATGGAAAATACAAATTACGTTCATACCGGTTGAAACCGCATCATAATCGGCGTAGTAATGTTATCCTGTTTAAAGAAAACAAACCTTATGTTGCTTGAGAATGAGTTTCAAAACAATAAGTAGGATTACAAGTAGTTAATACGCCTTTAACCAGCAGTGGGGTTTACCGGGCTGATGATGATGATACGCTTACATTACACCCATATACTTAGTTGCTTCCTCGACATTTCCTCCATTCGAGTCAGCCTTCACTCAGTCAAATTGTAAGTATGTCGAAACCGTCCTGACCTCTAGAAATGTCCTCCGTCGATTCCAGAAAGCGTGGAGGAAAACAAATTACTCGAGATTCGTAAACGTTGCTGAAGCATAGTTTTGGGAAACATAAAATTTATGTAATTTCCCTATTGTTTTCCTCCTTCGGGATAGTTGTTCAGTATCATACCCTAACACCCTGTCATTTCTCTACATAAAGCCAAAAATCTAACTAGAAAATCACTAAGACATTAAATGTGGGTCCTTTTGGGCTTTGGGACTTTAATAACAAACTAAATTTAAAACCTAGGGTGACATTGAAATCTTTCCCCTACCCTAAAGGTTTACAGGTTTTTTCAACACACTTGCTCATAAAATGGCTCTAATTTCACCGCAATTAGGCACATAATCCTGTACTCAAACTGTGACTTTTTCATTAGTATTATTCACTAGTGAGTTATAGGGTTTTCAGAGGGTTACCAGGTCGTCTCTCCTGACTTGTGCGGGGGCTGTCTGGCTCCCCACGCTGCGCTTTCTTCGAACTCTTCGGCACCATCGGCCATCGGTTCTGCGAGAAATTAAAATCTTTCAAAATATTCTTGACAAATTCAAATTCCGCCCGGTTTCCTGATAGGATATAATCCAAAATTGCAACACATCAGGAAAATTCCGTTCGTTTGGGAACCCTACTCGTAGGGAATGCAATTCTCTGTCAACGTTTTTTCCCTAAATCATTATCATTGATACGGTAAAATTCATAAAATCATTATGTAAAACCTATTCATTTGAATTGCCTGTTCCCCAAAGAATTTTATCGCTTATTTATACATACATACAATGTATATAATATATAGGGTCCTTCTTAATATGCTGACCCTTTTTTAAGGGAATGATCAGACCATCAAATCAAACTAAACAGCTTTCTCTATGGCACCAACATCGAAATCACGAAAAAAATAATCAGCAGTCCCATAAAAAACTGCAAACTTACTTGAGATTACGAGTATGTATGGGACAGCTGATTTTTTTTCGCGATTTCGATGTTGGTCCCATAGAGAAAGTGGTTCAGTTTGATGGTCTGATCATCCCCTTAAAAAGTGTCAGCATATTAAGAAGGACCCTGTATATACTCACGCCTGTGTCCCATTGGGGTAGGCAGACACAATTGATTGCCATCCCATCGGCTACGATCCTGACATACCTCTTTCGCCTTTTCCACAGTCATAAGTCGTTTCATACACGCTCGTCGGTTTCGGGTTTGATCTAGCCCTTCTTAAGTATGCTGCCAATTTGGTCTGCATACGTACGTCTAGAGCGACCCCTTTCGACTTTTCCATTCACACTTGCTTTATATATTTCATACGTCAGTCTACTATCACTCATCCTTTCCACATGACCAAACCATCTCAGCATTCCCTTTTCAATCCTTGTCGCTATATGCCTGCCACTGCCTTAATTGTCACTGCCAAACGTGCCTTTTTGGACACATTATGACTTTTCACGCTTTCACTCTCCTCTCTATGTCTCCATCACACGTACCATCTCTTCTAAACATACATCCCAAATATAAAAATTCTTCTACCTGCTCCACTTTCTCATCTCCTATCATAATTGTACTTTCAGTCACTATTTCATCCCGTTCGAGAACCATAACTTTCGTCTTATTTACATTCACTTTCATTCCTTTCTTCATAAATGACTCATTCATGCATGTTACCATCTCCTGTAAGTCGTCTGCCGATGGTGCAAGAAAAACTTGATCATCAGCATATAACAAACATTTGACGAGCAACCCATTCATCCTTAAACCACACTCTCTTTGTTTCAGTTCACTAAAACAGCTGTCCATGAATAAGTTGAACAACCACGGTGATGCTACACTGACTTACGTATTACCATTCTGTGTATGCCCCGTTTATCCTAATGCAGGCACTATTTTAAGGCCTCCGCTCATTGCAGCGATATTATCGAGCGATATTATCGCTGCGATTTTGCGATAATTATTCTCAGTACATTTTGTATGGGGACGCGCGCGATCCTACACACTGCCGCGATATTATCGAGCGATAATATCGCTGCGATTTTGCGATAATTGTTCTCAGTACATTTTGTATGGGGACGCGCTCGATCCCACACACTGCCGCGATCAGGGTTCGAAATTATCAAGATAATTATTTTCTTTGATAATTATCATGATAATTATCGGATAATTATCAGATAATTATCGGATAATTATCAGATAATTATCGGATAATTATCCAAGCAGATTCTTAGTTTTGAGAGAAATTTCTTACTAAAAGTTCTAAAACTGCTTTTTGTGCTTTAATACACTCTTATCTGTACCAAACAGCACCTAGTCTTTGGCATAATAGTTTCTGATCACAATGAATAAAAAATAATTTTGAAAAACTACAGAAAACAGCGAGAAAAATGATTTCGTGTTTGGGAGCATCTCTTTTCGCGAATCGTGGTCGGAAATACATGGCGTGACATTGCTAGCGCAAGCTTTTTGTGTTTCCAATCAATTTTATAATTATCAAGATAATTATCAAAGTATAATTATCAAGATAATTATCATGATAATTATCGTGATAATTATCAATGATAATTATCACTTCGAACCCTGGCCGCGATATTATCGCAACCTGACGCAATCTCTTTCTACTACATTCAGTGAAGGGCGCATGCGGTCCGTGAATCGCGGAATCGCTGCAGTGTGTAAGGTGTCGCGATATCGCTGTCGATAAAATCGCTCGATAATATCGCTGCAATGTGCGGAAGCCTTTATACTTAGAAAACAATAAGAATATTGGTTCAATGATTTTATTTTTGTTGTAGGTACCTACCTATTGTAAAATGATGTAAATTGCTGTCAAACGGATGTGGCTCTGTACTTTCCAACTATAGTCGGTTTATTGGTGTTATCTAATTAAAACAATGAAAACGTTTATTGTTATGGGTTGTCCCCATCACCACTTGACACGCAACGTGTTGTTTCGTTGGGTCACTTGGTGACCGAATTTCATTGTTTATGATACGTAGATCCCTTGACCACAATCTCACATAAAGGAAAGTGTTGATGTGTGTCGTGGACCGCACCTTTTTAGAACAAGCCTCAGTGGCTTTACATTATGGAACTGTAACGACCCTACCCTAGCCTAACTATATATCTAGCTAACTACCTATATGTATATCTCTACCTATTCTAATATTGCTAACACGTAACACTAATCTATTTATATATTTAATCCGTAATTATTTAATTAACAAATTAATGGCCTGTAGGTGTGATCGTCTAGATTATTATTTAGTGACCCTTCAATACGTTGTGTAAATTCGAATTCGACGTCTGTAGTTATTTCTGCAAGTAATTTAAAGTAAATCGAATCCGCAGGGAGTTCGTACACGTGTAGTTAGAATAAAACAAATTAGAGTAAGTAAACCAAAGACATGCAACTTAGCTAGATTCCTCCACTGGTCCGGCGGCGGCTGGTATCCGGCAGGTTTCTTTCTTCGTGGCCACACGCTTTTAACACTTTGCTATGTTAGTAAAATACATAAAGAAAATAATAATATATTTCCCTAAAAGAACCCCTACCAATAAGGCCAGGATGAGACGGACATCATTTTGTTAACTTCCGACTAGACGAAAAGAGATGAGTGAGACAAGGTAAAAATCAGTTCTACTGATGCGGAAAATAAATGTTCTAGTCGCAGTTACAAATTGATATTAATCTTGGATGGGGTATTGGCCGATAAGCTATAATATGTATCAACAAATTATCAGCGACCTTCAATCTCCTGTACCGTATTAGACCTCCAGCAGAGAACGCACTAGCGGCTGAAAACACCCTAATTCGACATGAACCAAACCTTCACTCTCTCCCTCTGATTAACACCTCTTACTTCCTTCCTCAAATCAATCACAAACATACCTACGTCATAATGCGATACGCGGCGCGGGTGCAATTTATCTATTATTTAATATTTCGTCAGCGAACGAGAGCTTGCCTGATGAATTTACTTTTACAAACGTTTAAATCTGATTCGTATAGATGATTTACCACATCAACGTTATAGCACCCGGGCCTCATAAGTGCCGAAGGTTAACAGGAGCAAGTCCAGGTCTCCGAACATCAGATGTGGAAGCGTTTACTCGTTGATACAATAAAACACGAGACGAACCAAATCCGCGGGAAATATTACGACGATTATGATTTTAACAAGAGGAAACCTTGCACTTATAGATCCAGGGGCGAGATAGCATTAGTTCAGTTGTGCTCAGTGATCACACACAAATGAATTAACGATCTGTAGTCCCCAACATAAAATAATTGCTTTTATTTGTAACTGGGTACCGCGGTAATAAACAAGACGATTTCCAAAACTCAAAGTGCTAGAGTATCCACTTGTCTAGTTTTAATTTGGTTTACTCCTTCAATCAATATTTTTAATAACGCGTAATCAAGTAAATCTGGAAAGCTGATGTTTATATTTGACGCGGTTTGTTATGAATTCACACTGGGTCCATTCATTCACCTTATATAATCTGTGCAAAAGCCAAGTTGTACTGCAACCAAAACCCTGTTGATCGCCACCGTCTATACTGAAACGCGTCAAAAGAAGGTCAAAGATGCTAAAATATCAAGAAGACGATCTAAAACAATATATCTACACTACACATATCATTTAATTACAAGTCATGTATAAGTTATAACTAGAATGAGTATCCATTTAGTCCCACACCTCACAATCACGCCCGCGTTTAGAGTATCGCCCGACTCTAAAAATTCAAAACCCGCACACCATACTCTACGCTATTTTATACAGCAAGTATCGAGATAATTGATCTTGTATACGAATCTCGCGCGCGTCACTCTCAATCTCCACTTATCCGGTTCGCGTCTAAAATCTGACTCCCCGTCTCCGTCTCGTAGATTAGTTATTTTCCAAAATTGCAATTGTTTTTGTGGCCATAAATTTACTAATTTATTACGTTTCCTACTTGACTCTCCCAATGCGCGCACGCACATGTTGCTTAAAGTGAATTTTTTCTATAACTGCACTCACGCTGTGAGCGACGAGCTTTTGCACATTCTTAGAACAATGTTGTCCCTTAAGTATTTCGTGTCAACTTTAACAAATTTATTACGGACTTTAGACACAAGGGTCACAGCATCACATTACATTCTCAAAAATATAGACGCGCAAACTTAAGTGGACCTTTCCTTATTTTAGACGTTGATTTTATCTGGAAGATGTAAAATAATAATTTTGTAAGTCCGCTTTGTTTATGTTAAACGTTCTATAGTATCATAGAGAGTAAGTAGGTATTACTATTGTTACAGAGTGCCCCCTTGAGTTTCAAGTGTTTCCGCATACCTTGGAATGTGGAAAATCGAGAAAATCACATCTAGGAAAACTTTTATAATCTCACATATCTTAAATCTTAACCTTACGAAAACTTATTTCCGAGCTTACTTGTCCTACATCCACACCACAGTATAAGAAAGAGCATTCAGAGGCCTTAGCCGTCAATTGCCCCCTAGATTTTAAATACTTTATAAACCTTTTTTTTTATTTTTTTTTTTATTGTGATGAGCTTGAGCGTTCTGGTTCTCACTAGAAATTAATTTAATTGAGATATTAATTATCTGTCAATCAAACATGCATCTTGTACAGTATCATTGTACTCAACAAGTTTTTATAAGGTTCGTTATCTCCTGAGGACAATCTCCTGCTGACTGTGAATTTCTACGTGGCAGATTTGTTCGCAACCCAGCGATGTGAATATTGTTATGTATGTTTGATAATTGTAGATTGTGGTTTCACTAAATCGTGGGTTGAAGAATCAAATGGCCATTATTTCCACACCTGACCGTCCTTGTCATAGCGGGTTCCTAACCAAATCTATTTGATTCGCCTCCTATCATGTCCAGACCAGCACAGCTCTCGTCAGGAGACAACATATTTGTTCGAAAATCGTAATTTTATTATTTAATTACAGATGCATAATTGATTGCCAAATTTTCAACACCTTCGCTAGCTCGATATTTATTTGTTCTTCCATTTTTACTTCTTCCCGACAGACGGAAACAAACTACAGCAGGCTTTAGAGTATATTTTCCTTTGGCCGTATAGTCCTATCTCACTCGCACCCACCAGCATTGCACACGCTTAAACTTAGCAGTAAGATTTCCCATTCGTATTCGTATGAAGTGACAGCTAAGTGTCCACTGCGTGACAATTCAATCATTTGCACTGCCAATGCCCCCTAGATTCTAAGCAGTCTATTTCTTATTTTCTAAAACCGAGCTCATCAGTAGGCAAATCAATCGCACTAAAATTTATTTCTTAAAACTTGACATGCCCCCTAGATTCGAAATAACCAATTCTTATTCTATATTATACATCCATACATACATACACGAAACTAGCGCCATTACGGTTTCGAACAGTCGTGAGTTATCCATACTATTATAGTACTACAAAAGTCTACGTTTTTGCGAGCGAGCACCATCAAAACTGTGAAAAACAAACTCAGATTTAAGTATCCAGTTTCCAGAGAAAACGCCAATATAAGCCACAGTGCACAATGCGTTCAAGACTCCAGCTTTCATGACAAACTTCGCACTATTTTCAAATTCTTATTTGGTATTCCTGTGGTTCAAATTCTTATTTGGTGCTCCTATTCCAATTTGTAACAAGATTGATTTCTGTTATCTTGTTGGAAATGCTTATATTCTATCTTCAACGAGTCCACTTTAAATTCCAATTGGGAATCTCTCTGCTCACAGCGACATCTGACAGATTCTCGCTGCTAACAAGATTACATGGCGGTCGTGTCATCCGCCATTTTAGATTTAGCGTTGGTACATCTCTTAGAGGTAGTTTCTTACTCATAACGATAGGTGGCGTTTGCGTCACGTTAGTGATGCAAATTTACAATCGATACATTCCTTAGAATTTAGTGTTTCAATCATAACACTAGGTGGCGTTCGCGTTGATTTGATACAAATTCACGATCGATACATTCCTTAGAACGTAATGTCTCAATCATAACGCCAGGTGGCGTTCGTGTTGGCTTGATGTAGTTATTGGGAACCTATGATTCATTCCAAATAGCAATGAAATTTCAAGACCATTTTGAATCACAGAAACAGAGATTTGGAACATTGACTCTCACTTATTCTTGAAAACGCTTCGACGGTAACGTCCAAAATTATTATATCGTTAGTAGGTTCTGATAAATACATTATAATTGCTAATCAGAATTGGGCAGAAAATTAAGTACCTAGTAATCGAAAATATTTTCATCCCTATATGGAATGAAGAGTAGTGGCTTAAAATAATACCTAGTTAAGCTCCCAGAATTCCCTTTCAGCTTCTAATAATTCCAACACATACATACATATGCAAACTCACGACTACGATTTCCCTCGGGGTGGTCAGAAGCCTTGTCACAACTATCAATAGAAATTATTTAAGCGTGCAGGTCGGAGCAAGACCGCTATCTTAGCATATTAGATGTTCCTCAAAGGGGTGACGCATTAATCGGCGGCAAGGAGCAACCCATCGCCCACAAAACACTGCACAAGAAACCTTTATCTCTTAGTCGCGTCGAACGACACCCACAAGAAATGGAGTAATCCATTCCAAGCCACACAGCTAAATTTGCGTCTAATGGTTCGTACATTTATGAATAAATTTTAGATAATTAACTAACTTATTATTACCAATAATATCTATCGTCCACTGCTGGATATAGACATCATCATCATCCTTTAAAATACCACTGCCGAACACAAGCCTCTCCCAAATCGCGTCAAAACACTCCACTCTCAGTCCCTCTTTCTTTATCATCATCAGCCTCTCACCATCCACTGCTGAACATAGGCCTCTTCATAGCTCGTTAAATTACTTAACTAATTACGCTAGGGTTTCGAAACTACGAATTAATATTAATTATGACCTAGTACTTAAAATAAAACGGTATGGAAAGAGAAATACAATATCTAAGCCCTGATTTAGTAATCCAAGTTCTTTAAATTACGTTACGAAATTAAATTTCGTATTTAATGACGTAAAATCCTGCAGTCACGGCACCATTCTGTAACGACCCTACCCTAGCCTAACTATATATCTAGCTAACTACCTATATGTATATCTCTACCTATTCTAATATTGCTAACACGTAACACTAATCTATTTATATATTTAATCCGTAATTATTTAATTAACAAATTAATGGCCTGTAGGTGTGATCGTCTAGATTATTATTTAGTGACCCTTCAATACGTTGTGTAAATTCGAATTCGACGTCTGTAGTTATTTCTGCAAGTAATTTAAAGTAAATCGAATCCGCAGGGAGTTCGTACACGTGTAGTTAGAATAAAACAAATTAGAGTAAGTAAACCAAAGACATGCAACTTAGCTAGATTCCTCCACTGGTCCGGCGGCGGCTGGTATCCGGCAGGTTTCTTTCTTCGTGGCCACACGCTTTTAACACTTTGCTATGTTAGTAAAATACATAAAGAAAATAATAATATATTTCCCTAAAAGAACCCCTACCAATAAGGCCAGGATGAGACGGACATCATTTTGTTAACTTCCGACTAGACGAAAAGAGATGAGTGAGACAAGGTAAAAATCAGTTCTACTGATGCGGAAAATAAATGTTCTAGTCGCAGTTACAAATTGATATTAATCTTGGATGGGGTATTGGCCGATAAGCTATAATATGTATCAACAAATTATCAGCGACCTTCAATCTCCTGTACCGTATTAGACCTCCAGCAGAGAACGCACTAGCGGCTGAAAACACCCTAATTCGACATGAACCAAACCTTCACTCTCTCCCTCTGATTAACACCTCTTACTTCCTTCCTCAAATCAATCACAAACATACCTACGTCATAATGCGATACGCGGCGCGGGTGCAATTTATCTATTATTTAATATTTCGTCAGCGAACGAGAGCTTGCCTGATGAATTTACTTTTACATTCTGTAACGACCCTACCCTAGCCTAACTATATATCTAGCTAACTACCTATATGTATATCTCTACCTATTCTAATATTGCTAACACGTAACACTAATCTATTTATATATTTAATCCGTAATTATTTAATTAACAAATTAATGGCCTGTAGGTGTGATCGTCTAGATTATTATTTAGTGACCCTTCAATACGTTGTGTAAATTCGAATTCGACGTCTGTAGTTATTTCTGCAAGTAATTTAAAGTAAATCGAATCCGCAGGGAGTTCGTACACGTGTAGTTAGAATAAAACAAATTAGAGTAAGTAAACCAAAGACATGCAACTTAGCTAGATTCCTCCACTGGTCCGGCGGCGGCTGGTATCCGGCAGGTTTCTTTCTTCGTGGCCACACGCTTTTAACACTTTGCTATGTTAGTAAAATACATAAAGAAAATAATAATATATTTCCCTAAAAGAACCCCTACCAATAAGGCCAGGATGAGACGGACATCATTTTGTTAACTTCCGACTAGACGAAAAGAGATGAGTGAGACAAGGTAAAAATCAGTTCTACTGATGCGGAAAATAAATGTTCTAGTCGCAGTTACAAATTGATATTAATCTTGGATGGGGTATTGGCCGATAAGCTATAATATGTATCAACAAATTATCAGCGACCTTCAATCTCCTGTACCGTATTAGACCTCCAGCAGAGAACGCACTAGCGGCTGAAAACACCCTAATTCGACATGAACCAAACCTTCACTCTCTCCCTCTGATTAACACCTCTTACTTCCTTCCTCAAATCAATCACAAACATACCTACGTCATAATGCGATACGCGGCGCGGGTGCAATTTATCTATTATTTAATATTTCGTCAGCGAACGAGAGCTTGCCTGATGAATTTACTTTTACAAACGTTTAAATCTGATTCGTATAGATGATTTACCACATCAACGTTATAGCACCCGGGCCTCATAAGTGCCGAAGGTTAACAGGAGCAAGTCCAGGTCTCCGAACATCAGATGTGGAAGCGTTTACTCGTTGATACAATAAAACACGAGACGAACCAAATCCGCGGGAAATATTACGACGATTATGATTTTAACAAGAGGAAACCTTGCACTTATAGATCCAGGGGCGAGATAGCATTAGTTCAGTTGTGCTCAGTGATCACACACAAATGAATTAACGATCTGTAGTCCCCAACATAAAATAATTGCTTTTATTTGTAACTGGGTACCGCGGTAATAAACAAGACGATTTCCAAAACTCAAAGTGCTAGAGTATCCACTTGTCTAGTTTTAATTTGGTTTACTCCTTCAATCAATATTTTTAATAACGCGTAATCAAGTAAATCTGGAAAGCTGATGTTTATATTTGACGCGGTTTGTTATGAATTCACACTGGGTCCATTCATTCACCTTATATAATCTGTGCAAAAGCCAAGTTGTACTGCAACCAAAACCCTGTTGATCGCCACCGTCTATACTGAAACGCGTCAAAAGAAGGTCAAAGATGCTAAAATATCAAGAAGACGATCTAAAACAATATATCTACACTACACATATCATTTAATTACAAGTCATGTATAAGTTATAACTAGAATGAGTATCCATTTAGTCCCACACCTCACAATCACGCCCGCGTTTAGAGTATCGCCCGACTCTAAAAATTCAAAACCCGCACACCATACTCTACGCTATTTTATACAGCAAGTATCGAGATAATTGATCTTGTATACGAATCTCGCGCGCGTCACTCTCAATCTCCACTTATCCGGTTCGCGTCTAAAATCTGACTCCCCGTCTCCGTCTCGTAGATTAGTTATTTTCCAAAATTGCAATTGTTTTTGTGGCCATAAATTTACTAATTTATTACGTTTCCTACTTGACTCTCCCAATGCGCGCACGCACATGTTGCTTAAAGTGAATTTTTTCTATAACTGCACTCACGCTGTGAGCGACGAGCTTTTGCACATTCTTAGAACAATGTTGTCCCTTAAGTATTTCGTGTCAACTTTAACAAATTTATTACGGACTTTAGACACAAGGGTCACAGCATCACATTACATTCTCAAAAATATAGACGCGCAAACTTAAGTGGACCTTTCCTTATTTTAGACGTTGATTTTATCTGGAAGATGTAAAATAATAATTTTGTAAGTCCGCTTTGTTTATGTTAAACGTTCTATAGTATCATAGAGAGTAAGTAGGTATTACTATTGTTACAGAACCCCAACCGATCTCATGTATGTAACTGCCCTAATTGCATGAGATCGGTTTCATAGTGTAAAATGGCTTTTACATTAAATGTTTGACCAAATAAAGCGAACACCGTTCTACACGAATATAAAACATGCGTATAAGGTTAAATCTAATTAGTTGGTATCTGTTACTAAGTACAATTGCGTGGTAATGACCCGCCGCCCGGTTATATGATTCTGAAGTCAATGTCCGCTCACGTCTCGCGCTCTGAGGCCTTAGTCGATTCGGGAATTGACCCTTAAGCACGATACTAAAATTTTGTTAATGACCAATAGGTACCAATTATAAACATTGATAATGCAATCTGTTATCTTTAACAAGTGCCCTGCTCAGTTTCGCCAACTAATTTAAAATAACCATATATAATAAAACTTCAAGTCTGTAATTAGGCCGCCACTTTCCATCTTTGAAAAGACAGTGCCAGGTCTCCAAAGAAATTTAGGCCACCAGTAGCACCATATAGGTAGCAATCGCGGCAATTTATTGCATGCAGGTTACCCTACGTGCCAGAAATTAACAGTTTCCGTAGACTGCACCGTCGTTACTGGCAATCTTTGAGTCATTTCAGCATCAAATATTGGGGGAAATCAGGAAAACCCCTAAGAATATTGTAAATACCTAACTGAATCATGTTTTTGAGGAAAGTATACCACAACTCATATTTTTTACCATTACTCAGTGAACGTTCGATGTTCGATGAGGAAATGAAATCATTTGATTACATTAATGAAAACCCAGTCAGATACATCCTCGTTTTGTATGGGAAATCTAGTGCATTATCTGTGTGGTATTTTTAACAATTCGTAAAAACCACGTCAGCGCCGTAAGGCAGTCTGAAAAAACTCTGACAGGGCATGCCCCACGATAAGAAGAAGAAGAACAATTAGTAGGTAAGTGCGTTCACGCATTGACGGAGCGGCAGACGTCAGTCCGTCATTTGTGAAGCAAGGAGTTGTATGAAACCGCACGTAGAAGCACATACGGTGACGGATTGACGCACCTGTGTACTTCTATGGACGTCTGCCGGTCCATCGATGCGTCATCGTGTGTGAACGCACTGAGGTAAGATTCCTTTACAAATTACAATTCTTTTTTTAAAACGATAGGCCCACCGCACATACCGCTGTAACTCCTGTAAACCAGGACCAACAGCGGTGACTACTCACAACACTAGACAATGACGTCCAGGGGATGTTCTGTCTTGGAACCCGCAATGAATTTAATTTACAAAGATATACAGGGTGTAACAAAACCCCCTAGAAAAACTTTAGGGGGTGTTTCAGACCATGAAACTGAACAACTTTCGCTTTGGAGCCAACTTCGAAATCACGAAAAAAAAATCTGCTCTCCCATACAAAACTGCTGTACCGTGCTGTATCGACTAAAATGTATGGGAAAGCAGATTTTTTTTTCGCGATGTCGAAGTTGGGTTCATAGTAAAAGTTGTTCAGTTTGATGGTCTGAAGCACCCCCTTAAGTATTACTAGGGTGTATTGTTGTTGTTGTTGGGGTTGTTTGTTTATAGCGGAGTTGGAAATATAAGTATATATCCGACCTCCCTTCATTGCAAACGGGAGACAGCAATAGGAAAGGCTTGGAATATTAGTAAGCCAACTCCAGAGATCATTTATGGTAGTATGAAGACCCCACAGCAAAAGCACCACAACACAAAAGAAAAAGCTATAGCATTGAACTGAAATTATGACCCTGATTTGCTTCCCGAAAGTATGGCAAGAACATCTGAACGCACGGAAGTTATCCCTTGTTGCAATAATAGGGACACCAAGCATGGTCTGACGCTCGCCGTGCCAAAGCTCTAACTCCCATACTATACAGGTGTAAGGCAATTCCAGCCGAATACGGATACGGTGAATTCACATCATCAAACTGAACAACTTTCACTATGGAGCCAACCTCAGGAAGCGGGTGAAATGTGTGTTGTTTCATACATAACCTTTTTTTATGGAACAGCAGATTTTTTTTATCCTAAACTTGACTCCATAGTGAAAGTTGTTAAGTTTGATGAATTCGTTTCAGTATTTGCCTGGCTATCCCTTAGATTATGTATAAAGAGAGATCTGCAACTCTTAAAGTTATTTAAATTTCTGTTTGTCTGGGATGGTTATTGGTGGTTATAGTAGGTACTTATGTGTATATCATACTAGCACTTTCCCACGACATTGCTTGCATTTTTAGTCGTTTCATATTGTATTATTTCGCCTTTCCTCGCGGTCCTGCGCTTTCAAACCCGTGGCAAAGTATCGACATTATTAAATAAATGAATGAGGTAAATAACCATCGCAGTGGAATTTTATTATTCTATTACGTCAACCAAGTTGAGGTTGATGACATCATCATGTTGTTTGCGTTGATCGTAATTGGACCACAGGAACTTGCCTCCGCCCACTTAAGCTCCTCCCTTATTGACCCTACTTGTTGTTATTTACCTATATTGATAGCTTCTACATTTCACACCAACACACAAAAACTCACGTATATTCTTTTTTTTTGGGATCCCAATTAGTTTTGGTAGCTAGGTATAGCCTTTCCCCAAAGCCTACGCACCAAGCTATTTATCCCTGTACAGGCAGGGTGTAAGGAAAAGTATCATTAACCTTTTAACCACATACTCTAACCATCAAACTGAACAACTTTTACTATAGGACTTTTACTTTTACCTGTCAGAGCAAAAAAAAATCTGCTGTTCCATACTAAAGTGCAATACCTACTCGGCTAAAATGTATGGGACAGCTGCTTTTTTTTGTTCTGATAGGTTTGCTACCATAGTAAAAGTTGTTCAGTTTGATGGGTAGAGTAGGAATGTGGTTTAAAGGTTAATGATACTTTTCCTTACACCCTGTATAATTCACAAGGAAAGCTTAACGGAAAGTATACTACCCCGAAAAAATAATAACTTACCTACTTCCGAGAAAGGACTACGCGGCAAAATACCTACCCACATTTTTATTAAAGACGACAATATTGTCTGCAACAACAGAAGACCGAAAAGACAGAAAGACCTGCCACTTGAAATTTAAAAATAAACATGGATCATGATCATGAGGATCATGTCAAATTTCCACATAAGGTGGACCAACGGCTTGGTGAAGGTGGCGCGAACTATCTACCTTCAGGTAGCGACGAACCGATCGTTGTGGCAATCCTTAGGAGAGGACTATGTCCACCCTAAGATGTTTTTATATGTAGATGCGTTTCCCGCGCTCCAAAATGGCAATAAAAAGCAAGGTAATTGCCCGGCTTTCACATAGTCACGCGCCGCCTAGTGTACGGGCTACACGTCACTACATCGGTGTAATAATGTTGGCGTTAACGCGTCTATTTGGAAAACGTCATTGGGTCCATCAATGATCGTCTTTCAGCTTGAGATGCATCAAACCTTAAACATCAAACTGAACAACTTTCACTATAGAGCCTACATCTCCTCTCTGTTCCATACATTTGGGAAGCATAGTTAGGTGGAACAATCGATTTTTCACCTCACAAGCTCGGAAAGATTCTGTTTATCATTCGAAATCTGAGTGCAAAAGTGCATTTTATCCGCTAGCGTCGAAAGAGTTTTTGAAATTCAAATCTGTCTATTTAATATTTGTCTATACCGCCAGGTCACTGAAAATGCATTAATAACTATTTCATGTCACTGGACAGCACAAAAAAACTTTTTAAAATTTTCTTCTCTTTAGCAATTAACTTTTTTTCCTCTCTGTTGTGAGGTGAAAAGTTGTGTGTTTCGCTCGGCTGCAAAGTTATTCTGCGTCTCATACCTTTGAAACCTTGGCTTGCTCAGGTTTCAAGACCAGTACTCGCCCCAAAAAACAACTTTGCAGCCACTATTTTTTTCTGGGTTTAGAATTTGGTTCCATAGTGAAAGTTGTTTATTTTAATGGTCTGAGTCACCTCGTACGATATGTAGGTAGGTATCGCATTTAACACACTGTATTTATAAAACTGGCAATAAAATCTATGTCCAACTTAATATGCTGACACTTTTTTAAAGGGATGATCAGACCATCAAACTGAACAAATTTCTCTATGGGACCAACGTTGAAATCGCGAAAAAAAAATCTGCTGTCCCATACATTTGGCTCGAGTAGGTTTGTAGTTTTGTATGGAGCAGAAGATTTTTTTTTTCGCGATTTCGATGTTGGTCCCATAGAGAAAGTTGTTCAGTTTGACGGTCTGAGCATCCCCTTAAAAAGTGTCAGCATATTTAGAAGGACCCTATATATCTAGTAGTAGTTACTCGACCTATACTGGAATATAGACTGGAATGGACTAGATAAATAATAGTAAAGGTTATCTTGTTGGTAATTTTAACTATAAATTTAATTAATTCTCTGGTTATTTGATAACAAATTACCTAGTACTTACAACCACACAGTACCTACCTACTATAATTTACAACGAATTATTTTGTTCTTAGTAAGTTTGGTTCTGTTAATTAATGCTAGTACCTAACTTGGTTTTGTATTCCTATAAGTAGATAAGTAGGTACTGTAATTAATGTTCAGTTTTAAGAATATTAGAGAAAGTGAAATATACATATTAATACTTACGAACCTACTTTATTTATACGGGGTGTAACAAAAAACCCTAGTAATACTTAAGGGGGTGCTTCAGACTATTAAACTGAATAACTTTTACTATAGAGCCAACTTCGAAATAGCGAAATAAAACTGCTATCCCATACTTGTCCATACATTATTTCAGTTTTGTATACAGGGTGAAATTGATATCATTAGCATCCTTTTAAACTAAGAGTCTACCCATCAAACTGAACAACTTTTACTATGGAAGCAAACAAATCGTAGCAAAAAAAAAAACTGCTGAAATGTATTGGAACATTTGAGTCGTGTAGGCAGCGGCGGCGGGTGCAGTTTGTGCATGGGAATCCGATTTTTTTTTGCTCCTATTTGTATGCTACCGTATACCTTACTTATATCTACGGTAAAAATTAATTAGTAATACAACCATTGGCACACTTTGGGTACTGAACCCTAAAAAGCGTCTTAATCAACACCCACCTCTACTCTAATTGTGATCAATCAATCAATCAAATATTTATTGCTTTGTGTATTTTTATTGATTCGAAATGACTCAAACCTATGATTCACAAAGCGCCAATTACTTAAGGTGCATAGACCATTTAACTAGAGATCAGCCACGCGTCAGCATTCCGCTCTACCAAGTTACAAGATCAATTTGTCATGTGCGTATACGTAAAATTTTATACCTTATCACTAAACGAGGCAGCCTATACCCTACTGATACGTCAGTGACACATGTCAGTTGCTAATCTAAGATCATTGTTACCGTGTTTCATTCAAATATAAACATTTCATATTCATATAATCACATATACCTACCTAATTATCGAACAGTAACTTCAAACTAGTCCCGTTTGGGGTTCACACGAGACTATTTTTTTTAAACAATCATAATTTGAATCTAAAGTACCTAATGCAATAAAATCCAATGTTGCCGATTTAATGCTAGGTACCTCGTACCCCGCAAAAGTGACGGAAAAGTTAGCAAGTGTCACTCGACCACTTCGACCCTATAACTTAACATCGACCATAAGCTCGTCCATAGTTAAATGGTATAAACTTAAAGGTGCCACAATAAAAAATTTTTGTGTGTTCTTTTGGATACACCTGCGTCATTGGCAATCCTCTGTGTCATTGGTTTATTCATGTAATGTTAACCCATAGATTCGAGTATAACCCATCTTCTCGGAATTTTTCATCATCAGGATTTTTTTTGCTAAAGAATTAGTCATTAAGTCCGGATGTATAATGTATTCCTGGCCGGGATTCTCAACGGACTTTCCAAGACTATTCTTAGGTAGTAACTAAGCAAATCTCAGAAATACGAACGAAGCGAAATCTAGGAAATATCTAATCGCTTTTATAGCGGCTCCCGCGACTTTGTACGCGCAGACCACCGACTTTAAATACTCGTAACTTTTGATCGAATGCACCGATTGCAATGAAATAAAACCTGTAGGTCTACCATGAGTTTTCACCGTACTTTACTATTGTAGTTACGTCACCAATTTTGTACTGAATTTCGTACAGCGCTCCTAGTGGTTACGTTGAGAACTAATTTCTGTCATACGAATTGGCGACGTAACTACAGTAGTAAAGTACAGGGAAAACTCATGGTAGGCCCTCTGAATGTTAATCCGAACTAAGCCCTAAGCATTTCGGTTCAGTAGTATTTACGTTTTTCGTGCGTGACAAACAAACAAAAATTCTAAAAATGGTCTTATATGTACTTATTCCATTTTACCTTATCATGAACGCATGACTGGGGGTCATTATTTTTGCAAATATCTTCAATGTCCTACCCACACCAAGTTTACAATTTTATTATACCTATGTAGTACTCTATGTGTAGACTATGTGTACCTAATACCTATTATAGCCTACCAATGTTACTTATTTACAATAACTTAGGCTTAAGTAATTTTTCAAATTGTTAAGTTACTATAAGTTAAACCTTTTGTAAACTAACGGGGAAGATGTTGTAGGTAGTCTAAGAATAATTAATAAACAGTTGTCATCCGGTATTCGTGTGTTTCACTTCATAACATACAGGGTGTTAGGAAAAGTAGCATTAACCTTTAAACCACATACTCTACCCATCAAACTGGACAACTTTTAGGTACTATGGGAGCAATCCTGTCAACGCAAAAAAAAGTCAGCTGATCCATAGGTACTAAACTGCAATACCTACTCGACGCAATCGTATGGGACAGCAGTTTTTTTTTTGTTCTGATCGTTTTGCTTCTATAGTAAAAGTTGTTTAGTTTGATGGGTAGAGTGATAGATTTCATACGTAACTACAGCTAAAGAGCAAATGTTTAGTTAGTGATGCATTCTTAGCGCCACCGATGCTCTGTATTGGATTAATATTTGAAAAAAAATGAAGGGAATCCCCATACAAGAACCGAGTTTCCGACCGTCAAACTGAACAACTTTCTCTATGGGACCAAAACATCGACATCGCGAAAAAAAATATTTGATATCCCATACATATTTTAGCTCTAGTCGATTTGTAGAGTATAGAACATAATTTTTTTTTTCGCGATTTCGATGTTGGTCCCATAGTGAAAGTTGTTGAGTTTGATGGTCTAAACCACCCCCTTAAATGTTTATTTGTACTTTTGTAACACCTTGTATAACAAACAAGCAAATAATAACCGGACGACCCGGTTGGTGTAATGGTTACCACGCCGGACTGCCAAACCAGGGTCCTGGGTTCGAATCCCGGTTCGGTCATGGATGTTATATGTTCGTGCCGTTGTTGTATGGTTTCCATAATAAAAGCCTTTAGTGCTTCGTTTGGGATCATTACAATGTATGTGCCTGTGAGCGTTATTTATTTATTTTTTATAAAAACTGAACTGATCTGAAAATCTAAACCGAACAATAATTATTGTGGTGGTACGGAACCGTCGGTGCGCGAGTAGTCGGACTTGCTCTTGGCCGGTATTTTTACTATTTAATTGCCTGTTTTTAGCGTTGGTTTTTCTTCTAGGTACGTCTTCGAAGCGCTCGTTGACGTAGTGGAGCTTTGGTATATTATTGGAAACAATCACCGAAGTTAAGCAACATCAGGTCCGGTCAGTCTTTGGATGGGTGACCGTTTAGTGGTATTTCATCTCGAGCGTTTCCATGCTTCGGAAGGCACGTTAAGCAGTTGGTCTCGGATAGTTCCGCCAGATGGCGATGGCTATTCGTTAAGCCAGGTCAGAGGCTTAATAGGCTTGCTGTCGGAGAATTTTCAAGCAGTCTTAATAGACTGCTTGAAAATTCTCTGACAGCAAGTTGACCACTAACTTGCCTCCACCAACACTCACAGACGCACTGGGCCCGCGTGGTGGAGTATGGCCCACTCCCTTTCACCCTTATTCGTGACTCCCTTTCACCCAGGGAGGCCTTTGCCCTGCAGTGGGATTCTACAGGCTATAACTTACTTACTTCATTTTTTTTTTCTTCTATAAACAAAACAGTTCCTATGAAGTGGCGCCATTAATGAAGCGTAATAAATATTAACTGGCAATGTAACTAAGTAATAGTACCTAGGTATTTAATGTATTCAAGTGAACTGCGATAAACTGAGATAAATATCGGAATTGGGATTCCCGTTGATAATATTACAGTTATGTGTATGACCTCTATCTTGTTACTAAACGAAATTGAAAAAAAATATAATTATATCTCCGAAAGTCCGCGATATTCGCAATCAGCATTGTTATGGTAGGTAGTGTAGGTCCATATTGTAGGTCCATAGTGTAGTCCATAGTCCATAATTTTGGCTACGTAAATATAAATTGCGAATACTAAAGACATTCGTCACAAACAAATTAATATGATTTTATCATATTCACGATTATCTTTAAACTGAGAAGCCCTAGCCTACGCACAAATGGTTTATAATTTAGCTTTGGATAATAGTACAAAATTTAGATTTATATGCATATTTTTTTTTTTTATTAATAAATAGGTAGGTACATTTAATCTTAAGATTCCAGCGCCCGCGGCATGATACATCGATAAACGTTTTATCGCGCCTGCTAACTCGTTCGTTCGCGCGCAAAAAGAAAGGGAGCTAGGGCGCGATAGCGTTTTATCGCGCGATCATGCCGCGGGCGAGGACTTTTTTTTTCAAAACTATGATAGTGAGCGTCGCGGGATTTTTTGTCCCTCATTCGTGACATATTTCTCCATTCAATCATCCGATAAAGATAGACTGTTCAAAAACACTCTATGGTTCGTCTGAGCCTGAGCGTGCAAGCGAGAGCGGGGGCTTGTGACACATTTATCGTCGTCGTCTAACGTCCGTAAACCGACTTTACAGACAACCAATTTTTTTGCTTTCCTTTAGGTTCGTAAAGTCGGAATGAAGAAACATGCCTTACTCACCATCTCATCATCAACATCCGGAGTTTTCAGCAAAACTAAATACTTAACTGGCTTAAAATGTCGACTGTACTTAATCGCAATCAATCAGAATAATTTTCTGATTGACTGCGATTGAACCTGTGTGCTGTTGCTGGCTCGATATGAACACCATGTCCGTGTTCACAAGTCAACCACCAGCAGCATCAGCGTCTGCGACCGCCGACGGCTTCGTGCTCAGGACCGCTGGTCTCCAGTTAAAAATCCTACTCTAGGTAGGTGCATAATTCCAATATAACTGTGAGGGCGCCCGAGCGCGCTGCATGCAAAATGCAGTTTCATCCTATTTCCAATATTAACCCATTGACCTGGAGTGCGATTTTTGAATCTCATTTGGTGAGCTCAGCAGTAGTATATGTTAAAATTACTATGGAGATACGCATCTTTCTACTGCTGATTTGACTTTCAAAAATCGCACTCCTGAAGAATGATTATTGAGAGTCAAATCAGCAGTAGAAAGATGCATATCTCCAAAGAGATTAATAGTCGAATCCAACTCGGCTGGGGAGCGTACGTAGGTACCTATAGATATCACGTCCTAGATACCGCAGTGTCTCAAAACGAAAAGTCTTTGACCACTGTGTGTTGCCAGTGATGACATGTAACAGAGACGTGGTCGCTCACTCAAGGCTCAAGGTCTTGTAAACAGTCTGAAAGGCAATGGAGAAGGCTATGCTCGGAGTTTGCGAGATCGAATCAGAAAAGAAAAGATCCGCATAAGAACGAGAGTAACTGACATAGCCCAAAGAATTGCTAAACCTTAGTGGCAGTGGGCGGGGCACATTTCTCGCTCGCAGAACCGATGGCCGATGGGGCCGAAGAGTTCTCGAGTGGCGACCGAGTATCGGAAAGCGCAGCGTGGGTAGGCCCCCACAAGGTGGACCGACGACCTGGTGAAGGCGGCGGAAACCGATCCTTGGGGGGTTCTAGCGATCCTTGGGGAAGTCCTATGTGCAGCAGCAGTGGACGTCCATCGGCTGAGACGATGATGATGATGACACGTACGAAGTCACGGGCCCAAACTAAGTAGTTTAAAATATCAAAATACCTAACCTACTAGTATTTCAAACAGCACACAGTGTGTGGGAAACAGTGAAGAGTGCCATTTGAACGCATAAAATGGCTCATTATGGAGCCCATTTGTGGAGTGCAATATGCGCATAATGGACCAGATTTGTAGGTATCTAGCACACAATACATTACTGCTTTCTTTTCTACACAGGGTTTCTATAATGTGAAAAAAGGGGTAATAAATAATAGGGTAATGAGTGTAAAATGTATCTGTGTACAGTGTCTCTCAAAACACGGTATTTGAGAGAAATAAATAATTTGGTAGGTAATTATTAAGTAGTACCTACTTATATCGAAAGACTATAGAATGCCTGACCTGAGAAATTGACGTAGGTATTGACGTTTGACCCTCTATTAACTTGATTACTTTTTGAAACAAATATTGTGGAAATTTAAATAAATGAAAAAGAAAAAACGAAAAAAAACCTACCTACACTAGGTAGGGTAGGTCAAATAAGCTTCTAAGGAGCGCACAAAATGATCAAGTGACGCTCTCGCCCTTAGATTGTCCACTGGCTAGTTTTGTCCACGGGGCGGGGCGATCCATCCTTCCTTCCTAGCTTCAGAGGGATGTATCTGCAGAACCGTAATAGGCAGCGAGTCGACATTTTCACAGAATATGAATCACTGAAATTCCACTCGTCATCGTCAAAGAGCGCATCACAAAAATTCACAAAATTACTACGTTAGTTTAAATAATTTAATCAAACACGTTGTATACGGACAAAAATTCACTTCTCAAATGCTTCTCAATCTCATTCTCAACCAAAACGATCAATGGAGCGCACACATATTAAGTAGGTATGTACATTGTACACCTACCAACACAACACAAGCCGTCCGACACAAGCTATCAGTTCTGAATCGATAACTCATGTGAGGTGTGGTGTACGAGGCGGTAGATAGAATGGGTTTATTATCATTGCAGGCTCTCTTCAGGGTGTATTCCCATCGTAAAGTGTGAGGGCAGAGTGCCATCAACGCTATACGACTGCTGTTGTGTTGCTTGCCGCAGGGATGGATCCAGAGCGTGCCTCTTGAAAGAGTACGAACTTCAAACTTTTTCACTTTTTCCGTACCTAGTCAAAGGAACCCTTTTGTGACACAGTAGGTAAATAGGTAAGTTCGACTTTGATTTTGAACCTTATACCCATTATGTTAACAGACTTAATATGCTGACAGTTTTTTTAAGGGGATGATCTAATTGATCAATTAAACTTAGGAGTGCGAGTTTTAAAAGTCAAAGCAGCAGTAGAAAGATGTATATCTCCATAGTAATTTTGACATTTTCAACTGCTGAGGTCAGCGAATGAGATTCAAAAATCGCACTCCTGTGACCAGTAGAACATTTAGAAGCTGATAGATACCTTCTTGAACATTGACAGAGCAAGAATAGTTTATATATGCAATGGCTACGGAACACGCCCGATTTGTAATGACTTGCCTTGGGCGACCTGGAAGTCGTTAAACCGACTTCGAACCCTGGTCGGTCGCAGTAAGGACAACATGTTCAGGTGGGGATTCTCGGATGCGCAAAATGTGAGTTGCTTTGTGTGGAGCTCCTGTCGCAAACCACAATATTTTCGCGGTAGCGAATAAAATGATTGCATACGCATATGCTCACGCCTGTATTCCCCGAGTGGGGTAGTCAGAGATATTCTGAAACCTTAGAATATCCACAAACTGATAAACTGATAAACATAAACTAAGTAATTGGTATATGAATATTGTATATTACATAGGTACGTGCTGCACGTCCTACATGTACACGTCTCTCATGTCTGATCTGATCTGTTTACCCCAAACTCTGGGCTGAGGGTTGTTCCCTCGGAATATTATTTCGTTGAGGGTTGTTCCCTCGGCAGTGGCCTCCAACCAACCCCTTATAGCCACCCCTCACCACACAATTAGCCAGCTGTTCTGACCTGACGACGAGGCGCCTGTTTCACCTCGCCGCATAGGTATTCTGATATACCACACTCACTGCTGATAGGTACTGATTCACGTGCGTGGATCTGATTCCACCACGTGAATCTGATTTAATCACGTGAATCTGATTTCACTGTCAAAGCACTGAATGGCGGGGCTGTTCCCACACCTCATGAATTGAATAACGAGTAAACACACAGGTAAGTAAAAAGCACAAATTAGCTCAAACACTCACCAAAGGGATTCTAGAAAAACACTTGTCCGCACTGTTCGACGCATCGACTCGTTCTGTCGTCTCACTCCCCAGACAACTTTATTGCAGGTAAGTGAATAAAAACTATATTTTCATTAGACAGTAACATAAGCGCCCAACATGAATTAAGCTACATCCACACTATACGTGTGTTCATTAGAGCATTAATATTTTTGGATTCGCGATCTGATTCGCGACATTCCCCAACACAGAAAGAAAACTCAATTATCTTCTACTGATATTACGTATAATCATTAAAAATTTCATGACATGAAATACTGCTTATGTACTGGTATACTGATTGATTTACTGTTTATTAACTAATTATGACACAGATTTTAATTGTTAGCTGAATAACTGATCCGTCCACTCTTTGATTAATTTATCTTGCGCACTCCGTGCCGATATCCTGGTAGGTCTGCTGCCAGAAGGTTGTGGTACCTACTGGTTCCGGAGTGGTAGAAGCCTGTGCGTCCCTAACCGATCGTGAGTCTACTTGAGCATTGTTTTCATTGTGAATATCTGGTACAGAATGTTGTAATTGTTTCTCTTTTCCTTCATTGAACTCTAGTCTTAGGATATGATTAGATATGGACCTCATCCACAGTTCTCCTTTTGGTGTTAAACCTTAGCTATACTCTTACTAATGCTTCGCAGCTATTTATTTGGTTATTTATCTTACCTACATTCCAGTGAGCCCTATTCAGGTCTCCTTTGAATTGAACAATTTTACCAACACCTAACGTTGGCGTCTACAAGAACTCGAGGCGGATTATGTGAGCTCTTTAGATTTCGTATACTAGTTAAATATTGACTGATAAACATTTTTGCGTAGGTACTCGTCAAGAATCAATTGTCCGCACATCAATTAAGTTTATTTTTTATTTTTATTTGTCCTTATTTTTATTTTTATGTTTTTAATATTCAGGGATTACTTGTTCATTGTTCTCTTCTAGATGGGTATCGTTAATTTGAAATGCAGAGTTCGGCAGATCCTCCTCAATCGGAAGAGAAAGTGGTAATTGTAAATCTTCTACATTAGTCAAAGAAGTGACCGACTATTGAAGCAAACAGTCTAAACCTGACAACCAACGTTGATTGCCGGCATTTGAGCTGTCTTGCCTTGGGCAACCTGGAAGTCCTTAAACCGACTTCGAACCCAGGCATTGCAGGACGCAGTAAAGACATCATGGTCAGGTCGGGGATTCTCGGGTGCGCAAAATGTGAGCTGCCGGTGTGGAGCTCCACAAACGATGGCCCATCTCACATCGTGCCCTGCGTGCCCTAACACCTGCACGCAGGAGGAGCTCATGACCGCTAGCGACGGTGCAATTGCCCACTTCTGGCAAGGTACTATTTAGCGACTTTGTTCAAAATTTGAAGTCGACACCATAAGAAGAAGCTGTCTGATCGCGTTGTCACATCAACTGGATTTTAATCTGTCGGCACGTAGCGTATAGGTACATACATTTCTATTCTCTTTTACTTCATAATCTATTCTCGCAATAAATGGCTGTAACAATTAATTTGAATTACGCAACAGCTGTTTGGCTGTCCGTCCATATAACCTAATGGTGTTCTATTTGTAGAGTTAAGAATTGTAGTGCGTATGAAACAAGGCACCCAAAAGCTCTAATTTCGGAAATTTAAAGTTATCTTGATCTTTTAACGGCACCAAACGAGACTTTCCAATCATGAAATTAACATCAGACGTCTGATCGCTTTCAGTACACTTCAGCAGCTACATAGGCTTGTATTGACACGTCCGTGAAGCAGTGCAATTCATATTTCACTTGATTAGTCTTGGTGGGTGCCGCTGGAAGCATGTAGGCTAATATTGGTACTTTAACTTCTTTTTGTCTTAGTCTGTCTCTTATTAACTTATATTGTCATTTAAAACTTTCCATAATCATAACTCTGTGGTCTTCTTCTTATCGTGTGGTAAAGCCCTGGTGTCAGAGTTCCCTAAGACCGCCTTACGGCCTCTGACGCGGTTCACATGTAACGACTACTACCACCAGAGATAGTAGCCGGGACCAACGGCTTAACATGCCATCCGAAGCATGGACTCATCTTTCCTTTCAGACAAATCAGGTGATTCAGCCTGCAATGTCCCAACAAACTGGGGAAAAACGCACAAAGTGACATATCACTAGATGTCCCCCGTGGGAATTGAACCCACGACCTCCTCGTCAAGAGTCCAATGCCCTTAACCATTAGACCACAGGGACAGGTACAGGACTCTGAGGTGATTATGATTTACATCTTCACCTAACACTCTAAACGGGTGTCGATCGATCTGATTAAGAACGTTGCGATTACCTTTGACTGATTTCCAGGCCGTTTTGATTCTAAGTATACAAAGAAACGTAATGTGCATTGATTACAGCACCAGGCTTGCCATATTTCTTTTTGAGTGCCTCAATTCAATTCAGTTATACTTTATTGCACACCAAAACAGAACATACATTTGTCTCCACTGCTATATTATAGTTTCTGCTCGTGATATCAAGTCTTTCGCTTGTTTAGCGTCACCTTCCAACACGGACTGAAGATACAAGAGTTTGTCAACATCGCTTATATTTCTGCTATCAAAATTAGATAAGAATTGGTCCCAGAATTGGTACCATTTAATAACATCACCATTCTTTGTTATCTCAATTCGCGGTAGCTTTACCCGTGACGTTAGAACATGACAAACTTCACACAAACTTCAAACACAAAACTCAGCTCTGCAGTTAATTCTTCTGCTTCCATTTGAAGCATAGTATAATAATATGATGTTTCATCCGCGCAAGGTTTTTGTATGATTTTGTAATAATTAAACATATCGGAAACGAAACGTTCATTAATTGATTTTAATTTAACTCATATAACTTCACTTTCTTTCTTCTATCAGGTAGGTACCTACCTACCTACCATAGAAGATTTTATTTTCTAATAAACGTGGTATTGTTTCACTTCACGTGCGACACTTAAGTACTAATGAAACAACCTGATTCGTGTATTAACTTTAACCGTGCTCTAATTATGTCCATCTCTTTGGACTCAACTCAATCTCACAGACCGACCAATAATAGGGACGCACTAACAAGGCTACGAACTGATTGAAGCGGATACTCACGCACTATATATCTCTTCAACTGTATCAACGAATTTGTCTTTAGAATCACACAAATCTTTAAAAAATTATGTAGGTACATACCTGTTTAAACAGGGTTGGTGATACACCCTATGTATCAAAGCATGATTACTTGCTCAGTGTATCAAAGAAAGGATATAAGTTTTATTCGGTTAAACTTAATTTCTGTTAAATTATCTATAAATAACATAAATGTTGTTTTATTCGACACGATGTAATCTGATAAGAAGTTATGCCAAACTCCTCCACATGATTAAGAAAAATAACAAAGTTCTGCAACTCACTAGAAAAAATCTAACCCATTTTAGAATGCATGCACTCTTATTACGTAAGCCATATGAATGAAAATCGTACTCATCGTATTTCCACTGAAATCGAAACATACTATTATAATATCATATCAGTCCATCCTTTATCTAAGTACAAACGTAGTTTGTAATAATTTTGTAAATGAATAAATAAAGTACTAAGATAGTATTAATTTCTTAGAATCGATTTGTTCTTTCAATAAAATTTGCAAAAATTGTTTGTTTATAAAGTTGTTTTCTATTAACTTACTGTTACAACGTTATAAGCAACTTAATGAATTCGTATAACATTTTAATCTTTAATGGGAATCAATAAGATCTATTTTCGCTAGCAGAACCGGGCTCAGTAAGCCGGCCATCTGGCCAGGTGCATGTGCTGGCGCCATGCTGGCGGCGGCACCCGGCGACGGCGGCGTGCGCTCTTCATATTGCAATAGTACTTATAGCTTGGCAAAAATTATTTGATTGTTCTTATTATCGTTTATCAAAAACATCTTCCACTTTTGACTTAAAAACAATGACGGCACTATGTAGGTAGGTAGGTAGTGGTGCTTACTCGCCCACTTACCTACCTACTTACTTTTTCATTATTTTACCAGAATTATACCGTTTTTATTCTAGGTACTTATTAGGTATAATTATTAGTATGTGCCTGCTTATCACGGTATCAGAACAACATGATATCGCGACAACACACCAAGACACAGTTTCATTACAATCATCATCGTATTTGATGGCAAAAGGTGATCGACTTTAGCAGTTAGGAACCAAAATATGTTATACATTTACCGACTTTTATTTTCCGAATCTTATTCACTTTTACAACACTGATTACTGGTTTTATTAAGAACTTGACCACGATTAAAAAAAACATACATTTATAATGATCCCAGCATCAGTCTCCACCATGTCGCAAACCACAATATTTTCGCGGTAGCGAATAAAATGATTGCATACGCATATGCTCACGCCTGTATTCCCCGAGTGGGGTAGTCAGAGATATTCTGAAACCTTAGAATATCCACAAACTGATAAACTGATAAACATAAACTAAGTAATTGGTATATGAATATTGTATATTACATAGGTACGTGCTGCACGTCCTACATGTACACGTCTCTCATGTCTGATCTGATCTGTTTACCCCAAACTCTGGGCTGAGGGTTGTTCCCTCGGAATATTATTTCGTTGAGGGTTGTTCCCTCGGCAGTGGCCTCCAACCAACCCCTTATAGCCACCCCTCACCACACAATTAGCCAGCTGTTCTGACCTGACGACGAGGCGCCTGTTTCACCTCGCCGCATAGGTATTCTGATATACCACACTCACTGCTGATAGGTACTGATTCACGTGCGTGGATCTGATTCCACCACGTGAATCTGATTTAATCACGTGAATCTGATTTCACTGTCAAAGCACTGAATGGCGGGGCTGTTCCCACACCTCATGAATTGAATAACGAGTAAACACACAGGTAAGTAAAAAGCACAAATTAGCTCAAACACTCACCAAAGGGATTCTAGAAAAACACTTGTCCGCACTGTTCGACGCATCGACTCGTTCTGTCGTCTCACTCCCCAGACAACTTTATTGCAGGTAAGTGAATAAAAACTATATTTTCATTAAACAGTAACATAAGCGCCCAACATGAATTAAGCTACATCCACACTATACGTGTGTTCATTAGAGCATTAATATTTTTGGATTCGCGATCTGATTCGCGACAGCTCCAGAAACGAAGGCCCATCTCACATCGTGCCCTGCGGGCCTTAACACCTGTACGCATGAGGAGCTCATGACCGCTAGCGACGTTGCAGTATCGGTTGCCCACTTCTGGCAAGGTACTATTTAGCGACTTTGTTCAAAGTTTGGAGTCGACACGATAAGAAGAAGAATGACTTCGACTTGATCAGTCTGGCTGTGCTCTGCTATGTGGGGTCTGGGTCAGAATAGGACCAACCCGGACGAGTACCTATTGTAAGGCGATCAATTCCTTTAGGCATCATCATCGTCTCTATGCCCACACACACTACCCGTTAGAGTCTGTATTCTACCTCTTCTCTTATCGTAACTGTGTCCCGTTTCATCGGATTCTAAGAAGTAAGGACAAGAGAATGTATCTACGAAGGAAGCGGTAGCTGTAGTCGAAATTGACTTTGGGCATAAGTATCAGTATATTATTATTATACAGGGTGTAAGGGACAGCCATGCGCAGACTGTAACGGTGAACTCAGACCATTAAACTGAACAAATTTCACTATGGAGCCTACCAAAGAAAACACAACAACAAAAAACAGCTGAATCATTTGAGTCAGCTAGTTAGAGCAGTTTTGTATGAAACAGCTAATTTTTCGCGTTTCCTGAGGTAGGCTCCATAGTGGAAGACAATTTTATATGGTCTAAGTTCACCGTTTCCGTCTGCGTAGGGCTGTCCCTTACACCCTGTGTATTATATGTACCAAATGTTCAGGTAGGTAGATAGATACCTACTTAAATCAGCAAAATCGTGTCACGTACGATGTTTTTAACTATGCCTTTGTGATGAATAGGTATGTACCTACATACCTAATGATAGTAATAAATGAATTTCTAAATCCGCCCCTGGACACGATCGAGTTCAAATTAAATTCTGTTCTATAGAGTGAAGGGTACAGGTGGATGTGCTATGTTAGAATTTATATAGACGAGCGATCTATACGAATTCTAAGATAGCACCTCGACTAATAGGTACTACAACAATGGATCAGTGCTTTCCCTCGCTGCGTGAGTACGACTCGCACTTTGCCTGTTTTTTATTGTTATTCGACCGACCAAAGTTGGTTGGTTGAATACCTACCTGAAATGATAAATTACTTAAGTACTTTTGAATTTAAATAGATTTGTAGATTTGAGCATCTCAATTAGAAAATACTGATAAGTATCATTTCTGATGCTAAAATCATTTGTTTCATAACAATGAAAGCAATTAAATTGAAATCGAAAACTAATAAATTATCTAGTAACTACCTAGGCAAGTAGGTGCCTACCGAAGTAATTAGGTATACCTACCTACCTGCCTAGCAATGTTCTGTTTTTCTCGTATACTTAGTTACGTAAAACTAAAAATTGTTGCCCCACAAAATTGTTCTGCTTACCTACGATCAACTTAGAAAATTCCCAAATTTTCCCCAAAGAATTTCACAAGAAAATTCCATTTCATCATACGGTGAAATTCACAAATTGCACCCCAAGAGTCGCCGTTACCCAGAGGGCCGTGCGCCGTATAAGACGTTATTCAGCAATGCGAATAAATTGCAGAATTTGTCGATACTACACGCCACGTGCAGCCATCAGGAATAGGGTTGCCAGGCGACCAGGAGGGAAATTCCGCTTATTTCAAACATCAAAGTTCAATCCCAATGCAATTCCAGTTCTAATCACATCCAATTACTATTCAACTGTGCTGAATTCCGTATCGCGCTAAACTTGATTTATTTACTATGTGACTGACAGCCTTTAACGTATGTGAAAACGGCTCTAACGGCTGTCAAATGAATAGCGCATTATACCGAATGTTGTGTTAAAAGTTGTGGTTCGCACGCGGTCCAATCATGGTTCAAGCGTCAGGACGAATCATTGCTTCATGTTTGAATTTTTTTCGGTCGAGTCGGTTTTTCTTGGACTCTTTTTCAATAAAATTGCTGAAACGAACTGGATTACGTAATCACGAAGCGCAGAACGAGCAAGTTGGAAAGTAGCGAATTATGCGGCTTTATGATTATTATACAATTATCAGCCATTGATGTCCTACACTACTGTTGGGCAAAGGCCTCTCTCCGTTCTCCGTTCCAAGAGTCCCTGCTCTGCGGTTCGATATGCCAGTTCTTAAAAGCTATCTATTCGTCCCGCCACCATCGTCTAAGTTTGCCTCGACGCCGATTTCGTTTCGTTGGGGAACAGTTGTTGGCTGCTTTGATTGACAGATTTTTGACAGGGTTAGTGTACACAGTTCCCACAGCACGAAAGTTCGGCAAAGATCCCCACTTGTCCGGCCTTAGAACCCAAATGTCGGGCTTTTTCAATTATTTTATTATGTCCGGCCTTGCGGAAATATCATGTGGCAACCCTAATCGGGAAGCTATTACTGCTGAAGCTGGATTACAGCTGCATTAATACCGAACATAACACCGTTTAATACGGAGTATTAAGTATTGTAAAACCAGTTTATGAGCCTCGTTTGAGAGCACATCAGTGTTGAACGTTGTTTGGTCATAAAATGTCTTTGTGTTTTGCCTACAGTACCTAAGTAAATCGATTACGAGATATCTAACGACGTCATTGCATCGAATGCTGACGCATTCTGTAAGTACATAATAAGAAAAAAATTTACCGTCATGGAACGCCTGGCAGATGTGCACCTTGTCCTGCGACGATCATTATATGTATAAAGTCTTCTTTTCTCCCGATTTTGCGATTTTTTTCGAAAACTAAATCTCAATTATCGGCACTCCCGATTTAAATTTCAAACTTCCGAGTTCCGTCACACGAAAAGGTTGCGGATCAGAATTTCTAAGCCCTCCCATAAAAAGTCTCACTTTAAAATTGTTGCGCCCTGTTGATGCTCACGACTGTAGACCCCTCAGCTCATGGTTGCCAGAAAACCGGCCTCCTGTCAGACTCCAGTTGTGACAAGGTCAACAAGTCAACAAGACAAAAAACGTGACAACAAGAGATTTAATGGAGCATTAACTCTAATGAGCGTTTCTGCAGCTGAGCGTAAGATTTAAGATTTCAGGAAACGATGAGGTAGTGGCAGAATGCACACTTTCCCATTCCTTTGTTAATCATGGCACCATTCAATTAGTAGTACCTATATATTAGGTGGCAGGTATGTTAGGATTTAAAAATAGACTCATGTTTTCCCCGTTCTATTTCTATCCACATAAAAATTAGATATGCTAAGATGTAATGCCAAAAGATCGATTCAAACGTTAATTGGGAGCAGGAAAAGTATTCCACTTTCCTGTTTTAGGTTCCATAAAACTGAATTTGAATGCAAAGCTATCATAATGACCACATTTCCGGAATGTGGTTATTTGCAGAAAGGAAAGGAAAACCCAAATGCACCAGGGTTTTTGAAACTGTATTTTGATATCATCAAGTTCGAGGAACTTGCTGATCTCTTCGAGCTATGTCGGAAACTGTAGTTTTTCTGTTAATGTACATCGAAGTTCAACCACAGAGGTTCAACTATTGACCAGATTTATTCCTGGCTCTATAACTTAGGCGTGAAACACACTGAAGAGGCACGGGGCAAGGATAAGGGACGGGCGCGGGCATCGTGCCGCTTCAAAACTTTTTCATACGAAATGTATGCAAGTGAATTATACTCAAGCGGCATGGAACAGGCATGCTGCTCCGATGCCCGCGCCTTTCCCGTCCCGTACCCTTACCTTACCCATACCGTCTTGCCTCCAGTCGTGACCGGAATCTGCATGTATTATGACGCACCATAACGTATCTTTGCCTCTTCTGTGTCGCGTCGGTGCCATCTGTTCCACGCCCGTACCGTACCCTTTCCAAACCTTTGCCCCGTGACTGTTGTGTATGTTTCACGCCTTTGTTTGACTGGCACTTTAACTTTGTTAGTCTGGCATGTTCGCGGACGCTCACGTCGATGGATTTCCCGCCACGCTCCGCAAACCAAGCACCAACAGCATCCTGAACATGGTGTCCAGTAGATACTGTGACAGGAGCTTTATAAAGCACTGGATCGGTCTACACTTAAGTGTTTGTACTAACATAGTTATTTAAGTGTGATACTAACAACATAATATGGAATATGGATGTAATGTCTGAAATAAAGAAATTTTATTTTAAATTTATTATTTATTTTTTTAACGGTTAGACTTTAACCAAATCCGCACCACGGCACCAGTCAAAATTATATAAATTAACGAAGTACGAAATGCGGCTTGTTTGGAACTCCGGCAGTATCGGCTCGGCCGATTTATCAGCAGAACACGTTAATGTCTCATAAAATTAAATTATAGCTCAAGTTGCAGTATCTTATTAGGTAAAACGCTGACCTGGGACTTCGAATGACTACCAACTTAGTTCCCGCGCTAAACTTCCCGTTCCCCGTCATTTGCTGAAGATTCTAAGCGCCATTTTTTCTTTGGGTAGGAATTAGCTCTCTTGGGAACGCATACCTACTTGGTGAACCACGGGTACAAAAAGTTTACCGCGGAACACCTTGATGAACTACGTTGGTCTTCTTCTTTCGTGTTAGTATGAGCTATATCACTCATGCTATAGAGGAAAGATTAGCCAGTCAGCAATGGTTCTTCACTCGGGGAGGGGCATTCACCGTTTGAGAGCAGTCGGTATTACGTACATAGGTTAGAAAAACTCATTGGTACATGTCATGTGGTCCGTGCGGATTCGAACCCGGACCTCAAGGTTGAGTTTCCATAGCTCTCCGCAACGCGCCATCGACGCTCTCCTCCTTCAATACCTACTTACTAATAATAACATAAGTATTGGTTTATGGCGTCACCATGGACCCGATTCTTCAGAGGACCCGGATTTTTGGCCCTCATCTCTTGTCTTGCCTTGACCGGTCGGCCTGGACTGGAGTTCAACAAAGGTTGCAAGACCTATGCTCCAGGTTGGAAAAATGTCATAACGCCAGGAGTCTGGTGACTGTTGGGCTGAGCACTGTAAACGGCGCCCGCAGATTCACCTCTCTACAACCTTAGCCGCTCAGTACCTAGCTTGTCGCTCCTTACGAGCGGCCGTTTTGGGGGCCCATTTAATAAGTTAGCGAGTCATTTGGAATACCTACCTATAACCTCAAAGGTCAATTAATTAGATACGTGAGGCATTTAGGTAGAATCTCACCCAATCTCACGTGGGGGGGAGAGGGGGGGGAGGGGGGGGGGGGTTGTATCAGTAAATCTCACGTAATTTTTCTCCCGCTAGAAACAGTTTAAAATTGCGAGAAAACTGAGTCAAATTAAGTAAAAGTAAAACATGTTCTTAGTAATTAAAAATAATCAAGAAAATTTTATTCAATCAAGCGCAGATAGTATTCAATTCAATTCAAAACATTTATTTTGTGTCAGATCATAGATGACCTATACGTATGAAAAATATTAAAGGTTGTAAAAGCTTTCCGAAATCCAGGCGGACGCGCGAAGTCGCAGGCAGAAGCTAATTTACCTATTCATAAATGAGACAACCACCAATAAAAGGGGGCGTCCATACATCACATGAAGTTAATAGGCGAGGGGAGGATTGTCGTCCAGTGTCACTTAGGGTCACGTCGAGGGGTCTTATTCTTAACAAATGTCACGTGACATTTTTACAGTTTAATAATTAGGTGCTTATACATCAACCAAATTCTTAAAAGTTTGAAAGAAAGTATGGAAGTAAGGACTAGGGGCATGTGATGACAATGAGAAGAGATGTTTGTCGTTGTACAAGGCAAGTGATAAAAATTAATGTGGATGACTGCATGGAGAGAGGACGACCAAAGAAAAGATGGGTGATTGATTGAAAGATGACATGTGTGTTAAAAAGGAGTGAGCGCTGAAATGACGGCTAAAAGCATAGAGGTAGGAATAGAGGAACATACAGCTGAGAGAGCGAGATGTACCTAGCGGCACCACTGTATAATAACTTTATGGCTAAAAGAGATGAATGGAGGAAGACCACATATTGCGCCGACCCCACCCAAGTAATGGGATAAGGGCGGCAGGAAGATGATGACGAATTCGATGATCCAACAAATTCTGTTAAAAACGAGACCTTAAAATTCCATCTATAACGGCAGCGCGGCAGTGCAAAAGAGCCTCAGCTCGCCCATGGATTATATCTTGATACAGGATCCATCTTTATATGCTGACAGTTTTTTAAGGGGATGAGCGACCATCAAACTGAGCATCTTTCTTCATGGGACCAACATCTATATCACGAAAAAAAAACAGCTGTCCCATACATTTGGCTCGAGTAGGTTTGCAGTTTTGTGTGAAAAATCTGATTTTTTTTTTCTGCGATTTCGATGTTGGTGCCATAGAGAAAGTTGTTCAGTTTGATGGTCTGAGCATGTCTTTAAAAAACCGTCAGCATATTAAGAAAGCCATTTATATTGAAATTGGTTGATTAATTTATTCGCCATTTAAATTTCACATGACAAAAGTCACTGGACATTGGGGGACCCCTCCCCCAACAATCAATGAAGAACTTTCTCTATGACACCAACATCGAAATCGCAGAAAAAAAACAGATTTTTCATACGTCAAAAAGAATGTCACCAACTCACCAGGATGTCACTGGCGGGGTGGGCGGGCAAAGTACCTATTTACGCTATGGGGGGGTGGAGATGGGTGGAGGTCAAAATTCAACCAAATATGCGTCACGTGATTTATGACGCAAGCCTAACTGAGAGATTTCAGTTAAACGGGAATTTCGGTAGGTCCCTATACTTAGATAAAATTGTAAACTTGGCGTGGATCTACATCCAATACATTACACACATTAGGTACATTGAAGATATGTGAAAATATTAATTGGGGGCGTTTATGACACGTTGTGGAATGACCATTTTTAAAATTGTCGTGTGTTTGTTTGTGCACGCATCACTTAAAAACTACAAAGTAAACCTATTTGAATGGGATTTTCACAAAAGCATAGGGCTTAGTTTAGATTAACATTTAGGCTTTATTTCATTGCCATCGGTTCATTCAATCAAAAGTTATGAGTATTTAAAGTCAGTGGGCTGCGCGTAAGAAGACGCGGGCGCCGCCGCTAGTAGGCATACACATAAAATAAACTAGAGTTTACCCGCGTCTTCGTCCGCACAAATTATATACCAGTTTGATCACAATCGGTTCACTAGTTTTTGCGTGATGCTCGAACCAAACTGACAGACAAAAATTCTAAAAAAGATCTTTTTCTTGTAATTCTTCAATGTACAGACACACTTCTAAGTATTACAGTTTTGTAATAGGAAGTTTAGATAAACAAACGGTTTCCGCTGGTTGATGAAATTTAAGAGAAAAAACGGAGGGGGTTATTATACGTACCTATTACGGGCTGTGCTATTTGTTATAAATAACTGTTAGTATCTAATAATTCATTGTTTAGTAAAATTCGGAACATTAGGACGCGACGTTCGGGCGAAGTGATTGAATACTGACAAACTTACATTTTTATATCTTTAGAGTGAATCTGAAAAATAAAAGTGATATACAAGGTGTTTCATAAGTAAGAATAAATTTTTGAAACTCTTAAGGGGGTTGTTAAGACCGTCAAACTGAACAACTTTCTCTATGGGACCAACATCGAAATCGCGAAAAAAAAAATTTCATATCCCATACATATTTTAGCTCTAGTCGATTTGTAGAGTATAAAACATAAATATTTTTTTTCGCGATTTCGATATTGGTCCCATAGTGAAAGTTGTTCAGTTTGATGGTCTACACAAAGGTTTATTTGTATTTTTGTAACACCTTGTATAGGTAGGTAACTACAAGACCGACATTAAGTGATTTAATATACCTACTAAAGTGTGTCTGTACATTGAAGATTTTTACAAAAAAGTTACGATACCTAGGTACTTACGGTATTTAGGTTTAGGTATCCCTGACTCTAAATCAAACATTTTTTTTATTTGTTGTCCGTCTGTTTGTTCGAGCATCAAGCGAAAACTGCTGAGCCAGTTTTGATGAAACTTGTTGAGTTTGAAATAAAAACTGTTTTATACTGGGTCCGTCTTAATTCAATTCAATACATTTATTTCGGAAAACAAGTTCCATAAAATTATAATTTAAATTTAATTTAATATGCTGACTTTTTTTAAGGGGATGATCAGACCATGAAACTGAACAACTTTCTATATGGGACCAACTTCGAATCCCGAAAAAAAAATTGGCTCTAGTAGGTTTGCAGTTTTGTATGGAAGAGCTGATTTTTTTTCGCTATTTCGTTGTTGGTTCCAAAGAGAAAGTTGTTCAGTTCGACGGTCTGATCATCCCCTTAATAAAGTGTCAGCATATTGTTAAAGCCCAAGAATTTTATACAAAATTTTTGTTAAAGCCCGACCAGAAATATAAAAAACCTCGCCATGTTATCATTGGAACTAATTTTTGTACTTGGAACTCTGTCATTAAAGGTTATAGTCGATTGCAGCGCCCCCAAACCAGGTTTTTTATATTCCTGGTCAGGCTTTAAGAAGGACCGACCCTGTATGTCTTATGCATAGACGAAAAAAATTTCGCTTATAGAAGGAAGCACGTGTCTTGTCATATGTAAGAGATGCACATAGCAATTAGCTCTAGTTAAAAAAGGAGACCGCAACTTATTGCTGTCCTTATCGACGTATCCACTTTTTTGTACTTCAGCCATCTGACTCCAAAATGTCACTAGTCATATAAATTGTATGGGACAACCACCTGACTCCGAGATGTCACTTCATATAATTCGCTATCTCATACCCGGTTACACTGATATTCGGTCTACTAGCGTAAGCGAATTTTTTTTTCGGTCTTATGTCACTACGGTATGACGGGAAGCGGTGCGGACTGCGGAAGTAGTCGCGGTCAAACACTAGTAAACCAAAGAGTGCAAATAAATGAGTTCTATTGTATTCTACGAATAAGAATGTATAGAAGTGTAAATGAAGCTCAAAAAGTGGCACCAAAAAAAGTGTACAGTCTTCTAAATTTGTTCCAAGAATTTTATATTTTTGATTTGTTCTTTAATAAAATCGTTTAAAAACTGTTTCTAGCCGCCAAAACTCATACAACATGTCATGTTTCATTGGGTGCCAAAAATTATTTCGATTTTGTTTAGAGTTACTCTTCTATAGTTATTCTTATTCGTAGATTCTATTCTAAAGCTATAATACAAAGCATTCTCTTCTTCAGACATAAACTTACTATACCTAATAATTTAATTCCTTTCTGGGTGGTCGGAAATACTGCTAAGAAGTACCTATCAACAATTATTATATGGCGGAAAGAAATTAAATAAAACCGGACAAGTGCGAAAACTCACATTAATTTCATACCATATCGATTCATATCAAAAACCCACATTACGTATTTGATTTCAATGTAACGGGGGTTTTTACTACTTACCATTTAGGGCTGGGGTACCTACATCCCGACCATTGGAAAATTTATGATATCAATCGCGTTAACAGAATCGTATGGAGCGAAGCAATAGGCACTAGGCAGTACTTACATTATATTTTTTTTAATAGGTTCGTGTCTACAAACTAATGTTAGAATCGGAAATCATTAAGAGTCGGTGCTTTCTTTGCGAGGGAAATTGGTGCAATATCTGTGAAATGTTCCGTAAGTTTCTTTTACATACTTAAATCCATAAACTCACGACCATAATCCGTTTTGGGGCAGTCAAAACATTGATAAGTACATCTACAGGGTGTTAGGGTAAACTGTTTACCCAACGTTTACCGTAAATAGTTACATTGATTGTACTTTTATACTGAACAACTTTCCTTATAAAAACTACTTATACAATTTTTGACTTTCCATACCTATTTGCGTATTTCCCTCAATTTTTTTGGGAAAATTGTTCAGTATCATGAGTGATTGATTTGTATCATTGTAACTAGTTACTCATGATATTATTGCACCCATTAAAGTAGGTACCTAATGCAACTGTCTAACAACCTGTATACTCAAATTCTTTAAGTACCTATTTCGATACCAATTTCGATGTAACATATCAATGGATCCATTATGAGGATATAATTCGGAGCGCGCTTCATACAAAACGTACTATGGTGATATTTTCAATACTAGCCAATTAAAGTTAATAATATTTTGCAGAAACAATCTAGAAACAAATCTCTATGCTTGTATGGAGTTAGATTTTCGTTAAAATGTATAGTTTTAAAGTTACAGTGCCTCAAAGATTTCCATACGAATCTTAAATTAATCCTAGCATTGAAACTGTGAACTTTGTTCAAACCACAGATCACAGGTTCAAACAAATAAATAGGTACCTATACTTAATAGTAGAAGAGTAAAATATTCCTAATGTACGAAAGAAACAATAGGCTGATTGCCTGCATGAAATATAAGTATTTAATTCAAGTTTCAGAAAAAAAGTTTGTGGTGTTCGCGAGATTCGCGTTTAAGCTTGCCGCGAAGCTCTGTCATCTCTTCTCAACTGTGTTTTTGCTAAAATAAAATCCTTGAGATTAGGATAGACACTCCCACAAACTACTTGACATTGCCAGATATGCAGTGCTGATCAGTGTTCACAAGCAAAAGTTAATTACTTACTTAATTTATGAATTAAAAAAAAAATACATGCTTTTTCTTTTTTCAGAAATTTATGTTGAAGAAATGAAGCGGTAAGTTAAATTTATTTTCTAAAATTTTAACTCGAGCTATTAATATTAATTAAGTTAAAAGAACCAAACTCAAAATTGATTTCTTTTTAATTATTATAAAATCGATAGTTTCTGGATTCTACAAAACATAATAATCAAAAAATTGATTTCATTAACATTAGTTTTCAAAATTGTTCCTTTAGGATAGAATACCTACTCTACAAAAATCGATGGCTTGTCTTGTATATTTTTCCCATGCATTCCTAAACCGTTCGTTTGATTGCGATGAAACTTTGGTGAGTTGTAGCGCGCATGGAGTCAGAATCTTTCTCAGGAATCTTCGCCGGCATGCACTCAACAACCCACCAAAGTTTCATCGCAATCGGACGAACGGTTTACAGACCGTTAAACTGAACAACTTTCACTATGGAAAAAAAAAAAGTGTTGTTCCATAAAAACATCAATGGCCGCTCATCCCCAATGGGTTCATCTTTCCCGATTTCAATGTTGGTCCTTAGTAAAATTTATTCAGTTTGATTGATCATTTATAGCACCCCCTAAAGTCTATAATTACCGCATTTAAATTTACCTACCCTCCGTATAATTTCTCAGAGCCATGGAAAAAACACTACAGTCGAAGCGCAGTGCAAAGTATTTTTCACTGCTAAACCAATATCGTCTTTGCTAGCATTGAAATAACATCGAAAATCAATTAACACAACTACTAGTCCGCGAGAGGGAGAGCATCAAAGAGACTTACCATTAAAAAAGAAAAAAGGTTCAAAGACACTGGAAGAATGGCGTTACAATCGTGTCAATTTAGTTGTCAGATCGAAAGTATTACGTGTTTTTGGATTCCCTAATTTTAGGGACCAATTTGATAATTCATTAATAGGATTATGAAGTGATTATGAAGGAAGGTTATAATGTGAAAGACATTTTTGATACCTGCTTCGAATTAATCGACTTTTTGTTTTCGCTGCTATTGCGTATTTATAGGTAGGTATTTATTAGTAGTGAACAATTTATCCATTGGCAACAAACACCACCTGTCAGATTTGATGCGAACCATAGACAAACAGCACTTTTTACTGTCGATGTGACACGTTTATAAGTAATTTTAAGGAGTCGCGTGGCTGAGGGGGTAACAAGTAGACGTTTCGTCGGCTTGCGATTTTGGCAGCCACATGGCTCCGACGTTTTATGGCGGTTTCGAGTGTGTGTTTTTGTTTAAAAACGGGGCTTTGAGATCGCCATATCCTATTACCATACAATATCTAATAAATATATCTTCGAGTCACGTTGCAGGAATTGACCCCGAGCACACGTCTCGCGTGGTTTTCGCGCGTCGCGTTTTTGTCTGCCACGAGGCTCCGCAATCCTCAATCTCTTCTTGTTCTTGAACAAAAACAATCCCTGAGATTGGGATAGATAGTAGATAGGTACTCCCATAAATTACACTTGTCACTGGCGGAAATGCGGTGCTACGCACAAGCAAAAAGCCATTAATTATAAATAAAATAAATATATCTTCAACACTTGACACTGGCGAAATCTAACAAGGAAAAGCCATTAAATAAAAATAGAATAGAAGTAATTTTAACATTTTTAACAAACAAAAACACATCTATTGATTTTTCGATTTACTAATCATGGAAAACGCCTCATTTAGTTGCTGGCGTAGGAGTCAAAAAAAGTCAATATACGGCTTTTGATGAACCAAAGATTTCCTTCGGCAGGATTGATCTTTGTGATCCTAGGATCCGATTAAGAAGTGGAGCCATCTAAATTTTTGATGCAGAGGGGGAGGGGGGGGCATTTTAGCCTCAGCGAAGTCCTAGGTTAATATCTGCGTAAGTTTAGGTACTAAGTCAAGTTTGGTATCGTTTTCGCATAAATCAAAGATGTGGAATTCAATTCTGGAAGAATATTTGCATCAATATATAGTAAAAACACGCGAATTTATAAATATAAATTAAAATTTTAAATATTTGAACTAAATTTTCTGTAACATAAAATAATGTCAATTTAATTGCATAATAAATGTTTTTAGAGAGTTACACTCCTATTTCATGTCTTAAATAAACTTTGACAACATTATTTTATAAATAGAGTGTTAAAAATATCAACAAAAAGACGTGCAATGCGAGCAGAGCGAAATATGAAATATATCATGCAATATTATTGTTTTAATAATTATTGGTTCATGCTACACAGTGACTGAAGTTGCGGTGCGCCGTGTACCTACCGCCCGTACCCAAAGAGTAATCTGTACCCAAAGAGTGCCAGCGAGACCCTATTACTAAGCTTACGCTATCCGTCCGTCTGCCTGTCCTACCTTTAAAGAGCTGTATCTTTTGAACTATGATAGGTAGCCGGTTGAAATTTTCACAGAATTCATGTTTTTATATAAATTTTCGTAAAAAATAATAAAAATACAAAAAAACAAAAAATTTTGGGGTGTCCCCGTACCAGAAACATGTTTTTTTCAACTTTTTTTTGTTTTCCTCTGTCGTAAAAACGGTAATACTTACAAGCGTCAAACTTGGTATGATTATTGTGGAAACTCCTAAGTTAAAGAACAAATACTAAAAAATGTGCCAAGTTCGAGTTGGGATCGCCCTAATAATCTCGAACTGGATGAAAGAAAATCCTTTCTTTTTGGTAAATTTATATTGTGTGGTGGTAAGGAACCCTCGATGCACCAGTCCAACTCACACTTCGCTGGTTTTTTATTGTGTTTGCGAAACATTCCAAGATCGAAAACAACATATTATTTGAATTTTTCGAATTCAGGATTTGGTACCGTCAACTAGTTTTTATGTTTTTTTTAATACTTACAGACATACAAAATATAAGTTAAATGTTTTTTACTGTAAAGGATAAGCAGGGCTTTATAGAGCTACTTTTTTTCCCAAAATATTCCAAATATTGTGTGAGTTATGGACATTTTTCCATTTTTTTAAAGGAAGTCAAAAACGAAAAAAATGATTATTTAACATGTTTTTACTTAGAATGGTGCAAATATGATACCGTAAATGAATTCGGCATCCCCGATTTATGCGAAAATGATACCAAACTTGGCCTAGTAGCTCAAATAATGTATTTATCTAGATTAGGCTGAGGGCTCCCCCCCCTCCAAAACTTGCATCAAAAATCTTGGTGGCTCCACTTCTTAAATCCATCTTTAGGTCCTAAGGACCAATCCTGCCAAAGGAAATCTTTGGTTCATGAAACGCCGTATTTTACCTCCTACGCCAGCAGCTAATTGATTTTCGTTGTTATATCAACACGAGCAAAGTTGATAAAGGTATGACAGTGAAAATGCTATGCACTGCGCTTCGCCAGGCGTGCATAAGTGACTAAAAGAAAACATCAGATTTCTTACAAAATTAGTTATTAAGAGCGTACATATAACCCATCTTTCTTCATCTGACAACTCACTGAGAAAATAAATTTTAAATTGTACTAAATTACACTATTTGTTTCAAAACACCTTGTCGTATTAACGTCTGGCACTCTGACGTCGGCAAAAAATGTCTACTGTTCTTTTTTAACATGATCACGTCACCGTCTTCTAACTCCAACTTTCCATAGTCCGCTATGCACAGCACTTCTATGTATAACGATTTCGGAGGCATCAGGTTTTCAGTTAAATCTATACCACTGTAACCGATATCTTGGCCTACGGATCTCATGTACGAAGCTAAGTTCGTGGAATATTTAGAGAACCATAGGTATTCATCGTCTGATAGTAGTTCTCTTACGTCCGGGGGGAGAACGGAGCCAAATTCCCATCGTAACGTTTTTATTTTCATCATTCTGCTGTGCAGGTAGGCAAGGAGACAGCGCTTGTTGCGTTCTAGGGCTGAGTGACGTACTTGCACTGTTGTCCAGAGCGATTTGTTTTCTGTTGTTGCGTTACTGAAAGAAGCATTTTTATGCACTAACTTTAGAGATGCAGAGATTTCCAATCAAGAGGGACTAAATTTGTATCTGCATGCTAAGTAATAATTAATTTCGGTATACAGCATTTTGCGTGGGTGTGTCTTATGATAACATAATAAGTGCGAAAATAGCTTGTTTCAAGCACCTTTTATATTTGCTACTTATACTAGGTATAAGTAGCAAATTAGCAGAATTAGCGGATAGATTTAACAGCACAGGGTAGACGCCCAACCTTCTTTTAAAAGCCACTCGATTTGAATGACGTGTCATATGGTATTAAATAGTGTGTTGTATGATATGCACATTAAGACTCATTTTTGAAAATTTTACCCTTTTGGGCCAGTACCATGTGAACCTATATAAAGGCATACGGGCAAGTAGCTAATGTTAAGTCGAAAAAGCCTGGGCGTTACGAGGTTAAATAATTATTTTATTTTTCTACATCAGTTGAAATAGTAAATTTACTTACGCATCATTCATGTTCATTTTAAATAAAAGTTGCATTTCCTCCAGTATCTGACGTATCTTTTCATCCTGAAACAGGAAGACAAGATTGATGAAGATTACAGATAGGTCTGAAAGCATTCCCTGATAGAGAATAAATTGATCTCATTTATGTCTGAAAACTAAAATATTTAAATTAACAATATTAGTTGGTCTTGTCTGTAGGGCTGCCAGCTTTCAAATAATTTATCACAGATTCATAAAATATTCTTTCATTACCGATTAGTTTCAACAATGTATTTCAAAAGTTTGCTTTATGTTTATAGGAATTTATGAGCAGGTCATCAACACAGGTTTCCGATATCAATGCACCCGCATGCCTGGTCAAAAAACCTAGTAACATTGTCTAAGCATAAACCATTCTAAACCTAGATAATTTGGGTCAAACCCACTGGGTATCAACCCAGTCAATCAATCAATCATGACAACCCTATTTTTTCGTTCTTTTTTTTCTATTTCTATTCTTTAGTTAGTGCACTATAAAGTTAGGAATAAATGATTTCTGGCAAATCATTAATTAACCACCCGTTAATTTTTAATAAATTTTCCTCAGTAAACAGATTGCTGGAAGAAATCTCTTTTAATATTGCCTATTATTTTCATAAATTATGTTGTTTTTCTGTACATATAGGTCTAAGAACAAAGCTAAAGGGTTATTGTAGCCTCAGTTTGGGATATAATTTATTTATCTTTCGTAAACAACCTGTGAGCGTCATTTGTTTTCTATAATAAAAAGTAAACATCAACATAACAATCTTTTGAAATACTTACGTTGAATTGATCGATAGTGTCATGATTTCTTTCGGCTTCCTTCAGTAACTCGATTACTTTCTCGGCGAACATCTAATATGTATATGCAACAACTTTTAATTAAGTATTTTCTCAAAAAATCCCAAAAAGCATCAGCATGCAACAACACGGAATAATACGCTGTTTATTTGGTAATATAATCTAATCGAACAGATGAACATTTTGTTTTCACTGCACATACTACCACTATATTCACGTAGAAAAAGTTAATATTGTTAAAGAAGTTGGCGGTGCAGTACAAACTTTTTGCTTTTAAAATATTGCTGATTCTGTGAGTCATAAACGCGCTCCACTGTCATGTTTCATGTCATTTTGACGGTTATGTTAATTCGGATACATACTCGCACGCAAGGAATAATAATACACAAATCTCTACAGTGTCTCGCATGTTTAATAATTAAATATTTAGCAAATTAATGTACAGGGTAAACAAAGCTAAATACTTACATTAAAAAAATAGATCATCTTCAATAAAACAATGACAAAAAAACCGGCCAAGAGCGTGTCGGACTCGCCCATGATAGGGTTCCATCACAGAACATTATAGGAGGGATTCGAAGTGCAAAGTAGGCGTGGAACGCGTGCCACAGGTTATGCAATGATTTGCATAGCACCATAAGGTGGGCAGCGTGGAGCGAGCGAGAGGGCATGAGTAGTTTTAGCAGCGTGAGCGGGAAGACAAGTGGTGACAGTCGGTCGTCTCCGAAGCAAAAACTCTACTTTACATTTCTAAATAGAAGCATTATAACGATATAGTTTCTATAGGTGTTCCATTGGACAAGACCTATCCAACGACATGACACTTCACTCGATGTAAGTACCTAGGTTTTAAAATTTAAATCCCATATCTTTGTTACTGGTAAGTACCTACATACTTACCTAGTTACCATTAAATCATGAAATGGCTCAAGGCGCGCGATTTTGCACATAGGTAATTCATAATTATTATTGTATTGATTGTCACGAGTGTGGGTGAACCAAAGAGTGAATTCTTAAGTATCTTAATCCCTTAGCAAGGAGTGAGATTTTTAAAAGTTTCGTTGAAATCAGCAATAGAAAATGACCCTAACAATTATGAAGTTTGTGTATTCATACAGTCATGATTTTGAATCTCATAATTAAAAGTAGTAACACTTCAGGCCTTCGTTATTCGTCTGTACCTAGGTATCGAGATTATCACCTGCACTTTTATTTAGGACACGGCATTCATTTTCAGGGGGGATTGAAAAAGTTATAGATGTAATGACTGTTCCATACAAATATTAGATTTTGCCAATTTTGGTACGGAACACTAATAAGTTCCCAGTAGTTCCGCGGAACTAGTGGGGCGTCGGAACTTCCACCCCAGCACGACCTGTGATTACACTTAGGGAATACATCGTAATTTTTCCCCACTGAGGTGAGGGGCTTTTCCCAAAAACACTTGAATATATAAACGAAAGAGTTAAGATAACGCATTCAGTTGAAAGCCAACAGTCATATGCAAAGCAGTGCTTGTATCCGAACGCAAATTGTCAACAGTGGGTTTTTTTGGCCTCCCTTCCCTTCCGTGTTAAAATAACTTTGCTAATAATTTTCTCGTAGTCTTTCAACTAACAGCGTAAATTTTGCGATTATTCAATTCATTCTGCAAGCGTTCTGCCATTGAATAGGTTGTTTGTACGCGAAACATTTTATATTTCAAAACATGCTTTCGTGCCTATCGTAACTCAACAACAAACAGTGTAATAACCAAATTATTTGAACAATAAGTGTAGTGAACATAAAAGTGAATAATCAAAATGAGTGCTAACAAGGGTTTTGAAACAAAAATTCAGGATGACGAAAACGCAGATTCTGGCTTTCTGTCGGGGCCTCTCGATCAGTTTCCCAGTGGGTTAGATGACGAGCCTTCAGTGTGTACAGATGATATTTTGTTAATCAAACCTGATGATAATAGGGGGTGTGATACAGAAGATGATGTTGTGGATCCCGACAGTGGGGTGGGCTTGTGTGCGGCCAGCATGGACCTGCTGAGCTTCAAGGAGAGCCCCACGGCGAGGGACACAGCCGAGGTCGTCTCAAAACAAGAGATCCCTGACAACTTACCTCCGCTAGCCGTATTATTCCAGCAGGATGACGACGGAGACACGTGAGTTGCTTTTACTGTTTATTCTTTTGTATCGGAGTTACATTTGTTATGTTGTAACTTTGACTTACCTACTGGATGTCGGGTCCACGTTCAAGTGTGAACCACTTTTGGTTCTCTTTTGGTGCTCTTTAGTACCAATATGTATAAAGAGAACCAATTTCGCACGTCTTCGTTTGATCAACTGAGCAAAATGATAAAGAATAATCATCATTTTTATTGTTTTTAGTTGGTTTATATTACACGTACCTAGGTTTGTGTAGAATAAACTCTGAATTTTTTTTCAAAAATTTTGTACTAGACCCAATGACATTCTACACCACTAATTTTTATTAGTAACGAACCTTTAAGGGCGTATTCAGAATCTGAACAACTTCACTGTCACGGGTCAAAAAACGAGAAATTTTTTTCAACGTGCCGATCCACACTTTTGTATGGGAGGTCCAACAATTTTTCTCGTTTTTTTGATGGTCGAATACACCCTTAAATAGGTTCGTTACTAATTTAAAATAAAAAAAATAGTGGTGTATACACTCACCACGTCATACAATAACATAATCAAAAAATGGCACTTGTCTCTAATGTCACCTGTGTATGCAAGAGTTATGCTCGGCTGTCATACATTGCGGCTGACATTCCTATCCATTCAAATCTTTCAAATGTATTCAGTCACAAAACAGTAATGTAAAACAATTTGGCATAACTTAGTGGTCCCGTTAGCGCACTGATGCGAAATCCTTGTGTATAGAATGTCATTGACTAGACCCATCGTCCATTATTTGTTATGTCAATGTGTTATAGCATTGTAGTATTGATCACAGTTCACAGTTAAGGTTAACTTTGCGACAGCATCGATTTTTCTTAGAATTAACAAAGCAGTCATAATAAACGAAACCTCACGTAGGTTGGACTCCCATCCGAATAATAATTTTTCAATCATTCATTTATTACATATTATTTAGATTTGTTGCTGTGATGCGGTATGTAATTTCTTACATATTACACATTACAATCCTACTCGATGCAAATGTATGGGATAGCTGATTTTTTACTCCCATAGAGAAAGTTGTTCAAAGTCAAGTTCAGTTTTATGGTCTGATCATCCCCTTAAAAAACTGTCCGCTTATTAACATGTTCGTGGACACTGACCGGCTATAGCAGTGATAACAATAAAAGTTATATTGTGTCTCGTTCACTGTCCGCGAAAGTGTTAAGGAATCTGTATAGTTTCATTCTAACATCATATCATACTAAACATTTTGAAAGCTTTGGTTGGCTTAGATGTGAAATCGTACTAATATTCATACTATTATGTATAAACCATCAAATCAATTCAACAATCAATTAGAGAAAGAGGTAGCTTGTGGAGTCTCGACATAAGTGTGCATCACTACATAGTATAAAACAAAGTCGCTTTCTCTGTCCCTATGTCCCTTTGTATGCTTAAATCTTTGAAACTACGCAACGGATTTTGATGCGGTTTTTTTTAATAGATAGAGTGATTCAAGAGGAAGGTTTATATGTACATTGCACCCGTGCGAAGCCGGAGCGAGTCGCTAGTTAGAAATAAAATGAGACTTCTAAAAGCCACTGATAAGTTTCCTATAAATCTCTTGATAACAATACCGAGTTCTCGGATAATGTAAGGAAAATTTTACTGTTTATTTATAAAAGTAAAGGTTACTATTCTACTCCAACAGGAAAAAAATTATAAAAATATTGTATGTATGCATGTTGCGTTTTAGACAACTTAAAGCAAACAAGCGGGCCTCAATTATGTATGAATTATATTTATGTATTTAGATAACATTTCATACATTCACAACTTATCCCAATACAAATTTAAGTACATTATGATCATACCTACACTTGATATAACATAAGCTTGCATTGTAGATAGTTAATCTTAAACATGTTTTACATTACTGCAACCAAAAGCATGCAATTTGAAATACATTGCTGTGTAAGTATGTTTTGTTTTAAGTTGATATTAAACAGGCCAGTGAATGTACTTCAAATTACATGCGATAGGTTGCTTAAGTTTGTCATTGATTTGTGTGTGTAGGTATGTAGATAATATCATAATTCATAACCACTTGATGTTGAAACAATATATACATATTACCACAGAATACAGTCCATACATTGATTGTACTGCTTTTATCACAATTTTGTGAGTGAGTGCTTATAGTTTGTAATTGTTTGCTTTCGACTTCATCATTTAATGTTTTACTTTGTTAATGTATTACAAGTTGTATGCATCTTGACAAGGCTACTGCTTGCCAAACATTATTTAGTTGGTGGCATGTGCTCATTTTAGTTAAGGACCTACCTAAAAAAATAAATGGATATTTATTTAGGTACCTAACTAAAAATGAGCTTTGTTTTAAAATTGTGGCCCCCATCCTAGTGTTGATGATTTTGCCAATGTGTAGTTTAAATAGCAAAAGTGCTTGGCGTTGTACGGTTATTAAATATTTGGTGACTACAAGGGTTGTTTTCTAGAAACAAGCGCAATCTTGAACCTCCATACAATTGAAGCTTCATTGTAGGGAGAGAGGCAACCAACACATGACCACCCAATAGCAGACCTCCAGACCTATGATGTGACTCTAAAATACAATTTATTTAATTCAAAAAAATTTATCTGTGAAATGTCACATCACTGTGAGGTCTGTAAGACCTTATATTACCGGGGCAGTAACATTTTATCAATCATTTTCACCTTATCATGCCATATGCTAATACATCTAAGATAAATAAAATTAACATTATGCTAATTGTTATAACCACCCAATAGGTATTTCTAGTATGTACATTGATAGTAGTAGTAGTTTTAAGTATGTTGGGAACATTAAAGACCTTTTAGAACTGATGAAAGAAGCATCCAAATGGTTAAAAAAATTGGAAATAATTTTACATGTTCTAAAAGCTATGCTTATAAATATAAATAAATAAAAATGTTGATGTTTCTAAAATATGTTATAATGAGGTCATACATTATCTTTTTTATGTAAGGGAATTGACATGAACATGATTCAGCTTAAATGATTTATCATAGTTAGTCATGGAAAAATATAATTCACTTCCTGGACTGTGTACCCATGACATTAATTGAATTTGTCATTAAATTTATTAGTACCTAGGTACTTGGAACTCCCAATTAGACAAGTGGTTAATCAAGCTACTGTCATCTACAACTTAAAATACAATACTGCACGACTAGTATGAATTCTCAAAACGCGCGAGACGCTCCTTTATGCATACAAAATAACCTGTTCCTGCGCTTTTCGGAGAACGCAAGCCGCGCTTGCCGCGACTATTAGTACGAAAAAAAGCCGAGTCACGCGCGTGTAGAGAAATCATGCTAGAGGGTCTGTTGAATCATTGTGAACTTATTCATTCATGGCATCATTTTTATTTATTATAATTTTATTTTTATTTATTTTAGTATATTTTGTTTCGTTAATCATGAGTGATGACTGCTATTGTATTCTAGCCTCTATTGTCTGTAACAAAAGGTCGCGTATTTAAAATAAAACCTTTTTGAGTGACCTTTAGTGAGCAAATTGTCTTGATTCTCAGACTAAATAAAACAAATTTTCCCAGGCAACTACATATCGCAGCAGTGCACGGTTGCGAGAAATCAGTCAGGATCCTAATGAGAGTATGTCCAGAGAAATGGTTCCTCGACCTTCAGAACGACTATGGACACACAGCGTTACATCTAGCAGTAATGAGCGGTCAGCCGGTGGTCGCGAGGATGCTGGTGCGGCAAGGCGCGTCGCTAGAAGTCAGAGACCTGAAGGGGAACACACCGGTCCACGTGGCGACGGCTGCGAGGAGCGTCCAGTGTCTACAGGCTCTCCTGGCACCCCTCGATAATGATAACCAAAGAATGGATAAATCGCTAGCTCCCATATTGAATATAATTAATTATAATGGTAAGTGCTTATTTATTTTTGATGTATACTGTTACTAAGCAGTGCCCGATACAATTTATTCTTCATACGGACATGCCTTTTTCATTTGAATCACACACAAGATCAGAGGCTAGTTATGTTTCTTATTTCTATACATTATTTTCGCGCGCTGTTTATAAGGCCATCTGTTTACGCTGATGTCTAATTTAATTTAATACAAATATTGTTATTCAACTAAAGTCAATTACCGCGTCTTAAGTAGTTACAATTTTTTTACAATAAAATTGTGGAGCAAAACAGCAAAACAATGCGCAGCTCCCACCCCTGGTCACTTACTTTGCTTACGTAGTTACTACGCATATCATGTTTTTTTAGAGTTGACCCCATAGAGGTCAAGACTTTAAAACAAATCTCCAAAAATGTATATTTACTAAATGACATCATCACTCAACACCACATCATAATGTGACGAAGGTTGATCATGGCTTTTTAAAAACAACTGGTCTATAACTCCAAAGATGGGCAGTTTGTAATTGATCAGATCTGAGATATGACTATTGATATAATAATATTGCGGATGTGAACGAAATAACGGATGTATGAGCAAATGCTGTTTGCCTTCACACCAGTCATTGTCCTGAGAAAACTCCATCCGGACCTACGCTGCACGCTAACCATTAAAAATACGGAGATTCTCTAGGATCTAAGATGAATTAAGTGCATAGGTTCAACTAGAACCAGTTTACTACGCCGCATGAGACATTGTTTACGTGTGAACGCAACGCACGTCTCGTGGATGCCGGTGACTACTTCAAGGCCTCAAACACTCAATACACGCTCTCCCCCATTAACAAAAGCAAAACGCCTAAACATTCCGAATATCAACGGCCCCAAATTTTTCGGAATTCCCTGACTGTGTAAATTACATTAAAAAGATATTAACCGGTCTCATTTGAGATACCTATATTTCGGTGTGTTCGGTTTTTCCAAAGTGTTATTCAATGTTTCTCGTCGCGATGTTCTGTAAAAGACGGAGTGTCGCGGCCTTTAAACTCTGCGGTATTTGCATTGGATTTACCAGATATCTCGCTCGACCTTGTTTGGGACATGGGGACCTTAGTAATGGGAAGGATTATAGTGTGATGGGTGCGGGAGTTGTTTTACCGAGGCGAAGCGAGAGACGGCGGCGTATGGCCGGCTGCAGACTCGCTGGGTATTCCCATCATTGATTACGAGTGGTGCGCCCGTACTCGTAACCGTTGGCAGTGAAAGCCTCCGGAATGCCCCACCGATTGTTCGTTTCGAGCTCTTTGTACGCTAATTGAAAAGCTGTTACGTTTATGCTAAACAAACGGTTTTCCCCGGCGAGATAATTTCAATATATCAGTTGAATGTCATGTGGCGACGACGCTAGCGTATGCTAGTATTTTTTGAAACGTCCGATTTTCATAGCATGAAGGACGTTTTACGTTGACGAGACTAATTTTAGACGCAAAAACTATGCTTCTAGAATTGAGACTATTCATCGGATTTACTCTACGTTTAAATGTACTCGCTTGAGTCATACATAGATGGCACGAGTAAAAGGAGGAAAATAGATTTGCTAAAAATGGTCTTGAATATTGCACCTTAGTAATATATGGTAGACGTTGTGAGGAAAACCGCAGAGCATGCCTTGGTCGATTCTAAGTATCTAATACCAAAACAATGGGGACTGTTGCATGCTTGCAAGACTGGAATAACCCCGACGACGGCCACGTGAAAGCGTCTCGCACTGACTGTGTGCGGAACACATTCGGAAATCCCAAACGATCACTCCGTTTTTTTAAATCTGATGATGTTACGTGCGCTCGTTTACTTTCTCTCCTCCCGCCACATCATGCGCTCACACATCACATCTTCTGAGTGTCTACAATTTATACTCTAACGTCGTGCTCCATAGAAATCAGAAGGAATTAATATAAACCACCAAATTAACTATTCAAATGTTTAGATTAATAAGTGCGTGAATTTAATATGAACTAAAATACATTAGCAGTAGGTATGAAAAATAACAAGAAAGAAATATTTTTATTGCTTGTTTGTTTTGACTATAAATTTTCTAAGAGGACCTTTTGTGTGTCTTTTGTTATGTTAAACGAAACAATAGCCTAACCCCAGCTGCACGATTTAAATCTGGATTGGCAGTTAAAAGGAAAGCAATCAATATCAATTAAAAATACCAATAAATCATAAAGCGGTTTATTGGGTTTTGCCATCGGTCTTGGCATCGGCAGTCGGCAGTCAGCAGTCGGTACCGGGCCTGCGGTTTACATCCAGTTGATGACCTAACATAATGTTCGGGAAACAACGACATTCCTGTTTTGTGACAAATCAAATCATCTATTTAAAATTGAATTTCTGTCGTAGTCTGTAGAAAAGGTAGGGTCAGAAGCAGTCTTAATTTAACAAAGTAACAAAATCTGAGCCAGACATTTGGTTCACTCAAATTGTCAAGTTTATTATAAGCCATTTCCAAACGCAAAACGTCAGCAACGGCTACTCGATCAAAATGTATGAATGAAATATAAGATTTTTGGGTGGTCCGAATCTGAAGCACCACTAAAATGTAAAGCATCTTATTTTACATCCTGTATTGTATTATTATAAATCTACCCAATTTAACTTTTTAAATCAATACAACAAACTGCTTTGTAATGAAAAATAATTAATCAGCACATTTCAAATGTTTGCTGGAAATTCCGAAATAGAGATTAAATTGATACTATTGTTTATAAATTGTTATCTTTGTCTAATTAAAGTGGTTCTATTCAAATAAGACGTTTTGTTTTATAGATTTTTTTTTATATAAAATAAATATAATAATATCTGAGGCAGAATTTTTAAATAATTATAATCAATGATATTTTACACAATATTTTCCTTTGATTGATTGATTGATTACCTTCATAGAAAATTATTCGTAAAATATGTTTTGCGCCACAGCCGCCGGCCGTCTCGCTCGTAGCATTGCCTGACGAGGACTATTGAGAGCTTCGATCAAAATAAAATGAATGGATAGGCCTTAAGCGAACATTTCAAACCAGAAAAATGAGGCAAAACAAATGAAATTTTTACTTGTCACTTGTGAAAGTGCCCTAGATTTGACAGATAATGGCGCTAGTTTGTATGTACCAAGTGCACCAGTAGTTTGCTTCAACTTACCGCGCTTTAGGCCTATCCATTCATTTTATTTTGATCGAAGATTGAGAGACGTCCCAATTGGGTCGTTTTCGAGTCTTCACCTTGCGCGCGCCAGTAACAATAATCTATTTCTTTTTGCTATAATATCATTGATTACAAGTTACAATACATTTTAAGGTCCATATTTTGTGACCATCATTTCGGACGGTATCTCTTATTCTGTTGAGTTGATGGCATGCTTGACTTGGCTGGAACTGGAGAGATTTAGGCTTGTTGAATTCCCAGGGTAGATTGGATCGTGTTTCAAATGTTTGGATTGTGTTGTGGCTCATAAGAATACACCTCTATATCTTAAGAGATTTAATACATCTCAAGTCTTTCGCCCTCGGTCGTGCGTGATATGCCATGCAGATAAAGATAATTTAAAGATTTTATAAAAATGAATTTCTCCAAAATTTGCCGTTTCTTCAAGACAAGATCGCCGCGCGGGCGCTTCGCCTTATGCCGTTATCTGACAAACACTTCACATGTGGGGCTTTCCAACGCTTGACCTGGTTTTTCCTCGCCCCTCGCATATCCACACGAATATTATTATCAAGAACACATACAGGGTGTAAATTTAATTGTATTACATAATAAACAGCTTCAGACCATCAAACTAAACAACTTTCACCACTTTCACTATGAAGCCAACGTCGAAATCGCCAGAAAATCTAACAGACACGACAATCCCATTCGGGATAGTTAGTACCTTTGCTGTAACTAAAACCATCTTTCTAAGTGTGCAGTTGTAGCAAGGCGTACCTTTAGCATATATACCAATATTGAAGGTTTCAAGCACACTAGTTAAAATACCTCTAATATTATCATCAACATTATGGGCAGTGTGTCATGTAATGCAGAGACACAAATTGTCATACATATTTGAAGAGAAGTATGAATAGATGTATTAGGCTTAAAAAATATGAATGAAGTGTACGAAAGGTTACATGGGTAGGAGTGAGTTCTAAAATGACGCGTCATTACTGCGCTGACTGCCGTGACGGCGACCAAGAGAATTGTATGGAAGAAGATGACATATTGCGCTGACCTCAAGTAAATCAATACGGGCAAGATTCCTCATAATTATTAACATTGACATTGGACCAGTTTACGGCGAGGGAAACACCTTGTTTTCTTAAAGGCCAAAGTACGGAAAAATACAACATTAATCCGACGAACCCTCGGCAATGCCTACAGTTTGGGTTTTTTTAAATAGCTGTTTCGCTTTATTCGTTTTCTGTGTTTACAACAGAAACTGGCTTTAACCAGAAATATCTTGAGTAAATAAACTATGTTAATGAAAGAATCAGGTAAACATTACGTTTTGTAACTAAATTTCCATAATTTATAGGAAAATGTTCGTATTTTACTATCTTCCTTGATACAGAAACTTCACAAACGTATTCCCTTTGAGTGGGGCGAGATCTTTGCTACAACTATCAACCACATCAAACAACCTCAATTTTATAATGATGAATCTATCATATTTTGTGCTTTACATAAGACAAACAAACATACGTAACAGACCGGTTAAAGTTACGCATGCGCGGCATCATGGAAATAAACTATGTTTTAAAATACGGAAGCGGAGAAAATATCGGCGTTGTGGCCATATTAGGCGAGGGCAGACGGCCGAGCTGCCGATGCCGCGTAGCGTCGCGACTGGCCACATAGCTTGGGAAAACCCCATCGCCTCTCGCTGCGCACGCGCCGCCCCGCCCGCCGCGACACCGTGACGTGACGACACCACATACTAATTACATGTACTCGTATAGTACGATTTGTTAACTGCGTCCTGCGGCCGCGCATGTTCTCATTGCATGCTTTAATACATAATACAGTCTGTATAGGGTCACGTAAAAATGATATTTGAATCGTTATGTCAGAGATTGTTGAGCAAATGCCTACCTACCTCCATTCTCTCCATGTGTCCCGGTCTTGCGCTTCGTTAGGCCAGTTCTTTAATAGCTATCAATTTTGTCCCGCCACCTTCTTCTAGGTCTGCCTCGATATCTTTGCCCAACAATGTCAGAGGATTTATTGATGTCCTGTCAAATATTCATTCTACAAACTCTCCCATTTTCATCAGAAAAAGGGAATCTTGCCCATCACTAATTTCCAGCTTCTAGGTTCGTACAAACTTGACATACCCTCATGTCTTTATTCAAAGACTATGGGATGGATCTCCACTTTTGTATGTCCTGAGATACTTCTCTTGCTTCATCAACTTCTCACACTTTTTCGTTTTTTTCGGGTACTTTGACCTTTTAATGACGTCCCCAATTTGGTCTAACTAGGTACGACTTCCTAGGTTATTTATTTATAGTAAAATTGAATGTGATCATCAACAGAAACGGATGACTATTAGACGCCTTAAAGAGAGCCATTGTGTTTCAATAAAGCGAAGGTAATGATCGTACGTAACGTTTTAATTAGTTAGTCAGATTATGGCCCCGTACTAGCCAATGTTTTGGTCCTTTACCAATCAGTCGGTACATGCTTCTTCAATTAAATAAACATATTACTATAACAGGGTGATGGTAATTGGTAACGTGGTGGTGTGGTGATTGGTACGAGGTTAATGTAGATAGCGCGATTCAGGCCTCGTGATTTTGATCACTTGAAACTCGTGACGCAAATAGCTATCTTTTCCTAATACATTCATAATTTTGATAATCACTAAACACAACGAAATAGTAACTAATGTGTAATCGTTCACTAAGTTTATACCTTACTCATTTGTGATAAAGTTTCCATTTCATTGAACTAGACGGGATTTGTGTAGCTAAATGAATACAATACAAGTATCTACATTACAATGGTGTACTCTTACACGTGGAACTCTGCATTGCATTGATAAAGAGTAAACAGTTTAATATGCAAAGTAACAACGGAACTAAATACACGGCATTTGCTAGAAAAAAGATAAATGGAGATTCCGACTCTTGCGTCGACAAGTGCCGATGCCGTAATGACACTTTTTGTTTATTTTTGTATTGTTTAGGGTACCTAATATGAATTACCGGTAAGGCCTGGGTGATTTATTTTTATTGATTATTGGCTTCTCCATATTGTTATTGACGTGGCATTCTCGATGACACATAAGCATACGAGTCAAAAGATCCCCTTTTCTGTAGTGAGTTCCTTAGAAGTTTTCAAATAATTTCCCGTGTCTGTTTCTAATGTTTCTATACTACTATAGTTACGTTTTAGTTTAGTGTTACACACCGGTTTTTCTTTGAGGTAATTCTGTACATTCTCTTTTGTTACCATACATTGTCAGGAAAACAGTTAAACGGTTAGCTATGCCTCTATTAGAAAATAATTATTGCTATGTGTCCGGCACATTTATCAAGGAAAACTGGCGACAAACTAGCTCAAAGCCTGAAAAAAGATCTCGATTATGTAATACATTGAAATGTTTTGTTTAGTTTTACCCTTACACGTGTGTAGTTTGGTTTTGTTGAACGAAATAAGGCTTGGATGATTCACTGTACTGGAAGTGCGATTTTTGAAAGTCATACGTTCAAATCAGCATTAGAAAATTGCAAAATTACTACATTAATTACATTATGCATCATTCGATCATGATTTAAAAAGTGTATGATTCAAAAAATTTCATTTCAGAGGTTTCTTATCTATCGACGCGACATAATTATTTACATTGATTTAAGTAATGTTGAACTAGTTCCTTGTTCTGTGAAATCTTTATTAGTAATAAAATTAAGCGGCTATTTTCAGTAGTTCACCAGGATGTTTAAAATTAATCCAAACACGAGTTCTTACAGAATCGGCCGGTCTATTTCAGCTCCGGGCTATTAAAATAAAATTGGACCTGGTCCAACAGAGATGCTTAGCATTGTAGTTCAAATAGCAAGCCATTTTATAAACATATTTATTTAGCTGAAAATAAGTCCGAATATTGCATTAAACGTTTTTAAACGTTTATAAAATGTGGCCCTTTCAAGGTCAAATGCTACCCGAAAATACATTGCCAATACAAAAAGTACATTGTTAGTAAACGTATATATATTTATATTATATTTTTTCCACATATTTGTTACTTTTACTGAAAAACAAATTATTGCGTTTCATTCAAGATTCATGTCTCGGATCACAAGTGTAGGTACCTGAGTAAAATGTTTGACACAAAATGATCCCCTTTTTCGAAACAGTTGATATCGTCTTTAGAAGCCATAAACGCTCTATAGTTTTGTAGTTACGTAGTGTAATGTACAAATTTATTTAAACTTGATCGCATAGTACCTATAGGTTCTAGAATGTGATGATCATACGATACGGTAAAACCGTTGATTTCAATGTTGACTTCATCGAACAATTGTGTTTTCCCTAACATTACCACACTGCTTGTGGTTCAATTTGATTTTAAAAAGTATTTTATTAATTTGTGGTGTAAATTCAAGGATGATGCATATTTGTAAGACAATAAACACCTACTTAAACGGAAGGATTTTTAAATAAAAATCCACATGTATACGAAACCAATGCAAAACGATAATGAGGTTACCATGTCATAGATCTGATGTCACTTTGATTACCATGATACTATGCCAGCTTCCTGCATGTTACAATACCAAATTGCATGACAATAGTATATTTATCTTTATCTATAGCATCCGAAGACTGGTTCAAAGAGTTATGTCCATTGAGACGGTTTCCATTGAGTTTATCCATCTTCCTTGTGTATAAATTAAAAGTATAATGGTGGCGCCTCTAGAAAAAATCGCAAGCTCCTAAACTTATTTATGTCGTAACTTTAGTCTGACCGGACATTAACATAGACTTAGACTTAATTTATTTGCGAATAAGAGTTATAATAACAGATCTTACAATAACAGTCATATATTCCACTTTGGTATTCAAAATATTGTTATTGTGTACAGTTTAACTATATATTTGAATCATTCCTATAAAGATAGTATTGTTGAGTAAGTATGTCGTCAATTTAATTAATTTATAATTTATTCATATAATCATAACGGTAGTTATGTCATCATTAGTCATTATATTACATTATACTACTAAGATAGATATTATTAATTTTCTTCAAAAGTTTTCATCAAATAATTATTTAATATTGTAATATAACAACACTTATCAATCAGTAATTTAGTCAATTCCTTTTTAATATTATTAAAAAAGCATCTCTTAAATTTAGGCAGCTCTTAAAATAGATTGAAGTTATAGTCTGACTGGTACCGATGTACCGCGCCTTAGGTAGGTGAGCGGCGAGACGGGGAGCGCCCGCCTGAATAGTCCGTTCAACTCTGTCATTTAGTCGTCAACGTTCTATTTATTCACCGCCGCGAATTCCGACAGCGAAATCACAGAGTGGAGCGGGCTTCTCCGCCTCCCGTCTCACCGCGCACCTAGCTTAGGCGCGGTACAGTGGTTCCAGACATTACATATAATCGAAATCTTATTATGTAATAACACCAACTAGTTAACATTCGATTAGATATTTTTTTTTGGATCGTAGTTTAGGAGAGTTCAACACTTTACGATAAGCAATAACGTTTTTTTTTGTCTGATCATGCCTTAAGTTCGTGATGTTGTGTTTGGTCATGGCGGTCACTCATTTTTTATAACTTAATAAGACATTGACTTGAAATACATCGTGGATACGTTCTACGTCATGCATAGTCGGCAACGAATATTGATCGATTTGTAACCTTTATTTCTATGACTATAAGGTTCAGAGGATTAAAGTAGTTGGCATAGCTTTAAACATTTGCATCATGAAGTGGCAATGTGCTAATTATAGTGAGACTAAGTTCTAGTTTGGTGACGAACTGGCAGGCTTGGTGAGGGACGACGACCTGGTGCCTTTCAGGCGTTTGATAGAGGGTTTAGTGAACGGTGACAGGCTGATGATGATTCAAAAGCATTAATCAGCTTTATTTTGCAGACTGTACAAGCTTCATGAACTATACAAAAATACAGTTGTGTCGGCCACAGGTCGAATGCTATCACACTGGGCGCTAGGCGATTGCTTCGGAAGGTTAATGGAAAAACCCAACCGTTTTAATTTAATACTCGGTTGCTATATTCGAATTGGAGCGTAATTAACTATACATTGATAATGCTGACATGTAGCACATAATGCTAGACATTTAAAATTTAGTACCTTCGAGTTATTTTTCCATCCATTAATCCATGCATGATGAATTGATAAACCAATAATATGAACAGGGTATAAGCTATAGCCTAATAAACGCAAAACCTTAAACCCTTTATTTTGTATTCTTTATATTATTATGATATGATCGAAGAAGGGGGTTTGTTCAATTAGAAGGAACCCCTTGTTAAGAATCGTTAATAGATTAACATTTTTGTTTGTAACTTATTGTTTGTCAGTTTTTGAGTTCATATGAAAAGTAGAAAAGAATTGAAAGAATGATTGTTGGTAGTTGTAGCAACGTTTCTCACCACGCCGTACGGTATTATGGTCGTGAGTTTATGTATAAAAATGGAAGTACTGACTGATTGATTGGTTAAAGTATAATAACTATCAAAACTAAAAAAAATGATACGTGAATCTATTTTAGATGTTTTTTGAGTATGTAAAGCGTGAGTGACCTCGTACAAATTATTTTTAGAACTTCCAAACCGTCCATGGCAAACAACCAATTTTGAAATAAAAAATACATGAAAAAAAAATCGTGAGGTGAACCTGCATGCTTCATTTTAGAGGCCTCAATTATGTCCACTGTCCATTAACACTTTGGCTGTCCTACGTCGTAGGTCAGCAACAACTTTCAGCAGTGCGCACGACTCGCCTGGTGAGTCCGGTTTGTATCGCATTCCACAGTGTTAGCACTGAGCAAGTTAGTTCTGACCTTAGCAGCGAAAGTGTTAAAAAGTTGGGACGACGGGCTCACTATCACACTGGACAAGTTCAGAGCACTCCTTGTTATATCAATTTCCTAAATATTAATTTGTTTTGTTACAGGACAAACCTGCGTCCACATTGCAGCGAATTTGGGACACCTCGAAGCTTTACAGACACTTTTGTTTTATGGGGCCGACGTTAATGCTATCGTAAGTTTTAATTTGCACCTTATTGCTTTAAATTAAGATTTATATTCCACAATATTTTTGAATTGAGTTTTCATTATACTTAGTACCGAAAACTAACGAGCGTACTAAGCTTTCGGAGTTATCAGATTATCTTCATAGATGAGGTTTTATTTTCTTGAAATTGATACATTAAAGAACTAAAGTAACCATAATATAGACAATTTCATGCATTTACACCCCTGGCACTCCCTACAATTAACTTACGATGCTTGAACAGTACTGTAACATAAACAAAATGGCTTTAGCACACGCGACGTCCTGCTCGCACGCGCGCGCCGCCTGTATGTGCTTCTTGCTCCCTTAAAGTTACCCTCATAGTGCGGGGTGAGATGCGGTTTAATGAGGGGCAGGGAGTGGCCATTATATGTAGTACCTTACCTAGTTCATACTTCATACTAATACTAGTATCAAGTCTGACTCTGACGGTTTGAGACGGACGCACTACGAATCCTTAATAAAAAGATATGAATAAGCGTGATTTCACATTCAATTCGATTTAAACAGATCGTTAAGATTTACCGTCACTCCTACCTATTGAATCAGACAGTGAAACGTCATGGTTTCCGAGAACAGTGACGAAGTTTGGTCTCCCAGCAACTAACGACAATCTGGAGATTCCACGGGTTTTTTTATTTACCTGTACGTTACTCAAATATTTTATCAGTGTAGAAATTTTGTGGTAAACCTTATGTTTGTGTTACCTAGGTGAATTAAAGTGTGTGCTTTTGACAAACATAATAATTATCATTATATTATTATTCTCGAGTCGAGTGGCGACCGCGTACCGGAAAGCGCTGCGTCGGTAAGGCCTCCCACAAGGTGGATTGACCGGAACGACCTGGTGAAGGCGGCGGGAACCCGTTTGATGAGGGTAGCGTAGGACCAGTCGTTGTGGCGATCCTTAGGGGAAGCCTATGCCCAGCAGTGGACGGCTGAGATGATGATGATAATTGTTATCATGATTAAGATTTTCCAAATAATTATAGCATATTCGGTCAGAATTTTTACATTTAACTAGCAGTGCCCAAAACCTGCCCAGTGAGCCCATCGCCAACTAAAGATTTCTATTGTTCTTCTTAATTACGGGATCGAAGAAGTTAAATGTGTTTTTACGTTTTCACTTTTGTCTGTTCAATGAGTCAAGGTAATTTCCGGATTCTTCTTCGTGAACATCATTATTTGTATAAACATTTAAATTGATTCTCTTAGTCGACTACTATTATTTTCTTTACAAACTTGATCCCAGGAATCCTACATACATTCATAACAATACAGTGAATAACAGAAATAAAATAAATTTTGCGGATAGTGAGCCATTTATCAACTATGCACTTAAAAAGGTTCTCTACCCATCCCGAACAGTCGCGGATTTATGATCAATGAATACATAATTAATTCAACTCATTTAAGACAATATGACAGTCAATTAGCAGTTATAGATGTTAAATTAGTTCCAGTTACAAAATAATCCCTAACTAAATACAAAATAAGCTGTCTTCATGAAAGGAAAGTAAATCACACGTGACATTTATTACGTATTACAATCGTTATCAATAAATCTAAGGTGTCAGGACACTGGTGAAGGTTGTCGGTACTTAGTCAACGTGGTTTCCCCGCGGTAAAACCCGTCAGTCTAATCAGCTGATATCTATATCGCGACCGGGTTTTACGTGTCGTTGTACCTGATGTTACGATTACAAGGTAAACTTACCCTTGCCGAAATTGTCACGTAGATTATAAAGTTACCGATTGTTGAGGACATTTCAAGCCATCAGATTCGATTGGCCGATAAAGAATGATAAAGAATTATTATGGTCTTTGTTATTGGCCCAATGCAATCAACTCATAGCAGATTAATAAGTTGCACAAGGTACACTGAACGAATAGGGGTAGCTATCTATGTACATCCCACGTTTAAATTCGAATTCGAATATGCAGTTTGGGCACTGACTGGTATAAAATCCACAAAACGCGCATATGTTAACGAAGATAAGAATATCATGTATTGTAATCTTTCAACAACTTGTTAGAACGATTAATCTAGTCGATAACGATCTATAGGTTGGTTCAATTACATGTCACGCAAACGGAGGCGCCGTTTAATTGTTTCTTTAAAGAACGGATTAAGATTAAACTACTACTTAGGACTTAGCACATTCCACCCTGAAACCCTAAATATGTTAAAAGGGATTGTTATAACAGCACCTTCAAAAAAAGCTGTAGTGGTGCTTCTGATTATGGTCGTGACTTCATAACAGGACATTCTTCTAAAGTGTTACGTTTATGGATCTGTGATCTCAAATAAAATGATAAAATCTAATAAGTCGTTATGTTGTCAACAGGAAGGATACGCGGGTCGGACAGCGCTGCACATCGCTGCGCAACGAGGCGACCTGTTACTTACTCAGTGCCTGCAGAAGTGCCGCGGGGTGGCGGTGCGGGCGCGGGACTACGCCGGCCGGACGCCGCGCCGCCTCGCCAAGCGAGTCCACGCCTTCACCACCAAGGAGGGCCAGAGGATCTTCAAGACTCTGCCCGATGAGAGCGATAGCGAAACCGATGACGATGATGAGGTAATTAAGACGTTTCTTATTGACTAGTTAGTAGGGAATGTTGTTTGTTTTGTGCTGTTCTGTTAGGTATCTAAGGCGCGGTTTATACAGAAGAGACGTGTGGTGGTGGCGGATAGTCAAAGTAACATAATTATAAACCTTATAGTACGTAGCATAGCGTCGTTTGGAGCGACGTCACCTGGAGGCGCGGGCGCTATTCTCCTTTACGACAAAAAGGACGTTGTAATAAGTTGTGTTACTTAGATTATCCGCCACCGCCACACGACTCTTCTGTATAAACCGTGGCTTAGGGTTTTTATACTGTACATTTAAATGTAAGCTGTAACAACTCTAGCTCAGTAGATTAGTCTCTACATAGACATAACAAAATAAATTATAATATAAGAAAGATAAGGGGGTGAAATAAGTTCGCTTGGCATAGGATGACGTTCCACGGAAGCGAGCGAGGACTGCCATGCCGAGCGAAGCGGAGCTAAGCGAGCGGAGCGAACAGTGGAGCTCCGAGGCGGGGTCCGCCACGTGATGAACTGTAGGTCCTTGTACTCTATGCTCTACTGGGTTCACATATTGCTATCGATTATATTTGACTGATAATTTATATAAGCTGCTCTCGGATACTTCTATCACAGCAACCTCGTTTTCTCAATTATACATAGTTAGTGTAGGAACAGAACTGCTGAAATTATGCAGCGTAATTGCGGCGGTTACTTCTGAGCGATGTGTATGAAAAAGTGTGCCTTCACTTAGATATAAACAAAAGTGCCGACTATACAAAACCGAATATCTTTTATTTCGATGTGCTTTATCAACAAGCATAATTTATTATTGTATATGTCTGAGGTCAGATTTCAAATATTATCGATAGCAAATCCACTAAATTCTGGGTTCGCTCGCACGCACGGCTCCGCGCCATCCTAGCTCGCTTTTGTGAAATATCACCTTTAGATCCTTCATTCACATTCTTAAATCATTGGTGCTTTCGTTTTGTTTCATTCATATCAAAGAATCATGACCACTTCCCATACATTCGTTTACCTGTCAATTTTTCTTTGATTTAGTTGAAGTAATTACAGTACTATGTGGTTGATGTATACAATAAATATTGATATAGAAAAACTAAAGGTTAATTCCATTTACATTTGTAGTAATTTGATTTAATTTGGTAGTGAGGAATAAAAGTAATATCAAAAAAAAAACTGAGATTATTTGACAGGTAAAAAGTGGACATCATTCTTTCATTGTTTGAACTGCTTCCGCTGTAGGAACTTAAATAAAAACTGGGGTCGTTCACTTGTTATTTCACAGTTTTTTTTTTTTCGATTTCCATGTTGGTCCCATATAGTATAGGCACCCCCTATAGTATGTTATGCATTTAAGTTTACACCATGTATAGGTTTATGATTGTAACTTGTTTATTAACAAACAATTTTTCTTGTTTCAGTATGACAGTGAAGACGAAGAAAGTCTTTTTGATAAAATTCGTTCTAAAACCCAAGCCACCACTTCGATGGTCAACTAACTGCGAACCGGTACGCCAAAACACACTCTATTTAGATAGCAATAGGATTGAAATACTCTGCAGTCGACAGCGTCATCAGCGTGAACTTCAAGTATTACTTATTGTACATAAATGTAGACAATGTTATAAAATACATAATATGTGCCTATGTTGTGAGGGGTCCACACTGATGTAGGGTCGGTGTGGACCCCTCATGTTGATGTTAAACCTTAGTAAAATATAAAACCTAGAAACCTCGATGGAGTATTGGTGTGGAACAGAACCACCGGAGATATAAATCCCGCGTTTCAAGTAACGTGGGTTTTATTTGTAAAAAAATTACACTTAATTCGGAGAAAAAGTTAAGCAGTAATGACACTACTCTGAATTCGGAGCCTGAACCGGCATCCATTACCTGATGCACTCTCTCTATTCTTAAAAGTGTAGTTATCAAAGCTAGCAATGAACCGCGAATCAGGCTCTGAATGCAGAGTAGCGTAATTGCTACTTTATTCGTCTTCCCTTTTAAGGTCTAACGTTTTTGACAATTGATACGCACTCTTAGCTGATAATTTGGAAAGATAAGTGTTTGTTTTGTCTGTTATATATTGGTTTTTAATTGTAAAAGTAACATGTTTAATATCATGTACAGTGTTACCACGTTTATAAGGCGTATAACCACGCGAACCAATCAGGATACCCCACGGTTGCGCGGAATCAATTATCTGCTCCTATTGGTCGATTGAATTAGCGCCTGATGCAAACCTACAGTCGGTCATTGGACTGCACGCCAATCAATTGCACACTTTAAGTGAGTAAACATAAGGTTGATTATCAATGGTTTATGTTTATCCCAGTCTGTGCTAATTTCGACACTCCAAATAAACGTGGTCATACCGTACATAGAATAAGGCATATTGTGAACATATTACGTCATATATGGCCCTATATCTTATAGCTATCATATGAAATCCGCATTTGTTAAAAATCACGCGCATCACCGGGGGGGAGCAGTGATCAAGAGGCTATCCTTTGGTCATTATCATTTATACTATCACGGGTGACTGTATAATTTACACTGCCGAGTTACAATGGTTGAAAACAACGTACAAATAATAATAAATATGCTATTTGGTAAATAATCTCTTCATACTGTCTTATCAGGAGCATTGAAATAGGCAAATATAATGTGTCTTGCTCCAACTTTCGTTTGAAAGCAGTAGTGAAGACTATTTTTGTATGTATTTGTGGACGCATACTATTTTCTTTAAAAAGAAAAGTTTGTGTCTGTACATTTAAATCGTATACGTTTAGTTTTATATTATTACAGCATTGATACGCAGGTCAAGTAGGTATATATTTGTCAAAGGTCAAATTATATAATATATTTGCAGTATGATTGGCTGTTGAAAACATTTTAATTTCTTTACAAAATGTGTATCTGAAATTGAGGTAGGTAAAAATTTTAATTTAGTTTTAATGACAGTCATTGTAATATTTTGGAGTTTGATTGGCAGTCAAAAATGTTAATTTCTTTACAAAATGTGTATCTGAAATTGACGATAGCTAATAATTTAAATTTTAATGTAGTTTTAATGACAGTCATTGTTATATTTTTCAGTTTGATTGTCAGTCAAAACTGTTAATTTCTTTACCGAAATTGACGGTAGGTAACAATTAAAATTTTAATGATGTTTTAATGACAGTCGTACTGTAATAAATAATACAGAATGATACGCTGTTACATTTTTTAATTTCTTTACAAAATGTGTATCTGAAATTGACGGTCAGTAACAATTTAAATTTTAATGATGTTTTAATGACAGTCGTACTGTAATAAATAATACAGAATGATTCGCTGTTAATGTTTTAAATTTCTTTACAAATGTGTATCTGAAATTGACGGTAGGTAACAATTTTATTGTAAGTTTTAATGACAGTCATACTGTAATAATACAGGATGATTCTAAATACTGAACTTGAATAACTTTTGTAGTTATTTATAATATTCCAAAATATATAAAAAATACATTGGTCATGCAGCTGATCATATGCAAACGTATTGGCAACAATCCGCATTGTATTTCTTGAAAAATAACAATAAAATTTGACGATTATCAGTGTTAATATAGTTTATTGCCATAATTGGACTTAATTGTATAAAATTACGTTTAACATTTTTATAATTTTGTGAGTGACAACAAAAATATTCAAACATTTTTGTTCGAAACATGATAATGTCGCCGAAACAGTGAAAATCTATTACATATGTACACACGGCGTAGCAAACGGCGACACATCAAGCTATACAAAACCAAAATAATATGGCTGTGCGATGTTATGCGTCATTCAACCTACGCGCGGCCAGCTTATGTTGGTTTTGTGTAGCTTGATGTGTCGCCGTGTGACACAGTTTTATCATAGATCTATGCTCTCGGTGATCTAACCATAATTCTTATTTATTAGTCGTTATTATGTATTGTACTATATCTAGGTGACTTAGATGTATTCATGTTATTGTATATTATCATAAAATTAATATAGTATTTTATATATTAGTTATATCTGGGCCCAGCCCGGAGCTATTTAATCGTTGGTTTATACATTAATGATAAAATATATTGAGTACTTGTGTAGCATTGTGATTTCATTTATTTTCCCTTTTTATTCTCATGCAATATCGTCGCTCAACACGCTCTAATCAGCACTAGAAAGACGCATAATCTCCATAGTAATTTTGAAATTTTCTACTGCGGATTACAACGTGTGACTTCAAAAAATCGCACTTCTGACAAGGAGTGCGATTTTTGAAACTCGTTTTGCTGAGCTCAGCAGTTGAAAATGTCAAAATTACTATGGAGATATGCATCTTCCTACTGCTGATTTGACTTTCAAAAATCATACTTCGAATCAGCAGTAGAAAGATGCATATTTCCATAGTACTTACAGACATTTTCAACTGCTGAGCTCACCGAATGATTTTTGAATCTCATTCGCTGAGCTCAGCAGTGTAAAATGTCAAAATTACTATGCAGATATGCATCTTTCTACTGCTGATATAAGTTTCAAAAATACCACTCCAGGAGTGCGATTTTTGAAAGTCAAATCAGCAGTAGAAAGATGCATATCTCCACAGTAATTTTGACATTTTCGACTTCTGAGTTCAACGTATGAGTTTCAAAAATCGCAATCCTAAATATACCTACATAAACTCTCTTTCTTGTCAGAAACATTGCTACAACTAGTTTCACTTTGGTTCCTTATTATTTAGCAGTTGCAAACCATGGCGGCTTCTTTTAATTCTTTTTGTCTTTATCGCTCTAGAATAGATAGCGTCCAATAAATCGTCTGCAGTTCAAATATTAGGTCAGAAAAATGTTTACAATAAGATTATGTCCGTCCGTTCAGTTATATAGCAGAACTCTGAAGAAGCACGCATACAGACGAGCGCCACGTACACACGGCGACACATCAAGCTACCTACACAAAATAAACATAAGCTGGCCCCGCGACACAGGCCAGTCCAGCTTATTTTGGTTTTGTATAGCTTGATGTGTCGTCGTAACGTGCACACGGCCCGCCTTCCATTGACGTTTTCTATGGAACTTATATGGAATTTTCGATGTTGGCTCCGTAGTGAAAGATGTTCAGTTTGATGGTCTGAATGACCCATAAAAATATTCAGTCTTTTTTGACACCATTTCAAATTGCCACATTCCTATGACGACACTATTTTACATACAAATGACATAGGTAGTTAGTTTGGTACAATAATAGGTATTATCATAGCGGTTATTTATGCAAGGCTGCAAAGTTGTTTTTTGGCGCTTGTATTGTCCGTGTGGTACCGGCTAAGAATAGCATCATCCCATTTCTTCCTGTGGGTGTCGTAAAAGGCGACTAAGGGATCTATAAGAGGATGGGCAGCAGCATCCTCTGAGAACACACATCTAATCAAACTGCGATCGCCAACCCGCCTGCCAATCGTGGCGATTATGGCAAAACCCCCCAACATGGCAAATACAACCACAACCCGCACCCCAGTCCCGGGCGGCCCCGCTATTCCTGGCTACGGTAGCGGCCAAGGTAACAGCGGGGCAGGGGGTGCGAAGAATCTCCGACAACAGCTGCACCTGGCAACATTCAACACACGTTCACTGCAGACCGACGAGTCGCTCGCTGTAGGTACTCGAGGAGCTGAGCTGAACTGAGCAGGATACGTTGGGATATTGTTGGATTATCCCCGAAGAGAGGGAGAGGACTCGATAATCCTTAAATCCAGTAACCTGTTCTATTTCCGAGAGGGTGTCCTTAAGTCCCAGCACGGTGTTGGGCTTATGGTCCACAAGTCTCTTGTGAAAAACGCGGAGGAGATCGAAAGCGTGGTGGTGGTGGTGTATACGAGTACCTTATACTCAGAATAACCAAACCTCAGTTAAGAAATACGATGACGAAGGTAGAAACTCGGTGCTCAGAGAGCTCAGTGGCTCGTTGCGGAGAGGTATGGACTTTCAATCATGAGGACCGGGCACACCGTAACAGATACTGCACTCAACCACAGAGGATTGTAATCCTCTGTGACTCAACCCCCTTTTTCGAATTTCGAACTTTGCGCTTCAGGAACGCAAACTAAAATGCGCCTTATTTCAATGAGTGACAGCCAATATCTTGCAAGATACTTCTTCCTAGGCAAGATCGACGTGTCGTCACGACTTTATCGCAGCTGTCAAACGGGAGTGACGAGGCACCGGTCCGGGTTCGAATCCGCACGGACAACATGCCACGTACTAATTTGTTTTTCTAACCTATGTACGTATTACCGACTGCTCTCAAACGGTGAAGGAAAACATCGTGAGAAAATAAACCTGCATATGCAGATGAAGAAATTCTGATGAATATGTGAAGTCTACCAATCCGGATTGGGCATGCGTGTTGGACTATAATGCCTAAACAGCCTCTTAGAGGGTAGGCCTGTGCCCTAGGCAGGGACGTATATAGGCTGATGATGATGATGAGGTAGAAACTATGTATGAGGATATCTCTATAGCCCTAATTTCAAAATTATGCTTCCATACTATAAACGCGGTCATTATACTACTCTACTTTCGTAACTACAACACTAGCATCCAATTACTTCTAGATATTTTACTTTTATTACTGTTACTTTAATATTACTAGTTACTTACTATACTTTTACCTTTTGCTGCTGTGGTTCTACATTCAACTTCAAACTTACTACAATCCTACCATCTCTACAACATCACTACTATCGACGTAATAGATAGACCATTCACGACGCACGCAGCGCACGCTGCACTTTCTGGTATGCGGTCGCCACTCTAGAACTCTTCGGCCCCATCGGCCATCGGCTCTGCGAGCAATATCTTTAACATTCGTTTTATCACTATTCTTCTACAACCGCTTTTGCGGGTTGGGTTGGACAATCGACTGGTTTTCATTATTTTGATTCCCGATTGAGGCAGGCGAATTTAAACAAATCTTTGAACGCAGAAATGTTTCCTTTGACTAAAATGTTCTCTATCTTCGGTATTTATTGTGTTTTAGGGAAAGCACTTTTTCTCATTTCTGTACAGTCCTATACAAGAGCGGCATACACGTCCACAGCCTCGACAACATAAGATGTTAAGACCTATGATTATGATGATGATTATGATACTCGATCCTTTCAAAGGGCCCAAACCAAGCATTTCTTTTTCCGCATTCACCATACATCTACCGCACCATTCCCTAACCACACTATTCCTGATTCTATCAGCACTCGTAGCATGCTACACGTGGCCCACGGCTGTACCACGTCTTTTGTCTCGTTCGTTCGCGCGCAAATGGAAAAACAGCGAAGGTGTGATAGATAGCGCTGTATCACGGTGGGATGTCATGCTACCTATGCAGGAGACATTTTGCGTTGACGTAATATACGTCTGCGCATACGTGTGATAGCCACGCTACGCCGTCGGCTAGATATTCGGTTAGATGTAATGCCAATGTTAACCTTAAGAACATAGCGTTAAGGATTTAAGCTAATATTAACCATAAGAACATAGCAATAAGGATGTTAATAGATTTAAGCTATGTCATAAGTACTTTTTGTTAACTAGAGGCCCTAAGCGAGACAGTTTTTAATAGAGAGCGAGTTGATTAAGACGTGTGACGTTTTATTTTACTAAATAATTATCTACTCCCCTTCTGAATTTATCATCAGAAGTGGGATTGGTTAAACTCACCCCACAAATGGACAATAAAGGACTTAATTAATTTAGAGTGAAGTGAAGAACTGAAAGACAATATTTAGTAATAACTATTGACAAATCTTATATTTTGAACAGTGTTAAACAAATAAAAAAAAATGAGTGGAAATAACAGAAAACGTCAAAAAGATAGGAGTGGACCGACACCTGAACCTACGACTGTTCATCTGGGTTTTAGTGGATCTACGAGTACTAGTAAAGCAATCGCTTTACCGATATTTAATCCTAACATCGGAGCTATTGAAGCTCACGAATGGTGTGCTGAGGTACAAGCTTTAGCAGCAAAAAATGGATGGGATGACGTCGAAATCATCGCAAGATGTGTCCCATTTCTGGCAGGACCGGCATTGGAGTTATATAACGAATGGACACCACTCGAGAGAACTTGGCCTGCTCTAAAAGAAGACTTGACCATTACTTTTCCAAAATGCAGAGACCTACACAGGGATTTTTGGACTGCTGCGAACATGAGCAGTGATCAATACCCTACAGTGTCAATTTATGCGGCTAAAAAGCACCGCATATTAAAACAGTTAAGACTCAAATTCGAAGAAAATGAAATTATGGAACTGATTACCGGAGGCATAACAGATCCCCATGCAAAATCAATTGCCAGTAGTGCCAACACAATATCAATGCTCTATGAGAAGCTAGCTCGTTACATCCCAACTTCTCCGACTAATATGAATCTAGAAAAGAAGAGAGACAATATTGAATTTTCTGATACAAGAAGTTTTAAGCGGTTGAAGAGAGAACTGAAGCGGTGTCATCGTTGCAATCGAATTGGACATCTTCAACATGAATGCCGAACGAATGCGGACAAGCTGCCACTGAAGGCAATTACGCAGGGTAACGATTCAAAAGATGGACCATCGACAAAGAAAGACACAAGAATTTTACATTGCGCATTTTGTCACAAGAAAGGCCACAGCACCGAGCAGTGTTGGATAAAACAAAGGATGGAGAAACGAGCTAAAGATGTCAACGTTGTCTCTAATGGGCAGGTATGTACCACTCCAATTATAATTAACGGAAAATTAATGCACGCCCTGATTGACAGCGGAGCGTCATGTTCTTTGATGAAAGAATCATTAGCAATGTCCTTGGGCGTACACCGACAACCATCGTATATTTATCTATGTGGACTCTCCAATGATATCTTGACTTCTACGGAAAAAATCACCGTCATCGTCCAGTTAGAAAATGTCGCGTTGGAAACAGATTTTCATATTGTACAAGACAAAGAAATACGCTATGACGCAATAGTCGGTAGGGACGCTATAACTTCAACCGATATTATGTTCATAACTTCCTGTGAAGGTACTTCAATCGTTCGACAATCTCAGTCCCAGGAATGTGAGATTATTTATAATTTGGAGGACGCGATAAGAAATTGTGTGAGTCAAGCCCCTAACGAAACTCAGACACAGTTAAGAGAACTGTTTTTAAAGTACTCTGGGCTTATCGCTTCAAAGCATAAGATCCGTGAGATCAAAACGGCCACCATGGAAATTAGAACCACCACTTGTGAACCAATTGTTTACCACCCATACCGGATGTCAGCGTCAGAACGTAATAAAGTACGAGAAATAATAGCCGAGCTTTTGAACAATAACATCATACGAGAGTCAACATCACCTTATGCGTCGCCTATTATATTAGTGAAGAAAAAAGACTCAAGCGACAGATTGTGCGTAGATTATCGTGCACTGAATCGAGTCACTGTAAAAGATAGATATCCTTTACCACTGATTGATGACCAATTGGACAGATTGGGTAAAGCACGATATTACACCACTCTTGACATGGCTTCTGGTTTTCACGGCATACCTATCAAAGAAGATTCAATAGAGAAAACTGCCTTTGTAACACCGGACGGGCACTTTGAGTGGATGAGGGTCCCTTTTGGTGTATGTAATGGGCCCAGTACATTTCAAAGGGCTGTTAATACTGCGCTGAAAATGTTAAAAGATGACATTGCCCTCTCATACATTGATGATGTCATAATACCTTCTATGACAATAGAGGAAGGTCTTGAACGTTTGGACTTGACATTGAAAGCTTTAGACGATGCTGGATTTACTTTGAACCTGAAAAAGTGCAAATTCTTGCAAACGGAAATTGAATATTTGGGCCGAGTTGTATCTGAAGAAGGAATCCGCCCTGGGAATGCAAAGATTGAAGCTCTGAAAAATGCTCCAATACCCACAAATGTAAAGCAGATCAGACAACTGATGGGTTTAGCTAGTTACTTTCGTAAATATGTACCAGAGTTTGCAACAAAAACAGCATGCATCACCAACCTGCTGAGAAATGACACAAAATTCAACTGGACCGAAGAATGTGAAAAAGCGCGAAAATACCTGATTGAAAAATTGACAAATCAACCTTTGTTGGTAGTCTTTGATCCCGACCGCGAAACAGAATTGCATACAGATGCAAGCAGTCTAGGATTTGGGGCCATATTATTTCAAAGGCATAACAAAGACCTTCGGGTCGTATCATATTACAGCAAAAAGGCTTCCTCGGAAGAATCTAAATATCACAGCTACGAACTCGAGACACTGGCAATTGTATATGCTTTAAAATACTTTCGAGTTTACTTATTGGGCCTCAAATTCAAATTGGTAACAGACTGCAATGCCGTTAAAGCCACGTCGAAGAAACGAGATTTATTGCCAAAAGTTGCGAGATGGTGGGCATATATACAAGATTACAATTTTGACATAGAGTACAGGAAAGGAAGTAGTATAAAGCACGTAGACTTTCTCAGTAGAAATCCACCAATTGAGACGGATCAAATAAAACGAGTGAACATAGAAAATGTATTAATAAATGATCAAGTTACATGGCTGGAAGCCACACAAAAGGGAGATCCAGAAACAATTAATTTAATGAGACGAATTCAAGAAAATCCTGATGAATTGAAAGAATATACCATAAAAAACGAAATATTGATGAGAACTTTCAAAAATGAGAACAAAACACGGTACTACGTACCTTCTTCGATGAGATTCAATCTTACCCGACTTTATCACGATGAACAATGCCACGTAGGAGTAGACAAAACAATAGAAGCATTGAAATCTAAATATTGGTTTCCGAAAATGACATCTTTTGTGCGAAAGTACATTGGCCATTGTATCACTTGTTTATCGGCGAAACGCCCAAGTGGACCAAAACAGGGGCTGCTACACCCAATAGAAAAACTACCAATCCCTTTTGATACAGTACATGCAGACTGTACTGGTCCATTCGGTACATCAGATGATCATTACAGGTACATATTATTACTTGTGGACGCTTTTACTAAATTCGTTTTGTTGGTTCCACTGGAGAGCCTCACAAGCTCACAACTCGTTAAAGCCTTAGAACCACAACTCAGCTTGTTTGGAACTACAAAAAGAATCATAACTGACAAAGGAACAAATTTTTCAAGCAGAGAAACAAAAGCACTACTAAAAAAAATGGATATTGAGGTGCATTACATAGCAACTGGCGCTAGTAGAGCCAATGGACAAGCCGAAAGATATGTTGCCACCGTTTTAAACCTACTAGCTTGTGAAGTAGATAAAGGATCAGAATGGTCGAGCGTTCTTTGGAAACTACAGTTGACACTTAACACAACAGTACAAAAAAGCATCGGTTGCACACCGATAGAATTATTAACAGGGATTCGCTCGGAAGTGCCTGCCTTAAGGCGATTGAGTGCCGACTTACCTGAAATTGATTCAGCTGTTGATGTTCATCAATTACGAAAAACCGCAGAGGAGAGACTCAAAAATAATGCATTGAAATCAAAACAAAGGTTCGATAAAAAACGAAGGAACAATATGCAACTAAAAGAAGGTGATATTGTTTACGTTCAACAACAGCGAACCCGTCTGAGCAAACTAGACCCACGTTATAACGGGCCGTTTACAATTGACAAGTGTTTGCCAAGAGATAGATACAAAGTGAGAAACGTGAAAAAGAAAACGTTACAGATTGTACCTAAAGATAGAATCAGGCTTTGGAACAGAGAAGCTGGAGAAAAAGTCGGAGCCGTGATAGCCCGATAGATAAGGTAAATAATAAGTATACTGTGAAAATAATAGTATACTGAAAGCGTGAGCGGCTTAACAAAGTGCGCTAGGACCGCAATACAAAAATTATTGAGAGTGCGCGAGCTACTTGTAAAGTGAGCTAGGACCGCAATACAAAAATATAAATAATATGAAATAGCGTGAGCGGCTTAATAAAGAAAGTGCGCTAGGACCGCAAATAAAATTAATGAAAGCGCGAGCGACTTCATAAAGTGCGCTAGGACCGCAATTAAAATTAATGATAAACAAAGCGTGAGCGACTACTCTTGGTAGGGCGCTGGGACCGCAATTCAAATCAAATAATAAAGTACAGTAGCGTAAGCAACTTATAGTAAGTGAGCTAGGATCGCAAAACAAAAAGAAACAAAAAAAAAATGGTGCATCTGGTAGCTTCCCTTAAAAAAAAAAAGGGATCCAGACACTTGACAAATGGGTCACTGACCGATATGACAATCAAAAGAAAAGGTCTCCATCAGACACATAAAAAAAGATGTTTTTGTGTACTTTTGTTTTAATATTTTTCTGTTTGCAGGTAAAATAGAGATGGAGCTTTGAGAGCAAAGCTTTGGGCAGGAAGGCCGTGATAGCCACGCTACGCCGTCGGCTAGATATTCGGTTAGATGTAATGCCAATGTTAACCTTAAGAACATAGCGTTAAGGATTTAAGCTAATATTAACCATAAGAACATAGCAATAAGGATGTTAATAGATTTAAGCTATGTCATAAGTACTTTTTGTTAACTAGAGGCCCTAAGCGAGACAGTTTTTAATAGAGAGCGAGTTGATTAAGACGTGTGACGTTTTATTTTACTAAATAATTATCTACTCCCCTTCTGAATTTATCACGTGCGTGCGAACGAAGTGCAAGTCTTCGAAGTGACGATATATTTCGTAGAAATTACTATCGGCAATCATTTCGTTCATGCAAGAATAATATCGTAAACAAATTTTAATGACGTCGATAATGCTTGTAGGTACTTACACATTTTTCCTGTGTGTATAAAGTTTGATTGACGCATTGTTATCTATTACTAAGTTACTGCGACGTTATATTTCGTGGAAATTACTATCGGCACGGAGGATTGTAACTGTAATAATACCTGTGGTAATCTGCGTAAATATCGGCAACGAAAACAATAATTTAGCTATCTATTTACTGTGCTATAGGGAATAATTTCGTTTATCCAAGAAAAATTTGCAAGTAAACAAAGTTTAATGGATATTTCCTGTTTTTTTACAAGATCGATTGACGCATATTATTTTGCTATCTGTTACTTGGAACGAGCATATTAATCTATGGGAACGAGGACTTACCCTTTTACCGGTGACCAATTTTAAATAAGGCGGGTAGGTACGCTAAATATTGTATGTGCGATATACTTAGGTACCTACTTTAAAATGTGGGCAATGACCATTTGGAGCCGGAAGCCTGACGATGGAAGCAGAGGCCGGAGAATTCAGACAAAGAAAGAGATGGCGCGACGGTCGGTAAATGATGGCACGAGATAGAGAGGGCTGGAAAAGCTTCGAGGTGAACTTTGCCTAACAGTGGGACGAAATAGGTTAAAAAAAGCATTTAAATTAATATTACATAATAGGTACTTGGGTAGTCTCATTACAAATGACTCCAGATGCTCCCCAGACGTCGTTACAATTACAAGGATTGCTAATGGTAAAAAAAGCTTTCAACGACAGAAAAATACTTTTGAAAGCAAAAATATCAAGCAAAATCCGAAAACCCCTAATTAAAGTGTACCAGTTATTAAACTATTCTTATGAGTGTACCTACATCTGGAGCATTGCATTGTACGGTAGCGAGACGTGGACATTGACCAAACGAGATCGAGACAGGCTGGAAGCTTTTGAGATGTGGTGTTGGAGGAGAATGGAGGGGATAAGTTGGACAGAACGAATAACAAATGAAGAGGTATTAAGAATGGTTAAAGAAAAGAGAAATATTTAAAAAACAATTGAAAACCGAAGAGGAAGAATGATCGGACACTTGATACCAAACGACAATTTCTTTAAAACCATACTGGAAGGGAAGATAGAGGGGAAAAGAGGCAGAGGAAGACCCAGACAGAGTTATCTAGCCCAAGTGAAGGAAAAGGTTGATGTCGTGTCGTATCAGGAACTAGCGGAAAACAAACAAGAGTGGCGAATACTCCACCGACAAGAGCGTAGCTCTTAAATAAGATGATGATGATGATGAATATTATTATTGGGTACCTACACATTCTTTCGGACAAAGATTCACTTCGAGTGCCGGCACTAGAGAACTGACTGTTCGATCCAAATGACTTCGATTCTCCGCCCCGATCGATGCTTCGGTTCACTGCGAACAGACTCCAGAGTTTGATCAAAAACAAAAGTATTAAATTGCCATATTAATAAATGTTTTGTTTTAAGGGGATGATCAGACCATCAAACTGAACAACTTTCTCTATGGCACCAACATCGAAATCGCAAAAAAAAAATAAGCTGTCCCATACAAAACTGAAAACCTACTCGAGCAAAATGTATGGGATAGCTGATTTTTTTTTCGCGATTTCGATGTCGGTCCCATAGAGAAAGTTGTTCAGTTTGATGGTCTGATCATCCCCTTAAAAAAGTGTCAGCATATTAAGTTGGACCCTGTATAAGGGGAGGAGATCTCCCGAAGTCCCGAACCTCCCAGTCTGACGTATGAACCTCCTATACCAATCCATCGGGCATGTTCTGCACTCGTAGTATGCTACACGTGATACGGCTGTATCACGTCTTTTATCTCGTTCGTTCGCACGCAAATAGAAAGAGAGCGAAGGTGTGATAGCGCTGTATCACTGCGGCATGCTAGCTATGCTGGGCGAACCAGCATGCGTCTAAGGCTCGGTTTATACAGACGTGTGGCGGTGGCGGATAGTCAAAGTAACACATTAAACCTAACAGTACGTAGCATAGCGTCGTTTGGAGAATTACGCCCGCGCCTCCAGGCGCCGTTACCTGGAGGCGCGGGCGCGATTCTCCTTTACGACAAAAACGACGATATGCTACGTACTATAAGGTTTATAATTGTGTTACTTTGACTATCCGCCGTCGCCACACGTCTCTTCTGTATAAACCGCGCCTTAAGCTGGTTGGCAAATGCAGGGACGTTGTATCTAAATGTAAATCACGATGGCAATAGTCACTGTATGGCATGCCAGCGACTCGACAGAAGAATAGCAGTGTAGTTTGCAATTATTCACAGGTCAAAATAGGTACCTATCTTAAAGTTCCAGATTCGCGAAATAACAATTTTGCGAAAGACAGGAATAACAAAAATTATAATACGGACATTTTAAAATGAAATTATGATAAAAAGAAAATTTCTTAAAATTGTTCAATAAACAGATTATTTCACTGAATATTATTTATAATGATAACCTTAACAACTACAGTTGAACCCTAGTCATGTGATGTGAGCCCCTAGCCATTTATACATCGTATTCATACAGATTAAACGTGGCGACACGACCTACCGACCTCTCACTTTCTGGCGCGACAGGCTCACTCCCCGTCACACTGGGCCGAATTTAGGTACTATACTAGTGAAACGTGGAGATGTTCTGGGTTTTCAGAATATATCTCAGACACCCCCTCGGGGAATATATTCGTGAACAAATGCATGATTGCAAGCATGCGTGTCATAAAAATAACTACAAACATTATACAAATCCGCATTGACCAGATTAATTGAAAATCAGCAGTGACTGCAATGTCACATTCTTTTGTTTTTTGGAAATGTTGAATAATAGCTTATGTTGAATAATAGCTTAGATCAAAATAAAATTTATGGATAGGTAGGTAAGGCCTTACGCGAACATTTCAAACCAGAAAAATGAGGCAAAACCTAGAACGATTTGGCAAAACAAATGAAAGGTTTACTTCAAATTTGTATGCAAGTGCTCTAGATTTGACAGATAATGGCGCTAGTTTGTATGGACCAAGTGCACCACTAGTGTGCGTCAACTTACCGCGCTTCAGGCCTATCCATTTATTTTATTTTGATCTAAGGCCCCCACACATAAGAGTGACGTCGCATCGCATCGCAAATATCTGCCATGCGCTGCGTGCAATAATCATACATAAGTCAACGTAATAAGTCATCGAGCGCTGGCAGATATTTGCGATGCGATTCGACGTCGCAGTTATGTGTGGGCGCCTTAAGAAATTTAAAATACTATTTACGGCTGCACTTGAGGCTCAATGCCGTATTTTCTAAATCGAAGCTTTGTGAATCCAAATTCACACTGAATCCTTTTAGAATACCGTGAAATTGAGTAATTTTGTAACAGTATTTTTACCTTTACATTCAAAGGCATCTCAATGAAACAAAGAACCAGTGTCCATACAGATTTTAATGTTCGTTTAAATTAAATCAAATCGCCCGGAATGGCGAAAATACTGGTAAAAAACAATTACAAAAAAACATAACAACATTTAACATAATACATAGCCCTACGATATCCAACCCTATCGTATTTTTCACAACTTATTTATATAAAAACAATATTTCAGTAAGTTCTAATTTTACATAAAACGTTACGTTAAAATTTACATAGATTATTTTTGTAATACGCCACATTTATAGACGCGGAATCGGTTAACAGAATAAACCTTTAGAGCCAAGACTAAAAAAAATAGTAAGTTAGTGCACGGCTAGGTAGCACGTAAGTGCCACTGAGCAAATTAACGTTAAATCGTTCTAGAAGTAATCACTACGTTTTAGTAAGTGCGACTGCTTTGTGTTGCCGGTGACCGGCGCGCGCTTTATTCCCCGCTAAACCGCCCGCCCCGCGCTAACATCTGGAGTGCCTCGCCTCCCCCAACGTCTCCCCCACGCGGGACGACCGCGCACTAACTTGTATCACTATAAAGCAAGCACTATATTCTCGACGAGAAGGGCCGAGAACGAGAGTGTGGATGCCCTTCATTGTTCTCGCGGCGGCGTCGCGATCCGAACTAATTTTCCTTTGGAACTTCTTGCTGAGAATTCTCGCCGAGAAGTTCTCGCGAGAGCGAGTGTAGTGCCTGCTTAAGATGTTACATGAGACTGCATCTAGTTTTATTTATGATCAATGGGTAACAAGCTAGTTACAAGGTTGAATTTTATGTTTATGTATCAATATTCTCATAACATTCTCACACTCTGTAGATGCAAAACAATATAGGTAGGTACCTAATACATTTATTTCATAATTTCGTTTAATAAACTACAGCCGAACAAAGAAATATGCAAATTACATTTTGAACCCTATTCTCACTAACATAAAAGCTAGCATAGATTAAGAGAGTAGTTTACATAACCCAATAAAAACCTGACCAGGAATATAAAAAACCTGGTTTGGGGGCGCTGCAATCGACTATAACCTTTAATGACAGAGTTCAAAGTACAAAAATTAGTTCCAATGATTTTCCGCAACATGGCGATGTTTTTTATATTCCTGGTCGGGCTTTAACTAAATAACAATGTACCTAAGTAATGTAATTTGTGATTCGTTTGAGCAGGAGTTTACCCACGATTTCAACCGCCTTGAATTGGTATTCGTAATAAATGGTGTATTCTGTAATCACCCTCTTACTCATAGGCAGAGGACCTTTAGTTGAACGGCTAAGGGATTAAAATGGCACAAATAAGCTCACATCGCATTTACGCACTGAACAGACAATAGTTTTTTCACCTCACAAGCTCGGAAAGATTCTGTTTATCATTCGAAATCTGTGTGCAAAAGTGCTTTTTATCCGCTAGCGTGGAAAGAGTTTTTGAAATTCGAATCTGTCTATTCAATATTTTTCTGTACCGCCATTCCACTGAAAATGCTTAATAACTATTTCATGTCACTGGCCAGCATGAAAAAAAAACTTTTTAAAATGTTCTTTTTAGCAATTCACTTTTTTTCCTCGCTGTTGTGAGGTGAAAAGTTGTGTGTTTCGCTCGGCTGCAAAGTTATTCTGCGTCTCGTACCTTTGAAACCTTCGCTAAGCTCAGTATTCTATTATTTGAACCACTCGCTTCGCTCATGGTTCAATCCTAGAATCCTTCGCTTGCTCAGGTTTCAATACAAGTACTCGCGCCAAAAAGCAACTTTGCCGCCTAGCATAACAAATAACTATTATCCGGCGGACAAAAATTAGGCCTCAGTATGGAATTCGAGACAGATTTTTAGTCTGCCGTATGCGTACAGTACGACCAGGAAAATAGTTCCGCTCGACAATCTTCGTTTGCGCAGAGCAGACCCGAGTCACCGATAAAACCCAAGTCATTAGTAATTCAATATCAATCATGTGCGCTAGTCAGAGTGCAATCGGGTGCTGATAAATCTTTCACTATCGCGCTCTAACTCGGTAAACAATTAGCCAATCGCGTCAAGGGATTTCTAGCCCGCGAAGGTGGCACATCCTGATTGGTTGATATAATTCGGTATGTCAAGTTTTTTTTTGTCTTCATTTTATATTTTTTACGGATACAAGACATAATTTTAAGACACCTATTTCATTTTTATTGTGATTCATCGAGTTTATCGATATACATTTAATTTTTAAATTATTTTGATCTGTAATCTCTAAGTGCAAAAATGGTGGAGAAAAAATAATTCGAACTCCATGGAGTAAAACTACCTACTGCTATATTTAAAAAAAATAAAACCTGCCTCCTCTTTCTAACTCTATCCTGAAAACAGATACGGCAACAACAAATGTCAAATTCTGTCATTGTGAAAGTATTTTTTTTTTAATGGCCAGTTACTTTAAGTTCATTTTATGTTTACCAAGGAGTTTGCAGGGGCAGCGAGTGACGTCACTCGTGGACCGAAAAACGACGTTACTTAGAAAAAGTATATGTCTAGAATGAGCCTCACTGTTTTACCGTATAAAACAAAAGGGGCAAAGTTTCATAGGTTGGTGTGCGAGAGGCGCCATACAAATTATGTATGTGTGCGTGTATATGTATAGGGTTTAGGAGCCAGTACTGGTTCCAATTTTTTTCGACGCTTTCGTATGTTCGACTGTCCATCTTGACATATATAAACATATATAAATATAAACAGCAGGACCTACTTTGCCTTCACAAAATTTTGCATTCAACCATAGACTCACCTGCGCTACTCTCGCTCCTTAATATAAATATTTACTACAGATGCCGCGTCCCCAGGCCTGTTTCACTACAAGTCTACAAAAATAACACTTCCTTTCATAATCCTATCACCCGAATGTGCCGCCAGTACAATGAATTGGTTGACTCGAACATTGATGTTTTTAATTCATTCAACCGTTTCAAAAGATGCCTCAAGAATGTCCTCCACCGCCCCCTAGATGGTCCTAGATTTTAATTATTTTATGTTTGCTTTTGTAAGTAAGTACTGTTTTTTGTTTTATGTAGCCTATTTTGTTAAATTCACCTTTTAATGTACCTGTGTTTAAAAACGTCAAAATTTCAAAACAACATAATATTGTGTTACTAATTACTACACCTACTATAAGTTTTGTCTAAAATGTAACCGATCATGCTGTGCACATTGTTTTGGGTCACGTCTAGAATTTAAACCTTTTCCTGTATTTTTATAATCTTTATGACTGTGATCTGTTTATGTGCCTAATAAATAAATATAACTTTATCAAAGCGACGTTATTTTAACAGGTAGATGACACGATTGTGTCATCTACCTGTTAATCATGGATTTTCGCAAAGTAACGCCTGTTTCAATAAATTACGACGTTATTTTATTAAAAATATAGGCTGTCGCGTTTAGTGATAATAAGGTATAATAAAATTGTATGTAAATGCGTAAGATTTTTTTATCTTGCACGTTGGTAGAGGGAAATGCTAAGGCGAGGCGGGTCCCTATATAAATTGTCTAAGGTTTTTCTCGGACAATGTGTCCGGCGGACAAAATGTCCGCTATCTGTCTTTGTACCTGCTTTTGTAACAAAGCTTTGCGTTTAAATCAGCCAAGAGTAGGTAATTATTAAAAATATCTTTTTTTTTGTGACATTTTTGAACTAACAGATAAGCGTTATCTAAAAAAAAACAGAAATTCCCAGGCGACTGGTCCGCGTCATCTATCCGGGTGATATAAAATGTAAAACCAAGGTATCAACGCGCAGCGCTATCGCTAAAATGATTCAGAAAAGTAATTCTCTCGGTTCAAAAAAATAATATTGGAAATTCTTAAATTGCAGTTGATTTTCCCGTTTCTCTCGGTATTTAACCATTGGCGTATCATAAGGCACATTCGAGGAAATCCTCTCCAAATTCAATGTACCTATAGTTATCTAAATTTTTGAACTTGATATCAATTAAAGGTGGCGCAATGGTTTATGAGCGCTGACCTTGAATGTGCAGAAATCAAAGGAGTTTTAAACCTTTTGGCATCAAGGTCATCCGGAATACAGATATTAACTGTCACGATTCTGAGATAAAAGCGGATTAAGATATACTGATGGCGCCTCTGGCAACTAAATCCGCATATATCTCGGAAAATTGCAAAATTGAAAAAAAAAATGGCGGATGGCCTTAGTGCCAGACCTCCTGATTAAAGGTTCAAATTGATAAATTAAAATTAAATGCATCAGTATGCGCGAGCATCCCTACAGCTTACGCCGAGCGTTCATAAACCGTTGCGATACTTGAACATAGTTTTACTCATTCCCAGTTGTCCCCCCAACACTTACACTAGGTACTTAATAATATTTTGTGATGTAACATAAATACAAATAGATTGAACCTACCAGCGTGCTCTTACCGAAGTAAAGCCAAATAACAAATCAACGATATCATTAAACTAAAGTTAAACATGGTAAAAAGCCGTCGCACATTATTTCTACTAATTCTACTATTCTAACGCACGCAAAATAAGATAAACTCGTCTCATTTCTGTGCAAATGAGAGGCGGCTATTTGCATCTTGCGTGCGATAGAATAGTACAACCTCGGATGCAAAATATATTATAGTTTCGTTATAAGACGGTCGTTATAAGACGGTCGGTCTAACAATCATTTTCATCATAGCCTGAAGGATCCCACTAAAAGGCAAAGGCCTCCTCTCACGACTAAAGGTGAGGGGTGAGGACTATAACTCCACCACGCCGGTCTGCGTGTTGGTGGAGGCAAGTTAGTGGTCAACTTGCTATCACAGTATTTAAAAGCCACCAAAAGGACACTACGGTCTATCGGTATCTATCCTGGACCAATTGCTTAACGTCGTTTTTACGAACCCACTTTGAAAAATGTTTAATTTTAGTTTAAATAGTAACCATGAGTCCAAGTCTCTATACACTATCAAATCTCAGTATAATACGTAGGCCTATTAATCTTCAACAATGAGAACACATTAGGTAACACATACGTCATATTAAAACCTAGCAACCCATACGTGAAGTACTTATAACATAGCTCTACGATAATTTTATTCTTATTATCGAGGCTATCTTCGGAATTCCTCAATTCGTTCTTATCTTTGCCTAGGAGAGCGCAGATGAGAGCGTACGAGAATGATTTACCGAATGCTCTGGCGGCGAGTACGCCGCAGAAGCCGAGGATAGTTCTGAGGATGGTGCAGCCGAGCATCTCGATGGAGGGCCAGATGATGGGGTATGGGGGGTCGGTGCCGCTCGCCGTCATGTTGCCGAGCTGGTAGTTGGTCCAGGAGCCCGTGAGGATGCCCGCGCAACAGCTCACTATCATCGTTGTGTCGCCTCTGCAATAAAAGGCAGATTTAGCGATGGAAGATAGATTTAACTTGAAGAGGGTTAAGACAGATATAGTTGTATTAGAAGTTCGCTGGACTTCATTGTGCAATGGTCGCAGCTGTTAGTTCTGGTTTACAGGAGTTGTACCAGTGAGAATCTCAACTGTTTTCCTTTCATTTTAAAATCTCTGATAACGAAAATATTGCTATTGAGACCATTATCTCGAAAAGTTTTTTTTACTTCAGCCCTCCAAAAACAAAAATTTAAATAGGTACCGAATTACAAAACAAATCCTTACCCCCACTTCTCACGTATGGGGACGGGAGGTACACCTAAAATGACGCTACGACGCTGTGGCAGACTGGGTCAAATGGACTAGATTTTGAATGACCCAGTTGAAATTAATATTTTTTATTTCATTTTCTGTTCTTAAACAATCTGCATCCTACTAAAGTCGACGAAATCGCGGGCAAAAGCTAATTTATAATAAAACAATTTGTTTGCGTAATACATGACTAAAAATCACTGAACTTATTTCTATTGGGTTTTTACTGTCGGGTAGAGAAATATCCGGTAGTAAAGATAATATAACGTGTATTATCTCTATATGGCATCTGGCACCTTGGAAACAAAGGAAAAACTCAAGACTTTATTTTTTTCCTGCACGACTCCGTAACTTTAACGATTGGAAAAACGTACAAGAGTAAACCCGCGGAAAAACACTGTCCAACAATATAGGCGAGGCTAACCGGAAAGTTCCATAAGACAAAGTGTAATTATATGATTATTTCATGTTAATTACCCAATTCGGTACGTCAAGTTTTTTTTGGGGGGGCTGAATCGAAAACCATTTCGAGATAATTGTTTGAATAATCATATTTTCTATGTCAGAGATTTTAAAATGAAAGGATTACAGATATTTTTAATAAAATAACGTCGTTTTTCGGTCCACGAGTGACGTCACTCGCTGCCCCTGCAAACTCCTTGGTAAACATAAAATACATTCACAATGTCAGAATTTGACATTTGATGATGCCGTATCTGTTTCCAGCATAGAGTTAGAAAGAGGAGGCAAGTTTTCATTTTTTTTAATATAGCAGTAGGTCGTTTTTCTCCAAGGAGTTCGAATTATTTTTTCTCCGCCATTTTTGCACTTTGAGATTACAGATCAAAATAATTTAAAAATTAAATTTATATTGATAAACTCGATGAATCGCAATAAAAATGCAATAGGTGTCTTAAAAATGCAATAGGTGTCTTAAAATTATGTCTTCTAAACGTAAAAAATATAAAAATGAAGACCAAAAAAAACTTGACATACAATATTAAAGACAATATTGGGTCAAGATAACCAACCTGCCTACGCGAACAACCCCCCCCGGGTCGTGCCTGTAGTACCAAACGTACCCATTACACTGGCAACACTGGCGGCATTGCCACGTTGAATGGCTACACTTTGGACAAGAAACCACCCAGAATGAAGTTCATCGCCCCTCTCACTTAATCTAATACAACCTCACTCGTCCAACAAGTCTCCTCCTCCTTTTTTTTTCTACAGTCAAACTCAAAATAATTGATTCAGTATAGGAGCTTGAAGCCCACTTATTAAACGTCACATCTTTTTTTGAAGCTACCACCGCGTCGGAACGTGTTGTCGTTCTAGAGAAGATGCCTTCGCAATACCGTCAGCTACTGGAAGACCCACTCCTCTCTTACCTTATCTCGGCCACCACTCAGACAATGCCTTTCTCCATCTGCCGTCTGTTCTTCTAGCTACCTGTCCCACCGCCACTTTAATCCAGCAATTTTTTATCTCCGATTTCCTGAACCTTAGTTCGACGTCGGATCTCGACGGCTGTGACACGGTCTAGAAGTTTTATGCCTATTATAGCTCGCTCCATGGCTGTCTGCTACTCTTATTTTGTACATAGTCTCCTTAGTTAGCGTCCAAGTTTCGGCGCCACACGTTATTGTGGGCCCGACACATTGGTTGAACAGTTTTGTTTTCAGTCATTGTGGCATCTTTTTGTCCCAGAGGGCGTCAATCAGCTTGCCGAACGCAGCCCATCACACCATCCCAATTTAACCCGTCTGAATACCTCTTTCAATTGATGCATTTGCATTTATCTTAATATCGTGAGCAATAATGCATCAATAACAAATCATGTATAGTGTATGAGCCAGTCAGTGTCACCGCGACCTATCTATGACACTTGTTTGTACTTTACTAATGTACCTATTGAAATGTATACGTCGGGAATCCCCAATGCGCAGTTAACGGTTACATTACATACCCTTACATACGTACCTACATGAACTCACGACCATAACTATCGGAGTGGACAGAAACCTAAATACTTCTAACTTTTTAATTTTAAGCATGCAGTTGTAAGCAAAGCCTACCTTCAGCATTCGTTATTTTAATAAACTTACCAAGAGCGATTATTTTCGTTATTAATTAACTTCATTGAACGTCATTTTAGTTAACCATCATTTTGCATGCATAAGTAAAACCATGACACGACTAATATAATCTCTTTGCGGGTGTTCAGAAATTTTGCTACAATACAACCTACAACGAACAACTCTAAGCGAGCTGTTATAGCATATAGCAGTTCACGTCTTTGCCATTTGCAAACAAATCATAACGTAAGAAACCTTATAACTCTTAGGGTTGAACTACACCACGTAGCACAGCATCGCATTTTTCCGTCGCTTCCTGAGTGACAGAAAAGGATGGAGCGACGGAAAAATGCGATGCCGTGCTTCCTGATGTAGTTCAACCCTTACCTAACCTAACCTAACCTAACCTCACCTCACACTTTCTGGGAAACTTGAGGGAGCCGAGCAAGGGAATGCAGTCAGGTGCGTGCACCCCGTGGATTTGACTACCTTAAATTGGGTCTTTTCAGTGCATAAAAAACGTTGGGAAATAACGCTAAATTCACATTTTCAGTAATTCTTTAGCTCAACTACTATTTTTAATAACAGAACGAACAATAAAAAGTAACGAAATGTAGATGATGTTCATACGATGCGCGGTAAGTCAACCCTACACAAGTCAAGGACAATTTGCACCAAGTGCGCATGTTCGATCGTCATCATGTCAAATCCAAAACGATGTTTGAAGTGCCGGACCTGTGGCTTTGGTAGAAATGATCACAATACCTCTTAGGCGTTCATTTATCAGCGCGAAAGGCTGCTTCTCCAACAGCGATGTGCGAGGTAGCGAGGCGGTGAGCGAGGAAAAAATCGGCCAATGAGAGTGCTTCAATTTCCCAATGACGTGATCGAGCAAGCGCTTTATCGGCGGATTGTTTCCTCGCTCACCACCTCGCTACCTCGCACATCTCTGGTGGAAACGCAGCCTTAGGATGGTAGACGATGGAGAGTATGGAGGCGTCGAAGATGGCCACTGGCGCCAGGTGGCTCGTGTCTTGAGCAGCCAGCCGTCTAGCAGGGGCACCATCAGGCACGAGGCCAGCAGCAGGCCTGTCGGTATGTCCTGCATCGGTCACAATACCTCGTCGACGTCCATTTATCGGCTTTAGGATGGAAGACGATGGAGAGTATGGAGGCGGCGACGATGGTCACGGGCGCCAGCCAGCCGTCCAGCACGTCCACCAGCGGCACCAGCAGGCACGAGGCCAGCAGCAGGCCTGGCCTGCTGCTATGTCCTGCAAAAGGTCACGATACCTCGTAGGCGTCCATTTATCGGCGTTAGGATGGTAGACGATGGCGAGTATGGAGGCGGCGACGATGGCCACGGGCGCCAGGTGGCTCGTGAGCAGCCAGCCGTCCAGCACGTCCACCAGCGGCACCAGAGGCACCAGCAGGCACGAGGCCAGCAGCAGGCCTGCTGCTATGTCCTGCAATTTTATAACGATAAGCGTGAGTTTTAGCATATGCTCACGACTATATTCCCCGATTGTCAGAGATATTCTGAAAACTCAGAACATCCACATTTCACTAGTAGTACCGAAACTCAGTCTAGTGTGACGGGGAGTGAACCCCTCGCCACTTATAATGGACAGTGGGAACAATACATGCCTCGAAATTGAAGCATGCAGGTTTCCTCACGACGTTTTCCTTCAACGAAAAGCCAGTGGTGTTACAAATCGTACATAAATTCCGAAAAACTCATTGGTACGAGTCGGCCTGGACGGGGCTCGAACCATCGCCTCCTGCACGGCAGGCAAGGTTACTCTCCCCACTGGACCACCACGGCTTCTTGAGCAAGTTTTAATTTAAAAAAAAAATTGTTTGCATCTAAGACTGTGAAAAAAACGTCGGAGAAAGATCATTAATTTGTTTTACTGGGTCTCTGTCAAGACGCGCAATTCGCAACTGGGCTTGGCAAAGAACAATTTTTTTTCTTTCTTTGCCAAGCCCAGTTGCGAATTGCGCGTCTTGGGAGTCCAATTTAAATTTAAAAAAAAAACGGCCAAATGCGAGTCGAACTCGCGCACGGAGGGCTCCGTACCACCATTTGGGTTCGCTAGTCACATCCGAGCCCACTCTACTAGGTGAAGCCCAGGGTGTCGCCGTTGACGGATACGTCAAGGAGGACATCACAATATTACCTATAAAATTTTGTTTTTGCGCTGACTGGTTCGCTCCTTTAGTAAAAGTTGTTGAATTTGATGGGTAGAGTATGTGGTTTAAAGGTTGATGATACTTTTCCTAACACCCTGTATAGGCTGATGATGATGGCATAAACTAATGGCATAAGTATAAGCATAGCATATGCTCACGACTCTATTCCCCGAGGGGGTAGTCAGAGATATTCTGAAACCTCGGAACATCCACGTTTCACCAGTAGTACCGAAACTCTGTCCAGTGTGACAGGGGGTGAGCCCGTCGCCACTTATAATGAACAGTGGGTACAATACATGCCTCGAAATTGAAGCATGCAGGTTTCCTCACGATGTTTTCCTTCACCGAAAAGCCAGTGGTGTTACAAACTAATGGTCGCAAGTTAAAATAATAAAATTACTAACCAAAACACTGTGCATTCCAAGGTACACCCTGCTGACGCAAATCAGGGTACACCACGTTATAGCAATCAAGGCGCCCCACTGCGCAGGGTACTGGTACCTATCCATGGTGTAAAATAGCACGGAGAAGGGCATCGACACCCCCACCATGGCATGTGTAGATGGCATGCCATACTCTATAGCCCACTTAGACTGCAGTTTTTTGACAGGATACCCGGGGCGCGGCCAGCGTATTATGTCTTTGAAGCCTTGTCCTGGAAATGAGAGATTAATTTTTGATTAGATTATAATGTCGTTTATGTATCTTTATGATATTTGAATAATGTTAGTCATAAGGATAAAAAATATTGATACAAAAAAAAATTTGAACCAAATTTTTTCTTAGCTGATTTTTCACCTAACTAACTTTGGAAGCCGATTCCAGCCTAAAATCTGTGCTAAAATGGGCTATTCAGGACCACTTTTTGTTTCTAATTTTGTAAGTTGAATAATCACTGAAGTTTTCAAAATTAGTTTGAACCTATGGAACATCCATTAACTCAAACTTAAAATTTTCACTTTCGACCCAGTTTTCGGTAACTTGTATGGGTGTTGTGTTGCTGATTATTTTACGTAGGGAAGATAATTTCTAGACGATCATTTTGCATAAACAAAATGTAAAAAATTCTTACTATGAAAAAAGTTATGACAGTTTTAAGCCGCTCAGGAGTGCGATTTTTGAATCTCATTCGGTGAGCTCAGCAGTTGAAAATGTCAAAATTACTATGGAGATATGCATCTTTCTACTGCTGATTTGACTTTCGAAAATCATACTAAAGGAGAGAGATTTTTGATAGTCAAATCAGCAGTAGAAAGATGCGTATCTCCAGAGTAATTTTGACCTTTTCAACAGCTGAGCTCACCGAATGAGATTCAAAAATCGCACTCCTGGTAGAAAATTCTCAAATATTCATTAAAAAAATCATAACTTCTTAACGAAAAAAAATCACGGAACATACATGGGGGGGGTATTTTCGGATACACCAAGGTGTGAGGAATCTAAAAAAAAATTTTGGACGCCTCCGTTTTGACCACCCTGTATACAAGGTGTTACAAAACTACAAATAAACCTTTAAGGGGGTGGTGTAGACCATCAAACTGAACAACTTTCACTATGGGACCATTATCGAAATCGCGAAAAAAAATATTTATGTTCTATACTCTACATATGTATGGGATATGAGATTTTTTTTTCTCGATTTCGATGTTGGTCCCATAGAGAAAGTTGTTCAGTTTGATGGTCTAAACAACCCCCTGAAGAGTTTTAAAAATTTATTCTTACTTATGAAACGCCTTATATTTTAAACAAATGATGCTCCTACTTGTAAGACGAATGGAAGTAGCAAGGGAACAGCCTAGCATACATACGCTGACCGAATTGCTGAAAAAACTAGTAGCAAAAAAAGGGTTATGATCATTTCAAATTGTGATCTTTCATATCCTGCCTACCTCAATGGAAGACAGGCGTGAGTCATTGAAGTATAATGCGTATTTGTAGTTTAAGATAAAAAGATAATATTTTTACATTTATAACAATAAAAGATAAGTATACCTAGATATGTTATCATTTATTATCAAGGCACAGGTGTGTAATAAATATCCTAGTTTTTGTTGTATGATTTTTTCCCTTTTTTAGTATTCCACACCAGAATGAGGGATTTTCAGAAAGCCATTAAAACAGAAAAAGTAGTTCCTAATGGCTCGATAGATGGCGTTGATCAGACAGGGGCGAGCGACCTTGCAGATAATAAAATAGTAAGAATTTGTGTTTTTAAGTAAACAGCAAAATATGAAATGAAATGAAATGAAATGAAATGAAATGAAATGAAATGAAATGAAATTTATTGCGATAAATGTGGTACATACTGGGTAAATAGGTGGTAACTTACAAATAGATCAGCACATTTAGTCAGATGTCTGACATACAATATTATTAATAATAGATAACATATAAGAAATAAAGAAATAAAATGGTGCACATTTTGCACACAATAACATAAAATAGTGCACATTTTTAAGTTGCTTTTGAAATGTACATTTTATTTTAATACTTCCAGCAGCTTTCATGCATTAGGGCTAAGTAGTTCCTTTAGTGCGTAAAATTGTTTTTCTTGGAGCCATTTTACCAGCCTACGCCGGAAAAATTTTAAGGGCAGTTCTTTTACATCGATGGGGAGTGCATTAAATATCCTAACACACATGGCATAACAGTTTTTATGATGTACTGCAGTTCTAGGAATTACATCATAGACCAGATTATTTTCGTTCTTTCTTACAAAATGTGCTGCCTCTAATATATATGACGATGGAAGTGTTAGAATTCCTAGCCGCTTAAATAGAGGCCTACAAGAGACATCAGGTGCTACGCCACACATAGCCCGAATGCACTTCTTTTGAGCAATGAACACCTTTTCAATATCCGTGCTGTTGCCCCATAGTAACAGACCATACGAAAGAGTTGAATTTACATAACCATAATAGGCCGTCAGGAGAGCTTCTTGCGAGGCTACTCTACGGAGTCTACCTAATAAATAAACATAACTGTTTACTTTACTACAGACTTTAAGAACATGCGCTTTCCAGTTACAAAATGTGTCCAATGTAATTCCCAGAAATTTAGTTTCATTTAACTCTTTAATATTTTGACCATTGTAGTTTAAATTTAGTTGGCTCGTTTTTTCGCCATATTTAGAGAATTGAATGTAATTAGTCTTGTTCATATTTACGCGTAAGTTATTATTATCTAGCCAGTTAGTAATAGAATTAATTGTAATATTTATATCGTTTATGAAGTCATTGATTTGATTTCCATATTTTTATCAGAGGTAATTGTAACGGAAATGTCATCGGCAAATAGGGTACAATTATTTTGGGTTATGTCAGGAAGATCATTAATAAATAAAATAAAAAGTAGAGGCCCAAAAATGCTGCCTTGAGGTACACCAAATTTATTTATAAGTTGTTCAGATCTGAAAGGACTTAATGTTGATGTTTTGTCAATTTTTCTTATTTCCACCATTTGATTCCTGTTAGCGAGGTATGTGCGCAGCCAATTTATTGCTGGTCCTCTTATACCGTAATTATCCAATTTACGTAGTAATAGATTATGGTATGAGCATATTCATGGTCCAACTTAATATGCTGACACTTTTTTAAGGGGATGATCAGACCATCAAACTGAACGACTTTCTCTATGGGACCAACATTGAAATCACGAAAAAAAAATCTGCTGTCCCGTACATTTGGCTTGGGTAGGTTTTCAGTTTTGTATGGAGCGACAGATTTTTTTTTCGCGATTTCGATGTTGGTCCAATAGTGAAAGTTGTTCAGTTTGATGGTCGTCTGATTATCCCCTTAAAAAAGTGTCAGCATATTAAGTTGGACCCTGTATTTCGTCAACGGATGGATGCGTCTGACTCAGTGACACGCATTATTCTTTAATTTTTAGCCTACAATTTTTGTCTTCGGTCCCCTCTCTGGTCAACGCCATCTATCGCCGGTATGATGAACTACGTTTGAGTAGCTGTCAGAAAACTCCTCATTGAAAAAGGTTTGACTTCGACTTTACGACTAGTTTAAACTGATCTTCACTTACTATGAAACTAAATACTTAGCAAGTGTCAGTTTTTGCTGGTTACACCTAGTACACCTACCATTGTTTTAACAGATTGTGCATGTTCAAATTACTGGTTTTACAGAACACTAATTGCCTGTGTCCCGACTCACACTTGGCCAGTTTTTTTAATCAAATCAAATCAAAAGTATATTTATTCAAAATAGGATACAATGTAACTCAGGGTTCAAAGTGATAATTATCATTGATAATTATCTTGATAAATGTATGTGGACAGCAGATTTTGTTGTTGTTCTTATCGGTTTGCTCCCATGGTAAAAGACATTCAGTTTGATGGGTAGAGTATGTGGTTTTTTTCCTTACACCCTGTATGAAATGACATACTATACTATTACAAACTTCTAACAGAAGTTTGTCTGTGTGGATTAGTACCAGTATGTCCCATTTGCAACTGGTCACTATTTCCCAAATGGTCCAATTTGCAGATGGTCCGTATTGGAGAAATTTAGATGTGGTGTTTAGGTGTCCCGGACTGCATATCACCGATTTTTTGTGTCTGTTTGTTGGTTTGTTTGTTAGGTCAAGTATCACATAAAAACGACTGGACCGATGCTGATGAAACTTTTTGTGTTCAAAAGCGTATGATTTGACTTAAAAACTGGTTTATCTCGCTACAATGACAGGGAACGTGTGGACGAAATCACAGGCAGTGTTGCCGTTCTTCAAAATTTTAAGTCGCTAGATACTCCGTAAAATGCCGCTAGATATGCGAAAAAATCTATTCTGAAAATCCGCTAGATGTCCCTAGATTTTATCTGTTATATAAACCGTGGTTGTCCAAGTCTAATCAAGTTTTATACTTGTCTGATTCATGCAAACACCTTTTTTTACACTTAAATGAATAAATGAATAGTAATCTAACAAAAGTGTGAACAGAATGAACAGGTAAAATAAATGAAACATGTTTATTGAAAGAATCCAGTTACAAACAAAACACCTAATTCTTAATCTTTAAACAGTTAAATACTTATTAATTTTGTAGTATTAATTACTTTACAAAAAATTTGGACAATCGGCTTATACTTAAATTTCAAAATCAAGAAAGAAGTTTAGTCATCTGGGTGTTAAACTTGAACCGACTCCTCAGTTTTTGTTTATGATAGGAATTCCGGTTTAGTCTTATGGGCAGACTCGAAAATTCGACATACTAGTTACATTAATTTTACTCATTTGTTTGGATTGTCACGATTTTTATTTCTGAAAAAAGTCGCCTTGCTCGAGGTTCAAAAGACGCTAAAAGTCGCTAAATATTTATTTGTCGCTAAAACGAAAATTTTCCCCGCTAAACAGTCATGAAATCCCCTAGATCTAGCGACAAAGTCGCCAGAACGGCAACACTGATCACAGGCAAAATCTTGTGTGACACAAAGTAGTAATTAATCTCTACAGCAGATAGTTCTATAACATAATCAGTCAATAGCTAACTTCTTATCTCAATACTATGTAACTGTAGATATGTGTTCGTCATAGTTGAATACCAGACTATGACTCATAGTTACCTAATTACCTTTACAAATACTTCCTAGTCAGCTTTGAGGATTAAATACATACATACATAAATTTCACGACTGTACTCCCCTACCGGAGAAACCATGACACAACTCCCAACCACCTTTTTATGTTATAGTTGTAACAATTACTTTTATTATATTTAAGAACCTTTTTACAGTTCAGAGTTCAATGGCACGCTCTAGTCACAAATGTATAAAATATTTCTCAATAAAGAGAGCCTGAATTTAACCACAATGTTTAACCCCCTAACCTCCTCCTCCTAGTTTTGGGTCACAGCATATGAGTATGAAAGCTTCATAAATAAAAAAATTCAAAACCTACGCCTCTCCCTGGGAGGGGTAGGGTAGGGAGGACTTCCTCTCCCCCTTTCTCCCTGAATTTGCAGGATACCAAACTTTTACCGGGCCAATGATTGTTCTAAACTGTTTTGGAACCCACAACTAATTTAATCATAGAGAGATGCATTAAAAGCAGGTATCCAACTTCCAAGGATCCGTTTCAAACCATGTAAAAATATCTCTTGTATCTATCTCACTCTAGCATACATAGGTATCTTGTTATACTTTTCTTCTTCCACATTCACACGCTTGAGTGATTTTCACACTTTAACACTTTCGCTGCTAAGCTCAAAACAATGATACTCACACAGTTGTGGAATGCTATACAATTCTGATTCAAGTATTTGTTGCTGACCTACAACGTAGGCCGTCAGCAGTTAAAGTGTTAGGAAACATAAACTTCTTTACATTGGAAATGAGAAGGGATAAACAGGAAGGACTGTACAATGAGAACCGTCGAATTTGGGGTCGGGGATGGGTGGGGGGATAGGGGGGGGGGGTCCCCACATGCCCCCCCTAGAGGAAAAAAAAAGTACGGCACCCCCCCCCCTTTTTTTTTTATAAAAAGTGATTTTTTAGTATCCTGCTGCACGAATTTGAGGGGGTGGAGGGGGGATCCCCTTACCACCCCACCCCCAATTTCGACGGTTCTCATTGTAGAGTTGAGCCGATAATAAAATGGAATAAAAATAAATTAAAATTACCAATATACATAACAATACTCCAGACTAGAACGAATCTCCTCCCAACGGCACCATCAACATTCCAGAACCAAAAAGGAATAAAAGTCGCGTAAAATATCTCGTCTCCCAACGCTGTGCCGATCACAAACAAATAGTACCACAACTTGTTGCTGATCTGACATTCGACTTCCTCAGTCGAGGAGTCAGTCGAGGATGAGGACTGGGAACTGCTGGACGTGTTGCTGGGTATCCTCTTATGCTGTCTAATATCACGGTCTTCGATCTGTCGGTCGGAATGGATCACCTCACTTGAATCATCACGAGACGTTCTTTTGTAAATAACACCGAAAAAGTTTTGCACTTTTACCACGAGTAGAGGGTCATTTAGATGTTCTATCATGTTATCCCACATTGTGTTTAGGTTTTGTTCGTGTTTTAATAAGTTTATAAAATGAAATAGTTAAAATTTTTGAGTTTTTTTATAAAATTTCGCACACACACCGCTCCGCTCTTACTTGACTTCTTGCTTTTTTTTTTTTTTTTTTTAAGTTTATCCTTTCGGATAGGCTATGGGAACTAGCCCTTACTGCCTGGTCATTAGTGTCTTTTTTTCTTTGTACTTAAACCTAACCTAACCTTAATACCTAACTCTTGAAATGCGAGGGTGGTACACACATTCCAATGGTCAGGGGAGTTTCACGCGAGAATCAATCCGAATCAAACGGGAGCGCCTTCTTTATTTCTCACTCTTACTATATTGCTCTCCATTAATGACACATTATCAAACTAATTCCACCACATTAACACAATAATAGCCACGAAAAACGAATTTAGAAAATTAAGAAACAAAGCCCGTCTGTTTCTTCACAATTCCCGTGCAAAACTCTCCTGATGACGATGGGATGATAGATGAACGATGAGGATGAAATTTTGGTCGATTTTGTAAGCACGCGCGTTGCCGCCAAAATCACCAGTACGATTTAACTTGCACCAAAACTTTTGTTCTTTCTTCGTATGTATTTGAGATTCCTGTTATGTTGGTCGATTTACGCAACTTTTTGGCACACAATCCGCACGAAATTATGTCACAAATATCACTAAAACCAATTTTTCACGAATATCAAATACAACTTTGACCGAACAAATTTAATGGCGGGAAGCCAATCTTGACTTCTTGCTTCTTTTTTGGTTGTTTAAAGATGGGCGATTGTGAATGAAATTATTCGAATAATTCGATTGTAGAATTCATTCGAATTATTCGAATAACCTTACATCTCATTCGAATTTGAAAAAAAGCGAGAAGTAAATAAAAATGTATTGCGTCGTCTCATTCCTCCCGATTCAAATTTCATATTACTAGTTTATTCATTCGAATAACCGTAACATCATCTAAAAGTAATCTCTATTTCCTGAGAAAAAATACCCAATTTCGTGTGGCAAATTTAATCATTCATTCAACTAGTTCAACCATCGAACTTAAGCGCTATTCACATTAGAACGGACGGGCGCGGGCGAAGGACGGTTGACGTGGACGGACGGGAGCGGGCGGAGGACGTGGACGGACGGGAGCGGGCGGAGGACGTGGACGGACGGGAGCGGGCGGAGGACGGACGGGCGCGGTCGGAGGACGCAGACGGACGGGAGCGGGCGCAGGACGTGGACGGACGGGAGCGGGTGGAGGACGGACAGGAGCGGGCGTAGGACGTGGACAGACGGCAGCGGGCGCAGGATGGACGGGCGCGGGCGGAGGACGTGGATGGACGGCAGCGGGCGCAGGATGGACGGGCGCGGGCGGAGGACGTGGATGGACGGGAGCGGGCGGAGGACGGACGGGAGCGGGCGGAGGACGCAGACGGACGGGAGCGGGCGCAGGACGTGGACGGACGGGAGCGGGTGGAGGACGGACAGGAGCGGGCGTAGGACGTGGACAGACGGCAGCGGGCGCAGGATGGACGGGCGCGGGCGGAGGACGTGGATGGACGGGAGCGGGCGGAGGACGGACGGGAGCGGGCGGAGGACGGACGGAGGATGTGGACGGACGGGAGCGGGCGCAGGACGTGGACGGACAGGAGCGGGCGGAGGACGGACGGGCGCGGGCGGAGGATGGACGGAGGACGTGGACGGACGGGAGCGGGCGGAGGACGTAGACGGACGGGAGCGGGTGGAGGACGGACGCAGGACGTGGACGGACGGGAGCGGGTGGAGGACGGACGGAGGACGTGGACGGACGGAGGACGTGGACGGACGGGAGCAGGCGGAGGACGGACGGAGGATGTGGACGGACGGGAGCGGACAGAGGACGGACGGAGGACGTGGACGGATGGGAGCAGGCGGAGGACGGACGGAGGACGTGGACGGACGGGAGCGGGCGGAGGACGGACGGAGGACGTGGACGGACGGGCGTGGGCGCGGAGGACTGAGGACGACGACAAGACATTCCTGGCTTAGCACCAGATTCTGGTTAAATATGTGTTTTGCTATCAAAACTGAACTTATGCAAAAAAAAAACAAGTTATTACCCGTTGCTTATAATATAATCTTTATAAATTAACTAGCGGTTTGCAAATCAGTAACTATTCACTTATTACTACGAATATCAATTTAAAGTAGACTTTATTATACGACGACACAGCCCAATTTTGTATAGCAAAGTGAATGAATGAACTAGCGGTTTTATTCGAATTTGCGAACTAGCGATCGATTGTTTTCGTATTCGATTGTTAATATTAGTACTATCAAACCATTCGAATATTAGAATCAGTAACAATCGCCCATCTCTGGTTGTTGTTGTTGTTTCATTTTTCCTTACGGAACGGCAAAGGGTACATAGCCCATGCAGCCAAGTCTGATTTTGTATTTTCTTGTCAATCCATTATAAAAGGCACTGTTTTAGCCTGACCAGCACTGGTAGCATGCAACACGTGATACGGCCGTATCACGTCTTTTATCTCGTTCGTTCGCACGCAAATAGAAAGAGAGCTAAGGTGTGATAGCGCTGTATCACTGCGGCATGCTAGCTGTGCAGGAAAATAAAAAACCTCTCCATGTTGCGGAAAATCATTGGAACTAATTTTTGTACTTGGAACACTAACATTAAAGGTGACAGTCGATTGCAGCGCCCCCAATCCAGGTTTTTTATTTTCCTGCATAGCTAGCATGCCGCAGTGATACAGCGCTATCACACCTTAGCTCTCTTTCTATTTGCGTGCGAACGAACGAGATAAAAGACGTGATACAGCCGTATCACGTGTAGCATACTACGAGTGCTGGTCAGGCTTTTTTTCCTTCTTGTCTTCATAATTCAAGTAAATTGTAATTTTTCTGTAGTATTGTCATATTCTGAATTATATCCGAGATCGTGTTTCTAGTATCCGATGTCTTCAATACATATTTTCCAATATTGTCAAGAATCCGTTTTCCTCAGCAGTTTTTCGTTTTATCCACTTAAACCTAACCCATTGAAATGCGAGGGTGGTTCACACATTTCAATATTCAAGGGAGTTTTACGCGGGGATATCAATCCGAATCGAACGGTCGCGCCTTACTTTATTTCTCACTTTTACTATAATATATTGTTCTCCATTGAAGGCAAATTATTATACTAATTCCACCACATTATCACAATAACAGTCACGAAAAACTAATTTAGAAAATCAAGAAACAAAGTCCGTCTGTTTCGTCTTGTTTCCCGCGCAAGAAACAGCTTTTTTTTGGTTCAGTTACTTCAGTTCAAGGCAAAGCAAAGGGTTATATTTCCCATACAGCCGATGTCTTGTAACTAGGCTAGTAAATATATTAAAAAAAAAACAAAGTGTCAAAGTCAAATGTCGTCTTGTTGTCAATTTCATTTCAATTTCAAATTGTCAAGTCTCGCACAAACAGACGGTGGTTTTGTATGTTTTTATTATCACCACAATATTGAAAAAATCAGTTTTAATTAGTGCAAATCCCTTGTTTAAAGTGTAAGTAGAATTTATATCGGGACCTTGTATGAAGTAAAACTCAACATCAAATAACTCGCTCGGAATTAACTTTATGTGGTAAGTTTGTTGATAAAGTTGTTATCATTTCGTAGCTTTTCTCTTATTTGTTTACTTTCTAACTATTAGCAAATACAGAAACGCAAACTTTACCTGTTTCACTTTACAAGCGACATGATATGTAAAATTAAGACTGGCTTACAATAATTATGTATTGTTTTCAATTTCTAAACTTTCTTATAAGATTTTTAGGGTCACAGTAAACAAATTTCGTTCTAAAGAAACCCACCGCTCCGTAACCAACACGGTTGGATGTGCGTTTTGTCGTTTTCCACCCTACAGTCCCTGTACATCCCTGGGATAAATTTTAATAATTATCTATGCTATTATAAATCTTTAAATGTTTGTTTGTTTGTAACAGCATCAAGCAAAAACGACTGAACCTATTTTGATGAAACTAAGATTACTATCCGACCAAACTTATTTTTTATAGCTTATGGTTTGACTTAAAATTTGGTATATAATTTGTGCATATGAAGTCGCGGGTGAACTCTAGTTAATAATAAAACTAAACTTTTTTAACTGCCATTTAGAAATTATTAGAAATAGAAAGATGCTTAAGGACCATGTTTCCTTGTAAACTGATACAAAATATTTTAAGGGGATCGAAAAACTATCAAACAAAACAACTTTCTTAAAGGAACATTGTTGAGATCGTCCTATTATGCATTTCTTTAGAAGGACCTTCCGTAGTTAGATAGGTGACCTATGTACAGGGTTTGAAATTATCAAGATATTAATTTTTTTGATAATTATCCAAGCTGATTCTTAGTTTTGAGAGAAATTTCTAACAATCTATGGACTGTGTCTGAAATAAAATTATTTTTATTGTCATTTTATTTTAAAGTGCTGTTTTTGCTTTAATACCTACACTCTTATCCAGAACAAACAGCACCTAGTCTTAGACGTTATAGGTTCTCATCACAATGAATAACAGAGAGAGTGAGAGTAGACTCACTAGGGAGATTTATCGATCCAATATCAGTGGAACAGTCGAGAGAGGGCGTCCGAGGAGAACTTACCACGACCAAATAAATGGTCTTCTCCGAAAAGGACAAGTGCGTAGCACCCTCAACCGACGGAAGTGCATGAAGAGATGTATGAATGTGGATGAGGCGAGAGACGTGTGTCAGAATCGTAGTGTGTGGCGAGCCGTAGTCTGTGCCTATCCCTGTGGGATAGTGGCGTGAGTATATGTATGTATGTATGTATGTAATGAATAACAAATAATTGACAAAAACAACAGAAAACAGTGAGAAAATAGATTTCATGTTTGTGAGCTTCTTTTTTCGCATCCCATGATAGGAAATACATGGTGTGTCATTGCTAGCAGAAGCTTTTTGTGTCACCAATCAATTTTATAACTATTGAGAGAATTATCATGATAATTATAACTTGGAACCCTGCCTTTGTAACTAGTCAATATAAAATATTTGAGCTTATGATCATCATTGTGGATGTTCTGAGATTTCAGAATATCTCTGACTACCCTCGAGAAAAGAAAAAAAAGAAAATGCTATGCTATGCTATGATCATTATTTCATGTGCATGAGCATCTTGAAATTATCAGAATCTGATTTTTGAAAGTCAACATTCAAATCACCAGTTTTCTGCTGCTAAATCTTTATCTTCTCTAGCTTTATCTTTTGAATTTCAAAATTCTATGTATAGAGATTTTGCATCATTCGAACACGATTTTGAATATCCCAATTCAAAAAAGCACTCTTGTATTGAAATAGAAATTTTCTGTATCATGGAATCTGCTTTATTTTAATAAAGGAAATATACAAAATGATTTCATATAATTCTGCCAACACAATGTTAACTTGCCAAATCTTTTTTAAACTTTAAATTGTCTGTCTTTAATCACATTATCCAATGATGATGCATCAGATACCAAAGTCTCAATTAATCAAACATAAACATTGCTTTAGAGAAATTTATGTTTTTACAGTAAGTAATCTTGAGGACAGTTGTCAAGTAGTTAACAATTATAAGACTGTTTCTTTTACAATGTTTGTGCATACAGAAACTCATAACCATATAATAACTTTTTGCGGTAGTCAGAAACTACAACTACTTTAATTTTAAACAAAAGTTAATAATACAAATTTTTTAATTATCTTGGGCATTGCCATACAAATTATCTAATGAAATTCAAAGTACCAGAATCTAGCCTGCACCCGCGGCATGGCGGCGCAATAAAGCGCTATCGCACCCGAGCTCTCTTTCTTTTTGCGTGCGAACGAATGGTGCGATAAAACGTTTATCGAGGCGCCTTGCCGCGGGTGCTGGACTTGCTTTATGATGACTAGACAATGATAAAGAATACATAATTATATAGATACAAACATCCATGACTTCTGGTACAAATAATCATAAACACTTTTTTAAGGTAATGATCAGACCGTCAAACTGAACAACTGTCTCTATCGCCCCAACATCGAAATCGCGAAAAATAAATCTGCTGTTCCATATAAAACTACAAACCTTCAGCCAAATATATGGGACAGATAATTTTTTGTTCACAATTTCTTTGTTGGTCCCACAGAGAAAGTTTTTCAGTTCGATGGTCTGATCATCCCCTTAAAAAGTGTCAGCACATTAAGAAGTACCCTGTGTAGGTACAGTGCCTAATCAATAATATTTATATTCCATAATGTTAATAAGTAGTATAGTCGCGCCAATCTTGCACATTTCTAAAGATAGAATACAAAATAAAATAGACATGAATTATCTGTTATTGTCACTATCCAATAATGAGCATTGATAAGGTTTCACCCACAGAACAATAAAATAAAGGTAGAAGTGACAGAATTCGGCGCGCCAGCTACTGGAGAGTGCGAATTATGCGCACAGATAATTATGTAAAAGCTTGCGATAGTCATTCCTTCCTGTTTCATTTTGCCAAGTAATATAACAAAAACGCATTAAAAGTCCGTTGACTGTTCAGTGATGCCTTGATCACAAATTAAAGATTTCTCAATAATGGAAACCCAAAATGAAAAAGTGGTACTCCAACTTACTACAGAAGCCTAAAAGCCTATTTTTCATAGAATGCTTTTCTTACCTTCCTCGCCATTGAACGGGAAAATGGCTCTTATATACAATGCAAAAATAACTACCTAAATAAATAAATAGAAATATGGTACCTACTTTAAGGCGAAAAAAATCAGCAAGAATTCCATACATTTAGGAATGGTATCTGGTAACCACTGATGTTTTCTATGGAACAACCAATTTTTTTTCTCTATTTCGTTGTTGGCTCCATTTTGAATGTTGATCGGTTTGGTGATTTTCAGGACCTCCTAAAATATGTTACACATTAAAGTTATACCCTGCACACGTATTTACTCATAGACCACTTCTAACTATTATTTTGTTGTTCTGTGGTTTCATTACTATTCACTGTGCCCGGTGCCCTGAAGACTGGGCATCAACAGTATGCAGGCAGACTGCAGTCTCCACTCAACTGCATCACGCAGCGCATGCTTACTGCGCTCCAAACTGTTCACACTAATTCAACTTTATCAGGTTCATAGAGTTCAAAATGGACTAAAGTGTTACTGAAGTTCTTTGACGTACCTACTTAGTTGATTATGAACTGTTATTTAGTGTTAATAAAGTGCATAGTTGAATAGTGTTAGTGTGAGTGTTAGTACTAACTTGAAAAACTTGACTGACTGAAGATTATTCTGTGAAGGAGTTTATGGATGCTGATGAGGTAAGAATCAAGAATCAGGAGATATCTGTTACATACATACGTAGTCACTATGTCGTGGGAGTAGGCAGAGACTACGGCGCGCCACACGATCCTGACACTTCGTCCCTGTATCAACCTTAGATCAAAATAAAATGAATGGATAGGTCTTACGCGAACATTTCAAACCAGAAAAATGAGGCAAAACAAATGAAAGGTTTACTTCAAATTTGTATGCAAGTGCCCTAGATTTGACAGATAATGGCGCTAGTTTGTATGGACCAAGTGCACCAGTAGTTTGCTTCAACTTATCGCGCTTTAGGCTTATCCATTAATTTTATTTTGATCTAAGGTATCAACATTCATATATCTTTTCCTTCCCTTAATTACAAGGTGCATATTATGTTGTTATGGTTACCCGAAAACGTTAAACGAATTGGGATGAAAATTAGCACGCATATAGGATGTTCTAGAATATTATAGATTAACACAGGAGACCACGCAGAAGGGGTCGCGGGCAACAGCTAGTTCATTTATAAATTACAATTCTTGCAAAATATGTGGTTTTATTTCTACTAAAGCGATTGATTACAATCTTATAAGAGATCAATGCAATACTGATTTTGCAAGAAAAAGTACTTACTCGGTTTGTTTCATAACAACTTGCATAAAAAAAAAACTTATGTTTGTTTTTGTAATGATATAATTGCTTGCTTTGCTGGAGCATTGCAAAAACGTTCATTCTACTCTTACTACCTATTTTAATATAAAAAGATTCTTTCTCAGAGACAAATTCTTTCCCCATTTGATACCATTTTAAACCCTTTCAAGAATGTCAAGACTTTCGATGCATACCATTAATGACTTATCAACATAGTAGGTACTATAAATACCATTTTAAACTCTATTGATCCAGAGTTAAAGGTCAAATAACGCACGTGAAGTGCATTTTGTATAAGGTAGTTGGTATAAAGTCACGCTATTAAAATGATTCTCGTACTTAACACGTGGCCATAAGAGTTGTGTAAAGAGACTTGTGCAGTAAGCTGTTGATAAGACGCAATTGATAGATTGTTGTCGTAGGTCTCGGCGTGATCATGGCGGACGAGGATCAGCTGAAGATATACTGGGAACACTTCTTCAAGGCTGAGACGGGTACTTACGAGGTTTGTATTTTATTTAACTTTAAAAGATCCAAGTGGATACAAGTAATATTATAATGAGGAAGCACCTCCAAACCTCTTAAGTTATGCAAACAATACATGCACAACTTAGTTTAGGACCCTTTTCATGATCGGCAATTCGGACATCATATTACGGTATTTAAAACTACAACAAAATAATACTTATTATAAGGTATAACAAAGTTCAAAATACTGCACACATTAAAAAAGTACTAACGAGCGAAGCGAGCTCGAAATTTCTCACACCATGACTCAAAATGGTGGTGGTACTGTATGCTCACTACTTTCATAGCTACTATAACTCTCAGAGAGTAAGAGATACCATGTAAACCACCTTCTAAAGACGAAATAAATTGAAAGTTGTAGCGAGCGAAGCGAACTCGAAATTTTACAGGACTTTGACACGGTTATGCCGACCGCTCGGTCTATTTGTATAATAAGCTCGAGAATTTATAGCCTTGCGACTGGCTGTGACTGATTGAGGCTAGAAATTTGACAATTTATGAGTTTAAAAATGGTTGGGATCAAGTTTCAGGGCCCCATCAGGCTCGATATGGATGCTCAAGAAACAGGCGCAGGCGCAGAACGTCAGTTTCGCAAAATTTCGTCCTACTGTAAAAAGATTATCAAAATATCTGACAGACTAACTGATGATTGTAGGAAGGTGGAAAAGGGATAGAATAAAGCTTGGCTGAGATCATTGTTATGAATTAACTATCATGCAAAGAATCCAACGTGAATGTTTATCTTTATAGAAATCTACGTGGCTGGACTTGTTTTTAGCAGAGTTCCTGATTCGTCTCAATGAAGGCGCTAATCCTAAGGAGTTGATAAAGTTTTGGTAAGTTTCGCTCTAAAATAAATGGTTAACGGCAAAAATTTAGACAAAGCGATGACATTGGATCGAAAACCTGAAGGAGGCTAAAGAAGACCAGACTTGGAAACGTTTGGTGCTTGCACGACATTTCTTGAACGTTAATGAACGACACGACTGACAGAAATAGTGAAATGTTTTATTGTTCTCAACGGAAACGACGCATGCATGGAGGATATACAGTTTGCTTTACAATGCGCACATAAAAAGTGGTAGTCATGCAGACCCTTATAATTTAAAGAATATTTTAAGTTCTACAACCATCAATATTTTACTGCGGCTCGTATACCTACTACGTTCAAAATAAAAAACCTCTCAGATCCTCATTTTCGTTATTCACTTTCTGACCAGAACATAACCCTGTGTTTCGTTAATCTGACCACGTAATGGACGGACACTAAAGTCGGATCAATGACACTGAATACTCTTGCCGTAGCCCGGTCAGCGGCGTGGTATCGCTGGTTGGTTGCGAGCTGCTGTGCGGCATCCACCGCGTGACGTCATCCATCAACGCGCACTACGCGCCGCTGCCGTGCCTCGACGCGCCCTGCTCCGCCAGGGAGAGTGCCGACGACAAGACCGAAGGTATGGCTTCAGTAGCTTCGTGTTGGGTGATCCTGTGGGAGGTGGTGGTGGTGGTTCTTTTGAGTTAGTTAGTTCTTGTTCCTAATGTTACATGTCTTCAAGTGCTTTTGGCGACTCCAGACAAAATAGCCAGCATGTGATACAAGGTTCTTCGGAGTATGGTGAAGATTTTTAAGGAGATGATAAGACCATCAAACTAAACAACTTTCTCTATGGCGCTAACATCCGCTAGGTCCATTACCACCATTACTACCGACTTTCCGCTATTCTTAGTCGGTTATATTTATGTAAACTCTCTAGCTATTTAGGCCCTCGAAAATTGATTGGTTTACATTTTGTCATTACTTCTTCGTTACAAAATTGACGTTCTCTATTATAGTTGTATTCTTTGGTACAGATGGCAAATCTGAGGACTCTAAGAGTGCAGCGTCTAGCTTGTTCACGAGGAGCAACATGCAGTCCTCCGGCGAGATCCTGAGGAAGTACCTCCTGGGGGGCGTGGCGTGGAGAGGGCTGCTGCTGCTGAAGGCACTCGGAGTAGAGGTCAGTTGTGTGTCCTTATCTTTCGCCCAGAAACGTCGTTCACTAGAGCGAAACACATTGCTTGTCCGTGCCCGCACTCTTTGGACAGTTAGGACGGTTTTATTGGGACATGCTACCGAATTAGATAGTTTGATATTCGCAAACGCTTATCATAGAAGACCTCACTCGATGCACCGCTATCTAAGCAGAGGGCTTTAACAATTAGTACTCGTCTAATCTCTCGTTATCGGCGGGTCGACACCTCGACTCCCGCGCATCCGGACACGTATCTAATATCAACATCGATACATTGTATTACTATCGCGATAGTAATACAATGTATCGATTTTGATGTTAAGTAAACATCGTGTTGCATAGCACTCTACTAAAATTAGTTACAAGCTGGACACTTGATAAGGCTGGATAAGTTTTTATAAAAGACCATTATTAGGCTGCTTTTTCACCAGAGATGTGCGAGGTAGCGAGGCGGTGAGCGAGGAAAAAATCGTCCAATGGGATTACTTAAATTTCCCAATGACGTGCTCGAGCGAACGCGCTATTGGCGGATTGTTTCCTCGCTCACCGCCTAGCTACCTCGCACATCTCTGGTGGAAACGCAGCCTTAGAAGGTAAATATCGTTGATCTTAAAAAACACAATGTTATGTTTTGTGATGCTAAGGATTGGGGTCGTGTCGTGCGCGGAGGTCAAGACTCGTTAACAGGGCACAGAACCGGCGATTGGTTCAATGATAAGAACGGCTTTTAAAACAACGTCCTTTATGGAAATTTTACTACTTTATCCGATAGCAAATACAGATCGGGCTCCCTAACTAACGACTGAGGATCTTAAATAAGGGCGCTAATTAAGTCTCTCATCTCATTAGGGAACTAAATTGGTTCACATGAAAATTAGTAAGCTGAAGTGTAAATGGGATGGTCATATCTGTCGAAGAACTGATAACCGATAGGGTGTCAGAGTTCTAGAGTGGAGACCACGATCTGGCAGTTGTACTGTAGGACGCCCTCATATCTGTCCAAAAACTGACAACGGATGGGGAGTCAGAGTTCTAGAGAGAGAGGAGATCACGAACTGGCAGTCGTAGAGTCGTAGTTCTGTGGCCTGCTGGCCCTGACTTAGGAAAGGTAGCGGGGAGCGACTTGATGAGGAAGGCCGAAGTTTTGTGGCGCGCCATGGGAGAGGCCTATGTTCAGCAGTGGACGATGATGGGCAGTCTCATCATCATCACCATCATAGGCCTTAACATCTGTTACAAATGAATTAAGTTTTATTGTAGAAGCAAGCAAACAAGACTGCTTAGATGTCTCTAAGCTACACCAGAATTCATAATTTGACGACGAACGTGAATGGATCCATTCATAACTGTGAATGAACTCATTCGTACGTTACGTCAGGGTTGGTCGTCGAAGTGTAAGGGTGGACTCATATCTGTCCGCGGCGAAAGAGCCGAAGGAGGAGAACGAAACTCACTTCCTTTTAATTCTTCTGACGATTCGTCCGATTAGCCCCGGATAAGGGTGCGAGGTGTCATAGAATTTCATGAAAAGAATTCTAAAATTCGATTCTTTCGCCTCCTTCGGCTCTTTCGCCTTGGATAAATATGCGTCAATACAGACTTTACAGTTATCAGAATAAAAAACATTATCATAGTCTCAATTACAGAAACACTGGCCTACCCCCAAGGTGAGCATATATGGGCATTTTATTTGCCTCCACCATTCGTACCCAATGCGGATTGGTCGACTTCACATTTTCTTTTATTTTATAGCCTATTTTGTGTCCAACTGCTGGACAAAGGCCTCCCCTCTTTTCCTCCAATCTTCCCTATGCAACTTCACATACGCATTATAATGTCTCCAGCGTTTGTAGAGTTGCTCATTATGTCCTTCATCGTTTGAGAGCAGTCGGTATTACGTACTAGATAGAGTTCATGTCGTGAGTTGCGGATTTTACTCCGGAAAGTCCACGATTACAATAAACATACCAACCAATGATATTAATTGAAAAGTAATTGAAATAGGTAAGGGTAAATATGATTTTGATTTTTTGTTTCAAGATTGACAGCTGCATATTTCTTCAAGGAAGGATTACACTAAAGAAAACTTTAATTATGTCATGAATGAAGCATTAATTTGTCATTAGAAACCAAATCCTGTATCCATTGATCCGGTTTAACTTGAAACTTATGCAAATATTTGTACAGATTCGCTGTTTTCGAGTTTTATATGTGACTGGCTTTTGCCCGTGTCTTTGTTTTATTTTATTTTTATTTATTTGATTCACTTATAGTTATTTAATACTATTACAACCATTATGATACTTAACGACGTCTTAAGCTAAATGCATAACAACTTAAAAGTGAACACCACATGCGTAATAAACAGCCACAAAAGAAAAAAAAAGAATGTTTCAGCCAACGACGGAAGAATATTGACTTCAGATGACAAAGTACTAATTATTATATTTAAGAATATAAAAGTAGACAAAAAAAGAAACGTGACAAAATAACAATTGCAGTGACAACGTAGTGTGGGGACACAATACAATGACCAAACTTCCTTCTGTTATCCTTATCCCATTTTTCCCCTTTCTTCCCTCAAACTATGTTCCTTCTGAACCTATTGTTCGAATTTGGGGATTTCGAAAAAGTTCAAAACCCCGTTGTACTTTAGGGGTCGATTTTCTAAAAATCCTTTCTCTGTGGGGTACTTTTCTGTAGAATATGTATTCCAAATATCAAGTTTCCATCTTTAGTGGTGGAGGCTGTTCGTTGTTTGTCAGTCAGTCACGGAACTATTTTTAAACCCCGACGCAAAAAGAGAGGTATTATAAGTTTGAAACCTATGTCGGTCTGTTTGTCTGTTTGTCTGTCGGACTGTCTGTCTGTGGCATCGTAAAGCCCAAACGTGTGGACCGATTTCGATGCGGTTTTTTTTAATAGAAAGCTAATTTTTGTTGGAGAGTTCTTAGCTTTGTTTCACGAAATAAAATTAAATTACAAATTTAAAAAACCCCCTACGCTAAAAACAAACATTTAAAAAGTGAAAAATAATTCAGTCACCTGTTATTTTGTATGTATGTTTTACCTTTTAACCATCTTAAAGATATTTTAGGTCAGTTAATGCGTAGGGGACACGCATTATAATAGGTATGTGATGATGATCTATCGATTGTATCGCCAGTGCAGTGCAGTGCAGAACAGACTGGAGTTTATGCATTATTCGGCGATTTCGAAAGTGTGATATTATGCTGATTTGACTACTTAGTTGTCAACTAGCGAATGACAATCACAAGTTGACCGGTAGGAATTTTTTTATTTCGATATATCAGTCGTGAGTAAATTTAAGTAGGCAAATAAAATAGGATTGAACATGCGATTTCTGTAAATTATTTACTTAAGTGTATAGGAAGGAACTCAGCGGCGACCTTAATGTGTTTATAGGTCGTTGAACCGGCGGTATTGCTCGACCACTACACTACGGCTGCGGTTCGTTCATCGCGCGTAATTGTGTTATTTTTGCTGTTTTGGATTATATTATCAATCAAAGCAGCTCACATGAACCCACTTCTGGACATAGGCCTCCCTTTTATTGCGCCATTCCTTACAGGACCGCCTGTGCTAATTTAATCCAATCTAAGCTATTATAAAACTGTAACTGAAGTGTGTCTGTACATTGAAGATATTTACAAAAAAAAGATTACGATATGGTTTTTAGGTATCCCTGACTCGAAATCAACCTTTTTTAGAAATTTTGTCTGTGTGTTTGTTTGTTTATTTGTTTGTTTGTTTGTTTGTTTGTTCGCGCATCACGCAAAAACTACTGAACCGATTTTGATGAAACTTTTTTTGTTTGATAGCTTATGATCTGACTTAAAATCTGGTATATAATTTATGCGGACGAAGTCGCGGGTAAACACTAGTATTCTATAAATGCATGGTCTGATCATCCCCTTAATAAAGTGTCAGCATATTAAGAAGGACCCTGTATACTTTTACCTATTCTGTGACACTACCCTGCAAAATGGGCGGGTGTGAGGGGTGTGTGTGCGCAGTACCGTTTTCGCCTACAAATTTTGTTCTGCGCAGTCAAGGTTTTTGCCAAGTTGTTTGCTGGCTAATATACCGATGAATGAACGTTCTATACTTTACACGGAAAAATTACAAAGCTATTTAGATTGATTACTGTATCCAAGTCTACGATCCAAGTATAATAAGGAACAAGATGCGTTTTATTGAACAATAAATAAAGTCTGTTTTTGATCGTTACAAGTTTCACGAAATAGTTTCATGAGTACTTAACTTAGTATAGTTGCGTTTGAACACTTTCCATTTATAATTGCTATCATATAAAGAGTAATAACGATTATGAAGTCTTATATCTGTAATTGCTGTGCAAGGTTAATTAAACAGTTCATCGTAGGTAGACAATGTTGCATTATCAGCTATCGTATATGGGTTATGATTTAAGCACCTTTGCGTGTGATCTTCGTCTCAACTCTCGCTGCGTTACCTGTACCCGTAATTCCCTGTACCAATGAAATTTTCTAACTTATGTACTTATTTAACCGCTCGCATCCCGGCTTAAGATAACAATTGATATCGAGCGATATGGCGACCGTGGGACTTGACGGGTTAAGGGGGTAGTATTAAGGGGGTACGGACCATTACCCGGCACGCTGGTCCAGTACGGGTTGGTGGGCCGGCCATATCTATCGAATGCACCAGGATAGGTGGGCAAGAATTGTCACGCCCTGGATCCCAGAAAACGGTCGTCGGCGTCCGGGTCGTCCTAGGAAGAGGTCTCTCTAAGTTTAAGCATACTAAGACACAGTGTTCCTTACCACCGCTTTTCCCCCAGGGTCTATCATGCTGCCGTCAGCTGAGCTCGGTGCTGATCTGGCTGTTCGGAGAGCTACGCGGCGCGGACGCAAACGGAGCCCCCTCCAAGTGCCACCAGCTGTCAACTACACGGACACCCATACATATGCTGTTCTCACACAAGTAAGACTTTCAAGTTGTTTAAGCAGGGATTAGTAGCACCTTTTCCCATTCCCAAACTCTTCACGGGATTGCAAATTGTCTAAGTAAGTGCGTGCGTGAACGCGTGCATGCGTGCATTTATGCATGCATGCGTGCTTTTATGCGTCCTTGCGTGCATTTATGCGTCCTTGTGTGCGTCCTGGCGTGCGCGGGACTTGTAGGAAGAACCTCGAAGTCGTTTTTACAGAATCGAAAACTGAACACCTAATAATAATGTAACTATGGAATTTAAAAAAAACTTTTTGGTCTATTCCATTGGCATTTACAATTGAAATTGCCGACTTCATATCCGTCAGAATTGTTTGTGTTCTTTGGTTGCATAGATTATTATCTCAGCCGATAGAAGAATGTATTTATTAACAACTATTGTTTCTCGAATACCAGTGGAGATCATTTCATACTTCTGACATCAATATAGTATTTTTTACAGAGAGAGAACGATAACACGGGTACAAATTTACTAACAATTTTTATTTACAACCACATCTGTTCTGTACCTAAACGTTTTATCAGCAAATAATGACACAGTATGAATATACTGTAATCTTCGTCCCAAACAAACAGACACCGTCTGCCCTTGACATATTATAAAATTTTTATATTTATCTCGGTGTTTATTTACTTAGGTATTATATAGGTGAATACATAACTTACACTTGCACCTACTTACTTCTTTATCATAGTACCTATGCCTACATACTCGTATAGTTGATAGCCCGATAGCTCAGTTGGTAGTAAACCTGCCTGCTTATCCGAGGTTCGAGGGTTCGAATCAAGGCAAATCTGAATTTAGAGTATGAATATTTTAACCCGAGTCCTGGATGTTGTTTTTGTACCTATGTATACACTATCTTTTACCCGCGACTTCGTCTGCATGAAATTAGAATAATATAACAATATAAAGAAAATAACTTTTTTCATTTAATTTCAAAATCCTTTCTTAGTTCAACCACAGCATAAACTATATTAGTTCTCACAGTACGGCAACGGATGTACTTGCGCAGAGCAACGGTGGGGGCTTGCGGGGAAGCGGGCGGCGCGGATTTTCCCAAGATCTGTATGAAGATTTTGGGATCGACTGCGCATGACTAAGTAAGTACCGGGGCGGCGGCGGGGCGCGGCGTATTACGAGCGTTGCCATACTGTAAGAACTAATATAGTTATGCTGTGGTTCAACCCTACATCCTCCGTAGAATCTATATATTCCAGGTTTTATGTTTCTATCTTCAGCTGTGCGTTGCCTGTCACGGTTCTGTTTTATAAGTATAGATATAGGTATGTTTTTTATATCGTTGTCTAGTCATCATAATTATTACAGGTCTTGACTTTGTTACAGGATCTGGGCCAAGCAGAAACTGAGCGGAAATCAAGCCAAACTCAACTCTAATGAATCTCCAGATAAGGGATCTTTTACTGGAAGGTTTGTATTGCACTAATTACACACTTGTAATTGTAACTATTCAGTGATCTGTGCTAGTATAATATGAGCACTAGAATTGATTGATGGACGCAACTTAACTCTCCTAGATACTAAACCTAGACGAGCTCCATACTTTATCGAAAAACAATTTTTTCCGAAGATATAAAAAACGTGGTTAGATCGATTTCTTGAACCAAAAAACCTCTAATTCATACTGTTCATACATTATTTCAACATTATTAGAGCCAATTACAAACTTAGATCAAAATAAAATTAATGGATAGGCCTTACGCGAACATTTCAAACCAGAAAAATGAGGCAAAACAAATGAAAGGTTTACTTGTCACTTGTATGCAAGTGCCTTAGATTTGACAGATAATGGCGCTAGTTTGTATGGACCAAGTGCACCAGTAGTGTGCTTCAACTTACCGCACTTCAGGCCTATCCATTCATTTTATTTTGATCTAAGCTTCAACTTAGGCCGCGCTTAGACCTATCCATTAATTTTATTTTGATCTAAGATTACAAATATACATCCAAACAATTAATCATGCAATAGTATAAAATGTATAAAAGAAAATTGTTTTCTCTGTCCAGGTCACGCCGGATCAGCCAAATAAAATCGGACTCAGAGAGCAAAACAAAACGAAAGCAAGCCAAGCACTCGGACCAGTCCAGCGAGTCCGGCGACTCGGCCCAGGACCTCCACATCCTGAACCGCTCCCTCGCCGTTAAACTACCGCCCCCGATCGACGACTTCCACTACTTCGACTCTCCCATCAAAACACCCAACGAGTACCCGAACGAAACGCTTTACACTGACCCGTACTACACACCGCCTAAACCAAAACCTAAACCAGACGACTACATGAACGACAAACATAGAGAAATTATCGCTTCTGAAATAACTACCTTTGAATTTACTATTTTGATAACAGATCTGCTTCAGGAGCTATGCAAGACTGAGAGCAGTTTATCCGGGTCCGAAGGATCACAAATATCCGTTCAATGCATTAATTTTTCATTAAGAAACCTCTGTTCGTTGCAATTCGGGTCGCTACCGCAATCAGTACAGGATGACAATCTGGAAGTTTCAAAGATCAAAGTGGCGTTGACAGAGCTTCTTATAGTTTCGTTAGACAAAGTCCTCATACACTCAGACTTGTGTGCCAAATTGATTAATAACGGAATACTACCGATGTTGCTGCGGCTGCTAGAAGATGTCGTTTGTAAATCTAGTTGTTTGAGAAGTAAGGAAGACCAGAATCGTGCCAAACTTGAATTCATTGATGAGACTGAATCAGAAAATTTGATTAAATTCGTTTTTGGAATAGCGTATTCAATCACAGCGTTCTTCCATTGCTTATTGATGCAGTGTCGCACAGTCGACAAACTAAGAGAATTCACCGATCAGTTCAAACTTTACGGAGAATGTCTAAAAGGAGGTTTGCTCAAAGAATGTATAGAATTAATGATAAGGATACCTCTAAAGGAAGATGATGTTATAATCCTTATTAAAAAGCTCATAGAGTCGATAGGGAAACTTATAAGTGGTATGAAGAAGATTCGAAGTGAAGTTGTGCATTCTGCAGCGTGTCCAAGAAGTAGACATAAAGTGTGTAGGCAGCGAGTAGCCGCCGGCATGCACCACCATCACGACATACTCGGAGAAGCCGGCACTGGGTTACCTTTATCGTCCGCTTGCTGTATATCTGTGTTATACGGGACTCTTACGTCATTGCTAACAGATGAAGAAGTGTCAGGACATACAGTGTTGAGGAATAAGTTATTAAGAGTGATGCTATCAAGCGGTGCGTGTTGCTGCTTCTCTCCGGGCTTCCTAATGGAAAGTACAGTGAGACTCATGCTGACTCACAACAGCGTTGCTTCCTTGTGTCTCCAAGTGCTAGAACACACGGTGTATGGGGAGTTGGGAGCTAGTATCTTGGCTCCTAAAGTGACTGATCAACTGCCGTGCGCGATTTGTGAACCGTGTGAGGATAAGAGAGATGTAGTGAGGAAATACTGCCCGCACGGTGTCAGCCCTATCGAAAGGAAGAGTGTCTGGTCGTTCTTAATACATTATAACTCTTTGCTGCAGCTGGACAATCATAATAACGTGTTGCATGCGACTGTAAGTCATTTGTTAAGGGTGACACCCAAGTGTAGGATGGAAATGAAATATGAGTTGCTTTTTAGCGTCATTTACCCAACTTTTATAGTGGCTAAACATAGATACATTATTCGGTTAGAAGAGTCGGCGTATTTCTTAACAGTGTCATGTCTAAATATCTTTGCAAGTCTATTGAATACAGTGTCGTTTGCCGAACAGTTCATACAAAAAGGTGGATTGAGTTACGTGTTGGAGCTGGTTTCGTTATCCGAGTTCTCTAACCAATGCTGCTCGATACTTGAAATAGCTATTATCGTCGAAATATTCAAGCTAATGAAAGAAAACTCTGAACTAACGTATTTCAGAGAAATCAGCTCTCTAGCATCCGTCCAAATGCTATTCAAGTCTCTAACAGACATGACGTCGAAATGCTACAAAATATACAAACTAAAACTACCTGCAGATAAATTCGAAGAGCTCTGCGACTTGACGAAAGAGCGCGAGACGCTTGGTCTAAACCAAAGTGCCCGAGAACCAACACGGCAGCTCTCTATACCTAAAGCAATAAATTATACATTCGCTTCAAGCGAAAATTTCATCGAAGACTCAGTGGAGGACTACATAGAGGTGCTAAAGAATGTGGGAACGTTCTGGAAGTCGTGCGCGGGGTTGTGCCTGTACAGTACGATGTTCAGGCAGTACGTGGCGCGGGAGTGTGTGTTCGTGGACAGCTACGCGCTGCTGAAGCTACTGTTACACTGCCTGTGCGTGTGCGAGTGCAGCGCGGGCGAGATGAGGGCCGTCATTAGGATCGTGGAGGCGATCCTTACTGTGCAGTTCGCTTTGTCCGGTGAGTTGATTGTTTTTAAGATACATACTTGTTTTACTTTACGGAGAACAGAGAAATATGAAAAAGATTAGGGGAGATTAGGGGAGAAACATGTTTCAAAACCCATAAATAGTTCTAGTTCAAAACATATGTAGCTTTGTGGTATTGCATCAATGTTTACTTTTAGTTTGTTCTTTGAGCAGCATCATCATCCACAGCCTAAATCAACTAATGTACAGTTTGTAAAAACACCCTAGTAAAGTGTTTCAGACCATCAAACTGAACAACTTTCACTATGGAGCCAACATCGAAACCGCGAACAAAAAATCTGCTGTCCCAATTGTCCCATACATTTGAGTAGAGTCGGTACTGCAGTTTTATATAAAACAACAGTTTTGTTAGGGTTCCGTAGTCAAACAAGGAACCCTTATACTTTCGTCCATTCTGTCTGTCTGTATGCCCCGCCTCAAAACTCGCTCAATTTTGCACCTATTTAATCAAAATTTGGCCCAAAAACAGAAATGTAATAGTTATGAAGAAACAATTTTTTTTCGACCCCTCCAATACGAGTAAAGAGGGGTTGAAAAAAAATGGTTTTTGTTAATAAATAGAGTGTGGTGTCGTTGGATAGGAAAACTCCCATAGAAACTAAATCGTTATAATGCTTCTGTCTCGAGATATATGCGGTACTTTCAATGAAAATTATAACGGATATTGTAGCCCAGCCAGTTTCAGAAAAAACCTGTAACATTAATAAATTTTCTAATACAAATAAGATGGCGTTGCAGGAAATTAAATCACGCTATCGTTAGGTTCCAAATTTTCTTTTAGGTATGAGAATCGACATTAGGTACTACTATTTTCTTATTCTACTTATGCAATGGCTACGGAACTCTATTAAGGGCGAGGCCGATACGCTCTTGGCCGGTTTTATTACGAATTCATGTTTGCTCCCATAGTAAAAGTTGTTCTGTTTGATGGTCTGTACCACCGCTGAAAATGAATCATCCGGTATATTGTTAAACAGACAAGTTCGAAATATGGCGAAGCTTTTTAAAAGTCGTTCAGGAACAATAAATGCGCAGTTACATTCATATTAGCATCAGATTGCTCAGCCAAGTATAACAGTATGAAGCAGTACCACACAAAATACCTCTACACAAAACCGCAGATCGAACGTATCAGTGAACCACCCATACGATATTACTATTAACTTATTTAACTCACTTTACACGGTCACATACAACCTACAGGTAACTCTATACTTCAAGTTCATAAGCAGAAATACGTAACTCAAAACCGAACATAGCATTATCAATCGTAATCCATTATAAAATGGTTTTATATTGTTTGTAGTTCACGAGTGTGTGTCACTTTGTAGGGACACGCGGATAATTAATTTGACGCATTTTTCCAATAGATTGAATTACAGATAGTGTGGCGTTTCCCGTTTTACGTTAATTCTTTTGACACCGACCGACCAATTGTGTTTTCGTTCACCGAAGAGCCAGCAATTCGGATATTATATTACGTATAGCATATGTGTAAAAAAACGTGGTGGTCCAGTGGCGAGTAACCTTGCCTGCCGTGCAGGAGGCGATGGTTCGGATCATCAATGCCGACTCGTACCAATAAGTTTTTCGGATGGGCCCTTTACACCACTGGCTTTTCGGTGAACGTAAACATCGTGAGGCAACCTGCACGGCTAGCATACCACGCTCTTTCTGGCATACGTAAAATAATAAGGATTGAGGCACATCTCGATTTTTATCGTTTTCTCGGGGGTGGCATGCGAAACCTACCGCATGCTTAAATTTCGAGGCATATATATTGTACCCATGTATATTGTACACTTGTCCATTACAAGTGGCGAAGAGCTCACCCCCCGTCACACTGGCTGGACAGAGTTTCGGTAGGTACTACTAGTGAAACGTGGATGTTCGGAGTTTTCAGAATGTCTCTGACTACCCCCCCGGGGATTATAGTCGTGAGCATATGCCTTGCTATGTATTTGTGTATAAAAACATTCGCCTTACACAAAACTAGAGTTTTGTGTTAACGTCTTAATTTAGTCATATTGAAACATGACACATTATAATTACAGTCAAGCTATTTTATATTGTTTGATTTTACACATCTCCGCCTCCCTTCCAGTGGGAACGTACCCTGAACCCCGGAATACAGGGTCCAACTTAATATGCTGACAGTTTTTTAACAGGATGATCAGACCGTCAAACTGAACAACTTTCTGTATGGCACCAACATCGAATTCACGAAAAAAACACATGTTCCATACAAAAATGTGGTCACGGTACCAAATAGTCCAAGTCTCATTGCGTCCAACCGTGAAAAACAATGAAACTTGCATTCTATCCAAGTGCAATTTGGTCCAAGTATCATTCCGTCCAAGTAAAATTTAGTCCAAGTATCATTCTGTCCAAGTATCATTCGGTCCAAGTATCATACGGTCCAAGTATTATTCGGTCCAAGTATCATACGGTCCAAGTATCATTCGGTCCAAGTATCATACGGTCCAGTTTTACTTTGCCTAAATAAAAAACCTGCCAAGTGCTAGTCAGACTTCTGCCCTGAGGGTTCCGTACATACTTGAGTCCCGGACGATTTTCACTGTTTTTTGAACGGATTTCATTGCATTTGTGCTCTTTTTGTTAGAAAACACAGTACCCTATATTAGGCATTTGCAATGTGGCCCTAGCGTAGCGAGGCCCGAAGTGACCCGTCCTAATATGCGCTTTACCTTTAATATGCTGACAGTTTTTATAGGGTACTGTGTTTTCTAACAAAAAGAGCACAAATGCAATGAAATCCGTTCAAAAAACAGTGAAAATCGTCCGGGGCTCAAGTATGTACGGAACCCTCAGGGCTGAAGTCTGACTAGCAATTGGCAGGTTTTTTTATTTAGGCAAAGTAAAACTGGACCGTATGATACTTGGACCGAATGATACTTGGACCGTATGATACTTGGACTGAATAATACTTGGACCGTATGATACTTGGACCGAATGATACTTGGACAGAATGATACTTGGACTAAATTTCACTTGGACGGAATGATACTTGGACCAAATTGCACTTGGACAGAATGCAAGTTTCATTGTTTTTCACGGTTGGACGCAATGAGACTTGGACTATTTGGTACCGTGACCCAAAACTGCAAACCGGCTCGAGCTCGAGCCGTGTTGGTCCCATAGAGAAAGTTGTTCAGTTTGATGGTCTGGCTATCCTCTTCAAAAACTGTCAGCATATTAAGAAGGACCACTTCGACATTTGAAATTTTTATACCTTGTCATTATTCATTTTAGATATTAGTCGACTAAATCATTGCTAAATTTTCCTAAGCTTTGTTTTATTGCTTGATTTTACACATCTCCGCTCCGTTTTGATGGATTCCGGGCCTAAGACTAGCTACTTTAGCCTGCCTGACTATAGCTTGCTAGCTATTTAGTTCGTAAATAATATGTTTATGTACTTATAAGTGTTTTCCGCGACAATTTTCTTATCTCCACTTAAGGTAAATGATTTCGTAGAAATGTGTAAGTACATACATAAGTGAATGTTTGTCTCGGTGCGTTATCGGCGCTGCTATAATTTTAACTTTCCTTACTTAATGTTATTGTTGTTGTGGCTCTGACGTCGGTCGGTATCTTCACCGTATAATTGTAGGTCTAGAAGTCAACAACCTAGAGTTTTGGTCAGTTGCTTGTTTACCCTTAATTGTAGTTACAAATATAGATATTAAATTATTATTGCGGAGTTCACAACCATCTATCTAGCAAATGTAAACTCTCCATTCACCTACTACTGGATATAGAATAGAACTTATTGCGCTATTGGTTACGATCCTTTATCAATCTGAAACCTATTTAAGTACACCAAATTAAATACAGGCTGCTTTTTAATATGCTGACACTTTTTAAGGGGATGATCAGATCATCAAACTGAACAACTTTCTCTATGGGACCAACATCGAAATAGCGAAAAAAGTGTCAGCATATTAAAAATGACTCTGTAGAATGTGTTATACTATGGTATCCTCTAGAATGAGAACAAGTTTTCCTATAATTCTAAGTTCAGTGTAATCTAAGATCGCGATGGATCCGCACGTGCGCATCGATAATAATTTGTTCAATTAACATTACATTAGTATGGGAGTTTGTTACATTTCGCAAAGTTCCACAAGCATCTGAACATTGGGACTGACCAGCTATCACAAGCCTAGTCTGTTACAAAACGGAAAAGTCTTATTCCAAAAGGATCTGTAAGTGCAATGGAAACCTGCGTGAACCCCTACGACATTGAGCAATACGTGACGCTTGCAGATGTGACGTCGGAGCGTTCGAAGACAGCCAGCTGCGCGTTGGTGCGGCAGGCGCTGAGCGCGTCCACGTCGCTGAGCGCGCCCGCGACCCTCGGCCGCGGCGGCCTGCGCGCGCTCTGCGACGCGCTCATACGCGTCTGCGTGAGCGCGCCCAGTGGCAGCCACGCCATGCCGCGCGTGCAGAGCGCCAAGGTACCCACGTCACCTCTTCTATCGAGTAGATAACATGCCATTCTAAGGGCCTGTTTCACCACTTCTGAGTAAGTTCTTGTTAGCTTATCCGACAGATATTTTGACATCATTTCATACAAAATATCTCAAAATATCTGTCGGATAAGCTAACAAGAACTTACTCAGAAGTGGTGAAACAGGCCCTAAATGTTTCCAGCCCAGTATCTTGCCAGACGGATAGCACTACCAGAAGCGTCCAAAAGCTCTGTTCTCGTGCAGATGTCTGCACAGGAAGGGTAAGATACAAGATATGCCATAGTCTAGGAGCAGCAATACACTCGCATATGAAGCACACCTTGGACACTGTCAGCTGATAGCTGTCATTTCTTACAAATTATAACAATTTAAATGAAGAGTTAAGCATGTGCGATACTGAATACGCATGCGGTAAAAAGTTGGTGGGAGGCAGGAGAGTCCGTACAATATGTAGTACTAGATAGTCTTTCTTATAATGTTACGATATGGTTTTTAGGTATCCCTGACTCGATATCAACCTTTTTTAGAAAGGCCATTGAACCTCTTTGTATGGGAGGCTGGCATAGTGATGACCATAAATTTTCAGGAATTTCAAAAACGCGGCGCACCCTGAAACCTATGTATATCGATAGAGGATCTATAGACGAACATAAAATGTCAAATAACATATAGTCCTAAAGTGCAACGTTTTCGAGATAATCCATGTTAAGGATCTTGTATAGATAAAAATCCTAACACATTTTCCTCCAATACCAATCTCCGTGGTCCAATGGTTATAAGACTTGGGATCTTGACACGGAGGTCGTAGGTTCGATTTCCATGGGGGACACCTAGTGATATGTCACTTTATGCGTTTTTCCCCAGTTGTTTAGGGTAATGCAGGCTGAATCACTTGATTGTCTGAAAAGAAAGATGATTCCGTGCTTCAGATGGCACGATAAGCCGTTGGTCCCAGTTACTATCTCTGGTGGTTATTATTCGTTATATAAAAACCACGTCAGAGGCCGTAAGGCGGTCTGAAAAAACTCTGACACCAGGGCTTGCCCACACGATAAGAAGAAGAAGATGTATGGAATAGAAAATGTTTTTGGCATAAAGAAGTTCTATGACACCTTTCTGTAATACCCAGTATGAGAAATATACCGAGGTAGGTAGGTACTTATTGATGATAATTTATTTCGAAAAAAGTTCCTGTATTAATGGCAAACATTTATTTCATCTGTGCAGGTATACACGTACACACGGTGACACATCAACCTATACAAAACCAAAATAATAAGCTGGCCGCGCGACGACTCATACGTCATGCAACCTAAACCTACTCGCGGCCAGCTTATTTTGGTTATGAACAGCTTGATGTGTCGCCGTGTGTAAGTACAAATATGCCTCACGACGCGCTGCATACTTCGCGGTCAACTTATACTGGCAGTGTAAGAAGCAAAAAAAATAAAAAATACTGGCAGTGTGTAGTGCGTCGTCGTGCAGGTTGTATTTGCTATTGTACCTCAACAGATGAAATAAATGTTTGTCTGGGCTATATCCACATGGAATATATTTTAATCATGTGCTATGTCTATGTTTTTCTTAATTGCAATTACAATTTAATTGAAATAACAAAAAATCTAATGAGAACTTTTTTCGAAATAAAGTACCTACCGCTGTATTTTTTCACCAAAAAGAGAAAGGTGTAATAGAAAACGTTTATACCTAAGCACGGACTTGACAAAAAGGCGGACGTAATGTGACACTAAAAAGATGTGAAGCATGAGCATGCAAGGTCCTACATATTCGTTTGTTCTACAAGGGACCTACACTCACACAGATGCACCAGTTCTAGGCTTAGGACCTACAACCCGCCACCATTTTGTACCGCGTCAGCACACACACAAAAATAAATGGGTGCTTCACTCGTGATTAGACAAGATTACGTCAGGTTTTTTTTCAGGTCCGTGTACCTAGGTAGGTATCATAAACATCAACCAAGAAGGGGTGGTATCCCGCGGTGCGTCTGGAAGTCCGATGATAGTAGAAAGGGGAAGGCGGGATGAGCTCATGCAGCTCTGGTGCACACTCACCGAAGTACAATCTGTAGAAGACCGACAAGCAGGCTACTCTGCGGCGGTGGGCTAGGCTATGAAGCTTGGTTTCCACCAACCAGATTACTGTCGCCAATGAGCCTCTAGTTGATAATTAGCTGAGCCATCTCACATGTGGCAGCAATACTTCATACACGATCGGACCTGAGCTTTATGCAACATTAAGAGCTGTCCAGGAGTGAAGTACCTTGTTTAAGATGCCCAGCTTTTTGGCTGCACTTTGAGCCTTAGACTCGATGTCAGCGCCGAAGTTGAGTTTCGTAGTCAACCCATGCTCAGAAGCTCAAGACTGTCGGAAACAGGGACAGATTTATCTTCCCCGGAAAGTAGGAACCAGAATAAACGAACTCCTTTTGGCGTTGAACAGACAAGCCTGTGTTTTGGTGGCGTTGAAGTTGACTAGATTATTGTCACCCCATTGGGAGACAAGACTTAAAGTCAAGTTTGTCCGCTCCACCATGGCTTCCCTCTGCGAACGTATTTCATCCCCGCCCCAAGCGCCGGATAGATATCTCTCTGTGACAGTACTGTCATCTGCATACCCAATAATACCTGACACAAAGAGGTCAGTGATGTGTAGCAGGAAAAGTCTCGCAGAGAGAACAGACCCCTGAAGAACCCCAGCATCAATTGCCATGAGGTCTTCCGACCTCTGAGCAGCTGTCAATGACAACTCTAATCGACCGTTCACTCAAGAAATCAGATATCCAGCTGCAGAGATCAGCAGGGATGCCATAAGCAGGAAGCTTGCTCAGCAATCTAGCGTGCCATACCCTGACAAAGGCCTTCGAGATGTCAAATTACACAACTAGTGCATCGCTGTGTTTCTCGATGGCCTCGCCCCACCAGTGCGTGACATACATCAATTATTAATTTAATTAAATAGACTATGTATTACTGTTTAAATAACCTTAACGTAAGAATTTATATTGCAATAGTATTAAGTCGTGTTATGCTGTAGAGTTTCTGGCCGCATCTTCTCTACAGCGACAACACGTTCCGAAGCGGTGGTAACTTAAAAAAGAATTAACGTTTAATAAGTGTGCTTCAGGCTCCTATATTGAATAAATTATTTTGAGTTTGAGTTTGACATAAGAAGATCCCCAGTCGATCGCCCCCGGCGAAAGCCATATTGACGATCACTGTGTAGATCATTATCTTCTAGGTATGTCCGCAACTTACTGTTAAGTACTCTTTCCATGACTTTACAGAGAATGGAAGTGATGGCTATATGTCGGTAGTTGCAGGGGTCGGAACGAATGCCCTTCTTGGGAATCGTTCTTGTTCTGAGAGAGAGGCGACACAGGCGTGTTAAAACAGGAGACAACTCAGGCGCATAATATCTCAGCACTCTTGCAGGTATTCCATCAGGACCTGGCCTCACATGCAGACTACGCAATGCTCTGCGGACCTCTTTCGTGTGTATTGTCATCTCCGGCATGTGTGGCTGTTTGGCACGAGCGTCCAGACGTGAATTGCTCCTAAACAGAGAAGCATATAAATTCGCTTTCTCAGTCAGTGACCCACCAGGTTTCTGCATGGGAGGCCAAGGGGGACGGTAGAAATTGGATTCGACCGATTTTGAAAGGGACCAGAACTGTTTACTACCAGAAGGGTAGGATGCCAGTCTGTGCAAAGACCGATACTGAGTGCTTGTCTGGATCTGATGTCAGCAGAAAGTCTAAACGATTGGGCGTATGGCCATCGACATCCGTTACCCGCGTTGCTTGATTCACCAGCTGGGTGATATCTAGCGATAACGCAAACTTACGCGTCTCTCTGCCAGCATGGTTAGTTTTCTGGAACAGGAACAGCCACTCGCTGTGGTGGGCATTTAAGTCCCCCAGAAAAACAAGCTCCGCTCCGTCGAGATACGCTCCTCAGTTACCCTGATGGACCTCTTGGGCTCGACTGACTGATGGGAAACTCACTTGTAGACTGCGGGGACGCCCGATCCCCTCTGCAATGGCCACCGGGACCTCCCTTCCAGTCGCCAAGGCTACAGTGGGGCAGCCTTTCACACGTGGCGAGCGCACTACTTGGGCCCCCTACTAACTGCGGTACCGACCCACGACTGTCACCGTGCTTCGGATCCTGCTACCCTCCAGAATGAGTTTCCCGGTACAGTGTTGCTCAGAGGCCAAGACCGGTTCCGAACAGCACAGCTGATTTTCTCCCATTCCCCAATAGCACTGTCACTCCTGCACACCGACGGAACGCAGCAAGCTGCTTGGCGCAAGACTCCAGCAGGAGGGTGGGCGCAAGCCAGGCGGCTCCTTGCGGAGCCTAGTACCGCTGTGGGGGATCGTTCGGCCGTCACCACAAACTTGGTAGTCTGTGGTGGCGGCGTTGTCCGGGGTGGAGGAGGTAGATCCTTAACCACCCCAAACGTCCACCACCTACGTCCCACTGCAGGGCACAGGCCTACCCTCATGGAGGGTGTATGTACGTTAGTCCACCACGCGTGCACAGTGCGGTGCGGTAGACCTCATATACGCATCGGAATTTCTTTTTCATCGTATGCAGGTTTCCTCAAAATGTTTTCCTATGCCGTTTGAGAGCAGTTGGTGCTACGTAGGTACATTAGTCAGAAAAAACTCATTGGTACATGGCATATGACGTCATCCGTGCGGATTCAGACCTGGACCTCAAGATTGAATTCCATAGCTCTCTGCAACTCGCTACCGACGGAGCGTTGCGATTCTATTGATATATGATCGCATCTTATAGGTAATTGGGAGGGGGGGATGTGTTAGGATTTTATACATGATGTAAGTGACAACCTAGCAAATACTGAAACGGTAAACTCAGACCATCAAACTGAACAACTTTCACTATGGAGCCTACCTCAGGAAACGCAAGAAAAAAATCTGGTGTCCCATACATTTTAGTCAGGTAGGTATAACAGTTTTGTATGGGACCGCAGATTTTTTTTCGCGTTTCCTGAGGTAGCCTCCATAGTGAAAATTGTTCTATTTGATGGTTTGAGTTCACCGTTTCAGTATTTGCTAGGCTGTCACTTACACCCTTTAGGTAGGTACAAGGTGTTACAAAAATACAAATAAACATTCAAGGGGGTGGTTTAGACCATCATACTGAACAACTTTCACTATGGGACCAATATCGAAATCAGGAAAAAAAATTAATATACTGTATGAGATATCAGATTTTTTTTTTTTCGCGATTTCGATGTTGGTCCCATAGTGAAAGTTGTTCAGTTTCATGGTCTAAACAACCCCCTTAAGAGTTTTAAGTATTTATTTTTACCCTGTATACACAACATCTTTAACATGCATTATCTCGAAAACGTTGCACTTTAGGACTATAGTTTATAGGACATTTTTTGTTCGTCTATACATACTCTATCGATATACATAGGTTTCAGGATACGCCGCATTTTTGAAAAATTTCCGAATTTCCTGCAAAATTATGGTTACCACTATGCCAAAAAGTTCAAAGCCCTTTGTCTGTTTGTTTGTTCGCGCATCACTCAAAAACTACTGAATCGATTTTGATGAAACTTTTATTGTTTGATAGCTTATGATCGGACTTAAAATCTGGTATATAATTTGTGCGGACGAAGTCGCGGGTAAACACTAGTTCTTAATAAATCTAGCTTCACACATGTCTCAATAGTAGATTCTTAACACACTCTTTCATCTTTCCTTTCTACTACTATACTTACTTCTGCGGTACTTTGAATAAATGCTTTTGAAGTCGCATAAAAATCTAAATATACGTTAAAATAAACAAACAAAAAGACATTTAAAACCCACAAAAACATCAAATAATTCAAGGTTTCACAAAAGATGAGATTAAAACAAAAAAACCGTGTAGGAAGTGTGTCGCAATGTTGGACAACCGATCCACCGACCGGTTTGAAGACCCCAGACACCGTCTAAGCTAGAACCTTTCCAAGGTTTCGACGTAAGCTATTGTGTAAACAAAATATATCTTTATTACCTAGCGCTACGGATGATTTCACCTTACTTCTAATGTACTATGTTTTTGTTTTATATCCAACTCGAAATTAATCTTTAAAACAGAGCAAAAAGGAAGCAATTTGCTTGTGACTTGTAAAAAGTCTGTGTGATGTAATGGAGTGGACCTAGTTAGGATTAGAGTTCCGCGCGGGTCTTTAGTGATGGGTTGATTCATTAATTAATGCCCTGTCGTCGAACTGGTTGGAGTATTTTTCCATTTTTATTTAAATTAGAGCGTCGGTGGCGCGTTGCGGAGAGCTATGGAAACTCAATCTTGAGGTCCGGGTTCCAATCCCCACGGATCACATGCCATGTAACAATGAGTTTTTCTAACTTATGTACGTAATACCGACTGCTCTCAAACGGTGAAGGAAAACATCTTGAGGAAACCTACATACGTTGAAGAAGAAATTCCGATGCGTATGTGAAGTCTCCCAATCCGCATTGTTTACTATGGTCTCTACTTAGATCAAAGTAAAATTAATGGATAGGCCGAAAGCGTGTTAAATTGAAGCACACTACTAGGGCAATTGGTCCATACAAACTAGCACAATTGTCTGTCAGAACAAGGACAATTGCGTACAAATTTGAAATGGTATACGCATTGGTTTTGCCTCATGTTTGTGGCTTGAAATGTTCGCGTAAGGCCTGTCCATTAATTTTACTTTGATCTAAGGGTCTAAATTTGGTGACAAACCGACTGCAGCGCCACCTACCTGGTCGATTTGTCAATTCAAACCTTGCAGGGACCTACTTGAACTAACACAAAAAATCGTCCCGGAGAAGATCAGTGACACACCGACTGCAGCGCCAACTACCGGGTCCAATTCTGTTTTCAATCCATCCAGGGACCCATTAAAATATACACACAAAATGTCATCCAAATCGGTTCAGCCGTTTGGGAGGAGTTTTTTCGCCATTTCAAAGTTTGGTCTCATAGTTGTTCAGTTTGATGGTCTGATGCACCCTGTTCCGGCTTCTAAACGGCCCCGATTCCAAGGTGTATGTCTCGCTCGGGCTCGGGTGTCATAATGACCACACTATTTTCGAGTTCACTAAACTCAGATTTATAATTCGACGAATTTAAATCATAAATCATAAATCATAAATCATAAACTTTATTGCTTTACATGAGGTAGTTACATGGGTCTTAAAGTTTATTTTAGTACAGCTCATGCACCCTGAGAGGGCACTGCAAAAATTGAAGACAGAACAGTGTCTTTCTCATAATAAACAATGGACATTACGACGTGAGTTGGAAATTGGTCGTCGAATTATGCATTTTATTTAAGAACTAATATCTTTATTGAGAAAAATGCTATAAGATTTGGCTGTTGATTGATTACAAAAATGTTTCTTGACACATTCACGTGATCTTTTAATTATCGAAATTTGTTTACGTTTTGTTGCTAAAATAATAAAAATAGTGCTACCTTTTGTCTACGTTAAATTAGGGTACTGTCAATTAAACGAATCAAGCTATGATTAGCTAAATTCTTTTACCAAAAACGTCTACACTCGTTGTTCACTATGCATATTGTCTACAGATCCAAATTACCATAAGCACAAACGGAAAGGTAACCAGAGATATTGTGATGCATAATAGATGAATAATATCCACAACACCCATTTATGCAAAATGTCCATTAAACACAATATGTCAGGTTTCCCAATATTATAATAAGGCAGAATGTCAATTACAATACCAACAGTTACTTACAGCTTAATCGACTTAAATTACATTCAGAACAGTTAGGTGCATAAGCACTAAGATCGTTCGAAGCAAACAACATTTCTATATTTATATTTAAGTATATTTCAATACAAGAGAACGTATTCAAATTAATTAGGTAAGTGTTCTAAAAAGTTACATCTACGGAATGCCGTCGGATTAAACCTGTTCGCGCTTGGCCGCGGTAAACTTTAACCAACGTTGGACGTCAGTTACAACCTTACTGTGATTTGATGTGGACACCTTATATAATTATTTCCATTAGTGTTTCGTAGAGAAGGTCATAAATAGGTTTTTTGCCTTTGTGTTGGAGTAACTTGCGATTCGAGACTTATTTTGTGTTTTGCATGTGATATTGTTTAAATAGTGCCTGTGTCTTATTGTAAAGGAATAGTGTCTAAAATAGCAATTGATTAGTGTTGTTAATACTGCTCGGACATAGACCGACTTAAGTGAGTGCTTCCTACTCTAGGTCTATTAAAGATCATTGGATGTCAATCTTGGTAAATTAACCAATCAGTTATCGAGGTAGGTAGTAGCTAGGAACTACTCTTTTATACACACATATCTCGTAGCCGGCACCTATTCCCTTTTGAGGTGGTTCGATACTTTCCTGCAAATATAAAATACATTTGTGATGATGATGATGATGATTTGTAGCTATGGAGTAGCTACATAATTGTTGTTGTGTTCTAGTGGCAAGTAGCCTCGCCTTTCCTGCAGGAGATGACGGTTCTATCCTGGTCGGTCGACTAGAATAGTACCAATGAGATTTTATGATATTGTGGACGATTTATAATACCTCAGATTTTCTGTGAAGTAAAACATCGTGAGGAAATAGAAGTCTGTGGTGAGGAAAAACTTGCTTCAATTTTGAGGCGTGAGTTGTGTTCACTGTCCATAGTGGCGACGGGTTCCAAGTCGGAAACCTACTCTCTTGTTTTGAATGAAATAGTAAACACGATGTTGTTATTGATTTAATAAAGAGATAATACGTATTAAATGAATAAATGTGAGACGCGGCGTATCTTTACAGCGAGTTTTGATGTTCAAACTATTTGAAGTTAAAGTTAAGCTACGCCCACTGATGCCGGTTCAATGGTATAATCAATAAATCGGTTTCTTGAGCACCTCTTTATGTATGTACTGGCCATGTTGGGGGCTTTGCCATAATCGCTGGTTGGCAGGCAGGTTGGTGATCGCAGTTGGATTGAATGGGTGTACCCAGAAGATGCTGCTGCCCATACTCCGGTGGATCCCTTAGTCTCATTTTACGACACCCACAGGTAGAAATGAGACGGTGCTATTCTACACAAGACAATGTTGTGGAAGGCAGGTTAATCATTTCAAATCAGATGCCCAAACAGGTGCTTTGAATATATTCTAACTGCAAATGCTCATGTGCTGGCTCAACCCTCTCACCCTTCCTCGTAAATTGAGACTTGTGGTATTAAGAATTCTAATAAATATTACTGAACCAAATGTGGGCAGGTGCCGCCACTCGGTTGTCCGTCGGGCAACAGTTCAGCTGATGGTTCGTCGAGCGAGGACAGCGCGTCCGGGCCCTACGCGAGCGAACACAGCGAGCCGCACGTGCGGCCTGACGAGGGATACGAGGTTTGTCTTTTTAACAGGGATTTGCTGTACCACCACCACCACTGTAAAGAGGAATAAGACAATAGGTTGTATTTGTAATGTCTAACATAACCTTATTGTTTCAGGCAGACGTTGAAATAGGGAAGCTGGACGCACTAGCTACGAATAAGTTGAGAAAAATATCTGTTCTCTCCAACATGAACACTATTAATGGTGAGTTTATTCCCTTATCCAATGCATGCTGTCGCTGTAGCCTGTACAGTGTACACATTCCCATGGTCGTGCAAACGGGACAACATGACATGAGTGCGACATGAATTAAAACTGTTGACCGTGTGTTAAGATCAAATCGGGGTTACTTAAGACATGGACATCGTACACTCGTAGTGAAAGAAAATATTGTGAGACGATGCTGATATTTTTGCAGACATCCAGAGCCCGGAGTGTTTGGAGTACAGCAAGCAGGGCGAGCTGGCGCACCCGGAGCTCTGCATCATCGTCGTCGACATACTCACCCAGCTCATTAACAAGTACGTACGTTGTTCAGTACATGTAAACTAGTGCAGACAAGTGCTCGCAGTACAGTACAGTACAGCAAGCAGGGCGAGCTGGCGCACCCATCATCATTATAATCTCTTGTCGTGGAGTATTCGCCAATCCTATTTGTTTTATATCCTAGTGTCTTAAATTCTTGATATGACACGACATCAACCTTTTACTTTACTTGAGCTATACATGGTGTAAGGAAAAGTATCATTAACCTTTAAACCGCATACTCTACCCATAAAACTAAACTGAACTGAACTGTATCTGGTTTAAAGGTTTATAATACTTTTTCTTACACTCTGTATAATAAGTCTGCCTAGATCCTCCTCTGCGTCTCTTCCTCTCTATCTTCCCTTCTAATATAGTTTTAAAGGAATTGTCGTTTCTTATCAAGTGTCCGATCATTTTTCCTTTTGCACCCGGAGCTCTAAAATTTTAATATATTCTCTCTGGCTACTCCCTCGGGGAATGTTGTCTTGATCATTATGGGTAGTGACATAACCCAAGGACGGGCGGTGCGGTGCGAGTCTACATTACTTACGTCGTAGATAGTTTCGACCTTCTCCCTCGTAATCTAATTATTCAGTTTCCTTCAGTCTTGATCGCGTTATTGGTTAGTTACTAATCCGGATTTTAAATAGCCAAGTCTAGTAGCTTTGTTTACAAATAGAACACGTATTAATGCTAAGATATGTTTATAAAAAAACTGTTTTTAACGCCATGTCGCCATAAAACTTAGTTAACAAAAATTCTGAAGAGCCAAGCTAAACCACACGGTGCGTTGCCGTACCGCTACGCAATGATTTCACCGCTAAAGATGTCACACGTGTGGTGCGTTTCCTAGATACGGTCTGACCGCTGTACTGCGCTCCGTAGCGTTTTGACAAACCTGTAGTTTGGACTTTTGAATCGTTTTTTTTTTACTCGCCTATTTCATCCCACTGCTGGGCAAAGGCCTCCCCTTTAATCCTCCAACCATCTCTGTCCTGGGCACGCTCTGGCCACGCGTCATCGAAAGCATCTAGATCGTCCCGCCATCTCTTCCTAGGACGACCTGGACGCCGATGACCGTCTTCTGGGATCCAGGGCGTTACAATTCTTGCCCAACTTTCTTGATGCATCCGACAGACATGGCCGGCCCAATCCCACTTTAATCTGGCGGTTTTTCCCCCCACATCGGCTATTCGTGTTTTGGAGCGCAGTGTAGTGGCGCAGTGTAGTGTTTCTGACACGATCCGTTCTTTTAACACCCAGTATACTATGCTTCATTGCCCTCTGGCAAACCTTGAGTTTGGACTTTTGAGACTCAGTGAGAGACCAGGTCTGGGCACCGTAGGTTAGGATAGGCAGGATACACATGTCGATGAGTCTCCGTTTGAGGGATAGCGGGAGTTTACCCTTCATTAACTCCTTCATGGACCAGTAGCTCTTCCAGGCGTTGTCGACGTGTCGGCGTGCGACTTCTTTGTCTTGCCTACATTAGTCCGTAAGTTTTCCTAAAATGAATAAAATAAATTAAAAATTAAATAAAATACATATTGACATAGTGTATTACCTGCCCATCTACTTCGACTCTACGTTTGGTGCTGTTGGTCATTATTTGCGTCTTCGATCTGTTCATTGTAAGTCCAACCTCAAGGCTTGCCGTGCTCAGGTCTTGAAGCATTTGTTCAAGTTCTGGCGCAGATCGTGAGAAAAGAACAACGTCATCGGCGAAGCGAAGATTGGTTAGTCTTCGCTCCCCGACGACAATGCCCTTCATTTCCCACGAGACCGCCAGCTTTTTAAAAATCTCCTCAAGAGTACTGGTGAACAATTTTGGGGATAGGGGATCGCCTCGCTGAATCGTTAAGAGAAATAATTAAATATAAGTATATTGACAACAGACTGGTGGAGACGGAGGCGCCGCTGCGGCGCGTGGGCGCGTCCCTGGCGCTGGCGTGCTGCTCGCGCCTCTCCCGCGCCCTCTGCCGCGCGCGCCCCGCCCCGCGCCTGCTGCGCCGCCTGCTGCGCCCCGCCGCCGCGCTGCTCACTACCACCGACTCACATCTCAGAGGTATGTGTCACACTGTGCCGCGCCTGCTGCGCCGCCTGCTGCGCCCCGCCGCCGCGCTGCTCACTACCACCGACTCACATCTCAGAGGTATGTGTCACACTGTGCCGCGCCTGCTGCGCCGCCTGCTTCGCCCCGCCGCCGCGCTGCTCACTACCACCGACTCACATCTCAGAGGTAGGTGCTGCTCCCCCCGTGTTTCAAAATCTAGCCAATGCAAAGCAACCTAACCCGTTCATTTGAACCTTGCAGACCTGCAGCACAGTATCCTGGAGCTGGTGTTCGTGCTGGGCTCGCAGGGCATCGAGGCGGCGGAGCTGTCGGCCTACCTGCGGCTGTTCCTGTGCGACGCGCCGCCGCTCGGCATGCTGCTCGGCGCGCTGCAGCGGCTCGTCGCCGCCGCCGCCCCCAACACGCCCGACGACATACTCACCTTTCCTATCGATGTTGACAATAGAGGTCAGTTCGCGTTGACACTTATACTAAGCTCTTTGGAAGCTTTGCCTCACGGGCTTTCAATTTTTTTAACTCCTCCAGGAGGTAAGCGTCAACGTTCCTCCCGCTCTGCGCTGAACGAAGTTGCCGCTTTCCGCCTCGGTCGCGGAGAAAATTAGTATCCTAACCTCAGGCAGTAAATAAGAAAGCTTCAGCTTGATGATGTTTGTTGATCTGAGGCGTTTCTTACTTTCCTGCCCTCGATGTGTAATCTACATTTATGTACACACGGCGACAGGTCGGGTTACCCTGTTTGGACTTTGAACTATTAGAAGTTGAAGACCTTATTGTACCATATTCTTGCAAATAAATGAGTTCTATTCTATTCTATTCTATTCTAACGCTGCGAATCGTGCGAGAGGGTGCGGTATGTTGTTGTTGTTTCGTCTCACGGCACGCTGCGCCCGCGCCGGCAGCCGCGTCTATGCAGGCTCTCTACCGCACTATTTTGTGTTTTGTCCGTTGTGTAGTTATGGGTAAATAGGGTGCGTAACATGATGTGTCGCCGTGTGTACCTACTCTGGTAGAAATTGATAAATGTAACAAATGTCAATGCGTTGCTATGGCTTCACTTACGACGATCAGAGTCAATTCCTTCGCAATCTATAACACCGAGATGGTATCGTATCATCGAATTCGAGTACTAAACACAGTGCTGTGGCAAAATAGGACGAGAAAAATATTTAAAAAATGCTGGTCTACCAGGAAGAAATTGTATAGTGTTTGTACCTACTGTCAATCTACACGGAATACCACTTTCCTTCAATGATATGTTTTTTGTTTGCAACTTACATTGCAGAGAGCGAAGAGATAGCAGAGAGCCTCGGCTACGTGAATATAAGCGGAGCGTCGTCGCAGAGCCTGCAGGCCGAGGCGCTCGCCAGGCAGCTCTACCACGCGCACACGCGCGCCGGTGAGTACACACACACACACACACACACACACACAACTTCATTAGCAAAATAATGCTCCAGTTAGCGGTCAACTTGTTATCAAATAATTTTTAATCTGACTGACATTTAAATAAATGAGAAAAATTTACAAGAAGAGATAGGCATGTGCGATACTGAGTGTGTGCGAGATGAGATACGAATGACTATACTGTGAAAGAAAAATATATTCTAACGCCTATTGTTGTTTGCCTCCGTCTGCCAAGAGAGATAATGTGTCAGAAAATTGTTAGGGTGTAGAGAGTTGCGTATAGTACGTAAAACATGGTTGCAGGTATAAGGTCAGTGTGGTCGGTGGGCGCGGCGCGGGTGGGCGCGGAGGGCGCGGGCTGGGCGCCCTGGTCGCAGGGCTTCGCGCTCCTAGTGTGGCTGCGGCCCCACCTGCCCCCGCCCGCCGCCGCCGACACTACCAGGGACGACGATGAGTGGGGTGAGTACCGCTTTTTGTTTCTGCTCACTACTTTTTTCAATTCAAATTTTTGTCTCGATGATGACGATGTCCTCCACGACGTACCCATCGACGGCTACCCTCATTATTTAGGAACATGAGTTGTTCGTAAGCCAGTGAGAATCCACGAGGAGAAGTCGCTGCCAAACGTACACCGGCCCATACCCATTAAAATTTGGCTAACGGCGGGCACCTACCTATTAAAAAACATCTTGCTTCCAAGATAAGACAAACCTTTTAACTTGACTTTTTATATTCTTCTTATATACGTCGTATATTCTTGTACATACTGCGTACATTTTTAGTCAGTGCGGATAACTTCACCATTTACCTACTCTACTTATCAAACACAATTAGCTGTCGAGTAGTGCAATTTAGTAAGAAACTGCAGATTTTGTTTTTCGCGATTTCGATGTATGCTTCATAGTGAAACTTGTTCAATTTGATGAGTAGAATATGTATATGAAATGTATAGAATATGTGAATATGAATATGTATATAATAGAAAACTGTCTCCTTTATATTAATGCTGTCGAATTGATTTATTGCAGACACGCCAGAAGAATGTCCGAGTGAGCAGGAGCCAGAAGCAAAGAAGTCTCCGTCGAAAGAGAGGCCGCCCGCGCCGGTGTCCACGGAACTGTCGCACGTGTTCTCTGTGGGCCACGACACGCTCATGTTCGAGCTCTGGCTCGACACCGGCACCGGTAAGTGTACCGGCTGTTGTGAAGCAGACACTAGAAGAATGGAACGAGTCTCCTTGAAGGAGAGCTCCACGGAACTGTCGCACGTGTTCTCTGTGGGCCACGACACGCTCATGTTCGAGCTCTGGCTCGACACCGGCACCGGTAAGTGTACCGGCTGTTGTGAAGCAGACACTAGAAGAATGGAACGAGTCTCCTTGAAGGAGAGCTCCACGGAACTGTCGCACGTGTTCTCTGTGGGCCACGACACGCTCATGTTCGAGCTCTGGCTCGACACCGGCACCGGTAAGTGTACCGGCTGTTGTGAAGCAGACACTAGAAGAATGGAACGAGTCTCCTTGAAGGAGAGCTCCACGGAACTGTCGCACGTGTTCTCTGTGGGCCACGACACGCTCATGTTCGAGCTCTGGCTCGACACCGGCACCGGTAAGTGTACCGGCTGTTGTGAAGCAGACACTAGAAGAATGGAACGAGTCTCCTTGAAGGAGAGCTCCACGGAACTGTCGCACGTGTTCTCTGTGGGCCACGACACGCTCATGTTCGAGCTCTGGCTCGACACCGGCACCGGTAAGTGTACCGGCTGTTGTGAAGCAGACACTAGAAGAATGGAACGAGTCTCCTTGAAGGAGAGCTCCACGGAACTGTCGCACGTGTTCTCTGTGGGCCACGACACGCTCATGTTCGAGCTCTGGCTCGACACCGGCACCGGTAAGTGTACCGGCTGTTGTGAAGCAGACACTAGAAGAATGGAACGAGTCTCCTTGAAGGAGAGCTCCACGGAACTGTCGCACGTGTTCTCTGTGGGCCACGACACGCTCATGTTCGAGCTCTGGCTCGACACCGGCACCGGTAAGTGTACCGGCTGTTGTGAAGCAGACACTAGAAGAATGGAACGAGTCTCCTTGAAGGAGAGCTCCACGGAACTGTCGCACGTGTTCTCTGTGGGCCACGACACGCTCATGTTCGAGCTCTGGCTCGACACCGGCACCGGTAAGTGTACCGGCTGTTGTGAAGCAGACACTAGAAGAATGGAACGAGTCTCCTTGAAGGAGAGCTCCACGGAACTGTCGCACGTGTTCTCTGTGGGCCACGACACGCTCATGTTCGAGCTCTGGCTCGACACCGGCACCGGTAAGTGTACCGGCTGTTGTGAAGCAGACACTAGAAGAATGGAACGAGTCTCCTTGAAGGAGAGCTCCACGGAACTGTCGCACGTGTTCTCTGTGGGCCACGACACGCTCATGTTCGAGCTCTGGCTCGACACCGGCACCGGTAAGTGTACCGGCTGTTGTGAAGCAGACACTAGAAGAATGGAACGAGTCTCCTTGAAGGAGAGCTCCACGGAACTGTCGCACGTGTTCTCTGTGGGCCACGACACGCTCATGTTCGAGCTCTGGCTCGACACCGGCACCGGTAAGTGTACCGGCTGTTGTGAAGCAGACACTAGAAGAATGGAACGAGTCTCCTTGAAGGAGAGCTCCACGGAACTGTCGCACGTGTTCTCTGTGGGCCACGACACGCTCATGTTCGAGCTCTGGCTCGACACCGGCACCGGTAAGTGTACCGGCTGTTGTGAAGCAGACACTAGAAGAATGGAACGAGTCTCCTTGAAGGAGAGCTCCACGGAACTGTCGCACGTGTTCTCTGTGGGCCACGACACGCTCATGTTCGAGCTCTGGCTCGACACCGGCACCGGTAAGTGTACCGGCTGTTGTGAAGCAGACACTAGAAGAATGGAACGAGTCTCCTTGAAGGAGAGCTCCACGGAACTGTCGCACGTGTTCTCTGTGGGCCACGACACGCTCATGTTCGAGCTCTGGCTCGACACCGGCACCGGTAAGTGTACCGGCTGTTGTGAAGCAGACACTAGAAGAATGGAACGAGTCTCCTTGAAGGAGAGCTCCACGGAACTGTCGCACGTGTTCTCTGTGGGCCACGACACGCTCATGTTCGAGCTCTGGCTCGACACCGGCACCGGTAAGTGTACCGGCTGTTGTGAAGCAGACACTAGAAGAATGGAACGAGTCTCCTTGAAGGAGAGCTCCACGGAACTGTCGCACGTGTTCTCTGTGGGCCACGACACGCTCATGTTCGAGCTCTGGCTCGACACCGGCACCGGTAAGTGTACCGGCTGTTGTGAAGCAGACACTAGAAGAATGGAACGAGTCTCCTTGAAGGAGAGCTCCACGGAACTGTCGCACGTGTTCTCTGTGGGCCACGACACGCTCATGTTCGAGCTCTGGCTCGACACCGGCACCGGTAAGTGTACCGGCTGTTGTGAAGCAGACACTAGAAGAATGGAACGAGTCTCCTTGAAGGAGAGCTCCACGGAACTGTCGCACGTGTTCTCTGTGGGCCACGACACGCTCATGTTCGAGCTCTGGCTCGACACCGGCACCGGTAAGTGTACCGGCTGTTGTGAAGCAGACACTAGAAGAATGGAACGAGTCTCCTTGAAGGAGAGCTCCACGGAACTGTCGCACGTGTTCTCTGTGGGCCACGACACGCTCATGTTCGAGCTCTGGCTCGACACCGGCACCGGTAAGTGTACCGGCTGTTGTGAAGCAGACACTAGAAGAATGGAACGAGTCTCCTTGAAGGAGAGCTCCACGGAACTGTCGCACGTGTTCTCTGTGGGCCACGACACGCTCATGTTCGAGCTCTGGCTCGACACCGGCACCGGTAAGTGTACCGGCTGTTGTGAAGCAGACACTAGAAGAATGGAACGAGTCTCCTTGAAGGAGAGCTCCACGGAACTGTCGCACGTGTTCTCTGTGGGCCACGACACGCTCATGTTCGAGCTCTGGCTCGACACCGGCACCGGTAAGTGTACCGGCTGTTGTGAAGCAGACACTAGAAGAATGGAACGAGTCTCCTTGAAGGAGAGCTCCACGGAACTGTCGCACGTGTTCTCTGTGGGCCACGACACGCTCATGTTCGAGCTCTGGCTCGACACCGGCACCGGTAAGTGTACCGGCTGTTGTGAAGCAGACACTAGAAGAATGGAACGAGTCTCCTTGAAGGAGAGCTCCACGGAACTGTCGCACGTGTTCTCTGTGGGCCACGACACGCTCATGTTCGAGCTCTGGCTCGACACCGGCACCGGTAAGTGTACCGGCTGTTGTGAAGCAGACACTAGAAGAATGGAACGAGTCTCCTTGAAGGAGAGCTCCACGGAACTGTCGCACGTGTTCTCTGTGGGCCACGACACGCTCATGTTCGAGCTCTGGCTCGACACCGGCACCGGTAAGTGTACCGGCTGTTGTGAAGCAGACACTAGAAGAATGGAACGAGTCTCCTTGAAGGAGAGCTCCACGGAACTGTCGCACGTGTTCTCTGTGGGCCACGACACGCTCATGTTCGAGCTCTGGCTCGACACCGGCACCGGTAAGTGTACCGGCTGTTGTGAAGCAGACACTAGAAGAATGGAACGAGTCTCCTTGAAGGAGAGCTCCACGGAACTGTCGCACGTGTTCTCTGTGGGCCACGACACGCTCATGTTCGAGCTCTGGCTCGACACCGGCACCGGTAAGTGTACCGGCTGTTGTGAAGCAGACACTAGAAGAATGGAACGAGTCTCCTTGAAGGAGAGCTCCACGGAACTGTCGCACGTGTTCTCTGTGGGCCACGACACGCTCATGTTCGAGCTCTGGCTCGACACCGGCACCGGTAAGTGTACCGGCTGTTGTGAAGCAGACACTAGAAGAATGGAACGAGTCTCCTTGAAGGAGAGCTCCACGGAACTGTCGCACGTGTTCTCTGTGGGCCACGACACGCTCATGTTCGAGCTCTGGCTGAATACGTGATCAGTGCATATGAGAATATGTGATTAGCGCACATACTTATGCATTTAAATATATCTTTGACCGTTTTTCTGATAAAGCAGTTCCTATAGTCTCATCGGCTATGAGAATTAATTCATTTATGCATAACTTGTTTATGATATCGCAGGCTACTTCACATTCCGTCTGTCGCGCCCCGACGCGAACAGCAACAAGATAATGAGTGAGACGCAAGTAGACGGCGGCCTGCAGCCGGAACAGTGGAGCTGCGTCGCTCTCAACGTGAAGGAGGTCGTGCACAAGCGCAAGATACATATACAGGTCATTTTGTACTTTATTCCCATGTTAATACATTATTTTTTCTCTTCTTCACGGTGTGGTGGCAAGACGCTAGAAATCCTACATAACAATTACAACAAGATTCAATTTTTTTCGTGGTTTGGGAAGGACTATTGCAAGACCCAACTTGTGACAATGCGACTAATTACTGATCTATTGTTCCCGCTCACATTTTTACATTTGATTCGCCCACTCTCATCCACCTTTTACTTATAATACTCCTCTCTTTGCATTGCAGGTTACGCTATATGTCAACGGATGCGAGTGCGAGACTGTCTCGTTACCTTTACAAGGTAATTTGTAAGCATAATGTAATTACAGGCATCATTTTTATTTCTCACTAGTGTTTTCCCGCGACTTCGTCCGCACAAATTATATACCAGATTTTAAGTCAGATCATAAGCTATCAAACAAAAAAAGTTTCATCAAAATCGGTTCAGTAGTTTTTGCGTTATGTGCGAACAAACAAACAAACTAAAAATTTTGTCAATAGATGGCGCTGTACGTTTTTAAATCGCGCTATCGATATGTTATTTGACTTTATATGAAGTGAACCGCTACTTTTTTATTCCTCATGAATTTACGGTTTTATAATAGTTAAGATTGTTGGGATGTCCTATCTTGGTGGCAACACGGCTATTGTTGATTTAAGGGTGCTCCTGAGAATATTCAATCTAAACTATTATAAAACTGTAACTGAAGTGTGTCTGTACATTGAAGATATTTACAATAAAAATTACGATATGGTTTTTAGGTATCCCTGACTCGAAATCAATCTTTTTTAGAAATTTTGTCTGTCTGTTTGTTTGTGTGTTTGTTTGTTTGTTTGTTCGCACATCACGCAAAAACTACTGAACCGATTTTGATGAAACTTTTTTTGTTTGATAGCTTATGATCTGACTTAAAATCTGGTATATAATTTGTGCGGACGAAGTCGCGGGAAAACACTAGTGGTATATAAAATTAAAGCGTGTGGTTTTCTTTTGCTGATAAGTCGGTAATGTTGCAAATAAACACCATGTTCCTCAAAACTGACACGAGGCTGATACAGATTGTAATTGAACTGCCCTGTGTCTTTAACTTTAAATTCCAACTCAATAATCTGCAGGTATCCTGGTGCGAAAGGTGTCGCCGACGAACGTGCTGATAGGTCACGCGGAGAGGCGGAGTGGGGGCGGGGCCGGGGGTGGAGGGGTGTACCACATGTCGCAGGCCTGCGTGTACCGCACGCCCGTGCTGACCACGTACAGCGCGCTGCACATCACTGCGCACGGGCCCGACCTGTCCTGTCAGGTAACTTATCTAAACCAGGCACTACACTCTCGCGAGAACTTCTCTGCAAGAACTTCAAAGGAAATTACTACAGCTCCTGATGCCGCGAGAATAATGAAGTGCATCCACACTCTCGTTCTCGGCCTTTCTGCTCTCGGCGAGAATGTAAGTGCAGGTACGACCAAAGCCTTAATCAGTCTATACGATATATACGTCCCACTGCAGGGCATACGCCTGCCCTCAAGAATGGTGTATAGGCGTTAGGCTTCGTTCAGATTCGCGCGACGCGTTGGGCGGCGCTAGGCGCGGGCAATAAATCTATGACAATTAGACGCGTGTGACAACGCTTCTGCATAAACGCTCTCATACAGGATCCTTCTTAATATGCTGACACTTTTTTAAGGAGATGTTCAGACCATCAAACTGAACAACTTTCTCTATGGGACCAACAACGAAATCGCGAAAAAAAAATCAGCTGTCCCATACATTTGGCTCGAGTAGGTTTGCAGTTTTGTATGGAAGAGCTGATTTTTTTTTCGCGATTTCGATGTTGGTCCCATAGAGAAAGTTGTTTAGTTTGATGGTCTGAACATCCCCTTAAAAAAGTGTCAGCATATTAAGTTGGACCCTATATATGCAGCATACGTTTCATTTAGACAAACGCGCCGCGCGTAGCACCGCGCGAACCTGAACGAGGTCTTAGTCCACCGGGCGCGGCCAATGCGGGTTGGTAGACTTCACAAACGCATAAGAATTTCTTCTGCTGCTTTCCTCACGATAGCAGAAAATTCCTATTTGAGGTAATGAGAACTAAGTAGTTGCTTATAACATTTTATTTTGTTAGTTTACTGTCGATAAATCATATTTCATTCATTCATTTAACACGGTTTTGTTGGTAGTGTGCCAACTATTTTTAAACCCGTAAAGTGCTTATTTAGGTTCGTAAAACACTAGATTTTATCCATGATGTGTTGTTTGCAGGTGAGATGTGAGTCTCCGAACTTCCCGCTCGTGTTGACGCCCAACGTGCTGGACTCTAACATTGACTGGGATCAGGTTTGTACACTTTTTTGTTCTTCAATTATTTTATTTAAAATGTTTCTCCCTCTTGCTTCGTCCATGACTCCAGAGATACCTACCTGGTACTAATAATCCAGTCAGTAGGTATTTTTGCTCTACAAAAGGTGGTGTAGAAAAGGTCTCCCGGGACTCCATATTTTTTTGGTCTAGAGACCATCTTACCGTATCCCAAATAAATATACTTCTCTGCAGCAATCCTTTCTCCAGGATATATCCACATTTCTCTCCCAAAACTTCCTGCCACGTACACAGCCAACGCCATCTTGTCTGTCCAATTTTTGTAAATAATATTTTTTCCGTTCCGTGTAACTTTTTACCTATAAAGCTTACAGAATAAACATGTATAAAAATTTAAGTAATTTTGTCTTCTTTATACCTCTCATAGAGGCACTTTTGTGATATAGTAAACTGTTTTGATGTTATTTAAAATATACCTAGTTTTGACACCTTCAATTCAAGATGGCGGCTTGCGCCTGCGGCCCCCAAGGTCGAAAACATGGATTTTTACTATAGGCCGCCATACCTAAATAACATTATGTCGAAACCTTTTCTATGGCACCTTTTGCAGAGCAAAGGCTTTTATGTGTCCCCACAGACCGGATTATAGACACGACGAGAGAGAACGAATGGTACATTTGCGGCTTTCACTACAGTAGTGTTGTTGAAATTGCCAGGTGTTCGAGATATCGAGCGCGACGCTGCGCGAGCTGCACGACAACTTGCTGCTGACGTTCAGTGCGCACGCGCACAACATCATGAACCTCTACCATCAGACCGTGGCTCTACCCGCCGGTACGTGTGATACTCCCTGCCCCCCGCCTTTTTCTATCTCATCCCTTCGAGGAAGTTGGGTGGAAGGCAATGGTGTAGTCCTCTCTCACTTTCATTCAGTATCGTACGTGCGTGCCTCTTCTAGTCAGTGCGAGCCCATTTGTATTAAAATCATCGACATTTCACTATTATATTACGATTACAGAAGAGAGAAACCGGCTTCGCCTTATTATAAGTAGCATGCAGGTGAAGCTAGCGCTAGGTTAGCGTGCTACAGATACGGTCGAAATACCATATCCGTTCATAAATTTCGTGCACAAAAAGGTCATATCAGTATGACAGGTTTGCGAAGATCCATTTATTAGACTTACGGAGGTTAAATCTTAGTATAACAGGCTGAATTGAATTTGATTTGTTTTAATTTGGTCACGCTAGTTCCCGATCTTAATAGTCCTCATGATATTTCTATTGGTTCTCTTTTCTGTAATTACGATCATAAGATATTTTCTTTGACATTGAATAGATACGGAGGCAGACGAGCCATTGAATAAAATCGTGCCTTAATTTTCCATGCAGTGTTCTCTAACCGTGTGACGTCATCCGGCCTCATGGGGTCGTCGAGCGCGGGGTCAGAGGGCGGCGCGGGGTGCTCGGTGCCCGAGGCGCTGCCGGCCACGTGGCTCGGCGCCGCGCTGCCCAGCCGCCACCGCGCCCTGCCCACCGCCATACACACGCTGGGGGGACCCGACGTGCTCATGTACATGTTCGCGAGGGTGAGTCCTGTCTCCACTACTACACTACAGGCGCCGCGCTGCCCAGCCGCCACCGCGCCCTGCCCACCGCCATACACACGCTGGGGGGACCCGACGTGCTCATGTACATGTTCGCGAGGGTGAGTCCTGTCTCCACTACTACACTACAGGCGCCGCGCTGCCCAGCCGCCACCGCGCCCTGCCCACCGCCATACACACGCTGGGGGGACCCGACGTGCTCATGTACATGTTCGCGAGGGTGAGTCCTGTCTCCACTACTACACTACAGGCGCCGCGCTGCCCAGCCGCCACCGCGCCCTGCCCACCGCCATACACACGCTGGGGGGACCCGACGTGCTCATGTACATGTTCGCGAGGGTGAGTCCTGTCTCCACTACTACACTACAGGCGCCGCGCTGCCCAGCCGCCACCGCGCCCTGCCCACCGCCATACACACGCTGGGGGGACCCGACGTGCTCATGTACATGTTCGCGAGGGTGAGTCCTGTCTCCACTACTACACTACAGGCGCCGCGCTGCCCAGCCGCCACCGCGCCCTGCCCACCGCCATACACACGCTGGGGGGACCCGACGTGCTCATGTACATGTTCGCGAGGGTGAGTCCTGTCTCCACTACTACACTACAGGCGCCGCGCTGCCCAGCCGCCACCGCGCCCTGCCCACCGCCATACACACGCTGGGGGGACCCGACGTGCTCATGTACATGTTCGCGAGGGTGAGTCCTGTCTCCACTACTACACTACAGGCGCCGCGCTGCCCAGCCGCCACCGCGCCCTGCCCACCGCCATACACACGCTGGGGGGACCCGACGTGCTCATGTACATGTTCGCGAGGGTGAGTCCTGTCTCCACTACTACACTACAGGCGCCGCGCTGCCCAGCCGCCACCGCGCCCTGCCCACCGCCATACACACGCTGGGGGGACCCGACGTGCTCATGTACATGTTCGCGAGGGTGAGTCCTGTCTCCACTACTACACTACAGGCGCCGCGCTGCCCAGCCGCCACCGCGCCCTGCCCACCGCCATACACACGCTGGGGGGACCCGACGTGCTCATGTACATGTTCGCGAGGGTGAGTCCTGTCTCCACTACTACACTACAGGCGCCGCGCTGCCCAGCCGCCACCGCGCCCTGCCCACCGCCATACACACGCTGGGGGGACCCGACGTGCTCATGTACATGTTCGCGAGGGTGAGTCCTGTCTCCACTACTACACTACAGGCGCCGCGCTGCCCAGCCGCCACCGCGCCCTGCCCACCGCCATACACACGCTGGGGGGACCCGACGTGCTCATGTACATGTTCGCGAGGGTGAGTCCTGTCTCCACTACTACACTACAGGCGCCGCGCTGCCCAGCCGCCACCGCGCCCTGCCCACCGCCATACACACGCTGGGGGGACCCGACGTGCTCATGTACATGTTCGCGAGGGTGAGTCCTGTCTCCACTACTACACTACAGGCGCCGCGCTGCCCAGCCGCCACCGCGCCCTGCCCACCGCCATACACACGCTGGGGGGACCCGACGTGCTCATGTACATGTTCGCGAGGGTGAGTCCTGTCTCCACTACTACACTACAGGCGCCGCGCTGCCCAGCCGCCACCGCGCCCTGCCCACCGCCATACACACGCTGGGGGGACCCGACGTGCTCATGTACATGTTCGCGAGGGTGAGTTCTGATTGTGCCAACAATTAATTTGACTAGAGACATACTGGGTTCAAGTGCACCTGATCCTACTACATAAATAAGATATTTTATGCACACGCGCATTCACCCTTCGGAAGTGCTCGCCCATGTTTGTGCATGAGGCATCTCTGAAATATTCCTGGCTTCACCCTGCCTTGCAAAACCAATGAACGATCAACAATCTGTTTTAATATTCACGCGAGTTACATACAAATGCGTACGTATACGGCCGCCTGCTTGTGAGCTCGTTATTCACACCTACGTAAGAATATTCCAGTGTTTGTGTCCAACTGATCTTCCTTTTCAGGTGGTGGAACTGGACGGGAGTGCGGAGGAGCAGGCTCAAGCTCTGGCGATCTTGCTGCGAGCGTGCCGCGTGGACAACAGACTGTACAGCATGCTGTACGGCTCCCCAGCGCTGGACATGCTGCTCACCGTGCTCGCCTGCCACAAGTGTCGCCCGCACCATCAGATGCTCAGGGTAACGGACAAGACATTATCTCCAGTGGTTTGTCACCAGAACGTTCGACCCAGAACCAATTCGAACCACTTATTGTATAAGTTTGTATGCTTGCGACTGTATTCCAATTCGATATCCCCACAGTGTCCCATCTCAGTTAATCAGAGGTAGTCTAAACAGACGGAATAAGTACTAAGAATATCTACAACTACATTCCACTGAACTAGCTCGATTTAGCTTAACTTGATAATATAATAACTACCTAACTAACTAACTAACAAATAAAAAAAAAATATAAAAATATTGGTGAAATTAAACAAATTCTTCATAACGCAGGTGATACTGGAAGAAGCATGCAATAGTCCGATCCTAACGTCGTCCGGAGGTGGGCTGGTGGTGCTGGCGCGCTCTGATGCCGTGCTGCTGGAGCCGAGACTCCTGGTGCTCCTCACCCGAGCCTGGAGACAGCTGGACACGCCTCAGGTATATAACGTCGTCCGGAGGTGGGCTGGTGGTGCTGGCGCGCTCTGATGCCGTGCTGCTGGAGCCGAGACTCCTGGTGCTCCTCACCCGAGCCTGGAGACAGCTGGACACGCCTCAGGTATATAACGTCGTCCGGAGGTGGGCTGGTGGTGCTGGCGCGCTCTGATGCCGTGCTGCTGGAGCCGAGACTCCTGGTGCTCCTCACCCGAGCCTGGAGACAGCTGGACACGCCTCAGGTATATAACGTCGTCCGGAGGTGGGCTGGTGGTGCTGGCGCGCTCTGATGCCGTGCTGCTGGAGCCGAGACTCCTGGTGCTCCTCACCCGAGCCTGGAGACAGCTGGACACGCCTCAGGTATATAACGTCGTCCGGAGGTGGGCTGGTGGTGCTGGCGCGCTCTGATGCCGTGCTGCTGGAGCCGAGACTCCTGGTGCTCCTCACCCGAGCCTGGAGACAGCTGGACACGCCTCAGGTATATAACGTCGTCCGGAGGTGGGCTGGTGGTGCTGGCGCGCTCTGATGCCGTGCTGCTGGAGCCGAGACTCCTGGTGCTCCTCACCCGAGCCTGGAGACAGCTGGACACGCCTCAGGTATATAACGTCGTCCGGAGGTGGGCTGGTGGTGCTGGCGCGCTCTGATGCCGTGCTGCTGGAGCCGAGACTCCTGGTGCTCCTCACCCGAGCCTGGAGACAGCTGGACACGCCTCAGGTATATAACGTCGTCCGGAGGTGGGCTGGTGGTGCTGGCGCGCTCTGATGCCGTGCTGCTGGAGCCGAGACTCCTGGTGCTCCTCACCCGAGCCTGGAGACAGCTGGACACGCCTCAGGTATATAACGTCGTCCGGAGGTGGGCTGGTGGTGCTGGCGCGTTCTGATGCCGTGCTGCTGGAGCCGAGACTCCTGGTGCTCCTCACCCGAGCCTGGAGACAGCTGGACACGCCTCAGGTATATAACGTCGTCCGGAGGTGGGCTGGTGGTGCTGGCGCGTTCTGATGCCGTGCTGCTGGAGCCGAGACTCCTGGTGCTCCTCACCCGAGCCTGGAGACAGCTGGACACGCCTCAGGTATATAACGTCGTCCGGAGGTGGGCTGGTGGTGCTGGCGCGCTCTGATGCCGTGCTGCTGGAGCCGAGACTCCTGGTGCTCCTCACCCGAGCCTGGAGACAGCTGGACACGCCTCAGGTATATAACGTCGTCCGGAGGTGGGCTGGTGGTGCTGGCGCGCTCTGATGCCGTGCTGCTGGAGCCGAGACTCCTGGTGCTCCTCACCCGAGCCTGGAGACAGCTGGACACGCCTCAGGTATATAACGTCGTCCGGAGGTGGGCTGGTGGTGCTGGCGCGCTCTGATGCCGTGCTGCTGGAGCCGAGACTCCTGGTGCTCCTCACCCGAGCCTGGAGACAGCTGGACACGCCTCAGGTATATAACGTCGTCCGGAGGTGGGCTGGTGGTGCTGGCGCGCTCTGATGCCGTGCTGCTGGAGCCGAGACTCCTGGTGCTCCTCACCCGAGCCTGGAGACAGCTGGACACGCCTCAGGTATATAACGTCGTCCGGAGGTGGGCTGGTGGTGCTGGCGCGCTCTGATGCCGTGCTGCTGGAGCCGAGACTCCTGGTGCTCCTCACCCGAGCCTGGAGACAGCTGGACACGCCTCAGGTATATAACGTCGTCCGGAGGTGGGCTGGTGGTGCTGGCGCGCTCTGATGCCGTGCTGCTGGAGCCGAGACTCCTGGTGCTCCTCACCCGAGCCTGGAGACAGCTGGACACGCCTCAGGTTATTATAGTTTCCAAAGTGTCTCGTTTTTAAAATCACACCTAAATATACGGGTGTCAAGATAGTTCGAACGTAAGAAAAACTCCCTGATCTGATCCCGGTCAGATTTTGTTTCCAGTTCCAGTTATCTGATCAGAATATATTTTTATTGCGTATCTTTGAAACACGTCTGATTCTTATTGAACTGAACTCAATAGTTCCAAAGCTAATCGATTTGGGTGTAAAAACCGTCAGCATAATATTAAGAAGGACCCTGTCTATAGCGCAAATGCTTTCCGATAGTATGTTCAGACTGGGGTTGCTTGTCCAGCGGAGATGCGCGGTATGGGATTATATCCTCGCTGCCTCGCAGTCCTTCCAGCCTCGACGTGGCAGCGCTCTCACACAATGTTTATTCCCCAGGAGCTGTTGTGGGAAGTGGAAGGCACCAACGGCACCCGAGTGTCGTGCCGCGGCTCCGTGTGGGCGCTGGCGCTGTGCTGCATGCGCGTGCTGGTGCGGGACGAGCACCCGCGCCGCGCCTTCAACCACTACCAGCTGTCCAGGGTCGGCCTGCTGCGGCAGCTGCTCGTCGCCTGCAAGGTACTGTGTGAGGCACAACGGCACCCGAGTGTCGTGCCGCGGCTCCGTGTGGGCGCTGGCGCTGTGCTGCATGCGCGTGCTGGTGCGGGACGAGCACCCGCGCCGCGCCTTCAACCACTACCAGCTGTCCAGGGTCGGCCTGCTGCGGCAGCTGCTCGTCGCCTGCAAGGTACTGTGTGAGGCACAACGGCACCCGAGTGTCGTGCCGCGGCTCCGTGTGGGCGCTGGCGCTGTGCTGCATGCGCGTGCTGGTGCGGGACGAGCACCCGCGCCGCGCCTTCAACCACTACCAGCTGTCCAGGGTCGGCCTGCTGCGGCAGCTGCTCGTCGCCTGCAAGGTACTGTGTGAGGCACAACGGCACCCGAGTGTCGTGCCGCGGCTCCGTGTGGGCGCTGGCGCTGTGCTGCATGCGCGTGCTGGTGCGGGACGAGCACCCGCGCCGCGCCTTCAACCACTACCAGCTGTCCAGGGTCGGCCTGCTGCGGCAGCTGCTCGTCGCCTGCAAGGTACTGTGTGAGGCACAACGGCACCCGAGTGTCGTGCCGCGGCTCCGTGTGGGCGCTGGCGCTGTGCTGCATGCGCGTGCTGGTGCGGGACGAGCACCCGCGCCGCGCCTTCAACCACTACCAGCTGTCCAGGGTCGGCCTGCTGCGGCAGCTGCTCGTCGCCTGCAAGGTACTGCGTGGCTACGACAGTAATAATAGTACATTTAGGGCCTGTTTCACCACACAAACAGGCTCTTAAAGTCGACTCTCTTTGGCAAATCACGCAAACGCTGTCAGCATTTTCTATTCTTCTTGGGCAAACTGCAAGCTTGTATATTTTTCTGTTTAGGAACGTTTCCTGAACTCAGATTGTGGCCCGCTGGAGCTGTCAGCAAGCAACAGCCTGGTGGAGCTGGTGCGAGGTCTGATGGGCTCCCCGCCCATGCTGGACCAGCTGGCGCTGCTCTGCGACTTCCTGCTGCTCATGCATCAGGTCAGTGAGGATTTGGTTAGCAGCTGTTTGCAGCAACTTACTGTTAGAGAATTTTCAAACCGCCTTAATAGGCGGCAATCCTCTCTGCTATGTGCAAAGCTAGACCAACCTCCAAGAAGGCATCCAAGTCCTCTCTCATCTTCTGGATCTTTTTCTTCAACTGTCCTGTGGGATCAAAAGGATCTTCTTCTATCTAGTAGAAATCAAGTTCGATCCGATCTTGCCACACGGAGAGCACTTCCGGCAACGTCCTCAAGCTCCGGTCGCGTGCAAGTATCCGGGCACAAATACAAGATGGGCCACCGTCCATAGCACAGATTAATCAATAGTTACTACCTTAATAGAATCCACACTTATCCTGATTATGCGCGCTTTTCCTAATTTCGAACTTTGCGCGTCATGAACGAAAACTAAAATGCGCCTTATGTCAATGCGCGACCGCCTGTACCTCGTGAGAGACAAGGCCTCGTACTTACCCTGGCCATAATCCGTGGAGCAACACCGCATTCTAAACCAAAAGGATACGATAGGTTAAAGTTATAGTTTCCGTTCCTCACAGGCCAGCGATACATTCGTGACGCACTCGCGCGCCAACTTCTACTTCCTGCTGACGTCTGCGACGCAGGACACGAGCGAGCTGCGGCGCACGCGGCGGCCCCGCCCACGCACCGGCGCGCGCACGCGTGACGTCACCGACACGCGCAGCTCCTCCAGCGTCACGTCCGAGGACCGCGACGACGACAAGCTCGACCACAGCACCGACTCCACCAAGATCATGAAGGGCATCATTAATATGCACATTAAGGAGGGCAGGTACGTTTAGGCAGGTAGTTTGAGAGACAACGTTGAATGATAGCCGACGAGGCGAGGTGACAATACGACGGATAATGTGTGGGTTGTCAATAATCGTCAGGACACGATTACCACCTTGTGGAAGCCACAACGCCCTGTGTTATGTTAATGAAATTCCGTTACACCGCACGCGCGGCCAGATTGAACTGAAACAACCGTAGTACTTCTCAGGTGTAAGTGTAAACTGTATAGAAACCTACTGACCTACTGACGGAAGTTGACTAACGCACCGCTTATTCGCGGCATTCTCACAAAATGTTTTTGGATACATATAAAAAACCTGATTAGGGGGCGCTGCAATCGACCATAACCTTTAAATGTCAGTGTTCCAAGTACAAAAATTCGTTCCAATGATTTTCCTCAACAAGGCAAGGTTTTTTTTTTTTCTGGTCGGTTTTTAAGAATTACTATAAAATCATTTTGAAAAAATTACGTTAAGAAATAGAACGTATGTTTCTCCACCTTTTCATTCTCGCGTTCTCAAAAAATTTAAAAGTTTAAAAAAATATCTACTTTATTTCCATTGCTTTACGGTTGATTATTAAAAAAGTGATAAGTATGAAATGATCATAACGTTTCTTTTCTTCTATTCTGCGATAGCAATGTAACTGGTAGTTGTTTTGTTGCAGGAAACACAATGTTTCTTCAACTTCAGAGAATTCTGACATCGTCATAGGTAAGTAAATGTCTCGTCTATAAAGTCTGGTCATGTTTTAAATATCAACATTTTTAAGCTAAAGTTAATCATTATAACGGGTTCTAATAACGGGTGATTAACGGGTGATTAACTTTATTTTTTATTAATAACCGCGTAACTCTCAAAAATCATAATTTTTTGTGAATATGAAAAGATTCAAAATGTTAATTTTAAAATTGCTAACGCTCTTTAAACATAAGTACTTATACATTTTTTTATTGTTGTCATTTTTTTAATTAACACTTTCACCGCCCAAAACGACACATTGTCGTCATCGGCAAACGCACCTGAGGCGAACATGACGACTATATGCGTCACAGAACGCATAGGTGTCGTCAAGTGAAAATCATAAAAACGTAAAGTAATAAGGCGCCTTGGCATTGTTCGGGCGTGCGGCTATGGGCGGCGAATGGGTTAAAATCCTGCATTGTAAAGCCTGACCAGGAATATAAATAACCTGGTTTGGGGGCGCTGCAATCGACTGTCATCTTTAATGTTAGTGTTCCAAGTACAAAAATTAGTTCCAATGATTTTCCGCAACATGGCGAGGTTTTTTATATTTCTGGTCGGGCTTTACATTGATTATGATTACATAGTGTATGTCTTCTAAAGCATGTGTGTTTTATTAATTAGAGTATTTATTATTGCTTTTTATTATGGCTTTTGCGTAAAGCACGTATGAAACTTTGCCAAGCACGGTTATTATGTTGAGTTTGCCTGCACTTCTTTAAAGTCGAGGGATTCTTCCGAACTGCATTCGTTTGCATGTATTCTATGCTTAATTCTTAGGAAATTTACCAAAAAGATAGTCAGGTATTATACTAGGCTGGCAGCATTTCTTCCGTAAATGTGATTAAATCAAGCGTGTTATAAGCTCTTGTGGTTAAATTCTGCTCAAGTCTACGGACGGAAATGAAAGATCTTTTCGTTATATCTAATAAGTTCCTTTAGTAAACCGCGGTTGATGCTCGCTAATTAAAGTTTACTAAACGAATGCTCCCGGTGAGTACCGTCCTTAAGACATGAATGTATATAATTAAAGTTTGTGTTGTAATAGATAATATGCATCTATTATTAGTATAAGTATAGGTATAGTTAGACTAGCATGCTATAGCTTGGGGGTGGTTGCAGACAAAGCCACGGCAACCGACACGCATGCCGAGCCGGGTGTCGCCGGGGAGGCCGGGGGGGAGGCGGACGGGGAGACGCAGGGTGCGGGGGACGGGAAGGGGGACGGGGAGGGGTCTCGAGACGCTCTCAACGAGTACATTGTTATAGATGAGGACGACGTCAACCACACCACCGTGGAGATGTACTCCAGCGGCATATATCAACAGGTAAACACTAGTTTGCTTTATTGCGGTGATACTAATCTATTCAGAATTCAGTTAGTCAAACTGTCAACAAATTGTGTCATGAACTGATGAAGGATCAGGAATTCGCTCTCGGAGTTTTTCACCAATGTGAACTGCAACGCCTGCTTAGAATTAGAGACACTTACTTGAATCTTTTTCAAGGTGTACAATGAGTCTTTAATTTTTGCTGTTTAACAAATAAATTGGGTTTTTGTCTTTGTATTTGTTGTTTTTTTGCGCGTATCACATCAATACTAGATACTGACCTGATCTCGGTTCACATCGTCGTTCGTCGATGATGGTTTCAGAATATCTCTGATAATATATTATAGTCGTGAGCATATGCAAGCATGTACTACTGACCTAATGGATGAGAAAGTATAGTGCTTATCTTAGCGCAACATTTAAATGTTTATTTATCGGCTCACTCAATCAGATATACGAAGCACAAATAGTTAAAACTACTACAAGGTTACTAATTTATACTGCTTCTAACACCGACCGTCTGAACGGCATTTTATCAGTGACGTCCAATACGCTGCGCTGTGTTTTTTCTGATGAACGCGGAATTATTCTTAGTTGAGATTCCGGTCTCATCAGAAAAAACACAGCGTACATTTATTTCTGACGAAGCGAAAGCGGAATCGTGTCCTAATTCAATTACACAACATGAGATCTGTAGTGAGACGTATCGGTGTTCTTATCGAACCATTCACACGCACAGACCTAATAATAATGTGTGAACGTACCTATACAGCGTCGAGTCCGTGCTGGAGCGGAGCCAGGCTGGACGGCGTGTGAAGGACTGCTGCTGCTGCTTCGAGACGCTATAGGGGTCTTGCCCGACCACGCGCTGCAACAGGTATTTCACTTGTTACAGGTGCTTTTGCGGTAACGTCTTCAACTCTGCCATAATTCTGCTCTGGAGTTGGCTTACTAATAACCATGCTTTTCGCATTGCTGTCTTTCGTTTGCAAATGAGTGACGTCAGATATTTATCTTTCCTACTCCTGTCTTCTTTGATTTCGGGCTCTAAGAGTCATCCCTGCGCGCTCATTGTCTATAACGCATAACGTATGAACACCTCCAGGCAGTGTTCGGCGCGATTCAGACGGAGAGCCTGGTGGTGCTGGGCAACCATCGCAACGCGGCGGTGCGCGCGGCGCTGCTCCGCGTCGTGGCCGCGCTGCAGCGCCGCGCCTCGCCGGAGCTCAACAAGAAGCTGAAGCAGCACCACTACTATCTGCATCTAGCTAACCAGGTAACCATCGCAACGCGGCGCGTGGAGTCAGTCAGTTTATGACGACGATGGTCAAATATTAGAAACATAACCAAGAAAAGTATAAGTAAAGAATGTCAAATTTAATTCATACGATAAATGTCCTTTATTTGCACACCAAAATAAACAAAAAAAGCAACAATTGTTATACACACAATATTTAAGACCTTAACTTTTATTTGATGTTAAAAAATGTGTTATGGAATACAAAGATATTAAACCTAACCACTAACCTCTGTTTTGCAATCAGATCACACTATATCCAGGCTCATGGGAGCTCGCTACGGCATGCGCAGCGTTGCTTACAAAATGTGACGTGCCTTTGGAAGACCAACTAGATGTGAGTATGATTAGGTGCAGTATTACTATATCTTCAACCAGTTCTATCGGAATGGTCACTCCTGCTGTGAATGAGTCCCGTCACAGAAAGTTTTCTCTACCTCTGCCTTACGTAATGTAAGAAATAAGGTTGAATGTACACTTGTTCGTATACAGGACGACATCTGGATGGAGCTGGGCGAGGAGTCGATGCAGAGGTGTCCGCCGCTGCTGGCGATGCTGCCGAGCTGTCTGCACGACGTGCCGCTCGCCCACAACATCACACTCATCGTGCGGAGGGTCATTGACAAGGTGAGGTACTCTTTAACCTTCCGCCAGGCTAGGTGTGATGCCAAGGGACCGTCATGGTCTGACTGTTGTTCGTCGGAACTTTGCGTTTATAGTTAGCGTGTGAAAACTTCGATAGCTTGCTTCAGGAGGTGTTCGTATCTTTCTTACGCGCCTATGGACACAATTTGGCGTCTCTCACTTGACTTTGGCCACGCCCACAACACAGTATTAGTAGGTTGATGGTTCATCGTTGTTTGGATTTGTTCGTCTTTAAATCATATAAGAGATTAGAGAATGTTTGTCGGTATGTTAATTATTACTAAATATTGTTATGAACAAAACTCCATTGAATCAGTCAGAATCCATTGTAACATTTAACGAAAACTGCTTCATATCTCTTCACAGGCGTCCTTGAAGCTGTTGACGGAAGTGTCAGTGTCGGAAGTGGTGGTGCGTACGATACGAGACGCGGCCCTGCTGGGAGACTCGTGGGAGGGCCGGGACCTGCTGCTGGAGGACCTGCACTGTCTGCTCGCCAGGCTCGTCGTCAAGGCGCTCAACTCTCTACACAGCATGCAGGTTCGTGTTAGTGACTCACATACTAGCAGGGTGAGAGACGCGGCCCTGCTGGGAGACTCGTGGGGAACAGCTAAAATACTGGCATAAAAATATTAACCTACGTTAAAAACGTGCCATCTTCCGCAGACGATAACAGAGCTCCACCACATGCTGACCTACCTGGAGATATCGGAGGAGTCTCACCGAGAGGGCGGCGAGGCCATCACCGCGGCGGCTCGGGACGCTCAGCTTGCTCTGTTCGCGGCGCAGCTGGACCACCTGGAGGAGAGGCTACACAGCTCGTACACTGCACACACCAAGTACGCCAACTACTTCACTACTGGTGAGTCACTGTATATTATATCGCTCTAAAGCTGGTTTCTTACGACGCGTGATATCCTGCTAGTCCTGCTACGTGAATCACGCCGCGCCGAGCCGAGCACGAGCCACAGGCGTGCCCGAGCCACGGGCGCGGCACGCGTTTTATTTATCGTCTGGCCGCATGACAGACTGAGCTATGTAGCGCACTTAAAATGTCGCTTTTATGTAATTTTGTGGATTTCGCTGGACCACTCCATATTTGTTGCCACGATTGCGTTCGAGCCGCGCCTTTGAAGTTACCGACTTCGAGCGGAACGGACACAACATCATGCGCCAGGCTGCGCTTCTCGAGCCTCACGGCGCATAGGCGTAGACCTTTAGGGTTCCTTGACGTGGCATCTTGAATTTTGGTGGCATCAGTAACTAGCTCCTCGCCGACAGTGTTGTCGTCGGCGGTATCGCTCGGCGCGGACGCGGCGGCGCGGGGGGAGCGCGCGGAGCTGGCCGCGCGGCACCTGGGCGCCGTGACGCGCGCCGTCAACTTCCTGCTCACCCTGCCGCCGCACGACGACGCCGCGCGCGTCGCGCCGCTGCTCGACCGCCTGCTCGCCACGCTGCTGCCCGGTGAGTGCACTATACACTATACACGAGGAGATTGACGATAGTAAACAGTGGTGTACCTAGTCCTCTTTTACTCACACTCATTCGGCATCCTACTCGTAAATGTGCTATTCTTTTCTTGTCAATGCGAGCGCGTTTGTGTGAAGTATCTACGATGTGCCCTCAATAACCACCTTTTCTATCGCGACAGCGGTGAGCGCGAACTCGCGTCCCAAGTGGTGGGTGTCGAGCAGCCTGGACTGGGTGTCGCCGCTGCAGCAGCTGTTCTGGTGGACGGCCAGCCCCGCGCCGGGCGTGCGCCGCCTGCAGCCGAGCCTGCTGCGCGCCCTCTACCTCGCGCCGCCCGCCACGCTGCACCTGCTCACCAAGCCCGACCCCACCGCCATGAGGAAGGTACCGTACTGTATCTTCAGCGAGCCTGCAGCCTGACTGATGTGTTTTTGTGCCAAATAAATAAAATAGAAAAAAAAATCATCTGTTCAGAAATCTGTCATTTCTTGCTTGAGTTTCATGTGTCATACTAAACTAACATCCTAACTTCTCCCTCCAGCTAGCAGTATACCTGCTAACGATAATAAAGTACATCCACGCGGAAGCGGAGGCTGGGACCCCACCGGTGGAGCTGGCCATAACGGACTGGGCGCGGGGCTGGGCCGTGGCCACGCAGGCGGGGCTGGCCGAGCGGCTGCCGAGCGAGGGGCTCGTGGCCGAGGCCGAGCGGCTGCTGCAGGCCGACGAGATGCGCTGGGGCCGGGCAGCCGCCAAGCTGCACGCTGCTGTCGGCAGGTAATTACTACTTCGTACGAAACTACATTATGAACCTCATAGCGTACACTGAAACCATTTTTGTCAAAATTAGTATGGACTAGGAGCTTGTGATAAATATCTCAGCAATGGTACCTATGTTGTGAACCTGCTCCCCCTTATTTGGAAGATTTTGCCTCAGCTTTGAAACTAATCAACACTGTGCTCCTCCAGGGTGATATTCAGCAAAGACAACTTAGCGAGCAAACTGACGGAGACGGCGATGGGAATAACGCGGCAGGTGGTTGACATACAGAACGGAGAGCGGAAGGGCTTCATGGAGCACCTGCGCCGCGCTCAGAGCGACGCCGTCGTCTGCACCCAGCGCTGGCAGAGGCTCATAGACTGCTACACGCATGAACAGGGTACGTTTATACAGAACGGAGAGGGAAGGGCTTCATGGAGCACCTGTCGGTAAGCTCCATACAAGGTGGACCGATGATCTGGTGAAGGCGGCGGGAACCCGTTGAACGAGAGCAGTGCAGGACCGGTCGTTGTGGCGATCCTGGGGGTAGGCCTATCTCCAGCAGTGGACATCCATAGGCTTAGATGTTTATGGATACCTACATTAATAGCGATTATAACAATAATGTCGTTCCCCTGCAGCGGTGTGGCACGAGCCCCGTGGCTACCCGCAGTCGTGGGAGCTGGACGACACGGAGGGGCCGGGCCGCGTGCGCGTGCGTCTGCGCCGCGCACACCTCGACATACTGCCGCGCTTCCTCAAGCCCACGCACAGACACAAGACTGGTGAGTGTACCGTTTAATATCTTCTTCGGCATTATTAATCTTCAACGGCATCATCATGTTCCTGCGCTTATCGTATTACTTGAGATCTGCGCAATATGTCTTCTTTCTCCATTTATCTGTGGAAACTTTTAGTTGGCAATTTTGTTTTGGTTATGTTGAACCCTATCCTGTAATTAGTCCGTAAGTTTTCCTAAAATGAATAAAATAAAATAAAAAATAAATAAAATCTCTTGACCGTCATTTCCGTGCTCATTCCTTTTTTACACATAATATCATCTTTCACACAAATTGAATTATGTGTGTAGTTATACTTATGTTGGTTTGGGACGGGTCTTGACGTTTGGTGTCGTCTGACGCGTATAGCTTTTGCACCCCTGGTAGCTTTTCGCCTTATCTGCGCAAGATCTTCCCTGAAGTTTGATGCGTTTTATAACAGTGATCTATGTTTGTTGATCGTACAGAGTCGATCCACCGTTCGGCGCCGCTGCGCAGCGTGGTGGGGGGGTCGATGCGCCTGCGCACGGGGCTGGTGGCGCGGCTGCAGCTCAACGAGACCGTCTCGTACATGGCGCGCGTGACCCACGTCACCGTCGCCAGGGAGACCGTGGGGGAGCTGCTGCTCAGTGATAGGTATGTGCTGCTGTTTACTGCCTGCTGTTGCTGTCAGGGTGTATAAACCGATTGAATGATAGTTTGTGACTACACTGTCAGTTCTGGAATCGATCCTTTGTATTCTAAACCCTTCATTCAACCTGTATCTGGACAATGTCGATTGCCAGTTACAATTTATTACTTGTTCATTTATGCATTTTACCCTTTACCTAACCATGAGCAAATAATAAAATGAAAACTAAACGAGACTTTACTAAGCCAGAATCTCAATGAAACTCACACCCACAGATGCATCCACTTCGTCCCGGAAGACTCGGAAGAGACACCCGAGCACAAAGAGCACTGCGAGCAACAATGCGGCGCCCAGTCGTGGCCGCTGGAGGGCGTCGTGCAAGTGGCCACGCGGCGCTGGTGCCTGCAGGAGCGCGCCGTCGAGCTGTTCCTCGCCAGCGGACACGCGCACCTGCTCGCCTTCACTGACCTGCTGGAGCGCACCGCCTTCCTCAAGGCGCTGGGCTCAGCACACCTGCCCAACAGGTTAGTTCTTAGTAAGGCGGTACGTTCCTTCGCTCCTACCTTTCTACGCTCTACGTTCCTAAGCACCCCTGCCTAACAGGTCAGTCGATACAAATTACTCATTCTGCTGAGTGCGAGCCCTAACAAGCTAATATTTCTCGCACTAGTGCAAGAGAAGATCGAGTGACAAACGAGAAAGTGCTAGAAATGGCTCAGCTGCCCAACGTAACCGCAATTCTCAAACAGAGGCGTCTGCGGTGGCTGGGACATGTGCATCGCATGTGCATCGTTTGCCGCGTCAAGTCCTTCTAGGTCAAGTAGCTCATGACAAGAGAAGCATCGGGAGACCACGTCTTCGCTTTAGGGACTGCGTAATGCGACACATGTCCACGTTCTCAATCGACACTAGCAACTGGGAGGATATCGCTGAGAACTGCCACTTGTGGAGGAAACATTTAGCGGAAAGAACAACTGTGCACGATAGGGCGTGGTTTGCTTCCTTGGCTGAAAAGCGGGAAAGAAGGAATAATCGACTTGCAAACCCAACTGACACAGGAAACCTTAATTTTACTTGCCGGACATGCGGCCGTACCTGTCGCTCTCGTATCGGGCTTTTTAGTCACGAGCGTAAACGCCAATGTATTTCTGTTTCCAATTCTTTACCAGGTTCAAATTTCCTTTTAAGATTATAGGGTTGTTGCAATCACCAATTTAACCTCTACACTCCATATCCACTAACCTAACTACCCATATCTTCAGAGTGGAACCCGACACTCTACAAGAAGCGATGAACCAGTGGCGCGCGGGCACGATCACCAACTGGGAGTACCTGATGAGGCTGAACGGCCTCGGAGGGCGGTCTTACAACGACCTCATGCAGTACCCCGTGCTGCCCTTCGTGATAGCCGACTACTCGTCGCGGATCCTGGACCTCAACGACCCGGCCTCCTTCAGGGACCTCAGCAAACCCATGGCGATACAGAATAAGAATAGAGAGCAGCATTATATTAATACTTACAATGTGAGTTGGTATTATCTGTTTCGGTGCAATTATGCTAAAAATCGCTTAAATTATGTGATATGGCTCTTTGTACATCGACGTTTGATATCCTTGAACCCTTTTACTTAGATCAAAATAAAATGAATGGATAGGCCTAAAGCGCGGTAAGTTGAAGCAATCTACTGGTGCACTTGGTCCATACAAACTAGCGCCATTATCTGTCAAATCTAGGGCACTTGCATACAAATTTGAAGTAAATCTTTCGTTTGTTTTGCCCATAGACATATTAACCTAGCGATAGACAAGCTCGTTCTAACAAACAACATGTCACACAAAACAACACAAAATGACACATTGCCATAGTGACGAAGTGAACTCGGGAACATCAATCAGGTGCGGACACCTCATTCAAGTGGAACATGTTGTTTCTATGAAAGGGCAAGTCTATCGCTAGAGTTTAAGTCTATGATTTTGCCTCATTTTTCTGGTTTGAAATGTTCGCGTAATATCCATTCATTTTATTTTGATCTAAGCCCTTTTATCAGTTTCCATGGCACCCATCAGTCGCAATGGAATCACCACATTTGGAAGGCTTTATAGGCCTTATAGTGTTGCTGTGTTGCTTAAGCTTATTAACTGTAGGCATGATTGGCAGGAAAACTGTACGGTTGGTAAATTTTTTGGCGCTTTTATCCCTACAACTGGTATGTGTAAAATCAACTAATAAAGTGGCTTGATTCTGTCAAGGAAAAAAATCGTTTGTCTGTAAAGTCTGTTTACTGACGATAGTTGCACGTGACGTCATAAGAAAATACTGATGGAATGGTTGCATTTTTCAAAACAAAATTTTAATTTTATTTGTTTGATAGCTATTTTGTATGGATATAGAGAAGGAGGTAAATGGAAATCACAATTCGGTATGTCAAGTTTTTTTTTTGTCTTCATTTTTATATTTTTTACGAACAGAAGACATAATTTTAAGATACCTATTTCATTCTTATTGCGATTCATCGAGTTCATCAATATAAATTTAATTTTTAAATTATTTTGATCTGTAATCTCTAAGTGCAAAAATGGTGGAGAGAAAATAATTCGAACTCCATGGAGAAAAACTACATACAGCTGTATTTAAAAAAATTTAAACCTGCCTCCTCTTTCTAACTCTATGCTGGAAAAAGATACGGCAACATCAAATGTCAAATTCTGACATTGTGAAAGTATTTTTTTTTTCTTAATGGCCGGTTATTTTAAGTTGATTTTATGTTTACCAAGGAGTTCAGAGGTATGCCAGTGACGTCACTGCACGGACCGAAAAACGACGTTATTTTATTAAAAATATCTGTAATCCTTTCATTTTAAAATCTCTGACATAGAAAATATGATTATTGAGACAATTATCTCGAAATGGTTTTCGATTTAGACCTCCAAAAAAAAACTTGACAAACCGAATTGCCGATCGTGCCTCTTTGTCGCTCGTTCCGCGCTCTCGCTTGCACTTCAAACCTTAAATGGAACGCCTGAGAGCGAGGTAACGCCGCATGAGTCATGTTTTTTCGTGCGTGCAGCCGGTTCCATCGAATTATAAGACGTTGTCACGTCAAAAAAAAGGAATTTGATTGGTTGATTTTACACAGCTTGGCTTCTTTTTGGTGGGTACCGGGCGTAAGAACACCCCAAGCATTACTGGAACTATGGGGTGGGTTGAGACATGAAGATCGTGAGACCACAGAACATTACAATTTAAGTTAGGGTGGAATGTACCGCTAAACCTGTGCCGTAGAATTCTTGAAAAATCATTTACAGGGTGGGAAAAGATTTGCTCATTTGCTTTCTCAGGTAGCGCACGGTATTACTTCAGAACTTCTCGTTCGTAATTATCCGTATGCGAAAACTTAGTCTTAAAACTAATCAAGAGTGATGTTCGTCGCAGGACCTGAAGGCGGCCAAGCGCGAGGGCTGCAGCCCGCTGGTATCGAAGGCGCCGCACCACTACGCGTCCCTGTACTCCAACTCGGGAGGGGTGCTGCACTACCTGGTCAGACTGCCGCCCTTCACGCAGCTCTTCCTCAACTACCAAGGTAGCCAGGGCATATATATTTAATTATTGGGAGTTGAGCATGTTGGTCCGACGACATTGCGAGAGTGACGGGTTCGCATTGGATCAGATTAGCAGGCCGTGAAGAATGGCGCAATAGGGAGGCCTATGCCCAGCAGTGGGTTGATATGGGCCGATTTGATTGATTGATTGGGAGTTGAGGCCCTTGATATACTTGTGCCTGTGCTACTGCAACCATTTGGTCGTTTATGAAAAGGGTTGTTTTACAGTTCCCCAGTGATCCCCACAACAGTAAGGAACCGCAACAGGTTTTTAACAGAAATATTATCTTGGTGGTTGCAGTGGCCATGGCTTAGTTATAGTATCTTCAAATCTGGGGGTGTATTCGGTAGATGTATGACGTTTTCGTTCCAATGTCAACGCTACAGACGCTTCAGACCATTAAACTAAACAACAGCTGTTTTATGTGCACAGACAACAACTTCGACATGCCGGACCGCACGTTCCACTCGCTGGCGACCACGTGGCGGCTCATCACCAACGACTCGCCCACCGACGTCAAGGAGCTCATCCCGGAGCTCTTCTACCTGCCGGAACTGTTCCACAACAACGAGGGTGTGTTATACAGACAGGGTCCTTTATATGCTGACGGTTTTTCAAGTGACCATCTCGTTTGTTCGCCTTGTCTGCTTTATCTAAACTATTATAAAACTGTAACTGAAGTGTGTCTGTACATTGAAGATATTTACAATAAAAAGATTACAATATGGTTTTTAGGTATCCCTGACTCGAAATCAACCTTTTTTAGAAATTTTGTCTGTCTGTTTGTTTGTTTGTTTGTTTGTTCGCGCATCACGCAAAAACTACTGAACCGATAATAATGAAACCTTTTTTGTTTGATAGCTTATAATCTGACTTAAAATCTGGTAAGTATATAATTTGTGCGGACGAAGTCGCGGGAAAACACTAGTAGGTAGGTATATAATTATTGAATGGTGCCAAGTGAATATATCTAAGTGGCGTTCTCGTAGGTCTGAACCTGGGCGCGCGGCAGTGCGGCGCGGGCGTGGACAGCGTGGAGCTGCCGGGCTGGGCGGCGGACGCGCGGCTGTTCACGCTGGCGCACCGCCAGGCGCTCGAGGCGCCCTACGTCACCGAGCGCCTGCCGCTCTGGATCGACCTCGTGTTCGGCTGCAAGCAGGTCGGCCAGCCCGCCATCGACGCCATCAACGTGTTCCCCGCGTGCGTGAGTATCATATACAAGAGGCGCCCTACGTCACCGAGCGCCTGCCGCTCTGGATCGACCTCGTGTTCGGCTGCAAGCAGGTCGGCCAGCCCGCCATCGACGCCATCAACGTGTTCCCCGCGTGCGTGAGTATCATATACAAGAGGCGCCCTACGTCACCGAGCGCCTGCCGCTCTGGATCGACCTCGTGTTCGGCTGCAAGCAGGTCGGCCAGCCCGCCATCGACGCCATCAACGTGTTCCCCGCGTGCGTGAGTATCATATACAAGAGGCGCCCTACGTCACCGAGCGCCTGCCGCTCTGGATCGACCTCGTGTTCGGCTGCAAGCAGGTCGGCCAGCCCGCCATCGACGCCATCAACGTGTTCCCCGCGTGCGTGAGTATCATATACAAGAGGCGCCCTACGTCACCGAGCGCCTGCCGCTCTGGATCGACCTCGTGTTCGGCTGCAAGCAGGTCGGCCAGCCCGCCATCGACGCCATCAACGTGTTCCCCGCGTGCGTGAGTATCATATACAAGAGGCGCCCTACGTCACCGAGCGCCTGCCGCTCTGGATCGACCTCGTGTTCGGCTGCAAGCAGGTCGGCCAGCCCGCCATCGACGCCATCAACGTGTTCCCCGCGTGCGTGAGTATCATATACAAGAGGCGCCCTACGTCACCGAGCGCCTGCCGCTCTGGATCGACCTCGTGTTCGGCTGCAAGCAGGTCGGCCAGCCCGCCATCGACGCCATCAACGTGTTCCCCGCGTGCGTGAGTATCATATACAAGAGGCGCCCTACGTCACCGAGCGCCTGCCGCTCTGGATCGACCTCGTGTTCGGCTGCAAGCAGGTCGGCCAGCCCGCCATCGACGCCATCAACGTGTTCCCCGCGTGCGTGAGTATCATATACAAGAGGCGCCCTACGTCACCGAGCGCCTGCCGCTCTGGATCGACCTCGTGTTCGGCTGCAAGCAGGTCGGCCAGCCCGCCATCGACGCCATCAACGTGTTCCCCGCGTGCGTGAGTATCATACGACGACCAGTTAACGCTTTCATCCATAGCCGATTTCGACTACAGTGAAGGCAGTCAGCTACGCAGGATGTGTTGAGTTTTTATGTGTGTGCGCTAAATACACTCTCTCGTCCTTATCCTCCTGAATCTGATGGGGACAAGAAACCGATACGATTCCGGTAAATGTGCTGTCAATTTGTTGTGATTGTTGGTGCAAAAGATGATGACTGCACTGATATTTTGTTAAGTTTGAGTTTACTGCACTGAGTTTTGTCGAATTATTGTATTTTTCTCCCCTCCGGACGGAAAGCGTCAATTATCGTCCCGCTGCGCTAAACGAAGTTGCCGCTTTCCACCTCGGTCGAGGAGAAAAATAGTATACTAACCTCGGACAGTAAATAAGAAAGCCTCAGATCACATGTTTGTTAACCTCGGCTTCGCCTCGGTCAACAATTACATGAGATCTGTGACCTTTAATACTTTCCTGTCCTCAGTGTGTAATCTACTATAAATAGTCAATACTGTCTTCTAATTTTAAACTCTTACCTATAAACAGAGCTGTACCGTCAGCATCAGAGAAATGCTCCCCCATTTTCTTGTACTGTATAAAATTCTCCACAGTTTTAATTCTAAACAAATATTTCCTATTATCAATCGTTCTCGAGATATCTTGCGGAGAATTCGTTAAAGAGGTTATAAGAGTTATCCGCGAATAATAAAACTTGCATAGGAAATGAGATATTTATAAAAAACAGACTTTCCCGCCTTTTGACACGTAGCCAGTGTTTAGATAATCATAAAAAATTCCTCTTTTTTCCCTCAATTTGAGACCGCATCTTTATTTTACTGGACAAATAATGGTTTTAACGTTAGTATAGTCAGCATCGGAGAAACCTGACCCCTTTATCTTAATCTTTATAAGCACTGGGAAGTATTTCTCTGATGCTGACCGTGCAGCGAACATGATGTATGTGTGTTTGTCGTCAGACGTACTACGGGTTCGACCCGGAGTCTCTGCCGGACGAGGTGGACCGCACGGCGGCGGCGGCCATGGTGCGCACGTACGGGCAGGCGCCGCGCCAGCTGCTCAAGCACCCGCACCCGCACAAGCCGCCCGACCTGCAGCCCGCGCCCCAGCTACTGGTAATGTCACTGAACAGAGAACTCTCCTTAACAGAAGTTAGATCAGTCTGGAGGAACATATTTGACCAAGTTGGGTTGGTTACCCGGGGCTGTAAAGTCTTAGATGATGCTATTATGTTTATGGGGTCAACATTGCCGTTGGATTTTAATGTACATCTAATTTGTATAACGTTTTTCAGCTGCTGTACCTTTCGATTATATTTATTTAAACATTGTCAAAAAGTTATTTGCTCTCAATTAATCTTCTCTCGTACATCGCTGGAAGAACTGAACTAATTCATTACACATGAAATATTAACACGTAAATCCCTCCCTCCTTACAGAAGAGCGTATGGTCCGGAGTGGAAGGGGCGCGGTGGGGCCGGTACGCGGGCTCGCCGGGGCTTCCCCCGCCAGTAGTGGTGGGGCGGCGGCGCGTGCTCGGCGCCGGCGGCCTGCAGGCGCTGTCCCAGCCCCGCGCCGCCGCCGTGCTCAACGCCGGCACCGACCTGATCGCGCTGCCCTGTGAGTATATGTAACTATCAGCGCCGCGGCCTGCAGGCGCTGTCCCAGCCCCGCGCCGCCGCCGTGCTCAACGCCGGCACCGACCTGATCGCGCTGCCCTGTGAGTATATGTAACTATCAGCGCCGCGGCCTGCAGGCGCTGTCCCAGCCCCGCGCCGCCGCCGTGCTCAACGCCGGCACCGACCTGATCGCGCTGCCCTGTGAGTATATGTAACTATCAGCGCCGCGGCCTGCAGGCGCTGTCCCAGCCCCGCGCCGCCGCCGTGCTCAACGCCGGCACCGACCTGATCGCGCTGCCCTGTGAGTATATGTAACTATCAGCGCCGCGGCCTGCAGGCGCTGTCCCAGCCCCGCGCCGCCGCCGTGCTCAACGCCGGCACCGACCTGATCGCGCTGCCCTGTGAGTATATGTAACTATCAGCGCCGCGGCCTGCAGGCGCTGTCCCAGCCCCGCGCCGCCGCCGTGCTCAACGCCGGCACCGACCTGATCGCGCTGCCCTGTGAGTATATGTAACTATCAGCGCCGCGGCCTGCAGGCGCTGTCCCAGCCCCGCGCCGCCGCCGTGCTCAACGCCGGCACCGACCTGATCGCGCTGCCCTGTGAGTATATGTAACTATCAGCGCCGCGGCCTGCAGGCGCTGTCCCAGCCCCGCGCCGCCGCCGTGCTCAACGCCGGCACCGACCTGATCGCGCTGCCCTGTGAGTATATGTAACTATCAGCGCCGCGGCCTGCAGGCGCTGTCCCAGCCCCGCGCCGCCGCCGTGCTCAACGCCGGCACCGACCTGATCGCTTAGACTTCTTATCGTATTTCCTAAGCTAATAGTATAATGTCCGTGCAGGTGACACGAGCAGCGGGCCTGCAGGCTCGGAGCCGCTCGCGCTGGTGTCGTGGCGGCACTCGGACAGCATCGTGCGGCTCAAGCGGCGCCGCGTGGACCGGCTGCTGCACGTGCCGCCCAGGGACCTGGTATTGTTATACACGATATCCCAAACCTCAATAACCGGATATATGCTAATTTATAACTGTTCAGAGAAAATTAAAAATAAAACGTATTTTGATCGTGTCCGAGATATAGATTTTTTTTTCAACACTGAAAATGGCCTCCTCACGTTGAACTTTTAAATATAGTGATTACAAATTTTGTAAATTTTTCTATAAAAATACTTGTTACACAATTTTGAATAACCTGTGCCAGCCCGTGTATCTATGCGAGTTATTTCAAAAGTTAGCCCATTTAATTAAGTTTCCAAAATGGTATCTTACCTGGCACTCAAAATATCTCTCTCAAACAGATAACAGCGGTGGGGTCGTCGTGCCTGCCGGCCGCGTCCGGGCACGTGTACGTGGGTCACTCGTCGGGGCGCGTGCTCAGCGTGCGCGTGCAGTGCACGAGCGGGAGCGGGAGCGCGAGCACGAGCACGAGCGCGCCGCGCGCGCGCGCCCGCCTGCTGCACGCGCACCGCGCCGCGCTCGCGGACCTGCACGTGTGCGCGCGCGCCGGCCTGCTGGCCACCGCTAGTGTCGACGGCATGATCGTGCTCTGGGACCTCTACAAGTATGTACTTACTACATGACCCCATTACATTCTATACCACGTTGAAATTAGTCCTTGTTCTTGTCACACACCAATAAGCTTAAAATGTAGATTTACACTCAGTTGCAGAAACGCTCATTAGAGTTAATCATCCATTAAGTCTCTTGCTGTCACTTTTTGGGTTACCTATCGTACTTTCGAAAAAGAGTTTTCCGAATTTTAGTTCACCGAAATCGTTACACTTTTTATTGTTTCCCTTTTTTTTTGTTTCCCCGAAATATTATTCGCCATATTTTGAGGAGCCAGATTTTTTATTGTCCTTTTTTTCTTTTAACCAATGAATCAAAATTCTGTAACACAGTTTTCCAAAGTTATGTAAGTCAGATAATTTACTTTTTCGAATATTTGTTTTTCCGTACAGTCACTTTTCCGCAGAAATATTTAACCTAACCTTTCCTAGAATTTTAAAAAAACCAGATTGTTTTTCTCAGGCAGGGGGCGTCCACCCCACTGCACCTTCAACATACATATAAGCAAACAAGCAAGCATGCAGCAAGCAAGCTAGCATGCAGCAAGCAAGCATGCAGCGAGCAAGCAAACATGCAGCAAGCAAGCAAGCATGCAGCAAGCATTTTGATGCTCCGCTCGCTTCGCTCGCTCCGCTAAGTGTCTTACATGTTCTAACCTAACCTAACCTACAATTTTAAAACCACCAGTTTGTTTTTCTCAGTCAGGGGGTTTCCGCCCCCCTGCACCCCCCAACATGCATACAAGCAAGCAAGCAACATGCAAGCAAACATGCAGCAAGCCAGCAAGCATGCAGCAAGCAAGTAAGCATGCAGCAAGCATTTTGATGCTCTGCTCGCTTCGCCCGCTAAGTGTTTTACATGTTCTAACCTAAACTACAATTTTAAAACCACCAGTTTGTATTTCTCAGGCAGAGGGTTTCCGCCCCCCGCACCCCCCAACATGCATACAAGCTAGCAAGCAACAAGCAAGCAAGCATGCAGCAAGCAAGCAAGCAAGCAGCATGCTAGCAAGCATGTTGGTGCTATAATCCTGGTATCATGTATCTACTAGGTAATTATTACAGAAAACTTTACTGTGTTGTGTCCTAAGTAGTCATACTATGGAAGAAGTTGCTTCTACATTTTAAAACTTCGAACCCAGAAGACCGTTGTCAAAAGAAAAAAAATGATTATGAAATTCTGATTTTAAATTTTCTGGAAAGTGATACTTCTGTCAAGTCTTTATAAGGAGTAACAAATGTATGTGTAACAAAATATCTGTCACTAGAAACTTCTATAAACCGTTTTCGAACAACTGAAATTCGGTCAGTGAAATTTCGAAAGTAAGATAGGTTACCCACTTTTTGTCTTGTTGGCGTAGTAAAAGCTAGCAAAAGATTTAATGGAGGATTAACTCTAATGAGCGTTTCCGCAACTTAGTGTTAATCTACTGTGTTAAATCAATAAAAAAATTATTTCGAGCAGTACGTACGCAGCCGTACTGCTTATACCCGGCTATGTGGGGTCTTGTAGCTTATTAATCTGTAATTATTGTGGACGCATCATCATCATCTTAGCTACACGAACACAATGTATCCCAACAGACTAACATACATCCGCACGCTGCCCAACCGGGACATGTTGCCCGTCACCCACGTGACGATCAGTGAGACGCTCTGCGACGTCGCGTCGGTCCACGACGTGACGCAGCGCACGCGTGACGCCACGCGCTGTGACGTCACGCCGCCTCGCGCCGACGGGCTCGCCGGCGACGGCGACGACGACAGCTACGAGAGCGACGTCAGCTACAAGTACGACTCCCTCATCAGGGTGCACACCGTCAACGCGGGCTTTGTGGGTGAGTGTCCCGAGCGTGTGTACGAGCACGTGCGCGCAGTGACGTCACGTCACCAGCAGTTACGAACTGTAGGCCATGAGTTTTCACCGCACTTTACTACTGTAGTTTCGTCACCAATTTTGTATTGAATCTTGTACAGCGCTCCTAGTGGTTAAGTTGAGAACAAATTTCTGCTATATTAATTGGCGACGTAACTACAGTAGTAAAGTACAGTGAAAACTCATGGTATGCCCTCTGAACCCTCTGAACTAACTTTGTTTACTTGCGACTTTAACATTGACGATTATATCATTGGGAAGTATGAATTTGGAAGATGACGATGTAGTCCTGTTAAAAATGGATGTATTTAGAGTTTGCCCTCAATCCTAAATGGTATCTGGCCATTCCGACAGGACAGAATTGATTGAATAGTTTTTATATTTTCACACACTTTTTTTAACCCATAAGTTCAATGGTCAACTTTTTAAAGATAATTTCAAGTCGCCACTTGGCATATTTAGTTATATCTGACGCAACTATCCTGGACCAACTGCCTCCTTCAATCCGCACTGGGCCGCTTGGCCCATAACCTCTCGCCCTTATTCGGCCCTGCATTGGGTTCCTACAGACTGCACCGCAGACCGCCTGCTGGCCTCTGCAGGGCCTCTTCCCACTGTAGTCTACAGTACAAAAACGATATGTCCATAGTATAATAATTATCATCCGTGTCAACAGGTAGTGTGAAGGTATCGGAGCGAGTGACGAGTATCTGCTACTCGAACGCGTCGGAAGGAACAAGCGTGAACTGCGTGGCGGCGGGGCTGGCCGGCGGGTCGGTGCGGCTCTACTCCTCGTGGGACCTGCGCCACGTGGTCACCATACCCCGCGCCGGCGCTGTCTCACCGCTCCTCAGGTACTAGTACTACTGCCCACCCCACAGATATAACAACTAGTACGTATATACGAACGTAGGTACTCTGCGATTGTGAGACCGTACATGCACTATGTCATAAAAATGCGTAGTAATTTTATATGAATGAACATAAAGCTATAGCTGCTGAATGAAGCTGAATATAAAGTTTTTATTGATGATTGTAATGTCGTTGCAGCCTGAAGTACAGCAGCGACTCGTCCCTGCTGTTCGGCTGCTACGCGGACGGGCTGTGCGTGGCGTGGGAGAGCGGCGTGCAGGGCAAGCCCGCGCCCGTGCGGCTGCTGCCCGCCGCCTCGCTGCTCTGACACCGCGGCGTCATCTGCAGGATGCGCTGCTGCCTCAGGCCCGGCTGAGTGGTCACGAAGCCTCTCACCCCGCGACATAATGCTCTAGATGCATCTTGAACTATTGTGTACTAAGTGTGGAACTAACACGATAAACAAACGTCATGCGTGAATAGGACTAGTGCGGGCGGGTGAAAGAAATAGCTATCTACTAAGTGTGGCGAAATGGTACGATAGAATGGGACGGTATAATAAAGCGCAGTGTTTATAGTAACTACATAATTACTCAATGAGCTGCATTAATGAAAAAGCAAGCTCGACTGGTTCTTCAAATATTACATTCCGATACGAAGAGTCTTGATTACAAGTACCTCAAAACCAAAATTAGTGTTCTTAGAACATTCTCAGAGTGATTTCCAAAATGAATATGGACGAATGTATTTATTATCTTAAGCTCCTAGTCGCCTGTGTACAAACAGACCACAAAACATATATCATGTAAAGCCTGGCCAGAAAGAAAACCTGAATTGGAGGCGCTACAATCGACTATAACCTTAAATGAGCTTCAATGCCAATATTGCAAGTACAAAAATTAGTTCAAATAATTTTCCGCAACATGGCGAAGTGTTCTAATTTTCTGGCCAAGCTTAATAAGTTGAATATCTTCTATAAAAGACTTTAAATACTCTTTTAAATGTTCATAATAAATCAAGATATGTTGCAATAATGTCATACTGCTTTGGAGATAGTGATGTCGTTTCTATTTATAAAATAGCGCGAAAAGCCTTTTTGATCCGACAACGAAGTAACAGGCAAAACCAAGTGTGAAATAAACGACATTAATTTACTCCAGCTACACAGACTTACGACCTTTATTGCCATTGATAGCGGTCAAAAACTTTACTTAGTATAATGTTCCAAAATGGATAAGCTCTAAAAATATATTTTACTAAGATTATTGTGTGAATAGTTGATATAGAGCCATATAGAGCAATTAATGTCTTCCCGAATTATTATTGATGTTTATATATCATAGGTTAACATGACTTTAATCTACTTTGACTATGAAATCCAAAGGTATTTTTGCGCCAAATGTGAAATATATTTACTTAATATAAGCAGCTCTATCGAATTTAACTCTATTTTTGTATATAGCGTTGTAAATAGTATATTTAAACATTCCTTTATAAATGTGCTACTAATATGTTTAAGTGTCAAGCATTTCAATTAGTATAGGCCTGTATTCACTTAGATTTTATTTGCAGGTGATTAGTAATTGCGGGGCATTACTACAAACGTGGATGTTCTGAGGTTTCAAAATATCTCTGACTACCCCCTCGGGGAATATAGTCGTGAGCATATAACTAACTAACTAACTACAAACATTGAAAGTAAATCAAAGATAACAAAATGTAATATTCTATCGGTGATAGCTCAATATTTTTGAATAACCCGCAATTACTAAACACCCGCACTCGCACTAATCAAAGTGAATACAGAGGGCCTACCATGAGTTTTCCCTGTATTTTACTACTGTAGTTACGTCGCCAATTCGTATGACAGAAATTAGTTCTCAACGTAACCACTAGGAGCGCTGTACAAAATTCAATACAAAATTGGTGACGTAACTACAGTAGTAAAATATGGTAAAAACTCATGGTAGACCTACAAATAGAGTTGGCATCTGTAGGTATATGCTCATGCATTTTAGATCTTCAATCGAAACAAAACTGGCTGGCAATAAAGCTTTTCGCCTTAACCAAACACGAATCCAGGGGGGATAGGTGGGATCTATCCCTCAGAAAATCCGAATATTTGTATGGAACAGTGATTTCAGCTATAAATTTTTATCGTTTTTCAATGAAAATCTAGTATGCGCCTAAGAGATATTTTGAGTGGCCTTCAAAAAAGTAAGATCATGAACTGTTTTTGTGAATGCTAGTTTATTTATTGTTATGAACATTGTTGATATTATTATTTTAATAAATAAATTCTGAATAAAATTATTGTTATTTTAATAACTAAAAAGATAGCGACTGTATCTTCACTATTTGACTATAAAACTGTAACGTACGTGTTTCTGTGTCTTTGCAGTGAAGATATTGACGAGAAGGTTAGAAGGAGCCCAAACCCTGCCTGACTCCAAATAGCAGATTTTATATTTATTGTCGTTTGTTTGTGCGAATATTACCCAAAAACTACTGGACCGATTTTGATGAAACTTTTTGTGTTGAAAACCTATTTGACTGTCTAATGCCTCCGTGGTCTAATGGTTAAGAGCATTGGGCTCTTGACATGGAGGTCGTGGGTTCGATTCCCACGGGGGACACCTAGTGATAATATGTCACTTTGTGCGTTTTTCCCCAGTTGGTTAGGACATTGCAGGCTGAATGACTGACACCATGCCTTGCCCACACGATAAGAAGAAGACCTATTTGACTTAAAAAAAAGGTATGGTTAAGTACAATAATTTTGTGACCGATCATGTTATTATCCGTCAGGATTGATTGTGTTCTTTGATTCTAACGCGTGGCCGACCGCCTTGTCTGCTTCTATCTCGTTTATAATCGACCTTAGGCTTCGCATGCCACCTGCACCCCCGATAATACAATAAAAATCGAGATGTGCCTCCATCCTTATTATTTTACGTATGCCAGAAAGAGCGTGCAAGACGCGCATGATGTTTAAACGCTTTGTCGTGGGTGGCGTGCTAGGCTGTGAAGCATTTGAACATGTCCCGCAAATTCGCAAATATCAACCACGAAAATTACCAAAATGCTATAAAGACAAGATGCTAGGCGATAAAAAACGTATAAAAAAGATCGCCAGCCGCCGCAGCTCAGCGGGGCTAGTACGCCAACCCAACCAAATTCGCTAATACGCCACATTCATCTGTCAAATTTAGTCTTCTGTCTCGTTCTGTCGCGTGCAAATAGAAAGAGAGTGGAAGCGTGATAGCGCTATATCACGCTATCGCGGGTTGGCGTACTAGCCCCGCTGATCAACGCCGCAGTCTTGCTTGCCCGCGTAGTTTTTCTCTTATTCTGGTAGATCTTTGAAGCGTCGAGAGCACATAGGTCGAGAGTCATAAAAATAAAGTGCCTCTTAGTAAAATTTTTATTTGATGAAGAGAATAATAAATAAGCATGTAGGTATGTATTGTATGTTTCCATAATAAAAATAGATATAATAAGATTTGGTAAGAAATAAATTTTGGCACGGCAACACTGACTGAATGACGTCAAACAGTGTGACCATTTGTGGCAGATCTCTACGATTTTGGCAGATTTGGCTATCGAATTTTCAATAATATTTTATTTCACATATTCATATTCATTTATTGCATAGCCACATGGTTGTCTACTTCGTCTACTTCTGGTTGTTCACTTTCGTTTGTTTATTTTTTAATAACGAAACATCGAATTTTCACTTTGGCAGATGTTGACGAATCAGAAAAAGGAAATAAGACGAAATATAACGAAGAGATAAGACATACATAATTGATATGACCAAAAATGTTGTAGGTATACTACTTAATTACGATATGATTGGATATGGATATGGACGTACAAAAAGGTTTTATTTAAGTAGCTTAAGTTAAGGTAAACCCTGCTCAAAATCTTTAAAATAAGTGTTCGGGCCTAGTTTGGGCACACTAAGGCCGAGATTCAGAGACGATTTGTAAGTCATAGTTCGAACTCCCGTATGTCAAAATCCATACATTTCGACCCTACTTAGCTCGAGCTAAGACGGAAAAAATCGTCTCTGAATCTCGGCCTTAAATCTAAGCCCCACTTGCGCCAACCTGGGTTAGCACTAAACTCCAGGTTAAGTTGGTAACCCATGATTTTTTGTATAGAAAAACAACTGAAAGAGCCATTTTATCCGGAGTTAATTGCTAACCCGTGGTTGGCGCAAGTGGGCCTTAGTGGCATATTTTTGGTATTTTTCTTTAGGGTGTTATGCAGATTGTGTGGCAGATTCTCTATTTTCCAGATGGTCACACTGTTTTCTAAATCGAATCGGGGGAGTTTTTGGCGGGCTTTGGTAGCTGACGTTTGGAGTCCTCATATTTCATCGAATTTTTATTGTTTATAGTGAGTTTTGGTTCGTAAAATTGGTGTTGTTTTGCGTAACAAAGTGTCGTGCAAGTGAACAATATATAGTTCAGTGAAATATGATGGTGCATGGGTCGTAAACAGGAAAAGCGTTCCGTGATTTTAGCGCGGCAAAGCGGTCGGTTCACCTCTTTCCTTTGGACTTCTCTGATTTTCCTGCGTCATTCGATTGTCTCCAAAAACTCCAAAGAACCATCAAAACGTCGAATACCAACGTTTTAATGTGAAAATAGAAGAAAATGAAAAGTAAATTAAGATTTAGCCGAAAGGTCTAGTAACCAGGCTAGTAAATAACTTGAAAAAAAAAGAAAAAAAAAAAAAAATCGAATCGATCAAAATTTTTTTTAAATCAAAATGGCGATTGTCGTGTTGTGAAAACAAACCTCAAATAATATTCTTTGAAACAAACGTGCAATTTGTTCATTGATTTGCATTCATCGACGTTAAGCAAACCGCGCACTAGAACCGAAGCTAAACCAACCATGGGCTCAAAGAAGCACAAGAAAGAATCTAAAAAGAAGAAGCACAGGAGTAGGTCTCGCTCGCCCCTCGAGGGCGGCGAGGAGCGTGAGCGGAGGCGGCACAAGAAGCACAAGGACCGCAAGAAGGACCGCTCGCCAGACGGTCAGTAACTTCCACTGTTACTAGACGTAACGCACCACTTAACGATTATGATCTCTACTTGCATCTGACCTATGTTATTATTACAACGACATTGCAACACGCCACTGGCGCGCCAAACGAAAATAAAGCTTGGGTTATCTGATCTGAGTAATATTTTACTGTGATGAGCTAATTACTACTTGAATAAGTTGGGCATGGTCTGACACCGATTACAGGGTGTAAGGAAAAGTATCATTTACCTTGAACCACACACTCTACCCATCAAACTGAACAACTTACTCTGGGAGCAAACCTGTCAGAGCAAAAAAAAAAAACATCAGCTGTTTCAGACATTTTTGAGTTGAGTAGGCATTGCAGTTTAGTATGGAACAGCTATTTTTTTGCGCTGACATATTCAGTTTGAGAGTATGTGGTTTGATGATTATCCATGCGCACTTGTTTTGTATCGCAGCATGTATTGTATGGAAGACACAAGAGATCATGATCGGTAGTGGTGTAATTCCCTGTTGACAAGATAATGGCATATTTTGCTCATTATTTCAGACTCGGTGGCATTCGAGTGGGCCACTGCGTCCTGAGTGCGTCTTCTGCGAGGTGGGTATTATATAATCATAGTGTCTTCGTGAACCTGGTATAATGCTAAACTCTGCGTAAATAATGTACCTGCACGACTTATAAGTTTCATGGAGAGACGAGTGAAATGGTATTGGTGTATGTATGTTATGTAAAGTCTTTATTATGAGCCTATAGATTCAGTACTCTGACCTTTATTAGTATGACCCGTAAAATAACTGTTAGTTAAAATTCACAGCTAGGTATTTGTGTCCATGGAACTAAAATTTCAAGTTTTCATTAAATTTATGCAATGATAGCCATCGTACAGTGATAAAATGGTCAATCAAATAGATGTAAAAGTTGTTTGATTTTTATAGTACAGTAGTTCAAGGAAAACAATGGGCATCGGAAAACATCGGAAATAATCGTAAAAGCAGCTCTATATCATTATACAATACTGCCTAGTTTCGGTTGGTCATCTTCAGGAACACGACGAAGTTAGTTGATGCCCATTATTTTCCTGGAAATACTGTATTAATAATATTATTTACAAGATATAAAACAGATATTGTTACGAATACAGTCTTCTGTCATATGGCATGTTATTGAGTTTGGCTTGCTCTGAACTTGCCATATTGTTGTATTATTATTTTACTTGGAAGAAAAGAGATTGGTTAATTAATGGACATGGTAAGTTTAGTAGAATAGTTCAAGAGAGCCTTTATGGGATAATTATCACGATAATTTTACGAAACGAAAATGCCAAAGACTAGTTGCTGTTTGGTCTGTACTGTACGCAGACGGGGTAAAATTCATATCATTAGCATCCTTTTAAACTAACAGCACAGCACAAGAAAGAGTATTTATTACTACAACTACGTATGGACACTCCCACCAACTTTTTGCCTTCTCCTTTTTGCTTTATTGCCCTCTGGCTACCTCAGTGGTTACATGCATGAAACTAATAAGTATGATTTTCGCATGTGCTGACGTCATGACATCATCTTGTCAAAATCACTTTTCGTAGGTGAGGTCACTAACTTATAGTTTATTTACATTACTGTATAGTATCAATTATTTTATTAGATAGACTATGTATTATTGTATACATAACCGTAGCTTAAGAATTTATGCTGTAATAGTTTTAAGTCGTGTTATGTTGTAGAGTTTCAGGCCGCATCTTCTCTACAGCGACAACACGTTCCGACGCGGTGGTAGCTTAAAATAGATTTGACGTTTAATAAGTGTGCTTCAAGCTCCTATATTGAATAAATTATATTGACTTTGACTTTGACTTAGGCAGTGTCCAGTCTATTAACTGAACAACTTTTACTATGGGAGCAAATTGATCAGAGCAAACAAAAAATCTGCCGTTGCATACAATAGAATGGAGTAGACATTGCAGTTTAGCATGGAACAGTAGATTTTTATTTGCTCCAATCTGTTTCCTACAGTAGTAAAAGTTGTTCAGTTTATGGGTAGACTCTTAGTTTGAAAGTATGCTAATGATGTCAATTTCACCCTGTATGTGTGCATTAAAGCAAAAACGGTGTTTAAGATCTTTTAGCTAGAAAATTTGCTCAAATCTAAGAATCAGCTTGGCTTGGGTATAATTATCAAAGAAAATAATTATCTTGATAATTTGAAACTGCTGTAATCCACCTCCCATACCACTGAGATGGGGTGAGGTCAAAATTGGGAGCTGGGAGTGTCAGGTCAGTACTGTACGTCTATACATACTCTTTCTTACACTGTGCTGGCTGATGTTGTACCTTCAGACTAGAGAAGGGAGCCCGATAAATATTTTTTTTAAATTCTTTTTTTAGGGACTTTTATACAAAATTGTTATGTACACACGGCGATACATCAAGCTACGCCAAACCAAAATAAGCTGGTCGCTCGTAGGTATAACGTAACGGGGCCAGCTAATTTTTGTTTCGCATAGTTTGATGTGTCGCCGTGTGTACATGTCTGTCCTAGGTCAGTCCCATCGTACCTTATGTCTAGATTTACCTACTCTAACTTAGTTATTATAATTTACCTAATGAGACACTGATGAGTTTGCATATGCGAATACTTTTCTAGCAGCATCAGAGAATTAGACAAGAAGATTCAGAGCCTGGTGTTCTGATAGGTAGAGTAATTCTAAAACAGAGTCATCCTAAATCAGAATTAATAAAAAAGATAAATATAAATTACTGCAGCAAACATAGAACTGGTTCCCATATAATAATATAATTTGAAATTTTAAAACAAAATCTTATGTAAAGCCTGACCAGGAATATAAAAAACCTGGTTTGGGGGCGCTGTAATCGACTGTCACCTTTAATGTTAGTGTTCCAAGTACAAAAATTAGTTCCAATGATTTACCGCAACATGGCAAGGTTTTTTATATTTCTGGTCAGGCTTTAATTACGTAATTACCGACTGCTCTCAAACAATGAAGGAAAACATCGTAAGGATGATTCGTGTGTGAAGTCTACCAACCCGCCTTGGATACGCGTGGTGGACTAACGCCCGTGCACGCTCCTTGGAAGGTATGCCTGTGCCCTGCAGTGGGACTTATATAGGCTGATAAATCATTCTACCAATGCTGAATAAATATTGTTTATTATGAAAACTTTTCAGTCAATGTTGAAATGACTTTTATCAATCACCATAGGAAATATTACTTAATGTTATTTATTAGTTATTATTAATGCAGTTATTTATTAGTTTATTATTAATGCATACAGACACAATGGTACAAAGCCAAAAAATTCACAATTATGAAAACCTTAAAGCATAGCTCACTATCCTGCAAATTTGATCTAATTTGAGTTACATTGCAGCAATAAGTGAATTTCTCTGAAGAGATAATAAAAGAGGATATCAAATTAGGCAATTTAGTTTAAATTGAATCCGATTTCCAGGATTAGCAATTAGCATGTCCATGAATGATGTACAAATATGAGCAATAAGTTTTTAACTAATCAAAGCCCATGCAAAAGGAACACCAAAATAATTACCAGTATAAGGGCCTGTTTCACCACTTTTGTATAAGCCATTGTCATATAAGTATGACATATCTTTCAAACGAAATATGATGTTAAACGATCTATCAACTAAGCTTACAATGACTCATCCGAAAGTGGTGAAACAGGTCCTTAGTGTGGTATTCATTGCGCGGAAGGGCTCCACAGTCGGTAAAGTGTTGTTGTGTGTTTGTTACAGTTGAAGAGGTGCCGGTGGACTCTCACCTGAAGCCGGAGGGTAATGGGGCGTCGCGCAGCCGCAGTAACAGCGCCGAGCGCGAGCGCGAGCGGGACCGCAGGGCGCGCGAACCGCGCACCGGCAGGGACGACACCATTCTGAGGTTTGTTGTTACATTGACGATTTTTCATTGATATTTTAATGTTGCACAAAAAAAAATCAGAAATGAAGAAATTGCCGAAGAATCAAGGTACCTGGGATAGCCTGAAGAATTTCTCGTGAAGCAAATGGTCGATAGGTACTAAAATTTCTCGAGTGGCGATCGCGTAACAGAATGCGCAGTTTGGGCACACCTTTGTCATTTCATAATGTAACAGAAGAGGAAACCATGTACGATACTGAGTGAGTGCGAGCTCTGTAGAGCCTTTGGGTACGCCCCCCACCCCAACAATCCTCTCATAGCAATACATAATAATGTCTAAGGGTCTGTTTCGAAGAATAGAATATAATTCTTTATTTGCCTTATTGTACATAAATATTAAAGCTAGTTTATACAATATTTAAACAATAAAATACATGACATGTGTGTACAATATAGACAAAAGGGTGTGTGACTCAGTTTACAGCAGTTGGCGGATCCAACGACCACCAAGAGATAAATAAAATTATGGGTACAATTCGTACAAATAGAATAAAACAAAACAGGAACATATTGCTCGTAAATTGGTTATTAATAAAAATCAAAAGAAGGTTTTTATACACCTAATAAGTGTTTTAATTTCAAATAGCCTTTATTTCTGGAGGTATTTTCCATATACCTATAAAGCTAGTAATGTAATACTTCATTTACAGTTAATGAATTTACATTAAAAAGCAGCTCTGTAAGTTAAGTAGATCTTGAGATACAACACTTCAAACATTGGCCATTTTTCCCAAAAAGTTCAAAATTGTAGTTTTAGCCGTCTTCCGAACAGGATATCGGCTAAAACACTCATTCTGCGAGGAAAATTATAAGAAATGAATTTGTAAATCAGTTATGTAACTTTAATTTAAGTGTAGGTAGAACCCTGTACAGTTATTTTAATTCCTTTGTTATCAGGAAAAACTAAATGTAGGGGAAATCTGTTTTTCAAAAAATTGGTCCTGACGAATTGCAGGAATTTTGTAAAGGATTATAAAGACATAACTCAGTGGTAAATAATGTATATTATGCAAAATGACATTGAGTATGATTAATAAATAATCTATCTGTACTATAACAAAACTGTAAATGTTTGTTTGTTTGTTCGCGCATCACGACAAAAACTACTGGACCGATATTAATTTAACTTTTTTGCATTTGAAGCTTATAATTAGACACATAAATTGATATACATTTGATCTCACTACTATGACGAGTGCCGGTGCGGATGAAGTCGTGGGCAAATCTAGTACTATTATTATTAAACCGTAAATATTTGTTTGTTTGTTCGCGCTTCACGCGAAAAGTACTAAACCGATTTTGATGAAACTGTCGAGATCTGCAAGCTTATGGTTAGACTTACAATTTGGTATATCATTTATTTTGATACGATGAAGGGAATCCGTGTGAACGAAGTCGCGGGAGAACTAGTAATTACAAAATTATCAACATTATATAAAAACGAGAGTTTTCCTACGGCTTCGTCCGCACGGGTACCCGTCATTGTAGCAAGTTAAATTATGTACCAGATTTTACGTCTAACCATAGCCTTTTAAATGCAATAAGTTTCATCAATATCGGTTTAGTAGTTTTCACGTGATGCGCGGACAATCAAACAAACATTTTCGGTTTAATAATAGTACTAGATTTGCCCACATCTTCATCCGCACCGGCACTCGTCATGGTAGTGAGATCAAATATGTATCAGTTTATACGTCTAATTATAAGCTTTGAAATACATTTTCGCGTGATGCGCGAACTAGCAACCAAACAAACATTTACAGTTTTGTTAAAGTATTGATAGATTATTAATCATACTCAATTTCATTTTGCATAAAATAAATCATTTCCCACTGAGTTATGTCTTTTTCATTCTTTACAAAATTCTTGCAATGCGTCAAGCTCCATTTTTTGAAAAACCGATTTCCATTACATTTAGCTTTTTCCTGATAACAAAGGAATTAATCACAGTACAGAGTTCGATTTGTTTTTTATTAAAGTTACATAACTGTTTTACAAATTCATTACTCATAATTTTCCTCGTAGAATGAGTATTTTAGCCGATATCCTGTTCGGAATACGGCCAAAACTATAATTTTGAACTTTTTGGGGAAAATGGCCAATGTTTTAAGTGTTGTATCTCAAGATCTACTTAATTTATAGAGCTGCAATTAAATTCAGATTATAGATAATTATATCTTCTTTAAAAACGTAGTATTCAATTTTTATGCAAGATGTACCGTTTAGAAGTTATATGTCAAAACCTGAAAAATTACCGAAAAATCCGAGGTTTTTCGAGCACCCCTCGGTTAGCACAGGACTTTCGAAGCTGCAAAATTGGTTTTATGCTGCTGGTATCTATCTTAACAACATCCCAAAAATGCAGCTCCGTGCAATCAATTGCGACCTATAATGTTTTATATGACTGGCGCATATACAAGGTTTTGTTGTATTCTATGTATTTTTCTATAATCTGTTTAACTGTATCAATTGTTGAGAAATTTTTTCTGAAACCTGCTTGTTCAATCGGTTGTTGTTCATCTAATTTGTTACTAATTCTTTCTAATATCACTTTTGCAAATATTTTGTACACATTGGACATTAAGCTTATAGGCCTGTAGTTTTCTATATTATCTTTATCCCCCTTTTTATGTAACAAGATTATATGTGATTCTCCCCATTGATGTGGAATATTCCCCGTTGACAGAATGTCACTGAAAATTTTCGCCAGCATTGGACTGATTTCGGTCATAGTTCCTCTGAGTAGTTCGTTTGGGATTTTGTCTGGCCCTGGTGCTTTTTCCAGTTTTTGACTCTTTATGGCCCTTTCGATTTCGCTGATTTGAATTTCTGGTTCTTTATTGGCATTATGTAATATCGTATCATCTTTTATCCTTAGGTTTGTTTCTTGATTGGAGTGTAGCGTTCGATAGAAGTCTGTTGCTGTCTCTTTGATTTCTTTTCTGTTTGATTTGTTTCTTCCGTTTTTCTTGATTTTAGGTATGCACTCCTTTCCTGTATCTCTAAGTATTTTTAAGGCCTTCTTTGTGCCGCCTGTTGCTATTATATGCTTCTCTAATGTTTTGTTTCTTCTATTCTTTCTATCTTGCCTTATATGCTCTCCTTGATCTTCTTACTTAAGTCTGCTACAGCTTTGCTATTATATTAATAAGTGTTTGTATCTTATTAAATAAATGTCAAACGAGCTGTCAGATTTATTAACAAGAATTTATCTCAAAGTGGTGAAAAAAATGAAGTTCTTGTAAACATTTTGATACCCTCTTGTAATGAGGCCGTAAGTTTTCCAAAAATAAATGAATGTTTCAGCGGTGGTAAAAGCGATCAGTCTCGTTCGCGGTCCCCGGCGCCCGGGTCGGCGCAAGCGCCGGTTGCGTCAGGCAGCGGCGGCGGCGGCGGCGCGCAGGACAGCCTCTCAATAGAGGAGACCAACAGGCTGCGCGCCAAGCTCGGCCTCAAGCCGCTCGAAGTCAACGAGAAACCCGCCGGTTTGTTACACTTACTCGCTATTATGTTATGTGTAGGCCCAACGTGGGTTGACACTGTTGGATACTAATGTGGAGTAACGGCGCGTTTTATATGACATAATTACAGGTTTAGCGCTTAACTGTGCGGGAGGGGATGAAATTTGACGTCTTTTGGGTTCCGGTATGGCCTGAAAGTGCTTCTACGTCATGTTTCACGCCCTCACGCACCGCTTCACTACCTAAGGGACCTACTCAGTTAAGCGATAACCTGTAGTTGTCAAAGTTAACCACTAGAAGCTCTGTACACAATTATATGCAAAAATAGGATTGAAACTACTACATGTGTCAACTCATTGTAATGTTCTCGAGCAATAATGCAATAAAGTATATGATTATGGTTTCCACTTGAAAAAGTTCACCCACCAATATTGCACACCTGATGAAATGTTATTAGAAAGACATCTTGATAATTTTGTTTGACATTTGATTCTCAATTTATACGCCTATTAAAGGTAGAGCATCATCATCAGCCTATATACGTCCCACTGAAGGGCACAGGCCTACCCTCTAGGAGGGTGTTTGGGCGTTAGTCCACCACGCGAGCCCAATGCGGATTGGTAGACTTCACATATGCATCAGAATTTCTTCTTCTGCATATGCAGGTTTCCTCACGATGTTTTCCTTCACCGCTTGAGAGCAGTCGGTAATACGTGCATAAGTTAGAAAAACTAATTGGTACGTGGCATGTTGTCCGTGCGGATTCGAACCCGGACCTCATGATTGAGAGTCCATACCTCTCCGACACGCGCCAACGAGCATAAGAGAGCATAGAGAGCAAAGGTAGAGCATATTGAACTATAATATTCACATACTTAATCGATTTCTATTTGTTGATGTTCAAGTTCCTTAACTAAAACATTGTATAAATACTGATACTTAGAGGATGGCAAGTTCAAAGACGACCTGGGCGAGTTCTACCACAAGCCGGCCGCCAACATCTCCCAGCAGAAGAAAACCGACAAGATCAAGGAGAAGCTGGAGGAACGCAGAGAGAGGAGGAAACTTGAACACAAGTATGCTCTATTAATAAATATTTAGTTTAGCACATTCTACAAGTTTAATACAGATAATTTGTAGTTTGAGAAGAATTTCATCATCATCAGCCTATAAAGGTCCCACTGTGGGGCACAGACTATGCGAGTAAGTGTGAGAGGAAAGCTGGCTATATTCCGGGGCCAGTGCGGTCAGGTGGAGGCAAGTTAGCAGTCATCAAGATCATTTTTCGGCACCTCTACAATCGCCCCTGAATATTCCTTCTGTATGTAGTCCTATTACCTGTATATTCTGTGGCAGCGTGTAAGGAGTCGTATTCTCTGCCTACCGCTGCCGTCGTCAGATAACGGTGTTAGTATGATGTACAATTAGCAGTAAATTTGTAGCACAGTTTCTGACCTACTGATACTAAGCACTTAAACATTTTCCCTGTATCAAAGAAAAATGAGATGTAGCAGTGAAGATATTAGCCGTGTTTTATTTTATTTTATTTTATTTATTGACGAAACCAACAGCATTACAGTGGGTAATATAAAAATAACAATTTGTGTAGATATTATAGCCAATTACAGGTTTCCTTATGTTAACATAGTTATAATATTTTGATATTATAGTAATCTAAACACTAAAATTACTTACTTTAGCAATGAAATGAGTCATAACATAATCAACATACAGAACACGGAAAAAAAATGAATATTTATAATGCGAAAATTTTAATACAGCATACACATCCCACATCCTCTGCAACACACCACATACAGGAAACTCCTTGTGGTTTGGATTGGGTGTACACAGTTTTAGTTTTAGCTTTTTAGTTTTAGCGTGTTTAGCGTGTTAAAGCGTAAGTTCGCTTCCCAGACTCCAGACGACGCTGCTGGCGGAGGGGTCGAGCGACGAGGACGCCTCCGCGTGGGTGAAGAAGTCCCGCGAGTCTGAGAAACAGAAGCGAGACGCCGCCAAGAGGGTGAGCCTACTAACAGTTATACTACCTACTTACTTTATTTACTCTTTATGTCTAGTGTTACTTTTGTATTTTCATCTGTTCTGCGTAGACAGTGTTCAGAAGTCTTTACTATGTCTAGATATTATACTAAACAAATTCATTAGTAATATTTTCAGTCAGAATGTACTCAGAATAAGCTTATACCGCGAGGGTGTAGTCAGGTATCAATATATCGTATTCACAATATCCACATTTCACAAGCAGTGCATAAACTGTGTCGAGTGTGACAGGTAGTAAGCTGTTCGCCACTTTTTTAATGGAAAACGCACTCAATATCTATATTGAACCATGAAGGGGTTTCTTCACGATGTTTTCTTTTACAATTACAACGCCAAAGGTGCTGAACACAACACCGATCAGTCCATCGATCGCCGCCGTTCGATTTGTTAACATCAGTTCCTGAAGATTTGTTGGTGTAAAAGCTGTGCGGCAAACCCTCCAACGGGGACCGAAAACCGGGACGTAACCGCGCGCGGCAAGTCGAATGTAACCCCGCTTGGAATCGGGGCGGGCCCAGCCTATCTGTCGGGATCGCGGCAAAGGCTCATCAGTGCATTGCCGCTCGCATTCTGTCGTGTGTTAACGTTAACAAGTAATGAAGTGAATGTATCTCAGGCGGCGATGCTGGACGAGATGGACGCGGTGTTCGGAGTGTCGGCGCTGGTGGCGGAGGAGGAGCGCGAGACTCGCCAGCACAGCTACACCGCCAAGGAACTGCGCGGGCTCAGGGTCGCGCACGACTTCGAAACCGTACGTATTACCAAAATAGACGTGGGTGATGGCAGATAAAGCAAAGCATTGGCCGAGGGAAGGGAAGCGAAGAGTGGGTCGTCCTGTGGCACGATGGCTTGACGATACAAAGAGACTAGCGGGAGCTACGTGGATGCGAGGTGCTCAGCACGGCTAGCATGCCACCCACGACAAAGGGTTTAAACGAGAAAAACGTCATGCGCGCTCTTTCTGATATACGTAAAATAATAAGGATGGAGGCACTTCTCGATTTTTATCGTTTTCTCGGGGGTGGCATGCGAACCCTACAGGACAGAGGAAGGTGGCTTTAACAAATAGAGCCCTATCTCCAGCAATAGGTGAACAATGAGGTAGTACCATTGTACAATAAACATATAACGAGAAAACGTAGATAAATTATAAATTGCGTAATTTACATTCGACAGGTAAATATTTGACCATAATGAGCAAAAAACTTTATCCCATAGGTTTCCTGTTTTTAAGAAAAGATCTAATGCATTTTTTATTGTGAGTGATGATTCACGTATACTTTGAATCGTTTAAGGCATTAGTGCTGATTGAAAAAACAACAATCCAAGCTAAACCACTAAAGATCTTCGTGAAGAGATTTGCCAATCGGACACCAGTCAGCGCCATTATATTAAGCCGATTAGCCGCTGAAATTGTGCAGCATAATTACTGCAGGTGTAATTCTAAACTAAGATGAGAATATAATGGCGCTGACTGGTGTCCGATTGGCAAATCTCTTCACGAAGATCTTAGCACATGTTTTTAATATCCGAGCACATCGGAAGCTTATACAAGCGGGACGCCGCGCCGGAGACCGCCGCTAGACTAGTAAACACGCCATTTTGATCCATAAAACAATGGATTACAACTTTTTTCGCGAGTCTAGCGCCGTTTTTATTAATATGATACTTGCTTGCACTATACTAATACGAATGTGTGTGGTCCCACAGCTGGGCGACGAGCGCGAGACAGTGCTGACGCTGGCCGACAAGGACGTGCTCGCCGAGGATAATGAGGACGTGCTCGTCAACGTGAACATGCTCGACGACGAGCGCTACAAGAAGGTACGCCTTTATACTTGTATACTCGTACCGCTATCAAATATATACTATAATGCCATTCTGGGTATGCTCGCTTCATCTTCGACCCCATCTTTGTCCTTTGAGGTCAAGAGCAAACCCATTTATAGTAAAAAAAAAAATTACGCAGTAAGCAAAACAGGTTGTCTCCACACCACTAGCAAAATGCAAAAAAAATATTATAAGACGCGCGCGATTTCGACGAGGCTGCAATAAATGTATGATTTGTGTATGGTTTACTTCATCACATTATGGTAATGACTTGGCCAGATACCACTTCACCCCGCAGAACACGATTGACCAGTCGTGATTTGATTCAAATATGTGTCCGTTACATGAGCTAATACTGTGGGTACCAAATAGTTTTGGCGCAAATATGTGGCTCCTTAGTTAAAGATACAAAGGTAAAGATACTCAAATACTTAAAGATATTCAAATTAATGGTCCCCCCCCCCCCCCATGGCACCCCCTGAAACTTGTAACGTACTTAATTTTATCCCCCGTATGTATCAAATATTGACCTCTTTCACAGAACATAGAAGAGCGCAAGAAGGCGAAGGCCGGCTACCAGGCGTACGACGACGAAGCGGACCTGGAGGCCGCCGCGCTCGGCTTCCACAAGCCCGTGCTCACCAAGTACGACGACGAGATAGACAAGACGCGCGCCGCCAAGCAGCGCGGCTTCACCATCGGCGACGAGGCCGCGCTCGAGGCGAGGAGGTTCAGCGAGATGATGGTGAGCTCACTGTCTGTCACTTTATACCGATTATAACGAGAGATAGAAAAAAGAAACGTTCTAAAACTCCCAGCAACACTTTGAAGTTCGTACGCCTTGGTTACTTGGTTATTTACTTGTTACTGTGGCTGCTTCGACACTCCAGGAGTTCTTCCTGCAGTTACCCACAGTAACAAGGACGTGCTATTTATTACCTGAGCAAACTTGTAGGACTCCATTAACACATACATGACCCCTGGGCACACATTGCTAGTTAGTGTTATGACACACCTGCTGAACGTTCCGCGCCGAACGACACATGATGCCGTATGACACGTCAGCCGACGGAACGTTCTGTCGTCGGTTGATGTGCCACAGGGTACTTGAAAAGCGTTGCGCGCTTGTTCGACGGAACGTTCGCCGCGGAACGTTCAGCAGATACATCACTTCCTAAGAAAAACTATATATATAATGTCTCGCTTTCTAATTACCAACTGCCAGACGTTAGGCGCCTCGACTCCTTCTGTACGCTATACGCCTTACGCGCAAATACAGCGCGCGACGTGTGCGACTGCCGATGCATCGCATACGATGCGCCAAAGGGTAGGCCGAGATAAGTCTCGGTACCTACGGCCGAGTGACGGAGGCCTGCCCTGGGAGTCCATTTTCACTCAGTACACACTCTCATTTCATTCGCGATGTGCCCATATATGGATGGACGCATATATGCAGACTTTTCACTTCTATAAAGTCCGCAAAAATCACATATGCGTCGTGTGGCGCGAATATTGTAACTAAACAAAAGACTAATGATGTAGGTATAACGATGTATATGTGTAACAGCGGCAGGAGCGGCTGCAGGGCGGCCCGGAGAAGAGGCTCGAGTCTCTGAAGCTGCCGGAGCTGCGCATCGCCTCCGAGTACCTCGACGAGCACGAGATACAGGCCAAGTTCAAGAAGTCCAAGCGCAGGGTAAGTGCCTACTATCATCAGTGTTATATACTTGCGAGGGAAGTTTCAGAACCTGAACACACCGAAATTAATTACATTTTGCTGATGTCCGGAGTTGGGGTCCGGAACTAAACAACTATTTGGTTCTGTCATGCACTGGTAATATCTCTGTTGGCTCGTGGAGCTGGTGGACCCCGGTGGAGTTAAATAAGACGACGTGATCTTTGTTGGTTCGTATATTGGAATGAATGAAACTTCACAAGCGTTTCCCAAATAGAGGGAGTCAGTCGATGGGGCAAAAAAAAGCCTCAAGCTGGTGGCGCTCTCTGCAGATGTGGCCCTGTACTAAAGGGCCGACATCTGCAAAACGCTCCTAAAACTACATAATAATATATGTAAGCGGTAGCGCTGTCTATTTAGTTAGAGAGACTCATTAAAACATTATCTAGCAAAGTTCCACTTTTTTGCAATCTTGGTTTTCGATATTATACGTAGAAATGTTTTCAATAAAATGGTGTAACGATTCTCATGACCTGCCCTAATATGGTTCATCTAATCGCGCGCGAAGCGCCTTTGTTACATAGAGGTCTTCCCGCGCTTTTGAGAGCGAAAGCCTCCTTTGCCGCGACATGTAGCATGGAAAAAAGCTGAGTCTAGAGTCTGATATCTCAATATAGTATGTGTTTCATAAAGACTGTTTTACATCGCAGGGCAAGATCCGTAAGAAGGCGAAGCACGAGCCGATAGACGTGGACGACTATGACGCGGCCAACGCGCCGCTCGAAACCGACGACACAGGTACGTACAAATAGCTGTGTTATATTCTCCTACATACTTACACGATGTCTGTGCCACATCCCTGGCATTACATGTAACTATATCACGATATTTTATTAGTACAGTAGGCCTAGCATGCCACCTCTGAGATAACGATAAAAATAGAGATGTGTCTTCATCTTTGTTACTTTACGTAACAAGCCAAAATTAGCGCGCATGTCGCTTTGTCGCGCGTGACATGATAGCTTGCCCTACTGATATGATTCGTTTTGTGATTTGTTGCGCGCCTGCATCCCATTGACGTAGACAGAGACAATTGATCGTCACCCGCCGTGTTTCAAATAGGCTCATCGATTTCGGGTAAATATTATCTTTAAAGTTTATAACGCGGTGTGTAATGCTGAAGCTTGTCGTGTAGATGTGAAGCTGGAGCAGCTGCAGCAGCAGCTGGTGGTGGACGACGAGGAGGTGGAGCCGGACAGCGAGCTGCAGGGCGCCCTCGCGCGCGCCAGGAGACTGCGCCTGCAGGAGCGCGACACCAAGCCCAAGGTATAATGGCCGGCAAACATCTTGATCATCTTCTCCCCTCCGGCCGGAAAGCGTCAATTTTTGTCCCGCTGCGCTAAACGAAGATTCCTCATTCCATCTCCGTCGAGGACGAAAATAGTATACTAACCTCCGGCAGTAAATAAGAAAGCCTCAGATCAGCCTCGGCTTCGCCTCGGTCAACAATTACATGAGATCTGAGACCTTTCTTACTTTCCTGCCCTCGGCGTGTTATCTACTAAACCTGTAATAATAGATGCAGATAATAGACATTGCCCTAATTTGGACTTTAGATTTTCAATATACTTCTGGCCGTTTTTGTCGAAACTTCATTAGAATTGAGTTCACGATATACCCAAAATCGTGGTCTGAGTAGACTCCCTGCGAATTTTCAGTGCATTCGCGGCTCTTAGGTCGTGTGAATACACCACCGTAATAAAGTAACGTTTCCACCAGTTGGAGATCATCTCCAGCGTGAAGGAGGAGTCGATGGTGGAGGAGGAGGGCGAGGCGGGCGGCGCGATGGTGCTGGACGCGACCGCGGAGTTCTGCCGCACGCTCGGCGACATCCCCACCTACGGGCACGCTCCCAACAGGGACCACCCCGCCGAGATACTGGTGAGATATAGCTTACGTTCACTGGTTTGCGTCTAAAATTTTCAAGCAATTATCTCTTTTGCCCGCAACTTAGTCCTCGTGGATTTCGGAAACTTAAACAGCCAGTTGATTTTCGAAAAATCTTTTCTTAGTACATCCTCTGTAGAATATATGTATTCAATTATTCATGTTGCTATCCTCAGCGTTTTAGACTGCATTTTCTGTCAGCCAGTCATTAAGTAGATCAGCTACGGAACTGTTTTATAAAAGTATAGATGGATAGATAGAAAATAGATTTACGTATTTATATTGTAGATCCCACACGGGCGAAGCTGGTTGGGGCGGGAACTAAAAGTGAATAATTATATTAAATAAAGCCACTGCAGTCAGTGGCTTCAGTTAACTGTTCTATTAAAAGATACATTGTTAGTGTGAAAAAATTACCCATGCATAAAAATCTGCTGTTTGGTACAAAACGTCATTCAAATGAAATTGGCTGCACACGTAAACATAGTTTGACGAGGAGAATGTCTTCGTATACATTTTCGCGCTGACTAAAAATGTATCCTGTGTTCTATACACCACTATTCCTATAGTGCACTATAGGAAATTGTAAATAAATGAGATTGAATAAATACTATTTTTCGACCCATGTTCCTTAGGGAAAATTGTTTACATTCACGGTCTGATTGAATACACGCTTACAGTTACGTTACTAATTAAAAATTAGTGGTGTATATTGATGAGGTCGTTGCCCTTAGGACTTCGAGCGCGAGGACATGGAGCTGGAGGCGGAGCAGGAGGCGCCGGCCGGCAGCGCGTGGAGCCGCGTCGACGTGCGCAGCGAGAAGCCGCCCGACCTCGCCGCCGGTACGTTGTGAACTACTGCCACTAGATATAGCTAGACCGTTACCACTCTTATCACAATTCCACTTATATTATTTTACCTCTCTAGGATCTTTCTTAACCTTGGGTCTGTTTAGAGTTCATACGCAGATCTAGTCTCTCATCAGATTCTCTATTGTCTCTGGAATTGCAAAAGACGAGCGGTTAATAAGCTAAACCGTCTCGCAGCCGCGCGCAATGTATACCGAATTGCCGCGCGAGCCAACTCGAACATTGTCCTTCATACACGGCAATGGCTGTCAGTGCATTGCCGAGCGCTATTGGGATGCATATTGCGTGTGTTCGTTTGCGGCTAGATTGTCATGAATAACCTCTGAGAACTGACTGGTCGTAGTTGAATCCACTGCCGCGCGCGGCTGCCGTTCTGTATCTAAAATGGTGTGCACAGAATGTAACGCGCGGTAGATTCAGAGGTTTATCGCGGTCGAAACTGTCACGCGCGGCAGCTGCAAGTTATATGAGCACAGCTATATCATAACGTATTGGTCGTATGTCTCAGGGTCGACGGTGGTGCTGGACGCGGAGCCGTCGCTGGGCGCGGGCGTGGCCGGCGCGCTGCAGCTGGCGCTCAGCAAGGGATACCTCGAGCGGGACGGCACCGCCCCCGCGCCCCGGCCCCTCGCCGCACACCTCCTCACCGCCAGGCACTACTCCATCGAGGACAAGACTGTGGGGTGAGTCTACTGTACTGTACTGTGCACTATATATACACAGTAACTCTATTCATATAACCAACATCCCCTTCGGGAGATGCTAGAAGCTTGGTACTTCAAAAGCTTCAGGAAAAGCTAAAATATAAATTAACGTCGACTTGCTTGCTGAAAATGTTTGAAACAGCAGATTTTTTTTTCCCCAATTTCAAAATTGGTCCCATAGCATAGCCTCAACTTGATGGTCTGAATTTGAAGCAACTCGTAAAGTATAAAGGGAGTAAAATTAAATGGGTTACATATTTAAACAGAGAACTTTCACTATGAAACGAACACTGAAATCGCGATAAAAAGGTAAGCGGTCCATATTTGGGTCGTACAGAGATTGACGTTTTCTATGGAACAACAGTTTTTTTTTTACTATTCCAATGGTTGGTTCAGCTTAAGCATGCAACACATCAAAGTTTACGCCCTGTATGGCTCCTCAATGAATGGAGCAGCGAACTATAACAACATTAATACGTTTGTATATCGTCAGCGAGGACGACAAGTACGGTCGGCGCGAGCGCGGCGGCTACTCGGGCCCGCTGCAGGAGTTCCGCGAGAAGGGCAACTTCCGCCCCAACATCAAGCTCGAGTACGTCGACGACGACGGCCGCCCGCTCTGCCCCAAGGAGGCCTTCCGCTACCTCTCGCACAAGTTCCACGGCAAGGGCCCCGGCAAGAACAAGCAGGAGAAACGCATCAAGAAACAAGTCCAGGAGGGGGTACGTACTCTAAACTATTATAAAACTGTAGCAGAAGTGTCTCTGCACATTGAAGATATTTACATGAAAAAGATTACGATATGATTTTTAGGTGTCCTGTCCCCGACTCCAAATCAATTTTTAGTTGTTGAATTTTTTGTCTGTTTAAGCATCACGCAAAAACTACTGAACCGATTTTGATGAAACTTCTTTGACTATGATTATGGTTTGCTTATGATTTGACTTACAATCTGGCACATAATTTGTGCGGTCGATATTCCGGGTAAAAAGTTAGTAACTAATATAAATGTGTCACTCTGTAACAGTTGATGAAGAAGATGAGTTCGACGGACACGCCGCTGGGCACGCTGCAGATGTTGCAGGAGAAGCAGCGCGAGACGCACTCGCCCTTCGTCGTGCTCAGCGGCGCCAAGCGCGAGCCCGCGCACTGACCGACGCGACGCACGCGCGGCCTGCTACTGCTACTGCTACACGTTGCTCAACTATAGCTGGCGCGTTCACAGACACACACAAATGCGTTTTAGTAAGAGAAGGTACTCAAAGAAAGCACGTGTCTTGTCATATTCACTCAATGAGAGATGCACATAGCAAATTCGCTCTAGTTAAAAAAGGAGATCGCTACTTATTGCTGTCCTTATCGACGTAACCACTTTTTTGTACTACGAACGGCTGTCTGACTCATGAGTCAGTCATCTACTTCATATAAATTGTATAGGATTTTATGACTATATCGCTATCTCATACGCGGTTACACTGATGTTCCGTCTACCAGTGTAAGCGAATTTGTCGTCTGATTTTTCCTGTCACTGCGTCGTCCGTGCTTGGTAGAGATAGAGAAACTTTTCACGGCATTGCGTAAATGTGTGGCACGCGCCAGCTTTAGTTAACCGACCTGGACCCTACACTACCCCTGCCGACCTTGTTTACACCACTCTGGCAATATTTGTGTTTGTGTTTCGGATGTATACCATTTGTTGTAAGATTAGTACCACACAATAAAATAATTTAGCGGAGAACTGTACCGTTGTTTTATTTACTCACACGCGCCGTTGAATGACAGCGTGATATAGCGCGTATCACGTCTTCGCTCTCTTTCTATTTGCGCGCGAATGAACAAGATAAAAGGCGTGATATAACCTTATCACGCGCATCATGCTACTGCCTCTGAACTCATCTGAATAGTTTTCTTTATTATTTTGATAGGAAAACTTCAAACTGTAACAGAAGCGTATTTACAAGAGTAAAAAGTTGACAGAGATAAAAAGACAGTAAACATTATACGCGCGAGAAAGACAAACAACTTTACTATGTTGCCAACATTACAATGCGGGTTTGTTTATGAATGCTAATACATCTTAGTTTCTCTTTTTCGCGTAGAGGTTTGTCCTTGTTTGCATTTGCTTAATAATTTTACATATTTTTGAGGGTGACCAGATTTCAATTGAGGATCCTGCTAGGTTTTTAGCCGAAAACTGCAAGCCAACCATTTCTATAAAATGCTAAAGTCATACTAATGAATTGAATCAAAGTTTTTGTGCATAAGACAAGACTTTCTATATTAATTCAAATACTGTCTTTATATTTATATAACAATAGCTTCAAAAATAAATCAATTTATAAATACATTAATACGACAATAGAAAAAGTTTAGTTCCGTCTGGCACCGTTTTCTACTCTTTATTAGCCAAGCATACCTACAAACAAACACTCAAGAGAGAATGCACAGAATTAAAAATTAGTAGTAATGCAGATTCTCTTACCTTCAAGAAAATTTGGAACCTAACGATAGCGCGATACCCTGTATACTTAGGGCCAGTTTCACCACTTCTGAATAAGTTCTTGTTAGCTTATTCGACAGATATTTTGACATAATTTCATACAAAATATGTCAAACTATCTGTCGGATAAGCTAACAAGAACTTACCCAGAAGTGGTGAAACAGGCCCTTAGACTATTTATATATGGACAAGTTACGCGTGTAATTCTACTAACAAACTTTTCTGCCACTTGCGGGGGGCGAGGTAGCATGAAATCCGCAACTTTGGACAATGAAAATAATAATGTTCAGTGTCGTGTGATGCGAACCCCAAACGTGATAAGTTCGAAGTTAGATTTTCCGCAATTATGGGCTGTCTCGTTTAGTGATAAGATATAACATTTTATGTAAATGCGTACCATTTTTTGGTCTTGCACGTTGGCAGAGGGGTAAATGCTATGGCGAGGCGGGTCCCTATATAAATGGTCTAAGCTTGTACACGACGTCGTATAGACCAAAAAAATCTTTGTGTAAAATAATGTGTCGAAAGGTCGGCGAGTTGTGACCGGTCTACTTGTGGTGCGTGGTGTTGGAGTGGGTGTGGGAGGCCTGTGACTGTGACTGCTGGCCCTCGAAGTGCGCCTTCTTGGCGGTGGTCTTCTTGAGCCGCGTCTCGCGCACCAGCTCCGGCGTGGGCGGCCGCCGCACCGGCACCGTCGACGCCATGCGCAGGTGCGCGTACAGCGGGATCTGATATGGCGGGGGAAACACCGTATTAAGCCCTCGTCTGTCGGAAAGCAGTTCTCGTCCAGACACAATACATTTTCTATTGTGTCCGAAATCTCGACAGACGACGGGTTAATATTCAAAGGAATGGTTTTGAGCATCCAACTGTATAATTTTTACCATGGAGATAACGTGGAAAAAATTTGATGTCGTAGTTACATTTGAGTCGAGTCGGATTTGAGTTGTATCATGCAGTTGTTCAGTTTGACGTCTCAACTCTCAACCACCCCTTTGAATATTATTAGGGTGGTTTGTAGGTAGTTACACCCTTTACTTTAGTGCAAAATGTAGGTAGGTACCATAAACTTAATATTACTACGTAAATAGACCAACACAGTGTGCGAATGAGATTCCGATCTTTAATGAAAAAACCTACGAGTGCGAAAGAGATTGTAAAGCCTGACCAGAAATATAAAAAACCTGGTTTGGGGGCGCTGCAATCGACTGTCACCTTTAATGTTTGTGGTCCAAGTACAAAAATTAGTTCCAATGATTTTCCGCAACATGGCGAGGTTTTTTATATTTCTGGTCGGGCTTTAATATAATAGCCTTATAACCCCTTTGAAACAATTTCGTTCCTAATAGTGACCTGTCAAAAATTGTCCCACATTACTTTATTATTTTCTTCAAATTCATTTGATGTTTTATCAACACAAATATCGTTAATCGTGATGGTGTCATGTTCTGTGTTGGAATGCAGTTTAACTTTCACCAGAAACTCAAATAAAGAGCCATTTCACAGGTAAATACGATCAGAACAATACAACTTTCATGAGTCTTGTTTTCATACATAATATTCTTAAAATTATTTGGTAATACATTAATTACATGCAGTATACATCCTATTTTCTAATTATTGTGTTATTTTAAATAATTATGTGTAGGATAAAAAAATATTGTGTACGAGAAAAAGGTACCATTTCGCATAGAGATTGCACAAATTTCCGATATTTTTAACTACATATTTCTATACTACCACATAGCTCCCTTCGTTCATGTCACGTGAGATTTCCCGTTATTGTTTGTAAACGTATTGAAAGGCTCATTAAGCTCGGCCAAACAATCACTAAAACTCACACATGTATAAATTTCGCACATATTGACATTTCAGTTTCGGTGACGCGATTATGAGGAGATTGTCTGTCTACTACGATAGTATATTAAGTTTATGGTAGGTACCATATTATTTGAATAATGATAATAATTTTTCTTCACCATTTGACTGCTCATATCAGCGTATGTGGGGGTTTAAATTTAAAACGCATAAATCTCACGGTGGGTAGCGAGTCGTCCAGCACGATGGGGTCCTGGCGGTCGGGGCGGCGCGGCAGTCGGAAGTAGTGGCCCAGCAGCGGCTCGGTGACGGGCTCGCCGTAGGTGCAGGTTCGCAGCTCGTGCTCGGTGATGTCGCGCAGCTTGTCCACCTCCACCTGCCCCGGCGTGTACCGGTCCACCACGCCGCCGCGCCACACCTGACGATGACCGCTTATTGTTTTACGAAATCGGGTTTAGTTCAGCCATCGGTCTTCCACAACTAGTACCTACTCTGAGGAGGGTATTACAGAACGACACTCAAGTGGAGATCTCTTCTTGAGTATAGATAGACAAGGATGCATGTATACGTTGTATGTATTTGCATCCTTTTCTATCTATACTCAAGAAGAGATCTCCACTTGAGTGTCGTTCTGTAATACCCCCCTAAGTTTGGTAAGATGACGAAGCATTTTGCGGATCTGTAACTGTTTATTTCAGGTTTTGACGAAGCATGTCGCATGTTGCCGACTGCTTGTTTTGCTAGATTAGGCAATTTACGTGTGAATTCCACCTATCATAACTTATAATCGCAACACCCATTCTGCGTGTAGACGCTATTGACAACGTAGTGAGGTACCTTGAAGGTGGTGAAGCTGGCGACCTTCTTGACGTCGGGCGGGAAGCGCGTGACGTCGAGGCTCCACGGCACGAAGCTGCCGAGCGTCTGCAGGTACTCGCCCGTCAGCCGCCACATGCGCACGCTGTAGTCAGAGCTGCCGCTGTGTGTGGGGCACAGAGCCTTATGTAGCCCGGCTAGTGTACTGTGTGCCTACTGTGTCACAGTATAGGAAATAGTATATAGTTCTACATACCGAACGGCTAGTACCCGCCCCTCTCTGACTTCAGATACTCCACTTCATCTCTCACTTTCTGGGGACACTTTAGGGAAGCCGAGCAAGGGAATGCAGTCAGGCGGCGCACCCGTTGGATTTGATTACATATTATAAAATTGTGTCTTAGTGCATAAAAAAAACTTAGAAAAATAACGCTAAATTGAAATTTTCGGGAGTTCTTTAGCACAAATACAATTTTTAATAACAGAACAAACAATAAAAGTATCGAAATGCTATAGTAGATTACACACCGAGGACAGGAAAGTAAGTACTGTCCGAGGTTAGTATACTATTTTTCTCCTCGACGGAGGTGGAAAGCGACAACTTCGTTTAGCGCAGCGGGACGCAACTGACGCTTTCCGTCCGGAGGTGAGAAAATGATGTTAAATGCAACGGTCTTTCAACCCTACACGGAATGTCTGTCATACGTTCTATAGCGTGCCAGACCTGTGGCCTGTGTGTACCTGAGCACCAGCTTGTGCTCGTCGATGAAGGCGAGGGTGGTGATGCAGCGCATGTGCGCGCGGTAGCTGTTCAGCAGGAGGGGGAGGGGCTGGTCGCGCACGGAGCGCTTCGCTCGACCCTCGATGCGGTCCGGCCACAGGAAGGGGAACTCCAGCCGGAGCTTCGGCATGTTCACGTGCACCTGGGTGGCAGGATCGGTTTGGTAGAGGATTAATAGAAATAATAAATAAAAAATTATCTTTCCGTGTGATGACGTTTACACACGGAAAGTTATAGAATAGATTTTTTCATTGATCGAATTTTTAAGCGAGTCGATTTAGATTATCAAGATGATCAATTTTAGACATCGCATAATTTTAAAAATATGAAATATACAGGGTGAAATTGATATCATTAGCATCTTTTTAAACTAAGAGTCTAGGACCCATCAAACTGAACAACTTTTACTATTGGAGCGAACAAAGTAATCGGAGCATAAAAAATCTGCTGTCCCATACATTTGAGTCGCGTAGGCAGCGGCGGCGGGTGCAGTTTAGTATGGGAAAGCTGATTTTTTTTGCTCCGATTTGTTTGCTCCTAGTAAAAGTTGATCAGTTTGATGGGTAGACTGCAGTTGTTAGGATTTTTTTTGGAATCGATGTCCTATGTTTTTCGAACTAGGTAGCTGGTTCTTCTTACTTGGTATTTTTGTTTGTTTGTGTACCTATATTTGAACGAATTACCAAAACTACCAAACATGCTTTTAAACTATGAGAAGAGGACATGGCCCTTTATCACTTATAAAAGCCACTAAATCCTAATCGATCGACGACTGACATCACAAAAAAAGGACTTAAACTACAAAGTCAATAGAATTCTTAGATAACAATGTAAGCGCAAACCTCCTCATTCTTGAGATAGTTGGCCATCAGCCAGACCTTGACGTAGCCGACGGTGGTGCCGGTGAACAGGTAGTCGTTGTCGGCGTCGGTCGCGAAGGCGGACACGTAGTCGCCCGCCGTGTGGATGCCCTGGAAGGCGCCCTTGAAGCCGCCCGCCGGGTGGTCCGACCAGCACTGCACCTGACCGTTCTCCACCGACACCATCAGCGACGCTGCCAATATACTCACATTTGGTGTATTTTTATAGGTAGATGGGGGCAACAATTGACAACCCTAAAGAGGATCAGCTTATCAGCACTGTTCCTGGAAGCCGTGTGTTATTATAGCACCATATCCAAGGTGCGGGGTCTGGCAAGGTGATCTACTCCTTCAGGCATACTCTGACTCTAAATGTGACAAGATTCGCACATTTGGAGCCAGAAACAATTTTTGAGCAGGCGATTTGGCAATTGCACTACAACGAAGTGGCGGCTGAATCGTCGCAATTTTTACTGAACGTTTTTGCCGCGATTCCGCCGCGACCTAATTGATCTCAGAAATAATGCGGCGATATCGTTCTATCAACGTCTACGCTTAAAAATCGCTGGTGTAATATGGCTCTTAGGCATTTAAATAATCTTGGAATCCTGCTTTTGGAACTGCTTTTGGAATCAAACAGTCGCTCTAATCAAGCAATCACTTGGAATGCTGTCTGAAAGATGTGCATAGAAAGGAATGAGTATCAGCATTCTGTCGTGTTCCCTCTATGCCGACGACACGCGCCTTCATCATGGCCGACGTGGAGTCTATGTAACAAGTGTGTAACCTAACCTACGTGCATGCTGTAGGGCCTGGTCTCCAGGAAGATCATCGCGTGCACGGCGAGCTGGCGCATGTTCTGCGCGCGCTGCGGCAGCGACACGGTCGACACGCGCCTAGCATGCGCCTTCATCACGGCCGACGTAGAGTCTATGAACGACTCGCGCGTCCCGGCCATACTGCTGTGACGGGCAATTCACACTTTTATTGTACACTCTAATTAAGATAAGATAATGTTTATTTTTAAACTTTTGATTAAAACTATGACATGACGAAGAATTGAAATGAAGTTGTGAATTCCTGCCGGCTGAGGCCGGGAAGGACCTAGTCTCGGGAGGCCTACCGTCCTGCTGTGGACTTATGGACTTCTACCGGCTACGGCTGAAATGATAATTCGAAAACCAAGAGTTTTTAGAAACTCCTAGACTATTTAGAAACTACAATAGTAAATCACACTCCAACAGATACCTGGGCCTCCTGGCGGAGGAGCGCTTGCGGGCGGCATCGGAGCCGGCCGAGCCCGCCCCGCCGGCGGGGGAGGCGGCGCGCGCCTGGTCGCGCTTGCTGTAGTGCATCTTGATGCGCAGCATCGGCTCCGTGCAGGAGAACCGCCTGGTGACACACCGCGACTATAATAGTTAGCACGTCGGCTCTACGGACAGGTGTCTGTACTTTGACCAAACAGCTGAGACACGAGACAAGTAATGCGCCGGTCGGTACTGAGAGTTCATTGATATCCCGTGATAAAACCCACAGCATGTGAACTAACGATACCAGGTTTGCTAGAAGACATCTGTATAGCTGCTCTGTCCAGAGATTCCACTGGACTAGGGTTGAAATTGTATCTAGAGATGGTCAGGAATAGTAACATCTGAGCTCCATTCCAGCAGTCGAAATGGATATACTAGCCTTGAAAAACCTGGTAGGTATTATCACCAGGCTCTATTAAGTATGGGAACTATAAGAAAAAAGAGAGGCTGAGAAAATCAGCAATAAGCCACATGAAAGGCTTCCGCACGATGAGTTTTGAATAGTACTTGCAAGTCTAGCATGATTTCTCTAGACATGCGCGACGCACCTTCGCTGAATACAAAATAACCTGTTCCTGCGCTTTTCGGAGAGCGTAAGCCGCGCTTGCCGCGACTTTTAGTATAGAAGAAAGCCGAGTCGCTCGCTTCTAGAAAAATGCTAGAGGGTCTGGTGGTGTGAAGCAGTACGTACACCATCAGTGTGAGTCGCACGTACCTGTAAGGCTGTCCGGTCTCGAGCTTCCACATGATGAGCTCGGAGTTGTAGCTGGAGGTGGCGAGCGAGAGCGGGCTGCGCGCGGCGGCGGCGAGCACGTCGTCCGAGTGCCGCACCTCCCACGCCTTGCCCGTCGCCGCCGTGCCGCTGTCCTCGAACTCCGTCACGTGACGGTTCCACCCCACTGAGAATATCCTGCGCCCCGTGTATCGTGATCACAGAAAAGCTTGAGACAAGCCCGCGGCTGCCGGTACACCACACCCCCACATGCGTAGCGATGTGTCTACCAAACTGCCGCTCATTCTCGTAACACGCGCTGCTCATGAACCTAGGAGTGTACCGGGCCCCCGCGAGCTTATATGAAGCAGTTATTTTGGTAGGATATTTTTTCGGTGCCGTGGTTTCTTTATTCAATATCCATCATAGACATTTGCGAGAAGATGCTTTTTTTTTTTTAAAGAACTCGGTGGCGCGTTGCGGAAAGGAATGAACTCTCAATCATGAGGTCCGGGTTCGAATCCGCACGGACAACATGCCACGTACCAATGAGTTTTTCTAACTTATGTACGTATTACCGACTGCTATCAAAAGGTGAAGGAAAACGTCGTGAGGAAACCTGCATATGCAAAAGAAGAAATTCTCATGCATATGTGAAGTCTACCAATCCGCATTAGGCACGCGTGGTGGACTAACGCCCAAACACCCTCCTAGAGGGTAGGCCTGTGCCCTGCAGTGGGACGTATATAGGCTGATGATGATGATGACTTAGACTTTAATAGCGAAAGCATCACAACCAGCCTTTCCTCTCACAAAAATAATAAGTGTCAGGCAGTGGGTGATACTATACAACCCGGTCACATTATCTGTGTACTGGCGTCGATACATTATATCGGCGGTCTGTTTCGTGTGAAAACATTTGTACCAAATTATCGAGACGCGTATCGGCAATGAACATGCTAACCGTTCTGACGCGATTATTAAGTCCGTACTGACGCGAAGGGGGAAACGAGAGGGGAATGGAATTCCAATGAGTTGCAGAGACAATGTGACCGGGTGGTTCAATGCGCAATGCGGAGTAGTGGACACAAGTTAAATGATCCAACTTGCAGTCAAAGTATTTTCAAGCCGCCCTGACCTAACTAGCTTATCGAACCCTCCAACTGACAGAACTATCCGGTACCTAGCAGGTGCCTAACATGCCTTCCTAAGTCCGGTTCCAATACAACCAACATTGTAGCTAGTGTACAGTGTACGTAGCAAGTAACGTACCTGCCGTCGACCCAGAACACGCCGGTGACCTCGCACATGTGCTCGATGTGCATGTTGCGCAGACACGCGCCCGTGTTGAAGTTCCACACCTAGGTACACAACGCACCGACGGTCAGCAGGGTGCTAACTCACATTGCTACAACTATCATCTACCTTTTAAGTCCATGGTCCAGGGTTTCTGGACTAGGCGCAAACCTCAAAATTTGCTAGCAATATTCAATTCAATTCATTTATTTATCCAAAAGACATTACAAAAACGTTTATTTACATTAAGGGCCTGTTTCACCACTTCTGAATAAGTTCTTGTTAGCTTATCCGACAGATATTTTGACATAATTTCATACAAAGTATGTCAAACTATCTGTTGGATAAGCTAACAAGAACTTACCCAGAAGTGGTGAAACAGGCCCTAAATCTTCCAAACTGCATGACAGTAGGCACGAGTCCCAAATTTCATACTGATCAACATCAGCAGCAAAGCTAGTCCCATCGTTGGAACCCTCGCCGGGCACTACGCTACGGCATGGGCACGATGAAGCACAAAATGAAGCTCATCCTTGATCCCAACTGTCAAACGTGCGGAAAGGAGGAAACCATGGAATATATCCTGTGTGACTGCGATGTCTTCCCGATTAAACGCAGGTGTCTCCTATGGGAGATGGTTATCCAAAACCAGGAGATTACAGGTTTCTTCCCCTGTGCCTCGTTTACCACGGTTTTGCAGCGTCGAGAAAATAAATAGGTAGGGGTCAACACAAAAGATCCCATCAGGTCAAAGTGATGCTAGCTTGCCAGCCCCCATAATAAGATAGTCGCAATCCACGGGTTTTCGCAAATAGCATAGATAGATAGCGAGAGAACCTCAGATCACATGTCACATACATCTGAGACCTTACTTTTCCTGCCCTCGGTGTGTAATCTACTATAACATTTTAGATGGTTGCAAGCTTACCTTGAGAGTTCCGTTGCGCGCGCCGGTGACGAGCAGCAGGAAGCCGGGGTCGAAGCAGGCGGACGTGATCTCCACCGGGAGCTGCTCCCCGTGCAGCAGCCGCGTGTGCGCGTCACGGATCATCACGTTGCGCTTGCCTGCGCAAGAACGTGCCCACAGTATGGCCAGCAAAATAATTACGCTCGTCAATCTTTGTCTGCGCAGACAGGGATCACATTTCCCGACGGTACTCGAAACCATTGGATAACATAATCAACATAATATGGCTACGCTGTTGAAGAGTTATTAAAGTGGCAAGATGTACTATTTGTAAACGTCCAAAAAACTATATCGTTTTTCGACCCTTGTTCCGTAAGGAAAGGTGTTTATGTAGTTTAATTATCTAACTGGACGCATATCTATCCGCAGTGAAGAAGCCAAAGGAGGCGAACAAAACGAATTTTCTTTGAATTCTTCTGACGATTCGTTAGATTCGCCGCGCCTGTGTGCGTAGTGTCATAGAATTTCATACAAAGAATTCCAAAGTTCGATTCTTTCGCCTCCTTCGTGGCTCGTTCGCCGCGGATACCTAAATATGCGTCCACCTGTAGGTAACCAATACCAAACTTCCTAAAATGACACATTACAAAAAGTAACTTCAATAGACCTGTGCCGTCCGTGCCGTGTAGGGTGTGACCTGCCTCCGTGGTCTAATGGTTAAGAGCATTGGGCTCTTGACACGGAGGTCGTGGGTTCGATTCCCACGGGGGACACCTAGTGAATGTCACTTTGTGCGTTTTTCCCCAGTTGGTTAGGACATTGCAGGCTGAGTCACCTGATTGTCTGAAAAGAAAGATGATTCCGTGCTTCGGATGGCACGTTAAGCTGTTGGTCCCGGCTACTATCTCTGGTGGTAGTAGTCGTTACATAAAAACCACGTCAGAGGCCGTAAGGCGGTTTGAATAAACTCTGACACCAGGGCTTTGCAGCCCCCTCGATAAGAAAAAGAAGAAGAATAGACCTGTAAGCGGGTCCCAATTGATAATAATACTGTCCAGGCCGCAAGTGATGACCACTTTGAAGAGCGGGTTGTAGAGTATCTTGGAGACGGCGCGGGAGTGCGTGAACCCGTCCGTGTGCTGCGGGTTCAGCTGCTCGCTCAGCAGGATCACCGCGATCTTGATGGCGGCCAGGATGAACTCGCGCGTCGCCGGGTTATACACCGCCGAGATCGGGGTCCGCTCCCCGATTTGTGACGGGATGTCTATGTAGGTCTGCGGGATAGGTCGGGATTTAGGAGCTAGGGCAGGGAATAAGACTTCAAGGCTAGGAATCAATCAAGGATTGGGTGGTAGACGATTTAGAAGGAAGTCAACTGGCTTCACAGGTCGTAGAGGATGGGTTAGTGAATTGATTGTTCACATCCGGAACATGTGAATTTAGAAGAGCTTAATCTCTAAATACTTGGAACTCAGGTAGCAGTTCTTGTCCTAACGACGTAATAAAAATGATACCGACTTGTATTCTTAATTGTTTGATCATCATCATCATCATATACCTACGTCCCACTGTAGGCGTATCCTCAGTGAGTGTGTATAGGAGTCATTCCACCATGCGTTCTCAATGCGGATTGGTGGACTTCCAAAACACCCATCAGAAGTTCTGTGATGCTGACCCCATATGTATTATTTATCATCAATCAAATCAACCCACTACTGGGCATAGGCCTCCCTTTTATTGCGCCATTCCTCACGGTTCCTGTGCTAATCTGATCCAAAGCGAACCCGTCACTTTCACAATGTCATCGGGCCAACGTGCTGGTGGTCTGCCTACTGACCTCCGTCTCTCTCTTGGCTACCACTCTGATATTGCCTTGGTACACCGGCCGTCTTCCCAAGTGTCCTGCCCATCTCCACTTCAACTTTGTGATCCGCTTACTAGCATGGACCATGCATAGAATATAATAATTGTTTTCGCAGCCCTAGGGACTAGGATCTAGGGACACAGCTCTACCCTCGATAACAATTTACCACTGACCTGTATACAAGTCTGCCCCGAGACGTCCCACACCTTGATGACCCTGTCCCTAGCGAGCGAGTAGACGGTGCTGGCGTTGTTCTGCAGCACGAGCGCCACGATGCCCGCGTGGTGCCCCTGGAACACCGCGCTGGCCTTGCTCGGCACGAAGGGGTTCCAGACCCGCACGTTGCAGTCGGGCCCTCCCGTGACCAGGATGTGGGCTGCCTCGTCGAACGCGAAGCATTGGATACCCTGGCCATTGATTTATATTGATTAAGACATCATCATAATAATTAATAAAAGTGTTATCTATCTAGTTAAGATCATTGTTAGTATTTCAAATACCCTGGAGCGGTATTTTTAAAAGTCATACGTTGAAATCAGAAGTAGAAAATATCAAAATTACTATGGAGATTAGGCATCTTTCTGCTGCTAATTTGAACGCGTGAGTTTCAAAAATCGCACTCCTGTTTCCAAGTTTCTTCTCGGAAGTTTTGAAGGTACCTACTTGATTATTCGCTTATTGAAAATGACTGTAAATGGTGATATCTATCGTATGAATTAAATCAGAGTGATAATGGTAATAGTATATGCCCGACAGCACAGTCTGTAGTGAACCTGCCTGCTGTGCCGGGGGTCGCGGGTTCGAATCCCGTAAGGGACAAATATTTGTATGACGAATATGAATATTTGTACCCGAGTCATGGATGTTTGTATCTATATATGTATTCTATATCGTTGTCTAGTTATCATAATACAAGTCCAGGCTAGATTCTGGAACTTTAAATGTGACTAGATAATTTGTGTGACACTGTCCAAGATATTTATTATTATTATGTATCTCAGCTGGTATTTAACGGGCCGTAACCCGGACCTTTGGAAGGCTTGCGTGGGGACACAGGTCCAACACGCAGAGGCCCCTTCGAGACACTTTTATCTAATTGCAATGGGATGCACCAATCGTGAATCTATCCCTGAATGCATTATGCAAATACACTCATAGACAGACGTTTGGCGCAAAGACTATTGTGAGAGAGGATATAATGTTACTTGGACTATGGGGGTGAACTGGGTGGGCCGGGAAATCTGGGTTATTGCGGAGAGACTCGGGTCGCCTGCCGTAACAAATGTCTCAAGTTTGTTCAAAATGGCAGACGGTGACTTGCCAACTCATTTGATGGGCCCCCCAAAATGGCCGCTCGCAAGGAGCGACAAGGCGGCAACATCTAGTGAGCGGCTAAGGTTGTAGAGAGGTGAGTCTGCGGGCGCCAGTTCCCGGTGCTAAGCGCACCAGTCAGCAGGTCCCGGCGTTATGACATTTTACACTTCCAACCTGGAGCATAGGTTCCGCTCTTGCGACTCCACTCCTGGCCGGCCGATTAAGGCAAGACAGGAGGTGAGGGCCAAATCAATCCGGAGAATCGGGTCCGTGGTGTCGCCAATCACCAACAGCTCGCCACAAGCTGCCCTGCGGGCTTATTATTATTATTATTATATCGATAGAGAGAGTACCTATCTACTCATATAAGGATACCCACCGGTGTACCGAATAAAAGAACCGTAACTTCACCTTAAAGAAAGAATAACCGCTTAGATATGATGATAAAGGTAACCTTCTCGACCCTGAACATGTTGTGCGTCTTGGAGCCGGCCACGTCGCACATGAGGAGCGCGTCGGCGCAGGTGGCGCAGGACACGACGCAGTGCAGCGCCGCGTAGAACGACACCTGCCGCACCCACGACCCGTGCGCGCGCCGCGGCTCCACCAGCTGCAGCTGCGGCAGCATCCGCGTCTGTCGGCCGAACACCACCGTACCGTCTTAGATAAAGTACCTATACGTCTAGCTATGGGATCAACATCGCGAAAAAGCGAAAGAGAAATCGCGAAAAAGAAATCTGCTGTCCCACACATTTGGCTCAAGTAGGTTTGCAGTTTTGTATGGGACAGCTGATATTTTTTTTAGTTTTTTTAGCTTAATGTTGTTCAGCTTGATGGTCTGATCATTCCCTTAAAAAAGTATCAGCATAATAAGGAAAGACCCTGTACTAGGCATCATCGATGCAGACTCAATAAGTAAATTTAGATACATTATGGAACAGTAAACAGATAGGGTAGGTATCAAAGAATCCTCCTCACACGTTTCTGTAGGTCGATGTGCCGCAGCTGTATGAGGGCCTTGGCAGCCTGATTCTGGAAGGGTCCTCGCTTGATGGGGGAGAACTGCAGCACGCGCACGTTGCCGCCCACGTCGCCGCAGATCAGGATACACTTCTCATTCTCGTCCTTGTGGAAGTGGTAGTGCATCGTGCAGATCTACGTCAGAGGAGACTGGGGCTTAGCCAGAAATAAACGAAAGGGGAGGAGAAAGAACGGAATAAACTAATCAGTAATGTCAGTGTGTTATTCAAACGGTTTATTCAAAACGTTGTAGAAATGCTTTCAGAGATAGCATGCCTCAGAACAACGGATTTAACAAATTCCCGTGAGTGTATCCTCAGAATGTCCATTATTAGAAGTAAGAAAACAGTAACCATGTACTCCCAGCTGGTGATGACGATCTTGAGGGTGAATGTCCTGGCGGTGCAGTCGTAGAAGCGAAGGTCCCGCTCCGTGGAGCTGGTCACGATGATGTTCACGTCCGGCATGCACACCATGTCCGTCACCCACGTCGTGCGCACTTTCAGGTGGGCTGCGAATGCGACATAAGAGGAACACAGCTCACCATGGTGAGACAGGTAAAGAAAACTCTCTGAGAACTTTGCGGAGAAAAGTACGATAAAGTGTTGATAAAAACAAAGATTCCAAGCGTCATCGCGGGGTAGGCACACTCCGTGCGCAGATTAGTTTCTACTTCTTCTTATCGTGTTCCCACACGTGGTGTCAGAGTTTATTCAAATCACCTCACGGCTTCTGACGTGGTTTCTACTGTAATCGCGTGAGGGGAGTCCGCGTCATGTAGCGGTCGCCGGGCTCTTTGATTTTCTAAAAACAGAAGCGCATGCGGCCGATCCGCACGCGTGCTTCAAGCAAAAAAACTATACTTGTCTAGATGTCAACAATTACATGAGGCCATGCATTCAGTGTCCTGTAACTAACATACCTAAGATTTAGGAGTCTCGGATGCACGAAGAGGCCCACCCCGTAAACCCCTGATACGGGAACTTGTTGTCAGCATCTGACTATCAATTTGTCTTTTGAAATCCAACTGTTGTGTAGCTATAAGTTCTTCAAAAAGGAAATAAATACTTCCGGCGCGTCCAGGGCAAGCTTCTAAGGCTGGTTAGCAACTCTCTGCTTGTCATACTCAATGTCATGCCTAATGTCGGTCATTCGATAGAATAGTGAGGGTGAAGAAAGAGTGGCGAGACTCACGGCTGGAAGAGAAGGCAGTCCTGCGCAGTGTCATGCTGAGCGACCACCAGTTGATCATACCGTCGCGGCTCGCTGTTATGTACGAGCCCTGCATGGGGTCCATGCTGCGATCCTGTTAAGAGTAATTAAAAAGACCTACGTGTACGTTCAAGTTGCTTTACATTCGTCATCATCATCTCAGCAGATGGACGTCCACTGCTGGACATAGGCCTCCCCCAAGGATCGCCATAACGACCGGTCCTGCGCTGCCCTCGTCCAACGGGTTCCCGCCGCCTTCACCAGGCCGTATTGTGGGGGGCCTACCCAAGCTGCGCTTTCCACGCAAAAAGGGTCCAGTTGTCGGCATTTTAACCCAGCTTTTTTATTGTTCCATAATGATCATGTGGCTGATCTAGATGCAGAATCTAATCTTAGCTCAAAATCCGATAACTGGGCCCTTTTGCATTTGACGCCCACATTTATTGACTAAGGTTGGCATCAGCTATGTCCTCTGTCCTCATACCAATTCAAATGAAAAACCAATTGACAAACACGAAATCAGTTTCGCACAAGCACCTTTCCGACGTCAGGGCAGAAGTGAATCCTGGAGATGGGGTGTCGGTGCATGGAGCGCAGGATGCGCGGCAGGCCCATGATGGGCGGCTCCAGACCCTCGCGCTGGTTGTCCGGGTCGTTGGAGAAGTAGCCCAGCAGCAGGTGGGACACCAGCTCGTCCCACTCCACCGCGCCGTCACGGTTCGTGTTTATCTTTACAAGTAGGAAGTTACATTAATTTGATATTACTTCATCATCATCATCTCAGACGATGGACGTCCACTGCTGGACATAGGGTGACATAGGCCTTCCCCAAGGATCGTCACAACGACCGGTCTTACGCTGCCCAACGTCAATCAAGGGATCCCGCCGCCGTCACCAGGTCATCGGTCTCCTTGGAGCCTACCCAAATCATCGCATCGGTCCCATCGGCCATCGGTTCTGCGAGCAAAGTGCCCCCATCCCGTTTTGCCACTTTAGTATAGCAATTCTTTGGGCTATATCAGCTACTTTGGTTCTACTGCGGATCTCTTCATTTCTGATTCGATCTCGCCGTTATGATTTGCTGAAAATCTAGTACCTAAGTATATAATTTATGCGGACGAAGTCGCGGGTAAACTCTATAAATTATTTAAACTTACAAAATAACCCTGTTGTTCTAGCTTACAATGTACTACCACTGTTTATTCCCATGGGTGTCTAACGAGGCGACTAAGGGAAAGACAACTTTTGGAGTAGGTACTTTTTGTGTGGAATAGATCCACCCCAAAAGAGATTATATCGTAAGTTACCTTCAAAAACAGTATCTTGAACTCTTCCTCATCGTATTCGACGTTGAGCATATCTCGCAACACGTTCCTGAACTCCCCCGGGAACATCTTCTTGTCGAAGCACTGGTAGAAGACCTCCTTGAGCTTCTGCATGTCCTGCATTGTGCAGCGCTCGTGGAGAGGCTGGTTGTGCCAGCTGACGCGCCTCGCGTGCAGTAAGCTGCCGTCTGGATTCGATGATAGCGTCATCAGTGACTTTATATCACTGTCGTTCGCCATTTTTCGTAATAAAATGTTTTTCCCTTTGACAAAATATTATGAAAATAATGTCTTTTGACTTGTTATTGACATTTGAATTTTCGCGGTTCGTTCGTTCCGGAAATGCTCATAATTTTTTTAGACAATTCATGGCAAAGGGATCTAGCCCATACAGCCGATGTCTTTGGTAGTTTTTTTCAATCTTGGTAGCACTGATCTTGAAAACACGCGCGATGCCGCCGAAACCACCACACAAGTTAACATGTTCTGATACCGTATTTATTTGAGATTCCGCAACTGTTTGGTACACAAATACAATCCGCATGAAATCATATCACAAATTATATCAACCAATTTTTCACGAATTTCATAACACTAACCACATCAAGAGCAATATCATGGCGCCAAGCAAGCTCATGGCCATAAATAATAGAATGGAAATTCAAGATTTATGGAAATAGACAAAGGATAAATAGGCTTGTCGCCGAAGTTAAAAACAAGAATGAAAAAAAAAAGCATGTCAATGTCAAAATTCATCAACATAACCTCAAATTTGGTTCAATTTTCATTCAATCTGTGATTATTTAATAAAAAATCGTTGGTTTTCAACAAAATGCTCCTAACACTGCGGCTGCTCGCCAACAGGCACCCCTCGTTCATAGCCCGCACCGTGTTCGTTAAGAACGACAACGTAGACGACGCCTGCAGGCTCGTGAACAGGATGCTGGGCAAGGAAGGCCTCCTCGAGCAGTTCAGGCTCACCAGATACTATGAAAAACCTTTCCAGGTACATTTTATGTCCGTCGTTAATACTATCCATTTCTATCGGGGACGAAATTATAAAAGAAACCGGTCACTGCTTAGCGTAATGTTTTCTAAACAACCATGTTTTGAAGACTCGGTTCGGCTAACAGATAAGATCCCACTGGGTCGAAGTGATGCTGGCTTGCCAGCCCCCACAACAAGATAAGATAAGAAGACTCGATTGGAGTAATGGTTACCACTCTGGACTGCTAAATCAGAGGTCCTGGATCAGTCGTGAACATTTTGTTTGTGTCGTTGTTCTCTAGCTTACATAATAAAAAAATCTTGTAGCTGCTTCAGTTTGGCATTTGGGCCATTTGGACAATATTATGTGGTGCATGCTAGTGTCAATTATTATACAAAATCTTTGCTAGAGGTAAGTATTCAAATACAAATTGTTTATTCCGAGGGTACCAAGGAAAAAGGGTGTGCGTCAAAATACACATTTGTGCCCTCCTTCTGTTTCAGATTTATGCTCTCTCTCGGGGGGCACAATACCTACTTGGTCCTCAAGGTAGACTAGTTTGATTTCATTTGAGTGATTCATAAATGGCATATTTTTTCCAGACGAGACGTCGCCTAAACCACCAGAAGTGCAAGGCTATTTACAACGAGGACATGGAGAGGAAGATACAGTTTGTGCTGCGCAAGAACAGACACGAACCCTTCCCCGGATGCCACTGATTTAGACGCTTATTGTAGGATTATTATGTTAACTCTTTAGTTACTAGAAGACATTGTTATAAGAGGAGCATTTTCATTGAAAAGATTAGTTTAAAAATATCCAAAAGTTGGTATGAAAGCCGACCCTGAGCTATATATTACTGATTGCACAGGGAAACACATGGGAAACAGTAAGAAAACTAGGCTGTATCCCTAATGCCTACTCTTGGTTATTGTGCTATGTTTGTCACTGGTGGGTTTTTAAGATTGGTATGGCATGAAATTACATTAGTAATCCACCGAGGTCTGTGTGCGTGCGTCGATTCTGACGCTTGTAAGAAGTCGGAATACTGTTCCCTGTGTACTGTGCTGATAGTACCACCAGGTGTATGTCTACTGTTGTTAGCACTATCAAATTATACAGCCAAAGATATTTTATAAAAACTGTCTTGAGCTCACCACATTGGCCATGGGCAGACATGTTCTACATAGCCTAGTAAGCCAATGTTTCAATGGAAACCTTGTAACAATTAGATGTACATAAATAAAAACCAAACTAATACTTAATACAAAATTGCATTTTAATTCTTATCACATATAAATACACAGTCCTAGCAAAATATTTACAAGAGTGTATACAAAGTATTGTCGCGAGTTATGTAATGATAGTTTTTGTATAAATATAAGAAAGCTACACTTAATGAGACTAGATGTGTTTGGCGGGGTGGGGGCGGGGGCGGGGGTCACGTGTAGGCGAGGCAGGCGTCGCGGCGGCGCACGTAGTAGTGATAGCGGTAGCAGCGGTGGCACGTCTTGATGCCGCAGCGGTAGCTCAGCCCACCCTGCGGCTTGCCCTTGCAGTACTTGAGGCCGCACGGGTACCAGTTTACACACACCTGCAACCACATTATATTATGCTGTATGGAAAACAGTTGAGTGGAGGATAGAGAAAAATTTAATTCATCACAAAAAAGACCAGACTGCAAAAGGTTTCCTCTTACTTGTTTATTATTTACTTTTGTTGCCACAAATTTTTGAAAAGGAAAGTCTTCATATTTCACCTTTTAGTTCAAATTATAAGCGATCTCAAATTACTTGCATTGGGCTTATAGATAGATCACTATCTAGTCCAGACATTCTATCAATAAACGAAAATGTCGAAAAAAATAATGACTTACGTGTACGAATTGGAATCATAACTAATCAGAATATTGATATTTCATTAGCACTGCCTTGTTCACGCAAAATAACGTGGAGCCTGTTTAAACAAAGGCAGTAAACAAAATGAAACCCAATATAAGAAAAGGGTGATATTAATTTTCAGACAGCGAGAATAGCGCATGCTGTGGACGTAGTATAGGAAAAAGCCGAATCGCGCGAGAGAGAAACCACGCTAGACGTGCAGATATGATTTTGCCCAAATTTTTCTTGACATTTTTTGATTATTCTACAATATTTAATCAGGCACTACTACTCGCCGAGAACAAACGAGAATGGTCGTGAACGAGTGTGAGGGTTCCCTTCATTATCCTCGCGGTGTGTTATCTTCCTAGGAATTTCTCGCGAGAGTGTAGTGCCTCACAAATACCTCTAGATGACAGATGCACTCCTTGGCGGGGTCAGTCTCGGCGCCGCAGGGCCCCGCGGCCGGCGCGCCGTCCGACCCCTCCGACGAGAGCGCCTGCGGGGGGAACGGCGTCACCAGGCTCGAGTGCGACGACTGCTCCATGCCTGTCGAATATATCTCTCCTCTAAATACAATACGTTTCAAGGGTGGACAATTACATTGCTAGACATTCTACTATAGGTAATTTACAGTTGTAGACTTGTAGTAAAGGCAGAGAACGGCTTGTAGTAATTTTGTCAGCAGGCACCCACTATCACATTGTCTGCACGATGGAACTCTACGGATGTGTGTAAGTAATGCACATAGTGTAGTGTGTGGATGACAAACGTACCGGGCCTGGGCGCCCAGCGCGGCAGGTCGGCGGCGCGCAGGTAGACCTGTCCGCGCGCGGCGGCGCAGTGCCGGGCCGCGGGGCCGGACAGCAGGCGGGCGGCGCGCCCCGCCCACGCGGTAGCGGTCGTCTGCCGCCACCCCTTGTCCTCCTCTGCCACGCGCACTGTGCCTGCGTTTTTCTGGAGATTCGATCAGTTTTTAATGTTAGTTTGTTGTAGGTGTGCTACATACAGAATGGCCACTCCATTGTTTAGAAGAGCCAAGCAGGAAACACATACGGACAGGCGCGCGCGTCTGAGCGGGATAGCTCGTGTAATGACGCGATCTTATTTCTATAGTAGCAGTATTCAGGTTGCCGGTGGCGCATTGTGGAGAGGTATGGATACCCAAGATACAGTTGTCAACTTATCAACAATCATCATCAGCGTTCTCTATAGCGTTCTCTACCTGGACCCCAGTGCAGTCCCTCCAGTCAACTATCCCAACACAGGCATACCCTCCTGTTGAGGATGCAACCTATGTGTTAGTCCATCGAAGATGTCTAATGTCGATTGAATCCTATCTTCACTGTTTGAGAGCAGTCAGTCAGTAGTCTAGAGTGGCTAGACATAAGGCAGAAAAATGTATTGGTACATCCATAGCATATCATGCATTTCAAACAATATCATTGATTGAACCTACCTACCTATTTGAATTGTATCTAATACAACAGTTATGGAACAAAAATTTTTTGTGTGATTGTAATGTCTCAGATAATAACTGCTGATAATTTGAATAAGAATGAAGATTAACTAACTATCCACCTACCTGTCTAAGCTTGGCCATCGCGTCGGGAGCTATGAAGTCAGCCTGGGCAGCGTGTGTGAGGAAGCAGATGGTCTGGTGGCCGCTCTGCCCCAGCTCCTCCTCTCCCGGGATCACCACCTTCATGGCTTCCACCTCCTGTGTTCACATTGAGAGTTGCAACAAACACCACCAATACATTATCCTAGATGGTTTTAATCTTTCATTGAATTACAGATCAGGATTTTGTGACAAAAATTATTATTTAATATTGTATGATGTTAGCCTTTACTAGCCTATTTTTAAAGCTGCTGGGCAAAGGGCTCCCCTTTAATCCTCCAAACAAGAAATAAATAAAATATTCTCTATCCTAGAGCATTTATTTTTATTATTTGCCTTTTGCAGGCATTAGTTGCAATGTTACAATAAATTGCTCTTCTTTAACTAGCTGTCACTCTGCGCATCCAGAGATGCATAGGCCTCCTCTCCCATCTTCCATTGCACTCTCTATCTTTTGTCTAGTCTAGTTGGTAAACCTAATGAATAAAATTAAATAATGGTTCAAATGGCCCTTCAAGTGGTTATTAAAAAACATTTTAGTTTAACAGCCGGTATAGTGACTACTGGACCATCATATCAGTGTGCATAAATATATGTTTCGCTTGATATCCTATAACTTTAGCCGTAAGGATTTTATGGGGTTGGCTTTAGAATTGGGGCGCAGGAGTAGGGGGGTGGGAGTCGGGGGGGAGGAAGAGGGGGGGAGGGGTACCTCCTGGTACCACTCCCCCCCCGCGGAGATGTGTAGTTACCGAGATATATTAATTTAAAAATTGGTTGTGGGGGAAGGTAGTGGGTGGGAGGAGGGAGTGGGAGGGAGGAGGGAGTGGGTGGGGGGAGGGAGTGGGTGGGAGGGAATGGGTGGGGGGAGTGAGCGGGGGGAGGGGGCCGTGGGGGATTGGGGGGGGGGGATTTATATTTTCGGGTGGATTAGGCATGCATGCGTGTCTTTAGTTAGGCGAGTCCACTGTACATTGAAAGATGTTGTTACTTTTAAAGAAGAGTTGCTGCACAGTGGGCTCACGCGAGCGTGTGGAGGTAGCGTTATAGAGCTCACATTAGTGAAGTCGACCAGTTGAGCTACGTAGACACCGTCCAGCCTCAAGAACTCCAGCGTGACCGTGTCCTCGGATACGTTCGCCGTTATGTTCTCCTGCATAACGTCGCCACCCTGCGACACACATGCACACGTAGCAATTAGTCTAAAGACGTCTACGGAACTATAACAATTACTATTAGGTACCTTACAACATTACATTAAATACCTAAACATTTTCCTTTAATATTGTCAATTATGCGGGTTATACCAGTTGTAACATGGAATGTAATAGAAATCTAGTCATTGATATGTTATTTCCTATAGTCATTTCATTCAGAAATGGGAAATGGAAGAGAAATATGTAGGCATGCTAAATAAAATTGGAATTGTACCTGATTCTTAACATTTATAAGGAGTTGTAGATTTGTTGGTCGAGCAAGCACATAAAGCAGAATAATCCTAAAAATTGTTTTGTGCATTTTCACAAACAAAATTATATTTTCCAAAACATTTCTTTCAGGATTTTCTACAACACAGGAAATAATTTGATTTATGATTTGACTTGAGACAACACATTTATTAAACTAGCTAGAAAATGCAATACCAAGATCAAATGGAAACCTTCGTGCAAGGAAAGTAAAATTATTTCATAAATTTAGTAAAAAATACAAATAAATCTCAATTAAAAGAATAATATCGCGATTAGGGTCACATTTTTTATTATGATCACAAAATATTTCCACAACTTTTGTAAAATCGGAGTGAGTAGTAGCATGATTTATAAACAAAGCTGTCAAAGAAAATACGTTTCGTGACACGCAGAATTTGTTTGGATAATTTGATTTTGTCTTAATGTTTTGGGTGAATTTTACTTAAATAAAATAATAAACGAATATAAATTTAATTTCCTTTGTTTATCTCAGGATATTCTGCCCTTCTAAAGTAAAAAGAAGTTAATGTAATACATTGTGTCCGTAAAATAAAACAATCTATCGACTTGACAGTTTGTTTTATTTGTTCGCATTCGCAATTTCGCAACGCATCCACCAGTCATCTCAACAACAAAAGGTATTTGTGCTTTCGTCTGTATACGTCGTATTGTGTTTCTTTATTCATTTCTTCTCGCATCTTTCCTTGCACTATTTCTAATTTCGATGACAAGATAATTTTATTTTGAGGTCACTCATTTTGAAACGATTTCGCCCGATGCGCGACCGAACGGAGCACGAACGTCATCCGAAGAAAGAAGGGCGACATTGTACTCGAAGATAGACAGCTGTCGTTTCGTTTTCAGCTGATTTTTGTGTACGAGCAGAGGAGAGGAGTCTGCGAGGCGGAGCGAGGATCGAAGCGTTTAGTGACGAGGAGACGTGCAGGAGGACGAGGAACAGTCGAGCGCGCACCCAACCCGCAGCGAGCAAGGATCGAGAAGCGGAGCATCGCAGCGTCGCGTCGCGGAGAACAAAGGGAGATGGTCAACTGAGGTCGTTGTGGTGGTGAGCCGTGACGTCACGCGGGCGGGACGGCGAGGCGGATGCGGCGGGCGCGCGCGTGATCCAGCGCCGCGGACGGCGGGGCTCGCGGGCCAGCCTGGCCTCCACTGACTCGGGGGACGAGGGTGCAGGCCACCGGCCGCCTCGCAAGCGCACCCGCAGGCTGTCGCCGCCGCCGCAGCCGCCTGCCGCCGCCATGCACCAGCCGCCGGCCAACGGCGCGCCCGGCACCGGCCCGCACCTCAACGGCGACGCGGCGCGCAACGGCGACCTGCAGCCGCCGCCTCCAGGCCTCGCCGCCGGCGCCGGCGCCCGCATGGCGCCCACCGACCAGGAGATTGTGCGCCTCATCGGCCAGCACCTGCTCTCCATAGGCCTCGAGTGAGTACCTGTCTTATTGGATTATCTTTATCGAAACTAACAAACGATCAGTGCGTGGCATTTCATTGAGTCCAGGTCTAGAGTCTAGAGGCAATTCAAATATGTGGCCCTCTAAGCATTTGCCCGCGGCCTGCAAATGCAGAGTACTGCATCTACTCATAATATCAATGTTTGGAAGGTCCTACTGTGACAATTATTTTCTCATGAAAGAAGCAAAACTTCAACAAGATCACGATTGACCGACTTGGATGCAACTTATTGGTTAATTTTCGCAGATAACATTACATCAGAAATAAACAACTTAGTTAAAGACAAGAGATGTCAATTTTTTTTATAAAGGATTGGTATTTTCTTCTTATATTAAATAATAACTGTTCTGTATTATGGAAGATGCAATGTGATTATTTCTTTATGAGGCGGCCCTGATTCTATGATCTTTATTCTTTATGCATTTGAACCACCAATGACTTTGAGTTAGACAAGACTGTTTGCATGCCCAAACGAATAAAGGTGTAACTTTGAAAAGTCAACTTTACAGGAGAGCAAAAAAACCGAACCGAAATGTAGTAGTAATTAGATAGAATAAAGATGTCTTACCATATAATTTAACGAATATGCACCATAGCTGCGTAGTAAAAATTCAGGACATGTATTGAAGGCCGTAGATTCCAAAAATGGCATAAAAGCAAAAAGGGTGTTATGGCATTTTACACCTTCATTCGTTCGGGCGTACATGTTGTAGATACAAATAGTTTGACCGGAACACAGTACTACTAGAGTCCTACAATGTAGTTAGGTATTGTTTTCATAGAGAAATAGAAACTCAAACAATTACCTACATTTGTTTGTCATGGTTCCTACAATAATTTTGCCAATTCCGAAATAATAGAGAAGGCACTAAATCTTTGAGGTTCCACAGATTTATTAGTCATTAGAGTTTACCCGTGAGTTTGTTGTGTTTATATAGTACCAGATTTTAAGTCAAATTATAAGCTATAGAACAAAAAAGTTTTGTCAAAATGGTTTCAGTAGTTTTTGTGTTATGCTTAAACAAACAGACAGCCAAAAATTTAAGAAAAGGTTGATTTGGAGTCAGGAATAAACCAAAAAAAACAAAAAAAAACAAAAAAACCTAAAAAACCATACCTATTGCAATCATTATTATTTTATAATTCTGATACAGTTTTATAATAACATAAGCATATGCTCACGACTATATTCCCCAAAAGGGAAGCCAGAGATATTATGAGACTTCAGAACATCCACGTTTCACTAATAGTACCGAAACCAGTTATATAATAGTTTAGATTAAAGGTGTACATTGTGTCTTATATTATATGTTTGTTGTCTTACAAATAAGTAATTAGATGACAACTCCACAGATCCCCAAAGTGCCATATTACATTTTAATAAATTTGCATAGATATTCAATAAACAATGCCAGGGACAAAAGGCAATGCTAACAAAAGGTTTTGGAGGTCATTAAACCTTACAATATAAGATAAGCTTATTAAATTATAACATTCCGCCTGCCATTCGAACTCCCCATTGGTTGTTAGTTTTTCGGCAGATTATGAACAGCCCATTGCAGCTCCAGCTTGCAAATTTTCTGAGCTATGTCAACCACTTTAGTTCTCTGACGTATGACCTCGTTATTGTGGTCTGGCAGAAAAACACTTGTGTTTAGCTCTGTCTATCTAGTCCTATCGTCAGGGTCCATGTTTCCACTCCATAGGTCATCACTGGCAGGATTCGTTGATTAAACACATTTGTTTCAAGGAATTTTTTTATATTTGTTGAATTTAGAGAGTTATTTTTATACTACTTCTAATAACCACAACTGTCTTTCTCTTCAATAAATATATATTTTTGATTAAGAATATATTATTTGCTTCTACAATTCTACATTATCATCTACAACTACATCATTAGAATCACAAGTAAATATGAACTACAGTTAAGACTACAATACTATTGTAAACAAAGAACACATCTTTATTTATATTTAGCAGGAAGTTATATTTGTCTTGCAACATGTTTTCCTATTGGTACCTTGTATAGATGTTACAGTATCCGATTAATATCCTTGTTCATGACTTTGAGTCCATTTTATGTGTATACTTGACATTGCTAATTTTAATGGAAATAAACTAAAATAAAATTCGATAAAAGAAGAGTAAACAACAGAGTATCATCTTATCTATACATAAGCAGTATATGTTTAGATTAGATGATAATTAAGTTGTGTGACCTTTCTAACAAAATTAGTTGGATCTGTTTGGAGATGATCAGACTGGTATTTTTCTTTGTGATTTCGATGTTGGTCCCATAGAAAATGATGTTCAGTTTGATAGTCTGAGTTTTAGCTATTTTGATGGATGTTGTATTTTATCTAACACCAATATGGTATCTTTTTTTGTTTTTCTGCTTCCAAGCAATCTGTTTTAAAAACAATAAGCTATTCTTTCCGCTGATAAAATTATCTTTTATCTGGTTTAGAGTTACACCGATAGAACAATAAAATAGGTACAAGAATAATATATTTATTTTTATTTTTATTTGGTTATGGGTTTGTATGTTTATTTGTGAAGGTGTACTTAAAAACGACTAAACCAATTATGTTAGAAGTCCCGAAAAGGTAGTGTTTCATTTGAAATTGACTTCATCATCATCACAGCCTATACAGGGTATGAGGAAAAGTATTATTAACCTTTAATCTACATACTCTACCCATCAAACTGAACAACTTTTACTATGTGAGCAAACATGTCGGCGGTTCGATTCCTGGCCTGTACCACTAAGATCTTCGGAAATTATGTACGGTTGTAATTATCATTTACTAGCTCGGCGGTGAAGGAAAACCTGCATTCCCGAGAATGAAAAGAAAATACCACAAGTTCGGAGGAATGCGTAAAATATACACAAAGGACCAGCGATGGTCGAAGTGTTACATAACGACCCTTGCTTGCAATAGCCCAACACTAATAATAAATAAAAATACATTACGGGTACATTTGATCATAAAGACAAATATTTCGATCAATAAATGGTCAGTTTCCAGTATAGTTATCCTCCAAATATTAAAAATCAAAAATTGTAGATTTAATTAAACTTATCTAACTAGAGTGAGATATAACATTTACTTTAGAAGAATGATCAAGTATGTTTAATGATAATTTAATGATAGTGTTTCATTTCTTTAGGTATTGTGTTGTTTGTCTTAATTAATTGGAACATTATCTTTACTCTGACTTGTGCTTTTTTTTAAAGTACATATTAAACGATGCATCTTTTTATATTTTAACATGCAAGTAAATGATACGTAAGTGGTCAGTTGTCATGCGATATTTCGCCACGCGTGTGACGTCACACCACTTCAAGTTACTCGCGTGATGCACATTTATCGTAGAGCTAAATAGGTAATACGTTTTTCATTATAATTATATATGTAATTCTTTACACTGCACCGTATCGTAACAAAAATGCATTCCGCTAAGAACGTAATGGACATAAAGCTACGCTGGCCGCTTTTTTATTGAATGTATGCTTTAAAATGCGCTATGCATGTAGTATCATGAGAGCCCGGGTTTGAATCCGCAAGGACGTCATGCCATATATCAATTAGTTTTTCTAACTTATTATATGTGGACGTAATACCGTAAGTACGTAATACCGACTGCTCTCAAACGATGAAGGGAAACATTGTGTGTAAATCTGCATATACGCTGAAGAAGAAATTCTGATGCATATGTGAAGTCTACCAATCCACATTGTGCACGCGTGGTTGACTAACGCCTATACACCCTCCTGGGTAGGCTTGTGCCCTGCAGTGGGTCGTATCGTATGAAAATGTAGTATCATCGCCAGCCTCTACTAGGGCATAGGCCTACCCTCGGCTTCAGTCTACACAACGTTCGCAATGCAGATCGCATCAGAATGTCTTCTTCAGCAAATGCGGGGTTCCTAATGAATTTTCATTCACCGTACATGTTGTATATCTATACAACCACCATGCCGCCGCCATGTGTGGTAGGATATGTCTTGCTTCATATTATATATTTTAAGACCTTAATGTACCATATTCTGGCAAATAAATGTGTTCTATGTTCTATGGTTTTTAGGTATCCCTGATTCGAAATCAACATTTTTTAGAAATTTTGTATGTCTGTTTGTTTGTGTGTTTGTTTGTTTGTTTGCGCATCACGCAAAAACTACTGAACCGATTTTGATGAAATTTTGTTTGTTTGTTAGCTTATGATCTACGAAGTCGCGGGTAAACACTAGTAGTATATAAAGGAGCGTGTTCGTTGGGTTCGGTACAGGCGGAGCGCGGCGCTGCTGATGGAGGAGTCGGGGCTGCACCTGGAGCACCCGGCCGCGGCCACGTTCCGGCAGCACGTGCTGGCCGGCGACTGGGCCAAGGCGGACCACGACCTGCGCGCGCTGCACGAGCTGCTGCGCGACTCGCCGCACGTGGACGCGCAGAGCCTCGCCGAGATGAAGTTCGTGGTGCTGGAGCAGAAGTACCTGGAGCACCTGGAGGCGGGGCGCGCGCTGGACGCGCTGCACGTGCTGCGCAACGAGCTGACACCGCTCGGGCACGACACGCCGCGCGTGCACCGCCTCTCCGCGCTCATGATGTGCGCCAGCGCAGAGGACCTGCAGCAGCGTGCGGCCTGGGGCGGGGCCCAGGCGCGCGGTCAGGTCCTCGCCCGCGTACAGGTACGGGCCGTTACTGTTCATTCATTTTAGATGGTGCCAGCTGCCAGGCCGATACACGTTGATGATCTAATGTCTCCAAAGATCTACTAACTATTACGATAATTTAGAGCTTACATTGACATTAATAGATACAAACCAATAACACAACGAGAATAGTAGGTATCACATAATGCGTATGCTAATACATAAACTGCGCTATTTTTCTTCAGCATTTTCAATCTAAGTGCTATAATAAATAATAGACAGACGCATGCAGCTTTAAGTATCATCAACGACCTAAAGGGTTCCACTGCAAGGCACAAGCCAACAATCGACGAGAGTGTATGATTCACGCGATTCGTCTACCACGCGCATTTTTGTCTATTTATTTAAAGGACATTGCCAATCTTTGTATGGAAGTTGGACCAAGTGCTGCCCAGAATGAACACATGGTGCATTTTGTTCCTCAGGCCAACCCCAATCTGTAAACGGAAGCGCTCCAAAATCTATCCCAGGAATCAAGAGAAAAAAAATGTTTTGTTGTGAATTATTTGTTAGGTTAGGGTTAGGTTAGGTTAGGTTCATCCGAGTCGGCCGACCCACGAAGTGTGCAGAGATGCGCATTTCGGGGCTGGACGACTCGGTGACCTCCGAGGAGGAGGTCGCGGAGATCTCCCGGGTTGGTGGATGCCCAACGGAGAGAGATATACAGAAATAGGACGGCGCAAGCGATACATTTTGAGACTGTCGATGTATATGACTGACAGTGAGGAAAAACATACCATCCACCCACCACCCACCCACCACCCAACACCCACCACCCACCACTCGACACCCTGCACCCAACGCCCGCTACTCGACACCCACCACCCACCACCGAACACCCACCACCCAACACCGAACACCCACCACCCAACACCCACCACCCACCACTCGACACCCTGCACCCAACACCCACTACTCGACACCCACCACCCAACACCGAACCTTTGTTTTTCTGGAACCAATATTTTTTTTATTTTTTTTTTCTATTGTGAAATAATGCTACGATCCCAATTCAGTCACTTTCATTCCTGGGCAGCATTTGGTCCAAACACTGGCAATGTCCTTTGTTAGCGATGTGATTCTCGTGTACGGCTAGTACTAATAACTCGTATGTCGTTAAGGCGGTGCTGCCGCCGGCGCTGATGATGCCGCCGGCGCGGCTGCGAGCGCTGCTGGCGCAGGCGGCGGCGCAGCAGGCGGCGCGCTGCAGGTTCCACGCCGCGCCGCGCCCCGCCGACCCGCACGACCACATCCCCTTCAGCCTGCTCGCCGACCACCACTGCTCCGCCGACCACTTCCCCATACACTCGCTACAGGTACCTACAGTATACACGCAGCAGGCTCCACGCCCCGCCGACCCGCACGACCACATCCCCTTCAGCCTGCTCGCCGACCACCACTGCTCCGCCGACCACTTCCCCATACACTCGCTACAGGTACCTACAGTATACACGCAGCAGGCTCCACGCCCCGCCGACCCGCACGACCACATCCCCTTCAGCCTGCTCGCCGACCACCACTGCTCCGCCGACCACTTCCCCATACACTCGCTACAGGTACCTACAGTATACACGCAGCAGGCTCCACGCCCCGCCGACCCGCACGACCACATCCCCTTCAGCCTGCTCGCCGACCACCACTGCTCCGCCGACCACTTCCCCATACACTCGCTACAGGTACGTACAGTATACACGCAGCAGGCTCCACGCCCCGCCGACCCGCACGACCACATCCCCTTCAGCCTGCTCGCCGACCACCACTGCTCCGCCGACCACTTCCCCATACACTCGCTACAGGTACCTACAGTATACACGCAGCAGGCTCCACGCCCCGCCGACCCGCACGACCACATCCCCTTCAGCCTGCTCGCCGACCACCACTGCTCCGCCGACCACTTCCCCATACACTCGCTACAGGTACGTACAGTATACACGCAGCAGGCTCCACGCCCCGCCGACCCGCACGACCACATCCCCTTCAGCCTGCTCGCCGACCACCACTGCTCCGCCGACCACTTCCCCATACACTCGCTACAGGTACGTACAGTATACACGCAGCAGGCTCCACGCCCCGCCGACCCGCACGACCACATCCCCTTCAGCCTGCTCGCCGACCACCACTGCTCCGCCGACCACTTCCCCATACACTCGCTACAGGTACGTACAGTATACACGCAGCAGGCTCCACGCCCCGCCGACCCGCACGACCACATCCCCTTCAGCCTGCTCGCCGACCACCACTGCTCCGCCGACCACTTCCCCATACACTCGCTACAGGTACGTACTGTTCCTCCGTTGAAAAGGTAAGGCCACTCGAAAACTCTTCGGCCCCATGAGTCTTCGGTTCTACGAGCAATGCCCTGCATACTGCCACTTCAGCTTAGCAATTCTTTGGGCTATGTCGGCTACTCTGGTTCTTCAGCGAATCTCTTCGTTTCTGACTCGATCCCGCAGAAAAACTCCGAGGATGGGCCTCCTACTGCCCTTTGGGTGACTTTCAGCCTTTTTATGAGACCTTAATTGAGCGACCACGTCTCTGTTCCGTGTGTCATCACTGGCAGTACACACTGGTCAAGCTTTCATTTTGAGGCACTGCGGTATTAGGGACAAGAAGATACTACGTAGTTTCCCGAGCGCTGCCCAGCCGTGTTGTATTCGAGTAGCAATAGTGTCAAATATCATCACCACGATGGCAAATAAAACTCCTTGGCATGCCATCTATTCAATAAAGAAACAGAGCAGACTGAATAACCGTGTTATATTGATTTTTGAACGCTATTGGTGCAGGTGTTGAACGAGCACTGCGACGAGGTGTGGTACTGCAAGTGGTCGCCGGACGGCTCCAAGCTGGCCTCGGGCTCCAAGGACAACACCGTCATGATATGGGACTTCGACCCCCTCGCCAAGCGCCTCTCCTTCCGGTAACAACACACTTATATTATACTAGTGTTTTCCCGCGACTTCGTCCGCACAAATTATATACCAGATTTTAAGTCAGATCATAAGCTATCAAACAAAAAAAGTTTCATCAAAATCGGTTCAGTATTTTTGCGTGATGCGCGAACAAACAAACAAACTAACAATTTTGTCAATAGATGGCGCTGCACGCTTTTAAATCGCGCTATCGAATGTTATTTGAATTTATATGAAGAGAACCGCTACTTTTGTATTCCTCATGATTTTACGGATTTATAATAGTTAAAATCACTAGATTTAGTTCAGCATGCATAGCAAAAAATGTGTCGATACTAAAATAATAGTAATGTACGTGTACGTTACATTACAGTAAGTCGCTGGAGGGGCACTCGTACGGGGTGTCGTTCCTGGCGTGGAGCCCGGACGGGCGCTACCTGATCGCGGCCGGTCCCGAGGACTGCCCCGACCTCTGGATATGGAACATGGAGGTGACGTAGCATACTAACTCTTTGTTAGACTATTACTGTAAGAATAATGCATTTGTAAAAAATTTACGCTTTCCGCCCGGAGGGGAGGAAGTATATTTAGTCATTTAGGTCGCGTATGTATCGATATTTTATGAAAGTCTTGTGTTGCTTTCATAAGCTTCATAATAAAAGTTAATCATTTTGATCTACCGCTTGGTCCCGTTCGATAAACACCCACTATAAAACAGTATAAGTAATGATATGATGGTGCGGTGCCGGTGTTTTGTGCAGACGGAGCAGCTGCAGCTGAAGATGACGCACTCGCAGGAGGACTCGCTGACGGCGGTGTCCTGGCAGCACCAGCAGCAGCAGCACGACAGCGACAAGTTCGTGTGCGGCGGCGCCCGGGGACAGTTCTACCACTGCGCGCTGGACGTGAGTGTACCTACTGCTGTCACGTCTAGTGTTGTGGGTCGTTGGTCGATCCTGCCGCTTAAGTTTCGTTGATGAATGAGAGGTGGACTTTTTTATAATCAGAAGATGTTCTAAATTACCCCAAAGAAAATTTTCTGAAATTATTAGCTGTAGTAATTGTTAGACTAGTACAGATTGCGCAACGAAATATGAGCAAGAACCTTGAATGAGCAGAAATCGAATTGTGGTCTATTTGGCGAGGGGAAAAGGGAAGCGGCCGAGGGTATTCAGGGGGCTGGATTCGGCCTTGGAGACACCCTGGATGGATCTACGTCGATTAGTCGCCGCGGGCCGACCATTATGCCGCTCGTCAGTCGTACCGCTTGCTCAGCGTGACTGGACCTCGACTGTTACCTCCTCCCTGACTCGACGGCTGGATCCGCCCTTGGCTCGTCAATCAGCATTAATAATGTATGCGTGTACGTTCGTCACGGCATGTCGGCAGGGCTCGCTGGTGAGCAGCTGGGACGGGGTGCGTGTGAACGCGCTGGCGTGCCGGTCGGACGGGCGCACGGTGCTCGCGGCCGACACGCACCACCGCGTGCGCGCGTACGACTTCACCGACCAGACCGACCGCAACCTGTGAGTACACTACACATACAGTACACAACACTAGTCAGTAGTCACTTGTTTAGTTTTTACTTTTTAACCTGTTACACGATCCAACATAACTTCGCTCACTCTGTCCTCAAATTGAATTTTTTGTCTGATTAAATCGTAAAGGATTCCCCAGATTCTGGCTTATCATGTGTGTGTACTGACTTCTTTTTTTTGACCAACACACTACTAAGACTCCACTCAGACAGAGAGCGGTCACGCGGTCACACGATATGTGCGAGGTATCTATCTCGGGCGGTGAGCGAGGAAACAATCCGTCAATAGCGCGCTCGTTCGATCACGTCATTTGGAAATTGAAGCACTCCCATTGGCCGCACATTTCTGGTGGCAAGGTAATGGTGTTGTTCTGACCGCAGCATCCAGGAGGAGCACGCGGTGATGGCGATGACGCTGAACGCGGCGGACACGCTGCTGCTGCTCAACGTGGCCAACCAGGGCGTGCATCTGTGGGACATACGTGAGTCTCTCTCTAGTATACACTGAAAATCTTTTACTATAAATATTTTTAAAACCGCGCGAATGAATCACGATATTCTACGGTTGTCCGCCAAAAATGATCTATTTCTATTGGTCGATTGATTTCGCACCTGACGCATGACTGCCGCCATCTACATTCGGTCATCAGACTGCAAGGCCCAACAAGGACTAATTTCCCTCTTTAACTGCATAGCCATAAGATTGATTATAGGTACCTATTATCAAATAGTTTCGAGTACCATCGTAAAATGTTAGTCCCTGTTTGCGTGAACGAAGATTGACGATCGTAATTATTTACCTATCGTACTGTAATGGAAACGCTCGTTGGCGTAGTGGAGCTTCGGTATTGGACACGATCACCGAAGTTAAGCAACGTCAGATCCGGTCAGTCTTTGGATGGGTGACCGTTTAGTGGTATTTCATCTCGAGCGTTTCCGTGCTTCGGAAGGCACGTTAAGCAGTTGGTCTCGTAAGTACCGTCAGATGGCGTTGTAACTATCTATTCGTTAAGCCAGGTTAGAGGCCTATTCGCGGCTTGAAAATTCTCTGACAGCAAGGTGACCACTAACTTGCCTCCACCAACACGCACTGGGCCCGCGTGGTGGAATATGGTCAGTGGACCATAGTGGGAGTGCCCTCTCACCCTTATTCGTGAGAGGAGGCCTTTGCCCTGCAGTGGGATTGTATAGGCTATAACTTAACTTAACTTTTAACTGTAATGTAACACTTCTGCTGGTCGCAGGTGCTCGGGCGCTGGTGCGCAGGTTCCGGGGCCTCAGTCAGGGACACTTCACCATACACGCGTGCTTCGGCGGCGCGCACCAGGACTTCATCGCCTCCGGCAGCGAGGACAACAAGGTACCTACATATTTTTATTATTTTTCGTCCCGCTGCGCTAAACGAAGTTGCCGCTTTTCGCCTCCGTCGAGGAGAAAAAATAGTACCTATACTAACCTAGGGCAGTAAATAAGAAAGCCTCAGATCACATGTTGCACATGTTGCAAGTAAATATTATGGAGGAGGAGAAAAATATGAACTGTAGGTTAAGAGCTTGAACACTTGTAGCACGAGTCTTTACCTCTATGGCGATTGTAATAAAAACGGTTAAAACTTCAATGTGTAAAGCTTCACGAGCTCTTGGCAGCTCTCTAGTGGGGGGCAGCTGCCTCTTGGCGACGCCCTTGTAAACTCCCCAAATCCCACAAAAATTAGTAACACTCAATTACCATCCGGCAGGTATACATCTGGCACATAAACGGCGAGGAGCCCATAGCGGTGATCTCCGGGCACACGCGGTGCGTGAACTCGGTGTCGTGGAACCCGGTGCACCACGACGTGCTGGTGTCCGCGAGCGACGACTACTCGCTGCGCCTGTGGGGGCCGCGCAGCCACGTCTCGTAGTGAGGCCGCGCCGCGGGGCGGGGGGGCGTGAGTGAAGGGGTAGTGTCGCCGATTGAAAAACGTCATAAAGAGAAAGATAACGTACTTCGAGCTGGATTAGGTAGGTTTATGATTACGCGCCACCTAAGTTACTACTACTACCACCACATGAATAAATATGCCTACAGTAAGAACGCTTTATATAAGCTGCCGTCGTCGGTGTACTTGCACATAACTCAGCTGAGTGTGCGCGCCTGTTCTTACGTCTTCTAATGCGCTGTGTTGCACCGTCAACGGCCGCTTGTATGAAGCTTTCGTTCTGTAGGGATATTTATTAATGTGTCACTACCTAGACAGTTTCAAATGCTTAGATGTTTGTACAAGGATCGCAGTTACAATCAAACCTACGATGTAAATCTACAGAAAAGGAAAACAACAAATTCCGAAAGTAAAATACCCAAATCACAAAATTATCATAAAAAAAACAAATATGGCGGAAACGCGAAAAGATTGTCTTCTATGCCAATTGGAAAGTAGTAGCAGAATCTGGATTTAGCGAAGCTGCTATGGCATTTTCGTATATTAATATTTGTGATACTTACTTGAAACTGGCAAGTACGGTCGGCAATAAAAGTAAAAAACTACTGAACCTTATTCTCATAATAATAAAGGTGACTTACGTTGCCGGTTGTATTTCATTTACCGATGCGTGATAGAAGCTTAATTTAACGTTGTTTAACAACTAGTACCTCAATAGTAGATTACTCACCGAGGGCAGGAAAGTAAGAAAGGTCTCATATCTCATGTATACTCCATTCAGGAATTAGAGCGACAAAATGTAAACAACGGTGATACCAGTGTAGAAAATACCATCTCGAGATGGAAGAAAACTTATCTCCGGAATGAATAACAGTAAATTATTTACTCTACTCGCCAAGGATTACGACAAATGATATGTTAATTTTGTATGGAATATAATTTAAAAATACGCAAGCTATAATTTATTTTAGATTAAAAGAAAGCGTGACTGTAAATATTTTATTTCGTGGTCTGGCAACAATCAGATATTTGAGACCTTTGGTTCGTTTTCACAAAGTTCTTAAAGAAAAAGATTTTTTATTTTGTAAACGCATCTCTTGATTGTTTAATACCTTCGTCTGAGTCCGTACGCTATGTGCGGATGCTACGTATAGCACAAAAAGCCCCCACACAGACAGAGAAGCGGGCTACATAACATAATTTAAAAATTTCATTAATTTGTCACGATTGTTTTTATTATTTATAGATAGATGATAAATTTTTAATGCCAACGCAATTTATTAAATGCCGTGCCGACATAATTGTTTTCTTAAAAAATGTACCAAAGGTTTCTGACCACGTAATGTCACTTTGACAGTGACGTTTCTTTGTTTACATTTTGTCGCTCTAATTCCTGAACGGAGTATAATTGTTTACCGAGGCACCGGCCTTCTTGTAAGAGTGAGAGAGAACGGGCTACCGTAAGTGGTTACATTTTATGCAATACATGGCTATCATTTGTGCAATAATAACAATTTACAATGAATTCGGCGTTTTCCATGAACTTAATAACAAACGGAATAAAGATAAAAGTCGTTGGAAATAATACCAAATATCTACAAGCGTGACAGGGTTTCGACTGTTATCCCAAAGACGAGGTCAGTCATCGTAAAGTCGTCTTTGAGCTCATCACGTTAGAGTTCAGAGTGAGATATACTTATATACTCAAGTTGTGTTGTGGCCGATAGTGGCCGGCGGAGGCGTCGTGTGTTCAATCAACATAGGAGTCCCACAAATCAAGGAATTTTCGCCTTTACAGCTTTGGCATAAGGGTTTTAATGGGTGATTTCTTATGTTGATATGTTAGAGTAAGGCGCTGGATAGGCTAGAAGTAGGATACTTACAGTAAGTACATTGATATAAGAACCCAAGATGCACAGTTAGTTCCTTACAAATAGGTTAGCAGATTTTAGTAAGACTAAGTTCTGACCGACTAAACCAAAACAACCAAAAAACCAACCAAAAAACTTTAAACGAAGGACAATAATGAAAATCCGTATATCGGAATGCAAGGTAAGCAAGTTGCTCCCGGATAGATTCGTTAGATGGCAGTGTAATTAGTTAAGCCAGGTCAGAGGACTATTAACGCGACTAGAAAACTGTTTGGCAGCAAGTTGTATCACCTATAGTCCACCACCACGAACCCGCAGTGGGCTCGCATGGTCGATTATAACCCACTCTTTACATTAGTGATTGGAGCCATTTAACTGCAGTGGGGTACCAGTTATAACATATCTTTTGTGTGTGTCTTTTCTGCAAATTGATGCGTTGTATTTTTGAGGACGTTTTTGAGTTTCTAAACGTGTATCTTGGGGTTTAGTATATCAATGTGTAGGTATAAAGAGTAACAGACCGACTGATTATCATTAGCTTACAACGTCAGCATCATATCTTCTGTCTCACAGACGGAAATAAATATAATTTGTCATCCATTCGTCTAGTGGTCGGCACACGTCGGAATTTTTAATGTTTTGCAATTAATAATTATTGAAAGAGTAAGACAACTATATCCGAATACACTAATCGGGTACCGTATCGAGATTTTGTTCGGTGCATCATACGCGGTTTTAAAAAATATAAAAGCTTTTCCCTACTCTACTCGAGCTACTTGATTAGTGTATTGAGACTAAAGTTGTAGGTGATTTCTAATGCAATAAGAATGACATTAGCATGTAAAGTTATTTGGGAGTTTATTGTTAAATTAACATATTTACTAGAGTGTTATGTACGGTATCGTAAGGCAGAGCACCGACGCCCCGCGCCGAACTCGTAGCATTAGTTAACATTCGTGTCCCTCTAAACTTCTAAACTAACGCATATATCGACGGTCTTAAACTGATTTGGCGTAAGAGCAAAAGTACAGTTTTTCAGGACAAGTAAAAATGATAAAATTATTGTTGAACCGAGAGCGGTAACACAGAGGTGTTAGATGTCTAACATGCTCGAAATTATGTCCACTTTTGTGTAGTAATGCTTGAAATAACCTTAATTGAATAATTACTAAGAAATGGTCTCTGGATTTCGTTGATGTCCCTTACGCCAATTGAGTTTAACACGATAGGCGTTTTGCAGACTTTCTAACATTGCCCAAGACTGCATAATGTGGTTTATCCATGTATGGACGCATCGTGAACGCATGGCACTGAGTGGAAATCTCAAATGTGGGGGGTAACGAATGTGTTAAGTCCTTGAATTAACTTAACTTAAGACTTAATTATAACAAGCAGATATATTTTGTAGCGGAGACCGCACTCGGCTCTATTTTTGTACCGATCACTAAATATCTCCGAGGTGATAGCTCGCTACACTAAAGTCGCGAAGACGCGAGGCTGATCCTTTGTACGCGTCGGGATGCCGCCGCCATGGAATACTATCCAAGATTAGACTATGTCCTGCAAGAATAAGATGTGTACCTTCACCGTTAAAGATTACATAGCGTGGTTGACTTATTAAACTATGGGTGGGTTTCATTTAAAGATGTGAGCTTATAGCACTGCTACAAAATTAATTGTACATGTACATACAGTATAACTGATTTAATAATGCTTGTCGGATATCTTTGTATTACGCGACAGAAATATGGGAAAGCGAAAGCAAGCGTGACAGTCAGTGGTAGCAGATGCACATTATTAAATCAGTTATACTGTAGATACATTTTAGGGCATAATCTTTGTGAATTCAAGATTTCGTGTATTATTCCATGGCGGTGGTGACCTACTGTAAACTGGTCCTTACTGTCCTAAACATAACTAAATGTAAAAGGGATACAAGTTATTATTTAACCCTTAATCAGGCCTTGGCCACCATATTTAAATTCAATAATGAACCTTATTGTAAGTTTTTAGTAGGTACATTGTCAGTTACTTTTATGTGGTCGATAAATCGTACTATGCCTGATTAAGGGTTAAGACATGTCTAGTGTTACGCTTGATGTCTGGACTCCGGGACTTGTATTTGATAACCAACGAAATTATGTATTTCAACATATTTCTTTTGATATTGTACTTTATTTTTTGATGGTTAATGTAGCTTTTGTAATTTGTGGTGCCTACTGCGGCTCGCCAACTCGTGCCTCACTTTGTGGCAATCTCGTGCCTCACTTTGGCCATCTCGTGCCTCACTTTGTGGCCATACTGTATCACTTTGTGGCCGATCAGGCGTCCCGGGGTCCGTGTACCAAACATCAGGCTGCTGTGTGATTGTCGTGTGCGTGTAGGAAGTACAAAAGGATTATTATAAAGGTTTTACGCTACAAGGTTACGTTACGATAGACATAAGAGCGGTGCCGGGGGTGTGGCAGTGTGGCACCGCTCCCTTCGAATTGTTATAAATAAATAATTATTATATCAATAAATTTTTTATTGTAAACTATATTTATGATTTTTAATTTGTTTTTCCCAATACACAAGATGACACGATAACGATAACGATGTCGCATGGCTTCGAAGCCAATACACCCATATCCATTAGGAATCGCCGAAAAGAAATCAGCTACCTAATAATTATTCAAAATAAAAATAATTTTTAATCTTTCTCCCTAGGTATGTTTTTAAAACTGCGTTGTTAAATACAGTGATAAGTACAGAAAATTAAAATACTTAAAGCCTGACCAGAAAAATAAAACCGTTATACCTCGATCAATTGGACCTAATTTTTGTAATGGATTGTCTATTACCCCCAATGCAGGGTTTTTATTTTTCTATACCATTGAATACATGGTATAACAAACACACTAGTAATATTTAAAAGGGTGATCCAAAAATGTTGTATGGAATATATAATATTCTTGGGGTGATCTAGTTTAGGGTTGAACTACACATGGCCGCACGCGATCGCACTTTTCCGTCGCTCCATCCTTTTCTGTCACTCAGTAACGTCATTTGCTTGAGCATATAAGATAGACGGAACGCGACCGCGCGCGATAGCACGGCCACGTGCGATCGCGTTCCGTGTATCTTATATGCTCAAGCAAATGACGTTCCTGAGTGACAGAAAAATGTGATGCGGTGCTTCAACCCTTATAGAAAGTAAAGAAACGCAGATAAGTAAATAAAGAATAATAATATTTATTAACAATTAAATAATAATAACATTACATCTACCCGTAACCTACAACTATAAGTTAGCGGTGCCGGACTTCTCCACGAGCTCGAGCAGAGTGTGCAGCGAGGTGTCGAACAGTTCACACCGGATCGGCATCTCCAGTGAGTAGAATGGGTTCTTGAGAGCGTAGTCTGAGTACAGCTCGTATATCCTCTTGAGGACTACTTCGGAGCCTTGCATGTTCGTGTCCGTTACTATTATGAATTTTACACCTGTAAATGACAAATGTTTAAGTTAAATGTGTTAGAATTTTGAGCTTTGTTAAGTAGGGGATAAGGTATCTTTTTGGTCAAAAGGCAAACCTTTCTGCTTAGACTCCACAACCCCACTGTGGGTGTATAAGCAAATAAGGAAAAGATAGATAACACTTTAGGGTTGAACTACACCACGTAGCACAGCATCGCATTTTTCCGTCGCACGCGGCGTGCTGTTCCATTCCGTCTATCTTATATGCTCTCGCAAATGACGTTCCTGAGTGACAGAAAAGGATGGAGCGACGGAAAAATGTGATGCTGTGCTGCCTGGTGTAGTTCAACCCTAAATTATTTAAAACAAGGAAAGGGTTTCTTATGAAAAATATAATAATTAGGGCATGTTTCACCACTTTGGATAGTTCATAGCTTATCTGACAGATCATTAGACTTATCTTGTATGAAAGATAATTATGTCAAGAAAACTGTCAGATAAGCTATTAGGAACTTAAACAGAATTCAGTATGTCAAGTTTTTTTTGGTCTTCATTTTTATATTTTTTACGGATAAAAGACATAATTTTAGGACACCTATTTCCTTCGATCAACAATATCTAACTAGATAACGCGTCAGCGCTCAAAACATGTCCCGGCAAATAACGCCTCACTATTGGAGTCTTATTTTGAATTAGTTGCGTTCGAACAAAGCCAACGTAAGCACAACTTGCAATGCCGCAGTGTTCCTTTTTTAAATTACTAGGAATTATGGTTGCTTTGAGGTCGAAATTATAATGTATTCGGACTGTTTTCTCGGTTCGTTAACAAAAAATGTTGTATATTCACGAGGACAGAATTTCTCTTTGATTTTGTATGCGACCCGTTATCTAGTTGTATATTGTTGATCGAAGCCTATTTCATTCTTATTGCGATTCATCGAGTTTATCAATATAAATTTAATTTTTAAATTATTTTGATCGTAATCTCTAAGTGCAAAAATGGTAGAGAAAATAATTCGAACTCCATGGAGAAAAACTACTGCTATATTAAAAAAGATTAAAATCACCTGCCTCCTCTTTCTAACTCCATGCTGGAAACAGAAACGGCAACATCAACTGTCAAATTATGACGTTGTGAGTATTATTTTTTTCTTAACGGCCGATTATTTTAAGTTGATTTTATGTTTACCAAGGAGTTCACAGGTCGGCCAGTGACGTCACTGGACGGACCGAATAACGACGTTATTTTATTAAAAATATCTGTAATCCTTTCATTTCAAAATCTCTGACATAGAAAATATGATTATTGAGACAATTATCTCGAAATGGTTTTCGATTCAGCCCGCCAAAAAAAAACTTGACATACCGAATTGGTGAAACAGGCCCTAATTCTTTTATTACTATTGTTATAATGTCATTATTATATGCTGTCACGTGAAGTCTGTAATAGTAGTAAACCATCTGTAAGGGTAAGGGATTATTGCCATGGTTTGAAATTGCTACTCTACCTTCCGCCTTGTTATAATGATGATGATGATGTGAGAATAATTTATGTATTTCCCATAGTTACCTGTTAACGTCTGAAAGCAGGACAGTTTGAACGTGTCGGCAGTAAGGGATTCTATCCCGGAACATTTAGGCAGGGGACTGAGCTGGCTCGCCAGAGCAAACAGCGGGTAGAACATACTGGCCAGCACTATCTTCTCATTTGTTGTGGCTCGCGCTCGCCCAAACTTCAGACTTAGCGGGTAATTTAACTGAAACATTAATTAATGTGAGTAATACTGCAATAGTGTGCTTCATAGAATAAATTTGTTAAATTGATTCGAGATCAGTGGATGTTGGCCACCGAAAACTGAATCAACAGGTTCTGTTCTACTTTAGTAAACCAAGGAAAACCCAAAAACTATATTTTAGGGATATCTTCAAAGAATATTCTTAAGTTTATGAATCGGGCAAAGTCTGGAAACTTCCATTCAAATGTATGATTTCACCTATCTATAGTTGAATGAACAAATGAGCAGATACATAGATTTGTGCGTAAACATGCTGGGTATAAGTGTAATACTGCAGCATAATTATATAGTCCTTACAATACAGCAACGGATGTACTTGTGCAGAACAACGGAAGGGGCCTTGCGGGGAAGCGGGTGACGGGGGTCGCATCCCGAGCTCTGTATGATGAGGTTGGAATTGCCTTGCATATCTGCACATGACCGCATAAGTACACCGGCACGGCGGCAGGCGGGGCGGCATCGCCCACCATCAAGAGCATTGCCATACCGTAAGCCTTATAGTAATACTGTGGTAATACTTTACAGCTAAAGTGCTTGGGAAGCAAATTCTTGAGGGGTAAGGAGCTTCTTTTCCTATCTATTCTATTTTTAAAAATATGGCTGCCATCTTTGGTTAATGATGATTTTGCCAATGTCGAGTTTTTATAACAAAAGTGCTTGACGTTGTTCGGTTATATTGATATTTTGGTGACTTCAAGGGTTGTTCTTATAAAAGAACAATATCCTGAGCCACCACTGGAGTTCCACTGTAGGCCGGGGATGGGGCAACCGACAAGCGACACGCGCACGTGACCGCCCAATAGCAGACCCGCAACGCAACGCTCTCCTATCTATTTTAAGATTTCAGCATGAACTAGACATGTAGTAGTCGGTTACCTTTGATTCTATGACGTCGAACACATCTCTCCCGTCTTCTGTCGTACGTCCAGCTACTGGGGATCCGTTTACCGACAGTAATACGTGTCCCACTACAACAAAATACATTTCCCTTTTAATCATGTTAAACTGGGTGTTAAATCATTGCCAACTATGGCAATGGATGCCAAGGAATGCCTAGATCATTAATAATCAATGCTCTTACCATTTATCCCGTCCCTTTGTCCAAAAACAACGACGACTTTCTTGTTTTCATACTGCAACTTGATGTCTAAAGGATAACCGAACGTTTTCTCTGTTTCCACTCGAGGAATGTTATGGTCGTAATTGTATATTAGACCACCGGATTTACTAACAATATACAATCCAAAAATAACCATTATTTTTGGGTTTTTTCACTTTAAAATGATTAATTTTCGAAATCAATACACTCCCCCACAACAAGGCGTGTTCAGAAACTGAATTTATCTTTCTTTCTTAGTTGTCAGTTCGTTCAATTCGAGAGTTTGGATTGAACGTATTATTATTTTCACTTCAGTAAAAACAAATATTCAATCATTTTAACTATAGTATGTAGAAAAGTATTATTCTTGATTTGTATTTTTTTTTAAACGGGCATATTAGAGTCGGGTCCCACGGCCTGTATATACGCAAATCGCGCCAAGCCACACGCCGTGGGAACGGTCTCGCCTGTCTTGGCCTGTAGACGCCTGTGGACGCCTGTGGTGTGTATTGTGTCCGGATCGCTGTCGGTAACTTCAAAGGGGCGCCTGTCGCCGCCCCTGGACTATTTAATTACTAAAAAGATTACCGATTGCCGTTTAGAAATTGTTGTAAGGTACTAAATGACTAATATAATAAAAACCTAAGTCTTACAGATCACAACCCGCCGTAGAAAAAAAATAAAAATAAGTCTGAAACGTTTCAAATTTCGTGGCTATTTTCTAAACTGCCATGTTCTAGTTTGAAAATGTCAGTATAGAAATAAAAGAAAGCCTCGAAATTTAAAAATTTAAGACTAAATGTTTTTATTTTTTTTCTACGCCGGGTTGTGATCTGTAAGACTTAGGTTTTAATATTAGTCATTTAGTACCATACAATAATTTGTAAACGGCAATCGGTAATCTTTTTTGTAATTAAAAAGTCCCCCGGCTACAGTACTACCCTGTCAGTGTCAAGGTTAAAACTATGACTAGATTTATAGATATACCCCCCCCCCCCCCCCTTGCTACGCCTAAGTTAAGATTTTTGCATTTTTAATCGAAATGAAAATGCAGAAACGCTCGTTAAAGTTAATCCTCCATTAAATCTCTTGCTAGCTTTCACTACGTCAACAAGACAAAAAGTGACAGCAAGAGAATTAATGGAGGATTAACTTTAATGACCGTTCCTGCAACTAACACTAAGTTGCAGAAACGCTCATTAAAGTTAATCCTCCATTAAATCTCTAGCTGCAATTTTTCTTGTGGACGTAGTAAAAGCTATAGCAAGAGATTTAATTGAGGATTAACTTTAATGAGCGTTTCTGCAACTTAGTGTTAGTTGCAGGAACGGTCATTAAAGTTAATTTATTTGAGGATTAACTTTAATGAGCGTTTCTGCAACTGAGTGTTAGTTGCAGGAACAGTCATTAAAGTTAATCCTCCATTAAATCTCTTGCTAGCTTTTACTACGTCAACAAGACAAAAAGTGACAGCAAGAGAATTAATGGAGGATTAACTTTAATGAGCCTTTCTGCAACTGAGTTTTAGTTGCAGGAACGGTCATTAAAGTTAATCCTCCATTAAATCTCTTGCTGTAATATTGCCTTGTGGACGTAGTAAAAGCTAGCAAGAGATTTAATTGAGGATTAACTTTAATGAGCGTTTCTGCAACGGAGTGTTAGTTGCAGGAACGGCCATTAAAGTTAATTTAATTGAGGATTAACTTTAATGAGCGTTTCTGCAACTGAGTGTTAGTTGCAGGAACAGTCATTATTCATTAAAGTTAATCCTCCATTAAATCTCTGGCTTATTGTCTTGTGGACGTTGTAAAAGCTAGCAAGAGATTTAATTGAGGATTAACTTTAATGAGTGTTTCTGCAACTGAGTAAGATTAGTTCATTTTTAATCAACTTTTTAGATCAAAATAGTTAGTTATTTAAAATTTTCTCAAAATTAACTTTGGGCCCGCACTGCTTTAAACCACATACTCGACTCATCAAACTGAACAACTTTAACCTGTCAGAACAAAAAAAAAAGAACAACTCTGATAGCATGGTCAACTCGGACAACATGAACAAATCGGATAACATGGTCAACTCGGACAACATGGTCAACTCGGACAACATGGTCAACTCGGACAACATGGTCAACTCGGACAACATGGTCAACTCGGACAACATGGTCAACTCTGACAACATGGTCAACTCGGACAACATGGTCAACTCGGACAACGTGGTCAACTCTGACAACATGGTCAACTCGGACAACATGGTCAACAAAGTCAACTCTGACAACATGGCAAACTTGGTCAACATGGTTAACTTGAACAACGTGAATAACCTTAATAGCATGGTCAGCTCAGTCAACATGATCAACGGTGGATTTTGTCAAAGTTAATTGAGTTGTCAAGAGTTGTTCATGTTGTCCATGTTGACTGAGTTGACCATGTTGTCAGAGTTGACCATGTTGTCCGAGTTGTTCATGTTGTCCGAGTTGTTCTCCTCCATCTGGCGTCAACGCCATCTATCGCGGTTTGTTGGAACTATGTTTTACTAGCTGTCAGAAAACTCTCCATCGGGTAGATTTATTCCTGACTGGCTCGGCAATCCACGCGCTTGTACAGGCGGCGACAGGCGTTTCCTTTGAAGTTACCGACTTTCGATGGATAGCAATACGCACCGCAGGCCGCGACAGGCGCTCTGTTCCCACGGCGTGGCGCGTGGCGTGTGGATTGACAACACACATGCCGTGGGACCCTATCTACAAGCTAGCTACAGTTGGTGCGTGGATTGTAGCGACAGTGTTGCCATGTTCGGCTTTTCGGAACTAGATTAGCTCTTTTTTTCTCTCGACTAGCGCTGCGCCATGTTTAATAACTTAGTAGTTTATATTTCAGTTGTGTTTATATAAATTAGCCGAAATTTTACATTTTCTTATTACGGACAAATTACAGAGCACGGTTTGTCGTGAAAGTTCGTTTTGTTTCTATACATTACATGCAAATCTTTTCCAATGCAGTTTTCGTGTGCCGCGGTGATTACGTAAGACGCGACTATTATCGTATTTCTTTTTTTTTACTTATTCCTGTCTCCTTATAATCTATGTTCTTGCAGAATAATTCAGAAAAGAAATATTGTTTTTCAGTTATTAAAACAACAAGAAATGAAATATGTAACAATTTAGATATTATAATATTATATAATAATTTGGCTTTGAAATAAAAGAAATAAATGGCTCATTCCCTTGCGTAGCAATGGTAACACTGAATGGCATGGCGAGCCACAGGCGCCGTGGGAACGGGTCGGCGCGTGGTGTTACAGGCGAGTACAGGCGAGGCGCGTCGTGGCGCGGCTTGTCTATACACAGGCCGTGGGACCCGAGCCTTACTTACTTATTCTTATTATTTCATTGTTTTCGAATCGATGTTGAAAGGCTTTCGAACGCACTTATCATCTTGTCAGTTCGACATTTGACAGATCGACAGACTTTTTTTTTCAGCTTTAGACTCTTGGCTTTTGATACTTAAAACGTCTAATTTGGGATTCTGATAAAATGGATCGTCGTTTAATGAGAATGCCAATCAAACACAATCCAAATAATCCAATAGCATAGGCGAAGTATTTTTCGCTTACGCTGATAGACGTAACATCAGTGTAACCGCGTATGAGACAGCGATAGTCATAAAATCATATACAATTTGTATGAATATAGATGTCTGACTCCGGAGTCAGACAGCCGTCGTAGAACAAAAAAGTGGCTACGTCGATAAGGAAAACAATAAGTAGCGATCTCCTTTTTTAACTAGAGCAATTTGCTATGTGCATCTATCTCTTATTGATATGACAAGACACGTACTTTCTTCTAGTTCCTTCCTTCTCTTTCTACGTCCAATAGTTATTGTTTATTTTTATGTAAACAATGTACGGGTTATACCATAGACGAAAAATTTTTCGCTTACGCTAGTAGACCGAATATCAGTGTAACCGGGTATGAGATAGCGAATTATATGAAGTGACATCTCGGAGTCAGGTGGTTGTCCCATACAATTTATATGAAGTGACATTTTGGAGTCAGATGGCCAAAGTACAAAAAAGTGGATACGTCGATAAGGACAGCAATAAGTAGCGGTCTCCTTTTTTAACTAGAGCGAATTTGCTATGTGCATCTCTTACAGAGTGATATGACAAGACACGTGCTTCCTTCTAGTGCCTTCTCTTTCTACGGGTTATACAATGTTCTTGGTAAATGCATCTCAGGGATGAAACCTATCTTGTCTTGACTACTTAACTATTATAAAATCGTAAAAATTGTGAGGATTAAAAAAGTAGCGGTTCACTTCATATAAACTCAAATAACACTCGATAATGCGATTTAAATGACGCGTGGCGCCATCTATTGACAAATTTGTTAGTTTGTTTTATTGTTCGCGCATCACGCAAAAACTACTGATCCGATTTTGATGAAACCTTTTTTGTTTGATAGCTAATGATCTGTATGGATAAACGGAAGTAGGGATATACAGGGTGTAACAAAACACCCTAGTAATACTTAAGTAAGGGCACAGAATATGTTTGGTATATTGTTCTATATACAGGGTGTTTCATAAGTAACAATAAATATTTCAAACTCTTAAGGGGGTTGTTTAGACCGTCAAACTGAACAACTTTCTCTATGGGACCAACATCGAAATAGCGAAAAAAAATATTTGATATCCCATACATATTTTAGCTCTAGTCGATTTGTAGAGTATGGAACATCAATTCGGTATGTCAAGTTTTTTTTTGGAGGGCTGTATTGAAAACCATTTCGAGATAATTGTCTCAATAATCATATTTTCTATGTCAGAGATTTTAAAATGAAAGGATTACAGATATTTTTAATAAAATAACTTCGTTTTTCGGTCCGTGCAGTGACGTCACTGGCATACCTCTGAACTCCTTGGTAAACATAAAATCAACTTAAAATAACCGGCCATTAAGAAAAAAAAATACATTCACAATGTCAGAATTTGACATTTGATGTTGCCGTATCTTTTTCCAGCAGAGTTAGAAAGAGAGGCAGGTTTTAATTTTTTTAAATACAGCTGTAGTATGTAGTATGTAGTTTTTCTCCATGGAGTTCGAATTATTTTCTCTCCACCATTTTTGCACTTAGAGATTACAGATCAAAATAATTTATATTGATAAACTCGATGAATCGCAATAAGAATGAAATAGGTATCTTAAAATTATGTCTTCTGTCCGTAGAAAATATAAAAATGAAGACAAAAAAAAACTTGACATACCGAATTCGGTTTCGGTATTGTTCCCATAGTGAAAGTTGTTCAGTTTGATGGTCTACACCACCCCCTTAAAGGTTTATTTGTATTTTTGTAACACCTTGTATACAGAACGGCCACTCCCCGCCCCGCTCTGACTTCAGATACCTAACCCCCCCCCCCCCCCCCCCCCTCACCAGTGTTGCCGTTTTAGCGCCTTTCCCGCTAGAACTGGTGGATTTTGTGATCATCTCGCGCGAAAACAAAAGGCTTTAGCGGGAATTAAATATTTAGCGGTTTCTGGCGGTTTTTTCCATTTAAGTTTTGTAATACATTTAATTTGCGTTTCTATACAAATGAAGTAATTTTAGTGACGTTAATTTGATGACGTTGTTAATCAAGTCGGCAAATGGAAACCAAAAGCAACTACAGAGAAAGGAGTGGCTGAAACTTCTAGCTACAGTACGAGTATCATTGCAGCTGAAGATGCTGAAGACGCAGAAGACGCAGAGGACGCTACATTTTATTGACATATAAATTAATTGTTAATTATTTTTTAAGCATTCATTACTTAATGAAGTATCTTGTTACAGAAATAATTTAGAAATCATTGTTTTTGTTGATTTTTTTATTGTTTCAAACTGATTATTAAATACTTTATTTCCATTCTACCTTTTATGTAATGATTACCTTTAGAGTAACATAATGATTTTACGTAAAAATTAGTACAAAAAAATAAAACTGGTCGTGTTACACATGTAAAAAAGTTTAGCGCTTTCTAGCGGATTTTTTTTACTAAATTTATTTCATATCTGGCGGAATTTTCAGATAATTTAGCGCTTTTCAAATTTGTAGAACGGCAACACTGCCCCTCACACTTGAGGGAAAAGTGAAGGAAATCGAGCAAGGGAATGCAGTTTAGGCGCGCGCACCCGTTAGATTTGACTATTTTCATTAATTATTTAGCTCAAATACTATTTTCGGGCTTTAAGTACTTATATGAATTACTTAATGAAATTAGTACTTAGGTACAAATCATGAGTCATACATAAGCTTAACAAAACAACAGTTAGGTATCAGTACCTAATAGAGAAGATTTTGTTGTAATCTCATTAGATAATCTTTTATTGGGCTGATATACCTAAGTAAACTGATAAATATAAAATCTACATGAATGATTGGTAGGTATGAGTCATCCGTAATAATAACTAATTGTTAAATTAAATAGCCTACAAGAGTGGAAATACCTACTACCTATTAAAATTAAAATTATTATTGCTTCGCGCTCAAAGTTGTTAACGATTAGGTTATAGAGTATGTTTACAAACTAAGTATATCCAGTTAGGTACGTCCTACTTCGAGGAAGAGGTCGTCGAGGAGAACTCGGCTGGGCAGAGTTCGGGAACCTTCGTGTCCAAAATACCGTATAGTGTCTCAAGACGAATGTCTCTGACCAGTGTGTATTGCCAATGATGACGAACAGAGATGGGCGCTCACTCAAGGCCTCACATAACCGCTGAAAGTCACCCAAAGAGCAATTGAGAGGGCTATGCTCGGAGTTTCCCTGCGAGATCGAATCAGAAATGAGAGTTTCGCAGAAAACCAGAGTGACGTAGCCCAAAGGATTTCTAAACTAAAGTGGCAATTGACTCATTGCTCGTAGAACCGATGAATGGGGCCGAAAAGTTTCTCGAGTCGCGACAGCGTCCCAGAAAGCGCAGCGAGGCGTGGGTCCCCCACAAAGTGGACCGACAATCTGATGAAGGCGACGGGAATCCGTATGGATGAGGGCAGCGCAGGACTGATCGTTGTGGTGATCCTTGGGGGAGGCCCATGTCCAGCAGTGGACTTTCATCGGCTCAGATGATGTTGATGATTGCATGCAGGTATTATAAGTAACTAAATTTTTTGTCCTGTTTAACTATCAAGAGGAGGGATAGGTACTTACTTATTGTTATTGATATAATAATCTGTTTTACTGAAGATTGAAAGAAGTATACGAAATTTTATGTGCCGGAATGTCAGTACAGTTGTAGTCTTTTATACAAGGTGTTACAAAAATACAAATAAACCTTTAAGGGGGTGGTGTAGACCATCAAACTGAACAACTTTCACTATGGGACCAACATCGAAATCGCGAAAAAAAAATTATGTTCTATACCTATACCTACTCTACAAATAGACTAGCGCTAAAATATGTATGGGATAGATATGAAATTATTTTTTTCGCGATTTCGATGTTGGTCCCATAGAGAAAGTTGTTCAGTTTGACGGTCTAAACAACCCCCTTAAGAGTTTTAAAAATTTATTGTTACTTATGAAACACCTTGTATTGTATGATATATAGGGTCCAACTTAATATGCTGACACTTTTTTAAGAGGATGATCAGACCGTCAAACTGAACAACTTTCTCTATGGGACCAACATCGAAATCGCGAAAAAAAAATCTGCTCTTCCATACAAAACTGCAAACCTACTCGAGAAAAATGTATGGGACAGCTGATTTTTTTTTCGCGATTTCGATGTTGGTCCCATAGAGAAAGTTGTTCAGTTTGATGGTCTGAACATCCCCTTAAAAAAGTGTCCGCATATTAAGAAGGACCCTGTAGTTAGGCAGGAACTTATCGGTATTGTTACTAACCGCATAGGATAATAAAATAAGCACCTAGATAGGTATAAATAAGCGCAGGAGAATAAAAATAAATAGGTATGCCTACCAAAATAAGTCAAAAAACCAGATGCCTATAGGTTTAGCTTTTTATTGTCCCAATAAATTAAGCTCACAGTTTGCACCTCGCCGCTAGGGGGCGCAGCGTCGCGAGGCCAAGACAAACAAGATGCAGACGGCTGCGCCGACGCAGCTTCCCAGAAAACGTTTTCCTCTACAAACTCACATCTGACGAATCGCTACGTCACGCCGATGACGCGCGCTATGTCGCGAATAAAAAGCGCGGGGTGAGCGAGCCGCGGGCCCTAGTGTCGCGAACCGCGCGCGCGCCGACACACGGCGCACCACCTGCCTGCGTACCACCGCGCGAACCCTGCCAACACCACCACCACCCTGGCGCCCCGCCATGCCTGCATGGACCCCTGCCCCACCGATTCCGACACCGACTCGGGGGATGAAACTGTTCCTACCGGTAATCTCACCCCCAAAAATATTGTGTTTAGTGGTTTATGAAAAAACATACGGTTCAAAGTGGAGCGGTTATAGTGTATGAATCAGTGTCTTCGGTGCTTTCGTTATGAGTGATTCAGTGATGTTGGTTCAGATGCAGTGGGCTTTTTAGAAGCGTAAGAGTTTGCCTTGCCAATTGCCATGGTATCTATCCATACCATAAATGCGAAGTGGTCTCAGTCTGTTACGTTTCAGGGTTAAACTGCCTCCGTGGTCTAATGGTTTAGAGCATTGGGCTCTTGACATGGAGGTCGTGGGTTAGATTCCCACGGGGGGCACCTAGTGAAATGTCACTTTGTGCGTTTTTCCCCAGTTGGTTAGGACATTGCAGGCTGAGTCACCTGATTGTCTGAAAAGAAATTTGATTCCGTGCTTCGGATGGCACGTTAAGCTGTTTCTCCCGGCTACTATCTCTGGTGGTATTAGTCGTTACATAAAAACCACAAAGGTTTGAATAAACTCTGACACCAGGGCTTGCAGCCCACTCGATAAGAAGAAGGGTTAAACCACTGAACCGATTTTGATAAAATTTGTTGCAGAGATAGGAAGGTCATAGGGCATAAAAAATCGACAGAGACGAATTCGCGGGTAACAGACTCCAACCTCTGGGCCCAACCAACCCCTTTGGGTGCAACCACCCTACGGACACATGTACTTCGTACGAGTATATCCCAACGGATTCCCCACTGTGGGCTAGAGCGTCATCGTAGTTTTGTTGTTAGCATGCAAATAAAGAATATAGTTTTAATAGGTATTATGTTAGAGTGCAATTATTTTGATATGAAGAGTGCAATGATCCTTGAAAGGAACTGAAAGTTTTAATAAAAATATTTGGACGCATTTATTTTTACCTAGAATACTGTTGATGATAAATACCCCGAAACAAATCTAGAACTCGAGCTATTAGCGACAATCTATGGATGTTGTTTGTTACGGAACTTTTAGTTGATTGAAATCACTTCCCGATTGTGGCTGCAGTTGAGTCATCTGGGTTTTCCCAACCGTAGGATATCTACACCATCGCAATCAAGACACTTCCATTTCATCAAGTTTTATGTAACTATAGCTTAGGTAGGTACCAACCTACCTTTTGTCCAGAATTTGAATTAAAAATGTTTACTCAATACATCGTAGCGCAGTGTGGGCAGACGACCTGGTGAAGGCGGCGGGAATCCGTTGGATGAGGGCAGCGCAGGACCGGTCGTTGTGGCGATCCTTGGGGGAGGCCTATGTCCAGCAGTGGACGTCTATCGGCTGAGATGATGATGATGATGACCCAATACGTCGACAATAATCTATATAGCTACCCCTTCGTCACAGTGTGTCGTTCGTACTCGAGTAGTTAGGTAATTCTTTAACGTTCGACAATGCTACGAATTTAAAATTGATTACCAGGTACCTACCTAATATTTAAATTATTGTAAATAAGCGGAAAAAAATAAGGGGCCTTATCGCTTTGCGTAAAATTTTTAGTTTTACGAAACCAAATTTAATAACACAACAATGTGAATACTTTGCTAATTAAATTTCATAATTTTACTAGATAGATATCAAGAGTAACTAGGGTAAGGTAGGTTCGAGCTACCCAACCAACCTAGTGAGAAATAAAGTTTCAGATGATACAATTTAAATTCGCCTACCTAAAGTTGTTCCTAAAGTTCCTTAGACTATACATGTAAAGGATACTAAACAGAAACATTGCCCTCGCTTTACCTACCCTAGCTCTACTCTACCACAAAGTATCGTTTTTCTGTGACTCTACATTGGTAGCGACGCACGCGCATGTTTTCGGCGTTGAATATATTTAGGCCTAGGTACATTACCGACGCTCTTGGAAAATTTACCTGTCTTTATGATTCCCTTTAGTTAGAGCGTTAAGTATACAACTTTTATTACGAAATTAGCGCGCAACGTACGTATAATTCTTATTTGAAAAACACTCTCATACAAAACTTAAATTAATCCCAATGCGTTGAATTTAACAGCAAAAAACCACAGACAGAGGTTAGTTTCTAAATCGTGTTAAAAGTTTCATTGAATTTATTTGGTTAATATGAACCAAACAAATATATATATTTGGTTATATTTGGTTTATTTGGTTTGGTTAATCGGATCAAATTTCGTTTGAATGCACCGCGATTAGGCGCCTTGCCTGACGGGTATAATCCTCTAAAAGTACCTACTTACTAGAGCTAGGCAAAAGCACAGTAAACCCTACTATACTATATCTACTGTGGCAAAAGCCTCCTCTCAAGAATAAATAGGAAGTAGAGGAAACGACGAATAGGTACTTACCTATTTTATTTAAACTGAAAGTTTACTCTATCATCACGTGTTCGGAATATTAAAAAACATCGTTAGATATAACTACCAACCTAATTCATTTTCTTCTACTGCATTAAACTTAGGCTACGAATTATCCACAAAAAGAAGTTAACGTTATCATATATGCACTTAGGCACAGAATATCTTGGCATAGGTACAAAATGTTTCAGTTATCAGCCTTTAGTTACTTGCTTTAGGTAGGTATCATAAGAATAATTAATAATATTACATACTTAGGTAGGTAGGTAGGTACGCGGTACTCAAGCCGGCGTTCCATTGTCGTCACTCACTTCCACATCACCGCGCTTGCGTGAAACAATCATAATAATATTTTCAGGATTTTGATGGCTTTTGAATGCATGTTAAGATGCCTCAATCTGAAATAACATTTTAATAACAAAATATAACAAAAAAAACTTGTCAAACTTTTGAATTGATCACGCATGGTTCATTGATTCAGCCTTAGATGCAAGGGCGGGCGTCACCAAAAACAGGGAGGGGCAGCTGCAGAATTGATTCTTTAACCTACCTAAATTCAGGTTTCTTCAAGACGTCTTCCTTCAACGAAGTTTATATAAGCACTAATATTTTTAATTATGCCAATGGATCGTTTTCACCCAATTTCCCTCCTACATCTTAACTTATTATAAGCCTCGTTAGTAGTGGAGCATGTTTACCGCATAAGGGTTAATTTCCACTGAAGCAGAGCGAAGACGAAATATGTTAGGAATAGAAGAAGATTCGACATTGGGTTAATCTGATACCTACGTCGGATCTCTCCAAGAAAAGATAGGGCAATGGCTCGTCTCGGCAAGATTGTTAGATTGGTTTATTCTTCAATCTTCACCCCTCCACCTTAGCTTCATTTGAAAGCACCCGCTGAGCTTAACGTGAATGTATGGTCTAAAGGTGCGTTCATACGCGTGCCACTCCCGGCAAGCTTAGGCAATTCGCTGTACATTAAGGCTTCTATAAAGTTAAGTAGTAATTTAATGACTTTGCAGACGAGTCGATGTACCCAGCGAATTGCCTAAGCTTGCCGGGCTGCACGGCGTGCATGTTAACCCAGCATAAGCGTGAATGTTTGCGTGTTTGCCGTAGATCCAGCTAAATGGACGCGTCGCGACGTGGTGCGGTGCGTGCGCTGGGTGGCGCGCACGTTCAGCGTGGCCGCGCCGCGCCGCCACCTGCTGCCGCGCGCCGGCGTCGCGCTGCTCGCGCTTACAGAGGAAAACTGGCTGCAGGCAAGTACACTCTCACATAAGCAGCAATTACATTACCCTACATGCTTGCTTTGATCGCTACACTTGAAAATAGAGAGAACAAATGACGCAATGTATGCCGAAATCAGCCCTGCATGTTGGGTGATGTGATCGCTGCTTTCTTAGGTTGCAGGAGTAGAGCGTATGCGACACTGCCTAGCGTGTCCGCGATCTAGGGTGGAAACAATGATTCTTATTGCTGTGGCTTAACCATGATCATACAAAACTATTGTAACAGACTCAGGCTCGGGCTCTGTCGTGATTTTCAACAACGCAACGTAGGGCTGTGATGGGCGTTGTTTGCGCTGTGTGAGATAATATGATAATTTCTTGATATTTAGAATTTCCTATTCTCGTGCCATCACGGCTCCCGTCAGCCGCCGATGCTTTAAGTTCTTATGTCAACTGTTTTCTGTCCTATATTATCTACCTACCTCTACACAAAACTAGGTATGAGTAACTTTTTTTAAAGCTTAAATTTTGCCACCAACGAAGATGATTCGGTAGAAAGCTGAGAGTGAGGGGCAATACTTAAATAAAGGAGGGATGAAAGTAAGTTCCCTTTTGACATTATAAATTAAGAAGAAGACAGTCCAGTCATTTTATAAGGGTACGCGAATAATGGTGACATTGAACTGGTGCAGGTGTGCGCCGGGGACGCGCAGGGGGCGCGCATCTTCCACACGTACCTGCAGCACGCGCACGCGGCGGCCACCGGCCGCGCGCCGCCCGCGCCGCTCCCCGAGCACCAGGCCGCCGCAGCCGCGCCCGCACCCGTGTCCGCGCCCGTGCCCAGCGAGTACGGTGAGTACATCGCTATAAGGCTTGACATATTACCCAAGAACCCAAGAACCTAAGTCGATCTTCTTCTTCCCTTTTTTTTGTGTGGAATCATAATCTAAATCGTGGAATCGGAATGTTCCTATTTGATCCTCCACATGAGTGAGTGGTCCAGTGGCGAGTAACCTTGCCTGCCGTGCAGGAGACGATGGTTCGATCCTCGTCCAGACCGACTCGTACCAATACGTTTTTCGGAAATTCTGTACGATTTGTAACTCCACTGGCTTTTCGGTGAAGGAAATTGAAGCACGCAGCTGTGTGCTTGTATTGTACCCTCTTTTGTCCATTACAAGTTCATTTTATTTTGATCGAAGATTACAATGGCGACAGGCTCACTCCCCGTCACACTGGACAGAGTATCGGTGCTACTGTGAAACGGGGATGTTCTGAGGTTTCAGAATGTCTCTGACTACCCCCTTGGGCATAGCATATGCCCGACATATAACATATGTTAATATGCTATGACTATGACCTTCCGTCGGATCTTCCAGTCGGTATATTGCCACTGCTGTCGCGCTGGCTACTACGAGTATGCTCATAGGTCCTCCTCTAAACATTGTGATCCGCCTGCACAGAGAGTTGCACCTTATTGTGGGTGGTTCATTGTAGTCCGCATTTACATAAAAGGTTGCTGTTTTGGGGGGGTAATTAACCATTTTGTGAGATTAGCCTTGGTCCTGCCTACTCTAAGCATTTAGGGCATTCCACACGGGTCATTCCTCCTTCCCTCCGGGGGTAATGTCTCGGCTCGTTTGACGAAATTGATAAAATGTGTACCTACCTAGTTTGTTCCCTCCATTCATATTCTTCTATCGAGTGAATAGTATGTCGAGTTGAACTTGAGGGAAAATAGACTGGGGCAGGCCCGCAAGTCCTAAAATTGTGCACTAGAGCAGTGCCGTGCCCATCTCAAAATCGTATGTTGTATAAATAAAAAATGAACACAAAAGACAACTTAAAAATGTAGTAGGTACTTACTTTAAATAAAATAAGCAAGAAACCACGGAATACATAAAAGTACAAACGAAACTTTTATTATATAACTGCAAGCGCCATCTATCGTCGAGTAGCACACTCAAAACTAAAAGCCCGGCAAAAACTTATGAATGGAGCCACTCGCGATGAGTCACTGGCCGCGGGCGCGTTCCATTCATCTCGCGTCGACGGCGACTCTCACGCCGCCGCGTGCTTGTCGTGCGTGACTCAACAATTCGACGAAATCAAACCGCCACCAGTGTGGCAGTCGCCATCGATGAACTACGAGTCGTGCCTCTCGGTTAGTAATGATGTACAATTAGGAAAGGTTTAGTCACCAAAGCAAAGCATGTGTCGAAGCCTAGGTCGAAGCCAATCGACACAATTATGCGGTGTTTATATAAAGATGTGGTCCAGACCAAAATTACACAAAGATAAACAGTTGCATTACTTTTGATGGGGCCCATTCACTGCAGCCAACGTGTAGAGGACTATCGAGACGCAGATTCATTCATTTTGCTCGGTGTTGCAGGAGTGCGATATTTGGATCTCATTCAGTAAGCTCAGCTGTTGAAAATGTCAAAATTACTATGGAGATACGCATCTTTCTACTGCTGATTTGACTCTCAAAAGTCATACCTACTTCAGGAGTGAGATTTTTGAAAGTCAAATCAACTGTAGAAAGATGCGTGTATCCATAGTAATTTTGACATTTTCAACTGCTGAGCTCACTGAATGAGATTAAAAAATCGCACTCCATGACGCCATGCAGGACTGCGACAACATTCACTACCCTTTATACAGGGTGTAACAAAACACCCTAGTAATACTTAAAGGGGTGCTTCAGACCATCAAACTGAACACTTTCACTATGGAACCAACTTCTAAATCGCGAAAAAAAAACAGCTGTCCCATATACCTATTTTAGTCGAGTCGGTACAGTAGTTTTGCAGCCATAGACATTAGTGCATTATTAATATCGTTGGGGACAACCTAAGGACAGCAGATTGGTTCCATAGTGAAAGTTGTTCAGTTTCATGGGCTTCCCTTTCCCTTTAAGTATTAATAGGAGTTTTCGCGTCGGACTGCGAGGTGGACTTCAGTGAAAGGGGGGCCCATTGTACCCATGATACTGAACAATTTTCCCTGAGAAGCCTCTAGAAAATTCCTAGGAATCCTATAGGAATTTTCTAGAGACTTCTTAGGGAAAATTGTTCAGTATCAATGGGTACAATCACCCCTTAATGTTCACTGTTTTCACTATTTACTAGGTACCCTGTAAATTGTGCAAAAACACAGGAATATGTACGAGTTATGTTATAGTTATAAGCCTGTAGAATCCCACTGCAGGGCAAAAGCCTCCTCTGACTAATAAGGGTGAGAGGGAGTGGGCCATACTCCACCACGCGGGCCCAGTGCGTGTTGGTGGAGGCAAGTTAGTGGTCAACTTGCTGTCAGAGAATTTTCAACCCGCCTTAATAGGCCTCTCATCTGACCTGACAACTTTCCGAGACCAACTGCTTAACGTGCCTTCCGTAGCACGGAAACGCTCGAGATGAAATACCACTAAACGGTCACCCATCAATCCATGTACGAGTACAAGTATAAAATAGTAATCCAAATTACTGAATTGCTTGCTCCCGTTTATGCTCCTCTTATTACATTTAACAATTAAAAAAAATCGTTACCTACATCTCCAGACCCAGGTTGTTGAACGTTCAACTATGCGCACGCGCTGCATGTTTTTATTTTACTTTTTAATTGCATAGCGGCCGCAGGTCTGCTCGCTTCCCTCCTCACATTCACATGCATTATCAACGCATTTTCCTCATTGGTAATTGGTAATGCAACTTATGTTAACTTGTAAATTGTATAAACCCAAAACTTGTGGTTTTATTATGTGCAATGAATACCCATCTTCCTATTGATGACATTGTAATCGACGTATGACTCAACAATGAGTTATATTTTGACCTCGTAAAAAATCACATTAGCTCTCAAACTTTAAATTAACTACATTAGATATACGTGAACGACAAAAAAAGAGCTGCAAAATGTTTTTACAGTAATATAGAGTTACCTACTAAAAGACGGAGAGCCGCTGCTATTTTATTTAATCAAAGACGGAGAGACAACGTGGAACAGTAAAACTTAACTCAAACAAACAATCACATTGAATGACATTTATGGCCGTTTACAACACCCTGCTGTTATAATAGACTTTCGCAATAAACTACTGTTAGGTATTGAATTAATACGATATCAATCTTACGGAAATTTCCTCATATCTCTGAGATCCACACATTCTGCCCCAAACCTAGGCTCTATCTCCAAAATTATATCGCTCCGTAATGATATCTATTACCGTTATCTTCACGACTCGCCGCTAGGGACCGGACAGAATTAAAGTAAATATAGGGTGGCGGCGGATCTGTATCGACGATAATATAAATGATTCTAAGAAGGCTCTCTTGTAATTTACTGAGCCGATATTGATTGGTTCTGAAGAAATCTTCAGTTAGCGTTTTATATTGATTTATTGAAGAGAAAAGGGTTATATACAGGGTGAAATTTATATCATTAGCATCAAGAGCATATCAAGAGTCTACCCATCAAACTGAACAACTTTTACTATGGGAGCAAACCAATCGGAGCAAAAATTTTACCTACAAGCGCCTTCAGATTACAATTTATACTTTTTCCGTAACTTTATATAACAAAAACTCCCGAAATATTTATACTTATTGAATTGGTAGAGCATCAAGAATTCAAAATATTAATAAAACGATGCCAATGTTTCAAGTGACAAATCAGTATGGATTTTTAAGTGTTTCATAGTGAGTATTAGGACAATAATGTTGTGAATCACAACGCGTATAAACTGTACCACTGAATGATGTGATGAGTGTTCGGATCTGCGGACATTGGGCCGCGGCCGGACCGGACGCTGGGGAACGAGTTCGGAAGCACGCGCCAAGAATGCGCGGCATCCCGGCACCTGCGCGCGCGCCGACCCGTGGGAATGTGGCCGGAGCCCATCTATACTAGCATTACTTTCTCGTTTGTCATCCTAAAGAGATTCTGATGTTATGCCAAAATCATTATTTTCATAAATTTTTAACTCAACGTTCTTTGAACATTTCACTGAGTAACCGCAAATGGTTCGCATAAATATGCGTATTCTCTCAGGAATAGTACCATATAAATGTATATTTCTAAACAATGGTATATCCTATGATTCTATGGTGGATGGGATACCTATGTAAACATTTATAAGAGCCAAGAGGTAACTATAGTTATCATAACTGTAGAGCAGGCAGCCAGGCCAAGCTGGGCCAGGGCAAAACTAACTTATCATCACAGCATGTGAAACTTGCACAGCTTGTGAATATAAGGCCGATAAGCCCGAGGCCGTAAGGCGGTTTGAATAAACTCTGACACCAGGGCTTTGCAGCCCACTCGATAAGAAGAAGAAGCTTGTGAATTATGTTTTTTGGGTATTTCAATAAATAACTTCTCGTTTAGTTGTTAGGCATACCGTAAACAAAAGATACATTGTTTGTTGAAATATTGTGAAAACATGAAACTGCTCTCCCACTCCTCCTATCTTCTTTAATTAATTCATTGCGGGCTCCAAGACCGATTAGAATCATCCCCGCGCTCGCTGGACTTCATTGTCTAGTGTTGTGAATGGTCGCCGCTGTTGATCCTGGTTTACAGGAGTTATGAGTTTACAGGAGGCCTATGCCCAATTGAAAAAAAAACATGAAACCGCTGAAATGCGCTAAAATTCGAGTTATAGCTAAGATCCTAACTATACTAGGGAAAACGGTCGGTCGTGAGCGTATGTAATGTACTTACCTATGTGTCATCTATCCGGTCTAACGTGTGGTAATTTGCAAAGTTGGCATTCGCAGCGAAAGTAGGTCAGAAAGTAGAGCTGAATCCGGAATCTCATTGCCAGTTGCCCAATAATGTTACCGAGATCCGTATACCTACCTTGCATCAACGACACGATGACTAATATAAACTTAGTTATAGTCACAATGATTAATGCTGTGGAGAAACTCAAATTCATCTTGCACAACTTTTGCCAATATTTTAACTGGCACTCTTTTAAAGCAAGTTGACCACTAATAGTTATTAAGTCGTGTTATGCTGTAGAGCAGGGGTGGCCAACTTGATTAGACTTAAGATCTACTGTTTACTAACGAAACCCTGTGCGATCTACCACTTATATACTTCTTGAAATCTTAAATGATGATGCTGCAGTAGTTGGTAATTACGTTGCGCAGTCTGGTCTACTTATTTATATTTTTGCCTTACCACGATCGACTGGACTAATAGTCGCGATCGACCGGTTGGCCACCCCTGCTGTAGAGTTTCTGGCCGGCATGTTCTCTACAGAGCGACAACACGTTGCGACGCGGTGGTAACTTTAAAAAAGATTTGACGTTTAATAAGTGTGCTTCAAGCTCCTACATTGAATAAATTATATTGACTTTGACTATTACTGGGCCCCCCGCCGCATGCTCTGCTCTCATGCCCTCCACAAGCTCGCATGAGCTTAGGCGAGCCCGCTGTACTAGTTACATCGACTATTATGTAAAGTAAACTACTTAGTAACAATTAATTTATAGACGAGTCCATGTTCAACGCGGGGGTTGCCTAGGCTGGCGCGAGCGTGTAGAAGTATAGCATTATACCTACGTGAGACGAGGCGTTTGTCATGCAATGGGATCCATACAGAATATAGCTAACTTACTCTATTTTTATCCCACCGCCTTGTGGTTTCGACTGAATGGACCACTCTCCCACATATTCTTTCTTGTACTGTAGTGACTCTACATCTTGTTGTGGGTGTGTCGGACACTAATCTCTATATATTCTCTATGCCACTGAATAGGCGGCGCCGGCTCTGTCTGTTTGATTAACGCCATTTTGGCGTTTGTGGCAAAGGCTAGGGTAAGGCCCATACAAAGATTTTTTGCGAAGACAAAAAAAAAAAATTGGGCCTATCCATGGATGATTATACCCTAACTGTACATTTGCCAGCTTTCTGAGCCTAACTATCCGATATGCCCTCGATAGGCCTCATTGGTATCGTAATGGTCTTATGGTAGCTTTCATAATTTCAACATAAGACGTTTAAATAGCGGAAATGAATCAAATATGTTTACTAGGAAATATGAGTCAGTCCGTTCCGGACGGAGTGCGTTGACTCAATACTATCTTATAGAAGCCTGGCGTTGTCAAACATGTATTTTATTACGTGAGTAATAGAGATTATTTCTGTTTGCTCTGAGTAAGATGTAGTTGGCGCCGGTAGTTTAGTAGGTATTGACAAAAACTGCGGGAGAGCGCGAGCGTGATGATGATGACGGTCGATGCGTCATCTAACGTCATTGTTGTATGTACGTACTTTGTACTGTCTATTTATAGGTAGGCACCTACTATCCTATTAATAGTTCGCCTCGGTCAACAAACATGTGATCTGAGGCTTTCTTATTTACTGTACGAGGTCAGTATACTATTTTTCTCCTCGACGGATGTGGAAAGTGACAACTTCGTTTAGCGCAGTCTGTCTGGAGGGGAGAAGAGGATATTTACGTGTTAACAAGATATAAATAAACCAGTATCAAATCGGTTTCAGTTTCAACAATGCAGTAAGTTTCAACAATGCGATGGAACAAACGGGATTATAAAGTGGCTGTGGGATCCCACTGCAGGACAAAGGAGTCCTCTCACTATAGGGTAGGAGTGTGGGCTTTATTCCACCACGAAGGTCCAGTGCGAATTGGTGGAGACATAAGTTATTATAGTGGTCAACTTGCTTTCAGAGCATGTTCAAGCCAATAATAGGCCTGAGACCTGACTTAACGAATGTCCCCGATCCGTACAGAATTAAGCGGTTTACGTAACACCGCTTTTCAACTGATCTATCCGGGACTAACTGCTTGACCTGCCGAAGCACGGAGGCGCTCGAGATAAAATACCTACCTCTATAAAAGGCTAAAATACACTTTTGCACTCAGATTTAGAATGATAAACATAATCTTTCCGAGCTTGTGAGGTGAAAAGAAAATTATTTCTTTAGAATCCTTCGACCCCACGGGGTGGTAAGTCTGAAGTCGGGTCCGTCGTATAGTCCAGTAAAAATACGGGTCGAAAGGAAATAATTTATAATAAGCAATTTTTTTTGCTAGATCGTTTATGCAAATGATATTAAGATACTTTATTAACGAATCCCACTAAATTTCGTATTTTTAGTTTTTAGTACTAAAATGTAATTTTTTTATTTATAGTGTCAAATTTCTTTCTTTTTTCATTTTTATTGTTTGTTTTAGGTTATGAGCTTACATACACTGTGTAAATTTTGTACTAAAATTGTTTTTTTCGTAATTTCAACATATTTAAAAACGAAGGTTCCGGGGTGATTTTTTGTTGGATTTACTTGTAATATAAAAGAAAACGAATAAATTTAACAAATGGCATAAAAAAATTTCATATACTATTTTTTGCCAATTTTACATGATATTTTTTACTTTGCTTAATTATTATAGCATAAATCTATTATAATAAGTTCCCAATTTGTATTTTCTTGTGTTTTAAGTTTTATTATGAATAAAAGATTTATTATTATTATTATTGTATCTCTTACGGTATTTCACGGGCCGTAGCCCGGACCTTTGGAAGGCTTGCATGGGGACACAGGTCCAACACGTAGAGGCCCCTTTGAGACACTTTTATCTAAATGCAATGGGATGCACCAACCGTGGTCTATCTCTGAATGCATTATGCAAATGCACCAGAAGACATACCACGTTCGGTGCAGAGACTATTGTAGAAAGGACAAAAATTACTCGGGTTATGGGGGTGAACTGGGTGGACTGGGAAATCTGGGTTATTGCGGAGAGACTCGGGACGCCTGCCGTAACAAATGTCTCTAAGTTTGTCAAAAATGGCAGACGGTGACTTGCCAACTCATTTGATGGGCCCCCAAAACGACCGCTCGCAAGGAGCGACAAGGCAGCAACATCTAGTGAGCGGCTAAGGTTGTAGAGAGGTGAGTCTGCGGGCGCCGGTTCCCGGTGCTAAGCGCACCAGTCAGCAGGTCCCGGCGTTATGACATTTTACACTTCCAACCTGGAGCATAGGTTCCGCTCTTGCGACTCCACTCCTGGCCGGCCGATTAAGGCAAGACAGGAGGTGAGGGCCAAATCAATCCGGGCCCTCTAGAGAATCGGGTCCGTGGTGTCGCCAATCACCAACAGCTCGCCACAAGCTGCCCTGCGGGCTTATTATTATTATTATTTAATAAACATTTTAGGAGGATTTTCAATCTAAATGATAACTAGAATTATAATCTAAAATATGAAAGAAAAAACCGGCTATTATAAATTATTTACATTCGCCATACAAGCGACCCGTAACTTTACTGGAGTAGAGCCAACAACCGCCAATATTTTCTTTTTGCGCAAGAGATCGTTTTTCTCAAGAAATTCTACGTTCTAAATGCACATACATTAGGATTAAAGGAAACAAAAACTTATAATTCACTTACTTACTTGTCTGAGACATGACCTCTGTGACCTGACTGGTGGCATTTAATTGCACACACACAAGTCCAGTTTACGCCTGTGTAGGTACATACTATACCTACATTATAGCTGTAGCTTCATAATGCGGTCCTCATTGGTTGAAGTGTCTGACACGCAGACACTCCTACTTAGGTATATGTAGAATTTCTGAGTCTGAATAAGTTCATTCAGTTCAGTTCATCAAAGACCTTGAAAGATTAAACTATAAAACTAGGTCATCGGAGGGATGCCTTCTACTGTCGATGGTATTGTTTGGAATACCTACATCTTCAGTTCTATCTTTGGCATCATCTAAGTGGCAAGGTACCGAGCGCTCAAGGCTGGTTCAACTTCTCGGAAAAAACGCGTCTCTGTCGCGTCGTGGCGCCGAATCATAGCATTAATTGAGATAACTATCTCTACCTACCTATTAATTCTAAGGAGCGCCAGGCCACTCTTGGCGCCGACATATCGCGCAGGCGCCAACACCATAATATACAGCTGCTTTTTATACGATTCCTATACTGAACATTCCTACGAAGAAGCCTACGCGAATAAACTTTTACCATATTTTTCTTGTTGCTAGGTATTTTTAGTCTCCGTGAAGCTCGGAAACATTAGGTATGGCGATACTTTGGTTCTGTACCAAAAGGTACCTTTTTTTTATTTACCTAATATTAATTTTAGAAAAACATTCGATTTTCGAAATTTTTCACATCTTCTACCCATAGATTTTGTTTGGTCTTCCTTCGATGATCCTATGTGACTTTACGAAAGAATTTAGTTAAATATACCTACAGTTTCAATGCTAGTCTTTTGGCACAATATTATATGTTACAGCCACTGTGAATTAAACAAAAATAAATTCATACATACATACATAAGCTCACGCCATTGTCCCATGGGGGTAGGCAGAGACCACGGACTGCCACACGCTATGACACACCTCTTTAGGCTCATTCACATTCATACATCTCTTCATGCACTTCCGTCGATTGAGGGTGCTACGCACTTGTCCTTTTCGGAAAAGATCATTGATTTGATCATGGTATGTTTTCCTCGGACGGCCTCTCCTAACACTTCCGCTCACCTTTGCTTGATAAATTTCATTCGATAGTCTTCTTTCATTCATTCTCTCTACGTGACCGAACCATCTAAGCATACCCCTTTCAATCCTTGTTACTATATCATCCTTCAACTTACTCCAATCCCTTATCACACAGTTTTTGATTCGATCAGCCAAAGTAATACCACACATACTTCGTAAGGAGCGCATTTCAACTGCATTCACTCGACTTTCATTCCTTTTATTCCATACCCAACATTCACTCCTAAAAATAAATTCATTGACTGTAATTGAGCCAAAATAATAATTAATTAAAATTAAAAAATTAAGTTGGTTTAATTAATCCAAAATAGTATAAACAAATCGGTTGCAATATAGGTATAGAGCGCGCTTGATGCAACACCCTGTGTTATGGAGTTAATCTGGTACTTATCATAAAATTATTCAAACAACCCTTTCGCTCGGTCTGGACCTTCTAACACTTGATATTATTGAAATCAGCCCTCTTTAGGTTTTACGACTAAACCAACCATTTGTCAATACTTTAGATTAGCGAACAGTATGAATCCTATTTAACGTCTGTTTATAATTAAAAAAAATTCAACGTGTTGTATTCCGCCGATTTTGGTGCTTTGAAATAGGTACTCTATTCACCACGAACGTACCAAACCCACCCGACCTGTACAAAAACCCGACTACCCCGTCGGCGCGGTAAAGTGAGACCCGTGTGAATCTGTGCCCTACAGAATTAAAAAACTGGCCAAGTGTGAGTCGAATTCGCGCACAGAGGGTGCCACCACTCAATAGTTATATTTAGATTCCTACAACGGGAGCTGCTTTCTCTCCCCCGTGATACATTTACCAAGAAATGTTGTTTTCCGTGGATCCTTCGTTGATATCTCTACCAAAAATTTTGTTTTCCCTGGATCCTTAGCGCGAGTTTGACTCACACTTGGCCGGTTTTATTATTTTTTTTGTTTTACTGTAGAGTTTGCACTATAATCGCACCAAGTTAAGGGTATATATTACCGTTGGCGCGCTCCATACAAACGTACTATGGTGATATTTTCAATACTAACCAAAATTAAAGTCAATGAAATTTTGCAGAAACAATCTAGAAACAAATCTCTATGCTTGTATGGAGTCATATTTTCGTTAAAATGTATAGTTTTAAAGTTACAGTGCCTCAAAGATTTCCATACAAATCTTAAATTAATCCTAGAATTAAAACTGTATTTTTAACGAAAATCGGACTCCATACAAGCATAGAGATTTGTTTCTAGATCGTTCCTGCAAAAATTTCATTGACTTTAATTGGTTAGTATTGAAAATATCACCATAGTACGTTTGTATGCAGCGCGCATTTTCGCTCTCGGAATAAAATTCTCTTAAACGTTTGCATTTAAGGTATTACCATTTTTATTGTCATCATCATTATTTTCAGCCCGTATCTACCCACTGCAAGGCATAAGCCTCCTCCCTATTTTGCCACTCTTCTCGGTCCTGTGCCAGTCGCATCCAGGTCTTGCAGATACTTTTCCAGATGTCGTCAACCTACCTAGCTGCCGGACGACCCACTTCTCTGTTGCCTAATATCGGCCACCACTCTGTTAAGGCTTTGCTCCAACTGCCATAATTTTGCCTAGCTACGTGTCCTGCCCACCGCCACTTTAAGCACGCTATTCAGTCCTCGACGTCCTGACTGAGTTAGACGTCGGATCTCGACTTTTACGATAGAGTGTAACAAAAAACGTTAAAAAATATATATTCTAGAACAAGAATAATTTTCTTGTATTGTCTCATTGGCACCCTTTGTGTACGGAACCCTAACAACTGAATTCCAACAGAGGTAGCGGCCACTCGCACCCTCACATTAGCAAATCAATGAGGTGTCAACCCCGACCCCGCACCGCCACTCCGCTGGAGTCCATGGGCACAGGGGTCGCGGTGTCATAACAGTGACACGAGGATTTACACCTCTTGACGGGGATTGGGCTCATAACTCAAATTAAATGTTCAGTTATTTTGGAGATATATACAGGGTGTAAACTTAAATGAGTTAAATACTTTACACCGGGGTAACAAGTTACACTGTGTCGAATAACCACCCATTGAAATTATCTAAAGAACATAAAATATCTATATATCTATATAAAAGGTGTTACAAAAATAGAAATAAACATTTAAGGGGGTGGTTTAGACCATCAAACTGAGCAACTTTCACTATGGGACCAATATAGAAATCACGAAAAAAAAATCTGATGCGTTCCATACTAAATTACAAATCTACTCGAGCTAAATGTATGTGTTGACTCCAAAGTTGTTCAGTGGAATGGTCTGAAGCACAATATTGAACGCATTAATTATAGTTAGGTACTAGGTACATTCTGTATAATCGTTTTCATTTGGTAATTGACTTATCAAAATATGGCTGCTAGTGTAGCATGATTTCTGACTTCCCCTAAAGGGATTATAGTCGTGAGTTTATGGATGTCTGTTTCTTATTTACTCCCTTCGGTTTCCATTAAAATTACTAGGATGTTTTGTTAATTCTGTATAAGAATGACGGATGACTTAGGCCCGATTTCCCACAAGTTTTTCGCCCGAGCTTTCGATTCACATTCAGTAATAATTAATCGTAGACTTTATCTTGCGTGCGGTGACCCTTTGATCATTCACCATGTGTGGGACGTGCCCCATACCTATACCCTGGTGCACGCTCCATCGGCCCCTCGGCTTTCACATTCCGTCGCACGCCTGCGCGGCGCGCGACCTGCGCCCGAGTCGACTACTCCAACGCTGAATCATAGCGCTGGAATGCGGACCTACTGGCCCGTCATGTGGTCTTACTGCCTTCAGGAGATGTTACATGTTACCGCTACGTAGGTATGTAGGTTTGATCTTTCTTTTCTGGAGTCGATTGCATAATTTCATTCTTATTTTTCCAGTCCAGTATTCGATGGAAATATTATGTCTGTTCCCTTCCTTCAGAAAAATCTGGATTCCACCATCTCTCCCACTCACTAGAATTTGCTCTGACTCTGAGTACAATAATAGATATAGTCGTGAGCATATACTAGGTATGGTTACAATAATAGATATCGATATGTATTTCATGATACTTATATCAACATCTTCAAGTGTTGTGTTCAGCGTTGCCAACTTAGCCCTTTCGGGGCTAGATCTAGCCCTTTTTATGCTTCTTCAGCCCTTAAAATAATTATTTAGCCCCTAGCCCTATTTCTAGCCCCAAAATCGTGTAAGGAAACTACACTGGCACACAATTTATATTGAGCAAAGCTGCCCCTGATGAAACAGATAAGGCTCAACTTCAACGATAAGCAACTACGTCAGCACAAAGTGGGAGTGAAATCTTGTGTTCGGCACGATTTCGGCATACATTGCCTGATTTGTTCTCTCTATTTCAAAGTGTAGCGTTAAAAGCAAGCAATGTATACCGAAATCTGCCCTAAATGTCTGGTACCTAATGTAATCGCTGCTTTAGACATTTAAGTGTTTGTTTTAATTAAGTTTGTTAAATTTTTGATTGTCCGTTTGAGTAAATCTATTTAATAAGTAAACAATAGTTAACAAGACTCACTTTTTTATAAATTTTTATAAATAAAGCAATCTAGCCCTTTTTTTAATTTATTGGGCAAATCTAGCCCTTTTTAAAGCTCTATTTAGCCCGAAAACCTGATACTGAGTTGGCAACACTGGTTGTGTTGCTGATTCTAATTCAAAGAATTAGATACTATATCTTATTCTGTGGTCTAACTTTCGTTCTGCTGACTATAAACTCGTAACTCTTGCTTATCCATCTCTTGTCGTCTCAAAACATGAAATGAAACAAAATAATCATCCCGTCTTTACTCTTCAATTTAATCTTGATGCATAGAGGTCAAAAGACCATTCCTATCAGGATGGTGCCTCTGAGTGCGGAGGTGGAGTGGCCACACGCCACACGCCCCGCGCCCCGCCGTGTGGGCGCGGCCACGCAGGCCCCTCCCACCGGGGACTCCGCCCCGGCCGCGGCCCTCCTCCTTGAGCCTGCGAGTTGTGTGACATAAACCACACGCGATTAGCGGCAGCGGGCTACTGATACCAGTAAATAAAGATATCTGTTAATATACCTACCGAGTCCTTCTTAATATGCTGATACTTTTTAAGAAGATGATCAGATCATCAAACTGAACAACATTTTCTATGGGACCAAGATCGAAATCGCGAAAAAAAAAAAAAAATCTGCTGTCCCATACATTCGTTCTGTATGGAAACGCCGTTTTTTTTGCGATTTCAGCATATTAAGAAGGACCCTATAGCATATGAATAGATAAATAGATACACACGTGGTCGGAAACCATCCTTGCTATATACGCACTCACTACCAAGTTTAAGTGTGTTATTACAATATACTCTTTAAGGTTGTTATTGTAGCAAAGTCCACTTCTAGCGATTTCAAGGTTTAAGCTACAGAAAATACCATCGAAATACAATTATTTCCGACAGTAGAGTGTTTTTTGTTTTGAGTATAACTGGTTAAGAAATTATACCTACCTATTACCACAGAGTACTATAAATTTAACTTCTGCAAATAGTAAACTGTAAAAAACCATTTTCGCTAATTATGCTCCGAAGTGCTATACGTCACTGCTACGCGAAGCTACGGAACCCAAGCTTAGCGCTACGAAAATACTACGTATCCGTAGTCATATTTTTACATTGAATTATTTTTCCATCTATCTATTCAGGCAACATTAAATGTATTTGTAGTAATTTGTACTCTGTCTAATAGCTAAATGTAACCAAGTATTGCTCATAGCTTGGTCCACACGCGACCCATTTGAAGTTCCAAGAAGCACTCGAATCGTCTCGACGCGGCGGCGGCGGCCGGCGGCGCGGGTGTCAGCTGTAATTTATACACATTTATACCCAAGTCAAGGTGCCTCTGACAATTAATTTGTGGGAATTCCACTAAACTAATGTAGTTTACAATAAGCATTATATTGTTGACGATATGATATACATATTTGTGGTTTGTTTACTTATTTGCATCTTAAGAGTACCTGTTTAAAATATTTAGGTACTCGTATAGATTTAGGAAACAATTATAATGTAGGTAGGTAATGTTCAGAATGATGATGATGATGAATGTTAATAATACGTAGGAATTATAGTACTCTAAACTATTATAAAACTGTAACTGAAGTGTGTCTGTACATTGAAGATATTTACAAAAAAAGATTACGATATGGTTTTTAGGTATTCCTGACTCGAAAACTGTTTGTTTGTGTGTTTGTTTGTTTGTTTGTTCGCGCATCACGCAAAAACTACTGAACCGATTTTGATGAAACTTTTTTTGTTTGATAGCTAATGATCTGACTTAAAATCTGGTATATAATTAGAGCGGACGAAGTCGCGGGTAAACACTAGTATTATATATAACTAGTGTTTACCCGCGACTTCGTCCGCACTAATTATTCAAAGGTCAACATATAATTAATCAAAGGGTCAACATTTTTTTTTCTCGATTTTGATGTTGTTTTCATAATAAAAGATGTTCAGTTGAATGGTCTTAAGAACAGCATGTTACACTCCGTTATTATGTACCTAAGTATACCTACACATAAGAATAGTTAAATTAACTATTCTTACGCTATGTACCTCAATCTAGTGTGACTCACACATTGATTTGAGTTATTGCTACAGATTTTTAGTACGTCTAAATTGAAATGAGTAAAAGTTAAGACTCTCAAGTATGATTCATCATTATGCGGAATAAGAATTTAAATTATATCATTCAACCCATGGTTTCTATACTTTGATAAAGTTATATGTCAAGATTGACAGTTGAAGATACGAAAGTGTCGAAAAAAATTAGGAACCGATATTGGCTCCTAAACCCTATACATATACACGCACACATACATAATTTAGTATGGCGCCTCACGCACACCAACCTACGAAACTTGGCCCCTTTTGTTTTATACGGTAAAACAGTGAGGCTCATACTAGACATATACTTTTTCTAAGTTTCTATGATAGAATTTTATCGATGGAAGTAGAAAATATCAGTCTATTATTTAATTTAACAAAACACTTGCTATTTCTTCCCGTGGGTCTCGTATGAGGCAACTAAGGGATACGGTTTCTCGTGCATTGTTTCTGTGGGCGAAATGACACCGTTACGACATTTCCTTTTGAAACCTTCAATATGCTAAAGGTTAAAGGCCTCCGCTCATTGCAGCGATATTATCGAGCGATATTATCGCTGCGATTTTGCGATGATTGTTCTCAGTACATTTTGGCACGTCAGAGGCCGTAAGGCGGTTTGAATAAACTCTGACACCAGGTCTTTGCAGCCCACTCGATAAGAAGAAGAAGTACATTTTGTATGGGGACGCGCTCGATCCTACACACTGCCGCGATATTATCGAGCGATAATATCGCTGCGATTTTGCGATAATTGTTCTCAGTACATTTTGTATGGGGACGCGCTTGATCCCACACACTGCCGCGATATTATCGCAACCTGACGCAATCTCTTTGTACTACATTCAGTGAAGGGCGCATGCGTGACGCGAATCACGGAATCGCTGCAGTGTGTAAGGGGTCGCGATATCGCTGTCGATAATATCGCTCGATAATATCGCTGCAATGTGCGGAATAATATCGCGGCAGTGTGTGGGATCGAGCGCGTCCCCATACAAAATGTACTGAGAACAATTATCGGAAAATCGCAGCGATATTATCGCTCGATAATATCGCGGCGGTGTGTAGGATCAAGCGCGTCCCTATACAAAATGTACTGAGAACAATTATCGCAAAATCGCAACGATAATATCGCTGCAATGAGCGGACGCCTTTATTTATTCGTAGGCTAAAGGTGAGGATTGCTACAATTTAAAAAGATATAAGTAGTGGGTTGGTATACTTATTATAGGTAGGTCGGTATAGCAATGTTTCCGACCACATTGAAAGGAATAATTGTCGTGCGTGAGTTTAAACGTATGTATGAATTAAGAAATTTTAATAAAACTTTGCAGACTTAGATCTCAGTTCTTTCATTCCAGTAAACTCGTCCTTACCAAACTTGGTCTTTTCAGTGGGTTTTCACTGTTACTGCCAGTAGCACATCAAGTCTCCTAATAAACATGTAAAGTACAAAGATATCAGTATCATTACTTGACTCCGCGCCCTCACAAGAGGGTTAACTTGTCAATTACCGCCCCCTGCCGCCGCGCCGCCCGGCTGGGGTCGCTATATTGGTCTAGCGCCGCGGGTCGCCATGCATTATGCATGCGGCCCTATGCATTATTGAATAGAACATTTATTTTGTTTGCTCTCTGATTTTCATTAGGGCTTAGTCTTTTTTTCTCGTTTGGGAAGTCCGTCCACTTTGATTATCGTTTTTTACCCGACTGCGCCAGAAGGAGGGTTATGTTTTTCGAGCGTATGTATGTATGTATATGTATGTATGTATGTATGTATGTATGTCTATTTCTTTGGCACGCCCTACAGCCTAAACGGCTTGATGGGTTTTGACGTATGAGGTGTCGTTAGATTCGTAAAAATCGTGAGAGTGACATAGGCTATATTATTTTAATATGGCGTCTGCGAATTAAAAAAAAGACGGGGAATACCAATTTTTTTTGTTAAAAATTACAATATGGGTATCAAATGAAAGCTAGTGAACAGACGATTCCAAATATATATATTATAGTACTTTTATGCTACCATTTCGACACAAGACTAAAAAGTATGAAATAAACTAAATTATTAAGAAAAACAAAAAACCCGACTGCATAAAAAAACTATTAAATGAAAAGAGAAAAACAAGCTCCATAATCGCTAATCAGCTATAACAGTAAGCAAATATATTAGGTAGGTATTGCAGGCGGGGACAAACCAAACCAAACAAGGAAGGCACCTATTCTTCTTTGTCCCCGTTTGCGATAACTACCTAATGTATTTGCTTACTGTTGTTATAGCTGATTAGCGATTATAGAGCTTGTTTTTCTCTTTTCAGTTAACAGTTTTTTTATGCAGTCGGGTTTTTTGTTTTTTTACTTGGTATTTATTTACAAGTGTAGGAGATATTTCTCCAAGGTGAAGTAGAAGTAAACGATGCATATAAAAGTGAAGGAAGGATCTGTAATGCACTAAAAGACATCCTTTCGCTTTTGAAGGTGAGAGGGATTGGGTCATTCTCCATCGCCCTTTAATATAAGCTTATCTCCCATTGGGTTCGCCTTAGTTCAGATTTTTTGATTCTTGGCACAGGACCGTGAGGAATGGTGCAATAGCCTATTAAATAAATTGAATGAAATATACTTTATTTACACCCAACATAAAATACATTGCACAGAACTCTAAACAGATTATGGTACAAATAAGGCGGTCTTATCGCTAAAAAGCGATTTCTTCCAGACAACAGACAACCTTATTGACATTTTAAAATTTTGGGTAGGTAACAATTATCTGATATTATTTTATGACGGTATCAGACGCGACGACTTGCTTTGACCATACACAGTAGGTATACACGTTATAAACACATTACGGCGCTGGCTTGCACCAATAAAGTATTGAAGCTTAAACATGTTTAAATATGATGCTGTCACTGTCATCAGTATGAGCAGTGTGAGAGATAGAGCGATCACTAAATACGTTTAAGCATAAATTCTTGTTAATGCAAGCCGGGCTTAGGGTTTGATTTGAGTTCGTCTGTTGTTTAGGTATAAAAATAGCGAATTAAAGACTTTGAACCCACGATACAGGATTAGTTTCCTTCTCAAAATCTTTAGAAATAATTTCTGTAGATAAAAAAGTACTTAATTCTAGAGAAACCCTGTATATGTATTTGAACATATCAACCCCTAAACAATAAGTAATGTAAGTTAATCCAGTTGTCAGAGGAATGCGTAGCCTCACAGCGTGACTCACAGACTTGGGGAGCATTACAGCGGATTATACGCATCCCACTGCTTTATACGCTTTATTATTTGAACGAAAACGTAACAAATCAAAATGGGGATCGAGGAGGTGACGCTTTCCTCGCTCAACGTTCAGCGAGGAAATGCTGCCAGCATCAAGGATACCCTCCTACGCGGACCAAACTTGATAAAACCAGATTTAAGTTATTATCAAGGTAGGTAGGACCCATAAACCTAATATATTTACGGTAGTAATATTAAAGTTTATGGGTACACCTACCCTTATTTGTTTTTAAAAATTTAACATGGAAATAACTCACCACATTTGATAATTACATATATAAGTATTTTTGGTATTTACACAACAATAAAACGATTTTTTTTACTTGATACAATACCTAACCAAATCTAAACAATACAATAATTAAAAACTTAAAGAACTATTTTATGTGTTCAGTCGAAGAGCCCGCCTCGAGTCGCCCCTTTTGTAATTTGTAAAAAAGAATGTTTCAACGATATTTTATCAACTTCGTAGTAGAACAAACATTATATCGATATCTATCATTGACATGTTTTAATACTTGCTAGCTGGATTTTAAATGTATATCTTATTTAGATACCTATGTGATCCATAAAGAGTTAAAACAAAACAAAAGTAAACCTTACACACTAACTTAATACTTAATCACTACTTGAGACTTGGTCATCTCGACGAAGTTGGCAAAAGTTCTTCACAATGATAACAAACTGCCAAAATCAATGACATGCCATCACTCGGCAGAAGAAGTGTGAGGATTATAAGATTCTCACTTCTGGTCTCAGTGGGTTAGATAACTCACGAGTGCCTCTCATACGACATGTACCCGTAGGGCGGGCGGGGCGCAGGGCGGCCGGCGTCGGCACTACCTACCTCCGTCACTTCCGCCGCCGAGCCGCCGCTTCCGGCCGCGCATCCGGTCTCTATTGTACCAAGACTAACTGTTTATTACAGGCAGTCAATAAATCGTTTGTGTTATCGCTAAATAAAATGTTGGTGTAAATTAATTCATTGAAGCGGGATTTCAATAAATAAATTAGTGTGTTTCGGACCTCGACTATTTAGTGATTGATCAACTGATCATTGGTTCTATAAAATCCTGTCTGACCTTTATTTTCATTGATTGTAATTAGTGTTAATTATCGACAGTGATTTTGGGGCTTCAATATACAATTAATGTCATTAGTGTATAGTTGCGTGTGTTTGTGAGTTTGTGGATCAGTAATAATGTGTGGTTGTGAGATGTGGGTGTGATGCTGTGGCTGACGCCGACCGAACACCGCCGCATACACCATCTGTACCACGGTGTGTACATACCGTATGATTGCTACGTTCATAGGCCATAGGGAGAAGGTTTAAACGTTCGCAAATAAAAACGTTTTGTACCAAAAATTGTGGAGAACTTTTTGCCAAGAATACAGGGTGAAATTGAGATCTGAACTGCAATGCCTACTCGACTCAAATGTATGCAAAGGCTGATTTCTTTTTTGCTACGGTTGATTTACTCCCATAATAAAAGTTGTCCGGTTTGATAGGCAGACTGCACTCTTCGTTTCAGATGCCAATAATATCAATTTCACTCTGAAGTGCGATTTTTGAAAGTCATTTGGTGAGCTCAGCAGTTGAAAATGTCAAAATTACTATGGAGATATGCATCTTTCTACTGCTGATTTGACTCTCAAAAATCATGCTTCAGGAGTGCGATTTTGAAAGTCAACTCAGCAGTAGAAAGATGTGTATCTCCATATAGTCCAGTCGTTTTAGAGTTTCCTTGTATGGACACCCTAACAATAATTCATCTATCGCTGAAACTTTGCAGTGTCATAAAGTAAAGTATACAGATTACGGTTGACCAATAATCTAGGGCCGGAAAAAATTAAGCCTAGATTATTTGTCAACCGTAATCTGTATACTTTACTTTATCACACTGCAAAGTTTCAGCGATAGATGAATTATTGTTAGGGTCCAACCCTAAAATGATTGGACTAATAGTAATTTTGACCTTTTCAACTGACTTTGACTTTAATGAGATTCAAAAATCGCACTTCTGGTTATCACTTGATTTAATCCTTAGAGCATACATTTAATCGACTGAATAAACTGGAGAAGACATTTCGGTGCGCATGTAAATTGTACCAATTCATGCTCGTTACGTGAATGCGTTACGTAATTCATATTCGTACGCACGCATTCCGCATCTGCAATGTAATGGTGGACTAAGCATAATACACCCCCTTATGAATAGGCCTGTGACCCCGTAATAGCGACGATAGAAGGCTGATGACGATGAAGATAAACACTAGAATTTCTAAGCTATTTCATTGTGAACCTAGTTCTAACGACTCTGTTTTTTTTAAATTAAAAATGGCTTTGCGCTTGGCTTCAGCTCACCGGATGGAAACTGTAGAAGAAGTCGAGGATGTGACGCGCTTACCCAGAAAAAGTCTACTAACTATCCTGATTGTATTTGCTTGAAAAGACAAACGCAGGGTGAGAGGTCCAAACCTTACCAGAGGATGCGATGCGAACCTTTTTGTACGGATTGTTGGAATATAACACGTATGGATGCAGTCTCGCACTAGGCCTTGTCGTACGTTAGTGGAAGGGGTTGGATGGCGCAATCAGGTCATGCGTAGCTCCTGAGCACATTCGCCCTAGTTGAAGATGTTTTCTTCCCATGACCCCTGGGTTAAAATGATAATTACATATTATGATGTTTGTGAAACAGATCCGTATGCGGCGCTGAGTGCGTGCCGCGCGGGCGGGGGCGGGGGCGGAGGGGGGCAGGTGCAGCTGTGGCAGTTCCTGCTGGAGGAGCTCGCCGGCGCCGCGCCCGGCATCTGCTGGGAGGTACGTCCTGTGTCACGTGATGTTAGATGACTCAATAACAGTGATTAATTTCAAGTAAAATCCAGTGAACTACTTTGTCTGTTTACACCCTTATCTATTCGACTCTTGCTTTTCCAGCAATGTAACTTTGTGCTCGAACCATCTCTTCTTTTGCTAGCTTCTTTTGCTACCACCAGGGGTGCTCAGACTTATAGTGGCAACGATCTACCTACCGTAAAATATTCAAGCTCCTAGGCCACCTAGTCTAGTCGAAAGACAAACACATATTTACGAGACAAAGATATATTTACGAAAGACTATTGCAATTTTCGCATCTTGGTGATAAACTTACTAAATTTAGGTCACTTTTTAGAGTTCCCCATGGTCAGCCTGCGCCGACATAATTATCATTTGCGATTCGAGGAAATGTTGATGCTTTCCCGCGATCGATTGCAACAGCGCTCACGCTCGATCGACAGTTTGAGCACCCCCTGCCCCCCTGCTTTACACGGTTACCTTTTTGTACCCATAATCGTAGCCAGTGAAGAGTTCAATAAATAAACACTGAAAAAAATGAACCGCCTTAACACCGCCTTTATTTAATGTTTGTGACGACACAGCACAGATCCGATGCTGCGCCTAGTCTCCACCGCTATTCTTTATCAGTAACATTGTGTTGCTCCGGTAGGGTCCCCCGGCGGAGGGCGAGTTCCGGCTGTCGGACCCGGACGAGGTGGCGCGCCGCTGGGGCCGGCGCAAGCAGAAGCCCAACATGAACTACGACAAGCTGTCGCGCGCGCTGCGCTACTACTACGACAAGAACATCATGACCAAGGTTAGCCTGCAGTTATAACATTACAGTCATCTTAAGGGTATAGCATTCGGAGCGCGCTCCATACAAACGTACTATGGTGATATTTTCAATACTAACCAATTAAGGTCAATGAAATTTTGCAGAAACTATCTAGAAACAAATTTCTATGCTTGTATGGAGTCAGATTTTCGTTAAAATGTATAGTTTTCAAGTTACAGTGCCTCAAAGATTTCCATACAAATCTTAAATTAATCCTAGCATTGAAACTGTATATTTTAACAAAAATCTGACTCTATAGAAGTATAGAGATTTGTTTCTAGATTTTTTCTGAAAAATTTCATTGACTTTAATTGGTTAGTGTTGAAAATATCACCATAGTACGTTTGTATGCAGCGCGCATTTTCGCTCTCGGAATAATATTCTCTTAATCATCTCAGCCGATTGAAGTCCACTGCTCGGCATAGGGTCTTCCCCAAGAATCGCCACAACGACCAGACCACGCAGCTCCAACCCTCATCCAATTGTAAATTAAGAATAGGTTATCATAACACAATATATACACGCTGACTATCAACTAGACGTGACGAACCTATCTATCCAGTCGATGCGATGGCACACCTGCTAGAACAACTTTGCTAGAATGTCCGTTGTGCCCGAACAGCTGCACGACAGAGGACCTCAATAAAGCTACCTTAGACGCTGTCAGACTCGCCGAATATCTGGCCGATAAAATATAGAAACATAATTACAATTGAAACGAAAAGAAGAAGATCAACTCTGAATGTTACAATAGTGATGATCAAGTATAATATCAAGCAACAATCTGTCTACGTGTCTGTTATGTCAAGGAGAAAGCAGTCGATGCTAAGTTTTATATAGGGGTAAAATTAAATGCGTTACATATCAAATACGGTGCTTCAGATCATCAAAGAACCTTTCACTATGGAGCTAATATCGAAATGGTGAAAAAAAATCTGCTGTTCCGTAGAAAACGTCAACGGCTTCTCGGTCCTAATGTATGAAACAGCAGAAGTTCTTTTCTCGTTTTAAATGTTGGCCGTTGGTCCTATTGTAAAAATTGGTCAGTTTGATGGGCTAAAACACTCTGTTAAGTTTACACCTTGTATATCTTGAGTGCCCTTAATTTAAACAGACGTGTTACGTACGTGTCAGGTGCACGGGAAGCGGTACGCGTACCGGTTCAGCTGGGCGGGGCTGGCGGCGGCGTGCCAGGCGCAGGCGCCGGACGCGCCCCCCTACTGGCACTACCTGCCGCCCCCCGCCCCCGCCCCCACCTCCGCACCTACCTCCTCCGCCGGGGCCGGGATACAGCACATGCCGCAGCCGCCGGGGACTCAATAGATCCGTGGGAAAGTTCAGGGTGCAAGTGCAAATTGAGCAGAATTTGAAACAAATGTCTGTGTGAGTTGGTAGAGTCACATGAGTAAATACCTGACTGAAACATAGGTTCATACAGTCACGCAATGATAGGTGTACCTACCTACTACTAGAAACGGGGCGCAGCGATGTGTGCATTTACGTTCCTTTCACTGAACATTTCACCTACACCAGTGGAGTGCAGTACAAGCTCAGCCAGTGGACAATTCATATCGGGCGAACGCGTGCCCGTGATAATTTTATTTGTGTCGGTGGGGTGTATCCTCCTAATTTAAAGGTGGCCAGTGATTTTATTTTGTAGATAAAACATTGTTAGCAGTTGTTTGTTGTTGTTAGCTAAATTATATACCACACCACATGAGTATACAGGGTGGATTTTTGAGACGGGGCAGTAAGGGCAGGTACCTTAACCGTTGTAGCTACAGCAAAATCCTTTTTGAAAGATTTCAAACTGCATTCACAGATTTTGAAAAAAATTACAGTCAGCAAGATATTTACAATTTACACAAAAACTTTTTTTTAGCCATTCGATCCTGTTTCTTATAAGGATCAATAAACTCTACTGGACCAACCAAACTTTTCCCATACATTTCGTATGAAATTAGACTCCATCTTACTTTTATACTCAACTAAACTTTTTATTATGGATATACCTACTGGCTGCTAAAATGAAGACTAGAATGCTATTTTTTAAAGTCGCACGTTCAAAATCATGACCGAATGATGCATAATCTCCATATCAATGTTGATATTTTCTACTGATGATTTGAACGTATGACTTTAAAAAATCGCACTGCGAGTGCGATTTTTGAATCTCATTCGGTGAGCTCAGCAGTTGAAAATGTCAAAATTAATATTGAGATATGCATCTTTCTACTGCTGATTTGTCTTTCAAAAATCATACTTCAGGAGTGCGATTTTTGAATGTCAAATCAGCAGTAGAAAGATGCGTATCTCCATAGACATTTTGACAGGTTTCAAAAATCGCACTCGACTAAACTTGTGAACACTTATTAGTTTCTAACAACTCTTTCCCGTGTTTAGTTTTGTAATTTGTTTGTAAAGTTTGATATATTTAAGTAAGTTTATTTGTAAGTGCTTGAGAAGCTTTTGATGTTATTGTGTAAAGTATAAAGTACCTAACTACCTAGCATTATTGTGTATAATAATAAACTAACTATGTGAAACTAATTCCTACCTCAATCATCATTTATATTATGTAGTAACCAGCTAGTATCATTGCCTGCTTAGATGTAGGTATAAGTACTTATACTTAGAATATACAATAGGTACTACTTATTTGTACAATTGGTGTATAGTGCGACTCATTTCATCTTTTCAACTGAAATAAAAATAAATATCAGGAGTGTGATTTTTGAATCTCATTCGCTGAGCTCAGCAGTTGAAAATGTCTAAATTAGGTACTATGGAAATATGCATCTTTCTACTGCTGATTCGACATTCAAAAATCGTACTCCTAAAGTATGATTTTTGAAAGTCAAATCAGCAGTTGAAAGATGCATATCTACATAGTAATTTTGACATTTTCAACTGCTGAGCTCACCGAATGAGATTCAAAAATCGCACACTAGATCAAGAATCGTTTAATTAGGCACTTAAAAAGGTATAAAAATGTCAAATGTCTAATAAAGTCGAAGTGCAATAATGACGAAGTATAATAACGTTATCTTTGTCGTATTTTTTGGTGTCGTTTGTCTTTTTTATTTTTCTGTAATCAAGTCATAGCATATTACACTATACTTACTTAATTATAATTCAAACAAGTACTCAACATTACACAATGATAATTTGGATTGGTCTTGCAGTAAGCACTTTAGGTACGCTATACTATATAGGGTCCTTCTTAATATGCTGACACTTTTTTAAGGGGATGATCAGATCAGACCATCGAACTGAACAACTTTCTCTATGGGGCCAACATTGAAATCGCGAAAAAAAATTTCTGTGCCATACAAAACTGCAAACCTACGCAAGCCAAAGGTATGGGACAGCAGATTTTTTTTTTCGCGATTTCAATGTTGGCCCCATAGAGAAAGTTGTTCAGTTCGATGGTCTGATCATCCCCTTAAAAAAGTGTCAGCATATTAAGTTGGACCCTGTATATCGTCATAAATATTAGCTTAACGTTGATATTTTATTAGTAGGATATTAAAATGAGAACGTAAATTTTGATAACTTTGATGTGAGAATATAATACAACATATAATATTGTAGTGTATAGTGTATAAATGTTAAAGTGAAGCCTCGCGGTGTTTTGTTACCTATTATAATACTTAATTAGTTATTATTCTTTTCTATTTTTATTCGAGGTAGGTGCTAACTAGGTACTTACCTATTTTTCTATATGAGTACGACGATTTCCATATAAGCAAACAGGTAGGTACCTACGAAACAAACATACCTCCCCAAATGGTTAAATTCCAGGAAAATAACCAACAAAATATACTCAAATCAAATAGATATCTCTCCAAGTACTTGCACCACTCATTAGCTAGACTACCTACAATATTATTTAGGATTATCATAATTTTGGTGAGGGGTTTATAAATAACATTTATATGTACATGCATATAACTACAAGTTTAACAGGTACGTAGGTAGCCGTGGTCTGTTAAAGTTTGAGAAAAGTTGACTTTTAATTATTTTTAGGTGAATTAATTCACGTTGCGGTATGTTTAAAAACATATGGCAGCTAATTTAATTTGTTTTAGTGTTTTACTTTACATGATAATTTTTATTTCAATTTGTTAATAATAAATGTTAAAACTAGAATCGTTCTTTGATTCTAGTGCCAAAATATTGTATCGGATAGTTGTTCGACGTGTTGACAAATGAATGCAAAACCTAGTGGTAAATTAGTGATAAGTCTTTACCTAATTTAGCTCTGCATCTAAAACTGTAACTGAAGTGTGTCTGTACATTGAAGATATTTACAAAAAAAGATTACGATATGGTTTTTAGGTATCGCTGACTTGATATCAACCTTTTTTAGAAATTTTGTCTGTCTGTTTGTTTGTGTGTTTCTTTGTTCGCACATCACGCAAAAACTACTGAACCGATTTTGATGAAACTTTTTTTGTTTGATAGCTAATGATCTGACTTAAAATCTGGTATGTAATTTGTGCGGACCAAGTCGCGGGTAAACACTAGTTAGATAGGTATATATTTATATTATGTACCTAAGTGCATACTATATAAATAATAACGGACTGCATGACTATGCGTATGTTTGTTGTGTAGAGTTAAATTAGGTATTGTACATACTTACCTACTTATTACAACAAATCTGCCTGTTATGAATTCATCACAATAAAGTTACTTCAATTAGCAAATGAAACCAAGTTTTATTTCTCTTACCTAATCGTTATTCCTTATACATAATATTTAACCAATGACATTAGTGTAGCTACCAACGCAACGGGTACAGCTGTACCGGGCCCTGGAAGATAGTAGGACCCATGTTATTATGTTTTCACTACAGTAATTGATAAGTCTAGGGTCCAGGAGGGAATCAGAGTAAGGGCCTAATGATAGCCAACCTCCGATAGGAAATGGTACCACAAGAAGAAGAAAATGTGTGCGCTTAAACTTTGATGAAGCGGGTAACTGATACGATCACAGAAGGGAGCTACGACATCCATAAGGTGTGGGCAAAGATATCATTATTAAGTGTGAGGCATCCGATATGTTGTCGATTCGATACATAGTGCGTTCACACACGATGACGCATTGACGGAGCGGCAGACGTCAGTCCGTCATTGTGAAGCAAGGAGTTGTATGAAACCGCATGTAGAAGCACACACGGTGACGGATTGATAGATAGATAGATAGATAGATAAATTGACGTACCTGTGTGCTTCTATGGACTGACGTCTGCCGCTCCATCAATGCGTCATCGTGTGTGAACGTACATAAAGAGATTAAGTCACCTTACGACACCCTGGGTTGGTGCTATTCCAAGTCGGATTCAGCTTGTTAGATAAGCATAGCATAAGCTTAAGCTCACGACTATATTCCCCGAGCGGATAGTCAGAGATATTCTGAAACCTCAGAACATCGGACAGAGGGGGAGTGAGTCCGTCGCCACTTGTAATGGACAGTGGGTACGAGGCGTGTAGCCTCGAAATTGAAGCATGCAGGTTTCCTCACGATGTTTTCCTTCACCGAAAAGCCAGTGGTGTTACAAATCGTACATAAATTCCGAAGAACTCATTGGTACGAGTCGGTCTGGACGAGGATCGAACCATCACCTGGCAAAACCTTGCCTCGCCACTGGACCACCACGGTCTTGTTAGATACACAAGGAAAAATGATAGGTGAGTATTTAACATTCCCCTATACATAGGAACTTTTTTATATTTTTATGGGAAAATACCACTGTGTGATTGCCGGTAAAAAGCAACATTGTAGAGAAAAGATGATTAAATAAGTAATATTTAATATCTGAATGAATGAAACATAATGTGAACAGTATAAAATGCATAGCAAATACATGGATTGTCCTTGCGGCGCCGGATACCCGTGCAGATATGCGCCCACGCACCGCTCGCGACAGGGCAACCCAACAATTTCGTCCAAACGAAATATATTAAAAAACATAATTATCTGTAATTATTAACTGATGCACATGTGCATGACTAGGGACAAAATTGAGAGAGACTTACCTCAAACCTCATAAAAATAATACATTGGTCAGGCACGCGCCATAGTCCCATTCCATAATCTAATTGCCTACCTAATCCACTAGCACCCCAACCCAATCGCCCAGATTTCTTTCTTTCCATTCCCTACAATCCGATACACTGGCAGGGGTTGTATTGGATGCACTTCTATATTGTATACTGGGATAGTTACCGGTTTGTGTCACATAACCATTTAGATCAAATTGCCAGACGGGCCTCTTCGTGTTGGCTTCGGCCCCACGCACGCCTTCCAAAGGTCCGGGACACCTCTGTCCCGAGATAAGGAAACAATAATAATACCTCAAACAAAAGTAAAAAAGAATATCATAGTTGCTGAAAAGTTAACCGTAGCTTCAGCAGGGCAAAGTTAGCCGTAGCTTCAGCAGCATGCTTACGTCTCGTAAGCATCGATCCTGTTGGAGTATCTTCGAGGCCGATATCTAATACGCCATGCTTAGCAAAAGACAATGGTATCTTTGTGTCCCAGAAACGGTAAATATCGTCCAGGTTGCTAAATGCTTATCCTAATATACCGTACCCGATTTTAGAGACCAAGACCAATTAATTTGTTAACTTTTTGGCAAAGGATTACCTAACTAGCATGTTTGCAAACCTAATAAAGAATTAAATAAACTAAATAAACTATTTTATTGATTTGATTTGTTCTATTTGACCTAGTTCTAGATGGTAAACTTCCATATTAAAAAAGGCGATGATTCGATAGCCTGGCCAAAAATCAACGAGAAAAAAAACTCGGTAAGTAACGAATGTAAAATGTGTAGAACGCCTGCCTGGTCCGGGGACGAGGGTAAGCGACGAGGCAGTGATCTAGCGGCAGTGCTGGCAACATGGCGTCGCGGGCAGCTGCCGCGCTGCTGCTGCTGGCTTTTCTACACGGTTGGTAACATTTTATGCTTATACTAATTAATCCTTTAACGCTATTACTACTGAAGGACGGAAGTAACAAGTGATCGGACCCGGTGTCCGTATTTCATAAACCAAACTCAAGTGTTCGCGCTTTTGTTCGCCCTTTGACGCATATCAAAATGGTGCTGAGTCTGTGAGCGCTTTGGACCTAAGAGTAACAAACAGCTGCTCTTGGTCAAAACCGACAATATTGCGATACGATTTATGTAGCTCCGCCAAATGAAATAGATATTTTCCTACCAGTAGTATTGCAGAGCAAGTTTTCGATCCTCGATTTGCTTTCATGCCCCTATGGAGTGATGCAGCAGTTATTACCATTTTCCATGCCGGGAGACCATTTCCTTATCATGGTAGTCCTAGTCAGCAAAGTAAAATAGTCCTGTCGAAACGAAAGAGTTAAACGACTATTAAGAAACACTCCGACTTATCACACATTACGGAATGAGTAATCAGTTCCTGTAAGTTTCTATAGTACCACGATCCATTAGGCCGACCCACATGTTTCATCGCAAGATGAGTCACGACGTATTTCCCACCGTTTCGCAGTATTGGGTCGAGTGCACGGGGTGTGCGACAACGTGACGCAGCTGACGACGAGGATCGAGACCCTGCTGGCGGAGTACGACCGGGAGACCCCCCCGGCGGGGCTGGTGCACGTCGAACTGTCCCTCAACGTGCGGCACGCCGCCGTGCACGAGCACGACGCTGCAGTGCGCATAATCGCCGATCTCAAAATGGTAAGTCGCTATTTCATAAACCGAATTAAGTTAAGACCCATTTATTAACTAATTTAGCAACGATCCTTGGGGGAGACCTATGCCCAGCAGTGGACGTCCAACGGCTGAGATGATGATGAATAAGAAAATAATGTTATTCTGCGGCTTGTCTTTTTTCGATTGGATGCAAGTGTTTTTAAACAAATACACAAAATTTGTTATGTCATGAACATAAGATATGACAAGACAATAGTCCGCCGTGTACTATCCAATATCCATCGTAGGTATGCCTTGTAAATAAATGAAGGAAGGATAATGATGGGGAATTACGAGTGGTTAACTTTTTATCGCTTTACACTTCTATCCTTATAATTTACCTACTTAAGTGAGGTAATCGGTAGTTTTATCAAACTTTCGGACCACCCCAAAATATCTTATTTTAGAGCGGTCATAAAACCTTGCAACGTGGGAAACACAGATTGTTACAATGCAATGTGGGCTTATCTATTATCATACCTAACGTCCCCACTTCCTTCCTAGCTTAAGCATAGATACCGTTTCGAAATAACAAAGTAGGTACCTAATAATATTCCAGAGCTGGCAGGACGACCGTGTGGCGTGGGATCGGAGCGAGTGGTCCTGCGACAGCGTGGTCTCGTCGGCGGAGCGGCTGTGGGTGCCCGACGTGACGTCGCAGAACGCCGTGGCCTCGGACGACGACGACGCGCCGCTGCAGGCGCGCCTCCACTATACCGGCGCCATCACCTGGGTGTCGCGCCTGGACGTCAGCGTGCCCGTCTCCATGCAGCTGGAGGACTGGCCGCGGGACATACAGACTGGCGACTTTAAGTTCAGCTCCAGGCAACACACTGTTAATGAGATGGAGCTGACCATTACGAATGTTAAGGTATTCGGCACTCTTCATTAAATTTGATAGTTCGTCCACAGGCTATCTTTTGGTCCTATTAACCTCATCATGCATCTGAACAAAATTTGGAATTATTTGTGCATCTGCATTTTTTTTAAAACGAACTGATATGTTTCAAATATCACAGACGAGTGTCACAAGAGGCAACTGCCTCAGGTATCGTCAACATCTCTTCAGCCCTCACCGTGTGGCTGGTGGCTTTATGGTCACCACATCCAGCCCCACCTCTGAGGGATCTTTCTTTTTCCCGTTACATTAGATTTCAGGAGGGTATAAAGACGAGAGAGTGTACCTGTGTTTAGCGCACATACTTAGCGCGGTGTACCTTGTCAAAATAAGCTAACAAGACAATTAATTAATTCCTTGCACATTGAGGTACTAGAGGTGGCGCCAAGACTGGATGTGGACTGTTATGTGGAGTTTACACGGGTTGATATTCGCCGTGCGGCAAGTCACTAGTCGCATCGCCTGTGCAAGCCGAATCGCCACCCCATTTACACGAGTCGATGAAAATCTCGGGTGACTATAGTTAGTTCATTTTGCATCAATATGTCGATCGGCAATGTCGCACTGCGTACTGGCGTTGTAAACACCGCACTAGTAACACTCGTACAGGCCAAATGGCGTATACTTACTTAGCCTGCGCCAGGCGCTTGCCGAGACGTGATGTTCCCGTGCGCGCTCCGCACTGCTGATCGTGGTAGTCGCGTCGCCTGTTAAACAATACATAATTATTCAATGTCCACGCATCGTGTTCCAGAGCTCAATAATACAAGAGGTGGGTGCGTGGGACGTGATAAGCGTCAAGTCGCACACGTCGGTGCTGGGCGAGGAGTCGGCGCGGCGGCGCGTGGCGGCGTGGTCGGTGGCGCTGCGGCGGCGCGCGCCGGCGCTGGCGCAGGCCACCGGCGCCGTGCTGGTGGCCGCCGCGTTGTTGCTGTTCGCCGCCGCGCTGCTGCCGCCCGCAGCACGGACGCCGCTCTGCTGCTGCTCTTGTTTCATTAGTGCCTTGTGGTTTGTATTGTTCATTTTTAACATATAATTAATTTGCTTGCTCGTAATATTGCAATGCCTATCGCTGACTAGTTAAACCTCTGATACTCCTCTGATGCATCCGCTGCGGGACAAGGGTTCCTCTCACGCGGGTCATTCTTAACTTGCTCTCAGGACCTCTAGCCGGAGCAATCGTAACTTTAATAACTACTAAGTATGTGACCTAATGCCAGACGGGACCTATCTACTTATTGATGACCATGATGATGATTTGTGTTCGACCACATGAATTTGATTATGGTTGTTGACTTTCAGACCTTTACTTCGTTGAAGTGCTCAGATGACTGATATGTATCAATTCTTGGCTTAGTATATTTTCTTGCCTACCTAATGATGTGACCTCTTGAACAAATTACACGATAACGGTGAAAGAAGCATTGAAATTACGGCTGATAGAGATAGAGACGAATGAAATGTGATGATAATATTGCGCCGAGACGACCGTAATGTGATACAGACATGACATTACAATGATACAGAAGGATGATATAATGAATCCTGCCGCTTGCCGCTTCTTGTCATTAAGCACGTCGTGTGCCGGCAGGCTGGTGGCGGCGGTGGGGCGGGTGCCGGGCGCGGGCAGCACGCCGGTGGCGGTGCGCGTGGCGGCGGGGCTGTGCGCGTGCGGCGGCGCGGCCGTGGCGTGCGCGGCGCTGTGCGGCCGAGTGGCGCGCGCGCGTGCCCGGGTGCCCGCCGCCTTGCGCGCGCTTCTCGCCGCTGCCTCTACGCTCTGCTCGCTGGCGCCCGCAGAGGTGACTATGCTTTATTTCTACTATACAGAGTGCCTAGCGTGCCACCCCTGAGAAAACGACAAAAATCGAGACGCACCTCTGTCTTTGTTACTTTTTGCGTATACGAAAGCGAGGCGCATGACAATTTTCCCATTTTGTCACTTCGTCGTGCGTGGCACGCTAGCCCTACAGGGCGTAAGAGACATCCCTCCGCAAACTGAAACGATGAACTCAGACCGTCAAACTGATCCGAACTGAACAACTTTCACTATAGAGCCTACCTCAGAGGATCTGAGAAAAAATCTACTGTCCCATACATTTGAGTCGGGTAGGTACAGCAGTTTTGTATGAAACAGCTGATTTTTGTCGTATTTCCCGAAGTAGGCTAGGACTATAGTTGTGTCCGTATAGCCAGCGTACATATGAAAGGGATTGGGCTAGGATTAGTACCAATAAATAGTGCCTAATTAGTACCAAGGTCAAATAAATAGTGCCTCTATACTTTACGAGATACAGATTTTTTTTACCTGGTACGCTAGCTTGACGTCAAGGTAGCGTACACGGTACATTTTCTGTGGCAAAAACGGCTTGCATTAGGTGCAGCAACAATTTTACATTCAAAAAATTGTGCTCAAATAGTGCCCTAGGGCATCCAAAATCTCATGAGGCTAGGTCTTCAGGGAACAGAGATATAAATAAGTCTTTTGAATGAAACACGGAGCTGGCGTTGCGCTAGCGTACACATGACTTAACACAATAATTCTTACAGAAGGAGACGTTTCTTTTTATAAAAACTATATCAAATAAATAGTACCTGAAATAGTGCCTCTGCCGGTACTAATATTTTATGTAAAAGTGTAGTGAAACAATATAACTAATCAATGCAAAGTTCTACGTACTAGAATCTTCTATAATCTTAGTAATATCTCATACCGAGAGATGGCGCGTTATTTTCATTCAAGCTAGTTTAGAGTTAGCTTATTAGTAATTAGGAGTTAATAGAGTTCATTTTTGTGTGTTATAAGCGATTTCACACCATTCAACTGCCAATAGGTACATTTGTACGTAGAACTTTGCATTGATTGTTTATATTGTTTCTATACACTGTTACTTAAAATATTAGTACTGGCAGAGGCACTATTTCAGGAACTATTTATTTGATATAGTTTTTATAAAAAGAAACGTCTCCTTCTGTAAGAACTATTGTGTGAACTCGTGTGTACGCTAGCGCAACGCCAGCTCCGTGTATTATTCAAAAGACTTATTTATATCTCCGGACCCTGAAGACCTAACCTCATGAGATTTTGGATGCCCTAGGGCACTATTTGAGCACTATTTTTTGAGTGTAAAATCGTTGCTGCAATGCGAGCTGTTTTAGCCACACAAAATGTGTACGCTACCTTGACGTCAAGCTAGCGTACCAGGTAAAAAAAATCGATATCTCGTAAAGCATAGAGGCACTATTTATTTGACCTAGGTACTAATTAGGCACTATTTTTTGACACTAATCCTAGCCTGATCCCTTTCATGTGTACGCTAGCTATACGGACACCTATAGTTGTATAAATAATTTTAAAAGCTCGGCCTGCGGCTCGCTTGGCGGCAGATTGACCCCGGAGACCAGGTCTACCATGTTCCAGGAGGGGGTGGGGGTCCGCTTCGGAGCTTCGCTCCTACGCGTAGCTCGGGAAAGCGACACAAGAATTTTCTTGATTACAAAAACAGCCAGTGCCATCTGTCATCGAGTAGCGTTTACCAAATTTATTATCGTTTTACACCAACATGGCGTTAACCTAACTGTTCCAACGGTATTTCTACGTAATAACTTATAATTGATCTGTGGTATTACGTACATAAGTTAGAAAAAATTCATGGTAGATGGCATGGGGTCCGTGCGGATTCGAACCCGGACCTCAAGATTGAGTTTCCATTGCTTTACGCAACGCGCCTCCAAAGGCTCTCTAACATACACACACATATCTATTAGGTAGGTAGTGATGGTTGCTCCTATATGTGCAGTTATTCACTAGTAGTTAAAATGATGGTAATTTGGTGAGGTTCGTTGCAGACGGACACGGAGACGGAGAGCGGCGCGTGGGCGGCGGCGGCGCAGCTGCTGGACCGCGTGCTCACCGCCGCGCTCGTGCTCGCCGAGCTCGTGCTGCTCGCCGTCTACCTGTAGACTCTACACTACACTACAGTGCGATGCACCGCGCGACACGGAGCCTGACCATCCTCACAGAACAGATACCATTATAACCTACTACATACAGAATGACCATTCCCTGTCAGTCACTAAATTCAGATACTTTGCTTACAATCAGTTGCAGAAACGCTCATTAAAGTAAATCCTCCATTAAATGTCTTTCTATCTTTTACTCGACTGCCCTGGTCTAATGGTTAAGACCATTGGGCTTTTGACACGGAGGTCACCTGGGTTCGATTCCCACAGGGGACACCTAGTGATATTGTCACTTTGCGCGTTTTCGCGTTTTCCCCAGTTGGTTAGGACATTGCAGGCTGAATCACCTGATTGTCTGAAAATAACGGTGATTCCGTGCTTTGGATGGCACGTTAAGCCGTTGCTCTCGGTTGCTATCTCTGGTGGTAGTAGTCGTTACATAAAACTACGTCAGAGGCCGTAGGGTCTGAAAAAACTCTGACACTAGGGCTTGCCCACACGATAAAAAGACTACGTCAACAAGACAAAAAGTTACAGTAAGAGATTTAATGGAGGATTAACTTTAATGAGCCTTTTTGCAACTGAGTGTTAGAGGGTGACTTTAGGGGAGCCGAGCAAGGACATAAAGAAGGCACGCGTGTGCCGACGCCATCTACAGGCGCACGCAATCATTGTATGGCGCTCCTTCTGCGACCGTAGTAAGGCACCATGATATACCGCTATCGCGCCTGAGCTCTCTTTCTCGATACGTGCGAATAAAATGCGTGATTTCGTCGTAGCACAACATGCTACGGTTTCAGCTTCGGCTGGCCATGTTTATTTTGTACTCGCAAGTGTCGCACGGCTCCTAAAGTATACCTTAAAATGCAACGTTTTTATATGTTCAGTATTAATATTAATCTAAAAAATTGTATGGGGCTTTTAACCATATTTTTCATCCCTCCGGAAGTAAAGCGTCAATTATCGTCCCGCTGCGCTAAACGAAGTTGTCGCTTTCACCTCCGTCGAGAAGAAAAATAGTATACTAACCTCGGACAGTAAATAAGAAAGCCAGCTTCGCCTCGGTCAACAATTACATGAGATCTGAGACCTTTCTTACTTTCCTGTCCTCGGTGTGTAATCTACTATTATCTACATTTTGTGTGAAGTGAACCGACATGAACTTACGCAGTACGAGTGCATTTAAGGTTTAGTGTTTATTGTAATTTGTTCTTTATATTTAAGTAAGTAAGGTTACTTTTGATGTTGCTTGTAAATAAATACAGTTTACCACTTATTGCACAATACAAGACTTTTTTTATTGCCAGAGAAACATTTTCTCTCTAATTACGAATTTTCATAATAATTCTTCTAATAAACACGAGTGTTAGGGTCTGTTTCACCACTTCTTAGTAAGTTCTTGTTGTACTCATCGATATTCCGTAGTTCTCGATAGCTTAATACTGTCAGTTAAGCTACACTTAGCCGCACTTGGCATTAGCACTTATACGAAAGTGGTGAAACAGGTCCTAAACCTAGTAATCTAGATAATTAAATTAAATTAAGCTACAACTAAATGGCTAGTAAGTACTACCACAGATGCATGCTCAATCCTTCTCATATTTATTTTTGACGCGCCATCTGCAAAAGTTTTACAAGAATAATTTAAAGAATTGATTCACTTCGTTTTGTGTGTTCAATCAGAAGGGACCACTACTGTTCCCAGTCTCACCTTCCTGACGTGCAGTGCGTGCACAATGCGTTCAACTACCAGCAGAGCGACGGACACCGACGCGCCTATCACGAGTACCTGCGAAATACGGACACACATTATTGTTATTTGATCATTCGTAAAAAACACAGCGATAGCCTACTTCAGCACTATTCATTAATAACACTGGAAAAAGAAAAGGGCCTAATGCAGATCCCTGAGGTACACCCATTCTTAACTACGATGAAACGACTTCGTGCTTCGACATTTTCCCTGTGGATTTTATTCTCAGTCACATTCTATCACACCCCAGGAGTGCGATTTTTGAATCTCATTCGGTGAGCTCAGCAGTTGAAAATGTCCAAATTACTATGGAGATACGCATCTTTCTACTGCTGTTTTGACTTTCAAAAATCGCTTCCTTGAGTATGATTTTTGAAAGGCAAATCAGCAGTAGAAAGATGCGTATCTCCATAGTAATTTTGACATTTTCAACTGCTGAGCTCACCGAATGAGATTCAAAAATCGCACTCCAGATCCGTGAAACATTAACTCCATAATGTCACGGAATATTTAAAGAATGTTTCAATTTTATCAAAAACGTGCTTGAGGTAAATCGCAGAAAATATCAAATCGGAACGATTCTTCTCCCATGTGCTATAGAAGTCTAAATGAAATAATCCAACAGCAGTCGCTTTACATTTAAATAAAGGTTCATTTAATTGAGCCATCCTATCGGAAGACTAGCGGTTAATCAGCGAAATGTGTTTCTTAAACACGTACAGTAGTACCAAGTCTTACCGATGTACCTGCGCAGGCAGTTGACAAATTTTAGCGCGCGAAATAATGTTTACCAATCAGGATTGTCGCTATGGACCAATTGTTTTCGAGCCTATTTCGCTGCTATCCGACTTTGCACCCTTTGATTACTAAATGACTTCGGGTTTTGGGGAACACGGCCCTGCTCTGCGGAAGCGGAATTATTTCCCTGGTCGTACTGTACGTGTCGGGTCTCGTCAGTAGCGTACTCACTACTCGTACCTGTACGCAGGGCAGTACGTCGACGATGCCGACGCTCACGAAGCCGCCGCCGCCGACGTCGCAGCGCGGCCGCGCCGCCAGCCACACGCGCCGCGCCCGGCTCATCAGCCCCGTCTCGCGCTGCCACCGCAGTCTGCGCCGACATTACACTACTACTTACATACAGCTAAAGTTAATCATTATAACGGGTTCTTATTATTACCGCGTTTTTATTTATTTTGGAGTTCCCGATACAATGATTAACTTTAGCTTAATTAATAACCGCGTAACTCTAAAAAATTGTGTTACTTACATACACATACACGGTATAACAAAAGACTCACACTCATATCTTGCCGTCAATTTTTGTCTTGTTGACGTAGTAAAAGATTTAATAGACGATTAACTTTACTGATCGTTTCTGCAACATATCTAAATTAAAAAAAATCTGCTGTTCCATACATTGGAGTCGAGCCGTCTCGGTACTACAATTTTGTACGAAACAGCTGTCTTTTTTCTATCATTTCGATGTTAGCTCCATAGTAAAAGTTGTTCAGTTTGATGGTTTGGTCTAAACCACCCCATTAAATTTTACTAAGGTCTTTTGTTACATCCTGGTATATCTACTAGATATCTGCCGTATAGGAGGAAGACTGAAAGGTTGTATTGAAAACCATACGTTCATTGGGATACGTTTAGATCAATGGTTTAGGTCTTTGGAATGAGCGCTACAAAATGACACCAAAAGACAAACGTTAGCACTATTGAGATAAAAAAGACATGAATATCCAGCAGACCTAGTAGCGAGCAGGTCCCTGTACCCGGAGTGCTTGCGGATGGGCACGGCGACCATGGGCAGCTTGAAGGCCTGGATCTGCTTGAGGCCGCACTTCTCCCGTTCCGTGTACGTCTTGCTGATTATATCGTAGCCAGAACTCTCCTCCACCTGCAAGAATAAAAACATTATACTTAAGTACTTTAATATAAAACAGCACTTTGTGCTTACCACGCATATGTGGGCTCTAATTTAAGATATGGATTATTACAATGGGGAAATGCCCCTGGAATCTATATTTTGCCTTTATTTAGAATTCAGAAAAAATGTATCAGGGCTATGTTTGGTGCCGGACAAAGAGATAGTTGCATTCCGTATTTCAAAAAACTTAAAATATTAACTTTATCGTCATTGTATATTTATGAAGCTTGTGTATTTGTAAAAGAACATCTACATAATTTTAAATTAATAGCAACTAGACATCCAAGGAGTACAAGGAATAAAATAGAGGTACGTCCTCTACATCGTTCAAATATGGCATTCTATTCAAAAACTCCATTTGTACTGGCACCCAAATTATTTAATAAATTACCAGATCCAGTAAAGGAATTGAACTGTAGACATTTTAGAATAAAATTACATAATTTTTTAGTGACCAGATGCTATTATACTATTGATGAATATTTAATGGATAACATTACAGATTTCTTTGACATTTAAAATAAATTGATTGTTTGTGTCGGACGACTAATGAGTAAATTTTTTTTGTACAGACATCAATATATATATTTTTTAATCAATTCTCATTAAAACTATAATTTGTAATTTATGATTCATATAATTAGATAAAAATTTGTGAACTGGAATAAGATATTGGAAAATAATATAATAATTATTGCATGCTGACACTGGCAAGTTACAGTGAAACCTATCTGATATTTTAATGTACCTATGACCTTTTATACCTGTAATTGTGCAATAAAGAAAATTTGTATTTGTATTTGTATTTGTATAATTAATATTGTGCGAGTATAAGTAGAGTAAAGGTAAAGGGAATTCGGGGAGTGACCGAAGAGTTTTCGAATTGTAATCGCGTACCTACCGGAAGGCGAAGTAGACCCCACACAAGATGAACCGACGACCTGGTGGAGGCCACTGGAACCCATTGGGCGAGAGCAGCGCACGACCTGTCATCGTGGCGATCCACAAGGCTTAGGGAGGCGGATACCTAATTAAGGGGCCCGTTCCGGAATTACCTGGGAAGTGGTCTCTTATTCTTCGTTATTTTTAATAGATTTATACAAAGTTAATGAAACGAAAAAAATTCACAATATTCTTGGATAGGTAGTTATTTTAAACCTATAAAAAGTATTTTTATTTATTATTTTTAATTATTTATTATTAGTACCTGGAACGCAAAGAAGCCGGTGCGCATGCGAGCTATGCCCTCGACGACGCTCATGTAGGCGCGCTCTCCTAGAGGCAGCAGCTTCTTCTGGAACAGGCGCTGGGTGGCCGGGTCCTTGCTCTCCTAAAACATTATCAATAGAAAACCGTTTAGTAGGAAACGTTATTGTTGTTACCACTACTGCAATTTATCCTGTGACATATTTCGTGCGACAGCCGTGGTGATCCAGTGGCGAGTCACCTTGCCTGCCGTGCAGGAGGCGATGGTTCGATCCCCGTCCAGGCCGACTCGTACCAATGAGATTTCGGAATTTATATACGATTTGTAACACCACTGGCTTTTCGGTGAAGGAAAACATCTTGAGGAAACCTGCAAGCTTCAATTTCGAGGCATGTATTGTACCCGCTGTCCATTACAAGTGGCGACGGGCTCACTTCCTCATCACAATGGACAGAGTTTCGGTACCACTAGTGAAACGTGGATGTTCTGAGTTTCCAGAATATATATATGTTTTATGTTATAAGATTACACCCTTGGGGAATATATTCGTGAGCATATACTATGCTATGCGATGCTACGGTACCTAACTCCCGTCTATGATGAGCTTGAGTTCTAATAAACATTTCCATGGTCTCAGAAATTTTGAATCATATAAATTACAAAGTACAAATGCCAGTATGAATACCAACCGCGAAGTAAACTTTCTTGTAAGTGGTCTCCTGGACGCCCATGTCCACGGGGGAGCGAGCCAGGTCGGCGATGGTCTGGATGGCGTCGCTGGGCGACTGCAGGATGGCCACGATCTTGGCGGAGTACGCCGTGAACGAGAACACGGACAGCATCAGCGTGCAGAATATCACCAGGCGCACTGACGCTAGCGACGGGTTCACGTGGGTACCTGACGAGTGGGGGTTACGGGGATGACTCGATAGCTCAGTTAGTAGTACACCTGCCTAGTATTTCGAGAGTTTCTGGTTCGAATCCCACGAGCGGCAAATATTTGAATGATGTATCTGAATACTTGTACCTGAATCATGTACAGGGTCGTCGGCTGTTCCATAGAACAGATTTTTTTTTTCCTGGTATCAATATTGCTCCCACGATGAAAGTTGTTCAGTTTGATGGACTGAAACACCCCCTTAAGTATGTAGCATATTTACGCAAGTTTAAACCCTGTATATTAAGGTGTTTTGTATCGTTGAATCTCAATTCATCATAATACAAGTCCAGACTAGATTCTGGTACCTACTTTAAATGGGCCAGATAATCTGTGTCGTCACACAGATGTGTTCAAGATATTTATTGATATTATATTATACTAGTGTTTTCCCGCGACTTCGTCCGCACAAATTATATACCAGATTTTAAGTCAGATCATAAGCTATCAAACAAAAAAAGTTTCATCAAAATCGGTTCAGTAGTTTTTGCGTGATGCGCGATCAAACAAACAAACAAACAAACACACAAACAAACACACAAACAAACAGACAAACAGACAGACAAAATTTCTAAAAAAGGTTGATTTCGAGTCGGGGATATTTAAAAACCATATCGTAATCTTTTTTTTGTAAATATCTTCAATGTACAGACACACTTCAGTTACAGTTTTATAATAGTTAAGATTTATGGGGTTTTTTGTAGGTACTGTATTCGTTTTGGTTAGGACAGACAATAGTCCCATTTGGACAGAATCTTTGCTACAACTATTAACCTTTTAAATAATTTGTTAAGTTCTAGCAGTTCTAGTAAGGTTCGCATTTTTGTATCGATCATCATCATCATCAGCTTATCATCTTCCACTGCCCATAACATACCCTGCTGGCATACAGTGCCAATAGTGAAGGTGAAGGTCTCAGAGGGGGTCAGTAGACGGAGAGCGGGGTCTGTGGTGGCGAGGGAGCGAGCGAGCGCGGTGAGCAGCACGGCCGCGCCCGCGAACACGCCCGCCGACGCGAGCCACACGCCGCGGCTGAACGGCAGCAGGAACACGTTCGACACCGACGACTGCGATGGCTGACGGAACATGAACGCTCCTCTGTGTAGGATGGAGACAAGAAAACATAGAAAAATGCTATAACTAAATGTAAACGTTGATGAGTTGAAATTAGTCCTAACCACAATTATTAAGTTGATGATTTTCAGATGCCTCCAGCCCTGGACCACGAAGAACTAATCGATGCGAACGAGCGCGTGGCTTCGGTCAGAATTTAGCTGTTTTCTTTGAAAAATTATAAGATTTTTTATTAATTTCGAAAAAGTAAGAAAACCACATTATTCTAAATTGTGTTGAGAACAATATTGTAAATTTTCATTTTCTTCCGATTCAAAACGTAAGAGTAAAATGGTTAGGAACAACTGGAAAAAAGGGGTGACTATAGAGTCCCTTTTCTTCGGTTTTTTTCATTAAATCGATTTCTAGAAAAGCCACATCACTTCTCATATCGTATAGATGGTTCAGTTTATTTTTCAGCTCAAAAAGTGCCATAGTTAATGAATAAAATGGTTACAAAGTTACCCAAAACCAGGAGCTCCACGGTCTCCGAGCAGTAGTGCAGCACTCTCCAGCGGTCCGCCCGCATGAACATGGAGCTCCACCCGCCACCGTGACACTGACTGTACCCGCTCCGCTGTCATATAAGAGTGAATGTTCTGCCACCTGAGCTCCACGGTCTCCGAGCAGTAGTGCAGCACTCTCCAGCGGTCCGCCCGCATGAACATGGAGCTCCACCTGCCGCCGTGACACTGACTGTACCCGCTCCGCTGTCATACAAGAGTGAATGTTCTCCCACCTGAGCTCCACGGTCTCCGAGCAGTAGTGCAGCACTCTCCAGCAGTCCGCCCGCATGAACATGGAGCTCCACCTGCCGCCGTGACACTGACTGTACCCGCTCCGCTGTCATACAAGAGTGAATGTTCTCCCACCTGAGCTCCACGGTCTCCGAGCAGTAGTGCAGCACTCTCCAGCGGTCCGCCCGCGTGAACATGGAGCTCCATCTGCCGCCGTGACACTGACTGTACCCGCTCCGCTGTCATACAAGAGTGAATGTTCTCCCACCTGAGCTCGACGGTCTCCGAGCAGTAGTGCAGCACTCTCCAGCGGTCCGCCCGCGTGAACATGGAGCTCCACATGCCGCCGTGACACTGACTGTACCCGCTCCGCTGTCATACAAGAGTGAATGTTCTCCCACCTGAGCTCCACGGTCTCCGAGCAGTAGTGCAGCACTCTCCAGCGGTCCGCCCGCATGAACATGGAGCTCCACCTGCCGCCGTGACACTGACTGTACCCGCTCCGCTGTCATACAAGAGTGAATGTTCTCCCACCTGAGCTCCACGGTCTCCGAGCAGTAGTGCAGCACTCTCCAGCGGTCCGCCCGCATGAACATGGAGCTCCACCTGCCGCCGTGACACTGACTGTACCCGCTCCGCTGTCATACAAGAGTGAATGTTCTCCCACCTGAGCTCCACGGTCTCCGAGCAGTAGTGCAGCACTCTCCAGCGGTCCGCCCGCATGAACATGGAGCTCCACCTGCCGCCGTGACACTGACTGTACCCGCTCTGCTGTCATACAAGAGTGAATGTTCTCCCACCTGAGCTCCACGGTCTCCGAGCAGTAGTGCAGCACTCTCCAGCGGTCCACCCGCATGAACATGGAGCTCCACCTGCCGCCGTGACACTGACTGTACCCGCTCCGCTGTCATACAAGAGTGAATGTTCTCCCACCTGAGCTCCACGGTCTCCGAGCAGTAGTGCAGCACTCTCCAGCGGTCCGCCCGCATGAACATGGAGCTCCACCTGCCGCCGTGACACTGACTGTACCCGCTCCACTGTCATACAAGAGTGAATGTTCTCCCACCTGAGCTCCACGGTCTCCGAGCAGTAGTGCAGCACTCTCCAGCGGTCCGCCCGCATGAACATGGAGCTCCACCTGCCGCCGTGACACTGACTGTACTCGCTCCGCTGTCATACAAGAGTGAATGTTCTCCCACCTGAGCTCCACGGTCTCCGAGCAGTAGTGCAGCACTCTCCAGCGGTCCGCCCGCATGAACATGGAGCTCCACCTGCCGCCGTGACACTGACTGTACCCGCTCCGCTGTCATACAAGAGTGAATGTTCTCCCACCTGAGCTCCACGGTCTCAGAGCAGTCGTGCAGCACTCTCCAGCGGTCCGCCCGCATGAACATGGAGCTCCACCTGCCGCCGTTACACTGACTGTACCCGCTCCGCTGTCATACAAGAGTGAATGTTCTCCCACCTGAGCTCCACGGTCTCCGAGCAGTAGTGCAGCACTCTCCAGCGGTCCGCCCGCATGAACATGGAGCTCCACCTGCCGCCGTGACACTGACTGTACCCGCTCCGCTGTCATACAAGAGTGAATGTTCTCCCACCTGAGCTCCACGGTCTCCGAGCAGTAGTGCAGCACTCTCCAGCGGTCCGCCCGCATGAACATGGAGGCGACGCCGAGCTCCACCTGCCGCCGCTGCAGCCGCCCCGCCAGCCCGTCGAACGATCCGTTACGCTCCTCCCCGTATAGGTCCACTTGCTTCATGTTGTATCTGTGGTCGGAGGAAACAGTAGACAGAATAGATAAAGTACCTGTTCAGATAATAAGTCTAACCAACATTCCCTAAGGAACATGGGTCGAAAATAAGAAAAAAAAACGTACCTTCCATACAAAAGAGCCGCTATCGATTACATCGATTTTCTAAGGGATGTCCAACAATGATTTCTCGTTTTTCGACCCATATGTTCCTTAGGGAAAGTTGTTTAGTTTCATTATCTGAAATCCCTTATCCCTTAAAAATTGGTAGGTACCTAACTAAGAAATAGGGGGTAGGGGAGACTGGGGCTTGTTGTAACAGTTTTTGGGAAAATGCTTGTATTTTCCAATCCATAAACATTTTCAAAATTTTGAATTAGTGTGTATGTTGAGTAACTATTTGAGCACCATATTAAGATCAAACCTTTTAAAATCCCTTCCTATCCTCCGTGAGAGACCATTTAACAAAAAATGGGAGGTGTTACAATTTGCCCCTTCTTTGGGGTAAGTTGTAACAGGCTCGGGGCAGGTTGTAACAATGAGAATCCGCCATTATTTTCAATAAAATATACGTTTATATTTATTAACTAAACAGTATTAACGAACATTTTTAAAACATTTTAATCCACGTGTCTATAACTGTACTTATAATGATCAACAACAGCATTTCTCCTTGTAACATACCTGAACATAATAGCTCAATAATAATAACTGTGAATAGATAAAAACCAAATTTTGATTTAGCCTTTGCTTTATTGCTACACTTGCCTTCTCTTTTACTTTCTTTTCTCTTTTTTAATAGGTTTTCTCTATAACATATCATTTTCTGGTGTAAAGTTAACAGAAGACCGCGTTTTTCTTATCACAGAGGATGAAAAGTTCTTTTCAATGATTATCCTTAGATTTAGAAGGCATGTAGATTCGGTGTTGGCTTTATTTTGGCGTTTAAGGACCAGGGGGAGAACAGTAGCTTCAATTGTGCACTTATTAATTATTTAAGACTCTTTTAGGGGTGTTGCAGAGCCCGCCCAGGGGCACTTGATAAGGTTGATGAGATGAAGTAAATAATAGATGCCTTTTAACTACGAACGTAATATAATCTGATCTTTTAGAAATTAGTAAAAAACAATAAAGATAAGTATGCGCGCGCGTTCCTCGCTATCGCTGGTCGAAGTGTCGCAGGACAAAGCGCAGGCCCTCTCCTCTCGCCCCGCACCCCGCTGCTGCCACCGCTGTCGCCGCTCATTGTACGAGCCTTGGCTCGAACATCCAGCCCCCTCTTGAAAGCTGGCTTTGCTGGTTTCAAGACCTTTAATTAAGTATAGCCATATCTTCGCGTTGAACTGGAAGGAGACAGACTCTGTTCAAGGCCCGCCGCTCAAGTCCGCGATAAGTAGTGAAATCCGCTACTCTGACGACACCGTCGGAGCCAGGGTAAATTCTATTCACTCGTCCCAGCTTCCACTTCAGAGGGGGGAGGTTTTCTTCTTTGAAGACTACCATATCTCCAACCTTCAGATTGTCTCTAAGTAAGCGATTCTTTGGTCGCTGTTGTAATTCTGACAGGTACTCTCTCCGCCATCGTTGCCAGAACCTCTGCCGGAACGCCTCAACTAGCATGTACCGGGTGCGTGGCTTCATGTTGTCGCCGGGTGGAGCCGGAAGTGACGTCAGCGGCCGCCCGATGAGGAAGTGCCCTGGGGTCAAAGGAGACAAATCGTTGGGATCTGGAGATAAGGGAGTGAGAGGTCGGGAGTTGAGGATTGCCTCTATTTGAGTAAAAAGCGTACTCAACTCCTCGAAAGTAAGACTAGCATTTCCCGCTATGCGCTTAAGGTGGTGCTTAGCACTTTTAATGCCAGCTTCCCACAGGCCGCCGAACGTGGGGGAGTACGGAGGATTGAAGTTGAACTTAACGCCTTCGTTGGCAGAGAAATCGTTTAGGGACCGGAGACTTGATCGCAACATCCTACCTAATTCATTTCTTGCCCCTACAAAGTTTTTAGCATTATCGCAGTAAATATTACAGGGTTTTCCTCTTCTGGAAATGAATCTTTTTAAACAAGCAATAAAGGCTGCGGCACTGAGGTCAGTGACTGTCTCGAGGTGTACTGCCTTTGTTGAAAAACAGATAAATAAACACAAATAGCATTTTGATACACGATTACCCCTACCCTTTTTACTGGATATCATAAAAGGGCCGCCGAAATCAGTGCCGCAATTTTGAAAAGGATAAAATTGTGAAACTCTGCTTGATGGCAGATTGCCAAACAATGGATTCATGGTTTTAGCTTTGAATCTTGTGCATATTATGCAATTTCGAACTATGTGTCTAGCTAAGTTTCTGCCCCCAATAGGCCAGAACTGTTCTCTAAACGAACACAAAAGAAGTTGTGGACCGGCGTGAAAAAGACGTAAATGTTCGGCTGCCATTAGAACTTTAGTAAAACTGTGTTTTCCATCTAATAGTGCTGGATGCTTATTCTCGTGATCAAGCGCAGCATTTTTAAGCCGACCACCTACTCTTAATACACCAGCTGTATCAATAAATGGAGACAATTGTAAAATATGTGACTTAGGGTTAAGAGATTTACCACAAGCTATTATGTCGATTTCCTTCGAGAAGGATTCATATTGTGACGTTTTAATCAAAAAATGTTGAGATTTTTCAAGTTCGATATCACTTAAAGGTCCCTTGTTTTTCTGAATGCAATTATTTTTACTATTATTTATATATCTGAATACATAGGCAAAAATTCGTTTCAATTTGTTAGCGCTTGAATAGTTTTCAAATTTAATGAACTTATCATGACTGTTTTGGATGTAATGAACTTTAACTTCGGGCAAATCTATTTTCGCGTGTGGGGTACAAGGCCATTCCGATTCCGGATTTAGGAGGAAGCATGGACCTTGCCACCATAATGAAGAATTAACCAAAGTTGTCGGGTCGACGCCCCTTGAAGCCATGTCGGCAGGATTGAGCTCGGTTGGAACATGTTTCCATGAATTTCGCTCGGTTAGCTCGTGTATTTCGTTGACGCGATTGCATACAAACGCCTTAAGTAGTTTAGGTTGAGTTTTTATCCATCCTAATGTGATGGTTGAATCGGACCAAAAATAATGTTTATCAATTTTACAACGAAGAGCTTCACTCACTTTCGTCCCAAGGCGTGCACCTAGAAGTGCCGCGCAAAGTTCGAGCCGTGGAATAGTGACAGGCTTCAGGGGTGCTACGCGCGTTTTTGAACATAAAAGTTTTACAGTTACGACATTGCTGACATCGATGGACCGAATGTACACACATGCTGCGTAAGCATCCTGGGAGGCGTCCACGAAGCAGTGCAGTGCAACTTCGACCGGAGACGAACACATCGCGAATCTCGGCACTGATACTGAAAGAAAATTATTCAGAGAAGAGATAACCTTTTCCCATGTTTTTCTAATATCGTTTGGGACAGGATCGTCCCACTCTAATTTAAGTTTCCATAATTTTTGCAGCAATACCTTTAAAGTAATTGTACAAGCGCTCAGAAGGCCAAGGGGATCAAAAATCCTGCATGTGTTAGACAAGATACTTCTTTTGGTTAGTCTTTCCTTCTCTGTGTTTATGTTTATAGTAAATTTAAGTGTGTCAGTGTCGGGTGCCCATCGAATACCTAAGACACTGGATTCCTTGTCAAAATCGAGAGACCCTGTTTCTGTAGTGAATATTTTGGGACAGTTAGTCCGAAATTTATGAATAGGAAAACAAGCTGAAGCCAACGTGTCTATGACACCCTTGTGAATATGTAATAGTTCATGTTCGTTCGCCGAACCAGTTAAGAGGTCATCCATATAAAAGTCGTGCCTTATAACTTGCGCAATTGTAGGATCTGAGCATTCATTTGCTAATTGAAGTAAACATCTAGTACTCAAGAACGGTGCAGAAGCTGTGCCATATGTGACCGTGTTCAATTGTAGAGTGTTAATGTGCCTGGTGTCATCATCGCGCCTCAGTGGGCGAGCTGTGGCTGGATTTTCATCATCGTGCCATAGAATAAGCTGCAAATGTCTTTGTGATTCGTCTATCATAATTTGACGATACATTTTGGTGATATCACCCGAGAGCACATATTTATGTTGACGGAATCGAATCAATATGTCAAACAGATCGTCCTGAACTACCGGCCCTATCGCTTGGATGTCATTTAATGACTTATTTGATTTCGTTTTCGCGGACGCGTCAAACACAACGCGAAGCTTAGTTGTTTCACTTGATTCCCGTATCACCGCATGATGAGGCATAAAATAACCAAATGACGGTCTCTCGATTTTACTTAAATGACCAAGTTCTTCATACTCTTTGATGAAATCAAAATATTGTTGTTTTACATGTGAGTTCTTATTTAATTTCTTTTCAAGATTTAGGAAGCGCCTTTCAGCCATGTAGAAAGAATCACCTAATGACTTTTTTGGCTCCTCTAAGAACGGCATCTTCACTGAAAATCGACCGTCAGGTAGTCGGGTAGTATTTTCAGTGAAGTGTCGCTCGCAAAACTCATCATGCGGTGACAAAGGGATTTTTGAGGATGAAACTTCTTCAATATTCCAAAATTTTGCCAAATTATCACTTATTTCTTTAGTGAAGTTACAAAACAATACATTGTTTTTGTTTTCTTTTTTATGTTTAGGAACAGAACCATTAAGAGGGCCAGCCACAATCCAACCGAATTGAGAGCTTTGGAGGATGGGCATACCAGGACCTGTTTTTATTTGATTAGGAGTAATGACGTCGAAAAAGATTTCAGCACCAAGAAGCATATCTATTTCGGATGGCTGACAAAAATTAGGATCAGCTAATGTAATGTTCGCAGGTACATTAAGGCGCGATACATCGACAGGAATGTTAGGCAAGTGACCGGTTATTTTAGGCATCACTATGCACTTAAGGTGAGCGTTGAACTTAGAGCTTGTTAAGGATTGGATAATTACGTCACAACTACTAGAGAGCTTAATTGGTGCATTATTTATGCCGGTAATGCAGAAATTAGTTTTTTGACTTGCTAATCCCATTTTCTCTTTCAGATTTGAAGTTATAAACGAGGACTGACTGCCTGCGTCCAGCAAGGCACGGGCAAGGTAAGTATGTTTACTTTCAGGGTTTACGACTTGCACCATGGCAGTACCCAAGAGGATTTGATTTGCAGACCGAGCTGTCAACGAAACAGGTAAGGAGTTTGAAGTTTCTGGGTTGTTTTCGAAATCAGTTAACTGATCCATATGTAACAAGGAGTTATGTCTTTGTTCACAGATACGGCAGTTTCCCTCCAGCCGGCAGTCGTTTACAGCATGACCTCTCCTTAAGCAGTTCAAGCAAAGATTAAGTCTTAAGGCTTCGCTTGATCTTTTATGAGGAGCAAATTCCATAAAGGTTTCACATTCAAGAATCCTGTGATTTTTATTACACAGTGGGCATGACTTACGATTATTATTTTTATGATTGTGAACGGAAGCAAAACAATTTGACCCTAGCTTTGGGTTATTACGATTATGATGATCACTTTCATTTTTTCTGCTATTATGAGCTTGTTTGTCGCTTCTGTTTACGAACATCGTTTCGAGAATGTCAGCTCGGTTACGCAAAAATTGAATAAATTCATCTAACGAAGGGTAGTCAGGAAAAGTATTTTTATATTCTTCCCATTTTACTAAAGATATAGCATCAATTTTGGTGGTCATGATATGAATAATGAGGACGTCCCATTTATCAGTGGGTAGACCTAAAGTTTCAAGAGCTCTTAAATTTTTTAATACATGGTCGATCACAAATTGAATGGCCCTGTGTGATTCACGAGTCATGGGTTCTAAGGCAAACAAAGCTTTCAAATGATTGTTAATCAAGATTTTTTTGTTGTCAAAACGTGAGCACAACAAACTCCAAGCAACACTATAGTTTTTCGAAGTGAACTCAAGAGATTTGAGGACTACAGTAGCCCCGCCCTCCAACGATGATCTCAGGTAGTGAAATTTATTTATGTCCGAAATATCATCGTTTGAATTTATTAAAGAATCGAAGGTGTCTCTGAACTCGAGCCACTTGAGATAATTTCCGTCGAATGTAGGTAATTTTATTGTTGGAAGCTTAATATTGCTCAAGTGATCAACAGTAGAATTTGCTGATTGATAACTTCCTCTTTCACTTTTATTATCAACAGGGTTGGCCTTTTGGTTGTATTGATCAATTATGTCTTGAGCAAGAGCCCCACCAGAGTAGTAAGAATTTTCAAAAGATTCCCTTTCACTTTGTTGAACAGTATCATTATTAGTTAATAATTCAATTTTGGTTTGAATTTCGTCGAAATCGCGCAATAAGTTTTCAATTCTGTTTAAACGAAGTGTAAGTTCCTTGGTTATCAAACTAGTTAATTTATCCACAGGTATTACTGATGAAGCGGAAACAAACGAAATAAATTTTGTCAATTGTCCCTTTTTAATGCCTCGAATAGCGACCAATTCTTTTAAAGTTTGGTCACTAGGTTCATTTTTATCCTTTTCAGACATTTTAAATACTAATAAAAAACTTGAAACACAAAAAAAGGGCAATTCAATGAATTAGATAAGATAATAAATTGTGCATCAAACCAAATTGTTGATTATGGTTGCGATCCAGTCTTCGAACGGCACGGCACGGTGTGATAGACGGCCGGCCGGCGGGCGACACGGTGTAAACGCGTGGACGCTGCGCTGAGCGCGCAAGGCCACGTGCACGGCGCGTGGACAGGTAGGTAGGACGCCTGCCCGATTTGATGACCGCTGGAATTGTTCGGCAGATCGCAGTGAATATTACGATTTGAAATAATTATAATTATGGACAAGGGATTAATGAATTTATGCAGTGAATGGCTAATAATGTTTTATAAAGAAAGGCCTGTGAAAGGTTAGGTAGGTGCCTAGGTATATTGCGAATGAAGGACGAGAACAAGCAAAATCGGAAAATCACCGACCTTTTAACACTTTGACTGCCAACGACCTACGTGGTAGGTCAGCGACAAATGGGCCGCTGTGCGCACGACTCAAACGTTGAGTCAGAATTGTAGGCTTATAGCATTCCACAGTGTTAGCACAGCGCGAGTTACCGTTTTGAGCTTAGCAGCGAAAGTGTCAAGCAGAAAAAGCGAAAGTGTTTTGCTATACTCGTAGGTAGGTTATACAATAAAGAATAAACCTAGGCACTAAAGAATAAAATGCTTAGCTGTGCAAGATTATGGAATGTTTTATGGAAATTAGGTATTATGGTGCAATTGTGCACGCACGCACTAAAAGGTACCTAGGTACCTAGGTAGGTACCTACTTTTAACAGGGCGTTTGCTTATTATGACCGGATTCCTTTTTGCAGTTAGCAGATACCTATTTACGAATGCTGAATTTAAAGCACGAGTTGCGTTGCACTTAAGTAGCTGTATAAAGGCAAAATAATGAAATTAAACTAAGTAGTTACCTACTTAGCTAAGCACCAAATTATAGCTGTAGGTAGCTACACCCGTTATTTGCAAAAGCAAGAAATAAATTCTTACCTGTACAAACAGACCGGTGATTCAAAAAATGTCAGTCTTACTCACTCTGAATCTTATACACTTATACACAAATAAAGGGGGAATTGGAAAAATAACAAGGATGAAGGAAAAGCACTCCCCTGAAGAATATGAGCCACACAGCACACCCGGCAGCTCACTTCAGCCTCCTTGACTCCTCCAAAGTCCTCCGCCGCTTTAAAACCGTTGAGACCGTTAGGTAGGTAGGTACTCGGTTTTAAAATTTTGATTTTGAGCCGTTGCGTTGCAGATTATCTTCTTTTTAGACGGTCGCCAATTGTTGCAGAGCCCGCCCAGGGGCACTTGATAAGGTTGATGAGATGAAGTAAATAATAGATGCCTTTTAACTACGAACGTAATATAATCTGATCTTTTAGAAATTAGTAAAAAACAATAAAGATAAGTATGCGCGCGCGTTCCTCGCTATCGCTGGTCGAAGTGTCGCAGGACAAAGCGCAGGCCCTCTCCTCTCGCCCCGCACCCCGCTGCTGCCACCGCTGTCGCCGCTCATTGTACGAGCCTTGGCTCGAACAAGGGGTTATTTTGAGCAATTTAGGGTTTTTAAGATGTAACGCCAAATTATTTTATGATTTCGTCTGTTTCTGTCGAATTTAGATGATTATTGAGGTAGTTAGGACCCATATAGTTATGTTACAACTTGCCCCGAAAATTTGTTACTACGTACCCCGCTGACTCATATTTTCATAATGTCAAATTTTTAAAAAACTACTAACCTATGGAAGAAAACGAAAGCATAAATTAAAAGCTAGATATATTCTTATTCTATAAGGTTAAAAACAATCAAATATTTATTAAACCTACAGCATGAAAATCAAAATTTACTTGTGTAATTTTTTTTATAATACCTGCCCGAAATTGACCATGGGTTCACCACCTCTCATTGCGCTGTCCTACGGGGAACTATCAATACTTAAACAATGCCTCGCGTTATAAGATGAACTTTCACCCTATACATGAATCAAAAATGTTAAAAATTTACTGTTACTTCTTACCCCCGTTACAACAAGCCCCAGTCTCCCCTACCTACATCAATTTAAGACTATATCAATTTAAGCTTCTTTACGATCGATGGTGACTCTCAACAGACCTGAAGTTGAGGTCTTCCGCAGCGAGCATCATCAGGGGGTAGGTGAGCTTCGGGAAGGTGTCGATCTGCCGGTCGTTAAGGTCCGACCACCCCTTGAAGTACTGCGGTTGCGTTACCTGCCCAAGCGCAAAGAGAATGGAATCACTGGGCTTGGCTTAAAGTAGGCTAATTTGTTAAGCTATGAATTCCAAATAGGACTAAGTAAGTAGTTCAAAAATTATCGAATCGATACCAAGAACGTATTTAATCCTATCAGAAACCTGAGATTGTGTAGGTTATTGGATCAAGGATTATGTAGGACTCTTTCTGATACTGTGATTGCATTTGCTACCAAGAACGCTTTTCTTTGCATATTTATCCTTACCATGAGTTCCGTGCCATGAGCGTATAGGTACGGAAGATGTCTAGTTAAAGTTTACAGTCTATAGGAAACAGATACTTACGATAGTTTCAGACGACAAATAAACATTATTCAGATTCTTCCTCCTGACCACGGCCGTGGGCAACTTCGCCCAGAACCTCTCCATGTCTCCGAGAGAACCATTCCTGTCTAACTCCCACTGCGTGAACACCAGTGGCTGGTCCTGCTTGACCCGGTACACGTCGAGCACAGCGTCAGGCGTGCTGCAGGTGACGTCAGCGTCTGGCAGGATGAGGGTGTCGACGAGATAGTCCTCCGGGGTCGATGAGTTGTGGAGCAGCAGCCAGGTGTGGCGGTGGTTAAAGGCGCGGGTGGACGACGCCTGGAATCGTTCTAGTTAATACCGTAGCTAGAGCTGTTTAGCATTAAAAACTCTGTCGTACTACTCCTAAAGGCAATTATATGGTGGCTTCATAATAGTCTGTTAGCATGTTGACCCACCCGATACCTTGCCTTCATCAGTCAGAGCAGCACTGCACTGGGACGGCATAATAGAGGCCTATATCTCTTACTAGTGGATTGATAGTCTTGCTTTGCAGTGGAATGTGAATTGCATGATGATGAACAGACTGTTATGCCTATACAATACATGCTAGTTACAATAAATATTGATTGATTGATTGCTATACCCCCAACAGCACAAATGTCTACAAAACTAAAACTAATAGATTTCTAATAGATATTCTGTGCTATGTGGGACCTAAGTTTTCAGTGCTACCATCTCCCGACAAGCTTTTAAAAGCCTCCGCACACTGCAGCGATTTTATCGAGCGATATCGCGACACCTTACACACTGCAGCAAATTCCGCGATTCGCGTCACGCATGCGCCCCACCACTGAATGTAGTCGAAACAGATTGCGTCAGGTTGCGATAATATCGCGGCAGTGTGTGGGATCGAGCGCGGCCCCATACAAAATGTACTGAGAACAAATATCGCAAAATCACAGCGATATTATCGCTCGATAATATCGCGGCAGTGTGTAGTATCGCGCGCGTCCCCATACAAAATGTACTAGAAATAATTATCGCAAAATCGCAGCGATGATATCGCTGCAATGTGCGGAGGCCTTAAATAATATAAATTGTGTAGTAATGTAATAAATTGGTGGATTTGATTTAATTTAAAGTTTATATATTTTCTTCTTTTTAGAGCATTTATCATAACGGTTAGGGGAAAGGTGTACGAGATGATCCCTTGAGGTAAGATGATCCCTCTCAATTGCAGCGAAACTATAAACCCTATCTGGTTGTTTTGTTTGGTAAAACGTAGCCCCCGATACCCCCTCGCATCAGTGAATTCGTCATGGCGATGTGACAGACGAGTAAATTTTTATGGAACTAAACATAAATTTTGTTACTTTGATCTAAGGTAGGGTTGATTTTAAGCTTAGGGAACTTTTGATCTAGGCAGTCAATAACAAAGATTGTTGTGTAAGTGGCTTTATATAATGCCCCTATTTAGTATTTTGAATGGTATGGTAACAACAGAAAGCATAAAAATTATGTTATCGAACAAAGACTAAAAAAGATGAAATTGGGGCAAGATGATCCTGTTCTCGGGTGTATGAGATTAAGTACGGTATTTTAGAATCTTGCTAAAATTATACACTATACGATTGATTTTATTATAATAATGGTTGTTATTACTTATTTTGTGAGTATTAAGAAGGCTGGCTCAGCTTGAGACTAGTTCTTTGAGATAACATTTAATTCCACAAAAACATATAATTTTCCTTAAAAAGGGGCATGATCATCTTGCCCATACCCTAGGGATCCTTTCGTAGGGTTTTAGAAAAATTTAAATATAATAATGAAATATCACTAAATTCAACATTTTGAGTATGACAACAGGTAGACAGATAAACTTGCTATCATTAATCGCTTAAACTTCAGAATTAAACCGAATATTTTTTAAACTACGAGCATTTTCCCTTAAGGGGATCATCTTGTACACCTTTCCCCTACTATAGTTTATAACTACCTTTTTTATTACTAGCCTATTTAATCCCACAAAGGCCTCCGCCATCGAAATCATCCAGATCGTCCCGCCACCTCTTCCTAGGACGACCTGGACGCCGACGACCGTTTTCTGAGATTTATACCATGATGATGATACGAGGGAAAGTAAATATAGGTACCTATTATAGGTACATATTACAGCGCTGAAGATCGTCTTATGATCGTGCCGTTCGAGTTCCTCTTGCGCTGGGTGACTTTTATGATGGGTGGGTAAACAAAGGGAGCTCCTACCTACCTTTTCAAGCACGAGTGCAGCATCAGGACAGGAGAGGTCCAGCAGGATGCCTTCGCGGTGCAGGTCGTAGGCCGGCAGCTCGGGCAGCCGCTCGAAGCTGTTCTGGACCCGCAGCCTCGCGCCTGCGCTCTGAGCTCCGCGGCATAACTCTGATAACTCTCCTTTGTATCGGGAATTCAGAAGAATCTGCTCAGGCTTTCTTATACCTACTGTGGCTACTGTCTGTGTGTGTGTACTGTCTAGATCACAGACACAAGGTGTAAACTTTCACTACGAAACCAAGATCTAAATAGCAAAAAATCTGCTCATATATACCCTTGGCTTGTGTAGAGTAGAGTAGAGTAGCCCATTGATGTTTTCTACTTATTTACAGAACAAAAACATTTAAAAAAAAAATTTTTTTATGTTGGCTTCATAGCGAAAGTGGTTGAGTTTGGTGGTCAGAAGCATAGCATAGCATAGCTTATGCTAACGAATATTATTCTCCGCAGGGCTGTAACGAACTCTACCTACTTAAACAACACACTAGTTTGTACCGAACCCCGGTCACTGAACAGACCTGTGACACATCCTGGATTCACGGCACCTAATTGTCACGTTTGCTATCCTATCTAATCATGGTCACGGTCAACCAAATTGTAACAATCCCTAGCTAACTTAACTTATACTTGTCACCCGAGGACCTAATTGTAACTGACCTATCTTGGGCTTACGGAACCCACTTGTAACTACTTATACTAATCTATTTAGAACTATTAACTAAAACACTACTTCATGATATCAGACTTTAAAATTTCTTAAACCTAAACCTAAACTTAGAACATACTTAAAACTAAGAATTGGCCAGAATACCTATGTGATCGTCTATGACCCTACATTATGTGGTAGTAACTCAGTTTCTTTTAGAAGAACTTAGTAACCTAGACCTTATCAGCAATGAACCAGAAATAAACCTAACCAGATTAACTCTATCAATATAGACAAATAGAACTGAATCAATTAAGTAGGTATGTTAGAAAATGGTAAGCATAACTGTTTTAGACAACAATGTGATTGTTTTTTATGGGGAACCTCTACCTGAAGCCGGGTACAGAAATTATCTGAGAAGAATATTACTTAAATGCTTATGTTTTGAATGTTATTAGGTATATAGTAGACATGAAGATAGGATTACTGATATTTCCAGCATTATCTTTTGTAGAGTAGCGTATCCGATCCTTTTTGGTACAGAAATTGGCTACAAGGCTGCGTCTTGCTCACCTTAAGACAACTAAAATCATCAGAACCTCGAGTTAACTTTACAAGAGGATTATTATTATGTTAGTATTAATACTTCGTAGATTAGAACATTTTATGTAAAGTTTGTGAATAAAATCCTTCTCAAATACTTTCTTTGGATGAGGAATGGCTCATTATTTTATTATATTAAGCAATGATTCTACCACCACATCGCAAGGACCTATCTGCAGAGAAGATGTGGCCAGAAACTCTACAGTGATACTCAACTATTCATCAACTTTATTCAGTAAGTATAAGTAAGTATTAATTACTATGTAAGAGGGCAATATTTAACTTATTGGTCTTAGTCAGTTAGTCAATGTCATTTAAACAGTTAAGGTAAATAAAATTAGAAGATAACCATCAATAAATTATGATTTTACAACAAACAAATTCGAATTTACTCTCTTTATGCTTATAATTCTCTATCAACTTATGATACAGTAGAAACCTAGACTGATGTCAATTCTTTGTACATAATCTAACCAAAGCACAATTCTATTAGGAACCTAGTTCAGTAAATAAGATGTTCTTTAGATAATATGAATCTTTTCTTCCTATCTATAACAAGAATAAGAAATTATGAATTTCCTATGAAAACCTACAATATTTTTCCCTTAACAATCTAGTAAGTTCCTATCCTATCCTAGTTCTATTTTTACAATAAAACGCGATTCCTACAATCTAACCAATGTCTAAATATTTTCCTATTCTAAAGAAGTATCCCTAAGGTTTGAAACTCTCCGGTTTAAGAGAAATTCCGCAAGACTAGAGGTAGGCCTCACATTTACATTTAAACGTGTAGGTGTGTTATGTAAGATTTCCGTGGTGCAATGGAAATCTTCGAACTAAGCGAACTAAGAGATTCGAGGGTGGAGCCCTCTAAGTGTAGCTATTCCATGTGTATGTTCATATCACGGCAGCAAAGCCATAAGTTGTGATATGAACGGTCCCTATCAGCAAGTGTCATGTTTTATGGGGACTAAATTTCGCACTCCAGATGCAAGGTTCCCAGCCCCCTAAAGGACGCCATTCCACTTCTCACGGAAAGCTACCGGAAAACAATTACATCCAGATTACGAAACTTAGGTTGCTATAATCGTTATGTTGGTAAAGAACGATAGCTGACCCGCCACAATGTCGAACTTACTGTTGGAAACTAAGAGCAATTCAGCAAGCTTTACTACTCTTAGCCCACAAGACGTCCTTGTGTTCCAATTAATTCCTTAAGCTCACAACCAAACAAAAACCCCCCAATTGAATTTAAATAGCAAAAATATGAAAATCCCAAAATTTACCCCTTAATAAGTTAAAGAAAATGATATTAGATTTAAATTCCAATGCAAACCCTTTACTAATGACTCTAAATCAAATAAACTCCCCAAAAGAACTTTAAAGTAAAAATAATATCAAATCACAAACCGGCAGCGTGTGAGCTCAAAGAAATAATAATGTTGAATGACCCCGTCCACTACCGAACCTCCCTATTTATTCAAATTCCCCGCTGACGCTTAAAATCTCCACCGTTTGTGCAATACACGATGTAGCTGATATTCGTTCTCTCATTGGTCGAATTTCCTACTGACGCTACAATCTCAAATTCTAAGAAATACGCGATGTGGCTGATATTCTTGCTCTCATTGAAATTAGAACACACGAAATTGAGCTCTAACTCTATGGAAATAAGGTTGTGTCAAGTTAAATCCGAAGGTGCTAACTCAGTCAAAGATAAATGAACTCTATGTTTATACGATTAAAGTTGTTCAGATTTTCCTTGATAGAAAGGAAATATTGGAAGTAATTTGAACTAAAATGCATACAACTTTGACCATGCGGCTTTCCCTCTTATTTTATTTATTATTGATTTTTTTTGTTAAAGTTAATTTCTACTATTAGAATGAAGTGCTTAGAGATTATAACTAACTGATGTTATATTTGTGAACCTGAACGAACTGCGAATTAAGGTTTGTTACAGTCAACCCCTAAAATCCCTGCAGGTGTTTAAATTCTAAACCGAAAGAGATTTTAAAAACTCTTTCACAAATATAAACAAAAAGTTTATCAGTGCTTCGCCTCAAAGTTTTTTTTTTTTTTTTTTTTTTTTTTTTTTTTTGTGTGGTGTGTATTTAATAGACCAAAGAAGAAATAATTCCATCAGTGGGAAAAGTCACAAATTTCATAACATAAAATCCAAGATCAATTAGCAGCTTTCACTAGGATCATCTGGTTCATGTGTAGAAACTAGGTTGTGAGGCTAGTCAACTAGAAGAATTATGTACTCTGTCAATCCATCGGATTCAATTTTTCAATCTTATAGATTTCCACAATACATCCTACCACCAACCAAATCCCCATCTAAGTTAGACCATTAAACATCGTTTGAATTACATGTACCTTATCTGAAACTTTCCACCAACCACTGCAATCATTAATTGTTTGGAGAGTGTGTAGTGGTCGCCCAGAAGAAATAGTTGCTGCCGGTAGAGTATGAGATTTCCTTAACTACCAGTTCAAACTGAATTCTCTCCTTTTTTTTCTCTCTAACCTAGCTCCAATTCATTAAGGAATCTCGTTGTGTGTATGTGTATGTGAGTCCTCAAGACAAAGCGTAAATAAACTTATTCCATGACTATTAAATCTGGTACACTGCTAAAGCCCAGTAAAAATATAATTGAAAACATTCCAAACTCACATATTCTTTCCTTTCATTTCTCCACAAAGTATAAGTGCAAAACAGATATTATTCATCCTTCCTCAAGCTCAGATTCATTCGACGTTAGCAATGCAACAGTTCACAGACACGAAATTTATATAATTTCACTAAAGTTACAACTTTTTCGGTAAAAGAATTCCAACTATTTGCAAAGTAAACAAAACTTTACGTCAAAACTTTTCCCCCCAACTTTTTCATTCTTCCTTTCGGAAAGGCAATTAGAAACCAGCCATTACAGCCGTTGATCTTAGATACATTTTTTTCTCTTGAACACAACCCTATACCAAGGAAGTTTTACACGCGAATCGATCCGAATCAAATAGGAACGCCTATCTTAATCTAAATCATATACAAAAAAAATTCCCCCTTTTTTCTATTTAAGTAGATCGATCATGAAGTTATTTTAAAATCTTTTTGTCCGAAGTCAAAGTCAAAGTCTTCTTAAAAGAGAGAGAAATGATGATGATGATGGTGTGATCTATAATGGTTCTGAAGGAACTCATATAACGCTATCCCTGTTTATCTGTTATTGCAACACGACGGGCAACGTCAACTTTACAACAATTTCTAACTAATAAATCTAATTAACACACCATATTAAAATTTATTACAAGTAAAACCAATCCGAAGCTCAGACATCTCAAAAATCTAGAACTCTACCAACAATTTATAAATTTAAAAAGACTGGCTCAAAAGGAAGGAATCCAGAGCTATAAAAATTTAAAAAACCATAACCAATGAATGACCATAGACCATCATGGCCAGTTTTTTTTCTGTAAGTAAACAAAACAAAAGTCAAAAATGGCTGTTAGAAAACTTTCTGTGAAAGTGAAATGGTATTTTAAAACACGTTGTTTCTTTTGAAAGTATCAACAAAGCAGTGGAAATTCCGACCAAACTTTGCCTAAATGTATCGCGGATAAATGTGAAGACACCCGGACTATTGTTATATCGGTAAGTAACTAAATCTCGTGCCGAGAGACAAATTGTAAACAATTTTTCATCACATACTATGTGCCGAAGTCGCAATGAGCTGGTCATTCATATCTGCCGAAGAACTGACACCCGGTGGAGCGCCAAAATTCCAAGTTGAGCCGCGAAATAGTAGTTATACGTAGGGTGGGACGCTTGTTGCCCACTGGACTGACGACGACTTAAAAACTAGTGAGGAGCGACTGGATGACCAAAACCGAAGGCAGAGTCCCGTGGCGCGCCCTAGGAGAGGCCCATGCTCAGCAGCGAACAATGACAGGCCGATGATGATGATGGATTTATAGCCTTAATTCAATTTGATTACAAGTTATTTACATTATGTGTATATTGTTATTTACAGAATAAAGAGAATGCAACTATGAATCTAGCATAATCTTTGAATAAAAGACACGGAGCGGAGACCATGAGTTGCCAGCACTAGCTGTGGAAACAGAGAAAATCTAAAGTATCACCGGAGACTGACTAACCCCAGTATCTCTAAGGCTCCTTAAAAGGTTAGTGTCTCATAAAACAGTACTATACATTTAATTTACCTGATTATCTGAAAAGAAAGATGACTCCGCGCATCAGACGGCACGCCAAGTTTCTAGTCCCAGCCGTACTATCACTATCCCTGGTAGCAGTTGCTAATAAACCAAGTCACAGGCCACAAGGCGGTCTGGAAAAACTCTAAGAGCCCGCTCCCTACTGTCCACATGATAAGAAGAATCCTAGTGTACTGTACGGTTCACCCATTCCCTGCCAGTACTTCGCCCTGCGTCCCTGCTTGAATTAATGTTGACATTTTAACTGAAAGTAATCCTTAACATCTATCAATAAAGTACAAGTCATATGAATTGTCATATTTAAATAGCGACATAATAAAAAAATAATTATTATGAATTATTGTAGGTACAAGAAGTTTAAATTATATGAAGAATAATAATTATGTCAATTGTTTCAGACTCATGAACCCAACGTACCAGCTAACTTCAAACCTGAGTTGTACCTATAACCATGGATATTAAGAAATCATAGACGGAGAGATTGAAACATTGATGACATCGATGTTGAACTACCCTTTAGATTAATACAATTCCTATATTACAATCTACATTGATAATATTACAACTGCATATGGTTTTAAATGTATAACTACCTACTTAATTACCTACTTAAATTTATTTAATTCTAATGATTGAAATCATAACACACTACATGTAAGTATATCTATAAGTTCGAATTACAGATAGCAAAATCGGTGACAGACATTTGTCAGGACAACCTTTTTAACTTTCAAAGCTGAATGCATACAAATCATTTGTGAGTAAAAGTAGGTACTTAAACACATAACATCACTTTAGAACAACAGGACAAATTACAAAGGAAATAATGAACTCTCGTATAATTTCGATAGCTTTTGCAATAAATATGATTGTGTGCAAACTTGCCACGCAGCAGTTTATCAAATGTTGGGTCTAGTTAATATAATGAAAATGTTCCTAATAGGTATTAACTTTGAGAAAATATCAATTAAAATAAACACATAAGTAGGCATAACTTATTTACCCTAATTTAAAGTGAATAAAAATAGTAATTGAATGAAATAAAGTAACCCTGTTATCTATGTAAATAAATAGCGTAAGTTAAATGATTTACAATATGTTTCTTTGTTTGTATCCTGTTTTGTTTGAAACCTGTGTTGTCCCACTGCTGGGCAAACAATATAAAATAGGTAAATTTAGAATAAAGAATTAAATGAAATTATGTTTATTTAAGGGCTAACATTCATTTCATTAACCTAATTACCTGATCATTAATATTGTAAATCCTGTTACCCAATATCTTTCTAATAACTACCACTGCTGCAGAATCAATTTTTATTATATTGCCAACTTATTCCCAGTAATAAGTAGGTAAATAAGTGACTTACCTAACTAACCCAACTTTTATTTACTTTTTACAATCCAGACTCATATCAAAAAGTAAATTCTAAATGATTTCCTACTTATTAAAGTTGGCATCTAAACCTTAGGTAGTTAGATACCCATTGTTTATGGAATCGTAATGATTTTTATTTTCGAATCCATAAAAGAAAAACTGAATCTATTAATTGATTTCTACACTCAACCTCGTAATATATTCTAAGATGCTTCTATTAAAAATTACCATGAAGGAATAACAAGGAAAGATAAAAATTTATCTTATTATAAAATGATGGATGACACATGTTAAAGCTTACCGTCAGTTTATATCAACTAGTTAATTTAGGTACTTCAAATTTAATTACTTAATTTTAAGGAATAAGTTAGTGCAGTTACTTACTTATTACAAAATGCGAATTAGGTATATGTTTTTCCTTTCACACAATAACCCCTAATCCTCATTTCTTAGAATAACATGCCTATTAAAGCTACCTACTGATATTTTTAGTCCTCGTGGTAATTGTAAACATATGATTTTCCATTAAAAGAAAATCCTCCTATACTTTCTGCTATCCTCAGAAATAGGTATTTGGAAATAAGCATTAATTAGATCAATAACACTTATGAACTTAGCTACTTGAAACGAATTCATTACATTTAACTGCAAAGGTGGCTTTTCCGTTTCAGCTATCATGAACTTATTATTCTCTCTATCATCGAATAAAACTCTCATTTGACTTAGATGAACCACAGTGGTTCTCCTATCTATACCTACTCCAATAATCTAACTCCTATAATTTAAGAAAAGCCTTGGTTTAATATCCCTTTTGAATTAACCAAGGTGATCTTCCTTTTACCTACTTAAAAGTCATTTCATCTTCATTGATTTATACTATCCTAGGACAGTGTGACCAATTTTCTTCTACTTCCTTCCTAAGTAAGTAGGTAGGTACCTACTATCTATCTACCTATTTTTCCAATACTTAATAATATCACTTTCCTATGTAAATAAATATTCTATTTACAACATACACAAGCTATTCGATAAGCCACAATCAAACTTATTCAATTTATTATACCTAACAACCCCCCATATTTACAACTTCATTAGTCTAAAATTTAGACTCTAAATTCAGTCGAATTGACAGTAAATACTCTCAACCCCTCATTCTTATATCTCTTTACTAGGTAGGTACCTTGTCACATTATAGTGGCCAATCAGTACCTTTACTAATCTATTATAGAATAAAATAGAACCTTTGCTGACCTAAACAACATAACTACAACCCCCCTTTTCCTATACTTCTAACACTATATCACTGGTCTTTTGACTTTCAACCCCTCATTCTTACATCTCTTTACTAGGTAGGTACGTTGTCACTTTATAGTGGCCAATCCGTAAGTACTTTTACAATTCTATTATGGAATCTTAGCTGAACTAAACGTCATAGTTACCTACAACCCCCCTTTTCTATACTTCCAACACTCTATCGTTGGTATATAGTCTTTTGACTTTCAACCCCTCGTTCTTATATCTCTTTACTAGGTAGATACGTTGTCACCTTGTCACATTACAGTGGCCAATCAGCAAGTACCTTTATAATTCTGTTATAGAATCTTAGCTGAACTAAAAATCATAGTTACCTACAACCCCCCTTTTTCTATACTTCCAACACTCCATCGTTGGTACCTAGGTACATAGGTATTCACCACTACTTCTACCTGCAACCTTTCAAAATGTTGATCTAGCTCTATCAGCTGATATTTTATCTACGTCGTTCAAAGATCTACACTAATTTTGCTTTTTCCTAATAGTCATCATATTATTTCCTAAATTTGTACCTATGTAATGCTACTAAGACCTATACTTCATTCCATATAAGAACGAAAAGAATCCAATCCATTTCTAATTCCTATTAAGCCCTCTGGCCAACTCCGACAAGCAAATCAAATTTACCTATCAAAACGTTTTACTATCACCATTATCCTAAAGCTGCTCCAAGATCAAGTAAGAGCAAGTGTTTCTAATCTCTGGTTCCGTACTAATCTAAAACAGCCTTAGGTTTCATTGCTATTTGGGATGAAGTAAGCATTATATTCTCTTTCCTAGCTTTACCTACACCCTGTTTGTTTCAAACTCCAAAATCGAGGTGTGCAAACCTGCTTCCTCTCATATCAATACATATTCTAATCAAAATTTTGCTTAACCATTTATTTAAGTATCCTAAAATTATTATAGAACAGTGGCATTATTATTCAAAACTTCAAAAGATGAGCGCCATAAAAAGGCACTACAGAGCCATCTAGCGGCGGCTCAAGTAATCTGTCAAACAAATCTATCGCATGTATTGTGGCGTCATCTGACGATGCGGCTTTAAAACTAATCAGCGGAAGCAATAATTTCTGAAGATAGACTGTTTTAATATCTAATAATTTTAAATTATTAAACTAACTTCAAAAATGATTAACAAATCATCTTAGATTTGTTTGTGAATTTATAGACCTTAAAACTAACGTTTCTTTGCAATTAATTCCTCAACTATTGTTTTACCTATTAATCATAGCATGGACTTAATATTTTTCAATATTGAATATAAGTAAAAGTAACCTAGGAAAATGATTGTAAAAATAACATTTAAATTTTTAATGTTATGTTTTTATAACCTCGACATAAGATTAGACAATTAAACTAAATAAGACTTGATTTTGGGAAACGAGTGAGTGACGGACGCTAACGGCGGCCATTCACTTTTTCTTTGATCCAAACGCTTTCTTCGTTTGTTTTCGAAACCGTTTTCTTCGTTTAAAATAAAAGTAGTGCTCGCATCTCAGCCGGCCCTAAGAAAACAATTGAACAAACAATGGACATCGGACGACAGCGCAATCGCAGGAGTTGAAACGCTAATACAGAAGTTACATCTATCTCGCCAGTTGGCTTCTCTCATCGAAAAACGAAAAATGTATCCTGGAAGACCTGGAACGGGGGAGACGCTACATGTACACCGGAATAACCAGCATCTTCAAGAATATACAATGAATTTCTCTACAAATGACTATACCTAACCTCAACCAAACACAACTACGAAGATGATTAGATTTTATCATTACTCCGAACTCTACTCAATAATAGAAAAAGTGATTAGTTTCCCAAAAGTGTCTTATCAAAAACCCTGCCTAGCCTAGCTAGCTTCGAAAAGTGCAAAGTGAAACTTCAAAAATGAGTGAACACCTAATTATTTTTAAGCAGTGCTATTTAACTAACAGGTACAACTATTTACGGCTATTTTACTGTGAAAATTAAACCTTCTATTCTCGAATTGTCGTCCTTTATTTATCTACCTATAACTTAGCTTATTTAACCTATTCTAGTCATTGCAAATAGTCCATTCTAAGCTCTTCTTTCCATTTCACTAGGCAACAAATTGTGGCAGAGCCACTTTAAACAACAAACATACATAATAACCTCACGACCTATGCAATAAGGGATTAGCAGAAACCCTAGATCTCTTCTAACTATCCTAAATCTTATGTTCTAGTACTAAATTGTATTATTATATTCATGAAATAGGAAGTGTAATGAAGTGGCAAGTGATTTTGATCACCTACTGATACATACAATACAATACATAATATACTGCCAATCAAATTATAACATAATTTGATATCCTAGGTCTAAGGCACCAAATTGTAACGAACTCTACCTACTTAAACAACACACTAGTTTGTACCGAACCCCGGTCACTGAACAGACCTGTGACACATCCTGGATTCACGGCACCTAATTGTCACGTTTGCTATCCTATCTAATCATGGTCACGGTCAACCAAATTGTAACAATCCCTAGCTAACTTAACTTATACTTGTCACCCGAGGACCTAATTGTAACTGACCTATCTTGGGCTTACGGAACCCACTTGTAACTACTTATACTAATCTATTTAGAACTATTAACTAAAACACTACTTCATGATATCAGACTTTAAAATTTCTTAAACCTAAACCTAAACTTAGAACATACTTAAAACTAAGAATTGGCCAGAATACCTATGTGATCGTCTATGACCCTACATTATGTGGTAGTAACTCAGTTTCTTTTAGAAGAACTTAGTAACCTAGACCTTATCAGCAATGAACCAGAAATAAACCTAACCAGATTAACTCTATCAATATAGACAAATAGAACTGAATCAATTAAGTAGGTATGTTAGAAAATGGTAAGCATAACTGTTTTAGACAACAATGTGATTGTTTTTTATGGGGAACCTCTACCTGAAGCCGGGTACAGAAATTATCTGAGAAGAATATTACTTAAATGCTTATGTTTTGAATGTTATTAGGTATATAGTAGACATGAAGATAGGATTACTGATATTTCCAGCATTATCTTTTGTAGAGTAGCGTATCCGATCCTTTTTGGTACAGAAATTGGCTACAAGGCTGCGTCTTGCTCACCTTAAGACAACTAAAATCATCAGAACCTCGAGTTAACTTTACAAGAGGATTATTATTATGTTAGTATTAATACTTCGTAGATTAGAACATTTTATGTAAAGTTTGTGAATAAAATCCTTCTCAAATACTTTCTTTGGATGAGGAATGGCTCATTATTTTATTATATTAAGCAATGATTCTACCACCACATCGCAAGGACCTATCTGCAGAGAAGATGTGGCCAGAAACTCTACAGTGATACTCAACTATTCATCAACTTTATTCAGTAAGTATAAGTAAGTATTAATTACTATGTAAGAGGGCAATATTTAACTTATTGGTCTTAGTCAGTTAGTCAATGTCATTTAAACAGTTAAGGTAAATAAAATTAGAAGATAACCATCAATAAATTATGATTTTACAACAAACAAATTCGAATTTACTCTCTTTATGCTTATAATTCTCTATCAACTTATGATACAGTAGAAACCTAGACTGATGTCAATTCTTTGTACATAATCTAACCAAAGCACAATTCTATTAGGAACCTAGTTCAGTAAATAAGATGTTCTTTAGATAATATGAATCTTTTCTTCCTATCTATAACAAGAATAAGAAATTATGAATTTCCTATGAAAACCTACAATATTTTTCCCTTAACAATCTAGTAAGTTCCTATCCTATCCTAGTTCTATTTTTACAATAAAACGCGATTCCTACAATCTAACCAATGTCTAAATATTTTCCTATTCTAAAGAAGTATCCCTAAGGTTTGAAACTCTCCGGTTTAAGAGAAATTCCGCAAGACTAGAGGTAGGCCTCACATTTACATTTAAACGTGTAGGTGTGTTATGTAAGATTTCCGTGGTGCAATGGAAATCTTCGAACTAAGCGAACTAAGAGATTCGAGGGTGGAGCCCTCTAAGTGTAGCTATTCCATGTGTATGTTCATATCACGGCAGCAAAGCCATAAGTTGTGATATGAACGGTCCCTATCAGCAAGTGTCATGTTTTATGGGGACTAAATTTCGCACTCCAGATGCAAGGTTCCCAGCCCCCTAAAGGACGCCATTCCACTTCTCACGGAAAGCTACCGGAAAACAATTACATCCAGATTACGAAACTTAGGTGGCTATAATCGTTATGTTGGTAAAGAACGATAGCTGACCCGCCACAATGTCGAACTTACTGTTGGAAACTAAGAGCAATTCAGCAAGCTTTACTACTCTTAGCCCACAAGACGTCCTTGTGTTCCAATTAATTCCTTAAGCTCACAACCAAACAAAAACCCCCCAATTGAATTTAAATAGCAAAAATATGAAAATCCCAAAATTTACCCCTTAATAAGTTAAAGAAAATGATATTAGATTTAAATTCCAATGCAAACCCTTTACTAATGACTCTAAATCAAATAAACTCCCCAAAAGAACTTTAAAGTAAAAATAATATCAAATCACAAACCGGCAGCGTGTGAGCTCAAAGAAATAATAATGTTGAATGACCCCGTCCACTACCGAACCTCCCTATTTATTCAAATTCCCCGCTGACGCTTAAAATCTCCACCGTTTGTGCAATACACGATGTAGCTGATATTCGTTCTCTCATTGGTCGAATTTCCTACTGACGCTACAATCTCAAATTCTAAGAAATACGCGATGTGGCTGATATTCTTGCTCTCATTGAAATTAGAACACACGAAATTGAGCTCTAACTCTATGGAAATAAGGTTGTGTCAAGTTAAATCCGAAGGTGCTAACTCAGTCAAAGATAAATGAACTCTATGTTTATACGATTAAAGTTGTTCAGATTTTCCTTGATAGAAAGGAAATATTGGAAGTAATTTGAACTAAAATGCATACAACTTTGACCATGCGGCTTTCCCTCTTATTTTATTTATTATTGATTTTTTTTTTTAAAGTTAATTTCTACTATTAGAATGAAGTGCTTAGAGATTATAACTAACTGATGTTATATTTGTGAACCTGAACGAACTGCGAATTAAGGTTTGTTACAGGGCGTAGTTAGATAAATTCTTCGAAACTCTGTCCTAGTGTCACGGGAAGTGAACCCGTCGCCACTTGTAATGGACAATAAGTCTACGAACACTTATTATTTGTTCGTAGCAGTAAGTACAATACATGCCTCGAAATTGAAGCATGCAGGTTTCCTCACGATGTTTACCTTTCCCGAAAAGCCAATGGTGTCCAGAAGCACCCCCTAAAATATTATGTACACATTGTGTACGTAATAAGTACCTATATGATGATGCTATGCCTTTATACGGTAAGAAGGTGCTGGTAATGGTAATACATATATACACACTTAATAAACTCACACCAGTCTCCCATTAGGGAAGGCAGATACAGCTACAAACTATCATAATTATGGTACAGCAGATCACCATACAGACAGACAAACTGACGGATATTTAATATTAGTGTGGATGTAAGTTGTCAAAGATAAGAACGTGATAGGTAAGACTGTAATGTAAGTAGGTACCTGGTTCCCAACAGAGAAAAGCAGTTAATAAGGAAACCTTTTTGGAGAGGAAGAAAGTAATAATGAAATTGTAGTCCATCGTCCATCACAAAGTGCGGCTGTCCAGCGACTGCGCGAGTACGTATTTGGCTCTCTGTAAACACTTAATCGTTTCTCATTTAGATCTAACTACTCGTACCTGTCCATAATGGTTCCTAAGAACCATCGTATCAACTAAAACCCTAATGATGGTGACAGTGCCCTGAAAGCTATTTTTTTTGTTACTTACTAGTCTTTCTCTTTTTTTCTCCATGTTTTGGTTGATAATTACAGTAAAGTGCTTAGGTAAGAACCTAATTTATGATTTTATAATAGACGTAAGGATACCTTTAAAATATCAAAGATACCAGTAGGTATAAACCTACTTGTACCTACTATTACGTTAATTCGATTGAATCCAAAGATAATCAATAAAATTAAATTTTATTGCCTTTTAACGATATGAATTAATTCCAAACCATAAAATTGTGTAAGTAAATAAATAAATTAGTTAGATAACAATGCTACGTAGGTAGCTACGTACAACAGAGTACTACACATACGTACCTTTCTTAATTAACTCTAAGAGTTTTCTTCCAGCAAATAGTTGGGTCAGAGTAGAAAACTATGTAAGTAGTTATGTAACATTTTGTTCGAAAATTAATAAATGATTACCTATCTAAAATCAAATTGAAAAGTACCTACTTGCTTGTATGATGATGAAAAGTGATAGACCGGCGGCCAGCTACAGTCAACTATACCTTACAAAATTAGCGAACTAACTCATTATGCACCTAAAGTAGACTAAAAATAAGTCATAAAAAACTTGGTCTGCCAGGGCGCAGCTTGGCACGTTTTCCGGTGCGATGAAAAATGTGGACCCCAAAAACACCCCATTTTACCTCATCGAATTAATGGATGGAACTTGTCTGTTGGTCTAGAGGCCGATTAGTAAAGCCTAAAAAACCTGGTCTGCCGCCGCCTATCCTGGCAGGTTCATGGGTCCGACTGAATTTAGGGTGCTCCTCGGAGGGTGGATTTTACCTCATCGAATTAATGAATGAAATAAATGCCTAATTATAGGTCCTATTAACTATGTTTACATATGCCTTGGTTTGCCTAGGCTCAGCCTGGCAGGTTCCCGGGTACGACTGATTTTACTTAAAAAAAATTGTTTAGCCCAACTTCAAAAACCGGTATAAATCTATAGATTCTGCGGGAAAATTTGCTGAAGTTAGCTTGTATAAATTAACTAAGATATATTTACACATACAAATATCTCTGAAAGTGGAATTTTAATGGGAAAGGTTAACGGCCCGCGGAAACTAAAAGAGATAGATATGTGGTCCCGAAGGAAAAAATGTCAAAGACCCTGGGCAATTTGACGTCCCGATGTAAAAAAGCCAAAATGGAAAATCCAAGATGGTCGACTTGCATTTTCCAAGTCCTCATAACTTGGCTATTGGCTTGGCAGACAATCTAAAGTTGCCATACAAAGCTATAAGACCGATCAAAGTTGACTTTTTCATCTGGTCTTATAGCTTTGTTTGTATGGAAACTTCAGACAGTCTAACTATTACTATGGGTATTAAACATGAACAACATACATGAGAACATGGCAGTATAGAAAATTACCTCGAAATTTAAAACTTTTCAGACGAATTTTTTTTTTCTACGGCGTGTTGTGATCTGTAAGACTTAGGTTTTTAGGGTTCCGAAGTAAACAAGGAACCCTTATAGTTTCGCCATGTCCGTCCGTCCGTCCATCCGTCTGTCCGCGGCTTAGCTCAGAGACGCTTAGTACTAGAAAGCTGTAATTTAGCATGGGTACACATATTAATCACGCCGACAAAGTGGTAAAATAAAATTTTGAAAATTATTTTTTTTAGGGTACCTAAAAAAATGCAAGGGTAGGGGGACCCGTGAAGTGGGGATGCAATTTATTTTCTCGTCTATCCCATAGTGTGGGGTATCGTTGGATAGAGAGCAAGTGGAGCTTGACGTCACCAGAATAAGCTTAGCTCTGATTTGTATAACGCTTCATACAGTACACGGCCGGTCCAAAGTGCAAAGTGTAAAGCTTGATGTGCTCTTGACTGTACCAGCACTACCAGGGAAAAAATATAAATATCTCAAAATACAGAGGCACTATTTAGGGACGACTTATTTAATGGCACTACAGTAATCTTAATTCCCGTCATGTGTACGCTAGCTTGATGTACACCTATTTTTACTATTTTAGGGTACGGTCCCACGGCCTGTATACAAGGTGTTACAAAAATACAAATAAACCTTTAAGGGGGTGGTGTAGACCATCAAACTGAACAACTTTCACTATGGGACTCTACAAATCGACTAGAGCTAAAATATGTATGGAATATAATTTTTTTTTTCGGCATTTCAATGTTGGTCCCATAGAGAAAGTTGTTCAGTTTGACGGTCTAAACAACCTCCTTAAGAGTTGTAAATATTTATTGTTACTTATGAAACACCCTGTATATATTACGCAAATCGCGCCAAGCCACACGCCGTGGGAACGGTCTCGCCTGTCTTGGCCTGTAGACGCCTGTGGTGTGTATTGTATCCAGATCGCTGTCGGTTCAAAGGGGCGCCTGTCGCTGCCTGTGCAAGCGCGTGGATTGCCGAGCCATTGTCATAGTACTGTAGCCGGGGGACTTTTAATTACCAAAAAGATTACCGATTGCCGTTTAGAAATTGTTGTAAGGTACTAAATGACTAATATAATAAAACTGGCCAAGTGCGTGTCGGGCCACGCGCAGGGTAGGGTTCCGTAGTTGCCACTCATAATATACGAACTTAGAAGGGAGCTTTTTGTTTTATACTACGCTTTAACGGCTAATAAAGTCTAAAAAGTACATTTTTTAAGCTGGTCGACTATTACTCGTTAACTTAGGTACTTAGCGGTGATAGTTTTCCTTTTAATTTCATTATATACACTACTGTCATGAATTTTTTCACATATCCAGAAACAACCGCTTAGCTGGCAGAGGGGGGGGACACTTGACTCTAACAAAAATTTGCACCTTAAAGCTTAATATTTCGCTAACGGATCCGTATATCGAAAAATGGTTTTCCCACACCCACCGTATTTTTAAAAGACCTATCCAACGATACCCCACACTATGGGATAGACGAGAAAAAAAATTGCATCCCCACTTCACGGGTCCCCCTACCCTTGCATTTTTTTAGGTACCCTAAAAAAAATAATTTTCAAAATTTTATTTTACCACTTTGTCGGCGTGATTAATATGTGTACCCATGCTAAATTACAGCTTTCTAGTACTAAGCGTCTCTGAGCTAAGCCGCGGACAGACGGATGGACGGACGGACGGACATGGCGAAACTATAAGGGTTCCTTGTTTACTTCGGAACCCTAAAAACCTAAGTCTTACAGATCACAACACGCCGTAGAAAAAAAAAATCGTCTGAAAAGTTTTAAATTTCGAGGTTATTTTCTATACTGCCATGTTCTCATGTATGTTGTTCATGTTTAATACCCATAGTAATAGTTAGACTGTCTGAAGTTTCCATACAAACAAAGCTATAAGACCAGATGAAAAAGTCAACTTTGATCGGTCTTATAGCTTTGTATGGCAACTTTAGATTGTCTGCCAAGCCAATAGCCAAGTTATGAGGACTTGGAAAATGCAAGTCGACCATCTTGGATTTTCCATTTTGGCTTTTTTACATCGGGACGTCAAATTGCCCAGGGTCTTTGACATTTTTTCCTTCGGGACCACATATCTATCTCTTTTAGTTTCCGCGGGCCGTTAACCTTTCCCATTAAAATTCCACTTTCAGAGATATTTGTATGTGTAAATATATCTTAGTTAATTTATACAAGCTAACTTCAGCAAATTTTCCCGCAGAATCTATAGATTTATACCGGTTTTTGAAGTTGGGCTAAACAATTTTTTGTAAGTAAAATCAGTCATACCCGGGAACCTGCCAGGCTGAGCCTAGGCAAACCAAGGCATATGTAAACATAGTTAATAGGACTATAATTAGGCATTTATTTCATTCATTAATTCGATGAGGTAAAATGCACCCTCCGAGGGGCACCCTAAATTCAGTCGGACCCATGAACCTGCCAGGATAGGCGGCGGCAGACCAGATTTTTTAGGCTTTACTAATCGGCTTCTAGACCAACAGACAAGTTCCATCCATTAATTCGATGAGGTAAAATGGGGTGTTTTTGGGGTCCACATTTTTCATCGCACCGGAAAACGTGCCAAGCTGCGCCCTGGCAGACCAAGTTTTTTATGACTTATTTTTAGTCTACTTTAGGTGCATAATGAGTTAGTTCGCTAATTTTGTAAGGTATAGTTGACTGTAGCTGGCCGCCGGTCTATGACGGTGACGGAAAACACGACGCGCTCCAAGCGCTAAAACTTCTAAGTATTTTTTTTATTCCATGTTCAGTAGGTGCCACACATGGTGATCTGCTAAGAAATCATTGTTTTCTTGTAGCGTAACGGTGGAACCCTTTATTCTGAAACTATACTAAAAATGAAATCTAAACGTAGAGATTAGTTTCAGTGTTTGCACAATGATTAGCGTGCACTATTACGTGCAGTAGACTATTGACAGACTTTCAATCAGGTCATCGAAAATGGCGTTATTATTGTAATAGGTAAGTAATCATAATTCACAATGAACGTAGCGATCGGTGCATTGTTATTAGCATGAGCTAACTAGGTTACGATTGTTCGTAGCTACTTATTGTCATTTACAAGCTAGAACGATTTAATTTGAACCTGAATAAACAAAACAAATATACTTTACGATAATACGCTTTACGAAATATGCTTTATCTTTGAGCAGAATATTATGGGAAATTCTCAGAGAGCGTAGAGGTACACTGCCTAGGAATAACATCGTAACTAACTTTAAACTATTTTGCAGGAGACCACGTCAAAGATATTATAACTATTTATTAATTGATCTGTATGCACCACATTTCAAGAAACTATAAGTATAAGTATAAATAATTCGAATACTTTGAAATACATGTACACAATGATGTTTCGTTGTATTCTTGTTTTGTAAACTTGTGAACTGTAATATTATGTGTGTATTACTTCTGCAAATACATTGTACAACTATCTATCTATCTACATTGATTCGACACAGTTATAAAGTGAGTTACAATGTTATTCCTAGAGAAATAAATAATCCTTAATTTTATTCAGGGTGTAAGTGACAGCCTAGCAAATACTGAAACGGTGAACTCAGACCATCAAACTGAACAACTATCACTATAGGCTTTCACGCTACAAAACTGCTATACCTACCCGACTCAAATGTATGGGACAGTTGATTTTTTTTCGCGTTTCCTGAGGAAAGCCTTCAGTGATAGTTGTTCAGTTTGACGGTCTGAGTTCACCGTTTCAGTATTTGCTGGGCTGTCGCTTACACCCTGTATATAATAGGTACATAAAATAAAATACTTGTTTAGATAACTAGATTATTATTTATTTCATAATTATTATCCATCAGTTCCCAAGCTATACTAATGACGTTTTACGTTTGGTAACTTTCGGTATGTAGGTTCATTTTATTTTGATCGAAGTATGTAGGTAGGTAAACCTAATTTAAATTGTGTTCAATTTTTTGTGTCAGCTTATTTGAAGCTTTTTACTTATTATTAAATAATTTATTTTTCATTATTTCAAACATTTTATAGAATCTATTTCGATCTTATATCGAAGTAAACATATTTCGATAGTCGTTTTAAAATTCATTTTAATATTCGGTGTAACTAAGTATAATGAAATATCTATCCCTAAAATATAAATAATAAAATAACAATCATAAGAGAAATTCATCTAATTATCACCAGTGAGGTCCACATATGGACATGGGGTATCCTCCTCACAAAGAAATTTGTTATAAGTACTAAGCTTGCTTGGCAATCAGAATCTGTGATCAATCACAGCAACTTGGATGTAAGTACATAAACGAACGCTACAGCCAGGTCATCGCCCACCATGTAGCACATAGTGCCCTACCCTAAATTGCAGTGTTACAAGAATCTAAATGGAATCGCAATCGAAGTCGCAGACGGTCGTGTACATCGTGTTTTCTGCACAAAACGGTGGAGCCAGAAATTCTGGCTGGACGCGAGGTTTCGCCGTTTTGTATCGCATAAAACGAAACTATCCTATACTATACTCTTAGAAACCACTTGACATTAGCAGAATGGCAGTGATACAGCAAAAAGCCATAAATTTAGATAAACAAAAGAATCTAAATAACGGCTTGGTTAATACAACACACGAGCGAAGACATTCTAGTATTCTAGACGAACTGTCACCGGGTCAAAAGTGACCCATCGCAAGATGGCGGCGGTAGTTCTGATTTTGACCACGTTAATTAGATCCTTGTCGCACTGTACCTGAGAGGTAAACTCCTAAAAGTTTCATACATAATAATAATATGTGATCCTTCTTAAGATGCTGCCGGGTTTTTTAAGGTGATGAGACGTTGCAGACTACCAAACTGAACAACATTATCGAAATGACAAAAAAAATCTATTGTTCCATAGCTGTTAATTTTTTGCGATTTCGATTTTGGTCCCATTGAGAATGTTATTCAGTTTGATGGTCTGATTATCCTCTTAAAAAGCCGTCAGTATATTAAGTCGGATCCTGTATAGTGTGGTCCCACACGTTCAACAATAAATAGACTGAACAATAAAATTAACTGTACAATTATTTAACGATCAGCAAACACGGGAGGTTAGCTAGCGCCGCCGCCGGCGCAGGCGACGTGCTCCGTGAAGAGGCCCGTGTAGTTGACGAGCGCGAAGAGCAGCAGCGAGCCGAGCGCGGAGCCGAGCTGCGTGGAGGCGCCGCACGCCCGCATGCCGCGCGCGCCGCCGCGCCGCGCCCACCCGTACACCCACATGCGCGCGTACGACACCGTCGCCGACACACACACCCACGATATCACCTGCGGGCCAGCCGGGAACAATCATTAGTCGAAAGCCATGGATGGCACACCTTGGATACAGCTGTCATTTCATACAAATTGAAAAAGTAGAAGTAAGCATGTACGAGGAGTCGCGTGGCTGAGGGGGTAACAAAGTAGACGTTTCGTCGGCTTGCGATTTTGACAGCCACACGGCTCCGCCGTTTTTATGGCGGTTTTGAGTGTGTGTTTTTGTTTAAAAACGGGGCTTTGAGATCGCCATATCCGAATACCGTACATTATCCAATAAATATATCTTCAACACTTGACACTGGCGAAATCTAACAAGGAAACGCCATTACATAAAAATAGAATAAAAGCATGTACGATACTGAGCGAGTATGAGCAAGACAGGAATACGCATTTGCTTACATTTTACGCTACGATTCTGCCACCTCTGGGTGAGGTAAGAAATTGGTGGGAGGCAAAGAGTGTCCGTACTGTATGTAGTACTAGATACTCATTCTTATTCTGTGCTATGGCCATGGAGAGGAACATTTCACTGTTAATAGAATTGAACTATTATGTTACGTACTAGAAATAACGCTGCACTGCACGTCACAACAATGTCCCTGTGACAATGTGGCGATATCACCACACTTACTCAGTAAATAGCTATCCCATTTACACCGCCACGCTCCTCCTACACCCATGTGGCGCATACAGTTTGTTTATCGTGTTACTTTTAGTATGTAGTAACATAATAGTTCAATTATTATAAGGATGTGATTGCAGAAGGGTTCAAGGAGTGTTCGATTCAAGGTTGACTTTCAGATAAAAAAAATTAAAGATTAAATCAATCAATAATATAAGTAGTAGTGATGGTCAATGTCGTACGGCTAGGTGATACTCGTTCAGTGAACTTCCCTCACAAAAATAAGGGTGTTATTTTTGTAAAAGATTAGCGACCAGTAGGAGCGAGTGAGGTCTCGCCATGCTCCGGTGCTTATTGGTACAGGACACTGGAGAGGGTACTGAGTAGTACTTTTTGGAACAATTTCGGTGTTTTTGTTGATTCTCAAGTTATGATTAAATAATAAACAGTCATAAAATAATAACTGCATAGTCATCGTTGTTGTTTATACCTATCTAAAACATATAGAGACAAAGTAATTTTAGTGCACTATCAAAAGATGCAAGATTAACAAAGGATTTTAAAATAAAATACGTGAATTTTTTTATCGCATTACATTCCGTTATCGCGATATGACAGCGCAGATCACGTTAAAACACATAAATGTTCCTCCTTAGTGTTCGGTATTGAAAAATCATAATACGTAATAGGATCGGCTTAGAAAAAAAGTACCTATGTCTAGAATGAGCCTCTCACTTGTTCCGTATAAAACAAAAGGGGCTAACTTTCTTAGGTTGGTGTGCGTGAGGCGCCTTACAAAATTATGTATGTGTGCGTGTATATGTATAGGGTTTTGGAACCAGTACTGGTTCCTATTTTTTTCGACGCTTTCGTAGCTTTGACTGTCTATCTTGATAATCTAAGAGGATTGGGTTGAGTCTTGTACTTACAATTAACGCTACGCCGACCGGCTGGGTGTAGAGCGGCGGCGCGGGGCTCATCAGCGCCGTGGCGAGGATGTAGGCGAGCGGCAGCGCGGCGGCGGCGAGCGCGCCGGCCAGCAGCCGCGCCGGCGCCGGCCGCAGCCACACGCCGGCGAGGCACGCCGCCGGGTTCGCCATCGCGCCCAGCGTCACCGCCAGGTGGTACGCCTGCGCGCCGTACGGCATGCACGAGTACGACTGCACCGACGGCAGCACCCCGTTCATCAGCGCGTTGAGGCACGCCATCAGCCCCAGCACCGACACCCACTTGGGCAGCAGCAGCGACTCCCGCACCGCCGTCGCCTCGTCGTCCTTCGCCGCCGCCGCCGGCGCGACACGCTCCGACTCGAACGCGCCGCAGTTGTCCACCACCGTGAAGCTGACGAGGCTCGCGGCCGACAGCCCGCCGAGTATCAGCAGGAACGTGGAGGTGTCGAAGCGCGCCGGCGGGTACACCGCCACGAAGGTGCCGTTGCCGGTCGACACGCACTCCGGCTCCCCCCCGACGCCCTGAACCAGTGCGAGGATGCTCGGTATGAACCCGCTCAGCCCCTCACCCACCAGGTAGGTCGCCAGGTACACGTCGCGGAAGTGCCGCAGGTACGGGTAGAACAGCACCGAGCTCGTGCAGCCGACGAGCGCCGCGAAGAACGTTAGCGAGAGGAAGGCGACGGAGCGCTCGTCGGCGCCGACGGTGGCGGTGCGCGTGTACACGAACGCGTTGATGGTGAGCGCGAGCGTGCCGACCACGAGCAGCCCGTAGATGTAGGGCGCGTCGGAGGCGCGCGGCCGCAGCCGGCGCAGCACCGCGTACGCGAGCAGGCCCACGTTGGCGAGCTGCACCGCCAGCGCCATGCTGGCGGGCAGCTTCCACTGCTCCGGCAGCCGCTGTACCAGCAGCGGCAGCTGCATGTAGAGCCCGTTGACGCCGAGCCACGTGCCGAGCCCCCAGCAAACCATCAGCAGGTCCAGCGGCACGCGCCGCGGCGCGCCCCACATGTTGCCGGCTCCGCGCTCCCCCTCGCCCAGACACGGTGAACGCTCCTTCTCCTCGTTAAGCCTACAAGTTTAATTATATGAATCGCACGCGCACGTCAGACGTCTCGATTGCTAACTGATGGGACGGACCGTATCGATTGACTGTAGGTAATTAGGTACACAATTTATTTAACGATCGCGGCCACGACGTGCGCTCGCACCGCTGTTATAAGGCAACTGTCTACAAACGACACCCGATGTCTAATAGCTATATTATCTTACCTGCTACGTGATTATAATTATCTAGGTATTGATAAAGCTTTAATTTTATTGTTACATGACTTTGTCAACTGACATTCACATAGGTGAACGATTATCTTTATTGTAGACAGGTAGGTCCATGTAATAATGTCAGAGTACTGCGTGCGATGATCTCAGGCAGGATCAGGTCTGTCAACGAGTGATCGACAGACAGACGAAATGCCTGACGTCCGAGCAAGAGATAGCACAGCCTGATATAACTGGGATAGATTCCCCGGCCAAGAAGATAATAGATAACTTATCATTTTAATTTGATGTTATATGAAAGCAGTAACGACATGCAAAAGAAAGAAATACTGAATCAGACAGAACAGTTTGAAGTATATACGGTAGTTAAAAGAATAAACCCAGATGAAAGAACAAACTAACCATTGAATCATCGCAATGAATGAAGCATTGTTGTGATAGTAGAGGATCTTAACGACCGTAATTAATTAGTACGGCAATTAAATTAAATTCAAGCTTGTAATTGTTTAACTTAATCTAAAAGTGAAATTATTATAACTTACATTATAGCAAAGGCTCCGAAAAAAACTTTAATGTTAGGAGATTAAAACATACTCGTAACCATAATGCAGAAGATGGTGAAGGAAGCCACACTCTCGTACTACTGATCAACGAATAGTTGGTACTACTTATTATTTATATTATACCAAAGTGGGGGAATTCGGATCCAAAATGTATGCCTAAAAACTTTGTATTTTTATGCAAACGATAAGTCTGCACGTGGCAGCAAACATAACTAATTTAAATTTCAAATTCGATACAATATTATACAATGCACACCCAGCATTGTTTTTACTGTTTTAGTGAAGCTAATTTTAAATTATCTACCCATTGTACTAAGTATTCCACAGTACTACCAATAACAGGTGGAATGTTATTCGAAACGACTGACTGCAGTGCCACAGTTAGTTAAGTTCTTTTTTAAAACGAGAGCTAAGCTGCACTTACATATCTTATGAATCGAGGAAGCAGGCCCCAGGTGCCCCAGGCATTTATAGTGTTTCTTAAGATAAAAGCGCACGAGACGATAACTGAGACACATAACTATAACATCCTGTGATGGGGTAGCTACATACACTACCAACTACACTTTTCAAGTACAGGTTCACTTTAGGTTGGAATAATGTGTCATGTAAAGTAACCTTGTTCATCAGTATACATTATACGATACAGTTATCTTCTCTAGACAGAGGTAAGCCATAGTGTAATGAGATTCAAAAGAGAGTCAAGAAAGAAGAATGAAGCGTGATAGAGGCGCGGTCGGTGTCCTACCGACTGCGCCAGTTTTGTTCTCCATGCTCTCACAGATAAACAATTACGGGGCGCGACATCGCATTGCAAGAACTTTCAACATTAGAGTAATAAACGTCAACCTCGATCATGCGATGCGATTTCGCGCTGCAGAGATGTTAATCCCGATAGAAGGTACCCGACATTCTAGGCAATATTTGCTGGGCAACATGATGGTTGACATGTAGCCTCACATTTTGCTGTACAACAGTTTTTGATGAATAACCTATGAGACAACGTCGCGTGGCATAAAGGAACATGTTGTGATTTAAGCTTAGAATGTGCATAGCGGCATAAAATAGAAGCCTCATAAAAACGAGCGAAAACCGGCGCGGGCGCAATCACCTATAGACGCGCACGAACAGCCACATAATGAATAGATGTTCGTACGGGTCTATGTTTGTTCGCGCCTGTTTCGCAAGTTTTTATGAAGCTATCCTCGTAGGACTTAATTTGTGACAGAGGTGTGACTACAAAGCATGCAGGCGAGTGTCGCTTCGCTACGCACCTGTCGACGGCGAGCGACATGGTGCGGCGGAGCGCGGCGAGCAGGCCGCCCGCGCCCGCGCCCGCTCCGCGCCCCGCACCGCCCGTGCGCTCGCCCGCTGCCGACATCGACATCACACATACACTACACTACCTAGTCGGCTAGTCGCACTACCTGATCACTTCTCTACTGTGTTACTGTTGCTAAGTCTTATAAGGATATGCCGGATATAAGGATTTCGCAGATGCATGCAATTGGTCCAGTGCTAGTTATACTTTTAGAGTAGAAAATAATAAGTCTAAAAGAGATTGAAAGATTCAGAAGGTATCAACAGTACCATCTGTAGCTTAATTGAACGGAAGCAATAGTAATTTGTTTGGCTGCTGGTTTGAATCCCGTCCGGTACAGAACTCTTCATAAAAATATAATCAATAACTACTGTTTATCAAATCATTTTGAATTATTTATTAATTATTTGTATTTGTAACTTTGTGTATGCATGCACAGGTTTCAAATTATTGATTTTGTGTTGTTGTCACTATTTTTTTTTTAATTTTGCATATAACAGCCTAGAGTTATATTCACTATTGTACAGCAATAGAAAAAACTGTTTAGGGCAAATAAACGTTGACCAAAGTCACAAACAAGCTGATCACAACGAGATGGTCCCCGCACTACGCACCAGCGAGCGACCACAACACACAAGCAGCCCGTCGGCCCCGGGCGTCCCTGTTAAATGGTCTCTTATCTAAAACTATGCAAATAGGTAAGTACCTCGTTTTTTGTGCTTCTTTATTTGTTAAGATAGACATTTATAAACTATGTAAATACGCAGGGTCTTATTGGAATGTAGGACATGCTAATATTTAATGATTAGTAAGTATAAATAAATATTACTAGCTTTTATTTTTATCTACCTATTTTATTATGAAACGAATATTAGCCTAGACTAGCTTTTACCTGTGACATTATTTGTATTCATGTAAATTATATGTGTTAATTTTTAAGTATAGTAGATTATACACCGAGGCGAGGGCAGGAAAGTAAGAAAGGTCTCAGATCTCATGAAAACAAACATGTGATCTGAGGCTTTCTTATTTTCTGCCCGAGGTTAGTATATTACTTTTCTCCTCGACGGAGGTGGAAAGCAGCAACTTCATTTAGCGCAGCAGGGCGAGGAGGGGAGAAGAATAATATAAGATGTTAGTTTATTTCTTACTAACCATCCAGCTGTAACATAACATCTATTTTATTGGAATGTTTGAATGTATTCTGTGCTAATATTAGACAACAGTGAATCAAAATATTTTGATATTGATGGTTCTCTGTATTCCTTTCTCTCTCACTCACGACCATAATCCCTTTCGGGGTGGTCCTGACATTGCCACAACTACCAACTGTTTGTTCAAGAATGTGGCAATTCTTTGTACACTTTCTCTATATATCATGGGTCTGCTGGAAGAAATCTCTTCAGAGATAAGCTCGCCCTCTGTAATTGTCTGTGATGTATGCTGTATTTATCTGTATATCCGTGTGTATAATAAAGTGTTAAAATAAATAAATAATGCTCACATTTAGGAATTTCAGTTTCAGGATTGAATGGTGTGTCAAGTGGTGAGAGGTGGCAAGCTTTTCACCCACATAAACACTACATAAGAAACCTTTAATACCTTAGTCGCCACATACGACACCCGCGGGAAGAATTGTGGTGGTCTGTTCTATTTATTATTGTGAAATTAGTTTAATTGTTTTTTTTTAGAGGAAGTAAGTTAAGTATAATTGAGGAGTGTCTTTTCAAAAGGGTTTCATTACATTTTTTGTCTTTTGAAACCTGACTGACAATGCCATTAGATTCTTCATACAATTTTACATACTTAGCTTACTTTTACTTTTCTTTTTATGCAACTTATTTCATTTCAAATGTAACTTGACTACTAGTGATTCCATTCTCTTTGTTGACAACAAAAAGTGACTTCCGCCTGAAAACGGCTCATTTTGCCTTCATTTTTAAACTTTATATATGTTTGTGTCATGAGTTTTTCACTATTTCTGAAAAACTGGACGATGGGAAATAAACCTTTTTGAAAAGACTCTCCTCAATTACTGTTGTAGATACTTGACCTATTCTGTTATGTAACTACCTCCAACTGTCTCAACAGTCATAATCTTATCTATCTCATGTTAATTGTTAAGTTATCTCTATCTTATCTGTTACTTATATTTTTGGTACAATAACCTGAAGGAAATCAAATATAGTCATCAAACAGTAACTATAATAAGCATATCATGTAGGTATTAGCTGTCCTAACTGTTACGATGTCCTAGACTAGTTAGAAGTGTTTAGATAAACCTAAACTATGTTTATTGGACTATCCTTTTAATAAATTGGACAGTTAATAATAAGTTAATAAGTTAGCATTAAACATATTTTAATTTTATCTTCTCAGTAAAAAATATGATTGAAAATAATTCTCAACTTACATTTCCAGTAATTCTGTAGCTTGAATACTATTTTTAATAAAAGGATGAACTATTAAAAGTTTCGAAACAACGACGAAAAACAATGAAGTCACTATTCATTCTTATTTAGTAAAAATTGTCATATAAATTTTTTTTTGACATTTAATAAAGAATTGTTGTTTTGGATATTTGGAAACTTGTGGATTGTAATGTTTATTTATTATATGTAGGTATATGTATCACATATTTAGCACATTCCAGGAAACAAGGGAGGTAGTTTGTTTGATTGTCTGTTTACTTGTGATCACTATCTGTAAGTGTGTCATATTAAATTAATTGTGCAAGTTGCTTAGTGCAGGTACTGTTTAATAAGTGTATTGTGTTTGAATGTATCAAAACTTATCATTACAATGCAGGCACTTTTATGATATTTGTAATTTTGTTGGTATTGAAGGTGGTTGTATAAAGTTATTATTTTTCCTTACAAAAATAATTGTATGTAATAATGTGGACATACACACTGACACATGGGCAGCTTAGTGAGCTTATCTCTGAAAAGATTTCTTCCAGCACACCCACAAGAGTGAGTTTTTAATTTTAACACTAATTACGGTAATTAATTAATTATCTAGTTTTACCAGACTAGGGTAACCAAAAAGGAGGGTTATGATTTTTTTAAAACCTAAATGAAAAACCCTATGCTCATAGTAGGATATAATTTTTAATTTTATTGTGTGACTGTGTGGATGGGGTACCTGCCCAATAAGCTTATTTTATAATTAGTATACGATAAGAAGAAGAATTAGTATAAATAAATACTGTCTAAACATCTAGACAACCACTACCAGGTTAGTAGCACAGCAAAAACGTTTAAACAACTTACATGGGAACGGAAGGCAATTAGTAATAATCAAACATGTTATGGAACACTTCAATTGGAAGCAATTGGCTGGCAATTGGCGAACTGACGTGTCCCACACACAATGTGGGTAAACACCCGACGCGCCGCGCCGCGCCGCTGCGCAAACAAACACCGAGCTACTCAATATAAGCAAAAAATTATATCTACCTACTGTGCAAGGCTGACTTTCTCACTTAGTTTAAGCAACGTGGTAGTGCGCTTAAAACCTGAAACCACAAAACGCAACTGTACCAACAGTATACCCGCCAGATGATGATTTGCGAAGGACTTAACTACTAAGACATCCACAAAATTGTATTAAATCAACGGTTACTAACCTCGTCATGCTCGCTTTAGCACTCGTATGAGACATTCGTAAAGTTTTCCCTTAGTTTTCGTAAATCGTAGCGACTTAATAACGATGATACATAACTTTGAGTTCAACTTACATCACCACATTGCTTGAATCACATTACTTTAGCTTTTATTTAAATGTTGTATTGAACAGACTACCTCTTGTGTTCGTATCAACAGATCTACATTATTACTACGAAAAGGGGTCAAAGGAGCAGGATATTATCACTAATTATTTTACGTATTCACCAAAGAATGTATTTTACTCGTCACTGAAAATCGAAGGCCAGAAAGTTCGCATGCAAGATTGACAGTGACAGTAGGTAGGTATTTTATTGTACCATCAAACGTGCGAATCAATTCATTCAACGTTTATTTGGCATACATTACACGGTAGGTTTTGCTGTCAGTTTTGCCACAGTCACGGCTGTGACTGATGAATAACCTACCGTGTAATGCGTTGACTGATGGTGACTGATGGTTGCATGACGAAAATCTAGATTTTCATCAGTCATGACTTTTGAGTGAACGTGTAATCGCATTTCGTCAATCACCGTCAGTCAGCGCGCGGACAGCGATGGAGTCGGACATGATAGATGCTCCCCGTAGTGCATAGGAGGTGCGCCCCCTAGCTCGTGGGGGTGATTAGGGGGTGCACCCCTACTGTGTAGGGGGTTCGTAGGGGTGATTAAGGGGTTGTGTAGGGGTGATTAGAGGGTGTACCCCCTAGGGCGTAGAGCTTATTAGGGGGTGCACCCTAGCTCGTGGGGGGTGATTAGGGGGTGCACCCTCTAGGAGGTAGGGGTTATTTCGGGGTGCACCCCCTAGCTCGTAGGGGGTGATTCGAATTTGCACCCTAGCTCGTAGGGGTGAACCCCCTAGGACGAAGGGGTTATTAGGGGGTGCAACCCCTAGCTCGTAGGGGGTTATTAAGGGTTGCACGGGTTGCACCCCCAACTAACACCTTATTAGTATGTTGGTAGCATTTATTTTAACACGTTTTTTACTCAATAACGCAATCAAAATTCCAATACAGGCTTTTCTTTTATGAATATCTGTCTGTCTGGAAGAAATCACTTTTTAGCGATAAGACCGCCTTATTTGTACCATTATCGTTTCTTTGTTTCCTTTTCTATGCTGTATTTGTGTTTTGGTGTAAATAAAAGTATATTTCATTCATTCATTCATTCATATCCATACTGTCTTGCGTGAACACGTGTATCCTTTGTGAAATTTTGAGCATGACTGACGGTCAGTCAGAATGACTGTGTAATGTGGCTACTAATTCCATCAGTCACCATCAGTCACCATCAGTCAAACGTCATTCATGACTGATGGTTTTGACTGACGCAAAACCTACCGTGTAATGTATGCCTAATAAAATAAAAATCATCAGATTATGATCATTTCAAAATACAACTGAAACACAACCTGTTAGTTGAGGTACATTTTATGTAAAGCTGTTCTGTTTTTTAATAAAATTACATTTTACGAGCACACCTTGTGAACTTGTGACTATAAAGAACCTACCACATAATTTTGACAGTCAGCTGGGTTGTACGATACGTCATCGGTGACATTACCGAAGCGTTAACGGAGCTGGCCTTTATCTTTTATGTTCATAAATATAGCTTGAGAGTTGTATTTGTATTTTTATTTTAAAAATGGTCTAAGCAACCGGGTTGCATGCTCGGCTGCGGCCTCGCAAAAATTAAACGGGGGAAGGGAGACGGATGGTAACGGAGGTGTTTAGGCTGTATTAATTGATCTGAGGTTTAGGCAGTATAACTAAGCCGTGGGTGAACGCTTCGGCGCACGCGCCTACGCGGAGCTCGGCCTTCGGCCTCGCCTTTTTCGCTTACCTCGGCTTTCGGCCTGGCTCGACCGCGCGGCATTGAACAAGAATGTATGCTATGCACGTGGCTCCGCCATATTGCCTAACCTAACACTTGTGTTGTTGTTCATAACACAATCCTTGAGAAACACAAACCACTATTATATTAAAAAGAAATTGAATATACAATATAGCTTCAATCAATCACTCAATCAAATAAGCCCACATCAACCCACTGCTGGGCATAGGCTCCTTTTTATTGTGCCACTCCTCACGGTCCTGTGCCAATCTGATCCATGTCTGACCCGCAACCCTCACAATGTCGTCTGACCACCGCATCGGTGGTCTACCCACGGACCTCCTTCCTTCTTTTGGCCACCATTCCGATATTGCCTTATGGTCCACCATTGCATTACTCTTTCCCAGAATGCAACTGCTAGTATTAAATTGTATCCACTGGTGGATCGAGATAGTGGAGCCTACAGGACAGAGGGAATAACACAGAGTAAGTATAAAAAGTATTTCTTTCTTCTTAGATTATTCCTTCATATCGGTCAGTGGCCACCCCCCACGGCATGATAAAGTATGATGATAAATCATGTTTTATCTGATTAAAGGGTTTTGCATGTAGCGAATAGACAACGCTCCGTGCTCGGAGGTGAGGTAGGCTTGTTCTTAACAAAAAGACGATGTGAATAAAACAACAAGTTGGGTCGACAGTTATTTTAATTTAAAATTTCAAAAAGCAAATACAATAATCTCCGCATGACTCGTCTCATAAAGCTTTACACGTAAAGTAGTATCTTTATTCAATAGTACATAATAATAATAATAAATATAACAAACAGTGAAGTACTCCGGCGCTAAGAGCAGTGCCTTGCCAGGCCAGTGCCGTGCCGTCTCGCTCACTCGCACACACCCACCGCTCTACTTGTCCTTGTCACTATCAGACTTTCTGCCCAATGGCACTGCTGCTCGCACTCTGCATTAAAAAAAACATTTTATTAGTTAGTTTTCTCTCATAGAAGTCATAGGTAATTAGAGAAAATGGCCTTCCCAAAAACATGAAAATGCAAGAAACATAATTATATTATAATACCATCTATACCATAAAGTTATTATACCTTACAGGAATATAGGCAGTGACATGAGTTGTCAAATGAAACCGTTTTTGGAGGTTTTCAGGAGACTATTCGCAGGCAAAAATTCTAATACTGTCTATAATTCTGAGTCTAACGTGAAATCGTGGATAAATTAATGAAGTAGTGTCAGTATATTTCACAAAATTATCTACGATTTCACTTTAGATTCCCAATTATTCACGGAAACCGAATTGTAAAAATTGATTAATGACTAGAAAACGGTTCTATTGCCTCGCGTCACGTATCTCTTTCTATTATACAATGGTGCCGCTAGGTACATCTCGCTCTCTCAGCTGTATGTTCCTCTATTCCTGGTATAATACCTCTATGATTTATACCTACCAATGTCAAAATTATCTTGAGTTATTTTTAATAGCCTACAGATTAAACATTTAAATATGGAGAGAAAAACTAACTGATTAGAATCAGTCTAATGATTGAGACACGAGGTTTGCATTGAGACATATATTTTTACATACGATTCTACATTTGAGTAACAAAGTAGGTACCTACTATAATAAATTAAATGGTAGGTATACAACATTGTAACAGGAAAAACATGCGTCTTCCTATTATTACTCAGATTCGAGGCAACAAAAGGGGTAATTTTCTGACTCTAACTGACTAACTACTCAGTCTGATTTTTATTAAGTTTTCCTAAATATTGTTATGCAGGCACTACACTTTCGCGAGAACTTCTCGACGAGAATTCTCGGCAAGGACTTTCAAAGGCAAATTACTTCGGCCCAGCAGTGCGATTTTTGAAAATCATTCGAGCGGTTCGGCAGTAGAAAGATGCATAATCTCCATAGTAATTCTGACATTTTCTACTGCCGAACCGCTCGTATGATTTTCAAAAATCGCACTGCAGGACGCCACGAAAACAATGAAGAGCATCTACACTCTCGTTCTCGGCCCTTCTCGTCCGTTCTCGGCGAGAATGATGTGATAAGATAGATAGATAGATAAATCATTTATTTGCACAAGTAACACACACATAAATAATACAGTTCACAAGTTTACAAAATAACATAACAAGGAAACATCAACAGAACAAACATGTAATTTATTGTATGCTACAGCAGCAAATAGGTCCCATCTCAACATAGACCTTGCCCGAAAGCAGGGTGTTGATTTTCAGATGAAACCTCTGGTAGTAGTCAGACCATGGAGTAAGAGGAGATGGCATATCGGCTTGTTTCTATAGAAAATTATGTCGCCGACAAAGGGGGTGAGGGACGGGCGAGGGGAGACAAAAAGCTTAGGGGAGCGTGTCATTTCTCTATGGTCGCAGTACAAACTAGTGCACAATTGGTGGTTACTGTGCACACTTTGTTACACCATCTCTACCAAGGGGAGCGTGTAATTTCTCTATGAGTCAGACGCAGCAACCAATGAGAGATAAATAAAATAAGTAAACTTTAGATGAAATATAGTAATGGAAGAGTAAAAAAAAAAAAAAGAAAAAGTAAAAACGAAATAATATTATATTATACCTACATACATATATTATTTATTATATTATACTAAGCGTAAAATTGGATAAATAAAGAACTATGACACAAAAGGTGCGTTAGTGTAGCCATCAGGCAAGCCAATAATTTGTTTTTTCAAGATAAATTCCCTCAGTTTTCTCTTGAATGTGAAGCCTGACTTAAGTGATCGCAGTGGTGGGGGAATATTGTTCCAGCACTTGGTTGCCTGATAGCGAAAACTGCCCTCAAACGCTACTGTTTTGTGTGTTTGACACGATAGTAAAAACCTTGTTGGTCTTGTGGGGTACCTGTCATGGAAGGGTGAACGTTTGAGCTTAGAAAATAGATACTCCGGTTTCTGATTCTTTAGAGTAGTGAAGACCAAATTTCCCAAATGAAAATGCCTGCGTGATGTCATGTTTAGCATAGAAGCACTATTTATGTAAGGGGTGACATGAGTCCGCGGAGGTATCTTAAAGCAAAACCTGCAACACGCATTTTGTACCCGTTGAATTAATCGACTGGACTTAGACAAGAGTCGTGGTCCATACATCAGATCACCGTAATTAAGAATAGACAGAATGAGAGATTCACAAAGTTTTGTTCGTACGTTCTCACTCAGCAAGTCCCGAATTTTATACAGAATTTTTAGCCTGTAAAAACAGTTACGTACCAGATTCACAATGTGTCCCTCGAAACGCAGATTACTGTCAAACTGGATGCCCAGGTTTCGTGCCTCTTCAACCTTTAAAATTTTTTGCCCCGAGATATGAACGTTTGGCTGGAGATCAGATATATCCTTAACCTGCTTCGTTGAGCCATGTATTATAAACTTTGACTTGTTAGGGTTTAAAACTAAAGCATTGCTCTCTGACCAGAGAGCAATACGAGCCAAGTCTTCATTTAACTTAGGTAACTCAGCAAGAACATCGCTAGGCTTTGCAGAAATGTACAACTGGACGTCATCAGCATAAAGATGGTAAAGACAATGTTTAATTTGTGTCGTTATGTCTGCAGTGTACAGTATAAAAAGCAGCGGCCCAAGAATGGATCCTTGAGGCACACCACGCCTCACTGGTTCAGGATCAGAGACTAGCCTAGAAGCATCCTCTCTTACTACCTGCACTATTTGCGATCGATCCGTGAGATAGCTGGCAAACCAAAGTACCGAAGCCTTATCCATGCCATAATAGGCAAGCTTGGAAAGTAGAAGGGGAATATCAAGGGAGTCAAACGCACGCGAAAAATCAAGTAAAGTCAAAATACTGCCTTGGCCCCGATCCTGAGCTGCAAGTATATTATCAACTACGTCGAGCAAAGCAGTAGTAGTACCTCTTCCCTTACGAAAGCCAGATTGAACATCAGGCAGAATTCGATTATGTTCTACAAAATTACTCAACTGAGAATACACTACCTTCTCAAGAATCTTAGACAGAAATGGCAAAATACTAATTGGTCTCAAGTCTTTAGGCTCTCTGGGGCAAGGTACCTTAGGAATAGGAGTCACCATCGCCACCTTCCACTGACCAGGGAACGAGGAGGTTGTAATGGATTTATTTACTATAGCTTTGATGGCGTCCAGCGAGTGTGGTAAAGTAAGCATAACCATATCCATTGAAATTCCATCAATGCCCTGGGCATTAGACTTTATGGCCATGATAACCTTGGCGATCTCGCCTATATCAACAGGTTTAAGTGACAAAACCTCGCCGCCATGTCTGTGTGATTCAAAATAAGTAACAACTGAGGGTGATACTACAGGACTATTGAAATTTAAAAAATGATTGTTAATCACATTGGGGTTGTCGAAATTGTTAGGTAAACATTCTCCCTTATTGGAATTTAGAACAATATTACTTTTTACATTTTTCCATAGCTTTTTATCATTGTGGAATTGACTATTGATGCAATGATCAAAGTAAGCACGTTTCTCACTCTGTATACTGCTTCTAACTAATCGCTTAAGACTTAAATAATATTCCCTATGTGAATCCAACTTAGTCGCACGATATCTGTCAAATGCATCATCACGAAGTCCCATCATGAACTTAATTGTATCCGTAATCCACGGTACAGGCTTATCTTTGATAGTGACTGTTTTGATTGGTGCATGTTTGTCGAACAATGACAAAAGAATACAATTAAATTTTTCCACCATGACCTCTACTGATGGTGAGTCAATAACAACTGTCCAGTCCACAGATGATAGGTCAACGTCAAAGCGTTCCCGATTGATATTCTTAAGAGATCTAAGGGTAATTGTTCTAGGTAAGATCTTTTCCTTTTTAATGTTGAGCGAGACATTGATCATGGCATGACCCAGTGAGCCAGTAATATTTGTCACACTAATTTCACGAATACTAGCATCCGTTAGAACTAGATCTATGAGTGTCTCTGTACTTTTAGAAAAGTGTGTGGGCTTATTAACTACTTGTTGCAGATTAGTATAATTCAGAAAATGTTTCAATTTAATAGTTTCGTCTTCTGCTTCATCCAGCATATTGACGTTAAAATCTCCCAGGACCACAACGTGATCATAACTAGAAAAATGCGTTACAGACTCCGTCAGTCCGTCTAAGAACGTGTCAATATTGTACCAGTCCGGACGATAGGCAGTACCAACAGCCAACCGCAGCCCGTTTAATCTAGTCGTTAACCACATCTGCTCAATATCTGCTCTCGGATAGTTGGTAGTAAAGCGCACATTAATACCACGCTTGATGTAAAAGCCAACACCGCCACCCCACCCGCGGCGCATATGTAACGGACGCGGCGTAAGAGTGAGTCGGTGCCTGCTTGAAAGATTGCGGATGTGCCTGCTTGAAAGATTTGTCAGACTGTTGGTAACATTAAAAGTTACACAATTAGTTACTGTACTGTCTAGTATGGACTTGCCTTAAGACTGGCATTATTATAAGTAGATAATGATATAGATACCTAACATATAGGAACAAATCTTTGTCCCTTGCGAGATTCGAACCTGCGCTGCGGTAGTCCGCTAGTAGCTAAATATCGATTATCTAGTAGTTATGTACCTAGGGGTACGTCATTGATCAAATAACTAGATGCAGTCTCATATAAAAAATAAATAATAAAAAAATAAAAATTCTTTATTTCATTTCAATTTAGAGGTACTTATACAAAATGATTATAAAATGTCGGGTTTTGTCTGATTAGAAATGTTTAGATCACAGAGATTGCGTGGCAAAGGCAAAAGTGCTCTCAGCTAGACACTCTTAAGAGAATAGACGTGTACAGTTTTCTCCATACAAACGTATTCCCCTGTTTTCTCCCTGGATAACAACACTAGAGCAAATATTTTTTTACCATAAAATCTATGTCACCTCTGCCATGTCCCTATGTTTTGCTTTTTTGCATTAATTAATTACTGTATGAACTAGGGACCTTCGAAAATTACCAATTTTACCGCCCATTTTCAAACATCCAGCAAACAAATTTGACGAATATAAACAAAAAAAGCAAAACGTACAGACATGGCCAAAGTCTTTCTCATATTATTCTTGAAAGAATTATTAAAATCGGTTTAGTTTTGGAGGAGAAAACAGGGGAATACGAAATGCTGTTTTCGTCAATTTTATGTAGATAAAATCGGTTCGAGCTGCAGTTGTCTCTTTCGCACTCTAGTCGGTGGGGTGTATGGGTGGGGCGGATCGGACAAATATGTAAACAGTCGGCAAAGTTACCTATTCTCCAAATTAGCATTTCAGACCGTCTATCCTCTTAAATCTGTCATGTTAGGACAAAGTCGAAATCGCGAACAAAAATCAGCTGTCCCATACAAAACTGCAGTAACTACTGACTCGACTCAAATGTATGGACATCAGATATTTTTTATTTTTATCGAGGTTGGCTCCATAGTAAAAGTTGTTCAGTTTGATGATTTGAAGCACCCATTAAGTATTACTAGGGTGTTTTGTTACACCCTATATAAGCTATTGTAATCTAGGAATAGACCTCTTACTCTTGGCTGCTCCGTTAAGTCTGGGTATCATTTCTTAATTCCAACCATTTTTGATATTTGGCCTTGGCAGAAAGCTTGCGATCATTTGCGGGTCCAATACACATCCGATTGTCTGACCCGATAGTATATAAGTCCCTCTTCCTTCCTTCAGGAAGGATAGGGACTGAAGCTTCCGACATAATACTATTGTCTGATGTTTCCATCCTCCCTGCCATTCCATGCTCCTTTGTGATGGGATGGAGAGGGGAGGAATCAGACAATCGGATGGAATGTCTGACGTCTACAGGGTGAAATTGATATCATTAGCATCCTTTTAAACTAAGAGTCTACCCATCAAACTGAACAACTTTTACTATGGGAGCAAACAAATCAGAGCAAAAAAAAAATCTGCTGTCCCATACATTTGAGTCACGTAGGCAGCGGCGGCGGGTGCAGTTTAGTATGGGACAGCACTTTTTTTTTTGCTCCGATTGATTTGCTCCCATAGTAAAAGTTGTTCAGTTTGACCCATCAAACCACCAGACTACCCATAGACTCTTAGTTTAAAAGAATACTAATGACATCAATTTCACCCTGTATATATTTCCAGGCTTAACCCCTCCCTCGTATGCGGCCAATTACAGACACAATACATAGGCCAAGTATTTCGCTTACGCTGATAGACGGAACATCAGTGTAACCGCGTATGAGACAGCGATAGTCATAAAATCCTATACAATTTGTATGAAAATAGATGTCTGACTCCGGAGTCAGGCAGCCGTCGTAGAACAAAAAAGTGGCTACGTCGATAAGGACAGCAATAAGTAGCGATCTCCTTTTTTAACTAGAGCGAATTTGCTATGTGCATCTCTTACTGAGTGATATGACAAGACATGTGCTTCGTTCTAGTTCCTTCTCTTTCTACGACACAATAAGAATATATTGATCTGCACATGCTCCAAAGCATACGAAGGGGTTAAGAGTACTTTAGGTTATAGCATATTATTCTATGGTTATAGTTAGTCATCTAAAGTAAGCATTGTAATGAGGTACATACTTGGCGGAGATCTCGTTGATCTTGCCGCGCGCGAGCTCAAGGTTGGCGTCAACCTGCGCCTTGTTCATCTCGTAGGCCTTCGGCAGCGTGAACAGAGCTATCCACCCTGCGGACACAAACACATCATCGTCAGCTTGTACCGTCACCCGCGAGGACAACACAACATACACATTACAGAATTGTTCACTGAAAGAAGGGATTAAGGGTAAGTATAGGTACATTGAGCGACGACCAACGGCGGCGGGCCCATACAAAAAGCACGTTTAGTATGGGACGCTGTCTGCAAAGTCTGCATTCTCCGCCGGCGCCGGACGCGTTCCCATACTAATCATGGTTTTTTATATGGGCTCGCCGTCGTTCGCCGTTGGTCAATTTGTCTCAACCCTAAGTGAGCTTCCTCTCTGCTCTTAGGAGCTCTTCTGCGGGGCTAGTACACCAACCACATTTAACACATCCATCTGTCAAATTTAGTCTTCTGTCTCGTTCTGTCGCGTGCAAATAGAAATAAAGCGGAAGCGTGATAGCGCTATATCACGCTATCGCGGGTTGGCGTACTAGCCCCGCAGGTGTGAATAGACCCTAAGGTCATAGCTCACTTAGGGTTGAGACACATTGACCGACGGCAAACAACGGCGCGGCGGGCCCATATAAAAAACCCATGATTAGTATGGGAACGCGTTCGGCGCCGTTCGCCCCGCGTCGACGGCGGAGAATGTAGACGGCGTCCCATAATAAACGTGCTTTTTGTATAGGCCCGCCGTCGTTCGTCGTCGCTCAATGTATACATCACTCAGATCACAGCAAACAATTGATTTTTGCTGTCAAGCTCGTATCCAGACTTTTGTTTCGGGATATTCATAGAAAAACAATGAAAAAGTAAGTGCTGTAATCACTTTTCCATACAAATATTCGGATAAATCCCACCTACAGGTGAAAAAGCGTAATTATAATATGTGGATGCGCTAAGCGCTCGCGGCAGGTCTATGCTCACGCGGTGTGCGGGGAACGGGGCACCGGCAAAGTCAGTACCGCGCGCACGTAAATCGGTATAGGGAGACGCTCCCCCCCCGGTCCCCGCTCACCGCGCTCGATTGACCGCCGAGCGCAACCACTACCTCAATTACACTATGACTTCGATAAGGTTCTAAAGTACTTAAGGCTACACTTTTTGATGAAGCAGTTAAACTAACCGAGAATGATGAGTGTGATGCCGTTGAAGCAGGCTCCGACGTACGTGAGGCACCACAGCAGCACTCCGAACTTGAGCGAGTCCACCAGGTCCTCCACCAGGAATAACCTGCAACCACAAGCAGACCGCGTTACCAATCTTATATCTGTACATGCTCCATATTGATAACCTGATAGTTTTACACACGGTATAGGTATAACAAGGATCACATTGCATTGACAATAACTTGCACTTTGATGCATAAGTAAGACTATCCCATTTCTGGAATGAACAATGTCAATGCAATGTTTAAAAAAAGCTTCAGCTAATTAAGAAGCACGTCATAATATTGAAATTCATTAGTCACTGGTCTATTAATAATAAGGTCCTTTATTGACCCTGATCCTTTTGAAGGGTTAAATAAAGCGTACAAACCGAAAGTACGAGAACTAAAATTAAAGCGATATAACTAAATGATGTTCCTCATGAAGTCATGACTGAGAAGCAATAATATGGAATACCACATCATTATCAGCCTCTCATCGTCCGCAGGGCGTCCCACAACCTCCAGTCCTTTTCTATGCAGTATGTGTGATAAAAATGTAATTATCTCGAAAACTAAGACACTTTTACTAAAGTAAAATTTTGATATTATGTTTAGTCATGTCATGACCTAACCTACCAGCATCCGACGGGTTGACGTCGGTTTACGGGACACCCTGTATATGTGTCGATATAAGTGAGTACCATAGAGGTAAGTATCCTACTATAGAGCCCGCGTATCGCACAAAAAGCTTGGTACGCATCGTAGGCAAATGAGCTATAGATTTTATAGTGATGTGTATATGACAGATAAGGATGTACCAATTACATGCCGATCGGCAACGAGCTATCGATTAATTATCGAAATAAATATCTTTGTTAGGTACTTTTTATTTCAATATGTAATTTTCTAAACTATTAAACGAGAAATGTTTGTATAATATTTATTTGCACACGAAAAACATACCTACAGCAACAAAACAGAATAAAAAGAACGTAAGTGTACAAATGGCGGTCTTATTATTCAAAGGGGTGGTTTAGACCATCAAACTGAAGAACTTTCACTATGGGACCAATAACGAAATCACGAAAAAAAAAATCTGATGTTCCAGACTAAACTACAAATCTACTTAAAAAAAAAAAAAAAAAAATAACGCTCACAGGCACATACATTGTAATGATCCCAAACTAAGCACTAAAGGCTTTTATTATGAAAACCATACAACAACGGCACGAACATATAACATCCATGACCGAACCGGGATTCGAACCCAGGACCCTGGTTTGGCAGTCCGGCGTGGTAACCATTACACCAACCGGGTCGTCGACCGGGTTACTTGATTTCGATGTTGGTCCCATTGTGAAATTATTAACATTATTTATATTAAATGATTTAAGATTTTAAGTAGGTATCAGTATGTACCTAGCAAACATTTAAAAAATATAAATATCGACTACAGCGTCGGTCGCGTCACATCACTACGGTCTCGTGTGGGGAGCGCGGTGCGCGGGTGAACCCGTGCGTGCCCGCCTCCCACGTCTCCTTCACCCCCGCGATGCGTGATTTGTTTTCATCAAAATAGGTATAAAAATCGACTCACCGATGAAATGTGATACTGGATTTAAATTTCGTGTTTCCTAGTATCGTTTTTGCAAGATCGAATCGCACATTTAACCATTCTGATACGTAAATATTTAAAAAATCTCTAGAGGCACGCACAGTGCTAGCACTCAACCACGACTACAAGCGCTCGCGGCGGGAACGTCGTTTTGTTCTCACCCGTGCCTACTGTTCCCACTTCGTTGCGCGAGCTCTATACTACTGGATACTTACCTCTATGGTGAGTACATAATAATAGTTATTTGTTATGCTAGGCTGCAAAGATGCTTTTTGGCGCGAGTACTTTTATTGAAACCTGAGCAAGCGAAGGTTTCAAAGGTACGAGACGCAGAATTACTTTGCAGCCGAGCGAAACACACAATTTTTCACCTCACAACAGCGAGGAAAAAAAGTGAATTGCTAAAAAGAACATTTCAAAAAGTTTTTATTTTCGTGCTGGCCAGTGTCGTGAAATAATTATTAAGCATTTTCAGTGCATTGGCGGTATACAAAAATATTGAATAGACAAATTCGAATTTCAAAAACTATTTGCACGCTAGCGGATAAAATACACTTTTGCACTCAGATTTCGAAGGATAAACAGAATCTTTCCGAGCTTGTGAGGTGAAAAGAAATTTGTTCATCAACGCACAAGGCACCACCAGAATAAAAATAAATAATTTATTGGTTTCGTTCAGTGCGCAGGCGTGGAGAGAACAGTAAAGTTGATGACGCATCATGCACTCGACTCGGCTCGGCTCGGCTCGGCTCTGCATAGCAATCGCCGCTTTTCATTTAGGTACCTACCTAGCTACCTACCTACCTAACGGTTGGGATCTTTTGTCCAAACTTACTAAAGATAAGTTTCTTTGTCTGCACTTCACACGCAAATTACTGAAGCTTTAAGTAGGTACTCACAGAGGTACATACATAGGTATAAGATGCTTTTGTTTGCTCCAATGTCTCGTAGGAAGATGTGTTTCCTCCGAGCCATAAGAAATATTATTTAAGACCAGTCCAGACCAGTAATATAACGTAATAAACGTGACAATTGACAATGACAATTCAGATCATTCTCAGCAATGTAGGTACTCTGAATGGCCCAGGAGTGCGATTTTTGAACCTCAATCGCTGAGCTCAGTAGTTGAAAATCTCGTATGCATCTTTCTACTGCTGATTTAACGTTCAAAAATCGCACACCTAAAGTATGATTTTTGAAAGTCAAATCAGCAGTAGAAAAATGCATATTTGCATAGTAATTTTGATTTTTTAAACTGCTGAGCTCAGTAAATGAGTTTCAAAAATCGCACTCCAGGTCGTAACATATCGCACCTTTAAAGGCAAACCGTTACTAAATGAAATTTTTCAAGAATTGAGTTATCAATGCCATCTTTCTTATGATGCCATAAACTACAAAATGAATTTGACACTTTCCGTTTTAGGAGAGAGATGGCGCTTTTTAGTGCGGTACTAAACTAAAAAAGAGTGAAAAAATATGGCTTGCTAAATGCAAAACTGTGTCTAAACCAATTGTTACATGTCCGTTGAGGAATACTGACGGAAGTTTATAGGAATAGTGTGATTATTTGGATAAACACGCCTGCACATCACGTAAAGGGGATTTTGTCTACCCTTTTTAATTGGTAAAGTGTAACATTTTGTTTAGTCACAGTTTTCTTTTTATCAAATTATGCAATTCACACCTATGGTTTCATTGGTAAAATGTTACATTTAGTATAACTACCCTTTACTTTTATGTTTTGGGATATTTATGCAATTATATTTACCACTAAAGAGTAATGATTGGGTTAGTCACCGTTTTTCTTATCTAGAGAGATAATAATTTTTGGTTAGTTGCAGTTTGCCACTTACATTTTATTTATGTTGGTACTATTTTTGTAATTAAATATTGACTTGATAATAAAATCGAATAGTTAATCTTAGTTTAATGGCATTGAGTATCAGTTTTATACAAATCGAAAACGAAATAAATGTTGTTTTAGGTGCAGTGTGTAGGTACTTACTTGAAAATAAAATATATATTTCTTAATAGGTTTTCATGGTAATAATTAAAAAAAAAAAACGTTGATTCAGATAATTTCATTTTATTGGTTCTTCACTTTCGTGGCTGCTATTTCTTGCAGCAAGCTCCGTACAAACGAAGTACCTACGATTATAATATTTTTTACTAACCAATCTAAGGTAATATTTTTTTTAAATTAAACACGATCTAAATCTTAATCTCAATGCCTGTGGATGAATATTCATGAATTTTCGTTAAAATATAAAGTTCTAATGCTATGATTAATTTAAGATTTGTAGGTATGGAAATCTTTGAGCCACAGTAAGTTTGAAACTATACATTTTAACGAAAATCTCACACAACACAGAGATTAGTTTATAACTTACTTATTCAAAACATGTATTTGACTTTAACTGACTTTAAATGGTTAGTATTGAAAATATAATCAAACTTCGTTTGTTTGAAGCGCGTTTGAAGGACTATCCTCGAATGAAATGACTGCAGCCCCACAAAAATCGATCTGTGGGTGAGCTGAATCACATCCCCGATGCAGATTTAACTTTTTCGCTAATTCTAAGTAATCGAATCGCAACCACAAGCATCACTGTTACTTCATGTTCTTTTTCTACGGATGAAGAAATTGCGGAAACTACCTATGTCGGTAAGAAATAAGATCACCGAGCTCAAACAAAAGAGGAAGATCTAACTCATCTAGCTCAAAATCGTCTTCAATTTCATCATCATACAACTTCATAATTTTCAATGAGTAAGTCTACCTCGGACTTTCCCCCGTTGAAGTAGATCACGACATAATAATATAGACATAATATTGGCTACCTAGCAATCTTAACAATCCCAAATTAACAATGCAAAATAAATGTATGGATCTCTCTTTGATTTCTAATAAAACATGATTTCGAAAATGTTATTTAAAGTATCTTTCCAGCCCCTCTAGCATGCCACCGCCGAGAAAACGACAAAAATCGAGACGTGCCTCCATCTTTATTATTTTACGTACGCCAAAAAGAGCGCGCATGACGTTTTTCTCGTTTAAACGCTTTGTCGTGGGTGGCATGCTAGCCGTGCTGGTATAATTAGAAGGAACGCTAACTATATTATTTTCAATTTGATAGTAAAGTAATATCTTCGAATTATTCTGATTTTATATAGTGTTTTGTATAATTACAAAATTTACACAGTGACTTCATAGTTAATAATCATTATCGAAAAAAAATTAACGGAAAAGTGTTACTATAAAAGTTAAAAACCATAATTAATAATGTTCCAATTAAAAAAATAACTTTTCTGAATTATAATGTAATAAAGTAAAGAAATATCTACACTATAACCTCAAAATACGGCTCAAAGTACAACGTATATAAATTTTATGACGAAAAAACCGCTCATATTTCTTTATATATGCTCCTGTGTAAAATTTGATATTTTCGTTTAGTAACGGTTTGTTTTTAAAGGTGCGATATCAATAAGTACATTACATTGTAAACTAAGTCATCAACGACCCAAACTAGTCCACAGCCCAGCTGGGCATATGCCTATACATGGTGTTAACTTTAAAATCTGCACTCTTCATCTTCACCCTCTCGATCTTGTATCTGATGTAACTCTCCGCACCACTGGGTACTCTCAGAGGCGGGGTCGGATGCAATGATTATAACCGGTACTGCATGTCACAAAGTTTTGCCATCGTAGTTAGATTAAAACAAAATCTTATGATTTTTGCGTTATGACAAGTAAGCCTACACATTTTTGGGTGTGGCCAGTTGATTCGTAGATAGCTAAGTCGTAGGTCTAAGACATTGAGTAATTATGTAATTATAGAGCAGACAACGCGAACAAAATCTGTGCACCATGATCAGCAGTGTGGGGCGCGTGCTGGGAGCGTCAGGCTGCGACGAGCGCCTGGCACAGGCTAAGTGAGTTAGAGCGCGTGCACCCTAACTCGTGTTACAAAACATTACTTCTCGGTAGCTTCTCTAGTTAACATAGTACCTCAATGGTCTAAGATATAATTGATATAACAGGTAGAGATATGTAGTTACCTGCGCAGCTCGCAGACGGCGGCGTTGAGGTGTGCTGTGGCGGCGGCGGCGAGCGACTGCGCGCGCTCCGCCGGCACGCTCACGTCCTGCTCCAACAACCATCTGCAGCAGCAAGCATCACATGTGTTACATATACGTAACCATCGTTAGAGTTAGTGCTAAGTAACATCTTCACCTTTCTAAATTAGACTAATCCGGCATAGATTGCTTTGGCAATACGCGAATTTGACTGAAGAGGTAAACTTATAGAAGCAGTGTATCACAAACCCAATACGATTTTATGACATGTGTGAGGGTCCTTCAATATAAAATAACTTCGGATCCAGTCCGTAACCGCGTTGGGACAAAATGATCTACGATCGGATTTAGTCATTCATTCCGTTTTTCGTGGAAGAAATGTGATAGATTTTAATATAATCTTATCCAGCATAGCTAGCATGCCGCAGTGATACAGCGCTATCACACCTTAGCTCTCTTTCTATTTGCGTGCGAACGAACGAGATAAAAGACTTGATACAGCCGTATCACGTGTAGCATACTACGAGTGCAGCTGCTTATCCAACATCATAGAAATTGGCTGATACAAGCGCAGTGTTAGTATATACCTACCTAGAAAGTGTTGCCACGTCATTCCATACAGAAACCCTTAATATTTTACAAGTGCAAACTTAAAAGTTATAGTTAGTTACTTGCCAATGTTTCTGGCAATCCAAAAAGTCATGAGTTCATGTATGGGTGTAGTAATAATAAACCGAACATTGATCTTGACCTTTTGCTATCAACCGAAACAGATAAACTCCTGCAGACTGCATCTTTCAATGTAAGTATATTAAACTCTATGACGGGTGTTACACGCTCCGTCTCGCGTCAGTCTAGCTAGTCCATCAGTCTGGTCACGTCAGACTGACGAAAACTATTAAAATATATGAAAATCCTTCAGTTTGGTCCGTCAAACAGTGGGTTAGGGTTGAACTACACATGGCCACACGCGATCGCATTTTTCCGTCGCTCCATAATTTTCCGTCACTCAGGAACGTCATTTGCTAGAGCATATAAGATAGACGGAACGCGATCGCACGCGGCGTGCTGTTCCGTTCCGTCTATCTTATATGCTCTAGCAAATGACGTTCCTGAGTGACAGAAAAGGATGGAGCGACGGAAAAATGCGATCGCGTGCGGCCATGTGTAGTTCAACCCTTAGACGATTAGTCTGACATCAGTTTAACCAGACTGATGGAGCAGACTGACGCGAGACTGAGCGTGTAACACTCGTGTTTCTGTCAGTAAATAGAAAGGTTTATCGATTTCAACAAAGTAGCCCGAGACAACGAACTATACAGATATCGGCACTACATCAGCGAACGAGCGGCGCGTGACGAACTGTGAACCGATCACAAGCCAACTGCCTACGCTATTAGAAAGTAATCCTACACAAAGCACTTCGTTTTGTTTATTTGACTTTCTTTATAGAGCTTAACTGGGCTTTCTCAACTGTAACTGTAACTTAAATCACATCATTGTCTACAAACTGATCACTTCAGTGCCACTAGCATCCCGAGAATTTAATATACTTAACATCTAGTATAATGTAGGTATCACTCACTAAGAAAGCCCGGAATTTTCATGGAAAAATTGTGTTGGGACAAATTATTAGGTTCATGAAGAAACTACCTCTACCGAGAGGATTTTTATGTAGACAATTATGGACAATTTGTAACAAGTATTCATGTATTATAAATTATAATGTATCCATCCATATTACTACAGTAGGTAGTTATATGTATTGCACTATAAAAAGGTCTACATTTAGTTGATTAAATCTAAGTAATTTATGGAACAACTATCAGTTGTAAAGGGCTAAAGATTAGAGAAGTTATAGTTGTAATAACATTAGTAATTAATATTACCTAACCAAATAATTCTTACTACAACTTAATGCTTTATTTATGATAGTTGGCAGGGAGTCGCGTTGTAGGTCTGCTATAGGGTAGTCGCATCGCGAGTCGATTGTTGGTTGCCCCCTCCCCGGCCTACAACGAAGCTCCAGTGGTGGCTTAAGATAGTGTTCTTTTCGAAAAACAATCCTTGAAGTCACCAAAATACATAAGTTACCGTACAACGTCAAGCACTCTTGCTACAAAAACTAGACATTGGCAAAATCATCACATACCCAAGATGGCAGCCATTTTTTTAAAATATAGAATAGAATAGACAGTTGGCAGTTGAATCAGTTTTTGACCACCCCGAAAGAAATGATGGTCGTCAGTTTATGTATCTCTTTATGTATCAACCCAGAGCCTAAAGCACTGAAGATAGAAAGACATTTTTGATATATTCTACACAGTAGGGCTCGCATGCCACTCCCGAGAAAACGATAAAAATCGAGATGTGCCTCCATCCTTATTATTTTACGTATGCCAGAAAGAGCGCGCACGACGTTTTTCTCGTTTAAACGCTTTGTCGTGGCTGGCATGCTAGCTGTGCAGGATGTAGGGAAGTATGATGTTGAAAAACTACCTCTAAAAGGGTGCAAAGGAAGTTGAAGTTTTCCGAAATCACACGCGGATAAAGTCTCGCGCAAAAAACGCTATTGGTACTTATATAATTTGATTATAGTTTAATATAGTGCGTACAGAAAGCACAGTCAAGGTGTTGCGCAAGATTGGTGGCGCTGCGCAGTTCAAACACAGATGTTCTGGCGATTGTTTGATCGGTCGCGATTCATTTACTCGTTCCGAGTGATCTCATTAGTTACCTGGGTATGTGTCGTGGAATATTTTACGATTTCGTTGCTAATTTACTGATCATGTACAATTAGAATGGTTATTCTTCTAACAACTTAAATTTTATACATACATACATACATAAACTCAACGTTTTTCCTTTGGGGGTGGTCGAAAACTTTACACAATGATGTATAATATATACCCTTAGTCTAAGGGTCAACGCACACCTAGCGGAGAACTGTTCGAACAGTTTTCATTAATCAGTTGAAAATGAACTCAATGATGAATAGATTTGAAAACAGCGTGCAAGAAAGATTGCGAACACGTCACAGGGGGTTCTCTTGCACGCTATTTTCAACTCTATTTCAATCATCATTGAGTTTATTATCAATTGATTAATGAAAACTGATCGAACAGTTCTCCGCTAGGTGTGCGCTGACGCTTAGGGTACAATTGTACCATCGTTCACTTTTAACAGTTGATGATGATTGATGTCTCCTCATGTCCAGTGGGAGTTAAATTATAATATTGAGTCCCTATTCTATTTGAGAGCGAAAAAGCAAGATCAAATCAATTCCAAACGAAATCGAACCTCGTTGGGGAATTGTCACAAGCAATCGAATTCTGTTCACTTGAAATCCAATTACTTCAATGTTTTCAAGAAAATATTGTGTTACTGTGGTTCGGGTTACCTACATATTTGTGACGTCTAGTCTTTCAATATTGGATTTGTCAATTTATACATTTGGTTGGGATGGTAAAGTAAAGTGAAGTACCTAATAGAGGATCAATTGTCTGTGCACATCACCGGCAAGATCAAGTCGTGCATTCTTTTAAAAATTTCTAGACCTGTTCGTATACCTAAGTATATACATAAACTTAGAACAATCTACTTCGAGGTGGTCACAAACTTTGATACAACTAGGTACGTGCAGTTCTAGCAAGGCTCACTTTCAGCATAGGTTTCAGAATGGAATGACCGTTTTTATGTTATTAATTATCAATTTTACATTAACAGGAAATCTAAACGGTTCTAAAATGTTTTGCCCATAACTTTTTCCACCGGCAAGACAAAGCAGTGGCTTCATGATATGTCTCACTAAATTACTTTCAACTTATTTTAGTTCTTTATAAAAATTAGGTACATACTTGAAGGGATGTCCCTCACTGGTCTTCTGCACGGCCTGGAGCACGTTCTTGTAGACGCGGAAGGCGACGGCAGCGGAGAGGGCGAGCAGCGACGCGTACGCCAGCACCGACACCACCGAGCAGCAGGCCAGCGCCACCAGCAGCGCCAGCCCGGCGCCCAGCGCCGCGCCCGACCGTCCCGCCGACCGCCAGTAGATCAGCGACTCCACTGCGGGGAACACGAGGCGTCAGGGGTGGACATATGGCCAGTGGACTCTCTGCTCTGCTAGGTGAGTACCGAGCGAGACCCGATATCACGGTTCGATCATAAGTACTTCAGTTAAGGAAAACTTACATTCAATAGTGTCATCAAGTCAAGATCCGACTGGTTTGTGTGAGAGCTGTTTTACCGTAATATAATACCAGTTTTGGGCTATAATGAAATGGGTAAGGTGAGAAATAATAAAGATAAGTTTAATAAGGATATGATACAGTTACCACAGTATACCTATACCGTTATTGAAATTAGACAGATATGAATATTACAAGTTTTCAGTCATGAAACAACCGTTGGTTTTCGACTGCGAAAAGAAGACGTTTCGAATGCCATTCACGACGTGAGAGATAAGATAACGATCATTTTGAATGTATTTTCACACAATTACACGATAAAACATATCTTTCTCTCATTAAACAAACAATATGGCATGGTGTCCACGTTAGCACAGAGCTCCACGTAGTCGCGGGCCGGCGCCAGCGCCGCGGTCCCGGGTACCGTTAGGGGCGCGGCCCGTCCTGCGGGATTCCTCGGCGGTCGCGGTCCCTGGCAGGAAGGCGCAGAGCGTCGGGAGCGGGAGTACCTGGTCCGCGGGGTGGGAGGTCCTCGTACTGCGCGGCGTGACGCGGCGACTGCTTGGGGCGCGCCATGGCAGCGGAGTGAGCGAGCGCGCCGCGCGGCCCGGGCTCGGTGCGCGGCCCGACCGCCACGCGGGCCACCTTTCACACACGTCATCCGACCCACTGCTGACTCCATGACACTCCGCCGCCACGGACAACTAGACACGACGCGCGATACGATGTCGCTCCACGTATGACTTTGTAATATTATCTTCCTTCCGCGATATTGAACTTGAAACCAGATCGCTTTTATCGCGGAGCTCAATTGCCTCTCGACTGGACGAAAGAGGTTCCTAAATAAACCGCATTAGTGTTATCAGAAAGTTCCAGCCAGATGTACGGCGGACCGATACGATCGTCTCTCGAACCACCTCGAACCAAACAGGGTGCGATGACTCATTTCAATATCCGTCTCAACAACGGGTCACTGGCATGGCAAGGAGAGTCTGTTATGAATTAATTAGGTACTGTTACCTTCTTCAGTCTTTTGAAGCCCCCGCCAGGGGTGGATCCAGCCGTCAAAAAAGGGTGTTTGCATGGCCACCCGACCCGAAAATCGGCCTAATGCGAGTTGGACTGCGGGACTCGCATACTATCGATACAAAGCATTCCATCACAGGAGACGTTTACAAAATGTATGACACCCCGGCCAAGATCTTGTACAGTGTATAGGTCCACGCGGAAAAAGCTGCGGGGCGATAAAAAATGACGTAATAGTAAATGTGTGTCTGTTTGCACATCACAATATCACATCTAGATAAACTCTAAACTACTAAACCGATTTTGATGAAACTTTTACAGAGTGAAAGCCTATCAACCTAAATCAGGGTTGTGGGCATGCCCACCGTGCCTACAACGGTGGATCCGCGCCTGGGCCCCGCACGCACCTACCATGCCCAAGGTAATAAAGAAATCTGCATATGCCTGCTCTTCAAACAGATATTGAAGGGTTGGAAGGACTTTGTAGGATCATAAGTGCGACCCACAAGACAGCGATCGACACAAAATATCAGTATCGTTTATTATTGAAAGCAGAGGTAATTGCCTTAAGTAAATAAATGAGTCCCACAAACGAAAGCAATCGACACAAAATATCAGTAACTAGGTAACTTTTATTGTCTTGTATGCTTTGCTGCAATTTAACACAACAGTGTTCACACAGATGTCTAGTAGTTATAGATCAGTTAGATTTATTATTTATTATAGACATTAGATTTTTCTTTTTAGGACATACTTATTCGATTATATTCAGAAAGAATCAGGACCGCTATGTAGCATGGTCACCCTCAGCCCGCGTGTACAACTGGAAGCACACATCCATGTGGAAGCCTTACCTAGCAGGTATGAATTAACTTGCATCCCACGTACTGCCAGTTATCATGGAAATTACAAGTCTACGAGTCTCGTCTGCCCATCTGATAATGATTGACTTTTAATCGAACTAAATCATAATCCTCTTCGGGTTACAAGAATTTAAATCTATTCTATTGTTACACTATTCTAAAAGCTAGTTAATCATAAAATGTGATTTGTGGCCAGAAATTGAACGTGTTACCAATATTTCACTAACGAAATCTTTAATGATGTCACGCATATTTTTACCATGAGAGAAAATTATCAACAGCGGAAAATCTGGGCTCAAACGGAGTCAATATTGATTCAGATGTTTTGATGCTTCTCAAATTTTTTCATCGATTTTAATTAAGTAACTATTTAATCTCTTGAGTCTTAACATAGGGAAATTAAGTATGTGAACGCTAAGGGCAGGGATGGTACCTATAATGATTATCACAAGTATTGTATTTTTGATATATTGCGAGTTAATTGGTGCAGTACCAACCGGTAGGTACCTACCTATTTAAAAACTTTCTCTCACATGATTCACTGACATTAAATCAGCGCAGAAATCGAAAGTAAACTGAGTACAAGAGTCATGTAAAAAAAAAAGGCTTTCAATGCTTTCATTGCCACGTCCAAAGTTGAAGAACCGGTCCATGTATTTTCAAGAGTTACTAGCGCCCGCGACGGTATCGCAGCAATCAATCGAAGTGCAGCGTTGCCAAAATAAACAGGCAGGCGCTATTTACAACGCAGTAGTAGGGCGAGACTTGGCAGCGGCGCGGGCGCAGCGGGCCGGGGTAGGAGGGCAGTCTCGGTCAATGCCACCGCGCCTTATCGATCACTCTGTACCTACCGAACTATACGTCGTATCCGATACCAATAGTATGAAAATTTTACTAAGTACGGACATTACTGCTCTCTGACCAATAGACTCCTCAACAGAATAGCGACACTACAGTCTGAAGTCTTGTGCAGTCTAGGTACGCGAAATTTTCTAAACACCTTTATGTAACAGCTCAGTTGTAAGTACCTACCTACGTCCAGTGTTCTAATATTTTATACATTTTTGAAATACAATATTATGAATTTTAGCGCTAGGTATCCAGAGAATGCTAAAGGAATCAATGGGCCATGTCTACTTCGGAATGTCAAGAACCCCTACGTTCTTGACATTCCGAAGTAGACATGGCCCATTATTTCCTTTAGGGCCTACAAAGGATACAATGTACCTACAGTTTTAGCCTGTGCCTTCCAATTCGGGATGTCAAGTTTTATTTGGTCTTCATTTTTATATTTTTTACGGACAGAAGACATAATTTTAAGACACCTATTTCATTCTTATTGCGATTCATCGAGTTTATCAATATAAATTTAATTTTTAAATTATTTTGATCTGTAATCTCTAAGTGCAAAAATGGTGAAGATAAAATAATTCGAACTCCATGGAGAAAAACTACATACAGCTGTATTTAAAAAAATTAAAACCTGCCTCCTCTTTCTAACTCTATGCTGGAAAAAGATACGGCAACATCAAATGTCAAATTCTGACATTGTAAAAGTATTTTTTTTCGTAATGGCCGGTTATTTTAAGTTGATTTTATGTTTACCAAGGAGTTCAGAGGTATGCCAGTGACGTCACTGCACGGACCGAAAAACGACGTTATTTTATTAAAAATATCTGTAATCCTTTCATTTTAAAATCTCTGACATAGAAAATATGATTAGTGAGACAATTATCTCGAAATGGTTTTCGATTCAGCCCTCCAAAAAAAAACTTGACATACCGAATTGATAGACAAAAGGTCTTCCTCGAGCTCTTCTACCAGTCTATCACGACACGAGCGATCATAATAATATGCCAATCCGTAGTTACTGAAGTAAATTCATTCCATGGGTTCACACAACACTAGTTTAACTGGTGATAAGATGAAGTGCAATGTAAACTGCACACAGACTCGTTCGACGAGTCTAGCGTCTCGAACTGGATCATGTAATATTATAGAGGTCATAATCTATTCAATCTTATCATTATAGTAGGCTCGTAGGCTTCGCTCTATTTCATGATACAATAAGGGTGTGTGGAAATGAGCAATCCTCGGTCCTTGTATTCGGAACGCCACGCCGCGCGTGCATCCAGTTCCTTCCAATCATCGAACTGCTCGAGATAATATTTAAAAAAAAGAAAAAAGATCTATCTAACAAGGATCAACACAAAAACTGATCTTCGGCTGACGTCATCCAATGGGTGCCCGCTACCTTCAACAGCGCTGCGCTTTCCGGTAGGTCCGCCTCTTGAGAACTCTTCGGCCCTATCGGCCACTTTCGTTTAGCAATTCTTCGGGCTATGTCGGCTACCCTGGTTCATGGGCATCTTTTCATATTTGATTCGATTCCATAAGGAAACTCCGAGCATAATATAGCTTCCCTCTCCATTGCCCTTTGGGTGACACAGTTTTTTTACTAAGCTTTAGTGAGCGAACATGTCTCACATTATTCCTGGCTTCTATTATTCCTTCCTTTTTACGTTTTGTGCGCATCCTTTGACGATCCAGTCCAGCTTAATATTTTGTTAACTACAAAATGCGGGTCGCTATTTCCCCCCGACCTAACTCAATATAACGATAATTGATTAATTATGTAGACCCCTCCAACAGCTACACTGTCCAAGGTCACCAGCGCAGTAAACAAATCACGCCGGCTCCCAAACAGCCTAGCAACAAAGAGAAATGTTGCGTGAAGGTTATCTGGCTAATCTCCTACATTTAATGTCAACAATTAAAAGTGCCCACGGCGTGGTTTATAACGCAGTCTTTGAGATAAAACAATGCATAATACGATCACAGAAATAATAATCACATCAATCACTTTAGGCTATAAAAAGTGGCGATCTACTGTCACATTGGACAATGTCTGGTTTGGAGAGTGCTATTGAAATGTGGATGTTGTTCTGAATATGATATTTTGAGAATGACTCTGACTTCGGTCAAGAGTTCATTCCTCGGGGAATAAGACTTTATTCCCAGAATGAATTGGGATTTTAGACACAAGATAGGTAAGAATGGGATAGGGATCGAATTGTTGGACCTTTTCGAAACAACGAAGAAACCTAGACAAGTCAACTGTTCAAGCAAATGCACATTCAATTTAAATATGATGATTAGTTCCTTACTACGATGGCTCCAATATCCAATACATGAGTAGGTAGGTACTGCACATCACTACCGGTCACGCTAATGTTACTAATGCATCGTAGTTATGCATTTTTATGTCACAATATTAATGGTACAATTTAAATTTTGATGAATTTATTCAGCTTTTTATTGACGTCACGCCAAAGCGATGTCGAAGTTTTCTTTAAAACATGTAATTACTGGATTGCATTAATTATCATAAATTCATTACGATTGTTTTTTGTGTGCAAAAGGCATCTATCAATGCCTGACACGCCTTTTCATCCTGAAACTGAGGGCACAATGTGTGGGTCTTTCTTCCAGTCTCACTAGTTCCGCGACGGATCTCCCACCACAGAACTACTGACAATAAAGACTGTCGATCCCGAAAGGTTTTAAGGACCTAAGTCTAAGGTATATAATATTGGTATTGTGGTACCTAGTACCTGACGTATACTGACGTATGAAATACATAAAGCAAGTGTGAATGGAAAAGTCGAAAGGGGTCGCCCTAGACGTACGTATGCAGACCAAATTGGCAGCATACTTAAGAAGGACCAGATCAAATGTACCCGAAACCGACGAGCGTGTATGAAACGACTTATGACTGTGGAAGAGGCAAAAGAGGTATGTCAGGATCGTAGCCGATGGCGATCAATTGTCTCTGCCTACCCAGGGGACACAGGCGTGAGTATATGTGTGTATGTATTGTGGTACCTAGTACTCATACAAACAGGTAGTTTCTATAATTGCTTCTGACTCTGCGGCCTGTAGCCTGCAGGTCAATCGATCGATAATTTGTTATCAACGTTCCGTGTAACAGACAGAAATAACTTTCATTGGTTGATGCAGTTATTAGTAATGGAATCCAGTGGAGCAGTTAACGAGGAATTCAGAAGTCGGAGCAAAAACTCAGCACGCTTTGGATCCGAGCGAGAAAGTTAGAGATACGAAGAAGCGGTGGCCATAGAGGCATGGACGGTGTCAATGGAATGTAGTACTATATAACATGTTGGCGAAAGAATTTCAAATAGTAGAAATAGAAATACAATGGAGGAGATGGAAGGAGACAGCCGGCATGGAGCTCGTCGCACGCCGGTAAAAATAACGCGCTTCCGTGTAGCGTCGCGTCCGTCGCCGGCGCCCGCGCCGAACCGAACCGAACCGAACCACGTGCTGCGGTCTGATTGAAACTACCATGAACTTTAGAATCATACATCTTGTAGAATCTTGAACAGTCTTTCAAAGACAGACGAGTTACACTGATTTTCCTTGAACTAAAAAGTCTAGAGACAATTAAATGACCATGTCGATAACCATGGTTTCATTGTGCTGTTGAATGACAAAATAACGTAACTTAATGCCTAAAGCCTACTCTAGGTCAAAGCCTTTCTCTCACAAAAGTGAAGAATGAAAAAAAATGTTTGCTTTATTTTGCTGGTCCTTTGTCCAGTTTCAGCTCTTACCTAAAGAGGACCACTGGGCCAGGGCCTGTGTTTAAGGACGAGATTCAGAGGTTTTTCGAGCGTGAGCTTAGTCTAAGTAGGGTCGATAGTGATTTTGACATTTACGTCGTATTTTGAAGTAGTTCGAAATACGACGTAAAACGTGTCTGAATAGTCGACCGACAGAGCTAAAAAAGTATTCTATGGCGCATTCATCACAGTGTTGCCCTTCATGGGCAACTCATCCCACACACGACTCATCCCGCGGGCTCAGTTGACCGCTACTTTTTATGTTGGGGGCGACTCGGACCACTCGGTCAACTCATCCCGCGGTGGATTAGGTAAATAGTAGCAATTCGGTTCTGGCACTCGCCGGCCGCTACCGCGGCACCGCTCGCTCCGCTCGCTCGGCTCGTGCGCTGTGGTCACAAGAAACCTAACATGCTCGTCGCTTCGCTCCTCGCTAACCTAACCGTCTGAGTTGGAAAAGGGGGTTTCCCCATTCACTCCCGCCCCCATCCACCGCGGGATGAGTAGACCCCTTGGGAAATGAATGGGCCGAGTCACCCCCGACAAAATAAAAGGTGTCAACTGAGCCCGCGGGATGAGTCGTGTGTGGGATGAGTTGCCCATGAAGGTCAGTGTTGGACTACAGAAGAGGAATAAAAACGTTAACCATAACCCTTCCACTCAAAGCCTTTCGGATTACGCTTACGCGACCCAATAAGTAGGCAACCTTTGTCGATCCTTAGGATACATAACATAACGATATATGTTACATTGCTAGGATTGATATCACTTAATTTCGTACACACACATCCACGGTTTGAGTATGTAACGGAGACAATAACAATATATTGTAGACAGTCGGAAACGAGATAAACAGAAAATAACAGAAAGATAAGGGAGTAGCTGACAATGACTCCGTCAATAAAGCTATCGTTTAGCAACCTCATAATAACGAACACCTAATCAAAATTCAATAAACATTAATGAGTCTATTAGAATCAAAAACGGCTATCTTTCCAGACACAATGGAAAAATCCATTGAGGTAGCCGTTTTTGATACTAATCGACATAAATGATAGCCTCAACTCAAAGTACATACTTACGTCATCATTAAGACAAAGTATAGGTACAAATTTTCCATTATGAAGAAGATAATTTTGTATAATATCAATAGGTAGCTCCTCATTCTTTAAATACCTATACCTACTACAAATTTAAAACAACATGTGCTAGATAAAGTAGGAAACATGTCTCACATCTGTGAGATCGACTGAAAATAGGGCAGATGTCCATCAAGACTTGAGATTCAAGAGCCGACGCAAGTCTTTCGAAACTGATAGCGAGAAGTATCCAATAGATAGTGATATCATTACATCAATATGTCGCCCGCGACATGTGTGACGGGAAGCGAGTGATCTAGCCGGGGCCCGGGATTCGATGCTAGCAGGTGCTGCTTGATTCGCTAAACGATGTGCACCGAAGAGCGGTCGGCCAGTTAGCGCACATGTCATGCATGCGACGCGCGCTCGCTCGCTGGAACATTTACATGTCACGTAGCGTCTCACATTACCGTCTAGTCATAGTCACCGTGATACTTCCCATTATTTGGAAATTATTTAAGTACACGATTATGATTTATTTGGACAATGATAATGTTAAAAAGAGCCGTACAAGGAGTAAAAGTGAGATCAATTTACAACGGCGATGCAAGAAATACAATACCTATACCCATTGTTTCTGCGACAAGTTGTCGTCCAAAGAAGTCGTACTCCGCGAGATATAACAAAGGTCCACAAGTTCACATTTTAATGTATACTTTATTATGAACAAGCAATAAAACTAATACAAAGGCTTCATAAGAGTGACCTTCCGTGTCGGATTGTGTTTCTTGACAGGAAATGCAAAGCGATGCAAATCCAACCTTATGTTGCAATTAGAGCTGTAAAACAACGTGCTAATAGGCAAATTCGTTTATTGGCTGGCATGTCTGACGTGTTATAGAAATTGTCTCTAATTGAATTAGAGCCCTCCGCGCGGGGTATGTAGGTTAGGGACACTTAGGACATCGACGATGAAATGACTCATCTCATACCCATAAGAACTTTGTGCCAGAATGCTAGCTGTGAAGAATCTACGACATGACTGCTGCTTGAAGACCAAGCTGACATAACTGCAGTATACGGAGATGGTTCAAAGTAAAAGTGAGAGAGTGAAAGTGGGTAGTTGTGTGGTAATTAAAATAAGAAATAAAAGTTTAGTCTATTTCTTAATTTGACACATTCTAATTTGTTTGCAAAATTAATGACAAACTGCTATGATATTTTAGTAATTCAAATGTCTGGAATTTAAAAATGAAATATCTAGAACAATACATTAGAAGTAGCAGGCAACTGTTGTTGCAAGAAGATAATAAATGGATGAACATCTAATAGAGAGAGATCTCTTCTTCATAGCGCATCAGGGACACAAACATGTGTCACACGTAACTACGAGTACGTATTACAATAACTAACTACGTAATGTTAACGGGTCGGTTTAGAGCCATAAATCAGACTGCTCAAACCTCGAGTGTCAGTTAAAATTAGTCTAATTTCATCTTGGCAGAGGTGATGTCTAGGTACGGTAGAGCGGCCGCAGCAGCGCGCATGCGTGCGCCGATGGGCAATCATTCTACTTAAATTAATGAACCTACACAATCAGATTTGCATTTGTGTACGACTTCCAAAAAAAGGTACGCTGAATATAGAAATGTGCGGCGAGTTCACTAGCGCTGTTGTCACGCTGAGTCGCGTCTGCTAAAAGTTTCGCATTGCGGAAGGCGTTTGTTCCTAGCCGTCGGCCGAGACATGGACAATACGAGACAGGTTGTCGTTCCCATTCCTGCACCTAAATAATGGACCAGTTTCAGATCTCAGAACGACCATAATTATAATGTTCTTGTCGAGTTTTCCTTTTTATGAGGCAGAACTCTCATCGGTTTATTGGCATAAACTTACTAACAAACTACTAGGTAAGATCATCGAATCAATCAAAATTAAGTTTCCGTTCAATCACTAAGAGCAATGAATGACAATGACGCGTGCTAGTGACACAATTAGAACGATCATGTCGGACCTTGACATGACATGTGAAGTTATTATTGTTCTGTCTCCGAGCACTGCGCGAGTGTCCGCGCGGCGGCTGCGTGCGGCCAGCCTGCGGCTGCGGCCCGCGGGCACTCTGCGCGATCGATGCCCGCCACCGACAACACCGAGCTCACAACACTGCACGGCGGTCAGTGGGTCAGCAGGGAGCAGAGCGCAGGCCGCAGCCGTAGGTCGCACGCGGCCCGGGCGGCGCGGTGCGGCGCTGGCCGCCGGCCGACCTAAGCGTATTTCTGCCTCCGCTCCCGCCGTCGACAACTCACCTTCGGGGTGCAGCCTCTGCGGGTCGAACCAAGCATCTGGAAGAGAAGGCGGCGCGTTAGCGTGTTAGTGGCGACAGGAGAGAGAAGCGGCGAAGCGAAGCCGGCGCGGTGGACACTTACGCGGGTCGAGGACGCTGCAGAGGGATGGACCGGAGTCCGCCATGGTGACACTTTACGTAACGTGCAACAACTCGGGCGGCCTCCGACGCGCGCCGCGCCCGACTCTCGCGTCGATACTGGCGCGCAGCCCCGCCCCTCCCCCGCACCGCCTCGTCCCGCGCATGCGCCCAGAGGGTCCGCGCACCTTCCATCACCCCTCGCATCACATACACACCATCCTCCACTGACATCTCTTCACCACCACCATACCCACCACAAGTAACAACCATACGGTCTGACTTATATTACATGCATGAGATTATTTAGTAATGACATTATTATAAAGTGAATATGTTAGTGTGCTCCAATATGAAAGGTGTTAGTTGGAAATTTACAGAACATTTAAAGTAAAAGTGTGCATCCTCCGAGTCCTCTGACCCAGCTATTTGATGTGACTTGCGAATCAAACAATGCTATACATATTTACAATTTATTTAGAATAAGTATACCTAGGTAGTTTCTTAACTACGCACTTGCTTTGACCACAGATTAGTCACTACACCAACCTAATGCAACTATATGGTAGGTAATTAGTTTCATATAGAAAGGTTATATGCGGCGTATGGACCCGACACCGAGGCGATATAATTTGTATCGTTTATCGCCGGAATAGGGTCGGAGGTCGCTGTGACCTGTGCGCTGTATTGTATATCACGCATTGTCCTGAATTCCTGAGACCGTTGGAAAGGTTACAATCTACCCTGACAAGGGTACCTACCTACCTATACTACTGACATTTATATATATAAAATGTAACAAATACGATCACGTTGCGGCGATGCGCTTAGTTTACCTAGCCTTATCTATTACTTACGATGATTCACGAAAGTGACGTAACCCCACCCATCTAAGTCGTCTAACCAACAATGTTCATAACTCTGTAATAGCAAGCAACATAATGATCACACTTCGAGACGCGGTCGCGAGGTAAATTTTTATTATTCCGTGATGATAATTATGCTATTAGTATTGATGGCCTGCAATTTTGCATGTCTATATGGATCGACAAGTTTCTGTCTCTACAAAGTTTACGTTTAAAGTATCTAGCTAATTAAACTAACATTTTCAAATAAATGAAAAGCGATCGAGAAGTGTTTAAACGTAAACAAAACAAAGCCCACTACGAGGGGGCGATTTGTTTAATATACTTACTTACATATATTACTCTTTGGTTGCAGCGCACACACCTATTAAGCCTACACATACATACGGAATTGCGATCCGGAATTCCGAAGCAGAATTGTGATTTTATATAGGATTTGACACCTCATGAAATCGGGTTTAATACGTACTACGGTGTCTTGCATTCGAATATCTAGTACGAAATAGTACGCTTGAGATAGTGATCAGCAAGAATCCGTAACGACGAGAAAACGTCGTCGTCATCGTCATCGTCGTCGACGTCAAATTAATAAATTAATTTGAAGCCATTCAGTAAAACAGAAATTCAAGGTCTCCACAGTACCTACTTTTCCTACTTGACTTCACCTAAATTATGCAGATCGTGCTTAAAGAATTGCAAAAAGAGATAAGGGACCAAAATCCATGGAAATTTTCCACGATAATTATAATACAAAGCCTAATAAAAGACACTGAATTCCTAACTCCTATGTCAAACTTACTTTTTACCATATTTCACACAAACATCACTTGTAGACATGAAATGGCGCATAAATGGTATAATTACCGGGGCAGTCGACAGGTAGGCGGGTTAGCTATGTATGTTATGTATCTAACGAGTAAAGTAAGCATAGGGCTCCGTGAGCAAGGTGAGTCATTGTGGCGAGCGTGCTTGTGTTACTATTACAATCACGCACTGGTACAGGTTACAGGTGACGCCCTCACTGGACTTTTTGCCGGTCCGTTCCAGCCAGTAATGGATTTAGCAATAATTAATCACAAAGTGAAGTACATACTGGAGAGTTACTCAGAAAACTGGGCCCTTGAACTTGAATCTACACAAGTAGGCACTTGATTAAAGTACCTACCTAGTCCAGAAATCATTATCCATCAAACTTCAATTAAAATTTTAACCAAAAAGTGCCAAAAAGCATTGAAACGCCGACAACGCAAGATCAAGATAAAAAAATGAAGATCGACACTGAGCCGAAATAGAAGACATTGATTAATCGGGCGCATCGCACAACAATTTATGCAGCGAGCGAGTAGATACAGTGAGGACTGAGGACTCCATGCCATCATGGCAGCAAGTTAAAAATAGCCGCGACAGCCGACGAGAGACGTGTCGTCGTGTGACGTCACACGCACCTGCATTTTCGCTGCCGACATGTGACGATCTTGATAACATACGTGTACCCGGGGAACTATCAAAGAGGAGGGGTGTCTATGATGACAACTAACAAAAGTACTAAAACGATAACAAAATTTAGACATTATTAACGCAGATGTTGTTTGCGATAAATGTTGAACCGCCTCGTTCTAAATGCTATGTTCTCATTCTAAGTAAGGCCTCCTCTGATGAGCGCTACTGAAGTACTCAATGTATTGTATGTTCTTAGTTACATCATAAAGATTTGCTTCTGACAGAAAACAAGAATACTATTAATCCGTAGGTATAGGGACGTAAACTAAAAAAAAAACAGGAGCTATGAATGCAAAATCATGTTGTAAACAAATCATTTAGTCAGCGGAGGGGAGATTCCCATCGGCGGCATCGATGTTGTTCAAGTGTATCAGCAGTTAAATCAACCCCTTCCCCTTGTTATTGCTGCGGAAAAGGGGTTTGCATGATAACTTTCCAAGAGAGTGAGTCACTTACTGACTACCGTAGCCGTAGCCTAGTAACAGTTGTACAAACTAATTCGCTATGCAAAATCAGTCACCTAAGTTGAAAAACTTTGTTTGAAATGCGACTTTTGGTCGATCGATATGTACTATCGGAAGAAGCGTTAAGAAATGTATAGCCCGACAAACGAATAAAAGTAGGTTCAGTAATCGCATTGCATCAAGGGATAGTTACAGAGATCAGACGGTGTGTCTGTGCGGCGTGCGGCGTGCGGCGTGCGGCGCGTTGAGTATCGATCCCGACTTCCCTCCCCGGGCACCCCCCACACCCCTGGCCTAGCCCTATTACTTCAACGTCTGGGTTTTTCAGGATAATTCACATAAGACTTAATATTGCTGTCTGAAATCCATGTGCGCTGCCGATAATCATGGCCTAAATGACATCTTAGAGCGACCGAGAAAGGTCCTTCACTTTTCTTATTTTTAGAACGTCAGATTCTATAAATATCCTGAAGTTTTGATGAAAGTTAACAAATACTGGCAAAAGAAATTTATTACTTATTCGGTAACTAGAAAACACAAATCAATGATCAGATATTCCAAATAAGTCATCATTTCTGTTTGTCAGAAAGTAGCGATAATCGAATAAGGATCAAAACGACCCTCTGTGTTGATGCGTCATTAGAGACAAAGACAAGTAAACAAAGTGAGTCGGCAGCAACATGCCTGTCCCCAGCTCTCGAGCACAAAGGCCAAAGGGTTCTACATTCTACGCCACATTTTTGCGAAGAGTGTGAAATTAGGTCAGGGGTGACTGGAGGGTGCGCGAGTCTCAACAAGTGCTAACTGTTAAGTTAGTGTTAACTCGGAAATAGGAAAACTGTTAACGAAGCTAATAGCTTTGCCTTTCTTGGTACTATGGAACATCAACCAAATAAAGAATGCTGTAATACTCGAGACATTTATTCAAGAAGATCAAAATACCACCACCACTGAAAAAATTCGATGTAGGTATACATCGTATTTATTTCAGTGGTGGTCGAACTTGTAACGAGATATAAAATTAATGCTCCGACACCCATTAGCGGGACTTGAATAAATACCCATTTATAGATAACGCTTCTACCTAAATGAGGAACATTGCCAGGGCAATCTATAGACATGTGAATCATTATTGTATTTAACATACCATTAACATACCAATCATTTCTGTCCCTGTCAACAGTATTCTTTGAGTAGATTTTGAGAAAACGCATAAGAGAAATCGATCGTCAAAATTATCTATTTGAATTGGCGCAATAAATGAGATCGGCATTGTATATGGATTTGATAGATTCTTCGAGAATTGAACTAAGTGTTATAGAAGGTCGGCAAGCTATATTCCTTTATAATCGGTATTGTGTGGAGACGATAAGCTTATATCAGGTAGTTAAACAGAACAATTCAAGTTAACTACGGTAACTAATGTAGTAAGAAAGAACAATGTTGTATGTAGATAAGTGGTTCACTATCACTCATTGAACTCTATTTCATTGGGGCGACAGACACGATACTAGCTTGTTTATTGGCATTGTAAATACAACGGCCATTTGTTGAGGTCGATCAGGTCGAATAGATCGTCGCAGAATAAAAATAAGACTGCACATAATGTGCATGAAGAAAGATTGGGAAACTAGTAAAAGTTGATCTAACTACTCAAACTGTACATTCGTTACTCAGGGAGATGACATCGAAATGCTTCACAGAGTTGTAGTGTTTAAAAAAACAGCGTCTTGATTCTTGAAGCAATTAAACACAAGCTACATATAGATCACATCAAAGCGAGTACCGCTGGAATATCTGCTGGAATTATGACGCAAAAGTTTTTAATAAAACCGTCTCTAGTCGTCCGAGTCACTTACAAAGATTTATATTGCAGAAAAGTGATCGAATACCAATAAACATAGTGTTAGAACAGTACAATTTATAAATTAACCAAAGCACCACTACTGCCATCACCAGAACAAACGAGCAATATTATAATTGACATAGTTTTCCTGTCCATCACCCAGTAATCAACGGAAAACTTGCATACTTACGCGTGATGTCGTCACCGCTTCCGGATCCCATGACGATTCGATTCACAATAAAATCCACACAAAAGGCGATAGTCCTTGAAAGCGTGACTAAGGGTTCTGTTGACGACCCACACGAGATGACGGCGCTCGAGGCTCGAGTCGAGGCTACACACGAGTTAGGCACTGAAGGCACGCACTGCGGCTTGACGTGAGCGCGGCGCCGAGGGATCCTCGCTTGTGAGTCGATGCCGACGCCAGCGGCGACTCCACCGCTTCACTACTAGTACTGCTAAAATTAGCGATGGTGCCGACGTGCCCGACGGACGCCACGACGCGCCGCGCCTGTACAACCGTGATCGCCGGCGATCTATACCATGCCGAATGCCATTCTTTCGTTTTGTGTTTATCGGTGTAATTGGGTATTCCCATACATTAGGCAGTCCTATTGTTTCAAAGTCAAACTCGAAGGCTGGCTGGCTATATTTCATTGATTTTGTTCAGTCAGTCATACATTTTTTCAAGACCAACATATTGCTGTAGGTACTTCTATCTTGTTTTCTTTTTAGTTTGTTGAGCATTTAGCTGGTTCAAGCCATTTATTTTTTCATGATGTGAATCTGAACGATAATGTCTCGTTATTCAGCGTAAAGTAGATTAGTTACTTTCATATTTTGAGTCGAACAAACCAACTGGTTGCATGCCTGATAAGATAACGATGTTTTATCTGTCTCTCCGGCGAAAAAAGTTATCACACCAGTTTTGCTGAATGCATATTTCTTATTTTAGGTAAATTTCTGTCATCGAATTAGAAATTACATCACTTGGTTAGGTACATACAATATAACGTGTCGATGAAATGAGTCATTCGAGCATGGTTCATGGAAATGCATCGATTTCTGCCGTTCGCGTGTCTATAGCTCGACGCATGTCTGTTTTAGCCTATTGCTGCTAAAAGTGGTAACTAATAGTTCTCACTGATTTCCTCATCTTCTGATGATTTGGGTAACGATCGCAAATTGCGAAACAATAAGTAATTTCCAAAGAATCTGAAATGACTAACTTGACTTATAAATACGTATCAAGTAAAACTCAAATTTTGTGGAAAATTCATGAGCAATAAATGTCTTTGTATACGCTGGCTTACTCATCTTTAAGATGTTGTGCTAATTTCAAGTGGTGAAATGTTCCGGAAGTCGTATCGCAGTTATTATTGCACATAAATAGCGGATGAAACGAGAGCATTGTCGCATCAGGTCAAACGTCCTTTCTTCGAGCGGAGAGAGGCGTGGGCCGTGGGTTTCAGCGGGTGCCGTTAGCCGGTCGCTGCAGCGGCAGCGCGGTCAACGCTCTTGCCGCTCCGCCACCTTTGCGGCTGCGGCCGACCTCCCCCCCCTTCCACATTCAGCCTCGCCAATACACCCCCTCCTCCCAATTACCTACGCGTTAACTATTGAATGCTAAGCGACCATTTTTTGCTTATATTTTTTGCAACGATTTCTAATCACAAATATTTTAACAATCGCCGCAAGTTCGGTAACTGTGGACTTTAAACAGTTTTTAAGACACCGAGCGTGCGATTTTATGTGATCGTTTGTTATCTACGTTTTGTTCACCTGCCTGTCTGTAGTTCTGTACTGTAGACGTGATTCTTCACGCTCGGAAGCTTTCAGGGTTCGCCTCAGGGCCGTAGCTAGGGGGGGGCATCGTGGGGCAATGCCCTACCTTAAAATACCAATGCCCTACCTTAAAAATCACCCAATCATTACTTCTTTCCTACATGGGCAACGTCTTTACTATATGGGCAAGTAGGGCATTTGCTCCCTTACAAAACTGACAGAATTCTGGTCACAACAAAGTTCCAGTGCTGTGAAATTTCGGGCTCGCTTCGCTCGCTCCAGCCTTTAAATTGTTTTTTTAAGTGAACTCGGACTGACACTGTTTTTAGACTTGGTGTGTGAAATTTCGAGCTCGCTTCGCTCGCTCCAGCCTATGGTATTGTGCCGTATGAGTTACCAACACCGTTTTAAGTCCTGGAGTGTGAAATTTTAAGCTCTCTTCGCTCGCTCCAGCCTATGATATTATGAGCGTAGTTAGGCTAATGGAACTCATACCAACACCGTTTTGAGTTTTGGAGTGTGAAATTTCGAGCTCGCTTCGCTAGCTCCAGCCTATGATATTATGAGCGTAGTTAGGCTAATGGAACTCATACCAACACAGTTTTGAGTTTTGGAGTGTGAAATTTCGAGCTCGCTGCGCTCGCTCCAGCCTATAATATTACGAGCGTAGGTAGACTAATGGAACGCATACCAGCACCGTATGTGTTTTTGAGTGTGAAATTTCGAGCTCGCTTCGCTCGCTCCAGCCCATGATATTACGAGCGTAGGTAGACTAATGGAACGCATGCCAACACCGTTTTGAGTGTGAAATTTCGAGCTCGCTTCGCTCGCTCCAGCCTTTGAGTGGTGTCGAAGGGGAGGATAGGTAGGCTAATGGATCTCAGTATCACCATCGTTTTGAGACTTGGTAGTTATGTTCTTTTCTCATCTCATCCAAAAAAACTGCTCTTTGCTTCCGCCCTACCTTAAACCTCCTATGCCCTACCTTCAATCCAGTCCTAGCTACGGCCCTGGTTCGCCTTGAAACGAGACGGCGGCCATTTGAACACTCATTGTGCTGCACAAAAACTGTGTGCAAGTCACATCGACCGGCGACCGGCGCACTTCCAAAATGGACGATGAAATCATACCGACGCAAATAGAGCCTACTGTATAGTTTACGAATATATAGCACGTGTCATGTTTACTTTATCATTATATTAAATTAAACACAGGATACCTACGAATAAGAAAAGGACGACTCCTAATCCCTACTCTAGATTTTTTTTAATTTATGTAACTAACTTCATTAACACTCTTAAACCTCGTCATTACATCATATCGAAATCTAGCTGCCTTTATATAGAAAGGCGTTAACTAAATGCTACGGCTGCTACTTACCGAGTCCCATCTGGCAGAAGATGACCTCGGCCTCGATGACGTGCGCGACCGGGGCGCGCGGGGGCTCCGGCTTCGGCTCGGCCGCGGGCTTCGGCGGCGCGGAGGGCTCTTTGGGCTTAGGAGGAGCCGGCTCCGCCTTGGGCGGGGGCACCGGCGCCGGCTCGGGATGCGCTTCCGGCTCCTTCTTCGGTTCGGGTGCCGCCGCCGGTTTAGGAGTCAGCACGGGCTCGGGCACGGGTTCCGGTATGAGCGGTGCCGCGGCGGGCGCGGGGGCAGGAGTGGGCGCCAGCACGGGCGTGGGGTCCTGCGGGGCGGCAGCAGGCGCGGGCGCGGCCTGCGGGCGGTGCAGCGGCGACTCGCCGGCCGTGTCCGCGTCGGACTCGCTGTCGGTGAACTTGTCGGCGAGCTGGTCTTGCAGGCGGTCGGCGGAGGGCGCGCGCGGCGTGTCGACGAACTCCTCGCGCTCCATGTCGAGGAAGCTCTGGGCGGCGGCGCGGTGCGCGTGCAGCGGCGACTCGTGCCGGTCGCGCTCCAGGTGCTCGAAGTCGTCGGTGGAGTCCTGCTCGCGCTTGAGGACCGGCGCGGCGGCGGGCGCGGGCGCGGCCGCCTCGGGCACGGTCGCCTTGTCTCCGCCCGCGAGACCGCTCAGCAGCGCGTCGGCGCTATCCATATTTACTACTAAAATAATAGACTAGGTAGATAGTCTCGAAGGTGATCGATAGGGTGCGGCAGAACGGACGCGAGGGTGCGAGTGCGGAGGGCGGGTCCTGTCGTGCCTCCTCGCCGGATCGGACTGAGGTCTGCGAGCCGCTCGACGGCTAGCGGCTGCCGCTGCACGACGTCACTCAGCACGAGAAACGGTATTACTCATCGTCGACCCCACCGATGCAGCGGGGGCGGCGCGCTTGCCGGTTTACGATATGAACGAGTTAATTAATTTTTTCGGAAGCCAGGTGTACCTCGCAAACAAAATTGTACTGTATAATAAATTTATTGAGCAGATTAGAAAGACGCAGGTGTATCCTGTTCGCTGCAAAATCCAACAGGATTTCAGGAAAAGGCAAAGTTATTGACTTTCAGTTAGAAAACTGTTTTACCGACAGTGCCCAATGCAGAGCAAAATTTGAGTTGACAGCTCAATTTCCTTCCGCATGGTGCGTTCTAAAATACCCATTAAAATTCATACGATTTCAAATTCAATAGTATTGCGATTAATAATTTAGGCAATGAGTTTCATAACGTGTGACTCGGGGACTCCGAGAGTTTATTTTCGAGTAAATTAATATTTCTATGATTTAAGTATGTTTTTGTCTTTCGCATATTCGAGTGATTTTCGCACGGGATAAAATGGAAACAAAAAACTTTTGAACGATTTTGAAGGACTATTCGTTTTATCAACAAACATTTAAAAAACACTTTAACTGCGTTCACACGCACGCCGTGCAGCCCGGCAAGCTTAGGCAATGAGCGTTTTTTTTTCGTTTCATAGTAGATCGATAGATGACGCTACGGTCTATACGAATCTATGTCAAACACTGAAAAATTATCTTTCCCCGAAATGAGGGTAAAAGTGAAGTGAAAAAAAAACAAAAATCTTTTGGAACATATTTTTTTTATTATATTTAACTATATTTCTTATGCTAATTTACTCTTTAAGGTGATACAAGACTACAATTTGACTAAAATAAATATAAAAACTCTTTGATCATAAGGCAAAATCTGAAATTGAACTGGCAATAAGAAAACTTGAGCTGTCAAATGTCATTGCTAATCAAACTCGTATCGTAGCATTTACTTTGTCGTGTTTGTTAGTTTACTTCAGAGAGTCACGTTGCAGGGTTTGCCTTGAACACTTGTCTCTCGCGTGGTGTTCGCGCGGTTCGCGTCTCAGCCTGCCACGAGGCTCCAAAATCCTTCTCAGTTGTTCTTACTCAAAAACAATCCTCGAGATTGGATAGACACTCCCTCAAACTACTTGACACTGGCGAAATCTAACAAGGAAACGCCAATAAATAAAAATAGAATAGAATAGTTTACTTCAAACTGCTTTTCTGAAAAACAACGAAAAAGGACTGTATTTTTGGCTAAGAAAGAAATCGAAAATAAATTCAATTTTTTTTTGATGACGTCTTCCAAATCCGAACCAAAGAGAATGAAATCTCTACGTTTTTTAGTCTATAGGTGACATTGCAGAGGAAGTTTTTGCTTGACAGATTGTCGTACAGACACTACTGCCATCTATTGAGTTATAAGAAAACGGCATTTAAAAAAAAATAGAAAAACGCTCATTCACTGCACATTGAGGCTTCTTTAAAGTTAAATGGTAACAATCACAGGTCAGATCTACCCGAAACCGACGAGCATGCATGAAAGGACTAATGAATGTGGAGGAAGCTAGGGAGGTTTGTCAGGATCGTAGCAAGTGGCGTTCCGTTGTTTCTGCCTACCCCAGTGGGAGACAGGCGTGAGAATATGTATGTATGTATGTATCACTTTGCAGGCGAGTCGATGTACAGCGGGCTGCAGTGCGATTTTTGAAAATCATACGAGCGGTTCGGCAGTAGAAAATGTCAGAATTACTATGGAGATTATGCATCTTTCTACTGCCGAACCGCTCGTATGATTTTCAAAAATCGCACTGCTGGTTGGTTGCCGGGCTGCATGGCGTGCATGTGAACGCAGCAAAGGTATAAGGTCATAATGTTATTTTTTTTAAGCACTTGTAAAACAGGAAGGTGGCATAGGTATACATCATTTTGTAAAACCACATGAGAGAAATAAATATAATATTGTGATTATGATTATTTTAGATTAGATTAGATTAGATTAGATTTCTTTATTGCATTCATGTACAGCATTTTGGTCTAGTCGTAAACGTTAATCATGACTAGGAATAATAATACAGTACAGTGCGACATAAAAGAGTAGAAAATCAATGAGGGCGCTGCCTCCACGCAAGAATGTCAAAATCACGCATAACCTGGCCCGAAGACCGACCTACAATTTGTACTAAAATATTTAGTTCCTGTTGTCACCGTTTTCTACTCTTTTATGTCGCACTTTATGTATAGCTTTATTCAAATAAATAATTATATTCAAGTAATGAATACAAATATATATATATTTCAGCTTGTAACGTAAAAAAACAAAAGCCAAGAAACTAATGAAGCTGATGAAACGAACGGTTCGTATGCCAGTGACTACGCTTCTGTCAAAACTCAGTGGGTAAAACAGTTTTTGCGTTGTTGAAGTTTTATAGCGCTTTGTCGCTTTTTGGAAGCTTTTTTTATTTCCTATTGAAATTATACTAAAGCGCAATTTCTGCTGCAGATTTTTGCTTGAAACTAATGTCAATGTCAGTGTCAAAAATCATCACACAAATGACACAAAAAACATAAGAATGGCGGCGGCAGTGGTGAACGGTAGTGTTGGTAGCGAATCTATTTCATTGAAAAATGAGAAATTTACAGGAAAAGAAGAAAAGTTAATGAATGGGAAAGTAATTAACAATAAAAATGGTTACGTGAAATCGTCGCATGCTGCTAATGGATTGAGTGTGAGTAGATTTTATTTCATAAGTTGATAAAAGTAGCGTGTGGCCGGTATATCCCGATGAGCGATGACACACCCGGCGGCCGGCCCAGTGACCTAGAGGCGCGGCGCGGAGTCCCGTCCCGCCTGAGCCCAAGCCGGGGCCGCGCGAGGCGGCGCGCGGCCTTCACAGTATTTACAATTATTACCAATAACGAACAAGTGACGGACGCCAGAAACCGCACTGCGTCCCGAACTTTTATGTAGGTACCTAAATTATGATGTCCACAATATCCATCAACTATGAACAATTCTTCCGAAATTTTACTGTATAGGTAATTTATAAAATTTCATCAAAACTTGGTTACTTGATTGACTAGGTAGGTAGGAGTTATTTACAATTTAAATTAGTTGTATTTACATAATTATGTCCTAACTTGGTGCTTTTAAAAATTCAAACCAAATTAAATGTAAGTACCAAAATAAAAGAATACATTAGCAATTATCACTAAGTTAAGTGGTTTTATTATTAAGTATTTTGTTTAAGGTGTACTTTTCAGAGGCAAATGAGCTGAACGAGGCGAAAGAATCATATTTTAAAATTGGTTGTATGAAATTCTATGACAGCTCACACACTTATCCGCGGCGAATTGGACGAATTGTCAGAAGAATTCAAAGGAAATTTATGTTGTTCGCCTCCTTCGGCTCCTTCGCCGCAGATAGATATGCGGTCGCCCTTAACAATGACAACAAAGCCAAAGTCAATATCATTTATTCAATATAGGAGCTTGAAGCACGAGTTGTGTGGCTAGAGGTCTCCCGAGAAGATGTCTAAACGTCTCGTGATTTTTCTGGCCATGCGGCTCGGCCGTTTTGTGAACTCTTTTGTGTGAACCTTAAAACAATCACTTGAGACTCTAAACTACTTACATTGGCAAAACTGTCATTCTACTTAATTAATTAATACTGATCATTTTCATACATATACTCTCCACATAACGAGACGTTGGTTGAATTGTGATAACACATCGGATGCCATTAAACAAAAAAATTTAATTGAGCTTAAAGCACACTTATTAATCGTCAATAATTCACCTTAAATAATTTTCGAATTTTTTAATAGATTGAAAACTTGAGTCAACAAAATACAAAGCATACACTGAAGCCACTTTTGAAATTGCCTTTCGGTTAGCGAATTGTCATGAAAATCCCTTACCATTCTAATCTGCTAAATAAAATCATAGCATATTAAAACCTACAATTAATGATATGAATTTAGTAGTTCTACAAATAATAGTTAATAAAAAATGCATCATAAAATTCATAAACAGAAGTACTGCCACGGCATGGAGAGTGACCACAATGAGTTGATTGTTTAACTAGGTAGTTGTCATAATCACGCCACCTTTATCAGTGATACAATACGTCACAACTCAGCCGCCCGTCCTGGAGGATGCAGCCGAAGTAGGCGGCGGGCGTACTGTACTGTAAAGTATTTTTCAAGGAAATACTACAAATAATCTGTATCTATACCAGGTTTTAAATTAAATGCATATTACTGATTGAATACAAAATAGCCAACATCAAAACAACAGGAACATTTTTTGTTGTTCCATAAAAAAGTTAATAGCTATTCAACCCAAATGTAAGAAACAGCAGATTTTTTTCGTGATTTAGATATTGGCTGAATAATCAAAGATATTATGGAAGTTGATTTAATAAAACTTGAGCAGAAGTACAATATACCTAATTAACACGGAACTAAAAATATTTTTACCCCTCCGGGCAGAAAGCATCAAATTTCATCCCGCTGCGCTAAACAAAGTTGCCACTCTCCACCTCCGTCGAGGAGAAAAATAGTACACTAACCTCGGGCAGTAAATAAGAAAGCCTCAGATCACATGTTTGTTTGACCTCTCTTACTTTCCTGCTCTAGGTGTGTAATTACTATAGAATATACATATCATTTCATCCTGAAACTTTAATTGTTAAATGTGAGCATCAACAACATAAGATGTTAAGCAATACAATTAACTAATTACAGTTGTTAAGTTGTAGCAATGTTTTTGACCACCCCGGAAGCGATTAATAGCTTAAGTTTATGTACGTATTTGATCATATACTTACCTACTTCACTTAAACAGGCTGCCATACCTTCAGACATTCCTAGTAAAATTTGTGAAATCTATCTATTTTAATTTGTGAAAAGCGTCAAGTATCACTAATTATTTGAGAGCCCAAACAAATGAACATGGGGCATGCAAAGTGGTAATCATGCTGAGTATCACATTATGGGTGTGCTATTTACAGCTGTTGTGTACAGCTCTACAAAACTAAATAGTTGTAATTATTATAAAGTCACGTAACATTTTAGACACTACTTGCTATAGGTATGCCGAGTGATTTTTCAAGGGTGGTTTTTCAAGGGTGGTGGGTGGTTTATCAAACATGTTCCATACTAAACTGCAATGCATACTCGATTAAATAAATAAATAAATAGAATAGAATAGAATAGAATCATTTCATTTCATATCTTGGACAGTGTCACACAAATTATCTAGTCACATTTAAAGTTCCAGAATCTAACCAGGACTTGTATTATGATAATTTGACAACGATATAGAATACATAATATAGATACAAACATCCATGACTCGGGTACAAATATTCATATTCGTCATACAAATATTTGTCCCTTACGGGATTCGAACCCTCGACCCCCGGCACAGCAGGAAGGTTCACTACAGACTGTGCTGTCGGGCCGTCGATTCAAATGTATGAGACAGCAGATTTTTTATAAATTCATGTATGCTTCGAAAGTAAGTTTTTCAGTTTAATGGTCTATATTTCAACAAAAGCTGAGCATTAAGAGAGTACCAAGCCTCCAGTGCTGCCCTCATCGTATTTTTCTTATTTCTAAACAAATATCCAACATTTCCAAAAAAATCGAATCCAGAAATGTTGTATAATTGTTGAGAAATAAAAAATACGATTAACAGCACTATAGGCTTGATGCCCCCTAAAAAAACAAAATTATCTTAAAATTTTAAGTCCTCAATTTATAACAAATATTTTCAGGCAAGATTGACTTGTCACTGTCAATGCCTAGCCAACCAAACTTCTGGATCTAAAACCTGGATTTTTACAGAGGTTTGTTAATGCCATGAAGAGAAGGACAAAGTCTCAAAAAAGTCAACAAAATAAAGGTTTAGCAGATGAACCCATAGGTCAGCTAGTTACAAGATAGTTCATATTGTTAGCGCAATGTCTGACAGGTTGTTAAAAGGCAAGGCACTGCCCACGCCACGCACGATGTGCTCCAAATATTTCGATTGCGGTGCGTTCAATGCAATGAAACAATAAAAATGTTAACTCTTATCTTCGAATACACTTCACCGTCGTGTGTTTTGCTGAAGAATGCCAAATCATTTTATGTGCTATTATGTAATCAATAGTTAAGAGCTGATTGGATGTCCCTTGTAGAATTTTGATTCGTCAACATCTGTTCTTTATTAGAAAATTAAATACAAATGTATAATATAGGGTGGACGAGTTACTATACGGTGATCCAAATGAAATGAGGTGACAGACCATCAAACTGAACAATTTTCTTTATGAGACTAACATTGAATCTTGCTTGCTTCATGGTCTGCTTCTCCTCATTTTGTAACTTGACCAGCCTGTATAATATATTAGTTTGTTCTTCTTTCTGTGGTGAAAGCAATATAAGATTTATTTTCATATAGAGTAGAGTTCCAATGCCTGGGCTACCTAATAATATAACCTTATTGTTTTACTTATTTCTACATAGAACTGCTGTGAAATGTTGATATTGTGAATAAGAATGACACCGCCGAATTAGCCGCATGGTTCTGGCTTAGAATTTATTTATTAATTATTAAAACAATTACACAGCTTCACAGAGAAACTCCAATACGCCATGCAAGTTGTAGGTACAAGTCTAAAAAGAATATTAAATTTTATACTACTTAAGTTAATCTTATTACGATTTAAACACTCTCACCCCAATTCTTCCCGTGGGTGTCCTACGAGGAGACTAAGGGATGAAAGGTTTCTTATGCAGAGTTTATGTGCGCAAAAGGGTAGCCACCTCTCATCACTTGACACGTCATTCCATCCTGAATCTTAAATTGCTAAATGTGAGCATTTCTAAAACTACATTATTAAACAGAATGTTGTTAGTTGTAGCATTGTTTTTAACCACCCCGAAAGGGATAACAGTCGTGAGTTTATGTCTAAGGTGTGAAATGTATGATGTATTGTTGTCTATATATTATATTATATCGTAATAGTTTTAAGTCGTGTTATGTTGTAGAGTTTCTGGCCGCATCTTCTCTACAGCGACAACACGTTCCGACGCGGTGGTAGCTTAAAAAAGATTTGACGTTTAATAAGTGTGCTTCAAGCTCCTATATTGAATAAATTATATTGACTTTGACTTTGATATGAATAAATGAAATGAAATGAAATGAAATGTATGCATATATGTGAATAAGAATTGTGTCAAAACCGAACTTCTTTCATGTACTTGAGGCTCTGCTCTCCTCATCACAGATAATGAATGTACTGTAATTACCACCTCGAAGAATATAGTCGTGACGTTATGCTTATTAGATATTGTTTGTGTGCAGAGAGTGTCGGGCGGCGAGGAGGCGATATGGTCGGCCGAGGACGCGTACCCCGGTTCGTTCGAGAAGTGCTCGGTGCTGACGGCGGCGCTCACGAACATCGGCTTCTACCTGCTCATGTTGGTCGGTTTCCTCAATCAGCTGCTCTTCAAGCCTAAGGTCGCCACCGAGCGGAACAGAGAGGTAAGTCCCAAATCGTTGGTCTCATGTTTACACATCGTCAAAGTAAAACAGTGCCCAGTGGTGTAGTGTGGGTTTCTGTCGCCCGGGGCACAGACCGATTTTGCGGCCCCCTTATCTTTATAAGAAGACCTAAACAACAAATAATGGTGTGAGCTCGAAATTTTTAGTGATACGACTCTGGTTATGGTCAGACATCTTTTGGTTTATCCATGCACAAATAGAAGGTTAGAGCAAGCTAAGCGAACTCGACGCTTCTCAATATGAATCGGTTAAAGCTTGGAGCCAGAGCTTTTTACGTACAAAACATGTGAAAAGTAACCTTAGTAAAAGCTATGGATCGAGCGAAGCAAGCTCGAAATTTTTAGCTCGACTTACCTGTGTTCAGAACTCTTTAGGATTTTGTATAGGTACAGTTATTAAAACAGAAAACATAGAGCGAGCGACGCGAGCTCGACTTTTCTCTGCTCTACGAATTGGTTATAGACAGCTTAATCAACTATATTTTTCCGAATTTGCCGCCCTAAATAAAGGGCCCACCTCGGTACTCTGAGGTAAAGCTTATTGCAGCAGTCTTAATCAAAAGTGACTGTATGGCTCTGATATTTTTGCTTTAGTGACTATGTTAATATCATACATCGTAGGCGACAAAAACGAAGTTGCCAGCGTGTTAAGGTCCCGTAACTTACTTGTTTACTCGGTTGCTGAAACGCTCAATAAAGTTAATCCTCCATTAAATCTCTTGCTCGTCAACAAGACAGAAAGTGACAGCAAGAGATTTAATGGAGGATTAACTTTAATGAGCGTTTCTGCAACTGACTTTATGACTGTTATGTCGTTCACAAGTTTAGAAACCAAAGGAAAGAGGTTGCGGTGTTATGTTAATGAGTTGGTATGGGGAAAAAGGAAGATAATTTCTATTACATGTTTTCCTGAATACTACATTATAATAGCTATAGAGGGACATTGCATAATGGTTCAGTATTATGTTGTCTAAATCTGTAGAGTATATCCACTCTTTCTTAAGGTTATTCGGTGGCCCTTATGGGAAGTGGTCCTTTTGGGAAGTGGTCCTTATGGGCCGAAAAGGGTTAAAGGAGAGCCTTGCCCTGCAGTGGGACGTACATAGGTTATATAAGAAGTGTATATTATATGTTTTTCACTACCTTGAGAAATAATGTAGAATTTATGCAATTGTACAATCTGACTTGTACTGCGGTAGAACGACCGCAAACAATAACAATAGATATAACGTTTTATAGCCTTTCCATAAAATATAACTTATTTTATTACTCAGACCATTTCAATGCTCGATCTGATTATTTTTTTAAAGTTATTAATATAACTGTTATTATGATATAGGTAAAAAGTATAAAACAGATGTTGGATACAGGGACCATTAATTCAGTGATAGGGAAAAAGTATTTGTCTAGGCTAGACATAAATATGATTATTTCACAGGTATAGGTATACCTGTGAAATAATCATATTTATGTCTACAAATACTTTTTCCCTATCACTGAATTAATGGTCTCTGTATCCAACATTTGTTTCTTTTTTGGATAAAGATAGAGAAGATCGGTATTATATTATCGAAAGTCGGTCGGTAGGAAATAAAGACAGGCCCATATTAATCTAAAATATTATAAAACTGTAATAGAAGTGTTTGTGTCCGTTTTGGACGAATTAACTCGTCCAAGATTGAAGATATTTACAAGAAAAATACGATATTCCCGATACGATTCTCCCTGACTCCAAATATTTTTTTTTTTATTCTTGCATTTGCGTAATGATTACGCAAAAACTACTGAACCTATTTTGATGAAACTTTTTTTGTTTGAAAGCTTATAATTTGACTGAAAATCTGGTATGCAATAATCTGTGCCGAAGAAGCCGCGGGGGATAATCTCGTAAATAAAAAAAACTAAACGATTTGTAGCAAAAGGAATGAATCGACTGAGGATAACTGTATTGCCGGGTTCACATGCACGCCGTGCAGCCCGGCAAGCTTAGGCAATTCGCTGTACATTGAGGCTTCTTTATAGTTAAATAGTAACAATCACTTTACAGACGAGTCGATGTATAGCGAAATGCCTAAGCTTGCCGGGCTGCACGGCGTGCATGTGAACCCTGCATAAAGCTTTTCCTGTGCCGTTCAATTCCCATAAGGAATATTCCATATTCAGCATTAAAGCGCGGGACTGTCGTGGCTGAGTTCACAGCACATGGCGCGTGAGGCTCCTTATTACCTCTGCTCGACGCTATGTCTGTCGGCGGCGGCGCGAGCGCACTGCACGCACCTGTCGCTTTATGCCTTTTTTAAGTGAGCCTTGCTACAACTGCACGCAAAGATTGTTGGTACTTGCAGCAGAGGGTCTGACAATCCCGAGAAGGGTAATGTCGTGAGTTTTGTTCCGCGTAGTAGTAAGTAACGCGCGAAGTGTTTTCGTAACTAAACCACAGATGCTGATACCAGAATACGAAAGCATGGACATACGTCCATTGCCATCAATCTATCAAAATCTTTATTTGTGACACACAGGTAGGTCTTTATTTGTGACATTAAAGGTGTTTTAAGTACAAAATATAAAAGTTCTCTGTGATCTACTATTAGGCCACGGACCTGAAAAAAGACGGACGTAGTCTCGTCTAATCACGATTCACGAATGAAGCACCCATTTATATTTGTGTACGTGCTGGCTGACGCACTGTTGCGCGGTACAAAATGGGTTGTAGGACCAACGCCTAGAACTGGTGCATCTGTGTGAGTGTAGGTCCCTTGTTAAATATGTAGGATGTTGCAAGCTTCACATCTTTTTAGTGTCCGTCCGTCTGTCTTTTTTTCAAGTCCGTGCATTAGGCATACAAATAATAATCATCATCAGCCTATTGGCACTGCACTGTGTGGCTGTGCTATAACTTTATTGTACACCAATAGTAAATCAAATTCCATGTCATATTAAGTAGGTACCTACGTCAATACTTGTGCCGACTGCTGACTACTAACTCAGCTCTGTGATATGTGACACTGACTTCAAATTACGAACCATCCACCACATTAGCATCAATATATAACAAAAAAATTTCACTTCCGCGTCCATTACTGGCATTCAAACAGTAAATGAAACTCAACCAATCTGTCAATGAGCAATGTATTGAGTTCAAATAGTCGTGGTGGACGATCTATTGCTATGCGATTGGTTTCCATAGCTACTGTGAAGAGAGAGCCGAACGTACGATACAACTAATCGATCTGATTAGTTGTTACAAATCGTTGACCTTAATCTTTTGTTGCGCCAAACGTTCTTAGAAGGTCTCTGTAACCGAAGCTGAAATAACGGTGCGGTGCTCATGTTTATACGAGTACAAGCTCAACAGATACAGATGTCAAACAATCGTTTTTGTCATAATCATCACGTCCTTGTCTCCCACAGCTGGGGCACAGAACCCCATGTTGCGGGTCAATCCACCACGCGTGCCGAATGAGAATTGGTTATTCTTCTTGTTTCTTCAAAATAAGCATAAGAGTAGTCAGAGATATTCTCAAAACTCAGAACATCCATGTTTCACTAGTAGTACCAAAACTCTGTCCGTGTGACTGGGAGTGAGCCCAGCGCTACTTGCAATGAACAGTGAGTACAATACATGCCTCGAAATTTAAGCATGCAGGTTACCTCACGATGTTTTTCTTCACCGAAAAGCCAATGTTGTTACAAATCATATATAAATTCAGAAAAACTCATTGGTACGAATGGGCAACGGCACGGATGGGCATCGAACCTCCAGCAAAGGAGGCAGGCGGTTCTTCAAAATAGTTTCTGTAAATACATACATGCAAATGTAAAGTATGGCGCACGCGCCGTCGTCGTTTCGTAATATATTTGACGACATGACGTTTGATGGCGCTGCGCTCGTTATGCCATCATCGTAAAGTGCGCTCGGCCGTATCACAACCTAGTTGCTTACTTGCAATCCTCAAATAAAGCTGACCTATTATGATCCCTGCTGCATATAACATAAGATTCATTATGTCCAACTAAACTGTACGCTATTGTAATGTAGTTCTATTGCGAAGTATCCAAAATTGTGAATCGTTATCTCTGTGCATTATTAACATGCATCAACAATTTGCCGCGTGTTCTGGGTTAGCATAGCCTAACCCAAGCTAACTTGTTACGAGTATTATTCGTATGGCTTTTAAAAACATGTCTTTATAACGTCCACGTTTTCCGACCTTGCGTCAAACTGCACGCTAAAATTACAGTCATTTACATCTTATAGATAAATCTAGTTCTTTTCGCAATTCATTACTACTAGGCACACTGTGTTTGCTATGCACAGCTTGCAAGGATCCTAACTGTGTAGAGTTGAGAGACCATGCTATCAGTAGCCTTCTAAGATTGCCTTTACCAATAACTGAAGTCAATATATCGCATCACAGAAAGTAAATAGCAGCACGCACGCAGCCGTCAAATCTGCTCCGCGTTGCCGTTGGAAGTGGGGCAGCCGCTCGAGAGCTCTAATTGTGCCTTTACATTGATTCTGTTCAATTATCAGTGCGCTAACGCACTGCGGTGCGTATGCGTAAAGTCCCCCAACAATACCCCATTACAACTTTCAGTTATCCTGCGTATATCGCAATCTACGTTCCCGAATTGTTGACGATAACTTGTCGCGAGAGTTTTGTGCCTGCGGCTGCTTTTCCACCAGAGATATGCGAGGTAGCGAGACGGTGAACGAGGAAAAAATCGTGCTTCAATTTCCCAATGACGTGATCGAGCGATCGCGCTATTGGCGGATTGCTTCCTCGCTCACCGCCTCGCTACCTCGCACATCGCTGGTGGAAACGCAGCCTAACGAAAGTAAACGTGTGAAAGGCAGCATGCATTGCACATTGCCATTACTGGATATTGTTTCCACAAAGCTACTGCATTCTTTTCTGTTCATCGTTGAATAATGAACCATAATTACAGAGCCGATGGTAAAGTTAAAAGGAAGTCCCACAATGTTATAAGTTTGTAATATTAATAGTTTTTGAAAGCCTGTTTAATAATACGATTTCCGTCTTATTAACATTGTATTACTACGTTACATATACAGGGTGTTTCATAAGTAACAATAAATTTTTAAAACTCTTATGCGGATTGTTTATTAGACCGTCAAATTCAACAACTTTCTCTATGGGACCAACATCGAAATCGCGAAAAAAATATTTTGATATCCCATACATATTTTAGCTCTAGTCGATTTGTAGAGTATGGTACATAATTTTTTTTTCGCGATTTTATATTGGTCCCATAGTGAAAGTTGTTCAGTTTGATGGTCTAAACCACCCCCTTAAAGGTTTATTTGTATTTTTGTAACACCTTGTATATCCCAAAAAGGCAGACGCCAGGCTGTAAAACTTTTTCCAGACCCTTAAATATATTGCACCGACTCCAAGTAATGTAATAAGTGTAGGATTATGATGAATACAGGATACCTCACACGGTGCTACGTCGTGCGTTAGGTAGAGATGAATGATACGAAGTGTGTGTCGGGAGCTACTCGTATGCACACACTACAACGAACGGGAAAGAGTTGCGGACGTGAGTCAGTTGAATTCAATACACGCAGATGTTAGTGATACTTAGAGGCGGCGGCTTCCAACGCGAGCGACGCGACGAGGAGACAAACAAACAGCTAACTACACGTGTAGTGAACTAATGAGAGGCGGGAAAGTGTATCCACCGCCGAGACGCCGCCGCGGCGCTGCGCCTGATGACGCGCTCTCACGCTGCATTACGAGCCAGCTCTATTAGTGCCGACTCAAACATACCATTGCATTCCAATACAGGGTGAAATTTATATCATTAGCAAGCTTTTAATAAACTACTAGTGTTTACCCGCGACTTCGTCCGCACAAATTATATACCAGATTTTAAGTCAGATCATAAGCTATCACACAAAAAAAGTTTCATCAAAATCGGTTTATTAGTTTTTGCGTGATGCGCGAACAAACAAACAAAGAAACAAACAAACACACAAACAAACAGACAAACAGACAGACAATATTTCTAAAAAAAGGTAGATTTTGAGTCAGAGATACTTAAAAACTATAATCGTAATCTTTTTTATGTAAATATCTTCAATGTACAGACACACTTCAGTTACAGTTTTATAATAGTTTAGAAGATGGGGGCAAACCGATCGGAGCAAAAAAAAATCGGATATTGCATAAATTTGAGTCGAGTAGGCATTGCGGTTCAGTATGGAACAGCTGTTTTTTTTTTTTGCTCCGATCGGTTTGTAAAAGTTGTTCAGTTTGATGGGTAGACTCTACGTTTAAAAAGATGCTAATGATATCAATTTCACCCTGTATAATATTAATGTTATGTTCAATATTCAGTACCAGATTCCTAATAATAATATCAAAACCCATCCCATAATAATATCATATCCCATATTCAGGAAAATAAAGTATTCTATTCTATTCTAATTAGTCTTACATTCTATCGAGTAGATGTAATACAATTTTTTTAGCAATATCTCGACCTTTCACTAGTAGTACCGAAACTCTGTCCAGTGCTTCGATCAAAATAAAATGAATGGATAGGCCTTGTGCGAACATTTCAAATCAGAAAAATGAGGCAAAACAAATGAAAGGTTTACTTCAAATTTGTATGCAAGTGCCCTAGATTTGACAGATAATGGCGCTAGTTTGTATGGACCAAGTGCACCAGTAGTTTGCTTCAACTTACCGCGCTTTAGGCCTATCCATTAATTTTATTTTGATCTAAGGTCCAGTGTCACGGGGAGTGAGCCCGATGCTCTGAGTTTTCAGAATATGTCTGACTACCCCCTCGGGGAATATAGTCAAGACATCGTGAGCATATGCTTACGCTTATCTCGACCTTTCCCTCCTGAATCTGATGGTACGAGATAGCGCTAGAATCGTAGGAGTCTGATACGAACCAACCCAAACCGATAGCGTAGCCCCAACTCATTGTGTGCCCACTCACAGAGACGTGGATGATAATGGTGTAGATTGGTCACCTCTTACGAGAACCATCTAGGTTGGCGCTATCATATTCTAATCTGGATCGAGAGAGAACATGCTTTCCAAGCAGGTACACAAGTACTTCATAAGCAGCTTGTTTATTTACAAATTAAATGACTAAGACATAAGGTGAGCAGTGATAGCAATGTTTATCTCTTGTTTACTCTCGGTCAGTAGGCTCAGCAATGTTATGAGCTGGTTTACATATACTACAGGGTCCTTCTTAATATGCTGACGGCTTTTTAAGAGGATGATCCGACCATCAAACTGAACAACTTTCTATTTGGGGCCGATGTCGAAATAGCGAAAAAAATTAAGTTTTCCCATAAAGTTGTTCAGTGTGATGGTTTGATAATTCTCTTAAAAAACCGAAGGACCCTTTTTGAACCCCAATTCACAATCATAATCCATTTCGAGGCTGTCAGAAACTTTGCTATAACTAGAAAATATCTTTCGATGCGTGCAATTATAGCCAGGCAAGCATGTTGAAGGTTTCAAGTTATTGATTTATCAACTCCATTTCTCCGTACTCGACTCTACAATTTTGTTATCTAGCTATAAATAAGGTTACATTTTTCAACTTTCTAACGGTCTGTCCGTCATCATCATCAGCCTATCTATATCATCCCACTGATATAGACACACTGTTGGGCAAAAATCTTCCTACGAATAATCGTTGGAGAGAGTGACCGAGCCCAAAGCGGGCTCAAATTGGATTGGTGAAGGCAAGTGGTCAACTTGCACTGTATTTCCAAGCCGCCTCAATGGGCCTGTTACCTGGTTTAACAAATAGTTATACCGACATCTAACAGAACTATCCGTCGTTATTAATTATTTGCCTAAGATTTACAGTAAATAATATTTATATTTGTACTGATAGGTACAAAATTCATTGCCGAACAACGACGATGTGTAATTTTGAGACAGAACCGAAATGTTATAATGTTATTAGTTGCGAGCATGTAGATATAAATATTAGATAAAAGATACTGATGATTCATAGCGTGGCGTGATGTATCGAGGGCATAGGCACTGGGAACTGATATCGACGACCGGCTCTCCTGACGACAGCTGATAATGAGCACTCACATTTCCGATGTACTACAGGGTGAAATTGATATCATTAGCATCCTTTTAAACTAAGAGTCTACCCATCAAACTGCAAAACTTATGCTTTGAGCAAACCGAAGGGAGAAAAAAATTCTGCTGTTGCATACATTTGAGTCGAGTAGGCATTGCAGTTTAGTAAGGAACAGCTTTTTTTTTGTTTCGATCGGTTTGCTCCTATATTAAAAGTTGTACAGGTTGATGGGTAGACTCGTAGTTTAAAAGGAAGCTAGTGATATCAATTTCACCCTGTATAATGATAGTGATATCAATTTCACTCTGTATAATTTATGATATATTTCTTATAAAATTTCAGTAGCGAAGGTGTCGTACGACGAAATATTACTACGAGGAAGTACGACTAGGACACCTATATGAGGGATAATTTCTTAGGCAGTATATTTGCGAGCAAAAGACTGCCCAGTTGCCACCCAACCACCACTTGACTTGAAATGTTATTCAATTTTTTCTAATCTGAGACATAAATATGTTAAAAATAATCCGTGCCACAGAATAAATACAGACTTACACACACAGAAGAAGAACATACAGACATACATTATTCTCATACAGAAGTTTCACTTCCATACAACGCGGACTTAAGTTTAATACTACTACTACACGTACGCCCGATATTTTTAGCAAAAGATTCAGATGAGTCGGAACCATAGACAAATTACTCTAGCGATAGACACGCTCGTTCAAACAAACAACATGTCACACAAAACAACACAAAATGACACATTGCGGTCTGTCATTGCCATAGTGACGAAGTGAACTCGGGAACATCAATCAGGTGCGTACACCTCATTCAAGTGGAACATGTTGCTTCTATGCAAGGGCAAGTCTATCGCTAGAGTAATTTGTCTATGGTCGGAACGGGATTATGTTCGTGTTTTTATTTGTGTATGGTTATTCAGTTTCCAGATTATATCCAGTGATCATATTATTATCTTGAATAAGAGATGTCGTCATCAAAGCCCGTACTATACTTGTACATTTTACACTTCGGTGTTATCTAATCAGGCCGTATCTTAGTATCTTACTCACGCCCGCACACAAGTGACGGAGCCCTTATTTCCGCATATAGTCTCGGATATATGCGACTACATTGATCATTGATAATGTTTGCTGTTGATCGATGGGTGGTCCATTAGACTTGTCTGCTAGTTGCTTGCGCGTTTCACCTTTCCTTTGCAATTTAGTTTTGGTTTCGCTGTACATATACCGGATGATTTTTTTACCGTTCCGAAACTGTCACAGGGGTGTTTCAGACCATCAAACTGAACCACTTTTAATAGCAAACCTGAATCAGCTCTGTACGACAAAAAAGCTACAATACTTTTATTGTGGCTCCTCACACCAGATGATGATGTCGCAGATTTTTTTGATTAGTATATTTTTTCAACTCCTACTAAATCCTACAAAATTTTCATCACGACGAATTTCGAGCCATTTTTATGCTCATGTAATTTCTCTATCCTTTTGCTACTAATTCCAGGAGTGCAATTCACTTAGCGTTACATCGCTGTCAAAAACATCGACGAGCATCCTTCAGATCGTCGTAGTTTTTATATGAGTTTGACACATGAAATCGAAAGCCGTTGTTTCAACGACGAATTTAATGCTTAGAGAATTGCACTGCAGAATTGGGCCTATAAAATCTACTCATATCCTAAAAAAATGCGCCTAGAATTCTTTTTTCAAGATCAAATCTGGGTCCTCAATCGATACGCACATAAAGAATGATGACAGTTGACAGTGTAACGTTGGTCGTTGCAGGGGTACGCGCCGCTGTACAACCCGTTCGAGCAGTTCTACTCGCGCTACGTGTACCGGCGCGTGCGGCACTGCTTCAACCGCCCCATCTGCTCCGCGCCCGGCGCCGAGCTCGTGCTCAAGGAGTGGACCTCCACCGACTGGAACTGGACCTTCGAGTAATTTACTACATACATTGTTTATTCAATACATCATACTTCAAATTAGCCCACCGTCACAGGTCCGGCACTTTATAGATCGTTTTTTATTTAAGTAGGCCCTGTGGTTTACTTGGCCTAAATACTATCATCTAGCCTTAGAAAAAGTATTTGTCTAGAATGAGCCTCACTGTTTTACCGTAAAAACAAAACGGGTCAAGTTTCATAGGTTCGTGTGCGTGAGGCGGTTACCTATCGTACTTTCGAAAAATAGTTTTCCGAATTTTAGTTCTCCGAAATCGTTATACTTTTTATTGTTTCCCTTTTTTTTACTTTCCCCGAAATATTATTCGCCATATTTTAAAAAGCCAGATTTTTTATTGTCCTTTTTTTCTTTTAACCAATGGATCAAAATTCTGTAACACAGTTTTCCGAAGTAATGTAAGTCAGATAATTTACTTTTTCGAATATTTGTTTTTCCGTACAGTCACATTTCCGCAGAAATATTTAACCCAACCTATCCTAGAATTTTAAAAACACCAGATGGTTTTTTTCACGCAGGGTGGTTTCCACCTCTCGCACCTTCAATATACATTATAAGCAAACAAGCAAGCATGCAGCAAGCAAGCTAGCATGCAGCAAGCAAGCAAGCATGCAGCAAGCAAGCAAACATGCAGCAAGCAAGCAAGCATGCAGCAAGCATTTTGATGCTCCGCTCGCTTCGCTCGCTCCGCTAAGTGTTTTACATGTTCTAACCTAACCTAACCTACAATTTTAAAACCACCAGGTTGTTTTTTTCAGGCAGGGGGCTTACGCCCCCCGCACCCCCCTAGCGGGGGGCGCAGCCCCCCTGCACCCCCCAACATGCATACAAGCAAGCAAGCAACATGCAAGCAAACATGCAGCAAGCATGCAGCATGCATGCAGCAAGCAAGCATGCAGCAAGCATTTTTATGCTCTGCTCGCTTCGCTCGCTCCGCTAAGTGTTTTACATGTTCTAACCTAACCTAACCTACATTTTTAAAACCACCGCCGGTTTGTTTTTCTCAGGCAGGGGGCTTCCCCCCGCACCGGCCCCCCTAACATGCATACAAGCAAGCAACAAGCAAGCAAGCAAGCAAGCAGCATGCTAGCAAGCATGTTGGTGCTATAATCCTGGTATCATGTATCTACTAGGTAATTATTACAGAAAACTTTACTGTGTTGTATCAGTGCCCTAGTCATACTTTGGAAGAAGTTGCTTCGACATTTTAAAACTTCGAACCCAGAAGACCGTTGTCAAAAGAAAAAAAATGATTATGAAATTCTGATTTTAAATTTTCTGGAAAATGAAACTTCTGTCAAGTCTTTATAAGGAGTAACAAATGTATGTGTAACAAAATATCTGTCACTAGAAAATTCTATAAACCGTTTTCGAACAACTGAAATTCGGTCAGTGAAATTTCGAAAGTAAGATAGGTTACCGCGTGAGGCGCCATACAACTTAGGTGTATATGTATAGGAAGCCAGTACACTGGTTCCAATTTTTTTCGACGCTTTCGTATCTTCGACTGTCAAACTTGACATATAACTTTATCAAAGCATCTAGCAGTGTACGATGAATGACGGCAGATGGACGAGGGCAGTGACGGAGTGGCGGCCGTAGGAGGGGAACGGTCAGTGGGCAGACCAGCAGCCAGGTGGTCGGGTGACATGTAGAGTAGCCGGCAAACAGTGGATGGGACTAGCGTGGAACCGTTCTGGTTGGCGTGGAAATGAAGATGCCTATACCCAGCAGTGGGGTTTACCGGGCTGATGACGATGATGTACTATCGTACTTGTCGGTCGTACGTTGGTCGAACGTGGTGTACTAAGAGCGTGTATGTGTGCAGGTTCACGGGGCGGGAGCAGCGCTGCATCAACCTGGGCTCGTACAACTACCTCGGGTTCGCGGAGAGCAGCGGGCCGTGCTCGCAGGCTGCGGGCCGCGCGGCGCGCGAGCAGGGCCTCGCGCTCTGCGCGCCGCGCGCCGAGCTCGGCTCCCAGCCGCTGCACGACGAGCTGGAGCGCACCCTCGCGCAGTTCCTCGGTGTTGAGGTATCACTACATAATACAGTCATCATCATCATCACATCCTATATACGTCCCACTGCAGGGCACAGGCCTACACTCAGGAAGGTTGTATGGGCGTTAGTCCACCACGCGTGCCCAATGCGGATTTCTTCTACATCGTATGCATGTTTCCTCACGATGTTTCCCTTCACCGTTTGAGAGCAGTCTGTATTACAAACATAAGTTAAAAAAACTCAATGGTACATGGAATGTGGTCCGTGTGGATTCGAACCCGGACCTCAAGATTGAGTTTCCATAGCTCTCCGCAACGCGCCACCGACGCTTGACGTATAACTTATCAAAGCTGAAAATATTAGTAAATAATAATATAACTTTGGTGTAGTTTAGTAAGCTTAGTGTTAAGATATTATAATGAATGTTCCCGCAGGCGGCGATAGTGTTCGGCATGGGGTTCGGCACGAACTCGCTGGGGCTGCCGGGCCTGCTGGGGCCGGGCACGCTCGTGCTCAGCGACGAGAACAACCACGCCTCGCTGATCCTCGGCCTGCGGCTCGCGCGCGCCACCGTGCGCGTGTTCAAGCACAACGACGTGCCGCACGTCGAGCGGCTCGCCAGGCACGCCATCGCGGAGGGCACCTGGAGGAAGATTGTCATTGTTAGTACTTATTATTTATTATATATCAAGATCCGACTGCAAAATTTTTCACCATTTGTTTGGGCAACGAAAGTGTGTTTTTTCTCCCCTCCGGACGGAAAGCGTCAATTTTCGTCCCGCTGCGCTAAACGAAGTTGTCGCTTTCCACCTCCGTCGAGGAGAAAAATAGTATACTAACCTCGGACAGTAAATAAGAAAGCGTCAGATCACATGTTTGTTGACCGAGGCGAGATCTGAGACCTTTCTTACTTTCCTGCCCTCAGCGTGTAATCTACTATATCATGATGATTTATGTTTTTTTTTTTCATCTATCTGTTTGGGAAGTAAGTGAAGTACCATCTAAAGGAGACCGATGTAAAGAACTCGAAAAACTAGGATTGGGACTTCTCAGTCTGCAGCAACTATACTATATGTCAAATAAAGACGAAAATAAGAAGATGACAGCAGCAGGGATACGAAACCTTTTCAGACCGTGATCGTTTTATAAAAAATCAATGTACCGATTGGCAGTGTTCGACGGAAGAATGTTATATAAATACAAAATATAGGAAAACTATCTTAGATTAAAAAGAATATCGTCAAAATTAAACACAAAAACATGTTAGTTTTATCTTTTCACTCGTTCGATGTTGATGGAAACGAAAGAAAACATCAGTTATGTGCTCACTAGGTTCGTAATTGCGTATGATTGAACCGCACTAAAAATCGATTTTGAGGGCAAATTAAACGAGTTTCAATCAATCAAATACACTTTATTCAAATATCAATAAATCCAAGTATTAATACGTCCTTCACATTGTTTGTAACCACCTAAATCTTATTAATGCATTAAAGAATTTTTCCCTAAAGTTACGGAATCGATATAAACACGAAACACTATAATTAATCTAACAAAAGATTGCAACACCATCTTAAATTCAACAATGTTTTTCCTTGCCACATTGTATGTACATAATAGTAATCGTGCGTAAGAACTTATTAAGTATTTTTATCCTTCCAGTGACAAGGATTTTTTGAAGGGGGTTCGAGCTTATTGTGCTGCCCCCAATCGTATTTTTTTATTTTTTAACAGTTAAACAACATTGAAGCGTGAGCAGAATGTATTAATGCACGGCGAGCATGCCACCCATTACAAAGCGTTTTAACGAGAAAAACGTCATGCGCACTCTTTCTGGCATAATACGTAAAATAATAAAGATGGAGGCACATCTCGATTTTTATCATTTTCTCGGGGGTGACATGCGAGGCCTACTGAATGGCTTTCAATTTATCGAAATTCACCAAAGACCCTCGCTTACCAACCGTGGTCAGCCTTCATCGCCAGAATATTCTTCAAGTAGGTACTACCGGAAGGTGTTCACATCTAAAACTGCCCTTCAAAAAAAAGTTGGAAGACTTCAATCCTGCATTCCTCAATACTTATACTTACCACCGTGAAAAACATGTATTGTCGACTAAATCACTTTTTATTGTAATGCTAATTCAGTCAGAGTAGGTAATTCTCGTGTTGGTATCGCATCCTAATATAACAATTTCTAATCAAAATAAGTGCTGACAATAATGCGTTCCCCAAGAGCAGTAAAAATAAATATTTTATTTATTTATTTGTAATACAGTAAAAATACAAGACACAATACCTATACAACTTAAAATAGACTCAAGTAAGCGTCTCCAATATTGTGCAGGTGTCAGTAGATGGAATACCATCAAGGATAGGTTTTTTGTCCCCAACAAGTGACATAGATGAAGTGAAGCAAGCGGTGAAGCAAACATCGTGAGTAAACCTGCATACGCTGAAGAAAAAATTCGGATGCGTTATATGAAGTCTACCAATCCGCATTCGTCAACATATATTTTTGAATTTGCATTATTGACGTTAGATATGACGGATGACGATATTACGATACATTTGGCGTAGGCTTTCCAAAAATTTACTCAGCCGTTTTCTACCTGGAGGAGCCCTCGCTTGGTATGTTTTGAAAATATTTTTTGGATTTTTTAAAACACATGGCTGGTGTAGTATATTTTTAAGACCGACTCATGAAGCCCTTTTATTTAATAGCCCACACGATAGGTTTCAGAACAAAAATGTATGACGTCATAATTCCCCCCTTACTCTAAGGGAAATATTTTTAAGAACTGCCGGTCAACATTATTGTTCTGACATGTGTGCCGAACGGCTATCTTGCGGCTTTTTATTGATTTTGGCTTTGTAGGGCCTAACACTATAACTATTGCTATCTTACTCTCAACGAAATCGAGGCTCCATCTTTCAGAGTAAGCGAAAAGTTTTAAATCTATGAATCTTTCATATATTTTGACATACCAGTCAGAGATAGCACTTTTGATGCTATATTTCAAAAAGCGCTCGTTTGCATTGGAAACAATCACCGAGTAAAGTAACGTCAGGTCCGGTCAGTCGTTGAATGGATCGTCTAGTGGTATTTCATCTCAAGCGTTTCCGTGCTTCGGAAGGCACGTTTAGCAGTTGGTCTCGTATAGTTCCGTCAGGTGACGTTGTAACTATTCGTTGAGCCAGGTCAGATGCCAATTTAGGTGGCTTGAATATTCTCTGACAGACAGCTGAGCTGACACTACCTTGCCTCCACCAACACGCACTTTTTTTATTTTTTTTTATTTCAGATTCTTACATCTAAATTTACAAATTTTAATATCGCCAAACTGCTGAGCAGTTTGTAGTATCCCGTGTGGTGGAGTATGGTATCACACCTATTCGTGAGAGGAGGCCTTTGCCCTGCAGTGGGATTCTACAGGCTATAACTTACTTTTTTATTTCAAAAATAATGATACCATAGACTCCAAGTACGGATTATTTTTTATTATTTTAACACCAATAATGTCACATCTGCGTAGAAAATTTCTTAGTTACTCTGTCAATTTTACTGAATCTTGGCCGCCAGCAGCGTGATGACGTCTTAGTCACGAGTGATGGTTGATAAATTACATACACAGTTATATACATACATAAACTCACGACCGTAATCCCTTTCGGGGTGGTCAGAAATATTGTTACTCCTACGTACTTTCTGTTTAAGAGTGTAGTTATACTCGTAGTAATGCTCACATTTAGCAATTTACCCTCTCTTACGATGAAACTGAAGATCTACTGATGGTCCCTGTTTAGCTCATAACACACATATGCATTCACACACTTACTCACACGAACACACTCTTTACATATTTTAATTTACATGTATTGTAGGCACTTAACCGTATCTATTGTTTTTGCTTTTATTTTGTAAAGTCAGCACTAGCCTTTTGTCTTACTATCATCTTTCGTTCACAATTAACTATAGTACACACGCTGTTACTCTGTCCTTGGGGTGGAGACCTGGTAACCTGAGGCACGAGAACCTTCATAGGTATCTTGAGTCAGGCACCAGTCTCCACAATACAAAACTGAATGCTCTAATTTTATTTTAGCTCTAAGTAGTATTACGTGTATTTGTGGAGAACAAAATAAACAAATTTATTATTATATTATTATTAATGTAAGTTTCAGGATCGAATGACGTGTCAAGTGGTGAGAGGTGGCTAGCCCTTCACCCATATATTAAACACTGTATGAGAAACCTTTAATCCCTTAGTCGCCTCATACAACACCCACTGGAAGAATTCGGGTGGTCTATCATAGGCTGGAACCACACAAAAATGTAACCCCTTGTTCGTTTTAGGTTTCCGTAGTCCAACTAGGAACCCTTATACTTTCGTCCATTCTGTCTGTCTGTCTGTATGTCCCACTTCAATAACAGGCTCATTATTGCACCTATTGAATCGAAAATTGGTATGAAGACAGATAACAGTAACCCAAACAGAAATGAGGTAGTCATAATCATAAAGCAAGTAAATTTTTTTCGACGAAGATTTTTTTTAATTGGGTGGAAAGATAATTTTTTTTAAATAAATGAGTGCGGTGACGTTGGATAGGTTTTGTCCTATTGAAGAAAACTCCTATAGAAACTAAATCATTACAATGCTTGTGTCTCGAGATATTTGAGCTCAAAGTCAAACATAGGGCGTACTAACTTCTAAAATACAGGAGTATAAAATCTGAAAATGTGATACAAAATAGCTTTCTGTAAGTACTTTCAATGAAAATTATAACAGAAGCTGTAGCCCAACTAGTTTCGGAGAAATCAAATAAAATATCGACCGTCGACCGCCGTATCGGCGTCTATCAATAGATGGCGCTGAACGGAATTAAATCGCACTATTGTTTGCTTCTTGAGGATTTCTTAAGTTATTTAAGCTATGTTAAGAAAAGCTTTTCATAGAACTCTGCGGAACCCTACCTTGGGAGATTCTGACACGCTCTTGGCCGGTTTTTTATTTTTGTTTAGTAGTTCAGACAGGCAGGACACAAGAAGGCATATTTTTCGAGGCTACGAACTTAGCACTAGGAAACTTGTCATTATTCATTATAGATATTAGTCGCCTAAATCCTGGCCAGTACGTGTGTTCTGTGTTACAAACTATTAAGTCTCTGCGCCTGTTCTAGTACCTACCTCAATAACTTGCAAACAAATTTTTTCTCGATTTTCCAGATTTCGATTAGAGACAAATCTATTCATAAATAAATACAACGATGCTCAATAACGATTTGAAAGAAGTTCTACTAATCTTAGTACATTTTTTAGAGTTTTTAAAAATATTTTTTCAAGTTTCAATATGGCTACTACTAGCTCCACCTGGCGGATATTTTTCATAACTATCATTAAAAAAGCTTCATTGAAAGGAAGACGAACCACATGTGTGCACCACTGCTTCTTTAGGTCTTTCAACATCGCCATTTTGTTGTTTGATACAATTTTTCGTATGTCTTTAAAGTGTGTACTATAAAGAACCTTTTTTTCCTTCTTTTCGCCCCTATTTGGAATGGAGTATAGGGTTGCCAGGTTCAAAGAAGTCATTTTTAATCCTAGAGTTACGAAGTTGCGGCAGACTGTTACTTTCATTGTGAGGCTACAATAAATAAAATGTAATATATTGCAGGTGGTGGAAGGGGTGTACAGCATGGAAGGGTCGATAGTGCCGCTGCGCGCCATAGTGGCGCTCAAGAAGGCGCTCGGCCTGTACCTGTACCTGGACGAGGCGCACTCGGTGGGGGCGCTGGGGCCGCGCGGGCGGGGCGTCACCGACTACTGGGGGGTGCCGCCCGGCGACGTGGACGTGCTGATGGGCACCTTCACCAAGAGCTTCGGCGCGGCGGGCGGGTATGTAACATAGTGGCGCTCAAGAAGGCGCTCGGCCTGTACCTGTACCTGGACGAGGCGCACTCGGTGGGGGCGCTGGGGCCGCGCGGGCGGGGCGTCACCGACTACTGGGGGGTGCCGCCCGGCGACGTGGACGTGCTGATGGGCACCTTCACCAAGAGCTTCGGCGCGGCGGGCGGGTATGTAACATAGTGGCGCTCAAGAAGGCGCTCGGCCTGTACCTGTACCTGGACGAGGCGCACTCGGTGGGGGCGCTGGGGCCGCGCGGGCGGGGCGTCACCGACTACTGGGGGGTGCCGCCCGGCGACGTGGACGTGCTGATGGGCACCTTCACCAAGAGCTTCGGCGCGGCGGGCGGGTATGTAACATAGTGGCGCTCAAGAAGGCGCTCGGCCTGTACCTGTACCTGGACGAGGCGCACTCGGTGGGGGCGCTGGGGCCGCGCGGGCGGGGCGTCACCGACTACTGGGGGGTGCCGCCCGGCGACGTGGACGTGCTGATGGGCACCTTCACCAAGAGCTTCGGCGCGGCGGGCGGGTATGTAACATACTCCCTCCTGCCGGAGTCTGGCGCCAAGCAGCTTGCTGCGTTCCGTCAGTGTGCAGGAGTGCCAGTGCACTTTTGGGTAAGCTCGCTACATCTTCGGCCCCACCTTTGTCCTGAGGACTAGATTGGGGTCAAGAGCAAACCCTTCAATAATATATAAAAAAAAAAAAAAAAAACAAAAAAAAACTTTTATCCTCTCCGGACGGAAAGCGTTAATTGTCGTCCCGCTGCGCTAAACGAAGATGCCGCTTTTCACCTACGTTGAGGAGAAAAATAGTATAGTAATCTCGGACAGTTAATAAGAAAATTACATGAGATCTGAGACCTTTCTTACTTTCCTGCCCTTGATGTGTAATCTACTATATTATATAAGGTGTTACATACATACAAATAAACATTTAAGGGGGTGGATTAGACCATCTAACTAAACAACTTTCACAATGAGACCAATATCGAAATCGCGAAAAAAAATCGGATGTTTCATACTAAATTAAATTAATAATACTAGTGGTGGTTTCACTGTGTGGCGGAGGGATCGCGACATTCTGCGCACAAACCAATCTCGAGGAGGTGGAGTTCTCATAGCAGTGAAGACTACCCTTCTGTCATCAGACCGCCACGAGTGGTGCTCTACGGCTGAGGACAAATGGGTAACTATTTCGCTCAAAGCGCAGTATCGCATCCACTTAGGGTGTCTATATTTATGTGAAGAAAACTGTGGCCTCTCATTCTCATCACAACTCACAAATTTTACTGATAGGGTCTCTTTTATATGTTCAAATTATCCCCTCGATAAAATTATCATATTCGGAGATTTTAACATGAGTGACATACAATGGTCTCGTGCTCATAACGAACAGCATTTTAATCCAATCTTTTCTAACAACTTTAATCATAATGAGTTGCATGATATGATGAATGTTTGCAATTTAAAGCAGTACAATGGAGTGCCGAACCACTATGGAAGAATTTTAGATCTGGTGTTCAGTAATGACTCATTATCAGTGTCACGTTCTTGGGAACCGCTTGTTAGGGAAGACAAATACCATCCGACACTTTCGATTTGTGCCGAGTTTGCTCAGTTTCAGTATTTGACCTCAAGTCCACATTTAAAATATACCTACTCGAAAGGAAACTTCGAATCTATTTGTGATGAGTTGAACTCGAACGATTGGACGAGGCTACTTTCGTCGGGTACAGTTGATGATGCAGTGGAGGTATTTAATAAGATTCTACTTGAACTAAGGGATAAATACATACCACACAAGCTAACTCGCACTAGCAAGTTTCCTCTTTGGTTTTCAGCTTCACTTAAAAAGGTTTTGAAAGAAAAGTTTAAGTACCACAATAAACTTAAAGTATATAATAATATTTCCGACCATCACACATACTCTCTGCTTCGTGATCGTGCTAAACGACTAGAGTCTAAGTGTTACAACGACTACATAAAATCGGTTGAGGATGGTATTCGTTCAAATCCGAAAACTTTTTGGGCCTTCGTTAAATCATGTAAGCAGGGTAATTCCTATCCTGGGTCATTTATTTACAAGTCGGATGCTGTAAATACGGGAGCTGAAATTTCTAACGCTTTTGCGGACTTCTTTACCTCAACGTACCTGATTCCATCTGACACGGTTAGCTATCCAATTGATGAAGTTATTTCAAATTCTAACGCAGATATTAGTTCTGTTGAGATTAACGAGTCAACAGTGTGTCTTATGCTTAAGTCTCTGGACTGCAATAAATCAGCTGGACCAGACTCTATTCATCCACACCTCATTTCCAAGTGTTCTGTTAGTTTAACTATGCCGCTATGCTTATTGTATAGGCGATCTATCAGGGAAGGTGTAATGCCCAAGATATGGAAATCAGCTCTGGTGACTCCAATTCACAAGAAGGGTAATAAATGCAAAATAGAAAACTACCGCCCTATATCAAAACTATGTATATTCGCTAAAGTTCTTGAAAAAGTGGTTTGCGGCCAAGTTCATAGTGCGCTAAAGCAGAGCCACAGTCCATCTCAACACGGGTTCTTAAGCGGAAGGTCGACAGTTACTAACCTAATACTTTTTTCTGAAAAAATAACTTTGGGCATGGATGGTGGAGGTCAGGTGGACGCTATTTATACTGACTACAGTAAAGCTTTTGACCGTATTGATCATCGCATATTATTGGAAAAACTACTCTTATCTGGTATTCACGGTGATCTCTATAGATGGTTTGCATCGTATGTCGATGGTCGAGTCCAGTCAGTGGTGTTGAATGGTTTCGCCTCGGAACCTATAGCTATCCCCTCGGGCGTGCCCCAGGGCTCCATTTTGGGTCCGACGCTTTTCACAATTTTCATCTCTGATATTGATAGCTGTTTCCATAACTCAGAAATACTTTTGTTCGCTGACGATATGAAGATTTTTAGAACCATCGAAAGCTATAATGACACTCTGTTACTACAGGAAGATCTCAATAGATTAGCAGTATACTGTCGTGATAATAAACTGGACCTCAATATACAAAAATGTAATAATATCTCCTTCACTAGAAAACCTATCCCAATTTTATCCTCATACGAACTTAATGGAACTCAATTAACTAGAATGTCTAAAGTAAAAGATCTTGGTGTTACTTTGGACTCTAAGTTTCTACTAGATGAGCACATTAACTTAATTACTTCGAAGGCTATGAAAGCCTTAGGTTTTCTCATCAGGCTATCGAAGAATTTTAGAAACGCTAAAACACTGAAAATATTATACTGTTCACTAGTAAGAAGTCAGTTAGATTACTCATCGCAAGTTTGGAACCCATCGTATGTGATATATACTGACGCCATTGAGCGGGTTCAGCGTAAGTTTCTTCGGTACCTAAACTTTAGATTCAGAACCTATATCTGTGACTATCAGGCACGCTGTAAACATAATCATCTATTGTCGCTACAAAAGCGCAGAGAATCTGCTGATCTCACCCTACTGCACAAGATTGTGACAGGAGCTTTGGACTCTCCTGAACTATTGTCTCTGTTTAGCATCCAGGTCCCACCGCGTAGGTCCACGAGGCGAAATTATCTTAAATTCCATCTGCCTATTGCTCGTACTAACTACAGGCGCAATTCCTATGTGTGGCGAGTGTGTAGCAAGTTTAACGACACCTACTCTCAAAAGCTTGACTTATATAACTCTAAAATAAGGACCATGAGAACATTGATCAATGATGAATTTTTCGGAACCTAAAAACGAACGGAATATGGGTTGGATCCTGGCTTTTGATTATTTATGTTGTCTATATTATTGCAATTATGGTGTGAGTGACGTTGCAGACACAATAGTAACATAATATAATATAGTGAATACCTATTGTTTGTAATTATAGTTACCTACCTACCTACTATGTTCTCGTTTCCGCTGATGTACTTATCTAATATTTCTTACATACTGTTACCTGTCTTCCTCTTTAATTATTTTAAATTGTTAGTACTTTGTAATTGCCTATTTCAGTACTACAGGTGAAAACTTGTAAATGGCTCAGATTGTACTATAGCATTAACAGAACTATTATTGTAATTTTAGCTGTAAGTTTTCCAAATAAAATAAAATAAAAAAATAAATAAATAAATAAATACAAATCGACTCGAGCTAAATGTATATAGGTAATGTGAAAGCGAATTTAATGTTGGTCCGATAGTGAAAATTGTTCAGTTTGATGGTCCAAACTACCTCCTTACATGTTTATTTGTATTTTTGTAACACCTCTTATACAAGATCCGACTGAAAACTGTCGGACGGCGGTCCCAGGCATTCCAACTAGTCTGTGGAAGATCTTCTCTTTTTCTTTAAATATCAGTAACTCAGTAACCGTGATGCGTGTCTGCATCGGCAGGTACATAGCGGGCACGGGCGCGCTGGTGCGGTGGGTGCGCGCGCACGGGCACGCGCACACGTACGCGCACGGCATGGCGCCGCCCGTGGCCGCGCAGGTGCTCGCCGCCGCGCGCGCCATCTCCTCGCCCGCCGGGCAGCGCCGCGTCACCGCGCTCCGGGAGAACACGCACCACTTCCGACGCAGGTCTACATTACTGCTATATTACTACTGGACGTAGGGTCCGCGCTCTAAAACACACCTAAAACGTATAGAGAGACCTAATTACGCGACTGTATATGTTTGAACGATCGATGCAGCGAACGCGCGTGGTACACGCCTTGCCGCGATGGGGTAAAAACTACGCAATCAAAATGAAAAAGAGTTTCAGAATTTTCAATGATTATTACGCGGCCGTGCTATCGCGCGCGATCGCGTTCCGACTAAATTATTTGCTCTAGCAAATGACGTTCCTGAGTGACAGAAAAGGATGGAGCGACGGAAAAATGTAATGTCTGATGTAGTTCAACTCATAGTCTATGTATGAAACTAATGTTTTTTCTGAGATTCCGATGTTAGCTCCATAGTGACAGTAGTTCAGTTTATCAATGGTCTGGAGCACAGGGTTTTTTTACATACTGTATTACTGTACAAGTTTGTGTAGGTTAGTCTCGAACACTTTTTTCGAGAATTTTGTACTAGACTCGGTGGTCATTATTTTGTACGTCAATGGCTATGTGTGGAAAAAGAAGCATGAATCTAGAATAAATGCTATTGAAATGCGCTCCCTGCGTAGCATATGTGATGTGACTCTAAAGGACCGGTTACGAAATAATATGATTAGAGAAAGATGTGGTCAGAAAGAGGATGTCATCATATCAGCCGGTAAACGTCCACTGCTGAACACAGGCCTCCCCAAAAATGGGGGGATTTGCCATAATCGCCACGTTTGGCAGGCGGGTTGGCGATCGCAGTTGGATTGAATGTGTGTACTCAGAAGATGCTGCTGCCCATCCTCCGGTAGATCCCTTAGTCGCCTTTTACGACACCCACGGGAGGAAATGGGAAGGTGTTACTCTTAGCCGACACTACACGGAACAAAGAAGATCTAGTGACAAGAATTTCAAAAGGCATGTTGAGGTGGTTTGATCATGTGGAAAGAATGTAGGTTGACGTATAAAATTTACAAGGCATGTGTAAATGGAATGTTTGAAAAGGGTCGTCCTAAGCGCATGTAAGCTGCACATCTATCTGTTACGTTAGTAACTCTATACTACGGACGTAAATACGTCAAAAGAAAAGCACCGTGATAATTATTTGTAGCCCATATTTAAATAATGTATTATTAATAGTATACTAACATTTGAATCGACAGACTGCGGGAGATGGGCGTGGTGACGTTCGGTCACCCGGACTCGCCCGTGGTGCCGATGCTGGTGTACAACTACAGCAAGATGACGGCCACCGTGGAGCGACTGACGCGCCGCGGCGTGGCCGTCGTCGGCGTCGGCTTCCCCGCCACGCCGCTCAACATGACGCGCATACGGTACGTGCCATAGTGTTCACTGTATATGATATGATGGACCTTCATTACATACTACCTCCGAGAAAACAAGACAGATCTAGATCGCAGATCAAAGAGAAGTAGTAGAAATATCATGACGACTATTTTGGCTAGTGTAGCCAAAAAAAATGTTAATTAAATTGAACCTTAACTTATCACTGAATCTTCGTAAAACTGTCGGTCGTAAACATTGACGTAAAATTCTACGGACCTACGGAATTTCTACTTCTATCGGACGCCGGGACTAGTACAAAATTATCGAAAAAAAAAAGTGTCCGAGACTAAACTACACAAACTTAAGTACTTGTAGTAATATAAACCAACTATAAACATTGAAAAGGCTGGAATTTTTTCCATCCCACTCGCCCATCAGGTCCGGGTGCGCGTCAGGTCAAGACTGTCGCGTCAATGATTCTCTTTTTACGTTTTGGTGCTCTTTTGGATCGGACACTTTTGAGCGCGGACCCTACGTCCAGTAGTTGGTAAGTCAATGGTCGTAAATGTTTTTTACACATTACTTCAAACATGATTTTTAAGAAGAGTCTTGTGTAATGAAATTTTATTGCCTGGCTAGACCGTACGGTCATGATGAGTTACTTTAGGTTATATTTCCATGACATTAAGGGTTGAACTACACCAGGCAAGACAGCATCGCATTTTTCCGTTGCTCCATCCTTTTCTGTCACTCGGGAACATCATTTGCTGGAGCATATAACATAGACGGAACGAAACAGCACGGAACACCACGCCGCGTGCGTTCGCGTTCCGTCTATCTTATATGCTCTAGCAAATGACGTTCCTGAGTGACAGAAAAGGATGGAGCGACGGAAAAATGCGATGCTGTGCTACGTGGTGTAGTTCAACCCTAATTGGCCATTCCCGAGCGTGTGGTGTGAAAACATATAGATAAGAGTGAGGTCTTCCCGGCGCAGGTTCTGCCTGTCGGCGGCGCACTCCCGCGAGCAGCTGGACACCTGCCTCGCCGCCATACAGCACGTCGTGCGGGAGCTCGGCCTCGACTACTCGCGCCTGCCTCCCCCCGGCCCTCCCCCGCCGCCTCTGCCCGCGGCCGACCACACGACCACCACCACGGAACACTAGACGTCTACCGACGATTAGACGGCTACAGCTGCCCGGCAAGCACTCTCTCATTACCTCATTGTTATTTATCGTATACAGGGTCCTTGGTAATATGCTGACACTTTTTTAAGGGAATGATCAGACCGTCAAACTAAACAACTTTCTCTATGGCACCAAGATCGAAATCGCGAAAAATAAATCAGCTGTCCCGTACAAAACTGCAAACCTACTCGAGCCAAATGTATGGGACAGCTGGTTGTTTTGATTGTTTGATTTCGATGTTGGTCCATAGAGAAAGTTGTTCAGTTTGATGGTCTAATCATTCTCTTAAAAAAGTGTCAGCATATTAAGAAGGACCCTGTGAAGATATTACGCGTTATACTTTTACTCAATAAATTATTTTCTCAAGCTTCTTGTTTCTTTTGTAGTGTGGAGTTGAATTAGCTAACAAGTTCGTGCCCCTGACACGGACCTGAAAAAAAGACGGACGTAATGTGACACTAAAAAGATGTGAAGCATGCAAGGTACTCTATTTTCGTTTGTTCTACATGGGACCTACACTCATACAGATGCACTAGCTCTAGGCGCAAGTCCTACAACCACCATTATGTACCGCGTGACAGCACACACACAAAAGAAATCGGTGCTTCACTCGTGATTAGACATGATTACGTCCGACTTTTTTTTAAGTCCGTGGTCCCTAATAGATTTGTACGTTTTGCGGAGTTTACTAGGCGATGCCCGGCGACGCATCGCTACACAGGCATGAACACATCGCGAACGCATTGAGAGTTGGCACTGAGTGAAAATCTCAAATGGAAGGGTCTAAAATACAAATACAACCTTTAGTGTAGCCACACACCTGCGGAACGTAAGGCGCCGATAGTTCGGTTGAATACGCGTGCAATGGCCGGCGACACAACAGTACGCGCCATATTTCAATCGAACGTCGAACGTTCGGCGCCTTACGTTCCGAAGCCTTAATTCCGAAGATTGTTGATGTGAATGTTGCAAGCACAAATTTTTTTTCCAATTTTCCGCAATATTGCGGTGTTTCATTTTACTGATCAGGTTTAACGTGGTAAAGCCTGACCAGAAATATAAAAAACCTGGTTTGGGGGCGCTGCAATCGATTATAACCTTTAGTGTCAGTGATCCAAGTACAAAAATTAGTTCTAATGATTTTCAACATGGCGATGTTTTTTATATTTCTGGTCAGGCTTTAACATGAAATTCAGTAATCTATTGAGTCGACACTAACGGATTATGATAGAGTCGATTCACATCGTGCGAATGCGGTACGCATTTAATTCACTGTCAATTCACACTGAGAGCAGCGGCCGGAGGAGTATTTTACTATAATTTTAAATCGTATATCTAGGGAATAAAGTTCAAATTAATTGAAGCGATAGAACTAGAAACTGCGAAGCCGCGCGAGATCATTTCAAAGAGGTTCCGCGTGGCCACGCGCTGCCGCGCCGCCACGTAGTTCACTACGGAACAGAGGAATAGGCACGCCTTGCTTCTGCTCTTTCAGTGGGAATTGACCCTTCGTAATACCACAGTAATCAGAGCAACGAAGGGAGCCTAGCGGGGAAGCGGGCGGCGGATCATCCTGACATCTGTGTGAAGATGTCGGGATTGACTGCGCATACTGTAAGCCTATTAGGGATACTGTGGTAATAGCGTGTTCGATCCTACGTTATTGAACAAAAGTTGTATTAGAAAATTTAGGAAAAAAACAAAGTACGGAACTATTAATTTACTCCAAATAGACGATGTTCGTGGATGACTATAAAGGATCTGACCTCAGAAGATGTCGTCATTCTCCTTTCGGATCTCAGTAAAATGTTTTGAAGGATAATTAATTCCTTGTAATTATTATATCCCAATTAGAGCAACAGGAAAAAGCACGTGAAACAAAACTGATGCAAATATGTACACTATATTGATATTCAGAGCGTCGGGTCTCGGGTCCAACTCGCGGCGCGCCCATCCTAAAGATACGCGACCTAAACCCAATGAGTCAACCCTTGCTATCACTTCACGGAACCTTATCAGTTATCAGTGATAACGACGGACGCTATAGATAGTTCAGTTATCCGCGTGTCCCACTAACACCTGCGTACTTGCCGGTCGACAGTTACTTGTCAAATTATTATTTTCGCGTAGCATTAGTGTTAAATATACACAACTCGATTAGGAAGTTCAATAGGTTATCGAAATCTGGTGATCGAGACCGTGAGACGCTCGGGACCATGTGTTCAGTGGTCGTGTAGTGTTCAGTTGTTCAGCGAGCCGGTTGCTCAGTGGGTGTCAGCATGGCGGCGCTGGGGATGCTGTGGCTGGCCGCGCTGGCGACCTGCGCGTGCGCTACTAACGTCACCGTCGTGCGAGTACAGTGAGTTCAGAGAGTTCAATTTTGTTTACCAGATTGATTGATTGTTGTTGAGGACACGACTTTGTGCTAATTGCTTACTATATCGTGTTTACACATTTTGAACTGGCCCTCATGTCATGGATAATGTACCGATTGTGGTTGGAGACATACTAGCTGTTTACCTTGGGTATCAGCGTGGGTTGATATGGTAACCCAGTTTATTGATACAGGGTTTTTCTTAGGTAAGCGCACACCTAGCCCAGATGCGGACGCAACAGCCGCAATTGTCATTTCATAAAAATTTAGCTTGCTGATGGTTTTTAGTTCAATTTGATGGTGTTAGTATTAATGAATTGACAGCTTTTTAAGACTCATTGCAGTATAGGTATACAGGGTGAAATTGATTATCATTAGCATCCTTTTAAACTAAGAGTTTACCCATCAAACTGAACAACTTTTACTATGGGAGCAGATAGAAAAAAAAATCTGCTGTTGCATACATTACATTTGAGTCGAGTGGGTGTTAAACAGCAATTTTTTTTTGCTCCAATCGGTTGGCTCCAAGTTGTTCAGTTTGATGGGTAGACTCTTAGTTTAAAAGGATGCTACAGTCGTTCTAGTACAGATATCAATTTCACCTGCTTAGATAAAGAAAACTAAGTACATGTAGGTACACTATGAAAGTAGCGCCCGCGCCTTCGACAGATTCGATTATTTAATCTTTGTAATATTGATTGATTGTGTTACTAGTTAACAAATGGAATATGATTTTAAGTACATAATTTATTATACTTTTAATAACATACAAGACATTTTACAAGTATTTGGTTTTTAATATTCGCACGCCTAGATATAAGGCAGAATACGCTGAACTAACTCACAACAACAATAATTGGACATAATGATGCGGAGAGATATTCTTATAATGAAATCCAGGCATATAATTAGGTATATTAAATAGAAGTGTTGTTGTAACGTGCAGGTTGTCGATGGAGCAGGAGCACACCATCACCCTGGACAGCAGCATCGAGTACATACTGGAGTTCGTGCCGGTAAGTGATGTTGCACTTAAATCATAAATCATAAACTTTATTGCATCCTTGAGGTAAAATTTACAGGTCTTAAAAAATAGGTACACACACACACACACACACACTCACACACACATTATTATTATACAGGGTCCAATTTAATATGATGACCGTTTTTTAAGGGAACAACTTTCTCTATGGGACTAACATCGAAAGCGCGAAAAAACATCTGCTGTCCTATATAATTGGCTCGAGTAGGTTTTGCAGTGTTGTATGGACAGACGGGACAGCTGATTTATTTTTCGCGATTGCGATGTTGGTGCCATAGAGAAAGTTGTTTAGTTTGACGGTCTGATCATCCCCTTAAAGTGTCAGCATATTAAGAAGGACCCTATATGCACATCGTGCACCTCAATGCTCGTCGGTTCTGGGCATGTCTTATTTGATACCTTACCTAAGCTACGTGCGTCAACTATCCTATTCGTAATGGAACATTAGGTACAATAATATTATATTCTCCAGTGTCAATAAGTAAGAATAAATTTTTAAAACTCTTAAGGGGGTTGTTTAGACCGTCAAACTGAACAACTTTCTCTATGGGACCAACATCGAAATCGCGAAAAAAAAAATCTCATATCCCATACATATTTTAGCTCTAGTCGATTTGTAGAGTTTAGAACATACATTTTTTTTTCGCGATTTCGATATTGGTCCCATAGTGAAAGTTGTTCAGTTTGATGGTCTACACCACCCCCTTAAAGGTTTATTTGTAGTTTTGTAACACCTTGTATATTCGATATTGTACGGTAATAGGATATGGCGATCTCAAAGCCCCGTTTTTAAACAAAAACACACACTCGAAACCGCCATAAAAATGGCGGAGCCACGTGGCCAATTAAATCGCAAGCCGAACGCGTCTACTCGGGACCCCCTTCGCCACGCGACTCCGGTACAATAATTACCTTTTTTAAACCAGTATGAATAGTCTTGAGCATATGCTAATGTCATTTAAATAGAATCTGAATTGTGATATCATTATAGCGTCCAGCGGGTAGGTGTACCGTGGTAACTATGTCGTTATGTTGTGTACACAGAGCGAGGAGCAGAGCGTGTGGCCGAGCCGCGTGCGCGTGACCAGCGCGGGAGGCGACACCGCGCGGCCCGTGCTCCTCACCGCGAGACAGAGGACAGGTATTACATATACCTACAGTTTTTTTCGATTCTGAACCAAACATGTGTCACGTGATTAATGGTTACATACTTTTGTACATATGATAGTTTGTGCTTTTGTACTACCCGCTTTTGTAGCGAATCAATCAACTATGTTCGCGCAGGCGCGCACGGATTGTTTTTAAATTGAAATTTGGATATTAAGTAGGTGCCTGCTAACATATTTTACATAAGGTATTGAGGGTTAAGGGCTATCCTAGCCGATTTTGGCTACGGCGATTGCCTCTAATCCCTTCGTTGTTGGCGCTCTTGCGCCATAATGTGGCGGGTACGTGCGTAATGCGAGCACGTCAGGACACCATTCTCATAATTATAATTGATGGTCGCTAGTGGTCGTGACTTCAATTCATCGCGCTTGGCATCAAGCTTAGAACGCCCGTGTGCCTCTAAGTACAAAACGTTGTCTCTGACAAGGGACCTTCACTCCTGGCGTTGAGATGCGAGCTTTTCCCATTGCGCGGGATTAATATTACGCCTCTTCATGTGGCGTTTCAGAGAAGTTGCCCACCTAGCTTACGCTTGCCTTCCTAACAAAATGAATCATGTTTATTTTGTAGTGTGTGTATAGCCCCCCACACACACATAGCCTTAAGTTAGATATAAGCTATTGTTTAAGATACGTCTAAATTATAAAAAGTGTTGTTGTTGTCAATAAAATTTGACAAACAAAAATGAAAAGTTAATGCTATAACAAATATTGCAAGTTCTTTTTGTTACTTTTATAAGTCAAGGTTTTTTTTTTAAACACTTAAAATTTTTAAAATAAATTTTGCATAATTTTGGAAAAAAAATTATATGCTTTTATTTTTAAGTACATATATTTTTTTTATAAATTAGCGGGGGAGGTGTAGTGTGTGTATAGCCCCCCACACACACATAGCCTTAAGTTAGATATAAGCTATTGTTTAAGAGTATATTGACTCAATATACGTCTAAACCTGAGACTATTCGTTTGTCTGTTCAACACCTTTAAGTCCCACACCGCAATTTTTTTTTTATCATTTATAATGGTATCTGGCGACACTTCAGGAGCGCAGACGTGGCAGCTGCCGTACATGTGGGCCGAGCGGCTGCTGTTTGAGCTGGAGCGCACGCTGTGCCCCGACGACACCGACGACCACACCGGGGACCCCGCGTGCAGTCTGTATTATACTTACTTATTATACTGGTATCTGGACCATTCTTCATGACGATATCGCCACACTTTCTTAGTAAACTGCTATCGTTATCTCTTTCCCACGCTTGCGCTCGTCGCATCCTCATATGGCGCACGATGTGTGATTATAAGAGATAAGCGTAGGTAATTTTGGTAACCATCAGCTGCAAGGCCGATTCAGTATTCATAGGGTGTAGAGCATCTCTGTGATGGGGACGGACCAGGTCTGTCTGCATAACTCCAGTCGGTTTAGGAGTTACAGCCGATCAAAGGTCTGATATGGTTGCTAAAAATTAATATGCATGAATATGTGTCATTGTAATATGCACGGTATTATATCTATCAATGTGCTGCTGCCGGTAACAGCGGAGGCGCCGGGCGCGGAGGAGTGGCGCGGGCGCGGGCGCGGGCGGTTCTCGCTGCACGTGTCGTCGTCGTGCGCGGCGCGCGTGGAGGTGCGCGTGCTGGCGCGGCCCGCGCGCGACTGGCTGCTGCCCTACGACCTGCCCGTGCCCCTGCGCACCACACAGGTATGCTCCTCGTAACTCATAACCGAACGAGCCGAGCTTCACCCCTCTGAAACACGATTGTCCTGATCTCTGGTCGACTGCCCTGCCCGCGACGCTTCAAAGCAAAACGCCTATGCGGAGCTCTGCCATATGAATAGATACAACTAGAAGCCAGGCTTCTTATAGCGCGCGCAACGGCGCTAGACTCGCGAAAAACTTTTAATCTATTGCTTTATGGATCAGAATGGTGTATTTACGAGCCAGCGACCGTCTACGGCGCGGCGTCCCGCTTGTATGAAGCTTCCGATCGGTATTTAATCATGTGTCTCGGCTCCCTCGGAGCGAGAGGAGAAAGCTCGGATACAATCCCTCAAAGAGTCAATTCATTTTTTTCATATGATTCGATCCTACGCTATAAGGTAATACGGTGCTACGGTGCGATTATGAATTTAAACATGTACTTAATAATTTATACGTCTACGCCAGTAGACAGTTTATCAACGTCTTGATTACATTGTATTGCAGACGGCGCCGGGCGTGATGCACTACCGGTGGTCCAGTACCGAGCAGACGAGCGTGCGACTAGTGGCCGCCTCCGAGGACGACGTCTGCGCCACTCTCGCCGTCTACAACTACACTGTACTTACGCTATACTCATGCTATACTACAGTAACATACCAACATACACGTACCACGGAGTACTATTTACTACCGTAACATGACTAACATTAGTTAGCTTATTGATTGTGCTAAGAATCTTCATGACAACGCACATAGGTATATAAGGTTAAATTTAATTAGTTAGCGAAACTTAAGAATCGCATTTGGTATCTGTTACCGAGTACAATTGCGTGGTAATGAACCCCCGCACGATCACATGATTCTGAGCTCAATGTCCGCCCGCGCCCGTATACTGTATGCACTTCGCTACCTTACGCACGATAATAATAATTTTGATAATCATCAATACCAATTATAAACATTGATAATGCAATCTGTTATGTTATCATTAACAAGTGCCCTGGTTCAGTTTCGCCAATTAATTAAAAATGACCCTATATTGTCTGATGGGTTTAAGGTTTACGTATACGTACCTATATGTCCGCAGTGTCCGGTGCCCGGCTCGCAGCAGCAGGTGCTCGGCGGGACTCGCCTCACCATGCAGCGCTCGGGCGCTCTACAGGTCTTGGTACGTTAGTCCTATATCTCCACACCGGTACCGGCATAGATGCCGGATATATCTAGTCACGTTTTCCCAGGTGTTTAAGGAACGACCCTCTCTACCTCACTACCACAACTACAATCACACTACACTACAAAAGGTAATCGTATTGACAACTCATACATTATTCGTCATAATATGCCGCCTCGTTGGCATAGTGCGCTAATTCTCACTACAGGGTGCAATCTGCTTCGTTGCTATAACTAGCGCTGTTGTTGGGAGGCCATCTGTGGCGAGCGTATTCTGTAGGAGCTTTCCATGGACGGCTTCCCGACAACAGCGCAAGTTATAGCAACGAAGCCAACAGATGGCGATACCATCGCCCTCAGAAATATGGTCCATGCAAAGACAACTTTCACCGTGAAAACGTAACTCATAATAAATAAGGTTTACAATCGAATGCAAGACATAAATCGGGCAAGAGAAATAATCACAGAGATTCGATAAATAAATGTAAAAACCAACTAACAACTGTCGAACCACGGCCGGTCCCCACGCTTCACAACCAGCCTGGCGGAAGATCTTTCCTTTTCAATGGAGGAACCTCCCAAGTAGTTCCTCCATATAATAGTCCAATGGTTTTATTTTATGTACAGTAATAATGATATGTTGCATTGCAGCGCAGACAGTACCCGCTGGGGTTCTACGTGGTGGCGCTGGTGGAGCCGCTGCAGACGACGTGCGAGGGCGAGCGCGCGCCGGACACTGACTGGCTGTGGGAGGCGGCCGTGCCGCGCGCCGGCGCCGGCCCCGACCCCGACCCCGACCCGCTCGAGCGGGACACCGACCCGGCGCCGGCGCCGGCCGACAAGCGCCTCACACTCACCGTGCAGGTCTGCTTGTTCAGCTACAACACGAACACCGACGTATTATAAGAGGCGATGTAACGAGTCGCGTCGCGCCAGCTCACGCCTATGCGACGTATGAAAAGTGGCTCGAGGCGGCGCGTGATGGCGCCTCCGAACCGCACGACGTCGGCGTCGTTAACTTCAAAGCCGCGGCGCTTCGAGCGCACTCGTGGCGACCAAGTGTCGCTATGTTCATTTCGTTTCCATGCAACCGTGAAGTACCTTCGCAAACCGCCGTAAATATGAAGTGGTCCAGCGAAATCCACGAAATAACACAAAAGCTAAATTTTAAGTGTGCTGGGCTGCGTTCAGAACCTACGCCCAGAGTGCACCCCAAATGCAACTTTTCGCTCTAACGCCGTTCCGAGCTTCGGTGAAAAGCGTTCTATCCATAGGAACGAGTTAAAAAACAACCGCACCCAAAGGTCGTGAACGCAGCCCTGCGTGCCTTGGTCTGTTATGCGGGGATACGGCGGGGCGGGTAAAAAGCTTTACAGTTCAAATTTTGTCAAAGGATAATATACCGTATTTATTCGAGATAAAACCTAGTCGAAACACACTATTAACCTACCAGAAAACCAGTGATCATTCCAGATAATTTTGTACCGTATACCAGCACCTAAGCTAGAAAGATACAATTCTCTGGCTTGTCTTCCCCCGTTTTGAAAGCATTCGAGACAAGAGTGCGCTGTCCGTCTTTGTAATAATTTCATAGGTCTGCTATACCAATCGATCGAATGGACCCGCTACAAAAACACAAAATGTGAAAGGTTGCGCCAGACGAAACCTATGCTCTTTCCTTGCACCCAGTGTATAAGTAAGTTGTTGTAACGCAGGCGTCGCTGACGATGCGTCAGTACGTGGTGGCGGCGTCGGTGACGCTGGCGCTGTTCCTGTCGTTCTACGTCGCGTTCGGCGCGCTGGTCGTCGTCCAGCGCTGGGAACCCATCGCCAAGTTCGTCAAGCCCAAGGCAGTGCTCGCCGACACACCCCGTATGTACTGGACGATACTTTATTGTTATCATAGCAACATTCGTGCTTTATCTTACTCCTCCAGATAGGAGATATGTATAAAATATCTTTGATTGAATTCGTAGCGCGTTCCTTGACAAACACTGCAACAGAATCAAGATGGCGTCGGCATACGCGCCGTCCCGCTCGGACGCGCGCGCCGCCTGTATGTGCTTTCTGCTCAGCTCCTCTTAAGTTACCCTCGAAATGCGGGGTGAGGTGCGGTACAGGTCGCGGCACGAATCTTGAGCGCTCGGGGAAAGTGGTAAGGGTTTTCGCGCAGGTTGATGACGTAAAGGGTGATTTATCGGCTTGGACGAATTTTATCGGCCAATGGCGATCGTGCGTGCGCTTCCTCCCGCCGTGTTCGACCCGAATTTGATTTCTGCGAATTCAAGAACATCGCGTGTCATCGCTCATGTTTCATGCTGCGGTCTGTATCTGAAGTAAGTAAGGAGCAGGGAGTAGCAGTTCTGTATACAAGAATTTAGGATAAACAGTTACATTACTCCATGATACTGACCAAATTTAACCTATGAAAATTTTGCACTTTCCATACTAAGTGCTATTGGCTGATCGACAGTGTGACACCCTTTAAAGTACCTAATGCAACTGTTTACCCGAACACGCTGTATACTATAATCAATTCTGTGCCCCTGGTCTCGCTAGACTTCTATTCGTACAGTGTTGCGAGTGGTCGCCGCTGTTGATGCTGGTTTACGACACTATCCTCATGTCAGTATAATTATGTTTCTAGGAGCGGAGAACGGGCTGCACACAGAAGCGGACGGCTCACCGACGAGGCGACGTGACTCCAGTCAGTATTATTATTTACTAGAGTTTACCCACACTTCGTCCGCACGTGATCCCGTCATCGTAGCGAGATTAATGATATGTATATCCGATTTTAAGTCTAAGGGCTCTTACAGACGAGAGCGACACTTTGCTTGCGACCCTCGGCGACCGCTGTCGCAAGCTGTCACCGACGGTCGCAAGCTGTCGCCGGCGGTTGCAATCAAAGGGTCGCTCGTCTGTAAGAGCCCCAAACCTATGTTATATAGGTATAATATTTTCTCCTCTCCAGACGGAAAGTGAATGCTCCACCGACAAGAGCGTAGCTCTTAAATAAGATGATGATGAGACGGAAAGCGTCAATTTTCGTTCCGCTGCGCTAAACGAAGTTGCCGCTTGCCGACAACCTCGGGCAGTAAATAAGAAAGCAGATCCTTGAAACCTTTTCTTACAGGCAGGAAGGCAGGAAGCCTTCGGTGTGTAATCACTACATAGTATAAAACAAAGTCGCTTTCTCTGTCCCTATGTCCCTTTGTATGCTTAAATCTTTGAAACTACGCAACGGATTTTGATGCGGTTTTTTTTAATAGATAGAGTGATTCAAGAGGAAGGTTTACATTGCAACCGTGCGAAGCCGGAGCAGGTCGCTAGTCTACTATATAATAATAATAATAAACGTGTTCGTTATTGTGATAAAATAAATAAATAAACGATTGTTGTATTGCGTGATCGCAGCGGCAACGTTCGACAGCAGTGACAACAGCGACTCGGACGAGGAGCCCGACCCCACCCCCGCCACCACTAGCTCCCCCACCACCACCACTACAAGCACCACCGCCACCACGGCCGCTACCCCCGCGACGGTGGCTGTAGACGGCGCGACCACGGAGTCGGACGCGGCGCACACCGCGCGTGTTCATGGACCCGGCGAGAACGGCCAGCTCGACAGCAACGGGGCACAGGTCAGTTTACTATTTCATTTGGGGAATTATAAGTCCAGCCGCAAAATATTTATTTGACCAAGGAATGATTTTATTTGTAAGCAATGGGAAAATGAATGATACTTAATATTTCAAAGAAAGCTAAAGAACAACAATAATTTTTTCACCTCACAAGCTCGGAAAGATTCTGTTTATCATTCGAAATCTGAGTGCAAAAGTGCATTTTATCCGCTAGCGTGGAAAGAGTTTTTAAAATTCGAATCCATTCGAGTCCAGATAAAAAGATAGTAAAACCATGCGTGCGAGAAAGACAAAAATATTTAGGAACTATGCATATATTCGTGCATATTATTGTCTTCTCTTTTTCGCGTATAGGTTTGTCCTTCACTATAATTTATTTGAGTGTCAACAAAGAGATTATAACTAAATATAATCCTTTTGAGTAGGAATATCTCTTGTCTTCTCTTTTTCACGTATATATTTGTCCTTATTTGCATTTGCATATAATTATTTTTCCAGTGTGGGATAAAAATATAATTTAAAATAATACTTATTTAAAATGCATTTTAATAATTAATTCATCTTGTTTACCTATGAGAAGTTATTCCTTTACATTTCCTGAATTATTTGCGCAGTGTCTCAGTACACACTACACACCAGGACATTTTTTATGCTGATCAATTGGTTTTCAATCAAACTGCTACACGTGACCGCAGTGAGACAGTGACTAAATGCAAGAGTAATATAGCCGCAATAGAATGGGACAACGTCATGAAGCGCGATGTTCGCTCTATACATCTAAACTCAGTGCTAGCACCTAACATTTTCCTCGCTGTTGTGAGGTGAAAAGTTGTGTGTTTAGCTCGGCTGCAAAATTTTTCTGCGTCTCGTACCTTTGAAACCTTCGCTACGCTCCGGATTCTATATCTGAACCAGAGTCCTTCGCTAGCTCAGGTTTCAATATAAGTACTCGCGCCAAAAAACAACTTTGCAGCCTAGCATAACAAATAACTATTACTTGTCCTATTTATTTATGCATCATCTAATTCATTCAACACTATCTAATTCATTAGAATAGGTTAGCAAGGAGCGAAGCGACGAGCATTTTACGTTTTTGTTGACCACAGCGCACGAGCGTACCGCGGCAGTGACAGGCGAGTGCCAGAACCAAAATAGAATGCCAGTGCTAGAATAAAAATGTTGCTACTGAGACCATTAACTATCTCAAAACGGATTTCGATGCAGCCTTCAAAAAAACATAAATAGCTCATAATCCCGCAGCAGCCGGCCGCAGCGGCGGCGGCAGCGGCGGCGGCGGAGCAGAGCTTGGCGGGGGACGGCTCGACGCCGTTCGGTCTGCCGGCGCGCCTGCGCGTGGCGGCGCTGTCGCGGCGGCGCGCCCGCACCCTGCGCGCGCGCTCCGACCGCTACCTGCACACGCTCTACACCGTCGCGGTCTTCTACGCGCTGCCCGTCGTACAGTTCGTGGCCGCCTTCCAGATCGTTAGTACTTTATACATTAGGTAGTCCGTAACGACTTTCTTTTCCGATGTGATGACATAATTTCGTTTTCCTCTAAGGTTACCTTTCTTATGACTCGTAAATTATTTACTCATTAAATAAAGAATTTCAACACTAACTAGCTAATTGGTCACTATAATTTGCATCATCATCATCATCTCAGCCGATAAACGTCCACTGCTGGACCTAGGAACTTCCCTCGAGGAACGCCACAACGACCGGTCCTACGCTTTCCTCATCCGCGGTTGCAAGCAGTGCGTCGTACGGTCCAACTTGTAGGGTGCTTACTACCCACGCTTCTCGAGAACTCTTCGGCTCCGTCGACACTCTGTTCTGCGAGCAATGTGCCCCGCCCAGTGCCACTTAAGGTATTCTTCGGGCTATGTCTTCTAAGCGTGGCGATTATGGCAAATGTTGGGGCCCGCGCTGTAGTCTTGATGCTGAGATGTAAACACTCACAGATTAACAATAGAGTTTATTAATAGTTAAATGTTTCAAAGTTAGATGTTGAAAGCTCATCTGTGCCTACTCTAGGTTTACACTAAGTTAATGTAGGTCGCTAACGCTAATTTATGTATAATTACGAATCTATCCCTAAGCGCGGAAACTAGGTTGCAACGCGGGCAAAATATTGTTCGGTTCTACCGTAACAGCAAATCCCCCAATTTTTGGGGAGGCCTATGTCCAGCAGTGGACGTTTATCGGCTGATATGATGATGATGATTATGTCTGCTAACCTGGTTCTCCTGCGGATCTCCTCATTTCTGAATTGATCCTGCAGGGGAAACTCCGAGCATAGCCGTCTCCTTTAGGTGATTTTCAGCATTTTCACTAGACCTTTAGTGAGCGACCGCGTCTCAGTTCCGTTTGTCATTCATTACTGACAAAAGGCACACTGGTCTTTTGCTTGCATGCGTAGGATGAAATAAAAACAACTTTATTCATATATGTCCTTCATTATGTTCCACTTCGTACATGACAAACTACTAGGTACGAGTATCATATAACATAACGCGACACCCATAATAATGTCGGAGTGTGTGGGTGGTCAGGTGCTGAACGTGTCGGGCTCGCTGGACTTGTGCTACTACAACTTCCTGTGCGCGCACCGCGCCGGCGCGCTGTCGGACTTCAACCACGTGTTCTCCAACATCGGCTACCTGCTGCTCGGCGCGCTGTTCCTGCTGCAGCTGCGCCGGCGCAGGGCCCGCCGCGCCCGCAAGCCCCGGCACGAGGTAATGTACTGTGTGTCACTACCTCGCGCGGCTACCTGCTGCAAGCCCCGGCACGAGGTAACATACTATATGTCACTACCTCGCGCGGCTACCTGCTGCAAGCCCAGGCACAAGGTAACATACTATATGTCACTACCTCGCGCGGCTACCTGCTGCAAGCCCCGGCACGAGGTAACGTACTGTGTGTCACTACCTCGCCTCGGCTACCTGCTGCAAGCCCAGGCACGAGGTAACATACTATATGTCACTACCTCGCCTCGGCTACCTGCTGCAAGCCCAGGCACGAGGTAACATACTATATGTCACTACCTCGCGCGGCTACCTGCTGCAAGCCCAGGCACGAGGTAACATACTATATGTCAGTACCTCGCGCGGCTACCTGCTGCAAGCCCAGGCACGAGGTAACATACTATATGTCACTACCTCGCCTCGGCTACCTGCTGCAAGCCCAGGCACGAGGTAACATACTATATGTCACTACCTCGCGCGGCTACCTGCTGCAAGCCCCGGCACGAGGTAACGTACTGTGTGTCACTACCTCGCCTCGGCTACCTGCTGCAAGCCCAGGCACGAGGTAACATACTATATGTCACTACCTCGCGCGGCTACCTGCTGCAAGCCCAGGCACGAGGTAACATACTATATGTCACTACCTCGCGCGGCTACCTGCTGCAAGCCCAGGCACGAGGTAACATACTATATGTCACTACCTCGCGCGGCTACCTGCTGCAAGCCCAGGCACGAGGTAACCTACTGTGTGTCACTACCTCGCCTCGGCTACCTGCTGCAAGCCCAGGCACGAGGTAACATACTATATGTCACTACCTCGCCTCGGCTACCTGCTGCAAGCCCAGGCACGAGGTAACATACTATATGTCACTACCTCGCGCGGCTACCTGCTGCAAGCCCAGGCACGAGGTAACATACTATATGTCACTACCTCGCGCGGCTACCTGCTGCAAGCCCAGGCACGAGGTAACGTACTGTGTGTCACTACCTCGCCTCGGCTACCTGCTGCAAGCCCAGGCACGAGGTAACATACTATATGTCACTACCTCGCCTCGGCTACCTGCTGCAAGCCCAGGCACGAGGTAACATACTATATGTCACTACCTCGCCTCGGCTACCTGCTGCAAGCCCAGGCACGAGGTAACATACTATATGTCACTACCTCGCCTCGGCTACCTGCTGCAAGCCCAGGCACGAGGTAACATACTATATGTCACTACCTCGCCTCGGCTACCTGCTGCAAGCCTGCTGCAGGCACCTGTGTATACTAGACCACGTGCTCACTCGGCCCCGTCCCCCGCAGGAGTACGGCATCCCGGCGCACTACGGGCTGCTGGAGTCGCTGGGCGCCGGCATGATGGTGGTCGCACTGCTCTCCGCCAGCTACCACGTGTGCCCCAACCAGCTCAACTTCCAGTTCGGTGAGGCCGCGCCGCACTAAGTTCTAAGCCTGTAATGTTCCCCTCGACTTGTTGCGTATGTAAGACGATGTCTCGCCCCACTCCGCAGACACGGCGTTCATGTACGTGCTGGCCGTGCTGAGCATGGTGAAGATCTACCAGGCGCGCCACCCCGACGTCAACGCGCGCGCGCACGCCACCTTCGGCGTGCTCGCCGTGCTCATCGCGCTCGGTATGTACCTTAGAATTTTAAACTAATGTTTCATGGGGAAATCTAAAGGAACCGTAAAAACGCCTTCGCCAGAATTCCTTTTGATGTCTGAAACAAAACAGAATGCACAAACTAATTAGAAGAACCAGAATGACGGAGTCAAACAATGTTTGTTTCGATGTTTTGTTTGCTTGTTTTGTGTGAAGTTTCGTAGCAAAAGAGATGCCTTAAGAGAATAATGATGTTCCCTCTCGCGCAGTGGTGTGGGGCGTGTTGGGCGGCGGGGCTCTGTTCTGGGGGCTGTGGACCGTGCTGCACGTGTTCACCTTCCTGCTGCTGTCGCTACGCATCTACTACGTGGGACAGTTCAGACTCGGTAATTTATTCTATTATACTTACTTCATGAAGTGGGCAGCCCTGCCCGGGCGCCCGCTCCTACGCGGCGTACTAGGTAGGTATAACCAGTAAAACAAAGACACACCGCCTCCGCTGTCCTTGCCACATAGACAGAATGTGTGAAGATCGGCATGTCACGTCTACATAAATCTGGGTCGACCTGCGGGCCGGCGTCGGCGTCTGATGGGTCGCCCCAGGTATCGCTGGAGCGACGTAGTGGATACTGACCTATGTGAGCTTCGAGCCAGCTACAGGCGTTTTGGAGGCCAACACCCTCTCTGTGCTGCTGAGCCAACAAAGTTAGTACTTACCTATTGGCCATTTGCAAAGTACATTTTAAATAGGCCATCTTAGCTGATGTCTAGGCATCCGCAACATAAATTCATAAACGTTAATTTAATGTTTGTGGGATGAAATTTAACGATGAATCTCTTTATTAAATTCTTGCTCTTTGTGCAATTCGTGCCGCCCTTCCCCCGTATTCAAAATATCTTAGGTACGTAAAAGATGAACTGCCTTCGAAACAATGAAGGGCAACTTTGAATAAAGCCATGTCTAAATATGTTCACCTCGGTCGATGCTGCTGACGCTCCCGGCTGTACGTGGCATGGTCGCCGCTCAGCCCGCCGCAAGACGCTAAGCGGAAAGTCGTGGCAAAGCCGATAGCCTACTCGTGTACTAATGTAATGTTGTGACGTCACGCGACAGACAAGCAGTGGGTGGAGGCGACGCGGCGGGACCTGCGCGCGCTGGGCGCGGGCGCTCTACTCGTGTACTAATGTAATGTTGTGACGTCACGCGACAGACAAGCAGTGGGTGGAGGCGACGCGGCGGGACCTGCGCGCGCTGGGCGCGGGCGCTCTACTCGTGTACTAATGTAATGTTGTGACGTCACGCGACAGACAAGCAGTGGGTGGAGGCGACGCGGCGGGACCTGCGCGCGCTGGGGGCGGGCGCTCTACTCGTGTACTAATGTAATGTTGTGACGTCACGCGACAGACAAGCAGTGGGTGGAGGCGACGCGGCGGGACCTGCGCGCGCTGGGCGCGGGCGCTCTACTCGTGTACTAATGTAATGTTGTGACGTCACGCGACAGACAAGCAGTGGGTGGAGGCGACGCGGCGGGACCTGCGCGCGCTGGGCGCGGGCGCTCTACTCGTGTACTAATGTAATGTTGTGACGTCACGCGACAGACAAGCAGTGGGTGGAGGCGACGCGGCGGGACCTGCGCGCGCTGGGGGCGGGCGCTCTACTCGTGTACTAATGTAATGTTGTGACGTCACGCGACAGACAAGCAGTGGGTGGAGGCGACGCGGCGGGACCTGCGCGCGCTGGGCGCGGGCGCTCTACTCGTGTACTAATGTAATGTTGTGACGTCACGCGACAGACAAGCAGTGGGTGGAGGCGACGCGGCGGGACCTGCGCGCGCTGGGCGCGGGCGCTCTACTCGTGTACTAATGTAATGTTGTGACGTCACGCGACAGACAAGCAGTGGGTGGAGGCGACGCGGCGGGACCTGCGCGCGCTGGGCGCGGGCGCTCTACTCGTGTACTAATGTAATGTTGTGACGTCACGCGACAGACAAGCAGTGGGTGGAGGCGACGCGGCGGGACCTGCGCGCGCTGGGCGCGGGCGCTCTACTCGTGTACTAATGTAATGTTGTGACGTCACGCGACAGACAAGCAGTGGGTGGAGGCGACGCGGCGGGACCTGCGCGCGCTGGGCGCGGGCGCTCTACTCGTGTACTAATGTAATGTTGTGACGTCACGCGACAGACAAGCAGTGGGTGGAGGCGACGCGGCGGGACCTGCGCGCGCTGGGCGCGGGCGCTCTACTCGTGTACTAATGTAATGTTGTGACGTCACGCGACAGACAAGCAGTGGGTGGAGGCGACGCGGCGGGACCTGCGCGCGCTGGGGGCGGGCGCTCTACTCGTGTACTAATGTAATGTTGTGACGTCACGCGACAGACAAGCAGTGGGTGGAGGCGACGCGGCGGGACCTGCGCGCGCTGGGCGCGGGCGCTCTACTCGTGTACTAATGTAATGTTGTGACGTCACGCGACAGACAAGCAGTGGGTGGAGGCGACGCGGCGGGACCTGCGCGCGCTGGGCGCGGGCGCTCTACTCGTGTACTAATGTAATGTTGTGACGTCACGCGACAGACAAGCAGTGGGTGGAGGCGACGCGGCGGGACCTGCGCGCGCTGGGCGCGGGCGCTCTACTCGTGTACTAATGTAATGTTGTGACGTCACGCGACAGACAAGCAGTGGGTGGAGGCGACGCGGCGGGACCTGCGCGCGCTGGGCGCGGGCGCTCTACTCGTGTACTAATGTAATGTTGTGACGTCACGCGACAGACAAGCAGTGGGTGGAGGCGACGCGGCGGGACCTGCGCGCGCTGGGCGCGGGCGCTCTACTCGTGTACTAATGTAATGTTGTGACGTCACGCGACAGACAAGCAGTGGGTGGAGGCGACGCGGCGGGACCTGCGCGCGCTGGGCGCGGGCGCTCTACTCGTGTACTAATGTAATGTTGTGACGTCACGCGACAGACAAGCAGTGGGTGGAGGCGACGCGGCGGGACCTGCGCGCGCTGGGCGCGGGCGCTCTACTCGTGTACTAATGTAATGTTGTGACGTCACGCGACAGACAAGCAGTGGGTGGAGGCGACGCGGCGGGACCTGCGCGCGCTGGGCGCGGGCGCTCTACTCGTGTACTAATGTAATGTTGTGACGTCACGCGACAGACAAGCAGTGGGTGGAGGCGACGCGGCGGGACCTGCGCGCGCTGGGCGCGGGCGCTCTACTCGTGTACTAATGTAATGTTGTGACGTCACGCGACAGACAAGCAGTGGGTGGAGGCGACGCGGCGGGACCTGCGCGCGCTGGGCGCGGGCGCTCTACTCGTGTACTAATGTAATGTTGTGACGTCACGCGACAGACAAGCAGTGGGTGGAGGCGACGCGGCGGGACCTGCGCGCGCTGGGCGCGGGCGCTCTACTCGTGTACTAATGTAATGTTGTGACGTCACGCGACAGACAAGCAGTGGGTGGAGGCGACGCGGCGGGACCTGCGCGCGCTGGGCGCGGGCGCTCTACTCGTGTACTAATGTAATGTTGTGACGTCACGCGACAGACAAGCAGTGGGTGGAGGCGACGCGGCGGGACCTGCGCGCGCTGGGCGCGGGCGCCGGCGCGAGGCCGCTCTACTCGGCGCGGCTCGTGCTGCTGCTCATCGCCAACGCCGTCAACTGGGCCTTCGCCATCTACGGGTAACTATTTGTATACTATCCTACTAATACCGCTCGCATCGGGAAAGAGAGGGACATTTAATGTTTACTTAGGACCAGGGGCGGATCCAGGATTTCATGTTGGGGGGGGCCCATCGGCCAACTCGGGCCACGTATTAAGATTAAAAGAAATTAAGAGAGCTCATTTCTTTACTCGGCCTCAAAATTCAGAGGTTCGTGGGGGGGGGCCATGGCCCCCTGGGCCCCCCCCCTGTATCCGCCACTGCTTAGGACATGCTTTCTTGTACGACGCCTGCTCTTCTAAACTCGGATTCAAATTCTGCGACCAATGTTGACGTAGCTTATGAGCATCTAACGAACCTTAAAATGCCTCTGCATAATGGCTGTTGCCAATCGTCCGATAAACGGACGAATAAAATAAATAAGTCGTCCGACTATCAGATTAATAAAATAAATTAGTCATTCGCGAAGGTAATTTATTTTTATTTATTTATTTCCTTTTTGGAGAACTTACAGCTAAACAACAGTCGGATTTATTTATTTATTTATTTATTTATTGGTATATGACAATACAAGACAATACTTTCAAAAGACAAATTGATTCGCTCACTCGGCTCGTGCGCTATGTTCAACATAATCCTATCATGCTCGTCGCTTACCTAACCGACTGAATCTGATAATGTTCAAGCACGTATCCAGACTTTGGGTTCGGGGGGGGACATTCAATTTCGGGGGGGGATTTTCAATGAAAAATTACGAAAAAGGTATAGGTGTGATCACTGTTCCATACAAATATTAGGATTTCGGGGGGGGATAAATCCCACCTATCCCCCCCCCTGGATACGTGCTTGATAATGTTGTAAAAGCCGTATCTAACTTAGTAAATTAGATGGTGATGTATAAATCACCAGTACAAGTAATATCAAATACCAGTACCATAGTAGGTACCAGTATAAGACGACTAGACTACAGTAGATAATGTTATTCGTCCGTTTATTGACTAGACACTTCGCTCCATAATAAGCTCGTTCCTCGGCAACCACACCTTCCTACATGCATCGAATGCGCGATTTCCGTGCAGTGGTAAGGTAGATAAGTATAATGATGATGGTCGGCACTCGGCAGGCTGCTGACGCAGGCGGCGGACTTCGCGGGGCACCTGCTGTCGCTACTGCTGGCCAACACGCTGATGTACATGGTGTTCTACCTGACGATGAAGCTGCTGCACGGCGAGCGGCTGCGCTGGTACGCGTGGGTGTTCCTCGGCGGCGCGGCGGCGACCTGGGGGCCCGCGCTCTACTTCTTCGTGTACGGCAGCTCGGACTGGGCGGCCACGCCGGCGCAGTCGCGGCACTCCAACCACGAGTGCAAGGTGCTGCGCTTCTACGACTCGCACGACCTCTGGCACATGCTCTCCGCCGTCGCTCTCTACCTCTCCTTCAACGCGATGCTCACCTGGGACGACGGACTCTCCGCCGTCAAGCGCACCGTCATACCCGTCTTTTAGCATTAGGTATATTAAATTAATTTGTATTAGTAGTGTATCAATCGTTTTATTTTTACCTCAGGTCCTGTTTAAATAAGAAACAGAATTCATAGGTACCTACTATGTTAGTTAATTCTTGAAAACTGTTATTAATGCAGAATAACGTTTTGTTTTATTTTGTTAATTAGTACCGCATCTCAAATAACATCTCTCTACTCCTTACACTAGCCGAGGGATGTTTTAGATGCACTTCTACAGTGTATTCTGGGGATAGTTGTCGGCTGGAGTCACATTACATTGTGTTGGCTTCGGCTCTACGCCCGAGATAAGGAAAAGATCATAAACATCACGACTATATTCCCCGAGAGGGTAGAGAGAGATATTCGGAAACCAACATCCACGTTAAGGAAAAAACACGAACATAAGGCAAGGACACAACCATAAGGAAAAAAATACAATTATAATAGTAAGATAATGAATTCGACAGTTATGTAAACTAAATTCATATTTTCGCGTGGCATTGACTTTAACACAATTCGATTATGAAGTGCAAAAGGTTATCGAAATCTGTTAACTGAGACCGGGCAATGCGCCGCTAGGGACGACCATGTGTTCAGTGGTCTTGTAGTGTTCAGTTGTTCAGTGGGTTGTGTCAGCATGGCGGCGGTACTGGGGATGCTGTGGTTGGCCGCGCTTGCGACATGCGCGTGCGCCGCTAACGATACCGTCCGCGTCGTGCGAAAACAGTAAGTTTATACAAATAGGATGCCCAGTCATAAAGTGCACAAACGACGAAAGGCAGTGAAAGTTTATGCTATACCCCCAAAAAACGTTGAACTCAAATAGGAACTTTTACAAACTCTTACTATAAGAAGTGGTTAAGTACAAAGATCAATCGCTTTGATCGAAACCCAACCGGACTACCGGTTTACGTATTCTTTTGGAGCGTCTAACCGGCGAATGAGATTGGGGGGAAATCACTCGGTGCTGGCGCCGGTGGAAGCTTCAGTGAGGCTGTCTCAATTGAAATTCAATCTGTCGTCGCCAGTGTTATGATTTCTTTCTATCTCTAAGTATAAATCGCTCCAACCGATCGCTGTCTGTCCTACCTATTTAGAGCTGTAACTTTTGAAGCTAGAAAGGTAAATTTTTCACAGAATGTGTTTTATTATGCCGGATTTGCTAACAATGTAGGTATATAAATAGAAAAATATCAAAAAGTTAATAATTAAGGGGTATCCTCGTACAAGAAACTAGTTTTTATCTAACTACTTTTTTCTTCTTGTTTTATCGTGTAAAAACGGGAATACATACAGTCTGTCTATAAAGTATTGGCCAAAGACTACAGTTTGTATTGGCAAAAGATGAGGGCGCTGTCTCCACGCAATAACGCAAGACAATAACGTCAAAATCAAGCATAATCTGGCAACACCACCATACTAAAATGATTAACTAGTTCCTCAAACATTCATGCCACGACTTTATAGACAGCAATACCTATACATACTAATCTATGATAGACAGACTATGACAAGCGTCAAACTAGGTGCGATTTAGAGCAAACTCTACAGTATAACAACAAATAATAAAAACCGGCCAAGTATGAGTCGGTCCCGGACAAAACACAACTTTTGTGTAAGTTAATAGGTATGTTGTGTGGTATTGTGGTACGGAACCCTGCCTCGGTGCGCAAGTAGCCCAGTAAACCGTTTTCTCTTATTTAAGTATCCCATTTGCCCAACTACAACATACTCTATCCATCAAACTGAACAACTATGGGAGCCAACCTGTCAGAACAAAAAAAAACAGCGGTTTCATACCTACATAATTTGTGTCGAGGAGGCATTGCAGTTTAGAATGGAATAGCTGATTAGTTTGCGCTGACAGGTTTGCTCCCACAGTAAAAGTTGTTCCTTTAATTAAAGGTTAATTATACTTTTACTTAGACCCTATATAGGGTTCTCGTTAATATGCTGACAGACAATGAGTTTAAGTAGGTACACTAAGGTAACACTAGATATTTGAAGTGTTGGTGTGTGCAGGTTGTTGATGGAGCAGGAGCACAGCATCTCTGTGGACAGCAGCGTCGAGTACATACTGGAGTTCGAGCCGGTAAGTGCAACATAATATTATTTATTAGTTGGTTCAACTAAGAAACGCATTTATCTGTTACTAAGTACCTAAATACTATGGCTGGCGTTTAATCCAACTGCGATCGCCAACCCGCCTGCCAAGCGTGGCGATTATGGCTAATCCCCCCATTTTTGGGGAGGCCTATATGTCCAGCAGTGGACGTTTATCGGCTGATATGATGGTGATGATCAATACCAATTATAAACATTGATAATGCAATCTATTATATATTACCAAGTGGGCATGGGTTCTGTTTCGCCAACTAGGTAATTTAAAATAGGTACTAATTTAAAAAAGTATCATTAACCTTTAAACCACAAACAAACTCGAACATCAAACTGAATAACTTTTACTATGCGAGCAAACCTGCCAGAACAAAAAAAATCTGCTGTCCCATCAACCATCTCCTAAACTGATGACTGACATACATTGACCAAGAATTTTTCGCTTACTGACAGATCATCTCAGTTTTTCTACTGTTCACAAAGCTACAGTGCATATTACAATAATATCCTATGATCAGCAGATCGTTCATTTTTTACTAACTCGTAAACGGACTGGAGTTATGCAGGCAGACCTGGTCCATCCCCACCACAGAGATGCTCTTCACCCTATGAATAGTGAATCGGCCTTGCTGATTGCCGCTTGCCTTGCTTAACAAAAAGTACTCTCTTATACTATCATACGCCAACATAATCTACCGACACATCTACCGACGGCCGGCCCATACTAACTGACAATTTGGGCCGGCTGTCACGGCGCGTGACTACGTGAATGCCGGGCAATTACCTTTTTTTATTAGGAAAACAATTAGGGTAACTAATAACTTCGTAGGTATGGTATGTTCACGCACACAGAACGAGGAGCAGAGCTCTTGGCCGAAACGCTTGCAGCTGCGCGCGGCCTGCGAGGGGGGCGGGGACTTCTCGCGACCCGTGCTCATCACCGCGCACCAGAGGACCGGTCTGACACCCTACCCTACCTACCCCACCCTACCCTATTTACTTATCTCACTTTTCGTACTTGCTTCCGAGCGTTGCGTGCTTTCTGGTGGAACCACACTTCGTTATGTGTTATTTGTGATGCGGCTACGCAGTATTCGCCCAAATATTTGCAACAAATAAAGCTCACACGTGCGTGCGAATAAAGTCAATATAGACGAATGCGGCCATAGGTATAACGCGCATAACAACACGTAACGAAGTGTGGTTCCTCCACTTGTGTTTTGTGTGACTACCCCCTCGGGGAATACAGTCGTGAGCATATGCTTATGCTTGTACTACTTCAACGCTTCGATTCTATATTATCGTAGATGACTGCCCGAGGGACCGAGTCAGGTGCGCCAGCCTAGGCGCCAGCCCTCAAAAAAGGGTTTGGTCATAGTGGTCACGCACGGCGCGGCGGCCACCCGAAAACGGCCAAGTGCCAGTCGGACCACGGACTCGCTCACGATCGACACAATGTGTTCCTACAAAGGAGACGTTTACAAAATGTATGACGCCCCGGCCAAGACCTTGTACAGTAGACCTACAGGTACGCGGCCAAAGCCGCGGGGCACCAGATCGAACATTTAGAAATTGAAGCAAAAAAATTTACAAACCAATATATGTGCTTTGCATTTATCAGATTTCCTTTTAAATATTAGTTAATGTAGAAAATAGGACGGAACTTCGTTTTTATGCAGCGCGCTCGGGAGCTTTCGGAATAAACTTCTCTTCATACACGTGCCGTATTAGGTACCTATGTGTGCCGAAACGCGTGCATTATACCTACATATGTGACAGGCGCGCAGACGTGGCAGCTGCCCTACACGTGGCTGCCGGACAATCTGCCGATGTACGAGCTGGAGCGCACGCTGTGCCCCGACAACGTCACCGACCAAGTGGAGGACCCCGCGTGCGGTCTGTATACCTACATATATTATACTAACATGTTATTTGAAGAAATTACTCCCAAGCCGGACGACCCTATAGGTAATCAGATGGTTGACGCGTACCTCAGATAGCGAAGAAGGTAGGAAGGGCCGCAGCTAAGGGAGTGCTATCCAACCAATATGGGCAATGTCACTGGACAAGTGGGGCAAATTCCCTAATGAAAATGACTTTATTTGTGTCACATGTCGTTCAATAGTGTCAAGTTTGGATTGAAGATGACCCTAGCGGGTCTTTCGATTTGCGTGAACGTTTTCGTTCCAATGTCAACTATATTACAATGAAGTTAGGACCGAAACGTTTGCGATATATCGAAAGTTGAAAGTCCGGGTACAGGGCCTGGTTAGGTTGTTAATTTTCGACGTACCTCATCTACTTTTGAAAATCATTAATCAGACCAGATTTTTAATCCAAACATCGCACCATCCAAATGCAGTCCCTGATGAATGTGGGTTACTTACCGGTTTTAGGGTATAATTATATGTGTCCCTATTTACGTTATGTTCTTATGATGAATACTGTAAGTCTCTAATTGCGTGTTCTACGTAATGTTTTTGTGCACTGCGGTACCTGTGCCTACCGCGATTCAGGGTCTCTAATGCTTTATCTAAACAAAGAGTCAAGTAGGGTAGAGTAAAAGGAAAGTGTAAAGTAAGTTTTAATATCTAACGATCTTAGTGGTGGTCCAGTGGCGAGTAACCTTGCCTGCCGTGCAGGAGGCGATGGTTCGATCCCCGTCCAGGCCGACTCGTACCAATGAGTTTTTCGGAATTTATGTATGATTTGTAACACCACTGGCTTTTGGGTGAAGGAAAACATCGTGAGGAAACCGGCATGCTTCAATTTCGAGGCATGTATTGTACCCAATGTCCATTTTAAGTGGCGACGGGCTCACCCCCGTCACACTACTGGGCAGAGTTTCGGTACTACTGGTGAAACGTGGATGTTCTGAGGTTTCAGAATATCTCTGACTACCCCCTCGGGGCATATAGTCGTGAGCATATGCTATGCTATGCTATGCTATGCTTAGAGTATCCATTTCAGTGTAATAGATACTCTAAGCTAACGATACTTGTAACAGCATAAAGTGGCATAATCCTGCTTTACTCGGTCAGTTGAATGTGTTACGTGTTACGTACGTACAGGCTCGCCGGGCGCGGTGTCGTGCGCGCGCGGCGGCTGGCTGTCGCTGCACGTGGCGTCGCGCCACGCGGCGCACGTGGCGGTGCGCGTCGAGCCCGCGCGCGACTGGCTGCTGCCCTACAACCGCACCACTCGCATGCGCACTACAAAGGTGAGCCGCACCTGCCCACTGAACATCATTATAACCTACTAGTGTTTTCCCGCGACTTCGTCCGCACAAATTATATACCAGATTTTAAGTCAGATCATAAGCTATCAAACAAAAAAAAAATCATCAAAATCGGTTCAGTAGTTTTTGCGCGATGCGCGAACAAACAAACAAACAAACAGACAGACAAAATTTCTAAAAAAGGTTGATTTCGAGTCGGGGATACCTAAAACCCATATCGTAATCTTTTTTTTGTAAATATCTTCAATGTACAGACATAGTTCAGTTACAGTTTTATAATAGTTAAGATCAGACAGATCTGAGGGCTTACCATGAGTTTTCCCTGTATTTTACTACTGTAGTTACGTCGCCAATTCGTATGACAGAAATTAGTTCTCAACGTAACCACTAGGAGCGCTGTACGAAATTCGATACAAAATTGGTGACGTAACTACAGTAGTAAAGAACGGTGAAAACTCATGGTAGACCCACAGAACCGATGATCACTCATCGGCGGTGGTATCACTACCACGTACCGCATGCCAAGAAACGATACCATGATGATCCTGTTGAAGGTGAAGGCATGAACAGGCTCTCAATCGTAGCTACCTAGTGGAGCTTAGCTGTTCAGAAGTGAAACGGCAGGTTGTAGAGTCGCTCTGTCGTCCATACATTTGTATCGGGTTATGCAGAATCCGAAAAAATTGTTTAGCCAGTGGAAATTGTAGTAAACGTTAGTATAAAACCTTAATTACTAGCTTTACTACTCGTCATGGCGCCCAAGCGCGCTGCGTGTACAATCTAGAAACCAATATTGGGGTTGGTACCTAAGGGTTGCTACACACGTGGTCGGGTCGGCACATTCGGTTCGCCTTTTCTCTAGCAAACGAAAACACGTTTGTATGAAAAAAGCCGAACCGAATGTGCCGACCCGACCATGTGTGTAGCAACCCTAAGTCAGAATTATTTTTCAATGCTAGTATTAATTTAAGCTTTGTATTTTGAGACACGGTAACTTTGGAACCAAAATATTTAAACGTAAATCCGACAAGGTACCGACACAGCTATTGGTTTCTAGATTGTGTTAACAACATTTTTTTTTACTGTAATTAGTAAATTTCCAATGTCTGTCTGTCTGTCGAACAGCAGGAAAGGTGGGCAAGAATTGTAACGCCCCGGATCCCAGAAAACAGCCGTCGGCGTCCTGTCGTCCTAGGAAGAGGTGGCGGGACGATCTGGATGCTTTCGATGACGCGTGGCCAGAGCATGCCCAGGACAGAGATGGTTGGAGAACTAAAGGGGAGGCCTTTGCCCAGCAGTGGGATGAAATGGGCTACTAAAAAAAACAGTTAATGTCGAAACTAAGGAAGTGACTTCGTTTTGTATGGAGCGCTTTATTAGAAACAACTAAGTCGGACCACCCCTAAAGGGATTGAGGTGTGAATTGTTAAAGAAGGCTGTTCTTGGTGGGTGGTGGTGGTCGTGTTGCAGACGGCGCCGGGCGTGATGCACTACCGGTGGGCTACCGCGGAGCAGACGAGCGTGCTACTAGTGGCCGCCTCCGAGGACGACGTCTGCGCCACTCTCGTCGTCTACAACTACACTGTACTTACCTAAATAACAAAAAATTTAAACCGACTTCAAAACTAAAAATAGTTGAAAATAATATTGCAGCCGATGAATTTACGTTCGCATGTAAAGCGCATCGCATACAGAAGGAGTCGAGGCGGCGTCGAGTCGCGGGCGCGCCTTGGCTACCTTGACATACGATCGATAATTGTATACCATGAATCCGAGCGGCGCGCCACTCGGTTTGGTATGATATACAATTACCGACCGTATGTCAAGGTAGCAAAGGCGCGCGTCCGCGCCTCGACGCCGCCTCGACTCCTTCTGTAGGTATGCGAAGCGCTTAAGAGCGTTAATTTGTGTTATCGAAGTCGCTGCCAAGTCAAGCCAGTACGATTTGCGACTGGGCTTGCAGTAACTTTTAGGCTTGGCTTGATACCGATTGCAATAAAAAAACAAAATTCGAACGTAAAAGTCATCAGCTGCAATATTGCTTATATTTTCAACATTTGTTAGTTTTGAAGTCTGTTTAATTTCAAAATCAAAATCTTATTTCATTATTTTCTGTGGTGAAATAAAATGTAGGTACCCGGAACCGAAGAACTTGTGTGAAGAGACTTATGGATGTTGAGAAGGCGAGAGATGTATATCAGAATCGTAGCATGTGGTGATCTGTTGTCTCTGCCTACCCCAGTAGTGGGACATAGGCGTGAGCATATGTATGTGTGTATGAATGATGCTATGATTACAGCTAGGCTTTGATAAGTTATAGGTAGGTATGTCAAGATTGACAGTCGAAGCTACGAACGCGTCGAAAAAAATATCAGTGAATTCTTGAGTGATAAAACCGTGTCGGTATACAGACAGAGCTAGTGACTAGTCAGACAGGAACAATGCTGCTACGCTTCCTACTAAGAGCAGCGTAATGAAGTGCAGTGTCTCATCTAGTACGTGGTGGGTAAATAATCGCTACTTTGCTGTCATTCGTGCTTTTGTTGTGGTATACTCCCGACAACACAAACTTTGTCTGACGCCTACAATACAAACCCATATGTCCACAGTGTCCGATGCCCGCCTCGCACAAGGAATTGTTTCGCGGTGGAACTCACCTGACCATGCAGCACTCCGGCGCTATACAGGTGTCGGTACGTAAGTCTTGCATCTCCACACAGTGGCTGCCGATGAAGGTTACAGTCACTGCATTCAACTCCTCTGATCGTATCGGTTTGTCGTACCATCACATTCAGAAGGGTACAAAGGCCAGACAGTTTATCTTCTGCGTGTATGGTGGTGCGCAGCAACCGGGCGCCGGCCACACGGGGCGATAGCTACAATACCTAAGGGTGTACAACAAGGGTGATAGCTTCAATAGATTATCTATACTGCGTTCCAAATAAGGACGACGAGATTTTCCGATTCCTATATAGCTTTCTGAATATAATTTATTTATCAGAAAGATGTACTATCCCACATATCTTGGACGTTTTTAAAGCTTTTCTAAGAATAAGTGAGAGGATGTGTTTCAAATCTCAGTTTCTGTAATTCAAAATGGCCTTAAATTATGGTTGCTATTTGGAATGGAGTATAGGTCGCGGTAACATTGTACTAGGACTACCTTACAATTGCGTCCTTGCATTCAACCGAGCTCTAGCAGGCCACCTAACTTCCACATACAGTAGGTAGGTACTTAATAATGCATTCTTTATAGTTGAATATAAGAATATGAACGGGGTGTGAAGAACAAAGTATTCTGTCGCTAGGAGTGATTCCTGAGGTATGGCCGTTGGTCCAACGTTGTTAGTTGCAACTTATGAAAACTTCGTTAACGTGGATATTACCTACGCTATGTATAATATTTATTACGCCTTGTGAGCATAATGGTGACGCTCGTTGTGAATCTCGGCCACAGAGTATTATCTTGTCTCAGTAGTCGCGACGGGTCAATCGAGCGGCGCGCGGAGTGAAAGGGGTATTTCACTCATTATTATTATCGGGCTTTGTCCACTCACTGCAGGGCATGAGCCCCTCCTGCAGAACCAGGAAAGTTTTGACGATATAGCAATGAGGTGGTGGCAGTTTGATGCACTGTAATGATAGACCAGGTACATAATAACGTTCCAGCGCGAGCAGTACCCGCTGGGGTTCTACGTGATGGCGCTGCTGGAGGCGTCCCGGACGGCGTGCGAGCGGGACCGGCCGGCGGACATGGACTCGATGTTCAAGTTCCTCGGGGACCTGACCGGGCGCGGCGCTGATCGGGGCGTCCACGTACCGCCTGCTCTGCACGACAAGAATCTCACTCTCATCGTACAAGTATGTGACCACGTGGGACTCGTGGAAGGAGTGTGAAATTGTTATACCTTTTTATGTCCGATAGACTTAATTTTCCTTTTACTCATTGTAACTTCTTAAACGTTATGTACTAACTTGCACTAGCAGCTCCAATACATTTAGCATACGAAATTCTAGACATTATCAAGCACGAGTAATAGCAATTTTTTAAATTCTTATTGCTAAAATTAGTAAAGTAAACACATTTAAATAAACTGAACTTGAACGATCAGTCTAAGTAACAAAATTAGCTGAAACTATTGTAATAGGAGTTTCAGACCATCAAATCCCGTATGTACTGGACGATACTTCGAAATCGCGAAAAAAAAATCATCTGTCATCAATATTTGAGTCCATTCGGTCGTGCAGTTTTGTATGAAAGAGCGGATTTTTTTTCGCGCTTTCTAATTTGGTTCCATAGTGAGAAATTGTTCAGTTTGATGGTCTGAAGCACCCCCTTAAGACGCTGTTATACCGTCGAGGCCGTTTTTTGAACACAAACGAAAGTGTTTTAAACTGTGTTTTAAAGTCTGAAATTAAATTAAGTATGTCTTATTTAAGGATCGGGCGGATGGGCGACTGTTCTCAATAACACGATTAGATTAAGTTTACTCGATAGAAAAAAATCCCAAAGTTACCCCTTTTTGTTATGTTTTTTCAATACTATGATTAAACTGCTGATATTTAACTTTTTATTCTTGTACTTAACTAAATACATTAAATATTTCTAGTGAACTCAGGAGAAGTTTTAGCATAGAAACTCCCATGAGCAAAGATATTGACGAAAAACACGTTTTTTTGCGATCCTGCTTTCAATTGGAGCGGGATGGCTAATTGTAAACTTATGCTTGCAAGAAAGAGACTCTTGCAGTGGGATAACCTAGCCTTAAGTATTACTGGGGTGTTTTGTTATACCCTGTAAAATCCTTATGAAATCCTATTCTGATTCGAAATGTCGTATTGTGTGTGCGTACGTCCGCATATTGTGACGGGCAACTACGGAACCCCTACTATGCGCTTGGTCCAACATGCACTTGGCGGGTTTTATTTATTAAGTCGCGTTAATATCGACAGAAACTGTAGCCGTAAACTAAATATAACATAGAGGTATATAACGCAGGCGTCGCTGACGCCGCGTCAGTACGTGGTGGCTGTGTCGCTGACGATGGCGCTGTTCCTGTCGTTCTACGTCGCGTTCGGCGCGCTGGTCGTCGTCCAGCGCTGGGAACCCATCGCCAAGTTCGTCAAGCCCAAGGCCGTGCTCGCCGACTCACCCCGTATGTACTGGACGATACTTTATTGTTATCTTAGCAACATTCGTGCTTTATATTACTAATTCAGATATGAGATAGAGGATAGAGGGAGGAAATAGTAGATTACACACCGAGGGCAGGAAAGTAAGGAAGGTCTCAGATCTCATATACCTAATTTTTCACAAACATGTGATCTGAGGCTTTCTTATTTACTTCCCGCAGCGGCAACGTTCGACAGCAGTGACAACAGCGACTCGGACGAAGAGCCCGACAGCAGTACCTCCCCTACCACTGCTAACACCATCTCCACCACCACCGAGGTAGCTGTATTCAGGGTGACCACGGAGTCGGACGCCGCGCACACCGCGCGTGCTAATCGCACAGTCGAGGACGGTCAGCTCGACTCTAACGGGGCACAGGTAATCATCACAACTCTGGGATTTCCTGTATCGGTACACACAGTGTCGTATTTCCAAATGTGGCGCCCCTAGGCAAATTAAGCCGCCCACATAAATGCGGCTTGACGGCGGGTCTGTCGGCAAGATTTGTGCCAGCGAAACTTCTACGCTTCTGCCTGATATTTACAAAGTACATTCCGTCCAAATATGGAGCGAACTGTGTCAGACCCTATTGTGGTATCCATTACCAGAGCGAGCGAAGCAAACCTCGAAGTTGTCAGAATTTTGTACGAGTAGGTACTTTTCTTCCGTGTGGGCAGCAAGGTGTAAGATTTTTCAAACCGCCTTACGGCATCTGACGTGGTTTTTCAATGTAACGCCACCAGAGATATGTAACCGGGACCAAAGACTTAACGTGCCATCCGAAGCACGGAACACGGGGAGTAGGTTTTTATTAGTAGATTATTCACCGAGGTTAGTATACTATTTTTCTCCTCGACGGAGGTGGAAAGCGACAACTTCGTTTAGCGCAGCGGGACGAAAATTGACGCTTTCCGTCCGGAGGAGCGAGCTCGAAATTTCTCAGCACAGTGCCTTGTCTGACTGGAAATACTTTCTTGACTGGACCAGAACTCTGTCGGTCTATTATAACAGGCAGTGCTAGTGCTATTGTGCTATTTGTGATATCCAACAGTCGCCGTCATTGTTCATCAAATTAACAGCGTGAGATGGGCCAATGAGTTTTCGGAGCCTTATAATATGATGGAGTGTGGGGTAAGGACTAACCTCACCTGCCCTTTTCGTCAACTTATATGTAAATGTACTGATCGAGCGGCTCAGTAGCATGCATGTTCGCTGTAATATTGGACGAGTGTACGTCAATAACATTAGTTACGCCGACGACATGGTGCTACTGGCCCCCTCGCCTCGGTCAGTGCTCTCAGGAAATCCTATCCTCCTAAATGTGTGTGAGTTCTATGCAAGATCTCATGGCTTGCTTTGCTGAAAAAAGCGAGTTCATGGTTTTTAAGGAGGGTAAAAAATATCCAAAATTCATCCCATTACATTGTATGAGCCACTGATTAGGGTAATCCAATTCAAGTATTTGGGACACATAATATTGTTACCGCAGACCTTAAAGACCAATGGCATCCTGAGAGAGATAGCAGACGGTGGGTACTGACCTTTTTCTTTTGACTTACCTACCGTCTTACTATTATTTCAATCAGGTCCAAACGGTCCAAATAATAAATTGCATGGCATCGGCTAGTTTCACATTTTCGAGTATGATCACACTCGACATAGTGAAACTAGCATGCATCACAAATTATTTTCCTATCATACGAGTAGTAGACTATTTCGTTAAAAAATCGCAGCGGCAGGACAGCGGGCCGGCACAGACTCCGACGCCGTTTGGGCTGCCGTCGATCCTCTACGTGGCGGCGCTGTCCACGCGGCGCCCGCGCACCCTGCGCGCGCGCTCCGACCGCTACCTGCACACGCTCTACACCGTCGCGGTCTTCTACGCGCTCCCCGTCGTACAGTTCGTGGCCGCCTTCCAGATCGTACGTACTTTTGTATCGGTATTTCCCATGTACCACTCCGTATTTGACAAACTCTAGGTATAATATTACATAACGCGACAAACATCTATATAATTATAATGTCGCTGGGTGGTCAGGTGATGAACAATTCGGGCTCGCTGGACTTGTGCTACTACAACTTCCTGTGCGCGCACCGCGCCGGCGCGCTGTCGGACTTCAACCACGTGTTCTCCAACATCGGCTACCTGCTGCTCGGCGCGCTGTTCATGCTGCAGCTGCGCCGGCGCAGGGCCCGCCGCGCCCGCAAGCCCCGGCACGAGGTAATGTACTGTGTGTCACTACCTCGCGCGGCTACCTGCTGCAAGCCCCGGCACGAGGTAACATACTATATGTCACTACCTCGCCTCGGCTACCTGCTGCAAGCCTGCTGCAGGCACCTGTGTATACTAGACCACCTGCTCACTCGGCCCCGTCCCCCGCAGGAGTACGGCATCCCGGCCCACTACGGGCTGCTGGAGTCGCTGGGCGCCGGCATGATGGTGGTCGCACTGCTCTCCGCCAGCTACCACGTGTGCCCCAACCAGCTCAACTTCCAGTTCGGTGAGACCGCGCCGCACTAAGTTCTAAGCCTGTAATGTTCCCCTCGACTTGTTGCGTATGTAAGACGATGTCTCGCCCCACTCCGCAGACACGGCGTTCATGTACGTGCTGGCCGTGCTGAGCATGGTGAAGATCTACCAGGCGCGCCACCCCGACGTCAACGCGCGCGCGCACGCCACCTTCAGCGTGCTCGCCGTGCTCATCGCGCTCGGTATGTACTTAGAGTTAGAACTTTCTGGTGTTCTAACTTTCCACCCTGCATAGTTTTTTCTTGCGTCACCTTCACAAATGAGGAACGTAACGCTAATGATGTTCCCTCTCGCGCAGTGGTGTGGGCGGTGCTGGGCGGCGGGGCTCTGTTCTGGGTGCTGTGGACAGTGTTCCACGTGTTCACCTTCCTGAAGCTTTCGCTGCACATCTACTACGTGGGAAAGCTCAAACTCGGTACCCTCTCTCTACTTTACACAACATTATTAAATGTTTACCCGGGTGCCCGCTCCTGGGTGGCGCCGGAGCCGTGGACCTTAACCGAACGACAAAGCACTGTTGATTTTAACCAGTGGTTTACTTATTTGTAAACTCTATGCCTGGCAAGGATAAAAAAAAGGCATACCGCCTCCGCTGGCTTGGCCACATAGAAGGAATGGAAATCCTTATATCTCATTCGGAAGAGGTAAAAATGTTTAGCAAAAGTCCATGCAGAAAGTGTGGTCGATCCTTATAGTAGAGCTCTACTACGAGTCTCGATAAGCACGCCAGAAATAAATAATACATTAGTTTTCATACCTAAGCTAGTGATTGGCCGGAGCAGGTCGTTTTGATACTAATGTCGTGTGCACGTGACGTGACAGACAAGCAGTGGATGAGGACTAAGATGCAAGGCCTGCTGAGCGCGCTGGGCGTGACAGCGGGCGCGGGCGCGGGCGCTGGTGACCACGTGCGCGCGGACTGGCGGCCGCTCTACTCGGCGCGGCTCGTGCTGCTGCTCATCGCCAACGCCGTCAACTGGGCCTTCGCCATGCACGGGTAAGTCTAGGCTTATAGTTCAATGCTTGAATGTTGAATTCTTACAGTTTCGCGGGCTACAAACCCAACCATCGATCTATTTTAGCTTGTTGCAAGCTAGTTAAGAGTTGAACTACACATGGCCGCACGCGATCGCACTTTTCCGTCGCTCCAACCTTTTCTGTCACTCAGGAACGTCGGAACGGGATCGCCTGCGGCGTGCGATCGCACGCGATCGCGTTCCGTCTATCTTATATGCTCTAGCAAATGACGTTCCTGAGTGACAGAAAAGGATGGAGCGACGGAAAAGTGCGATCGCGTGCGGCCATGTGTAGTTCAACCCTTAATCGGAAATTGTCAGTAGGTGAATAGAAAACGTAAGAGATCACACATTATAATGAGTTAAGTTGATTGTTAAAATCACTCTTGTCTATCTTATTCGTACAGAGGCTTTCATTTTATTAAGTTTGTGTTTGTTAAGCGCTTTTATCGTGGTTCTATTTGACGGTAGTCTCAACACAAAGAAAACTATGCATTTAATTTATGCGTAGGTAGGCAATGACGGAACGATATCGTTGTGACATCACCGCGATAATTCTGAGATCAATCTGTCGCGGCGATATCGCAGAGTAAAATCGCGGAGATTAGTTGCGACATGGTGGCGGTGCAGTTTCGACGTCGTTTTGCTGTGCAGTAGCGAAATCGCCTACACAGAAACATAGAAGCCTTTAACTAAGTATGGCCATAAAGTTCGTTCTTCGGCAACCACACCTTCCTACATGCATCGAATGCGCGATTTCCGTGCAGTGGTAAGGTAGATAAGTATAATGATGATGGTCGGCACTCGGCAGGCTGCTGACGCAGGCGGCGGACTTCGCGGGGCACCTGCTGTCGCTACTGCTGGCCAACACGCTGATGTACATGGTGTTCTACCTGACGATGAAGCTGCTGCACGGCGAGCGGCTGCGCTGGTACGCGTGGGTGTTCCTCGGCGGCGCGGCGGCGACCTGGGGGCCCGCGCTCTACTTCTTCGTGTACGGCAGCTCGGACTGGGCGGCCACGCCGGCGCAGTCGCGGCACTCCAACCACGAGTGCAAGGTGCTGCGCTTCTACGACTCGCACGACCTCTGGCACATGCTCTCCGCCGTCGCTCTCTACCTCTCCTTCAACGCGATGCTCACCTGGGACGACGGACTCTCCGCCGTCAAGCGCACCGTCATACCCGTCTTTTAGCATTAGGTATATTAAATTAATTTGTATTAGTAGTGTATCAATCGTTTTATTTTTACTTCAGGTCCTGTTTAAATAAGAAAGAGTCCATAAAAAATCAAACCTGCTGACGATAGTTACTCGTATTTTAGTGAATTCTTGAAAACTTTAAGAGGCAGAAGAACATTAAATAAGTAAGATTAGTAAGACTTATACCTCCTCATACACCACTACCACACCACCACTACCACTGGCTTTTCGGTGAAGGAAAACATCGTGAGGATGTTCTGAAGTTTTTTGAATACCTATGACTACCCCCTCGGAGAATATAGTCGTGAGTATAATTATGCTTATACTTAAGTCAAGTGTAAGTAACACAATTTTTGAGAGTTACGCGGTTATTAATTAAGCTAAAGTTAATCATTATAACGGGTTCTTACCGCGTTTTTATATCGGGAACTCCAAAATAAATAAAAACGCGGTAAGAACCCGTTATAATGATTAACTTTAGCTTAAGTGTAAGTAAATATAGGTACAACTTACGCATAACATACAATTTGTAAATGAGCAGCACCCAGCCACTTCTGGATGATAGTGTACCTACCTACCCATCGAATTGAACAACTTTAGTCTACCCTACTGTAATACCTAAGTAATAGCAAAAAAAACAGCTGTTCCATAGGTAGGTACCATAAAGTTATTATACCTGTAGGTACTAAACTGCTATGCCTATTCGATCCAGCTGTTTTTTTTTGCTACCTACTTCTTTAATCTGATGCTGGGTTCACATGCACGCCGTGCAGCCCGGCAAGCTTAGGCAATTCGCTGTACATCGACTCGTCTGTAAAGTTACTGCCTCAATGCCGGGCTGCACCTTTGACATATACTTTTTCTAAGGGCTGCACCATGCTATGATATCTTAGTGCAAACGAAAAGGAACGCAAACCACGGGCAATTCACATTACATGTGGTTCGACTGGTATTACCAGCGGCAAATTTATTTGTCCGTGGTTCTACTACAGTATAAACCTCTTTGATTGTGAACTCAATGCTACAGTCGTCAAACTATTAAAGTAGGTAAAAAAAAAAATGTGTGTGTGTGTGTGTGTGTTTTTGTGTTTGTTTGTTGGGGTGCGTGTTTGTTTGTTGGTGGTTGTTTGTTTGTTTGTTGGGGTGTGTGTTTGATTGTTGGTGTGTTTGTTTGTGTGTGTTTGTTTGTTTGTTTGTTGGGTAAAAGTTTAGAATCTTGCGGCACGAATTTGGTGGGGGAGGAGGGTAAGGGCCCCCCCCCCCCCCAAGTGAGGAAACCCCCTTTATTTATATATATATATATATATAAAACAAATTTTGAGGTTATAATATTTCTGTCAAAAAGGGGCCGGGCCTCCGCCGCTCCGCTACGGCCGGCCCGGTGCCAATGCCAGTACAGAAAGATTTTTTGGAGTATTCGAGGGACGGGGGACCCCTCTTTTTCCCCGCCCCCCCAATTTGAGCTGTAGTATACTAAGTACAAATCTTCGTTTTAGGTTATTATAACCTCAAAATTTGTTTTATTTAAAAAAGGGGCGTTTCCTCACCCCCCCTTTCTGGGGGTGGACACCTAACTACTCCCCCCCCTCCCCCAAATTTGTCCCGCAGGATTCTAAATCCATCCCGTTTGTTGGGGTGTGTGTTTGTTTGTTGGTGTGTTTGTTTGTATGTGCGTGTGATTGTTTGTGTTTGTTTATGTGTGTGTGTGTGTGTGTGATTGTTTGTTTGTGTGTTTGTTTGTTTGCGTGTGTGTTTGTTTGTTTATGTGTGTGTGTATACAAACACATACATAACCCCCTCCTCCCACACACACACACCCCTACAACACACACACACACAACCCCCACACAAACACACACCCACACAAAGTATGAAAAAAATATTTCCCATGGTACTACTAATCGAATTAACTTGTACTGCCCCTGGACCTACTGACCAGGTCCAGGGGCAGTACAATTTAATTCGATTTATTTAGTGGTTCGACTGGTAGAACTACGGGCATTGTTATAGTAAAGAGAAATAAAGTAAGGCGCGACCGTTCGATTCGGATTGATATCCCCGCGTAAAACTTCCTTAAACATTGCAATGTGTGAACCAACCTCGCATTTCAATGAGTTAGGTTTAAGAGTTTATGTTACGATAAACGAAAAACTGCTAAAGACTACGATTCCTGTCAATATTGAATACTTATTCTCTGTGGCTCTGCTATTGGGTGGTCACGTGCGCGTCGGTTGCCCCATCCCCGGTCCACAGTGGAACTCCAGTGGTGGCTCAGGATATTGTTCTTTTATAAGAACAACCCTTGAAGTCACCAAAATATCAATATAACCGTACAACGTCAAGCACTTTTGCTATAAAAACTCGACATTGGTAAAATCATCACATACCCAAGATGGCAGCCATTTTTTAAAATATAGAATAGAATAGAAGACATCGGCAAATACAAACTTGATCTCGGAAATGACACAAGGAAATGACGAAAACCACAGAAATTACATTATTACGGAAAAACGAAAATTATCTTGAAATATGAAGACTTGGAAAAATTATAATTTTAACACTGATCAGGCACATAGTGCCTTTTATAATGAATTTATAAAAAAAGACAAAATCAGACTTGGCTGCATGGGCTATGTTCCCTTTGCCTTTCCGCAAGGATAAATGTATCAACAACAACAGAAAAGCCAAGCAGGCAAACCTAAGCATATTATATTTTTCAGTATTTTTCAAATAACTCGAGTAATAATGGATAGAAAAATCTTATAATTTTGATATAAGGTTTGAATCACATATAATAAGAGAATTTTATCAAAGACATCGGCTGTATGGGAAATATAACCCTTTGCCTTGAACTTAACCAAAAAAAAAAAATAGCGAACGTCAATGACGTCACGTCGACGAGTGTCGCGTTCTCATTATTTTTATTTCGCAATTTCTCCAATATCAGCATATTCTAGAGAGTCTCGTGCGCGATCGTGACACGGCTACACCGGGCCGACGAGATGGAGAGCCAGTACTACTACAAGCTGATGGCGAGCTACCTGTCGAAGCGCAACTGCGACGAGTCGTTCGTGCGGTACTTCCTCGGCAAGAGCGCCAAGAAGTCGCCCGAGGAGCTCGAGCGCGCCGACGAGCGCAAGCGGAGGCTGCAGCGCGAGCGCTCGCGCCGCTACCGCGCGCTCAAGAACGCGCGCCGCCGCCACGGCGCGGCCGCGGGCGCGGGCTCGGGGGGCGCCGGCCAGGACCACGACGAGCACGAGCTCGAGCACGAGCGCGCGCGCGCCGGCCACGAGCTCGACGAGCTCAGCGACGGCGACGAGCCGCCCACGCTCTGCGACGCGTGGCCGTGGCGCGGCGCCTCCTCCGACTGCGCCTCGGACGACAACTCGGCGCACTCGGCGGCCGAGCTGCGCGACCCGCCCCCCGCCGCCGCCCCCGCACCCCCTGCGCACCTCTCCCTGCGCGAGCTGCTCGCGTGCCCCAACGCGGAGCTGGACTACCCGACCGTGCACAGCCTCATGTTCCACTGGCTGCAGACGTAACACCCCCGCCCCACACCGCCCGTCCAATCGCACCGCTCCGCACGCACACCGCCGCATCGTATCTGGTCTAGGAATCTTTATTGTTTGTCTAGCTTCAGATAAAAATGTTTTATATCTTGTCATCCGGTTTAGAAATGACGGATGCAGTCACTGCAACATCTGTCCTTTCATAGGAATTCTGCGTGCGGAGCGGACGGGTGATCGTTCACCGTTAATGATAGATACCTAGATACGAAAAATAACAGGTTGTAGATCTATATCCAGTCATAATATTTTGGTCTACGCATGAAGTGGAAAAGAAATGGATCTTCTACTAGATAGTTGTGAACATAATAACTGGTACATATCAGCAAATTGCCGCTCGCACAATTCAATGTTAGTGCAGTAGCTGGCACTCGGCATGGCACATGCGGAGTGGCCCACGAGGTGTCTCCACAGAGCGCCGACACTACTATGAACCGTCCTGCTATCATATAACCTTATCAGACGAATAGTTTATAGTGAGTAAAGCTTTAGGTAACAATCCGTATGTAATGATGATAACCGACACAAAACAGGAGTGTTACAGACTTGTGGTTGTTTTTTAATCTTGTTAAAATTTCTAAATCTATTCCAGCTTTAGATATAGCACCACTGAAACATTTTGTGTGATCAACTGAACAACTTAATTTGTTCAACGCACTTGTCACTAAACAGGTATAATGTCTCATATTAATTTTACAGGGCTGTCTCAACCATTTTGAGTGACAAGGTGCAAAATACTGCCTGCAAACTTTGCGCCTTGCCAACAAAAAAACAATATAATTTTTTATGCTAAATTCTTTTACAAGCTTTCATTTAATTTGCCTTGCTAGTATGTTTATGAATATTGGCCCACTTTTAGATATTCCATTGAGATAAAACTTAGTACCTAGCAATACAAAAAGTAATCAGATGTCAATGCAATATTATGGTGTCCAGGAACTGATCTGATGATGGCGTCGGAAGGTAGTAACAGGGGTCTGTGCTGCAGTTAATAATAGCCAGAGATTGGGCGCATTATATTAGTCTGGATGAGTCAAATTTTTGTAGTAAGATCTACCAAATTGGCTTGCACATCGCATGTCACACTGCATGAGGCGTATTTGTAAATAATATTTGTATAATATCTGTTCAGTAATTTTCATAACTAACAGCACCCCTTGCACCCCCGGTTAAGACAGCCCTGTTATAAATGATGTTCATACTCGAGTGAGACTGGAGTCGTTAGTTTAATAAAGGTTGGTTGGTTACACAGAGATTCATGGTACATTACATGTAGTAGGTGAGGTAGGTAGGTAGGTAAGGGCACTTTGCCACATTAGTTATAAAGTATTCCACTAGACAATAAGTTGTTATTAAGTTGCCATATCCTAATATTTAGATACTCAACTATTATATGCATATAGAGAATTATAGAATATATAACTATAGTTTGTGATATGGATGAATTTACATTTGTGTGACATGTACAATGTTATTTGTAACAGGTAATAGGGTAATTATAGGCTTACATTAAATTGTGACCATTATGAGCTTGCTTTGCTTCTCCAATTGTGAATTTAATATCATTCCATCATATCATAGGAATCTCTTGTCATTTTCAGTAGTGACTGAAATGTATATTGGTTGTATAAATTAAGTACAATATTGAAAGATGTTTGATACTTAGGCTTTCCAAACAAAATTGTGCTCTCTAATTTGTGAAATAATGTTTATAATGACAAATTTAAAATTGACTGCTAGAAGCATTTATTTTATGTGGGTTGTGCTCAGAGCAATGATTTTGTTACTTGTAGGCTCACTATGTTTTTATCTACTTATTATTATAGTTGCTTGACAGAGTTCTTGTTTGTAATCTCTTATTATGTATTGAGATCAATGATTTTATATATAGATATATCTCGCCCATACCATCTGACAGACTCCATGATGGATGCCAGATATAATCTGGTTAAACCTGGGTTAAACTAAGGTAAAACCGGTCTGAAGGTATGATAGTTGAATCTCTTCCATAGTGCTCCACAATAAAGCAATAACTCTGACAGCTTATTAGTTTTATATTTATTGTTAATTTCACTACTTATAGTAGGTATAGTTGTAACAGACAGAGTCAGATGAGAGGGGCGTATTCTGGACATAAGGTAGATGTAAGAACGAATGATAATAATTAACGTAGGAGATAAGAAGCGAGGTGCCATGAGCCTGTTGCAGGTAGCCTTCAGGATGCGCCTCGCCGGGCCGTGACGTCACGCGGCGGCGGCGCAGCGATGCCTTGGAACAACGTAGTGTTTACTAACGCGTAGGTGTACTGTACTGTAAGGTAGTGCCATAATTAAAGAGCTTCCTGACTATTTTTAATGTGACTTTCATTTCCTATTTACTGTCAGGACCTGTGCAAAAATAGATTTTGTATGTCGACACTAATACAGGAGTGTCCCATCCCAGGCTCAAATAATTTTTCCACATTCTTTGCTAACAAGTCAACTCAGTGAGCGTTTTTATAGGAAACTAGTGTTTTCCCGCGACTTCGTCCGCACAAATTATATACCAGATTTTAAGTCAGATCATAATCTATGAAACAAAAAAAGTTTAATCAAAATCGGTTCAGTAGTATTTGCGTGATGCGCGAACAAACAAACAAACTAAAAATTTTGTCAATAGATGGCGCTGCACGTTTTTAAATCGCGCTATCGAATGTTATTTCAATTTATATGAAGAGAACCGCTACTTTTTTATTCCTCATGATTTTACGGTCTTATAATAGATAATAGCTAGATGGCGCTACGGTCTTCGCAAAAATAAAATGATGAAGATGAGTTTGAGTAGGCGGGCGCGATATGAAAAAATACTAGAGTTAACCCGCGACATCGTCCGCATAAATTATGTAATTACCAGCACTGGTAGCATGCAGCACGTGATACGGCTGTATCACGTCTTTTATCTCGTTCGTTCGCACGCAAATAGAAAGAGAGCGAAGGTGTGATAGCGCTGTATCACTGCGGCATGCTAGCTATGCAGATTTTAAGTCAGATCATAAGCTATCAAACAAAAAAAGTTTCATCAAAATCGGTTCAGTAGTTTTTGCGTGATACGCGAACAAACAAACTTTTCAATAGAAAATGAATTCATACAAGACAAATATATTATTTTTATCTTTTCAATAAAAAAATCTTTTGTCGATAAATAACACTAAGTAGTTACTTATACAGGGTGTAACAAAACACCCTAGTTATATATTTAAGGGGGTGCTTCAGTTCAGACCATTGAACTGAACAACTTTCACTATGGGACTAAATGAAAAATTTTGAATAAAAATCAGCTGTCCCATACATTTAAGTCTAGTCAATACAGCAGTTTTGTATGAAACAGATGATTATTTTCGCTATTAAGAAGTTGGTCCCAGAGTAAATGTTATTCAGTTTGATGGTCTGAAACACCTTTAAATATTAAGTACTTCTACTAGGGTGTTTTGTTACACCCTGTATAAATAACTCACATTCAGTATTTTTTTAGCATGAATATGACTATGTATTACTGATTTTAGTACCATCGTTTTGACTAGGTTGGCAAATTGTTGCCTATTACCAGGTAGTGTAATAGGTAGGAATAAACAATCAAAATTAATTTTATAAACAAAGCATATATTCTCTATAACTTATTCACTACTTAGGTAACTTTGACCATTTAGGTTAACATAAAGTGAAGGTCAAACACCCACACCACTGTATCCTACCGTTGACTAATATGGTCATCAGATCTCATGGCCAACTTGTCAAATGCATTCATTAAATATGCATATATTCATATTTACAAATTATGTGTAGGTTCACATTTCACATACCTTCATATTCAACATAATTAATACATAGAGGCTTACAAACATAGATATCTGCAAACTACTTTCAAAATATCACAGCTTCACAGCCCCTAAATCACAAGGTATTTAATATTTCTCGCTGAGCATTCCACTTACTTTCTAATAACAATAATACTAATGTTATTATCATTAAGCATCTAATAACGGAGCGTTAGTGTCGTCACGAGCGGCGCGTGCTTGGCGCTAGACACGCGGCGGCGCCGCTGGTCGGTGGTCGGTCGGCTGGAAAGCCTTGCAGTAAATGAAACAGTTAGCTCTTACATTTTTTTCAAACAGTGTAAGTTAATAAGGCGTCTCGTAATGAATGCGCGCGCGCGCGTGCCGCGCTGTTCCGTGCCGCCGCCGCCGCAGTCGCGCCGCGGGCACTATGCCATCCTGTACCATGTACAAGATCACTTATGTGGCTAGGAAAAAACAGGTAATTTACTAAACAAATGCTTGTGAAATGTTGTCTATAACATTAAATGCACGACTATTTTCATCGGTGGTGGAATCCTTAATATCTTAGCCGTTACAAAATTGTTATGGATTGGAGTCTTCGACAGTGTTTTTGTCCATCAGTGTATTTTTAACGGACTGTGAAAGCGGAAATTTGACTTTATTCCCCAGTCGACCCTCACAAATTCCTTCATAGTCATCAGCGTTCAGGGAATATATCATGGCGCCTCGCAGGTTGTGATCCTTTATGAATGTGGCTTTATCCATCACGCTCTGGGGGGTGTCGAAGGAGACCCACTCGTGGCCCCTGTATAGATATGGCACCTTCGCATCGGCATCCTGTTTTACTGTCGTATCACTGAAATTCTTCAGGAACATACAAACGTCTGGATAGTTAATGAATCCTGAGTAACCGAGAGAACCGAAACCGGATGCTGGACTGCCGACCGCTGTGTTATCAGAGTTGACCAGAGTGAATGTGTGGCCGTATGTCGGTATCCCTACTACTATTTTGTCAGGCTGAAGCCCCTTGTCCTTGTACATCTGCACGGTGTAGTTAATGTTCAACGAGGCGAGGAAGAGCTGCTCCTCGCGCCGTGCATACAGCGGTGAGTTCAGTCCTGTGAACGGGGTGAACTTTGTGAAGTAGTGAAAGTCATACGTCATTATGTTTACATAGTCCAAGTACAAGTTCAGCTGGTCCACATCATAGGCCACATCGACGATGGTCTCGGGGGAGGCCACCGCCGCGGTCAGCAGGTAGTCCCTCCTCTCCCTCACGTACTCCGCTCTGATCTCCCGCAGAAGCTGTGAGAAGTGCTGTCTCTCTCTCTTACCGACGCCTACATCTCCGTGTACGGCGGGAAACTCCCAGTCTAGGTCTATGCCGTCCAGCGTGTAATTCCTTAAAATGTTTTTAATAGATTTAATGAATATTTTCCTGGACGCGTGGTCCGCCACCATCTCGGAGAACCCGTCTTCGCCCGCTCCGCCGACGGAGAGCAATATCTTCAGTCGAGGGTTGACTAGCTTCAGTTTCACGATCTCCGTCAGCGTCGCGTACTGGTCGGCGTCGAGCTTGACCCGCTTGTGCTCGACGCTCGCGAAGGCGACGTTGATGTGGGTGCAGAGGTGCGGGTGTATGTCGCGGGGCTGCAGGTCGCGGCGCGCGCGCGGCGTGCCGTAGTAGCAGGCCACCACCGCGCCCGCGCCCCCCCGCCCTCCCGGGGCGCCCGTCCGGCCCAGCGTCAGCCCACACGCGCCCAGCATCAGCACCGCTATCCCCGCCAGCGATAACCACAACATTACAGATCTTTTCTCAACACGAGTCCCACTTGCATCCACGACTGTTCCTTTGGTTAGAATGTGCTCCTCGTCGTCACGGTGTATATTTACATCACGATTATGGTGGTACATTTTCAATAATCGTTTATATCAAAACAAGTAAAGGTAAAAATTGTAAACAAATCACATACATATCGTCACGACGACGTCAGTCAGTCAGGCACGTCAAACCAAACGATCTGTTTTTCCTTTTTATTTTTGTTTGGTCAATTTGATCGTCAAATATTTGTTAAACTTATAGGATTTCGTTTTATACATTTTTGTATTATTTTAAACCTTTTTGGTAAATTTTGTAGCAGAATTTAATCTTAACGTAAGAAATTAAATAAAAATGCAATGGTACAAATGTACAAAACTTGCGTAATACGGACCGTTCAACTTTTGACCTCTGTTTATGAAGATCGTCACTTGGTACCTATTAAACCTTGACTTAATTTCTGTTATTGTGCATTGTACAAAAACGTGTTCTTTGCATTACCAATATCCGATAGCAATTTACGTAAGTAGGATTTAAGGTAATTTATTTGGTTTTCATGAAAGTAGGAATGTAGGAATACTATTTGTTTTTTAATTGAAGAGTTACTCACTTATAGCTGGGTACAGTAAATGAACTCCTTAAACTCATTTTTGACGTTTGTCAATTACAGTACGAATGACATATAATTTAGGACATATGACGAGCGAGGACTAGGAAGTGCAGCTTACTTTGCTTTAGTCCTAGTCTCCTAGTTTAATTTTATCATGTAAAATAGTATAAATGCGAGGTATACGAGGTAAAGAGACGACGAATGTTATGCACCCCGCGAGGTGGGTCGCTAGCGATGGATTGCACGTCGCTGAACCAATACGAGGAGCAGCTGTACTCGGTGTTCAAAACGTTCGACGTAGATAACGAGGAGGCCCTGAACAAGGCCGCCGTGCTAGCTCTGTGCGACGCTTTGCAGCTGGAGGAGCGCGGCGCGGCGCTCGCCGACGAGCTGTTCGAGCGCCGCACCCAGCGCGTCACCTTCGCGCAGTTCCGCAGCGGCCTGCTGGCCGTGCTCGGCGACCCCCCGCCCGCCTGCCGCCCCCCCGCCCCCGCCCCCGCCCCCGCACCCGCCGCGCCCGCCCACAGCGACGACGACTCCTCCGGCCGCGAGGTCGCCCCCAAGTTCGTGGTCGGCTCCAAGAAGTACGGCCGGCGCTCCCGCCCGTCGCGCGCCTCCTCCGCGCCCGACGACGCGCCGCCCCCGGACCCCGGCCCCGACCCCGAACCCGGCCCCGGCGTAAACCCCGACCCCGGCCCCGCGCGCCGCATGCGCTGCAAGAGAAGCGCCTCGGCCATGGACGCCCGCGGCGCCGTCTCGCCCGCGCCCGACCTCGACCACGACAGCCGCATCGACTGCGAGCGAGCCCTCGCCCTCTGCGGCCACCTGCGCATGGACGGCATCGACCGTCGCCTCGTCGAGCGCATCTTCGAGGAGATGCCCGCCGCCGAGATCACCGTCGGCGAGTTCTTCGATCGCCTGAACGCCTCCCTGACGACGTCGATCGCCGGCGCGGGCGACGCCGCGTCCGGTGCGCCGCGCGACGACGACGACGAGGAGGAGGAGGACGAGGACGGCGCGCTGCCCGCCGAGCTCGTCGCCGAGGCGTGGGAGCGCGCCGGCGTGCACCGCCCGCGCCGCCTGCTCGCCGAGCTCGGCTTCGACGCCGCCGCGTTGCGCGCGCCCGACCTCGAGCGCGCCCTCGACGACGAGCTGCGCGCCCTCGCCGAGCCGCCCGACGCGCGCGGCCTGCTGCTGCTCGCCGCGCTCGCGCTCAGTCGCCTGCGCCGGCGCCGCACGAGGCGACGCGCCGCCGACGCGGCCGCCGAGCGCGACCGGCTGCGCGCCGACGTCGCCGAGTCGAACCGTCGCGCGCGGCTGCTCGCCCAGGAGGTCGACGAGAACCACGCGCGCCTCGAGGCCGAGCTGACGGCGAACCTGAGGAGGGCGGAGGCGCGGCACGCGGAGGCGGCGCGCGCCGCCGAGGCCGAGCGCGTCGCGGAGCGGGAGCGGCTGACTGCGGCGCGCGCCTCGCTCGAGGCTGAGGTGTCGCGGCGCGCGGAGGCGGAGGCGCGGCTGCGCGGGGAGGCGGGCGTGCTGCGGCGGCGCGCACACGAGCTGGAGGCGCGCGCGGCGGCGGCGGAGGAGAGCGCGGGGGCGGCGGAGCGGGAGCGCGCGAGGCTGGGGGCGGCGCTGCGCGAGGCGCTGCAGCGCGCGGGGGCGGCGCCGCGCGGGGAGGAGGCGGCGGGGGCGCTGGCGGCGCGCGTGGAGGAGCTGCGCGCGGAGAACACGCGGCTGCGCGACCGCTGCGACGAGCTGGCCGCGGAGCTGGAGCAGCGCGCGCGTCCGCCGGCCGGCGCTGCGCCTGCGCCGGGGCCCGCGGGCGCCTCGTGGCGCGAGGAGGCCGGCGAAGAGCCCGCCCCACCCCACTCGGACGACACTGAGGTCGGTCGATTGCAATGCTTATATTATTTATTTATTTACCACAACAGCGGAACAAAGGAAAACAATTATATGTAATACCTACTTAGCAACATACAACGTAGGAGAACAGAATTTTCATGCATCTGATGCAATAGTCTCTGAAAGAGGCCTATGTCAGAAGACAAACTGAGAGGATGTTTTTATTTTATTTTATTTTATTTTATTTTATTTTATTTTATTTTATTTTATTTTATTTTATTTTATTTTATTTTATTTTATTTTATTTTATTTTATTTTGAAAACTTACAGCTATAATTACAATAATAGTTCTATTAATGCTATAGTACCTACAATCTGAGCCATTTACAAGTTTTCATTACAGTTGATGATGAATTTGCACTCCTAATCTAAATTTCAGTAATATTTTTTGGATATGGATTGTCACGCTTCCCGGTCCCGTACTGTTATTTATCAGATGTTATGACGGCAGGAGTGTGACTCGCTGCCGCAGAGCCCGGAGCGGCGCGTGCGCGGGCGGCGGTCGTCGCAGGTGACGTCACGGTCACAGTCTTGCGCGGCGCACACGCAGACGGACGCGCCGCAGCTGCGCGAGTGCGGCGCGCAGGTGGAGGCGCAGGCGCGGGGCGACGACGACGAGAAGCACAAGCTCACCGAACTAGTCAAGTGAGCATCCATGTCTACATCATACTTCCGACTACAGGATTCAATTAAAATAGGAAGATAGGTGACTAGCCTATAGCGCATGGGCCGAATAAATTGAGCATTTGAATAGAATATAGTTACCACAATGCCTTCGCGAGCTTTTTCTCGTTGTACAAATCGATCAAAAAGAAAGAAAATGATACGATATTACTTTTCACTCGTAAGATACATGAAAAGAAGGTCAATTTTTCGATTACGTAATGGAAGAACGTCACCAATCTTCCGTTTTTTTTATTTCATCAAAGCTCACACTTGAATGTCACGGCAGGGAGCTGGAGACGAGCCTCGAGCAGATGCGGGTGGAGTACGAGCGCTGCGAGGAGTACTGGAACGCGAAGCTGTCGGAGGAGCGCGAGCTGTTCGCGGACGAGCAGCGCGCGAGCGACGAGCGGCTCGCCGAGCTCGTCGACAAGATCGCCGAGTACGAGCGCCAGTTCACGCGCTCGCTGCCCACCATCGACGAGAAGTACAGCCTCGAGCTGCAGGTATGACCACTAACTAAAGTTTAAGACCTATTATTTCAGGGATCATGGATATTCAGGTGAGCGTTTTATTTTCAAAATAGTCATTGATTCATCAGCTTTCAGAAAAGTATCAATAAACTGATCAGGGTTGAGTATTTTTTTTTAAATATGTTTTTTTCGGGACCAAGTCCGAAGATTTCTGTAATATCTTCAAACCATCATAACTCGGTAACCACTCATTTTCGACCACCAGTTAATTGGGCTTAATTTATTGCAAACGACGTCTACTATGGACCTCTTTCAAGGAATAGGACGAATAACAAATCACCCAGTATAATACAATGAGTGACGCAGTTGGTAATAACGTTGCAGGTGACGTCGCTGGAGGAGGAGTTCGAGGCGTACAAGCGGCAGCAGCAGGCCGAGCTGCGCGCCGCCAGCGACGAGCTGCTGCTGCTGCGCGCGCAGACACAAGCCTGCGTCTGTGTTAGTATAGTAGTATAGTAGTGAGAGGCGTACAAGCGGCAGCAGCAGGCCGAGCTGCGCGCCGCCAGCGACGAGCTGCTGCTGCTGCGCGCGCAGACACAAGCCTGCGTCTGTGTTAGTATAGTAGTATAGTAGTGAGAGGCGTACAAGCGGCAGCAGCAGGCCGAGCTGCGCGCCGCCAGCGACGAGCTGCTGCTGCTGCGCGCGCAGACACAAGCCTGCGTCTGTGTTAGTATAGTAGTATAGTAGTGAGAGGCGTACAAGCGGCAGCAGCAGGCCGAGCTGCGCGCCGCCAGCGACGAGCTGCTGCTGCTGCGCGCGCAGACACAAGCCTGCGTCTGTGTTAGTATAGTAGTATAGTAGTGAGAGGCGTACAAGCGGCAGCAGCAGGCCGAGCTGCGCGCCGCCAGCGACGAGCTGCTGCTGCTGCGCGCGCAGACACAAGCCTGCGTCTGTGTTAGTATAGTAGTATAGTAGTGAGAGGCGTACAAGCGGCAGCAGCAGGCCGAGCTGCGCGCCGCCAGCGACGAGCTGCTGCTGCTGCGCGCGCAGACACAAGCCTGCGTCTGTGTTAGTATAGTAGTATAGTAGTGAGAGGCGTACAAGCGGCAGCAGCAGGCCGAGCTGCGCGCCGCCAGCGACGAGCTGCTGCTGCTGCGCGCGCAGACACAAGCCTGCGTCTGTGTTAGTATAGTAGTATAGTAGTGAGAGGCGTACAAGCGGCAGCAGCAGGCCGAGCTGCGCGCCGCCAGCGACGAGCTGCTGCTGCTGCGCGCGCAGACACAAGCCTGCGTCTGTGTTAGTATAGTAGTATAGTAGTGAGAGGCGTACAAGCGGCAGCAGCAGGCCGAGCTGCGCGCCGCCAGCGACGAGCTGCTGCTGCTGCGCGCGCAGACACAAGCCTGCGTCTGTGTTAGTATAGTAGTATAGTAGTGAGAGGCGTACAAGCGGCAGCAGCAGGCCGAGCTGCGCGCCGCCAGCGACGAGCTGCTGCTGCTGCGCGCGCAGACACAAGCCTGCGTCTGTGTTAGTATAGTAGTATAGTAGTGAGAGGCGTACAAGCGGCAGCAGCAGGCCGAGCTGCGCGCCGCCAGCGACGAGCTGCTGCTGCTGCGTGCGCAGACACAAGCCTGCGTCTGTGTTAGTATAACAATCTCCGTCAAAACCCAAAGTTATTTAGTACCTACATAATTGAAAAAATCCGGGCGGAAAGCCTAAACTTTCGTCCCGCTGCGCTAAATGAAGTCGCCGCTTTCCGCTTCCGTCGATGAGAAAAATAGTATACTAACCTCGGACAGTAAATAAGAAAGCCTCAGATCACATGTTTGTTGACCGAGGTAGTACATGAGATCTGAGACCTTTCTTACTTTCCTGCCTTCGGTGCGTAATCTACTATTGTTCTTCAGGATCAGATTAGATGAGTGGATGAGAGATTATTTGCCTGTTGACAGGATCGCTCGCAACGCGCTCGCGGCGAGGCGGACGCGGCGCCCCCCTGCCCCGCCGCCCCCGCCGCCCCCGTCACCCCCGTCGCCCCCGCAGCCCCCGCGGTCCCCCCGGGCGGGACGCAGCCGCAGCCGCCGCGACCCGACGCCGCCCCCGTGAGTGTTGCACCTATCATAGAGAGCTATGCTCTCTCGACGTGACGTCTTCAGCTATCCTCCGTGGAGTCGCTTGTGATATTTTACAGTAGCTTCCTCCTACAAAATTGTCGGCGTTGACTTTAAAATAATAGGAGGTCGCGGGTTCGATTCCCACGGAGGACACCTAGTGATATGATGTTACTTTACGTGTTTTTCAACAGTCGGTTAGGACATTGCAGGCTGGAATTACCTGGTCGTCCGAAAAGAAAGATGATTTCGTGCTCGGGATAGCACATTAAGCATTCGGTCCCGGCTACAATATCTGGTGGTAGCCAATAGCAGTCGTTATATAAAAATCACGTCATAGGTGGTCTGAAAAAACTCCAACAACAGGGCTCGTCCACACGATAAGAAGAAGAAGATCAAGGGTAGGAAAGTAAGAAAGATCTCAGATCACGTGAGTGATCATATCATGTGTCCTATTTACTGCAAAAGGTGTGTCTACTATTTTTCTCTTTGACAGAGACGGAAAGCGGCACACGTATTCGTTTAGCCTTTAGCATAGCGGGACGAAAGTTGACTCTTTCCGCACGGAGGGAAGAAATAGTAGATCACAGGAAAGTAAGAAAGCTCTGAGGTTTTCTTATTTACCGTCCAAGGTGTGTCTAGCGTAGCGGGACGAAAGTCGACGCTTTCCAACGATTACGTGTGACCTTTCTGCTTCCGGTACATTTTTATCAAATCCTAATTTGTCCGACACATCAATACAACTGAATCCCAAATCGACTGAATCCGAAATCGACAGAATCTTACTTTCCTGTCGTCGGTGTGTAATGTACTATTAGTCGTTCACGAAGCGTATCGGTCCGGCAGGCTCGCTGCTCGTGCGCGGGGCAGGGGCAGGCGCAGGTGGCGGCGCTGGTCGCGCGGCTGGCGCGGCTGCGCGGCGCGCACGCGGCGGAGGCGGGCGCGCTGCGCGCTCGGGTGGCGCGCGCCGACGCGCACGCCGCGAGCCTCGCGAGCCGCCTGCACGCCGCCGACCTGCTCGTGAAGGACCTCTACGTGGAGAACTGCCTGCTCGGCCCTCTGCCGCACCCGCGCCCGCGCCGTCTGTGACACCTGTCACCTAGCTACCGCCCCCGCCCCCCAGTCGATCCACTATAAACATACCTCTCACATCTACACTTTTACGAAAAGTTTACAGTGGTATTGTGGAAATTCTCCCCATTGACGTAATAATAATATTCTCCACAGATTACATTTATTTACTTGTCATTATAAACGATAGATCTTAGAGCGATAAACGAGGCGATAAATAACTCAAAAAAATCCTGTCACGTTGAAGATTAAAAAAGGTTCTTTGTCTATGATTCGACTCATCATCATCATCATCATCATCATCATCATCATCATCAGACTGATATTCAAATCTCAAATGTGGCTAATAAATAAACTTTTCACTACATATTTACCAATAGATACGCAAAAACAACGAAAATATTACTTTTTTAATGCATAAACCAACATTGACTGCACTTAAAATTACACATGGTTAAATCATTATTCATTATCCTTTTCATGGATGAATTAAACAAATTACTCCCTAAAATTTTAGAATTAACTGAATTAAGACATCCATCCAGTGTCACTGAACTATTTTTTTTGTGAAAACGCTTCATTTATTTTTGTATAAAAAAATAATCTAAAAAATGACATATCTGATGTTGGTTAGTCATCGATTATATGTACAAGGTGTTACAAAAATACAAATAAACCTTTAAGGAGGTGGTGTAGACCATCAAACTGAACAACTTTCACTATGGGACCAATATCGCGAAAAAAAAAATGATGTTCCATACTCTACATTTCTACAAATCGACTAGAGCTAAAATATGTATGGGATATAATTTTTTTTCGCGATTTCGATGTTGGTCCCATAGAGAAAGTTGTTCAGTTTGACGGTCTAAACAACCCCCTTAAGAGTTTTACAAATTTATTCTTACTTATGAAACACCCTGAATAAAACTAGTTTTTAACCGACTTCTGAAAAGAAGGAGGTTCGACTAATGTATGACGTTGATATTTTGTTAACACTATGTACAACATCGACGACATAGAAACGAAAATGTTAATTATAAGTACACACGGCGACACATCAAGCTATACATAACCAACATAAGCTGGCCGCGTGACGTTATACGTTCCTCGACCTACACGCGGCCAGCTTATATTGGTTTTGTATAACTTCATGTGTCGCCGTGTGTCCACCGTGGAATCGGGGCCGTTTTGAAACCCGAACAAGGTGCTTTTCAGACCATCATACTGAACAACTTTTACAATGGGACCAACATTGAAATCGCAAAAAAACTTCTGTTTCATATACAAGGTGTTACAAAACTACAAATAAACCTTTAAGGGGGTGGTGTAGACCATCAAACTGAACATCTTTCACTATGGGACCAATATCGAAATCGCGAAAAAAAATATTTATGTTCTATACTCTACAAATCGACCAGAGCTAAAATATGTATGGGATATGAGATTTTTTTTTTCGCGATTTCGATGTTGGTCCCATAGAGAAAGTGGTTTAGTTTGACGGTCTAAACGACCCCCTTAAGAGTTTTAAAAATTTATTGTTACTTATGAAACACCTTGTATTTTTGTCCAGAAGCTATTGACATTTTCTTTGGAACACTAGATTTTTTTTCGCGATATTTGTTCGATATTGAAATTTGTTCAGTTTGATAATCTGCTCTGGCTTCAAAGCGATCCCAATTCCACGGTGGTATTTGTTTAATTAAACTAGCTAATATAGATCGGAAACGTGAAATTAAATGTAATGCACACTTTACTGTTCCATTTGATGTAATACAAAGTGTGCACCAGCTATCTGATACATGCGCACGCGGCGGAGCGCCGCACGTGCGAGTGAGACGGCACAGCTTGTACAGGGCCCTTAATATGCTGACGGTGTTTTAAGAGGTTGATCAGACCATGAAACTTAACAACTTCTTTATGGGACCTACATCAAAATAGCGAAAAAAATTCTGCTGTTCTATACATTCGAATCGAGTATGAACGCAGTTTTGTATGCTGATTTTGTTTCGCGATTTCTATGTTCGTCCCGTAGAGAAAGATGTTCCCTTAAGACGTAACAGATTGAAAATTTCGTTCTCTGGGTTGTGGGCTCGGTGGTGTAATTGGTTAGCACGTTTCCCCGGTTTGGAAGAGCGTGGGTTCAAGTCCCGCCCGAGACAAATTTTTCAATCTTTAATTTGATTCGAAATAGCACAACATGGCTGTAACATGTTTATAATCAATAAAGATGTTCAGTTTGATAGTCTGACCATCCTCTTAAAAAACAAGTCAGCATATTAAGAAGGACCCTATAATTGTATAATATGATATGTAGCTATATTAAATAAGACAAACATGGGAAATGAACCTAATATAAAGTGCCTTTCAACGTTTAATAAATGAAATTGTGTTTTATATAATTGTAATAATTACTTATGATATATTTTTACAATATTATTTACTAGGCAATATATGCAAATGTTGCTCTGTAACCGACCATGTATGTAGCACGGACAAGACTTCGATATCTGCTGCTGATGAGATGCCAACTTCGTTTCACCGACAGTCGCTCAACATAATGCTCTGTCCTTCTCACACTTCTATTGTAAAGTGCTCGAACAGAGAGAGACAGAACACTATAATTCCATCCATATTGGCTCAGGAACTAGTTCGTTGGTAAGAGCTGATCAATGATCATACACTCCACTATACATAGCTATGTATTTTACAATAATATGTATTTTTATGTATACCTACAGTTAGTTTAAGGATAGAGATCGCGGCTGTTTATATTATGTTGTTTTGTGACATACATAAAACATAATTAGGTACATACAGACAGGGTCCTTAATAGTAAGCTGACTGTTTTTACACACAACTCTTGTTAAATAATGATCATATTGCATTGAAAATAACTTACCATTTCGCTATTCTGTATATTCAGAGATATAGCTCACCGAGTACCTGTCACCGACCTTAATTTGTTAATATTTGAGGCATAACAACAGAGGATTGTAATCCTCTGTGGCATAACACCGTCCAAAAACAAATTAAAATTGCGTATTTTTATTTTCTTTTGGCCAAAATGTGATCTTTATGACTTAGATAGTCCATGTGTAAAAGTAGCCAGCTTATTAAAAGGAACTTATAATTATAACTTGACTATATTATAGTGTATAAAAGACATATTATATAGAACCTACGCGTCACGCGTGGCGTGGTCTGTGGTCGACACCTCACAACTAAAGTTGTAACGCTGCCGCTGTAAGCGGAAACGAAAACATTCTAAAAATATTACCTAAATAAAATTAGATTTTAAGTAAATTAATTCATTGTATTATTCTTCTCTGAGGGTTATTATTGTGTATTCATATATACAACATTAAAAAAATATATTTTCATGTAAAAAAGAACTAAAAAATCATTTATTTAAAGATTGGTTAGTGACACAAGTGTTATTGTTAATTACATAAGAATGTCGTTATTTGTTGGTCGTCAACGTCGTAGCGACAGTTTGCTACCGGGGTCATACAATACAGGGTCCTTGTTTAATATGCTGACGGTTTTAAAGGGTACGGTCAGACCATCAAACTTAGTATCTCGAAATTCTATTCATTTATTTTGTGTCAGGTCAGGCCACAGATCCATTATGTCACGACGAAAAATCCGTTGTTTCATCACCCACATTTGGGTCGAGTATGTAACTACCTAGGTTTGAAGTTTTGTATGGAATAGCGGTTTTTTCGCGTCAACATATTAAGATGGACTCTATATCACAGATTATTTGACAGGTAGTTAGTTACTTATTATATGAAACCTATAATATGGAGATTCGAGATCACGTGATGTAGACACAGACACGCCGCCGCTTTAAAGAAACCGAATTGGTTCGTTTTACATTTTCGGTTCACATTTATATGCAGTAGTTGCGCATAAGCGCTCTTACAGTCGAGCGACACTTTGCCGTCGCACACAGAGGGGAGGGTCGAGCGAGCCACCGACGCGACGCCGGCCGCCGCCGCCGGCGACCGCAAAGTGTCGCTGGTCAGTAATAGCCCTTAGGGTTGAGACACATCTACCGACTGCGACTGAAGGCCGGCCCATACGAAAATGTTATTTAATATGGGCCGGCCGTCGGTCGTCATCGATAGATGTGTCTCAACCCTTATATGGCTTAATTGTCAGTGAGTAACAGTAGGTACAGACGACGCATCTAAATTGGCATTCAGCCCTCACTACTTAACATGTTCCTAACTATATTGTTGGGAAAGAGTTTATAAAATTAGCTCTGAAACGTTATAATGTAACTAGGTAGGTACGCAATTGTTTATTCACAAGTAGACCTGCTGAGTATACTATACAATTACATCACTACTTTTTATTTACTAACATAAGAGTTAAGGGTTAACATTTAAGGGTGTATTCTGACAGAGAAACTAAACAACTTTCCCTAAGGAACATGGGTCGAAATGAGAGAAAAATTTGTGGTCTCCCATACAAAAGTGCGGGGATCAGCCGATCTATTTTATATGGGAGATCCAAAAAATCTCGTTTTTCGACCCATTTTATGTTCATAAGGGAAAGTTGTTTAGTTGCATTGTCTGAATACACCCTTAAAGTTATGTTAGTAAATAAAAACCAATGGTGTATAATACAATAGTTAACACATACCTATTTTATTTTATTTCCTCACTTTATCGTACGTAACATGTCCCAGTCATTCATCAATTATTACTCTTATGAATTGTAATATGTTAGTTTAGATAGACTAGCTAGACAGTGACAGCATCACTCTGCTATAAGTATAAGTTGTTGTAGATCACTTATTGTTTGACAGTGTGCGTCGCGTCCGTCCGTCGTGTCGTGTGACCACACTCCCACTATGTTTGTAGGTTTGTCTGTGTTATTATAGTTTTATTAAGTATTCAATATTCTATTTACATCTTCGATCAACAATATCCAACTAGATAACGCGTCAGCGCTCAAAACATGTCCCGGCAAATAACGCCTCACTATTGGAGTGAGGTCTTATTTTGAATTAGTTGCGTTCGAACAAAGCCAACGTAAGCACGTCTCGCAATGCCGCAGTGTTCCTTTTTTACTTTGAGGTCGAAATTATAATGTATTCGGACTGTTTTCTCGGTTCGTTAACAAAAAATTTTGTATATTCACGAGGACAGAATTTCTCTTTGATTTTGTATGCGACCCGTTATCTAGTTGTATATTGTTGATCGAAGATTTACATAGTCAGTACTCAAGTGATAATAAAAGGAAGCAAACCGACCAGGAGTGCGATTTTTAAAACTGATTCGGTGAGCTCAGCAGTTGAAAATGTCTAAATTACTATTGAGATACGCATCTTTCTACTGCTGATTTGACTTTCAAAAATCATACTTCAGGAGTGCGATTTTTTAAAGTCAAATCTGCAGTAGAAAGATGCGTATCTCCGTAGTAATTTAGACATTTACAACTGCTGAGCTCACCGAATGAGATTCAAAAATCGCACTCTTGAACAAAAAAAAAACAGTTGTTCCATACGTTTCAGTTGCAGTTGCAATGCTTCTCCATTGCAGTTTAGTATGGAACTGCAGATTTTTTTTGTTATCGTTTTGTTCCCATAGTAAAAGTTGTTCAATTGGATTGGTAGAGTACCTATGGTACGGTCGGCAACTATTATTACTGATAAGCACTTCGGTTGCTGACTACACAAGTCAATCATTCTATTATCTAGAGTTGCGCCTACAGAAACTGTCCTTGAAGTTTCCATTATAAAGAATCTTGGCATTTTATGCAGAGTTGTATAAGAACTGTTTTTCAACAACGATAAACACAAATGTTTCCTACCTAATATGCAGCAACTAGCGTTTTTTTGTTTTTTTGACGAATCTGATTTTGTTGCCATATGAAAGAAGCCTGTAGCGCTAGCGCAGCGTCCTCAAAACGATGATTTTTCACGGTTTATAATATACATATGTACCAATCAGCTTGTCGCTGAACAGTCGACCGAGGCCGAGGCCGAGGCCGAGGTGATCAGGACCACAGATACATAACATTACATAACAGTTGTACGTTGAAATCATTATGTGACTGAATAAATAAAGTGTTGATTCTTACTAAGCGTTTCAGTATATTAATTTATTAGTAAGTACCTATAAGTTAGGTACCTAACACACTCGTAATTCGTATGGAGCGGCATCTTCTGTGAAGAAGAAGCTCCTTGAATAAAGAAACAAAAATAGTCGTAATACCTAACTACTATGTATAAAAATATAAATCTTTACCTACACTACAATAGAAAAGCCGAACTATCAAAGTTAGTTCCGGCTCCTTTTGCCGTTCAGTGAAACATTACACTTTTACGAATATCGAAATAAGTGTAGTGTGTAAATTATAGTATTTTACAATTTAATTTTGTTATATGTTATAAAAATTAATAAAGACCTTGGTGAAGATTTTTGTATGAATGAACCGCAAATGAAACAATATTAATAACGTAAAATATTTTATTTAATCACTCAAACACGATCAAAAACAATTTATTTAACTATTTATTAAATATAAATTACAGATTTACCTATCTAGTATCTACTCTTCCTTTTACCAATTTAATTATGAAATGAAAACAACTAGTTAGGTATGGGAATATCGAAACGATACGTGACGATACTATCAGACAGTACCTAAGTATCGTGGATCTAGATACGGTAGGTACAGTCAGCATCAAAAGTATCTAGGCATGTTAAGTGTTCATAAATATCTGGACAACTTTACGATAGCAAACCTTATTTCAACTCACAAAGAAATCCAATTAATTTATCTGTCATGTTATTATTTGTTAAGTTAAAAACAAATGGTATCTACTAGGAAATAGGGTTTATTTTCGTGTAATTGTTGAGATGTTTTTGAACACCGGAGATGCTTAGATACTTTTGATGCTGACTGTACCTAATACGATTAGGTTTACTGAAAACAAACTAGTTACTTACTACCTAGTTAAAAACATATGTAAGTTTTCTATAATATAGGCTCTGTGCTTGTAGATGATATTATGAAATTAATTAGTTCACCGATCACATGTTGATATCAAACAACATCACATTAACATACCTACTTATCATGTCTTACAAAAATTTGAAGTTTTTATGACTCCTTAACACCTTTGAAAATATGTCCTTCTTAATATGCTTCATCAAACTGAACAACTATGGGACCAACATTGAAATTGTGAAAAAAATAACTGTTCCATTTAAAACTGCAAACGAACCTACTCGTGCTTGACTATGGGATGGGACAGCTGTTTTTTTTGCGATTTCGATGTTAATCCTATACATTCATAAAGTTGTTCAGGTTGATGGTCTGATACTCTGATCAACCCCTTAAAAACTGTCAGCATATTAAGAAGGACCCTGTTTGTAATTTCTAACTTCTTACCATCGAATGATTGTGAACATTCAGGTAGCGAGCGAGACTAGCGGATGGCGACGAAGGAGACGTGTACCCGTGCCATGCCCTGCCCCTTGCCCTCCAGCCTCCAGCCCCCAGCGCTCTCAGCCACTGTGCTATCGCGACCTCTATCCGTGTCGGTGTCGCGTCACGTACCTACAGGTAGTTAGGACTCACCCAAATAATCCTTCTATCAGTGACTCCATCCAATCAAAGTGATCCTCGCTCTGCTTAGACGTGCATACTGTATAGTCTCGGGTTTCAAGGGTTCGAATCCGCACGGACGACATGCCATGTAATGTACCTACATACCAATGAGTTTTTCTAACTTATGTAAGTACCTAATTACATAATCAAACGGTGAAGAAAAACATCGTAAGGAAACCTAAACACACTCAAGAACAAATTCTGATGAGTACCTAACCTATGTAAAGTTATATCAAACAGCATTGGGCACGCGTGGTGGACTGACGCCCATACACCCTCCCTGAGAGTAGGCCTGTGCCCTGCAGTGGGACGAAGGTAATATAGGCTGATGATGATGATGAACGTTTACCCAAGAATAGGGCCTGCGTGTTTCGTCAGTGCTACGAGTGAAATGTGGACATTCTGAATAAAGAGAGGTTCCATGTGCTTGGAATTATCAATATTCACTTGAGATTAATCTAGTGTTACGGCACACCTGCTGAACGTTCCGCGCCGAGCGAAGGTTCCGTCGAACACGCGCGCAACGCTTTTAAGTACCCTATGATGTGTCAGCCGGCGGAACGTCCCGTCCTATTTGTACTTGTAACACTAAGAGAAGATGATTTCACCGCGGCGAATGGTGGTCACGTCACGATAGCACGCAGAGCGGCTGTTATGTTACAATTAAACTATTGTTGAAGGTATGTCTTGTTTCCTCGTACTCTTCGTCTTCACGGCGGCGGCGGTGGGCGGCGGGTAGATGTACCCACTACAGGTACATGCCGTTGACGAGGTAGTCCGGGTCGTGCGCGAGCGGCGACTTGCCGCGCCGCCGGCGCCGCGCCGCCCGCGCGCGCGTCGTCACCACCAGCCCCAGCGCGCCCGTCATGCACAGACCTGACGCCGGATATTATGTTAGTACCAACAAACAAACAATGCCCACGGACGAAGTAACGGGTCTGTCTGAACTTTGACTTAATAAGAAATATGTAACCATTAAGTACCTATATAAATTCTTTCAGATACCTACAGCATCGCTGTCGGAACACACTAGCTAGAGAACTACCACGCAGAAACGGTACTTTACAGGGTGATGAGAACGGAGACAACTCACTATGACTGAACATACAATTGGTTCATGTGCAAGAAGATGAAAACCTGTTTCAAATGGCCTGAAGAACAGTCACTATATATCCAGGAAAGTGGAGCCAGTGCCATTCAGTGTGTGGAGTTAATGTATGTGGTGTGTTGTGCTACCGAGCACAATCTCACCGATCCCCGCTACCCAATCCGCCGCGTAGCCCCAGCAACGTCCGAGGTCCGTACCCTTCTGGGTGCCCGTAGGTCGGTTGCTTAGGTTCATTCATTTTGCTCGTTAGACCCTCCAATAGTCCGCAATAAAATGCAGTAACTACTCCCTGATTAACGCTGTATTAGCCATTTCAAAAAAAAATACCGAGCACTAGCAGCAGCACCGCGGCGGGAGGCCGCTCGCTCAGGCCGTCCCGCTCCCCCGTGATCCGCACGCGTGTCACCGTCCCGCTCTCACCGTCCTCCGCCGCAGAGTGACCCTCTGCCCGTCCCGCTTGGTGCTGATGAGATAAAGAATTGCTAAACAAACATGCGTCACTTGGAATAAAATAGCAATAGAAGCCGACTGGCTTCCAGTCCAGTAGGTCTAACAAGTGGGTAACATATACCTACTTAAGTAGGTACAATAACAGAAAAAAACCGGTCAAGTGCGAGTCGGACTCGCGTAGGCGAGTAAAAGTTCTGATGATGATTTCTTATTAAACCATACTAAATTGTTGTTTTTTTTTTCAGGATCGACACGAAGGTAGGACTTACGTCGTAACTACTTGGGCTTCCATCAATGCCCGCGAAAGTGCAAAACGACGCCAACATTACCCTACAACTATCAACTGGACGATGGAAGAATGTGATCACAATAGTGAGTGAGCAACATATTGCGTACTTCGTCCGGAACCTTCTTCTTGGTAGTGTCCTCGACGTGGTGCGGCGCGGCGGCGGCGGCGGGGGGGGGCGGGGGTGGGCGCGGGCGCGGGCGGCGAGGGCGCTAGGGGTTCAGGCGCGGGGGGCGGCGCGGGCGCGGGGGCGCCGGGGGGCGGCGGCGCGGCGGCGCGCGGGGGCGGCGGCGGCGCGGGGGGCGGCAGCGCGAGGCCCTTCTTGGGCGCGTCGCGGAGCGAGTGCTCGCTCGCGTACAGCACGGGCAGCTCCGGCATCGTCTTACCGGACACGTACACCGACATCTCCTGTGACACACACACATCGATGCGTTTTATAGGTATATCGTGTTCGTGCTGTTACCTACATGATGTACGCTCAGCGTACCAGTGCTTTACCTTTGAACTCGAGGCGTGCGACCGTCTTATATTTACTCGAGCGAGCCCAACTGTCATCATCATCAGCCTGCATACCTACGTCCCACTTGGCACCCACTGGACACGGGCATACCCCCGGGAGCGCGTATGGGCGTTAGTCAAGTTAACAGAGAGTGTCGCTCGAGTATGACTACACTCTGCGTATCTATACTTCATTCCAAATAGCAACGACATTTTAAGGCTATTTTGAATTAAAGATATAGAAGAATATCTGTTATATTGATGATATATAGATAAGGAATGAAGTATAATCGTGTGGCGTACTCACCGGCTCCACGCGGGGCGGAGGCACGGGCCAGGCGCGCCGCTCCCCCTCCCACTCCCCCCGCCCGTACCCGCCCCCTCCACCTCCCCCACCCACGTCTACCCCCCACCCGCCTCCCATAGAAAGGCCCTCCATACCTGCAGTCACAGAACACTTTATTATTTATCACTAGTGTTTACCCGCGACTTCGTCCGCACAAATTATATAGGTACCAAATTTTAAGTCAGATCATAAGCTATCAAACAAAAAAAGTTTCATCAAAATCGGTTCAGTAGTTTTTGCGTGATGCGCGAACAAACAAACAAACACACAAACAAACAAACAGACGGACAACATTTCAAAAAAATAGTTTATTTCGAGTCAGGGATAAGTACCTAAAACCATTTCGTAATCTTTGTTTTGTAAATATCTTCAATGTACAGAGTACAGACACGCTTCAGTTACAGTTTTATAATAGTTTAGATAGTTTAGATTAGATACAGGGTGTTAGGGTGTGTAAACAGTTGCATTACTTTAAAGGGTGATGGTACCCATGATACTAAATGTATTAATTTAATTTTGCGTTTTCTGAGAGTTCTAATACCTCGACCTGGGTTGACCCCATAGAGACTTTTGTTCCTTATTAGCAAGAGGATCGAATAGGATGAAAAAAAAGTTTTTTGAGAATTGCTGTTTTTCTCGGTGACTGTACTTTTTTTTCTCGAAGTCGGGGAATGCGGAAGTAAAATACTCCAAAGGTTAGGTTTAGTCTCCTAAGAACGTTTTCTCGTAACTGTACGCTTCTGGTACCTGCCCTTAATGCCCCATCTTAACTTTCCACCCTGCATAGGAAATAAAAAAATAATTTTGTTCTTCCCATATACTAGGTTACCTAACCTTACCTGAAATTTCAGATCTAGGAGATCTTTCATGGGATTTTCAGCTGATTGCATATACCTAGACTACCCCGCATTGCATAAATCCCGTGAAAGATCTCCCAGATCAAAAATTCCGTTATGTGTAATGGATGAAACTGATGAGTTTTCATGGTGATAGTAACCGTTCTGCTGGGGCCAGCCGCGGCGGGGCCAGGCGGGGCCGGGGCCGGGGCCCGGGGACAGCGGCTCGAAGGGCGCGAACTGCCCCATCGGCGCCTCCGCCTCCTGCACCAGCCCCCCCTTGTGACTGAAGATGTGCGACGTGCCGCTCTCTGCACACACACAATAAGTATCCATTTTGTATTAAAATTTACTTGAGAATTCTTATATGAATATAATGTCTATGTTAGTTAGGATTGGAATCTGGATCAATTTGTGAAATCTACCTCACAAAATCTAAAACTAAGACTATTGACTCACCGGAGTGCCTGTGCGGCGGCTGCGCTTGCGCCAGTCGCGACGGCCACCTCGTCTCCTCCACCTCCACGCCGCGACCCTCGCCCGCGTCCAGGCTCTCCTGCAGACAGACAGTATACCTCGGTGAGTACTTCAGCAGTCTTAAGGCTTCCAGGGCTCGTTTCTGTTACGTTTGTTCAATTATCCATCCACGTTGTTACCTATCTAAAATTAAGTAAGATCGAAATGTCGCGCTTCTTTTCATTGTTTCTTCACGTACCTTCATTGTTACTTGTACGCTTATGTAATCCGTGCCTATACCATCAGAATTATCGCAAGAGGCGTGTCGCTACAGGGGTAGGTAGAGCTAGAGTGTACATACAGGGCGCGCAGGCGACAGACGTGTCAGGGGCGGCGCCTGCGGAGTGGACGCGACGCGGGGCGGGGGCGGGGGCGGGGGCGGGGGCGGTGCGGTGCGGGGCGGGGGGCAGCCCAGCTCGGGCGCCTCGTCGCTGCCGTCCGCGCACTGCGGCACCCCGTCGCACGCGTTGTACACCGCCACGCACTCCGCGCCCGTGTGGCACGCGAACTGGTACCGGCTGCACCGGTGTGCCGGTGCCGGTGCCGGTGCCGGTGCCGCCTCGTACGCTGCCGCTCCCGCTGCTGCTGCCGGGGAGTACGCTCGTTAGAGAGATACGAGTACGTCTAAGCTACTCCAAATCCAAAGATCTTAAGCTTTGCCTAGGTAGCGAGATGACGAAATTCTAAGGTCAATTCAGGATCGCTCCTGCCTTTATTTCATCATTAGGATATCTGGGACAACTTGTATCGCAACTTACGGCGTGTCGGAGGGCGGGGGTCAGGGGCGCGGGGCGGTGCCGCTGGTGACGTCGTGCTCGTCGCACTTCTGCGGGAAACGAAACATTATCCATAAGGACAGTTTATAAGATGGTAGGGCTAGGAGTATATAGGATTTTACGGCGAGTCAACAGACATCTGATGAGAGAGAAGATTAAGAAAAGGAAGAGGGTCTCGTCGAGGCGCGCGAGACGCTCCTGGTCCTGCAGCTCGGCCGGCCGGCGCGACAGCTGCATGATGACGTGGGGCGGGTACCTGAGGGGCGCACGAGGAGGCTGGAGCGGGTCGTCGCGGCGCGCGAGACGCTCCTGGTCCTGCAGCTCGGCCGGCCGGCGCGACAGCTGCATGATGACGTGGGGCGGGTACCTGAGGGGCGCACGAGGAGGCTGGAGCGGGTCGTCGCGGCGCGCGAGACGCTCCTGGTCCTGCAGCTCGGCCGGCCGGCGCGACAGCTGCATGATGACGTGGGGCGGGTACCTGAGGGGCGCACGAGGAGGCTGGAGCGGGTCGTCGCGGCGCGCGAGACGCTCCTGGTCCTGCAGCTCGGCCGGCCGGCGCGACAGCTGCATGATGACGTGGGGCGGGTACCTGAGGGGCGCACGAGGAGGCTGGAGCGGGTCGTCGCGGCGCGCGAGACGCTCCTGGTCCTGCAGCTCGGCCGGCCGGCGCGACAGCTGCATGATGACGTGGGGCGGGTACCTGAGGGGCGCACGAGGAGGCTGGAGCGGGTCGTCGCGGCGCGCGAGACGCTCCTGGTCCTGCAGCTCGGCCAGCCGACGCGACAGCTGCATCACTCCGCTGCTGAAGTTGCCGTGCGCTGTGAACTTGCATCTGAAGTCCTCCGGCGGGCCGCAGTTGAACAGGTAGCAGCTGCCGGGACTCTGCCGAGTGGGGGCATATTGTTTTCTAACTCATGTGATAATGTTTAGAAAACCAAGAAGACATCGTCATAACACTGCTTATAGACCTAGGTCGATTAAATGATAACATCGGCGTTTATATGAATGTACACACAGAATACTAATGTAAGCAAATGTAAGGTATACCTTCCTGCCTACATACTATCACAGCCTATTTATTCACGTTATGATACTTAAACATAGCAGGACCTACATGGCATCGGTCGGTGGTCTCAAGTCAAGAATTGAGGTCATTTGATACCCTCTATGTATTTATTTCAGCTATGGGTCGAGTAGCTATTGATTTACTGTACCAGATCAAGATTAGCGCTTCTGATAGTGTAGATATAACAGAGAGCGCTCATGAATGAATGTTGATTGTATTTTGTGCAAGTGTTTGTAATAATGCGGGCCCCAGCCCTTCGTTAATGTTATTGAGTGTGGAAAGGTTTTTTCTCGGTGCTTGCTCAATAGAGAAACACTTATTAAATTATAGAGATAGAACGGCATAGGAATGGGTTCTCAGTGGAGGGTTAGTACTCCTTTGTCTTGTTTGTAATATACCTACTTGAAGGTTGAAGGTGAATTTATGATTTAAGAAGAACATAAGAACAAACAAACATCATCATAATATTATGAAACATGTAAAAATAAAGGAGTTAGTTAGCCTAGCGCACGGCACAGAACCCAGGACATATAAAGTATGTGGTAGTGGTGCAGGTAAGTAGGTAGATACCTTCTCCTCGTAGACGAACACGTCGCAGGCGTCGGTCTCGCAGCAGAGCCGGCGGCACTCGTGGCGCGAGCCGACGTCCAGCTCGCTCAGGTAGCGCGCGCCCATCTCGCGCGACTCCTCCGTGCGGATGATCTTGTCGCGCTGCACGTCGAAGCGCGCCGCGCACGCGCCCGGGTCCAGCTCGCGCGCCCACGAGCACGACCAGCCCACCGCCGCCAGGACCACGGCCCACCGCACTCGCGCCCGCACCCGCCCGGACATCGCCGACCACGCACCGGTCGAACCGCTCTATGGGATCTCACGACGCTTATCCTCCAGACTGTTTTTCTCTGTGACGCCACACAAAACAGGTGATCTGACAGCGATCGCCTCAGTCGGTCTGCGAGTCGACGCGGCGGCGGCGGCGGAGGGCGATCGATACGAGCGCGCCTGCGCGCCCCGACCGTCCTGAAGGTAGAAATAAACAGGGAGCCCGCCTCGTAGCGGACGGTCGGTCGCGGAGTTCCTACGCGAGGCACGAGCAGCGAGCCCGGGGCGGTCGGTGCAGCGCGTGCAGGCAGCGAGGGGCTAGCGGGAGACGAGCCAGCTGGGAGCCGAGCGGCACGGCACGGCACCATGTCGCTGTTCTTCAAGTTCAGAAGCAGCGTGAGTACCTAGAGCCCTCACGCGCCACACTGCCCGCGCTCGTGCACGCGCCGCCCCGCACGTGAGCGCGACCGTGCAGGCCGGGGCACGCTCGGAGCCCGCGCGCGGCCCCGCACGGCGCCGCACGGCCCCGCACGGCGTCGCACGGCCCCGCACGGCTGCGGGGCGCTACTGGCACGCCCTGCACCTGCCGCCCGCCGCCTTACTTATACAACCTCCAGTCGCATTCATGTCATAGTTTTCATTACAAGGTCTGTACGACTACCACATGCTTATTATTTCCTCGTTCTATAAATAAACTTAGATAAAGATATAAAACGAATGGGGATTAGCGCTTGTTAACTTGATTAGTGGTCGACGTTTATTTTTCTTTGTTCTAAAATAATATACCCACCTAAGTATGATGATATGACAAGTCCTTTCAGTCTTGATCTAATTCTTCTTCTTCTTATCATGTAGGTACCTAGGCAAGCCCTGGTGTAAGAGTTTTTTCAGACCTCCTTACGGCCTCGATATGGTTTTTATTTAACGACTACTACCACCAGAGAATAGCCGGGACCAACGGCTTAACGTGCCATCCGAAGTATGGAATCATCTTTCTTTTCAGACAATCAGGTGATTCAGCCTGCAATGTCCTAACTGGGGAAAAACGCACAAAGTGTGTGCCCAGTAGGAATCGAACCCACGACCCCCGTGTCAAGAGCCCAATGCTCTAACCATTTGACCACAGATGCAGAGGAGAGGTTGATCATTGATAAATATTCACTTGCCTACTACCTACGAGTCAAAAATTAAATGCGTTCCATATCGAACAGCGGCCCTCGGACCATCAAACTGAATCAAGCTGTGGAGTCAACATCGAACTCGCAAAAAAAAACGGTTGTTCCATAGTCATAGTCATAGTCATAGTATTTTATTGCTTCATGTGTTACAAAAGATCTTAAATTTAAAATTGTTCATGACATGAGCTCTGTTAGAGCACGATAATCTTCGATCAAGATAATCTTAAGTTTACTTAATAACATAAAATTAAAATAGTGAAAAAACAAAATTAAATTAAAACAGTTATGGTATAGATAGACTCTATTTACAATTCTTTTCTTGCATAACAATCATTAAATTATCTTTTATACTATAAAAACATTTGGATATTAATAGTTCTTTTAATTTATTATAAAATATTGAATCTTTATCAATTTGTTGTATATGTGTAGGAAGTTTGTTGTATATTGATATTGCCATGTGATGTGTTCCTGATCTAACTATGTGCAGTTTAGTAAATGGTAGTGCTAGTCTATTTCCGTGTCGTAGGTTTCGGGGCTGTGTATAATGATCCTTTGCCTGGGTGAACAAATCTTTATGTTTTCTTACAAATTTACAAATTTCATACATATATAATGATGCTAGAGTAAGTATTTTTAGTTTTGCGAAATGTGAAATGCATATACAGTAGGTAGCTATAACTATAAGGTAGGTCGACGATAGTACGTAAACAGTTTTATGATCTGAAGCGCCCAGCCTATTGTGCTGCCCCCAATCGTATTTTTTTTATTTCTAAACAATTATACCTACCTACAACATTTCCAAAAAATAAGAATGTCACATTGTAGTCCTGATTGGCTTTAAATTTATCGAAACATTACAGATTACTTATTATGTTTTACGCTTGTAGGTATTATCTTTAACACCGCCTAAAGTTATAAAAACTAATCTTTAGGCTGTCCCATACATTTGGCTCGAGTAGGTTTGTATAGTTTTGTATGGAGCAGCTGATTTTTTTTCGCGATTTCGATGTTTGTGCCATAGAGAAAGTTGATCAGTTTGATGGTCTGATCATCCCCTTAAAAAAATGTCAGCATATTAAGAAGGACCCTAATACGGTGTAAGGGTTGAGAACTTGGGACACATTTGTATGGGCTGGCCGTCGGTAAATGTGTCTCAACCCTTACTTAGATCTTTTCTTCTGTACCTACACATGAGCTCGTTATGTTCAATATGAGCCGTGACCGCGACCACGCGACGCGACGCTCGCTGGCGCCGCGCCAGTATACCTACACTACCTACATCATGTCTCATATCTCCGCGGCACCGGCTGTTGACCTCTCCGAGAAAAATAATGTAATGTAACCCTCAGGTCTCAGGTCTCGGCCCGACCGCCGCGCCACCCCCCACCTCTCCTCCCCCACCAACCTCTCACAGACTCATCTCACGCACCTCTCTGGCGGCGGCGGCTTCCTGAATCCTGATTAACTATCGAGATTCTGAGACTAAGTTCGGACTCTTGTAGAAGGTATGTCAAAAATCCACGTATTCTCGGCCCTTCTTACACTCAGTTAAAGAAACGCTCATTAAAGTTAATCCTCCATTAAATCTCTTGCTGTCACTTTTTTTCTTATTGACGTCTAAGAAGTTACTTTAGGTTCTTATTCTGAGGTTGAGCTAGCAAGAGATTTGATTCGTGTAGGCTTGCAGTTTAGTATGGAACAGCTGATTTTTTTTTGCACTGACAGGTTTGCTCCCGTAGTAAAAGTTGTTCAGATTGATGGGTAGAGTATGTGGTTTAAAGGTTAATGATACTTTTCCTTACACCCTGTATAAGCTCACGTTCAACCCAAAAAAACGTGTGGTTCTCAATCTCAGCGTTATATAGACTCTCGAATCTTTATTAGTGTACTCACTACACTACCGGTATCTCTTCGTAGGTAATCGAATCATACTTTATCTTTAATGACGCAGGTGTAATATTGATAATTTGAACAACCCACTGCCCACAGTTAAACTATAAACAATCGTATAGGTAGACGTTTATTACAGATACCTACCTATATAGCTACCTAAGTAGAGACTAGCGAATCCGTATTACGTTCCAAATTTTTATCGGATCTATAAATGGGAACCGTTTTATTATTAGAAATAGACGTACTTTTTGGTATCATCAGCTGCAAGGCGGATTCAGTATTCATAATACGATGAAGAGCATCTCTGTGATGGGGGTTGGACCAGGTCCAGGTCACAGAGATGGTCTACTCTACACCCTATGAATACTGAACATTGTCATATAAAAGTTCGATCTGTTGATTGCATTAGGGAAAGTTGTTCAGTATCATGAGTATCTACCCTAACACCCTGTCATACTGTCTTTTAATTTGCCTTTTGGTGGTAGTTAGTAGAGTAGGCTACATGTATAATTTGCTTATTGGACTAACCCGCAGAATATGTGACGAACGAGGTATAGCTATCTATCTGTGTTTACATCACAGATAGATAGGTGCGTAGTTCAGTTCATGGCGCGCGGCGTCATCGGGATACTGGTGTGATGTTGTCAATGTCATGCAAGTACCTACCTACAGGTGCTCCCGTCCCGTCTGGCGAGGTCCGGGCTGCGGCTCCCTGCTCGGGAGGAGGCTATCAGCTGAGTGCGCAGCGCCGCGCCGGTCACTGCCCTCCCGCCGCCCTCCGCGCCCCTCCCCCGCTCTCACCCGCCGACTCGTTCCGTTCAGTCGTCTCTCGCGGTATCCAGCGGTCGCCCGTGCCGTGTTATGCCCGTGCTGGCTCTTGGCTGATAACATAGTGGTCGCGCCGACGCAGGTGCCGCGTCAGTGAAGTGCCCGACACGACCGCAGCAGTGAGCGCCGCGCCAGCAGCAGCAGTGCCCGGCGGACCCTCGGCCCCGGTCGGTACACAGACCTCGCTGGCCGCTTGACGCTCGGCTCACGCGCACGTTCTCGTTCCAATACCCACCGACTAACGGCGTTGTGATCTGTGTAATCTACACTTCGCATCGCCCCTTCGAGTGCCTAATATACAGGCAGGCTTGTCTCACTCCACAGCTCAGGTACGCTTGACGGCCGATCCCCACCGAGGGGTGAATCGTCGCTCATTGACATAAGGCGCATTTTTATTTTTCGTTCCTGAAGCGCATAGTTCGATATTCGAAAAATAGGGTTGAGTGAACTATCTGTTACTGTAGTATAACTATTAAATAATCTGTGATACATCATACAGGTCGGTACTTAAGGTACCTACCTACCTAGTTACCTACTTACTTACTCGATCTTACGCATCGCATCACCCTCCTGAAAGTCGTTTCAAGCGATACTATCTATTCGTAGATACGCTATAAGTACATGTTAAGTAACTAGGTAGGTACATTATATTCAAAAATTCTATGACCTATTTTTGTCTACTAATGTCCCTTCCGATTCGAGTAGAACGAATCCTCCCGCGTCTTTAGAAACTTTCCTCAAAGCGTCCGGCTTTCATCCGGGAATGATTTACGTTCATGTTTACTCCAAAACTCGCCACTGTGCAGATGCCGCAGCCATGCCGGTCGGTGGTAATAATTAATTATAGCGAGCTAAATGTTCACGCGTTTTAAAACAGTGATTATTACTAAAAGTCGTCAAGCACGTATCCAGACTTTGAGTTCAATTTCGGGGGGGGATTTTCAATGAAAAATGTCGAAAAAGGTATTAGGTGTGACCACTGTTCCATACAAATATTAGGATTTCGGGGGGGGGATAAATCCCACCTATCCCCCCCCCCTGGATACGTGCTTGAAAGTCGTAAACGTTCGTTCATGTAGGAATAGCCTGTTACTATCTATAGTGGTTACCACTACATGTCGGGCTCGTTGGTACACAATCATGGTAGTTTGTTTAGTTGTTGCTTCTAATTTTAGTTTAGTTTTAAACGTTCCAGATCATGACTATAGGTAGATAGGCATCTACAATACTGCTGTAGGTATTAGGAGCTAGGCACCACCAGGTTCTCACCTACCTACGAGCTCCGCGCTAGAAGATTCAGTTGATTTGTAATACTTTAGGTACAACAACAAGCAAGCACAATGCACTCATCAAGTCATCATCCAATCATCCACCGTTTGGTCAGGTCGGGTCGGTGTAGAATCAAGTCGACCGAGTGATGCCTACCTATATGTACATGCATGATAAAGTGGAGACATAACACCTTCCTAATGTTTCAAAGTTAAACAGATAACAATTTCACAACAAGGACGTTCGTATCGGGTGTAGTGGGTACCTACCTAATCTTACTCATTCTTATTCAGTTTCCATTTCCAATACAAATATTTTGTGTGTGATCCTGGCGCCTAGCGCGAGCTCGAGCTCGGGCGATAATAATATCTAAGTAGGTTACGTTCTTTTATATCAATCAATTAAAAATAATAAACATTTAAAGGTTATCTAATTAAACGGTAATTAGATATAGGAAATTAACCGTATTAACGACAGCCAAAATGGTTTCGCGGTCTTCCGTCAATCCACGTGCGCCCCAAATACGTAACATAATAACGTATAGCAGGTACCTACCTACCTCTTCAAAACAAATTGGTACACAAATAAGTAGATGGAATGAAAAACAATATGAAAATATATGTAAAATAAGTGGATATAATTAAGTATTTAAATTTTCGCTTGGTTGCTGTAATCTCTCATACATCATCATCATCACTACATAGTATAAAAGAAAGTCGCTTCCCGCCATTGATCTCCAATGCTTCCCGCTGTCTGTCCCTATGTATAGGTACTTAGGCCGAGATTCAGAGACGATTTGTAAGTCATAGTTCGAACTCCCGTATGTCAAAATCCATACATTTCGACCCTACTTAGCTCGAGCTAAGACTAAAAAAATCGTCTCCGAATCTCGGCCTTAGATCTTTAAAACTAGGGATGCATCCGATACCGATACCGATATATCGGCGATACTTCGGGTTTGCCGATATATCGGCATCGGCGATTTTTTTATGGCCGATTCAACGATACGAATTTCTCAAATTTCACGCTTTAAAAATGTCATGTAAATACGCATGTTGCCTCGTCTATTTCGTTGTAAACGAGGCATTATTTTCCACGCAGGTCTTATTCAAACAGACTTGCGAATTCGCCTTTCTACGCAGAAATTAAGAATACTTACTTTGTTTTTAAACAAACATTTATTATCAATGTTTATTTTATTTATTATAACCATTAACTAATCTCAACCTGTCAAGTTATATTAATTTAAAAAAATCACCAGATTTATTTACTTTACCATCATTTTTGTATTCAATAAGCGTTATCGGTATCATTGGTATAGCCGATATATTTATAAGAGTATCGGTATCGGTATCGTATCGGCAAAAAGACGTATCGGGGCATCCCTGTTTAAAACTACGCGCAATGGATTTTGATGTGTTTTTTTTTAATAGATAGTTTCACCACTTTTCAATAAGTTCTTATTAACTTATTCGATAGGTAGCTCATTTGACTTATTCTTCATACAAAATATGTCAAATTATCTGTCATATTACTATACGCTAACAAGAACTTATCCAAAGAGAATTTAAACGCTAATGAACTTATCCAGAAGTGCGATTTTTGAACGTCATACGAGCGGTTCGGCAGTAGAAAATGACAAAATTACTATGGAGATTATGCATCTTTCTACAGCCGAACCGCTCGTAAAATGTTCAAAAATCGCACTACAGAAGTGGTGAAAAAGGTTCTAAGTGTAATAGTATACTCAGATCAGCGGGGCTAGTACGCCAACCACATTTAACACAACCATCTGTCAAATTTAGTCTTCTGTCTCGTTCTGTCGCGTGCAAATAGAAAGAGAGCGGAAGCGTGATAGCGCTATATCACGCTATCGCGGGTTGGCGTACTAGCCCCGCTGATTGATATAATATCCAGACAATATCCAGAATAATCCAGATAAGTACGCGGTACGCAATACATCACATTTCTTAACATAACAATTGAGAAACCCTAAATTACAATAAAGTTCTAAGACTTTGAGCATCGAGAAATCCATCAGGATTATACATGAATTCGTTCTTTGAACGAGAACATAAAACTGGATGAACCACAGAACATACTACGTGCGACTACTATTGTGCATTATTTATTGTTATGTAAGTGCCTACTCGGACTCTTATCCTGTTGTTATGTTTATATCATTTGTTTATCAATGTCCATCCCACAGAACATTATAAGAGGGGTTAGAAATGCGAAGTAGCGCTTTTGCTTCGGAGAAGGCGTCGCCACTTGTCTTCCCGCTCACGCTGCTACAATTACTCATACCCTCGCTCACACCACGCCGCGCCTTGTGGTGTTATGCAAATCATCGCATAACCTGTGGCGACACGTTCCACGCCTACTTCGCACTTCTAACCCCTTTTATAATGTTCTGTGGGATGGACATTGATAAACAAATGATATAAACATAACAACATTATAAGAGTCCAAGTAAGTAGATACTTACATAACAATAAATAATGCACAATAGTAGTCGGTAGAGTCGCCTGCCTATTGGTTCCGTACACGAGGTGTCGTCGTTATCGCGTGACGTGACGTGAGATAACGAACGATGTAATTACTGCGCTGCATGTACCTACGTACTTAGCCTTTACTGTACTATACGGTACAATTACGTGTGCAGGTATATAACACTGTTCCGACTGCCGATGCCGAGGCCGTTCACTACATTTATACAGGGTCCTTCTTAATATGCTGACACTTTATTAAGGGGATGATCAGATCGTCAAACTGAACATATTTCTCTATGGGACCAACATCGAAATCGCGAAAAAAAAATCAGCTGTCCTATACATTTGGCTCGAGTAGGTTTCCAGTTTTGTATGGAACTCGCACTTTTTATTTCTTTACTAGAGTTTACTCGCGACTTCGTCCGCACAAATTATATACTTACCCGATTTTAAGTTTGATCACAAATAACCTATCAAAAAAAAAGTTTCTTCATTATTCAGGAGTTTTTGCGTGATGGTTACAAACAGACGATAAAAATTATAAAAAAAGGTTGATTTGGAGTCAGGGCTACCTAGAAACCATATCGTAACCGTTTTCAAAGCACAGAGTTTGATAATAGTTTAGATTGGAGTAAATTAGAGGTTGAGGACTGGACTGTAGATCAAATAGTTACCGCGAGCCATCAGGAGGTGTCAAATCCCAGATTACAAAATCACAATTCACAATACTCTGATTTGTAATTCCGGATCGCAATTCCGTATGTATGTGGTAGGCCTTAGGGTCAGTACTGATAAGAATAGTACTTACCTCTACCTTACACCCACCGCTCTGTGTCCCCCCTCCCCCCTCCCCCTCTTCACGTCTGCGACTAGCCGACTATCTCTCGTGATAGGTATATTTGCATACATAATACATATAAAAAGAAAGTCCCCAAACGATGCCAGTTTGTATTAATTTCTTAAGATTAATTTATTCACTAATCGCAACAACTTTCGAGTCAGTTTTATAGAAAGCCACAACATACAGACAGTCGCATATTAGCTCCATATTTTTTGTCTTTTTGCTCTATCGTAAAAAAACGGTATACAAGATGTAACAACAAAACACCCTAGTAATACTTAAGGGGGTGCTTCAGACCATCAAACTGAACAACTTTCACTATGTAGCCGAAGTCAACAAAAAAAATCTGCTGTTCCATACATTTGAGTCGAGACGGCACTGCTGTTTTGTATGAAAGAGCGGATGTTTTTTCGCAATTTCGATGTTGGCTCCATGGTAAAAGTTGTTCAGTTTGATGGTCTGGAGCACCCCCTTAATTAATTACTAGGGTGTGTTGTTACACCCTGTATAGGTCACACAAAGTTAGAAGCTTGCTTGTAGAGTTTGCACCCGCTACTTCGATGCGTCGTCGTTGATGTCTTTTGTATGGGCAATTTAATTTCATTATATTTTGTTTATTTTTTTATTCTAAACACCACGGTTCATACATTTACTTAGTAAGTATTTTAACAAGATACTATTTTAGTCCAATGAAAATGGGTACCTACGTAATTATTAACTAATTACTTTAAATAACTTAATTATGTTCCCCATACAAAAGACATCAACGGCCGACGCGACGCGCGCGCAATCTCGTTACACAAATTATACCTACATACAGTACAGGGTTCTGGCACATTTTTAAGGGGATAATCAGACCGTCAAACTGAATAACTTTCTCTATCCAACAAACCTGGACCAACATCGAAATCGCAAAAAAAAATCTTTTTGTCCCGTACATTTGGCTAGAGTAGGTTTGCAGTTTTGTATGGAACAGCTGATTTTTTTTCGCAATTTCGATGTTGGTCTCATAGAGAAAGTTGTTCAGTTTGACGATCTGATCATCCCCTTAAAAACTGTCAGCGTTTAAAAGAAGGACCCTATATAATTTCATTACATTTGCCTTATTTGTAGCCTCCTCAAATTATAATAATGTGTGAAATAGTAAGAGCAACTGTCCGGAACGAAACGGCTGACTCATCATCATCGACACGGTTTTGTGAGTCATGTTTGGGACTATATTTTTTCTACTGAGAAAGGTTTTCCCAGAACTCGGGTGAGTCTGTTCGTTTGATACGCGCTATCTCATTTTGTTCATGAATCATGGACTGGCAAGATCACCGTCAGACCGTTGTAAAGGTTAACATTACTATGGAGATATGCATCTTTCTACTACTGATTTATTCAACTCTCAAAAATCATGCTTCAGGAGGTGCGATTTTTTAAAGTCAAATCAGCAGTAGAAAGATGCGTATACTTATCTTCTTATCTTAACTATTATAAAACCGTAAAATCATAAAATCATGAGGAATAAAAAAGTAGCGGTTCTCTTCATGTAAATTCAAATAACATTCGATAGCGCGATTTAAAAACGTGCAGCGCCATCTATTGACAAAATTGTTAGTTTGTTTGTTTGTTCGCGCATCACGCAAAAACTACTGAACCGATTTTGATGAAACTTTTTTTGTTTGATAGCTTATGATCTGACTTAAAATCTGGTATATAATTTGTGCGGACGAAGTCGCGGGAAAACACTAGTCCTTAATAATTTTGACATTTTCAAATGCTGAGCTCACCGAATGAGATTCTTAAATCGCACTCCTGGTCTTATTTTATTTTTATTTTATTGTATAGGTACACGTACAGATCACAGTCAAGAAGAAACCATTTTACATTGCAATAAGATATGTTAGAACTAGATTGTAATCCAATTACACATGTACACAGCATCACTCTCTTTAAAACATGGAGGAGTGAGTTTGTTACATAAATTGAAATCATAATTAATTCGTAAAACATCGAAACAAAAAAAACGAGGTCGTTTTGGTCCCATAGTAAAAGTTGTTCAGTTTGATGGGTAGAGTCTGTGGTTTAAAGGTTAATGATTCTTGTCCTTACAACCTGTATATCAAAGATTATTGAATATATACAAGGTGTTTCATAAGTAACAATAAATTTTTGAAACTAATAAGGGGGTTGTTTAGACCGTCAAACTGTTAGCGTCAACATAGTTTTAAATAACATTTTGAATTATTAGTAATTTAATCTACTTTAAAAAATAATAAAATCATTCATTCATTCATCATACATTCCTTTTGTCGGAATATTGTATTGGCAACACGGCCACTGTAAGTCCGCCATTCGAGTACAGACGTCGAGACAGACGGTTAGGAAAAGTGGTTGTTCATCATTTAAATTCATGATACTTTGGTAAAATAGTTTCTGAAGTGATTAAATGAGATTGTTAAAGTGAATCCTTGGTTTTCTGTTCATATGAGGTGGTAATCCTCACAGTTCAGAAGTGTTGGATAAATGGAACGCGTTGCTCACTGGTATGTGATTTTATTTTATTACTCATGTACTTTGGTACAGTATTACGCAATAATAATAAACAGTCTCATATTTAAATTGATCGGATGATAAAAGAATAAAAACTAGAATCGTGATTACGCCACTAGTTTGGCGTAAATAAAATGTCAAAAATATTTTAGTAGGTAGGTAACCTACCTACCCGTATTTAGTTTAGTAAACAGAATTTACGAAATAATCTCGTGATTATGATTAATAATGTGAACGTTAAATACGAGTTCGCTAATAATTTAGTATGTTGTTAATTTAACGCATAAAAGACTGTTATCGTGAGATTCACTTAATCAAGAATACAGCATATGCTCACGACTGTATTTCGCGAGGGGGTAGTCAGATATATTCTGGAGCCTCAGAACATCCACTATTTTATTTCTTGATACCTACATGACAATGCAATGTCTAGTAAAATTAACAAATAAAATAATAGGGAATTGAAGTAATAAAATTACATTTATAATATACCTACCTACCTGTCTAACGGTTAGTAAAATAACAATTTTTAATCTAAATTATGACATGCAGATTGTATGCAATACTTGTAGCTAGGTACTTGGGTAATTTCTTATGCCGTTTCCATTCCATGGAGAAATAACGGGAGTGTGGCCACGAGTATGACTATGCTATTTTATATTATTATTATTATGTATCGTTAGCAAACTATTAATAAATTAAATAAAAGCAAATTCTGGTAATTAAGTTATGGTAGGTGTACAGTCGACCCACCAGAGTTTTCTCGTTACTGGTGTGGCCCACCCCATAGCTGCTGTTCCTTGAACAGTTTGCTGTATGGTTTGTTGGTACATGGACATTGTAATTAGGAGCCACTGTAACTATTAAATAATCTGTGGAACTCAATAATAGGAATTCATTATTTTATAAAGCTATGATTTTCGAACTGTCCTATTATATTGTACTGATCCTCAATATTCCGTGTATATTGACGGCTTAATAAGATGGCGTTATAATGTACTGTTAACTCATATAATATATTTTACTCGTATAATCGGGAAACTCGATTTCATAATGAGGGCAAATCTTGTCTGTCTGGAAGAAATCGATTTTTAGCGATAAGACTAAATAGATTGCATTTGTACTTTCTGAATTTCTTGTCTGTTTACGCTTTGTACATATGTTTTTGGAGTAAAATAAAGTATAAATTGATTGATTGAGTTACTTAAGTAAATATTCTGTTTCAACAACACATTGATATCTTTAAGAAATTCATTTTATTAGAGAAAGAAAGAAACCTGAAAATTTTAACTACTGTTAAATACTGACAGAATAGCATATTATAGGTAGCTCTAAAGTTATTATTTCTGATAGAAACATTCGTGAAACATCCCACCATGTTCCAAAGGGCACATTGAAAAGGAGAACCGATCTAAGCTAGAAACATTTAGCTGTGTCTAGTTACGGTATGGACGGGAGTGACTGAGATAGTCACCTAAGCAGGGTACACTGACCGATTTAATGAAAGTTGTTTACTTGGGAGAATATGGTCAATTCGATCAATCTGTTATTTTCGACGTTCATATTCTGTCTCATCGTGCAATTTTAAGAGGCTCCTCATAGGTAAACGCAGGGCCGGGCCATATGTTGCTGGTTTTTAGAAGCTATCTTCTCATTATTGAAAAGACATACAATTTATTGAAAGATATAGCAATGATCTTCAACATCTCGGCTTTATTTCATATTTCTTATTTTTCTATTAAATACATATGAAACCTGTGTTCAAAGGAAAGCCTAAATATTGAAAAATATGTATTATGTGCATCTACTTTTTATGTTGAAGTCACTTTTACTTGAGACACGCACCTCTGTGTAGACAATGTTAAGATCTAAAATTGCTTTAAAGCAAATTATTTTTAAGAACAATATTTAATGAGTTAATTAGATATTTGGTGCGAATTCTTATGATTTTAGAATGTAATTTCCTTGGATGAGAAAGCACCACAGTCAGAGACATAAAATGACGTAGGTAGTTTAGTAGAGGTGAGGCGGCTCTGAAAGAGTCAAGGTCGTTCGGTTAGGGAAACCTCTTATTACAAATGTATGACAAATTGTAAATATTATGCAGAGATACTAAAAGACACCTACGTTAATATAATGTCAGTTTTGAGGGTATTGTTTAGTCAGTATAAACTTCAATAATTCAAGTACTGTTATCCAAATGATTTATTTGATGAAATATAACTACATTCACCGAAATAAATGTCAGAATCAGCAAAAATCTGAATAAGTCAACATTTGGTACCTATATTAACTAAATTTTACATAGCAAGAAGCCAAATTTCATAAAACAATTTTATAATGATAACAAAGGAAAAAGGAACCGTTTGTATTTACAATTCTAGCATAATGCTTACAGTTATAAAATTCCTATGTTTTGTTTTGAACTCGTACGGTGATTGGTAATAGATACATATCGCCATGCAATACCTTTGCTGTAAATTGCAGGACTCTATTGAGAAACGACAAGTTAGTATGGCTCAAGTCTATATTTATATATATAGCATAGCCTAGCATAGCATAGCATGGCATAGAATAGCATAGCATAGCATAGCATTGCATTGCATAGCATTGCATAGCATAGCATAGCATATGCTTGCGACCGTAGTCCTCGGAGGTGTTCTGGAGCCTCGGGGCGTCCACGTTTCACTGGTACTGAAACTCAAAAGTCTATAACCGTACGCTTTTTGTTTTGTTTTATATCTCCCTACGTAAATAAGGATGCTCTTGAATAAATGGCCAAAACTTGTAAAGGAGAAGGATCATAGAGAATCCTATTACCAGTTACCACATTGTCTATATTAATATCGATATTCACTATCATTCCGAAAAATATTGTGCTGTGACCTATATTTTCAAGGTCTATGGTAATTTCGAGGTTTTAGAAAAGGTGGTATTATCACGTTGAGGTTTAAATTAATGATGAGATGATGTTATTCATCTCATAACAAAATCAATTGTATTGATTCTTTCTCAAGTATTAATTTTATATGATCAAGCGGGTATAACGGCGGTTATTAGCAGATTCACCCACCGTCTGTACTCTATACCTAGGTATGGGTTAATTGCAATACATTATTTTGATTCTGAATAAGTAATAAATTAGATTGAGATCAGCTAGAGAAAGTAACTTACGATTGGGATACTTCTACTAGGGAGGCAATCAAAAATGTAATTTAAAAAAAAGAGAATAGTACAAGAACTCTTTCCTCCAAGGCGGTCAATCCAAGCAGTTTGTAATCTGGGTTGTACTAATTACAATAAGAAGAGTTGCTTAAAGAGTATCAATATTTGATTAATATTTGGATTATAGATATTATCAATATCTTGTCTTTCTGTAGTTATAGTTTGTTGATGAAAAATGTTGTACGTAGGAGTAGGAATAGCATTTATGATTGCAATACTTATAGGAAATACAATGGATTGGTGTTTCTGTTTACACAGTTTGTTTTGAGTAAGGTAAGCATATATTTTGTGGGCGCTGCATAAGATTTAACTACATTAGATAATACCGGAGAATGTCTTTCTTCATATTCATCGTATTTTGATTTTATAAAATTAAATTATCAAAATATCCGATGGCTCTCACTATGCTTTGCTTTGTATTCTGTCTATTTCGTTCTGCATTACTCTTTATGAATGTAATAATTAAATGAAAAGTACGTCACCATGTTTTGGCCTCATTCTCTAAAGAATGATAACACCTTACAATGTGGTGGCAGATCCATAAAAAGAAAAGAAGATGTCTTTATGGTTCTATTTTTAATAAATGATTTAACTGATTAATCTTGCTACGATAATAGTAACAAAGCTTCTATAACATGTTTTTTGTAATAATGATTCTGGATCGCATGCCTATAAATATAAAAGTTGTATCCTTAATCAGGTCTCCGTCACTTGACAGTAGGAACCGAGATAAATACCTACACTTGGGCGCATCATAACGATGTATGAATTCTTCCAAGAAGTATTAACTACGCTGAGTCAAGCGCTATTAGGAAGTGATGTATTTGTTACGAAGTAACTAGTTATCTGTGCCCAAAATCCAGGTGACTTCCAGAATCGATACTGTTCCTGATAATGATCGATATCAGATAGGTATTTGTATTGATGGCTACTATAAACATACGCATAAAAGGTAAAGTGGTTACAAGTATGACCAGGAAAATAATTCCCATCGTCAATCTTCGATCGTGCAAACAGAAACTATCATTTCCCGACCGTATTCGAAAACGTTTTATAATTAGTAATCAACCTTATGGTTACGTTGTAAAAAGGGAAATTGATTGCTGTTCAGTCTAATTACCCATGAGTGAGGCACGAAATCCACTGTCGAAAAGAAGCAGATCATTTTTGGTGGGTAACCGTAGAGTATCGTGATTGGTTCACGTGGTTTTAATAAAGTCAACTGCTTAGGTACGTCCGTAAGCATTATAGACCTTGTGCTGGTACCCAGCCATGGGGCCAATGGATTGAAAATTAAGATAATCTTTGTGTCTTGATCAATTTTCTTTCATTGACATAATACGTAAATCACCACTCGCTTTAACAGTTTGGAACTTCTTGCCCTATTAGAAAATATTCTAGGATAGCCGAGCTAAATTATGTGTTGAACGCAACGAAATTAATCACATTTAATAGGAGAGGCTAGCAGTACCTACTATATGCTTAACTATGTACCTGAGGGATTAAGTGGATTCATTACACATATCGTAAAGGATTCCCGAGAATCTGGCTTGCCGCATGCGGGGTCATAGTATCATGCGTACTGGCAGATACTATGGACCTGATTAAGGATTCTTTTGTTAATAAAGATACATATTATTATTTGTATTCGTATTTTATTGTATTTAAACTCCAGAGTGAAATATGCTGCTTATTGTGGTGATCAGTAACCCAACTGAAACATGCTGCTTATTGCTGTGATCAGTAACCTAACTGAAATATGCTGCTTATTGCGGTGATCAGCACACTAACTGAAATATGCTGCTTATTGCGGTGATCAGTAACCTAACTGAAATATGCTGCTTATGGCTGTGATCAGTAACCTAACTGAAATATGCTGCTTATTGCGGTGATCAGTGACCTAACTGAAATATGCTGCTTATTGCGGTGATCAGCACCCTAACTGAAATATGCTGCTTATTGCGGTGATCAGTAACCTAACTGAAATATGCTGTTTATTGCGGAGATGTAACCTAACTGAAATATGCTGCTTATTGCGGTGATCAGTGACCTAACTGAAATATGCTGCTTATTGCGGTGATCAGTAACCTAACTGAAATATGCTGCTTATGGCGGTGATCAGTAACCTAACTGAAATATGCTGCTTATTGCGGTGGTCAGTGACCTAACTGAAATATGCTGCTTATTGCGGTGATCAGTAACCTAACTGAAATATGCTGCTTATTGCGGTGATCAGTAACCTAACTGAAATATGCTGCTTATTGCGGTGATCAGTAACCTTACTGAAAACTATGCTGCTACATTGCGGTGATCTATACTAGGTACTCATTAACAACTTAAATATATTGCTTATCGTGTTGCAATGATCAATATCGCAATGAAATAGGCTACTCTAATACAGGATGCGTCTGCCTGTCGAGCAGTCCTTCGACAGCTATGATAGAATAATAATTATAGTTATGGTTTTGATTTCTTACCAAGAAATTATAATCGGGCTAGTTCGATGAGGCGGACAGCCCGATAGCTCAGCTGGTACTAGGCCCACCTGCCGTGCTGAGTCACAGGTTCAAGTCTGTGCACCCGTGTCATGGACAATTTACCAGCATACCGTAACCACACAGACGGACGCGATGAAGCAATTTAAGAAGAAGGAACACTGTAATTGTGCCAACTAAAATTTCTGGTCTTGACAATGTTACACTATGTAATTCAATATTTGTACTTTGTATATTTTGTTTTGTTAAAAGAGGTGTGTTGTAGAGTTTCTGGCCGCATCTTCTCTACAACAAAACACCTTCCGACGCGGTGGTAGAGTCAAAAAATAACGTCAATATTTTCAGTCTTTTTTTTTTCTCATAAATAAAAAAAATATATTATTATAATTGATTAGAAAAATTCATAAATAAAAAAATGAATCAATAATAAATGAATTATTCAATTGTCAGAAAAATGTGTAAGTAATAGAAGTTACCTGTAGTCATTATTATAACTTACTTTGCAATACTTGTATAGAGTCATACAAGTACTCGAATGGCCGAATCGGAATAGAGTCATTCCGTACACAGGACGGCCGACTGTTAGCGTCAACATAGTTTTAAATAACATTTTGAATTATTAGTAATTTAATCTACTTTAAAAAATAATAAAATCATTCATTCATTCATCATACATTCCTTTTGTCGGAATATTGTATTGGCAACACGGCCACTGTAAGTCCGCCATTCGAGTACAGACGTCGAGACAGACGGTTAGGAAAAGTGGTTGTTCATCATTTAAATTCATGATACTTTGGTAAAATAGTTTCTGAAGTGATTAAATGAGATTGTTAAAGTGAATCCTTGGTTTTCTGTTCATATGAGGTGGTAATCCTCACAAAACTGAACAACTTTCTCTATGGGACCAACATCGAAATCACGAAAAAAACGATGTTAAATCCCATACATATTTTAGCTCTAGTCGATTTGTAGAGTATAGAACATAATTTTTTTTTTCGCGATTTCCATATTGGTCCCATATTGAAAGTTGTTCAGTTTGATGGTCTACACCACCCCCTTAAATGTTTATTTGTAGTTTTGTAACACCTTGTAGAAGATCGCTCTCTCCATAGACAACTACTAGTCTACTAGCTACTAAATGTAAACGATAGCATTGCATTGCCAACTAGGCAAGTCTCTCATACAGAAGACATCAACGTGCGATGATTTGTATTCGTTACATTACTTTATTATTTCCCTTTGTATTGCTCCAAACCTATAATTGGTTAGATCAAAGTAAAATTAATGGATAGGCCTTACGCGAACATTTCAAAACAGAAAAATTAGGCAAAACAAATGAATGGTATACTTCAAATTTGTACCCAATTACCCTAGTTTTGACAGACAATTGTACTAGTTTGTGTGGACCAATTGTCCTAGTTGTGTGTTTTAACTTAACGCGCTTTAGGCCTATCCATTAATTTTACTTTGACCTAAGATTGCTCCTGACCGATTTCGGCCACGGCGCGGCGACTGCTTCAACAGCGTTGTTGGCGTTGATGAGCTCTCATGTGGCTGACGACATAGCCAATATTCTTGGAGAAGATCCTCGCACATAGCGGGCACGTGAGCACGTCGTTCTCATAGTGATATTGTATAGCCGCCGGTGGTCGGGCTTTCAATTCATCACGTTTAGCATCCAGTTGTGATCGCCTACTCTCTTCAAAATCATTAATTTGACTGTTTACTCGAGCTCTCCATGCTGGACGGATGGCTGCCAAATGTTCCCACTAATAACTGGTACGAATTGGTCTTATCAGGACTCTGTACCCAACCGACCAATTAGACCAATCGGTAAGAACTGTTTTTATTGTTCCACCTATTTCGTACATTGAAATCAGCAGTAGAAAATGACAGTATGAAGTTTGTGTATTCATTCGATAATGATTTTAAATTTCATTATTAAAGAAATAGCGTTTCTGGGTAGTAGTTAGGTTTAGTAGTAGGTACAAAGTACTTCGTAAGTAGTTTGGGCGGGCGGAGGGGAAGGGGAGGGGGGGTCGGAGAGGGACACGCTCCACAGAACATAACACAACACATTTATTGCTGTTACAAACTGTGCGTGCGCTGCCGTGCCGCCCGCCGCCCGCCGCCCGCCGGCCGTAACAAGTGTGTAGGTAGAGGGACGATCTATTTTCAACGGTTTAGGCGACTAAGCCCCACTTGCGCCAACCACAGGTTAGCAATTAACTCCGGATAAAATAGCTCTCTCATTTGTTTTTCTATACAAAAAGTCATGGGTGACCAACTTAACCTAGAGTTTATTGCTAACCCAGGTTGGCGCAAGTAGGGCTAAATGTCTTAAATGAATAATGACAAGGTATAAAAATGTCTAATGTCAAAGTCTAATAAAGTCGAAGTTTCAACTCAAGAACTTACCTACCTACTTAGGTACTTAGCTTAGCTTAGCTATACTTACCAACCAAGACACAAAATAAGTAGGTAGGTAGGTAGGTACTATAATTTTTTATGGAACTGTGTAATTTTCTCAATAAAATTATTATTATAATGTGGGACATTGCATGTTGTTTTGTGAGATTCTATATGCTCTTATATTGATACTTACATCTTAACACTACCTATAATCATGTAGGTACCTACAAGTAAAATGAAGTCAAACAAATCGTTCAGTTATTTGCAATTGCGCTGACATACTTAGCTGTACTTACTCAAATAGGTAGGTACTGTAGGTACTGGCCGCCCAGAAGGTACCTACCACTTATGAATATATTGAAACAAAATCAGTTCGGCGTAACCACAGTATAAGAAAGAGTGCGTTCATTTTTAGCCAATATGTGATAAGTAGCTATAGGTACTTCACACAAATTGAACGTAGGTACATGCACATGATTCTGATTACCCTCGCGGAGAATATTGTCGTGAGCATATTCATGCATGCACGTACACGATTGCAGTCGATACACACGTGCGCTACATTAACTTTTATAAATTAAGGTGCCTTCGTTTGCTTCTTCTCCAATATACACGTTGGATTCATGTTACATTAACATGAGTCTAACTAATCTAAATGGGTCATAATATAAGACTAAATAACTAAATATATGACTATGACTATGACTAAGTGTAAAGAGTCCAACAAGAAGAAGGTCGTCAAACTCGTGCATCATGGTTATCATGTTACACAGAGTGCTACACTAATTATTAATATCAGAGCAAACATGTCATCAGCTCAATTAGTCAGTGCGGTCGGCGGCTGGCATGCCGATGGAGCAGCGGCGGCGTGTCGCGCGCGACTCACGGCGTGATTGCGTCTCATGGATATTATAGCACCTCGCGGGGTCCATTCCGATCTAATATTAATCTCCAGCCAGACGAATGTGGGTCGCGACGACCGCGTGTCACACCACACCACACTAGTGAAGTGAGACCACACGCCACGCTCACTCTGCTTGCTACCGTGTAACAGTCCACCAGTACAGTTGCAACATATAACTGTGTCTCTATTTTGGTTGATGACACGATGTTAACTCTGTTTGTTAACGTCACAGTAAACATGAACGCGCTACGACAGCTTCCTCTACAAATAAAAAATAGCATTTTAGGACAGATGAATAACATTTGCGTTGTTTCCGATTCGAGTCTCAAGATGGCCGGCTACGGCTGATGGTTCAATCACAAGATGCTAGTGGTGGTGACTGCCTAAAGTATGTTTGCGGAGGGCGCGGGGTGACCGCCAGACGTGCGGGGCGAGGGGCAAGTGGCTGAAAGAGCACCCTCTTATGCTCCGACACAACACAATGGCGCAACGATCTCCGCGCTCTACCATATACACGCCGCGCCGTACTGTGCTGTGCACTGTACCTGTGGTGCACTGTGCACTCCACTCCGACCACTTCACAAACTCCCTGTGCATCAGTACCAGTAGGTACTATACCTATTTATCATTGTGTATGGTGTAGGCACCTCTTACGTACACTGGCGTAGAACGCCTCATGTATAAATCTGAGTACAATACGATTCTTGTGAGTGTTGAACCGAAACAGCGAACACACACTTACACCTGTCGATCAAACAGTCGGGCACATGGCTGGCTGGCCTGGTCGGCGGGTAGCGTCCTACTCGTTGGTTTGCATTAGGTACAACTGTTATGTAAACACTGTCAGTCGGTTAGCTTGAGTCAATCACATGTAGGTATCAGTCCGTGTAAAAGATTTCAGTGCAATATAACTATGTCGAAACTGCGCGAGAGAGCAAAGGCAAGTGGCATCAACTATAAGATGGTAAGTTAGGTACTTAAATAAGATTGGCAGCGCTTGTCTGTGAACGGTGGGTGGGTGGGTGTGTGGGTAGTGGTGCGGCGCGGCGGAGGAACCACGCTCCGTGGCCGCATCCACGCGCGGCCCTTCGTAGCGGAGCGCCGGTAGTGAGGCCTCCGTGTTCCGTCACCTTCTTACACCGACTAGTAGGTACTGTACTAGGTAGTAATTATTGGTATAGGTAGTCTCTTGAAATAAACTAATTTTAGTGATATTAGTACATACCTAGTTACGTCTTCAGCGTCTTCTGCGGTTATAATAAGTGCACAATCTGCTTTTGTGGACCTTAGAAGGTATAGTGTATGTGAGTTTGACCCTATGCACCTCAAACTTTGAGAGGAGCCCCAGTATGGGAGATGGCGGGCTATACCTGCAACATAGATAGTGTCAGGCGTGGTTATATGTCGAACTTCCAACGGCACCAAACCAGCAGTGCGATTTTTGAAAATCATACGAGCGGTTCGGCAGTAGAAAGATGCATAATCTCCATAGTAATTCTGACATTTTCTACTGCCGAACCGCTCGTATGATTTTCAAAAATCGCACTGCAGGAGGGTGTCGCAAAATCACGTCCACATGTCCGATGCCATGTGGCTGATAGTTATAGCCACTCTGTACCTACCCATATTATTATGGGTATCGGTATCCCGTTCCATCAGATACCAGGATCAGGCGGGCGAGCGAGTACGAGGCTGTGCTCATGTGTTTAGCGAACACATAATGTAGGTACCGACTAATAACATCCAGAGTTTCTGTGTTTCTTATAAAGCTGTCGAATAGGTTAGTTACTATAGAGTCGCAAACAGATATAATGTCCCGCGCTGGTATCCCAACTTGTAAGACAACGGTATTCAGCTTGTAAGACAGATAGAGTCATCCCCCGGGCTCGCTGGACTTCGCATTGTCTTGTGTTGTGACTGATCGCTGCTGTTGATCCTGGTCTACAGGAGTTACAGCGGTGGGAATGTGTGGTGGACCTATGCCCGATAAACAAACAGTATTCAGCATTGTTGGTCTATCGACGTGATGCCGTATCAATCGTCTATCAGCGCCGACCTAAAATATGTTACAATATCTGTCCGATCTTACATTATTTTAAAGAAGGCAGGCCATCTTTAAGACTATCAAAGATTATTGTAAAGAGTGTGTATCTAATGACGGGGCAGTGTTGATGACCTTATGTGTAATTTAGCGAGAAGGTAGTGCTAAATGAGGCGAGTGTAGTGCGTCACGCTCGCACTCCCGCGCCGACGCCTGTCCCTCTCGGGTCGCGCGGAGCCGCGGCCCTCTGCATGTATGTCTGCGCGGAGGACCGAGGACATTAACACTACGACCTCCGACGTCACTTTAACTTGGGCTAAGACGATGACTTGCGCGGAGTGGGGATGAAAGTGGGGAGAACCTCTTTGTTTCCCGATTGCAGTTCTATCACAAGTTCTATTCAGAGCAACTCTGCGATCATCGCGCCCGGGTTATTCGTTTATGATTTCCCGTTCCGGTTCGATCGCCCTTTAAACAACGTGGCGTGCCGAGTGAGTTCAACTTGGTCTTAGGATAATTAACGACATCAACATTGTGGTGCCGCGGCGTTCGCCTCTCATATATCTAGGTAGATGCCTAAGTCATTATTTTATCACCGGTAGAGAAACTTATGGGCGAGAACAACTCGTGATAGTGGGAGCGATGCGAGTTGGTGGTGTTAGTATTGTCTACGAGACAAACGAGGAGCTGGCGTGGTAGCGACAAGCGAGCACTACTCGAGGTGATGAATGACGGTACTGATGACGTGTTGTCTGTGTGTTGCAGAGTCGCAGCGCGGCCGGCGGCGCCATGGAGTGCGGCGTGGCGGCGGCGGCGGCGGCGGGCGGCGGCTACCCCGCGCCCCACCCCGCCCTCTCCCCCACCGAGCGCTCCCCCGCCAAGTCTGGCCTCCACGTCAACTTCAGCGATAAGGGCGAGGTGAGGGTGAGCCACACTCCAAGTTCTGTAGTATCCTTGCTGCCAGCCAGCCTCTACTCCACTGAACTGATGGTCGTGCGCAGGTGAAGGAGCGGCGCGAGAAGTTCCTGACGGCGAAGTACGGCAGCCACCAGATGGCGCTGATCCGCAAGCGGCTCGCCGTCGAGATGTGGCTCTACGACGAGCTGCAGAAGCTGTACGACGCGCCCGCGCCGGTGAGTGTCTTGTTCTTTGTTACAGCCACAGGCTGTCGGCTGTAAGGGCCACAGCCGTTGTTACTTCTCTGCATATACAGGGTACACCCTGTACTTCAATGATCCTACTTTTCCTTCCATTCTATTTAGAAACAATAAATTATCTTTTCAATATTGGAAATATTTGATTCAGCCCTCCAAAAAGGTATCATTAACCTTTCTCTACCCATCAAACTGAACAACTTTTGCTTTGGATAGGATCGGAGAAATAAAATCAAATCTACTGTTGCATACATTTGAGTCGAGTAGGCATTGTTATTTTTGCTCCGATCGGTTTGCTCCCAAAGCAAAAGATGTTCAGTTTGATAGGTAGAGTATCTAAGTGGTGTAAAGGGTAATGATCCTTACTATTCCTTACACCTGTATACTCGTACTTACCGGCGAGTAATGTTGAATTTGAAGTGGTCAGAGAGAGACAGCTACACCAACATTTATTTGTATAGCTGCATGGATAGAGTTTACCCAGGAAGCTGGAAATAGTATCTAATTATGGGTTTACCTTGGTATATACTTAATCAAGTGTGTAATGAATGTTACAGAAGGACGGTGCAGGTGGGGGGACGGGGACGGGGACGGGGACGGGTGCGGGTGCGGCGACGCAGGAGGTGGAGGTGGACATCGACGAGCTGCTCGACATGGACGGCGACGACCACCGCCGACACCACCTCAACGTTTGTACCTAACTGTTCAACATAGCATAGCATAGCATATGCTCACGACCATATTCCCCGAGGGGGTAGTCAGAGATATTCTGAAACCTCAGAACATCCACGTTTCACCAGTAGTACCGAAACTCTGTCCAGTGTGACGGGGGGTGAGCCCGTCGCCACTTATAATGGACAGTGGGTACAATACATGCCTCGAAATTGAAGCATGCAGGTTTCCTCACGATGTTTTCCTGCCTGTTGAACATACTGACTAATATCAATACTAGCCGCCACGCCGCCTTGTAGGTACGCCTGTTAAAGGCAGATCATATTGAACTGTTATAATATTTTGTGAACAACTTCTTGACATTATGCACATAATAAATCGATTTCTATTTCTTACACTTTGTACAGGCACTGAGTTAGTGTGTGGATTTGCATAGATTCAAGCTTACACGAAATCTCCAAAACGGTAAAGACTAGGTACAAACTTTAAATTTGGCATAGAAGTTTCTATTGGCATCTAAGTGCTCAATGAAAAGGGTTTTTTGAAATGTTATCTCCAAAGATGTGTGAAAACCGGGATCGAGCCATTTGCCTCGAGTACAAAATAGAACTGCTGTGTATGGAGCAGTTTTCAGAGGATGGCTCCACGTCCGCGGGCTCCGCAATGAAAGTTGCTCAGTTTGATGGTCTGAATTCACCGTTTCGACTTTTTCTGCTCTACGAATTGGTTATACAAGGTGTTACAAAAATACAAATAAACATTTAAGGGGGTGGTTTAGACCATCAAACTGAACAACTTTCACTATGGGACCAATATCGAAATCGCGAAAAAAAATGATTTCCATACTCTACAAATCGACTAGAGCTAAAATATGTAGGTATGGGATATCAGTTTTTTTTTTTCGCGGTTTCAATGTTGGTCATATAGAGAAAGTTGTTCAGTTTGACAGTCTAAACGAGGGGGCGCCAGCGGCAGCGACAGTAAATGATTCGGTTACTGCTCGTAGAACTGATACCCAATGTTTCTGAAGAACTGAGCCAGTTGTACGACCCCAACCACGCCCGCGCACATTTTGTGTAGGTATTTATTCACATCTGTCTAACTCGCTTGTTGTTATCGTTTCAGACGTTACTTGCCGATGCCAAAAAACCCCAAAAAGATGTACATGTAAGTATACAAATTTAATAGGTAGGTAGGTAGGTACCTACGTAACATCCATATTATCCATATAGGTATCTAGAGTTTTACTTGCAATAGCTGCGACAATACTTTCGAGAAGTGTTTAAGGCTGGGCCACACAGAGTGCAGCTGCAGAACGGGTGCAGGCCGGCTGCAGACCAGCAGCAGTGTAAACGATGGAATCATACGCGAGGTGTCACACTAGATGCAGTCTGGTGCGGCTGCGGAACTGCTGCGGAACGGTAGCCGCAGTGTGACACCTCGCATATGATTCCATAGTTTACAACTGCTGCTGGTCTGCAGACGGCCTGCACCCGTTCTGCAGCTGCACTCTGTGTGGCCCAGCCTTTATGCTACAATCAAAACTCATAACCGGTCATGAGTTTTGAGACCCCTGAAGGCGTAGCATGCTGCACGTGATATGGCTATATTATATCACACACCTATCTGTTTCGTTCGCGCACAAATAGAAACAGAGCGAAGGTGTGATAGCGCTGTATCACGCTGCCATGCTAGCCATGCAGATCTAACTCAGTCGGTTAGGTTAGCGAGGAGCGAAGCGACGAGCATGTTATGTTTCTTACGACCACAGCGCACGAGCCGAGCGAGCGCTGCGAGCGTGCCGTAGCAGCGGCCAGCGAGTGCCAGAACCGAATTGACTCGAAAATATATAACTAAAATAATGACTAAGGGCATCGGTCAAAACCACCTTTGCCTGATTTTTGCAGTCAAAAGTGGTTTTGACTTCGATGAGATCGATCGGAATTTGAAACTAACTAATATCATTTTTTTTTTTCAGAAATTCATCAACGAATTATTAGAGAAGGCGAAAACCTTGTAGGCAGTAGTTACGCGAAGACAACGGAAATAAATCTCATGAAGCGACCGCGAGCCAAGACCCGCGCGCGCGCGCCGAGCCGAGGCCACCGCGCACTGCGAGGCGCGTCCACCTGCGACCTGCGACCTGCGACCTGCGACCTGCCGGAGCTCTACCCCGTGCCGTGCGGGCGGCGACCTGCTCTGTTACCTAGGAACTGCATGGTGGCTCTGGTCCGCGGCTGTCTGTCTGATAGTTGACTGCCGCTCTCTGAGACTGTGTGTGTGTGTGTGTGTCTGTGTTGTCGGCAGCGCGGAGTCGAGCGAGTTGTGGGCTTGTAAATATTGTACTGTGCAGGTTAGCATTTCGTAACGCGACATTATTATTATAGTTACGTAGATATTTGTACCGCCGGCGCCGCCCCGGGGTCGCCGGTCGGTCGGCGAGGCGCCCCCTGTTCTTACCGATACAACTAGTAACTATAGATAAGATAACGTAAGCATGTCATTAGAACTAGGTTTACCTACCGGTGTTATGTAGGTATGTAAAGGTACAGATCACGCACCGAGTCATGAGCGATGATTTTGAATGCGCAGAAATCATATCATATCGGGTCCTGTGAAATCAGCAGTAGAAAATGTCATAATTACTATGGAGATTATGCATCTTTCTACTGCCGATTTGAACGTGTTATGTTCAAAAATCACAATTCTGCGCGAACTCCATACCACTTTCCCCGAGCGCTCATCATCCGTAGCGCGACCTGTATTAAATCTAAAAGCCAGATATCCCAAACCAAATGGGAATACAGGAAAGTGCAACAAAACATATCAAGCCTCCCTGTCCGTCGCGTGACGCGTGACGCGTGACGCGTCGGCCACAGCGGCCTTCTCGAGGAACTATACTTACCTTACCTGCACGACCATGAAGAGCGAGCGGACTGCTCCCAATATTGTTGTTTATTAGATTTATAACATGATGTCTGTAACTAGTAGGTAATACTCACATAGATACTATACCGATGACTCGACAGCAGAAAGGTGGAAGCCATGGGCGTACCCAGCTTTTGACCTAAGGGAGGGCAAGTCACGAATTTCCTGAGTATTAGTGTGATTATATTGTATCTTATTTATTTTAGAATTAATTCACCTTCGCATTCGACTGCCTAACTCGTTTTTATTATGTACTTTGCCTATTCATAGAATCATTAACTATTAATGTCTACATTGTTAGTAACTAGGTCGGCACAGTCTGAGCGCTTGTCATCTCATATAGGTACTGAACGCATTGATACCATTAATGCTCTAAGTTATACCCATATCAGAGATGACTGGTGCCAAAATTGTAAAATTTTTGTTATTTCGCCGACTTTACTATGTATGTAGACAAAGACATTAAGGCCCGCTCCACTCTTGCGTCAACCTGGGTAAGCTCTGGGTATCTCTGGGTTAAATAGCTAACTCAGTTTTTTTTAATACTTCATTTATCGTTTCAGCATGAGCCATATCGCATGGCTGCTTTTCTATACCTATTCCTATACCTATTAAAAATCATGGAATACGAACTCAACCTGGGGTTAATTGCTAACCCAGTATGATGCAAATGGGCGTAATTTTTAGTGGTTCTTAGTTAGTTAGAGTCTCGGTATATCTGACCTAAGTAGGTACTTTATACGGGGTGTAAGGGACAGACAATGACTGAACTTTGACTATCAAATTGAAAATTGCACAATGAAATCGACCTCAGGAAACACGAAAAAACATCCGCTGTTCTATACAAAACTGCTGTAGGTACCTACCTACCAGACTCAAATGTAACTATCAAACAACAGTTATATTTTATTTATTTTAGTTTCCTGATGTTTACTCCTCCATAGTGACAGTTGTTCAGTTTGATAGTCTCTCACTCACGCACTCACTGTTTCACTATTTACCTGGCTGTCCCTTACACCCTGTATAAATGTGAAAACAAATAGTGAAATATGTCAGTAGGTACATAATTAATGTGATGAACAAACAGAGCATTATAGATAATGTGGGTTTACGAAGCTATAGCAATGGTTGGCTTCAATACAGAGGGAGGTCTGGAGTGCGATTTTGAAACTCATAAGTACCGTTTAACTGAGCAGTTGAAAATGTCAAAATTACTATGGTGTCATCTTTCTACTGCTGATTTGACTTTCATAAATCGCACTCCTAGTGCGAAGCGCCGCGCCCGCTCGCTTCTAACATTGCGTCTCATCGTCTTCTCACCGCTTCATATCCTCACGTAATAGTTAAAACTATTATTAATAGCGAGCATGCCAGCCGCCAATCGTGTACCTACGTCGGTGGCGCGTTGCGGCGAGAGCTATAGAAACATATCTTGAGGTTCGGGTTCGAATCCGCACGGACCACATGCCATGTAACAATGAGTTTTTCTAACTTATGTACGTAATACCGACTGCTCTCAAACGGTGAAGGAAAACATCGTGAGGAAACCTGCATACGCTGAAGAAGAAATTCCGATGCGTATGTGAAGTCTACCAATCTGCATTGGGCACGCGTGGTGGAGTGGACTAACGCCCTTAGGGTGGGCTTGTGTCCTGCAGTGGGACTTAAGGCCCCGACTAGGGAGGGAGATACGCGCAAGGCCCGCCGCTCCACGTCATTGAAAAATAATTTCGTTCTCTCTGTTGTAACTTGTGTAAATTTTTAAATAACTTATTGTGCTGTCGAATAGGTAACTATTTGTTAAGTGTGGATATTAAACAAAAATGGTAAATAACGAAAATAAATTGCTTCAATTGCTGTTACTTGCGAAAAATGTGATTTTGAATAAATAATAATAAATAAATGGATCGTACTAAGTAGCCACGTAGGCGTAGTTAAGTGCAGTGCAGTGGTGTGAGGCGGCCGCGTGGCCTGACGGCGGCGCGAGCGCGTGGTCCCGCGGGAACCACCGCGGAACGAAACGAAGCGCCCACGGCCCACGTGTCCACACAGCCCACAGCCCACAGGTCGCGGTGGGTTCCTCCGCGACGCGACGACAGATGTCGCGCGACGTCACGCCACGTCGCCGCTGACAAAAGCACTTTTGTAATAAATCAATTTACTAGATCATTTGTTTTATTTGCCTAAGGGCCTGTTTCACCACTTCTGAGTAAGTTCTCGTTAGCTTATCCGACAGATAGTTTGACGTATTTTATATGAAAATATCTGTCGGATAAGCTAACAAGATCTTACTCATAAGTAGTGAAACAGGCCCTAAACCCTCCTTACTTTTATTAATAGCTTAGTTAAAATTCAGTTACGTTCGCCACTAGATACATACACATACCACGGAATAGATAATAGTATAGTCACAGATAACTTAATAGTTGTAGTTCTAAACACCAGGGCCCCTAAACATTGATGGTACTTGTGGTCCGGCGGCGGCGGGGTCACGCGGGGTATTAATGATACAATACAGTTGCAGTGCCTGATGGTACTTCCCGATTGTACTTGTGGTCCGGCGGGTATCTTTCGATTAGCGTTAACGACAGTAGAAACCATAAAATTGTATGGACTTGACGTATGGTGACGAAAGCAAACGTTAAAATGTTTCGAACTACAATTTGCATGCATGCATGCATATGCTCACGACTATATTCCCCGAGGGGATATTCTGAAACCTCAGAACGTCCACAATACATCTATAATATCAAATCCACATTCTATCATTTTCTACTAGCGTCAACGCCAATAGAATGTCACTTCTCTAGGGCCTCAGGGGTCTAGTATGAAGTTAGAAACGCTATTTAAGTTAATCCTCCATTAAATCTCTCGCTAGCTTTCACTATGTCAATACGACAAAAAGTGATGGGCCCATGTCCAGCGGTGGACGTCCATCGGCAGGGATCACGATGAAGAGATTTAATGGAGGATTAACTCTAATGAGCGTTTCTTTAATTCAGAGGAGATGAAAAATAAAAAGAGTTATTAATAAAAATTATACTTTATTAATACAAAACGAGGCAGGAACGTAAATGTCACCGTGCCGTGGTCCCGATTGTTCAACAACTCTCGTAAGGTCACTCGTGGTCCATGGGCTCGGGGGGGGAGGGGGGCGGCGCGAGGAGGGGCGCGAGGGCGGCGCGCAGCTCGAGGAAGCGTCGCTTGAACTCGAGGCCGCAGCCGCGCCAGCGCCGGAACTCCACCAGCGAGGCGTCCGACGCGCCCCCGCCCCCTCCCCCGCCCCGCACCACGCCGCCGCGCATGCGCACGCCCCCCGGGCACTCCACCGTCAGCTGCGCACACATCATTACATTATTACTAGAGTTTTCCCGCGACTTCGTCCGCACAGATTATATACCAGATTTTAAATCGGATCATAAGCTATCGAACAAAAAAAATTTCATCAAAATCGGTTCAGTAGTTTTTGCGTGATGCGCGAACGAACGAACGAACAATTTTGTCAATAGATGGCGCTGCGCTTCATTTAAATCGCGCTATCGAGTTTTATTTGAGTTTATATGAAGTGAACCGCTACTTTTTTGTAATAGCGTCTTCATCGGCTGATTTTTTTTGCTCCGATCGGTTTTCTTCCATAGTAAAAGTTGTTCAGTTTGATGGGACTCTTAATTTAAAAGGACGCTAATGATATCGATTTTACTCTGTAGATGTGTGTATAGTTTTCACTCATTTGCCGAAACGCTCATTGAAGTTAATCCTCCATTCTATTCTATTTTTAAAAATATGGCTGCCATCTTTGGTTAATGATGATTTTGCCGATGTCGAGTTTTTATAGCAAAAGTGCTCGACGTTGTACGGTTATATAGATATTTTGGAGACTTCAAGGCTCGTTCTTATAAAAGAACAATATCCTGAGCCACCGCTGGAGTTCCACTGTAGGCCGGGGATGGGGCGACCGACGCGCACGTGACCGCCCAATAGCAGACCCACAAAGCAACTCCTAATCCTCCATTAAATCTCTCGCTAGCTTTCACTACGTCAACAAGACGAAAAAGTGATAGCATGAGATTTAATGTAGTATTAACTAGAATGAGCCTTTCAGCAACAGAGTGATAAGTAGTATAGTATAGTAGGGGAGACTGGGGCTTGTTGTAACAGTTTTTGGGAAAATGCTTGTATTTTCCAATCCATAAACATATTCAACATTTTGAATTAGTGTGTATGTTGAGTAACTATTTGAGCACTATATTCAGATAGAAAACCTTTTAAAATCCCTTCCTATCCTCCGTGAGAGCCCATTTAACAAAAAATCGGAGGTGTTACAATTTGCCCCTTCTTTGGGGTAAGTTGTAACAGGCTCGGGGCAGGTTGTAACAATAATAATCCGCCATTATTTTCGATAAAATATATGTTTATATTTATTAACTAAACAGTATTAACGAACATTTTTAATAGTAAAAAGATTTAAACATTTTAATCCACGTGTCTATAAGTATACTTATAATGATCAACAACAGCATTTCTCCTTGTAACATACCGGAACAAAATAGCTCAATAATAATTATTGTGAATAGATATACACCAAATTTGGATTTAGCCTTTGCTTTATTGCTACACTTGCCTTCTTTTTTACTTTCTTTTCTCTTTTTTATGGGTTTTCTCTAAAACATATCATGTTCCGGTGTAAAGTTAACACAAGACCGCGTTTTTCTTATCACGGAAGATTAAAAGTTCTTTTGAATGATTATCCTTGGATTTAGATGGCAGGTAGATTCAGTGTTGGCTTTATTTGGGCGATTGAAGGACTAGGGGGAGAACCGTAGCTTCAATTGTGCACTTATTAATTGTTTAAGACTCTTTCGGGGGTTATTTTGAGCAATTTAGGGTTTTAAAGATGTAACACCAAATTATTTATGATTTCCTCTGCTTCTGTCGAATTTAAATGATTATTGAGGTAGCTAGAACCCATATCGTTATGTTACAACTTGCCCCGAAAATTTGTTACTACGTACCCCGCTGACTCATATTTTCATAATGTCAAAATTTCTCAAAAACTACTAACCTATGGAAGAAAACGAAAGCATAAATTAGAAGCTAGATATATTCTGATTCTATTAGGTTAAAAACAATCAAATATTTATTAAATCTAGACCATGAAAATCAAAATTTACTTGTGTCATTTTTTTATAATACCTGCCCGAAATTGACCATGGGTTCACCACCTCTCATTGCGCCGTCATACGGGGAACTATCAATACTTAAACAATGCCTCGCGTTACAAGATGAACTTTCACCTTACACATGAATCAAATATGTTAAAAATTCGCGTTGAAAATTGACTGTTACTTCTTACCCCCGTTACAACAAGCCCCAGTCTCCCCTATAGTATAGTATAGTATAGTATAGGTAGTGAGGTCTCACCACGCCGGGCTGGTGCAGGCGGCAGGTGTAGGCGCGCGCGTGGTGGTCGTCGAGCGCGGCGGCGACGCGGCGCAGCGCCTCGTGCTCCGCGCCGCGCACCCACACGCGCGTCATGCGCCGCGCCGTCACCTCGAGCGGGCCGAGCGTGCCTCCCCCCTGCGTGCCCCCCTGCGTGCACTGCGTGCCCTGCGTGCCCAGCAGCAGGTCGTCGGGCAGCGCGGGCTGCGAGAGGCTCAGCAGCGCGTCCATGTCGGCGGCGCTCAGCTCCGCCCCCGAGCCGCCGCCGTCCGGCTCGTCCGGCCCCTGCGCCGGCGCCGGCGCCGGCTGCGACGACCACCCGCGCCATCCTGCGTCACGGGAGAACGTCGACACTACGCCTCACGTCTACTCGAGTACTCTTTTAGACGGGCGACTGATCGCGGACTCACCGTGATGGCCGAATTGCACGCGTATAGGCAAATCGCACGTTCGCAAACCCGGTCTCGGTCGATGAGGAGCCTTCGCCGTTTAACCTTCACGGAAAGTCTGCGACGATCGGTCGCTCGTTCAAAAAATACTCGAGTAATTATTACGGCAACGCGATTTTTAACGGTCATAAATCTGCATAAACGAATAATAAGACGACCCAGAGATCGAAGAATACACACGTGCATGCGTCTGAGCGATTTTTTAAATTAATAGTAACGAAAACATTTTAAATCTGTACTCCAGGGGTAGCCACTATTCAAGTGTGCGATTTACATTGAAATTCTAGATATAGCTGGCGGTCTAACTTAAACCACACCACATTTGGCATCAATTAATAGTCGAATTTTGATAGACGCGAGTCGATAAAAGGGATCGAGCCCCGTACCAGGATTTTCTAAACTTCATTGTAATAGACGTATTAATTAATTAATTCATTGTATAGGTTCAATGTTAAATTGAACTGAAAACGCAATTGCGAAATTCGAATGTCCGGGTAGACTCCCAGTTTTTCCAGTTTCATAATTCGGAAATCGAATTCCGCTTTTAAATGGCCCAACTGGTCAGCGAACCACTCGAATTTTTGAAAGTGTTTAAATTATTCAACTCTGCGTGAGCTACTATAAAAGTCGTCTCGGTCAACCGATACACCGTAGTCCACGTCTTAGCCAACCCTGCTGTACTCGATACTCGAAGAACATAGGACAAAGATTGCACTTGTAGGTACATAGACCTATACTCACTCGGGAATCTTCTCTCGGATTCTCGTTCGACGTTCGGCGTGAAGTGGTTCGTCGGCGCAGTGCTTTGGTAATCTAGCTTTATGAGCATGGACACGTCACGGAGCTAAATCGCCAAAGCGCCGCACCGACGGTCTCTCTCTCTCTTCCTCTCGTCGGAGCGGTGCGAGGCGGAGCGGGAGGGCGCGCGTCGTGCTGAGGCACGAGGCAGCTCTGAGACCGACCACTCAGAGTCACCTAGTACCTGACACGAGCGCGGCGCCGCGCGGTCCATCCATCGTCACAAGCGCGGAACATTATAGGAGGGGTCAGAAGTGCCGAGTGTGCGTGGAACGTGTCGCCACAGGTTATGCAATTATTTGTATGAATTAGAGGGTACGAGTAATCGTAGCGGCGTGAGCAGGAAGACGAGTGGCGACAGCCGTCTCCGAAGAAAAAGCGCTACTTAGCATTTCTAACCCCTCTTATAATGTCTGTGGTCACAAGAGTACATTACATTCAAGTGCGTGTGTGTGTGTGCGCATGTACGTACCGGCGGGGCGGGCGCGTGGCAGGTTCTCTTCGGTCGGCGGCCAGGCGGCGCGCTGCAGCGCGTCCATGTCGGCGCGCGCGGCGGGCTCGGGGCGCAGCGCCGCGCGCAGCAGCGCCAGGGCGGCGCCGGGCACGCGCGACCAGGGCGCGGGGGGCGCGGGGGGGGGGCGGGGGGGGGCTCCTCGCGCTGCCACGCGCACCACGCCGCGTAGCGCGCGTCCGACGAGTGCGCGCGCTCCCACGGCAGCTCTGCGGGGACACGAGACACTAACATCACGATCGCAGGTCGAGCTATGGCGAGCGCGACCGACGATATCTTTACGTTCTTCCGTCGCCGATGCGGAATAGATACGTATTTTTGTTTCGAAAACGAACTCCATTTCGAATCGGCGGAAGACGGGGAGCTTCGGATGAAAAAATCGTTGTGATCTTCTACGGACTCTTCGTATCTCACGATGTTATGACTCTCTTAAAATTTGGACGTTTAAATGTTTGTCACTCGATCTCACGTAGACGGCCGAACGGATTCGGATGAAACTTAGCGTGCAGCTAAAATATGTTCAGGATTAACTTTTTTCCGGCGGGGGATAAACGCGGGATACTTTTTTAAGATTCACGCCGACGAAGTCACGGGCGACTGCTAGTCACTTATACGTGTATAAAAAAAATTAAAACATGCGTTAAAAAAATGTAAAAAATCATAGACGAGAAAAAAATAAAATAAAAAAGCGACACGTACGTGCGACTGCAAAATAAAAATGGGGTGAGAAGACGGCGCGCAGGTGGCGACGCGACTCGTAACTTCGGTACCATAACTTTAGGCAAGGACACGCCTACAGCTAGGATACCAAAGAGGCGAGCCGCGCCTCGCTCGCGTCGGACCGGCGGGGCGGGGCACAGGGCACGGGGGCGACACACGGGAGGCGGGGGGCGGGCTGCATGCGGCATGCTGCGTGCGGCACTCACCGCCGGCGAGCATGGCGAGCAGCACCACGGCGGCGGCCCACAGGTCGGCGGGCGGCGCGCGGTAGGGCCGCTCCGCCGCGCGCAGCACCTCGGGCGCCGCGTAGGGCACGGTGCCGCACACGCGCGACAGCAGCCGCTCGCGCGCCCCGTGCCGGTACAGCGTCGCCATGCCGAAGTCGGATATCTTGAGGCGGTCCTCGCGGTCGAGCAGCAGATTCTCCGGCTTGATGTCGCGGTGCGCGACGCCGCGCGCGTGCAGGTAGCGCAGGCCGGCGAGCAGCTCGCGCCAGGCGCGGCGCGCGGCCGCCGGCGGCATGCCGCGGTCCGGCTCGATGCGGTCGAACAGCTCGCCGCCGCGCGCGTACTCCAGGAACAGGTAGTGCGCGTCGGCGTGGTCGCGCGCGCCGAGGCAGCGCAGCACGTGGGGGTGGCGCAGCGCGCGGTGCAGCGCCGCCTCGCGCGCCGCCCCGCGCCGCGCCTCCGCCCCGCGCGCCGCCTTCAGCGCCACGGCCGCGCCCGACCGCGCGTGCACCAGCAGCCGCACCCTGCCGGCCGGCGACACCGTACGTTTAGTCCGGTTCACTCTTCGAAGGATTTTAAGTCTAGCCGCATTTTGGGAAACATTCGGCCGAATGTGTTATTTTTACTGATTCGGACCTGCTGAACACGAATTTCGATGTTGGCACTCCCGAATTTGCGAGCTCGAGGAAGGGGGAGGCTCTAAAGGTGACTTTTTTCAGTTTTTCGCGTATTTCTCGTGTACACTTTTGTCATAGGACTTAAACTTTGAGGGCTACGGGGCCGAAAGAGTAACAGGATATCAAAAATTATGAAATTTGTATGGCAACCCTCATAAATGTTGAAGATCAAAACGATGATTTCATATTCTTAATCAGCGCCCCATAAAACCCCCGGATACAAATTGTTAGTCGGCGGCTTTGGAGTTTGAAATTTCCATAGCAGTCATCTTGGATTTCGCAATTCTGGATTTTTTTCACCGGCAACCAAATTTGACCAGGGTCCACAGGGTCATCGTTTCCGCGGACCGTTGACCTCATCCGTCACGAGTCGACCTTCCGAGGAAGTCAAGTTTTTCCTGTATAACCAAAGCGTCCATATTATGATCCTCAAATGTCATTCTTGTACCGAAAGGGGAACCCGGAGATCAATTGGAGTTCCACTCCTGACAGATGAGGTCAACGGCTTGCGGAAACCATGACAGATCTCCGGGTTCCCCTTACGGCACAAGGATGACATTTGGGGATCATAATATGGACGCTTTGGTGCTGAATGCTTTAGTGATAAAGGAAATACTTTGACTTTCTCGGAAGGTCGACTTCTGATTGATGAGGTCAACGGCCCGCGGAAACTAAGACAGATAGGGATATGGACCTCAAACAGTGTCATAGTGGACCCTAGTCAGATTTGGTTGGCGGTGAAAAAATTCAGAATTGCGAAATCCTAGATGGCTTCCATGGAAATTTCAAACGCCAAAGCAGCTTCTATAGGTTCACCGAACCGACATAAAATTTATATCCGGGGGTTTTAGGGATCGCTGATTAAGAATGTTAAATCATTTTTCACCTCACAAGCTCGGAAAGATTCTGTTTATCGTTCGAAATCTGAGTGCAAAAGTGTATTTTATCCGATAGCGTGCAAAGAGTTTTTGAAATTCGAATTTGTCTATTCAATATTTTTGTATACCGCCAATGCACTGAAAATGCTTAATAATTATTTCATGACACTGGCCAGCACGAAAATAAAAACTTTTTGAAATGTTCTTTTTAGCAATTCACTTTTTTTCCTCGCTGTTGTGAGGTGAAAATCATTTTGTTTTGATCTTCAACATTTATGAGGGTTGCCATACAAATGTCATTATTTTGGATATCCTGTTACTCTTTCGGCCCTGTAGCCTAAGTTTAAGTCCTATGACAAAAGTGCACAGAACTTGTTTTGTAGGTAATCATGTCAGATTTAATTTCTATTTACACAACTTTTCGATAAAACCTATAGATTCCGAGAAATACGCGAAAAACTGAAAAGTTACCTTTAGAGCCCCCCCCCCCCTTCATCGGGCTCGCAAATTCGGGATTGCCAACATCGAAATTCGTGTTCAGCAGGTCCGAATTAGTAAAAATAACACATTTCGCCAATTGTTTCCCAAAATGCCGCTAGACTGATTAAAATGGCCCTTTTTGAGAAATGTGAACCAGACTAATTGTACTTCCTTTCTATTTATTTAACCACCGAAGGTACGGAGCCTCACCTCCACCGATTTACACTAGTCTGCGCCGCGCCGTATTAAGTTATGGGTGCGGGGTGCGGGGTGCGGCCCGCTCTCTCTCACTATTATTCACCGGTCAGGAAGAAGGGTGAACCTTAGCCCTGAGGTAAAACCCGACGAGGTATGATTTCCATTTATAAAAAAATGAAATTAGCTCTCAAATGGCATAGTCATACCCAAACTTTTTTATTAAAAGTAATTGTAACTTGAATTTTCAAAATGTGAAATTTTTTTGACGCCGAGAATACTTAATTAGATTTTTTTTAAATATATTAAAGACAAGGACAGTGACGGAGTGGCGGCCGTGGGAGGGGGCGGTCAGTGTGCAGACCAGCAGCCGAGTGGTCAGATGACATAATGTAGAGTAGCCGGCAAACAGTGGGGCAGATTAGCGTGAGACCGTTCTGGTTGGCGTGAAAATAAAGAAGTCTATACGCAACAATGAGGTTTAACGTGCTGATGATAAATTAAGTAAAGCAAAAGGTTTCTATTTGCATTTTTTTTGGACGCATCTACCATCATTGTTCATCAATTGACATCAAGCAGTTATTTTATTAGTTTATGTATACATTTATTTATTTTATTTACAACACATTTGGCACAAATATTGAATGCTAATTTAATTAAGAACAGCGGAGTGCCTTGCCTAGTATTAGTAAGGCATGTTTTATTAACGATGTCATTAAGTATCTACATCATTCTACACGTAGATAGATGGAGTAGAGATGGTAACGCGGGACCCGCACCGCAGCTCTGTAGCGCGGCGCGGCACAACAAACAGCGCAGCACTACAGCGCCGATCATCCAGGTGATGGATGACGGATGGCCGATGGCGCCTCGCGAGCCGCAGGCGCTACCGACTCGCAAGGTGCACTCTACGTGACGGCAGTACCCTAATTATGCAAAGATCTGCGCCGAAATTAAACGTGCAAAAAGCGGCCGTCGACGGCGAGACGCGGTGTGAGGGGGAGAGGGGAGAGGTGCGGCCGATAAACTCTCAAGGTTGCAGCACGGGTCGCGTCACGTCACCGGCGCCGCGAGCATTCGGGGGTGAATGCACCATCCACGACCACGTCGCGTCGCGGCGCGGCGACCCGCCTCCGGCTCCGTGACCGACGAAGTGACGACTCGGCATCGACACGTAGTTTACAAGTAACACTAAGCACTACGCAACATCTTCTCTACATAGTAGTACAGAATAAATCAGCTGAAGAAGAAATTCCGATGTGAAGTCTACCAATGCGCATTGGGCACTCGCGGTGGACTTATGAATTCCAGGGTAGGCCTGTGCTCTGTGGGAAGTAGGTATAGGCTGTGATGATTTGTACAGTTTGTTAAGTTTCAGTATAATGGGGTACAATCACCCCCTAAAAGTAATGCTACTGCCTACCCTAACACCCTGTAGGTACTTATAGCGGCAAATCGAATTTATCCCAATTTCCACCACACTGGGGGGTTTATTTCTTACGACGTCTACAATGTAGGTTAGTACATAAATCGTGCTTAGGTATTCAATCAACGCGAAAATTAGCGTCAGTTACGCTTTACAAAACCTAACTATTGAACTGATTTCGATGAAATTTTGCAGAATGACCTTGCCTACTTTACCTCGAAACAAAATTAATTGCAAGCGGGCGAAAGGTTGGCATTTAAATTGGTTATGTATGGAACACGGACCTGAAAGAAATACGGACCGAGTATTGCACTAAAAAGATGTGAAGCATGCAAGGTAATACAATCTCGTTTGTTCTACAAGGGACCTACACTCACACAGATGTACTAGCTCTAGGCGCAGGTCCGACAACCCGTCACCTTATGTACCGCGTGACAGCACACACACAAAAGAAATGGGTGCTTCACTCATGATTAGATGACATTCCGTCTGGTTCTTCTTTTAAGTCTGTGGTATGGAAGAGCAGATATTTTTTCGCAATTTCGATGTTTGTCTCATAGTCGATGTCTGTCAGACTTCAAAAAATTTTCTTAAGCAACTTTGAGACACACTGGTATCGGATTCGGTATTGCACCGACTTAACTTAACTAAATTTATTCCTGTCATTTTCTAACATTCAACTAAGAAAAGAGACAGAAAACCAAGAACTGACTTTAGTGCTGTCAAAGTGACGCTACACGCCCAAAATAAGATGGCATCATAATGCACGCCATCTTACTTAAGGGTCGGCACTACCTACGGCCCGTTTGACATATCTGTCAAAAGAAAAAGACCGGTGGCCGACAACACTCAACCCTATCTTATAAGATTAGCCGCCGCGCCGGTCAACCCGTGCCGCCGCCGCCGCCGAGTTAGGCGCCGACGGCGCCGGTGTGCGTCCGTGGTTGCTGTATGCGTGCCTACTGCCGGCGCTTGTTGGCGTGCTAAACTGTACTTTTAGATGGGTTCTCCGCTGACGGCGCCAGTCGCTCATTTGTTTGCCGGCGCTGGTTATCCATATCAGTGCCGGCACTGGTTGCCAAGCTAGCTGCCAGCAGCGCCCCGGTTGCCGAGGTAGCTGCCGGCGCTAGTTACAGGCCTAAACTATACTTTACAAGGTCTACTCTCCGCTGACGGCGCCTGTCGCTCATTTGGTTCCGGGCGCTGGTTATCCATATCGGTGCCGGTCTGGTTGCCAAGCTAGCTGCTGGCAGCGCCCCGGTTGCCGAGGTAGTTACCGGTCGCGCCTGTTGCCGAGATAGCTGCCGGCGCTGACAGCCGATTTGGCTGCCGGCGCTAGTTACAGGCCTAAACTATACTTTATAAGGGCTACTCTCCGCTGACGGCGCCAGTCGTTCAGTTGGTTGCGGGCGCTGGTTATCCATATCAGTGCCGGCGCTGGTTGCCAAGCTAGCTGCCGGCAGCGCCCCGGTTGCCGAGGTAGATGCCGGTCGCGCCTGTTGCCGAGATAGCTGCCGGCGCTGACAGCCAAATTGGCTACCGGCGCTAGTTACAGGCCTAAACTATACTTTACAAGGGCTACTCTCCGCTGACGGCGCCAGCAGCTCATTTGGTTGCCGGCGCTGGTTATCCATATCAGATCCGGCGCTGCTTGCCAAGCTAGTTGCTGGCAGCACCCCGGTTACCGAGTTAAGTGCCGGCGGCGCGGGCTGCCGACCTAGCTGCCAGCGCCGACAGCAAAGTTGGCTGCCGGCGCTTGTTACCGGGTTAAACTGTACTTTACATGGGCTCCCGGCTGACGGCACCAGCCGCTAATTTGGCTGTCGGCGCTGGTTATTTATATCAGTGGTTGCCAAGCTAGCTGCCGGCAGTAACCCGTTTTTCACGTTAGATGCCGGCGCCGCCGATTGCCGTACTAGTTGCTGGTGCCGATAGCCAAGTTGGCTGCCAGCACTATTTACTGGGCTAAACTGTACTTTACATGAGCTCTCTGTTGAAGGCGCCAGTTGCTCATTTGGATGCCAGCGCTGGTTATCCATATCTGTGCCGGCGCTGGCTGCCGACAGCGCCCTGGTTGCCGAGTTCAGTTCCGGTGGCGCCGGTTGCCGAGCTAGCTGCTGGCGCTGACAGCCAAGTTGGCTGCCAGCACTAGTTACTGGGCTAAACGGTACATTATATGGGCTCTCTGTTGACGATGCCAATCGTTCATTTGGTTGCCGGCGTTGGTTATCCATATCAATGCTGCCGGTTCCCAATGACGTTATTTTTGGTTGCCAGCGCCGGCAGCAGTCTCCAGAATCAGATTTCACGAAATAATGCCGGAGATAACAAGCTTAAGTTCGATGTCAAGGAGTTGACATTTTGAGAGATGTGCTTGTCTATATTGGCGAGATAAGAAGAATGTTCTCAGGACTTTCTACACTTGTCGGGATTAGTCTAGCGATTCCTGCTAATAAGAAATACGAACCCCGTTGTTTTTTCTACACCTGGATTGGTTTTGAATGCTGAGAAATCGCGTTTGTAGTTGTAAATACATTTAACATCAGCACATTTTCTTTTTCATTTCTTATTGTGCAATAAAAACATCCGCGCCGCGGCGCGGCGCCGCCGCGCCGACCAATTTCACCCGGCGCGCCGCCGCCGGCAAATTTCGGGTCGGCGCCCACCTCTACTTATAAGTAATACTTTTCTTGCAAAAAACTTGGTCAGCTGCAGCGCGCGGCGCAGCTTGGCTGGCATGTTTACTGGTGTGAAGGAAAAGTGAACCCTACCTGGTGACACAACATTTTACCTCGATGAATTAAAGGACGTAACTAGTCTGTTGGTCTAGAGTCCAATTAGTAAGGACTAAAAAGTCTGGTCGGCCGACCCTATCCTGGCAGGTTCGTAGGTCCGACCGAATTTAGGGTACCTACTACTCGGAAGGCAGATTTTACCACATTAAATTAATTTTGAATGTTTGGTTGTCCGTGGCAATAATCCTGCAGCATCTGGATTTGAGAGTCGTAGGTCGAAATTGACATTTACAGTAACAGTACAGTACCGTGATGGACCTATAATGTGAGTGATCAAAGATCACCCCTGGTGGTAGGATAGGATGGGTTCCAGCTAATTAGATCACAGTATTACTAAGGCTTAAAAAAACATAAAATTATTATAACAGAACAAATTAAAACTTTTAACAGAATAATGAAATTATTATAAGTTTAATATTATTGGTATTAGCAAACTAAGGGTCTGTAATATTTTTTATCATCATAATCATCGTCAGATATAATATTTTAAGCACGGAATAAAAGTTAATTTTGCAGTAACTGGAACGATTGCCTTCAAAAACATTTGCGCAAAAGGACATCAGTGTGACGACTTTTAGTAGATTTCTTCTTTATTGGTAGATTTAGGGCAAAATTGTTTAGTAGATTTTAGTAGAAATTGGGTGTTCGAAAATGTTAATGTATTTAAAAATGCAAGGATTCAGGCTAATAAAATCTAAGCTTTACGAATGGCTGAGAAAACGATTGCAGGGTTTGCAAGTTTCCCGGAACTTCTAGTACATCATCATCATATGTAATCATCAGCCTATACAAGGTGTTACAAAAATACAAATAAACATTTAAGGGGGTGGTTTAGACCATCAAACTCAACAACTTTCACTATGGGACCAATATCGAATTCGCGAAAAAAATAATTTATGTTCTATACTCTACAAATCGACTCGAGCTAAAATGTATGGGATATCAGTTTTTTTTTTCGCGATTTCGATGTTGGTCCCATAGAGAAAGTTGTTCAGTTTGATGGTCTAAACAACCCCCTTAAGAGTTTTAAAAATTTATTCTTACTTATGTAATACCCTGTATACGTCCCACTGCAGGGCACAGGCCTACCTTCTAGGAGGGTGTTTGGGCGTAAGTCCACCACGCATGCCCAATGCGGATTGGTAGACTTCACATATACATCAGAATTTCTTCGTCTGCATATGCAGGTTTCCTCGCGATGTTTTCGTTCACCCTTTGAGAGCAGTCGGTAATACGTACATAAGTTAGAAAAACTCATTGGTACGTGGCATATTGTCGGTGCGGATTCGAACGCGGACCTCGTCCATACCTCTCCGCAACGCGCCACCGAACTCACTTCTAGTACAGCAAATATTAATCATATCGCCTAATGTTGTTTTTTTTTACAAAAGAGGGCTTCTGAACAGGTTGGAATTTTGGTACCTAGCACTTTTAATATGTCAAAGGGATTACATGTTTATCGACTTCCAATAATGTCGATATACGGGTATATTTTATATCACTGCGGATAACTTCAGCGTGTATCGAACTTCAAAATAGCGAAAATAAATCAGCTGTTCCATACATTTGAGTCGAATATGTAGGTAGGGTGGGGAGGTCGACAATGAACCAGAGGTACTGAATGAACCAGGCACATAACTTGGAAACGCGACGTTGCAATTTAGTGCATATCACAGTAGGCAAGCCTCCCATAGAAATATCCCTCCCACCCCTGTCAAAGGCGAGCTAGCGTTGAAGATGCGTGTGCGCGTTTGTGTTAAGTGTTTTTAATTCAAAAATTGAGAAAAAAAAAAGTGAGAAGAATTTAGCTTTATTTAATTCGTGTAAATAGTAGCTAAATATGGATTAATATTAAAGATATAGCATTGTTCGCACTTACTATCACGATAGTCGCAATAAGCGCCACGTGTTTAGACTTGCAGCTACACAACCTTCAAATTCATTTAATAAATGTGAGGTGGTACAGAATAAACCACTCGGAAGGTGTACTGAGTGAAACACTGGTTCACTTAGTACATTTGATTTTTGACATAGATTTTTCTTTTTGTTTAATTGTTTTTGATAAGGGTTATTAGTAATTAAGGTTGAGTGGATTAAAATAACTTAAGTACTTAAGTACTGCACTTTTTTAGTCTTATAAATGTAGTTCCCAATATAAAGAGGTTATTTTAATCGACTCAACCTTAATTAATTAAGAGTTATTATTTACATATCGTCAATTTCAAGTCAATTTTACACTTGAAATTGACGTTATATAAAGTGTTCAAAGTTGATTTTTCATTTTGTTTAATTGTTTTACATAAGGGTTATTACAGTCCTTTTTATAATTTCCGTTGATTGCTATAAATGTGGTTTTTTATTATATTTTTTTCGTAGAACTTTTATCTATAATAAATATTTATCACTAAAATTACAGTTTTATTTCAATTACATAATTAAAATAACAATTTTATTCTTGTTTTAAAGTTCTTGGTTCATAGTGTACACCCCCGGTTTATTGAGTACCAACCCCCGGTTCACTAAGTACCATAGGGTGTACACATTGAACCAGTTCTCTTTAAATAAAAAAACAGGTTTTCACAGTAAATCCTAGTATTTGGACAAAAATTAATTACTACTGCTACAACCGGTATAGTTTTTTTATAACCTTATATAAAAATAATAGAATTTGGACCTAAAAAACTAGAGTTATAGCTCTTTGAAATTTAGGTGGTTCAATGTCGACCACCCTACCCTACTGCAGTTTTGTATAGGACAGCTGATTTTTTTTCGCTCTTTTGAAGTTGGCTCCATAGTGAAAGTTGTTCAGTTTGATGAGTAGAATACATGCTGGTGTTATCCGCAGTGATAAAAAATTACCCGTATATGGACACAATCGGAAGTCGATAAACGTGCAATCCCTTTGACATAATTAAAAGTGCTACCAAAATTTCTGACTCTGCTTATGAGACACAGAAAACTGTACTAAATTTAAACTTGCATAGGGACGACCAAATTTAATATTTATTTGAAAATTGAAGCATCCATGTTACAAAGTGATGAAAACCAATAAAAATTATACAAAAATGCGAAAATAACATGTGTAATGATGAGCGTTTAGAAAAAATTGATAATATTTTGTTCAAAAACGTGTTTTATATTAAATTTTAACCATCTGTAATGACATAAATATTATTTGGTAGAATTTAAGTAGAATTTGAAACAGGGCTGGTAGATTTTGGTAGATTTCAGCAGTAATTTTCGTCACGCTGAAGGACATTGTGCGACACAAGAACATATAGGTGTTACTTAGTAGCTAATGTGGGTAAGTACATGAATCCTGAAAGGGCACAGCAATATTAACAAGAATTAATTTTAAGGAAAAAAATTTTACAATGTCAATAGTTCTTTAGGTTTTTTTGGTAGTTTTTGGTTCTTTTGGTAGGTTTTGGTAATTTTTGGTAGAGTTTAGTAATTATTTTTTGTTGTTTCTGGTTTTTTGGTAGTTTTTGGTTAGTTTGGTAGTTTTTCGTTGTTTCTGGTTATTTTGGTAGATTTTCGTAGTTTTTGGTTATTTTGGTAGATTTTCGTACTTTTTGGTAGATTATTGTTATTTTGGTAATTTTTTTTACTTTTTGGTAGTTTATGGTTAATTTGTTACTTTTTGGTTCATCTCATTTCATTTTTTTTATTTACCTTAAATTGTAGGTAGGTACATAAGTTACAGATGGTAAGTACAGATGGTAAATAACCAAACTATCAAAATAACTTTTTGGTAACTTTTGTACGAAAATTTACCAAAAACTACCGAAAGACTCAAAAACTTCCATAAATTACCAAAATAACCAAAAACTACCAAACAGTGCCCGGAAAGTAACTTTTGTGAAATTCCTTTGTGTTGTCTTGTGTCGCGCAATGTCTTTTTGCGCAAAATTCTGTCGTGCAAATGACTTACAAAGTCAATCGTTTGAGTTACCTACTGCGGTACAGAATTATTCACTCTTATTCCATTCTTATTTAAAACATATCTGACGATGATGATGATGATTTCAGATTATCAATCCTTAGTTTGCTAGTAACAATAGTAATAAACTTACAGTTATTCTGTTATAATAATGGGGACAAAAATTAACGAGTAATAGTCGACCAATTTATAAAATGTACTTCTAAGTCCACATATCGTGACGGGCAACTACGGAACCCTACACTGCATGTGGCCCGACACCCACTTGCCCGGTTTTTTATAAGTTACTTTGCCTACTTTAGCTAAAAATGGATTTGTTCATTAATCTTCTAAGATAGGGTTGGGTGTTGCCGGTCACCGGTCTATTCGCAATGATTTCGAACGATTGACGGCCCATAGTAATTTGTATGAAGAAAACGTCCAAAAAAATATGTGATTTTTGGTAACAAATTGCAAAAAAACTAGAAGTCGTATCGGAAAACTGATTTGTTTAAAGTGTTCTTTGATGTTTTGCCATTGATTAGAAATATATTTTGTTGTTTTATTTTGTTTCACTAAATCACAGGACTCGGAACGCGGCAGTGCTATTCTGGAGTTTTTCATGAAATTCTCGATTACTTTCTGATATAACTACACAATTTTACTGAAATTTTTTTTGTTCATCTTGTACTTCATCTTTTAAAGAAGCGATGGTATTAATTTTGTTTCGAAATATAGCTATTTACTATCCTCAAAAGTCGGAACGCCGAACCCTGTTTTGCCCGATTAGGGTAGTGCCGACCCTTAAGTCGTTTTTGGGCGTGTAGCGTCACTTTGACAGCACTAAAGTCAGTTGTTGGTTGTCTGTCTCTTTTCTTAGTCGAATGTTAGAAAATGACAGGAATAAATTTAGTTAAGTTATGTCGTGGCAATACCGAATCGATACCACTGTATCTAAAAATACATGACGGACAGCAGAATAGAAGAGGCACTAATCAAGTAAAATGCCCGGAAAATAAGCGCCCTCCCTCAGGAACAACGCTGGGCTGGGGACCTTTGGTCCAGCGCAGGACAAGAGGGCACAACCACAAATGTGGTGGTGAATACCTCAGGGCCACTATGGGCTTTACTGAAAGACAATAAGGTTAGCCTGGGTTTCGGATCAGTGCTCGCGGTTGGCCAATCACCGGTGGTTCAGTGCTACCGGTGTCTTGGATTTGGTCACAGAGCCAGGGAATGCAGGAGCGCGAAAGAGATCTGTGGATACTGCGCCGGAAACCATGACACAAGAGATTGCCAAACACTAATGATGAAAGCAGAGGCCATGAACTACATTCATCCGGCCTATTGCCAGACGTGCCCAGAATGGCTATCCTATCCGGATAGCCAGGGCGGCAATGAACTATTGCTAAGGGCTGCTCACTAAAAGTAACCCAGAGAAACCTCGGGCATGGCTATATGCCATGGTTAAAAAATGTATGGCGCTACCTGGCAAGTTATTACAAAACATGGCCCATTTAATCAAGTTTTCAAAATGGCATCACACTTGGCATGTCTATTTAAAACAAAGTAGTAAGTAATAATTTTTGCTCTTGCTGAACAATCCAATTTGAAATCAATAATTACATAGTAAAATTACCTTTGTCTTCGTAGTTCAGGCGTTGCACGTTTATTAATTTTAGTTTGGAATTATTATGGCACTAGCAGGACATTTCTTGGTTTTTATGTTAGCTCATTTCATCAAAATTGTGTAAGTAAAAAGATTTTTTTTTTCCCAAAACTATGGACAATGGCCCTACAGCTTTGGGGCATAATCACGGCATAATTATAAATGTTTAGAGGGACACAAAATAAACATTACTTATTTTGGCCGGCATCTTCACATTTGAACTAAAATGAATGAGATCTTTTTCAAATAATTCCCAAACGACTTCAAAGTCAATTAATCAAAAAAATTTACTTCAAAGTTCATTACAAAACCTAGGTTTAAAACCTTTATGTTTTGAGTTCAATATTTAATATTTTGTTGGTTTCCATATTTGCAGCATTCATTCACCGGCCACCAAGAACTGAGACAACATGCTAACACTGTTACTGTTGTTGTTGAAAGCAAATTGAGAAATTTTGCTGTAGCTTCGATTCAGTTGCATTGCAGTGCCTCAAAACTCTGTCCATTTAATTAAACAATGTCTTTTAAATGTTTTTACTGTACGGTTTAAAATGCAAATTCTTCAATAAAAATTATAAGGCAATATGGGATTGAATTGGTAGTTTAATCTCTACTACTACACCTGTAAATGAATGTATCAAATTACCAGTAGCCCTGTACTTAGACTTTGAGTCACTGACGGCTGCAGCTTACACAGCTCCACGCTTGATAACAATACAAGTATCAGAAGAACTGACCTTCAAATATTATTAGATAACATAACATAGTGCCTGGCATTGTTTACACAACATTTGTCAGTATCTCTCCTTCATAACAACCACATGCTGCAGGGACTCCACCCAGTCACCTCCACTGTTCGTACGGCCACCGACTGTCCTGACTAACAACGTCACCATGTCACTACAAACCTAACTGCACCGATGCATTGTCTACGTGTACACTCACATCCAAGAATTTAATGTTCTCCAATCACAGAATTACTTCTGAAGAGACGAGGCACCACAACTATACACTCTCAGTCATACATCCATTGTGCAATATAGGTACCTACAGTCTCATACACTCAACCACAAGAGAGCCACCGGGCTTCCTTTGTTTCAACTGTCATACCTAAATATGAGCTGTGCAGGATGAAGAGTAACAAATAGTAAATACTCACTCTCCGTACGCGCCCTCGCCCAGCACCTGCGCGACCAGCCAGCCCTCCACGAACTCCCCGCCGGCGCCCTCCGCCATGCCGCGCCGCGCCGCGCCGGCCGCCGCACCGCCGGCCACGCCGCCTACAACCCCCGGGATAAATGCCAAACTTTAATACGATTGTATTGCAGAATACGTAAAACCGAGATACATATCGATCGCCGACCGCTTTTCCACGAGACGATGGTGCAAATCGAACGTTAGATCCGAATTAAATGGCGGCAGGCACGTGGAGATCGGCGAACAAAGCGAGTCGAGCCGCGCGCCGCCCGGACATGCCTCTCCACCTCCACCGATAACGGTAACCGCTCACCCGAAAATGCAGCAAATTCGATAGATATCCTGGCGGAAACTAGAAAACTAGCGTTGCGCGTTCGTAGACCGCATAAAATATCTCTAAAGGCACTAACCTTTCTACCGATTACACCATTTTGCCATTTTTCTTTTTCCTAGATGTAGAGGGAGATCGTTCACCAATCGCAATTCGCCGTTCGGTTCGACGATGGATCCAAGATGGATCCGGCGCTGGGCTGCCACGTAAAAAAATCGATTTGGCGCTAAAACTGTGGAAAAAAACGCTAGATTCCAATATTTTGTCGCGGGTCAAAAAAGCACTAGATTAGGCGCTAAATTCGTAGGACGGACGGGCGCGGACGGAGGACGTGCGGGTGCGGGCGGCGAACGGACGGCCGGGCACGACGCTACCCAGTGTTGCCATACGTTTTTTGTAGACGTTCAGTTTTGATAGCAAAACACAAATTTAATCAGAATCTGATGTTGAAGCCAGGAATGTGTCCGTACGAGGGAACTCCTCAAGGGTAACAGCATTGGCTTGCAATTTTCTAGTAGAAGTTCAGTTTTGATTCTGGTTTCTGGTTTCAGCACCAGATTCTGGTCAAATGTGTGTTTTGCTATCAAAACTGAACGTGTACAAGAAAATTGCAAGTCAATGCTGTTAGCCGTTAAAGAGATCCCTCGTCCGGAGACATTCCTGGCTTCAGCACCCAATTCTGGTTAATCGTGTGTTTTGCTATCAAAACTGAAAGTATACAAAAAAATCAAGTCAATGCTGTTAGCCGTTGAGGAGATCCCTCGTACGGAGACATTCCTGGCTTCAGCACCAGATTCTGGTTAAACGTGTGTTTTGCTAACAAAACTGAACCTGTACAAGTCAATGATGTTAGCCTTTGAGGAGATTTCTTGGACGGAGAGATTCCTGGCTTCACCACCAGATTATGGTTAAATGTGTGTTTTGCTATCAAAACTGAACGTTTAGCAGAAAATTCAAATTCAATGCTGTTAACCGTTTTGAGGAGATCCTTCGTACGGAGACATTCCTGGCCATTTTGAACTATCACCATAAGAATAGTTAATAACTGTATAGAATGGAATCTCCTTTGTGCGTGCTCCAAACGCCGCCTTTTAAACACCTACTTCCCCCTTCAGCCCGCAATGCCCCGCTGTCGCCCACGGAGGCTGCCAGGGCTGTCACTAATTTGCAACGCGCTTCCAACGTCCATGCCACCACGTTTCGACGCATTCGGTTTCTAGTAAAATGTATGAGGGGCTTCACACAGATGCACATGCACATGCAATGCCACGCCATGCTACGCCACGCGTGGTTCATCTTGTATCGAATTCGTCCACACACGCGTCAACCATGTGTCAACCACGTGTCATCGACGCCGACCACGACAGGGGCGGATCCAGGATTTCATGTTGGGGGGGGGCCCATCGGCCAACTCGGGCCACGTATTAAGATTAAAAGAAATTAAGAGAGCTCATTTCTTTACTCGGCCTCAAAATTCAGAGGTTTGTGGGGGGGCCATGGCCCCCTGGGCCCCCCCCCTGTATCCGCCACTGGACCACGAAGTCCGATATAGTTACGCAATTATTTTATGGATGTTAGTAAAAACTCGAACAACTTGATCAACTCGTACAGAATAAACAACTTGGTCAACTCGAACAACATAAACAACTTGGTCAACTCGGGAAACTCGAATAACATGGGACAACTCGGATAACATAAACAAGTTGAGCAAGTTGTTCATGATATCCGAGTTGACCAAGTCGTTCGAGTTGACCAAGTTGTTTATATTGTCAGAGTTGACCATGATGTTTGAGTTGACCAAGTTGTTCGAGTTGCTCTTTTTGTCCGAGTTAACCAAGTTGTGTATGTTGTCCGAGCTGACCAAGTTGTTCAAGTTGACCGAGTTGTCTGAGTTGACTATGTTGTTCGAGCTGACCAAGTTGACCAAGTTGTTTATGTTGCCCGAGTTGGCAAAGTTGTTTAAGTTGGCCACGTTGTCCATGCTGTCTGAGTTTTCCGTTGATGTTGTTCGAGTTTATTATGTTGTCCCAGTTTACCGAATTGTTCATGTTGTTCGAGTTGGTCAAGTTGTTAATGTTACTGCATATGTACATACAGGGTCCCTTTTTTAAGAGGATGATTAGACCATCAAATTGAACAACTTTCTCTATGGGACCAACATCGAAATCGGGAAAAAAATATCAGCTGTCCCATACATTTGGCTCGAGTAGGTTTGCAGTTTTGTATGGAAGAGCAGATTTTTTTTGGTGTTTTCGATGTTTGTCTCTGAAATAGTTGTTCAGTTTGATGGACCTGTCTTCGTCTATAAGGAGATTAAAAACACTTAGATGTGGCATACCTTTAAATAAATAAATAAATTAGCATTGTTTTCAAATTGATTTAACACCCAAACACACTGCAATAATTAGGCATTGTGAAAAATTAATAATTTCAACTGGACGGAACGTGTACGAGCGAGCGCGTGGCGGCTGGCCGTCTCGTCTCAGGTCCGACTGACTTAGACGCTTAGCGTCTAGCGCGCGGTAGGCTAATAACGTGACCTTGAACGCGTTCCGCGCAGAGTTTGGATTCTATACAGTTATTAACTATTCTTATGCTATCACCTTCAACATGTCAAATTATTTTTTTCCAAACAATTTTTCGGAGATTTTTCGAGATTAACTGTTGGCAGCACCGGACGGACGGGCGCGGGTGGGAGTTTTTGGCGGGATTTGATAGCTGACGTTTGGAGTCCTCATATTTCATCGAATTTTTATTGTTTATAGTGAGTTTTGGTTCGTAAAATTGGTGTTGTTTTGCGTAACAAAGTGTCGTGCAAGTGAAAAATATACAGTTCAGTGAAATATGATGGTGTGTGGTTCGTAAACAGGAAAAGCGTTCCGTGATTTTAGCGCAGCAAAGTGGTCGGTTCACCTCTTTCCTGTGGACTTCTCTGCGTTTCCTGCGTCTTTCGATTGACTCCAAAAACTCCAAAGAAGCGTCAAAACATCGAACACCAACGTTTTAACGTGAAACCAGAAGATAAATTGAAATAAAATAAGATTTAGCCTAAAGGTCTTATAACCAGGCTAGTAAATATATTTAAAAAAAAAAGTGCGCGGGTGGCGGACGGACGGGCGCGGGCGGAGGACGGAGGCGGTTGGCCGTCAAAGGATTATATTCTCTCGTGCGATACAATAAGGAATATTTTACATTGTACTCGCTGCCGCCCGCCCGCGCCCGTTCGCGCCCGCACGTTCTAATGTGAATAACGCTAAACTTTTCCGAATTCCATACCATTAAGTGGCCCTTTTACAGTAGTCCTACATGCAGGACTTCGAGCCCGCACACTATCCTGCAAGTACGACTACTCATAGGTACATTTTGCTTAAGGTCGTGGGACGCCATGCAGGACTACAACACCATTCACGATCCGATATTGGTGTTGGACTCCAAGACAGACTACTGTGAATAGGCCCCTTAAGTCAAGTCAATGAGCGTTTTTTTTTTTCGTTTCATAGTAGATCGATCGATCATGAAAAAAAAAAACAAAAATCTTTTGGAACATAATGAAACATATTTTTTATGATATTTAACTATATTTCTTATGCTAATTTACTCTTTAAGGTGATACAAGACTACAATTTGACTAAAATAAATATAAAAATCTTTGATCATAAGGCAAAATCTGAAATTGAACTGGCAATAAGAAAACTTGAGCTGTCAAATGTCATTGTCAATCAAACTCGTATCGTAGCATTTACTTTGTCGAGTTTGTTAGTTTACTTCAAACTGCTTTTCTGAAAAACAACAAAAAAGGACTGTATTTTTGGCTAAGAAAGAAATCGAAAATAATTTCAAAATTTTTTTGATGACGTCTTCCAAATCCGAACCAAAGAGAATGAAATCTCTACGTTTTTAAGTCTATAGGTGACATTGCAGAGGAAGTTTTTGCTTGACAGTTTGTCGTACAGACACTACTGCCATCTATTGAGTTATAAGAAAACGGCATTTAAAAAAAAATAGAAAAACGCTCATTCGTTAATGATAACACTTCAGATGGGTAGCGTACGTATTCGAATCTCTCGAACACTGCACACTCCATAAACATGTTTTAAGCACAATGTGCTATAATTTTTATCATATTACAATAAAAAACACAAAATATAGCATTATTAAAATACTAATAATGTTGTTTAAAAGTGAATCAAAAAGTAAATTTAAGAAATCAAAAACCCGACTGCGTACAAAATGAACTTAAAATAAAAATAAAAAACAATTTCAGTAGACTAGAATTCTGTTACATGTAATATTGGAGCGACTTTCACAGTCGGGATTTCGGGAACCATTATTCGGATAATTTGATCCGGTCTAGAATTTTAAATGGGTCCCGCCCGACTGTTAAATTCGCTTCAATATTACATTATACCTAACAGAATTCTAGACTACTGAACTTGTTTTTTTTTCAGTTTTTATTTAAAGTTCACTTTGTACGCAGACGGGTTTTTGATTCCTTAAATTTACTTTTTAATTTACAATTTTTAGTTTTTCAACCTTAAATCGCTTTAGACCCTAAATGATCATTCGAAATGAAAAATTACAAGAGAAACCTAAGGACGATTTTCAATTACTTACCTATTCAATGATATCCCACTCGACATAGTTCGTCATCTTTAATTTTTGCTAACTATATGGCATCAGCATAGCTAGCATGCCGCAGTGATACAGCGCTATCACACCTTAGCTCTCTTTCTATTTGCGTGCGAATGAACGAGATAAAAGATGTGTTAAAGCCGTATCACGTGTAGCATACTACGGCTTCTGGTAGTCGCCATTTTGATGTTTGACTACTGACAGGGTCTTTAGTGACACACGAAAGATTAAGACAAATCAATTGACGTAAGAATCATCAAAATCAGCCCACGCGTTTGGTCTCTAGTGTGCCACAAAGGTACAAACTTAGGTACATACATTTATATACAGAAGCTGTTAAACACTGTGGGGTACCCACATTAACATTTGCCTCGGCGGTCCACAGGCGAATAGGGAACCGCCGAGTTGTATATAACAAGGTGTATTTTCCCTAATAAATCAGAAGGTACACATAGATACTCAACTCTTTTCACTACTCCTGCCCTAGCCACCAAACAACCCTCAACGAACTGTCCCCAAACTGGTGACCCCGAAAATTGAAACTACGCAGCATGTATGAACAAGAATTTATAAAGATGGAAGAACTCTTCAGCGGATCCAGCTATGCAACCGTCAGCGACGCAACAGCGACCAAGCATACGCAATCCTAAATAAACATCGCCCGTCCCCGTACCAGAAACGCCGCCGCTCCATCGTCAGCACATTCTACACGGTATCAAAAGGATAACGCCACGTTACGTCCTCAGAATACCTAAACTCCGAGGCATGAAAATTTAGCGCAGCGAATACCACGCACGCTACTACCTCATCGCCAAGAAAAAAGGAAGACAGCAACATTCAGATGTACAGCCCAAAGGAGTGTAAAACGCGCCAATAGCGCCACTTGCACTCAGCTGTTTAGCTTCCACCTCCCGCAGAGGGAAATAACGCCAGTATACAAGAAGATGAATCAGTACACACAGATACTCAACTCTTTTCACTACTCCTGCCCTAGCCACCAAACAACCCTCAACGCACTGTCCCCAAAAACACATTACTCTTCTTTTGCGTCGCGCAGTCGGGTAAAAAAGCGTTAGATTCTCTGCTAGGCGCTAAATTCCGAGATACGGCGCTAAGCGCACAAAAAAAGCGCTAGATCTAGCGCTGAAAACGCTATGGTGGCAGCACTGATTCGCCGGAATTTGTTTCGTCTGTCGCCGCGCCGACTTCTGGCGCCGCCGCTGCAGTTCCGTTTGAGTTACAAAAAAAATGTTTTTGATGAAAACAATAAAACGTCTATATGTTTTGAGCATTTGCGAAAATTACGCTTATTAATATTTTGCTTCAAATACGACAATACAAAAAATGCATGGCTTAAAAAGTGATTAGTTAGATACCATTTAAGTGTTAATTCAATCAACCATATTTTGCATAGATTGAAACGTATAAATGCGAGGTTGCATGCGGCCGTGCTGTCGCGCGCGGTCGCGTTCCGTCTTTCTTATTTGCTCTAGCAAATGACGTCCTTGAGTGACAGAAAAGGATGGAGCGACGGAAAAATGCGATACGGTGCTTACCGACAGTGACGGCTTGTCACCCATAGGTACCGTTAAGTAGCCCATTCACAGTAGTCCGTCTTGCAGTCCTAGACCAATATTGGATCGTGAATGGTGTTGTAGTCCTACAAGGCATCCGACGTCCTTGAGCATTATGTATGTGTAGTCCTACTTGCAGGATAGTGTATGGGCTTGTAGTCCTGCATGTAGGACTACTGTGAATAGGTTCCTTTAGATAAGGTTCCAGCGAAAAATACTTCGCCTCAGTCCGGCGTGTAGGACTGCACATACATTTTGGTCAAGGTTGTCGGACGCCATTGACTACCCAAAATGTATGGAATTGAGCAAAGAGTAATATACGTTAATGCGTCTTTAGTCCTACACGACACGTCGGACTGCAGTGAATGTGCCCCTTTAAAGAGGGTGTCGGTCATCGCATGGCCACCTGTCTCTGTCTTTGACTACTTATATGAGGACACAGTCTTAAATACCTAAGTTTGTGTATGAGGACTAGTAAAAAGAGAAGGCGAAGCGAAAAATTTTTCGTCTATGAACGCGTGTAATTCTACTAACAAACATTTCTGCCACTTTTTGCGGGGGCGAGGTAACATGCAAACCGCAACTTTGGATTTTATTCCCCATAGCTTTAGACTCTAATTTTGAATGTTAAAAATCATGAAAAGTTGTCTCGTATGAGCCCCAAACGTTCTAAGTTCGAAGTTATTGTTTCGCAATTATAGGCTGTCTCGTTTAGTGATAAGGTATAAAATTGAATGTAAATTGCACATGATCAATTGATCTTATACCGTGGCAGAGGGGAAATGCAACCGCAAGGCGAGTCCTCATTATAAGTAGTAGTCAAAGGTCTCTGTATTTACGGTATAATAACTTTATGGTATTTACACTACCAACCATGATAGGTATGTCCACGGGAGGACAGTGGATTTATTTGCAAACTTCTTGGGAGTGCTCCAAGATCGTCATTGACCACAGACTTAGGTATTCATCGACCGCATCGACCACAGAAAAAAGTTAACTGAAGACAACGGCTGTAAGGGCTAGTACCCGTTGCTTTTCTAAAAGGAAGAAGAATTAAAAAAGAAATTGACATATGTCAATGTCACATTTTGACAGAAACGAAAGAAAAGACGCCAACAAAAAGCAGTCCAAGGGCGAAGAAACAAGTTTTTTTATTTTTATTGTTAAATTCCGAGACTTATTCGAATCGGACACAATGGTAAACACTAAATGCCTATATATAACTTGAGTCATGCATGAATTGCTAAGTTTAAATGTGATTATTTTGTTGTAGGCCGGATATTCTGAAGATCAACTTGCAGGTGAGTAATGTATAGCATTGTGCTGGCGAGGCGATGTCGCTCGTTAGTCAGCGGCTGCGTCGGTCGGCCGCGCGGCTCTGACTCACCTCCACTACAGCACAGTACGTACACGTACAGTACAGTACAGATACGCGTCTCCGAAAGCGGCCGTCGTCTGTCGCAAGCGCCCTAGTTTCCTTATAAGGTTAGTATTTTAAAGCGATTGATCAGGCGAGTGCAGGTCGCTCAGTGCGTCGCCGCCCTCCGCCCGACCACGACCACGACCACGACCGCGACCGCGACCAGGACCGACCCGCGCCATGTTCACGTACGAGCCCGTCGCCCGCCTGCGCCTCACCTCCCTCGAAGGTACCTCCACTCTGTCCCGTCTCCACACATTACATACGCTCTGTGACTCCTGTCTTGTTGATTAGGTCTCTGTGTGGCACCTCCCAGTTTACCATGTCGTGCCATCTGGCCCGCAGATTGTCTGTAGAACTTTTACCTCATAGTGTACGACCACATTACGGGGTGTAAGTGTAGTTCCATTACTTCAAAGGCTGATTGTACTCATGATACTGATTTACTAACTCCAAGAAGCTAGAAGGGAAATACACAAAAAAATATTTCTACTTGTCATACAAAATATGTTCAATCAGCTGATTGCATTTAGTATGACAAGTCCAAATTAATTTTTCCTAATTTCCCTATGAGGACTTAATAATAATGACTGTCTAACATTACACCACACTTACACAGTAAATATACAGACAAGAGTTTTAAACCAGCAGGTTGGAGCACTGAACTGGACCAGCCAGCCGGCATTGTCATAGAAACATAGTGTATCAGCTACTTAGAGAGCGCATTCAGGCATTCAGTGTCCATTTCTTACAATGCCTTCTTCTAGATATGACTAATATTTTGACTCTAACCTGATTATGTACATTAAGTAGTCGGTGCACTGTGACATGTGTTCATAGGGTTGTGTTGTGTGATACTAGTTGTCATGTGTGTCTATCCATCTTCACAAGTAGAAGGAAAGATATTGTTACCTACTAATATACAGAGTCCAACTTAATATGCTGACAGTTTTTTAAGAGGATGATTAGACCATCAAACTGAACTGGTTACTTTCTCTATGGGAGCAACATCAAAATCTCCACAAAAAAACAGCTGTCTCATACATTTGGCTTGAGTGGGTTCACAGTTTTGTACAGAACAGCAGATTTGTTTATCATGATTTCGATGTCGGTGTCATAAAGAAAGTTGTTCAGTTTAACGGTGTGATCATCCCATTAAAAAAGTGTCAGCATATTAAGAAGGACCCTATATTGGCTCGTCTCATAAGATGCATTGATGCCACTGATGGTAATGGTATGCCACTAGATGGAACCTGTTAAATCTATCATTAAACAGCAAGCAACAATGTTCCTGTACATGTGTGTGAGAGAGTAGTCTGCATCAGATAGACAGGTTGATTACATTTGGACCCTGTCATGTGTATTTATAACTAACATTTATACAGTTAAATAAAACATTCTTTCTATGGTACTTATAGTATTATTGTCCTGTAGTGACATTAAGAATGTCACAAGGGTTCAAGACTGATTCTTAGTTTTGCCTCTTAAATTTTTGACTAAAATAGATAGATAACATTTATTTCATCAGAACAATAAAGAACACAGTGGTACACAAAGGTAGCAGGTAACACTTTGGAGTCCGTTAAGGGAGGTCCGTGCAAGCTGCAACAGCAACACGGAGCTCCCACGACGGATCATTTAATAACAAGCTGTAGCAACACTGTAGGTGCACGTGTTGGAATATTACACCGTGCGAGCTGTATTGCGCCGATGAGAAAGGTTCTGACAGCATTTATGCTGATTTGCTGCAATGAGCTGAGCGCTGTTAACTCTGCCAGAACCCTGCTGTTAAAATTGCTGTTTTTGTTTTAATGCACTCGTATTTTTGAACAAACAGCATCTCATATTCTGAATATACGTTTCATAGCCAAAATAATAAGTGGACCGCTTGGGAAAGTAGACCGATGGTACCGGAGGGAAAACAATAGAGAAAAAGAACAGGAAACAGTCAGAAGAATGATTTCATGTTTGTAATTGTGTTTTTTCGCAAATCATGTTTGGATATACACTAACGATGTAAACGTTTTGTTTTTCCAATGAAATTCATAATATCTTATCACACGTCAAAACGCGCAAATTTTACTAAATAATAAATAGTGACTTCATTGTTTTTCATCGTCGTTTCGTTGCTTTTGATAGTTTATCTTATCCTGTTGTTAAAAATAGTATTCAAGCTACAGAATTACTGAAAATGTGAGTTTTCAAACGTCCTTTTACTGAGATTAGTAGAATAGGCTTTCGGGTCGAGTCTGCATGTAAATACCTACAGGGTACATTTTATATCACTGCAGATAACTTCAGCATGTATTCTACTCATCAAACTGAACAACTTTCACTAGGAACCATCTTCGAAATCGCGAAAATAAGAAAGTCAGCTGTCCTATAGGTGTGTAGCTGTGCTATACTGCAGTGAATAAAATTTACCCTGTTTATAAAGCTTTCTATGCATAGAAAAAGATAAGTTGATGAATGTAATGTAAATGTATAACGGCATTATAATGAGGTGAGACTCGTCCCCGCGCCGCGGCAGAGTTCCAGGAGGCGTTCCAGCTGTTCGACTCGCGCGGCGACGGCAAGATCCACGTCGCGCAGATCGGCGACGCCCTGCGCGCGCTCGGACAGAACCCCACCGAGTCCGACGTCAAGAAGTGCACCCTCCACCTCAAGCCCGACGAGCGCATCTCCTTCGAGGTCTTCCTACCCATCTACCAGGTACCCATCTACCCTACCTACTTAGTGCTACTTACTAGGTGTGTGTCTCCTTTGAAGGCGTCCATTAATTACGTGAGGTGATTTTTGCGATTTTCCGACCCCCTCCCCCTCTCCCTCCTTGGTGAGATGTCGTTAGATTTGGCTCGCCCCCCCCCAAAAGAGAAACATGTTTCACTTAATTAAACCCACTATTCTCGCAATGTTACACTACATATTTTATTTTATTAAATAAATAAAACATAACATTATATTTGTCAAGACTTGGGATCCTCCCGAAGTGAAATTGGGTGAGATTTGGTTTCACCCCCCCCCCCCCCCCCCCCCCCCCACCTAAACACCTCACGTAATTAATGGACGCCGCCTTTCTACTAAGAATCATTCTATGGGACGAGCACGAATGAGGACAGACAAACGTTACAAATGTATCTTTGATTTCTTATTTCTTATAAACATAAATCCAAAGTTCACTTTAATTTTGTGTGATGTCAAGGTAACTAAGGGACTTTTTATAATTTTAATTCCATTTTGCTACGACTGCACGCTTTAAAATGTAGTTGTTAGATATGTTTCCAAGCTTCTGCCGACCCCAAAAGGGATTGTGGTCGTGAGTTTATGTATCATCATCAGCCTATATAATCGAGGATGGGATTTAATCTTCTACAATTCGGTATGTCAAGTTTTTTTTTGGAGGGCTGAATCGAAAACCATTTCGAGATAGTTGTCTCAATAATCATATTTTCTATGTCAGAGATTTTAAAATGAAAGGTTTACAGATATTTTTAATAAAATAACGACGTTTTTCGGTACGTCCAGTGACGTCACTGGAATACCTGTGAACTCCTTGGTAAACATAAAATCAACTTAAAATAACCGGCCATTAAGAAAAAAAATACATTCAAAATTTGACATTTGATGTTGTTGTATCTGTTTCCAGCATAGAGTTAGAAAGAGGAGGCAGGTTTTAATTTTTTTAAATATAGCAGTAGATGGTTTTTCTCCATGGAGTTCGAATTATTTTTTCTTCACCATTTTTGCACTTAGAGATTACAGATCAAAATAATTTAAAAATTAAATTTATATTGATAAACTCGATGAATCGCAATAAAAATGAAATAGGTGTCTTAAAATTATGTCTTCTATCCGTAAAAAATATAAAAATGAAGACCAAAAAAACTTGACATACCGAATTTATGTCTGTTCACTTTTTTAGGATAATAATTTAGTTTTTGTAGAACCGTTGGGATGGTTCGAATGAATGAATGCTGATAAGGGTGATAATAACAAATGTGGTCGTCACTCGGCAGGCGATCTCTAAGGCGCGCAGTGGGGACACCGCGAACGACTTCATAGAGGGTCTGCGGCACTTCGACAAGGACGGCAACGGGTTCATCTCCTCCGCCGAGCTGCGCCACCTGCTCTCCACGCTCGGCGAGAAGCTCAGCGACGACGAGGTGAGTGCGAGCGAGAGCGACCGTCCTGTGCTCCCTCTCCCTCTCCCGCTCACTCACTGAACTACTTCACAAGGACGGCAACGGGTTCATCTCCTCCGCCGAGCTGCGCCACCTGCTCTCCTGACCTCGGCAATGTACCGAGGAGCAATCACAACGACCCTTGACCACGAGTATCTCAGGTCCTGAAAACGCACACAACTTCAGTTTTGCCACACTAAAAACAATTTTTTTATTAATTTAAATAAATAACTGGCCAAGAGCGAGGTGTGTACTCGCACATAGAGGGTTCCAAACCTAATGTTACCGTAAGAAAAGATGAGAACAGTTTTAACGAAAACCGCCGTTGTTGGGAAGGTACAAAGTGGTATAGCGAGCACAACATAAAAAAAGTGCAACGATATAATAGAGAAATTATGTCATGATAATTTGATAGCTTACAGCCGTTTTAATATTATAATATTAAGTAAGTATTTAAAGTTTTAATGTTTAAAGAACATGATGTATTGTGACCATGCTCAAAGAAGTGGCAATGGTCTCGCTACATGAACACTTACATCGGACAAGTTTGAGTACCTACTGCACGAAAAAATTTACGTAATATTTGGAATAATATGATTACTAAGAAAATCCCTGAATATCCCAATTAGAGAATAGGTAGGGAGTCTTAATGCAAATGTAGGTAAGACATCAATTTTCTTTAACATATTTATTTTTCAAGCGTCTGCGTGGGGCATGAATTGTTTCCAGTGAAAGAAAGTGGATGGATAATAGCCAAGTATTTTTGTTAACAAATGGGTGGGTACACCTAACACGGTAGAGAGTAGTATATTCCTTGCCTAACACCCTCTAATGACTACCACCTGTGTTTTAAGTTCACCAAGAAGTTTATGCGTTGTAATCTCATTCAATCATTAGCAATCTTTTTGAACTATGATTCTAGAACATGGATATAAACCATGGATTTAGAACGTAGAAAGAGAAGGTATAGAAGGAAGCATGTGTCTTGTCTAATCACTCAAAAAGAGACGCACATAGCAAATTCGCTCCAGTTAAAAAAGGAGATCGCTACTTATTACTGTCCTTAACGACGTAACCACTTTTTGTACTACAAAGGCTGTCTGACTCCAGAGTCAGTCATCTAGCTTCATATAAATTGAAAAGTCATTTTCACCGCCTGTACGGAAGTTTGCTCTCCTCTCCAGGTGCTTATAGACAATGCCATCTTTCTGTTCTAGAAGTTAAAATGTATTGTAATGATGCGGGTTATTGACGAACAGAAGAACTAGGTTTATCATTTTCTCACATTAGTACTAGCACCCGAGTTGGATAGAAATACATTACTTCAGTTTGTCTTCTCGGTATGAAAGCCTAAAACCAAGAATTTTGAAAATTCAATCTTCATGTCTAAAACACTAAAAGGTGCATAAGCTAGCGTAAGCGTAATGTAAGGCACTGTCTCTAATTTCATTGCATGTTAATGATCAAGAAGCTTGGAAAGTGTTGATTGATTATTTTATAGATTCGCAGACTGGAATGGTCACACTGGAAAGGGACGGAGATATGAAACAAAATGTATTAAATCTCGTACCTTAGCCCGACTAAGTTGTATTATTTTGATAGCAATTTCAACTTCATCAGCATCAGCATAGCGTATACGCGTGTCTCGTTTTCGCGATTACTATTATTTTAATGCCTTTTCGAGTCATTGTATTTCTACGTTGGAAAGGTATTGTCCATGATCAGATTGATCAGGAAGGTGGCATTGGTATTGTCTATACATTGGTTTATATCCATGTCTCACAGCTCACAAGAAGGATCTCCTAATTCTAAAGCATAAAGTCCGCATCAATTTAAGATTGTAGTTAGTCTTTTTTCTCTTATGACATACCTTTATTAGTAGAAAGAGATGGAACTTTAGATATTTTGTTTATGCGGCTGTCCACTTTCCACGTTGTTTGACACTTTTTGACATGCTAGTGTATGTAAAGTTGTGTAAAGTAGTAACTTTTTGTGCCTTTTGTCCGCCACTACGCCTACCAGTTCGCGGTCTCCACTCTAGAACTCTGACACCCCATCGGTTGTCCTCCCTCTATGCAAGTATATATAATCTCTTTGATCCATTTCCATGATTCACTACTGACGTATGACTGACGTGTAAAGATTTTATTCCGATTTGTCCTAATCATTATGATGATAAATATTTCATTTGTGAAAATCATTATTTCAATCCATCTTAATAACGTAGCTGTTGATATGGCTTAATATTTTGTTACTTTCCGTAATTCTCTTATATTATGTTAGGATTTTTTCAATAATGAAATACGGTTTACTGTAAAGTTATAAATTTTAAGTTTCCTGCATTGTGAATCGGACCTCACATCCTGTCATTCAAGCAAAGTTCAAATGTTCAAATTACTGTTACCTTCTCGAAAATATTTAAATACTGTTTATTCCCAATGAAATTGTGATTTTTCACAAAAATCTTAAGCACCTACCTTTTATGCTATCTCTGGATATAGGTACTCTAACTAGCTGTTTACCAAGTTTCACCGATACCTGTAGGTACACCCGTTCTTGCATGAAACCATACAAATCACAAATCAAAATATCGAAACAATTATTCATTTTGTACTTTTTTTAATGAGTAGGTATAATTGTAGGGTGTTATAGAATAGATTTAGTGGAATTTAACAGAATTACCATCTTTTAAAAATGTTCTAAGCAAAAAACAGTGACGAAATATGGCTAACAACAAAACTTCACAACGGAGTTGGTAATTCATCGAAAAACTAGCATTTTTGTTATCTTTGTTCATTTTTATGATTTAAACTGGTGTTAATTTAATGGATTTTATTTAAAATGTAATATAAAAAGTTTGTGTCTATGCTCATCAACGAAAAACATCAACTGCAACCCTAAGTTTGTTTGTACTGTATTTTTTCAAATTTCTCGAAAACTATTATCAAAACAGACACCGCTATAATTTTCCTACAAAATTCAATAGTTCTTTGACATATAAGAATTATTTCAGATTTTTTGGCTTTATATGTTCGGAGATCAGGGGGGGGGAACCAAAATTTTTCGTGCAGTCGGGCTTATAAATGAATAACTACGCATCACCTAGTAAAACGAACTACCAATACGAAATCTACGTTCAACGCCCTTTCAAATGATACCAAACTCGGCTAGATTGGAAAACTTTTTTTTTAAAAGTCATCGGTTTTTGGACCTTAAAAATTTGTAGAAAAATTATTTTTTTAATTTTTAGTCTTGCTTTACGTTTGGGTTAGCATGATTGACCATTATGCCAAATTTCAAGTCGCTAGCTTCTATAGTTGCTGAGAAAAGTGGCTGTGACAGACGGACGGACGGACACGAGAGTGATCTTATAAGGGTTCCGTTTTTCCTCTTTGAGGTTCGGAACCCTAAAAATGAATAAAACCTAAAACTAAATTAAATTAGCTTTCAAAATCATCATCATCATCATCATCAGCCTACATACGTCCCACTGCAGGGCGCAGGCCTGCCCTCTAGGAGGGTGTTTGGGTGTTAGTCCACCACGCGTGCCCAATGCGGATTGGTAGACTTCACATACGCATCAGAATTTCTTCTTCTGCATACCGTCAAATCATACCTCATAGTAATTACTCTGACTTTTATCAAAGTAGTTCTAAAAATAGTTTGATGTTGAATTGCGGATTCATGATTTTCAATAGGTGCGATTTTTTTGTCCCCGAGTGTAGTTGGGTAGGCACCTACATTATTAACTTATTTACTTATGGATTTTTATACGATATATTGTTTTTATAATTTGAGAACATTTTTGCAAAATCGATGAATTTGAGAAGCCCATTAAAGGTTGCACAAAAAGAATTTTTTTTGCAAATTCAGTCAATTTGGTGCACACTGCACAGTTAGTATTTATGGTGTAGAAAATACAATTTCTCTCCTCCGGATGGAAAGCGTCAATTTTCGTTCCGCTGCGCAAAACGAAGTTGCCGCTTTCCACCTCCGTCGAGGAGAAAAATAGTATACTATCCTCGGGCAGTAAATAAGAAAGCCTCAGATCACATGTTTGTTGATCTCGGCATGAGATCTGAGACCTTTCTTACTTTCCTGTCCTCGGACTCCTCGGTGTGTTATCTAGGTACTATTGTGATATATACCATATTAAATAGCGATGTTAATTAGAAGGAATGTGTTTAGTATTGTATAGTGTTGTATTGTATTGTACTACGCAGGTGGAGCAACTGCTGCAGGGGCAGGAGGACTCGCAGGGCAACATCAACTACGAGAACTTCGTGCACCTCATCATGCAGGGCTGATGGCTGATGGCTGATGGCTGATGGCTGATGGCTGCTGGCTGATACTGATAGCGACCATCATACCACTTTATACATACTTACATTTATATATAACGAAACGTGTAATTCCCACTTCGACTTATTCCAAAATTTTAAAACACTGTAGCATTTAAGAGATTTTGTATTATTGTGTATTATAATATAATATAATATTTATCATTATAAAGTGTGCTAGGGTATGTAATGTAATGTACAATTTATACTTAAATAATACTTTTTAACGGGTCGACTGTTTTGTTATTTATGCGTCTTTAATTCGTCCGTCCCGACCGACCGAACGACCGACGACGACGTAATGAACACGTGCCGGGTCGAGGAACTTTAAAAATGCAATAGATATTAGTTCAAATTGCCGCACGTCCATATAATATCACACTGTAGGTACATACTGTAAGGAGCTGTAGGCGGCTCCGCGCCGGTGTCACGTCGCTCCGACACCTTAGGCGTGAAACCCACTCAAGAGGTACGCGGAAGGGATAAGGAAGCGGTGTGGAATGGATACGTCACGCAAGAGGCATCGACGCGTCATCGAAGAGTAGGCGATGCGGTGCAGTTCTAGTCTAGGAATAATTACGGTTTGAGATTGCATCAAAGACACTTTAGTAAATTGTGTTTGAACTAATATTACTGTTAGGAGGTCTGGCTCACCCCGCCTTTAGGTATAAAAATGTACCTACGCGGCCGGGTCCGGTACCGTAACGCCGCGTCGTTACGACAGGAATATCCTCTTAAACCTGAAAATTGCTGTTGATAAGATCTTCGATTATTTAATACTTTTAAAATAGGATCAAACTTCGTTTGTATGCAGCGCGCTCGGGCGCGCTGGCAGGAATATCCTCTTAAATTCAAAAATAGCTGTTTATAAGTTGTTCGATCAATTTAATTAATAGAAAATAGGATCAAACTTCGTTTGTATGCAGCGCGCTCGGGCACGCTGGCAGGAATATCCTCTTAAACTCATAATAGCTGTTATATGAAAATAGATAAAAATGATATTCAATAATACACAATCAAAAATCGGGGATTGTTGAGAATTTATGTTTTTCAGTTTATGTTTTTTCAATTTACCAATGTTTTTCAATTTATGTATCTACTATATCCCAAATTACCACCTAAAGTGCAATTAATTCAACCTACTCCATACAAAAATCCGTAGATTTCCCCGACTATTTCGTGAGGTATGGGGTAAGCAAGCGTAGCGTAAGCGGTGAGGAAGGGATACGCATCGGGCATCGAAGCGGCGTGGAAGCGGCGCCGCGTCGATGCCCGATGCTTGCCCGATGCTTATCCCTTCCTCACCGCTTACGCTACGCTTGCCTCCTGCGGCATGCGTTATAGTCGGGGAAATTTACGGAGCCTAGCATAGCATAGCATATGATCACGACTATATTCCTCGAAGGGGTAGTCAGAGATAATCTGAAAACTCAGTTAGAACATCCACAGGTAAAAGAATAAAATAAAATGTCTTGAATAATTAAGACATTAAAAAAACATTACATTTAGGTATGAAAAAAACATGGAAAACTTGGTGATTTTCTGCACGATGGCTTCGTTTATTCCGAGAGCGCAAATCCGCGCTGCATACAAACGTAGTTTAGTGATATTTTCAATACTATCCAATTAAAGTCAATGAAATTTTTCAGAAACAATCTAGAAACTAATCTCTATGTTCGTATGAAGTCAGATTTTCGTTTAAATATACAGTTTTAATGCTTAATTAATTATAGATTTGTATGGAAATCTTTTAGGCACTGTAACTTTAAAACTATGATACATTTTATCGAAAATCTGACTTCATACGACGAACTCGACTGAAGAAGAAATCGTGGTAGCTACGACCGACGCACAGTGGGTCGAAACTGCAATTGGAGGGACTTAGGATATTTTTTCACTGTACCTATTTTTAACTGTGTCAATCGGTAGATCTTACGATCCTAGTGAAACATTGTCCTAAAGCCTAAATCAAAAATCTAGTAGTTTAGGTGAAAATATTTTATTTTTATTTTTGTTGTATGGGACGACACTTATCTTAGCTCATTTCTGCTTCACTAATAGCCGGTCCACCACCGGAGTGTAACCACCACGTATTTTGCGTGAACGTTTTCGGTCCAATTTCAACTCTATTACAATGGAGTTAGGTCCGAAACTTGTTAAACTTCAACTGAAATAATATTTTGGTCGAAGATGATAAATTGAAAATCGAAACTCCGAGTACAGAGGGTCTACCATGAGTTTTCACTGTACTTTACTACTGTAGTTACGTCACCAATTCGTATGACAGAAATTAGTTCTCAACGCCACAAGGAGCGCTGTACGAAATTCAATACAAAATTGGTGACGTTACTACAGTAGTAAAGTTATTATACCTAAAGTGCGGAGCGAGCCAGACCTCCTAACAGTAATATTAGTTCAAACACAATTTACTAAAGTGTCTTTGATGCAATCTCAAACCGTAATTATTCCTAGACTAGCACTTCACCGCATCGCCTACTCTTCGATGACGCGTCGATGCCTCTTGCGTGCCGCATCCTTTCCTCACCGTTTCCATATCCCTTCCGCTTACCTCTTGAGTGGGTTTCACGCTTTATGTAGTTACCTACTCTTAATCATTTTATATGTTGCTACTGCCTACACCTCTTAATATAAAGTTGTATACAAAACTAAGCTGTTACTCGCGACTTCGTCCGCGCGGCATTATAGGCCTATGTCCTGCCTCAGTGTTGAATTGAACCTTATTAATATTCGTACAGCGGTTTGGTCTTGAAAGAGTAAGCATAAGCATATGCTCACGACTATATGCCCCGAGGGGGTATTCAGAGATATTCTGAAACCTCAGAACATCCACGTTTCACCAGTAGTACCGAAACTCTGTCCAGTGTGACGGGGGGTGAGCCCGTCGCCACCAAAGAGTAACAGACACAAAATCTTTCGCATTGATAATATTAGTATGGTAGGATGGACGGTTCGTAATACTAGTGTTATTAATGCCGCGGCGTGGTCCGTGACCATGTAGAGCAGGGTAAAGTTTGATAGATGAATCCTTGTGTCTCGCTCCATACTAATCTGTGCAATTACATTTTGACTGTGTGTGTGTAGTTCCGATCATAATTGAGTACTTAAGGAATCAAGCGGAGCCGATGCTTGTTTGTAGCGGAAGTCTTCACGTCGATGCGCAGTCTGTGCCACTGCCATAGCACCACAGGTACCTATCCTATCCATCGAATACAACCTACAATGTATACCTACCTACATGAAGTTAAACAAGGGTAAACACTTAAAAAATGCTTATTTTATTTTTACTACAAATCACCTGAAGCAAGTGTAGGAGGGCAGGGGACTCCTCGAAACTAATGTAGGTTATCTACAGTAGTGTCATATTAATGGCCTGCTTCTCCACTTCTGAATAAGTTCTTATTAGCTTCAAGTTATCTTATCTAACTTGCTAAAAAAGTTAAATAAATTGATTACTAAAGTTAAGTTTAGCCTTAAGGCTAGGTTATCCCAGTGCAAGCGTATCTTTCTTGCAAGCATAAGTTTACAATTAGCCATCTCGCTCCAATTGAAAGCAGGATCGCAAAAAAACATGTTTTTCGTCAATATCTTTGCTCATGGGAGTATCTAAGCTAAAACTTCTCCTGAGTTCACTAGAAATATTAAATGTATTTAGTTAAGTACAAGAATAAAAAGTTAAATATCAGCAGTTTAATCATAGTATTGAAAAAACATAACAAAAAGGGGTAACTTTGGGATTTTTTTCTATCTAGTAAACTTAATCTAATCGTGTAATTGAGAACAGTCGCCCATCCGCCCGATCCTTAAATAAGACATAATTTAATTTCAGACTTTAAAACACAGTTTAAAACACTTTCGTTCTTGTTCAAAAAACGGCCTCGACGGTATAAGAGCGTCTTAATGCATTGCAGTCAATTGATACATTAACTGGGCTGCCTATGGAAGACGAAAACAATCTTTACATTTGATCATCATTCGCACTGCAGGGCAGGGGTGTATGGAGAGTGTATGGGCACAGAGGATTATATTGGTATGGGAGTCGAGTCAACCCACGACGCGAGCCCAATGCGGATTAGTACCTAATACTTACCACTAGTGCTTCCAGGGCCGTAGCTAGAACTGGATTAAAGACAGTTGAAGGTAGGGCGGATTTTTTTTCTTATTTACCTACATTAATTAAGCATAATTAAGAAGAAGCTAAGCATGCCAAATTGAGCGCACATGACAGTATGCTATGCACGCTCAAAAACACCATTCGAAAATAGGTGCGAGCGAAGCGAGCTCGAAATTTCACACACTATAACTTGAATCGATTTTGGTTCGAGTTCCTTTAGCCTGGGTGTATTATGTGTGGTCAAAATACAACTCGAAAGCTGGAGCGAGCGTAGCGAGCTCACAAATTCACATACCAAGACGCAATAGCAATGCCATGGTGGTTCGATTTCCATTAGCCTAAACCACCACGTCAACTAAAATCAGCTCGAAATTTTACACACTATGACTTAAATCGATTTTGGTTCGAGTTCCTTTAGCATAGGTATTTATACCTACTCAAAGCACAATTAAAACCTTGGCGAACGAAACAAGCTCGAAATTTTACACACCATGACTCAACATGGTGGTGGTTCTGGAACCACAACCGTTTTGAGTTGTGTTGTGTTATAGTGTTGAGAAACTGGAAACATTAGGGAAGAAAATAAGAAAATTTCAAAACTATTTGACTTAACTAGTTGTAACCAGAATATCGTAAGTTTAAAAAAGCTGTGTAGTTAACAATTACTTAATTAAAAGTTGGAGTGAGGTCAAAATTTAACGCAGCACTATGATTGTGGCCAGAGCTCAATCGACCAACATAACAAAACAAATAATCGAGATTTCACAGACCTACGAATTACGATGTGATTGCGGGTAGTTAGTATTCTATATTTAAGGTTATGGCATCCATCTTGGTGTAGATGATTTTGCCAATGTCGAGTTTTTGTAGCAAAAGTGCTTGACGTTGTACGGTTATATTGATATTTTGGTGACTTCAAGGGTTGTTCTTATAAAAGAACAATATCCTGAGCCACCACTGGAATTCCGCTGTAGGCCGGGGATGGGACAACCGGCAAGCGACCGCCCAATAGCAGACCCACAACGCAATTGGGTAGTTAGTAACTATCTGAGCTTAAAAAATAATTTATGAGCATGAGTTTCGAGACCCCGTTAGTAGGTACAAGGTCCTGGACTCGTACCCCGATGCCCTTATGATGAAGACGGTAATAGTGGATGGGTAATTTTTAAGGTAGGGCATTGCCCCACGATACCCCCCGAATGAGATTCAAAAATCGCACTCCTGATATTACTGGACCGTGGAATCGATGTATTTTCCTTTGTCCACCTGCACCTACTGATAAGTAAAATTGTCGTCCTGCGTCCAGATGCCCAGTGAGTGTCGGATTGAATCTAAATCGGGCTCTAGTCTGGTATGCGGTCAATTAAAACTAAGACGGGGGGGAACAAAAGACGACGTCGCGGGCGCAGGACAGGACTCGTGCCTCGTGCGTGGGCGCCGAGATATAGCGAGCGCTTCCTGTTCCCCTCGCGCCCGCGCCGCGCCGCCCGCCTGCAAGCGCGACGGCATTACTCACGGCGTAATCCGCGCTGAGGTTAACTCTATTATCTAGAGCTAGGAGCGGTCAATCGGTCGCGCGCGCTCCCGTAGTCCGGCCGTCGAAGTGCGTGCAGCGTACAGTGTGCAGCGTGCGGTGAGCGGAACACACTCTCGGTACATGAGTGCGAGCATGCGGGCGGGCGCGAGGCTGCGGCTGCTGGCGGGGCTGCTGGCGGGGCTGGTGGCGGGGCTGGTGACGGCGCGCGCGGCGCTGCTGCCGCTGGAGGCGGAGCGGCTGCGCGCCTCCGTCGGCGGGTTCGCCGTCATGAACTGCCACCTCGACTTCCCCTTCGGCAACGAGATACCCTTCCACCTGCAGTGGGACAAGGATGTGAGTCGACCTGTGCCCGTTCGATCATCTAATACGACGACTGTCTCTTGAAGCGGTCACGGACACTGTGCTACTACGAATACTAAACGATAACACCTTGGTGGTGGAGGAAGGTGGAACCTTAGACATAAACCTGGGACTCACACTCGGGGAAAATTGTGCGCCAGCAAACACACGGCGTACCTACCTATTTGTTTTTAGGGTTCCGTAATCAACAAGGAACCCTTACAGTTTCGACAAGTCCGTAAGTCTGTCTGTCTGTCTCTCCGCGGCTTAGCTCGGACACTCTTAGTACTAGAAAGCTATAATTTGGTATGAGGAGACATTATTCAATAAAAAATAAAATCTTGAAAAAGAAACGCCTTCCTAGCCTACACTTAAAAAGTGGCGATGAATATTTCTTCACGTCCATCCCATGTTGTTGTGGGGTGTCGTTCGATTCGTTAAAAAATATTGTGAAATCCATTTTCCGATTCAGAGCAGAGATTCGTTTGCGAAATATAAGCTAATTAACATGCCGATCTGTTCTGGTGCTGTTCTGGCCCCTGAAAATCGATGAGCAATATTAATTAACCATTTGGAGTTTAATATGTTATTGTTGATTACTCGGCTGGAGATTTTGTATGAAATTATATAAAAGACTTATGAGTGGGTAAGCCCAACATCGTGGGGTGGGTACGGCCACCCGCGGCAATGCCATCTCACGCCATTGCATTGCAGCTAAGTAGGTAGGTTTTACAAGTTCACGAGTAGGTAATTAGACCTACTTATAAAAAATGTATACCTATACTTCTAAGCCCGCATATTGTAACCGGCAACTACGGAACTCTACACTGCGCGTGGCCCGCCCCCCCCCCCCCCCCCCCCCCCCACTTGTAGGTACTCTTAGATATTCCGTGCCGACACGCACTTGACCGGATTTTTGTAAATACATAGGTAGCTAATAATGATGTAAATAAGCGCTGGTGTTGACCGCAGCACATTGCGGTCGCTCCTCGCTCTACTATACTTACCCAAGTAAGTACCTACCATAGTGAGTTGTAATATAGGTAATACTGTCTGGTTCAGTAGATATACCTACCTGTCTGCACATATATATCTAATAGCTTTGCCATTGACTCTACATACACAACCTACGCAGGCGGACCATTATGTTATAACTAACAATAACAAGTAAGTAACTAGGTATAACATGTACGGTGATATGACAATGGTTTGGTGATGTGATGGCTGATAATGTGGCCGCACATTGTACTCAGTAGCACGACGACGCGACGCGTGCGCGGTGCGTTGTGTTGTGTAGCCGCGTGACGTCACGGCACAGGGTCGCGCCGGCCTCGTCACTCCTGCAGCGCGGGTGCGGCATATTATGCTATGCTGGTCGGTTGTCGGCACACTATGCTGCTAGAGACAATGCAGCTGCAGTGTCCTTGCCGCCTCACTTGTATCTTCAATTCAACACAATACCGGCGCCGGCGGGAGAGAGCGCTGCGCTGCGCCCATCTCATACCTACCTAGGTGTTAGGCAGGCAGGTATATAAGTAGTTAGCAATGTAGACCATAGAACCTTTGTCACAGTAAACTATGTGCAGCAGTTTGTTTCACAGAAGCTATAAAATACAGGGTGTAAGGAAAAGTATCATTAACCTTTAAAGCACAGACTCTACCCATCAAACTGAACAACTTTGTACTGGTCCAGGTCTACACCAGTAATAAACTACTCTCTAACCATCAGACACATTTTAATATATTGCTTCAAACAAAAGGAATCATAATTATAAAGCAACTATCGTTAAAACATAGAAAACTTCAAAGTTAGAAGTTGCAAAGTACAGACAATTATGTAAACTAGTATTTTGAGGGAGGGAATTTAGTCCATTCAAATTATCATGTAAACAAAGGGAGATTAGCAATATCTCAGTCGAAATTGTCGAATATTTCATTAGAAAATTAAAATTCATCAAATATTGTAATAATGCAAAAATGGCGGAATATTTAGTTAGCAGAAAACAGCTGATACATCAGTGATGCTTTGTGCGGGGAAAATAGTTTAAAAATTATTCGCTAGGAGGCGCGGAGCAAATTCTTCAAGCAAAAATAGGCGTTATGATAGAGTATTAGAGTTTCATGAGCGTGATTAGTCCATAAGTAATTGACAGATTTTACACATGCGCTGTAGGTAATTATTTTGGTTAGGCGGGTTTTGAATAGCGTACCCAAGCTGCGCAAAAAAGTTCTAAAAGTTGATATGTGAAGTTGGCGCGAGGTGAATTTCCTCTAGCAAAAATGAATCTTATGTCAGGGGAAGATAGCTTAATTCACTAAGTTTGGGCCTTAGATAGTTCGCGCATCAGGCTGTTTGCCTATTTAATTAAGAAGCTAAAATTAAGCATAGAAGTTCATGCAATTTCCATCTTTAATTGGAAGTAAATAAAGATTGATGACGGAAAATGTAAATAACTTTTCAAATTGGTACGGGTTATTGGGAAGACAAGATTACCATATAAGGAGACGTTTTCTTGTATGAATTAGAGGGAGGATTAGAAGGGTGAAAGAAAGCCTTATAATTATAAAGTTAAGGATCAATTTTGATTGTTCACAAACTGACGACACGAACGACAGGAAAGACTAGAACGACCGCGAAGACAGGAACGACCGCGAAGACAAGAACGACCGCTACGACATAGTGAAGCTTACATAAATAGGCTCGGCTTAGAGGGAGGGGGGTCATTCATCAATATTCATTCTTTGAGCTCACACGCTGCCGGTTTGTGACTTGATATTATTTTTATTTCAAAGTTCTTTTGGGGAAGTTTATTCGATTTGAGTCATTAGTAAAGCGTTTGCATTGTAATTTAAATTTAAAATCATTTTCTTTAACTTATTTTGGGGTAAATTCTGAGATTTTCTTATTTTTGTAAATTTAATTTAATTGGGGGGTCATTGTTCGGTTGTGAGGTTGAAGATGAATAATCATGTGGTACACAAACGAGGTTTTGTGGGTTATGGACTGGTCACCTTACGGTGACAACTGACTGTCGATAACTTCCAACGTCTTTTCGGAGACGGGCTCGGTTTCGGGGCGTGCCAGCAATCGTTCTTTACCAACATAACGATTTTTAGCCTCCTAAGTTTCGTAATCTGGATGTAATTGTTTCCCGGTAGCTTTCCGTGAGAAGTGGAATGGCGTCCTTTAGGGGGCTGGGAACTTTGCATCTGGAGTGCGAAATTTAGTCCCTGTAATTTAACACTTGCCAATAGGGACCCGTTCATATCACAACTTATGGCTTCGGCCGTTGATATGGACATTACACTTCTGGAATAGACTTAGGTACACTAGAGGCTCCATCCTCGCTTCGCTTTCCAGTTTAGTTCGAAAAATTTCCTTTACACCGAGGAAATTTTTACATCACACACCTACACGATTACATGTAAATGTGAGGCCTACCTCTAGTTTTGCGGAATTTCCTTACACCGGGAAGTTTCAAACATTAGGGCACTTCTTTAGAATAGGAAAATATTTAGACAATGGTTAGATTTACTAGGGTTTTGTTAGAATAATATAGGATAGGGTAGGTATTTAACTTTGACTAGAATTTTAGTAGGAATGGAAAGGTTTAGATGTTCAGGTTTACAAATTGGTATAATAGGTAAATTCAGTAGGATTTAATTAATTATTCCATAGACTTGAGTTATATGATTTTTCAGTAGATGTTTGAATGAAATTCAGGGAATTCGAAGCAAATTAAATTTCATGATAAATCTTGGTTCTAAAAAAGTAAATGACATTATAAATAGAAAACAGTGAATAGGTGACAATATCAAAGTTATAATTCAATATAATACTGTCCAAACAAAATAAGTTCAATCTAAATTTATCGTTTCCTTATAATAATGGGAAATTAGAGTTTCTTATCATGCCTATTACTTTGTTATGAGTTGGTGGAACTTTGGGATATAGTGCCTAGTGCCCTCTAGTCAGAAAAATAAATGATTATGGTACATAATAAGTTTTACAGATTTATATCAGAGTCAAATAAACAAAGGTTTTATCATACTATTCACATGAAAGAGAGAACTTACTTTCAATGGACCAAGGTTCTATTCATTCAGTTAAATGTTATACTACTGTTTCCATAAGCTAAAGTTTCTGTTTATATTGTCATGCTAGTTTTATGTATACTAAATGATAATGATGTAGATTCTCAGTATAGGAACTTCATTTTGATTAAACTATTAACTGAGTTGAGCTTTTGAACTGGTTTATAAAAGAAAAGATATTAAAAGGGAAATTTCACTAATTAGGGTTCCTTAAAGTCACTACTAATATATAAATTAAGAATTACTAATATAGCTCATCTCGAACTAGAGTCTAAATTAAATAGAAACCAGTCTATTTGAAAATACCTCTTGTCCATTGTATGACAAGTTACTGACACACTGACAAAGAACTGACTTTAAAATTTACAAGTCTCAAACATCCCTTACTAAACTTGACTTACCTGACTAAGACACATTATCTCGGGAAAAGTTTGGAGGAGGGCTGACCAGTTTGGAGACGAGGCCCACTGAAGCTAGAAATATTCTAGCAGGAGGAAATACCAAATAAAATAACTCCTGAGAGCGGAATGGAGGGGCTCTCTTCTATACCAAACGAAACAATCATTCTTCTATACCAAACGAAACAATAATTCTTTTATACTTTGTCGTATTCCCAAGAAAAAAACAAAACAGAAATAAATTTATATTTTAATAGGTTAGGAAATCTAACACCCTGTATAAGTAAATTGGTAGAGAAATCTAAGTTAACTATTTAACACACTGTAGGATAAGAAAAGGTCTTTAGCTATAGAGGTATTTCATTAGATTGACTTCAGCGCTTACTGACAGAGGGTTGTAGGCTTCATTTTCTGATAATAACTTCATTATCATAGTCAAAAATAGTATTGCGGGCTAGGAAGTTAGGTATTACTTTCTGATTTAGGTTAATATTAAGTTTAGGTAATTCTAGGTCTCTGTTTGTTAGAATACTAGATAAATCTCAAGTCTGTCGCACCTAGGTTACTATTATACGGTTCACAACGTAGTCTCCTGATTTACTACTAGACGATCGATACTGGCCAAGTTAACGTCTTCAGCTCAAAAATGGGATCATAAATAAGTTTAGGTATAGTTCATAAGTTAGGCTAAGTTAAGTTAAGTTAATAGGTAGGGATTTTCTATACACTGTTGGCCGCGACCAGGATAATTTAAGTTAGGGAGGATATGTATTACATTGGTGCCGTGACCAGGATAGGTAGATATATTTTACATATGTGCCGATAAGACCAGGATAGGATTTAAGATTTATTTTTACTTTTGATTCGCTAAGTCCACAGGATTTTATAATAGACTTTGTAGACTAGGTCAAATTTTATTTTATATTTTGTAAACAAAAGATAGGTTTTGAATTACAAACGTTATGATCCATTTTGAGTTGAAAATAATAGCCTTCTTAGGCTTACATTGTTGCCGTGAGAGAGGATAGCAGATTTCGAGATTTAGGTGTTAAGAGAGATTTAGAAAAAGGTTTGGTTAGAAATGCAGGTTAAATAATTAGTTTATTTAGTTAGGGATAATTTATGCTTTAATTTTTAATCACATAGAATAGTTGTTTACATGAGGTTATATAGGCATATGATTGGGAATTTCACTTTATGTTTCTTCACTGGTCACTAGATTTATGAGCACTTTGTTTTTACGTTACGCACTGTTATTTTGCTACACCAGGGTTATTTGCACTAGATGAAGCGACGTTTTGTAGAGATTTCTGCTTCCGAGTGGATAGTTGCTGGAACGAGGACAGTTTGGAGTATTGTCAATATCTTCTTTTCTTCCTTTTAGTAGCGTAGTTTGAAATGAAGTTCAGGAGTTTGAGACGCCTTGAGGAAAGCAGCACTCAGCAGCAGATAGTGTGTTGAAATGCGTTAGGAGGTTCTTTCGAGTAGCGATTACAGGAACGTTGGTTCGAGAGTTTTAGGTTGTAATGTTCTTAATGTCTTGGTTACTCCTTCTTTGATACCGTAGCGAAGGAAGTATAGAAAATCTGAGTTTAGACGCCCGCTCTGACGCTTTCTTCAAGTCAGGTCAGGTATTGAAACCGTGGTATTTCGAGTTTCTTCTTTTCAATTTCGATTTGTTCTTGATGTTTTCTTTTCCTTTTTCGTGATAACGTAGCAAAGACGTAAATGAGTTCTTTGTTAGCGTTTGGAAGCTTTTTCTGCAAATCGGCCATGTTGTGTAGAAAAAATTAACTGACGGAAGTAGTAGGTAAATTTTGACAGGTAAAAATGCCGTGATCTTATTGGTTGATTGCATAGAAGTTAGAGAGAAGCATATACGTTCATTGGCTAATATAGGCTAGCGACATTTTTCTATGATTAGGAAGTTTATCATGTTACATATTTTTAAAGCCAAAACTAGAATATACGTAATTAAATTATTATTTGGATTATGCCTAAATTAAAATTAAATCCAATCGTTATTTTTAATAAGAAATCTAACATCCAATTGTCTCAGAATGATTTTTAATTAAAGTAAGTTGATCACCGGAGTAAAAATCAGTGTTGCCGTTTCTTGAAAAATAAGTCGCTAGATTTTAAGGATATGGTATGTTAAGAATCCGATAGGGGTCGCCAAAAGTTGAAATTAGATTTATATGGAAGTGCGAGGTAAACAAAACAGTTGATAAAACAAACTGTTTATTAGCTTTATTACAGAATTAATTGAACGATTAACTAATAAGGATTCCAAATTAATTATTTTGTAGTTTATTTATAATAATGCCTAATTTTAGCTTTATAATAAATTATGATGTTGATTTTCTTGATTAGGATTGACTTATATTATTACTATTTCGATTATATTTATTTAGGAGCTCCAGCAGTGGATACACTATACATGAAATCAAAATTTGACATAACTACCTACTAGCGAGATTTAGAAGTACCTACCTATATCATACAAGTAAAATTTTGTAAAATTAGTACTAATAACCTTAGATAGGGAACAATATAAAGCATACCATAATGAATTTATTAATGAGAAACAATGGCGTTAAAAGCGTTAGATATAGCTAATTTTATTTTTAAGGTAAAGTGTACGTAATTTATAATAAAAAAGGGGTAACTAAGCCGCAAATAAATCCCTCACTAAAATGGTAACACTGAGAATTGATTTTGGTTCGAAGTTAGAAGGTTAGAGAACTAGATGGAGCTAAGTGTCTCAAATCTAATTCTTACGATTATTTTAAAATCAAATTTACATTGATTACATTTGTTTGAATAAGTTAATATTTATGCCAGATAGATAAAATAGGTAGTTCACTTATTTTATAATGGGAATAGAGAGTAAAAAGCGGAAATTTAAGTATTTCTTTCGCTAGTACCTATAGAACGTTTCGCAAATAAGGTCGGTAGATGGCGTCAGTAGGTTCAATCGGTAATTAGGTGTGTGTAAAGGATTCGTAAAATCAAGTTTGTAATACCTATTTGGATTTCCTAGAACAAGTCTATATCTTTCTAGTTAATAGTAGTAATAGTGTTTTTCTTATTAGGGCAATAGATTTCTAATAGTGTAAAATTTGCCATTCACCAGGAATGATTTAAATTATTGCCGGGAAACGAATAGCAAAATGATTTTTGATCTTATTTTATTTAAATTATAGTTTTGACGGAGTGGAATTATACAAAATTAAACTTTACTATAGTAAAGTATTTTAAGTTTTCATATTATTGGAAAGAAAATGGATACCTACAAAATTCGTGTAAGTTTACCAAAGTTAAGGTGAAATAAAGCCACGATAGACAACCTTGTAGGATGAATGCGATTTTAGTTCAGTACAGTGGACCTACAAGACAAAGTGGAACTCGATGTTCTCACTAAAAAGTCGTGTTGAAATATTAGCATCAAAGTAATGTCAAATCATAGGAATACATAATTATTGAAAGTTTAATTAAAAGAGAATTATTTTAAAATAGTAAGATGACTAATGGATAAAGGCTCAAATGAATTCAACTCTGGGGGAAGGGTTTTTGCTATGTTTTATTTTATGTAGGTATTGGGTAGATTTAATATTAAAGAGTACTGTTTAGATAAATTAAAGAGTGGGAAAGATATTTTGCGGAACATTTAATTATGATTACCTACTTTAGTTATAACATTTTAGTTAGTTTAAGAAATGAGCTAAATTAAAATTATGTTGATGCTTCTCTTGTTTTTGGTAACTTGTTTTAGTATTTCAAAAGTAAATGCCGTAGAGAAATGGGAAATTTGGTAATAGGTACCTAGGTAAATAGCAAATAATTTAGAAATTATGGTTAGGTACAATCTAAAACAAAAATAGTACCTAAATAGTAGTAACAACAAGAGCGTTATAAATTAAATCTTTATTTAGTCAGATAACTAATAATAATGCTAGTGAGATCAGGTTATATAAATAAAAGAGAGGCACAAACAATGTAAGTAGGTATATAGGTATATTAGATACATTCAAACCATAGAAAAGTATATGTCTAGAATGAGCATCACGCTTCTGCCGTATGGGACAGAACGAGCCAGCTTTCTTAGGTTGGTGTGCTTGAGGCGTCATACAAATTATGTCTGTGTGCGTGTGTAAAAATATTCACTTTGCTAAAATTTCTTTATAAGGTGGAAAGCATGTAGCTAATTGATAGTTATTACAGGTTTTAGTTATTGTTAGTTTAAATTGATCCTAGTTAAGAAGGAGATGTAGGAACTTAGTCCCTTTCTATCCAACTCGAAGCTAGTAGTAGGTACCTACCCGAGAATAGCGTAGAATATCAATCGTATGAAAGCGGAAGAGTGATAGATATAGAATCTACAACACGATAAATGAAGAATATTATTTAGAGTTAGGAAATAACTGTATAATATAGCAATAAGAAAAACTATAACATTTAATTAAATAAGCGCGAGTAGTTGTCAAACGAAAGATAGGTATGCGTCCGCAGGTAGTAACCGTGCGTTCGAGCGGCTGGATGTACGCGGGACGAAGCTCGAGGAGGGGGACGCTTCGACCGGTAGAAACTTCGATGCAATGGTGTATGGTCCAAGTTGCTAGCGAGCGACTACTTTTAAATAAGTTAGGGCTTGGTCCAAGTAGTAGCGGATTGTCGTTACACTAGTACTAAAGTATTGGTTCAGTGTTCTAACACTCGAGGTTGTTGACTGCAATGGGAGTCTGTAGTATCATGTATCTCATGTCATGAATCCCTAATTATACTAGTCAGGTTTTTACACACTATTGTGTTTGATGTACATTTCTAGCAGTAGATGGGTTGGAATTAAAATTTATTTAGGTGGATAAATATTATTATTAAAAAAAATATATATTATTAGTCTAGTACTTTCACACATTTGAGGTAATGTTATACTTTATAATAATTATACTTTAATGTGTTAATGGTTCAGTGGTTAAGTAGGGATGTCCAATGGTCAATCATGCGTAAGGAGTCGAAAATAGAGGGGGAAGCGAGTTTCGGACTTCTCTGTCTGCACTTCATAACATCTAGGCAGAGGAAATTGTGGAGATGTTTTATAGGGTTGTCACTAAGTAATGAGAGTCAAAGTTAATTCTAAGAGTGGTAAAATGCAGGAGAATTGAGATGACATGTAACTTATAAAAAATAAAGAGATTAAGGGTAGGGGGGAAGTGCGTCTGCCAGGATGTAGGTTGTTTGGTGAAGGGAACGTATTCAGTGAGAGTTGCCTAATATTCTTAATATAATTATTTATAGGTTCTCGGTTAATTTTATCATCTGTAATAGTCGATTTTAATTGTAATAGTTGATAGAAGAAGAAAAATAAATATGTTTACTAAGCAATTATGCAAGGGGTGACGCGCTTGCCGCTGATGTCCTTACCTGTTTTGGTCATCTTAAAATAGAATTATTAGAAAAAAAAAACTGTTGTTTTCTGATTTAACTTTGAGTTAAAAGCGTGGTTATTCTTTCATTATATAACTGTCATTTTGTTGAGTCATTGGGTTGTTGCGAGAAATTTTGGGAACTTCCCTATCAATAGATTTATTTTCACTATGGTTAAATTAGGACAGGATCAGTCGTCGTGGCCATTCTTGGGGGGGCCTGTGTCCGGCAGTGGAGGTCCGAGATGATGATGATGGTTAAGTTAAGAACAAACAAAAAAAAAAAAAAAAAAAAAAAAAACCTTTTTTTATGAGAAATACTAGGGGGTCTCGATTTTATTATTTTTCAAATAAAAACAGTAATAATAAAAACCTAGAACTTAGAAGTAAATAAATTTAAAATAAATATCAACCCACAAGTAAACAGGAAATCGCGGAAGATTAGATTGTTTAGGCTTATTTCATTTACCTTTTAGGAAAACTAAAGTTCAATCTGTCAAAGTCATACTAAAAAGGTTAGATTCAAGTAAAGAATTTTATTAGTAAATAATAATAAATAAAATGTGGCTTAATTTAGAGTTTTTGTACGATAAAATTCAAGTAATATGTGAGTGATGGTGACAAGAGTTATTCGGTTTTGGGGTAGTCGAGAATGGGGGAAGGAAATGTTCGAATTTCAAAAGGTATTTAATCGTTATTATAACTTGATTTAGAACTTCTTTTACGCGGTTGTGGTAATTTATAATTTTATCTTTTCGTGTCATTGATCTGTTGATTTTATTTTGGATTTGAACTGGTGTGTGAAGAAAATGAAAGTGTGTGTTGGCAAGCAGAATGTTTAAGCGACATATTTATAAAACCTATTTACAATATTATATATTTTATAATTTATATTATTAAAAAAAAAAAAAAAGTATGAGGAAAGAGGGCCATTTGGAATTAACAGAAGTCAAGGTCATGGAAATTAGGTTATTGATATTCAAACTTGGACACACTACACTATACAAAAAGATTTCTTGTGTAGATCTAATAGGAGGGTTTTAGTTGTCGCGACAGTTGTTTTCAATGGCTGGGACGATGATTAAGATTAGTAGTTGGTATCAGTAGAAAATACTGTCCACAAGGAAGCTTTTACTCCACTGGTAGGATATGCAAATACGAGAACACTCTACACTCTCCAAACTATTAATGATTACAGTGGTTGATGGAAAGTGTCAGATAGGGTATTTAATATTCAAACGATGGTTTTCAGTCTAACGACGATGATGATCTGGATGGTGGTAGATTGTATTATGGAGTTCTATTAAATTGAAAAATAGAATCTGATGGATTGACATAGTACACAATTCATTCTGAGTGACTAGCCTCACAAACTAGTTTCTACACAGGATCCAGATTTTCTAGTGAAAGCTGCTAATTGATCCTGAATGTTATGTTATGATTTGAAACTTTTCTCACTGATGGAATTGTTTCTCGGCTTGGTATTTTAAATACACACCACACTGAGAACATTTCAAGGAAGAATATTAATAAACTGTTTTACAGTAAATATATTAAGTTAAAATTGACTCCGGTTGAAATTTGAATTTTAAATCCATACCTGCGTAAATTTTGGGGGAAGAATGTACTGGTCCAGGTCTACACCAGTAATAAACTACTCTCTAACCATCAGACACATTTTAATATATTGCTTCAAACAAAAGGAATCATAATTATAAAGCAACTATCGTTAAAACATAGAAAACTTCAAAGTTAGAAGTTGCAAAGTACAGACAATTATGTAAACTAGTATTTTGAGGGAGGGAATTTAGTCCATTCAAATTATCATGTAAACAAAGGGAGATTAGCAATATCTCAGTCGAAATTGTCGAATATTTCATTAGAAAATTAAAATTCATCAAATATTGTAATAATGCAAAAATGGCGGAATATTTAGTTAGCAGAAAACAGCTGATACATCAGTGATGCTTTGTGCGGGGAAAATAGTTTAAAAATTATTCGCTAGGAGGCGCGGAGCAAATTCTTCAAGCAAAAATAGGCGTTATGATAGAGTATTAGAGTTTCATGAGCGTGATTAGTCCATAAGTAATTGACAGATTTTACACATGCGCTGTAGGTAATTATTTTGGTTAGGCGGGTTTTGAATAGCGTACCCAAGCTGCGCAAAAAAGTTCTAAAAGTTGATATGTGAAGTTGGCGCGAGGTGAATTTCCTCTAGCAAAAATGAATCTTATGTCAGGGGAAGATAGCTTAATTCACTAAGTTTGGGCCTTAGATAGTTCGCGCATCAGGCTGTTTGCCTATTTAATTAAGAAGCTAAAATTAAGCATAGAAGTTCATGCAATTTCCATCTTTAATTGGAAGTAAATAAAGATTGATGACGGAAAATGTAAATAACTTTTCAAATTGGTACGGGTTATTGGGAAGACAAGATTACCATATAAGGAGACGTTTTCTTGTATGAATTAGAGGGAGGATTAGAAGGGTGAAAGAAAGCCTTATAATTATAAAGTTAAGGATCAATTTTGATTGTTCACAAACTGACGACACGAACGACAGGAAAGACTAGAACGACCGCGAAGACAGGAACGACCGCGAAGACAAGAACGACCGCTACGACATAGTGAAGCTTACATAAATAGGCTCGGCTTAGAGGGAGGGGGGTCATTCATCAATATTCATTCTTTGAGCTCACACGCTGCCGGTTTGTGACTTGATATTATTTTTATTTCAAAGTTCTTTTGGGGAAGTTTATTCGATTTGAGTCATTAGTAAAGCGTTTGCATTGTAATTTAAATTTAAAATCATTTTCTTTAACTTATTTTGGGGTAAATTCTGAGATTTTCTTATTTTTGTAAATTTAATTTAATTGGGGGGTCATTGTTCGGTTGTGAGGTTGAAGATGAATAATCATGTGGTACACAAACGAGGTTTTGTGGGTTATGGACTGGTCACCTTACGGTGACAACTGACTGTCGATAACTTCCAACGTCTTTTCGGAGACGGGCTCGGTTTCGGGGCGTGCCAGCAATCGTTCTTTACCAACATAACGATTTTTAGCCTCCTAAGTTTCGTAATCTGGATGTAATTGTTTCCCGGTAGCTTTCCGTGAGAAGTGGAATGGCGTCCTTTAGGGGGCTGGGAACTTTGCATCTGGAGTGCGAAATTTAGTCCCTGTAATTTAACACTTGCCAATAGGGACCCGTTCATATCACAACTTATGGCTTCGGCCGTTGATATGGACATTACACTTCTGGAATAGACTTAGGTACACTAGAGGCTCCATCCTCGCTTCGCTTTCCAGTTTAGTTCGAAAAATTTCCTTTACACCGAGGAAATTTTTACATCACACACCTACACGATTACATGTAAATGTGAGGCCTACCTCTAGTTTTGCGGAATTTCCTTACACCGGGAAGTTTCAAACATTAGGGCACTTCTTTAGAATAGGAAAATATTTAGACAATGGTTAGATTTACTAGGGTTTTGTTAGAATAATATAGGATAGGGTAGGTATTTAACTTTGACTAGAATTTTAGTAGGAATGGAAAGGTTTAGATGTTCAGGTTTACAAATTGGTATAATAGGTAAATTCAGTAGGATTTAATTAATTATTCCATAGACTTGAGTTATATGATTTTTCAGTAGATGTTTGAATGAAATTCAGGGAATTCGAAGCAAATTAAATTTCATGATAAATCTTGGTTCTAAAAAAGTAAATGACATTATAAATAGAAAACAGTGAATAGGTGACAATATCAAAGTTATAATTCAATATAATACTGTCCAAACAAAATAAGTTCAATCTAAATTTATCGTTTCCTTATAATAATGGGAAATTAGAGTTTCTTATCATGCCTATTACTTTGTTATGAGTTGGTGGAACTTTGGGATATAGTGCCTAGTGCCCTCTAGTCAGAAAAATAAATGATTATGGTACATAATAAGTTTTACAGATTTATATCAGAGTCAAATAAACAAAGGTTTTATCATACTATTCACATGAAAGAGAGAACTTACTTTCAATGGACCAAGGTTCTATTCATTCAGTTAAATGTTATACTACTGTTTCCATAAGCTAAAGTTTCTGTTTATATTGTCATGCTAGTTTTATGTATACTAAATGATAATGATGTAGATTCTCAGTATAGGAACTTCATTTTGATTAAACTATTAACTGAGTTGAGCTTTTGAACTGGTTTATAAAAGAAAAGATATTAAAAGGGAAATTTCACTAATTAGGGTTCCTTAAAGTCACTACTAATATATAAATTAAGAATTACTAATATAGCTCATCTCGAACTAGAGTCTAAATTAAATAGAAACCAGTCTATTTGAAAATACCTCTTGTCCATTGTATGACAAGTTACTGACACACTGACAAAGAACTGACTTTAAAATTTACAAGTCTCAAACATCCCTTACTAAACTTGACTTACCTGACTAAGACACATTATCTCGGGAAAAGTTTGGAGGAGGGCTGACCAGTTTGGAGACGAGGCCCACTGAAGCTAGAAATATTCTAGCAGGAGGAAATACCAAATAAAATAACTCCTGAGAGCGGAATGGAGGGGCTCTCTTCTATACCAAACGAAACAATCATTCTTCTATACCAAACGAAACAATAATTCTTTTATACTTTGTCGTATTCCCAAGAAAAAAACAAAACAGAAATAAATTTATATTTTAATAGGTTAGGAAATCTAACACCCTGTATAAGTAAATTGGTAGAGAAATCTAAGTTAACTATTTAACACACTGTAGGATAAGAAAAGGTCTTTAGCTATAGAGGTATTTCATTAGATTGACTTCAGCGCTTACTGACAGAGGGTTGTAGGCTTCATTTTCTGATAATAACTTCATTATCATAGTCAAAAATAGTATTGCGGGCTAGGAAGTTAGGTATTACTTTCTGATTTAGGTTAATATTAAGTTTAGGTAATTCTAGGTCTCTGTTTGTTAGAATACTAGATAAATCTCAAGTCTGTCGCACCTAGGTTACTATTATACGGTTCACAACGTAGTCTCCTGATTTACTACTAGACGATCGATACTGGCCAAGTTAACGTCTTCAGCTCAAAAATGGGATCATAAATAAGTTTAGGTATAGTTCATAAGTTAGGCTAAGTTAAGTTAAGTTAATAGGTAGGGATTTTCTATACACTGTTGGCCGCGACCAGGATAATTTAAGTTAGGGAGGATATGTATTACAACTTTTAACTATGAGAGCAAAACGATCCTGGAGTGCGATTTTTGAATCTCATTTGGTGAGCTCAACTGTTGAAAATGTCAAAATTACTATGGAGATATATACATCTTTCTACTGCTGATTTGACTTTCGAAAATCATACTTCAGGAGTGCGATTTTTGAAAGTCAAATCTGCAGTAGAAAGATGCGTATCTCCATTCAAAAATCGCACTCCTGAAGTAATATTATTCCTCCATAGTAATTTTGATATTTTCACCTGCTGAATTCAGAGAATGACTTTCAAAAATCGCTCTCCAGGAGAACGATTTTTGAATCTCATTCGGTGAGTTCAGTAGTCCTGATTGGCTTTCAATTTATCGAAACATTACGGATTATTATGTTTTATGCTTGTAGCTATTGAAATTGAAATTTTTTGAAACTTTTGGCGGTTTTAAAGACAATAACTACAAACATCATAAAAAAAAATCCGCAGTGACCCGATAAATTGAAAATCAGCAATGACTAACTACATGTGACATTCTTATTTTTTGGAAATATTGTTTAATTGTTAAGAAATTAAAAAAATACGATTTGGGGCAGCACAATAGGCTCGGTGCAGCCTTAATAAGCTGAGACTTTTTAAGAGGATGATCAGATCAGACCATCAAACTGAACAACATTCTCTATGGGACCAACATCGAAATCGCAAAAAATAATCTGCTGTCCCCTACATTTGTCTCATGTAGGTAATTGTATGGAGCAGCTGATTTTTATTTCGCGATTTCGATGTTGGTGTCGTAGAGAAAGTTGTTCAATTTGACGGTCAAGAAGGGATGGGAACGGTCGATGGGAAAGAAGGGCACAGTTTTGACACTATTCTATCGTAACAATGTCGCAGGCAGGGATGGGAACTTTTAAGCTAGCTTCGCTGGCTCCTGCTTGCTTATTGATATTGTTTCGGTGTGTGTAATTTCGAGCTCTCTCGGCTCGCAAAACTTTTTGCCATTTCCTTTCCTTACGATTTCCACAGAATGATGTTGCCCATCCAAAAACTTTCCGTTTGCTTTCCAGTTAAGAGGCCGAGGGAGGCCTACGACCCGGCTAAGTACAATTTATTATTTGTCAAAAAGCATCCTCCTAATTGCATTCAAACTGGTTTGATAGTTAATAAATACTTAGTACTTACCTAAATACTTACGAGAAAACGTTACAACCAGACAAAAATGTACCTATCGAATGTTTTCAGTACCTAAGATCATTGATTTATAAGTAAGTAACATACTTTTTATAATTCTGAATGTTGTGATGTAAGTAATGAAAGGATTGTGGACAAGTGCAGCAGGCGGTTTGTTTGTTAGGTACCTTCCTACCGTGTAACAATAGGTAAGTATCCGAGCCGTGCCTGCACTCCACAGCGAGTCCCAGCCCAGTCGCCGCGAGAGCGTGGGAGTGTCCCACACCGCACCAAGCGTCGCGTCGCGCCGGCGCATTATCCACTAGACTAGACCACCACCACGCACGCAAGTAGCTGCCCGACAATAATGACCCTACTTGTTGTTGTTCGAGTAGGAGCGTCTCATTGACTACGTGTACCGAGCAAAGCAATCATACCTTATGCACGCGGACCCGCCCGCGCCCGCGCCCGCGCCCCACCCTCATGTGTCCCAAGTTCTCCATCTCCCATCTCCTAGTTACATAGAGGAATTATGTTCCTCGTCTTGTGTAGCTAAAAGTTTACTGAGACTTATGGCAGGCAGGCAAACATGATTTAGGCCTGTCACATACATACGGAATTGCGATTCGGAATTCCGAATGAAAAAAGGTTTTCGTATGGAGGTTCTCCCTCCAGATTTGCGAACGGGATTTCAAACCTGCGTAGGTAGCATGACACCGTGATAAAGCGCTATCACACCTTCGCTCTCTTTCTATTTGCCCGTGAACGAACGAGATAAAAGACGTGATACAGCCGTGTCACGTGTAGCATGCTACCATACTAGTGCTGTTTGCATTCGGAATTCAGAATCGCAATTCCGTTTGTACGTGACAGGCCTTAATTTATTAAACCTGGAGAAGGTTTAAAAACCTACCTACTATAGGTAGGTACTTATTTTATTCATTCGTTCGCACAGAACTTACAAATCTAAGTTGAGCACTGTGCAGTGCAAACGCGAATAGGTACTTATTTATTTATTTTATTTTAGGAAGATTTAATACAGCATTACAATTTTGTTTTAGTGCGACTTTTTTGGTCACGTTAACCGACCGAAGGTAAACTGCTCGCGGGAGTCGGGTCGGCGCCGGGGCCGGGCCGGGCGCTAGCGAGGCGCGCGTCCTACGGCGAAGACGAGCGCATTTCGATCGTTTTGCGTAATCCAGTCCACGGCCCTCCGACTTATGCCTCCGAGCTCCGGAGTCGCGCGGCCGCGGTGACGCACATCACACTTACCTAATTGACTTAATTTACTCGCGGGAAGCTGGACGAACACTCGCAGCTCCTCGAGTGAACTACATTATAAATTAGTTTATTGAAGTTAATGGTACAAATTAACATCATACCGTAACGCCTGCCGGTAGCGGCAGATGCACCTTATGGTGATGGATGATTAAAAGACTGATCCCACCGACCGGACCGTTCAAAAATAATGAAATATGCCTGATTTCGATATCGAGTCGAACGAAAGAAAGTGAACGTGTGTTACGTGATGATTGCAGACAGAGACGATATTCTCGTGGTACAGCGGGGACCCGGCGCCGTCGGTGGCGGACCGGTGGGGCGGCCGCGTGACGCGCGTGGCCGGCGCGGGCGAGGCGGTCGGCCTGGTGGGCGCCGGCCTCGGCCGCGGCTCCATCAACGTGAGCGCCGTGCGCGAGACCGACGCCGGCCTCTACCGCTGCCGCGTCACCTTCCCCAACCGCACCCCGCCCGCCCGCAACAACGGCACCTTCTACTACCTCGACGTCGACGGTGAGCCGTCCGACCCCCACGATCGAGTGCACTCGACGAGTCTACTCGATCGAAGCGAATATTGATCGTTTACCACATTTACTCGACGCGGTCTACCTACATTGACGTGAGACTCGTCGAGTGCACTCGTCGAGTCGCTCGATCGTCTCGGGGACCCATGACGCCTCCCTCGCCCGCAGGCGGCAACCTGATCGTGACGCCGCCGATGAACGCGACGGTGCTGGAGGGGGAGCGCGCCGAGTTCGAGTGTCTGCCCAAGAGCCCCGAGTGGATCGTGCAGTGGTACAAGGACGGCTCGCCGCTGGAGGCGCTGCCCGAGCTGGCGGCGCGCAGCGAGCACGCGCACAACGGCAGCCTCGTGCTGCGCCACGCGGCGAGCTCCGACCCCGGCGAGTACTCGTGCCGCGTGCGCGCGCCGGACGGCGAGACGCAGAGCGCCGGCGCCCACCTCGACGTGCAGTGTGAGTACCCGCCGCGCCGCCCCGTCCCGGCCCCGCCCCGTCTCTGACTCCGCTTTCCGACCGCAGATAAGGCGAAGGTGGTGTACGCGCCGGAGGAGCGATACCTGCCGTTCGGAAAGCCGGCCAGCCTCGACTGCCACTTCAACGCGAACCCGCCGCTCACCAACCTGCGCTGGGAGAAGGACGGCTTCCTCTTCGACCCCTACAACGTGCCCGGCGTCTTTTACAGCAGAAACGGCAGTCTACTGTTCAACCAGGCGAGTGATCGCGACGGACGCGTCCGAGGTCGAGCGTCGAAACCTCTACGATAACGTCGCTTCCGTCCGTGTGCAGGTGGACGAGTCGCACGAGGGCGAGTACTCGTGCACGCCGTACAACGCGCTGGGCACGGAGGGCGCCTCGCCGCGCGTGCGCGTGCGCGTGCTGCGGCCGCCCTTCCTGCGCCTGCGCCCCGCGCCGCTCTACCTCGCGCGCCTCGGCCAGGTGCTCGCCCTGCCCTGCGCCGCCGCGCCGCCGCACGAGCACTCCGACCTGCGCTGGAGCCGCGTGAGTGTCCGCGCCTGCCCGCCCACCGCCCCACCGCCCCACCGCCCCACCGGTCACCACCCCGGCTCCTCCTCACGCGGGCGATCGTTCGTTTCAGAAAGGTGGCGCCGAGCTGCCGGCGGGGCGGCACTCGCTGGACGGCGGTAACCTGACCATCGCCGACATCACGGAGGACGACCGCGGCGTGTACGTGTGCACGGCCAGCAACGACGCGGCCGCCGTCAGTGCCGAGACCGAGCTCCTCATCGAGAACGTGCCCCCGCGCGCCCCCTACGACCTCATCGCGCACCCCGCCGTCGACTCCGTCCATCTGTCCTGGATGCCCGGTGAGTTCCTCCCTCCCGGTCTCGGCCCGGCCTCCTCCCCTATACAAGGTGTTACAAAAATACAAATAAACCTTTAAGGGGGTGGTGTAGACCATCGAACTGAACAACTTTCACTATGGGACCGATACCGATATCGCGAAAAAAAAATTGATGTTCCATACTCTACAAATCGACTAGAGTTAAAATATGTATGGGATAACAAAATTTTTTTTTCGCGATTTCGATGTCGGTCCCATAGAGAAAGTTGTTCAGTTTGACGGTCTAAACGACCCCCTTAAGAGTTTAATAAATTTATTCTTACTTATGAAACACCCTGTATATATATAAGCGTCGACTCGTCCGCAGGTCACATGGGACTCGACGTCGACTACAACGTGTGGTACCGGGAGCGCACCGTCACCGAGTGGCGCACGATGAAGATTCTGACGCGCGGCGTCACCGAGGCGACGGTCGTCGGCCTGCGCCCCGCCACGGACTACGAGCTGCGCGTGCTCTCGCAGGACCACATCGGCGACGGGCTGTTCAGTCGGCCGATCTACGCGCGCACGCTGGGTACGCGACCGGTCGAGCGAGCCCAGTCGATCGTCGGTCGGTCGGTGACTCTGACCGCTCGTGTACTTCGCAGATCCGGAGACGGTGGGAGCCGGTGAGACCGCATACGCGGCCGCGACCACGGAGCCGGGGCTCGGCGCGGGCGCGTCGGGCGAGGAGGGCGGCGGTGAGGGAGGCGGCGCGCTGGAGGTGACCGTGCGGCTGCTGGACGACGGGGCGCTGGTGCGCTGGCGCCGCGAGCCGGGCGACAAGAGCCGCTGCACCGTGCGCTGGCACGAGGGGGCGCCGCCCGGCGACCGCCTGCTCGCCGCCGTGCACACGCACCACGACTACGTGCTCGGTGAGTGTCCGCCTGGCGTACCGTACGTGTAGTATACCTGCCGCTGCGAGTGAGCGAGTCGCGCTGACCGTGAGTTTCGTCCGCAGTGGGAGGGCTGGAGGAGGGAGCGCGGTACTGGGCGGCGGTGCGGTGCGGGGGCGGGGCGGGCGGCGCGGGGCTGACGGTGCCGGAGTACGGTCGGCTGCGCGGGGTGGCGGCGGGCGCGGCGGCGGCGGCGCTGCTGCTGGCGGCGCTGGGCGGCGCGCTGTACGCGTGGCGGCGCCGACTGTGCGCGCGCGCCGGCCCGCCCCCCGCCTACCCGCACCTCGACAAGCGCCGCCGCTGACCGCCCCGCGTCCTGCGCCCTGCGCCGTGTCCGAACGTCGTGAACTCTGCTCTGTATAGTTTGTGGTAATTTAGGTGGTTCGCGCTTGGTACTGTTATCATTATTGAGCCCGAGATGCTCCGCTGTGCATGGGTATGCTCGTCGGTGAAAAATTAGGCATTTTAAAAGGACTTATATCGGTTGAGAACGCGACCTTAAAATCCACTCGTATGGGTACCTACCTACCTAGTTATCGTTTTTATTCGCTTCGGCCTCTAATCACCCTCCTGTACGATCGAATACCGGTAGTAGGTACCTATAGAGTGGCTAGAGTCGAGCCACGTCGAGAGTGACAGCTCTCGGCTCTCGGCCACTCTAAGCCCCACTTGCGCCGACCACGGGTTAGCAATTAACTCCGGATAAAATAGCTCTTTCAGTTGTTTTTCTATACAAAAAATCATGGGTTACCGACTTAACCTAGAGTTTATTGCTAACCCAGGTTGGCGCAAGTGGGGCTAAGTGTACGGCCACGGTACTGTGAAATAAAATGTCACCGGTAAAAGATAAAACAAAATGCAAATTAAGATCCTAGATATTCTTTATTATACGTCCATGTCACAGGTATTTAAGTTATAAAAAATAAACGTTTAAAATGTTAAGTCTTTTAATTAAATTATCTAATTTACCCTGTTCCTCCATCCTTAAACATTGAAGACCAAGGAATATAGGTACTACTGTCTACCGAGAGTTAAAGACCAGACGACCAGCATGGGTAGCATGCCACCGTGATACAGCGCTATCATACCTTCGCTCTCTTTCTATTTGCACGCGAACGAACGAGATAAAAGTCGTGATACAGACGTATTATGCTACGGCTTCTGCGCTCGTAGCAAAGGTACTACACGTGATACGGCAGTAACTATTAAGTCCGTGCCCGGTGGGCAAACGTTGACAACTCGAGATAAAAAAAAAATTATTGGCTTATACGCTTCTTCTGACTATGATTTATATGGTAAACATTTTACAGCTCGATGGGTTCAGCAATCCATAGAGCACGCAGGGGGGTCTGCCAAAAACCACATTTCCGCTAATAGTCCGGCCTTCCTGACTTCTCTAATATCCGAACGATTGCTTCCCTTCAGCTAAACGTAAAAACATCTGGAGCCCTCTGAACCTTTTCATCGCCAATAGCATCAAGAAGTATCCACTGATGTGAATTTTCGGAGGTCAAGGGTCAAAGTAAAGTATACTGCATCAATCATCTAAAGGTTTACGCCAATTGTTATATCAGGACAAATGATTCCGAAATAGTACCAACGATTTCTACAAGAACCAGTTTTAAAACTAGCTTCGACTGTGAAGATTTTGACTATTTCTATTGACAATCTTGAGAGGTTATAAGATCGTCCTAGCTGTACTTGGAGCCTTTTAATCTCACTTTTGTGTTCTGTAATATCTCCATTTGTCCAGTTAAGACAACCCAAGTAGCAAAATAGTGATAGATAAAAGAAAGTCTATAACACAAAATAGTGATATTTAAGTGATATTGAAGTAAAGGCTGCGACTGCTGGTGATATATATGTGCTAAGTAGCTGTATGTATAGTGATGATATATGACTGAATAGTTGCATTAACCTGTTACAGAAACGTTTACTCAGCCTCTTTATACAACGCATATAAACAACGCTGTAAATCGGTACTCACAACAGCTATACTATATAATAATAACATTTAATTTGAACTTCATTAACACTGAAAAGTTGTAAATACGCGTTATGCAAGACTTATATATCACCAGTTACATATTGGCATCTTTATCGTATATTTAGTACAAAAACGCTGTATAAATATGTTGAAAACACACCTATATACAAACATTCAGCTCCATATAGGTACGTTTTTTTAACAGCTATTTTATCATTCGACAAATGAAGAACCCTACAATTTATCATAGCCGCGATGGTAGATATATCGGTTCCATATCAGCAACCGGAACACTAACCAGTTGTAACTATATTAGTGTCTTAATTTTGTCGTTCATAATATAATATTTTTTATTTATTTAAATACTTACTGAAATTCCAACGGGATCATTAACAGTCAGAATATACTAGTAACATAAATCAATAAAATTGAACTATTTATGACGATACACTGCAATCACAAATTGCACAAAACAATGAATATTTATTGACTACCAAAATGAACTCATTTTAGTTTCGAATATAATTTATCACTCCAATTTCCAACACGACGTAGACGAGTCTAAAATTGTGATATAAAACATTCACAATCACTGGTAAGTATATCATTAAACTGCTGTATATCAGTGTCGCTTGTGATACCTTTTTCACTTTATTGTGATACAAGTGGTTTAAAATTTCTGATATGTTACCAAAAAGCCAAAAGTGGAGCTTAAATACAATTATTGTATCACTGAAACGTTCTAAATCCCTTTCCGCGTTGTTGAAACGTTTTTAACACGTATAGGACCAATCACGAACACTAATCAGCACCTTGGAAACGCTTCCGTGAAAGATATACAGCTAAGATTTGCTATGTTAGGTTCATAATCTCTGCATAGAATCTGTAAATAAATGTTAGTTATCTTCAAGTCTCAAAGCTCAGTTGGTGATTGATCAGTAAATTGTGGTGCACAGTGCCCAACACAATAGAATTGACAGACATAAAAGGTTAAGACCGTCCCAGCTGTACTTGAGGCCTCTTAATTGCACTTTGGTGTTAAGAAATTTCTTCATTTGTTCAGTTATGACAATCCCGTTAGGTTCATAATTTTTTTTTTTTTTTTTTTTTTTTTTTTTTTTTTTTTTTTTTTTTTTTTTTTTTTGCATAGCTCATAGGTTTGCTCAGGTTAGGTTTGCTCAGGTTAGGTATGCTCAGGTTAGGTTTGCTCAGGTTAGGTTAGGTTAGGTTAGGTTTTTTTTTTTTTTTTTTTAAAAGTTATTTATTGATTCACAGTATACAATATAATCACTAAATTACAATAAGTTTTGCCCGCAAAACGCAAAACGTAAGACCGCTACAGAAGACTGCAGTCTAGTGCATGTCTCCTGAAGCATTTTTATGTCTAGGGCCACATCAGAATGCTATTTGATACAACTCTGATGTGACCCTTTGCAGACATGTGATACACTTTAGACAGTCTGAGTTACAATAGGTATATAAAGGCACTTAATTAATTGCTAAATGGCTCAATAGTTCACGTTTGATATAAATTACAAGTTATATAAGACACATTAGTTGAAGATTTAGCACTTAGTAAAATTATTCAGCAATTCACATTTGATATACAAAACAATTAGTAGTGATAAACGTACAGTGCAAGAAAACGACCGCATTGGCACTAGTAACTTGCACTGCATATACTAGTTATGCTATGTACAGCGATACTGTACGACCGCAATGGCACGACACAGCTTACGCTGTACACATTGATATAAAAGACACTTTGGAGAAACAAAAACACATAGTTATACAAGACACATAGGAAAACACTATGTGCAGTGGGACTGTACGACCGCAATGGCACGACACAGCTTACACTGCACATATTGATATACAAGACACATTGGAAAAACAAACACATAGTTATATAAGACACATAGGAAAACACTATGTGCAGTGGGACTGTACGACCGCAATGGCACGACACAGCTTACACTGCACACATTGATATACAAGACACATTGGAAAAACAAACACATAGTTATACAAGACACATAGGAAAACACTATGTGCAGTGGGACTGCACGACCGCAATGGCACGACACAGCTTACACTGCACACATTGATATACAAGACACATTGGAAAAACAAACACATAGTTACACAAGACACATAGGAAAACACTATGTGCAGTGGGACTGTACGACCACAATGGCACGACACAGCTTACACTGCACACATTGATATACAAGACACATTGGAAAAACAAACACATAGTTACACAAGACACATAGGAAAACACTATGTGCAGTGGGACTGTACGACCACAATGGCACGACACAGCTTACACTGCACACATTGATATACAAGACACATTGGAAAAACAAACACATAGTTATACAAGGCACATAGAAAAACAATCACGTATAGTCACTTTTAGCACATAGTCTGAGTCACAGAAGTTAGAGTCGCACGAAAAGAAAAGATGATGGTTTCCAGTTAGATAGTTTGAGTCGCACGGGGAAATGATGATTTGCTGAGCTTGAGAGTCTTGATGATTTTGGTAGCACAAAATGATGATGGAGTAGGTGAGTTAACGAATTTTGGGTCACATAGAAGAAATTATGGTTTGCATTTATTAAACTTGAGGATATCACCAAGTCACTTTGTCACTGTTTATGCCTGCATGCATGGAACCCGCACGCAGCCCGCAAGCAGCCAAATGGGGGCGTCCGCAGCCTGCTGCGGCCACCGCAGCCCACCGTCGCCCGCACGCAGCCCGCAAGCCGCCCAATGGGGGCGCCCGCAGACCGCCGCAGCCATCGCAGTCCACTGTCGCCCACATGCAGCCCGCCAACAGCCAAGTGGGGGCTCCCGCAGCCTGCTGTAGTCACCGCAGCCCATCGCCAAGGTTGTAGAAGTCGCCGAGGTTGTTGGAGTCTCCGAAGAAGCCAGAGTTGTGAATGTGGCTCGAACGACGTGGCGATGGTGTTGACGAAAAGTCGTCCAAAAGTTGACGACAAGCCGTCCAAAAGTTGACGACAGTTGCCAGCAACCACCTGACGACAATTGGACCACCGATGGTCAACAAGTCGACGACAAGTTGCCAGAACGGCGACACGAAGCGCGGTCGTCCAGAATTGGACGACAAGTTGACAGAAAGCAGAATTGCTTCCGCACGCGCCCGCGGTCGGAGGGAGACTGACTGGTTAGGTTAGGTTAGGTTAGGTTAGGTTAGGTTTTTTTTTTTTTTTTTATAAAGTTATTTATTGATTCACAGTATACAATATAATCACTAAATTACAATAAGTTTTGCCCGCAAAACGCAAAACGTAAGACCGCTACAGAAGACTGCAGTCTAGTGCATGTCTCCTGAAGCATTTTTATGTCTAGGGCCACATCAGAATGCTATTTGATACAACTCTGATGTGACCCTTTGCAGACATGTGATACACTTTAGACAGTCTGAGTTACAATAGGTATATAAAGGCACTTAATTAATTGCTAAATGGCTCAATAGTTCACGTTTGATATAAATTACAAGTTATATAAGACACATTAGTTGAAGATTTAGCACTTAGTAAAATTATTCAGCAATTCACATTTGATATACAAAACAATTAGTAGTGATAAACGTACAGTGCAAGAAAACGACCGCATTGGCACTAGTAACTTGCACTGCATATACTAGTTATGCTATGTACAGCGATACTGTACGACCGCAATGGCACGACACAGCTTACGCTGTACACATTGATATAAAAGACACTTTGGAGAAACAAAAACACATAGTTATACAAGACACATAGGAAAACACTATGTGCAGTGGGACTGTACGACCGCAATGGCACGACACAGCTTACACTGCACACATTGATATACAAGACACATTGGAAAAACAAACACATAGTTATATAAGACACATAGGAAAACACTATGTGCAGTGGGACTGTACGACCGCAATGGCACGACACAGCTTACACTGCACACATTGATATACAAGACACATTGGAAAAACAAACACATAGTTATACAAGACACATAGGAAAACACTATGTGCAGTGGGACTGTACGACCGCAATGGCACGACACAGCTTACACTGCACACATTGATATACAAGACACATTGGAAAAACAAACACATAGTTATACAAGACACATAGGAAAACACTATGTGCAGTGGGACTGTACGACCGCAATGGCACGACACAGCTTACACTGCACACATTGATATACAAGACACATTGGAAAAACAAACACATAGTTATACAAGACACATAGGAAAACACTATGTGCAGTGGGACTGTACGACCGCAATGGCACGACACAGCTTACACTGAACACATTGATATACAAGACACATTGGAAAAACAAACACATAGTTATACAAGGCACATAGAAAAACAATCACGTATAGTCACTTTTAGCACATAGTCTGAGTCACAGAAGTTAGAGTCGCACGAAAAGAAAAGATGATGGTTTCCAGTTAGATAGTTTGAGTCGCACGGGGAAATGATGATTTGCTGAGCTTGAGAGTCTTGATGATTTTGGTAGCACAAAATGATGATGGAGTAGGTGAGTTAACAAATTTTGGGTCACATAGAAGAAATTATGGTTTGCATTTATTAAACTTGAGGATATCACCAAGTCACTTTGTCACTGTTTATGCCTGCATGCATGGAACCCGCACGCAGCCCGCAAGCAGCCAAATGGGGGCGTCCGCAGCCTGCTGCGGCCACCGCAGCCCACCGTCGCCCGCACGCAGCCCGCAAGCCGCCCAATGGGGGCGCCCGCAGGCCACCGCAGCCACCGCAGTCCACTGTCGCCCACATGCAGCCCGCCAACAGCCAAGTGGGGGCTCCCGCAGCCTGCTGTAGTCACCGCAGCCCATCGCCAAGGTTGTAAAAGTCGCCGAGGTTGTTGGAGTCTCCGAAGAAGCCAGAGTTGTGAATGTGGCTCGAACGACGTGGCAATGGTGTTGACGAAAAGTCGTCCAAAAGTTGACGACAAGCCGTCCAAAAGTTGACGACAGTTGCCAGCAACCACCTGACGACAATTGGACCACCGATGGTCAACAAGTCGACGACAAGTTGCCAGAACGGCGACACGAAGCGCGGTCGTCCAGAATTGGACGACAAGTTGACAGAAAGCAGATTTGCTTCCGCACGCGCCCGCGGTCGGAGGGAGACTGGTTAGGTTAGGTTAGGTTAGGTTAGGTTAGGTTAGGTTAGGTTAGGTTAGGTTAGGTTAGGTTAGGTTAGGTTAGGTTAGGTTAGGTTA